>OW052064.1:936693-10936693 GCA_932526445.1 Phragmatobia fuliginosa | reverse complement strand
TGAGCTGAACTTAAAATTCGTAAACCAAGAAGTGGCAGATTCACTACAAACTTATTGTAAACGTAAACAAAACCCCCTAAATCTACATTCAAAAAACCAAATGGAAAATGAATCCGGCACAAGTTTAAAAAAATAAAGACACCCCGAGATCTAATAAAAATGTAGATAGACCATATTTGGGTAGATTCGGAAAAACACGCTCTTATCCAAATTCATAAAAGCCGACTAATTGTGACTAAACAGATTATGGGAGGGCAAGAGTTAAAAAATAATATATTTGTATATCTTATAAATAATTGTTTACTATAAAAATATAAAATCTAAATTCTCGTTTCGTGACGCTCTCCCCCGAAACGGCTTGACAATCCATACGAAACTTTGTGTGCTTAATCAGTAGCTCTGAGAATAAGACTTCCTCTATCGTTTATATCCTTAAGTAGAGAAGATGTGACCGGGGCCACGGGCATTTGCTAGTAATATATAATTTTAACAAGTAACAAAGATGGTTTGTCATTTGCCAGAACTACGTAACTATCCATAATTATAAATATGTATTTGTGAGTCTACATTTCAAAAACTTATACAGTTCTACACCGATTGAACTCAAGTTTGGATACGCTATTCAACACACCTCAAAGATGGTTTATAATTTAGTTTTTTTTTTGTAAATATGCACACAACGAAGAGTGGCAGAATAAAATCGTTCTTCAACTCAAGTCTATAATATAGATAAAGTATCATACAGACCGAAAGTCATATTAATGTAAAAAACAATTAAAATTACGTTACTGACACTTTGCCTTAAACATGTCAATTTATAGACAAACTTCATGAAACTTTGTTACAGAATTTTGAAGAAATCGTTGTATGAAACGGCCTAAAATTAATGACCAGAGAGGATCTGAGTGCGTCTATACATACCTACCTACGCACTTTATTTAGCAGTGTACTTCAGAATGTGTTGCTCAGGTTGCTCTACTCTTCCGTACAATGTTATTTAATTTCGCTCTTGCTTTGTGGGTGTTGTGTCGATTTTCGATATCAAATACTATTATCGTAACATGGCTAAACTATAACACTATTGTTTAAACAAGTGTGTTAAAATAGTACTGTCCGTTGTTTGTAAATATCATTTTGATTTGGAAGCGTAACTGCTACATTGAAACATCTGTTTTAAAACAAACTCGGGTTGATTTAGAAACCACAAAGTTCGCCTTAGTGCATGTGTACCGAGAACGTACTCAACCCTAACAAAGCCCTCGACTTCAATATCACGATTATTTATTTGAAATATATGTATGTTGTAATTTGTAATATTAATACAATGTGACTTCGTATAACAAAATTAATCATAAACGAAAATTACGTGGAGTTTTCCAAAATATTGTTCACCAACTGCCTTTAACAGTCCACTGCATGACATAGGCCTCTCCTTTGAAAGGAGGTTTTTGCCTACTATACCACGTTGGCCAGATGGGTTGGTAAAGGGTTTGTTTCCAGTTTTCCTTCTCTTGGCAGTGATGTTAGCTGCTTATTTTGTTCCTTTAGTCGCCTCCTACGATACCCATGGAATGAATAGGGGTGGTGACACTTTGTATTCTTAATCCGTTAGACTTTCAGTTAGAAAATATTGTATTACATTAATAATACAGGAATAGGTTGAAGTGGCAACGGGCTAATCACTTAAGTAGCAGAACCGACAGAAACGTGTTCTGAAGTGGTGAAGTGGGACGTCCTCTGGCCAGCCCCCTAACCAAGTTGCAAACGTTTTTCGTTTTGCATTCTATTCTCTATTCTATTTCTCTATTCTCTTGTTTAGAGTAGCCAGTGCTGAAAGTAGTAAAAGATGATTTATTCTATAAGGCGCAGGTGGTAGGTTCGGTTCCCACACAAGATAAACACAGTGTGATAAGCACGGTCACCTATCCGCATTACCGTCTCTACCATAAGGGCACACGGAGTCAGTGCTCTGCTCCCACCATGATCAGGGGGGCTTCCAACGAACCTACTGTTTTTTTGTTCCACACATAAAGTCTCGAAAGACATTAAATTTTTCACAAAAAAGTTACAGCTAAATACGAAATAATCGACATAATTATTTCGATTATTTCGTATTTTGGGCCCCCAAACTCTTGTGTGGCCAAGGCCGCCCGCATAGTTAAAGACGGCCCTGCCTATCCGACAATATAGTGGTACTATAAGACTAAAAGCAGTATAATTTGTAATCGAGTTAATTTTAAATATTTGCACTCTCAGAATTTGTGTTTAAATAAGAATACATAAATGTAAGATTATTCCGTGAGAAAGAGGAAGGGATTGATTCCGTGGCGTCACTTGCAATAGTCGCGATTTTGAAGAATAAACTCGGGTAACACCACGGGACTCAGCCTAATCGTAATGTAGAAGGTCTGTTATTTTGTCTCGGTTATTATTTAACTTACTGCTAACGAGCTTAGAAACATACTGTTATTGTAAACCAAAATAACCGCTGGTGCCGTCCTAATAGCCTTATTCCATTAAAGATTCCAATTACCGGGTTATGCGTGTCGATAAGTGTGGGAAATACCTACGAAGGTCTGATTGTACCACATATTTTGGTAACGACCTTGAATTTGTTTTGTGTAATTTAGGTAAAATAAATTTATTAATGATAAAACGATGATGAGCTATAGTTAGCGGGTTTATGTGTCCACGATCTTAGTATAGTAGTAACATGTATCTACGAAACAAGAAAAATGAATTAGGTACGTAGAAAGTTTTGAAAAAATGTACATAAATAGATTTTGCCCGTGACTTGACCCGCGTGTATAAAAGGTTATTGAGATAAAGAGTACCCTATATTCTTCCTTGAGGAACATGGCATGGATATACTTTGATACTTGAGTATCAAAGTATATCCATGCCAAATTTAATTGAATTTATATTGAGCATCGTTTTGGCTGAGATAGTATAAAAGACAGACAAACAGAGTTACATTAGAGTTAGAATGGGTGTCCCAACCAGGGTTGCCACCTTTTGGAAAAAAAAAATCGGGACAATAGATTGGTCGAATTTCAGTCCTTATCAGTTTTTCTTTTTTTTTTAAATTACCTGCAAAAATGACTCTGCTCTGCCTGATGGAAAGCATGAACAGAATCCAGAAGTGGCGGCTACCGTCCTCACTGCCACATAGTCCCGGGGTCATACAAGGAATCACAAGCGTTGATAGAGAGTTCCAGGTTTTCACTGAACTACTCTGAAGCGGTGGCTTCCGAGACCAGCACGTGTTGTCCTATAGAGGAGGGGGAAGGGGAGACCAGATCATCAAAAAGTGTGCAGTTTTTTTTATATTTATGTATTTTTATTTTTCACTATTTTTTCCATACATATTTTTTATTGCTACGGGCCGCATTCAGAAATGTTGGGTCATTTTTGTACTTATTTAGGAACTCAAAACAAGACATGTCTATATTAAGTGAAATTTGCAATTCTGATTTTATTAAATCTACCGAGCAACGATTTCTAACGTTAGACCATTTCATTGTCATGAGTGAAAATACACGCTCAACATAAGCATTTGAAGGAGGTATGCTCAAAGCACGAGACACAAGATCAAATAATGCGTTTAACTTTCGTTCCTTTTCGGTTTTAAACACTTCAACCCATTTTTTATCAACACTTTGATTTTGATCGATATGTGGTATTATATTCTTTACTATAGTGTAGTCTTCAAATAATTGATCAGTTGAAAATCCTTCTTCTGAATCAAAACCTAGAGTAGAAGCAGCATTACAAAGTTCTGAGAAATTTAAATCACCATTCAGGGACAATGGTTCTAATATTTTTAATGGATTAGTTTCATTAAAATTAAAGTGTCTTTGCAGATAATTAAGTGCATTTTGGTAAAATTCCTTGAAATCTGAAGTACATTCCTTATAAACTGTATTATTTGCGCGGGTACGGGCAATATGCAATTGGGCTCCATAAAAATTTTCACTTATTCTGGTCTCTAGATTTTCTGCGACATCTGCTATAATTTTGTATAATTGGGTTGAGCTAGTTGACGTATTTTGTAACGTCAAGCTTGCTTTCTCAAATACTGTGCAAATATTGGCACAAAACTGTAAATATAAACACGTCTTGCTAAACATATGTGAGTCTACGTCGTTTTCATTGTCTGTTGTTATACAAAGCAATGTCTTTATGACCTTAGGGCAATCATTGCCTATAGATATGAAATAAGAGATTATGGCTGGATAAACCTTTAAAATCTTTTGTATTGCAGTACCCAATGAAAGCCACCTTGTTGTTACGTGTTTGTTGAGCTCAGTCCATTCCAATTCTGCAAAGGCTACAAATTCTTTCAAATTTTCTCTCCTTAACGCAGACGAGGAAAAGTGGCTGTAAATTTTCAATATAACAGTTTCCACGTCGAAATTTAATTGGTTCATAGCATGCTTAAATGTATTATTTAAAACATGAGCTAGGCATCCTGCTTTAAGGATGTTTGGATTTTTGTCCCGCAGTAGAGTAAACGCCGACCTATTTTTTCCAAAATTAGCGTTAGTATTATCTGCACTAAATGCTGAAACACATGCGATGTCTAAGTCAAATTTTGAAAGGGTATTTAAAATAGCATCGCTTATAGCATCAGCTGTTTCAAATGGACACTCAAAAAAATCTAATAATTTTGTTTGACACCCGTTTTCACGTGAAAAATATTGAATACAAATAGGATATATTTTTCTGTTTCCCTTATTAGACGTATCCGTAGCGACACTAAAATAAACCTTAGAAGATCCATCAAGAACTGAAGTTTTCAGAGCTGTGACCACTATTTCTTCAGCTTTAGGCCCAAGTACGTTTTTAACTAAACTTTCAGCTTTAGTTCTGCCGCAAGCAATTTTTTTTGCAATATTCGAATCGGGTAATATTTGCGGCAGCAATTTCATACCACAATCTGTGCTTGAATATGACATATTATGTTTAACACAGTGATATGTTTCTGTTAATTCAGCAAGGGTTATCATATTAATTTCTGCTGAATTACTCTTTGGAAAGAAAGTTGTCATTAAGTTCGATTGGACACCCGCTATCTGTTTCTTTTTATGTTCATTACCATTTGCATGATGTTTTATGTCACTTAATCCGCCGTGAGATACGGAAAAATCTTTGTTGCAAATCTTACACCGTGCATGAAAAACTGAACTAGCCTTGGCTATCCATGAGTAATTTTGTGACCATTCATCACGAAATTTGCATAACCGTTTTGCCTTTTTTTTGGGAGTACACTGTGATATTTTTCTAGCTTCCCTATCATCAAGATTATTATACTCGTCACTTTCAGTTTCACTCATTGTAACAAAATATTTTCTGAAAAGAAAGAAAGCAAAATCAATAGCCATCCATGCCATGCTATGCTACTTGCCACCAATGAAAAACAAATCATTTCATCACCGAATCCACCAAATAAAGAGGTAATAAAGCTATTAAAAATTATGTCACACAATGATTAAATCATTCAATCCTTCAAATTTATATGGATTAACTTATTGTTTATTACTTTTTAAAGTATGTTTTTTATTAAGCTTTCTATTTCGCTTGAACCTTTTCACATTATTGTTCATGTGGCGTTATCCGTAACTAAATTATACGTTTAATAAAAATGTTATAATGAAATTAATTACAAAATTTTAATTTTCATTAAGACGCTACCGGCAAGAAACTAATATATAAAATCGAATAATTTAATAATTTGGTACATTTGTTACTTTATTTTATTAATCGTTTCTTATCGATTTATTTTAGCACAATTATAAGACAGTAGTATCTACTATTTCATGGCCGTGGGCAACCAATAAGTTTGGTAATATTTTTTGAACTTTTAAAAATATAACTTACGGTATACTATACGGTAACAAAGCCGACATAACTTCACCAAATGGACGGCTAAACGCAATAGCAGTTTGCTGATCTAATAAGTACCTATTTGAATATTTTATTATAATTTATAATAATAGGTAAAGGAAATCAAATTAAATCTCAAGTCAGAATAAATTAGATTTAAAGCATTAGCTCGTTTTTAAACTTTGAAAGTTTTTTTTTTGTTAACTTGGCAACATTATTGTACAGATAATACGATCATAGAGATACGACGGTATACGTAATGATAAAAAACTTGATTATAGTTTATTATTTAGAAATGAAATGCTTTCTATATGTTTTTTTCTTAAAAGTGGTAATCAATAAAATCTGTACAAGATGAATCTTTTATGAAAAGATGAACTATTTGTGCAAAGATCGCAGAAGAAATGTCCCCTTAAGCTGGACAAAGCGCCGAAAGACCGCTAACGGCCAAGCTTCATGCAAAACAATACCTTTATTAAATATACACTAGCCAAATGCCATCCACTTGACCCATTACGTTATATACTTTAATAATACATAAAATAAGTAAACTTTTAAGATACTTACTTGATATTTTTAAAATCACGTCAGATTTTCGTAAATTTTACGCAAGAAGCCGTTTCCTCGTCGTCGTCGTTCGCGGCACGAATAAGTACGCTGCGCGGGAGGCAGAGAAGACGAACGCTTAGGTTTGCACTAGAGCGGAATTTTGGGATCGATTGAATTTACCGGTTATTGTGGTTATTTCCAGTGTTTCACCGATGATCACCGGCGAATAAATATATATGCTCAAATAACTCGACAGCACAATTCCCTAGAAAATATGTATGTGTACCGTGTATCTTATAATATATCATATTATAACGTAAATAAATATTTTTTACTGACTTCAAAAAAAAGAGGTTCTCAATACGTCAGAATCTTCTTTTTTTTTAAGTATGTTCAGTGATAATTTCGCCATTTATTAGCTGATTTCAAAATTCTATTGCTTTGTTTTGCGTAGCTCACTGGTGGTCTTATTGTCACCATGTCGGGATCAAGTGATGGAATCCTAGGGAAATCGAAGACATTTCTTAAATTTCATAGGAACATACTATGTGTTTTACGTGGTTTCTAAAGCTCTTCAAGTTTTAGCGTCTGGTGGTCATCATGTTATGATGACGAACTGATGGTGGAAGGTACAACTCCTTGACAGTTAAGAGTTGTACGATAATTCTTTTAATTTTATACGTTTATTTTTATGTAAAATTTTTAAGTAAACTTTCAAGCTGTTCAAGTGAGGTGACATTGAGAAACATTTAGGAATTAGACCTTAATTTGTATTCTTTCACATGAGCTGATGATGGAAGTTAAGGGTTAGAGGATGATTATTTAAATACCATATGCACACTTATGTATGTATATGTATGTCGCTTATATTTTTTAAAAGCTTTATCAATCAAACTTTCAGATAATAATATTTCACATAGATAATAAATGCTGATTTTGATTGAGAAAATACAACGCATCATTATGGCGCAACATATTTCTCCTTTCTTTAAGTATGTGACCAGTTACTGAGAATGCTCTCCCTTATTAAACAAAAGTTGCAAGCATGGCTCGGTATTTAAAAATGTCTATTAAAATTTATCTTTTTATAAAATCTAAATTTTAATTATTATGAATGAGATCATAGTTACAGCAGGAGCTAATCACCTGTGACTATAAACGTTATGCTTTTCGTATGTATATATGTATGTTTAAAGATTTGATCTCTACTTTGAGATAAAGATTGAAAAAATAATGCCATGAGAAAGAAGCAATATAATAAATAGTTGTAATACACATGTAATTACAAAAATTGATTAATGAATCTTGCTTTTATTATGAAATTCAAAGATTATTCTAAGATGTAATACCGATTTTAACCGATTAATTTCGGTTGTTCAAACGAGTACTTTTACCGATAGATCTCCGGTAATTCTCCGAAACTCACTGCTTCGCTGCAAACCGTTACACTCTCTGAATTTTGTCAATTTTGTTTAAATATTAATATTTATTTTTTAAATTATACATGAAATATTTATACATATAAATATTATAATGTGAACGTATAAGCGCATTATAAACTAACTAATATAAGATGTCGTTGAGTATTCTTTTACAATTTCATACTTTTGAGTTGAGTATATAGATTCCTCAGGTTTGATACGAAAATTCTTCAGTTAATTAAAGTAAGCTCTCAATATGCCGAGAGGAGCTGTGATAACAAGACAATCGAGGGAGTTTGTGAGACGCCTTCAACATTAATTTGAGAAGACTTTTCGTAATGCCATTGAATTGATATGAGCATCAATCACTGGGAAGGCAAAAAGAAACAACACAACGTCACGCTTACAGCGAATAAAATGATGCAATCATTAAATAATCGTGTAATGAAGTAAAGTAACACCTCGAAGCTGGGCAAGTGACGTGGAGAGCACAAGAAAAATAATAATGTCTGATTGGGATCACGACGATTGACAATATAACTAACTAATTATTCATGTAACCGAGGACTCAACTGACAAGTCTACTTGTAGTGTAAATTATGATTATAATAAATAATATTTAATAATTTGACTTGTTTCATATGTATACCAAATGACGTCTTCTTGATTAATTAAATAGTATGTGATTTTCCGAGTATATTTGCTCATAACTCTGGATTTAAACTTGATTTAGACGTTATTAAACACGTGTTTTAACTTTACAATATTACATTATTAGCTGTGCCCTGCGGTGTTACCCGCGTATATCATATTTTAATTATAATTAAATTATAGGGTAATTTATAGGCGTGAGCTGTCAAAAAGAAACTAAACAAATGAACAGAGTATAGACCCAGTAGTTGGAATGTGTGAATGCGTGCAGCGAACATAAGGAAATAGCAAATACGTCAATCGAATCGAGCGATTGTCACATGCTATCAAAAATCGGGACAAAACTAACAGGCAGTCGGGACGCGGGACAATTTTATCAAATTCGGGACTGTCCCGGAAAAATCGGGACGGGTGGCAACTCTGGGACAGACGGACATGACGAATCTATAAGGGTTCCGAGTTATAAACTTCGGAACCCTAAAAAAATGTTAAAAAGTCAGAATTTAACAAATTATGATTTAAATTGTTAATGTTTCTTAAACGTATAATTTACTTCATCTACCTATAATTTATTTACTTCAACGATTATGCAAACTTCTTAGCATACCCTACTCTTTTACTTACAGTATTCCATAATCAATAGCCTACCTACTAGGACCTAACTACAAACTCGCCCTAAGTCCCTTCATAATACAATCGCGAGAAGGTTGTTTTTTTACCGAATTTGAATGTATAAAAAAAAACAATCTTTTTAGACTTAAAACAGAACGAATTCTCCATTATCGTCCTTCCATGCTGTCGTCTTAGTTGAAACCCTAAAGACAAATAATTCTCTTCTTGAGGAACCCTCTCAACGCGATAATAGTCGATCGAGGTAGCCAAGTTGTTGAAAATGGAAGTTCCCGAATTCATAAATTGGCTAAGTTATATAACTTATAAGAGTTATAAGCATAGTTTCTTTTGTCTATTATATATTATATTTACCCATTTAACAATGTATTTACGTACTTATTAAATGACTTTTATATTTATATCGTAGAACTGCCAAATTAAAATTAGTATATTACGCATGCGCAATTTAATCGCTTTCACGTTTACGACGCTCAATACCAGATGGCGCAACTATACTATTTGTTCAATTTATAATGTAAATTAAGTTAATTTTAATTAATTTTGGATGAACATAACTCAAATCAAAAAACTTTCTGAAATAAGTTGAAAATAAAACAAATTTCATCTTTGTATTTAGCTAGTTCTATAAACGTTACTTCTTATTGGCTTTTGGATTGGCTACGTTTTGTAATCGTGATGTTGGTATGACTGTTTTAGGGTTGTACACCTTAAAATATTACCTATTTACTGGGGTAAATATTTAACATTTAATAAGTGTAACAAAATGAAGATTAAAAAAAGTGATAATTAAAGTATTCAGTATTTAAAAAATTACGAATAAAGTATTTAAAAAAGAAATAAAATATTTTCCTCTTATAATTGAATCTGAAATCCTAAATGTGTTCCATTAGTCCCAATTAATTGATATTTTTTCATTAAAACAACTGAAATAAATAATAAGACAAAAATACAAAGACGTATCCTCATATTCATTAATTCGAAATGCATTGATTTTAAAACACACATTATTACTTTGTAAATTAACAGTTTTCCAATAGGAATATTAAAATCCCTATTAGAAAATAAAAAATTGAATTACATTTATTTGTTAGGAATAATATCGAATAAAGCAACAAAGTGAAGAGGAATAGTGGAGTGTAGATTTATATCATGGCAACCTTTTAAAAAAGAAAGTGAAGTGAAAGAAATGAATTTACGAGAATAGGTCGCGAGTCGCATAGATTTTTGGTTGATTTCCTTTTCACTTTTCTTTCATATTCTCCATAAGATCTAATAAAGTAACATTAATTTGTGTTTCTGATTATATTTTGATTCAACGGACGCGGCGTTGTACCACCTAAAACAGGATAAGTACAAAAGTGAACAGCATCTTATTGATTTTCTTCCCTTGCATATGATTTCAACCAACGCGAAGGTAGTGTTGTTGTAACTGACTAAGAACTCTGATCTATGTTTTAACTCACTTCTTTTATATTTCTCTAAGAGAGTCACATTTTCTGTGACATTTCTCCTAATTTGGTGTAAACATAGAAATAGGCAAAATGATGGCCAATCCACTCGACGGCGTTAACGTGAACCAGCCCACGCAAAATGGAAGCAAGGTCCAACCGTGCAATAATGAGTCGAAGACCAACCTCATTATCAACTATTTGCCGCAAACCATGACACAGGAAGAGATTCGATCATTATTTTCGAGCGTCGGCGAAGTAGAAAGTTGCAAACTTATAAGAGACAAAGTAACAGTGTTCCCCGACCACATTCTGAATGGACAGAGTTTGGGATACGCGTTTGTTAACTATCACAAGCCGGAAGACGCTGAGAAGGCTGTGAACACGCTCAATGGCCTGAGACTCCAGAATAAAATCATTAAAGTGTCTTACGCCCGCCCGAGCTCCGATGCTATAAAAGGTGCTAACTTGTACGTGTCTGGTCTGCCGAAGCACATGACTCAGCAAGAATTGGAGAAGCTCTTCAGTCCATTCGGCACCATCATCAGCTCGCGCATTCTTCACGAAAATGTTAATGTTGGTCATCTGCTTCAAGTCGGCGAGGAGCAATCGATTCAAGGTCCGTCGAGAGGAGTGGCTTTCATCCGCTACGACCAGCGACACGAAGCTGAGAACGCGATACGTGAGTTGAATGGTACTATACCACCAGGAGGCACTGGGCCTATCACAGTTAAATGTGCTAATAACCCGAGTAACCAAAACAAAGCTCTTGCTCCATTAGCTGCATATTTAGCTCCTGCGGCTGCTCGTCGCTTTGTTGGTCCCGCTGGGAAGGCACTGCTTGCTATCAACAAGGGTCTTCAACGATTTTCTCCTTTAGCTGATCCGCTTATACAAGGTAATGCCATCGGTGGCTCAGGATGGTGCATTTTTGTTTATAACATAGGAGCTGACACAGAAGAGAGTGTACTCTGGCAGCTTTTTGGCCCGTTTGGTGCCGTCCAGAGCGTTAAAATAATAAGGGATCCCACAACTAACAAGTGCAAGGGATATGGTTTTGTTACTATGACCAATTACGATGAGGCTGTTGTTGCCATCCAATCTTTGAATGGATACTCGCTGAACGGCCAGGTACTCCAGGTCAGCTTCAAAACGAACAAGAGTAAATCTTAAATGATCCAAATCTAGTCAATAAATTTTAGCTAAATGCAAAAATGTTGATCATTACTTTGTCATGGTTTGAAGTTTGACCTACAGTACAGCACTGAGCCATAAATGAAATAAATGTGGTTCAAATCATGACACAATGTCAGTTATCAATGTTCATACATTATAAGTACAAATAATAACATTACAATAATATCTAGAAAATTTCTAAACGACTGACAAATATCAAGTGTTTCACAAAATTGACCTAATTTTAATTTATCAAGTCCATGAAATACATGTCTAGTGAAATATCTTAACATGTCCTACAATTTGAATTAGGAACAAGTCATGTGTTTTCATGAATACAATATTCTGATTGTAAGACGAGTGTAAGGGGCATAATGAATTAAAAATGTTTTGCTATGTTTTGAATCTAATATATAGAACAATGTCATAAGTTATGGACAGTTTCTAATTTCAAATTGTATATTTAATTTTTGTCCGTTTACACATTTTTTTTTGTAGTGATAGCTAATCTTCTGTCCCCTAGCCAAGTGGCAAATGTTTTTCGTAGTCTATTCTATTTCTCTATTCTCTTGTTGCCATGGCCAATATTTTGTTTTGGTCACATGACTAAGTGACATTAGAAAATGAAATACGAGAATAGAGAAATAGAATAGAACACAAAAAATGTTCGCAACTTGTCTAGGGGGGGGGGGGGGGCCGGTATTAGTAGGTTAAGATGCCAACAAGATTCTATTGTAACATTGATCCAAGCAATAATATATGTTAAACGATTGACAGTGCAATATTAAAGTTTTACTATAAGTAAAAAAAATATATTAGAATATGTATATTTAAAAAAACCAGTGCAATTATTATTGCACACAACAGCTATTATTTTACTGCAATAATTAAAATAGTATAAACAAAATATTCATTGTATAATTATTACCAAAGAGGTCAGAAATACATTGACTGATTTATAAAATGATGTTTGTAAGTGAAAATATGACAAACTATTACTTCCATTCATGTTGATAAAATAAGGATGGCCCCATTATTATAGTAATGTCTAATAAATAATATAATTCTGGAGCTTGAATTGTGCACAAAGTCATAAAATAAGGTGGTTACATTTTATAGAACAATTATGTAATAATTAGGATCATAATTATTATTTTATTGTATTTATATTGATCCATTTTCAAATAAATTCTTCATAAATCTGACAATGTTAATCTCGTATCAAAATGATTTTAAGACCATG
Organism: Phragmatobia fuliginosa; assembly: GCA_932526445.1. Classification (NCBI taxonomy): domain Eukaryota; kingdom Metazoa; phylum Arthropoda; class Insecta; order Lepidoptera; family Erebidae; genus Phragmatobia; species Phragmatobia fuliginosa. Next base: position 10,923,686 of record OW052064.1, on the reverse strand, counting down.
ACAGTATGCATAATTAGTTATTGATCAACATTTTATTGTGACTGATACCTCCATGTATCATGTTGGGCACATTATTTATTATAGTGTTTGTGTATTATACAGTGAAAGTCAAATTGATAATAACAATTGGAATATTCTTGTAAGTATTGAAGCCAACTTAAGCAATACTACAATAATTTGTCATGTCTATATTACACTTGCACAAATTAAATCACTGAAATTTGACTTTCACATCATGATATTGTCTCTCTAATTTCATTATATAATCATCACTATTTATTATTAAATTTAAGTAATTTAAAATTCATGGTAAACATAATTTATTGTCATAATCGTAATAGAAATGTTAGATTTCATTTCGATGTTTATATTAATATATTGAATGTAGTGTAAGTTCTAAATTAGTTGGGAAATCTACTCAGTAACTAACCATAAAGAACTGTTTGTATTATTTCAGATATACAAGTAACTCTCTGTAATAGTAAAATTATTAATAGTCAAATGCATATCATAATTAAAATGGAAAACCAACAGATATTCACGAAAATAATAGATGGGCTTGTATTAATGCATTTTAAATAAGTATATTCTTTAATTTCTATGATAAGGATAAATGTTTCATTAAGAGTAATTATTTATTTAAAGTACTTAAAATACGCAAAACTAGTCAGTTATAATTTTGCGCAACATTTAAATCTTTAAGTATACTTAAGTATTTAAAGAAAACTGTGTTCTATAATTTAAAATGTAGTTTAGTATTTTGGTTTAAAATTATGTTGGTGTGGTGTTTGGTTTAATATAAGTAATATACCCATATAAAGCACACAATACATAAGAAATACTAAATGGTGTGTATAAAAACTAGTCAAAGGTAGATTGTATTACCTCTGAATAATATAATTCTATTATTGTGGATGTGCTGTAATTGTGCGCGATTGAACCTATATGGGAATAGGGATTAGAAGAAGCTAGCTTCTCATTTAAGATTGTAATTAGAATCTGTTTGAATAAAATGGCCAGTGATTATCCCTTAAACTTTTGTACAGCCATTAAGGCCTCCGAGACTGCAATGAGGTTATTTATTAAACATCGCGCATAGAGCATGAATCCTTTAAACAATATTAACTTATTATCTATGTTGTGTCGTCCCTGTCGTTTAAAAACCAATACGCTTGCTTCTCCACCGAAGAGATACCAGTACACACCTGTCCACCTTATTTGTTTATTTCAGCTCTAGTATTTTGTGTTCTAACTTGTGGTATTTTATTTATTTAGAATAGTTCCCGTTCTTATTTATAAAAAAATACTAATATTGTTCTTTTAAGAATTTATTTATCCCACATTTAATGTTTGGTTTAGTTTTTCTTTTTGTTTGTATTTTACTTTGGGCAGGTTTGGGTATTGTAGGGTTTTGGCCTAGAATGTAGCTAGAATTATAAGACAGAGTACAAATCGCCGATAATGTATGAAAAAGTGTTTGGCTTACATATAATTTTTGAAATATTGTCAACGAATGTAATCTGACGTAGGGAATATTGATAGAAATTAAATATTGACTTTAGCAATAATACATATAAAATAATGTTTTATTTCATAACGTTTTAACCCTTCTCCTATGCATCCTAACATCTATACAAATAAATAAAATTGTCCTGCGTACACAACAAAAGCGAGGCTGGGCTAATTCTATTATTAATTCACTGTTCACATTTTTCGTAAATAGAAATTTATAGTCCTTAATTTTTGTATGAAATGTAGATACTTTAAGTCAGACGACTAAGTTATTCACATACACACCAATCCTTAAATTAGAAAACTGTTGAACGTTATTTATGGAGATTTAATTACTGGGTTAAAAAAACTATGTGTCTGTCACTTTATAAACGTAATTTCTGCAATGGTATGTAGGTAAGTAGTACATCAAAATCTCTAATTGTATTCAAGAGGTAGGCCTACATAAAATTGTGAACTAGTTATGAAAGAATCATTCGACTACGTACGACGATGATTCAGAGTCGTCTTGATTTTAAGTATGTACCTTTACTTTCGTTTCACTTGATTAGGTATTGTTAACAAAAAAGAAAAGGAAAGCAATTGTTGGTGGTTTTAAGATAAAGGAGATTATCCTGCTCCAAGTGGAGCCTAATCACGAATGAAAGAAAAAAACCTGTACCTACAATAGTAGGTATTAGAATATTTTCGTAAACGTGAAAGAATAATAAAATTTAAATACAGAATGTTCTATAAAATTCTTATTTAAAGAAATGCCCAGATACTATGGAAAAATTATAATTTAGATAGAACACATTTGGATGTAACGTTTGTTTATAGCAACATGGACATACATTAATTAGAATAGGGGGTGTGCACCCCATTTTTAAATCGGCGGTCAATGACCTTGCACGACGAGTTCGACCATGTACATACAAGGCGTCTCTGTCGCCTGCGTTAATTTTTATGGCAATGAACCGTTCGCCATTTTATATTGTGTAAGTAGGTATGTTAGCTTATGGGTAGGCGGTTTTAATCTCTATCATCAGACATTTTAAATTAATCTTTATTTATGTTATACAGTTATATTTCTAATAGAAAATTTCTAAAGATGTATTTCTAACCTATAACGTGAACGCATCGATCCGTCATGAGGTTGGTTACTGAGATGACCATGCACAATTTTTTATATTTTGAAGTTCAAAAATTAAATTAGAATATTGTTACATAATTGTTTTAATAAATATATAATTTCCTATTTCGTTGGAACAAAGAGGATCGATCTAGAGATACCAAATAAACGAGATTTTGTATTTGTAATTTAAATGAAATGAAAATTAATTACAGGTCAGTCAACTTGCAAAGGGGGAAATACAATACGCCGTTATGTGTAAACTCATAGTAACACAGAATAAATTAATACAGTGTATGATATTTGACACACGACAAGCGAAATGTAATGGCGGAATTACACAATTTAAAAATTGTGAATATATTAATATTGTATCAGCCAGAACATCAGCAGCATTTAACAGTCCATTGCTGGACATAGGCCTCTCCTTTGAAAGGAGGTTTTGGCCTACTATACCACGCTAGCCAGACGGGTTGCCAAAGGGTTTGTTTCAAGTTTTCCTTCTCTTGGCAGTGATGTTAGCTGCTTATTTTGTTCCTATAATCGCCTCTTACGACATCCATGGAATGAATAGGGTTGGTGACACTTTGTATTATGAATCCGTCATCACACGGACAAACACTATATTTTGTCTTATTAAAATTGATCTTTATTTATTTGTGGTGGCGTCGTTAACGGTTACAAGAAATCCACTTGCAATGAATTTTTATCACATGATCAATAGGTATAAAAATAGTGTCTATATAAAAACAGGATGTAGGTACATAAATACTTGCAATACAACAAAGGGTTTAAAGGCGAGAAAGTATGTATTTAAAGCTCTTAATTTTTCGGTGGTATGAATGAATCAGGTGCCTACAGTCCACGTAATCTAAATCGGAGTCGGCGAGGCGTATTTTATTAAAAATGAAAAATGTTTACAACATAATTAGTGAAGTAATCTTTTCGTAGTTACATTATGAAATAAAAGTATCAAATCAAGACTAAACAGTTGTTTTATTAAAGTAGGAACATTGTGTAAGTGAAGTGAAGGGACAACCAACCTCCGGTCTAGTCGTTTTCAAGCTGAAAAGTGGATCGAACATCTAATGTTGTCTAATGTATAGTTAGTACGTAAACTAATAATTTAACGACTTTAATACACAAAGCCTTAAAACCATAGTACATTTAGTTAGACTATGCTTAAAACTGTAACCCACTTATAGTAATATTTTTATTAATTTGTCTTCACATAAGTCCTACTATCCGAGACATTGAGTAACATATGACGTGGGCTTCTTTGGTTCTCTCAAAGGTTGAATTATTCAATTATATTTGGCTGCCATTTTGAAATTTATATGAGTTTTTGATTTTTTTATTGAAAATGGAAAATGTTTTTTGTGAAAAAATCAAATGTGATAGTTGAATAAAACAAACTCGACCAAATGCGTTTCAGGCAGGTCACAGATAGAATGTGGCTCCGTAGTTACCCATCATGACTTTGTCGTGTCCAATAGATAATTGTTATGTATACTCATAATTATTTTTGTACGAAGATTTCCAAGTAAGCGTATTTCACAAGTTAGGCATCTATAACTCCCTAACTAACACAGTTACGTAAGCTGTTATAGTTTTTCTTTAAAGGTTGTGGCGTTCATTTAGACCAGGGGTTCCCAAAATTGTGTCTACTGCCCACGTTGATAATAAATTATCTTTTAGCGCCCCCATTGTTTAACCCACTATAACTTCAAATTCATTCAAACCACTATAACTTCAAATTCATTAATTATTGCGAGTTATATTAACGAATTTTAAACATTAATTCTAAACGAGACTTTTACTATAAGTACTATAACCCGCAAGAGTTAACCTGAGACCTGAGCGCAGAGGGTAGTATACAACAGCGCTCAGGTCTCAAGTTAACTCTTACGGGCTGTACCTGCCAATGAGAATGATTATTGAAGCGCTACTGTATATAATTTTCAGACAGAGTACCTATCTTTTATTTAAAATAAAACAAATGTAATCTATTCTTATAAAAACTAATGTGCAGGTGAATCTGATGCTGTTTAATAAGTTTAATATGACATCAGATTCCAATTTACTCAAGAATAGCCCGCAAGTCGCTACGTTCGGTAACATGCAAACGATTTCCCTTTTAGTAAGCAGCGTTGAATCCTATCAACAATCGTTGATCGATTGACCACAAAAGCAGGATCGGATTTATTGGAGCCAAAATTCTTGATAGCCATTTTTGAACTTGATTTAGAAGAACTAATAGAATTAGAAAAAAACGAGTATTTCCTCGTTTGTTGTCAATTCTATTAGTTCTTCTTCCATTGTATTTGTGAAATTTGAAAACGGATTCAACAACCTGTCTATTGGAGACCGGACATGTTTAGGTGGTTTCAGCCTACAAAAATGAAAATTTCGATATAAAAAAATTAATATTGATAGATCTCAATTAGCCCTTTCGAACTACGTTAATTACTTTATGAGCCCGTCTTTCGTTTTCCCAGTAAAAATCAAAATATCATTTTCCTTTTTTCACCTTTTCAAATACCCATATCTCTATAGGCTATATAAAAGCAAATGATTAAACTTATAATTCAAAATAAATACTGAGATACAAGTTAAAATTGAGGTTATATTCGACGTAAAAATAAAACTAGGCTATTTAAAAGCAAATGATTAAACTTATAATTCAAAATAAATACTGAGATACAAGTAAAAAATTGAGGTTATATTCGACGTAAAAATAAAACAATGTTTTAATTTTCATTGTCAAATCACGTTTAACTCGACATTATCCCCAAAATATACTTAATGTTAATAAAAAATTTGATATATTTGAATTTTGCCCTTAGACTAGAGCAGTGCTGCCTTTTTTCTACCGCGTATGGCCGCATGCGCAATGCGCAAATAATTGTCTTCGAAATCCCATTACGGTTTTTATATTTTCTATAGGACTATTATTAAGTATTTATAATAATTGACACGCGGGCAATTTTAATTCAGCCCAAGGGGAATTTTTCTGCGCTTAGTAGAATAAAAAATAAAAATATTTTAAAGAGATACGAGCATTTCGGATTTTCCTAGGAAATTCCTAATAACTGCCCGGAGTTTGGCAGTTTGGCGGTGACTAACGCCCGTGCCTCGGAGAGCACGTAAAGCCGTCGGTCCCGGTTGTCATGAACATCTATGGCAATCGTTATTGGGAAGTCAGTGCCCTCAAATATACTGACAACTAGTTCAATCTTCGAATTTCAGTTCTCCCTTAGGGTTGCGGAGGTCCGATGCCAGTCGCTCCGTGGAAAAACTGAAATTCAAGTAAATCCGGTTGAACTAGTAGCCGACCCCAAACAAAATTGGCAATAATGGCTAGGAGGATGAACGAGTATTTGAAAAGGTGAAAAAAGGAAAATGATATTTTGATTTTTCCTGGGAAAAAGAAAACCAATAATTAACGTAGTTCGAAAGGGCTAATTATGATCTATCAATATAAATTTTATTATAACGAAACTTTAATTTTTTCAGGCCGGAACATGCCCGGAGCGGCACACGCACCCCTACTACTACAGAGAGAAGTCTTTTTTTGTTATTATTTTTACGGCCTTGGTATTGCATCATTGTTCTTTTCTTCATAATCAACAAAGTCAAAGATTACAAACGTAAGTTTTTTTTACCAAAGAGAAGCGACGAAAACTAAGAGTAAGTACACAGCCATATCGCGAGTTTTTGAGTAATTTAACCTTTAACCGGCAACGCCGTAATATTACGAGTACATTCAACTAATTATAATTATTGTAAATATTAATCAAATCAGATAAAATCGAATGTCGATTTTCAAAGGTAAAATATCGATTCACTAAATCAATTCAGTAAAAAATATCGATTAAAAAAATCTATTTATTTGATCCGCAAAATCCATTCTTCGATAAATGTGTCCCACACACACACCACACACACAGCGGTGCATTCGTATAGATCTATCTACGTTTTATTTTTTACGTCAATCAGAGACAGCAATATTTCACGAACTAATTTCAATTTGCAGTTTCGAGCGTCATTCGCCGGAATGATATGATACATAAAATAAAACAAAAGATTCCAATTTCGTGATTCTCCTTCATTTTTGAAGCCGGCTAAAAGTTCACAGAAGCACAACAATAAAGCATTTTTTTATAATCTGTGACTGTCCAATTAATATTTGGCTGTGGTGGTAAATGTGTTTTGTGTTGACACTTGACATTTGACATGTATTAATGTTGGTTGACTTGTCTTGTTTGTTATGTCAATTTTTTAAACTAATAACAAGTTCCAGATCCTATACATTTAATTATACTTATAATGTTAATCTTCAGGATTCCATAGCTATTACGTTAAGCAAATGGTAACTTTTTCCATGCCAGGAAAAAAGCTTTATGAGTAAGCAACGAATTACATTGCGAAATCAAGTGCTCCGAAATTCCATGAAAAATGGAATCCTTGTCCAAACAGGAACTTATATCGACAATAACTAAGCAAGCAGATCAAATTAAGCGGTATGAAGGAAGGCTCAGAGGTATGTATTCTATAACCGTTTCTTAGTTCATGAAGCTCAGCAATTTTTCAGTTCATTTAGTGTTCCAGCTGTTATAGTTTATTCTGTAATCGGACCATATATACCTACTTTAAAACCACTTAATGTATCTTTTATTTGTAAGAATACTTTGTCAGAATTTATAATATTATTAAAACACTTAAAACTGGACGAAATTAAACTCATTCCTAAAATATTAATGTTATACAAACTTAGATGTCCTTTGTGTTTTAGCAAAAGTAAGTGCTTTAATGAAATGTTCAATTATTTTCACCACTTTTTTATAGTATAGATATTATTATTACAATTGTAAATTATTTTAGATGAAGCACTTAAAGAGAATATATAAGTCATAGAAACATAAATAAACTTTTAAATTTAAAATAAAAAAATCCCCACTTTATAGAAATACAAAAATTTAAGTGTCCATAAGCAATTTCAAATTAACAATTTCGTACTAAATGCATTTGAAAGTTTATACGGTACTTATGCCATGAAATTGGTAAAACTATTGTTATATCACAACAAAAATTGTAGTGAAAGTTGAAAATATTTTCTAATAAGATTCCAAATAGCATTTGCAACTTCATTATTATAAACCGCTACTGTCTTTACTTATTTCCTTTCTCTTTAAATCATCTATTTGATTAGAATGATTGCCTCTGTTGTATTGCCAATGATTTTAGTGTGTACTAGTAGAGTCCTGCTTCGTTACCAGGAGTTATAGTTATAAACCACGAGTAACATGCTCCTTGTGTCATCAGATTTGTGACAGTGAAAGTCCCATTAAAATTGGTCCACAGATTACCTGAATAAATAGACAGACAAAACTTTAAAATAATGCATTTTTTGTATCATGTACTTTTAGCAAAAAAAAAAACAAAATTATAAAAACTTAAATTATAAAACTTTATATAATTCACTTCAATTTAAGTTATTTGTATAGATAAGTGATAAACCTTATCACCAAATACCTTTTTGTTATTGCAATACACTGATTTAAGTAACACATATCACTTATCAGCAGCAGTCATCTATCTATACATTAAAGTTAAAGTGTCTGTTATTTCAAATTAGCAACTTTTCATTTAACACATATGAAAGGATATATGGTACTTACATCAATATCATCATCATCATCAACAGCCTGTAACAGTCCACTGCTGGATATAGGCCTCTCCTTTGATAAGAGGTTTTGGCCTACTATACCACGCTGGCCAGACGGGTTGGTAAAGGGTTTGTTTCAAGTTTTCCTTCACTTGGCAGTGATATTAGCTGCTTATTTTGTTCCTTTAGTCGCCTCTTACGACACCCATGGAACGAATAGGGGTGGTGACACTTTGTATTCTTAATCCGTCACCACACGGATGTTACATCAATAATCTGTTTTAAAAAATTCATTTGTATGTTTCTTTGTTCGGGTTAATCACTGAAATTGCTGATGCAATGTGGACGGAATTTCACTGCTAGATAGCTGATGATGTAAGGAGGCACTTTGGTTGCTTATTTAGACTAGCTTTGACAATTAGGATGGTCACCTGTACTCCTGAATTCTAATCGTGATTTCCATAAGGAAATATATGATACAATCAAAGAAAATGTAAAACAACAACTGCTGGTAATACCACAGGGCACAGGTAGCTTTTTTTTTCTTCAATTTTTATTACCGAACTTAGAGGTGGCCTACAACTTCATCTTTCAGAGTTGCTTACCAGGATGTACCTCTTGTGTTCTTAGAGCAGTTCTAATATTATTTTCTGACAATTTTGAGTGTGTTCATCAGATTTTTTTACATCAATTGTTTACCCAGTCCATGAATAGCCACATAAGCCTGTTCAAAAACTTTACTACAAACCCTTTACCTATGATGATGTGAGGATGAAACCAGCCAACTATACAGGAGATATTGTAGTGCAATAGTGTGCACATAAAAACGCAGGTGTACCCTCTATTCTATTACTCTAACAATTTGTACACTATTAGAAAATGTCTGAAATCCGATGTGACGACTATCCGACATTAAAGAGAGATTTAAGTGTCTACTGAAGCTGTTATTAAATTTTTCTATAATCAGAAAAAGTCATAAAAGCTTAGGGAATTGAATCCGAGACTTCATGGTTACCTGTCAAACATGGTTACCACTGGACCAACAAGCAAACTTCACTTCTTCACCAATTAGTAGTTGAACATATGCCTCTTTTAAAGTCCTCCACCTAAAGTAGTGTCATACAGCTCTTATTTATCCTATTATTGTTGGTTATTGTTGTAAAGGATCTCCATTGTAGGTAGTGGAGTCACACTGATTTCAGCACAAATGTGCATGCTTGAACGGGACAATACTACCCTCACACAGAAGAGCATCCTAATAATTGTTGCTGTCGTATTTTGTTGGTGAGTGTGACATCGGAGCCCTAAACATTCTGCATTATTGGAGAGGAGAATGATGCAGAAACATCTGACAAGACAGTCATGGTATAGGACACCATGCTTCATTGCCTACCCTCACAATGAGGATGGCGACCCCTACTCCTGGAATTTACTCATGCTTACCATCAGGCAGAGTAGAGTCACTTTGGTAGGCACAAATAAAAAATATATTTTAATTTTACCCAAATCGTTTAGCTTGTAAAAGCATAAACTATTTAGAATGGAGGTGTGGATTAACAAAACTAATGACATTTCTTAATGTATTTACGTATTATTTCTGATATATATATGTCCTATTCTATATTAATTTTCTACATTCAACATATAAAATAATCCACCATTTATTTTACAGATGTTGTCACAGCATACAAAGGCCTTATCAAAGAGAAGGAGGCATTGGAGATCAGTCTCAAAGCTCTGAACAAGACAGAAAGTGCTGAAGACAGTGAAGGTAATAATAGTAATTGTAATAAAATGATAACTATACAAATAAATAAAATTAAAGTATTTGTATGTCATATCAAATTAACAGTTTTTTATAAATGCATATGAAAGATAATACAGGACTTCATAAAAAAAATTGTCTTTCTTTCGGCTGGACCCATTTTGAAGGCACTTTCACTGGTAGAAAGCTAGGTTAATTTTTTTACACCAGTTATGCTCGCGATTCAGGACAATAACCGCAGGTAACAACGCGGGACTCAGCTAGTCTAAGATAAAGCTGGCAAAGCTACATCGATTGATTTGATGATAAGTTGCATTAATAGATATAAAAATTATAGATCAAATTATAGGTGACCTCGTTAATAAAACACCTTACATTTTATATAGCGCTCACAAACCTACGTGATTAAAAAACAATCACTGATATAGATAAGCAACGACCTGGATGGGTGACAGTTGGTGGCATGATACCCAGAGCGTCTCCGTGATTCGGAGGTCACGTTAAGCAGTCGGTCCTGGTTGCTATCATAGGATAACAGTCGTGAAGCTTACTTCGAAGCCTTTAGGCGGCTTTAAAACATTCAACAGCAAGAAAATCTAGCGAAAGTTTCTGTATTTCTTAAGGTTTTTGTTACTTATAACAAGATACAGTAAATAACAATTTATAACAAGGAATAGATAAAGGGTCGGGTATAAGAATAGTGATAGAAATTGTAAGGGACCATTATTTGAACTAGACCCAAATTAAGACTTAATGACTTTTTCACACTAATCGACTCTTTTTTGTTGTTTCGTATTAGGTGAGTTCATAGCATTCTCATTTATAAGAAAACAATAAACAGAATGTTCACTTACTAACTGTTTTCAAGTACCTTGTAAAAATAATGTAGTATATTGTGTAATAATGTAGTAATAATGTGGGATATAATTATATATTACATGTTTATCATATATGTATAATAGTATATAGGTATATTCTGTATCGCGGGAGCTCTACACATAAATAAAATTTAAAGTAAAGACCACCAAGACTCGGAACAATACTTTGCAGTTCTCAAAACGCAAAACTCACAAAAGTAATGGGGTGACCTCTACACAGTGCTGTAATTTTTACAGATGAAAAAAGAGATGATTCAGTTGCAGCCCTCATGCAATCACTGTCTGCCGTGACAGAGGAGAAGTCACGAATGGAGGAAGCCTTCCAAGCAGACAAGAAACTAACTAGAGATAAGGTATGTCTCTTTCGAAAAGAAGACTAGCAAGTAGTATTCGTATAAAAGGACTAGTTTTGCCTGAGGCTCTGCCTGCTTGTATGTCGGTTTTCGTGGTATCTCCATGTTACATTTCATTTAAATCGTTGCTACTAGTATCGGATATGGATAATATGTTGTATTTAGTAAGAAAACAATAGTACAAAGGTAGCGCTTGATCCTGGCAGGGTCATTTCTTGTCCCTTACCTGTAACACATGATGACGTCTTAAGAATACGAAGCATCACCACCTCTATTCATGCCGAAGGTGTCGAAAGGGGCGATTATGTACGTAGGACTACAGTAGTAACAAAAGAGTAGTAAGTCAGAAGAGGCACTTTCAAGACAGAACGAAAAACGTTTACAACTTGGTCAGCGGGGCGGGAGTAGGGGTCACCATCCTCACTGCCAGTGCATACAATGCAGCATGGTGACCGACCCACACCTGGCGGCTTGGTGAGATGAGACCTTGAGAATGATTGGCCCTCCGATCTCACACCAACGAAAGATAACAGCACGAATGCTGTCATTTTAGGTTGGTCTTAGCCGACCCATTCATGCTTAAATCAGGCCCTACTAAATAAATCAATATAACTGCAATAAAATTGCACCGTTGATAGCAATAATTCAGAACTTAATAAATAAATTTAAATATTGTCATGTAGCGATTTTCACATTGTTATTCACATTCACATGAAAGCTTTTAGTCCACTGCTGGACATAGCGGTTTTGGCCTGCTATATCCCTCTGGCCAGACGGGTTGGTGTGGTTTCCATATTTTAATTGATGAAATTTCAATTTATTATTAACATTTAAACGTTTACGTTTAACAGTATGAAAATCAAATAGCGTCAATAAGAGAAGAAACAAAAACCCTGGTGCAGCAACATTTGGTTGAGGTTAATAATTTGAAAGCCAAGATCGCGTATGAGATACAGGAACGGGAGAAGGAGAGAGCTGATCAAGCGGCTATGATGAAGTAAGTAATTTTTCTTTGAATGCTTAGAATTTTCTGTTCTGTTTTCTATTTAGGTTATATAATATGTAGGGCAAACGACCCGAATATTTGTATTCACATCATTGTAAGTGTTTCTGCCGCCCATGGACACCTGTAATTGTAATACTCAAACATGCGTTACTGCTCTACAAGTCCTTCCCATACATACTACAGCGCCATTTACTAAAGACACCACGAACTATAAACTAACTGTTAATCCTGTATCGCGGTATTGAAATTCTCGCGCCGATTTTATTATCAAAATATAAACTACCTTCCAACATGATCTGTTGTGTCAGGGCCCGCTAGCCATGAGCCACCTCGCCTGTTCGGAAGATCGTCCCTTTTATATTGGAATAGTATGACACCCAAATTCCTCTATAATGTAACGCCGTGTGCTTGTTTACCCCCTATATGATAAAACGAACATACTAATATAAAAGTTTTCCAAATTATAGTAATTTGCTCTGTTCCAGAAATCTTGCTCAAAATGTTAAAAATGATTACCTTCACTTATAGAAAGACATATGAATATTTGTATCTGTCAATTTTTCAGAGAGCTGCACTTAAAACTGAATAGTGAAAGAAAAACTAAAGAAAAGTTAGAAGATAAGGTTGTTAACTCCACAGAGGCACAAGGTGAGACTTTTATTATTAAAAATACAACTTAAAACCGTCAACAACTCATAAAGTCCCACTGCTAAGCTCGGGCCTCCTCTCATGTTGGCCGAGACTGGGTTGGAAACTCACAAAACGTGAGCCGCTCGAAGGCATCCAACTAAGCTTTTCGACTGTTATCTTAGAATGACTGCTTAACGTGACCCCCGAATCATAGACAACATGTTCTATGTTATGTGGGTCGGTGTCCGCACTTAGTCCTTTAAGTGGACAATTGTACGTGAGGGCGGCCATCACTCCAGCCAGCCCACCTCCCTCCAGAAGCGGATAAGGTCTCCGAGTCTGTCCAGACATTTTGAAACAGATTTGGGAGATCCAAGGGTGTTTTTCCGTATTTCGGTGACACCTGTGCACTCAATGAGTACATGCGACACCGTTCACAGACAACATTCATATTTAGTTTTTTGTGACCGACTGAGACCAACATGCTTTCCACCTCATGATGTAATCCTGAATCAGACTGACAGTGTAAATTTAAGTCATATGTCCCACTATAATGTGTGGTAGTTCAGCAATCTCATTACCATAGCTAAGGTTCAGACAGGTTTGAGATTATAGAGCTGTGTTTTGACAATGTTTTTCTTTAATTACTTATTTATTTCTTTTAAACAACTGCTCACTACACTCACAGCTACATTACAATAGTAGTGTATAAAATATCGTAATATATGATACAATATTTTATAATATTCTTAAACATTTCAAACATAGTCTGATCGCAAGCCAGGCAAGGCCCACGCCACGGGGACCAGACCACTGATAGACACACTTGCAAACAAATGTACATCATCTTCCTATATTAGTAAATTATACCCAGACACAGAACAAATGATCGTGCTCATCTACAATGGGTGGAAATCGAACCCACGACCTCTGGCTCAGCAGTCAGATTAATCAACTACTAGACCAACAGGTCCATCAGTATTATAAACTCTCTTTCTCTTTTTTTTTACAACTCCCGCATTAGGAATATAAATTCCTGTGTCGCGGGGACTTTACAAACACCCAGACTCAGAACAACAAATTGTGAATCACTCAAAGTGTTGTCCTACGTGGGATTTGAACCCACGACACTTGGCGTAGTATGAAGCGGCGTGGCAACCACTTAAGCCACTAGGTCAACCGTGCAGTCAAAGTATTATAAACTAAAATTTAGGAAAGGATACGAAATTGATTGACATCAAATTAGTATGATATAAATCGATATCTATATATGTTATCTTATAAGTACCACTAGACCTTAAATGTGTTTATTTATATGTTTTTTTTTATTAACACTGTAGAGTTTATGGACTGCTGTGCTTGAGGTCTCGGGGTGAAATCCTGGTTCGGAGCAAGTGATTGTATGATCTACAAGTATTTGATTCGATGTTTAGGTGTTTCCTACTCGATTCCTAATATGAGTATTCTATCAGTCAATCTAGCTTTCATAGTACATGTTCTGCTTAGTTTGAAGCTAGATGGCGTTGTGTGTAACAAATTACAGTCTACGGCATACATATATAAATATATGTTGTTCAGCTTCTCAGGCGGAGTTAGAGAAGCGAGTGCGAGACCTGAGCAGTTCATTGGAGGCAGCTCAGCGTCGACTGCAGAGAGCTGAAGCCCGAACATCGGAGACTCCTGCTCTGCTGGTGCGGCTGCAGCAGAAACTGGCACTGCTAGAACAGTCGCATTCAGTCGCTATTAGAGAGGTAATTCTTGTTTGTTTCGGCTTTTCTTCCCAGAGTGAGTCTTAGAAAATGCCAAAGCCCTCTAGCTGTAATGTCCAACGTTTAGAAATGTGGCTACAAATAAAAAAAATTGGATTGTCTGTAAGTAATGTCAGAGGAACAATTTTTATACTAAATGCATGTTGAAGTAGAAAATAAAAATAAAAATTGCTTTTTTGATGTAAGTACCGTACTTAGGAGGAACTTTTCTCTGTTTTTATCAACACCATCACAAATGATCTATCTTCTTCCTAGCACCTATACGCGGATGATCTCCAAATCTATACCAGGGCACCATTGCATAATCTCGCTGATGCTGTTAACACAATTAATGCTCTCCAGTTTAAAATATTTGAATGTAGTAACACCTACAGCCTGAAAATCAATCCATCCAAGACTCAGGTCATAGTAATTGGAAGTTCGCGATTGATCTCCAAAATTGATTGGACGAAACTGCCCCTAGTCACTTGCAATGGCACAACAATACCGTACAGTGACAAGGTGAAAGACTTGGGGATTAATATTGATAGCACATTATCCTGGGGTCCTCAACTGCAAGATTTGAGTCGCAAAATGTTTACCGCTGCAGGATCTTTGCGCCGACTACGCTTTTTTCTACCAATTTCAACCAAGGTTGCTAATACACAATCTCTACTTTTTCCCATCCTTGATTATGCTGATGCCAGTTGTCTAGGCCTCACAGAAGACTAATTAAATAAGCTTTGGAGACTCCAAAATCTCTGCATAAGATTCATATTTGGACTACGTAAATATGATCATGTCTCCGATTATCGCAAACAGCTTAAGTGGTTACCCATCCGCCTTCGCCGGAATGCTCATATTCTCTCTCTTCTTTACAACATTCTGTTTAATCTTCTTACTCCGCACTATCTTAAATCCCGGTTTACCTTCCTGCATGACACGCACCATAGATTTTTGAGATCATCAGAGAACTTGAAATTGGGAATGCCGAGACATACCACTAGATTCCTCGACCAGTCTTTTTCTGTCCAAGCAGTTCGATTGTGAAACGCCTTACCAGTCACGATTAGCCGTGCGCAGACATTACCTGCTTTCAAGAGACTGGTAATAGTACATTGTTCACCGAGGGAGGAAAGGGACCGATAGGGCCACAATACTCCCGAGGTAGGAATGGGACTTTCACCCGAGTGCTACACAGTGCTTTATACTACACCTGTGAGGAACATTTAAAGTATTTTTAAAATAAAATCAAAATGTAAGACACCATGTAAGACACAATTTAGCTTAGAATTTGACCAATATTTCGCGCTTCTTTTGTTTTTTTTTTTATTCTTCACAAAAGGATGTCAGTGGCACGGAGATTCCATATTTAAATTATATGAAACTCCTTGGGCAGGCGCGCGCCATAGATAAGATAACACATGAGAAATGAAAATTCATACAACTTTCTCTCCCGCTAAAACACATTAGAAATGGATTTTCATACATTTTTTCCGCCCGCTTATTCAGGTCAAGGAAAACACTAACGTTCTCTTTTCAGTTTCAGGGAATATTGACTACTGTTCCGATCAGGTGTAGTTTATAGGAATATTACTTGGGAGACTATAAGGATATATAAATAGGTATTTATGGAATACCTGTTTATTACACTTTTTTAATTTTATCTCTATGTATTTTATTTAATCTTATTCACTATATGTATTATATTAATTACTCTAAATTTACTAACTTCAAATTTTTTTAATACACCAGGAACTACCACATACTTTCCACTTTCTTTCTTTCCATCCCATAGTTGCCTGTAAGAGATTGCCTTCGGGCGATAAGGCCGCCACTTGTACCTACTAGTTTAAGCTACCGTTTTATGTTCATGTTCTGGTGCACAGTAAAGAGATATATTATTATTATTATTACATCAGAAAAGCAATTTTTTATTTATTTTTCTGTTTGTCTGTCTGTGATTCTGGCTAATCTCTGAAACGGCCGATGCGATTTAGACGTTACTTTTACAGGCAGAATGGTGATGACATAACCAACAACCAACTACAGTGACAGTCTAGTATGATGCATTCACGCCTTAAAAATATTATTTAAATAAATTAATATTTTAGACATATTTCACACAACGTCATCTAATCCCAAACTAAACATATTTTGTATTAAGGGTACTAGACAACTGATATAAATATATAATAGTACATTGTTCACCGAGGGAGGAAAGGGACCGATTACTAGCGAGGGAGCAGTTTGTGGCCCGAAGGCGCAGCCTAGGGCCACAATACTCCCGAGGTAGGAATGGGACTTTCACCCGAGTGCTACACAGTGCTTTATACTACACCTGTGAGGAACATTTAAAGTATTTTTAAAATATAATCAAAACTTATGACACCATATAAGACACAATTTAGCTTAGAATTTGACAAATATTTCACGCTTCTTTTGTTTTTTTTTATTCTTCACAAAAGGATGTCAGTGGCACGGCGATTCCATATTTAAATTATATGAAAACTCCTTGACACACAACACATGAGAAATGAAAATTCATACAACTTTCTCTCCCGCTAAAACACGTTAGAAATGGATTTTCATACATTTTTTCCTCCCGCTTATTCAGGTCAAGGAAAAGACTAACTTTCTCTTTTCATTTTCAGGGAATATTGACTACTGTTCCGATCAGGTGTAGTATAAACATCTTTTTTTTGTAAATACATACATATATTATGTCTGCATAGAAAACACCCAGACTCTGAAAACAAATATTTGCTTTTCACACGCACGCCACGGGCCATAAAAAGACGCACACGACGTTGCGTGAAACATATTATTCTGGCTCAAGCGCTCATAGCCAAGTGGTCTTAGGTGATTGAAAACACCGAGGGTAAGCAACGACGCTGCGGTCAGAACCTGGACGGGTGACCGTTCGTGTTATGATATGTTATGAGCGTTTTTGCGATTCGGATGTCACGTTAAGAAGTTAGCTTAAAACATACAACGCTAAGATTACGTAGCCACAACGTGTCTTTCCAGTCCCCAACCGGCATTCGGCCAGTGTGAGAGCGTATGGTCTTAACCCTCTCCTAAGAGAAGACCTGATGATATTATTCTGAACTAGCTTTTGACCGCGGCTCCATCCATCCGATATTTAAGCTATGTTTTTGTGAAGTTTCATCAAAATCTATTCAGTAGTTTTTGCGTGAAAGAGCAAAACAAACAGAAATACATACTCACTAACTTTTACGTTTATAATATTAGTAAGGACTACCTTTCGCCCGCGGCTCCGCCCGCCTGGATCTCGATTATTGCAGTAAAAAGTAGCCTATGCGCTATTCTCTATATATAAGTTGTACTACTGTAAAGTTTCATCCAAATCCGTTCAGTAGTTTTTGCGTGAAAGAGCAACAAACATAAATACATAAATGGATACTACTAAATTTTCGCGTTTATAATATTAGTAAGGATAATAATATATTATATCTTAAAATGATACTACTTTTAATTTTCAGGAGCAAATAAAAGCGAAACGCGCAGAAGAATCAGCGCGTAAAATATGCGCTCGTCAGGAGGAAAGAGTCGCGTTGCTCGAGGGTAAAATAGCGGAGTTGTCGGAGACGGTCGGTCAGTACGACTTGAGGCGGAGACACGACCAGCAGCTCATACAGCAGCTGAAGGACTCGCTCAACGGACGACTCATGGAGAAGATCAAGGCTCACAACGAATTTGGTAAAAAAGTCCTTTTATTATTAATCTGAAGCATCACTGTCTTAATAATTAATAAAAGACTGCCTTGTTGGTCTAGTGGTTAGCGGTTTATTTTAATACCAATGTAACATACTTTCATTGAATAAAATCCTACAACTCATAGCAAGCTTTCCTCGAAAACAATATAATATAATTGCAATTCATGAAATTTTAATCCTTTCGCGTACTAGTGATACATCGATAAATCCTCCCCAAGGTGTGTAGTAGAGCCACGCTGATTTTAGCACGAACGCACAATGTCGTAAGAAATATGTTACATATACACCACAACTCAATCTGAGGCGACTTCAGCATTTAGCGCAAGCGATAACATATAAACATATAACATAAGTAACTAATCCTGAGGAACACGTTACCCGTTCCTGCACAGTGGCCACTGAGGAGGAACGGGTATCGTGTTACTCCGACACAAAGGGAGGATCCTCTGACCAAGCTAGGTGACCGTGTCTGGCGGGCCACTGCTCAACTGTTGATGTTCTGTATATTATTATGCTAATCACCGCGGGAATTTCTATATTGCGATTTAGGATTAGTTACTTCGTGGTACAGTATTTCTTCGGTAGAATGCCCTCTGCTGTTGTATGTTTTAACTTTTGCTGTATGTGGAAGTCACCACATTACAAATGAAGTTTGGAACTTGTTTTATTATGAGCTTTCAAAAATTACTCTGCCTGATGGAAAGCATGAACAGAATCTAAGAGTTGTAGTCACCACATTCATTGCGAATGCAGATAATGCAACAAGCCCGAATGCTGTCATTTTAGTCTTCTGTGTGAGGGTAGTACTGCTCTGGTCGATGCAGCCCATTTGTGCTGACATCAGCTGCTATCTACCGATTCTTTGTCAGGGCTACTCGAGTAAGGAAAGGCCAAACTCATTTTCTTCAAATAAAGTTAAACTACATAGTAAAAATGTGCATCTAATCCTTTCGTAGAATAAATGTTTTCATTTCATTTGCATCATTATACCTCTTTTACAAGTAGAGTTTTATCTTTCTAGAAGATTCCAATGAATCATCACAGAAGAGTGAAACAGACAACGACAAGTTAGCAGACAGCGAGTACCTGCAAACGTTGATAGATAAAATACACATATTAAAAAAAGAAATAATAGCAGAAAATGAAAAACTTGGCAACCCTATAGATATCACTACTGTTTTTAAAGTTGACGGATATGAGAATATACATTCGAAATGCAGAGAAGAGTTCGAAAATTTAAAATTGGAATTCGATGAATTCAAAAAGCAGAATGTAAGAGAAACTGGGAGTGAAGTAGATAATGAAGTAGGAGACCTTAAGAGTGAGATAGCTATATTGAAAGAGAAAGTAGAGACATATAAAATTATGTACGAAGAAGAGAAACAGGATAAATTAGATTCTTTAAAGCTTTGTGAGGAGGTTTGTTATTTCATTTTTTTTATTTTAATCAGTTTTTTGTTATGTCTCGTTGGCGATTAGCATAATATGTAAGACTGATGAACAAAAGGTCTCGGGTTCTAATTTCGGTCGGGCTGTAGTTGAATATTTCTTACAAGCAATTATTTATATGTTTGCCCGGTATATAAAAATGGTGTTGTTTAAGTCGCGTGCCTCGTAGAGCACGTTAAGCTGTCGGTCTTGGTTATCATGAACATCTATGGCAATCGTTATTGGGAAGTCAGTGCTCTCAAATATACTAACAACTAGTTCTACCTTCGAATTCAGTTCGCCCTCAGGGTTGCGGAGGTCTGATGCCAGTCGTTCCGTAGAAAACTTATATGAACGTAGCCATCCGTCACCGTTGAGTGTGTCCGTTTACCGTTATGTGGATTTTTTGTGAAAAGTCCCCTCTCCAGCCGTCAGATGATAATAACATAAAAGAACACTATCGGGAGTATACTCTCAATGTTTGCTATAATTAAAGCATTTATTAAAATACGTCGACAGAAACTAAACAACGAGGAAATGTACCACAAAGAAGTGACATCAGACCTGAAGACCCGCGTAGCAGCCCTAGAACAGCAGGTCCAGACTCAGAGGGCTCGGTACGCGGCTCTGCTGGAAGAGACCGACAGCTACATTCGCGCCAGGAGCGAACGAGAGCGGAAGGTCAGCGCTGATGAACAACACTACAAGGATGGAATGCTTACGGTCAGTACATAAACATTCTCACCTGTCTGATTATGTCTTTAGATAGTTACGGGTACTGTTACGGGGTGGGTCTAGAAGTCCTTTTTAAAAAAACTAATTTAATTCAAACTGAAATAATATTTAATAAAAATCAAAGAAATTACATTAATATGAACCAAGTGCCCTCAACGATATCGGAAATAAGTCTGACGTAATTATGTTGAAGTATTGTTTAGCAAGAATCGCGTCGCTTACGTGAATGCAAGCGATGCAGTTTTATTTATATAGAAAGCCAGGGTTGCGACATCGTAACAACCCCCCCGTTAAGATTGATCTTTATAGAAAAAGTAAAGATCAATGTATTTACTTAAAACAGAGATCGCCGTGGGCTACAGAAATGGATAATTACTACAACATACTTTTATATTTATCTACTTAACTTTAAAGCGCTTATGAGATATTACAATTAAAACTTTATATTATAACTTTACTTATAACTTCATATAAACTAGTTTAACTTAACTATTATAATATTAAAATATTCTTATTATAGACCGTTGAACTAGCAGTAAGTCGTTATTTAACATAACGTAATTTAACAATTATATAATTGTATTTCTTTTTAAATTAGGTAAGGATTTTACAGATGAGCGAGGATCATCTTCCTCTGAGGAGTCAGATGTACAACGCTGTGACCTTCGGACTACTATGTCCTGAGTTTTTTGATTCTTTGTTTTATTATTATAATTTTTATTATATATATTGACGCAGAAGCCTGAATGTTTATTACAGACATATCTTCTACTTTTAAATAAGATGTATAATAGAACGACGGTAGAGATTACATAAGTTAATGATAAATAATGAGTAGAATATCTTTCTAAATGAGAAGGCTCTTCAATTTTCCTTATCTGGTTTTCAAATTCGTTTAATTGTGTACTGGCCTTAACTAAGGAATCCAGATTATTAAATTCAGTTAACTTTATTAAAGGAACCTGATTAATGCTTTTATTTAAATGTATGTTATCGCAACAATCGGTGACAATATTAAAATTCGAGATTGAACTGGTAATATTTGAAGTAAAACTGTCGGTTGGTGTAAAAGTTAAAGTTTTATAAAAAGCAGAACACGATTTTGGTACATGCATTATTCCTGAACCGAACAAGATTTCATCGGTGTTACTGGTGGCTTTGTCACATACGAAATGACATTTTCCTGGTTCCGATTGTACGAATATCCATCGATTGTTGGTAATTTTTTGGAACAAATCCACTGAACCTCGAAGAACTCTTGTTTCGCAGGACTTTGGTAACTTAAAGATAACTTCTGTTAGCAACATAGTTTCACACGTAGGATTCGCGATCGTCGAGTAAACGTTTCCGAGAACACACACATAGCACTGATCTTTTATTATTTTGCACTCACTCACACTATCGAGTTGTGAGTAAAACAGTCTATCCGAAGTTATTGCCAAATATTGTTTACTAGGTGCGACAAGAAGATAAGTGTCTGGTGCAGAAATATCAAATGGGACAGGAAACGGGATGTTATGATAAAGGTTGTAAATCTGAGGAAGAACCAGCGGTATTTTTACAACTAAAATAAGCTTATTGTCGTGGTAGTAACATACAATGTCACATATATTAATTATGTCATTTATGTTATGTAATGATAAGCGAATAGGTAGTTCAGAATGCTTAGGCAAATAGTTAACGTGTAACTCGAGCTCCTTGTATAATTGTATGGGACTGAGTACTGTCGGGTGCAGTACGTTTATTTTACTAAATAATATCGCATTGTTTATATCGTCTATATCAAAGGACAGAGTAATTACAATACTTTCTATTGAACTTAGCATAAGAGATAAATGAGATCTTATTTCAAGCTTGTCGTTGGTGTTTATCAATTTTTGAAAGGTTTTTTCAATAACAGCCATATTTTGATTTAGACGATACTCATTTTCCTTGACCTTTGACATAGTATTGTTAAAAGTAGATATAGTGGATTTAATAACATGAATGTTATCGCGCATAAGTACCGTTAACTGTTTTTCGTCCGACTGTACTTTATTAATAGCGTCCGTGAACTTGTTTGCATCATCAGAGTCTAAAGTACCAAAGAACGTTTTTAATATGGAACCACCGGCGTCAAATAGCCCGCGTTTAGAGCGTTTTGTTTCTTTTACATTTACTAAATAGGAGATGGATGAAAACTTTTTAATATTATTGCTATGTTGAGTCCTCAACGCACTTAAAGAATTTAAGCAGTCATCTTTTACCTTAGAAGATTGTGTTGAATCGCAATACTTAGAAACTCTATCTAACAAAAATTCTACGTTTTCTATATGTGGTTGAATGTGGCTTAAATCTATATAGGTGATAACGTTCCAGTAATCATTTGTAAACTTTAAATCTAGTAACTTATCGAAATATAACCCGGGAGATCCGATTAACTTAGTGACGAGTTGACTCCCGGAAACTGCTGACACTAACCTGTAACCAATAGAATGGATACATGTTTACACTAGACGGAGGCGGGTTTAATTTCGTCATAATGATGACGTATGTGCTTCCTATCTACTTGGACTGTGACGGTATGATTTCCGTTTAACTTTACTATCCTGTAAGGACCTTTCCATACTGGAGACAGCGCTTTGTTTTGTTTATGGTGACACCGTATATAAACCATGTCGCCTATATTATACGTCACTGGCCGGGAATGTGAGTCATAGTAGCGTTTAGAACGTTCTTTAGATGTTTGTATGTTTTGAAGCGCTTTTTGCCTACTGTAATATAATCTGTGATTGAGCGCCCTTACGTAATCGGTGTATGTATTAGTATCTAAAGCGTCTATAGACTTAGGAATATAAGGTTTATGTCCCAGAAGAAGCTCGAATGGTGCAAAGCCGGTTGTTGAATGGATGTTAGAGTTATAGGCTAACATTGCTGTGTTTAGGTACAAATCCCAAGTATGAGCGTTGTCTTCAATATAAGATCTTAAATATTCCTTTAAAGTAGAATGACTTCTCTCTAACGCGCCACAAGTCTGTGGGTGATAAGGTGAGGCGTAAATGTGTTTGATGCCAAATAGTTTCTCTAGCTGTTTAAACACATCTGAACAAAAGTTTGTTCCTTGATCAGTGACGATAGTTCGTGGAATACCTAAATGGGAAATGAAATGAACCAGGCGTTGAGCAGTTTCTTGAGCCGAACAGGATTGCATGGGGTAAGCTTGTGAATATTTCGTAAGGTCGTCTTGCAAGGTCAAAATAAATTTATACTTGTCAATTCTAGTTTCAGGTAGAGGTCCGACAATGTCCAAAAAGAGTTTTTCAGAAGGTCGTGTAGCTGTCGAAGTAATTATCATCGGGGCTTTATTAGTACCCCGCAAAGGTTTGTTTATCTGACAAGACTTACAAGACTTGACATAGTTTTCTATGTCTTGGCGCATATTTTTCCACCAGTATAAGGTCTTGAGTCTTTCATACATTCGGGATATGCCTGGATGGCCCGCAGAGGGTGAGTCATGGTTATCTTTTAATATTTGAGGGACCTCCGAGGGAGTCGGGAACAAGATATTGTTATGATAGATGTGTATTTTGATGCCTGTATTATGAAATAGGAATGCGAGCATATTATATATTTTATTAAACGACAATTTATTGAAAGGGTCTTTAAAGTCAGATATGGCGAATTCTTTCTCTTCCAAGTACCAAGTCGAAATCATATCTCGGTAGTCTCTCAACATGTTGAAAATGTCAGTATACGTCATCTCGTCATAATGATGGACACGTAAATACAAATGTGTGTAGACATGTTTGTCATTGGAAGTACTTTGGAATGTATATAATTCTCGTTCTAAGGTCCTTATGTCAGGCGAGTTGTCATCAAACTTAGAAAGTTGTATAATTTCAGAGCAATACGGAATCGAATCATCTAAATCAATTGCAGTCGGGTAAGTGATCATTTTACATTTAGCCTTAAGTAGTGAGTCATTATGTTCTTCTATTAATGTGTCGTAGGAGAGGTTTTGCTGTTGACTAAGTTTTAAATATTTTTCATATGTCTCAGACGCGGACGGAGTATCAGGATCAATGGCAAGGACAGGATTTCGGGACAAAGAATCAACATTGCAGTTTAGTTTACCCTTTTTGTGGATTACTTCATATTCAAACTCTTCTAACTTTAAACGCCAACGAACAATTTTTGAACTAGGATCTGTGAAGTTAAAAAGCCACTCTAAGGGTTTATGGTCCGTTACGATTTTAAACCGGCGGCCATATAGATATGGCCGAAAGACCTTTGTGCCGAAAATGATAGCAAGGCATTCTTTTTCAGTAGTCGAATAATTTCCCTCAGATTTATTTAATGTGCGTGACGCATATGCAATGGGCAGATCCTTATTTATTTCGCCCTGGGAAAGAATTGCTGAGATAGCGTAATTGGAAGCATCTGTAGTAAGAATGAATGGCTTCGTAAAATCGGGGTATTGTAAGATTGGTGCTGTTGTTATTTTTTCTTTTAACGTATCGAATGCTAACTGTTGTTCAGAAAGCCATATAAACTTTGTGTCTTTCTTTAAAAGGCTGGTCAAGGGTTTAGTTATATGGGAAAAGTTTTCTATGAAACGCCGATAATAGCCGACTAGACCTAAGAAGGATTTAATGTCTCGAGGATTTTTCGGAACTGGGAATTTTTTTACACACTCAATTTTTTTGGGATCAGGTTTCACACCTTTGTCAGTTATAATATGGCCTAGATATTGTACTTCTTTATGAAGAAACTCGCTTTTGTCGGGTTGTAACTTTAGATTATGTTCACGTAATTTTTCGAAAACTAGTTTGAGGTTAGTCACGTGATTTCGGAGGTCATGTCCGAAAATTACGATATCATCCATATAGGTATAGCAGTGGAGGCCTTGAAGGCCTGAAAGTACGACATTCATCAAGCGTTGAAACGTGGAAGGAGCATTTCGAAGTCCAAAAGGCATGCGGTTAAACTGATAGTGTCCTGGTTGACCAGAAACACCCGGAACACTGAACGCTGTCTTTTCAGCATCAGACTCTTTCATCATCACTTGATGAAAGGAAGATGCCAAATCTAGGGTTGAAAAATATTTGCTATGGCCCAGCTGGTCTAGAATGTCGGTGATGTTCGGAATAGGGTAGGCGTCACCGATCGTTATTTCGTTAAGTTTACGATAATCGATGACGATACGCCACTTAGGTTTTCCTGACGCATCCTGTTTTTTCGGCACTACCCATATTGGAGCTGACCAGGGAGACACAGAAGGACTGATAATACCTTGATCTAGCATACTTTTGACTTGTTTACTGACCTCGTTTTTATGACATTCAGGAAAGCGGTAGGTTTTAGCATGGATAGGTGTTTGGGAAGTGGTTCGAATTTCGTGTTGTACCGTCTTAGTTGCTGTCAAAATGTCACCCTCTAGATAAAATATGTCACTAAACTCCGAACACAAACTGCGTAGAGATGACTCTTCTTCTTGAGTCAAATGATCGCATCTTAAGGCCTTTTGTACTCTGTTATCGCGGTCCAAATCAGACAAAGTGGTCTGGAAGCATGAGGCAGCTTCCAGGGGAGAAGAAGGTATTTGCTTTAGAATACTTGGCTCGAGAACACAAGATACGGGTTCAAGAGTGAACTTTATAGGATTAAGGAGAACTTGGTTTTCGGACGTGTTTAATACAGAGATAATGATTTTACCGTTAGGCCTCACGCAAGTTAAACATTTTGAAAACGTAAGCTTCGGGTATTCCTTTAATTTTGTACATAAGACTAAACCTTCTCTTACTTCGGGATTTGTAACAGGACATTCAATTAACATTTCGCTACGAGCAGGAATCACGTACGTTTGGTCAAATGTTTTTAATTCGAAATGTATAATTGTGCCAGTAGGGACTTCGCACTTGAGTTTCGAGTCTGAGTATAATATAGATGCTTTATGAATGGACAGGAAATTCGTGCCTATGATACCGTCATAGTCGAGATTAACATTAGATACTACATGAAAATAGAATGGGATCGAGACCTCGCCAGTTTGAGATGAGTTGAGTATGGTCAAAATAAATCTACCTTTTGTCTCGGCGTGTGATCCAACGTCATTTATACCTTTGAACTTGACAGTATGAGAATCACACATTGGTTCTTTTGACAAACTAGAACCTTTCACGAGGCATATGGAACTGCCTGTATCTACTAAAAACTTCAGTGGACTTTGAGAATGAGACGTATGAACTTCAATATATGGTAACGAGGTTCTCTTATTTTGTGAAATATCATATACCATAGGGCATTCTTCAGGTTCATTTATGTATTGATCAATCAGATCTTGATAGCCTAGAGAGTCCTTGAAAATAGTATTTTGTTGTTTGGGTGATGAATCAGTGTTAAAGCTATTTTTCGATTCTGATATAGAAGAAATAGAACGTTCATTGCCAATGGGATTTTTATCCGAAATAGAAGACAATGTCACGTTGTCACCGTTAACAATGGGCATTGTAGCCGAAATAGAAGATAACGGTGACTTAGATTCAGTGGAAATAGAATTAGATTTAGTATTTCGTAGACTGGACTTAGAAATTGGCTTACTTGATTTAGAAACAGTGGGTTTGGATTTCGAACTAGTAGGGCTGGTACCTAAAATTTGGGATTTGCGTTGGTACCGATGCGCAAACCCAGCACTTAGTTTAAACAATCGCCATTTTCTATTTCCTGTATTTGTGGAGGCAATGATGTTTCGGAAGCCGTTTCTATACAATTTTGTTGATACGCTCTTGAACTATTAGGGTTGTTATTATTGAAGGATCGTGAATTATTATACTGTCGTTTCCGGCATTGTGAAATATCATGGCCCACGTTTTTGCAATATCTACATGTAATTGTTGTGTTAGCATTTTGAGGCTTGTAATTATAATTATTATTCTGTGGCCGTGAATGAACTTGATACTGTGAGCGTTGCATATCGCGTTTCAATTTACCGTAGCATTCTGACTCTACATGACCCGCTTTATTACAATTTTTACAATATTTAGATTTTATAGACGTATTTTTGACTAAATTTAGGATTTTTTCCTCCTCGATTGCAATATTAATGGCTGCATTCAGTATTTTAGGGTCTCTACACCGTACGATATTACTAATATTAGGTTGCAACCCTAATGTAAAAGTATAGAGCGCCAGATCCTCAGTCATGGCGATGCGACCCGCTAGTTCTTTCTTCAGGGAATCGGAATTATGTATCTCAGACTGTAAACTAGTCAGGCATGTCTCTATTCTTAGAGCATACTGAGCTACTGTTTCAGTGGGCTGCTGTTTGCATGACTGAAGGTCTAAAAGGAGATGGTTATAGTGCTTTCTTTCCCCAAAATTTTGTTTAAGAAAGTTTTTTAGATCCTCAAACGTATCGAAAACTTTATTTGAACACGCTATCTGCGCCTTTCCATCTAATTTAGATACAATATATTTAAGTAACAACTCTTTTTGGGACTCGGAGGCAAGATCCAAAGCATTTTTACAGTTGGTCAAAAATGCTGGTAGCGTGTCTCTTTGTCCGCTATACGTGTTGATGAAATTACATAGCACTTGAATTGGGAATTTTTCGGAAAGGATAGCGGTTGTTTTATTGTCCTGAGGCATCGTTAAGTAATGATACAAAATTTACAGGTCTAGAACTTAGAGATAGATGTAATTTAAAACGCGAAAATGGCAATAACTAGGGAAAAATAGTTTTACTCACAGTAAAATCGCGCAGTGGACGAGCATCGCTGGCTGGCTGGATTCTTCTCAGGAACAGCGTCGGTAGCGGTGTCTTCACAGGAATGGCAGCTCGTTATCAGCGACGGGATTACCTTGCAAGCGGCGCAAGATTTTTTTGTCACGGGCAATCGCGATGGGATGCGGCGGAATACGGCGAAGTGCAGTAGGGCACTGCGGGATACAGTGGGATACGTCCTCTGATGTTGTGTGACAGAGGAGCAGCGAGATACGGCGAGATATTCGGTGGAATCTTGAGTGTGAGACTTATTGGTTTTGTCAGGAAGGACGATAGAACTACGATATGGCTTAGAAATGGGCACTGGTTGTTTTAATTGGAATATTGGGCACACGTTTTTCTCACGCAATCTTACCCAAAAATCCCACTTCTGACACCACTGTTACGGGGTGGGTCTAGAAGTCCTTTTTAAAAAAACTAATTTAATTCAAACTGAAATAATATTTAATAAAAATCAAAGAAATTACATTAATATGAACCAAGTGCCCTCAACGATATCGGAAATAAGTCTGACGTAATTATGTTGAAGTATTGTTTAGCAAGAATCGCGTCGCTTACGTGAATGCAAGCGATGCAGTTTTATTTATATAGAAAGCCAGGGTTGCGACATCGTAACAGTACACACGGGAGGAGGAACAGATATTTTACCTCTCTAACACAAAGGGAGGATCATTGTCCGAACAGGCGAGGTGACTAACTGGACACTAGTGGTGGACACGGCCCAACGGTTGATTTAAGTTATATCTTATCTTTAAAATTCTCGTGTCGCGGTGTTTGTAGTTAAACTCCTCCGAAACGGCTTCACCGATTCTCATGAATTTTTGTGTGCAAATTGGGTAGGTCTGAAAATCGGACATCTATTTTTCATACCCCGGACGCGAGCGGAGCCGCGGGCACAGCTGGTAAGAATATATGATACTCTGCGCGATATTTCTATATCACGATACAGGAGTAGTTTATTGTCTTAGGTAGATGGCGCTGTAGTTGACTTTGTTGCTCTGTATGTGGGAGTCTCTACACCTTAATCGCTAGTGATATAACTGACTGTGATTTATAAAATTAAACAATGAGCCATATTGTGCCTAAAATGGGGTAATTAATGTATGACTTGAATTACTGTAGTCCAAAGCAAGTAAACGACGAGGATTAAAGGGTGATATGCTTGTGAGTTTTAAGCTGTAGATGTACATAAGCGCTAATTTTGCCTAAACAACTTTGCCTAAATCCATTCTATAGTGGCACCAGCCTCCCTAGACAAGTTGCAAACGTTAATAATACTAAATAATACTAAATAGATACGAAAGTTTCCGTTGTCACCGTATCTACGGTCGTCGTAGAACTCTACGTGTCTCTATGTTTGTGTATAATGTCATATCAAACAAACCCCTAACACACATAGGTACCGCTGTTCGTGAATAATCGACGACTTGCACGTGACTGAGTGACATTAGCCAATCAAACAATAGAGGCGTTAGCGGTTGCAGAACGAAAACCGCTTGCAACTTGACTGGCAGATCATTAGTGGCAAACAATCTCTGTCCAATACCAGGCCTTCTTTAAATACAAGTAAATATCTCTCTCTCGTCGAGCTCTACTGAGTAAGACAGGCCTGACTATACTAACCTTTAGGCGTTTATTTCATTGGCAACCATTTTATATTTAAAGAATGAATGAATGAAAGAATGAAGCCTTACTTTGGTACATAAATATATTTGGTGATATTGCAGGACGCGACAGCACCGCCGCATATGTTACACTATGCGCACGAGTTGGCTCGGAAAGATCTCGACATATCGCAGCTCAGGAAGGAGAAACATATCATGGAGGGACAGTTCAGGTATTTTTTTATATTAAAGTCTGCCAAAGTGACTCTACTCTGACTGATAGAAAGCATAAGATTCCAGGAGTCTACCTTTTGAACTAATTTACCAACATTTTTTTCTCTTTTCAATCGTGCTTGGCCGCTATTGGTTTAAGCGTGATGTTATCTATCCTGTTATTAAACACGTCAGCAAAACACACATTTGAAAAAAATCGTGAAAACTTTTTAATGTAGGAACATCAAAAAGTTTTCACGCTTAACACGTGGGCAACAATGTGATACCCGCGGTCAACCGTGGGTATCGCCGCTTGGTGAAGCTAGTCGAAGTAGGAAAAGTCTCCTAAGTTACTTCTAATATCACTTATAGTAACCCCTTATAACATCAACTAACTGCCAGTGAAAGACGAGCCGAACTAAAATCCGTAGCCATTCCAGAGATTAGACGAAATAACCAAACACATTTTTACTGCACGGTTGGCATAGTAGCAGCGTGACAATCGCTTAGATTGTCACGCTGCTTTCTACTGTGCCTAGTGTCGTCTGGGATTTTGTGTACTTCACAGATTGTTGTTTTGTGCCTGAGTGTTTTTGTGTCCGTTTCATGTATGTTTGTAAAGTCCCCCGCGACATAGACAGACAAGATTTTTCTAAATTGCTTTTAAATGCAGGTACCGTATATATTTTCATATGAGTTTGATAATACAAACAGATTTCTTTTTATTTATTTGTATAGATTACCTCCTATCTATCTACATCATAATAGGCATAACTCCGCAGAAATAAAATAAATTACAGGTCTACCAATATTGAGATTTGAATCTGTTAATCTAATATTACAGGGATTGTCAGCGTGAAGCTACAATAGAGAAAGAACGTTTCAAAGAAGTCATAAGAACATTGAAAGAAGAAATTGACAGGTAATTAAATTGTGTATTTTCATACAAACTGTAAGCCAAAACTGTTCTGGTTCCGTGACACCACCGGTTTGCATCACAGGCATTTTTAAAACTCGTTACACCTAAATAAAATAGTGTTGTCAACAACTTTAAATCACATTTGCTTAATACTAAGGCGTAATAGGTTTTTGTACATTATTAAAAATGTTGACTGAACTTTTTGTGCTACTAATGTTATAAACGCGAAAGTTTGTGAGTTGAGAGCAAAAACTACTGAATGTATTTTGATGAAACTTCACAATAATATAGCTTACATATCGGAATAACACATAGGCTACTATTTACCGCCATGACGGATATACACGCGTGCGGAGCCGCGGGCAAAAGCTATTATTTAAAAAAGTGACAAAAGTGACCTTCATAAGTGGCTCTACTCTGCCTGATGGAAAGCATGAGTAGAATCCAAGAGTGGGGTCCACCACATTATTTGCGAATGCGGGCAGTGTGACGATGCTGACCCACACTATGACACTCTAAAGCGGTGACTTCCAATGTTAGCACGTGTTGTCCATCATTATCGTATTTCAACCTAGCTTTCGCCCCCAGCACCGCCCGCGAGTATGTTCTTCTTAGGCTCTAGACTATCTGTGTACCAAATTTCATTGAAATCGGTTCAGCAGTTTTGACGTGACAGGATAGACAGGGTTACTTTCGTATTTAAAATATTATTAAGTGCACTCCTAGTGGTTTAAGCGATTAAGATAGAGAAAAAAGTTTATCCATGCACTTTAAAGCATATTTCTGGATGTCGGCAATTTACTTATGGTCGGTCGGCATTTTAACTAGCGGTCTGTCAAAAATATGGTGAATGTGATGTGTTTACCTCTAAAACTGCTGAACCAATCATAGATAAACAAACCATCAAGGATGATTTTTCCATTTTCCAATGTATTGAGATCATTCATAATTATGGGTAAAGAATTTTGTTTCTCAAAAAGAAATTTACATTTCACTTACATGAGAATGATTATTCGTACTTCATATAAAATACATATAACACACTACAGCACTCAAACAGTAAGCAGCGTAACAAGCGTAATTCAACAACTGCATCGTATTTTTGGACGTTAATTTACGCTCGCTGTCTCGAACGGGTGTAATATAAATTCTTATGTGGGGTCAGCCTGGATTGATTGAGTTTATTATTATTACTTGTATTTACTAGCTAAGTTACGGTGTTGCCCGCGGTCATTGTTGTAAAAGATACTCCATAAGTTATCATTTTCTTACAGTGAAAGTCCATATATTCTAGAGATTAGCAGGAACAGACAGACAGAAAGACAAAAATATTCAAAATTACTTATATTCATGTGCATTAAGTAAAGTTTATTTGATGTTATAGACACTTCAATTATATAAACTTGTATATAGAACGTTCAAACATGACTTGAAATTGATCAATGAAAGCATAGTCTTAATGTTAAGCGCTACTGTTTCATACATGTTCAGGTATTTATTGCATTGTTGGTCTAGTGGTTGGCGTATGCGGCTGCTGATCAAGAGGTCTCGGGTTAGATTCCCGGGTCGGACCAAATGGTTGTGTGATCCACAAATATTTGTTTCGGAGTTTGGATGTTTTCTCTGTATAATATGCATGTATTTACAAAAAAGTATGTTTATGTATTGATATTAGTTGTCTAGTACCCATAATACAAGGTCTGCTTAGTTTGGGACTAGATGGCGTTGTGTGTATGTCCAGTAGTACATTGTTCACCGAGGGAGGGAAGGGACCGATTACTAGCGAGGGAGCTGTTTGTGGCCCGAAGGCGCAGCACTAGGGCCACAATACTCCCGAGGTAGGAATGGGACTTTTACCCCAGTGCTACACAGTGCTTTATACTACACATGTGAGGAACGTTTAAAGTATTTTTAAAATAAAATCAAAACGTAAGACACCATGTCAGACACAATTTAGCTTAGAATTTGACCAATATTTCTTTTGTTTTTTTTTTATTCTTCACAAAAGGATGTCAGTGGCATGGAGGTTCCATATTTAAATTATATGATAAACTCCTTGGGCAGGCGCGCCTCATAGATAAGATAACACATGAGAAATGAAAATTAAGAAATCAAAAATATATTTTGTGGGTTGTGTCATCAGGTTGCGTCGCTTGCAGTCTCGCGAGGGCGCGAACCTGGAGTACCTGAAGAACGTGGTGATGGCGTACCTTGTATCGCGCGACAGTGCTGGCCGCCGACACATGCTCAACGCCATCGCCGCCGTGCTGCACTTCGCACCCGCCGAGCGCGCGCAGCTCGCACACGCGCTCTAGCCCCCCAGCCCTCTAGCTGCCACACGCGCACTTCTAGCCCTACGCCTCTAGCACGCCACAGTTATATATAAATACTAGCTGAGTCCGCCGCGAAGCGAATCTAGTCTAAAGAAATTGGCCTGAGTTACTTTTTATGTCATCAGCTATCTGCCAGTGAAAGTCCCGTCAAAATCGGCCCAACCGTTCCAGAGAATACCCCGAACAAACAGATAAACAGATCATTTTAGATGTAGGTGTAGTACCGTACATACTTTTATTTAGCACTTTGATGAAAAAATAACTGTAGGTACTTTAAATAATATCACAACGAAATATCTGTTTGCGTCGTATGTATTTACGTACGACACGAACAGATAAGTTCCTACCTAACACCTAAAATCTTTTATTCAGACATCCGTAAACAGAAGAATTAGAAGATCGAGGTTTGTCATTAGAAGCCATTGTGGGTATCGAAAAGTATTCATTTCTTTAATAATGCGCGAAAGCGACGCGGCGACGAACGTGACGCGTATCGTGCGTAAGCGACAACACACCGGAATGGCCTGCGCAGGCAGGCTAGCAGCCAACTATACCTAAAGTACGGAGTGACATCCCCCTGCTTCTACTATAAAAGATGAAATTGACTGATAGAAAACTTATACTCTTTCTTATTTCACACAACATTGATCCGGGAATCAAAACTAAAGACCCAGCAAAGCATTCCATCTGAATAACTTTTAGTGGCACAGTGGTCTAGTACTGGTAGGGAGGTTAAGTTAAAGGGCTTTTGGCAAGAAAGTAATCAATCAAAGCGATGCGATCATCGTTTGAAACGAAATTAGAATTTTACGGACCAAGTCCAATTTCAATTGAATATTGTGGTCTAGTGAGATGCTTCTGCATCATTGGACCTCTGCCTTGTCTTCTATGAGAGGGTAATACCGGCCCATTCGTTCGTGATGAAATGAGCGTGACTACTACTACTACCTTGTTAAGTCTCAATAGCAACAAATTCTAAAGCTATTTATCGACTTCCAATTATAGGCTGTTAATGTTCTGTGATTGACATTTTAGGTTATGTCATATGACTTCTCAAATGAAGCTCTCGTAGCCTAGTAGCTGTGATTACAAACAATCACCAAGAGCAAGCAACTACGGCACCGTCAGTATTGATGGGTGTACGTTTGTAGCATTATATGTTATGAGCATTTCCCTGATTCGGATGTTACATTAAGCAATCGGTCCCAGTTGTTATCATAAGATAACAGTCGTGAAGCTTATTTAGAGGTCTTCGGGAGGCTTCAAAACTTCCAACGGCAAGATTATGTAGCCACAACGTGTCTTGCCAGTCCTCTCCTGAGAGCATACCTAAGCCCAGCAGATTGATATATGACCTTTTGACTTGTTTTACAGTTCCACATTTCATTTTTCTCAAGCAAAACATAGTCTGTGACATTTTTTTTTTAAATCGAAACAGTTAAATAAACTGAGGGCGTGATAATTTTAATATTTAAGTGTTTAACATTTAAAATCTTTATTGTGCAATATAAATAAACGTTACAACGCCATCTATCGAAACAGCTATGAAACAAAATAAATTTAACAAAGGGTTGTCACTTAAATAACACTAAACTGAATTAACTACTGTATTATAAACTTAACTTTTGTAATGTATATTTTGCTAATATATTTATTGTAATGATTCACTATTTATAATATTCTTCAAGAGCCGGTGTGTATTGACTTACACCCATCCATCTATAAAATTTAAAAAATAAATCTCATCTGGTGATCACATGGGTGAAAGTCGTTCTTCACCGGCTCATAGACCAATACTTGTATATTGTAAGCTGTAAGCGGTCTGTTGTTTTAAAATATCAGTTAGTGGCCGTGATTCTGTTGTAACATCACCAAACTTAACTACACTAAAAATGTTGTTGTATTATATACTTTAGCCTCATTTGTTTACAGTCCATATCACACTATCACATTAACAGGAGAATCACGACCAGTATCGTATTCCTGTTATGTATTTCTACCTAATAAAGTTTATTAAAGCAATAAAAATTTTTTCCAACCCATTTGGTTATTGTAAAGAAATGTCTTTTCATGGAGGTAACACATGGGTAAACTGCCTTGTTGGTGTAGCTGTTGACGATTGCCGCTGCTGATCAAGAAGTCTTGTTTTTGACTCCCAGGTCAGGCCAAAGTGTTATTGAGTTTTTATGAAAATGCTTGATAAAAAACCGAAGTTTGGAAGCTGGAGTCTTGATCTTTGTGTCTCGAAGAACACGTAAAACCTTCGTTCCTGTGCCGGACTTCTCAGATAGCTGTCCCATTGGATTGTAAGAGTGTAGGAATAGAGTGTGCATCGTGTTTGCTCAAGCATTTGTGCATATAATATCTCCTACGTAGTTAGCGCGTAGCATAGTGCAAAAAAGTGGACACCTTTTTGCTTGTTATTATTCTCTGGTTATTTTAAAAATGTATGCTTATAAAGTTACAAAGAATGAGAGGAATTTGTGAAGTGATTTACATGTTATATGTAAAATATGTATGGTTTTTTTTTTTTTTTTTGTAGCTGGTGTCTATCATAGGTATAACCTGTATTACAGATCACTAGGTCCTCACCACGGAGGCAAAAAAAAAAAAACAGTCATTAGTTAAATTCACCAAGTACAAAGGAACAATTAGTGATATAAAAATAATAATAATAATAGTGTGATTACATTTAAATAAATCTAGGAAAGAAATGAGTTTTACATTTTATGTTTTATTTTTATCTCTTCCTCTTTGCATAGTTCAAGGAGTCTTTGTATCAATATGTACCTATGGTGGCATATGAGGATGTGTATCCACAAGAGAGTGCGTCTGTAAGTTGAAAGTTAGGAATTTATTATAAAAAGTTTTTACTATCACTTGCTGCCAGTTTCCTACCCCCTCCCCATTTTTTACCGTGTGGAAATCCCCCCGGATGTCCACATGTCGGATTCGAACCGACCAAAAACCGCACGCCTTCTCGAGCACTAGAAGTCGAGGAACCAGGTGTAATCTCGAAAGGAAAACCCTGGGAACCACTTGCCAACCCCTGGCATTAAATTTATGGTAGTAATTGAGCTGGTGGAACTTTCTGGCTCCTCATTCTCAACTCACGTCGCTGTAGAAGTCACTGTTATCACTGACGTATTCAGTGACTAAATCAACTATACTGTAACGTGGTGGTGCTCTAAGAGTTAACTTCCTGTGCGAGACCTAGGAGCACCACGTCACAAAAAATATATATTTATATATGTCTTGGGATACAGGTATTAGAAATAAAGTTTGACTCTAGTGAGGCTTTAACATTTATATTCTCCATTTCTTAATACTATGAATATTACATTTCCTCCTATTATGCTATTAACATACAATATAATAATATGATAATAACATCAAATATACACTAGTATAACGCCGGGGCAGCTCAACTTCTAATGTCTATGTTCTACTGTGTACATAAGTCTCTTACTCTAAGATAGGTGTTATTCCCAGCCCGATAAGACAGGTGTTAGCCCAGTTTAGGGTTCCGAAGTTTATGACTCGAAACCGTTATAGATTCGCCTTGTCCGTCCGTCGGTCCTAGACTACTACTACCGTCTTTTGGACTACCGTCCAAATGGTAAGTGTTAGAAAAATGAAACTTTGCATGAATATGTGTTGTAATTACGTCGACAAAGTGCTACAATAATTTTTTTTAAATATTTTTATTTGGGTTACCTCCCCTACACGTAAAGTGGGGATGTTTTTTTTTCTCGCGTCTACCGCATCGTGTACATTAAAGGGTTTCTCAGACGATTTTTTGAATTAAGTATCCGTTTGCGAGAAATTCCACTTTAAAGGGCACGTTTTAGGGTTCCGTAGCCAAAGATTCGTCAATAGAGTCGTCATATCTGTCTGTCTTTCCGTTCGTATGTCACAGCCACTTTTTCCAAAACCATAAGAACTAAACTTTTGAAACTTGGTAAGTAGATGTAATCTGTGAACCGCAATAAGATGTTCAATAATATAAAAAAACAATAGATATATTTTGGGGGTCCCCATACTTGGAACTGAAACTCAAAATTTTTTTTTATCAAACCCATACGTGTCCCCACACGTATGGGTTTTGATAAAAAAAAAAATTTGAGTTTCTGGGCCATCTATGGATAGGTGTTCAAAAATGATGTTGAGGCTCTGTTGAGGTTTCTAATGTCATTCTTTTCTAAACTGAATAGTTTGCACGAGAGACACTTATAAAGTGGAAAAATGTGCCCCCCCCCCTGTAACTTCTAAAATAGTAGAGTGATAAAACTAAAAAAATATATGATGTACATTACGATGCAAACTACCAACGAAAATTGGTTTGAACGAGTAAGTAGTTTTTTTTAATACGTCATAAATCGTAAACCGCAATTTACCTTTCATTCAACCAATACACTATTATAAAAACATCGATCAAAGTTACAACGAACTACAAGAACTTTTATATGATGTTACTTGCGGATACGGAACCCTTCGTGGGCGAGTCCGACTCGCACTTGGCCGCTTTTAAACAGGGCGTTCCTCCCGCACTAAAAGCTAAACGGCTGGCTCAATAAATGTAGAACGTGATGGTGGTCTATTTAATGAACTTCAAAGAAAAACTATAACGAATTAGATGACTGTTAGTTCAGGAGTTATAGAGGCTTAATTTACAAAATGCGCTTCCTTGGAAAACGTCATACAAAATTAACGCATTTATAAGTTAACATAACAATTATCTATTGGATATGATTTTAAATCCACGTACCATTATAGGTGAGGAGTACTGTGGAACCCTTTCCTGTGCGTGGCCTGATACGCACTTGGCCGTTTTTTTTAACCTTACTACATAATTTCGACCATTCATCGGTGCCAATCGATGAGAACTTTTATAAAACCCGCTTTCGCCCGCGGCTTCGCCCGCGTCTATGTCGGTTATCGCGCTAAAAAGTAGCCTATGTCCTTTCTCAGGCTTTAGACTATCGGAGTACAAAATTGCAATTAAATCGGTAGATACAGTGGTTTTTGAGTTTATCGCGAACATACAGACAAAACAGACTTTATTTTATAATATGTGACAATCGTGACAATAACAAACATTATTAAAAAAACTCAGTGAAAACAAGGAGTACTATTTTAGTGCATGCAAGTGTGAGTCGTAACACGGGGAGCCAGGGCCGTAGCTAGAGTCGAATTTGAGGTAGGGCAGCATTGCTTAATGGTAGGGCGGAAGTAAAAAAATTATCATAATTGACGTACAGTCAATCTGGGTAACTTTGACAGATAATTGCGATATTAAGCTGTATTTTGCTTTGACACACATAGAACCATTCATAGAAAAGTAGTAATTATTAGGTATATTTTGTATTAATCTGGGTAACATTGGTTTATATTTTTCTTCTAAATGGGTATAACCGACGTAATAAAACCATTAATTTCCAGTTTTGTCTTATATTTTATAAATTAATCAATAATCAGTCCACGACATTTGGCATTGTTATACATATTTTTAATTAGTATCAAAAAACCTTTAAAAACACGTATAAGGCAACATTTTTTGTGTAACTAAATAGAAAAGAAGCTAAAATAATTAGAAAAAAATAATAATTTATG
Source organism: Phragmatobia fuliginosa (assembly GCA_932526445.1). Classification (NCBI taxonomy): domain Eukaryota; kingdom Metazoa; phylum Arthropoda; class Insecta; order Lepidoptera; family Erebidae; genus Phragmatobia; species Phragmatobia fuliginosa. Next base: position 10,884,668 of record OW052064.1, on the reverse strand, counting down.
AACACTTGACCATAAAATGTTTATTCACCCCACGCCATAAAGAGCAAATCGTCGTCAATTATGTAGGTCAAATTATGTAAAAAAATACTTCAAAACACTGTCAAAGTTAGCCTGTATAAAAATTAGTAGTTATAGTAATTAGATAAAGAGACGTAATTATAGGTAAATGCTATATTAAAATACGATAATTCCATTACAAATGATTCTACAAAATCTCTCACAAAATATTCCAAAAGTTTTACACTGTTTGAATAGCATAAACTCGGGCGCAAATTTCAGAAATAAGTTTTGACACTACCCCTGTATGAAAGCCTATTTATTTTTAAGGTGCGCTTACGGAGTTAGTTTAAAAATGTAAAACTGTAAGAAGTATTTGTAAATTGTATTGGTATCATATGAAAAATAAATCGTATAAATCCATGGTCACACTGTCAATGTTACCCGAATGAATCAAAGTTAGCCAGAGTGTACGTAGTCAAGTGTTGAGGATATGTTGACCAAGTCCAATGTTCATTTTCTCAATGGCATATGACATATCATATGCCAAACCAAATGCTAAGTAGGTCGGATATGGCAGTCATTCCTCCAGTTGTCTACAACAACCAGAAGATAGCTCTGAGTGCAGTAGTAAATAACTTGCGGCTATATATGGACTCTACACTTGATTGGCGAGCACAAGTGACACATGTCAGCCAGAAAGTTACTTCGTGTCTTCGCGCTTTATACCGTTTTAAAAACTTCCTTCCCGCTAAAACCAAGGCTACGCTTATGCAGTCCCTAATAAATCCCCTGATCGATTATGGTGATGTGTTATTTTGACCTGCCTACCTCCATAATAAACCCCTTCTCAATAACTGCATTCAATTCGTTTTGGTTTCAATTCTCAAATATGTGTCTGCTTTACGTTCCCAGCTGCAATGGTTCCCAATTCGACAGCGCCGCAGTTTGCGTGCACTCACTTCTCTTTTTTCTTTCCTCTTCTCCCCATCGTTACCTGAGTACCTCGTACCTCACTTTTGTCTCTTATTCTCAAACCATGACCGAAACCTTCGGTCAAGGAACAATATGCTTCTCCTTTACCCCCCTCGCACCTCTAACTTCCCTTCCCTTCCTTCTTCGTGCAGTCAGAATGCGCTACCTACTGAAATCAGGATGTCCATAAACCGCCTCACATTCAAAATGAAAGTACGTGATTTACTCCGGAATGAATTGGCAGAACGATCACAACGATAATACCCGACTGAGTATTTAGATACGCAATATATATAATTACATTTATTTATATATGTATGTCTATGTATGCCTGTGTATATATGGATTTATGTGTGTATGTACGTATGTTTATATACATGTCTGGTATCTTCATCCACTGTTATAAACCCTAATGTAATAATAACAGTAAATTTGTGTATATTACTTACAACTATTAAATTTGAATAAATGAAAATGGTTTACAATAAAGGTGATACCTACATTTACAACTACCTTGTCAGGTTTTATATCCTAAGCCTGCACCTACCACATCATATTCCTACATCACCTGAAAGTTGACTGGCAGAGAATGCCACATGGCATTAAGTCCGCCTTTGTGCTACATGCGCATTAAGTTTAAAATAAAATAAAATAAATGTGCTCCGAAGCTCGGGCTGCTAAATCAAGCACCACGTATATCACTGACCTCTAGGTCAGTGATGTACATTCAATAGCTCCTCGTAGACAAATAATTTGTCTAGCAGAACATGAGCATTGATCAATAGGTCTGTTAGTGCCATGGATAGGGCGCCGCCGGAAAACGGCGCGCAGGAGCTTCGCCCGACTCCTGTGTCAAGTAGAAGAGGGCTACCGGGTCCAGGGCCGGTTAAAGAAGTTACGCCCAACATGCGCGGGAGTTAGCCGATTTACTCTCCAGGCGGAGGGTAGCCATAGCGTTCCTGCAGGAGACTCGGTGGAAGGGCAGTAGATCCCGGTTCATTGGGAATGGCTACCAACTGATATACACAGAGGCACCTGATGGAGAGAACGGAGTGGCCGTGGTGCTTGCCGGGTGGCTTCAGACTGGCATTTTAGAGTTGATGTAGCGACCGTCTTATGGTCGTAAGGGTGCTTATCGATGGAATTATTACCCATCTGATAAGAGCTTACGCGCCACAGGCAGGTTGTAGCGAAACCGTAAAGATGTCGTTCTGGAGCCAACTCAGGGAGGTTCTTCGCGGCATTCCTTTGCAGCAGGGAATCGTTCCGGGTGGTGATCTAAATGGGCATGTGGGTGAGGGTTGTGTGGAGTTTAAGCGTGTTCAAGGTGGTTTCGGTTATGGCATTCGCAACAAAGAGGGTGAAGACATTTTACGAACATGTGCGGCTACCGATCTTGCCTTGGAGACACGTTCTTTAAAAAGAAACCGGAACACCTTATCACCTACAAAAGTGGGAGGCACTTAAATCGATTTCCTCCGAGAAGACACACTATTAGCAAAGTGGCCAACTGCAAAGTCATACCCGGAGAGAGTCTCACTGCACAACACCGTTTCCTTGTCATGGACCTCTGTGTGAAGCCCAAAGACAAACATGTAGAACGCTGCCAACGCCGGATCAGGTGGTGGCGGTTTGATGAAGTCACGTCTCAAAAGTTCGCCTCGCCCTTCATTGACAAGTGCGCTGGAGCTGAGAGCAAATTGGTTCAAGACAGTTGGGACAAGATTCAGGCAGCTATTCTTGATTCGGCGACAGCGGTACTGGTCGTGTCTAAGGACGGACGCAAATGTAACAGGGATACTTTTTTTTCGTAACGTCGGTCCTAAGTAAAAAAATGCATGCAAACGACACAAAAATATTCATTGAAATAAATATATGAAAAATGACACGCGTGCACTTGCACGCAAAACATGTACGCTAGTTTTATTTTAAAAAAGGATTCCCCTTCCCATAGACTGTAATGTAGCCCATATTGCAATCTATGGGACGGGGAGTACCGTCTGCTACACAGATATTGTAATTAAATAGACCCATTGCTTCATGTGATGCCGCTTCAAATGCTATATACAGAGCAAAGAATTATTGTAATATGAAATGAATATACAAACTGTGGTATGTTCAGAAAAGTTTTGAGTCCTATCCCTTCATTTTTTTTATCTCAAACTACAAATAATGCAATTATAAAAAAATATCTTAGTTTTTGATATTTTTAAGGTAGGGCATTCTGATTTCAAGGTAGGGCATTGCCCTGCAATGCCCTCCCCTAGCTACGGCCCTGCGGGGAGCAAGTGTCAAATGACGCATCAATTGCCTGCTCGGAACAGTGCTATCTTATACCCCGCGTCCCACTTGACAACCAAAAAGACCGTAAAAATCGACTTCGATATCTAACGACTTTGGCCAAGTTATGTGCCGGGGACAATACATGACATATAGTCGTGCCAGCACAGACTACGTAGGTAATGGTGCCAGGCGAGATTTTAAAAGGTATATAGTAGAACCGAATTGGCCGGCTCGGACCGTCGCAATACCACCCTCACACAGAGGACCAACCTAAATAATGACAGCATTCATGCTCTCATATTTCGATGGTGAGTGTGAAACTGGAGGCCCGGAGGAGAAGGAAACATCCGACCAGGCCGCCATGGTATGGGCCACCATGCTGCATTGCTCATTCACACTGAGGATGATGACCCCTACTCCTGGATCCTACTCATGCTTTCCACCAGGCAGAGTAGAGTCTCTTTGGTAGGCTTATACATAAAAAAAAGGTAATAGCACCAAGAGAAGTTACGCCATAATACTATTTTACTTTTCTTTCTTTTCAAAAAAAGACTCCCGCATTAAGAATATACACCCTATGTCGCGAGGGACTTAACAAACATACATGAAACGGACACAAAGAACACCTAGACTCAGAACAACAATTTCTGGATCACACAGTGTTGTCCTACGTGGTACTTGAACCCACGACACTTGGCGTAGTAGAGAGCGCCGTGGCGATCGCTTTAACCACTATGCCAAACGTGCATTCAACCTACAGTAAATGTAACTGTTTGTTACTATGAAGGACATTAAAGAATCAATTGTAAAGTGTCAGTAGAGTAGAAGTAGTTACAAAGAGATGAAGAATAGATAGAAGTAGAGAAAATATCGACAAAGTATTATTGTGAGAAAAACGCTCATAGCCGAGTGGCCTTAGGTGATTGGAAAAAATCACCGAGGGTAGGCGACGACGGCGTGGTCAGACCTAGATGGGTGACCGTTTGTGGCACGATATTTTGTGAGTGTTTCCGTGTTTTGGAGGTCACGTTAAGCAGTCAGTTTCGGTTGTTATTATAAAATAGCAGTCGTAAAAGTTATTTGGAGGCCTTCGGACGCCTTAAAAAACACCCAACGGCAAGATTAACGTAGCCACAACGTGTCTTGCCAGTCCCCAACCCGCACTCGGACTGGGTTAAGGCCATACGTTCCCACGTATGGCCTTAACCCTCTGCTGAGAGGGGATCCGAGACCAGCAGTAATTGTTAAATTGATATATTTATATGCAATTTAGTAAATCAGACTGCAACGGCAGGATCATTGCCTTTTTAGAAACTAAAACTTTAAAAACTTTTATGCTGATTTTGTAATGTTCATATACAATTATATTAATGTTGAGGAGTCGTCAATCTCACATTATATACAATCTACTCCCTCACATATATTATGTTCATTTGTACTTCAAAGATAAAAAATAGCAAACCAATCTGAAAGAAAACTATCACTCAAGTCTTAAACGTTTCATACCTTAAATATATATCATACCTCTTCTTTACAAAAGAAAAAGCAAATGAAACATGAAAATAAAATGCATCATAACTTGTACAACAGAAAACAATTTTGTTCTCGTATAAATATATACATATAGCAGAAAGGGTGTAGAAGCGTAGTCGCTTTGAGACGATCTGCGATATAGCTCATCCATCATCGCTCTTTTGTAGGTGACATTAGCGTAGTGCCACCATGATCTCAGGCGGATTTTAAGGACACAGAACTTAATTTTAAATAAATCAGATACTTTAGAATTAATAAACATTGATCAATTTGACTATATCTTCACAGTATAGCATCTACTGCGTAATAGAGAAAAGTCATTATGCAAATAATTATTCAACCTCTATGACTAATCAATAGGGACAGTGCTGTCAACGGTGGTGAATAGTTTGATTTTTCTTTTGAGTCTTTTGTAATAAAAACCTTAGGTAGCAAGAAACAACACAGGGCTTAAAACATTTCAATGATTTAAAAATAAAAAGAAGATAAATATAAGGAGAACTTTTTAGGACCTTTTACACAGTGTATGTTAGTTTCATTATATTCTGAACATGTTACTAAATAGAAGAGAACTTCTAATGTTTCTAACGAAATGTACACACATCAAAAGTGTCTAGGGATCAACATATATTTTTGCAATAACTTTTCTCCTGATTGATATTAATTAAAAATTTCTTTAAGGATTCATCAAATAAAGTGTTTTCGTTTGTCACAGTAACGATAAACCAAGTCACCTTTGCATTAGTAAAGAAATTTGCCATTTTCCTAATAAAGGGATTTTTGACATTTGAACCACTAACATTAAAGTTCGAAAAAAAGACTGAAATAACAGTTTTCTTTAAAATTTTATTAGGTAACTTAAACAATTAATAATCCGTGTTTCTACCGCGAACACTAACAACACAAGAACATCGGTTTGGCATACTCAAAATGAGTTCATCCAAATCACGCTGTGGAATGGCCGCCCATGTTCGTTGCAACAACAAAAAAAGGTCTTCTTGCGACTGGATACCCTCCATATTCGGCAGAGCTCTTCTCTGTAGCATATCCCATGCATGCTCAATCGGGTTCAAGTCTGGCGACTGAGCAGGCCAGGGCAGGACATTGATGTTAGCTGCGGCGAGAGTCTGTCTTACAACTCTTGCGGTGTGCGGTCGTGCATTATCATGCATTAACTGAAATAAGGGACCGATTTGCACTTGTAGAGGAACGATGACGTCTGATACAATCTTCTCAGCATAAATTTGAGCGTTGAGGTTGCCTCTGATCCAAATCAACTCAGTTCTTCCGCCGATCCAAATACCCGCCCATACCATGATGGTTCCACCACTATAAGGATGGACTTCCTGGCAGGATTTTAATCGCTGTTGGCGTCCAGGGGTTCTCCAGTGTCGTATACGTCTTGTATCCGGTCTCATACCAAAACGAGACTCATCAGAAAAGCACACGAAACGCCATTGTTCTTCTGCCCAATTTCTGTGTTCAAGAGCCCATTGATATCGAATCCTACGATTGTGCATTGCTATAGGTGGTACCCGTAGCGGTCTTCGGGAATGAAGGTTCACTTCATGCAAGCGGTTTCTGACTGTTTGGTCGCTAATTAAGTTCCCTGAAGAGTGATGAAGCCTCACGGCTAACATCATGGCGGTTATTGTTGGAGCTCTTCGAGTTAAGATTTGAATGTATCGGTCTTGTCTCCGTGTGGTGCAGCGATACCGTTCTCCATGGCGCTCAGCCACGGTACCAGTGCTTCGGTAACGTGTCCAAAGTCGACTGATAACACTCTGACTTGTATTCAGAGCTAAAGCCACAGTACGTTGCCGGGAACCAGCTTCTATCATTCCCACGGCTCTGAGCATTTCTTCCCTGCTTAAATGACGTCGCCGCTCCATAATAACGTTGGTTTTAATCAGTAGTAGGGAAACAGTAGCACTAATAATTTCTTCAATGCGTTGTATGTTTTTATAGGGAAAATATTGGCAGCTGATTTTCATCTTTTACTCGAATTTGATTGACAGTTCCTGATTCAAATTATGAAATGCACCAAAAAGGATCCATATAAATTTATAAAATCATAAATTTATTACAAAGCCACATCTCAATCTCAAGAAATCTGCATAAAAATGCTTGATCCCTAGACACTTTTGATGTGTGTATATGTAAACATACATTAACGAAATGGATACAAATCGATAATCGGTTCTAGAAAAGAAAATACTTGTATTAGAAGTAACCCTTTTGTTAATGTCTTATTATATATGTAAGTAGCAATATAATGATCTTAAAGTATCTGTCTTAGACTGAATAAGATTATGGTTACTCTACAAAACACTGAAGCATTTTGCGAGTAAGGCGCGATCATATCGATTGTCCCAACTCTTTTGTCCCCAACATTTACTAATGGACTTTCTGACTTGATTAATACACGAGCTACTTATTTTGTTGTTTAATTAGCCAAGTATTGGAGCAAGTTACTTATTTGAGACTGTGTGACGAAGGATTAACTTCGTAAACTTTGTTTGAATGGAAAGTTTTACTGAATGAGTTAAGGAACTGGAGGATGGCACGTCATTACCGCAAAGACATTTGGAGAAGAGAACAATATGCGCACATAATATTTTTTGTGTTTACACGTAGATATCAAGTGAAATTGATAGCCAGCTTGAGTTTGGAAATCACATTTTTTAGAATAATATAATAAGATGACCCGAATACTGTTATTTACACCACCTGGGAGGAAGGGAACTATTGATTCTATGGGCTCTTTGCGACGTCTTGATCTTTAGCGACGTCTTAAAAGCTTTTGAATGCGTAAATCGTATAATAAAAAATATAAATACAGCTTACAGTTAAACGGACTTAAACAAGTTTTTTTTTTAATGTTGATCAGAGCGATGAACAACGACTTAATAAGATTCACTAGGCTTCAGCTGAGGTATTCAGGTTAATATTATATCATCAACCGATGATGATCATCAACCTTTCAATCGAAAGACGTCCAATGGTGGCTATAGGCATCCCTTAAACTTCGCTACAACACACTGCAATGTGTTGTCCGTATCCAGACAGATATAACAGACAGACAGACGAAAATGTTGGATATTGCCTTTTTTGACGTAAGTACTGTAGATACTTTCATATTAGTTTGGTAAAAAAACTGTTAATTTGATATTATAAACCAACACTTCAATTATATTTATTTATATAGATAAGGTAAAGGTTGCCCACAGTACTTCACTCGTCCTTATTTAAATAGATACTGGTTTAATGAGTCATTTCTACAACAAATTTCAACCTTCAATTTACGTTATTTATATTGCAGGGTTTTGACTTATATCTGGTTTTCAGTCTGTAATTCTGTATTATAATTAAGTGATTATCAATAATTAAGAGTAGTTACTAAGTTTCATTAAAAATATCGATCCAGCAAATCCTTCTTGAAACTGAAGCAAAATATTCCGCAGATATGGAATATTTTGCCTCCCGTGAGACTGTCTCTACACAGCCGATATAAAACACGGCTTTTTTCTTTACGAAACCTACGTTTGTTATGTTTGAGTAAACAATAATTATGTAAAGTAACTGCAATGTTTTCATGCTGAGAAAAACATACAGTGGAAAAATATTTTAACCTGTTTACGATATCTATAAAATAAAGTGAGTTAGATCGTCTTCTCCTCAAACTGCATAATTTTTACTAATATTATAAATGCAAAAGTAACTCTGTCTGTCTATCTGTAATCGCACTTTCACTCCATAACTACTGAACCGATTTGAATGCAATGAGGGGAACCGTTTTTGTGCTCGCCATAGGGTGCCACTGTAGAAATGAGGTCCTAGCTGTCAAAGTTTGACCGCTTAATTTTGTACCTCTTTTTAACTCCGCTTTTAAAGACGTTCATTGAGCCGTAATTTTTATATTTCATTGTTAAAATATTCGCAAACAACAACAATAATTAAAGAGATATTTTTCGTTCGAAAATAAACTCTTGCATAGAGAAACAATCTAATTTGAAATTTCACAACCTAGCGCGTGGCGCCTCTGGCGGTGAATTCACTCGCGGAATTCCTCATTAGCTAGCGGTAAACAGATAGTCTAGAGCCTGATATAGAACTTAAGCTACTTTTTACCTCGGTAATCGACATACTCGCGTGCGGAGCTGCGGGTAAAAACTAGTAAAAAAAGAAAATATTATTATTTTTAATTCAACATTTTTCATCATTACATCAAAATCAAAATCAAAATCAAAGCATTTATTTCAAGTAGGCCAGTTACAGGCACTTTTGAATTGTCGAAACAAAAATGTAGCTACAGTCCCAGTCACAAGACATAAAAACTGTGAAAGTACTCTAGTTGCCCATTCCCTAGCGTAGATCTCTATGGAGAAGAACGGGCAAGAAACTCCATGTACACTCTTTTAAATCAAAATGTTTTTCACAAAATCTTGGTTACATCATTCATGTTGAGATGGTACATTATGTGAGAACGATGTAGCAAGACGTGCACGTTAAAAGTGTCCATAGTACAACAAAAATACAATTGAAAATTAAAATAATTAATTCAAATAAGCCGTGGCAACTAAGAGATGACCAGTCACAACTGACAGCGCCCGTTCACGAACATGACGCATGGATCCGCACCATTCAACTCAACCATTTTGAAGGGAATTAAATGATCCGACACACGCGCCACCATCAGCGTGACATTTGAGTGAGCATGACATACTCTCAACCGCCAGGGCAGATTCAAGTCAAGAAAAGACGTAGGTTTTCAGTGAATGATAGCTTGAATAGCTTCCTAGTACATAGTACTCACACAATATGGGCTATGCGATTATATAATACTAAAGAGATTGAATCTATACAATGCAAAGAAAGTTGTACAATCTTCAGCAGCTCCAACAATACCATTTAATGCTATCAATTTATGCGCCCCTGTCCTTGTGAAGCAGGACCAGCATTGAGCCAAGCATTTTTATCAGCGATATAATCGCTCAACTTGTAATATGCTTGCTTACATAGTGTACATCTAAGATGTTATCTAAGACAATGTACATGGCATTACCAATAATTCTAGTTTCAAATTAATTTGTAATCGTAATCCCTCACTTCTTAAAGTGGTTGAGAATAATCCCTCGAGTTGTAAGTGCACACGACAGATCAAAGTTATACATTAAATAAAGTCGAAGAAAAAAACACAAAACGGTAAGGTTATTTTTTTAACGTAATATAATATTTTCATGTTTTTTTAAATTAAACGCGAAAATCTCTACTTATGGACAGCATGAGTAGAATCCAATCAAATCTCTGAGGATCAGATAGCATCCTAAAACTCTCCGCTTCGAAGGCTTAACAAACTTAGTCCATCGAATTCGCTTTGTGCATCAACAGTCAATCGCCACCAAACACTTCACGTGCTGATGGATACAAACGAAGTAAATTTAGATTTAGGGCCGTGTTTCGATGATGAAGCGCTCATAGCCAAGTGGCCTTAGGTGATTGGAAACAATCACCGAGGGTAAGCAACGACGCCGCGGTGAGACCTAGATGGGTGACCGTTTGTGCTATGATATGTTATGAGCGTTCCGTGATTCAGAGGTCACGTTAAGCAGTCGGTCCCAGTTGCTATTATGAGTTAACAGTCGTGAAGCTTAGTATTAAGACTTCAGGCGGCTTATAAACTTCTAATGGCAAGATTAACCACAAAGTGTCTTGTCAGTCCCCAACGTAGCGTAGGGACGTAGGGCTTTAACCTTCTCCTAAGACCCGAGCCCATCAGTGGGATGTTATGGGATGTTCCTTATCTTGATGTTTTTTTTTAATGTTGGCCCCATTGCTCTGTTTTGATGAGAAGAATCATTTTAAACTTAATTTCAGCAGTACTATCTCAGCTGAAAGATACATTTAATCTAAAGGCCCAAGCCACATTTACTTATAGAAGTGCGATTGTAATCACTGGTTTGGGTACTAGGTTAGGGAAGATAAAATACTATTCTTTATGTTTAGTCTTGTAAAAGCAAATTCCCCAAACAAGAGATGTATTGATATATTAAGGTATCAATTTCTATCGTGTAATAAATTAAATCACGGTGTAATAACTTATAATCACCCCTCCATCCATCATGCGTCCACTGATGACGTGTTCGTTAAGTTTCTTGTCACGCGGCGCTCCTAAATCGGCTCATTGTCCCGCCTCGTGTGGCTCTACGCCAAATCCGATACTCGTCATTGTCTTTAAACTTACGATATATCGCCAGATTTACGTAAGTTTTCAATGGTTTCTTCTCAGATTAGTTCTATAAATGTAAGAGGTTTTAGTAGAGAACTTCAATAATGTTCTAGAACTTTTCAAATATTGAAGTCGTATTTTTTTAACATTTTATTCTCCTAATATGGGGTCATCCATAAATTACGTCACACGAATTTCATGATTTTTTTGCCCCTCCCCCCCTTCTTGTCACAGCTGGTCACATTTGTGAGACTCCCCCCCTCCCTAGTGTGACGTCACATAATTTGCAAATTTACATTTATAAATCATTGAATAAAAACAGGTTCCGAAATCAGTTTTATTTCCATTTAAATTATTTTTTAATGAAATTAACATCAAATCAAACAATTAACAAAACAAAAATTGATTAATTACATAAATTATAGAAATCATAAAACAAAAAATTTTGAAAGTGCGTGCCAGGTTGCGCATAGAATTGGGTTCTGTGGTCACCCATAATGGTAGGTAGATTTAAAATCGTGTCCAATAGATAATTGTTACGTTTACTTATTATTTCTTAATTTTTGTACGAAGTTTTTCAAGTGAGAGCATTTTACAAGTTAGACCTGTACAACTCCTGAAATAAAAAAGTTATCAAAACCGCAATAGTTTTCCTTTAAGTTTTAATATATGGACTACTATCATGAATTTTTCAGATTTTTTGAGCCATCAATTATAGCTTAAAGAGGGGGGGGGGATGCCCTGCTGGTGACGCCATCTCTGTAATGTATCTATAATTAATTTACAAGGTGTTAAGCTTTCTCCCATCCACTACCGCGACATTGATCGTGCACATAACTAGACTACAGGTGGCGCTTATTTTGAGCGTGTGTAAACCTATGGTCTGGGTAAAACAGTTACGTTCAACTCACCGCCTAAGCTTGATGTTATTGCCTCGCTCGAAAAGCATCAGCTTTGAACTTATTAAGACGGACGATATAACCCGTGGTTATAAGTCTTTACGCCGCGCTCGACAAGAAGTATCGTCGGTAAAAATACTGAACAAACAGAACGTCCCAGAAAGCAGCTCGCCATCTACGGGATAGAATTGCTGACGTGACCGGGGGCCCCTGGAGAAGACCCATCTTCATCGTCGACCTATCTTCATACACATCGAGGTAGGTGCACGATCATATCCTAACCGCCCCTGCCCCTGGCGAAACACCTAGTTTGTTTTGGTATTCTACGGCATCTTGTTATGGGGACGGGCTGCAGATATTGAGTCTATATTTATTCTGCAAAAAAGAGCCATCAGAGCCATATATAATCTTCGTAGGCGCGATTCTCTAAGGGAACTGTTTAAGAATATTGGCATCATGACGGTACATAGTCAATACATCTACGAAAACATAATGTACGTCAGGAAAAATCTTCATCTTTTTGGCAAAAGAGGTGACAAACATAATTACAGTACTAGAAATAGGGACCAACTAGTTCAGCCAGGCTTTAGACTCGCTAAAGTAGACTCTTCTTTTATGGGGTACTGTTTGAGATGCTATAATAAAATTCCACAAAGTATTCTTGAACTGAATGAGACAAAATTTAAAACATGCATTAAACGCACACTATGTAAGCAAGCATATTACAAGTTGAGCGATTATATCGCTGATAAAAATGCTTGGCTCAATGCTGGTCCTGCTTCACAAGGACAGGGGCGCATAAATTGATAGCATTAAATGGTATTGTTGGAGCTGCTGAAGATTGTACAACTTTCTTTGCATTGTATAGATTCAATCTCTTTAGTATTATATAACCGCATGGCCCATATTGTGTGAGTACTATGTACTAGGAAGCTATTCAAGCTATCATTCACTGAAAACCTACGTCTTTTCTTGACTTGAATCTGCCCTGGTGGTTGAGAGTATGTCATGCTCACTCAAATGTCACGCTGATGGTGGCGCGTGTGTCGGATCATTTAATTCCCTTCAAAATGGTTGAGTTGAATGGTGCGGATCCATGCGTCATGTTCGTGAACGGGCGCTGTCAGTTGTGACTGGTCATCTCTTAGTTGCCACGGCTTATTTGAATTAATTATTTTAATTTTCAATTGTATTTTTGTTGTACTATGGACACTTTTAACGTGCACGTCTTGCTACATCGTTCTCACATAATGTACCATCTCAACATGAATGATGTAACCAAGATTTTGTAAAAAACATTTTGATTTAAAAGAGTGTCCATGGAGTTTCTTGCCCGTTCTTCTCCATAGAGATCTACGCTAGGGAATGGGCAACTACAGTACTTTCACAGTTTTTATGTCTTGTGACTGGGACTGTAGCTACATTTTTGTTTCGACAATTCAAAAGTGCCTGTAACTGGCCTACTTGAAATAAATGCTTTGATTTTGATTTTGATTCATAAAAATTTAAACCGCTTTATTGGCGATACCATTGTTTGTGGTCCTTCGAGCCGGATGAAAACCATTAATTGGTTATTCAGTCCTGGATGTGAATCCATTTCGCCCCTACAGGGTCACCTAGTAGGAGAAAACCCGCCCTTTTTAGGTTATATTAACCCAAAAAGAGTACTTAGGTAGGTACGGCAACGCCTGCGCCGCGCGTCGCGTACATACTTCGGTAGTTTAAATCATTCATTTCGCTAAACAAATATCATATATAAAAAGGTAGATACATTCACCCTATCCTTATTTATAATCCGCAGCATACTTCAAATTATTTAAAAGTAAAATAATTACAATCTATCATTTTACAAAAGTCCATTTATAAATATTTTACGGTAGAATAAGAACATTTAGTCACAGCCCGCGTAGATAAGATTTTACCTTCTACCTACCTACATACATTTATTGTAATTTTATTTTTCAAAGGTCTTCTTTGCGTTTATTTTGCATTTATATATACTATATATACATTTTAGTTGTATTCAAAATGCCGAAAGCGGACTCGGGCCCCGATACAAATGTAAACAAAATCTCACTATTAACGTTGGAAGCTAAACGTAATGCTTTGTTCGAATGCCTACAAAACGTTTATGATTTGTCTACGGAGGTGACCGACGAAGCCTCGACAGAGAAATTCCTTTCCGCGAGTAATAACATTGATGTAATTCGCACGGAATTCAATAAGGTCTTAGATGAATATAACATATGCTTATTGTCGACGTCTCCAACCGCTAAGCCCGATTATAAATCTCTAATCTCCTTTGAAACGCTATACTGTCGAGTCAAACAAGTAATTGCATCTTGTACTCTTGTAAAGAAACCAACCGAAAATATTATTACGCCGAAAAGTAAAATAAAATTACCGCCGATTGAGTTGATGAGTTTTAACGGTGACATTCGCTCATGGCCACTGTTCTTCGCAAATTTTAAATGTACTATACATGATAATCCATCTCTTTCGGACTATGAAAAACTTCATTACTTGTTAGGCACACTGACTGGCAAGGCTCGAACTGCCTGTTCAAGCATTGTGCCTTCCGCAGAAAATTAAAAAATATTACTTGAAACGCTCGTGAATAGGTATGAAGATAAACGCACACTCGCGGCTACCTATTTACAACAAATACTTGATTTTAAGCCGTTAAATTCCGCTACTGCAAATAATTTGGATATTTTCAACGACAAGTTTGTAAATGCTGTTCGTGCCTTACATAATTTAGAAATAAGTAACTTGCCGGATTTAATCTTTTTACAAATCGCTTTGACAAAATTAGATTCTGATACTGTTCACACTTTCGAAAATAACAATAACCAGTCAGAGATACCCACCTTTGATAATTTAGTTAATTTTATAAATAATCAAAGTAAAATATTGCAGCGTGCGCCTGCTGTCACTCCTAGCAGCGCAAAGAGACCAGTGGAGAGTCCACGCATCAATAATAATAATATTAATAAAAAATCGCCCCCGCAATATAACGCATACGTTAGTACGGTCGAAACTCCGCTAAACGCTACCGCTCACAAGTGCCTGTGCACTAATATTACGCATCAACATTTGTTTAAATGTCCCGATTTTAATAAAATGACTCCTCATGCACGCTATCAAGCCGTTAAAGTTGTTAATGGTTGCATTAATTGTCTAAGTAATAAACACAAACTAAGTAACTGTCAATCCACATCAAGCTGCCGTGTTTGTAAACAAAGACATCACTCGCTTTTACACTTTACGCGGGAAGTAAACCTCGTACCCAACGCTAGTGCTGCGAGAACGTGCGCCGCTGTGCCAACACACAACGAACCTAGCGCGCCGGTGACGTCATGCATACAGCCGGCACTCGGGTCGACTCCTACTAAACAAAACTCGACTGCGCTCACGCAAATGGACATCGCGTTGTGTTCGACGTTCATTGCCGCCCCGCGTCCTAGTGTCTCAGACGCCGCTCGCAGTGATACGACGCAATGTAAAACACCCACTACTGTTTTGCTCGCTACCGCGCAGGTAGTAACGTACGATAGTCGAGGTGATAAGCACATAATAAGAGTATTACTTGATTCCGCTTCGCAAAGTCACTTCATTACAAGAGAATGTTGTGATCGTTTGGGATTGCGCCCGAATAACACGCAGCGTGCTACTGTGAGAGGTTTCGGGGGGACGGAGAGGACATCTGACGGGACAGTCACCTTAGACATCTTTTCTCGCTTTAATAGTAATGTTAAATTTAATGTAAATTCTTTGGTACTCGATCGAATTACCGACGACTTACCTACCGCATTTGTAAATGTTTCCGAGCTGCCATACTTAAATAAAATACAGTTGGCAGACGAACGCTTCGCCGAGCCCGATAAAATCGATGTTTTGATCGGCGCCTCTTTATTCCCGCATCTTATTTTGCCTGATGTAGTTTCTGGTGAACCGTCGGCACCCCCCGCTATTAATACCGTGTTAGGCTACGTCCTTATGGGGACTGTACCTACACTACGCAACCGCCCGGCATGCATTACGTCTTGCTGTGCCATAGTTCAAGAACCTATGGATAAATTAATTACTCGCTTCTGGGACCTGGAAGAGGTACCCGGTTCGCCCGTTCAGCACCCCGCGGATGTTGAATGTGAAGAATTTTACCGCTCGACTACGGAACGTGACGCGTCGTCTGGCCGTTACACCGTCGCTCTTCCGTTTGATAAAGACGTGTGTTTACTTGGTAATTCCTTTAATATTGCACGCAAACGGTTTCTTTGCTTAGAAAAGAAGCTTGAAGCTTCTCCCAAATTACGCTCCGCTTACGACGACGTCATTAGTGGTTACATCGCTAAAGACATTTTATCGCTCGTATCTGATACTCAACAAGAGCCCAATGGTTTATTACCAACTTATGTGATCCCGCACCATGGGGTTCTCCGCGAAGATAAGGCCAGCACTAAGCTACGCCCGGTGCTCGACGCGAGCTGTAAGACTACCTCCGGCATCTCGCTTAATGAGGTGTTGCACAGTGGGCCGAATCTGCAAGGGGATTTGTTTAAAATAATTTTAAATTTCCGCCTACACGCTGTAGCGATGACCGCTGATTGTAAACAAATGTTCTTAGAAATCATGATTCGCGAATCTGATAGACGTTATCAGAGAATTCTTTACCGCTTTTCACCAGACGAACCGCTTATGTTACTTCAGTTTAACAGAGTCTGTTTTGGTTTAAAATCAAGCCCTTTTCAAGCGCTCCGTACTGTGCAGCAGCTTATAGCTGATGACGGTGCTAAGTATCCTCGTGCCAGTGAAGTCGCATCGTCATGCCTGTATATGGATGATATCGCATACTCTTCAAATAGCGAGAGGGAGGCGGTGGACACTGCGAAGGTATTGATTGCCATTTTTAAGGGTGCGCAATGGGACCTTGTAAAGTGGAACAGCAGTTCACGAGCAGTCCTCAATGAACTTCCCGAATCGCACAGGCTTCCTGCTGAGGTTGAATTTGATAAGGCTACGCAGCATAAGATCTTGGGTCTTCGCTGGTCTACAGACCAAGATAACTTTTATTTCAAGATTGAACCAATGGATTCTGATGCTAGATGTACTAAACGCACCATCCTGTCCACTATTGCTAGACTCTGGGACATAATGGGCTTCGTAGCGCCAACCATTTTATATGCAAAGCTGCTGATCAAACAGCTATGGCAGCTTAAAATGGATTGGGACGATACCCCACCTATACATATAGTAAAGGTGTGGCGTCAGTTTTGCTCAGAGCTCCCGCTGCTCAATGAAATAAATATACCGCGCTATTTAGGAGTGATGGATGGCTGTGTAGTGACTTTGGTAGGGTTCGCTGACGCTAGCGAACGAGCCTACGGTGGAGTAGTATACATTCACGTTAGCTCTACTACTGGTAATACGGTACGCCTATTATGCGCCAAATCAAAGGTCGCACCTTCCACGCCTCATACGGTTGCTCGCCTGGAGCTTTGTGCAGTAGTCCTACTGGCAAAGTTACTACGCACTGTGTTAGATAATTATCAAACCCGCTTTCCAATAAACGTCTACGCTTTCAGTGATTCTAGGGTCGCTCTTTATTGGATCAAAAGTTCACCACATCGATGGCAGACCTTTGTGGCCAATCGAGTTGTTAAAGTCACGGAAAGTATTCCTGCTGAAAGGTTTCATCACGTCGCGGGGTCTGACAATCCAGCCGACTGTCTGTCACGCGGAGTCACCCCAGCCAAGTTGAAGGACCATCCCTTGTGGTTTCAAGGGCCTTCATGGCTTCATTTAAATTCTACGCAATGGCCCATTGAAGGCCTCAATGACGGTATAAACGACGTGGATGTTCCTGAACAGTAAACACTTTTATACGTTATTTCAGCACCTAGCGACGACTCTGTAATTTATGAGGCTGCTTGTCGCATGTCTTCATGGAGTAAACTTTTACGTGTTATAGTATATATTTGTAGATTCGTTAAATTGCTAAATCGCCGTGAATCGGCTTTTATTACCGCGACTGACTTGGAATTTGCAGAAAATAAATTGCTTCAAATTCTCCAAGAAAGGCATTTTAAAAAGGAAATTTTGAATTTAAAGGGTGACGCATCGCTCTCTCCGGCTCTTAATAAATTAAGACCGTTTTTATATGATGGCTTACTCCGAGTTGGAGGCCGTCTCACTAGTTCTGATTTGAATTTCTTACAGCAACATCCAGTACTCTTGCCTCGGCAGGATCACGTAATCAATTTACTTATTGATTACTACCACAAAAAGTATCTACATGCAGGACCTGAATTGCTCATGTCCTTGCTTCGACAAAAGTATTGGATCTTGTCCGCTCGTCGTACTATACGTCACATAATCCACAAATGTAATATTTGTTTTCGCGCTCGCCCACGTTCGACATACCCGCTCATGGCTGACTTGCCTGACTGTCGCACGAGACAAGTTGTTAAACCATTTACAAACACGGGTTGCGATTACGCGGGACCTATAGCTTACACTCCGATACGCCGCAGAGGTACGAAAGCTCTCAAAGCTTATATATGCGTTTTCACATGCTTAACGACTCGCGCGTTACATCTAGAAGTAGCCACGGATTTAAGTACAGCCAGTTTTTTGGCTGCCTTAAAACGTTTCTTGTCTCGTAGAGGTCCGGTTCAATTCATGCATTCCGATAGAGGAACGAATTTTGTCGGCGCGAACTCTTATTTACGCGATTTATACAAGTTCCTTAACAGTAACGAGTACCGCTGTCGCTTTGAGGAAGAGCTGACAGAAAATCGCATTACCTGGAAATTTAATTGTCCAGCCGCAGGACACTTTGGCGGATGCTGGGAGAGCATGGTCAAAGTAGTTAAAGATCATTTGTTTAAGGTAATTGGTCAACAGCTGTTGTCTTACGAGGAGCTGGTTAATATGCTCACTCAGATAGAATGTTTATTGAATTCGCGGCCTCTTACCGTACTCAGCTCGGACCCCGCTGAACCAACCGCCTTGACTCCTAGCCACTTTTTGCACACCGCTCCTTTACTCTCTCTACCCGCGTCTGAAGTTAACACTGAAAATTTAGGTTTGCTTCACAGACATTCACTGTTAGACAAACTCGTGCAGTCCTTTTGGAAGAGATGGAGAGTAGAGTATCTGCACAGTTTGCAGACCAGGGAGAAGTGGAATACTCCTTCTCTACCGATTACACCCGGTACCGTAGTAGTCGTTATGACGGATAATTTACCTCCCTTGTCATGGCCATTAGCGATTGTGGATAAAATTCATCCCTCAAAGGACGGTATTGTACGCGTGGTTTCAGTAAAAACCGCCAAGGGCACGTATCTTCGCCCTGTAGTACGCCTATGCCCGCTTCCTACTCAGTAGTATGTAAGTCGTTAGGGTTACCACTTTATTTAGTATTAAGTTCCGCTTATGATTATGATAATTTACCGCTTTATTTAGTATTACGCTCCGCTTAGATAATAAGTATTCCGCGATAAGTTTGTTAGGCTTAGACATAGCTCTTATGAATGTTTTTAAAGGTGACCCTTTAAGGTGGGGAGGAAATGGTGACGCCATCTCTGTAATGTATCTATAATTAATTTACAAGGTGTTAAGCTTTCTCCCATCCACTACCGCGACATTGATCGTGCACATAACTAGACTACAGGTGGCGCTTATTTTGAGCGTGTGTAAACCTATGGTCTGGGTAAAACAGTTACGTTCAACTCACCGCCTAAGCTTGATGTTATTGCCTCGCTCGAAAAGCATCAGCTTTGAACTTATTAAGACGGACGATATAACCCGTGGTTATAAGTCTTTACGCCGCGCTCGACAAGAAGTATCGTCGGTAAAAATACTGAACAAACAGAACGTCCCAGAAAGCAGCTCGCCATCTACGGGATAGAATTGCTGACGTGACCGGGGGCCCCTGGAGAAGACCCATCTTCATCGTCGACCTATCTTCATACACATCGAGGTAGGTGCACGATCATATCCTAACCGCCCCTGCCCCTGGCGAAACACCTAGTTTGTTTTGGTATTCATAAAAATTTAAACCGCTTTATTGGCGATACCACCTGCTTTTACAAAAAAATGCGTTATAAAGTTGTATAACTCGCAAACGGATACTTAAATTGATAAATCGTTTTAACAACCTCGCAATGTTTTTAAAAGACCTATCTAATGATATCCCACACTATGGGTAGCCTCGAGAAAAAGAAAATATTACCACTTTACGAATAGGGGAGGTACCCCAAATAAAAATAATTTTCATTTTTTATTATAGCACTTTTTCGACGTAATTACAACACATATTCAAGCAAAGTTTCATCTTTCTAGCACCAACCGTTTGGGCGGTAGGTCTAAGACGGACGGAAGGATATGACGAATATATAAGAATCCGAGTCAAGAACTACGGAACCCTAAAAATGAAGCCAAGTTTTATTGTTATTTACTATCCAGTTCTCAACGCGACTCAGAGATTAGTGGGTATAGGTTGCCCGGGAGTCCTACACACACCCTTCATTGTCCCCAAGAAGGGTATGGTGCAAAAAGCATTCCCCGCTTGAAAAAAAAGTATAAATATTTATATAATACTAGTTGACCCAGCGAACTTCGTACCGCCCAACTTTAAAATTCCAGAACTTGATCGCAGCGCCACCTACCGGGTCCAATTGCGAATCTAAACCATTCCCAGATCCCCTTGAAGACACACAAAAAATTTCATCAAAATCGGTCCAGTCGTTTGAGAGAAGTTCAGTGACATACACACTCACACAAGAATTATATAATTATACTAGTTGACCCAGCGAACTTCGTACCGCTCAACTTTAAAATTCCAGAACTTGATCGCAGCGCCACCTACCGGGTCCAATTGCGAATCTAAACCATTCCCAGATCCCCTTGAACACACACAAAAAATTTCATCAAAATCGTTCCATTCGTTTGAGAGAAGTTCAGTGACATACACACTCACACAAGAATTATATATATATAAAGACTAGTTGACCCAGCGAACTTCGTACCGCCCAACTTTAAAATTCCAGAACTTGATCGCAGCGCCACCTACCGGGTCCAATTGTGAATCTTAACCATTCCCAGATCCCCTTGAACACACACAAAAAACTTCATCAAAATCGGTCCAGTCGTTTGAGAGAAGTTCAGTGACATACACACTCACACAAGAATTATATATATAAAGATATAAAGATACTCTAGAAAAGTAAAGGTATTGGCCCTATCCTCTTTAAATCAATTTCAAATTTGTCACAAATATTTAATTATTTGTTCGACTATTTAGATTAGAATTTACTTTATTGTACACCAAATACAGTTTTTGCAGTTGAAAGTTTCTATAAGATATGTACAATGGGCGGCCTTATTGCTAAAACAAGCTCTTCCAGGCAACCTTTGGAAAGACTATTCGACAGAAGAAAAAGGTGATTTAATCACAAAATAGTAGAACTAAGAACGACGTTGTTTCATCCGCGAAAGACAGTGGTCAAATTAAATAGAAACAAAGAAAACAAATCACCGCTAGGCGCAATCAAAGGTACCGCCTCCTAGGCGACCGGCCCGTAATACTAGTAGAGCGAGTGGTCACCAAAACAATTGGTGTCTTATATTTACACAGTATAGTTGTATATGTTTTTGAAGTTTTCATAAAGTAATAGTTTAAAGTTCGCGTTTTTAGACTTAGATTACAATAGATTTTGAAATGTGACGTCACATAATTTACGACCCCTCCCACCCCCTTGTCACACAATGTCGCACTTCGTCGACCCCCTCCCTCCCCTTTAAGGTGTGACGTAATTTATGGATGGCCCCTATTGAGAATTGGCATTGTTGGAGATGTCTA
This sequence comes from Phragmatobia fuliginosa, assembly GCA_932526445.1. Lineage (NCBI taxonomy): Eukaryota > Metazoa > Arthropoda > Insecta > Lepidoptera > Erebidae > Phragmatobia > Phragmatobia fuliginosa. The sequence goes on along the minus strand of OW052064.1, from coordinate 10,862,887 downwards.
AATACCTTGTTTATGTTGCACAATTGAAATATTGTGTGTGTTATAGCGAGGCAAGAAATAATTAGGATATTATCCTTTAGTGCAAATTCCCTAACCAATATTCTTATAAAGACATTCCTGTCAGAACTTCTAAAAATTAAAAAAAAAAAACAAAAATACAGTAACAAAAATAGTTCATCTTCATTTATTAGATGCTGTAACCATTTCACAACTACATCAATTTATTGACGACATCTTTGTTTCAAGTAAATACTGTACATCGATACATATCGTGATTCCGAATCCACATAACCACAACGGACAAACAACACTTTACATGTGCGCAATCTGTGTAAACTGCGGCCAATTTCTCTTTCGGTCTAGTTGCCAACTTGCAAAATCAACCTAACAAACCTACAACGTGGCATTCACAAATTCACATCGCAATTACCGGGACATTTTAAGTTTTTTTCACGTAAAATCCCGTGCCAAGTCTATATGTCCTCGATGTTTGTGGTCCCGAGTGGCCGCGTGTAATTAAATCGCCTCTTGCCAAGAAACTGTCTTGGTCAACATGTTGCCCGCTCATGTCTACTTTTTTAGGATTAAGTTTTACTGATCTTTTTGGCAGATAGTATTTATTGATTTTCGTAGCTATTTCGTTGTTCTTTATTATATAACAAACCGTAATACGTATATCAAAATTAAGGTTAATATAATAATCTATCTTACAGAAAACAATAACAATAAAAATATTACAGAAAACAAGTGACTCGGCAAATTACATATTTGTTGATGACGATGGTTCAGAATAGAATCCACTAGTAAAATACTGAAAATAATTATTCTTATTTTCTCTCTTCGTTGATATAGTGTCTAGCTGCGGTTGCCGATCAAATGGTCTCAGGTTCAATTCACAGATGAAGCCAAAAGTGTTGTTGAATTTATCTTACGAAGAAATCTTAATAACAGCCCGGAGTATAGAAGTTTGACGGTGTTTATTCATCGCAGCGTCGGTTCCAATTGTCATGAACATCTATGGCAGTTATTACTGGCCAGATGATGCCCTTAAAACAACTAACAACTTGTTCAATCTTCAAATCAGGGCTGCGGAGGGTTCAATGTCGGATAAACTAATATTCAGGTAAAACCGTATGAGCTATCACTTATAGAATGACTCCAATAACCCTCAGAATCGAGTGTAGAGGACAAACTTATCTGGTGTTATCTTATTTTATTAGATATAAAGTGTGCAGGGACGTAAGTGCACTATATTGTGTCAACTCACATAAGCGAAGTGGAGTTAAGCCTACCTGAGGGAATCTTGCTGTACTAAAACACGTTTAAACATTCACGATAATTGAACTCTTTGTGCAACTGTGCAAATATAAATATATATTTTTTGTCTTAATTTGTTACTATTTAATATACTTTTTCCTCCTAAATCTTCATATATATAAATCTTTTGTTCGTGTGTTCGTAATTGAGGTCCTTTTGTTTAGAAGGCTGGATCGATTTTGATGATACTTTGTAAGTGTTCAAGTGGGTTCGAAAATGGTTTAGATTCACAATAGAACCCGGTAGGTGGTGCTGCGACAAATGTTTTCGTTTTTTTTTCACATATCAGAACATTATCTCTAAAATTGTGCGGTACGAAGTACGAAGTTTTTATAATGAAATAAATGCAATTAATTTATAATTAAATAGCATGACATGTCAGACTGAAATTAAAGCAGCAGCAGCTTTCAGAAATCAAAGCATCTATTCCTCTTTAGAACTTCTTATCGCAGCAGTAGAATTGATATCTTTTCACATATGCTTAAAAGTACAAACATTTTAAAACTGTCATACCTACAGACAGCGCTAGCGTTAATTAATTCAAAATCATAAGAATCAACAACAGGCTAAATGCGAGGAGGAAGTGCTTGAAAACAGAATTATTTTAAACTATCGATATAAAATGAACCATAAGTCTTAAAGTTAAAGTTGCTTTTAGATCTAAATCAAGTGTCATTTTCTCGTCTTTACTTGGTGCACTCGGCTAAGCAGGGACTGACAACTCACATGTTTTCCGTGTTGGTTCAAGTGCAGTTTCATATGCCTACGTTTATCTTTTCGTGTCTTGCAAGTAATAAGGACGATGATTGTGAGATTTTGTATATTTTAAATAGTGATTAGTTTGACAGTATATGTGCGTATGTGTTTGCGTGTTTTAGTTTTTAAAGATCATGTACGAAATAAAACTATTTAACCTAATTTTTACTTTTGACGAAGAACTTTAAACTAATGCAATACCTCCGACTTCTGTATAAGATATATTTGTTACGTTTACATACGTAACAAATAAATCTTCCAAAATTTTAATACGGATTATTGTAATACAGTTAAGAAGTTGCAGTACACGATACCGTTCTCGAGGTTGTTCAAAAATATGTCTACCTTGGGCAGACATTGCAGTTGGGTAGAAACAACCTCGAGGATGAGGTGAATAGAAGAATTCAGTTGGGTTGGGCAGCGTTTGGAAAGCTACGTCGAGTCTTTTCGTCGTCGATCCCACAATGCCTAAAAACTAAAGTTTTCAATCAGTGCGTCCTACCTGTCATGACATACGGAGCCGAGACCTGGACACTTACGGTACGGTTGGTCCATAAGCTTAAAGTTGCTCAGCGTGCTATGGAAAGGGCTATGCTCGGCGTTTCTCTGAGAGATCGTATCAGAAATGAGGTGATCCGTCAGAGAACTAAGGTCATCGACATAGCCCACCGGATTAGCAAGCTGAAGTGGCAGTGGGCTGGCCATATTATTGTCTTTAAATTGTCTTTAAATCCCTAAGAGACGCACTACCCTATGACAAACTAAAAATGGTCTATCTATCTCTTTGTCAGTCCGTAATACAATATTGCATCCCGGTCTGGGGTGGTGCAGCTAAAACTTATCTTATTAAGTTGGAGAGAGCACAGAGAGCGGTCCTTAAAGTAATGACCTGTAAACCTTACAGATATCCAACGGTAAACTTATATGAAAACTGTAAGGTCCTCTCAGTACGGCAGCTGTATATCTTGAAAGCTGTCCTTAGAAAACATCGTGATGTGCCCCGCCCAGAACTAAATAAACGTAGCTTAACATCGGTGTGCCCTCGTGTGGCTTGTAGGACTGCGTTTGCAAGTAAGCAAATGCGCAGTATAAGTGCTAAACTATACAACGATATAAATAAAAAACTTAGAATAGTTACATTGGGTAGACGGGATGTAAAGGTGAAAGTGACTGATTGGCTACAACAACTTGATTACGGCAAAACCGAAAACCTGCTTACATTTCCTTCGTGAATAGTGATGTGCACATACACACCACACACACACACGAACACACACACAAACACACACGAACACACACACATATATATCCACACACAGACTCAAGTAAAGAGCAAAATTATGAACAGATGTAATGTTTATCTTTTGAGCGACTGAACACTGGCACCCAAAATACAGGCATTCAGCCTAGTTTGGGTGACAGTATACTGATACTGTCACCCAAACTAGGCTGAATGCCTGTGTGCACAGAGTCCATTAACACAATAACTATGTACTGACATAGTTATTGTGTTAATGGACTCTGTGCCAAACCGTAATACACCACCATTGTGAAAAAGTTATGTGTAAATAAACTATTTTTATTTTATTTATTTATTTTTATTTATATTAGCCGCAGAACTGATGGCCGTTGGGGCAGAAGAGTTCTTGAGTGGAGACCGCGTCTCGGTAAACGTAGTGTAGGACGCCCACAGGCGAGGTGGAGTGACGACCTGCGTAAGATGGCTGGCAGGAGCTGGATGCGAGAAGCCCAAAATCGATCGCAGTGGTGTGCAATGGGAGAGGCCTATGTCCAGCAGTGGACTGCGATAGGCTGATGATGATGATGAAGAAGCAGCAAAGAAACAGCAAGCTTAGCAAGGCTACAGTATGTGCATGTCACTATTGAAACGGCTTGGGTGTTATTAAAAGCTGACACAATATTCAATATTAGTTACTTTACCTATAATAAATTGTAATCAGCGGTAGAACTCACATTGCGCGTTGCAGTATTTGTAAAATAATCCGTGGTTCTTTGTGTCGTCGTTTGATGTCATTAAAGTATGTTGTATTTAGTTGTATACGGAAATTGCTACAGTAATACATACAATACCTACAGTAGCTACGTTATATACTTTGACCTCTTATAATGTCCATTTGATTACATAAGTTTATACTTTCTGTGACGACATTCACATACAGCGCACCAGAAACACACTACAGCGATTTTTATCGAAGACATCTCGGACTACAGAGTACCTACTAATCCTATATCGCGATATAGAAATTTACCCACCGATCACCATGTATACAACTTCTCAGCATCAATCGTCGGACCGCGGTCTGCCAGACTTAATCAATTCGCCTAGTCGTCCATTTATGTTGGAGAGACAAGAAATCCGTTTCTCCCCACTCCCCTACTAAAATAGGATGGCATCACAGTGTGATCTTATTTATCAAATCTTAGGGCCCACGTTTAAGCGACCCTTAGACCAAGCATAAACCTGAATTGAATTGGATAACTAAAATGCATTCTCAGTGTAGTGCAAAAGACGTCGCTGGTATCAAGGAGAGCCACTCAACATGTAAAGTACGCGTCGCTTTCTTTAGCCGGTTATAAGGATGGGACACAGTTTTAATTTTTTTTATAAAATAGTAAGAAGCACAACATTGTTAAGTTTATTGTCCTTACAATCTTTAATAATATTATAAATGTAAAAGTAACTCTGTCTGTCTGTCAAAACTACTTGAACCGAGTTAATGAAATTTTGTACACTGATAGTCTAGACTAGAACCGGACAAAATAATTTTTATCGCGATTACCGAAATACACGAGGGTATCGCCACGGGAAAAAACTAGTTGCTCAGAAAGTAATGTAGTTTTATTATATTATCGCTCACAATCCTATGTAATGGCTCCACAAATGGTCTTAACGCGTAACAGCGTGCCCGTCAATATTCATAGCCCGTGGTGACTTTCACATAAAGCCCAAACAAAGTCATACTCCACCGATCTGTACCGAAAACACATCGAGCTACAGAGTAAGTATTTTAAATCGCGAAATAGAAACCTTTCTTCTCTAGAAACCTTGGGCTACGGCTCTACCGGCAGAAACGCCTCTTCTGGTCGGAGAATCCTGCCTTTACACATGTTCCGACATAATGTATTAAGTCCGTTAATGTTTTTGAATGTTATAAAATAACTACTTTTTAGGGTGCCTTTGTCCACGACTCGGAACTCCTTGTAGTTACGCCATGTCCGTCTTACGACCAAAAGGTAAGTGCTAGAAAGATGAAACTATCCCCCCTCTTATAGCTAAAGGGCGGGCTCGAAAAATCTGAAAAATTAATTAATGTAGTTGTAGTACATGTTAGATCAGGAGTTATAGAGGTCTTATTTGTAAAATACGCAATATTAAGAAACCTTCGCACAAGAATAACAAAATATAAATAAACATCAATTATCTTTTGGATACGACTTTAAATCCATTATGGGTGACTACGGAACCCTTTGCAATGCCAACTTTCCATTTGGCCGATTTTTTGTTGTTTATTGGATGCGCTTTTAACTTTTTACTTTGTGTCACATCCCTACAGGTCCTTAACATATTAAGGCTCGTTTTTCTCAGACGCGACACTATACCCTGGATTTCTGCGGTATCTTGCGTTTATGTAACTAAACCGTGTTTACGACTAAATTGAAACATTATACAACTCAGGATGAGACAGCCTTTGTGCCTTACTGCTTTTAACGCTTAACTTTAAGTGACAGATAGACAGACGTTTTACATCTTTTGAGTCTGAGAGTATTTTGTTTAGGTTTTAAATTTTTAATGTAATTTCAAATTCTCTAACGTCAATAAAAATATTTTTAAAGAATTGTGTAATTTATTTCGTTTATATCGTCACTTTGTTTTACTTTGTTTGATGTTTTTAAATGCCAATAATTTATTGCATTAATAATATTTCATGTAGCTTTTATATTGAATCCACATTGTTATCAGGTTGCACAAATTATAATTTATTTACACCTCAAAGTTAAAGATTACATTGATGCCATTACCAGCTGTAATACGCTTCATGGCTAGTAATAACAGTTGCAGAAAGAGACCAGGTCGGGGAAAGACCACTACTCCGAACCAATCTGCTACTAGTGAACAGGGCGTCCAAGGGCAGAGTGGCACATCATGTGGTTTTAATCGGAACGAATTCGACAGACCACCACGCCAAACCGGCATGTTGACGGCCAGTTAGGATTTACACACGTAAAATAAAAATGGGTTTATTACAAATTTTCCTAGCTTCACTTAAATATCTTAAAATTTTATTTTACAAGACAACCTGCACACCGACAACCTATCATTTTACAGCGTCGTAAACGTCTCTCAAGATAATCCATCACCGGTGGTTGTTAAAATCCATTCAAACGACATACACGTTACATTGTCTGTTTATAAGCAAACCCCGTTGGTAGCGGTTTAAATGTAATGTTAATGTATACGTCACGAAGATAAAACTACATTGTAGCTATTCATCACAAAGTCTGGCAAGTGCAGCGATAAAGTTGGATGGGATATACTGTTGACTAGGTTGGATAGCATTTATAGGTGCTGAATGTTTGGTATTATTATTATCTTACTGGGTATTTTCAACTGTATGCTTGGTCTGAGTTTCAATAAACAAATCGAATGACTTAACCACCTCGTAAATCGAGTTTACGGATAACGCATCGACAAGCGAATAATAGCGAGTGTGAGTGCTTCCCAGTCTTTCGCGTCGAGCGGCGTTAACACACCGTGAGAATGTAAACTTTTTTTGTCAATGTTGGCAGCACTATACCATCCATGCGATAAGCCAACTAAATTAAATACAATGAACGCTATTTGTATAAAGGCGATGTATAATCAAAAATAGTCGGGATACGCTTGGCGTCACTTGTTTGATTTTGTTCATTGTTGTGTAAACTGAACTCAAAAGTAAGGAGAGATTTGAATGAAACTTTTCTTGCTTGATCCCTATTAATTTTGAAACATAAATATCATAACACGTAGTCATGCAAAGTTTCATCTTTCTAGCACCAACCGTTTGGGCGGTAAGTCGAGGACGACCGGACATTACGAATCTATTAAGGGAAATGTGAACTGTTTGAAACTAAAATCTAAATTAATTAATTACACAATGGTGGGGAATCTTTTTTTATTTGACGGTAAATACTGCTTAGATACCTGTAATTCTAGAATCTCACCTGAAACTAATCCCCTCTCCTAGAAAGAATTCTTAAATGCAGAACGAAAAAACTGTTTAGCACCAGTTTCCTGTTAGACAGTGGTATCACTGATGAATCCTCTTCCGAGCCTTTATTCCCAAGTTTATTTTGGGGTCGGCTACTAGTTCAACCGGTTTTACCTGAATTTCAGTTTTTCCACGGAGCGACTGGCATCGGTCCTCCGCAACCCTAAGGGAGAACTGAAATTCGAAGATTGAACTAGTTGTCAGTATATTTGAGGGCACTGACTTCCCAATAACAATTGCCATAGATGTTCATGACAACCGGGACCGACGGCTTTAAGTGCTCTCCGTGGCTCGGACGTGAATCACCTCCAAACTCCGGGCTGCTATTAGGAATTTCCTAAGAAAAACCCAAAAACTATTTTTGGCCCGACCTGGGATTTGAACCCGAGACCTCTTGATTAGCAGTCGCATACGCTAACCACTACACCAACGAGGCAGTTATCACTGATGAATATTTGTCATATATTGGTTAAATATATATTTCTAAAATATACGGACCATAAATAACAGACATTATTCACGAAGACACCAACTTTTACTAAAAAAAATATATCAAACTATCTTTCCAACACTGCTTCGCCTCTAGCCTATCTGTGTACCCAATTTCTTCCAAATCGGTTCAGTAGTTTTGGCGTGAAAGCCCGACAGACAGATAGATAGATAGACAGACAGACAGGGTTGCTCTCGCATTTATAATATTAGTAAGGACAAGAACAACCTCTAGAATCTCTTGTTACAGAATCATATGAATGTAGCATGGCAAGTAGACAAGCTTGCATAGTTTCTCCAAATTGTATGTTTGACAAACTAACTCTCAATATGTATCGAAGCATTCTGTCACCAAAGTTACGAAAATACAAAATTTGAACCGCTCGAGCGTCATAAAAGTGATATCAAGCTAAACTTCGGACAAAGCGACACGATAACCTCACAAACCTTAAGAATGAAGTAAACTGGTGCAGTGCAATGCTCATATTAACCCTGTGAGTGTTTACGTTTCTTGTAATACGAGATAAAAATATGATGTTCTTACAACAGATCTACAAAGAGAAGAAAAACTTGAAACTTTATAGGTAGTGAAGCTGTTTTCAGCATAAATGGGCCGACTTGACTGGGACAGTACTACCCTCACACAGAAGACCATGCTAAAATGACAGCATTTGAGCTGTCGTCTTTCTTTGGTGAGTGTGAGACCGGAGGCTCAATCGTTCTCCATCATTCCAGAAATACCTCACTAAGCCAGGTGTGGATCACCATGCTGTACTGTATGCACTCAGAATGAGGATGGTGGCCCCTACTCCTGGATTCTATTCATTCTTTCCATAAGTTAAAGTAGAGGCTTTTTTTTTTTTTTTTTTTTTTTAATTCTACACCTCCAACATTATCGGAGCCTATGGAATCTGGTTACACTTGCATTCCAGTTCTCGCGAGTATGCCTCTCGCACTTCCATGCCGCATACCTAGTCTTTCTATCATTCATCCTTTCATTCTTTACGGGTGGGACTCCCGTCTATTTCCTATTTTTCTATGCTTTTTCTACTTATCTTTATTTCATTTTTATTTATTTCTTCTTAAAAACTACGGGGAAAATAAGGTACAACTTACAAAAGGTTTTTGTTTTTTACAATTTTTGATCTTATAGTTATTAAGTTAAGACACATTTTGATGCAGGTTATTAAATTTCTCTTAGGTTATTTACATTTGCTTTTCTTATTTAAATTTTCTTCTTACATATATTTATTTGGTACTTGAATAGTTTTTATATATTGTTCTTATATGCTATTATCTTAGTTTTAATCTTAAGACTACTACTTATTTTCTATTGACATTTACATAATATACTTATGCTTAACATTAATATACTATACTATATTATGTAAACATAATTTCTTATACACTAGTTTTGTTCTTCTTTATCACTTTTTCAGCTATTTTGATGCAGTAATCTAAGAATATCTCCCTTTCTTTGCTATTCACAATATCACTAATATTACCCTCTATTATTTTAATGTCTAATCTGCTTTCGCAGTTGTGTCGCTCTACCGCGAAAATAGGGCAGTGGCAAAGTAAATGAGGAACGGATTCCTTTTCTTCAGGATCGCAGAGGCAGGATGGACTCTCCTTACACCGGAATCGCTCCAGATATTCGGAGAATCCACCATATCCCGTCATGATCTGTGTTAAGATGTTGTTAATTTTGATTTTCCTAATTATTTTGTACGCTGCCACCGCGTTCGGGAAAAATAGTTTGGTGATGCTACCAGTTTTGCCAGTTTCGTACCTGCGGTTCCACTCATCAAGCGTCTCCATACGCAGGTTTCGCTTGATGAATGAAACCGGGCACAGATCATAGTCAGGCTTACGTTTTGACTTCTCCGCGGCCTACTTGGCAAGAAAGTCAGCTCGTTCGTTTCCCTCCACCCCTGCGTGGGCTTTGACCCAGAACAAAGTCACAGCTTTGCTCTGGAGAGACTCGGTTTTAATATTCTCTCTGGCTTCCACTGCCAGGGGGTGGGGGCAATTATGGTTCTTGATAGTCATTAATGCTGCCATGGAGTCGCTAAAAATGGAGAAAGTTTTGGCCTTGTATTTTTTGATCTCCCTGGTTGCGACGCATATGGCCAGGAGTTCGGCCTAGTACACTGTGCAGAATGCTGGTAGTGTTAATTTGACGGTTTTTGTTTCTCCTTCTCTATCCCTAACCGACAGCGCTGCTCCAACCTTACCCGCAATTTTGCTCCCATCTGTAAAGATGACGATTTCAGAATCTGCTGTGTGTTGGTCTCGGTGCTCCAGGTTTCCGAACTCCAGGTCGACTCACTCGGCAGGGTGTGGTGCCAGCATCGCAGGGCGCATTTGTTCTACCTCCCTATCCCCGAGAATTGGCTGCGGTACCCCCTTTTTGGCCTCATATAGTGAGGCCGCTTCGCGGACTCGAAGGTCGAGGGGGAGCAGTCCAGCCAGCACCAACGAGGAGTTCAGAGAGACTGTTTTATATGCTTTGCATATTTTCTGTGCGACTCCTCTCTGTAATATTTCCAGCTGTTTTATTACTCCTACCTTCCTAGCGGCTGGAGCCCACACGCTGGCGGCGTACAAAATGATAGGTTCTATTGCCGCAGTGTATATAACCCTAACCACTTCTGGGTGCAATCCCCATGTGGTTTTGGCTGCCCTACACAATTTTTTGTATATCCCCGCAGCTTTACCACAGACGCTTGCAACATGACTGTTGAAGGTAAGCTTGTCATCAATTATTAGGCCTAATATTTTTATTTGCTTGGATATGGTCACGTCGACCCCGCCCATGCTCAGGCGTGGGGTGTCGAATTTAAGCTTACGGGTAATCACCATGGCGCTGGTCTTTTGAGGCGCAAATTTTAATTTATTGTCGTCACCCCACGCCAGAACACGTGCAAGTGCGTCGTTTGCCTGTCCCTGTATTTCTGAACCTTTACTACCCTCAAACATCAGGATCACATCATCAGCAAACGCCTGGCAGTAGATATTTCTATTTTCCAGCTCCCTTAGTAGGGGATCTAGGAGGAGGTTCCATAGTATTGGGCCACCTATCGAGCCTCGAACACATCCCTTCTCGCTATGCTTCTCGTGTTCTGCACCAGCGTATCTCACTCTGACTCTCCTATCCCGGAGATAACTGTCCATGACGCGTCTCAGCCCTATCGGACACTCTTCCTCAGCCAACCGGTTCCTTATGGCCGGCCACCAGGCGCTGTCGAAGGCCCCCTCTATATCCAGGGACAATCGTGACGATTCTCTTTTGATCGAGTCCGCCACGAATGCGCCGTACCAGGGTATAAAGGGCGTCTTCGGTGCTCCTTTGTGGCATGAATCCGAATTGGCGAGTACTCATCCTTGGGAGCAGATGGTATTTGAGACGCGCCACCAGCATCTTCTCGAAAATCTTTCCCATAACCGGGAGAAGCCCTATTGGCCTGTAGGCTTTGGGTGTTAAATAATTGTCTTTTCCGGGTTTTCTCAGGGCTAGTACAGTAGCCTCCTTCCTTTTGATGGGAAAATGGTGGAGTTTCAGGCATTTGTTTAGGAGAGCCAGTATGAGTTCGGGGTCATTGTTGATTAAATGACTGCATATATCGGCTGTAAAGCCATCGGCACCTGGTGCTTTTTTCGGATTAAAGGACTCGCTGGACGCCCTGAGTTCTGACATGGTGAACGGGGGGTCATGCGACTCATTGAGTGTTCCCTCGTTCACCAAATCCGCTCTCGCTCTGATGTGTGCGTGGTGAGCGTTATCGTTTTTGGTGTGGTCTCTAGGGTAGAAAGTTTCCGCTAGTACTTTTGCTGATTCTTGCGGATCAAGCACCACACCATCCCTCTCCAGCGGTAGGTCCTCCTCTCTCCGGGTGGTTCTACCGATTACCCGGTAGATCCCCTCCCAGACCCCCTCCCTATCCTGCTTCCTACAAAATTCTTTCCAACTCGAGACTTGGGCTCTCGACGCTTCTAACTCGTACTTTTCTTTTTCTTCCAGGTACTCTGCGACTACCATTGGCCTACGAGCCCGACACGCGCATCTTATTCGACGCTTCTTCGTGGCGACTTTCTTCTTCAGGTCATCGAGGTTTTTGGACCACCACGGCACGGTAAGTTTTTCTTTTGATTTTTTCTTAGGTATGGTACTATTACATGTGTCAGTTGTTAATTTTGTTATTATACCTATAAAGTTTTCTAATTCATCTATGTTTTGTATTCTTTCTATTGTATTTTTATTTATGCCTCTGTCTAGCTTGGACTGGCTGAGTTTCACATGAAAATCTGACCAGTCCGCTTTTTTAGTGTTATAAATTCTTGTTGTTCTGTCGATCTTTATTCCTTTTGATTTTACCAACCCTAGATTAAAAACGATGGCGTTGTGATCCGAACTCGTGAGGTTTTCGTCTACTTTCCACTCCTCCACCACATCTAGCATGTCTGTGGAGCAAGCTGTGACATCGACGTAGCTACGATACCGATGGCCTCCCCTGATGGTGTCGAAAGTTGGGATCATGCTGTTATTTAGTACGTGGAGGTCGAGCTCTCCCAGCGTTCCCGCCATCTCGTCCCCCCGGTCGTCAGTATTTGGGCTGATCCACCACAGGCTTTTAGAGTTGGCATCTCCACCAACGATTAGGCCATTTCCACCCACATTGGCAACGATGGTCCTCAGATGGTCGAGGTATGGCTTGATGGGCTGGTCCGGCTCGAAGTAATACGAGACGAGAGTGATCTCCCAGGTGCCAGTTTGAATTCCCACCACAACCATATTGTTTGTGGTGAGTCTCGGGTATTGTTTTATGTTTAAGTTTTGGTCGAAGACCGCGATGGCTGCTTTCACAATCCCGTTCCCTATGTTAGCGCTCTGGAAGACCTTCATGCCTGCTGAGCCTTTCATGGTTTTCTTGGCACCCACGTATGGCTCTTGTATGAGCGCCACGGCGAGCTTGCGTTTGTCGGCCTCTGTAATGAGCTCGTCGGTTGCCAATCTCTTCCTTTGTAGGTTTGCCTGTACGATCTTATAGTGCGTGGGGACAACTTTAGCAATACGCTACCGACGAGCGGGCTAATTCATCCCATTTTAAGCGTGTGGGGCAGTCGGTACTGAACGCGTTGTGGTCACTGCGTTCTAGCTTTGCCTTGATGCAGTTTCGACATTTTGGCGGCATATTTGCCTGCCAATCCTCGCATTCTGCTCGCAGGTGAGGCCCCCCACAGTGACTGCACATGTCGGCGGTGTCCCTACAAAAGCGTTTGCTATGTCCATAGCCTAAGCATCGCGTGCACTGGATCAGTGGCGAATGGTCCTCCACTTTGACCCGCTGCAGGTCGACATGCACAATGCCCGCGTCTGTAAGGCGGCGCCATACAACTGGTGGTGCGGTCAACACAATATGTGAGACATGTTTGTTTCTAGTGCGCCGCCTATACTTCACTTTGATGGTCGCTATGCTCTCTTTGGATACGTCTTTGAATAGATTCCCGTTTTGTTTAAGTAGGGCGCCCAGTATCTCCTCGTCGGAAAGGTAGTCCATAACAAACCTGAGGATAATCAGAGGGTCCTTGTTCGCTATGTCTTCCACTTGAAGATCTCCTCCTTTTTTTTTTTTTTCGCGGGAAATGCTCAGTTTTTCCTTCACTATCTCTATCTCCCGCTTAGATTGGCAGCCCAGGATTATCTTATGGTCTTTAGCCTTCCTGACTCTATCCACCTTGAAGCCTTCTTCTCTGGCGTTAACTGCCTTTCTGACTCTATCAAGGACTTGGTCGCCGGTCTCCTTTTCCGCTTTTGATGTTATAGAGATGGAGTGCATTGCCGCCTCTTCTCGGGCGGGGCGTTTTACTGGTGCGGCGACTGCTCCCTAGTCCTTTTAGTAGAGTCCTTTTGGTAGGCTTGAATTTAAAAAAACATCGTAAACCAATCCGTCTAGCTAGCGTGGTATAGGTAGGTAAAAACTCCTTCCCAAGGAGAGGCTTTTGTGCAGCCCTTTATTTTGATGGCTGTTGATCAGTTATCGACTTTATAATAAAGGCCGGGACTAGACAAAGCCACGACGAAATAAATAAATCCATTAACATTTTACAACAGTATTCAAAAGATACATCGAAGTGATATACACGGTGATTTTATAGACGTTTTGAAAACGAAACATTTTAATTTGTAATCATCAATAGTACCAATAAAAATGGATAAATCAATTGTAATGTTGACTATAAAAAAGTTTCAGTTTTAATATTCATTTTTACTCGATCGACTTGGAAAGTAGTAATGCTAAAACGCATAGTATTTCTGTTTGTAGTTTGTACCTACGTGTGATTGAATAGTGCTACTACTGGTTCTCACTTTTTATCTGTAAACGATTTGAATATCGACTTTGATGATTTTTTTTTTATATATTTTATTAAATTAACGTTATATATAGCTTCTGTTATTGATTACTAATTCAAAATTTTCGGTTTCAAAACGCTTTCAAAATCACCGTGTATATACAGAAATATAGAAAGGTATTTCAAATTGTATACCATAGTATAAAGCAAATAAAATAAAAACAAAAACATAGCTCACAAAAGTCGGTTACAAACAAATACGCAAACAGATAAAGCAATTAACAGCGTGTTCAAAATGATCTATAAAGTTTTTGACGGACCGACCATAAATTGGTACCTATACGTTATATAAATCATTGAAACATTCACCGATCGCTTAATCCATTCAAAATTCAGTTTGAAACAAACTCACAATATAAAACAAAAGCGTAGCAACAGTTGCACGAAACTGTTGCTGTACAAATAGAGATAATAATTGGTGTATAAATTATGTTACACGAAAACATTCGCGAATGTGTTGCGGCTGTGCCAGAAAAGTTGTGGAAATATAGGATAGGTTATTATGAAGATAGGGGAGATTACTCTCAGTACACTTTTCTTTTTAATATGCAAAATAGGGAAACATGCAATAAAGACTGATAATTTCTTGTCTGGTAATATTAGGGACGAATTAGATTACAACATTTACAACGTAATGATAAAAGTAGTCTGTAGGGAGTTAAAGTTCACAAATGACTGCGTTTAGTTAAAGAAACAGATACATAGCTCAGAAAATCAAGCCCTACTTGCCTGGTGTTGGAGTTCATCAGAATATTTTTCAACAAAGCTATGGGTTTTTATAGACAACGCTACTCGCTTTCTAAAATAAATAATTTGTATACGGAAACTCATTTACTAGTATATGATACTGCTTCGAATTTGCCTCAATGTATTTATAATAAAACTAGCTTTTGCTCCTGGCTTCGCCTACGTGTTATTCTGATGTATAACTTCGATTCATCGTTGTGTTGTATTCGTGCTCCGCCAAAGAAAAACAATTTGAATCAGGCTATCTCATCAATTTTTTAACTTTATCAATGGAACTATTCATGTTTTGCTAATTCTCGTTCGAGTTTAATGTGAATATAATTAATATTAGATTAATAGTATTACTATTAAATCTAATTCCAATCACGGAAAAGCGATATTTGTCTACACAAAAGATGTTAAACAGCGTCCAACGATAAATAGTTAGTTTCACAGATACTTGAGGATTGGGCATAGACATCAATATGCCTAAAGCGAATTATTTCGACTCGGATAAAATACTTACTTTCGTCCGTAGCTCCGCATAGTGTAGCGTACGTACGCATTATCGCGGTAAAAAGTAACCTATGTCCTTTCTCAGGCTCTGGACTATCTGTGTATCAAATTTAATTTATTTCGGTTCAGTAGTTTTGCCGTGAAAGCGCGCCAGACAAGCAGACAAAGATTCTTTCGTATTTATAATATATTAGTTTTCGCCCGCCGCTTAGCCCGCGTCTACTCGGTTATCGCGTTAATAAGTAGTATATGTCCTTTCTCAGGTTTTACACTATCTGGGTACAATTTTTTTTGAGTTTATCGCGAACAGACAGAGTCAGACTCAGCGGATGACTTTATTTGTAGTAGTCCCGTAGTACAAGCTCTGCTTTGGGACTACATAGCGCTAAGTGCAAGATGTCCGAAATATTTATTTATTATTTATTTAAAAAAAATTATTAATCATAGCTCTTTTCATAGGTTAATTTAACTTGTGTCATTAGCGATCGATCTTTTCTTTTCTTTCTCAGAAAAGACTAAAATTGAGTAAGCTCGATGCAAATAAATGACAGGAGTAGAATGTGTGTTAGGAATCAATTTATGTAATCTGTGCCAATGTTAGATGGTTGGATTAATAGCGCGTCGGATTGTCGGCTTTGTTCCACGACTGTAATGGTGGCCGACCAGATTGATGTCCATTGGATTTTGTAGCGGATAAATACTGGTTGTGTTAGATAAGCATGGCTCCAGGATTAGTTGATGTGTACTACAAACTGTATACAAATTGGATGTTGTCAATGTTCGGCTTGGTACTGTTTATCGTATCAAATTTTGATTTCAATCAATAAACTCTAGGAATCGTATAACGGATAAAGAGCGTCTAGTAGTAGAAATATTATGTTACTAAAAGTTAAGTTCTATTGCATTTAAGTGAAGTATAATTAAAACATCTCGTGATCATAAGAATGACAAATATATTTCAAGTTAAATACAATGCAAAATCCGCGGACTGCAATATTTAAGGTTAAACTATCTCAGGCTGGAAGGATCATGCTGAATTTCTCAATAAAATAATTAACTGAGTAAAGTGATTCATAAAATATTCCACGTTAAATAAACTAGCATGTAAGTAATCCGTGCGCAAATTAATATGATACTCAAATACAGCAATTTTTATTTGTAATAAGAAGACTGCGAAAGTAAAACTAAAGTTAAATTGTTACTTTTTATTCATTTTAACTTAAATTAATTTAATCTTGATTCTATCTTCTTCAATAGAATCCAGATCTCTTAAGTCTTAAATCTCTTAAGTCTTGATTTTAGACTTCAAAATGTCAATTCAAAGAAAAGTTTTATTTACATACATCCCTAATGTAATATCTTTAAACAAGCAAGTCTTTTATATTTATATATCTATGTATGTATAAATTTGTGATACACGCGTTATTTTCATTTTTGTGATCTCGGAAAAGGCTCTAATGATTTCGCTGAAATTTGGGGTTTGGGGGTTTTCGAAGGTTTGAAAATCTATATCGGATAGTGTTTTGTTTGGAAAGCCACGAGTTTTCAAGTTAAAATTGCTTGCGACATTTAAACCTCACTCTCAGTAACACTAAGTTGGTTGGTGGTTAGTACACCAACACAGCAACACTAGAGCTTCTTGAGAGAATAGATGGTATCGTTACACAACAAATAGTAGTAACCGGGCAAAGCTCGGTCGCCCTGGTACTTTATTATCAAGGTCTCCCAAGGTATCTAATAAATGCTCATAAAAATGCAAGTCTTACCGTTGGGTGCTATAAATATTTTTAACGACTGAATTTAATTAAAGTTTGCCAAGATATTGTTGCGTGATAGCAATGGCTAATGAGAATAAACTTCGAAGAAAAAACTTAATTTAAAGGTGCATTAATATCAAGTAAAATACGAATTATGTTGGTCAACCGTCGTAATATGAGAATTTATTGAATTTTATGTAGTACTTGATGATTTAATAACAAAAACATTTCAAAATTGATTTCTATGTAGTAGACTCGCCTTATTCCTGGCCCTTAATTTTCTTAACATTATTTTTGATCGACTACTAGTTTAATCAGTTTTGCCTGAATATTAGTTTTTCTATGGAACAATTGGCATTGGCCCTCAACAATCATGAGGGGTTTAAGGAGTACTGAATTCAAAGCATAAACTAATTTTCAGTATATTTAAGGGCACTAACTTTACAGTAAAAATTGCCATAGATATTAACGAGACTGACGGCCTATCTGCTCTTCGAGACACGGGCGTAAAACACCGCCTAACTATTGTATTCTGGGCGATTACTAAGAAATTCTTGTTAAAAAATGTAATAGCCTTAGAATAATTACACATAAGGTAATAGCACTATTGGCCCGATCCGAAAATAGAACCCAAGACCAGTTTAGTGAGTGGCAGTCGCCTGCGCTCACCGAAAGACCAACGAGACAGTCAGATAACTCAAGAATTGATATATAATTGATGAACCGAACAGTAGCTTCTGACGTCGAAACACTAAGGAAAAAAATTAATAAACTTTCAGTAGTGGAATTTCTTCTTTACTAAAGTTTAGAAGAAGCATTAAGACTTTTTAGGATTCCGTAGTTCATTACTTGGAACCCTTAAGGGTTCGTCAAGTCCGTCCGTTCGCTAGTCCTCGACTTATTGCCCAAATGGTAAGTTCTAGAAAGAACTTTGTAAGTTCTGAAAGAATATGTATTTTAGTACATCGATAAAGTGCTTAAATGAAATCACAAAAAAAAAAATTTGGGGTACCTCCTCTATACGTAAAGTTGAGATGTTTTTTTTTCTCTTGTCTCTGAATGTGACAAAAGACTGCGACAGCATATGTCTATCTTATAGTGGGCCTACTAAAACCTTTTTAGGGTTCCGAAGCTTATGACTCGGAACCCTTATAGATTCGTCATGTCCGTCCGTCCGTCTTTGACCTACCACCTAAACGGTTAGTACTAGAAAGATGAAACTTTTTATGAATATGTGTTGTAATTACGTCGACAAAGTGCTACAATAAAATTACGAAAAATATTTTTATTTGGGGTTCCCCTACACGTTAAGTGGGGATGAAGTTTTCTTCTCGCGTCTACCCCATCGTATGGGATATCATTAGATAGATATTTTATAAAAATTGTGAGGTTCTAAAACCATTTTTCTATTTAGGTATCAGTTTGCGAGTTATTCAACTTTAAATCGCATTTTTTTGTAAAAAAACAGGGCGTCCCCTCCTCTCTAAAAGCTAAACCGCTAAAATGAAAGTAGTCCATATATTTAACTTTTAAGGAAAACTATAAAGATTTGGGTGACTTTTTTATTTCAGGAGTTATAGGGGCCTAACTTGTGCAATACACTCATTGGAAAACTTCGTAAAAAAAATAAGAATTAATAAGTATATTAAACAATTACCTATTGAACATTACCATTTTAAATCTATCTACCATTATGGGTGACTACGGAACCCTATTTTATTCGTGGACTGACACTCACTTGGCCGTTTTTAATATCTAACACACAACGCCATCTAGTTGTCAATACACACATCTTATACATAGAAAACATCGAAACTCCGAAAAAAATATTTCCACATCATACAAACAATTGGTCCGACCCCGGAATCGAAGCCGATACCTCTTGATCAGCAGCCGCATACGCTTAAAACTAGACCAATAGGCGGTCAATTAATACCCAATATAAATTAAAACCCAATATAAATAAATAAAACCCAACATAAATAAATAAAATCTAATATAAATAAAAAATTGTAAAATTAATACCTAGTATGAATATACAGCTATTGTTTTTGATAAATAGAACAGATTGTACGCGGTGTTTGCCTGTAATTGGTTGTGCAGTTAGATTTAGAAAATTTCTTTCTATAGTTAAAATACCTTTGACAACTTTTGACTTATAAATAAATAAGTAGTATATAATATATAAATAAATAAAAAAGTAAGTACCATCAGACGTACTTAATGTGTGTTAAGCATAAAAAATGACTTAATTGTTTGTATATTATGAACGTACCTTTATATTTGGAACCAAGATACCGGCTGTAAATTATATCGTTTTGCCTTGATTAAGTCCCACCTGAATAAATATTGTTTGTAATTTCTAATCAAAAAAATTTTTGTATGTAGTTGCGTCTTTAGTTCGTTGGGTTATTTATTTTATAACTTTATGCACATTTGTACATCAGTGGACTTAATGCCCAGGGCAATAACTACCAATCAACCTTTGGGTGGTGTAAAAACATTGTGTAGTAGGCGCGCATAGGTTGCACAATTTAATACATAGAAATATAGTTATGAAATAATAGATAAAAATTTAAGTTCATTTACAAATATGATACATATTATGAACATATATATAAACATAATAAATATATTTACATATTATAGATACATATTTACGCTATGAATATAAGAAAACAAGTTGGTGTATTATCGTTACGATGACTATACTAGTAATACATGGTTGAGAAGAAGTTCATGTACCTTCTTTTAATTATGAATTAGCAAAATTATTCTTTGAGGACTAGCTGTACCGTAAGTGTCCACGTTTCGGCTCCGTATGTCATTACGAGTAGGGCTCACTGATTAAAGACTGACTGTGGGATCGACGATATAATAATTAAATTTACATAGGTAGGTATATAATTTGAATTAATATTCTTTCTTAAGCTTAACAACATACCAAACAGTAGTAGCAGTATAACTACTCTGGTACTGCTTGAGAACTGTAATTATGTTGTACTCGTAATTTTAAGGCCTATCTGTCCAAAGCGAGAAGTGTAGTCAAAATTCTACACTATATTTTACTGGAGTACTGAATTGGTACCAGTGGAAGTCGCGCATTAGTCTATACTAATATTAGAAATATTTAAGTAACTATCTGTGTGTCTTTTACGCTTTCACAGTTAAAACTGCACCAATTTCAATAAAATTTGACATGGAGATATTTAGATTTTTGAGGAAAAACATAGGCTACTCTTTAGCGTGATAACCAACAGACACGTTTGTGAAACTGCGGGCAAAAGCTAGAAAATCATATATTATATACTAGCTTTTTGACTGCCTTGTTGGTCTAGTGGCTAGCGTACGCAGCTGCTGATCAAGTGGTCTCGGGTTAGATTCCCGGGTAAGACCAAACATTTGTGTGATCCACAAATATTTGTTTTGGAGTCTGGGTATTTTTATATGTATAATATGTATGTATTTGCAAAAAAAGTATGTTTATGTATTTCTATCAGTTGTTAAGTATCTATAATACAAACTTTGCTTAGTTTGGGACTAGATGAAGTTGTGCCTTACATCTAGTATAAGTGGGCGGATACCAGGTGCTCCCTAGAAAAGGAAATTCCTGGAACCTTGACGCATTTCGGGTCACCTACAGCTTGTTCTCTCCTGCGTGGGAACCCAGAGGTTTCTGTTCGACTACCAAAAGAGGCGGCAGATCAGCAGATGTTCTAAGTTCAAGAAGTTCATATCTAGAATTAAAGGCAGAAATGATTGTGATTTTATCTCTAAGAGATTTGTTTTCAAATGTGCCATCGAGTTTCTGTGGTAACTACTTCGGTTAGCTATTCATTTTAACATGGTTCGGGATAGTTTAAGAATTCGTGCCAAAAGATGTGAATTCGAGACCTTTCAGGTACGGATTACATTTGGCCGCTGATCAAAGTTTTGAATGCTATTTCCTTTTAAATTTCGTGGTTAAATGCAACGATTTAGCTACTTTTGTGTTAAACTTGAACGATATTTTATATCTAGAATAAATTGTCCGAGATATTCTTTATTGCTCTGTTTTGTAATATTGTCTGTATTTATTTTGTGGTGTATGTATAGATATAAGTTAGAATAGTGTATGAAAGTATGTACTCAAAGTATTTAAAGAACCATGTAATCGAATATATTATTATTAAATCTTATAACTTTATACTGAACAGTCGTCTTTCCTTTGTTGATCTTACGCCGAACCCTACATGGCGACCCTGCCATGCGCGTGTTAAATTACAGTGCCGAGTGGTAATAAGATATGAATATGGGGACACATACTTTCGTCGTCTCGATCGTTCTACACGGTTCAAGTATTTTGATTGAAATTTCGCATAATGGGAGCCAGCAACAGTAAAACTAACGAAGGCGATAAGCACCAAGTGGTCTTAACTCAACTGGGTCAAGTTAATGAGGCGAATACCAGCATAGAGCAGCTCAGTTTCCATGCCTCTTCAATCACCATTATTTTGGCCGTGATTTTGCTGCTGATGGCCTTGGCGCTGCTATATGGGCTCTACAAACTGCACTATCGCTGCTATAAGCGCGTAGTTAGAAGGGAATTGGATGGCCACGTGATGCTTCGGCGATCTTGGCGTAATTTCGGGCGGAGTGTTGAAAGAGCACCCCAGGCACAAAAGAAGAAGAACTGTGAAATGTGTGAAGTGTGACGTTTCCTCCCCCGGAAAGTTAAGTGAAGTGATCCCCCTCCCTCCCTCAATATATTTTTTTTTCTAGCGAAAATTATGGTATAGGTATGTAATCTTATAATCATAGTTATATAAGGCAAAATTTAATAATCATTTAATCAATTATATTATGCTATTTTTTTATATTGTGTAATTGTAGTGTTAAAGTGTAATGTTTGAGGAACTCGATTTAATTTACAGTGACTTAAAATTTTTTTAAAGAAAATCTCTTTAAGTTAAACAAAAGTAGGCGAACAGAAAAAATATTAAATGAGAAATTAAATGAAGCTAGTTTATTGTTTAGTAGATATCTCTCATGTGCTGACGTTTTGGACAGTAAAATACCAAAGGGAACATTTAAAAATGATGATATAATATATAGTAAGGAAATTTGTATTAGGATAGAATCATTGTATTCAAAAATTGAGGAATTTTGTACTAGTAATATTGAAAAACTAAGCACCATGTCGAATTTTGACTTAAAAACGGCGGTGGCCCTCTTGCCAGAAATGAATGACAAAGAGGAAGTCACCAAAAAACTTATTGATTCAATCGAACTATACAACTCAATGTTAAGTGCTGAAGGTAAATCCACTTTAATAAAATTCATTTTAAAGACACGCTTGTCTGAAAGTGCGAAACTTCGTTTGGCATCATGTTACACTTCTTGCGAGCTACTTTTGTCTGATATGAAAAAACATTTATTGACTAAAATGTCAAGTACAGCTTTTCATACTCAGTTAATAAAAGAGAATCAACATACTAGTACTATTGAGGACTATGGTAAACGATTAGAGAGTTTGTTTGTCAATCTAACTATTTCACAGGCCGACGGCAACAATGCGTCATACGAGGTTTTAAGGCCGATTAATGAAAAGTTAGCCATAAAAAGTTTCATAGATGGATTAAGGAACGCGAATTTAAGAGTAATATTAGCGGCGCGTAACTATTCTTCATTAAAAGACGTCATTCGAGCGGCCAAAGATGAAGAGTTGTCGTCATATGGTACCCGGTCACAATCGGAAGGTACTATATTTAGTGGGCAGTATCAACGTAAGTCAGGTAACTTTAACAGGTCATTTAGGGGTGGTCGCAGAGGCTTTTCGGAACGACAAGGATTCCGAGGCGGCCGAGGTGCAGGCAGCGGGCAATATCAGCCGCGCCAACAGCACAACTACCCTGGGACGTCCCGCCAGATGAATTTTGGCCAAGGGCGTACTACCTTCCATCGAGGCACTACTCAAGGTACGCGGTGGTCTCATAATAATATCTATCGCGGGAACCAAACAAGGCAAATTCATTTTATGAATACTACTAATGAGTGTCCGTCTAGCAATGTGCTGACCCCAACCTCGAATAATACATCGGAAAACGATTTTTTTCGAGCCTAACAACTGCATATTTTCTTGTAACACTAGCAATTATGTAGAATTCAATGTAGATTACATCATCAAAAAATGGCTCATAGATACAGGCGCATCCTTATCCGCAGTGAAATACGAGACCGTTGTTGCGCTGCGGCTTCCAATCATTAAACAAAACATATGCATAAAAGGAATAGGTGGACATTTGAACACTGAGGGTTATGTTTACATTAACCTGTTCACAAATGGAATGGTATTTAGACACAAGTTTTATGTTCTTAGAAATCTGACATGCTTGCATGATGGAATAATTGGACAAGATTTTTTACAACAACACAATTGTATAATTGATTATGAAAAGAATATTATGACTTTGTCATGTTTGGATACGAATACAAAGTTAACCTTGCCTTTAGGTTTAGGACATCTTCACGGAAATAACTTTTTAACAGTCCCTCCCCGCTGTGAAAAAATATTTTATATCAATACATTTATGAACGAAGATTGTTTGATACGGTCTAAAGAGTTATGTAAAGGTGTTTATTTGGCAGGAGGAATTTGTAAGCCAGTGAATGGTAAAATACCTATACAAATCTTAAACTCACGCGAGGATGACGTTTGCTTGAGTTACTTTAGCCCTGATTATGAAAGTTTGCGTAACTACGACGTGTGTACTTATGAAAGAGATGATAATGTCAACAGCGAAAGAGTGCGTAAAATGTTTTCCTTGTTGGATTTTTCACATTTAAATTTAGAGGAACGGCGTTCGATTCAAAATATTTGTGCAAAATTTTGTGACATATTTTACCTCCCCGGAGATAAGTTAACGGTTAGCAATATTTATGAACCAGAAATTAAATTAAAGCCTAATGTTTCACCATCTTACATAAAACCTTATAGATTACCGCGCTCACAAAGAGAAGAAATTTCAAATCAAGTTAATAAGTTATTATCAGACAATATTATCGAGCCATCCTGTAGCGCATGGTCCAGCCCTGTGTTATTGGTTCCGAAAAAATCAGATGATAATACTAAGAAATGGCGTTTAGTCATAGATTACCGCAAATTAAATGAAAGAATCGTTGATGACAAATTTCCATTGCCCAACATAGCAGATATACTAGATTCTCTATCAGGCTCTATGTACTTTACACACCTAGATTTAAACCAATCATTTTATCAATTAAATTTAAAGTCCGACAGTAGAGAGTTCACAGCTTTCACAACCCACGAAGGTCAATATCAGCTTACTAGATTGCCAATGGGATTAAAAACTAGTCCGAGTTGCTTCTCCAGAGCTATGACACTAGCAATGACAGGCTTAAACTACGAAAAATGCTTGGTTTATTTGGACGATTTACTCTGTTTTGGAAGGTCACTAAATATTCACAACAAAAACTTAATTGACATATTTACTAGACTCAGAAAAGTTAATCTTAAATTAAACCCTTCAAAATGAAAATTTTTAAAGAAAGATGTTCTATATTTAGGACATGTGGTGTCAGCTGAAGGAATTAAACCAGATCCGGAAAAAACAAAAGTGATTGACCAATATCCTGTACCACAAAATTCCGACGAAGTCCGAAGATTTGTAGCTTTCACCAATTATTATCGAAAATTCATTCCCTCGTTTGCAAAGATTACTTTACCATTAAATAAATTGTGTCGAAAGAACGTAAACTTTGAATGGACTGAGGAATGTCAAAAAGCGTTTTTAACCTTGAAACAATTACTTAGCTCACCTAAAGTACTGCAATATCCAAATTTCGATAAAGATAATACGTTTATATTACAATCTGATGCGTCAGGCTTTGCTATAGGAGCAGTTTTAAACAATAGCGATCGTAGACCTGTGGCATTTGCAAGTAGAAGTTTAAATAAAGCCGAAAAAAATTACCCCACAATTGAAAAAGAGTTATTAGCAATTACATGGGCGGTAAAATATTTCAGACCTTATCTTTACGGTAAAAAATTCATAGTAGAGACAGACCATAAGCCATTAATTTATTTATTCAATATGACAAATCCTTCAAGTAGATGTATGAAATTTAGACTGATACTAGACGAGTATGATTTTGATGTGATTTATGTGAAAGGGAAGGACAATGTGGCTGCAGATGCATTGTCCAGAATGCGTATAAGTAGTGAGGAGTTGAAAGGGATGCATGAAAATATTATATCTGTAATGACAAGAGCACAGTCGAAAAAGTTGAATGACGAGTACGTGAAGTTGGACACTACTTTGGAAAGTAACAATCCCGACGACAATTGGACTGATCACCCGACAGTTGTCGAGATGATAAAACTTCCAAAACAATATACCGAATTTCTATTTTTGAATGACATTGAATGGGAAGAAATAAAAAATGACGTAACATGCGAGTCTAACTATTTCGCGTTTTTAAAATCAAAGGATTTAATTTGTGTAAAACCAATTTCCCAATCGCAATGTACACGAGGTGTCTTTGTGAGGGAATTGTGTTTATTTTGCAAAGAATTAAATATTAAAAACGTATATTCTGTTCTAAATGAATATAATAAAGTGTTGATAAACAAAATAAGTAATTTAATAAAACAATCTCCTCAATGGACCGGTCCCCGCTTGCATATTGTACGAGGAGTTAAAAAGATAATTGATAAAGACACTATACGAGTTATATTAAATGATTATCTCGTGCTGCCAACCAGTGGTCATGCTGGGATCAGGCGAATGTTAAGTAACATAAGGAGACATTATTTCTGGCCAGGTATGGAAAAAGACGTCACGGAATTTGTTACCAGATGCGATCAATGTCAAAGACAGAAGCATTTTAAGTATACAAAACAACCGATGGTTATTACCAATACAGGTAAATCAGCATTCGATAGAGTATTTTTAGATTTAGTGGGCCCTATAAGTAATGATAGTAATAATTATAAGTATATTTTAACGCTTCAGTGCGACTTGAGTAAGTACGTCGAGGCATATCCTATTACAACAAAGGATAGTGTGACCGTGGCAACAGCGTTTGTAAATAATTTCGTTTTACGCTACGGAATTCCACGCGAAATCATAACAGACAAAGGTACCGAATTTATTTCTACAGTTATGCAGGATGTATGTAAGTTATTAAATATTTCTCACTTACAGTCAACAGCTTATCATCATCAAACTATAGGTGCACTTGAAAATAGCCATAAAAACTTAATATCTTATTTACGAATAATGACTAATAACAATAGTGAAAATTGGTCATCATGGTTACCCTACTGGTGCTTTGCGTTCAATACTACTATACACACAGAAACTAAATATAGCCCGTACGAACTTGTATTTGGGAAAAGATGTAACATTCCAAGTAATTTAATTGATACATTAGATCCATTGTACAATTTTGATGACTATCCTAATGAACTCAAGTACAGGCTTCAAAAGTCGCAATTAGAGGCTAAGTGTAATTTAGAAAATAGTAAGCAGTTAAGGAAATTACGTTATGATTCATATACAAACATTGTCAATTATAATCCAGGTGAATTAATATTAGTTAAGAATGAAGCATGTAAAACTAAGTTAGATCCATTGTATTTAGGACCTTTTGAGGTAATCAAGGACGTAGATCCAAATGTACTAATAAAATACAATAATCTTGAAAAACTTGTTCATAAAAATAGGACAAAATTATATAAGAAAATAATCTAATGTTATGTATTGTTTACTTATAACAAAAATAATAATCATGCCTTATTATTATTATTTTTTCATGTCCCCCGGACGTGTGGTGTATGTATAGATATGTTAGAATAGTGTATGAAAGTATGTACTCAAAGTATTTAAAGAACCATGTAATCGAATATATTATTATTAAATCTTATAACTTTATACTGAACAGTCGTCTTTCCTTTGTTGATCTTACGCCGAACCCTACAATTTAATGTGATCGTTGATAGTAAAAATGTATTAAGTACTCTTTTAACTTAGTTACTTTAAAATAAATTACTTGGAGGTCAAATCGTAGAAGTAATTCATAGTCATTGAATTAACTTAAGTCATACACCACATAACTTAAAAGCATAGCCCTCCTGGACAATTGAAAAAAAATACCTGAGAATATGTAGATCAATTCTCTAAAACTAAAAATATAATATTTTAGTAACTTAGTTTACAAAATAATACAAAAGATTTTTTTAAATATATAATTATAAATATTTTAAATATACAATTTTAATAAGTAGTAGAGTTACCCTGATTTTAGCACGAATGGGCCGCTTCGACCGATGCATACTACCCTCACACAGAAGACCAACCTAAAATGATATCTTTCATGCTCTCGTCTTTCGCCCCTACTCCTGAATTCTATTCGGGCTTTCCATCAGGCAGAGAAGGTAAGCAGACTTAAATAAAAAAATCGGCCAGGTGCGTGTCAGGCCACGCACAGGAAAGGGTTCCTCAGTCACCCGTAATGGTTGTGGATTTAAAATCGTATCCAATGGATAATTGTTATGTTTCCGTTTAATGTGTTAATTTTGTATGACGTTTTCCAAGGAACGCATTTAACAAGTTAAGCCTTTATAACTACTGAACCAACAAAGTCATCTAATCCGTTATAGGTTTCCTTTAATTTTCCCAGAATTTTTGAGCCAGCGGTTTAGTTTTTTACGCCCTTTTTTTTTTACAAAAAAGTGCCATTTAAAGTTGAATTACTCGCAAACGGATACCTAAATCAAAAAACGTCTTTTTTTTATTATCTAATTATACCCA
This sequence comes from Phragmatobia fuliginosa, assembly GCA_932526445.1. Taxonomy (NCBI): domain Eukaryota; kingdom Metazoa; phylum Arthropoda; class Insecta; order Lepidoptera; family Erebidae; genus Phragmatobia; species Phragmatobia fuliginosa. The sequence goes on along the minus strand of OW052064.1, from coordinate 10,834,828 downwards.
ACACGATGGGGTAGCCGCGAGAAAAAAAAACATTCCCACTTTACGTGTAGGGGAGGTTCCCCTAATAAAATATTTTTCATAATTTTATTGCAGCACTTTGTCGACGTAATTACAACAAATGTTCATGCAAAGTTTCATCTTTCTAGCACTTACTGTTTGAACGGTAAGTCGAGAACGGACGGACGGACATGACGAATCTATAAGGGTTCCGAGTCATAAACTTCGGAACCCTAAAAAAACTATATTGAGTTTCTTTCAATACTAAAAGTAAATTTACATTATTTTACAAAAGTTCTCGTATTTACATAACTCGTTTAGCATTTTATCAAAAAGTAGCATGTTGAACTGTCATTGGCTTTATGGTCATTACCATTATGCGCCTATAGTAACTGTCAGTTGACAGCCACCAAAAACCGTCATATATGTTGTATGTAACGAAACTGTATCAACAAAAAATGCCAGTCCATGATATATGGTACTTCATGGAACAATTCTAAAGATTCAGCCATACTAGCAATGTTTTGATAAGCATCCTAATACACTTTTTTGTTTAAGTACAAGACTTAATTATTGGAAAAAATATCTTTACTAATTATTAGTTCCTTACTAATATTATAAATATGAAAGTATTTCTGTCAGTCTGTTTGTCAGTGTGTCTGTTGCGCTTAAAAGCCAAAAATGATGAACCGATTTAAATTTACACATATAATCTGGAGCCTGAGAGAGGACACAGGCTACTTCCCGCGATAACCGCCATATACTCGGGCGCAACCGCAGCTGAAAGCTAGTTATGTATATTTTTTATCGTTATTGAGATCATAATTAATGCCATTTTGTGCAGTCACCTAGACTAATAAACGCTAATATTATGTAGTAGCTGGCTCCCTTGCCTATTGGCAAGTAGAGGAACACCGATGTGGGTTTTAGTCGATAAGAGTTCAACGGACTTCACTCCGACTCTGTTAGTAAACCCACCAGACTCTTCTAATAAACAAGAGTTTTACATAACTATCAATACAATATTAATGTTGCTTAATGTATGCATGAAACGAAATCTCACTTGAACGCCATAGTTTTGGTTCCCATGCTGTATTGCCTGCGATTGCAATGATCATAGTGTCCAACCGCTCTTGTATTCTACTCAAGCGCAAGCACTCAGGCACTTTGGTGGATTTATTTACAAATAAAACAGATTCATTTTTGATAGTAAATTTTAATATTTTAACGTATGTATTGTAGCAATTTTTAACCGACTTCAAAAAAAAGGAGGAGGTTCTCAATTCGTCGGAATCTTTTTTTTTATTTTTTTTTATGTATATTCAGCGATAATTTCGTCGTTTATGAACCGATTTCGAAAATCCTTTTTGCATTGGAATGGGCGTAGCTTACAGGTGGTTCCATCGTCACCATATTGGGATCTGATGATGGGATTCCAGAAATCGAGGGAACTCCTCAAAATCATAGGCACAATTGTCGCGATTTGAGTACTCGGAATAGTTTTTCTTTGAAGTCGGTTTCTTTTTGTTAAAATTATATTCACCTATCGTCACCCACTAGTTAAAAAATATAGCAAGAAAAATTTAAAAAGCACGGAACAGTATCTGTGTTTAAGTATTAAAAGCTAAAATTTTAAAATGTGGGCGCACCTTTATACAAGTGCGCTTTGGAAATATTTTCGAGTTCAATTGTGAAATTATGATATAGTGAGCACAGAAGCCGGCCCACTAAATGAAAATTTACGCACGGCGAAGGTATCGTTGTTTATGGTGCATTCTGACACGATTATGTGTATCACAACCACTTTTGGACTAAGTGTGATTTAAGACTGTACAGTTTCGTTTTAGTGATCAACTTTGCGCAGTTTGTCTTCGTCAGTTATGACCTTTATGACGATTTGAATGATTTAGTGGTGTATTTTTGTTATAGAGTCTTTCACAGTTTTGTATGCTGATATAGTCATTTCTCAAAGCCCATAGATCTGTTTTATGGCTTAATCTTTATTAATAACTTTAATTGAAGAACTGATCAGGATTTAAATCACATTTGTAACTTTTTAAGCTCAGGTTTCTTGTATTTATTAAATAGTATAGGACGGCAAAGTATTGTATTTCAAGGATCTCTAAAATACGAATCACGTATCTTTAAGTCCCTCGTCTATATTCAGAGGGAGGAACAGGTTTTTAAGAGGTTGTGGTATCACTTCAGTAGTAAATAGTAAACTGAAGGTAGATAACTGACAATGTCGATTTAAATTACAGTAAGATATGTCGTAAATAATGATCAAGAGATCAAAATCATTTTTTTATAATCCATGACCATCTTAGTTGTCGAAAAAATTGTCTTAAATTACTACCAAGCATTCATTTTGTCTTAATAAAATAAGACTAGGATAAAATAATGATGATTAAATGTTTACTGAACTTATTTTTTGTTGGTTCATTAGATTTAACGACGTCATGAGAAAGGCGATACCCATTAGAGCCCGCTCTTCTACTTACTTCACTCTTCGGGTAGCGATTAGAAAAGATTCTCCGAGCTTTTATAATCATTGCATAATTATGTTGGTGCTTTAAATGTTAAGATATTTTCCTGTTTGGTGCAATTTTGGATATGAAATTTCAAAGTTTTTCCGTTTCAGAATTGTCAGGATATTATTAAATGAACTGGATAATATTGAAAATGTATAGCAATGAAAGTTAAATTATTGTAAAGAACTATATTTATTTTCTTCAAATTAGTTACCTGCATAAATAATGCTTGTAGAATTGGGTATATGCAAAAAAGTAAAAAGGTAATAGTATATACATATAATATATTTATTTTGTGGCAACACTGATATCATGCTCTCGCACCCTACAACTAATAAAGGGTGGGTAATGTATTCGAACAAACTGTACAAAAATACAAATAAAATAAAATTGAAGTGTCTGTCTGTAATATGAAATAAACAGTTTTTACTAAAAACATTAAAGTGAACAAAATAAGCACCTAACATCACTGCCAAGAGAAGGAAAACTTGAAACAAACCCTTTACCAACCCGTCTGGCCAGCGTGGTATAGTAGGCCAAAACCTCCTTTCAAAGGAGAGGCCTATGTCCAGCAGTAGATTGTTATAGGCTGTTGATGATGATGATGATATTAAAGTCTATCAACTACTAAAGTCAGAAAAACAAATTTTATAATGGTCTGTGTCTGTCTGTTCCGGCTAATCTCTGGAACTGTTGGGCCGATTTTGACGGAACTTTCGCTAACAGGTTGCTGATTACATAATTAGTAACTAAGGCAATTTTTTTATACTCCGTGGCGTTACTCGCGATTTATTTAACTGCCCTCCTTTATAAAAAAGGGTTGAAACAATAAAACAAAGTACGTAATGTAATGGTATACAAATTACAGATAAAACATAAATATAACACTTTCCCCCAAATTATTTTATTGTTAGACATCACTGTTAAAAAGTAAAACATGACTGTTTTGAAAATATTGCCAACAGCACGCATATGGTACATAGTAGCACGCCTATAGCGTTGGCAAAGTATACTCCCCATTTTGTCGAGGTTAACTGCTTTATTTAGCTCTAAATGCAGACAACGTGAACGATTCATTTAGATTACATGAAATAGAACAATGTTCTAACTTTTATAGACATTATTTCCTTACTCGTACGTAATCTTTTCCAGGTGTAAGCGTGACGAATGGTCATAATAATAATAGCAATAAGACAATTCTTATACGACCGTCTGATCACAAACTAGTCAGAGGCTGTACTTTGAAAACCATACTGATGATAAATATATTTAGATAGTTCTACATAATTATATTCATTTTAATATTTCTTAAAACATTTTTTTATATTTAAGCCTGAGTGACTCTACTTTGCCTGATGGCAAGCATAAGTAGAATTCAGGAGTAGGCGCCACCACCCTCATTGTGAGTGCATATAATGCAGCATGGTGACCCACACTTAGTGAGATGATCATTCTTATGAATGATGCAGAATAATTAGGCCGGAGGCTCACACTCACCAACGAAAGACAGTACGAACGCTGTCATTGTTAGGATGGTCTTCTGTATGAGGGTAGTACTGCCCAGAGCTCTACTACCTAGTGGTTTATCTTCTTTTGGAGATCTAAGAGTTCTAAGAGATTCCGTAAATCTAACCGACCGACCAAAAACCAGAAAAGCCCTAGTAAATACTCTCATATGCATTTAGTGGAAAGCTGTTAATTTGAAATTAGACATTCAGACACTTTATTTACTTGTATTTACATGTATGTATGCATATAAAATTTATTAGTACGTTCACCTAGCTAATAACAGTAGGTATATATTTCAGGACCTATAATTAATTATTTTAATGATATTAATGATAAATATACTCACGACATAGTAATTATAAACGGTCACTGCCTCTCATTAAAAGCTAAAAAAATGTCTACAATTTTTCTATATTATATTTATTCTGCTTTGCACCATTTTTATTTAATACTCATAATTTTGGTAGCAGAGTTTTATTACCGACTTCAAAAATAAAGAGGTTATCAATGCGACTGTATTTTTTTGTATGTTACGCGATTACTCAAGGACATCTAGACTGATTAGAAAAAAACTGCATAGGCAGATTTCCTGGTAATTTTGGCTGGCACTGTATTCAAAAATAATTTATTTAAAAATATACATGTTCATATTTTATCAATGATTAATTACATTGATTGTTCTTTAAGTTATTAAACATTATTTTATATACTAATCAGTTTCAGTTTGTACGTACAGAGATATTAAGTGCAACCTTAGGGCCTCCGCAGACTAGCTACTTTTAGCATCGGCGATCGGCAACTAGTCGCTTTTTAGAAGCTAAATACGGCGACCGAACGCTCTACACCGCACACTTAAAAACGCCAAAGGCGGCGATCGAGTCGCTTTTTACAAGCGCGACACAGTAGCTGAACGCTACTCTCCGCACACATTCGGATGCTGGTAGCATCGATTTGGCATCTGAGCGACTGCTAAAACGCGCGTTTCCGATACCGCGATCGAACGCAGGAAGTCGCTAAAACGCGATGCAGCATCGATGCAGTCGCCAAATCGCCGATCGCCGATGCTAAAAGTAGCTAGTCTGCGGTGGCCCTTAAAGACGATTTCTGTTTCTTTTTTTTAAATTTTAATTATTTAGTTGTATGTATATTTAAGCCTGCCAAAATGACTCTTCTCGATCGAAAGTGTGAGGATCCTCCCTTAGTGTTGAAGGAACATTATAACCGTTAAAATTAAAATAATGATTACAGTTAAAAATAAACAAAATAAAACTTTTGTATTTCAAACCTCTCATTATTTTATGATGAGTCAGAGCAGTCACTTTAATAGAGCTGAAATCATTTCGAATAAACTTCATGTATTTGAAATGTACTTATATTATTGTATCAACTAACACATAAAGGAAAAAATATATTTTTCCTTTTAGCAATATTTATGGGAAGTCTTTATATATATTTTTTCTGGAAATCGAACCCTATTATCTATAGCTCATAAACTAATAGACAAAAAAAAACTTACTCATAAATACGTCATACTAATTCATACAAGCGCATGAAACTAACGAATTGTGTGGTTTACTAGGCAGCTTCCCAAATCAACACCCGAAAGTTGGCGAGTGTACTGAACTGGACGTGAGTGTACAAAAATTATATTTACCCAACAAATAAAGTTTACCGTGTACTCGCCAACACGTCGTGAAAACTTGTAAAAATGTACGTCAGCCCCATTCGGGTTCACTCAACTAATAGCCAGTGCGATGAGAATACTTTGTTGCATTAGATTTGTATGAAGTGCAGATATTCAGTGAGCGCACGATATAAAAGAGTTTTCTTTGGTGAATTAAAAATTGTTTTCTTTTAAAATAACAATAATAACACTTTATCATGACAATAAAGTTCATAGCTACATCATAATACTAATATAATGAAAAAAAAGTGGCCAAGTGCGAGTCGAACTTGCTTATGAAGGGTTCCGTAGAAGCAAGTAACATCATGTAAAAGTTCTTGTAGTTCGTTGTAACTTTGATCGGTGTTTTAATAATAGTGTATTGATTAAATGAAAGTTAAATTGCGGTTTACGATTTATGACGTATTAAAAAAAACTACTTACTAGATCTCTTTCAAACTTATTTCCGGTGGAAGTTTGCATGGTAATGTATATCATATATTTTTTTAAGTTTTATCACTCTCTTATTTTAGAAGTGTCTCTCGCGCAAACTCTATTCAGTTGAAAAAAAAATGATAAGAAATCTCAATATCATTTGAAGACCTATCCATAGATATCCCACACGTTTGGGTTTGATGAAAAAAATTTTTTTGTTTCAGTTCCAAGTATGGGGAGACCCTAAAATTAACTGTTTTTTTATATTTCTATGTGAAAATCTTAATTCAGTTCACAAAATACATCTACTTACCAAGTTTCAACAGTATAGTTCTTTTAATTTCGGAAAAAAGTGGCTGTGAAATACGGACGGACGGACAGACAGACAGACATACGTGACGAATGTATAAGGGTTCCGTTTTTGATATTTGGCTACGGAACCGTAAAAAAATCAGAAAAGAAAGTTTATGTGCAACTAAGTACGTAAACGTTTGGTATTTAGAACTATAGATAAACTGCCTAGTTGGCTTAGCGGTAAGCGTATGTGACTGCCGATCTAGAGGTCTCGGGTTTGATTCCTCGGTCAGGTCAAAAATTTTGTTGGTTTTGCTTACAAAAAATCTTAATAACAGTCCCAGAGTATGGAAGTTTGGCGATGTTTCAATTCCGTACCCCGGATAGCATTTAAAGCGGACGGTCCCGGTTGTCATGATTTTTTTTTTCACTGCAAATAGTGTATGACGCCCAGAGGCCAGGTGGAGTGACAAACGGGAATGACGGCTTAATGAGGTATGGGCGTGTATGAACGCCAAACTTCCTTACTCCGGGCTGTTAAGAATTTCCTGCAAGAATAATCCAACAATACTTTTGGCCTGACCCGGGAATTGCGAACCAGCGATTGTTGAATGTGGACGAAGCAAAAGAGGTACATATGTTGGAACTATAGCACATGGCGATCAATTGTCTCTGCCTACTCTTCAAGTAAATAAACGTGACTTTATATATTTATATGACGGCGCTTGATTATGTACCATAAATTGCATTACTGTTATTAATGATTTATTGAAATCACAATTCAATGTATTAGTTTTTTTTTAGTTTTAGACGATTCTGTAATCGATATTGAATGTATTTAAATAAGAGCGGATTATTTCCGAATAGGGTAGTTTTATGTCTCTCCACTAGTAATAGCGGTCGGTCGTTCTACTGACGGCTACCAGACGAGGTGCACATGTGCTAAGTTAAGAGCCAATAGGTTAGCACATGTGCACCTCGTCCGGTATATAATATATTCGTATGAAGACCGGAGCCGCAGTCTAACAGGAAACTGGGATTGACCAAAGTCTAGGCCATCCTTCTCTTTCTGGTTTTGGCACGAGGGATGGCATTTAAATAAATATTTTCCGTAAAACTTCTTTTTCAATGCTAGTGCGGAATACAATTAGGTGGCATGTTTTAATAGTAATGAGTAAAATTATAGTATTAATAACTATAATACATGTATAAATAAAAAGTTATCTAATAACAAGATTAAAACAAAATAGATGCAAGTTAAAACGCAAATGTATTTTATAAAATTACAATAGTTGTATGCGAGAAACCTAAAATCGATCAAAGTGTGGGAGAGGCCTACGTCAGGTGGACTGTGATGAGCTGTGATGAGGAACAATAGACCGCACATATTTTTCGTGACGTATTTACGTTTACGTGTACTTTAAGGTAACAAAGTAAATAGTAAGTATAGTATAGTTATCTATATTCAAGGTAGTTAAGCCTCGCTGATTTACATTCTAACGGGCTAACGCGACCAGCATAAAACCCTACCCTGAGAACACTACTAAACAGAAAATCTATCTTCTCCCAGAAAATCAAAACAAAGTGACAGCTGTCCTGTTTCGTGGGTGAGTTTTAAACCGGAGGCCCAATGATGCAGAAGAATCTCAACATATCGCCTCTGTGTTGGTTTCATTGCTGCATTGTCTAAGCGTGCGTCCATACTGAATGCGCGGTGACTGGAGCCTTGGCGGGCGCGACGAGCGGGTGCTTGCAGTGGCCACAGTGACGCGCGAGCTATTGTAGCGGTTCGACCTAAATCAAGTGTCGCAAACTATGGATGAGCATTTGCTATTTGAAATTGTTCTTGTTATTTCACACCATAACTTTCTTGTTATGATGCTTGATGTTTTGGTTTGCCATATAGGTGGTCTAGATTGAATCGCATTTATAAATAATTCAGTATTTACGACAAACAATTAACAGACGCGCAAACGCCGAGCGATAGGACCGAACTGGTTTGTTACCCCCGCCAACCGCTCGTTGGGTCGCTCGCTGACTGTGGCCAGAACGCGCGGATAGGAGTGTTTGAAAACTATGCTCGCTGAGTCGCTCAAGACCGCCGCACTAGGCTCCCGCCTTAGTCACTTCAGTATAGACGCAAAGGCGCTTTTCATATGTTTGATATTTCGCGCCCGTCGTCGCAGCCGCGCTAGGCTCGCAGCATGGACGCACACTAATGAGTATAATAAACACTATTCTTGGATTTTATTCATGCTTTTCATCAGGCAGAGAAGGGTTACTTTGGCAGAAAACTAAAGCATGAATTTAGTGTGTTAATATTTTCATGGTCATTGTAAATAAAGTATACTATGCTTATGCTATGTCGAATAGTTTTTTTTCAGTAATTGTAAATGTATGTCTATTGCTGCAGTAATACGCCCCTCACTAGCTCCAAAGTACTCAGCTCTAAGTTTTTGTGACAAGCTAACTCGGTTTCGCCGAAATGTTTGAGTTAACAGCAATTTCGCAGTTCGCTACTGACGCTCCGTGACATTACTACCTACTAGTTAAATTGAGTTTCTCAACGTATTCATGTTGGGAATCACATTAAAGCCGTCTTTGTAAACACTTTTGCTTTTATTTGGATAAAGTTCTAAGTGGAACTTGTAGTTTTAAGTTGCAAAATGTAATTACTTACTCTAAGTAAGAATATATATTATATTGTACTAGCTTTTGCCTGCGGCTACACTTGCGTGTATGCCGGTTATCGCGATAAATAGGCTTATGCCTTTTCTCAGGGTCTAAACTATTTATGTACTAAATAAATTTCATTCATTTCGAATCACTAGTTACTAGTGTTCTCTTATAATTACAGACAGACAGAGTTAGTTTCGCATTTATAACATTAAGTAAGGATATGGATATAAGTCAGGATTATGAACGTACATTTAATAAATTTATTCTATAGAATGTAATTTTCTAGGGTGATAAAGTTATCTGGACGATTATAAGATACAATAAATTGGGGTTAAAAAAATATCTCCGTATTATGTAATGGTTTCGTAGCTTTTTATAGCATGCAAAATTCCTCTAGCACCAAAAAAGGTTCAAAACCATGTCCATGGGCGACTGTAGTCACCATAAGCTGACCAGTCTACTATATACAGTTACTGCTACTGTATACCAATATCATAAAAAACACGATTGAATGTTATCTCAAGTAAGGTTTAGGTTTCTATCACATCCCTTAGCGTTCACGCACCCTCCCTCCCACATCTTTATCTAAGATCTAAAATACTTCACAACACCACATTATTTACTTCACACTTTGTTCAAAAACCAAACAAAAAAGTAGGAACACAATTTCCTCTCCACTTTTCACCCTACCTGTTTAGAAAAAAAAACCACTCTCTCCAAAATGTACACAAAATATCCACAAAATGAACCGAACACGATTTGAATATCTAAATTGGCAATCCTTCGCTATTCCCCAAGTTTCCTCATTACGGTCGCGTTCACCTGTTAATTTTTAGGGTTCCGTAGCATGGGGTTCACACTTATACATTGAAAGTATTTAAAATAACTGTGTGTCCTATTTTTTCAGCTTAGCTGGACCCAATAAGCTGTGACTCATTTCTCCTCATTAAACTCTAGTTACTGGAATTAGGTTGTTAATGTAATTTTGAAGGCGGATTTAAGAGTTGCTTGCGATACACAGCTACACAATCCGCATATACATTATTGTATCCCCAAAGCGAAGATAGAGGTGTGTTAAACGAAAGAAAGAGAGAAAATACGTTTATTAGGTTTAACGCATAATTAATAAAAGGTAAACAGGTTTATTCTCTGTTTTATTTAGGCACGTGAAATAAATATGAGCATTAAATGCTCTTATCCAATTCGTGTTCAAGTTCAATTTTTTATTCAATCTCCTATAAAAATAGTTCATTTTTCTTATGATATAATTATGGTGCATTCTTAGCTTCGCGAACTTAGTAGCTACGTATTATATGTTGTTAAATTGTACGGAACTATCCAATTTCATCTAAACTTGGCTTGGTATTTTCCTCCCTGTTCGGATCCAGGGCTATCTTCACGTTTCGCGGGTAATTTTTATTGTAATTTATCGACCTCACGTGACTAGGCACTTTAGTTAGCACCCGTAATAGTCTGAGAGGAGACAGCATTATAATTGTACGAAGACACTTATACGGTTCTTTTAGAGTTTATAGTTTTAGTTGAAACTTTATCGCGTTATTCGGTATTAAGGGGATAATTTTTGAACAACTGTTTTCATAATTTTTTTTCATAATCGCCATAGTAGCCTTAGCATTGCATGCAGCCTTTTCATGCAACAATATTTTTATGGATTCTATTAATGGATCGGATATATATTTCGATATAAAGAAATATCACCTACAGATAATCACATAACAAATATACGATAAATGTTTCGTATTAAAAGGTTAAGATTTATCTCAATATAGCAGGGTCATTGTAAAGTTCAAGTTACTTGACCTCTCGTAACCCTTTGAAAGGCAATGAGAAGTCAGTTTTAAGTTATGTCGCATCAAGCGCTGGAAAATCGAACGTTAATATTCGTGTCCACACATATTCTATACTTTTGTTTTACATTCGGAGCGAGTGTTTATTCACCTTTAAATTGTAGAAACTATAAATTACTACTTATTATATGTTTCCTGTAGTTAAATATTATTTTTTATGTTATTATTAGCTTTTGGCCGCTGCTTCAATTTCGTGTATTTCGGTTATCGCTGTAAAAGGCAGCCGTTCAGACGGTGCGACAGTTTAGCCGTGAAAACTTAACCGATATACTGACAGAGGGCAGACCGATTAAGTAACTTTCGGACTTATAATATTAATACTGATTAAACGAATATCAGCTATAAATAAACGTTGTTTCGCATTTTTTTTTACTTTATTTAAGCTTACTAAAGTGACTCTACTCGGCCTGGAAATTATGAGTGGAATTCAGGAGTAGGGGTCACTATTATCATTCTGAGTACATACGATGTGGCATGGTCATCCACACCATGGTGTTTTTGTGAGATGTTTCTGCATCGTTCTCGGAGACGGGAGAATGATGCAGAATGATTAGGCATCCGGTTTCACACTAAAAAACCAAAGACGATTGAACTAATTTAGTCATTTTACGTTGGTCTTCTGTGTGAGAGCACCAATACCTCGGTCGAGCCGACCTATTCTCTACTCACCCACTCTCTAATACATCAATCAATAACGGCAGTACATTTCATCTACTGCCGTTATTGATTGATTGTTAAATACGTATTGGCCTTAAAAGAAGGATCCCAACTACTCCATCTGATCCTGACGTAAGACTTCTTACTCCATAATATATCCCATATTCATTCGCTGACAAGTTATAATTGCTTAGATGAAGGAACAGACAGTCCACATATTCGAATGAAATTTAACTTCATTAACAACCCATATCGTCCCACTGCTGCATTAATCCTCTCCTCTAAAGTTATGGGTTAATGCCAAACGTCCCCACGATGACCGAGTGTAGGTTAGGGACTGGCGATATAAGTTGTGGCTACGTAATCTTACCGTTGGATGTTTTTAAGCTGCCCGAAGGCTTCCAACTATCCTTCACGATTGTTATGTTTGTTTGTTTCCTATCACCTAATGCTACTTAGCAATGAGCGCTTTTGTGATGATGAAATTTATCTTAGCTTCACATTTAAATTAAATTAATATATTTACAATATTTACATACAAAACGACACCCCAAAACATTTTTATTACTATTCATTATTTTATCATTAATATACTTCAATTTCTTTCCAAAGTTAGAACGTTTTAAAATGTTTTTACTGGATTTTAAGCCTGATAATTGTTACCTGTAAGCAATACGACTTGTTCGGGTTCAGTAGATTTGTAACAAAAAGTTCTTAGGAAATATAAAGGTTAATTTGGTCCCTATTCTTCCAGTTTAACCTTGACTAAGGGTTATTAAGGGCTAGTTCGATAGTGGCGCTCGACGTCTACGTCTAAACTCTCAGTATCGGCTGAACGCGGCCCGCCCCGCACGTTTCCACGCGCCAAATGTTGTTACCATAGTGACGTTTTTTGTTTGTTATGTCTTGTGTATACAGTTACTATTTTCTGTGTGAGGTGAGTAAAAATTGCAGTCGAATTTGAACCTTATGAACTGTATTTTCTTTTAGGTCTTCGTTTAATACCTAAGTTTTATATGACTTTGGTACAAGGTTTGTATGGCCGATAATAGATTTAATGTCAGATTGAAGTTTTTGTTAAAGAAATTACATAGTTCAAAGGTATTAGAGTCATTGAAAGTTCATTGACTTTAATTTTCTTTCTATGATTTTCTTTTTTAAATCAGAAATATTTTATAGTGTTATGACTAAGTTTAATGATTAGAAAAACTTACTTGTCTATTCTCGGTACTAAGCATCTACGTCTTACGGTGATAATTTACAATCAGAAAAACTATTACTTATAATATAATATATTATATTCCATCGTATCTGTAAATAAGAGTCAAAGATTAAAAACCAAGTGAAACGGTCAACATTATACTTCCAAAAATTTCAATTAAGACCTAATTTGAAGCTTCTGTTCACTATCTTATAAATACTGTGGTTTAGTTATTTCCTAGAACTGGACATCTATCCTGGATATCTTTTCGTATTAAAAGGCAGGGTGTAAAATTATAGTCACGCTGCATTCAGCATGAAAGGACCGGTTCGACCGGGCGGTACTACCCTCACAGAAGACCAACCTAAGATGACAACATTTGTACTGTCGAGTTTTAGCAGTGAGTGCGAGACCGAAGGTTCGATGATGCAGAAGTATATCATAAAGGTCTTAGGTAGAGTAGAGTCAATTTGGCAGGCTCATATAAAACTTCGTACAAAACTAACGAAATTATAAGTAAACACATAATAATTATTATCTGCGGGTGACTATAAAATGAGTGTCTTGACACGCACCGCCGATTTGTATTAGTATGTATTCCATTTTATATTTAATAAATTTTCAGTTCAGGTCCAATGTTAACTTAAAGCTTCATCAGAGTTATTCCAGCTGTAAGTAACACGTACTAAATGGTCACAAATTGTGGATTTTTTCAACAGTCGACAGGCGTCGCGACAGGGTGCAGTTCACACGACATTAAGCTGGTACGCCGATACATGAACACGTTCTGTTATGTTCGGGTAAATAGAATTGACGAGTACGGGATATAACTCCTGTCAGAATTTCGTCATTAATGCGTTTGCATTAATGACGAAATTCTGACGTGAGTTTGATAACCAATGAGGATAAAGCAATGGACGTGATAAAAAAAACTTTGCTGCAATTCGAATTTTAAATAACATCATCATTAGCAGCCTTGAGCAGTTTATTTATACTTTATTGTACACACGAAAGACATACATATATAAACTACAAAAAAAGTCATGTACAAAAGCTGGCTTAAACTAAAACCGAGTTGTCTTCCAGCAACCTCTGAGTGAACCCCTGAGTGAGGATAGTAGGGCAATGCGAGTTATGTTTAAATACAATACGGACATTGATTAATAAGAAAAATATATAAATGTATATATATATTGTACATACTAATATATATTTTGTACATGCAGTATATACACAGTATACTAATATTTTATATACTTACACAAGATATGCTAAGGGTCTGGTTATTGTAAGGACAAGTAATAATTTATTTTTTAAGTAGCTATTTATACTGTAGGATAAAAATATCTACTTATAAAATAGGTTTTTATTTACAACGAAGGCAAAACGGAGTGGTATAGGATTTGTTTCAAGCCTTTTTTTTGCAGTACTGTTGTCCTATTTAGTTTATCTCTCTTAGCCGGCCCTTACAACACTCAGAAGTGATATTTTGTATTCTTAATCAATCACCATGTGGATATAGATATTAGGTCTGTGCCAATATTAAAGTTGAGACCAATGCTCATGTTAAATGTAATAAGTCTAATAATATTATGCCTACATTTTGACATATTTAATTTTGAACACTTTAAAGTATCTATAAATTTAATATCAAGTGGAAAGTTTTTTTACTTAATAAAAGCGAAAGCATATACGGAACTTCTATTAATAACATTTCTGTAGATCCGATTTTGACGGGATTTTCACTGGCATATGGCTGATGATATAAGGAATAACTTAGCCTAATTATTGTAGACTGGTTTCGCATCTCAGCCTTACCAGCGATTTACAATAATAACGGGTACGGGAATTTATCGCAAATACCTTTTACAGCAAAAAACATGAGTATGTGTAAGAGTCGCGAAATTACAAAAAAAGTATTTATGTTTCAGATCGTTCAGCTCACTTCAATATTGTTGGGCGAGATAACAGTTACATCGTGCGTCACAGCTGTGCGTCACGATTGTGTGACCGTGCGTCATGTTCGTGTCCTAGCATCGTTAGTAGGAATAAGTCCTCTTCGAACAATTTAGATGATGAGCACCTTCGTGCGTTTATCTCACTAGTAATTTCTACAGAAAACTAATGAATCTTAGGGGAGAGACTTAAATAACCGCAAAACAGTTATGACTCTGCATTTACATGCCATGGGCAGCGTAAGTTATACTTAGGTGACCGATCTGCACATTACATTAGTAATGTCACCTAAGGTCACCTTGTATTACTTATCTTCTTAGCCTTTATTATTCCTAGATTATTTGGGATCGGTTACTAGTTCAATCGGTCTAACGTGAATATCAGTTTTTCACGGAGCAACTAGCATCGGAGCTACGCAACCCTGAGAACAAACTGGAATTCAAAAATTGAACTAGTTGTCAGTATATTTGATTGCACTGACTTCCTAATAACGATTGCCGTAGATGTTTATGACAACTAGGACAGAATGCTTAACGTACTGTCCGAGGCATGGGCATTTAACACAAGCAAACTTATCCTGAAACTGTTATTAAGAATTTCTTGTTAGAAAAAATTAACAACACTTATGGCTTGACCCGGGATTCGAACTCTCGACCTCTTGAACGGCAGTTGTATATGCTAAACGCCAGACCGACGAGGCGGTCATATAAAATACTGCCCTGTTTCAATGACTACCGTCATATAAATAATGATCAAATGTGAAAAAACTTAAACGGGGTACAACTGGTATGACACCGCATTTCTATGTCTTGAATTGTAGGGGTCTACTCATCTGGTTAAATGCCCCTAGTCCGTAAAAAAAGACTGCGACCGTTCTTTCCCTACTTTAAAATACCGTTCACACTAGGTTGAGGCCAGAATTCACATTATGTGTATTAACTTCATGTCAATTCAGAAAAGAAATTTCTAAGCCGAGTAAGTGAGTTGGGAAGAAATTCTAAGTAAATACGACGGCTATAATTTTTAGGCTGGTCTTCTGTATGAGGGTAGTACTGACCCGGTAGACCCGGCCTGCTAAGTTCTACTACCTTGAATGAAAGAGTAACAAACATACATATATGACTCACAGACTTTCGCGTTCAAGGTATATGTAGAATATCATTATTTCATCGTTTTTACCATCGCGCTTTTATAAATTATAATAAAACAACCTACTTTAACAACTAATTAACTAAAATAACACACTAAGGATAGTAACACAAAAAGCGATATGCAAATTGCAGTGTTTACTATGAATCAACGAACGCAGCTGTACAAATATGGCGCGTAAATATGAGCTTTAATTACGTCCCTAGATGTCGTTGCTCTATGTAGGATTAGAAAGGCTAATTAGATGAATGTTGGTGACAATTGCTGCGGCGATTTTCGGTACTGATGAGGTAAGAGAGCTTGATATAGGGTCAACTGAGCTAGGCGTATTCTATGACTGTGAGCATAAATATTTTATAAGATGAATCAACTTCCTAGCTTATATTATTCTCAAAATTATTTGATGTCGCATCGGATCTCCTTAACTCTAATGGTGATTTGAATTCAAATGTAAAACTAGTAGTTAGTATCTTTGAGATCACTGACTTACCAAGGAAAATTGCCATAGGTGTTCATGACAACCAGGACCAACATCTTAACATGCTTTCCGAGGTACATGCCTGAAACACCAAACTTCTTGCTGCTATTAAGAATGCATTGTTAAGATTACTTTAGTTTAGTATTCCTGGGCGGTTTCCGCACTTAGTCCTTGCTATTGGGCCTGGAAAGCAGCCTCTGAAGAATTTATTGTAAGAAAAACTTTACAGTAGCTCGACCCGAGAATCGAACCCGATACCTCTTGGTCAACAAGTCGTATTCTTTTTTTTTTTATATATTTAAGCCTACTAGTACTACTCTGCCTCATTAAGCATACGTTCCATTGAACGCATGATTAGAATCCAGGAGTAAGGGCCACCATGCTCATTGTGAGGCTAGGCAAAGTAGCATAGTGACCCATACCGGAAACCGGAGGCCCAATCATTCTGCATCATTCTCCCGGTCTTCGGAAGCTGTGAGAATGATGCAGAATGATTAGGTTTCGGGTCTCACACTCACCAACGAAATACGATAGCAAGAATACTGTCATTATTAGGATGGTCTTCTGTGTGAGAGTAGCACTGCCCCGGTCTAGCCGGCTCATTCGTGCTGAATTCAGCGTGTCTCTACTACCTACTAAAATGTGTTAAACGCTGAAATATTTGAATTAAATAGACGTTATTTATGTCATTTCAATATATATAAAATAGTTACATTTCAGATATAATATAAACAAAATAGCCGACAGTAAGAAAACCATTTATTAGGAATGTTAACATTAACCCCTTCAAAGATTCTTAATTACTAGTATCTCTAGAAATCATTTTCAATAACGCTGCGTTACTTTATGTGTCTAGCTTGGCGTAACTTCAGCTCACTTATTTTCAAAGCCTCGGACTGACCTCATCGTTTTATGTCTGGTACACATATTTTAAAGTAAAAACAGTTTATATCTTTATTTGAAGAAACATGCAAGGTATATCACATTGCTTAATACGGATTTATGAAAAAACAATAAAAATTGGTGTTAATCTAAATCCACTTCTGTTTTTCTTTTGTTTACATCGTAGTAGTGTAGCATCCTAAGAAAAAATATGCAGTTTTTCTTAGGATGCTCATATACTTTTAATATGAACATTAACTTTGAAAGTCTGAGACGTCATTTTAATAAACTGAAGACTAAAATTGTTACAATTATACTCAGTGAAGCTGTTTTTATACTGCTTGTGCGATGTAAACAAAAGAAAGGCAGCAGTGGATTTAGATTAATACCAATTTTTATATTGATTATGTATTGTAGATATTACAATTATTTTAATATTGTAAACGCAAATAATAATAAAAGATGTAAGTTGGAAGTACGTATAACAATGTTTATGGGAAAATACAGGTTCACGCTTGACCTGATTAGGCATTAGGCAATAACGTAACTTATCACAAACGCAAATTATCTGTTACAAAAAAAATAACTAGTTGGTTAAATTAAAATCTACTTTGACACTTCATTCCCAAAGAGTGACAAATATTCAGTTTGTCAAATATCAAAACGCATTCAAGTGCATCAATCTACGACACCCCAGATGCATAATGCAGTATGCAAATCAAAAGCACAAACTAGCGACCGACTGATTGCTAGTTCTAACGAATTTACATTTTTTCCACGTCCCGTGCGTGGTCAATTGGCCGTTTGAAACAATTGCATTGTTAAGTTTGCACTTGGTGTATCAACAGCATTAGTTTTTTGGTAGGTTTATTATTTTATGAGGGAAACAAAAAGCTTGGCTAATTTGATCACGATTAGGATGCACTAGGTTGGCTGACAATTTTTCGAAATTCTCATTGTAAAAATTATTATCGTTAAAAGTGAATGTAGTTGTTTATATTTGTATTTAGATTGTGCATTTCTAAGAAAAGTGTATTAAGTTTTAGAAGACTATGCAGACAAATCAAATGAAATTTAAGAAATAATGTCTTGCATCACCGCAACTTTTCAGATAACCCAAGTATGGGTGTATATATATGGTATAGTATGTTATGGTGAGTATATCACAAAATATCATCATAGTATTTTTTAACAAAAATACTTTTGAGACAGTTTGAGTCAAGCGATGAGTTCTTTTTTAGGGTTTCGTAGCCTAATGGCAAAAAACGGAACCCTTATAGATTCGTCAAGTCTGTCTGTCTGTCTGTCTGTCTGTCTGTCTGTCTGTCTGTCCGTCCGTATGTCACAGCCAATTATATCTGAAACTAAAAGAGCTATACTGTTGAAATTTGGTCAGTCGATGTATTCTGTGAACCGCATTAAGATTTTTACATAAAAATAGAAAAAAAACAATACATTTTGGGGGTCCCCATACTTGGAACTGAAACTCAAAATTTTTTTTTTCATCAAACCTATGCGTGTGAGGTATCTATGGATAGGTGTTCAAAAATGATGTTGAGGTTTCTAATATCATTTTTTTCTAAACTGAATAGTTTGCGCGAGAGACACTTCCAAAGTGGAAAAATGTGTGTCCCCCCCCCTCTAACTTCTAAAATAAGAGAGTGATAAAACTAAAAAAAATATATGTTATACATTACCATGCAAACTACCAACGAAAATTGGTTTGAATAAGATCTAGTGAGTAGTTTTTTTTTAATACGTCATAAATCGTAACATGCAATTTACCTTTCATCCAGTCAATACACTGGTATAAAAACATCGATGAAAGTTACAACAAACTACAAGAACTTTTATATGATGTTACTTGCTAATACGGAACCCTTCATGGGCGAATCCGACTCGCACTTGGCCGCTTTTTAGGGTTCCGTAGCCAAATGGCAAAAAACGGAACCCTTATAGATTCGTCCAGTCTGTCTGTCTGTCTGTCTGTCTGTCCGTCCGTATGTCACAGCCAATTATTTCAGAAACTATAAGAGCTATATTGTTGAAATTTGGTCAGTCGATGTATTCTGTGAACCGCATTAAGATTTTTACATAAAAATAGAAAAAAAACAATACATTTTGGGGGTCCCCATACTTAGAACTGAAATTCAAAATATATTTTTTCATCAAACCTATACTTGTGGGGTATCTATGGATAGGTCTTCAAAAATGATGTTGAGGTTTCTAATATCATTTTTTTCTAAACTGAATAGTTTGCGCGAGAGACACTTCCAAAGTGGAAAAATGTGTGTCCCCCCCCCTCTAACTTCTAAAATAAGAGAGTGATAAAACTAAAAAAAATATATGTTGTACATTACCATGTAAACTACCAACGAAAATTGGTTTGAACGAGATCTAGTGAGTAGTTTTTTTTTAATACGTCATAAATCGTAACACACAATATACCTTTCATCCAATCAATACACTAGTATAAAAACATCGATGAAGCAACGCAAAAGTTACAACGAACTACAAGAACTTTTATATTATGTTACTTGCTGGTACGGAACCCTTCATGGGCGAGTTTCGACTCGCACTTGGCCGCTTTTTTTATCGTGGAGATGCAATGATTTGGCCCAAATGGACTGTCTAGGCTAGTTAGTATATGATCTATCTTCTCGTTTATCATTTATAACATAAAAACTAATTAAAATGGTTTTTGTTAAAAAATATAATATTAGTTATCTAAGAGAATTTTATATCAAAAGCTTACTGACATATATTTTTTTACTCACTCGGCAAAGAGAAACGGAAAAATGCTTGACTTTAATTCTATTAATATGTAAAAATGGGGATAATCTATGTAACCGAGCCTCACACAAAGCCCAGTAATATATACAAACGATGAATTTATTCGTACATTCCAACCTTCCTAAATCCCTTCCCTCACTTCGATAAATTCCATATTTCGTCGCGTTATCTGTCGCATTTTTACCACAGAGTCACATAAAGATGTAACACCATATGTTATTGTTGCCATTAAAACGAGAAAGTGCCTGTTTCCAGACACATCGATGGGGAGTGTCTTATATTTGTACAGCATGCAAAATAAAGGAAAGCCATCAGACAGTTTGATAACTGCTCAATGAATGTATCGCGAAAAATGATTGTGACAGAGTCTTATTTTTCTGTTCTTAATATTTAGGAATATATAAGTAAATTAATCAGCATTAATTATCATAGTATAGGCCGCCTAGTTTGAGATCAGACTACCGTTTAAGATATGTATTATTAATGTGCATTTTGCCGTGAGTTCAAAATGCACCAGGTTTTCAAGTATTTTTTTCTTAAAAATAAATTCATAGATGATTAATATTTCTTTAATAATTTTCCAAAAGTAAAAAACAATATTCTCATCGAATCTGAAAATGAGTTAAGTAAAAATCAATAAAACTCTAACTATTGTTGAGTTGCGATAAAATATTTGCCAAAATAATGTGACCTCTCATTTTCATGTCAGTTATAATAAAATCGATCAAGTGCGTATCAGACCATGCACAGGAAAGGGTTCCTCAGTTACCAATAATGTTACGTGGATTTAAAATCGTATCCAATAGATGATAGTTATGTTTATTATTTATTGATATGTTTATTGCCATAATTTTGTATGACGTTTTCCAAGTAAGCGCATTTTATAAGCCTCTATAACTCCGGAACTAACAAAGCCTTCTAATCCGTTATAGTTTTCCTTTAAAGTTTATTAAATGGACCACCATCACGAATTTTTCCAGATTTATTGAGCCCGCCGTTTAGATTTTAGAGGGGTGGGGACGCCCTATTTTTACAAAAAAGTGTTCTTTAAAGTAGAATATCCCGCGAACACATACCTAAATCAAAAAATCGTCTTAGGAACACTAAAAAACCGTAATATCAAACTGGAAAACATCAAAAAAAGTTTATGTGTGTTTATGTGTTATAGAGCCCTAAATATTTCCTGGACTGAAAGCATTAACGTGCTATGAGAAGGGGCCTGACAACCAAGTTTAGGCTTGCAATGAATTAAAGTACCGAAATGATAAAAAATGGCGCTGTGTCCCGTCTAATTTGTTTTTGAAATATTGTGATGTCACTTCCTTTATAATTTTTGGGATATTTTCTCTCATAAAGATGTTTTTTGATATTACCGAACCTTTTCCTCTCCTAACTTATATAGGTTTTACGAGGACAGACAAGATACTTAGAAAATATAAAATATGAATGAAAGAGCCTCCAGTAAATCATTTGCTTTTTATCCCCGCTGTAGTAAACTTAGACTACTTTTATACTATTTCAAACCTTTTTTACATTGAAGATGAAGAAATGGGAGTACACCGAGAAGAATGAAATAGAAAGGGATGATTGTCGGTACCTGAATATCTGGAACTTACATGACGGTGGCTTAAAGCGGTGGCGGTGGCGTATCAAGTAAGTGTTACACGATTATCGGTTTCCAATATATAATTTGATATGAATATGAAGAGCATGGATATGATATGAAGTACTCTTGGCCAAGTGGCCTTAGGTGATTAGTTGATTGGAAACAATCACCGAGGGTAAGCAACGATTGCGCGGTCAGTATCTAGATGGGTGACCATTTATGGTATGAAATGTTATGAGCGTTTCCGTGATTTGGAGGTCACGTTAACAGTCTTGAAGTAAGTAGTTGCGGGCCTTCTGGCGGCTTTAAAATATCCAACGGCAAGATGACGTTGCCACAATGTTCTCAGTCCCCAACCTTATGACCTTATGATGTATGGCCTTAACCCTCTCCTAATAGGAGATCTAAGCCTATGATTTACTGATGTCTGCATGTCAATTAACATATTATATCGTAGTGATTTCCCACGAAAACCTCCAAAGTCACTTATGACGACAAGAAAAACTCGATTGTACCATTACTACTAAATATCGGATAAATAAAGCATATAACAAGAAAATATACTCAGAGGTTGACGCCCGTCACCGCCTTCACAACCTTTTTGGCAATGATTCATAGTTTGCTTTGGCTATGAAACTGCGTCTCGTCGTCAAAGAACTTCACTGACTAATGGACTCTGTTTTCACATTAAATATTTTCATGAAAATCGTAAAAATTTCTAGATAGTTCCGTTTCATTTTTATAGTTCAGTCTTGGCAGGTTTTGTTACATGTTTATGGGTTGTGACATAAGTATATTTATGTGCTTTCTTAAAATCCTAATTACTTTATTTATAGAAGAGATATAATATTATTAACACGTAATCAACTTTTACCCCAATGTTTAAATTATTATATAGTTAAGTAGGTATTGTGTTTACTATTTGGCACATTAATTAATTTTGAAATTTTCAATATTTAAATATATGAGCCTGTTAAAGCGACTCTATTCTGCCTGATGGAAAACTTTAACAGAATCCAAGAGTGGTGGTCACCATACTCATTATGAATGCAGACAATTCATCGTACTTAACCCTAAAATTTAAAAGTTTTGAGTTTCTGGGTTCTAGCCACTCACCGGACGGATTGTACTACGTCTGGAATTTTTTGTGTCCGTTTCATCTATGTGTGTACGATCCTCACGACACAAAATGTTATATGCCTAATTCGAGAGTTGTCCCGAAAAATCTCAATGTAGAATGGTGACTCAAACTATGGTGGCCTATTCACATGCGTCATTCAATTCAATAGTTTTACAAAAGAACAGCACAACAATAGAAAATATAGATATAGATGGATAGGAAAAAGTTAAAACATATGGAAAACGCATATAAAGAAAACTTGACACAAATCCTGTACCACCCCGCCTGGTTGGCGTGTCATAATAGGCTAAAAATTTCCTAGAGAGACCTTGAACCCGTAGTGGATTATAAAAAGATTTTGATGATTGATGAGAATAAAGCCTTCTAAAAAATCTATTCAAAAGTATAGTTCAACTTTATGTCTCCATCCCATCTTAATGAAGGAACTAAACTGAGTACAATTATAATAATAAATATAATTTTAGAAAATAAACATTACACTTACAAAAATCAGTTATAAAGATACAAGTGATAGCTTTACTTGTATATCTGACTTTTAAAAGTGTGTTAACATCAATAACCGATACAAATACGAGTCTCTCCTAGCTAAATAGCATTACATGACATTCATTGTTCCTACATAATGTCCTACTCGCTTCATTCATCACGACGGCAACGAGACAGGTCATTTGCATTTTATTAAAATCACAATTTTATATTGTCTCATTTTATGGAGGATTTCGGATGTCTCTCTTAATTAATTCCTGCCTGTTTTGGATTTTAATCATCCAGCTTTTTGATTAGGACGAGTAATAAAGTGACTTAATCTGATTAGCGAGGTACCCCGCCTTAATAAAATGTGGGGTGATTGTGAAATACTGTGGCGGAGAAAGTTAATTTCGTTGCTATGGGTTGCAAGCGAGATGAACGCTGCCTCCACTTCTATATACAATGTGTTGGTTTATTTTTTAATCATGAATTTCATCAAGTTAAACATATACTATAAATTGAAACGTTATGTTACGTTGATTTAGTATATGCATTTTTAAGGTATGAAATCGATTAAGTCTCAGATCTTGTACAATATTTTTTTGTCTTTATTTGATAGAAATTCAGTCGTTAGGCATTTCAGTCGCATTTGAAAATTGAGAGCCGTGCAAGTGCCGAACATTTAGACAATATTTTGTTAAATGATCTTGCTTCTTCAATCTTTTTTTTTCTTAAAGTGCAGTGGGTCTATTGTTGTGTTGACGGCAGTATTATGGCTCTGAGACTATAAGTTGTAACTATGTTTATCTTTTCACTATTTGTATTGTATTTTTACGTAAGTTTAATGTTATTACTCGTCTATTTATGTTTTGTTTTGTATTAATTTCTACTGTGCGCACGATAGTGTTGCTATTTACAGGATGCCATCTGATAAAATTCACGCTGCACGGTCACCGAGCAGCTTTCAGCCGAGTTGCATGAAAAATGTTATTGATATCAGTGCCGTGTTTTAGCTGTGAAAGCCTGACAGACAGAGAGATAAGTTTTTTCGAATTTACCGGAGCCACAGGCAAACGTTAAAATTACACGTTAATATATTATATACTATTAAAAATGATAGTGAGGGTTCAGGATATAAACAGTGAACGTAACGAGGAATTGCGGCTTAACATTATTATAGTAACATATAAACTCGTAGACTCCAAACTGTAATATTGTTTAGTTGTGTTTACTCCAGGCCAGTTGTGTATGTTTTAACCAAGATTAGGACACAAAGGTCTAAGTAATATTGAGAGAGGACTTTGTTGGACAGTTTTTTTGTTCATGTTTGTGAATACAATGTGATGTTATTGTTAGCTAAAGCTGCCTTTTATGTTTTTGGCTAGTTTCTAATTTTAGATTTGTTTATTGCTACCAAAAATTTGTTTGGTAGCAATAAACATTTGTGAGACTAATAAAAATTTGTGAAACTAATTAATTAGGTAATTGATTAATGTCTAGTAGCCGACTTCAAATAATCTTGGGAATAATAAAAGCTAGGAAGATGAGCAGTAGTTTATTATATTTTTAAAAAGCTTATTTCGCTATCCGCCGAATTCCGCTGTGTTACCTGTGAAGTTAGTCTAAAAATCGGCTAAGTGCGTGTCAGGCCACGCAAAGGAAAGGGTTCCTCAGTCACCCATAATGGTACGTGGATTTAAAATCGTATCCAATAG
The DNA here is from genome assembly GCA_932526445.1 of Phragmatobia fuliginosa. NCBI lineage: Eukaryota > Metazoa > Arthropoda > Insecta > Lepidoptera > Erebidae > Phragmatobia > Phragmatobia fuliginosa. The sequence goes on along the minus strand of OW052064.1, from coordinate 10,809,806 downwards.
ATAATTGTTATGTTTACGTATTAATGCGTTAATTTTGTATGACGTTTTCCAAGAGAGCGCATTTTACAAGTTTAGCCAGTATAACTCCTGAATTAACAAAGTCGTCTAATCCGTTATAGTTTTTCTTTAAAGTACATTATATGGACCACCATCACCATCAGCCTTTAGAGGGAAGGGGACGCTCTGTTTTTCCAAAAAAGTGCCCTTCAAAGTGGAATATCTCGCAAACGAAGATCAAAATCAAAAAATTCTCCTAGAAACCCTTTATTGTTTTTAAAAGACCTATCTAATGATACCCCAAACGATGGGTTAGTCACAAGAAAAAAAATCATCCCCACTTTATATGTAGCGGAGGTACCCTACACATGAAGTGGGGATTAAAAAAAAAAAAAAAATATTGTAGCACATATTCGTGCAAAGTTTCATCTTTCTAGCACTTACCGTTTGGACGGTAAGTCGAGGATAGACGGACGAACGGACGGACAGACGGACATGACGAATCTATAAGGGTCCGGAGCCATAAACTTCGGAACCCTAAAAAAATGCCTAAGTCATAAGCTCTCTATGAGCCCCGTCAAAATTGAATCTACATAAATTACCCGGAACAAATAGACAGAATAAAAATTGTTAAATAGCTTGTTTGGAGTTAGTGCCGTATATATTTTCATATGTTTTTCCTAAAATCTGTTATTTTGCTGTTATATACCGACACTTCAATATTAATTAATTATAATGATTTATATATAATGATTTATGCTTAGCGAAGAATTCATGAAACAGTGACAATAATGTAATTTATAGTACTGAATTTGAATGGGTTACCATCTCAGCAAAATGCTACACGGTGTCCGTGCAGCGCTGGTTTTCAGATGGCACCTTAAACACGTATTAGTATGTAGAAATATTTAAGTATGTTCATTAAAAGTCGCATTGCCGTAGATTCAAAATAGTTTGATTACATGGCAGTAAATCCGGTAAGCAACGGCGGCGTAGTCAGTAGTTGGATGGGTGACCGTTAACAGCATGATAACATAATGTGATTCGGAGGTCACGTTAAGCAGTTGGTCCCAGTTGTAATCATAGGATAACAGTTGAGAAGCTTAATTAAAGGCCTTATCGTGGCTTAAAAACATCCAAGGCAAGATTACGTAGCCACAAAGTTGTCTTGCTAGTTCCCACCCGCACTTGGCCAACGTGGGGACGAAACCCTTTCCTGAGAGGAGACCCGAGCCCAGCAGTTGAACGTTATGGGTTTTTGATGATGATGATGATGAAATTCAATAAAGCTTTTATTTACAAGCTGAACTAAAAAAAAAGAAATTTATACAACTATTGTAAGTATACTCGAAATCTGCAAACCGTGGAATATAAATATTGCCACTTTCATAATTAACTCTATCGATTCGTAAAACGCCAAATTGTTGTATGTCGTTTAGCCTACAGGACGTGCCTAACAAACATACATACGCGAGCATACATAATATATATTAATAATTACGAAGTCATAACCGTCCTTATGGCACAGTCGGATAAAAACGTGTTAAGGAACGAGTTATAAAAAAATGCCAATGTAAATTAATTATCGTTTTGAATATTACTTCACATTAAACTACACCAATTTCGTTCAGCGTTTTAACAAACACCTTTTCATAAATTTAAAACTTGTAATATCACATTGTCGTCAATTGTGAGTTACCACGTTATGACGTCACGCTTATAAAATGCACCTGTGTCGTGACAAAAGCATATTTGAATCGGTTTTTATGATAGAAATATGGTTTTCAAACTTTTATGCAACGTAACCTTTGTGAAAGGTATGATAGTATCTCGTAACCTCATTGGAGATTTTTTAAGTCTTCATCTTCGTATGTTGTGGGATGACAGTTTTTTATTAATACCAGTAAAAACATAATTTATTATGAAAGAGCCTATCATCAATCAATATATACTCTTATATAATACAGTTCCTTTACTGACTCACTGATAGTCAACGCAAGGCCGAAACTACTGGGCGCAGGAAGTTAAAAATTACCATGTGTGTTCCTTGAAGGGTGTAGGCGAGCTATAAGAGAGGATTTTTCAAAAATTCCACCACTTTGGAGGCGAAGAAGGCAACTAAACTTTGTATGAAACTTTAATTCTTGCAATAGATTCACTTGAAACTTTGTGTATAGGTTTCTCAAGTGATGGAAGTAAGTACTAAGATAATTTTTTTAAGAGAGTAAAGCCCGCCATAAGAGAGTAAAGTAGGGGTCAAAGTGTGTACCAAATCATTCATTTTGTCATCTTGAACTTATTAGGTTTAAAATAGGTTTCTCAATTAATGAAGAGGAAAGTAAGTACTAAGAAAATAAACTTGGTTAGTTCTACCTTCAGTAGGTTAAAAATAGGAAACGGTTTAGAATTTTTTAGGAAACCTTTATTCTTGCAATGGATTCACTTGGAACTTTGTTAACAGGGTTTTCAAGTTATGTAAATGAGTTCTAAGGATATAAATTTGAGCATTCTTACCTATAGGGACGTAAAAAGGAGGGATCAGAGGTTTTTTTTTTTTAAATTAACTTAATGAATTTACTTGAAACTTTATGTATATCGCAAATGATATGAGTGAACAAAAAATTGTGTAAATATTTCCCTAAGGCGGCATAAAAAAGTCGGAGTATGTAAGAAACTTTTTATTTCTTCAACGGATTTACTTGAAACGTTTTCTATAGCTTTTCAAGTTTTCTCTATCTTTTCTTCTCTTCTCTTCTATTTCGTTCCGTTCCGTTCCATTCCATTCCGTCCCATCCAGTACTATCCCGTTCAGTCTCGTACCATTTTATTTTCATTTCAATGACCGGCCATTAGTAATGAATTTATTAATGAATTTTTGAAACTTCTTCAAAATCGTCGAATCGAAAATTGAATCGTCTTACATACCGTAGAAGTAAAAAGCAATGTGGTGTCCTGGGAACTAAACTGATTGCATAAACGGGATGTTGACGAATTGACGTTCTCCGTTTTTTGAATGTAATGCTTTTGACAGGTCTGCATGTTATTATCTCAGGGCTATTAACATTAGTCATATAGTAATTACTAGTTAATGCCCACGGCTCCACTCGCTCCTGTGTCATTCTTAACTGCCTAGGGGTATAAAAATAATTTACGTCCTATACCCAGACCTAATGAATGAATACACAAAGTTTTATAAGAATCGAACAAGCCATTTCGGAGACATATGGCAACTAACATTGTGACATGGCCTTATTAAAAAATATTTTCATTTTTAAAACAAAAGTCGAGTAATATTTACCGTAAGTAATATTTTACGTTTACATAATTTTAAGAAAGCATTGGTAACTTTAGATAAATTATATTTTTAACAATATCTTGTATATATACTAACATTTACTGTTTCGGAGTATTTTACAAACGAGTCGAACTGTATTTTGACTGAATTATCCCCAAAAATACTTCCTTCATCTTCCTTCCACCAATAAAAATACTTCATGGAAATATCATATACATGTGGGCAATTGTAGACAGAGAATTGACGTGAATCACTTGCAACTTGGCTAAGGGCCCAAGTCTCCCTTCTACCCTCTATATCACAAAAGAAATTAAGTCAGAGTTGAGAATCTCTGTGAAGGCTTGAAGTTACAAACTTTGATAACATCCTGTAGGTATATAATAGTAAACTTGTAATTACTGCATTAATATAACGTGCCTTAAGAACATTTGTTCCGAGTAATTAAAAGTTTCTTGTGTATTGTATTTGCGATAAAAGATTACTGTTGTGCGATCGGTGTGTTTTATCAAATGTATCTTGGGGGTAATGAACGGGGTTGAAATAATGCAGTAACGTTTATAATATATGCAAGTTTACTTTTATAGTGTTTTAATATACAGGTTGGTACACGACCGAAAGTCATTTAAATGTTTAAATGATAAAGGGTTCTGCTTATTTGAAAGAACCCGAATTCTATTTCTTTTCAATACTTTGTTTTAATTACTTATCATTTTGGTTTGTAGCCACCTGTCTGTCATCAATCTACTACAACTACATTGTAAAAGCAAAAATAGAATAGTGAGACCAAAAGAAGCAGACCATTACAAAAACAATTGCAAAAACAGAAGAAAACTATTTATTTCGAGAACTTTTTTGCATGCGCTGAACGGTCAAAGTTGCACAAAAGCAATGTATCAAAGAATTCGTTATAAATAAAAAAAAAAATCTTTAAACAATCTTTAAAAAATCTTTAAGCTTTTATTGAAATGCATTAAAATAATAAAATCAAGTATTTCTTATATTTTTTTTACTATCAACTTTTAATATCAAATATTATAAATGCTTGTCGTCAGATTTCAGCTCCCGTAATTAATTAAAAAATTTAAACATTGAAATCAATCAAATCTAGTTATTTTTTCTACACGAGTAAATCTCTCTCGTAATAATAGAAGAAACAACATTAATTACTAGTAACATTCAATATATGCTCATGAAACTCGCCTTTTATTGTATGTAACGTGAAATAATAATTTCAGATATTCCTATCATAAAATAATAACACTAGCAACTAATACTACCAAACTATGGTAACTCGATCAACAATTTAACGTGTTTTAATAGAGTATTATAGTGATCTCGTGCTGGTTATGGAATTATTTTCACGGTCTAATTCATAAGCGCACAATGCAAGAACCAAGTCCTTGTATTTCAGTATACAATATAAAGTATGACTTAGGATGTATCATAATAATAGAGAATTGCATTACAATATAATAAATACTGCCTTATATTCAGAACTATCATAAAACACCTCTTTAAGGGATCAAAATTGTTTAGAGTAGAAAAGATTACAATCAAGGAATGTCAGCCAGCAATCACTAACCATTCAGTTTTATTATAAAGCTAATTTTTTCTCTCTTATATCGTTAAGAGATGACTTTATTTATATTTTCATATTTGATAAGTTCGGTCTATATATATTGATTCTTCAAATTTGATCAATAAATGAACTTTTTTTTTTCTGTATACTAAACTCACTCTCATTTTTCTTGAGTCGTTGTATCATCTCTCTTTTTCTAAAAGCTCCATTATTGTAAATCTAACTTGGAGAGCCTTAACTCTTAGACTTGTACCAATCTCTCAGGAGTTAATATCCCGAACATGCCAGGTCGCCGAAGTTGAGTAAGCCGATAGTTAGGGAATCTCAAGACCTCGCCAAGACGCCTCACGGTTTCAATTAATTACCCCTACACACCACTCTGATCACTTGATTTGCCTATAGCCAGCTCCGAGTTCTGCAAGTGTGGAATGTAATTTAATTGACGATTCAAAATGTGCATTGAAACTAAAGTTGTGGTACAATATTGAAAGCAAGTCTTAGAAAAAAGAGTAAACTCTAATTAAATATATCTAACTTATTTCACATTGTTTAAATTCAAGTCTTAAAACTACAAAATAAGATTAATCGTCGGGAGAAACATGCACTTCACCCACATAACTCAACATGACTTTTTTTTGTTGGTACTAAACTTCCAACTATGTGCCACAGGCTAGCAGCAAATTTCATATAATAATTTTTTTATGTGCCACAGGCTAGCAGCAAATTTCATATAATAATTTTTTTGCTTAGCTTTAACGCAATTTCGTCAACGCTCGTGAACGTATTATGTGAGCGATTGGTTATCACCGTTCGTAAACAGTCTGTATTTGATATTGGATGTATTTTACGGTTCAGTGTGAATCGATGACATCAATAACGCGTATATACATACTTTTGTTATGAATTCTTTTAAAATTTCTATGAAATAGGTTTTTAGGATTGGGATAACTTGGGAATAGGCGACAGTTCACCTGACCGTCAGTGATTACCGTTCATAGACCTCTGCAAGCAAAAGATCACCAGTAAGTGTCCCGTGAAAATCAGGAGGGTTTGAGATATGATATCTTAGTGTCCATTATAAGAACATTGGATTCATTTAGATTTTGTACTTTTTTTATAGAAACTCAAAATTTATCAAATCAGTCTGAATCTAACCAGTATGGTAAACCCGTCTTAAAATTTAAATACTATGTTTTTACACTATAAACTCCATAAATATTTATCATCTTTGTAAAGAAAATGACTAAGACGCTTAAAAGCACCCAGAGTGCAAATTAAGTTTCCAGTTCGGAGCCAAGAATAATATCAAAGTAACCTAATTAGGGAAAAACAACTTTTCATTCAACGAACAATACTGAAGAATTAAGTTTCATTTTGTAAGCTAGAAAACTATTAAAAATAAATTAAAAGATTATAATTTTTTGACGGTGACAAAATAAAAATTAGGTACCATATAGATACCATAGGTACCATACGAATGACTGACTTCTCTAGAAGGTGTCTCTAATTATCTTTATATTTTTTTTTCTATAAAAGTTAACAAATACGATTTAAATTTACAAGCATAAGCATAGAAGTATCGATTGGTTGTCGATTGGTCATGCATAATAAATAATAAATAAATAGTAATATTAAATAATAAATAAAACTATTCTATCTGAGGTAAAACAGCAAAATACACATTGAAAAAACGTAAAAATATGTTAGTAAATTTCAGAGTTCTTAGTGACCAAAAACATGATACTTTATAGCTTTTGTCCGTCTTACACACAACACCATATAGTTTAAAGCCAAGTAAAACTGATCCTAGACAACTATCATAAAAACAAAACAATATTACTATACTATATTAACTATATATTAAAAGCATGGTTAACATAAAATATTAAAATACTATCTAAATTATGATAGTCAAAAAATAAGTAAGGATAAGTGATTGAACTATCAACATTTGAAATTTCATTTTACTATGTTATAAACTACAGTACAACATCTTTTAAAAAGCAATCACTCAAAATTGAAGACTCCAATACGTCGGGTTCAACCAACCACTAGTTATTGAGGGCTTCGTGCCAAGAAATCGGCCTAAACGCTATCTCCAGCCGACACTTGGTATCATCCAGCCTTAAGAATAATTCAGATAAGATTACATTACCGAATCGTGTATAAATTTTTATTGGCCTGAATGTATTGGTCGAGTAATCATGACTTGTGTGCATATAGCGATTTGGAAATGTAGTAGTTTGATTCAAGTATTTCTTTAATTAAAATATTCCTTTACACAAACACACTATCTTACTATGCCTCGGTGGCGCAGTGGCAGCGTATGCGACTGCTGTGTTTGAGGTCTCGAGTTTGATTCCCGGGTCGGACCAAATCTATGTATAATATGTATATATTTACAAAAAAAGTATGTTTATGTATATAAATATCAGTTATATAGTACCCATAATACAAGCTCTGTTTAGTTTGGGATTAGATGGCGTTGTGTGTAAGATGTACGAAATATATCTTCACACATACACATTTTAGACTCACATAAAACCACTGCCTGTCACAGTTTTGACACAAAATTTCACACACACACACTTAACCACACTCTGTGTTATAACAGTGTAACACATGTGCCCAATTGGGCTTAGGTTTTGACAGAGGGGAACGCCTGCGTATTACCACCATATTGTTCTATGTATATTTTTACCTCTATTTCATTTAACAGAACGTACTGTCTTTATTATTTTTTAAGCCCACCAAAGTGACTCTTCCCTGCCAGATGGAAAGCATGAGAAAAATTCAAGAGTAGGGGTCACCATCATCATTGTGAGTACAGGCTATGGGGGGCGTTGACCTACACTAAGGCAGCTTAGCGAGATGCTTCTGCATCATTAGACCTCCGGTCTCATCAACGAAATACGACAGCATGAATACTAATATTTTAGGTTCGTGAAATCAACGTGTCTCTACTACCATTGCTTCCTTAAAATTTATGAAAACGCAGACATATTTTACCATTGAAATAAATTGCGCTCACAAATTTCCCCAGTAGTATTTAAATTTCATTATAATTGTATGTAGTATCGGCTGAAAGCAGCTATCCTCGTTATGGCGTCAATGCACTGTAACAGAGCAAAATATTTACAGTTCATGCTTGTATTCAATGGTCCAGTTTAACATTGTTGAACTAGCGTACTATGTGGATATTTCATGTCATTTTCATAGACTTATTAAAAACATTGTAATACACGTGCAAATCATATTTATATTGACAAACTGGCAGAAAATTATGGATACCGAAAATACAAAGAAAAGTAGGTAAAAATGTAAGGTATCTAAATGAAGATTAAAGATATTGCTTATACGTATAGAGTGAGGTGTCATCAATAGCTCAAATAGCTCCTGTAAGTTAAACTGGCTGTTGCTAAAAAAAAATGACAAATTGTAATTATATAAAAAAATATTTTTTCTTTTACACAGAAATCAATTAAATTTAAACGTACAATTCAAGAAGCAAAGATCTATGTAAGAACCTGGTTTCCATACTAAGTAGAACCTGTATGATAGACAATCATCATCATCAACAACCCATAATGTTTCGTGCTGCGCTCAGGCCTCTTCTAAGGAGAAGGTTAAGTCCATTGGATTCCGTGATTGCAATATAAGCAGTTCTTGTAATATCTCTTAGTTTACCTGAGCGACTGTATATTAATCTTATCTGTAATCGGTGTACATCAAAGAAGAACGGCTACGTATTTGTCTGACAGGATCTTTTTATAAAAAGTTACTGAACTGACATTAAAATGTCTGGCTTTTCCACGAAAGAAAACATCTACCGTTTTTCATTAAGTTTATTAAGAAAAAAAAGTCTTCAAAGTTGTAGGTTCTTGACTTTGCAAATACTTAATCTGAGTTCGAATATAATCGTAAAACGTCTTGGAAATAGTTTAGTTTATAAGCTATTTAGTATAAAGGCGTCTCGCAAAATAGAAATAGGAACGTCTTGAAACACAAATGAATGGATTGCAGCGCAGCATCAATAATGCTTTAGAATTATTCATGGCTGCATCTTGCATATCTCGGATCATACCCTCATCTCGCCGTAGTAGTCTGCCCACTTGAACATAATGATGGGATTGTGCCTTTAGCGTCTCCCACTCTATTGCCGATTTAGATTTGAATGCTTTTTAACTGAAATTGAACTGTCTAAACCAATAAATTATCATTTGAGATAAAATAATAAGTTATCATTTGTTAATGTAATAAAGTTTAAACTAAAACCCAACTACGATAAAAACGACGCTGAAGAAGTATGAAACAAGATTTAAACAACATAGTACACAACATAGTACACAGTTACCAGTGTATTTCAAATACATATTGTGTGTTGGTTTGTCTGTTGGTGTTTAGTGTTTTTAGGCAGGCAGTTTTCGTTTGATGTTTTTTTAAAGTAAGTTTATTTATTTTTCTTAATCATTTTATTGTTTGCTATATTTACCACAAAGAGGGGTATAGGGTAGCATTCACATAAAAAAAATACTCAACATTAGTGAAAAGAAATAGAGTAGTAGCGGTGACGCAGTGGTGGCGTATGCGACTGCTGTGCTTGATGTCTCGGATTCGATTCCCGGGTCGGACCTAATGTTTGTAAGATCTGCAAATATTTGTTTAGGAGTTTGGGTGTTTTCTATGTATAATATGAATGTATTTACAAAAAAGTATTACATGTATTTATATCAGTTGTCTAGTATCTAAAATAGCTCTGCTTAGTTTGGAACTAGATGGTGTTGCATGGAAGATGCAGGAAATATTTATAAATATTTATTTTTCGGTTTGAGTCGGAACTTTTATAGTTTCGTCATGTCCGTCCGTCCGTTCTCGACTTACCGTCCGTTTCAAAACACTCGTATAAAAATAATAAGTAAATATAACCATTATTTATTGGACACGATTTTTAGTCCACGTGCCATTACAGGTGACTACGGAATAGGGTTCCGTATCACACGCATCTTGTTAAATTTTATAACACCGTAGTTTTAAACGCATGAAATAAATTTATGTGTTTAAGAAATTATATTATAGAGATGTTAGTGAGGTTGTAGGGAATAATTTGTAGTTAAAAAAAAATATTTTATCAAAAGAATGTCACTTTATTTGTGAATGTGTAGTGGACTATATAGCCAAGTGGTCTTATGTGATTGAAAACAATCACCAAAGGTAAGCAACGACGACGCGGAAAGTTCCTAGATGGGTGACCGTTTGTGACATGATTTGTTATGTGTCCGGAATTCTGAGGTCATGTTAAGCAATTGGTGCCGGTTATTATCATAAGATAGTAGTCGTGAAGCTTAGTTGAAAGCATTCGGGCGCCCCAAAAACATTCAACGGAAAGATTACGTAGCCACAACGTTTCTTGTCAGTTATCAAACAGCACTCGGCCAGCGAGGGGATCTGAGTATAGCAGTGGAACGTTATATGTTGTCATATTAGTTTTTACCTGCAGCTCCACCCGTGTGTATATATGACAGACAGACAGAGTTACTTTCGCATTCACAATATTAGTAAGATTAACTCGTTTTGTGACTGTTTTAAAGTCTGACAGAATTAAATTAATTCATTTGTGTGAAAACCATATATAAATCTGTCTTGACTTCAAAACTGAGCTGATAGTTAATAAATAGAACTATTTGGGTAGGATATCACTTGGCAGCGATCGCTGAACGCATTGGCTCAGCAGAAGTGTGTAGTACTTGGCACTCTTGGCATTTCTGCGTAGCTTGTTTAAGGTTTTATTTACTTGCAATTACTAATTCAAACTTTTTTTTTATTCATGATATGGATTTTATCTTTTTGTATTTTCTGATGTAGAATAACACATCCTATTCATAAAATTTATATAGATAAGCATTTTTTTTAAAGTGTATCTAAATATAAATCTGCGGGATTGCTACCATGTACCTTTTTGTTAGTGAGTATCCGATATTTCGGCACTGTTGCAAGCGCCATGATCACGGAGTAACCGAAATATGGGATACTCATAAACAATAAGGTACACGGTAGCAATCCCGCAGATTTATGTATAAATGTTACTGACCATGAAAGTATAAAACAATATAGTGTATCTAAAGTCAACTTGTGCGTCACAAGTTGCTATCTCCAAATTAGATTACTATAACTATTGTGGTTCGATACAACATAGTGCATTGGATGCACCCTATTTCCATAAAACCTAATTTAATCTTGTAATAAATAATAATAAATAATTTGTTGTAATCTTCTTTATAATCTCTATATAAAAAATTCTATAAAATCTACAAATTTAAACTTGTATATTTGTTTAATAAAGTTTATGTGATACGAGCATTGATGTATTAAAAAACCCAAGATACACACTCAGCGTTTCAAAACCGTCCTCATAAAATGAGCGCACTATTGAAAATTGTGCTACATTTTCAAATAGTCTCGCGTCGGTCGCGTCTCTGTGCGCTCGTTAAAAATGCCTAAGTGTTCGATGCGGAATTGTAATAATATTACGTTAAGAACGTTAAAAAAGGATGGGATATCGTATTTTCGGTGAGTAAAACAGTTTGTTAATTTGTTTTTGTTGTTTTTATGACTAAATATCGGAAGCAATATGTGATTTTGATTTAATTTGTCTAAAAACTTCACTCAACGGTCCAAGTATAATACGACAAATTTCAATGGCCACTTTTTCAGTGTAAAGACGACTATTACACAATCTTTTATTTTAGTCGCATAATCCAAACGACCCTGTTCTGAATTTAATGAAGTCGATTTTTTTTGTTGTGTTTAAAATTTTATTAATAAGTTTATTTTTTGAACTTTTTTGTATTTAGTTTTTAGGGTTCCGTAGCCAAATGGTAAAAAACGGAACCCTTATAGATTCGTCAAGTCTATCTGTCTGTCTGTCGGTCCGTATGTCACAGCCAATTATTTGCGAAACTATAAGAGCTATACTGTTGAAATTTGGGCAGTCGATGTATTCTGTGAACCGCATTAAGATTTTTATATAAAAATAGAAAAAAACAAATTTTTTTTTCATCAAACCTATACGTGTTACCTATTTGTGTATTTGTGTACTCATCTATGGATAGGAGTTCAAAAATGATATGGAGGTTTCTAATATAATTTTTTTCTAAACTGAATAGTTTGCGCGAGAGACACTTCCAAAGTGGAAAAATGTGTGTCCCCCCCCTCTAACTTCTAAAATAAGAGAGTGATAAAACTAAAAAAAATATGTGTTGTACATTACCATGCAAACTTCTAAAAAATTAGTTTGAACGAGATCTAGTTAGTAGTTTTTTTTAATCCATACTAATATTATAAATGCGAAAGTAACTCTGTCTGTCTGTCTGTCTGTTACGCTTTCACGCCTAAACCACTGAACCGATTTTGATGAAATTTGGTATGAAGATAGAACTGAACTTGGGAAAGGACATAGGCTACTTTTTACTGCAATAATCGAGATACAAAGGCCAAAGCTAGGTGATTATAAAAATACTTAAATCGTAGGTATCAAAATCTATCACTGTTTATCTCCTGTCAAAACTTCACAGGTTGCTAGGCATAACACAATTGCATGGCAACCATAATGATAGTTTGAAAATGACATATAGACCAGTAGTTCAGGGTAGATAATTTTTGAAAACAAATAAAATTATAATAGGATGAAACCTATTGGAAAAGGAGGAGTATATTATAAAAATAAAAGGAAAAATAATTTACGGGGGATCTGAGGTCGGGAAGGGGTAGGGGGGAGGTTTTCGGGTCCTTTAAGCGGGGCGTGAAAAGGCATCTCACTAAGCCGCCATAGTGTGGGCCGCCATACATTATTGTCTGTATTCGCAGCAAGTGTAGTAGCCCCGACTCTTGGATTCTGCTAATGCTTTCCATCAGGCAGGGTAGAGTCACTTTGGATGGCTAAATATATAAAACAAAGGGTAAAGAACGGTTTATCTCGATTTCCGGCAAAACTACAAGTCCTATGGAAAAAAGTTAAATGGCCAAGTTGTAGGTAATCAAAAGTTCTACAATTTTTAGGGTTCCAAAGTTTATGACTTCGAACCCTTATCGTCCGTCCGTCCGTCCTCCTTACCGTCCAATCGGTAAGTGCTAGAAAGATGAAACTTTGCATGAATATGTATTGTAATTACGTCGACAAAGCGTTACAATAAAATTATGAAAAATATTTTTATTTAGGGTACCTCCCATACACGTAAAGTGGGGATGTTTTTTTCTCGCAGCTACCCCATCATCTGGGGTATCATTATATAGGTCTTTTAAAAACATTAAAAGGTTGTTAAGACGATCTTTAAACCCATTTTTTGATTTAGGTATCCGTTTGCGAGAAATTCCACTTTAAAGGTCACTTTTTTTGTAAAAACAGGGCGTCCCCCCCCTCTAAAAGTTAAACGGCCGGCTCAAAAATCTGGAAAAATTCGTGATAGTGGTCCATATAATAACTTTAAATGAAAACTATAACGAATTAGATGACTGTGTTAGTTCAGGAGTTATAGAGGCTTAACTTCTACAATGTGCTTACTTGGAAAAGTCATACAAAATTAACGCATTAATACGTAAACATAACAATTATCCATTGGATACAATTTCTAATCCACGTACCATTATGGGTGACTGAGGAACCCTTTCCCGTGCGTGGCCTGACACGCACTTGGCCGATTTTTACCTCAAATTATATGTGAAAAATTCAAAAAACTAAGTTTTTGGTTTTTTTTTATCTTTTACAAATAAAATTATTTTTAAACGAAATTTAGTGAAAACTTACCTTTTATGCCTCGAATACACTATAATTTATTTGATTTGAAATATTTATTTTTTCACCCGATTTTGACATAATACCGAAAATTCTCCCGTCAAAATATCTACTTTTTTCAAAAAATTAGGGTGTTTTCTGTTTGATGAAATCTCTACTTTCCGATGGTGTAATCCCTACTTATATTAATATTAAAGTAATAATAAGTAATAAATATTAAAGTAACTCTGTCTGTCTGTCTGTCTATTACGCTTTCACGCCTAAACCACTGAACCGATTTTGATGTAATTAAGTATGAAGATAGAACTGAACTTGGAAAAGGACAAGGGATACTTTTTATCGCTAAAATAAAGGTAGAAAGGGTTTGAAATAGGGGACGAAAGTTTGTGTCAAAGTTCCTTATTATCAAACATAAAATCATGTAAGATTGTTTAATCTACTCATACCGTGTCTCGCGATATAAACGAATTCCACGCGGGCGAAGCCGCGGGCGGAAAGCTAGTACGTCATAAATCGTAAAACGCAATTTACATTTCATCCAATCAATACACTATTATAAAAACATCGATGAAAGTTACAACGAACTACGAGAACTTTTATATGATGTTACTTGCTGATACGGAGCCCTTCATGGTCGAGTCCGACTCGCACTTGGCCGCTTTTTAATAAGTATGTATACGTTACAAAATATATAATAATATTATTATAGTTATTAATAAAATTGCAAAAGGAAAGGAGGTCGTCCAAACGGTGTTATTATTAAAGTTCGTAAATATTATATTACCTATTATATCGATTAATTAGGGGACAAGTTATGGGTTCGCGACATACAATTTTTTTAAGCCAAATATTAAGTTTGTTCTGAACATTTTGTGGACGAAGATATGTATGTCTTTGCGAAAGACATAAAACGTCTTCTTAAAACGGCTGTTCCTAGTGTAACGGTAAGTAGTCGTTAGCCAGATAAATGAATTTATTAAATAATATCGTACCTACATTCAATTAATATAATTATTTTTTACAGGATATGTCACTGATATGATATGAAAAAATGAAACAAATGATTTTAAGAGTTAATATTTGTTTCATTGATGTACACATGTCCTACCCAAAAACATATTTACGCTCAGATAAAAGTATAATTTATGGGCTTAGAACACAATTTAACTAACTCTTAAAATACTAACTCAATGTATTATATTAAAAAAAATATACAAATATTCCTCTTCACACTCCTGCCGGCTAGCTTCGGTGATAAAATTTGATTGGTCATTGTACACTGCTTTGTAATAAAAACTTTAAACAATGCGCGTAAGGTTGAATTTGCAAAAGATATGTTTATAGCATAAATAAAACTACCCACATTGATATTTTTATACATCAATGACTAAGTAGGATAGTTTCGTATGCCGCTTTTGTTTGAGACTATGCATCTAGGGTTTTTATATATCAATGGAGATTTAAAAAAAAATGTATAGTAGCTTCAAATATATGTAATTTCAATGTAATGATTAGACAAAAAATTACTATTCATTTTTGTATTGACTTCTTGGCTCTACACAAACGTAGTATCCCGTAGCATCACCGTAGAGCGTGTAGCATACGTAGCTCTCAGGTAGCAGTTAAAGTTGAAAAACATAACATTATATTTTTACATGTTTATAGATTGGTGAATTCTATAACTTAATTGATTATACAGATACCAAAGCAGGTAATCATGTGCAAGTTTCTCTTCTATTAAAAATATAATAGGAAACAGCTCTCAAGTTGATATCTCTCAAATGACTGGCTGATATATTTATATTTTATTTATTTAAAATATATATAATACATTACCGTAACACATACATATTACCCAGAAACTGACAATGAGGACACTCTTAGATATTGCTGGTGCTTTGGCATTACAGGCAGAGCAGAGTCACTTTGGCATGCTCAATTAAAAAAAGAAACAAAATTAGTGACCATACTCATCCTAATTAGTACTCAACAGTATTATCTCTGAGTCACCAGTCTAAATCACTAACCATTAAATCAACAGCGAGCTTCAGACACCTTGTTGACATTTAATTCATCGTTAGGTTTAATATTACATATACCATTCGAAATATTAATTAATGAATTACATGACATTCAACAGGTTAATATGATAATGAATGAATTCAATATACAAAGCAAGCAATTTTATTTAAACCTATTAGTATTTTATTGTATAATATCCGTTTCACAAACATCTGTTTCAGTTCATGAAAAGATCTATACGTTGATATTTTTTTTTTAAATAAATGATGTCTCTCTCTTTTAAGTACATGATTACTCATCCTATCTGCTAAGTATAATAATAAGCTTGATATTTTATCGTATGTCCATATGTGTATTAGTCTGTTGTAGATTTTTTAATTCCTTAGAACGGATAATATTTTGGAATAATAAATCAGTCTCTAAATGCCTCCCTTGTCAAGGAACAATTCCATAACACTAGAATGATTCAAACTATGAGATTTATATATATAACTTATGAGACTTACATTATCGCTGTTTAGGTATTAAATATTTGTATTATACGAGTACATGCTAATATTGTTTAGTTTTATTTGAATTAATGTAACAATAATTATCCTAATCTATAGCTAATACAAAATATAACACGTTTATATTACTAACAGAATATTTATAGATAAAAATATATGTAGATACTTACTTTGTTGTATTATTTTTAGTTTGTATAAGTTTATAATATTTTTATCTGTGTGGAGGCTTGTTATAAGCAATTTGTTTGTTTTATTAATTTATGCTATTCTATTTATTAGTCTGTAAGCGTTTTTAAAATAAAATAAATAAAAATAATCTGACACTAAAATACCATACAAGTGATAAATATAAGAAAGTGGCTCTAATTTTAATCTTTATTGAGCAGTAAACAGTAAGAAGCAAGTACAATACTTGATACAAACATGAATGCATGAAGCACACACTTAAGAATTACACACGTACATTGTTTGAGTAGGCATTGATTCCCAAACTGAGTCTAGCTCTTAATATGGGAATCAGAAGAAAGTGGCACTAACAGTAAAATCAAACGTAATCTATTAACAAAATATATTAAAATGGGACAGAGTACTCAATATTTTAGTTGACATAAATATGAACATAGAAATCCTAGTCCCAGTTGGCTCTAGAACAATATTCAAAACATTCAAAACGGCACATGTCTTCAATGCAGAACAAAACAGAGAAATTATAATAAAGCCAAATTTTCAATTCACCGCGAACACGAGTTCTAACAGTTGCCGGTTTCCAAGCCAAGTCAGACTTTGTCTACTAAACGTAGTCCCTTATTGGATGGTAGGCCAAGGAAGCTGCCAAAACGCTCGCTATCTTGTTCCGCACTCCTTCCAGCGATTTATAACAAAACTTGCTGGCAACCGAGACAACCGCTACGTATTAGCCCAATGCACACCGCAAAACCGTATAAAAGTGTTCCCAACTTTAGTTTTTTGGCACCAGTTGTTTAAAAAATCATTTTTTGTAGTTATTTATAATTGTTTAGTTCCCTCTAAAGTGTACCATTTTGCTAGATTTTTGAGGTATTAAGAAAAAAGGTTTCAGGAATATTAAAAAATATATATATGTATATAGTTATATTGTACACAACTTGTGATTAGCTGTAAATGAATGTTAAAATAATATACTTTATACAACATGCATAGTCATGCTGACTACTAAAAGGTAGTCACAGACTGGGTTTCTTGTCTGGTTCGCAGATCAATGTCGCACGGCACTGAATTGATAAAGGAATCAATTAAACTTCCATAACCAATTTTAGCGAGCAGTATATCTTATAGCATTCCTCAATATCCTTTTCATCAACCCACAAAGAGTTGTTTAAATTAACTTGATGAATGTTTAGTATCCTACACAAAATTCAAACCTCTATTTTGCCAATGTGAAAATGTCACTCGAAATATAACCTCTCTAAAATTACGAGTAAGATTAATTTAAATTCATCTAGTTATTTTGAAGTGAAAAGCGACGAAAACACATTAGAAAACAGACCAAATAGTGAAGAAGCAATACAGCCTATAAGACAAGAGTTCTAACTTTTTGTTTTTTATTTACGTACCCAAGTTTATGGTATTGATACAGAGAAAAATGAATATTATTTTCTTTTCTTTATACTTTCTGCCAGCGGAAAAATTTAACTAGCTGTCAGTATATTTGAGGGAATTGAATACCTAATTAAGGTTGCCATATATGTTCATGATAACGGACGGAACGGCTTGAATTGCTTTCCGAGGCACTGACTGACATTAATAAATTTCTGGTTAAAAAAAACGACAGCACCTTTGACCCGACCCGTAATAGATCCCGAGACCTCTTAATCGGCGATTGCATTTGCTAACCGCTAAACTAACGAGACAGATAGGCTTATGTTAATTTCTGATATTCGCTGTTAATTTTGGCATTTTACAAAAGAAAATGCCATTATTATTTGAAATAGATGTTTCATACTGTAAAGACAATATAGGTGTACTAGAAACATTTTTCCGCCTAACCCAATATAACCATTCCTAACAATTTCGACTTTGTCAGTCTTGTATATATCGTTTGACTTGGGACTCAAATAAAAGGTATTTCAGTTTAATCAAGGTCTCGTCTGACCCAAAACTCTGACGGCCTTCACATGTCCAGCTTGCAAATGAAAAAATAAAGTTTTTATCTAACCAAGCAATACATCTATAGACTGCGATTTACCGTATGTTGCAATTATTTAAAGACATAATTAAAGTGAGGATAGTAACAGAAAACATGGATCTTTGTTTATGTTTATAAAAAGGTTTTATTTAACTTGTGATGTACGTATTTTATGTAAATCGATTTTGGAATACATAACCTCAACCGATTACTCTAAAATTTTGCTCACATATGTACGTCGTGACAATGCAATATTATGATGACATGGAGCTGATCTGATGATAGATCTGAAAGGTGGCCATAGAAACTTTTTATTAAAACTACACAAAACCATCGTGTTTGGATTCCTTTCATTCGTCTTGATGAGTACTTTGTTTATTTATTGTACTCAGGGTCTGATGATTGAGCCGGAAGGTGTTCAAGGGAAATTTGTTAAGAAAAGAAGAAATAACATTGAGTTTGGAAGCATTTGATTCGTCTTGACGAGAGTTTTTTTTGATATATGTGAATAGCGGATAATTGTGTACTCATTGTTCAACGGTCAAGTATAATGCCGGAACTAGACTGTGTTATACGCTATTCGTTATGTGACTACGCTGTATTCGCCAAAATATTTGTTATGCGCGTAAACAACAAACATGCCATCCACATTTCGAACTGGTACGCTGAATTATGCCAAATAAGGCAAATATGTGTGTATATTGTAGAGATGTGTATATTGTAGAGATGTTTCATTGTCATTTTTATAGTCAACGAAATGAAACCATACGAACGAACGAAACATATTATTTTAATTTCCTTTTAATTTTATTATATTTACAGAAACAATACCTAAATGAAGTCTATTTATTTTGATCACATGATAGATTATTTTAAATTTGTATATTAAAAAACTGTTTTAAAGTCTGTGGTTGTTAGATAAGCACAGGGCACTTCACTACCCGTCCGAAGTGTGGCGATACGATACGTATATTCGCTTTATGCGTGTCCTTGAGCTAGAAGTGTGTCAAAAAACCGACAAGTCGATGGATATGCGTATTCGCTATTCGCGCTTATATAAATAAATAATAAATAAATATTTCGGACATCTTATAAACAACGTCATCTAGTCCCAAACTAAGCAGAGCTTGTATTATGGGTACTAAACAACTGATATCAATACATAAACATTCTTTTTTTTTTTTGTAAATACATACTTATTATACATAGAAAATACCCAGACTCCGAAACAAATATTTGGTCTGACCCGGGAATCGAACCCGAGACTCAGCAGCCGTATACGCTAACCACTAGACCAACAAGGCAGTCGAATAAAGCGAATATTAATTTACCAAATACTAGTATTTGGTTTATATTTTGACTATATCCAACAGAGAATTAAGAGATTTAAGAGATGTAGAGCCCCACCATTTTCAGCACGAATGGGCCCGCACGAACGGGGCGGTATTACTCTCTCATAGAAAACCAATCTAAATTAATAAGTTTCATCGTCTTTTGTTTTTGAGGGTGAAACCGGAGACCCAATAATGCAGAAGTATCTTGGTAGGCCGAGATAGTGTGGGTCACCATGCAGCGTTATCTGCATTTACAATGAGTATGGTGACCACCACTATTGGGTTCTGTATTTATTGTCTATTGTTTTGTATTAATATGTGTAATATACTAATAACTGAGTACAGTTTAGAATTTCATATTCACCCTCAATATTTTTGCACTAGTAAGTAAATGGCACTGTTTACATATCTACATGAGAAAATAAATGGTGTTTTCGCAAGAAATTGTAATTATGTAGTGTTCTTTGTATTTGTTGTTTTCTAGATTTATTTAGTCCATATAGAAAACGAAATCATTTCCTTATACGGAATGAAGAAGCTCTAACTTACAGAAGATTGAAAGGAACCGTTTCTAGTCTATGATGTTTTCCTAGGTTCATAAATTTAATGTTTTAGTAACCAATAAGTTTTAGTTCATTTTAAAGTGTTATGAAGCAGACCCCGTGAATTTAAACTGTTTTGCATCCTCCAGAAGGAAGTCAGAGTGAAAACTTCTATAGGCAGGTATGGAACAATAGGAAATGCAAATAAATCGACATCGACATGATCACATGATGTATTAAAGTTTGAGCCAGTAAGTACTTGTAAATATAACACAGGTTTACAAATTTTCATTTTAAGATTAAACAATGAATTTGAATTTCTAAAAAAGGCAACTTTTGCTTATAGTTTTATGTTTTCACATCTGTCGATAGTGCTTATGACTGCTTTGTGTTTTATTATTTCCAATATTACATAAACCAAGTCACACATATAGTTATTTAGGAGTAAAAACCAACAATAAACCAACTTTGAATGTCTTTATAACTATTTTAAACGCACAATAAATTGACTTGACATTCCATTGCTAGTTTATAAAGCCGAACACTCAATAAATTTATATTGAAGTCTGAACTTGTTCTATCCCTTGTGTCATGTGTCCTACCTATGCATGTCTTGGCACAATTTTTGTTTGTTTCTGCCAAAAGGCCGTATTATGGAGACAGGGTATTGTACATTGAGGTATGCAAGAGAAGTCAAGTTTTAAATAATGCTTAAAGTTTATTTGAAAGTTTAAATAGAAGGTAATATGTCATTTATTTTCCTCAATAGTTTATACTCATACTAAGTCAATACATTTTATCCCTTGGTTTTTGAGTCAGAAGCCGTTATAACATGTGACTGTATTTGCTTCATGCGGAACCCAAATGACAGCACTATGTTCTAGGTGACTACGAAGTAATGCATCATTTAATACCTTCAGTGTTGTAATGCTCGTGAAACCTTGAGACTGTCTTAGCACAAAACCCAGGCTTCTGTAGGCTTTCTTACATACATTCACTAAAAGCACCCGATATCTTAGATCCGAAGTGAAATGTACCCCTAGATCAGTTACCTGCGAGACTCGTTACATGGGCGTGTCTCTTACTTTGTACTCGTATTGTACGGTTGAACGCGCTCGAGAAAAAGTTATCATCTAGCATTTAGATGCGTTTAAATAGAGCTTATTCTCATGGCTCCTATCCATCACTCTTTTTATATCATTCTGCATACGATCACATTTTAGTTTCTATTTATTTATTCGTAGTACGTTAACATTAAATAACTTTTTAAATAAATTAGTAATACAAAGTTTTAAGACAAGTTTTTAATGTCGTAACTTGTAAAGTGAGATATTCGGTCAGGTATCTATAAACATTTTTAATTAGGTTCGTGTTGGCACCTGCTGTATAAAGCCCCAAGTGTCATAAGTCTTACAAAAAAAAAGTTTTCAAAGTAATATATTTTAAACTTTTTCGACTCTTTTATACGGTTGAAGAGTTAGTTATTAAGAGTTATAAAGGTTTCCGTAAGAAACGTTTTAGATTATAATAGAAAAAATTAACAACGTTTCTTCGCAATGCTTCAACCGAATAGGAGGGCTCAAGAAGATTGACAGTACAGATTTATAGGTTTTCACCAAGTGATGGAGATTACCGGTATATATCAATACTTCTTCACGCTAGATTCTGGAGTGAGGGCCTCAAAAGATGGCATTGCATTTGTGACTGTTGAGTTTCAAGTAAATTAGTTACTGTCGATCTACAGTAACTATTTGCTGACAATCATGTTAGCCCTCATATCATGAGATCTATAGGTTGCCTCAAACCCAATAAAAACTTACTATTAATGTCAATCCAAATAAACGAATATATTAAATAAAACTTAAACGATTGTTCTACTTCGAACAAAATAACAAACATTTTCTTAACTTAACATGTTATGCATGCCACTGTTATTCATAAACAATTAACTTGTTACTATGACTTCATCACTGACGTCACCTAGGCGCCGCACGCACCGTCTCAGCAATAAAGAACCATGGCGCCTCAATACCAATACTATTACATGACCAATTAACATTGATCTTCGGATAGTCCTACATCTATTCGTGTCGTCTCAAAATTTATTCGCCAGAAGGGAGGTGTGGTGGTTCTAAATACGTTAGATGTGTAGGTGTTTACGCTCGGCGGTGTTCGCCCTGTACACTTCAATACAATGATGCTTGAGTGAAGTGTGTCTCGTGCACGTCAATTTAAAATGTTAAATGAATTGTTTGTCCAATAAGTTGCATTTAGAATAAAGTTCAAGGTATAGAGGATAGTCGTTTATTTACCAATATATATATAAAACTGTTCCGTTAATAACTCATTGACAGACAACGTACAGCCGAAACAACTAGGCGCAACAAGCTGAAATTAATTTGTCCTGTGTGTTCCTTTAGGAGGCGAGCAAATCCTCTCTGGATTTTGGAAAATTCTACTCCTAAGACGGTGAAAAAGGCAATCAAAGTTATACATCAGAATAACATGTATGTGAAGGTGCCAAAGCTAGTTCACTATATTGTTATCATACAAAGCTTGACTGGTAAAAAATGGAAAGAAAGAAACTTGATGATTATATTGTTGATGATTTTAGTTTGAACATGGCTACATGACTAAAGGTAGTTCGTTAGCATGCAAACACGTTTCAGCCGTTTGAAATACACTTTATCGAATCGATCCGTGCTTCACTATTACAGTTTCTAATCATTTATATGGTACAAGTCAAACGATTTTAGTGGTAGTTATTATAAAACATGATCCAGGATTTGAACTAAAGATCTGTAGCACAGCAATCACGTACACTACCACAGCGCCATCGAATCAGTCACAACTACAGTTCTTGTTACAGGTATTTAATCCTGACCTTATCGAGCTATTGCTTATACTCGCCGATACATCCGCATAGGCAATATGCTTTTGAAATCCTAATTTCCCATTTTCATAAGTGCCACGTTGAGAGCAATAGGCCGTAAGTGATGTTGGCAGAATAGTGTTTTAATGCGCCTTTGCTTACCTTTCCGTGATAAAAACGTGAATGTTTATATTATGTAAACCGCTTTGAGTTTATAAACTAGATCTCCGTGGCACATCTATCGCAGAGATTGTCCGGGGACGTATTCAATTTTGCATCGTGCCTATCAGCCGACTCTATTAGCCAGGTTCGATGAAACAGATTGTTCGCGTGCTATTACTTGTTCCTATGGAAACAGTAATTATCTGCTAGTTTGTATATACCTAGTTTGTAGTTGATCTATGTATTTGTTAATTGATAATATTTAGTATTATAGTTATTCTTACAACTCGTAAACTATTGGGTACTTAGGAGCACAGCTAGTCTCAACAAACTGTCTTACGTATCCCTAATCATTTTGCACGGCACTTGAAGATGTTAAATATGGTGACGTGTGGCCATTAATGTTTTACATGGAATTTGAGGTCCTTAAGTGCGGGTTACCTAAAAGTGCAACGTGATGACGACGTTGTACCTCAAACATGTGGCGAACTGTTTTTATATTCAGATTCATTCTTGCTTCACATTTTGAAGCAATATCACCACTATTAGCTATAGTTTTAGTATGTAAAATTAGTTTATAATTAAATAATTTAACTATTTTTTTTAATCCTTCTGATGCGGCAAACGTTCTTACTGATTCTGCTATTTAATCACAAAGGAAACAAATAAATGTCACATCCAACTAATCTGTTGACATTCGATCTTATTCTGTTGTTAACATCACATAACTAACCTAAACTAAAAAAAAATGTATACTTTATTTTTAACATGATTTTCGATATCTCTAATCCTAGCTATTCCTTTCAATACGTGTAGACAAGTGTAGCAGTAACGTCAAACTAGTAGTTTCGCACTTAAATTAGACGTCATGTAAATACTTGCCGACTAAATCAAACTCTACTCTTAATGTGGAAATTCTTTAATTTTTGTGGATTTTTCATTCAAAATCAATTAAGTAAATTATCATGTCTTATGTGGTATACCTTTTATAATCGTTTTGTAAGGTGCATCTTTTATAGATATTTGTTAAAGATTTTAACTACTAAACTAAATATCCATGAGTACTACATTAAAAAATATTAAAATTAACAAAATATTAAAAAGTCCTGTAAGTCTTTGAAATTATAGTATATAATCCAACAACAACAATTTGAGTCGATTTAAATTTGGTGATGTTAACAAGAGAAATACTACCATTATTAACGTAACGCGTGACCCAAACAGAAATTTATTACTCCCAATCATTCAGACGTATTCAATTATATAACATATGCAATTTCCGTTAAGAAAACTTTTTACATAGGTAGAATCTACAATTGATTAGAATCTTTGAGTAGCGAATAAAGACAATGCATGCATGGTGACCAATACTATGACGGCGTGTCGAGATGATCCTGCATCATTATGCCTCCGGTCTAGCACTCACTGTCACTTTAGGCCAGTCTGACAGGAAAGTAGTAGCATCCTGGTTGAACCGGCCCGTTTGTGCTGAAATCAGCGTGGCTTTCATTCCTTGCGAATGATTTTTAAGGCGGTATTTTTGCTCGTCTAAATAATTTCAGTTTTATAGTTTAGTTTCTTTTTATATCCTTTGTAACTGTACATATTAACTATAATACATCTTGTGTTCAAAAACGGAAATTTGTATATTAATGATAATAGTTTATCAAAGTCGACAGTCGACTGAAGTGGACGGTCTGATTGATTTCTTAATTAAATTTCAACATTCAATTATAACTTTTAATCACGAGTGTCATGACACCGACCGTTGACACGGTCACAATACCTCGATCGATTGATAGGTATCATATAAATTGAGTTACTATGTTCACTTCTGGTGATACTGACTTCTTACTACAATTTTATTCAAAGATGTTGTACTATACTAGTTTTCGTATAGGACCAATGGTGATTCCATTTATATCTATTGGACTGCCTCGTTGGTCTAGTAGTTAACGGATGTAGCTGCTGATCAAGACGTCTAGGGTTCAATTTTCGGGTCTAACCAAATATTGGTTTTGAAGTTTGGGTGTTTTCTATGTATGCAATCAATTTGCACCAATAACCGCGGGCAACAGCACGGGACTCAGCTAGTCACTAATAATGTCACAATGCTTACCTTCATAAAAACAGACCCCTTCAGGACTGATTAAATCAATGTTCATAGACTTGAAAAAACACCTCCGTAGTGTGTTTTGGTATTTTTACCAGAGTAAGTCTTAAGTAAGCTGCAAAGTCCAATCATTACAAATATCTGCAATAAATTTACTTACAAACATAAATTAAAATAAATTCATGCTTCAATAAAAAGCTTTTATTGCAATTTTTTTTATAATTTACAAAACAATAACCTGATTGACATCTACTGGATTTAAATCCTGCATGTTTATTAATAGTAAGACAATAATAACAAATCACACTATTCCATCATAAATGTGAAACCAAGTTTTTTATACAGTTCATTTGAAATATAATATAAATATTGCTAAGGTTGAGTTAAACTAAACAATAAAAATAAAGTTAACTTCTTAAACAAATAATAATATTAGGAATTTGCCATTAAGGAAATTTAAGAATACCATTAAATCTAAGTTATCCGCAAAGGGATTTTATACCATAGCAGAATATATTGTTGATAAAACCGCCTGGGATTGAGCTGCCCATTCTGCACATGCTGTTTATTGAATGTTTAAATTTATTTTGATGTGACGATGATTTATGATTTAAATTTATGATCTACATTTAACAAATTAATCTAAATTTTTGCCATTGTTGACAACTTTTTAATTATTATCTTTAATTATTATAATTGTGACAATTGTAATTATCGCATTTAAGAATATTGTCTGGACTTTAAAAGAGACTGTGATCCCTGAGTTTGTTTCGTCCTTTCTTCTCAGGGCTAGTCTAGTTAGGAAAGGCCGAACTCATCTGCTCAAAAAAAAAAAGTTTTAACTTGCAAAAGTGTTCATGTAACCTAATTGCAGAATAAATTATTTCATTTCATTTCATTTCATAAATTATTTCATTTCATTTCATTTCATTTCATTTCATTTCATTTCATTTCATTTCATTTCATTTCATTTCATAACAAAACAGTTACAGTATTCCACCCGAACAAGTATGTGTACATCACAAGTCAATTAAAAGCTTGTAATTAATATGATTTATCGTTATCGTCATATCTAGCAAAATCAGAAAGGATCTTCGAAGTAAGCATCAAAGATGTATACGTATATACCTACAAAACCTCCAAGGTTTTGGTTCATTGTTATAAATGGAGGCTTTCAAAGTTAACACTAATACCCAAATTCCGAAAATAATTGGGATGAACAGGTACGCCTATCTCTCACATTTCCATTTAAATAAACATCGTTGGTGGATTCTGCGGCTGCCTGACTTTTAGCCAAGTATTTAATTATAAGAAGAGCGGCATTGTTTTCAATATCGAATAACCTAGAGGTAGCGATTATGGAACAGATTTCAGTCCCTTCATTTATTTATTTCAGCTCTTGAATCAGCTGTTCTGCAAGTTGATCTCGATTGCTTGGTAATGTAGTCATCAGCAACCTTTAAAAGTATACTGCTGGACATAGGTCTGTCCTTAGACAGATGTTAATGTTCCGTCTCTTACTGTACAGAGCCGTGAGAGGCGCAGCAGCATCCTGCCTCGGGGGTGAGTCCAGTCACCCCGAGATGTACCCCAGTTGAAGGGTAAGGCAGGGGGGACACCAGAAGGATGATGTGATCCTCGTGTTCCTCCCGACTGCCGAGGTAAGCCGCAGCTGGGTTTAGTGGGTAAACCGGTTGCCCATAAGTCCCACAAGGCCAAGTCCCATAAGGCGTGCCCTTTGCGTGCCCCACGAAGGGTATGGTGCCAAAGAATTTCACCGCGTAAAAAAAAGGTCTGTCCTTAGAAAGGAAATTATGACCCACTATATCATACTGATAATGTTCCCATACATAGTATCCAATCTGATTTTATTGAAAATTATCAACTCATTAGAGAATTTTTTTACAAATTCAGAAATAAGGCGTTGTGTACATGTATGTAGGTGTACATGATTATAGAAATGCCTGATAAATTCGATGTTTAGGGTCTTAAGGTATAACCGGTTGAACTAGTAGCCGACTCAAAATAGTCTTGGGAATAAAGGTGCACACTCTGGTACTAGAGTGGCCATGGTGGTCTTAATCGGCTAGGATTACATCTTTATGATCATTATATTTATTTTACTGGCTAGCATTTGCCTGTCGCTCCACCCCCTTATATGTCAGATGTCATGGTAATCATTTTTCGAATTAATATATAGCTTTGGACACTCACAAATAATAAAATTTTGACGGCACACTGCCTACTGGTTTAATCTGTTGTGTCGTGTTGGTTGTTGGTGTCGTGGGTTCAAATCACTGAGAGACAACAATGAGATATCACTTTGTGTGATTCACAAATTGTTATTCTGAGTCTGAGAAGATAATAATTGAGAGAATAACTGAGATAATAACTGAGAAATAATTTTCAAAATTGGTTTATTTAATCCAGACATTACCCTCTACAACATCACAAACTTAGTGTATTTATTATAGAAAACTGTTTTAAACTTTAGATGTAAATACACGATGGTAGAAGAAATGGTCGTGTTAGTGAGAAGTGACAATTATTTGTGGAGTGAATCAATCTCACGACCCCTGTTCCGATAAGATGCCATCAAAAATCTATCCATAAAACTTGAATTTTCACAAACCCATAATGGTCTCTACTAAAAAATTTATATCTACGTTCGGCCCCAAACGAACTTCTATTAAGAGGATTGATTTTTTGGTTCACCTGCCCCTTGTTTATAGTTCCAATTTCGCTGAGAGCATTCCATGGTGTTTTTTATGACGTCGAACGGAACGTATTGAACACGGAATGTGGTCACATCTGAACCTCGAGTGTCGTATAATTTATAACGTCATCAAGAGATGGGCTGTATATCTTGATATCGGTCTAGGGTTAAGAAATGAGGTGTTAAATATGATAAAATATTTTTCTTTTAAGTGTTTGGTGAATTTATGGACTGTTTATGCGGTTATCGCCCAATGTCCAATGGTTATTATGGAATGTATCGCTATCCACTACGGCTGTTAAGAATTTGTGTAAAGGCACATGTCATCATGATATACAATCAGTTGTGGTCTTGAATGATCGTGACAAACAGTAGCAATGTATAGTCAGTTGTCAATAAATTAATGTAATAAATATTATTTATAAAGTTTGATTCTACTTGACATCAACTAACTTTTTGTCAAAATAATTAATGATTTTTATATAATGATCAAATTGAAGGCTTTTTGACGGCTTATCTAATGCATTTTTTTGCATGAATATATAAGGATATAAGTTAAGAAAAAGCTTGTTCCTAAAACAAAACTTTGAAATTCCAACAACCATCGTGAATATTGAGTACGACGACTCAAAGTAATACTTCCTCTTGAATAATTCAGTCTAAATGACTGGCTATGATTTGCAAACGAAAGGAGAACTGATATACATAATAAACGTAAAATATTGCACTTTGTTTGTACCAACAATACGAACTTATCACCATTCCTGAGGTTTTTCAAAACTTAAGAGTTTTTCAAAGCGAAAGAGACGGATTCGTAGAGACTGTATAGGATCATCTCTGTCACTGGATACAATTATGATGTCTTTGGAAGCTGATGTTATTAATTACTTTGTGGCTGGTATATTTAAGACATTAATTAAGGTAACAGCGATTGTAGCATTACAACATAGAGCGAGATATTAGAAACAGTTTTCATAATGAAAACAGCTGTTACTTAGATATTGAGATGATTAACACAACGCACCTTCGTCTCTATTCGTAAAAACTATTTGAATAAAACTTAAAAAAATATTAGAAACTATACCTTCTATTTTCCGACGTTTCGAACGGGTTATGCCGCTCGTGGTCACGGGTAAACTGATGTGAGCTTAGCGTCGCCTTCGAGATGTGCAGGTTGTGTCTACCACATTTGGTTTGAGGATCTGGCGGGTTCTTCCCGCTGTAAGGCTCAACTTAGGAGTCTGCAGCGGCTGATGGTCATACGTATCGTACGGGGCTACCACACCATCTCGTACGAGATAGCGACGGTCTTGGCACGATCTCCACCCTTAGACATTCTGGCCGACATGTACACAATGGTCTACGACCAAATTCGTTCTGTGTGTCGGGGTGGTGAGGGGACAGCGCCGGATTTAGAGCCCGGAATGCTACGGCGCAACGCACATGCTCAAGCATGAAAGATGTTGGCAGGCACGGCTTGAAATTCAGAGCCGTTCTGCCGAACTTCGAAGCATGGGTAGAGAGGACCGGTTACGTCACCTACCGATTAACTCAGATACTCACCGGGCACGGTTGCTTCGGTGAGTATCTATCTGAATCAAATAGGACGGGAGGCTACAGCACAATGCCACCATTGCGGGTCTAACCGAGACTCCGCCCAGCACACGCTGGAGGACTGCCCTGCTTGTGAGTCTGAGCGTCGAGTCCTGGTCGGACAGATCGGACGAAAGTGGTGACAACCACCAGCATTGATCGCGGCAATGCTGGCGAGTGTCAAGGGATGGGAAGCTTCTTCTTCTGTGAGACTGTTATGCTCCAGAAGGAATTCGCAGAGCGGGATCGGGAAAGGGCTGATTCCACTCAAAGGAGGCGGTGAAGTGGACGCGGTAGAAGCCGCTAGCTAGGGAGCTAGCTGCGGTCACACCCTGGGGAAATGTGATCGCTGCAAACGACTCGAGACTATGTCCTTTCTCATTTTCTAGACTATCTGTGTGCCAAATTTGATTCAAATCTGCTTAGTAGTTTTGCCATGAAAACCGGTCAGACAGATAGACAGGCAGATATTACTTTCGCATTTATAATACTAGTAAGGATTAGTAAGGATTTTGTTAAAAAAATTGTAACTGAACATTTACCAAATCCTCCATTACCGGTGGCGGACACCTGTAAAAATATAACCCGGCCTCGCATACACAACCGCCCTGTGCCTTTAAATCGAAAACCAATTACGGAAAAACTGTACATAAATACATGCTACCGTTGTCCGGACACGGATAAACGTATACTACGCATATAGAAACGGTAAATGCAATGTCCAAGATCGTGGATAGAACTGGAAGGGACATAGTATATACATTTGTATAGTATGCAGTATAACCTCTTAATTATTTTATTTATGTGTTGTGTTGCGCTTCTCAGGTACACCATAAATTAACAATTTATTAAATTAACACTAAGCAGTTTTCAATATCATTGGGCTTGTACACAAATTAGTGTTATGCTTATTTTTGTCGTATAATATTCGCATAAAACTTAAGTCTGCGTTCGTGTATATCAAGGACATGTAAGACTCACTGCGATTAGAGATGTAAAGATCAAATTATTGAAAAGGTAATTTATAATTAAAATAGACATTATTGTCTTTTAAGATTTTCTTTGTGAAATTTTTAAAATATAATCAAATGCATATTTTTATATCATTTTTGTATTATTATTGCTTGCCTCTTTGAAAACCGTAAGTCTTCCCTTCAATAAACTTAATAATATATAAAGTAAGTGGTTGAGCCGTTTGTTATTTTAAATATAGGTGCGGCCATCTTGGGTGGAGTGCAATGCTTTGCTTGTCCAATAAGCGACCCGGATGGCAGTTCGCACATGCGCAGCAAGCACACCGCTACCATGACAACGGTCAAACCATAAGACAGTTGAACTTTTTTCTCCGTCAAGAAAAGTGTATCGTTGACGGCTCGCATCTCGCTTTTATCTCAATTTCTCTGTTCCGCTGTGATAATAATTTACAACATTCGCTGTGAGTGGAGTGCCCTTTCATCACGTTGCTGCTACCATGCCACGAGCGACTTGGCAAGTTCAAGGTGAGTGCTCTTCCCTTGTATGAGTTGTATTTGTATTTGATATAACAGCGGCCTCCATCTCCAACACCCGCATTCTATCCTGCTTGGATATTTAACTAAACCGCATCTCCATAATTTTTTGGCCTTAAAGAGCCGGATTTCACCAGCCTGGTGCTATCGTAGGAATTATTCCGTATTTTATTTCGAGTATTTGCGTTTATAATTTGTTCTTCATTTATAAAACGGTACCCGAAAGTACACGCATCGCATATATTCGCATAATTTCTCATTTTTCGCTATATTTCTCGCATTTTTTCGCAATATACTTTCATATTTTTCTTTATTTATCGCATACAACGCTTATATTTGTTCAACAATACTTGTTTTGTACATTTAACGTAATTTACGCAGTTACAGTTTTTACGGTTTTTTCTTACTATTCATAACCTACACTTACTAACGGTAACGCTCAAAAATGTCGTTAGAAGCTAAGTTACGTTTGGTCATTGCTAAAAAAGAAGCTATTTTTTCGCATATAATTTCTTTATACAACACCGCTAAGAAAATTGTTCCGTCTGTTAAAGAAACTAGAAATAAACTTGAATTTTTAGCTGCTTCTTCAAACATTGACAAATTATATTCGGATTTCAATATTTTATGTGATCAGCTTAATGAATTAGAATTAGAAAAAAATCCTGATTATAAACTTAACTTTGATAATTGGACGTCTTTCGAAACGTTATTTTCTTTTATCAAACAAGCACGCACTGAATGCTTGGAATCTCGCCGTGCAGCCGGCGATACTTCGTCAGCTGATATTAATAAGGCATCCACCGCTAATCCCAGTTACTTCTGTTTAGCTCCGCTAGAGCTAATAAGTTTTTCTGGTGATACAGAATCTTGGCCGCTTTTTTACCAATGTTTCAAAACAAACGTACACGAAAATAAAAATTTAACTGATGGTCAGCGCGTTCAATATTTAGTAGGTAAATTAAGTGGTACTGCGCTTAACGTATTCGCAGGTATTATACCTAACGAATCGAACTACGCTACGATATGGAATTCTTTAGTATCGAAGTATCAAGATAAGAAGTTGCTAGGGTCAATGTACTTAAATAATATACTTGACATAAAATCTACTTCGGACTCAGCTGCTCAATTAAATAATTTTATCGAGCGTGTTCATTCGTCTTGGTCTGCATTAAAACAGCTGGGTATTGACGACTTGGCTGACTTTATAGTTACGCATATCGCTTCACGTAAGATAGACACACAGCTGATACAAAGGTTCGAACTATCTGTCCGCGATAAGGAGATACCTACGAGTACGGACTTAGTCAATTTTATGAGGCATCATGTGAAAGTGCTTGAGCGAACCTCCGCTGTTCATAAAAGTACTTCACTGCCGCACGCTCAGGGCTTCTTCGCAAACCGGTCGCGTAATAATAGCGCGCCAAAGGTCTCGCACACCTGAGAATAATGTAACTAAACCCGCTTGTGTTTTTTGTAAGACTTTACATCATTTTCAACTATATGAATGCACTGCATTCAAACAGTTGCCCGTAAACGAACGCTTTCATTTTATTAAGTCAAATAAATGCTGCATTAATTGTTTAAGTTCAAGGCATTCCTCGCTCAGCAAGTGTGCTTCTCGAAGGACTTGTAAGCAGTGCAATAAGCAACACCATACTCTGTTGCATTTCGATTCGTCATTGAGCAGCGCCCCACGCACCTCGCCGCACGCGGCAAGATTGCCGCCGCCTGCGCCCGTGCACCCCGCACCCGCTTGTAGCTCTGCTGGCTCAGCAGCGGCTACGACCGTAGCGCATAAGTCAACCACGCAGCAATCTGCGTCTCCACAGTCTTTATGTATGCATACGCATAATATAGACAACGACATACCGGTTGCCTGCTACGATGACGTTCCGTGCACTACGCTAGCGAACTCTCAACCTGTTGCGTTCCACGCTTACAAAAAGGTTCAATATGATAAGACTGTTATCTTACCTACTGCTCAAGTAGACGTCTCGAACAACGGAATGCAATATACAATTAGATGTTTAGTTGACAGCGCTTCTCAGAATCATTTAATCACTCTTTCATGCTGCGAAAAATTAAAATTAAAAATTTGTCCGCTTATTAACTCTTGCTTAAAAACAGTGGGGTTAATATCCGCTCCGATTAGAGGCTACGTATCACTTTTAATTAAATCGCGCGTTTCGGATGCGAGTTACAAAGTGACGCTGCTAGTGGTTGATCACATTACCGATCATTTACCTACGCGTTCAATCCAAGCTTCCGTCATGGAACATTTTATCAATCTACCGCTAGCGGACGATCAGTGGGGCTCGCCCGGTAACATTGATGCAATTCTCGGCGCTCAGCTGTTTCCATTTATTTTACTTGGGGGAAAAATAATTCCGTCAATCGCTCAGTCTTCTCAGGCTTCTCACTCTGCACCTTACGCTCTCGAGACTACGCTTGGCTACATTATCATGGGTGAGACATCGACGTCTTGCTCTGATGGTGAGGCCTGGTCCTTCGGTCCTTTAGTAAACGAACTAAACGATAAAATCGTTAAGTTTTGGGAGCTGGAAGAGGTACAGTCGCATGCTGTTGGGAGCCCAGAGGACAACGACTGCGAGCAGCTGTACGCGTCCACAGTCACGAGAAGTTCTTGCGGACGTTATATCGTGTCCCTGCCTTTCAAGGGGGACCCCAAAACTTTAGGCAATTCTTTTATTACCGCACAACGTAGGTTTAACTCACTTGAGCGTAAATTTAAATCGCTACCCGCATTACGCCAAGCATATAACGACGTAATCAACGATTACATACAGAAGGGCTATCTTTCGGAGTTGCCTTACTCCGCCGCTGCCGTAACCGAAGGTTACTTTATACCGCATCACGCCGTCGTTAGACCAGACAAGTCGACGACAAAAACACGCGTCGTGTTGGACGCAAGTGCTAAGACGGAGACAGGTCCGTCCCTTAACGATCTATTGCATACAGGCCCTAATCTGCAAGCGGATCTATTCTCTCTCATGTTGAATTTTCGTTATTTTAAAATAGCAATAACCGCAGACATACAACAAATGTACCTAAGAATTTTATTATCGGAAGGTGATCGTAAATATCAAAAAATAGTATATCGCTTCAACGAGACCGAGCCACTCCGCATCTTTCAATTCAACTCTGTGGCTTTTGGTCTTCGCTCAAGTCCCTTTCTCGCCATGCGAACCGTCCGGCAGCTAGCTGAAGACGAGCACGCTCGTCTCCCTCTCGCTGCAGCGGTTGCAACCAGCGAGTTATATATGGACGACTTAACCACTTCAGTGCCGTCTACTGCTGATGGCATACAACTCGCTGACCAGCTGCTCGCTCTGTTCGAAGCCAGTGGATTTAATCTGGTTAAATGGGCAAGCAACTCGCCAGAGCTTCTTGCACATTTGCCCGAATCTCATCGCGCGCCGATTGAATTCACCGACGATAGTGACACGCTGAAGGTGTTAGGCATAAAGTGGACACCTACTACGGACGCTTTCTCCTTTACTACATCCGCCGCGTCTGTAGCTTGTACCAAACGTGCCATACTTTCGACCATTGCTCGCTTATTTGACGTGTTGGGGTTTGCAGCGCCTGTGATTCTATACGCCAAGCTCTTGCTTCAGGAGCTCTGGCTCGCAAAGATAGGGTGGGACGAAGAGCCCCCTGCAGATTTGAAGGAACGCTTCGTCAAATTCAAAACCGAACTTTCCTTATTGTCGAAACTGCAAATACCTCGGCACCTAGGTACTGCTACGGGCTGCACGCTAAACTTGCTCGCATTTGGAGACAGCAGCATGAAAGCCTACGGCTGCGTCATTTACTTACACGTGACATATCCAAACCGCGACATTTCGGTTCGTTTAGTGTGTTCAAAGTCAAAGGTAGCTCCGCTAAAAACTGTGACTCTGGCAAGGCTTGAGCTATGCGCTGCGTTACTCTTAGCTAAACTTACCAAGCGAGTTTATACTGCATTTCATGGACGCTATCCTATTCAAAACATTTTCGCATTTTCGGACTCCACGGTCGCTTTGTCCTGGATCCACGCATCGCCGCACCGTTGGCAAACATTTGTTGCCAACCGTGTCAGTAAAATTCAGGAGCTTCTCTCTCATGACCGCTTCTTCCACATCAATGGAAACGAGTACCCCAGTGACTGCGTATCGAGAGGCCTGTTGCCTTCGCAGTTGGTAAACCACCAGCTCTGGTGGTGTGGCCCTCACTGGATTCATTGTCCAATTGATGAATGGCCCATAGTGCCGTTCGAACCGTCCCGTGTGGAGGCCATACCTGAAATGAAAACATCAGTGACACTTACCGCTATAACCGATGTGGAGGCTTCACCGCTGCTAGAACTCGCCGTCCGGGTCTCGACCTGGAAGAAACTGCTACGAATTATCCTTTACGTCCTACGCTTCGCACGGAAACTGCCACGCTCGGCTTCCATTCAGGCGTCAGATCTGCAAGCTGCTGAAAACCTAATTTTGCATGAGCTCCAGATCAAATATTTCGCGGAAGAAATCAAAGCTTTAGCAAAGGGCAACTTACCTTCGCCTGCGTTGAGGAAGCTTGATCCTTTCGTAGACAGCCACGGGTTACTCCGCGTTGGTGGCCGGCTCACTAATGCGAATATACCATACGAAAACCGGCACCCAATACTGTTGCCGCGTCGCGATCACGTGGTCGAGCTTATCATTGACGACTGCCATCGTTCTAATTGTCACACAGGTTCGCATTTGCTCATGTCGTTGCTACGGCAACGCTACTGGATCATTTCCGCTCGAAACTTGATCCGACAACGCATCCGCAAGTGCAACTTTTGTTTTAAAGTTGCACCCACACATCCAACGCCTATGATGGCTAGTCTTCCACCTGCGCGAGTGCAAGAAGCGAAAGCTTTCACTCACACGGGCGTTGACTATGCTGGGCCGTTTAACATAACTCTTACTCGCAGACGTGGCGTTAAGAGTCAAAAGGCGTACATATGCCTTTTCGTCTGCTTAACCACTAAAGCAATACATATAGAAATTGCATCTGATCTTAGCACAGACACGTTTATCGCCGCTCTTAAACGCTTTCTCGCTAGGCGTGGCCCGGTTTCGTGCCTTTACAGTGACAACGCTACTAATTTCATTGGTGCTAAACGTCAGCTCGACGAACTGCACACGTTCCTAGCTGCGAAGGACACATCTAACGCGTTCCAAGCAGCCTTGAACGGCCATAGAATCACGTGGCGTACAATTCCCGCTCGCGCCCCCCACTGGGGTGGATTTTGGGAAGCGAATATAAAGTCAGTCAAGACATTGTTATACCGCACGATAGGACAGCAGCTACTCTGCTATGAGGAACTGCTGACTGTACTAACGCAAATAGAATGCCTACTGAACTCGCGGCCACTCTGCGTCTTTTCTGAGCAGCCTCATACCATTTTAATGCCTGCTCATTTTTTAAATACTACCCCGCTGCAATCGTTGCCCGCGTATGAGGTTGATCACACAACAAGCCTGTGCAACCGCAAAAAACTATTAGATAGGCTAGTTCAGAGTTACTGGAAAAGGTGGCACGTTGACTACCTGCACACGCTTCAATTGAGACAAAAATGGAATACTCCAGGTGTTTCAATTGAACCCGGTACGCTCGTGCTTATCCATCAGGATGACACGCCTCCGCTCCGCTGGCCCACAGGCATTATTGAACAAATATACCCGGGAAAGGACGGAGTCACGCGAATGGCTCTTGTGCGCTCTACAACTGGCACCTTTAAACGCCCAGTTGTAAAGCTGTGTCCTCTTCCATCACAATAGATTATAAAATTTATATTTTGTTGCCATTAGCTTTAGTTAAGTATACAATTATATTCGTAAAATTTAAACCTATTCATAATTTCATATTATTTTTTTTCCCTTTAATTCCGCATTTCATACTTCGCATTAAATTCAATTTCATTTATTTGCAAGTTTACTATAACTTGACTCCGCATTATAGCACCGCTCGCATTTATATCTTTTGAAAACCCTACGGTTTTTCAAGCCGGGGAGAATGGTTGAGCCGTTTGTTATTTTAAATATAGGTGCGGCCATCTTGGGTGGAGTGCAATCCTTTGCTTGTCCAATAAGCGACCCGGATGGCAGTTCGCACATGCGCAGCAAGCACACCGCTACCATGACAACGGTCAAACCATAAGACAGTTGAACTTTTTTCTCCGTCAAGAAAAGTGTATCGTTGACGGCTCGCATCTCGCTTTTATCTCAATTTCTCTGTTCCGCTGTGATAATAATTTACAACATTCGCTGTGAGTGGAGTGCCCTTTCATCACGTTGCTGCTACCATGCCACGAGCGACTTGGCAAGTTCAAGGTGAGTGCTCTTCCCTTGTATGAGTTGTATTTGTATTTGATATAACAGCGGCCTCCATCTCCAACACCCGCATTCTATCCTGCTTGGATATTTAACTAAACCGCATCTCCAGTAAGTATAGTTTATGTAACTTTTATTGGTGTGAGATAAAAACGTCATCTCTGATTTTTCGGTATACATCGCATTTTTTTTTAATTAATGCACTTTACTAGTTCAAAATCACCGAGGTTAAGCAAAGACGACGGGGTCAGTACTTGGTTGGGTGACCATTACTGCCTTAATACCATGAACGTCTCAGTGTTTCGGAGGTCTCGTTAAACAGTCGGTTCCGGTTGGTATCACAGGATAACAGTCGTGAAGCTTAGTTGGAGGACTTCGGGTGGTTTAAAAGCATCCAACGGCAATATTACGTAGCCACGAAACCTTAACAGTTTTCAACTCGCACAGCGTGGTCATAACTCTCTCTTGAGAGGAGACCCATAATGTCCCTCTCAGCTCAAAGGGACATTATGGGTTTTTGGTGACTTGTTCTAGTAAAATTATGATCGTGATCTTCTCGTATTCTTTTGTGGTTCTCCAAGCTAAACAAAAAATATTTTATTGGAGTTTAAAACTGTAACTGAACTACAACTGGTTAAAACCAAATCAAATACCCAAAACTACATCGACTGCACATTGCATTTTTGTTCCATTGTTACGAGTCTCTGAGGAGATTGGACCACATACTCGCATAGGACACTACCACACTGTTTGTTTTTTCTCTAGGGACCATTCTACGTACAAGTTTTGTTGAAAACTTTGGAGATGGTATTCTATGGTTCTGTATGCTACTTTCATTTGGGAAAAGTCAGATAGTG
The DNA here is from genome assembly GCA_932526445.1 of Phragmatobia fuliginosa. Classification (NCBI taxonomy): domain Eukaryota; kingdom Metazoa; phylum Arthropoda; class Insecta; order Lepidoptera; family Erebidae; genus Phragmatobia; species Phragmatobia fuliginosa. The sequence continues at coordinate 10,771,384 of OW052064.1, read as the reverse complement.
TTTATTTATTTATGTTGTTCAAATGGCTTACATCGTGGTGAGTGAAAAAAATATTGATGCAGGACTTTGCTGTTTTTTTTTCAAAAGGTAAAAACTACCTATTTCTTATAAATACACATAATGCAACATATTACATACAATATATAATATTACCTCATGTTTACCGCCCTTCTGACAGTTTTAATCAAGTCCTGTCCGCAGCACTCCATCTAATTTTGTATGAAATTTTGGTTGATTGCTTCATGAATTGCTGCTAATGTGATGGTTTGCTTTGAAAACTAATCAGTTTCACAATAGAGAAAGAAGGTAGATAAGGGTGAGGAAAAGGACCTAGGATTCTGAACAACACAAAACTTGAACTGAGAAACAAAAAAGCCAAAATAGGGTGACCGAAATTAGGTGAGAGAAATGTAACATAACTTAGTTCAATTTTAATATATTTAGATGAGTGAATATCTCCACATAAACTTGGACACAAGTCCGCTAATATTGATATTCGATTCCGCAACTACTTGCTTAGCTGAAAATCATCATCATCAACAGCCTTCAACAGTCTACTGCTGGACACAGGCCTCTCCTTAGATAGGAGGTTTTGGCCTACTATACCACGCTGGCCAGACGGGTTTGTATAGGGTTGGTTTCAAGTTATCCTTCTCTGAAAATATTCTTGATTAAAATTTGGCCACATCCATTGAGCTATATTGAGTCAGATAGAACGTTTAATTAACACGAGTGACAGGCCGATGTGAGTCGACGCACTGGCATACATTGCGAAATAACAATACTCTAGTAGTATGTACACTGGATTATAAATGGAACTTGATTTAAACACGTCGCTCGCAATGAACAAGATCTTGTTGTTTGTACTCTAATGAAGTGTTAGCTACAAATTTTGGGTTTAGTTTCCGCTTTGTTGTAGTTGTTTTTGTTGAGAAATCTGTGTGAATGTAGTTTATGTGATAGAGATAAATTAAGTTTTAATGCTGATTTTTGCACGAAAGGTCTGGCTCGACCGGTGCAGTACTAGCCTTGTGCAGAAGACCTACCTAAAATGACAACATTTATTTTGGTTGGTGAGTGGAGACCATTGACCAAATGATGCAAAAGCATCTCACTGGGCCCTCATAGTGTAGATCACCATTTGCCATTATTTGCATCCACAACGAGGTGGCTTTTCATCAGCCAGTGTAGAATCACTTTGGCAGGCTTAAATATATAAAAAATGTATAGAAAGTTCGATAGCTCTGTTAAGGTAACTGTGAAATGATGAGTATAATACTGTGATACTATACGCATTATATATGAGACCAGTAACATTGTTCGAACTATTTAAAGTGTGTGGCATACTCTCGCGAACGCGATGTTGACTCGCAGGAAGTGTATTAACGCCAATCGCCGACGCAGTGTTGCCAGATAAATGTAATGTATAGCCGTCAAAAACATAAGTAAAATAAACAAGTCTAATACAACCCAGTTCTTTTGTTGTAAAACGTTGTGAGATCCACATAGTACCAAGTTGGTTCATTTATTCAGAGATATTCAGTCTTAAGTTATTCTGTAAGAAGCTAACCTAACAACATCTTATAGCTAACATATAAACATTAAAAATCTATGGTTTTTAATAAATAGAATGACTTTACAATCGCATCAAAACACAATGTATGTCACAAGTAATACTCGTACATTTTAAATTAAATTAGATTGTTTAAAGTGCGATTGCCAAGTCAGTGTAATAACAACATATTGCTTTTTAATTTCAAAATACGCGGTAACACTGTTTGTATTGAAAGTAGTGAGGACAATAGCAACTAATCAATTTTTACTTTTTTATAACCCTTTTTGTTTTGAAACCCACCTTGGATTATGAATATGATTGGAAACAAACGTATAAAATTAGGTATTTTATGAGTCATAAAATATTTTTATAAGTTACTAAAGTCATCATCTTTTAAGCCATTATTCCCATGATTATTTGTGGGTCGGCTACTAGTACAACCAGTGGTACCTGAATTTCAGTTTTTCCAAGGACCGACTGGCATCGGACCTCCGCAACCCCGAGGGAGAACTGAAATTCGAATGACTGACTTCCCAATAACGATTCCATAGATGTTCGTGATAACCGGGACCGACTATTAGCAATTATATTATAAGTTACCAATCAATACATTCAAAATAAAGACGCTTCTGATCGCATAATAAGTCTATCAAATATGATTTTGACATTGTTCTTTGCTAATTGCAAACGCACTTATGAAAAAGTTATAATCATTATATCCGTGTTATTATAAAAAATATATTATTAAAAAATAAATATATTATAAAATATTTAAAATCGTGCTTCATTTTAAGCTTTATTATGATAATATCGATACAATTCAACGATGAAAGAAGGATGGGATTAAAAACAAAGAATATACTGTACGTCTCTTCTAATTTATATTATTATTCTTCCTCACTGACGTTGAACAAATAACGATAATTGTACCACATTCACCGTTTCCACGTCGAAATATTATATTGAAACTCGTACTCCTTTAGCTGTATTACTATTATCGGATTCGCTTTCGCATGAAGACAGATATTGTACAGTATAAAAGAAAGTCGTTCTTGTCGATCATTGGTACGGAAACAATATTCGATATCATGATTAATGGGAATGTAAGCATTCATATATGTACTTTTCACACGATTCTGCACGTAACAACAGTAGTTACAGAACCTCTTTCCTTTTTAGATACAACTAGCTTTTACCCACGGCTCCGCTCGCGTGTATGTGATTATCGTGGTAAAACTAGATTCAAGAATCAAATCATCTCATATCAAAATTAATTGAAATCAGTGCAATGGTTTAACCGGGAAAACGTAACTGACTAACGTAGTTACTCTCGAATTTATAATATTTGAGTTTGTTTCAACAACTAGTGTTGGTAACAGCTCTGACAATTTAAGGCCGCTGCATACGTAATGAGATATTACCTCGGACGGGACGTGGACGGGACGGGGACATGGTTGCCTCGGTATAAACAGGGACATGATGTAAATGCATACGCACCGTGCCTGTGACTCGGATCTAATGTGCTAGTGTTGTGAACGAGGAAAGATGGATTTTTCATTTCAAAAATTGGCTTTAATTGCTATTGACGTGCTAAACATCGTCGGCGACGATATTTAGCTCGTCCCGTGCGTGCCACGTTCCCGTCCCGTCCGTGTCTCCGTGAAGTATGCATTTCCTTATAAATTTTTATGAAACGATGTTTGTAAAACTTCCCGGCCCGTCCCGTCCGTGTGAAATCCCGTCACGTATGCAGCGGCCTTTATAGACACATTTTTTTTATTTATATAAATGTATAATTTACAAGCTGAGCCCCGCAATGTTACACGTGGTCACTGTTGTAAATAGCGAATCAATGACGCTGCGAAGCAACGCTAAAAAAATAGTTTAAGTTAGTCCTTTTGGCAAGTAGACGTTCTAAAGATTACCGGGAACAAACTGACAAAAATAGTTTTTTTAATGTATAAGTACTAAATTAACTTTCATATGCATAATCAAAAATCACTAAAGGAACAAAATAAGCAGCTAACATCACTGCCAAGAGAAGGAAACCTTGAAACAAACCCTGTACCAACCCGTCTGGCCAGCGTGGTATAGTAGGCCAAAACCTCCTTTCAAAGGAGAGGCCTATGTCCAGTAGTGGACTATTAAAGGCTGTTGATGATTGATGATGATGATGCATTTAGTAAAAAAAACTGTTGATTAATATTACGTTACATACAGACACTTAAATTTTATTTATTTGTATGGATAAAGTTATGTGACATAGTAATATTTTCATACAAAAAAATTTGATTTATAAGCAAAAAGCAACATTAATTCATAACAAAAGGAATTTACATAAAATAACAAGAAGAGGGACATATAAAAGTATAGAATAATAAAAACAGACCATCCATATTCACTAACAAGGCTGTATTACCATAATTTTCTACCTACCTACATTCAGATATAGAATAATCCATTTAACCTGTTTTATATTCCACAAAGTGGCCTGAAAAGGCCAGAGGACTTAACGAGAGAATTAGAATTTCACATTGTAATAGCTTTATATGGAAGGGTGAAGGTAAATACCTGTATAAAGTTGAATTTAAAAATGCATGGAGAGTGACAGAGAAAGTGAGAGAGAGAAAGCGAGAGCATCTTACCTAAGCATGGTAATGAATATATAAATAAATAAAATTGAAAATCTGTATGTAATATTTATTACATATTTACTAAATACTAAAGTAAATACAAAATTTACATCAAAACAGCAATTTTTCATATTTTTGTCTGTCTTTCTGTATATTCCGCATAATCCCTGGAACGGCTGAACCGATTTTGAAGAGACTGTCTCTGGCAGAAAGCCTTTATTAAACTATCTTCAGTGCGCAGTGCTAGTCACGTTTGACAACTATAAGGGCCACAGCACACTAGCTACTTTTAGCATCGGCGATCGGCAACTAGTCGCTTTTTAGAAGCTAAATACGGCGACCGAACGCTCTACACCGCACACTTAAAAACGCCAAACGCGGAGATTGAGTCGCTTTTTAGAAGCGCGACACAGCTGCTGAACGCTACTCTCCGCACACATTCGGATGCCGGTAGCAACGATTTGGCATCTGAGCAGTCGCTAAAACGCGCGTTTCCGATACCGCGATCGAACGCAGGAAGTCGCTAAAACGCGATGCAGCATCGATGCAGTCGCCAAATCGCCGATCGCCGATGCTAAAAGTAGCTTAGTGTGCTGTAGCCCTAACCGCGGGTAACAGCGACGGAATCAGGTAATATTTTCTAAACAGTATTGTAACTCAGAGCTATTCTAGAATTCTACCAGCGGTTGTTGTTTCGACCCGGGAGTAAGGCCATAGAACGAAGCTGGTCAAAAAGAAGTAGGTTAAGTTACTCCTTATGACATCAGCTATCTGCTAGTGAAACTCGGTCCAGCGATTCCAGAGCTCATCTGGAACAAAACATACAGAGAGATATACAGACAGATAGACGGACAGACAGACAAAATTAAATAAAATTTGCATTTTCGTTGTAAATAACATATATTCTTTCATAAGAATCTAGTACTTTGAAATTGCAAACAGGCATTTTAATTTTATTTATTTGTATGTATATATAGACGAGTACCGGGACCTCGGTTGACTACGTCACTTATTTTAACCTGTAATCCTAACTATCCAGGCCCGTGTGCCTTTTAAACGGCACTTGTTAATGTACCTTTTCATTGAGACTCCATGTAAATGGCAGTGTATTTTTTGAGCGAGATATACTCGTAAATGTTATGTCGCGAGCGTGAAACTGAACAAATTGGTTTAAATTCGTTTGTAAGTAAAAAAATAAACTTCTGCATGTCATTTAATTCGTTGCAGTGACTAAATAATGTGTTACCAAATGTAAAATGTTCTTCATCATCTACAGCCTTTAGCAGTTGACTGCTGGACATATGCCTCTCCTTAGAAAGGAGGTTTGGCCTTCTATGCCACGCTGACCAGACGGGTCGGTTCAGGGCTTGTTTTAAGTTTTCCTTCTCTTGGCAGTGATGTAGTCCTGCTTAGTTTGTTCCTTAGGAGGTGTCATTAGATTATTTAATAAGCTATAAACTTATTTGTAAGTTGGATTATCCTTTTTAAGCACTGGGGCTTAATTTTTTATTCAATTTATTTTTTAAGTTAAGAGATAAATATGGTTTAGAATACGCTGCTTTAAAAAAAAGCGGCCAAGTGCGAGTCATACTCGCCCATAAAGGGTTCTGTAGAAGCAAGTAACATCATATAAAAGTTCTTGTAGTTCGTTGTAACTTTGATAGATGTTTTAATAATAAAATATTGATTGAATGAAAGGAAAATTGAGGTTTACGATTTATGACTTTTAAAAAAAAACTACTTACTAGATCTCGTTCAAACCAATTTTCGGTGGAAGTTTGCATGGAATGTACATAATATTTATTTTTGTTTTATCACTCTCTTATTTCAGAAGTTACAGGGGGATACACATTTTACCAAGTTGGAAGTGTCTCTCGCGCAAACTATTCAGTTTAGAAAAAAATGGTATTAGAAACCTAAATATCATTTTTGAAGACATATCCATAGATACACACGTATGGGTATTGATGAAAAATTTTTTTTTAGTTTCAGTTCCAAGTATGGGGAACCCAAAAATTCTAATTTTTCTATTTTTGTGTGAAAACCTCAATGCGGTTCACAGAATACATCTGCTTACCATGTTTCAACAGTATAGTTCTTATGGTTTCGGAAAAAGTGGCTGTGACATACGGACGGACAGACAGACATGACGTATGTATAAGGATTTCATTTCTTGCCATTTTGCTACGGAACGCTAAAAAGATAATATCAGCAGTTCCATCTGTCAGGTAGCCTTGATCCAATAGGACTAAGGAGACCCGTGACAAAAATGGTTTTAGTCTAGTCAACAAGTTGAAAAATGTGTTAACTCTTGATATTGTTAGTTAAAATACATATGATAGCTTGCCCTACTCGTATTTTAATCCATAGTAACAAGAATCAACATGTTTTTTACTTGTTTACACAAAACTTTATCTGCAGGTAACACAATCCGCTGAATGAGAGAAGCTGTTCAATATCATTTTTTTCAGTCAGCATTGTGTATTTTAACTGTTCTTTGAACAGAAATAAACTGTCAGTCTGTTTTTCAAACCCAAAAATTAAATAATAATGTATGAAATAGTGACTGCGTCGTTATATTTCATACATTATTATAGTTATATTATTTTAGTATAAGTATTAGCCGATGCGTACACAGGGTCTGCGTCGTTATATTTCATACATTATTATAATTATATTATTTTAGTATAAGTATTAGCCGATGCGTACACAGGGTCTCAATTATCTTCATTTCAAATTTCATCAAAATCGACACAGTTGTTTCAGCGTGAAGAAGTGAAAAACACACGAATTCACAAACGTTCGGCTGTATATTACTGATGTGATGAATATAATACCATAACTCTTTTATCTGAAAAATAATAATTCAAATTAAAACGTGCCATTGAAGCACATCACCTATAACGGAGTTAACTCGTATCGGTGAGTAATATACCAAGCTGGATGGATCGCAGATTACCGACTATAAATTATTATGAAGCAATCAGTGTATGGTAAAAGTTTTACTTCGATTTATAGTTAACGATACGACAGCGATACGATGTCTATTGTTTTACTGTTATGGTTGAAATATTATTGTAGGATATTCCATTATGTTTTCCCCTGACGTGTCGTTTTTTTTGTATATCAAGTAACTTTTATTTGTATCTTATAAATAAATTGTTCGTTGTAAATAAATTGGTCGTTGTTTCAAATGTACTCACCTACTCCGTTGGCTCAGCGATCCAAAGTATGACTTGGCCTCCGACACAAGAAACCGAAACTCCATTCGATCTTGGTTTGTCTGTTACCAGTTCTTAGTATGAAGCTCCCTAAAGTCCGCCACTATTGTAAAACTGTAGCGAGTCGATCTGGTCGACCCAGATAGGCTCTCTTCACCACTCGATTTTCTACCATTCTTTAATTGCTTTGATTTGTCCAATGATTTTTGGCTCCGTTACTTCATCTTCTATTTCTGCTTCTTCCTACATCCCCCATCAGGTCTCCACACAGGGCCATATGGATCGTTCGTAAAACCTCCCTTTCGGTAATGAGGAGTTTGTTTTCTTCTTTATGTGTCAGTCAGTATACATATTTGTACTTAAGTATTGACGTTATATAATAATAATAATAAAAATATTTCGGTAATTCCATAATGTGTTAGCAGACAATAGACTTAAAGCTATGTTAGTACATGTAAGTTACATAAATAATTAATTATAGGCTATCATTTCTGTCCGCAATGACACTCTGGAGACGGTTAGGACTACCATGTATTCTCTGCAGTAGTGAAGCTGCTAGTTTTCGCCTGATCGCTGCAAAACCGTCTGTGCGAGGATCGGCGAACATGCTAGAGGCGCTGCACCAAGTGGCAACCCCAAAAGCATCCTGAATGCATTGCTAAACTGGACCTGAAAAGCACTAATGGTCCCCTGCGTACAACTTGTCTAAGGACTACATGTATACAAAGTCCGACAGTACGCTTTAAAGTCATTATAACCTTTTTATATATTTAGCTTCGTGATTTTTCTTAATATTTTTTTTTCGGTTACGGTTCAAGTCTCTTTAGCAGTATTTAAAACAATACATTGTAAGCTGTGGGTAAGAGAACTATGCTTCGGCAGTTCGTGTATTTCTTCTTGCAGCCCTTCTTGTAAATCGAATAAAGCATATAATTCAAATATGCTAAATTAATCTCTAACTATACAGCATCGCTTTTAATAAATCGAACAATGTAAAACTCTTGTTCATGGACCGTGAGCTAGCGTAGATTTATTGGTAATATAATTTTGATTGATCGTCGTGATTTCAGCCACCAACTTGAGGGTTTAAAGCGACGCACAGAAACCGTAATCAATCTTAAACGACGGTGTACTAATAGCTTTGGTTTAGTTCCATTGTAACGTGTCTCATTGCACGTGTTATGAATAGACTTGTAGTATAACCTACCATATTAGCTGAGTTCTGGAACTGATTTACATACAAATAGGAATTGATCTCTGTGAGTAGTTTAATTGTATCGAGTCGTTATATTGTTCTAATTTTTCTCAGGTTAAAGGGCATCAACAGCCATAATGTTCCAATGCTGAGCTCGGGTCTCCTCTCAGGAGAGGGTAAAGGCCATACGTCCCCACGCTGGCTGAGTGTGGGTTGGGAACTGGCAAGACACATTGTGGCTTCGTAATCTTGTCGTTGGATGATTTTAAGCCACACGAAGGCCTTCACGACTGTCAACTTATGATAATAACCGGGATTGACTTCTTAACGTGACCTCCGAATCACAGAAACGCTCATATTGTACCATACCACAAACGGTCACCCATCCAGACACTGACTGTCCTGTCGCTAAATTCCCTCGGCGATTGTTTCTAGTCACCCAAAGCCACTTGGCTGTGAGTTTTTAAAGTTCGATTTTCTAAAGATTATATCTTGACATATTGCATACACGGATGCGGCCGTCAGGTCACAATCAGGACAGATTCTATACTGTAGTGATCGGGCTATTGATAAACCGATAAATTATAGATAACCAACACATACAGAAACTTAACACACAATTTTCATTCGAGGTGAGACTAACTTACTCGTATGCTTTCGTAACAACGTAAATGCAATGGTCGTTGGTCTAGTGTTTGTTTCGGAGTTTAGGTATTTTCTATTTTTCTAAAAAAATATATATTTATGTATTTATATCGGTTGTCTAGGTATCGGTAATACAAGGTCTGCTTAGTTTCGGGACTAGATGGCGTTGTGTGTGAAATGTCCGAAATATTTATTTATTTATTTATGTTAACAAGTAAATTTAACAAAAAGCAGTCGTTTTGTTGCAAATTATACAAAGTGCACCAAATGTGGAAAACTTTCACGAGTGATAAGAATGTTGTTGATAAGCTTGACGCATATTTTCTTTTGAATCTATTAATTTCAGCTCACGATCAATTCAGTTTGTGTTAAAGTTAGTAACGTGTGTAGGTGTATACAACTATATACACACACATACATGTGTATTCCCCGTCGGCTCGTCGGCAAGTTGAGAGCTGACTAGGCGTTCGCACAACTTGCATTTTCAGACATAATTAAAACATCCACGCTCCAAAATTCTATTATGAAATTTACCATGAGCTGTAGATTTCAACTGTACTCATTAAAGTGCACTGCGTTAAATGGATTAATTGAATAGAAAAAGATCAGAAGCAGGAACTCTGTCTGTCGTTTTTTGACGCCAAAACTACTGAACCGATTTCAATGAAATTTGATACACAGATAGTCTAGAGCCTGAGAAAGGACATAGATTACTTTTTACTGCGATCATCTTCCTAGCCTTATTCCCAAGTTTATTTGGGGTCGGCTACTAGTTCAACCGGTTTTACCTGAATTTCAGTTTTTCCACGGAGCGACTGGTATCGGATCTCCGCAACCCTAAGGCAGAACTGAAATTCGAAGATTGAACTAGTTGTCAGTATATTTGAGGGCACTGACTTCCCTATAACGATTGCCATAGGATGTTCATGACAACCGGGACCGACGGCTTTACGTGCTCTCCGAGGCACGGGCGTGAATCACCGCCAAGCTTCCAAACTCCGGGCAGCTATTAGGAATTTCCTAAGAAAATCCCAAAAACACTTTTTGGCCTGACTCGGGATTTGAACCCGAGACCTCTTGATTAGCAGTCGCATACGCTAACCACTAGACCAGCGAGGCATAAACGACATATTTCGTTTCACGTTTTTTATAACTTTTGAATTATAATATTTTTAAACCATATATTTGTGTGTCTTCAGGTAATAGAAAAGTTGCGGGGGTTGTGCGGTCCATCGCCCTTTATGGGGCTCCAGTTTGGGCGAAGGCCCTGAAGGCCAACAACGTCGTGCTACTGCGACGACCGCAGAGAGTGTTGGCCATCAGGGTCATAAGAGGGTATCGCACAATTTCCTTTGAGGCGGCGAGTCTCCTGGCCGGAACTCCACCACGGGACCTGGAGGCAAAAGCCCTTGCTGCTCTTTACCAGTGGCACAAGGAGGCGCAGGAGTTGGGCCGGAGTCCTGAACCTCGAGAAATCGAGGATCAGAAATCCCAGCTCCACCAGGTTGTCGTGGAGGAGTGGAAGGAACGACTTGGGCAACCAAGCGCAGGGCACGCCGCTATTGCGGCCGTAAGACCGGTTATGGAGGATTGGCTCGAGAGGCGTCACGGCAGCCTCTCATACCGCTTGACACAGGTGATCACTGGGAAGAGATGCTTCGGAGATCACCGGTGTCTAATCGGAAAAGAGCCAACACCTGAGTGCCACCACTGCGATGGCCGGACCGTGGATACATCGCTCCATACGCTGGCTGAATGCCCGGCGTGGGCGGCGCAGAGGGGAGACCTCGTGACGGCCATCGGAGTGGGTATTCTCTCGCTCGGCAACATGATTGCGGCCATGGTGCGGAGCGAGAGCGCGTGGAACTCCACCGTCTCTTTCTGCGAGCAAGTTATGCTGGCAAAGGAGATGGCGGAGAAGGACCGGGAGAGGCTTAGAACCCTCCCGGTTCGCCAGGCCCGGGAACGGGCCCGGTACCGCAGACGACTCAGGCGACGGAGGTCGCAGAACGATCTCCGTCCTCCATAAGCGCTAGCCTGGGGGTGACAGGTGAGGCAATCTGTCACCCTAGCAGAAGCAGGCCAGGGTGGATGCGCTATGCGCTCTTATTATGAAGAGGGTCATATACTAGCCGTAGGTAGACGGCCTGATGTAATTCGGGGTTCCAGGGTTTTCCTTCCTAGGGTACACCTGGTTCCCCGGCCATTGGTACCTGAGACGGTGTGCGGTTTTGGTCGGTTCGAGTCCGACATAACCACCAACTGGTGGTATCCGAGGGGATTTCCGCACAGAAAAAAAAAAAAAAAAAAAAAGGTAATAGAAAAGTAATGGAAAAGTGTTTAGTGTTAGTAAGCGGGCCCGTTTATTACGTTAACAAATGCATATTGGAGAAAGTGAGCCGACTACTAGTTTGTAGGTTACGAGTTATGTAAGCAAGGTTTTTTAGATAAAATTTCTATATATACTAGCTTTCACCCTCGGCTCCGCCCTCATATATATACGTGAGCTGATATCGGCTATCGTGGTAAAAAGTAGCTTATGTCGTTTCTCAGGCTCTACACTATCATGTACTAAATGAAACTTTATTTAAATCGGTTCGTAGTTTTGACGTGTGCGCGACAGACAGACAGACATAGTTACTTTCGTATTTATAATATTATTAAGGACTGCAATGATAGGGATGGCAAAGAAGTTTACGGGTCACCCGCTGTTAAGCGACTACCTTTATTCATGTACATTTGTAGCTCAAGAGTTACTAGTCTATTCGTTACCGGCCATGTTACCTTGGCATTTTAGGGTAAACTTCTATATAATATAGAACTATATTTTAATATATTCATTTAGTACAAGTTCACAAGTTCGGAGCTTGGGTGTTTTTGTGTATATACACCTCCGAATAAACATGTTTTGATCATACAAACATTTGGCCCGATCCAGGATTTGAACCCGAGATATCACTTGTCTAGTACCTATAGTACAATCTCTGTGTAGTTTGAGATTAGATAGCTTAGATTAGATGTCCGAATTATTTATTTTTCTACCGAATGTAGTTGTTAAGTATTTAAGTTTACGATTGGAAGTTCAATTTATTTATCCGGTACAGGTTAATAATATCAATTATATGAGTTTTAAAAATTATATTCTTTGTAAATATCAATAAACATTTCATAGCATGTCACTATAGTCCTAAGCTACATAGTAGTATATTTGATATTTAAGCTAATTAAGCTTAAATATTTGGGTACCTTTATTAAAAATATTTTTATGATTAATTCAGTGACAGAAACAGTGCGTCGTTCTTCCATTTGTAGATTATAAAACAAAGAAACTTGGTTTTACTTCAATAATTAATCATCATTCAAATTTGGCCCCGGGGGCATTTACAAAACGCCTCTTCCAAACTTGTTAGAGAGAAAATCAAAAGAAGAATAGAAACAATAAGTACCGTTCAAAATGAATGAATATATGAATAAAATCTTTGTCAACTTCTGTAATCAATCTGAAGAGACAGATACTAACGATCTCATTCATAACAAACTTCAGATAGAAGGCAAGCCTTAATTAAATCTCCGATTCATATTCCCCTGTGCCGATACCCAATCAAAGGCTGAAGTGAATCAGAAAAAAGTTTGAAAACGTTGAAGACTTTTGTAATTAGCTCACTGTGGGAGAGAGCAAAAAATATGTATTCCCCCTTTCTATCTATGAATATTCAAAAGTGTTTGTCGCGACCATCGCTGAATCGTTAATGTTTACTCACCAAATGAGTGTCGCTCCAAATAATGTATAATGACATCAAAAGCTTATAAGGATGGCAAATTTAAGGTGGATAGCATCTTGGGTTTTATAACAAAGGAAGACGCCAAAGCTTGAGTCTGAACCATTCAAAGTCACAATAGGTTTAAGTAGGTATTATAAGATGATTACTTCAATAGACAACGACTTATGATTTAAATTGTGATATAAATTAAAATTTAGGAACACAGACAATCCATAACTGCCTCGTTGGTCTAGTGGTTAGCGTATGCGGCTGCTGATCAAGAGGTCTCGGGTTCGATTCCCGGATCGGACCAAATATTATTTGTGTGATTCACAAATGTTTGTTTCGGAGTCTGGGTGTTTTCTATGTATAATATGTATGTATTTACAAAAAAAAGTATGTTTATGTATTTATATCAGTTGTCTAGTACCCATAACACAAGCCCTGCTTAGCTTGGGACTAGATGATGTTGTGTGTCAGATGTCCAAACTATTTATTATTATTATTAATTATAACTTCCGGCGTACAGTCAAGGTAACAGTAAATTTTATGTTTATCTGAAAATCATTTTAGATTTACCCACAAAACATAATTTAAAGATAAAATAAATAAAAACTTAAGCATTACTTATGCTTTGTTACCAAAACATTTTGTTCTGTTCAAATATTATTAAATTGTCATTACTATTGAAAATCATTGTACATGTCCTGCGTGAATTGAGACAATTTCAATTTGATTGACTGAATGTCATAAACGACCTATAGTCGATTTCGGAAATATGATTTACTTTTGTTTTTAGGGTTTCGTTGCCAAATGGCAAATAACGTAACCCTTATAGATTCGTCATGTCTGTTTGTCTATCCGTCCGTATGTTTTTTTTCGAACACAGCCACTTTTTTCCGAAACTATAAGAGCTATATTGTTGAAACTTAGTCAGTAGATGTATTCTGTGAACCGCATTAATATTTTTACACAAAAATAGAAAGCATTAAATATTGGGTGTCCCCATACTTAGAACTGATCCTCAAAAATTGTTTTTTCATCAAACCACACGTGTATGGATAGGTCTATAAGAATGATATTGAGGTTTCTAATATCATTTTTTTCTAAACTGAATAGTTTGCGCGAGAGACACTTCCAAAGTGGTAAAATGTGTCCCCCCCCCCCTGTAACTTCTAAAATAAGTTAATGATAAAACTAAAAAAATGTGAGCCGTCACGGGACGCCTGGCAGATGTGAAACATCGCCATTAATTTGGTAAAAGTAATATGCAGAAAAGAACATATTGTAATAGGAACTAAATATGTCATAATGATAAAATAAAATATTACTAATTATTAAAATAGTAGTCTATATGGACTGTATATATATAGACTGTATATATATACCATCGTATAGCGTGCCGAGGCGACGCGTCGCCAGGCCGCACGCGTCGCCAGGCCGCACGCGTCGCCAGGCCGCGCGCGTCTCCAGGCCGCACGCGTCGCCAGGCCAGAAATCTGTTTTACGTGCGGCTATAGATGTTTCACATCAAAAAAAATATGATGTACATTACTATGCAAACTTTCACCGAAAATTGGTTTGAACGAGATCTAGTAAGTAGTTTTTTTTAATACGTAATAAATCGTAAACCGCAATTCCTGTCATTCAATCAGTACACTATTATTAATGCATCGATCAAAGTTGTAACGAACTACAAGAACTTTTATATGACGTTACTTGCTGTTACGGAACCCTTAATGGGCGAGTCCGACTCGCACTTAGCCGCTTTTTTAATGGAATTCTTACCAATTTAGACGGAACTTTCACATCCGTCTAAAAACAGTTATTGATAGTTGTTGTACAAGACATGGTTCTTTTAATAGCGGTAATTCACTACATGGCGTCGTTACTGGGATGGTACATATTCTTTTTTTTCTGTGTAAGAAACAGTCCATTATTATATGTATCGTATCAAGTAAACAGGGACCAAGTAATACGTCGGGACTTATGAGGTATGTATATAGTCTTGACTAACTCAGTATAGTTAGAATTAGCATAACAAATACACACATTTTGTAACTCACGTCGTTTATTTATGTCAAGTACTAAAAGTTTTGACAATATAACTATAAAGCTAGCATGTAAATTCAAAAACAATGGTACAATTAGTATCACATGCTTGGTTAGTGGCGACTTGGCGCTGGATCTTACAACTGGTACTAAGTCGAGTACTTAGTTGTTTCGCTAACTTGTATCTGACGTTTTCGATGTGCTACTACGAGTGCTAACGAGAGCTTTTTATTTATATGCCTATAGATTTGAATTAATGAATGATGATATTTGACGATGTTACATAAAAAAAGAATAGATACAGTCATGTTCTTCAAAGGTGACGTAATCAATAATATAATCGATTATAGTTGCATCTTTTTCACTAAAGAACAAATTTGGAACTAACTTTATTTTGAAAAGGTGTCCGAAAGGTGCCCGATTAGTCTTATTTAAATTTTATAACACCACCTCTGAATATTTCAGTATCATCATGACGTAGTGAATTAAATGATTGTAAACCATTTTATCATTTAATCAAAATAAGATGTTGTTTGGTTAGTATTCATTGTTAATAACAAAAGGGTTTTTTATGGAATTGTGGTTTAATACCTATCGAATCAGCCCCTGCCCTGTGTGTCGTTATATATTTTTATCTATAGCCTTCCATAGTGACTCTACCTGATGGAAAGAATGAGTAGTATCCAAGAGTAGGGACCAGCACAACAACAACCCATAATGTCTCACTGCTGGGCTCGGGTCTCCTCTCAGAAGAGGGTTAAGGCCATACGTTTCCATTCTGGCCGAGTACGGGTTGGGGACTTGCAAGACATGTTGTGACTACGTAATCTTACCGTTGGATGTTTTTAAGCTGCCTGAAAGCCTCCAACTAAGCTTCACGACTGCTATCCAATAACCGGGACCGACTATTTTAAGTGATCGGAATCACGGAAACACTTATTTCCATATCATGCCACAAACGGTCACCCATCTAAGTCTGACCACGCCGTCGTTGCTTACCCTCGGTGGTTGTTTCCTAAGGTCACTCCGCTATTTTTGCAAATGCAGGAGATCCCACGTGTGACGAGATCCACGTATGTGAACCACCAAAATTTGGCGGTATATTGAGATGCTTTTTTCCACCCCGAGGATAATAGTGGGAAGGAAAACGTGAGCTGGTATTGAGTTTCAGTTTTATCTACACGTGAAAGAATGACATAACTGTTTAGGGTGCCATTTGAAAACCAACGCTGTACGGTCAGCGTGTAGCATCTAGCTGAGATGGTAAGCTGTTCATGCCCCAACATTAACGTACTGTAAATGTTATTATTGTATCTGTTTTATGAATTTTGGGCCAAGAATTAATCATCTTTTTCAATTATTTATTTAGTTCTAGTGCGCATTTCTGCCAGTCTGAAGCGGTGACATCCAAGGCTAGCACGTATTATCCTGTAGAAGAGGGTGGGACCAATTGCAAGAGTACTTCAGAACAATCTACATAGTGAAGGTGAAAGAGGAATGCCATGGAGACTGGCAAGGCCTATATCTTCTAGTAGTAGGCCTACTAGACAGTCAGATAGTAGACCTAGTAATCTCTACTTTTCCCTATCATCTGTACGTTGTAAAGTAACATTTTCTTCATATATTCAAACTGTATCATACTCGTAGTAATGCTTGCGGTTTTTGGAATGCAACGAGCTTCGGATTTAACAGTATTAAATTATTTTCGATAGCACACAACAAGCGGACAAGTTGTGTCGGATGTAAGTTTAAACGAATCATAACGAATATATTACTTGAGCAAACATAATACTCTACTATCTGCAGCAAGAGAATTTACGTGTCGTAACGCTTGTTTTGTTATGTCAACTCATAATGTCAATATTATTGGTAAAATGCTATATGAAATACTAGCTGTAAATGTAAATATATTTATGTAATATTAGTAAGGTTATATAACCTTACTTATATTACAAACGCCATAGTAACTATATAATATAAACCTATCTGGTGGACAATAACAAAGATTGGGTTTATTGAATTATTATTATTTCAGCTACTTATTATGAATACTGAATGATTTGACAATAAAAAGGGTTGACATTTTTGTTCACGTCCCTTACAAAAATATAGTGAACCTTTTGTTTTTATTGATTTTTTTAAGAAACCAATCTATTCATCTTGACATTTGACGAGAATTCTTTGAACCCTTTTCAAGCAAATTTCGCAGACAGGTGTGAAATTCGGGATGCTTCCATTTACTACAAATTTATTATTTTGTATTTCTTTAATCGACACGTTATTAAAGAAACGTAAAATAATACGAATTACGTTACGAATCGATACAGGAGAGGTAGTGAAATATCATGTAACAACAGTTTTAATGCTAAACTTTAAAATTAAAGAATTAAGGTGTCAAATCGACCACGAAACAACTATCAATAATTATATGTATGACATAATTAATACTTTCAATAAATCTATTGGAAAAGTTCAATATTTGTAAGTGAACTAGCATGTTTTAGTGCCCACACTTTTATATTAGTACTGGTGTGTAAGTGGCGAAAACTGTTAAACGATTGACGTTTTTAGGGTTCCGTAGCCAAATGGCAAAAAACGGAACCCTTATAGATTCGTCAAGTCTGTCTGTCTGTCTGTCTGTCTGTCTGTCTGTCCGTCCGTATGTCACAGCCAATTATTTCCGAAATATAAAAGCTATACTATTGAAATTTGGTCAGTCGATGTATTCTGTGAACCGCATTAAGATTTTCACATAAATATTGAAAAAAAAAACAATACATTTTCGGGGTCCAAATACTAGGAACTGATACTCAAAAATTTTGTTTTCATCAAACCTATACCTATAGGTGTTTAAAAATGATGTTGAGGTTTCTAATAACATTTTTTTCTAAACTGAATAGTTTAGAAAAAAATGTGTTTTTTCTCGCGAGAGACACTTCCAAAGTGGAAAAATGTGTCCCCCCCCCTCTAACTTATAAAATAAGAGTGAAAAAACAAAAAAAAATATGTTGTACATTACCATGCAAACTACCAACAAAAATTGGTTTGAACGAGATCTAGTGAGTAGTTTTTTTTAATACGTCATAAATCGTAACACGCAATTTACCTTTCATCCAATCAATACACTAGTATAAATACGTCGATGAAAGTTACAACGTACTACAAGAACTTTTATATGGTGTGACTTGCTGATACGGAACCCTTTATGGGCGAGTCCGACTCGCACTTGGCCGCTTTTTTTTTATTCGGACGCGTATCAGTATAAAAGTACTCTTACTCAGTAGCATTAAACTACTCTGCTACTTAATATAGTTTCACGTAAACTCTGTTTACGTTATATGGTAGGTACACATTTTTACCAGACGTCGTAAGGGTTCCAGTCGTAAAATAGCCTTTTGGGATCAGTCCTTGAATAAAAGTTTGCTCTCAAACTTTGATAGAAAGTTACTGCGGTCTCGGAATGTTTAGAGAACACCTAGTCTTTGGGAGATAACCTTTGAAACAGAAAAACTTTTATCGACTACACTATGGCTGTGATTTTGCTTGAGTTTATATAAATATTTGTATGAGCGTGTATATATATCAGAGGTGTGCTGAATAAAATTATAATGATGGTCTGAAAAACTTACAAATGTATCTGTACACACAGCTTCGATAGCTGTCTCATTGTTTGTCAAAATTAATTATTTGGTCACATAAAGATAGTAACAAATATAATTCATTTAGTAGGTAGTGGATCCACGCTGATTTCAGCACAAATGGGTCGGCTCGACCGGAGCAGTACTACCATCCATAATAATGACAGCCTATATGCTGTTGTGTTTCGTTGGTAAGTGTGAGACCGGACGCTCAATCATCTCCGGATGCTGAATTATCTGAAGAGGCCGCCATGGTATGTTTCACCATGCTGCATTGCCTACCCTCACAATGAGGATGGTGACCCCTACTCCTGGATTCTACTTATGCCTTCTTTGCCATTGTTCTGGCAAGGTAATGATGAGACTCAAGGTGGTATAATAGTCTGTTTAATTTAGTTCTCAATAGAGCTTATATACTAAACTGGTGCGTGCGTATAATAACTTTATCTTTGACTGTATCTTATAATATGTGACTTATCTAACTACGTGTAATTATGTTCGACATTTGTCGCTACACTTTCCATCAGGTAGAGTCACTTTGGTAGACTTAAGTATAAAAAAAGTTAAATAATTTCGACAATTAATTTGCGATCCGCCGTAACGCCGTCACACCTCACAATGCTTGATTTGACGTTATCTTTGACAAGGGTTGCCAAACCCAGGGCTGTCAATGTATTGTAACGTCATCCTATCGGCTGATTTTGTTCTGTGGTGGTGTAGAGCTGTGGGGAGTGCTACTGATATATTGTGCTACTAATATTTGCTGTCAGAATCCTGTTAACAGAGACATACTCCGTTAATAGTTTTTAAATTTGTAGAATCCTTTTGAGATCTGCTGTTGACAGTATACTGGGCCTCTGTGTTGTCATTTTATTTGAATTGATTGAATTTCTAATTTTGTCAAATTTAAATTAAGAACATCATCTATGTAGCTATAGATGACATAAAGAATTTCATAAGCTTAGATTGAATTTTTTATAAACTATTTTTATGCAAACAAATATTGACAAGGGAGCCAAGGACTACTGAAATTGTACATTTTACATTAAAATTGTACATTTTTACATTAAATCCTCATACTCAGTATTCACTTATATACCATGCACAAAAAATAGAACCGCTCTGACACACTATTTATTTACTGTAACGCATAATAATTCCCACTTACAGTGACTAACCAATTACTAAAGAAATAAATGTAAATACGACCGCTGAGATACTGAGAGATAGACCTTTATATATTATCGAACAAATCACTCAAAAATAACTTGATCAAAATGATAACGCTGCAACCCACCGAAACTATTACTTTCTATCTTACACTATCTTGGTGAAAGGTACTTTTCAAATCACGTTGTAAGTTCTAATGTGTGTGTGATTCGCAAATTTTTATTTCGGAGTTTGGGTGTTTTCTACGTATAATATTAATAAATAAATAATAAAAAAATATTTCAGACATCTTACACACAACGCCATCTAGTCCCAAACTAATCAGAGCTTGTATTATGGGTACTATACAACTGATATAAATACATAAACATACTTTTTTTTTAAATACACACATAGAAAAACACCCAGACTCCGAAACAAATATTTGTAGATCACACAAATATTTGTTATGACCCGGGGATCGAACCCGAGACCTTTTGATCAGCAGCCGCATACGCTAACCACTGGACCAACAAGGCAGTTAATATGTATGTACTTACAAACAAAAAGCATGTTTATGTACACTCGGTTCCAAAAATAACGGGTCAGTCACATAAACCCGAATATCTCCCGAACTACGTATGCCATCCTAATGAAACGAAGACTGTTCAATTGAGAATTTAATTATACAGATAAAAAATAAAATAAAACTTAGTTACACCCACAATATTAATCTTAAATTAAAAAAAAACTAAAGTAGTCATATTTTTCTTAAGATTACATTTTTTTATGATTGTTTTTTTGCTGTTTTTCATCACTGGAGGCTTCATCACGTGGAGGCAATACAAAGTATTAAATGAAGAAAGTGATGAAAAACAGCAAAAAAACAATCATAAAAAAAATGTAATCTTAAGAAAAATATGACTACTTTAGTTTTTTTTTAATTTAAGATTAATATTGTGGGTGTAACTAAGTTTTATTTAATTTTTATCTGTATAATTAAATTCTCAATTGAACAGTCTTCGTTTCATTAGGATGGCATACGTAGTTCGGGAGATATTCGGGTTTATGTGACTGACCCGTTATTGGTTTGTGTGACTGACCCGTTATTTTTGGAACCGGCTATATTTATATTAATTGTCTAGTACACATAATACAAGCTCTGCTTAGTTTGGGACTAGATGGCGTTGTGAGTCAGATGTCCGAAATATTTATTCATTTCTTTAAATAGTACTAATAGTAGCGCATATTATCTGTATCTTCCAATAGGAGTATATTTATTCGATATTTATAACATCGATGCTCGACTCTTATTAGTTTGTTTGTTAGCATGATGTTTAATAGCTTGAACACTTCTTCAACAAATCGGCTGGCCAATTGTCATAGAATTGGCAAAATTAGTTTTGCTCCTCAAGGGATATTGTAATCCATTTTATATATTTCTAGAAAACTAGATACTGACTGATGATGATGTCATTAGTGTTCATATAATACTTTTTACATATAACTTATATAAATTAATAGATATTTAGGTTTAAACAAGAATTATTAGTCATTAGTTAAATTAAAGCTTGTTTATTTTACACTTTTTAGTGTTTCTAGGAAGCGTAGAGTTTTTGTTTGATGTTTTTTGTAGTCGTCTTATATTTTTTAAAAAAAGTTTCAAAGTTAATGTTTACTGTGTACTTATGTTATGTACTTGTGTAAAGCGGTAACATATGATAGGGCAAGTTGACATTCTACAAACTTTATTACAGAACTTACCAATGTAAGAAAATGATGACATATCAACGCTAAATCACGTAGTCAAAGAGAGAGAGAAAAGAAGCGTCTAGCGATTGTAGGAAGCGAATCGAGAATCGAACTCTGTCGATGCGCGTATAAACGATTTTTTTATATATAATTATCTCCTGTCGTTTTTTGTGACTCAGATTTATTGCTCTCGAGTATACAGTTGAGTTTTATAACCACGTATTTGATTTGAATATTATAATAAAATGGTAGTGACTATCTGTTATCTATGTTCAGTCATTAGCCTTAGTGGTGTTCATTGGTTTTGAAATGAACGTTCAACGATCCACGTAATCCCTCGTTTATACATGTACCTAACGTTATTATAAAGGTTCACTCAGACGAGAGATAGATATAGAAGTAATATGGATAAGATGGCTTTTAGTTATATTTTAGATTACTTAATACTATTATAAATACTAAGGCGTAGCTAAAAAGTTCAATAGTACAAGTGCCGGTGAAAATTAACTTACTAATAACCAAATATTATTAATAAATGAACACATCTTTTTTATATAAAAGAGTGCTTAGTGTCTTTACTATGCCTAATAGTAAGCATGAGCAGAATTCAGATGTCACATAGGTCAAAATAATAATTATTATTGTAGACATTGTCACGTCCGTGTGGTGACGGATTAAGAATACAAAGTGTCACCACCCCTATTCATTCTATGGGTGTCGTAAGAGGCGACTAAAGGTACAAAATAAGCAGCTAACATCACTGCCATCAGAAGGAAAACTTGAAACAAACCCTTTACCAACCCGTCTGGCCAGGCTGGAGAGGCCTATGTTCAGCAGTGGACTGTTTAAGGCTGTTGATGATGATGAATGTAGACATTGACACAATGCAATATGGTGACCTACACTATGGCAGCCTATTAAGGTATATAACCTTTCCTTGGCGAGTCCGACTCACAAATGGTCAATTTTATTTATTTGTTTTGTTACATGTAATTATTACATCCTTACTAATATTATAAATGTGAAAGTAACGCCTAAACCACTGATCCGATTTTGATGAAATTTGATATAAAGATAGAACTGAACTTGGGAAAGGACATAAGCTACTTTTTACCGTGATAACCAAAAGCTAGTATGATTATAAAGATTACCGGCAACACATAGTTGTCCGAAGTTTTAAGAAATAAAAACCGCTTCTCATAATAAGCTCATATTTTGAATTTTGACATAATATAGAATACAAAATTTTAATTCGGAGTCGTGTCGTGTCGTAGCGAGTCGTGTCGTGTCGTAGCGAGTCGTGTCGTGTCGTAGCAGTGAACGGTCGTGTGCTATATAAACATAATTTATACGTCTACCTACAATGGGATTCAAAAAATGTTTCAAATGTAATAAAAATATTACAAAAAAAGCTCCGGGATTAGAATGTAGCAGGTGTGAAAAGGTGGTTCATGCTGATGCAGCATGTGTAAAGCTCTCTAATAAACAACTGAATACTCTGCGAAATTCCCAGGGACTTGAATGGAGCTGTGAAGACTGTTTAAAAAATTTGTCTCGTAGATCTTCCTTCATGGTTACTCAGGAGGACGAAGGCGAAGACGACGACTCCGAGGCAAGTGGTCGAGGTAATCCTCCTGCAATTGATACGAGAAAGCTAGTGCAAGATATCAGTCGTGAAGTTAAGACAGCATTTAAGGAAGAACTGGGTTCCCTGGAGACTGCACTGGAGTTTATGAGTGATCAACTTCATGTTATGGAGCAATCTATAAAAAACCAAGATGGAAAAATTAAAGAACTAGAACATAGAAATCAAGATCTGCACAACAAAAATACCAATTTAGAATTAAGGGTATCTACTCTTGAACAGCAAATACATACAATGGAGCAAATGACACTCACTTCTTCCATAGAAATTGCAGGTTTACCAGAGATAACTTTTCCAAACGTTAACCCACTGCTGGAAAAAATTGCTTTAAACCTGAAGGTGAATACACAAGATATTAAATCCTTTCAGCGTCAACCAGGAACCAAAGAAAAACCGGGACCAATCATTGTGGAGATGAAGAGCAAAGAAGCCCGGAATCAGTGGATTGAGGCTGGGAAAGAGAAACATCTTACAACGGGAGTACTTCAATTAACTGCTGCTAAAGACAACTTACTAATATTACAACTTACTCGTTCCTTAAAGACAAAATGGAGCAAAGAATCTTAATCCGCGAAGCCCTGACCAAATATACAAAGACAGTCTTGTATAATGCTAAGTCTAAACTGAGTAACTCGTGTCAGTTTGTTTGGTGCAAGGATGGTAAGGTATTAGCTAGAAAAACATGTAATAGCAGAATATATCACATTCGGTCAATTCGAGACATAGATCACATTCAAAAATATATAAATGCAAACAATTCACCGTCAAAAGAAAAGTAAAGTAAAACCTAACTAACACTGTCACCTTTTTAAATAAGGTATGTACGAGTATATCTTTAACATATCATTCCAAAAGTAAAGTATGGCTAGCCAGATAAAAGAAATATTTAATTGTAATTCACTTAATAAGTTCTTTCAATTTCTACCTCCTAAAAGTCATATACAATTATCGTGTTTGCATATCAATATAAGATCAATGATTAAAAACTTCACTAAATTATTACAAATCGTACATAATTGCTCAACCCCACTGGATGTAATAGTGATTACAGAGGCCGGTATTTCACAAAATATTTCTAAGTTGTATAATTTACCTGTATATAATATGCACGCACAACTGAGAAATAACAAAAGAGGCGGTGGAATAATTATTTATGTTAAAAACCATCTAAAGTTTACAACAATACACGCTAAAACTATAACATTTGAAAGTGTAACAGGTATTTTGAAACTGCCCTCCAAACAAGACGTAGTTTTGTTTGCAATATATCGGCCTCCATCAACAAACAAACGCATCTTTGTAAGGGAGCTAGATAGATGTATCAATAGGTACAACGATAAGGAAAACTTTATACTTATCGGAGACATAAATTTAGACCTAAAATGTGTGACACCCTATATAGATTCATACTTGGAAACACTAAGCGGGTGTGGACTGTTTTGCGGAATCACTGACTTCACTAGAATCGAACCAAAATTAAACTTAATATCTAGATCATGCATTGATCATATATTTGCGCGTTTCCCCACAGCGCGTTCATACTCGGCGGTGCTAGACATTGTACTGGCCGATCATCGGGCGACCCTTATTACATGCGTCGACACTACACCGCTAAAGTGTATACAGTATGCTCAAAGACCAGTTATTAACTATGACTTATTTTATAAGGAATTAAAAAAAGTGAAATGGACGGAAACTAATAATATGAGTAATAGTAATGACATATATAACTTTATTAAAAATTCGTTTTACAATGCAAACCAACAGGCAACATCAACTAGAATTATTAAACATAGATATAAGTCTTACCGAGTTCCCTGGATCGATAAAAATATAACACGGCTTTGTGAAAAACGTGATAAACTATTTAAAAAGTGGAAAAATAATTCATTCGACCCTAGCATAAGATTACAGTATAATAAAATTAGAAATAAAACAAATAAAGTTTTAGAACGTAAACGAAATGAATACTACATTAATAATATAAAAGATAATTTTCATAATCCTAAGAAATTGTACATTATTATAAATCAAATGCTTGGTCGTGTAAAGCTTTCAATAGACGATGCTATTCTGAAAGCATTTGATGCACAAGGGCTCACCAATAGACAAATAGCCGCGAATTTCGCTAATAGTTTTGACAGGTCTGTTAAAACTATAATCCCAAAGTGCAGTGTTTCATTGTTGAATCCAATAGGTTACTGTACTCAGACTAACTCAAGCATACTATTTAAAAAAGCTACAACTGCTAAAATACACAATATCATAAAAACTTTAAGTTCAAATAAGGCACCAGGCATTGATAACATTAAAGCCTCGGACATTAAATGCATAGGGGATGACATCTCTATAGCTATATCCAACTTAATAAACAGTAGTGTAAACTCTGGTATCTATCCCGATGAGTTGAAACAAGGGTGTGTAAGACCCATATTTAAAAAAGGAAAAAAAAATGACTACTTGAATTATCGTCCTATTACACTTCTTTCTACAGTAAATAAAATAGTTGAGAAATTTATTGCTGAACAAATACAAAGTTTTTACCAGAAGCATGAAGTAGTGCATAAAAATCAATTTGGATTCCAAAAGGGGAAAGGAACTAACGATTTACTGTCTGCATTCACAGATAAGGTCAATACACATTTAGATGCACAAGAAATAGTATTTGCCCTGTTCATAGATTTTGCACGCGCATTCGATGTTTTAGACCACAAAAAAATTATAAATAGAATTGGTAACTGTGGTATTAGGGGACCATTACTATCCTGGTGCCAGAACTATCTTACAGGCCGTAGCTTTTCAGTAAAAATCAAAAACGTCCTTAGTGATACAATGTCAGCCACGGAAGGCACAGCTCAGGGATCGGTTTTGGGCCCTTTACACTTTTTATCTTACGTGAACGACATGCACAACACCATCACGCATGGCACATGCTACCAGTTTGCCGACGACACCTGCATCGTAGTAGCCGACAAGGACCCTCTAAAGGCGCTTGCAAAACTACAAGCAGATTTTGATACATTGCTGGAGTGGTGCCATGACGCCGGACTGATAATAAACTCGAACAAAACTAAATTATTGGTTATTAAATCACCGTATCAGCGACAAACCATCACCTCTGCGTTAATTGCTCACACTCACAGCTGCTTGCATAAGTACAGGAAAGATGCATGTAACTGTCCACCCATAGAAATAGTCACGTCACAGACCTACCTTGGTGTAGTAATAGATAGTAAATTCAACTGGGGAATGCATGTTGAATACGTTTGCAATAAGCTGAGGCAGTTTCTAGCAAACATTATTATTCTTAAACACAGAATCCCATTTAAAGTCAAAATGATGTTGTATCACTCATTGGCAGAATCCTATATCCAGTATGGTCTTAGTAGTTATGGTCGAACCTATAAAACTTACATTAATAAAATATACCAATTACAATTAAGAATACTTAAGAATATTGTATCTCCAAATATTAAATTATTATTTTATAACGACGAAAGTCAATTCTTTAAGCACTGTGATATATTACCAGTGCAGACTAAATTTAACTTTACCATTTTAAAAGAAAACTATTTCAATAACAAATTAAAAATAGTCAAAGAGCATACTGTATATACCAGAGCGGCAGCGCAAAACCGGTTGTGTACTGTGCGCGCAAACAACACGTACGGCGAAAGAACTACCGCCTACATAATTCCCCGTTTGATAAACAAACTACCCCCGGATTTGATTCGCAAAATTACCCCAAGTAACATTAAAATTAAACTAAAGGATTTTTTCTCAAATAATATTTCTTAACAATTGTAGATGGCATTGACCACATAGAAAGGCATATATCTAGCTCTCATTTATATATAATACGTCAACAGGCTAAATAGTCAGACGTATAATATTATGTAAACATTATTGTAAGTATGCGATACCGACTACCTGTGTAACACAACACAAACCTCAGAGGTTTCTCGTGTTATGTCTTAAGAATATATTTTTTGTACCTATATTTCAATGATAATAAAAGAAAAAAAAAAAAAAAAAAAATTAAAGTATGATTTTCATCTATTTTGTGCATTAGTTTCTCTCCTCATTTCTCACCAATGCAATAACCATTTATCTTAGCGATATATGGTGGAATATAGCTAGTAGAAAAAGTAAGTATTTTAGAAATATTGAATGCTGGTTGGAACGGACTCAACCACTTATGGAAACAATTACAGTTAAATATCATAACAAATAAAATAAACCCGTGTTTACTCCAAGCGAATATCATTTTAAATAAAAGCTCTTAGTTAAATCCTGAATCGAATTCCATTTGTAGTAACTTGTGTTAGGGTAACATTCGTTAGATTAAGCCTCGCCCGGTTCTCAGCGATAGGAGTCCGCAGGGAGTAACAGTGAACGCTAGCGTCTAGCTCAGTGGCCTGAAGCTAGAGCATTAGCGGGGGCAAAAAGTGAGCTAGTACAGACCTACGTCACCCCTTCAATCTTTGTTTTTTATAATGCACTGTTAAAATTATTCTACTCAACATGATGGAAAGTATGAAAAAAAGTCGCATGGTGAACCGCGTAAGACACTTGAATCAAATGAACATGTAGTTTTGGCAATCGATTTTCATTTAGACTTTTTTTTTTCATATTGGTTTATATTTTACCCAATTGACATGAGAAACATCCTATATTACTATATATTGTATATATATGTCGGAGCGTCAGGGGAGGCCTCACTGCGCAGGCAGGAACTTGAAAATAACTGTACGCTTGTGTTGTTCAATGTCGTATTATTTTAACATCTTACATTTTAACGCAAAATCATAAACGAGTAACAAGATTGAAACGAGTTAAGAGCCAATAGGTTATATTATTATTTTATTAGTAGATGTGCACCGTGCGGTAGCCGTCACTAGAATGACAGACAGCAATTACTAGTGGCTTGACATGGGACTACCCCATTCGGAAATAATCCGCTCTTATTTAAATACATTCAATATCATTCAATATCGATTACAGAATCGACTAAAACAAACAAAACTAATACATTGAGCTATGTATAGCAGTAATGTAATTTATGGTACATAATCACGCGTTGTCATATAAATGATATCTATATTTTGTTTTATTATTATTGTTGCATTGTTAGTTAGATATTTTTTAATCGTTTGATATTGATTTCAATTCACTTGTTGATAAGATTAGTATTTGTAATATTGAATATTATAGTTTTTAATCTTTTATTTTATGTAGATTAAAAACTCATTAATATAAAAATCCAATAATACCTAAATGTTTTTCCATATCATATTTACTGGTGAGATTAAATGGGCCGTGTTGTAATATTCTAAACATCTATATTCTGGTAATATAAATTATTGACAATAATTATGATAAAAATATTCGCGTATCTGGTGGATATATAATAGACACGAACACTAAAAATCTATGCTCATTTAACCACGCTACATGTTATACCTTACACCTCAGACCGAGACGAAATTGGACTCGAAATGATTGAATGCAGTTGTAAAAGCAAGTAGTTTGAAATATACGGGACCCTTTGTTTTAGATGTATTTATTACGGTTTTGCTGTAATAATGTGTAACTTTCATTTATAACTATCATACAATTTATATTACAGTTTATTGTGTTCCAGATATATGACTGTTACGTAAAAATGTTCATTTTTTTCTCTTATTGTTTATTTCTGTTATGTGATAAGTTGTTTTAAAAGATATGAATGAAATATATGCGATTTTAGTAAAGTGTAAACTCTCATCGTAAGGAATGGTCCTGTCACTAAAACCGTAGTGATAACGTATGCGACTGTTGTGTCGAGTTCTCAGGTTCGTACTCCTAATCGGACTATTTCGCTCATGTGTTTTTCGATTTCCGCGGTTAAGAGAAGCTCATATCTTTGCTCAAAAATCTATGCCAAATTTCATTAAAATCGATGCAATCGATGTTTAGCCGTGAAAGCACAGCAGATAGAGAGAATTAGAGTATGGATTATATTAAATAATCTAACTATCATTGTATAAACTCGCTTAGTTGGAACTTAGAAACTAAATAGCTATGCGCGTTAGTTGCCCAGAACAATTATTTATTTATTTATTTATTTATTTATTTATGTTTATTAGTGGTTATTGCACTTAATAATAATTTAAGCACATTCATTGAAACTGACTCTCGATTCTCAATTTATTGGTCAAAATATACCATAAATTTTACATACAATGTCTATGTAAATATAAAACAGGAAGCATGTCTTAGCTCATAACAATTATCCGTAAAAGATCTCTATTATACAGCGTCTCTTTTCTATCTTTAAATTCGGCTTTGAAACAGTGCATCTTTAGGTCTCATTGATTATTACCATGTTTTTAAATAAAGTCTTTGTGCCTTTGTCTTTGAGACGTCTAAGCTGGAAGATTATTTCTACCGCTTTATTAAAAGCGTATCCGCTTCTTTAGTTTCGGTTCAGGGCCGATGAATTTGGATATTGTATATTGTATGATATTTTTGTATCGTGGAAAGGAATTTACAAATGACTCATTTTATTTATATCTGATTAAAACAATTATTAATTTGAGTATGGATGTATTTTTCTATAATATTACTTGCCTCTGTAGGGTAGTGGTAGCGTATGCTACTGTATTGCTTGAGATTTCGGATTTTATTCCCGAGTCTGGAATGTGGTGGCCCCCACTCTTGGATTCTGCGCATGCCTTCCATCAGGCAGAGTAGAGTCACTTTGATAGACTAAATATAAAAAAAAGTGTCTGAAGTATTATTATTTAAATATGTAGAAATTAAGAATTAAGAATGCTTTTCAGTAGTCTAATTACCATTGTAAATCTTGGCACACTAGATAATATGGGTCACACTAGTAAAGTGATAAGTATCTATATTAGGATGGGTAGCTTATTAACATTTGTTTCTTTACTTTAATAAGATATCCTTTCAAGACACGAAAGGAAGAAGAGAAAGTGAGTTTGAGAAACAATCCAATAATTTGGACATGTGGCACATGGGGTATAATCTTGATCAAGGCACATTTTTCGTGTCTATCCTCATTCTGTAAACGTAACTTATCTAGCGTTACCTACCCTTAACTCAAATAGACGGATACCCGTAAATGTGTAGGTAATAATAAAATAGCATACTATTGAGAGCGTCAGCAGTTTCCAGTTACATGACTTACAATTTACTGTCAGCGCGTATCCGTCCGTGTTTATAAAACTTACGATTAATTTATGGTTTTTAGACCTATGTTGATCATACGTGCCTTCAGCCTGATAATATATCTTAATATTATTTAAATATAAAGGTAAATTAAAATTAACTTATGATTAAGTCTTTCTTATACCCGTTTTTACTGGTGCTGCAGTAAGTTTATTATAGCTCATACTTCTTACATGAAATTCTTGAAATTATAGGGAACTCAGACGATAATTATACTTATTTGCAGTAAGACTTTTTGCGCCTTGCTGGTCAAGTGTAGTTTAGGGACTGGCAAGAGGATATTTTTAGGCCACACGAAGGCATTCAAGTAAGATTCACGACTGTTACCCTATCATAAAAATCGATACCTACTGCTTACCATGATCTCCGAACCACGGAGACGCTCATGGTATTATGTCACTAACGGTGACACCAAGCACTGACTGCAACGTCGCTCTATCTTTTTTTAAAAAAAAAAACATTCAAGAAACGGACACAAAGAACATTCAGACTCAGAATAACAATTTGAGGATCACACAAAGTATTATCCCGTGTAGGATTTGAACATACAACACTTAGCGCAGTAGGGACGCGGCGTGGTGACCGCTTAAACCACTAGGCCAACCGTGTAGTCAAATCACACTTTCTTTTGTTACAATTCATAATTCAAAGTTCTCTAAGATGAGTATATTAAAATATATACACTTATATTTAGGTAGTATATTTAGGTAGGTGTATATTTAATTGGTGAATATTGTCATTATCGAAAAATACGCACCCTTCGGTATTCGCGATCGATCTGCCGACGCGTTCAGCGTTACGTGACTGAAGGGCCGAGTGTCACACCGTCTATGTTTTGAACTTAATTTTTAAAAGCATTATATTCAATTTAAATGTTTAATTATAGAATTATACTTCATTTGTCTTAATAAAACGTGGTAATGGTGAGTTTACGTGAGAGGCTATAAGAAACTACCTGTTTGTTCTTAAATGAAGTCTCATCACATTTTTCATTTTTTTTAATATTAAATTAAACTAAACTCATAGTAAACAACATCAATTAGTGATGATTACTGATGATAATAATTATAAACCTATAAAATTCTAAGACAGAAAAAGTTATATATTGTCGTACAGATATAAGTATGTTTTGAAGCTGTTTGTATACCATAGTATAGTTCTGCCTAGTTTGAGACCAGATGGTAAGATTATTATTACCAGTATCGAACTAGTGTTGATTACCGCGAGAAAGATTTTAACATTATTTAAGCTTCGGCGATATATATTTAAGGCATTTGAGCTTTCATAATTATTTTTAATAAAATTATATAATGTATTCCTTTAACAATTTTGTTTTCGGTGTAACCTACATCCTATTTAAGCTTAACATGCCGTTGGCGTCGTAGAATATTGGAACAATTTATGAGAAGACCTTTGTAATTTGGAAGAGCTTTCAAATTGGAGGTATGAAGGTTGACACCTAGGACCCTCTGCGGAATGTAAATGACTCATTTCAAAAGACCCGTCTGGTAAATACTTTCTCGCTTTCAATACCATTCACTTTTGCCTTTGTGTTGCTTATGAAATAGTCGCGCCCTTAGTAGGTATGACACTTTTAAAAACAAATATTCTATATCCACATACTTTTTGTGTGTGTATAGAGTATTTCTACTTCAACTTAATTCAGTTGATTAATTGCGTTATTGATCTGACAATCGTCAAAGGGCGTATGTGAAGTCTAATTCTACTAGACAAATGTGCAATGTGGTATGAGATTAAATACGACGTAGATCGAAAGTAAAAAAAAAACACTATTTTAGGAAAAACAAAAACAAACTTTAGACATCGATTTAATTTGCACCAGCCTGTCTTTGGTGGACGGCTCATAAGTCAGTGGTACTTTAGTCAATTGAGTGACTAGTGGCATATCAGTATTACTAGATATCAGTATTACTAGATGTGAACAGAATATTTATAGATAATAATATGTAGATACTTCCTTTAATATACGATAATTTTGTTTGTATAAGTTTATAATATTTATATCTATGTGGAGACTTGTTATAAGCAATTTGTTTGTTTTATATATTTATGTTCTTCGATTTATTAGCCTGTAAGCCGTCTTTAAAATAAAATAAAATCAATTATTCCACGGGAGAGCTTTGGCATAAACGAATCAGGCTAAGTCGATTTATACTACGGCCTAATACAAAACTATTGTTTCGTTATTAAACAATTGTTTTGCTACTTTTCACCAAACTGTAAAACTGTTTGCTAACCTCCCTTGTTTTAATATTTATTTATATATCAAAAATTAATATTCATGTAAAACTGCTTGACTAGTAGCTGATCTCAAATCATATTTACAATAGTATTAGACTAGGAAGATGAAAATGATGATGAAAAGTATTGCGAAGTTAAGAGGAGCATCTCCTTTATAAATAATTATACCTTTTTCTGTCATGGAAAGAAATCTTAAGACTATTATGCAGCTCTACAGGAAGTATTATTCTTCCTTACATTACATACATATTTGGATAATTAAACTCACTATTAACCATAATATTTGCATATGTATCAGTACGTATAACGTCGTGTAGGCAAAACAGAACAACATGCTCTCACAGACGAGCAATAGCTAAATATTAGCTATTGTGATCCGACACGGTACCAGGCTTGTCTAACGGACATTGATTGTTTCATAGTAACATGCTATCCTCAAAATAACATAGACCATGGCTTGTATTTACCTCAAGGGATGAACTAACTATCTGGATTTCTGTGTCGTATTTTCATGTTGAGTTTTCAAAGCAAAGGTTATTACTATGACGATTTATTTACCCCTGAGTTTGAAATTAAGTGAGCATTCTTTTGCAACGTATAGAAATCTGGAAACATATAAAAAAAACTTTGTATATGGGTTTATATAGAGTTTGTTACAAGTTTCTCTTCTCTGCTCAGTGATGTTGTCCTACGTAACGCAATCATGAGATGAATAGGGTGGTGCAAGACACTCCTTATGTTTAATTAGTCAGTAGACCGCGAATGATTAGTTTTTAGTTATTTATTGCCCTTATATAATAATAAAAAAAGCTTATATCATTGAATAAAGTTTGTCGGTATTAATATTCATCAGTTTAACATGTAGTTTTAGGTAATTGTGTAAGGATCATGATTATTTGCCTATTGTATATTATATATACTTATATGTATGTATTTGATTAGAGGTACATGAGGTTTCACCTGGTTTAGGATGAGATAACAAAGTTTCGTATAAAGTGTATATATAAAGTGTAAATATTTTTATTGTTTTTTTTTATATAAATTTGGCCAATCAAAGTGACTCTACCATGTCTGATCGAAAAATGACTGGGTGTAAAAGTCCTTTCGGACCTCCGGCTCTCCGGCCTCTGGCGGAACCAGGAGTATGTGGTGATTCCACAAAAAAACACCCCGACGTCCGATCTCAGGTACTCTGCTCTAAGGAGGACCCGGACCATATTATTTCAGGTCCTCCACAGGATCGGCAAAACGCCTATCCAGGCTCTGTCCTAGAAGGTGCTGCAAAGGCTCTCTTATACCTATATAGGCCAATCAATAACCTAGGTGGCCTAGTGGGATGCATCATTAGGCCTCCGGTCTCACGCTCACTAACGAAATATGATGTCAGCACGAATACTGTAAACTTTAGGCTAGTCTTCTGTGTATGGGAAGTAATGCCCTGGTGAACCTGAATGCTGAAATCGGCGTGGCTCTACTATCTTGAATCTAGAAAATCTTGAAACTATAAATAATTTGTCACAAGAAAGTTTAAGGTTAGTTTATTATGTTGTATATAAAACCGTATAAAATAAAGTAGTCAGAGATTTCCTTTTTGCAATTTTTAAAGGCCATTATAGTCCTTTTCCACGAAGTTTCAACCAACTAAACTAAAAATCCTTTCACAAACTATTTCTTGGTATTTCAAAAACCTAAAAGTTTTCTACCAAAATTTGTTACCATCCTTGCAACTCGAAGTCAAATGCTATTAAAAGTTTTAATGACTTGGAGCATTCTTTCGGTTCTCTGTTCGAAGTGGTATTAATTAAAAAAGAGAGGTTGGATCAAGCACTCGCTGGTTTCAAGCTTTAAGTTGGACTATTGCTATCTACGGCCAAACCGGACGTCTAACTAAAACTCTTATATGATGCCAATCCAATGTTTAAAAGGGTGTGCATTTTTATCTACAAAATTATACACTATGTAACACTTGACGGACAACCATCATCCAACAATAACTGAGAACTTTAAATAGGACGGTAAAGTAGACACGAAGAAAATAAACTAATGGTGATCAATATTATCGTTCTAATAGTATAAACCAGAATTTTGACGAGTAATCTAATTATCAACCATCAACAATATCACTTGGTGTATAAAACGCTTAAACAATTACATTTTAGCTACCAAAGACGTAAATATTTATTTACGGTATCGGCAGTAACTAACCATCAGGTGATTAACATACTGATTTAAACCTTTTATTTTTTTTCAATATTTTAGATGATTAAGTAATTCTTTCTGTTAATAATTTGAGTTGGATTTTCTGTGTGAGAGTATCATCGTCCCAGTCAAGCCAGTCCGTTTGTGCTGAACTTCCTTGAATATTATGTAAAAAACTTAAGTAGACACAGTGGATCACTTCTTTTATTTCGTTCCAGATAGGAAAAGTATTATTACTTATCATGATCTCAAACTTTTCGAATTTCTGTGTTCACACAGAGATAATTCAAAGCAAATGATATTTGAAAATGGAACTTTGCCAAAAATCTGTATGATCCGTGTCGCACGAACGGCTTCACAATCTCATCGTTCGCTCGACATCCTACGTGACCGTGTGTATTCCCGTCGTTTGGGAATGAATCATGTAGCTCTCGTTCAGTTAGATTCAATGCATTCCATCTAGGCACTTATGCATGCCTTGCAAGTATACATAAAGATAAGTTTTAAATTGAAGAAATTAGCTATTGAGATACTATTTGACTGTTTAATTTCCTTTACTATTTATATTCCTAAGTATTGTATACTAATTTATATACTATTTTGGGATCAGTGTTAGAAGAGAGAAAGTAGTAGAAATAGAATTAGGAGAGAGAAGGTACAAAATGGGGGTTTAAATTCTCTATAAACAATTAAATTCAATAAAGAAAGAAAATCAAAAATTGTTTTAATATTACAGTCGCATAGGATGAATTATTTTAACATTGGATAATTTTCGAATGCATAAATAAAAATACGTACCACGGGAATAGGGTTAGCTTGTTCAATTCTGTCCTTCACTCGCTGGTGCTCAATAACCTTCGTGAAAATAGGTGATAGTGACTGGCATCTGAGAAAAGATCGCTTTAAAGCGAGGCAACAAAATCGGCGGGAACATTGTTGTTACACCAGTGTAATACAAAACTTTTAAATATATTTTAACATGCCATTCGCATTATATTATTCAGTGTAAGTCAAAATGTGTTTTGTAGTTGACTAGCAACCCGGCAAGGCTTCGCATAGAAGTCTTGATTTTCCCAGATTCTCCTCCTTGCGTAGTTATCCTTATTACCAAGGCTCATGATTCCCTAGTTGGGGAATGTACTTTTGCTGAACAGTTGTTCCTCTCCTTAGCCAAATTAAGACCAGTGTGCAAATTGCTGTCCAAGGCTGATCGATTCTGATCAATCCACCTAATACGACTACGTCCTCTTGGTTTTTTACCATCATGGTGGCCATGAGTTGCTGAGAGCCGTACTCTCATATTTAGTGTCTTTATATAATTTTTAATATATAATATATATATATATATATTTTAAACGAATTATATAAATAAATTTATATAATTCGTTTAAAATAGATGCATCCTTACGGGAGACCGTCCATGGGATCTGAAGCATTCATCTTCAGCACCACATTTCAAAACTATCGATGATTGTTGTTTTGTGAGTTTTCTTAAAAGTCCATGTCTCAGCCCCGTGGCTGAATGTAGAGAATACCAATGTCTTGTATTACACATTATAAACTTTTTTCTTGAATTACTGTTTACATTGCTGAACACTGCATTAAAATACATGGAGTAGTTTAAAAGATCTAATTGAGTAGACTTCATTTTATACTATAGATATACGATATGCTAGTTGGCTGAGAGTCTTGAAAAAAAAAAGATGTATCCATACTTTTTGGTCGAATTACGACCAGGTAAAAATAATCTTAGAACACAAATAATATTTCAATAAAACTGTTTAAGAGTTAATCCAAGAGTTTTACATATTTGTAAACATTACACTCGTGCGGAAACGCTACTTTTATGTAAAACTTATGTGGATTTGTACATTTTTGAAGGTTGATATAATAGGTTACTAGTTTTCACCCACGGCTCCACAATCGTGTCTGCCGGTTATCGCGGTTATCGATTATGTGAAAAGGAATACTTTATAATAATTTATTTAATTATTGCTCATAGGCTTTAAATAAAGGGACAACTCTGTGGTTTATTTCGGCATTTCTTCCCAGAGAGTATCTTAGGCAAAGCCTGTAAAATTTACTTGCAAAAATGAACGGCATTAATCATTTTTCAATTTCATAATACTCTAGTTTTATAGCTTGAGAGTTTGTAAAAGAAAGTGCGACAGATAAGACTGAGCGAGTGGACTTTGTACTCAAGAAAGAAAATGAAACCTGTATCGTAATCTGTTGAAGGAAAACAAACTTCACTTAGAACGTTGTATAAAAACCAGGTTCGATGTACTAAAGTAGTTTTTTTTTAAAGACAGTTCTTACATTAGGAATATATTATCCTGTGTCACGTGGGACTTTACAAACATATTTGCAACGTACATAAAGAACAACCGGACTCAGATTAACAATTTAACAAAGTGTTGTCCCATGTGGGGTTTGAATCCCAATTTTTAGCGAAGTAGAAGTCGTATCAAAGTTGTTCTATATACAAAAGCACATACCTAGGCTATTAATCTTGTAAAATTACACTTTTATAATATCACATAATTAATATTACTGCATTTCTAAGACTATACTGTACCTAGTTTTTAGTAAACAAAATATCATTTTAACATGCCATTTGAAATAAGTTAATGTTTGCTTACTGTACATACACCAATTCAGATTTATATTAAGAAATACAAATGTAAATAATATGTTCGTATTATATTTAGACAATAAAGTTAGCATACACAAGGCTCTTCCGTTATAAAACTAGGTAATGCGATTACATATTTTAATAGGTATTCAGTGAAAAGCTGTTAATTGAAACCACAAACAGAGACTGTAATTTTATTTAATATATGTTTAAAATATTTATTAGTATCGCTAAACTATTCAGCGCTACCTTACTTCCAATATATATAATTAATAAAAAAAAGATTTTATACCAGGGTGGTGCCTATAGTACTATCGCAAGAGAGGTTTATGTACAGCAGAGGGATATTAAAATCAGTTGATAACTGGTTCCTCATTACAGTTTCTTTTACTTTACAAAATTGAATCTACTCTAAACGTATCACACATGACTCTTATATAACGTTGATCCTATTCTCAGAGCCTCAAAACGTAGAGATCCGAATCTATGATATGAATTATTTATATTTTCACAAAAGTCTTGAGAAATCGATTGAAGGAAATGGTT
The DNA here is from genome assembly GCA_932526445.1 of Phragmatobia fuliginosa. Classification (NCBI taxonomy): domain Eukaryota; kingdom Metazoa; phylum Arthropoda; class Insecta; order Lepidoptera; family Erebidae; genus Phragmatobia; species Phragmatobia fuliginosa. The sequence continues at coordinate 10,733,263 of OW052064.1, read as the reverse complement.
TACTGTGATGCCGGCGCGTGACTCTACAATTTCTGTGGCTCTTTGCTGTTTAAACTTCATCTATATAGCCACGTAGAGTTGAATAGTTGTTGTATCTTATATTTGTATACTCGAAATTTACTTATTTTAGATATAACAGAGCATTCCAAAGGAAATTGTGTAGAGACGTGCGTTTTATGGTTCAGACTGAATTTGGCGGCTTCTCTACTTAGGTATGACTTTGATACGTTTCTTTATAGAGTTACATAAATATACAAGCTGCCAAACTGCAAATAGTCACATTGCGTACACGTTTAATGCTAGCTTTTTTTCTATTGAAACCAAACATTTTTTATAAGGCGTTGAATAGATAACAAACTAAGAACTTCCACATTAATATTGACTTTATATTTATTTCATGAATAAATATAAAACTGTTCCGTTACTTACTGGCTGACAGACAACGCACAGCCGGAACTACTGAGCGCAGGAAGCTGAAATTAGGCATATATGTGTTCCAGGAGGAGCGTAGGCGAGCGCAAAGAGAGTACTTTAGAAAATTCCATTCCTAAGGGCAATCAAATTTAATATATAATTTATTTCTTATTCTTTCACAAAGGTACAAGCATAGTACAGGTAATACACACAATGTATAAGTAACATGTCATTGTTCCTTTGAAATAGACTAGTTTCTATATTAGGCAAACCTGTGTTACAGATTACCAGGCTCCCACCTCTCGGATCCAATGAGGTGAAACTTCTCAGTTGTTCTTGTATACTATCATTAAAATTAAATAAGACTAATAAGTAAAGCATCATTAAAATTTAATGGATAATTGTGTGTGTTTATGTGTGTGTAAGTGTGTGTGTATGTGGGTAAGCATGCAAGAGTGAAGCGGTTACCTTTTCGTTTATTAGATTTCTGATTAACCTGCCATCGATACATCAGCTTAAAGAAAAATGATGTTGGTTTATGGTGATGAAAGAAGGAGCCTACAAGCTTAACACGTAGGCCAAGCTGCGGGAAACAGCCAGTAATTTAAAACGTAATAATTAAAAGCAACATAAGTAGTTACTATGGTATAGGCTCCGCTTACATTACAATCAAGTACTATTTTAAGTGCAACATATCACTACAGCATGAAACTCAGTAGGGCCCAAGGGGGTTTCCGCACGCAAAATGAAAACAGAATCTAAATAAATAATATTTCAAAAAATCACACTGCTAATAATATTATATTGTGAGAATGCATATTTTTAACTGTTTAATGCAAAATATATTCATTAAACAGATTTATATCAAACTTTACAGTATAGTTTAAAGATCAGACTAACGCACACAGGTTACATTAAAATTTGTTTAATGTGGCCACAATATAATAAAAAGCGTCAATCGATTCCGTTAAATCCTATCATCCGGAAAGTAAATTGATGTGCATGGCATACATTTTAATAACATGCGGCATGGAAACATAGACTTGATTTATAAGTAACAACATAGACTACAAAAGCTAGCTAGCTAGACTAAAAAAAACTTATCTGAATTATTCTCGTGATGTGTGTTTATTTAAACTTAATTATGTACGTATTCCTGTTGAGAGAATTCTCAGTGGAACACATTGGAACAGTGCCAGGTGTAGAAGTAGCGCAGGTGATAATAGAGGACGTGATTTAAAGAAAAATATTTTTGAAAATATTTTATAATATTTTCTTTGCAAGGTTTTATTTTTCTTTTGTTTGATTTTATAATCGTTTAAAAGGAGTTGAACATTTGTGATAATTAGGCTTAGGAATATCAAAAGGTAGTTTGTATAAAAACACTTCTAAAAGTTTTTATGGAATAAATAGTAAAACAGGCAAACGGATCACACGATTTCATAGACTCTAAAGCCATTAACTCCACCAATAAAATCGCCACTCTGAGAATCGGGGGTCTGAATTCAATGGTTTGGATGCATTTACAAACTCTATTGGTTTTTTAAATGTGGATACTAATATGTATAGTACATATATAATCTATTAGTACCTAAAACATATTATACAATTTTGCTCTTGTGCTATTTTTTGAGTGATGTGGGTTTAAGAGTGAAACTTACTATTGCATCGAAGCCAGAATTCCATTTATGAGTTCATTTCAAAGGTGGTTTGTAGTATGAGATATAGAATCTTCATAGCTTCACTGCTAGATTGTGGAATACTTTGAGTCTGGTTTAGGTATATATTCTACTTACTTGAGGAGTAAGGCGTAGTTGCAAAAATACAGGTACATTATATTTTAATAATTAGGTCTATAAAAATAATAATGGACGAGTTCTTTGACATCTTATTTTCACATATTTAAACATTGGTCAAAAATTCTTGATTTTTAATTTACATCAACTTTGTAGACTAACAAAAGCTATGACAGCTATGTTTTAAATTTAAAAAATTATATCTTTTACAAATTTGACAGTAAACTTGTAAAATACGTTATTTAAATTTTTTTTATTTATTATTTATGAGCCTACCTAAGCGAATCTACTCAGCCTGATGGAAAGCATGAGTAGAATCCATAAGTAGTGGTCACTGAAGTATGGTGACTCACACTATGGTGGCCTATTGAGATGCTGATTAAAATTTTCTATTATAATCGCAGTCACAATGGCATCTAACTATTATTCGTCTCTCCAATTAATAGATAAACCTTCAGGATAGTTAAATCAATTGCTAGAAGTACATCTTACTATCAAAAATATAATTTCCAAACTCAACAGTATGTAACATTGTTTGTTAATATCATCCATTCTCTACAACAATATATCACGCTTGACGTATATGTACCTTCTATTAGACGTTGTCATCCAATCTGGCCGTCTTGCTTACGTTGTTGTACAATGATGTATCTAATTGGAAGGTTGTTGGTACATACATACACGGTACAAGAAGTTTCTACTTAAATTGGGACCAGTTCACATATGCGTAAGTCTAGAGTATGATGTATAAGATTATTTCAAGCAGAACGTGTTGAAGGTCATTTATTTAATTTTGAGTTTATTGAGCTATGGTACCATATCGATGTCACTTATCAAGAATATTGATGCGACTTAATAAATAATAAATAAATATTTTGGACATCAACTTAATTGTAAGTTGAAGTTTAACCATATCGGGTAATGTGTATGATGTATTTTCAATGCAAGTCTAGTAATCTTGTTCAATAGGCTATAGTCAAATGTAGTCAGTAGAAAAGTTGAATGTGTACATATTAATGAAAAAGAAAATTTTATTTGTGCTAGGCAGAATCAGTTTTGTATGTTTAAAATATATATTGTTATTTACGAAAAGATTTTGTCGTCGTTCTGTGGTGTTCGTGCTTGCTGTTTATGGGTGTTGCTACTCATTTTTTATGAAGTTTTGTCTGTAATCCAGAAAACACTGATGTGCATATAAATCTTTCATTAATCAACAGGGATTGAAACGAACCATATTTAGATCTAAATATACATATTAAGTTCACTATCTTTATTTAAGTTCACTACCAAGTCTAACAAAATATATTTTCATCCAAACTTATCAATAAATCTTATTATTACTGACTTATCACAAATACTAATTAAAATATTGTTTCGTAGTAAAACCACACAAAAGCTCAAATCCTATATCGTAGAGTACGAAGCTCAGTGTCCAATAAAAAGTAATTAAAGTCAGCAGCCGATCGTCTGAGGCAGATTTGACTCGATCCACACGAAGATATGAAAAAAAAATCGCGAAACAATGTTGTTTGTGAGAAAAGTATGGATAGTGTGTCTGCCATTAAACACAAAAATAACAAAGATTAAAACTGGTAATTTGGACTCTTTAAAAAATCGATATATATGTCTTATATATGGAAAAACGCGAGTTTTGAAGTTTTCAAACGGTTTTCTTTCGCATTTATCATTACTCTAATGGCGTTGTTAAACAACTAATAGTATTAACAGAGCAAGACTCGGTCGACCAGGTACTGATATGTTATGAGAATTCGCGTGATTCAAAGGTCACGTTAAGCGGTCGTGACCTTCACACCCAAACCACAAATCTAATATACTTTGGAATCACATTCACAGATTTTTGGGTTTTTTTTTTATATAAAATCTAGTAACAGATTCTTAAGATAGTTTTAATTTTTTTTTTAAGTATTCCATTCTAATGACAAGTTAAACATGTCAGGTGGCCAATTACTTTAATATTTACATTTTAGGTCGATCACAGCGGCAATTCTAAATGAATAAACCCGAAATCAAATAAAAGTACAAATATGCAATAAAGGAACGATACCGTATCTATCCGTTCACGTTCGTTGCGACCCCGGATTTGCCCGGCCCGGCACAAAGTTGTTCAAATCTGCCGATGTTTCCGGAACTATTATTGGAACGGATTGAATATAGCTAAATTTATTCGAATGCCAATGGGGTGCCTATTTCTTTATTTTATTGAGTAGATTTTAAATCATACCTTTTATTTCTTTTTTTATTATAAACTAGCTTTTGCCATAAAAATCGTTATCGTTGTAAAAAGAAGTGGATGTACTTCTTTAGCCTCTAGAGGCTATCTGTGTATCATATTTAATTTAAATCCGTTCTGTAGTTTTTACTTAAAAGACAGACAAACAGAGTTACTTTCGCATTTATAATAGAATAGAATAAACTTTACTGTACACCAGATCTATGTATATAACATAATAATTAACAATGTCCATGTAAAAATATTAGTAAGGATAATGATTATAGTATTTAAATCTGTTACATATGCACAACGTATCACACGGTCGATTCCAGAGTAATAGTTTTATCTCACCGGTATTACTGGCTAGCTATAAGTTTAATATGGACTAGACCGTATTCTGTCTGTTAAGGCCTTTAATCGATGTTTAATAATTTTTAAACTTCCATCATTTTCGTATTTTATCTTTTTCTATTTTTACTTTTGCTACACTTTACCTGTGAAAATATTATTATACTCCCGGACTTTCGATATTCCTACTGTCTTCATAAGAAATATAAATCTTTTAATCAGGACTATCAATAGATTTTTATCATGATGTATTCATTTAATACGCTGGTATGTAAAATGTCTTGTTTTTGTTTCAGGTGAAAAAAATCTATGCAAAATGACGGAAGACGAAATCAGGTATTTTTAATTTCCCATAATTGTAATTATAATATACTTTAAAAATGTAGGTCTTTATTAGTTATATTCAAACTGACTATAAAATAAACAGACGACCCTAAATCGTAAAATACGTTATGAAAGGACTGAGTCTTCCCTGAAAAGATTGCAATGCTTGTGTGACTTTCTGTTGCATTTTAATTAAAATTTAATATTACGAGTAGACTCATTACAATGTCTTATCATTAAATGTAAGAAATATTATAAGTTTATCGTTTTAGTGCTAAAAGTTTCATTTTATATTTTTCATCATTAAAAATTTATCCAAAGAAATGCTGAATAAATGTCTCAATAGTAATTAAAGTTAAAGATAGTTTCATATTTAAATAGTAAATACCAACGAAAGGAGTTTATAAGAGAATTAAAAAAGAAGAATATTTAGGTGTTGTTCACAATCTGTGTGTTGCAAACAAAAAAAGTTAAAGTTTCAAGCTGCTGGTACTTTGTGAATATTCTGCGGTACTTTTTCGAGACGTTCCAAAAAGTCGAACAACTCATTAGTCGAATGAGGAGAGCTTTCCTTATTTCGACTACTGATGGTGTGTTACTCGTTACTGGCATGAAAAGTGTATAGAAAACATTTTCACAAGACAGAAAGCTTATCAACTGAAGTGATCGCATGTTGATCAATTAAAAATGTCTTTTGGAATTGTGAGTGAAAGAGAATGTAATCATTTTGATACACATACATAAGTAGTTTTCAAGAACTACATAAGTATATACAGACACCTATATACAATGTTCTGAAAATGAAATGTATATACCTGTTTGATGTAAGTCGAAAACATTTTACGTAACTTTACTTTGAAATTGTTTTTTTTTTTAATCTGTGATGTAAAAGGCATAAGAAAGCTTTTATAACTCGTAAGAATTAAAAAAAAAATAGTGCAAATTTATCTTTCTATAGATTAATTAGAAAAAAATTGATATTTTAAATGCTGGACATCATCTTTTGACTAGTTATACTTTTAAAAATATTTTTATCCCTCAAGACTATTAATCTGTGCTTCATTTCCGTGTAATTTAAAAGAGTTGTTTCATTTTCTAATTAAATATAGTTAGTAAGGAAAACTACACTTACTAACCTACTTTATTAAAAAAATAAAATAAAAATCTCTACAGCCCAAAAATTTCACTTACAGAAAATTCCACCTTCAGTATCCGTAAGGTCTATTATACAAAACTTACGCTTCTCTGGCCCACAAACACACGACTAGTGTTGCTCAACTAAATAATTCATTTATACGCAATGTTACGTGCACCGATTACTAATGCTCAACAAATTACAGAGTTTTTCACTGAAACCTTTTGTTTTGTTTGTGTGAAAATATCGTTGAACGCTTTGGTTACATTATTACTTTCAATATTTATTGGTAACAATGAATTTATATAATATACATAGAGCTATATTTGTAAAGCTTTACTCTGTTTGGTTATTTGTATTTGAACATTTTATTCATTTATACTTTGGAGGAGTATGTAATGTTCAGTTGGCCTAGTAATTTAAGCGCTCGCCTTGCCTTTTTTACTGCGCGAAGTGACGTGGGACAATACTTTGTGTGATAAAAAAAATTGTCGTCATGGGTCTGAGTCTTATGTTTGTTAAGTCCCAACAGGTTAAGTTCACCGTCCTGAGACAATGCAGCATGGTGATCCTCAATATGGTGGCATGTGTGATACAACTGCTTCATTAGGTCTCCGGTCTGACACTCACCAACAAAGTACGTCAACACAAATGCTGTCATTTTAGGTTAGTATTATATGTGACGATAGTACTGCCTCCGTCGAGCCGGCCCATGCCTGTTGAAGTCAGCATAGCTTTACTACTTTTATGAGCAACCCATAACATTCCACTGTTGGGCTCGGGTCTTCTTTGAAGAGAGGGTTAGGACTATACCACACTGGCCGAGTGCGGGTTTTGGACTGACATGTTGTGGCTACGTAATCTTGTTGTTGAATTTTTTTTAAGCTTCACGACTACTATCTTATGATAAAAATCGGAACCGATTGCATAACGTGACTCCCGAATCACGGAAATGCTCATTACATATAGCGACAAATGGTCACCCATCTTAGGTAATGAACGCGCCGTCGTTGCTTACCCATAGTGATCGTTTCCAATCACCTAAGGCAACTCGGCAATAAACCTTTATATATGTTCTTAAGTATATACTTTCATGGATATAATATAAAAAATCGTCACACTGATATTTAATTTTATGTTTTAGGTCCTGTTGTGCTGACTGCTTTCAATTACAGTATCTATACACACTGATGGCAAACAAATAAAATATCTGTTGGTAAAAAATGCAATTGATAGTCCTCAACAAAATTATTAATTTATTATGAAATATTAATTTTAATTTTTTCGGTTAATTTCAATATATACTGAATCTAGATATCGTGACATATTTTTACATTGAAAATTAACAGCTATATCACCATGTCTGCGAAAGTCGTAAAAACGGCTTCATACTCACTTTATGTAAGTTTACCACTACTAAACAGTTAACGAGAGAAAAAGTTGACCGGCTGTTATCACTTTAACGTTGTACTCTATTATTACTCCAATTTAACGACACACTAACACAACGCGATAACATTAAATAAAATATAAAGAAAGTAGACTAAAATAAAGCAGACAACACTAAGATCAAACTAATAATATTATTTCATAGAAGTTTAGTTAAACTGCTTCATTGGTCTAGTGGTTAGCGTATGCGACTGCTGATCAAGATGTCTCGGTATCAAATTCTGGGTCGGGCCAAAAGTGTTGTTGGGTTGTTATTAAATTAAGAAAACCCAGTAAGAAAACTTAAATAAGACCGGGGCTTTTTGGCGGTGATTCACGCCCAAGCTTCAGAGAGAACGTCTAGCCGTCGGTCTTGGTTGTCATTTACATCTATGGTAATCGTTATTGGGAAGTAAGTGCCTTGAAATATATTGACAACTAGTTCAACCTTCGAATTTCAGCTCAGCAGCAGCAGAGTTGCGGAGGTTCGATGCCAGTCCCTTTGTGGTAAAACTGACTATCAACTAGTAGCTGACCCCAAATAATCTTGGGAATCAAGACTAGGAAGGGAAGAAGTCTGGTTATAGTACCAAGTAGATTTCACTCAGCGTTTATAATTATTTCTCAGTTATGGGTTTCATTTAACTGTTAATATAATATATATTTTAATAAGAACTTATGATGTCCATATGTTAATTTTAGCTAATTGTTTTTTTTACTATAAAGTAATTATGTACCTACAATGTATTAACAAAGCTAAGTATATGTACAAAACGTAGTGAAGTCTACGTTGAGAATCTGTACTAGCGGTAGAGGGTATCATCTCAAACGACAACTTTACGAGCGGCGACAGTGATAAGAATTGTTAATTTTATTGACAGACCGACGCGTGCTTCGCGTTTGATGGCTTACACTGCTAAGTTTTAGTTTTAAATGTACATCACTGTCTGTCATGCGGTGTGCTTTGCGTTGAAGCTTTATAGTAGACTCTAGTTGCTTACTTATTAATAACTAACTTTTGCACGCGAAAGCGGCTGCGTGTGTGTTCAATATAGCGATAATCATTTTTCTAGTTAATATATAGCATAAGACACTAACACGCAATGTTACCTTTGATTGGTAAAATAATTTTAAAACCATTTCAGTTGATCCCTTACAACGTCAGAAACTCATCACAAAAGTATAAATTTTTACTCTTTATAATGTGTTACTAGCTTTTTTCCGCGTGTAAATGGTTGGTAATTATGGTAAAAAGTATTTTCTGAGGCTCTAGACTATCTGAGCATCAATTTCATTTAAATAGTTTTTCCAGTTGTGTCGTGAAAACGCGATAGACATACAGATGGACAGAATTACTTTTTCATTTGTAATAATAAAGATTTTCAAGTTATCATGATCATTTGAATTATGAAGAGGCTAAATAAAAATCCTCCTCCCTGAGAGGAGACCTGAGTCATACCAGGGGTGTCACTCCGCAGTTTAGGTGTAGTCGGCCGGCTGCCTGCCGGGGCAGATATGCCGGTCGAATAGACATCGTCAGAACAGTTAAGAGTTACACGATAGAAAGAGACGCAATCGTAGGTAAATATAATCGTAGTGATTCGGCGCTGTGCGATCTAAATTGAACTTAATCTATTGATACCGAGGGTATCTATTACTTTAATTTACTTTTCGGAGTGAGTCTTATGTACTGGTACTATTATGTATTCTGTGGTCATACATACGTTATGGGTTGTTGATGAAAAATGATGAAGTAAAAATCCTGGCAGAAATAAATGTCAAGAGAATAAACATTGAGTAGAAATTCATTCAATATTGAGTTCTTAAATTTTCATATACTTACACATTCTCAAGCATCAGCGATCACGACAGTGATAACAATTTCCACTTATACGATTCAACGAACGAATTAGCTACGTACAAAGCGCATTACGTTTCACGTTGCGGTCTGTTCGTGTGCTCAACCTGAGTACGCACTCAGCAGATTAAGTGCTCCTCACTACGCTCTTAATCGATCGCGAGTGTCGTACGTAGGCTCGAGTCTTCATTACACTTGAATGTTAAAATTGATGAGGAAGATATCAACCAATTTTTTTACAGTAGGTATAAGAGGGGGGCAGGTACCCAACATTTCGGTGAAAAATTGAATTAAAATTGTGATTCTTGTTTTAAATTAAAAAAAATGAAAAGAAAAAAAATTATCGCGATGAGATATCACTGTGTAGATCGGTAAGAGGAGTAACATCGTCCCGGCCCGGGGTGACTCTGGCCACCCTGGGATGTACCTCAGTCATGGAGTGCGGCAGGGGGGACTCAAGAAGCCGCCGATGCGTATTTTTTTGTCACCATCCATTTAAACTTATCAAACACCATTTTAAAATATAACTTTAGATAGATGCTAACTTATATAAAAGAGGCTTACAAAATATGCATGTCATAATGTACAAACTGTGCAAGGTAGCAAGGTGAGCACCGCGAAACTTTCCATCGATACGCCTGGGTAATAATCGTTACAGGGCTGACAACACTGTGTCTTAGAAATATATTTTACAGATCTAGGACAATGTAAGTTACTTAGCATGATAATATCCGTATTTACTTATGTATTTGGTTAATGGAATCTATTCAAATTGCAGGATCCAATTGATTGAAAACAATCAACAAGGACAACAATAAACAGCTACAGCGTGATCAGTACCTAGATACGTGACAGTTTGTGGCATGATATGTTTTATGAGCGTGAAGCTTAGTTGGAGGCCTTGGCTACAACTATCAGTAATATTACTTAGGTACAGCGTGTCTTGCCAGTCAGATTGTTAATGACTATGCTTATGGAAATGATTTTACAATTTATAAGTATAAAGTAACCTACTGAGTATATTGCAGGTGATTGCTAACCCTGGCATGGTTGTTCGGAACAAAACAATTGACACTAGCTACAAAAGTACGGTATTGGCGGCAAAAATTTATGACTTTTGTTCCTTCAGATAGTTTTCGTGTATTATTGCTTTTGATTTATGATTTAGTGCGGGCTGCAAGGCGCTAGTGGTTTTATAGAAGCTCTAAAATAAAAATTTGGTATAGAAAGTTTAACAGCTTACAGTGATAATTAAATCACCATTATAGGTTTTATTATACTTTATTGATTTTGCACATAGTTCTGCTCTTCCTTCCTATGCCATGCAGTCATAACCTGGAACTGACAGCCAGCTTATCCGTTTTCCTCACATAACGATCCCGGGCCCTTTAAGCGGGGTGTGATAAGAACCTCACTATACTGCTTAGTCTGTGTCACCATACTGCATTGTCTGCACTCGCGGTGAGCACGGGCACGACTCTTGGATCCTAATCATGTTTGACGTCAGGCAGAGTAGAAATTTTGTTTTGGTTGTATAGTGGAACTTTTTTTGAGAAGAAAATATTTTAAAGATGACGATACCCTCCATAAATACTTTTATCGCGAATAATTCCTACTATACAACATCAAAATAAAATGTGTAAAAGTCACGAAAGTCCAAAAATAATTGGAATAGAATAATGTTGGCAGGCTCTATACACTTTTATCATAAAAATATCGTCATCTAGTTTCAAGCTAAGCAAAACTAGTACAGGTGAGAAGGATTTTTACTGATAACGGGATCCACATGCTACTATTAAAAAAAGGTATTTCAAACACGCGGCTCCAACGATGAATCATGCTAAATGTTCACGTGGTATTTAAATATTCACGTGTACAGTCCCCGACGGGGTCTGCTCTCACTAAAAGTTTGATTCTCACTAAAGAAATTACTTTTTAAGTGACGAGCACTTTATTTAGACTTATTTAGGAGTTTACCAGTAAATCTGTTAACTTATTAACTTGTTTATAACTGAAAGTCATGACATATTGCCGCGGGAAAGCAATGCTTTTGCTTCAAAAAACAGGCTCGACCGAAGCGATACGATTGGGGGATCCATCATCATCATCAGCAGTTTGCAGTCCACTGCTGGACATTGGCCTCTCCTAAGGCACTCTACAGAATCCGGCTGCTTTTTGTATCTGCCTCATATGCATCTTACGCAAGTAATCCCACCATCTGGCCAGAGGGCATTCCACACTATGTTTGCCAAGACGGGTATGTCGATTTTCCTTTCTTTTCCCGGGTCGAACCAAATGTTTGTATGATCTGCGAATATTTGTTTCGGAGTTTGAGTGATTTCTATGTATCATATTGATGGATTTGAAAAAAGTATAGTATATTTATATCAGTTGTCTAGTACTCACAGTACGAACTTTACTTAGTTTGGGACATACACACATTGGGATATATGTAACAACGAAATAGTATCATTAAATAATGTGTAAAAGGAAAAAAAGTGTAGATTATTAAATAAAAACAAACAAAGTACATTTAAGTTATACAAATGTAAAAATAATAATTACATAGCTACCTAAATGAAATAATGTAACCTAAGTGACTAAATCTGTAAACTAATACGTGGACGGAGGGGTATACAATTTTGCACACTTTTAGTTTTACGTTTTAAAATATATTGAATAAAATGTCAACACAACTAGAAGTTGTAGTCTTTGACAATAGAACCTTAATAATCTTGCCACTTACAATTAGATGGTCACAATGGTCGAAGAAAAAAAATATGATTGCAATAATAATTTAATGATTAAAATAATCAGTCAATGATGTATGTCTACATGTACTCATGAACACTTACGGAGAACAAGTGATCATGCCAACATTTTGTGCCCCTACACATTACATTCCATATAAATATATACTAAACACATATTTCTATGAGCACTTCTTTTTGTGTATAATTGTAATCGATATTTCATAAGCAAGGTCTTCGAAGTAGGAACATAATATGTTGTAATAGTTCCGGGAACCATTACACAGTAATTAGAAGACGTTATTAAGATTTAATAGTTCATTCCTCCCTTCGTAAATAATGATTAGGGGTTCATTTTCTGCATGAATATCTAACAAGTAAGATTTTAGAGTAACAATGTTTTTTATCATACTAGCTTTTGCCCAGAGTTCCATTCACGTGTATGTCGAATATCGTGGTGACCATTTTTTGAGGCTATAATTTTCAAAATCAGTTTAATAAATCCAGAGATTACTGAAACTTAACCTAATAATAATATTAGTATAGATTTAGAGAACATTTAGAAAGTACTGAAAAATTAATTGCTAGGTGCTCACTGGGTTGAGTCTCTTTGCAAAAAATCTTTCACTTATTTTAATATTATTTTTATTTTTAAATTCATGCAAGAATATGTAATTATTTGAGTAAAGTATTTGAGGAACATTTCACGTCTGTCACTTAAAAATGAGTTTATAAGGGTTCAAAACATATTTTGCCATGTCCGTCCATCCGTCCTCGACCTAAAGTAGAGAGGATTTTTTTTTCGTGTCTACCCCATCGTGTGGGGTGTCATTAGATAGGTCTTTTAAAAACATTGTGTGGTTTCTAAAATCATTTTTCGATTTAGGAATCCGTTTATGAGTTATTCAACTTGAAAAAGCATTTTTTTCTTAAAACAGGGCCCTCTAAAAGTTAAATGGCTGGCTCAAAAAATCTAAAAAATTCATGTCAGTAGCCCATATATCAAACTTTGAAGAAATCCTAAAACAATTTTAATGACTTTTTTATTTCAGAAGTTATAGGGAAAACTTGGAAAACTTTGTACAAAAATAAAGAAATTATAAGTTAACTTAACAATTGTCTATTAGACACGCTTTGAAATCTACCTACCATTATGGAAGACAACGGAACCCTGTTCTATGCGTAGCCTGACACCCACTTGGACGATTTTTTTTAAATTTCTAAAAAGACACGAGGTGTCTAAAACGTTGGCAGCACACATTTGCCTCCTGAATTGTCCAATAGTTTTTGTGACTTGCATAGTAACTTTTCGGTTGGGTTATATCTTAGGAGACCTCTCTTTGTTTGTTTCTTTGTTTTGAAATATAGTTCTTGTTAATGTTAATAAGTTCCACTTTGTAATGTTAGATTTATTAAAAGATATCTCCAAAATTGGTAATATTTTGCCGTCGCAATGTAAATTTTACCCGAAACCAGCTTATGCAACCCGTGTAAGTCGTTTATCAACGTAAAAAGAGTACTTATGTCCTTAATAATCAAATTACCTATTTACGAAGTTTTATTGAAATCGTTGCAGCACTTTATTTGGCCTTGTAAGTGTAGAAGACAGCCAGAGTTACTTTTGAAGTTATAATATTACGCGGATACAAAAACACGAGTGGAGTTTCGGAGAAAAGCTAGTATTGCATAAAAGTTGAAATAGTCTTTATTTAGTTTTAAAATACTGAAAAATTACTTTCACTCCATTTTTTCGGACAGTATTTGAGTGAATTTAAATAACCTGAACAAGTAGAAATTTGTTTTACATAAAAAACAGATGCAACCGGACTTTGCTAACCGAAGCTTCAAATAAAACGGTTGGGTATAAACGAGAAAAGTAGTTAATTCAGAGGTGTATTTCAAATGCACGTTATTTTATTCCTTTTACTTTCGTTTATCCCGATAGTTTAACTTTCTTTTGCCATAAGATCGTGAGGTTCTGGATTGGACTAACTATTTAACTAACACATTCATCTGTAATGAAAAAATAACTTTCTTGGGTCAAAATTTAAACTGGACTTAAAATAGTCTGTTTTTAAATTCTGGTAATGAGATCAGCGTAAAATCACCCAGAATGCTTATTTATTTTTTCATAACAATTAATAGTGTTATTTGTGTGATACATAAATTATATAATTATTGTTGAGGTACGTAATACCTACCAAACGTGCTTCAAGTACGTTTCCACAATTATTTTTTTTTTATCAATATCAGGGCAATAACAATTTCAAAATTTGCTCATTATTAAAACGAATGCTGCCAACACAAGAGTTAAAAAAACATCTTTTAAAATGTAGAAAATAAAAGGAAGAGTAAGCGTTGAAGTAAAATTGTTTATTTTATGACTGTTTTAATTAAAACAATTGATAAAAAAACATTAGTCTAAGCTTCTGAGAACTTTCAAATACCTGTTAAATAAGTAATTGTGAAATTTCGTTTTTAGCGGTGCACTAAATTTAATTACTTTGTTTGAAAAAAGTGTTTATAAACTACTGTAAATTAAAATACAAAACACAATAAGTTATAACATGACATTTTATTGAAAATAAAAAACAAATAAATTCTATTTGCACACTCACTGGACCATTCAATTCGCATATTCATGCTTAGCCACCCGTCTCAACGGTAACAAATTTTAAAATATTGCTGCTGGCTGCGTCTACCCTATCCATATGGATCCATCTACTTCCCTATATTAAAACCAGTCTAGCGCATGCATGGAATAAGGCTGTGAAAAATCTCAACATATACAAAATTACAAGGGGACAATTTAAACACAAAAATACAAGTGCAGTTTGTGAGGCCATAACCGAAGCGCCGAGTTCAAAACGTCTTAATAGTTAGTTGGCAAGCTTTGTTATTCCCGACACTGGAATGCGAATCTCTGTAGAGTGTGCGGTCGTAATCTGGAACATACTGTCCTCTAATTGCGATCCTAATTGTCCCAGTCGTGTCCCCACCCTTCTTTATTCTCTATTCCTTAATAAGCGACATGTTGCTGGAACGTTCGTCCGGCGTGTACTAGATGCCGAAATTGTGGGATTTACGAGTATGTCCATTGTGACATATTGGATCAATGACCTTATTTCATTTAGTCGGTCACTGAGCCAAATTTTTATTTAGTCAGTCAATTCAAAAATAATTACACACAACATACACTCACCACTGGATCCTACATCCTTGAAGGCATAATAAACACCTACATCTTGCAGAATTAATCACTGGAGTATTTTAGGAATTAGATTGATAAATCGAAAGTTTATTGAAAGTCAAATGTAGATGAGAAATATTGTTGATATGAACGGATGCGGATTGTAAGTTGTAGATCGAAAAGGTCAGGATCGTTTCTTTCAGCAAGTAAGCCATGCTGTCGCATACCTATAATTTGTATAAGTTGTTGCCATAAAATTAAAGTATTTTAGCCGAAATTCTAATCTTCTGAGTCAGCTATATATTAAATAAGATAAAAAATATAAAATGTTGGCCCTGTTTTATTCATATTAACCAAGTTTGAGTTTTCAGGAGTATAGTCGCGGCAGTTTCTTTCTTAATGTAAAACATATTGTTATTTCTTGTTAACTATTTACACCGTATTATAATATATATTTCTTTTAATGGTAAGTAGATAATTTTATTTTCATCAAGTTCATCGCTACTCTTGTTCAGTGCAAAAAAAATATATAACATTTTAATGACACGTAAAGAGCGAGTTTTGAGGGAAACGATTACAAGTTTTTGTAATGAATGACGAGATTGTATTTTTAATAGGAAGTGTTGTACGAAATAACTTGAAATTAGCATTGATTGAAGTTTCAGACGTGACCGAAATTTCAAACGCCAATAAACCATGAAACGTGCTTACAAGAGGTGGTGATTATAAATATTATTTTTGGTTAATTGTTATAGTACATTGTTCACCGAGGGAGGAAAGGAACCGATTACTAGCGAGGGAGCAGTTTGTGGCCCGAAGGCGCAGCCTAGGGCCACAATACTCCCGAGGTAGGAATGGGACTTTCACCCGAGTGCTACACAGTGCTTTATACTACACCTGTGAGGAACATTTAAAGTATTTATAAAATAAAATCAAAACGTAAGACACCATGTAAGACACAATTTAGCTTAGAATTTGACATAATATTTATAAATATTTCGCGCTTCTTTTGTTTTTTTTTATTCTTCACAAAAGAATGTCAGTGGCACGGAGATTCCATATTTAAATTATATGAAAACTCTTTGGGCAGGCGCGCGCCATAGATAAGATAACACATGTGAAATGAAAATTCATACAACTTTCTCTCCCGCTAAAACGCGTTTCATTTTTTCCCTCCGTTTATTCAGGTCAAGGAAAAGACTAACGTTCTCTTTTCAGTTACTTCTACTACTACTAGTTTCAACTACTGTTCCGATCAGGTGTAGTATAAACTGCAGATCAGGCTCTATATTGTTTTTTGGGAGAGGTCGAGGTGCAGCAGTGGACTGTAACGGGCTGATGATGATGGTTATCAAATCTTGTATGAGTTGGCACTTAGTAAAACTTGTTAAAATATATTCTTAAAACTATTACACTAATACTATTATTACACTAGTTAATGAATTTAAAAAAAAATACCAGTCTGGTTCCGACTTCTGAGTTTAATTTAAAGAATGAAGTTGCAAGAAAGGCAACAATTTTTTAAGTTATTGTATAGCTTTTATCGCAGGCTTTGAGCGCGGCGACCGAATGAACAAATCCGTAAAGAAAAAACCTAACACCCTAAAAAAGGATAGAGAATATGATTTTAATTGCAGTGCGACAAGGATGTAATGGCTCCGTGCTCTATAGGCAGATCAGCGCTTGCGTGCTGCCGCCACTGGTCGTTATCCGTTGCCTTGACAACACAGTCATTCTAGATTCTTCTGCCTTGCTTTTCTATAATTCTATTGTAAAAAGACTAATAACAAAATGTATAATTCTTATCTATTTTACTCAATATATAGCGTCAGCGTCCTCCAGTACCGTCTATTAAAATCTTAGTTTTTTTTTATTCCATAGATATGCTCATATTACTATCATGTTCTCTTTATCATGTTTATTTATCATTGTCTTTCGGTTAATCTTAATGTCATTGATTATATTGTTTGGCAATATAAGCAATGACATTAAGTTTTACCAAGTGCCAACTCAATGACACTTATAGTGTTAGAATGTATGTTGGTAAAAAGACAGTGTATATTGTTTTGTAAACTTGAATTAATGTTATATAAAAAAATCACTACATAAATAAAAAATAAATATATAATTATAATTGCATAAGTTGATAAAAAATGCCATGCAATAACTTTACCGCGGCAGTTCCCGTGCAGTGCCACACGTCTTTTTTTATATTTACCCTACCAAAGTGACTCTACTCTGTCTGATGGAAAGCATGAGTAGAATCTAGGATTAAGGGTCACCATGCTCATTGTGAGTGTAGATGGCTACGGTGGCCTGGTAAGATGTTTCTGCATCATTCTTCCAGCCCCAGGAGACCAGGAAAATGATGCAGAATGATTGGGCCTCCAGTCTCACACTCACCAACGAAATACGACGGCAAGAATGCTGTCATTATTAGGATAGTCTTCTGTAAGAGGGTAGTGCTGCCCCGGTCGAGCCGGCCCATTTGTGCTGAAATGTTGATTTTATGCATCATAAGTTTAAATTTTTATTAATGTTATGAAATATCGGTCATTTAAAATGGAAGATATACAATAAATAAGCCAGTAACCAAAAAATAAATTACGTCATTGACATTCTTAGCTTTTATCTCAATCCCAATCATTTGTATAAAGATTATGTACCAATTCTAGTTAACAAAACCAAGTTGGTTGAACAAGATGTCTGTGTATCGAGTCCAGTAGCGTATACCATCTGTTGGCAGGCCTACCGATGCCAAGCACGATACATTCCACTAATGGCGAGATTACAAATCGCTGCGTTCACTCAACCATGGGTGTGAATTACGAATTTAATACAGTATGAAAGTCTAGATGCAGAACCATTGCGCTAAGATTATTGTGGCTTGAATATCTAATTCTTTATTATTTGAAGTACTGATAATATATGAAGAGGTTAATCAACCCAAATATAAATCAAAGTTCATAATAATACCTTAATGTGATCTTAGTGAATAAATATAGATGTAGGTGGACATATATGCGTCAATATAATGGTGCTGGAATTTTGCGATTAGACGAGTCCATTATGATCTTTTTTAAAGTAACTTATATAGTTATTTAATACACTAGCTTTCCGCCCGCGGCTTCGCCCGCGTGGAATTCGTTTATATTGCGCGACACGGTAAGGGTAGAATAAACAATCTTACATGATTTTATGTTTGATAATAAGGAACTTCGACACAAACTTTCTTCCCCTATTTTAAACCCTTCTACCTTTATTTTCACGGTAAAAAGTATCCTATGTCATTTCCCAAGTTCAGTTCTATCTTCATACCAAATGTCATCAAAATTGGTTCAGTGGTTTAGGCCATTCACACACTGCCCCGCGCTCCGTCACGTAGCGCGGAGTGGCAGATTTTAATATTGTATGCAAGTACATCGATTAGTATAGAAAACAAGCCAGGTCCTACACACCAAAAACGTGCTACGACACGTGAGCGCGTGCCGCTAGAAGATTCGGGATCTGCTGCCCTGCGCATATGCGCGTGGGCGCGTCGCCAGTGTGTGAAAGCGTAACAGACAGACAGACAGAGTTACTTTCGCATTTATAATATTAGTAGGGATTACACCATCGGAAAGTGGAGATTTCATCAAACAGAAAACACCCCTATTTTTTTCGATATTAAGTCAAAATAGGGTGAAAATATAAATATTTCAAATCAAATAAATTACAGTGTATTCGGGACATAAAAAGGTAAGTTTTCACTAATCTTCGTTTAAAAATAATTTTATTTGTAAAAGATAAAAATTAGAAACCAAAAACTGGGTTTTTATAATTTTTACAAATATTTTGAGGTTATGTGAAAAAAAGAGTAAATACAAAATCAGCCAAGTGCGTGTCAGGCCACGCACAGGAAAGGGTTCGTCAGTCACCCATAATGGTACGCGGATTAGAAATTGTATCCAATGGATAATTGTTAAGTTTACATCCCTCCTTGCGTCGCTCTCCTCAGTTCTGAGGGTCGTGACCCTCACTTGCTAAACTTTTGTGAATGGCGGTTCGCCACTTGTGTCGGTTCCGGGCAGCATGCAGAGCAGCATGGATCGAACATCCGAGAAAGGAGCCAACTTGGTCTGTCCAGCGCAACGGGCAGCGGCCTCTGGGTCTCCTCCCTTCGATCTTGCCAGTCACCATTAACCTTTCGAGGCTATCATCGGCCCTCCTCGCAATATGGCCGAAGTATCCCAGGATCCTACGGAGACACAGGGATGACAGGCGCTCACAGATTGCAAGCTCCTTGAGGATAGAGGTGTTGGTGCGGTGAGCTGTCCAGGGTATCCGCAGTAGTCTTCTCCAGCACCACATCTCGAAGGCATCAATGCGCCTACGGTCGGCCGCTTTCATCGTCCAGGCCTCGACACCATAAAGGAATATTGGAAAGACGAGGGTTTGTACCAATTTTATTTTTGTTCTCTTGGAGATGTTACGGTCTTTCCAAATCCCATCCAGGTCGGACATTGCACTTTTGGCCATGCCAATGCGTCTCCTTATTTCTTTTTCGCATGATCTGGTATTGCTGATGTTGGAACCAAGGTAGACGAAGTCCTCAACCACCTCAAGTCTAAGCGACCCCGTGAGTTCCAGTTTATCAGTCCTGTCAATCACCATGACTTTAGTTTTGGCTTTGTTAATTCCAAGCCCTAGATCCTGACTGGCTACCTCAATTCTGCTCAGTAGAGCGAGCATCTCAGACTCATCCGCTGCCAGGAGAGTGGTATCGTCTGCGTATCGACGGTTCGAGAGCTTGACGCCGCCGATGGATATGCCGCCGTCCCAGCCCTCGAGTGCTCGCCTAAGGATATATTCGCCATATATATTGAAAAGAATTGGAGACAATATGCAGCCCTGGCGTACTCCTTTTCCGAACGAGAACGATTTAGAGTGATTTTGGTCCACCCTGACGACACCATTGCTGTTGTTGTAGAGCGACCGAAGCAGAGCTGTCAGGTGTTGCGGCACGCCCATTTCGCCCAGTATCCCCCACAAACAGTCCCATCTCACGCAATCAAAGGCCTTGCTATAGTCCACAAAACATATTACTACTGGGGTGTCGAACTCATAGGATTTCTCAACGATTTGCCTAAGGTTTAGTAGTTGTTCTCTGGTTCCCTTGCCCTTCACAAAACCTGCTTGTTCCTGCGGTATTTGCCAATCCAGAAAATGGCGGATGCGCGCATTTATAACGTGAAGCAGGACTTTGCTGGCGTGTGAAATTAGTGCGAGGGTGCGGTAGTTGTCGCATAGCTTTGTGGAGCCCTTTTTATGAAGGGGGAGAATGATTGACTCTGTCCAGTCTTGGGGCCATATGCCAGTGTTCCAGATGTTGTTACAGATACTGTGCAGAAGGTCAGTGCCCTGTTCACCGAGGGCGACAAGGATTTCTGTTGTTATATGATCTGACCCAGGGGCTTTCCTAGTTTTGAGTGATCTAAGGGCTGCTGTTATCTCAGATCGTAGGATTGCGGGTTCATGGTCCGAAATAAGCCCACTAGGGGTGGGCAAAGGTGATGTATCAGTGTCGCCCTTGTACAGCCGGCCGCAGTACGATCGCCATCTTTCGGCAATGTCGTCCAGGTTGTGTAGTGGTTGACCGTTTTCATCGTCTATCACCCAGGTTTTCGGCTTAAATTTCTTGGAGAGGATACGGACTTTTTTAAATAGATCGGCGGTGTGAGCATTGAGCGAATGTTTCTCCAAATCCATGCAGATGGATTCGATGAAAAAGTTTTTGTCTCTGCGGCACTCGTATTGGATAGTTCTGCATAGCTCTCTGTATTTAGATTGTTCTTCAAGAGTCCGTAAGCCCCGCGATTTTAAGTCCTTTCTCTCCAAAATAAGCCTCCACGTATGATCGCGCAGCCAGCATGATTTCTTGGAAGTTTTCGGGTGACTTCTCGTTGCAGTCTTGAGTGCACTCTGAATGTGACCCTTGAAGTGCTCCCACTGTGTATTTGCATCCGCTTGAGTCGGTGTTGGATCATTGAGGATCTCTGTTTGAAAGGCCTTGGCTAATAACTTCTGCTCTAATGTGTCAAGTTGTTTAGGCTTCAGTTGACAGTGCGTTTTAGGAGCTTTCAGGCGAAGAGTGAAGTCGGCAACAAGTAGGTTATGATCTGATCCACATTCGGCACCCGGGAAAGTTTTGACATTAGTTACAGATGACTTCCATCGCGATTGTATCATGATGAAATCTATTTGGTTTCTGTACTTATCACCGGGGGACCTCCAGGTGTACAAGCGGCGACGATGATGTTGAAAGCAGGTGTTTGTTATGGTAAGTTTCCTATCAATGCAGAATTCAATTAACCGCTGCCCGCGTTCGTTCCTTGTGCCAATTCCATACCTGCCAACGGTGTTCCTGATGTGGTTATCTGAGGACGTACATCCAACCTTGGCATTCCAGTCTCCCAGGATCATTACTATTTCACGAGAAGATATAGTCCCCAGAGTTGTTTCGACGGTTCTGTAAAATGTGTCAATGTCGTCCTCAGAAGATGAGGCGGTTGGCGCATAAACTTGCACGATGTTCAAGACGCACGGCTTGGTGTTCAGCCTGATGGTGATGACTCTATGATGATGATGGAAATCGTTTTTTACCCTTTGTTTTATTTAATTAGCCATCCAAAGTGACTCTACCCTGCCTGATGGAAAACATGAGCAGAATCCAAGAGTCGGGGCTACCACACTTGCTGCGAATGTATGGCGGCCCACACTATGGCGGCTTAGTGAGATGCTTTTTCACGCCCCGCTTAAACGACCCGAAAACCTCCCCTCCTACCCCTTCCCGACCTCAGATCGCCCGTAAATTATTTTTCCTTTCATTTTTATAATATTCTCCTCCTTTTCCAATTGGTTTCATCCTACTATAGTTTAATTTGTTTTCAAAAATAATCTACCCTGGTCTACTGGTCTATATGTCATTTACAAACTATCATTATGGTTGCCATGCAAGTGTGTTATACCTAGCAACCTGTGAAGTTTTGACAGGAGATAAACAAATTACAAAGAAAGCAAATGGCTTCGTTCAATGGACTGCCACTGGAGTAATTCCGTCGTACACTCGCAAGCTGATTGATGTACATTTTGACATCCACGATTTATGTATTTTTATAATCCCCTAGCTTTGGCCTTTGTATCTCGATTATTGCAGTAAAAAGTAGCCTATGTCCTTTCCCAAGTTCAGTTCTATCTTCATACCAAATTTCATCAAAATCGGTTCAGTGGTTTAGGCGTGAAAGCGTAACAGACATACAGACAGACAGAGTTACTTTCGCATTTATAATATTAGTAGGGATAGTAGGGATTAGACTTGGTTGACCTGTTTGAAAGCATATGCTTAAACATAGTCTCTTTTTCTCAATACTTTACTTACTTTTTGATTCAGCCTGTGTACCTGGAATCATCTGAAGAAATGTTAAGAAGGTAGTAAAGCTACGCTGATTTCAGCACGAACGGGCCCGGCTTCATGGGGCAGTACTACCCTTGCACAGAAGACCAACCTTAAATGAGATCATTCGTGCTGTCGTCTTTTGTTTATGAGTGTGAGACCGGAGGCCCAATCATTCTGGCTCATTCTTCCGACATCTAATGATGTTGAAATATCTCACTAAGCCGCCATGGTGTGTGTCACCATGTTGCGTGGTATTCATTTACAATGAGGATGGTGGCCACTACCTCTGGATTCTAGTCATGCTTTCCATCAGGGAGGGTAGAATTTAGAAAAAAAAAAAAAAATATACAATACATTCTCATAAAGATTTCTGTGACATTTTTTGGAAAATATACTGTTTATGTAGTGCAAGAACGTCTCTATTCATTAAATATCCACTTAAAATTACAAAGAAAGCAAATGGCTTCGTTCAATGGACTGCCACTGGAGTAATTCCGTCGTACACTCGCAAGCTGATTGATGTTAACGAATTAAGTTACAAGCTGCCTCTGAACTTAGGGGAACTTGACTAATGGAATTAGCTTGCTTGTTTAATTTGATTTTATTGTATCATTTACAATTTTACATGGAAATTGACAGTTATTTTGGTTTTGACGGCTAGAAGAACAAAAATGTGAAAATATTTAAATCAGTGTAGCGTATGCGACTGCTATTCAAGTTTCGAATTCGAGTCCTGGATTTTGAGAAAAACCCTTGTTGGGTTATTTAAAAACAGCATGGAAGTTTGACAATTTTTACGCACTTCTGCCTGAGAAAACACGTTAAGCCGTCGCTCCCGGTTGTCATGACCCTTTATGCAGCTGTTATGGAAAAGTCAGTGCTCCGAAATAAACTGACAACTAGTTAAACTTTCGAATTCATTTTTCCTCCGGGGATGCAATCAAGTAAGTTTCAATGTCAGTCACTCTGGGATAATACTAAAATTTCAGTTAGAAATGAAATAATTTATTCTGCAATTAGGTTACATGAACACTTTTGCAAGTAAAACTTTTTTTTTTGAGCAGATCAGTTCGGCCTTTCCTAACTGGACTAGCCCTGAGAAGAAAGGACGTAACAAACTCAGGGATCACAGTCTCTTTTAAAGTCCAGACTATATTCTTAAATGCGATAATTACAATTGTCACAATAATAATAATTAAAGATAATAATTTAAAAGTTGTCAAACTTTTTGAGCTCGTAGACGACCTCAAAAGAAGAAGAGATGCCTAAAATCGATCAGAGTTGTGTGCAATGGGAGAGGCCTATGTCCAGCAGTAGACTGCGATTGGCTGATGATGATGATGATGATGAGATGACCTCAATTAATCTTTAGAATAATAAAGACTAGAAATATGATGATAAAGATGAAGGTCTGCACTTTTATGTTTTTTTTTCTTTTAAAAATGCGGGAGCATTAGGAATATAAATCCTGTGTCGCGAGGGACTTTACAAACATACATGAAACGGACACATTGTACACCTAGACTCAAAACAACAATTTGTGAATCACACAAAGTGTTTTCGAACGTAGGATTTGAACCCACGACACTTGGCCAAACCATAATTATAATGTACTAGCTGATGCCCGCGGCTCCCCTCGCATCCTAGGGCTATGAAAAATAGATGTTGGCTGATTCTCAGACCTACCCAATATGCATACAAAATTTCATAACAATCGGTCAAGCCGTTTCGGAGGAGTATGGGAACGAACACTGTGACACGAGAATTTTATATTTAAGATTTATTTTAAGAAATAATGGGTTTTAAATACTCAAGTACGCTTAAGATTTAATCCGCATTTTTTTTACTTAATGTTGTGTAGGTATTTCTAATCCAATTACTGTCACTGTTTTTTTTTTCGCATAATATGTTGGTTTTACTACATATCTTAATTTACAGTATATTTTTCAAAAAAACAAGAAAAGTCGGTGCATAGCACTTATTTCATATCTTGAATACGTGATTGTGTTTTAATTGTTTTGTTTAATAATAATTTAATTTTTTCACCAAGCGATATCTAAGGTTAAATTTTAAACAGAGCTTATAGAAGATTAAAAAAGAACGTTCTAAATCAAATCGGGATTGTGGTAATACAGCTTGTGGTGGTGTACAGCAAAAGGCCTACAATTTCCATCAGGACTCTATTCAGATGATAATAAGCGGTAGCTCAGACCTTGTGAATGATTGAAAGCACAACTGAATTACTATTCTGTTATGCTTTTCAATCAATCAATTCGGGATAATGTTAGCAAACCAGTTATTTTAACGTTACAAAACTATACTAACTTTTAAACTTTCGCGTTCCATGATAATTAATATTATTTTTAATGGTCCTGGTCGAAACGTCAGGCAAATCAGAGGTATGTAATACCCTACTTATGTGATCGCGTTAATTCCCGTAAAAATAATATTAATACAAAGCTATTTTACAATTTGTAGGTTATTGTAACAGATAAACGTAATTTAGTTTCACCTTTGCCTTTTAACGTAATTTGTCAAAACTTTGGCAAAATTGAGATGTCGTTTTATTTAAATAATATATAAAACAAGCGGAATGATAATTACCGCACAACTTACTAATGATTGCAGTGTTCGTCACGTGACTTACAAATCGTTGTTCAGAGCCTAGGTATTTTAAGTGTCCGTTTGACCATGCATGTTTGTAAAGTACCCTGCGACACAATATGTATACCTATTCATAGTGCAGGAGTGATCTTTAAAAATAAAACTCTTTTTAAAACTGACTTAAATGACATTGTGGCTTTATAATAGCAAAGTTAAAAAATATAAAAAATACAACATTTCAAGCAAATTTTCAGATATCCTTAGTAAGTTCAAATAAAGTCATTTGCCTGGATTACTTCGCCTTGCAAACTACCCCTACATACAAGGCGGTAAAACGGCGTAGAAAGCAAGTCGACTGTAAAACCCGCACGTAAGTAAGCTATACGAACAATTTGCTGTGTATGCCTCGGCAAACAACAAGAAATGCTATATCAAAAGTATTGGATCTGGTGATTTCTTCTGTTAGTTTCTAGAAATTATTTCAAAGAAATATTTAGAATAAGTATTTCTTAAATCATAACGTCTGTAAAAAACTTATTTTAATTGAAGTTAGCTATAGTTTGTTCGCGTTAATAATGCAGTGAGTCATCAGTGTAGAGGTAAAGGTGTATTCACAGTGGTGCTAAAGTTCAAACAAATTATATTTCCAAAGATTAAGTTTAATGAATTTAAAAATACACTTAAAAGTAAAAAAATCAATATTAAGTTATTAATATTTGAATCACCATCACTAACATCCTCGTTAGTATTTATATTAAAAGAATTGACTGCACCTAGTTCCATGACGTAATCTAAATACTAGACTGTATTTTTTTCTTGTAAGACGTGATCGCAGCATTTCTTTCTTCGATTTTTTTAAATAAATTATGTTTTTAATATTTATATAAAAATGTATTTTTTAAATATAAATCAGTTAACATACTTACAGGACACAACAGTCGAGTTCGAAGTATAGTAAATAAAATACTAAATAGTATAACTATTTAGTCTACTAAAGTTCGTTTGCGTTCGCGTTTAAGAGTATGAATATAATGTAAATGTGTGTGTATTTTTGCATATTTTTTATGTATTGTGAATTGTGTATATTTTCACTGATTATCTCACCTATATACATCTACTTTATAATAAGACTTCTACACAACTCTAAGGTTAACTGGTAAAAAATGCTCTTACTATTACCCCACTTGGTACTGTACTAATTACATAGACAAGCTCTACGTTCAGGGCGGTTTCAATCAGTACCTATTATATTACTATGAAACCTGAAGGAATTTTGTTTAAGCATCATCCAGAGTAATATTAGAAATTTAAAAGTAACTCTATCTGTCTCTCTAACCTGAAAGCGTGATATTTTACGGCTAAACAGCTTCACCATTTATAGTGAAATTTGGCATTTAGTAGAGATTTCTCGCGAAATCAATGGATTAGTTAAAGTAAATGGGAATTCAATCAAAGTAGATCATAATCGTGATTCTGGAAAAGTAATTAACACTTTTGAATAGAATAAAGAATATATTAACGAAGTAAACATTGTCATGTTCATAAGGATACTATAGAAGCTATCCTAAAAGAAAAATGTAAGTATTAGTGAATTATTAGTATTTTAAAATGAAGTAACACGAAAACATTCCAGTTATTTTCAGCGGTTGACAATAACGGTTTATAGGCCAAATAACGTTTTTTTCCACCCTTTACGAGCAACGGTATTATTGAATTTCGCAAAAGCTCGATATTACCGATATCATGTAATCGCAAAAGGGCTGAATTGTGATTTTGAGGGCACTTGGTGCAAATCCTTTAGGGACTTTTATTTCTTTGTTTATTTTAGCGCTTTGGGCCCTCCGTTACATGCTGTTAAGCCGGGTTATAGCTTTCACGCTGAAGATATTCGGCTGTAAAGACGCTCTCTTTGACTCATTAAAAATGTATTGTAAACGTTTCTTTCGTATTGGAAATTCTATGGAGGATAAAATAAATACGTACACTGTTATTTTACTCGTATTATTTCTACCAATAATCATTTTTATCTTCTAGCCTTTTTAGAGTTCCGTAGTTCATGACTTATAGTTTCGTTATGTCCGTCCGTCTGTCCTCGATTTACCATCCTATTTGGGTGACTACTAAACCCTATTTCATGAATGGCCTGAAACGCATTTGGCAATTTTTTTGAATTGAATGTGGGGTCAATAAAATTAATAATAATAGTAATATTCGTAACGCCATGTTACTTGTTTATGTTACGACTCTTAGGACCTGAATGGTTACTACTAATAGAAGAAGCTGCTATGTGCGACTACTGTGTCGAGGTCTCGAATTCGCTTCCTGGGTTGGACCAACTGTTTATGCAATCTGCAAAAGTTTGTTTCAGAGTTCTGGGTGTTTTCTATGTAAAATATGTGTGTATTTATAGGAAAAAGTTGTGTTTATGTATTTATATCAGGTGTCTGGTACCCACAGTACAAGCTCTCTGTAGTTAGAGACTAGATGGCGATGTGTGTGAGATATCCGAAAATTGTTTATTATCTTTAACTGTCTCATGTTTTTCTAAGTGTTCCAACTAATCTTAGAAAAGAAAGTACCAATTTCCACGGATGCTTACTAGTAGATAGCTTTTATTACCCCAATTAATGTACATGTGCTTTAATATCAATCCAGACAGAGTTCTGATTTTAATTAAATAGTTTTAAATCATCAATGTACTCCAAATCAGATTTACTGACGATACGACTTACTGTTTATAAACTTAAAAACCAGTATTGATAGATAACCAATAGCTATAATACAATAAAAAAGTAGGTTTAAGTGCTGTATCGGAACATAAACAAGTTCTGGTTTTATCTCCGTAAGTTACGTACGTTTTATGCTCCGTTGATTTTTATGTGTGAAAGTGTGGGGGTTTTTAATGGTAAAATATTTGCATATATACTCGTAGGTACAGACAGTTTGTCACACACACTCACGTACTCTTATTTTTTTATTGTATTAGGTTCAATATTATAAAGTGCATTCACAAAGATCACAACATGATGGAACAAACACTAATAGGTAAACATATCACGGTAATTAATTTAACTATTTTAATTTTAAATATATTTATTTAATAAATAAAAAGATACAAGTTTAAAAAAAACTCTAACGTTGGTTAATAAATACCTTCTATAAAATGCGATACATGCTGCTCGATAAAGTGTTTAGTAAGCTTACAGAACAATGCATTATTCGATCGAATTTTATGTAGATATTGTAGTACTTGTTTTACTTTTATCAGTTCATTCTTTTAAGCAGTCTTGTATTTTGTTTCCTACTAATAGTGATTGTTATTAGAATTCAAAATATAAAATAGCTTCCAAACACAGAAAGAAATATAAACCTATCTAAATTTGTTATACATAATACATTTATAAGTCATGTAGTTGATTAACCAATTGCATATGCGCGAAAAACATAATTATGAACACATACACAATATAGGTGGCATAGAAAATATATCGTACAATATTAATGGGTTAGTAAGCAGACTGGTCATCTGACATCAAATGTTACATATTTATTGTAATTTTGCGGGACCTTCCACCCAGATTGTGGGATAAAGTATTTTAATGTAATGTGTGTTAAAAACACTGCCTCGTTGGTATAGTAGATAGCGTATGCGACTGCTGATCTTGAGGTCTCGGATTCAAATCCCGGGTCGGCACAAAAAGTGTTTTTGGGTTTTTCTTAGGAAATTCCTAATAGCAGCCCGGACTTTGGAAGTTTGGCGGTGAATCACGCCCGTACCTCGGAGAGTACGTAAAGCCGTCGGTCTATCATCAACATCTATAGCAATCGTTATTGGGAAGTCAGTGCCCTCATATTTACTGTCAACTAGTTCAACCTTCAAATTTCAGTTCTCCCTTACGGTTGCATAGTTCTAATGCCAGTCGCTGCGTGGAAAAACTGAAATTCAGGTAAAACCAGTTGAACTAGTAACCGAACCCAAATAATATTGGGAATAAGGCTAGGAAGATGATGAAGATGATGTGTGTTATAACAACATTTTTAATGTGAATTGAGCCCGAAAATATTTTATTATAATTCTTCAAGTTATTTCATCGGTTTTGTAGCCATCTGTCACAACAATCAAGCTGTATAGACTTCTTCTTCTGATTTGACTTTTCTCTTTTCATTTGAGGTCGACCCTCCTCGTTTTAAGACGCCAAGACAGTCGGTCTTGGGTTGTCTGTTCCATTACCTAAGTTCGGTCCATGTCTTTGGTAACGGTTGTCTACCACGTGGTCTGTGGTCGTCTCTTACCTTTCTTTTTATCTGGGATGGCTAGAACCCTTCCTTACGGCGTGTTTTTGAGGTACTGTGTGAGTGATTGTATGGACTATAATATATATTTTTGTTCTATTGTTCTATTGCGAATCCCTCTCGCATAAAAACCTACACGGTTTAAGCGAGTGATTGTAATAAATATTATAATATGTATACTGTAATGCCTTGTCCATAATAAATAAATAAAAAAAAAAATTATGTTTTGATTATTTGATATTAAATGAAGTTTTTCGTAGTATAGCATTTTGTTATTCAATATAAAATTCATTTGACCTACATTTTTTAACAAACTTCACTTTGACTACACGGTTGGCCTAGAGGTTTAAGTGGCCGCCACACCATTTTCTAATGTGCCAAGCGTTGCCAATTCAAATCCCACATGGGGAAAAAATAATAATTGTGTGATCCACAAATTGTGGTTCTGAGTCTAGGTGTTCTTTGTGTCCTTGTATGTTTGTAAAGTCCGACACTGGGTAATTATTCCTAATGCTGGAGTTGTCTCTTTTAAAAGAGAGAAAGATAACTAAGTCTTTTGAACTTACGAGTATATATAAAAGGAATGCTTTTGCTAGTCCAAACACACTATTAGTTCAGACAGCATCTGAAAAGAACGTAGATGCAATATCCAAGTAGGCGTGGCTTCGAACAGATTCCGAACGCGTACCGAACAAATCCGATAACTCGTCACGCTGAAACTCGCAGACTCAATTTCAGGAACACGATTACTTCGCGATAGGAACAAGAGTTGAATCTCGGAGTACCTGGTTGAATATTTTGGAAAGTTGGCCTTACACACTTGATACTTTATTGGGATTTCAGTATTGTACTATTTTATCTATACTAATATTTTGATTTGTTTATTTGAACGCGCTAATTTTAAAAAATCGATATAAAAATCATATCAGTGTCAGATATCCCCGTTATCGAGAAATAAGCTGTATCATCTACAACTAATTGCAAAGAAATGTAGGAAAATTATTTCGCTGCTTCGTAAGCAATTTAAATTTCTTTAACCAATGTTTGAAAGACAATTATTATATAATTAACAATCTTTAAAAGTTCAAAAATAAGTTTACGAGAACATATACATATGTCTATCTTTTTTACCTCACAATTACCTTTTTATGGTTCACAAAAAAATATTTTATAACAACACACTACGGGCAATGGAAGACGCAGACGGGGCTGCATGGGTCAGTTAGTTTATTAATAAACTAAATTAAAGCACGCAAAGAACTACATACATACTATGTACACATTACGAAGCAAATCTATTCAGCAAATACAACTTACATTTTTACTTCCAATGCTTACAACGTCTGATATTCCCATAATTACTCTAAATTTAAAACAGTAATGTAATATAAAAACTCAGAAGACGTCGTTCCCTGTTTAAAATAACAGATGGCATCACATGTATTATTCAACGGTCGGTTTTAGTTCGCACCCCGATAACTTTGAAAGGCGTTGGGCAAAGTTGACGGCGATGTGATATTTACATTTTAATTGGACATGTTCTAAATGACATTATTGAGATATCGGGTTACTAGCATAGATCAGACGATAAAATATACTTCGAACTACTGACTTTCTCTCAATTGAAATATATTTTGTTTACCGTTTATACCATAATATTGGGTACCATTATTTAAACGGTTTGAAATATTTCTTATAAGAAAGTATCGCTATAGCTTTAGTTTGGTTCGTGATCATCATCATTGCAGTTCACTGCTGGACATAGGCCTATCCCTAGGCATATCACAGATCATGGTCCGATGCTTCTTGCATCCAGTCGTTCCCTCCGGCCCTTATACGTTAGTGGTCCAGCCACCTGGCCAGATGGCCTAAGGGCGCCCCACACTACGTTTGCCAAGACGTGGTCTTCACTCCAGAACTTGCTTTGTCAGTTTGGTTGTTGCTCTAAAGCTTTAGTCCTCTGGTCAGCGGAAGTAACTGTCCAAATAAAACTATAGGATACATTTAGCAACCTATTTCACTCGAATTGGAGCAGTCCAACTGGTGTAATACCTCCGCCTTATAGAAGACCGCAGCCAAACAACAATCACTTTGGTGTTGTAGTGTTAACAAGAGTGAGTAAAGTTTCCAGAGCTTCGGGGGGTGTGCTACGATAGTAGCAGGGGTCAGGCCTTCAATATGAGTACGACACAGCTACACTACTGTTCTTGTCGATCTATTATTTGGATCTCATTACCAATTAACATCAAGTGGAGTGTGGTATAGCGAACTTATATCTTCATGCTTGTTCAGTCGTCGGGGTCACCAATTATAGTGAACTTATGGGTCGTATCGAATACCAAGCACTGTATACACTTTGGGAGCCATCTTTATTATACAGGCACTGGTTTACTACTCTTTATCACTCACTAAGGTATGCATAATTTATATCGACATACGGCTGTATTACTTATTCTAAAACATATCGCTACAATGCCTATATGCACGTCTTGATCTCAACGAGATAATGACTGTCCGAATTCTACGTGCTCAACAGTAAGTAAGTAAAGTCTATTGACTCATATCTGAAATATGCTGGCCAAGCTTATCTCTGTATAAATTTTATCGATTACTTCAAACAATATAATTATGACGTTGGAATATGTGGTCAATTTTGAAATGCTCCATAAAAAAAACTTACTGTCTCTGTGACGAATATTCAATTAGTAAAAGGCAGAGAGGATTATGTTTTTGACGTATACAGAATATAGTATTGTGTACATAGAATACTCTAGATGTGCTTGTGGGTATTAGACATTACGTGCGTGCTTAGCCAGGCAAAGGGAGACAGACAGGCCGCTACGTGTGAAGCATACAAAGTAAAGGATAGGATACGTCTGCAGTAGCACTGTGAATGAGTACAACTGACAATGGAGTTATAACTATGTAACTCTGGTACACAAGCGATGATGTTATATACATGCAAGGAATCAAGATATTGGTTATATATATTTACATTTTGTATATATTATGAGATTTTACCACCTGGTACGGCTATAATATTTTCGTTATTCTTAGTTGCAAAATTAATAAATAATGCAGCAATAAAAAATGGGTGTACTAATGTGGGTTTGATGGATGTTTTGAAATAAACTTGAAAAAAACAATTTTGGACGTATGAGAGATTCTACTATAGGTACAAGACAACAGATATAAATATATAGACTTTTATTTGGAAAAACACACACATTATCCGTGTGGTGACGAATTAAGAATACAAAGTGTCACCACCCCTATTCATTCCATGGGTGTCATAAGAGGCGACTAAAGGAACAAAATAAGCAGCCAACATCACTGCCAAGAGAAGGAAAACTTGAAACAAATCCTTTACCAACCCGTTTGGCCAGCGTGGTATAGTAGGCCAAAACCTCCTTTCAAAGGAGAGGCTTATGTCCACTAGTGGAATAAAGGCTGTTGATGATGATGATGACACATTATACATAGAAAACTCCCAATCTTTGAAAGAAATATTAGAAGATCATACAAACATTAAGTCCGACCAGGAAATCGATCCCGAGACCTCTTGTTCAGGAGACGCATACGCTAATTACCGCTTTAGAGTGGTAGAAATACGCACTAGAACTAAACGGTTTGGCTCTTATTTCCTGTGCCGAGCGGTTCAAAACTGGAACTCGCTACCATCCCACGTGTTTCCTTCCCATTAGGATCCCGGGTCCTTTAAGAGGGGTGTGAAAAAGCATCTCACAAAGCTGCAATAGTCTGGGTCAGCACCGCCATATTTCCTGCATCGCGGGAAGTGTGGTGGCCTCCACTCTTGGATTCCATTCATGCTTACCATCAGGCAGAGTGGAGTTACATTGGTAGGCATCGAATAAAAAAAAAACAAATACTAGACCAACAAAGCAGTCCAAATAGTTTCAGTATAGGTTTAAAAAAATATTTGTCTTTCTTTTAGATCAGAATCAAGAATTAATTTTCATACTAGGTTTCGCGTATTTATCAGTTATCGCTGTAAAATATACCAATAGCTTAGAAAAAGGCTAGCCTTTCTAAGGCTCTAAGCTATTTGTGTACCAAATGACATTGCTTTGTGTCCATATATGATTCTTCCGAGAATTTGATTTGATTTGATGCAGTGTCACAAAAAAGCTTCAGATTTTAAGGTAACTTTGTTTCATATTTATAATTTATTGATTTAATAATTTAATAAATTTTAAATATTTATTGATGTCCTGAATGGATTCAAGAATTTTAATGATATTATTAATACTGCCACAGTTAACAATATCATACATAGGCCATATGAACATGCTTGATTATTAGGTATATTAATGCAAATACTGTCTAAATAAAATTAGATTTATTATGTTGGTATTCATATTCATATTTCAGTATTAAAATCACATTTGTTATACTTAGTTATTTTTTTGGAAGCAATAACCACATTCACTTTAAATCCAAGAAGCCAAAATTATGTTTTTTTTATTTTTAAATCGATGAATAGAATCGTGTCGCGACAACAGCTGAGTATTTAACTTACTTTAAGTTACTTTCGCATCCACAGTATTATAAAGGATTTTATTTAGTAAACTGTTTGTGGTGAATAGTATATTATTGTGGAAAAAATAAATTAAAATGTTAATTATTTTTGGGATTTAGAGCTAGTTTATTGATAGAAGTCTATTAAAAATCATTCTACGAATCTTCCTATTTATTATTATTAACATTTTATATTTGTTTGTTAACAGAATGCAACTAATAAATCTCCTCGAGATGGACGCTCTCAACGGTTACGAATTCACGCCTACATTTTTTATGCTAGATGATATTTATTCAGGTAAGTCTCTAAATGTATTCTCTAAATCTTTTTTTAATATAAATTTCTAATTCACCTATCCTTTTATATATTTTTTAAATCAATTATAATCTAATTACACCAACTCTAATGAACTCATTAAAAAACTTTGTATGTAAACCTTTTGTTTTTTAAGTAAAGCAAGAAATGCATTTTCATTTTAAAGTGAGTGAAAATATTTGCGTCGTTATCTTCTATTTTGAGGGTCATGACCCCTACTTATTAGTGTTCTGAGAGTGGTGATTCGCCATTTGTCTCGATTTTGAGCAGTATGCAGAGTAGCATGGATCGTACTGCTGTGAGAGGAGCAAATTTGGTCTGCCCAGCGCAATAGGCTGCAGCCTCTGGATCTTTTCCCCTCGATTTTGCAAGTAACCATCAAGCTTTCGAGGTTATTATCGGTTATTCGGCCTATCGGTTCATCTATGAATAGGTCTTCAAAAATGATGTTGACGTTTCTAATATTCATTTTTTCTAAACTGAATAGTTTGCGCTAGAGACACCTCCAAAATGGTAAAATATTAAACTAAAAAAAAGATGTATATTACCATGCAAACTTCCATCGAAAATAGATTTGCACGAAATATAGTATATAGTAAGTAGCTTTTTTTGATACGTCATAAATCGTAAACCATAATTAACCTTTCATTCAATCAATACTTTATTATTAAAACATCGATCAAAGTTGACTTGCTTCTACGGAACCCTTCAAGTCCAACTCGCAATTGGCCGCTTTTTTTTGTACAGCGGGACTGGAAAAAGATTTAAGTAGTCTCAATATTTCCGACGTTTCGAATCGTCTACTTGTGACCATAAGCGGTATAGTCCGTTCGAGACGTCGGAAAATAGTAGGAAATGTGTAAATATACTTCTTCTAGTAAATAGAAACCCGCTTAACATATCGCTGTAACTATGTGGCAATTTGACACATGTTTCGTTTTTGATTGTGATTACAGCAATATTGTGAGCAAAGAAAACAACCCTTCCACAATAAAAGTGTTTTAAGAACTTGTGATACATAAAAAAAATGGTATTGGTTTGTAACCAACATCAAACAATACAAACCCAACTATTCTAAACAAAATTTCGTTCATACCAAACTAGATTCCCAATAGCCGTAATATAGGTTTGGATGCCGGCGGCGTTAGGCACGATTCACACTATCGATTGAGTGCTTGACACTTATGTACCGTCACTAAATATGCAGACTGGTTTGTGTGGCATTGTCTCTATGTGATTATTTAATATTCCAAAACTTTGCGCAAATAACTGGTATATGGTGGACGTATTATAGTCTCATTTTTAACCAGAAATATTTTTTTTTGGATTAAATCAATTTGGATAAATCAGTGTGGTGACGGATTAAGAATACAAAGTGTCACCACACCTATTCATTCCATGGGTGTCGTAAGAGGCGACTAAAGGAACAAAATAAGCAGCTAACATTATTGCAAGTACTTCACCCTTTACCAACCCGTCTGGCCAGCGTGGTATAGTAGGCCAAAACCTCCTTTCAAAGGAGAGGTCTATGTACAACAGTGGACTGTTAAAGGCTGTTGATGATGATGACGAAATCCATCATTTTTTAAATAGTTTAAATTGGTTTTCATCAAGGTAAAGTTCCCTTTGGACATTAGACAAACGAGTACACAGTAATATTCTTTAAGTTCACTCATTTTAAAAGAAAGTTTTCTTCGCTATAAAGTCTATTTTTCTCCACCATGTTTTCAGAACATTGGAAAATTCTCTAGAAAATTTACGAAATTTTCCTTGCCTTATCCCTTGCAACTAAACAACATGTAACACTATAAGAGCCACCCACTAGGACTCTTTGCAGCTGCTTCGAGACGTCGTACTCCTCCCGGCGCGCTAAAAAGAGCATAAACCGGTATAGCCGATTGCCAGTCGGAGGCTTAAATTGTAAGATGTAGCTGGTTTTATATTAAATATTCAGATGTTAATAGCAGATTTACAACAAAGTTGTAGACAATAGTTACTAAAATATCAAATGAAATAAAATAAATAAAACTAAATAACATGCTTACATAAGTTGATTCCTACCCAACAAACTACATACCGGTGAAACCAATAAAAATGTATTTAAAAGAATCGGTTTCTACTAGTGGACCTTGCACGTTATTTTCATACCATTTTTTGATGATTTTAATATGATAACGACAAGAATTATAAATACATAAGTTAAGTTGCAATTGAGTAATAGTTTTAATATAACTGTTTTAAAGTTAATGCAATTCTTGTAAATAGAATCATTAAGCATTTATTACCATCACGTCAACAATACTAAAAAAACTACTTATATGACACCAAAACCGCTCTAAGCTGTAACTTGTACCACCTCAGGTCGAGGACAGTGCTAAGTGCTCTCCAGACAACCAGTGTATTGCAGATAGTTCTCCAGATTTACGAGCTGCTCATACAGTTCTGACTTAATTCTCATGTATCGTCATCACTGGTTAACTAACATGATTGATTCACTTAGATTTTATAGCTTACTTTCAAATAATTACTCGAGAAGTTTGGCTTCTAGAGAAAAAGTAAATAGCTTCTTTAAAAGTCTAAATTTACACCAAAGTATAGTAGAATAGACGAGCATCCTAACAGTTACTAAAAACACACTGTACTTTGTAAATAACATGGCATATAGGAACTAAAAAATCATAAAAATACATTCACGATAAGAACCACTCCTATGCAAATATTAACCGCTTTGATAGAATTCCAGTGTTAAGACTTTCTTTGATTGCTTTTCAACGAGTGACTGAACTTACCAGATCCTAACTGTCCTTAATTAGAGTAATTCCAGCGAGAGCAGCACGCAAAGAGCGACAACGCACATAATCCTTTAATAAGTGACTCTATTCTGATTAATAGAAAACATGAAAATCACAAATAGTGCAAAGATACAGTATGACTCACCAACTAAGATGCTTCTGCATCATCCCCCGGTCTTTCATATATTAACGAGACAATAGTACTA
Source organism: Phragmatobia fuliginosa (assembly GCA_932526445.1). Classification (NCBI taxonomy): domain Eukaryota; kingdom Metazoa; phylum Arthropoda; class Insecta; order Lepidoptera; family Erebidae; genus Phragmatobia; species Phragmatobia fuliginosa. The sequence goes on along the minus strand of OW052064.1, from coordinate 10,695,602 downwards.
CCATACTGGTACTAGAAGGTATTCTGTGATTTTAGGTTGGTTTTCTGTGAGAGGATAATCATTACTTTACAAAAGTTTGAGAGGAGTTTAGTAAAGTAACAAAGTGTATCGCATACGATGCAGCTAGTATAGTTGTACTCATATATAAGTTTACAAGCACATGTTTACTTGCCCAACATTGTCGTAAAAAGAAAGCTGTAAACCTAATTCGCTTTAGTAAGGTAAAGTGTACTGAACTAAAGAATTGAGCGCCTCTCGCAACTAAGTACACTTTTAGTTCGTTTGTACTCTTTGATCTAAAACAACACATACTTAGCGTCGGTAAGTGGGGTTGCATAAATGTGTAACTTACATTTATAGGTTGAAAATGGCAGCCTTAATTATTTGCTGAAATTCATTTTATAAAATTATCAACGTCCAAAGAGCATTTTTAATATAGATAATTATAACTATAAGAGAATTTAAAATATTTTTAAATTTCAAATAAAATTTAAAATGAAATGTTAATAAATTTAACATCAAGAGAATTAAACACTTAATTAACATAATTAAACACAAAGAACAGAATGTGACATCAACATTGCGGAAAACAATCAGTTTCAAGTTTAATTAATCTACCGTTTTAGATTGAAACAATTTAAGATAGTACACAGATTTAGATGTACTACAAGTTATTATGTCTAATTTCATAAATTCTAACCAATCATTCACAGAATAAACATCCACGCCTTTGCACTATTATTCAGAAAGATTCAAAGAAACAATTCAATGAACATGATACTCACGTTTCGTTACTATTGTCGGTAATTTAACATGTAAAATTTGTAGTATCGTAGATAGTATCAAATGTTAGATTATAAGTCGATTAAACAGCACGGCGGCAGGAAGCCATCATCATCGCTTCAATATCCATCGAACATACGGAGATGTGTTGCGTCGAGCAATAAATTATCATGCTCAACAGAGAAATATACATCTTTATAATCATTCTATCAGCTGAAAGACGCACACTCCTGGATTTTATTTAATTTGCCTTCCACAATATCTGCACAATAATCGGTCTTGCTCGCCTTCAAATTCTTCTGTCTTTTCCCAAGGGGTCTATAAGATCTGATCTGATGTAAGAATCTGATGCTTCTTCTTCTCCGTTAGAATTTTTGTCCTTGTTTGATTAAATTACATAGAGCAGCAATTATAATATGCCTGCAGTTCGACTTATTGTATTTGATTTAGACTGGAAACCAGTATAAAACAGGTTTAAGTAAGACCGGTGCTTTGACTAATGGAGATGAAATAGTTATAACTCCTTTTTCTGTCTGTTTCCCGATTCTGTTTTCATTGAAAAATTACCATCTCATAGTTCAATGCTTAATATTTTTTAGTATGTATATTTTTTTCTATGACTATCAGTTCTCTAAAACTGTGTTACTATAATTTTTGAATAGTATTCTGCGCTATTAAGAATTACTGTTGGGTACTACACAGTATACTATGTGAGTACTTTATGTTTCCACGAAGCAATAGACGTGGCCTATTAGAACTTGCATGCAACGCGGCATGCAAGCCGACTGTTACCCAACTTATCAAAGATCGAAGAGCTTCATAGCTTGTACCAATGCGCACGAGTAAATTACCCTTTGATGGGCACAATTATTGCTTGAGAACACATTACTGTGTGATAAGGGTAACTAGGCCAGGAGTGGAGGTGTTTGCTTTAATATTAAAAGCATATTCAACTCTAATAACACCATTACGTTTGTTCGTAACTTATTCCAGAGGATTTTCCGCTTAAAACAAAGCGTTGTTAAACCCTGAACTTATAAAAACTACCTGTTAAAATATGTTTTTGTAAGCTGTTAAACCAAAGTTTATTAAATCAATATTGCCAATGCTAATAACACAAAACAATGTAGCCGTGTCTCTCTGTCTTTAACGCTTTTACTAAACCCATTTGTATAATTTTCAATACAGAAGTAGATCACCTTGGAAAAGGACACATACTACTTTTGTTACGATAACCGGTTAAACATGCGGATTTTAATTACAAGATGAAAATGTAGTTAGTATATAAACTAAGTACTATGAAAATGTAGGTAGTAAATAAACTAAGTACTTTAAGTACAGGTTGATTTTAAATTGACATAAGAATATTTGTGTTCAGCTTACTGGTGTATGTATGTTTCATAAATTGCATGCTGTTAGGACTTGTATGATATAAATGGTAAAAAGTTTACCTAAACACTTGTTGAGGATTCATTGCTTACTAACCTTGTTGCCGAGAATATTAAAAAGACCTAGTAGTCCCTTATCGTCTCATAACAAAACACACATGTACCGAATTACCCAAAACTAAAATTCCTGCCAAATTTCTGTATCGCTTAAACAATTTAAATAAAACTGGTACCTTATTATAAAAACCTGTAAAAACTAATTAACCTTCTCGACCCTAATTAAAGCATCTGTCATAAAACTGTACGTGCGTAATATTTTTTATGTTTGAGATAAAAGTAAATTAAAATGTCACATCCCTCATTTTGCTGAAAATTCAGGAAATTGTAAATGAGGTAAGATATCTTTCAGAAATGTTTAATGCCAGAACTACGTAGCAGAGGGGGATGTATCGATAATTTTTAACTGCAAGTATATTTTTGACTGCACGGTTGGCCTATTGGCTTAAGTGGTCGCTACGCAGCTTTATACTGTGTCAAATGTAGTGCGTTCAAATCCCAAGTGGGGCAACATTTTGTATGATTCACAAATTATATTGTTCTGAGTTTGGGTGTTCTTTGTGTCCGTTTTATTTGTGTTCGTAAAGTTACCCCGATAAAATACATATATTCCTAATGCGTGACTTGCACTTAAAAAAAAGAACTAATATATTTTAGGGGGAACATTGTCTTGCACGTGATCTACATACGCTTAACAATTAAATCAGGAGGTCCACCCACCAATCAAAACATATTATGATTTCTGTTTTCTTGTATTTTATCATATAGCTGATCATAAATATAGTCCTTTTTAGCTTCTTAGTCAAGCTAAACGGGGTAAGAAATAAGTTTTTTTTTGAAAACTTTCTTATAAATCCTGATTCATATAAAAGTGAAAAAAAAATACTATTCACTTTGTTTGATAGGTTTTTATAACACTTAATTTATGAAAAGTAATATTCAGTTTAGAGGAAATGACGTTTACAATTTATTTTTTACACTAATGTTGTTTTACTACAACGTGAAGTGCACACCTATATCTATGTTCGCTAGTTCATTTCGCTCTTCTTCAGCTTCTGCCTAGACGCTGTAAAAAGTAAATAAACGACGTGGAATTTATACGTCAGTCATAAAACTGTGCCGATCCTCTGGGTGCGATAGTGAGGGTAGTCTAGGGTGCCATCTGGGTGCCTATCTGAATCCCAAAACTCTAAACCTAAGGTATGTTTCGAATTATTTTTGTTTCTTTTGTTTCGCCAATATGACATACATTTGATAATTCATTCATATTTTTAGGGTTCCGTAGCCAAATGGCAAAAATCGGAACCCTTATAGATTCGTCAAGTCTGTCTGTCTGTCTGTCTGTCCGTCCGTATGTCACAGCCAATTATTTCCGAAACTATAAGAGCTATACTGTTAAAATTTTGTCAGTCGATGTATTCTGTGAACCGCATTAAGATTTTTACATAAAAATAGAAAAACAACAATACCTTTTAGGGGTCCCCATACATGGAACTGAAACTCAAAAAAATTTTTAGGTGGTTTAGGATAGGTGTTCAAAAATGATGTTGAGGTTTCTAATATCATTTTTTTCCAAACTGAATAGTTTGCGCGAGAGACACTTCCAAAGTGGAAAAATGTGTCCCCCCCCCCCTCTAACTTCTAAAATAAGAGAGTGATAAAAATAAAAAAAATATATGTTGTACATTACCATGCAAACTACCAACGAAAATTGGTTTGAACGAGATCTAGTGAGTAGTTTTTTTTTTAATACGTCTTAAATCGTAACACGCAATTTACCTTTCATCCAATCAATACACTAGTATAAAAACATCGATCAAAGTTACAACGAACTACAAGAACTTTTATATGATGTTACTTGCTGATACGGAACCCTTCATGGGCGAGTCCGACTCGCACTTGGCCGCTTTTTTTTGGATTGCAGGTTTATAGTCCGGCAGGTTAATAGATTGCATGAGTACACTCTCCACTCTACAAGCAAAGGCTGATCTGTTTAGGAGATTGTAATAAAAATAAAAATAAAAATAAATTCAAAAGTACCGTAAAATGCTTAAATAAAAATACAAAATAAAAAAATTTTTTATGTAATATGTTGTTCGCCTTAAATTTCGACACTAAGTGCCTTCTAAACTAGGAAGACTTAATATACCATTTAAAGAATTCTTCTAAAACTTTGCTATTCGTACATATTTTAAAACCAAAAATTTCAAATATTTGTGCTATGCTTTCTCTGACTTCAAAATCTGTTTGCGTAGAAAGAGAAACGCATAGATGAAAAATATGGCAAAAAGACTTAGCTACATTAACCATGCAGGGATAACTTGGTGACTACTGGCATACGTACTTAGCAATATGTGATAGACAGCGTTATTAAATTGCTTAAGCGTCATTGGTCACTTACCATTAGATGACTTTCTACGTATTGTTAACTTATAGCAATATAGAAATACGAATACAATTGGAGCAATAATAATAAAATTCGCTCAACAAACCCAATTTCCACTTCGTACCTACAGCTTTCCAAATAAAGGCGTCGGATTTTAACCAAAAATATAGGATTTTACCTCACTGCCTACTGACTGCGACGTTTTATTGTTTTCCAGTTAAAAGTTAAGAGATTAGCGGGGAAGCCCATAACTGTGCGCGTGAAATTTTGGCCGGGTATAGTTAGGGTTCCGTAGGTACTTCACTACTGAGAAGAATGTGCCTTCATATATAATTGAGATCCATTAATTAATTCGATAGTATGCCATGATGGTATTTGCAATATTCGTCTTATTTACGATAAACGTACATTTTCATAACATATAAAACTTCTTCTCTACTTAAATTATTTACCCCTAGAAAACATTTAGTGTGTATGTTTAGAATATATCTCAGAAATAACAATTTACGTATAAACTAAAATATTACGAGACAAGTGGGTGGATTTAGTCTAAAAATTAAAAAAGTAGCAGTACAAACACATAAATTAGATTACTTGTGATTCTCTTGTCTAAACAGTGTCTTATTGGTGATTGCATGTAGATAGTTAAAAAAACATATTTCATTTAAATATAAATGTACTATACTTAATTTATAAACATGTTCTAGTCTTCATAACCATCATCAACAGCTTCTAGTAGTTCACAGGCCGTTCTTGGCCTTCCTTTAGATAAGAAGTTAAGGCCTATTTTACCACATTCATCAGATGGATATATATACTCGTAGTTAATGGTATTTTTTAAATTTTCATACGGAACTCTGGAAATCTTTCAACTTTTGCTGAGTTTTTTCGCCATGTTGTTTCCATTTGAAGAGATACGTTCATTCGTCGGATACGCGTGCCGCTGCCCGCGCCCTAAGCACTATTGCGTTTGAACTTTTATCGTTTTTATCTCGCTTTCTACTTTAATTATTCGATATTTTTTTACATTCTCTCTTTGATTTGTTTAATTTTGCCTTGGACGATTTTATAAACTTTTTTTTTTGCGATAATTTGAATAAATATATTTTGGATTTTTTAAAGGTAATAAGTTGGTTAATGAATAGGTTGATCACTTGATGTTGAGTGACCATCGACATTCAAAGAAACGTGATATTAAAGAGTCATAAGTGCGCTTCCAATCTCAGAGTCCCTTCCCCGGTATTAGATATCGAGATGAGAGATTACCGGAACTCAATTCCGATAATCTCAATCACTTAGTAAAAAACGACGAAATTTTGCTTAGAACCGATATTTGTGAGGGTGTGTAATCATTGTGGTCCGTTTAAAGTTACGTAGCTCGTATGCTTGCAGAGATGACTTACGTGAGAGAGTCAGCAGCAACTGGATGCAAATAGCAGTCGACAGGGCTCGGTGACGTACCTTGGAAGAGGTATAGTCGTGGACTTATAATAATGATGTTCTCCTAGCTGATTTTGTCTCTCAACGCAACTACGCAGGGGATATTATATTAAGCAAGTGTGTGTACAACAGAGGCGCCCTCTCTGTTTTCTCACTCTCATAATCCGATTTCCATCCGAAATCCATAGGCTTTACGTGCTCTCCGAATAACAGGGGTTGATATATTCTCCAAACTTTGCTCTGTTTATTAAGCATTTTTATAATAAAGTTAGAAAAAACTCAATTAAAAAACATATACTACAACGGCTTGTTAAGGTAATGATGATAATTCCTACACGATATAAAATGCTGAATTCATCTAAACATAATACTCATCAAAGGGTGTATACCTTTTTCACAAAATAATGCATTCGTTATTTATAGTGAATCGTATTTAGTATAAACTGCACACGTAATACGCAACCCAATAAATTACTTCCCAGCCATTTTGTGCCAACTACCCACTGCAACTTTTCTCGTATGCCATTCACACTGCTCATAACGTCTCACATATAACCGCAGGATTTATGGCCGACGCAATAACATTTAATTATCGATAGAGCTGATAAGGGGCCTGTTGTTTGTGGATTGATTGTGACTAAGATTCTACTAGCACGCACTAGAAAATAGGGTCACTCACTGAGGTTAGAACTATGAACTGCGAATAATTACATATGTTTTCTTATCATAAATTGCATTCTGCAATCGTAAATTATGATTATATAAAACTGTATTATGTAAATTATGTAATAAGAGGAAACCTCTCCCAAACCATATACCAACCCGCCTGGCCCATCCTTTCTAGGGAGAGGTCTATGACAAGCACTTAACCATACAAGGCTGTTGATGTGATGTGTTGATGACATCACATTTAGTCCATCTTTAAGATATCATGGAATTGATGAAACAACGAGAATATCAACAATGCTGTGAATAACTGCCTCGTTGGTCTAGTGGTTAGTATATGCGACTGCTGATCGAGTGGTCTCGGGTTCGATTCCCGGGTCGGACCAAATGTTTGTGTGATCCGCAAATATTTGTTTCGGAGTTTGGGTGTTTTCTATGTATATTAAGCATGGATTTACAAAAAAAAATAAGTTTATGTATTTATATCAGTTGTTTACTTACCTATAATACAAGCTCTGAAAAAAAAACCTTGAAATAAGAACATTAAAAAATATACGAGTTAATTAGGGTCGAGAAATTCATGTGTTCCAAAAAAAATAAAGGGGTCGTATGAAAACATTTTGTTTGTTAAAATAATTTAAGGAAAAAAGTGAAAGAAAGTTAGAAAAAGAAGGGATGTTGAAGGGGATTTGAGAATTATCAAAGTAAAAGAATTACCTCTTAATAGGAAAAAGGATGTCATGATAACATTATTATTCCTTTCTTCTTTATTATTTCCATTTTAGAGTCGGTTACTCCTTCCACTTTTGTATTTCTCCACGCAGCAATTAGCATTACTATGCTAATTGCTCCGTCAGCCTGAGAGCGAACTGAATTCTAATGTTGAACTTGTTGTCAGTGTATCGGTGGCGTAGTGGTAGAGTATGCGACTGTTGTGCTCAAGGTCTCAAGTTCGATCCCTGGGTCGGACAAAATGTTTCTATAATCCGCTAATAGTTGTTTCAAAGTTTCTTTGTTTTCTATGTATAATATGTATGCATTTACAAAAAAAAGTATGTTTATGTATTTATATCAGTTGTCTAGTACCCATATTACAAGCTCTGCTTAGTTTAGGGCTAGACGATCATGTGTCGGATGTCCCAAATATTTATTATTAATTAAATGAGACTTCTGATTGGTTAGCTTCTATACTATAAAAGAAAAAGTTTAAAAACTAAACCGAACTACATAGTCCTTTCAATTAGACATGGAGAACACTATTAATAGTATAGATCTGGATAGTAATGCTAAAGGAAATATTTAGTGAAATTGTCACTATGTTCATTCAGATAAATTGACAGTCATAGCTCTATTAATCTTCGAACCAATACACAGTCAGTCACACTGAACAATAAGAGAGAAATGAAAACGACACATAAAAGTCCTAGAACAAAAACCGTTCTGTCTGACATTTGCAAACGACTTTGCCCTAACTAAGCCATTGCGACATCATAACAGTGTATGCGCTTTGTGTCCGCTTGTTGGGAACAACGGATAGAAACTATTTCCTATATACATAGACTTTGTTGATTTCGAGCGTACATTTATTCTTTTGTATCCATAGATTTTGGATGAAAGCATTTCAGTTTAAAAAGGACACAAAATCTTGCTTAATGAGATTATTGAAATTTGATGGTTTTTTAGCACTGGTATCTGTATTTTCTTTAAAATGTTTAAATATAAGCTGGATAGATCAACAACTCATGTTACCAAGACACCATTTTGTTATGGACCTTTGAATTATTTTTTCTAAAAAGAGAGAGGGGTTGCTGATTATCACAATCACTTGATAGAAATAAACGAAATTAAGAATTAGCAGAATATTCCCTTTTTCGGGCAATAACGGAAAAATGACTACCACTGATACTGTTTACTATCTATTAAAATTATACTTCAACAGATCTTTTGAGAGAGACAGAGTCCCGCGGTTGCGGTTATCTATGTTACTCTTTATGTCCTCAGCTTTCTGCCAGTGAAAGCTGAGGACACAAGCAGATTATTAACTGCATTTTTGATGCGAGCACCGTATATACTTTCGTATACATTTATAAAAAAACTGATCATTTAATATTACATACAGACACTCCAATTTTATTAATTTGCATAGATGGTACAACAAGTAGGTTTCAGTGCCGATCCCTATGTTTAATTTCGACTTAATTATAAATCTAAAACTGCTACTGAAACATTGTAATATAGTCGACTCTGTCATTGGGATTACGATAGTCACTAGTGTTGCGGTTGTTGAAGATTTATTGCACCGACTAAATTAGTTCGGTAACTGTGGCATGATGAATGGGCCGAATTAAGGCTCGGTGTAGGGTTTCCGATGACAACGGGCCACATTTTTTATTAATGTCTAATGCTTTGCGATAACGTGAGTCATCAAAATTTAGTTTTTGGTAGAAGATTTTAATACGGAAATATATAGTAGGTTATTGTTGTAACACTACGCTTTGATAAAGTATAGTTGCATTGATGAGAGATGAGGAACATAAAAGTTTCCTATTGCTATTGTTTTGCCCTTTCTAAAATGCGGCCGTATTTAAAGTTTGTACGGTCAGGTTTTTAGGGTTCCGTTGCCAAATGGCAAAAAACGGAACCGTCATAGATTCGTCATGTCTGTCTGTCTGTCCGTCCGTATGTCACAGCCACTTTTTTCCGAAACTATAAGAGCTATACTGTTGAAACTTGGTCAGTAGTTGTATTCTGTGAACCGCATTAATATTTTTACACAAAAATAGAAAAAATAAATTTTGGGTGTCCCCATACTTAGAACTGAAACTCATGTTTAGGGTTCCGAAGTTCATAACTCGGAACCCTTATAGATTCGTCATGTCCGGCTGTCCGTCCGTCCGTCCGTCCGTCCGTCCGTCCTCGACTTACCGTCCAAACGGTAAGTGCTAGAAAGATGAAAGTTTGCACGAATACGTGTTGTAATTACGTCGACAAAGTGCTACAATAAAATTATGAAAAATAATTTTATTTGGGGTACCTCCCCTACACGTAAAGTGGGGATGTTTTTTTTTTCTCGAGGCTACCCCATCGTGTGGGGTATCATTAGATAGGTCTTTTAAAAACAATAAAGGGTTTCCTAGACGATTTTTTGATTTAGGTATCCGTTTGCGAGATATTTCACTTTAAAGGGCACTTTTTTGTAAAAACAGGGCGTCCCCCCCCCTCTAAAAGCTAAACGGCTGGCTCAAAAAATCTGAAAAAAATCGTGATGGTGGTCCATCTAATGAACTTTGAAGGAAAACTATAACCGATTAGATGATTTTCTTAGTTCAGGAGTTATAAAGGCTTATATGGTAAAATGCGCTCACTTGGAAAACGTCATACAAAATTAACGTATTAATACGTAAACATAACAATTATCTATTGGATACGATTTTAAATCCACGTACCATTATAGGTGACTGAGGAACCCTTTCCTGTGCGTGGCCTGACACGCACTTGGCCGATTTTTTTTTATTAAAACCATACATGTAACCGTCTATGTATAGGTCTTCAAAATGATATAGTGGTTTCAAATATCATTTTGTTTTAAACTGAATAGTTTGCGCGAAAGACACTTCCAAAGTGATAAAATATGTCCCCCCCTGTAACTTCTAAAATATGAGAACGATAAAACTAAAATAAATATATGATGAACATTACCATGCAAACTCCTAACGAAATATGGTTTGAACGAGATATAGTAAATAGCTTTTTTTAATACGTCATAAATCATATACCGCAATTTACATTTCTTTCAATTAAAACATTGATGAAAGTTACAACGAACCACAAAAACTTTTATATGATGCTACGGAACCCTTCATGGGCGAGTCCGACTCGCACTTGGCCGCTTTTTTTAGTTAATCATTCTTCTCCAGATGGCTGGGGTTCGTACGCCATTTCTTTGGAAAAGCCAATTCCAAACTGTCGCCTTTCCTTCAAATGTCCAAATTCCACGAGATCCTACACTGTACGACCGCATTTTAAACACATTTGGACTTAAATCATATTACCTAACTGTAATGATATTTTATCGTTTAACTTCTTTTCACTTTTTATTCATTTGAAAGTAGATTAACACCATATTTTTGTAATATAATCAAACAATGCTTTGTTGGAGACTAGATGGCGTTGTTGGAATGTGATAAAAAAAAACAAAAGTACTTGATACAAGACAATAAACTTTCTTCCTATTAGGATACTTTAATTTAAGAAAAATCACCTTCGGACACACAGAAACAATATAGTGTTTTTTTTAAACAAAGTAGGTATCATAACATCTTATCTTGTAGAACGTGTAGGAAAATGTCTTCTTAGTAAACATTTTGAACCATTTTTGCATAAAGAACCAGCTGCGCTCGGGCCTCATTGACGTTAATAAATTATAGAACCAAAGTGATATAAGTTTTGCATTTTTAAAAAATTTTACAACTTCTTAAAATCATTCGAGAATATTGTGATTACTTAAACACTTTTTAACTTAAATACCACCTTTGGCTTTGCCGTAGTCGGGTAAAAAGTTCGATATAGATTTGTAATTTTATACTTGAGAAATATATTTTAAAAGTAATGTGTTCTAACAGTTTTTGTACTTCAGCGACTCTTACACATACTCTTGTTTTTTGCACTATTTTTTATTTTCATCGCGAATAAGTCCCGTTCACAGCAAACAACATGAGTGTTCTAATGTTTGAATCATCAAACTCCTTTATTATTTCTTTCGTTGCGTGTTGCAAGACGGTTTAATTTTTCCCGGGGGACTAACCGAGTATTCTATCTCGTTGTGTTCATAGGGCACCGTTATTGATAAAAAGCTCGAACTTTAATTAAAAATAATAATTGAAAATCTTCGAAATTTTAAGTCAAAACTACAGTCTCAAAATACTCTTATGCATGAATGCCTTTTTAATATATTTTTAATTTATGCTTCCATATTTTATAGGTAAGTATTAAATTCTGAGTAATAGATTATTAAATAAAACACTATATATATATAAACTATGCTTGGTAACAAATATTTCTTGTTTTTTTTAGGGTTGCGTACTTTATGACACGGAACCCTTATAGATGAGTCATGTCCGTCCGTCCGTCCTCGACCTACTGCCCAAAAGGCTGGAGCTAGAAAGTTGAAACTTTGCATGAATATGTTTTGTGATTATATCTACAAAGTGCTACAATAAAATTACTAAAATAATTTTTATTTGGGGTACCTCCCCTACACATTAAGTGAGGATGTTTTTTTTTCTCACGTTTATAGGTCTTTTAAAAACATTGTGATGTTGCGAAGTAACCATACACCCTCTCTAAAATCTGAAAATAAACATGATAGTAGTCCATATATTGAACTTTAAAGGAAAATTATAGCGGCTTAGATAACTTTTGTATTTCAGGAGTTAAAGTGCAAAATGCAGTCATTTGGAAAATTTCATACGAAAATAAAGAGATAATAAGTAAACATAACAATTATCTATTGGACACGATTTTAAATGCACTTACCATTATGGGTGACTACGGAACCCTATTCTATGCGTAGCCTGACACGCACTTGGCCAATTTTATTATTACAGATATTTAAATGTTAGGATTACAGAAAATTTAAATTTGAGATATATAATAATTTGAAATTACTGCGTTAACTTTAATAAATAAAAATATGTACGTTCAGGAAATATATATAAATAAAAAAAGCGGCCAAGTGACTGACCAAATTTCAACAGTATAGCTCTTATAGTTTCGGAAATAATTGGCTGTGACATACGGACGGACAGACAGACAGACAGACAGACAGACAGACAGACTTGACGAATCTATAAGGGTTCCGTTTTTTGCCATTTGGCTACGGAACCCTAAAAACGTTTATCGCCATTAAAATATTTATAAGACCGTAACTTTTTCATACAATAAATCTCTCTTGAAGCTTTTCTAAAGATGGTGACGGAAAATAATATAGGTCTTAATTTTGGCGTTTTCACGGTCTTTTTATGTGGACTGCGTGATTGGCAGCCATGTCACTTTTTATGGTTTCGGCGCGCTTCCGATGCTCGCACAAAAAGTGGACGTGTAATAAGTATTTATGAGAATGGTATATTGGCAGTGCTTAAAAGTGAATTGATGGTTGTACCAAAGTATACCTTTTTCTTCTATTTGCTGCCTCACTGCTTAAATGCTTCATTGGTCAAGTGGTTAGCGTATGCGACTGCTGATCAAGAGGTCTCCGGTTCGATTCCCGGGTCGGACCAAATGTTTGTGTGATCCACAAATATTTGTTTCGGAGTTTGGGTGTTTTCTATGTATAATAAACTCTTTTGCAAAAAACGGGCACTTAAAGCAAAGAACTATTTTATCGACGACGACTATTTTATATACGATCCATAGAATGTATTCCTGCCCAAAACATAACAGAGCCCCCTCCATAAGGCGTGATTTCTTCAAAACATGCCTCTGCAAAGCGTTCTCCTCGTCTACGTAGCACTCGCCGACGCCAGTCTTCACCATGCAGAGATATCCTGTCTTCATCACAATACAATACCCTATCCCAGTCTTCATGAGTCCATGACACACAATTTCGAGCGAAGCTTAGCCTGGCAATTCGATGTCCACGGAGTAATTCAGGGCCGCGTGCCGGGCGATGACTGTGTATATTAGCAGCGAGAAGCCTCCTTCCTGACCGTCCACAGACTAATTTGCATATTTCTTACTTCTTCGGGGCTGTTCTTGAGGTCCACATAAGAAGATTTGCGATTTCTCAACGCTTGACTAACTAGAAAACGATCATCCCGTGGTTCGGTACATGTCTTTCTGCCAGAACCAGGCCTTCTCTTGACGGAACCGGTCTCTTGATAACGATGTCAGGTCCTTTGAACTGTCGACCGACTCACATTTAGCCTCTGAGCCACGAAGCATTGGTTGCAACCTTCTTCAAGCAGCGCAATAATTTTGCTCGCTTTTATCACTTTATCTACCATTTTCGAGATTGCTAAACAGCAATAACAATACTTTTAAGTGTCAAGGACATCAGATAATTTAATAAAAATTGACAAAAACTTAATTAAAGTCGATATTAACTATAGGAAATTAGCGCCACAAAATGTAGTTAAAAGTTGTTTTCTTTGAAAACCAGGCTCAGTCGAAAATTTGAATTTGGAAGGTACTCTTATAAATATTATGGCAGTTTTACTGGCCAGTAACATATTTAAATGATTAAAACCTTTTTGGTATTTTATTTTTTTCAGCCAGGAAGAAAATCGAAACCGCCCATTTTTTTTGCAAATGAGTGTGTATTTACAAAAACAAAAAAAAACTGTTTATGTATTTATATCAGTTGTCTAGTTACCCATAATACAAGCTCTGCTTTGTGTCCAAAATATTTATTATTTATTATTATTCCTATAATAGGAACGTAACTAGAGTCTGATTAGAAAGCGTATGTTATCTATACAAATAAATTAAATATGTAATATAACATATTTTTTTTACTAAATGGTGTTCACTCGCAGAAGGCTGACGACCTAAGGAGTAACTTAGGCTATTTTTAGACTAACTTTGCTCTGCGGCGTTACTCGCAATTTACAACTGTTTAACGCAGCATCAGCTACTGTTTAATTAGAAAACATGACTTAGCTTTGACCGTCCATGTATGTTTCACCGTAGTGACTAATTTCAATGAATGAGGTGGCAATAGATTTCTTGTAACGACTTATTTAGGGTAGGTATAGAACCTTTTTCAAAAAATTATTGCCTTTTCAACTTGTATTTAAGACATTATTATGATACATTACAAAAAGGAAAAACTACTTTCATTTATATTGAATTCAAGATGAGCGCGAAATTTGCGGTTTTATTCCACAAACATTACATCAGCATATTGAAAAGCTGTTTAATGGAACGCCATATATCTAAAACTTATATATAAACTGGACCCGTATTAATTTACATCTATTGACTTTATTTCTTACCCCATAAGGTTCATTTTGCTATAGTAAAACTTTAGTTTGAAGTTGAAAGTTGACAATAGCTGTGTGCGCAACGCCAAAATGTTTTGGGCAAATATTCATTGAATGCAAATCCACTGAGGCCGTTTGGATTAGAAGTGGTATATTGGTCTATAGCAAATGTATACGATGGTGATTTTGAAACGTATGTAATTTTCATTGATTTGTTTATAGTGAAAATCCATACTATTAAAAGCAGTAAGTTGTGAAGAGTCACTTTAATATTTAACAAGATTAAATTGCATGCACGAATAGACTGCCTGGTGGCGCAATGGAAGCGTGTGTGACTAGAACTACCAAAGATTCCATGATCATCTAATTTAATATTCTATTCATTAACACATGTATACGTTTACGCCACAAACATGTTACTCTCACGCAAATGTAACTGTGATATCTACGGCACACCGCCGGCGAAGATCCTGGAGATTAGATAACGTTCTGACCTTTGAACTAACGTTGTATAATTTAATTAAGTTGTACTGTATCTATGCGGAATATTCAGACCTATGTGGTGAGATTAGGTTCTTTATAGAATAATAAACAAAAAACAGAGAGATGTTCTTTACTTTCAGAAAATGAGTATTTTGGTCTTTTTGATTTCTTGTGGTAACCGCATTTTTTACCAAAACAAAACTTCAGCTAAACAACCTTTTTCTGATATATAAGTAATTATACTGATATATATCTTGTTGACTGCAAGGTTGGCCCAGTGGTTTAAGCGGTCGCCACGCCGCTACATACTGCGTCAATTGTTGTGGGTTCAATTCCTACACGAGATAACAGTTTGTGTGATTATAAAATTGTTATTCTGAGTCTAGGTGTATTTTGTGTTCGTTTCTTGTATGTTTGTAAAGTCTCTCGCGACGCAGGAATATGTCCTTATACGGGAGTTATCTTTAGCTCTTGATTCAAATATAGTCAAGTAAGTTCTTAAATGGTACAATGATCTGAGATTGTTTGGAAATAAACCGATCCTAATATAGAATGCATCTGTAACTGGATTTCTTTTAAACCATAGAGAAGATTTCGGAAAATTTCACCCTAAATGGGGTGAAGAAGGCAATCAAAGTTATATGTCAGAAAACACGTAAGCGAAGCCGCGGGAAAAAGCTGATAGCCAATATAGGTTAAAAAATTAAATGTTAATTTTGTTGGGAAACATTCAATGGGTATATTACAATAATAAAAAAAGTTGTTGTGAATTTGAGTAAAAGTTATTGCTGTGCCTCCGTGGCTGAGTTCGAGGATTATTATGAAAAAGCTAAAAAAGTTTACTTGTATAAATAAATATCATTGATCTACCCTAAAGGATTAGTAGGTATTAGTAAATAATTATTTACTATTAGGTTAATGCAACCTAATGCAAAAACCATTAAATTTAAAGACATTAATGCACTTGATACTCTATACTGTATAATCAAATATATTTCTATGTGCAGTCAGTTTTGCTCTAGAATGCACCTCTGCCGAAATCAGGATATATTGTTTTAAACTTTCATGGTCAGTAACGTTAAATCAGAAATCTAATTGATTAGCTAACCAATTAGTTTACAAGCGAATCTACGATTCACGTGACTAAAATGAGTGGTGTTTTTCTAGTATAGAGAATTAGCATTGCCATTCGTTGCAATCTAGCAGTTAGAAAAAAAATCATGAAAAATGAGTTCATTTATAATAAAGACATTTAAGTACGTTTCATTATACTGTACAATTCAAAATAAAGATATTCTATCAAATTATTTTTGCCATGTTCTTTGTTCTTTTATTACATCACCTGAAGGTTGACTGGGAGCAAATGCCTCATGGTATTACGTCCGTATTTGTATAACAAGTGTAATAACTTTTAAATAAATAGTAAATCTAATCGTCAGTGCATTAATCCGGTAAAGTTGCATTATTATACATAAATAATATTTACGGTCAGCGTATAAATTTCCATAAAAATTAATTATTGAACGTTAAAAAATGCGTTTGTTTAAAAGTTATCTACCTAAGTAAATATCGGATACAGCGAAAAAAAACTTCAACCATTGTAAAATTGTCTATGACGTTTGCACAAAGCTACTGTCGGATTGAATACACCACCAAAAACTGTCAACCCCAAACCACTCTATTTGGAATTCCCTTCACGGTTTTTTGGTTAGGACAGTAAAATAAAAAGGCTCTCCAACAACCAGCTCGCTCCACTTTATAATTTCTAGTGTTGGTTATTTCACTCGCTAGCCACATATGCAAGCGGCTTAAGGGCCGAGTAATTAACATTTTTATACGGGCCATTTGCATACTGCCTTGATAACTCTATGAATTTAAATTTATTAAAGGTTGCTCTACTTGTTATGTACGGAATAATCAAATGGGTCACGCTTGCTATTGTTGTGAGGAACAATATAGAAGAAAACGCGAGCCATAATTTGAAGAAGCAATTATTTTGGGCAAAGGTTTATAAGTCTATTCATACATGCTCACATTGACTTTCGAATAGGAATTATAAAAAAAAACAGAAAAAAACCTTTATGATAAATTCTAATACCAGTTGAGTATTTATAATAATTTAAGGTTATTTGAATGAAATAGAAAATTGAAGTGTTTGTTATATCAAATTAACAGTGTTTTACTAAACTTTTAAAAATATTACCTAGGACGGAAGCCATATTTTAATTATTTGGTCTGTTTGTTTCTCAACCAAAACAAGTCTGGCTAATCTCTGGACGGCTGGACCGATTTTGACGGGACTTTCACTACCAAATAGTTGACGATATAAGGTGTAATTTAGGTTACTTTTTTTAGACTAGGGACACTCCGGCACGGTAGGGAACACCGCGGGACTCAGCTACTTATATTATACTAAGATCATAAAGAGGTAAAGGTTATTAGTTTGTAAGGTTGTGATTTTGTATGAAATCGTTAAAAAAAAAAGAATAAAGACACACTTTTTTGAGTGTCCTAATGTATATACCTAATAACAAGAAAAATAACTGACGCTATATCGACCATTTAAAAGCCCTGTGGGCTCTTTCTTACGTACGTAAATATATAAACAAAACAGTACTTTAATTACGAATTTAACTAATAAAACCAATTACCTGGTTTCATTACGACATTCAGAAATGGTGGTGGACTAAAAAGGTGGAAGCTTACTCTAAAATATCCTCATTAAAATTAGAAGCACTTAATACTAAAGACTTAATTCCGAAGCATTAGCACAATGAGCTATGAACCCGGGGGTTTAGTTGACAAAACGGCTTGTTGAACGAGGCTTAGTCCATTAAACATTTGAAACAATTAAACAATAGAAATGAATATTCAATCTAACCTCAAACTGAAAACTCCAACTAGGAGTACAACAGACAAATGAAGCTACACAACACAGTTTTCTAGGCAATAAAACAATATCGTAGTCTCCCACTGTGCCTATAATAGTAACATATCTTCATTATCATGATTAGAATCATCATCATTTTATTGTGAGAAGAGCCTTGCTTTATTACAAATGGACTAGCTTGATTAGAGTGAGAGCATGACCATTCGAAAAACAATTGCTATGCGATTTGTACTTCACGAGGTTTTTGATGTTATCGAAGCCCAGACGATCAGAATTCTGCATGTACAGGGAACAAGGTGAACATTAAATTAAAAACTTTAAAAACCCCCTAAATAAATCAACTAGGATCTCTGACTATTGGGTTCCTTGGTGACTATCATCGTGGTTGCAGCACCAGGTCAATGTCACCGTATTGCAAGATCGTAACCTGCAAGAAATTTACTCATTGAAACTTATATATTGAATCCAAACACTATTTGTCTCCTGTAAACTTTTGCGGAGTTGGGTTCTCTGGAGACCATCCAGGTTGTAGTACGTCAATGTGACCGTATTGCATGGTATGAACCATATTACCTGTAAAGTACTTACTCATTGGAACTTGTTACCCAAATACGATATGCTTGCTATGAATTTTCGAAGATTTGATTTCTCTGGAGATCATTCTAGTTGCAGCAAATCGAATGATTATCTGGACGTCGCCCAGTTAGAGAGTTTTAGATGAAATGGTGCCCGCAACAGTGCGGGCAGGTGCTGGGAGGGGTCCTGAAGGAAATCCCTTCCCTGGACGAGGAGTCCAACATACCAGCGCAAACAGGTCACACCGTGTGGTTTTAGTCGGTTCGTTTCAGACACACCGCCGAGGGGATTTCCACAAAAATTTAAAGAGAGCTGATACTCTTACACTGCTGGACCGATGTTAACTAAACAACCAAAGAACCAAAGAACCAAAAAGCACAGCAAGAAAACAGGCTATCAAATAAAAAAAACCGTATCGAAATCGATTTATCTATTTGAGAACTATGATGCCACAGACATAAACACACACAGACATCGACGTCAAACTTATAACACCCCGCTTTTTGCGTCGGGGGTTAAAAACCGTTTCCAATAAATTAAATACTATGCGGTTTCCTTGGCATTCGTTTTCGAAACACTTATCTTTTTCTTTTTATCTTTTTTATCTTATCTCTTTTTCTTTTTTATCTTATCTCTTTCTTTTTAATAGTATAAGTTATTCTATGCAATACTAATTAGAAATGTATGTATTATCATACATTTGCAATAAGAAGTAACAATAAAGTACAATTGCATGCATAAAACAATTTACGAGTATAATCTTAAACCTCGAATATAAGACAAAAGGAAATTATGAATATAATCTGTGTCATTTATTTAAATTAATATAACAAACATAAACCCTAAATTTCTCAATTTTATTCGCTTTTTATAGTTCCACTTTCTTGTGGAATATTCCAGAAGATTCTCCCAATATCTCATAGTAGTCGACCCTCCTAATGGTGGCAATTAAATTAAAAAGCGGCCAAGTGCGAGTCGGACTCGCCCATAAAGGGTTCCGTAGCAGCAAGTAACATCATATAAAAGTTTTTGTAGTTCGTTGTAACTTTCATCGATGTTTTAATAATAGTGTTTTCATTGAAAGAAATGTAAATTGCGGTTTATGATTTATGACGTATCAAAAAAAACTACCAACTAGATCTCGTTCAAATCAATTTTCGTTGGAAGTTTCGAGGTAATGTACATCAATTTTTTTTTTTGGATTTATCATTCTCTTATTTTAGAAGTTACAGTGGGACATACATTTTACCACTTTGGACACTTCCAAAGTTCCCTCGCGCAAACTATTCAGTTTAGAAAAAATAAATCTCCTCCTCAATATCATTTTTAAAGACCTATCCATAGATACCATAGATACACGTATGGTTTTGATGCAAAAAGAAATTTCGAGTTTCAATTCTAAGTATGGGGACCCCCAAAATCTATTGCTTTTTTTCTATTTATTCTATTTTTCTATTTCACAGAATACATCTACTGACTAAGTTTCAACAGTATAGCTCTTATAGTTTCGGAGAAAAGTGGCTGTGACATACGGACGGACAGACAGACAGACAGATATGACGAATCTATAAGGGTTCCATTTTTTGCCATTTGGCAACGGAACCCTAAAAAGTAATAGACCTTTATTGATAAGAGAAATGGCGGGTTACATTAAACTCATTTCCTAATTACTAATAAAGATGTTGTTGTATTAAATGAATGCGTACTGATTTTTTAAATGTGAGCTAGGTATAAAGCTAGCTGGTAAACTCGGGCAGCAAATTAAGTTGCTGCGGCCGGCAGTAGATGGGCGGCATGGTCACAAAATGCGTCCAGGCCGTAAAATATGATTGGCCAATAGAGAGAAGGGAGCCTCTGTGGCTTCCTCTCGGTTAGAGTCTGGTTAGACACAGCGCCGATCCTGAGTAGGACCTGAAACATTACCTGTGTCCTCCTGAGAGTAGGGTGCCCGTGGCCGGACGTCAAAGTGTTTTGTAGTGGAATCACCACATACTCACCAGAGAGAGACCTGGTTCCTCAGTCAGGATCCTCAACTCAAAAAGAGGAGCTGAAGATCAGAAGGGGTTTTTCCACCCTGTCAACAAAAAAACCTCTAGCTATTAAATCGTATTTTATGCTGTAGGTAATTATTTAACTTAGTAACTAAACACCATAACATCATTTCTCCTATTTCATTATAGTTTTAATTAGTACTTTAATGGCAAAATGAACATCCAGTTCCAGACCAATGAGCTTTATTAGAACAACAGCAAACACAATACCAATATAGTGATTTCATATTTATTACAGAAAATATGAATATGGTCACCAAACTGGAATTTTTCTACCAATAAACGTATCTCAAGCAAAATCATAACATGCTATATAATTTGTTTAGTCATCGTGTTCAAAACTGCAAATAAACCCACAATTTTATACCCCATCAATCTGATGAAGCTACCTTGAAGAAATACGATCTATAAAATACGAAACGGAATATACTTACGTCAACAAACAACATATTTATATTCACACCGGCTAATAAACCCGTGTAAGCAGACAAGTAAGCACATTGTTCGAAAAGGCCATAAACTTGAAACATTTATACCCAAAAACTAGTAGGTCGATATAAAAAGATACGTTTCAAAACAAAGGTCTATCTAACAAAATGAGAAGGGCCATAACTCTATACGTTCTAGGGCCCGTAATAAAGGCATCATAGCGAAATTACTTTTTTTACTCCGGATAAAGTAACAGGCTGTAAAACCGGGGTAAGTAAGGCGCTTGCATAATGGAGGCCCAACTCAATAAGGCTTTGTTTAAAATAATGTTTTTAAATGACGTCTTTTCATTTACATATTCTTATCATAATCTGGTACACTTTCACAGAAGATGGTAAGAGCTTCATTGGTAGGAAAAATCTATAAATGTTTGAGGAAGTGTTTTCAACATTGTATCCAGGGGTTAATGAATATGTTTGCATTTTTTCAGTTCGACATCTAATCTTACTATTTAACATGATTAATTAAACAATATATTCTTCCCTGTTGTGCATGTCATTTACCTTCAATTACGATACAATCGATCGATGAAGTGTTAAAATTGAGCTCGTGCACAAATAACACATATTTCTTCATAAACTGTTTTATTCATTCATTCATTTTAAGATTATTTGGGATCGGTTATTAGTTCAACCGGTTTTACCTGAATATCGGACGGGTTCGGTTTTTCTTCCAGGAGGCTGCGCGCCCTGTCACCACAGGAGTCTCTCTGGACGGATTGGGCTTACGTAGAGGCCCTTTTGTTTCATGAGCCCCGTAGTGGTCCACCCCCTGGCGCCTCCATAGTAGTCAACTCAGTCTTCGTACCGGTTCGGGCCCAGATGAAGTACCAGGGCATGATCCTTGACGGCAGGTGGTTCTTCGACGAGCACTTACCACAGCTGCCCCGAAACTGGTCGCACATCCGCCATCTGTGAACCGGGCGCCTTACGCCGCCCTGAGTGTGACCGCGGTTCGACGGGACGGGTTTTTCACTCCATCCGCTTCAGTGGCCAGCCGCGATATTTAACATCAAAAATATTTAATATCAAAAACAAATCAAAAGTATTTGAAAGAATCTCTAGTCGGAGTCTGTGCTATGTTTACTAAATAAACTACTGCAAAACATACTTACATACGGTTCGTAGTAAAACTGATAAATTGCTACTTCTTGGAGTTCTACTTAAGTGAAATAATGACGTCACATGATAGTCGGATGTTTCAGATGAAGATTAATTATTCTTTCTAGTCCGTAGTCTTTCTAGGTATTTTGTAAATCAAAGTTTCCTACAAAAACCACGAATTATGCATATGCTTAATGGGCTAATACACTTAATCTCTCCCCAGTCATATCGGATAGCCGTTCTATCAGAAGAATGAGAGAACAGAAAGTGCACCTATGATTGAGTACACTCTTATGCAATATAATACCTCCTAAATAACTACGTAGGAGATATTAGAGTGCACAAGTTTCTAAAAAGTGCTCAAGGTGGCCAGTCTCATCGAATATCCGCTGAAATTGGCCCCGGTAATCGTCTAGGAAAATATCGTTGTAGTCTTAAAGTAACTAGAAATGAAATGACGGGTTTATTTGTTTCTTTATTTTAAATTTGTATGTGTCAACAACGTTTGTTTCGTTGGCTTAGACACAAAACGTAATCATTTTATTGCCTTTTTACAATATTATATGAAAGAGATTTCAATTAATATAGCTTTTATCTACTGAAATTGTTATCTAACAACAATTTCAGTAGATAAAAGCTATTTTATTTACTTGTAACGTCACATACCTGTTTGTCTTTCATTACTCCAGTAGTGTGCCAAAACTATGTAAATGCGTACAACAATTGTAATAAAACTTTACGTTGTAATGTCGGTCTCTTTCTCAGAATGTACATTTTAGCGAGAGATAGAATATTCGTGGAAAATAACTGTTTCAAGTCATATATGGAGTAACCTTCCTAGAATACAATTAACAGTAGAAATAAATATGCTTAAATGTCTTTGAATTGCTTCAAGGGTAAAAACGGACTCTAAGACATAAAAAAATACTTACTTAATCCGTTGGCTCAGCGACCCAAAGTGAGTCATGGCCTCGGACACAAGAGAACGCCACTCCCTTCGATCCTGAGCTATCTGTCGCCAGTTGCCGGCTTGAAGCTCCCCAAGGTCCGCCTCCATTGTATCGGTCCAGCTATATCTGGGTCGCCCGACCGGACGTCGTCCTATTGGACGACCCAGATAGGCTCTTTTCACTCCTCGATCTACTCCTATTCTTTCAACGTGGCCAAGCCACCGGAGCCTATGTGGTTTGATTTGTCCGATGATATTTGGCTCCGCCACGGCATCCTCAATTTAAAATAAAAAAAATGTGAGCCGTCACGGGACGCCTGGCAGATGTGAAACATCGCCATAATTTTGTAAAAGTAATATGCAGAAAAGAACATATTGTAATAGGAACTAAATATGTCATAATGATAAAATAAAATATTACTAATTATTAAAATAGTACGGTGTGGCGTATAATTATAATTATAATAATTATAATTAAATAATTATATTATAAGTATAATTATAATTTACGCCACACCGTACACACTACTGCATATAGACTGTATATATATACCATCGTATAGCGTGCCGTCGCGACGCGTCGCCAGGCGTCGCCAGGCCAGAAATCTATTTTACGTGCGCCTATAGATGTTTCACATCAAAAATAATTTTAAAAAACATTAAAAAAATCAATTTGAAATCTTAAAATAAACCCAATTTGTATACAATAAAAAAGGAGAATTTATAATGAAACCTCCTTGTGGTTCTTCTCGCAGACCCCAGCTAGGGTCTCGGGGTAACTTATTCAGGCGTTAGTCCTGATAAAGTGGTTTTTGGCGCCGCCTGCAGCTACAGGCGGGTCACTGGGTTTCATCTGCCTTGATCTGAGGGTAGGCCCGGGGTTTTAATCCGATGGGGAGGGGCGTAACCAAAAAGATCGTGCCTTAGTCCCCAGTGCCAGTAAGGGTCCGACCGGGTACAAAATATTTTTTTTGATATATTAACTTGTAATTACATCGAAATGGTAATTAATTATAATTTGAAAAACCAATCCTGTTAATAATAATTACTTAAAGCACTCATCCGTTTTTAATCACATTCGAATATAAACAGCTTTATTTTAATATACATCAGCAATCCCTGTATCGCATAGCCAGAAGCTAATATGAAAAAAATCCTTAGTTTTACAAATAAACTTTTTAAATGGGGCTATTCATATTTGATTCAAAGTTGGAATTGAAACAAAATACTCAACAAGCTAAAAGGAAAGTGCAGTAGTCAGTTTACCAACACAGAACGTAGTTCATGCAGCACATGTACACGACTCTTTTATTACAACGTCTGTTTCCTATTCGCATGTTATTGGTTGAATTTATCCGGAGTTTTAATTCCATTGCATGTGTTTTTATATCGTCCGGATACTCAGTTCCATTTTTTCCTCTCTGGGGTTGGAGAGTTATGTTCTTAATTGAAATGTGCTAGCTTTTTAAGTTTTATTGCTGTTTTTGTTGTTACTGTAAAATGTGGTGTTTTGTTTTTTATTGCTTGTTGTTCTAAACAAGTATAACAATTTGAATGTTTTGATAATGTGATGTAACTTTAGTATTTTTTCTTTGGGTGTGTTACTGTTCTACTACTATGTTACTGTGTATTATTATTCTGAATTTTGTGTTGTTGGTATAAAACAATTGTGGATGTATTATTTTACTGTTTACAAGTAATATTTGAGTAAAAGTGATTTATCGCATTCTTTCTCAAGATATGTTAAGTTTAATTTTTTGTTCCATTAGTACTGTTTTATTCCATTTATGGCATAGGGAACTTCAAGAACAACTAGCTGCAAGCGCTTCTAATACTTTGGATCTCAATAATTATTTCCGTTATGTTTAATGTCAACAAAAGGCAACTCAAAGACATTTTTAAAAATCGATTTCTGACTTGTCTGAGAAAAATGCTTTGAGTAGGGAGTCGATTTTTATATTCATACACACCATCCAGGTAAGTCGCGACACACGTGAACTAGGAATGGTGAGCGACAAATAGACTCATTTGATCTGCTCATGAAAATACATAACATACGTGATATAATACTAAGATTATCTGGTGATTTTTTTAACAATTTCTACACTAACAATAAATTGTGTGTTTACAAACATGTATGACACAAAGAACACTCACGTTCAATACAACAAGTTTGGAATCACACAAAGTGGTGTCCCATGTGAAATTCGGACCTACAACATTTCGGAGGAGTAGGAACGGCAAGGCGACCGCTTAAACCACTCAAAACACCGCTCTCCGTACAGTTATGGCAACGTTGGCAGACAATATTACTTCCAAAAAATGTTATTATGAATTACTAGTGGTACCTAAGCCTACCAAAGTGACTCTACTCTGCCTAATGTAAAGCATGAGTAGAATCCAGGAGCAATGGCCACCAACCTCATTCTGAGTGCATACAATGCAGCACGGTGACCCACACCATGGCGGCTTAGTGAGCAGAGAGTTACTTTACTATTTGACTAGTGCTGTTTTTGTCTTCTATAGTTCAATTTTTGTTTTCTTCTGGCTGAAAGTTTAATTTTATTATACTTTCAATATCATCTAGAATATTTGTATATTAGAAGTGTTACGTTTAAAAACATTTTATCACACGAATAAAAGCTATAAACTTCCTATTTTAAGCATCTATAAATTTCTGTTTTATTTTTCATGCATCTAACCATAGCTGTACATTTACGCGATCAATGTGTCGTACACAAAACTCAATAGAACGGTGGGTGCGACCATTTTATTCTACCGTCTCGTCGGTTCTGCAATTCACTCGCCGTTCCGAGCCCTACAAGGAAAAGGAAGTACCCAGATGTCAGACGAACAAATTATTTACTACCCTTCCTTTTGTAGAAGACTTGCATTTCCTTATTTGTTGTTCGGAGAACTGTGTCACCCGAATTTCGGAGTGTAGGCATCTGAAATTGGTAGGTGCGTTTCATCTTGATTCTTTTTATGAAAGGTTGCTTTGATTGAGTGTGTATCCCTGGTAACGTGTTCGTGTTTAGGGGGACTTGTAAAAAGGGAGAAAATATTCTTGCGAAAATATTTTGTTACAAAATTTTTAGTTGTACCGTACATGTGTATTATTATTCTTTGTTTTGTGTTACTATGTGTTTAACGAAGGTTATATTACCACATCATACAGAACAGGACAGCAGCAAATTGCTGTTTGAAGGTATTCTTGAGTTTTTATTATTTATTTATTATTATTAATTTCATTTATTATTAATTCACCTGTCTTTACATTTGTTCCCTTACACTATAGAAACCTACATGAGTTGTATAGAGCAGTGTCTAGTATGGGAATATAATCAGGTTATTTAAAAGAAAAAGCATATAAAAGGCAACTTGGTGCTTTCAAAACTATTCTTTAAAAATAAAAGTTTTGGAAGCAAATTTTTCTTTGAAAGAATTTAATATCAACGGGATTATTAGATACAGATAAACAGAGATCGAATGTACCTTTGAGCAAAAGAATGTAACAATAAATCTCTCTCTTGCCAGACGAGGAGTATACTTACTGTAAGAGAATAAATCAAGCTCTTCTGTGGGCAGATTACATCAATGGTAATAGGGGCAAAAGAAATTGTTACCTAGAACAGAATCAGCAACTTTGTATGGATTCGACATTCGGTTTACGTTTTATTTAAGAATAAGAGCTTACTAGAGAATTATCTTAACTTAGATACATAAGAATATGGTTCAACCTATAATCAAATACCATTTATATGATGATGAGATAAGTCATATTATCGATAACCCAGCTATGTAAAATACTCGCAGATATAGAACTAATGCACATATAGTATACATGCTTATCACCATGTTGTGTCTTCGATATGACTTGAATATTTTAATTTGAATACTGAAAGTTCCTAATCCTTAGACCTACAGATTCCTGATTACTACTGAGAAAAATATACCTACATGTGTACTTTGAAGTTTTTATTTAGTTACGGTTACGAGGATTGACGTTAGAATTTGTGGTGATCTTTCAAATTTCATAACAATCATAATCATTATCAAAGTGCTAAATATGTTAAATTTGGTTTGAAGAGGTAAGAATATTAAATAAAGTTCTTTTTTTAATCTCAGTGCTATCTTAAATTTAAGAAATATTTATTTTACTAAACATCTCCGAATTTCGATCGGCTAACTTCGGTAAAATTCGTAACAATTCGTCCCACGAAGGGATGCCATTAATCTATCTTTATTACCAGCATTTGATCACGATGAGTTCTCACAAAAGTGTTTATGTGAGACCCGGGATGACTCGCCGTTTCCGAGTGCTCATCGCTTAACGTGGACAATACCGATAAAATATGATTTTTTTTCTATGAATGTGTAAGAGAAAGTTTGTGGGAGTGAGTTCGAGGGATATAGGTGAAATTGAGATGAACGAAATCTTTGATTTACAGTAAATATTTTATAAGAATTATCATACGCAATATTTTTATTACTGGGGCCACAGGCAAAGGATGACTAGACGGGTACTTGGTTTGAAGCAACTTCGTCGCTCATATTCACCTGCAATAGAATACATACAAATGCATTAAGTGCATACATACAAGAGTGTGTGATATTCATGTCCGTGTGGTGACGGATTATGAATACAGAGTGTCACTGCCCTATTCATCCCGCGGGTGTCGTAAAAGGCAACTAAGAGATAAACTACACAAGACAACATCAATGCAAAGAGAAGGAAAAACTTGAAACCAACCCTATACCAACCCGTTTGGCCAGCGTGGTATAGTAGGCCAAAACCTCCTTTCAAAGGAGAGGCCTATTTCAGCAGTGGACTGTTAAAGGCTGTTGATGATGATTGATGATACAAGAGTGCAAAATCCTAGGATTTATGTACACTTACTTTGCAATCAAACTAAACAATTGTTTAACACTGATTTTATAGGAGACTGGTATCAATCCGTACTTAATACTACTTATACTCATAAATTGAATAATATTCGATCTTAAATATTATATGTATTTTTTATTTTAAGTCTTTAATAACGTTACATTTTAGTATTGTATATAATTGAAGGGTTATATAGACTTTCGTTAATAAAGATTGCGATATTTTCCCGAAAATGTTGTATACTAACTTTCGCCCGCGGCTCCGCCCGCGTGTTTGTCGGTTATTGCGGTAAAAAGTAGCCTATGTCCTTTCCCAAGTTCAGTTTTATCTTCATATCAAATTTCATCAAAATGGGTTCAGTGGTTTAGGTGTGAAAGTGTAACAGACAGACAGAGTTACTTTCGCATTCATAATATTAGTAGGGATAGTAGGGATGAGATAAATCAAGCGCAGTTCCATTTTAGAAAATGCATACTCCATACTTAATATTATCCTTCGAAGGGTCTGTCTTTTACGCTTTTACGGCTAAACCACTGATTCATTTCAATGAAATTTTACATTTATATACTTAATTATTCAGACATACGAAATATGCTACTTTACTGCGATAAGTGACATACATATATGTAGGCGGAGCCGCGGCAAAAGTAAGAAATGAATTGTTAAAATTACACCTATCCCCTACGGTGTAAGTAAATATTTCTCCATCTCAGATTGAGAACAGAATTACTATCTAGTTTTACGACAGTAGTCTCTAGATATCGCTTTGAAGTGCGCTTAGGGGCTCGCATGAAGTTGGTCCAACGTCCTCTCAATTTGCCTCAGGCACACGCTCAACTTATCAGGGCTTGTCGCAATATATTTTTTCGATGATCCTTACACTGGAATGTAATATTTGTATAGAGATTATAATATGAGAAAAGTTTCATATTTACTAAAATGTGAGTTTACATACACTTGTAATTTGAAATATTTTGCAGGAATCGGGTCCGAAGGGAATCTTTTTAGAGTAAATTGTCCTCTTGCAACATAGTCAGGCGTTATACAGGTAAAACTAGTTGGGCTTTCTGAAAATATTCGGATTCTGAAGAATGATACTGTAATGGATTTCAAAAAAAGTCAGTATGTTAGGGCCAACGTTACATCTCATTTGTTATGATATTAAAACTGACTTTTAGTCACGTTTAGCCAATGACATAAGTTTGCTTTTAGCACGTAGAAGAAATTGATTTTCGAGATGTTTGTTCTTCTGTTATATTCTCCGTTGTACTACAACATGCCGTTGCCTAGTTTATTAGGTTAGAATATTAACGTGAAGTTGTGGAAGCGTTTAATTAAATCTTAACCCTAGTTAGGCCTAACTACTCCTAAGTATAACTACTCATAACTACTCCTAAGTAGTTATGTAACTCCGGAGCCTCAGGGGGTATAGCAGAGTTTGGCCACATCATTGTTTAAGCGAAGGATCCATTACCTTAATACCTTAATAGTATTGGATTTTATAAGGTTCATTGCTTTTAGGAAATAAGATAAGTCTTAATTTCCTGTGTAAACAATTGATTGAGTGTTTCAAAGACAAACAGATAGAATATTATTAAAAAAGGGAACTTAAGTACGTTACTACTATACATATGTTTTGTACTATAAGACTAAGTACACACGAAGCGTTTGTCTCCCGTTCCCGGTGCTGCGGTGCTGGAACTGCGGTTTTTTTTCTATACTCACGAAACCGGTTATTTGCGCGGTTAGGCTAAGTACACACGAAGCGTTTTTCTCCCGTGCCCGCTGCGATTGCGGGCCCGCAGCTTCCGTAGAATGCAGATTTATATTAAAAAAAAACAAAGCACAACTCACGACGCGTTTTACGTCCGCGGCGTGCGCGGCCAACCCGTCTGGCCAAGGGTTGGTTTCAAGTTTTCCTTCTCTTGGCAGTGATGTTAGCTGCTTATTTTGTTCCTTTAGTCGCCTCTTACGACACCCATGGAATGAATAGGGGTGGTGACACTTTGTATTCTTAATCCGTCACCACACAATCAGGTGATTGGAAACCATTACCAAGGGTAACAGATCTAGATGGGTGTTTGTTTGTGGCATGATATGTTATGAGCGTTTCCGTAATTTGGAGGTCACGTTAAGCAATCGGTTCCGGTTATTATCATAAGATAGCAGTCGTGAAGCTTAGTTGGAGGCCTTCGAGTGGCTTAAAAACACCCAATGACAAAAACCCGCACTAGGCCAGCGTGGTGACGGTATGACTTTTACCTCAGGAGAGCCTGAGAGGAGACTCCTAGCAGTGGGGCATTATGGGTTGTTGATTTGATTGACATATTCTAAAACAGAAAGAGACATCATTTCTTATACCTAGATTTAATTTAATAATTTCTGAATCCTAGATTAAGAAATTATGTCACCCTAATCGCAAAAACATACTAACGTAAAGAGATGTGAAGATAATAAAACCTACCTATCTTCACAACTTTCGTTATCCGTAACCGCAGGATACACCCTTCAAACCATACCTCACGTACCCCAAACCTTCCACACCTATAAAGGCTTCTAATTACAACCACAGAATTACGACTTTGCTCGGTTCGGTGTGATCTCAACCCATATGCGTAGTCCAGATGAAAGCGATACGGATCCCTATTGCTATCAGTCTTTGGGAGGTCGCAAAGGGTTCAAGATATATAAGGGACTGTTTTTTTTAAATTGCCTTCTTACCATAGTTTAATGTTTTGAGACCTGTGCTATGTATAATAAGTCCTTATTTATTCATTTAGAAGATATGAGTCATGTGTGTTATACTTAATTTAACAGAGTTGAGTACGATCTGAATGATAGAAACAACAGAGGTAAAAAAAGAATATCATAAAAAAATCCAATTTCCTTTAAAACTAAAACCACAAAAAAATACCGTATTTATTATTAGATTGTATAGAGGATATTTCATTTTCTGAAAAAAATACTTTCAATAACTTAGGTTATGGGAATCAATTTTATCATTATTACATTGTTCTTTCAAAGAAGACGAATGCTACTTGCGGTGAGTTCGTTCGATTTCATCCTTTGATCAGATAAGCACACGCTTCCATTTCATTCACTCCTTGTAACTTTTATAATATAAGTAATGAACCGATGTCACTAAGAGATAGTGAATCGATTTGAAACCTTATTTATACGAAATTTCAATTAAGTTTTTTATAGACTTCAATTTTCGTGATGGACTTATACTCATTTCATTTTCAATATTCTAAAATGATGAGGTTCGTTTAAATATATATTATTTATACCTCTAATAAAATTAAGGGGAAGTAGTACAATACTTTTGAATTCCTTTTTCCAATTCCAATTCATGGATTGAACTTTTTAATGAAAGACACAGCCACGATGCGCGACGCGATATAGTCTGATACATTGGCATTGCATTTCCTACTACTATTCAGCTGATTACCCTCATTTTGAGCATTTTCATATATGGAAATGTATGTCGCGGTATTAAATGAACTACTTGTACAAGTCTAGAAATTCGAAATACCATCAATGTTTAGGTGTTAGATCTAAATCTATTGATTCTCTTAGGGCCACAGCACACTAGCTACTTTTAGCATCGGCGATCGGCAACTAGTCGCTTTTTAGAAGCTAAATACGGCGACGCGGAGATTGAGTCGCTTTTTAGAAGCGCGACACCGCAGCTGAACGCTACTCTCCGCACACATTCGGATGCCGGTAGCATCAATTTGGCATCTGAGCAGTTGCTAAAACGCGCGTTTCCGAACGCAGGAAGACGCTAAGGGCCACCGCAGACGTCAGCGGTGTAGAGCGTTCGGTCGCCGTATTTAGCTTTTAAAAAGAACTAGTTGCCGATCGCCAATGCTAAAAGTAGCTAGTCTGCGGTGACCTTAAAACGCGATGCAGCATCGATGCAGCCGCAAAATCGCCGATCGCCGATGCTAGTAGCTAGTGTGCTGTGGCCCTTAACTATTAAATACCTTACTTTACTTTTAAGTCATACACTTTTCTGTGCAGTAATAACTATTTATGTAGTTATATTTCTTTCATGTAATTTATTTATTTATTAAATCCGTATATAGATGCTTTTAAGTTACATATTTCAATGGATATACAACATTTCATAAATTTAAGTGAATAAGCAGTCGAACTAGGCGGGGCCTGTACGAGTATTTCAAAAATCAGCGCTAACTACCCATGTATTACATATAGCTTTATTATTTTAAAATGCATAATATTAAATCAAGTCTACAATAAACATATAGTTCGTGTTTGTGTATGTGTGAATTTGTGTATGTGTGTGTGGGAGGGGGGTGGGGGGGATTTATGTGTAAGAGTTTGTGGCTATTTATAATGTACTACTTAATTTTTAAGTTGAAGTTTTGCAGACGCTTCATAGTCAAGTTTTTTTAAATAAATTGTTTATTTTCTTACTACACCTATGGGAAGTAACGGTTTATTCTTGTTTGATACCTATTAACCGCAATGTAAAGTTCAGAGTAACCACGGTGTAAAATAAACATGTTCCAGTCATTGTTTTCACCTTACATTTACCAACTGTATGCAAACGGTTTACAGTGACTTAAAGGGTAAAGGTACACTTGGGAGTTAAGGTAAATTTGACATGGTGGTGTAAAGCGTCATAAAACAGTTGGGTGTTAAGGTAAACTTGAGGTACTGATATCATGCGTTAATATATGTATGTTGGTGACTAAACAGAAAAGTATAATTATACCTTGTATAATTATAACGTTGATAATTATCAACGTTAAGAGACTATGCCGTCATATTTTCTATAACTATTTTGTGTTATTTCAAGTAATTACGATCAATACGGAGTGCTTATAGCCGAGTGGCTTTAGGTGATTATAAAGAGCCCAGCAGTGGGTCATTATGGGTTGTTGATTGATTTGATGATCAATTGAATACCATACAATAGCAAACTCTATACCGAATAGTTTGAATAGCGTGGTATAGTAGATCATAATCTCCTTTCTTAAGCGCGTCTTAAAGGTCTCTAAGTTCAATTGTACTGCCTGTACTAAAAAAGTCCTAAAATGTCTTCAATGTTTCTTTGAAGATAATATAGATAACAGTGTGTGAAATGCGACACGTCTTTAAGATGACGAGCGACGGTGCGGGTATAATGGAAATCAATAATGTACCCTGCGAGTCCGAGCCCTTCTCTTAGCGAACAGTTTTGGGGGACAGAGAAAACTGTGGGTCTGTTATTAGTATTATATTTTTAGGAGAGTTACTTACTCTTTCTACCTTTTGGTATTAATTTGATGTACGTATATTTTCTATAATCTGTCTTGTTTAAAAAAGTAAACACGTTTCTTTTACAAAACAAAATTTACACCGAATCTATAAAATTAAGAAATCTATACCAACATTATAAAACTGGATTTTGTTTGCTTGTTCCGTTAAATACAGTAATCTCAGGAAGGACTGGTCCGATTATTACTTTTGATAGCTTCCATTGCGTACAATGGAAGACGTTGACGAGGTTGTGTGGACCATCTGGTGCAATATAAGGATAAAAAGAATTAAATTACCAAAAATACATAAATTTTAAAAAGCAAATGTATATAACATATAAATAGAAACAAAACATAAGCCCAAACCTGATCAGAGTGGAGTGCAATGGGAGAGACCTATGTCCAGCAGGTGATGGGCTGGTGATGATAATGATGATGGCATTGCTATCATCATCTAAAGTCGTTACCAGTTCACTGCCGGTCATAGGCATTAGAAAAGAAGTTGTCATGAATAACTTGCAATGTTTTAAAACTAATTAATTAATAGAACTACTACAGCGACGAAGGTAACAATTTATAATTTTTAACATTTAAGTAAGCATGTAAATACAGAGTTTATAAATAAATATATACTAAGTCTATTCTATACCATCGCTGACACACATCACACATTCGTCTCCTTCGACTTTAAATACGTCGGGGATGATTCGATAGTCGACACCCCCTCGTGCCCCACGAAAATGTACGGAAAAACCCGAACTATTTGGTCATTGGAGCTTATCAACTTATTCTATCGTAAAAACTGAAAGAAAAGAAATTGTTAGAAATTCTGGTTGCGTTAGGTATGTTTTATTACGTATATTTTTTGTACGTATATTTTATTTCATAAGAGGTAATTTCCCTCTATTTGATTGAGGAAAGTTTGACTCATCTACATGTATATTAGATTTTCCACTATTAGAGATTGTTTTTTTTTACATTTGAAGAGGACCAGGCTTTAATAAAATCATTCCATATTTTAAGTATCCGGCACACAATTGAGTATACTATAATTTTTTATTATTTATAATTCACTAGCTTTCCGCCCGCGGCTTCGGCCACGTGGAATTCGTTTCTATTGCGCGACACGGTAAGGGTAGAATAAACAATCTTACATGATTTTATGTTTGATAATAAGGAACTTCGACACAAACTTTCGTCCCCTATTTCAAACCCTTCTACCTTTATTTTCACGGTAAAAAATATCTAATGTCCTTTCCCAAGTTCAGTTCTATCTTCATACCAAATGTCATCAAAATCGGTTCAGTGGTTTAGGCCATTCACACACTGCCCCGCGCTCCGTCACGTAGCGCGGAGTGGCAGATTTTAATATTGTATGCAAGTACATCGATTAGTATAGAAAACACGCCAGGTGCCACACACCAAAAAAGCGCTACGACGCGTGAGCGCGTGCCGCTAGCAGATTCGGGATCTGCTGCCCCACGCATATGCGCGTGGGCGCGTCGCCAGTGTGTGAAACGCCTTAGGCGTGAAAGCGTAACAGACAGACAGACAGAGTTACTTTAGCATTTATAATATTAGTAGGGATTACACCATCGGAAAGTGGAGATTTCATCAAACAGAAAACAACCCTATTTTTTGAAAAAAGTACATATTTTGACGGGTGAATTTTCGATATTAAGTCAAAATAGGGTGAAAAAATAAATATTTCAAATCAAATAAATTACAGTGTATTCGGGACATAAAAAGGTAAGTTTTCACTAAACTTCGTTTAAAAATAATTTTATTTGTAAAAGATAAAAATAAGAAACCAAAAACTGGGTTTTTTAATTTTTACAAATAATTTGAGGTTATGTGAAAAAAAGAGTAAATAAAAAATCAGCTAAGTGCGTGTTAGGTTTTTTACGATGCTCATCGTAGATTTCAACGACGCGACGTCGTATCGTGAAACGACGCCGCATCGTTGTACGAGACGACGTCGTATCGTGTTTATGTGTGGGAGCCCTTAGGCTCGATAATTCCTAAATTAATAGATTAATAAAAAAAAACATAAAATTAAAAAATTTCTAATATATTTTGTCCTAGATAGATAGATTATTTTTGATTTTGTTTGTGATATGTATAGCCTAACCGATGATAAATTCGGTGATCGTAGTGGCGCAGTGTTTTTTTTCATCAAAGAACAAGCCGTGTTAATAAATTTGGCCGTTCGTTTCTTTTATACTAAATAATTTTAACAAAAAGGAACCGACTTCAATGAAAAACTATTCCGAGTACCCAAATCGCGACATTGTGCCTATGATATTTGAGGAGTTCCCTCCATTTCTTCGGGATCCCATGATCAGATCCTGATATGGTGACGATGGGACCACCTGTAAGCTACGTCCATTCCAATGCAAAAAGAATTTTTGAAATCGGTTCATAAACGTCGAAATTATCGCTGAACATACATAAAAAAAAAAAAAAAAGATTCCGACGAATTGATAACCTCCTCCTTTTTTTTGAAGTCGGTTAATAAAGTGTGTACGTACTTTTTCTGTTATTTAACCCACAAGCAGAATATTAAAAGACTTTATTTCTAGAATTCTCTATATAAAATATTATAATAAGAATATAATATTTATATACAATTGAACATTTATCACTTACATGTATGGTTATTTTATCATTTTATCTGTATTAAGATGCCCCAAAAAGTATTCTCAAGCTGTTCACACACCACTTGTTCATGCTAAAAGACCCTCGAAAGAGAATGTTCGAAGTAGGGAGAGAATATTCGCGAAATGCTGAGAATAATATGGAACCAAGCAGAGTATGTACTGTTCTAGAACTACTTCAAGTGAGATTTTGTGTTAAATTTAGTGTTAAGTTTACTTTATACACGTAAAAATGTTGTATTCTGAAATGTTTTGATTTAATACATTTTTGACGTACGAAAGAAAAATATAGGGACGGAATGTTGTTACTGAAATAAGGGGCCTATTGAAAGGTATATTTTACTTTATTTAGCTTAATATAATTGTAATATAATAGGGAGCAAGTTATAAAAGTATGTGCAAGCTCAATTTAAAAGGAAAACCAATTATAGAAGAAATACATTTAGAGGAAAGGGAAATTGCTTATTAAGAAAATTGGTGGAGTTTAAATAAAACAGTCCTGTAGCTATATTAATGTAGTCATGTATGTGCCATGCCATAAATACTTTGTATTCATCATCAAACATTTAAAAATCAATTATGAAATTCTTAAATGTGGTAATTTCGTAAAGACTTACAATAGAACCGGGTCCGCAGTAAGAGATCCTTTCGAACCGTGCAGTACGTAACCTTTGTGATTTAAAAGTATGAGGGTGAAAGGTGTGAGGGGGTGAGGGTGCTGGTTGTAAAAGGTAGTAATGATCATTATCTCGAACAATCCTCGAAACAAACCATTACTCAGACGATATAATAACACAAAGGGACGCAATATTCGTTACTTAGAGATTCAATTCTTTGTGCTTAAGATTATTGTTTGTATAAGAAGACTGGCAGAACACAACTATTTTCAACAGTATACATATTATATATGTTTTTACATAGTATATCTGGCTAATCTTAAAACATTTTTAAAATCAACGACGGCGCGGTCAGTACTAGCAGTTTAATATTTTAAGCTATTAATGATGACGTTTTAAGAAGCTATATGTGTTGTTATAGAATCTATTATTTCACTAAAATTATAATTTTAGACATTAAAAATCATCATCAGTCATTAAATAAGAGTACATATTTTATTTATTATGTAATTGGTCTACGTAAAAAAAAACATAGGTATTATGCAACCCCCAAGCAATAAAGTTTAAAACTCTGACATTCAGTCTTAATTAAAAAACCTTTCCTTATTTATACTACAATCTTTGTCTTTACCCAACTTGTCCACCAGTTCCAGTGAACATTGTTAGAAAATGTTGACTATTTGTCAATACGATGTTTATCAAGTTGTTCAATTAAAGTGTACATGTTTGACTGTCAAAATAATAACACGCAAACTCGAGGGGAACTATTGTAAATGGTGGAATGGCATTTATTGTTGTGTTTGAAAAAGTGTCAAACATATAGTCATTACTTCTGAACTAATATATTAAATGCGAAAGTAACTGCTTCGGTGCCTGTGCTTGAGGTCTTGGGTTGAAATTTTAGTCGGATCAAGTGTTTGTATGAGCTACGGGTATTTGTTTTGGAGTTTGGGTGTTTTCTGTGTATAATATTTATTGCGGCGGTTAGACCCGTAACAGAGGATTGGCTCGAAAGGCGTCAAAGGACCAATGTAAGTTGAGTAATCACTGGAAAAGGATGTGTCGGTGATCACCTGTAACTGATCCGTAAGGAGCCATCACTGCGCTGGCCTGAGTGCGGACACGGCGCTTCGACGGACCGTTGGTGGCCCGAGGTACGTCGGGGTTCCAGGGGCTTCCTTTCGAGAGTAAGCTTGGTTCCTCGGCTCGGTCCCAGTCTAACATAGACACTATACTAGTGGTATTCGTGGGGATTTTGCAACGATTGAAAAAAAAAAGGTGGTAAAGGATGAAACGGACGCGAGTGGAGCCGCAGGCTTCACCTATTTATGAAATTTCATAGATTTGAAAGCTACTCCATTTGTTTGTGCGGTTACATCGGTTACGGAATGTATTTCGGTATAAAGAAATCTCAAAAAGTAGTAGGATAAATTTCGTCGCATAAACCGACCAACGCGCGAGCGGAGATGCCGGCCAAAGCTAGGAAGTTTATTTTTAAAAAAAAATTTTGACAGTTCAAATTCATCGGAAATCAGGTGATTCGGTCTACAGTGTAGACCGAGCCACATGCTCTCTACTCATAGGCTTCCGGATTCGGCGATATAACTAAAAATATGAAGATATTAGTTTTTTATATCGCATAAGTTTACAAAAGAAAATTAGGCTGTAACATCAACATCATTGTAAAAAAAAACCTATTGATTCGTTTTTATTCGTCACCCCTGATACGCAATGTGAAGTTCAATAACCTTGTATAGTCAGGGGTGCGTTGTCCACGCGCAAAGATTCTCCTAAAACTTGTTTGGGGCCAGTTTGCGTCTGATTAAGTGGGACACTTTCTGTTGATATGAGTTTATGGTGATGAAAGTGTATGGTGTCATAGTTTTACTTTTAAGGTGTGGTAAAAATAAAAAACACATTTTTTTGGTGTTTCACCATTATAGGTGACAGGAACCATTTCCTGTGCGTGGATTGAAATGAACTTGAACGTTTTTTTATTAGAAATGGAGGTGATCCTTTCTAATAAAAAAAAGTTCCTCAGGTTAGTTCTATATAAATATAAAATAGAAAGGTGTCAATGGACACCTGGATGGAACAAAGTTGGTCTTTACTAGATGTTACTATATAAAATATTTAACACAAATATCATAAATTAGTAAATCTTTTACAGATATTTTCTCATATGTAAATAATGTGTGCACAGTTAAGTTAGTAATTTCAATACAATCTAAAAACTTCGTTCCAAAAAATCTAATCTTAAAAGTAAGAAACTAAGGGATGATTGATCACGGATCATACGGTATCCTAGAGATTAGATGAACGACAAAGTTTGATTTTCCAACAGTTAATAGCAAAAGTAAGACAGGCAGATTTTTAAAAATGCAAAAATATACACATGTAGGTAGCAATTCGTAACTTATGACTATATAGATATACAAAATAAACATAAAATTTTTGAGCAAAAAATTTAACCGCCAAAATAATTAGAAAGTAGAAAATAGGAAACTAGTATTACTTAACTTTAGCAACTAACTTCTTAAATTGGTGTAAGCATTGTTGAGGCAAGTTAGTTAACTTTGTTCATTGATTGTTTGACGCCTACTCAAAATTATGTAGGTATACTTACACTAGTTTAAGAAGTTAGTTATTAAGATTAACTAATAATGGTTTATTATTTTCTGGTTTTAGTAGTATAGCAGGTTTGAATAAAAAAGAATCTATTGATACTTACTCAAACATACACGATGACAGGAGAAACAGAAAAGGAATAAAAAAAAATAACCTACATACAATGTTGTATACAAATAGTGGTTTACATCACTAATATCAAAACCTAATTGATTTCAAGGCCATTGTCAATTTATTATACCAATTTGATACAGTTTAACTTCGCATAGTTACCGGACATTGGAAGAATAAAGTTAGAAGTGACTTGGCATAAATTCATTCATAGTAAAATAGCGTTGTACGGTATCTACAATAGGGTTAATGACGTTGTGCGATGTGGCAAGATGTATCATAGTGTATCGAATAAATGATTAATGTAACTTATGCTTACTGTGTAATATAAGCAACCAAAAAAATAAAACAAAATTAACTACCATTTCTGTGTGGTGACTTATTAAGAAAACATAGTGTCACCACTCCTATTTATCCTCATACAGATATCATATCACCCGTATAGCTAGCATGGTATAGTAGGCCAAAGCCTCCTTATTAAGGATAGGCCTATGTCCAGCACTTGACTGGTAAAACTGTTGATGATGATGAACTACTGTAGAATCATGCTTGGTATGAATAGGCCAGCTCGAAAGGAATCATATCACAAGTTAACCGATATTATCATCAAGCTGTCATTTTCCTGTTTTCCACTGTGGGTAATGATTCATTTTTTGAAACTATTAACCACATTCTACTAATATTATAAATGCGAAAGTTTGTGGATATGTATGTATGTATTTTTGTTGCTCTTTCACGCAAAAACTACTGAATGGATTTTGATGAAACTTAATTCTACAAATATTGTAAACGCGAAAGTTTGTGAGTATGTATGTATTCTTCTCTCTAGCAAAAACTACTGAATAAAAACTTCATAATAATATAGCTTTCATATCATAATAACATATAGGCTACTATTTACTGCGATAATCGTGATACATGCGACAGGAGCCGCGGGCGAAAGATAGCTTTTTATAATTTTCAAATG
Organism: Phragmatobia fuliginosa; assembly: GCA_932526445.1. Classification (NCBI taxonomy): domain Eukaryota; kingdom Metazoa; phylum Arthropoda; class Insecta; order Lepidoptera; family Erebidae; genus Phragmatobia; species Phragmatobia fuliginosa. The sequence goes on along the minus strand of OW052064.1, from coordinate 10,655,221 downwards.
TAATATACTAGTAATACATCTGACTTCAGGCTAGTATTAATTTTTTAGATTTTCGCAAAATAAAAAGATCACCAGTAGCAATATCTGAGATTTTCTACAGCAAAATTCATTTATGTATCTGTTTGATGATTTTGTAGAAACGTACATGTAAACATTGTTTTATATAAATAAATATTTAAAAACAGTTTATTTGAAGGACACTTCGAGAATTTGTTGATTATGTAAACATATATAATGCAACCCTATCAGTAGCAGAGACCGTTGCGTACACATCCCTATGCTACCGTTATAATTTCAGAGTGAATGCTCAACTTATTGGCCCCCAGACATCGGTCCGGTCTTACTCTGTGTAACTTGAAGCACTAAAAGGATAAGCCTGGGGCATATAAGATGTAATACGCCTCTGCGCAAGATACGAGATGTACCAGTTGTTCAGTTTTTCTTTTTGTTGTTGGCATATTACTCGTAATATATTTTAGTACAATACAAATTAAGCTTGTTATTTATTTTTTATCTCCTTTATTTATATTTAAGTCCACCAAATTGATTCTATTCTGCATGATGCAAAGCTTATGTAGAATCCAATAGTACAGATTATATATTGTCCGAATACTTGTTTAAAAGTACTATAGAATCATAAAACGATAACGCTGATAAGGAGATTTTTTTTTAATTTCCAATAGAGTTTTTCAAAAACGTTTTAAGATTTTGCTGTCAGCTGTTAATAGTTTTTTAATTTTTCATGGAATTACGTAAACTATAATCATTATTTTCAAAGAGCAGACATTGTAGAGTTTTACTTATATCTGCAAAGTTATAATTGCAGAAATAAGTAGGAATTATTTTTAAGTATTTAACATTTATACTCGTAAATATGAATTTTAGGTATTTCATTAGAAAGAAAGTCCCTGTAGCAACAGCAAAATTGTCATAATAAAGTTATATCATATATAATATTGTCTTTCGCACAAAAGATTAATTATTACATTTAATTTAAAATCAGAATTGGACATTTCAACAAGGATCATCACAAAACAACCGACAACCCCTAAATTTTGGACACGTGCCGGTCCCCTTTGCCGAACGGTCCCCTAACCCGTTGTACTGTAGAAAAACAAGAACATCGATCATATTATTTTTAAAACTAGAAATCGATAACTGGTTACAATTTTATAACGTAAGATAAACAAGCTTACGAGTATCTCGTTTCCGAGGGTGTTTCCATAGCAGTAGCTGGGAGGTTGGCTATCTCAGTGAAGTACTTGTAAGCAGTCTATCGATTCTTTATCTTTAAAATAATTTTGAATCCACTGCTATGCTGACATTAGTAACTTCTCCTATCTTTTATTTTACACTTCTTATATTACACACAAGTGTGCGTTCGAAATACCAGTCACTTTGTAAGGCTATGTTGGAAGTGTTGGAGTCGTGGTAGCGAATGCAACTGCTGTGTAATGAGGTCTCGGGTTAATTTCTCGGGTGAATTAAAAGCTTGTATGATCTGCTAAGATATTTGTTTCAGAGTTTAGGAACTTTCTCTTTGTATAGTATGCATGTATTTAAAAAAAAAGTATGTTTTTACAAATAATTTTGATTATCTAGTATCCAGATTACAAATTAATTTCGAAGTCAGAGCTCTTTTTTACTATCTTTATAATTATAAATCTTCTGTTCTTGTATTTTTAATAGATCTCTTTTTCTAAACGGGTGGACCGATTTTCATATATTTTTTTGTGTGTATTCAGGTGGATTCGAGAATGGTTTGGATTAACAATTGGAGCCCTTAGGTGGTACTGCGATCAAGTTTTGGTTTTTTTTTCGCATATCAGAATATAACCTCAAAATTGGGCGGTACGAAGTTCACCGGGTCAGCTAGTACTCAATAATTACTTATTACTGCAATATTGTTGATTTTTTATCATAATTATTAGTCCTAAAAAGTCAAAACATAAACATAATATAATTATAGTATTATTTACTTAAGGCACGTTTAAAATTTAAAGTACCTATTTCTAGAAAACGTTATGAGTTAACTCCACTGAAACGCACTCACCTAAAACTGAGCCCTATTTGACGAAGTCCTTCAACTCTAGCCCGGGGTCTTTTGCGCCTTTGTTCCGAGCGCTGAGCACGTAAGGGGACTATTTAGACAGTTTGTGGCAAGTTGTGCCGATATCTCTATTCAGGACTTGGCATGAGCTTTGCCGGTCCGATGCCCGAGAGCCTTTGTTCTAAGTTATTTGTAGAGTTTACGTTTCTACTATTATTTTAATTATTTCTTGTTTGTTTAAGTTACTACTAACTGTTTGAAGCAGTTTTATGTTGTGAATTAAATATAATATTCCCGTTGTGATAGGCCAAAAACTAAAAAAATACTCTACTCGGCCTAATGGAAAGCATGAGTAGAATCCAGGAGTATGGGTCACCATCGTAATTATGAATGTAGACAATACAGCATGGTTACCCTTGCTATGGCGGCCTAGTGAGAGGCAACTGCATCATTGGGCCTTTTGTTGTTCTATATCTATATGGTAGTTTCTATAATCTAACAAGATTATGTGATTTAATAGAAAATGAGTTCGTTCGAAACTCAGTTCGCTGGCGACAGTGACACTATACATTTCAATATGTTAAACAGTTTATTTGTATTTAAAAATACTGTAAAGTTTTAACCTCTTGTTTTCGCATGAAGTGTAAAAGTGATTTCGTAAATACGACAAAAGTATGTAAAGGAAAATTACGGAGACGCATATTTCTTAATATAAACTACTAGCTTTTACCCGTGGCTTCGCCTACCTGTTATTACGATATATAACTTTGATTGTCTTTTTCATCATCTTATTGGTGTAATTTTCCAAAATCCTTTCATGCGCCCTGTAGTTTTGGCTGTGCATTGTCAGTCAATCAGTAACGGAACAGTTTTATATAATTATATTGATGAACACGTGTAAAACAGATGTATCATAAGATTGTAAGTCTTGAAAGATTTTTTGTTTATTTACTCTGTAGCTATCATTGTATACTGTAAGTATTATGAAAAGTAACAAATACAGTTGAAGTTGTTACATGACTTTTATATTTCAATATCGTATTTCTTTTTTTTTATTTAATGCCTACCAATGTGACTCCACTCTGTCTGATGGTAAGCATGAATGGAATCCAAGAGTGGGGGCCACCATACTGCCCGCGATGCAGGAAGCATATACATGAATAACTTAGTTCTTCGATAAAGTAGCGATTCGAAATTGAACGTTTTTATATTTATATGCTTTACTTTTTTATTATACTCGGGTTTATTTAGTCTGAACGGGAAATTAACTACTTTATATAAGGAATAATAAATATTAAAAAAAAAAAAAAAAATTAAATAGTTTCGGATTTCATCGCAAGCAAGAACTTGAAACGAAAATTCGGTACGTAGGTATACGTAGCATGCGTATATGGTCGTAGCATGCGATCCAAAGACGAACCAAAATTATTAAACTTGAAATGATTTGTATCATTATTTACAGAATTTCTTCTTCTTGATATAACAGAATCGTTTGCCCTAATAATCTCTCACAATACAATAATCTTTTAAGCTCAAAGAGATGATGAATAAAGTGATGACTAGGGGACGAACTTTTTACCACCAGTATTCCGACCTCTGAAAAGCATAAACATTTTTATACATTTCTAAATACAAAATCATATACGTCTTTTTTCAACCTTCACAAATCAAAACGACAGTCGAAAGTGTACGAGCGGCGTCATTATGATAATGCCAACATGTGTTAAATTTCGTGTATATTTAATTGTGGTATTTTTACGACTGTATTAGCTACCCTGTCACGTTGGGGTGACGCGATTGCTGTGTCACCCTGTTTCGTGATGTGGAATAATAAAGTACTCGAATAATTACTCCGAATGTTTGATTTTACGACGAGGTATATTGGCTTGTCCCGCAAATGGTTACATTATTAGAATGAATTAGGTTTTTCTGTACTGAATGAAGATTGCATTAAAGTGCTAAAGTGTGTAATTTTACTAATTTTTACAAAAGTTACATGTTTAAAAGAGAAATTACTTAATTAGTGAACTCCTAAGTTTTTGTTTGAAATATTCACATATATTAGCTGAGGTGATTATTGAGAAATAATAATTTTCATCTTCTAAATTTTTATTATTATATAAAGATGGTATATAAGATATCATCATTAATATCACTTTATAGCAGTTTACTACTGGATATAGGCCCCTCCCATTTATGGAATGGGAAATATATGGTTATGCCTTTTACCATTTACTTTTACGTCGAAATCAAAAGAAAGGTAATAGTTTTGACATCTTATTTAAGTATGTTTGTATTTCTCAAAATAGCGCCTAAACTACTTTTCCAATCAATAAATAAGATAGCTATAGTTTCGTAATAATGGCCAAGTTGACATATGACTAAGAAAAGTTTTTAAGTCAGGTTGTAGTAAAAGCCTGTAAATCAAAATAAACTCTTTTGCAAAAAAAACGGGCACTTATGCAAAGAACTATTTTATAGTTACTATTTGATTGTTTGACAATTTTAGGCATTGTTATCCTCAGAAATTAATTAGGAAGGAATAGTTTTAATGAGTTTTATCATTACATTTTGATTAAATTATTGAGAAATAATGTTTAAGCTCAAAACACTATTATTGTACCTGGTCGCTAAATAAAAATGAAACGCGATAATTTCTTTGTTTTTACTGAATACATTATAAACAGATAAAAGTTTAGTACTGAGTATGACCCCCTCTTGCTGAAATCAAGGCTTGTATTCGTCTGGACATACTAGCGAGTATCTTTTATGGTTTCTTGGGGAATACGTTCCCACTCCGCGGTAATCACATTCTTTAGCTCTCTGATGGTCTGCGGAGCCAGCTGCACTGATCTCACTCGTCGCTTCAGAACGTCCCAGACATGCTCTATGGGATTGAGGTCCGGACTTCTAGATGGCCAGTCCAAACGACGAATTCCGACTTCTAGCATATACGCTTCCACATCACCAGACCGGTGGGCGCGAGCGTTGTCGTCCATAAAAATTGAGTTTTAGCCAAAAGCGGTTAAAGCGGGTTGTGCATAAGGAATTTGAACTTATGTATCGGTGTCCAGTCAGTGTACCGTTTTCGTTGAAGAATAACTCCGTACGATCCATAGAATATATTCCTTCCTTATTTATCATAACAGAGCCCCCTCCATAAGGTACCTCAAAACATGCCTCTGCAAGGCGTTCTCCTTGTCTACGTAGCACTCACCGACGTCAGTCTTCACGATGCAGAGATATCCTGGCTTCATCGGAGAACAATACCTTATCCCAGTATTCATGAGTCCATGACGCTTCGAGCGAAGTTAAGCCTGGCAACTCGATGTCCACGGAGTAATTTAGGGCCGCGTGTCGTGCGATGACTGTGTATATTAGCAGCAAGAAGCCTCCTGCTGACCGTCCATAGACTAATTTGCACATTTCTTACTTCTTCGAGTCTGTTCTTGAGGTCCACATAAGTAGATTTGGATTTCTCAACGCTTGATTAACTAGAAAACGATCATCCCTTTCGGGGTTCGGTACATGTCTTTCTGCCAGAACCAGGCCTTCTCTTGACGGAACCGGTCTCTTGATAGCGCTGCCAGGTCCTTTGAACTGTCGACCGACTCACATTTAGCCTCTGAGCCACGAAGCATTGGCTGCAACCTTCTTCAAGCAGCGCAATAACTTTGCTTGCTTTTATCACTTTATCAACCATTTTCGAGAATGCTAAACAGCAATAACAATACTTTTAAATGTCAAGGATATCAGATACTTTAATAAAAATTGACAAAATGTTAATTAGAGTTGATTTTAACTATAGGAAATTCACGCTACAAAATGTAGTTAAAAGTTGTTTTCTTTGAAAACCAGGCTCAGTCAAAAATTTGAATTTGGAAGGGTCTCTTATAAACATTACGGCACTTTTATAACTGGCCAGTAACATGTTCAAGGAAGAAAATCGAAACCGACCGTTTTGTTTGCAAATGAGTGTATAAAAAAGTGTGGTTATAACTTCAATTTAGCTTCTTAAGTTTATATTCAAATAGTTAAATACATTATAAAATGAATTTAATTATACAAAAAAACCTATACATTTTAACCCTAAATAACCGATAAAATCGTAAAAAAGTGGAATATAAACTCTCGAGTTTATAATTTCAAAAATAAGTTAGTGAAAAACTCTCGTAAACAAGTAAGTAGAGACAGTCACACAAGCACTCGTTCTATTCAAATATTAATTTCGAAATGCTCAATAAAGTAGGCCGAATCCCCTTTGTTTGTTTAACAAAATTCCCGACATGGAGGAACCTAAAATTTTGTGGTCATGTCGAATATTTTCTGTTGAACTTTTGAAGAGTTCTATTGGAACTATTCGATGAAAATGATGTAGATATGCTATACTAATACTGTTAAAATACTGACACTTTTTACAATCAGACTGGACTTTTCTATTTTAACACATTATCAAATGTTGTGACAATATTTTAATAGTTAATTTCTCAATTAATAAATACATAATTATAAACCACAGGAAGGTCAACAATGCTTTGTTAGAGGTTTATCCAGCAGTCCGTTCGTCCGTCCGTCCTCGACTTACAAACGGTTAGTGCTAGAAAAATGAAACTTTGCAAAGATATGTGTTTCTATCACGTCGATAAAGGGTTAGAATAAAATCAAGAAAAATATTTTTATTTGAGGTACCTCCCCTACACGTAAATTGGGGATGACTTTGTTTTCTCGCAACTACCCCATCGTGTGGGGTATCATTAGATAGCTATTTGAAAACATTAGGAGGTTGCCAAGACGATTTTTTGATTTAGGTATCTCTTTGCGAGTTATTTCACTTTAAAAGGCATTTTTTTGTATAAACAGGGCGTCCCCCCCTCAAAAAGCTAAACGACTTGTTAAAACAATCCTGTAAAATTCGTGATAGTAGTCAGTACGATGAACTTTAAAGGAAAACTATAAGGGCTTAGATGACTTTGTCAGTTAAGAAGTTACAATGGTCTAACTTGTAAAATGCGTTTACTTGGAAAACTTCATACAAAATTAACGCATTAATAAGTAAACATAACAGTTATCTAATGGAAACGATTTTAAATCGACGTATCATTATGAGTAACTGAGAAACCCTATTCTAAGCGTGGCCTGACACGCAGTTGGCCGTTTTTTTTTCTTTAGACAAATGCACGATCTACTAGGTTCCGTATCTAACCATAAACTTAAGTGATTCATGTTAATCCTAAAGTTCTTAAACATTCGTGTACATGTAACTGTGCGCTCGTGTGCGTGTACATATGCTTGTAAGTTTAATGATAATGAATGGGTTAGTTGCTGTGCTTATTTATTACATAATTATTTCCATTTAAAATATTAGATTTTAAGAATAAACCTCTTAACAAATATGTTTTTCAGTCTTTAACAACTAAAAACTACCATGAAAACATCAGCATGCTGTCCGAGCATTTGTGGTTTGTAGAATTTGGTCGCTGGATCGCATGCTACTGACGTTGCGAGGCCGAGACCGCAGCAAACGGTACTCTAATTGATGCACAGGATACCAAGTATCTATTACGTTAGCATCGAAGGCTAATTTTATGTACGAATTTACTAATTTAGTCTAACCTACTAGATAATGTAAACTTTTTTATTTAGTATTTTTTTTAAATTGCCATCACTTTGTTAGGATAATTCAAACGTTTAAGTTAATCAGTAATATTTGTAACTTTACTCTAGAGATCTCTCATATTATGACTTTCTAATAAAGTTAAAACTAGATCAAGTATGATTTATTTAATTTTTAAATGAAAATAAAAGTCCAACATGAGGGTTGAATTTTTTGGACAGATTTATATAATATGACCAATTTCTTCGATAAGGCCGATAACATCTATATTCTTCGATAACATCTAACAAATACCCATAGAATCAATCAGACCATCACACTTTTACAGTTACAACTATTCTAGTGGCTTCCGATTCGCTCTCGCCGGAATACTCATATCTTCATTTTCTTTTATAACATCTTGTTTAATCCTCGAGCCCCCTTCTACCTCAAATAACGATTCAAGTTCCTTAATGACACACATGTCAAATGTCTAAAGTCATCTGAAAATTTGAGACTAGAGATGCCTCTGCATTCGACAAAATTATATAGCCAATCTTTTAAGGTTGAAGCTGTACGCTTGTGGAATGCATTACCAATAAAAATCGCAGACGAAAGAAGAAAGCACAAACCATAAATAGTTTTAGGAAAATGATTTAGGAACATTATACGTCATAATTTAATCAGTCACAAATTGGGGTAAAATATGAATGTTTTCTTTTTCACACTGTAATATAATTGATAGTTATTTATATGTTTATATATATGCATATCGGTTGGTATGTGTGTTGTATGTATGCTGTATATATGTTGATATGTATATATGTATGTATACATGTATGGAGATATATATGCATTTCTAGTTATGTTCATTAATAAATTATATTTCTTCAAAACTCCTTGCACCGTCAACTACTGTGTTTCCAACACATTTAAATCCATCCTAAGGTTGCCCGGAAGAGATTGCCTTGGGCAATAAGGCCGCCCTTTGTACAATTCATATAAGTCATTTATATTCTGTTTTGTAAATTTGTAACATGGTGTACAAATAAAAAGTTTTCTACCTATATATCTATCTACTACATAAATGATAACATGGATATAGAATTAATATTCCACTTTATTTATTAAAGCTAAGTGAAAATATTTTTATAATTATATCAGAATACAAATTTATTCTGGAGGAACTCGTAGCGAATTTTGACAGAAAAGTAAGGCTGTAATATAATAATAGGTAGGTATATAGTATGGTATATATTCCTGCTTAATAAAAAAAACACTATATTAATGACAGCATTAGCATAAATACCATATATGTTGATTTTGAATGCCTCAGTGGCCTAGTGGTAGTGTGTCTGCTGTGCTTGAGGTTTCGGGTTCAAATTCTAGGTCAGTCCAAATGTTGGTATAATCTACAGATATTTGTTTTGGAGTTTGGGTTATGTTATAGTATGTATTAATATTTGTAAAAAAATATGGACAAGTATTCTATCTGATAACCTAGCTGTAATATTACAAGCTCTGCTTAGTTTGAAGATAGATGGCCTTGTTACATGTACGAAATATCTATTTATTTATTTATTATTGACTTATAGTCATTTTACATAAGGTGGCTATCTGATTATGTACCCTCATCATCATCTTCCAGACCTTTATTTATTTCAAAATTATTTAGGATCAACTACTAGTTCCACCGGTTTTATCTGAATGACATTTTTTATACGGAGTGACTGCCATCAGACCTCTGCAACTCTGATTGTGTACCCTTGATACCCTAAACAGAAATTCCTAATTAAAGTGACGATAGACATACCATTAATAGGTTCGTAGGTTCGAAACCTGATTTTTCTAAAAACTGTATTTCTAGGACAAGGGTGAGGTAAACGAACATTTCTTAAAATACAGAGGTGCAAAACCCTCTTACCATAAAGAAGACATAGAGAAGGTTGTAATATTCCTGATATTGTGACCTGTTGCTTTGTTTCTCTCAGTCATACCTATCACTTCATAACAATTTGGCTTTCAATAACTCTACAAGTATTCCCAATTGTCCTATCTTTAATTTTCAAAGAGACGGCAATTTACTTGCCCCTACTATCTACGTGCGTAATATTAAATTATAGTTTGCAAAATATAGGTTGACTACACCTCTGCCTACCCCTTTATAGATATAGACGAGGCCATGCATAATATGTGTATAAAGAGCTATTATTAATTACGTACTTTACATGAAAAACCGTAACATGCTTTGGCAACCCTATAATTAAGTCATAATATTAGCATATATACTTTCCTCAAGAGGTTTATAAATAAAAAAAACATAACTTAAGTACGGTTACCTCTTTATGTATTTTTTCTAAACAACCATTAGGAGTTTGCGTGCAAAGATCATCGGAGGCTGAGCGGGGTGTGGCGAGGAGGGCACATCCCTCGCTATTTTTGGGGCTTGAGTTATAGCTCGACCAAACATTGAAGACCTTTTACCGAATTCGGCATTGGGTTTTACGAGTGACTACTAAGCGTCGGCTGGATAAATTATTCAACCGCCGAGTTTTTTTTGGCTTTAACACTTGATGTAGGTTTAAGCTGTATTTATTAATAATGCCGTAACGACGCCTTTTTCTGTTAGCTCTTTTTCACTTAGTGGCAGTACGAATGATCTTTACAATAACTCTTGCATTAAATATTGTAATAATGTTAAAAAATTCAAAGACTAATATCCTTAACAAAAGTATCTTAAAAAGTATATAATCATTTCACTCGTATGTGCACATAAAATATAACAATAATTTTTTTTTTCTTAAAACCGGCTAAATGAAAACGCATATTAAAATTTTACAAAAACATAGCTATAATTAGTAAGCAGACAAATATTTAAAAATATGTTTTGTTTCTTTACTAGTTATATTAAAAATTAATGATCCCCTCGTGTATAAATCTGGTATATAATATTTTCAAATTGTAATGTAACTTTTTATAATTTAAGGAAGTGAATTTTATTAAATTATATATCTATATAAGATTAATTAATAAGAACGCAAAAGAAGTATACCATATAAGTTAAGAGCGAAGCCAAACGTCCCAACAGCTACAACTGTGTACAGAAACAAGAAATTTCAAATAATCAACCTATTCTCACAAAGCGAATTTACTCGCGTATCTAAGGGTGAGTGAAAGGGAGGATTGTATCAAGACTGGAGGCTCCCCCATGGCGTGTGCTATGAGGGGACCTCCGAGGGAATTTTAGGTTAGTGGACATGTAGGCATATAGACGGGAACACGGCAGATTTGTTGTCTCATTTAGTTCGTGTTTTGTGCTTTTCGTTTGTGCGTCACGTCATCGTTCGTCGTCGTCAAGTCCTTATTTAAGTTAGTTAAGTAATGTTAGTGTTAAGTGTAATTTAAAAAATATATTGAAACATATTGACACTTGTGGTTTGTGTACAGTGACATATTGTATGTGAACAATCAAATAAACACTTGTGGAAAAATATATAAATAAAATTAGTCTGTGGTGTTCTCGATTTGTTTGTAAACACTGGCCCGTGTGGCGCGCAAACATCGTAAACATACTGTTACATTTTACATTTTTATAAGCGTAAAACTAAACAATATTTAAGTGAAAATTAATTTGTGTAAATTTAAATTGGTCTTTAGAAATTTTATTATCGCTCAAAATTCCAATTAAAATTTTATTGATGTGCCAACTGCAATAAAAAAATCAAATTAAATTTTAAAATTATAAATAAGAAACAAATCAATGTTTTTAAAATTAAGGTTAAATTAATTTCAATCAATGTGCAATATAGTGTATTTTTAGTGTGAAAAATAATTAATATAAAAAAATAAGTGTTACAATTTTAAATATAAATAAAGATTATAATAAATCAGTGTCAGTGTGAAAAACGGGGGACGGTTATACTGCTTACTACTGTTACTATAGCGATCGATAATATTACGCATTACGGGGTGACTGTGAGAAGAGACGGAACGCACACAGACACAGATCCGACGCACACTCACGCACCGCGCCCCCACCTCACCCTAAACATTCGCCCTCCGCCAAAAACGAAAGTAAACACGAGTGAGCTTTAAAAAACTTGCAAACCGAATTTATAGATTAAGGAAAATATAGTACAAAAACTGTGATCCTTAAAATTTGTGTTCATTAGAAGTCTGTTTAGTGTGATAGACATGATTGTAGGGCCGAACCTCCGGAGCATTAACCCTATGTTGTTGGGTTACAGCATGCCAAGTATGGTCAGTGTTAGTCAAAGTAGGCCGGAGAGCGTGAACAGCCTACCGACGACACCGGTTCATAGCAACTACAGCATGGACGCCAAACGAGGCTCACCCCTGACGCACGCGGAGCGTACTGGGGCGCCCCCTGGCGCGGGCAAAGATGCTGTGAAGCTTTTTATTGGACAGATACCACGTCACTTGGAGGAGGAAGATCTTCGGCCCATGTTCGAGGAGTTCGGAAAGATATATGAATTAACAGTACTTAAAGATAAGCACACCGGGATGCATAAAGGTCAGTAATAATTTTAAGTTTTTAAGCGAATAGCGAGCACTACATGAAGTTTTTCAGGCGGACTTAATTCAATTACTTTTGTTACTAAAGTTTGACAACAGTTGGAGTTTACTTCGCACGCCAAGGTCATGCCAATGTTTGTATTTAATGTGTTTTATGCCAAAGAACAACATTTTTTATTGTTCTACGGTACAATGAAGTACCAAATTAATAGAGAAAGTAATTTGGTTTTGGTTCAAAGAATTATCAACAACCATATTATTTATGTAGTAGGTATTGTTTTTAAGAAAAAAAATTACATTTTTTTCTTTTTTCATATGGATTAATATTTTATTTGAATAAAATTAATAGAAACCTTATTATATAAATCAGATATGTTATTTATAATCTTGGTGTTGATTAATATAATTTTTTATCATTATTACGTTTGGATTTTTTTAATTATTGGGTAATTTCAGGAGTAGCAGTCATATAAACTAAAAAAAACTGTTCTAATTTAAGTTACGTTTAAGATTGTAGATCAGATAAACAAACCAAAAATCCCAAGGAACTTTTACCGCATGTTTGTTAATAAGTTACTGGGTACAATGTTTATAAATACAAATAAAATTATATGAACAATCCAACGAAGCAAAAACTCAATCGAAACAAGTATATATCTTTGGAGATAGCGAATAATCTACAGATGCCGCAACAATCTGAGGAAGCTATTTATTTTACAGCAACTTGTTAAGGTAACCCGGGGGTAACATGTTACCTATCGATAGTTCCAGGAGGTGAAACTATCATCCCTATAGTATAAAATTTTCAACGCTATCGTTTTGATCGGGTTGACTTAAGTGAGCCAAGCAACTGTCTTGGAAGAATGCTAGTTTGTTCCTTAGTAATTTTGAAACTGATGATATAAACTTCTAGTAGGTTAATTCCAAATTAATTCTAGGTATGTTCATTTGAAGTGCTTATAGCCAAGTAACCTTAGGTGATTAGAAACAAACAGGGTAAGCCACGGCGGTGCGGTCAGCACCTAGATGGGTGACCGTTTGTGGCATGATATGTTTTTTTTTTTTTTTTTTTTTTTTTTTTATTTAAGCCTGCCAAAATGACTCTACTCTGCCTGATGGAAAGCATGAGTAGAATCCAGGAGTAGGGGTCACCATGCTTATTGTGAGGGTAGGCAATGTAGCATGGTGACCCCTACCATGGCAGCCTGTTTAGATTATTCTGCATCATTCTCCCGGCCTTCGAATGATGCTGAATGATTGGGCCTCCGGTCTCACACTCACCAACGAAATACGACAGCAAGAGTGCTGTCATTATTAGGATGGTCTTCTGTGTGAGGGTAGTACTGGCCGGGTCGAGCCGGCCCATTCGTGCTGAAATCAGCGTGGCTCTACTACCTACTATCAGCGTTTTCGTGATTTCAGTCGGTCCCAGTTGTTATCATAAGATTTAAGTCGTAGGCTAACTTGGGGGAGGTTTCGGGTGGCTTAAAAACATTCAACGGCAAAATTACGTATCTACACTGTGTCTTGACAGTCACCAACCCGCACTCGACTACCTTGGTGACGTATGACCTTAACCCTCTTCTGAAAAGAGACCTGAGCCTTGCAGTGGGAGTTATCATCAAACTATAACGTATGTACCTGCAATTTTCTAGTATTTTAGATAGCAAAATTAACGTCATCTAGTCCCAAGCTAAGCGGAACTTTTATTATACATAAGAAACACCCAACCTCCAAAAAAATGTTTGTGAATCACACAAACATTTGTTCCAACTCTTGAATCGAACCCGAGACCTCAAGCACAGCAGTCGTATACGCCACTGCGCTATCAAGGATGGAATCTCATCGCTCAACATCAACAGCTTCTTAATAGTCTACTACTGGACGCACGTTTCTACTTCTAAAGTTTCTGCTTCTTCATCCCCTTAAATGATGGAATTATATTAATATAAATTAACAAGAAAATTGTATATTGAATAATAAATTACAAATAAACGGTAATAAAACCGCGTTGTTTATAAATATGTATATATATTTTTATGACTTAATTCATCGACACGCTAACTTAAAAGAAATTAGGTACAATATATAATAGAAGTATTGAGATATTGAAGTTAAACATTTTACTTGACGATAGCATATAAGGTAGATTAGTTATAGTTTAGCGTCTTTTTACTTAACTTACACCCACAATACTATGTTACCTAGGGGTAAAGAAATATCTACCAAAATGGAGTTTGTGGCAACATTATATTGTTATGTGAACTTAAAAAAAAATGCTTTATAGACAGTTGAATTTTATAAAGATATTGTGATACTTGTTTTATTATTTTTAGTCCGTTACTCATAAGCAGTCGGGGTTTTAGTTTCTTAATAATTATTTTATTAAAAAAAAAATATCTCCACATTCATCTTTTAAATCAGTATGAATGAAATGAGCAAAAACCTAGTAAGGTATAAATAACGCAATAATCGCTACGAGCGATTGCTAGTAGAAAATTTCAAGATGAATTTAGACACTTGAGTTAATTATATGTATCAGGAGTTAAGTTAAATAACTGCCTTGTTAGTCTAGTGGTTAGTATATGCGGCTGCTGATCAAGGAATCTTGGGTTCGATTCCCAGGTTGGACCAAATGTTTGTGTGATCCGTAAATTTTTTTTTCGGAGTTTGGGTGTTTTCTATGTATAGTATGTATTTACAAAAAAAGTATGTTTATGTATTTATATCAGTTGTCTAGGACATAATATACAAGCTCTGCTTAGTGTGGGACTAGATGGCGCTGTGTGTAAGATGTCCGAAATATTTATTTATTAGGGGTTAAGGTAATTTTATATTTAAATTAACTAAATAAATTTACGCAGATACATACAAGTAAGCGCATTTAGGTAGACTACGGAAAATACACGGTGTTTGTCAATGGTATATAGTATATTTTCACTTTTTATTTTTTACTTTTAAATATTCTAAATAGATTAAAAAAAAATGACTTCAAATAAATTTAAACAGGTTTTATACAATTTACTTATAAAAAAATTCCTTTTAGATACACTTAGCTAATGAAACATGCCTATATACGTATTTATCTTGAAGTCTACCAAAATCAAAACAAATAATAAATAAGCTACACAGGTCACGTCATCCTAAGATTATGCTTGGGTTGTGAAAGTGTAATAAAAAACAAACTTCACATTTCCCCGTGCTGTGTCGTCACACGCGCGTGACATTCACTGTTGAGACACACGTCACAATTGTGACAATTGTGATGTTCGTTATAGTACTTAGGTACATTTTTACATCATAGCCCGATGTGAAGGGAAGTCTTATACGTGAACTTTGTTACAATATGTAACGTTTGAAAATGTCCAACTTAAATCATTTGGCGTCAAGTCTCAAATAGATAGTTCAACTAAATCTATAGGTTCTAACTAACTTTTTTCCTGTGTATGAGGATTACATTACTTACTATACTGGATTAGCTATTTATTTTAGGAAAATTTACACATTAATAATTTACATAGAGAAGGACGCGACCACTAGTATTAATAGATATTTATAAATTATTACAAGTAAAAAAGAAGCCGAAACTATTTTTTTGAATCATACAGTCCAATACGGAAAAGAAGACTATTTTTCTTTCTTTGACTTTTTCAGAAAGCTGTCTCAGTTGCATAATATTCATTTCATTAGTGCCGATAATGTCATATAGTTTAAGATCTGGGTTACTCTGCATAATTATGAAGACAGTAATACCCCGTCATGAAGGAAAGGATTTGCGTGATATAGATATGACTGTTTTGAGTCTAAGAGTACTTTGCTTCTATGAATACAACATTACAATGATAATAACCATTTGTAGGTTAATGACCCTCAGTACAGTTATTATGTCTATATACTTGTAAACCCTAGCATCATTTAGCTCAAGGGATTCACAGGAACACCCACAATATACGACTCACGTACTAAAATAATAAGGAATAACAACATAATGATATGGGTAGTCTCTTTTATACATCTTAAAAACTTCTCTAACATAAAATCATTTTTAAATATCCAAGGCTGAGTTGACATATGTCTATTGTAACAACACAATAACAGCATGCAGTGTAACAAAATCCAGAAAAATTGCTCGAACGTTTTTTGTTTGCGTGCCGGTTGCAACGCTTTTCAAGTTTCGGCTTCACACACTTTTATTTGTACAGTCACACGCAAACGGTGTTATGACGCCAAGTGAAAAATTTCTCGCGAACATGTTATTTATTTTTTTACTCTACTGTGGCGTGCTTTTAGACAGGAATGCACAGATTCTGACTATAAAATTTAAAGGAAGTGTTTCAGAAAATTAGGCATTTTTAGTTATTTAAATAAAGAGTAATTTGAACAATAACGCAGCTAAAAATTTATGGTTTTGGGTAGATTTTAAAGACCTAATATTTGATATTATGACTTTATGAACTGAGTTACTCTAAACCATGCAGTCTGATATATTAAGATATTTTGTTGCTTATATCACTCGTGTAACTTAGAAGAGAAATTTTAAAAATTGATGTTTTTTATTCGCCCTGCTTGTGGACATTCAGAGGGTTCCACGTTTGAATATACGAGGGTTTGGGGGAGTTACGACGGGAATACGGAAAGCCATTCTTTTTCCTCTTTTTTTTAAAATGGAGTATAAACACACGTTTTATAAATTTAGTATGACACAACAAAGTAGACGACTGGAAGAACCTTCAGTTTCTGTTTGAGATTTTCATATTCGCATTACCTTAACATAATATAAAATATAAAAAAAGCGGCCAAGTGCGAGTCGGACTCGCCCATGAAGGGTTCCGTACCAGCAAGTAACATCATATAAAAGTTCTTGTAGTTCGTTGTAACTTTCATCGATGTTTTTATACTAGTGTATTGATTGGATGAAAGGTATATTGCGTGTTACGATTTATGACGTATTAAAAAAAAACTACTCACTAGATCTCGTTCAAACCAATTTTCGTTGGTAGTTTACATGGTAATGTACAACATATATTTTTTTTAGTTTTATCACTCTCTTATTTTAGAAGTTAGAGGGGGGGGGACACACATTTTTCCACTTTGGAAGTGTCTCTCGCGCAAACTATTCAGTTTAGAAAAAAATGATATTAGAAACCTCAACATCATTTTTGAAGACCTATCCATAGACACCTCACACGTATAGGTTTGATGAAAAAAAAAATTTTGAGTTTCAGTTCCAAGTATGGGGACCCCCAAAATGTATTGTTTTTTTTCTATTTTTATGTAAAAATCTTAATGCGGTTCACAGAATACATCGACTGACCAAATTTCAACAGTATAGCTCTTATAGTTTCGGAAATAATTGGCTGTGACATACGGACGGACAGACAGACAGACAGACAGACAGACAGACAGACAGACAGACTTGACGAATCTATAAGGGTTCCGTTTTCTGCCATTTGGCTAAGGAACCCTAAAAACACTATCTGTATTCTAGAACCCAAAAGAACAATTTATACTGTTTGAGGTCAATTCACTCCCGACTATAATCGATTTGAAACATCGAGTAACGACAAAAGTTGTACCTTATTATATTGATTATAATAACTTCTACAATTGCACGGGATTTAGTCAATAAAGTATTATATTTAGAATCTTTGAAATTTAGTTTAAAAACCCTTTAATAACGCAATCACTGTGTATAACGATCAATATTTTTATTATAATACTTTAAAATCACAAGGCTTTTGTTTTCATGTTAAATTAAACATCAGACTAAAGCGAATACTATCTTATCATATCTGTTTAATCAGTAAAGTATACTTTACTAGATAGGAGGAAAAAATTTGAAATAATTATAGCACAAGGACAAACTTTGCCATTAATATTTCAGCATAGCAATTATAATAAGTGGATGTATTGTGAGAGGGACAGCACATAAAATTTAATAACGGATCTCAAGGAAAAGGGACTCTTATGTACTTATCGGGGGTGACGGGAAAAAGGTCGCCCTTCGCTTAAGAATTTAGGTAGGTACCTAATATTAATTGTTTCTCCTTTATATGGATTTTTTAGATTATATATTTATATTGTAAAGAAGGTACAGTGAGCTTCATCTTTATTTTACTTACTGTGTCGTCACAGTGTGATAATTACGGTCAATTACGTGTTTAAACAAAATAATTGTTTTAGTTAATATTTACACAGACATTGTTCTGTGTTCGTTTACTGTAAGGATATCCAACGAACCACACCAGAACAATACTTCAATTGGATTTCGGTACTTACCAAATATTAGTAAGGTGAGAAGTTGATTATATTCTTGATACATATGTTATGTCATTTGAATTGAAAAGTTTAAACGGATATGATTAAATGTTCGGTCAAATTTAAAGCGAATTTTTCCAATCATGTTTATCATTTTGTATAATGTGTTTAGGAAAAATAATACTTAAAACATTAAATATAAAGGCCGTGTCGACGATTGATTCACGCAAAATTATATAGTCAAATGGTTGGTGATTTATACAGTCGCTTTAACATAAGCTTGTTGACAAGTGCGAATAAATTATCGTACATGGTTGTTGGTAATCATGCTATTATTCACTTAAATAGTTCTACAATATACCTAATGCAGTCACATTATTATGATGCGGCTATATCTTTGATGAATCTATTTTTAGATGTGTTGAAAATGTAAGAATAATTTGAAAATTTTGGCATCGTACTGCCGCTCAATTTCTATATTATCATAATCAAAAATCTATTTACACAACTTTCTTTAGAGCCTAAGGAAGCAGTGTTGCACAAACTTGAAAACCTTTGGAATTTGTATTTATTTATTTATTTATTTATTTATTGTCTTCATTGTTAATACAAAATACATAGTACAAAAGAAAAGAATCATAAAATATGAGTTACAAATTAATTGTACAACAATTGGCGGTCTTATAGCTCATGGCGATTTCTTCCAGACAACCATATAATTATATAGTATAATACTTCAGAATATCATTAAAGAATCATACATAGAGACACATTCATTGACATCAGACATATACTTACACTTACACAAATGCATAAATACATACACATACACAGACATACAAATATACATATATACAAACTAATATATATATATATACACATACATATATATATATACATACATACATATATATACATTTACACTTCATAAAACTAAACAAAAGTATTCACAATGACAAGTAGTGATCCTTCACCAGCTTTTTGAATAAAGTCAAGGTTTTAGCCTGTCGAATAGTCTCAGGCAAGCTGTTCCAAAGCCGCACTGCTTGCATACTAAAAGATTTACCTGCAAAGTGAGTGAAATGTGCTGGCATTTTTAGTTTTAGATTCTCCGATGATCTCAGGTCCTTGCAATGTGTATTTTTTAAGAACTGAAACCGTTCTTTGAGATATGGAGGTGTGTGAGGATGAAACAGAACACTGTATAAAAGAGAAAGAATATGCAGATTCCGGCGAAAGCGTATGGGTAATGCTACATATTCAACGCATTTTTATATTATTAGTTGAAATCGATAAAGACTTTTTAATTTAATTACTTTTACATACACAGAACAGAATATAATAGTCATCAAAACCAACATCAAAAAAATTATTTTCTTTACTTTTTTCTATTACTTTTCTTTTCTGTGCAGTCCCTTCACGCTATAGAAACACTAACATACATATAAGTATTTTGTTCCTGCAACTGTAGTAAAGTTTTGTAGTTCAAAGTTTCTGTCCGTAAAAGACATAAAAGTGAACTAGACTTCTCTCCATAGACTTTGAATTTACATACATTACGCTATAAAATGTCTATGAAAAATTGAGTTTTGCTTTTACTTTCAGGATGTCGTATAGTTTATTTTTATGGTGTATGAGAATAAAACCACAAGTGTATAAGAGAGCCCACCAAAAATATTTTTTTTTTCTTAGGTTTTAAAATGTCTAGCATGCAGTCTAATCTAGTTGATCACTTATCAAATAAAAGACAATATAATTAACTTTCTTAGATTCACACTCTATCAGCATGAGCTGAATTATTATGTCATAATTATCTGTTGTAAAGGTGTGTGCCTTAATGTTTAGAATATTAATTAACTAGCCTATGTCCTTTCTTAGGCTTTAGACTATCTGGGTACAAAGTTTCACTTTAATCAGCGTAGTGGTTTTTGAGTTTATGGCGTACAGACAGACAGACAGATGCGGCGGAGGATTTTATTTTATAGATAATATGTAGTGATATTACTGTCTATAAATGCAGATTAGTGCTCATTAGTTAAATAATTATAAATTAAACTATGCTAGTTAGTGAGCTTAGATCATCACCGCACGCAAAATGTCTCAATCTGCCTCCAAAGTATGGTCACCATGCTGAATTGTTGCTTAGTCTACGTTCGCAATAAGTAAGGCGACCACTACTCTCTACTGATGATTCACTACATTCTGTTTATGCTCTCTATCAGACAGAGTAAGGTCACTTTTCGTATGTAAAACTATTAAAGTTAAAATAAGTTGAAATATTCTTGGATTCTTCATCAGACATTGCTATACTTATGACGCATAAGATTGGAATAAAACCAGATCTTTTCTTTCCTAAATATAAAAAGTTATGATTTGATCTGATTATCAGAAATAGGTTGTTTTTATTGTATATACGACAAATGATAGTAATAAAAATGCCTCAAGAATAAATATACAAACTAAACTCTATTCATTCATGAAGAGTAAATATACCGAAATACGAGCTCATTTAAAAGTACTAGTTTTAAATAAAAAACCTTTAATGTAAATTGAAACTACACTTCAACATCGTACATTTTGAAAATTATCAAGGAGTAGGTAAATTATGCAATAATTCGCAGTAACCATTATTTATAGGTTTTGAAAGTATTTAATAATAATTTGGCACATATTGAGTCTAAGCTAGGTGTGCTATTGTTGTTACGAAACGTATTTTCTTAAAGATTATTGTAATTAATTCCTCAATTGTTTTAATAGAACAGAACAGAAAATTTGATGCGCTTTGCATCACTGGACAATATCAATCCTTTTTTCCTTGGCAACATTTTAAAGAACTGATACTTAAACAGAATAAAGTCAAAGCGAAAAAACGACTTATTATACAAAACCCTTCACTCACACGTGAACAGATGTTTTCGTGCAGTCGAGCACAAAATGTGGCTTCAATTTTTGTAGCTTTTTTCTCTAAGCGCGCAGTAGGTAGTTCTTTGAACCAACCTATTCGTTCGTTAACGTATCCGTCAATTTCACAACACCGCTCTTGCCGGCAATTTCTTCAAATATCGTTCTTATTCATATGTAATAAGAGCAATTTCGATACTTTTAACGGAATTGGTTTTAATGGCGTTTTTTTCCTATGTAGGATTTTCAGGTTTTTTTTCTTGTAATATATTTTATCTATGTTTTATATATATGTTTTTCTCGTATATATTTTGACCTAGAACCATTTTACTGCAAGTGTTTTTTTTATCTTTTATTTATTTATACTTAAAAATAAATTTCAACTTTGAACTAAATGCAGTTTTCCGCATTAAACTCGTGGCTTTGATCTTGGTAACAAAGATCTAATTTTCCATTAATCATTGATGCTAATTTCTTCATTTAAAAACTCGCCAATAATAGTAATTACAAAAAAATATCATCTGTAACGACATTCTTAATATTATAGAGGAACTTAATGGTAGACAGTTGTGTTTTTTTTTTCTGCTTAGCGACGCAACTACATAAATTATTACCATTTAGAATTTTGGTTCTAGATAACATAATATTTTTACATTTCAGTTATATACTTAAAGTTATTTGAAATAAAATCAAAATTTTTATTTCAAAACAAAGAAACTAATATCAACATAAAAACTACTTTGAAAATAACTATGTGGTAATTGTGTTTATATCTGAAGACTTGATTAGCTTTCATTTTCCTTTGACAATAGATCTTTCGAAATCATCTGGAACCACGGTCGACGTCCTCCCCAAACAAGAGGTAGCCTGATTGTATCTGTCTGGGAAATATCACACTCTCCTGGCTCCTGCATCCCGAAGGAGCCAAAGACGTTTTATTATATTTTTAGCGCAGTACAGTGCTTTATTGAGGACAAGAGGGTAATTTTCAGGACCGCTACTATTCAGTTCAGAGAGGGTTAGTTAAGCAATATTCACTTGTAATGAACACTCTTATCTTGAGAATAAAGTATTACTACAAAGGCTAAAAAAGTTCTTCAAGCAACGGAAAGATTTTAGTGGTCATCTAACTATCAGAAATCATTGCAATATTATTATTTATATACACCTAAATAAGTAAAAGTGTCAATATATAATAATTCAGTCCTATTGATATGAAAAAATCATATCAATTATACTTTTTTAATTATTATATTAATAAAGACATAACTCCCGCATTAGGAATATATTCTTGTATCACGGGGACTTACAAAAATACAAGAAACGAACACAAAGAACTCCCAGACTCAGAATAACTACCTGAGGATCACACAAAGTGTTATTCCATCTAGAATTTCAACTCACAACATTTGGTGCAGTAGGAAGCGGCGTGGTGTTCGCTTAAACCGCTAGGTCAACAGTGCATTTCATAGTTTGAGAATCAAGAGTCTTAAAATTTTGAATATCAAAAGACAAACTGAATCGTGTGGTGACGGATTAAGAATACAGAGTGTCACCACCCCTATTCATCCCGCGAGTATCATAAAAGAGAGGCCTGTGTCCAGCAGTGGACTGTTGATGATGATGAAAAGACAAAGAAAAGGTAGTAGAAAGTCCATCTAACGGTTTTAACTGTAGAGTGTAAACTATAACCTTCCTCCTGATTGAGAATAAAGATGATTTTCTTATGATAAACACAGACATACATATATTTTATTCTATAATATATATATTTATATATAAATGATTTAACAAAATTATATGTATGTATCTCAGTTGTCTAGCAACCATAGTATAAGCTCTGCTTAGTTTGGGACTAGATGATGTTGTGAGTAAGATGTCCGAAATGTTAAATATCATTATTTATTATAATTTGATTTTTAAAGTTGTTTTGACATAGTTTCTGTATCTTGGGTTTAATTTCTATGTAGAAACGATTGTGTGATATACAAATGTTTGTTTTAGAGGTAACTTTTTTGTATAGTGCGTATGTATTTAAGTACGCTTTTCATTGATATAAGTATGTTACGCCCGTATCTTAGAAAGTACGCTAAACAGTTGGTCCTGATTGTTATGAATATCTATCTCAATTCTTGTTGGGAAGTCAATGCTCTTAAACTTACTAACAACTAGTTGAACATGAGAATTTAGTTTGCTCTCAAGGTTGTGGATGCCCTATGTCAGCTCTCTTGAAAAGATGATGTTCAGGTAAATACAGTTTAACTAGATGACCACAAATAATCTTACAATAATTAAGGAAAGAAGAAGAAAATATAAGTACTTTTCCCTAAGATAAATTTATCATCATTCTATTGTTACAAAAATATCACTCAATTGATTTCCCTAAAAGGTATCTTTGACCAAATTAATAAAGTTCACAAATTAATGTCTTAATACAATTTGGCAACCATCCAACATAGTAACCCCTTAAATTATGAAATAAACTTCTTACCTATATCCAATCCCCTTTTATTATCCATTGTCATAATAATTATACGGGCCCCATGGGATTAAACCATCCTTTCGTAAATTATATTATAAACAGACGTGCAAATTTCTTCGTTAATATGCAGAACCCTAAACGGCGTGCCTCTACAAATAAAATCAACCCTTTAGAGTGATATGACCTCATACGTGTTGTGATCAAAATAACCAAATCTTTGTCTTGTTATAACAATATAATTAGAAGAATGTTTACAAATTTATTAGTGCAATTTAATATTCATTATCATCACTATCATCGGCTTATCACCATCACCTGCCAGATATTTTGCTCAACTTATCACTCACCTGGTCAATGAGCGTCTTACACTACTACGTTTGCCGAGACGCGGTCTCCACTCCAGAACTATTCTTCGGCTTTACTTTACTGCGACGAAACTTTATTAAGACAAAGTTACTATTTTTAATACTATAAAAGAATTGTTAGATGTTGCTTTTCAATGTATGAGTCTAGTGCAAGAACTTCAAATCAGTTAAAATTATTCAATAGTGAATATATAAAGTTTAACTAATGATCAATCAATCAATCAATCCGACCGATTTCGGCCATGGCGACCATTGTGACGCCTTATAGAGCTTGGCGCTGATGCGCCCGGAGATGGCTTATTTTCCGCCGAAGCCGATTTTCGCAGCAAACTCTCTTGCACACAGTGGGCAAGTAAGCTTACCGCTCTCATAATTATAGTGAATGGCAGCGGTGATAGTAGACACACCAACGAGCGACTCCTCTACCTAGTTTTCGATATAAGTAAAATGATAATCTGTCATATCATTTAGAAAGATGTCTAACAGTTTATAATCCCCCTAGAATTCTGACTACTTGGTCAGTGTTGATCGATTAGGATTTTTTAAGAAAGAATATATATTACTATGGCGTTTTTATTCATCTTTAAAATTATACACAAAATCTTTTGTTAAAAGGTATATTTTGGTTCTTTTTAAAATGTTTATCTAAAACATTTTGCTTCAAACAAAAATCAACATGCATACACAAAAACAAGAAATCAAAACGAACAGTTTGTCAAACATCATTGTCAACACGCACTCACACATACATACTCTGCAAACACAAACCTCTAACCCAATGTATATGAATTACTATTCGACGCACACATATAACAATTAGTCGTAAATACAAAAACAACACTCACACATGGAGACATAAATGCCCCACATACGATGGTAGGTAATTAAGTAAGGCGGGGTCTGATTGACGGCCGCTTGATTGCGCTCGACCCGATCTACAGTGGCATGATCTTTACCCATCCTAAACGTAATTACGTATGAATGTATCTACATACGTGTTAGTTCAAAATCGGCTCAAGTTCAAACGTCAGTTTTTACATAGTGAATCTGAGGTCAATGGAAAATAAAGCAGAAGATTTTTATCCTATGAGACTAAAATGACTCTAATATCATTTCACAAATGATGGAACTTTCTACGAGATACCTTAGTTATTTCAAGATACTTAACTAGTATGGCCACTTAACAATGTAATAATGGTAATGTTGCCATGCTACATTTTGTTAATCGTTCTGACGGTGTAAAACATTTTGTTTTAAATATGAAAATTAGTTAAAAACATAATTTTATGTTATGGATTAATATTCTGTGATATGTATGATTCAGTCAATTGATTATCTACTTAAGTACGTGAGTATTGTGTAGACAAAATATTAAAAAGTAACATTTAATTATATAATAATTACGAAATTCTTTGCTTTAGTTTAAACTTAAAAAAGGTCTTTAAATTTTTAAGCCCAAATTTTGTAATTTCTATTACCTATACAAGTACATAGATATTACCACAGGATAGTTTCTGAATGAACACATAAATATTACTAAGTAACCCATGCCGCTCCGCCTGCGTCTCGTTTCGCCTTTAGCGTGATGTTAAACCGCAAATACAAATTTGTTTCCGCAAAAAAGTAACAGTGAGTTTACCTTATGAGATTGAAATATGCTACCGTTGACTTTTTTAGAACTTTTTAAGAGGAACATTTTTTTCTTAGATTATTACGATTTGATGCCTATGTTGCGTAACTGACTCAAAAGAAAAAAAATCATTTTTCATTGATACTCAGCACCTATTGGTCGTAGTATAGTGATATAGCTAATAGCCTTCCTCGATAAATGAACTATCTAACAGTGAAAATAATTTTTGAAATCAGGCCGGGAAGGAGTACCTCAGTGTTCTGAGGTACTCCTTCCCGGCCTGATTTCCGTTGTTGCGCGTTCATACCATCAAACAACAAACTCTTAGGCTTTGTAATATTACTAAGTATAGATTTAATCCACATTAATGTAATTCAACAAATTTTTGATCTTTTCTATAAATGAAGGATTAAAAGACAGTAAAAGTAAAAATATTGACTGACTAATTTATAGTATTTAATATTTAAGAAAGAGTAAAATAGGGCCGCCAAAAGCATGTAAAAGTCTTTATCAGATAAACAATAGACTACAAGTATAATGGAAGCATCTAGAAGATTTTATGTAGGGCTACATAGTTCCGAACAAAGTGTATGGATGACTCGGTTAACGTAATTATTGTACGTTTGTATCAACCCTGTTCTTTATCAACCCGTGAATGTCGGTCTCAATCAAGAGAATAGGAGCTAATAAATAGAGACAGAAGTGTTAAGGAAAGTCATTAGGTAATGTATTGACTAATGAATTTGTTATTAGATTGGAGATTTTTTTGGTAAAGGTTAATCTATTACATTTTATGACTCTTCTTATACCTATGATGGTAAAGTTTAAGTTAGCTATATGAGAATATATTTGAAAATTCATCTCACACAAATTTATGTGACCGTTAATTTCATAATAACTTATATGATGTAACTTGAAAACATTAAAATAATAAAATGAAACACAATCATGGAAATAAGAAAACATAACACTAATAATTATATACAACAGAGAAAAAGTTCATTCAACTATATAGTAGCAACGTGCTACGAACGCGTAGCAGTGTAGCAGGCGTAGCAGCTGTAGACATTTCATTAGCCGTTCTGTTAGACAGACACCTACGTGTTTGATATTTTTATTTTCTCTTATTTGTCTCTTTAAGTGATTTGTATCTATATATTTGTTAGGGTATATGTAAAATCTAAAATGTAGTAAAATATTGTGAGCACGTAGCCTTTTGGGGTTTTAAATAGACGTTAGGCGGTAATAAGTGGTTATAGTTTTGATTTATTTAACGATTTGAGCGTTGGTATTGAATTTTAACTGTCTTTAAAATCAGGTATGTATACGACTTTATGCGCGTTAAACATGAAAAAATTCAAAAGTTATTTCTTCAAATTTAATGACAAAATCTATAATGTCTTAAAATAAGTTTTTCATACTAAATCAATTAAATTAAAAGCGTGAAATTTATTGGAATGTTTAGTTTTGCTTTATTAAAATAGAAATAAAATTGTATCTAGCTATTCGAAAAATTGTATTTTGAAAATACTATATTTAATATTCTTTTCTTAATTTTTTTTAGCTTATCATTACCCGGATTTAACATTAAAAGTACTCTACATAAAATATAGAGTCAGTAAATAAACAGGTTATGTCTCTATATATAGTTGTATCGGTTGTATGCTGAGCACTTAATAATGCTCCTTGTGAAGGCTCTATGTGAAAGGCTATACGAGGCCAAGGTTCATAGGATGCGAATGACTGAATGAGTGAATTTTTATTAAGCATAGTTATGTTGTTTTGTACTACTTAGTGAATGAGGTTTCATTAGATAGATTTTTTTTTAACAGAATGATTTGGATTCGAGAAAAATATGAAGTAATACGTTATTAAATTAGGTAACTTTTAAATTTATTATCCTTTTATTTCGATTTATTTCTACTATTACAATATGTATATATTTTCAAAAATGACAGAGCATATTTGGATTTCGGTAATAAGGTTGTGACGTTGCGTTGGTCAGCTATCTATTATAAATTAAGTTTCATGTACCGTTGTTGCTCACGTTGAACTCTGAAACCCACAGACCATCTGATAGAAGTAATTATAGTTACATATAAACAACAACAACTTATTCACAAAGGTTTTTAACGTTATTTTGCTCTTGCCTTGCCACTTTGCTTCATATGTTCGTTGGGCGGACGGAAAAGTTCGCACTATTTATCATTAAACACGTTAATTTTAATAAAAATGTTTATAAAAAATATACAGATTCTAGTGATAAGTAACACCCAAAGAACTGTAAATAATTTAATTGCTAACATTTCCACAATTTAATTATTCTTGACAATAAACAATGTTATTTGTTTCTCATAGAAGAGAATTAACTTAGTGTATAAATTGTACACTATAAAGGTACTAATCCAAGTTCTTAACAAGTTATCAAAGTTATATATGAGTTTGGTTATTCCGTAGTACATTGGAGGCAGTTCCAAACTTGCATCGTCCAAATATGTTTGTGTGCACGCTATCTGACAATTGACAACACGTGCGTGTAGTGGGCGCACGTGTGTGCGTAGCGTGGCGCATGCGCGTGACGTGACGCGAGGCTGAGCAAGGTGACGTCACGGAGACACGACCAGCCGCCAGTCGAGAACTACCGACGGCCGTGCCACACGCTCGCCGCTCCGGCACGAGGACGCCACGCGCGTAAACAACAATAATAACAATCCAATATGAACGCACGCTTATGATATAAATCACCGACGCGTAAAAATCTTTTTCGGTGTATTTAGTTACCTTTTGATGTTTTCATTTCAATATTAATATATATCAAAAAATAAAATTTAATAAAAAGTTGTGTGTCTGTGTTGAAGTATAACGGCGGTTATTGCTGTGTCACAAAATCGATTGAAAATCGTGTCTTTTTAGTGCCATTTTTATTCTAAGAAGTGATAAATAGTAGTAGCGCTAACGATAATTATTGCAAGTACAAATAAAAATTTCATTGCCTTCACGCCTACGATATAGAATTTAAAAATCTTATAAAATAGCTAAGCTTTTCGATTGTTAGACGCGCTAGTTATTAATAAGTCAAAAGACATAGTCAAATATTATTAGAAAATTTTATATATAAAAACTATCACAATGTCGCTGATTTGCGGAGGTGAGTTGCGCGACTGAATCTATGTCTTTAACACGTTAGGACAAAACAGGTTTTATGTGTGCGACATTAGCAAAAACGCGATATTGTCTGATCGGTGAGTCACAACATGAAATACAAGCAAATTATAGTTTGCTGACTGGTTAGATGACTGATAGCCCTTAACAAAGTTAATAATAAACATTAAAATTGAAAAAAAAAACTGCTAACCACAAATGAACTTTGTAAACTGTAAATAAACAACATTTAATCTAAGTAAGAATAGGGCAATATGTTTAAAAGGCTTAAAATCTTCGTTGAGTTAGCACAGACGTTAGGGAAACGTAAAGAAAATAATAAAAATTATGAGAGGCATGAACACGTTTCGGTGGAAAGCGGTCTTCACTCTTAGACGAGTTGCGCAGACAAGAATTTTAACTGAAAATAATAAAGCGTTCTAAGTTAGAGGCGGTTCTATTATTAAATATTGCAGATATGACTAGGAATATTATAATATGTAATTTATAGAGAAATAAATGTAATGATTATTATCTCAAGCTTTAAATTTCAACAAAAATTTAAAATATTCACCCACAATGGACTTTATAATCCATTTATAATAACATACTAGCTGAAAAGTTGTATCAATTTTCAACTTTCCGTACAATATTTGACCTGACCATTGATCAAAGAACATTAAAGTTGTCTTATATATTAACGAAGCTTGTGAAAATTAATGTCATATCATTTGATTATGCATTCCAAATCAGTGATTTATTCAATGAAAGATATAGAAGTATTTATCAGTAAATAAGGGATATCGGAGTGTTCAAAATGTGCATTGTCACCAAACAGTAAAATAACATACCAAAATTAATTTCCCAGCCAAAACAACTTCCTACATAATAAGATTTCAATTAGATAAAGTTATTTAAGTGATACGAATGCATTAAATAACAATTTCTGCCACTTTCTTGGCAAATGCACTCTGCATAGCACGAGATTCGTCAGTGGATTTAAGTGTAATGATCATGAACAAATGATGGTAAAGCAATACTTTTCCCTTTAACATAAATCTAAAAACATTTACAACGAAAATATTATCATTTTTGTTTGGAAAATTGCAATACTAATTTGTTACTTGTAAATAATAAAATACTTAAAATTAAAAGTTCGTTTGTGTACAATGTACCCTGTACTAAAAAAGTACGTTTATTCTAATTTATATAATACTAGCTTTCGCCCTTGGCAGCGCCTGCGTGTATATCCATTAAAAAGCCTATGTGCTTTCTAAGGCTCTAGACTATATGTATGCCAAGTTTCATTAAATCATTTAAATATATAATACCCAAATAAATGCGTACACGTTGAGACTTCGATAAAAAGAAAGGATTTTATTTAAATAATTCGTAAAACGTTTTTATATGTTTATTTTCTTTGGTATAAAGATAAGTGGAAACCTATTTATTATTCCATATACAGCGTTTTTTTTCTGAAAAAGGTCGCAACGGACTTTGATGAAATCAAAGAAATCTATCGTATTTGGATCGACAAAGCGATTTTATTCAGCGAGTCTTTGCGAAAACTTGTTTAAAGGGTCAAATGGATTACTTAATAAAGTTCAATTTAGAAACGCATTTGTTATATAAAATAGCGTTATTAAATCTAATATGGTCTAATTTAGATATAAAGTGTAATGTGTGTTTTAAACAGAAGAGTGCAATGAAAATGAAATTCAAAAACGAAGTGAACTTTTAATGGTTAAACGAATTAAAAACTTTAAATAAATAAAGTAATAAAATATGAATAAAACAGACTACAGTTGTGAATACTAACATTTTGTAAAGAAAATAGTAATACGTATCAAAAATTATTTTGTCTACAAAAATAATTGAAAAGTAACAATTATCATAAAAAAAAATAGTTAAAGATATAAAATTAAAATTAAAAAAAGATTTAGATTATACCTTTAAAAATAATCTAGCCAAAAGACATCAAAGTGTAAATATATTTCGCAGGGTCAGACAATGTCGTGTTATAATATAAAAACCAATTTAGTGTGTATCAAAACACCGTTTTTACCTACCAATAAATACTGATATGATAATGTCATGTTCATATTCAAGCCTTTCGTGAGATAAGGATCAAACATTTTGTCCAAACGATAACCCTGTAGCGGCTAACGTGTACAAAGATGTGTAATTAACATTTGACTACGGCGGTGGAAGGGTTATGTGTATTTTCTGAACAAAACCTATTTTAAACTAAATTTGAGTTTGGAATTTTTATTAACCTGGTGATTGACATTGAACTAATAAGCTGAGAACGAGTATTACAGTTACTGAAGGTATATAAAATTGAAATACTTTTAAATCGGTTATTTATGGATTTTTATGTCACGATCTCAATGTATAATGTTAGTTTTAGATTTTTAGAGCATGTGAACAAATATTTGTTTTTTTTTTTAATTTAAGACTTCTGAACTTAAGGTAAAACAATATGAGTGTAAAGTACAAACTGATAACAAATACAAAATATGAAGAGCTTTAAAAAAAAACAGATTGATAAAAAAAAATCATAAGTAATTTATACGAGGACAGCCATTTTTCAATAGACAGACATTATTAAACTATTTCAATACATAGTATTTAAAATATTTTATTTATCAAATGACAATAATCATTGGTTTGTATTATAGAAGTAAACTGTAGTATCTATATTTAATGCATACAAAACTTTCTAACAGAGTTAAAATATCGCCTTCCGTCAGATCTTAGAAGGCTTACACAGAAGCGTATCACGTAGCTGCGTAGACATTTACAAACCTAGCTACGGCGTAACGCTACGCGAGACTATCCCAGCTGTAGATTGTTATGGTTGCAGACTGAATATCTTTTAGTTTCCGACTTCAAGGACAAGGCCTTTGAGTTTAAACTTACAATTTTTTTACTTAATCCTTAACCTAAAACTAATTATAATCTTGTGAGTTAGTCATAATAGTGAAAGTGCAAATACTGTATAGTGTCTTTTATTATAGAAAGGCATTAAAAGAAATAATGATTTTTGGAGCAACAAAATGTGAGATTTGTTATTTTACTTAACAAATCTTACATAGTTTTGGTGTTTTCTATGTATAAATTTACAAAAAAAATATATGTATTTATATCAGTTGTCTAGTACCATTGCACAAGCTTTGCTTAGTTTTAGACCAGATAAAATTTTATATACGATGTTCAAAATATATAAAATTTAAAAAATTAACATGGACTGATCCGGTTTCGCGAAGAAACATTTTTGTTATATGACCTAGTATCCTTAATATCCGTTATTTTATGGACACAGTAATTAATTAAAAAAAAATACATACAATTGATCTACGTTACGTGACATAAAAATCTAGCGCGTTAGCATTCAAAACATTTTAACCAATGAAGCCGCCGTAGTATCATTTAGGTTACATATTATTTCAGTGCAAAATATTTGCTTTCAGAGCCGAGCGGCCCACTGATGGCTGAGCCAATATTGAGCCTATACAAATCCCCCTTATCAGGTACGATAATGTTATCATTTGTACGTTAAACATGTACATATATTAGCAGCGATGGAACATGTGCTACTTGTTTATTACCAGTAAGTTTATACAATGTTGAGTGGATAGAAGAATTCGTTTCTATTTTATCTTTGCTTTATTTCAGCATAATTAAGACATGTATTATATTTGTACTCGTGTATCTGTCAATATTTTTATAAGTTAATATTTATTTAATTGTATTGTTTAATTTCCGATTGTTGTATTTCTAATTTCTCTTTTTTTCAATAAAAAAGGCGTAGATTAATGTATAATTAAGCTTACACTCGAGTGAATAAAGCTCAAGTAGAAACCAAACCAAGTAGAAAAGAAATATTAGGGCATTGTCAGAACACTGCCCTGATATTACATGAATCCTTTAAGAAATTATCAAAATTTTTGTGTTATTTAGATTACCAGTTCAGTTAGATGGCCATTCTTTAAATAGCAAACAGAAATAATGTTTTGTAACATACATATTCTTTCTTGAAATGTATGTAGCATCAGTGTTACGTCTACATATATATACACACGTCAAACAAGTAATAAATGAAAAATAAAAGTTATAAGGCTGAGCGATTTAATTGTGTAGTGCATACAATTGTATTACTTTGTTAGTAATTTATGTATCGATAACGTGTAGTTGTCTGATTATGGTGAGCATCATATCTTGTACAATATGATCGTGTACGTTATGATCACCATATGCTATTACTTTTTTTTTTTTTTTATATTTAAGCCTGCCAAAGTGACTCTACTCTGCCTGATGGAAAGCATGAGTAGAATCCAGGAGTAGGGGTCACCATGCTTATTGTCTTATTGTGAGGGTAGGCAATGTAGCATGGTGACCCTTACCATGGCAGCCTGGTTAGATTATTCTGCATCATTCTCCCGGCCTTCGAAGGGCGGGAGAATGATGCAGAATGATTGGGCCTCCGGTCTCACACTCACCAACTAAATACGACAGCAAGAATGCTGCCATTATTAGGATGGTCTTCTGTGTGAGGGTAGTACTGGCCGGGTCGAGCCGGCCCATTCGTGCTGAAATCAGTGTGGCTCTACTACCTACTACTTAAACATAAAATAAAGTTTCCTGATAAACTAAAAAAAGATATGAACGAAAACAATTTGTCAATTACTATTTTTAAATTGGTTTTAACGTAAACTTCTTAAGTCAAACACTTTAATATTAAATACTCACAGTAATTGATTGAAATTAATAGAAAATATCTACTAAATGCCTAAAACATGCCAATGTAGGGCCTTACTAAAAGCAGCAAGTAATAGTGTAGTTATAAGTGTAGTGTAGAAAGACTAAAGGCATTATTTTTAATCTCTAAATTGTAACAATTGACTTTCCGTGTGCTGTGTCTACAACAGATACTAATAAAACACCTATTACTCATTTCTATACTTCAAACTACTGTTGAAATCACAATATTATTTACTTTTCTAGTTGAAATATGCATAAGGCTATCTTAACAATTTATTGACAGTTTACTCAAGACAGACAAATCTAACTTAAGGTGTAACTAAAAAGGAGATTTTCACTTACAACTAAAAACTTCACAGATTACGTATCGGGAACCATAAATTTTCACGGAGTCCACTTTTAGTCTGAGTCTGAGACGGTTGGCCTTCCAGACTTTCACAGCTTAAGTTATTTCAAATGATATTATAGCAAATCTAAATTCTGCCTCCAAGTGCGTAGTATGCTTGGTATTTATTTAAATATATATTT
This sequence comes from Phragmatobia fuliginosa, assembly GCA_932526445.1. Classification (NCBI taxonomy): domain Eukaryota; kingdom Metazoa; phylum Arthropoda; class Insecta; order Lepidoptera; family Erebidae; genus Phragmatobia; species Phragmatobia fuliginosa. Next base: position 10,620,973 of record OW052064.1, on the reverse strand, counting down.
CTTTATACTTCTTTAAGAAATCATCAAAATCAACAACCCCTAAAAGTCCACTGTTAAATATAGACATTTCCTAACAAATGAGGTATTGTTTTGTTTTGTTACCTTTTTTCGTGCAGAATTCGTGGCTTTGTCGAATTCGAACCGACTAAAACCGCACGCCGTCTCAGGTATTATGAGTTGCGTTGTTTACTCCTTAACGGGTTCGAATTATACCCACATGATAAAAAGGGGATTTTAATATTTCCAATTCGAAATCCTGTCAACACATGGACTAAAATTACCTAGTAAAAAAATGTTTATATCGAGCAAGTTATTAAGTTGCGATCATATCTCATAGGTTACCTACTTAATATTATGTGCTAATATTACACTCTCATACTCATTACCTTTTTTGTGTTCCGCAATCTTGATAAAAATGTTTGTAGTTTTATCATATCTATTAATGTATGTGGGCTATATAAAAATACATCCAATTAGATTCCATAGATGCAAACTGCTGGCCCAGATCAGGGTCGCCCGTTCGATTTCCGTTAGGACAAAACATGTAACTTATCTATTGATATCACGTAGCCAAACAGATGTGTTTATGTACGTGATTCGTATGTTCGATAGAACTGACCACTGGGGATTTTAGATTTGTGGGGATGGAATTGGAAATTTTACCGATGTTGTTATTAACTTGGATTTCATCGTAGCTACATATGCATATTTCTGGACGAATTTGAGTATAAAAAAAATGAGAAAAACTCAACAATGACTCAAATAAGGGCAATGCAATTTTCTCTTGACTTTTAGCGGATGATAATAGTCTGTCAAATTTACCACCATTCTCAATAAAATCTTATTACTTTTAAAGCTTCACGATCACATTTCATTCTGCGCACGTACGCATACATTGGCATACTCATACACTCGCACATGTTGAGCACATCATCAACAACCCACATTGACATACTCGCCTACACGTATATGTACTCAAATATTCGTACAAGTGCGGTGTTTTGCGGTTACATTTTCATCAATTACACTATGGTATTAGGAAACTACTTGATCTGATCGGCAAATAAAAAAGTAATTGCTGTAAGAATGTCAACTGTAACATGACTTAGAAATGTCCTTAACGTGTTGAGGGCGCGACTGTCACAAAATATCAAGTGATGTAACTCTGAGACTATTATGTAAATGTGACGTGTTTGAGCAGTTGCTTTCCTAACATGTGTCTTCATATTCCCTAGACGTATGACTTGGTGATGATTGATACATATAGATTAATTGTAAAATATTCTGAGAAGGAAATGGTTTTTGGTTTACTGGTTAATGACTGCTAGGCTTAAAGACGTGTGTTATATTGTCACGTAGACAAATCATGAAGAGCAAATACGTTTGTTTTGTCATCAATGACCTTTACGAGTAAATAGTCTATTTCTGGATATGCGCCTTTCCTTAAAAGGAGTTTTATAAATTGTTTTGTTTTTCAGTATTTCTTATTTAGAAATATTTAAGTCTGTTATGAGATTAATTTAGTTAACATAGTACAGACTGTTACTAGTTTAATAATAATTACTTTAATGTTTAAAGTCATTATTATTAAAATATAATCATGTAATCTTTTGGAAAGCATTGTTTTACGCCTGTGTTATAAATATGCTAGATAATATTGTGCATCATAACCATCTACCAATTGTAGTTCACTGCTGGACTCTGCCAGGATACACCACAGAGCTCGGTCTATTGCTTTCCGCATTCAATAGCCACCGGTGACTTAACACAAAAAGTCATCATGCTATCTGGCCACAGGGCCACACTACGTTTGCCAAAACATGTTTACTACTAGACTACGTTTACCACTCTAGAACACGCTTACTCCAGTGGTAACTATTCAACAACATATACGACTTGACTATTGCCACTTCAACCTACTTGTTTAAATAGCTATGTCTGTCAACTTATTTCTGTGTCTGACGGATCACTTTATTCCGAATTTTATCCTTCAGAGAGGCTCTTAGCGCAGCTATAGTCAAGCCGCTTAACGTACTATGGTAAAATCCAAAGTACGTCCGTACGGCTTTAAGCTTGCGGAGTAGCCCTACAGGCAATGTCAATGTCTCTGCACCGCAAGTCATCACTGGGAGGATGCACTGGTTGGAAACTTTCGACTTCAAGCTCTGTGGTATATCCCATGTAGATATGTGACCTAACTTTCTAGAAGTGGCCCAGCCCAACTGAATACTTCTGTTGGCTTCTTTTTCAAATTTGTCTACCCATATGTATTAGTTGCCCGAAATAGACGTATTCCTTTACAACTTCGAGAAGGGGCCATGACTACTATATCATTGGCAAACCTTGAGTGCGAAATGGATTCACCGTTAATATTGATGCCCACCCGTTCCAGTTTAGAGTTTTGAAGACGTCCTGCAATACATTTATAATCAGTTTCGGGGATATCACTTACCCTGTCTTACTCCATGACATAATGGAATTGGCTTCGTTTGACTTATCTGTCCTTAAATGGCATGGTGGAGATAATATCGTTGTACTGGTATTAGCGACAATGAAGACAGTCACTGAGACGTTATTCAACAGTTACATGTTGATTTATAATTTAATTGAATAACCTGTACTAACTGTTGGTGGTACTAAACGTTGGTCTAGTGGATAGCGTATGCGACTGCTAATAAAGAAAGGTCAAGGGTTCAAAATTAATACATTGAGTTAAATAAATGATAATAAGAATGAGATAAAAAACACAAAGGTAAGATCATCTTACTGAGTAATTGTTTTATGTCGTATTAGTATCACATGTAGGTATACGAGTGATAAACCTTCCGCTGATTGCTAAATAGTAGAAATACTTTCATTATCGCAAACCCGGATGCAGTCTTTTTAGATTTTTGCACTTTTAAATGTACCAGATAAAAAGAAAAGGAAAAAAAAATTATGAAAGACTTAAAATCGAAACCCACGTGTGGAAAAAAACTATGTTTTAAAATGAGTGTATACCAATATAGAACAAAAGTTAGCACACGTACACAAACACAAGCATATTTCAATTACATAACCTGTTACTGCTTACCCTGTTTCGACATTGAATATATCTTAAACGACGCCTCCCCTTCATAAGAGAATGTACTAACGTACAACATAACACATATAGCATATATCTCATTTCCGCAACAATGTGAGACGTTTGAAAATTAAATGTTTCATTTCTTTGTATAAAATAAAGATTTTTGTAGGTGAAATGTACGTAGATCTTTGAGAGATGGAATTATGAAATTTTATGGACAAATATAAAGTACTAAACAATTTAAATGAATGATGAATCAATATATTCGCAATTATGGTCCAGATGACATGGACTACTTACGTATTAAAAAAAGATTTTACTTATACGGGTTACAAATTTTTATTCAACTTTGTTTGCAATAAATAAAATCATCGAAACAATTTATATACAAAAAAGGTTTTCTCATAAAAAGTAATGCGAATATGTCAATCACACTATGTGTAACGTACATCATTTTATTCCCTCTACTTTATATGATAAACACGATCAGGCCGTCGATAGTACAAGCAATCAAAAGCGCTTCAATTTATTAAAAATATTGCTTCAAAATTTATACCCTTTTTTTCACGGATTAAGTTAATATTTCATGTGATAATTCTGTATTAGTTTTATATAAGTAATATAGTATGTTGTAGATTCAGATACATATTTATGAGACGACGCACAATTTCTTACACAAATGTTTCAAACTTAAATTAATCTTGCCGTCAAACAATCTAGTATCTTAACATGGGTTACCATGTCTTTCCTTTAAATAATTCCAAGCTCAAATCATTTACTTCTATAAATAAGGAATGCGGCTAATAAAAGCGAAACATTTGCTCAATTGCTTAGTTATGATATTTAATAAAACAATATATTTGACGAAAATATGTTTTCATACATTTCTAAAAAATTTAAGCAAATTGAAGGACGATTGAAACAAGATGAGATAAAGGAGACTATAAAATAAAGTTTGTAACGTGATTGAGTCTGTATTGTTTATATTGATCAACTTTTCAGTTTACTGTAAAAAGTGATAGTTAAATGAAATTGTATCCAGCCCGCTTAAATAGATCAAATGATACATGTAAAATATGTATGTATGTGTTTTAAATTCAATTTTATGACAAACTTTACTTTAACGCTCTTACACATACGTATATACTTAAAAGTAATTATGACCCTTCTTGGTCCGGTGGTTACTGTATGCGACTGCTGCTCAAGAGGTCTCGGGTTTGACTCATGGGTCGGACTGTTGTTGGGTTTTTCTTAATTGGGGGTGTCTTAGTAAGCACGTTAAGCCACTGATTACGGTTACCGTAAACGGTGGCTTATATGTGCCCTCAAATATAATTAAATGATTTCGTAAACGCTAAATTTTGTTTTCTTTCAGAATAGCCTCATTATTACCACCATTAAAACTAAAATTGTTAATAACGGCAGTAGTACACAGTAATCATGGTGGTAGAAATCCGACCACTACAAATTGACTCTATTGATTTCGTCGTGCAAATTTGATGAGGCGTCCGTAGACTATATTTAAAGCTTTGTGGTCACATTGTTATTGGTTAAAAATTGTTGTGCTGAAACATTGAATTTTATTTTCAATTGTTCTCCATTTAAAAGTCATTCATGAAACATGTATTGTGTAGTATGCATATGCTTGGTAGAGATTGGAATCAAAAAAATATATTAAATGAATATCTTGAATATGTAAATCACCGATTACAATGAGGATATATAAATTACATATTCTAGTAATATATTTAATTCATTTGGTTAGTAACAAGAAAAAGAAAATCTAATATTTTTTTATATCTTTGGTGCGAGTGACGTTAAGTCAAAAGTATGTTTCATTCTCTTACCTCACCTCCCATTAGATAATGCGATTTGATAACTTTTGTAATTTATATGGTAGCTAATGCCTTTATAAGTTTTTCTGAAAGTATAGTGTAGTATCTACCCAAGAAATGTAGTAACCATTTAATAAAACGCCCTTTATTTTTCATTTAAAAATTAAAAATATAAACATTAAAAGTATGAAATAAGGAGTATACAAACATTCTTATTATTATTTTAAACATGATTCTGTCATATTTTAAACAAATGAAAATCAATTCTACATACAGACCTAATAGAAAACTAGCTAACCACTTTACTTCTTTCATATCTAACAAAATTAGATCCCTCTTGAATGTAAGAATGAACTTTTTTATATTTTTGCTACGAGTATGAAGTCAATTGAGGGTTCGAGAATGACATGGAAGGTCATTACAGCCAGTCTACACGGGTCACCCCTTCACTGTCAGTCGATTACAAACGTAATTTGAAAAAAAAGAAAAGTAGCACAGATGAAATTACGTACAAATGTCCCGGGAAAAGGTAATTAATTTTTGGGTATTGGGGCATATTTTTTGTTTGAAAATTGTTGTTGAGTTTTCAATTATTTTGAGTGTTATCAGATCGTTTGTGTAATAAAAAAACGTTTGTAATACTAAATGTTGTAAAATTACGTTTGTAAATATGACAACTTTGTAAATATATCTATTGTGATGAAATTAGTTGTAGTAGAAGTTAATAGTTTGTCATTTGTTACGGAGGGATCATTAGGTTAATTTCTGAAATGTAATTTGAAATATTTGAGATATATGCGTCACCCCTTTATACATACTTAAGCCTACCAAAGTGACTCTACTCTGCCTGATGGAAAGCATGAATAGAATCTATCATCCTCAGTGTAGCATGGTGGTACATACCATGGCGGCTTAGTGAAATGTTTCTGTAGCTTTATCCCGGCTTCCCCACCCGGGAGAATGATGCAGAATGATAAGTCCTCCTGTCACACACTCACCAACGAAAGAACACGAATGCTGTCATTTTTGGTTCATCTTTTATGTGAGGGTAGTACTGTCTACTGTCGCAGTCAAGTCTGCCCATTCGTGCTGAAATCAGCGTCGCACAACTACTTATTTACTACCTAAATATGTATGGATTTTTTAAATTAAAAGTAACGCACATATTGTACAAAGACGGACTTAATGCCATGAAGCATTCTCTACCAGTTAACCAACAAAGTCACATGTATGTGTGTATACAAAATCATAATATACATTTTTTTATCCGTACGTGTGTTTGTCACTTAACTGCTTCCAGACGGCTTAACTAGTTGGGATGGAATTTGGTGTATAAATTTCAAAGGGTTCCTGGATGGTTAAAAATACAATTAAAAACAGTAAGTTCGATGGGTCACCTTGCACTGTTATAATGATTTAAAAATAAATAAAATGTATTCCAAATATAAATAAAAAGAGTAAGAATCAAACCATAAATAAAAGGAGTTTACGGAATTGGCAAATTGTAACTACCGGAGATATATAAAAGTTGTTCCATTAACTATCGAATCCTGGGCCACTCTATGACAAACGTTCTGTAGTTCGCTCCCATAGATCAAACTGTCGGATGATTTTAAAGTATAGAGAGAGAGAAAGTTTTAAAACATTAAGTGGCGAGGTTTTAGTTTGTTATGATTTGGTACTAAATGATTTAAACATTTTGAGATTAAAGGGTTAAAGTTTTTCTTCGTTAGTTTTAAAGATAATAATATAAATGAAATAATATGGAAGTATGGTAAGCCATACGAATAACAGCTTACGGTGTTAGAAATTATACATTTTTGGAACGCATTATTATTTATATATATGTATTTGTAACCAAATATTTTTTTTCTGAACTATGTACCTATATAGTTTGTGGGTTTGAGACGTGGTTGGGAGTAATCTTTGAATGTCCCGAACTGATTTTGAAAATTCTTTTATCAATAGGAATCTACATTTTGTATGAGTGTTATCGGCTATAATATTAAGCCGAAATAGCAAAAGATTTTTTGTGGTAGTTGACTTTGCTAAACAATGTTTACTCCCAATGAAGTAGGTACCAGGCTAGTGTTTATATATTTGTTACTAGCTGACCCGGCGAACTTCGTACCGCCTAACAGTCAAGAATGTCGTGTTACTTTTTAGTAGAACTAATTTAGGCTTTGATGAACGTAAAACAATGATACAAAATAATATATTTATATAGATAGAAACAAAAAAGTATTTTATTATGATGATTGATGATGAAAACATACATACAGAATGAGAATAAAAATAAAAATAAATAAAGATAATAATTAAGTACTTCAAACTCATGTCCAAAAAGAAATGATTGAAAACTATGTTGTGCAGATTGGGAAAAAAAACTCGTATTAATTCATTAATAGGATTTTCATTCAAGCACTATGTGGTAAACGACATTCTTTGTTTTTTGGTCAGGCGCAAGAACAAATAAAGCGGATGGTTTGCCGACACGTGAGCATGCCACGTACAATTGACCAAGAGAAAAACATGCATTTTCTAGATTGGGGCCACAAATAGTCAAGGATTGGCCCTGTGATTTGTTGATCGTCATGGCGAAGGCAAGACGAATCGGGAATTGAATTCGTTTAAACTCAAAGGGCATATCCGTTGGGATCATCTGAATCCTTGGAATAAGAACTTCTTCATCTTTAAATTTTCCTTTAAGTATCGACGCGTGAATCACATTGCTCATCAGTTTTCTTATCACCAAACGCGTTCCATTACACAGTTTTGGTTGGTTTAAATTTCTAAGCATGATGACTACCGAGCCAACTTTAAGTTTTAAATTGTGCGGTGGTAAACCAGGCACATCCAAGGAGTTTAAAAATTCAGTTGGATAATTAGTGGCTTCTTCTTCGTTTGTTACACAGTCGATAGATTTGAATGAATACAGAGTACCTACGATTTGATTTTGAATTATAAAATTGAGGTCATCTACATCTTTATTTTTAGCGGCCAAAATTGCTCGCTCACAACCATTTAGTATTTTTGTGGTTAGCAATGATATCCGGGAATACTTTGTTGATAAGCTCGTCTTTTGATGATACGAAATTGCAAAAATTTTGAGGAAATGAAATCAGACCGCTCGATTTGTCAACAGGAACACGGCCATTACCGATAGTCAGCAATTGCTTCGAGAAATCATCAGCAGATAGGTCGTTCAACAATGCAACTCTCATATTTACAGACAGTTGAAGTTTCTTTACATATCGCCACAGATTTGATGCTTTGAGGCAAGCGTTTATTTTGTCGGCAGCAGTAGATCTTGGAATGACTGGTAGTGTTTGTCGGAAATCGCCAGATAATAAAATCATTGCACCACCAAAATATCTCGAGTCATTGCGCAGATCTTTTAATGTTCGGTCTAGTGCTTCCAATGCGCGTTTGTGCGCCATTGTGCATTCGTCCCATATGATGATTTTTGATGCTACTAAAACGTACAGTGGCCAAAATCAATGACATGAGGAATGTCTTCCCAGTTCCACCGGGGGCATCCAAAAAAATAAGCCGCCATTTCCATCATCAATTGCATTAATTGTATCATAGACTTCCCTCTGCTTAGGATTCAACAGAGGTACATTCGTTTGAACTGATTGGATTAGTTCATGTGGATCATATTCACGTTCACGTTCCAATTCTCTATTAAATGCGTCATTCATTCCGCGATCTGGCGCTGGCATTCCTAACCTAACTAACAAACTGCCGCACATGAGGTAACACATATGTTCGATCAAGAGCAAAGTCTGGTTATGGATCTCCTCATTCACCTCAAGATCGGAATTTCTTGAGCTAACGCGAATTCGATGTAAAATATCTTCATGTTATCTTTGTATTTGTTCCACAGGTCACGTGGGTTCGATGGGAAGCATGTTGAAATGATGATAGCAAATAATGTGCGTATCTGACTTGGAGACGCAGAAATAATTGCTTCAGCGATTGTCGTGTCCCAATGAGTATCCTTTTCAAGCAAATTTAGCTCTTAACATGCTGCACGAAATGTGGGGCACACGATACCATTTCGTAGTGATTCAAATGATGTTGGCCCTCGAACATGTACCAGCAACAACCGCAAATAGAAACATTCATCATTCTTCGGATGAACTGTGTAAATACGACCAAGAGCATCAGTAGAACGCATATCTGGATGACCAGGAACTGCATCGCCTTGCTTCCGACGTTGAAATTTCTTCGATGTAGCGTTCCAAGTGTATTAACGTGGCATTTGATGAACAGATCGCTTTGACAAATCACAAAGAAACTGGTCAGTGTTGTCGCTGGAGGTGTTTCGGCACGTTGAGCAGCATTCGACGCTGTGAAATATACTCTCTGACCGTTCTCTAGATGCACCCCCAAATGTAAAACAGTGGGATGACCTTCGTGAATAGGGAATGAAAATATACGCCAAATTGCTTCATTGCAGTTCACATATCTACCAACTTGATAGCGCGTGATTTCATCGTTGGTATTGGATGTTTGGATACCAAAAACCGCCATGTCGCTCCCTTTCATGACATATTTGCAAATGTATTTAATTGACTTCACCGAATTGCAATACTCAACATTACAATGTGCTTTGAATGTTTTGGAAAGAAGTGGCGAATATGGAACAATCCAACTGTTGTCAACTACGAAATCGTTTCCTTTCACTTTAGTTGTGATAGTTCTACCATTATCATCGGGCGATCGACGCCGATACAATGGATAACCATCGTTGCCTTTTTTTTTTTTTTTTTTTTCCGTGCGGAAATCCAACCATCGTTGCCTGTAATGGTCTCTGCCGTCAATTTTCGTGGATACCGTTTGGAACACTTGCCGTCGATCATGCACGGTGATTGTCGGTTGATAGTGCCACACGGTCCATGAATCATATTCGTGACTACAACATCATGTAGGTCTGGATCGGTTTCAGGAGCAGGAATCTCCGCACATATGATGTCATCTATTTGATCTGGCCGAATTCTTTCGACTAACCAAATCAGAATGTGAGCATGCGGTAGGCTCGTAATGCTTAACAATGTCATTCATTAGTGACCGAATTTTTTGCCTGAAAACACGTGCGGTGATGTCGTGTCGATCACTTGATGTTTGTCCGGGAAGCAGCAATTGAATATTTTCTATCCATTTCGGATTACATGTAAATGTAATGAATAGATCTGGCCGACCATAATGACGAACATATGTCATTGCATCTTGCGCATATTCATGCAAATGACGCGGGCTACCTATGTATGTCACCGGTAAAATAGTCAATCGACCAACATTTTCTAAATCTCCTTCTGTGCTAATTGAATCGCGTAAATGGATATACTCTTCCGAACGCAATTTAGCTTGATTCAACCGAATGAAAGTCAGGCGCTCCGTTTCGATTTTAACGTACATGTCAACGCAATATTGTTGAAGCAGTCGACGAAATCGCAACAAATAATTGTCAGAATTTTCACGAATCATCAAACGATATGCGTAATAATTCATCGAACTAACCTTCTTGGTAGTTTCCTCACCTGAAACAAATGCAGTAAAAATTGTATTTTAGAACCCGTAATGGTTAACGACTCTTACAGCTACTCTCTACTAAATTAGAAATTACAACTTTTTTTGAGTACTAAAAGCAAACAGAATAAAATGTATATCAAGTTAAAATGAAAACAACAATATTGATCTTACCATTCAATGGATTAATCATTTTGATATTAAAGTGATATCCATCGTCTCCTTGCCAAAACATTAGCGGGTATTTTAACGCGTCATATGAACGGTGTGTTTCATCAGGATTGCCACTTCATCGATTGTTGGAGCATTAAATGTGCGTTCATGTGTTCCAGCTGGTCTTTTATCTGCTCTGATCACAACTTTATAGTCATCACTTGGCATGCGCTCTAAAGCAGTCTTGAACAGCCTGACCAATGCATGATGTTCATGAAGCATTTGCTGCAGATCTTGGAGAATTGCTCTTTTCGTAGCTGTGTTGATCCTTTGACTCCGGTTAAGTTGTTCTTCCATATTGCCCATGAAGTATATTTGCAAGAATTTATGCTGTGCATCTTCTATAGGTTACAATGATCCAAAGCGATGGCAAATCTGGCCTTGAATTTGTAAAGTCAAAACCATAGTTATAGTTAGATTTAAAAAACACTTTTTTTTTCAAATAACAACATCATCATCATCATCAACAGCCTTTAACAGTCCACTGCTGGACATAGGCCTCTCCTTAGAAAAGAGGTTTTGGCCTACTATACCACGCTGGCCAGACGGGTTGGTATAGGGTTTGTTTCAAGTTTTCCTTCTCTTGGCAGTGATGTTAGCTGCTCATTTTGTTCCTTTAGTCGCCTCTTACGACACCCATGGAATGAACATGCCATTTTTATTTTAGAGAAGACAAATACAGAAATCTAACAAACTACATTCCAGATTTTTTTTTACAATGATAGAAAATAAAGTTTTTAACGTAAATTACCTTAAATGTCGGATTATATCCGTGTTCTTCGATAATTTCCGCCCCAAATGAAGTCATTTGGAAAAAGACATTGTATTTTTGAGTGTTTGTTTGTTTGAAAATGTCGTGATTCTAGTGTTTCGCCATAAAGCAGGGAGCACAATGGCTCTGGTGGCGGGACCAATAATGGCAATTTCACTTTACCAATAAGGCAGCACAAACCAGGCGTTTCACCAGCAAACTTCAATGCTCCACAATGCTGGCAAACAACGTCCATTGGACCAATGCAAACTAAACGATGCAAGCTGTAGTCGATGGTGCAATCATACACAAACGCTGCTCGATTCAAATCAATACTTGAACCATTTCTTCTTGCACTTCGAAGATTATTCCTCTGTTCATCTGTACGATAAGCTCGACGATTTCTCGTTTCTAACCTAGCCGTTTCACGGGCTGCCTCTCTTTGCTCTTGTGTTTGAGAAGCACGAATTAAGGCCCTTCTTTGCCTCATACTAACGCGGCGCTGTTCTCGTGCAATTTCTCGTTCTCCATCAGATAATTGACTCGCGATATTCCGTTGCCTAATTGCATTACGGCTTCGCTGGGAAAGATTAGATCTTCTAGGACGCGGCATTGTTATTAAAATGTGCACTCGCATAAAACCACCAAATATAATAACAGTGCCTGAACTTTCGAGACATAGACAATAGCTCAAAGAGTATAATATAATCACTACGTATGAATAGCTTATCAAGAAAAATCATAGACAACCTATAAAAAGACATTTACACTTTTGTTAACCTGTAGATTTTTTTTCCATAATCTTTTATCCTTTACCAACTGATTTTTTATTCCCTAAATTCCGTTCCTTTCCGATGATTTTATGTTTTTACTGTAATTTACTTTAATATAACAGTACCTGAACTTTGTAGACATTTTACAAAAAATAAATTTCAGTTTTTTTTTTTTTTTTTTTTTTTTTTTTTTTTTTTTTTTTTTTTTTTTTTTTTTTTTTTTTTTTTGTGGCTTAAAGGTCTCAGCAACCAGGCCATAAGCTTCGAAAAACAAATAGTGTGGTATTTGACAGGATTGGACAACAAATGTTTGACATGTAATAAACAAATGAGCATCTATTGAAATGATTAAGTATTCATTACACATATCGAGTTTTCCTTGTTTTTAAGATGTATTCTGCTATTCGGGACGGAAACAAATCCAATAAATCAAAAACCATGGCAATCGGTCCAGCCGTTCACGAGTTATAAGTGTTGTAACAAACACGACTTTCTTTTATATATATAGATAAGGTATACTCGTATTTCAGCAAAACCATGAACCAGAACCTATGTTTCATGTTGAACTTGAAAACTTGTCTTTACACACAAACGTCATAGAATTGGTAGTTTTGTAAGTAAAGCTAAATTTTGAATTTCATTAACAAAAATCTTTCTTTGGCAAAATAGTTCGAAACGCTGGCATAAAGTCGTGGTTATCTAATAATCTTTGGTAAAGATATATTTGGTACTGGGTATATTCACTATTTATATACTATAACTAAAATCGTCAAAAGAGTTATGTTTAAATTTTTACAGCTGGTTGATTTGACAAACTTAAAATAAATAATCATGATAAGATGTTTGTACTATGAAAGAATCGAAGAAAAAAATATCTGTGGAAACGAAACTTAAAACTTAAATTTCATCCAACCATTATAGTAACATATTTATGAAAACGGTAATAAAACCTTTTTAAATAAAAAGAAAGATTTTCACAGTGGTAACAGAAGGTTCAATCAGACAGATAAGGCTGCAGTGGCTTGAATGAAGATTTTAACCCAAGAGTTGAAATTGCCCAAACATAAATTTTCAGAATAATTTTATTCTTCAGTAAACTTTTTCTAAGCGAATTATGGTAAAGATTATTAAGATATACAGTTTTGCGTAGAATTTCTTGTTACAGAAGTAATGTATTTTTAAGTATTTTTTAAAATATATTTCTGTTTTAATATTTTTTGTGACATGGATTGAGTTTTATGTAAAAATACATTATATAAAAGAGTGTATTTTAATTGGCTCTTTTAATTGCCTTCAGCTTATTTCTTATTTATTTAGTAATTTTTAACAATGTGCTTATTCATGCTTTCACTTGAAATTTCACTTATGTTCATCTTATACACCTAGTTTCAATACATTTCTTCCTAGTATAGGGTGATTCTCCATTAATATGGTCACAGTTATTATTGACCTATAATTTTAATTGCTGGTAATTTTAACTCATTTTAGAATTTTAGTTTTATGTAAAAATTGATCTTTTTATAAATGTAAATGATTTGATAACTATAACTGTACCCTCCAGAACTTCCCAAAGATATATCACATCAAATGATATTATGTTTTAAATTAATTGTATCCATTTTACTTACTACTTACTAAACAGGAATTATCAAATACATGGAATTAATCCGATCAAGTTCAATTCAGTGTCATCATCTTCCGAGCCTTTATTCCCAAGTTTATTTGGGGTCGGTTACTAGTTCAACTGGTTTTACCTGAATTTCAGTTTTGAGGGAACTGACTTCCCAATAACGATTGCCATATATGTTCATGACAACCGAGACCGACGGTTTTACGTTCAATTCAGTGTGAAGGTAAGATAAATCAATATAAGAGAAAAGCATTTGAATTCAGTAATTCCGAAAAAATTATAAAACCAATTCCATTTATACTTAAATTCAGATGGGAATAAAATTCTGTGTGACTCCCGACATGAAGGGAGGCTGCGTTAATTGAAATTTTTCTCCTGGCTTAAAGTCCGAACAAACTTTGGATGGATAAAGATTAATGTTTTTTCTGTGGTTGTTATTACAAATAAGTGGATTTTTCAAGAATCGTTCTTAAGAAACTCAATGAAGATGGAGATTTATATAGGCCTTTTATTAGGCTTTGGTATGTGATCATTTATACCTACCTTTTTATTTATTTATTTATTTATTATTTGCTAACAATGTTTACAAATTTTGGAGTACAATTTTCAATGTATACAAGTAATTCATTTTTTGTTTTTAGGCTGGAAATATTTGAAATTCCGCAGGTCGAAGGTAGTCCTGTCCTCTCATCCAGTGTTTTTGTTGTAAATCGCGAATAATGCCGCGGATCGAAACTAGTTTAAAACAAAATAGCCTAAGTTACTCTTTATGTCATCAGCTATCTGCCAGTGAAAGTTTCGTCAAAATCAGTCCAGCCCTTTTAAAGATTGACTGGAATAAACAGACAGGCAAACATTTTTATAAATTCTTTTTTGATGTAAGTGGAATAAATGCTTTCACACGCATTTGGTAAAGAACAGTTTAATTTATTTGTATGGTAGCTAGTTTGTAGCTTGGTGAATCTTTTATAGATCGTAATAAAGTATATTATTCATCTACTTCGAGGTCGCTTCAATGTATAGGATGATACAATGTAACTTCATTTTAGTAAATTTAACAAAATTAAAACAAAGCGACTTAAGGTTGTCTCTAGCTGGCGGCTATTTGCTAAGATGAATTGACTTTAACTAACTTAGTCATATCTGAGTAATGCAATATTGTTAGAACAATTACTATAGTCTTGTTCGGCTAAGACTACATATATATGTATAATATATAATTGTCTTGTCACAATGTGTTTTGTCATTCTTTTCCGAAATTGCTTGATCAATTGTTATGAAATTTCGGGTGTTTAATTAGTAGGTCTGCGAATACTACACAAACTATTTACATACCAATGGGTAGTAAAGGATAAAATGGAAACGAGCAGAGCCACGGCCATCAGCTGTGTGTGTGTGTCTTTGTTACTCTTGCACGCAAAAACTACTGAACGGATTTTCATTACACTTCAGTTATATAGCATAGACATCTGAATAACATAATAAGTTAAAATTTATAGAGATTATAGAGAACTGTCAAGTAAGTCGGAAAAAAATCAGCTCTCTGAGAGCTATCTTGGCGTGCGCTGCACAAACCGTTCGAGATACATAAAGATAATTACTGTAGAATTATTCGTCTTGAATAGTTCTAAATAAAAGTCCGCGACAGCATATACCTACTTAAAAGGTATATGCTGTAACAAAAATAGTAAAATATAAATACAATTAAATTGGATATTTTTAACAATGTACATTTTAGTATATTTATCGTACTCTTATCAAAATTGATACAATTTTCACTTTAAGTATTGAATGTACATAGATACACTTTGTCTTTTACACTAAGTAATTTCGACGAATTGTTTAAAAGTTATCCCGATATGACTGAACCGAATGAAGCATCATTATGCGCCTTAGATGCGCCTTCTATGAGAGAGAGAGAGGTACGAGGGGCGCGGGGCGGAGGGGTAGCGGTAGCGGCTGCACCGATTTTAATGAAATTTGCCATGGGGATACTTTTATTCTTAAGACATTGCATAGGCTACGAATTACCACTATAACCTAAATATAAACGGGCGGAGCCGCGGGCAAAAGTTAGTTAATACATAAATGCATTGTGGTGATTTGTCCGGCTACTTTTTTACCCTAAGTGGTACTGGTAGTAATGGTCGCTAACTTACCATCGATATGTATTTTAATGATTTTTGAGGCCGCCAAAAATCTAACCCGTCTGATGGAAAGCAAATCTAAGAATAGTGTTCGCTATACTCATTGTGAATTCAGACAATGAAACATTGTGACCCAAACTTTGGCGGCCTATTTAAAATACTTCTGCATTATCATATCAAACATCTCTTGCAAAACATAATTTTACTCTATAAAGGCATTTATTATTTGCAAGTAGTCCTCAAGTATGAGGATTAACACTACTGTATCATACTGACCACACGGGTTCATAAAGGGTTAATTTGAAGTTCTTTTTCTCTTCGATATCAAAGCATGATCAATAGTTATTTAGGTCCCTAGTCTGAAAACTGATTTATTTAGACATGTTATTAAAAAAAATAAACACATGCGTTTAAGTGCCCGCAATGCAATAAATTTGGCAACACTTAGTTTAGATTTGTACGAGTTTGTTCTCCAACGAGCACAGTGGTCTCAATGGTCAGTCATTAAAACAACTCTGCATTCGATTGGCGACCACGGACCGACAGTGTCTTATTTATTTTCCAACTGAGGGCAATTCCGAGCTTATATTTATTGGCTGTCGTCGCACATTTGTATCGAGATTTATTCAAACACGTTACGGCATACCTGTTTATCGGACATCAGTCTTGAAAGAACCTGATTTATTCTTTTGTGAATTTATTATTTGAACTTATTAAGCTGGATTATTTTTGGTATATTTTTTTATACTAAAGACCAAAGTAACATTAACAAAACAAACTTAATGTAGGACGTTTAAAGGCCAGGTGAAGTGATGATTTGAGCAAGTTGACTGGCAGGAGCTGGATGTCAGAAGCCGAGGATCGAACTAAGTGGCGTACAATTGGAGAGTAATATGTCCAGCAGTGGACTGCGACAGGCTTAAGATAATGATGATGTGTTGGATGTTCACTGGTTAAAATTGAAATAAAAACTATTTTCGGGATTAATTTTTAAGACTTCGAAAGAAGGTACTTTGAGGGTCATATCTTCTAAAATATAAGGATATGGAGTATCACAATTGCAAAAACAACTGGTAACCGTTATCTATTGCAGGGAGATGGTGAGTTAGGCTAATAGTTAGGAAGAAAGAATTAAAATAAACCTTAAAGATCGTGCATTTATTGGTACATGCTTAAATTACATCACTATTTATATTGTGTACCCCAAGACAGAACTTTTTAACACCTATAAAGCAACATTTGGCTTGTTAATATTTGTGATTATAAATTCTGCCAAGAAATATTAATTTATATTTTGAGGGTATACTTACTGTACTATCCGCAACAAAATTATCGCAAAAAAAATTCGTTGCGGAGTGTACTTTGCTATTAATGCACTTTTGTAAGTAAGCAATCTACAAATTCTACAAAATTGATCATCTTATTCTTTAGAAAAAGAAAATGCCAATTAATTTATTAAAAACAATTGTGGATCGAGGATCGACGAGGATACGAGGATTGAACTAAGTGGCTTGCAATTGGAGAAGCCTACGTCCAGCAGTAGACTGCGATAGGGTATTGATGATTATGATGATTGTGTATATATAATACTGGTGTCTTTAATATTTAATGCGACAAAAATAGATTCTTTGTTTGATGGTTGATGAGAATTCTTAAGTTTATGAGATAAATAAGCGATGACAGTAAAGCAAAATGTTTTCAATTTTTGCGTATCAATATAGTCTTGATAAATATGATACTGTTGGCTAATGGCTGACAAGGTTTATTTATCCATAGTTAGTACACTTGTTAGTCGTGAGTATTAATAATAGAGTGTACGGTGTACAAATCATGCAGAAACCCTATAATTTACTTTGTGTAGGGTGTAATTTGTCAGCGTACAGTAATATTATTGTATATTTATTATTGAACTCGAATTAGAATTAATTATTTTGATTAGTGTATGGTGGTGATGGCATATTATATGATATGATGTGTTTTAAATATGAACAGTAAATTAGAGTGAAATAATATTATTGCCGTTATTGCTAAGAATGGTGACTTACAACAATTCGAAACATAATAGATATGTACGTATGCACATATTTTCTCTGTTGTAATCTGAAATGTTAACACGTACTAGAATACATACATTTCTATGCATAAATTGTACAATGCAAACACTAAAGCAATTTCTTCTTGTCGAGCGTTGGTAGGACAGGAATGAAATGAGAAATATAACATATAAAGTATGTTTGGTACATTGAACACAGGAAGTTCTGAGTTGTCTTGTAATGCAGCAGTTTTATTAGAGCTGAAGAAGACACTAATAGTTTATTTCGTTTTCTTTTATCTTAGCCTACTAAAGAGATTCTACTCTGCCCGATGGAAAGCATCAGTAGAATCTAGGATTTTCAGGGGTCAGTATCCTATTGTGAGGGTAGGTAATAAGCATAGTAAGCCATACAATGGCGGCCTGGTCAGATGTTTCTGCATCATCCTTCCTTCCTCCAGATGCCTCGGACCTCCTGTCTCACGCTCACCAACGAGATACGACAGCAAGAATACTGTCGTTATCAGTATGGTTTTCTGAGTGGGGGTAGTAATGCCCCGGTGGAGCCGGCCCATTCGTGTTGAAAACAGCGTGTTTCTACTACCTTTCGATTAAATTTAATTTATATCCTTAGTTTTGACTTTTTTTGTTAGTACAGTAAACATATAATAAAAAATCAAATACTAATCGAAACTAAAACTCAACCATATATTATAAGAAGAGGTTGAGTGTGTTAGGTTGTGACTTAGTGACGTTGTACGGGGTAATCACTGGATCTACGGCAACAACTTGTCAATTTGTGAAAATTATTTTAATAGCAGAAAACCACATCATTTCCGAGTAGGTATATATTATGTATATATGTGTGACAAAGCCGACTACTTACAAATATATTTTTGTTTCCTATTTTGAAACATTTCCATCCCTCTAATCTAAAGTCAATGACACATTTATAAGTGTGAAATTAGTTTTTCAAAACTTACAAATCATTTCACAAATTCCATTTTGGTGTTTAGATTTTATGTGTGTGTCTAAATTCGGATGACATTGCCACACTATTAAAATGACAGTAGAGAATTGCATAGGTTTTTTCTTCATCACTTATTATTATTTGTTCGGAATGCAAAATAAGTTAAGAACTGTGCCCAACAAAATAGGGGTATTCAACGGCGTCATTCAATAATTAAAGTGCACTGTTCCCGGCCTTACAAAGCATGTAATTACTCCTGTAATTACAAACACAAGGGCGCCAACAAATAGCTCTGCAAGTAGTTTGAAGAAAGCCAACGTTTTTCTGTGAAAAATGTTTTACTGCTCTGTAAAATCTATATCTATACTGCTAAATATTTTTTTTCACTAAACGTATATCAAATACGGCAGGTCCTTACATCGAAATAAGTTTAAAAATGTATGCATGTCCATTTGTTCCGGCTAATCTGAAATGGCCAAACCAATTTTGATCGGACTTTCACGTGCAGATTGCTGGTTCTAAGAGAAAGAAGTTTGTCTATTTTTATTTAAGACTAACCTAACTGTGCCCCACGTTACTCGTAGTTGATGTTGAAAGGCATAATATAATATTTTACACACTAAATAAAAAAAATGTAATAACATTTTCTGAAATTTTGTGACTTTCTTTTTTGTGAAATCAATACTACAACTTTAGAGAAACCTATATACAGACAGTTCAACAAACAGCCATCAAAGCAAAGAGTATTATCCAGTTTAAAGCTCTTCGTGAAAACAGTCATAAACAACAAAACAATTTAAGAAAACCCTTAAATTTACAAACAAGATTATGTTCAAAAAGCCTAACGTAGTATAACGTGAAGTTTTTCGCGTAAAACCGAAAAAGTTGTAAGTACTTCTAGTTTTTTACAACGTTCTAAGATGGGGACAAACGCAGGTCTATAACAAACAAAAATACCGAGCTTCAATGTAAGTTTTCCCGTTTAAACTTTTCTATTGAACTCCGTGATAGATTCGGTCGACAAATAGTTTATTGCTGACGAAGATAGCATGTAAACGTTTGGGGAGGTTTTGATTGATGCCTTTACTGTCGATGTTACTGAAAGCTAAATATATTTGAAAACTGGGATTTGTTTTGTGCTGTTCAGTGCCTGTAGGTATAAATGCTTTTTTCAGTTATTTGAGTAGGAGTACTGTAATTGTTAGTAAACATTTTTTTGAATATCACTCACGGATAATTTCAGCAAAAACTATTTATACAGTACTAGCTTTCGCCCGCGGCTCCACCCGCGTGTCAGATAACGCGGTAAAAAAGAAGACTATGTCCTTTTTCAAGCTGTATACTACTTGTGCATCAAATTTGAAATCAGTTTTGCTGTGAAAGCGGGACAGACAGACAGAGTTACTTTTGCATTTATAATATTAGTAAGGAAGTAAGGATAGACCTGTTTGAGTTTTTGCAGGAATATGGAAAATTTCTAAACGTGTTTATGGATGTCGACTTTGCACATGAGAGTGATACTGTAGTCCTTAAAATATTGCTTGATCTCTGTGAGTTGTCACTAATGTCATTTAAGAACTTATATATATATATATAATCAATCTTAATATATTTCATATTAAGATTGATTATAAACCCTTATAGATTTGTCATGTCCGTCCGTCCGTCCGTCCGTCCTGGACTTACCGTCCAAACGGTAAGTGGTAGAAAGATGTAACTTTGCGTGAATATGTATTGTAATTACGTCGACAAAGTGCTACAATAAAATTATGAAAAATATTTTTATTTGGGGTACCTCCCCTACACGTAAAGTGGTAATGTTTTTTTTTTCTCGCGGCTACCCCATCATGTGGGGTATCAGTAGATAGGTCTTTTAAAAACAATAAAGGGTTTCACAGACGATTTTTTGATTTAGGTATCCGTTTGCGAGAAATTCCACTTTAAAGGCCTCTTTTTTGCAAAAACTGGGCGTCCCCCCCCCCCTCTAAAAGCTAAACATTTAGCTCAAAAAATCTGGAAAAATTCGTGTTGGTGGTCCATTTAATGAACTGTAAATGAAAACTATAACGGATTAGATTACTTGTTAGTTCAGGATTTATACAGGCTTAACTTGCAAAATGCGCTTACTTAGAAAACGTCATACAAAATTAACGCATTATACGTAAACATAACAATTACGTTTTGGATACCGTTTTATATCCACGTACCATTATGGGTGACTGAGGTACCCTTTCCTATGCGTGGCCTGACACGCACTTCGCCAATTTTTAATAATAATTTTTAAATAAAATATTTTTTTAATATTTTTTAAATAAAATTTAAAATTCATTTACACTTTTAATCAGAACCATATCTGCATTCCAATCCCAAATTCAAACAATTGAATATTAAATAACAACCCACAAAAATTTCCCCATATCCACTTAACAAAAAATCGTCGCCCAATCGCGTACTAATTGCTTCTTGTTAATTACCATGTCGACGTCACGTGTTCGCTGCTTCATACATATATACGTCTCTCATCGAGGGTCGAGTGGCTCAGGTATTCTCGACTGACGGCCACAATTAGACGTCGATGGCTCTTAAACTCGAGAGTGATTCAGAATGTAGGGTTTTATTTTAGAGATAGAATCTGATAGAATAATGGTGCGAGTCGAGGAAATAGCATAGGTAATTTTGAATGTTTCCTTGTGTAGGTGGTCTTTTATTTTAGTAAGTAATTAGTTTTTGCCTTCGGGTATACCCCCATGTATATCGGGTATTGCGGTAATCAGTTTTCGGGTTAACATAATATTTTTATAACTGTTTTCTTTTTTTTTTGTTCTATGGGTTGTCCACAGTGAAGAAATAACTAAAAATATAGTTTATGACAGTTTCGAATAATGTGGCTTCTTATTGGTAAAAATTTTTTTTGTTGCTGAGATCACCCTTTGCTTACCGATTAGGTAGTGATTTTGATTTTATCACCCTATTCTTTTCTAGAAGTAAAGTTGTTTTGCAAGTTGTAAGTTCATCTTTAAAAATACGCGACATGGTTCTAGGTGCTTTCTTCATCTCTTGAGATAAAATCTTTTGTTGTCTATCTAGATTTCATCGAATTCTTTCCATCCTGTGCAATAAACTGTCTTAGTTTAACCTAAGTCATTTTACAGGTTTATATTCCATATGCGCCCCATAAAGTGAGCGACACACATAAAGAATGAAG
Organism: Phragmatobia fuliginosa; assembly: GCA_932526445.1. Lineage (NCBI taxonomy): Eukaryota > Metazoa > Arthropoda > Insecta > Lepidoptera > Erebidae > Phragmatobia > Phragmatobia fuliginosa. Next base: position 10,598,815 of record OW052064.1, on the reverse strand, counting down.
TTCTAAATTAATAGATACGTATATCGTGCCAGGACGAACTCAAAAATGAATTCCGTTCATTGAATACTAATGCTCACAAACTACTTTGTTTGTACTATATTATTGAGTTTGACTACACTATTAAAAGTTTTGCTTTAGAGAAATTTGTGTTGCTTCTCCGGAGCTAATTTTAAATCTTGAGCACGTTTACTTTACATGCTAGACTTGTTTTTGGAACTAAATTTATGTTTTTTAATGTACATTTTAAATTTTGTTGGTAATTTAATCTAATAGGATGGACAATTTAAATAATAAAAAACAATACATAGATTTTAATAAATTACGCCTTAGAACCTAGTTACTAGTACTTAAAATAATTATATAATCACATGAAGAAAAATCTGACTCTTACTCACTTTATAATACAATACTCTATCTAATTCAAACAAAATCATTCTAATATCTGTACTAGTTCCAGATATTAGATTGTTCAAACAAAGTAATGATTTTGTTTGAATAAACTGATCTCTATAGTAGGTAGTAGAGCCCCGCTAATTTTAGTTCGACGGGGGCAGTACTACCCTCACACAGAAGACCATCTTAATAAAGACAGCATTCTTGCTGTCGTATTCCGTTGGTGGGTGTGAGACCGGAGACCTAATCATGGCCACCATGGTATGGGTCACTATATTGCATAGCCTACCCTTACAATAAGGATGGTGACCTCAACTCCTGGATTCTACTCATGTTTTCCATCAGGCACAAGAGAGTCACTTTGCTATGCTTATTTAATTTAAAAAAAAGATGTGAAGTATTGAATATCATCGTCGTTATTATAATTGAGACACGTGACTATCAAATGACCTAACATTGTAGCTAGATTAAATTTTCTGAGCATCAGCTTGGAGTCATGCCAGGCTGTTTATTGTCCGAGTGTAATTATAACATTATTTTAATTCATCCTTTTGGGTAAAGTAAGTTCCCAAATTTCAATGGCAGTCTTGTGTTAAAGGACTTTAAAATGTTAGGAGTACTATACTTTTCATAAAAAATGTTACCATCATTTCAAACTATACAAATAATCATATAGATATTTCTAAAGAACAAATAAAGGCTGAATATCCAAGCAATTATGATTTCAAATTCAGATCACATAAACTATCGTCTGAGTCAGTACAAATTGAGGTAACAGATAGTACTACTGAAAAGGAGGAAAGGAGAAATATCAGTAAATTAAAGCAAATAGATAGCTTCGGATTCAAGTCACACTGTTTAAATTTGAAACAGTAGTACAATATGAACTCAGTCCAATCCACTTATCGTCGTCTCAGATAGTATTTGCTCTGACAATAGTGCATTGTGGATATTGTTTCCTAGATGTGGCTGGTTTTCGACATAAATGTACTTACTTTTGTGGTAGTTGGCATAAGGATAATAACTTCATCATCATCATCATCAACAGCCTTCAACAGTCCTCTGCTGGACATAGAAGGCCTCTCGTTAGAAAGGAGGTTTTGGCCTACTATACCACGCTGGCCAGACGGGTTGGCATAGGGTTGGTTTCAAGTTTTACTTCTCCTTGCATTGATGTTGCCTTGCGTAGTTTATTGATAACTTACGAGATCGTTAAACAATGAAGATTTATAAATAAAGATACGTCTTTAGATTAAAAAAAATATATATGAATGGAATATTGCTTCTATTTGACTTGAACATGAAAATAATAGCATGGAAAGATCCAAGTTCAATTTTTGTAGCTGGATAAGACTGCTTACCGTGAAAAGGCCAAACTACTGCTTAAATTTTTCACAAAAAGTACGTACCAATTATGTTTAATACTTTTTTCATATTATTTAGTTAAAACGTAACCTTTTACTGTTTCTATACTTAATAATATCATATTCTCTCGTGGAATTTCGAGATGATTTAAATATTGGAGACCTTATTGAAGTAGGTTCATTGTAAGATGACACTGAACTGTGTTTGGACGGCCATCTTGGATGCCAACTGACATTTGCTATGAAAGGTGCCACTTTGTAACAACTGATTAATTAAAACTTTTTTCTGGCTCTACACAGCTCTACATTCAATTAATCGTTTGACAGATTGTCTTTAAAATACATGACATTGGCAAAGTTGTGGCTACACTCTTCCACAAAGCCATTGACCAAAAGTCAAGTCAATTAAAACTTGTTTAAATTCAACTGGTGTACTCCTGTTCGGTTACAATCTTACAAAAAATATTCAATAATTTAACTAGTTGTTTTTTTCCCACGGTTATTGTTGTAATATCGCAAGTAACGCCGCGGAGCCAAGCTAGTCTAAAAAAAAATACCTAAGTAACTCCTTAGGTCAGAATCAGCTTCCTACCAATGAAAGTTCTGTCAGAATAGGTCCACTCGTTCTAGAGATTACCCGGAAGAAACAGACAGACAGACGGACAGACAGACAATTTATTTAAAAATCGTAGATTCTTTCATAAGCATTTAGTAAAAAACTGTTCATTAAATATTACAAGCAGACACTGTATAGATATGTATTTGAGTAGCCTCTCTCAATATGTGCTGTTTTATGTTGTATAAAAATATTGTTATAAACCTTGTTTATTTAGCATCCCATAGCATAAAAATGCAAAATAGTTAACAGTTTTGATTTTATGCACGTTATTTGTAATAATAATAATATTTAAGAAATGTAATTAACATTCAACCGCTCGAAATAAACTTCTTACACGATGACAAGAAATCTTCATACTATCAATACAACTGAATTTTAATTAAAACACATATTGCTTGTCGGGTATATGCCATATCCTATATAAGTATTGTTGCTAATTTTATTTCTGACTCTAATAGAATTATATAAACTAGTTTCAGTGCAATAAAGTTATAACTTATATTTAGTGAAAGATTAAGTAGTGTAAATATAAACGATAAATAAAGGACATTTATGTACATAGTTTGCCAACACAGTGACAAAGGTTCTTTCAAAAAATTATTTTTAACCTTTAACTACCGACGTGGATTTTTTGTCACGCTAGTACCGACGTAGGGCCTGAGAGGCCGCAAGTATAACATTGAATAGTGTGGAAAATATGTAAACTGAGTATCAAATTATAGTTTGTATTGTTAATTCGGGATGTTATAGCTAAAAAAAAGATAAAAATAATCATCAACTTTACTTAATTTAGTAATTATATACCTTAACTCCTTTGGCTATGTTTTTTTACTAAAATATGACTACCAGACAAAATTATGATTTCAAAAAAAAAATCACAACTTAGTAACTACAAAAAGTACTTTGCCTTATACTTTAGGTTTAAATCTACTAGAAAAATAACAAACAGCATTTAGAAAGTTTCAAATAAAAAAAATGTTCAAGAACAAAGTTACACACAATCAGGGCATGTTTGCTTAGCGCACTGTGATATATGGATTTTCTATACAGCTATAGATGAACAAGATGCACATATTTTTCTTGTTTTTTCTTAATTTGGCTTAACCTTGAACTGTATCTGGCATATCAAAACCGAGTATTCTTGCCAAGCTCATACGAAGCTATCGAGACAAATGTAGGTTGACTACCCTCCTCTGCGTAATCGTATGCTCCAATACTAATCGTTATAAATACACTATCAGTCTTTTGTTTCATATGCACATCATATAATATAACATATAATAATATAATATAACATATAATATAATATAACACATTGACTGAACTTATGACAAAAATTCTATAATATACTATACATACAATATACCAAAAAAACTAAAAAAAAAAAAAAATTGGATAGACGTGAATTATTTATAGATAAACACAGTTTACCTTTTAACGTCCCAGCTACATCAATTTTGTTTTGAGATATCTGTAACAAGGCACTTTACGTTGCCCGTATCATAAACAAAAAAGTCACGTAACTACCGACGTTGGGCCTGTGAGGCCGCGTCGGAATTTCAAGTTGTAATAACTTACTAAAATTATGTTTGCCGGCACTTCTACCACATTCAATGGCGTCGGTGCAACTAAACTCGCAGCTACTGAAGAGTACAGAGGTCTCCTACACGGGGAAGGGATAAATCTAACAATGTATCAACCTGCCGCGGCCTCACAGGCCCCACGTCGGTAGTTAAAGGTTAATGTAAGACTTATTTTGCGAAATCTGCGCACTTCAAACTGTGGACAAAATTCCAGTGCTTTCTCGAAACCCAGTTGCCTCCTAGAATCTTTAAAATGAATAATCTATTTTATGATGTATTATTAAATTTAATTTACGTAATAAAAAAATATACAGTTACTAAAATTACTTTTTTAATGTGTAAGTGTAAACATAATACATTTGGATACATTATCGAAATGTATGTTTCCGCAAATCGTTCAGTGCAATCGTTCTTATTTACAATAATATGTTTATAAAAGGAGATCCGCATTAGTTTGCGCTGCGCGTAATAGTGTCATGCATTAGGGCCCGCTCGGGAGAGTAATAAAGGGGTAATCACCCTCCATGGGGTGGGGGAAATTACTTAGGGCGAGATAAGTGGCTCAAGTTAGAGGTTTTGGCGTTTTAACTCTACTAGTCGGAAGTTTGTATAATTGATGACGACTGTGGATGTTGTTGTTATAAACAATTATAATAGATACCTTCAACTAAAATAAAACAAAAGCGAAAAAATAAATTTATCTTTCATTATTAGAATGTTTTTTTTTTAAAGCAACTCTTCACTCTACACAAATAAATAAAATTGAGGTGTCTGTATGTAATATCAGAATAACAGTTTTTTACTAAATGTAAATGAAACAACGAGTATATATATATATATATATATATATATATATATATATTTATTTATATATATATATTATGGTACTCACATTAAAAAACAAGTTTTGTCAAACAATTATATTTTTTCGTATGTCTGTCTGTTTATGCCGGTTAATCTATGGCTGGACCGATTTTGACGGGTGTATGATATATAGCTGTATAAATTAATTCAGATTATTTATTCTGCAATAAATATCAACATTTAATATTAAATTGTTAGCACTATGCAAGCTCAAACGATAGTCACGTGTTCTTATATAGGCCTGTATTTCATCTCTATGACCAATCGCAATGTTCCGCTGTTCGTATATTATAGTGTGACCTGACGTCACGTCATTGTGTGCATCGTTTAAATTATCTAGCTTGGCCATATTTATTGAAGGCATTCGATGAAACTTACAATTTCTAGAGGTAACTTTGATTTATTTGCCATGTATTTCGTATCTATTTAAGATCTAATTCTACTCGTTTTTTAGCAATTAATACAATGTATTGACTATAATTAAAAATTCTATAACTTACTCGCTTTATTGAAGTAATTTTCATTTGAGAATTAAAATTTATGACTGTGTGTGATGATAATTCAACACTCCAAAACTTTCTAGAAGGATTTCTGCACTTTACTAACCCGTTTCTTTTTTAACACTTTTGTAACAAGTATAAAATTGTTTAAAAAATATTAGACAAGAACCAAAAACTCGATAAAACCAAAAATTCTTAAGTCTTCTTTAGATACAGAGTTTTATCATACGTACTTTTAGAAGTTACAATACACCAATATTTTATAAGTCAATAATCAAATTCAATACAAAGAGAAACGGACATGTAATCGTAAATCTGACAAAACAAGATGATGTCACAATCAGCATGATCTATATCAACGAACATTATGTATTCGCAATGAACGCTGTCATAATACATGTACATATATATTGTGGCCGGCTGGCATCGCGGAATGCGAATTTAATATCTGTCAGACACAGAGTGTCCCGCGAAGGGTTGCCCTCTCATTACTGGGGACGCATTAAACCTATACGTTAGAATTCAATTTGTTTGTTACTGGTGTGTATTTTATATTTTTTAGTTAAGTATCTGAGAAGTGTATCTAACTAAGGCTCTAAACCTTTTGTCTGATTTAAGTTTGTTGTATTGAGATTATAAAGAATTAATGTTCTTTGTTGATGAGTGCTGTAAAGTTTAATTAATCCATGTTTATATCAGACTAAAGGTTTTAAATTAGTATATACTGTTACTATATAAAAATTAAATTTTAATAAATTAAAGAACCGACAATAAGTAAATAATAATAATAATATAATAAATAGCAGAAGAAGAGAACGATATAAAGAACATGTTCAAAGATTCCTTTTCTATGATATTTCGATCGACCAATATGGAAACGCTTTAAGATGTTCAAAAATGTTCCCGTCGTTCATGTAAATTTTCTGTACGTGAAACTTATTTTATGTTTATAGTATTGGAACGATGTGATAGCCCGGTATCAAACACATCGCTATAACCGCGCGCTCGCTAACCGCACGAACCAACTCACACCCAGCGTTATGACACATCTCATTTCACATGTGCCCTCTATTGTACCCGATCTGGTCTTGTTTACAAAACGTTTTAGTTTAACCTTAACTAAGGTTTGGATTAAATAGGAAAGTGTGATATTTACATGTCGTAATGGTAGTAAATATTATTTGTGGTTCAAAAAACTTTAATCGAAGCCAATCAGAATGTTGCTTTTTAATGAAATCTTAATAATTTTGAAAATCAATGAATAGAGAATAAATATTTTTACTGAAGTCACTGAGTGTTCAATAAATGAATTTGTCATTGTCATTTTAAATACGTTATTAATACTGTTTCAAATAATGCCTAGTAAATAATTTGTTAGATACATTGTTTATCTGTCTCTTAACCTAGAAGAGTAAAATACCCTATAACAGGTTTTTAATAGATAAATAATTCGTCTTGTAGTGTCTTCGACTTGTAGTGATGGCAGCGATGACTTCTTGTCTGCTTGTAGTGATATAGATTCCCAATGTGATCCTACAATTGCTGAGACTATTTCATCTCGGTTCTCTGACGTTCCTAAAAATCTCAATCTCATACATATTAATGCACAAAGTGTTCCGGCTCACTTCCCCGATATGCTGGCATGTTTTGACTGTACGAATTTACATGCTATACTTATTTCCGAATCATGGCTTAAGCCCTGCTTACCCTCTTCCTTATACTCTTTACCAGGTTTCAATCTTATCAGAAATGATAGAGCTGAGGGTGGCGGCGGTGGAGTTGCTATTTACCTACGATCTCACATTCCATACTCCATTGTCAGTCTTTCACCGCAGCCCCCTCCACCTAATGCGGGTGAACATCTTTTCATTGAACTTGAACTCCTTCATTCTAAAATCCTTCTTGGTGTTTACTATTGCCCTTCCCTACGTATCGACTTCTTCCCTTCATTTGAACTGCTACTAGAGCAACTAACTCCTTCGTACAGTCATACTATAATCATGGGTGATTTCAATACATGTCTCCTCAAAAATGACCATCGGTCGTCTACTCTTCAATCTGTTATTCATTCTAGCAATCTATCTATCCTTCCCACCAACGCAACCCATTATTTCCCTCACTCTACTCCGTCTCTGCTAGACCTCATTCTTGTTTCCTCCCCTAACCTCGTAGCTAAGCACGGCCAGTGCTCTGCCGACGAGTTTTCCTACCACGACTTGCTATATCTTTCCTATCTTCTCCGACCTCCTAAACCTAAAGCAAAGACGATTCTGCAGCGGAACTTCAAGGACATGGATGTATGTGCTTTGGTTGTAGATGCCAAGAACATCGACTGGGCACCTCTTTACAGTGCTGACTGTATCGACCAAAAAGTTGAAGTACTTAATACCAAACTAACGACTCTCTATGATTACCATGCGCCAGTGCTGAAAATGAGGGTCAAACGTCTCCCTTCCCCTTGGCTAACCGAGGACATCAAATCCTTAATTAAGAAAAAAGCTGTAGCAAAATCGAAATTTAAAAAGAATACATGCGACAGGAACCGGGACAAATATGTAACCCTCAGGAATCAATGCAGCAAGGTGTGTAGGAATGCACAACGCCGATATATCCACAGCTCCGTAGAAAACGGAGATCCAGCTAAAGTCTGGAAATTCTTAAAGTCACTAGGAGTAGGCAAATCCATACATGATCCGTTTCCTAAAAATGTCAACTTAGACTCACTAAACCATCATTTCTCTGCTTCGTCAAATTTTAATACAATGACAAAAGACGCCACACTCAAACTTCTTACTTCTGCCCCAACTCCTGACTGTTCTCCATTATCTTTTAGTCAATTCTCAGATTGTGATGTTAAGAAGAGCGTAGTATCTATAACCTCGAATGCAGTTGGATCTGATTGTCTAAGCCGTAATATGATCCTGCCAATCCTTGATGAAATTCTTCCTGTCCTATGCCATATCCTCAACTATTCGATCTCGCACAGTGTTTTCCCACAGGCTTGGAAGAATGCTGAAATTATACCCATTCCTAAAAAGAAAAAACCTGTATCCTTTGCCGACTATCGTCCAATCTCCATTCTCCCCTTTCTCTCCAAAGTCCTTGAACGCCTTATCCATACTCAGCTGTCTACATTTCTGTCCACAAACCAGCTACTGAATCCACTGCAGTCTGGCTTTCGACCCGGGCATAGCACCACAACTACCCTAGTCCATATTACGGAGGACATCAGATCTGCCATGGAGAATGGCGAGCTGACAGTTCTAACACTCCTGGACTTCAGTAATGCATTTAACACCGTAGACTTTGATGTCTTACTATGCGTACTGCGCTCCTTTAACATATCTCCAACTGCGATTGACTGGTTTCACAACTACCTGTCTGGTCGCCGACAGCGCATTAGTATTGACAAAACTGTATCTTCATGGTGTAGTACTACAGTCGGTGTACCACAGGGCGGCGTGCTATCTCCTCTACTTTTCTCTGTTTTTATTAACACCATCACAAATAATCTATCTTCTTCCTACCACCTATACGCGGATGATCTCCAAATCTATACCAGGGCACCCTTGCATAGTCTCACTGATGCTGTTAACACAATTAATGCTGACCTGCGTAAAATATGTGAATGGAGTAATACCTACGGCCTGAAAATCAATCCATCCAAAACTCAGGTAATAGTTATTGGAAGTTCGCGATTGATCTCCAAAATTGACTGGACAAAACTGCCTATAGTCATTTGCAATGGCACAACTATACCTTTCAGTGACAAGGTGAAGGACCTGGGGATTTATATTGATAGTAAACTATCCTGGGCTCCTCAGCTGCAAGAGTTGAGTCGCAAAATGTTTGCCGCTGCAGGATCTTTGCGCCGACTACGCTATTTTCTACCAATTTCAACCAAGGTTGCTATTACACAATCTCTTCTTTTTCCCATCCTTGATTATGCTGATGCCAGTTATCTAGACCTCACAGAAGACCAATTGAATAAGCTTGAGAGACTCCAAAATCTATGCATAAGATTCATATTTGGATTACGTAAATATGATCATATCTCCGATTATCGCAAACAGCTTAAGTGGTTACCCATCCGCCTTCGCCGGAACGCTCATATTCTCTCTCTTCTTTACAATATTCTTTTCAATCCTCTTACTCCAAACTATCTCAAATCCCGGTTTATCTTCCTGCATGACACGCACCACAAATCTTTGCGATCGTCAGAGAACCTGAAATTGGGAATGCCAAGACATACCACTAGATTCCTCGACCAGTCTTTTTCTGTCCAAGCAGTTCGATTGTGGAACGCCTTACCAGTCGCAATCAGACGTGCGCAGACATTAGCTGCTTTCAAGAGACTGGTAAAGGAATACTACTTGGGAGACTATAAGGACATGTAAATAGTTTTTAGTGAATAACTTTTTAATACACTTATTAATTCTTATCTCTATGTATTATATTTATTTTTATACACTATGTGTTATTATTCCCTAAGTACTCAATTCCCTTAAGTACTAAATTTTTTTAATACACCAGGAACTACCATATACTTTCCATGTGTTTCTTTCCATCCCATGGTTGCCTGGAAGAGATTGCCTTCGGGCGATAAGGCCGCCACTTGTACCTTTCTAGTATAAGCTACCGTTGTATATTATTATTCTGGTGTACAATAAAGAGATGTATTATTATAATTCTAAGTATGCTGAAAATATCATAAGTGTCTTTATGGTAAATTGACATGATGGTAAAAGAAGAAATGGTAAATTTTGTAAAATATTGAGAAAACCATATCCTCCATAACGTCTTACAAAATTTACCATTGATTTATAATAGTTTATTAAGTTTATTTATTTATACAACTTGAAATACACCAATAAAGTGTAAAATATTATACGTACATAAAGGTGGTTTAAACGATCAAATTTGTTTGTCAAATTTACGTGTTTGTCAAAGTATTTGATAGTGTGCTGCTGTGTTTGACGCGTTTGTCAAACAAGTTTGATCGTTTACAGGGCTTTTTTGATGTAAACGTGAAGTTTGACCAGTCAAACAAATTTGATCGTTTACAGGGCCCAATAGATATTCTATCTATTCCTATACTTAAAATAAGAAAATTTTACATTACATTCAAGAGTATTCGTTTCTTGCATTATTTGATACTTCTGCCGTCAGCTACAGACAGAAAAAATATGTATATTAAATGGATTTAAAATACAGCCTTGGCCTTGTCAATATGCTCCATCTCATAATTTAGTTTTTACAAAATTTTACTGGTAAATTTGTCAATAGGACCTCGTTTTATGAGTTACAAGGTTCTTGCAAACATTTATTTTCTTTCTTAATATAATTATTTTTTTTAATTACCGACAGCGGTTATACGCCCAAACAACATTAAAAATGAAGCGAAAAGACAATAATGATATCATATTTATAAGGAATGTTGTTAATCTTAAAATAAAAAAGAAAATACAAAACTTTTTACTTACAACAAACAACAAGTCACCTAAGAATTCTTACAATGTAATTTTATTAAGAACGTACAATATTTTAATTCGTCTCAGTAACTTGTATAGGCAGTACATTTTAATACAAAGCTTTGGCGGTGTGCGTCTCGCGAAACTTTTCGATCCCCAGAACAACTTGGCGGATAAAGGAAACATTATGTAAATAGGCTCTGAGGTTCATGATTAACTTCGGAGTACGTAGCAGATCTTATGTGGGGAACGCCTTGGTACCGTTTTATTACAGGTTTTTAGTTTCACACCGATTCTGTTCAGAATCTCTTATTTTAAAAGTATTTATTTAATGGATGCAATCTTGTAAGTACACGAAATTGAATAAAAAATAACACATATAAACATCGCTTAAAATAATTCTTCTATTGTATTATAATGTAATGTATGAAATTTATGGAGGTTTTACGTAAAAGTGAAGTTGAAAGTCTTGCCAACAGGATTGAAAAAAGTAGAGCACTCAAGCACATATATAAATATGTAAAAGGAAGAGGGGTGGCATGAATTAATTCAGTTTGAATAGAAAAATTAAAATAATTATAAATGAAATAGACATAAAAGCTTCTGTCTTTTTGAATCTTAAAGAATTGAGCGTATCGATATTAAAAAATTGGAAATGATTAAGGCTACAAGTATTATGTTATAATTTCAATTAAATTTATACTGACTGCCTTGTTGGTCTTGGTCTCGGGTTTGATTCCCGGGTCGGATTAAATGTTTGTTTGATCTACAAATATTTGTTTCGGAGTTTGGGTGTTTTTTGAGTTTCAGTTCTAAGTATGAGGACCTCCAAAATTTATTGCTTTTTTTCTATTTTTGTGTAAAAATATTCATGCGGTTCACAGAATACATCCACTGACCAAGTTTCAACAGTATAGCTCTTATAGTTTCGGAAAAAATTGGCTATGACATACGGACGGACAGACAGACAGACATGACGAATCTATAAGGGTTCCGTTTTTAGCCATTTGGCAACGAAACCCTAAAAAGGAAATCGCCTTTAACAGTACTAAGAAAATAAAGTCTTAATGGAATGCAAATTGTATAAAGCGTGGTGAATTCGTCGGTTACTTATTCAGGTGACATTTATAAAGCTACTTAAAGTATAGTATATCTCTGACTTAAATTACTTTTGAAACAAATTATATTGCACACTATTCCTTGCAATTTAAATTGTTATATATTTTTTAACCTTTATCAATGATATAATAAGGAAAGTATTAATATTGAAAATGCCATATTTTTGAACCAAAGACAATATGATTTATATTATTTATGATGATAGTGCAAACCATTATTACTTATTTAATGTTTCCTAAAATTAGAAAATACATAACATTGACAAACCTCCTCAGAAGTTTTGAAACAAGATAAAAGAAGAATGTGAATTATATTCACTCACATCTCTACTTGATTTTCCATTAACATTTCTTTCAATAAAAGTGTACTGTACTGTATATTAACCAACTTAGTCCTAATTCTTAAAATGTTAAATAGTGAAAATAAGAAGCATTTACTATTACTTACATATCAAAAGTTCCAGTTGTGATCAAAATATTGACTTCATGTTTATTTTCTTTTAACTCTGCCTCATTGGTTTGGCGATTAGCATGTGCTTCTGCTGAAAGCGTCATTTGGTTTTTCTGATTATGAAATATAAATTCGTTATAAGAAAATCAGTGCCGGAGGCCCGATGATACATCATTGAATAAATAGGTACATATACTACTGACTACACTTATTCTAATAGTATTTATACTAAATATTATTTTGTAAAAATACTATAATGTGTAAAAATGAAACTTAAAAAAATAACATAATTTAATCACTTCAAGAAATATGATAATTAACTAACGATATCTCAAGCTGTAAAAAATACCATAGTACAAAATCAGATCCTGAAATAGAAACAAATTAAAATGATTTTCTATGGACACGTATAACGGAATACAGATAGTGTAGGTTTACGATACAAAGTATTCACGGGTATCATTTAGCACTATTGACATAATTATTATTTTGCACTAGCTTTCAATGTACTTTTCTTATTTGCAAAGTATACTAATGTTTGTTACTCTTTGACTCAAAAAGTATTGAACAATTTTATCTGAAACTTTACAGTGACATGTATATCAGAATGACACAGAGACTAGTTTTTACCGTGATATTCAAAAAACACGCGAGGGAGTCGCGGGAAAAAGGTTATAAAATATCATTAAAATATGTTGTCTGTTTTAGTATTGTCTATAATAAATTCTAAATAATTATTTATTAAGTATTCAGTACTCCGTTATTATGAAGAAATAAAAATTCTGAAGGGGCTTAAAATGACCTGAACTAACTTTATGACTAAAGTTACATGGAAATATAATTCTTTAAATCAGATCTAACATTGACGGTTTCTTTGAAAAAATAATCATCTTTAGATTTATTTATATCTTTGATGTATTTGATAAGAATCGTTTCTTTAATTTTTTTTTTTTTTTTTTTTTTTTTATATAACGCCTGCCAAGGTGACTTTACTATGCCTGATGGAAAGCATGAGTAAAATCCATCCATGGGGGTCGCCATACTCACTGCAAATGCAAGCAGTATGGCGAACCACATCATGGCGGCCTAGTGAGATGCTTTTTCACGCCCCGCTTAAAGGTCCCGGGATCATAGTAAGAAGGAAAAACATGAGCTGGTAGTGAGTTCCAGTGTTTAACTGCTCGGCACAAGAAGGAAGACCCGAACCGCTTAGTTCTGGAGCGTATGTCTTCCACTCTGAAGGGGTGACTTCGCTGGCCAGATCGTGTTGTTCTGTGGAGGAAGGGAGAGGGTGGGATGAGTTGGAAGAGCTCTTCAGAACACTCACCGTGGTAGAGGCGATAGAGGACTGCCATAGAGGCGACATCTCTTCGCAACTGCAAAGGTTCTAGGAACTCGGTGGCTTCGGGACTGTCTATGATGCGAACTGCTCGCCTCTGCAACCGATCGAGAGCGTCAAGCAAATACTGCGCAGATCCATCGCATAGATGAGAACAGTACTCCACGCAGGAGCGAACCTGGGTCTTATAGAGAAGACACAGATGCTCCGGCGAGAAGAACCGTCTCACCTTGTTTAGTATGCCTAGCTTCCGCGAGGCCGCCTTTGTGACGCTCTCTTAATCTTTATAATATATTTAATATATAAATATAAATCTTCTGTTCGCGTGTCAGGATATGATCTCAAAATTGGGCGATACGAAGTTCGCTGGGTCAGCTAGTCTACATACAAAGGTTTGTAAAAGTCAATGTCATAGTTTTATTAGTATGTACTGCAGCCAAAATTCAAGTGAAAACGACTGCTCTTTTTTCATTCGAGTGGTGAGGTCAGCGAAAACTTGTATAATAAACGCAGCACGAGCCTATAATGCCACCCTCAGACGAGACTGCAATGGATGATATCTATACATTTAATACAATTTTGTGTGAGTCAGAGAGATACATAGACCATAAATATATGGAAGACATGAATATACTAAAATCGTATTATTCATAATTATATTATATTCTTGATAATACTTATAAAACAAAAATACTCATTTGATACCAATTCATGGATATATCCATTTATATTAATGCAAAAAGCATTTAATTTCAAAAAATATAGGTAGTTTAGTCGATTTAGTAGTTAGAGGCATGCTGATTTCATGATAACGTTCGTTTTGTCGTATTTTATTGGTGAGTGTGAGACCGGAGGCCCAACTATGCAGAAGCATATCACTAAGTTGCTAAAGTATGTGTGTCACCATGCTGCATTGTTTGTTCTCACAGTCAGGATGATGAACACAACCAGGGGGGTGTCACTCCGCACTTTAGGTATAGTCGGCTGCTTGCATGCCCGCGCAGGCCATTCCGGTGTGTTGTCGCTTACGCACGATACGCGTCACGTTCGTCGCCGCGTCGCTCTTGCGCATTATTGAATTTTTTTATACTTTTCGATACCCTCCACAATGGCTTCTAATGACATACCTCGATCTTCTAATTCATGTAAAAGATATAGTTCTGTTTACGGATGTCTGAATAAAAGATTTTAGGTGTTAGGTAGGAATTGATCTGTTCGTGTCGTACGTAAATACATACGACGCGAACAGATATTTCAATGTGATAGTTCTTAAAACGTCATTTGTTGACAAAAGTACCTTGGTAACCTAAGTAAATTTAATCGTAGGTGCTTCGGCGCTATGCGATCTTGGATTTTACGTACGAGGAGATTAGTTAGAACTTACCATTTACTTATTCAAGCATCTTAATAAGATTTAAGGTCCAAGATAAATAAGTCGTCTTCTTCTTAACTTTTATAAATATCAAGCTTTGTAACAAATTTTATATTTTAAAATAATATATCCACATTTCACAAGTCCATACGTCATTATTTTGTTCTTTTGTTTCAAAACATCATGAAGCTTCTAATACTGAATAAATAAAATTCATTTAAATTATACACTCTCAGTATAAACAAAATATCACATGTTTTCTAAGGTATTGATACAAAAATGTGGTTAGCAAAGCAGCATACTTCCGTCTGAAGTAGCCTTAACAATACAATTTCATTTCAACATACGTACCATTGCGTCCATTGCTGGTCTTCATTTCCCGTCTATTGTTTCATTTTTAAAACTGCTAGCCTCCACATCGGTTGACTCGAATAGGTGTACGTACATCGATGATTTTGCATAATTAAAACTGCCTACTATTTTTGTAATAAAGCTGAACTTCAGCTTCCGATTTTAGGAAACGTAATTCTTTTGTAGTAAGTTCATAATATTTAAAAAAATATACTAATGTATTAATTTCGCACCTTATTTTGCCAAATTATAGTATGGGTAATGTTTTAGTTTATATAACACGTGATAGTAAAATCAATACTTACTTAATATAGAAACTTTAAACATACTCAATTAATAGAATCAGTAAACTTCTGAGCCTGGCGACGCCAACAGTAGGTTTAGACAGTCATTACCAACAGCCATCGATGTCGAGATTATTATTTGGGCTATGAATGACGAACATTCAACTTTAATTACGTTTACATTTCACTGCTCTTATAATTTTTTTAGAGGGTGTTTAAATGTATATATATAAATATTTCGGACATCTTACACACAACGTCATCTAGTGCCAAACTAAGCACAGCTTGTACCATAGTGGGTACTAAACAACTGATATAAATCCATAAACATACTTTTTTAAATACATACATATCATACATAGAAAACACCCAGACTCCGAAACAATTGTTTGTCGATCACACAAATATTTGGTCCGACCCGGGAATCAAACCCGAGACGTCTTGATCACGCTAACCACTAGGGTTAGCGTATGCGACTGCTAATCAATAGGTCTCGGGTTCAAATCCCGGGTCGGGCCAAAAAGTGTTTTTGGTTTTTTTTTTAGGAAATTCCTAATAGCAGCCCGGAGTTTGGAAGTTTTGCGGTGATTCACGCCCGTGCCTCGGAGAGCACGTAAAGCCGTCGGTCCCGGTTGTCATGAACATCTATGGCAATCGTTATTGGGAAGTCAGTGCCCTCAAATATACTGACAACTAGTTCAATCTTCGAATTTCAGTTCTCCCTTAGGGTTGCGGAGGTCCGATGCCATGGAAAAAAAGAAATTCAGATAAAACCGGTTGAACTAGTAGCCGACCCCAAATAAACTTGGGTATAAAAGCTAGGAAGATGAATAAGTGTTGTGATTACGTGGTCTACTAAGCGATCTGCCTTGATCTGATCTTAATATAGCATTTATTCATTGTTTGAGTAAACTATTTAATAACAAATTCTTAAAGTGAAAAGTTAGACTTTCGCGACTTTTACACATACGCATGTTTTTTACGGTCCAGTCTACCCGTGACCAAGAGCGGTATAACCCGTTCGAAACTTCAAAGTACCGTTTATAGAAACGATGGCCGAACGATCTGCGAGTGTGCGGTATTATCTTGAGTCATTTTCATCAAGTATCTTGGAGTTATGCTGGACGATAGGCTTACTTGGACTAACACTAACACAGGAAATTCGTTTATATATTTATGAACCTGCGCACAGTGGCAAATGATTCAATGTTAATACAAACTTACCAAGCACTATGCGAATGCTTAATCAGATACTGCATTTGCTCGTGGGGTGGTTCAGTGAAAATCCATTTGTTAGGGCTGAGCGAGCGCAGCGCATGATTATTTAGTATACGAAATCACAGGTGTACTATCTGTTAGGCGGATATTTGTCAAGGAAATGCTGCGAAGGTACCACAAACATAATGTCCGTTTGCTACCTTTAACGTATAGGCGTAGGGAGCGATGCCCAGTGCCTCGTGTTAAGTCAGCATTTGCTCAGAGGCATTACAATTTTTTGGCTCCCCATACATATAATAAATGTGACAAAATTTGTAAGGTACGGAAATTGAACAAAAGGAAATTTAAAATAGTTGTGACCGATTGACTAAAAGCAATGGACCATGACACTACAAAGAAATTTCTAAACCGCTCTGTAGTACCCACACGCAAACTTACACACAAAAATACACACACACGCACACACACACACATACACACACACACACACACACATACACACACGCACACAAACACATTTGTATGCATGCTTTAATAACTTGATTGTTTAGTAATAATAATAATAATAATTTAGTAATAATATTTTAGTAATAATTGATTTTTTAATAATTAATTTGCTAATTTTCAGTATTGTCTATATATTATCTTGAATGTTCAAATTGATATAGTGCTATTGTCCCTTTCTTATTGGGGAAGACACTAACGCCTACTACATAGTCTTTACTAGCGCGGATGTTAGAGAATCCTATAATGTATTGTACAGTTAATTTATATCAATAAAGAATATTATTATTATTATTATTACAGTAAAAGACATGAGCATGTGAAGAGTACTGTTTGATTCTGATAAGTATTGGTAAATTTTATTATTGTTATAGAACGCTTTTACAGCAATATACTCTTTTTTAAGAAGTTCTTGATGATTTAAACAAAATAAGGTTTCTTAGTTTTGTTTAAGTTTTGTTTTACATATATGATCATATATTATGCCAAAGTAGCTCTACCCGTCCTGATGGAAAGCACTAGCAGAATTCAAAAGTGGTGATCACCTCCCTTACTGTGAACACACATTTTGCAGCATGATGATTCACACCATGGCGACATAGTAAGTTGCTTCTGTATCATTGGTTCTCCAGTCTAGTACTCACTAAAGAAATACAACAGTACGAATGCTGTTATTTTTGAGTTGGTCTCCTATGTGAGGGTAGAACCGCCCTGGTCGAGCCGGCCGATTCGTGCTCAAATCAGCGTGGCGCTAGGTACTACCATTTTTTTTCATTTTGTTTTCGGAGTGGAAAACCCCTTCAGAACTCGGGCTTCTCGGGGACATAGGAACCAAGAGAATGTGATGTTTTCATTTAAAAACACCTTCTGCTGCTGCTGTGGGAAGATCCGGACCATGTGATTTTAAGTTCTCCCCGAATTGGCACCTACGCAATCAGATTCTTTCTAGGAAAGGCCTAGAAAGAATTATTTCTTCCCTTCAGTCCTGATGCGGCAGCCCGATTCATACAATCAGACTGTTACATCCTCTATCGTAGTATCAATCTGCCACCAGACGTCCTCGTCCTCTAGCGTCCTGTAATCCCGTTGGTGGTTCAAACCTTCGCTCTGACGTCTTCTTCGCTCGGGATTGGCCCTCTCCCGAACCGTTTCGTTTCCATCTCTTCATAGATTAAAGCTTCACAGAAAGAGACCACAGCGCCCCACCCTACTGTCACGTATCGGTATCACGCGGGGGAACCGTATCATGTTTCGTTTTGAGCCAGGTGCCATCTTAGCTCGCACGAGATATACCTATAAATTTGTATGAAAATTGTTGTAACTATTGGTAGTTCTACTTTAATGTTACATTCAACCAGTGTGTCTATAATTTTTTGTAATGTAGCTGAAAATAATATGGAAAGTATAGTTCTGGAAATCTACATACTACCTTCACTGCCGATTTTTTAGAAAAAAAAAAACTATCGTACATTGAATTCTCAAATGTTTTAAACCTGTATGAAAAAATATGTGCTAAAACTTTCCGCTTTAAAAAATCTGGCAATATCCGTACCCAAAACTTTTGTTTAGAAAATACGCTCCGTGTCTTTTACATAAACATCGACGTTAAAATATGAGCAATCGCTTTCTTTCCTCAATGTGGGAGTAAAAAGGATAGCAGATGCTCAAATCATACCGTTTGTTATTACTTGTCGGCACCGGCCTCGGCTTTGTCGACTTTCGGCTTCAAGATGATTAATGAAATAAGGAAAAATTTGCACAAAGAACGCCATTTTTATTTTTAATTACACTGGATAGATTAAAGCGTCGTTATCTGAGGTTTAGATGCTGCGACAATATGTTAGTGTAAACGGCTTTAATCTGTATTGATGTGATATAAGTTAAGATAGGAAAGTCTTGAAAATGATAGTAATTAGGGTTCCGTAGCCAAATGGCAAAAAACGGAACCCTTATAGATTCTTCAAGTCTGTCTGTCTGTCCGTCCGTATGTCACAGCCATTTATTTCCGAAACTATAAGAGCTATACTATTGAAATTTGGTCAGTCGATGTATTCGGTGAACCGCATTAAGATTTTTACATAAAAATAGAAAAAAAAACAATACATTTTGGGGGTCCCCATACTTGGAACTGAAACTCAAAAATTTTTTTTTCATCAAACCTATACGTGTGGGGTATCTATGGATAGGTGTTTAAAAATGATGTTGAGGTTTCTAAAGTCATTTTTTTGTAAACTGAATAGTTTGCGCGACAGACACTTCCAAAGTGGAAAAATGTGTGTCCCCCCCCCCCTCTAACTTCTAAAATAAGAGAGTGATAAAACTAAAAAAAATATATGTTGTACATTACCATGCAAACTACCAACGAAAATTGGTTTGAACGAGATCTAGTGAGTAGTTTTTTTTAATACGTAATAAATCGTAACACGCAATTTACCTTTCATCCAATCAATACACTAGTATAAAAATATCGATGAAAGTTACAACGAACTACAAGAACTTTTATATGATGTTACTTACTGATACGGAACCCTTCATGGGCGAGTCCGACTCGCACTTGGCCGCTTTTTTTTTGTAAATTAAAATGAAACCTGGATCACACAAATCGTTATTAAACATTTCTAAGTTATTTACGACCAAAAATATTACCAAAATTTATTTGGCACACAAAGTAACCATTAAGCTATAAATGTCAAACAAAATTTTGTAATTAATGCAATTTTTTATGTGTTACTATCACGAGATTGCCTCTTCTAAATTATTTATTGAAATGAGAATCCAATAGATATTACATTGGGTGTTAAGGAAATTGGATAGAAATTTCGTCTGTAAAACCCGTATTATCGTGATTTAGGCTGATATTTACACATGAAATATTTTTATGTTCCAATTTTATCTGTTAGCTTTTGTATTCCATATTAAATTGTTCTCCTTCTATATTCACCTAAGTTTGCTTAATTCACGTGAGAATAATTTATGGAAAGCTACATTATTAACGAGTAATACAGACCTGATATAAAGATAGTATGGAACTAATTTAAAAATTACCCATTCCATACTGCTTTGTTAAAGTGCATTAATTTCAATGCCATAGATACTGTATTATTTTGACCTTAAGAGAAGTCTAAGAGCTAATATTTATTCTGGCGTAATGCAAAATACATTTGCCGAGACGATTGATGTGTTGACTCACTTTTGAGTGGAAACCTAAACGATGCCATTTTGTTTGAAGGAGACTTGGCTGGTCTTAGATTTGAGTGTTGGCATAATGGGATAATTCGTCATAATGCCGACTCTTCACAAAACACTGTCGAGTCTCTTTATTTTTGGTTCAGAAGATCATGAACTTTATATAAATATTATATAAGCGCTAATAACATTAGAATGTTTATTTGCTGATATTATTGAATTCCACATAATATAATATATAGAATGCTGGGCACTAAGACAAGTCAATATACTTTTGTATAAAATGGGATAGGGTATGGCATATGAAAAATATATATTTGTAGGATCGTATATGATATAGTTCACATTTGGCGAGCGTGGGGACGCATGACCTTAACTCTCTTCTGAGAAGAGACCCGAGGCCAAAAGTAGACGTATTGGGTTGATGGTTGATCATAATGATATATAAATGTATATATTATATGTAGATATAGATTAAGATGTATTTGTTAGTTAATATGTGTTAATAAATAATAATAAATATTTCAGTCATTTCACACACAACGCCATACTGGCTAGCCAGTTTGTACTAACGGTACTAGACAACTGATATAATTGCAGATCATACAAACATGTCCAGCCCGGGAATCGGACCAGTGACCTCAAGCACAGCAGTCGCACTGTGCTACGGAAGAAACCGTAAAAGTCCATAAACTATAAACATGGACAACTTTCACAAGATGGTAACCGAACGACGTATTCTTCCAGTTACAATTCATCACGGAAACAAGTTAAATAATTTGTTTGCTCTTAATGTCAGCTGTGACGTCGACCTCTAAGTATCATTGCGATATCATCCGACGGAAACTTTCATTTCTCTTTTATTTTATTAGTAATAGTCAATAAAAACGTTCACTGTTCCTTCACTGTTCCTTCGCGCGGACATAGCAGTTTGACACTTTTATTAGACTTATAGATATTAAAAGCCTTAGTGCCACAAGGGACAGAAAAGAATTTGAACCGTACAATTATGTAGGTAAGGTTTTGATTTGGGCTATTGATGTTGATTGAAAGAAGGGTCAGTAATGAGCCAGTCAGCAGTTATTGATTCACGTGGCTCCATTAGGCTGGTAATATACAAGTATAGTGAGTATTCAGCGAGACTGCAACCTTAGTAGATAACGATCAGATATGTTACTTTGCATTAGATACTTTTATTGCATATATTTTTTTATTACATTTTTTTCCATAACTTTTTTATTCGTTTTTTTCAAAAACATTCGAATTAGTTTTAAATACATTTAAACTTTCTCAATCTGTGAATATACTTTTAAATAAACAGTCTTAAATTGTTTACTTTACGTTTTGCTTATACTGAACAATTTTTTTGTTTTAGAGTAGTCTGACTAGACAAACATGATACTTTCATTACTTCAAATGGGAGGTACCCCAAATAAAAATATTTTTCATAATTTTATTGTAGCACTTTGTCGACGTAATTACAACACATATTCATGCAATATTTCATCTTTTTAGCACTTACCGTTTGACGGTAAGTCGTGGACGGACGGACGGACGAACGGACATGACGAATCTATAAGGGTTCCGAGTTATAAACTTCGGAACCCTAAAAAGGGCCGTTCCAGAGATTACCTGGAACAAACAGTCAGAAAAAAGTTTAAAAATTGCCTTTTTGATGTAAGTACTGTTTGATACTACAGACATTCCAATTTTATTTATCTGTTTATATGCACAAAATCAAATTAGCAACACCAAACACCATAATAATGTATAATCCAACAAATAAACTTGTACTTAAAAGTACAATTAAGGATAATATGATATGCCATCCTTAATCCGACCAGTGCACATTATACCTATTTAACGGAATACCCCGGAATACCCCGGGATACGATGGCACTGTTATGAGTCCGGCGTAATCCCAGTATAATTGTTGACCGAGGAATGCCTTGAAAGTTGGCGGTCGTAACTATACGTATAAATGTGCCGGGTACTTTTGAAACCCGGATTTGGGGTTTAGATGATTTGAATTAAATTATAGATTAGAGTGTTCCAGCATTAATCAGCTGGGGCAATTACAAGGGAAATTTTGGAGTGTAACAAAATTATGTGGTTAGAATATTTAAATTTCTATCGTTTGGGGGAAACGATTGAGATTTATTCGATTAAAGTGTTACTGAATTTATTATGAAAGGATTCGAAATCAAATAAAAGGTGTATTAGCTGAAAACGTGCTGTTATACTTCTGTTGAAAAGCTTTAATGATTATGGTAATCCCGGACCTTTTTTTCTGTTAGAATATTTAGGCCGGGTTAGGTTTGCCTTTTTAGGGTTCCATAGTTCATGACTCGGAACCCTTATACATTCGTCATGTCTGTCTGTCCGTCCGTCCTCGACTTACCGTCCAAAGGGTTAGTGCTAGAAAGATGAAACTTTAGCATGAATATATGTTTTTATCATGTCGATAAAGGTCTATAATAAGACCATGGATAATATTTTAATTGGGATTTCTCCACTACACGTAAAATGGGGATGTTTTTTTTCTCGCGTTTACGTATCGTTAAACAGGCGTTTTAAAAACGTGTCAACCTAAATCGTCGTGTTTACCTAAATCAAAGAATCATCTTAGCAACCTCTGTTGCTAAGATGATTCTTTGATTTAGGTATCCGCTTGCGAGTTATATAATTTTAAAGGACGTGGCATGCCCTACGGTTTTCTTTTTCATGCACTGGTTTAACATGTTGAGAAATACTAATAGGCTAAACCAGTATGATTGCATAAATCTTTATCATAAGTATTATATGATTTTTCAAGCGACTACACTAGACTAGTGCGGTTTCTTCCTCAAGAATTAAAGTATCTTAATATTAAATTTGGTTGAAAGCGGTTTACCCGTTAAAGTGTAACAGACAAACATTCAAATTTATGTTACTTTGGATAATAAATCGTTTTATATTAATATTAATTTTTTCCCTTTCAATATTAATTTTTTAATTATGCTAGTATTAAAATAAATATGATGAAATAGATGACTTCTATATTAATTTAATATTTTTATATTACCTTACAGCCTATCATGTTAGGGTATACCTGAGATTTTATCACATATCATACTGTTTTGTTCATAATTTCCTTTCCATATTATAATACTTTAACGCGATTTATTTTAAGGTATAGGTAATAGTACATTATTACCTATATTCTACGATATATTTACTATATGTATAAACTGTTGACTTGAAAAAATTGAAACAAGTGTTTTTTTGTATGAAGTTGGTATAAATGTTGAATTAATCTTTTAAAGATTCTCAAAAAATAAATATCCTTTATGATATAATTCTAGCCTTTATTATTCTTAAATTTATTTGAGGTCATCTACTAATTCAATCGAATTCACCTGAAAATCAGTTTTTCCACGAAGCGACTTTCATCGGGCTTCCATAATACTAAGACTGAACTGAATTCGAAGGTTGAACTTGTTGCCAGTATATATTTGAGGACAGGACTTCCTAATAACGATTGCCACAGGTATTCATGATAGCTGCGTGAAACACGGCCAAACTTCCATACTGCGAGTAACAATATTTTGGCCCGACCCGGGAACCGAACCGGAGAATTAGGATTTATCGGCAGTCGCATACGCATACCACCTGACTAACGAAACAGTCATTAATAGTAGGCATTAAATATCCTTCATGAACTATTAAAAAATCAATTGTCATGCAAATTTTTATAAGGAAAATTAAAAAACCCTAATTACTATAAATCTTCAACGTCATCTAAAATAATTATTAGATCGTTCTTTAAGAACTTAAAGTTGCTAGATTGCAGTTATAGGTGAATGGAATATCAAAATGAAAATAACCCTTATCCCCCTCATCTCAACCACCCACCACCCTATCTCCCTTCCCCAGCAATTTTACTCCAGGAAGTTAGGTAAAAAGATTATTAAGAATAGGAATTTATGATAATGGATCTTAAACCCTTTGTGATCACGATTATTAGCGATACTGTAAAAGGTATTAACACAAGTTTTAGTTAACAGAACTGCATTGAATCCAAATATATTTCATAATATTCGTTATTCAATACTTAGCCTTTCTAGCGATGTGAAGCCAGTGGCTTGAAGTTTTTTCGTAAAAAAATAACAGCTTGACTAGATTCTCTCTAATCTATCATACTAAAATCCTTACTAATATTATAAACGCGTGAGTTTGTGAGTATGTATGTATGTATGTTTGTTGCTCTTTCACGCAAAAACTACTGAAAGGATTTGGATGAAACCTTGCAGAACATAGCTTATATATCAGAATAACATAGCAACTTTTTACTATAATAATTGTGCCGGGCGGAGCCGTGGGCGAAAATTTGTAATGTATATATAATTCATGCCAAAAATAACAAGGCACTTGCAAATTTGTTGATTTAATTCCTTGAACTTTGATTTTTACAATATAAGGTAGTCACGCTGATTTCAGCATGAAAGAGTTGGGTCGACAGAGGCGGTACTTTCCTCTCACAGAAGATCAGCCTAGAATGATAGGTTTCGTGTTGTCGTGTTTCATTTGTGAGTGCGAGACCGAAAGCCTGATGATGCAAACCCAATTCAACAGGTTTCCCATTTCAATAGTATGAGTCACCCTACTACATTGTCTGCATACGCAATGAAAATGGTGACCACTACTCTTAGATTCTAGTCATGCTTTCTACTGGGCAGAGTAGAGGCTTTTGACAGACTCACATAAAAAATATTTGTACGTACCATACCTTTTAAGCTTTTGTATAGCTTTTATGGCGGGCTTTGAGCGCGGCGACCGATTCAAGAAATTCCGTAACGAAAAAACCTAACACCCTAAACAAGGATAGAGAATATGATTGTAAATGCAGTGCGACAAGGATGTGGCAGCTCCGTGCTCTTCAGGCAGATTAGCGCATGCGTGCTGCCGCCACCGGCCGTTACCCATTGCCTTGACAACACAGTCATTCTAGATTCTTCATCCTTTATTTTTTTTTTAATTTATTTATAACAGATGTGATACATTTTGGTACATATTAAATGATTTCGCCAAACTGCATGACAGTTTGTTGCCGAACTCAAATAATTTAAATAATGTAAACACATTTAAAACAATATTCATATTTAAATGTTTCAAACTACATGGTACATACACTATAATCAGAATAACATTTTATATAATCCTTTCGTAAAAAACTAATTACAAAACATATAATTGTTATCTTCTTTACACAATACATAGCGTCCGCGTCCTCAAGTACCGTCTATCGAATCTTAGTGTTTTTTATTCCATAGATATTCATATTACTATTGTGTGCTTTGTTCAGTTGTCATTGTCTTTCGGTTAAAAGGTTGTTTGGCAATAATATTGTTGGGATGTACATTGATAAAAATACAGTGTATATTGTTTTGTAAACTTGAATTAATATCAAAGAAAAAGAAATACTGCTTAACTAAAAATAAATAAATAATTATAATTGCATAAGTTGATAAAAAATGCTATGCAATAGCTATACCGCGGCAGTCCTCGAGTGCCACATAACTTTTTTTTATGTAAGTACCGTATACACTTTGAAAAGCATATAAAAATAACTGTTAATTTTATGTTAATTACAGACACCCCAATTTCATTTATTTATATAGACTTTAAGTTGTGTCTAATGAAAATATAAGTAGGAATAACTATTTGTAGTTAGAAATGATCCAGTTTCCGAATTTAATATTAGAAAATGCACTTCACATAAACAATGAGAAATTGGAACAATAAGCAATACGATTAGCGATTAGAGTTGACAAAATTTGACAATAGGCGGTGGTATGAGTGACAGCGAGGTGGACGATAAGCTGGTAAATAAATCAAGTACATCTAGAAGTAGACAGATTATATGGTTTTGCATGATCAATTAATAAGTAAAAACAAACAATTTCGAATTAAATATTTGTAACTTATTGCATTCTTCTCTTGGTCTGTACAATAATTTAACAAAACCTAAATAAATAATTATTTCGGACATTTTACACACAACGCCAACTAGTCCCAAACTAAGCAGAACTTATATTATGGTACTCTACAACTGATATAAATACATACACATACTTTTTTTTGTAAATAGATATATATTATACACAGAAAAACACACAAACTCCGAAACAAATATTTTGCGGATCCGACAAACATTTGGTCCGACTCGGGAATCGAACCCAAGACCTCTTGATCAGCAGCCGTATACGCTGACCACTAGACCAACAAGGCTGTCTGTCAAACTGTTAAAACTCCCCTGAAACTAACTAAAAAATCTTGGAAAACAATGTAAAACTTAGATTAATGAAATTCTATTTTAGTTTTAAGTCTTATGTTATAATTTTTAGGCTTGTTTATAGTACACGTAAAAACGCTAGCACTTACACCACAGTTTTTCTTTCCCAAACGCTGATTGTATCACGCTGGTTCGGCTGAACGCCGAATATTATCAAAACAAATTGATACCGTCACGGCATAACATTTGTTACTTTTATTTATATGTACCTTAGCGCGACGTTACGTACGTACTGCTTCGAAATATATTTCTGTCCAAGGTTGTCTTGGATTTTGTTTCAGAAATAATGTGGTTCTATAGACAACTCGTCATAATATAATGAAATAAATATAATATATAAACAAAACAAATAAATACAAGATTTTTTTATACAAACCCAATTTAGGATTGTCAGATTACATATCAATTTTATGAATTTGAATGAACGAATGTTTTTTTTTTAATCTTGATACTTTTTATATATGAAGTCATGTGGAATAGTGAGTAGCTTGTTAATAAATATAATATACCTAAAAATTAAAAGTTGAAAAATAAAAGAAAAAACAAAATTAAATAAACGCTACAAAGTGTAGCTTAAAATAATTGTATAACTTAAATGAGAAATAAGCTCACGATTTTGTAAATTCATATAATTTTATATATGGAAAACACCCAAATTCCAAAATAAATATTCGCAAATCACACAAATATTTGGTCCGATCCGAGAATCAAACCAGAACAGCAGTCCCACAAGCTCATACTGCGCCACCGAGGCAGTAAAATACATTAAAAGCAAATAATTTATTCTGTCAAATGTACAATGAGCAATTATATATTAACTACTTTCAATTCAAGATGCAGTTACTGAACCTACAAAATTTAATAATGAAATTGTGGCAAGCAGTATATACGTATATACGTGGTTTCTGTAATTTAAAATCCAACTGTCTCATAAAGTAATTAGGAAACTAAATAGTATTC
Organism: Phragmatobia fuliginosa; assembly: GCA_932526445.1. Taxonomy (NCBI): domain Eukaryota; kingdom Metazoa; phylum Arthropoda; class Insecta; order Lepidoptera; family Erebidae; genus Phragmatobia; species Phragmatobia fuliginosa. The sequence goes on along the minus strand of OW052064.1, from coordinate 10,570,904 downwards.
TACTAAATTCAAATATTGATATTAAATTTTGTGTCGATATTCCTTATTTTACTCATTATTTTTCCTAATACTATTTTTTATATCAGGTTGATCCTAAATTTAGCATTCTTATTTTCTATAGTCAGAAGAAGCATAACGTTTTTCTCAATGCATACAAATATGCAATTCTATGCTCCAAAGCGCAGGTTAAGCTTGCGGCTCGGTTGTCATATAAACATTTTATAGACGTCGTTAAAGATGGCTGCCAGCTTGAAAAGTTTAGAAGCTAGTCTCTCTGCTATGTATTTTTAAATGAGTATAATAGAAACACAATCTTATCCGTATACAGTTGAATATGTAATACCATATTTGACTCGATTTTAACAAGCTGAAATCAAGGAGGCAAAATTTGAACTGAATCAGTTCTATGCTTAATACTTTTACATGCTCCTGTCGAAAAACCATTATAGGCTAAAAATCAAAAATTATAATCATTCACCTTGTCTTATTTCTAAACATATTTGGAATTAGCGCAATACTTCTTCTTCTATCATGAACCAATTGAGTGTGTTTTCTCTTTTTAGAGTCATACATATTTTTCGCACTTCATTCGATTTTCAATGATAAGTGAATATGAGTTTAATTTAATTGACACTGTTTTGATATCTATTTTTTTTTCTTAGGCGCTTTCTAAGTTGTTAACATACTCCATGAGTCAGCGCATTTTTTTTTAAATATAAATTTTATACTAATTATATGTAGCAGTAACTTGTCGGCTGTATCGTAGGAAAGGCGATAAGGTTCACACACACGCACAGGGCAAATGCACTTCCGTTCCTAGTAGTGTTGAGTTTTGCCATACATTAAAAAAATAACATAATATTTATAATAATTTTCAATGTATAATATTGTCTAGTCTACCCTGTCTGGTCTGTCAATATATGGAAAGTATTAGAAGAATCCAAGAGAAGGGGTCACAATATTATACTTTGTCCATTCCTTTATTGTTTTTTTGACAGGTCAAGCCTATAAATTACCGTTTTATTTCTTCGAAATAATGTTAGTACTTTATGGACGGGTAGTGAAGTGCTCTGTGCATAACTAACAACCACAGACTATAAAACAGTTATTGAAATAAGATACATTATTTCAAAAACTGTTGTATAGTCTGTGTATACAGTGTACAAGTATTGTTTCTGTAAATTTAATAAAATAAAAATTAAATTAAAATAATATGAATTCAAGTTTGATTATTTGCAAGGAATTAAGTCGAAATATTGAAAGACATTTAGTTCAAACTAAGAGTAAAAACAATAACTCTGTGCATTATGTTATTTTTGGACGACTGCCTTAAAACGTAACTATGCACGCGTTAGTAAAATAAAACTAATTAACAAATAATTAATATTTAAACTAAAAGTCTTTAATGAAATCGATTGAAAGGTCTTCTTAAATAAAATTGCTTTTGATTTCAAATCGAATCGGTGACGTGTGAAGGCGTGACTAATTACGAAATGTTTTGAACTGTCAAAAAGATATTATAGGAATAGACAAAGTATAATTGCGAATGCAGATAATACGTCGTGGTGACCGACTATGACGGTCTAGTGAGATCCTTCTGCATCGTTGGGTTTCCAGATTAGATACAATACGATACAGCCTGTTTCAGTTGACAAGCATATGAAAATGCTTATGTATATTTAAAATTCCGAACATTTTTTTTTGTATTTTATGCAAAACTTAATTAATGAATCCAAGTTATGATGCTTCCAAGTTAAATAAATGAAAGCTGAATTGCCATCAACTTTATGTACGTTAGGTATGAAATTAAATAGTTACTTATTTTACCATAATGACATGTTATAATCATTTCTATCCTTACTATATGAAGTTAGGCACACAAATGGTCTAGAGCATAGGATAGGATTGGCCATGTTTTATCGCGATAACTCGACATACATATTGGCACAGCCACGGGCGAGAGCTAGTTTTAAACAATGAAATGAGTTATCGGTTTACTTATTTTTTTAAAATATTATTATTATTATTCAATGGCTGCACTATTATATTTCTAGCTCTGCTTGCCTATTTCTATAAATTTATAGAATAAAATAAAGTAAATGGTCATTAGAAACGAATACATAGCGTATTGCTTTCTTACCGTATTAACCGATAACATCTTAACACTACAAAATGTAAATGCAAAAAAATGTGCGTGAGTTTGTGTAAGTAATGTGTTTTTTAACGTTGCTGTTATTCATAGAATGTACTATTTCCTACCAAGGAAATTACAAGAATAATTTGAATTTGAAAAATATGCATTCTGCTTTGTGACATTTGAAGAATTTATTGTACGTTTGTGAGGGCACAAGGGGTAACCTGAAATAGTAAAAGTAATATGATAAGAAAAATATATTATAGTTTCATTTTTCTGTAAATTCCATACCAATGTAGTATGATATAACAATGACAATCTATGACAGGGCGAGGGAAGACCTGTCTATTCCTGATTTACATATCAATTGCTGAATCTATCGCTTGTTTGTGAAATGTTATTAGAGTGCATTAAAAAAGGTAGTGGGACAAAAATAGGCGATGACAGTACTTCAATGGATAAATTCGGTCTAATGAAAATCCAAAAATAAACTTAAGTGAAACATCAACCAAACTCAACTTTTGTAACCTCGGCAAAATAGTCAAGTTGCCATGCCAATATTCAAAAACTGATATAGAATTATCCTATATCCGTTAGGGTGGTTACATTTAATAAAGTTTGTTTGTCATTTTAAAAAACTTGGTTCTCAAAACAACTGCATATCGTAAATATAAAAGGTGTGTCCATTTTAACGAACAATAGCAGAGAAAAGTTATTTCGAATCATGAAACGAATGTAAATTGTCGAGCAAACAAACTCAGGCCATTTGGCTAAGTAAGTTTTGAACAGCGATGAAGCCGTAAACTTGTGGGATTTCCACTTTATTAAATAATAAACAGTGTAACTACATGCTATATGCGATTATTACGAAACGGCTACTATGTTGATGTGATTTTAATGAAACTAAAACACGGTGAAAAGGTCATGTTATGAAACATTCGATACTGTTGTCAGGATTTAAATTTTCTTAGATGGGTGACTATATATATATATAAGAATGGCAATGGGCTGGCCATATTAGCCGCAGGACCGACAACCGTTGGGGTAAACGTGTTCTTGAGTAGAGACCGCGTCTCGGCAAACGTAGTGTAGGACGTCCACAGGCCAGGTGGAGTGATGATTTGCGCAGGACGGCTGGCAGGAGCTGGATGCGAGTAGCCGAGGATCGAACTAAGTGGCGTGCAATTGGAGAGGCCTATGTCCAGCAGTGGACTGTGATAGGCTGATGATGATGATGATGATGATGATATATATATATATATATATATATATATATATATATATATATATATATATATATATATTTTATGAGCGTTTTCATGATTCCCGGTTGTAGCGTTTTCGTGATTCCCGGTTGTTACCTTAGGATAACAATCGTGAAGTATAGTTGGAGGGCTTCAGGTGGCTTAAAAACATCCAATGGCAAGATTTACGTAGCCACAACTTTGTCTTGTCATTCCCCGACGCGCACACGGCCAGAGTGGGGACACTAGGCTTTAACCCTCTCCTAAGAAGAGACTCGAGCCCAGCAGTGAGACATTACGGGTTGATGGAAATAGCTTTGATTATATATTTTTTACGTCAATGAAACATATTAATAATACAAAGTGTCAAGACCCCTATTCATTCCATGAGTGTCGCGACTAAAGGAACAAAATAAGCAGCTAACATCACTGCCAAGAGAAGAAAAATTTTGAAACAAACCCTTTACCAACCCGTCTGGCCAACGTGGTATAGTAGGCCAAAACCTCCTTTCAAAGGAGACGTCTATGTCAATCAGTGGTCTGTTAAAGGCTGTCTATGATGATGAAGTTATTCAGCCCTTTTCTCAAAATACTGTTTTATTTGTACACTGCTTTTAAGTTTTATGGCGATCGAGACCAGAATTTATGGAGTTGCGATTTTTGATAACGAGTCTCATAAATGTTTTCTAGAACATTTGTTAATACAAATATTCATAAGCATTTTTAAATATCCTTTTTTAAAAAAAGTCGTGGTTTTAAAAAGTGGTCTATCATTATATTATTCACATTCATATTATTGCAATATTCGGTTTTTCAAAAATATTCAACTTCAAAAATTTTAAAAGTCGAACTTTTTCTGGGGAGGGGAACTAGAAGAATACTAATTCCCACAGCGGCCGACGGTGGATTAACCCGTGCCCGTGCTAGCGATTACGGTGCAAATGAGACCTAGTGTTTTGTACCGCTGTTACCTCCTTTTTATTTCCTTATTTTGTAATTTTCGGGATTGTTTTACGAATTTTTGAACGTTTTGTATTTTCGATTGTTATGAATTTAGAAGTAACTATGAGTGTTAGTTGTGTACACTCTGTGTTTTTAGTTCATGACTCGGAACCCTGATAGATTCGCCATGTCCGTCCGTCCGTCCGTCCCTGACCTGCCGTCCAAACGATTGGTGCTAGAAAGATGAAACTTTGCATGAATATGTGTTGTAATTACGTGGACAAAGTACTACAATAAAATTGTGAAAAATATTTTTATTTGGGGTACCTCCGATACATGTAAAGTGGGTATGTTTTTTTTCTCGCGTTTACCCCATCTTGTGGGATATCATTAGATAGGTCTTTTAAAAACATTGTAAGCTTTTTAAAACCATTTTTCGATTTAGGTATCCGTTTATGAGTTATTCAACTTGAAAGCGCATTTTATCTAAAAACAGGTCGGTCTCCCCCTTCTAAAAGCTAAACAGCTGGTTCAAAAATCTGAAAAATATCATGATAGTAGCCCATATATTGAACTTTCAAGAAAAACTATAGCGGTAATTATAACTTTTTTAATTTTCGAGTTCTAGGGGCCTAACTTGTAAAATACACTCAACTGGAAAACTTAGTACACAAATAAGAAAATAGTTAACTTATCAATTATCTTTTGGATACGATTTTAAATCCACCTACCATTATGGGTGACAACGGAACCCTATTCTATGCGTGACCTGACACGCACTTGGCCAATTTTATTTTTGTTCACACCTTTATCTACTCATTTCCCTACTTGTCTATTAATCAGTATGATTTCTGCAAATGAATTAGTTTGGCTTATTTGTATTAAAACAATTTTTAAAAAAATAAAAGGAAGCAACCCCAAATTTTTAAAACGAAGTCAACATTTTTTTCTAATAATAACTATCTCAAGTCTACATAAAGTAATATAGGTTTTTAGCCTTTACAGTTCTTAAGTTATATCTTATTAATATTATAAACGTAAAAGTTTGTTGCTCTTTCACGCAAAATCTACTGATTGGATTTTCATGAAACTTTTTTTACGTTTACTATAAAACTATACATTTTTTGGACTACGGAAACTGATCAGACATCTAAAGGTTAACCAAAAGTAATAAAGGCACCAAACTATTGAACAACAGAGCTCATTTGAAGCCTAACAAGATCAAAAAAACAAAATTAGCCGAAACAATGTCGAACTGTATAGAAGTTTCTGTGAAAATTCGCCGATAAAAAGCCTCCAAACAAGACTTAAAAATACCGACCTCTGGAATCCACTGTATTATTACGTAATTAAACAAGAAAAAGGTTGGCCACTGAAAGAAAAAAGCAACAAATCTGCCAACGAAAGGATATACAAGCAAGGTAGCTATGTGAAAATTGCTGTGAAAGTATTTGCTTGCAAAGTAAAAAGTTTAGGCTGTACGACGTTGCAGAGCAATAAACAAATGAACATACGAGCGGCGGCCGATCGGCCAGATTGTAGATTATATTTCACTGGCCACGAAATTTTACATTAAAAATCAGACAGGCTTACAGTATTGTGTCACGAACGTGTTCTGCTTGGGAGATATAAATTCCTTTGGTTTATTGAAGCGTTGTGTTTCCATTTCAAACATAAATTTGTATTTGTTTTGGCAAGGTTATTTCTTAAATTTAAAGGAATATTTTGTTTGTTAAAACTAATAAAACAATGCAGTTTTAATGCTCTGAATTTAAAAAAATATCGTCTCGTGTTAACTATACTGTTTATCAAAACTTATAAATACGAGTTTCTTCTTTACACACACACATGTTTTTCACTTACATCAGGAAAATCGTAACTCAGACTTTTGTGTGCCATTTAATTTGCCCAATGAACCAACAACTGTAATAAATCCAGAGACAAATTCTTAATTAATTAAGGTGCTAATAACTTTGTCTCCAGAACTACTAAGAACAGTTAAAGTTTTAATCACAAAGGTGCTAGTTTGAATGAAAATAATAGCTTAAAACTTGTAGCTATCCTTAACTGAGTTTATAACAAACATGTGAGGAAAGGCAAGATTATTGGAATATTTTAAGATGATTAGAATACGTTTAGACACAATCGCTTGACCGTCTTTTTGGTTCAGTGCTTAGTGGATGCGGCTGCTGATCAAGAGGTCTCGGGTTCGATGTCCGAGTCGAACTAAATGTTTGCATGATCTGCAAATATTTGTTACCGAGTTTAGCTGTTTTCGATGTAAAAATGAAGTATACATGTATTTATATAAGTTGTCTAGTACTGATAGTACAAGATCTTCTTAGTTTGAGAGTAGATTTTTTTGTGTCAAAAGAAAAAAAAATCGTACATAGGTTTTAAACATAAATCAATACTTTTTGGTGATAATTTTCTCACATTTCACAAACGACGGTGTGATTTAAACTTGGGGGAGCCTTTAATAAGGTAACTATATAGTAAAATATATTAAAGTATGTAAATATCTTAATATACAAATCGTCTGTACGAGTCATTGTCATTTTCTCCTAAGCGGCTTCTAAATATTTCAATGAGTTCCTAATGGTTATATGGTTTGAAAACAAAATTCGACCCGATAAATCGTGTTACTGTCGTGATGTTCTACGCGACAAACATAGGTGCACTCTCTGTTTCTTCACTTTCATAATCCGATGGAACCCGAGCTTCGAAAGACAGAAAATAGACAAAATTTACTGGGATTCTATTATGAACATACGTATTTAGTGTTTTCTATATACAATGTTAGTAAAGAAAAGGTTCTAGTATACCAGAAGATAATGATAACTTGTCTTGCAATACAATTATCACTGCTAGATTGAAAAGTAAGTCTTTTAAGGATCTGACTATTTTAAGTGCTCTCGTTCGCTTCCATTTTGTCAATGTATCGTCATTCTCTGCTCTCCATGTTAACAGGATCCTTATAGTTAATTAGCCCTAAAAACTTGGCATGAAAGAGCCGTTTGACATAGAAGAACGTCGGGACATAAAAGGCCTAAAAGTTGAAAATTATTGGGAATGAAAGACATTCACTTAAACATGATCTTGTAGCAAGAGTTTAAATAAAGTTTTTCACCTAGGCTTCTCAGCTCTGATATTGTCGTGAAAGTGTCTCTTTATGTACAAAGTAGCAGAATATATACTGATACATTAAATTTGGATTTATTAGGTACCTTCTCAGAATATTGAGAAACTCTTTTTTAACCCCCGACGCAAAACAACGGGGTGTTATAAGTTTGACGTGTCTATGTGTTTATCTATGTGTGTCTGTCTGCCGTAGCATCCGTAGCTGCCGAACGGAAGAACGGATTTTGGTATTGTTTTTTTGTTTGAAAATTGTGAATTAGTGGGGAGTGTTCTTAACTATGTTTGTTGTGTATGTTTGTTAGTGTGCTCACAAAATGGCGGAATACTCGTACATATTTTTGAACACCTCCCTCAATATGGATATCCAGTGAAAGGTCTTGAATGGTAGAATAATGTACACTATAATGAAATGGAATGCGGTGTATTAACTAACGAAATGAAATCTATATCCTATTTCTGTGTGTGTGTGTGTGTGTGTATATACACACGAGTATATGTGTGGGTTTGTGTGTATATGTTCATTTTAAAATGATTTAGTGAGACAGTGTTTCTATGTGTTGTGTTTGAGTAGGTTTCAGTCATATGATAGTCAAACTTTTACAAGACAAAGCACATTAATAAAATGGATTATGATTATAATTTGTACGATGAACATACATATCTAACTGTAATTTGAACTATAACTGCGATTGTACTTACAAATTCCGCATTCATTTATACCAACCACTGTAACAGTATCATTAATCTTACAATTTCACTCAACATTCCCCCTTCTAACAATATAATTCAAGTGTGTTTAAAAAAACTGCTACTTTTCCAGCCAAAACCATATGTTAAACCGCGTAGGCACGGCTGGGCGTTACAGTGGCAGATTACAACGGCTTAGATAGGGTTGGCTCGGAAATAAAAGCCGGCTAACTAGTAATTAGCGAGCTGTGGTCGGTTTGTGGTCGGCGTCGATGCAAATTCGACTAGCAAGCGTAAATTTGTGCTTTGCCTAATCGCGTGCTGTACCGCTTATTCCATACGCGCCAATCGGTTTATATAAAATCCTGTTATCATTTAAGCACAGATTCGGTAGCGTAAATGCATTTGCTTAAAATAATTAGAGTTTTGTTTTTAATTGTGTTTCTATAAATGTATTTCTGTCATCGTTAGGGCATTTACGCCAGCTCCGCTGCTGGTTTACGATCGGGGTAGTACTACGCTCATACAGAAGACCATCCTATTAATGACAGCATTCTTGCTGTCGTACTTCATTGGTTAGTTTCAGACCGGAAGCCCAATCATTCTACATCATTCTCCCGGCCGGAATGATGCAGATACATCTGACCAGACTACACTAGACAGATCTAATAAAAAAATAGGTAACCGGACTGCATGACAGTCCTGCCAGTTTGAGAGCTATTAGGCGACTGTGTTTACAATACTATTACTAACCGAGAAGGTTAATGAAATAAGGCTCAATGGAAAAAGTATTCTTGACGACTTTGAGTTACGCAGATTTTCTCATATGCAATGTTTAACTTTATAAAATAAATAAATAAATATTTTGGACATCTTACACACAACATCATCTAGTCCCAAAGTAAGCAGAGCTTGTGTTATGGGTACTAAACAACTCATATAAATACATAAACATACTTTTTTTTTTCCTAAATACATACATATTATACATAGAAAAACACCCAGACTCCGAAACAAATATTTGTGGATCACACAAATATTTGGTCTGACCCGGGAATCGAACCTGAGACCTCTTGATCAGCAGCCGCATACGCTAACCACTAGACCAACAATGACATGACAACCTGAGTGGGTATTAGATTAATATCATATAAAGTTTTAGGTATCGGATTTGTTGCTCGAACTGACGGATGCGGATTAACCACGTAGCAAAAGTATCTATACATGTCATGTAGACATGTATAGATACATGTATAGTTATTGCGGTCTCTCTAAGGCGGTCCGATAGATTTTATAACAGTACTGTCATCTACATAGCAATACAAAATAATGATACTATAAACTTCTCTGTTTTCAGAAGCTTTGACATGCCCTATTTATTGTTTAAAATAGATTAAGTTAAAAAAATGTTATGCATATATTAAGATAATGGGACCATTTGCTTTGTACGTACATATATCCACAGTGTAAGTTTTAGTAAACGATCGCTTTTATTGAATCATGTTTCTCTTCCATATTTATTTTTAATTACTAATTTTGATATTTTGAAGACAACAATTATCCCCACTTTGCGAGTAGGGAAGTAGGGCAGGTACCCCAAAAGTTTCTTTGACTTTTTTTATAAACTAGCTGCACCCCGCGGTGTCACCCGTATATTTGCGGGATAAAAATAGCCTACATAGTATGTGATTATCCTGAACTCATTTTTAAATTAGCCACTTACAAACTATCATTATGGTTACTATGCAAGTGTGTTATGCATAGCAACCTGTGAAGTTTTGACAGGAAATAAACAGTGATACATTTTAATATTTACGATTTATGTATTTTTATAATCAGCTAGCTTTCGACCGTGTCTCTAAACTATTGCAGTAAAAGGTAGCCTATGTGTTATTCTGATATGTTAGCTATATTACTGTAAAGTTTCATCCAAATCCATTTAGTAGTATTTGCGTGAAAGAACAACAAACATACATACATACTCACAAACTTTCGCGTTTATAATATTAGTAGAATTATATTTTAGCACATTGTTGACGCGATGAAAACCTATTTTTTTATGTATTTTTCATCTTTTGTTTGTTTGCTTGTTTCATCTTTCAAGCATTATTCGTTTGGAAGATTAGTCGAGGACTGACCATGGACATGACCTACTTATAGGGGTTTCATAAGTCGTAAACTGCGGAAAACTTAAAAGAAATGAAATTAACGAACTACTTGAAATATTCCTTATGAGACGAGAGCCTCATAAAATAATATATTTTTTCTGAAATCTTTTTAATTAAAATAGACTACGTAGAAATGTAATATCATGTTATGTGTTTTCCTCAAGTCATCCGACTTGGAGGATAGCGTTTTTACGTGGGCAATGCTTTTCGCATCATACCCTTTGTGGGGTAAACGAAGGACGTATGTGGGATTTCCGAATATGGACTATGGAGGAGCCGGCTAGTAGCCTACATCGGCAGTTCGGAGGAACATCACTAACACCTCAGCGGCTTCTGGAGTCCCCCCTGCCATACCGACTAAGGTACATACAGGGGCAGGACGCTGTCGTGCCTCTCACCACTCTACGCAGTAAGAGGCGCAACATGATCCGCCTTAGGTGACTCGCTCAGAGGACTCCTTCTGGAGCATTACATCCTCACAGATGGAGACTATAGCTTCCATTCCCTCACCCTTTGCTAGTATTGCCGCGATCAATGCTGACAATGTGTTGTGATTACGTCGACAAAGTGCTAATAAAATTACATACAAATTATATTTTTATTTGGGGTACGGGGAGTAAACGTAAAGTGGGGTTGATTTTATTTTCTCACGTCTACCCCATCGCGTGAGATATCATTAGAAAGGCCTTTTAAAAACATTATGAGGTTGCCAAGATCATTTTTCGATTTAGGTATCTGTTTATGAGTTATTCAACTTAAAAGCGCATTTTTTGCTAAAAACAGGGCTTCCCCCCCCCCCCTCTAAAAGCTAAACGGCTGCCTCAAAAATCTGAATAAAATCATGATATCAGTCCATATATATGGAACTTTCAAGGTAAACTATAGTGGTTTAGATATTTTTTTTATTTCAGGAGTTATAGGGACCTAATTAGTAAAATACAATTACTTGAAAAACTTTTGAAGAATCAAAACTAAATAGGTATAACAATATTATTTATCAAAAACGGCTGAACGGAAATAGCTTGTGTATTCATAATAATTGACACCTCTCACACATCACACACACACGTCTTTTTTCTAACTAGCAGAAATCGTACTATAAGAATAAGGCTTGTCATAAACATATGTACTTTTGAATAAAGTTAGAATAGACTTTCACAAAACAATCCCAATTGAAATGCGTATCCAATGGGTGATTTTATATTTAGCACATTATTAAAGCACTGGGGCATTATTGAAATGTACCTAATCGTTTTTCATTTGTTTGTTTTGAAGGCTGCCAGTTGGCTATGCATCAGTTTTGTGCTTGATCAAACAGAATACAAGCTTCTTTGTTCTTGCTACATGTACTAAAATTATTTTGAAATTCATGAAAACATTTATCCACTTCGCAAAATTCATTTCTGAATACACACTATTATTCAACAAACATTAATTTGTTGCAGGTAACTTACATTTAAATGTTTGTAGTAGAGTATTAATAATTTGATTATTTAATTGTGCATACTATTGAAAACATAGGCTACAATACAAAACAGCAACAAATATTGATATGTTGTGTATGTATGTGTAGTATTGAATACACACAGAGTTAATCATCTTTATTATCTTCCGAGACCGAAAGTATTTAGAGCCGGCTGCTAGTTCAACCGGTTTTACCTCAATATCAGTTTTTTCATGGAGCAACTGGCATCGGACCTCCGCAACCCTGAAAAAGTTAAAAAAAAAGCTTCAAGTTTTTTCCTGGTCCATATTACCACTAATTGCGTTATATGAACAATTAAGGTTATGTAGATGCAGTGTTAACACAACCGGCCACTCCAAAGGCTTATGTGATCCCGTAATAAATCATAATTAACACGTATTGATGAGTCCATCGGCAGAACACGACGTATAACTTCATTTAAGGTTGTATTGATTAAGTACGATAACGCTTAATTACAATACCTATGTAAAATTCAAGACAAGTATTACAATACCTATGTAAAATTCAAGACAAGTATTACAATACCTATGTAAAATTCGAGTTACTATAAATATGTAATAATACTGTTCTTTAAGCTTACTGAATACTTTATGGTGCTGCAAAAACAATTCATTCAATCAATTTAGTAAATCTTTCTTCTTATTTTGTCCTTCGACTTTGTAAGTGTTCTTTACTTCCATTAATTTTCACAATTCGCATCAAGTCATAAGCTTGAAAAAATTTAACCTCCTTCAGACGCAGTTGGGTAAAAAGGGTTAAAAAATCTTGTCATATCGATTATGTGAGACACAGAATCAGTGTAATATTAGATAATAATATATTAATTTTAAGAGTCAATTGAACAAAATTACGAACATCTGACTGAGTAAATATACGCAATTCTGAAATAAAAGCAGTTGTACACTATTTCAGAAGCACAATCCACTTGCGATGTAAGCTTCTTATGTGATAATGTCCAAGCCTATTGCTATTTATCGGATACCGTTCTAATCTTGGTAATAATTGAGAAATTTCCTAACAGGAAAATACGGCATCGGATAAGGAAAATGATTGCGAAGCTAAAATCTTTCTGGCTGTGATACTTCTGGGCTTGTAATAAGATTAACTACATTATATAGCTTAAGCTCTGGTATAAACTGTTATTGTTGTGTATATTTTGTTTCAAAATAAGCTGTCAAACTTTTATCTTAATTGATTGGTTTTATTTTTAATTAGCTGAGTCGTACTTACCCACAGTTATTGTTATTGATCCCGAGTAATGTCGTGGAGCAAAGCTGGTCTAAAAAGATAGCCTCAGTTACTAAAATAGCCTAAGTACTAAATTACTACACTTAGTTACTCTTCAATTTTATTTAATTTATATGTGTATACACTTCAATTTATCTAATATTTAAAAAACATTGAATATATAGGGTAGAGGTTGATCAAAATCACACCTTAAAGGAGACAGATGATCTCAGATTGCAATAACAACAATGTATTTTTTTTGTATATAAATAATTTTATAATTAACGAGTTTTTCTTCTCATACCATATTCAGAACAAAAAAAAACATCTCTTAAATTGGGAAACGAATAGAGTCCAAAGTCATTTATTATTTTATTTTTATTTTACGTTGTGTGTTAGATGTCCAAAATGCTCGAAAAATGATTGATAGGTTTGTATAGTCTTTTTTTCTACGTGTTGTATTACATCGATTGATGTGTGACGTTAATTCATATTGATAGATTTTCTCTATAACAAATCATTACGTATTATTTTATTTATTTTAAGCTTCCCGTAAGCATCAAACTGTAGCAGGCGTTTAAATAGGAGGTAAATACTAAAAAAAATACTTTTATTTTGCTATACAGACCATTTGCACGATTATAGCCGGACTTAGACTGGCAAGTAACTGATAATATGAAGGCTACTTTTATTAGAGGCTAGTTTCTTCCAGCAGTGTTACCGACGGTGTGGCAAAGATACAATAACAACCGCGGGATCAGATAGTACTGTATATATTTTCATATGTATTTTGTGAAAAGTCAATTTAAAATTAGAAACAGACACATCGACTTAATACTTTTTTTAAACCACTTTTAAAAGCGCAGTAAGTGAGTGTGTTTAAATCACATAACTTAGTTCATATGTAGTGTAATTAATTTTGTAAAGACCAAAAATATTACTTAACTCCAATATATGAGAAAATTCCTTTGCACGGCTTGTAGAATGTAGATGACTCGACAAGGAAGCTTGCGGTCATAGTAAGAACATGACATATTGACAAAGCCTCTTAATTACAATATTGTGCATATAATGTCAAATGAACGTCTTATTTAAGTGAGATAATATTTCTTGTCTATTGAAAGTCTGTCTTCTCACAGAGCTTTACAGTTTTAAAGTATAATATCCATATAATATGTTTGATTCTTATCTGCTCCCACATTAACTCCCATATAATTTGTATAAAAAATTACACATCTACGTTAGACATTCAGAAAGGACGATATTTTTTATACAGAAAAAGTACTGTTCCTAAAGCTTAGAATGATAAATTCAACGTAGAACTAGTATATGTCAAAAAGTCAACTACAGGTTTGGTTATATCATAAAACGTGCATGAAGTTTGGATAGTGTTGTACTTTAAACGAAATATTGTATAATGCAGTGAATATGTGCGCTCACTTCTTTGATACCCGCGCTGACGGGTATTAAGGTATAAGTGTAGCTGTTAAGATAGCAGACACAGAAGCTTAGACGTCTGGATATATCAAAACTTGAATAGAAGAATCCTTGTAAGTCAGCATAACTGTGCAATATACATAATACTTGGTATATCTCCTATCTCTTTAAAACGTAGAACATTACCATACGTCATAATAGCGAGCGTTTCATCTGCTACGGTCCAGCCACACGAATAAATCGGTGTCCAGTTTCCGGCCGCCATCTTGGATTGTGCTAACGGGTTCATTTCCTACGCCTATACATTTCCGGTGAATTGGATGTTGCCAAGTCATAATTTTTAAAGCACCCAGTATATTTTCGCAAAGAAATGTCCTGGGATGTAATTATTTCGGGTAATTAATTGTGTTTATTTGGTAATGTTTCGGGGTTCGGGGTTGGTTGGTAAAGAAAGCGTGATATTGATATCGCTTGTTTAATTAAACAATGTTGGTGAACAGTGAGTGCCAATTTCGATCCCCTATTTGTATGTTTGTATTTTGCCAGGAACGGTATCGTTTAAGAAAGTTGATTTGTTCGTATTTTATATAATGGAAAGATTTATTCTAAAAAGCTTGTACCTAAGTGCTTTAGAAGTAATTCTGAAAACAAATTATATCTTAATTTCTATTCTTAGTTCAGGAAAAACAATTAAAAATGCAAGAAGGATTTCCTTATAAAAACACAACACTTTTATACTTTAATTTACCGTGTTGCAGAACACAACTTTACTTAAGTTGACTCTTCTTATACCTATATAAAATTATTCCTATATTTTAAATTACTTTTTAGCGTTGGAGCTAGAACTGACTTAGTCATATCACCTTTTTTTCTGTTGGCAAATCCTCCTGGATACCATCAATTGGTTGCTATATTATAATCCAGAGGAACCAGGTGTACCCTCAAAAGGAAATCCCTTGAACCTTTCATAAGTCGAGCTACCTACGGTTTGTAGGTGGCCTCCTACTGTGTGGGAACCTCCACGTTCCCTAAGCCATAGTGCCTGACAAA
The DNA here is from genome assembly GCA_932526445.1 of Phragmatobia fuliginosa. NCBI lineage: Eukaryota > Metazoa > Arthropoda > Insecta > Lepidoptera > Erebidae > Phragmatobia > Phragmatobia fuliginosa. The sequence goes on along the minus strand of OW052064.1, from coordinate 10,555,388 downwards.
ATTGTCATCAGGTAGATGAAAACAAGTTCATTTTAATTATTTTGATCACAAAAATATGTATCTTGTGTCTGAGCTTATCTTTTTAAAGATTCGTTTCCGTAAACCGTCATAAATAAATAAGAGTAATGTACTTTCAAAAATTTAAAAGTATTATTTTATCAAGCGTAGGTGTGTTATAGCAAACAAACTGCATAACATTTCAGGGTACCTCCTGCAAATAGCACCCTTTTAAACTGACGACAGAGACAAATGGTTGGGTTTCGTTACATGACAGAACGATCCCATTTGTACGTCTCCGTCTGCCAAATTATTATTCGAGTGACATTGTTCTCTTTTAGTACAAATGTTTACCTATGCATTGTATTAATTAAATAATTAAAAAAATACCGGACTTCAAGTATCAGAAGCACGGGATCAAACCTATGTATTAAAGGTAGTAGAACTCTGAGTTTAAGACGGATGGGCCCGGCTCGACCGGGGATGTTCTACCCCACAAATTCATAACCCACCATACCCCACAAATGCTGCCACATTGAAGTGGTCGTATTTCGTTGGCGAGTGTAATACCGGAGGCCCAATGATACAGTTGCATCTCACTAGGCATATTACATGAAAGTACTGATCTGAAAACAAGCTGGCGCATTTAAGGTCAGTTTACTGACTATTTAATTTAATCTCAATTGATTTCAGGATGATAGAAAAATTAAGAATATTTTACAAACAAATGAAAACAAAAGAACTTTTGTCACTAAACGGCGCCATGTATTTATTTGTATTTTAACGGATTCCTTTTTTTATTTTTACAGGGTGTGCGTTTCTGACGTACTTCAATCCAGAGAGTGCTTCAAGCGCTCAGACAGCCCTCCATGAGAAACGGACATTACCAGGGGTAAGGCATACTTTTTAAAATACTTATATTTTAATCTAATGACATACTAACTTATGGATGAATATGTTATATCATAAGTAAATAATTAAAATATATTATAAACTTATTACAAGTAGATTTACTATTAGCGATCACAAAAGATTATATTTCTAAAAATACTACATTTTTCATGGCGATAATAAGGATAATATTTCGCTGCTCATCTGACTGTTCCTATTATCATCATCATATAATAGGGTAAGGTGAAACGTTAATACTTTACCACTAAATAGATCAAGTGGTCCTTTTTTATATAACTAGACCTACCAAAGTGGCTCTACTCTGTCGGATGGAAAGAATAAGTAGAATCCAGGAGAAGAGATCACCATCCTCATTGTGAAAACAGACAATGCAGCATGGTGACCCTCACTATGGCGGCCTAGTGAGATGCAACTGCACACTCACCAACCAAATAGGACAACAAAAATGCTGTAATTTTGAGGTTGACCTTCTTTGTGAGGGTGATACTTCCTGGGTCGAGTCGAGCTCATTTGTGCTAAAGTCAGCATCGCTCAGTTTCTGGAAAGTTTCAACATATTATCTTTGCATACGTATAACTAAATATATTTAAAATAAACACTTCACGTATTTAACACACAACACAAAGTAAGCTCACTCTGTAGTAGAATGGTTCCTAGATATAAACTACGTAAAAACACGAATCATATGACTGATCCGGGTACGAGTGGGAATCAAACAAACAATTTCTGTCTCGGATTATATCCGACACCAAAAGAGCTTTAATATACCTATATCAGTTTCGTTTCTGCAATGAAACCACACCTTAATTCGACAACTCCATATAAAATTGATGAAATTTAAAGCCTAAATTAACTGACAGTACACTCAACTCGTCCGAATAAGTTCATTTTATACGGAAGTAAAACGATTATATAATGACTACATCGTAAATGTGAGTTAGCTTCAATAGCGCTCGTTCACTGTTATATTATTGTTATCTTTGAGAATATTATACAATTGAGTGCCCAACTTACTGTAGTAAGAAATGCGACGTTAGAGGGTGAGGTAGAGCATTATTTTTTAAACATATAAAAGTATGTAGTATAAAATTAATTGGGCAAATGGATTCAACGACAACCTATAACGTATCACTGCTGGTCTCCTCTCAGGAGAGGGTCAAGACCATACGTCCCTACGATGGCTGGGACTGGTAAGGTACGTTGTGGCTACGTAATCTTTGCCTTTGGATGTTTTAAGACTGCCCGAAGGTCTCCCACTAAGCTTTACGACTTTTATCTTATGATAATAACCGAGACCAACTGCTTAACGTTACCTCCGATTCACGGAAAGTCTTTTAACATATCATGCTTCAAACGGTCACCCATTTAGGTCTGACCGCTCTCTCGTTGTTTACCCTCGGTGATTGTTTTCAATCGCCTAAGGCCAAGTGGCCTCGATAGTCAAGTGACTATGAGCGCTTCAAGCATATGGATTAGGTGTTATTGAGTAGCTACCAGTGGCAATAGTAACTACGTTCGCCTATTGAGAATTTTGGAGTTCCACTATGGTAAGTAAGTCATTTTGCATTTAATGAGAGTTTGTGAGACCCGTAAGTTCTTTGACTAGGTCAAGAAGTACATAGCTTTGATTTTCTATAAGACCTGACCGTCCTGTGGAACCGGCTTGTTAATGCTACAGTATACCACTCCCACGAAATTTGTATTTATTCAGGACGTTATGAAAACTTACATGTGCGCTATAAGAAAAATAGAAAAGAATGAGATTACTTTTCATTAAGAAAAGGACTGATATAATTAAAACATTTTGAAATAGGTAGAAAAAAATCGTGTTTACACACAACGCCATCTAGTTCCAAACTAAGCAGAGCTTTTACTATGAAATCTTTTATACTTTTCTTTTGTAAATACATGCATATTTTATTACATCGAGAACACGCAAACTCCGTATAAAAAAGAAAAAGATATTCATAAAATGTGTATTTGGGTATGTCCGAACAGTTGAAGTCATATTACAGGATAGTTTGGCTTAGTCTTGAAAGGCACAAAGTTCAAAGCCCGACACCGAAACGGAAGACCGCTTCACCTAATATTGAGTTACCCATCAGCCCTGTAACTAGTTAGGTATGTACTAAATAAACATATTATTATTAACAGGACTGAATTTCAATGTCAAAAGCTTATACTGCTTTTTATAACATTCGCTTATAGATATATATGAGAAGCATATGACACAGACCAAATATTTCTATCATCATCATCATCATCGTCTTCGGCCTGTCGCAGTCCACTGCCAGACATAGGCCTCCCTCATTGGATTTCACTCTGATCCATTTTGGGCTTCTCACATTCAGGTCCTGCCATCAAATACTCATATTAATTCTTTTAAAACAATACTGATGTTATAAAACAATTAATTTCATTTCACTAACATTAAAAATTAAATAATTTTTTTTATCACCTACACTGATTTCGGCCTGGGTTATGTACTTCATACATCGCAAAAAGTATTAGATTGACAGTGAAACATTTAAATATTTCTTATTCTTGTTATTTTTTTCTTTTTTAAACGTTTTTAATAGTTTCACCTGCTTTGTGTCTCTGTTTCATCCTGCGCGGGTGTCGTAAAAGGCGACTAAGGGATAAACGATGCAAGATAACACCGATGCAAAGAGAAGGAAAACTCGAAACCAACCCTTTTTTTTTTTTTTTTTTTTTTTTTACGTGTGGAAATCCCCGCGGACCGTCACCCCGTCGGGGGTTACGGCGGGGTGGTGTGTCGGACTCGAACCGACTAAAACCACACGGTGTGACCCTCTCTGCGCCTTTGTGTTGGAAGGAGTCCAGGGAGGGGATTTCCTTCTGGACTCCAACCGGCGCCTGCCCGCACTGTTGCGGGCACCACCTCTAACGTGTACTCTCTAATTGGGCAACGTCCGGTCACACGCGGACGCCGCCCCCTCGCGGTTGGCCTCTACTGCGGACGGACGGGAAACCCGTCCCGCCCATCCGCGGCCACTCTCAGGGCGGCATGAGACGCAGGTATGCGCGCCTCCGCCGCCCGGGGCGCCGGCGGCGGATTGGGTCCGATTGGATAGCATCCTCCCGGGCCTTCTCCGCCACCTCCTTCTGCAAGATTACGTCCTCGCAGAAGGTTGCGACCGCGGTAAAACAACTGTCGCTGCCGGCCATCGATCTTATGACGGCCGGCAGCGAGAGATCCCCTCCGATGACTGCAGTAAGGACCCGGCGCTGCGCCGCCCAAGCGGGGCAGACCGCCAGCGTGTGCTGGGCCGTGTCCTCACTGCAGTCGCAGTGGTGGCAGGCGGGACTCGGTTCCCTCCTAGCGAACGAGTGCAGGTACTTTCCGAAGCAACCGTGCCCGGAAAGCACCTGCGTCAGCCGGAAGGAAAGGATCCCGTGCTGCCGCCCTGCCCACTCCTCGATGACCGACTGAAGAGCCTCCACGGCGGCGAAGCCAGCGCGTGGGGTCTCCAGCCGGAGCGACCATCTCAGCATGGTGGCTCGGCGAGCGGCTTCGCGCCACTCGCGCACGTCCTCGGGCGGAGGGCGAAATCCGCTCTCCGCCCGGAAGTCAGCCACTCGCCGATAAACTTCGGCGAGCACTTCCGCCTCCAAATCCCACGGGGGTGTTCCGGCCAAGGCACACGCCGCCTCTGTGGACACCGTGCGGTATCCACGTATGGCTCTGACCGCCAGTATCCGCTGGGGGCGCCAGAGGCGCGCCCTGTTCTGGGCGGACAGAGCCGCCGCCCACACCGGTGCACCGTAAAGTGCCATCGACCGGACAACCCCCGTGTACAGCTGCCTAGTGGGGACACTGGCCCCGCCCAAATTGGGCAGAAGTCGCCCTAGGGCGGAGGCAGTGCCCACCAACTTAGGGACAAGCTGTCGGAAGTGCTCGTCGAAGAGCCACCTACCGTCGAGGACCAGACCCAGGTACCTCATCTGGGCCCGGACCGGTACGAGGACCGAGTTGACCTCGATCGAGGCGCCGGCGGGCGGACCGCGACGGGGCCCATGAAATAATAGGGCCTCCGTCTTCTCCAGGGCCACCCGCAGACCCAACGCCTCGATGCGCCCGACCACCCGGGAGACTCCCGTGGTGGCCAGGTGCGCCGCCTCCTCAAAGTTTGCCCCCCGGGCCGTGATCAGGGTGTTGTCTGCGTAACAGATTACACCCAGCCCGGGGGGGAGACGCCCTCGTAGGGCCCAGTCGTATCCCATGTTCCACAGGAGTGGTCCTAGGACAGACCCCTGTGGAACACCGCACGACATGGCCCTGCGTCTCAAGGCGCCATCTCGGTCCTCATACTCGACGGTACGCTCCTCTAAATAGTCTGCCACCAGCCGCCTCAGGTACCCTGGCACTCCGTGGTATTGGAGTGCGGCCCTGATGCAGCCGAATGGCAGACTATTGAAGGCGTTGGCGATGTCCAATGACACCGCCAACACCACTCCGCCGCCTCTCACCGCCTCTTCGGTCACGGCCCTCAGGCGCAGGATCGCGTCGACCGTCGAACGCCCTTCTCGGAAGCCGAATTGGGCGTCCGACAGGTCGGGCCCCACCTCGCTGAGGTGCCGGACGATGCGGGCAGAGAGAACCCTCTCGAACAACTTACCCGCCTCGTCCAGCAACACGATGGGCCTGTAGGCCGCGACCGAATCGGCAGGCCGTCCATGCTTTTGGATCAAAACCAGCTTCCCGCACTTCCAACGCTCAGGGAAGCGTCCGGACGCCAGGCTAGCGTCCAACACTCCCCTGAGGTGGTCCGACATGTAGTCGAGGGCACGGGCCATCACTCGGGCTGGAACCCCGTCCGGCCCGGGGGCGGTGTTCTTGGATCGAATCCGCAGAACAGCCGCCCCTACCTCAGATTCCGTGACAGGCGGAACATCACCCACGCTGCCCTGACGACGACCACGACGGGCCATCGACGGGGGTGTGTGTTCCGCCCGCTGCGGGAATAGGCCCTCGACCACTTCCTGCAGGAAGCTGGGCTGGAGAGTCTCCGTAAGGGGGGGGCCCTGTGTGCGGAGCTTTTGACGCACCGCACGGTAGGGCCGACCCCAGGGGTCACGCTCCAGACTCTCCAGCATCTCCACTCGACTTGCGTCTTTGGCGCGGCAGATGGCCAGCCTCAGAGTTTCCCGAGCTGCACGGTACTCCTCGTGAAGCCGGTCCACCTCCTCACCGCCTCCGTGGTGACGTCGCCGACTCCGGGTGTGGGACCTCCGGGCACGTACGCAGGCCGCACGGAGGTCCGCCAACTCCTGGGACCACCAGTAGACCTCCTTCCGAGGAGGCCGACGGCCACGAACGCGGGGCATGGCCGCATCGCAGATGAGCGTTAACGCATCGGCGAAGCGACCAGCCCCCACGTCGACCTCCTCGGTCGGGGCCTGCGGAGACAGCCAAGAGCAAACAATGGCCGCCTCCTCTAGTAGGTCCCTGTCCAGCTTGGCGACAGCCCACCGCGGAAAACGGGAGGGACGCCGCGCCGCGTGACCCCTACTGGCGTCCTGGGACCGGGAGAGCTCGAATCGGATATAAAGGTGATCCGAGAGCGTCTCGACCTCATCCAGGACACTCCAGTTCCTTACTCGTGCGGCGACTGCAGGGGTAGCGAACGAAAGGTCCACTATCGACCCCCCCTGCTGTCGCACGCACGTGTTGGTGGCGCCTCTGTTCAGCAAACAGAGGCCCACCGACGCCGCCCACTCCACGACGGCTTCGCCCCTGGCGTCCGTCGCCGGGGAACCCCACGCAATGGACTTTGCATTGAAGTCCCCCAGCACGAGGACGTGCCCAGACCCCAATCGCCGTATCGAGGTCTCCAGGTTGTTGAGGAAGACCTCGAAGTCGCTCAGACTCCGGTAACTCGAAACCAACCCTATACCAACCCGTCTGGCCAGCGTGGTATAGTAGGCAAAACCTCCTTTTCAAGGAGAGGCCTATGCCAGCAGTGGATTGTTAAAGGCTGTTGATGTTGATTATGATGATGATGATGTGTATTTGTCTGTTTGTAATCGACTTTAGTTTATATTTTCAAATTAACAGTAGGTATTCACCAAAATGCATATGAAATATTTACGATACTGACAGATATTTTCTGACTGATTTTGACGGAAGTTTAACTATCAGGTAGCTGATGTTATAATTAGTAATTTAAGCTAATTTGATTTTAGAAAAAGGTGTGTTGAATACAAAAATGTACACAAGCACTGCACAACTGAAAGTGGGAAAACAGTGTAGGTGATTAACTAAATTGACATTAAAATGTCGCTGAGCTCGACCTGGTTCTGAGCCGTATTTCCCAATGGGGTGAAGAGAATTTGGTCGAGTTCAACGCCAAGAAAACACAGGTGTGCGCGCTCACTACGAAAAAGTCTCCATTCCTTCCTCTCCCCACTTTTCAGAACACTCAACTGCCACTACAGGACAAGCTCGGTATCCTGGGCATGGATGTTTGCCGGGATCTCAACCGACGGGAGTACATTGAGAGCGTCACCAAGGCGGCCTCGCGGAAGCTAGGTGTACTCAACAAGGTGAGACGGTTCTTCACGCCGGAGCATCTGTGTCTTCTCTACAAGACCCAAGTTCGTTCCTGCGTGGAGTATTGTTCTCACCTCTGCGATGGATCTGCGCAGTACTTGCTTGACGCTCTCGACCGGTTGCAGCGGCGAGCAGTCCGCATTATAAATAGTCCCGAAACCACCGAGTTCCTTGAGCCTCTGCAGTTACGGAGAAACATCGCCTCTATGGCGGTCCTCTATCGCCTTTACCATGGAGAGTGTTCTGAAGAGCTCTTCCAACTGATCCCTCCCTCTCCCTTCCTTTACAGGACAACACGTGCTGGACTCAGAAGTCACCGCTTTAAAGTGGAAGAAATACGCACCAGAACAAAACGGTTCGGCTCTTCTTTCCTATGCCGAGCAGTCAAAGACTGGAACTCACTACCAGCTCACGTGTTTCCTTCCCACTATGATCCCGGGTCCTTTAAGCGGGGCGTGAAAAAGCATCTCACTAAGCCGCCATAGTGTGGGCCGCCATGCATTATTGTCTGCATTCGCGGCAAGTGTGGTGGCCCCCACTCTTGGATTCTGCTCATGCTTTCCATCAGGCAGGGTAGAGTCACTTTGGATGGCTTATGTATAAAAAAAAAAAAAAAAAAAAAAAAAAAAAATGAACGAATTAACAAATTAATAATTATCAATTAACTGAGTTATGAAAATCTTAAATAAAATAAATAAATTGAAAATATTTTCATTTACTTGTATTTCAGTTTAATTTATTTAAAATGTGGGTTATAATCGGTATTAAATATCAAAATTATATGGCACTATCTAATCGGTGTCAATCCTGCGAGGTAACGAGCTTCTCGAAATTTCGCAGACGCAACTTCGCCTTCATGATGAAGTCTCTAGCTAGCTAGCTTAAAATAGATAAAATTAACTTGCGAGATGTTGACAAGTAATGTAGCCTTTTCTTGTCTGCATTAGTATTTTATTTCATGACACAAAATATTTACTATTTATTTAATATAATATGGGACAGTTTTTAGAAGTACCAGTTTCTGAATTATTTACTAAAATTAAATATTATAAAAATAAGGTTTCGACTTCACAGTTGGCCTATAGGTTTAAGCGGTCTGCCTGGGAGACTAATAAAAAAAGATGTTTAGATTAAATACACAACGAAATTTTTGATCTATACTGAGTAACTGAGTAAGAAAAAAAAACTATTATAAATAAGAATAATACTATTTTTTTAATTTCATTCTCACTATCCTCTAGGTTAGGTGAGACATTGAGCCCTTATGGATGGTAAATAGATAATAATAATATATATATATATATATATATATATATATATATATATATATATATATATATTAAATATGATAAAAATTAAGATACCGATTGATTCGAAGCATGTTTTAAATATACATTTACTACAATTCTTCCACTTCAATTATATTATTTCATTTTTGATTGCTTTAAGTCTCGAGTTCTATGTTCGGATTTGTTTCTGATCCTTATTTTCGAATCCGAATGTTAAAATGGTCACTATAAAATGTTGTTAGGATAGCTAATTGCATAATAACCTAAGATTAAGCAGGTACTGCATAAGTTAACCGACTTGGTATTATATGGGTCTTACATTTTTTACGCTAAAAGAACTGGGTTGTGCACATCCTTAATTTTTTAGAAGATATGATTTTTATGACATTATCATTTATAATACCTTCGATTTGATCAACAAGAAATCAGAAAATTTTGTAAATGAAATAACGTTATGTGTTTAAACTTTTGATATCATCCTTAATCTTTCCATAAAGTCATGCTCCTGAGTTTCGAACATCCGCTCTGAATATAAATTGTATCATTTTAGCGAAACCGTAATGGAAAAGCAAAATTAAATAATTCAGCTCTAAGAAATTTTGTGCCCATAACGGCTTTCATAAATAATGAGGTAACACATTGAGTGCGTGAGGTGGCTTATATTTTGTCTCCAATATTCTGCCTCTCGGTGTCGTTTGAAAAAAGAATCAGGAACGACTTTAAGCCGGTAGTCCGGCTTAGTGCATAAGAAGCACTACTTTGGAATTGAGTTTCTGAAATCTCACGAAGAAATGTAGATCAACTTTTTTGTTTTACATTTTTTGCAAATTAAAATGCGGCTTTTTGTATATTGCGATAAAACATATATTCTTAGTACCGTGGTTCCAAACTGAAGGATTGATAATGTGTTTCATTATAATCAGCTTATTGCAGTCCACTGATGGACATAAACCTCCCTGCGGTTTAAAAAAAAGTATTAACAGCATGAATAAAAGCTTAAGTAGAATTCAAGATTTGTTGTCACCACCGTCATTGTGAGTGCAAGCAATTCATTATGACGGCCTTGTGAGATGCTTCTGCGATCATAGGAACTCCGGTCTCGGTTACCAACAAAATATAACAGCACGAATGCTACACATATATCTCTTTAAAACTATATTTTAGGTTTTTTCTATGCTGAACCATTACAGTCATTTTTATACCTTTAAGACTTCCAATCTATAATAATATTGTAAAGTTTAAGTTTGTTTTTTTGTACGCGCTTTTTGTTCAACTATGGTCCGATTTGATTTTTTCAGTGTTACATAGTCCATTTATCAAGGAAGGCTATAGTATAGGCTATATGTTATCATGCTAATGTTATAAAATATGTAAATTTTCAAAATCAGGTTTTTTTCCTCTTGAGAGCTTCCGCTGCAAGCATTGCGTAAACTGTTAAAGTTTCGCAAAAATCATGTATGACAGAATTCGTATCCCTTTAAAAGTTCTAAAAAAAGTCTGTGACTGCATAATTATGCCTTTCTTATAGGGTTGGCTCACTAGAATCATTTTTATGGGAAATAAATTTGCTGCCGCGGTATAACATCACGCTACGGGCTATAGAATACACGTACGGGGCTGTGTGGATCAGGTACTGAAACATAAAGCAAACTTTCGCTGAAAAAAACATAAGTAAAACGTTTTCATAACTTACTCAACGATTGCGAACATCAGGATCACTATAACTTTCACAAAAAACTTTGTATGGTTGCTTTGTTTTTAGGGTTCCGGATTTCGGGACTCGGAACCCTTACAGTTTCGCCATGTTCAATATTGATCCTAAGTACGCTCTCATAAGGAATGATGTTGCCTGGAGCCTGGATTTCAGCGTGAATGGACCGGCTCGTCCGGGGCAGTACTGTTCTTACACAGAGGACTAACTTATTCATCATCATCATCATCAGCCGTTAACAGTCCACTGCTGGACATAGGCCTCTCCTTAGAAGGAGGTTTGGCCTACTATACCACGCTGGCCAGACGGGTTGGTTTCAAGTTTTCCTTCTCTTTGCATTGATGTTGTCTTGCGTAGTTTATCCCTTAGTCGCCTTTTACGACACCCGCTGGATGAATAGGAGTGGTGACACTCTGTATTCTTAATCCGTCACTACACGGACAATCTTATTAATGCCAGCATTCGTGTTGTCATGCCTACCCTTACAATGAAGGTGGTGGCCACTACTCCTGGATTCTACTCGTGCTTTCCATCGTGCAGAGTAGAGTTACTTTGGTAGGTTTAAATATTTTAAAAAACTGTACCTCCGTCCATCCACGACTTACTGTCAGAATATTTAGTACTAGAAAGATCGAACTTTGCATGGATACGTGTTTTTATTTTGTCGACAAAATGCTAAAATATTATCACGTAAAAGTGCTTTCATCACCGCCAAGAGAAGGAAAACTTGAAACAAACCCGATACCAACCCGTCTGGCCAGCGTGGTATAGTAGGCCAAAACCCCCTTTCAAAGGAGAGGCCTATGTCTAGCAGTGGACTGTTAAAGGCTGTTGATGATGATGATGATGAAAAGTGCTTTAAATTAGGGTACCACCCCTACATGTAAACTGGGGATGATTTTTGTTTCTCGCGTCTACCCTATTCTATGGGATATTATTAGATAAGCCTTGTGAAAGTATGTAGGGGTTGTGAAGACGAATTTTTGATTTAGTTTAAGCGTCATTTCTCTTGAAGTTAGGGGCCATGACTCAAAGTAAAAGCATCGTGGTTATTATAATGTAGAATACATTATAATGTATAGATATAAATCTGCGGGATTGCTACCATGTACCTTTTTGTTAGTGAGTATCCGATATGATCCGATATGATAGGAGTAGAGTATCCGATACTCACAAACAAAAAGGTACATGGTAGCAATCCCGCAGATTTATATTTAAATGTTACTGACCATGAAAGTTTAAAATAATATAATATTATAATGTAGTAACTAACTACGGTACTAATGGGTATAATTCTTAAAAACGTGGAAAATTTACATTTAAACGTATAAAATAAATGTAGGGGCTTCGAGCTACGCTTATTACCGCAGCTAAATTTGGAATCTCCCTTTACACGCTCTGTAATTATTCCTCATACCACATATAATTTTATGTTCTTGTCATATGCTGCACTTTAGTTAAAGTACAAAGAGTCTACTGGAATTGTTCTAATAAATTGCTGATAAATTGCTCTATTTCATTGAGCTGGTATCTTTTTAATTTAAAATTATAATTGTGGATGTTTTTACTTTTAATTTGTTTTAGGAAATAAATTCGCATATATTTAGTTGAAATAAGGAAAAAATATAACAGTAGAATACAAATATTTGCACCAAGTAAATGTTTATTTTTACATTAATTTGATTCAATGCTTTACGTCACAACCCATAGCTAAACAATTTCGTTCCAAACAAACATTCTTTCTTCAATAATGCAAGTTTTTTTTTCTTTTTTACCAAACTGAAATAGAAAAATCATTAGTATTCACGTATGTACACATTTTATGTGCCTTTAGTCGCAAAAATATTCCCCAAACACGAAAGTAGGCAAAAATAAATCGTCGAGATAAAAATTTACCGCGGACAAAGATTTATTGAGAAAATTTCGGGATGAACATTTTTTGTTAAACATTGCCCGTCTGTTTATAATAGGGTGTGTATGGTTTCACTTAGATTTTTTCACTATTTATGAAGTTTAAAATAGTAGTTTAGCGGTAAAAAGGTACAAGCAAAATTGAAAATTAATAGGTTAGAATTAATTTCCAAAACCATCTGTTATTTTATGAATCTAAATTTTTATAAAGACGACTAAACAATCACCGACGGTAAGCAACGATAGCATGGTCAGACCTATTAAGGTCTGACCATGCTATTGTATAATCTATAAACATACTTTTTTTTAAAACATATAATTTATACATAGAAAACACCCAAACTCCGTTTGTGGTTCACACAACCGTTTGGTCCGACTCGGGAATCTAACCCGAGACCTCAATCACAGCAGTCGCATAAGCCACCGAGGCAGTACTTACCTCATTTATGTGGAAAAAGCAACGAAAAGATGATTTAGCAACGGTTTTCTGTGTAGATTTATTAACGATGTAATGTTATCAACAATAACAATGCAGAGTTATCTTGAATGCTGTTTGAGTTTTGTTAAATTCGAAATTGGAAAGTTTTAAAAGATTTTTACTTAAATAAAAGATATTTGTCAATTTAGCTATGATTTCTTTTAAATGTTGTTTTGAAGTTTAGACAATAAAGAAATGTTCAATCTCCACAAAAGAATATAATACAAATTTTGCTAGTCTCTGTAATCTAGTAGTGTCCTGATTTGACCTTTATACAATAAAATAAATGTGATATCTGGTCGGCTACCCATAATTATACTATAAATTTAAAAGTAACTTTGTCTGCATGTATGTCAGTTATGCTTTTACGCCCAAATCGATGCACCGGTCTCAGTGAAATTTGACATTTAGATACTTTGAACCAGGAGGAAATATATCAGCTAATTTTTACCGCGATAACTAAAACACAAGTAGAAGGGGTCAAAGGTAAAAGCCAGAAATATATTATATATAAATGTAATTTGATAGTTTTGCTTAAAATCTATGTATAATGTGGTACCAATAATTATATAGAACAAAACTATATAAAAAAACAATGCCATTATTCAATAAATGAAATGAAAGAGAAACGACATTGTTTATTCTTCACCACAAGTTATTTTGTTGTCAAAATAGACCTACTGTCTTAAAATAGTTTACAATTTACTATTATTACTTTACGTTTTGGTTATAAATGGTGACCGCTGTCGCTGAAAATATCCATGGAACATGTCCAATCTCTTGTATGGCTCAAAACTCTTATGATGGCTATTTAAAAATAAATTTGATTGAAGGTAAAAAATACGTACGCATTATACTGTTTTACACCGTTTTAATTATAATTTATAATATCGTAATCAACTTTACTGAAACCTTTTTGTTTCATCATTTATTTCTCATTCATTATTATCACCATCTTTCATTAAACGTAGCTATAGTGATAAGTCATATATTTCATAAGTTTATGATAATAACCAGACCAAAAAAAATCTAAAATAGGTACCTTAATAATAAAATTGCTTTTGTTGTCTTTTCGCTTTTATTTCAAACTCCTCTACGAATTTTAATGCGGTTTTTAGGAGGAGGAATTTAAGAAAAATGTTTATACATGTAACATATGTACATTAAAGTGAAGGAAAATGAAAGCCAAGAACTTTAAAGACTTCGGTGTATAGCCAGGGCAGGTTAGTTACACCCAGGCAGTACATATCTCGTCTTTGAAGCGTACACAATCCAACTCAACATTTGTAGCTATTAGTCATTTAGAATTAATATTGTTCTATTTGTTAGAAGATAATACAATAGATGTTTTTACATCAATAAAAGGTCCTTATACTCGTAATCTTCCATTTCTTCTGAATAAATTTTAAACTAATCTTAAGTCTAAGCAATAACATTTTATTTATTATATTTCTTGTAATTAACAAATTTGTTAGTGGAATAGTAACACTTGCTGAAAAATGGGTCAAATAGTTTACATTTGAAAGTTGAGGCATTTAAGGCAATTTTTTTTTTTTTTTTTTTATACATAAGCCATCCAAAGTGACTCTACCCTGCCTGATGGAAAGCATGAGCAGAATCCAAGAGTGGGGGCCACCACACCTGCTGCGAATGCAGACAGTAAGTATGGCGGCCCACACTATGGCGGCTTAGTGAGATGCTTTTTCACGCCCCGCTTAAAGGACCCGGGATTATAATGGGAAGGAAACACGTGAGCTGGTAGTGAGTTCCAGTCTTTGACTGCTCGGCATAGGAAAGAAGAGCCGAACCGTTTTGTTCTGGTGCGTATTTCTTCCACTCTAAAGCGGTGACTTCTGAGTCCAGCACGTGTTGTCCTGTAGAGGAAGGGAGAGGGAGGGATCAGTTGGAAGAGCTCTTCAGAACACTCTCCATGGTAAAGGCGATAGAGGACCGCCATAGAGGCGATGTCTCTCCGTAACTGCAGAGGCTCAAGGAACTCGGTGGTTTCGGGACTATTTATAATGCGGACTGCTCGCCGCTGCAACCGGTCGAGAGCGTCAAGCAAGTACTGCGCAGATCCATCTGTTAACTTACTGTAGATTCATATCGGCATTGAATGATTTTTTCTGTACATAGCAGTGTTTTGCTTCGGAATCAGTAATTTACTGGAAATATATTTCATTGTGTGACAGTTATACATTTTTCTCAAAATGTTTTGTGTTTCTTTATACAAATATATAGACTACCCGATTTTAAGTAACGATAGTGCTTATGTATTTTATCTCCTAAATAATCATTTGCATCTGTCAGTGTAGTCTACATGAGTTATAGTTCTTACACATTTCTTTGGGTTGTGAAATTTAAAGAATTTCCCCATATAACTTTACCGTAGCGTAGAACCGAGGAAACGTTACCGTGGTTTATATGTATGCTAGCTTTCGCCTGCCTCTATATCGTATATCGCGGTAAAAAGTAGCCTATGTCCTTTCTCAGGATTTGGACTATCTGGGTAAAAGAATTAATTAAAATCGGTGTAGTGGTTTTTAATCAATGCAAAGAGAAGGAAAACTTGAAACCAACCCTATACCAACCCGTTTGACCAACGTGGTATAGTAGGCCAAAACCTCCTTCCTAAGGAGAGGCCTATGTCCAGCAGTGGACTGTTAAAGGCTGTTGATGATGATGATGTAGTGGTTTTTGAGTTTGTCGGAAACAGACACACAAACAGACGCGGTGAAGGGATCTTATTTTATAATATGTGGTGATATAGGACGGCGTCAGATGTAACTTCAATACGTAACTTTTGATATATTTTGTTATACTTATATATTTAGGACTAACAAACAAACTCTGCTCTGCCTGCATGCGTATAATCCGTCTAGTTGGGATTACCGTCCTCATTGTGCGTGCAGACGATGTAGCATATTGGTTTTCTGTCTGAGGGTAGTACTTACTACTCCGGTCGAGCCGGCCCATTCATGCTGAAAACATCGAGGCTTTACTACCTTGAATTATCTAGTTTGAACATCCTTGCTTATAGTATAAATGAGAAAGTAACTGTGACTCTGTCTGTTTGTTCGATTTTCATGCACAAAACTAGTGAACCAAAAACTAAACTGAACCTAAGAAGGTATAATACATAGAAAACTTTATACCCGAATATCATTAAAATACAATTAAAATACACACAATCTCACACTTACCATAATACACACAGGTACAGACACACAAACTTACTTCACTTATGGTATCATATATAATTTCCACATATTTTATATACGGTAATCATCTAACCGGCACAGTACCTTTAACGTCTCAAGGCCCAACGATAAATCACTTATGGGAATCCTGATTGCTAAAACCTGTCTCTTAAGATACAGGCATTAGGTACCTAGTTTGAGAGACAGGGCTCAAGTGTTTAGAACAGCAATACTGTATAACCTATTCGAACTTTAGAATTTGATATTGCAAACATTTACTGTGTCGATTGTGTTTGAATGTTATAACATTTTGTGTAAACTAATTATTATTATATATACGAAGTAGATAGTGTGCCGAACTTACACGCGGGTGAAAGCTAGTATTTCATAAAAATGTTACTTTCAATTACAATATTTATATAAAAAGTAGTTAATTCTACTAGATATATTTTATCTGACATTTAATATGATGCGTATCAATATAATAAAACAATACAAAACAAGCTATCGAATATAAAAAACATACATTTTACCCCAAAGACACTTAGAATCCTACACTATCCTCACCACACAAACCACGTACATACGTATGTATGTATGTTTGCATGATTTCGTAGGCGACACGTACGCAAATAGCATATGTATGCGTTGTTCTCGACTCGGTCCCTTGGAGAGTGACTCAAATTTACCTATGAAAACATTATACGAACGAACACGAGAGGAGATTTTTTATTTACTGGAGAGAATTTGAAGATGATTCCACCTGGAAATACCATTAGGTAATAAGAATAGTTACAAAAACTACAACAAATGTTCGGTAATGGAAAGAAATGGACGTGATGAAATAGTTTTTTTTTTAATTGCGGTTAAATTAAGAAAAAGTCCTAGTAATCCTGTTGTATCTGTACAAAAACACAGTATAATGCTGCGGGGCGAAGCCAGTATAAAATAAAAATTAGTCTTAGTTACTCATCATATACCATCAGCTATCTTCGGATGAAATTCAGGTAAAACGGTCAAGCAGTTGAAAAGATTAGTCGGAACAAACAGAGGAACAGACACAGACGGAATAAGAAGTAACTTAGGCAAATTTTTGACTAACTTTGCTCCGGAGCGTAACTCTCAGTTTACAATAGTGACAGCGGGTAACACTGCCAGACTCAGCTATTGGCATTTATATTGTTTGATTTTCTTGTTTTGTCTGTCAATCGAAATTTCAACGTTCAAAAGGTTTTATTAAAAAAATGGTAGTTTTTCTTTTGATTTCCTTTAAATGTTTGATTAAAATATACACAGAGAAGCAGAAAACACGTTTCTTCGCTTGAATTTGATATCATTACGCAAAATAAAGAAAACATTTTGTCCAATTTTCACAAAAGAATACGCAGCGATATAACACAAACTTGCCTCAGAGCTCCACATTTTATGACACACAATACATACGTCATTTACACTCCGAGACCTTGCTACAAGCACCCATTCCAGCACGAAAATACGCAAAATCCTTAATAAAAATATCCAAACGACTATCACGGCATTCTCGCCATAACGAGACGCCGTGCAATAAAAATTTCACTTACAAAGCTTAATATTCGTGTTGTAACTTCACTCATAAAGCTTGGTATAAAAGCCTAACAATTCGTGTACCCTAATATGTATTAAGGGTGTTTAAAATTGTTTAAGAATTCAATAGTCGAGGTATTTGACTGGTTGATTTATAAGTGCTATTACTTAGAGGGCACGAAAATTGAAATAGGTATGAAATTATTCTTTAATTATTGACAAAGCAGTCTATTTTATGATTTTAACGCTTTTGTATTATTGTAATGTTTGCTACTATTGACTGAATGATAACTAAAAGAGGCTTTAAATATCCCTGACAGTGAATAAATCATAATATTAACAGTTAATTAATAACATTATTTGAAAACTATTAGCTCCACACCCATGGCTGTCTTCAAAATAAATATTCAGGTATCTGCTGTGAAAATTGTTTAAAAATGTGCAAACTAACGCACTTAAAAAAAATGTAGTTTAATCAATAGGTTTGCTTATAATTATAATATTCCCATTAATTTTCACCCGAATTTTCTTACGAGTTTGCTAAATTCTGTTAAAAATAAGATGTTGAAGATAGTTGAGGTACAATACGAATTTACTTTTATACTGCTTCATTATCATTCATCATTCATTTAAAGTTGAAAAGTTTCTATATACCTAGAGATAAATGTATAAAAAAAGTAATAGTAAATGTATGGAAATATGAGATGAGGGTGATTATACCATAAGCTTTTGAGACATCTGTAGCTAAATTTACAGCTAAACTGTACTTAATGTTGCCAACATATTCATATAAAACGGTCCCAAGCTTCTTGGAAGCATAGAAGCCAGGTCGAGTATACAGCTATAGTGTACCCACCAAAAACTATCCAACGGCCGACGTCAAACTTTGCTTTGTAAAGAACTGAATTGCTATTTAGCTTTTAATCCTGTATAAAACGTATTTCTTGAGCTTAGACTGTCGACTGTAGAAGTGTTGCAAGTATTCAAATAAATAATGTGCAACAAGAACATAACAGGTTAAAAGTAAAACCCATAACTTTCTTTGCACAACCATAACACGAATTAGATTCGTTTAAAAAGCACTTTGAGGTTGCGATTCCGTTGCACGCACACTTGGCAAGCTGAGGCTGAGAATTGAAAAATGTAAATGAGAACTACAATGCTTTTATTTGACTATATTTCACTTAAGCACTGGAAAGGATCCAGTTATAACGGCAACAGGTCATGCGTGTTGCATTGAGCTAGGTATGGTTGAATGTGGTATTTATTCTTTTAAAATATTTGAGAGAAGGAAAAAAATTAACGGATAACACAAATAAATAATATAATATAAGAAAAAACTGTTAGCAGAATAACCTAAACAAGAAATGTTCCAAAATTATATATTATTATGTTTTTAACAATTACATAATCTTATGTAGGTATTAGCAACACGACAAACACTAGCTGCCGAATATAAAATGAACCATCAAAATCGGTACATCCAGTAAGTAATTATCAATTAATATACACAAAAAATACAATTGAATTGAGAAACTCCCTTTTTTTGAAGTCAGCTAAGAGGAAATATGGTTTATAAATCCATTAACGGTTACAAAAAATTAATAAATATGATATTACAAACACACACACTAACATAGAAATTCAAAACTTCTTTTTTTTTATTAGCCATGTTACATAACACTTAACCTGTACCTTTTTCACGACTAGCTGTCTTTAGATACTTTATATTCACATAGACATCTTTAAATACTTTATAAACCACTCCAAAATATTAATAGTAAAAATATTTCTGAATAAATTTACTGAATTTTTATTAAACATATTAAAATTTTGTAAACATTTAAAATACCATTTCGTTTTTAAAATTTACTTCAATACTAAAACCCGTTCAATATTTATAATATTCCTAAATATTAAAACTAAATTAACATAAAAAGAAACAACAATAATAAATAGCTATGCGCATAACAGGAGGGTAGGAAGTATCGTATTAAAAGTATAATAAAATAACATAATTATCATCCAATAAATCTCTATAATGGCTTGAAATTTTAAATGATACTCGTTTTCATCGGTCGTCGCACATTACTGCACGCATCCTTCTTTCCTTCCTTCACAAATCTTTATTTTTGTTGTATCTCGGATATTAGTTTTTGACATGTAATAGAGCTGGATGAAATATAATATTGGAATATAGCACAAATATCATAGTTACGCAGAATACACAGGCTACATATCCTACAAAATTTGTCATGACTGCATAAACACGACCAACATAAAAATAGAAATGGTACTGAAAAATACAAAATTAAATAATTAAATAAGTTCTAAAAAATATCATACTTAAATTAAATGCATAACTACGGAATGCCTAAACATCTGATTGTCTCATATTTGTTAATGGCTAAAAAGTTATAAGAAGATACAACTAAAGCTTAACGTACACAAAACTCGTCCACTATTTCTAACCAATGTTGAATATGCGTTGCCAGACCGCATCTGGCGATCATAGAGCAATAAATTGCCACGATGCGGCATGTAGGCAGCTTAGCAGTGCGTTTTATATTGCAATGTCTTGCTTGTTGCATGCTACCAAAAATGTGATATACCACATCTGTTTTGTCAGTATTCTGTAACTTAATTATAAGATTTTACTGTTTTTAGGCTTTCGCGACTTTTACACATACTCATGTTTTGTTGTTACGACGTTAAGCTCACATCAGTCTACCCGTGACCACTAGCGGTATAACCCGTTCGAAACATCGGAAAGTAGAAGGTATCGTAACCTTTTTAGTTTTATCGCGAATAAGTCTCGTATACAATAAAATATTTTATATGAAAATCTTGTGTGTTTCTTTTAAAACGATTTTACTTAGCTAACTTAAAAGTGGCAAGATTACGTAGCCATAACGTGTCTTGCCAGAACCTAAACCATACTCGGTTAGCTTGGGGACGTATGGCCTCAACCCGCTCCTGAGAGGAGACCCGAGCCTAGCAGTGAGACATTATGGGTATGATGAAGTCAAAAGTATGGTTTTTGATACTTATCAGTATTTAGTAATCTCATTACGTAAATTAAATTGGCTCGTAAATAAAGAAAACTACAACAGCCAATAATATATTGAGGAATTCAGCCCCTATTATCACAAAATAACAAACATGATCTACTCTTCAAACTATTTGGTAAAGTTAAATGCAATTGTGGAATTTCTATCAGGCAGTGGATTGCGATAGGCCAGCGATAATGATATGCGTGTTTTTTGTTTATGACCACTAAATTAAAAATAATGCCCACTGTCTTAAGAGAAAAAACAAAGTAAGATTGTGCACTATATTTTCTCTCTTTTTCATAGCTATCTTTTTCTCAAAAGCATAAGTTTATTACTACTACGTTTATTTATATAATTCATCTACACCACGTGTTCAGTTATTAAAATACCTTGAAAGAGTTACAAAAACTAAGATTCTTAAAACAAATAACCGTATACAAACTGTAATGATTCATAAGCTTTTGAAGGAGTGGTGTTTTGTGGACTAAATGTAGCGCTGTATGAGTAATATTGGTATAGAGAACCGACGTATGACGGACTGAGGCAACTAGCAGTAGTTTTATTTATCAGTATTGACAGGTTTTAAAGCGAACCAATAATTGCTAGGTTTTTCTTTTATCTTTTAAATACCTTAGATATTCTGATTGAAAGATAAACCGTTTACCTGTACCGACCCACATTAAATTTTTAGTTTAAATTTTAAGTCAATGAACAGACTCAACATTCTTGTCCTATAATGTATTACTAAGCGCTGATAATAACTTTTAAAAATCATTCAGTAAGTTTGATTTACCAAAACTGTTGTATTGATTATACAAAAGCAACAAGTTAAATAAACGTAATAGTCTGTGATTAATTTATTTATCAATTTCACTTTACTATTAATTGTTAACAAGCTATTCAAGTAACCTGAATATGGTGTTCTAAGGTCTTAAATATCTGTTAAAGTCTTCACAGCGAAGATTATTTTTGAATAAAAAATCACGTGTTTTTGTTATTATTTACTTCACCTATTACTGAGGACCAACAAGAATAAATATATATGAAACTTTGATTTTTTTATACCCTAGGCTCAGTGATTAGAAAAATAATATAAAAATAATATATGAATATATATAAAGAATATAATTAATGATGCATATAATGAAATGAATTTCAAGCAGCTATCATCAATTACCAAAGCTACAATATTTACCTACATTTTTCATTTGACTTCCATTTGATAAACAATACTAGAAATATTCTCGAATGAATGTTGAAGTCATAATTATAAGTCCTCAGTTATACTTCTCATAATAACATTATAAATTAGACAATTTTCTGTCTGTTTGTCAAAACTACTGAACTGATTTAAATAATATTTGGTGCACAGATAGTCTAAAGCTTTAAAAAGGACACAGGATTTTAACCGAAATTTCTAATCCGTAAATGACGTAGGTGAATATTTTCATTTAAAAATAAACAATAAATATCAAGGCAACGTATGCTTAATTTCAAAACTGCGTTGTTTAGATGCTATCTGTAAATAGCACGGTACGAACTGAATTCATTTATTTTTATTGCACGTGTGTTTCTCCTGTATTACATTTTTTACACTGTATTCTGTAAACGTTTATACAAAAACATGCAGTAAATCTGAAAATGTAATTACATAGATAAATGTAAGTTACAAATACTTTGAGCTTTTGATTTGGTCGCTTTCAAATTATTATTATTTACGAAATGCCAGTGACAACATTTGTTATACTGTCAAATAAAATTAACTTAATATGAATAATGACTAAAAGACGCCTGGAAGGCATTCTTTATCACACATAACTACTTATGCCTGTTTAATTCGCGGTTTTTCCTTTACTTTTGAATAGGTTAATATTCACTTAGTCTATGGTTTCAGTTCCAACTATTTTTATTTCTACAATAAAAGTAGGTTTGTAATTTAGGGTAAGTAGCTTCTTATAACAACAGCTATCTGCCAGTAAAAGTCTTCTCAAAATCAGTTTAGCCGTACCAGAGATTAGCCGTAACAAACAGATAAACACACAAACAAACATTTTGGAAATGTTTTTTATGTTGCTGTCATTAATGTATATTCATGTAAACAGTTGGACAGTTGAATTTTATTAGGTTTAACAGTGTTGCATTCTATAATAAATTGAATTAAGTACTTTTCAAAGAGATTTTAAAGATGTCAAACATCACATCTTTGAACTGTTGTTTTATCCGTCCTCAAAAGAGATCAAAACTTTTCATATGCAATTATTCTGTCGTCATACCATTTTACATCTAAGAAATAGCAAAATGAACACTTAACATCATATAAGATGGTGGACATCGCTCTTGTGATGGTTTATTTATGTATCAAAACGTGTTTATGATAAAATTTCTAAAAGAATACATATTAAAATGTCTGAAGTAAAATCTAAAACAATATGAATAAACTGAAGGGCTAATTCAGCATATAAACCCTTTCTAACACTAAATGCGAATAAATCCAAATACATGACCCTCTCTATCAGAAAAACAGGTGATGTGCTTGATGGTTATTACTTAAAAATTCACAATTGTCATCGATCAAATGTCAGTTGTTGCTTCTGTATATATTCTGGAACCTACAGAGTATATAAAATATCTAGGCATTACTCTTGACTTCCATTTAAACTTTACTAAGCACCTTAAGAGCTACTGACTGGAAGGATTCGCAAACTGATTATACATACCTACACATACATATACTTACGCACACATAACGTAATGTCTAACGGTGGGCCCGTTGGGATTCAGATGCCGTCGAAAGAGGTGGTTTTTTAGTCGGTAAATATTTTATCCCGATATACGGGGCGCATAACACTTTGCCCTATGATACGTTATTATAGATTCCCCTCAAAAACACACACACACACACACACACATTATAATTTTATCATAAACATAAAATCTGTCTTTGTAACAGTAGAACACTGGCTCACAAGTCACAAGAACATCTAGTTCAGGGAAATAAGGTAACTCAAATTGTGGTTCTTTTACCTTAATCCTCGTAATTTTAGTTCTAGGGAGATTGTAAATTTAAATGTAAATTATGAGGTTATTAATAACAATAAAGATGATTATTACAAGTTTGGTTTGTGTACGTATCAAAAAGTGAAAAAGTTGTGCACTGAATAAACTCTAATTTTAAGACGATGTACAACACGCTACAAAGATATATTTATTTTTCTTACCGGAATATGTCATAGCGAAGCATGTGTGGGTACACCTAATAGTTTATCATATGCCTTTTTCTTAATATGACAGTCTGCAGCACGTCACTGTCTTGACCTGACGCTATAATGTATGTGTAGAGTTGACAACCGAAATCAATTTATGATTCACTATCATGGTACAAAAGTTAATGTAATAACCAGCAGTTATGCTGGTCAGTGAAATAATATAAGACAATTAAAACATTTGAAATTCGACCTTCAGAGGATACAAACTTCTTTAAGTGTATAATAAATATATTTCTGCTGTACAATACGTTCCGGAATGAACCAGAATTAAAAATTTCCTTAAAATTTTTTAAAACAGAACATGTTTGAAGTAAGTCATGTCGAGAGCGCGCCATAACTCGTTTCCTCTTGCAATATACACTTAGAGTTGTGGTCGTAATGTGACAAGGAATATCATACAGTTGTTAAAAATTGTATATAGGTATTTGAGAAGACGAATAATAGTGACAATTTAAATAAAATATTTAATTGTATTGAATAAAATCTATGGAGATTTAGATGTAAAAAGAAAAATATATTGTAGAGTACTTCGCTATAAAATAATATTTTGCTTTAGATAATTTAGTAGGTAGATTTTGAACGTTAAATTAGTAACATAAGTGTAATAATAATTACACAAATGTTTTCTTAATAATGTTTAAGAAAACATTTAAAAGACATTATATTAAAAAAAAAATAAAAGCATTTTTATTAAAAGTACTGTTTTAAAAATAGCTAAAAGACGTTGATGGAACTTATAACTAAAGCGTTAAACTGGGTACAATAGTATCACGGTTACAGCAGCTCTATATATACCACCAACATCAAAGATTTGTGTTTAAAATTTGGTCTTAATTTAGCTTTACAGGCGTTTGTACGTCAGTGTAGTTCACCAATGCGTCTTATATCGACGGAACGCACGGAACATTGGTATTCTAATATCACAGTATTGGAATTACATTTAAAGTAAGGTAGTGATACTAAGTGTGGTGTTCGTTGCTGTTTTTGTCCCTAAATAGTGTTGAAGTGTGTGTGTACAGGCGACAATGGATTACGACTCGCTGATCTACTCGCATATTGCGAATTACTATGATGATCTGGTAAGTTTTTTTTAATTTGAGAACCTTATCTCCTCAGAAATAAGGTAGGAAAATCTAAATCCATAGAACTCGTTTCTATTGTTAGGTTATTTTTATTGAACTTAGGAACTAATTTAGTAGGAACGGTGACGCTGCGTATTCTAATTTGGATGGTTCGGTGAGAAATATTATTAATCATTATAACAATTTCTTATGTCTGAAAGGTTTGTAATTATATTCCATCAAATAATGTACACATTACAGTAGATTGTAAAATATCCAATAAAACTTATCTGACCCTTTTTAATTAAAAAATTCTGACTTGGACTCTAGAGCATGCCATTCCAATGATGAAATCTATAACTTTCAGATATGTATAAAAAGACATTAGAAAATATTGCCATTTAAATTGCATATATCTTTGACACACACAGGCTTAAACACAAACTTCAAGTTTCAATTACGCAATATTAAATACAGTGCAGTCTATGTAATTATTTTTTTACATAATGCTATTAAAATTGCATATATCTTTGACACACACTTACAGGCTTAAAAATATACTTCAATTCTCAAAATCACAATATTAAATACAGTGCAATCTATGTAATTGGTGTTCGCTTGACGCTGGAAGGGTTAATTGTCATTATACTATGAAAGTTTGAAACGAATATTTCAAGTAAGGGAAAAATAACTGTTCAAGTAACCGAAGATACGTCGACTTTCGTACCGGCAGTAATTGCAAGCTGGTGCATTTCAAATTTTAATAAATTGTTGGTGTATCCAACCAAAATATAAAATAAACTGTTGTTAGCAGTGTGTGCAAAACATTCGCAGTTACATAAATGTATTAATAACAGTTTTTACTACCGGAATCCAAGAATTGAGTTTGAGCGAGGTCGCCATTAAAAAACAGATTGGCCTGTATCAAACATTCCATATGTTTTCATAAGTCTAGGAAAATAGGTTAAATGGCTAATATACGGTTAAACTTAAAAGCATTCTTACTGTGGCAAGTTATCAACTTTACTTCAAACTTTGTGCCGTTTGAAAATGATTATATTTTCAAGGGTTCTTGACATTAGCCAAACATATTATGGATAAAGGAGTAGCCATAAACAGGCGTTTCTCTTCGTGAAAGCCTAACCCTAAATGGGGATATGCGTTACACTGCTATGACACATTATGTGTTTTAAGTGTGTGAAATTTAAATTTTTTGTTCAATTGTAATGGGCCCGGTAAACGATCAAATTTGTTTGACAAATTTACGTGTTTTTCAAATTATTTGATCGTGTGCTGCTGTGTTTGACGCATAGGCCATACGTCCGCACGTTCGCTAAGTGCGGGTTGGGGACTGGTAAGACACTTTGTGACTACGTAATCATGCCGTTTTATGTTTTTAAGCCGCACTAAGGCCTCCAACTAAGTTTCCCGACTGCTATCTTGTGATAACAACCGACTAGACTGATTGCTCAACATGAACTCCGAATTACCGAGACGCTGATGATGGTAACATTTTACTAACGATCACCCATCTAGGTACTGAACGCGCCATTCTTGCTTGCCCTCGATTATTGTTTCTAATCACCGAATGGAGGAGCAGTCATGTTTTGCTCCCTTACGGTAGCATAACCATTACAATTTATTTTAAAAGTCCGAAATAATTTCCTTTGTCGTTTTTATTATGGAATGAAACCATAACGCACCAACATGGGTGGTCTATATTCTACTATGAAGAAAGCTCTTGCTCGCAGGAATGATTGAAATAATAAAAATAAACTAAAATAGGAAGGAATGTGTAGAAAGTGATTTGTTTTTATTAATCCGTCAGACCACTTCAATCTGTTGTTGATATAGCAGCATCTTGTTGTTATTTTACCGAATCGAATGTTTTATTTACAAAGGTGATAACATCTCCTAAATATGTGTAAATGGGACTTATTTATGTTCGTTTGTATAGATGACAAAGTTATGAGTGTTTTTGTGATTCGGAGGTTACGTTAAGCAGTCGGACCCTGTTGTTAACTTAACAGTCATGAAGCTTAGTAGGAGGTCTTCGGGTGGCTTAAAAACGTCTAACAGCAAGATTACGTAGCCACAACGTGCCTTGCCAGTCCCCAACTCGCACTTAGCCAACGGCGGACGTATGGCCTTAACCTTCTCTCGAGAGACGACCCGAAATCCGGCAGTGGGACATTTAAGGTGCGCGTCCATTGGCCCGCGCCGGACGCACCGTACGCGACGGATTTTATTTTGCTTTGTATGATTTCACACTATACGCGCCGCACGCACCGAACGCCGGCATTTTTGAACAAGGCAAATCCGTTCAATCCGTTGCGTGCCGTGCGTGCCGAGCGTCCGGTGCGGGCCAGTGGATGCGCACCTTAAGGGTTGTTGATGAGTATGGATTTAAAGTTTATTATGCATCTTTGTGAAATTTAGCACACGTGTATAAAATTGTATAAACCACTTTCTGTAGTCATAAAATATTCGATATTAAAATTCAGTTATTTTTAGATACGTTTGTGTAATCATAGCCTACTTTTTGAGAACACTGCGCTCAATACAGGAAATCTGTTTATACCTGCAAGTTATCTATCTACACATTTATTAAGAAGTTAGTCGTGAGCAAATAATTTGTTCAAAGATTCTGAAATGAAAAGTGTATTTGTCCACCGGTAAAGTTAAACAACTTGGAAGTTCCACAAGCAGACCATGTAAGATATCTTGGTCTACACTTAGATAAGCGACTCACCTGGCAGAAACATATAATGACTAAACGCAAACAACTGGGCTTACAATTACGCAAACTTTACTGGCTATTGGGTCGCCAGTCTCAACTCTCACTGAGTAATAAACTTCTCGTGTATAAGGCGATATTAAAACCTATCTGGACATATGGTATTCAACTCTGGGGAACTGCATCTCACTCCAACGTTGAAATTCTGCAAAGATTCCAAAACAAGATGCTGAGAATAATTACCAATGCTCCTTGGTTTGTCACAAATGAACAACTGCATCGTGACTTAAATATAGAAACAGTCCGACACGAAATACAAACATTCACAATGTCGTACAAGAAAAGAATATCTAAACATCCTAACAGTTTGGCGGGTGACTTGATGGACCAGACAATTGCAACTCGCAGATTGAAACGTAAAATGCCCCAAGACATGCTTAAATAGCAAAAAAAAATAAAAATAAAGTAGGCTGCGATACATTCGCAAGCTGAGCACGCCAGTAAACAATAAACATCACGACAGACCTACTATTAAATGTCCCAGCAAGGAGACAGATCGTAGTAAGAAAAAGAACAAAAAAAAAAAAAAAAAAAAAAAAAAAAAAGATTCTGAAATTCTGTATGGGAAATGAAATGCATATAATTAATAAGTTAATATAATTAATAATTAATTTAGAATATTTATTATTGTTGCTCACGATGGGCTCTATTTAACCGATATTTATATGTTTTTGTGTTTGTGTTGGTGGCAAGCTACCATCACGCTGTGGCAACTTCCTTATATAGGGCAAGTAAATTAATACAACAAAAACAAACAAATTAATCTATCAAGAAAACACATAACTATTAAACCTGAATCGCGATATAGTAATTCTTTCGCCGATTAGGATTTATGTATACAACACCCCAACATCGACCGTGGGACAGTGGTCCGCCATTCACGATCGGTCGGAGGATCCTCCTTTTGTGATGGAGGGACACAAAACCCGTACTTCATAGAATTTCACAATTAATCAGAAATAGTTTCATCAATTAAAACTTACTTTTAAATGTTTTAAATTTATAATTATAGTTAGTTAAAATAACAGTACTCTTAGAAAACTCAACTATAAATGTCAAATAATGTTGTGTACAATGTTTTTTTGTGTTTCAGTACATCCATAAAGCTATATGAAAAGCGAAATAATATAAAAAATCATTTCATGTACATCATAAAGAGAAAATATAACAATTATTATAATTACATCAATAATAATAATATTGACATTGAATTTTCAAATAGTTTAGCACTTTCCTTTATTGCACAGTCTTTTGTAACATGTGGTTAAAAGTTGACGTGAAAAGATGAAAATACTTGATTCAAAATAGCGATTAAAATAATCGCTTAGATAAAACTTACTTTCTCACACAATTAAAATCTCTCTAAAACGTCTTTCTTTTCATTCATTCATAACCCCTTTTAGGCTGTATCTAAGCTACCATTGTTTAGACCTATGAGTCATTGTTTCCCGAGCGAGGCTCTAATTGTTATTGAGCCTGATCAGTAGCCGTCGACTAATTGTGCTCTAATTATACTATTGTGAAAGGTTGTTAGGGTTCGTGGACATTGCTGTGAGTTGGTTTTGTATCTTGTATATCCATTTAGATAGTATTTGTATGTTCTTATAGTCTTCTTTCTTTCTAATCTTCTTTCTTTTAGTATTTTCATAATACTTTTTTTTTATTTATACTCCTTGCGTTACAGCACAGCTGTTACGAGGCGGACTTAATGCGACATGGCATTATCGACCAGTCAACTTTGAGTTCATAAGGATTATATAATTATATTAAAAGATTATAATTAATAAAAAAGAGTCCATAAACTTTCTTTGCAAAAGTAGGCATAAAGTTAATGTCACTTGTTGTGCTATATTTTCTGTTGAATCAGGTCTATTTTTACTATAACCTCGTCTGTTTTTAGACCTTTGAAAACATGTATTTAAACAAAAATCTATACCTTATAGTAACTTTTTAAGATATAAATTAAGTACTATCTATGTTTTCAGACTACTGATATATTTTCTGCATGTCACGGTGACAGAATAAACGTAGAATTTCTTTAAATGAACTTTTCCAATTTTCCACTTAACTTAATTTACCTTTCTTTCCATTAAAAACATAGTCTATAATGTTCCCGCCTGCACTACATAAATAAACATAATTATTTTATCATACATAATTAAGTAATATTTAATTTAACATGACATATGTAATGAAAATACATCAACATATATTGAGCGAGCATTCCAGTGAACATAAAACATAAATTACGCCACAGTGAACACTACACCTAAATATATATTAGGTCAATAACTAGCGCCGACAGGTATTTGGAGGTGAACACCTACTTCGCCAAGTCTGCGCAACATTTAATGAGAACATTTCTTGTAAACATTGTATGAAATATTGGCCTCTAATGAGTGAAATGTAAGATAACTTGATAAAATGAGACTTATGTACAAGGTACATGATACAATATTCCTCTTCATAATTGAAAAGGTTGTTTAACATCACTCAAATCTATTAATAATGTTCTATGTTATGTAGGTCGGTTTCCGCACTTAGTCCTTTAGGTGGACCATTATCATATCTTTATATATATAATTCTTGTGTTTATATATATATTTCGACTGGACCGATTTTGATGAAATTTTTTGTGTGTGTTCAAGGGGATCTGGGAATGGTTTAGATTCGCAATTGGACCCGGTAGGTGGCACTGCTGCGATCAAGTTCTGGAATTTTAAAGTTGGGCGGTACGAAGTTCGCTGGGTCAACTAGTTTGTATATATTATAATTCCTGTATACTATCTGTGAATCTCATCTTCCTAGCATTTATTACTCCCAATATTATTTGGGGTCGGCCACTGTTTCCATCATGTTTTACCAAAATATCAGTTTCTTCATGAATTAACTGGCTTCGAGACCTCCTTGGCCTTGATTGTGAAATTAATCCTTTAGAGTTTCAAATCATAAAGATTCTTTAAAGTAGCACATTTTAGCTCTGTAAATCGGAATAAAATGCATTATCGATTACACGAGGTTTTAATTGAAGTGGTTGGGATCCAGAGCAACACAGGCCCGCGGACCGAAGGGAAGTAGACTTTGTTTTAATCCGATATAAATCAGCCTGTATTTTTTTGTGGGGGGAGTCTTCATACGTGCTCATTTTAAAATCACAAACAATTACAATGCCGGTCACTATGACCAGAGCTAATACAAGTAGATCAAAACTTAAGATATTTATGTTGGTGTTTTATATTCATTACCGTATATTTCATAAAACATATTGCATGAAAAACAAAACATACATACGAATAAAGACACCAAAAACAATGTTTCGTTGGAACCAATCAGCAGATGAAATCCGCAGCAATATGTCAAGTATAGGAAATGAGTAAATCAGTCACGGTAGGCAAAGCGCCAACAAACTGTCACCAGCCAAGATCATTTTGTCAACCTGTGTGGTCACCGAACACCAATGCTTACGGCTAATTGAATGTGTCTCTTCGTAATGTGTGAACGCCCAGGGAAGACATCTTATTCTGTATAAAAAGTGAACAGAATTATTAATCTATAAGTTACTGTTGGTTAATGGTTAGGGTTCTAATTCACGAGTGAACCGTGGAACAAAGACAAAGTCTCGTCGAAATCGGCCCATCCGGTCCAGAGATTAGTCGGAACAAACCGACAATGTTATTTTGTAAGTAATCTATACTTTTATATGCGATTATTATTAGAATTACCAAACAGACATTGTATGTAGATTGATTGTATACACTTTGTAGATTGTAAAGTTAAGACATATTTATATAGGTATGCGTTATGCTGCTACTGTAGTTCAAAGTTAAATTAAAAAAAAATGCTATCTCTTATAAATACTATTTCTTTCATACTAACTTGACATGTATGTACTATAAACTTATTTCTTTGTTTTTTTTTTTCAGATTTTTCTTTTCAGTTTAGATTTAATCAACAAATATAATATTAATTATTTTAATGCATAATCATCACTTTTTGCCATTGCCCAATTTTATTTTGGCTTTGTAAAAAAGTTAATGTCTATTTTTGTATCCTTTAATTTGAATAATATTTACCTGGAAAAGCAATCTGACGCAATATTAAAATTACTTCTTTCAACATTCGTCATTATTTAATTAGCATCGCATACGTAACTAGTGCAGTATGAAAAGGCCGCGGTTGATTATTGGCCTAAATAATGTTTCGAAGTGACGCTAGTCCTTTTATACACTTTTTTTTTCACAAAATGTCATCTAGTCCCAAATGAAGCAGAGCTTGTATTATGGGTACTAAACAACTGATATAAATACATGAACATACTTTTTTGTTGTTAATACATACATATTAAACATAGAAAAACACCAGACTCAGAAAAAAATATTTGTGATCCGACTCGGGAATCGAATCCAAGACCTATTGATCAGCAGCCGCAGCATAAATAAATTAATACGCCAACCACTAGACCAACAAGGCAGACATATATGTAGATTAACAGTTTACTTCATACATTAATACAAGGTAATTGATTTCGTGAAGCCGGATGGAATGTGTTGTTTTCTCTGAATGTGTTTGTGTGATTGAACGAGATTGGTTTATGAATTCGATTGTGGCATGTGTAAAATTCATTTGGTGAAGCACTTTAATTTAGTTTGAAAAATATTTGTGTTGGCTTTCAGAACATAAATTGTTGGATTATAAATAGAAAGATTGTTGAAATGAATTTGGTGGGTGTTTCAAATTACTAAAAGCTAAAAGTTTGATAAGGGTATTTGTTCGTCTTTGACGGATTATCTGGTCATAAGTTATAACGAAATATGAATTTAAATGTATATTTTTATACGTACATATGTTTACGTACATACAAGTTTACTTTAATAACTTATATTGATGATGAAGAATATAGAAAATGAGAAATATAACTACTCAGTTACTAGCTTTCTCAATTTTCAAAAGCACAGTGTTTTAGAACAAGAAATATTGCATCTATAAAAAAGCGGCTAAGTGCGAGTTGGACTCGCCCATGAAGGGTTCCGTATCAGCAAGTAACATCATATAAAAGTTCTTGTAGTTCGTTGTAACTTTCATCGATGTTTTTATACTTGTGTATTGATTGGATGAAAGGTAAATTGCGTGTTACGATTTATGACGTATTAAAAAAAAACTACTCACTAGATCTCGTTCAAACCAATTTTCGTTGGTAGTTTGCATGGTAATGTACAACATATATTTTTTTTAGTTTTATCACTCTCTTATTTTAGAAGTTAGAGGGGGGGGGACACACATTTTTCCACTTTGGAAGTGTCTCTCGCGCAAACTATTCAGTTTAGAAAAAAATGATATTAGAAATCTCAACATCATTTTTGAACACCTATCCATAGATACCCCACACGTATAGGTTTGATGAAAAAAAAAATTTTGAGTTTCAGTTCCAAGTATGGGGACCCCCAAAATGTATTGCTTTTTTTATATTTTTATGTAAAAATCTTAATGCGGTTCACAGAATACATCGACTGACAAAATTTCAACAGTATAGCTCTTATAGTTTCGGAAATAATTGGCTGTGACATACGGACGGACAGACAGACAGACAGACAGACAGACAGACAGACAGACAGACAGATAGACTTGACGAATCTATAAGGGTTCCGTTTTTTGCCATTTGGCTACGGAACCCTAAAAAAGTACTGAGGACAGATATGTAAGTTGAACGTAGAGTTTATTCACAGGTAAAATTTCAGGTAAATATAAAAAAATTAAGATGGAGTCACAAAGCATACCTACCTACAGCTGATCGCACTGACGAGAAGAGTATTTTCTATTAATGTTGAAAACATCATCTTGGCATTACTAAGTATTCTTTTGTCTATGCCATAACAGAGTTATTTAAAGATCTCCTGTTATCGTTACAGACTCCAGTTGAATCGATCACAAAAAATCATGATTAACAAAAATCCCTCTTAAATTACATTATAAATTAAACTGAAACTTATTTGTCCAATTATGAGCGAATACTATATTATCTTTAAAACAAATCTAATAGTCATGCTGGTTAAAAATGAAAATGAGCTTATTATTGGAAGGGAGGATATTTTCCAATCAACCTAGTAATTACGTTTATATTAAATGTAGGTTGGTGAAGCCTTTATATTTTGTTCAATATTTGATGAAAAATCAACAGTGTTAGCAAATTTTTTATAGGCTCTTGTGCGTATTTGAAAATATATAAATTATAAACAAAGTGATGGTAGCGCGTCCCACTTAGTGTATTTGTATTTATATTGATGTAACTTGTAAATGAACTTTATTTAATTTAGTTCAGATTGGAAATAATTTTGAATTAAGATGAAAAAGTATGTTCTGTAAATTAGATTTATGAAATTATTATACTTACTTTATCAAGTAATCTTAACTAATACTATAAATTAAAGCGTTTTAACCCGTTGAATTATTTGAACGCACTAATCTCTGGAACTTCAAACAATAGACCGTTTGAGAAATACAAGCTATAGTTCTGCTAGTATTTTATAATTACAGAAATTTTCCGCATCTTGAATAAATACTGTGTCGCGACAAACTTAACGTAAACATTTGTGAAACGGACATAAAGTACACACAGAGTAAAAACTACAAATTGTGGATCAACCAGTGTTGTCCCTTGTGGGGTTTGAACCATTAACAATCAAAGGCGTGGCGAAGACCATTAGGTCTGTATGTTAAATAATCAACACCATTTCCAAGTGCGTTAAAAATCAACAACCCATAACGACCCACTGCTGGTCTCAGGTCTTCTTTCAGGAGATGATTAATGGTTGGATGGTTGGATGTTTCTAAACCGCCCGAAGGTCTCCAACTTAGCTTAATGACTGTTATCTTATGATAACAACTGGGACCGACTGCTTACTCTTCAAATATATAAGCGTTTCTGTAAACGCTTATATACCCATTACATATCATGTCAGAAGGTCACCCATCTAGCCGTCGTTGCTTACCATCGGTAATTGTTTCCAATCACCTAAGGCCACTTGCCTATTAGCATATTAAGTACGTTATAAAAGGATTGAAATGCCTATCATAATACCTTCAACATGAGTCACAGTTAATACATGAATTGGCCAGTGTTATTAAATTCTACGAACCAACCTCAATGCTGGAACAGTGCCAAGTAAATGAGTAACATTTTTCACTGAGATGTCTATTATCATTACCACTGTAAGCTTAAATTCATGAAAGCTTCCTAATTTTATATTAGGTATGTTATAGTTATTACGGCTTCTTATATGCTCGTTTGTAAATCGCCTAAAGATTACCTACACACTTGGCAAATTATTTTTTCAGTTAATCTTATTGTAATTTTAGAGAAATCAGGAAATAGGTGTGATGTATGGAACAATATATGTAATTACAAACGTATAGCTTAAGGAACAAATTGATACCTACTCAATAAAATGAATATTTCCAATTCAGAAGTTGAAAATACGCATACAACTCTTTAAGTTCCAGGCGTACTTGTACGATAATATTATATTTCGGGTGTATAAGACCCTGGTATCACTCTGCTTGAGTTCGCCCATGTGTACCGAAGAATGACTCTCCCACCATAAATTCTAAAGAAAGATTATTCAAATTTACAGTACTGTACATTCTTAAGTTATTGACACAGAAGTAAACACAAAGTTAATTTAACTAAAGTTGCAGTTCAGAAACTTCGAAAAGTGATCAAAATTCAGTGCCATGGTGGTCGGAAGAGACTACAAACCAAACACAAAAAAGTGATATCCTAAATCCCTCGACCCCATATAAACAAACGGGCAATACTTTCTATTTTTAACCAGTGCAGTCGATTGAACCAACGGATTATTTATGACTGTACTCCATGGCCCGTGATTAAAATAGAAATAGTGGCCATCGGCAGTCGGCTTTGCGCGCATTACCGACGATCCGCTGGTATTACGGAGAGTAACTGTTACCGATGTTTGGAACAACGCACGTGGCTTGCCATACGTCATTATTTAATGCACCTATGCTAGGTGCGTGAGTTTATTTTAGTATAAATATTTGAGCTATTTATGATTAAAGTGAAGATCTGTAATGTGTACGCATTTCTGACGAATTGACGTCATCGACGTTAGATGGGGAATAGGCCGCACAATTTACGAGTTATGGAGTGGAATGCCATTTAGTCCACTACAGACATAAATGTGGTATACAACTGAAAATAACTTAGCGAAAAGGTGGTCATAAAATCGAAGATAAATATTTCAATTTGTTTTTACTCATACTTGACAGATAACCTTTAAGGGTATTATACTAGAAAAAGATAATTTTTCAAGCTTCATTTCCTTGATTTGCGACCAACCAACATAGGTTGCCTTGCCTTAGTCCAAACCAATTTTTTTGCCAATGGATATTTAGAATTATCTTAGATACACTATAAAAAATAAATCAGGACATTGAAATTATATATGGATCAGGAAACCGTAACCTAAAAGATTTTAAGAGGTCATTAAGTCCGTCAATAATGATAAGAGATGCAATTCGAAATAGCCTACGTCTCCATTAAGCTGCAATTGAACTATTCTATATAGAATTAGAGTTGCTTATAGTAGTAAGTATTGCAGGGTTCGTTCTGGACCTGTCCATAACTCTAACACACTCTAACACTCTCTGGCATATTATGTACATAATATGCCACTACCTTGGGGAGATGGCGAATAGCCGATGGCGATTAAGTTTTGGTGGTGCAACTTTATCACGTCACTCCAACACAGGGAGGGACGGAGTATCTTCTGACCAAGCGAAATGATCATGAGTTGCGAGTTGCGGACCAGCGGTTGATGTTAGATGATGAATATATTGAAACAAAATAAGTGACTTACTTTAATACGCTGTGCTGGTTTGCAACACGTGCTGGCCTTGAAAGCCTCTCTCGTGAAAAAATACGCTCGCAAAAAAACCGTTGGACTCTTTCTTTCGGGACGGAGCATTTAAAAATATAAAATTAGGCAGCCATAGTGTTATCATGCTGCATTTTGGATTCTATTAATGCTTTCCGT
This sequence comes from Phragmatobia fuliginosa, assembly GCA_932526445.1. Lineage (NCBI taxonomy): Eukaryota > Metazoa > Arthropoda > Insecta > Lepidoptera > Erebidae > Phragmatobia > Phragmatobia fuliginosa. The sequence continues at coordinate 10,518,526 of OW052064.1, read as the reverse complement.
TTGACTAGATTGAAGTTTCACCAAATGCACTCAATATAAGTTGAATTAAAAAAAAAACACAATCTAATGAACATTCTAACAGCGCGTTTAGTACATTATACTTGTTTCCATTGTGTTATATCGGCATGAGGAAATGCTACCAATATAAAGTCTATTTTTGTTTGAGAGAAAGCTATAAAGAACCAGTTGGGAGATTCCTGAGATCCAAAGAATTATAAAAACTTGAAGAATGATCAAGTAGTTAGAAACCAATAGATACTTAAAATACTTATAAAAATTAATACTTATATTACATTAGCTAATGAGTTATCACAAAAAAGATAGTTTACCCACGCTTATTGGAAGAATTTTCGAGAATTAATAAAGGCCTCTAAAATTGCACGCCACTTGTTTCGATCTTTGGTTTCTCGCATACAGCTCTTGCCAGTTCGTCCTGCGCAATTTTTTTTTTTTTTTTTTTGTGTACAGGTAAAGTCATCAAATTAAAATAAGTTAACATTAAAATGAAGAAATTAAAAATGACACACAGAATTAATATTAAAAATGAGTTTGAGCTGCCAAAAATAAGTCTTCAAAAATATTCTCATTCATTACATGCCATTTACCTATCATAATTTTTCTACACGTTTCCATTTTTATTTAATTTGGTGGTGACGGATTAAGAATCCAGAGTGTCACCACCCCTATTCATCCCGCGGGTGTCGTAAAAGGCGACTAAGGGATAAACTACGCAAGACAACATCAATGCAAAGAGAAGGAAAACTTGAAACCAACCCTTTTTTTTTTTTTTTTTTAGTGTGTGAAAAATCATCATGGACCGTCACCCCACCGGGGGTTACGGCGGGGTGGTGTGTCGGACTTGAACCGACTAAAAAACACACAGTGTGCCCTCTCCGCGCTTCTCCGTTTAGGAGTAGGAGAAGTCCAGGGTGGGATCTCCTTCTGAACTTCTCCAGCGCCTGCCCGCTCCTGATGCGGGCACCGTCTCTGTACGACGACCCTCTCTTAGGCGGCGTCCGGCACACACCGACGCCGCCCCCTCGCGGCTGGCCACATAGTGCGGGTGGAGGGAAAACCCGTCCCGTCCACCCGCGGCCACACTCAAGGCGGCATGAGGCGCAGATGTTCGCGCCTCCGCCGCCCGAGTCGCCGGCGGCGAATCTGGTCCGATTGGATGTCGTCCTCACGGGCCTTCTCCGCCGCCTCCTTCTGCGTGATTACGTCCTCGCAGAAGGTTGCGACCGCGGTGAATGCGCTCTCGCTGCCGACCATGGAACGAACGACGGCCGGCAGTGAGAGATCCCCTCCGATGACTGCAGTGAGGACCCGGCGCTGCGTCTCCCATGCGGGGCAGACCGCCAGCGTGTGATGAGCCGAATCCTCACTGCAGTCGCAGTGGTGGCAGGCGGGACTCAATTCCCTCCTGGCGACCGAGTGCAGGTACTTTCCGAAGCAACCATGCCCGGAAAGAACCTGCGTCAGTCGGAAGGTAAGGGTCCCGTGCTGCCGCACTGCCCATTCGCCGATGACCGGCTGAAGCGCCTCTACGGTGGCGAAGCCAGCACGTGGAGTCTCCAGCCGGACCGACCAGCGATCCATCGTGGCTCGGTGAGCGGCTTCGCGCCACTCGCGCACGTCCTCGGGCGGAGGTCCAACTCCACCACTCTCCGCCCGGTAGTTAGCCACTCGCCGATAAACGTCGGCGAGCACTTCCGCCTCCAAATCCCACGGGGGTGTTCCGGCCAGGGCGCACGCCGCCTCCGTCGATACGGTGCGGTAGCCCCGTATGGCTCTGACCGCCAGAGTTCTCTGAGGCCGCCTGAGGCGCGCCCTATTCTGCTCGGTCAGAGCCGCCGCCCACACCGGTGCACCATAGAGTGCCATAGACCGGACAACCCCCGTGTACAGCTGCCTCGTGGCGACACTGGCTCCTCCCAGATTGGGCAAAAGACGCCCAAGGAAGGAGGCAGTGCCGATCAGCTTCGGAGCAAGCTGTTGGAAGTGCTCGTCGAAGAGCCACCTACCGTCTAGGACCAGACCCAGATACTTTAAGTGGGCCCGGACCGGTACGAGGACCGAGTTGACCTCGATGGAGGCGCCGGCGGGTGGACCACGACGGGGCCCATGGAAAAGTAGGGCTTCCGTCTTTTCTAGGGCCACCCGCAAACCCAGCGCCTCAATGCGCCCGACCACCAGGGAGACTCCTGTGGTGGCCAGGCGTGCCGCCTCTTCGAAGGTCGACCCCCGGGCTGTCACTAAAGTGTCGTCGGCGTAGCAAATTACACCGACCCCGGGGGGGAGACGCCCTCGCAGGACCCAGTCATATCCCATGTTCCACAGGAGTGGTCCGAGGACAGACCCCTGTGGAACACCGCACGACATGGCCCGACGTCTCAAGACTCCTTCTCGGTCCTCGTACATGACAGTACGCTCCGTCAGATAGTCTGCCACTAGCCGCCCCAAGTATTGCGGCACTCCGTGGTACTGGAGTGCGGCCCTGATGCAGCTGAATGGCAGACTATTGAATGCGTTGGCGATGTCCAACGACACCGCCAACAGCACGTCGCCGCAGCCCACCGCCTGTTCAGTCGCGGCCTTCAGACGCAGAATTGCGTCGACCGTCGAACGCCCCTCCCGGAATCCAAATTGGGCGTCCGACAGATCGGGGCCCACCTCGCGCAGGTGCCGGACGATGCGGGCGTGGAGCACCCTCTCGAACAGCTTACCCGCCTCGTCCAGCAACACGATGGGCCTATAGGCCGCGACCGAGTCGGCAGACCGACCTGGCTTCTGGAGCAGAACCAGCTTCCCGCTTTTCCAACACTCAGGGAAGCGTCCGGACGCCAGACTAGCGTCTAACACTCCCCTGAGGCGGTCCGACATATGATCGAGGGCTCGGGCCAGCACTCGGGCAGGTACCCCGTCTGGCCCGGGGGCGGTGTTCTTGGATCGAATCCTTAGAACAGCCGCCCCTACCTCTGATTCCCTGACGGGCGGCACATCAGCCTCGCCTTCGTCGTCGCCTCCGGCCATGACGGCCATCGACGGGGGCGTGTGCTCCGCCCGCTGTGGGAATAGGCCCTCGACCACTTCCTGCAGGAAGCTGGGCTGGAGAGTCTCCGTGAGGGGCAGGCCCCCCGCGCAGAGCTTTTTGCGCACCGCACGATAGGGCCGACCCCAGGGGTCACGCTCGAGACTCTCCAGCATCTCCTTGCGGCTCTCCTCTTTGGCGCGGCAGATGGCCAGCTTCAGAGTTTGCCGGATCTCACGGTATTCCTCTTGAAGCCGATCCACCTCCTCACCGACTCCGCGGTGGCGTCGCCGACTACGAGTGAGGCACCTCCGGGCACGAACACAGGCCGCACGGAGGTCCGCCAACTCCTGGGAACTTGAAACCAACCCTATACCAACCCGTCTGGCCAGCGTGGTATAGTAGGCCAAAACCTCCTTTCTAAGGAGAGGCCTATGTCCAGCAGTGGACTGTGAAAGGCTGTCGATGACGACGATGATTGTACTCAAAATTAACAGCTTCTCATAATCAAGGACATAATTCAATTTTATATATTACAACTTTTATAAACTTCAAGCCAAGTACATATTTTGAGTATCTAAAAATTAAAATTCAAGTCAAGCAGAAACTTTTTTTTTATTATATTTTGCTGTTACGCAGTCCATTTGTGATGAAAATGCTTTTAATTATTATTTTAAGGAAAAGAAAAACAACAAAATAAAATAACTCGGAATTTGTAACTTATAGCTGTAACCGTCATTGAGCCCGCTGTAAATTAGAAATATTTAAGTACATAAAATATAAAATATTGTTAAACTTGAAATGTCAGAAATTAAGTTTTTGCAAAAGAAATGTAAGTTTAAGTAGCTATGACGTCGCGTGTCTCTTGTTATCGATATCCAATACTGTTACAAAAACAGCGTGTACAATTTTTTGTGCTAAGTTTTGACAAAAACACCAGTTATGACATCCTCCAACGTTCAATTTACCGAAACTTTTAGTATATCAAACACACAAGAAATAACGCTACCTTTTAAAAACAAATACAACGTGCAATCTGCTTATCTTTAGCTATGTAAGTCATAAAAACCGAGGAAATGTTCGCCTAATGGAGTTGGCGTCAACGACCGCTGGAGCTAAGAGTAACCCATTTCTTGTTATATTTATAAATGGCTTTATGTGTTTCTACGCAATCACTCATTATGAATTATTGTTGTACAATATTTTATTTATAAATGCCAGTTATTGTAATAGACATTGCATTTTAACTCCCTTGTTGGTCTAGTAGTGGCGTATGCGGCTGCTGATCAAGAGATCTCGGGTTCGATTCCCAGGTCGGACCAAATAATTTTATGATCTGCATTATTTGTTTCGGAGTTTGGGTGTTTCCTATGTATAATATTTGTATATTTACAAATAAAAGTATAAATTCATTTATATCAGCTATCTAGTATCCATAGTAAAAGCTCTGCTTAGTTCAGGACTATATGATATTGTGTGTAAGATGTCCGAAATATTTATTTAGTAGGCACTTATAAAGCTGCGATCATAGCTAACGGTCGATATGAGACATACACGTGGGGGGAAATTATATGAAAGTTGTATTATTATTTCGTTAGTGTGTACTTATGGTCGCAACAACTAATCCTTAAGAGGCAATAGTACGTGTCGAGGTCAATGGTCATCCCATTCTAGGGTATAGCTTTTCTTACAGAAGGGGGCCATCTAAAAGCTGTAAGTAGCGCGAGGTACGTCGGGGTTCCATGGACTACCTTTTGAAGCTGTGCCTGATTCCTCGGTTTTAGTCGGTTCGAGTCCGACATAGTTTGGATATCCGAGGGGATATCCAAACGAAATAAAAAAATATTCGAGTACCCAAATCGCGACAGTGCCTATGATATTTGAGGATTTCAACTACCAGCTGTTAGTAGTATCCAAAGAGATTTATGCAAGTAAAAAAACCAAAAAAAGCGGCCAAGTGCGAGTCGGACTCGCCCATGAAGGGTTCCGTATCAGCAAGTAACATCATATAAAAGTTCTTGTAGTTCGTTGTAACTTCTCCTTTCAAAGGAGAGCCCTATGTCCAGCAGTGGACTGTTAAAGGCTGTTGATGATGATGATGATGATGATGATGTTGTAACTTGGATCGATGTTTTTATAATAGTGTATTGATTGAATGAAAGGTAAATTGCAGTTAACGATTTATGACATATTAAAAAAAACTGTTACTAGATCTCGTTCAAACCAATTTTCGTTGGTAGTTTGCATGGTAATGTACAACATATATTTTTTTTAGTTTTATCACTCTCTTATTTTAGAACTTACAGGTGGAACAACTTACAGGAAAAATGTGTGTCCCCCACACACATTTTTCCACTTTGGAAGTATCTCTTGCGCAAACTATTCAGTTTAGAAAAAAATGATATTAAAACCTTAACATCATTTTTAATACCTATCCATAGATGAACACGTATGGGTTCGATGAAAAAATTTTTTTTGTGTTTCATTTCCAAGTATGGGGACCCCCAAAATGTATTGTTTTTTTTTCTATTTTTATGTGAAAATCTATATGCGGTTCACAGATTACATCTACTTACCAAGTTTAAAAAGTATAGCTCTTATGGTTTCCGAAAAAAGTGGCTATGACATACGGACGGACAGACAGACAGACAGACAGACATTACGAATCTATAAGGGTTCCGTTTTTTGCCATTTGGCTACGGAACCCTAAAAAGGGGATAATACTATAATGTTGTGTTTTGTTAAAAAAAAAACCAGGTTGGCTTAATAGTTTTGGTTTCTGTGGTAAGTAAATTAACAGCGCATGTGATAATAAGTGACAAACAACGCTGTTTAATTTCTATGTTTTGAAACATCCTGTAGGGACGTATGGCCTTAACCCTCTCTTGAGAGGAGACCTGAGCCCAGCAGTGGGACGTTATGGGTTGTTGATGATTGATGAAAGATCTTCTTCGTCCTAGCTCTTATTCCCAAGATTATTAGAGGATGGCTACTAGTTCAACCGGTTTTACTCAAATATCAGTTTTTCCACGAAGCGACTGGCATTGGACCTCTGCATCGGACATCCTGAGGGAGAATACTAACGATTGCCCTAGATGTTCATGACAATCAGGACTGACGGTTGAACGTGCTCTCCGATGCACGGACGTGAATCACCGCCATGCTTCCATAACATGTTTTAAAACATTACAAAGTAGGTATATTGATGAAAGCAAACGTTTTAGTCCAGGAGCGTTGTAAGTTAAAAGTAAAGCTTTATTTTAAAAACACATGTAAATGTGATAATTAGTAATTGTACTTTTAATATTATTTTATTGAAATTAACAAAAATTCAAAATGTTTTCCATTGAGTTAAAAATATGCTGCTGTTGCTTGGGTAGCAAAACCTTTTGATGAGGTTTTTGTCTAACTGTAGACATCTTCTGTTGAGTTGATGATGTTCATCGATAATTAATCGATATCACGTTATTGATAATTGCCGTAGTTAGACCAAAATAATGAAAAAAAATAGTGTCCTTTCTATGTTATGTTTGTATTCCTGAATTTCATAACATTGAACATAACGATACTGTAAAATAAAAATAAAAACATTTATTTAAGTTAAAAAATAATTTACACTAATTGCCCGAGAAAACTAAGATTTAAACCGCTATCTCTTGTGACTCTCAACTTGATGTTTGTTCGCTAAGAGTCGCTATCTCGGAGCTAGACCACGTACGTTGGTTTTTCTTTTAATTAAGTCCAATTGAAAAACTTCCTTTCCGAAAATAAACAGTCGGTAAAATTGCGAAGCAATCAAAAGTGTCCTATATTGGTTTTAATCAGATTATTAGGTATAAGATTTTATTTATGATGAGTTTGTAGTTAAATCACTATATATTATAAAACAAAGTCTACTGCCACGTCTGTCTGACTGTTCGCGATAAACTTAAAAAATATTGCACCGATTCCCGCGGAAGGTTTTTGTATATAATTTGTCAAGTTTAAAACTGTTTTTATACCTATATCTGCCCGTGCAAAGCCGGGGCGGGCCGCTGATTTAACTAGTATTTGACTTATGGTAAGGCACTATTGTAAACCCAAATTAGTCACTTAAAAAAATTGTTTAGATAAATGTTACGCCATTGACAAAATGGATCTTACTTCACATTATATATTGCTATTAAGTTTGCCTTAGTATGTTGTTTTGTAATTGTTGGTAGTAGTGTTGTATCATTGTTATATGTATATTAATATGTTAAGTGAATCCATAAAATAGTAGAATAATTTCTTGAAAAAAAACTAAAGTTTACTTTGATATGTGAGAAAAATAATCATTAATTATAGATCCTTGGTATAAGATTTTATAAATTGATTTATTTCTCTGTTACAATTAAATATTTTAAATAGAAAATACTGGTTACACGTACACACAACAAAAAATATAAAACAGCAAAATTTTATTGAAAGGGGTTCCATAAAATTTTCTTGTTTTGATTGATATGTCATTAAGAAAGACGAAATAAAAAATAAACTAACAATATAACAAACATATAAAATAATAAACACTTTGTAAACAGAAAAACAGATCATAACAAGAAGTTGTCATAAGTTCATATTTCTACATAATAATATAGTGTACAGCTATATTCATAGGGCTCGCTATTTTCTCCGTCCCTTTGTCCCTACGATGCCCATGGGATGAGATAGGTACTACCATAACACACTAGTGTACACAACTGAACCTACTAAAAGGGTATGGAAGTCATTATATTTAATGTTTAAGGTTAAGAGTAAGTCTAAAATATACGCCTGAACTTCTCAAGAAGGATGTGTGAATATTATTCCAGTTGTGAAGAGTGATGAAACTAGTCCCATAGAGGGCTGTGTACGTAGGCGTATTAGTTATAGCTCTCTCTCTAGTTCAGGCATGCTAAGTTTACTTCGGATATTTGTCTCAAAATATTTGATGAAGCGTCCATAGCCGAGTGGCCTTAGGTGATTGGAAACAATCACTTAAGGCAGTGGGTAAGCAACGACGGCGTGTTCAGACCTAGATGGTTGACCGTTTATGGCATGATAATTACGTTATGGTCGTTTCCGTGATTCGGAGGTAACGTTAAGCAGTCGATCTTGGTTGTTTTTATAAGATAGCAGTCGCGTAGCTTAGTCCAGCTAAGGCTTTAGTGTGGCTTGAAAACATCCAATGGCAAAACATTAATCCCAGCAGTGGGGCATTATGGGTTTTTGATTTGATTTGAAATGATGATAATTACTCTGAGCAGATTTCGGTCATGGCAGATTCAAGGAAAACTAGCCAACTACGCAGGAGGTACCTGTATACTATAACGTAAAAGTGTGTGCGCTAACACAGGTACACTCTCTGTTGCCGTTATCCAACACCATGGGAGAGATCAGTCACAGGGCCGATAACTTAACGAGCTCTTTAATTCACTTAAATATATGGAATTCTCAAAAGCCACATTAGGAATAAACGTTGATATTGGACAGAACCTCTAATTAGTCCTAAAGCAACGAAATGAATTGGATTAAGAACGTAAATAATAGCGACTGCCACCATGTTTTATTTACAAAATTATACGTTTTATAGATAAATTAAACAATGATACAGAAAAAATAAGTCGTTAAGTCCATAATATTTGTCCCGGTGACTTGACTGACTTATCAACGTGCGTCACTTTAAACTATCAATTAACTAGTTCCAAGTTCATTAAATAAATTTTATTTCGAAAATAAAATTCGAAATCTTAGATTTATAGATACAGGAAACTCCTGAAGATTTTTGTTAATAACGTTTATATTTAAAAATGTAGATCGGACTTTTCAATGAACAAGTTACGCCTACGTATAAACCTTAACATCTAAATTTTACTCAATACCTACCGAAGATGTCTGGCGTATAGTAGAGGATATTGTACCAGCGATATATACGCCAGAAGATATTTAGATATGATTATAACCTTGCTATTTGGGGTTGTGGTCCAAACATAAAATACTAGAGCAACTTCATTTGCTTCTGTGCTGACGGTGTGACTGTAAGGATGGTGGAGTGGTCCCCTAGTTTTATACTGTGTTGAGAGTTCAAACCCCACATATAACAACACTATGTAATTCATAATTTTTTGTTCTGAGTTCTGAAAACAATTAAAATTTAAACGACAAAACGTTCTTGGTGACGACGACACGACACCGGGCCTATTACTAATATAAACTAAGCTAATATCCCAGAGCCAAAAAATATAGAATCAAAACTTCTATGCATGCATTACTATTTACAGAATTACAATACCTCTAGCTTTACTATTATACAAGCTATATATGAAAAATCGGCCAAGTGCGTGTCAGGCCACGCACAGGAAAGGGTTCCTCAGCTCCCACACATAATGGTACGTGGATTTAAAATCGTATTCAATAGATAATTATTAAGTTTACGTATTAATGCGTTAATTTTGTATGACGTTTTCCAAGTGAGCGCATTTTACAAGTTAAGTCTCCATAACTCCTAAATTAATAAAGTTATCTAATTCGTTATAAGTTTCCTTCAAAGTTTATTATATGGACCACCATCACGAATTTTCCTAGATTTTTTGAGCAAGCCGTTTAGCTTTTAGAGGGGGGGGGACGCCCTGTTTTTACAAAAAAGTGCCCTTTAGAGACCGATTTTAGAAACCCTTTACTGTTTTTAAAAGACCTATCTAATGATACCCTACGCGATGGGGTAGCCGCAAGAAAAAAATTACATCCCCACTTTACGTGTAGGGGAGGTACCCCAAATAAAAATATTTTTCATAATTTTATTGTTGCACTTTGTTGACGTAATTACAACACATATCCATGCAAAGTTTCATCTTTCTAGCACTTACCGTTTGGACGGTAAGTCGAGGACGGACGGACGGACGGACCGACGGACTTGACGAATCTATAAGGGTCCCGAGTGATATACTTCGGAACCTTAAAAAGGCTTGGTAAATTCACGAGTTTGCCTTTTGTACTTTTAAAATATTAATTTTATACAATAACAGTTTTATGACGTATGCAATTATCAATGCAATAAAAGTCAATTGGTTTAATAGCACCGCGGTTAACAGTTAAATATAATTACGGCTAACGGTTGAAAATTAAACGCTCTAGTTAAATAGAATTTTCGCCGTCATTTCAAGTGAATACTGCGACATATATACATAATTTTAAAATTACAAGTAAGTAACTATAGAAGTGGTAGTCACTCCACCAGGATAAATGGCGGGGTGGGGTGTCAGAATCAGACCGACTAAAATAACACTGCCTCTCTGTGCCTGGATTAAGCGGGGTTCGGGAACGGCTGTTATGAAGACATCGGATCGGTTGGAACCAACCCGTTTGGGCAGCGTGGTGTGGAACCCTAAAACTGCCAGTCTAAGGAGAGGCTACCGTATTTCAGTGTACTGTTAAAGGCATGATGATGATAAGTGACTAACAATGAGCACCTGTAACTCAAGAGTCACAAGATCGTCCCCTCCCTTTGTATTTCTTACCCGGTGAGATCACTTTAATCAGGTGAAGATTTGAGCTTCTTTGTGATCAACTGCTCAGTGAAAAATAATTTACTTTAATAGAAGATTTATATTAATATATTGTAATAATAATTAATATTGTAATTGAATTATATTGGAATAGAATATCTTTTTATAGAAAAAGATATTCTATTCCAATTACTAGATACTCGGTATCGCTCACTGGACTTAAGCCGGTTCATACGTACACGAGACTCTCATTAAAGCAGAAATTATATAGAAATATGTATACAGCATTTATTATTTGTAAAATGAAAACTATTTATGCACTTGGGTGGTGAAATTCATTTCTCCATGCGTGTCTAAGCTTTGAAAATACTCCTATGTTTAATAAAGAAATTAAAATAAACCCGCTGCCGCTCATCCTAGACAACTTGATAATACGTTTACATGCTCCAGATCACGGTACATTGCCTCTAAGACTGTGCCCCTTTGGCTTTAATTGCGATTTCGGTAGCAGTACGGCTCACTGAATAATATTTTTCGTTAAGACAGGTTGCTTACACATTCATTTACGAGTAATTAAATAATTTTGAATTCATCACTACTTGAATAAAATCAAGGACAAGATAATAAATACGGTTATATAAAAGGCACAAACCTGCACAGTTACAAATTACTATTTGTAATAATATAGCTGGTTAACAGGCTTTCATGGACTGAAGGCTTTTTGACCAGCTATCTATATCATATAAGACATGTTGTAATGAACCACATGATTCATCACTCAGATCCACATTCCAAAAATAATATTACTTGAGTATATATATATACATATAAGTATATATATACTTATATACATATATAAACTCAAGTAATATTATTTTATATTTATACTTAAATAAAACTTAGTTCATATAAAACTATCTTAACGACAATGTTTGGATCCGATGAACAAATCAAACTATTTTTATTTCAAGTACACCAATACAATGGCACTTTTAAATCGTCAAGTAGTCAGTCGTGAAGCTGATTGTCTATTCCAATTCGTATATCCTATGGAGAAGAACAGACAAGCAACTCCATGGACACTCTTTTCCAACATAGTTTTTACAATTTTTGGTTACATTGTTTTAGGCATTTTATGAAAATAACAGTTAAATGCGAGGACAATATAACACAGGTAGTGCTCAAAAATAATTAAACAAACACCAAAAACAACCAACACATATCAAACTTATATCGTTTGGACTAATACTTAAACCAAACAGACCAATTCTGTCTAATACACTCCTCGATATTCCTAAGCACAATTTATTCCCTACATAATCAAATAGTACCACACGTAATAGTAACTCAATATCGTATGAATTTTCTGAGCATGGAAATTATATTACAACGCAGCGTTATGGCGTGATCTTGGTATGCGCCCTCATTCTTTACATTGACATGCCAGCATGGCTGGCAATACCGTCTTTATTAATATACTAATACCTACCTACATACATTTATGTTATGTAGGTACATAGGGAAAGCGATTCAGCGTTGATATATAATTCTAGATCTCACTCTTGTTAAAAATTTATTAATATGCTTGATTTGAAGTTTAAACTAAGAAAAGTGTTGAACTAAGTTTAAAATTCCAACTATTTAGTCAATAACTATATTCGAAAAGAAGAGAATAAAAACTTAGGTATTCTTGTTTTCTTTTAAGCTATTGTATAGCTTTTATGGCGGGCTTTGAGCGCGGCGACCGAATCAAGAAATTCCGTAACGAAAAAACCTAACACCCTAAAAAATTACAGAGAATATGATTGTAACTGCAGTACGACAAGGATGTGGCGAGTCCGTGCTCTATAAGCAGATTAGCGCATGCGTGCTGCCGCCACCGGTCGTTATCCGTTGCCATGAAAACACAGTCATTCTAGATTCTTCTTCTTTTTTTATTTTATTTTTTTATTCCATAGATATGCTCATATTACTATTATGTACTCTATTTAGTAGTCAGTCAGTTCACATATTACAAGTTATTAAATATTTACAAAAATTCAAACGTTAAAAGAAATCAAGTAGCTAAATTGCATTTAAATGCTAATAAAACAAAACTGAACACTGTTGATTCCGTTTTGTTTTGTGAAGCAAGATTGTTCCTCAACAAAAAATATGATTCTAGATTACAGCGGAGAAAAGATAATAAATTCAGCTACCTTTTATTTTGAGGGAAGTTGTTGGCATACATTGGGTGTAGTTACATTGTTGTTAGAGCTAATTAAAAGTTTTAATTACCTTCGTCTGCGCAATTTTAATGAAGATTTTTGAAACGAGCTGTTTTGTTAGCCATATAATGGCATCTTTTGTGTCGCTTTGTGTTTATAAAAGACTAACTACTTACAGCGTGAGTATTATTTCCAGTTTTCTTGTTAAATTCTCTAATTAATTTAAGTACCAAGTAATGCTAGAAAATTAACTGCATGTCTGTGTTACACTGGATATAATTTGAACCTGTCTTTAGTCATTTTATTGTTGCATACCCACATATTATATATTACTAGATTTCACCCGCGGCTTTGCCTGCGTCTATGTCCGTTTTTTGGCGGAAAAAGTATGAGAAGTAGCTTCTGTCCTTTTTCAGGCCCTAGACTATCTCGGTACAAAATTTCATTTAAATCGGTGCAGTGGTTTTTGAGTTTCTCACGAACTTTAACTGACTAAAATGCGTGCTGGTACAGTATTTTTTTATCCTACATTTCTATGCCATATTTCATCAAAACCGGTACTACGGTTTAGCCGTGAAAGTGTAAAAGATAGCGCAGAGCAAAGTTACATTCGAATTTATATTATTAATCATGGATTTAATAATTTATGAGGTGTTTAGGACTACTAAATGCCAGAATAACAAGTGTGCCTCTCGAGTCTCTTATTTTAGTAGTTGCAATTAATTTTGAACTATGTTGACTTTATCTAAGACTAGTTTACGTGGTAAATAGAAGCCTATGTCTTTTTTTATTTATTTATTTATTGGCTTACCAATAATTGTTTGTACAGATACTTACAATTTTCTTCATAACCATGTACTCATAACTAATACAATATTTTCTTAAAAGTAAGCACCACATGACTTTAACAACAATATTATATATTAATAAGTTTAGTACAATGTATTATGGACCCAATTAACACTTATTTTTCTTAAAGTCAAATAAAATTAAAACATATTGTTAACGTTAAGTCTTTCTTCAAGCATCAGCGTAGCTCCATGTCAAAAAAGCATTACCTACTGATTTTATAAGTCAGTCTTTATGTTTTAAATAGGTACCTGTTTTAAAAAGATAAATACAGCGCTAAGAAACAGTCTGCACAAATCAGCTCAAAGTTCTCCCGTTCACTTCGCTTTAAGTAAAATAAACGATTGAAACCAAATGGTTATTAATGCCCAGACGTCTACGCTCCTCAGACGTGACCATACAGCCTGCTATAAATGCCTTGAAAGCTTTCAAATGTCGGGTATATAAAATTATACAATAAATCTGGTTTCAACTAAAGATGGTGTGAATATAAAATAACAGTAAGAATGAATATTGTTCTAGAAAGTGTTGAGCTTGTCAATAACGTTATAAAAGACTTATATTGACTGCCTCGGTGACAGAATGGTAGCGTATGCGACTGTTGTGCTTGAGGTCTCGGGTTCGATTCCTCTGTCGGTCGAGTTTTAGTCGATAGTAACAACGGCAACACTTGAAATGTATGTTTTTTTTTTTAAATACATCTCGCGCATTTGCAATATGGTTCTGTGTCGCGGAATGTGTGTGTACAAACATACAAGAAACACAAAGAACTCCTAGGTCCAGAATAATAATTTATAGATCACACAAAGTGTTATCATGACTAGGTTTTTAACCGAGAACATTTGACACAGTAGAAAGCGGTGTTTCGGCCTCTTAAACCGCTAAGCCAATTTTTTTCATTTTGTGGCAAATGAATGTTTCTAATGAAACTATCAGACGTTTTATAATATGTTGTGAGGTATGACGCGAGCAATCCAGAGCCGGTAATACAATTGTAACTTTTGAATAGCAGGTGTCCATGGACCACCTTTCAAAACTAACCATGAAAAAGTGACTGACCACCGAATCAGTCAGATTTTCAATGTTTAATTTTGACATATCATATAAAGTTTTAAAGGTGAATACTATAAGAATGTAAGAAAATATGGTATAGAAACAAAACATTGTAAATTTAGGGTACTGTGACTGTAACTCAATAACTCTAAATTTAATTTAAATAATTTTGCAAGAAGATTTTATGTTGAAGATTAAAGAGCAGTAATGTTTTACGTATCTCCTAAAATGTGGATTCGTCGCCCTGACGTTTTACAACTATCATTAATTTTTAACAATCGTCAGGCTCAATTTTTTACGATCACAGAATGAAGATAGAGATAAGACCTACATTAATGCTTTAAACGTCCTTATTTCCATTATCATCAGCAGTCTATAGCAGTTCACTGATGGACTTAGGTTCCTACTTAGAAAGGAGGTTTTAGTCTTCTATGCGAAGCGCTCATTGCCAAGTGGCATTAGGAGATTGGTAACAGTTATCGAGGGTAAGCAACGATGGTGCGATCTAAATGGGTGACCGTTTGTGGCATTAAATGTTATGAGCGTTTCCTTGATTCAGCGGTCACGTTAAGCAGTCGATCCCGCTTGTTATCTTAAGATGACTGCCTTATTAGTCTAGTGGTTGGCGTATGCGGCTGCTGATCAAGAGGTCTCGGGTTCGATTCCCGAGTCGAACCAAATATTTGTATGATTTGCAAATATCTGTTTCGGATTTTGGGTGTTTTCTATGTATAATATGTATGTATTTATAAAAAAAAGTAAAATGTATTTGATATGAATTGTCTAGTATCCATAGAGCTCGGCTTAGTTTGGGACTAGATGATATTGTGTGTAAGATATCCGATATTTTTTTAAATATTTATAGATAACAGTGAAGCTTAGTTGTTGTAGGCCTTCGGGTGGCTTTTAAATAATAGTAGCCAAAATGGGTCTTGCCAGTCCCCAACCCGCACTCGTCTAGCGTTGGGATTTATGGTTTTAACCATCTACTGAAATTACACCCAAACCCAGCAGTAGGACGTTATGGGTTGTTGACTTTACGTTATTGGCCCGACTTGTAGATATAGAATTTGTGTTAAATTTTTCTTCTCTGTGTGGTTCTGTTATGGAGCCTAGTTTCGAATTGCGAATTGAAGCTAACTTCAAATGAAATGAATTCAAATTAAAGTCACAATTTGTGTCTAACAAAAAATAATTCCAAATAAAGCTAAAGGGCAACGGGAAAGACTCATCACGAGAATTGACAAAACTTAGCTGACGACAGAGAAAATGGATAAGTGATGAATACACAAGGGGAACCCGTTTCCTGCAATTTGGTTGAATTTGACTAAATATGAAACTGTAATAAAATGCAAATGGAATTGGTGAAATAAATTAATATGCAAATGTATAAAGTATTTTCCCTTGGCGCTTGTTCTTCTTGAAAGGATTAATCGAGGCACGTGCGCATGTACCACAAATTCTGTTTGAAGAGTAGCAAAAAGTATTTTATCACAAATCTAATTAATTCTGATGAAGTCTAATGAATTCTATGTATTTTACTAACTAATCCCCAGTACAGTTAAAATTGACATACTGTACGTTAATACGTTCTATTTTATGTAAGTCTTGAAATGTTCTAGATATGTTTTTTTTTTGATGAGAAATTTTTCATTTTTACGTCCCACCTTAAGTTCTGTCAGTCGTCAGAACATTTCTACCTTTGTTTTTTTTTTTAAATATTTTGAAGAGCTAAATGAAGACACAATAACATGGTAATATTTTAACAATAGTACTAGATTTGTCTTGAACATACGTAAATTTGACTCAGTATGACGAAGTATATTAATCACTAGCTTTCGCCAGCGGCTCCGCCCGCGTGTATGTCGGTTATCGCGGTAAAAAGTAGCCTATTTCCTTTCCCAAGTTCAGTTCTATCTTCATATCAAATTTCATCAAAATCGGTGCAGTAGTTTAGGCGTGAAAGCATAACAGACAGACAGAGTTACTTTCGCATTTATAATATTGGTAGGGATTTGATTTAAAACTGCTATTCGTAATTCGAATGGGTATCAACCCATTCATTATCTCCGGATTGAAAATATAAGTTCAGTCCCCCTAGCCAAGTTGCAAACGTTCTACAATCGCTGACGCCTCTATTCTCTTGTTTGATTGACTCATATTTCTTCATACACACATTTTATAAAAAATCCACAATTCGCAAAAAAAAACGAGACAAAAAACATTTGTAAAGTAATTCTCATGACGATGAAACAAAATTTATCTCAAAAAAACAGCTGTCATTCCAACATATTGTAGTATTGTTCGTCTGTCAATTCGAAACATTTCTTGTTATTGTACGATCAGATAGTGAACGGTTTGCGTAGGCGTTTTATTTAATAAAAACGTCATGTTGGCAAATAACGCGTGGATATTGATTAAGGTTGTGAGCAATAGATCTTGTTGTGGTATAAGTAATAATAGAAAAGCGATGAAATGTTTTGAAAGTTGACCTTCGTTGGTCTTTACCTAACCTTAAACACTACAATTATAATTAAATTATTTAACTTCATCCTTATTGGACATGATTCAAAACTAATATAATTAAAACTATTTATCTATTTTCTAATGACATATTGTTTCCTTCCAAATTAACTGTCTGTAAGTTACTGCAGTCTCTCGGTAGTGAATAAAGTGCCTAAAAAGATAAGTTCTGTATTTTTATAATGAATTAATTTGTATTGTAATTAGAATCTAGTAAAATGGAGTCAGTACATAGTACGAATCTATTTTGTAAGTCTGTCATACAGTGGTACTGTACAAATATCTTGTTTTAATTGCTTTCTACCTGTCTTTCTTATAAAAATATTTATAGAGTAAAGCTATTTTTCGAAACATGACATAATTGTACATACGTATGAATCATGATGAAACTTATAGAAAATATAGTACGTTTATGTCGTAGAGTCAATATTTTCAATGCTAAGTATTGGTGAGAATACGAAACTATTCTTTAAAATAAAACTGTAGCAGTACGTAAGAGATATTTTGTTAAGTTTGTTGATATCCAATTTATACTTTGACTTGGACAGCAGCATAAGTCGGTGCGGGCGCGGCCAGGCTATCTACGCCGTATATCGCCTTAGGCGTCGGCCTCTGTAATTGATTGATACGTCCAACGGGTTGCCCCTGTTTTGTTTAGATCCGCACTTCCCCAACAACGTTGGAAATTGGATTTTTTGTGGGGAAAAATTAGCTGTGGACTGCGGCTTTCAGAAGGTTAATTGATCTAGTGGTAGTTTGCGGGTTGGAGAGTGTGAAGAAAGTGAGGAAAGTTTAGAATGTAGGAAATATTGATATTTGCTTGAACTGTTTTAATGTAAATCGAAAACATTAAATTTCTTGTTAGACATGATTATATCCAGGCACTAGTATTTTCGGATTTTTATGTTCGTAACACACTAATGAGACACGTATAAAATAAAACAAAAAAGTCTTAAAAGAAACATAGTATGTACTGTTTATTTTAAGATTTTTAATTTTATTTTACTTTGCTATAATTTAAATTTATTTAATTAATATAATTTTATATTCAATAATTTTGCTTTCTACTCGACAGCTTTGTTGGTCTAGCGGTTAGCGTATGCATATGCTAATCAAGAGGTCTCGGGTTCCATTCCCGTGTCAGACCAACAAGTTGTTTAGTAGCGATAATACAAGCTCTGCTTGGTTTGGGACTAGATGAAGTTATGTGTTTTTACACACAACTTCATGAAGTCCCAAAATTTAAATAAATATTGCGGACATTTTTGTCCGCAATATTTATTTAAATTATATTTTATATATTTATTTACTCATTGGCTTTAATATGTACATATACGTATAGAAGTTTATTTACTCAAATTATTTTTTTTATGAACTACTGTAAAATCATATTACTTTATCATTTCTTATATCTTCATGAAGAAAATTCCCAAAATACCATATTAATTACATATAATGTAATCGTTTTTTTTAAGTTGCAATTCGCAAGTATTCTATGCAATTACATAAAAAAAATACATGGTACCTTCATAGATCTATTAGACACAAAATCGCAAATATATTTTACTTATAATTTATTTTTATATACCAATCTCGTAACCCATATATTCGATGCTAACAAAATAAACCCATTATCCCGCCTGAACTTGGCGCGTCAACTCTATTCATTACGTCACACGGACAAAAGACGACGGGGTCGAGGGGACCGTAGGACTTTTACATAGGCCTCCTGGGATGAGTTTTGGTACTAAAGCAGGGATATGTATTATAGGTACATTTTGGCGTACGGAAATATGCGTTCCTAACGTTTGAACGCAAATAGATATCCTATGATTATTTCGTAAGGGAACACAACTAATTGAAAAGTGCTTTGTGTAATATAGAATGCCAAAAACTAATTTCAGTAACTAAAGGATAAAAAATTCAAAAGAAAATACATCTACTGAACCAGACGTGAAAACAATACTCAAAAAATTATGTGTAGCAAGTCCATTCTACATATTTGTAATGACAAATTATTATTAAATATTTTCGGCGCAATACCTTTACTTAATCAATAACATTTAGAATTATTGTCTAATGGAAAAAGTTTACTTGTTAATTTGTTTGTCCATATTGGACATGATTTCAATTAATACAAGTAACTGACGAAGCAAACGGTGTCCCTCATGAGTAGTGGGAATTTCATTATTTACGCCGTTAGTACACCGTCGCATTCGTATGCGGCAGCGAATCACTGCGAAACTACTGCGGTAGCGAAATATCTGCGAAACGTTAGTACATAGCAGTTTTTTCGCAAAGAAAAATATTTCAATATTTTCGGCTTCCATGGTAAGAAAATCTGTCCTCAACGACAGAACGCATGCGAACACCTTGCGATGCGAAACACCACTAGCGAAACATCTGCGTCTGTGTAACGACGATTTCGCAGTTCCTGGCGAAACAATACCGACAAGGACGCAACTATTTCATGTAGCCTAGTGCTAGAGTGAGACGTAGCGTATGCGAAATTCTGCCATACTACTGACAGTTTTTTCGTTGTTTCGCTGCCGCATACGAATGCGTCGGTGTACTAACGGCGTTAATGTTTCTCTTCCACCTACTTATTTAGAATTCTTTTGAATACACAATAATAACAGAATAAACAAATTATATTTAAGTTACTTTTAATTTTTATTTCTAAGATAACTTTCGTACTAGAAACATTTCTGTGTCTTAAAACTATTAAAATGAATTTCTATACCTATCATAAGTAACAATTCCATGGTCATTCAAAGTGTTGTCCTATTTTGGATTTGAATGTACAACAAATCCAAGACTCCATCCATGCAATTGAGCTATATTTGTATAATCTATATGCAACAATGACAAAGTTCTCTCGGATATGACAACACAAAGTTTTTATTGCCATGTTCTTTTCTCCGGCTTTACCTATTGTTTGCGAACATGGCATAAATGTACATGTAGAATCTTGACCTGTCACAAGAGATGTATTGCATCCTAAGTAAATAAAGAATATTGAATTTGAATTTGAACAAAAATCAATCTGAAAATCGAACGTCTACTGAAACAAAACCCTCTCAAACTCGAATAAAGAACACTCCAGACGTCCAATTGATAGAATTTCATACAAGCGTTAATGCCAGCAGTACATTCAAAAATCTGTAGCGGAATAAAAAGGTTGGCCCATTATGCAGACAACAATGGCCACGACTGAAAAGTACCCCGGATGCCTGCTGCAACATTATAATAAAAGGTAACTGCGAATAGGTTTCCGGGATAAAATTTTATTGTGAACCATCGACAAAGGGCCTTGAGAGCGAACAAAAGTCCGCGCAGATCCCGGGAACAATCAGGACCTCGGTGACGAAGATCTCACGAGTGACTGAAATGTTATAATTATGTGTCCGGATTCGATGTTATTGATCATGGTTATGATAACATCTGCCTTAGCGTTATGTAGAGTAAAAAGGTCACTTTTATTAATTATTTTGTGACGATCAAAAGAAAAAAAAGCGTGAGGATCATTTATTTAGTACTAGACGAAGATTTACATAGGTATCTTCTTGAGAGTGACACTTTGAGGCCTATGTTTGTTGTTTTAGTGTCAGTTTTTTTCAGTTAGAATCATACACATGTTGTGGACTTGATTCCCAGTCAAACCAAATTTAAATATTTTTGTGATGAGCTAGATTATTATGTACTTTGTCTGTCTGTAATCTATCTATAAAATGTACTCATTTACAAATATTTGAGTATGTTTATCAGTAGTTTGCTTACCATAGTCACAGGTTCAGTTTAGTATCCGATTGATGTGTGATGTGTGCAGTTATCTAATAGCTATCTATATTAATATCTTTAAATGAGCAATTCTTGTACATTTATTAATATAAATACATATTTGCGATATCTAAAACTCGGATACGGCTTTAACGATTTCACTTTCTTTCGCACTGCTCTTAGCATTGCTTGCGACATCTATACCACTCTTTCAATATCTAACTCTTAGTTAGTTGGTGGTTGGTACTTCAACACTGTAACACTACAGCTGCTTGAGAGAATAGATGTAGTTGTTCAACAATAAATAGTAGTCGTCCAAGTACGTATTATTATTATGCGATAGCTTTTTATCATAACCATATCAAAAGGCATTACCCAGTATTTTCTAGTTTAAAAAAAATAATGTTTTGAACATTATTCTCTTTTTCACAATACTGTTAAACTCAAAACAATTCGATGAGTTTATGATGATTCAATACTAACGATAATTTACATAGAGTATTCCCATAAGTAATGACTTAATAATTTGGGTGTGTGATCGCTAATATCAAAATGGATTCGTGCGTGGCCCCTCTTTGGGGAATAAACCTATTAAGAATTGGAATGGTTTGCGTGACACGACACTACAAAAGCTAAAGAATTATTTGAATAAATTCTATGGTTTTTCTTTGACTTTTGGGAGCCTTTATTGGAATAATTGGTATGCTATATCGTAAGTTATCATTATATTTATTTACTGTATATTATTTTATTACAGAAATTACTATCTTTATATATTTGTTCAAAGAGGAAATACCACATTAACTATAAGTGTACAAAATTTCATACTTCTCTGTTGGCACATTTTTCGTGAAAAGGTTACAAAGTTAACGGATGTATATTATCAACAATTTTACTCAAATTTTGAAGTACAAGTCTGTCGAGAAAAATCTCCGAAGCTGCCATTAATTTGATGCTAATTTCGAAGTATAAAAGTTTTAATATGTTAACTATTGATGTTTCTGAAAATGAGCTTAGAGAAAAGCTCAAAAGATACCGAAACTAATGGGCTTATAGGCTTATAAAATAATGTTAGAGCATTGGTTAATATGTGGACATTTAACTAATTATATTGCACACTAACTACTAACACGTTGCCTAAACTACTTCCGAGTTTAACCAACCCGAAAGGCAACTATTGACACACTCTACATAATCGATATAATAAGTCATACGAATGCAGTATTTTTTTAAATAAGTGCAGATTTAGTTTAAAGTACATTTTGATTTTTCAAAGATTCTATTCTATTCATTTGCAAATTTGTGAACAATGATTAAATAATAAACTATGCAAGTACACTATATGGTCCGGGTTGACCTTTACAAGAAAGGGCAGTAGTATTAAGACAACCTGTCCATGCAGCTGCCATACGACCATACCTTCTATATGTTCTTTTCGAACACGTTATAACGCTGTCTACAAGATATTCGATATGATGGAATGTCAACAAAAATAATTTATAATTTAACTTTTGTCAACCGTATTAGGTAATAAAGAATGAGACTTACAGCAGGATAAGGACGGGTTCATGGTGGCACTCATCCGCTTTTAGTCAGTCGCGCATGAACACGATTCAGTGTGTTGAAGCCTTTAAACCCTTCCTGTACAGTCTGGAATTAATTTGCAACGGACGAGGCTTATAATTTTATTGCTATATGTAGTAATTACCATGAGTGTACAATTTGGCGTTGAAATATGGATTTTTATTTCGTTCCGTACTGTTGTAATAACGATCTGAAAATACATGTTTTATATATTTGTGCATCTTTAATCCACCATGTTTCTCGATAACACTTAATGTAATCTTTTAGTACAACTTGTTGCTTCCTTAGTTTTAGTGGTATGTAGTAGTTCTGTAGAGTTAGGTCTACAGAAAGAAGGGTTATAATGTTGACAGTCTATGTATGTTTGTTATATCGTAGCGCAGAAACTACTGAATAAGTTTCAATTAATAGAGTGTCAATAAAAAGAAAGGAAATAGGGAATAAGCATGTTTTTTTTTTATTTTATAAATCGATTATTTAGGTCTATTAAACATGGAAAAAAATATAAATAGTCTTGAAAAGAATCAAATTATTTTTTAAAATGAAATTAAAAACATTGATTATATTTGAGACATTCAAACGGCCATTTTGCGCGCGCTTTTGATGACGTCAGTTGTCGCGCCGATCGTGTCCCGACCCGACCGGCTCGGATATCAATATACGTAGGGTGGCCACTCGTCCGGGTTTTCGTGGATTTATCCTAGCTTAGAGACCGTTTAAGGAGTATCCGGCAGGGTTTCATTTTTAATCCGGATCGAACCATAACTAATGATTTTTTCTGGTTTTTGGTCGGTCGGTTAAAGATTTAAGGAGTGAAATTGTAAAATGGTGCAATTTATGTTATTAGAAATATACGATGTGAAACTTATTGAATACGACTCCAAGGGTCTGCCAGGTGTGAACCGCAATAAAACACTAAAACTCTGTACTAAATGTTTATTGGGCGTGGAATCGTCTTTGAACAAATGTTCCTCGAGCTTATATACTCGTCTCGGAGACAAAAATTTGCGCGATACAGAAAATGGGCATAACGCTATCTATCGACGCTTGACTAAAACTATTAACCATAAATTTAGTGATACGACACTTATTCTCAACATAAACTTAATTCCCAACGTAAAAGTCTGACACGTCGAGCGTGTCCATTACAATTTTTTTTTGTTGCATTTTTCAAATATCGCTATCTTTTCATGTCATTTAAAATCTTCAAACATTTAAATAACATCTTCAAGCATGAAAAATGGCGTTATTTAAATAAATATAAAAATATAAGGTAATTTTTCTTTCAATTGTTGTTCTGGAAATAAATAATTTAGGGCCCAATAAATCAGCAATTCACTAAATTGAAAAAAAAAGAACTTGACGTCTCCGAGTTCTAATAATAAATAAATATTTCGGACAAATGATACACAACATCTACAGTCCCAAACTAAGCAGAGCTTGTACCATGGGTACTAGACAACCGATATAAACACACATAAACTTTTTTTGTAAATACATAAATATTATACATAGAAAACTCCCAAACTCCCTAACAAATATTTGCAGATCATACAAACATTTGGTCCAACCCGGGAATTGAACCCGACATTTGTTGATCAGCAGTTGCATTCGCTTACCACTAAATCAGTCAGTTTTTGGGAGGATATTGCACTTTTGTCCTAGTTTTCAAATTTTAGAGATGGTGACCCTACTTAAAATGTAGCCATCTACGTCACATTTCATTTCGACCAATCATGGCGCGTTTTGTAAGCTTGAATTTCCCTCCCTTATTTTTCACTTTTTATTTATTATTTTCTGGGTTTAAATAATAACCAAATAAAAAAAAATCTTTTGAAGTATAATGTAACGACAATAAAGAACTTAAAAAAAAAGTTTAAGCCAAATTAAAATTTTATGCATATTCCCTATTGATTCGTACTAATGACCCGGGTGACACAGTCTTTGTTAAGAATGGGCTTGGACCTCCTATACGTTCCCACGCTGGCCCAGTGCGGGTTGGGGACTGGCAGGACATGTTGCGGGTTATCTAGGGCAGTCACTTTTCATCAGGTAATCCATCTGCTAATTCGCACAATGATACACCCATCATCTTTTCTTTTCTTTTTTTAAAAGATAACTCCCGCATTAGGAATATAAATTCCTGTGTCGCGGGGGACTTTACAAACAAACATGAAACGGACACAAAGGACACCCAGACTCAGAACAACAAATTGTGAATCACACAAAGTGTTGTCCTACGTGGGATTTGAACCCACGACACTTGGCGTAGTAGGAAGCGGTGTGGCGACCGCTTAAGCCACTAGGCCAACCGTGCCTAATCATAATTCATAACACCATCTTTTTCATCACTATCACTCAAATTTTACATGATGTTTGTCATAGAAAGTTAACATTCGTCTCCCGCTAAAAGTTCTCGTTCATTGAAAATGAACCAAACCCTTTTAAGATTGTTGCCTACTTTATAGGTCTATAGTAATATTATAAATATGCAAATATAATATTATCAAAAATCTTTCAATGTTAGATAGCCCATTAATCGGCTAAGACTACAGCTTATTATATCATCACACGCGAGTATTGGGAGCGGAGTATCAATGAAAAATGGCTCAAAAACGGAAAATAATTTCGTTTGAAAGCTTTCATTGCGCACGCTGAGTGAATGGTTAAAGTTTCACAGAAACAGAATCGTTCCTCTTCAAATTTTCAAAAAAATCTACGACAGCAAGTCAATTTTTTAATAGCTCACAATAACCGGTTTCTTGTAAAGCAAATTTGCATCGGCTTTATTACACTATGCTACATGTATTAGAAGACGTAAACGGCGCTGCATGGATCAGTCTAATATTCTATTCTAGTGTCATATTATTGATGATCAACGATTAACTCCGACACTATCTAACCAAAGTTCACGTTTTTGCTGGCGTGCCTTAAATGACATAGTTACTAATACGTTTAGACAAATAGGAGCCAAGCACAATCGAGAAGTACATACAGAGTTGCATTTGTCAGCTATTTTTTTTAATGGCTTATGCCTTAAAAAGTAGAAAACGAATTAAAAGAGCGCACATAAACTTGTTCTACTTTTATTATACAACATCAGACTAAAATAAAAATAACCTCGTAATAATAATTATTACGAGGTTATTTTTATTTTAGTGGTAGTGGTAATTGGTAGTACGAAAACATAATATATCTAAGTATAATTATTATACTTAGATATATTATGTTTTCGTACTACCACTTTTGTTAAGAACAACAGATGAAGAGTTTGAACAAAAGATGTTCTAAATTATGGCTCCTAATCAAGAACTACATTAAGGTTCTTTGTCTCTATTATCAAACAAAGGATGCCAAAGTCCCAATTTACATCAAGTTATGAGGGACAAATATTATGAGTCATGGTGACTAATATGTTTGAGGCTATGAACTGTCTATTCTATACGGAAAGTACTTAATTTCCATATTCAATACATCGGGATAAGATAGAGTTGATTCAACAGTTGAAGACTGAAGAGGAGTAGGTTGATTTAGTCGTCAGAGTATACGACTGCCGATCGAAAGGTCTCGGGTACGGATATGGCCAAAAGTGTTGTTGGGTTTTTCTGGCAATAAATTCTTAGTAACAGTCCAGGAGTATAGCAATTTGGTATAGTTGCCAGTAGTGTTGGTCACACACTCGGTCCCGGTTGTCATAAACATCTATGGCAATTGGGAAGTCAATGATCTCAAATATGTCGACAACTAAGTCCGATGACAGTCCCGGAAATACTGATATTCAGGTAAAACCGCATATATTCGTGGAAATAATAATGGCTAGGACGATGGTGATTATAATCTGGTGAAGTATATTTATAATCTTTAGTCTGCGAGTTTAATATTATATTACTCAAGTATACAATATTTGACTGCCTGGCTGGTCTAGTGGTTATCATATGTGACTGCCGATCAAGAGGTCTCGGGTTCCAATCCCGGGTCGAACCAAACATTTTGTTGTAATACAACAATAACAGCCCGGAGAATGGAAGTTTTACGCCCGTGCCTCGGAGAGCATGTTAAGCCGTCGGTTCTGGTTATCATGGACATCTATAGTAATCGTTATTAAGAAGTCAGTGCCCTCAAATATACTGACAACTAGTTCAATGTTTGAATAACAACTTACCCCTAGGGTTGCGGACATACGGTGTTAATCGCTCCGTGTAAAACTGAAATTCAGGTAAAACCGTTTGAACTAGCAGCCGACCTCAAATAGTCTTTGGCATAATAAAGGCTAGGAAGATATAGTTACGTATACGATATATGTAGAATATTTTGGTTGAGTAAATAAAAATGTAAATAAGTAACAAATAAGTTGAGGTTCTTGATAAGATTTCCAAATGAATGAAGAACTATACAACAAACTAGATAGGATGTTGCTTCAGCTGTGTAATACTAGTAAATATTGAATGAATATGAAAAAATAATATACAAAACGGAACCAATATCGAACTGACCCAATACAAACCACTTCTCGTTCTCCATCGTTACAATTTATTCCTAAACACAATCGCATAAGAACGTAAAATATAAAACCAGAATAAAAGCCAGATGCAAGACTCACAAAAGGATCCCAATACATTTGCGTGTGCACCGCTTATATCGCCTCCGTAATAGACTTGAACCGATGCCAAGAATGCACCAATTGATTATTGATATTGCTATGGTATTGGTTTTCGAGAAAATGAGCCTCGATCTTAACGAAGGGTGTGCTTGATTTATTTCATATTATTTTGAAGCAGATCTTGAGCTTTGTTGAGGTAATGAACAAACCAAATCAAGATGATTATTTAAAGAAACGTTTATTATTGTTATTGTTGGTCAGTACAGCAATAATTGATAGTATTCTTGATATGAGAAATAAGAAAGTCGAAGCTATATAATCAAGCAATATTGAATACGATTGAATGCAAATAAAATTGTTTGACATCAAAGATAGAAATATTTAATATTTTTACCAAGAACGAAATTTCAAATTTCTGTAAGCTTTAAGAAGTGCTGAAGCGTCAGAATTGATACGTTCGAAGGACAAAATGAAATATGAATTTTTTGAAGTGATATTTTCTCTACCAAGTATGGATATGTTAAATGGATTTTCGAGCTTGTTATAGGATTATTTTGTAATTTCGTAGTTAGTACGATATCGTAAACGCGCAAGAATAATGTATACATGTACTCATCTTTATATATATAATTCTTCTGTGAGTGTGTATGTCACTGAACTTCTCTCAAACGACTGGACCGATTTTGATGAAATTTTTTGTGTGTGTTCAAGGGGATCTGGGAATGGTTTAGATTTGCAATTGGACCCGGTAGGTGGCGCTGCGATCAAGTTCTGGAATTTTAAAGTTGGGCGGTACGAAGTTCGCTGGGTCAACTAGTATATGTGTAAGATTTATGTAAACTTTATATTCATCAATAAATCTATGCTGACTATTTATACGGAAAGAAATACTTTATTTTTCCTTTAGTATAGTAGACCCAAAAATCGAAAAAACAACACATGAAAATAAATCGAATATCTATTTTCACTAGTACAAAGTAAATTAACTTTAATTATGTGGACGTTTATATGTTTTCAATCAAAGAACTAATAGTTAAATGTATTTTGAAAATTGTTAAAATTAACATCTTTAAATTAGAATCAGTTCTTAACATCTTTTAACGGCAATCGAATGAGAAGTCGATAAAGAAGAAATGATAAGCTTCCAAATCAATGCATAAGTCAAGTCAATTTTATATTGATATTTATTTTACATCATACATAGAAAACACACAAACATCGAAACAGATCAGACTAAACAGAACTGAGCAGATCATGCAAACATTTGATCCGAACCCGAGACCTCAAGTACAGCAGGCGCATACACTATCACTGCGCTACTGAGGCAGTATCAAATCAAATCATTGTTTTTACATAAGCTGAAGGACAATTACTATATTACCATACCATTACATGGAAATAAGTATTAAAAAACTAGCTGTTTTAACGGAGCAAATGCAAAGTTGTCATAATAATCATAAAACACGTAATTTGAAGTCAGGACTCTTCAAATTACGTGATTCCTGATTATTTTATATTTGTAATTTGAAAATCATCAACATTTTATTTATTTCTAAATCTTCATTTTGGTTCAGATTTTCAAATGTTTTTTTAATTTATAGTAACGATATAGGTAGGTATATAGGTGTACAAAGTATGCGGTGTCCTCGCAACTTAGGCTCTGCATTGTAAAGTCACTCATCAAGATTAAGTATTTGTACATACGTATAAATTCTAAGTCGATTTCATTATTGGCATCTATATAGATGTCAATAACGAGATCAATTTACGGCTGATAGAAACGTATGTAAGATTCAGTGTATATGCACATATATATTAAATTTACGTCAATATAGTGCGAGACTACGAAACACTGCCAAGAGCCGGCACCTAGAATCAATTTGCAAATTACCTAGCCACTTATCTACATATGTAGAAGTAATCTCTAAATGGTAATATAGGTTGGAATAAGAATGAATAGAAATTGGGTAGGTATTATTTGATTGGTATATGTTTAGGGATGGAATAGGAACTACTTTATCATACCATGAAAACGAAACCCAGGAAGCTGGCCTGTATACCATATTCTAATTTCATCAAAAGATTTTTCTGTTTACTACAGATTTAAGGAACTGCTAAAGAGTAGTTATACAGAAATGGTTTGTTGGAATTATTTGTAATTAAATATTAATAAAGAAAATGTAATATGAAACAGAACATGCCAAGATAAAATACAATTGTACGATTCTTTTTATGTGTAAAATGGTATCAATTAAAATGAATTTACATAACCAACTATGGTTATCGATTATCGGTACTAATATAAAATCTATATTTATTTCATCGGAGACTAGCTGGATCGCGTGGTGTTACTCGTGACCTTGTTGCTGTAAGTTAATAATATATAGCTGAGATTAGCTAGAATAAGCAGACAGATGGATTCACCAAATTTAAAAAGATTTGTCAACAAACTTACTGTGTATACTTTCATACAAATTTAGTAAAAAACTGTTAGCTTATAAATGACAAACAGATTCTTCAATATTATATAACCATATATATCTAAATTTCTTAAATTATAGAAGCCAATAAATACTTGAATGATTAATTAGGGGATAACATTTCAAAATAATCAATAGTCATTAAAATCACAAAATTCTACTTAATTCTCAATTATGTCAATGACAAATTTGCCAACCGCACCTCCAGTTCATTGATATTGCCTAGCTTATTTTAGCCGAATGTTTACGAGCACATCAAGGTCTGCAACGATCGCGTGAAGTGGGCCACCACGTTTTATGGACGAGTTAAAACTTGCACAATATCTCCTCGCTCTGTTGGGTTTCTTCGTGAAAATTCCGTCACACCTTTCTTTAAAAATGTAGTACTTTACTTTTTTAAAGGAAATTACTCAGGATCGATTGGATTAATAAAATTGGAATTAATATCAGTTTGTAGTAATATATCAATAAATTGAATCCGGACTTCACATTTTCTATTGAAAATATAACCTGGGCATACTTGTCCATCACATTATAAGGCCTCGCAGAAGAAATAATATTATTTAGCGTTACTTCAGGAAGCAAAACTGTGCCATATATTCACGATTTGCAAGATTGTATACCTCTAATATTAACTAGGTCATGAGATCACTTACAAGTAACTATATGCCTAGTATGCTACCAGTGCATGAGAATTAATACAGAATTACATGATAAAAAAATCAAATTCAAAATTTTGTTAGTTGAATTAGTTTGCTTCAAATGTTGTTTCGTCTATTGAAAGATAAAACTTTTAAAGATTATTCTTACAAACAAATCCAAACATGAATACAAAAAACAACTAAAGCACTAAGTAATATAATTTATTCTACTCTTGTCTATGAATGAATTTAATACATTTTGGGATCTTTTAATGCATCTAAACCATATCATCTGTAATTCGTATTTTGAAGCATAACAAAACAGATTACTATTCATACCTTGTAAATAGAATAAAACATCTAATAAGTATGTAAATAACATGTTTGTTTATTAAGAATTGTACTTACTTATAATTTTATTTTTATATAATAAACTGATTTATAATTCAAAGAATACTTAATGTTTTATTAAATTATGTACATCAGCAGCTCTATAAATTCAAACACTCTATAATCCAGCCGCAGTAAAAATATAAAAACACCACCTACGGACCTGTGTGATATCATAAAATGGAAAGTAAATATTATAACTGCGAGGATAAACGTAAAAATATCGTAAAGTATCATGGCTATCTTTATTGCTTTAATAGAGGAATTATTGGCTTATATCTTGTTATATATTGGAGCTTATTTGGATATATGTTTGACGTCATGAAATAGGTTACGTACATGGATGTTTATACAAAAGGTTTCACTTTAGTGTAGGTTTCATAAGCATAGCATATATACTTTTTAGTTGATTAGATATCAAGTAGTAAATCTTTTATAAACTTTATTTGAACTTTCTTGTATTATTCGTTTTAAGTGTTAAAGAAAATTTAATACTCTCTGATGATTGGCTGCCTATACAAAAAAAGAACCAATATTTGACACTTGCATAGCCGACCACTTGAAAGTTACCCAATTTAAGCATTATTAAACATTACTTTTAATTCCTTAAATTGAAATCGGTCCATTTTTTCAGCCATCTTAAGAGAGTACAAAATCTCCGCAGTTGCAAAAAAAAACACATACAAAACAAATGTAATATTAGCATAATATAATTGACAACTTTAAAACTGATATAAACACAGAGTGTATCAAAACATGTAAACTATTGTGACGCAAAATTTGTCAAAAAGTGAGTATAAAACCATTTCCTATTTATCTCAATGACACAACTGGATAAGCAACAAATAAAGTATAACTAAATCGACACATCCCTCTGGTGCAATTTTCCGGCTTGGCCACAGATGTGCGAACTACGATAGAAGGACCGCCATACAAGCAACATATTTTTTTCTTAAGACTTATCTGCTGTAATTATTCTCCTCTAACACTTTACATACAAATTTTAAAAACGTTATGAAATTATGAAATTATGATATTCTGAAAAATAAATCTATATATATGTTATATATAAAATTCTCTTGTCACAATGTTCGTTCCCATACTC
The DNA here is from genome assembly GCA_932526445.1 of Phragmatobia fuliginosa. Taxonomy (NCBI): domain Eukaryota; kingdom Metazoa; phylum Arthropoda; class Insecta; order Lepidoptera; family Erebidae; genus Phragmatobia; species Phragmatobia fuliginosa. The sequence goes on along the minus strand of OW052064.1, from coordinate 10,486,781 downwards.
CTCCGAAACGGCTGGACCGATTTGTATGAAATTTTGTGTGTATATCGGGTAGGTCTGAGAATCGACTATCATCTATTTTTCATCAGCTAGTAATCTATATAATTAAGGAAGGGCTAAAAGCAACTATAATATGGGCTAAAGATTTTTATCCTTCCTTCATGTCCTAAATAGGAAAACAGTTAAATATCAACGAATTCGAGACAATTGAAAAATTAGCAAATAAGTAAATACTCGTAATTTATTTCCACGAATGCCACTGAATAAATCTAACTGGAATTTCAGTTAAAGAATATCTTTCATTTAGCTATAGTTTCCAAACAAAATAAGGTTTTATTCGAAGACATTGTATTAGATTGAAAAATCGGTTAGTGTAAGATAGTAAAACAGGAAAAGTGTATTGCAAAAGTGATGTCGGTACATTTGTATCTGTAAGTCTTTCTAGCGCGCAGAGTTACGGTGCCTAACCTCTAGAGGCCGTGCTGGCTATGTTGTGCTGGTGTGCAGGTATCTCTGTGAATTGTATTGAGTATTTTTGGAACAGACTGTTTTAAATTATGAATATAAATTGTAGTTGACATTGTGTATGAAGTAACAATTTTTAGGATTCAACAACTAAACTATTCAGTTTAGAAAAAAATGATATTAGAACCCTCAAAATCATTTCAGAAGACCTATCCATAAATTACACTTATGGGATTAATATAAAAAAAATGAGTTTCAGTTCGGAGCATGGTTAAACCCCAAAATTTATTGCTTGTGTGTTGTTAAATAGTTGATGCACTTCCAAAGTGGTAAAATGTGCCCCCCCCCTGTAACTTCTAAAATAAGAGAATGATAAAGCTAAAAAAATAAATGATGACATTACCGTACAAACTTCCACCAAAAATTGGTTTGAACGAGATCTAGTAAGTAGTTTTTTTAAATACGTCATAAATCGTAAACTGCAATTGACCTTCCATTCTATCAATACACATTTATTTCAACGAACTACAAGAACTTTTATATGATGTTACTTGCTGCTTCGGAACCCTTCATGGACGACTCTCACTTGGCCGCTTTTTTATTTGATTTAGGTATCCGTTTGCGACTTATTCAACTTTAAAGCGCATTTTTCTGCCTCTAAAAGCTTTACAGCTAACTCAAAAAATCTGAAAATAATCATGATAGTAGTCCATATATTCAACTTTAAAGGAGAAGGAATTATAGCCTATACTTGTAAAAAGCACTCACTTAGAAGACTTCGTAAAAAAATAAAGAAATTATAAGTAAACATAACAATACCTTTTGGACACGATTTTATATCCAAATACCATTATGGGTGACTACAGAACCCCATTCTATGCGTGGCCTGACAAACACTTGACCATTTTTGTATTTAGATTAAATGACACCTTTAATGTATTAATTTAAAGCACCAAGATTTGTGACAAAAGGTTTGGATTTAAAAAAAAACTTCCAATGATTTTTACGGATAAGAAACTAAACAAATACTTTTATCACTCTTATTAAAACCCATATAAGAAGTACGACTGAAAAATCCGTCATTTATTATTCTGGGTTATCGTGTTAAGTAATGGCAATTTACCTAATTTCAGGATAGTAGTTAACTTTCGATGCCGTCAACAGCTAAAACTGTAACAAAATTAAACCTAACGATGCCAGCTAAGTCATAACTTTTCTATAGGCAATTGAACTGTTATTGGTAACTATTTACTGTGTAATACTTGTATGGCATTATAAATGATAGAAACCACATATTATATTGCCAACAATAAAGGTACCGCAATCACTCTTTGTTAATAGTGTGTCAAGTGAAACTTGGTTAAGTGGGAACTGGATAAGTGAGAAAACTCCATAACTGGAACTCATGCTGCGGTTCTAGCACTTTGTCACTGAATTACCTCTATATCTAGGATTCGTTCTAACGATTTTATATATAAATAACTCTATAACTAAAGACAGTAAGGGAATTTTACATGCATTAACCTATGAAACTGAGATAATATGGTTTATTTTCATATACTTACTTAAACTTTATTGTTAACTTTTGTTTTAATTTACTATAATGATGTTTATTTGAAAAAAATGCCGTAAGGAATTCTCAAATCGCTATCAGTACAAAAAAAATTTAAAATCCATTTATAAAAGTGGAAAGGTACGCGATGAAGTCTGTGTCGAATTTAATAAGCCAAAATGTACTCTTTGTTGAATGTAGAATTCAGAATAAAAATAAAAAGTCAATTAAAATGTTCTAAAGAATACAATTTTTAAAATTGTTACATTCTGATTACATTTTTTTAACTAACGCGTTTTTCAATAAGAACTTTGTTTTCTGAAACAAAGGATTTATATCAAGATGATTCAATTTTTTATTGAACTACGAAGAGAAAAGCTTGGCAATCATGAATCAAAATGATATCTGACAAATGTCCCAACTTTATGTAGAATTAGGTATCTCGACCAGTTTTACCCGAATATCAGTTTTTACACGTAGCAACTGGCATCGTAGCTCTCTACAACCCTGAGGGTGAACTAAATTGAAATAGTTGTCAGTATATTTGAGAGCACTGACTACTTACTTTAACCTCTCCGAGTACGTGGCGTGAAACACGATTTTTTTTATACTCCGGACTGCTATTAAGGATTTCTTGCAAGAAAAAACCCAATAACAGCTCAATTCCGGAGTCAAGCCCGAGGCCTCTTGATCAGTACTCGCATACGCTTACCACTAGTCCAATGAAGACGTTAACGATACCAGTACTCTTATTTATACAAATAAATAATTATACCTAAGTATATTGCACTACCATTATTAACTTTCTCATTATCTAAGACACTTGCCCACACAATAATATTGGGTGACTTCAATACTTGCCTCTTAAAAAAAGACTATCGCTCTTCTTCGCTAACCAAAGTGGTGGAATGTAACAATCTATCACTTTTATCACTCGATGCTACACATCATTTTCCTAACTGTACTCCCTCTCTTCTTGACCTTATTCTTGTCTCTTCTACCAAACATGTCATCAGCCATGGTCAGTATCCTGCTGATGCATTTTCTTTTCATGATTTGATATTTCTCTCTTACGCTATCCGTCCCCCCAAGGCAAAGCCGAGAATTCTTGTGCAACGTAATTTTAGTGGAATGAATCTTGCCAAACTTAAAGAAGACGCGCGTAACATTGACTGGTCTGCTTTATTAGATTCCCAGTGTGTGAATGAAAAAGTTGCAATATTCAATGAAAAATTAATACAACTGTACAATATGCACGCGCCTCTGCGTTCGATTAAAATCAAACATTTACCTGCCCCATGGCTCACTGAGGAGATAAAACAGATTATGGCCAAGAAGTGTTCAGCGAAAAGCAAATATAAGCGTCGACCAACAGATGCTAACCTGGAAAAATATGTGTACCTAAGAAATCTCTGCAATAAGATGTGTAGAAACGCACAACGCCAACATATTCACTCTTCCGTAGAAAACGGAGATCCAGCAAAAGTCTGGAAATTTCTAAGAACATTGGGAGTTGGAAAGTCTCGTGAAAACTCTATTCATAAAAATTTTAACATTGATTCACTTAATAAACATTTCTCTGCCTCTTCTGACATTAGTAATAACACTAAAGCCAATACTTTAAGAAATCTTTCCTCTACTCCAACTCCCAACTATCCATCTTTTATGTTTGATCAACTGTCTGTTTGTGATGTTAAGAAGACCATCCTAGCGATCTCGTCGAGTGCAGTCGGTAGTGATTGTATCAGCCGAAACATGATTCTCCCTATCCTTGACGAAATCCTGATTATCCTATGCAACATCCTGAATTACTCCATCACAAGTGGTGTTTTTCCAACTGCATGGAAAGATGCTCAACTAATCCCTCTTCCTAAAAAATCCAAACCCTCTTCGTTTTCTGATTATCGGCCCATATCCATTTTACCTTTCCTATCCAAAGTGCTCGAGCGCCTTATCCACTCTCAGCTGAGTAGCTTCCTTTCCAAAAATTCATTATTGAATCCCTTCCAATCCGGCTTTCGTCCTGGTCACAGCACTTCTTCTGCGCTGGTACATATCACAGATAGCATCAGACTGGGCATGGACAGTGGAATGATCACAGTACTCACCTTACTCGATTTCAGCAACGCTTTTAATACTGTAGATTTTCACATTCTGCTTGGCATACTACGGTCTCTTAACATATCTCCAAGGACAATTGATTGGTTTCATAGTTACCTGTTTGGTCGCCGGCAACGTATTTGCATCGAAGACTCAATGTCCTCCTGGTGCGATATTTCTGCTGGTGTACCACAGGGTGGCGTTCTATCTCCGTTACTCTTCGCAGTTTTTATAAACTCTATCTCTACTCAATTAAATTCTCACTACCATCTTTATGCAGACGATCTACAAATATATACACAAGCCAAGCTTAACTTATTACCGGAAGCTTTCAATACAATTAATACTGACCTGCGTCGCATTAGCGATTGGAGTCTTAACCACGGCCTCAAGGTTAATCCTGTAAAAACGCAGGTATGTATTATCGGCAGTCCCGGAATGATCTCAAGGGTTAACTGGACACAGCTGCCGCAAATACAGTTCAATGGCACTAACCTTGAGATTAGTACTAGCGTCAAAAACTTGGGTATTTACATCGATAGTACTCTTTCCTGGGGTTCACAAATTCAAGAAGTTAGTCGCAAGTTATTTGCTTCTGTCGGGTCTCTCCGAAGACTACGAAACTTTCTTCCGACTGCAACTAGGGCTGCACTTGCACAAGCACTTCTTCTCCCAGTTCTCGACTATGCCGATGTCAGCTATCTTGATCTCACTGAAGCACAACTAGATAAGCTTGAGCGACTTCAAAATCTCTGTATACGATTTGTATTTGGCCTACGAAAATATGATCACGTCTCTGAATTCCGTCGAATGCTCAAGTGGCTTCCAATTCGCTCTCGCCGGAATACTCATATTCTAACTCTTCTCTATAACATATTGTTTAATCCCAGAGCTCCTTTCTATCTCAAAGAACGTTTCAAGTTCCTCAATGACACACATGCAAAATGTCTGCGGTCATCCGAAAATCTGAGACTGGAGATGCCTCTGCATTCCACCAAATTTTATAATCATTCGTTTACTGTTGAAGCAATACGATTATGGAATGCACTGCCGACAAATATTAAGAAAGCGCAAACACTAACTAAATTTAAAAAAATGGTTCACGAATACTATGCATCATAACTTAGGTAATCACGATCAAGGATATGTAATTTATGGTTTTGTTTCTAGAATTTCATTTAATTAACTAGTTATATTTATGTATGTATGTATGTATGTATGTATATGTATATATGTGTATGTGTGTGTATGTGTATATGTATATATATATATATATATATATGTATGTTTAAGTATTATGTGTGTATGTATGCATGTAGGTCTGTATAATGAGGGATATATATATATATATATTTTATTCACTACAGAACTCAATGCACAGTCGACTACCACCGTCTCTCCGATACATATTGATCCATCCTAAGGTTGCCTGGAAGAAATTGCCTATGGCAATAAGGCCGCCCTTTGTACACTACATATATATGTCATTTAATGTACTATAACTCTGTAACAAAGTGTGCAAATAAAGAGTTTCTATTCTATTCTATTCTATTCTTTCCTGTTTAGTGTGAGTGCAAAAAAAGCAAGTCAATCGGAACGAACCAAGTGACCGGTTCCCAAGTCCAATTTAGCTTTGCAGATCCCCATTGGCGGATTCTGTCCTTCTAACGCCGCAAAGTGCTGTCTCAGTGTATGTACATGTAAGCCTTGGTGTGATGCCGAGCGACAAATAGTTCTGGTTTTCGTTTGGTGTTGTTGAACAAACGGGAAATTTGCCAAAATATTTAGGTAGCGTTGTAAAATGATATTTGTGTAAACTGGATTTCAAGTAGGTACAACGTTGAATTGATTAAACTATAAAAGTAAAATTGATGTTATATTTTGGTGACGTTTTTTAAAAGACTTAGATTATTTCCTTCAATGTTTTAATAACTCTAATAATTTTTATTAGACACACCATTATTTACCATATACGCTGACCGCTCACTACATAATCGATTTCCAGCGGTCGAATCGGCCACACCTCGACTTTTTTCTGTCCATTTAAAAGGATAGGCGCGGTGTCGCATCGACCGCGACGCGTATTTGAATCATGAATCTGTAGATTAACTACTGAGAAAAATTGGTCTGTATCTTTTTTGGTTTTATTATTTACGCATTATTAGAAATTCTGATAAACATATTTTACATCCGTGTATTTTTTTAGAAAACTAACTTTCGTAGTGGTATTTTTTACAGATCGGCTAAGCTTATGATTTCGACTTAAGATTCGTTAGTAGTATATGAAAATGTGTTTTCTTTCTTTTGTTTGTTGCTTTCAAATATTTAAAACTATTATGCCTTTGCGTAAGTTTAATGCTAAAAATAAGTGTTAAGAAAAAGCAAAATCAGGTGTATACTTTTATTTAACTACCTAATTTTATTAATTTAACACTTGAACAAAATATAATAACAGTAAAAAGTAGTTGTATCTTTGTTTTAACAAATAACAATTACAATCTTACTATTGTACTTACTTTTGTTGAAATTGTAATATGATATAAAAGATTAACATAAATAAAATTATTTCCCTGGCATGGGTTTACAACACACATACAATCATATTTGTACTCATATTCCATAAAAACAGGCAGCGGCTCAAGTGGTGCCCTCAATTTATGCCAAGTGTCATTATGAATTCCACCCGAACGGGTCTTAAGATGTAACGATTATGAAACGCTGAAACTTTTATTTTTAATTTTATCTCTAGTACCATCAGAGTGGTTGAATGTTCTACTTAGACGACAAGATAATCAATTCCAATGCAGTGAAAGTGAATGAACTCTGAAACAAAGGTGACTCCGCTCGTAAAGATACTGGACTGAAAATTACTTTTGTGACAGTCAGATACTAACTTGTCTTAAAAGACTTGGCAGTCTTTAAAATGATCAGATATTTTTACTATCAATGTCGAAAGAGACAAAGCTGAAATAACATAGTCAATGTCATATTAACGTAAATCTCTTTATTTACTTTTTACAATTTAAATCTAGGTATTGTATGGTCTAGTAAATACAATGGCTATCTAATGTACTCCGCTTATAACTAGAATGCAACAACACGTTATAAACTATTAAATCGTACGATTTTAAAATCATATTTCACCTTATACTGTGAACATTTTATTTTACCTACTCACGCCCACGTTACCTTGAAATTCTCAACACCCTTTTTACCTTTTCAAATTGAAATTTCTCTAAATCTCTTTTTATCCGTACTTAGGACTCTCAGTAAATCAACAACACTCTCCTCGCTTATTGAGACTTGGTAACGTATTATTATGTACATTAGGACGGCATTTTATAAAGTAGTAGGAATTAGTTTCTTGAATCTTTTTAAACTATAATAACGTGATTTAAATGTAGAAAGCAATAAAATGTCTATTACAGTTATAGATCAAAAATTAATTTTAAATTAAAAAAAAACATATAATTAAATGAATATGATAATCTTTGTTATGATGATACTTAAAGGTGACTGCGTAACCACAGGTTTCGCACAGACAGAACAAAACATTTCAATAGGCCACCATAGTGTGGTTTACCATACTGCTCTGTCTGCATTCACAACGAGGGTGATAACCTTTCTTCTTGATACTTCTTATGCTTTCCATCAGGCAGAGTAGAGTCAGGGTAATAAGATGAAGGTTGGTAAAACCAAATTCTATTTTCAGTTTTGACCTGGTGTGTGCGTTTGTGATTATTACAAGCTTTTATTTGATTTATATCGTATGTGATTATATTTGTTCGGGTGGGATTTTACAATTTTGCAGACAAGTTTATCGCGTTACAATGCAATATTATGATTTCATATCATGTTAAACCCGGAAGGTGGTCTTACGAACTCTTTATAAAACGATGTAAAACCATCGTGTTTGGAGTTCTTCGTTTCGTGTCATTGAATACTTTATTTTTTATTGTACTCAGGGTCTGCTGATTAAACCGAAAGGTGGTCAAGCGAAATCTGTAATGAAACAAGGAAATACCATCTAGTTTGAAATCGTTTGATTCGTCTTGACGAGTACTTTATTCTTAAATAGTATCGGTTCCGATTATGAATATTAACGTGGTCATAGGAACTCCACAATAAAACGACATTGAGGTTGTGAAGATAAAATGAACTGGATTTAAATGATTTCAAGTAAAGACGGGTACTGAAATTTGGCGACAAGCTTTTGTAATAAATTTTGCTATGAAATTATAACTTGAGAGTAAAAGTTTTCAAGGAATCCTTTATTTTATTATTTTTTGTGTTTTTCAATAAAAGCTTGCTTTGAAGTTTTTTTTTCTTTTAATTTATTTTATGACAGTAATATTGATTGTTATGGTCAAATATAATGTTTATAAATTGAACTTTATTACAAAATTATTCCTATTTCACGGCCGTTTGTTTTGATTTGTGTTTTGTAGTTATATTCCAAGGTAAAACAGTTTTCAACATTTTATTGACATAAAACAGAAACAGAAAACACCTTTAAACGATAACGATACTACTATTTCCTTATGTTCTTGTTAGAATATATTATTTAAATTCTAAGTTGAAGGATTGCTGATACATCCATTCTGTTTCTGAATAAACAAACGTGTCTTGAAATGTATTTATGGCTTGCCTTGTAGAATAAGAAATTATTTTTCTTAGAATATCCAAGGAAGTAAAATTATTGTAGTTTGTTTTCTTTTGAAATTGATATCTATTTTCCAGCCTAAGTGAGTAAATACACTGTTCTTTTTTAGTTTTGTTCTTAAAAATGAAGTATGCTTAATGTTTCACGGTGATTAATCGGTTAATACGTTTAAAGTTTCCAGTTTTAAATTATTTTAAACTGTAAAGCACACACTAAAGGATCTTGATCGATTCAAGTGGCGCGTTCAATTTATTTATACTTCTTTTATTTTAGTAGCCCAAGGCGAGCTGGGTAATTAATCAGCTGAACGCTTTGGTTTCAGTGTACGAGGAGCTTGTATATTTTAATGTAATTTATTGCACGAACCCCTATCTCAAGTATTACATTCTATATACAGCTAACTGTATAATAATATGAACGTAGGTTACTAATTATAAAAGTAGTTGCTATGAAGAGCAGATATTAGATGTTTTTACTGAAACGATAGATTACTGTTTTATGTTTCTCTAGAGACATTTAAAAATCGACGATTCTGTCTCCTTTTTATGACCTTAATAAAACATTTTAAAAATTAGAAAAGGATGAAAAAGTTTAAACACCTTATTTACACGACATTCATAAATCGTTTATTTCGATCATTTTCGTGTAATTTTGTAATTTGATATTCCTGGATTCATCAACAACCCATAACGTCCCACTGCTCGGCTCTAATCTCCTCTCATGAGAGGGTTAAGGCCATACGTACACTGGTAGAATTCGGGTTGGGGAGACGTTGTGGCTACGTAACCTTGTTATTGGATATTTTGAAGCCACCCGAAGGCCTTGAACTAAGCTTCAAGACCTATGATTACAACCAGGACTGACTGCTTGACGTGACCTCGGCATCATGGAAATACGCAGGCAGGTAGGCATTCCTGGATAAATTGTGAGTAAAGTTATTTTTATTTCTATGACTGAAAAGCATGTACGTTATTGTTTGGTTATTACTATTGAACCATTTGAAAGTTGTAAAAGAACTCAGTAATATTTAAGTAGGTAATCAAAATACTTGTTATTATTGTACCACGTTATTTCACTAACACCAATTGCTATGTAAATGATTTGTCAAAATCTTACACTTGAATAAAGTTTTAGAAATAATTGACTTTGAATTAACATAGTTTCGATGATCTCCGAACTTAAAAAGATCTTGAATAACAACTCTATGCAATTATAATATCTACGAAAACTTCTAAAATGTTTAAAAGTTTACAAACTAAAAAGTCACTTGCAATAACTGTTCTCAACATGAAGTTGGACTCCACTTGTCAAACTACAAAGTAGAGCTTAGTTTCTAATCGAAGTTTGCCTATCTAAAGAGACAAGAAAGTTCTCGAAGTATTGCTGCGCTACCGAATAACTTGCGACCACATGACTTCGGACATTCTTTAAAACTAATCAAGTTGAAGTTCAAAGTAATTATAGTTTGATTTTTTAAGTGACTTTGAAAATTGAAATATAGAAATTTGAGTTTTAAACATGGGCACTATAAAATGAAGTCGCTGCTGCAGTTTATTTGGATACTTTTAACAAAATGGATTTAATTGCAGTTTCTAGTAACAGATAGAGTGATAATATGTGTAACTTAAGCGTTGTTTGAGAAATTCCAAGAATTTCGAAGACTTCCGCGGGAAGTCGAAGTAGTAAATAAAATTAAAATAAATATTAGAATGTTTGTTTCATAAATGAAAATGTTTAAATTCATGAATAAAAATATTTTGAACATTCACATAGGTCTTTAATAAAGTCGAAATTCTAATCGCAGATTACGAAGTAATAATAGAACTAAAAAGTAGGGAGTATGTTTAAATGGTAATGAACCTGTGGCTTTTCACAGCATACTTAAACAGAGTGTATCTTTTCAAGTACAAACTTAAAACAGACTAAAGAAACACATGACACGTTTTCATACTATTTCATGAGCAGTGTTTCGTAACTTTTGAAAGCGAATGGTGTTTTACTCAGAGTATATGTGAACCATTTACCAGTGAACATTTTGTAAAGTAGCATTAGCTTTAAGATCGTTAAAACTTTAAAGTAGCCAAGTCCATTAGCTGGTTTGTCACCGACTATGGTTGACGTTACATGGTCATCTTAAGGTCATTTTGTCTTTGAAGCTGTATAAATAATGTAGCCACTCTGTTTGCTACTTTAATCTGTAAGTAAGAAAGTTGTTTTTTTGAATGTTTTCTTTTTTAATCCTTCTTTTCGATCATAATGTTTGAAATAGAACTCAATAACTTGATTTATTACTATATTCATTCAACTCAAATCTCAATCGGAAATGTGGTGTCATCAGTTTATTGTTGAGTCAGGTAATTTTTTTAAGTGCTTTATATTTAGTAAATCGATTATGAATTTCTAATAAATTTCTTAGGAAGGTAAAATTTTTCATGGGATGACAGGGTTCCTGTTAATACTGTTTTTCGTATTTTATTAATCTGTTACTGTTATTTCCTGTGGCAATAGATTAAGAACATGGAATGTGATCATCCCTATACTTGCTATGGGTTTTGTAAGATCTGATTAAGTAAAGAAAGTCCAAGAGATAACAGTACCTACTGCAAAGAAATATAAAACTTGAAACAATCCCTATGCCTACCCGTCTGCACAGCGTGGTATAGTAGGCCGAAACTTTTTTTAAAGAGAGGCCTACGTCCAGCAGTAGACTGTTAAGGCTGTTGAAGTGTGATTCATCTGTACCTAATTATTATATTAAATAAAATAAAACACAATATTTTCACATGCTCATTGATTACTTTTTCTGTTCTGGAGTCCCTGCAGCGCTGCCAAGTAGACTGGCGATACATCCAACTGTTGAGATGTCTCTACGAGGCCGCCACCATGTCAGTCCAAGTACAGAATCAGCAAACAAGGCCCATACCATTGCATCGAGGAGTGAGACAAGGGGATGTTATTTCCCCGAAATTGTTCACAAATGCAACGGAGGACTTGTTCAAGACGCTGCACTGGAAAGGACGTGGCATAAACATCAATGGTGAACACATCTCACACTTGCGATTTGCAGACGACATCGTCATCATGGCGGAGACGCTGCAGGACCTACAACAGATGCTGAATGATCTGGCTGACTCTTCTGTACGCATCGGCCTACGGATGAACTTGGACAAAACCAAGGTCATGTTCAACGAACATGTAATACCGGAACCGGTTGCGATACACGGTACCGTTCTCGAAGTTGTTCAAAAATATGTGTACCTCGGGCAGACTTTGCAGTTGGGTACAAACAACTTCGAGGACGAGGTGAACAGGAGAATTCAGCTGGGTTGGGCGGCGTTTGGGAAGCTTCGTCGGGTCTTCTCATCATCGATCCCACAGTGCCTAAAGACGAAAGTCTTCAACCAGTGCGTCCTACCCGTCATGACATACGGAGCCGAAACGTGGACACTCATGGCACGGCTGGTCCACAAATTCAAAGTCACGCAGCGTGCTATGGAGAGGGCTATGCTCGGAGTTTCTCTCAGAGATCGTGTTAGAAACGAGGTAATCCGGCAGAGAACTAAAGTGATCGACATAGCCCACAGGATTAGCAAGCTGAAGTGGCAATGGGCTGGCCATATTAGCCGCAGGACCGACAACCGTTGGGGTAAACGTGTTCTTGAGTGGAGACCGCGTCTCGGCAAACGTAGTGTAGGACGTGCACAGGCCAGGTGGAGTGATGATTTGCGCAAGACGGCTGGCAGGAGCTGGACGCGAGTCGCCGAGGATCAAACTGAGTGGCGTGCAATTGGAGAGGCCTATGTCCAGCAGTGGACTGCGATAGGCTGATGATGATGATGATGATGATTGATTACTTTTTCTACCTAAATAATTTATAAATTACGATAATTATTAAGCAGTCACAGTCAAGGAAAATCTCAAAGCTAAGTTGCCCAAGGTGATTAGAAACAATCAAATAGGTGCGTTGGCATGATATCTTATAAGTGTTTCCGTGATCCGGAATTTAAGTTAAGCTGTCGGTCGGTCTCGGTTGACATCATAAGATAACAGTCGTTGAGCTTAGTTGGAGGCCTTCGGGAGGCTTAAAATTATCCTACGGTAAGATTACTTAGCAACAACGTATCTTGCTAGTCCCCAACCCACACTCGGTCATTGTGGAGACGTATCGTCTGAACCTTCACCTGAGTTGAGATCCGAACCCAGCACTGGGATATTATGGGTTTTTGGTATTGTTTATATAATAATATTATTCCAGTTAGTAAGAGGTTCAGTTTGCAATCATAAAGCACTTTTACTATTGACGAAAAGGATAGCGAGCGCTTTATAGAACAAGCACACAATTAGGATAGAAAAGTGTGAGTCGTAACTAATGTTAAATATTTTAATTCTTGCGGTTGCTTACCATGATGTACAATGCTCTTATAAACAGTAACTTTTAATGTTCTAAGCCTACCGACTTTAATTTTCAGAAGTTCCACATCGAAGTATTGCAACTTGTTTATTTAATTAAAGCTCCTCAAAAATTACTGAGGGAACAATAAATCAAGCGTAACTGCTTTCTATATTATTTATTTATGTTAAATAGGCTTAAGTACGTTCGTTCATGGTATCTGGCACTCTTTATGAGCGAAATACCCATTTTGTGTAGAGAAACAAAACGTCTGTGTACACTTGAAATATTTATTTTGATGTTTCTTTACTTTAGGGCCACAGCACACTAGTTACTTTTAGCATCGACGATCGGCAACTAGTCGCTTTTTAGAAGCTAAATACGGCGACCGAACGCTCCACACCGCACACTTAAAAACGCCAAACGCGGAGATTGAGTTGCTTATTAGAAGCGGGACACTGCTGTGTCACGCTGAGCAGCTGAACGCTACTCTCCGCACACATTCGGATGCCGGTAGCATCGATTTGGGGTCGGTAAATTATAGACAACACTACAGCCGACGCGGTCCAGGCATCTAAGCAGTCGCTAAAATGCGCGTTTCGATACCGCGTTCGAACGGAGAAAGCCGCGACTGATGCAACATGACGCGCGGTTTTGATACCGCGATCGAACGCAGGAAGTCGCTAAAACGCGATGCAGCATCGATGCAGTTGCAAAATCGCTGATCGCCGATGCTAAAAGTAGCTAGTGTGCTGTGGCCCTTAAAAGTTTTGAATATTGCTTTTTAACGCTCTAAATCTTCGTTTTATTTATTGTAGTAACTTTAAATTATCACAAAAACCTTACTTTTTTTTGAAATCAATTGTTTAAACAGTGAAATGGAAAATAAAATTATAAATAATTATTAAATGTAACAGCGATTTTTTAAAATAAAAATAAATACTTAAATTAACCCGTGCCTGATCGCCTCCGGTGGAAAGGTGCCCATCATGATAGCAATAACTCCGGGTAACATCGCGGGACTCGGTCAGTATTAAATATTCTTGTTGTTCTAAACAATATACGGTCTTGGGGTTTCAATAGACGTTAAAATTTAAACATCAAATTTAAATTGTAGCAGAGGAACATGTAAGAGAGAAGAAGAGGAAAAGAATAAGAACTTGACTGCCTTGTTGGTTTAGTGATTAGCGTATGCGGCTGCTGATCAAGATGTCTCGGTTTCGACGACGGACCAAATGTCTTTTTGTTTTCTGTGTATAAAATGTTTGTATTTAATGCGGGAGTTGTCTTTTTATATAATTATATAAAAGCCAGCGTGCTATATTAATGATGGTTATTACAAAATAACACAATATAACAAGGTAAAATCCAACACCCCTTCATTGTCGTTGATACCTAGAGAGAGCCTTCCAGGCTATGAATAATTTAGTGTTAGAAATAGGGCGCTTGGCTAACCACAGTGATCGACAGTCAACTTATACAGCCAACAGCAAAGGACAGAAGGTAATTTTGATTGGCGTTACCATATTGTTTACTTTTTGTTCTCATTACTAATTTTTGAATGTAAAAGAGCCCTACTTACGGTATAATAATGTAGTTGGTGTACAGTAAACCAGCTTACAGCAATGATTACATTTCTTTTTACTGAGTAAGTAAGTAAAGTTACTCTAAAAAGCGTTCTCGATTTTTTTTATTTAACGCCTGCCAAGTTGACTTTACTATGCCTTATGGAAAGCATAAGTAAAATCCTAAAGTGGGGGTCGCCATACTCACTGCAAATACAAGCAGTATGGCGTCCCACATTATGGTGGCCTAGTGAGATGCTTTTCAGACCCCTCTTAAAGGACCCGGGATCATAGTAGAAAGGAAAAACACAGTTTTTAACTGGTCGGCACAAGAAGGAAGTTTCGAACCGCTTAGTTCTGGAGTGTATATCTTCCACTCTGAAGAGATAACTTCCCAGGCCAGCACGTGTTGTTCTGTAGAGGAATGGAGAGGGTGGGATGAGTTGGAAGAGCTCTTCAGAACACTCACCGTGGTAAAGGCGATAGAGAACTGCCAGAGAGGCGACATCTCTTCACAACTGCAAGGTTTCCAGGATCTCGGTGGCTTAGGGGCTGTCTATGATGCGAACTGCTCGCCTCTGCAACCAATTGAGAGCGTCGAGCAAATACTGAGCAGATCCATGGCAAATGTAAATGAAATAAATAAATATTTCGGATCATATACCTAATGGCATCTAGTCCCAAACTAAACAGAGCTATTATTATGAGAACTAGCCAACTGATATAAATACATAAACATACAATACATACATATTATACATAGTAAATACCCAAACTCCAAAACAAATATTTTCGGTTCACATAAATATTTGGTCCGAACTGGGAATCAAACCCTAGACCTCAAGCACAGCAGTTGCATAGGCAGTTGCGTAGGCAGTAAATGGTTCTTATTCGAGCTCTGCAGAACTACAGTTTTCACTTTCTCGATCTGTAAAAATAAGGTTATACTATTCACTATGTCTATACAAACAAACAAAATTGGAGTGTCTGTATGTAATATCAAATAAACAGTTTTTTACTAAATGCATATCAAAGTATATACGGTATTAACATCAAAAAGTATTTTTTTTGCCTGTCTGTGTGTGTCGGTCTGGCTAATCTCTAGAACAACTGAACCGTTTTGACGGGATTTAGGCATTTTTTTATTAAACTAGCTTCGCTCCGCGGCGTAACGTTACCGTTAACACTAAGGGACTCAGCTAGTAAGTAATATATTTATTTTTAGGGTTCCGTAGCTCATGACTCGCAACCCTCATAGATTCGACATGGCCGTCCGTACGTCCTCCACCTCGCCCAAACGGTTGGTGCTAGAAAGATGAAAGTTGGCATGAATATGTGTTGTAATTACGTGGACAAAGTACTGCAATAAAATTATGAAAAATATTTTAATTACTTCCCCTAAATGTGAAGTGCGGAGCATTTTTTTTCTCGTCTCTACCTCATCGTGTGGGGTATCATTAGATAATTCTTTTAAAAATATCATGAGGTTTCTGAAACCCTTTTTCAAATATTTATAGGGACCTTCGAATGACGGAGTCGTGGTATCATGCCACTAACGGTCACCCATTCACCGGTACTGACCGCATCGTCGTTGCTTATCCTTGGCGATTGTTCGTAATCACCTAGAGCAACTTGGCTATGAGAACCCGTATATAAAGGTACCAAAATTTGACAAATAGGAATCGAACAATTTCCAAAACAATAACTAAGTGATTTTAAAAATGTTATGTTTTTTGGTGCCCACACAGCGTAACTGTTGGCAGTCCGTGTGTCACGCAACGATTCTGTCACGGGTCCTGGCTGCGACAGCGAAATATTAAATTTTCATTAGTCTGAGAAAAAACTTGTTCAACGAATGTTCATTTATTCACAAACCTCGAGCGGCCGTTTAAAGATATCAGTTTGATTTATCAAGAAAATTATGATTCGGCAAGGGAAAGACGGGAAAAATAATGTAACCTTTGTTTCTCAAGTACAGACCAACGGATTATGTAATGTATTTTATTATAACTAAACAATTCGATCTCTATATTTCAGATTGAATTCAGCACGTCTCTAAATATAATTGTTGAATGTGTTAATCGCAGGAATGAGTGTTAAAGGTTTATCAAACTATAAATACGGCTATAGCGCTCTAGTTATAATTACATTCTGAAAATCAAACATTTTAACGTAATAAAGTAACAGTACATTACTTATGTACAGACTTGGGTTCGGTTTGAATATGTAAATTGTTGAAAAGTAATGCTTTAAGACACAGTCATCCCTACGTCCGCACATGCCACTTTTAAAGCTTGCCTTACTCTAAACCCGACTGTTTCAAACATCCAAGGGATTGACAAAGTAAAGTTGGTCCCAAAAGTAAGGGCTATTGAGTGAATATAAATTCATAATGAAGTTGGGTGCGAGTGCGATCCCTCCGAACTTTCTCCCGTGTACCTAAATAAGTAGCCGTTCAAATGTATATACTCACTTATACTGTTTAAGTGGAATTTCACTGAGAATTTCACAAAGCTCTTTTATTTTTAAGAACCGTCCAATGACCGGTGTTGACATTTATCATTCTAAGTTCAAAGTAAATTATTTCATAGCGGCTATATAAATTTAGAAAAGTGTGTCATCATCATCAACAGCCTTTAACAGTACACTGCGGGACATAGGCCTCTCCTTGAAAAGGAGGTATTGGCCTACTATACCACGCTGGCCAGTCGGGTTGGTATAGGGTTGATTTCAAGTTTTCTTTCTCTTTGCATTGATGTTGTCTTGCGTAGTTTAACCCTTAGTCGCCTTTTACGACACCCGCGTGGGATGAATAGCGGTGGTGACACTCTGTATTCTTAATCCGTCACCACATGGATATTAGAAAAACATTAGAAAAGTTGTTTAACTATTTATTTGAAGGATTAGGTATTCCTCTACTTGATCCTACTGCGACGGAAGGACTAAGTTTAGAGAACTCTTCAAATAATATATTATTACCTAACTAGCGTTGACTTTAATATTGGGTTTACCGTTCAGAATAGGATTGTGACGGGGACGAATATATTTCATTCAGATAAATAAATATTGCATAGTAATTCGTGTCTAATGTTCACATGTACTTTTACATAAACAAACTTCAATATAGAATAAAAAAAATCAAATTATATAATACCTCATTATTAAATATTACAGGATGACTTTACAGGTACCTACGTATGTAGCTGATGACGATGTATTGTCGATATGTTTTCGAACATTAACATGTTAATAAAAATATGTTTTTAAAGTAATAAGGTCAATAAAACTAATAAAAAGTTGAATCGAAATTATAACAAATTATCTGATCAAATTAACTTTGAAAATAATGATGTACCTATCGTGAATAATTATTTCCAAAGTTACAATGCTTGAAAAAGAACGCCTAGTCTGAAATACGATCACATTCAACAAAAAAATATTTATTGAAAAAGCTACACTAAAAAAGAAAAATTAAAAGCTATAACTTTTTTGATAATATTTATAAATTCTACGTTGTCCATGCCATTATTATGAATCTATTGACACAATCGGTTCAAATTAGCAAGCAACAAGCTTAGGTGCCACATAAAAACATACAAGCGTTATATAAACTGCCAAAACAATTACCCTTCCCTTTGGCTTCGTCGTATTCTGGTAAAAAATTAATCGAATAGAAATCCTTGTCTAAAAAGTCGGTGAAAAAAAATCTAAAGCCCAATGCAGAGATTCCAATGAATTATCGGTATCAGGTGGGCTGTCGTAATTGTTTCTGTAAGCTAGATTTAATGATAGCTGCATTTTTCAAATGGAGCATTTCTCCTTTAATACGTTAATTATATTTAAGTTAAAGTAAAAATAAAATACAGAACTTTATAATTATGTATACACCTAAATTGTTCTGGTAAATTAATGTTGCAGTGAATATAGACCCTTAAATATCCCTAATTATACCTTAAATTTCTGCCTATTCAACCACCTTAAAATGTATCTACATCAACAGATAATAATCATTTTCGCACTCTTGTAACTACTTCTCTCTCTTCTAGTGCTGTCCTGCCCCCTTGTCAAGTTGCAAATGTTTTTCGCTTCTATTCTACTCTCTTTTCTATTTCTCTATTCTCTCTCTCTTTCTCTCTATGAATGACATTAGCCAAGGAAACAAAAACATAAAGAAAATAATAAAAAGGAAAAACGTTTGTAACTTTGCTAGGGCGGCTATACTGGCTTTTAAATTTACGTTTATAGTATGAATTTTCCTTTTTTATATCATATTGTAAAATATTTGATGTCCAATCTGATATATCTCAATCTATATCCAATTCGATAAAGCTGAAAAGTCTATTTTCCTGTTTGAACAATGGTTTTTTACAACGAATATTACAAAAGATTTAATGCTTGCCATTATTTTTTATTCAAGCACAACTGTGAATAAAATTATTGGTATATCCATGCCGTCCATCTGGCGTTCGAATACAAATGTCATTTATGAAAATAAAATTAATTGTTTAAAATGTAGATATACATTAGTTTATAAAATGTTTTTTGCAATATGGGTCATTTAATGAGTTGAGCTTTCTTTTGCTACGACTGCAGAAAATTCAAAAGTAAGGGAAAAGTTTTGTCATTCTATGTACGTTTGTATGTTCTCAATAGCGCCTAAACTACCGAACCAATTTTAATTAATGAGAGGTTCATAATAACGGCCAGGGTTACATACGCCATTTAATGTTTTTAAAAAGTTTTAATTTAAAACTTTTTGTTAAAGATTATTTTTTTTGGTAATAATAAATAAATATTTTGGACATATTACACACAACGTCATCGAGTCCCAAACTAAGCATAGCTTGTATTATGGGTACTAAACAACTGATATAAATACATAAACATACTTTTTTTGTAAATACATACATATTATGCATAGAAAAACACCCAGACTCCGAAACAAGAATTTTTGGATCACACAAATATTTGGTCTGACCCGGGGATCGAACCCGAGACCTCTTGATCAGCAGCCGCATACGCTAACCACTAGACCAACAAGGCGGGCACGTCCAAAGGTGAAGTTTAGACGTAATTAATAAGAAAAACACATATGATGCAGAGAACACCCAAACTTAGAACAACATTTTGTGAAAACATTGTCTTTTTACAATGTTTGTGAGATTTGGACAAAAGATTTACATTTAGACAAAATTAAAAAAAAGGGGTGGCCACCGCTTAAAACACTAGGCCAACCGTGCAACATTATATCCGCGATATATATAGTAGTGTAAAAATATGATTGCTATAATTTCAAATAACAAAAATATAATTACTTAATTCTTCTGATAGGATTCTTCCGATAAGAATTTTCAGAATTAAGGGTTGTAAACCCTTAATTCTGAAAATTCCTGAACAAAATTTTCTCCCGACAGCTGAGGCGTGATATTTCGCTCTGTGAACACATTAATTGTGCAACGCTTTAAAAATCAATGGGTATCTGAGCGTTAAACGCAAAAGGATGAATGAAATGAACGAAATTATCGAATGGAAGGTAAAACGTTATGAATGTGTTTTGGGATTTGTGCGTAATGTATTGGATTGATAAAATGTAACGTGAATTGAGTTTTACAATCATTTTACAAAATCACGTTAAAAACTACTGTAAAATGACGTATGTTTTTTTATTTTAATGTCAATATATTTACACTAGAAATACAAGTAAACACACATCAATATTATTGATTGTGACTTTCTGCAAAGTGCAACACTCTTATTGGTGGTATCATCATCATTATTATCATCATCATCATCTATCCTATCGCAGTGTACTTTTGGACATCATCAACAACCCATAATGTCCCACTGCTGGACTCGGGTCTCCTCTCAGAAGACAGTTAAGGCCTTACGTTCCCACGCTGTCCGTGTGAGGGTTGGGGACTTGTAAGACACGTTGTGGCTACGTTATCATAACGTTGGATGTATTTAAGCCTCCCGTAGACTTCCAACTAAGCTTTTCCAACTGTTTTACTAATAAATATATATTTAAATATTATGGGTACTAGACAACTGATAAATATACATTATCAATTTTTTTTATACATAGAAATATACATAGAAAACACCCAAACTCCGAAACAAATGTTTGCATATTATACAAACATTCAAACCCGGGAATCCGAATCTGAGACCTCTTGATCAGCAGTCGCATACGCTAACCACTAGACCAACAAGACAGTCGAATTTACCTTTTTTATTTCGAGCCGAAATTATCTTACAATTGCAACTGAGACCGACTGCATAACGTGACATCCCAATCACAAAGACGCTCATAAAATATCGTGCTACAAACGGTCACCCATCTAGGTACTGACCGAGCTGTCGCTGCTTACCACCTCAATAACCTAAGGCCACTTGGCTATGAGAGCTTGTTTTTGGACATAGGCCTCTCCAATTGCTCACATCCATTTCTTCTTAGTATACTACTACATTGAATTGAATTTAATTTGATGGCCTAAAATCCTATTAAAATCTTTAAATTAATCCATACTAATAAAATAAATTTACTATCCTTGTCTGGCTGTTGAGATGTCATGGCTAGACATTGCCGGATATCAATTAACTTTGGCTTAGAGATATTTTGATAGGCTAATATTTACCGCGTTAATCAACATACATACTATAAATTCATCGTCGTAATAAAATACTCTCTTTTTTTCCCTATTCTTATATTCTTACTTTCTAATGGACTATGAATAGTTTTCTGTCGATCTAAAGTCTAAAAATTACAAGAACAAAAGTCAATCTACACTAATATTACAAATTCAGAAGTAGTTTTCTGTACTTTATGCTTTCACGTATTCTTTGACTCTTGAGATCGACTAATAATAGGCTATTTTTTATCAAAATAACTGAGCAGAAGCCAATATTGTACAAAAACACATTCCTAAATTACAAAACACAGTCTGAACATATAAGGCAATCATTCTACACAATTTAATTTGTCCTCACGCTATTTCTTGCTCTAGAGGATTCAACTTCGTCTTAGCTCAAAGAAGAGCTTCCTATCTCATTTATGTTGCGTCATTGTGTTGTAGACGTATTGCACTGTGTACCGTTAACTCTCTTTCTTCAAAGTACATTAATAAAATGATGCAATTATTAAACTACAATGGAGAGCATACAATTTCAATTTAATTAATTTAGTTTGTAATAGTTCAACAGTATTACGTATTATTTTTCTCTTCATAAGGAATAGTTTTACTATTTCACTTGGCTAATAAATTCAATTAACAATAACACCATATTAAAAGATTAGGGTACATATGTTGAGTATATAATGTGAAAAAATCCATACTAATATTATTATAAATTAAAATTAACATTTAAAATAATTATCTGTCTGTTACGTTTTCACCGCTAAACTGCTTAACCAGTTTGGATGAAATTGACAATGACGATTATTTGATTCTTGAAAAAGGACATAGGCTAATATTTATAAACACAGCCGATTTACACGCGTGCGGAGCCCCGGGGGATAATTAGTATTTAACAGTTTTAATTTTCTTGAAAGAATCGTGGAAGCTTATAATTAGATAACTGCAAGTATGTGCTCGTTTTCAATTTTTTTATAAAAACATTGACTGAGTCATAAAATATTAACTAAATTAGATCATAAAATTCATAGCTACGGCACTTTATAATTACTCAGGTCAGTTTATATTCAATAACACATGTGAACTTTTAATACCGTGAATTAGCCATTTAGAATTTTAGCCACAGTTGACTAGGCAAGTAGGCCTAAATTAACATAATGGTGATGTTAATAAAAGCGTGTTATAGATTCCGTTTTTTATAAAATCGTAAATCAATAATAAAACCTCCATACCAATATATTATGCTTAATATACCCTTCTACATCTTGACGTTTTATTGAATAATGGAGTAGTCCATACATTATTAAGTCCTAATGTCCTAATAGTGACAAATCTTGCTTCTAAATTCCCTTTATAGTAAATTACTGCCTGTTTCCATCTGTCTTTTCAATTCCTATAGGTTACAGGCATTATAAAAATTACAATACATTGTATGTTATAATAATACCGAAAACTTAAAATTGATTCCTAAATGTACAATAATTTAGGGGATTTTTTATCAACTGTCCTAGTAATGCATTAACAATGCTCCCATTTCAATTTGCAGTATTTGTTTGTTACTGTTGTACTAAGCCACCGGTAAGGGTAAAATTAAATAACTAAATATCGGCTGTAAACGAAATCGATTACAAATTGGTGAAGGCGAACGATGATTAAAAACCTTAAGTTCTACGAATTAATTAAAGTTAGCGGTTAATTACTGTTAATAAAACTAATTCAATATGAATTAATGTACACACAAATTAATTCAAATAGAAATTGAATACACAAATAATAATGAAAGTAAATAGCAAATAAGAAAATAAACCATAATCATTTATAAATTAAAAATGTAAACTGTTATTTCTCAGGAGTGATTCATGTGACAATTAAGAGGTCTGGTCGTAGCGCACGCCGGAGAGAAATTGTGCCGTGTACTGGAGGCTGGATCGGGGCAGCTGCCCCTTGCCAGGGGTGTCTATTCTGCTGCCCTTAAATAGGGGCAGGTCGTGTGGCTGAAAATTCTCTTGGCGTTTGTTTCGTTCATGGGGGGAGCCTGGCGCTCTTCACGCCGCCCGGCGACGAGCCCGAGCCAGGTGAGACCCCAGGCGACACCTGGGGAGACCCAGCTCCGAGCGACCAGCGACAGAGGCGGCGTCTGTCCCGTGTTTTGGTTCGCGCCGCTTTATATTATAATTGTCCCCACTTCGGCTGACTCACAGAATCGTACATTTGTATCACGTGTTCTCAATAATTTTTAATACTCAAATATCCTCATTCTGACGTATACAAATCGGTATATTGATATTTACCTTTTCAAAGGCCTTGAGAGTTTCTTAACTATAACTTGTGCGAGCTAAGATGGCACCTGGCTCAAAACGAAACCTGATGCCGATCCCCCGCGTGATACCCCTCCGTCGTCTTGCAAGTAGCGTTAGCATCACTATTACCGTTGCACGATTTTTTCCTTAATACTTATAGTTTATTAGGTATTACCTAATAGCATTTGAACCACTTCATGAATTTATTTAATTATTATTTCATTAGATTCTTCGGGGTAACCCAATTGTTTTAAAAAAGGTGACTCTATGAATAAAACCAGCATGACACTGTGAGACGCAATAGTTTCAAATAAAAATATATACATATGATATTTTAAGACTACAATTTAAAGGCGATGACATAAAGCGGTATTTTATAACAATATTTCGCTACCTAATATTATTTCAAATGATATCAGATATTACCTAATGTCATTTATATCACTGCACGAAGAAAGCATTCATGTAAATAATGAATGGAGCCTCTTTCCTATTAGTATGCATGTGTGTTTTCTTAACTCAGGTAGTAAAGTAACACATAAGTTAAGTAGTGTGTTATGAAAAAATATTTAGCTCAAAATAAATGTTTATTTTAAAAAAACTTTTATTTTTATGCACTTTGTACTATAAACAACTGTCATTTGAGTCAGGTGCCATCTTAGCTCGCACGAGTTATATCAATATTATTTTTACGGGACAACGTAATTTTAATATGTGTAAAATATATGACTTTATGGCAAAGCTACTTATACACGATGTAAACTGTAAATTAATATGTGAATAAAGGTTATAAATTATTTTATTCCAATTCAAATTGAACAGTCATAAGTTCAGTTATGTAGTCAATGGGAACTCACAGTATGTCTTGTCGCATTATATTGCAATAAAATGTAAAATATTCAGAAGAGGTCGTCTCGAATGGGTTAGGATGTGGTCTGAACTGTTTGCTAGTAATTTCTTGATGTAATATGGACAGAGATGCGACGTCGTTAAAATATCCACCTTATGAGAAATTTTATATTGATGTTGAATATCTTATTTTATAGGTTATATGGTTCTTTAACTAATAAAATGTGGAATAAAAATGTGAAAAATAAAAATATCAGTTTCGGGGACATCGACATTGCATGAAACAATATTTTTCTAATTAGAGTCCGAGATTTCCTCTGGGTCAACGGAAATGACTTTAGGCATTCTTTATCCTATAGATAGCCGCATTGCTTGTAAATCTACGTGTTATCTAGAAAATAGAAAATACTTTTTCATAGTAGTCAGATTTGCTCGAAAATTTGCCCGAAAAGGTGTATAAAATATAGACAAAATAGCAAAAAGGTCATCGCCATAAATAAGTAGGTGACTCTTGCCGCGAATAACTGCAGCTCTAAAACCAAATAGCATTAGCACTTTTGCATTCCCTCTCTTGAGAACTAAGGAAGGTTTAATTTTTGCGCTCTGGTATGTAATTTATAAAAGAACCATGTTCACTTACATATTAGTCGAAGGTCGCTTCCTTTAAAAACGGCTTACGTAAAATAATGTTAACTGCACGATTGACCTATTGGCTTACTGCTTTTCTGCTGCACCAATTATTGATGGGTTTAAATACCACAAAAGACAACAGTTTGTGTGATCCAGTTGTTGTTCTGAGTCTGGGTATTCTTTGTGTCCATTGAACGTATGTTTCTAAAGTCTCCTACGACATAGGATTAATAATCCTGAAGCGGGTTGTTTTTTAAAATAATAAAACGATCACATAAAAGTAATGTGATCAATTAAAGATGTTCAACCACTTTCAATAAACTCCAAACCTATACAAATGTATGGATGCTGAGAAAGCACTACGTTAATGCTTTTTAAATTTTGTCAGAAACCTAAGTGATAAATCTTTTAAATTATTCCAATCTTTCCAAACGCACTTTACCATGAAGACTCAATCCCAGAATCGAGACGTGGTACGAGATTCACAGCCCATAGTCAACACTTACCAAAGTCGCTTCTGCTCTCTGTTTGTCCCCATAAATGCTTAGATCTTTAAAACTACGCAATTTTGATGCTATGCTGCTATGCTATGCTGATGATAAAGAGGAAGGTTTATATGTATAATATTTATTTATTATTTAAAGTTTATATGTATAATATCTGCATAATATAGTAGAGAAACATTGATAATTTAAGAGGTTTCTAATGTGATGTCGTAAATACACAGATTTCCTATAGGGAAAACCCACAATAACCATTTTATTTATTTCTTTCTTTTGACGACAAATAATGGATTACTTACGAGGCGATTTTGAGCAATACAGTATTAATCCTTATCCAACTAAGTATCTTAAATACAGTGTGCATTTAATATAGATTAATATGGTCTGTACAGTATGTAATTTGAATTAATATTTTTGAAGATATTACAGAATTAAAATGCAGGAACAAAGCAATTGTGGCGGTACCGGCCGGGCCCGTTATGTGGCGCTGCTGTCAAATTGTCACTATCAGTTAATAACTAAACACAATACTTTAATAAGAATTAATATTCTAAGGCGGTACGAAATTCGCCGGGTCAGCTAGTTAATTATAAAATTAACGTTGAATAAAAGTGCTTCTCTGTTATGAAAAGTTAAAGACATACTTATAAATTTCATTACGAATGAATTTAAATTTACTGCAATAATATTTGGACGAAAACCAAAGCTGATAATATTATTCGTATTTAAAGTAAATTATTCATTAGATAATTCTTTATAAGTGATGTCGCGGCCATCAGCTGCCGGTTGAAGTGTATTAAAATTAAAGGAATATTGTTTTAATTACATTTCGGACAATACTGTCTCTGTTCTTGGTATGCGGTGAAAATTTAAACAAATACAATTTGTAATAAAGTGACCTTACGTGATTGGAAACTATTACCAAGTAAGCAAGGACGGTGCGGTCAGTACCTAGATGGGTGACCGTTTGTGGAATAATAAGTTATGAGTGTTCCATAAATTTGTTTTAAACCCTATGCGTCTTCACTAGTAATATTTGATTTAAAATCGTTGAATTGTTTTGCGTAAAAAGTAACAATTATCCAACATCCTTATGAATATAATATTCATATTTATAATATTTTAAGTATAATAGCAAGAAAAGGGGGATTATTAGTATCTATAAAAACAAATTGTTATTCGTTAGTCATAATAAATATCGTGAAAGCTTGGTTTCTGTACTGAAATACTTGTTGAAACAACTCCAATTATTTTTTTAGTAATGAAATAGTGTTAACAAAGTTTGATTGAACTGAGCAATGTCGATACCATTATCTTACAGTCCTTGCGTACCCTTTTGTGTTGAAGAAGAAGATATTACATCATCTATCTATTTAAATAATTAACAAAAAATATGTTTAATTACAGATACTGCTGTGATCATGTTCAAAACTACAAATTAAAATAAGTATTCTAAGAACTTTAATTACTAAGAAAAAATGAGTAATACTCGTATAATCACGAAATAATAATTAGAACTCACGAAGAGTTTACCCGTAAAGGTCATTCGAGTAATGTAGTGTAAAAAATATTATGTAAGTAATTACTTTTTTACAACGAACAAACTGATAAGCGTTCCCTAATCCGTTGTTCAGTCGATAACATTTACATTAGTTATGATTAATAACATTTGGGCATATGGTGTGATTCCACGGGAAAAGATTAGTTTTGGAGGGCTATGGTAAATACATCACTGAAATTTTGGAAGCTTACAACAAAGAAAACTAACATAAAAGTAAATAAGATGAAAAATGATAGTGAGAAAAATCAGTTATTGAATTTAACCCATAGAAGATTTTCAATTTATAGGTATTTTCCATACAGTCGGCGTCGTTTACAAATGAAACTTAAACTTAAAAAAATAATTGTCTGTAGAAGTCGATTTACAGACTATTACTTCACGCAATAGCGTCATTAGAAAACATTACCTTTTCACTTCACTTTATAAACAGTTTAGAAAACAGCTGCCGCTGTCTTTCTTCTACTCTGACGCATCGGCCGATAGAGTGGAAGAGAGATAGATGCGTCACAAGCCGAATGCTTAGACCGATCATGGCTCTTTATCGCTTGCTCCGCGCTCTCGCTTGCCCCGGCGGAATGTGAAAATGATTCATGCTTTTTTGTGTGCGCAACCGTCTCATCATCAACGACTCATAACGTCCCACTGCTGGGCTCGGGTTCCCTCCCAGTACAGGGTTAAGACCAAAAGTCCCCACGCTGACCGAGTTTGGGTGTGGAACTTTCAAGACACGTTGTGGCTACGTAGTCTTACCGTTGGACATTTTTAAGCCGCTCGAAGGAGGCCTCCAACTTAGCACCACGACTTATGATAACAACTGGGACCGACTGCTTAACGTGACCTCCGAATCACGAAAATGCTCGTAATCGAATCATGTCACAAACGGTTACCCACCTAGTTACTGACCGGGACCGGGCTATTGATTCATTGCTTACGCTCGGTGGTTGTTTCCAATCACCTAAGGCCACTCGGCTATGAGCGCTTCAGCCGGTGTACATCGATTTATAAGGGGCTATCTCATCAATAAACAAAACACAATAAACTGAATATGGGAAGTGAAGAACTATTTAATCAATCTATTAAGAAAACATGTGCTGAAGTATAAAAATGTAACTTAAGCATAACTTTACAATGGAAGATTCTATTTTTGGTTAGTCATCACCTTAACAAATTATGTATAAACTAAATTAATAAAACTTATAGCTTGAAAGCTACATGGTCTTTATGTGTATTGTATATCAACCGGGCCTCACTAAATCACAATCACACGCAATCCAAAAAAAAATCGGCTAAATTAAACATTTTTCAGTTCGCAGCTAATGTAGTGGTTATAGATTTAAAGTAAATTAAATTGATAATACTTACAATGTTTTTTTATACACCTACTAATATATGATACTAGCTAACCCATGCAACTTTGTCTACATCTCTTTTCAATCACGCTCGGATGCGATCGATACCTAGTTATTATTTACGGTTGCTAGCAATGGGAAGAGTAAGTCACCATATTTTTGAAATTACCATCTTCTTTCTAAATTACATAAAATCATCGCTCTGAATAATTTACGACTGCTTTATGTCTGTGTCTAGTTTTTCTTATCTACCAGTGTATTAACTAATGAAATAGCGTTCTTCAAAACATAATTCAGCGGATAGCACGCTATTCTTCGGCACATATAACAGTTGGTTCACTTGTTCAACCATTCATTCATTCATTCTCAAATTTGTACTGTTTATTTAGAACGATTAGTGAGTCGGGTGGTGAAGTTATTTGCATTTGAGGCACGTTAACTGTTAATGTTGTTACGAGTTAGGGGTGTACATTTGTGTATTATTATTAGTGATAAGCCAAATCCCGCGGTGCTACCCGCCGTAAATTCGTTTCAGCCGTTTCAGAGATAAGCCGACACAAACAGACCGATAGACACAGAAAGAGAAAAAAAAATGCTTTTTTGAAAAATATACAGCATTTACTTTCATTTATATTAAATGGATAAAAATCGGGCAAGTGCGTGTCAGGCCAGGCATAGAGAAAGGTTCCGTAGTTATTCATAATAACACATGTTCAAAAATTGTGTCCAATTTATAATTATTATTTTTACTTATTCTTTTGTAATTTTTTAACGAAGTTTTCTAAGTTAGTGCTATTTGCAACTTAGATCTCTTTAACTCCTAAACTAATAAAGATATCTAAGCCGATATAGTTTTCCTTTAAAGTTTATAAACACGGAGAACCAATAAGAGTTTTTCAGATGGGGGACATCCTGTTTTAATAAAAATGCACTTTATAGTGAAATAACTCGCAAACTGATACCTAAATCAAAAAATCCTCTTTGAAAACTTTTTTTTTTTAAATACATACCTAATAATACCCCACATGATGGGATCGACGTGAGAAAAAAGAGTCATCCCTACTTTACGTGTAAGGGAGGTAAACCCAAATGAAAAACAAATTCATGATTATATTTTAGCACTTTTTCGACGTGATGAAACATATTCGTGCAAAGTTTCATCTTTCTAGCACTAACCGTTAGGACGGTTTGTCGAGGACTGATGGACGGGCGTACATGACGATACTATAAAAGTCCCAAGTCATGAACTAACGAAACTCTAAAACTGTTTAGTTAATATTGTGAACACACAATTCTATTTTACATATTTGTATTGACTAGTTTTCTTTTGTAGTTTCGATCCTAAAGTATTTTTAATGGCACTCTCTACCCGAGTCTTTAGTTTCTAATGTCTAGTAAATTGTATGGCAAGTTCTATGGTAAGTATAACACGTATAATATAGGTATCTTGTTATTAAAATTATATCGTCTTAAAAGCATTCAATAAAATGCAGCAACCACCGAGTACATGAATCACCATGAAAATGACAATAATTGAGCCAAAATTACATTTTAATTGTTCTGTGTTGTTGACATAGTATCACATTCATTTTAACTGTTGGTTTTACTACTTTAACTGTTATTGAAATGTATAATGACTCGCATGCACCATACTGTGCATAACATTAATTTTTATTTGTATAGTATTGTAGTGCATTTAAAAATGTCTTTAATAATAATAATGGTTTATTAACAACCTTTTTACATGTATCCTATGAAGTCCCTGACTTCTGAGCTAGGTAAAACCCTGTTATACAAAAATCGGCCATGTGCGTGTCAGGCCACGCATAGGAAAGGGTTCCTCAGTCACCCATAATGGTAGATACGTGGATTAGAAATCGTATCCAATGGATAATTGTTATGTTTACGTATTAATGCGTTGATTTTGTATGACTTTTCCAAGTAAGCGCATTGTAAAAGTTAAGCCTCTATAACTCCTGAACTGACAAAGTCATCTAATTCGTTATAGTTTTCATTTAAAGTTCATTATATGGACCACTATCACAAATTTTTCGGCGGGCGGGACGGCCTGTTTTTACAAAAAAGTGGCCTTTAAAGTGGAATTTCTCTCAAACGGATACCTAAATCAAAAAATCGTCTTAACAATCCCGTAATGTTTTTAAAAGACCTATATAATGATACCCTACATGATGGGGTAGCCATGAGAAAAAAAAAATCCCCACTTTACGTGTAGGGGAGATACCCTAAATAAAAATATATTTCATAATTTTATTGTAGCACTTTGTCGACGTAATTACAATACATATTCATGCAAAGTTTCATCTTTCTAGCACTTACTGTTTGGACGATAAGTCGAGGACGGACGGACGGACGGAAGGACAGGCGGACATGACATATCTATAAGGGTTCGAAGTCATAAACTTCGGAACCCTAAAAAGTTGTAGATCTTTTAATTACCTACAACTTTGCCATTTAACTTTTTTCCTTGTAGTTTTGCCGGAAATCGAGATAAACCGTTTTTTACCCTTTGTTGTATATATTTAGCCATCCAATCTGACTCTACTTTCATCAAAATCGGTACAGTGGTTTAGGCGTGAAAGCGTAACAGACAGACAGACAGAGGTACTTTCGCATTTATAATATTAAGTAGGGATTAAAAAAAAACTACTCACTAGATCTCGTTCAAACCAATTTTCGTTGGTAGTTTGCATGTTAATGTACAACATATATTTCTTTTAGTTTTATCACTCTCTTATTTTAGAAGTTAGAGGGAGGGGACACACATTTTTCCACTTTGGAAGTGTCTCTCGCGCAAACTATTCAATTTAGAAAAAAATGATATTAGAAACCTCAACATCATTTTTGAACACCTATCCATAGATGCCCGCCCCACACGTTTAGGTTTGATGAAAAAAAAATTTTTGAGTTTCAGTTCCAAGTATGGAGACCCCCTGTATTGTTTTTTTTCTTTTTTTATGTAAAAATCTTAATGCGGTTCACAGAATACATCGACTGACCAAATTTCAACAGTATAGCTCTTATAGTTTCGGAAATAATTGGCTGTGACATACGGACGGACAGACAGACAGACAGACAGACAGACAGACAGACAGACTTGACGAATCTATAAGGGTTCCGTTTTTTACCATTTGGCTACGGAACCCTAAAAATCAGTGCCCTCCATCATTTTCGTTGAGGCAAATTGTGAATAAGAAAATTTATAATAAGATACTGGTTAAATTTAAATATGTTTAGTATGTGTGTGTAACTTATATATGTGTGTAAAATCTACTCTGCCTGATGGAAAGCATGAGTAGAATTCAGGAGTAGGGGCCACCATCCTCATTGTGAGTATAGTTAATGCAGCATGGTGACCCATACCACAGAATACATAATAGTACCAGTACAGAAGACTCACTCCGAAAAGTAAATTAAAGTTATAGATACCCTCGGTGTCAAAAGATTAAGTTCAATTCAGATCGCACAGCGCCGAATCACTACGATTATATTTACCTACAGTTGCGTCTCTTTCTATCGTGAAACTCTGAACTGTTCTGACGATGTCTGTTCGACCGGCGTGTCTGACCCGGCAGGCAGCCGGACGACTATACCTAAACTGCGGAGTGACACCCCCCTGCCCATACCATGGCAGCCTGCTCAGAAAAATCTGCATCATTCTCCCGGCCTCCTAATGATGCAGAATTATTGGGCCTCCGGTCTCACACTCACCAACGAAATACGACAGCAAGAATACTGTCATTATTAGGATGGTCTTGGTCACTGTCATTATTAGGATGGTGTGTGTGTGTGTTTATGAGATGCAGGAAATATTTATCTTATGATACCAAATGTGACCGTCTGCTTAACGGTTCACGACAACGCTCTTAACATATCATGTTACAAACGATCCCCCATCTAGACAAGTACTGACCGCGCTAAATAGTTTCTAATGACCTAAGGCAACTTTCAAATCACATTTTTACTTTGACAAAGACAAGTTAATCATTGGATTATATTCTTAGTTGCGGCAGATTTAGATAGACCTCTAGTTGTTATTCATTGCATTTCAACTGAAACAAAACGTTTTAAAACATATTTATAAGCAATAAAGAATATTGAAGAATGAAGAATATTATTACTTAAAAATAATGAATGACGTAAACAAAAGTATGTAATTGTCTATTAAAATAGACAATTACTTTTGTTCATATACTTTCACAATAAAATATTAATTTTAATAACCCAAATTTGTCTCTCCCGAATCGAAATCATTCAAAATCACAATTTTCAAATACAAATATTTAGGCCTCCTAAAGGTTAAACAGTGAGCTTGCAGATAACAACTATTCAAAATGCTTAGAAGAGATACAACTAAACAAACAACTCGTATCAGTTCTCACATTACCAGAAATTGCTAGACGTAAACAAGCTCAGAAAGATAAAAGCTTTTTGTTTAGGTCATGCCATTGATAATGTCTTTAGTTACTATTGTTGGAATAAACCTTTGTTATATTTACTACTGAAAGTACTCTTCACTCTAAATAAGCGATGCAGTTTATCTGAAATAAGTTTATGAACAGCTGCTACCCTTACCTTCGAACGGTAAAGTGAAATATTTCTTTAATACTTTTAATTAAAAATAGATTATTCTATATGTAAGAAAACCAACAAAGGAATGAAATCCAGTTATTTCTTTTGCAGTTAATAATTTTTAAATCCTCTAGGTCTGTAAAATGTGATTAGGCCGTAATATGTAATGATTGACCAATAGGCAGGCGGCTTCCACTTGGTTAGATCCTGGTTAGGCGCAGCTTCGATTTTGAGGAGGATTTTACAAGGACTTTAAAAAACATTTTTCAGTTCCACCTGACAGCAGAGTATCTGAGACCGATCATTTTTTAATGGGTTCACCACATACTCCTTGCTCCTCAGTCCACGAGGAGCTGGAGATCCAAGGGGATTTTTCCACCCTGTCAACAAAAAAAAGGTCTGTAATTAGTGACCCTGGCAAATAATCTGTGAGCCTTACTTTTAAGGAGAGGGTTTTATTTTAATACATTTCACCACTGAATAATCACAATAATCTCAAGTACGAGTACTTTAAGCGAAATTATTATTTCTATGTTTATTTTTCAGAAGGTTGCAAAGGGTATTTCAAACCCATTGTTGTTGTTAAACAATTTATAATGACTGAGCTGTTTTAAAAACCAACTGAATACCGTTGCTTTCATAAATTATGCAAACATTACAAAAAAAAACTTAGGCAAAGCAAACAACACACCATAATCACTGCTCACCTCTTTTCCCTAAGAGATAAAAGTGCGATTCCAACACATTTTTGATAGTTGGAAAACATGGAGCCGAAACATTGGAATAAACCTATTAAGGGCTGCAACAGCGATATAAATCATCATAATATAAAGCCGCATTTACACATTTGTGCTAGTGGAGAGCTTTTGTGTAAGACCAACGTAACTTGCAGCTAAAATTTATACGTTACGCTTGTTTTTTGGCTGAAAAGTGTAAAAGAAATTTTTGAGGTAAAATTCAACTGTTATTTCATTACCATTTTGTCGCAAATATATTACGAAAAATATGACAATTAGATAAGTAGATGCTATATTTTGAAGTATACAAACGCTTAAGTACTAAGCACCCACACCTAAGTCCTCTAAGAGATTAGGTAAAGAGACGTTTTAGAAAATGTCTTACTAGTAAATAGTGTTTTTGCCAATTTATATTTTATCCTACCTTAGTTGTCATTTGGACGTTTTGGAACATGAAAGGAAATACTAGATTTATCCCTAAAACATAATCATTCCAATTTTTCCTTTCATATTTCAAACCGTAGGTTGTTCCAAAATATTTTATAGGTAGAGGAAAATTTATAGAAAGATTGAGGGGTATTGTTTTAAAGAATGGAAGAGTTAATGAAATAGCTGGAGGTAGCAACCAAAAAAAAAGTATAGATATCACATACTAATACTTTTATATATTTTATATACTACTTTCATAGATTGCTTGAGTTCGAAATAATATTTTATGTTTTTCAATTTTTTTTTTTTTTTTTTTAATATACGCCTGCCAAGATGACTTTACTATGCCTGATGGAAAGCATGAGTAAATAATACACAATAAACAATAATATCTTATCTCACCATCGAGATTTGTAAATACGTCTTATTGAAAATAATAATAACTAGAAAACCAATAAGTGATTGATGATTGAATGAGTTTTTAATTTACGCTTCTCTTTTTTCAGGTAAGTGCTTTCGCCTGTACATTTGCGATTCGTAAGTGCTGTTTAATTAATCATGCTGATGTTTTGTTGCTGGAGCAAGTTTATATTTATTGACGTGAGTTCTTATGGAAATCTCTATTTCGTAAATGGTATGTGAAATGATTTATAGATGTAGGGTATTAAAATGTTCCTCATCATCTTCATAGCCTTTACTATTCCCAATTTCTTTATTTGGGGTTGGCAACTTGTTCAACCGACTGGATGCCTGAGGGCGAACGGAATAGTATATTTGAGGGCATTCAATACCCAAAATGTTCATGATAACCAGGACCGACGGCTTACTGTGTCTTAGTGTGGAAAAAATAGTCAGTAGAACTAAACGGTTCAGTTCTTTTTTCCTGTGACAAGTTGTTAAAAACTTCAACTCACGTATGCAGTGAGTACCTACGTATTTTCTAGCTACTATGATCCCGGGATTATAGATGGTGGTGGGTGAATAAGCATCTCACTAGGCCGTTATAGTGCTTGCATTTGCTGTGAGTATGGTGGCCCTCACTTTTAGATTATACTTATGCTTTCGATCAGGCAGGTAAAATCATATTGGTAGGCGATAAATAAATAAAGAAAAAAACGCCAAGGATTATTTCTTGGTGATATAAGATGATATAAGAAACTTGTGAAAATGGTAATTAGCTTGAAAACTTTTTATGTTTTGATTCCAAATTTACAGCTATTGTAGAATAGTTTACTTTTCTAGGTTAGATAGCTAAGAAGTGTTTTTTGTTCATGGTACGTATAATTATGAATGTAAAACCTAAATTAATTTTATAAAAATCGTGATTTTAAATCTTAAATTCAGAAACCTCTGTGAATACCATTTGACTCACTGTGTATGTTAAACACTAATTAATTTCTGGCCAGTTTGTATGCTAATCCACTAAACCATTAAACATAAACCATTATCTAAAAGTATTTAGTACGCAACGTAAATTGCCAATTCTAAATAGATGAAAAGTTACGGCTTATTGTGAATCTATTTTACAAACAAAATATAATTCAATAACAGTATCAAATACCACCGGTATGGAGTATACATTAAATCTCAAATGTGAGTTTCAAATTAATAATTGAATAGTGTAATGCATAATAGTGCATAAATATAATTTATATTTAATTTATATAAATAAACTTTATTTAAACAAATAAATAAAATTGAAGTGTCTGTAATGTCAAATGAACTGTTTTAACGAAATGCACACGAAAGTATATACAGCACCAAGATCAAAACAGCAATTTTTAAAAGTTTATGACTGTCAGTTTGTTACGGGCAATCTATGGAACAGCTTTATAGATTTTGACAGTAAACAGATCTAATTGCCAAAAATTGGTCTGTGAAACAAAATTATGTGTGAACTTCTTTTCTTAAAGCGAGTTAACGGTAACGGAGACCAGACTGTAGATTTTTCATAGAATGTTTACTTGATTCAATTAACAAATTATTTGGATTAGAATGATATTAGGTACGTAGGTCGTTTTAAAGGTAATTAAAATTATTAATTAATTATTGAAATAAATAACAATCTCGAAACGAATACCTATGTATGATATGTACTTGACACTTTTGATTTGTTTATATCATAAAGAACTCAGGATTATTAAAATCACAAAATGAAATCTCAAATTGCTGTCAACCAGAATTTTGAAGAAAGAGTATTGTTTCATTGAGTTTTATTGATAATATCTAATTTATATTGGTTCTCTCTACATATTTTTTCTGCCTGCTTACACTTCACAGCGATTATGTGTAGTAGTGTGTTACTACGCGTACATTGAATAACAGATGGTACAGCTTATTGCAAGAACAAAAAACTGATTTAATGGGAACGTATTGGTGAATTCGCATACAAACTCTGTGCGCGTTGAAACAATGGCAGCGGGCAGTTTTCCTCATAAATAGATTATACAGTTGTCAGCGCACTTGTGAGCCGAAGCGAATCTATTAAGCGCGTTATTTCCGTTCACAGAGACCGATCATGGAGCTCTAAATCGATTGTAGCTTTGGATAAGATATTTTGTTCGAAAATGATTGTAGTGTATAGTAACGGAATTTGAAGCTATCGATTTTCAACGTCACCTCAATATTGATTCATGATTTTGAACAGTTTTTAATCAGTTCTTTAATAAAATAAAGATAGACCATGCTACTCTAAGGTAAAGTCTACTACTAAAAATGTATAACAATAATTTTTGTATCATGACATCAACTTTTCAAAATACATTTTATTAAAAATATTCTTGAAATATACACAGAGAACGGTCGGACTCAGAACCTAATAGATTCCTAATAGGAGCCCGGAGTTTGAAAGGTTGGCGGTGATTCACGCCTGTGCCTCGAAGAGCACGTTAAGCCGTCGGTCCCGGTTGTTATGAACATATATGGTGATCGTTATTGGGAAGTCAGTGCCCTCAAATTTACTGACAACTAGTTAAACCTTCGAATTTCAGTTCTCCCTTAAGGTTGCGGAGGTACGATGTCCGTCGCTCCGTGAAAAAACTGATATTCTGGTATAACCGGTTGAACTAGTAGCCGACCCCAAATAATATTGGGAATAAGGATAGGAAGAAGACGAAAGTATATTCATACGTGGTTTTCATGTCATTCAATTTTCAAATAAACATTTTTGCGTGTTTATCTTCCACCTTATTGGTTTAAAGTTATCCTGACAACAAATATTTAAAACTTAATACCTAATAACTTTAATCTTAATATATATAAATCTCGTGTCACAATGTTTGTCCTCAATGGACTTCTAAACCACTTAACCGATTATAATAAAATTCGCACACCATGTGCAGTTCGATCTAACTTGAGAGATAGGATAGTTTAAATCTCAAATTATAGTCGCAATTTTAATAATCGCGGGTAACACCGCGGGATTCAGCTAGTACTTAATAGGTGCCGCATCCAGTCATTTTCAATGATGCAATTTTCGCGTACAATTCGAACGTAAAGCTTCGAAAGCAATCCATTTCCGGCCTATTCGACTTTAAACGGGGAATCAAACCCGATATCCGCACCGATTTAGTTGCGGACTCCATAGATGGTAATGAATAGACTCGAGTAGCCCAGGATTCAGTTAACTTTGCCTTTTATGTATTAACCTGTGATAAAATTAGATTTTTAGTATTACCTTCGAGATTATTTAGATTTATTCGTAATCGTATAAAATAAATCTCTGAATTGGTGAAAACTCAAACGAATTTACTCGTATCTTTAAAAACAAGTATTGTTTTCTTTTTCAAAATATGTTGTCAATTAATTAACTATCTTAATTTCCTCCATTACTATCACTGCAGTTGCCTGTGTATACTATTTTTTTATTGTAATTTATCAAGAGGGTTTTATTACAAAATAGTATGTTAGCTATATCGTGGTTTACTCTACGATACAGCTGACAATTTAGTTAAAGAAGACAAAGGAAGACGTTGTTGTACGAACATATTTAATAATTCTAATGCTGCAATTTTAATTAGGGTAACTGAGAATACTGCTAAACAGTGCTACATTGTATCTATTCAAATTATATTACATCAACGATATTTGACACAATCAACTAGAAAGTTTTGAACATCATCTAAGACTTTACTTGCATTGAAATATACGGTAAACTGTAAAGTATTTGTCAAAAAGAGTGCTACTTCATATTATTCGATTACAATTTCAGTTTTACGTAAAACCTTAACCGTCTGCACTCTTTCCAATAATGTTGTTTCTAAATAATAAAAATACTTTTAGTAATTCAAAAATATTAAAAATACTTTTACTAATTCAAAAATAATAAAAATACTTTTACTAATCGCAACACAGAAAATTTAAATAATTTGAGGAATAATATAAAAATAATATACAGTGGAAGCTGTTATTATAACTTGGACTTAGACATCTTGATTGAAAATTTAACCTTAAAAAGTCGTTTTTTTATACCTTTAAGTTTGAACTATTTGAAATTGATCAAAATCAAATTGATCAAATTGATGTATTATCAAGATACAGTTACCCCAAATACAATTCAAGTTTCCTATCTAAGCATAGGTAATAACGGGCCTGTATGGAAGCAGCCGATAAGAACTGGCCAGCGTAATAAAAGTGGCCGGACAATAAAACTTTATACATTGCATTGGTTTAATCAAACAAAATATACGCGAACGAAGACGATTTCATGTCAATATCTTATAAGAATATTTTATTACTTCTGCTGATTGTCTCGAAAGTCCTTAGTTATACGTAATGCAATTATGTATATATAAAAATAGACTTAAATGAGATTTATAACACATCATTCACAATTGAAATACCTAAATTTTATTCTTGTTTGTTCTGTTCCGGTTCAATTAATAATACGTATAAAATACCGTGAAACTCTGTCTCATTGGTTTAGCGGTTGTCATTGTCATGATTTCTTAATGACACCCTATTCGCCTTTACCATGGTGAGTGTTCTGAAGAGCTCTTCCAACTCATCCCACCCTCTCCCTTCCTCTACAGAACAACACGATCTGGCCAGCGAAGTCACCTCTTCAGAGTGGAAGACATGCGCTCCAGAACTAAGCGGTTCGGGTCGTCCTTCTTGTGACGAGCAGTTAAACACTGGAACTCACTACCAGCTCATGTTTTTCCTTCTTACTATGATCCCGGGTCCTTTAAGCGGAGCGTGAAAAAGCATCTCACTAGGCCGCCATAATGTGGTTCGCCATACTGCTTGCATTTGCAGTGAGTATGACGACCCCCACTTGTGGATTTTACTCATGCTTTCCATCAGGCATAGTAAACTCATCTTGGCAGGCGTATAAAAAAAAAGTGTGAATGTATACGGACTGCCCAACACCGGGATGATTGGCACTCTATCGTCCAGGAGTGGACGACGAAATTGGGCAATGTTTAGGCCGTTAGTTAACATGAAAGCAATCGCAATTTGGGAAATCAAAACCCTTAAATATATTGACAGCTATTTCGACTTTGGAATTAAGTTTACCCTCAGGGTTACGTAGGTCCGATGTCAGTCGCTCCATGGAAAAAAATTACATTCACACAAAACTGGTTGAAATAAAAGCGACCCAACAAATGATAACGATAATAATAAATGCTAGAAATATCAGCAGTTCAATACGACGAATTTAATACCGATGCATTTTCCATCGCGTGTCAGGGTCACTCTTTTAATTCCATTTATGAAAGGTTTGAATGTTTCCCCGAAAGTACAGTCTACAAGTCTAAATTGATCACTACACTGAAATACACTTAACAGATACCTAAAACATAATTAAATATATCGAGCGAATATGTATGAAATATATCGTAATACAAATTTATAGTTCAAAGTACATCCCGAAAACACTTAGTATACTTAGTTTGCAAGTATATTTAGTTTACTAATACATTTCGATGTGAGCGTTCAATATTAATGTCAGTTAGCAAAGTTTACGCGTCATTAGTTCCAAGTGCTAAAGTTGTTGTATGAAAATCGTCGATTCGGCAACCAATGCGAATTTGTGTGCAATACAGAGGACAATGGATAGATACCGACAGTATAGACAGGAAACTTTGAAATGTTGGCAGATTAATATGAGAATAATATTTACATATAATATAATCTTTTGTCCGCAAGTCCGGAGGCGTATATGTCAGATATCGCGACTTATTCAAATTGATTTAGCGCTTCGGCCGTGAAAACTTCACAAACAGACAGAGTTTCTTTCGAACAGCGTTATTTTATACTGGTATTTTGATCTAGTAGTTATGATTCTGACAGCTATAGCGAAGGTAGTGATTTAGATTCATAGCCAATATAGGTGATTGTGTGATATCTTTACTCTACTTCTGGAAAATTTGCGTGTGAAATGCATATATTTTAAAACATATATGTACATATGTGTGTTTGTTAGTGTTTTGATTAACATAGTTGCGGTTTTTCTTAAACTAGAATCAGATGAGTTTGTGTGAGATAGAAAAGGGATGCTATCTCTGTTAGGAGTAATATTTTAAAATAGAGAGAAAGCGGTGTGTTTCAAAATAATTTCAGTTGTAATATATATAAATTAAAGAAATAAATGTAAATTTTAAAAAAATAATTGTAATTTGTAAGTAATGGAATAAATGTCACTTAAATATAAATTAAAGTTTTATAATAAGTATAACGATTTAATATTGCCGTTTTTAGCTTCGGTTTGAGTCCAAAAGAATTTTATACAAAGACTCACTATTTTCGAGTGCAATAACCGTTAAAAGAAACTGCTCGACCACTTAACGGAGCACATTAGTTCATTATCTATTATAGCTACCTTATTCTCTCCACGGGATTTT
Organism: Phragmatobia fuliginosa; assembly: GCA_932526445.1. Lineage (NCBI taxonomy): Eukaryota > Metazoa > Arthropoda > Insecta > Lepidoptera > Erebidae > Phragmatobia > Phragmatobia fuliginosa. The sequence goes on along the minus strand of OW052064.1, from coordinate 10,445,621 downwards.
TAATAACAGCTTCCATGTTATTTTTTTCCAACTGAGGACGGTAATATGCAGATGTTATTTAACGAGTAATCTTCTCTATTTCTAACTGCAACAGTTTTTTTTTATAATTTTCATATTGCGTTGTTTACGATATCTTTTGAACCTGTCAACGATTTTTCATTATGAAATTATATTGAATGTAACAAAAATAGATAATACATGATGAAAAAATTCAAATACCTGTAACGAAAAGTTAAAAGATGACTATTATTGACTAAATATAATTTACAATTACTTACAATATAAACGATAAAATTGATGGCTGGCATTTTACAGAAATAAGTACTTGACTACATTACCACTAAAAATATTAGTTTCTAATCCACTGTAAATTGAAATGCCGTATCATGTCTGATTGTCTTTACGCGTTCAATTCATCTGTTTTCATGCATTTGTGCACTCCTTAGTCCTCAACAGAAGGAACAAACACGGTGAAAAGATGACCTATATGTCTAGTTGAAACAATGTTTCCTACAGTTTACTACAACCGGATGGGTCAGTCCCCTTCCTGTGGCGGATAATGCCTACATTTTTGTTAGTAGCAACCTCGTAGTTATAAAATTAAATAAACTTGTTACTAATATTATTTACATTCAAAGCCTATTTGTTACTTGTATTATAATCATTAAAAACAAAATCGTGAATTTTGAATATGTTAATGCAATAAAGATTTATTCTCTCAAGCTAAAGTAGAAGTGGTCCGGTTATGATGATGGTCTAGACGTAATAATGGCCTTTGAAGCTGATATGAAAACATGTTAAGATGGAGACTACAATTAGCTATTTTCTTCATATGCTACGATGGACACATGACGATCACATGAAGCAAATGGAAGCAGTCTACCCAAAGATGGTTGAGGAAAGCCTTCATCATATCAGATCAAGTAGTGTATGCGAATGCTTTGTAACAAATATACTTTTTCGATTTCAAACATAGAAAACTTAAGCAATGTTATTAAAAATCATACTCTATTGTTTAAAATAAATGCATAAAGCATTTTAGAGACATAGTGTATGTCACAGATCATTGGTGTATGTAGTCTACATCCTATTTTCGTCATTGCAAACTCATCCCATTTTTCTGTCTTAGCAAAAAAAGGTATCTTACACTTTTTTAAATCTATAAATACATGTAGGTGCATAAATTTTAATCTTTAAAACTATTGCGTTATATAATACATATTTATCTATAATACATATAAAAATGAATAGCTGAATGTTTCGCTGAATTCGCTGATTTAGCTAACTCTTTTCATTAATATTCCTTGAAGTACGAGGATGGTTGTAACGGAGAGAAAAAAATAAAAAATTGTCTGAATAAGTCTAAAAACAACACTTTTCTATATTCCCATACAAAAGATTCGTAATAATACTTAAAAGTCAATTTTAACTTTAATACCATACCATAAAGTTTAAGTTTTAGTGGAGGGTTTCCGAGAAGGCAAAACAATTGAGTGACTTTGAATCGACTGTTAGGCGGTACGAAGTTCCCGGGGTCATCTAGTAATATATAATTACATGTGGAAAAACATGAATGAAAAGTAAATAGTAATCATTGGGATAATTATGGTAAAGCTTCGGTAAATTAAGCTTTAGCATTACTTTAAACATATACAACGTTAACTACCATCTCCTACTTTCATACATAAGTAAACGATATTCTATTGAAAAAGCGGCCAAGTGCGAGTCGGACTCGCCCATGAAGGGTTCCGTATCAGCAAGTAACATCATATAAAAGTTCTTGTAGTTCGTTGTAACTTTCATCGATGTTTTTATACTAGTGTATTGATTGGATGAAAGGTAAATTGCGTGTTACGATTTATGACGTATTAAAAAAAACTACTCACTAGATCTCGTTCAAACCAATTTTCGTTGGTAGTTTGCATGGTAATGTACAACATATATTTTTTTTAGTTTTATCACTCTCTTATTTTAGAAGTTAGAGGGGGGGGGGACACACATTTTTCCACTTCGGAAGTGTCTCTCGCGCAAACTATTCAGTTTAGAAAAAAATGATATTAGAAACCTCAACATCATTTTTAAACACCTATTCATAGATACCCCACACGTATAGGTTTGATGAAAAAAATTTTTTTGAGTTTCAGTTCCAAGTATGGGGACCCCCAAAATGTATTGTTTTTTTTCTATTTTTATGTAAAAATCTTAATGCGGTTCACAGAATACATCGACTGACCAAATTTCAACAGTATAGCTCTTATAGTTTCGGAAATAATTGGCTGTGACATACGGACGGACAGACAGACAGACAGACTTGACGAATCTATAAGGGTTCCGTTTTTTGCCATTTGGCTACGGAACCCTAAAAACCACTCAAGCTTACACCAATTCATTGAAACTAAACAGTTAGTTAAATTTTAACCAAATGGAGCCTAATCTTCAATTATCACATACGTAGCCTGACAAACTGGCTTCCTATGCCATAAAAAATATGTACTATAGTTTATCTGTGTGCAACTGGCACAGTGTGTGTGGTTGTATAAATGCTTGATAGCATCTCATCATCTTAAATTGTAAACACATTTCTGCTTCTATATTTTACACCATACACCACTTTAATTTACACTTCGTTTTTTTTGCGATTTGTTTATACACGCCTGCATATCTCATTACGCAGTCAGAAACAAACCACAGCATTAAAATAAAGTACGCTACACGCGCCAGCAACTCGACTCGAACAGAATATTTCTTAAACAAAATTATGATAAAAGGGGCATTCGTAGCACTGTGCAAAACGACGTGCACAGAAAAAATTCTGCATAAAATACGACAAAAAAATATTATAGCTGGTCTCTGTAGGACACTTCAGAAAGTGGACTAATAGTCTCATAAATGCAATGATTTAGTTACCACATACAAAATCATACCAACTAAAAATTTGCTAGCTATTACGGCATCTGAACCTCTTCCAGCGCCTGTTCAAACTAGCACAGGTAGCGTCTACGGGGAAACTCTCGATTTAGGCGACGTACGGCACGGCACACGCAGACGTTGGCCAAAGTTCTTGAATCCCTACTAACATTATAAATGTGAAAGTAACTTTGTCTGTTACGGTTTCACGCCTAAACTGCTTAACCGATTTCGATGAATTTTGGTATAGAGATAGGGAAAGGACATAAGCTACTTTTTACCGCGATAACCGACATACCCGCGGGTGAAGCCGAAGGGCAAAAGCTAGTTTGAAATAATAGTATGAGTATAAATTGCATACAAGATAGTTGATAAGTGAGTTGATAATACAAGTGTAATAGCAAGTGTAGCCGCCTAATAAAATTATGGTTTAGTTAGATTGTGACACAATTTCATCCGGTTGTCGTGAAAAATCGTAAACTATACTGACATTCTGACACCGCTATTCAGAATACATAACCTAAGAATGGGCTACTATAAGATACGGAAATTATTGATCATGCAGATTATGGTGGATTTAGCTCTCGTCCTCTACTCTTAATAATAATCAGTTTGTGAAAATGTTTTTGTAAAAGTATATTTTTTTTTTTTTTTTATATTTAAGCCTACCAAAGTGACTCTACTCTGCCTGATGGAAAGCATGAGTAGAATCCAGGAGTAGGGGCCACCATGCTTATTGTGAGGGTTGGCAATGTAGCATGGTGACCCTTACCATGGCAGCCTGGTTAGATTATTCTGCATCATTCTCCCGGCCTTCGAAGGGCGGGAGAATGATACAGAAGGATTGGGCCTCCGGTCTCACACTCAGCAACGAAATACGACAGCAAGAATGCTGTCATTATTATATTTTCAAAACTAATGAATTAATGTACCCTTGAAGCTATAATATAATTCTCAATAATATACAAACATTCACGCGTAACAAGGTACGATTTACTTTCACTTAGTTACAGTTGATTTTAAGTTTTTAAGTTACATTGCGTGTATAATGCGATAATTTCATAATAATTGTTATTAAAAGCCGTGTTATGTACTTATAATAGTTGGCAAAGTGAGAACTTTTCGTTCATTTCGGCGTGTTTTGTGGTTACCGAAGTATCATAAGTTTACTCTTGTGCTGGTATTTGTGATAAGTATGGAACTTATTTCGTAATCATGTTGGAGGAATTTGAGCTAGGAATTTAGCATTCCAACCTATTGTTTATAGTCATCGTTGTTAAGTGATAAAGTTGTAATGTGAAATACTGTATTTTTTTATGTTTGTTATATCAGAACTTTTACTGTGAACTGATTATGATGATTCTTTTTTTATTTGAAAGCTGGTGCCTCCTGTGTAGTCCCATGATAAGGAAACCAGGATCTGACGATAGGATACTAAATAAATCGAGGGAATTTCTCAAATATTTGATTTGTTGTTGGGTTTTTTCTGACAAGAAATTCTTAATAACCCGTAGTATGGAAATTTGGTGGTGGTTCACGCCTGAACTAGTACTAGTGTCGCATGAACTAGTAGTCGAACCCATATAATCTTGGGAATAGGAAGAAAAAGAAAAAAGTCTATCTGATTTAAAAGGTACTGTTTGACGTTTAATACTTTACAGGACAAAACAACTTTATACTACACCTGATCGGAACAGTAGTCAATATTCCCTGAAAATGAAAAGAGAACGTTAGTCTTTATAGCCTTCAAACTGTTAGAGTTATCATAGGACGATACTTCTTAGATATGGACTTATTAGATTATATGCCTGATTCAAAATACCATACGCAAGTACACTCCCCTCTTAAAACTAAACGGCTGGCTCAAAAAATCTGAATAAATTCATGATTGAATTTAATGTAATGAACTTTAAAATAAAACTATAAGGGCTTCGATAACTTTTGTTAGTTCTGGAGTTATAGAGGCCTAACTTGTAAAATACACTTATTTGGGAAAAATCCTAAAAAAATACGAAATAATCAGAAAACATAATAGTTATCTATTGGACACGACTTCAAATCTATCTATCATTATGGGTAATTAAGGACCACCTACCATTATGGCAGCTCTATTATGTCTACATAATTGCAGGCCTCCATAAGTTGTAGTAGTTGTTCACTTTTGGTGCGTCCACTTTTTTTAAAAACATGCTTATCACATCATTCGCAAAGCTAGTCTTAATCTCTCTTATTCCTTACTCCATCGCTTCTTTAATACGACCCAAACGGTTTGAAAGGAATATAAACTTACTCCATATATATCACAATGCTATACAAGACTCAAGGCCTGCTATAAAGAGGGCTCACTTGTTCGCTCACTAGAAACCGTACCAGTGTGGCCACAAAATGATTTTGTTTAATCGCTACTCTACACACGTCAGAAACATTATACAAGTTTGTAGTAGATTTAATGGTAATAAATTTAACGATATGTCATCTGCTTGATCTGTTTTACTAGTTAATAATAAAGTATGAAATTGCCGTTTTATTGTAAAAGGTACTTCGAATTGACACAGAACCTTCATGGTTTGAGATTTTTGAGTCAAACTTTTTTCAATCGTACCTATGAGGTTCTTCTTTTAAACAATTTGCAACAGCCGATTATCGATTGAAGAGGGGACTGCTAATAAACGCACCGTACGATTTTGGTTTAAACGCGCTTTCGTGATAAAAATTTTGATTTGAAGAACGAACCACGTGGAAGGCCGGGCACACATGTGATTAATTGAAAGAGATAGTAAAAGCCAATATGAGCCAAACTATCAAGAAATTAGTGGCATGGGGTAACGTTACCTTACCAACCATATTGACTCATTTGCATCAAAACAAAAAAAAAATGAAATGGGTGCCATGAGGCACCCATTTCATTTTTTTTTGGGCGTTTTTATCTGCAGATTGGTCAAATCATGAGATTTGACCAATCTGCAGATAAAAACGCGCGTTGAAATTAAAGAATATTGGATCGAATGGTGACATGTGATGAAAAGTGGATTCTTCACAATAACCGTAAGCGAAAGATGCAATGGCTGACCCTAGGTCAAACGCCGCAACAGTGTCCTAAAGCAAAGCTTACCAATAAAAGGGTAATGGTAACTGTTTGGTGGTCTTAGCATGGTGTTATTCATTTAAGCTTTCTCCGATTTGGTCAAGCAATAACGGCAGATGGCTACTATGCCAAATTCTGAACAATGATAGCAAAACTTTTTTATTTTTTTTAAGGCTACCTTTTAAGAAGACGTACTACTACAATTACGTGTACCCTCATACATTAATAGAAAATATTTTCAAAACCACCTATTTAGATTTTATTAACATGTCATTCGTAAAGATGAAATGTTTAGGATGACGATTTTTTTTTTCAATTTCTACTGAATTAATTCATGTACCACCAACTTTTTATACAATGGAGTTTATCGAGGTTTTCATGGCCTAACCGTAACCTGAAATGACGCCTCGCCACAAAGTTTACTAACAAGACAATAAAGCATAACCCGAGCCTACAGGAAGTGTTTGTTTCTATTTCACGCACGAGTACGGAACCCGGGTGAATTGTCGCACACTCACAACCTTGATGTTATACGATTAGTACAGCTTTTGTTCCCTACTGGTACGTATTTAGATTGACTTGTGGAATGGATCATTATCTTTGTAGTTTGTAAAGGGAATATGCACTCATTTTTCGATAGGGTTTATTTAGATTACTTCTCGATCAATAGAGTCTTTTTTGGAGGTGATCTTATTTAACCTTTCGCCAGACTGCTAAATCAAAGTCTCCCACCAGGAAGGTCAACTATCCCTATTTTGGGCAATTCGTAGTAGCAATTCGTGTAGATATGACCAGCCTCTAGTATGTGGAAGTGTACTTAGAGGTATTCTCCGTGCGATGTCAGTTACTCTAATTCTTTGTCAAATAAATTTGTTAGGAATTTTGTTGGATAGGGGTCTCCCTACACTCCACTACAAAGATAATACCCAGATTGTACATTTCATCGCATACTGAGCGGTGGGACGTGCAATGAAATAGTTGAAATTTGTGGACAGACCTATGGTGAGTATCCATCCACCATACGGTAAAACGCACTGGTAAAATAACTTGGTCTTTAATGATTGCGGTATCAATAACTCGAAGTTGTGACGAACCTTCCTCGACACCGCCTGGTCCAGACGAATACTTCTATTGGTCTCTCTCGTCGTTGTACAAGTCTAGTTGAATAGTTTAGCCAAGATGTATTATTGCCGATAGTAACGCAATTTACGATTGAATGCCTATTATATGCAAAACTTTGCAACTTTTTAATGTTCATCCCCTGCCCCACTCATATAGAAGAGTTATTCAGACTGCTAAGCATTTCTTCGAGATTCGGTAAGATAGTTATGTTATATGCAAATGTGTTTAAAAAAAAACACTTAAAATTTTGTCTTATAGAAAGATAAGTATAAAGTCTATAAACCACAGTGAGTTAAACCAAGTAGGTAAAGGGTAGCTTTCAAACAAGGTAATTAAACTACAAGAAAAACGAAATATCTTTCTATTATTAGTGTTCCGTAGCCAAATGGCAAAAAAAACGGAACCCTTATAGATTCGTCACGTCTGTCTGTGTGTCCGTCTGTATGTCACAGCCAATTTTTTCCGGAACTATAAGAACTATACTCTTGAAACTTGGTAAGTAGATGTATTCTGTGAACCGCATTAAGATTTTCACATAAAAATTGAAAAATAGCGGCCAAGTGCGAATCGGACTCGCACATGAAGGGTTCCGTAGAAGCGATCGATATATGCGACTGCTGATCAAGGGGTCTTGAGTTCGATTCAGGGGTCAGACCAAATGTTTGTGTGACCCGCAAATATTTGTTTCAGAGTTTGTGTGTTTTCTATGTATAGAATGTATGTATTCATAAAAAAAAGTATGTTTATGTATTTATATCAGTTGTCTAGTTACCCATAATACAAACTCTGCTTACTTTAGGGACTAGATGGCGTGGTGTCTAAAATGTCCGAAATATTTGTACTTAATAATAGCTTTAGGTTTCTAGTACTGGTATTTGTTAACAATTGTAATCTGTTGGTATCCATCACGCTGCCACGCCTCAGTGTCACGTCAGAAATAGTGGCAGCGTCATTTGTCACGCTGCTATTGATTCCCAGTTCCCGGGCTGTTGTATTGTTGGCGGTTGAAAGGGTTCGCGGATTCCAATAAGATAAGGCATATTCTATATTAGTACATAATTCGTCTTGTCTGCCTCTGGACATAACTTTTCTAAGTCCGAACACTGCTACTCTAATGGGCTCTTTGTAAATGCGGTCTATTTAAAAGTTTTTGAGAAATTATTTTGAATTTATAAAACCGCCAGAAGGTCAGACTGTGACTGATGAGACAGCAAGCGTTCAATAAGAGGTTAGTCTGTACTAAGCATGTTTTTAACAATGGGAATTGGCTTGACTTGTTAAGAAGGAAACTTCATCTGGATAAAATATGAAATATTGTATGTACTTTATAATTTCAATTTCTTTTCTTTTAAAGCGTGCCAGAGTGTCTTTAGGTAAGTTAAATCTTCATAGACAACAAATACAGAAAAAATATGTAACCTAAAAATACTGTTCCTCTCCTTCTTTCCGAAGTCGGGGAAACTTCATCATCAATCATCAACAGCCTTTAATAGTCCACTGCTGGATATAGGCCTCTCCTTGAAAAGGAGGTATTGGCCTACTATACCACGCTGTCCAGACGGGTTGCTATAGGGTTGGTTTCAAGTTTTCCTTCTCTTTGCATTGATGTTGTCTTGCGTTTATTATTCCTTAGTTGCCTTTTACGACACCCACGTGGGATGAATAGGGGGAAACTAAAAATCTAAAATAATTTTAACTACCTAATACCTAAATATTGAAGACAATGTTAGATGATAAAGAAATACACTAGAATACACTAATAGATGTAAATAAAAATATATTTTGAAGTCAAATTTCAGGAAACACTCGGATTCACAATGTACAAGTCCAAGTCGTACTTGTCCGTTTGTTTTTTGTATGTAGTTAAGGGGATCGTTTCCATAATTGCTCGAAAAAGCATTTACGGTTATGACAAGAGAAACAAATTAATTCATTATTTGACAGTAATAAAAATATTTCAGTTCCTTAATAAAGCAATCTATAGAGAAACCGAGTAAAATTATTAATACGATTATTTATTTTCGAGAAAAAAATCATCAACAGTGACCAAAATCACCGAAATCGACCTTTTCTGTTTGGAATCTATCTAGTATTATGTTGCTTTATTTGAAATTAATATTTTATTAGTTGCAAGAAAAAAGTATAAAAAAGAGATTAACCATTTAAGGTTTCTATTAATTCTCACCAGAGAGTCATAATTTAAACTTAAACATCATAAATTTTTAGCGGCAAAAGTTCCATACATTTTAGTATGGAGAAATAATTTGCAATAAAACAGAGTTGACGCGATCCAAAAATTCAGTGTTCTCCGAATATTCAAGGCGAGCGCACGCTCGTTTTTAGCTCAACACGCACTGTCACGCACACAGAGATTTGATTGTTTACATACGACGACGTGACTGTGTGTAACTTTTGATAATATTTGGTAGGTCTGAGAATAGACACACCAATCTTTATATTTTAAATTATTATTAACCAACTTCAAAAAAGGAGTATTATTTATGTTTAACTAGATGATTTTTTTTATTGTACATTCATTGATGATTACTCTGTCAATTGTGGACCGATTTTTAAAATTCATTTTATATGACTGCCTCCGTGGCGCTGTGGTAGCGTATACGATTGAGGTCTCGGGTTCGATTCACGGGTCGGACCAAATGTTTATGAGATCCACAAAATTTTTTTTTTTAGGTGTTGGGTGTTTTCAGTCTTAGTTTATGGGGAAACCCTAAAATTTTATAAGCACGTTATAATACGCTCCTATAAATAGTTATTATATATTTTTTATTTTGTAATGCTATTCCAGACGCAATATCTGGTAGCCATCATTTCATAATGATGAGCTGATGGTGGAAGATATAACTTTTTAACGGTCAGGAGTTTTAAAATTATTATTGACTTTTATTACTTTTTGACTTTTGTTATTTATTGACTGCCTAGGTGGCAGTAGTAGCGCATGCGACTACTTTGCTTGAGTGAGGTTTCGGGTTAGATTCCCGTGTAGGACCAAATATTTGTGTGATCCGCAAATATTTATTTCGGGGTCTGGGTGTATTCTATAGGTAAGCAACAAAAAAAAGTAAGTTTATGTATTTATATCAGTTGTCGAATCAATAATATAAGCTCTGCTTAGTTTGGGACTGGATGATGTCGTGTGTAAGATGTTCGAAATAGTTGTTTATTTATTATTGTAATATATCATACTGCCTTGTTGGTCTTGTGGTCAGCGTATGCAACTGCTAACCAAGAGGTCTAGGGTTCGATTCCCGGGTCGGACCAAATGTTTGTATGATCTGCAAATATTTGTTTCGGAGTTTGGGTGTTTTCTATGTATAAGATGTATGTATTTATAAAAAAAAAATATAGTATGTTTATGTATTATAAACTGCGAAATAAATATTTCCGGATTACACGAATATTTGGTAGATGATATTCTGTGTCATTCGACTGAAATATTTATTTATTGTTATTTATTATAAACTAGCTTTCTGCCCGCGGCTTCGCCCGCGTGGAATTCGTTTATATCGCACGACACGGTAAGAGTAGATGAAACAATCTTACCTGATTTAATGTTTGATAATAAGGAACTTCGACACAAACTTTCGTCCCCTATTTCAAACCCTTCTACCTTTCTTTTTTTTCTTTTTTTTTAAAAAGACAACTCCCGCATTAGGAATATAAATTCCTGTGTCGCGGGGGGCTTTACAAACCTACATGAAACGGACACAAATAACACCCAGACTCAGAACAACAAACTGTGAATTACACAAAGTGTTATCCTACGTGGGATTTGAACCCACGACACTTGGCGCAGTAGGAAGCGGTGTGGCGACCGCTTAAGCCACTAGGCCAACCGTGCAGTCAAATCCTTTATTTTCGCGATAAAAAGTAGCCTATTCTTTCCCAAGTTCAGTTCTATCTTCATACCAAATTTCATCAAAATCGGATCAGTGGTTTAGGCGTGAAAGCGTAACAGACAGACAGACAGAGTTATTTTCGCATTTATAATATTATTAGTAGGGATATGTGTGTTACCTTTAGTCGTATCTTTCAAGATGTTCAGCTGATGATAGAAAGAAATACTACTCAATGGTTTGGTCTTGGATGATTAGTATTTCACTTTTATACGTATGTATAAACCGCTAGTCGTATTTATGTTTTACTAGCTTTTGCCCATTGCTCCGCCCGCGAGTGTGTCGATTTTCGCGGTAAAAAGTAGCCATGTCCTTTCTCGAGGTCCCATATATCTCTATACTGAAATTGATCAAAATCCGTTCAGCGTTTTAGGCGTGATAAGGTAACAGACAGACAGACAGACAGACAGAGTTACTTTCACATTTATTTTAGTAAAATTATTGCGTAAATGAGCCGTTTGCATTAAATATATTAAAAAAAACACAGTCCTTTGCCTCTTCAACCTGTCTATTAAACTCAAAACATATCGTAACTTAAAAACTACTGCACCGATTTTCATGATGTTTGCAGCAATGGATAGATTGGTTTTAAAGGAGGGTATAATTTGTCAAATTTTAAATGTTTTTTAAATAATTACCTATAAGTCCACGTATCGTTAAACACACATTATTGACATAATAAAATCTTACACTGAGAGTCACTAGTGTAAGATTACGGCCAATTACGGGTGCGACCTGGATGAACGCTCTGACGTATTATAAAATATTTATTTAAATAATATTGTGTAATAAACAATTTTATTCTACATATTTCATGTAGAATAAAATTGTTTTAAATGTCTACAGTATTTATTAAGATAAGGATTAATATTACATTGTTCCAAATTACTTTGAAATTATTATTCACAAATAAATTAATAAAGAAATATTAAAAAAGTATAATTAAAAAAGTATTAATGTAGGTTAGGTTATTCCTAATTTATGTAACTTGTAAACTTTTGTCAATATTGGCTTTATTTATGTGTTCCTTTAAAATAATAAAATAACATTAATAAATCTTCCTTAAAAGGTAACCTTAATTATGATGAACACCTTGCGTATACCGAAAATACCTTGCGTATATAAAAGGATCTGAGTTGACAGACAATGCACGCGAGCGAATTTATTTTATACTGTGTAAAACTATTTTATAATCTTTGACCATTCGATTGGTATACAGAAAGTATTATGACTTTCTGTACTGAATGAATCCTACGGGCTTTACGTTATGGCAAGATACATTGCGTGCGTTGTAACACATTAAAATACGTTCTACAAAGGCGAACAGTTGATGGATACTTAACATAAGCAAAAAACCGAAAGTCGGTGATTACTTGCTACGGTATGTATGCGACAGTGCGCGATGCGTCTGTGTGCATGTAAAATATATATGTGGGTGTTCAATCACAAATTCTCACGCTCGGTGTCGCGGGCCTTAACAAATGAAATTTATTTCATTCTAAATTATCTTGACTTGTACTTTAGAAACTTTGAAACCTTACCGAACTATTATTTAGAATACCATGCCCACCGATATATGGTTATGGCTTCGTTTCAATGAATATGTAAGTATCATTGTCTTAACAAAAAAAATATTTCATGTAAATGTACCCCAGATCGATCAAATCGTTCAGAAACATGCAATAATGTCATGGTTGAAAATGTCAACTTACCATCCATTTAATGAATAGATCATGATTTCTCCATCTACATATATTTAAGTGCGCGGAAACTTTGTTAATAGTTTTATATGTGTTGTTTTATATGTAGTCTTATTCTATTTACTTTAAATATAATTATCAAATGTTGGGAAAACTGAGTCGAGTTGATTTCCTACGTTACGTGTCTAAAACACATGACTTGTTTTTTTTAATGCTGTCTGTTTAAAATAAAGTTTAAAAGGTTTACTTAAAATTATTATGTAAATATTGGCACTTTTTACTATCCTATCCATTTGGATGAAACTTTACAGTAATATAGCTTATATGTCAGATTAACACATAGGTTACTTTTTACAGTTATAATCGAGATACACGCAGGCCGTAGGTAGGCCGAGGTACACGACGCCAAATAAATTGAAGTCTAAATTTTTCTAGACCAAATTAACGTTATTGACAAAGCACTTCAACATTTTGTTCAATATAAATGCACAAGTTTTTTCGTGATTGTTTGAAACGTGTTTTATAATGTTCCACTTTCCATTTACAATATCTGTAGCTCTTTACCCAATCTGAACCAGTTTGTAATTGATAAGTGGCATATTTGTGCCAGCTGCAGAGCATTCGTCAAGCCGTCAGCTATAGTTCCATCGATTTCGCATTAGCCACCTTTCGCTTTATCAGCGTGTCGCGACAGTTTTTGTTTCTGATTCGAGTGGCTCTTTGGATGTCGTTTTAGTACGCTTGACTTAGTTTTCGAAAAAAAAACCCATCAATATTTTTATTTCACGAAAGTATCGCAAACGATGTTTGAGTTTCTAAATGAATTACGTGTGTATTAAAAGTTAAATATATTTTCATGCATTTTTAGTTTCGTTTTAGATTTGACACATACTTAAATTGCCCTTAATAATAAGAGTTTAAAAAAATAAGAGTATTCTAAGTGAATTCTTGGATTAGGTACTAAAGTAGACCTAAAAGCTGTTGGGGGTGATTTTTTTCAATGCATGCATTTTATATAAAATACAAGCTAGAAGTCAGCTTTGTTGTCAAATTTACTCAATGGACGTGCACTAGTGAAAGAAAGAAGAAACAAAAAAACAAGAAATAAAGAATAGAGAACAAATCCATGAGAATAACGCTGGTTCAAGCAGGTAGAACCACCCCTATACTTAGTCTCTCAAATAGCAAAAGTCTCCAAATTTTCATAAACTTCCAGAGACATACTATATTATGACCTTTCAAAAAATTCTCCTCCTCTTTTCAAAATGTTTTTTGAAAAAAGAAGCAAATTAGTAAATAACATTACTATGTTATTTACTAATTTGCTATCTTTTATGTTGAATGAATAATCGTAGCCTTATAATTTGGGCCTACTCAGTAATAGCTAAGAAGCATCATACTGTTACTGTCTCATTTATTGTATGTCAGATTATTGTTCCTATATTTTAATACCCAAACACCAAAATTAATACCATTATGACATGATAGCGATCCAGTAATATAACTCTAGCCTAATATTAATCTTACGCAGTACGTAGCCGATTCCCGTGCAAGCAATTGATACCTCATCAGATTATCAATTAAGCATTACATAATTTCAATTAAACGCTTGGCCGGTTAGGTAATTAGGAGTGCCCTGTCACCCACGCATTATATCCCTGCGTGTGGTAAGGTCAGTAGCTAAACTGATAACTCATATTTGATAGAAAGGGATTATCGAATAGTTGCTGATGATGTCGCTAGCATAATCTCGCATAAGTTGATAACGGTTACTTTAACTTCTGCAAATAAAACAAGTTTCACAAACAAACAGAGCGAGAGAAGAATAGTATAACAAGGCACAAAATCCAAAGCCACTTTCTTATAATAACAAACTATGTCATAAGTACAACAGCAAAACCTTTAAAATTACATCGCCATTTCTGCAAACTGAATCAAAGACTGCATTTTCTTGACTGCAATTGCATTACAGTCTACATACACATTCAAAGCACACACGTATTTATGTATGATAATGGAATGCTGCATAACCCTGAATATAGATTGGTGTGCTGAGACAGGACGCTAGTTAAGTGCCCACTAACCTTTATGGCACTCTTGTAGATGCTTGTGTTTACGGCCGTATACTGGATTTAAATTGGTTAGTAAAACTGATTTGATCGCCTTTTCGTACGTAAACTGCGTGGATGGACAAATGTTTTTCTGTCACAAGCAGAGGAGGTTTGGTACACAAACATTCGACTAAAACCAAGCGTATGAACATTTTCAAAAATTATATTTGTCGCCATACCTACTTTGTGTAATTCAATCACGGCGATTCAGTTTTCTTTATGACCCGATTGCGTCAAAAGGAGGGTAATGTTTTTCGAGCGTAAGTATGTATGTCCATTTCTATAGCACGCCCTACAGTCCAAACGGCTGGACTAGTTTTGACAAATTAGTTTTCATAGAATTTGTGGTAGTGACTTATCTATATACATTTTCAAAATGGTGGGCACCAATGAAAAAATCCGCCAAGTGCGTGTCAGGCCACAGAATAGGGTTCCGTAGTTACCCATAATAGAAGATATATTTAAACTCGTGTTCAGTAGATACTTGTTATGTTTACTTATTCATTATTTATTTCTCTACGAAGTTTTCCAAGTGAGTGTATTGTACAAGTTAGTTAGTTATTTAGTTATTAACTCCTGAAATAAAAAAAATAATTAAAACCGCTATAGTTTTCCTTGAAAGATCAATATATGAACTATCATGAATTTTTCCGGTTTTTTTCCAGACGTTTGGGTTTTAGGGAAGGTAGGGGGGGTTACGCCCTGATTTTGCAAAAAATTGTGCTTTAAAGTTGAATAACTCATAACCCCACACGATGGGGCAGACGCGAGAAATAAAAACATCCCCACTTTAGGTGTAGGGGAAGTACCCCAAAAGAAAATGTTTTTCATAATTTTATTGTAGCATTTTGTCGACGTAATTATAGCACATATTCATGCAAAGTTTCATCTTTCTAGCACCAACCGTTTGGGCAGCAGGTCGAAGACGGACGGACGGACGGACGGACGGACGGACGGACGGACATGACCTATCTAGTTTTGTTTTATAATAAAAACTAAAGAGAACTATTTGAATGCTTAGAACAAACGTTTCATAATAAATAAAACAAAGAGAGAGACAAAGAACATTAATTCCACAACAGCAACACAAATTCAACCACAGATGTCCTAACATCAGCCGACAATATTTCATGACCAAGTGGCTACTTGAGGCTATCCATGTGTGGATGTGCATTGTATCGTTTGTCATGTCGCAACACGACATCAGCGATGCACGCCTACACTGACGGTCTAGTACTGGACGGTATTGTCTTTTTTACCATATCTAATGCATGAGTGCATGGATGCACGAAATTTGGTGCGAGTACATAGCTATGAACAGAAAAGTATTTTAGTAAATCGAGTAAGCCACGATTAGTATGCTACTGACACATATCACATATTTTACATAGGTGTATAAGATTGTAAGGTTAAATTGTAAAGATTGAATTTGGATAAAATAGAACCAAACTACTCTGAACAAAAAATGGTCATAACCCCAATTGCTGTTGGCTACTTTAGCAAGCCACTTGCATCAATTAATGTAATAGTGAGAACTAATAACAAAATGTACCTTTAGCAAAAAATATATGCTACAGTGTAATATCAAATACATGCTAGCTAGATGACATCACTTGAGTTAAAAACTTAATGTTACAGATGCGCTTTCTTAATACATGACGAGTAAACATCCAAGCACATTACAATCTTTTCTTCTTTAAATATACACTAGTTGACCCAGCGAACTTCGTACCGCCCAACTTTAAAATTCCAGAACTTGATCGCAGCGCCACCTACCGGGTCCAATTGCAAATCTAAACCATTCCCAGATCCCCTTGAACACACACAAAAAAAATCATCAAAATCGGTCCAGTCGTTTGAGAGAAGTTCAGTGACATACACACTCACACAAGAATTACATATATAAAGATAGACCACTTAGTAGTCTAAACCCTTCAGATGATTATTATTATTGTTTCCGTCTTAAAAAAATATAAATAATACATCTAGTTGCCTTTTCAAAACACGTCCGTTATATTTTTCACATTATGAAATATCTTCAGCGGTATTTGATGCATCCTAAATAATATCGTATAACACGGTAGCTCATGTGACGTTCCCGAGCGGTGCACGTGGCTCCGGAGATTTATAGCGTCTACCCTGTGGCTAGTACATGTGTCTCAGTTCATGTAAGAGAAAGTTATGTACTAATATAACATCTCATGTAGCTACAATGTTAGTTTGGGAAAGTAATATATGGGTGATAATATTCAGGTAGTTGTTCTGTTATTTTAATATTTGAAGGTTTATGTCTCATTATATGTTAATTTTATATATGAAGTTTGTAAAGCTTTAGGCAAGTAATTACAGAAAATAAGAAACATAGTGTGAACGCTGGGAAATAGAATTAAAAGGGACTTTGAATTTCAGAACAAAGTTCAAAAAAGACGATAATATTATAAAAGGCCCTATAGATTGATATAGATTTTGTAACTATGTTTATATTTATAACCTTAAAAGATCAATCGTATAAAGTTAAATTGAATTTCAATGCTCTATGAGGTAGTTCGAATTTTTATTATAATTTTATAGAATGAAAGTCTATCCTTCTGTGATATCATTACATTTATTTGTAGTAATATATATAATATTACTAAGTATGGAGATAATTTTAAAGATCACTTTCTAATTATTAATAAGTATTCGTTACAATAAGTCACATAACTCCATCAAAATATTCATCATATCACACTTTTACCGTATCTTATAAAACGATTGTCAAATCAAACATTAAGACGACCTTTCACTGTATGTAATAGCATAGCTAGAAGTAAAATCCAATAATTAATTACGAATGATAATAATATAATCTCGTCTTAAGCGCTCGCCACAACAGCTTAACTGTCCAGTTCCTCGCTTAATATTCCTGCCCTATAATGGTCATATTGCAAACATTTTTCGTTTTCTATTCTATTCTCTGTTCTCTTGTTTCATTGGCTAATATTTTATTTTAATCACGTGACTGAGTGACGTTAGCCAATGAAACAACAGAATAGACAAATAGAATAGAAAACGAAAAACGTTTGCAAATTGGTTAGGGGTGCTGGATACGTTGTACCATCGACCACGCTTACGCTTCGGTGTGATGGGTAGCAGTCACTTATGGCTCGTGGTACGTGCAGTAGATTTATAACCGTCTCTCAGATACCCAGTTGCGGTAGACGTCTCAGGCAAGACGACCGGATTTATGATGACATTTATTGGATGAATTGAAATTGTATCGGGGTAATTTGTTACGTTAATAAGGGTATTAATAAGTTAGTATTTACGGGCTACAATGGGATCATAAGCAGATGTCGTATACTTATTGGTATTGGAAAGAGAAATCATATAGATAAAGTAGAAGTACTAAAGTTACAAGATAAGAAAGAATTTGCTGACCCTATTAGAAAAGACCCAAAAGTTTTGATTTATGTAAGATTCAAGCTTTTTTGAATAAAAAAAATAATTTAATCCAAACGGTGAGGTATCACATGGAAATGGTACTTAGTTACTTATATTAAGAAGTATCTGAGTTCTACGGTACTACCAGCGGGTATTGTTGTAAATCGCAGGTAACTCAGCGATTTGTCTAAAAACAATTACTCTAAGTTACTAATTATGTCATCAGCTGTCCGCGAGTGAAAGTCCCGATCCATCCGTTCCAGAGATTAGTAGGAACAAACAGACAGACAGACTACAACTGATTAATAAAAATAATGATTTATTAATATGTATGTGTAGATACACCATAAAGTATGAGAATGTAGAAACGAAGACTGCGTTAGTATTTTCTTTTACTATATTTTGATTCAGAGGAGTCACCTAACCAAAACCACTTCGGCATCACACTTGTCATAACGAGATCATTACTAAAACTTCACACATCGCTGTACTATACGAAAAACTTAGGCAAAAAATCAACCAAAAAACAGGGCGATGCTTTGAGAAATGCGGTCGGTTTGCGGCTGTGTGAAAATAAAAATCGCGTAGCAAACACCTGTAGGGATGTGGTATTTTCTCACAGTATTTTCTTGCACGAGTGCAGACGAAAAATATTACACCATGTATAAGCATCTGTGTCCAATCTATAGTAGAGGATAAAAGAGGAGAAACTTTGTGTTTTTAAAATGTTTTCTTATATTTGAGACAATAATGTACTGAAAAATTAAAGTTTTGTTAGTTTTTTGTTTCTTATTACATTATAATTGTGGTACTTTATGTTATTGTGTGGGTCCAATATTTTTCTTGAATTTCGTATTTCTTCGTATGAAATTTCTTGGCTGCTCGTCTGTCTAACAAGATCCCTTTTATCACTATTTATATATATATATAAATATTTAGGCATTTATAAAAAAACTATCAAATTCTACTAAAACAGAATTACACACAATCATCGCTAGCTACAACATAATCATCATGTTGATTACAATACGCTAGGAATACATTTTCAGACCATAAACATGTTTGTCCATCGCACAAAATGTTTGCTAGCGAATAATTGAAACAGTCTGTGTTCATCTGTTAGTACATTTACGAATGTAGAACCATTATTGTTGCTTTATACACATTTCGTAAATACCCAAACGCGCGTACGATTACTTTACAGTAATTTTCGCCCACTTCGCCCGCTTCGCCCGTGTGTATGTAGTTTATTGCGGTAAAAGGTAGCCTTTTTAGGGTTCCGTAGCCAATTGGCAAAAAACGGAACCCTTATAGATTCGTCAAGTCTGTCTGTCTGTCTGTCTGTCTGTCTGTCTGTCTGTCTGTCTGTCTGTCTGTCCGTCCGTATGTCACAGCCAATTATTTCCGAAACTATACGAGCTATACTGTTGAAATTTGGTCAGTCGATGTATTCTGTGAACCGCATTAAGATTTTTACAAAAATTTAGAAAAAAAACAATACATTTCGGGGGTCCCCATACTTGGAACTGAAACTCAAAAAAAATTTTTTCATCAAACCTATACGTGTGGGGTATCTATGGATAGGTGTTCAAAAATGATGTTGAGGTTTCTGAGATCATTTTTTTCTAAACTGAATAGTTTGCGCAAGAGACACTTCCAAAGTGGAAAAATGTGTGTCCCCCCCCTCTATTTTCTAAAATAAGAGAGTGATAAAACTAGAAAAAATATATATTATACATTACCATGTAAACTACCAACGAAAATTGGTTTGAACAAGATCTAGTGAGTAGTTTTTTTTTAATACGTCATAAATCGTTACACGCAATTTACCTTTCATCCAGTCAATACACTAGTTTAAAACATCGATTAAAGTTACAACGAACTACAAGAACTTTTATATGATGTTACTTGCTGATACGGAACCCTTCATGGGCGAGTCCGACTCGCACTTGGCTGCTTTTTTAGGGTTCCGAAGTATATCACTCGGAACCCTTATAGATTCGTCATGTCCGTCTGTCCGTCCGTCCGTCCGTCCGTCCGTCCGTCCGTCCGTCCTCGACTTACCGTCCAAACGGTAAGTGGTAGAAAGATGAAACTTTGCATGAACATGTATTGTTATTACGCCGACAAAGTGCTATAATAAAATTTTGAAAAATATTTTTATTTGGGGTACCTCCCCTACACGTAAAGTGGGGATGTAAATTTTTTTTCGCGGCTACCCCATCGTGTGGGGTATCATTAGATAGGTATTTTAAAAACAATACAGGGTTTCTAAGACGATTTTTTGATTCAGGTATCCGTTTGCGAGAAATTCGACTTTAAAGGGCACTTTTTTGTAAAAACAGGGCGTCCCCCCCCCTCTAAAAGCTAAACGGCTGGATCAAAAAATCTGGAAAAATTCGTGATGGTGGTCCACATAATGAACTTTCAAGGAAAACTATAACGGATTAGATGACTTTATTAATTCAGGAGTTATGGAGACTTAACTTGTAAAATGCGCTCACTTGGAAAACGTCATACAAAATTAACACATTAATACGTGAACCTAATAGAGCAAGATCCCAGAGCCGCCGGACCTACGTCATTTGTGCAAAGCTGAAATTTTCAGGATTATTACTACAATGTCTTGTTAAGATGTATGCGTACCCATTAGCTTGAAAGCGGGGCCGTTTCTGAGGTAGCGCGAAGTACAGATGGTAAAAAACCTTACTTACCTACGTTAAAGGTGCAAAGCTAGTATTTACATATATTTTTTAAAAATATTATTTAAAATTAAAATTCATTACTGCCAGACACTTTCGGTGGGCCATTACTTCTGCCAGACGTCTTGAAAGTTGTGAAAGAATTAGGTAAACTACGTTATAGTAGCAAACCTAAATTTTATACATATTAACTAAGGTAGGTACTATTTTAAGACCCTTTGTATGCGGCCAGACCAGTCCGAAGGGCCAATCATCCCCCCAGATACCTTTAAATATTTGTAGTAATTAGGAAGCTGAGGTATATCATCTTTGGTATTATTTCAAGAATAGAATTGTAAAATATTAAATGGTTTTTACACGCTCATTTATTAGCTTCACCTGTATGTTTGTTTGTTTGTAACCAACTCCTATGGGTGCGATTTTGATCCACTTTAAACGGCCAGATTTCGTATACTTGTATATACTTGTAGCTATTCACAACATCAACGAAATCTGGCCGTTTAAAGTGGGGTCAAAATCGCAACCAAAGGAGTTGGTTACAAACAAACAAACATACAGGTGAAGCTAATAAATGAACGTGTAAAAACCATTTAATATTTTACAATTCTATTCTTGAAATAATACCAAAGATGATAATGATAAATGACGTAGGTCCGGCGGCTCTGGGATTTGGAGTATAATAATTATCTATTGGATACGATTTTAAATCCACGTGACTGAGGAACCCTTTACTGTGCGTGGCCTGACATGCACTTGGCAGATTTTTTTATGTAACGTGGCGATGTCCAAGGACACAGAGATAACCCTCTCAAGCGGTAAAAGGTAGCCTATGTCAGGTATCTAAGCCGCCATAGTGCGGGCCACCATTATGCATTATCGGCGTTTACAATAAGGATAGTGATCCCATCATTTGGATTCTACTACTACTTTCCATCCTTAAAGTAAAGTCATTTTGGCAGGTTTAAAAAGAAAAAGAAAACAGTTTTGCAAAAGTAATTAATGACTGCCTCGTTGGCTTAGTGGTTAGCGTATGCGACTGCTGATCAAGAGGTCTCGGGTTCGATTCCCGGGTCCGACTAAATGTTTGTGTGATCCGCAAATATTTGTTTCGAAGTTTGGGTGTTTTCTATGTATAATATGTATGTAGTAACAAAAAAAAAGTAGGTTTATGTATTTATATCAGTTGTCTAGTTACCCATAATACAAGCTCTGCTTAGTTTGGGGACGAGATGGCGTTGTGTGTAAAATGTCCCAAATTTATTTATTTATTTAATATAATTGTATACTTGAGATATTTTATTCAACGTTAATATTATATGTTTCGTACTCCAAGCTTAGAGTCAAGTGGGCTTAGATGATTGGAAACAATCACCGAGGGTTAGCAACGAGGGCGCTGTCAGTAACTATATGGGTGACCGTTTACAGAGACGCAGCGCCGGGTCCTCACTGCAGTCATCGGAGAGGATCTCTCGCTTCCGGCCGTCGTTCGTTCCATGGCCGGCAGCGAGAGCTCATTTACCGCGGTCGCAACCTTCTGCGAGGACGTAATCACGCAGAAGGAGGCGGCGGAGAAGCTCCGGTAGGACGACATCCAATCGGACCAGATTCGCCGCCGGCAACACGGGCGGCGGAGGTGCGAACATCTGCGCCTCATGCCGCCTTGAGTGTGGCCTCGGGTGGACGGTACGGGTTTTCCCTCCACCCGCCCTATGTGGCCAGCCGCGAGGGGGCGGCGTCGGTGTGTACCGGACGCCGCCTAAGAGAGGGTCGTCAGACCGAGACGGTGCCCGCATAAGGAGCGGGCAGGCGCTGGAGAAGTTCAGAAGGAGATCCCACCCTGGACTTCTTCTCCTCCTAAACGGAGAAGCGCGGAGAGGGCACACTGTGTGGTTTTTAATCGGTTCAAGTCCGACACACCACCCCGCCGTAACCACCGGTGGGGTGACGGTCCATGATGATTTTCCACACATAAAAAAAAAAAAATGGGTGACCGTTTGTGGCATGATATGTCATGAGTGTTTTCGTGATTCAGAGGTCACGTTAAGCAGTCGGTTCCAGTTGTTATCATAAGATAACAAATAAAAAAAATATTTGAAAATATTTGTCCTGCAATAATATGAGGAAGGTTTTGTTAAGGTATATTCTCTTCAAGATAGCATGATCCATTGTAATACTATTTTGGAAATTGCAATGGTATTGTCATCTTTATAAGTTATTCAATTAAAATAAAATGTTCGATTCAGCGATTATGGACTTCAAATACAAGATAGTTTCTAAGATAGACACAAATGTCAAAAAACTCATACATTCACCACTATTAACATCGACGTTAACTGCACCACTATACTAATAAATATAAAAACATATCTTTAACTTAGATATGCGCTATCGGTTAATTAAAAATAACCGATAGCGCATATCTAAGCTTACCAAGATTTTCCAAGCATTGAAATTCACTCAGCGTTCTCTTACAAGATCTGTTGCAACGTCTGGCAAACACAAAGATACGTAGGATCTTAATTCGAGTTAATACGGGTAAGAAAGCGAGCGTCGTAAGGTGGACACACTATGTGGACGAACGTGTGTGGAATTTTGCTCGAATGAGGCTCTGAAGTTAGCGGGCCTTAGGAGAGCTAACGAATACGTTACTAGAATTGTAATGTTTTAGAAGAATAGCACAAGCAGGCAGCGATATTGCAACTATTTACTTAGAACCTAAGGTGGATCAACGGACTTACTTGTGATAAAGTTCAAGAAAAATTTAAAATGAGGCCTGTATTTAATAAAGGGTCTTTCAAATGCAGAAGTAAAAGAGTATGCAAAAGACTCCGAGGTAGTCGATTTCAGTTTCAGCCTTTTGCAGGCTTCAACTTGGCGAATTTTGCGTCAGGACTTGGGCCTACACCCGTAAAAGATCCAACTATACCAGGACCTTAAAGTGAATGACCATTGACAACCTTTTGTTCGCTGACTGGGCTACAGAACATTTGGAAGAGGACACCGATTTTGGCCGAAAATCTTTAGCGACTAGGCGCATTTTTGAATGAATGGTTTTGTTGCAGCAAAATTGCCGTATACGGAATGACCACAACCCACATGAGGTGGTAATATATTTCTTTGATATCTCACATACAGTTTGTTTTATTTCTTTTCAACAGCGACTCGTCCTTGTTGAAGGACCCTTTAGAAAAAAGGAGTTTTTTTTTATTTTAGAATTGTAATTATTATTATATACAAGAGGATTAAACTGTTTTAAAAGCTCCTAATGTAACCGAAATAATTAAGTATATATTAAATATATTTGTGAGGCCTTATTTCGTTGTTTTGCAACAATATTACAAATGCTTTGATAACAAACCTTCAGTCAATTGAAATGTTTTTATTCATTTAATTAAATTCTTTAGGGGCGGGTTTTTTAATTCAATCTGCTGCCCTCTGAATCTTAGAAGTGTAGACTATACATTGAGATACTTTCTTTCTAAAACGAATGTAAAATAGGTTTTTAGGGTTCCGAAGTTTATGACTTCAAACCCTTATAGATTCGTCATGTCCGTCTGTCCGTCCGTCCTCGACTTACCGTCCAAACGGTAAGTGCTATTTAGATGAAACTTTGCATGAATATGTATTGTAATTACGTCAACAAAGTACTACAATAAAATTATGAAAAATATTTTGATTTGGGGTACCCTTACACGTAAAGTGGGGTTGTCTTTTTTTTCTCGCGGCTACCCCATCGTCTGGTGTATCATTAGATAGATCTTTTAAAAACAATAAAGGGTTTCTAAGAAGAAATTCTACTTTAAAGGTCACTTTTTTGTAAAAACAGGGTGGTCCATATAATGAACTTTAAAGGAAAACTATAACGGATTAGATAACTTTATAAGTTTAGGAGTTATAGAGGCTTAACTTTTACAATGCGCTTACTTGGAAAACGTCATACAAATTAATGTCATACGTAAACATAACAATTATCCATTGGATATGATTTCTAATCCACATAGCATTATGGGTGACTGAAGAACCCTTTCTTGTGCGTGGCCTGAGACGCACTTGGCCGATTTTTTAAACTCTTAATTCTAAAATGTAAAAATACAATATACAAAAAAAACTCGTTTTTACAAAGTTTCTGTAAGTTAAAACCTTGTTATAATTTTCTTTTATTCTGATTCTTACCTTTATTACGGTTTAACAAACAAAAAAGATATGAGAGACAAACAGCGCTTTCAAGAAAATTAAGAAACAAAAATGTTTACTTTGAAATAAATTTGACTGTCCCTGTCACACAAACCCCTAACTCCATTCAAATTAATCGTTTTAAGTACATTTTAAATCGACTTAGGAAAGTTGGATGGCAGACGAAAAACAATTTTAACTCTGAAGAAAGGAAGGGAGGTATTCCGATACAAAAAGATAGCCGAAGAGAACTGACGCTAAGTGAATAAGTGAATAGTTAAACTCTCATAATATTTACATAAACCGAACATTAACGGGCTGGTTCGAGATGAAAGAGCCAGCGATTGATTGATCTTTATGAGTTTCGTTGAGTTTTCGATAATGGTGAAAGTTTTGGTATAGAAAATTAAATGCTGATTGGTTTAGTGATCGATACATGAGATAACTCTTGAAGTATAAATTCGTTAATAATATATCAACTTAGGGTTTCAGAAAATTTATTCAATATATTTTGAAGTTTTACCGATAATGATTGAAACCTCTTAATTCACAACTTTAAACTTTCAAATTATCATTGAATTGACTTCTACAATGACAATAATGATCACGAAATGAAGTTACCCTTCTTTTATGTTTAACAAGATTCAATACCAAAGGTCTCGGATAGATAACGTTGAGTTCTTCCGAGTTTAGAAAAAGACCTTGTTTCACAGTTCATAAACAGCAAGAACATGAATCGGCTAGGCACTGGCATTACTTAAACTTAAGATATTGTTATTATACCAACTTATTTCACAATATTTTATAGAAATTCTCATGCTAAGTAAACCTAAACTTAATAGTGTTATACAAAACAAACAGCCTACTTTTTCAAGAAATAGAGTCAGGTGGAAATAACCGAGAACATGTTCTGGCTTGTATCATTTACAGAATATTTCTAACAGGCAACTTTTATATATTTAATGATGCATAATAATGATTATGGATAAAATCAATAGTAGATATCGTCGTGTCGTATTAAACACGCTTGTATCTAAAGCTTAAGCCAATCTTATAACAAGACGAAGCGAACGTTTGGCTCGTGGTAAATGAACCAAAAGAAAAAAATAACAACCACCCGCCTTGATCGAATACTCTCTTTGATATAAAACCACCCCAACATTCTATGGCAGCATGACTGTGTGAATATGTAATGATGTAATAGAATTGCGAGCTAAATGCCATGTAAATGGCTTTTATGTAATATCCCTCACTTTCTTCGTAAATCGGAATGCTGAAGCCACTATTCGATAGTAGCTAGCGCTGCTTGGTTTGGGGCTAGATAGCTTTGTGTGTCAGATGTAAAATTATTTAACATAAATTTTTTCATGTATTTTGATGACATATTTGTTGCTCAAAATAAATCGCTGTAAAAACATTAAAAAATTTAAAAACACGACGAAATTTTTTTTCTAAAAATAATTTTCACTGGATAGAAGCCATGTATTGAAGCATGTAAAGGGTTAAAATGCTTATGCATTTTATCAGATGGATTGTTTTTAAACGATTTTTTTAATCGTGTATTTTTAAGTACATATATTTTATTGTTATAGAACAGATGAGGAGGTCCTAACTAAAATAATAGCCCGGATCATCTTTTTCTACTATTTTATTAATATTATTACTATTAGTCTTTAATCCAATGTTGGATTTAAACCTCTCCTTTAAAAGGCAGTTATAAAAGTAAATGATTTAGTTTCGTTTTAAATGATAACTTGAAGACACAAAAAAGCGGCCAAGTGCGAGTCGGACTCGCCCATGAAGGGTTCCGTAGCATCATATAAAGTTTTTATAGTTCGTTGTAACTTTCATCAATGTTTTAATAATAGTGTTTTGATTGAAAGAAATGTAAATTGCGGTTTATGATTTATGACGTATTAAAAAAAAACTACTAACTAGATCTCGTTCAAAACAATTTTCGTTCGAAGTTTGCATGGTAATGTACATCATATATTTTTTTTAGTTTTATCACTCTCTTATTTTAGAAGTTACAGGGGGGGGGACCAACTTTTTACCACTTTGGAAGTGTCTCTCGCGCAAACTATTCAGTTAAGAAAAAAATGACATTCGAAACCTCAATATCATTTTTAAAGACCTATCCATATTTACCCCACACGTATGGTTTTGATGAAAAAAAAAATTTTGAGTTTCAGTTCTAAGTATGGGGACCCCCAAAATTTATTGCTTTTTTTCTATTTTTGTGTATAACTATTAAAGCGGTTCACAGAATACATTTACTGACCAAGTTTCAACAGTATAGCTCTTATAGTTTCGGAAAAAAGTGCCTGTGACATACGGACGGACAGACAGACAGACAGACATGACGAATCTATAAGGGTTCCGTTTTTTGCCATTTGGCAACGGAACCCTAAAAGTATCAGTTGTATATGTTAGGAATAAAGTTTACGACAGTCCTGAAAACAAATAAAGAATACCTACAGGTTTACGAAAACTCAAAACATAAAATCAAATAATAGCACTTAGTAACAGTTCCCAAAATGACCTTTATTCAGTATTGTAATCCAATTTGTTATTTAACAACTGCCAAAGCTATTAAGAAGTTATTACTTATTTATATGACTTAATCTCCAAAACGGGCCTGTTACGATAGAATTATTACAAGAGATTACATCAAAAACGTTTCAATTAATTTTAAAGATGGCTGATAGTCCCCACAGGAAATTTGCCGACTTGCCAGTCATTATAAGGGGCAGAAAATACATCAGAATTATTTATTATTACTCGGCGATATGTATTATGTATTTTGAAGCTCGACGGCTCAAGATTGTGGGGAAATGCTCCAAGATTCTGGACGTCTTTGCTATTAAACCTTTGTTCTATTTTTGATGAAAACTGTTATGTTTTTGATACCTAGTTTTAATAACCGAAATATATAAATTTATTGTTATTATGGGTATTTAAAGTTTTTTATTAAATGGAAGAGATAATACATGCATATCATACATACATGCAAAATATGATTTTTAATTTTGTGCATTTATATGTTTTTTTTGTGCTGTTGAACTTGTTTTTATTTATTTTTTTATCGATTTAATACGAAATAATAAGAAGGTAATAACATTAATAAATCTCAAAAAATTACATTACCAATTGCCAGAATATTGACGAATTAAGTAGTTTAATAGTAGGTATAGTGAAATGTTATGTCAAAGTCAACTGAAAAAGAACAAAAAAAACTCTTAGATATCAAGTTCATATCATTTGACTGCAATTTCAGTTCAGTTATACAAATTATCAGTTTCAAGATGAGCTAGTAAATTCATACATAGAATAATATCATTTGTCTAATAATAAGTTTTTAAACACGTTTAATTTATAAACTTTTAATTCAATTTCTACTGGAAAGCAGTTCAATAATGTTGCACTTTGATAACGCGATCAGTGCTTTGCTATATTTATGGTTGAATTTAAGTTTTGATTGTGAAAATCCAAGTCGAGATAAATCCAGTTCTTCTAGGTACAAACCGTTCAGTCGTTACTTACCCTTGGTAATTGCTTCTAATCACCTACGGCACTGCGCTATGAGCACCTCAGGCCATTGCTACCAGTAAATATTATTATTTATTAAATATTTATACATTTAGTTTTAGTTTTAAATTATAACAGAACAACGTTTTTCGGTTTAATTTGTTCATATAGTTTGCGGCTGAAATTATAAAGGTTTTTATGTATTGAAAAAATACCAAAAGTTTACAATTAATTATTAATTCGGGTATAGTATAATGGTATAATACAGTTCCGTCTGAGTGTCTAAATACTCAGTGAGTACTAAACACTTTAACTCGCTGTGTGTGCGAGTAGGAAGTTATACAAAAGGCATTATTCGGCTACTAAGGTACAGCCTACAGGCTAAAGAGAACATGCCGGGTTTCAACGGCCTGTTATAAATTTCACTGTTTGGAATATGTTGTAAGAAATTATGTACTTTGATATTTACGTTAGTTTAATATATTTTCGTTCTGTAAAAGTTTACGTTATTGTAAGCCACTCGTTCCAAAAAAAAACAGGCTTTTAGTGCTACTGCAACAACTCGAATAAAATTGAGAAAATAGAATGAAGCGGAAAAAAATAACATTTAACCGACTAAAATAATGTAATTTTTTTATGAATCTCACAGAAATCGATCAAATACGCCATATCAATACCAGACTACTCTCTATAATATACTATTTTTAAAGGATTTACCTCTCCCTTTATGGGCAAGTACACCATGATACTATGAAAATGCCGACCGAATTGTTACTATCCTTTACTTCTAGCGAGACATGAATATCTTTCCAGAAAAAGCAGCCTAGTGAGATTCTCTGGTATCTTTGGGTCTCCGGTCTCTCATCATCGAAATACAACAGAACAAATACTGGCATTGTTAGGTTCTGTGTTAGGATAGTACTCCTTGATTGAGCCTGCCCATTCTTTTTGAAATTAGCGTGACTCGGACTGACTTTTAGAATCTTGAAAAAATAAAACCAGTCAGACTGTCAAAGTAAATAAGCTACTTATTTCAACAGACACAATAGAAATTATTCAACTCAGCCGATCGCCAGCAGTGTCTGAAAACGACAACACGCGACAGTGTGGCTCAGCTCAGCTAAGTTGCTCCTACATATTCAAAGTTTAATCCGAATCAGCTTTGTTCTTCTTGCTAGGGCTTTTAGCTCGATGTTACTGCTAAGTCGTATGATATACAGTTAGGACAAATGTTGTGTCTCACTCAGGACCAGGTTTTGAATTTCACATCATGTTCATTGAAACTTTGAATTTAATTACAGATAGCTGTGAAGAACTACCTAATACTGATAATTCAGTATTAAATGTACTACAAATAAGTTGAAAAAACACAATATTTTTCAACGTAAGTTTTAATAAATTAAAAAAAAAGCTGCTGCATTATATACATCCTGTGTCGCAATGTCGGAAAACTTGAAGAAGAAAAAAACATAGTAAACAAAAAAAAACCAGAATCAGGAAAACAATTTGTAGATCACACAAAGAGTTGTCCCATGTGGGATTTGAACCCATAACACTTAAGTTGCAATTAGTGCATTCGGTAATGAGGTGTAAATGAGGATCCAACCTAGCATAATAATAATAATAGCTTTATTTTTTCTCACACACAGTTTACAATATATATACAAAAATTCACAAAATAAAAAAAAACAGCTCACAAGATGTAATCTGTGTGGGAGACTGGCATCTGCACTAGGATGATCTGTACTACAGATTACCAGCGACTCCCAACTCCGGACAGTGGAATGTATGGTTGGAGAAGAAGTGGGCATAAATTTTAATGGATAAAAATGATGAGTTTAATTTGTGTGTGTGTGTGTGTGTATGTGTGTGAAGTTGTATGAGTGTATACTCGTAAAAGGAGATCACTGAAGCGACACACAGACTAGATTTTCAGTTTCCTCGTAATTAAGAGATTTTAACCATGTAGTGACAGTTGTTTTACACTTATATCGGGTAAGTTGGTAAATTGATTTTCTTTTATTTAAAATATTGTACAGGTACCCACCCAGAAAACCGTAGAACCGCTAACAAAAAGCAGTAGTCCACTAATTGGAATTGCCGTGACAGATTTTATTCTATAACCTTTTATGTGAATGAGAAGGATCGTATGTCAAAGATAAAATAAATGATGTTTGAGAATAACATTTAGGATGTATACTGGCGAACTGTAAGGACATCGGCTTTAAGATATAGGTCTTTAGTATGGAAAAGAAAAGGTAGGAAGTGACCAACCTTTAGTACCGCTCTCTGAGCTCTCTCCAGCTTCATCATAGCCGTTTTACATGAACCGCCCCAAACAGTTATACAATATGTTATGATAGGTTCACAAAGTGATCTTTTATAGTGATTAGAATCTGTGAGCAATGAATTTAGATAATGGTTTATAGAATGTAATATTAAATAGGGGAGTATTATAATTAAAAGAGTTTGTTCCATGTGGAAATCGAATACCCACATCTTTGGCTCAGCAATCAGAATAACTTACAACCTGATCAGGCAGTGAGTCATCACCTTATAAGTAGTAATTTTGGTGATGTACATATACTAAGTATAACATGAAAGCTAATTAAATTTATGAAATGCTCCCCTCTGAACCCCATTACAGTTAATTTACATAGTAGCAAGTATGTACAAGTTTTGTTTAGATACTTGGTGAAATAATTATAGTCATTAATGTATATTCGTAGTTGTTAGGTACTAATGGCGCGGTTTGGGAATACAGGTGCATTCAAATGGATTTTGTTGGTAATGGGGTGTGGTGTGTTTTAGTTTAATGATAAGAGTACAATATCACATATATATACGAATGTTTTGTATGTCAGATATCGGGTATTATTTACTTTAGAGAATTTTAGGTTAGAAAATTGATTTTGTGAATCAAATACATTCGTGTGCTGTTATAGTTGCTTAAAGGTCCGTAGGTAATTATATAATATTTTTTGTCTTATTTATACGACGACGACTATATAGTTATACTATATAGTCTATATAGTACGACTATATAGTTATACTATATAGTCGTTGAAAAACAACTCCTGGTTGAAAAAGAGCTAGATTTGTATCTGCTAAATATAACTTTCTTTGTGTTTGTAGACTGCATGGTAGGCCTATAAGTGGTCGCTTTCTACTTTGTTTGGATCTACAAATTGTTGTTCAGAGTCTGGGTTTTCTTTGTGTCTATATCATTTATGCTTTATTACTATAATTTATACTCTCGATTGTTGGCACTTGGTGGAACTTTTTACGTGAAGTTATAAGTGTTTTAATTTCAAAAGTGTATCTTAAATAATGGAATTAAGAACAAGAGGGGTTATTTTTAAAAATGCAGCTGTAGGTATTATTATTTAGGTCTACATTGAGTTTTTTATAATTATTAGTTTTACATTAAGTTTAGTTGAACCTAGGCCCTGGAAACTGATATACACATAGATTGCAGAGTGGAAAGATGTTATCCGTTATTCGTCTTACAAGAAATTGTTATCGAATCCAGGAGCTTTGATGTTTGGCAAGGGAATATCGGAGTTCCCACACATAAAGAGAATATCTACGAGTCGTAAGTGGCTTGTATTACGTTGGGGAACAGGAATTTCCTTTCTTAAGCATTCATCATTTTTAAGGTTTATTTACTTGACTACGTCGTGGGTCAAACGGTTATCCCGTGCAATTGCCAATCATGGGTTTGGGTTTGATTTCCGGGTCGAGTCAATAGACCTATCTGGGTTTTCTACAAAAATATTCTTAATAACGGCCTAGAAAACATAAATTTCGCGGTTTTACTCACTCGTGCCTTTTAGAGTTTGATACGCCGTCTGTAAGGGTTGTCACTGACATCTCAATCGTTATTTAGAAGTACTATATCTACATTCGAATTCAGTGCACCCTTACTTAATATATACCTATACATACTTATGACCATATACATAACTATAAGTATACATAACTTTGGTTAATAAAACTTTACAATGATTTCGTTACGTAGCAGTCCTAAGCTGGTGTATATTTTTTTAAATTAAACATTTTATTATGAGGGGCGTGTGTTACGGCTTGATGAAATTTGCATTCATTAGTGAAGTGCCCGAGCGGCGGCGGTGGACAAAATGTTTACTGGGCTCTTTTTTTCTTCAAAAACCCTCATAATATTAATATGCAGGGCTTTTTAAGTTTTTTTTTTAAATTTAACTTGTGCTAGGTACACAAAAGTTGATTTAAATAAATCTGGTGTATTTTTACAGACATATTTGTATATTTATCTTTGTGTTATATTTCTTTGATTAAATACTAGAATATAATTTATTGTAATGATAAAGGAGAATTACTATGTATGATATTACTCAAATGACGAAACTTAAACCTAATAACTATACATTTTGGTGCCAGGTGTTTCATTTCTTGACCTTATTACTATTCTAATTTTCTAGAAATGAACTTAATACGATATTTTAACTTTAATATCGTCATTAGCATATCCGAAGTCTTTCATGGATTTCATTACCTATATTGATATACATTTAGTAAATTATTTTCATTGATCGTCTTCCATCCATCTTTTACACGTGGCTGATCCCCCACTACTTTATCTTTCTCTTCCACTTCATTGATGTTTGTGTATTGATAAATCTAGGTACAACGATAACGCACATAACATTTATTAGTATTTTTGATGTATAAGAAAGAAGTTTACGATCTATTAAGTAAAAACAGATAGGAACAACTCTAGTGATGCGAGAAATAAAGTATACCGTACGTGTAAAAATGACTTTGAAATGATGACTAAGCCTGCTTCGACATACACATGGAGCAACAGAGGTCTTCGGACCGGAGGGGAGCAGCCATAGCGTCACTATGAATTCACACGTAACAATTAAAACAAAAATCCATGCACACATAAACATATTATGTATCGTAACATGCAATGTATGTGACCATTTAGACTAATGTTCTGACACAGGGAAATCTCTGCAAACGGCTACTTCCAACCGTATCATGACCTTATAATGAAACCATTTCACGCAATTATTTAGTTTGTTTTCACGAAATAAGTGAGGTTACAATGCCTTTCTATGACTTATGATATTTATTTTTATAAGAAAATCGTTTTACAGATATGTTTACACAATGAACTTTACAGCAAGAAGACCACTCTGGGAAGAAATCGTGAGAGGTGTATTTTATGACCGTGAACATTGCTTACAGTTTCTCCCTCTTTCATAATTCTAGAGGGGAATACACATAAAGGGAGACAAACTTAACTATCTTGAGCCATCTATACCTACCATACCGTACCGTACCGTACCTCACCCTACTGTATAATAATTTAATATATATTTTTTTGTATATGTAATTTAATCGGTAATACATTGAATTTACTTTTTATTTTCTCCAAAGATTCAACTATTATGTAGTTTATGTTGAAAACTTTGTAGAATATATAATAAAATCACTGCATTTCATCGTCGCATCCTCCTTACCCCTTCCCACCCCTTAATAATCAAGTTTGCGAGTTGTCCAAGATGTCGCCACGAACCGAGAATATTCTGACAACATTGTCCCTTCTGAATATCTTACAGTTTTGGCTGAGTAAATTAACATACAATTTACGAAGACTTATAAGTTCAAAAAGACGGGACATAATCTCGTTACAAAACTTGGCTCAAAGGGAATTTAATAAAAATATGTTAATCAAACATGAAAAGTATTAAAAGAACTTATCAGAAAATAAATAATTGATTTCTATTTCAACAATTTTTAAAACCTTTTCTAAAAACTTATAGTTTTATGAAAAATGATAACACGTATATGACACGCATTTTATGATATAACGAATTAAAAGTAAGTCTATATAATTAATTCTTCTTCTTCTATTAATTAACTACGTAATGAAGACCTCCACCACAGAGCACCAACCAGCCAACCACCCCTGTTATGAGCATGTCCGCAAATAGTTGGTTATATTCATGCAATTATTTGAACTTGTCTAGACGCCAATGGAATGCATGTGCCATAAAACATTATAATCGAATGTACAGCTGGCACTTAAAGCTCAGGTATTCCCTATATTAAGTACAAACAGACAATTTTAATGTGTATTTATATACATACTGCAAAATCTATACAAATAAGCAAAATTTAAGTGTGTATGTAATTTGAAGTTGCCAGCTTCTCGCTACAGTAAATATGGTCCTTTTAAAATGCCTGCTTAGTTCAATCTGTAGTACCGTCAAAATTTCTGCAGTGGCTGGAATGATTTTGATGGTACTCTCATTGGCAGGAAACTGATGTTATAAGGTAAGAAGTAACTTTAGTTAGTTTTACTTTAGACAATAGTTAAAACCAATGATACCTATAGTAAACTAAATCCGATTGAAAAGCAACAAAACCATAATAGCGCAGAACACAGATAAGCAATCCTTACTAATAATTTAACAGCAAAATTTTGTGAGTATGTGTGTGTGTGTATATTTATTGTTCTTTCACGTAAAAACTATTGAATGAATTTGGATGAAACTTTACAGTTACAGTTCAAGGATTTTACGTATTCTGTCGCATTTCTAAATCAATTCAGTTGGAAATATGTGTGAGATCATACAACTGTGAAATTCCTGTCTAGAAGAATTCTGTTTTAATCCATGCAAATAAAAGATTGTATTTGATCTTCATATTCGTTTTGGTATTTATATCAATTTTATCTATATTCTAATTTATTTAAAACCTCCTTTTAGTTCTAATTGAAAACCGTCAATTTTGTGGTTGTATACTAAAATAAATACATTTACGTCTTATCGCCGTTTTATACGCAGTGCTGTTTAGCGCTGTTCTATTAATAATTTTCAATTTGAAAAGTCCTCTATCATGATTTTTTCAATCATGATCAAAAATAACAAGCTTACAATTCTACGTTTTACTTTGTATCAATACAAACAACATTTCTACTGAGTTGGCTTTATCATTAATATTATGTAGGCACCACATTCGTTATGCGCTCTTCGTTAAGTGTCTGCGCCGTATTCGCCCAAATATTAGTTATGCGCGCAAACAACAAACATGCCATCCATGCCACTTCGAGCTGTTATGTCAAATAAGCATCAAATAAGGCAAATATGTGTGTTGTAGAGATGTGGCATTGTCATTTTTATGGTGAACGAAACGAATATACTCTCCACACTTCGCCGTATGCGCGCGAATAACCCGCATAACGAATAGCGTATAACGAAGTGTGGTGGCTGCTTTACAAAGTAACTAGCACTAACAGGTAACCTATCATTTGTCACCATGTATCATAAAGAAAGTATAACATACAAATCTTTATAAAAAATACAGCAACATGCATATTCAAAAATGACGTTACGTATAATCGTTGGATATTATTTTAACAAAACATTGCCCGTTGTTCAAAAGCAGTATTGTTGTTGGAGCATACAAAAAGAGTGATGCACTGTCATTCGTCTCGATCGAAAATTTCATTTGTTGGCACGACAGACTGGTGTGGAACGCTTTGTATGTCGTATGATAAAGATATAGAGTTGACGGATGCGGTACTTTCAGCGTCTGGGCTTGAAAACTTTGTACCAACCTTCTTCAGAATGTCTTGTGAAAAAAATTGCAAATCAGTAGAAATAACTGCTCATGTCAACTTCTTGATTTTTATTTATCCGATATCTGTGATTCAAGACATTTTTTATGTTTCTTTTTTTCATTTTCTACATAGTTTCTTCGAACTCTAAAAACTTTTTTCAGGAATGCACAATACAAATGCAAAGATGCACAACTATAGCATTCACTAGTTTTTATTAAGGAGTGCATCACGTATTACATTTAAGTTCATTGATCACAATGAGAAATATTTAAGACTTCTTATCATGTAAACATTTAAAAAATCTATTCATACAAACATAATATATGTATACCTTAACACAATTTCAGTTTCATAAATTCCTATAAAGGTGCAAATTTTCGATAGGAGTATACATATAAGGGTATTACTTCCTATAACTATACTATTTCACGTTTTTCCAATTATTTTTAACAACCAAACTCTAAACTTACGTAAGAGATTTCTAGACATATATAGTATTAAGTAAAACAGACAACAAATTTTACTACCCACAATTCAATGAATTATCTCCCCTAAGCAGCATTCCACTAGTAGCTAAACTATTAAAAACCGATTCACATATAGCCCCAATGAATCTACGTAACCTATTCATCATATATATTTGTACAAAATAGTTTTC
Source organism: Phragmatobia fuliginosa (assembly GCA_932526445.1). NCBI lineage: Eukaryota > Metazoa > Arthropoda > Insecta > Lepidoptera > Erebidae > Phragmatobia > Phragmatobia fuliginosa. Next base: position 10,408,683 of record OW052064.1, on the reverse strand, counting down.
GTCCCTGTTCTTTGTTGTTTTATTAGCAGCAACTAAATTGATGACCGTGTCCTCAGAGCTGCAAGCATCGTCTACGTTGATCGATGGTTCTCCACCAGACGTTTCAATTTAATCACCACTTAAATCTCCAACTTGTATTTTTAACAGAAAATGTAACAATGCTTGGTTTTCTGCATTCCATTTTGTTTGTTTATACATAGCATTTTACGTTCCGCTTTAAATAATTTCACGAATCCCAGGAATTTGAATTTTTGCATTCGAAAATGTGTACTTGTAACTTAGGTTTTCTTGATATTTAATATTCATTAGGTAAAACCAAGAACCCAATGTTGACATTGCTTGTAGAACCATATTATAATATATTACATATCCGAACTCTCACAAGAATTGAATTAACTTACATCCTGATAGTATCTTCTGTAACTAAATTACCAAGTAAAACAGTTGATGCCAGTCCTTAGGAGCATGATTTATTGTGAAACTTTATTAATTATAATCTGACTCCGGTACTTTGTTTTGTGTTATATCAAATGGAATTAAGCAGGATATGTTTCTTTATTATATGGCGTCTTGAAATAAGGGCTATTTTCCGTGAATAGTTTTAATATTTTGTCACCAGTCGTGTCGGATTGCCGTCACATCGCATTGTGACAGTGTGAGAACAAAGAATACACCTGTTTTTACGCACAAATTTAGCACTATAGTATGTCCTGTACAGTTGACTGGTCCTTGTTTAGAGTAGCCGTCAAAATCATTATGTACGAAGTTACAAAACCAATCTCTTATCTATATTTACCGTATTATAATAACTACTTTTCACGGTAAACTTTATATTTACACGAAACGGACACAAAGTAGGCCCAGATACAGAAAAAAAAACTAGTGAATCACAAAAAGTGTTATATTATGTGAGATTTAAACCCAATGACGTACGAAGCGCGGTAGGTACTATAAAATAATAAAAACTAAATTATCAATCCAAATTAAACTTTGTAATATTAGTAAAAATATACCAGAGGCGCTTTAAATTTCGTAAAAACTTTAGCAGTTAAGTTGCAAATACTGGAGGCCTGCATTAATCTGGTACCAAAGAGAGGCTTAGTGAGCGTCAACACGCCTGCCTCTGCTGGGTTCGTTGTCCGTTAAAAGTCACTTTCGCTAAAACCATTTCAAGATACCTCATCTACTACAATTTATAGCGCTGTCTCAAAGAGTCACTCACTTTTATCAAAAATTCTGGGTAACATAACTTGAATTCTTTTACTTTATTTTGATAATAAATTTGATGGCGAGACAAGAACTTGTTAAAAAATTACATGAAGAATGAAAAACTAATGAATTTAATGTTTTTGGAATTAAGAACCAAGTACATTAGTTTGGTTTGTGTTAATTTTAAATTGTTGGAAATATTTTTGCATGATACCGTATTCCCTTTTAGTGTGGTGACCTATGGGATTTCCAACAACATTTAATATAAGTATAATGAGCACTATATTTAAAAACCTTAAGCTAAAAGCTACTTGCCTCTTGTGAAAGTGAGATATTTTCAACAAAGAAACAATTTAGAAACTTCACACAATCTCGTGCATAATTAATATTTACGTTTAGTGCACTTAACCTGCTAAATTTAGCTAATGGATTTATGTTAGAATAGGTTACACATTTTAAGAAGTTTTGTAAGGTATAACATTAATTCTACATTACGGCCGAGAGGATACAGCGCTTGTATAAATTAATACATAATATTATTATAAATCCTACATATAGTTATACATTCGAAAGTAACTGTCTGCTTATTACGCCTTCTCGACTAAACCACTACATCAATTGCAGTGAAATTTGGTAACCATAGAGTTTAATTTTTGAGAAAGGACATAGAATACTTTGATTGACTCAAGCTCGTACATGAGGGCGGAGCCGCGGGCAAAAGCTAGCAATATTTTAATTTCGAAAGGTAGGTATGAGAGGAAAGTACCGCCTCGTTCGAGTCAAGCTGTTGATACTGATATCCGCGTGGTTCTACTATCTTGAAAATTATTGACTTCTGATAATGCCGAACAGAAGAATTGAGAGCTAGTGCAGTCCTGAAACTTGTACAAAATCCACTTTATTTAATACCGCACTTCTATATTTTATAAAACAGTTGAGTTCTGATTTGTTTGTTCAAGCAAGACTATCAGTCAGTGTTGAATACAAAACTAGTCAGACAAAGTTTATATAATCTACGTCAAATTTAATTCACTGGCTTCCCGGTTGCAGTTTTTAACCAATTCTGACCTGTACATTCAATTAAAAATTAGAGTACTTCAAACAAAAGGGGCTCGGGAAAGTGGAACGAGCTCATTCTACGTTTCAAGCGCGTTTTACTCGCGTTTTCTCAGCTTCTCGTGGTGTAGGAAAACAATTAAACCCTTCACTTGTTCCAGGGAAAGTTTGTGAGGGGAACGGCTGCATCCGTCTCCTTTGTAACTATAGTGGGTGATCTAAGTAATGGGAAGACGCGGTATTGGTAGTATTATAGTGTAAGGAGTAAATTGTTGGGAATTGTATTTTTAATCAAATAAGAATCTTTGTGAAGTTGTTATTTATAAAGTCCGTGTGGTGACGGATTAAGAATACAGAGTGTCACCACCCCTATTCATCCCGCGGGTGTCGTAAAAGGTGACTAAGGGATAAACTACGCAAGACAACATCAATGCAAAGAGAAGGAAAACTTGAAACCAACATTTAATGTACAATGTATGTAAGTAAAGTTTTAGGTGGTAAGCGATCATACTAAATAAGAAGTTCACTAGTAACATTGTTATTTAAGTGAGAATGTGGTATTATGTTACAATGTAGAAACATATATTTCGGCTGTAACCAAAATCTGTTGCTAATTGGTGAAGGCAAATGCTTATTAAAAACCTTAAGTTCTGTTAATAAATTAAAGTAGGAAGTTAATTTATAAGAATAAAAAGACTAAATTGACATTAATTCATGTAAACACAAATTATTATCATTATCACAAAAAAAACTATTTAAATTATTAATATTTTAAGTAATAAAACAATGACGACTCAGGAGTTATCCATGTAGCAATTAAGATGTGTGGACGCAGCTTAAACCACAAAAAAACTGTGTTAAAAATGACTGGTAAGCTAATTGTTATTTTACACACAAACAATAATTTTGAATGAAAATATTTGAACAACATGCAAAAGTTGATTGTAGGTTATGTTAATTTAATTATTTATAATAATGAATGTTATTTTGGATTTAATAAGGTTATGAATAATTTGTATTTTTTAAATTTAATCGCTTACAAATAGTGCCACCAAAAAGACTAGAAGCGCTCGTGATGAACATTCGCTAAATACAGCTCTTTCCTCACTTCTCAAGTTGTGCACTCATCAGTTTAGTGGACAACACATACTTGCTCACGAATTCAGCATTGTTAGTTGGAAAATTAATTATAATAAACTATGATATTCAAATATCATATAATATAATAATATAAATTAATTTAATGAAATATAACGTTTTATGAGTTAATCCTGTATTATAAACTATCATATATACTTACACATATATTATTCTGTCTCATTCTGACTTTTGCCTATATTTCTACAAATTTGGATAAATAATATAAGTTTCCTTTATTTTACTGTACGCGTAGTTCGATTTGCTAGTTAAAGAACAGCATCCCGGGTTATGTTAACTAATTACTATTATATATAATCTAAAAGAAGAAGATAACATCTATCGAAATGATTCAGTTCTGATTTAAACACATCTCTACACTGTACTTACGTCATCAATAACTTTAACTTTTGATATATAGGATTTATCCTTCTTCTCAAAAAATATTGCTGTAAAATTTGTTTCAAAAGTATCTTTTTGTAATAAAAATACACGTGAAAGTTAAAATGGTAAACTATGAATGCAACAACAGATCATTTTCCACATAATGCAATGCAACCAAGAAAATAAAGCTGCTAAAGTAGGCGTTGCGTGATGGCACTGTCTGTTTATGCTTATTGGCCTACTGTAAAGTAGAAACAATATGTTTGCATGTGTATTATAACCTTCTATATTATCACCTCAAAGACGCATGTGCCCACTCGCTATCAACGTTAACTGTTGACCAAGTGCGTTAGAGATGATAAAATACTTCTTTGTCATTCTTTAAAGAAGTTAAATGTTTGAATGAATGAATGAATAAGATTTATTGAATGACACATATATATTTACATTATGCTTCCTTCTCGTTCATTCTCTGATAGTACAATGAGTCATTGAATAAATTACCGAATGAGTCATTGAATAAATTATTGCCGCTATTAAGCCGCCAAAACTGAAAACCTGTTGAAAGTTAAACTGTAAAAAACACTAATAATACTAACCAATAAACATCGTCTAAAAATATACCATTTCACAGTTGCACAACAAGCACGTCACATTGTGTTGTAACGACCATTCCATTTTCAATTACACTGTAATTGTGGCCAAAGCTGTAATAACGTCCGTACCCGCCAATTTAGAACGTCAAACGTAAATTGCATTTGTTTTTCATTGTGTAATAGGCGGTTAGTTTGGTAGCACCGGATTTGTTATCAACTTTTTCTGGAATCTGTTTAGAAAAGCCGGAGGCCATGTCAGAATTTTTGGGAATAATGTTGACTTTTCTAGCTTATAAGTAAAGTAAAGCATATAAACTTTTCAGTTCTGTTGCACTTGTGGTTAGAAATATGTTGTGAGAAGATTTAGGTGTTTAGCACGATTATTTTGTTCTGTCCATATCTGAGTGCAAACTATTTATAACATGTATATATTTAGTTACATTATGGTATGAATATCAGCGTGATGTGTACCATGGCATAGTCTGCCGAATTTGGCATCGGAATATCATGCATATAATTTAATATGTAATTTAGTATTTTCAAGATTATGAGCTAGGAACTTTTTGGTTTATATCAAAAATCAATCTTAGAGGTAGAGGTGCATCGGCGTACATTGTACTTTTTAAAAGAAAATGTGGAAATTTTCAATTTGAAAGCCATGTCATTGTACCTTCAAATCGAGTCTAGTAAATATTGTTAGAGGTTGTTTTCAAGGTTACAACAATGCGATTGGCCTTTTAAGTAACCTTTCATACCAAAATATTGTGAGAAATCATTGTAGAAGATTTTAAAAGGATTTTAAAAATAAAATATTCCTCAAGACAGTCACCATCCTCATTGTGATTTCAGACAATGTAGTATGGTGACCCATACTATGGCGGTTTAGTGAGATGCTTCTTCATAATTGGGCCGGCATTCCTGCATAATTAGCATCCTGTCAGTAATTATTACTAAATTATTTTAACAATGTCTTTAATTAACGCTGACTTTTTTACTTACAAGTACGAAACTATTTTATTTTCATATGGCGACAATTTAAAGCAACTGGTAACCTTGTATAATGCCATATAATTAAACCGGTCAGGTTATATTTACCTTTTTAAAATAAGTAGTAGCGTACATAAACGTTCTGTTTTCAAACTTATTAGCTCGAGAACAACCACTTAGCATTCACGGTGTGGAATTCAAATTCAAGATACGGTTAAGGTTTATATAGTTGTTTTTGAAATACATTCTATGCCTATTGGACTATTTGTTTATCATTCACATTAATATGTGACTAGCTTTCGGCCCTGGTTTCACCCGCGTGTATGTCGGTTATCGGTCAGACAGACAAGCCAAAAGAGTTACTCCCAAATTTTTATTATTAACCTAGTATTTGGTAGCATAGCAATAGTTCAAGATTTTGGCCGTGATTCTGTTGTTAACATCACTAAACTAACCTTAACTCAAAATTTGTTTTTAGATTATAAACTTCAATGTTATTTGTTTACAGTCCATTTTTTGAAATTTCAAATCTTAACTATTCTTGTCAAGCGTGTAGCCGAGTAAATATGTAAAACTAGACGTATCAAACTAACATTAGACGTCGTGCAAATACATGCCGACTTAACTAAACTAAGCTCGAATGTTGAAATTTCTTTATTTTTATGGATTTATCAATAATGTAAATTTTCATATCTTATGGAGTATACCTATAGCGATAAATATTTTGTTAATAAGTTGCAATCTTCAATAGATGTTTGTTAAAAGTTTTTAACTAATAAACAAGCGCGTGTCTCCAATGAAGTTTAGTTGGTACTGAATTAAACATCCATGTGTGCGATATTGGAAAAATTAACTGTAAGACAATGAGATCCAAGCATATAGTCCAATAACAAATTTTAGTCAACTTATAGTAGGTGATGTTAACAAGAGAATCATGAACATTAATAAGGATTTGTAACAATTTTGTCATTTCAACTCATTTGAGTAACCCCCGAGAGATCAGCAAGCGTGTAAGACATGACCTCCGATGCTCCAATACTCTTTTTATTGAAAGAGCGATCGAGCTGAATCGGGGGTCAAAAGTGTTCGCGCAATCTCTCGGAAGAAGCCACCTGACGAAGTTGACCACAGCAAGTGGAGTAGTCGTTACTTCCAAGCCGGCCATCCTCTCGGAAGTGGAAGGCTTCTATAGCGGTTTGTACGCTTCGCACGCATCTCGACCTGATCCCGAAAATGAGATTCCTAGAGCCAAATTAACACGCCACTACACCGAAGATCTGCCAGAAGTCAGCATTGACGAAATCGAGATGGCTCTTGGACAGCTGAAAAATGGAAAAGCCCCGGGAGAGGATGGCATTACAACAGAGTTGTTGAAAACTGGAGGTAAGCCCGTACTGAGGGAGCTCCAAAAGCTTTTCAACGCTGTCCTGTTCGAAGGGAGAACTCCAGAGGCGTGGAGTAGAAGTGTGGTCATTTTGTTTTTCAAAAAGGGTGACAAGACCAGGTTGAAGAACTATCGACCCATTTCCCTCTTAAGCCACGTCTATAAGCTGTTTTCAAGAGTCATCACGAACCGTCTTGCGCGAAGACTCGACGAATTCCAACCACCGGAGCAGGCTGGGTTTCGGAGCGGATATGGCACCATAGACCACATCCACACAGTGCGGCAGATTATTCAAAAGACCGAAGAATATAATCAGCCCCTGTGTCTAGCATTTGTGGACTATGAGAAGGCCTTTGACTCGATCGAGATCTGGTCTGTTCTGGAGTCCCTGCAGCGCTGCCAAGTAGACTGGCGATACATCCAAGTGTTGAGATGTCTCTACGAGGCCGCCACCATGTCCGTCCAAGTACAGAATCAGCAAACAAGGCCCATACCATTGCATCGAGGAGTGAGACAAGGGGATGTTATTTCCCCGAAATTGTTCACAAATGCAATGGAGGACTTGTTCAAGACGCTGCACTGGAAAGGACGTGGCATAAATATCAATGGTGAACACATCTCACACTTGCGATTTGCAGATGACATCGTCATCATGGCGGAGACGCTGCAGGACCTACAACAGATGCTGAATGATCTGGCTGACTCTTCTGTACGCATCGGCCTACGGATGAACTTGGACAAAACCAAGGTCATGTTCAACGAACATGTACTACCGGAACCGGTTGCGATACACGGTACCGTTCTCGAAATTGTTCAAAAATATGTGTACCTCGGGCAGACTTTGCAGTTGGGTAGAAACAACTTCGAGGACGAGGTGAACAGGAGAATTCAGCTGGGTTGGGCGGCGTTTGGGAAGCTTCGTCGGGTCTTCTCATCATCGATCCCACAGTGCCTAAAGACGAAAGTCTTCAACCAGTGCGTCCTACCCGTCATGACATACGGAGCCGAAACGTGGACACTCACGGCACGGCTGGTCCACAAATTCAAAGTCACGCAGCGTGCTATGGAGAGGGCTATGCTCGGAGTTTCTCTCAGAGATCGTGTTAGAAACGAGGTAATCCGGCAGAGAACTAAAGTGATCGACATAGCCCACAGGATTAGCAAGCTAAAGTGGCAATGGGCTGGCCATATTAGCCGCAGGACCGACAACCGTTGGGGTAAACGTGTTCTTGAGTGGAGACCGCGTCTCGGCAAACGTAGTGTAGGACGTCCACAGGCTAGGTGGAGTGATGATTTGCGCAAGACGGCTGGCAGGAGCTGGATGCGAGTCGCCGAGGATCGAACTGAGTGGCGTACAATTGGAGAGGCCTATGTCCAGCAGTGGACTGCGATAGGCTGATGATGATGATGATGAGTAACCCCCGCTAGGTTACAATTAAATAGGTTTTTTTTCCATCCTAAGGTTGCCTGGAAGAAATTGCTTTTTAGCGATAAAGCCGCCAATTGTACATGGTCAGTATAATGATGTATTCTTGTATGTAAACTGTTTAACTGGTGTACAATAAAGTTTACTCTACTCTACTCTAGGTAAATATTTATATATATAATTCTTGTGTGAGTGTGTATGTCACTGAACTTCTCTCAAACGACTGGACCGATTTTGATGAAATTTTTTGTGTGTCTTCAAGGGGATCTGGGAACGGTTTAGATTCGCAATTGGACCCGGCAGGTGGCGCTGCGATCAAGTTCTGGAATTTTAAAATTGGGCGGTACGAAGTTCGCTGGGTCAACTAGTATTTAACATAAAATTCAAAATTATATTATAGTAAACATGACATCTATCTTGAGCGATGAATAATAGAACTGATTAGTCTTCGTTAATTAGAATATATGAATAACATTTCAAAATTATATGACCTTATGAACATCATTTGTTCGTTTTCATATTTTTTTTAAGTTTTCATATTAATAAACCTGTATTAATTAAGACCTTTCTTTATTTCAGGTAAGTTACTCTTGGCAAAATCATTATAAAGTTTAGAGTACACCTACAATGTACCCTTGGTAAGTAACAAAAAGAAACTTTCCCTAAACTTCCATTTATATAATAAACATAAATTTACCTCAACTGTATTTTGTCTCACAATTTATGTGGAACAAAAAAAATATATATAATAATTTTCAAAGTTATATAGGTGAGCTGGTCTGTACTTGCTACCTCGGAGTATATTTACTTAAAGTGCTCTACAAAATTATTTAAACTTAAAACCGAACCCAAGTTTGTGAGCGGTAATAACTCGACCGAGTGTTTGTCCACTACTAAAATATTAAGTCAGTCGGTTATCACAAAAGCCCTAAGTGAAGTTTCCTAAATATATACTGATATGTGATAAACCATAGTTATTTCATGCCTATTTAAGTTAGTTATTTTTAATTTAAACAATTATTATCTACCCCACAAAACTGTTTAAAAACTGTTCGTCTGTGGACTCAATTCAGCCACTATTTGCAGTCCGTACGCACATAAAACCTATTAAAGTCACACCCATATATACACACACCATATGCATGATGTGTACAGAGCTATGCATAGTCACATTTACATATATACAGCATGGACCAAATGTTCGTTTACACTTGAATTGGTAGCTGCGACGAGCAGCGACGGCGAGGTGGGGTGGAGGGGCTACGAAGCGCAAAAACGGCCAATGGGAATTCAGTACCATCGCATCATTTAATGATAAACAACGTTCGTTCTGTGTACGAGAGTACTACCGCAACAACGATTCTTTTACTCTAGCATAACGAAAATTTAGCGCTTATTACTACATACGGCATAAATATGAATCTCCATCAATTCAATTGATTAGAAAATGGGCACAGAAGTTCGAGAAGATAGGTTTAACAATGAATCAACCACGATCTAGCTGACCAAGAACATCAATAGATCCCGAAAACGTTGAGCGCGTAAGAGCGTCTATTCGTGAAAATCCTGGACTCCCTACTTGAAAGCGGTCTAACACCTTACGCGTGCCCAGAACATCTAGAGGAATTAAATGAAAATATCCGAGAGGAAATGCAAAACACTTGTTAGGCCGTCATTAAAAATTTTTGATCCAGATTGCAGTAGTGTCAAAATAGTCAAGGATCACATACCTATGGATAATATAATAAAAAAAACCATTTGTGTAATTTAAAAATAAATAAACAGTTTTTATCTCACATAACTAATTTCTTTTAAATCATAATTTGAAATGTAAACAAACTTTTAGTACACCCTGTATTTACGTATTACGTGTATTTCAGTTACATATATCATGTATTCTATGATTTCACCTTTTCAAAGTTTTATTAAGCTTTTCAGTTAGTATACATGCAAGTAGGCCATTTGCGTACCAATTAAATCAACTACCTACATTTAGATTTTAAATCATTAATATTGTACGAAAAGTTCTTCAATTAGTAAACATACAAGTAGGTAACCTGCGTACCAATTGCAACAATTACATTTAGATAATAAATTAATAAATCATTTACATTGTATGAAAATGTTTTTGTTGGAACTATGTATTATTTCCACTCAGTTTTGTCACAAAAAAACTCACATGCTTTTCACTTTCATTTGATGTTATATAAATTTAGACAGTAGATAATTTTGAAGTTTCACCTCTGTTACTAATTCAAAGTTAGTGAAAAATCTTTTAATTCGGCAATGTTGTTACGGGACTTTCATTTTAGCAAGTACCAGTTTCCCTTTGTGAATTAACTAGTTCTCGGGTTAAAATTCTGTGGGGACAATAAATTTGTAAATTTTACCTGACAGCTATTTTATGGCCTGTGTCTCTTGGAACAGAGTGCCGCTAAATAAATAAGAAGGTACAGAAGTATTTTTTGAATATTTATTAAATTTTTAACAGCAAAAAGGTAAATATGAAATAAAAAAGTTCTTTTTTTATAACTTTACATTTTCTTTGTATAAAGAAAACAAAATATAATATTAACAAAGTTGTTCAAAATATGTTTACACTTCACGGATGTTGAATAAATGTTATAAAATATGTATTTCTTTTGAAAGTTACAGTTTTTTAAGGGTTGTGCTATATAAAGGTATAGCTTTAGTGTTTTTATGTAATAAGTAACTACCGTTTTATCTCCAGTTATAGTAGTTTACCTATGCTCCAGAATCAAGATGGGTGGGAGCTCAATTGAGTCTCCGGAGATGAAGCTCGGTACTCTCACGGAATGTTCACTTATAGATACTTACGTACAAATTGCGTCGAGTTCCCGAGTTGAACCACATAGTATTGTTGCGACTTTTAATTTTATTATCCTTATACATAAATATATTCATTACATTTTTAAATAATTTAAAAAATATATTTATATATTTGGTCGGTGGTCTAATCTAAGTCTAATCAACAATTCTTTACGATAACCGTAAAGGAAAATTGCAATGGCTGACCCCAGGTCATATGCCATTAACATCGCCAACGCAGTTTAACATCTTGCAATTGCCTTGCATGTACATCAAAGAATTGTGTATATTTGTCCGACAACATACAGAGTATTTTCTGAAACAGGAAGATGTTTCCAAACGGAATGTAGTTTCGAGACGTAAACATAAATTACATTTACTTCAGTGTAGGCTCCAAATGTACAAAAGGAATTCTTATTGTGCTATAAAGGTGTATAATAATCTACTAAACACCATTAAAGCTAGCTTTAACTTAATTCGAGAAAAAAATAACAGAATGGCTGAAAGAGAAATATTTCTATGACATAAAGGAATATAAATATGTCATATCGCGAAGAGTGAAAGTAAGATTTATTTAATGTTGACTTGTGGGTGTCATCTGAATTTTGTTCAATGGACATTTATTATTGTATTGATAAGTAGACATGTGTAGTAAACAAATGTATACAGTTATACAAATGCTCAATAAATGTATATCAAGATATGAAATACACTACAAATTCTCGTAATTTGCCACGTTTGCTCAACCGTACATCTTGTCAGGTTGAACGGTCTTGTCCTGTGTCAAGCTCACGAGAGCAACAATGTATTACCGTGAGTTTGATTTATAATTTTCATCATTTGCCCCGTCAGCTATGAACTTCGTGAATTGATTTCCATTTCAATTTACATAACGCATGTGTAAATATTTCATAACTAAATAAAAGTATGGTTCATTTGTTGACACTGAATTTATAGATTTTAAATTTCGTGATACCCAATAATTTGGATATGATATGAATAAATGTTTCACACGGCATTTTGCACATATGAGAATGAACTTTAGACGCATTTCAGAAATTACACATATAAATATAATTATGTCGAATTTTCGTTTTAGTATCATTATATATTTCGACAGAAAAGCAACTTATGTAAAATTATACAAAATCTAATCATAGTAAATAAATTAACAAAGAAAATATTATTCACAAAAATAATAACATGAAACTGGCCTGCTTGAATCGTTACTGTCATACTGCTTCATTTAATAAATTCACTATCTAGGCCTTTATTGGAAAATCAAAACAAAAATCATCAATCATCATCAATAGCCTTTGACAGTCCACTGCTGGACACAGGCTTCTCCTTAGAAAGGAGGTCTATCCTGCCATTCAATGCAGGCCAGACAGGTTGGTTTAGGGTTTTTTAAAAGGTTTCCTTTTCTTTACAGTGATGTTGTTCTGCATAGTTTGTCCGTTTGCCGCCTATTATTATACCCACGGAATTAGTAAGGATGGTGACATACCGTCACCACACGTACTAACAAATATAAGTAAGCCTAGTTGAAGTCAAATTTTCCTCAATATTTTTTACTCGCACAACTTTTTAAAAATAAATCTACACACAAATAAAAAACCTAATATTTTAGAAGTGATAAGTAATACTATACGTTGCTGTCAAAGAAATACTGCCCTAAAATGTTTTACATCAACGCCTTAATCAGCACATGTAGTTTCTATCACTGAACGCTACTTAATATTCACCTGTTCACGCTATTTCCACAGTATGGCGCACAAATGAGAGCACCGACTAATCTTATGGACCAAGAGCCATGAGCCGCCAGACCTACGTCATTAGTGCAAAGCTGAAATTTTCAGGATTATTAGTACAATGTCTTGTTAAGATGTATGTGTACCCATTAGCTTGAAAGCGGGGCCGTTTCTGAGATAGCGCGAAGTACAGATGGATAAAAATCTTACTTACCTACGTTAAAGGTGCAAAGCTAGTATTTACATATTTTTTCAAGAATATCATTTAAAATTAAAATTCATTACTGCCAGACACTTTCCGTGGGCCATTACTTCTGCCAGACGTCTTGAAAGTTGTGAAAAAATTAGGTAAACTACGTTATAGTAGCAAACCTAAATTTTATACAATTATCTAAGGTACTATTTTAAGACCCTTTGTATGCGGCCGAAGGGCCTATCATCCCCCCAGACATATATTTGTAGTAATTAGGAAGCTGAGGTATATCATCTTTGGTATTATTTCAAAAATATATTTGTAAAATATTAAATGGTTTTTACACGCTTTTTGGATTGGTCATACAAAGGGTCTTAAAATAGTACCTTAGATAATATGTATAAAATTTAGGTTTGCTACTATAACGTAGTTTACCTAATTTTTTCACAACTTTCAAGACGTCTGGCAGAAGTAATGGCCCACGGAAAGTGTCTGGCAGTAATGAATTTTAATTTTAAATAATATTCTTGAAAAAATATGTAAATACTAGCTTTGCACCTTTAACGTAGGTTAGTAATATTTTTATCTATCTGTACTTCGCGCTATCTCAGAAACGGCCCCGCTTTCAAGCTAATGGGTACACATACATCTTAACAAGACATTGTACTAATAATCCTGAAAATTTCAGCTTTGCACTAATGACGTAGGTCTGGCGGCTCTGGGCTCTTGCTCTATTAGTAAATGATGTACTCATTACATTATCGTTTGAATTGCAGTTTTAATTTATTGTCAGTGATGTCAATGTCAATGTCAATGAAAATGTCAGTTATGTAGTAACTGTACTTTCTTAATATCATTGACAACACGAATTATTTTTCTTATTTTTGTCCAGTTACTCTCCTCCAGCTTCTTTTAACCTAGTAGCCATGGGTGATGGTAGTCATATACCATCAGATGATCCGTCCGCTCGTTTTCTCTTAGACCATAAAAAGATATACGTACAATAAAGCTGCCTCTAAATTGAGTCATTATTCCAAGGAGCGAGTCATTATGCAAATTCTGGGTAGAAATTTTAAATTCTCCTTTTACACTTATTTGATTAGGGTGCACAAATTGTTTCATCCCTCGAGTTTACTTAGGTCTGTTTAGTAAGCAGAAAATTCACTGCTAGTAGATTATTTGGCTTTTATAAGGGTCGCAACTTACCTCCAGGATTTTCAACGGTCAAAACGAATTTGTTTTTTATAGTCTCATAAAATGGAGGGCTACAAATAAGCTATATTTTATTTTCTTAAGTATATTTTTATTTGGCTTATTACGTTTGAATATTGATTTATTGAGCTTTTTCGTATTTTATGGCGTTCAGGACTGGACAGATATTTTATTCTTATTTGTAAAATGAATAAAGTGGATTAAAACACACACAATAATAATTATAAACACGGGGGCTTAGAAAGGATCAAATTAAAACAATACGGAACGATTTTATTGAAGTTCCAATTCAATTTTGGATAACCTAAAATTTTTTGAATGAAATTCAAATTTCGAAGATAACGTTTTATCACGCTCTCTAAAATGTTTCTAGATATTTTTTACATGTTGAAAGGTATTAAAGTTGCCGACTTACACTTTTTAAGTTTGCAGTTTGGAATAGAAATAGAATTCTGCACCAATAAATCTGTCATGTTTTATATTGTTTGATCACTACAATTACAATTATAGTGCTCATTGATCAATTCAGATCAGTAATATAATTGAAAAAATGACAAAATGTCAATTACTGTTAGCTCATGTAAAGAAAATATGATCTTATTTTTACCTGACTATGGCAAAGCTAAAGGAGGGTTCTGAATTTGACAGGTTGTGTTTGTATGTATGTACGAGTATGCATATACATTCTTCATAGCTCCTCAACTACTTATTGGAACTGGACAAATGATGTATAGTCAGAAACGTCTCTATCGTCCGTTGGTCATAGGCTTTATGACATGTCACTGAATTCAAAATCTAATCGACGATACGATTTGATATTATATTATACAATTATCACTGTACAGAGATACATATATTCAAGATTGAAAAGCCGTTGTCACGCATTTTTAAAGTGTTATGATATAATACTTTTCCTGTTACCTATGACTACGACTTTTCAAAGTTCATCAACACCCCTCAACACATCACAACCCATAACGTCCCATTGACGGGCTCGGGTCTTCTCTCAGGAGAGGGTTAAGGACTTACGTCCCCACGCCGCTGGCCAAGAGCGGGTTGCTGGTAAGACAAGTTGTGGCTACGTAATCTTGCCCTAGGATAATTCTAAGCCTTGAACTAAGCTCCACACTGTGATAACAACCGAAACCGACTGCTTAACGTGACCTCCGAATCACGGAAACGCTGATAAAATATCGTGCCATAACCGGTCGTCCTCGGTTATTGTTTCCAACCAAGCTTGACTCTGAGCGCTTTGTTTCGGTTTCTTGTATCTATGTACACTTGACTGGTGATTGTGTTCTATAGTATCATATCTTAGCGTATAACATTAATGATAACTTGCAACGAAGGCATCTTGGTGAAGTCTATTATTATTATTTTGTTTCTTCAGTAACATTGTGTAATTCAGTGTTCTAAAAATCTTGTTCCATACTTTTTCAGCCCCGTTTTTTGTTGTAGTTGAGTTTGAGTTTTTACTTTTTTTTGTGTCGTGTAAATATAAATATTAAATTACAAGTACAACAACAATTACAATATAAATTACAATGTGTTGGTTTGAAACACAAATTTAAGCTCAAACTCAACAACAATTATTCAAACTCAACCGATTCAATTTGTAATCAAAATGAAGAATTTATATTCAGATGTTTCGATGAGAATAGTACTCAAGGTCAAGGTCACCTTTCCTAATCAAAGGTTCTTGTAACCTTAGTGAATGACCTGTAAGGTTATAACTTGAACTGCTTGTAACTTTTTACTTCTACCAGGTCATCATATTTTCAGTTTTATATACCAATATTCGTTTACCGCTTAAGTGAAATAATTACATATAACACATGGCATTAACTCAAATTAATTAACATTATTAAAAGAACTTAATTTTTTAATATATAATAAACTTGTATAACTTGTAAAATTATGATGCGTTATATTCTGTAATATTAGACACAGGGAAAATTAAAGTAGAAATAAACGAAGCCTGATAAAATTTGCTCACTGCAAATATTTTAGAAGTCCGTTAAATCTTGTACATGAGCTCAATTACTACGGAAAGTGTTAAAGGATGATATACGATTATACTAAGATTTATTTTCCACAAAGATGAATCCAATTTACTTTTTAGTACGTTTTTATCACAGTAACGTATGGGATATACCCACTAGGAGACTGAAATTTTATTCCAAATTTTAGAATTTGAATTTTCTTCTCAATTGGAATAAAATGAAATGTGAGCGTTGGAGAAAATATAGGTCCTATTCATATGGCTCCGACTATGAATATTCTTTGGGGATAAAAAATAAAATATTTTTATTGTTTGTTGTGCTAATATTAAATAGAACTGATAAAAAATAGATCTAATCATAAACCCTTTATCTTGAAATTTAACAAAGATTTGCTTTGTTGCTGTAAAAATAATATTCATTTACAATACAAACTTAATATTTTAAAAATACTCATGTATTCAAAAAATATTTTTTTTTATATTATGAAATATGAAAAACTCGTCATATATTATGTAAATGTTAATATTAAATATAAGCGAGGCATAAAAATATCAAGTACATCATCCTTTACGACATTTTATTACGAAGCCTATCCCATCACACTGTAAAAGATCACCACATTCTTAATCACTATTCCAAGCAAAGTATTTTCAACCAAGCTTAAAGCTTACTATACAGATTTAACAAAAGCTTAACGTCCGTTATCAGATGCTTCAAATCAATTACCTGTCTATTGATTGGACAATTTGTCGTCGGCTAATCCCCTACAGGGCAATCGATATTAACTAAATTATCTATCAGGTGAGACATCCGATGACCGGCTTAATCGCTTTTGAGAAACAGCTTTCGCGTAGTTTTTAACTGAAGGACGTTATGACTTCTTCATTCCTGTGTTCTTTCTAATACAATCTAAGTTAAACAAAGTTTCAATTCAAAAATGTTTCAATTGAAATTCTAATGTACAAGTATTTTTGAAAAATTACGTATTTAATAAACTAACTTAATATTTTCTTTTATGATAATAAAGTCCAGAAGGTATTGATATTTGTATCAATGAAACTGAAATTTAAAGTTAAATTCTAGTGGTTAGCGTATGCGGCTGCTGATCAAGAGGTCTCGGGTTCGATTCCCGGGTCGGACCAAATATTTGTGTGATCCACAAATATTTGTTTCGGAGTCTGGGTGTTTTTCTATGTATAATATGTATGTATTTACAAAAAGAAAGTATGTTTATGTATTTATATTAATTGTTTAGTACCCATAATACTGTGAAAACCTTCATTGATTCGCAGTAGCATCCTTTCACAGAAGATGTCAAATGATTTCTTCTTTTATGTTTGGCGTATTGTAATGTGAAAAGATTGAAATATATCTTATGTTATTTTGTAGATTTAGAGTGTTATTTCGTGTTCTAAACACCTCATAAATACAAGCTCTGCTTAGTTTGGGACTGGATGACGTGTGTGTAAGATGTCCGGAATATTTATTTATTATTATTATTAATCGTTTTGTTCTCAAGTCAATCCCTAAAGTCGCGATTCAAACAACTAAAGTTCTGAAAAAGTTACGCACTGTTTAAACAGTTAGTTGTAATTTGCTTTCTAATTGTCTGTGAAATAATATTCAATATTAAGGTAATTGGTGCTGCAGTTGGCTCAATTAAAGGTTTCATTACTTCCCACGTCTCAATCACGCGGTGTTTCGCATGCGTTAGTTTTTCTAATGAAATAACTCAGTCTGAGGGGAGACGCCGATGAGAGTTTCGTGAAATTTTCTTTGCGTGTACTTTATAGAACAATTTTGTTTTTAACTGAATTAAAAGATGTTGAATATCAACAGCTTTGTAGAAATTCTGTTACTGATATTTAATGGGTATTATTTTTGAAAAAATAAATCGTCAGTCACAGGGTGATGTAATACACTGCGTATCATATAAAAGACTGAAATAACCTGAGCGAAGAATTTTCTGAGAACAATAAAAAATATTTTATTATTTTTAGATGATTTTATTTATAGTCACTTTATTAATGATGCTTACAAGACAACATCAATGCAAAGAGAAGGAAAACTTGAAACCAACCCTATACCAACCCGTCTTGCCAGCGTGGTATAGTAGGCCAAAACCTCCTTTTTAAGGAGAGGCCTACGTCCAGCAGTGGACTGTTAAAGGCTTTTCATGATTGATAATATTTTATATTGTCAATTCCCAATTTCAAAATGGTACAACACAATAAAAAATCTTACAGCTTGGTAAAAAGAGCCAAAAATAAAAAATAACTAAAGGCATTAAGGCCATGATAATAATATCTTTACACATAAAGTTCATAGGTAGGTGTAGAACCTGAATTGCGTCTGAGGGTTTCAAAGTCGCTCCTCCCGGTTACACGGAGAGGTAATCCTTCAGTAAAATAGCTGTATGTTAAATAAGGCAATGAAAGGCAAATGTGAATGTTATTAAAACAGGGGTTTTAATTGAAAAACAACAACAACAACGATGGAGACAACAATTTTGTTTCTATGTTTGATGTTAACTGCGGTTATTGTAGTAAATCGCAAGTAACGCTGCGGACTGAAGTAAGTTTAATCAAAATTAGCCTATCAAAGTGACTCTCCTCTGCTTGATCGAAAGCATGAGTAGAATCTAGTAGGGGCCACCATCCTCATTGTGAGTGCATACAATGTTTCTGTATCATTCTCGCGAGAGAGTATCATTCTCCAGAGTCCGGGAGAATGATGCAAAATGATTGGGTCTTCGGTTTCACACTCACTAACAAAACGCAACAGCACGAATACTGTAGTTTCAAAGTTGGTCTTCTGTGTAAGAGTAGTACTGTCTTGTAGAGCCTGCCCATTCGTGCTAAAATCAGCGTGGCTCTACTACTAGTCCATTACTATCAGTTTTTGGTGTTTCATCATATTCAGAGTGTAAATAAAAATAGAGTAGAAATAAACTCTTTTATAAAACAGTAAAATATTTTAGTGCTATAATTGCACTATATTGCTTTTGATGCTATAATATGGGCTGTTAGCGACGCGAGCAACGAGTAGTCTTAAGTCATTTATGTAAATAATAGAATTGTATTATTAAGAAATATTGTAAACTTGCACTTGTATAAACGTAAATAGTAAATAAGCGCCCTACGACAAAACGGCTCGTCGTTAGGGTAAAGTTTCGAGGTAGCTTAGAGAGGGAAAGAGACAGAGTATATCGAACTTTCTAGAACGCCGCGTGGGAGGGCAGCCAATCAGCGCAGAGCAAGCGTCGGAGGCGGGCTATATATACAGGGTCGATTTAGCCGAAAAGTCAGTGCAGTTCGGACCGCCTCGAAGACAACACGAAGAAAAGAAACCTGAAGAGCTCCAGTACAAGAACACTGCAAGATACATTGAAGAACATTGAAGACATATTGAAGATTAATATTGAAGATCGGCGATATTGAAGATTGCAAGTCGAACTATTCAAGATCAAGATCGTGTCGCAGTACAAGTGCAAGTGTGACGTCATTAGGGTTAAGCATCAGCATAGGCTTAGTGTTAGCAACATTGTGTATGTAAATAAACCACTAATTCTCGAAGTATCCCCGACCGCTCTTTTATTTCGTTTCGAACAGATACAGTCCACAGATAAGTCGAAGGCCCCAGTAGGCGAACCCTACATGGGCCTTTGAGAGGTAAAGACACCAACAGATGTCGTATTTTAATTCTAGTCTGTAGGCCTTACATAGATTAGATTTAATTAAAGGGATACGGGTATAAACTAGAAGGAACCTAAAACCATCAATCTTTAAAAAATAAAATATTAAATGTATAACAGCTATTACTTTACCTAAAACAGTTATAGTGAAATAAATAATAAAATAGTGAAATAAAATTTGCAAAACCAATAAACTAACAGAAGATCTGCTATTAAAATAATCAATATCATATCATGAACCGCAAACACACACAGAATATTTTAACGTTGAGTAAACATGGAGGCCAAAACACAATCCGTACAAATAACTATAAAACGATTTGTATTGAACCAAAATGAAATGGCCGATTTAATGGATTATGACTGTAATTTCATTTGTTTGTACGCGTGTATGTATAAGCTATTCACTGTAATTATTGTGAGCTTTGTTTTTGAACACGTTATTGGTATTAAAAATCAAATGAGTGGCCAAAAAGTGGCCAGTTTTTTTAAAAAAAGTACATACGACGCAAACGATAAAACAACACAAAGGCAATTTTCAAAATTTTTGTCACTTTGTCTGTCAGTTTGTTCTTTTGATTTTGGTGGGACTTTCACTGGCAGAAAGCTGATGACATAAGAAGTAACTTAGGCTAACTTTTATCAGACTAGTTTTGCACCGTGGCGTTACTCGCGATTTAGAAAAATAACCGCGGGACGGAGCTAGTATTGTACTGAAATTGATAATATTTAATGTGTCATGTCACTAACATTCACCCACGCACACACATACACACACACGCATACACACACACACACACACACACACACACACCCATACACATACTCACTCACGCTCACGTATACGTACGTACGTATAAGAGAGAAACACTTCACACTTTACATTTTATTTTGTTAATTTTATAATTTAATTGTCATTTCATTAAATTATTGATCCTACATTTATAGATAACTTAATTTAATAATGCGAGTTAAGTTTTAATTTCGGTGAGGAATGGCGCCGTAAGCCGAAATACAGGTTTTACCTAGTTTGGCAACGGAGGCTAACTCATGCTCAATTTATAATCTAATCTAGTGTTTAATCGCCTAGGGCAACTTCGCTATGAGCACCCATAGTAACATATCGATTTGTAAATATGACGAATGATATCTACAATCATACACACATCTCTTCCATAAAATCGCATGCAAATGAAAGATCTCAACTTCGGTAGTCGTAACAAAGAGTCGGTAAGTAAGTTTTTATTTTTAAATATGTATTACGTTATCGAATTTCTGTTACAATTTTAAGTGTGTGTGCTTGTGTGTGTGTATGTATGACGCAGTCTGTGTGCTGTACGTACGTACGTGTATATATGGACATGTGATCCTCCATCAAGTGAAGATTTTTTTTTTCTATTTTCTCATAATTTTGTTCGATCAAGCATGCTTTTACTTCAATTTTATATTCACAATAGTTGAGGCTATATATTCGAAGCAGTCTATTTACCTATTTACCTCATTATAATTTTTTGACTAAGAAAAACGAACTGGTGTTTTGTGAAAGTCTCTATGATACTTTAAAAAAGTCACACAAGAAAGGAGTTCAAAAAATCGCTACTGCGTTGTGCGATTTAAAAAGTTATAAGGTATAACACAAGCCATGAAGTTCTCTTTGACTCCTTTTTATTCCTACGGAAATAGGGAAAAAGTGTTCCGAAAACCGTTCAGCTGGTGTTCGCAACCATTCCAGATATACTTGGAGTATATACTTTGTGCAAACGAGCGTTTGATAGGGGCATACCGGGATTTAAGCATGTGCTGGATATGGCAAGAACGTGGCGGTGTGTGCCTGTCTATGAAATATATAAAAGTAATTTACATTGCGTAAGTAACTTTTATATATTTTCTCAATAATGAAATGCTTTTGAACTATGGAGAAGGTTGTAGGAATAATTTCTTTTCTATTAGAGACTTTCTCGTGCCGTTTACAATTTAATTTATTTTTAAGTTATCTTCCAGAGCCTAAGACTGTTATTAGTATTATGCATCATCTATATCTATCCATATATATCTATATTAATATCATCATTATCGACAACCCATAACATCCCACTGCTAGCCTCGGGTCTACTCTCAGTTGAGGGTTAAGGCCATACGTCCCCACGCTAGCAGAGTGCGGGTAAGGGACTGGCGCAACGTACATTGTTGTGGCTACGTAATCTTACCCAAGGATGTTTCTTAGCAACCGACTGTTTAACCTGACCCCCGAATCACGGCAACGCGGTCATATTATGTCATAAAAAGCCACCCATCTAATTACTGACCGTGTCGTCGTTGCTTACCCTCGACCGTTTCCAATTACATAAGTCCACTTGATCATGAGCGCTTGCATAATGAATGATGTTATTGATGACGTAATTACAACATTGCATGTTTATTGATAATAAAATAATAATAATGATGACAAATAATGACCGATAATGACTCTTGGCGTCACATTTTATTAAGCAACAAAATTTGACACAAATTAATAGATCGGTAAATGTATGCGTATTATAAATATATATTGAACTCTGAAAGGTCGAACATTTTTTCTGATTAGCAATGCTACCTTCAGTCCAGTCAACCAATTCAATAAAAAAATATAAATTGTTTTACAAGAAGTAAAGATATCACGTAGCATGTTAAAAAACCACCTTTATAATAATTGAATTTAGCCTTTAACAGTAACTGCTAGATATAGACTACTCTCAAAAAAGTGGTTTTGGCCTACTATACTACACTAGTCAGACGTACTTTTGTTGTTTTATATTTTTAAGACTGGTTTTGTAAAGACCAAATGAACAATAGGATTGAGTGTGTGAGTGATGAACAACATCATGAGTTACAAGTTTTCACTATCTCTTCCATACAAGTGCCATCCCCGTCAGTCTGTACATATCTTATGGTATCGCTATCTGTAAGCGGCGGGAGGGATTGCCAGGCGGGATTATATCTTTTATGATAAAATGTCGGAGCTCGCTGCTCTAATAACTCATTTAGTACATGGCGTTAATTAATGTTCCTCACTAGTTTTTTCCTGGATATTTATTTGATATTGTGTTCGTTGTGTAGTTTTGAGCTTTGATAGCGATAAATTATCTTGTGATATAGCTATGAAGACTGCTGATAAAGTGTTTCTTTTTTTTTTAAAGTGCTCCCAAAATAAATCTGCTCAGCTTGATGGAAATCAGCATGAGCAGTATCCAAGAGTGCTGGTCACCGTCCTAATTGCCAATGTGGACAACGCAACACGGTGACCCATACTATGGCGGCCCAGACAAATGTTTCTTCACGCCCCTGCATGAAGGATAGGGAGTTCCAGTTTTTGACTACTCGACACAGGAAGGAAGAGCCGAACCGCTAAGTTCTGGTGCGTATTTCACTCTAAAACAGTGACTCCCAAGGCCATCACGCGTTGTCCTGTAAAGGAAAAGAGAAGAGGGATCAGTTAGAAGAGCTATTCAGAACACTCCCTATGGTAAAGGCGATAGAGGACTGCCATAGATGCAACATGTCTTCACAACTGCAAAGGTTCAAGGATCTCGGTGGCTTCGGGACTATGGATTATGTGGACTGCTCGCCTCTGCAACCGATCAAGAGCGTCAAGTAAGTACTGCGCGGATCCATGGCAAAGATGAGAACAATACTCGTTGCAGGATCGTACCTGGGTCTTATAAAGAAGAAACAGATGCTCCGGCGAAAAGAACCATATCACTTTGTTAAGCATACCCAATTAAAGCGAGGCCGCCTTTGTGACGCTCTCAATATACTCCTGTCGGTTGAGATCCCAGCAAATATCAATATCCAGGATACCGAGCTAATCCTATAGTGGCAGCTGCGTGTGCTGAAAAGTAGGGAGAGGAAAGAAGAGACTTTTTAGTAGTGAGCGAGCAAACCTCTGTTTTCTTGGCGATGAACTCGACCAGATTCTCATCACTCCATTAGGTAAAATGGCTCAGAACCTGGTCGAGCTCAGCAACAAGCTCCTGTCATTTTGCCTAAGCGTCTGCCGGGTTAGCCGTAGGAGGTCTAAAATATTGCATATAAACTGTGCTATCGTCTGCATAGCAATGTATGTCGCCAAGGGATAACATATCATTGATATGCAGAAGAAACAGGGTGGACGATAGGACAGAGTCCTGAGGTACACCGGAAAAAGTTTTATACGTAAAAAAAATGTTAAACGTTTAAATGAATGACTTGTTATAGGACGTAGAAATGTTATAGAAATACATAATAAATGGAAAATTAATAGTTAAAGCAGGAGGAAACTTTTTAAAGCCTTTAGATTCTAACACATTAATACAGTGCCCACAGTAAAAAAAAAAAACTATTTTGTCCAGTACAGAAAATTTAGTTCATTTTTTCTCGCTACGTACAAAATCTTTAATCATTTTAACGGGTGGTTAAGACAAGATACTTTTACGATAACACTATGACAAAAAGAGCTGCATCAATTTTTGAGTTCGATTTTATTATTAAATATATATAACTGGTGGTTTAAAACGACACTTGATCTGTTGATGTTTGACCCGTGATCCAGCCATCTAACGTGAGCTCAAGGTGGTTAAAATCATTGGAAAAAATGTAAAAAACATTTTAAGAAATGTATTTAGTCTTAAAGTAGTTGATTTCAATTGCCTGTAAGAGACTAGAATAAGGAAAATATTTCTTAACTTGTGCCTATAAGAGTATTACAAGAAAAATAAGTACAATTAACATTGCATTTATAACTGCAATAGAAGGAATAGTATTAGGTGTGTTAGACAACTACACAATTTAATTCTTAGTAGCAAGAATCTGAGTTATTGATAAATTAATAATGATCAAAATAAATGTAATATTCCACAAAATGTACGGGCCGCGAATACCATTCAATTGTCGAGTTAGTAAACCAAAAATAGTTAAATTCATTGTATCGGCATTTATTTTAATGTTTTTTCCTAACGATATAAAACGTCGCGTCGATCAAAACTTAAACTTCACAAAATTAAAATGCAAGTAAATTTACGGGCACAGTTATCTGTGCGGCCAGTATAGAGTCTGTATTATGCGAAACCTTCCGTAAATTTAACGTTTCAACTCTCAAGTCTATTCTAGCTCTGAACCAGTCTCTTTATAGTTTTTTTTTAATCCGCCATCGTTTTTATAAGGGTGGCTCAAATTTTTATACTTTCATTCAAACTGTTAATGGCTTTTACGTAGTGCGCCCGGATTTTGAGGTAAGGTATAATTTTCTTGACTTTAAAAAATAATATTGTTGTTAAGTTTTTGGAAATATAGTTGCTCGTATAAAAGGAATCTTTTTAGAACTTCGCAATAATGTGACTCGAAACTTTTATTCTTATTATACATATTTATAAAATTTAAGCTAAAAATAGTAAATGGTTCACAAATTTCGTAATGATATATTGTTATCATTACGAAGTCTCCAATAGTTCCGAACTAGGTTGAAATTAAAACTAACATCAGAAACTGCAACACTTGACATACAAATGTCATAAAAGTTATCTAAAACAAATCTTTTATATATATAATTCTTGTGTGAGTGTGTATGTCACTGAACTTCTCTCAAACGACTGGACCGATTTGGATGAAATTTTTTGTGTGTGTTCAAGGCGATCTGGGAATGGTTTAGATTCGCAATTGGACCCGGTAGGTGGCGCTGCGATCAAGTTCTGGAATTTTAAAGTTGGGTGGTACGAAGTTCGCTGGGTCAACTAGTAATTTATAAATTCCATAACAGAAAAATATTATACTATTCCAAAAATGTTTGTAGACGTGCCACATACTGATAAAATATAATAAAAATATATAAAACCAAAAGAGACAAAACACACGTTAAAGTATTTGGGTGCACGAAGTATCGTCTTGGTACGTTCCAGACGAAAATTGGTATATTTTTATTGAGGGCGTGTGACAATTCTCTGCCTTTCTTGAATTATGTGTTCTACGGATCATTGGCAATTGTATGCAGGAAACAAGGTATGAGAGTATTTTTCAGAGCGGAAAACGGACTTGACAGACTGTTGTAAATTAAGTGTGTAAGCGTTTGAAAAGAATATCTCACATTTATATTCTTTATGAAATGAAGTTTCCGTAAGGAAATTTGAAAGAATTTAAAATATATTTTTGAAGGTCCCTAATAGTTTTATAAGTGTATGTAACACTTTTCTTGGGTGTTCTCTATGTATGTATGTATTATAATATGTATGTATTTACAATTTTTTTGTATTTATAACAGTTGTCTAGAACCCATAACACAAGCACTGCTTAGCTTGGGACTAGATGATGTTGTGTGTCAGAATCAGATGTCCAATATATTTATTTATTTATAATTATTATTTATTTATGGGTGTATAAATTACATCTTATAGTACAATTTCAACCTATTTACTTCTCGCTGTGTTCTTAAATCTTGAGTCACTACCAAGACGTATCGGCGAACCGCTTCAGGCCGATCGCTGGCAAATTACGCCTATCAATTTCTGTACGGTAGACGGGGATTTGCAACCATTGCAATCTTCAACTTGTCATTGTCAATGTTCAGGTCCTGCGATTGACACGGAAATCACTATCGGCCTGCGGTCCCTACACCCTGTTATTGTGGCAGCTCCTATTAATTTTGGCCACTTGAATTATGTTGTAAGGGTTTGTGAATATTTATGAGCTTCGCTTTGAGGATAAGAAAGGGTTGGTGGTCATTGATGACAGTAATAATATGGAATATTTTGTATTGGACACAATCTTAAGAATCATAATTTTTTGTGATGTGTTCAATAGTGTTTACTTTTCATGTGATCTTTATTTCCTATCACTGCAGCAACAAAAATGTTTTAATACAAAATTAAAAATAAGATTTCATATTGGGACAAGAAGACCTTAACCACGCTCCTACGAGATTTAGGAACAACAAACCATGATTCCCAAATCAATCGTGGGAGTTAAGAAACATGTAACAGTATTGAACAGTTATTAAACTCAACTTTATCATCATCAACAGCCTTTAACAGTCCACTGCTGGACATAGGCCTCTCCTTTGAAAGGAGGTTTTGGCCTACTAAACTACGCTAGCCGGCACAAAGGCAGACGGGTTGGTATAGGGTTGGTTTCAAGTTTTCCTTCTCTTTGCATTAATGTTGTCTTGCGTAGTTTATCCCTTAGTCGCCTTTTACGACACCCGCGGGATTAATAGGGGTGGTGACACTCTGTAGTCTTAACCCGTCACCACACGGACTTTATAAATAACAACTTTATAAATTTTAGGAATTTTTGTTTTGAGGTGTAATCTTATCAGATCTATATCAGATTGTCTTTCGAAACATTAGTGGTAGATAGTCTGAAATCTTATCTGAGATTTGTATCCTTCCAACTAAACTACTTACCTAGGAATGCAACGTATAATGCAACAATAACTCGTTGGGCCGTACGTCGCCAACTTGCAATTCGCATGACAAAACCTCGTGGTATTCTAATAAATTTCTAAATCGACATAAGTCGTTTCGTATTCACTGTGGCGACGTGGATTCGCAAGCACAATAAGATCATGTTTCAAAGGACTGTGTTTTGCATATCTGTGAAGTTCGGTCGCAGACGAAGATGGTGTTTGTCGACTATGTTTTGGTCTCGACGCGCAGTTATTTTTTATTTTTATAATATGGGCTGAGAGTTTGGGTAGGACGGGAATTTGCATATTAGAACAGCCAATGTAAGCAATTGGAAACTTTTTATATAGTTGTAATAGAAATACTTGATTCTAGATAAATATTAAATACATTTCAAACACTGGCTAAAAATCTTTAGGAAATGACCAATATCACCTAAAATTAACTGAACTGCTGGAAACTTCAACAAAAATTAAAATTGTTTGTGTAATAGGCCATAACATCTTTCTCGATGCTTGATAATAAACAGGTAGTTTTATGTCTAAGCTCATTTTATCTCTAGCTCATAGCCCATCCTAATGATAACATGTATTTCTTTAAGCTTTTTTTAAATATTTACTATGAAACAAAACCTCTGACTCTAAATGACGACCTTACTTGAAGTACCTGAACTGCTGGCATTAGTTTCAAACCTCAAATATCAAAGCTCTCTTACAACGACACAGTACGGCAAATTTGCTCCATAAAAGCTCTTTTGCCTCTCTACCTTTCCTTTGGGATATTGTGTAAGCTATAATTTTACTTTTCAATAATTTTACAGCTTGTTATTTACGAAATATAATTAAGTCGAAAATATTGCGATGAACAATATTACGTCGCTGAGAAGCATTTTTTCGTAAATCTTAATGTTGACATAAAATGTGATCATCAACATGCTTTAATAGGCCACTGCTGAATGCTGGAGTCTTCTTATAAAGTACTAGCTTTTGCCCGCGGCTCCGCATGCGTGTATCTTGATTATTGCAGTAAAAAGTAACCCATGTATATGGCGTTGAAGTAGCTAGAATTTGAGATTTTTTGACGATCAATTTTCAAATTTTTCATAATTCAAAAGTTTAGTGCTGATCAATTGAGTAGTTTTCGCGTGAAAGCGTAACAAATAAACTTACATTCACATTTATAATATTAGCAGGGATTTATAAAGTATTGAAATCAAAATAAAATTAACCTTAAAGTTTTATTTATGGTATTTACGTATCTATCAAAAATACCCAAAACTGTACATAGGTACGTTACGTATGCTGCTAATATTGTTGAATATTTTTACACGCTTTATATATTAGCTTAACCTGTATGTTTGTTTGTTTGTGTAACCGACTCCTTTAGGTGCGATTTTGATCCACTTTAAATGGCCAGATTTCGTTCAAACTTTGTAGATTTATCGAGATTGTTTAAAAAAATTAGTCTTGTTTAGTCTAAAAAACAAATAAAAGTTTTAAAAAACTAAACATGCACGCTTTTAAACAAAATAGTAGAAAATAGTAATAATTTTAATGTATCACAGCGTAATTTAATGTAACAAAGCATCCTTCGCTTTGTTACATTAAAATTATTTTCTCAAAATTACAATCTCGATAAATCTACAAAATTACAAACGAAATCTGGCCGTTTTATGTGGGTCAAAATCGCACCCAAAAGAATCGGTTACAAAAAAAATAAACATACTATTTTTTTATTGACAAAGTCTCTAGAGTTCATCAGAAAACGTTTCTGAGAGTTTTTAAAGTTTTACAAAAGCTGACATACGCTAATATCTGAATTGATGTTGATATCCTGAACACACGACCATTAAAAAAACCCAATGAATCCTTCTAGATGAAATTAAACAATGTAATGCAAGTAATAAAACATGGATAAAAAAAACAGTGTTTGTTAAGTGTTGATAAGTGCAGTCGTATTTCTTTAGTGAATGGTGAGGTCGGAAGCCCATAAATGTAGAAACATCTCACTAAGCCACCAATGACAATGCTTCACTGTCTATACTCACAATTAGCATGATGACCTCCACTATTAGATTCTACCAATGCCTTACATTAGGCAGAGTAGAGTCATTTAAATAGACTTTATTATAATATAAAAAAAAACTAATATTTGCAGATCAAACAAATATTTGGCCTAACCCGGGGGTCGGACCCGAGAGCTCAAGCACAGCATTCCCATACGCTATCACTACGCCACCGAGGCAACTAAAGCATGGCACTCCTAAAGCACGGTACCATTCTATCTAATCCTAAAACACCATCATAGTAAAATAAATATTAACCTGAAAAACTTGACAGCATAGTCCAACAAAGTGAGCCTCTCCAGACAATTATAAACTACACAAGAATTGCCCAACGAAGTATTTTCACCTTTTGTTAGTATAAAAGGTGTTCGGTCCTGATTGAATAAAGAAAATTGCCAAGTCAGCGTACCTTTAACAATGGGGTAACAAAAGAGGTATGGGAACGAGGACAAATGTTTGCCCCTGTGTCGTTTGGCATTTTCTAACTGGCTTTTGGCATTTTAGAACTTCCACACATAGAGATTGTTAGTCTGATATGTTCGTACTACAGTTACTAGCAAACGATCTAGTAATGGCTAACATAGCATTGTGGTCTAGTCTTCATTTAGTTTTATGTTCCATAAATCTTAATATTTTTTTTATGTTTTATATCTTTAATCTTAGATTCTATTGTTTTAATTTGTTAATCTGTACTAACAATAAACAAAAAGCTAAATAGTATTTTTTATTGTTTTGTTGAACGCACTAATCTTAGAAATTACCAGTACGATTTAAAAAATATTGGGCGTTAGATGGGTTCATTTATCGCGATAAGCTTAATATTATAAACAGGAAAGTTTGTGAGTATGTATGTTTGTTGCACTTTCACGCAAAAAACTACTGAACGGATTTGGATGAAACTTTACATTAATATAGCTTAAATATCAGAATAATACATAGGCTACTTTTTACAGCAATAAGCGAGATACACGTGGGCGGAGCCGCTGCTGAAAGCTAGTATATCTATCTTAAAATATAAAAAAAAACAACTATGACCGGAATATATTGCATAGGCGTAATAACGATATTTTCTTGAGAGCTTTTAAAGAGTTATAAATGTAACTGTTTGTAATTTTAAAATTGTTAATTTTCCAACGCTGTCAGTTATATCAATTTCACATTAAATTTATTCTAGAACCGCTAGAAGCATTCGACGATTGCGAATTGGTTACCTATAACAGCGTGAAAGAATTTGGGCATCAGGAGACATGTACGAGGTTGCTTGGATAATATATATGAACAATTCTATAATATTTCAGCTTTATAATATTTTAAGATCATTAAATGTAAAACAAATCAATCAAGTTGATCGTTCACAAAAACAAAAAACGCATTATGGAAAAATATGTAACAAAGTGGTATTTGGGAAGTGTCAATCTGAACTTTGTTTAAACAGCAAATGTCAGGAGTTAATTATAACTTAACAGCTTCGCCCTTTGTCAACACGTTGCTATCTGGAGTATCAAGTTTAATATGAGTACGTGTCCTTGTGTTCTTTTAAAAACGGTTTAAAATTACAAATTCTATGTTACTAAAATCTCTTTTTAGGGTTCCGGAGTTCATGACTCGGAACCCTTATCGATTCGTCATGTCCGTCCGTTCGTCTGTCTTCGATTTACTGTCCAAATAGTTAGTGATAGAAAGATGAAACTTTGCAAGGTCATGTGTTTCTAACACGTCTACAAAGTGCTACAACATAAACATGAAAAAAAAAAACATTTTTGTTTAGGGTACCTGTTTTTTGGAAGACAAGTATGGCTGTACGAGTGTATGAGTATATAGTACGAGTCGCTGTAACATTTGAGTAATATCAAAAATCTAATCAAAAATAATCAAAGTAATCAAAGTTAACAGTCTACTACTGGACGTAGTCTTTCTTAAAATAATTCAAGACAGTTGATAAATTTGCTATAAATCATTGTATCCTACGCAATGATTTTTCTGTATAGTGATTCGACGACCCCCAGAGTATCATCATCGGCAACAACCTATAATGTCCCACTGCTGGGCTCGAGGCTCCTCTGAGGAGAGAGTTAAGGTCATACATCCCTTTATTTGAGTTGGAGTTGGCAAGGTACGTTGTGGCTACGTTAACTAGCCTTTAGATCTTTTGAAGCCCCCCACTAAGCTTCACGACTGTTATATTATGATAGATATAAACAGTGTCGCTGTTTGTTATATTTTATGTTATAAAACGCCTGTGAAAGTGAGGGAGGGCTGAATATATATATAGTGAAATGCTTATCACGCCTCATGACTAACTACTGTTGCAGTACGGAGTGGGCATTAGAGTAAGATGTGACCTATTAAATAAATTAACATCTTAGTTTGATGAAATTTTAGAGGTAGTAGAGCCAAGCACAAATGGATCGGTTCAACCCGGGCAGTACTACCCTCACACAGAAGATCAAATCTAAATGACAGCATTCGTGTTGTCGTAATTTCGTTAGTAAGTGTGATACTAGAAGCATCTCACTAAGCCGCCATAGTGTGGGTCACCATGCTGCATTGTCTGTACTTATGATGGAATGGTGATCCCTACTCTTAGATTATACTCAAGCTTTCTGTCAGGCAGACTAAATCCACTTTAGTAGACATGACTATAAAAATGGAGAGTCCAAATGTACCCCTGCCATCTTATCTTAAATTTTTAAAAAGCTCACGAAACTCAAGAACCATTTTTTTGAATTCAAGATCATTACTAAATTAAATATTTAAGAAACTATGATATTATCCATTTACATGTATTTATATTTTGAATATAAAAGTTCTTAAAATAAGGTTCACCCTAAATGTTATTGAACAGGAAATTGACAAAAAGTATTTTCAACGGCCTTTTCAAATGGTGCTTTTATTACGTTCAATTAGTTTGATTGAAACTTGATTTCGTTGCTTTTATCACTACATTTTATAATTTCATAGTTATAGATAACAATTTAAGTTTATTCTAAGTCTATCTTCTAAAATAATAAAATATAACCATACTTAAATTACTTTTGTGTGAAACAAAATTTCTGTTTCCTCAGCAGTTTTTCAGTGACAAAAAATATAGTTTAATCTAATTTAGCGTCAAAATCCTATCAATTAGTTCAAGTTGCTAAAGAAGACTCACCACGTCTATTTTATGAATAAATATAAATTTATAACGAAAAAAATAATAATTTCTAAAGTATGTTTCCGATAAATCATGTACACATACCAAAAGAATCCAAAGAATTATGATGCTCTCTTTAGCTTAAAATAAAACTTATTTAATCAGAACATTGTTTAAAATATTATGTAATACTAGAACAACTTAACTGACTTTACAATATAGATCGAAGTAAAGGCCTAAAATGAATTAGTGAACACATTCAAAACAACAAATCGCCGAAACAACACTAATGCTAGTGACTCGGCCACATTCGACCTCATACGGTCGCTTTCGGGCAGTTTTGGACGCGGATTTATGTCGGCGAGACACGCTTGGAATTTCGGCGAACGGACAGCAAGGAAAAACAGTCTCGCGATAAGTGCGGGCCCGACGCTAGTTTGCATAAGGTTTTTTGGCACTCTTTATAGGTTAGTGGCAAAGATTTAATTTTATTATTTACGATGTGGGGTCTCACTTTACGTTTTTATGGTCTGGGTGATAAGGCATGTAAATTACGTACAGAATTTAAATTATTTCAAATAGTAGTAAGATGAGTAAGATGAGTCTGTTTTAATAATGTGGTCGGATCGCATGTAATTTGGTGGTGTTTCATGCAGATGGCCGTTCCCATTAAGCCGTCGATCCCGTTTGTCATGAACATCTATATCAATCGTTATTGGAAAGTCAAATATAATAACAACTAGTGCAACCTTCGACGTTCAGTTCACCTTCGAAGTTTAGTTGCTGATTCTGAGATCCGAGAGAGTTAAAACCGGTTCAACTAATTTCATGACTATCTAATTTCCAAAAAAAGTCACGAGAAACACTGCGGATTAAGCTAGTTTGAAATAAAATAGCGGCTTAATATACAGCAAAATAATTCAGGTATCTTGGAATATTCAGAAACCATTAACAATCCTGATGTTAGCGCTATCGATTGCAGATAAGACTGCCCCATTGTCATAGTGATGGAGTATTTGGTCTGCTATGCTTGAGGCCTCGGGTTTGATTTCCGGGTTGGAGCAAATGTTTGTACGATCTACAAATGTTTGATTCCAAGTTTTGATGTTTGTTGCATTTACATAAAAAGTAACTAAGTTATCTATCAGTTACTTTATAGTACAAGCTGATGTGCGCAATGTGTACCTTTTCTTTTAATTTTGTAAACTAAACTTTGAATATAACAACAAACGGATATTTGTAATGTGAAATCTCTTTCCTTATAACGAGAGAGTACATTAGTACACCTTATCACGAAATTTTCATTCATAATGACAACATTTCAAAATTTTGACTCATGGTTGAAAAAGTAAAAATGTGTGCGTAATTTTAATTATCTAAATTTACTGTTAATTTTTATATTCCATTGTATATGCAATAATTCCAAGACCACGTGTAATATATATTTACAGAAACGAAAGTAAATAAACTGAGAAGCCGCAAAAGACACTGGATTGAGAATTATAGCGCATGATAGTGTTAAATATTCCTTATATGAGCAGTGTTTTGTTTTTTTTTTAGATAGTTTGTGGCGTACAACCACTTGGAAGAGGAAGATTCCTCTCTCATGGTTGTACGTCCACACTAACCGATTTGCTTAATACTAGCATTAGGTTTAATCACTGTAACTGACATAAAATGAATTCAGCTGAGTCAGAAAAAAAGTTTTTTTATAATTAAACAAGCGCTAACGTTGAGTTGATTCTGGGTAATGATGATTCACTAATGCTGGCTACACATATGTATTTCTAGTATTAAAAGTCGTCATCCCTCTTTTATAATATTTGATGATAGCTTTTGTTAAGAGACACTCAGATGGTTGATAATCGTAAGGTACAAATTGTTTTCGACAGAAAGTTGTTACAGTAAAAAAAAAAGATTCCGATTTCCGACGAATTGCGAACCTCCTCCTTTTTTGAAGTCGTTTAAAAGTAAACGTAGAAATAGATAACGTGTACAAAACTGCCTTACAGGAACAGAAATCCGTGTTTCTCTCTCATTTGTAATGTGGCTTGATATGTAAACATAGTATAAAGTGAACTAGTAATTGACATTAAGATAGCAAAACACTGTAAAATTTTCAAGTCTTTTTGAGTGTACAAAATGTATAACCATGAAAAATAAACAAATGAATTCTATAATTTTATTCTTTCAGTATTCAAACCGTATCAAGTTCTGGATAATGAAGTTTATCATTTCATTTTAAAACCCACTGGTCTTGTATTTTCCGATCCACCAGCACGAAAACCCCGAACAAATTTACATTCAACATGACATGAAAATTCGAAACCCAATAATAAAATATACAGCTTAAAGTGTTGGAAAATAGTGTCCGACAACCGTGACACTGCAGTCCGTGACATCGTTGCCGAGGGATTTGTGCTCTAGGCGATATCCCCTTCGTTCGCTATCTGACTCTATTGGAATACAATTGCAAGCAAGACCTCAAGCAAAGTACGGCTAACTTTTATATTAGCGCTTTATTGTTAACAAAACTTTGTAAACGTATCTATATAATGACTGTTTAAAAATATACAACTGAATAAATCCTTTATTTGCATATTTATCATTATTTTCAGTACGGTAAAAAGTACATATTTTATCTTCTACATATCGCGTTAATTCTTATATTTTTATTAAAGTTTCACTGCATGTGTGAGTGATGGTTTCAGGTAATATTAGTCGGGTCGACGGAATTCCTGTTTATATCATCGGGAGTGAGTTATCACTGCCATATTGACTGCCTTGTTGGTCTAGTGGTTAGCGTATGCGGCTGCAGCAGCTGCTGATCAAGAGGTCTCGGGTTCGATTCCCGGGTCAGACACAAATATTTGTGTGATCCACAAATATTTGTTTCGGAGTCTGGGTGTTTTTCTATGTATAATATGTATGTATTTACAAAAAAAAAGTATGTTTATGTATTTATATCAGTTGTTTAGTACCCATAACACAAGCTCTGCTTACTTTGGGACTAGATGATGTTGTGTGTAAGATGTCCAAAATATTTATTTATTTATTTATTTATATAAACCGGTCATGCCATGGTATCTCATGGCCTGTCAGAAAACCGGTGCTTATCAATTCTTTCTTTGGTGAGGTTATTGGTGAAAATTAAGCACAAATATTGACGATTGGAGCACTCAAGTATGTCAACAAACTAGTAACTATTGGGCTTCCTCGCCTTCCTCCTTCCTCGGAGGCGGTAGTTATTATCATGTGGCCTGTCTGTTCAATTGTTACTGGCAAAAAATTATAAATAAATGAGAAAAAAATAATATATCAACCAGGACTTTATTAAAGATCTATTGACACTTCATTCAATCAAATTGGTACCGTAGTTCAGGTGCTACAGTAGCACATACAAATAATACGTAAATAACTCATACCCTTCCCTTTTCACCTTCACCTTAATTCACCTTCCTCATAAGCTTTTTACACCACTTAAAGACTAGCTGATAGAAAATGCCCTGGGCATTAAGTACGCCGCTATACAAAAGTGCAAAAAGTTATAAATATATAAGAAATAATGCGAATTACTGATGTTCCTAGTTAACTGACTATGTACAGCAAAATCCAGCATATTTAAATTACTTTTTAATTTACTATTAAAACTACGATTAATTAGTTATTTCATACTAACTAATGCAGTATGAAATAACTAATCAAATCATTTTCAATGAAATATTTTGATTGAAATCATTCAATCAAAATATTAGCATAATGATTAGGTCCAAACTGATATAATTAAAAAGCGTTTTAAATCGCTATTCTTACAAAGGTCCTCTTGAATCTTTGAGACAATGTATTCAGATTATTCCTTTGTAATATTACACACAAGTTGAAAGGAAAATCTTTAGAAAGGAAACTCGTTAAGGTCCCCTTTTCAAGGATAATAATGTCCTACAAAGTATTTCAGAACTTAGTAAAAAATGACTGCTTTTCAAAGTGTTGCGTAATTTAGACTATTTATTTTTAACTCTAACAATTGAAATATATATAATATAGATAAAACCTACATATTAGATATAATTAGATTTTTTTATTATGAAATAAGAAAAATTGTAGCCTTCTAAACCTGTAAGAAATTTCAATAAATTCTTTTTACACAATAAATTTAAATTTTCGAAGGTCTTGCGTGATAAAATGATTTTTATTTAAATAGCTTTGGGCGCCATCTCTTCGAAAATTTTGACTTCAGGGACTCAATCGGGTAACTAAGCATTCACATCTACAGTAGCGACACCTACGTCTGTCGAACGTTATCATAAAGCTCACCCGTGCAGCGCTTTTCTTCCCTTGTTGGAGTTGCAGGAAAAATCCGTTAGATGGCGATCATTAACTGTTTTATGTTTCACTATTGTAGGTTAGATTCCTGCAGGTTGAATTTTGTTTGGTTGGTTTGTATTTTTAAGTTGTATAAAGTTCTTCTCTATTTGGAAAAAATACTAAAAAGAACTTAGCATGTTATTGACATTTTTAGGACACTTAGCTTAGGTGAAACTAGTTCAATTTAATAAATAGCACATACAATAACACTTTTTTAATAAAGGAATTCAATTATTTTGAATACAACAATTTTTGTAATCAGAAAACTACTATACGAAATATTATATTTAGAGCACCGCGATTGTTTTTGAAATTTCTAAAGCGTAAAAAATAGCATAAGTTATTTCTTATATAATCAGCAATCAGTTAATGAAAGTCTTTGCAAATTGGGATCAGCTGTTCTAGAGATTAGCTGAAACGACAGACAAACAATTACTTTGTAAATTTAATTTATCATGCAAGTAATATATATATCTTCATATAAATTTATTAAAAAGCTGGTGATTTAAAATTACAAGTAGAAACTTCATTGCACACCCAGATACATATGTAGATAGTGCTGTGCTAGTGCGCTACGTGATTTCTACAATGAGAGTTTTTTTTGAAGATTTTGAGTAAGACTGCTGCCCCCTTTAAATAAAATTACCCCATATTGCACTAATTGACTTCAATAGAAGTTTGGTTTCATAAAGTTTCAGTTAGTTTAACTTTTTTAATCCAATCATTCAGAAGCATTTAAATAGGCTGACATAGTATTGTTGCATTGTCCGCATTCGCAATGAATGTGGTGATAACTACTCTTATATTCTATTCATGCTTTCCATCAAGCTCAGCAGAGACACTGTGGCAGGCTCAAGTATAAATAAAAATAGTCAAAGTGTCAGAGGTGTAAAAATGGAAAACGGAACCTCGAAATCATCAACAAAAAACGAACCCGTAAAGAATCAAAGTGTGTCTATATCACTTTGATTCTTTATGGGTTCGTTTTTTGTTTTCATGCTCTTACGTACACAAACAATTTTAGCGGAATTTAAACTTAGCGAAACCATATAAAAGATATTGTACAATTGCAACAAAAACAGAAACCCGCGGCGAAAATCTCGATAAATAATGTCCAATAGACAGCGATAGCAATGTTTATTCGTTATTCAACTCGTAATGAGGACTTTGAGATCAGAGTGTTTGGTACAATGTATGAAAGGAACACTATTCTTAATCTTACTAATATTATGATTTGTTAGTGTGTTTGTATGTATGTTTGTTGCTCTTTCACGCAAAAACTACTGAACGGATTTGTATGAAACTTTACAGTCATATAGCTGTTATACCCATTTCACTTCGGAACTTATACTGGAATGTCACAATGCGTTTGAACGAATTGCGACTTCCAACCGGAATTCAGTGACACTACAATGGATAAAAGGACACAGCGGATCACTAGGGAATGATGCGGCCTATGAGCTGGCTCGGAGGGGGTCGGGCGTGACAGTTTTCGGCCATTTCCGTGGTTGGCTGCAAGAATTTACCCGCACACAAGTACTGGCTTCGTAGCCTCTTCACGTAGCGACGAAAGGGTGGGGACCCTTTCGTCGCTGCTCGTCACAGCTACTGATACAAAATTAAATGAACATTTCCAACGTCCAACCTGTATTTAAGCCTGCCAAAATGACTACTCTACCTGATGGAAAGCATGAGTAGCATCAAACAGTAGTGGTTTCATTTCATTCATACATTAATCGTGACATGCAGTGTAGCAACCAGCTGAGATGCTTGTGCTTCATTGGACCTCCGGTTTTGCACGCACCAACAAAACACGACAGCACAAATGCTGTTATTTCTGTTTGGTTTTCTGTGTGAGTGTAGTTCCGCTTTGGTTGAGTTGAATCATTCGTGTTGAAATCCTTATATCCGACCAGTACTTCAGTAAGTACTGGTTAACATAACGTAACGAACGTGCTTGTCTCAGTAGACAAGCACGTTCAAATAAATAAAGAAAAACACTCTTAAGCTTTTAATATTGGTATAGATATAAAAAAAGACATACCTAAATATAAATTACTGTACCTGCCTAAATATAAATTACTGTAGACCGAATTACACATTTATTTTTGAAATACAACTTAACTAAATAGCTAGCTGAAAAGGTAGCTATAAAAGTTATTCTTATAGTAAAATACTTATGTCAATCACTTGCACCATACGCCAGTAGCTCGGTGGATACCATAGCAACTGGTATCACCATTAGCAACAGCCTCCCTGTATCTACGGTAACCCCCCACTCTGTCTTTATGAACTGACGGCCTCATAACGAATAAATTGAATAGCGAAGCCTTAACTCAGCCAACTATGCTACGAATTTGTCATTCATCTGTGAAGTTGTGTGACTTTAATTGGGAAATTTGACAAAATAAAGGATTCGTTTTAAAGGCTTCTAAAGTTAGTTTTGATTTAGCAAAGCTTCTGTTTACGGAAGTTTTGCTTTACAGAAGCATCAACAGAATTGCTATTACTCTAATGAAACGATACCATGGCCTCAAAATAATTATTCCGTAAATTAGAAAAAACGGAGATGAATTATAAATCATTAAACCATAGTTAGGAATTGTTTTTTTTTTCATTTGAATTTTGCCATTAACTTATTAGAAATTACTACTGATGAAATTATAGTCAGATGACTACCAGCTAACATTTTGCTAAGTTCTCTAGTTTACATAGATAAATATCTGATTATAAATATCTGATTATGGTTAATAATATTAATTATTATGAGTGTAAGGTTAATTCAAATGAACACTTACATGCTTAATAACTCTCTTAGTAAGATGGCGGTCACAATGCAATGGGGTGTGCACGTTGTGCTTAGGTAGGCTTCGCCCCGAGATTTGTAGTTTGTATATAGATGGGGTCGTGATTGGTTTGATTAGATTGAGTAACGGCTTGTTATGATTTCGGATTATGTAAAATTAGACTTGTAATAAGAATTTTCTGAGAAATTTACACACATTGATAGTATATATTCACTAACAATTTATGTTAATTAGTATAATCGATCTACAAAGATGGACTCTAAGGGTTATTCATTACCAGATAACAGATTTGCTCACTTGATATTATACCTTAAGGAAAATCGGCCAAGTGCCTGTCAGGCCACGCATAGAATAGGGTTTCGTAGTCATCCATAATGTCACGTAGATTAAAAAATCGTATTATGATTTGATTATTATTGTACAAAGATTTTCTAATAACATACTTTTCAAGTTAGGCCTTTATTACTCTTGAACTAACAAAGTCCTGAAATCCGTTAAAGTTTTTCTTTAATGTTCATTGTTTTTACCAAAAATGATATAACTCGTAAACAGATGCCTAAATCAAATAATCATCTTAGCAACCTCTCAATATTTTTAAAAGACTTTTTTTGCGATACCTGATACGATGAGGTAAACTCAAAAAAACATCCCCACTTTACGTGTAGGGGACGTCCCCTACACGTAAAGTAAAAAATATTATACATAATTTTATTGTAGCTTTCTCGATGTGATAGAAACACATATCCAAGCAAAGTTTCATCTTTTTAGCACTAACCGTT
Organism: Phragmatobia fuliginosa; assembly: GCA_932526445.1. Taxonomy (NCBI): domain Eukaryota; kingdom Metazoa; phylum Arthropoda; class Insecta; order Lepidoptera; family Erebidae; genus Phragmatobia; species Phragmatobia fuliginosa. The sequence goes on along the minus strand of OW052064.1, from coordinate 10,368,264 downwards.
TGGACGGTAAGTTGAGGACGGAAGGAAGGACGGACGGACGGACCAACACGGACGAACATGATAAAACTATAAAGGTTCCGTGTCAAGAACTACGAAACCATAAAAAGGTGTAATAACCGGTATATATGAAATTGCCCGTAATTATATTTCATTTAATGCTTCAAAAGATTTTACTTTTCTTATTATGACAGTTTTCATAATGCTAACTTACATTCACAAAGTAATAAAAAATAATTTAATACTGGTTAATTATGTAGGTAACTCTCTTATTTAGTCGTCTATATGTCGTACGAACACGGAAAATCAACTTGTTTTTGGGTTTTTCAACCGGTTTACCAAGAACCTTACGTTTTGGAGTCTCTATGTTAATAAAACCTAAAAAATACTGAAAACTTGAATTTTGATCGTTTGCGGTGAAAACTCTGTCATCTATTTTATCTGTGGCCCGATTTTTTTAAATTCTTAGTGAATGGTACTTTAAATATAGTAATGACAATTTGATATTCCTTTGTGCATGTTTGCTGAAAAATACGTAATATTAAATAGATTATATCAATATTACTTGGTACTTTTTGTAGAAAATAGTTCTCTAACGGAGGATGAACGAACTAGAGGAGGAGACCACGACCACCTATTGAATTAGTTCTAAGGTAATATATAGTGAACCCGTTAAATATAATAAAATTTATACAAAGTAAAATTTTCCAAGAAGTTTCCATCACCATGTTTATCTAGGACTGCCCACTTCAACTCAATATTCGATAAAGTATGATTTATTTAATTTTTGAGAGGCATTATTACTTAAGAATTGACTTTCAATCTCAAATACACGGTAAAAAGTAACCTGTAGGAAAATTTAAATTTAAACATTCTTAGAATCCATTAATGAACCTATTCTTGTAACGGCTTAACTTTGAGATGTTTTAGGGTAAATAAAAAAAATATTAAATAAATCTTTACTGTTGGAGATAGACTTTTATGATTAATGTGCAAATATCTAGTGCTGGTAACAATTTATGTAACTGGATGGTTAGAAGGAAGGATGAAAGATTTAATGGGTATAAAAGAAGTCTGTTTGAAGCAAGAAATATCGTTTTATTGAGTCCGATCAGCCTTTTAGATAAAGTTTTTTTTTTGACAATTTCGAAAACATTACACAAATTAGTTTTCTAGACTAAACAAAAATTTAACAAGTTTAACAATTACAAGTTCAATCTTAACTTGAGTGATAGAAAATCCTTTACAATTTGTAACAAAACATATTACAAGTAATTAATAGTGTATGGGAATCTGTTTGAAAGAATTACTGTTACAAAATAAGGAATTACTGTTATTATTTTGTCTACAAATGGCGTAAATAAACACCCATTATCTATTTAAATAGTTTAAATCTCATTTATGTTAATTTCATCCATTGACTTTCAACAAACAGGATTTTTTTTTCTTTTACTGGAAAAATAAAAGCTAAGGAACAATAAGCAAAGTACCATTCGTATTTTGACAACGAATTGGAACATTAACAAGGGGAAGTACCCGATTGCCAAAGTATATCATTTAAAGGAGAAAACAAACCACAAATTTCGGACGTATAATATTCAAATAAAGCCAGTTTTACATGAATTACACTAGGGAAGCATTCGCGTATGAAGTAAAGAATGATATTGTATGCATTTTGCATGAGAGCGGTATTATCGGATATGGCAAAGTATTTGAATATTCCAGTCGTAGTATTACTAAGGATTTTCGACTGAAGTCGATATTGAGTGGCTCGGGATATAGAGACAATGCCGGCTGAATCATGTTTTTATTTTTCATGATCCAGTAAAATAAAATATTGTGTTGTGTCCAGTCCATAAAACGTTTACCTTCGGAAAATATTGTAGAGTACTGAGATGAAATTGTATGCATAAATTCATAGGGAATTATTATGTATGGTAGTATTAGATTTGGAACAATGTACGTTTATTGTTTATTCTTAATTCCTATTGTAAACTTAAGCTTTTGGTTGCTAAGCGTGTTAAAGTGACATTACAAAATTATCGATTTGTGGCATGTGGATTCGGTGATCATTGTTCCGATAGTCGTATCATCTGCTTACAGATTAATAATCAAAAGCCTCGACCGACCACTTGAAAGGATCACGTTAGAAGTTTGGATAAAGGGTCTGATACAGAAGGCAGACGTTTCTTAGTGAGAAGGATCCTGTCTTTGGAGCTCCAACCGTCAGTTCCTTGGTCACTGTATCCAAATTTGGACTACTATTACTATATTACTATACTATTTATATTATAAATATTGATTTATAATTTACAATTTCTACTTATTTTTAAATGTAATGTATACTTATAAACATAATAATGAACAGATGACTATCAGATTTCAAATTAGTCAAAGCCTTTCTTAACTTAAGTCAAACCTCACGTCCCCCGACCTAAAATTTGTTAAGCACTCACCACACTTCGCTATGCGCTATTCGTTATGCGGGTTATTCGCGCGCATACGGTGAAGTGTGTAGAGTATATTCGCCAATATTCGCTTTATTCGTACGCTTTATTAGCGAATACGCGTATCCGTCGACTCGTCGGTTTTTTGACACACGTCAAAGGACACGAATAAGGCGAATATACGCATCGACTGCCCACACTTCGGACGGGTAGTGAAGTGCCCTGTGCATAACTAACAACCATAGACTATAAAACCGTTTTTAAAATACAATAAATCGATAAAACGATTAAATTAGTCTATCATGTGATCAAAATAATTAGACTTCATTTAAGTACTGTTTCTCTAAATGTAATTAACTAAAAAGAAAATTAAAATAATGTGTTTCGTTCGTTCGTATGGGTTCGTTTCGTTCACCATAAAAATGACAATGACACATCTCTACAACACACATATTTGCCTTATTTGGCATACCAGTTCGAAGTGTGGTGGCATGTTTGTTGTTTGCGCGCATAACAAATATTCGGGCGAATACGGCGTAGACACATAACGAATAGCGCATAACGAAGTGTGGTGCCTGATTTAGAATCGAACCGAATAAAGTCAAACTGAACGGGAGCTGTTTTACTGAATTAAGATACCCGCACCTCTACCAGCGCCTTCACGCATTGAAGGAAAAAGGAAATCTCTCAATTTAGGCAACGTACGGCACACGTGAATGTCCTCGTGGTTTGCCACTAAAGTTAATGGAGGGGGAAAACCCATCCCGTCCATCCGTGGCCACAATTAGGGTGACACTAGTCGCTGAGCTTTGCTTGTCACCCGGTTCGCCGGACAGCAGATTGGGTTTGAAGGAAGGTGTGCCTGCAAGCCTGTGTGATGTAAAAGAACAATTATTTCGTCCTTTGTGGGCATTGAACTAACAACGACAAGATGACTAACAAAAAGATTAGGCCCATCGGCGTATCGATTACTTTAGCTGGCAATAATGTTAAGTGTATGAAGTTATGAAGTAGGGATGAAAATCATTGACACTTTAAAATATTAATTCTGTGATTGAATGATTGATTTTAGTCGATTACTTTCATGTCATAGGTTATAGACAAAGATCACAGGTGACAATGATTTTATCCTATCCCTAGATGGATATTGTTCGTTCATTCATCGTGAGTTCCTTTAAAATGGAAGTTAGTCGTGGGGCGAGCATAATAATTGTCGTGGATCATCTTGTGTGAGCACCACGTGTTCGGTGAAGTGTCTTATTTAAAATTATTAATCATGGGCCGCTATTCAATGTCCTAGGAATATTTCGTGATCGAGAGTTAAATGTAGTTATTATTTGAAAATATTCTACTAATGTTCCCAGTGGGTTTGAGTTTCAACAGGCCCATTAAAAAAACTTATACCCAGATTTTTGTTTATAAAATTGCATTTACAGTAACTTGTTATTTTAGGCAATTACATGTTAGAGTAACAAATGGTAGGTGCTCCTATACCAAGTACCCGATCCAGCTATACGTTCACCAATATGTCATCGCGGGGATGCCACGGGTACAAAAGCATTCTTTACCATTATACGACCAGTAATATTCGGTGAAACTATTTCACTATATTTTCGAATATGCAAAAACTGAGGCGGTGCTCCGGCAACATTTTGAAAAATGTATAGATAAATCTTTTGATGGGTATCGAAAAACTGTTGTATAAAATTGCAAATAATACAAAAATAAATTAATTTATAATTCTTAAAATTATTTACACTTCCAAGTCAACACTCTTAGAAACTTGTGAAAACAACTATTTAGATAAAACTTTAGAGTAAGAGGTTGTATATTTGATTTAAACGAATTGTTATATATGACTCATTCTTTGTAACGAACCAAATATATTATATATGTATGTGAAAACATACTTTATTTACCAGATTCGGTTAAAGGTACATGCAAATTTTGTGTGGTAGATATTTTGTTATTTTTCATTATTGGTACTGTGGGAAACAAACATTAGATAAATACTAACAACAAAAAGGATTAAAGCAATTCGTCAAAATTTGTATTATAGGGATCGGTTTTTGATCGACAAAGTATTATAAAATACACTAAAGGAAGTTCTTAATTTATCTAAGACACTTAAAAGTTGGCGAGCAGCACCGCCTCACTTGCGAAAAGTTTGTCAATATTTGAAGGGTTGGGGTACAGATATGTTACTACTAGATGGGACATTGAGTATTAGAAGGTAAATAATGAAAGAGCAGCTTTAGAGTTTCTAAAATGCCTTGACTAGCTTTTAAGATAAATATTAGGAAGACTACAGAACAGAAAATTTAAAACAAAATTTCAGCGGTGTAAAATCTATTTTTGTGGTAAAAGTAGGTAAATATTTGGAGTGCTATTTCAGTTGTTACATATTTTCATTATATTGAGAAATTAACAAGATTCTGAACATATATTACTATGAAATCAATAAGTAAAAACTTTAATTCCGTACTAAATTACAAAGTAAAAGATAAATTTGTTTCTTACACATACATTTGTCCGGCTAATTTCAGTTTATTTAGAAAATCATATTTAAAAAATATCACAGTGTGTACAAAGTATTCTATTAAAATCACAAACTAAGGAAACGAATACAAAATAATACCTGGATTGAAGAACGTTGTCACAACGAACCACTTTTATTCCTTGCTCGGCACTTTCTGGAAATATCTCATTAAACTAAATGCCGTCCACCGCCAACTTAGATTGGAAGACAGGTTTGATTACAGCCGAGTTAATAGGCTATTTTATAGGCTATATAATGATATGGACTTTGATGCATTGCAGATTTTGTTTGAAAGAATAAGTTTTACGTTCTGTAGTGATAGTTCTTATATAATACCTTTGTTATTTAAAATTATGAATTATGTATATTAATGGCACTTAATAACCTAAAACTCATAGCCAAGTTGTCCTATGTAATTAGAAACAATCCCCGAAGGTAAGCAACTACATCCAGCTGTACCTGAATATAGGTGACCGTTAGTGGCATTATACCATAAGCGTCTCCGTGATTCGGAGGTCACTTTAAGCAGTCAGTCTTGGTTATTATTATAGGATAATATTCGGGCGATTTATAAACATCTAACGAAAAGATTACGTATTAAAAACGTTGTCTTTCCATTCCTCAAAACCCACTCGGGCGTCACCCGGCAGGGTTTGCGGTGGAGCGGTGTGTCGGAATCGAAACGACTAAAACCACACGATGTGCCCTCTATGCGCTTCTAGTAGGAGGGGTCTACGAACAGTTTTTTCCTTCTGGACCCTTCCACGCACCTGCCCACACTCGTGCGGGTGCCATCTCTAATTTAAACTCTCAAATTGTGTGCGGGGTAGCAAGAGATCCACTCCGATGACTGCAGTGACTCCTCAACCTGCACTAGGCCAACGTTGGAACGTATGGCCTTAACCCTCTTCTGAGAGGATATGCGAGCCTAGCAGTGAGTGATGATATAACTGTCATAAATGTTAGTAACGACAAATAGGTATGTTAAACTTATATTATTACAAGTAGCAATCAAAAATCTCATTACGAAAAAGATATTTATAAAACTGACCACTTATAAACTACACTTCTTACTCTATATTATTATAATATATCGTTTTAGAGCTGAATATACCGTCTGCAGACAACTTAGATTGGCGCACAGGTTTGATTACTGTCAACTTGCGATAGGCAATTTCCTGCTCTTTGTAGTTCTATCGTGTACCCTTCTGTGAGAATATTACGAATAGATTTCAACATTTTGTTGTGGGTTTTTCATGTACCTAATAACGTTTGTTGTTAAATGTTCTGTTTGTTTACTGGCTTAAATTTTAGGTAATCAGTATATGGAGTTTTGTTTGAAATGAAAAGTCATTTGAACAATTTGGTAGTAGATTTTAATTAGATTCTGTAATATAAATATTGTTCTTGAGAGTGAACCAATTAAAACTTTATACTAAAGTATATGCAGATTTATAATGTTGATATCGACGTTTCGTGTATCATTATATTAATTCCTAATAATGTATATTAATCGGGATAAAAGATAATTTCATAACTAATTTTTAGGGTTCCGTAGTTCATGACTCGAAACCCTCATAGATTAGTCATGTCAGTCCGTTCGTCCGTCTATCTTTGACTTACCACCCAAACGTTTAGCGCTATAAATATGAAAGTTTGCATGGAAATGTTTTTTTATCACGTCTACAAAGTACTAGAACAAAATCATGAAAAAAACTTTTTTTTGGTAGCTCCCCAGCTCCCCTACACGTAAAGGGGGATGATTTTTGTTTCTCGCGTCTACCCCATCGGGTGGTGTATTATTAGAGAGAGAGAGGACAAAACATAGAGAGGATGCTAAGACATTTTTTTTTTCAGGATTGCCAGTTATTTAATTTTAAAGCACATTTTATACATGGCCAAATTACATGTAATAAACTTGAAAGGAAAACTACAACAGCTATGATGACTTTGTTAGTTCAGAAGATATAGAGACCTAACTTGTGAAATACGCTTACTTGCAAAACTTCTTACAAAATAATAAGGAAACAGCGGCTGCGATTGGACCCGATTGTAATCCACTTGACATTGTATCTAACCACGGAACCCTGTTCTATGCGTGGCATGACACACGCTTGTCTTATTTTTTTATTTAATCATTAGTTTGTGAGTATGTATGTATGTATGTATGTATGTTTGTTGAACTTTCACGCGAAAGCTACTGAACGGATTATGATTGAACCTTTACAGTAATATAGCTTATATATCAGATTAATACAGGCTACTTATTACTGCAATAATCGATATACACAGGCGAAAGCTAGGTGATTATAAAAATACATTAAATCGTAATTGTCAAAATGTATCACTGTTTATTGCTGTTGCTGGTATGCACAACACACTTGCATAGCAACCATAATGATATTTTGTCAATGGCTAATTTAAAAATGAGTTCTGGATAATCACATAATTATGTGGGCTACTTTTGATCCCGAAAATACGCGAGTAACACTGCGGGGCGCAGCTTGTGTTAATATAATTAGTTCACTTATTTGTCCAAAACAACATTATAATTATCCAAACTATCTTTGTCTAAATATCTTAATGTGTTAAATGTTCAAAACATTTGTAAAAAGAACCAGTAAATATAACAGGTGTAAGAAATTAAATTCTTCAACCATTGCTAGGGCTACCCTATCCATCTCTCTATTACTTCCTTTACATACACTGCATGCCTGATGACAATACCGGTTTTATGAGGTAAATGGGAAAAAAGGACGCTAAAGATATGTAGAAACGTTCTTGAGCATTATACATACTTGCGTGTTTTGTATCTGTGAAATAAATTAAATGTACAAGCAAATAATGTTAATCCAAATAGTGTTACTGTCTTGAAATCACTATCGTTCTATTCATATTATGTCTCCCGCCGTATACTGGTGTGGTAAGAACAAAAAAACGCTTGCGGTAAATTCCAGCTGCGGGGGTCTGAGCGCGATCATTTATTACGTCAAAATGACACTCTATTAAGTACATATAAGGTAGATATATCTGACCCCTTTTAGTTTTAGCTTACTATTTGCAGGAGTTCAGTTTTAAATTAGGTGATTTTTATGCTTATATGCTTTCTTTCTATTAGGTTTGTGTTTCTTAGTCAATGGGTTTATGAAGTATTACTTTCTCTAGTATTTTAAACTACATACAAAAATATTTTGTATTTTTTTACATATTTCGGACATTTGACACACAACGACATCTAGTCCCAAACTAAGCAGAGCATGTATTATAGGTACTAGAGAACTGATATAAATACATAAACATACTATTTTTGTAAATTCATACATTAATATACATAGAAAACACCCAAACTCCGAAACAAATATTGCGGATCACACAAACATTCGGTCTAACTCGGGAATCGAACCCGAGACCTCTTAATCAGCAGTCGCATACGCTAACCACTAGACCAAAGAGGCAGTTTTCTTTTCATAATATGTATATAAGATCTATGTTAATCTTTATTCGACTGTTTAACTAAGGAGAAACTGTTTAGTAAGTTAACAAAACAATTCATTGGTCAGTCAGGGGTGCACAAGAGGAGCTTCTCCGAGCGGCGTAAAAAAGAGAACAAGAGTCCCGAGGTCCGACGCACCCTGGACACCTAACACTCAGTATCACAGAGTTTAGGTGACAAATCCTCTCACCACAATGGATCAACACAGGGCCAAACGCAATCCGCGTCGCCGAGCACTAGGCCAAAACCGTGTAAAATGTTGCCATTGATACGATAAGAAGAAGAAGGAGAATTGGTCAGTAGAATTTTAAATAGGTATTTGCCTGCGTATATGACGGCTATCTCTGTAAACAGTATTATGACCTTTATTATCCTTTATTAGGCTCTAGACTATCTGTGTACTAAATTTCATTGAAACTAGTTCTGTAGTTTGGACGTGACAGCGCAACAGATACAGACTTACTATCACATTTATAATATTAGTAAGGATTACTAACTCACTCACTTCTAATGGTGCGGTCTATCTTACCCCTTTTATTTTTTGATTACTATTTGTTAGACGTAGAATTCAGTTTTCAACTAAGTTTGGTAATTTTTATGCCTAAATGCTTTCTCTCTAGCAGGTTTGTGTTATTTTGTTAATAGGCTCATAAAGGCATATCTTTATCTGGTATTTTGTATGTAGATAACGGTATACGAAATCCATTTAAATCCTAAGTGACTGTAACCTAGCAATTATTACGTGAATTCACTCGTGACAACAGCAATCTAACAATATAAATAAAATAATGAAATAAATAAATAAATATTTCGGACATCTTACACACAACGTCATCTAGTCCCAAAGTAAGCAGAGCTTGTATTATGGGTACTAAAAAACTGATATAAATACATAAACATACTTTTTTTTGTAAATACATACATATTATACATAGAAAGCACCCAGACTTCGAAACAAATATTTGCGGATCACACAAATATTTGGTCTGACCCGGGAATCGAACCCGAAACCTCTTGATCAGCAGCCGCATACGCTAACCACTAGACCAAAAAGGCAGTCACACAAGCACAGACAGTTGCTAGACGCAATGTTTGCTGTTAAAATTTTAAAACATAAAAGTGATCGTCACGTATTCTGGCATGATTTATCTGGCCAGCCTTTGTCTATCACTAAGAAGAACTGTGTTAGAAGATAACTCATACGTAAGTACGCATCATTTATGTGAAATGAAGCATAAGCTGCAGTGACGTTAGAGGAAAGTAACCAAATATGGAATACCATTTTGTTTTTCGGTTATAAAAAAAAATTATAATGTAAATCAAAAACTTTTTTTCTTTTATATTATCAGTCATACAGTTGCGCTTAACTTATTGACAGTTTTGTTTTACATATATTAATGTAAAATATTTTTTTTTTCTCAAAAACATAATCAACATAAAGGCATCTAATTATGGAATAGGTACCCAAATATGGACTACTATAAAACTATGAATAATAAACCTTTATTTTTATGAGGTCTACAGGATTTTTAGTCAATTTTAAAAAGGTACTTAAGTTTCTTGCAAAAATCACATATCCATGTATCGAACTCTGCATTTGCGTAATCAACATGTGCCCAGAGCTCGCACATGAGGCTTTTGATCCATGTCTCTCCTCGAGTATCTCAAGAAAACAGGCTGTTACAGAACATACACCCTGCATCTTCTGAGTCAGAAGTTTCCAGTTCTATGACAGCATCGGGCTCACTGTCTATGTCAAAAATCGGACGTTAAATATGCGATTCGAAGTACTTTTTCTTTACTGAAACCAAAAGCTCTTGCAAAAGATGTGCCAGTGGATCTTCTCATCGAAAGTTTTTGCTTATGACGGTTAAAAAAATAGCTTTAGCTTCTTTTTTCCAGTCATTTCGGTCTCACCGAATGGATTCTCCAAATAATTGCATTTGGTCAACATATACGCCATTCTACGAACATCATTCCTCATCTAACCATGATCACCTAAAACAGATTTTCTTCCTAATTAAGTGGCTGCAGCGTCTTCTGGAGATAGCTTATTTTTCTGACATAGTCGAAACAAAGTGGTTCTTGGTACATCAAAGTGTTTTGTTGCTTTAAAATAACCCATTTTTTCTTTGGAACCATTCGTATGTATAGCTTCTGTCTGATCTGTGTTCCATTCTTTTAATTAGACTTTATTAACTATAAGACGCCATTCTAAAACAAAAATATTAAATTTCAAATCTAGCCAGATGTTAGTTTGATATCCAAATTTGGAATAGTCCATATTTAGACCCGACGGACTGTCCATATTCGGAAATTTCAAACTAATCAAAACTGATATCAGTTTTTTTTTACTAAACACAATCAGACAAGAAAAACCTACAAAACAATCAAAAAAAGATGTAAGCAATGCATAGTCATAATAAACAATATTATTTCCAATCACGTTTTGAGAGAAATACTTAGTTTTTACGTACCTTAAAAACTTTTTTCACAGCGCCAAAACAAAACACTCTCACCGCGGCCACAACATTCGCCTGACTGACAAGTCGAAACCTGTACGTAAGTCTAATGATGGAAAGAGACAGAAGATCACTGTCTTTTGCAGCTAGGACTATTCGTTTCCGAGAAATGACGGTATTCCATTTTAGGGATACTATTCCATATTTGGTTACTTTCCTCTATTAGTTAACTTGAAACATTAATTGAAGAACACTCACAAACACACACAGACACACACACACACACACACACACACACAAGCACATACACACACACATATGCAGACACACACACAGAGAGAGATCTAAACATACACATACACGTTGCAGATATTTTTTTAATGGGATTTGATTTCACTCTGGAATTTGAAGTGGTAAGACATTATTGTTTTATGTTTTTCTAGCTAATTCACACACGCTAACGAACACAAATATGTTTCCCTGCAAATTTGTTGCAAATCGAAATACACTACTATAATTATCAACATAACCATGAATAAGTTAATAAAGTTAATATTTAATAAAACATCCACAATATTTTGAGAAAGTTGTTGAAATTTCTTTAAATTATATGCTTAGTTGCATATTTAATACTATTCTAAGATAATTTAATATCTGAGTGACCTACGAAAAATTTTGGCCATCAAAAGGTCATACAGAAGCGGGCTAGGCGGATCTGGGCAACTTCTTACGAAGAAAAAAAATCTACTTGGATGCGGCAGTCCATAATGCTTTTAAAGAGGTTATTGATTCTCGCCCCCATGGTTTTTTTAGTAAAGGGATCAATGTACTACATATGAGATGGCAAAAGTGTATAATAACAATGGTGCATACTGTGATTAATTAAATATATTTTACAAAAAAAATGACTTTATATTCCTCCCGTACAAGACCAATTTCATATGTAAGGACCTCATATATAAATATTAACTCAATGATAGTTTCTGAGTGAAGATAAGACAGGTTTTCTATAAGGGAACTTACAATAGACTCAATCGCAATGCCAAGATTGCCAAGTCCTTTGTCTATGTAACCCTATAATTAATCCACTCTATCATTAGTAGACGCACTTCATTGAATTTTGTAACATAGTATGGTGGTTTTATCGTTTCGATCCTATCATCCTAACCTTGGGATTCAATCAAAGATTTAACTTTATTACAAATAAAAGGGTTGAAACTTTATTATTTGGATCATTTTTTTGTCACCGCCATAGTATGGGTTACTATACGGTATTGTGTGTATATATAAGTGTTTTATGTTGGTTTAGTTGCGTTTATTAAACAAAAATAGGTAAAGCGTTAGTCAGTTTACCTATTTTCCAACTTGTAAAATAATCCAATTAATTTATATAAATTTTCAATTGTCCGTGTGGTGACGGATTAAGAATACAGAGTGTCACCAACCCCTATTCATCCCACGTGGGTGTCGTAAAAGGCGACTAAGGGATAAACTATGCAAGACAACATCAATGCAAAGAGAAGGAAAACTTGAAACCAACCATATACCAACCCTATGCCAGCGTGGTATAGTAGGCCAATACCTCTTTTTCAAGGAGAGGCCTATGTCCAGCAGTGGACTGTTAAAGGCTGTTGATGATGAAATTTTCAATATGGCATATTTAATTTTTGATTCTTTGTTTCAGGTAAGTCGGTGTACAGTAAGGTACAGACCGGTCTATAACCAGGGGGGTGTCACTCCGCACTTTAGGTATAGTCGGCCGCCTGCCTGCCGCGCAGGCCAGGGTTGTCACTTACGCGCGATACGCGTCGCCGCGTCGTCGCTCTCGCGCATTATATAATTTTTTGTTTATACTTTCGATACCCACAATGGCAACTAATCACAAACCTCGATATTCTAATCCATTTAAAAGATATTGCTCTGTTTACGGATGTTTGAATAAAAGGCAAAACAAGGAATCAGAATTATCATTTTTTAAAATTCCTGACGATATTGAAAGGTAAGTCATTTTGTTGTATTATAACCATAACAAGTGTAATGACGGTAGTTTGTATTTTATTATTTTATTTTGTACTGTGGAGAAAGACTACACTTTTGCTAACAACGTTAGTTTTATTTGAAAAGTAATTTGTTCACTAAAGTAATAGAAAAAATAAATTAATTATGTTTAAATTATTTTTAAAAGAAGACGACCCTATTATTAGAACAGATAAGAGTTACAAGATAGAAAGAGATAGCAATTGTAGGTAAATTTAATCGTAGGTGCTTCGGCGCTGTGCAATCTGAATTGAACATAATGTAATGACACCAAAGGTCCCTATTTCTTTAATTTACTTTCCGTAGTGAAGCTTCTGTACTGGTACTATTATGTATTCTGTGCTATAACTGCAAATTGAATTACAAGCTATAGGATTGATATACGAGTACAGTGGTAAAATGAACAAATTGTATCCTTCATTTCAGTATATTATTAAGAGCATCATAAATTAACTAATAGTATGTAATGGAAAATTTAAAATTAATGTTGGAATGTGAATTGTTATGGAAAATTAGGGAAAAGTCATCTTGAAGTCAAATATTTTCAACACTAATTGAATCAGTTAAACGTTAACGCAAGTTTTATGATACTGAACCAGTTAATGAGCAAAGCTTAATATTAGAGAAAGCCATACACGTTCACAAATTTCTCTAAAAACACTCAAAATACCGTATTATTCTTCAGCATTTTCCTTACATACAAACCACATCAAAATACCCTTTATTATGTATTTACAAACTCACTTGATTAAACACTTCGCAAGTGAATTTATATTATTGAGTTCAAATATATCTCTATTCCAAATTTTATTCTAAAATCCTCCTACCTATTCATAGAGTTAAGCCCAACATCTGTTTGTTACGTCTAAAAACAATGACATCTAACCACCTTACAAATTCAGAAATAACAATAACACCTATTCATCAACATTGAATCGGCATGCATACCCACGGGAATAAATAATGAGTCCCTGATATGATTAAACCATCACAATGCTCTGTCATCAACGTCATCGCACATACACATGCACGTGTTCGTTTACGTACACTCTCATACACACATTTACTTACATTTACCTATGTGTGTTGATATAAACACAAGTGTCGGGTAATGCGATTAGTGAGACGTAATATGACATGAATATGTCTTTGATTCATGTTAAATATTTCGGTAATTGGCTGATGATGTGGCTGTATTTATGATCTAGAAGTGGCGGTTAAAATACATCATAATTTAACTAATTATTAGGTATTATAAGCGTGGATATAATATCATTGTTGCTTTCGTGTGAGTTTTAAAAACTTCTCGTTTTTGGTTTAATATAGAAAATTACGAATTACGTCTACTTAGAAGATAAGATATCACAAATGATAGATTACACAATTGTAGCATAATTTACATGACGTCCAAAAGGAGAGATTTTTAATAACATTAAATTTAATGATAAGGTGTGTGAGATCTTCATGAAAAACACAGTCAATTCTCGTAGTTGTACACGTAGATATTGACCCTTAGCTATCGAAAACAGGTACTTTTCAAATCAGCCATGTTTTGTTAACTAAAATCGTGTTATAAATGTTACCACTCTCATTACACCCATAAAACTGTTTTTTTTTCATAATTGGTTAATAATTGGAAAATGAAAATTCATTTAATTTATGCTCAAGACCAAGCCGGAGGAAAAGACGGTTTTGGTTTTCTTTTTCAGAGGCAACGAAGTAACAAAAGCGCATTCATCTTCCTCTCCGAACTAATTTTGAAGTTTCAACTAGGTGTTTGTATATTTGATGCCAATGACTTCGAAATAACGATTTACATAGATGTTTGTGACAAACAGGAGTGACGGCTATACGAAGTAACCCCTGTATTCCATACTCAGGGCATCTTTTAAAAATTATTGTAAGAAAAATCTAACAACACTTTCAGCCCGACCCGGGCATCGACCTCGAAACCTCTTCATCGGCAGTTGCATACGGTAATCGCCAGATTATGAGCTACTTTAGTCACTATCTTCTTCATATTTGGAGCCTTTATTATTCCCAAGTATGTTAGGGGTTGGCTACTTGTTCAATTATTTTTTCTAAGGGCGGCTGGCATCAGACTGTGTCGGATAGAAGTCGCATCGGATTATGAGAGTAAAATATTAGAGAGCACACATACATACATGCGCACACACCTGTGCACAATAGCATCCTTTGATAACTGATTACCCGTTTATTGGCCACGGTGGTCATAAGGTAGGTAGGTAGGTCCTAGGAGTAAGTATATCATAATACATTTTATTGCACTTGTAACAATTATATGATGGGAGTAATAGTTTTTAAGGCCATTCCTCGACCTCAAGTATTAACTGTTTCCTTCGTGCGGGCCTTTTTAGGGTCCTGTAGCCAAATGGCCTAAAACAGAACCCTTATGGGTTCGTCATGTCTGTCTGTCTGTCCGTCCGTTCGTACGTCACAGCCACTTTTAATTAAAATTTAAGAAATTATAAGAACTATACGGTTAAAACTTGGGAAGTAGATGTATTCTGTGTACCGCATTAAGATTTTCACACAAAAATAGAAAAAAAAAATTGGGGGTTCCCCATACTTAGAACTGAATCTCAATAAAACTTCAAAAATTATATGGAGTTTTGCGCGAGAGACACTTCCAAAGTGATTGACCTGTAACTTCTAAAATTAGAAAATAAGAAAAGTAAAAAAATATATGATGTACATTACCATGCAAACTTCCACCGACAATTGGTTTGAACGAGATCTAGTGAGTAGTTTTAATCGTAAACCGCAATTTGCCTTTCATTCAATCAAATCAAACATTTAAAAAAAAATGGAGTTAACGGGGCCTAACTTGTAAAATGCACTCACTTGGAAAACTTGGTACAAAAATAAAGAAACAATAAGATAACATGACAATTCTCTATTAAACACTACTTGGAATCTACCTACATTATGGGTCACTATTCTATGCGTGGCCTGACATGCACTTGGCCAATTTTTTCCAAACTGGATTGATATCGGGGCGTAATTGAAATCTTTATTTATATAATTCTTGTGTGAGTGTGTATGTCACTGAACTTCTCTCAAACGACTGGACCGATTTTGGTGAAATTTTTGTGTGTGTTCAGGGGATCTGGGAATGGTTTGGATTCGCAATTGGACCCGGTAGGTGGCGCTGCGATCAAGTTCTGGAATTTTAAAGTTGGGCGGTACGAAGTTCGCTGGGTCAACTAGTTTTATATAATAGAAGGACTGCTTTCAGAGTTTTCAAAGCTTCACTAACCGTAAAGATCACCATAGACATTCGAATTCTATATGTATATATAGACGTGTTTCTCTGTTGTGCCAACTAGAATTATAACAAACCAATTAGTGAGACCATCTACATGCGCGTGTGCGGCCACACTGATATTGTTCTGTCTCGAATTGCAATTTCTGATGACTTCCTTGGTACACATATATATACGTATGCCTGATGATACAACCTGTATATATATTAACCCAACATGTTTGATGGTTTATGCGGAGATTCTCATAGTCGTGACACAAGCATTACTGTGTTTTCTTAATATCGATATATTTTCATTTTCATCATCCTTTAATATACCACTACAATTAAAAAAGAGATCATTTAAAGATAGTTAGAAAGATAGTTCACAAGATATGATAAAGTTACAATATAAAGTAATTACAAGTATAGTGCTCTTTGCTAGAAAAGGCGCCTATCTCATCATACTGCTATAACCTGAGGAACTGAAGTGCTGGCATTCTTTACCTTACAAAATTTTGAAAATCCTGATATTATATTTACACGTATTCCTGTTTATAAACATATGAAAAACACACTATGTACGTCATAATAATATACACTTATACAGTTACTTGATTTGATAGACTTAACAATCAAGAAAGATAAAAACCTACCCAATACTCACGATTTAAACGTCTCAGATTTCTATCGTTCCAACCTCATAGCTACTTGTAAACCAGAAACCTAATACAACACAGTATTGTACCCAAGTACACAATATTATATCCTACACAGGCAGCTATGGGTACAAATAGACATAATCGGAATTAGTGCGGCCGGCAGAGCGTGAAGCACAATATGAATGACCTTTGTCAATAGCACTGACGCCCTGCTACTGGATCCCGAATAATTTAACCTTAGGAACGTTTACACAGAACGATTTATAAAGAAATAACTGATTTATACTTGAAAGAGAAGAACTACTATTTAACAATGGAACTCAAAATAGATTTATAGTAAGAAGTTTATAATCTTTAAAGTTATTACAATTTTGGGTACACACTACACGATGCTGTGAATACGCCATATCTATTTACTTAAAGTCTCTTTTTATATGCAGTATATTCCAAACTCTTAATCTTTCTAAAACCTAACACTCATAGTTCTACTTAATACTTTGGGAAACGTGCGAGTAGGATCAAATATGATTAAAACAAATCATTAATATTTACATTTAATTGTTTTTAAAAAATACTATAAAAAAAAAACGTTTATAGTTTTTCTTATTTACAAGACTCTATTTCTGTAATATTTACTAACCTATTTACTACATTTTTAATTAAAGACATACGAGTACTATGTTAGGGCAAGCCGACAAGTCAATACGTGTCGTCGTCGTATTGAGTGTACTAAAGGTTCATTTGCCACACCAGAGCGGACATCTGACTGTCTTTCTAGCGCACAGTCTGTTCATAGTTAATTAAAACGAATACTCTTATGGAAATATTTAGCTAAACAATTCAGGTTTTTAAAGATTAATTAAATTTAAATTTAAGTTGCATTAGTACAGGTATTTAGAATTTTACTATTAATAAATTATGGTCCCTGTGTTAAAAATTGTTGGTTGTAACAAAAATTGTAACAAGCCTCCATTCATAACTAAACGGATTACAGTAGACCATTGAGTGTTGGAGAAAAAAGAAACTGATAAAGAAGTCTTTAAAACAAACTTGTCAATTTGTCGTGCACACAATAAACTGAACTGTTGAACAGCACAGACGAAGACTTGTTTCATTATCCTCTGCGCCAATAATCCTAACAAAAATTAATAAATATGTAAGACAGGTAGTTTATTTAAACTTAGGTACCCGGATACCTAGAGGCTTACCTGATTTGTGTCCATGAGTATCCGTAATAAATATTGTAGACTAACAGTAACTATCAGATAGGTTAATTTTTATCTACTAATATAGTAGATCAACTTCCTCTTGCCTAAAAACGTACCTGGTTTAAGTGAGAGAATCTATTTATGTAAATTAATGAAATAACTAAACAAATCGCTTTGATAACTCTCATAATCTCCATTTTTTACAATTTATAGTTTCTACAAATAACAATCCCATAAGTACTTACATGTCACAAGTCACTGGGTGTCGTATCTCAATGTATTATTAGATTATTAGACAATATTTGATATTTCAATATTAGCGAACGACGGTATTCTCATATTTACAGTACCATATACATCAATCAACACTCGAGATACTCTTGACATGGGGGCGACAGTTCAAAGACAGATCACGATCCTAAACGTGTAAGCTGATTTATAAATATGGTGTCGGGTTCATAATTGAGTTGATATTAAAATTTAAAAAAGGATTTCAGATATATATTTTTTACTTTTGAGAACATTAAAAGTCTTGGCCATTTGACTTGTCACTATTCTCAGATTTAAATGATGTTAGTTTGAACAACGAGGTGAAAAATATTTAAAATAATGAACTAGTCCAACAGCAAACTTGCTAGTATGGTTTATAATTTTAATCAATCAGCAACCAGCTTGGGTATTATAATGCCTTATAACAGTCGGATGGATTAATAGAACCTTAACTAAACACGAAAGACGATCTCGATATATGTTTATAAACAGGTAAGAAAATTCTAATCAAACGTAATACATCAATATACTCGTACATAGCTTCTAAATTATAGTAGACAATTCTGCTGTATAGTTCAAAAGAACACTTAAATGATTTTGTACTTTTAAATACGCCGTACTCTTTTTAGGGTTCCGTAACCAAATGGCAAAAAACGGAACTCTTATAGATTCGTCATGTCTGTCTGTCTGTCCGTCCGTATGTCACAGCCACTTTTTTCCGAAACCATAAGAGCTATACTGTTGAAACTTGGTAAGTAGATGTAATCTGTGAACCGCATTAAGATTTTCATATGAAAATAGAATAAAACAATAAATTTTAGGAACTGAAACTGAAACTCAAAAAAAAAAATGTCATCAAACTCATACGTGTGGGATATCTATGGATAGGTGTTTAAAAATGATGTTGAGGTTTCTAATATCATTTTTTTATAAACTGAATAGTTTGCGCGAGAGACACTTCCAAAGTGGAAAAATGTGTCCCCCACCCCTGTAACTTCTAAAATAAGAGAGTGATAAAACTAAAAAAATATATGTTGTACATTACCATGCTACCAACGAAAATTGGTTTGAACGAGATCTAGTAAGTAGTTTTTTTGTAATACGTCATAAATCGTAAACCGCAATTTACCTTTCATTCAATGAATACACTATTAGAAAAACATCGATCAAAGTTACAACGAACTACAAAAACTTTTATATGATGTTACATGCTGATACGGAAGCCTTCATGGGCGAGTCCGACTCGCACTTGGCCGCTTTTTTCTATAGTTCCACGTTTCACCTGGTAGCCAAGTGACATATTTTCATTGATTTTTTTCTTCTCTAAGCTTATTTTATGTAAATTTTTAACTCTGATAAATATAATCTGTGTTTTCATTTATTGTTATCACTTTCTCTGTTTGTCCATTAGTTTGTATATTTAAAAAATATAGCAACAATTCCTGTGTTATGTGAAACATTTTACAATAACATCGCCACTTGAGACGCTATCCCAAATCACGTTACAAAGGAAATGAGTTGGAAATAAAATGTATGTAGCTGATTGAATCGGTGTGCAGTCGCTCGCTAAATTGGTGGTTGATTTGATGTACAGCAATTCAGAGCAAATAGGTCAGGTTCTGTTTAAAGATCGAAGACAAGAGAAGCAGTTAGTATGTAATCCATTTTTTTTAATTATTTATCCTATAAATGTGCATGCACATGTTTGCATATTTGTGCACATATTTGCTTATGTTTGATCTTATTTCGAATAAAATACGCATGATCTATACATTAGCTTTTGGCATACTGAGCGATGAGTCGCTTTCGTTAAATAGGGAATGTATTTTTTTCATTTTTGCTACCAACCACTATAATTAAAACTATTCCGTTACTCACTGACTGACAGACAACTAGAGATTGAATACCGGGATCCGTTTTTTTTTCGGGATAACAGTCCCGGGATTGACCCACAATCCCAAAATTTCCCGGGACTGAAAAAGAAAAAACTAGGCTAATAAAACCTTTTTTGTTCCACTCAAATCTTAACCGCAAGTTTTTTAAACTCGACAAAGTTAATTTCATTGTTCTAAAAATTAATTCACGCTTAATTAGGCATTGAAATTTTTGACACTAGTAGTAAACATAACAAAAGAGACATATACGGCTTTATAACTCGAACGTGATCCGACGTTTTTTTTTTTTGGCTGACTAATTAGGCATTGAAATTTTTGACAATAGTAGTAAACATAACAAAAGAGACATATACCTTTATAACTCGATACTCTTTACTTTTATATACATATTTACTTTTGTTAACAATTTTGTTCATTTTGTTATAATTCATATTTGTTTCTTTGTTTTTCCTTTTGTTATTTATTAAAAGTTAGTTTTCTTTATTAAATTGTGTTTATTATTAAACTATTTCAAATTTTCGTATAATTCCGATACAATCCCGAAATCCCGGGATTGAAAAATCTTCCGGGATTTGCAATCTCTACAGATAACCCACAGACGAAACTATTGAGCGAAGAAAGCTGAAATTTTGCGTGTATGTGTATTCCTTCAGGAGCGTAAGCGAGCACTAAGAGAGAATTTTAGAAAAAATCATTCCCTAAGGGAATGAAATAGGTAATCAAAGTTATAAGTAAGGATAACACATAAGCGAAGCTGCGAGCAAAAGATTTAAAAAAAAAAAATTGTTGAGAAAAAACGAGTCCTCGAACATTTTTTTTTACCCTTTAAGAGTAAGAACTAGAGAGTGGGTATTTTCCAACCCATATTATATGATAAATAATGTATGTATTATGTTTATAATACACGATTTATCATATAAAATACCATTTCGTAAACCTCTTATTAAAAAACTAAGTCTTATTAAAGATTTTAAACTAGACTACGCTACATTAGACGTGACTCTGAAGCTGCAAGTTTGACTCTCAACAATGAGGTCGCAGACACAAATACAAGTTTCTATCTCCGACATAGCTCAATCGTTTCGTTACCCATATTAATCTTGTGCTCTGTCAAGCATATCGAATTGTAGTCTCGATACGAGTATAGGCTTCTTTGAGTTCTAATACGAAGTATGTATGTAGTAGTATTATGAACTAGATCTTGATATATTCAAACTAAACAATATTAAGTTACATATTAATAATAGTATTGTGTCTATTTGTTAGGATATTACTCGTTGTACTAGGTATTCGCGTTTGTATGTTTAATGTAGAATAGGTAAAGGTGTGTTCTAAAATCATTTATTGTTGTGAAATTTTATTTAAGTTTAAGTGTTATTAGGTACATTAACTTACTGCTGGTGAATATTTTTTCTTTTTAAAGTAAAGGCCCCGTTGTCAAATTTAAATTTTATCTAAAAGATTTGGTAAAGGTTTTGTACAGGTCTCTTTAGAATAGAAAAAAAAACATTTGTTTACTTTACAAATACTATTAATTTCTATTATCTATTATAATAATCTATTAATTTTATACGAAAAGTCGATTATAATGAACTCTTGTGTTTAGAACGTCTAAGGTGCGCGTCCACTATCCGCGCCGCCCGCACCGAACGCCGGCATTTCTGTCTTTCTGAGCAAGGCAAATCCGTTCAATCCGTTGCGTGCCGTGCGTCCAGGGCGGGCCAATGGACGCGCACCATTAAAGTGCGCATAAAAAATTACAGCTATTTATAAAGTATCCTATAAAAAGATAGCAATATTTTTATTTACATTAAAATATTCAATAGAGAATGAAAACAATTTAGCATGTTTTGCATAAAGCAAGTCAAGAACAAGCTGGCTTGTTAAAAAAAAAAACAGAATTCGTTAGAACGATGCAGCGTAGCTCAAACTTCAGAATAAAAAGTGTAACCCCATAGCATTTCCTCAACAAAATAATGTCTTTCATAAAATCCTTGCGTTTGGTACAAGTATACAACGATCAGCGGTTTAAATTATATAAGTTGATTATGTGAGAAATTTAAAACAAACTGTTGTCAATGAAGTACTACTGCAAAGTTTTTATAAAACAATTTAAACTGGACAAATTATATACTATAGCCTTCCTCGAGAATCAATCTATCCATTCCTGAAAACAGTATTTTTTTCAACAGTTGTATCAGTACAGGTAAATTAGCTTGGAGAAATTTTTGCGTTTGTAGTAGTGTATGGTCACGTGGCACCTGCGGACAGCGTAAACTGGTTTATTCTGGTTTTGTGCGTGTTTCCACTTTCCACTATCAAGTGATGATTTTTTGCTTTAGATTGAAATATCTCGAAAACGGTGCGTCCTAGGCCAAAAATAACAAAAATTTTGTCCCCCCGTAGACCCCCCGGAGTTTTAAAAACCTGGATGAAAGGAAAAAAGAAAAAAAATGTGAGCCGTCACGGGACGCCTGGCAGATGTGAAACATCGCCATTATTTTGTAAAAGTAATATGCAGAAAAGAACATATTGTAATAGGAACTAAATATGTCATAATGATAAAATAAAATATTACGTACACACTACTGCATATAGACTGTATATATATACCATCGTATAGCGTGGCGACGCGTCGCCACGGCATGCGTCGCCACGCCAGAAATCTGTTTTACGTGCGGCTATAGATGTTTCACATCAAAAAAAATATATATACATATATCGGTCTCTCCTCTTTGAAGTTTCACTTCTATCGTGTGTGAATCGCACACACACCTTTTTTTTCATAAAGTCATAACCTTTTTCTTTAAAATAAAAACTTGTTTTGATTGAAAACAAAAATCAGAGTGTTGCTAGGGATAAGTATAAAATTAAATAGTAATGTTAGGATATCGAAACATTTTTGTATAGGCCAGAACGATATAGTGGAAACGCGCTCTAAGATCTGAGTAATATACACACTACTACATCTGCAAAAATTTCTCGAGAATAATTTCACTGTAGTTTGTTCTAGAGTATGTAGTCATATGGGTAAAATAATTATTATATAAACCGTTTAGGGTTGAGAAAACACTATTTTGTGAAGGTATTTCAAAGGTATTTCGTGTTTTTAAATTTATTTTTTTATTGCATAATTTTGCCCCCGGCTCCGTCGCGTGTTTGTCGGTTATTGCGCTAAATAGTGAGCAAAGTCAGAATCAAAGTACATCTATTTCAAATTTCTTGAAATTCATGAAGTGCTTTACCCGTGAAAGCGTAACAAGCAGACAGGGATGCTTTTGATTTTATAATATTATTAGGACAGACGCTACCTCCTATAACTTTCACCATCGAGTAATGTTCACGTAAAAGAATGTCGCGGTAGATTGCACTTCTTAGCCGCAGTACAAAGTCGAACCACAACACATTTACACCAACTACATTTACACCAAATAATTTGTATATGCATGATAAGTCTTGAACACGTCTTGGCTAACAAGATTGTTAAATATTGCCGTGTTTTATAAACGGTTATGTTTACTCTTGATATTACTCTGGATTGAAATCTTTATGATTGCCAAAGCAGTGATGTTTTGAAATTCTAAAAGATTTTGTTGCAATGTGAGTTGAATAAATCCGGGCCATACTACAAATGAATGATAATTGATGTTCCTATCATGATAATGAGGAAAATTTAAGTTCAATCTCTCCCAAGAAAATTTGGGGAGATGCTAGTACTTATAATGTGGCTACAAACTTATGTCCCTTAAGTTGCAGATGTCACTATGATGTTACCTGCTCGTCGACGAAGTCATCGTCTTCAGCATAATCAGCCTATTGCAGTCAACTGCTGGAAGTAGGCCTCTCCTATTGCATGCTGCTCTTACCTTCGTCGGGTTTTAATCCTTCTTTTGTTTCACTTTCCTTTTATTTTGCTTTTTTTGTTGATCATGTCACATTAAACTGCAAGAATAGTTTGAGCCACTACAAATACTTTTGAACTGAATATAAGTGACACAAAGTATTGTAAAAGACATACAAGGAACTTCGAATGGTATAAATGATTTTAACGGCCTATGTGACTGCTGTGCTTAAAGAATCGGGTTTGAAACTCGGGCCGGACTAAATGATTGTATGATCCACAAATATTTGTTTCAGGTTTGGGTGTTTTTTTTTCTAAAATGTATGTATTTCCAAAAACTGTATTGTATCTAAAACAGTTATCTAGGACCCATAGTACAAGCCCTGCTTAGTTTGGAACTAGATGACGTTGTTTAAAACCGGTAAAACATTATTATTATTTGTGTTGACATTTCAAGCAAATTTTTATTTCGTATTAAACCGTCTTTCTCTTTTAAAAAGTGAATAACGATAGAAATGAAAGTATCGCATGACAGCCTCTTCGAAGATATCATATAAATTCACGGTAACTTTACTTGAATTTTAATTTAACTCAGAGTTGAGTCAAGAGGCATCGGGTTCGACGTTCCACTGAAATTAAATGTAGTTATGTTAAGTTTGTAATATGATTCTGTTCTGCTGTTTTCGCTGTTTGAAATTAGTTTTGAACTGAGTACATCTTGAGTTGTTGTGGAATTAAGTTTTACATTTAGGTAGGCTTCCATTTATGAACTACATCGGAGTTTAGTTTGTGAAAAAAGTATAACTCGTGCGAGTTAAGATGGCACCTGGCTAAAAACGAAACCTCATGCCGTACCCCCGCATGACGCCCCTCTGTCGTCTTGCAAGTAGTGTTTGCGTTGCGTCACAATTACCGTTTCACGAAATTTCCCATGATAATTATAGTTCATTAGGTATTGCCTAATATCATTTAAATCAGTGCACGAATTTATTTAATTTATATATCATTAGATTCGTCTGGGTAAACTAATTGTTTTGAGAAAGATGACTCGAAAAAAAACAGCATGACTGCACTCGGTACTTTACTAACTACTACTATTAACTGTAAATTGAGTCAGGTACCATCTTAGCTCGCATGAGTTATACAGGACTATACCCACGCAGCACTTAGGTACTTACTAGATTTTCGTAGAGAAAGTTTTAATAATAAAGAAACTGTTTAGTTATAGTGTACTAGATCAATTGTATGGGAGGAACTTCATTCAAATATGGAATGGTATGTACGTCAAGTTCAATGGACAATTTTTTTACAGTCGCTTAGTTTTATGTTTTCGTAGAAAAAATATTTTCTTATTTTAAAGTATGGTATACAAAGTTTGGTTTTACTGATATAAGACTACAGGCCTTAAATAAAGTCGATATTAAGTTTTTTTTTTATATTTTTAGCCATGTCATTATGGAACCCGAGAATAATGCAGAAACAGAAACGTCCACGATGCTGCATTATAAACACTCACAATGAGGATGGCAGCCCTTACTTTTGAATTCTACTCATGCTTTCTATGAGGCAGAGTGGAGTCACTTTGATAGCCTTAAAAACAATTGACCTACTAATGAAACGCTCAAAATTCGTCAAACAGAAGATATAGATTTACATTTGCACTACTGATAGGAAGTCTAAGTCCAAGTCATACTTAGTAACATTCAGTCTTCTATAATAGTACTAAATAGACAACTATTCAGTAGTATTCAGTAGAAACAGACTATGACTGCCAACCATTAGCAAGACTCTCCGCCCAACTGTAGAAAATATTCCACAATATCAACAAGTAGGCATAAAGATGCAGGAGGTCGTTGGCAAAATGCCCAGCCACGCCTAACCTTACGATTGGTTAATATAGTTAACCAATTGACAGACACTTGAATGCTATTGGTTCATATATGCAGGTCACCTGGGCATAAATTAGGTCATCGACCGCGTGGAATTTCAAAAATAAATTTGCTTAGCGGTGACGCGTGTTTGTAGCAGGGACACATAATTATGAGAATCGCTATGTACTCTACTGACCTAAATACAGTAACATCAAAATTAATTTTCAAGAAAAAGAATGTGTAATTCCTTCTTGATCTACAAATTGATGCATACAGAATTTAAATTTCAAACTCAATTTACTCCATAAGTTTTAAAATCCAAAAGAATATCACAAATACACTTTAGTTTCAAGTTTAGTGTAGTAGTAGTAGTAGTGCTAATAATTTTCTGTACTGACCTGGAGTCAGATCTAAAAACGTATGTATTCATTTTCAGAATACTTCGGCCGTATAGTATGGCCATATTGGGAGTCATGAAATGTGAGCGCAAGCGGTAGAAAACAACAGAATCAGATGTAAAGTTCATTGAACTGGTTTCATCTCTCTTCCCAGTTGGTGCGCTTCTAGCCCCATTGATATAATAGTATTAGCTATATTTTTTTAATTTGGTATACTTCACAGCATAATAATAAGATCGAAGATGTTCGAAATAAGTAAATTATTCGAAATCGATTCAAAGTCAAGGAGCCACATTCACATAATGTTGACTTTCATTGAAAATAATTTAATTAATCTAAATACAGTGGCTGCCAACTTTAAATAGTAGCTCAGGTAGATATTATGTCATTACTTTATAACTACTGATTACAAAAATCATTTTTTAGAATTTAAGAATTTTAACAATGAATGAATAAATACATGTTTTGTTACACACGCTTATAATGAATTACGAACAAATCAACTTTAGAGCGGTTTTATATATTACTGAATATATCACGTAATTTATGGTAACTTATGCGCCTGCCAATCATAATGTCTCGGGTTCGATGCCTAGGAGTCTAGGACTATTGTTGGGTTTTACCTACAAGAAATTATGGAATATAGCCGATGCGGTGTTTCACACCTACACCTTGGAGAACACGTTAGACGGTCCCGGTTGTCATGGAAATCTCTGGAAATTGTTACTAGGAAGTCAGTGCACTCAAATATAGTGACAATTAGTTCAACCTACAAATTCATTTTATCTTTAAGGTTGCCGAGGTCTGGTGCCAATCGCTCCGTGAAAAAACTAATGAAAGTAACTAAAACTAATTAAACTAATAGCCGAAGAAGTTAAACAATTAGACTACATTTTATCTTGGGAGAAGTCAAGCTCCCTCTCTCTGACTCTTAGAGGGGAGATATACTAAGCTAAGGTACATACCTATTTCATCATAACTTCAAGTAGTGAAGTAAGCGCACCAAAGTACTGCAACAGTACGAACTAGGTTTAAACTGATAGCCTGGTGACCTAATTCTCGGTTGGCCTTACCATGGCCTAGATAGCGCCGATAGCTTTTCTTGGGCTTGTATATTTTTGTTGAAGTATTGAAATGTTTAGTATTATTTCATTGTTAATACTATATCTAGTTAATTATATTCATTGAATGTTCAAATACAAGCCTTTGACAAAAATGGTTGTGTAGTGGTATTTACTATTTAGAGTTAAGTGAACAATGTTGATATTATTGCTGCTTTGAATATTAAATCAATATTTCGTACATGTAACACACAATGCGATCTAGCTGTAAACTAAGCAGAGCTTATGCTATGAAAGCTTGATTGACTAATAGATTTTTTTTGTCGATACATACATATATTATACATAGAAAATACAACAAACATCTGTAGATCATACAAAAATTTGGTCAGACCCGGTACAAGCAGTAATTATTACTTAGGTTTGCTTTAAGTAAGAAATGAAACAATCTGTAACATTGATGCTTATTGATGTGTACCGTCTTGGTAGTTAGTTAAATTATTCAGCCATACTGAAGGGCGGGGTGTTACTCCCACATTCTTGATAGACCATACTAAATATTCTACAGTAAAAGTCGAACAAAATGCTGTGATATAATTAAACTTATGGAGGAACGGGTATCGAGTTCCTCCAACACAAAGGGAGGATCCTCCGACTAGGCGAGGTGATCATGCCTGGCGGGCCACTGCCCAAAAGTGGATGTTGGGATGTAGTATATATGCTAATCGGCGCGAGAATGTTTCTTTCGCGATTCAGGATTAGTAGTTACTCCGTAAATGTCGTTACGTGTTTTCTTCTTAGTTCAATGTTTCTTCGATAAATGGAGCTGTTTTATGTTATTTGCATGCGCTGTATGTGGAAGTCACCACAAACTTAATAACTAAAATGGGAGAGGAAATAACTAAGGGAGAAAACGAAAATTGAAAAAAAAAACTTGTTTGGGCATGAAATGTTTTGTATCTTTAGTCCTTGTTACAGTTAAGATGTAATTATTTGCAATCAAAGATTTGTATTTAATAAATTCTCTGTAAGACATTTTCAATTTTAATAACAACTCCATCAAGCAATAATAGAAAGATGATAAGTAATAACTAAGAAGCGCGAACTCGTAGTAGTATTTTAAGAACTGCGACAAAAAAATTCTATCTGTTATTACCTGGTTCCAGTGAAGCGATGTTATAGATCCTGCGATGTTAAAGAAAATATTGGAACCAACTTGTCACTAACGATTTCAACTTGCTTTTTGTAGGTAATTGTATCGGCAAAACGTACTGAGATGTTAAGACTGAAAATTGCATTGCAACAATGGAATAAGATTTCGAAGCTCGTTGTAAATTTTGTGCCAAAGATAATTGGTTGTGAATTCTTAGTCATATTATTTTTCCCGGAATAAAGTTGACTAAAGAGAAAAAATAATTGAGAAACATTTTAATGCTTTAAATACTATGTAATATGGAAATTTGTGCTGGATCAGCGGGCGTCATACTTTAGTTTCACAGAAAATCAATTGTAAGTGATACTTTTGTTAGTTTTTAGCAAGTAAAAGAAGTTACCCATCTCTATTATTATTTGATTTATACTCGTAAGTTCGTTTACCTTTATATTTACATTAGAAAAGAAATTTCATAATGTATATACGGGATATAGAGGTTGTAACGAACTATGACATATTTTCAAATTAATTAATGTCGTGGTATTTATAAGTAAATATTACATTTATTTAGTTTTCTATTTGAAGTAAAAAAATAATCTTTACTCTACCTATAAGATTTTACTTCAGAAAAATTACTCTTCAGAGAAAAAAAAACGTCTTATGTCACTGCATGTTTTCCGTGCGATATGAGTAGTGGGGATTCGCCTGTCTTACGGCTCGGTTCAGCGGCTCGGAAACAAAACCTCGACACGTGTGGGACTCTGCCCAGATGGGAGTTAAATAATGTGAAAATGTGAAGAGAAATAGGTATTAGTATTTTTCTGTAGTGGAAAAAATGGAAACATTGATTTGACAAGCGTTTATCTAATAGGATACTGTCAAGAATCATGTGGAGCAAAACGTGACATTCTATGATTTTCACTTAATGCTCACGGTCGAAAATATTATGATGACTGTGTTTACATGGTTTCTATTTATTTAATGTAAAGAAATGATTATATATAATGAATGATCTATGTATAAATCTGTAAATGTTGTACTGAAAAATATTTTAAATGTTTCAGTGTACATAATGAGTATTCATATGAATTAGATTCCTAGAAAGAAATGTGTCGCTATTGGATTTGTTACTATGCCTCATCACATAAAGTGATAATTCCATTTGTTTCTATGTGTTTTATGAATTATGGAAATTTTAGTATTAGTTATCCCATTATATTAGTACATAACAAATTATAAAGTACCTAGGCAATCAACCTTAATATCTAGACTCCACGACATAATTACATCCCGATGCAATTATTGAAGGATTACAACGACATAGCGAGCACAAAGCACAAAACAATTAATGCGAACGGAAACCGATCATGTATTTGACAGCAAATCAATGGGCCAGTCATGGTGATGGAGCGAGATGTACAATAATTAAATACGGACAATAAACTGTGCTTTCACCCTTCCATGCCTATATGGTTTCAGTTGTTGATGGTGTTTCTTGAAAGTAATTCATTTAATGGTATATCTACCTAAATTATGAGTTTTAGAATAGAGATGACGAATAAATAATATTGATATTTATTTAATAAAGATTTTTTCCGAAGTACAGGTTGGACCAAAAGTTCGTTTAAATTTGAATCGGTAGCTGCGACGAGCAGAAGGATGGGGTGGAGGGGTTACGAATCGCAAAAACGGACAATGGGAATTCAGTACCATGCCGTCATTTAGAAATTAACAATGTGCGTTCTGTGTACGTGAGTACTACCGCTACTACGATTCTTTTACTCTAGTGCAACGAAAATGTTGCGTTCATTACAATATACAGCGTAAAAATGATGTTCCATCGATTCAATTGATTAGAAAATTGGTACAGAAGATTGGGGAGACAGGTTCCACAATAAATCAACCATGATCCGACCGACCTAAAACATCAACCTCTAGAGGAATTAAAGGAAAACATTCAAGAGGAAATGCAGAACATTTCACAAAACACTTCATCAACAGCCTTTACCAGTCACTGCTGGACATAGGCCTCTCCTTTGAAAGGAGGTTTTGGCCTACTATACCACGCTGGCCAGACGCGTTGGTATAGGGTTTGTTTCAAGTTTTCCTTCTCTTGGCAGTGATGTTAGCTGCTTATTTTGTTCCTTTAGTCGCCTCTTACGACACCCATGGAATGAATAGGGGTGGTGACACTTTGTATTCTTAATCCGTCACCACATCGACATCTTAATCCGTCACCACACGGACGATATTGAAAACTTTCGCTCCAGGTTGCAGAATTGTCAAAATAGTCAGGGATCACATATAGATGATTTAATTTTTAAAAATGATAAATAAACTATTTTTATCTCACATAACTAATTTGTTTTAAATCATCATTTGAAATGTAAATAAACTTTGGTCCTTCCTGAAGCTTGACGCCAAATTTGATTAAAATTCGTTTAATGGTTTCGCCGTAAAATATAATAGAGAGACAGACAAATATACTTACTTTCTAATTTATCATAGTATATATTTACGTACTAGCCAATAACCGGGGCACAGCTCATATACGTTTCATCCTAGGGTATAAAAGTGTTTACGTCCTATTTTCAGACCTATTAACTAAACACAGACATTTTGTATTTATAGAGATTAGTATGTATTTATAGATATGGTGAAGGATAAGTGATAATAAAAAGTTAACATCTTATAAGGAAGTCAGATATTTTCACTTTTCACTTCCATTTAACCAGCGATTCTTCAGCACTGTCATATATTCTCTCTCAGAACATTCTGCTATATATTTTTATTTTCTTGTCTATATAAATCAATAAAATGGACGTGTGTAATTTTAAATTAATAGCCTTTTCCTAAATACATGTGCAAGTATACACTATTCGTACATCAAAGAATCGTCGATTTCTATTTTTTTTTGCTCTCTGTCTCTTTATTCCATTTAATCTCTGGAACAAATAAATCGATTTGGGTAGGACATTCAGTCGCAGTTAGCTGATGATATAAGGAGTAATTTCGGCTAGGATTATTTTATTTTAGACTATTTTGCCTTCGGTTCGCGTCGTTACTAGCGAATTACAACAATAACCGCTGGTAACAACGCGGTACTCAGCTAGTATAAAATATAACTTTAAAATAATTAAGTAAGTATAATTTTAAACTATACCGAAACCAGCATATTTCAAACAAGCTATTAGGGCCACCGCAGACTAGCTACTTTTAGCATCGGCGATCGGCGATTTGGCGACAGCATCGATGCTGCATCGCGTTTTAGCGACTTCCTGCGGTCGATCGCGGTATCGGAAACGCGCGTTTTAGCGACTGCTCAGATGCTAAATCGATGCTACCGGCATCCGAATGTGTGCGGAGAGTAGCGTTCAGCTGCTGTGTCGCGCATCTAAAAAGCGACTCAATCTCCGCGTTTGGCGTTTTTAAGTGTGCGGTTTAGAGCGTTCGATCGCCGTATTTAGCTTCTAAAAAGCGACTAGTTGCCGATCGCCGATGCTAAAAGTAGCTAGTGTGCTGTGACCCTTAAATCTAAAACTGCAATCACACCGTAACTACGAAATTCGTTTAATCTCGATTATCTCGCGACTAAGCGCGGTCACATCGACCCCGTCATTCGTTCCCCCATAATCCGCATTAAGAGCCACAAGCCGCAGTAATGCCCCTTTTGTACTGTTTCTTTCTTATCTCACTGCAAAATTTGTCTAGGCGATGCTGTAAAATAGTCTAAAAGGGGCAGACACTTACACCGAAGTGAGAAAGGTTAACACTACTATGTCTACTGAGGCAGGTATAAATCCGTGCAGTGTGGGACGCGCTCTAGCCAGATAGCATAAGGGATTGTGTAAGAGTCCGGCGGTGACTGGATACAGAAAGTAAGTGGGCCTGGGAGAGGCCTGTGTCCTATTGGACACAGGCCTCTTCAAATGTTTGCAGCTCATACAAACATTTGGTCCGACCCGGGAATCGAACTCAAGGTCTCAAACACAGCAATTGCATGCGCTACCACTGCGCCACCAAGGCAGTCAATAATTTATAAGTTTTATTTCATTTTACATATATGATGATATGATGATTAGAAGCCCCACAGAAGGGATAACTAAAACTAATCTTAATTGAACTATTTAAATACAGCTAGCGCTGTGAGTTACAGTGAGAATGGAGAAACCTGCGAACCGCTGCCACGAGAGAAAGGTAAGCGGGATAGTTTAACGCTGTAACGCGTTACGTAACGAAGCTGTTTAAACTCCCATAAGAATTATCACTTCAAAACAAAACATCTATTTGCTTGGTAATAAGTAATAGCTATAACATTTCAAGTGCTGTCAACGTAATCAGTTTGTATTTTAGTTTCTTACTACACTTCTATGGTACTAGAGCCCCCTTGATTTCAGCACGAATGGGCCGGCTCGACCGGGGTAGTACTACACTCACACAGAAGACCATTCTAATAATAACAGTTGTCGTATTTCGTTGGTGAGTGTTAGACCGGAGGCCCAATCTTCTGCATCATTCTCCCGGCTTCTAGACGGTAGGAGGATGACGCAAAAACATCTGACCAGTTGCAGACTGCTTGACCAGACGCAAGAACATGCTGCATTGTTTACCCTCACAATGAGGATGGTGACCCCTGCTCCTGAATTCTACCCTAAGGTTTATATCAGTAATTTTGGTAAGCTTAAATATATATAAAAAAACTCCGAAACTTAATAAAGAACAACTACATTGAAGTAAATACTACCCATTATAGGAACGCAATCGTTGTTTTGCGATACATTGTAACAGGCGGCCATTTTAAGTGGCAGATACCTCGGCTGCCACGATTTATTTGTAGCCATGCTGTACTTGCCCTTATTGCCGTGCTTGTTAAAAACATCCCGGGATTTTCTACTTTATTTTAAATAATGAGAATCTCCATATAAAAGGATTTGATGGTTAACCAAGGATTTATAATATTATTGCATATTTTTTTTATACCTATTAAAGCGAAAAGAAACAGCTTCGTTAATTTCATTGAAGATTATTGTGATTTTAAGCTTTAAATTTTATATAATACTAATAAATAATAGAAGAAACGGCATATATTTCTTAAATGTACACACAAAATAGTACAAAACAAAAAAATATATACTATATAGTACTATGTTTCACATTTCAGTGAACAATACTGTCAAAAGAACCTTTGTAGCTTTTACCCGACTGCAGCGAAACGAAAAAGAAATGAATTTGGGAGTAGTGCTATTAAAATCGGTGACACGAACGCTTCCTTAAAATGAAAAATTTTGGGTTTGATTTGATTACAGAACAAGAACAAAGGTACCTCAAAGTTCATAAAAATACCTTTGATACCAAATCAGATAGCACAGTCAGTGGGATTATTCGAGCATGAATTGACTTATAGTGAAGCAGTATGATGAACATACCTCGTTTATTGACGCTGTTTGCACTAAAACCGTATCAGAAGACTCGAGACTATACTAGCAGACTAGGTGATTGCGTTGCATGTTACATATTATGTGCACATGCACATCGAACTTATGTAAATATGCATTTAAATCGGCCTAGTGCGTGTCAGGCCACGTACAGGAAAGGGTTCACCAGTCACCCATAATAGTACGTGAATTGAAAAAGGTATCCAATGGATAATTGTTATGTTTACGTATTAATGTGTTAATTTTGTATAACGTTTTCCAAGGAAGCACATTTTACAAGTTAAGCCTATATTGTAACTCCTAAAGTAACAAAGTCATCTACTCGGTTATAGTCTTCCTTTAAAGTTTATTATATGACAAACCACCACCAGATTTCCCAGATTTTTTGAGAAAGCCGTTTAGTTTTAGAGCGGGATGCCCTGTTTTTACTTAAAGTGCTCTTTAAAGCAGAATTCAATCAAAAAATCGGTTTAGAAACCCTTGTTCTTAAAGAACTATCTGAAAAAAGAAAAAAATGACCCATAATTTATGACTACTTTATGCCCCAAATAAAAATATTTTGCATTTTATTGTAGCACTTTATCGACGTAATTACAACACATATTGATGCAAAGCTTCATCTTTCTAGCACTTACCGTTTGGACGGTAAGTCGAAAACGGATGGACGGACATGACGAATCTATTGTTGATGAAATTTTAAAAATTATATTAATAACTTAAATAAGTCACAGTCATTCTGGATATAATCGAAGTGTAATTTCTATTTAACGCAAAATAAATTGCTGAACAGAATCAATAAACATTAATAACTTAATGTTGCAAAACGTTCTAGGTATACTGAACAAAATGAGAAAAACAAATTATCAACCACGCCCGTTCTTCGATTCCAGGAACAAACATTCAATGCGCACGCTTATAACAGATTTATCAATAGAAAAATTGTGCCTCGCATTGCATTTCAATTAACGAGACATTCCGTTTTGCTTTCTACGTATACAAATATATAGTACATAAGCTGTTGATTGCAGACGTTCTGTATAAATAAATATGAAGTGAATTTGAGAATAAGGTCGGAAACTAAGACTAAGTTTTTAGGGTTCCGCAGTTCATGACTCTTAGCTCTTATAGATTCGTTACGTACGTCCGTCCGTCCTTCCTCTACTTACCGTCCAAACGGTTAGTGCTAAAAATACGAGACTTTGTGTGTGTGTTTGTGTTGTGTGTTTCTATCACGTCGACAAAGTGCTACAATAAATACCATAATATATATGACGAAACGGTGGTGCCCGGTGCTGTTTTTAAGGACAGTGACGTCATTACTATTATTATTATTGGAGTATTCCATTTTCAGAAATAACTTAAAATAAACTTCACTTCAACCAGAATTCACTTTTAATTAGTATTGATTACACAGCTTCGAATATTTCACAATAAGTTAGGTGTTTGCTGTCCAAGCGCAGACAAACGAATCCTCGCTCCGCTGTAGCGGGCGGCTATTTATAGGCATTGTAGTGGGGCGGTCGACCGTTGCGAGTTGTTTACGTCTTTGAGAACACGTGCAGCGATGACGTAGGTCTTTGAATGTTGTGTTGCGCCGATACGACCATTCTGACCGGCAGTGCGCGCTCTGCACTAGCCGTGTTGTTGATGTTTTTCCGATGAGTTTATCTGTAAAACGTAAATGTTTTTCTTTGACTTGGCATCAGTGTACCTTTATTATATTGACGTCTACACTGTGGTAGGATATGAGTATAGCGTACTATGTATTGTGACGTACTCTGTGGTACTATGTGTGGTGGCGTACACTGTGGTACTGTGTGTTGGCGTACTCTGTGGTACTATGTGTTGGCGTACACTGTGGTACTATGTGTTGGCGTACACTGTGGTACTATGTGTTGGCGTACACTGTGGTACTATGTGTTGGCGTACTATGTCGTGGTGTACACTGTGGTACTATGTCATGGCGTACACTGTGGTACTATGTCGTGGCATACACTGTGGTATAAGTCATGTCGTACACTGTGGTAATGTGTTGCGTAATAGGATTGTAAAACATTACCTGAGTTCCTTTGTTTTTTTTTTTTTCTTTCTTTCTTTCTTTCTTTCTTTCTTTCTTTGTTCTGTTGCATTGGCTTGTGAAGTGGATGGTGTAGGCTCAATAACCGATACTGGAGTGTAGTCTTCTATTGCCGATACGGTTCCTGTAGCTTTGCACTTCCTTTAAGCAAGCTGCCAACCGGTGCATTCAGGTCGCGACTCTCTTATATAATCAGGTTGTTGAGCGGAAGTAGCAGGACACACGCCTCTGTGTGTTACTCTGAAACAACATTTAACAAACAGCATCACATAGCTCTGTCTCTCGTGTCATCGCACCAGTAAATTATAAACCAAAGATTTCATCAAATTTAAAATGATAATAAAAGCTAAAACAATAATTGACAGAGTAAAAACGCAACTGACTTGATTATCACGTTGTCTCACTAGAGACATCAATCGTATGCCCTTGCATAGACCTTAACGATTTCAAACTATGAATGTGTGATACTGAAACACTTTTTCATAACAGCCAAGCTGTTTAAACAAACCCATACTCTCGTATGTGCTCTCAAAGGCCTAAACACATCTTCTCTCGAAGTGGGCTGAGCACGCATCCAGCGTTCATTTGCTAGACGGCGAACAGAACAAAGGTTATAACTTCTCTCAGATAGTGAGTAGCCAGCAGGTTGCGCCTCGCACATAAGACGAACAGGCCGTAGGTCATACGTCGCGTAGACGGTGTGCAGACCACAGGTCCACACCTCACCTGACGGAGAGTAGACCGCAGATCACAGTACACGCTCAACTCGCGTAGATAGCGAAAGGAATGAAGTTCGCCACTGAGATAAGCACTAGGCTGCTTACGAAAACCATCATTAGTTCAGAAGATATTGTAGTACGCACTCGAGCATTCTGTGGGAAAGGAAGGATTAAAAATAACCAGCACTGGCGTCAACCCTTCAAACCTTTTGTCGTCATCCCATATAATTATAACGAAAGAGTTTTAAACTTGGCTCAAAAATAGTCAGCCAGGTACAGACTTGTACTCTCACACTGTAGAACGCACCGACTACTGCTTAAACCTTTTATAAGCTCGGCCTTCACTGATATGAAAATGTGATTCGAACTTACCAGTGTAGCGCCAATTACAACTCACAAGCCTTTCAGTAACCTCACTTCATTACCCTATCGGTACTGGTGAACTGGATTACATCTACTTTACATTGAACTCTGTGTTGTTACCATATAAGCACCGATGCATCTTCTATCATTTGGAATGTTTACTAGCTGGAAAGAAAGCGTTATACCCACGAACTTACCGAAACATAGTGAAGTACCCACATTATTTTTTAAATTTAAGTATCACACGTTTAATAACATTTCTGAAAACAAAAACGATTTAAATTCGTTTGCAATTGTTACTCAAAACCCGATACTATGTTCCGACGTTGTCAATTAACTTTCCATTTTATTTTTCTTGTTGTTGTCGGTAGTTATTTATTTCAAAAACCTTAACTATCAATTTGAATGAAGAAACACAACGAACACTGAATTTAGATAGCGAACAGTCTAGAACACATGGTAATCCCACTTCTGATGACGTAACGGTGGTGCCCGGTGATGTTTTTAAGGACAGTGACGTCATTACTATTATTATTATTGGAGTATTCCATTTTCAGAAATAACTTAAAATAAACTTCACTTCAACCAGAATTCACTTTTAATTAGTATTGATTACACAGCTTCGAATATTTCACAATAAGTTAGGTGTTTGCTGTCCAAGCGCAGACAAACGAATCCTCGCTCCGCTGTAGCGGGCGGCTATTTATAGGCATTGTAGTGGGGCGGTCGACCGTTGCGAGTTGTTTACGTCTTTGAGAACACGTGCAGCGATGACGTAGGTCTTTGAATGTTGTGTTGCGCCGATATATATATATATATATATATATATATATATATAAATAACTTCGTACAAATAACGAAATAATAATTATCTATTGAAGACGATTTAAATTCCACTTGACCCTGTATATGACTACAGAACCCTACTTTATGCATGGCCTGACAAGCATTAACCCGATTTTTTTATCAAAGGATTGCAACGAAGGTTTGTCTCTAGAGTTGTAGATGACTATGAGTAGTGATATTAGGCCTAATTAAGATTGTATAACCATGAAACATTTAGATTAATTCATATTTTCATATTTAAGTAGATGAACTCAGAAATCGCTTAAGCTTTTTCGGCTAATATATATAGTTAACGCAGATTTTTTAATCTAAACTTGAGATATCTATAAAAATAAAATTTTATACCAATTTTATACCATTTAATAAGAGCTATATTTAGTTTTCAATAAGTATTAAACTGTAAGAACTATAGATTAAAGTACACAACATGGCTTTGTTACAAATAATAAACAAGTTAAAGCTACATTATGCCACCTTTATTCTCTTCAATGTTCAATTTAAACGCCAAGTCAATACAGTTCCAATCATTTTAACGTCAAAACCAAACAGAATTATTCTTCAAAGAAACAAATAAAGCTTATGGTACTCCAAAAAGAAACAAGATTAAAAAAATCTACAAATTTGTTTACTTCGCGAAGGAAACTCGATAGGAAAATACTAAATTGTTGGTAAACATCTCAGGCAGTTTCCTAATTATTTATGCTACTAGAAAAGGTGTTTTTCGTTTTGTTTAGCTTTGTAACAACGACGTTCAACAAATTGGATTGAAATGAATGTACAGAATAATGAGGTATTTGCGCTATAAATTTATCGATTGGCATTTTGCAGTAACTTCATAAAAATCAGCTTCTTACTTGAAAAGTGTTAGACTATTCATTATATTATTTTGGCCCATATATGTGTCAGAATGGCTCGTTATAGACATTCAAAATTATCTCTTCTACGAATTTTTGTCATAACAAATTGTCAGAATCCCAGCTTCCAGAATTATGGGGACAGGAACTTGTCCCTTATTATTACTAAAATTAACATAATGATAATAGTAAGTACTCATGTGTGTACGTCTTTATACGTTACGTTACGTCCTTATACGACGCTTAGGAGACGAAACAAAACTACGGATGAATGTCTCTCCTTCTAGCTCTACTGAAAATTGACATCTGCAAATCAGGAGGTATCTTTAACTGATAACCGTTTATCCCACTCAATCCATTAAAATTAACGAAAGCATTGTTTCACATAGGTCCCCTTCCCGGACCCCCCCAGACAAATACGGGTATTACATTTATTTTTATTTTTTGCTGAAATATTTGTTTGTTTGAACGCGCTACTCTCTGACTGTTCCGATTAAAAAAAATGTGTGAGATAGTCTCATCATCTATTTAAAAGGAGATTTTGGAATAAGGTTTGTGTCAGATTTTCCTTCTCTAATCACTACAAAGTCTTGCGTAGTGGTTTTCATTACATCGCCTTTTAAGACTTCCACGGGATCTCCTTGGTGATTCACTTCTTATTCTAAATCCTTCACCATTCGGATTTTTTTTCGTTATTTATACTTCCTGCATTATGATTGCACGAGGAGGACTTAATGCATCAAGGGAATATCCACCAGAAAACCTTGAGTTGGTTTAGTAAAGATTTGACAGTATGTACACGATAATTCTTAGGATCGTTAAAAACATTTAAATTTGAACTAAAACAATGTTTGCATTTTATTCTAACTACATTGGAGCCACAGCGAACATAAAACGTGAGCTTCCCTATTATTTTTTCGCAAAATATCAAATTGAATGAAATCAATCGTTGAAATTGGAGTATCATAATTTGATTGGCGTGTTTTCAGAAGTTTTTTGTGGAAAATACGTGTTGATATTTTTGCATGCATTTCAAACGAATTGCAATCTCTCACTAGTCGGATCAGGTTATAAAACCATAAGTGTTTAAATTGAATAAGTGAAGAATACATTTTATCTCTATGTAAAGAGGAAATTTTTTAGATTAATGAAATAAGAAAACTATATACACATGAAACCTAAATTGGTATATGTTATTTATAAATTCAGAAAACTGTAGGCTAACTATAAAGCAAAAGCACATTTCAGACGCATGATGCCTGGACTTTACTCTGCCTGATGGAAAACATGAGTAAAATCCAAAAGTGGGGATCACCATACTCACTGTGAATGCAGCATAGTTGACATACTGATGTCAACTATGCTACGGAATGATGATTAAAGATGAACTTGTAATGTCTCAATTTTTTTCTTCGTTCTTTAGATTAGTTATTCAAGTCTAGTGAATAAATTGCAATAATCTTACAAGATGATAAAAAATAAATAGATTGCTGCCGGAACACGTTAATATTAGAAGATTAGTACCTACATATATGTCTAGACAGTGATCCAAATTTAGTATACACAACATTAAACCAACAAACACGATATATACAAACTTCCTGTTTTATTTATTTAACAACTAACCGAAAATAAAAAATTAACACATTTTTATAAAAGAAATAAAGCAAGTTTTTTTTCAAATAGATACCCACTACGAATACTGCTAAATTGACATTATAACGATCTTCTCGTACTGGGAGAATCTACCATTTCTTACAGTCTTCAACTCGCTTCACTTCACTTGCTGTCGTATTTCGTTAGTGCGTGTGAGACCGGAGACCCAAACATTCTGCATCATAGACAGGCATGGTCTGTGTCGGGGGACACAGTTGACAGGAAGCCCCTCCTCCGTTTTTAATATCAAATGCGCTTTGAAGTTGAATAAATCGCAAAATAATACTTGAACCAAAAAGTCGTTTTGGCAACTTCATGTTTTTTAAAGATCTATTTAATAATACCCCACACAGTGAGGTAGACATGAGAAAAAAATCGTCCCCACTTTACGTGTTGGGAGATACCAAAACCTTACAATTTTTTTTTGCGATTTTATTTTAGCACTTTGTTGTCGAGATAAAACATATATCCATATAGTTTTATATTTCTAGCACTAACCGTTCGGAAGGTAAGTCAAAGACGATCGGACGGACGGACGGACATACCGACGAAATGACGAAACTATAAGGGTTCCGTCGTAAGCTACGAAACCCTAAAAATTATATCCCCTAGTTCATTGTCTCCTAAAAACTATCTAAACAAAAACTTTACTTCGAAATGAATAAATTATCAACACTGTTTTAAAAAATCCACAAACTATACACGTATTATTATTTACTTACTGTCAAAATAGGCTTAGTCAGCACCTACAATTTCACTTTATAATTAAATCAAAACTAAATTTACCTTTTTTTCTTTTAATGAACAATTTTTTTTCTTGCATGCCGTTTACAGTTAAGATGACTTCTTACTATACTTTGTCCATTCATTTATTATCTTTTTGACAGGTCACGCCTATAAATTACCGGTATTTTTTTCGTAATAATGTACTACAGTAATGTCGTCCTTTAAAGACGAGTAGGGAAGTGGGCAGTGTGCTTAGCTAAAAACAACATATTAAATAGTTCTTGAAATTCGATGAATCGATTAAACGATTAAAATAATCTATCATGTCATTATCATCAAAATAATTTGACTTCATTTAAGTATTGTTTCTGTAAATTTAATAAAATAAAAAGGAAATTAAAATAGTATGACTTCAAGATTGATTATTTGCACGAAATTTTGGAATTTAAGTTCAAACTTAGAATACAGAACAATAACACTGTGCATTAATTAATTTATTTTTGGACCACTGACTTAAAGTGTAACTATGCACGTGTTATATCGATTGATTTTGATTTCAAATCGAATTGGTGACGTGTGAGGGCGTCTCTAATTTCGAAATTTGTTGAACTGTCAAAAAGATAATAAAGAAATGGACAGAGTATAATTTACTTCACCTTGTTATTTTTGTACGTCAAAATACTTTCATGACAGATCCTGATTTATCATAAATTGGACTTGACTTATAGAGCAAGAGCCCAGAGCCGCCAGACCTACGTCATTAGTGCAAAGCTGAAATTCTCAGGATTACTAGTACAATGTCTTGTTAAGATGTATGTGTACCCATTAGCTTGAAAGCGGGGCCGTTTCTGAGGTAGCGCGAAGTACAGATGGATAAAAACCTTACTTACCTACGTTAAAGGTGCAAAGCTAGTATTTACATATTTTTTCAAGAATATTATTTAAAATTAAAATTTATTACTGCCAGACACTTTCCGTGGGCCATTACTTCTGCCAGACGTCTTGAAAGTTGTGACAAAATTAGTTAAAGTACGTTATAGTAGCAAACCTAAATTTTATACATATTATCTAAGGTAGGTACTATTTCAAGACCCTTTGTATGTGGCCAGACCAATCCGAAGGGCCATTTTACAATTATATTCTTGAAATAATACCAAATATGATATACCTCAGCTTCCTAATTACTGCAAATATTTAAAGGTGTCTGGGGGGATGATCGGCCCTTCGGATTGGTCTGGCCGCATACAAAGGGTCCTAAAATAGTATCTACCTTAGATAATATGTATAAAATTTAGGTTTGCTACTATAACGTAGTTTATCTAATTTTTTCACAACTTTCAAGACGTCTGGCAGAAGTAATGGCCCACGGAAAGTGTCTGGCAATAATGAATTTTAATTTTAAATAATATTCTTCATAAAATATGTAAATACTAGCTTTGCACCTTTAACGTAGGTAAGTAAGGTTTTTATCCACCTGTACTTCGCGCTACCTCAGAAACGGCCCCGCTTTCAAGCTAATGGGTACACATACATCTTAACAAGACATTGTACTAATAATCCTGAAACTTTCAGCTTTGCACTAATGACGTAGGTCTGGCGGCTCTGGGCTCTTGGTCCATTACCTTTGGATCAAAAACTAGTTAAACTGGACAGTCATACAATAATAATGCAGTAGAATTATTTAACTGAACTCACTGACCCAAACAATCAAAGCAAAGAAAGTATCAAAACGGACCAGCCGTTGCTAAAAGGCGCTTTGAGAAAAATTGCGTCGATTAGTATCAGGGAGCGACTGCAGCATCATATTCTTCATCATTATGTCCTCATTAAAGGACACCGGTACGAAATCGGATCATGAAAAAATCTGATCTGTCTGGACTCTAAATTCGTTTTATCTGTGCGTGCACTGGGAATGTTAATTTTCGAAAGGCATTTTTCCTTGCTGACTTGAAAACTTTATCATTCAGGCAGTCTTGGAAAGTTAATTAAATTAAAATTCTGATACATTCAGGCTTTATGCTGAATGAAAACGATTCTCAGGTTGAATTCTTTATTTTCGAAAGATAGTGCAATCTAGCACATTAACTAGCACTAGGCAGTAAAAATACCTATCGATGAAGCTTGGTAATACTGAAAGGTCTTTAAGAAACATTTAAAGAAATATTTTTTTCAAATATTGATACATTGTAAAAAGACATCGCTTCCTTTCAGCACTAAGTACTACTGTGCCTTGGCTGTAAAGAGAACAAAAGATCTCGTAGAAGTATCCGGCTCTAAATTTTCAATTAGAGACCACTTCTAGAAGTCTCCTTGCTTTGAGTCAAATAATAGCTTTTATTTAGTAATTTAATATAAATTATGATCCAATTTGTATAATTACTCTGTGTGTGAGAGATTGTTATTTTAAGGGCACTAAATATATAATTAAATAACTACATTCGTCAACAAAATGTCATGGATAATACTCGTCAACAAAAAACAAAAAACTGTTTGTTTACTACAATTTTTTTGGTTTCTATCTCCAATTGATGCGTATTTCATTTATCGCATTTTTTTTTCTCTTACAGCTTTTGATTTGAGTTACAGTCAACTACCCTCATCTACAATTTTTTCTTGGATTTTTGTTTTGTATGGGACACTAAGGTATTTTGTTATTGTTTTCGGTATGGCTTCGTCAAGAACATGTTGTGTTAAGCACACATCCAGATGTTTTTGTTATATTTGTGGCCAATATTTTATTTGAAAAATATCGAAAACCTACATCGAATTTGTGAAAACTGCGCATCATCATCAGTATCATCAAAACTGGTATTTTTGATGGGCCACAAATTAGGCACCTCGTGAAGATCCTAATGACTGAAGTACAATCCACAGTTTGGAATTAATTTCTTTTGGTTATGAGTAATTTCTCAAGCTTTTGCTTAGAAAATTACTCATAACGGAAAAATCTGGTGACCATGTCTAGCTTGTTAAGTGCATGCTGTCGACTTGCAATAGCTAGGGTGCAACATGAATATAGAAATCCAGTTCTTGCACTCGCATGTAGACCGATTTCCACAAAATCTGGGTGATTTTAGTGAGGAGCAGGGTGAAAAATTTCATTACAATCTTCGGACAATGGAAGAGCGTTATCAGGGAAAGTGGGACTCACATAATTA
This sequence comes from Phragmatobia fuliginosa, assembly GCA_932526445.1. Classification (NCBI taxonomy): domain Eukaryota; kingdom Metazoa; phylum Arthropoda; class Insecta; order Lepidoptera; family Erebidae; genus Phragmatobia; species Phragmatobia fuliginosa. The sequence goes on along the minus strand of OW052064.1, from coordinate 10,323,831 downwards.
TGATGGCAAAGTACTGCTGGAGTATGCAATGAGATTTACCTAAATCTATCAAGGCTAAATATTCAAGGTCATCTTATAAAAGATCATTTGATATGTTATATAGGAGTTTTATTAACATTTGTATTAATTCTATGTTTTTTTCCTGAGATTAATAAAATATTTTTTAACAAATAAAGTAAAGCTGTTAGCAATCTCCCAGTTTTTTTTATTCTCAGGCCAAAGAAATACCTTATAACAAAAAAAAAATAAGGAAACAAAATTTGACCAGTGTAATGAATGACAAGTTTCACCAAAATTTTGGCGTGTAAGTAAACGTATATTGATATAAATGGCACAAAGACCGACTGTCTTAGGAGTATATTTATCAGTTCGCTGCAGACGCGGTCTGGATTCACGGCGACACCTATTTAGCCCCTCAACATTTATAAAAGAGGTACAAAGATATTTGTTCACTAGATTCGAGTTTAGATATTTCTTAAGTTTGCCAACTTTATTTTTATTTCTATTTACATAGAAAATAGCGGTTCTGCATACTATTATGAAATTTAAAATAACCTCTATTTATATAACAGTGAAAACAGTAATTTTTGAAACGAGCAATACAGCTAACCAAAAATTTGTTTTGCTAACTTCAAAACATAAAAAAATTGGCCAAGTGCGTGCTCGGCCACATATAGAATAGGGTTCCTCAGGCACCCATAATAGTACGTGGATTTAAAATCGTATCCAATAGACAATTGTCGTGTTTATTTATTATTGTGTTAATTTTGTATGAAGTTTTCCAAGTAAGCGCATTTTACAAGTTCGGCCTTTGTAACTCCTAAACCAACAAAGTCATCTAGGCTATTATAGTTTTCCTTTAAATAATATAAACTACCATCATGAATTTTCCTAGATAAAAACACATATTCATGCAAAGCTTCATCTTTCTAGATCTATCTTTCTAAATCGGTACGATGGATTGTGAAAATTTCCTATTAAAAGCTTATTTATTACATATTAATGAGTTTACACTAACTTGAATAGAATAACTGATGTCATTTTGACATCAGTTATTCTATTCAAGTTAGTGTAAACATGTTTAACATATCATGTTTATTTAACAATTATAAATGTCACATCCAGTATGTGTCTTCGCTTGTAGCATCTACAGACAGGAATAAATTTATCTTGGCAGCAATCAAGGGGGTAATTTTCGTGAAGACTGTGCTCCAAAACTATTTGACTAGTTTCCAGTGTTTCATGATTGTAAAGAAATGAGTTTCTTATATAATTAAAGCAGTCGCATTTAATATAGTGCCTTTAATATAAATCTTTTATTTTATACTAACTTTCAACGAACACATCCAGTTCGCTGCGGTGAGAGTCGAACCCACAACTTCGGCATAAAATTCAGGGTCACCAACCATTAGACCAATAGATTGTAGTCATGTATTGGATGAATTTTCCATACCTGAAATTTACTTGTAGTGTGTGTTACACACATACATAATTATCATTTTATTAACACCTCTAAGTCTTGTAATGTAAGCTCATGAAAATAATTTTCATTAATATTATAATATTTTAAAATAAGTTATCCATATAAAATCAAAGCATTGGCTGACGCTCAGACCTTTTGCTTTCGGTATTATAGTATTGGTGTATCGTTTTATCCAATTCTGTCATACTAAAACCAATAAACCTTTAATCTATTCATTCTGATTATCGCGACTCGGGTTAAAAGTTTTGTTAGGTTTTCTAACAGAAAACTCTTGATAACAGGTATCGGTCACGATTCGGACAATCGGTTACGATTGAACTACTAGCCGATAATAAATAACATTGGGAACAATAAAGTCTAAGAAGACGAAAACTAATAAACCAATAGGTCAGTCGAAGATCCTGTCAGCTAGCCTGTGATCACGGCTAGTGCAACTTGGTTGAAACATTAGTCTTTAAAAAGGTGTGATCATAATAGCTATTATGAACATTATGAACACGTTTATTCTCGTAAAAATAATTATTTAATACTTATTTAAATTACGATTTCACGACTCTCCACGAATTCTTTGACTGTAGTTTCATCTAGTAGTACTAATACTATGATTTAAAAGAACCTCTGTCTATCTGTTTGTCTGTAACACTTTTATGGGTAAGCTGCCGGATAAACTACTGCATCTGGTACTTTGATTCTTGAAGAAGAACATAATATATTCTACTACTCATTGCGATAACCCATATAACTCGTGCGAGCTAGAATGGCACCTGACTCAAATGACAGTTGTTTATAGTACGAAGTGCATAAAAAAATAAAAAAAAATTCAAGTATATTAGTTTTTTAAAATTAGAATATTTTTTTTGCGCTATTTTTTTTTCATTCTACTCTATCGTAAGTGTTAGTTTACTACCTGAGTTAAGAACACATGCATACCAATAGGAAGCAGTCTCCATTCATTATTTACCCGAATGCATTCCTCGTGCAGTGATTTCAATGATATTAGGTAATATCTAATATCATTTTATATGATATTAGGTAGCAAAATCCCTACTAATATTATAAATGCGTAAGTAACTCTGTCTGTCTGTCTGTCTGTTACACTTTCACGCCTAAACCACGGAACCGATTTCTATGAAATTTGGTATGAAGATAGAACTGAACTTGGGAAAGGACATAGGCTACTTTTTACCGCGATAACCGACATACACGCGGGCGGAGCCGCGCGCAAAAACTAGTATAGTTATAAAATACCGTTTTAAGTCGTTATGATAAACCTTTTAATTGTGGTCTCACAATATCAAATGTATTTATTTTTATTTGAAACTATTGCATCTCGCAGTCGTCATGCTGGATTTTTTCATTGAGTCACCTTTTTTAAAACAATGGGGTTACCCCGGCGAATCTAATAATATATTAATTAAATAAATTCGTGCAGTGATTTAAATGATTTAACTTACCTAATACCTAATAAACTATAATTATTTTGCAAAAATTCGTGCGACAATAATAGGGATGCTAACGCTACTCTTATGATGACAGGGGGGCGTTACGCGGGGGAACGGTGTCAGGTTTCATTTTAAGCCAGGTGCCATCTTAGCTCGCACGAGTTATACATGTGTATGATAATGATCGGTACGGTAATGATCCCTGCGTTAAAGGATTAAATTTAATGAGTAAAAACCCACGCAGTCCAAGCCATACCAATCTCAACTATGACAAAATAGTTTCATAAAGCTTAGAACTCAAAGCATGAGCTAGGAAAGGGTAAGAGCGCCAGTTCTCATATCACTACAAGAGTAGCAATATTGTCCTGAATTGCTTTGACGTCACGTATCTCATATGACCATACCCGATATTGCAGAGTTCTTCATCTTATGTTTATTTTCTGCGTTTACCTTTTCTACTTTGAATGCTTTAAACTTTATAGTGACTATTAGTCATTTTTTATTAAACCTCTTTTATAGTAAGCTATATCGAGAAAGTACAATATTTGGATATAAAATTGAAATTCATTGTAATTTCTAAATGCAAGCAATGTTCACAGATTAATTGTGTTTAGGCATCATTAAAATTCGAGATTATCGGCGACTGGAATCGAAATCTACTGAGACCGTTGTCTTAGTTCCAGATTAATTTTCCTAGCAGTCAAGATTTTAAAAAATAATACCAAGCCAATCATGTTCCTGAATAAATAATTTTACTTCCTCTGCGAAAAAACAACATAACGAATTGCAACACAGATTATCACATCAATATCTAAGCCAAATCAAACGTGTATAAAATTCAAATCAACTATAAATGTACACATAAATTCTTACATAACATGCATACGATTCACTCCAAACTGAGGCAGTGGCATGCAAATTGCATGAATACATAGCACCCTCTGCATATGGTTAACACATTGTAAATTACTTTGGCCCGGCTGATCTAAATATTGACTGTGACCTCCCCAGCGGCATGACTTCATCGATGTGTAATTATTGGTGATATATTTCGAGTTGAAACTATTTTGCATAGTAATATGACTACGTTGATTAGTGTGTTATATTATTGATGGGCATTTTATGATATTAGAGTGTAATGCTTAGTGATGTAAATAGCACCGATGAACGGGGTAAATCTATTATGCGGTATAAATTTAATATTTCCTAGAGACGCTACCCACTTGACCAACGAGGCAGACAGCTAAAGAGTATTTAAATCATTTTTACAAAGATCTACCCAAGTTCGCTTTTGCGTGAAGTACTGCTCATCTTCGCTATGGGTCCGCGCAATACTTACTTGAAGCTCTCGATCGGTTGCAGCGGCGGGCTGTCCTCATCATCGATAGCCCTAAAGACACAGAGTAAGTCGAGACTTTGCAGTGGCGAATAGATATCGCTTCTATGGCAATCCACTATCGCTTTCACCATACCTTGTATTCTAAACGCTCCACTCTTGAATTCTACGCATGCTTTCCAAGAGTCAGAGTAGAGTCACTATGGTACCATATTAAATAAAGAAAAGAGTAATTTCTAAAATGATATATAACGTTGCAACCAAAAACAACAGAAGCATTTCTAATTAATAGAGTAACTTATAATTTAGTAATATTTCACTTTTAAATCATAAATAAAACAATAGACCCACAAAATTCATCATTTATTAAACATAACTAAATAATAAAATACAAACTTACCGAGTCCAACAAGTTTCAATAAAAACATTTCAAACAATAATTAATAAATTAATTTAAATAGTTCAACATATGTTGAGACTACAACTACACATCAATATTAGAGCTAAGACAGATGAAAAATGTTAAACTTGAAGTTGAAAAATAATTATGTTCAACATTAATTGAAGTGAGACGTATTTTAATTTGACTGTGGCATAGTACTTTGTTTACTAGCCACATTCACTCTATCTTTTACTAAAAATACGAGTATTTCAAATAATAATTGGCATGAACCGCCTTTGCATGAGTATTTCATAAAGTGTTTATAGTTTTACAACTTCAAAATTACATCTAAATATTAACGCTAACAATAAGTTTGACGTTTTCTACTAGCCGTTTGAAGTGAGCACTCTCTAATTTCTAAATTTATACTTCTATAAATATTAATAATAAAAAAGAGTAAGTTTGTGCATGTAGAACAATGTATAGAGTAATATCTCAATATAATCAATCGACCATATTATTTGTGATTAACCCGAAAAATTAAAATATTTTGTCAAATTTACTTGAAAACGTTTAATGCCCAACTGGCACTTGTTTGTCGCCTTTGAAGACGTTAAATAAATAAATAAATGGGCATCGGTCACGTAATACTTTTATATTTCTGGTAATATCAAAGTATGAAGCCCCATTAAAGTACAAAATATGTATATTATCAGTATTTCATATGTTTTAGCAAGCCTCTATACTAACACCATCACAATATCAAGTCGTAATATTCAAACATAAACTAATACTAGACATTTTGATAAGATCAAAAATAAGCCGTGACTTAATAATGCTGAAATTATCACGAAATGTCAATGTAAAACATAATTCGATTGCTGAAAATGAGTTAATCTAGTTGTGATATCGTTGGCCTAATTCAAATATAATGATTCTCAAGTACCCAGGTACATAATCTTACAAATTTTAATGTATTAACCATTCAACTGTTAAAATACTAGATTAGTATTCAAAAAAAATTTAGCTAACTGTCGGCAACATAGATTAGGACATCCGTCCTCCTTGATTTTAAAGTCTATTTTAGTCGACAATCTGATATTCTCGATTACCGGTTTTTGTTTACAATCGATCGATAATGAACAGGGCAACCCTATGGCATTGAATTTGTTTAGTCTATAGTACAAATTGTTTTGACAATCGTCGTCGCGCGTCAAGTGGTCTCAAGTACTCAAGTGTCCGCGTATGTTTACGTTAACTTTTTATAAACATTTCGTATTGTTTACGTTTTGATGTAGTGTTTATCTTAATAAGTGTTTAGTGTTATAGTGTATAAAATAGTGTATATAGTGATAACAAGGTCGTTATTTTTTATTTTATTTTTTTTTTTATTTTATTAGTACGCCCGCTCACCGTTCAAGGTCAGTGATTTTAATTCATTATTATAAACAATTTAGCTTTCTTTATCTAATTAAGTGTTTATAATTAGATAAAGAAAGCTAAATCGAATCGAAATGATTATTTCATTTATTATATTTATGCACGGATTTAGAGAAAATCAAATATCAAATAAATTTATAACCTAAAAATCCCCTCCATTCTGAATGTCATAAATCATTCCACAGTTATACATAATTTGCATTTTTGACAGCCACGTATGAGTGGTTAATACCAAATATTTATTAATATTTTTTTATTTCAAATTATTACATTTTGTAGTTTTCGATTCTAAAACTGAGCATGTATGAGACACGAGCCATTCTATTATCATAATTACATTACTACTGCTTCTGTTACATTATCTTTGACGTGAGTTATACCTTATTCGAGGATGATCACCAGCTTTCTAACTGCGAATACTCAAAAATACTTCAAAGAGGAAGATTATGAAAGTAATAAAATATTTTAAATAGGTTGGCTCGAAATGGAAGTGAACCCAGCTTGCAGAAGAACCCTATTATAGAATCATGCATTGCCGTGTATCTTGTAAATACAGAACAACATTAAAAACAAATCGTTTTACTGAAAGTCAGTCAAACTATCAAATTTTAAGGTCTTATACAGATATACAATGACTTAAAGAGTATTGTTTTAGATGCCACACAAAATTATGTTTAGCTTTCAAACACAAGCAAACTATAAAATCGGATCCAGTCAGCCAATTAACTACGTAATTAAGTAACATTAAGCCAACGATACTTCTAGCTCGAATATTACATAATATTCACCATGATAAGAAAAATATAATAAAATAAGTGCCCTAAGTACAACTAGTTGAGTACACAAGATTCATATGTCGGTATCAAGTATTTAATGTTGATGAACGCATCGGGCCCTCCAAACCGCTCCAACATCTGCAAAGTCTCTTCGATAAGATCGGCCACGTTTTCACCACGTGACGCCGAGTGATCGATGCCAGCGCCAAGATTACCTATTAAATACATTTGAAACTAATAACATATAATGCGCTTTAATATGAAAACTCCAGAGCAACAAGGTAGTTACCCTCTGTTATAAACCCGAATGTTCATATCCATTATACTGTTATGACAAAAAATGTTTTCATGTGTGTGTGAATTAAGAATTATGATTGTTTTTGTTAAGTATCAAATTGTTTTTTTTAATATTATATTTATTAAAATGACAAAACTCTTTTATCGAAAGAAAAGACTATACTACACGCTACACCTCTTCGGTCCGCGGGTCCGTGTTACTCTATGATAGAAACCTATAGTTATCTAATCTAGCTGTACATTACAGCTGTTTCTCTCGGTTATTATTGTTTGACCTTGTTCATCTCACAGTACTACAACACAATATTTTTTCGGGACATACATTTTCTTTTTTTTTTATATTTAAGCCTGCCAAAGTGACTCTACTCTGCCTGATGGAAAGCATGAGTAGAATCCAGGAGTAGGGGTCACCATGCCTATTGTGAAGGTAGCATGGTGACCCTTACCATGGCAGCCTGGTTAGATTATTCTGCATCATACATGCTTTTGCAGTGTATCCTTTTTCTAAGTTTTATTTAAATCTGTTCAGCTATTTCGCACACACATTACAATCATTCAATTTCACAATATTAGTATGATTAGCAATAAATTGAAACACGCTATAGTGAAACAGAAGACAAATTTAGGTTAATCGAGCTGTACCTTCATATTGCTTTGATCTGTCGTGTGTTACCTTTGATGTAGTGTAGAGCCTATCCGAAACTATGTGAGCCAGTGAACATGAGCTCCATATTTGTATTAAATACAAACTTTGTAATACTGAAATTGGCATATCTTGAGAGTTTCTTTCTTTCAGCTCTCAATTGCTCATAAAACTGATTTTAAAAATATTCAGTAAAGTTTTTCTTTTAAGCCATACTTAGATAGGAATTTTTTTAATCGGTCTTAGGACTTTTATGATATGTGATATTTGTCATCGCATTAGTAGCACAAACTAAATTAAAAGTAAAAACCTTTTAAAAAAGGAGCCTTTATTTAAATGCAGTTATTAAACAAAAAAAAATGGTTTTAACTTAAAAGCTTTTACTTTTAATATCTACTCCAAAATCATAACATAATTTATATGATATAAAAACTTGTCGCTGCTACGAGTTTTTAGTTATTTTTGAATTATTCAAAGCAAGCCCTTGCGTTTGATAACTATAATGTAGAAATGCAATAAAATTATAATTAGTCCGCCATATTGGATTTAAAGTAATAGAAATTAAATTCAGCTCAATTGGTTAAAGGTACCTACTTCAAAATTGAATTTTTCAACTGCATATAATACATACAATGCAAGTAAAGCTGGTAATAAAATAAGGACAAATCTCTTAGGGCTTCAACGAGGGTAAACGTTAAAAAACAAAGCATATTTCTCTTGACAAACATTTTTTAAGCAACACATTCATTTTTCTCTCAAAATTCAAAACCTAATTACGCAACGGAGACTCCACCAGATTTGCGTCATCAATCATGCTCACCTAATTGACACGTGAAGTGCGAGCGAGGAAGATATTGTTTTCAACCTAATAGACTTGTCGGGGCATCCGAGTAGATTAATTACATGTAGCGTGAAATTTCGGCTGTTTTCGGGTGTACGGGTGTTCGCGTGTGACGGCCGGGCTCACCGCCAGTTGACACCAATACCGCATTGTTACTGAGTTCCTAGCAGGCTTTTTGTTACCGGTTGACATCGGCGACCACGTGTTTGGTTTGTTCATGTTACGTTGTTTAATCTTGCAGAGTATTAATAATGACAATAATAATTAATTATTTGAAATACATAGCAATTAAAAGTAATGAAAGACAGGAGGGCAGCATCGAAATTTGCCTTTTTGTTGTGAGAAATCATTCTTGAAAGAATTTTAGGAGAAGAGACGTAGATGTGAAACAGACTGCCGAAAAAGACGTTATTTAATTTTACCAATGAGCGTACTGCCGTAAGATACCTCGCCTGCAGTTATCAGATTTTACATATTATACGGAAGTAATGTGAGGCTGGGTTTTTGTTAGGAATGTCAATTTCACGTTCAAAAATCATTGACTTTTTTTTAATGTATCGCAATAGGCAAAGTTAAAACGTGGAAGTAAGATTATATAAATTCACCAAATCAACAGATTCCGCGGTTATTGCGATGCGATTTATACGAAGAAATACGTCCCAACGATTTTACATTTAATTTCCTTGTATACAACAAATGTAAAAATGTCTTTACAGAAGTAATTATAGCTTATGACAATTTCCAGCGAGTAATTAAAGTCGCAAAGATAAATTAAATCGTGAGTTTGTTAGTGAACTTTCCTCTCGTCACCAAATAGTTGTGGTTGAGGCATTTTGTTTTGCGTCTCGCTGTCTACCTCAAGCTAATGTTTTGTAAATTGTTAGTCATTAACGTAGTCCCTGGGATTTCGATAAATATATGAGCTAAAAGGTTCAATTTGTGGTTTTCTCTGCTTTATTGTATTTCAACAAAACATTTACGTAATGTTCGTGGTATTATAATAACATGTTTGTTTCTTGTTGCTTAAAATTTTAATATATTGCTTTAAATAAACGCTGCTTAACTAACACAAGAATCCGAAATTAAATACATTTTTTTTAATAAGATATGATTTTAGTTAATACGATTTACGAGTAGATTTTGTAACTTTTTATACTTCTGGTCATATCTATAAATTTGAATAAAATACAATTTTGGGTTCGATATTCTTTGTGCGTAATATTTTTTTCTACTTAATATACATACTTATGCGTCAAGTATATGCAATAAAAATATAAATACAAGAATAAATGAAATAAACTTGTATATAATAATAAATATAATAGTATTTACTTGGTATTGAGAGTATTCTGAAAGCCATTCTCCTCAAATTAGTTTTTATTACCTTCTTGAAAGCAAATAAAATTACTAATACTTTTCTGTATTATTGACTTCAATTTGAAGTAAATTCTTAGAAATATTGTTAGGTGAGTATTACATTTACTTCATTTCCTTACAAATATTTACACTATTAGTTTTGCTAATGGCTTCGCTTGCACAAATATTGATGATACCGGCCGTTAATTTATTTTGATGTATTTTTTTTATTAGTATACACCCAAAAACCCTAAAACCTAATAGCTAAAAAGAGGTTTATGTCTAGCTGTAGGATATGGATGTGATACACCCGAACCTATCCATTTAGAAGAGCAAGAGAAGTGTACATATTACATAGAATATGACTTTCAATAGCTATAAAATTTTTAAGTTAAACTTACGATTTTTATCCTTGAAAAGATTGAGCGTAGGCAGTATCTGTCTGTAGTAAGGAACAAGAGCTTCACCGACACGGTCACAGCCAGATACCAACATCTGTATGCATCTGAGGCAGTGGCAGAGGACATGCGGATGTTTTGTCGCCAAAGCATCTGTAAATCAAGGTTACTTGACCAAATCTTAAAATATTGCAATATTCTCACCAATGACTAATCATTATAGCTAATGTGTTGAATGCATTAAACTAACCATAATAATGAATTAAAACACACGCTCTATAACTTAAGAGCGTGTCTTAACCGAAAAAAAACATTAAACTAAAATCAAAATATACTAATACTAACTTTCGCCCGCGGCTCCGTCCGCGTGCATGCCGATTATCGCGATAAAAAGTCTATGTCCTTTCTCAGGTTCTAAACTATTTGTGTACCAAAATTCATCAAAATCGGTTAAGCGGTTTAGGCGTGAAAACGTAACAGACAGACAGAGTTACTTTCGCATTTATAATATTAGTAGGGATTATAAACGCGAAATTTCGTGAGTATATATGGTATACATAAATATATGTATGTTTGTTGCTCTTTCACGCAAAAACTACTGAACGGATTTGGATGAAACTTTACAGTAATATAGCAAATAAATCTTAAGCTACTTCGTAATTATTTCACCTATTTTATTTTGAACAGACTCAACAATGATAGCATAGATATAAATCTTGGTGGTTTAAAGTTGCTATTGTAGGTATTGTAAGTAATGATTATAGTTAACGTTAATAAAAAAATATTTTTTTAATAAATATTAAAAAAATGCAATAATCGAGTTACACGCGGGTGGAGCCGCGGGCGAAAGCTAGTCGTATTTAAATAAATGAACGAAAAGTATGAATGCTGCAGTAGTAGTATCTTTTATGTATTCTGTAGTAGTATTTCATGAGACAAAATTCCTAAACTAAACATTTCATGGCTAATTAATATTTTTCAATATATTAATCCACAATACGACATTAACAAAGTTGGCATAATGAAAGAGTTTAATGTTATTCATAATTCGTTTACATCTACAAGTAAACGCTTATGTTATCCTTCAGAAACATTTCAATTTGTGCAAAATCATATAATATTCAGCGCTTAAAGGCTGTTTTCACAAAGTAAACGGATTCATAACAAAGTGAAACATGCATTTAATATCTGACGTCGGAAATCCCTTTGACGTAAAGAAAAATAAGCTTTGATAATATAGAACCAAAACTGTTTAAATAAACTCTAGCATGGAGATATTAAGAGTAATGCACATTACAAAATGTACAATGAAAAATGTAAGAAGCTTTGGAAATTGGTCCTACTGTTGGCAGTTAAGCACTTTATGGCGATCAAAATACTTATGTAAGTTATCACATAGTCTGTTTTATTATTAGTACAATAAGTAAAATCTGTAATGACACAGAAGAGAAAACAATAAAATAAACAGGTCATCATCATCATCATCATCATCATCATCATCAGCCTATCGCAGTCCACTGCTGGACATAGGCCTCTCCCATTGCACACCATTGCACACCATTGCACACCATTGCACACCATTGAACCAATAAGTTCATAAAATTTTAGAAGATTGATTAGTTTCACAGGTAAAAAAATTAATATAGTGAGTTATGTAGAATAAATAACAATTTCCTCTGTGTTAATATGAATTAAATAACAACTTACTTTTAATAGGAATAATTAGCTGTGGGACCACTGGCAATACTTTGTAGGATCCTTTGATGATCAAATCATTGATACCCTTCTCAACAATGAAGTTATAAGGGTAATCAAATTCAGAGAGACCGTCAAAGAACATTGGAAGGTAGTGATGGAAGTCCAGTTTTTCTATCGGCACCTGTATAAAAAAATAGGTTGGAAGTTATTTAGGAGTTTTTTTTAAACTGTATTTAAATCCTTAGTTCGTGATCTTACTTTATTATCAATATATTAAGATATTTATTTAGAGGTAGAATACCACTTTTTAGATAAACGGTCCTGTATTTTCTCTACTTCAATTAAGTCTAAAACTACCGGGAATTATTGGAGCATGATTTGAGTAAAGTTCTATTGTTTATTTTTTGTTAAGTTTTTTAATGTAGCGATATCTGATCACAAATAGAAGTTTTCTTCTAGGCCAGTGTCGATAATTTTTGAAATAAAATAATAATAGTAGAATGAAACCCATTAGACAATTAGTTTTGGAAGAAGTTTAAATATTAACCTAATTATAATAGTATATTTCGATTTGCATTCTTTGCGTTATCAATGTAACATGTAATCTTACGTTTTCGAGTAATTAAACTGTAAATTGTAATAAATAGCTCAAAATTGTATAATAATAATCAATAAAGTTAGTTTTTTCGATTTGTACATTTTCTGTGAAGATTTAATATGGTAATATTATTATATGTTTTTACACTACATCGGAAAGAAATGATTTCAAAGAACAGTAAGTACATTTTTGAAAAAAGCTGTTATTTTGACGGGTGAATTTTCGATTGAAAATTAGGGTGCTTTTTCGATATGAAATCAAAATAAGGTGTAAATCAATAAAAAGGTAAGTTTTTACCAGAATTTTCTATATTTTTTTTTGTAAAAGATAAAAATAAAGAACCAAAAAATTGTTTTTTTGAAATTTTCACATGAATTTGGTTAATATGAAAAAAGTGTAAATTCTAAAGTTGTAATTTTTTTATTACCTACAACTTTGCCATTCCACTTTTTTCCATCGGATTTGTAGTTTTGCCGGATATAAACCATTTTTATCTATAAAAACTCACCCCTTCCCCTTCCCGACCTCAGATCGTTCGTAAATTATTTTTCCATTCATTTTTATAATATTTTCCTCCTTTTCCAATGGGTTTCATCCTACTATTTTTTTTTACTTTTCATTATTTTTAAAGGCTTCTACCCTTGTCTATTAACTGTACCGTACCTTTACGCATTATTATCATGATCTATTTCACCACAGTTACTTCTCAGTATTTAGCTTACTTTAAATTGAATATGAGTTCATATTGGTGTGAAATTGATCACCTTCCAAGCTAGTTTCTTTCCACAATTGGTAAATTCGACACCGACAGGAAACTCGCCTCGTTGATAGCACTTCCTGAACATAGACGGCTTCAATGGCAGAGGATCGTATACACCACACTTTGGAGGTGGAATCACTACAGTGTTTTTTTGCATCGCTAAAACAAAAATATATATGTATTCTGCAGTTAGAAACATGAGTATATTAGAAACATTTTTTGCAAGTTTTTTTTTTAATACAGGTAAATTGATAACCTGGATGGTATAAAACATCTAGACAGGATAATTTCTAATACGCAACATACACAGTCCGTGTCTGTGAGCGCACGCCGTTGGTGTTGGGCATCATGAACTTCATGCCAACTGTAATAGTTCCCCCTCAAATATACCAAACACTAATTCAACCTTCGAATTCAGTTCACCCTCAGGGTTGCGCTGGTCCAATTGCAGTCACTCCCTGGAAGAACTGATATTCAGGCAAAACCGGTTAAATTAGTAACAGATGCCAAATATTATGACGTCGTAAAATCAACTGTCGACCTGTCACACACAGTGTAAATAATAGACACAATTTTTATTTTATTGAAGAGATGCAAACCTACGATCTCAAGGTCACTAACTACTAGATCAATAAATTAATGTGATATAATTAATGACTTAGTTGTAAATAATTACAATTACCTAATATATATATTTATAATATCTTTATATATATAATTCTTGTGTGAGTGTGTATGTCACTGAACTTCTCTCAAACGACTGGACCGATTTTGATGAAATTTCTTGTGTGTGTTCAAGGGGATCTGGGAATGGTTTAAATTCGCAATTGGACCCGGTAGGTGGCGCTGCGATCAAGTTCTGGAATTTTAAAGTTGGGCGGTACGAAGTTCGCTGGGTCAACTAGTATATTTATAAAAATGAATTGCTGTTCGTTAGTGTCGCTAAAACTCGAGAACGGCAGGATAAATTTGGTTAATTTTGGTCTTGAATTATTTGTAGAAGTCCAGAAAAGGTTTAAAAGGTGAATATATAAAAATGAATTGCATTTTAATTAATAATTAAGGATTCCTTGTTAAGTTTATTTTATACAAAAAGTTTAGGTCTTCTATTTATCGACTGAGATAATACAAAGTCTGCCGGGTCAGCTAAGTTACCTAATAAAATTTACAATATCGATGATTTACACTTTTATTGCTCGATTAGAAACATGTATTCATTCTCAATATTTATCTGATCATAAATTAAAGACGAGGGAGTCTTTTTATATGAGTGAGTTGAGTAAAAGCGAAATCTGATTTACCTCTTTACTTAATAAAGTCAGATGTTATCGTCTCGGCTTTTCATAAAAATACTTTATTTATTAAGGTTATCTCCTTTGAAGTGCAAAGCGCCTAATCAGATACAGGCTAGGACTGTAAGACTATTTAAAAAATATTTTATTTGAATCTTTTAAAGTCGAGGTAAGCTGTTTGTAGAACGAGGTATTAGAATCTGCTTTATTGTAAAGATTACTGAATTACAGTGGACAGTTACATTAGACATTATTCAACAGCAAACCGAACTATCCAAAGGATTTGTTTTCTTTTTTTTTTTATATGCCCAGACCTTAGTCTGAACTGCATTTTCTCCCCCAACATAGTCGAGGACCTTTGGTAATTAGTGGATTTCTTTACACTTTTGATTTTAATTGAGTTTACATTTGTGGTTAATCTATTACAGTACTGACTTAAATTTTTATTTTTAGCAATTTATTATTTTGTGTGAGGTTACACATTGTCGGTTACGTTGGAAAGAAAACCAAATGCGTTAGATTTTCATTGCCAAATGTGATGAACATTGATAAACAACGAGAAGCTAAAATTGGTAGACAAAACTTTTTTTAGGAAATCACGCGAGACGTAAAATTACAATGGGGTCCTCATGTAAGGTCACTTGCTGGGCGGCTTAGCTCAGCGGCATATGCTGTTAGAAAAGTTCGGCAACTAACGGATGTGGAAACGGCATGATTAGTTTATTTTAGTTACTTTCATAGCATCATGTCATACGGCATCTTGCTTTGGGGACGTGCTGCAGAAATAGAGTAATTTTTTATTCTGCAGTAAAGAGCCATTAGAGCTATATATATCCCCGCAGTCACGATTCTTTAAGGGGCCTTTTTAAGGAGGTCAATATCATGACAGTTCCTTGTCAGTATATCTATGAAAACATAATGTATGTTCGAAAAAATTTACATCTTTTAATCAAAGATGTGATAGACATGGGTATAATACTAGGAATAAAAATAAATTAATTCAACCACGTTTTAGACTCTCAAAAGTGCACACATCTTTTATCATCTGTATTAAATTTTATTATAAAAAAACCTCAAAACCTTAAATCTTGTATGTTTTATTGTCAAGAGCATGACCTATGCACCAGCCATCGTCCAGTTCAACCATATCGCAGGGAGCCCAACGACCCGCGTCATACGCCCCCCCCCAGCATGACTTTTGAGCGATCATGACATACAACCACCAGTCAACAAATGGTTTGTGTTGATTGATTTAATACATAAAAATTTGGTTTTTAGCAAAAAACAGATGAGCGCACTAATCCTGCAGTCGGATCTGAGACTATTACTCTGATGTTCATGGATTACTGCTGTTGACCCTCATATATAGGAATTATAGTAGTAGGAGAGATTAGAAAATAAAAGTACTACTAGAGGGCACACAATAAAACGGGGTAAGTTAAGGGATTTAAAGGATCCCTGTATTGCTTACAGGGATTCTTTAATGTAGTGAATGTGAAATGTAAAAATTAATAGGTACTTTTATCAATGCATTTCTAAATATGTTGCTACCCTTTAATGGTACCCCTATCCAGAGTTGGGCTGGAGGACAAGCGCCTCTTACTGCAGGTCTGGCCTTATCTTTTGAGTTTAAAGATGCCGCTACTCCTCAAGAATACTAGAGTCGTAAAAAACAAACGTTTTATTTTACCTCAAAAAGAGATATTTAAAATGGTCTGATTTTTTAAAGTTATTTTGTTATATATATATGTATAAAACGGTAGAATTGTTAAGTATAGTACCTTGAATTGTAAATGCGGGTACAACCCGCGGTTTTTTCGTTTTGTGTCCATAAGGATAGTTGGGGCTTGGTTTCTTCAGTGAGTTCCGAAAATCTTTCCCACACTGCTGAACAGTACACGGTGGCAACAAAACCATTATGATTAATAAATTATATCAAAAATCATACCACGACAAGTAAATAATCTAATAATATTGATCTAAAAGGTTGACACAAGTAATAAAATAACTAAGTAAATTTGTTCTAGACGAGGCTCGAATCTGATTGTTTATTTTGCAACATGATCGTTGCTAGGCAACGGATTCTATCGATTGGTCGACAGTGGCGCCGTGCTTAGTTTGAATTGAAGTTGTATGTGTACACAGGGAGCTTTATTGCGTACGTGCCCGTCGACACAGTGTTAATTTGTTGACACAGATCGAGGGCACTCCTAATATTATTTTATGATCGTTTGCTTTTAAAAATACGTATGTTGTGTTATATAACTAAATGACTTCAATAGCTATCGAAGTTTAAATTATGTTATGTACATACTTATTACGTAAGGGCATTTCACTTCAACTATTTGTTACAGTATAAATTAGTGGTGTCTTATGGCTATATTGAAGCACCATATAGATAAAAAGATAAGATAGCGATGAAGTCAGAACTTAGGTTATTTAAATAACCTGACTTGAGAAATTTCAAGCTCGCAGAACACTAACTGAGACTTTCGTTCACAAATAAATTTCATTAATTAATTAATTAATTCTATGGTTACCATAATTATGTTACTATATATATTTTTTTTATTATTTTCTATTTGTAATAACATAATTACAGTATAATAAAAGTTGAGCTGCTATTTTTATACTTTTGCGACTTTACACTTGGTTTTTGTTGTATACCTATAAGTATACACATTCAAAATAAAAGTGCGTGATCTTCTACATAGTGAATCTGTACAGTCACAACGCTAGTAGACGACTGACTCTTTTATGTAAAATTAAACTGTCAGTTTATATTTATATATAAATTGTGTATATATGTAGTAGTATATTTATGTATATTGTAATACATATATTGTTATGTAGCAGTAGGTATATTTATGTATTTCGTAATATATACAGTAGTGTTTTTATGAATATTAATTGTTTCTAATGTGGAAATATCTCTCGTTTACTTATCGTAAAGTATTTAGTTAAATTCAATACCTACTTGTTTTTTTATGTGCACCTCCTACATCACATGAAAGTTTATTGGGAGAGAATGCGACATGGCATTAAGTCCACCTCTATACGACATGTGCAATAAATTACCCATGATCACGAGTGGTATAACTAGTTCGGAACGTCGGATCAAAGAAGTTATCGGAACATATTAAATAATTTTATCGCGAATAAGTCCCGCTATATGCACAACAAAAACTATATTTTTTAAACTCGTCTAAGTTTTTGATATACATTTATAATTACGATGATCAATTGTTTATTCAAAATTTCTTAGATATAGACATGAGGTACTCTTTAGTACTAATTAGTTTTTTCTTTAAGAGAACCATAAAATGAAAAGTAAATCACATATAAATATAATACGAATTAAGTGACGTATGTATTTATTTGCATGCGTTAGGCTCGGTCTACGCCATAAAATAATATATTCAATGGAGAATTTTATTACATTTTAATATGAGGTATTTTTTATAATATCTGTATTGGAGGAAAATTGTTTAGAATTTCGATTGGTACTTTCTTTTATGAGAACCACGGGAAAATGCTTTTTGATTTGTTATATTGTGAACTTTAGGGACTTCGCAACAATTTACCGAGTTCTCGATTAAATTGTTATTGAATATACAAGTCTGTTTGAATACATTTTAGATATTTATCGACATTGACAATATCGATCTACATCCACGCTGATTTCAGACCAGCTTAAAATTGACAGAGTTTGTGTTATAATTTCGTTAGTGAGTGTGAGACCGGAAGCTTAATGATGAAGAAGCATCTCACTAGGCTCCCATAGTATGAGTCACCGTGCTGCAGTGTGTGCACTAACAATGAGGATGGTGACTCTGGGATACTATTCATGCCTTCGATCAGGCAGAGTAGAATCATTTTGACAGGCTTATATTTAAAAAAAAAATATAAACGCCAAATTTAGACTTTTTAATTTTTTCTTGTGAAAATGAGTTTTTGAATCCAGTTATAAAATAACTGAATTTATCATGTATAGTAGCTATTTGACTATAGCTATTGATACACTATATATTTTTGAAATGTACATGTAACGCCCTTTCCAATGGTTCTAAAGACGGCCTATTTATTTTTTAACACCGCACTTTAGGACAGTAAAAGGGCATTAGATACATTGACATGTCATATGTGAGTCTACCATAGGACGATCAAGACACTTCTACCGATACCTCATTTGTTCAGTTATAATGACTAGTTGAAGAGCTATTAGCTACAAATATACAGTTACAAATGAACATACATACATAAATAGCCTGCCAAAATCATAACCCTCCTTTGGCTTTGCCGTAGTCGGGTAATAATGATATAAAACCATGAAATACAAAAAATGTGTTAAATAGTTACCACAACCAATAGTAGTAGTAGAAGATACTACTTTTCCACATTTTCAAATAACACGATTATAACACAATAATTAATTATTTACGATTAATGATATGATGAAGTTTGTGATAAAAACTATTATTGAATTTCAACTAACATAAATTACTAAGGCAATCAAAATTGTTAAGATTGAATCAAACAAGCATAATAGGTTTTAAATATCAACCAAACCGTTTCCGTTGAAATGAATTTCACTACAAACTCAATAATATTTGCAACTACATTTTCCAATAATGTTAACAAAAATAAATTGACCTCCGTTCAAAAGTGGAATCGGGTTTTAAAATTGGTACATTCTGCCTACCCAGCACTGAAACCGAGCGATGTAAAAAAATCGCAGGTACCGTGCAAAGCCGACGGGTTCAATTTTATTCATCTTTTTGCAGAAATCGACTGTGGCGTGGTTATTATTGTGTTTCATAGAGGAAAAAGTAGTAATGCTGCAGCCAGCGAAAAGGGAAGTACAATTTTGGAAGGATATTTAATTTTGTGAGGGAAGTTGTCACTTTAGTAGTTTGCGTTCAACGTTAAGAGTGAACGTCAGTTGATTTTAAATCTACTATAAAACGAATTTACTTTAAAGTGGGACAATTTAGTTTATATTTTATACATTTACGATGTGCCGGCTTCTATTGGTCTAGAAATACCGTAGAAGATAATTTTATCAATTCGTCGTTCGTTTCATCAGTCAGCCACAGAGTTTCAGTTGTACTAAAAAAAATATAATTTTATTTCACGGGTGGAATGATGACAGAAAGTTGCGACCGTCATGGAATCAATAATTACACTAGCTTTTATTTTAATTATAGATAATCCAGAGTAATACAGTTTTTTTTATAATTTATGAGCCTACCAAAATAATTCTACGCTGTCTGATGAAAAGCATGAGCAGAATCCAGGAGAACATCTTTATGCAACATCAAATGAGTAAGCACTTCCAAAATTGGAATATTCTTGCATTATTTACAAACATCAATACCCAAATTATTAACTTAGTACTTTTTGCAAGTTTTCCAAAAGCTGTGTCCTTTGAAAGCTTTATTAAACTTGGGGATAAAGTAATACAAGTTTCCGATACGGCTATATTATTAGTTTTGCAACAAGATCGACAATCTTAGGCGAAGGTCGGTTCACTTGATAAAATGTTGCTGACCCTTCTTTTCTTCAATTCGCCTACGTAGTTTATCGCAGTTAACATTTTTACCTTACATTGTCGGAATTAGGAAATATCGGACCACTTAGGTATTACATTTCTATTTATTCTTTAGATTGGCAATTATAATTCCTGTATGGATGGATGATACAATAATATGATTAAAGAAGATTACAAATTCTGCGGTTATTTAGTTATCCCCACCAGTGGCATCTTCAATCATAGAACTGACCCTTCATGCTGAGTTGAAGCGCTCATAACCGAGTGGCCTTAGGTGATTGGAAACAATCATCTAGGGTAAGCAGATGCGGTCGAACCTAGATGGGTGACCGTTTGTGGCATGATATATTAAAAACGTTTCCGTGACTCTGCTTAATGTGACCTCCTATGTCACGTTAAGTAGACGGCCCTTGTAATCATAAGAAAGCAGTCTTGAGCTTATTTGGAGCCCAGCATTGTGACATTATGAATTGTTGATGGTCATGCAATCAAACCTTTTCATACTAATTCAAGCTCGGTTTATTCTTCCGTTTGATGCTTACTATATACCTTAACCTAGCTTCGTCGCTGAATCCATTCCCTTAGATTTGAAGTGTGAAGATACTTCTTATTATTATTGGTTGTAATAATAAATAATAGATGCACAAAATATAAATGATAAAAGATTTATATTTGCGAAAATTGTAAAACGTAAAAATTAACAAAAATGGTTGCTACGGCGACGCAGATCTGCGCGCGCCGCTCGCTCTGCCATCAGCAATCTTCGCGGGCGCTGTCGTATGTCGTCGCGCTGTATGTGGAAGTCGCCACAGATTAGATAAAGTAATATCTTTAAACTATCTGAAAAAAGACCACATTTCCAAAGAATGACTGCTAGAAACCAAGAGGTTCAGAACTTTCCGATTCCTCGTATATAAATTTTATTATATTATTGCCTCAATATATTGTACTTATTCTAAATCGAATTAGAAGAATAGGCACAACAAATATGACTGTTTCATTATTTAATATCTAGAATGTTATCAGCTTGTATTTTTTTTCATTTCAATTCTCTTAGGTTTTTCTGCAGCTATTTCTGTTACTAAAATATCAACTAAAGTTTTATAATCTGACATAGATTTTGTCCAGATGATTTAAGGACGTAATCTTTCTACAGGTTATAGTAGTCAATGTTTTTTTTTTTCAAAACATTAATTAATATTACGTCAATTAAAAATACCAACGGCCTGATTTTGATAGGTAACCTGGTAGATATATTCTCCTCACCATAAATTTACGCAAAAAAATGGTTTTTAGCAAACACTCCATGAGTGTTAATATTATTTTTACGGGAATTAACGCGATCACTTATTGAAGGTATTACATACCTCTGATTTGCCTGACGTTTCGACCAGGTTGCACTGGCCGTGGTCACGTCGTAAAGACCTGCTGAGAGACAACGAACTGCCGTTCAACTATATGGATCTACTTGAACACTGTTTAGATGGCAACTATTTCCTTTTCCAAGGTCAACATTACCTCTAGATTGATGGTGTCGCGATGAGAAGTCCTGTAGCCCCAGTACTTGCCAACATCTGGATGAAACATTTTGAAGAGAAGGCTTTAAATCTCGACCCGAATACCGTTAAGCTATGGAAGTGATACGTGGATGACATCTTCAGTATCGTTAAAGGAAATAAACAAAAAGTGAATATACAACATCTTGTTAAAGTAGCCGTGAGATCAGATGGGTCCTTGTCACACTGTGTGTACCGTAAACCTACTCATACGGACAGATACCTACACGCCACGTCTCATCATCACCCTCGGCACTTGCAATCTGGTATGACTTCACTCAAGAACAGAGCTTACGATCTCTGTTACCCTGAACATTTAGAACAGGAGTTAGAACATGTTCAGGAGGTACTCAAAGGTAACGGATATCATGTGAAAGGAGGACGGAAGCAACCGAAAATGAGACGCAAGTATCCAGAAGAGAACAGGCAACCAGCCTATATACCTTATGTCAAGGAAGTTACGGACAAGATCGGGTCCGTGTTATAGAAATATTCCATTCCAACAGTATACACACCAGGCATAAAGGTTCACAACATCGTCGGCACACCGAAGGATATATTGCCACTCCAAACTCCGAGTGTTTATAAAATAGACTGCAGATGCGGAAGCGCCTACATATGCCAAATTAAGCGGACTATTGCTGAAAGGGTCAAAGAACATATCGCTGCTGTGAAGAACCGACAGACGAGCAAATCAGCGATTGCAGAACATGCACTCGATACAGGCATCAACCACTGGATTAAATTTCACCGCACGCAAGTCCTCTCCACCGAACGTCACTTTTAGTCAAGAGTTGTACGTGAAGCGATTGAGATTAAAAAGCATAAACTTTCAATTGGGAAGATGGTTTTAAATTATCTACAGCGTGGAATCCAGTATAAAAAAATACCACCTCGCTTTTCGGTTAAACACCAGAATAGGGACTCATCGGTTTGCTTACAAAATAGGGACACTGTTAGTCTGGTATGCGACGGTACATGGCGAAACAAAAATATCAATAATATCGAAAATGTGCCGGCATATGAAGAACCTTCTACTTCACGAATTTGACGACGGGGGGCGTGCACCGATGAGCCAGTCAGCCTGTGACCACGGCCAGCGCAACCTGGTCGAAACGTCAGGCAAATCAGAGGTATGTAATACCTTCAATAAGTGATCGCGTTAATTCCAGTACAAAATAATATTATTTATCATGGAACGCGAAAGTTTAAAAGTTAGTACTCGATGAGTGCACTAATTCTGCAGCCAGAATTTAGACTACAATTCTTTAATTACAATAGTCCCTTTAAATGCACTTATTTGATCTGATTAACATGAGTTTATGACATGAATTGGTGTTATTTAATATTAGCCACCTCTAAAGATCACCAGTTCACTACTTAAGAAATACTTGATACAAAAAAGTTATGATTAAATTTAGGTATGTATTATTTTATTCCTATTTAAGGAAGGCAAGTAACCTAGTCATAAAATCATCTAATTTTAATACCAAATCTTCTCAAATTACTTTTGTTCTAGGACTATTTTAGAACAAAAGTAGTTTGTGGTCTGACCTCATCAAACTACAATAACTTAAGTTCCTTGTAAACTCACGGCATAAAAAATTTCATAATGTCACTGGCAGCTGATGTGATATTAAATTTTAAATATCGAACGCTTGTATCACCCGACATTCAATCTGGCG
Source organism: Phragmatobia fuliginosa (assembly GCA_932526445.1). NCBI lineage: Eukaryota > Metazoa > Arthropoda > Insecta > Lepidoptera > Erebidae > Phragmatobia > Phragmatobia fuliginosa. Next base: position 10,300,297 of record OW052064.1, on the reverse strand, counting down.
GGAAATCTCTGTTCAAAGCTGGGAACACACAGGATAGTAAAATAACCGATTTGATGGCGGGTGCAGAAGTTGATTTAAGAGATCGTAATATGGTTAGTGTCAATATAAGGTGGGTTTAAGTGACAGTTGCATGTAGTAGTAGCGAAGAGCGTTTTAGTTCGAAATTTATGCCATTGACGATTTTAACCAACTCCAATCAATGTATTCAAGGTTATAAAACACCACATCCATTAACACTGTGCGTATACAAATGTATAAATAACAAAGTTTAAGTATATAAACTAGGTATATCGTCTGGCTAGATTTACGAGCGGCTAAGTACCGCCTTGGACTCACGTTTCCACCATAAAACAGATTCAAAGACGTTGGAATGGAAGCTTGCTATACGTCTTCGCTGGTGAATAGTGAGTTATTGCCGGTATAGATTTTTACTGCCATCGTTTAGCTTAATTTCGGGACATGGCTTTCAACTTGCTTTTCAGTGTTCATGGCGTATTAAGTTTCGTAAAAAAAATATTTTGAATCTGAATAAAAATTTCAATTTACAAAACTCAATAAAAAATTAAACTGAGATGAGATGAGAGAGATTCCATTTTTTTAATGCATACATCATCACTACGTATGATAAGTATACATGTATAGCTATCTGCTACTACACAAAACACACACACACACACACTACTGAAATATTATAAACTAGCTGAATCCCGCGGTGTTGTCCGCATGTTATAAATCACGAGTAACGCCGCGGAAAAACGCTAGTTCAAAAAAATTCCTTAAGTTATTCATTAGATCATCAGATTTTTGCCAGTAAAACTTTCGTTAAAATTGGTCCAGCCATTCCAGAGATTATACGGTACAAATCGATCTTTTTTTATACATACACACATATTAATAATTTTAACAAAAAGGAACCGACTTCATAGAAAAAACTATTCCGAGTACCCAAATCGCGACAATTTTGCCTATGTATTTGAGGAGTTCCCTCGATTTCCTTGGGATCCCATGATCAAATCCCGATATGGTGACGATGGGACCACCTGTAAGCTACGCCCATTCCAATGCAAAAATAATTTTTGAAATCGGTTCATAAACGACGAAATTATCGCTGAACATACATAAAAAAAAAGGATTCCGACGAATTGAGAACCTCCTCCTTTTCTTTAAAGTCGGTTAACAAACTAAAAGTTTAAAAATTGCCTTGTAATTTGTGTAAGTGCATTATATATTTTGACATGAATGTAGAAAGCACAACAGAAAACTGTTTATGTGATATTAAAAACACACTCCATTTTGTTTATTTGTATAGATATCGATTAGAACTCTTCATAGACTATTCAATAAGCATAATGTGACTAAAAAAATTGGAAGGCAGTAATAGGCTATAAAAATATATATATATATATATATATATTAGTACGAATTACGTAATGAACATCAATTTCATGAAATTACGTCACAGTGTGGGGTTACTGATGAGTCATTGATTGTATAGACAGTAATGAAGATCAAATAAAGCTAATTGGATTAAGAAAATTATTTGTTGACAATAATGTTTGAAAAGCAATTTGTCTTCGAATTGCCTCGGTAATTCGGTAAAAATATATATGTATACGAAATGTAAAAAAAATTATGTTTACTATTCACTTAATGCTTATTAATAACGTTTGTTACGTAAGTAACAATAAGAATTTTAACTTATATATGTATACAATAATGATACATCTTACACTGATTGATCAACTTTAAATTAATACGCAAAGAAAAAACGTTATACCCCTTTTCACAAAAATTGCGCGGACGGAGGAGTACGAAATTCGGCACATCTAAAGTTTACAAGGAGGAGCAGTGAGAAGATAAGGAAAAAAAAAACTCGAAAAAAGTTGTGGTCGAATTAATGTGGTAGTTTTTTTGAGTTTTTTTTTTAATTTATTTATGATAGATGCGCTTACAGATAACTGTCGGCACATGTTACATATTAGGAGATTGATACATATAAGTCTAGGCAGTGATACAAATTTAGCATTCACAACATGAGTAAAGATAAAACACGTGGTACTATAAGACATTTAATATTTAAATTAATTTTTTTTTTTATTAAACCAGAAAAAAGTATAATTGCAAATAAAAGCAATCACACACTAAGAACATTGTGAAAGTAATTGTGAAACCGAATAGTAATAGTTACTTGTTAATTCCATACAAAACCGTAGTGTGTTCAATTTTTTAACAAATATTTCGGACTTGTTACTTCAAGCTTTAAAATAAGCAAAGCTTGCAATATGAACGTTTGGTTGACTCATCAACATCATCATCAACAGCCTTTAACAGTCCACTGCTGGACATAGGCCTCTCCTTTGAAAGGAGGTTTTGGCCTACTATACCACGCTGGCCAGACGGGTTGGTAAAGGGTTTGTTTCAAGTTTTCCTTCTCTTGGCAGTGATATTAGCTGCTTATTTTGTTCCTTTAGTCGCCTCTTACGACACCCATGGAATGAATAGGAGTGGTGACACTTTGTATTCTTAATCCGTCACCACACGGACAGATCATGATGTAGGTAGATACTACTACTCATAGAGTACTTAAATACCTTTTTTTGTAAATACATACATATTATACATAGAAAATACCCAAAATCCTAAACAAATATCTGTAGTTCATACAAACGGATTTGAAACCGAGACCTAAAGTACAGCAGTCGCATTCACTACTATTTTAAAGGATTTTGTAGGAAACTTTACAATTATTTAATGAAAATTATTTAACCAATTTTGATAAAAATATATTGGGATGACCTGAGAAGTATACCTTTTCAAATTGAAAATTATTTTTTAAATTAACTTCATATTAGAGATTCCAACGAATTGGTCCCCTCCTTTTTTGAAGTGGGTTAAAAATATATTTTTGGCGAAAATATGGTTTCTAACAGGTCAAATATGTTTTGCCTAATTAATTGATGTTTTTATCATAACATTATAAACTAACTATTTCTTGATCGATTTAGTAAAAATATCTTTTATTTAAAAAAAGAGAAACGTCGCACGCCGTAGGTATATGATGTAAGGTGTGCATTTTTTTAAGTAACCTTCTCCGTCTCACTGATAGACAAATGACTCCCCCATATCTTTAACCTAAGGATACCAAGGAAAAGGTTTTTGGATTTGAATTTATTCGTTTTTGCAATTTCTTGAAACTATATTAATATTAACTGCTTCGCAATTCCCCAGAAACGAGTCTAACTGCCTTTTAAATTATTTAATTTTAAACTAGCTTTTATCCGTAGCTTCAGCTTTAGTTTTTAAGTTATCACAAATCTTTCGGTGAAAGTTCCCTTAAAATTGGATCAGCCGTTTCGAAGATGATGAATGACATGATGAATGAATATTCACATGCTGTTACTTTTAGGCTACAGAGCAACCTTACTTTTTTTTTTTATATATATTTAAGCCTGCCAAAGTGACTCTACTCTGCCTGATGGAAAGCATGAGTAGAATCCAGGAGTAGGGGTCACCATGCTTATTGTGGGGGTATTCAATGTAGCATGGTGACCCTTACCATGGCAGCCTGGTTAGATTATTCTGCATCATTCTCCCGGCCTTCGAAGGGTGGGAGAATGATGCAGAATGATTGGGCCTCCGGTCTCACACTCACCAACGAAATACGACAGCAAGAATGCTGTCATTATTAGGATGGTCTTCTGTGTAAGGGTAGTACAAACCTTTCTTACCTAACCTTAATTTCTCTTATTTATGGACTAAATTATTCCCGAAAAGTTTTACATCATAGAGGGTTTTTAAAGATAGTAATTTTTTGGGGAATGATAATTTTAGGAAGCAAAGGCAGCAAGGCATCCATCCATCATGTTCAATTACAACGATATGCAAACTGCTCACAATCACGAACAGACTAATTTAAAATTGAGATGAGATTTATAACTGGAAGTGTCTGGAAGTTTAAATATATTTATAAAAATAAATAAGCCTGTAATTGTGACTCTACTCTGACTGATGGAAAGCATGAGTAGAATCCAAGAGTTTTGACCACCATCCTCATTGTATGTGCACATAACTGTTCATGACAACCCACACCACAGCGGCCTAGAAAGATACCTCCGCATCATTTGAACTACATCAGCATGAATGCTGTCATTTTTAGGTTTGTCTTCTATACGCGGGTAGTACCGCCCCGGTCAAGCTGGAATCAGTGTGGCTCTACTATCTTGAAAAGATGTTTGCCTTATTGCCTCATAAATTTGATTTATGATCAGGTACGTGAATAATTGGCGGTGGCGCTCGGTGGCGCAGTGGGAGCGTATGCGACTGCTATGCTTGAGGTCTCGGATTCGATTCCCGGATCGCATCAAATGTTTGTGTGATCCGCAAATATTTGTTTCGGTGTTTGAGTGTTTTCTATATGAAATATGTATGTAAACCATTAAACCATTTTTATTTACATTAACTAATCACTAATCACAAAAATAATAATTTAATAAATATACATGAACAATGAGACTAAAAACAAAAAAATTTGGGCAAGGTCTCGAAGATACTGCCAGCTTTCCCCCTTTGAATAGCTACATTAATTCTTTGTCCTAGGGAGCTGCCAGCTCTTCGGTCCCTGTGATGTCGACAAACCTTTTTGTTATTTCCTAGACTCTTTGCATGCTATGTTCTATGTTATGTGGGTGGTTTCCGCACTTAGTCCTTTAAGTGGACCATTGTACGTGCTCTTTGCATGCTTTAGCTTTTTTAACCGACTTCAAAAAAAGGAGGAGGTAATCAATTCGTCGGAATCTTTTTTTTTTATGTATGTTCAGCGATTATTTCGTCGTTTATGAACCGATTTCAAAAATTCTTTTTGCATTGGAATGGGCGTAGCTTACAGGTGGTCCCATCGTCACCATATCGGGATTTGATGATGAGATCCCAAGGAAATCGAGGGAACTCCTCAAATATCAGGCACAACTGTCACGATTTGGGTACTCGGAATAGTTTTTCTATGAAGTCGGTTCCTTTTTGTTAAAATTATTAATATGTGTGTATGTATAAAAAAAGAATGTTTGTGTATTTATGTATCTGTTAAGTATGCTTAGTTTGGGTCTAGATGGCGTTATATGTAAGATCTCCTAAACATTTATTTATATTTTTTAATTATTCTTCATGTTTCATGATGATGATAATGATAAAGAGTGAGTCATGGAGATTTTTGCCGGTTTTACTCAATAGGAAAGACATTTTAGAACCAAGGACTAGAGACAATCCTTACTAATATTATAAACGCGAAAGTTTGTGAGTATGTATGTAGTATGTATTTTTGTCGTTCATATAAGCAAAAACTACTGAACGTGTTTGGATGAAACTTGACAGTAATATAGCTTATATATCAGAATAACACATAGGTTACTCTTACTGCAATAATCGATATACACGCGTCAGAGCCGCGAGCAAAAGCTAGTAGTGTAATATTTTGAAAGTGTCTGAAAAAGCCTACTGGAAGAAAAGTTTTTTTTAAATTTTTATTATGACAATGATTAAAATCGCTGAACTATCCTTAAGAAAACTAAAAATTAATACTCCAATACGTAAAATAATAATACGTCTCTACCAGACACCTCAAAAATTGTTTAAAATACAACTGTGTTCAATTTAAAACAGCTTTTTACTGTTTTTAAATTTAACATTTATTGAGTGCCACATCCAGTAGCTCTGTACCTAGTCCAGTTTCTGTAGACAACGTATCTTGAGCTCTCCCGAAGGGTAGCACTAATAAGCTTGTAACAAATGACTCGCCGGAGCAAAATATTCACTGTGTACTGCTGTGAAATATTGTAATTTATTATTATTTCTTTGACTTGTTAAAACCCTTTTTGATAACAGTTCTAGGTATTAATAAGTTAATTGTTTGCCCATATATATATGGTGTATGTATATCTAAGTCCAAAGTTTTTCGTTTTTGATAGTACTTTTTAATGGGATTTTAATAGTCATTAAGACTAGCTGAGTCCCGCAGTGCTACCCGCGGTTATTGTTGAAAATCGCGAGTGAAGCCAATCTAAAATTAACAAGCCAAACTTCCACTGAAAGTCCCATCAGAATTGGTCCATCCATTCCTGAGATTAGCCGGAACAAACAGACAGACAGACTGTCAAAAAAAAATTAAATTACTTTCTGATGATTGTACGACATATATATACTTTGATAATATGCATTTAGTAGAAAACTGATCATTTTATATTACATACAGATACCGCTTTAACTTACTTGAATAGATATATTATATGTATTTATTAGTCTTTAAATACGTAATCCTTCCAATCAGTAAGTTATTAAGCCCACTATACTACCTTTTTTTTTTTTTGGTGCGGAAATCCCCACGGATGCCACACGTTGGTGGCTATGTCGGACTCGAACCGACTAAAACCGCACGCCGTCTCGGGTACTATGAGTCGGGGAACCAGGTATACCCTCGAAAGGAAGTCCCTGGAACCCCGACGCACCTCGGGCCACCTATCGCTAGTAGATGGCCCCCTTCTGTGTAGGGGCACCACTCAAAAATTACACGGCACGCGCTTTATAGCGCTCGCACATCCACCTCGGTCTGCTTCTGCTAGGGTGACAGATAGCCCTATCTGCCACCCCCAGGCCTGCGCTTATGGAGGACGGAGATCATTTAACGATGTCCGGCGCCCGAGTTGCCTGCGGTACCTGGCCCGTTCCCGGGCCTGGCGGACCGGAAGAGTTCTGAACCTCTCCCGGTCTCGCTCCGCCATCTCTTTCGCAAGCATGACTTGCTCACAGAAAGAGACGGCGGAGTTCCACGCGCTCCTACTCCGTATCATTGCCACAATTATGTTATGTATCGAGAGACTCCTCACCCCGATGGCCGTCACGAGGTCACGTCTCGGCTCCTCCCACACCGGACATTCTACCAGCGTGTGAAGTGCCGTGTCCACAGTCTGGCCACCGCAGTGGTGGCACTCAGGCGTTGGCTCTTTGCGGATCAGACACAGATGATCTCCAAAGCACCCCTTTCCAGTGATCATCTGTGTCATCCGGTATTAGAGGCTGCCGTGATGCCTCTCGAGCCAATCCTCCATAACGGGTCCTACCGCCGCAATAACGGCGTGCCCAGCGCTCGGTTGCCCAAGTCGTTCCTTCCATTCCTCCACAAGGACCTGGCGGAGTCGGGATTTCTGATTTTCGATTTCTCGAATCTCAGGACTTCTCCCCGACTCCTGCGCCTCCTTGCGCCACTGATACAGAGCCGCAAGGGCTTTCGCCTCCAGGTCCCATGGTGGAGTTCTGGCCAGGAGACTACCTCTACAATACCCTCTAATGATCCTGATGGCCAGCACCTGCTGCTTACGCCACAATAGGGTAATAATGCTGGCTTTCAGGACCTCCGCCCATACTGGGGCATCGTAAAGGGCCATGGATCGCACAACCCCCGCATAGACTCTCCAGCCCACTATACTACCTAATGAATTCAGTATCATTATAATAATAACAATTTAAACAAATTCTTTTATCTACTATTTAATGTTATTTTGCTTTTCACAGAATTTAATTAACGATAATATCATGTCGCAGTTTTCTTTTTAATAAAAACAAAAGGTAAGCTTAGATTGTATATTAAGAAGAAGAGGAAACAAATAGCCCCTTTTCGTATTTCCTCTAACATCAAGCTATAGGTACATTTATTATCAAATCAAATTAAAAACAAAAGATGTTGATCAAAAACCTTTCATAGAATAAAAATACGGACAATTTAAGTAAACAACAAAATAAATAGCAACTGTTTTCATTTGTGCTTTTGTTCGACAATTTTGTTTCTTTTTAAATGTTTTTTTTTGTATTTTGTTACAGGTAAGTCTTTGAAAACCTAATGGCACTTGAAAGGTAAAGACAATAAAACTAGAAAGCCTGAAACAAATCAAGTTTATACCATACAATTTTTTTCTGCAATGCGGTTTGTTTATGCTATAATGGAATTTCATTTATACAATCCAACTAGTTACAAAGCAAGTTATTGTGAAAAGAATGTTTTGTATGAATACACATTATTATTTTTTTGTACATAGATTAGAGCTAAATTGTTACATAAGGCTAGCATTGCTTATGCGAAAGGTTTTATTTATTATTAGTCATAAATTGATCAGAACAACCACTGTATTCCATAAATAAAACTGCGCGATTCGGTAGAACAAATTAAAGCCTATAGAGTTACCTCGAAATAATATCACGTCTATAGTACCTTCTTTTTATTGTCTGTGCGGAAATCCCCCCGAATACCAACAGTTGGTAGTTATGTCGGATTCGAACGGACAAAAACCGCGCGTCGTCTCGGGTACTTTATGCCGAGGAACCAGATCGTTTAATCATAGATCGTTTAATGATCTCCGGCAATCGAGTCACCTGCGGTACCTGGCAAGTTCTCGATTCCTAGCGGACCGGTCTGTCTGTTGCGCTTTCACAGCTAATTGCTTCAATAATGTTAATGTAATTTTGCATGGAAGATAAAGAAGGTAGGAAGAAAAACATACCAGCATGGCATAACCGTCATACACGCAGACCGAGTTCAGGGCAAAAGTTAATAAATCTTAAATATACTATACTCATATACTACATATGAGTATAGTATATTTAAGAAGAAAGGCGAATGGTGACGCTCATGTTGCTTTCAAGTTTAGGGGTGGCTCGATAATGTCATCCTTCAATATGTCTATATATGAATAAAACTAAAATTTCCATAATCATGAAATTTAACTTAAAAGGCTGGACTTATTTCGGACATTCCTTTAGTATTGAATAGTATGTTTATCGAAGAAGGCTATCGGCAGATAATGGAAAAAAAATTGAATTGTGTAATTTATTCTCTAATTGCATATTAATGACAGTTCCCTTTTCATTTAAATGTATTTAACTACTATCATTGTCGATGATAAATATAGTATGTATTTAGAACCGGACTCCAGGCTGACTAGGGCTACACATATTATACAGGGTCACGCACAGTACGGAGCAAAAATTATTAAATATTTGTTTATAATTGAATACCCAAATCGGATTCACAAATCCTTCACGATAAATTACAGCAAATGTTTATCCTGTTAAACTCGGCTACAATGTTGTACATATTTTTGTTAATGAATTTAATTAAATTTCCGAAATCTATTTTTAGAATTATTCTGATGTGAACGTTAATAATGAATGTTGTTTTGATTAATAAAAGTGATCTCACTAATATATTTTAAACTTTCGAATTGGAATTGAGACTTATGAGAGATGTTACTGTTGTACATATAATTAAACCTTTGAAAAAAAATTCTAATGATACGAACACACAGTTTTAATAGATCCTTATGTGTTTATCACCCCGTCAACAAAAATGGTGCCAGAGATACAAATCCTCTCGCCAATGCTCTTACCATTAAATAAAATACCATTAAAAAAATTCTAGTTGATTACTAGAATTTTTTAATGGTATTTTATGACGGTATTTTTTAAACAATCACACGTACGCTGGGATGTAGTTAAATGTGTGTTTTGTTTTCATTTTCTATTTCAATATGGCAACAACACATTTACAAATTATTAATAAAATAATACAAAATACATTGAAAGGATCTATTTGTGGTCTTCATTCAATAAAGAGTGTCAAAAGTTGATGACAGTTAAAAGTTTTTTGAAAAACTTCATGTTATAAATTATTAAGGCCTTTTACGTACATTCTCTTATGGTATATAGTTTGCACTTTCCCTTACATTAGAAAATCCTAAGCCATACTTATATTAAAAGTTTATAAGTTGCTCTGTCTGTCTATCCATTGCATTTCCATGGTTACATTTTAGTTTGACTTGTTTATTTAGAATTTATATTAACACAGTGGGTATTAAAGTAGTTTTAAAATAATATAAACTCTGATAGAGGACATTGAAAGATCCACTTCTTTTTATTACCCTTTTGGCTGATGAAGCTTAAAAGTTAATCCTCGAAACGATTGCCATAATATAAAACGTTTGTCTCTCAACTCAATACCGTCACCAAGAGTGGGCGTAAAAAGTGCCTAACGGCAATAAATGGCTGTCGGTGCATCCATTAAACAGATGAAAGTATGAACCTAGGGATTATCCACTTAATGCAACTGGGGCTTATCCTGTGGTCCAGGTTAAAAGTAGTAGCAAGTACTGAAGTTAAATAAAATCATTAAATGCCACTGCTAGGCTCGGAACTCTTCTCAGGAGAGGGTTAAGGCCATGCGTTCCCACGCTAGCCGAGTGCGGGTTGCGGGGTAGTTGTGACTCCGTAATCTTGCCGTTGGATGTTTCTAACGGCAAGTTAAACGACTGTTATTCTGTGTTAACAAACGGGTCCGACTGCTTAACACAACCTCCGAATCACGGAAACACTCATAACATATTATGCCACAAACAGTTAGCTGTCGTTGCTTACCCTCGTTGACTGTTTCGAACCACCTTGACCAACCACATGACTATGAGTGCTTCAATGTGGTATATATTTTAATGCAGACCATAATAACACATCATTACATCAACAGTTTTTAATAATCCACTACTGGACATCAGCCTCTTCTTTAAAAGTAGGTTTTGGCCTACTGTATCACGCTAACCAGGCCGGTTGGTAAACGGTTTATTTAACTTTCTTTTGCACTGATGTTGCTCTATGTTGTTTGTTCCCTTAGAAAGGGGTGAGCCTTGCGATACCCATGGGATGAATAGGAGTGGTTACACTCTGTATTCTTGTTCCGTGACCACACCGATAACATTACCACTATTAACCCTTCGGGTGCCTGGTGGGTCTGACAGACCCATCACTTCAAAACTTCGACGATATTTTTTTATTTTTTTAACCTAACGCGCTGCGCTTCTCAGTAGCTTCGCGATATGAACTAGCAGTCATTTTGTCTCCTCTCCTGTAATCCGCGACGCACACGCATTCAGATAAGAGGTGTTTTATGTGCGCTCGGGTCTCAGGGACCCGACCAGGCACGCCGCGTAACTTTTATTCCGTAAGTACTTACTTTTTTTTTCTTGTTTATTATGTTTTGTGTGGTAAATTGTTTACGAAAATAATATTTTATCAGTTAAAAATGATTAGTAAGGAATTTTGAAATCTGTCAAGCTCTGGAGAGAGATTTAGAAGAATATGAATACGAAGATGTGGTTTTTGATGATAGTGGAGATGAATCAGTCTACTTGGATGTACCACATGGGTAAGATAGTGCTGAGGAAGTAGGAGAAGTCCATGTTGAACCCAATAATAGTGAAAGTGATGACAGTGATGTTGAGATGTCTCAGCCATTGTGTAATTTGTCTCACGCGTCGATTTTTTTTTCTTTTTATAATTCAGCCTACCAAAGTGACTCTACTCTGACTGATGGAAAGCATGAGTAGAATCCAGGTGTAAGGGCCACCATGCTCATTGTAAGGGTAGACAAAGTAACATTGAAACCCATACTACCATGGCGGCCTGGTTAGATAATTGGATAATTGTGAATTTTTGTTACGTAAAATATGAGAATTTTAAATTAGGTAATAAACATTTTGTAAAACAACTTTACTTTTAATTTTTCCAATCATATAATTTAAATGTCAGTGAAAATTAATAAAAACCCTGTATTTAGCTTTCTGATTCGTTAAGTAGGTAAAAACCAAGCATTTTGTTTACGGGTCTCACAGACCCACCAGGCATGCGAAGTGATTTTTAGGTACCAGGCACCCGAAGGGTTAATTAAGTAATTTAAATATTTAGTTCAACAATAGTTGAAAATTAAGAAATTTGCATACTGAACGACTCAACTAATCTCTGTGATCCGTGGTAGACAAGTACATTCAGTAGTTTTTATCAATTTAAATACTGCATGTAAAACTAGAATTAACTCTTAAATAACTTTCGATATTAATGTTCCATATAAATTACACTTGTGAATTTATTTTCTTACACTATATTTCTATAGTGTAAAATATCTACGAAAAAGTAGACGCTGATTTCAGCACGACTGGGCGGAGCAGATTACCCTCACACAGTAGACCGACCTAAAATGACAACATTCGTGCTGTTGTCTTTCGGTGGTGAATGTGAGACCGGAAGCCACCATGGTATGGGTCACCATGCTGCGGGTCATCGTGCTGCAATGTATGCACTCAAAATCAGGATGGTGGCCTCTACTTTTGGATTCTACTCATACTGTCCATCAGTCAGACTAAAGTCATTTTGGTAGGCAAATTATATTAAAAATATATACCTACTCTTGGTTTGAAATTTGTTCTAAGAAAACATACACATACAACACAACTTATTATGACAATTTTAAAATGTATTCCAATTTATTTGAAAAGTCTGAGCGCTGTCTTGTTATAACTTGGACATCACACGTAGAAGTTTAGTCGTATGTTCTCTTGAGCTGTAAAAGTGACTCAGTAATTTATCGGCTATGAAGAAACTTCTTCGGTGAGGGTAACTCAGCAATCTTACCTGTGCCGGATCCCTGGGTAATGACACTGTCTGTGTTATAAGATTTTTTACTTAAAGTAGAAATAGTTGGTTAGGGTTTGTTTACTAAGACTCGCGTGTTCGTGCTTAGCAGCGAACGAAGTCCCTTAGGAATCGTATGAGTTGTTTGTATAGCTCGCAGTCACGGAGTTATATTCCGTTTACGAATGAAAGTGTAATTAAAGTTACGTCAATCTAATGATCGATAAACATGAACGTTTGTCATTATGTGTGATGATAGTCACTTAGGTATTCTCTTTGATGTTCAGTCTTATTCATTAATTGTTGAATCAGGAAAAGGAGAAACCTCCTATTTCTCCTTCTCCTGATTCAGATTCCTGATGAAGAAAAAAACAAATAGAAGTAAGTTCAGAGAAAAAGAAGTAGATTTCTACGGTCCTATATTTATTATAACTTTATTGCCCCTCACCCCGATATCTGGTTATACAATAACCTTTTATTTGAGTGTTAAAGGCCTTATTTTAGTAGTTTTATGCTCTTGAACAGTTTTTATAACGAATGACACAATTTATATGCAATTAATTGTTATCGGATGGTGATGGTAACATACTCTCAATTCCTTTACTCACTTCTTCTCTACAAAACAAGCATATTTTTTTGAAATCAAAAGATCTGATTCTTTTTTTACGCAAAGATTTTGATATACTCGGTTCTTCTTGGCGTCGTTTAAAAGCTGCAATACTCAAACTTTTTACGACAATTACTATGAACAGTCACAAAAGTCACAATATTTAAATATTCAATGTTACCATCACCTCTAGCGATACTAGCATTCTGAATGTTTGAAGACCACGCTTAACTTCTAATTTTATTGTAATAGTTTGTCAGCGTAATAGAAACACATACCTATTTATGCAAAGTTTCATATTTCTAGCACCACCCGTTTGGGCAATAGGTCGAGGATGGACATGACGAATCCGTAAGGGTTCCGAGTCATGAACTACGGAACCCTAAAAATAATAGAGATCTACTTTTTTCTGTTCTAATAAGGAAATTTTTAATGTAAATAAAATAATCAAAACAGTTTTATTTCATGAACACATAATGTAGCAAACATTACCTCATCTTCCGAGCTTTTATTCCCAAGTTTATTTGGAGTCGGCTACTAGTTCAACCGGTTTAAACCTGTATTTCAGTTTTTCCTCGGAGCGACTGGTATCGGACCTCCGCAAACATAAGGGAGAACTAAAATTCGAAGATTGAACTAGTTGCCAATATATTTAAGGGCACAGACAAAAATAAAATGTAGCAAACATTACCTGATATGCATTTATACCTAATTCCAATATAAAAGGCCTATTTTCAACAGCGTGCTGTTAGAAATTGTTCTTCGATGATAATGTAATTGCCTAACGTTATTAAAACATAATTAATTGAAGAAGAATTGTAAACATCTATTTGGATTTTAGAATGAAAAAAACCGGTAATCATTGCTTGTTTATTTTTGGTGCAGTATTTAAATGACTACAATACTAAAATGTACTTTTTTCTAATCCATCGTTTGTTGTTTTAATTCACGTAATTATCAGATCAAGAATCTCACACCATTATTTTCAAATCTTATCTCCCAGTAAATGAAAGTCGGATGCCGTGACTCTAATTGAAAAAAAAAAATACAAGCCCCGGGTCATAGCCGTTGTTTTTGTAATCCGAGTAAGGATTAACGTATTTAATTAATTGCTATCATGTCCGTATCAGATTTAAACGGCAACGATCACTAATTGTTGTCTCTTAGAAAGGTGAAAAGTTTCTTAAATTGGAGAGGATGAGCCAAGATATTTATTACTGGTTTTATAGGTATAAAATTAAATGAAACAGAGTCATTTTTCAAAGATTAGTTGAGATTGCTACTAGTTCAACCGGTTTTACCTGAATGCTAGTTCGTGTACAGAGTGACTAGAATCGCAACTCTGAAGGCAATTTGAGCTGGTATTTTTGAGGGCACTGACTTCTCAATAACGTTTACTAAAACTGTTTACGACAACTGAGACCGACAGCTTAACGTGCTCCCCGAGTTACGTGTGTAAAACAACGTCAAATTTCCATATTCAGGGCTGTATTTAAGAATATATTGTAAAAAAATCCAATGACACTTTTGACCCGACCGGGGAATCGAAACCGAGACAGCAGACATACGCTTACCGCTCGATAAACGAGGCAGTTGGAGCGGGCAATTTGATTAACAAAACCTTTGGAACAACGTAATCAAACTCTAATGATGGAACCAAACATTTAGCGCTATTAATGGTAGCATTACAAAATTATATAAGTACTCTTTCGCATATCAGCAGATGACATTGTTCATTTATTTGAGAACATATTAATATTTATATAAATAGATTTTTAAATTATGTATTCATAGAATTTGCTTTATTTAGAGTTTGATAAATAAGAAATTTCATGAATCACCACCATTTTAATTCGCTCTTTTATAGTGCACTCCTAAACAACTAAGTAAAGTTTTTATTATTAAATTATTTCAACTTGTACTTTGTACAACCAACATAAAGTGAATACATATTTCACTATGTTTTATCATGAACACAGGTCAATGTCACTTAGAAAGGGGAACCACTCCGGGTTATGGCTCACTCGTACTGCTCGCATCTAAGAGCACCACGGTGTAAAGTTTTGTTTCGTTCTCACCAAAAGCTTTCGTTATTTATACTATAACTATTATAGAGAGAGCATCTTGAATGATTGATTGAGATTAGTATCTACAGGTTGTAACAGAATTAAACAAATAAAGATTTGTAAGGAAGGAATTAGGTAAATCATTATTTCTTTTTCAAAAGACCAGATCCACAAATTAACTAATTTGGCCCCATGTTCACAACACTGAGTTCAGCATAAAGTGACAAGGTGACCTCTTAAACTACTACGCTATTCGTACAGATAAACAATGTCAAGTAACACCTGTCTAGACACAATGATCAGATTATATGTATTTTTTTACAGAAATAAGTTGCTAGAAAATTGACATTATCATTATCAACAGCCTTTAACAGTCCACTGCTGGACATAGGCCTCTCCTTTGAAAGGAGATTTTGGCCTACCATACCACGCTGGCCAGACGGGTTGGTAAAGGGTATCTCTCAAGTTTTCCTTCACTTGGCAGTGATGTTAGGTGCTTATTTTGTTCCTTTAGTCGCCTCTTACGACACCCATGGAATGAATAGGGGTGGGAACACTTTGTATTCTTAATCCGTCACCACTCGGACAGAGAATAGAGAATTATAGAGCCTATAAATTCCAAATGTTTTCAAATCATCATCAAAATGTGATATAAAAAATTTTCACCGTCATGATATACTAGTATTATGATAATTGAGGGGCAATCAAAGTAAACGACACAGCTTTAGAACAATTCTAATGTTGCTTCACTTCCATATTTAATATGTCTTCACAAATAAATAATATTGAAGTGTCTGTTTGTAGTTTCACATCAACAGCTTACAAATGTATTCAGAATGAAACTATTGGACAGATCTATGTCCAGTAGTGGACTGCGATAGGCTGATGATAATTACATAATTATGTGATCTGTAGAACTTTGAGCCCTTAAAAAAAACAAACACTATTTAATAGAAATAGTTAATATGTGGAACTACGTAAAATGTCTCACTCCACAAAATATTTTAAATAACCTATTTACTCAACCGATATATTTAATGTCCATTATACAAATATCAATATTTGAAAATATTAAGTTGTGTAACTAAAGTAAATTTATTTGCGAAACCATGCACAGGTTACATAACGTCAAGCACTAAAGTGCCCGCGAATACAATTATGACTTGTAAATCAGATCCGAAACTTCATTTGAAAACCTCTGCGGGAGTTTCTAGCCATTACAAATACTAAAAGAGGCGTCGTCATGGCAACGGAAGATAGCATGCGCAGAAGCGTCACGCGGAGGCTCCGCCTACTTGACAGCCTGTTGCTGCCGTAGTCGCCGTACGCCAGTTACCTTTCAGCGTTCACAGACCCACATCCAAAACAGCACTGAATCGGTAAACACAGTATATTAAAATTCAAAGATCCCTAGCAAAGTACGCTTTAAATGGTCTAGTCGAACTTATCATGTGCTAAATTCGAACTTTAAAAAACTTGCATTCGTGAAGTTAGTAAATCTTTCCCGCTTCACCACACGTGGCAACGTGACAACTTCTCGGTCGCGCGTTCATGACAGCTGGCAAAATCAGGTATATAAATGACATTATGTTCAAATGAAAATCCCGCCGAATTAAGGGATGCGTAACAAGGTTTATTAAATGTTACGTATATTTTATTACATTCAAAATACGCTACATTTTTCACATGATCAGATGGACTTCTTTAAGTCAAACTTTATTAGAAGATAAGCAAAAAATATATTTTACATATGTTTTTAAAACAGAAAGCTTACAAAAATTATGTACGAGATTTTTTCACTAGAACTGAGAATGATACATTTTACTCTCGATTGTCGGCACTTGGTGGAATATATAATACATTCTTAAAATTAAACTCACTTAAACTTCTATTCCACTATTTACAAGTACGAGTACAAGTGAGTTTGATTTCAAGAGAACAATAGCTACTTGAGAGAGCCAAAGTGTACAGATAGCTATAGGTATAACCTAGAAATATTTGTATTTGTAAGAAAAGGGTGATGTCACTCTGTTGCTTTTGTGTTCAACTATGTAATTGTTTGTTGTAGGTTGTCCAAATTTATAGAACACTATTCTAAAGAGTGCCAGTTTTAATAAGAACCGTAATATGAGAATTTTAAGTTAAGTCGTGAAACAAATAACTTACACCCCACAATTACTTAATTAATCTGCATACTCAAACCTATAATGCACTTTTGTTCTGGAAATTATGTAAATAGCTTTCTGCAATGATGAATGACAAAACATAAGATACTTTTACCAACAGCTTCTTCCCAATCGTTTCACTCTTGGCAGAGCGGTCGTGGTCACATCAAGGCATCCACGTCGGTGGCAGAGATGGATACAGCTCTCCGGACGATCTCATGCCATTGCTGTCTATTGGCAGCTTGTCTTACGTGGTCAGACACACGGTTACCCAGGTAACCCCGGTTGCAGACTTCACTTGGTCAGTCGAGCGCATAGGTGACCTGGCACGCGATCTTGTTTCTTCCACCTTTCCCTGCACTACTAGCTGCTAATGGAGTCGCCATTTCGTCTGGAGACATGCCCAAAGTATTGCAGACAGACGCTGCGTGATGCCGAGCTCCCGGAGCATGGACACGGTGGTGTGGAAATCCGTCCACGATATCCTGAGCATTTTTCTACAGCACCACATCTCCAGTGCATCTATCTTCTGCTTTTCAGATTTCCGTACAGTCCTGTTCTCGGCCGCGGAAAGAAAAATGGGAAATACCAATGTCCGCGCAAGCCTAATTTTAGTGGCTTTGGTAATGTGGCGATTTTTCCACACTTTTCGTAGCTTCTCCATCGCGGTTCTGGATATGGCCATACGTCAATTTACTTCGTCTACGCAACCGCCGTTGTTTGAAATTAAATCCTCAAGGTACACACAGGTCTGAAACACGTCGTAGTTCGCAATCTGTGACATTTCCGGCGAATTTCCATTGACGCGTTCCACGATCATAATATTTGTCTTTGTCCGGTTTATCTCTAGTTTTTGGTTTTTTATTTTTATCTTTTACAATTAAAATTATTTTTTAACGAAATTTTGTGACAACTTAGCTTTCGTGTCCTGAATACACCGTAATTTATTTGATTTGAAATATCTATTTTTTCACCACATTTGACTTTCGAATTCGAGTTTTTTCATTTTTTGCATTTTCTGAGAAGATTTACTATGGTAATAAATATATATTTTTACACCACGGGAAAGTAGAGATTTCATCGAATAGAAAACACCCAATTTTTGTGAAAAATGTTGATACTTTGACGGATGAATTTTCGATTGAAAATTAGGGTTTTTTTTCGGTATTCAGTCAAAATGAGGTGAAAAAATAAATATTACAAATCAAATAAATTACGGTGTATTCAGAACATGAAAAGCTAAGTTTTCACAAAATTTCGTTAAAAAATAATTTTATTTGTAAAAGATAAAAATAAAAACCAAAAACTTGGTTTTTTGAATTTTTCACATAAAATTGGAGGTTATGTGAAAAAAGATGTAGATTAACTACAACTTTGGAATTTAACTTTTTTCCATAGGACTTGTAGTTTTACCGGAAATCGAGATAAGCCATTTTTTTCCCTTAACCCCCCCCCTCTCCCCCTTCCCTACCTCAGATCGCCCGTAATTTATTTTTAATTTTTCAATTTTTGTACTATTCTCCTCCTTTTACAATGGGTTTCATCCTACTATAATTTATGTTCACTTTTTGTTGAGGTTTCTACCCTGGTCTATATGGGGCAATGAGTCGAAAGAATGTGTAGAGGAGTGAAAACTATGTGAGACCATTCTTTAGTCCATTTACCTGTTAGCTATTTTTTTTTTTCCACAATATTAACGCTACATACTCCTGATTCTAGTATTGTTTTCTTATGATGTTGGATAGCGGTTCTATCTTCTAATTCAAGAATATCTGGCTCAAATATGTCACTCGTTGATTCAGTAAGTGTAAAATCTTGAAATAATGACTGACAGTAGTTACTCTAAACTTCCGAAATTTTGTATAGTTCCGTAACTATTTAGCCATGCTGATCTTCGATGGCCCAGATTTTAGACGGCAGCGTTTTTGAATCAAGACGGATCTTATGATACAGATCTTATGACTCATATCTATCTATGCTCTAGCATGAGCTTCAATTTCTTTACATATATTACTAAGGTAGGAATTATGGTCTTGTCTGCATTTAAATTGAATCTATGACGATTCTATCTGTCAGACATCCAATATCCAATGCTGTTATTTGTGGGTGTGTAGCAGTTAAGAGTGTCTCCTCGTTAGCTCGTTGCCAAAATGAATCGGTAGTTTCGTTAGCCAAATCCATGTCAAACCACTGTGACCAATTCTGCTTGACAATCGAATGGAATCTCGGGACGTCCTTTACCTCCAGCGTCCTCTGCTTTTGAGTGATTCTCGCTGCTGTTAGTTTGAATTTTATCTTAGATACCAACAGCTGGTAGTCACCCACCATCGGCCCCAGGTAACGTATGGGCATTCGTTAAATATGATCTCCAACGCGACCGATTCATGATATAATCTTTTAGGTTGCGAGTCTTGCCATCGGGTGATACCCAAGTATACAGCCTTCGAGGGTGGTTTTGGAAAAAGGTATTCACAATCAGCAGGTCATTTTCTGAAGCAAATTGTATTAAGCGTTCACCTCGTTCATTTCGCTTTTCAAGTCCAAAGCTACCTGCTCATTTGCACAACTGATGAGCGTTTCCCCGATCTTAACATTCAAGTCCCCTAGGATGATTAATAACTCCCTATTGGGTACTTTTGATACTGTGCATTCTAATTCAGAATAAAACTTCTCGATTACCTTGTCACTTGCGGTAGAGGGGGGAGCATATACTTGAACAATTTTAAGGTTCATCGGCGTAGCTTCATCTTAATGCTGATGATCCGATCGCTTACCGGCTAGTACCCCATCACATTACTGGTGTACAGGTATCAAAAAGGCTACACCGTTACTGCTGCTTATGCCATTACCAGAAGAGTTAATAACATGGTCGTCCGTCATTACATGTAAGCTGCCTTTTCAGTATATTTCACTTAAGCTACATATAATAATAAGAATAATAAATATTTCAGACATTTTAAACACAATGCCATCTAGTCCCCATAATAAGCAGAGCTTGTGTTATGGGTAACTAGACAACTGATATAAATACATAAACCCGCCCCGCCCATCCAAGGCCACACTCTGGGCGGCATGAGGTTCAAGTGTGCGTGCCTCCGGCGCCCGGTTTGCCGGCGGCGGATCGGGTCCGAGTTTAGGTCGTCCTCCTGGGGCTTCACCGCCATCTACTTCTGCAAGATTACGTCCTCGCAGAAGTAGGTACCTACCTTCCGAAGCAACCGTGCCCGAAAAACACCTGCGTCTGTTGGAAGGAAAGGGTCCCGTGCTGCCGCCCTGCCCACTACATTCCAGGTTTCTATCGTCTGGAGGTATCTTAGCTTGATTGGGGTTCCAGTAGCAGAATTTCCATGGAAGGCCTGATCTTCTACGCCCAGAGGCAACGTGGCGCCGGTCGCTAATCGGTTCGCAAGGCGATCGTGTCTCATTTGTTTGTGCTCTCATGTGATTCTCTTGGGAATAAAGACGCAGTAGTTTCCTCTTGCCTTCTGCGCCAGATATTTTAGGGATTATTTTAACCTTTACGTAATTTAGTTCTATTTTCAAATGTCTTCAAAGGAGTCGAAACTTTGAAAAAAGTTTTACAATAGTAGTCGCGAGGCTACCTCTACTACAGAGAATGAAACACAATAAAAAATGTATTTTTATTTATTCTTGTGTTATTCATTTTTATGAAGACAGATTTGAAGATATTTATATAGCAGATAAAACAAGATCGTAATTTAAAAAATAATATTTTTGAGATCTAATTTACTCAAAAGACTAATTTACTAAATTTATTTAAAAGACGATCAAGTAACACCTAATAAGACTAGTATAAGCTTCTTACACAATATGAGACAGAGAAAATTACACCATCCGTCTGCCTTGTTCATGCAAATTAGATTGTTTGCGGACACATATAAATCGGCCCTCTCAGTGCGTTGGAACTTCAAAGTGCTGTTATATCTATTATAATCCCTTTGAAATTTACTACCGAAATAACAGGATGTTATTTAAATTCGTTGCAATTGGTATATTTGTCTATTTTAGATTGTTAAACGTAAATCTCAGTAAGGATGATATATGCATCATATTATATTTATATTGGTTGTATAATTACATATATATTTCGACTGTGATATTAAAGTAATATCCAAAATAAAATAAACCTAATGATAAAATTGTTGTTGTGTTGTATTGACTGACATTTGCAATAATTTGGACTACTACTACTAGGAACAAACAGCTTCAAAACAAGTAAACTGAAAACGAATTAAAACAAATACGTACAGAGAGTGAGTTAGAAGTAGGCAAATCCAACTTTTATGACAAATCGTGTTCTAATTAATCCAAAATACTTATAAGAAGCTTGTAATCCGAATAGACACGAATTGTTCTATAAACCTGTCCAAACAATGTCAAACAAGTTCTTCCAAGTGTTTCAATCAAACGGTTCGCAGTTTCTGACAATTAATTAAAATTTGAATGGGATTGTAACACAGTACAATATAAATTGTATCGATTTACCAAGACTTGTTTTGTGAAGTATACTCTAACGTAATACATAATAGCTTCGGAACACGATGTTATTAAACTACAATTACTCAAATCTACCTCGACTTTCGAGAGAGTCAAAAAGTTACCTTTGTAGACAGGTTATATTTTCTTTAATTTTGAGTCATTCTCTTGACTTGTAATTCAATGCCCTACTTCCATGAATATCTTACTTGAAATTGCATTGCGCAGCACACAAATAAATAATTAAAGAGTCTGTTTATAATTACAAATTAACAGCATTTGACCAAATTAATAATAAAGTATATACGTTACTCATAAGTTATTATTTTTTGTATATCTGTTTATTCTGGCATAACTCTAAACACAAACAAAATTACGCAGCATTGTTTTTATAGTCTCCAACCCGCATTTGGTCAGCGTGAGAACGTATGGTCTTATGCCTCTGTTGGAAGGAGACCCGAGCCTAGCAGTGGAACATATGGGTTAAGTTCTTCATTAATAGGTAATGATGAAGGTAAACTAAAAATCTTTTCATATACATATTTGCATACTACTTTTTCTTTCATTCATGATGCCAAATGATTCTTTCTGACACTCTACGTCATGACAGTTACTCGTCTCTAAAGCGTATGTTTTATTGCTTTATTCTCCTTTTACTAAATTTAAGTGCAGTGTATTGTAGAACCACGTTATTTTCATCACGAATGGGCCAGCTTAACCGGGGTGTTAACCTTGTATAGAAAATCAACCTAAAAATCACCTGCTCAAATCATATTTTGATTTTTTAGATGATTTTTTAAATAAAAAACAAAAAGTTTTAATAAAATATAAATTTAAATATGTATATGAAACTGTTCTGTTACTGACTGACAGACAACGCAAGTTTAAGAATAAACAAATTTAATCAGTTATCATTCAATTTTTATTACGCTGATGAACGCTTTTTCTGACTGATCATATTAAAAAATCGATTGCTAATTTCATTTATACATTTGAAACTTGATTTAGGCAATCAATTTAAGTGACGTTCCATAATGTGTATCAAGTAAATTAATTGCACCACAACTATGTAACTCATAGTTTGGTAGCCGATTCATGCAATCAAAATAATGATGAGTTTTGCCAAATCCCTATTAGAGCTTTATTGACTGACAAACTTGCACAATTTCAATCGCCTCCTCTAGAATAAATCCTTAATCTGTTGTGTTAACTGCAAATTCTTTACTATGTTACAAAACCGTAAATCAATGGAAACTCGAATGGCGACTTAAAATGTTACTTGTTTTTATTTATACTTTTTACGTCAGATATTTCAATAAAATCATTGATCTTAACTGTCAATCTATATAAATTTATATAAATAAATAATATTCATTTGTATGTTTCTAATGACAAATGAAATGCATCTGAAAGTGTATACTGTACACACTTAAAAAGCAATGTATAAAATGTTCGCATGTCAAACTGTCTGTGTCTGACTGTCTGTCTGTGATTTGCAACAATAACCGCAGGTAACACCGCAGCCCTCAGCTAGTATTTAATAAGAAAGTATGTTAATGTGCGTTCATATCTAATCAGAAAATTTAATCAACACTGCTTCATTTTATCAGGAAACATTGATAAAAAAGAAACGTTGTAGTACAAAGTTAAAACTTTTAATGAAGAAGAAAACCATCTACATAATTTTTATCATCAACAGCCTTTAACAGTGCACTGCTGGATATTAGTATATCCAGCAGTGCAGATCCGCTGGCCAGACGGGTTGGTATACTTAGGGTTGGTTTTAAGTTTTCCTTCTCTTTGCATTGATGTTGTCTTGCGTAGTTTATACCTTAGTCGACTTTTACGACACCCGCGGGATGAATAGGGGTGGTGACATTGTATTCTTAATCCGTCACCACACGGATAAGCATCTACAAATAAATGGAAAACTAATATTAATATTAAATGTAAAATAACTGCATAAGTGTCAATTCATAGTCTATGAATTAATGTTAACTTCATGTTCAGTATCATCAATACAGGCCACTGCATGACATAGGCCCCTCCAAGGAGTTAGTAAGGTTTTGATCTATTATACCACGCTGGGGAGACGAATTGGTATATGGGCAATTATTACCTATAGGTTTACCTTCTCTTTGCTGCTCGTTCTGCGTAGCTTGGCTCTTTATCAGCTCTTACGACTCCCACGGAATGAATAGAGGCAGTGACACTGTTTTCTTAAACCATCACTACACGGCCATGTTATAATGTTGACTTACAGATCACTTAAATTAGTTTTACATGATTTTTTAAACAGATTCATAATTCAAATTTCATGTTCGAAGACTAAAAGCATGCATAATATTGTAAACGAAAAATTTCACCAAGGTGAGTACACTATTTGATTCAAAAACCATCTGCCCCCAAAGGATTTAAATCCGATTTCATTCACAACACTGAGGATGTACGAAGCTTAAACTTCATTTCCTAGGAAAGGATATTAGGGATTAAAAGTTTTCCTAGCCTTGATCCATTGAGATAGCTGGTTTATGCTACCGAATCGGACGTACTAAATATACGGACCTAAGATTCTACACGACTAAATGGTAAATGTTCAATTTAAAGGTATCGCAGTAAATAGTTTGTCATCTAGATTCTCATAATTGTGTACTTATGTGACTAATTTTAAATAATCTCATGAAGCTTACAACAGAATGAATTCATACTATTAAGTAAGACTAAGTTAAGAAGTCATTTGCTGATAAAATTTCGATACGAACTTAATAATAGAAAGTTACTTACTTCTTCGTATATTGTAAACATTAATCCTTTTGAGGTACGTTTCGCTACAATTTTCTTGCTTTTCATTAGAGCTTTACTTTGTGACAGTCCATCTAAAAAGACAGGTAACCGATGATTTAGCAACAACAAAAGGCAAAATTAATTCCAAGCAAACGAGATAAATTCAAGTTTTATTTTAAAACAAAACTCTCGAACAATTTTGGGAATTGGCGGCGCGATTAAGATTCATTATGCCTGTAAAGTTTTATCTTGAGCGCCGAGAGCCAGCTTGAGAACTTGTTCAAGAGCAATAAAGCATTTTGGCAGATTTTGAAGTGGTTGGGAGATTAAATGTGCATTACGCGTCGGCTGCGACAGATGGAGAAACACAGTAGAAACGGTTATGCTCTCCTAAGGTAGCACACTTGTTCCAATATTATCGGTTTTTTTCTAAAGATTCTCGTGGTATACCCGTCTGACTTTATTGAAACATTTGAAGCTTATTGAGTTTTTCTTCCGAATACACTTTTACAAATGTCGGGGAAAATTGCGATACGAAATGTGAAAGATTTAAAATAAAATGTTTTGTAGCCGGATTCAGTTCATTTTTAAATTTATTTCTCTGCATTTTTTCATATATCTTTTTTCCAATATAGAAACAATATAATTGAATAAAATGAAGAATACTTTCTCATTACAGTTACGTAATGGTAATGATTAACCGTGCATTATTATCCCTGGGCTATTATTAAAAGGGGCGAGGACGTAAAAAGTAGCTATAGATGTACCAACTGAAAATAATACAACCATCCGATGGTATGAGATGAAGCCACATTTTACAACAAAAAATTAACAAATGGTCTACATAACAACCAGCAAAATGAAAATATCAAGTTTTCGCTAACGTAAAATAAAATTCGTAGGAAGCCATAACGAATTGAAATCGAAACCACACAGTCAAAACATGCTACTCGATGCCCGGAATGTTAAATTTTAATAAACATATTTTAATACGCATACATCACATAAACAGTATAATTAAACATGAGTTCTACGGCATAATAAAATGAATTATACCAAATAGTCTATAAATTGTATCTAAGAAACATTGAATTAAATTTCTACAGAGTGAATATTACTCTCGTCTTTACTTTGCAATAATTACTCGTAATTGATAAAGTTTGACATTACTATCAATTGAATTATACTCCTAATAAAAAATAATAATAATATATATATATATAATAATAATAAAATATAAAAAATAAATTGACAGCATACGTGCTGTTGTCTTTCGTTGGTAAGTGTGAGACTAGAGGCTCAATTACACTGCATCATTCTCCCTGCCACCGGTATGTGGTGATCAGCTCACTAAGCCGCGATAGTAAGGGCGAACATGCTGCATCGTATGCACCCACAATGACTCCTAGATTCTACTTATTGTTTTCCGATGCAGAGTAGAGTCACTTTGGTAGGCTCTTTTTGTGTATAAAACAATCTGTTGCGAATGAGAATTTCCATTTTAAAGTATTTTAAGTTAGACTTTACAGCTAGAACGCGCCGTCATTTCCTAAGACTCTTTCCAGGAAGAAATCTCAAAGCAAGTCAAAAAGGTATCTCTTTATTTAAAGTCCGTAAACATCGATTTAATAATATACTGTGCGAGTTTTCGCTATGAGTGCGAGTAAACAGTACTAAGGTCTGGGATATTCTTTGAAGAAAAAACTACAGTTTTGAGTCAACCTGTCCATCGTCCTACCTAACCGATATTAGCCAAGAATAACGACCCAAAGCACACGAATAACCTCTTCTGCACACAAAGATACTTTGAATGTCAGGCCCATTCCCCCAATAAAAACTATAATATAATAGAACACTGTAAATCTAAAATACACTAGTCTATCGTATCAACACGAAATTTTGTATTCGTAATAGAAACTGTTTATGATGCCGAGAAGCCATTGTGAATGTTTCTTGTAAAGGAATAAAATTGAAATTAAATCTGTAGGTGTCGACAATAAAAAACTTTCACACTAAAATGGACATAGAAAGTAAGTCCACCGTATTCACTAAACGGACCGTACTGAGGATATCTACATAAAATATTCATGCATCACTTTTCCAACATATTTCCCTTAACAAGAAACCTTGGATTATCCACACTAAGAAATAAATAAATCTAAAGAAATATATATTGACAACAGAATAACCTATTCACACAAGTCGAGGGACTATAAATGTACCACAAAACGAAAATATCCGTTCACATGACAAATGCACCGGTTTCGTCCCTTTTCATTTACACGATGTAGGTACACATTGAAATAGAAAACTAAATAAAGTTACTTCGATACCCCTCTGGAGTCCACGTCAGTTTTAGACAAATAAGGAAGGAAGTAACATTTTCCGTTTCGAGAGGAACTAGAGTAGGGAAAAAAATGGGTGCTGAATGTTTTCTTCGTAATGGAGTGGTTCTGTAGTTCGAAAAACATCTAGACATTTTTTGTTCTTTTCGAAATGAAATGGGGTTTCTTTTCCCTCATTTCGTGTTTAGGGACCAGCTGTGTATTAAAGTTTCATTTTAAACCGACTGATAATATTGCAACGGAGAACATCTTATTCGTAAAAAATATTCGCAAAAAGTATGTACTAGATATATAATTTTATTAATATACCCGAACTTGGTACTACATAAGCAAAAAGTGTTTTAAGAATAAAAGCTGAACTCTATAAATTGTCACCGAAAATGTTTTATTATTAAGTTAGACCGGTCAAAGCGCAGCGTACACCAGACGGTTGTAGTGCATCGAATGCTTCATATATTACGTATAACCTAGTGCTACAGTAAAAGGAGTATTGTACGACGCTCAAAGTCGAGCGCCCTTTACTCCACATAATAGTGTTACGTAAGCTGAACATTTCGTGAAGAATGGTTGCAAAAATCGCTATAGTCTTGTTACGTGAAGTTATTGCAACTGCAATGTTTACTTCAATACAGGGTTATGTCTGTCTATTATAGCAAGACTATTCTATTCTATCTCTCCTAGTAATTTTCAATATAATTTAAGTACAAGAACTACAAAATATTTACATTTAAAAATGAAACAAAATACTTTAAATAGATATAAAAATGTATTGTCACATATGAGCGAGAAGTGTAAAGTGACATTGAGACCAATCATTGTTCCTATATATCGTATATTTATCCAAAGGTTGTGAATATGCTTATAACTATTCAAAGCTTAGGTTATTGAACTTATTAATCTGTTTAAAACACTGTTGGTTTTTCAAGAATGAAAAAGTCATTATTATTAATTAAACTTTAAAGATTTAGTATTGTAATATTTCTGAACTGTTTTTAAAGATACACTCATAAACAATGCTTAAAAAATATAACCATAAAATAATATTATTTGATATTTTTAGTCTTTACTACCTATAGGTCAGATGCTGGTTGATTAAGAGTATTTTGATACTGTTATAATCAACTATAAAGGTTACAAGTGCCTACTGAATCTCTGTATTCAGAGATACAGAAAAACAAATATACAAAAACAACATTTCAGTAGAAATAAATCAAGCCCTAGAGTTATTTTCAGTCGCAAAACACGAAGCTTGTAGCGTAGCAATCAATGTCACAATGACCACCCGAAATCTGATTAATTCGTCTAACGAACTCTATTATTTATCGCTAAGCATTCATTAAAATCGACACGGGCGGTTGACACTGACGTCGGGTCCAGAGATATAGCCGCTATAGTCGAGGTCGCTATAGTGTGGTCAACCTATCCTCTATCATAACTATGAGTAGAATGTCCGATGTTATTAATTTTGGTGATGAGCGTTGAATTTTTCCGGGTATTAGAGGTAGCTTTGATTTGATTTGTTTTTGAAATTTCTACTGGAGAGTGCTTGGATATTTTGTTGGTAAATTAAATCTCATTAAATGCCTTAAGATATTTTCATTCTCATAATACTGTATTTATAAAATTTTATTTTGTTCAACATAATTCTTGGTTTGTCATCCTGTTCATTTAAAATGACTTACTTACACATTTTAAATATTGTTGTATTATAACATAATAATATTAAGAATACAGAGTGTCACCACCCCTATTCATCCCGCGGGTGTCGTAAAAGGCGACTAAGGGATAAACTACGCAAGACAACATCAACGAAAAGAGAAGGAAAACTTGAAACCAACCCTGTTTGGTGCTTGAAACCAATCCGTCTGGCCAGCGTGGTATAGTAGGGCAAAACCTCCTTTCTAAGGAGAGGCCTATGTCCAGCAGTGGACTGTTGAAGGCTGTTGATGATAATGATAACAGTGTCAGATTAAGTTTCAAACTATACGGTTTTGATTAATGATTTATTATTTTTATTCTAGGTGAACACACGTATAAAATACACTAAATGTACTAATGTAATGCAATTCGTTACATACACGGCTACCTCGGTGACGCAGTGGTAGTGTATGCGCCTGTTGTGCTTGAAGTCTCGGGTTTTATTTTCGGGTTGGACCAAATATTTGTATGATCTTCAAAAATTCTTTACAGACTGGGAGTTTTCTATGTATAATATGTATGTAATTACAAAAAAAGTGTAAATGTATTTACATCAGTTGTTTAGTTCCCATAGTAAAAGTTATATTTGGTTTGGGTCTAAATAGCGATGTGTTTTAGATGTTAGAAATATTCATTATTCTTTACTAATATTAAAAATGCGAAAGTGACTATATCTGTCTGTCTGTTACATTTTTCACGCGTAAGGGCTGAACCGCTTTTGATGACTTTTGAAATGGAGATAGATGAAACCCTGGGAAAGGAAATAGGCCGCCCTTTGGACATTAAATGCAAGTTCTGTTCTGTATTATGAATTTATAAAATGGTGTACAAATAAAAAGTTTTACTATAGACAGATACCTATCTACTTTTTACCGGAATAACTGACATACACGCAGGTGACGCCACGGGAAAAAGCTAGTTTATTATGAACTTCAAATATTTCTAACAAATACAAACATCAAGTAATCTCTGATTATAGAATACTATATACTTTTCAATACATTAAACAAATAAATAATCTCGAAGTTTGAAAACGCCTCAAGAATTAATAATATATAATAATACTCCTGGCTCCAGAGGCCGGAAGAATGATGCAGAAACATCCCACTAGACCTCCTTGATATGGGTCACCCTGCTGCATTGCTTACCCTTATAATGCGGATGGTGACCCCTACTCCTGAATTTTACTCATGCTTTCCAACAGGCAGAGTAGAGTCACTTTGATTGACTTAAACATGAAAAAAAAAACAGAATTTACGTCAAAAACCAAGGCAATGTCTATTTAAATAAGTGTTCATTTAAATCGGTTCTTCATTATATGTATCATCACATTATTGAGTCAAACGTGTTGAGTGACGCTGAGATCGAACATCGTTCCTATGAGTTGTGCATTTATCCAAAGATTTACATAACTTATTAAGACAATAAACTGACGCAACTTCCAGTCAGAATGTAAATTGTGATTTTACCCTTAGTACATAAATAAAACGGTGATTGAAAGAGCTTTAATTTTCTTAATGGTAAAACTATTATATAGGTACTAGTTTGTGACTATATTACGTAAACAAATGTTCGTGATTAATCCATTGCTGTTATCAATAGCACAGAAATAATAATAAAGAAAAAAATAACAGAAGGCACAAAAGCAAATGGCAATAATATGTTTGTCTAATTTTAAATTAATAAATCAAAAATGCTCTTCAAGCACAATTAAAACTCACCATTAATATTCAAAAGAGAATAAACGTCAAGATGATTTAAAACTACCGCGCTCGTGACATAATCGTGTTACAACAAGTTGCGACTTTCGCTCACCGCACAAAACACCGTAAGTCACGACCCAACACCTGCTGCAGTCAGAACCAATTACAGTAACATTGCTTCACTAACACGTGATACATACAGACGTCTTGTATCGAGAACATGTTCTTTATTGACTTATATTCTTATTATTCCAATATTAAGTGACTTATGCCCGTTTTCACCGACTATACTTAAACGTCTCATTATTAGGAGCCTCGTAACGTATATATCCTATAAACTTTCCGAGACATCTAAGCACTTGGCTGTATCGGAAATTTTGGTGATAGTGAAAATATAACTTAGGATTATTTACTTTTTTCTTAGTGTCTCATTAAATTTGGGAGACGTTGCTGCATTGATCTCGTGTTATAAGATCTAAAGTAAACTCTAGTAAAGGGCAGCTGCTTTTAAATCACTAAGATCCCGTAAGATAAACTGAGAGGTCCTTTGATAGTTACCTTATAAAAGTCCGCTTATTTTCTGGTTAGTGATTTAAACCACTTAGTCAGTAATCGTGAATTTGTTTTCCAATCACAAACTGATACATAATTGAGCACACTTTTATACTTTTAGAAATATTAACCACTCCTGAAAATTTAAGAATAATAATACAAATGTCTAGACCTCTCCTAATATAAATTTTATTCAAACTGTTAGGGCTAGTAGTGCTAGTAATTCTTCTATTAATGACTATTTCTTATCTATCGAATAATTGCTTATGTCTTAGGTAGTAATAGGTCTTCATCGTCTTCTTCATCTACGAAACTTTGAATAACAGTGATAGAAAATACAACTATGTAATATAAAATCATCATACTTTAACGAACAAGCTTGCTGGTCTGACCCACCATACACTCCTCGCAATCCGGCACCCGTAAATCATCGCAACTTAAAACACACAAATAACAAGTTTGATACAGCCTCTCTCGCGCCAAGTTAACTGTAATTTGCATACATTATCATCTCAGGTGCTTCGTCTGCTCTATTTGTATACCTGTATTATAAAATGGATTTTAGTCTCTCAATTTAAATTATGAATATTCGGATTTCTTCTTAGGAATTTAGGAAGT
Organism: Phragmatobia fuliginosa; assembly: GCA_932526445.1. NCBI lineage: Eukaryota > Metazoa > Arthropoda > Insecta > Lepidoptera > Erebidae > Phragmatobia > Phragmatobia fuliginosa. Next base: position 10,268,767 of record OW052064.1, on the reverse strand, counting down.
AGTTTAAATTTTTTTTTCATATACAGAGCAAAAAAGGATGGACTTTTAAATTTTAGACTATTCAGTATTTAGTATAGTCATAAATACTACTTTAATTTACTAAAATCCCCATCTAAGGATAGCACCTATAGTACCTCGACGTTTCTGGTCTTACAAAACTGCGTCCAGCTTTGTACTTAATACTATTTTCGTTACATCAGCATCATCTAATTTCTTATTTAGATAAAGCTGCTCTATAAAATATTTCCTCCGCTTTCCATCAAATAATTTAATAATATACGTCGTATGTAATAAATGTCCAAGCTGACCTCATTACATTAGGGGCCCGCCCAAAAACTGATAGCGGAACCTTTTTCATATACCAAATTACAGTGGAAGGGTACGAATATTCGAAATCAAACAATTATATCACGTAAATTGCATTCCCTTTGCGCTAACAATTCTAAATTAAAGCCAAAGATACACGAACGAGGGGTTTTAAGACGAGGCGGGGACGAAGGCGCAATTTTCGTGAATCTCCAGATCAATTAATTAGGACGCCTTCTAAATTGAACTGGCTATTTTTAAATTAACAATGTAAATTGTTTGCTTTATTAAATAAGTCACTAATACCTATCACGATGATGTCGTAACGTATGTGAAAATAAATTAAGATTTACCGCAAATTATAATGTTGATGCTTTCTTCTGAGATTACTTCTAAGGATTCAGTAAAGTTTTTTAATAAAATCCAAACTCCAAAAGATATATTTGTAGATCATAAGAACGATTGAGTATTTGAAGCAGGTAAAAGTAGATATTCATGACCATCCTCCATACAGTCCTAACGATTTTTTTACATTTCCTAAAATTAGGAAAAGTCTTCGTGGTCAAAGGTTCCAGTCCGGTGAAAAAGCAGTTGACGCTTTCGAGTTAGCCATTTTGAAGACCCCACTTCAGAGTGGAATAAATGTTATAATAACTGGTTTGAGCGATTGGAAAAGTGTATTAGCATAGTGTGTAAGCAATGTGGTGAATACTTTAAAAAACAATAAGAAGTACTATTCTAATATTCCTAAGTTCTAGTTGTGTTTTTTTCTTCAAACGACAAAACTTAGAAGACATGCATAGGATACATTGGAATTTTCATAATTTTTAAAACACTCCAACACTCGAGATATCAACTATCCAGTATACTTGAAAACACAATGAAATGTTACCTACCGAACACTGAAATCATTTATAGATATTATGAATGACGACTTACATAGCTAATGTTATTTATTATCTACTTTATTGTTCTCATCGCTTCCTTCTTCCAAAACTCGATTATGCTGATATTAGCTACCTCAATTTCACTAAGGAGCAAATCAATATACTGGAACGTCTTCAAAATTCCTGTATTAGATTTATATTTGGATGACGCAAATAAGATCATGTGTCAGCTATTTCGAAAGCTACTCAAGTGGCTTTGAATATGCTTACAATGAAATACTCTTTCTAATCATATTCTTTCTATAATTTATTGAATTTTACTTCATTCTTGTATTATTATTTATTTAAAGGAAGGCTTTGTTTTCATATTAATACACATGCCTGAGAGTGCGTGATATCAGATTCATTATATTGTAAAGATTCGTGGCTAGTTTCTTTTGTAAACAACAGCTTGCATAATGTTGACTTTTGTTGAAAATATGATAGCAGATATAAAAACATAAGGTAATAATTTGTTAATAAGTTTGAACTAAGATTTTAAACTATGTTAAACTATTAACCCGCCGTCACTCGCGCGGGGTGCTATCAGCACCCCACGCATTTTTGAACGTAAAAAAGAATAATAATTTCTCTAGTTACACATCCGCGCGTCTCAGTACCTTCAAGTGACCTTTAAAACAGTCGACAAGGGGCGAGAGGGGTAGTTTTGTGCCAGCGCTTGCAACGTAAGGACGTGTTAAACTTTGTATGGGGTGGTCACGACACCCCGCGAGCGCTCGTGTTATACTTTTACGGAGGTTACTTTACAGCAAGGTACGTGTTTTCAATTATTTTGTTAGAGTAAATTATTTAATTGTACCCTTTTATTTAATTGTATAAATAGTGGTGTTTTTCCAAGCATACATTTAATGCTTTTTTTCAAATTTAGTAACTTTTTTTTCATTTTGTTTTCAGATGAGTTGGGAACAAGAGCAAGCAAGATTGGCAGGTTTGTTAGAAGAAATAGAAGGATAACGAAGACAGTATTACAGTGGAAACTGGTGCCAGCATGGATGAAGATTTTGTTCAGGAATCTGATCATGATTCTTTGTCAAAACAGGATGCTTCATGGGTTGAAAAGTCTGAAGTAGAAGAGGCTAAAACCGAGGATCGTTAACGGGATTACATCGGAAAAGATAAAGTTACTAAGTAGCACAAAGTCAAGGGTCGTACTTCAATTAGAAGCCGCAATTTCAATTATCTACAATTGGAATATAACGCGATCGCAACCTAACATGAAAAGGCCTGAATTTTTGGAATCATTGTGTTTGAGCATGCTTCAAGGTCACCTTGAAAAAAGATCTTTACAACTAAGGTTACCCAATGTACTCAAGAGGATGTTGAATGCTTCTGGATCAAGCACCGAAGGAATGGGACCAACAAAAAAGTAGCGCTGTATAGTTTGTCCGCTCTCTAAACATTGAGTCACTGCAATTTTTGCAAATAAACCATGGGTCCAAAACACATGAAATTAATTTGCAGTTCTTGTTACGAAAAACAAGTTTTTTATTATTAATTTTGTTAATTAATCCCTATATTTATGATTTTCAAGGAGAAAGTTTATGTTAAAAACTAAGAAGATTTATTTTTTTCTGGTTCTTTGAGTAAAGATCTCAATGTTGTTACTGAAAAGACTGATTACTATAATGTTTTGTTCAATAGTAATAAAGTAGATTATTAAATTTACGTTTTTAATTTACATACGTTATACAACACTAAATAATAAAATTCTTTTATATTTCCATTAACTGATATTATATATATAAAAATGTACATTGAGTGTGTGGGGTGGCTACAGCACCCCGCGAGTGCTGACGAGGCTAAAAACCGCGCGAGTGACCGAGGGTTAAGAAATAAAACAAAAAAAGATACTTTAAAATATAGGAGAAGAAAACAAAAGCAAATTCAGTATTCAGTAACTTCATAAATTCTTCCGTTTCATCATCTTGTATCATCATTCATCTTCTAGAAAGAGTCAGGTCAAAATCGGTCCAACCTTTCAAGACAGAGGAAAAAAAAGTTTTTTATGTTCATCATCATCACAGCCTTTAACAGTCCACTACTGGACATAGGCCTCTCCTTTGAAAGGGGTTTTGGCCTACTATACCACGCTGACCAGACAGATTGGTATAGGGTTTGTTTCAAGTGTTCCTTTTCTTGGCAGTGATATTAGCTGCCTATTTTGTTCCTTTAGTCGCCTCTTACGACACCCATGGAATGAATAGGGGTGGTGACACTTTGTATTCTTAATCAGTCGCCACAACATTTTTATGTTATTACAGTTTAAAAATGTATTATATTCCTTCATAATGCATTTTGTGAATATATGTTTATTTGAAATTACACACACTACTAATTGTACCCGTATGAAGGTAGTTAAGTTTGGGGTTCTTTACTCCAACAAATATTAAAAACAAAATAAAATAAAATTTAAGTGGGCTCCCATACTATAAATGTGATTTATTTTCAATTTTTCGCTCGATATTAAGGTAATAGGTAGATGATTGAAATGTAACAGATGACTCGCACTCAACCCATTTTTTTTTAAATCAACGCCTCATAAGTTAGTGCGTTACCGATCGTTGATTCACTTCAGGAATTCATAACATCAAAACTGGTAGATGATATAACGATTAACGTCGGCTACTTTAGACTGCTAGGCTTACTTACTTTAGGCTACTTAAGCTTCACAGAAGCTATATTACCAGTTTTTGTTGTAAAGGTATGACAATAACCACGAATAACACCACGGGCGCCGCTTGTTAATAAAGATAGTTAAACCTCTATAATTAAAGAGTTATGGTAGAACTTCCAGTATAAGGAAACCTTTATATTTTATAATTGCATCTTTTATTTGAACCTTTGCCGTTTAAAGACTCTGTAGTTATACTTAAAGCATTAAAAGAAAGCAAACATCCTATGTTTGCATTTTCCTTTAAACAAAACTGAGAATAATTAAATAATAATGGTAAAAGCTCACTGTTCTTCATACTTTTTTATACCGTCAATGAATTACTTGGTACTTCGGTTACAGAAAATACTACATAAAATACTTGTACACTGGGGTTCGTGTCCTTAGTCGATAACATATTAGAGGTCAGGTGGGGTCCACTTGATCACTACATGCGATATATCAGACGAACTACCCTGTCTTTCCCTGTTACGAGCTTATTGTATTTAATTCTATGGGATTTTCGAAACAAATAGTGATCATAACAAATTTGTAGAAACAGAACAGTGTTGTTTTTATGAAGACCTGAAATTGTATGTATGGTTTCTGTCTTTAATTTATATCATTTTGGTTAAAGTTTTTAATACTCATTTTCTTATTACTCTCCTTACTGTGGAATTAAAATAAAACAAAAATGAGCATTGTCGCTAACCCTATTCCTCTATGTCCATTAGGGGCAAACAAGGAATCGTAAAAATTCTGAAAACAAGCCCCCCTAATGTCAATCCGCTAGGCTAGCATGGTATAGTAGGTCACAAAAATCTTCTTAAAGAGAGGCTATGTTCAGTAGTGGATTATTTGAGCTCTTGATAAAGATGATGGTTATTTACATCCCTTACTAGCTGCGCCACTTGTTGTTACCCGCGGTTGATGTTTGCACTTTTACCACAGATAGCAATGCGGTGCGAAACTAGTAATAAAAGTAGCCTAAGCTACTTCTTACATCATTTAAATTATTCAAGAAGCCGTTCAAGAGATTATATATATATTACCTAAACAGACAAATAAAAAATCGTAAATTATTTTTCTTCTTCTTTTGCAATTACGGTATGTACTTTCAATAATAATTAATTAAAGCTGTTAATTTGCAATTGCAAACAAACACTTTTATCAATTTTATACATTATCACGTTGAGGTTTTGATTAAAGGTCCATAATTAAACGACCTAAAGTTTGAATCAATATCATGTGTATCCAATACCATAAAGAATCACTCAAATCCGATTGATGCTTCTTGAAGCATATATCTCTTGAGATATTCACTTCCAAAAAACATTACATGATCAGCCGAGGATCGAACTAAATGGCGTCCAATTGGAAAGGCCTATGTCCAGCAGTGGACTGCAATAGACTGATGATGATACAATACATGCTATCCAACAAGATGAGATATAATAAGTCTTGACAATATTAAACTTTTTATAAGTATCATTGTAGTTTTATAAATACTCGTACGTCGTACTACTAATACTTACAAATGACAGCACAGCGGAAGTAGTACCGGATTGTTATGCAAACAAAAATGAAAAGGCTAGCTTGTAAAAAGTTACAGAACATGCTTCAACCTTCAAATCTTTCGAATAATAATAATAATAATAATATCTCTTAAGAAAAAAAAAATACATGGGTTGAGGCCCTAGACCCCACACTAGGATTCCCTGTGTCGTGGGATCTAGTCTCCTTCGTTCAAATCCTTTAATCGTTAATTATAATAAAATAATGTTATGAGATAATGTTCTGATAAGGTGTGTTTTAGTGTGATGTGATGAGGTGAGATGTGTTTAAAGGGTGTAGTGTGGTGATGAGGTGTAGTGTGATAATGAGGTGTGGTGTGATTGAGATGTTGTGGTGTGAGGGTGTACTATGATGTTTTGGTCAGATGTGATGTGTTGTTGAGCAATGTGATGTGGAGTTTACTTTCTTTTAAATTTTATATAATTACTCATATATATACATACAATAAACATATACACGTACACGTATAGACACAATCTAATATTATTATACCAATATCTTCAAAAACTGTTCTGTGTTATTGTAGTCTAAAGTATATAGCCATTTCGTTATGATTTCCTTGCAACGATTTCTTTTTACATTGATTATATTATGAATGTTGTTGAGTTTAGTGTAAATGTAAGGTCCCATAAAGCCAAAAGACTTTCTACCAAACGTTTTACGGCATATAAGCTTATTCCAGTATATTCTCCGGTTGGAGCGGCTGCAAGCGCAGGTGGATAGCGAGGTTCTATGAAATCTTAAGACAGCAGAAAGGATGTACAGCTGTCTGACCCTAAGCAACCCAGTCTCAGCGTATAAGTCATTGGTAGGATATCGGAATGGGCGTCCGTAAGCAACTTTTAAAAGAGCCCTTTGCCCACGTTCCAATTTAATTAAGTGGCATTTAGACGTAATACCCTACGATATAATGCCATAATTAAGTATGGATTGACATAAAGAAAAATAGACCAGTTTTACAACTGCCTCATCAGCTATTTTTCCGAGACGTTTAAACACCTGCGTTAACAGTCTAACTCTACTAATGAGAACTTCCAGATGCTTAGACCATGTGAGATGACTGTCTAAGCAAATACCTAGATATTTGATAGTAGTAGTTTGTCTTATCTGTGGACAGTTACAGTTGTTTCGGTCAATGCATATATGGAGTCTCAGACTAAAACTACTAAAAGGGGAGGTTCTTTTGGAGATTGAAAAGTTGATTGCATTGGTTTTGTCAATATTTAGCGCCAACAGATTGCGTTGCAACCAATCAGAAACCACTCTTAAGCCATTTTCAGCAACCACTTGAACTTCATCCCAGTTCTTGGCGTAAAAAACAATCGCCGTATCATCAGCATATGTGAATAGTCTAGCTTGCGGAAGTTTCAGCTCACAGAGACCATTCACATATACGATGAACAGCGTAGGGCCAAGAACGCTTCCCTGAGGTATACCAAAGCGCACAGGAGCAAGTTCACTTCGAAGATTTCCCATAACTACTCTCTGGCTTCTGTCGGAGAGGTATGAACTGAACCACTTCAGGGCATCACCGCGTATACCAAGTAGTGACAGTTTCTCAATTAAAATTTTTCGCGAAACAGTATCGAAAGCTTTTGCCAGGTCCAGCAGGACACCAGTACACGCATATCCGTGATCTAGGTTATAAGTGATGAAATCAACTAAGCTAGTAACTGCGTCCTCCGTGGACCTGGCAGCCCGGAAACCAAACTGATTTTTTGAAAGCAATCGATTATTTTCAAGGTACGCCAAGAGTCTCTTGTTAACCACCTTTTCGAGTATTTTCGAGAGCGTTGTCAACAGCGATATTGGACGATAATTAACTGGTTTCTTAGGATCACCATTTTTAAATATTGGACATACGTTAGCATTTTTCAAACAGGTGGGCATTGTACCTGTGGTTAGACTTAAGTTACAAAGAAATGTTATAGGTTGAACTAAAATATGCGCGGACGATTTGATCACTTTATTATTAATACCGTCATCGCCTGGGGCTGACGTGTTTTTTAAATTAGCTATTAAGTTGTAAATTTCTTTTTCATCTGTTGGAGTAAAGTAGAAAGAATTGTAATGATTATGTATTGTGGTGCAATGTTTAATATCCTTCACCAAATCCGTTTCGTTTCGTTTACGCTCATTAAGAGTTTTTGCTGAGATATTTTCGCCAATAGAAGTAAAATATTCGTTAATTTTATTCAGACTAGAGACTGCACTTTTACCACCTGTCACAAGTTCAGAGTTCCCTCCTTTTTTACTTTTGATGTTACAAATTGACTTAATTTCGCCCCAAAGTTTTTTACTGTTCCCCTTAGTCTTCATTAAAGATTCCCTTTCATAATTAAGTTTCAGGTTAGATAAGATGTTATTACAATAGTTGCGGTAATTTTTATATTCTTGTTGTATAATTGGATTGTCTTTATTTTCTTTTTTATTGGCTTTGATATGTAACCGGTCTCTTTTTCGAATGCATTTAAGAATACTCTTGGTTATCCAGGGTTTAATAAGGTTTTCTGAACTATGGAAGGTTCGTGAACTAGTGTGCATAAGTGTTATTTTTGAGAGCTTTTCAACAAATAGTGGGAAAGCGACATTTATGTCGGTTTGCTCATAAAGCCAGTCCCAAGATTCGCTCTCGACATCCTTAACTATATTTTTGTAATTAATTTTCGTGACTACTTTTCGAGATGATGTCCTAGGAGATTCTCTTTGAACACCTAAAACAATAGTGTCATGATCTGTAATACTAGATTCATAGACAATAATAGAGGCCGATTTTTTGGTTTTCAACATCACATGGTCCAAGCAGTTGGATCCACGTGTAGGGAAAATGTGACCCGGATAGTAACCGTAGTGGCTAGTTAGGTCCAGGTATTCCGTAGAACGATTGTCGGTGTAACCAGACTTAATGTCAAGATTTATATCACCAACAATGATGCATGTATCACCACGGCACGAGTTCATTACATCTTCTAATGAGTTACAGAAGTTATTTATATTATAAAATGACGGTGATCTATATAAAGCTATAAGTGTTAGTTCGGGGTCAACATTGATGATAAGACAGTTTGAGTCTCTGAAAGGTGGTTCGGTAACAGTGGCTTGAAGCGATGATTTAATATAAATTACTAATCCGTCATTTTGGTTCAGATATGTTTTGGAACAGTGATAATTATGATTATTAATATTATGGCAGATTGACATATCGTCGAGCCAGCATTCAGTAAGGATGATGATATCTGGAGTAAAGTGTAATCTGGTTAGTAAAATGTAAAAGTTATCGAAATTTTGTTTAATACTGCGAATATTCTGTACTAAGACTGTATATTGCTTTCCTACATCTCCGAGTAGTGACTTACAGCCATCAACAGAGTTTATTTTAAATTTAGAGGTAAATGACGTATTATCCAAATCATCAACAATCTGAGTAATATTAGCCATTATATAGTTTAATAGGGTATATGTGTACTGGAGAGTTATTCGGAAAACAGGTACAATTGTATATACTGGTAGAAAATTTGGTACCACAAAATTGTTGGCTATTGTATAAGAATATATTGAACAATATACATATATAGTTCAATACATATAAATTTAATAAGAAGACATAATTAATAAAGAATGTGAGAGATTGTGGACTGTGTAATTTGAGTGTTGGTGTTATTTTGTTTTGTTGTGTGTTGGTGTTTGAGTCAAAATAATGGTGTATAATGTATACATAAAATATGTTGAAAAGTAGTTGTGAGTTGAATGCGTAAGTTAAGTGAGTTCTAAACGTGATTTTTGTAGGTGTACGAGGGAGTGTTAAGGATATAGTAGGTTTGTGGAATGTGTGAATGTGTATAGTGTAACAATATTTTACCTTAAAAATTAAATAATAGTTAAAACAAATCAGTTCCAAAGTATAAATGCAGTAGCAGTAGTATACATTACTTTCTAGGAATACATACACTAGTCATTTAATATTAGCAATATTTAGATCAACATTATTAGACTTTTCCTTTAGTGCTGACAATACGTTTTCGTTTCTGACAAGAATTGAGGGCGCGCCTTGCTTTTTACGGAGAAACACCCTGCCGTTCGAAACCCAACAGTATTGATACTCATCCGTTCTTGCTAGATCTCGCGCGAGGAAGAGAAGTCTTTTGGTTTTAGCGGTCAAGTTTTCCGACACGAAAATTGAGCTTGGAGGACCCTGCAGTCCTAAGTGACTGGTGTTCAATTCGGAATTTCTATTTTCCAGGTTGTATTTTTTAGTGGCCTTAAGGAGGTTATCCTTCATTAAAGTGTTGGCAAACTCGGCGACCAAAGTACTAGTTTTAGTATTTACTTTTGAGGGTAATCTGTAGACATCCCTGATTTGTGTATCGGCGGGTTTAATTTTAGAAACTCTCAACAAACTTGAGATCATTTCATACAAATCTTGTTTAGATTCCTTTTGCTTTTTAGGAACTCCTCTGATCTCAATACATGTCTTCCTAGAAGTTCGTTCAAGCGATTCTATCTTCTCTTCGAGAAGTAAGATCTGAACATTGTATCTTTTGCGCTCGTTTTCAAGTTTATCAATCTTTTTTTCGATGTCATTCATTTGCGATGACATAAAATCGACATTGGCGACAATTTCTTTGTTTATGTTCTGAATCTCGTGATTTTGTGACTTTATATCCAAAATATTTTTCTCGATCGACGTAATGGCAGAATACTGATCTTTAATGTCGCGAATACTGCTGTCCATCGCATCTAAACGACGATTTTGTTGTGAGATTAAAACATGCAACAGTTCTCTAATACCCTGATTATCACTGCACGACTCAAGCTCCGTATCAACTTCATCATCCAAGCGCACGCGCTTCTTCTGATTCCGAATAGTGACGTTGAGCGGCGACCCTGTAGCCTCAAGTGCACGCATCGACAAATCCGGGTCAGACGCAGATATACTCATATTAGGGGTGCGAGTCATACTCATATTAAACTGAGTGACAGTTATTGTAGCGGAAAACACACGAATACCTATGTATGTTATCTAACGCTCAGTTCACTGCAAAACTTCCAAAGTATAATAGGTCAAAGCGTTATGTTTACTATAAAATAATGCGCTTGAGTTACTAGTGACTGTAAACAATATCACTATAGCAATATATAACGTTGACCGTCGCTCGCCTTCTCTCCGGGCGGAGCGATTAGGTATATGTAGTTGTTAGACAAGAATGAAAGATCGCACCTGTCTCATAGTAGGCCAGGGGGTGAAGGGCGCTCCGCTGACGTCCTGCGTAAGTTGTAGCCGGGGTGATGACTTATATCGCGCACTGATGTTAAGGGCGATTTTCGTGTGTTTTATAGATTTTATTAATGTAGCTAATATGGAGTACTGATTTGATATGAACTCTGTGATTTTTTTAAACAAAATAAGAATAAATTGACACACGAGTACACGACTGCTCGCAAGTAAGACACGGACGAAAGAGGAATCAAACTTTCAGAATTCTTTCTATATGCTAATATTGTTTGGTTCATATATCAACATAATACATGCAGTTGAGCTAGATGTATATATCCTTTCCGCTGCAGAACATCTTTCATATATCTTCACGATTGAATCAATAATTGATGCACTGCAGACGACTGCCGTATGTTGTGTACTATTCATTGACGCTGTACTGGAGAAGTTATCAACATACTTAAAAATATTAAGCAATGTATTTGGCAAAATCTTCATGTAGTCTAGATTTCTTTCTTGAGATATAGACGTATTTGTATGAATGTGTACGTAAATATAAGTTTATAATTATATGGAAGCACATTAACGATTTGTATTATATATATTGCATGTTTGTTATAGTTTGACTTCTTGTATTATGTCACCTGTTTACTCAATATAAATTCCGAGACCATCTAACCGACTGCCGTGTTGGCGTGACTTACATAGGATAGTTAACATCATGTTTAGATCAATGATAAATAAATAAATAAATAGGAGCCGAGGATATGGATCTCGGTCTACAATAAATTATAAATAAATAAAAGAAACGCAGACGAAGTTATGTGGTTCAGCTAATATTTCTATAAATATCAAATAAAGTTTAAGCATTCATCTGTATAATCTCATACCACAGTGTAGTTTCTTGAAAAATATATGATATAAAATAACAAAGACGCATAACAGTGCTTCAAAGGTAACACGATCATCAGGTGAGATGGAAGACAAACGCCTATTCCATTACAATAATAAAAAAAAAAACACACTATTTTAGTCAGAAAATTGCAAATATTAGTAAAATAAGTTTAACCTGAAATTTATCGAAAACAACATTTTCTTTTCCATCATAAGATTGTTATCAGCTTACAGTAACCGGGTATATTGTTTCCGATTATTGTCCGGCAACAATATAGCGTTGTACCGGATTATTTGGTGACACGTGCAGGATGGTAACTCGTGCTCAAATATGTTCTCATCTGTAAATACTATTGTGTGGAATGCTTGACACAAATGCTGGATTGTTGAGTTGAGTTTCTGAGCTTTAGAGACCCGCTTTGAAGGATTGGATATTTGAATTTTGAGGAAATGTTTGAATATGTATTTACACTCGCCTAGTTCATCTAGGTGGAATATGGGAAATTATTTTTGCCTAAAATACATCTGGGATGTAACACGGCATAGTATTACTTCGTATAGTAAATCTGGGAGAACCACAGGAAATTATAGTGTACTTTCTATGAAAAAGAAGGACGACGTCTATTAAAACGGGTTGTGTTTGTTTTTTGACGCAAAAAGTTATCATATCATATATTAAACACCTATAAGTCCCCGTACGGAGCCACCCGGCGCATAACAACGAATATTGGTACCTCATGTGTGTGTATGCGTGAAACGGTTTAGTTTTAGCAGCATATAAATATAATCCACACATACATACGATCTCAAACATAAATTTCATATTCACAAGTCATGCATAAAATTGACGATATATATTATAGTTTTCGTCGGACGGATAAAAAATCAAGTAAACATGCAGCTGAATACATTGTTTGGAACTTAAATGAAAACTATATTGACATGCTTGCAAAAAATTGTAGGTATAAGGGTCGTGTATAGGGTAGATGTATATTATGTTGGTTCTCGCAGACTATCTGTGTTTAATTTTTTTTTTTTGGGACATCTTACACACAACGCCATCCAGTCCCAAACTAAGCTGAGCTTGTATTATCGGTAGTAGACAACTGATATAAATATACTTTTGTTTGTAAATACATACTTGACTGCACGGTTGGCCTAGTGGCTTAAGCGGTCGCCACGCCGCTTCCTACTACGCCAAGTGTCGTGGGTTCAAATCCCACGTAGGACAACACTTTGTGTGATTCACAATTTGTTGTTCTGAGTCTGGGTGTTCTTTGTGTCCGTTTCATGTATGTTTGTAAAGTCCCCCGCGACACAGGAATTTATATTCCTAATGCGGGAGTTGTCTTTATAATAAGAAAAAAAAGAAGACATACATATTATACATAGAAAATACCCAGACTCCGAAATAAATATTTGTAGATCACACAAATATTTGATCCGACGCGAGAATCGAACCCGAGAACTCTTGATCAGCAGCCGCATACGCTAAACACACGACCAACAAGACAGTCAAATAATCATGATGCATCTAAATAAACAATTTAACAAAGATCAGCAGCATCCAAAAAAAATACTAACTTCTTACTTCGCCCTGTGTGCATGTACCGGCACTTAACGTTTACACTGAGTCTTGGAACCACTCAGCCGATGTTTCTGCTTCATTCTCAGTTGTAATTTGTTGCGAAACGTAATTATAACAGGGTGCTCCAAAGTTAATAGTCGACTGGAATTTTGTGACTCTAACTGTAGAAGTTCAGTTTTAAATAAAATATTGGCTTCTAAGTATCTTGGTTTATAATGTTTTTGATATATTTTTATTTAAAGCTCACCTTGCTTATTTATTGGTGCCCATCCCCCATGGAGTTTACGCTACTCTCACCTGTAAATTATCTTTACAACATTATTCACAAAAGTTAAATTAAACAGAAGCTGAAATTAACAAAACAATAGAATAATATATTTATTTTTTTGCATGATCATAGTACAAAGTTCCTAAAATATACATCAGGAATCATGGCATATTCTGCTACAAGTGACGTATTATAATAAAAATAAAAGTGTGAAGTTAAGCTAGACACCATCGAAATTTAGAGATTGTCATTTAAATAGTCATTGACATCGAGACAATATTTCTTAGATATTAGTATTTTTAGTTTCTTAAAATCGCTTAAGTCTAAACTAAATATTTTTAAGAAATATTGGAAAACGATTTAAATTTGTATCTGATGAGGTGGGAATCAAATGAGGATGCATTTTTACAAATAATACTACAACAAATATTTCTAAAAGTTTTCAAATTTGGTTTACAAGGACATAGGGCTCGCAACTATTGGTTGTCTGAAACCTAATACGTGGAAGCACTGGTAACTCAGAATTTTGAATTGCAACCAAAGGAGTCCCTGATATGGTATCTGGAACATAAACACGCTCATTTCATAATAATGATCTTACGTTTCGACCAGACTGCACTGATTGTAGTTGCAAGATATCTGCCTCAGTGTCGAGAATCATCCAAAATCGGATATGTAACCTCATCAACATTTTTTTTTGTAATGAATCATCAACTTATAACAGTAACTAAAGTATGCTTATTAAGCCGCGTATACAATATCTGTTTAATTAATTTATAAGTGAGATATACTCTACTGGAACTGGTTTTCTTATCATCCACAGGAGTTAGGATTAACATTTAAAACATTATTCTTCTGTCTATCAAGTGAGCTCTCACATATCACCAATAAACAGAATTCTCATTGCCAAGAAAGTAAGCTTAAAACAATAAGTTCTCCATATGAACAAACGCCAAGATACTTAATACAAATTTACTGTTCAACCAACCTGAAGTCTTAAGAGAGGTCTTAAACAACTTAAAAATATCTATTTCCGAGAAAGCCACAGCTATAAAGACAAACGGAGCAAAGACGGACATAAATTTGATTAAATCACTTCACACACCATTTGCAAAAACCTTTCTTTGTTTCTTAGTGCACGCTAAAATGGACCTTGCCGATGAATAAATATATTAGAAACTGGTTTATATTTCTTTAAAGTATGTTATGAATGATCTTGTTAGATTTATGTAGAACATGTAATATAGTTGATAATTAATCAAACATGATAACCCGACATATACTTAAGGTTGTTTGTTGATCTTTAAAGTTTGATAACATTCAAAAGAATAATCAACCAATATAGTAGACAGTTTCCATTCATTTTCCTTTCTCACAAAGCAAAAGATTTATACATGTGTTTGTTCAAAATCTGAATTTTATTCTGCAAAATATTTTATTACAAACACAATTTCAAATAAATTGATAAATTAATAACACAATGAATTAGTTTCAGAATCATCTGATCATTACGAAGCACCTAATGTAAATAATTATGTGAAACATTAAAAAAACTTCTATTACCTTAAATTAAGCATATTATAAAATGCATATTATAAAAATATGTTAATTAAAAAAAGAATATCGTTTCTATTGAAAAAACTATATCCTATTGATATAAATAAATTCAAAAGTAACAATGAATCTGACTGTTACGCTTTCACGTCTAAACTGCTTAATCGACTTGATTCAAATGTAATTTACAATGGAGATCATTTTATTTTTATGAAAGAACTTAAGCTTCTATTCTTAAACGTTACCTGAATTAAATAGAAACTAGTTTTAATTTTAAGCATTACGACTTGGTAATAAGACAAATCCCATAAAATCGATAATTCCAAATATTTTTATAATAAAAATTCAGT
The DNA here is from genome assembly GCA_932526445.1 of Phragmatobia fuliginosa. Classification (NCBI taxonomy): domain Eukaryota; kingdom Metazoa; phylum Arthropoda; class Insecta; order Lepidoptera; family Erebidae; genus Phragmatobia; species Phragmatobia fuliginosa. The sequence continues at coordinate 10,253,420 of OW052064.1, read as the reverse complement.
TAAAATTTATAATACTGCTACGCATCTGCTTTTATAGTCAAAATGTATTCTCAAAGTCTAATTTTCTACCTAAATTTCTTCAAACATTCAGAAAACAATCATAGAACAAACAAGATCGCGGTCATAATGCTTAAATTTTATTTTTATGTCCAAGTCGCGTCCAACAGCTGCTCTCGGAATAAAGACGTTTGCCGTTAAACCAATGTATTATGCTCCAAATATACGAAGACCATTGAGGCAACTCCTGGCTTTTAGAGCTATAGTTTGCTTTGGGTGTAAGTGAGAGAGTTTGTAGAAAACAAATAGTTGGAAAGAGAAAGAGAAAAGGATGAGTGTTTTACCTAAAATTGCTTTAGTATAGTGTGTGCGTTTAATGTTTTGTCATGTTGTTGTTCTTGTATCTACACTGCCTAGTAAAGGCCGTTATCAACTGTTTGGCTGTTTGCTATAGAACGGTCAATGTTTTTATTTATACATACGCTGATGTGGTGTTGACCTGACCTTGAGGATAAGACTGATTGATATAACCATTATATTACTCACACTAAATTCTGTAACAAAACTATGTAAGAAAATATTGAGTATATGGAGCCTAAACGTCTAAATCAAATAGTTTAAAAATCGTAGACATGTATAAGGTAGCCTAGTCAGTCAATTATTTGCCTAGCTTATAATAATCCTATGAGGACTCATTTTTTATCGCCATTATAAGACATGATCAACTTTTGTACAGCTTTTTATTAGCACGTCGGGAATACGACAGATTTGCATTCTATGTTGCGATATTTTAAATAAATTTCGAACTAGGAAGTACTTATTACCACAAGGTCTATATTTAGTTGCCTCACCAGCACAAGATATCTATTTTTTCTCTCAATTTCAAGGTGTTCTTTTTTAAAAACGATTCAAAAGATAACTGTTCAGTTATATTTACACCTGTTTTCATTTTAATTCCTAAATCCAATAAAGTTCCTACATTTTCCAGTAACATTATTCTTGAGCTTCTCAAAGTCAGGCATACTGCAGTAGCCTCGAATAAAAACATATACATAATAATATGAATCATTGACCCTTGTGGAAAAATCTTATTATCTTTAAGTGAAGAACTTTAAAGGAACAATAGTGTGCCTATGAAACTCGTGCATACAATGTAAATCAATTTTGCAAGAAACCGCACAATACAGCTAGTGTTATCGCCGTCACCACCTGCCATTTCCGCGACGACCGCAAGCAATCCTTCGTCAGCCATAAGCTTACGGTCAACCACAACTGTTTTATCCCCTAATTTGTCCGTAATGATGTTCTACACCAAAACCTTATTGAATGTGTGAGAGGAAATTGCCGTAACCTTAGAATGAAAATAAGGAATTTGTGTTTCAATTGTGTTTCAATGCAAAAAAAACAGTGTTAGGAAATTTTACATTTTATTAAAAGCAACTTGTGAATTCAAATTGAAGTATATATGAGTAAAGTGCGTAGGCAAAACGTGGGAGAAGGAAAAGCAAATATTTAGCTGAACAACGTTTCATGTTCTAAAAACTAAACTGATATGAATCTGAACTGTTTACCATAGCTGTCTGAAGAAAATAAACTACAATAAGTCTTGATGACTTCTCTTTAGTAAATAATAGTTGTAATTTAAACGTATTCCCGTAGAAAAGTACTATGATATTAATTTTAAGAATTACTATTTCCTTTCATCGTGGTCAAAGAAAACAAACAAGACACTTATTACATTCAATCAAAACTGATTAGTGAAACTATTTCTAGTGGTCATGTATGTTGATAGATTTATGTTTAAACTGTCATTGCACTAGCTATGTCGTGGTAAAAATATATCAAACTTAGTCTAAGTTGTAAACTACTGATTTGTAGAATTTAATATACAATTCATCGAATTACCTTTGCGTGAAAGGGTGGCAAATATCCTCGAACCCAGGACCTAAAAACAGCGGCGGCATATGCTATGACTGCGCTACCGAGGAAGTTGAATTTTGATCGATATCACACGAAAAGTGCACGAAAACAAACAAAATTGAACATTTGAAAAAAAAATCTACATCGCTGTAAATTCAACAAATAAATAAAACACTTCATATTATAATTAATCATTATGGTTAGAATATAAATACGTTTAGGTTATAGCATATACCAAATAAATTAAAACAGGTCATGCGTTTGAAACTATGTAAATTTTTTAATAGTAAAATTAAAAGAATTTAGGTGATCTCAAACCACGAAATCACAATTTTTTAAATTTTATTTAATGTTCTTCTTCCTAGCCTTATTTCCAATATGTTTTAAGGGTAAGCTACTAGTTAACTGTTTAATCCATTTTTTTATTAATTATTATTACTAATAAAAACTATGGATAAAAAATATACTATTAAAAACTTTGGCCCATCAATATCGTGGACATCTACCGTGGCGTCATATTTTCTACGCATTGTGATGTGAAATTAAGTTACAAGCGAGGATGGTACAAATTTTTTTAAAACCGTAGATAGTGAACTAAACTGTTCTTCAATTAAAGTCCTTAACGGTATTGTAAGTATTTAAGTAAAAGACTAGAAATGTTCTAAGTTTTGATATGTGGTATGAGTTTTTCAGTATTAAATATACATATATGTGACTTGGTTGGATTCCATACTTTGCCTTTACTTAAGAGGGGGTATAAAGATAAATTGCCGATCTTAGATTAGATTTTTACACTCGATAATAAGCCACAAATAATGCAATAAAACATGCCCGTTACCTCGGGTCAGGTGCGATAGAAAGGGAGCGTTCTACACAGAATAAGAATGTAGTAAGCGCTGAATTATTATTTTTGTAATTACTCGTAAATTGTACATTAATTTCTTAAAACACTAATACAGTCCCTCCTTAATATATTTTTTTACAACGTATTAAAATATTGACTCAGTAATATACATATTTATGATAATAAATGGATTTTAGTGGAAAATTAGACGTAACTTTGTGATTATTTTCTATCGATAATATATTACAATTTTATGTTTTCACTCAGACCAGCCCCTTTCAAATATAATGTAATATATATCTATATATATATATATATATATAAGCAGATCATTTGTGGCTTATTTTCGAGTGTAAAAATTAAATCTAAGATCGGCAATTTATCTTATATAATTTTTAATATGTTTTCTTATATGGAACAAATTTTATATATATTGCTGACCACTGTGATTTAGACATTAGAATATTTACAATTTCAAATCATTGAATTCACTTTAAACTAAAACTATAAATAATCCAAATATAATCTAACTGTAAACGTACAACCGTATTCAACTGAATTAATGATTACAAACTTGACATTCAACTAAAGTTTTTCAAGTTTGGAAGTTTAAACTTTCAAATTTGAAACTCGCCCTTACTCTTACATCAAACCACACACCGTATCCACAGGACACGTTCTGATGCGATACATCAGCGTACTATTGGCACGGTCGCACCCCATCCCTGCTCCAGCCCTCGTAGCACCTCCCACCCACCATTTGCATGTAAATTGAATAACGACGACGTAGCACAGCTTTGGTCGAACGAACGCTTCACAGTTTGTCCTTTCAAGATGTCAGTTGTAACGTTTTGGTACGAAAAATTGGTTAGGCAAAGACGATGATTGTGTTAATCCAATATCATTTTCTGTGATTATTTCTATTTTAATTGAAAAAATATTTCTAACTAATATTATTTAATTATCATTGAATATGAGTACTATCAGAAAGATATCATGCCTGGTTGAATAAATGCTACGATAGTGTAGAGAATATCTAGACGAAGTGCTACTAAGTGCTACGAAGTGCTATGCAGATCTACGATTACTAGCAGTTCGTTCATAACACAGTTCACATTAACTTGTCTCTGGTACTTTTTTTGATCTTTCGTTTATTAACACACTATTATTTAATGGTTATTAAATTTACACCATAATTTCCAAATATACTACTTTAATACTTTTTCTGAAACTAGTGACGACTTCAAAATAATAGTTATAGTGACCTAACCAAAAGTTCACATGTTCAAATGCTAGAAACATTTTAGTTGGTTAACTAAGTAAATAACATCAACTTAGGAATGGATACAATTGTTTTTTTTAAACATTGATTTTTATTTAGTTATAATCATTATAATGTAATAAGTATGAAAGCAGGTATTTGTTCAATATCAAAAACCATTAAAAAATTACATTATTACCAACTTACATAATTTGAATACAAAATAGAGGTTACATCCATTGTTTCACAATAACATATTTATGTATAACACACACCACTATAAATCCAACGTGCGAAAATATATAATAATCGTATTACAAGTTTGAACTCAACTGAAACAGTGTTAAGTACAGTACATCAGCTCGGTGTGTTAAGAGCATTACTGCTCTCTAAGTAGCGTATTCAACGAGCTTACATAGTGACCGGTTCGCACATACACGTGTATGATGTTACTTCACACTTTGGGTAATTACGTTTCATACTTTTAGATAGTATTTAATATAATAATTTTGAGTAACTAGCGATTTTGGTCTTTATTATTGAAAAAAATGGAACCCTTATGGATTCGTCATGTCTGTCTTTATCATTGTCATTATCTGTACGTATGTCACAGCCACTTTTTTCCGAAACTATAAGAACTATACTGTTGAATCTGGTATACAGATGTATTAAAAAAAAACTATAGATTTTGGGGGTTCCCCGTACTTAGAACTGAATCTCAAAAATTATTTTTTCATCAAATCCATCTATGGATAGGTCTTAAAAATGATATTGAGAATTCTGAATTGAAAAGTGGTATAGTGTGTAACTTCTAAAATAAGAGAATGATAAAACTAAAAAAAATATATGATGTACATTACCATGCAAACTTTCAATGAAAATTGGTTTTAACGCGATCTAGTAAGTAGTTTTTTTTAGTACATCATAAATCATAAACCGCAATTTACATTTCTTTCAATCAATACACTAATAATAAAACATCGATCAAAGTATTGACGAACTGCAAAAACTTTGATATGATGTTACTTGCTGCTACGGAACCCTTCATGGGCTAGTCCAACTCGAACTTGTTCGCTTTTTTAATATTTCATGTTCAAAAACTCATATTTATTTTTATATTGTTTTAACTACACATAAGAGCTTTAATCTACAGGTAGCCCTATGGTAATATTACCAAGAATAATATGTAAAACTAGTTGACCCAGCGAACTTCGTACAGCCCAACTTTAAAATTCCAGAACTTGATCGCAGCGCCACCTACCGGGTCCATTTGCGAGTCTAAACCATTTTCAGATCCCCTTGAATACACACAAAAATTTCATCAAAATCGGTCCAGTCGTTTGAGAGAAGTTCAGTGACATACACACTCACATAAGAATTATATATATAAAGACTAGTTGACCCAGCGAACTTCGTACCGCCCAACTTTAAAATTCCAGAACTTAATCGCAGCGCCACCTACCGGGTCCAATTGCGAATCTAAACCATTTCTAGATCCCCTTGAACACACACAAAAATTTCATCAAAATCGGTCGAGTCGTTTGAGAGAAGTTCAGTGACATACACACTCACATAAGAATTATATATATATAAAGACTAGTTGACCCAGCGAACTTCGTACCGTACCTTTACAGGTAAGTTGACTTTAGTAGTCATCTAATAAGAAGATGTTCAAAGATGTTGTAAGTATGTTGTATAAATAATTATTATGCATTAGACTCTCGACATTTAAACACAAGATTATTTGCGGCGATAAAAAAATGTTCAAAGTTAGCGTAAGATACAATACAAGTGAATAATCACATTACAGTTAGCGTTGGATGCTAGGTATGTTTAAAACGTTTGTGACTTTATAGTCCAGTCATATAAGGTTTTCACCTCGGAATGACAGCTAATGAGCTGAAAACTCGTATCTATTCATCTTAATTTGGGTGTCTTGGAAGAGGTCATGTCAAATAATGAACCCTTTGGGTTGATGTTGATGATGGCGGAAGACTGTCTTGTTCAACAACACTACAGATCCCCAGTCTACTGCTATTTATTGTTAATAATATTGCATCAATAAAAAATCTTTACACAAGATATAATTCACTGAAATTCAGGGTTGACTATGCATTAAGCATACTTAATGCATAATCAACCCTGAATTTCAGTGAATTAGGGCACAGTGAAACAGGGCAGCAATTCTACAGCGCTCAGCCATAGCTGAGCGCTATAGGATTGCTGCCCTGTAAGTCAAAACGGTTGGATGAGCCCAAAAATAATTTCTAATCAAACTTGTCGCACCCTTATGCTCTACAATTTTGTAATTCAATCGGGGTTACAAAAACCATAATAATACCCCTTTACAATTGTAAATATTAGCTTAAATATAACATTTTAATAAATTACACCTCTTAAAACATAACGAGGATTACAACAGTGAAATGTTTGGTGGGCAATTTCTGATAAAATGATAAGTTAGACCATTGTGAACCTAGTCTTAATTTAAAAAACCTGAATTACTGTGGCATGACAAACATTCTTAGAGCCCAAACAACTACTTAGCAGTTGCAAGAGATTTAAGCATTCAGAGAGGTTATGCGCATAATTTCTTGAACAGTTGAATATTAAAAAAGCAGCCAAGTGCGAGTCGGACTCGCCCATGAAGGGTTCCGTAACAGCAAGTTACATCATATAAAAGTTCTTGTAGTTCGTTGTATCTTTAATCGATGTTTTTATACTAGTGTATTGACTGTATGAAAGGTAAATTGCGTGTAACGATTTATGACGTATTAAAAAAAAACTACTCACTAGATCTTGTTCAAACCAATTTTCGTTGGTAGTTTACATGGTAATGTATAACATATATTTTTTCTAGTTTTATCACTTTCTTATTTTAGAAGTTAGAGGGGGGGGGGACACACATTTTTCCACTTTGGAAGTGTCTCTCGCGCAAACTATTCAGTTTAGAAAAAAATGATATTAGAAACCTCAACATCATTTTTGAACACCTATCCATAGATACCCCACACGTATAGGTTTGATGAAAAAAAATTTTTTGAGTTTCAGTTCCAAGTATGGGGACCCCCAAAATGTATTGTTTTTTTCTAAATTTTTGTAAAGATCTTAATGCGGTTCACAGAATACATCGACTGACCAAATTTCAACAGTATAGCTCTTATAGTTTCGGAAATAATTGGCTGTGACTTACGGACGGACAGACAGACAGACAGACTTGACGAATCTATAAGGGTTCCGTTTTTTGCCATTTGGCTACGGAACCCTAAAAATCACTACAACGCGAGATAAAGCTTTTAAAATGCAATCATACCCCTTTTTAAATGAAGTTCGAGTAACAAAAACTGTAGCTGAATCGAGTTTTAAACCCATTCTTTAAATTAATGAGCACTCAAAACCCTAAAACACAGGCTCACTGTTAAACAAAAGGGTGTTGAACGTCGTACCCCCGTCTTCATTATAGAATCTTTCTTACAAACGATCATGCCTCGGTTAGCTTTTCAAAAGCACACATGTCTTGCGAATTACACATAATTTTCTTCAATAAAACATTGAAAATTTCTTGAGATAGTAGAAAAAAGGGCATTGTAAGTAGATGATAAATAAAATTTCTTTGTTACTGTTTAAATTTATAACCTAGAGCCTTTTATTCAGAAGTCGCTAACGATTTATTCTTTATGTGTATAAAGACATGGTACAAAGGCGGACTTAAGGTGATGCCGAACCAGTCATAGTAGATGCACAGAAATAAGTAGTATAATTTTTTAACCACGTAAATATTATGATATATTATTAATAATAAATAATGGAGTCGAATCTCCCTCAAGGCGGCTCATCTGAGGCAACGCTTCACTGTTTTTCACCACATATCAGAATCTGTATCTTGTCCGATTTTAGCTCTTGATAATTTTATTTTTAAAATTTTCTAAACTAAATATTCCTAATAAAGGGACAAACAAGCGACAAACTAAAACAAGAGATTAGAAGTTAATTTTAGAACAATTGTAGATATGTGGTAAAGCACCGAATCGGCACCAATATCCCAACTTTTTTAAGGTATGAATTATTATTATTATACTAAAATCTAAGCAAAATTCACATACGATTTACAAATATAATTTTTTACACGGCATTTCATTCTGCCTCCACAGTTGTCTCAGGGTTCTCACGTTAGAATTGCCGTTAAATGCCGGATCACAGTTGGATTTTAGTTGCATCTATCTAAACCTCGCCTTGATTTATTCCTGACGTATGCACTTGTGGCAGAGAATCTTGGGTTTAGAGCTATGTTATTGAACAACAATCTTTATTTACTCAAACATATAAACTGAATATAGTTGATGTATTAGATACGTTTTCTACATAAATAAGAATATTGTTGCTCAAAAATCAGAATGACGTGCAACGGGAAAGGCCTACGTCTAGCATTCAACTATTTTTTTTTTTAAATTATTAAATTGTTATATTAATGTATTGTAATCGAAGGAATTACTGAAACTAAAATTACTTTTTTTGCCTTTTTAATTCTAGATACTTATTTTAATTCTTAGTTGAAATTAAACCATTATGTATGAGTTCATTCTTGATGTTTTTTTTGTTTTAAAGTTGAATTAGTCGAAAGTGTTCTTAACTATGTGAGTTCATTCTTCATGTTCTGTAGCTTTTGAGATGGAAATTAGTCCAAACAGTCAGGCGTCCTTTTAAATTTTACTTGTTGTTAAAGATTTTGGCAAAAGCCGACGGATACATTTCTGACTTTATCAAATGAAGTTTGTTACTTTGTGCACGGATAGCATATGCAAATAGGTACAGCGTGTCATAGTTTCAAAGTGCTGTGTATCACTAAGCAGCGATTGAAGAATCGAAAGCAGTATTGACATGAAATTTAGTCTTAGTTAGAGTATGTAACAAATTACTTAAAATTATTTTGTATGAGTTGTTGTACCTAAAATAAACTGAATATTTTCTTTAATTTAGAATCTAGCTTTTTTTGGAGAATATGTCGAATATATAGGACTAGACTGGAAACTTCATATGATTGTACTATGTGGATAACAACGATCGTGACGCAAAATACATAAACACGATTAAATATACACGTATATATATAATAACTGTATTTAAAGTCAATGATGACATTTTAATAACAAACTCAACCTAAATGTGCTTATAATAACCACTTCCTGAAGCATATCCCGTTTAATTACATTAAAACCCTTTTAAGGGCCCGTATATTTTCTTTGTGGTAACCTTTTAACCCTCGATCACTCGCGCGGTCTTTAGCCTCGTGAACACTCGCGGGGTGCTGTAGCCACCCCACACACTCAATGTACATTAATATATATATATTATCAGTTAATGGAATTATACCAGCATTTTATAATTTTGTGTTGTATGACGTATGTAAATTAAAAACGTAATTTTTATAATGTTCTTTATTATTGTTGTACAAAACATTATCGTAATCAGTCTTTTCAGTAACAAAATTGAGATCTTTCCTCAAAGAACCAAAAAAAAATAAAACTTCTTAGTTTATAACATGAACTTTCTTATTGTAAATCATAAATATAGGGATTTATTAACAAAATTAATTAAAAATAACTTATTTTTCGTAACAAGAACTAAAAATTAACTTCATGTGTTTTTGACCCATGGTTTGTTTGCAAAAATTGCAGTTACTCAACGTTTGTGGACGGATAAACTATACAGCGCTGCTTTTTGTTGGTGTCATTCCTTCGGTGCTTGATCCATGAGCATTCAACATCCTCTTGAGTGGTTTGGGTACCCCTAGTTGTGAAGATCTTTTTTCAAGGTGACCTTGAAGCATGCTCAAACCCAATGATTCCAAAAATTCTGGCCTATTCATGTCAGGTTGCGATTGCATTATATTCTAATTGTAGATAATTGAAATTGCGACTTCTAATTGAAGTACGACCCTTAACTTTGTGCCACTTAGTAACTGTATCTTTTCCGATGTAATCACGTTGATGACCCTTTCAGACTTATCAACCCATGAAGCATCCTGTTCTGACAAAGAATCATGATCAGATTCTTGAACAAAATCTTCATACATGCTGCCATCAATTTCCACTGCAACATTGTCTTTGTTATTCAATATTATTTCTTCGAAAAAAACTGCTAATCTCGCTCGATCTTGTCAACTCGTCTGAAAATAAAAGGATTGAAAAAAAACTTGCTAAATTTAAAAAAAACATTAAATATATGCTTCGAAAAACACCACTATTTATACTATAGTAAGTAAGGGCACAATTAAATAATTTACTTTTACAAAATAATTGGAAACACGTACCTTGCTGCTAAAGTAACTTCCGCAAAAGTATGACACGAGCGCTCGCGGGGTGTCGTGAGCACCCCATACAAAATTTAACACGTCCTTACGTTGCAAGCGGTGGTACTACACTACCCCTCTCGCCCCTCATCGACTGTTTTAAAGATCACTTGAAGGTACTGAGACGCGCAGATGTTTAACTAGAGAAATTATTTGTCATTTTTACGTTCAAAAATGCCTGGGGTGCTGACAGCACCCCGCGCGAGTGACGGCGGGTTAAATGAAAACAGTAAAAACGAGTAAATGTTATTAAAATTTATAATGGTACAAAAGTCATTGGAGCATCGTCTTTAAGACTGCGTGCATGATTTCTGTGAAATATTTCATTACATTTATTTCAACATTGGTGTTCTTTGACAAGGTGGTAGTTGAGTTTTCTTTATTAAAATTTAATAATACCCCATTTCCTTATTAAAACTTTTGAAACATATACTGTTATAATAATAATAAAATAATTTAGTTCAGATTAGAACTTAATATTGATAAACGTTAACACACACACACCCAATTTCAAAAGTCAATAAACAAAACTATTGTTTAGAGAAAAGGAATATTTTTGTAAGAATAACTTTTGAATTTATCTCCTTTTTCAAGTAACTATTAAATCTACTTAGTGCTGCCCGTATCAGCAGTGTTTTGTCACCTTTAATTTTATTTATCGACTTTAACAAATAACATCGGTCTACACATGTGGAATGTTTACATGTTTACATAAATTGGTTGACACGTGAACAATAAATTATCAGTATCGTTAGGTAAATAGATAGTAGAGATTTTGTACAAATATTTATATTCTTTTATTGCTGTGACGATAATAACTGATAGATAACTACCACCACTCACAGATACTTACAACACAAAAGTCACTTCAAAGAATTACTTAACGTGTAAAATAAAAGAAAGTATGTTCTTAAGATTCATTTACAATGAATTAGAGACACGTGTTGTCCATGAAAATAATGACAACAACATACGAAACATTTCTAATTGTGCTAAAAAGTAATTTAAAAGAATGTTTTTATAACAGATACACACACGCATAGAAGAAAGTAGTCCTCGATCGGCGACAAGCGAGGACATTTCGCTAAAACAAAATGCATCACGAATTAACTCCATTACCGCTTACGAACACGTTTCATTAGAAAGTAAGCACAGATAGGTTAATTCATCACACACGACACTTCAATAAAATTAACTATGATGAATGGAATTGTCGGTGCCATCATCAATCATGGAAGTTACTGACGTTCTCTTTTTTATAATTAGCGGTCTGACAGCGCGGTGTGACAACTGCCTTCATATCTGATGTGACTGAATTTGTATGTATGGAATTAAGGTCAGATGTTATTCGTTACTACGTAATAGATAATTTACTTCACAAAACTTTGTTTACACTTATATTATAAAACTATTTTTTTATATTTACGACCTAGTATAAGATTTAATAAATAGCTGTTGCTTTTCAATAGTTTTTAAATCAAAATCAGTAGTTTTTCAATAGTTTTTTTAATATATTAAAATAAGTAGAAAAAAAATGATGTTAGATAGCTAATTTATTCAGAAAGGCGACTTGCATTATCTGCATGTGCAATGAGTATGGTGATCACTATTCTTAGATTCTACTCATGCTTTCTACCCGACAGAGGACAGATTCTTTAGCTTTCTCATAAAAAATAAAATAGACATTAGTAGGAAAAAAATGTTTGTCGCTCTGATCGTCGTTATTAACGATTTGAGTTCTCAATATCAACATACATTGAATCTAAAATGACACATCTTTAAATTAATAATGAAATATATCACAATCAGTACCCATCAGTACCACGAGTACAACACAATATGTTTCTTTGTTCTATATTTCTAGGTTTCAGATGTCTCAAGCGAGGGTCTGCCTCTAATAGCATTGTAATCGTAATAAGTTTCGGGTTTTTAATCATTTCTGTTGACATCGCGTAATTGGGCACCCTTTCATCGGGAAACTTTGGGCGTGGTAGCAAAACAACTCTATTCTTCCTAAATGGGTTCTAGCGCATTCGGTTAAATAGAGTCATTAAGGTTTAAAATAAATTTGTATTTAGCTTGAATTGTTTGTGCGAGTTGTGGTTTGATGAAATGTTATTGTTTGTAAATGGGCTAGCTGGTATTTAAGTATAATCTAAAAATGGCGGAGTTTTTCATTTTCTGTATCGACATTATCATAAAAACTACTTTATTAAACCGAGTTTTATCTGCGTTTATAAATAATTTTCAAGGTTTAGGGAATGGATGTAAACATAATAAATATGTATTGATGTTTGCAGCCAAACTGATTGCAGTGCTTCAACCAGCTTGCTATGATCAGCTAAACTATAAAACTGATAGGTCGACGCCCGTTAAATAATTTTAGCCGTCCTTCTGCTCAAATAATCTTCTGTGAATAAAAAAATAATTAGAAATATTTCTGACAACATGAGTTTTTCGAGACAATCAAATAATTACGTTATTATATTTAACAAAAGATATCAATATTTCAAAACATTACTAAAGTAAAAAAATCTAAAATCTCTAAAAGCCTAGTTACCTACCTAGGTGATTATAAACAATTACCGAAGGTAAGCAACTACGACACGATTAGTACCTGGATGGGTTGCCGTTAGTGGCATGATACCATAAGCACCACGCAGTCGGCCCCGGTTGTAATCATAGGAGTTCAATGCGTTCGGGCGGCTTAAAAACATCTATTGGCAAAATTATACATATCCACAAGGTAGTCTTGCCAGTGCACACACAACACTTTGCCAGTATGGGGCCGTAATCCTCTTCCAAAAGAAGACCCGTGCCCAGCAGTAGGACATTGTGGGGTGTTCATCATATTATAAAACCAACAATGTCTCACTAATTGTACACGAGTTGTAGTTCAAAAAAGACAAAACAAATTCATTTACGAATGCTTTCTCGCAACAATACTCGTAAAATTCGTATTCATTTTAAAAGTTTTAAATATGAATAAAAATGGGAATTCTAGCTGGACAGTCGTTTAGTTGAAGTGAAAACGCATGGGAGGACTTTGGAATGTTTTATTCCAGTTTCCCTTCACTACTGAACTTGTTTTTGTGGAATATACTGTCTGCAGATCAGCACATGGTTTTGTACCTTCTAAAAGGGAGCTAGCTATTATAATCATCATGTTTTTTATGTATGAACATGTAAATTAGCCTACTGAGATGCTTCTGCATTAATCCACGGGTCTCACACACACCAACGAAACACGTTAGCACAAATGCCATTATTTTAGGTTGGATTTCTGTGAGAGGGTGGTACCGCACTCATCGAGTCCGCCCATTTGAAATCAGCGTGGTTCTACCAACTTTTTCTCAATCTACGACAACACCGGGATATGTGTGTATTCGAATGAGTCTTGTATTAATATCTAGCACTTATGTCATTCAAGAATTTAGTTAGGATAATTGTAATTAGTTCTTTTAAGTCTGTCTTTTTTTGAGAAATATATTAAAACTAGCTTTAGCCCGCCCGCGTCTAAGTCGGTCTTTGCGGTAAAAATATCCTATATTCTTTCTCATACTTTAGACTACCTGAGTATAAATTTTATTTAAACCGGTGCTGTGGTTTTTGAGTTTATCGCAAACAGACAGACAAATATGGCGGGGGACTTTATTAAAATAAATAATATGTAGTTATTACATTTTTTTTTATTGTAATAAGTAAGAATTACATACGAATTTGAATATATTTATAAAAAAAATTATCCCTTGACCACTAAAAACACGCGCGACACTAAAACAGTCGCCGTCTATCGTACCGCCTTTGCGACTGCTAATTATGCAATGCGTTCGCTCCGATGATTTCCCATAGGAATGGTGTCCTGCACTGTTTTAATCATATACTCGGAATGGGAAGAGATTGCATCTGAACAAATAACCGGTGTATTCCGGTTGAAACCGGTTTGGACCAGATCGCTGTGTAATTTACTGCTACGTTTGTTGTTCTCTGTTTGAACTCTCTCTCATCTCTCTACTATTCCTGCCAGTTTGTTTTTCGGTCTGTACTTAAAGTTGATTCCACGAACTTAATTTCAGTTTGCCAAAACTGTTTGTGCGATGTAAATACTCTTTCCATCCATTTAAATAATGCCTTCCTTTTTACATAGTAGCATAGTATGTTTATTCTTTTGAACTAGAATATTTTAAACTAAGTCTGTTTTTTTTTGGATTAAGAACATCGAAAACACTACCTTATTTCTTTCGTTTTAAGCACAGTGGATCTACCATTTCACTACTTTTGCTTTTGACCTAACCCCGTATCCTTAATCTTACCTCAGAGTTGATTAAAAACTTTGCAACCACATGCAACTATGCAGGCATTAATTACCAAGCTCAAACATGTCTGTAAATAACAAAAGAAAATCTATCAGTACAGACATTAAAAGCATAAATACACTTTGGGAAAAAACTTCATGTAATTATGCTAAAATCCTCTTTATCAAAGTTTTACGACACTGGTGCTTACACAAAAACAATATACTTATTGATAAGTGTCTTAAACATAGTAACTTTGCTAGAAACGGTGCTCTAACTTTCAGTTGCAATAGTTTTGATGTATAATAAATCATAAGCTCCTGTAAATAAGATAACTTTTATTATGATAAAGTAAGAGTTAATGATAAATTGATTATTATATTAGTGTATTAATGAAGTACTCTAATTGATAGTACTATTAGGAGAAAGTCCACCTAAGCAGTCCTACACTATCAACGATTTGCCTAAAATATTCTACATTAAGATAGAGCATCCACGATTGCATATAATTTATTGCATTAGAATGTATGTACCCATAAATACTCGGTTGTTATTTAATAATAATGTTACATGTTTTAATTTTATTATGATTAAATAAATGTTTTTTTCTGTTCTCGTTCTCTCGTCTCTCACTCTCTCTCGTTCTCGTTTTTTTTTCACTCTTGATGTGTTGGCAAGTAATAAACATTTACTTCATAAATTCTAATATCCATAATTAAAAGACATTTTATTTACCATAAACAATAAGTTCCGGATTAACAGAATAATAAATCAGAGAGCACTATGACAAGCTTTGTACAGAGACAGACGAAGTCCCTAAAGGGCGCATCAGACCAAAGTCTAGGACATCTATCTTTGTACAGTTGGGTGAATAATCGATGATTTTTAATAAGGCCAGATAAGCCTTCTGTGAGATTCGAAAGATGATTTAATTATATTATCAATGTGATTGTATATTTGAGGGCATTGACTTCCCAATCATAATTGCCATTGATGTGCATGTCAGCCGCAACTGACGGCTTTAGGTCTTCTGAGGCGTACGGACGTAAATTACCATATTTCCAGCTGTTATTTTTAGATATGTTTGTAAGTATTTTGACCTGACCCTGACCTGTGAAACCATGTTTTGTCAAAAATAGGTTATCTCAATCAGAGTGATTCCTGATAATGCTAAACGAAACTTGGAGTGGGCCAACACACTCGTGACTTTATAGATAAATAAATAATAAATAAATATTTGGACATCTTACACACAACATCATCAGGTCCCAAAGTAAGCAGAGCTTGTGTTATGGGTACTAAACAACTGATATAAATACATAAACATACTTTTTTTTTGTAAATACATACATATTATACATAGAAAAACACCCAGACTCCGAAACAAATATTTGTGGATCACACAAATATTTGGTCTGACCCGGGAATCGAACCCGAGACCTCTTGATCAGCAGCCGCATACGCTAATCACTAGACGAACAGATAGATGTGTAAGGCGTTATTTACTTTACCTACGTACCAAATTAAACTTCTGCTCGTCGTCCACTTATATCATAAAAAACAAATGTTTGTGGTAAAGAAGTGCGATTGCAAAATATATATATGTAATGAATTTACGTCAAGACAAAATAAATCACTTCTAGCGTCGAAGCATCTTCATCTCCGCGTCTCACGTAGCCCCCAAAATACTTTATAATATTTTTTCGTCAACTTTCTGAAATAGATAAACTTCGCTATGGAGTTTGAATATTTGTCTTCACAACTGAAACTAATCTTGTCACGAGTACAACATTACTTTTATATGATTTTATGTGACATGTTGCTGAAATATGCTTGCTTACGTTTTTGGAATCTTTTTTTTTAAATTGAGTTTTTGTTGTACTTAATGTAGTTGTTTTTAGGTTTGTAGACCTTAGTAACTTCATCTCTCCGAATCCAAAGATGATCTACGATAATTATGTCTCACTAATTATACTCATAATACTACCTCATTTTTATAAACTAATCAGTAGCAAATTTTATAACAATACCAAAAAAAAAATGTTTATTAGGAATTCTAAAAGATATTTTGAGAATAACACTGCATCAATCAGGTTTTTTGGGTTAAATGTAGTTAAAAGTCTCTCTTTTGATCGAACGTAAGATCAGGGGAGGAGTTAATATAATACATCTCTATTTAACTTGGAATATGGATGCTTTGTGTTTCAATCATTTTTTAGTAGTTAGAACAATCATTTTATCCACCGTTAATTTCATTTGAACTAACGTTAGTGTTAGGGCATATAAAAAAAATATACGTTTATATTGGTATTTAACGCTATTTATTTATTAACACAAACTTAGTACATTGACACTGTTTACAACGATCGTGTTGGGTTGCGACTAAAAACTATGAACAAGGTACATGTGCATTATGCATTATAGGTACGTATAGGCACCTAGCTCACGGCACTTCGTACATCTTAACACCTCCCCTCGAAGTCGTGAGCGAATCTAATACATTATTTTATGTCTATCATCCCTAGATTACGCAAGCATTCATGGTGTTTTGCAGTACTTAAACCCTTGGTCAGCACGTCTGCTGGCATTCTCTCTGTACATAAATACTTAAGATTTATAACACCTTTTTCACACATATCTCGAATAAAATGGTGCCTAACGTCGATATGTTTGGTCCTAGAGTGATAATTTCTTGACTGCGCAAGCTTTATAGCACTCTGACTATCATTAAACATTGTTACGATTTCGCATTCTATCCCTACATTACTCAACACATCCTGCAAATACCGTGCTTCCTTAGTGGCCTCAGAGAGTGCCATATACTCGGCCTCAGTGCTAGAGAGGGCAATTGTCTTTTGCTTTCGTGCCTCCCAACTCACTGGGCATCCAGCTAAAATAAATGCATACCCGGAGTAAGACCTACGATCAATCGTATTCGCACCCCAGTCAGCATCAACCACACCAAACAAAGGTAAGTCAGTCCTCTCATACATTAACCCATAATTAGATGTTCCTTTCAGATACCTTAAAACACGTTTTGCCGCCTTCCAATGTTGAACATCATAGTTAGTATTAAACTGACTCAAATAGTTTACGGCGTAAGTAATATCAGGTCTAGTAGAAATCGATAGATACATTAACGCACCTATTAAATTTTGATACGGTAATTGTGCCATGATCTCTTTATTGACCTGTTGGGGTTTCTCTAGTTTTACAAGACTATCTATTGGATATGCAACAGGCTTACATTCTTTCATACCAAAACGATCTAAAACTTTATGTAAATATTGACGTTGACTTAAAAATACTCGATTTTCTTTATCTCGGCTAAACTCAATACCTAGACAAGTACTAACCTTACCTAGATCTTTCATTTCAAATGCGTTCGTTAGCTGTATTTTCACCTCATTTATCCATTCAATATCATTACAAGCCAAAATAATATCGTCAACATTTATAGCAATCAACATAATTAATCCTTCTTTTAGTGAAATAAATAAACAAGGATCTTGAGGCATTGCCTCGAAACCTATACTTCTTAACTGACTAATTAACTTCTTATGCCATTGCAAGCCGGACTGACGTAAACCATACAACGACTTATTTAACAAACAGACAACATCATCACATTCATTCATCTGTTTCTTCCACAACTTAGCTATATCTATGATCTTCCTATCTTGTAATATTGTACTACGCGATCCAATCTTCTTTTTATTAATTACCTTATCTAGTATGTCCACCATTCGATCAGGTAATTCCATAAATACTTCTTCGTCTAAAGTACCATTCAAGTAAGCAGTCACTACATCCATCTGATGGATCTCCAGACCTAACTCTGCTGATAAAGCTGCTAGTAATCTCACAGAAGACAATCTCACAACTGGGGATGAAGTCTCGTGGAAATCCTCCCCTGGCTTTTGTGAGCAACCTTTAGCAACAAGACGAACTTTCTTACCAGTAGACTTACTTGAAAACACTAATCGGTTACCAATGACTTTACGATCACGTGGACGAGGTACAATGTTCCAGGTTTTATTTTTCATATGCGCTACATATTCATCTTCTAACGCATTCACCCAATATTTCGCTTCACTCGTCCTTTCAGCTTCCTGCCAAGACATTGGATCAGCTGTTGCCATGCCAGCTGACATTTGCACTTCAGGTTCATCAAAATCTTCTGTAACAACATCTAATGTTTCTGTTTCAATCTGTTGGTTCTTATATTCTTTTCTTGGTCTTCCTACTGAACCTGTCCGTATTATTCTTGGTCTTCCCTTTCCTCTCTTTGCAGGTCCTATCAATCTTTCCCATGATACTGTTGACTGTCTATTTCTAAGTAAACTTCTATCACTCGTTTCGGTCTCTTTTTCTTACTCTTTATTTGATCCATTTTGATGATTTAAATCAATAGCTATATTTTTGTCTTCTTCGACTTCATCATCTATAATTTCTTCATATTGTTTACCGAAAGCACTTTTTTTCATAAAACTTACATCTGGGGTTATAATAATCCTTTTCGTTCTAGGATCATGAATCCTATAGGCTTTAGATTGTTTGTCATAGCCCATGAAAATTCCAACTTGTGAAATAGAATCAAATTTTCCTTTCTCTATTCCTTTCTCTTTATAATATACTTTTGTTCCAAATACATTCATATATTGTACAGTAGGCTTCTTGCCTTTCCACGCAGTATAAGGTATTTCACCCTTTAAAGCAGTAGTAGGACACCGATTTCTTATAAAATTAGCAGTATTTACGGCTTCAGCCCAAAAACTTGGAGGGCTTCCAGACTGCTGCATCATGCAGCGTGCCATTTCAATCAACGTCCGATTTTTCCTCTCAGCTACACCATTTTGTTGTGGTGTGTACGGTGCACTTAACCTCCTTTGAATTCCTTCTCTCTTTAGATAGTCATCAAATTCTTTATTAATGTATTCTCTTCCATTATCTGATTGTAAATTCTTTATTTTCTTTCCTGTTAACTTTTCTACATAAGCCTTGTATTCTTTAAAAACTTCGAAAACATCACTTTTCTTAGCAATAAAATAAACTTCACACCAGCGAGATTTGTCATCGATAAAGGTGACAAAATACTTTTTCTGACCAAATGCCTGTTGCCTCATGGGCCACACACATCTGTGTGTACTCAAGCAAATCTTTTGTGCGATCTTTGTCGCCTTTAGGGAATGGTTTATATGTTTGTTTTTGACTAATACATATCTCACATTCGGTCATTTTTTCAATGTCATCAAATGTTAAACCATAAACTAACTTATTCCTCGCCATAGCTTTTAGGTCACGCTCATTAACGTGGCCCAAACGCTCACGCCATACATTTATCGGTTTCTTTATCAAATCTACGTTAAAAGAATTCTGCTTACCCATTCTTACATGGTATAAGTTACCAACACGGTCTGCCCTTATGTGGACTTTTTGGTCTTTGTCAACTACAATAGCATCATTCTTTCTGAAATGAACTTCGAATCCGTAATCAGTCATTTTTGATACTGATAAGAGACTTGTTCTTAAATCTGGCACGTAGTACACTTTCTGAATATCTACTAGGCGCTCTTCACGTCCTGTATCAACCGAAATGACAACTTTGCCCATACCGGTTATTTTTATACTTTCATCATTAGCCAAATTTAATTCATTCTCCAGTCGCGTAAATCCTTGTATCATGTGCTTTTCATTACACATGTGTCCCGTGCATCCACTGTCAATACACCATACAGGATTTCTTTGTTCACCCATGTTAACCTCTTCGGTTGTACTCAACATCGTTGTAAAATCTTGTTGTTCAATATTACACCGTTCTGCTTGTTGTACACTCTGCTTAGTTTAATTTACAATTTTAGTTCTACATTCTCTCGCGATATGCCCTCTACGACCACAACGATAACATTCCACTTTGTTTTTATTTTTGGGAAATGTGTGATCATGTGTAATTTTCTTGTTTAACGAACATTGCTCCCTGGTCTATTGTTGTAGCCTTTCTACCTTCATAATCTTCGACAATCTTTACCTTCAACATCTCCGTAGGTGGTAAATCGTCTCGTGATTCCATCGCAGTTCGAAACATTGAAAATGAATCCGGTAGGCTATATAACAGTAAAATAGCTAATAATTAATCAATCACCACTAATCCGATTTCTTTGAGCTTCTTTACGGCATCAAAAAAAATCTGCAATATGCTTACGCAGGTCGTCACCCTCCTGCATGCGCGTCAGTACAAGTTTCTTTAACAATGAAGCTTTTCGCGCGGGTCCACTTGATTGATACATTGATTTCAATTTTTCCCATACCTGCCTAGAGGTTTCCAAACCATCTAATGCTGCGAGTTCACTCGGACTAATAGCCAATAGTATGTCCGATTCTGCTTTCCCGTCCATCTTCATCCATTCTAAATATTTAGGATCGGTACAAGCCGGTTTAGGTATAGTACCTGATACGTAATCCCACAAGTCATTTTTCTTCAAAATAGCTCTCATGTGAATCTTCCACGTATCATAGTTTTCTGTAGATAACGGGTCAATTTTAATTGTAGCGGCCATGACAATATTAATATCTTATTTTCCACAAAATATCAATAACCGGCAGTTATAAAATCAAACGCGGTGAATAAGATGTAAACAACTTGGGCGAGTTCACTTTAAGACGCTAGCCTTACGAAACGGGTAAGTCCATTATTTATTCTAATTATTCACCACAGTTATTTCACTATATTTATTGTCTAAATGTTTCGAAATCAATTGTATATAGTTCACTGGGCCCATAACCTGTTAGGGCATATAAAAAAAATATACGTTTATATTGGTATTTAACGCTATTTATTTATTAACACAAACTTAGTACATTGACACTGTTTACAACGATCGTGTTGGGTTGCGACTAAAAACTATGAACAAGGTATGTACCTTGTTCATAGTTTAATTCATTCGTGCCTATACGTACCTATAATGCATAATGCACATGTGTGCATTATGCATTATAGGTACGTATAGGCACCTAGCTCACGGCACTTCGTACATCTTAACAGTTAGCAAATTATTTGAATTTTTTATTATTTTAATTCCCAAATTTAAGTATTTTTTTTAAAATCTCTTATTTTATCTTTTGTTTTTTAGTCTTTAATTTCTCTTTTTATATCTCTTTCATAATAGTCGAAATTGACCATTTTAAAAGAGAATTACATCACTTGTTACTTGAGAAGTGTTATTCTCAGTCAAGGACATTTTAGAGGAGAGATCTGATTGTGTATATCTATTTATTTACAACTTTATTGTTCACCAATAAGATATCAAATTTTGCTTCTTCAGTCTTATTGCTCACGGCGATTTCTTCCAGACAACCTTTGGACGGATATTGAAGGATTCAATTTTGGGTAGATACATCTAAGATAAAGAGATAAAGATAAAGATAATTTTATTTGCATAAAACATGTGTAGAAAGATGTCATGGTATAAACAAAATATGGTACAGTACTTATAAACATGTTTTGCCATAACTGGCGTACAAATATCTATAATAATAAAAAAATACAAATGTCGTATTTCTTAATGTAGAAATGAGGATTATATAGTGACAATCACATACAAAAATAATTACGAGACTAATTTATACAATATTATCCGTCAAAAATTAAATATTATTATAATATTATTGGATATTTCCATAAGTTTAATCTGATTTTGTTGTAAAGGTTCGATAACACTGACGTTGTGTTCAGCTGAAATGTGATTATGGGGGTTTGATGATGAGATGATAATGTATGATGACTGTTTAGTTTTGTTGTTTGCTTTTGACATTTCTATTTCATTTGACTGTTAAATTTTATTTATACTAATTTGTAAATATTGTATGCCCAAATGGCATAAATTATAATATATAATAGATGCGTTAAATTATATTATCATTATTATTACTTGTCTTTAGATAGAAATAATTTGATGTCTTTTTGTAATTTCAAATTTCCAGCTTACCACTAAATGCTTATAAAAGCTTGTACGACACTCAAAAATGCATTGTTTACTCACCAACAGATAGAAAGGGAAAACATAGGATTTTTTTTAAAACAGCGTTACCCGCGGTTCTTGCAACAGTACAACAGTCGCGAGTAACACCGCAGGACTCACCTAGTATAAAATATAACCTTTGCCCTTTACAAAACATGTCATGTTAAACCATGCTATTATCGGTGTTGGTGCTAATAAATAGGTAAATAAAGTGACGGACATTAATATTCATGACTGTATTAACAGGCTACGTGTCAGTACGTCAAGCGTAGTGCCACTGATTTAAACGGATTTAGGAAAATTTATAAATTTGTATTCAATATTATAAAGTTTACGGTAACATGCTTTGTTTTATATTTATATACTGCCTTAGATAAAATGAACTATTTCTGTGTATGCATGTAGTACTTTTAAACTTGGGGCCCTTGATGTGATGTTAACAAATATTTTAAAACTAAATAGATGAGCTAGCTGTAAACTTGTTTCTTTCTGATTTGTTTTGTTTCACATGTTTTTACGTTGTGTTTCTTAAACGTCTTGTTAGTTATTAATGTAGAAGTATGTTAATTAAGAACACAAAAGGCAACAAAAGAATAAAAAGCACATATAAAGAAAACCATCATTTTTGCATGAAATCGAAACTGAGTAACTATTCACAAAACTACCAAAAAATATTTTTTGCTACGAAAGCTTATCTTTCTAATGTCATTAAATGGAACCCGATCAATCTTATACAACGCGTGATATAGATAACTAAAGCCATCTATAATGCCATAAAAATAATGGATTTCTATTACTACATCTATTATTTAATTAAAATCTTGAATCTTAAAAGCCTCTAAATTATTTTTATATGGCATAAAAATATTAAAAGAAATTAAAATAAATAAAAAAACTGAATATGTATCAAAGTCAAATCAATACTTAAACGAACAAAAACTTACGCGAGGTGTTCGTGGGGTTTTGACAAACGCGATACAGCTCATCCGTCATCGTTAGTAAATACCAGCAAAGGTTTTCAAATATACAGAAGAATATGTTATGTGGAATGTATTAATGTATTGATTGACTAAATTTTTCGTTGTTTTGAGGACTATTCAATAGTGAATCTTTGATTAATTGTTATTTATTATTATCCAAAGATTATGAAAGATTAAGATACCAAAGATTATGAATGTTACATTTACTCGTAGCAGGTTGGTAAAATAATATGGTCAACGAGTTATAGTGTAGTACTTTTGCGGATCTATAGAACAATAAGTGGTGCTACTTGAAAAAATCCCACTAAAACGGTTTGGAGTGCACGAAGCAGTAAATTGGCGATATTTTTTATGTATTTTACATAATAGCCCGTGTTGAAAAAGCGATAATAATACTAAAATTAAAACCTCTTAAAACTCCAAACTCCTTATCGAATATCATACCATTATACCATGCAACTGTGTGTTGACAAGTGAAACACACAATATGCAAATTTCAAATACCTCTGCCAACAAAACTGCATCGTAAGAATAAGTAAGCTGTCTCCACGTACACACATTAAGAACTATGTTAAATCTAGTAAAGTAGTCTAGCTGGTATCGGAGTGCCAAACCAACTGAGAAAGTTTATTCACAAATTGACTTCACGTATTCGCTTTAGGTGCAGTTTCTTTCATCTGAGCTCAGCTTATGTTGTGGTAGTATATATAAGCGAGGGCGGTTTAACCAATAATGTCTCTTACATGTCTGAGAACAAAGGATTTCATTTATACAATTCATTTATTAATTAATTATATAATGAATGGTAAATTCACTGTAGGAATAGCTGACATCAAATGTTTATTTTTTATATATTGGCTAAATCATTTGTAGACATAGTAATTGAGACGATCGTTGGACATAATACCTGTCTCGTTGCTCTAGTGGCAAGCGTATACTGTCAATGGAGAGGTTTTGGGTTCCATTCGCGGGTCGGGTCAAAAGTGTTGTCAGATTTTTCTTCTTAAGTCTATATAAACCAAAAAAATATATTTTTTGTTGTTGTATGTATACAATTTCAAATCGTTTACGATTATCGAGGGGTTATTAATAGATAAGAAGTACTTGATAATAATCGTAGTCACTTGTAATAATCAAATCTTAACGCATTGCTCATGACAAATGACTATGTAGTGAGATATATGTACAAGAATGTGCATGCAGAAATGTAAATCGCTTCCGCCACCGCGTATAACCCAAATAAGACATTATCTTGTATTAAGAAATACGAAAACTAAGCAGAATGGTGTTCTAAACTGTTCAGCATCAACTTTGTTTTGCCTGAGTTTACCCGTTTGCCGATTTTAAAACCTTTTCGCGACTTGAAAACAGAAAGTATTTAAGATTTTTGTCCTTTCTGTCAACTTTCCAACACTATTTTTCTTTTCGCACATATTCACGTTTCAATTCGTCCCCGATGGGTAGATAAATGTACTTTTTTGATATTCACATTTAACCCAAACTGGTGCAAACCTTTTGAATTCAACTGTACCGTAATTTCTTGATAAACGTTATTTTTTTATTTAAACCAAATTATTCAAAAACCAAATCATTACGTAATATTTTTTCTGGGTGGTAATAGGCACGACCTCTGATTTGGCTGTCCGAATGGCTATTCAGTAAATCAAGAGATTAATTATGTTATTATTTAGCTTAAATTCGACTTAACACATGTTTTTATTTAAATAAATTCTATCTGCCATTAAAACTTTTATAGACAACTAACAGGCATCAAGTGATAATGACTAAAGAGATCTAAACACGTTTGGCATATTTAGATCACCTTGAACTAATCTCATGACATTTTCTAATCAAAAAAATAAAAATAATAACATTTGCCGTCTGGCACCCGAATTAAATGCGGACACTATTCAAATTTTTATTCTGGGTGCTATCAATTAATTCTTTGATAAATTAACGAAAAATTAATTTGGTTTGGAATTGCTGTTTTCATCACAGATTATTATGCTTTTAGAGAAGGAAATTAAGTAAATTTTCGAGATATGAAAGAAGTTTACGATTCACGTTAAAGTAAGATTTAAGATATTTTTTAATACCTACATCTATCTCTAAATGTTCTATAAAATTGTTTATCCATTTCAAAGGTAACAAAACTTTACTTTAACTGAAATCTCAGTTCAACTGATAGATGGAGACAACTTCAAGAGAAATATCGGAAAAAATTTCATCATTTGGGAATATATTTAACGTCTTTAAGTTAGTTGTTACTACAATTGAAAATCTCAAACTTGAGTCAAGTAGTTAGTGAAATTTCATTTGTGTATATACAATAATACCTGTCAGAAACTTGTCGTAACGTTAAACTTCGATTACGTAGTATAGTCAAGAGATACTGAAACCCAATGAAGTACATTTATTACATACTAGCTTTCACCCGCGCCTCCGTCCGCGTCTATGCCGGCTATCGCGTAAATAGCTAGCCTATCTCTTTTCTCAGGCTTCAGACTATCTGGCTACAAAAAATCATTTAAATCGGTGCAGTGTTTTTTAACCGAAACCAGACACACAGACAGACGCGGCAGAGGACTATCTTTTATAATATGTATGTATGTTTTATTTGCAAAAAAAACACGATTTTTGTGACCCCTAAATTTTAAAACTTGCAACCATCCAATTAAATGTGAATTTTGAGAATAGTTTTACGATGCCAAAATACAAGTTTTTACATGTTAATATACTGGGTATGTCAATTTTCTGAGATATTCACCTAATTCGGCCTAAGATGACTGGACTACAATAATAATTTACCTTAGGTAAATGACTATATTTTAACTAAAGTATCACGATAACAGGATAAAACTTCTTACTTCATTTTATTCAAGAAAATTAAACCTAATATAGAAACCTGGGTTACTATGTATTTGAATTGTACGGTAATTTACAGCAGAATATTCCACAGTGTTCATTTAACTGTTATTTTTTCTGGAGGTAATGGAATTGACGGCTCGTCTTGGCGTTTAGATTCAACAGGCAACGAGCCTAAGTAACAAAATCAAATTTAGCTCAATCTTCGAAAGAAAAACATGAACTGGAATACCATAAGTAGATAGTTTAGCAACTAGACGTGAATGAAACTAATATTGAAGACTTTTTTTATTTGTATTTATAAAATATTTATGATTTATTGTATCCAGAAACATTTAGTTACTTTCTAGTATTATAATTTAATAGGACTGGCAATTTTAAAAACAAAACTCATATTTATCTAACTATATTAAAACCTATTAAGTTATGACTTTATTGATAGCATTTGTTAATACTGTTTTAATAAAATAATGTTTGGATAATTGCTGATACTAAATAGATAATTTAAAAATCTAATCCTTCAATAAAAGCTTTCACTTCAAATTTACACCCTAAAAAACCAGTGTGCGAGAAGTTTTAATATAGTATATTATATAATTATGATAAAACAAGAACATCCAACTGACAATTAACGTCCGCTACGTTCTCCTAACAAATAACAATTGTTGGAGAAAGCGAAACTGTATTCTCTCACGCACGACACATAAATTTGTTACAACTGATTACAAAGTTTGTTGGGACTTGTCATCGCAACTCTTCCACCTTGGCTGGCAGGGAGAGATTTTTTTCATTGTTAACGGTGTATCTGGTGAGGTTTGGTATCGCAGTTCATGAGCACCGCGCACGCCGCGCACCCTACGTGATCCGAATACAACTTCTCATATTCATCGCTTTAAAGCAACACCGAAGAGCGAGAGGGACGCACTTATTTGATAGACGAGATCACACCCTTTAGCAAGATTTCGTGACCTCTCAGCAGCTTCAGTCTGCAGAAATATGGAGCGTAATAACATAAATCCCTTTGGCATATAAAACACTAAACGTCCCCTTAAGTGTCCTATGGTTTTTACGAGGCAAATTCTCTAATGCTGTAAAATAACTTGGCGTTTATGAAAAGAAAAAAATTGGAATTTCAAAAATTAATTATTTTATTATAACTGAAGAAAATTACTTTGTTGTAATGGATGAGCTTCTGTAATGAAGCCGCAGAATTGTTTTCAAACAAGGTAGATTTACACCTAATTTTGATTTGAGTTTCCGCCGTGTTTGTTATTAAATACTCGTTGCTTCAGCTCATGTAGTACTTCAAATACATTACACGTTGATTCCCGATGATCGTCGGAACACGTATGAGGGATGACGGGTAACGTGAGGCTCATTGGTATGCGCCAAGCCCTACTACGACCTAATCATAAATAGGGCATACTCGCGCCCTTTGATGCTCATTTTTGACTTTGAATTTTCGCATGTCGCAACGTCTGTTTGGATGAATAGCAAAAATTGGCATGTTATGTAATTGAAATATTTTTTTGAAAGTGAATATTGTTTCATAAATTTAAGTTATTTTATGCTATTCATCCCACATTAATTTTTGTGTCTATGTAATAGATTTGCAAATTAGTTCAAATTCTATCTCAATACTTCATAATCATAACCAAATATTTTGTCACAGCACGAATAACATGTGTAAGCAAAGAAAAGCCAATAAATAACTCCAGTCAATACGAAGTTCTCTGTCTTTTAGAGGCAAACAATCTATAAAAATAAGGTTTTGTGTCACAAACGGATCACATTTCAGTTCATGTTCTATAAACGTTTAGATGATGGTGCATAAAGTTTCGGTCCGTTGCTGGCGACACATAAAATCTGAATAAGTAAATGATAGAGGATAGTGGATAGTTGATTGATTCACGCGATGCTGGTACAAGTCATAGAGTATAGCAGTTTATTTATTTTATTATTCGTGATGTCATATTCTAGTCTAATTTATTTATTTTCAATACTGAAACAAAAGTAAAGTTTTTATGACAGATTAAGCAAAGTAGCAGACGAGTCATCTGATAAAAAACGAACCGTGAATATTCATTCGCTTTTCTTAAAATTATTTATATTTGTAAATATTTTCATCGTGTTAAATAGGATAAGTATTAGTACCTGCGTTCAACTTAAACTTTTACAAGACATTATAAGACCGATACATTATATGAATAGAAAGATGTATATATGTCATATGTGGGACTAACAATTTGTGTCACAGTGATTAAACTGAATCTGACTAAAGTATTTGTTCGTTTCTTTATGTAACGTATAAAACTATATTACACTACCTTGTTTCCTATTACACTAGTAGTTTTTTAAGTCTTATAATTTTATGTCAAACTGTATGAGTTTAGAGACACTCAACTGTCTGAGTCCATGTATCGCTTATATTCTATGTCTTACACTAAAGAAGTCTCTATAGTATTGTTTACGTGACGGACGAGTTACAACGTTTACGATCTGCGGAATGGTGTATTTGCAATTTATAAGGTACATTTCTTACAAGCAACTTTGTGTCTTATGCCAGTGCAGTAAGGCACCATTCTTGTTGTATTTTTAAAGGTTGGTAATTTAAAATTGATTGATAAATGTTGACGAATTCATTAGCATAAAAGTTTTAGTGTAGGAAATCTCGGATTTGATGTTGGGTGGAAACGATGAATAGTTGAATGTACTTCCGTAGATGTAGTAAATTACTACTTAAACAATTTACCATACAAATTTTTAAACCTAATAGGTACTTGTTATTAAAAAGTGGAATTGATCTTAATAGTTTGTATATGATCTTTTCATTATTGAATTAGTTTGCACAGGTTTACTCAAATTTAGTAACTAAGATAGTTTCCTAACCTTAATTAATTTGGTTTCATCTTAGTATCAGTTGTTTCACGTGGTGAATAGCATCGCAATCGTCATTTCCCAATAACGATTGCGATAGATATTCATGACAAATGACGTAGCTTAAGCTAGTCTCCTAACATCCAGGATACAAGCGTAAAACAAAACACCTCAGAGCTTTCATACTTCGAGCTTTTGTTGAGAATTTCTCGTAAGAAAAATCAAATAACATTTTTGATTCGATCCGAAAAAAAGACCCCATGCTAACCGCTAGACCAGATTTAAGCAAAAGAAAAGGAAAAGCGTATTTCACGATGCACTTTTGACTTCTGAGTTGCAGGGATCCAGGGGCGGTGATAATTTTTTTATCAAATAACCAGCAGCTAGTATTTCCCATTCTAATTAAGAAGGTACATTTATGTTCCATACTAAACTGTCTAATGATTGTACGTGATCGATTGTTAAGTAAACAATAAAAAAGTCATAAATAACTTCCATTATTTCATTACTTCTCTATAAAATTAACACAAATAACCTAATCTCGAACAACGTAGGTATAAAACAGAATTTATTCTTCTCAAAAAAGCGTACACCTTCGAAGGTAGCTCATTAAAGTACTGTCGGACGAACGTTAAACCTTTACAAAATTTTCATTATGCCAGTATCAAGGGAATAATGATTGGACCTACGTTTAAATGACATTACTTCACTCCTGGAGAGCATAATCTTACTCATTGAATACATAAAGAACTATAAACGTCAGATATCATCTAATTGAAGTTGGAGTAATGGGACTAGAGATGGTTCCAGGTGTCGATTTAGGGAACAGTAAAAGTTTGAATACTCTTTTATTCAAGACATTTATGTATACACTTATATATGCGTTTTAACATTAACAATTTAATATTATTTTCTATTTAAACATATTTTGATTGAAAACCTGTGCGATCATGATATGAAAATCACAGTCCAACACAGTAAACACATATATTAACAAGTCAAGTAATAACCATTAATTAATAATACTACTCTACTTTTATTAGTGTAGGTACCTATAGGTTCCTACAATAAAATTTTACACATATGTATCTAAATATAAATCTGCGGGATTGCTACCATGTACCTTTTTGTTAGTGAGTATCCGATTTTGTGACAGTTACTCCGTGATCATGGCGCTTGCTCAAATATCGGATACTAACTAACAAAAAGATACATGGTAGCAATCCCGCAAATTTATATTTAAATGTTACTGACCATGAAAGTTTAAAACAATACATGCATCTAACTAACATTTATTTTCTGCTCAACAATACTTTTAAAACATAAATAGCACGTTTAACTAAAAAACAAAAATAGATAATAATGGTACTGAATATTATACGAAATTGCCTAAAACAAAATTACTTAAAAGTGTATTTATAGGAACTAACTTTATTATATAAATAGCTGATACAATAAGAAGCTATTTCAGGGTGAATTTCGGCCGCTGTGTATGGGCTACAGTATAAAATTGAAAATGTTGGTGTACTAAAATAACGTTGATCAAAAAGTTATTTTAAGGTTTGAAATAATTTTCAAGTTAGGAATGAAATTCTATTGTTTCACATTTTGATTTTCATCGATAATTTGATTGTTTCCATGTGCGTAGTAGACCGGGCTCTGTGGTGTGCCTTGGGAGTGGTCTATACAGCAGTAGACTGCAACGGGCTGATGATGATGACCACGGTCTTGCAGAAAATCATTGTAAGGTAACTACTTAATAACTTAAATACCGCTAATGCACTTATGACTACTAAGTGACAAATATCCATGGACGATGGTAGTAAAAATAAAAAACATCGCCATTTCACAGCATTGTTTGAGACTATCAAAGTACTAGACCTCAGAAAGCTTTTCTTAAGTGTAAAATGTTAAATCTTACCAACGATTGAAGTAAAGAATGTATGTCAATATACACTCGGTTCCAAAAATAACGGGTCAGTCACGTAAACCCGAATATCTCCCGAACTCCGTATGCCATCCTAATGAAACGAAGACTGTTCAATTGAGAATTTAATTATACAGATAAAAAATAAAATAAAACTTAGTTACACCCACAATATTAATCTTAAATTAAAAAAAAACTAAAGTAGTCATATTTTTCTTAAGATTACATTTTTTTTATGATTGTTTTTTTGCTGTTTTTCATCACTAAAGGCTTCATCACGTGGAGGCAATACAAAGTATTAAATGAAGAAAGTGATGAAAAACAGCAAAAAAACAATCATAAAAAAAATGTAATCTTAAGAAAAATATGACTACTTTAGTTTTTTTTTAATTTAAGATTAATATTGTGGGTGTAACTAAGTTTTATTTTATTTTTTATCTGTATAATTAAATTCTCAATTGAACAGTCTTCGTTTCATTAGGATGGCATACGTAGTTCGGGAGATATTCGGGTTTATGTGACTGACCCGTTATTGGTTTATGTGACTGACCCGTTATTTTTGGAACCGGCTATAGTTTAACTGTTCGAACCGGTTTTTCGAAATTAATTCAAATGTACATTCTTTTATTTGTGTTTGATACTAATAATGCGATTTATTTATGTTTATAATTCTTTTAGACAAACCATTGTGATACGATGTATGTTGGGTAAGTACTAGAATACATAAATATAAATTATATGAAAAAAATGAAGTACCTATACAAGTCTATAAGTGAATGCTTAAGTAATGAAATTTCAATCTATTATCTATCTATCTAGAAAATAATAAATAAAACTTAAATAGACTGTTAGGGAAATAATAAAACAAGTAAATATTTTTGCAAGCTATTATTACTTATTTGTTCGTGTTATCAAAGTTGACATTTACATATAGTTGAAAATATAATGTACCAAAAGGTTTGGAGTATTTTACAAGGAGTTTTAGTCACATATTATAAAATACAAATGAAATATTTCATACAAAAACCTGGTCACTGGTATGACGTGAATTGTTTGGAAATAGCGAAGGAGTCTTAGGAATTTCATATCGCAAAACAAATTTCTGTCGTCGTAATGAATTCCTGAGAGCCGGAGATGGCTATTGGACGATCCATCCTAGCGATGTTTTAAACATTTCTCATTTTTAAGAGGTGCGTGAATTCCTCTAAAGTTGTAAAATAAATATCGTGAGTGAAGTAATATATATATATTAGATGAAATAAGAATCCTTGAATAATTATTGTACAAAATAATGTCATTGTATTTTTATAATACTGAGATAATTTGAGCAGTATTTAGTCGCGGGTATTCAATCTACTAGACTGGAAAAACACTTTTTAATAATATTAATGATTTTTAAAGATTGCATTTCATTAAAAAAATGTTACTTAATGTATATTAACATTCATTTTCTTTCCATAAAACTTACCAAAATATTTACAATAACGAAAAAAATACAAAAAATAACATAATAATAACAAAATAAATATCTTATTTCCGTACCCAAGTTAAATATTAAATACAAAATTATTTCCAAGTGGCACAAATATCAAGTCCAACTACCCGCCCTCGTAGGAATCAATGAGACTACCGTCCGCCGGATGTACGCCTATGGTGTAAATAAAGGCAGTTTCCTGTGACAAATATTAAAGCCTTTCAGTATAATAGAGTATATTTGGAAGAAATAGAAAGGTCTGCTTTCATTTTGTAAGCTCTCTATATCCTTTTGTTGTTGGTACGACCACTTTATTTCATATTGTTTTTATAAATGAAAGTATCTGGAGAGGATTATGGGTCGTTCTTCTTACATGTGTTTTAGTCATGTCATATTATATTTATATATTAAGTTGTATTCGAAATTTTGATATTTAAGAAATCGTATAAAATTGTAGGTCAAGATATACAAATACAGAGTGGATGTAAGGAGGATTTGTATAATGTCAAGCAAGGGTCAGAAGACAAACTTGAATTGGGTCATAAACTTCAGCTTGAAATGCTGCAATGAAAGGTTTTACTTATTATTTAAACTGCTTTAATTAAAACACAAGTTTAACAATTTAATTTGTAGTTCTTTCATCTTTTAAATTAAAAACATAATAATAAATTCTCTCACCTTAAACAGCATATTTCTTTTATTTATTTATGACTTAATGCACATGTTGCACATAGGCGAATTTCATGCCATGCGGCGTTTATTCCTAGTCTAACTTCAGGTGGCGTAAAAATATTGTAGTGATTCAATACGTGAAAAGATATTAATGTAGTATTATTTTATGTCCTTAATTGGTAAATTTGATTTAATACTTCAATTTTGATAATTGTAAGAAGCCTAGGATTCAACCAAGTGAATCGAGCAATTGGAGAGGCCTATAACCAACAGTAAACTACGATGGGCTGATGATGATCATGACAGGGTTTTTGCTGCTGATAATCGTGATGGCCGAGATTTTGCTGCTGATGCTGTGAATGTTGATTTTCGCAGTAAAGAGTACTTTTTCAAGAATTATGTAGTATCTCCACACCAAATTTCATCTAAATCTATGCAGTTGTTAACCATTAAAGCAAAACAAACAGACAGATTATAGACACACTTACGAATTTTTAATATTAAGTTTGGACGCTAATCGTCTAAATAAACTTTGATGTTGTTCATAATGCAACAGATAAAGAAACAAGGTAGAGCGCACTGCTGCTCTCATTTAGGTATTTTATAGTGACAGTAGATATACATAACATTCAACTGAAGAACTTTAAGTAATATCGGTTGGTGCATATATACAACATTGAAATGAATTTATTGTAGAAGCTACTAGTAATGTTTATTGGATGTAATGGCACAATTATACTTTGTCCATTCGTTTATTATCTTTTTGACAGGTCACGCCTATAAATTAACGGTATTTTTTTTCGTAATAATGTACTACAGTAATGTCGTACTTTATAGACGGGTAGTGAAGTGGGCAGTGTGCATAACTAAAAACAACATGTAAAACAGTTCTTGAAATACGATAAATCGATTAAACGATTAAAATAATCTATCATATTATTATGATCAAAATAATTTGACTTCATGTAAGTATTGTTTCTGTAAAATTAATAAAATAAAAAGGAAATTAAAATAGTATGACTTCAAGATTGATTATTTGCAAGGAATTAAGCCGAAATTTTGGAATTTATGTTCAAACATAGAATAAAGAACAATAACTCTGTGCATAAATTAATTTATTTTTATACCATTGACTTAAAATGTAACTATGCACGTGTTAGTAAAATTTAACTTTGAAACGCGGGTTAAAAACGTTTATATCCAGCGTTATGAGAAAATACATTTGAAAAATCAGATAATACTTACTAAACCGACCTTCAAGTGACTGTATTAGGAAGTTTTCTTTGTTCTGGTCCAATTATATGTCATAATAGTGCACATTTTATTTATTTACAATACTGACATAAAGAATATTATATCGATTGATTTTTATTTCAAATCGAGTCGGTGACGTGTGAGGGCATCACTAATTTCGAAATTTGTTGAACTGTCAAAAAGATAATAAAGGAATGGAGAGAGTATAGGTGTCATTTTGTGACAAAGAGTTTTATTTGATTATTTTCCTCTTTTTAACGGATTGTCCGATGCTGATTATTGTAACAAATTATTTTATTTATTAGGTATTTATTTTTCTTAAGTTAAATATATAGGATAGGACTGGTTGAGTTGCACAGCAAACACCGCAATTCTATGTAACTTCAAATATTTGCTGTCGTGTGCCACTACTCAAATAGACTACACTTTGACTCTACACTTTGACTTCCGTTCCGTCTGTAAGTTTATTCGCACTTAGTATGCTGTTTTCTTATTTTTTTATGTGTTTTTTTTAATACTTTGAAAATAATACAAATTTTAAAAAAAGCAAGAAAAGTATGAAAAGCTGTAACCCGACTATATAAAAAAAATGATTTAATGTCAATAGTCACTGTCACCTGGGGTATTTTCATATATAACTTTTGATAAAAATTTATATAGCCAACTAGCTGTTGACCACGGCTCGGCTCGCGTCCTTGGGATATGAAAAATAGATGTTGACTGATTCTCAGACTTACCCGATATACACACAAACCGTGTGGTGACGGATTAAGAATACAGAGTGTCACCACCCCTATTCAACCCGCGGTTGTCGTAAAAGGCGACTAAGGGATAAACTACGCAAGACAACATCAATGCAAAGAGAAGGAAAACTTGAAACCAACCCTATACCAACCCGTCTAGCCAGCATGGTATAGTTGGCCAATACCTAGAGGCCTATGTCCAGCAGTGGACTGTTACAGGCTGTTGATGATGATCATGACACAAAATTTTATTCAAATCGGCCCGGCCGTTTTGGAGGAGTTCGGAAACTTTTATTACCTCATTTACTAAGATCGGTTCGTAGTTTGAATAATACGGTGGGACATACAAACATGCCAACCTTGCAAAAACTATTACCCTTCCTTCGAAAAACAACTAAACGAATATTAGTCCATCTGTTTCAGACCTACGATACTACAAACAGATACACAGACACACACGTTAAACTTAGAACACTCCTCTCTTTTTGCGTCAGGGTTTTAAAACTTCTGAAAAACAGAATAAGTTTTACTGCAAACATTGATATGTCGGTAGGGTACATAAGAATTAATTCAAAAGCCACAAATTTCATTAGCTCTTACGATACATTTTTCATAAGAAGGTTAGCAATTACATGTTGACTTTGTTTTATAGTCCAGTCAATTAAAGCTTAACTTTGCCATTTTGGTTGAACACCTGCAACCAACGCCAAAATTTCCGTGAGTCTTCGTAGATTAATATACTAAAATTGCAGGGTGCTGCAATACCGGCAAAGAGTGCAAATACATTGCAAAAGGGTGCAAAAACAACTTTTTCGTCTATATCTCGCGATCGGCTAGAAAAATAAAAAAAGATCCTACTACAAAATTGTAGGAAATTAAATCCCCTACAAAAAAGTGTCAACGTATTTTAGCGTATCTCTCATAGATTTTGCACCAAATGCATTTAAATGTGCAAATTTGTAAAAATACTATTATCAATCTTTTTTTTTCGTTATAAAGCGATCCTACATGTTTCTTTGGGATTTAATTAATATTTTTTGGACATTATTTTTATTTATTTCTACATTTTTTCATATACCTAATAAGCTTGACAAAAAAAATCATTTCAATTTTATCATGTGATATTTTAATTATTATTCTTTTATTCCATCGGATTCAGCGCAAATTCGCAAATTTTCAAATTTGGGAGGATGGTCATCATGAAAACATGAAATGAAAATGGCTTGTAATATTCCTGATAGAAATTTTAAATACGATGGTGATACAAGAGATGAAATGCCTAAACATAGTTTACTAGGATCCGCATAGGTAATGTTTTTTAATCCAGAAGGCAATCTCTCATCTTACATCTCATCGGTGATATCTGTTGTAGATGCTAATTGCGCTGCAGATTTTTTTACCTTTGATTGGAGTTCTTTTATATCAAACACTACTTGCTGGTGTGTACACTGATATGCCTCCTAAACAATGAAAAGTATACAAGGTTGGCCAAAAGAAGTCATCCGATGTTGTTTGTTTCTCAATTATTTTCTAAATGAAAAACTTCGATTTTGTTTTTAGATTATGTTTATTTGAACCTTTAGAATTTTATTATAGAAGTCGAGAAGATGATATCGGCCAAATGGGCGCAGCCACAATCGATTGCTATACGGGCTCGTTTTATGGCATTTTTCATCACTTCAGCGAGAACTTCGGGCGACAGATTCTCGCACTCATGTCTAATGTTTTCCTTGAGGGCTTCCAAGGTCTCGGACTTGTTCACGTAAACACGGGACTTCAAAAACCCCACAAAAAAGTCTGGAACGGTTAAATCGGGTGATCTTGCGGGCCAGTGCAAATCGCCAAAACTAGAGATGAGGCGACCCGGGAACGCCGCCTTCAGAATATCGGTTGTGTCTCGCACATTGTGTGCCGTTGCTCCGTCTTTTTGGAACCACATGTTCTTCAGTCTTAATTCGTTCAATTGTGGCAGAAAAAACTCGGTTAACATGGCCATATAGGGCGCACCGTTCACTGTTATCGTTTGACCAGCGGCGTCCTCGAAAAAAAAAGGACCGATGACTGTTCCAGCTTGAACAGCGCACCATGCAGTCACTTTTCGCGGGTGTAATGGCTCCTCGTGCTACACTCGTGGAATTTCGGTGCCCCAAAAGCGATAGTTTTGCTTGTTCACGTACCCGCTGAGGTGGAAATGAGCCTCATCGCTCATTATCATTTTGGTCGAAAAATCGTCTACTTTGTCCTCGAGATTGAGAATCGCATGGGCGTAGGTTACATGCGCTTGGTGGTCGACAGGCAGCGGCTGATGCACGGACATGCGCAGGTCTTTGACCAAAAGTCATCTTAGGGACGACCGGCTGATGGCTAATTGAAAAGTACGGCGTCTGGTTGATGTTTCAGGCGACAGCTCGACATCCTCAGCAACAGCTGCGATATTCTCGGCAGAATAGGTGCTCCGGGGCCGGCCACTCTTGGCAACGTCTCTTGTAGTCCCTGGCCAAACGGCCCAGTGTTTGCGCAGTTAGTGCCGGACGACCGGGGAATCTTCGATGGAATTCACGCTGCGCCAACACCACAGACGAATTGTTACGCAAAAGAATAGACGCGATTATTCCGCGTTCCGCGGGGAGTGTACCGCTCCATGGCTTGTTCACTTGTATTCTACATCTGGCTAGTTTACAAATGTCAAAACAGATTTGACATTGGCCGCCATTTGCAAAAACAAGAGCATCTTTCAATAAGGTGATTTCTTTTAGCCCACCTTGTATTACGGTTAGTATTATCAATGACATATTGAAGGAAAGCAGTAGATTGATAACTAACATCTATCCTGTTTTTCGATAAATGTATGTCTCAACAGCTACTTGAAGAAACGAATGAAGGTTTTAAGACGAAGTGCTGAAATAATACTATAGCCAATACTATCTATTTTTGGGATAACAGGACATTCATCATTTAATAATAATTTATGTAGGAAGCAAGTTAAAAGTGGAGGTATTTCTGAAACAACGTTATCAGGGAATTAGTCCGGTTGTAGATAACTTTTTGTTTCGTAAAGAGTTTCCTTTATTTTGTCCTGTAAAATTTCTGCGCATACAGTGATAATTGTTTTCTTAGCCATTTCACTGAGGTCCTCACTCTTACCATACCAATCACTACAATCAGTACGCAATCCTGAGAGGATTGCATACTTTTCACAACAATTGTTGCATCTTACGTTTTCTTCATACAAATAGAACATCAAAATGAAGGATTCATTGTTTCGTTTGAATTGAAAACAGTGAATCAAGTTTATTCTGCAAAAAAACACTTTTGGACAGTTAGACGCACAAAAACGAAATATCTCTGAAACGACAGTTTGGAGCATAGTGACAGTAAGTGACAAACAGTTAGTTGAGCATTTTCTGCTGCAGTCTTATAGCTCAAGGGTCTCATATTTGTTTTATTTTCCCTATTCACTCTTATATTGAAGATTCTTATATAGAAACTTGGAATCAGTGGGAGCAAAAGAGTAGAATAGTAGTAGATAGAATAATATAAAATATACCACGCTCTTTCTCCGCCAGTGATATATTATTATAAATGTCCCCCTGAAATGAAATTTATAATAGCTCAGGTAAATGGAGAGGTAATATATACTGCAAATACACGTTTCAAATGCTATTTTGCTCTGAATCCAACGGAATAAAACAAAAACTAAAATTAAATTATCACTACATAGTATAAGCCAAAGTCGCTTCCACTCTCTGTCTGTTCGTATAAATGCTTCGATCTTTAAAACTATGATGATTCAAGAGGAAGGTTTATATGTATAATACATGCATAAAAGTATAGAAACATTGATAATTTTAGAGATTTTTAATGTGATGTCGTAAATAAACCTTTTTTTTATGCTTACATTGCAAACGCTGGCTGTACTCTACGAGATAGATCAAAATAATTTACTACATTATTATACACCTTAAAAAGTTCTACAATACTTTCTTTCTTTTTACTAGAAGTAATGGATTATTTACGAAACGATTATAAGCAATACAGTATTAATCCTTATCCAATTAAGTACCTTAAATTCTTTGTGCATCTAATATAGATTAATATGACCCTTTACAATATGTAATTTAAATTAATATTTTTGAAGATATTACAGATTTAAAATGCAGGAACAAAGTGACTGTGGCGGTACCGGCCAGGGCCCGTTAGGTGGCACTGCTGTCAATTTATCAGTATCAGTTAATAACTAAGCATAATATTTTAATGATTATTCTGAGGAAGACTTTAAACTTCGTACAAGTTTGCCGGGTCTGCTAGTCATATAATAAAATTTAAATGTTTTTTTTTGCCAAGATTATTACGTAATAGAAAAAAGGTGTAAATAAAAAAAAAATGTCCGAAACATGTCATTTGAATCCGAATAAAGATTAATAGTAATTTTTTTTTCATTTTGCACCTTTAAATGCATTTTGTACAAAAACTATGAGAGATACGCGAAAATACCTTTCCAAGTTTTTGTAGGAGATTTTATTTCCTACAATTTTATAGTAGGATCTTTTTTTGTTTTTCCAGCCAATCGCGAGATATAGATGAAAAAGTTGTTTTTGCACCCTTTTGCAATGTATTTGCACCCTTTGCCGGTATTGCAGCACCCTGCAATTTTAGTATATTAATCTACAAAGACTTACGGAAATTTTGGCGTTGGTTGCAGGTGTTCAACCAAAATGGCAAAGTTAAGCTTTTATTGACTGGACTATTATGGCACTGGACTTTCATTTGTAGAATAAAATAATTATTATGAAAACAAAAACCCGAATGCTAATCTAAGGGAATGAACTGTCATTACTTTACATTAACAGTCGGGTTTTTTATCACTAAACACTTTATGGCACCGCATGCGGTGATAAACATAGTTTTGGTAGACCTTCCTTTGCCCGTAAGTGTCAAAGTATTGTTAAATCGCCATCTGCAGCACCATAAAGTAAGCTTACAAAACAATGCAGTAGTCACTTGAATTTCATATAGATTTTGTGATACTTTTTTGTTTTTCTCTTTTCAGTTCATTGCTTTTTATTCGGTTTTTTGGTTACTATAAATATTATTATTTTATTAAAGATATTTCCTAAAAGTTACAATACAATCCTCTAAAAATTATAGATAAATATAGCCTTATGATTTTATTTTCCTTGAATACTTCAAAGCACTACAGGAAAACAAAATATATTTCAAATGTTAATGTAAGTGTCGATTTTCGCAAACATCAAAGTTGACAATCACATAAATCTTTCAGGTGCTCGCCTATACCACAAAAACAATTACTTATCCACAACTGTGATGATTTGTGAACAGTGTGGCACCTAAAAAAAATGAAAATCTTCTCAGACCGAAGCACGGGCGATACAAATTGTAACACCTGACAAAATGCCTTGATTTATTAGCGAGCGCCAGAATCGGCAGCGCGGATAAAACCACCGCATTTCATCGTCAACGAGCCCTGAATACTCGCGCAATTCGGTAACAAAGCATTGTTGAAATCTATTGACATTAGCGAACATTGTTTCCGTGATGGGCGGAAAAGTGGACAGGAGTTAATTTAAGTAATCTCTTTACGTAAAAAAGAGACCATTATCCAGTTATCTCCAAATTGAACCCGTTAAAGAAAAAAAAAATTGGAAAGATGCTTCCTGTTTTTCTAAGACCCATAAATGCCATGCCAAATATCGGGATTCAAAATAAAGAAGTATACGTAACGTATGTAAAAGTACTGATTTTAATAGTAAGTAAGTTGAACTCATCTTCAAAATATAGTTACTATAATCAAAAACCCACATTTCCTACAATGCCGCTCGTGATCAAATAGTCAAACAAAATTTATGTTCCCTCCCAGCGGGGATTAAAATATTAAAACTGCTGAGGTGTTTTCGCAACATTTTTTATTTATGGCTCGAATAACTGAACGGCTTTTACATTAAAAAGCCAAAAAATGATTTGTTATTTACAAAATGTAGTGTAAATAATACGATGCAAACGTGTCTGAATGCATGTGAATTGTAAGTTAACTTGCACTCTTACTACTTACTATATCTGTGAAAACAATAAAGAAAATTAGACAACTGATAATTTTAGTGAACTTAATTCAAAGCGCACTTTAAGGAGTTATAACAGTTATTATTAGCGTGAAATACATTGTTGTGATAACAGATGTTACTCTGTGGCCGTGAACGAATGTTTACTATGTTTAATAATATTATAAATACAATGTACTTAGAAGATAAATGTTGGGAAAACAGCAATGCAATATGAGAGGGTTCATTTCAATCTAAACTTCATATTTATTTTGTTAGATAGTTTTGAATACTTAATGGGAAAAGTCCAACTAAGTTTGAAATTTCAAACCTGCATAGGCAGATTTAAAATATATTTACTACAATATGAAAATGCGTGTGATTTTTAATATATATTTTGGAGAATATAACAACCTAAATAATATTTAATGAGTTTGATAATGATACATAAGTAAACATTAAAAATAATATAGTTGTTGAAACTTTATTAAGTTTTGATATAAAAAACGTAAGTTCCTTTTAATACCGTTTGTAGTGATTTCTCTGCTTTGGAGAAAGCCAACTGAACTGACTTTTATCTACAATCGGTCCAGTGTTCTGGTATTTGCCATTGAGAGAGAATCGTCATTGTGTTCTTTGGCATTCATTGGTCAAGTCCCATCACTAAAATCTGAACATCACATTAAAACGTGTGTGTGATCGTGATGGTAAATGTCTTTTGCTGTCTTTGGCTACCTTCGCAAAAGAGATTTACCTTAGGCTGTAACTACATTGGGTCATGTCAGTACTTACTCCCATTCTCTTTCATTTAAATTTTTAGGAATGAGCCTGTCAAAGAGCCTGATTCTAATATACCTGATAGAAAACATGAGTTGACTCTAAGGTCAACATACTCATTGCGACAGTTTGGTGGCCTATTGATAGGGCATTGGGCCTCCGGTCTCATACTCACCAACTAAACACCACAGCGATGCAACGGCGATGACTCTACAATAAACATGAAGCTCTGATATTTTTTGAATCGTAAATCTAAATTTTTACCGC
The DNA here is from genome assembly GCA_932526445.1 of Phragmatobia fuliginosa. Classification (NCBI taxonomy): domain Eukaryota; kingdom Metazoa; phylum Arthropoda; class Insecta; order Lepidoptera; family Erebidae; genus Phragmatobia; species Phragmatobia fuliginosa. Next base: position 10,210,844 of record OW052064.1, on the reverse strand, counting down.
GTACGTTTTGAACCTCATACAAATACTTTAATAATAAAAGTACAATATTAAGGTATAATTTTTTGAGTGCCTAAACACATTACGTTAATTTGAAATGTCATGTTAGTTGTGTTCTAAAGTGTTACACGCAATGTGGCTGTTTTATTTAAACCAACATATTAGCTGTTATAGCACTTTAATTTAATGCATCATTAATTTGAATACCTGCAGAGTGAGTACATGAATTTCATTTCATTTTATTTACCATTCTTTTTCTATACCTATTCTTTTCTATATACCTAGTAGTATTTTTAATAGTAATATAGCAAGCTAAATTCAGTTTTTGTAACTAAAAAGGTAATATTTAATTTGTGACACTTTAAAATTCTACTTTATTTCGCCTAATCTTTTTAGCCTTAATTATTACCTAGATTATTTGAAATCAGCTACTAGCTCAAATGGTTTTATCTAAATATCATTTTTTCCTCTAAAGGTAGTAGAGCCAGTAGACTGGTGATAATGATGATATTTGAGGATGATTACTTCCCAATAACGATCGCCATAGATGTTCATGACAACCGAAACCGATGGCTTAATATACTTCATATGCTCCAGGTTGCTGTTAACAATTTCTTGTAAGAAAAACCCACGTTTGCTGTTTAATATATGTAATAATCCCGAGACTATCACGGGTAAAGATAATATACCTTACTTACTCGTAAATGCAGATCTGTACGTTAACCATATTTGACCATCTATAGTTTATATACAGTAGTAATTCTCTACTTTTTATATGTTTTATCTGTACCTTTATCTGTTTTAGATTTTCGTGATTTTTACACATATTTTGTTATTGTACACTGGTAGACTATTCGAGGCCACAATCGGTGTAATCTGTTCATCGGGAAATAATAGGGATAGTAACTTTTTAATAATTTTATCAAGAAGGGTTCATAAAAAAAACATCAATATAGTCTCAACAGAAATGAAAATGACTCATGTATAATAATAATCTGAAGCAATTATATCCCACTATATTTTTTTTTATATGAAAAATGTTGAAATTGTACAATTTATTAATTTGATGTCGAAATAATAATCGCTTCTGCCGTAACAGCTTCAAGTACCAAAAATACTCATTCTGTATGAAAAATGATGTAAGCTGTAGAACATAATCCTTAAATCGGTGCTTGTCAGCCGTCAGCACGTCAACACGACGTGACGTGATACAACGACACTCCGTTAGGCTTTAGGCTGTTGCACATCTATACACTTTATTGTACATATTTGTGTTAGTATACTGATGAGATCGTTAATTGTTTCTTTCTAAACTTTTCCTTTTAAACAATTTTATCATCAACTATTCCATGCCATTTATACAGCTGGAATGAATAATATTTTATTGCGCTTAGTTTACATTTCAATTTTGTTATTCAGAATAGCTTATCAGTTCTCTCTTTTTCTACTTAACCTTGATCTCTATTTTCCAGACATTCAATTATTGTTTCATTGTTTATATAATAAAATTATATAAACGTCAGAATTCAGTGCTGGATGTTATCGTCAAGATACTGTGAAATGAATAATTTGACAGTCACTTTATTCGTATTAAGTAAGTAATAAAAGTAAAAGTTTGTGTTAAGTGCTCTCCTATCAAACCATTATAAAAAAAATGGGTTCCGTTTAAATGTAACGGATGTTTCTGAGGTTGAATTTCCTGAATACGGTTAGTGGAAATCGCTTTGTTTCACTTGGCAGTCGTTGGCTGCGATGTTAAAACTGGAGTTTCTGTCACCGGAGTGCACGGTCGAGCTTTAAAGCAAGCGTTTATAACATGGTTTAAAAGCATTCTTGTTTCATCACATGATATACTGTGCTGTTTACGATGATGTTTCCATCTAATTGAAATGAAATGAAAAGAGGTAGGCCCATTGTTTGCCACTTGTAACGATTTCATTACCTATTTGAAAGTAAGCAAACAAAAATGTAAGTAGAAGTGATATTCTGATCAATCGTGAAAAGAACATGGTAATATTAAGTTTTCATGTATTGATCTATCGGTTTATTTAAATGATGTTTTCAACAAATTCAAGATTTTAGAAGAATTTAGCTTAAAAATGTGCACACGTATAAACGTAATGGCTATGGTAAAATCGTCATCTAGGGAACTCAACTTCTTGATCGTGGTGTTGTTGGTATTTGCTTCAAACTAAACGAAACCAATGCAATGGGAGAGGCCTATGTCCAGCAGTGGACTGCGATAGGCTGATGATGATGATGATGATGAAACGAAACCAACAAAAACATTCAGCTAGTCATTACCCGCTTTTGTTGGCACTTGTACCATGGCCGCACTCTCACGGCGACCGCCTCTAGCGGTGTTGTGAATTAATTTTCAACTTTGACGCGAAATAAATCACGCGCTCCGCATCCTGATTAGTTGTGGTGTCGCCATTTTAAATCGATTCCACTTTTTTAATAACTTATTTTTTTCGCTTAATTGAATTCTATTTAATATAACTGAAGGTCGATGGTTTAATTGATTTATTGGCCGATGAGAGCTCTTTGTGAATAAATTAAATAAATTGTATTTGAGAATGAATCTGATTATAATATGCTGGTGATTTATGCTTGTAAAAAAAATTTGTTTTCAATATTTGCTCTTAACATTCGTGACAGCCATGAATTCATTATGGTAATCTGTACTTTCATGTCTATTCAGACTCAAAGAGATCGCGTTTAGAGCTGACTCCACCCTCAAGCACTTAGCTTTAAGCGTACTAGGTAAACGGTTCTTCGCCAGTTACGTTGAAGTTTTGTGGAAATCATGAAGTACTGTCCATCTATGTTATTTTATTCAATAAAGAAAGTAAGGTGAAATCATGTTTATTCTGTACTCGTTTGCCAGACTGTATCTAGAACAGCAGTAAGTCGTATTTAAAGAGAAAAGTTTCATCTCTATAGAGTGCTTTAAAAGGAATTATGTAATCCTATTGTAGTTCTAAACTAATTTATAGCTATCATACATCTTTACCAACATTTTAAATTCAAAAGTAATGAAATGAAATGATTTAAGTAGTTTACATTGAATAGAGTACATTCAAAGGTGTTTTCACAATTTTTACCTTACATCTATTTAGCCACATAAGGGATGTGAAAATTTTAGTTAGTTTATTATATTATTTTATTTTAGTTAGTTTATTATATTATTTTAGTTTAGTTAGTTTTATAATTAGCATAAAAACATTATAGAAACGATCTTCGATTACGTAAGTGTTTACATTTCTTGGTCCAAACTTAAAGTCTAAATATATATCTCATTATCAAAAAACAATTCATCTTAATTTAATAACTAACTAGATTTTAAAACTTGCAAACAGTTAATCTAAAACAAATATTAAGTCGATTAACTATTACAAATTCAATTGAATCCAAGAATTATTTAACTTAGTCTATCTGGCTGCACCGATACTGAAAACCGTTTTTTATAAAATTTGAAATGAAGATTTGATTTTAAAGAAGAAGAACAAAGACTACTTTTTACATTGATCTCTGATATACACGCGAATGGATCATTTGCCAGAAGTTATCAAATTAATAAATCAATTAACAACCCAAAATGCCCCAATGCTCGGCTCGGTCTTCCCTCAGGAGAGGTTTGGGATTGGCAAGATACGTTGTGACTACGTAATTTTGCCATTGCTCTTCACGACTGTTCGACTTCAGGACTGTCTTATCATAACAACCGGGACCGACTGCTTAACGTAACCTCCGAATCGCGGAAATGCTCATAACATAACATGCCACAAACTTTCACCCATCTAGGCATCTTACAAATGTCGTTGCTTACCCTCGATGATTGTTTCCAATCACCTAAGCGACTCGGCTATGAGCGCTTCGGCAAAAGTTAGTCTAATCCTTTTTTTTATCGTGTGGAAACTCATCATGGACCGTCACCCCGCCGGGGTTTTTTTCGGCCGTGCGGTGAGTCGGACTCGAACCGACTAAAAACCACACGGTGTGCCCTACCTGCCCTTCTCTTTTAGAGAGGAAGAGAAGTCCAGGGTGAGATCTCCTTCTGGACTCCTCCCGGCGCCTGGCCGCTACTGGTGCGGGCTCCGTCTCTAAATGACGATTCTTTCTTAGGCAGTGACCGGCACACACCCCTCCCTCGCGGAAGTTAGTCTAATCCTAATCTAACTAAATTTGCAGCTACAACTAACTCTATATTTTTATTTATAAATTAATAGAAATAACTCAATCAGTAATAAGAGCAGTTAAACCTGCATGCTGAGCTGGAACTACCATAATAACAGGTAACACAATAACGGGTAATATCCCGTGATATATCGCCGATAACTTGGTGATCTTTATGTATCGGGTATCGGCATACAAAGGTAGTGCGTGGGAATGGGCCATTGGTGAGGTAAGAGAAATATGCTTTAGGGGGATACTTACCGTATAGGGTGAACGTTTCCTATGATAACACTGAACACAATTGGATAGAACAAAATTATGAACATCTTTTCATTTTTATATACTTTTAACAAGTATTAGGTGTAATATAATTATTGTAAATGTTACAAACACTATTCTTCTTAATTTTAATATTTTGATAACTCGCTATACGACTGCTGGGTATACCTCTCTTCCTAGAAAGACGATTTTGACCTTCTATACCACGATGATATACCAGTAGGTTTGTTTCAAGATTTAATTTTTTTTGTGGTTTTGACCTCCGCAGTTTGCTCTTACGACATCTATGATATTCATAGCAGTTCATATTCTGAATTCATCACTCTAAATATTATTTTAATACCGCCTCGTGTAGGTATAAATAATTTCAGTTGTATTGTTCTTCTTGTTTTTATTTAGATTAGATTAGAGATTAGAGTAAACTTTATTGTACACCAGTTAATACAGTTTAGATACAAGAATACATCATTATACTGACCATGTACAATTGGCGGCCTTATCGCTAAAAAGCAATTTCTGCCAGGCAACCTTAGGATGGAAAAAAGATTATGGGTAAAAAATCGAAATAATGGGCAGTGTTGGTGCGAGTTTTTTTAAATAATAAAAAAATAAAAAATAAAAAAAAGGTGATATTTATTTAAGTCTACCAAGTCACGGTCCGTGTGGTGACGAATTAAGAATACAGAGTGTCACCACCCCTATTCATCCCACATGGGTGTCGTAAAAGGCGACTAAGGGATAAACTACGCAAGACATTATCAATGCAAAGAGAAGAAAAACTTGAAACTAACCCTATACCAACCCGTCTGGCCAGCGTGGTATAGTAGGCCAATATCTCCTTTTCAAGGAGAGGCCTTTGTCCAGTAGTGGACTGTTAAAGGCTGTTCATGATGATGATTGATGAAGTAACTCTACTCTGCATGATGGAAAGCATGAGTAGATTCCAGGAGTAGGGGTCACTATCCTCATTGTGACTGTAGGCAATGCAGCATGGTGACTCATACCAAATGTGCCTAGTTAAATGTTTGTGCATCATTCTGAAGAATGTTGCAGAAAAATTAGACCTTCGGTGATTGAGCCTTCGGTCTCATACTGCGACAGCAAGTATGCTGTCATTATTATGATAGTCTTCTGTGTGAAGGTAGTACTGCCCCGTTCGATCTGGCCTATTCGTGCTGAAATTTACGTGCCTCTACTAATTGTTAGCCTTTATTATTCCCAAGACTATTTGGAGTTGCCTACTAGTTCAAACAGTTTTATTTGAAATTCAGTTTTTACATGAAGCGACTGGTATTGGACCTCCGCAACCCTAAAAGCGAACTAGTATTCAAAATTGAACCAGTGGTCAATATATTTAAGAACATTGACTCCCCAATAACAATTACCATAGATGAACTGGATAAAGGTATATATTAGTACTTATACACGTTTTTCCTATATGCCCATATAAACATTATATGCAAGATCTATACAAACAAAAAAGCGGCCAAGTGCGAGTCGGACTCGCCCATGAAGGGTTCCGTATCGGCAAGTAACATCATATAAAAGTTCTTGTAGTTCGTTGTAACTTTCATCGATGTTTTTATAATAGTGTATTGATTGGATGAACGGTAAATTGCGTGTTACGATTTATGACGTATTAAAAAAAAACTACTCACTAGATCTCGTTCAAATCAATTTTCGTTGGTAGTTTACATGGTAATGTACAACATATATTTTTTTTAGATTTATAACTCTCTTAGTTTAGAAGTGTCTCTCGCCCAAACTATTCAGTTTAGAAAAAAATGAAATTAGAAACCTCAACATCATTTTTGAACACCTATACATAGATACACGTATAGGTTTGATGAAAAAAAAATTTTTGAGTTTCAGTTCCAAGTATGGGGACCCCCAAAATGTATTGTTTTTTTTTCTATTTTTATGTAAAAATCTTAATGCGGTTCACAGAATACATCGACTGACCAAATTTCAACAGTATAGCTCTTATAGTTTCGGAAATAATTGGCTGTGACATACGGACGGACAGACAGACAGACAGACTTGACGAATCTATAAGGGTTCCGTTTTTTGCCATTTGGCTACGGAACCCTAAAAAGATTGAGTTTCGGTTTGTAATTTCTAATTAACAATCTTTTCGTTAAATGTTTAAAGAAGTCTCTATTATGGTACTTCTACAAAAAGCATTTATTTAAGAAAAAACGGCTGCACCGATTTTGACATGACTTTCCCATGGTAGATTGTTGTTGCGAGTAGTAATTGTGACTACATTTGATTAAGAAAAAATTTTAGTTACTAAAATTAATACCATTCAAATAATGAACTGATTAAAAAGTGTTCATCAAAGCTCGCGGTTAATGCCAGGTTATTTAGAAGTGATCGGCAGAGATCGGAATTGGGTGTGTGAAAATACCTAGAGTTTGCAGCGGGACATAATATGGAGCTGTTACAACCACTTAAGTTAAACCGGGTTTGAATTTTACCGGTTAAGTTTTGTTTTTTTTACATGTTCCTTACCTTTGAAACACGGAACTTTAAACATTTACAAGCTGCTAATACAGTTCTAAAGAAATTTTTGTTTTGTACTTTTCCGGTTAAAATTCGGTCTTTTAGTCCCGATTGTTCTTTGTCGGTCAAACACAGAATTTTATATATCTGCAAAATGCTAATGCGGTTTTAATTTCTTTTTTTGATCTGTATCTTAAGTTAAAAGTTTTGCTACAGGTTGATGCAAGGAAAACGAACATTTAGCGTCTTTACATAGTTTTGAAGTCGGCTTTTTTTTTAATTATTAAACCTGCACTGCATAAAAAAATAAATTAAAAACATTTATTTCAATTGCAAGAAAGTTGTGCGTAAACTATTTTCGACATTCAGAGTTGGGAACATGCAATAATATTAGTTTTTTTCCTAGAAACGATAAATATTGGTTTAACTTAAGTGGTTGTAACAGCTCCATATTATTATTGCAAACTTCTGCAAACTTTAGGTATTTTCACACACCCAATTCCGATCTCTGGTGATCGGATATGTATATTCATGCAGAGTCAAATATATATAATAAAATATACTATGTAACATGGCGCTTAAAATGTGCTCTAAAATCAAATTTATTGACATACTATTATATTATTTAAAAAACTTAACTAATAAATTATAGCTAGATGGTTCATTAAAGCTTATTGTTAAAAGCACATTGAATATGCGTTATTCCTTTTTCTGCTAACTGTACAACGTACTATGTGATTTTAAAAAACACAGTTGAATAAAACAATTTACGTAGAAAGTATTTCGTGTAAAAATGTAATACACTTAAACTCGGTCTATTTTAATATGTGTCACGGCGGCGTTCGGCTTGCTGTGGCCCGCCTCGGCCTCAGCTCAACTCGTACAATTGTTATTCAATGGCACTTCATGAAATATGTATTTATTGTGAACCCACGGGACATCTCGGTAAATTCATACCTTATATTGGTATAACGTTGCCGCAAACATTTTGTTTGGACTTATGATCCTGCGTGTAAGAATAAGAGTATAGTAAGAAAAAGGTTTGGAAAGTTATTTTGCATTCAATTGAATACAACAATAAGAATACGGAGTGTCTGTACAAATGTTATTTACATTTATGTATATTAAAGTATAAACAGTACATTTAACAAAAAAGCTTTGAAATGTTTCTCTAACTCTGTCTGTCCGTCATGCTGTCTGTAAGTTTGTTCCGGCTAATCTCTAAATCTAATCTTTCCTATCAGTAATTGCAATATGAGGCCACATTTGTAAACCAGTATTTTTGTAGTGATAAAGCATTCCACAAACGTATAAAAAAAAGAAATATGTAGTACTACAAATTACCGCTTACTTTAATCAAAAGAAACTGTTCACTTCGTTAGGAAAGATGTCCTTAACTTTGACAAAGTATTTGCAAAATTTCATGGTATTCTTGATTTGAGTAATCAAACAGTAAAAGCCTAACAAAGTTACTCGCTTCATATATATAATAAGTGGTATTTCATCTAGATGCATTAATTTCATTTCATGCAAGTTAATGCCACTCGTAAGGCCAACCCATTACGGCCGACTTGTATTGTTTGTAATTGCTTATAATTTACCACACGCCTGCCTTGTATTATGGCGCAGCTACCTTAATTTTTGGGACGCCATGTTGTATTTCATAAGAGTGGTGCAGTTAGTAAGCAATAGCGAAAGAACAAAAGATATAAGACTCCTGAGATACATATAGATAATATATCGGCAAAAAGACTTCCGAACCAATTTGACTTTTGTGCTAATTCTTAAATTAATAATAAAATAACAGGGGTTAAAGTATGAAAGTACCGTTCTATTGTCATAGGTACTTCAAATTGACATAGAACCTTTTGACGTTGAGGTTTTAGATTTTTGAGTAAAACTTTTTTCGTATCGTACTTATGAGGTTCTTCTTTAAAACAATGTGCAACATTCGATTACAGACATTCAGCTGTTTTTTTTTATTCAGCTTAGACAGGAAAGATGGATACTTCGATAATTCGAGTGATTTTTGAATAGGAGCGTGTGATTTTGGTTTAAACGCTTTCGTGATGGAAATTTTGATTTGAAGAACGAACCACGTGGAAGACCGCCCACACATATAAATAACAATGAATTGAAAGGGATGGTGGAAGCTGATATGAGCCAAACTACCCAGGCATTAGCGGCATGGTTTAACGTTACCTTATCAACAATTTTTGACTCATTTGTTGATGTAAATGAGTCAAAAATTGTCAAAAATAAAATAAAAATATATTAAAATGGGTGCCTCATTATTTGACTCATCTGCAGAAAGAAACGCGTGTAGAAAACTTGTGTTGCCTTGGTAAATCGATACAGAAATAAAGAAATGTTGTACCGAATTCTTTACGATAACCGTAAGCGAAAAATGCAAAGGCTGGCCCCAGGTCAAACGCCGCAATGGTGTCCTAAAGTAAGAAACTAATTAAAAAAAAAGTAATGGTAACTGTTTGGTGGTCTTAGCATGGTGTTATTCACTATAACTTTCTCCGATCTGGTCAAGCAATAACGGCAGATGTCTACTGTGTTGAACTCCGAATAATGATAGCAAAACTTGCAGTGAATCAGCTACGACTCATGAATTTTTCTTCACCATTATTGCTCCATGATAACGCGATACCTCATACAGCACAAGAAACCTTTTTAACTCTATAGGAACTGCAATTGGAAACCATTCATCACCCTCCATCTTTGCCAGACCTTGCTCCAACGGAATATCATTTTTTTCGTGATTTGGACAATTTTCTAGGTGATAAAAAGTTTTCTTCCCAGAAGGCAGTACAAAATGCTTTCACACAGTTTGTAGAATCTAGATCACTAGAGTTCTATCGCAAAGACATAAATGACCTTTCTATTAGGTGGCATAAATTTACAGATAATAATGGTAGATTAGATTTTGATTAAGTAAATATGTTAAATTATAAAGAAACTAATTTCAAATTTTCAGTATAAATCGGCAATTTCATACTTTAATCTCTAATATTATATGTTATAGTACTAATGAATATATTTCAAATCTTTCTTTTTATTTTCAGGTAAGTCTCTTGTTGTCTCTAAACTTCAAAGTTAGTGTAACGACTGCTCAACTTGTAAGTATTAACAAAGTACTTAAATCAAAATTATTAATTACAAATTCTCTTCCATTTACGGTCATTGCTCACGTAGCGTAATGCTTATTTATGTTCCAGTCACAAGGAAGTTGTCCCGTTCTCAATTCATTTCACAGCACTAGTCAGTACCATTGTGCCATACAATACTCGCTGCATTCTGCTCTTGAGATTTAAATAGGCTTACCCTGATGGTCGCGTTAATGTGATCGAGTTGTTTATGTGCTGAAGCTTGGAATAGCTTCAAGGCTCAGCACAGATAATGTAGAATATATTATTCACATCTGTACTTTATTTTAATTTGAAAAAAGAAGTCTTGTAGACACGTTATGGGTGTATTTTGAAATTGAGTTTAGAACTGACCTTAAAAATATATATTAAAAAGAAAGAATGTGAATACGAAGTGACTGTATCACATTATTATTACACTACTATGTATAGCAAGTAACAGAAAAGTATGTTTTTAACTCCTCGAATATTATTTAATTGCAATTTCAAAGCAACAATGTTTCTTACACTACGTTAAACTTCAACATATAATAATTATCAGAACAACATATATTATGAATGCTTACAAATGACTTTCCAAGCTAAAACGTGAATAGAGTGCGTACACATAGCCAGACAACAAATTAAATTATATACAGCAAAATGTAATATGTTACTTGTCTCCGGCAAATTGCCACCGAGGCACCAATTACACCAAACACCAAGCGATGCATGCTTGACTAAGCATATAGTGATATCGGGTTATTCGGGAATTCAGCTTTCATCGAATGCATTACGCAGAACATCGGCTCACTTTTCTGCGTTACAATAAAGTGCAGGGGGCTGCCCTGCACTTTATTGTAACGCAGAAAAACTGACATTATATTTTGCGAATCTGAAGACGCTGGGGTAATTCTAAAATATTTATTATATTCTTCTAATTTATCCTGATTAGACTGATAGTTATGTAAAAAATATAAACATGATTCCGAATAACCGAGAACCTACTCCTTTTTTGAAGTTGGTTAAAAATATTATATGGTTTAAAATTGTGTCTAAAATTAAGATTCAGTTAATTATAGGTTATATTTAACTTGTTATTTCACCAAAGAGCCGATTCTGATTCGCGTATTATAGAAAAAAATTAACAAAGCTACTTACATTATCTAATTGTTTTAACGTTTAAATAAATTAAAGATTTAGTTTTTAATAACGTTTCATAAATATGTCTAATATTTAGTTACTTAGTCAAAGTACACTTACTTTATCTCAAAATCCCTGGCAAATTAAAAAAAGCAAATTTATGAACTGTAACTGTAGTTTCTTAAACTTAACTTAACTTAGAAACTTAAAATTAATTCCTATTTTTTTTGCAATTTTTCATTAAATAAGTTAAAATTCAGAGTTCGATTCAGTATTTGCATTCAGAAATTCAGATAGACAATATTCAGGCAATTAGGCAAATTTACACGATGGTGTAAAGTCGATCCTCCTTGACTTCGTAAAGAAGACACAATTCGTGGAGATGTTCAAATAAAAGCAGCCTCAGATGCCAGCAATAGCCAATTTAATTAAACGCTGAGAAAAAACTAGAAGAATGTACAAGTGAATTAAAAACCATTATCTTTGAACACCGCTCTTGTTGCTTAGAAGTTACGGCTTAAGGATGTCGAGATGTGGCTAATGAGGCACTTTGATGCTATTTTAAGACGAAACCACTATAGAAATTTTAATATAGGGAAATAAAGCTTTTCTTGTTCTAGCTAGATAGCCTACTAGGATATCTGATAGTTGTGTTAAGGGAGTCCAAATTTATGCTATATTTTACGTCGATTAAATTTTTTAGTCACAAGTTACATAATTTTTTACCAGCTTTAAAGTACTAAATAGGACCATAATAATAGAAACTGGATTACTTCTTAATATTTCTATTTGGGATCATATTATGGTACCATTACATCTGTATTCATAGGAAACTCATCGTTAGGAGATATGAGCGATCTCAGCGGTTTTAGGGTTCCGTTGCCAAATGGCAAAAAAACGGAACCCATATAGATTCGTCATGTCTTTCTGTCTGTCTGTCCGTCCGTATGTCACAGCCACTTTTCTCCGAAACTATAAGAGCTATACTGTTGAAACTTGGTCAGTAGATGTATTCTGTGTACCGCATTAATATTTTTACACAAAAATAGATAAAAAGAAATAAACTTTGGGAGTCCCCATACTTAGAACTGACACCCAAAAATTTTATTTTCTTCAAAACTATACGTGTGTATGGATAGGTCTTCAAAAATGATATTGAGGTTTCTAATATATTTTTTTTCTAAACTGAATAGTTTGCACGAGAGACGCTTTCAAAGTGGTAAAATGTCCCCCCCCCCCCCCCTGTAACTTCTAAAATAGGAGAGTGATAAAACAAAAAAAAATATGGCGTACATTACAAACTTCCAACGAAAATTGGTTTGAACGAGATCTAGTGAGGAGTTTTTTTTTAATACGTCATAAATCATAAACCGCAATTTACATTTCTTTCAATCAAAACACTATTATTAAAACATCGATGAAAGTTACATCGAACTACAAAAACTTTTATATGATGTTACTTGCTGCTACGGAACCCTTCATGGGCGAATCCGACTCGCACTTGGCCGCTTTTTTTTGGCTGTTTACAGAGTTAATTAAGCTACTGTAAATAGTGTAAGTTTGCGGGTGGAGCTGCTGGTAAAAACTTATATTAATTTATTTCTAATCACACATGAACTTTAGGAGTACTCTTCGGATATTTTTTATGAATTCTTTTATATGAAAATCGTACTCATGGCATTTGACGTTGCAGAAAAAGTCATTCATAACTATACTTCTATGCCTGCTAGATTATGATTTCATTATAGCAGTTCAATGGCTTTATATTCATAAATAACTCAATCTAATCATTTATAGCACAGAAATAGTTACAGCGTTAATACACATATAAACCGCTTATAATGACTTGTGGGTATTCATGAATATTGATGTCGTGATGTGTTTATGTATGAAATTGATGGGAAAACAATATTATAGAGGCCTCTGTATGTTGGAGAGGGTCAATAATTTTGTGTTTTCATTACTATATTGTGTTACATAGAGTAATTAGTTGTTTAATATTAGGTTTAAATTCCATGTATTTACAACATTCTAGCTGGTCCACATTGCCCCTGTGTCTTCTATCGCTCGTAACGTGGGGGTATCTAGCGAAAACAAATTTATTTACAGTAGAAATGAGTATTGTGAGTTATCCTTAAAAAGTAAATACAAACTAAAATGGATTTTTTTAGATCTTTTAATGGGCAATACTTTCATGTATTGTTTTTATGAAATGTAAATGCACGTCATGGAAGCTCTCAAAGGAGTAATTTTTTACAACATTTTCTATTGACACTCTGCTCCTTTTTAATCTAGCATAAGAATATACAGCCTACCTAAATCATTATATATATTCATATAATAGTTTAGACAATTATACTGTTGTTTTTGTTGTTTATACCACCCATCTAGGTATTACAGTCAACATGTTGCGTATTAGAATTTATTATTTTTTTAATTTCATGTCTATTCATTAAACAATTATTTTATAATTGAAATAATTAAATTACTTTCTGCATTGTTGAATTGCACTCGGGTTTTCTTTTCGTTTTTTTAAGTTATTTATTAATATTTATTAATTACTATTTATTTTTCGTCAGGACCTCCTTTATAGCCATATAGCACAATATTTTTTTCGAACACAATAAAATTTGTACTCAAAACGGGTAAAATATCATACAAATTTATTGAATAATAAACGAAAGGGTTAAGTTGATATAGATTTTGTTTCCTTTGGTAATCCTTGTGCCGCACGGTAGTTGAGGCAGTCGGCCCTGGGGCTGGTTTGTGGTGCATGTGACGTTTAAGGAGCGATGTTTTGTTAGGCAGCACTACCATATTAAGTATTCCCTTTAATTTCCGAGAGTCATGATAATCTGAGAATTAATACCAGCGTAACAACAGTATCAAAATGTTGCCATGGATAGTACCGGCAATTAACACAAAGCGATTTTATTCAATTTGGTCAGCACCTTATTATATTTTTTATCTTGATTGACCATAAATGATATTTATAGTGTATTATAAGCTTGTGGCGGTGTCCACAAACAGCGAAAGCGAATAAATACAACAACGCCATCTACCCAATAAACATTGAACCACGAATAAACACGGAAAGAGCTATAAGGTGTATCTACTAATCCTGAATCGCGATAGAGAAATTCTTGCGCCGATCAGCGTAAATACAACATCCCAACATCAATTGCTGTAGCCCGCCAAGCATGATCACCTTGCCTGGTCGGAGGATCTTCCCTTTGGGTTGGAGGAGTACGATACCCATTCCTCCACAAGCTTAAAAGTAAGTTGCCTTCTATAAGATGTCACCTTATTTCTTTCCTGATTTGATTATTTTTTCTGATTAATTTGTTTCGTTTAACGGCAAGGCACCATAAATTTTTATTAATAAGTGTATTCTATGTTGTTGTCAATATCAGTGTATCTATACATACATTTGGTTTTCTTTGTCTTTTGAGAGTATTTTAGTTCACATTTAAACTGGAATAATTTATAAGAATATTACTTATGTCTAAAGACTTTAAGCTCTCCTAACATGCACCAAACAGCAAAGAGCGTCCAGAAATGCGACCTCCTCTCTAATTAGAAGCATATTCCCCTATGTAGCCGCTAGCGCCTGCCTGGACCGCTTTTATTTGATTTATAATACGATGGACGCTACTGGTTTTTTTTCGAAATCTATTTGGAAGTCTTGCCTTTCATTAATATCTTTTAATATTAGAAGTTAAAATATGAAATTGCCGATTTGTACTGAAAAATAGAAATTCGTTTTTATTTCATTTAACATATTAATTTAATCAAAATATCTACCATTATTATCTATGCATTGCTGCCATCTAATAGGAAGGTCATTTATGCCTTTGCGATAGAACTCTAGTGATCTAGATTCTACAAACTGTGTGAATGTATTTTATACTGCCTCCGGGGAAGGAAACTTTTTATCACGACGTAGAAAATTGACAAAATCACGAAAAAAATGGAATTCCGTTGGAGCAAGGTCTGGTGAATACGGAGGGTGATGAATGGTTTCTAATTGCAGTTCCTGTAGAGTTAAAATGGTTTCTCGTGCTGTATGAGGTCTCGCGTTATCATGGAGCAATAATGGTGAAGATCGATTCATGAGTCGAGGCTGTTTCACTGTAAGCTTTGCAATCATTGTTTGGAGTTCGGAGTTCACAGTAGACTACTGTTATTGCTTGACCAGATAGGAGGAAGAATATTACACCATGATGAGACCACCAAACAGTTACCATTACCTTTTTATTGGTAAGCTTTGCTTTAGGACACTGTTGCGGCGTTTGACCTGGGGTCAGCCATTGCATTTTTCGCTTACGGTTGTCGTTAAGAATCCACTTTTCATCACATGTCACAATTCGATCCAATATTTCTTATTTCTGTATCGATTCAACAAGGCAACACAAGTTTCAATACTAATTTCTTTCTGCAGATCAGATCAATTTTCCCTCGGATCGGCTTTCACCACCTCTTTCAATTCATTGTTATTCACATGTGTGGGCGGTTTTCCACATGGTTCGTTCTTCAACCGAAATCGCAAGGTGCGTTCAGCAATCCCATCTCCAAACGCAACATTGTTAATGCGAGATGTTTCTGCAGCATTGGTTCCGCGTCGGAATTCGGAAATTTTGGAAGTATCCATCTTTCCTGTCTAAGCTGAATAAAACAACTGTAAGTTGAAAATCGAATGTTGCACATTTTTTAAAAGAATAAGCTCATAGTTACGATTTAAAAAGGGTTTTACTCAAAAATCTCAAACCATGAAGGTTGTCAATTCGAAGTACTAAGCATTTCAATAAAACGGTAATTTCATACTTTAACCCCTATATTTGTATTAAGTTGTTAGGCTCACATATAATTTCAATATACGTATTACCTCGCTTCTTGTATCATCTATGTTTAATTTTGAAATAACTGTCAGGGGAAATGTGAAAGTTTTTTATTGTGTGTTAAATATAGTCAAAAGTAAAATAAAATCATAACATATTTTTGATTGGAACTTCGCACGCATGTACCTACGTAATGAGTACACCAAATACCCCAAAAACAGTTGAACGTCACATTAACATACGTTTTACTTTACGCGTTCACTTGACCGTAACACTGAAACCCGTGGTGTATTGGTGAACGTCAAAGACTGCAGCATTGTAATTATTATTGTGTTACATACATAAACGCAGATACTTATCAAGTCCAATCAAACCCAACTCCTACCTATTACATGATATTGCTGTTATTTTCGTTTGAACACGATATTCCTCAAAATTGACTTTACACTTCATCTGAAACCTAGTGATTTGAATAATATATTAGAAAAATTATCTAGTTCCAATAATTTTAAAAATAATATTGTTAATATGAGATTTTTTTTAATGCAATTTCTACAGAATAAATTTAATTTTGAAATTAAGACACGTCCATCTTACGGCGATTTATAATGCATATTAAATAAAATGTCTAATAAAATGAATCAGAGATTTCTTTGAAAAGCTTTACGAATGACAAAATTTCGATCCCTTTTTAAAGAATGAGTTTAGCCCTAATGTCCCATAAAACTCAATTTTCATTACAAAAAATCCAATTTGGTATCACGAGATTTTCTTCAGCAGCGCGCCGATGGACAGGATTAAAATTAGCTGGATTCATTATTCAGATTAAGTGTGGTGAAATGTTGGCAAATTGAATTTGAATCGCGCACGTCAAAGACCCGGGAACCCGTAATTGGTTTAGTGTTCGATGAGGTTATCGTAAATAGTGGGTCTACTCGCAAGCATTTAAATGAGAAATAGTAGGCGACATCTTTAAATCTGTTTATGGTACTACGTTTCTGAAAATGTGTTTGGTTTATTAACGAGCTTTATGTGACTGAATTTGAATGTTATTTCAATTTAAGTTTGAAATTTGATTGTTTATATATATGAATAATTAAATTGAAGTGTCTGTTTGAAATTTCAAATGAAGAATGTTCTAATCATCATCAATCATCAACAACCTTTAACAGTCTACTGCTGGATTATCTGTTCCTATTATTATGATAGCCTAATAACTTTCCTATTAAATCTAAATATTTTTAAGAGCTGTATTAAGTTTGTCGCATCGTGTTAGTTTGCGCGCCATAGTGGTGGTCACCATGCTGCATTGTGTGTACTCACAATGAGGATAGTGACCTCTACTCTTAGCTTCTATTCATGCTATCCACCAAGCAGATTCACTTTGGTAGATTGTTGTAGCATCCGCAAAAGGAGCCCACTCGTATCAGATACATGTGCCGTAATATTTGAATGGACAAATCGATAAAAGCAGAATGTCCCGTCCACTGACCTGTTCGAAGATAATAAAAAAGTTGAATGATGCTATGCCCGTCCTATCGGAAAATAGAAGTGGATCTTTAGTTCTACGAGTCGCCAGTAACAATGTCTTCGTACAGTTGCAGACAAAAGTGCTCTATTCAATATTAATATTACGAGTATATTATAGGAAAAATACTTTGTTGGATATTGAGTTTATTTAAAAAATATATTTTTCTACTTTTGTTTCTTCTTTGAAAAATGATAGAAAAGTTTTGTGACATTATTGTTTAATGAGAGTTATTTACTCGAAAGTTTACTATGACTTTTCATTTATTGACTGCCTTGTTCCACTAGACTAAGTGGTTAGCGTATGCGGCTGCTGATCAAGAAGTCTCAGACTCGATTCCCGGGTCAGACCAAATATTTGTGTGATCCACAAATATTTGTTTCGGAGTCTGGGTGTTTTCTATGTATTATATGTATATATTTACAAAGAGAAAAAGTACGTATATGTATTTATATTAGTTATTTAGTACCCATAATCAAGCTCTGCTTAGTTTGTTGCTAGACGATGTTGTGTGTAAGATGTCCGAAATATTTATATTTATTTATATATATAAAAACACATACATGTAATTATTATGATGTGTACTTGTAAAACCTGTTTAGGTATTTAGTGCAATATTATAGAATTACATTAGAGAAACGTCTCACTAAGCTGCCATGATGTGGGTCATCGTGTGGCATGTCTGCACTCAATGCAGTGAATGTATAATATCGGTTACAAAATCGAAAAAAAGTGTTGCTTCTTAATGATTAAACTTGAAATTATTCTTACATCACCTTCATTGAGTTACATGCAATTGGAGAGGCCTATGTCCTACAGTGTTGATGATGATATACTTTATTTGGACACTGTACCAAAATCATATAATTTGGAATATAGTCAGTAGTTCATATATTTTATACTTTCATATTATAAATAATTATTTAGAGCGGAAGAAATTCTAACGTGACATTGAATTTGAATATTGTTTCATATTGTCTATGTTTCACAACAAATATAGTGAGCGATAGTACTTTCAAGGGTCCACGATGCTTGAGCGAAGTAAATCTGAGTTCGTCCGAATTCCCTGGAGTGTTCGTTCGAGTTTCGACAAACGGCCCGGATCCAGCGCCAATAAGAACCTATGTCCACTTACTATTGCATAAAAAATGCACAAATGAGATCGTTGTAAAAAGGGCTTCCCAATTATTGTTTATTGTCTTATCTAATTATATATTACTTGTTTCTATTTTGCTTCCTGGTTTAAAATATTATCGACAGCTCTAAATTCAATAATTCAATCCCTGAGAGTATGAATAAGATAAAGTGTATTATATGAAGAATCTAAGCAAGTCATTTTAATATAAAGTCAAATAATATGTTGATTCAGGTAAATGCGGTGAGTTTAAATCTTATTAATAGCTAAGAAAAAAAACTTGTTATATTAGATGTAACGAGTTTGAACTTTACTGCTAAAGTAACGATCCAAACTCGATCTTTACACACGCAATTGAGCTAGTAGATATTACTAAAAGTTTTCTACAGCAACAAGAACTTTATATTTGATTTACAGAATAACTGTTTCTTTTAGGACATTCTTTAAAACGGACATTTTGTTGTAGTGTTCTCGTACATACATATATACAGTCTCATTTGGGTATGCAGAAATTTTCATCATTAATTTCCAAGTAAGAGATTTTTCATTTCCATTTGTATAATCATCATAATACAACAGTTTTATGACAAGGAACTCGTAGATGAATATTTTGTTAATACTGAAAGTATTGCTATTTAAAATATATAAAAAAAAAAATTTAAAACATATAAGTATTTTGGATATGTAACATTGAAATGTTATGCCAATGCCCTACATTTATCCGAGTGAATCCTAAAATCGAAGAACTAAATAACATTTTACATACTTATATACCCTGTGGTTGCACAAAGCGCCTGGCTTTTGGAGGATTATGTATTTTATTCTGAATCTCTTATAGATAGATGTCTGTGTGTAATTATGGATTAACAAGGTTTTCATTTGTTTACATCATAAGAATTTTTTCCTACTAAAACGAATATTGAATAGTCACCTTCGTAGTTTATGTGATGTTTAATGACCTTTCTCTAAAAACGATGTTAGGCGATCAACTTTATAAATTTGTTTATTTTTTAGAATGCATTAAATTGATTGGTCTTACTGGTTTCTTATTATGAAACCATGAGAACCCTATTTTGAAATACATATTTATGTATATTTAATAAAACAATTCCTCGTAATAAATTATTTGTTTCTAATTTTATTATAATGGAATTATACAAGGTTCTTAAAGTAAATGCTAAAAAATCTTATCTTATTAAACATACCACTAACAAACCGCCAAACCATCAAACCAATTTTATGCCCAAATCATGTTCATTTTACGCTAAAATAATTCCCAGCCACCGAGCAAATATTTAAAGAGACCAGCTAATGTGTACCGTACTGAAGTTACTTAGACATCGTAGAGCTTGGAAGCAACTTACTCCACTATAAAGGGAATTATTAACTCGCGTGTCTGCTAGTTGGAAAACAGCTCAGCTAACCCTTTAGGTGTATGGGGAGGTAGAAAGTCGAAATTTTAATTGGCAAACAGGTTACGAGACAACATTAGAGCTTAATGAATATTGGACAATTAATGGATGAGTTGTGAATGTAACTTGGAATTCACAATTAAATGTGAAGCTAGTGAACATGTTCTCATTTAATGATAATCTTTTTTTTATTATTTATGGCCTACCAGAGTGACTCTACACTGCCTGATGGAAAGTATGAGTGGAATCCAAGATTAGAGGTCAACATCCTCATTTTGAATACAGACAATGCAGCATGGTGACCCATACTATGGCAGTCTATGGAGATGCTTCTGCATCATTAGGGCTCCGGTCTCACACTCACCAACAAAACACGACAAAACAAATGATGACATTTTTAGAACCAAAACCAGGAGCTCTACTACCTTCTTACGCTGTTTTTAAGACATAGTAATTAAGATTCAAACTGACACTAGCATGTTAAAAATAACAAAAAAGAGAAAAGTAAGTAATAAATAAAAAAATAAAAACACTTAAAAAAATTAAATAACACGTTAGCATTAACTATCGATCTAGCATAGAATCTCAGTTCACACACCTTGATATTAATATGCTATATAAACGTTTGTTTTGTTATGAAATTTCAAATACGAAACGATATAAAAATCAATATTTTATTTCAATACACAAAACTTAATATACTATTTGATTTAGTCTGTTATATGTGAAATTTATTAATTATTTCCCAGTGTTTATAGAATCAGTCAAATACACATCATACCAACTTCAACTTCTGATATAATAATATTTTGATAGTTCGGGTATTCAATTTAAACATTTTAACTAACAGCAAATAAATATTTTAAAAAAGAATATTAGGTTTAGAAGGCAGGAAATTGAAACTTTGAATTAAAATAAAAAACGTAAATTCACAAACAGGAAACTAAGAATTAAAGGAAGTAGATAAGAGATCAGTAAAATAAAAGCGCAACACCCATCATCATCATCATCTGCCTATCGCAGTCGACTGCTGGACATAGTCCTCTCACATTGTAATAACTGTAAATTACAGAAATTAATTACCTAATGCTAAACTAAATTATTAACCTTGAACCATTAATACCTCATCTGTATAAGTGAAGTATAACTTCTTCACATTTCACTTACTGTCTATCAACATACATTGATACGGGTGGATTAGAGGGGGCGAGAGGTGGACCCCCCGAGCTCGCACGCGACATTGGTCAAAGCCGAATAATACCAGGACTGGAACTTTTTGATAGGTCCAACGGTAAATGCAGTCAGACATTCGCTCAGATTATACTACCTCTCATTTGGGAAGGCACAACTCAATAGTCAAAAGGCTCCTTTGATATAGCTCGCTTTGTCATTTAATATATAAATATAATTACATCTATGACGTAATTATATTAATGTAGGAAATGGGTCTCGCTTCAGTTATGTGGAATAATTTTTGGGGTGTAACGTAATTGGTTTACCTTCTCATGACTGATTGGATAAAATTATAAACATAATTTCAACAATTTGTGCAATAAATAATTTGGTGAACGTTCTATACGTTTAAAGACCTAAAACACATAAACATGTACTCCAACTATACAAATAAATAGTCTGTTACCAGAATATAGTAGAAACACACATTATAAGCAAGAAATATATGAGAATTACATAAAGAGCTGTTAAAAGTTGGTGTATTCTATTCTAACAAACCTGCAACCCTCAAAGTGGGTTTCAGCGGAAATGAATGGAAGCGTATTGTCAAGCGTGATACTCTACTATGACTGACAAAGTTGTATTTTCTGTTTTTCACAAATAATTTGAAAAGCTATTCAATGGAACGGACGCAACAAATATAGGTGATGTCTTAGTGTAAAACAAATTATATATAGATGAAAGACATTTAGTTTAGTACAAAATGTTCTTTTATTTGTAGTTACGATTGCAATTGTCAAGTAAGGTGCAATTTATATATGCGTTACTATTAGTTATGTTATAAGAGAGTTCATATACTGTACTACCGATTACCACCCCTAGTATTCCAAATTCGTTCATAATTATTTTGAATTATAAGTAGCATCATTATTGAGGTTCTATAGCACCTCGTTCTATATCTTTTAGATCTAATCCTTTAGAACCTCGTTCTATAGATTATAGAAGTTACTATAACTTCTATAATCAGTGATTTCGCCATGACGCTTTACGCTACAATGTTACATGGCGTGGCGCAGTATGCGACTACCTTGCTTGAGGTCTCGGGTTCAACTCTCTTTCGGGACCAAAATAATGTTTAACTTTGTATGATCTGCAAATAAAAGTAAATACATCATTAATGGCAATAAACATAATAATTTGCAGATTATATTGCTATTTTAAATTCAAAAAGCGCCTTCATGAATTTTTAGTAAAGAAATACTACTATGCTGTAGGTTAACGTCACTTACTCAACAACGACTCTTCAACAGAAATTATTATTATTATAAATAAAAAAGTCCAAATTACCTATTTTAATATGAATTAATTAGCACTTCTGACATCTAAATATTTTATATTGACATTTTAATATTTTTAAGTTGACAAGAATAATTTATATTGACATTATTTTATTGTTTGTTTGGAATGTCTGATTTAAATGATATGATAAAATAATTGATTTAAAGTGTGTGATAGTTTATAAAATAAAATTGCATGCCGAGGTTAGACCAAAGAGGACATGTACAAATAAATGCGCCTTTGATCAGCAAATAAATAAATTATTATTATTAATAAAACGAAAGCATGAAAATTCTAATTTTTATTCGTTACTTGCTTGTGAAATTGAAAAGACGAGCTTTGCGGAAAGTGCTGAACAACTTGGGACTTTGAAGGTTCGCCTTGTGTAAATAAAAATGGAAGTCTAGGAGGCCCGAGGAGGTATGAGGAGGATGAAGGGGGAGAGCAGTCACGAGCAGGAGGCCCGGTGAATAAAGCCTTCAAAAACTATTTAAAAGGGCTTCAGAGGCAATTGGCACGGGACTTCTGTGACGGCACAAGTTACCTATAACGTCACGTGGAAAAGTTTTGAGAAGAATGTTCTGGTAACATTTAGAGATATGAACGTATTGCCAATACGTTGAGTATATGCATCTGTTGAAAATGTTCTGGAAAGAGCAATATGGGAGAGTGGAATATTTTGCAAAACTTGACTACAACCACATTGAGTAATTTTCTTTTGAATATAGTGCAGAATATTTTGTACTTCTTTTCTTTCGCTTTTATATGCATTCGTTTATTTGACAGCATACTTTATGAGTAAAATAATATTTATCACCGAATCCTTAAATACTGATACACAATATTTGCGAAAATTATGTTACGTCAAATATTTTCAAATTTTATGGAAATATTATAATATGAGCCTTCAAATAATATTTTTATTTGGGGTACCTCCCCTACAGATAAAGAGGGGATATTTTTTTTTTCTCGTTACCAAGAGTGGTTCTCCCCATCGTGTGGGATTTCATTAGATATGTCTTTTAAAAACATTAAAAGGTTGCTAAGACGATTTTTCCATTTATTTATTCACTTTAAGGCGCATTTTTATGTGAACAGCCTGCACATCCTCTAAAAGCCAAACGTCTGGCTCAAAAAATAAGAAAAAAATCGTGATGGTAGTCCATATATTGAACTTTAAAGAAAAACTATAGCGGCTTAGATAACTTTCTAGCTAAGGAGTTATAGGGGCCTAACTTGTGCAATATAATAACTTGGAAATCTTCGTACAAAAATAAAGAAATATTAAGTAAACATGTCAATTTTCTATGGGGCACGATTTAAAATCCAAGTGCCATTGTAGGTATCAATCACTTGGATGATTTTGTTCATCTAAGCAACAATAGCAGAGTAACATTTAATATTGATTTATGATCTATTTCTAGAAGAATAGTAATACCGTCTATTTTTTCGGATATAAAACTTTCCATTTTTTTTGCGGGGATAGCAATCTACACACAAAGATATTTTAGACTCACTTATTATACAAAAATAATTACCCGTTACTATAAACTCACACATAAGCATTACAACAATAAATTAAACATACCGCGCACACACACACACACAAAACATTCTTTATAACAGTGTATGTTCTATATACAGGCTTATGATTTGACAGAGGGGTACGCCCGCGATGCTCTATATCCGGCAACTATATTAAACATTTACTTTGGAAATAATTACAATTACGTAGATGATATAGTCACACAGAGAACTATCTTGAACAAAGTACTAAGTTCCATCACATCTTAATTCCCAACCAAGAGATTAATCGTCATATTGAAAATAATAACCCCATCAACGATAGATGCAATATTCAGCGCTGAGCTTAAACCAGCGGAACTTCCTGTTTGTAGCGGAGTGCGGAAATTCAATTATCCGACGATAAAAGTGCGGGGCGGACGGTAGTGATGCCAAGTTCCCGGGGCGCGGACGTGCCGGCTCTTAAAAATAATAATACATATATCAACTCAATTATTTACTGCATTCAATCGTTTAGAAAATTTCTCGTAGATATAAAAAACTACATTTTGTATGATGATCTCAAGTTTGGAAAACAGTTTTATATATGTAAATTGTAGGGTGTTTTTTTTTTATTCTGTTATTTGTATTTGTTTACTTTTCTCACTGTCATTACTAAATACCTGTAATCACAGTGAGAAATGAAAAGAGAAGTCTCAAAGTAAATATGAATATATTTAGATTTATGTATGTATGTTTATGTATAAATAATGGATACCTACTGGCAATAGTTTTCTAGAATCTAAGATCCAAAAGTAAATATACCAGACATCACTAGCAGACACTTAGCTAAAAGTGGACGAGAGCGAAGGGTAGTGAAGTCTCGCAAGAACTTGAGTTTTACTCTTATATTCTTATAGATAATATTTTTAGTTTCTCTCAGCTGTTGTTCTCCTCATAGATATAACTTGGTTACTATAATATATTTGTCTCTTTGTTTTAGTATTACGTACAGATAAGATTGCACTTGACACTACACCTGATATTTTTGTACATAGATTTGTATCAGTAGGGGCACGTTGCTGATGGAATTTAATCTTCATATTTTAGGGCTCCGAAGTTCATGACTCGAAACCCTTCTAGTTTCGTCATATCAGTCCAAACTATAAAACTATAACAACCACGATGACTCTTTTAGTCCAGGAGTTACAACAAAAGTAAACATAATAACAAAAACATATCTATTGGATATGATTTTAAAGCCACGTTCCATTATGGATGACTGCGGAACCCTATGCTATGCGTGGCCTGATAAGCACATGGCCAATTTTTAGG
The DNA here is from genome assembly GCA_932526445.1 of Phragmatobia fuliginosa. Taxonomy (NCBI): domain Eukaryota; kingdom Metazoa; phylum Arthropoda; class Insecta; order Lepidoptera; family Erebidae; genus Phragmatobia; species Phragmatobia fuliginosa. Next base: position 10,185,345 of record OW052064.1, on the reverse strand, counting down.
GTTCCGTTGCCAAATGGCAAAAAACGAAACCCTTATGGATTCGTCAAGTCTGTCTGTCTGTCCGTCCGTATGTCACAGCCACTTTTTTCCAAAACTATAAGAGCTATACTGTTGAAACTTGGTCAGTAGATGTATTCTGTGAACCGCATTAATATTTTTACACGAAAACAGAAAAAAAAACAATACATTTTGGGGGTCCCCATACTTGGAACTGAAATTCAAAAAAAAAATTTTTCATCAAAAGCATACGTGTTCTATTGATAGGTGTTCAAAAAAATATATGATGTTGAGGTTTCTAATATCATTTTTTAATAAGGTAACTTCTGTATCTTCTTTAATAAGAGAGTGATAAAACTAAAAAAATATATGTTGTACATTACCATGCAAACTACCAACGAAAATTGGCTTAAACGAGACCTAGTACGTAGTTTTTTTTAATACATCATTAATCGTAAACCGCAATTTACCTTTCATTCAATCATTCATCATCATTATTCATTCAATCAATACACTATTATAAAAACATCGATCAAAGTTACAACGAACTACAAGAACTTTTATATGATCTTCTTGCTGCTACGGAACCCTTCATGGGCGAGTCCGACTCGAACTTGGCCGCTTTTTTATTTTAGTTTTCACTTTATTAAACAATTTTTACAATCTATCTAACTTCAACATCAAAATACCTTTAATTCTAGTTTTTATCGTGATTAATAGTGATGACTCAGACAATATTGTTATTTTTTCTTATTATTTAATTATATTTTTCAACACTATAAACCAAAAATACTTGAATAACTAAATTTTGTTCAAAAGTTTTGGCGTTGTTGCTTCATGAATCCGATTCTTGTTGTTAATATTGATTTTGAAGATTATTTTCTTACCTTAGGTATATTTTGTAATGTTACATTATTACTATTCTTTGAACTAAGTTATGTCCAAATTAGAGTATCTGTTAATAATAATGAAATTAAACTCATTCAGTATTTTAAAAAGTATTATTTAATACGTACATAATTCTGATTACTGAAAATAATACTTCCAAGAAAACAAACAAAGTCCTAAACATTTTATAGTCCACGTCATATTAGTGAATGTGTAATACTCCTGCTATATAAAATTGTATATCTCAATAAAAGTCGATATGAAAACTTTCATAAGCGAAGCAATACGCTGTGTACTGAACATTGCTGGAATAAAAAGCGACGTTCCATAAGAAGCACTAAATAATAAGGCGATGGATAACGCTTATAAAAAATTTAAGGTTCGATAGCGGGGTGATAATGGAACTTTTATTGCGCGTTACGTCGGATTACTCTGGATGTGTTCTAAATGGAAATTCAAAATCATTATGCTTATGAGTTTACATGTACGAATGAATATCAAATGGTAGTTAACATATTGATGTTTTTCAAGTTTTTTTTAATATTTGTTAGTTAAATATATATATATCTGTCAGTTTATCTTAATAACTATTAAGCTTTTACAGCTAAAACACAGCACCAATTTCAACGAAATTTACCATGTACGTACTTTGATTTTTGAGTAAGGACATAGGATACTCTTTATGTGGGTGTTTTCTATGTATAATATGTATGTATTTACAAAAAAAAAGTATGTTTATGTATTTATATCAGTTGTCTAGTACCCATAACACAAGCTCTGCTTAGCTTGGGACTAGATGATGTTGTGTGTCAGATGTCCAAAAATATTTATCACGATAACATACACGCCGGCGAAGTCGTGGACACAAAAGATTAACTCTTAGTAAATATAATATTAAGAGTACTTTGAGTATGCAGCGCCATACTATTGAAACTGTTTACGGGTAATTGAAATAACCATAATCTCGTCTAACAGTACTACCCCACTTACCATTGGCAGTTCTACTAATTGTAAGTCCTAATCAGGTTACTTATTAATATACGCTACAAGCGTGTAAATGTAAAATTGTAAAACCAAAAATAAAAACATGAACATAGGAACTCAAACCTTTACTAGCTAATTTCATTAAAGTCGAAAATTTATTGAAAATCCTCCCAACTTACAACTAAAAATATTTAAATCTGTATTTAACAATTCAAAAATCTAGTATATCCCCAAAAATATTTTCACGCCCTTTGTAATTGAATATAAACGCTGTCAGAGGTGGCTATAACGAACTTTGACACTTGGTAAGTTTGTTTTTATTTTGGTCGTCCGGCACGTAGGGTCGATAAATTTCATGGTGCTTATGTGGACGTCAGAGGCATTACTCTTGGGCCCTCGAGGCTCCTCTACCAAATTGGCCGGTCACGCCTCCTAGGTGGTGCTTATACTCGCCACTCTCAATGGTTTTACTTTTTTATCGCTTGACAAATGTTGGTCGCGGTCATTGTTTATTGTTTGTTTTGTACTGTTTTATTATGTAGTTCTAAGTTTTGATTGGACCAAAGTTAAATATTGGTTTTGTTTTTTGGATTTTTAGATAACTTTCGCTAAAACTAATTCACCAAACATAACTATTAATTCACTTAATATTGATAAAGATTGTGCTTTTGTTTGGTAGTTAAATCATTATGACCAAAATTTACGCTTTATTACTTAATGTAATTTATGGAACACATTAAAGTCAGTAATATAAGACGTCAATTTTATTTCAATAATTTGTTTGGTACTGTAATAATGAATAACTTAAGAAGGTGTATTTTTTATGTAAACCACAGGAGTCCAAAAACAGCTATTGTAAATACATTTTTGATCTATGCTATAATATCAGGCATAGTTATTATGTAATTAAAATGATATGATATAATATATCCTTGTTTGAATGAGTTATTTTCCCAACCTATAGACAATATCCCATTTTTTGACAGGAGTTAATCACCCAAGAAGCTTTGGACTCGTGAAACTATTTGTTAAGTACATCTACTGAATCGTCAGAGCCCAGAATATGGCCTATTACGGCCGTCCGAGAAGCAATTTCGAGGAGCCAATTTCGTAAAACATTGAAGTTATGCGGAATAAAGTTATAATAGAAATTTATAGCAATTTTTTTCCTTTTTTGTTGTTTGTGAATTTTGATATCAAAATAACCTGAAAATAGAAACATACATTACATTTTAAGGTATTTTACATTCATAAATGTTTCAAGCTATTTGAGATTCATAAAAATGTCAACAAAGTATATAAATAAACAAATTAATAGTATATAATATATTTTATAGAAAATAAGGAATGAATTATAGTCTCTTGGAGTTGCACTATAATTCAAGCTATTCAGTTATTTGGAAATAGTAAAACTATTTTAATATGTTCTTGCACTGGCACATACACTATCTAACAGGTCATAACAATTCATAAATCTAACCGCTAAGAAATAGCTAAAAGTTATTTTGATCATAATATTCTATTTACACATTTTTATTCTACAGCGTTTAACTACAATCACTTTCAAAGGTTAGAATGGCAGCCATGAGGACGAAGCGAGGTCATGCATTACGAATACTTTATTCCTGTGAACAATTGGCGATATACTTTCATTGTCCTCAGAACAACGACAAGTATTTTTTATTATTAATAATTAATACTGTTTAATAACTAAAGAGAAGAGTAGATGCATATTTGGTACCCACATTTTCTGACGATAGTTTTATAATTGTCGCACTTAAAATGGTCTTTTAAAAATACGAATACCATGTTATCACAGTGGTAGATAAATAAATCCTAAATAAATTTACATATTTTTATATTAGGCACGTTGTATCGATTCGAGAGTAAACCACAGTAGAAAACTAATATAACATTTCTTTTTAGAGTTAATAACTATAATTTCAACAAACTTTAAAACATAAAATTTGCATCGATCTACGTTCATTTAAATATAAAAACTGCCAAAATGAGTCCAATGTACCTGATGAAAAGCATGAATAGAATCTAAGAGTGGTGGTCAACACATTCATTGCAAGTATAGACAAAGCAGCATCTGACCCACTCTGTGGCGGCTTAGGGAGATGCTTTTTCACGTTCTGCTTAAAGGACCCGGGATCACAGCAACATAGATTACATAGAACTTACGACCGTAGTGAGTTCCAGGTTTAACTGCTCAGTACTGGAAGGAGGATTCTAGTCGTTTAGTTCAAGAGCATAAAGGCCAGCACGTACTGTCGTGTATAAAAAGGTAGATGATGGGATCAGTTGAAACGGCTCGTCAGAACACTCTCCATGATAAAAGTAATAAAGGGCTGCTATTGGACGATATCTCTTCACAACTGCAGAGATTGAAGGAACTTGGTACTAATCGAGACCATCTTGCAGGTACTGTGCTAAGGTAAGGTATTAAACAAATGTTTTCATTGTAGACTCTGAAAAAGCAACAATTTTAATGACCTTAACCACACTGATTCTTTGCACAATGCCAATCAAATGGTTAAATTATTTATAATATTCTTAAACTAAAAAAGGTCGGCATTGAAAGACTGGTAAAGTAGGGATAAAAGATTTTAGAAAAGGCTTAAACGTTAAACAGGTAATTTTTAAACGACCGCTGGTACCCTGGATGACCAAGGATATACAGTTGGTCATGAAGTGTCGAAACCGTGTTACTAAGACCCATAAGAAGGGTCGTGTCTAAGTCAACTGGCAACATTATAAAATTTCGAGAACTAGTTCTAACCAGTTGATATGGAACACTAAACGTTGCCATGCTCTTGATACTGCTTCCTCTTTTTCTTCTGCTGTCATCTGGAAGTTCCTTGGAACTCCCGGTGTTTGCAAATCGCGATATATAAACGTCCCACAATCAATAATTTTCAATTGCATAAATCAATACTTCGCAACCTGTTTAATCTTGGACTTTCTCTCTCACTACTGTGACTTTGTGCAATCTACTTTACTAGTTTCATAGTTTTTTTGTTTTCTTATTATTGTGATGTGTTAAAGTGTTTGAGAATACTGGCTGATTTCCAAACATTTATAAAGTATGTAAGTAGATTGATGAAGACAATGATGCACAGAAAAACTCTAACGAGTTTATGGGACATCGGATTTGTAATTTGAACAAGGTATCTTTATTAAAACAATACAAAACTAAAACAAAACTGTTCTGTTAAGGAAGAGAGATTAAATCTCTGGATATTAAAACGGCAAAAAGTCGTCAAACATAATAATTGTTGCGGAAACATTTCACTCAAAAACTTACTAAATCTTAACTTTAAAAGTTTGAACTATCCTAAACGAGAAATTAAAGTATTTTTTTTCTAAGTAAATGTTTTTTGTATAAATATACATATATATATATTATGTTTCGTATACATATGCTTTAATTAAAAATATCTCTCTCATTACTGTGCATCTACCATGTTCATCTACCCTAAGGTAAATTGGTAGAAAATACTTACGGCAAAAAGTCCGCCATTGTCACATTTTTGCATAGTCTTAAATAAATAAATATTTTTTTTACAAAATTATTATTCAATCAAAATAGTTTTAATAAAAGATTTTAACAAACCTTAAAAGTCTTTCAGACTTCTATTTATATTGGCTTATTAGTGTTTCACGAATTCAGTGGATCGCTAAGTTAGTTGCGGGTCAAATTATGAATCTCAATATTACGAAGGGGGAGGCCCGAGCCCGGGGCACGGCACCCAATCGAATATTTATGAGGGAAATTCACAGCTGATAAAACTTGAGTACGACCACGCTTGCTGCCGTAATAGACGGATGCTGTATTTGTTGTGGCTCTATATTTTTAAGAAGGTTATATTAGTTTAATAAAAAACCTTTAATAAGTTTATCGTATTATCTGAATTTCACACATGATCACTTTGCAAATCACCGATAATGGTTATTATCGACCCTTTTAGTTCCCCTCAGGCCTTTCCACCTACATTTACTCTATAAACCCTTTTCGTTAATCGCTTCTTAATCATCCATTGCAGTCGGTAGGACCTATAGCAAGTAGTCTTGCAGTTTGTTTCTGATATTCAAATGGATTTAAACAAGTTTTGCAACCTTTGATTTATAAACATCAGAATTTAATGAGGTGTATAACTCAAAATCATCAGAAAGAACATGGTTATAATGTCCGACAATTAAATATATTGTGCTTTATACAATTCTTCGAATGTTAATTCAAATTGGTACACAATGTTTTTTTTTCTTGTAATAGGGTTTTCAACAAGAACTTTGTTCTCTAAAACAAAATAATAAAAAAAAAGAATTTAGATGAAAATGGTTAAAATTTTAACTGTATCACGATGAGAAAAGTTTGACAATTATGAATGAAAAATGCTATCATGCCACGAGCACGCTGACAGATCTCGATTTTGTTAATCACATCACTGATTTTGAGTTTAAAGCTGCAATCGATTTGATTGGCTCCGTATAGACTCTGTACTTAATATAGCAACACAAAAAATAATCCAGTGGTATTAAATCACACAATCTGGGTGGCCATCACTGAATTTCGTGAAATTATGAAATTATTTCGTGTAATTAATGAAACGTTGACACATTTTGTAGCCAGCCAGTCGACTCAAAGCGAGCGACCAAATTCAATTCAAACAGCGGTCTCAGAAGAACGATTCTGTTGTCCGAAAATATTACGAATTTTACGAAATGTAACTTTAACAGAGCGAATTTGAATTAACTGTAACAATTGCCAAAGCATATACTACGAATACATCAAAAAACTAAGTATCAAAACCGTCATGCTGTTGGTGTTGCCCCAATTGTTAAACAAAGTTCGTGTTGAAAAAACCATTCGTAATGATTTGCGTAAGTCGCCTGGCAGGAGCTGGATGCGAGAAGCTGAAGATCGAACTAATTGGCGTACAATTAGAGAGGCATATGTCCAGCAGTGGTGTGCGATAGGCTGATGATGATGATGTATATTCAAAATAAAAATCATAGTATAGCATTTAATTAAGGATAACTTTGAGAAAATGGACCATAAGACGGTATGTTGATGGGCACTCATTTAAAGTCTTGTCTGCGGAAATGTTCGCTCAAAACAACATGACTAGTAAAAGTTTGGCGCAGTTCATTTTCCAACTTGTTATGCTTACGTTCTAACTTTAGACAATGTAGTAAACGTCATAGACATTCTCATTTGCTTTTTGTTAAAGGTTTTCCTATTATTTATACATAATTGTAGTAGAAAATTTACAAACATGCTTGGAGAACTTAGCATATAATTGTCGTACACCGGTTTTGTAAACATGCGATTTAATAATACATGTGATATCAAAGTTGTTCAGAGTTCAGAGCTATACATTTAATGGTACTTGATTAAAATAATAATTACATTATTATATGCAAATGTAAATTTAGTTTTTTTTACATCACCTTCACAGGTTTTGTTTACTACCTAAGATAAAAATGACCTATTTCGATAAAATAACTCATGTGATAATTGTTCAGTGGTTATAGTAGGCCAAAACCTCCTTTCTAAGGAGAGGCCTACGACCAGCAGTGTACTATTAAAGGCTGTTGATGATGATGACTTGTTCAGTATCATTATCATTAGCCTATTGCAGTCCACAGCTGGACATAGACCTATCTTTACTCCACGCCACTATACCTAAAACATATATATAATTTACCATCTACATATACAAACGAAAAAAACATTGTAATCCTTTGTATTCCCGTGACGGAAGAGTTCGCACACTAATAGTTTATAGAGAAGACATTATACATAAAAAAATCGGCCAAGTGCGTGTCAGGCCACGCACAGGGAAGGGTTCCTCAGTAACCCATAATGGTACGTGTATTTAAAATCGTATTCAATAGATAATTATTATGTTTACGTATTAAGCGTTAATTTTGTATGAAGTTTTCCAAGTAAGCGCATTTCACAAGTTAAGCTTCTATAACTCCTGAACTAACAAAATCATCAAATGGACGGACGGACATGACACGATCAATCTATAAGGGTTCCGAGTTATAAACTTCGGATTCTTAAAAATAATTAAATCAATAATAAAATATTACATACTCCCACGTATTTGACACAAACACTCATAGATACTCCTTTGTCAAATTAACATTGCAGACTTGGAAAAATCAGTGATTATACCTCTAAATAGTCTTTGACCTTAGAATCTTAATAATGTTTCCACTTATAATTTAAATTAATTATGGTCTAATTTGGACAACTTGGCGACCACCCACTAGTAAATATATCAACAAAACGATACCACATTCGAATATGGGTGTTAATTTCCTTTTTGAATGTAAAAGTAATAACTAGATTAAAAAATTAAATATTGAAAGTGACAGATTGTTAATTATTTCTTTTCAAATATATAATTTTATAAATATTTAATTTTTTCAAATATTCAAATATAGAATCACAATCTATCATAATCATCAGTCCGTTGCAGTGCAGTGCTGGACATAGACCTATCCTTTTTTTTTTTTTTACCTATCCTAACACAATACCACAGACCCATATCTGCTGATTTTAGTAACCGATACTGCTATGTGGCCAGAGGGCGCCACACACTATGTTTATGTTCCAAGACGCGATCTCCAATGCAGAACACGCTTACTCCAGCTGTTATCAATGCTGCGACTTATATGACCAGCCCATTGCCACTTCAACCTGCTAACTTTCAGAGATGTATCAGTTACGTTTCTTAGATGCATTACTTCGTTCCTAATTTTCTCTTTCAGATAAACTCCGAGTATAGTTTTTCTTTAAGTCATTGAGCTTTAATTTCATGGACTAACCCAAAAGTCACTGTCCATGTCTCATGGCAATTAATAATCTGATCAACAAGATTTACAAATAGTTAAATAACATACACCAACCTTTTCCACTCAGTAACTCGACAAAACCCAACTCGCGTCCACCAAATAGGTTCGTAAGGTTTCAGTGGTTTGGTGCCTTTGCCATAGCAATAATCATTTATAGACGGTACCTTACCTACGTGACACGGTTCCGTATAGCTATGTGAACGTTAGAATCGAGAGTCGGAACCTCTTTCAAAGCTGCCGTTTACTGCCAAAACCATTTAGTGTTTCAATACTGGCCTTTGTTTATATCATTTTTGGGAAAGTTTAATCCCTTTCGTAAATATATAAGTTTAATTTATGCTCTAAAATGGATGTTGCGCATAAATATGTAATATAAATAAATAAATATTTCAAACATCTTAAACACTACGTCATCTAGTCCAATTAAAAATAACAGTAAATATGAGAAAAGTAAGATAGATGGAACCTTGGGAAAGGCATACATAGGCTACTTTCTACCCTGATAACCGACATACATGGGTGAGGGCAAAAGCGAGTGTTTTAAACAACGATAGTATATTTACAAACGAGAAATTAAAATTAGTATGTATGTATTGTTATTATAGTCTAAATCTTGTAAATACTATAAACTGTAAACACTTCCAGTCTCCGGAGGCCGGGAGAATGATGCAGAATCATCTGACCTTGCCGCCATGGTATGGGCCACCATTCTGCATTGCCTACCCCCAAAATGATAATAGTGACCCCTACTCCTGGATTCTACTTGCATTCCATCATTCTACATGTTTTCCATCTGGTTATGCTCTACTTTAGAGTCTTAGGTAGGATTAAATATATGTATAGAAAAAAAAACCCTTTTGAACTTCGTCTCAAATGGGCAAACAAAAACATATAAAAATATCCATTAGAAAACTAGTCATAAATAATGTTCGAATTGCTGATCCAACTGATTCCTTATAACTTATCATAAAGCCTGAACACGAAAACAATTTCCCTAACCCGAATATAATAAAAGCCTCAACATTCAAATTTTGTAATCATACACGCCCAGTAATCACTTCAAAAATATAATACGAAAACAACACTTCAACATGTAAATAGAAACAAATAGGAAATTACAAGTGAAGCGTTCCTTATTAGCGCGGTTTCGTGTCCGGGGCGCGTCGAGCTATGGAAGGGGGAATGAATGAGTGAGTGAAGGAAGAGAGGGAGGTGTATCTAATCGCGTTAGTACGTACGCGTGTTTACACCGTCGTCGCACATCCAACGGTTGACTTGCATTCTCAGTTCAAATGTAAGGGTGTTTGATGACAATTACTCACTCATTCGTTCGTTCAATTGTAATGTTGATTGTACCAATCATGTCTTGTAAGCAAATTAGGTCATTAGAATAAATAAGTCACGCATTACTGATTTCCAATTTCGGGTATGTTAATAAACTCCGATATAATGTGTGTATTTTAGATCAAAAGCATATGACACTTTAGAGAACAGATTTAAATAACACTTAAATAATTACTTTGTTTTTTTTTTGATATTTAATTTCATGAAAATAAGAATAATATTTAACACATCATCATCATCAGCCTATCGCAGTCCAGTGCTGGACACAGGCCTCTCCCATTGCACACCACTCTGACCGATTTTGAGCTTCTCGCATCCAGCTCAGTTTTGAGCACATAGAACATTTCAATATTAAGCTTTTTCAAGTTTATTTTAATTACATTTTTTTTTCCGATCACTCTAACACAACCTACCAGTTATTAATTACTTCATAAATCGAAAGGCCATCAAAACATGAGTTTACAAATGACCTATTTACTAATCATCACTCCAAAGTAAGAAATGAATTTATTATTTTTTGTAGAGTAACTTCCAAATAAATAGGTCAGTATCAACAGTATTTTAAAATTACATTAAATTTACTCATTTATATACATTACGGATATCGGATAGCAAACAATGTTCCTTGAGTGCCAAGTACTTTATGTACACAGCAATGTAAAGCGTAAAAGTTTCCGCTTCCTGTTGAAACTTTGTGGACAGGAAATTCGATCAGGCTGTGATTAAAGCGAGAGAGATTTTGTTGGTACACTCTTTTTGAGAGAGTTTTTTTGACAATATGTTATAATTTGATTTTATGCCTTATTGACGGACTGGATTATAATTCTTCTAATAGTAAATATGATGGTCTTATTTTGATTTAAATCCCTAGTGTGAAAAGTTCTTTAGACTGAATATAACTGCTGTTTTTGTAAATCTATGAAAAACATTTGTGGACATAGAAAATGAAATACTTTTTTTCTATATAAAAGGCAAACTAGCAGACAAGTCACACGATTATATATTTCACTTATTTTTACCTCCGCCTCAAAAATCGTACAGATCAGATGATTTTATTATAATTCATAAACTCATTTTTTTTCAACTACCTTTCACCCGCGGCTCCACCCGCGTGTATCTCGATTATTGCAGTAAAAAGTATTATACAGGGTGAATTTTTGAGACGGGACAGTGAGGGCAGGTACCATAACCGTTATAGTTACAGGAAAACGCTTTAAGAAGACTATCCATAATTTTTTAAGATGCATTTACAGATTTTGGAAAAATGTACAGCCAGCAAGAAAATGGTCATTTTAAACAAAAACTCTTTTTGATGCCAATCGATCCTGTTTCTTATAAGGATCAAAAGTCTCTACTGGACCAACAGAGGTTTGAGTACTAGAAATGTCAGAAATCGCAAAAAAGTTTTCCCATACATTTGTACGGAAATAATTAATTTTAATGTGTATTTTAGACACAGACAAGACAGGATAGCTTACATTTAGATGATCTACGAAATAAATTGCTCAAAACCACCATCGATTTCACCAATACATAAGTTCACTCATTTTTGTACTGAGCTAGTAGCAGCCGATAATTATCTTTGATTCCTGAATTCTTAGTAATGCATCTTTCAGCTCCTGAATGCTGTTGTATTTTTTTTGTGGACTTCGTTTTTAGGTAGCCCTATAAAAAAATATCGAGAGGCCATGTGTACCTGTCCACTGTGACCTGAACTGCCTCTTCTAAATGGAATACGCGGCTGTTGTGTCGCGGAGTGCCACCATCTAAAAATAAACTTTTCGCAATGCTGTCAGGAGCCATTCATCCAACTGGTTTTGGAGATTCTCTAAAATGACGTCGTTATACACGGCAGAATTAAGAGTACCTTCATAAACTTCCACCATTACCACTAGATACTTGTCGCAGTGGATACTTATTCGCGTACCACACGAATGCAGATTCCGTGTTCCTATTATTTACAAAATACGCTTGATACAAAAGATGTATTAACTACGATTTTAAATGATATCTATCAAAAAAAAATATCGGCTACTACTAGCTCAGTACATAAAGAGTGAATTTATGTATTCGTGAAATCGGCGGTCGTTTTGAGCAATTTATTTCGCAGATCATATAAATGTAAGTTATCTGTTGTCTGTGTCTAAAATACACATTAAAATGATTTATTTCCGTACAAATGTATGGGAAAAGTGTTTTGCTATTTCTGACATTTCTAGTACTTAAACCTTAGTCGGTTCAGTAGAGACTTTTGATCCTTATAAGAAACAGGATCGATTGGCATCAAAAAATGTTTTGGTTTAAAATGACCATTTTCTTGCTGGCTGTACATTTTTTCTAAAATCTGTAAATGCAGTTCAGAATATCTTAAAAAAAATATGGATAGTCTCCTAAAAGCGTTTTCCTGTAACTATAACGTTTAGGGTACCTACCCTTACTGTCCCGTCTCAAAAAATCACCCTTATATTTTATATTAATAAGCTAAATTACTGTAAAGTTTCATCCAAATCAGTTCAGTAGTTTTTGCGTAAAAGAGCAATAAACATACATAAAAACATACATACATAAATACTCACAAACTTTCACTTTATAATGTAAGTAGTAACAGCCGTTGCTAATCAGATTCGATTAGAGTATTTTGTACTCTTTACTATACTACTGTAGTATTATATGTTTTAATTAAATTAAAATATATAATGTTTTAATTTAGGTCATTGAAACGCAAAAAACATTAACCATTATTTCAGTTCAAGTCACTAAAAGATCAAAACAAAACTAGTGTCAACGCTACTAACATTCCACGTTTCGGAACCAACAATATTACGTTCGTTTTACGTTGAACTGCGTCTTCAACAAAAGAAATTGCTTCATTCTTTCTAAATTTCAACTCTCCAAGTTGTTGGGAGAGTTTAACGGGCGGGAGTTATTTATCTTTGCTGGTAGTATAATAGAATTTAATTAAGTTAGGTGCGACATGCTTTACGCGGCAGGAATTTTGCAAACTCGAGCCAACTCGATACATGGGCCGATGTACTTGTCGTGTGTGAAACACCGAGGTGGTTATATCTACAACAAATGATTGTATATGTATACTGACCTGCTTTTTGAAATTGTTTTTGTACTTTTATGTGCTATAAATTAATTCATTTGAGTTACATTAGCTATTGTTAAGTATTGCGTAATTTAAGATAATTAAATTATTAAATATGTACTTATATTCGGTTATTGGTTTTCGAGTCAGTCATTAACTGCTGCATAAACATTTTAATTATTTAATAGTTTGCGGGTTTTCTGTACTTAAAATATTATGTAGCTAATATTTGTATTTACTAGCAATTTATTTCTTAAGAATTATATTTACCGCTATCACAATAGAATATGTATGTTGAAGATATGTGAATAAGTATATACAGTATTATGTCACGCAATGTGAACTTTAAGGTAAGTATGAATTTGATGTTCTAATATAACATGTTTAGTGAGCAGTAGAGAAACTTTGAGTACTGACAATCTTAACAGTACAAATAAGCCATTACCTTTTTGATTTAGTTTCAACTACACAAGCACTTCAAAATTATATCGGATTTAGTAAACACAAGAGTTTACATAAACTATGAGATCTTTCTCTAACACTATCGTGCTCCCAAAAGACCTAGCTAATTTTGCAGTTCGTGCATTAATAGAATTTATAGGTTACATTAGTATATTGTCTCCATTTATTTGGCTCTCAGATATACCTTGGGGAGGGCAAAGTTGGAATTATATCCAAAACTGTACGAAATTTAGGATAACCCACTGATATTAGAACTTCTGCAATAATTGTTTGATGTAAGCTGAGTTAAGAAAAACTTATAGAAATATACTCAATTATGACTGTATGCTATTGCATTTATGTATCATATTATTTTCCAATAGTTATTGTTCGCAGCTTTGCCTACGTGTTATTCTAATGTAAAACTTTGATTGCCTTTTTCACCTCCTTAGGAGTGGAGTTTTCCAAAATTTTCTTAGTGCTCGCCTACGCTCCTCAAGGAACACACATACAAATTTCAGTTTCCTGGGCCCAGTAGTTTCGGCTGTGCGTTGTCTGCCCGTCAGTCAGAATTGAAATAGTTTTAAAAGTATTATTTTTTTCTCATTACATACAGTATATTTAATTAAACACTTAAATTTTCACATGAAAGTTTAATCGTGTGTTCTTATCAGAGATTTGCGAATTGAAAAATTTTACGTATTGAAGAAGTTATTTCTGAGATTTCAAATCTACGCAAAATTTTAGATGCATTTTCAGATAAAATACGAAAAATCGCAAAAAAATATCGTCTCCACTTTTATTAGTCTCATTTAGAACGAAATCTTCAGAACAGAACCTCATTGCTGCACCTATACCTTCTATGCAGTTGTACATTTGCCTTTACAAATAAAACCTCTTTCAAACTCACAAGATTTTATCTGTAGAAGCCTCGATATTACTGTCTGCAAGTCAGTGTTAAATGTTTGTGACGGGAGGGATATAAAAGGCATAAAGGATACTGGCTCCCTGCTCACAATATCCGTAGCTACAACTAAACTATTCTCTTAAACCTTTTGTTCTTAGATTGGATAAGAGCACGTGATCTTGAAAATTTGTACTTGGTTCTAGTTAGTTTATTTATTCAATTTAATGTTATTAAACATTCCATTGTACTGCTTCATATTTTATTTTAATTATTGTTTTAAGTAAAAATGTATTAGTAAGTAACTATAATTATTTTCTTCTTTTCTTTACTTTTCATTTAAAAAGCTTCCATAGAATCACACTGTGAAAGGTGCTAATAGTTGAATAAAAACATCTGACTTCTGTTTACCAAAAGAGTAATTTTACAGAATAACAATAATCGTAAAGGGTGTCGAACCATTTGAGCTATCCAATATTGAAGAGAAAAAGTCCGATAAAGTACGTAAAGGTAATCCAATCCGTTTGGGCGGTATTCGAACTCAGATAGAGTGGATTAAGAACAGTTGTTAGTTCAGAACCCCTTACATCCCTCACAAGCTCTCTGATTGAATCAAATAAATCCATAATCTTATCTCCAACGTTACCGAACTCTAAGAAATATGAAATTTTACAGATCTCAACAAAAATTGAGATCAAAAATGTTTTTATCGTTGAAGTATTTGAATTTGTAGCGAGCTTACCGTACTTGGATGAATATTCTTCAAGATATTCTGTGCTCGCATCCTAAGCATATTGACCTGAAGCCCAAACACATTTAAATAAAAATAGATCTGTGAAAAAAAAAGTCGTGTGACACTCAGAGACTGCCGCGGTAAAGCTATTGCATAGGATTTTTAATCAACTTATGCAATTATATTTTTTATTTATTTTGTATTTATTTAGTATTTTTTTTCTTTGATATTAATTCAAGTTTACAAAACAATATACACTGTCTTTTTACCAAAATACATTCTAACAATATTACTGCCAAACAATATGATCTAAAGACAATAACTACTAAACAGAGAACATAATAGTAATATGAGCATATCTATGGAATAAAAAACACTAAGATTCAATAGATGGTACTGAAGGACGCGGACGTTATGTATTGTGTAAAGTTGATAAGCATTATATATTTTGTAATTAGTTTTTTACAATGGGATTATAGAAAAGCAAGGAAGAGGAATTTAGAATTACTGTGTTGTCAAGGCAACGGATAACGGCCGGTGGTTACAGCACGCGTGCGCTAATCTGCCTATAGAGCAAGCTGCCACATCCTAGTCGCACTGCAGTTACAATCATATTCTCTATCCTTTTCTATGGAGTTAGGTTTTTTCGTTATGAAATTTCTTGATTTTGTCGCCGCGCTCAAAGCCCGCGATAAAAGCTGTATAATAGCTTAAAAACTTAGAAATACTTTTTTTTATTGTCGTAAGGCATTTGTCTTCCATCTCACATGATGGAAAGTGTAGATGAAGACGAAGATGATGCACGCCCATCCAAAAGAAACCTGTTCACTCTACTCTTAAAGGCTCCAGAGTTCAACTCTTTTAGGTATTTAATCATGTAAACTTTTTAAATAATTTTGTCATGAATTAGTCGCACTGTACAGAGTATATGCATGTGTTAGATTAGAGAAAATAGATAAGATTAATTATCTTTTAAAATATTAGAATATTTAGAACGAAAGGAATTTGAGTATATCAAATCAAACCAAAACAAATCATATTAAACTTTCTTTTTATTTCAATGTCCAGTAGTCAGTCAGTTAGTCAGTCGTGATTCTATTCGTCTGTTCCAAGGTGTAGATCCTATGGAGAAGAACAGACAAGAAACTCCATGGACACTCTTTTCCAACATATTTACATACATATTTCACATTATACACATATCCATAAATCAAACATTATAAATTATTACAAAACTTAGAGAACATTTTAGTAAAGAGAAATACACAAAAGTGAATTGCATATACTTAGCTTTTAAATCCATATAGTATCTTCAATTACTGGTTAAATAGTATAGAGCTCCGTACTGGTCCACGTCTCGACGAGAAGTCCTTTAATCCATTCGGAACATTCGTTTTTATAGGCGAGGACAAGCAACTTCAATATTGTATGACTACCGTCATCAAACTATACTATCTTCAGAAAGTATTTAAAGTAATTTATTAATACAAACAAATATCAATATTTTTATAAAATATATAGTTACTATTTTTAACTATATATTTTATGTAACTATATATTAATGATTACATTAACATGACTAACAGTGTTATAGGCAACGGCAAGCGAATATAACATACAAGTTTGTATTTTAATCAACTACCGTCATCAAACAATATCTTCTGAAAATATTTAAAGTAAACAATTAACAAGCATAAATCAATATTTATATATAATATTTAGTTACATTAACATAACCCTAACACGGCCATACTGACAGTGCTTCGTCCTCGAAGCACACAAACACACAAACGTAGGTACTTTCAATTATACTCTTCAATTGGTTTAAATTCTCTATCATACTGAAAAAAAAACATTAGTATCTTTTTTTTTTATTGCCATCTACATAGACATGCCAAGCCCATATCCACCCGCCGTGGTGGGATAGCTTGACACCAAATAGTAGGCCAATCGGCGCATTATTTTTCTCTTTTTTTTTATTGACAACTACATAGACATGCCAAGCCCATCCACCCGCCGTGGTGGGATAGCTTGACACCAGTAGGCCAATCGGCGCATTATTTTTCTCTTTTTTTTTTTTATTGACAACTACATAGACATGCCAAGCCCATCCACCCGCCGTGGTGGGATAGCTTGACACCAGTAGGCCACTCGGCGCATTATTTTTCTCTTTTTTTTTTTATTGACAACTACATAGACATGCCAAGCCCATCCACCCGCCGTGGTGGGATAGCTTGACACCAGTAGGCCAATCGGCGCATTATTTTTCTCTTTTTTTTTATTGACAACTACATAGACATGCCAAGCCCATCCACCCGCCGTGGTGGGATAGCTTGACACCAGTAGGCCAATCGGCGCATTATTTTTCTCTCTTTTTTTTTTATTGACAACTACATAGACATGCCAAGCCCATCCACCCGCCGTGGTGGGATAGCTTGACACCAGTAGGCCAATCGGCGCATTATTTTTCTCTTTTTTTTTATTGACAACTACATAGACATGCCAAGCCCATCCACCCGCCGTGGTGGGATAGCTTGACACCAGTAGGCCAATCGGCGCATTATTTTTCACTTTTTTTTTATTCAGTCTTTAGAAGTCTAGTCTATTTCAGTCAATGTCAAGTAATTGTAATTGTCAAGTCTTCCAGTGTTAATTCGTAGTCATAATGAAATTAATGAAAAAAAAAATGTGGATGAGATGAAATGGGGACCGTCTTCCGCAAAAAACAAAAAAATGATCTCCAACTAGCGTTTGCATTATTAAAATACCCTTCTAATAATTTTATTTTTCAGTTATTTGAAAGAACACTGCAAATTCGTTCGGCCACTCTGACTACCCGCCACATGTAGTAACATCTTGACTAAATTTGCCAAGACAAAAATATTCAGTTCTAATTCTTTTAATTTAACTGTAATTACGATTTTTGCATATACTTGTAAGCAACCGATGCTTTGACCATACTACAATTTGAACCTGTATCGTCACCAGGACATCGTTTATAATACAGGTGTCAAAACTAATTTATTTGACTAAAAAAAAAAAAAATTGACTTGATTTTCAGATTTTCAAAGATCACAACACAAAAATGACGGTATGGTACGAATTGTGCGTCAAGAAAGACCGAGTTAATTTTATATAATGTTTAGAAAGTTGTTTGGATAAGTTAATGTTTGCAAAATGTCTTTTATTTCATTATTATTTTTATTGCTAACTATGATTTTATTTTAATACAGTTACTCTATGTAACTGTATTATTTATGTTATCGTAGGAAAGGGATGATGGAATTGGGTCTAGGTCGATGCTGTGGTCTGGGCACTATCAGGGCGGTACTGAAAGGCCGTGGTCCACAGAGGCCCTAAAGGAATTGGGTCTAGGTCGATGCTGTGGTCTGGGCACTATCAGGGCGGTACTGAAAGGCCGTGGTCCACAGAGGCCCTAAAGGAATTGGGTCTAGGTCGATGCTGTGGTCTGGGCACTATCAGGGCGGTACTGAACGCTGTGGTCCACAGAGGCCCTAGAGGAATTGGGTCTAGGTCGATGGTGTTGTCTAGATCATTCAATATGATCGTGGGCAACACGGGATGTAAAAAAATAATATATTTTTGTATTTGATCTAGCCGAGCCTGTATTGGAGGTGTATTTCCGTTGCAAATAATTAAAAATGTTGTTGGCGCAAAACCGGTTGATTTTTGTATTGTAATATTCAGAGACAGTTGCATTTTCATAAAACGTTTGGCCATTCTGACAACTCGCTACATATAGTAACATCTGGACTAAATTAGTTAAAAAATATTTAGTTCTAATTCTTCGAATTTAACTGTAATTACTATTTTGGCATATACTTTGTAAGCTACCGATGCTTCGTTTATACTGCAATTTGAACCTGTATCATAACCAGGACATAGGTGTCCAATTTGTGACTAATTTCGTTTGACTAAAAAAAAAACTGACTTGATTTTTAGAAATAGGAGAATCATGTTTGGGGTTTAATGAATCTATATGCCCGGCTTTTTTTTTATAGTAAGTACAAAATTTTGTGAGCTGCAAGGTTGTCGCTTTATTGATTAAGAATCATTTGTTGGTTTACTGTTTTTTGAATTTCTTGTACGATTACGGTTAGATTTCAGTCATTCAACAAAGATCACAACACAAAATGACGGTATTGTACGAATTATGCGTCAAGAAAAACCGAGTTGATTTTATATAATATTTAGAAAGATAGTAGGTACTTTTGTAAAATATTGTCAATGTCGTTTGGTTAAGGTAAAATATTTTTTTAATTATGTTTTTTTTTTTTTTTTTTTACAATTAGTGAGAAGATTATCCCACAGTAACAACATTTTTAGGATCTATCTTAAAATCTTTAGGGCAATGCGAGTTACAAGTGTCCTTAGTGCAACGATCTATTGGTTTTTTTTTTTTATTTATTTTTTTGTTATGGAATATGACGTAAATAAGTCTATCAATTGTGAAGTATTTTTAACAATTGTACTTTACCATGAAACTAGTAAATATCTTTAGTTAAATTACGTATTTAGTTTTACTATGGTATAATTAGTAAATAAGTCTCGTGATTTTTGTAAATGAAGATTTAAGATAACAATGAAAGAACAGTAGATGGGTAGTTTGCAATAATATTGATAATATTTTGATGCGAAAGTGTTGAATGTTGTGCATAGAAGGTTATAATTATTATAGGGATGTTTTTCATCCGTGTCCAATAAACAAAACAAGTTAGCTATTGCAATAAATAGAAAGAACTTTTCCGCATAACCTATCACGGCCAGACTGACCTGTACTTCGCTCTTGAAGTACTTGAACGTCAATTAAATAATTGCACAAAATATCAACAATAACAACAACGTAATAATAATCATGGCTGATCACCAATAAACTATATCACCTCGGCCAGCAGCCACAGCACCACGGATTGCCCCCAGAAGGCCCTCCAACATAGCATGATGCATCTGAAAAGTTTTGTGACAAAGTACATAAACAATAACAAAGCACATAGGTTCCGATCCCACTTCTGATGTTAGATTAGAGAAAATAGATAAGATTAATTATCTTTTAAAATATTAGAATATTTAGAACGAAAGGAATTTGAGTATATCAAATCAAACCAAAACAAATCATATTAAACTTTCTTTTTATTTCAATGTCCAGTAGTCAGTCAGTTAGTCAGTCGTGATTCTATTCGTCTGTTCCAAGGTGTAGATCCTATGGAGAAGAACAGACAAGAAACTCCATGGACACTCTTTTCCAACATATTTACATACATATTTCACATTATACACATATCCATAAATCAAACATTATAAATTATTACAAAACTTAGAGAACATTTTAGTAAAGAGAAATACACAAAAGTGAATTGCATATACTTAGCTTTTAAATCCATATAGTATCTTCAATTACTGGTTAAATAGTATAGAGCTCCGTACTGGTCCACGTCTCGACGAGAAGTCCTTTAATCCATTCGGAACATTCGTTTTTATAGGCGAGGACAAGCAACTTCAATATTGTATGACTACCGTCATCAAACTATACTATCTTCAGAAAGTATTTAAAGTAATTTATTAATACAAACAAATATCAATATTTTTATAAAATATATAGTTAAAAGTAGTAATGATTACATTAACATGACTAACAGTGTTATAGGCAACGGCAAGCGAATATAACATACAAGTTTGTATTTTAATCAACTACCGTCATCAAACAATATCTTCTGAAAATATTTAAAGTAAACAATTAACAAGCATAAATCAATATTTATATATAATATTTAGTTACATTAACATAACCCTAACACATGCAATACAAAATGACTAAAATAGCATGATTAAATGAATACGTGTGGTAAATTTATGCATAGTAAATATACTACTCCAGTATACTATAATACAATTTCGGACGTTCTTTAACTATGAGACTGATGGTAAGTATTACGAAGATAATTTATCGAAAAAACTACTTTAGATAAATTTAAATATTACTAAAGTACTGTAAAGCTTTCTTATTTGAAAGAAAATTATTGTTGTATTCGATAAGCTGGATATACCTATATCCAGCTTAATGAATACAATAACAATTTTAAATAGATTTCATAGCAATTTTAATATGTAGGTGTTATAAATCTTAACGAATTTTATAATTAATCAGAATATGTGTTTTTTTTATGTTGTATGTTTTTATGTCCTTGCTACTCAATAAAAAGTTTCCAAGCATAGTCATAGTAATTGCGATAAATGGTGATAGAGCAAGATCCCAGAGGCTCCAGCCCTACGTCATTTCTGCAAAGCTGAAATTTTCAGGATTATCAGTACAATGTCTTGTTAAGATGTATGCGTACCCATTAGCTTGAAAGCGGGGCCGTTTCTCAGGTAGCGCGAAGTATAGGTAGATAAAAACCTTACTTACCTACGTAAAAGTAGAAAAGCTAATACTTAAATATTATTTTAAGAATAATAATTAAAATTAAAATTTATTACTGTTAGACACTTTCCGTGGGCCATTACTTGTCAGACGTCTTGAAAGTTGTGAAAAAATTAGGTAAACTACGTTAGAGCAGCAAACCTAAATTTTATATATATTATCTTAGGTACCTAAACTTCTTAGTTTTTTTTAAAGTGTGTATTGTCATCGGTCCTCGATAAATATACAAAGTTTGAACGAAATCTGGCCGTTTAAAGTGTGTCAAAATCGCACCCAAAGGAGTCGGTTACAAACAAACAAAAATACAAATATTTTAAGGTGTCTGGGTGATGATTGGCCCTACGGATTGGTCTGGCCGCCACACAAAGATTCTTAAAATAGTACCTAAGATAATATATATAAAATTTGGGTTTGCTACTATAACGTAGTTTACCTAATTTTTTCACAACTTTTAAGAAGTAATGGCCCACGGAAAGTGTCTGGTAGTAATGAATTTTAATTTTAAATAATATTCTTAAAAAATATTTAAATATTAGCTTTTCTACTTTAACGTAGGTGAGTAACCTTTTATCTACCTGTACTTCGCGCTATCTGAGAAACGGCCACGCTTTCAAGCTAATGGGTACGCATTCATCTGAACAAGAAATTGTACTCACAATCCTGAAAATTTCATCTTTGCAGAAATGACGTAGGTCTGGGGGCTCTAGGCTCTTGGACCATGATAATTACGAGGGATAAAGGAACCAAGATTAAAGTGAACGTTCCTACGGACAAAGAAAATATTAAATAATACATTACCCCAAAGTTAGAATTTGAACCCATACTTGATTTGAATTATATTAAAGGCTTTGAACACTGACTTAATGTGTTTTGATATAAATAGTTACATCAGGTCAGATGTTTTTGGCAGCTCCAAATGAGTAATAGTAAACTGGAAATCCATTCGTAAAGCTGTGTTTTGTTCTATGTATATTGAAAAGTTATTGAGTAAAGGTACACTACAGTAACAGAAAAATATTTCTCTACAGAATGACAGGTTGATGGATTGACCCTGATTAGGTTATTTATAAGAAACTTCAGAACAGAAGGGAGGCTAAAATAAATATGGCAAAAATTTGCATTCGCCATCTTGTAGCAGGTAATTGTGCGAATGTTAAAGGAACGGCGTTTGTCTTACAAGTTTAGGGAATTTGTGAAAAGTTGGATGTTAGAGCGCCTATGTAATACCCTGGGAACGAGATATTTTTTCCCGTTACATGAGAAAGTTTTTGAAGGAAGATATTGTTCGTATGCTTTACAAGGAGAGTTCAATAAATATTTTTGTAATATTTTTAGCTGTGTCGGCGTTGTGATTTATGAAGTATTTTGTTTGTGAAGTTGCTTAATGTTACTAAATGTATGTTTTTTATTATTGCAGGTAAGTAACTTATTCAGCAATTGTTAGCGACCTGGTAAGAACAAAATTACTTCAAATCTGAAATTTTTGAAAAAATAATATTTAGACCAATATTGACGTTAAGTAACATCTAATTAATTGACTAAATGCAATAACCTATTATTAGTTTTAAAAAATCTTTAAAATATACGAACGAGAAGTATTGACGACGACTGTCTTGTTGGTCTGGTGGTAAGCGTATGCGGCTGTTGATCAAGAGGTCTCGGGTTCACAAGTTTTTGTTTCGGAGTCTGGGTGTAGGCTATGTTTAATATATATGTATTAAAAAAAAGTATGTATTTCTATCAGTTGTCTAGTACCCATAATATAAGCTCTGCTTAGTTTCGGTTGAGATGACGTTACATGACGTAAAAATATATATTTATTTAGGATATCATTTGCAAAGATTTTTTGTTAGCATACAAAAGTACCCTGTTTTGGCAATTCATGGTCTTAGCTATTTACTAACGGAATTGTAGAAACAAAACATTTCCCAGATGTTCAAAATATTCTACCCCAATTTATATTAATTCACTCTGTTGAATCTATATTGTTATTGCTTACACCGTTGATTGTTTATCTATTGGATTAAGTCTTTCATCGTATCGAGATTGATCTGCAACGTTTTTTGTAGTCTCTCTAATAGATTTATTTTTACATTTTACTGTAATACTCTTGCGATCTTTAAATATATCTAACAAAGTGATTCATAATACTTTATTTCTAATCAAATTCTTATCCTGTTAAAGATGTAATGTAAATCTTCACTTTATTCAGAATCAACTTTACACAAATATCTTTTACTTCATCTATATATAAATATTTAATGATTACTCTGTATTCAATAACAAAATGTAGTAATCCCTCTTTTGATATGAAAATTATCAAAGAGTCGACGTTCATAGTGGGTTCAATTGAACAGTACACGACTTATCACGTTTCAAAAGGCCTCCTCGGGGATGGTAGAAATGATCGCCTTGAAATTTATAGCAAAATTTTGTTGTAATTATACTGATAATTACCTCCTGATTATAAGTTTTGATGTCAACTCAGGTGCAAAACGAATTAAGGTTCGTAATAAGATGGGAAATTGCTTTCACATCTATTCTAAGTTCGTTCATGTGATACCTCTCGCGGGATCACTATGAGTTTTGTGTACGTAGAAGTTATAATGAGTAATATTTTTATCAAAGGGAAGTTTTATGATATCGGGATAGCAATTCTGTCGTCAACAAGTTTATGGAACAGGTGATGATTATAAGTTTAATTTGATTTCTTATGGTTAAATTATTACAAATGTAACGGTGTCTTAATATAGGCCGATCTAATCGAGTTAAAAGGTGAGATTATGAGCACCGACCCGTTGCAATTTCAGGCCTATCTCATTAATCTCATTGAGTTGCCCCATGATGCCACAAGTGGTATTTGTTCGTTCTAGTCGTTCCATGGGATTAGTGACACTAGTACTTCGGTTCCAAAATTCCGTTATCATCTACACAATGTGACTTGTGGTACAAATATCGTTTATCTTCGATCGTGCCGAGCCATTCTGATCGTATAATATTATTTGCATATTAGACTGATATATTTATGTTACTTGTCCCTGGTACAAAGAACTCTCACTTGTCCCACACTGGAACAACTCAATAGGACTAGTGCAATAGACCCGTAATTTCCAACTTGATAGACATTTCAAAACTAATATCTAAGATTTTAAAATACAGATAATCCAGTACTAACATCATGAAACATTAGAGTGCACAATATTATTTTATAATATTAAAAACGATTATTAATTCTTTCAATAAAAACACAGTATAGTAATTTCAAAAACAATACAAACAGCCTACCGGTACATATACTAAAAATCGTTCAATGAAACATTACAAAATAATCAATTCTTTCAATTTTAGTTTAACAATTATTCTCATCGAATCTTCTCCGGACAGGCACACGGAGCGGGTAGGTCCATATGTCTTCCCCACTTCGATAGTGACAGGTACAGGTGTCAAGCGTGTAAGGAACCAGTCGGGTGAAGCAGGTTACAATTTGTATATTCTCAGTTCAATGTACTGAAAATGTTCTCAGTTTTATTTTTATTGTTGTCGAGAGAGTTTAATTATTGGTCATTGCTATGCGATTTATTTTTTGTGTTGGATTTTATATGCACCTTATGTTTTACTTAAAATTAAGATCATATGTTTCACTAGCTTTCGCTTGCAGGTCCAGTTATGTCGGATGTCCCGGCAAAAAGTAGACTACGTCACGCTCTAGACTATCTGTGTATCAAATTTCATTTAAATCGGTTCAGTACTTTTAATGTAAAAGAAAGACAACCATAGAGACAGAAAGAGTTATTTCCGCATTAATAATATTAGTAAGGATTTAAAATATCAATAGTTTAGTACTCTAGTATTCATTTAGCCTAGGCTGAAAAAAAACCTAAATTCATTGAATTCTAATTATCTTTTTCCGATACCTTTTATTTACTTCGACATTAATAATTATGTTAATCCTGGTAGGCATTTTTTAATAATGTAGATCAGAAAATAATAGCTCCCACCATCAAAAAACCAGAATTGTACCAGATAAACTTTTAAGTAAATATGTGCATACAGAAATAATACAAAGAATTCAAGTACCTTAGTATAACGTCCACAAGAACTGCGCGTTAAAAAAACAACCAACATTTTTACTTATTTTTTTGTAAAATAAAACACGTCAATCTGACACTCCGCCGGTCAAGCCGGAACAAACAAGGCGGAGCGGTTGGAGGCGACAACGTGACAAACAAAATGTACCATTCTGTATACAAAATTGTATCATCTCGTCTAATAAGCTTTTGCACTAAAAAACATTATTAGAGTACATTTTAATTAAGCCACCTAAATTGCGTTCCAATGTAAACATTATATCCTGTGTTATTAATTTTAATTAAAATTGTTCATTTGCGAATTTTGTTATTTTGTAGTAGGTCAATATTGTAGATATTAAAATTTACAGACTGATCACATACACTTATTTCTCAATCTCATTCAGTCAACATACTAATATTTCTTTTAATATTTTTTTATATAATCTCTTTGTTTCGTAGGTAATACTTTACTCGATGTGTATTTAAGTATGTTTTTTTATGTAAAAAAGCAACTTCCACATTACGAATATATATGTCAAATATTCGTCAATTATAGATAAATCATTAGAAAAAACTAATGCCGTCCAATGGGTAACTCACTAACTCAGTTGGTGTGGTTTTTTGCCAGGCACATCAATTGTCGCGCCGGAGGCGGGTGTTCGGCTACAGCTTATTTCCAATTTGCGCCTATCAATCAGTAACAATCTCGCTGAGTGGATTACGGGTAAATGAAATTTGCATAGAAACCCGCTGTGCATTGCGTTTGTATCCTGATTTACTGTTTGTTACTGTTTGATAGTTCTCGTTTTTATATTTAAATCAATGGTTGGATTGCTCTGCTTAAAGTAATTAGAGTTGTAACGAATACTTTCTTTTAGATTTTCTTTATGAATCCTTACTATTACTATTACTCATAGTTTTGTTTATTTGCATTCATCAGTCAATATTTTATTATATTTAAACTAGACTATTTCTAAGAACACAGAATATACTTTACCTTTTAAATATTTAACTATCGTTATTTTATACGAGGCATGCCTTTTAAGTCTTGACGTTTGGTGAAAAAAACACAACTAAAACTAGACTCTTATCGGTTGAACCTTTGCAGAGTTTTCTTACGCCATCTGACGCGGGCCGCCTTGTGGTCGTCTGAAATCAGATGCGGTATCCAACGGCAAACTAGCTTTCTCACACCAAGTGCTTTATGCAAGATCTTATGAATGGTTATCCCTGAGATGCCTAATAGAGCCTATATCTCTCGATGCGTCACGTCACGATCTTTAAGAATTAGCTGTCTCACAGCAATGATGTTATCTTCAGTGAAGGCTGATTTTGGGCGTCCTTCGCGAGATTTGTCACTAACACTAACACTGGTATTTAAAATTCCAGAGTGGACATACTAGATGTCCACTCTGGAATTTTAAATACCAGCGTCCGACAGTCCGCAGACTTGGGACTTCATCAATGAACATAGATGTTAGCTCTTCAAAACACTGAAGCCGTGCCAGGCCTCTTCTAAAGTAGTAGAATAATACTGCACGAATATTTTCCTTAGAAAGATTCATTGTCGTACGTAACATGACAGGTTCCAATCGACGCTGTGACTAAACAATAGCATTAACCCTTTCAACTGTTTCGAGATTCAAAATTTAAAAACATTCGAATGTAGAACAGTTCTAAATTCAAAATTGCCGGGTAATAGGGAAACGACAGAACTTAAAAGGCATGCCTAAAATGATGATATTCTGTACAAGTGCTGGTGTACTTTAGTTTGTATTTGTGTCCTTAAGTTTTAGACTACCTTACCTTATTATATTTACTGAGTCTTGAAAACCCTAATGTAAAAATTTATAAAAAGTAACTAAAACCCAATAAGAAGCTTTTAGAGCTTCAAATAACCAGGTCTTACTAAATTTTCACAGAACAAGTAGAATACACTACACGTTCTCGTTCAATTGCATGCATACTATCATAAGAAGATAACGTAATACGGGAAGAAATCTGCGTTACCGAATTAAACTTAGGGTCTCAAACTTTCAATAACGATTAATCCTTAACATATGCACAATTCGTCATTTCACCTTAGAAACAACGATATCATTCTATCAATATTAAGTTATCTGTTTCTGGATATCAATGTGTCAATGGTACATAGTTATTCATTTATTTAAATTATAGTGTAACTATCTCTAGGTGAAGAAAACCGGTACTAATGTTACTTGGTAACAAGTGTTGTTATGCCTCATTAGTATACTAATTAAACTAGATTCAAAGGTCTCAGGTTCGAAGCCTGAGTCGGGTCAAAAGTGTTATTGAGTATTTTAGATTATAGAAATTCTTAACAATAACCCGGAGTTTTGTAGTTTGGGGTCTAAACTCCCATGCCGCGGAGAGCATATGTTCTATGTTCTATGTTATGTGGGTGGTTTCCGCACTTAGTCCTTTAAGTGGACCATTGTACGTGAAGGCGGCCATCACTCCAGCCAGCCCACCTCCCTCCAGAAGCGGATAAGGTCTCCGAGTCTGTCCAGACATTCTGCAACAGATTTAGGAGATCCGAGTGTGTTTTTCCGTGTTTCGGTGACACCTGTGCACTCAATGAGTACATGCGACACCGTTTCCTCTGCCCCTAAGCATGCTCTGCATAGGGGACTGTCAGTTATGCCTATGGTGTGGAAGTGTTTGTTTAGTGAGCAGTGTCCGGTGATAGTTCCTGCCACCAGCCGCAGACTGTCCCTATCCAAACGCAATAAGCGTTTGGTTATTTTATCATTAGGAAGTGGCATGGCTTCCTTTGATTGTCTGCAGCCTGGGACAGATAGCCAGTGGTGTTGTACTTGTGTGCGGGTAAATTCTTGCAGCCAACCACGGAGCTGGCCGAATGGGACGGGCACCACGGGTTCGGGTCCGAAAACCGCTGCGCCCGACCCCCTTCTAGCCAGCTCATCGGCCGCATCGTTACCTAGCGATCCGCTGTGTCCTTTTATCCATTGTATTGTCACTGAATTCCGGCCGGAGGTCGCAACGCGTTGTAACGCGTTGTGACAATCCATTATGAGTTTCGAAGTGACATGGGTTTTATTTAGGGATTTAAGTACCGATGCACTATCAGAGACTATACGGATGTGTGAGTCCGTAATTTTCCTTGTCTCTATAGCGTGGGCCGCCAGGATAATACCCACGCATTCCGCTTGGAATACAGTGTTGAATCTACCTAGCGGCTTCGATATCCTGATGTTAAGTTCGTCTGAGAATACACCTGCTCCGGTTCCTGTGTTGGTTTTGGAGCCATCGGTGTATATTCTGAGTTCTTTTGTATCTGATTTGTCGTGTGGTTCTTCTTCTAGATGTATATTATAGTGCTTCTGAAAATTAAATTTCTTCAGCATCCTATCATTGGGTGATGTCGACATGGGTTGATGTGTGATCGCTCGTTCTCTTATGCGTGTGTGTTTAATTCTGGAGTCATTTTCCAGTGTGCCGGCATTATGGAGTCTAAACGCTGATAGTGCTGCTTCCTCTTTAACAACTAAGTGCAAGGGTGGCAGCCCCAGCATAGTTTGCAGTGCGGCTGTTGGTGTGGTTCTCATGCTACTAGTGATAGCCACGCAGGCGTATCGCTGTAGTTTTTCTAGGGTTTTTTGGCAAGTAGCCAAGTCTGTCCTGGGCCACCAGACTAGGGAGCCATATGTTATAGTTGGTCGAATAACTGTAGTGTACAGCCAGAACGTGGCCTTGGGACTGATGCCCCAATTTCTGCCCAGCAGTTGCTTGCATTGCCACAGTGATATACTGGCTTTTGTGGTAATGTATTCAGTATGTTTAGCCCAATTCAGTTGTTTGTCCAAATAGACGCCCAGGTATTTGGTCTCTGATGTCAGGTTTAGGGTAGATCCGTAAAAGCGTGGCAGTTGCAATTTTGCCAGCTTTCTTTTTTTGGTAAAGAGGACCAGTTCCGTTTTTGTGGGGTTGACTGTTAGTTTATGCTCTTTGCACCAGTCCTCTACAATTTTCAAGGCTTGACGCATGAGGTTACACAGTGTGTTTTCGTGAGTGCCATTTATTATGATTGTTATGTCATCGGCATATCCTACGGTGAAGTAGCCTTTGTCGTTTAAACCACTTAGGAGGCTGTTCACGACGAGGTTCCATAATAGGGGCGAGAGGACACCTCCTTGTGGGCATCCCTTCGCCACCATGGCTCTCGTGGTGTCATTCACCGTGACTTGTATGGCCCTTTGCCTGAGCATGTTGGTTATCCAACTGCATAAGGTTGGGGCCACATTATGCCTTTTAAGGGCTATGTCGATGCTGTGGAACATTGTTTTATCAAAGGCGCCTTCTATATCTATGAAGGCAGCCAGTGCTGAACCTTTGTGGTCTACAGCGCATTCAATTTTGGAAATCACGCTATGCAAAGCGGATTCTGTTGATTTCCCTATTGAGTATGCATGCTGTTGTTTGTGTAGCGGTACCATGCGTAGAGGTCCATCTCTGATGTATCTGTCGCACAGTCTTTCTAGGGTCTTCAATAGGAATGATGTCAGGCTTATAGGTCTATAAGCTTTGGGTTGTGTGTAGTCGGTTTTTCCGGGTTTTGGTATGAAGATAACCTTCACCTCCCGCCAAGCGAGAGGGATCTCTCCATGTGCAATGCAGGCTCTGTAGACCTCCACCAGCCATGGCTTTAGGGATTCGATACCCCATTGCAAAAGGGCCGGTAGAATGTCATCTAGGCCTGCGGATTTATATGGTTGGAAAGACTTGATAGCCCAGGAAATCCTGTCCTCTGTCACTATTTCGCGGGCTACAGTCCAGTCATTGTTGGTTGGTTCCATTCCTGTATTTTCCTTCCAGGTCTTTTCCTCTGAGAGGCTACAGTCTGGGAAGTGTGTTTCAAGAAGGACCTTACAGATTTCGTGGTCTGTTTGTGTGAATGTGTTATCGGGCTTTTTTAGCGCACCGAGGTTGCGATCGTGGTCGCTGGATAGGATTTTCCTCACTCGGGCAGCTTCATTGTTTGATTCGATTGATTCGCAGAACTTCCTCCAGGCTAGTCTCCTGGCGTGTCTGATTTGTTTTTTGAAGGTATATTGGGTTTCCTTGTAGAGTTCCCAATCATCCGGGTGTCTCGAGTTTTTGGCTCGATTGAATTGTTTACGTAGTGTATTTCTGAGTTTTTCGAGTTCAGCGTTCCACCATCGGTTGGTTTTACACTTGGTGTACGGAACTCTTAATTTGCAGCATTTGTGATATGCCTCTTTGATGTAAAGTGTTAGCTTAGTCACTGTATGCTCTATCTGTGTGGTGTCTGTGATTGATGTCAGAGGTAGATTACTAGCTATTAATGAAGCGAGAAGACGCTTGTAGCCAGGTATATCTGTCCGACGCGGATTTCTTTTCGGGGTTGGCTCTATTGTGTTTACTGTTATTGTGAAACGAATTCTCCTGTGATCTGAGCAAGAGAGTTCGTTGGATACACGCTAGTTTGATATACGATTTGTTGCGTTATCTGTTCCTAGCGTTAGGTCAATGATGGATTGTCCCCGGGCTGTGACCCAGGTGGGCTCTGAGCCCCGGTTTACTATATTATGATTAGTTGAAAATAAGTAAGTGGACAATACCTCAGAGAGCATATAAAACCGTTGGTCGTACGCCTGATCTCTCCCCGGTCGTGTCGGATATCCGTCCTATCGGATTATGAGAGGCAGGTAACAGAGAGTGCATCTGTATGCACTCTTCTACATTATGCTATCTCTTGCGTAGTTGGATTGTCTAAGTTGAGATTGGCCACCGTGACCGAATCAGTAAGGAGAATATCAATAAATAATAATTATTATTATTAAATTAACAAATTTAGCTGTTATCCCTGAAAGATTGAAATCAGTATTCTGATGATCCTTTGTATATGACGAAAAACAAACTAAGAAAACAGATATTAACTTTTTATTGTGTCTAGAATACTTAATACAAGCTAACCAAAATACAAAGTTAAAGGCACCCAAAATTCAAAAATAATATAAATTTAACTTTTGATCATGATTGAACAGAACTTTGGTAAGTTATACAAAACACTGAGATAATATTTAGCCAAGATTAAATATAATTACGAGAAATCAATTCATTCTTCGAGTAGAATAAGCAAAAACAATTTTGTTTATGATATCAAGCATTTATTTGTACAGGTAAACATCACAGTGCACATTTCTGTGTTTAATGGAGACGTAAATTTTTATGAGTTCTGACAAGAACTTAGTAGCTTTTGAATACTATATAATACTAATAATATATTGTTTACTTTTATAATTAACTAGATGAATATTGATTGTGGGAGAGAAAGTTTGTTCCATATCATACTTTTTTATACACGGTTCTGCTCTAATGTCATAGTTTTATGTAAGTACAAATATTAAAATATGTATTATATTATATTATAAAGGATAGTATTATAAAAAATGCACAAAAAGATATATCTAGGTCATAGTATATACTAGAAATCACTTGTTGAGCAATTTTCCATTACTTTCACAGGTTTCCAGAGTCTCTTTTTCCCCTCACCGGTAACATTTTGGAATACATACCGTTTTTTAGGGTTCCGTTGCCAAATGGCAAAAAAAGGAACATTTATGGATTCGTCATGTCTGTCTGTTTGTCTGTCTGTCCGTCCCTCCGTCCGTATGTCACAGCCACTTTTTTCCGAAACCATAAAAGCTATACTTTTGAAACTTGGTAAGTAGATGTAATCTGTGAACCGCATTAAGATTTTTACATAAAAATAGAAAAAAAAACAATACATTTTGGGGGTCCCCATACTTAGAACTGACACTCAAAAAATTTTTTTCATCGAACCCATACGTGTAGGGTATATATGGATAGGTATTCAAAAACGATGTTGAGGTTTCTAATATCATTTTTTTATAAACTTAATAGTTTGCCCGAGAGATACTTCCAAAGTGGAAAAATGTGTGCCCCCCCCCCCCCCCCTGTAACTTCTAAAATAAGAGAGTGATAAAACTAAAAAAAAAATATGCTGTACATTACCGTGCAAACTACTAACGAAATTGATTTGAACGAGATCTAGTAAGTAGTATATTTTTAATACGTCATAAATCGTAAACTGCAATTTACCTTTCATTCAATCAATACACTACTATAAAAACATCGATCCAAGTTACAACGAACTACAAGAACTTTTATATGATATTACTTGCTGATACGAACCCTTCATGGGCGAGTCCGACTCGCACTTGGCCGCTTTTTTATTTATTGAACGGCGTCGTGCATTTGACACAAACATCCGACAGGTTTTGTTTTATTAAATAATCGGTGCATTTAGTTGTATCAATATTTTTATTTGATTATTAAATAGGCATATCTTCACCTTAAATGACATTTAATCTTCATAAAAATAATTCATTCATGCATTACGTTTCAACGGTTTAAAGCTTATAAAACTCTACACAACAGCAATAAAATAAAATAAACACATCAAAAAAGGAAATACTAAAACTGTTTTCGTCTGTAGTAAAAAAAATATTTTGCAAATATACGTAGAAAACTCGACCACAAATTTAACACACTAAGTTACATTTTTGTTTGTATGTTTTTCTATTGTTCGTGCTCATTTGTCGAAGGGTTGATATTAAGCCTTCAACACGAATTTGTTATTAGTTACATAACACTGTTTTTTATAGCTTTAATTGAAGTCGACACCATTTCATGTTTCTGTAGTACCTCTTGCTTTGTAGTGTTAAATTAAAATATATGAGTTATTTTGACTAACACGACATTTTCATGTTTTGGGGTTGTATATTAGCTTCTCTTTACATTTCAACGCAGTTTTGTTGCTTTGATGATTACCATCATATTACCTAATTAATGTTTTGGTATGTTATTTTAAGAATGATTTTTTTTGCGCTTTTAAATACTTTCTTTCATAATAAACTACGTTTTATTTTTTTATACTGAACCCATATATTTTTTTTAAAATATACGCTTATGACATTGTATGGTCTCTCGGTGGAAAATCTGATATTCAGGTAAAACTGGTTGAACTAGTAGCCAACCTGAAATAATATTGGGAATAAAGCTTGGGAGGAGAAAACGCATAAGACACTGATGCAAGGCTCCTACATAATTCCGTTTAGTTCCTTTCTAATGTAATTTCGTTTTCCCTTAACAGATAATACATCTACTGACCGATAGAGCTCATCTTGAAGTCAATAAAAACTTAATTCATACAAGCTAGACTATAATATAAATGAATTCGGAGCAAACTGGATAGTCCGTTTACTACTTTAAATATTTATTTTGAAAAATAACAGGTGTAAATTAAATGCTTAACAATTTTTATAAGGTACTTTACAATATTATAATAGCTTACCAACCTCATAAAGGAGCTCAATTGTGCACCGTGGTTTGAAAGACATTTACTAAAAATAATGAAAGAAAGCTAATAAAAAGATACGAGATATAAAAAAATCCCATGGATGCAATGGAATTAAATTTGATCAACAAGCGATATTCTATGTTATCTACTTAGGGTTGCAATACATTTTACGAATATTACGAATGTTGAAACAAAAGAAAAGGGGCCAAGTGCGAATCGGACTCGCCCATGAAGGATTCCGTAGCAGCAAGTAACATATAAAAGTTTTTGTAGTTCGTTGTAACTTTCATCGATATTTTAATAATAGTGTATTGATTGAGAGAAATGTAAAATGATTTATGACGTGTTAAGAAAAAAGCGGCCAAGTGCGAGTCGGATTCGCCCATGAAGGGTTCCGTATCAGCAAGTAAAATCATATAAAAGTTCTAGTAGTTCGTTGTAACTTTCATCTATGTTTTTATACTAGTGTATCGTTGGTCTAGTGGTTAGCGTATGCGACTGCTAAACAAGAAGTCTCGGGTTCAAATCCCGGGTCGGGCCAAAAAGTGTTTTTGGGATTTTCTTAGGAAATTCCTAATAGCTGCCCGGAGTTTGGAAGTTTGGCGGTGATATTCACGCCCGTGCCTCGGAGAGCACGTAAAGCCGTCGGTCCCGGTTGTCATGAATATCTATGGCAATCGTTATTGGGAAGTCAGTGCCCTCAAATATACTGACAACTAGTTCAATCTTCAAATTTCGTTCTCCCTTAGGGTTGCGGAGGTCCGATACCAGTCGCTCCGTGGAAAAACTGAAATTCAGGTAAAACCGGTTGAACTAGTAGCCGACCCCAAATAAACTTGGGAATAAGGCTAGGAAGATGTATTGATTGGATGAAAGGTAAATTGCGTGTTACGATTTATGACGTATTAAAAAAAAACTACTCACTAGATCTCGTTCAAACCAATTTTCGTTGGTAGTTCGCATGGTAATGTGCAACATATATATTTTTTAGTTTTATCACTCTCTTATTTTAGAAGTTAGAGGGGGGGGGACACACATTTTTCCACTTTGGAAGTGTCTCTCGCTCAAACTATTCAGTTTAGAAAAAAAATATTTTAAAAATCTCAACATCATTTTTGAACACCTATCCAAAAAAAATTTTAGAGTTTCAGTTCCAAGTATGGGGACCCCTAAAATGTATTGTTTTTTTTCTATTTTTATGTAAATTTTTTAATGTGGTTCACAGAATACATCGACTGACCAAATTTCAACAGTATAGCTCTTACAGTTTCGGAAATAATTGGCTGTGACATACGGACGGACAGACAGACAGACAGACGAATCTATAAGGGTTCCGTTTTTTGCCATTTGGCTACTGAACCCTAAAAATTACTTACTAGATCTCGTCAATTTTCATTGGAAGTTTGCAGGGTTATATACATCATATATTTTTTTTTGGTTTTATCATTCTCTTATTTCAGAAGTTATAGGGACACACACACACACATTTTACTACTTTGGAAGTGTCTCTCGCGCAAACTATTCAGTTTAGAAAAAAAGATATTGGAAAAATCAACATCATTTTTGAAGGACTATCCATAAATGGTGTGGTTTTGATGAAAAAAATAATTTTGAGTTTCATTTCTAAGTATGGGGACCCACAAAATTTATTGTTTGTTTTCTATTTTTGTGTAGAAATATTGATGCCTTTCACAGAATACATCTACTTACCAAGTTTCAACAGTATAGCTCTTATAGTTTCGGAAAATAGTAGCTGTATTTTTTGAGTTAGCCGTTTAGCTTTTATAGGCCTTTAAAGTAGAATTTCTCGCAAACGGATACCTAAATCAAACAATCGTCTCAGAAACCCTTTATTAAAAGAGAAATAAAAGATTTTTTCAAAGACCTATCTAATGACACCCCACATGGTGGGGTAGCTGCGAGAAAAAAAAACATTCCCACTTTACGTGTAGGGGAGGTACCCCAAATAAAATATTTTTCATAATTTTATTGTAGCACTTTGTCGACGTAATTAGAATACATATTCATGCAAAGTTTATCTATAGAGCACTTTCTTATCATTTGGACGGTAAGTCGACGACGGACGGACGGACGGACGGACATGACGAATCTATAAAGATTCGGGTTCGGGTTCTAAGTCATAACCTTTGGAACCCTAAAAACTGCAAAATAATTTTACTTGTACACATTATTTATGCTGAAACAGGACATTCGTATAGTGTCCAACATTCTGCTTACTAAACGATAATCCACGATAGACCCTTGTACTAAAGATTCTGAGAGAACAACTGTTATAATTCACGGTGTCAATATTGTTTTCTAAACTTTCCTACATTATCTGTTCAAACAACTATGTTAATCTGTTGTCCAACAATCCTTATCTATAGTGACCGCGATTTTAAGCATCAATAAACATTGATATAATTGACGGATCCCCTATTAATATTGACTCACCACAAGTACGGGACGCTTCGTCTTACAAAACGTCGGTTGGCATTAATGTTAGCGTGAAAGTTTGTATAATTTTCCACCCTGTTCAATTAACCCGGGGCTTAGCGATATAACGTAAGCGAATGTTAACACTAAAGTTACTTTTGTCGAGTTAAATTGTGTGTGATTTAGATTGGTCCCACACTACGCTCGTACGATAAATCTCGTGCAAATTTTCACTGGGCGAGACCGTAGGTGTAAATTTTACTGTTTTTTTTTTGTTATTTTCGTCTTCAATACAATTTGCTTTTGTGAATTAGTTTTGAGATAAAATTATTACCTCCTGCCTTGTGTCTTGGGAAATGGTTCAGACGGGCTCAATTTTATTGTTTTTACTCAGATGATATTATTTAGTGGGTTATTTTTTCCCTGTTGAATATTTAGAAAACTAAGGTCTTTTTTATTTACTCACTATAAAGTGTTTTCTATAATAATTGTATCTATGGACTACGAGTATAAAGCATCCTGATTAATAAGTTGGAGTACGTGAATGATTCCGATCCAAAAAAATATAGTGTTATGATTACAATCATCTAGAACAGATGATTGTAATCACTTACGAAAAATTTAAGGCCATCAAAAGGCATTTAAGTATTCCAACCACATAAATATTTTAGCAGAGATAACAATATACGGTAGTTCACCTTTCATTATTTTTTTCATTTAACAGTTGACTTCTGAACATGATTTTACGAAATACAATGTTTTCTGCTTTTGTACTAAAGACATATTTTACAGTTTCCTTTTAAAAACGTACGTCCAATCTGAACTTTGCCGTTAATCGTAACGGCTATAGACGAGAACAAAGCTCGAAAGATATTCTGGCGACTGCTTTAAAAGTCGATGCACCCATTGACCTCAAGATGCACTATGCAGTTGCACAGTCATCTTAAAAATGAATGCGAGTGAAAAGAAACAGCATGTTGGGAGAAAAAATAACGCTTCTAATCATTTAAATAAGAAGTAGATGTATTATCTGTTAAAGCAAATAATACCTACTTTTTAAGTTTTCTTTTTTTAATACCTCTATAATCTGACTGCATTTAACTAATCGAATAGCTACTTGTCTCAGAAATTTATATTAAACGTTCACTGTCCATAGAGACTGGTTTATATTGCACGAACAATATCGTGTTCAAATTTATTGATTTCTTGAGATTACACACATTTTGTTCAGTTTGTGGGATGACGGATTATGAATACGTAGAATTTTTACTAACATCTCTACTCTTGCTATGGGTACTAAGATCTTATTTCACTGAGTTCGTGTCACACCAAACCCTAATTAATCCATTTCTTTACTCTAAAGATATAAACGTATTAAACGCTCATGTTATGCTTATTTTAAATATGAGCTCACAACCATGACAGGGAGACAATTTATCATCGTCTAACCTGAGCCTGTTAACCAATTTTCAGATTATTATATTTCTTTATTGATTTAACAACAATTATTTACACTGAGTAGGGATATATTAAAACCAATTTTAAGGGAATCTTAGTCTTGTGTAACAATTACTTACTGAGAAACACCGCATGCCCCTAATTATAATTATTAGAGGTTCACTTTAGGATTCATCATTAAACATTTTGTACAAAATGATTGAATAATAATATAATCAAAATGATTTGAATGATTTTTTTTGTTCGAATGTGTGCATGACACATATGGATAAACAGGTGACACCTATTGAGGGAGAGAAATATGGAATGAATTGAGACTGAATGAATCCCTCCAGACACAAACGAGTAAATGTACATGGTTAATGACATCTAAATTTTATTTTTCACATAGCACAAGTTAAACGCAAAATAATAGTTTTATTAAACAAATCAGTCGTTTTTCAGTAAAATATTTAAATCTTATATTTTATCTTGACATAGATCTACGAGTATTAATTTTACGATAAATAATATTTCGAAATGTAAAATTTATGAGATTTTTTTCTCGGTATTTGTCAAAATGTTTTTATTACAGGTAGTTGATATATTTTTATAAATGATTACATTGCATTCATACAACTTTATTACAAATTGGTATTCCAAAGACACAAAAATACACTATCACAAAGATTTATTTTTATACTATGTAAAAAATAATACTCCATTTCTGTGAGACTTGTCGTCATTTTCACTCTGCGTCACCAAAAAATAAAATAAAGATATACTGGACGGTCGGAAAATGAAACAGTGTGTAGCAAAAGTAAAGCATTGACGGCACAAAATTTTTTTAACAGAATAAAAAACTGAGCATATTCTCAATTCAAGGCGTATATTATTTTTATGTATGACCACACATACATTTTTACAAAGTAGTCTGATTTTGATTATCTTGTCCATTGGAAAGTATATACTCCAAAGTTGTGCCCATATAAATTTGGAAAAAGAATTCTAAACTTAAGGGTAAGAAAATAGGGGATGATTGATCACTCACTTATTGTAATATATATGACTACTCTTATCTTTTTAAAGAGGACTTTGATTTCAATAATATTTTTTTTATTAGAAAGAATATACGTCGAGGTTAGTCCCATTCAAGTTTAAACAAATATGCAGCCTTAAGGGTAGAAAAATAAGGAATAATTAATCATTCACTGATTTGATATGACTACCCATTACTTTTTTTACAGAGTTATTCGATTTTGATAATTCTTTTACAGAGTTCCGTAGTTCGTGACTCGGAACCCTTTTAATTTATCTTTTTAGTATATCCTTGTAGTTGATTAATTACGTGAAGCATGAAAACACGCACTTGTTTTTAAGGTTCCGTTGCCAAATTGCAAAAAACGGAACCCTTATAGATTCGTCATGTCTGTCTGTCTGTCTGGCTGTCCGTTCTTAAGTCAAAGCCACTTTTTTCCGAAACTATAAGAGCTATATTAATGAAACTTGGTCAGCAGTATTCTGTGAATGCCATTAATATTTTTACACAAAAATATAAAAAAAGCAATACATTTTGGGGGTCCCTATACTTAGAACAGATTTTTTTTTATCAAAACCATTCGTGAGGGTATCTATGGATAGGTCTTCAAAAATGATGTTGAGGTTTCCAATATCATTTTTTTCTAAACGGAATAGTTTGCGCGAGAGACACTTCGAAAGTGGTAAAATGTGTGTGTGTGTGTCTCTATAACTTCTGAAATAAGAGAATGATAAAACTAAAAAAAATATATGATGTACATTACCATGCAAACTTCCAACGAAAATTGGTTTAAACAAGATCTAGTAAGTAGTTTTTTAAATACGTCATAAATAAAAAACCGTAAATAAAAAAATTAAAAAATCTTTCAATCAATTTACACTATCAATTTACAAAAAACACTATTATTAAAACATCGATGAAAGTTACAACGAACTA
Source organism: Phragmatobia fuliginosa (assembly GCA_932526445.1). Lineage (NCBI taxonomy): Eukaryota > Metazoa > Arthropoda > Insecta > Lepidoptera > Erebidae > Phragmatobia > Phragmatobia fuliginosa. The sequence continues at coordinate 10,145,344 of OW052064.1, read as the reverse complement.
CAAAAACTTTTATAGGATGTTACTTGCTGCTACGGAACCCTTGATGGGCGAGTCTGACTCGCACTTGGCCGCTTTTTTTGGGTTCCGAAGTTTATGACTCGTCCTCGTCTTACTATCCATTCTATTTTAAAGGGCACTTTTTTGTAAAAACAGGGCGTCCCCCACCCTCTAAAAGCTAAACGGCTGTCTCAAAAAATCTGGAAAAATTCGTGATGGTGGTCCATATAATGAACTTTGAAGGCAAACTATAGCGGGTACTATAGATGACTTTGTTAATTCAGGAGTTATAGAGGCTTAACTTCTAAAATGCAAAACGTCACACACGTCACTTAGAAAACGTCATACAAAATTAACGCATGAATACGTAAACTTAACATTTATCTATTGGATACGATTTTAAATCCATTATAGGTGACTAAGGAACCCTTTTGTTATCTGGGTTCAGTCAATGTTTGGCGCCGGCTAAAATGTTTTTTAGGTACGCTTACATTAGTTTAAAAAGTTAAATAATAACAATTTATTATTATGTACTTTGCAGTTTTTTCGGAGGTTGAATTTTCTTCTAAAAAGTGTTACTACAACACACTTTTTAAAACTTAGAACTAATTTGGATACCATAGCATCAAAACTAGGTAGCTTTGATTTCAAGGATACGTAAATTGAAAGCATGAAAATACCTATAGATTAAGAGATATTGGTCCAAAATCCGGTGTTTGTACGTATATAGTATTGTTTACATTTACCTCGGGTACGTTCAAATGTAAACATTTAATATCGGTTGCAAGCGAGAGGATCGCTATCGACGCAATACATAGGCCTCTGTCAATATGTTTGACGTACCGTGTCGTTTTACCATATAAATTTATTTATAACGCATCGGTCTTAGGATGTTTGATGTTGCCATACTGATTGAAGGTTGAGAATTGAAAGCTAATATTATTATCTAATTTCAATGCCACAGATAGTAGAAGTCCTAAGTAACTAAGTTACGTCTTACTTAGCTTAATACGAATTTTGAATATTGAAACATAGCATAACATTGGAGAAAGCAAATTTGATTTTTTGGGAAAGGACATTAATTCCGGATGACATTTTATACTTGTTCGTTTGAGATCAAGAAGTCATGGTTGCTCAGACCAATAGTCCGATCCTTATTTTCAGAGTATTTATTCTAATACTCTGAAAATAAGAATCGTTGATCGTACTACAAGTTGGACTGAGAAACCGTGACTTCTTGATCTCAAACGAACAACTTATTAGTTAAGTCGGGTAAGTAGCCTTAGCTGCAAATTTTTATTGTTTTTATTATATATTCAACTAGATTTCGTCCGCGGCTCCGCCTGCGTATATGGCAATTATCACGGTTAAAAGTAGCCTTTGTTCTTTCTCAGGTTTTAGACTATCTGTATACCAAATTTCATCAAAACCCGGACCGCCTGACAGACGAATAGGCATACAGATAGACAGATTTACTTTCGCATTTATAATATTGGTGAGGAAGTAAGGATTCAACTAACATAAACACAATTGAAACAAACAAATTCAACTTTAACCAAGATATTCTGAAACTTAAATACACTACCAAGTTAATAAAATAATTACATATATATATATATACTTGTGTCTACAATTATTGTTATTTTTAATTAATTAGGTAGAACCTATAAGGCCTTCAAAATAGGCTTTCTAAAATATAGCTTGAATGTTTTGTTCTGTATTGGAACTCCAATGGCCATTATCAGATTAAGAATTATTATTGCACAGTCACACTTTGTTTAGTTTTATAGTTACACGAGAAAATGTACTTTAACTTCAACTTTTTCATCAGAACATCACCAAAAGGGAGAGAGTTATTTTAAAAAGGTTTTTTTACATTAATGACATAATTCTATTACTTATTCAATTATTGCTAAATCACTTCCTCGTTATAGAGTAGAATAAACATTCTGCATACGCTTTTAGAGGGTACAGGGGTACAGGCGTGATCCTATATTGTATGGTTGTGTGAACAATACAATTATGTTGTTATCTAAACTTTAGTGACTTTTATACATACTTCTGCTTTTTGTTGTAATTTTTTTAAATGGTTTTATCGCGAATAATTTCTGTTTACAACAATAAATATGAGTCATACAATTATATGTAGGTAATTTCAGCAACCACGTCAGATTTGCTGTTATATATTCGAGAGTTCTATTGTATGTCTGCAAATAATTTAATCTTAAAATTACTAGAGAAAGGGCCTCATTAGAATAACATGTTAATAAATAATCGTTCATAGTTTTTTTGTTTATTTCATATACCGAAAAAATCATAAAATGGCCTTATCTACAGATTTTTTTCCTTGAGACCTTCCGCGTCCCATAAAATATTATAGCAAACATGCACCTACAAAGTTAGACACATTCACATGGAGATTACGACAAGTTGACGACTATGACTGTAGCCACACTGATGTAATACTAGCTGATGCCCGCGGCTTACAGCTCCAGAAGAAAAAATCCAAATACAAACATTGATTGCTTTTTTCACCCCCTTACCTCGGCCGGAGCAGTACCACCCTTACACAGAAGAGCATCCTTATAACAGCATTCTTTCTATCGTATTTTGTTGGTGAGTTTAAGACCAGAGTCCAATCAATCTGCTTCATTTTCTCGGCTTCCAGAGACCGGGAAAATAATACAGAAACATCTGAACAGGCCGCCATTGTATGAGTCACCATGCTGCATTGCTTACCCTAATATACCTCAAAAACCTTAAGAGGATATAGAAGTTTAACTGAATACTTGGCGATTCCATTGCAACTGAAATATTGCTACATCGTGTGGTTCAACTCGAAATTACATGCTTCGAAACCTGAAGTTATTAGAGTAGAACACAATAAACGCCCATATCACTCCCAAACACCAATATAGCATATTCTTTTGAGTGCAAAACTTGGGCAAACGTTTGCGCTGGGATTGGAGCGTTTCAGGCGGTTCTCAAATCCGTTCGTTTCATGCGAGATCACGCGCCGTTGCGTATCGCTCGCGGGTGTGATGTCGTACCAGGGGTGGCGACTGCTTCTGTCGCCTCTGTGAATTTGCTGTGTACGCCAGCTCTGTCAGATTTGTAATGCTAGTAGATTAGATTTAACATTTAGTTTTGTTTTTATTTTCATAATTTTGTTGTTGTTGTTTAGTTTGTTTCAGATAAGTACAACTAGAAATACTCTTCTTATCTCAATATCAGTTTAGTTCAAAAAATAGATATTTTGTTTAAAAAAATATTTAAACCTGATAACGGTTTAATATGACACTTGATTAATATATCTTAGAATCGTTAAAAATCCATTTAAAGTATGCCTTTCTTTTGGTATTCTGTTAGTATTGTAATAAATAAATTATAAAAACAAAAAAATTAACACATACCAGTGACATGTGACAACCCTACGTTCAACGAACAATATGGGGCACACACTTTTAGCGTTAACGGTTTTTTGTTAGATGTTCGATTTTGATACTCTTTGTTTTTGGGACAAGGTAGGACGGGATTAAAAATGATCCTTTTAGGGAGCGCACAAAATTTTTAAAGAGTTTCTATACAGTTCCATAAAAGAGGCTTAAAATAAAACTCATTTAAATAAAATAAAAAGATATGATTGCCAACGTTAAACAACAAAGACACGCAGAACCACGATTTTTTATAACGATTTACATAAAAATTTGTATATAAGTATTCCAGACATGACTTTTATCTAGGTATATCTATTTGGGGTGCTGGTCGAGTAACCTCCACGTGCGTCTTCAATTGTTGTTTTCCGACCAATGTGTCTGTGGGGAACGGAAACAGGGGACCGGTGCACCCTGGGCGGCAGTCATTGACTTCCCTTAAGGGATGTGTATTGGCTGTTGGCGAATAACTCGACAAGGGGGGATCGCTCTCAGTACTTCTCTGTTCATCAGAGAAGACTGGATGAGTGAAGGCAGAGGTCGGGAGTAGGATTCATAGGGAATCGTGCAACGGGTCAGCACACTGTTCAATCAGGGGTTGACAGGCACTTGGTTGCCGCCGGTGAGAGAGGCTTAGCCAACCTCTTGCATTTCGTAACCAACAAGGACTCAACAACGACCCGACTGATGGCTCCAGGAGGATACGCTGGGAATCTGTTGACCGAAGGGCTTGCCTTAATTGGCCGGCCCACGACAAGGACAGTCTATAACACCCGACAGCAAAGTCGTTAAAATCTGTGGATACCGGCCGACCTCCACAGTATATAGGCTTATCCGGGTGCAGGGGGCACCGCTCGGATGGACTACATTTCCCCCATACTCGTGGGATTAGTTATGCCTTTGAACACAAATAATAATAAAAAAATTACGGACGGATCTAGTAAAAACGAACTTGGCTTAGAAAACGTATTAATAGAGAAGGTGACAGAGAAGGAGAAAGGGCGGTTGCGGCAGCGGTCGCAATCCAGACCCTGCACTCCACTACCCTTAGATGGGGGGCTGCGGGGGGAAGATAGCGATAGCTCAGTCTCAGTTAGATCAGAGAAGGAAACGCGCCGGCCGTCAAGAAAGCGCGGAAACTTGCAGCCCAATGCTGAGGATGGGAACGGAATTATGGCAAAACGGCTTCATAGTGAGCCGAATATGGAAGATAAGTCCAACAGCTGCAGCTCAGTAGAGGTTGGCGTCAACATGTTGCGAAGTCTGGCTGACATGGAGGAGATGCTAGACAGACGCTGCACAAAAGCTGAAATGATGAGCTCCATGCGCCAAGCCCTGCAGTCTCTGCAGAGCGGTGTTAAGGAGCTCTGCAAAGAGGCGGTATCGCGCGAGCTTGAAATGGATGGCAAAATTAAGGATCTCCAACGAGAGATCGAATCTCTTACACGTGCGAAGGCAATGGCGCCATGTCCGGCTATAACAGCCGCAAAGTTACCAGGAAAGAGCCAACTGCCTTCATCGATATCGTTACCGAAACCGACAAATGGCCCAATGGCGTCTACTTCAGTAGCCCACCCTGTAAGGGAGAACCATCCGGACTGGGAACGAATCGAGGTCATAATGAACCGAGAGTTTGCTCGATTCCAGTCCGGACTCATTGATAGGTTCTTTCCAGAAAGAGGGGCCAGACCTCCTTTAGGAAAGGGACTAACTCTGGTGGCGCAGCAGCTGGCTGAAGAAGAAGGTGTAGTAGCTTCTTCTCCCAACCAGAAGAAGAAGAAAAAGAGGAAAAATAAGAAGAAGCCGAAAGGACCGGCTCTTCAATTGGCACCGTTAACTGGGCCGGCAACTACATTGGAGACGTTGCCAGCAAAGTCAGTAAGGCAGGAGGGCGGCACCTGGGCCCAGGTGGTAGGGAAGAAAGCAAAGGTTGCTGCTGCGAACAAAAGCACAGCGGCTACTCCCACTCCGAAGGTAAAGAGGCAGTTACCGCGACCTCCCACTAATGCCGCCATTGTGGTCGTAGTACCTCCGGGGTCTAGCACCACACTGGCAGAGGTTATGCAAGCTGCAAAGTCCCGCATAAAACTGGCAGACTTTGGCATTACGGGTGGGGTTCGTCAGCGAAAGGCGGTCACAGGGGACCTAATACTGGAGGTCCCTGGGCCAGACAGCGCTGCCAAAGCAGACGCCCTGGCTGAACGTTTGCGTGTGGTAATGGGTGACACGGACGTACGATTTGTGCGTCCGTGCAAGACCGCTGAACTGCGAGTGATGGATTTAGATGAATCCATCACACCCGCCGAGGTTGTAGAGGCGATAGCCGCAGCGGGTGGCTGCCCCTCGACCGATATCAAAGTCGGAGAAATACGCAGAATTGCAGGCGGGTTAGGGACAGTTTGGGTCCGAGGCCCACTTACGGCTATACGCCAGGTTGTGGACGCCCAACGCTTAGAAGTAGGATGGGCTTCGGTCCGTGTCAAAGTACTGATACCACGGCCCTTGCAATGTTACCAGTGCCTCGAAATGGGGCACGTCAGGGTGAAATGCTCGGGCCATGCAGACAGAAGTGGGCGCTGCTTCCGCTGTGGGGAACAGGGCCATAAGGCCTCAACATGCACTGCAGACACACCAAAATGTCCGGTGTGTCTCGACTACGGTAGGCCTGCTAACCATCGGCTGGGTAGCAAGAGCTGCTGCCCACCAAAGAAAAAGAGGGGAGAGACCCAGTCTCAACCCTCCCTAGCTAAGTCGGGGTTGCCAGTGTCGAGTAGTAACTCGACGGGAGAGCCAATGGAGGCCTAAAATTCCCATCTCAAACAAAGGTTCTCCAGGGCAACCTCAACCACTGCCGCGCAGCACAAGATCTCTTGATCCAGACGCTGGCGGAGCAGTCAGTTGCCCTGGCAGTCATTGCAGAGCCATACTCCGTCCCAGACCATCCGCGTTGGTTCGGGTGTCCGACGGTTCAGCGGCCATCTATTGGCCGGGTGGGGAAGGCCTTCATTGTTCTCTCTTGAAAAAAGGCGCGGGCTATGTGGCAGTCGAGTGGGGAGTAACAGTGGTGGTAGGCTGTTACTTCTCTCCCAATCGTGGCCTAGCCGAATATGAGGCATACCTGCACGGGTTGGCGATCTGCATTCGCAGTTACGCCTCCCGTCCGGTATTCGTCCTGGGAGACTTCAACGCCCACTCAAGGGAGTGGGGCGACACCCGGGACGACGCGAGGGGAGAGGCTATCCTGGAGTGGGCGGCTGAACTGAATCTTCAACTTTTAAATCGGGGTTCAGTCAGTACCTGTGTGCGGTGGCAGGGGGAGTCGATTGTCGACCTGTCGTGGGCGACTCCCTCTGCAGTGCGCCTGGTGTCAGGATGGCGAGTGGCGGAGGAAGTGGTAAGCCTGTCTGATCACCGGCACATCGTATTCGATGTGTCACTCCGCCGCTCTGGCCGCCCACACCACCAGAATAGAGAACCTCCGCGACGATGGTCCCTTAAACGGCTCAACAAAGAGATGGTTGTAGCCGCATCCCACGTCTCGGATTGGTCAGAGGAAAGGGTTTCATCCGATCCAGAGGAACTGGCGGCTTGGTTTGGGAGCGTCATGTCATCAATATGTGACGTCTCAATGCCCCGAGTCAGGCCAGCCAGAAAGGGCTCAGCATACTGGTGGAGCGCGGAGATCTCGCGGCTGAGATCGACCGTCGCGAGATTGCGCCGCCCGTACCTACGAGCCCGGAGAAGACGGCGAGCCACAGTCGAGGAGATCGACGGAGCACGGCGGGAATATGGAGCTGCCGTTAAGGCTCTCAGCGATGCAATCGCTGAGGCCAAGGCTCGGTCATGGAAAGAGCTCATCGCGGGACTGGATAGGGACCCATGGGGGCGACCTTATAAAATGGTTCTGGGGAAACTCAGACCATGGGTCCCTCCGTTGACGGAAACCCTGGACCCGGAGTTCCTGGAAAGAGTGCTAGACACGCTGTTCCCAAGGGTCCAGGACAGTCCCCTGACTCCTCCGTCACAATTGTATCTACAAATGTGGTCAGACGAGTATGAAGTGACGGAAGAAGAGTTGGACCGAGCCGTGCGGCGGCTGGCTTCCCGCAACACCGCGCCTGGACCTGATGGTGTTCCAGGTCGGGCGTTGGTGATAGCTCTGTCGGTGCTAGGGGACAAACTGAGGCAGATTTTCACAAAGTGTCTTAGCCTCGGTATGTTCCCTCTCGGGTGGAAAGTAGCAAGACTGGTGCTCCTAAAAAAGGAAGGAAGGGCTGCAGATTTGCCATCTTCGTTCCGACCGATATGCCTGCTGAACGAGTCGGGGAAACTCTTTGAGAGGGTGATCTCTGACCGTATCAGCGGGCACCTGTCGCGAGTAGGCCCCGATCTTTCGGATTGCCAGTTTGGATTCCGGCAGGGGCGTTCTACAGTGGACGCTATCAGGTGTGTTCGCTCCCTGTCGGAGTCGGCAGTCCGATCGGGGGGGGTGGCGTTGGCAGTTAGCCTTGATATCGTTAACGCTTTCGGCGCCCTCCCCTGGCAGGCAATCAGGGCGGCTCTTGTATATCACGAGGTGCCGCCCTACCTGCGGGCTGTCATAGATGCCTATCTACGCGACAGGACTGTGAAATTTGTCGATCGGAACGGGATGGAAATGCGAAGGGAAGTGTGTTGCGGGGTTCCTCAGGGATCTGTATTAGGCCCATTATTATGGAACCTCGCATACGATGCGGTCCTTCGCACTGTTCTGCCCTCTGGCCTAAGTATTGTCTGCTACGCGGACGATACTCTAATACTGGCTAGAGGGTCACGTTTTGAGGAGGTGCTTCTGCTCGCCGAGCAGGGAGTGGCTTGCGTTGTAGAAAAGATTCGTGAGCTGGGCCTAAGGGTGGCGCCTCATAAAACTGAGGCGATATGGTTCCACGGCCTACGTAAGCGCCAGGAACCACCCAGCTCATGCCTCCGGGTGGGTGACACTGAAGTCCAGGTGGGCCAGTACATGAAGTACCTTGGCCTCGTCCTGGACAGTCGGTGGAGCTTCGAAGAGCATTTCGGGCGATTAGTCCCCCGAGTTCGAGGGGTAGCAGGGGCATTACATCGTCTGCTGCCCAATCTCGGGGGACCAAGGGAGGAGGTTCGGTGCCTCTACATGGGCGTCGTGCGGTCCATGGTCCTCTATGGGGCACCCGTCTGGTCTGAGGACCTGGCGGGTTCCTCCCGCTGCAAGGCTCAACTTAGGAGTCTGCAGCGGCTGATGGCCATACGGATCGTACGGGGCTACCGCACCATCTCGCATGAGGCAGCGACGGTCTTGGCGCGATCTCCACCCTTCGACATCCTGGCCGACATGTATACGATGGTCTACGACCAAATTCGTTCTGTCGGTCGGAATGGCGAGGGGACAGCGCCGGATCATGAGCCCGAAATGCTACGGCGGAACGGACATGCTCAAGTTCTGCGGGATTGGCAGGCACGGCTTGAAATCCAGGGCTGTGCTAGCCAGCGCGCTGTCGGAGCCGTTCTGCCTAACTTCGAAGCGTGGGTAGAGAGGACCGGCTGTGTCACCTACCGATTAACTCAGATACTCACCGGGCACGGTTGCTTCGGTGAGTATCTGAATCGAATAGGACGGGAGGCTACAGCACAATGCCATCATTGCGGGTCTGACCGGGACTCCGCCCAGCACACGCTGGAGGACTGCCCTGCTTGGGAATCCGAGCGTCGAGTCCTGGTCGGACAGATCGGACGAAACCTGTCACCGCCAGCATTGATCGCGGCAATGCTGGCGAGTGGCGAGGGATGGGAAGCCGCGGTCTCCTTCTGTGAGAATGTTATGCTCCAGAAGGAGTCCGCAGAGCGAGATCGGGAAAGGGCCGATCCCGCTCGAAGGAGGCGGCGAAGGGGACGTGGCAGAGGTCGCTAGTTCCCCAATCGTCGTCTAATGGTCGCTGCGGTCACACCCTGGGGAGGTGTGACCGCTGCAAACGACCCGAGACAGGTGACACCCCCGGTGCGGCCGGGGGGTGTCGTTTAAGGTGGGTCGATGTTCCGCCTCGTACTGCACAGAGCGGTGAGAGGCGCAACAGCGCCCTGCCCTGGAGGTGAGTCCAGTCATCCCGGGATGTACCCCATTTGTGGGGTATGGCAGGGGGGACACCAGATGCCGCTGTTGCGATCCTGGTGTTCCTCTGAGCTGCCGAGGTAGGCCGCCGCGGGGTTTAGTGGGTAGACCGGTTGCCCGGGAGTCCCACACACACCCTTCCTTGTCCCCCCCAAGAAGGGTATGGTGCGAAAAGCATTCCCCGCGTAAAAAAAAAAAAAAAAAAAAAAAAAAAAAAAGGTATATCTATTTATTCGTTCTGGTTTAATTGAGAGAAAAGAATGTATTAAAAGTAGTGCATCTCACTAAATTCGAAATATAGAAGTTTAAAAACTAATATCGTCGTATTTTTTGGTTTGATTGTATTTTGATTTAATTTAGATGATTTTTTTATGATAGAAGAATGACTTAACGTGAAGGGTTTATTGTGATTTCATTTGATAGTAGTTGTGTGTTAATATTAAATTAAATAGTTTGTATCTGTTACTTTTTTATATCAATATATGTATCTCATATATAAAATTCTCGTGTCACAATGTTCGTTCCCATACTCCTCCGAAATGTCAGGACCGATTTGTATGAAATTTTGTGTGCAAATTGGGTAGGTCTGAGATTCAGCTAACATATATTTTTGATGCCCCTCAGACGCGAGCGGAGCCGCGGGCATCAGCTAGTAGTAATGTAATTATCTCTACTTGATCGCTACTGGATAGCATACTGTATTCACCTGTAACTAGTTATACAAGTCGAAGGAGAATTTATTGCACTGATAAAACTGTATGAATATAGTTTTATCTGTTGGTGATTCTATATTCAATAAATAAATATCTAAATAAGTCAGAATTAAGCAAAGTGTACAACTGGGTACGTTATATTGTGTAACGTGAAGTGTTCCCCAACAACACTTCACGTTACATTCAAACCCGGAAATACGTACGTCACTGCACTTTAAACATTCTAAATTCAAACCCAAAACTTTTAACTCAATGTCCGTTCCACTAAAGTTTGATTAAACATAACTATACAATTTTATAGTTTTCCACGTCATGATTTTTAGAACCATTTTTATTTTAGTGTTACGGCCCAAAATATTATCCGCGCAATGACGAGTTTCACATTGAAATCCCATATCAAGTGACCCCTATAATGGGGCCGCTTACGATGTCGTAAAATGGTGATCGGATCTTTTTTTTTCAATATTTTTGACTTACAGCCTTACTGAATGTTATAAAAGTTGAAGAAATTATTTATAAATTTGAATTTATCCTACTTGGGTCCATGAGTTTATTAAGCTTTTGAAGGGTGTGAAGTTTGTTGGATCACGTGATGGCGTGAACAGTGTTTATAGTGTAACTCAAGTTGTGTCTGAACATTTTATTTTATACTAGTTGAGTCCTGCACTTGTCGCTGTTTCTTTAAAGCAATATGATCTGCCAGTGAAAGCGCCGTCAAAGTTAAAGCTGTTCCAAAAATTAGCAGAAAAATAAACAAACAGAGAGATTTACTTTTCATTTTCTGAAAAGTCATTTATTAGAAAACAAACACTTCATATTGTTATTGTCTGAAATACAGGTTATTAATCCACCACCATCTCAGGCTAATTGCAAAAAAAATTTAATATTCTGTTTTCTTATCTTTTTTTAATCTCGCGCGTACTAGTATAGCCATATTAGGTTAATCTGACCTCACTAATAAGCCTTATTTATACACATAGTAAAATATAAGAATATGATTTAAATATATAATAAGACAACTTATTACTACGTTTAATGAATAATAATTAATAATTTACTTATAGAAACAAGTATATTATTATTTTCATTATTTGTTTATATAGATAGAAATGTAAATAAAATATTCAGCGGTGTTAATTCTTTTGGAAAACAGATTTGTTAAAATCAAATAATCGTATTTTATTTCGAAATTGGATCTGAGTTGAAATCCATCAAATTCAGAAAGCGATAAACGAAATGCTCCAACAATATCTTCACAGAACGGTCTCATTACACATTTAGTGTTTGTCGAAACATTTCAATCTAACAATATTTGTTTTAGTCAGAGGTATACTCTGTTGTGGCCATTGCTTTGGCGAAGAGACTATAAATGAACCTTAAATAATATTGTTGTTAATCGTTCTTCAATTCGTATTTTTATCCATAAATACCAAATGAAAGAGAGTGTAATTTATATCTATAAATAAAATTAAATTGTCTGTTTGTGATATGAAATTAACAGTTCTAACTAAATGTATATGAGTGTATTTTTAATTTCCAATTTTAAATTTTTGGTCTGTCTGTCTGTTTTTTTAATTTCTTAGACTAGCTACGCTCTGCGACTTACAACAGTAACTATGTACTAAAACTAAATTGCTAAAAATAATTTTAATATAAAAGATGGCGGTAGTACTTGCATGTGGAACAAAGTTACATTTTGTTCTCAAAAGAAATCCTAATGGTTCCATTATGATCAAACTGAAATGAACAATCTAAATATAAACTTATGGTATAACTTTACAAATAGATGAAATCCTTACCAATATTATAATAATGAAAGTAACTTACTAACTAACTAAAACTAAAAAGTAACTAACTAAATTTAACTGCCTTTTTGGTCTAGTTATTAGCATAATAATATGCGACTGCTGATCAAGAGGTCTCGGGTTCGATTCCCGGGTCGGACCAAATGTTTGTGTGATCGGCAATTTCTTTTTTTGAAGTCTGATTGTTTCTATGTATGGTATAAACATACATACGTACATATTTACAAAAAAAAGTATGTTTATATATGTATTTAAATCAACTGCTTAGTTTGGGGTTAGATGGCGTTGTGTGTAAGATGTCCGAAATATTTATTATTATTATAAATATTTATTTGGAACTCCGTTATATTACTATATTATAATATCCGCCTTACACGGCAAAAATACTAAACCGATTTAAATGAAATTTGATGCACAGAAAGGCTAGAGCCTGAGAAAGAACAGGACTACTGTTTGAGATAACCGAAATACACTCTTCTCCGAGCCGCTTGTGGAAACAAGAGGTAAATAAATGATGAATTATTCCGTAGTCTATATCGTCATAGCAATGTCCTACTATATTGATGTAGCATTAACAGAAAAAAAAACTAATAAACATCTATACTAATAATACAAATTATATACTTACTCTTTTTATCTTCTTCCAAAGTTAATCAAGAGCGAACCATACTTCTGGATATGGACCGCCTTGTTCCAAGTATACCATTGTAATAATCTTACAGAAAATCAGTATAAATAATTTTTCTTTTTGATATTTATCGATTCAGTGAGGTTAATGGAAGTGCTCATTCTCTGAGCTGAATTCAAAGGCTACGACAGCGTTCTCCGATCGCTTATCTAGCTGATAGGACAACGTGGGTTTTTTTCTGCTTGTCCGACTGATCGGACGACGTGGATTTTTTTTCTTTTGATACGACTGATCGGAACTCGCAGACCTTTTTTTTCCTGTTGATTCGACAAACAATGGCATCGCCCTTACATGTGTCGTTTAGGTTCATAATCAAGATAGTAGAGCCAGAAACCTTACTAAAATAAATTTTACAGAGAAAGTATTACATAAGATTAATATAGATTAAAGATGTCAATGCTGTACACAATATCGCAATATCAATATTATGTATATATGTTTTCGCGTTCTTCATGACCGTAATCTGAGCGCTATATACTCTCTGTATTCATATTTACTTAATCCTTTTTGCATGTTAGATGATAAATAATAGTGAGCCTTTTGAGTATAAAATGGAATTTATAGAGGCAATAGGCTCTAACATTTTGTTGGTTATATTGAAATTCTTAGTTTAGACAAATATAGATAAAAGAATTGTCCTAGAAATAATACACTTAACAGTGTATACAAAATGTATTAATTTAAATAAAAAAAACGGTGTGAATATAATATAAAATGAACCTATGACAGACACTGACTTACTAAAGAAAATAACTGTCTATTAAATTATATTCTTATATTTAAAGTATAATTATAAATTAGGATATCCAGAAAAGTATTCACTATTCACTTCGTTCTATGTACTGTTATCACTTACTTGATCAATCAATACAACAGGCGAACACTAAAGCAGGGTCAGTATTCCAACAAATAAAAACAATAACATTGTAAAGATTTATCTGTGAAATTTCTCACGGGGCCGAGCAGTGTTGTAATTTGATTATAAATTCATTAACCCACCCGCGGCGGGCCGTAGGGAATAATTTAGTGCAATTCACACGGCCCAACACCTCAGGCTAACGGTCTTTTTAACCGTCTATTATACTATAGATATTCAACGATTTACTGAATAATATAATACTTTAACTTGTATAGTTGAAAAGATCAAACTAGTACAACGAATTATTAATGTCTATATAAAAATGCAAATTTCCACTATACTCACCACTCACCGCAGCGCAATCGTCATAGATTTGCATTCAACTGAAAAACTAATATGATTATTAATTTACTGTCCATTCATCGATCGCCAATTCCTTTCAATAAGCGCGACGCAGATATTCAATGTATGCAAAACTTGTGAATTAAGTTTGTGAATTTAAACGGAAAGTGTTTTGTACAAAATGGAATTTGAATATTCGTACCGTAATCCTAGTGCAATATTAGATATATTTTTTAATATTCTACATCCACAATTTATATTTAGGCTAATTATTTTTAGTTGGTAAACAAGGATAAAATACATCATGTATGTGTAGTTTTTTAATTGTATTTTCGCTTACACATAACGGAAAGTGACCATAGACGTACAATGACTTAAAAGTTAGAAGCATCGATGCCGATTTTGGTCCATAGCAAAATTTTTTTTTTTTTAAAAAGACAACACCCGCTTTAGGAATATAAATTCCTGTATCGCGGTCGACTTTACAAACATACATGAAACGGACACAAAGAACACCCAGACTCAGAACAACAAATTGTGAATCACACAAAGTGTTGTCCTACGTGGGATTTGAACCCACGACACTTGGCGCAGTAGGAAGCGGCGTGGCGATCGCTTAAACCACTAGCCCAACCGTGCAGTCATAAATGGATACATTACATACACTTAAGTAACCGCACTTACTATTTGATATCATGGGCCGATTTTTTTAGTTCCACCAACGTGGGTGAAACACTAACGAATTACATGTAAAATTTTAAAATAAGATAACAAAGCAAAATTTGGAAAAAAAGACAGGATCTTTCTTAGATCGGAAAATGTTAAGAGTGTTTCATCTACATTTGAGCACTAGATATTTGTAAATAAGTATTGATACGGTTTTTGTAAAGTAATTGTTAATCGCAGTTTCAGTATGTCACTTAGTGTGTACGTATATTGATTTAGAATATCCTCTAAAAGTGCTGATGTGAGGTGAACTGTACCTATATGTTACTATACCTATACGCTAATAGCTACATGTCCATTCCTATCCGACTCGATCAAAGTGCCTACTCAAAGATTAGTCAAGTAATTTAACTTCCTAGTTCGTTCGTTTGTGTAGTCAGCGGCTGAGCTAACCTTACTCATACATACGCACAATCCCTCACAGATACCGAGACATCCGAGAATATACTCTTGTCTCTTAGTTTGATTACCGTTAGACCTGCGCGCTCAAACTTTCTAAACATTTGACGTAATAGAAAGACCATGAGATGGACCGGTAAGGATAAATCTCGATGATTATTTAATTGGGTGTTTTATTTCGCTTCGAAAACGTCTGTTCATAAAGTTCAGAAACTAAGTCACTCTAACGTTGTGAATGTTAATATCAAGACAAGGTCTCAGATTTTATTCTCGTTTTATGCCCATGGTTCCCATGATTTTTATAGAACACACATATATATATATACAAATATTTAATGCTCAGTTAGTATGTATATATATATATATATATATATATACTAGCTGCGCCCGCCCGGTGTTACCCGCGTATTTTTGGGATCCAAAGTATCCTACATAATTATGTGATTATCCAGAACTCATTTTTAAATAAACCATTTACAGACTATCATCATGCTCGTTATGCATGTTTTATGCATAGCAACCTGTGAAGTTTTGACAGGAGATAAACAGTGATACATTTTAACATCTAAGATGTATGTATTTTTATAATCACCTAGCTCTCGCCCGTGTATCTTGATTATTGCAGTAAAAAGTAGCCTATGTGATATTCTGATATCTAAGCTATATTACTGTTAAGTTTCATCCAGATCTGTTCAGTAGTTTTTGCGTGAAAGAGCAACAAACATACATAACCACATACATACAAACTTTCGCATTTATAATATTATTGGTATTGGTGTGATAGCATTACTACCACTGCAAATATATATATATTTAACATGAGTGTGGGCAGTAGTGGTTAATATGATCTAGAAATTAGAAATTTATAGTATGTACTATTTAAAAAAAAGCGGCCAAGTGCGAGTCGGACTCGCCCATGAAAGGTTCCGTATCAACAAAATAACATTATATAAAAGTTCTAGTAGTTCGTTGATTGAATGAAAGGTAAATTGCTGTTTACGCTTTATGACGTATTAAAAAAAAACTACTTGCTAGATCTCGTCCAAACCAATTTTCGTTGGTAGTTTACATGGTAATGTACAACATATATTTTTTTTAGTTTTATCACTCTCTTATTTTAGAAGTTACAGGGGGGGGACACACATTTTTCCACTTTGGAAGTGTCTCTCACGCAAACTATTCAGTTTAGAAAAAAATGATATTAGAAACCTCAACATCATTTTTGAACACCTATCCATTGATACCCGACACGTATGAGTTTGATGAAAAAATTTTTTTTGAGTTTCAGTTTAAAGTATGAGGACCCCCAAAATTTATTGTTTTTTGTCCATGTTTATGTAAAAACCTTAATGCGGTTCACAGATTACATCTACTTACCAAGTTTCAACAGTATAGCTCTTGTAGTTTCGGAAAAAAGTGGCTGTGACATACGGACGGACAGACAGACAGACAGACATGACGAATCTATAAGGGTTCCGTTTTTTGCCATTTGGCACCGGAACCCTAAAAATGCATATGAACATCTTCACATTCCAATTTAGATACTAAGGCATAGGCTTATAGAAACATTTTACTGTTGAAATATCTCAGAAAAATATTATTCTATGATTTGTTCTTTAATGACGTAAAATGTCTCATATCTCTGTAAAATGTAACAAATGTATAACTTGTGTTATGGATACCAATTCATAACACAAGTTAGGTCTTACCATGGGTACGAGATTTCAATTGAGACCTATGTGAAAAAAAAATCGTATTATCATTATTATTATAACTGTATTTCATTTTTCCTTAACATTAAAATGCACTACCTTACACTAACAATAGTAAAACAAAATTAGTGTTATAATATTTCCTGATAATCTTTAAATATTTCTTTACTTTTATCCATATAAGATTATCCTTTAAATTTTCAAACGCACAGTATTCCTATCTCAAGGCAAACATTTGAACAAGTTACTGCAAGTGCACTTCGACCGCGGTCCCCTGGATTCAACTGCTACGGACTATTATATGATGGTTACCCTCAGATTCCTGAGTACAATTCAGTTATTGACTTTTGATGTCTAAGTGTTACTGAAATTCTGAAATAATCTTCTAAAAATTAATTTAATTATCTACGTGTAAATTTCTTTCAAGTTTATTTTTATGTATTTACAAAACTCAATTGAACTTAATTAATTTTTTATATTATAATTTCTGCAGTTCAATCGTATGAGGTGGATTTAATGCCAAATGGCATTATCTAGAACTTGAATTTCTACATAACAATAATGCAAATCAAAACGCATAGAAGAATGTGTAAATGAATGTTTACATAAATGTAAATAAATAATAAGAAAATAGGGGGTTCGTTTTCGATTTTTTCAGATTTTTTAAATGTGTTAGGGTCAAACGGGTATGTAACTACCGCTGCATAGAGACCACAAACCTAAGAATAACAAGTACATTGCGATCAGTTTTTCTAGAAACTGGACAAATGTTCCTCTGATTTAGGCTACGGGAACTCATTTTAGGGTGGAAAACAATGAAAGATTTACTCAGCGCCAGATTTCTATGGGTCAATGACAATTTATCACTATCTAGTGCTATACAATAAGCTTTTAATTGTATAATTGTTATAAGTATAATAATGAAGTTACACTTAAAATCATCAATATCTTGATTATTCTAACTAGTTCCGAATCAATTTTAATTTTATGTAATAAAGTTCAGAATAATGTACCGTTTGAATTTATTTTAATACACAAAGTACTCTAAACAAAGCTCCTCTTGAAGTGAATGAAAATGGAAATTTCACAAGCATACTTTAGTATCTGAAGTGGAAGAGCCGGTACGATAATAGACGACTTAACAAATATCTAATAAACGTCTATCAAAGCTTTTTTTCAAAATATTTATTGCTTTTATTATTATTATATTAAATTATAATATAACTAGCCACTTGACTCGGCTCCGCACGGGGACTTATAGGTATTTATCAAAAAAATATGTACAAATTATAAAAGTCTTGGCAGACTTTCCATGCTTAAAGCAGGAGACTTCCTCCTCTCAGGAGAGGGTTAAGGCCACAGATAAAAGAAACACAGGAGATTAGGTTTGTACACAAATTTATTCGTGTTCAGATGTCTCCGCGTTTCTCCCACTTCCTTCACTAACACAAAACCAAAAATTGTAAGCACGGCACACAAGCTCATATTTCTCCCGCACACAAAGAAACTTACAGCAACACCAATAAACCCACTAATATAACACATTCAAAAAGAGGGCGGCGCATCTACCTGTAGCTACGGATTCCGAATAAACACACATGTGTGCAAATTATGCAACTAGTAATGTTAAGTGATAATCATAGAAAAATATCGATTGAACTTCAGTTAGCTATATTACCTACTCTTTCTCCTAAAGATTTCATTGACTGTGAAAAGCAAAACTAAACCGGAGTTTAATTCGAACATATTCTATACAAGCGATGTTTTATCATAATTGATATAAGAATATTAACTAACTAATTACCAAGAAACAGGATATCAACTTCTCGAATCTAGACTAGAACACAGGTAAAAGTGCAAGAATTTTATTGATAAGGGTTTAATTAACCACTAAAATGTAAATATTTATTTAAAACTTGCCGCTTAAATAGTTTAGGTGTTGCGTTCTTAGTACAGTAGTGTAATCTTACGTTTGCATATTTTTCCATTACGGCTTTTATTAGTATTAATAAATGGTTGATCATTGGCGATTGATCGTATTGGTGAAAATTTATTGGGACGAGCAAATTGTGCCATTTTTTGTTACGAACCAGCTTGAACCCCTTCCTGTCGCATTTATCCACATTTTTTTAAGTTTTTGATCCTTCGGATAGCTAAAATTTTAAAAATAAAAGCAAGGTATAATTATGCTTGAGTACCACAATAAATTAAAAATCACAACTTTTTTATTTACACTTTTTTTACGTTTACATAATTATAATATTATAATTTATTTATATCTTTAATAATCATGCGTACTTAATAGGATCGTATAAAATATCGACAATCATAAATATCACAACACATCTCTAACACAAGCCGGCCGGCAGCGGCCGCATCCCGAAACTATCATGTGATTGAGAGTATCAATAAAACACTTATCCATTGCGCTATTAGACCAGCCGATTCATTGATCGATTCGCACTAAGTAAGCAATGGTTTTAAAAGTTTTTAGTTCCTAAAGAAAACGATTGATTTGGTATTTCATCATATTTTTAAAATGTTTTAATGAATTCAGTATGAAAAACTATAATAATATAGTACTTATATATGAAATTAGATGCCACCTTTGTTGTAATTTACAATACAGCTGTTATTTTTGCAAACAATCGCCGAACAACGCGGCATTTTGTCAAAAATCATGAGCAGTGAAGACGTCGCAAGTTGGCATTCGACTAATGTCCGAAAATGGCATCAAGCCGCTTTGAGGCCAGATGCGTTCGCAAGCGGCACGCCTCAATTGCATATCTCCTGTGTTTCTTTTATCTGTGGTTAAGGCCATACGTCCCGACGCTGATCGAGTGCGTGTTGGGGAGCGGCAAGACACGTTATGACTGCGTAATCTTGTCGTTGGCTGAATTTGATCCGCCCGAAGACCTCCAACTAAGCTTCATGACTGTTATCTTATGATAACAACAGGGACCGACTGCTTAACAAATTGTGTCACAAAACGGTCACACATTGGTACAGTTTGCCAAGGCCCGTGTGATAGATTACAGTGCCACTTTGAAATGAAAGGGAGACCAACAAAAATACTTTAAAATAATAATATTATAAATATTTCAGACATCTTCAACAATGCCATCTAGTGCCAAACTAAGCAGTGCTTGTATCATGGGGAGTAGACAACTGGTTTAAAAACATAAAAATACCTTTTTTGAAAATACGTTCATATTATAAATAGAACACTCAGACATGTAGGGAATACACATGTTACATAACTATCAAGGTATTGTGTGAAATCTTAAATATACACCGATTTTGTGATAAATATTTCTTCAATTGAACAAATTTCCACTTTTAGTTACAATGAACTTTTTTTGGTTCACAAATTCAATTTTACTGAAATTAAAGTCACAATACAGCGATCAAAACTAGTATTTTTGACTTTTAGCTCTAAGATATCATGAATTCACAACTTAACATCCATATAAAATCTTATCTTAAACATTAGCAAAGTGACAAAACACGATACTAAAATTTTATTACTACCTATAAAAAATAAAATATACAAACTTATAGGAAGCAACTTTGTTTGTTTCATCTTGACCCGGTTAAATTTATTTAGCTAGTTTAACATCGTAAAATAAATTTAACATGTTGTTTAAAATATTTTATAATTATTGCAATAAAAACAATTTTATCTACAATGTACAAAGATAACAGACAAAGTTTTATTTCGGGAGCAATTACCCAAATTCTTTATGCATTCACTATTCAGATATCTTTGAAACTCGTCCCCAAAAGTTCTTCAATACCCGCAGTATGACTAATTTCATTGGAAAAATTGAATACATAAAACGGAAAATGCTCCCGAAATTCTTCTGTATCTATTCAAATCAGGAGGTATTCTGCAATACTGCGATATAAATAACAATGTTCGGTAGGATGTGATATACCGTTTATGAGCAACTTAAGTGCGCTATTGTCGTTTTCGTCTCACCCGCCTCGGTTTATTGCACAGACTATAAAAATGCATCGAACGTTGCAACGGTTTTGTATTACTGTGGTATATACTCTTCATAATATGACAGACCGTTGCCAATTTCATAGATAACAATGGTGATAACTTGAATTTTATTACTTTACGCGATTATATTCAGTTAGCTGTTAAAACTAAAATAATATAATCTTAACCAAGTATTCAACGTAGCTTTATCACTTTTTCATATGTTCATAAAGTAATGCATCGGTGGACTTAACGTATAAGACATTGTGTACTAGATAATCAACAGAAGAACCATTTCCTTTGTGCAATGCTTACAGAGAGTTAATATTAAGTTGTTAGTTCTATTAATGAAATAACTGTGGCATCTCCAATTTTTATGCACATATTTCAAATCTTTATTATATTTCCCAATTAAACAACCCAATGGTATAAACACTACAAACAAAAAAAAAAACAGAATGACAAACAAATAAATTCATATCGAACGTTCAGGATCAACAGACAAACAGACCATTGCAAAAGCAGCGATCACGTACGTAAATACCTTTCAATCAACGTATCAAGCGCACGAGCGTGTAGATCGCGCTGACAATATTTAATTCAGTGAGCATGCACGCGATATTCGAACGACACATAAATACCAATGTGACGGAATAAACTAAGGTTTTCCAGCAGCCAAGACACTGTGTAAAAGAATTCAACATTAAATTCTAAGTTTTTGTAGAAGGAAAACACGTTAAGATGGCAGTGTTGCTGGTCGCTCGTCACTGCGAACTAAGAAAAGTGAGGCTAGCACACTCGCCCGCATACAAATAGTTTACAAATGGCGTGATGTCGCTATAGTTTCACCGCTCCGTGTTATGTCGAGTCGAGTACAAGTAGAGGTATATATGAAGATAAATGAGATTGGGCACTATGCCCTAAAGAATAAGATAATACTGAAATACTGAAGAATGTATGGTAAAATGCTTCACTCGTTGTCAATTGCTATCAGATGTCATTAATTAAATTTGATATTTAAGCACATAATTTTAAGTATTTCCGATGCTTATATCTCATCCCGAATAGAATTAAGTTTATTTGTAGAAGTTCCAAAAATTTAAATACAAAATGAATTTTCAATAATTTTGAACTCAGCAAGCATTGTGTATATAATTAATGTTTATTTCTTCGACTAAAAATTATATACGTTGCTAAAACTAGTTTAAAAACTTATTTATTAAGGTTAAGTAATAATAGTTTCTTATTTTCTGCTTTTTAGGGTTCCGTAGCCCAATGGCAAAAAACGGAACCCTTATAGATTCGTCAAGTCTGTCTGTCTGTCTGTATGTCTGTCTGTCCGTCCGTATGTCACAGCCAATTATTTCCGAAACTATAAGAGCTATACTGTTAAAATTTGGTCAGCCCATGTATTCTGTAAACCGCATTAAGATTTTTACATAAAAATAGAAAAAAAACAATACATTTTGGGGGTCCCTTCGAACTGAAACTCAAAAAATTTTTTTTCATCAAACCTATACGTGTGGATATACCTATAGATAGGTGTTCAAAAATGATGTTGAGGTTTCTAGCATCATTTTTTTCTAAACTGAATAGTTTGCGCGAGAGACACTTCCAAAGTGGAAAAATGTGTGTCGTCCCCCCTCTAACTTCTAAAATAAGAGAGTGATAAAACTAAAAAAAATATATGTTGTACATTATTACGCAAACTACCAACGAAAATTAGTTTGAACGAGATCTAGTAAGTAGTTTTTTTTTAATACGTCATAAATCGTAACACGCAATTTACCTTTCATCCAATCAAAACACTATTATTAAAACATCGATGAAAGTTACAACGAACTACAAGAACTTTTTTAAGATGTTACTTGCTGATACGGAACCCTTCATGGGCGAGTCCGACCCGCACTTGGCCCCCTTTTAGTTCTTTCATCTGTTCAGTATTTGTTTTTTTTTGTAGTCATAAACTCCTAATTGCTACCTTTTACTTATTAGGTACATTTTAAAAAGCTGCCTACCTTACTTTAGCGATTAACTCTTGGTAAATCCTACTTTCTTGTTCATCTAATCCAAAAAATATCTTTTCATCAGTGAGTGATCAATCATCCCTTATTTTCTTATCAGGTTAGATTTTACTTTCTTTATTTTTGTCAAATTGACCTCGAGGTTTACCTTTTACAAAAAAAGTTGAATTATCTAAATTGAACTACTCTATCAAAGTCATGCGTTGTGATATGTTACAATCAGTGAATACACAACAAATCATCCCCTATTTTCCTACACTTAGGGTAAGAATTCTTTTTCAAATTCGTATGGGCCCAACTTCGGAGTATATACCCTTTCAAATAATAAAATATTTTTTAAAATCGGACCACTTTATAACAATTTATGCGTGGTCATACATAAAAAAAAAATAAGCGTCTAATTGAGAGCCTCTTCTGTTTTATTTTTTCGTCGGTTAAAAATCATTGAAATTGGTAGAGTTTATTTTGTTTCGCTACAACCCCAAGGCATGAGTTCTTTCTATATAACGCAAATGTTTATTTTACGTATATCTTCTGGTGGCACAAGTAAGATATTAAATTTCATTGTTTTAAATTTTTTGCAGACTTTTATTTTTTTATATTTACTTGATAGTCTATATATGACACACACTTTACATTGTCAATACAGCTTAGTAAGTTCTATTGTGTACTAACCATCATGAAGTATGTATATTGACCATTGACGTGCGTGAAACTACGAACTAAAATTCAGGTAACAAGTTAACAAAATATAACAAGTAAAAAAATATTATTGCTGTTATTGTATAAAAGCAACATAAGTACAGAGGTAAGTAAAGCAATAGAAATAAAAAAGGTTTTAATCCTGTTTAGCGGAGTCTACGAGACGTCTGCGAACTCAAAAGTCAGGTGTGATGTAATAGAAAACTCATTACTTCTTATTCTCCGTTGACTCTGAATAGTGCTAGGTTGAGTTTTATAAGATTATCGATTGTCGATGAAAGCATCTTCTTGGATTTTTATATGATCGTGATAACATACATTGATCATAATTAGTTACAAATTACTTAGTACAATTATAAAAACCGTTTTTTACCGACTTTAAAAGAAAGTAATTCTCTACCCCAAAATTTTTCGGTTTTTATTTTTAAATAAATTAAATTACAGGTAGTCTTAAGATAAAGCAAATTACATCTGCCTAAACATTAGTGCTTTAAGCGTTTTATTTGTTGATTTGTGTTAAAAGAGCGAAGTGAGAAAGAGAGAGTGTTGCATAAATGTTCTACTATTAAAATAACCGTTAAAAATAAAAAAATGTCCATCGACATCTTTGCAGCTCTCGTCAAGGCTTGCTGCAATAAATTTTAAAAGTAACACATCAGTATGCCAGTGCCGTTTCGTCGTCTACACATTGAATGGGACAAAGCAAGATGTATTGTAGCTACATATGAGCAGCATTACTCAATGGTGAGCTTCCGACATAAATCGATGGTTAATGGCTGTTTCGGTTGCAAAGATAGGATCGAAAATGAGCTTTTTCAAAATTTAGGAGTATAAGAATTATTTAAATAATGTAAAATCAGGACAGTTTCATTATTGATAGAATATTTCGTGAGTTAAAATATCATCATCGTCATCAACAATCTTTGACTACCTGTCTACTGTTGGACACATTATGATTTCTTTGCTTGAAAGGGTGCCACGATAGTCAGATGGGTTATATATATTATTGCAAGTTTTCTTTGTCTTTGATAATGATCTTTCGTAATTTGTTCCCTTAGTCAGCTCTTTCTATCCATGGGACGACTAAGAGTGATCACCCTGTGTATTCTTAACCCCGATAGATTAATCTGGGTAAAACATATGATTGCTATGAATCCAGGTTGACTCGTACGACGTACACGTATATATGTGTATAAATATATACATGGTGAATTACGTAGCATTCATATGTGTATAGTTAGAGGCATCTTAAAATATATTTATTTACCAAACAGGTCAAGAGCCTTATAACTTATTTCGTTAATCACCAATTTCACAATCACCAGAAATACCAACTTTTGATTCATAAATATTTTTTTTAGAGAAAGATTCACTTGAGAAAATTAAAAAGAAAAAAATGTAAATGTTGATTTTGTTCTACATAAAAGGAATCCTAAATTAAAAGAATTTACGTAAACCAATGGTTAGATATTAATATATTTACGTTCGAAAGGAATTTACAAAAAATACATTTTACAAGCCCTCTTTACTGAAATGTGGCCACTCAGGCTAATTTATAAACGGGTGATCAAATTTAAAATAACTTAGTACTAAAACACCTAAAAGTTTTAATATATATGAAAGAAAATGAAAATGTATTTAATTAAAATAACTAATCTTTATAGTTTCTTGTATAAGTGACTTAAAATACTTTCAAGTTTTAAAAACATCTTTAAATTGTAAATGTTTACTTCTAGAAATAAATACATAATAATACATATACGCAACGCAATACACACGCGCACATTGTAAATTCACGCATAAGAAAAAAGACATACACTCTTAGAACTAGGACCAAAGCATGTGTCATCACTTTGATACTCCATTCCATGTACGCAAACTACATTTCCACCCAAGACAGATTTCATATTTCATTCACTTCAAGCGTGGAAACTTTTGAAGTGTAAGAAAGCATATCCAAATTAGATTTATACGCAAGCCTAATACGCGTTTTAGTGTTCAGGTTCTTTGGGAATGCGACCTACTGATTCAATGTACTTACGGCCCTTTTTATATGTATCAGGACAATGGTAAGAATTTCTAGAAATCCTAATCCTAAATTTTTTTAAAGCTGTGATATATTTATTAATTTCAATAGAATGCGAGAGACGTGCTATGAGTTATTGTTCAACTTTTTCAAGATATTTTCTAAGTAAAACCCTGGAACAAAATTCCATTTCCAACTACATTCTAAACGTTTAGCTTAGTATTAATCTACCAAGTGTAGATTTTTTCCTGTTTCCTTCTACCTATTTTAGAACATCTCATCGTCGTCACATACCGTCACATACGTCACTCAAGTTACAATAAAAGGTTTAAAATAAATGTACTTTTCTAAATATTGACAAGTCTATACATAGCCATACGTACACAAAACCGCAGTTTTATTGTTATAATGTAGTATCATAATTACACCATTGTGGTAATAGTATACTTTGTACATCTAGATAAATTCATTGTTAGAATTTCGAGACACGCAGCCCTCGCCTCCA
Source organism: Phragmatobia fuliginosa (assembly GCA_932526445.1). Taxonomy (NCBI): domain Eukaryota; kingdom Metazoa; phylum Arthropoda; class Insecta; order Lepidoptera; family Erebidae; genus Phragmatobia; species Phragmatobia fuliginosa. Next base: position 10,119,300 of record OW052064.1, on the reverse strand, counting down.
GCTGTTTTCCCCCTATTACTTCTATAACATCACTTTATGATACTTAACTACACTTTTTTATTATTCATGATAATACGCCGTACATTAGCCTGTTTCAGTACCCCATATCGTCGTTTATTTTTTCTCTGCGATCTTTGTCGATGTGCCTCATTATTTATTTATGCATGCATTCGTAATATTTCGAAGTTGATAGATGTAAATGTATTTATTATGATTACCTTTGACAAACTAAAAGTCGAATAATATCCTTCTGATCAAAATAAAGTAAAGATTTTTAGAAGCGAGTATTTCAGAAAATCTAAACACTAAATCAAATTAATACTTTTTTTTTAAATCACTTAGTATTTAAAAATAAATACCATGAACATACCAGAGAAAACAATCATAGTTATTTGCTTAAAAAAATACGACAAGCTATAAAATAGAAGAACACCTACATATAAACCTCATGTAGGTAGTAGAGCCACGCTGATTTCAGCACGAATGGGCCGGCTCGACCCGGCCAGTACTACCCTCACACAGAAGACCATCCTAATAATGACAGCATTCTTGCTGTCGTATTTCGTTGGTGAGTGTGAGACCGGAGGCCCAATCATTCTGCATCATTCTCCCGCCCTTCGAAGGCCGGGAGAATGATGCAGAATAATCAAACCAGGCTGCCATGGTAGGGGTCACCATGCTACATTGTCTACCCTCACAATAAGCATGGTGACCCCTACTCCTGGATTCTACTCATGCTTTCCATCAGGCAGAGTAGAGTCACTTTGGCAGGCTTAAATATAAAAAAAAAAAAATAAAAAAAAAAAAAACAGTAAAATTTATAACTGTATATTCCATATTCCTTACAAAGTAGAAACGAGTTCAGTCCTTTTTAGTTACCATATGACATCATGGTTTTTATTTTCTAGCGGCAGGGAAATAGAAATACACAAGTTTATGACCTCTACTTTGATATTGAAGAAAGAGGAAGGGCCTATAAAACACTCGTATCATTTCAAACTGTATAGATATATTAATATACAAAATGACATGTTTTGTTCACAAATTTGAAACTTCAAATACAAAGTGTCGTTACCTCTATTATTTCCATGGCTGTCATAAAAGAGACTAAGGGAGCAAATTCTGCAGGACAATATCATTGCCAATAGAATGAAAACTTGACCCAACCCTATTCCAATCCGTTCAGACATCGTGGTGTAGTAGGCCAAAACCATTAAAAGCAAAAGCTTATGTCCAGCAGTACACGAGTAAAGGCTGTTTATATGATATGATTTTATCTAATCAAGTAATGTTTTTGAGATTGTACTTGATTTCTGCACAATATCGGAGGGATCGTCTCAAGATTGTCTGCCAAACGTTTTCCGTTTGGACAAACTATTACATTTTCTTGCAACTAACAATGGTTATCGTAGCTGTACTTGTAGACATTGTTTACGCTTGTAATTGTACTAAATATGTATTAAATAGGCTATCAGTTATATATTTAACAGTTCAAAGTTTTGGCTTGTAACAAAATCTGCATCAAGATAATTTTAAAGCCCATTTTTAGAAGGAAATTTAGCGGTATATATGATGTATTGGTAGAATGCTGGTAGACATAGTACCTCACAGTAGATTACCTAAATGAGAGCAGCAGTGCGCTCTACCTTGTTTCTTTATCTGTTGCATTATGAACAACATCAAAGTTTATTTAGACGATTAGCGTCCAAACTTAAAGTTAAAAATTCGTAAGTGTGTCTACGATCTGTTTGTCTGTTTTGCTTTAATGGTTAACAACTGCATAGATTTAGATGAAATTTTGGTGTATACTACACTATATAATTCTTGAAAAAGTACTTTTTACTGCGAAAATCAAAATTCACAGCATCAGCAGCGAAATCTCGGCCATCACGATTATCAGCAGCAAAAACCCTGTCATGATCATCATCAGCTCATTGTAGTTTACTGTTGGTTATAGGCCTCTCCAATTGCTCGATTCACTTGGTTGAATCCTAGGCTTCTTACAATTATCAAAATTGTAATATTAAATCAATATACCAATTAAGGACATAAAATAATACTACAGTAATATCTTTGCACGTATTGAATCAATACAAGTATTTTTACGCCACCTGAAGTTAGACTAGGAATAAACGCAGCATGGCATGAAGTTCGCCTATGTGCAACATGTGCATTAAGTCATAAATAAATAAAAGAAATATGCTGTTTAAGGTGAGAGAATTTATTATTATGTTTTTAATTTAAAAGATGAATGAACTACAAATTAAATTGTTAAACTTGTGTTTTAATTAAAGCAGTTTAAATAATAAGTAAAACCTTTCATTGCAGCATTTCAAGCTGAAGTTTGTGACCCAATTCAAGTTTGTCTTCTGACCCTTGCTTGACATTATACAAATCCTCCTTACATCCACTCTGTATTTGTATATCTTGACCTACAATTTTATACGATTTCTTAGGGTATCTTAGTGTATGCACATAAATTTGGTAAAAGCTAGCGCTCCGCTATAAATGTGAACTGAGTAGAACTAAATCTGCAGTTCATTTTAGATTTTGTTGGAAAATTTTAGAAATAAATGTTATTTTCAAGTTTTATTGATACACATACGTACTAATACTATTAATTCGAAAATTACTTTATCTGCTACGCTTTCACGGCTTTATAGCATATAACAACTACAAAAACACACAATAAAATTAAAACAAAAAAAACTAAAATTTAGTTTAGAAGCGACTTAACTTTGATAAGTTATTAAAATCTAAGATTCTTAAGCGACATAACGGCATTAACACTCATTAAATAAACAAGCATAAATGCATGTACATATGTGCTAACCACCTGCAATACGGTAGGTTACAGCTATTGGGCCTTAATTGATTTGCTTTGTATGTAAATTACTAATTAATTAGTGCCTAATGTAATAGCAAGAGCATCGAGCTTCTTGATGTGGACACATTTGTAGTTATATAATAACCTAAGTGTTTAAGACATGTGACAAACATATTTGGCTACTGAATTTGTAAGATATCATAAAGTAGCATTTAGTCAAATTTAATATTTCTTATAAAAGGAATGTGTTTATGCAATGATAATGTATACGTTATTGAAATTCTGGTGTCTGAATATGGAACATTATCTTGTTTTTTCTATAAATATTTCTATCTCTGCCAATAAATAAAATTGAAGTGTCTGTTTTTCTATCAATACATATGAAAGTTTCATTAAAAATCCATTTTTGTCTGTCTGTTCATCTGTTTGTTCTGGCAAATCTTTGGAACAACCTAACGACTTTGACTGTACTTTCACTGGCAGGTATACGACATCAGAAGTAACTTAGGCTACTTTTATTTTAGAATAGCTACGTGTCGCGACGTTATCCTCCATTTTGTTGTTCTTTTACAACTACGACCGCAGGTAGCTCGGGGGACTAGCATGTATGTATGTATATGCAGGTTTTTATACTAATTTAATATTATGATAAAAGCGACCCCGAAACTGGAATTTTGATTACATGTGAGAAATAAAATTAAATTACAAAAAAAACTGCGACACATCCAAATTGGAATAGAAATCAGATTTGCTCAACAAAATTTGAAGCATAAATATTACCATAATTTACAAAGATTAATTTTCAAGTTATTCAGATACATCCATAGAGATCATCTATAGTATTATAAATTCTTAACCAACTTCCATTCAAATCAATAAATCAATATTTCGAAATTCTCTTCTGGACAGTTGATAAATTATCATGAACATATTATAATCAAATCATGAACACATTCAGTTTTCAGTTAATCAATATTTTGTTAAACAAATCAGTTGACTATCTAAATTATATTGCTGCGAATGTCTGCGGTCACCGACATTCCGTTAGCTAATTGTAACTCCGTGAATGCAAATCCAATTTTGTCTACCGGTGAGGTGCAAGACACCTCGGGTGGGTGGTTAATTTAGATAACCCTACCGAATCCAATCAACCGTAGAATTTTCGTTGGAATTGTAATAATATTGTTTTAGGGTTGCTACTTATAAAAAGGGTCGAAGAAAAATGAGGTCACGTAAGTAACTAAAGTTCAGGAGTTCCTTTGTTACAGGTGAGGTTTAAATTCTTTTTTAGTATTCCGTAGTTCATGACTCGGAACCTTTACAGTTACGTCATGTCCGTCCATCCGTCCATGTCCAAATTTCTATCACATTGACATAGTGCTAGAATAAAATCACCAATTTTTTTTTGGGGCGTTTTTGTTATTTTTTTCTATCGTTTATCCCATCGTGTGTGATATCGTTAGATAGTTCTTTAATTTTTTTTTGATAAAATAGGGCGTCCCCCCTCTAAGAGCTAACCAGCTGGTTCGAAAAATCTGGGAAAATTCACGATGGTAGAAAATATGATGTAGATTTTATATCCATGTGCCATTATAGATGACTACAGAACCATATTTTATTCGTGGCCTGACACGCACTTGTCCCATTTTATTTCTAGTAGCATTACTCGTCTAGCCGGCCTACAACTTCGAACACTTACTGCTGTTGACAACATTCCTACATTGTATTTTGATCTTCTACAATATTAAAAATCCTATGTATGTATGAGTTCCCTGAAAGAGCTTTTATTGTTTTTAGCGATAAGGCTAAAAGCATTATCATCCAGACAACTGTTACATAAACATTGTACATATCTTCTGTTAATATTTAAACAGACAATTATGATTGGTGTATAATAAAATATATTCTGTTCTAAAAATATATTGTATTGTGTATATCACTATTGTTGAATGCTTCAAGGTATTTTACTATACAAATTTGTATGGAAATATTAAATATTATTATATCAGACTCGGCCCGTATGAAAACAACAAATTGTATTCACTACTGTTCAACGCACATTCACTCAGCTGAATTTCGTTTTCGAAAATAATCCCGAACTCGCCATTGTTCAAATTTTGAAAACCCCATGGAAATGGAAGCTATTCAAGCATTGATATATAGGTATACAGTTTAATTTATATTTTCTTTACTGGCTGATGTATTGTACGGTGAATATGTAACACGTGACGGTTTTAACAACGAGAAAATATAATGTATCATACATTGCATCCCATTACCTTTATGTTGAATATAAAATTTTGCATGATATTAGAATCGATACGTACCGTGACGATAATCTGTTGTGAAGAGAAAACTATTTAAAAATCTTTTCAAATTTCGATGCCAGGGTTTTCTTGAAAGCATCCTTGATGTATATGTAATATATTCAGGAGTTTTTGTGATGTAGATAGATAAGTGATATTTGCAAAAAATCAAGTTAAAATTTTGAAGTCAGACAAACGTGAGGTTATTAGTTTTAAGTCATGCCCGTACATATTGAAAGTTATCGAAGCCAAATTCATTAATTGTTATTCATTATTCATTATTATTCTAAATATATTGACAAGACTTACTTCAACATCTCATATAACTATTCAGAAAGTTCCTGCCATCAGATCTTGTGTCGTGAATTCAAAGTATGTTATAATACGCTTACCATATTCATACAAACAACTGAAATGGAAATAGCAACAGAATTATTTTGTGCTACAGAGTATTAAAAACTTGAGCAAAGCCGATACAGTTCGTTGTGTTTCATCTGTGTGTCGATGTGTAATTTAGAACGTATTGTTTGGAGGTATGAGAAACGGACCATCCGGTTCCTGTTTCGTGTTTCTTTTTTTATTTTTTGTTGTCGTACTTTTCTGTTAAAAAGTTTTTTTAATACAATGACTTGATACAAAGTTTTGCTATTTCACTGATTTGTGTGATTGACATTTAAGCACAAAAAATCTGCGAGGTGAAAAATTCTTCTTTATTTTTTTAAGAACATTTCTGGATCTTTGTATGTATTTTTATAACTATAGAGTTTGATATTTGAAAACAAATTAAAATTTTTAACAATTTATATTTGACACCTTGAAAAAAATGAGATTTGTAAAAAATATTACGGAAAGTAGTGAGTACATTTCTATTACCGTCCTATAGTTTTAAATGGCTTGAAAATTCCGATTTGTTAATTTATCAAAATAAAAATTTGATTGAAGAAATCTATTTTTTGATTTTATTTATACACCATAACTCGGGAAATACAGTACGTTACACAGTTTTGTTATAAAACGTAAGTGATATATTACCTGAACTTATGGGTAAAAAATTGCCTGTGACATACGGACGGACAGACAGACAGACAGACTTGACGAATCTATAAGGGTTCCGTTTTTAGCCATTTGGCTACGGAACCCTAAAAATGCACCTTTTTAATGATAGTACTACTAGATACCAGATTACTATTATTATACTACTATTACTATTGCTATATTACTATATTAGATTACTACTAGATATACATGAGTTATCACAGTTTCATTTCTCAAAAAAAAAATACAGCAGCATGAATTCATCGATCTATTCCAAGATAGGATTTATCAGCTCAAAAAATCCAAGCATGCCTTTGAACGGAACCCAAGACTTGAAGCCACTAATCCGACGAGGCGTCAACATGATTAGATTGCGAGTAATTTTATAGCAAATTCCCGCTCAGAGAACCACGGCGGGAGTCGGCTTCGACATGAATTTTACATGAATTCTATCTGTGTGACAAGCTCTATCATTTATTTCGGATGGTACTAAAATGTTGTTTGTCAGCCCATTGTTTCAGGACATTTAAAATTTACCAAATTGCATTTCTTTGACAAGAAAAAAATACACTTAGAAAGCCATATATTGCATCCATCCATACCTTACATCATAAGTATATTTGTTATTATTAGGTTTATTGTTATTTAACTATCCATCTATCTACCAAACAATAAGTTTTCAATTTTTAATAAAATATACGTTGTGCAACATCAATCATCACTAAAAGTAATAGCGGTATCTCCCTGCAACCGTAAATATCTCATACTCGTACATCCATTTTATGCGATCCTCTTAGTTTTTCCTGCAACTCGATTTCTTTGTTGCAGATGATTTATGCTGATACTTAAGCATTTTTTGCTATTCAATGTAACTCTTTAGAACTTATTCAAATTCTCGACCAGTTTTTATATGAAAACCTCATCAAATTCCAGTCATAGATACTTTTCAAATACTTTTCTTGTTTGTCCGACCAAATTGTCAAGTAAAATAATCAAGGTGAATTAAAGTAAATGCAACCAAATGACTTTCATTTACAAAAAATGATTACCTTTAAAATTTTGTGACTGCCGTCATCCCCTTTGATTTTTTTTCTAATTGAATTTTCTTTAGTTTTTAACTCTATACAAAGGCTTCAAAAAAGTTTGGTTCCTAATTAAAAATTAACCAGCCGAATCAAATTACTGTTAGCATTCTTTTTTTATCGAATAACTGTCTACAGATATTTTCAAGAGTCCGAGCTCCGAATGAATTCTTAACAAACTTTATAGGAAACATTCCCATTCCCAAGGAAATATTAAAATTTGAAACGTTAGTACAAAAAACGTAGCAACACTTGACTCATTTATATTTTATTTTACCTAGAAAAGGAGTGGAATCAAAAAGCAGTGTAGATTCTTTAATTTTCTTAAGAAATTCCATTTTGCAGGAAGTTCGAATTATTCGTTAATAAAGTCTCGGTACTAGGTACTGGGGGACGAGAATTCCTTTGATGCGAATGAAATATTGCCAACTAGATGGCGGGGACCAATCCTCACGCGGATGACGGGCAAAATCCGAGCCTACAAATAAAATGAATTTGCCCGGGAGCAACAGTAGAAAATTGGAAATGTCATTTTCGCCCTTTTTTTAATGTTTGCGGTGGCATGGCGGGGCACCCAACGCGATAGGATTACCGGCGGCTCGGCTTGCCCCTAGCGACGCGACCATACCGATTTTTACCTGCCACGTTCGTTTGACACAAATCGATTGCCGAAAATAACGTAGCAAATGGTAATTTTTGAGAAATACGCTTATATTTTGCCATTTGCTTTGGGGTGTTGTAATTCGATGTATGTATAACGCATATTTCTAAATTATATTTAAGAAAATTTACGTACGAGCACGTGTATAATTAATAAAAGGAAAAATGAAATGTACTTAGATACGTAAACACACAAGTAACAAAACGTCTTTCCTCAACAAATTCACATACGATAGCTTAAGTCGTTCATGATTTTTTTTAAATTAACCCTACCAAAGTCAATCTACTCTGCCTGATAAAAAGCATGAGTAGAATCCAACAGAATTATTCGAGGAATGTACATTTCGCACCCAAGATGAATCAATAAGGGTTTTGAATCCTTTTGATGGGTGTTTTATGTTTTTGATTGTATATTGTTTTCTTATTTAAATGACTTAAAAAATGTAAAAGTATTAACTAAAGTTTTCAAGTCAAGTTTAAAATTTCAGTATCCTTCATTACACACGTTAAAATATTCTGTATCAGCCAATTACACTAGAGGGAATGAGATAGATACATTCATATGCAAAGAAGAAATGCATAACAACGGATACGACACTAGAGAGGTAGAACCGACAATTTGCGGAGTCTCCGACAATTTTGTGTCTCACCAGTGATGTATGCGAACAACTTTTGCTCATTGAAATACCTTCGCACTGGATGTTAATTTATTTCATGTAATAAGGCGGAATAGTGCCTTAAAAAGTCCCACTAAGCATACCTTTTAAATTGCTTCTTGAGATTGGTAGGTCTAAAACATTTTATCTAATAAGTTTCACTGTTTTGAATCGTTGATAGCTCCGTCGTTTTCATACTGAATAATGTCTACATTTACATTTGATTGCGAAAAGTACTGTGAGAGGCTTCTAGTCTAAACGTTACGTAACTTGTTTTCAGCAAAAGATAATTTAATATTTGTTACCTAAGTAAATTAGTTGTATCAATTTCAAAGATTTCTTTCATAATTTTTAACAAGTAATGTTTTTTTGTTTCAGGTAAGGACCACATTTAATAAATCGTTAGGTGTTTAGATGTAAAAAAAAATACTAGAGCGATAAACGGTTTTCTCTAAAAAATCCTCTCTATATGTGAATGAACAGGACAAAATTGATCAAGCCAAGATAGTTGAACGTTTGGCCAACGAAAACACAGAGCTTGCAGTCTTACTCGTATCAAAGCAACAGGTTCGTACGATAGAAAAATATTTTTATCCGCCTGTAATGTATCACTCAGTCAAGACGCCAAATTTTTAGTGACGGCCATTTATGGTTACATCTGGATATCGATTATACTCATATTTTTTTGATTAATTATAGTCGTCACAAAATAAGAAGCCCGGTTTGACATTAATTGTCATCGTAGCGTAACTAATACGATTAATTCGTGTTTTTGAGTGAAATTTTTCAATATCAAGTTAAACTTGATGCTTATTTATGATACGCGTTGTGATAGTGTATGGGTACCATAGTAATTAAATAGCAGTATGAATTTGATTTTTCAATTTCTTACATGCGGCGTGTCAATTGACAAATGTCAAAACGGGCTTCTTATTTTGTGACGACTATAAGTAATATCAAACTGGGACTGTGGAGCCCAGAAATATACTTTGAAGAATGTTTAAACTTACGTATATAAAATCAATGTTGTTATCAAACAGTTTTAGAAAGTCAACAATCAGAGCCTATCTTTCAGGAATAAAATGATTAAAACACATTGATTTGGATTGGTGCTATACAACTTGAACAGTTTTTTTACTAAACGCATACGAACGTATTTAAATTACTAATACCACAAAAGCTATTTTATACATTTTTGTCTGTCTGTCTCTTTATTTCATCTAGTTTCTAATATCTCTGGAATGGCTGCACCGATTTTTATTTTCACTGGCAGATTGCTATTGTCATAAGGTGTGAGTTATGCTGATAATATAAAATGTTTAGACTAGCATTGTTCCGAGATGTTAAAACAATAACTGCAGGTAACGCCGCGGGACTCAGCTAGTGTTAAATAATAATTATGTTTCCTTATACCCGGGAAGCACAAACATTAAAATCACTGAAACGAATTCATGATCTAAGCCCAGCTGCAAATATTCCCGTTATTTATGTCTCACGTTTGGGTCTGATATGAGGCTTTTATTGGACTCCCCTCTATCTATGTATTACGTTGCCAGTTTTAATTGAACCGTTAAGTTTGATTGATCGATATTTACGTAGTGCTGATTCACGATAATTTCTGGCTTGTGAGAACAAATTCTGAAATTGATAATTTTTATTGAGAAAATTTATGTCAGTGGAGATAAGTCTTTATCGTTATTGAAATTCGCCTTAATTATGGTTGGTTTTTAAAAAACTTGAATTACTATAAGTAATCTAAATATTTTTACAGATAAATAATATTGAAATGTCTCTTTCAAATAAACAGCGTTTCACTGAAATATGCATGTGCAAGTATATAAACGGCACTTACATCAAAAAATAATTTTCAAAGTGTTTGTCTGTCTGTTTATCTAGTTGTATTTGCGTGTCTATGATATTCGCGTTTTTTGTTTTAAAAGAACCACAAATCGCGGGTTACAACACGGGGCTCAGCTAGTAAAATAATTATTCTTAGATTGAGACTACTTAGCGTAAATGAGCCTGATACGAAGACATATGATAATAATATAAAAACTATTGCTTATTAATTCTGAACATAAATGAAAGTTGACCAATTGTTTTACGCCAATGTTTTACTACTAACAATTTTCATTACAAAAAAAATAGATGAAATAAATTATACATCTATGAATAATTATTTAAGACTCTTGGAATATATTATTCGTTCATTTACAAAATATATTATGGCCATTTCAATATTTCATAACAGTGCTTTTAGAGGATTTAATTCAATGTTAGTTCTAACCAAACAACCTGCAGTAACTTCTGTGTATTTTATTAAACCTTTAATGTAATAGTTAAGTTCATTTTAATTTACCAAGTTAGAAAAAAAGTTACTTAATGGTTTCAGATATCTTTTAAAATAGGCAGGATTAAAAGTTACTTAAAATTAGAAAATAAACGCTATCTGTGTGCATACCTTTTAAAATAAAGATATAAATACCTAATGAAAACAAATAAATTCATCTCAAATAATTTTAATTTTCATGATTATATTTGTTTCAAAATAGTGACATGTTCTATTGTTATTTTATTAATAAACATGCTTACTATGTTAAACTAATAATAAATTGCACTTTGAGAATCGTTTGTTAATTTTGCTTAAATTATTCAATTATCATAATTTGTAACCCGTTAAATTTAGATGAATTATCTATAAATCTTTACGACGTTAGGCTAAAACAAGTCATGAATTACGACATTACCTCAATCTATCGCTAAGTATTAAATGACTTCAGAAATTTATCTAATATACACTGTATCGATACTGAAAAGCACAGCCTTACGGCACTATTAGGAATGAGATTTCTACTACACATCTTATTCGTGAATGTTGCCAGTCATTCTATTATTATATTTGAACAAAGAGTTCTTTCATGTGTGGGTGACTGTAGCATATGTGAAAGATTTGGCTTACGTCACGTCGATATATTGAAGATGAATGGTGGAAGAGAGTATGGTTTTTATCTGTCAAACGCTTCTTTACACAGACATAAGAACCACATTGAAGATGTAACACTTTGGAGGATTTAATTCACAAATATCAAGAAAAAAATATTTTCAAACTAGTCAAAGTAAGAAATCAGACATTTAAAGTCAATAACTAACATGTGACTTTTAAACTGTCTAATTTGATAAAAACTAGATTAAAGTGGCTAGTCATAGACAAGATGTATTTATAAAAAAAAGTGGTCTCCAAGTGGTTAAATTCGACCATAATTAATTTGAGTTTCAAGCACCAACTTAATTATGATTATATTGTAATAGACAACTTATTCAATCACGAATTTTTCCAAGGCTACGCTACAATGTTAATTTGACAAAAGAGTGTCTTTGTGTGTCTGTATCAAATGCATTGTAGTGTGTGTATTGTTTTGTTATTGACTTCATGTATATATAGATTATTTAAAAAAAATGACAATCTGCACTCCTTCGCTATTTAAACTTTTAGTGTGCAAAATTTTATACTCATCTGTTCCCGTATTTTTAGGGTTCCGTTGCCAAATGGCAAAAAACGGCCCATTGTACATGTCTGCTAAAATTTACATAAAAACAACAATGTAATTAGTGCACAATAAATTGTATTCCATTCTATTCTAATAAATACCGTTATATAGATACAGGTTTTTTTGGAGGTATTCGACATACTTTACTTGTCCAAGACATCCATTTGCAATAAAATCGGAAGTGTATTTGCAAGTAATTAATTAATTAATCAAGTCATTGAGTTTTTTCATTACTTTTGTCTAAGTTACTACTTTTTTTTAGGCTAAATCTTTTCTTTTCTTTAAATTGATGATACTCTTAACTTTATCATAATTATTTATGCTGTCTAGTTCATGTACACATGTCATAAAGGTATTTAACTGAATTAAGAACTGTTTCAATGTCATAAACTATTGAGTTTCTTATTAGAAAATAGTTGGAATCGGATGATTTTAGATCATAATAGTGTTCGATCTATCAGTGAACTACCCATAATGACTCACTGGTAGGCACTGGTCTCCTCTCAGAAGAGGGTTAAGGCTATACATACCCGCGCTGGACGAGTGCGGGTTTGGATCAGGCAAGACACGTAGTGGCTACGTAATCTTACCGTTGTATATTTTTTCACCTGAAGGCCTCCAACTAAGCTTAACGACTGCTATATTATAATATCAACTGGGATTTACTGCTTAACGTGACCTCCAAATCACATAATGTTCATAACATATCATGCCACAAACTCTCACCCATCTCGCTACTAATCACGGCGTAGTTGCTTACCCTCGGTGACTGTTTCCAATCACCTAAGGAAACTTGACTTTATTATTTGCTTCGCTGTTCTATAGGTATGACGATATAAAGATCAAGAAAATTAAAGGGACGAATCTTTTGATAAATATTTTTACCAACTCATTTTTAGGGTTCCGTTGCCATATGGCAAAAAACGGTACCCTTATAGATTCGTCATGTCTGTCTGTCTGTCTGTCATTTTTTTCTGAAACTATAAGAGTTATACCGTTGAAACTCGGTCAGTAGATGTTTTCTGTGAACCTCATTAATATTTTTAAACAAAAATACAAAAAAAGCAACAAAGTTTGGGGGTATATATATAATACTTAGAACTCAAACTCAAAAATTTTTTTTCATCAAACCCATACGTGTGGGGTACTATATATAGGTCTTCAAAAATGATATAATAGTTTGCGCGAGAGACACTTCCAAAGTGGTAAAATGTGTGTCCCCCCCCCCCCCTGTAACTTCTAAAATAAGAGAATGATAAAACTAAAAAAAATTACATTTCTTTCAATGAAAATAGTATTATTAAAACATCGATGAAAGTTATAACGAACTACAAAAACTTTTATATGATGTCACTTGCTGCTACGGAACCCTTCATGGGCGAGTCCGACTCGCACTTGGCCGCCTTTTTTTTATTGTGAGAGTGCATCTATTTTTTTAGGCTATGGCACTTATGTGGCTGTTTCAAATATAGAAAAATAATTGAATGCAAATAAACCCCTTGTATGTAATTTAATATAAATATATCCCCATAAAAAGTAAGTTTCATTCCTTAAATATGTATCTATTATTATATATCTCGTTATAAATAAATCACAGTCAAACTAGGTTCTGGTATACACTGAGCCACATAAATCATATGTGCTAACACATGGAACAAATATTTGTTCCTAAATCGAATCGACACCCCTTATTGTACAAGGTGGGGTCCTTAAAGGTGTCAGTCATGACCTGGAAGAATGGAGTGCAAATATTTATGTGTTATAGTATCAACTATATGCTTGTTGTATCAATAATGTTTTACAATGGACTTGACAAGTATTTAGGTCTAAATGTTTTATGTTCGTTTAAATTAACTGAAATCTTTGTATTTAGAATCTAATAAATTCATAATCAAAAAATTTGATTAAGATTAATTAATCAATTTCAAATTTAAAATGATTAATATTATCAATCGTAATCATTAATCGTTAATTTGATTGTTTGATTACCTATTTATTAACTTTTTATTTATGATATGATAATTTCAATTTTTTTGCCGAAGGTAGCCTGGAACGAGAGCTTCAAAGTTGCAAAGCAAAGTGTTTATGAAGTACACCACTACTGCCCTCGGGCTCGGTTGAAATAATGTTTTCTTTTGCTAAATAAGCCTGGTTCACACAAATTATCTGATGAATTGTTTGAACAAAGAGTAGTTATGAAATTAAATTTAAATAACACGAAATTAGAAATGTAAAGATCGGAGGCTAGTTGATTAAAAATATGCTTTAAAATTAGAATTCAGTGTATTTGCACGTTAGAAATTATTTTTTTGTGCCATAAATGATTAATAAAAAATTCGTATAGCACTCGGGGACTGCTGCGGTAAAGCTATTGCATAGCATTTTTTATCACCTTATGCAATTATAATTATTTATTTATTTTTTATACAAGCAGTATTTTTTTATTAGATATTAATTCAAGTTTAGAAAACAACATCTTTTTACCAACATACATTCTAACAATATTATTGCCGAACAATATAATCATCCTATTATCCTAAAGACTATGACAACTAAACAGTAATATGAGCATATCTATGGAATAAAAAAGCGGCCAAGTGCGAGTCGGACTCGCCCATGAAGGGTTCCGTATCAGCAAGTAACATTATTTAAAAGTTCTTGTAGTTCGTTGTAACTTTCATCGATGTATTTATACTAGTGTATTGACTGGATGAAAGGTAAATTGCGTGTAACGGTTTATGACGTATTAAAAAAAAACTACTCACTAGATCTTGTTCAAACCAATTTTCGTTGGTAGTTTACATGGTAATGTATAACATATATTTTTTTTAGTTTTATCACTCTCTTATTTTAGAAGTTAGAGGGGGGGGGGGGGACACATTTTTCCACTTTGGAAGTGTCTCTCGCGCAAACTATTCAGGATATAAAAAAATGCTATTAGAAACCTCAACATCATTATTGAACACCTATCCATAGATACTCCACACGTATAGGTTTAATGAAAAAAAATTTTTTGAGTTTCAGTTCCAAGTATGGGGACCCCCAAAATGTACTGTTTTTTTTCTATTTTTATGTAAAAATCTTAATGCGGTTTATAGAATACATCGACTGATCAAATTTCAACAGTATAGCTCTTATAGTTTCGGAAATAATTGGCTGTGACATACGGACGGACAGACAGACAGACTTGACGAATCTATAAGGGTTCCGTTTTTTGCCTTTTGGCTACGGAACCCTAAAAAACGAAATAAAAAAAAGATTAATCTAGAATGACTGTGTTGTCAAGGCAACAGATAACGGCCGGTGGCATCAGCACGCCTGCGCACGGAGCCGCCACGTCCTTTTTAACATCGTTGCTTTGACATGGTATTATTAACATTAGTATTATTTTTGGAATCAAGTTAATCAATTACTGATTAGTGTTTAATGATTAAAGTCAATAATCATGATTATGATTATTTTTTCAATCATGATTACTGTAACCATGATTATTGTAATCTGAATAAAGTTAATCAACTTAATTAATTGTTTAAAAAAATAATTGATTAATGCCAACACTGCTATCAAATTACCATAATTAGTCAAAAATAAAAATAGTCTAAGTTACTTCTACATTATCAGCTATGTGTCACTTTAAAACCGGTAAATTTTAAATATTAAACACTTTTATACTTTTAACACTTTTATAAAACACACGATTTTCATTTGTTACTACGAATTATATAGATTTAAAACATACTATTCATACATAAAATTATCTTTTTTTAATTTATATAGAAACACAGCTTATTTCATCAAATCGAAAATGCATTTGCTATGCATATGATTTGTTGTCCTATTGTTCAATAATCTTCAGTTTGATAGATCGATACATGATATTTATTCCTCTTTTTTGTTTGCTAAATGTACCCTTTTAATTTGATTTAAAATATTTGAATCATTCCGTGTAGGTTGATTGGGTGATCCCTTTGAAGTGGTGCTAATATCTAAATGAGAACGCTTCAGACAGTTTCCCGTTACAAATTTTAATCCATTGAGCTCAAATTGACGTATTTTACTGATTAAAATAGACTCATTCTTTTTGTTTATATGTGTTTTTTCGCAAGAATAAAATAACAAAACATATAGTTTCAAAATCCTCTTGCCTCTTTTCTATTCTCTTTATATTTGTCACTTAATAATTTAAATAAATGAAGGATCTAACCAGCAAAGGGTCACAAATATTTTATATCGAAAAGAGAAAAATAGAAATGAAATAAATAAAAGTATAAAAAAACAATAAATTTTGCAAGAATATGGTAGTAAATTAGTGATAGGTATACAATACAATCATGCAATCACATACACAAACACACATGTTTATTTATATTGAAATAGGAGATAGGTAAATTACATAAACTGCAGCGGAAGGATCGGAAAACAAACCAAAAACTCTTAAAATTAATTTTATTAAAATACAAAATTACAATTATAACTTAGGTCTAGCCAATTGGATACGAGAAATTGGAATTAATCTAGAAATGTGTTAACAATTATTTATATTTTCGCTGATTCCTTCCCTCGAGTCACCATTGACGTCACTGCTGCGTTTCCGCCGTCTTCGGTTGCATCGCAACTGCTGCGTCGGCTTAATGGATTGTGGATTTTGGTTATTGTCAATATATTGCGTTGGAAATAATCATTAGGGATCCGTATGTAACAGATACGTCAACAATAAATAAAACATTTTATTTTATATGCCTTTAGCAGAATTCCTGACAAAATAAAAAAAAAACTTTTTTGTTCCGTGTTGGTAACTAAGTCCTAGACCAGGTCATGTACTAGACCGCTTTCGTGTTGCCCGAAGATCACGTCATAATATCAAGAGCCTTTAGCAGTTCACTGCTCTGTATAGGCCTTTTAGAATGAAAGTTTTATAAAATCAGTAGGTGCGTTATTACAATGTGTAATACGTAATAAAGGGATCGATTTATAACATTTTACAAAAGGATTTATTAAATCTTACTCATAAATAAATACATCAAGAAGATTAAGCATATGCACAAATCGGAAAGTATAAGATAAAAACAATAAAATATTTTTTTAGCGAGCTTAAAAACATCCAACATTAAGATTATGTACCCATAACGTGTTGTTTTGTCAATCCCAAACCCGCACTTGGCCAGTGTGGGGACATAATGGCCTTAACCCTCTCCTGAGAGGAGACCCGAGCCTAGCTGTGGGACGTTACAGATTGTTGTTGATCTGACAGGATTACGTGTAAACCATTCCCGTAATAATATTTTTACTAAAAACCTTTAGTTTATGTAAAACTGATTCAGATAAACTTTCAATACGTACAAAGGCGTCTACTAGTACAAAGACAATGGCTTGTGAAATTCTCAAATTTATACTCCTTGTAATCTGAGCTTTTGAATCTTTTGAAATTATTAAGCCTCATTTTGCACAAAAAGAAAAGAACTGAACACAGAGTGGGTGTAAAACGAGTCAATCCCAGGACAGGCATCAGATTAAGGGCTGGCGGCCATTGGCGTGATTAGATTTCCATTAACGAAAGATATGTTTGTCATTATGATTTTTCAATAAAAGCTCACACGGCCTAAAAACAATAAAACAATAGAAGTTTTAGAATAACAGAAGACGTCTCTTATTGTATTTTCACATGAAAATGGTCACGTTAAAAAGAGGTCACAAATTATGTACACTAAGCGAAAATTAAAGAGTAAGAAAATAAATAAACATTATTATTATAAAAGAGTAATGTGGATTAGGACTTTATACATTCATACAAACTCTATTTTACATATGTTCTCAAAATTAATTAATTTTTATGACAGAGTTTGATAAGTAGCAATACATTATTATTTCGACTCCATATCCATATCGATGACATGAGCAAAAACATTTAGCTAATTGTCAACATCAATACTTGCATTAGCAAAAGGAACTTGCGGAGCTGCGTTCACTCGACATCTAGAAAGTCAGTGGACCCAATGGTATCCTTGCGGTAGTTGTCAAGAACTGCGCTCCGGAGTTGTTTCCTGTATTAAAAAAAATAAGTGCTCCGATCCGGTCACCTAGTGACCAACTAGCAACAAACTCTGAAGGCCAGAGCATCAGCCGAGCTAGCAGACGTTGAGTAAAAACGACGGGAGCTTGTCGCTGAGCTCGACTGGGTTTTCAGCCACGTCTCTCAATGGGGTAGTATGAATCTGTTCAGGTTCAACGCTAAAAAAACACGGGGGTGCCCGATCTCTACCAAAAAGACTCCATTTCTTCCCCTCCCTACTTTTCAGAAAACTCAACTGCTTTGAATATCTGTTATGATCTCATCCTGCGTGAGTACTTTGAGCATCACTAAGGCTACCTCGCGAAAGTTGGGTACACTGAACAAGAAAAATCATTTCACTAGGCCGGCACAGTGTGGTTTACCGCCACTCCTGGATTACTTTCTCGCTTTCCATCAAACAGGGCAGATTCATTTTGGCAGCTAATATGTAAAAAAAATATTACATAAATTCAATTTATGAAAATCTTTGAAAAGTGACACACAATCGAAAAATGTAATCGAGAAATAATCGCAATGTAGTGCAAAATCTACGTTATTATATTTCAATGTACGCTGAGCCTAAGAGTGAAAACGGAAACGAAACGCAAACACTGAAATACCATTAAGTCATTGGACGCCAGACGGAGTTAACTTTTAATTTCACCAGAATAATACTGTCAAGTTTAAATCTTTGGATTTCAACCGGCTTTGTAAAAATAATTTTCATCTTCACAGAGAGGAATTGATTAAAATTGGTTCTTTTCATTTGGCTCAAGGTGATACCAGATCTCTGAAATATAAAGTGTTAGAATTTTAGCTAAAGGTTTTTTGTAACCTCCATAGTCTATAGGTACCATTTTAACTTTTTTACCATCTATATTTTGGGCAGTATTTATATACAAAAAAAGGCCCTCGGTCTGATATGAATGAGCTTTGTTTGGCATATTGATTTTTTATTACTTTATTTGTATCTTTGTCTCTGAATATTATATCTGTTTTTGAAAAGCGAAAAAATATCGGTTTGACAAGTGACACTCCAAACTTGCATCTTCAATCTTGGAGGAATGTTTATCTCTTTAATTGTGTATTCATTCCTTTTAACATGACATAATTATAAAATAAGAGAAACGTTCCGCACCAAATATTAAATTCAATATTCAGCTGCCATATCACATTCTTCATAAAATTACTAGCGTAAATAATGTCACTGAGTTTTTCCAAATTATCTTGGGAATAATAAAGGCCATGAAGTTGGTGTGACATATAAGGAAAAAATACTAATATTGTAACAGTTTTTAAGAATCTTAATCTTTTTTGAAATATAAAACATTTCGTTGTTTATATTGAGTTAGAAATAAGTAAACAATACGCATTCAATTAATTGACATCATATGAACTTGAGCAAGTATACCGGAGATCTAATATTTTAAGTTGCAGCTGTCTATCCATCCAAATAGTAGGCGGCTGCTTGTTGCAACCCGTGTCACTTATCAATACGTTTCTTGTCCTCCAATAACAACAGAAATCTTCGCTCAACTAATAATTCGCTTATTCTATGTCCCTGCCACAGATCAGACTTTGTGAACGATTCATTCTTTGTGCAAGCGGCGCTTCTCTGGAATGCCTTGCCACTCGAAATCAGGATGTCCACTAATCGACACACGTTTAAAAGAATGTGCATGATTATCTTCTCAAGATGGCGGAGTCACCCAATTAATGAATAGTATGCCTCTATAAAGGCATTATATACAGTACACGATGTGTGTATATATCTGTGGATGTATAAATAAATGTGTATTTACGAATATATTTTTGTATGTGTATATATATATATATATATATATATATATATATATATGTATTATTCTTATATATATGTATGTGTGTATTTATGCTATTTATGTTTAGTTTTACATCAATTTCATATTGATCTTGATAACTCTAACCTCGATGCACCTACCATACTACATACATCTTAACATCCCTAAAGGTTGACTGGTAGAGACTGCCTAAGGCATTAAGTCCGCCTATGTACATAATGAAATGAAGTTGTAATAAATAAAATTAAATAAATAACAACAAACTTTTCTATTGAAATACTTAAAAATCCTTTTTGTCAAATATTTAAATCATTTCTAAACATTTCTTTTATTTTTGCTATATCACTACTTTCTTTGTTGGTGATCGCTTACCAGCTAGTTCTCGGAGGTAATTAATTAATCACCAATTTCACGACGAATTTCATAAAAACCCTGAATCAGAATGTATTCTGTTTACAAAAAAAATCTTACCTATTAATATATTTAAACGCAAAAACGATCTATATTCAAACCTATCTCCACCATCAACATCATTAAAACGTAAAAAAAATCCTCCTCACGAGACTGAATTGAATTTGCGGTGGACGATTAAATTAACGAGTAATAAAGAACATTTCCAGGCGGAGCTGGTCTTAAACAGTTTAGAGCTGAGCAGAACCGGTATTCGCCGGTTCGAACCGGTTCTATAGTTTGCTGTAATAGCGTTGTGTAGTAGACTTAATCGCGTTCCGTGGTTTTAGAAACGTGCTGCCGAAATGTGGAAATTCGTGCTTTGGCATATTGGTTATGTTTACAATCGGGTGTAAGTGTAAACCTAAGTTCTATGTGTTTTAATTTATATTGAGAATTGATTTCGTATGTAATTTATTCTGTGATAATTCCTAGGGTATAAGAATGTTTATCTCTTTAATTGTATTGTTATTTCTAAAATTGTCCGAAAATCAATACATATAAATAAAATTAGAGTTTCTGTATGTAGTATCAAATGAATAGTTTTTTACTAAATGCGTATCAAAGTATACAGGGTGAATTTTTGAGACGGGACAGTAAGGGCAGGTATAGTTTACCTTAACCGTTATAGTTACAGGAAAACGGTTTTAGAAGACTATCCATAATTTTTTAAGATATTCTGAACTGCATTGAAAAAACTGATTCTATCTATCTATCTATGATCTAACGCCTCTCCATATTTTTCTGTGGGGCTACATAAAAACGAAGTCTACAAAAAAATACAACAGTATTCAGGAGCTGAAAGATGCATTAACAAGGATTTTAAATGATATCTATCCAAGAAAATTATCGGCTGCTACTAGCTCAGCACAAAAGCGAGTGTACTTATGTATTCGTTAAAAAGGCGGTAATTTCGAGCAATTTATTTCGTAGATCATCTAAATGTAAGTTATGTTTGTGTATGTCTAAAATACATAATAAAATTATTTATTTCCGTACAAATGTATGGTAAAAGTTTTTTGCGATTTCTGACATTTCTAGTAATCAAACTTCAGTCGGTCCAGTAGAGACTTTTGATCCTCATAGGAAACAGAATCGATTGGCATCAAAAAAAGATTTTGTTTAAAATGATAATATTCTTGCTGGCTGTACATTTTTTCCAAAATCTGTAAATGCAATTCAGAATATTTTAAAAAAATATGGATAGTCTTCTAAAAGCGTTTTCCTCCCTTACTGTCTCGTCTCAAAAATTCATCCTGTATACGGTACTTAGATCAAAAACGCAATTTTTAAAATATTTTTTATAAGGGCAGGCAGATGATGATAAGGTATTTGTCTGTCTGTTTGTTTGTCCGCCGATCTATGTTTGTTATGGTTAATCTCACGAACGGCTGAACCGATTTTGACGGGACTTTCACTGGCAGATCGCCGATTATTTAAGGAGTAACATAAGAAGATTTTTTAGACTACCTGCGCTGCCTTGCGTTATTTACAACAATAATTGAGGGGAACACCGCGTGACTCAGCTAGTAGATAATAAAATTTGGGAATTTACATTACGACAAATACGATACTTTAATACTACTAGTATAATACTAAAATGTTGCACTACATGCGATTTACTACTATGTGAGTTTCCTTAAAATTATAAGCAATTAAAGTTCAAGAACTCATACACAACACTCTCATACTCCTGAAGGCCACATAAAAATACAATGAACCTACAAAAACATATACCATGTTAATATAGTTTTAGGGTCGAATTAGTATTTGAATAGAAATAGTTACATAAGATTTCCAACTCTAACAAGTTAATTACACGTAAAGTTACGATACTAACAACGTACTTAACAATTTGATAATAACAATCCTACTAACATTATAAACACGAAAGTTTGTAAGTATGTATGTATTGTGTGTATTTGTTGCTCTTTCACGCAAAAACTACTGAACGGATTTGGATGAAACTTTACAATAATATAGCTTATATATCAGAATAACACCTATGCAACTTTTTACTGCAATAATCGAGATACACGGGCGAAAGCTATGTGATTATAAAAATACATAAATCGTAAATGAGAAACGTTTCACTCTTTATCTTCTGTCAAAACTTCACAAGTTGCTATGCACAACACACTTGAATAGCAACCAGGTGCAAACGAGTGGATAATCAAATATGTAGGCAAATTTTTATCCCGAAAATACGCAGGTAGCACCGCGGGTCGCAGCTAGTGTAACAATATAGCAAAAATTACAACACCGTTCCTTCGGAGTTGTTACCACGCCTTGAGCTTATAAAATGAAAACTATTGCCGTTGTGGTTTATACGTCAGGTTCGCACTGTATTGGTAAAGTAAAATATTTTAATATTGTGTCATAAATTACTATGCGTATTTTAATGTTAGGTTTCTCATATGAAATAGAAATACGTAATAATTACAGTGTAACATTAATAATTACAAGTCATTGATCCACACAGATGCACGTTAACTTAGCATGCAGTCTAATGACGACCAACCTAGTTAGTGAGCACACCAGGCGGAACAATTGCATCTTCGCTTCGCACCGTCCGGCTGCCATGTGGTACGAAGTATACATATCTATGTAGATGTAACTTACAAGTTACACTCCTATGTACAGGATATGTAATTTCTCTTACTCTTTAGGGTACACATTCACAATTATCTTCTTATATCGCGACTTGGGCTATATTGTATTTTTGACATAATTTAATTAATTTTAAATGTACACACAAGCAGCGATGAGCAATAAGGACAAGAACATAAATTAAATATATTAAATATATACATGAAAAGTACAATGCCGTGCATATTAATACAATACTCTTATTTCAATTATAAAATACTAGCTATCATCCCCAGTATGTCTCTTGACTATATCAGTATCGCGGTAAAAAGTAGCCTCTGCCCTTTATTAGACTCTAGACAGCCTGTATACCTAGGTTATTTAAAGTCGTTTCAGTAGTTTCGGTATGAAAGCACAACAGACAGATAATTTCGGTTTTTTAATATTAGTAATGATTAGATACTAGCTTAGGACTATTTCCCTTAACAGAATAAAATATTTACTTACTTCTATATCAACGCGAAGAAGTGCGTTTAAATTATTGCGTTACTCAGTAGAAATAGTAACAATTTAATTTATCTAAGTTTTATGTAAATTTCTAAATGGGGATTTAATAGGAGAGAAATATAGTACATATTAATTACAAAACAAAATCACATTCCAAGCATTGTTTAAAGAAATGCATCCAACATTGAACGCTTCGCATTCCGTCAATAATGTTTCAAGCGCGACAGACAGACAGACAAAGTTACTTTCTCATTTCTAATAATATTAAGTATTATTAATTTATTATTATTTTTTAGAAGCTACTCTTTATTGTAATAATCGACATACACGCAGACAGAGCTGCGCGCAAAACTGGTTGATGTCATAAATTTCAAAGTAGCTGCGTCTATTTTTCTGTTACACTCACGTCTTAATCGCTCAACAGACTTCAGTTAAATTAGGCACGACAAGTCATTGACTCTTAAAACAGGCTCTTTTTCATGATAGCTGAAATACACCGGATGACGTACACATACAAAAGCAATCACTTGTCTCTACAAACTCACACATACATAAACACATTTTGTGACAAAAGTGTAATTCAGAGGCCCATTTGAGCTTTTGCTTGATAGAGGGAAACTTCAGGATATGGCTACTCTCTACTATGTAGTACCTGTATCAAATACGAATTCCGGTATAAACGTATGGTGTATTTAAAAATCGAGTGTACTCTTTTATTTACGTTGTAGCTCGTCGGGTACATGTGATTTAACACAATATAGCCCGACCGGATCGTAGCGCTTCCCTGCGAATCAATTTTGTACGTTCACTCAAGCGTTCCAACTCGATCGGGTTACTTGAGTAACGATAGTATATAAGTTTCGTGGGGAATGCATTAAGTGGTGAAACTTTTGAATTGTTGATATATTTATCGATGGTACGATTTCTTTTAAAGTAGGTTCACATATTTTACATGTCCTTGAGTTTAAATTGCATAATCCAATCTTCTTTCTAAAATATCAAGGCCTAGTACATTATGAGCATACAACATTCTATTAAGCTTTAACGTACTTTTATATACATAAATACAAACAAACCTCTCTAGGTTCAAATATTTTTTGCAAACTCCAGACGACTAATTTGTTTTTTGTTTATTCTGATGTGTATTAGAGAACTTGTTGAAATTCCCCAATAATACTGCACCTTAACATTTAGACGCAAGTAATTTATCTATTTTTGTGCCAGTATATTTTCTATGAGCATCGAGAGGTAACCACACTGACAACCTAGATGATCGCTGACACACGGTACTTATAAGCCATAGAAAACAAAAATAATACCAAAAAATTTAGCTCCCAACGTAATAAAAATAAAACCACTCCTTCAACACAGTCTGATTTCCACTTCCTTTATTAGCAGACATCCGCATCTTTCCACTGACGACCATTTTATTTCCGACTGTCCTACACCGGATAGCTTTTTGCCATATTCTTTTGAACACACCTCGATGTAAAATTATTTTCCACGTAAACCTTTTAGGGTTAATAAAGATGCGACTGCGTTCGGGTCAGGGTTGACAGAGTAGAAATTAGAAATCTGGATGGAAGTTTCGGTGAAAAATGAAATGTACAACCATAGTTATGTATTTTTAATGTTGGTCAGGTTTTTCTATTCTTTTATTTTCATTGCAAATGCAGAAAATGTTACACTATGGCAACCTAGTAAGAGGCTTCTGCATCATCGGACCTACAGTGTTGCACTCACTAACGAAACACGACAGTGCAAATATTTACATAGATATATCTTATGAAACTTTAGTACGAACTAACAATCGCAGTATAAACTTGTGAAAGTCATATTGCAGCCGTTATTAAAGTATATGTTCATACGCATATTAATATTTGTTAATTACCGTCTCCTTCTAGGAAGTTCACTTGAAGGATAAGCAAAGGTGTCAACGTTTCTTCATTATATCTCAGTGCACACCTATATCAGTAAGCATTTATTATTTAAGAGATATCGTTTCAATTGCGTTTGAAAATCATACTTCTTTGCTAATATTATACGTTCAAAAGGAACTCTGTCTGCATTTGGTAAACGGATTTAAAATAACTTTGGTATGGAGAAGGAAATGGCTAATTTTTTCACGATAACCGATATAAATGAGAGTGTGGCTCAGGCTGAAAGCTAAGTATGAATCAAATAATAGGAATTCAAGCTTTCACAAGTAAAACTATTCTACACTGGACATGCATTAGCACAAACGACGCTTTACCATTTGCAAATAGCTAATAGCACGAAACCAAAAATCGATCAGATAGCGTCCAATGAGAGAGGCCTGTGTCCAGCAGTGGACTGCGATAGGCTGATTATTATGATGACGATGATCAACTCAATTCCAATTTATTTTAATGCATGTTCCGTGTAGATAAGCTTTGCTTTTGCGATTTTAGTGTACGACTAGCAATTGTACTCCCTCCTATATTTTGATGGGAGAGGTAGGTAGTTGTAGTTTCAGTCCAATTTCCCAATCCAAGACTTGTGCAGATCTCTCTCCTAAAGTCAATTCACTTTCTTATATTATCCCATCTGATATAATAAGACACTAATTCTCAAGGACATCTTCAGTCTATGGAGTATATTCCTACATTTTTCTTAGATACATGTGGCAATTAAATACAAAATCTTATTTTATTAACACGGCATCTGCATAGTAAAGTAATTTCTACAAAACCAAAAATCAAATACCTAATAGATTCTTCAAAATAAATCTTACTTATTTACTAGGAACCACAACACATTTTGATTATACTGTCTGAACCTATCGCCGTCCACTGCTGAACGAAGGTCTCCACCAAGGTGTCACAATGTTTCAAAATATCAAGAATTCTTATCCAACCAAAAATATTAAAAAAAACTCATAACTTACATATGACATATTATTAAACAAAATCTAGAATATGTGTCCAGTAATATAAGCTTATTAAATTCTCAGCAGAACACTCAATGATTCACGAAGGGGACCATAAAAGGGAAAGTATAGTATGCCCCAAAATAGCAAGCCCTTAAATTATCATTTTCATTCTGAGTGTGCTGACTACATACCTTGCGAATACTTCATCTCACGCAGCAAAACGACTCCATAACTCTAAAATCTTGCGGCGTTTCATTGCCCCCATAAAAGTATTTCCCTTAAATGTGTAGGTACAGTAATACTAACGCTTGTATCTGAAATCCTTTGCTACAACCGCTAGTGATGATAGATTAAATTTAATATGAATACGATTATTTAAGATTTGATTATTAAAAATTAGTAAATGGAAATATACTGTTCTTATTATATACTTTAAAAGACACGTACATTGACTGTTAGTACACGCAATATGCGTATTACGAATTTCTTTTCAAAGCATTATTTTAACAAGTTTGTATTAGCTGAGATATTTAGCTAATGAGTTTTTCCCCTTCAGTGAGTGAGCGTGCAAGTATCTTATACGTTTATGGACGATATACTGTGGAAATAAAGCAGGGGTTTAAGAGTTCATATACTCAAAAAGTCGAGCTTCGTGTGTTCTCTTTTTCTTTGAATTAACTGGTTTTATGATGATGTAGGATTTAAAAAGCTAAAGAGTATTGTTCGTTGATTTATAAAGATGAACGTAAACTTAGTTTTAGTGGGAAATAATCATTTACTTTTACGACACAGAGAACAAAGATACATTTGTCATGTATTTAAATTAATAAAAAAATCCATAAGAAAAATGTGTTAAATTAATTATTCGTTAGAAAACAAATTCTATCGACTTAACTTTTCGAAGTAATACAACACTATTCAAAATCAATTTCACAACGAGTTATTGCTCGTAATTGTAGGTATTCAAAAGGAGCGTAAAGTTTGTCGAAGGCTGTGATTGCTACATAAAAGGCTAGGAGAAGCCCTTAAGGTTTCTTTTCAAGCGAATATTAGAAATCATTCTACCTTTATACTTATTTAAATGGTATCCACTGTTTGTGTGGTTTCGAAGAGGGTGGTTAGTTTCAGAAACTTTATGAATAGATAGATGTTTGGTCTACAAAGTTGGGAAAAACCACGTGATATCAAGCGGGTACTGTTACCTAAAAACACTTTTCGCATTTACTCAAAATTTTTTGAATGAAATTTGAAAAGCTTTATCCATACATAATTAAATATCTGTGTGCTTTCTAAGTAAATAGTGTAAAATAATTTTAAATGATGCAATATACTTTAACTAAACAACGTATTTAGAAATGCGTTGATTTTTTTATAATTTTAAGATTACTAAAATGACCTGATAGAATAGAATAGATAGATAGAATAGAATAGAATAGAATAGAATAGAATAGAATAGAATAGAATAGAATAGAATAGAATAGAATAGAATAGAATAGAATAGAATAGAATAGAATAGAATAGAATAGAATAGAACAGATCTTTCTGATAGAAAGAGTGAGTCAAGAGTAAAGAAGAAAAGAAAGCAGCCAAGTGTGAGTCGGACTCGCCCATGAAGGGTTCCGTAGCAGCAAGTAACGTCATATAAAAGTTCTTGTAGTTCGTTGTAACTTTGAGCGATGTTTTAATAATAGCGTATTGATTAAATAAAAGGGAAATTGCGGTTTACGATTTATGACGTATTAAAAAAAACTACGAACTAGATCTCAATCAAAACAATTTTCTTCTCTTATTTTAGAAGTTACAGGGGGACACACACATTTAATGACTTTGGAAGTGTCTCTCGCGCAAACGATTTAGTTTAGAAAAAAATGATACTAGAAACTTCAATATCATTTTTTAATCTATCTACGTATGGTTTTGATAAAAATAATAACTTGAGTTTCAATGTGAAGTATGGGGACCCCCAAAATTTATTATGTTTTTTTCTATTTTTGTGTAAAAATATTAATGCAGTTCACAGAATTTTACTGACCAAGTTTCAACAGTATAGCACTTATAGTTTCGGTAAAAATTGGCTGTGACATACGGACGGACAGACAGACATGACGAATCCATAAGGGTTCCGTTTATTGCCATTTGGCTAAGGAACCCTAAAAAAGAAGAAAACAATACGTGTTTCACTCGGGGACTGCCGCGGTAAAGCTATTGCATGACATTTTTTATCATTTTATGCAATTATAATTATTTATTTATTTTTTATTTATGCTAACTTAAACAAGTATTTTTCATCTTTACATGCAATTATTATATATCAGTATAGCAGTAATCTATGTGAATAATAAAATTAGAGTGTCTGTATGTAAATATCAAATGAATTTCTAATAAAAAATTAATTATTATTATTCTTTGTCCTGTGACTGAAAATCACTGACGGTCACAATCAAACTCAAAATTAATCTGACAATATGTTCTGTTTTATCCTTCAGAAATACTGCTCCAACATTTACGGTAGTGTTATAATAATCTTCTCAAACTGTATCTCGTACAAATCGCTACATTGAAATCTTGTACCACAAACATTGGAATAGTCGAATAAGGTCGGCAGTTGAATCCACTCTGGTCGGATTACCATAATTGATATTAATGTACTAGGGTAGGTTTAATTAAACCGGACAAAATAAGATGCGAGTACTCGTAAATTCTATGGAGCACTACTTAGAGCTTCTCACGTCCCAGAACGACTTTTATTTTAGTTTGTACGACCGTTATTATCGCGGTGAGGCCGATTGATTAGTAGGTGACTCTCTGCAGTTTTATTTTTGTACAAGGGTTCTTTTCTAACTGAAAGTTAGGGTATTTAGCTAAAGGAGGTTTATGTAAAAAAATATTATTCAATTTAATTGCCTTTAATCAGTAAACGGTTTTTCAAACGAACGAGGCCACCATCTTCTTTGAAGTGCTTCGAGAACGAACTACTTTAATGGGCTTTGGCTCGTCTTGAAAGACCCAGATTGTAGATTGTTATTTGGAATCAGAATCGAAGGCATAGATCCAAGATCGGTCACCACTGATGATGTTGACTTTCTTCGGTTGAACCTTTGCAGAGTTTTATTACACCATCTGAAGCGGGCCGCCTTTGTATCATCGGAAAGCAGATATGGTATCCAACGGCAAACTAGCTTTCTCACACCAAGCGCTTCATGCAAGGTCTTCTGAATGGTTGTCCCTGAGATGCCTAATAGAGCCTCTATCTTTCGATACGTCACATGACGATCTTCAAGAATTAGTTGTTTCACAGCAGTGATGTTATCTTCAGTGAAGGCGGGTTTTGGGCTTCCTTCGCGAGATTTGTCACTAACACTAGTTTGTCCATGCTGGAATTCTAAATTCCAGCCTTCGACAGTCCGTAGACATTGGGCCTTATGTTGTACACAGATCTTCAAAACACTGCTACTCCAAATACTGAAGCCGTGTCAGGCGTCTTCTAAAGCTGTAGAAAATTATTACATTAACATTTTCCTTAGAAAGATTCATTTTCGTACGTAACCTGATAGATTCCAATCGACGCTGTGACTAAACAATATCATTAATCCTAATACTTTCAACTGTTTTGAGAATCAAAATTTAAACAGGTTTGAATATAGAACAGTTCCAAATTGAAAATTGTCGGAAAATATGGAAACGACAGAACTTAAAAGCCATGCCTATACATCTATACAAATTAATAAAATTAAAGTGTATGTTTGTACGAGCAATATCAAATGAACACTTTTTCACCAAAAAAATTACCAAGAACTAAAATTATTGTCTGTCTGACTGGACTTTCACAAGCAAATAGCTTATGCTACAAGGAGTAACTGAGGCTACTTTTTTTATACTAGCTTCGCTCCTTGGCGTTACTCACGATTTACAGCAACAATGCAAGCACCTAACCAAATCAGCTTCTTTATAATAATTATGTGATTTATTTTGAGAAGATTACACTTATTGCCTTCTTTATTTATTGGGGTGCACCCTTTTGTTGTGTAGTATTTACGTAAGTTAGGCACGGAACATCTTTAAATGCATACTATTTTATTTTCTTGTCGAATGTTTTTATACTATGTTGAAAATAGTAGGCCAAAACCTCCTTTCAAAGGAGAGGCCTATGTCCAGCAGTGGACTGTTAAAGGCTGTTGATGATGTTGATGATGAAAATTGCAACTGATTTTTTATAATATATTGTAAGCCACAACGGCGGTAGTTGTCATTTTTTGGGCGCCATCGCTTCACTGCGCTTGGGTATAAAAAGGAGTGCTCTGTTGTATCGGCACGCATTTCTGACGAATGCGTCGCGGAGTGTGGATCATTGTCTTTGGACAATTAGTACTACTCTGTTAACAGATGTGGAAAGCTGTCTTTGACAAGTTAGTACTGTCTGAATTGCGGTGGGTGCGAGGAAAGCTGTCTAACAGCTAGTACAGCCCTATGTGACCGCCCTTGCTGTATAACTAACTGTAATTTGTTTAGATTCGTTACTTAATTAATGGTTGTTTGTGTCTAATTGCATTTCTAAGATTATTTTGTAATTAATGAAATAAATTGTTTAGAATTAAAGTAAATTGTTTAGAATTATAATTATTTTTATTATTTTTCACTTCTGGACTCTAACATCAGAAGTGGGATCGATCTACGTTCACAAATTATTAATTTTCAATATTTGGGAAACGATCAACTACCGACATTTAGTTTGCCTATACTTCATTATCTAGGTGTGACTTACGATAGAGAGCATTGACAAATGCACAATAGATCGCGCTGTCATATAGAACCAAAGTGAATATACGCAGTGATTCGCCGCAGAGGTCCCCGGGAACGATAAACGCGATCGTTCGTTAAAAAAAAGGCATTGCACACTATTAGTGCTCATTTGGACGCTATCGAAGTTCAGTGTTCGTTGTGATTTTTAATAAGGGAATCCGACTTTTGTGATATTCTTATCCGCTCTAAATCAAAGTCAAAAATCAAAACTAAATCAGTCAAAAATCAAAACAAAGTCAAAACATAGCAAATATAAAAATCGTAAAGGAAGTGACGACTTCTATATTTGGTTTTTAGTGACAATTACAAACGGTTTTAAAACGATTATTTTAATAAAATAATGAGGGTACTTGTACTTCACGCTATGTTTCGGTTTGTTCGTGTTTATAATGCTTTCTTTTCAGATAGTAAACATTGTGCTAAGCGATAGAAACTACATCCGTGTCAATGTACAAGGTGTACAATGTGGTCAACCAGTGCCGACACGGTTATGAGAGAAGGTTGGAAGCTTCAAGTTATGAAAAACTTGTGAGTTGTATTTGACGCTGTACTGGTAAGATCAAATCATATTTACATGTTGAGTTGTGATTTATTTTCACATGATTTTGATATGTAGTGTACGAATGTAAATCGTGTGCGCAATTTAAAGTGATAAAAATATCGCGACTGCTCGGGGTGTATCATCGGAAAATGCCTTATAGCTGATGCAAAGCTGTGGTTTAACGAAAGAGCATAAGAAATGATCTTAGTTGGTTGAATTTTAACAATGAACTTATACCGTTTGTTATTGCAAATATTTTGTTTAACGAGATTAAAACTTTTCGAATTTTTGTATCCACCCCACCTGTGCATAATAAACTAGGCGTTATTTACTATGGTTATGCATTTTTTAACGAATGTATGATGAATTAATAACAGTTGTAGTGGCTGCCTAATGCAAATCGAACCTGTTATTTAGAAGTAAGTGTGACACCCACATACGTTAATTCATTTATTTTTATTTTTGGGAACGAAAGATAGATACTTGTCCGATTATAAATAGATGCAAAGTTTTTTTTATTTTGATAATTCAATGAATGGGCAGTTCTTATATATCTAGGGCCTAAATATGTGTTGTAACTATTCACAATACGGCGATAGGGTGCGTGGACAGCAGAGCTAGTCCTGACGGAGCCTATTTAAAACAGCTTGAGGAACTCTTATCGTCCGCCGGTAGATGTACTATGTCACATTATTTACTGGTGATTACTGGTGATAGTCAACTGTTATTGTAAAATCTATGAAGCGTTATAACAGTGGTAAATGTTTAAATTCTAAAGATATGATGTTAAATTTATTTAATAGTTCAGAGTAGGTAGTACGAAAGTGACTTCACTTGTTATTTATGGTTCAAAGAAAAAAAAAAGTAAAGAACCTTCTATAGTGGATTCCAAACTAAAACTTCATATTTTAAATAGGTTTTACACAACATCAACAACACATTGTAAATGTTAAAGAAAGATCTCTTAAGATAAAGCAAAACATATCGTTTGTTAGTTATGTTTTAATGTTTATCGAAATGCAAAGTATTGATACCGGTAAAGACTGCATGTCTATCGATCTTAATAGTACGTCTACTTAAGCATGCTAGTCTTGATGTTATAGAAACATTATGAAAGGTTTTAAATACCCTCACTAGTGTCAGGTATTAAATGAACTATGTTATGTTGTTTGTGTAACAATAATGATTAATGGTCAGGTTAGACCGAGCTAAAATGAGGTTTAAGCACTAGTCATTGTGAGAGTGCCAATTAGTGTTCCGGAAAGATAATCCTCATGCCTGACTGGCTATTTCAGGTGTTAAATTTTAAGATCATACACAAAATCATTGTAGCAAACTTGATCGTAAAGGTGTGACATTCATATAGGATCAAGATTAATAACATGTTCATAAGCACGTTACGAGCCAGCTCAGGTTATTGTGATCTTTTTCTTCCTGACAGAGGTACTTATTGAAACGTCAGTACTAGTGATGGTTTCGACTGCTTTGTTGGGTCGACAGTTAGTGTATGCGACTACTGTTCAATATAGGTTCGATTTCTGGGTTGAACAAACAATAACTAATAATACTGTGTACTTCTAATTATAGATATGCTTGTCGCGGCCCGAAGTTTAAAAGTTGTGGTCAAAGCTCCGTGACTCGAATGAGTACAAAGAGTCGACGGTCCTACGCCTGATCTCTTTCGGGTCATGTTGGGTGGCCGTCTCATCGAACCAAAGGCGTACACCTGTGTTAGACAAGTACTTGCGTGCTGTAGTGTCTACTGTGTTTTTGGTTGGTCACCATTGGGACTGGCCGCCGTAGCAGAAAGGTAAAAAGGTTAAAATGGTAAGGTTTAACTACAGACTCGAGACGATCGACTATAAGCAGACGGTGGCCTATTACAGTAAGTGATTGAACGACACCTGTCGGACAAGCCCTGGTCCATAAAATGACTTTGAGGGCAATTAGTCTGAACTCGAATTCACTGCGTGGGCATACTTGGACATGTTTCGGGTTTGCTTGACGCCAATCGTCAAGCTGCAGACATAACCAAAATTGGTGACCCGGGATCATATCCTAAGAGTTTTGCGATTATTGGGAACATCCTTAACTGAGTACCGTGATACTTCTGTAACATTTTCTGACATCCTCCGGGTCTTGCGTCCTGAGAGATATGCGAAAGTTAGTAACATTCTTGACGGTATTACTGCGTACATACTGAGGGCACTGTTATTTTTAAATATCCTAAAAGCTTTGCTTGCTAGTATCGCCTTCTAAAAGCTCTGTGATTATTCATGACGATGATAAAGCATATTGGTGACGTTAAGTAATACCGTTTTCAAAACTAATGCAATGTTTCATGCTTTCCTTAGATGACAACGATGCATTGAGAGAGCCTCGTCACTGTGCAAGGTGCAGTCTACGCGAGCCGAGCCCGGGCTGTGACCTGGTGTCTGCTGCTGCCTGGTGAGGCGCAGACTTGCGGCCTGCTCGCTGTATCGCGAGGTGCGGACTTGCGTCCTGCATGCCGCTCAGTGATAAGCGGACCTGCGGTCTGTTCTCCGTGTGCCCGAGATGCAACCTTCCGCCTGTTCACCGTGTGTACGAGACGCAATCTTCGGCCTGATCCCCGTGTGCGTGAGGTGTGGTGCAATGTATGGCGGATGGTGGAGAGCATGAGGTGTGTATATTGGAATGGACCCATGGACAGGGTAACCAGCCCCAAACTCGTGGTCTTCCTGAGATAATTTTAAGACCCATGGACAGGGTAACCAGCCCCAAACTCGTGGTCTTGTTGAGAGAGGTAAGACCCATGGACAGGGTAACCAGCCCCAAACTCGTGGTCTTGTTGAGAGAGGTAAGACCCATGGACAGGGTAACCAGCCCCAAACTCGTGGTCTTGTTGAGAGAGGTAAGACCCATGGACAGGGTAACCAGCCCCAAGCTCGTGGTCTTGTTGAGAGAGGTAAGACCCATGGACAGGGTAACCAGCCCCAAACTCGTGGTCTTGATGAGAGAGGTTTAAGACCCATGGACAGGGTAACCAGCCCCAAACTCGTGGTCTTGATGAGAGAGGTTTAAGACCCATGGACAGGGTAACCAGCCCCAAACTCGTGGTCTTGTTGAGAGAGGTTTAAGACCCATGGACAGGGTAACCAGCCCCAAACTCGTGGTCTTGATGAGAGAGGCTTAAGACCCATGGACAGGGTAACCAGCCCCAAACTCGTAGTCTTGATGAGAGAGGTTTAAGACCCATGGACAGGGTAACCAGCCCCAAACTCGTGGTCTGTTAAGTTTAAGTTTAAATGTTTAAGACCCAGACACTTATGATAACTGTTCTTATGATTATTGTTCTTATGTTATCTGTTCTTATGGTAACTGTTCTTATGGTAACTGTTCTTATGGTAACTGTTCTTATGGTAACTGTTCTTATGGTAACTGTTCTTATGGTAACTGTTCTTATGGTAACTGTTCTTATGGTAACTGTTCTTATGGTAACTGTTCTTATGGTAACTGTTCTTATGATATTATTGTTCTTATGGTAACGGTAGACCTTCATGCTGAAGTCTACTCTTGTGTTAGTACTAAACTTAGTTTTATTTTAAATGTATCTAACAGTGACTGTTTGTTTCTAATCTGGCGCGGATTATAAATCTTTCACTATTTTCCTTGGAGGTTCGAACCTTTCCTATTCATGTTAACTGTTATCTTGAAAACTATTCGTTAACTCTGTTTACGCTAAATTTGATAACTGTTTTCAGTAACTGACCACTTGGACGATAATGTACTTACAGAGGCGTCCAATAAACTTTTTTTTGTAAATGTTCCAGTAACCGGGAATGAGAACAATGAAGAAGTGTGGTCACCCGGACCTGCCGAGGACGTCAGGGTGTCAGGAGAGGCCGTGTAAGCCACAACGGCGGTAGTTGTCATTTTTTTGGCGCCATCGCTTCACTGCGCTTGGGTATAAAAAGGAGTGCTCTGTTGTATCGGCACGCATTTCTGACGAATGCGTCGCGGAGTGTGGATCATTGTCTTTGGACAATTAGTACTACTCTGTTAACAGATGTGGAAAGCTGTCTTTGACAAGTTAGTACTGTCTGAATTGCGGTGGGTGCGAGGAAAGCTGTCTAACAGCTAGTACAGCCCTATGTGACCGCCCTTGCTGTATAACTAACTGTAATTTGTTTAGATTCGTTACTTAATTAACGGTTGTTTGTGTCTAATTGCATTTCTAAGATTATTTTGTAATTAATGAAATAAATTGTTTAGAATTAAAGTAAATTGTTTAGAATTATAATTATTTTTATTATTTTTCACTTCTGGACTCTAACAATATATTTTTTTAGAAGTTGTATATCGTAGTTAATTTAAAACAAATCTGTACTCCGTTTTTGTGACGTTAACGATCATAGTTTGAGGTAGAGAACAACAGAAATTATAACTATCCATTTTTAGTGCTCTTAGTATAATTATTATTTCGATAAATGCCATTAAAATTGTTATAGTTTTAAATTTTAGATTGTGCAATAATGTTTATATTACTGGTTTTTTTACCTATTATCTAAAATTCTCCGAAGCCACTTCGACATGCTAATTGAAGTCAGCATTTGAGAATATTCTAGTAATTGTTTAGGGTAATTTGAACATCGGTTTACCTTTTTGATATAAACAGATTTATTGGCTAGAATACCGTGGATAAACCAGTTTTCGACCGAATTTGATTACAATTTCAGCTGAAATTCAATATTTATAGGATGACTGGGAATAATCTAATTCTAAAGTAGAGGTACCTGTTTACACTAGTAGTCTTAGTCGACAAGTTGAAAATGGTACAAAATATCTCTATTCTGTACTGCACATAAACAAAAACTGAAAGTTCCAAGTAATGTAGTAAAGTAAAAAAATATTATAAACAAAGTATAAATATATTTTAAATTTTATGTCGCGATCTTCTTATGTATGTATGTGAAATAGGCTCTACAAAGCGAAATTTTTTTATGATATTTTATAATTTAATATTTTATATAGTGTTTAGAACATACCATAGTTTTTTTTCAAATTTAAAAAAAATATTCAATACCTTAAATAAATTAATTTATGTGCCGTACTCGCTTTTGACGCCACGCGTGAAACCTAAAAATGTCGCGCGCAGACCTATTTTCAGCGTTAAATTAAAATTATAAATAACTGAGATAGAGTTCCGAAAGTCTGGATATTTTTAATAGAACAAATGATCGTACTCATCGCACACAGATTTGTCTTTGGTTGAATCGAACCTACTGCATCACAATCGCTATCACTAATAAGCTCGACAATTAAGAGACTAGCAATTTGATGACACTAAACTATGAATTTTAAAACATAGAAAATTTTCAAACAGAAAAAGTTCAAATTTTATTTATTTCATTGTGGAGATGCACAGTCCAGGTGGCAAACAGACTAATTGAACTGTAATTTATGATCTATCGAAAACATGTTGTTATAAGTTTTTATTCTTTATTCTTATTTTTTTATTCTTATTAAAAAGACAACTCCCGCATTAGGAATATAAATTCCTGTGTCGCGGGGGACTTTACAAACATACATGAAACGGACACAAAGAACACCCAGACTCAGAACAACAAATTGTGAATCACACAAAGTGTTGTCCTACGTGGGATTTGAACCCACGACACTTGGCGTAGTAGGAAGCGGCGTGGCGACCGCTTAAGCCACTAGGCCAACCGTGCAGTCATGCAATTTTTTCACTAACAGATACAGATGCTCATAAAGTAATCTCAAAGCAATAGAACAACTATATTAACTATTTATCAACTTCAACCAAATCCATACGTGTAAAGCTAGATTATGTATACGTTATTAGTGAACCTCTGATTTATGACGCATTTGTATATATAATGCGTATCAAATAAGAATAGGATTGGAAATCCGTCATCTTGCTCTGCATTTGTCAGCAAAAGCATATATTTTTATATGCAAAAAAAACGAGTAATTACCACTATTAAAACTTTATTACAAATTTTTAAAGCCACTGAATCAGATTTAAAAAAATATAAATGTTTACCGTGAAGCGTATTTGCGTTGTTATACGGTAATACTGACTGTATCCTAACCTTATGCGACTACTAAATAAAACACAATAATACTTAGTTAAGCCTTTTACTGAAGGCGAGTGCGGTAGCGCCGAGGAGATAGGAACGAGTGACGCTGCTAGCTGCAGCTCAAGATTATATAGGTCACTGTTGCCACACATCGCGAGGGCGCTGTGTGGTCCCCGATGAGCTTCTTCCTCGTATCGACATATGATCGATCATATTTAACGATTGAAAAAGGAGCTCACCAGACGGAATGCAATTAGGTAAATCGCGTTACTTATTTCACGGAACAACGCGTGTGTCGCTACAGTACTCCCCCCCTAATAAAAAGGTCATTTATTTAAAAAAATCAATACACACATGTAAATAACAATAAAACATATTTAAATTTAATTTAACTCTAAGTACAAAATAAAAATCTTAAAATTAATGTTCTTCTTACAATTGTACCTAAACCTTATTACTAAACAACAAAAGGATTACTGGTGGATTGCTCAGTGTAGGATTGGCGTGTTGTCGACACAACAACTCGGATTTGATTCTGTAAAAAATTAGCATATAGCTTCCTCAGTTTTACATAGGAAACTATAGCCACTAGTGCTACAATAACGCACAATAGCACCACCATCGCTATGCTGCCCACAGTTGGGCCTGCGCTCGTAGCTGGGCCCGCTGCAGCAGCTCCGGCACCGTAAGTAATAATAACGTCTTTGTTCGAATCAGAAAACAAACCCATCTTCAAAAATGTGAAAACGTGTACTCTACAACGCTAAAGAACTTACAATGTGCAATGCAACATGTGTTTCAATAAGGTAACTTAACACAACAAAAAGTATTTCCAATAACAAAAGGTAATTAAATGTAATTCAAACATAAAAGATTACAATGTGAACCTAACGGGTGGCTTAACGATCCTACCGGATCTTGTGACCACTAAAGATCTCGGTTCAACTACTGTATTACCTGTCGTTAAATTTGAATGTTCTGGTGTTGTAATCGAGGATCTCAATAGATCTGCGTTATTATCGTTTAAAAGGTAAGCAGGTTTCAAACGATCAATAGAAATCTGAGTTACCCTGTTATGAAGCTGTAACTTAAATACTTTGGGTGTTCGTTCTAAAACACGAAATGGGCCGTCATACACAGGTGTCAATGGTTTCCTAATCGTGTCATTTCTGATAAACACGTGTGAACAAGTATTAAGATCAGGGTGAATGAAAATGTTCGATGAACTCCTCCTAGACGAAACGATCGGCCTAAGCTCGCTGAGCGTGCGCCTAATCTGTTGTACTAGGTGTGCATCATCGCTAATGCTAGTATTAGAACAAGCCTCAAAGAAATCTCCGGGTAACCTTAAAGTGCAACCGTATGTTAGTTCTGCAGCGCTGCACTGCGCGTCATCTCGTAATACTGATCGTAGTCCTAATAAAACGCTAGGCAAGTCCTCAACCCAATTGTTAGATTTGATTCTAGCCGTTAGTGCTACTTTTAGTGATCTATGCCAACGCTCTACCATTCCATTACTCTGTGGGTGGTAAGGCGTGGTCCGGATCCTAGTAATACCTAAAAGTTTCAATAGTTCATTAAATAAATTACTCTCGAACTGTCTCCCCTGGTCTGATGTTATGCGAATTGGACACCCAAAGCGGACTATCCAATTGCTGTATATCGCTTTAGCAACAATGTCTGCAGTTATCTCGAAAGTAGGTATGGCCTCTGGCCATTTAGTACGTCTGTCAATCATAGTTACTAAATACTTATATCCCTCTGGTGAAACAGGTAAAGGTCCTACAATATCGACATGTAAATGCTCGAAACGATCGCAATCCAGAAAAGTTCCGACATTAGATACCGTATGCCTGTGGACTTTAGATCGTTGACATTCAATACATGTTTTTGACCAATTACCAATGTCAGAGTTCATGTTAGGCCAATAAAAACGATCTTTGACTAACTTTCTGGAGGTTCGAACTCCAGGATGGCTTAAGTTATGAATACTATCAAAAGCTACTCGTCGAAAATTGGAAGTCAATACAGGTCGTGCTTTTTCAGTTGAACATTCGCACAGAACATAGTCATTACTATCGGGAAAATAAACTCTTTTTAAATGCAAACTGCGGTTATTATCCTGCGACATTTGCACAATAGAGGAATCTAACCTTTGTTCCCGCGCTAATTCTGCGTAATTCAATACAGATGGAAATGAAACTGACTCTATTCGGGAGAGAGCATCAGCAACAACATTCTCTTCTCCCTCGACATGTCCTAAGTCCGTAGTGAACTCACTAATAAAAGATAATTGTCTAATCCTACGCGGAGTTTCACTATCCGTACCTAACTTGCTAAAAGCAAAAATAAGAGGTTTATGA
Organism: Phragmatobia fuliginosa; assembly: GCA_932526445.1. Lineage (NCBI taxonomy): Eukaryota > Metazoa > Arthropoda > Insecta > Lepidoptera > Erebidae > Phragmatobia > Phragmatobia fuliginosa. The sequence goes on along the minus strand of OW052064.1, from coordinate 10,079,088 downwards.
TCTGTACAAATTGCAAACTTCCTACCTTCGATAAGTCTTCTAAAATGTTTAACTGCTAAATATATGCCTAAAAGTTCCCTGTCATAAGTACTATATTTCTTTTGAGCATCAGTTAGCTTTTTAGAAAAATAACCTAATGGTCTAAAGACACCACCTACCTGTTGTTGTAACACGGCCCCTACGCTAGTACACGATGCGTCGGTCATTAAAACGAGAGGGCTATCAGGTAATGGATGCGATAACATTGCCGCACGAGCTAATTGTCTCTTACACTCGGCAAATGCTTCATTAGATTCGTCTGACCAATTAATTTCTGTCTTATCATTTTTCTTAGAGTTGTGTAGATAAATATTTAATTTCTCTAGATAGCGAACTGCGTTAGGTAAATGTGATCTATAAAAATTTATCATACCTAAAAATCGTCTTAAATCTTTGACTGTAATAGGTCTGGGAAAATCAGTAATGGCCTGAACCTTACTTTCTAAAGGTTTAATGCCTTCTACTGATACGTGATATCCTAAGTATTCTAATTCACTTTTACCAAACTCAGACTTACTGACGTTTATAGTGATACCAAACTCATTAAAACGTTCAAAAACTAATCTAAGTTGTTTTTCATGGATTCCCGATTTTCACTAGCTATAATTACGTCATCGATATAAGTAAACAAAAAATCTAAACCTTGTAAAACAGTATTATTCATCCATCTTTGAAATGATTGAGCAGCATTACGCAAGCCAAAAGTCATTCTAGGAAATTCGAATAAACCGAATGGTGTAATTATAGCTGTTTTTGCAACGTCCTCCTTAGCTATAGGTATAAAATGATATGCCCTATTTATGTCGATTTTAGAAAACACAGTTTTTTCTGCCAATAAATATGTGAAATCATGTAATCGCGGAATAGGGTAACGGTCGGGTTTCGTTATTGCATTCAATGCCCGATAATCACCGCACGGTCTGATTTCACCGTTTTTCTTAGGCACAACATGTAAAGGGCTTGACCAAGCACTATTCGATGGGCGACAAATACCTAGCTCCATCATTATTTCGAATTCTTTTTTAACTTTAGCATAACGCTCCGGTGGTAGCGGTCTAGCACGCGCGAAAACCGGTGCGCCTTGAGTCTCTATGTGATGTACTACACTATGACTTTTCACCATTTTAAAAGAAATAGGTTTCGTTATATCTGGGAATTTCGCAAGTAAATCCCTATAAGGATGCTTATCGTCTAACGTTTTCAAACAAGGAACGTTTGATTGCGTGACAAAAGTTTTTTTTTTTTTTTTTTTTTCTTTTGAAAGACAACTCCCGCATTAGGAATATAAATTCCTGTGTCGCGGGGGACTTTACAAACATACATGAAACGGACACAAAGAACACCCAGACTCAGAACAACAAATTGTGAATCACACAAAGTGTTATCCTACGTGGGATTTGAACCCACGACACTTGGCGCAGTAGGAAGCGGTGTGTCGACCACTTAAGCCACTAGGCCAACCGTGCAGTCTTTCGCACTCAAGGTCAAAAAAGTTGCAATTTCTAAATTAGTATTCCTATCGATAAGTTTCCTATTTCGCAAATCAACCAGTAACCCATAATGCTGTAAAAAATCAGCACCTAAAATTGATTGATTAACGTCGGCGATTATAAAAGTCCAACAAAACCTGCGCCTTAAACCTAGGTTTAATACTATAGATTTAAGACCATATGTTTTGATTTCAGTACTGTTCGCTGCAAATAATTTATAAGAGCACTTAAAACTACTTACATTACGAAACCTTGAATGAGGCAACACGCTGACGTTTGCCCCCGTGTCTATCAGGAAAGTCAATCCAGTGTCCTTATCTGCTATGCTGAGACGGTTGTTCATCTCGCGGGCTGGGATGCAGTGTCCCGTCGTCGACTGCACCTCGCCTAGTTTTCCGGAACCGTCGGTGATGCACCGCGCCAGCTGCATGGTTTCACGCATTTACGGGCACGTTCTGCATAACGAAAGTGATAAAAACACTTCCAGTTCGGGTTCGACGTCGAGGCTGCGGCTGGAGAGCGTCGCTGGTGCGATACAGAGCGTGATCGCGACCTGTGCTCCTGTTTACGCGAGCTGTTCCGCCCACGCTGTAGGGCTGCCACCTGCGCCGTAAGCTTGGCGATTTCGGCTACTAGATGAGGTGGCCTTATCTCGGATATAGAGGCATTCGATGAAGTGGCCTCCATCACCTTATCTGCCACCTCGGCCATCTTGCTAAGGTCCCCTGTGGACACCGCAAGCACCGCTTTAACGCTGTTTGGCAGGTGGTTCTGCCATAGTATTCGAAGGGTGTCCTCCGAGACCTTATCTCTAGCCAAATCTTTCATTGACCGGAGGAAATGAGAGGGTTTTTGTTGACCCAATTCTAACTCTCCCAGTAATTTTTGAAAGCGCCGTGTCTCGCTATCTTCAAAAACTGAAATTAACCTTTCTTTTAAGGCCGCGAACTTTCCTGTGGCTGGTGGGTTCAAAACGATATCACTCACTTGCGATATCGCCTCACGAGACAATTTAGCTATTGTGACGTTGAAATTATTCTCATCACTTTGCTTTTGAGGTGATAATACCGCCTCCACCTGCGCGAACCAAAGTCGCGGCTGTTCCCTCCAAAATTCAGGGAGCTTCGTGTGGAGTGCTACAGATGCCACGTCCGTCTGTTCACCTGCAGTATCGACTGGAGCCATTTTCTTCAGTCAAACTTTTTTTATTTAAACTTTGTTATGTCGCCTCTTGATATGTGCCCGGTGGAATCCGCTTGTGGAAAGCCGAACACACGTACGAAATAGAACAAAGTTTTAAATAAAATTTACTCACCGTCGAGAGGGTCACCACTTTACCGTAAAGCGTATTTGCGTTGTTATACGGTAATACTGACTGTATCCTAACCTTATGCGACTACTAAATAAAACACAATAATACTTAGTTAAGCCTTTTACTGAAGGCGAGTGCGGTAGCGCCGAGGAGATAGGAACGAGTGACGCTGCTAGCTGCAGCTCAAGATTATATAGGTCACTGTTGCCACACATCGCGAGGGCGCTGTGTGGTCCCCGATGAGCTTCTTCCTCGTATCGACATATGATCGATCATATTTAACGATTGAAAAAGGAGCTCACCAGACGGAATGCAATTAGGTAAATCGCGTTACTTATTTCACGGAACAACGCGTGTGTCGCTACAAATGCAAACATAGAGTCTTTGCTGCGCTTTTGAGAAAAAATATAAACTTTTTTTTGCTTACGTCATAAAATAAGTTCTTCAATCTGTAACCGTTAAATATACAATCAAATCAGTATTTTTGTTTACTTAATACTGTTCGTTGTCCCATCATAACGATAACTGTAACTTTTTATTTCTTTATCCTTATTGGCCCTTACTATTTAATATTATAAATGCGAAAGTAGCTCTGTCTGTCTGTCGCACTTTCACGCCAAAACTACTTAAACGATTTAAATGAAATTTATTACACAGATAGTATAGAGCCTAAGATAGGCTACTTTATATGTGGGTGGTGCTCCGAGTGAACGCTAGCACTTTTTATTTATACTATTATATGGATTTGTTTAACAAATTAAAAACATTGATAATAAGAACTCTTCTATACAGTGTTCGTTTTATTCAAAGGCTAACTTGAAGTTAGGAACGATCAAGTACAGTATTAACAAGACAGTTATGATGTTAGAAAATATAATTTGGAGCACAAAAGATTCTTTGTCTACTTTATTTCGTATTTCAGAAAGGGCATGTACCAATATAATTGCAGTAATGTGACTCAAGGGGTCATGTTACAAAACTAAAGTAGTTTTGTTTGACCCAAAGGCGCGGCACATCTTTATGTTGTCATATTTCACTTAAAACTTCAGACAGAAAAGGTTTCACTGAATACTCACGCTAAACTATTAAAGGTTGACCTTTTTCAGAACTTTGCTGTTTTGTTACAAGACTTTTTTGTTGTCGTCTGTCTTTAAAGCAACCCGAACTTTTAAACACAAACAAAATATTTATTTATATGTCAATTACAAATGACTGATAATCTCGCATATTCCTATTATTACACATGTAATACAGAAAGCAGTCAGTCAATATATCCGATATTATAGTCAAGGTTCCATGGTAAATAGTTAAAAAAAATGGTCTATACGAATGTTACAAAAGTATCGATTAGCCTCTATTCGGTAATAATTATATATGGTTCTTCCTATCCCTCTCAGTTTTACAGAACTGTGCCCGGCAAAGGGCACAGATGTAGATTTATGTTCTTGCAGATTATTAAAAACTATCACAATTAGAATTATAACTCGTGCGAGCTAAGATGGCACCTGGCTCAAAATGAAACCTGATGCCGTTCCCCCGCGTGACACCCCTCTGTCGCCTTATGAGTAGCGTTAGCATCACTATTACCATTGCACGAATTTTTCCATTATAATTATAGTTTATTAGGTATTACCTAATATCATTTAAATCACTGCACGAAATTTATTTAATTAATATATCATTACATTCGTCGGGGTAACCCATTTGTTTTAAAAAAGGTGACTCGATGAAAAAAATCAGCATGACTGTGAGACGGAATAGTTTCAAATAAATATATATGCATATAAGATATTTTGAGGCTACAATTAAAATGCTTATCATGACGATTTAAAATGGTATTTTATAAATATATTTCGCCACCCAATATCATATAGAATGATATTAGATATTACGTAATATCATTTAAACCACGGCACGAAGAATGCCTTCGGGTAAATAATGAATGGAGCCTGCTTCCTATTGGTATGCATGTGTATTTTCTTAACTCAGGTAGTAAATTAACACATAAGATAAACTAGTATGTTATGAAAATTACTTAGCGCAAAACAAATGTGTGATTTAAAAAAACTAATATACTACAAATATTTTTTAATTTTTTTGTGCACTTCGTACTTTAAACAACTGTCATTTGAGTCAGGTGCCATCTTAGCTCGCACGAGTTATAAGATCCATTATGCGTGTAGGTAAACTAGGTGACTATTTAAATCACTATGGCGTGTGTACTTATAAATACAATATATATACATATATATATATATATATATATATATATATATATATATATATATATATATATATATATATATATATATATATACATAAAACTGTTCCGTTGCTGACTAACAGACAGGGAATGAACAACCGTCATTACTGGGTGTTGGAAGCTAAAATTTGGCATGTGTTCCTTGAGGCGCGTAGGCGAACACTGAGGGAAGATTTTGGAAAATCGACCCCTAAGGGGTGATTAAGGTAATCAAAATTTTAATTTTCATAATATGGTTTTTGTTAATAAATAAATAAAAATAGAACATAACGTTGGTAAAGCCGCGGGTGAAAGTCAGTATATTATAATTATGCTTTATTTAATTCCCGGTTCCAGTTGTAAGGATTGATTGCTAATAAATGTATTTGATTGACTTAATATTTAACATTCCAATTTATGTATTTTGTTTGGAGATCTCGTGACATATTTAATGAATTACTTAGATAACATGCCTTAGATTTAGTATTCGGCTTCAAAATTATTTATTTCAAAAATATTAATTATTTACATCCTCTAAACTTCGAATTGAAAACAAATTTATTACTGGTATAATCATAAGTACACATAGTGCTACGAGCGACAGCGTAGCAATTGCTACGCCGTAGACGTAGCACCACTTAAAAAAATATAACCTTAGAAGGTACGAAGTGAAAAGGAATATATTTTGAGTAGCGGACATTTGAATGTTTTCTTTTGCCGGAGCAAATTGAAAAGATGCTTTTTATAAGGGACGAAAAGGTAGACAGGCTACTGAATTACTCAGGAATCGGGCCGATCATTGCGGTTGACCCGCGGAGTTACAGCAATTCATCTATTTGAGAAACTGTACTTTTGTAATGGTTATATTGTACAATATTTATTGAATGGAAAAGAGTTGACTTTTAAATAATATATTTTTCTTGTTTATGTATTTGTGAATTTATTGGATCTTATTGAAACTTCAAGGCCTTACTCCGTACGGAATTTTGTCAGTTATATTTCTTGACATAAGCACTTATGCCTTAGCCAATTGTAAATCAACATCGAGGGTAAGTAATGACGGCGCGGTCAGTACAGGGACGGGTAACTGTTGGTGGCATGACACCTTGAGCGTCTCCGTGATTCATAGGTCACTTTAAGAAGTCGGTTGGAGGCCTTTGGATGGTTTAAAACATCTAATGGCAAGATTTCGTAGCCACAATATTGTCTTGTCAGTACTGCAACCCGCACTCAGCACCTCATACGACTCAGTAATGGGACGTTATGGGTTGACGATATATTTATCTAACAGTATATTAAGAAAAAAATTGAAGTAGTATATGCAAGTATCTATTCACCTATCTATTTTTATAAGATTATAAGACGTAATATTTTCTGTACCTATATGTTATTCCTAACACCTTATAGTGGAAGATGAATAACTTTCACAATTTATTTTGTTTTTAATAAAACATACTCATATCATCAGCTGCGAGTGTTACCGCAAACGGCCAGTGAAAGTCCCGTCGAAATCTGTTCAGTCGTTCCAAAAAATACCCGGAACAAACAGACAGACAGACAGTCAAACAAAATTTAAAAAAAGTGGTTATTTGAATATTACAAACATACATTCCAATTTTATTTATTTGTATGTATAGATTATCAAAATTTCAAAGATTGCTAATTTCAATTCTTATATATAACATAACAGGTACTAGTTAGAATTGAAATGAATAATCTTTTGGTATTTGGATAGTGCATACAATACGATGTCTAGTCATAAAATAATATTACCGCTCATGCTCTTTACAAATAATATATCACAACTATTTACATGACATCAAAATGACAAACTTACATGCGAGTGAGTTTTAATTTTTTTATGGATATCGTTTTTTGTTTTATCGGATAACGGTCTCCAAAGAATCTCATCCACATTTTTTATCATTAAATTCTTTACGGCGACGACTAGCAGACTTATACTTGACATTGACAGAAATAGCTGATATTAATCAGCTGGTTGCCATCTCATCAAAAGGAGTTTTTTTTTTTAAATCTAAGTTCTCAACACATTTACACTTATCATAAAGCAATTATAATTCAGAATTGATGAATTCAGTTTTTAATTATTGTCATTAAGAAAAAGGACAGAGAAATGAAATCAGCAAACACACACTTCGTATAACCTATATCGTAACATCATGAGGCTCCAATCACTGCACTGTTAGTCCCCTAACTCGATTAGTTAGTCATCAAGTTCAATATGAATATCTAAAGTCAGGAATCATTTTCACTGTTCAATGGTTCACAGAGAGTGAGCTATTAGACCTCGGTGAAACCATTTGCACCAGCGTCTGGCCCTCAGGCGGGTTGCATATCACTGTCATCCTCCGTTATTATACCAATTACCTACAGTCTCTCTCTGGAAATTTAATCTAAGTTTATTTGAAGATAGCACATATATTTTTTTTATAGTTTCTTGAAGTATCAATATCTGATTAAATTACATTAATCAATGGTTAAACTTGTCAATAAAACACACATCGAACCTTTTTAGTGGCAAATTTTTGTTCGCGATTTTTAAGGATAGCCAATAACGTGAAGTACAAGTAACGTGTAGTAATAATCAAGTTTTAATAAAATAGTAACTCATTTCTAAAAATAAACTGCATTCAATTTTTTTTGTTACGGTGAATAACCCTTTAATACCCGGTAAAAAACATAGAAATAAACCCGGTGAATAAGCTTCAAAATAACAGAAATGAAAAATTCCATTTGGTAACGTCAGATTTGAAACATTTAGATTTGTGAAATAAATGCTCTACATCAAATGCGTTATGATACTTCATCAATATATAACTAAATTATCATATGAATGTATCAATATGATACATTAATATGATAATTTACTTATTGACGTATATATTATACGTCAATAACTAAATTCCCACTAGAGCACATAATAAGAATGTTTACGCTGTTCATGATTTTGAATGTAATTAAGGTTGTTTAATGAAACTTTACCGGGCGGGCACAAGTCAACAAGCTAGAAAATCAAGAAGCACTTTGCAACTTATATCATTGTTTGTTGGAACAAGTTTGTCCAACATTTTGCAACTAACTTAATTAGGAGTTAAAAACTTGTTTTAAATTTTTCTCTTCTGGAAGCACTAGAAAGTTGGTGTCACGAGATATTAACTTAAATTTTATTATTCACACATTTAATTTCGTTATAAATACAATATATATAAAACTTTTTCGTAACTGACGGAAATTTCTACCCATAAGAAGGGTGAAAAGGCAGTCATTAACACACAGAGCTAGTATTAAAAAAAAACTAAATTTTAAATAACAGGATTCGCATAGAAAAAATAACGACGTGCACCCAAAAAATTGTCAATCTATTTTCATCCATAACCCGTAAGGTCCCACTGCTTAAAGACATACATCCTCTCGCTGGCTGAATGCGAGTTGGGAACTGGTAAGACACGTTGTGGCTACGTAATTTTGCCGTTAAATGTTTTTAAGCCGCTCGAAGGCGTCCAACTAAACTTCACAACTATTATCAAATGATAACCTGCTTAACGTGACGTACAAATCAAGGAAAAGCTCAACTTATTATGCCACAAACGGTCACCCATCTAGGTACTGACCACGCCGTAGTTGCTTACTGGTGGTGATTATTTCCAATCACCTAAGGGAACTTGATTATGAGCACTTCTATCAATAACAATCTATTTTACCTCAAATATATTCAGCACACAAATGTCTTCGACCAAAACAGTAGTAGGTAGTAGATAAAACTGCGTATTTTTGTTTCATATATACATACGTCACATATCAAATTCATTTTTATTTGACAGAAATATACCCGCTGGCGACATTCGTAGGGTTAACCAATTGCAGTTTGCCATACCTTTTTGGAGACAAACGTACCATATACTTTTTTATCTGTTAGTTTTTATGTGAATGAGTAGTATGACTGTAATAAAGGTATGTACTCCAGTTTTGTTCTAAACAGAAGTGTTTTGCCAGAAGTTGTGGCCAAATATATCAGCAAACAAATTACGAAGTTATCTTTAGACGGTAATGTAAGGATCGGTCACTGTCACATTGCTTATGATAGAAAAAGATGGAGAGTGTAATATAAATTACAAATTGATATGAAGGCCGTATAATAATTAACGTGATCAAAGTAAACTTTAATATTTCATAACTAAGTTGATAATGTTGACTGACTGCTTTTTAATTGAAAACGAATTCGAAGATATTTTTATGCCTATTAGTAGTTTTTTTTAATAAAACAGAGGAAAAACAAACGGAAAGTGACTACTCCTGTATAACGTATTGAGCATGCCTTTTCAAGCACAAAATAAAAATAATAAAAATGCGGACACCTAAATCAAAACGTCATCTTGTCCCAAACTAAACAAACCTTACTCTTTGGGTTCTAGGCAGCTGATATAAATATACCTTTATCAATTATCAAATCAATTTCTTACAATTTCTTCTAAAAGATACATCAGGTTCCTTGTTCAAAATTCTAAGTAAATCAAGCCTACATTTATTGGTTTTAATTTATCTGTAAAGCTTAATCATATTTAAGGCTTAATCTCTTGCGTTGAGCTAGAAGCTTTAATTAACCGTATCATAAGTATTTAATGTAATTTAAAATTTAAATATGTGCCAAAATCGGTCACTAAAAAGGGTCTTGTTGTCTGGCTACCTATGACGGACAGACAATGAAGAATTTTCTATTTAATTTCAAGAAACGAGACTCTAAAAGAACTGTGATAGCCGTGATGTATACTTTCAGTGTAAAATATCTTACCTGCAGAATACGTAACCCAGTCACTCCTTTAACAGTCCTCTAGTGAATCTTAGTGTGCACTGTAGCTGATTCAGCTATTTTAATAAAATGATAATACCACTCAAAATTATGAAGAATACTGAAGTTACAATAAAACTAGCTACAAACAGTAGCCGTACGACATTAGGCGACTCCGCACGAAATCGCGCGATGCCGCGCAACTCCACGACACTCGACGTTCGAGTCGAGACTTCATTTCCTCTCGGTGATGGATGACCCTGTATCTTCAATGAGATTTATAATGGTATGTCACATTCATCGCATGATGTGCGAGTCCTTACACGTAGATTGATGCAAAATTCTTAGTATTGTACAGTTAAAAGTTTTGTGAAACTTTTCAATACTAGAGGCTTTAGGGAAAAGAGAGATATTGTTACTGAAATAATTTGTTGGGAATATGTTATTGTTCTATATGTATACCCAAAGAAGTACTCTTATATTTTTATTCCATATCCATTCTATTGCAATCTGAATGGAAATAAAGTAAGTTTAGTGTCATTTTTGACGGTAGTAAACAACAATACACTACTTGAATGTATACGCTATACACGATAGAAATCTTCAAAGTCACTTGAAAATTGAGTGCATGACAAGTAAAAATAGAATAATTAACACGTTAAACGCCACGTGAAAAATTGAGTATTTCCGTATAGGCCACGGGACTCACCGGTGAGCCTTCCCTTGCTGAACCGTTCAAGCCATGGGGGTCACCGGTGAGCCGAGTGTTAGGTTCAACGAAAACGTTTCTCACAAGCCAAGTATTGTAGCTATCGAACAAATTACATATTAAAGTGAGCCGCGTGGCCCTGTAGCCTAACCGGACGGCGTGGTTTTTAAATCCTTCAGAAATTTGTAGTAGTTTTAAGACTTGTAATGACGACACTAGGGTTGCTCTTACAGATGATAATGAAATTCAATAAAACCAGAAAAATATTATATATTAATAAAAAATATATGGTATTTAAAATACTGGAACATAATTAACTTTTATTCTCCAAATAAAAATATCACTTACGAACATTACAACAAATTTATGTCATACTTCATGAAATCTAATAATGATGTTTGAATGGTACTATTTATCTTCTTTATCAGAATAATAGTTAACCTGTAATAATCATATAACTAAAGAAATTTAAATACAAAAAAAAAAACTTAAACCACTGTAAGCAAAAAGTAAGGGTTACATGGACAACTTCCGCAATAAGTGCTACTTTTCGGTCGGAGCGGCGGTAAGACTCCGCAAAGTTTCATCAATATAAACCTCCTGTTATCAATTATTTGTATATTTTTTTAGTCACTGATTTATACAAAGTAAGAGCATTTACTATCGCACTATTAAGTAATACATCTATAACCAGCTTCTTATACCACTTTACAAGTGGCGTACGCGCGGGTGAGCCGTAGCGTGACCCCGCGGCCCCCGCCGACGGAAAATCTTTATTCCTTTGTAGGAGGCCACGCGACCCACCCGTGAGCCTTTTGCTATATCTCTAAAACTAGACGGTAGAAATTGCTAATTTTAATTTTCTGTACGAAATAACGCATTTTATAAACGTAGGGATGAAAATTTCAAGTTGACAAAAAATAGTAATTTCATGATTTTACCTTGGCCCCAATGGAATAGTAGGCTAGGCTCACCGGTGGGCCGTAAAGCGTGCAACGTGTTAAATGAGTCTCCTTTGTAGTCAAATTATTAAAAAAATACCGATTCAGCTTGAAGCCTGCTAACCCTTTACTTTTTTGCAATAAAAATTGAATACCTAACTACTCTACAGTGCCTTTTTTATGCGGAAATCCCCACGGTTACCACATGTTGGAGGCTATGTCGGTCTCGAATCGACTAAAACCACACGCTGTCTTGGTTACTATGAGTCGAGGAACCAGGTATACCCTCGGAAGGAAGTCCTTGGAACCCCGACGTACCTCGGGCCACCAACCGCTTGTAAACCGTAACCGCCTTCTGTGTGGGAACAGTAGCCTAAAATTAAACGGCGCATGCTTTGTAGCGCTGGTTCCTCCACCCCCACCTGCTTCTGCTAGGGTGACCGAAGGCCTCAAATGTCACCTCCAGGCCTGCGCTTATGGAGGGCGGAAATCGTTCAACGATCTCCGGCGCCCGAGTTGCCTGCGGTATCTGGCCCGTTCCTGGGCCTGGTGGGCTGGGAACCACTCCCCGTCTTACTCCGCCATCTCTTTCGCAAGCATTACTTGCTTACAGGAAGAAACGGCGAAGTTCTATGCGCTCTCGCTCCGTATCATGGCTACAAACATGTTATAAAACGGGAGACTCTACTTTCATCGCACGCATCACTATAATAAATAAAGGAGAACTTAATTTCCACTTCTTTATGACACAACTTGTGGCCTTTTAAATCTCTCTTACTCGGACATCAAAGAATCTTTGGCTTGGAACAATAGCTATAAAAAAAGAAAGTTTAAAAAAAAATGAAGTTTGATGCAAACTGTTCAGGTGAAAGAAATTGTTAGCCTTATGAAATACTTTTTGCTATCAACAAATATGACCCATCGTGATACAGAATATGACATATATTATTCTGTATTAAATGAGCTCTAACGATCTATTTAAACAAGTTGTACTTTGACGGTGACCCAATTAATTTGGGTTACCTTGACAGTGTTTTCGTTTTCGTTAACGTTCAATAAATAAGTTAAATTAATTTAAGAGCTTGGTAACAAATTTGAAATATTCTTTCATAAGTTACACTGTTTTGTTTCCTTAAACTTCGGCAATCTTTCAATACGTGATTTTTTCATGTCATTTAGCTTTGTAGACATAATGTAGAATCTTAAATTTATTATTTGTAAACATCTTTCATGTTGTCAATATTAAAATTCATTTATCGGTTTTCGCCAATTGAAATAAAACCAAATTAACAATCCAGGAATTATAGTTGCACAAAATATTTCAAATATTTCTATCATCAAATTTAAATTTGAATTGCTTTTTGTATGATTTTAACTTGGGTTTTAAAATTATATATTTACATTTGGTGTTCTCAACCGAACTGTCCAAATGTGACCAAGACCTAAACTTACATGGCACGCTACCATTACTTATGTATTAACCCTGGCTAGCCCACTAAGCGGTCCCAGAGGCCCTTAGGAGCGCTCGCATGATTTTATTGTACCACTCGCCTCCTATAAAACTCATTCGCTTCACGAAAACAACTTTTGACAATCAATCTGGAACGTGAGCGTTATTGTAATTGGTTTTCTTCACGTGGATACTTTCTGTGCACTGTCGTGAGAAAAGAGACATGTTAAAAATAAGATATACGAAATATTCTCATAAATATTTAGGTGAATTTGAACGTGAGGTGACCGCTTAGAGGTCAAGCGTTTCCTTGTAAGACTATTTGGTTTTATATCAATTCAGAATAATGATATGTCTTTTGCCAATAAAAACCAAAGATAAATTAAATATAAATTCTTCAGGATGATATAAATTTTGTAGTAAGATTAAGCAGTATATCAATATACATTACAACACTATTTTTAAAGAAAATTTGATTTTGGAGGCAGAGGAGGCTTACAAGGAGGCATCAAGTAGCGCTTGTTTTTTTATTTTAGTATCACAACATGAAAAATGTGACCATTACATATTCAAAATATCATGTGGTATTTTTAGAGCAACGGTTTTAAACTACCACTATGAGTGTATTAATTCGCAAAATATAACTAAAACTTTAAATGATTACAAACGAGTCGGAAACTGTGCATGATTTTTCTTGGTATACGAAAGATGATTTCCTGCATGTCAAAGAAATCTGCGAGCTTGTTTCCGCTGGAATTGGAAACATATCGACTGCATCTGAAATGTAATGCTTTACTTTTCTCTATAAAATATATTATAATATGAAACCTATTTTATGACGTCACATGTTACTGACAAGTATAATATTTGTATATCTTACCTACCAAGAACAGTGACGATATCGTTACATTTAGTTTATGCTAAAACCAGTTCAATCAAGAAAACATAACGAGTTCTTATCTGTAACCTAAAACCAATAATTTCATAACTTTTACTGCACGTACACATTATTGTTAGTCTTATCACCTTTAGCCTTTTAACCTTAAGATGTTTCCGTAACAATAACTAAAAACATTAATTTTGCTAATGGAATAAGGCTGGCGGTGAGCCTGGCGACAGAAAACGAATGTCGGCGTAAAGTCGCAAAATAATGTCTCCGTGCGTAAACGCCGACTATTGCGGCTGTTTATCTAGGGTTGATAACTAATAGAACGATTAGTGTAGTGTTTCTGTATTTTATTTTATTTAAAGAAGTGTACAATTAATTTATATCACAGGCACAAAATTTATCAGTTTCTAATATTTCAAGATGAAAATTTGCTTAATCGGTCGAGACATAGTCGAGTTTTAGCAAAACAAATGCACATTATTTAGTTTTACATTTAAACATTTCGACTCATACAAAAATATTTGTAAATTTCAGGTATACTTCTAAAACACTTAATTTTATATGACACAGCTATTTTCATGGTGACACTCTAACAAAAATGTACAGTGACTTCTCACTGCGATATATTGCAATTTAGAACTAATTATTATATAAGTAAACACAACTTGTAATGATGATTACGCAAAGCCCATAATATTATAAATTTTGACTTAAACGATATTGGTAGAGAATACTTCAATACAATTCTAATTTTAAAATATAATGTGACATCCCTATGCCCCTCCCCGTACTCTACGAACAATACCACGCTTTTAATTAATTAAAATGCAAACCACCGACTATGGTGACTTGTATACATCTCTTCTGCTACGATTGCCACTTTTGATTTGCGTTTACATAATTTAAATAAAAATATTTTAACTTCTTGACTTGAAAAGAATTAACTTTCAGAAGTTTAAGTTTCTTCTAGATTAAGGTTACTAGATTAGTGACAAAATACAACTGCTGGTCAAGAGGTTTCGGGTCGCAATCCCGGGTCAGTCTGTTGTTGGGGGTTTCTTATGGGAAATTCCTAATAGTGCCCGGAATATGGAGGACAGCGGTGTTACACGCATGGGCCTCAGAAAGCACCTTAAGCCGTCGGCCCTGGTTGTCATGAGCATCTGTGTTATTGGGCGGTCAATATACTTAAATGAAAATAAATAAATAAATATGTCGAACATCTTACACACAACATCATCTAGTCCCAAACTAAGTTAAGCTAGGCTAAGCTTGTATTATGGGTATTAAACAACTGATATGAAAACATAAACATACATTTTTTTTGTAAATACATACATATGATACATAAAAAACACCCAGACTCCGAAACAAATATTTGTGGATCACACACATATTTAGTCCGACCCGGGAATCGAACCCAAGACCTCTTGATCAGCAGCCGCCTTCGCTAAGAACTAGAACATCAAGGCAGTCAATAAATATACTGACATTTAATTCAATCTTCGGATTCAGTACGCTCTCAGAGTTGCAGAGGTTCGAGATCAGTCGCTACATGATAAAACTGATATTCGCTTAAAACCGGTTAAATTACTAGCCAACCACAAATAATCATGAAAGTAACAAAGGCTAAGAAGATAAGGATACGAAGGATGATGATGTAGAAAAAAACATGGAATACAATTTTTTTCTACTGTTGCTAGTAGTCGTGAGAGGTGCCATGCTTCGGCAAAAATGGTTCGCACACTCTTTTTAAGTTTTCTTCTTAAATAATTTTACACATGGATTCATGGATGAAACTTCTATGTTACTAATATTTTTTTTAATATGCTCCAAGACTCAGATATTTCATTAAGAGGATTTTTTTCTTCCCTCAACGCTGAGTCACAGCGCTATTTATTTTGCATTTGTAAGGTTCGGTCCGTTTGAGGCAGTTATAAGCTTGCATTAATTAAAATTATTTACGCTACAAAAAGTACACTTCTTTTTATAGAGTAGTATAAATTTATAACGGTCAAAAAGTGTTATTTTCTATACTATTATTGAAATATTTAAGTTGAATATAAATATATGGTAAATAATATTCCATTTCAGTATAAGGAACAAAATTTAACTAAGAATACGATCGAGATGAAGTTGTTATGCTTTATGCATAAAATTATAGTATATATATGTCACACGAAAAATGCTAGAAGATTGATGACTAAATATTCTTGAGTTACATAAAATAGTCATCACTAAAATTTCCTTGGGAGTCATAGCACATACAAAGAAACACGAAGCTAAAACAATTATTTTCTCCTTACAGAAGCCTAAAAACTGCTGAAAATAGTTTTCCTTTAAAAACTTTGCACGATGTACAATGAGTCAAACCCTAAGCGTTCTGAAATCAGTACATAATGAAGCACGTATCCGTGTTTTGCATCAAACGCGCAACCTGCGCTAGGTGGAGTCTTTTGCGCAAATTGTATCCTCGGTGCCTCTCGTTCCCGCGACGTTTGTCAAAAGAATGAGCCGTTTTACTTGGTCATACAGAATTAAAGAAATTGTGGAAGTGAAGACATTGACGGTCAAGGAAACAGGCAAATGAATAAATAGAGAGTTTGTTTATACTTTACTTTATTATAATTATACAACACGAAACCTAACAGCAAGTATATGATTTTAGGGTTTTTTGCCACACATAAATAATTTGTATAACATAAAAACACCTGCAGCGTTTCCAGGCGTTTATGGCGTTAAGACTTTCACTAAAATAACGTACTGTTATGTCAAAAACATTAAGCTTATATGATCACTTGCAACGGTTCTCTTGAACCCTACATCATCATCATCAACAGCCTTCAACAATCCACTGCATGACATAGGCCTCTCCTTAGAAAGGAGGTTTTGGCCTACTATACCACGCTGGCCAGACGAGTTGGTATAGGGTTGGTTTCAGGTTTTCCTTCTCTTTGCATTGATGTTGTCTCGCGTAGTTTATCCCTTAGTCGCCTTTGACGATACCCGCGGGATGAATAGGGGTGGTGACATTCTGTATTCTTAATCCGTCACACACGTTTAAGTTTTTTATGTCCACACGGACATAAAAAACTTAAAATAAATCTAAGTGAAAACGTTGAAAAATATTACGTCTTCACAAAGTATTAAGTATCTTAATAGTATCAAGCAGAAATAATAGGTATAAGCTATCTAAAATTCAAAAGTAAAAGATTGGACGAATCGCCCCATCAAGATATACGAGAAATAGGTCATAAGATATTTTATGACTTTACCTTTATAAAGTTTATACAACTTCACTTTTTGAGTTAAATACACAAGTAGAATAGCAATCGTATTAATTATAAATTTGGAATTAATGGTCTTGACAGAGCGGTCGGGGTCACATTAAGGCATCCACGTTGGTGGCAGAGACGGTCACAGCTCCCTGAACGAACTCACGCCATCGCTGTCTGTTGGCACACTGTCTCGTGCTGTCAGACACAACACGTTTACCCACTGTAGACTTAACTTGGTCAGTAAAGCGTATAGATGACCTGCTAAGCGATCTGGTTCCTTCTACCTTTCCCTGTACTACCAACCACTCTATGGAGTCTTCATCTCGCCTGGAGACATGTCCAAAGTATCGTAGATTGCGCGATTGTACTACGTTCGACAAACGCTGCCTGATTCGGAGCTCCCAGAGTGTGGACACGCGGAACTCTGTCTACGATATCCTGAGCATCTTCCTCCAGCATCTTCCTCCTCTGATTCGCGCACTGTCCACGTCACTGCGGCGTAAAGAAAAATGGGGAATACCAATATCCGCACAAGCCTGATTTTAGTGGCTTTGGTAATGTGGCAATTTTTCCAGACTGTTCGTTACTTCTCCATCGCGGTTCTGGTTATAGCCATACGTTGCTTTACTTCATCTACACAGCCGCCGTTGTTTCAGATTAAGGCCCCAAGGTACATATAGGTCTGGATCACGCAGTTCGCAATCTGTGACACTTCGGGCGAATTTTCGTTGACGCGGTCCACGATCATAATCTTCGTCTTTGACCGGTTTATCTTCAAACCAAACGCTAGTCTTATGCGTTCCATTTTAAGAAGTAATTCCTTCATCAAACCAGCACTACTCGCAAATAAGGTGATGTCATCTGCGTAATGCAAATTTTTATATTCATCAATCACAACTCCATCGGTCCAGTCTTTGAGAGTGGAATTAATGCTAATATTTATTAAAACAAGACATTCTGTACCTTAAACTTACTTCATAACTTGCACTATATTAAGTCTACTTATTAAAAGCAACTCAAGAGTAAGCAGAATTGTAGAGACTAATAATTTAAATATTTATACATCAAAAAACTTTCTTTTTTTTCAAAATCATCTCCAGACGCTTAAGATTACACGTTCATTAGTAACGAGAGTAACAAGTGGAAGATCTGGGCTCTTTAAATATTTCTTCATAATTCTGTTTCACAATATTTACAACAATCGCTCTGCTACAATGTGCAGTAACAGTATACTACAATTATGAACTAAAAATTTTTTAAGTGAGCGTTCTAAAGTGACTCTGCTCTGTCTGATGAAAAGCATATATAAGCAGTATCCGAGAGTGTTGGTCACCATTCTCATTGTGAGTGTACACAATGCAGTATGCTGATCTATACTATGGCGAGCCAATGACATGTTTCTGCATCATTGGGCTTCCGGTCTCGCACTCTCCAACGTCAGCATAAGTGAATGTTGTCATTTTTAGGTTGCCTCTTCTATGCGAGGCTCTACTAGATTGAAAATTTGGTTTGGTTTATTTAACACTAATATTTTCCGAAATTAAGTTCGATTTAAAATATGTATTATACAAATATATGATTCATTTAGTTCAAGTCAACCAAATCCGGGAGATTGCCCTAGGTGGAGCTTATAATAAATCAGGTTGTAAATTGAAACCATACTGTGACTTTATCTTCAGTAATGTACTGAATTAATCAATTATTCTATTACCTTTGGTCACTCGATCCCACATAAATAATTAAATCAGTCTTATATAGGTTCAGAGGTATTAAAAATATCAGATGAGATGATGAGAAAGAGCGCCATTCAACCTAAGGAACAAAAAAATATGATCTTTCGCGACCATAGGTAGTTATCGTGTCTTTTGAATACATCACAAATCAAAATCCTTACTGTTATTATTTTGAAAGTCATTCTGTCTGTCACGCTTTTACACTAAAACTACTGAACCGATTTAAATGAAATTCGTTACACAGATAGTTTAGCCTGAGAAAGAACAAGGTTACTTTTCACCGCAATAACCGACATACACGCGGGTGAAGCCGCATGCGAAAACTAGTAAATAATTTTTTTACCATGATTATCAAGCTACCGTGATCTTTTAGTATGAGAGTAGTATGATAATTATGAGAGAATATGAAATAGAAATATTATAAGCTGCCGAAAGTCCTATAGATTTATATTCCACCCAAAGGCTGGCTGGTCGAAAATGGCCAGGCTGTTAAATCCACCGATATACATATATGAGCACATTTTTTTTTTAAATACCCAAATAAAAAAAAAACATTATTAATTCTGTATTAGAATACCATTTTAATGTTTATACAAATGTAGTCAAGAATATCTAGGATACACTATACCATGTTACTAACTCAGGCATATTTTCAACTATCATATCTAGGAGACAAAAATTCTTGAGTCCGTAACACCAGCCCGGCACCGGAAAGCTACGTACTTAACTACGAAATGCCTACCGAGTTGCCAGTAATAATAGAGAGAAAAAGTGTTGGAGACTGCAGTGCTCTTTTTGAAATTTTTTGTTTCTTTGTAAAATGTATATACATAGGTACCATCAACATTCAAACCATTTATATTTATACAAGTTGTCTAAAAACGTCATCCATTAAACAAAAATCTGGATGTATGTGGTAAATATTTTACGTTATTACCCTGCTATACGCATTTGTTTGTTACCGCAATAAACAAAAATATTTGATTTTGAAACTGACTTAAAGATATAGGTACATACATTACTTACAAAAGTAAGTAGTAAAGAGTTTGGTTGCATGAAACATTAAGGAGATTCAATAAAACAATTGAAATACCACATGATATGACTTAAAGAGTGATAGTACAGTGTTTACTTTCACTTATAGACCACTCATGAGATCAACCAAACAAAGTTATTGAAGCATGTTTCCAGAAGATTAACGAGTACTAGTCCCCGACGTAAAGTTTATATTCAATGCTCTAAAATGAACACCTAAATTCTACATTCAAAGTATGAGAATTCCCTCCAAAATACAGGAGAAAACACCTCGTTAGTACGAACGACCTCTATCGTATACCAGACACTCAAAGTGAAGGGAATCTTTTTGCTGTCAGAGTACGTTACAGAACAAAGTCTGGCTAACAATCATAACCAGTGATAGCACTATTGTGGAGTCTTGGAGTGTAGTGAAAAATAAAACTTCTTAGGTAATGTTGTAAATGCAAGCCCGTTGTACAGACGGGCAACTCGTTCTTTCTGACGTAGAAAGTGGGTGAGTAAAAGAAGGCGATCGATTTTACATATTCGGTGTTGAAATAAAATTAAATACTCTACGCACACGTTGGTATTTAGGATATCATCCTTTATCAAAATGATGCAGAAGCATCTCACCGCCAGAGTGCGGGTCACCATGCTACATTGTCCGTACTCGCAATGAGTATGGTAGCCATCAGGCAGGGTGATGTCACTTTGGGAGGCTTCAATAGCGGTCTGCTGCATTTGTGCATAAGGCAGCACTAGTGCATTATAGTGCCCTTGTTGGGAACATATTTGAAGTATGCTTTAATAAATCTGTATTTCATCATCAAAGTTTTTTAAAATGGTAGCTTAAAAACATAAAATAATAAAGGTTCTTTATCTGTATGTTACTAAATTTTATTAGTCGCTCCAGAAAAAAAAAAATTGTTGACTTAACTCTCCCTAATGGAAAGAATGAATAGAATCCAAGAGTAGTAACCACTATTCTCATTTTGATAGCAGATAATGCAGCATGGTAACCCCTGTGGAGGAACGGGTGTCGTGTTCCTCCATCACAATGGGAGGATCCTCCGACCAGGCGAGGTGATCACTGATCATGTCGGGCGAGCCCCTGCCCATTTGGTATCAGAAGTGGGATGTTGTAGAAATTCTCTATCGTGATTCAGGATTAGTAGTTATTCCGTATAGGTAGTTCATTCCGTGTTTTATTCATGATTTAGTGTTCCTCCGGTAGATGGCGCTATTGTATGTTTTTTCGCTTGCGCTGAAAGTGGAAGTCACCGCAACCCACTATGAGGGCCTATTGACATGCTTCTGCATCTCTAGTCTTGCACTTACCATCTCAACACGATAGCAAAAATGCTATCATTTGAGGTTGGTTATCTATGTGAGGGCAGTACCGGTCGAATTGCCTAATTCTTGTTGGGATCAGTGAGGCTCTACTACATCGAAACTTAACTATCATTATGGTCATAAAATTTACAAAGTAAAATATATTTACAAACTAGCTTTTTTCCGCCGCGGTTTATCAACTATCGCGGAAAATAGTAGTATATTTCCTTTAGGTGGTTTAGGTACTTTGCTACTTGCACTTAAGTGCAAAATATAAGTGTTCTTTATTCTCTTCTATATTTTATTTAAACAATGAATGGGACCAACTAACTCATATATTTATTATTTCTACAGACACTCGTCAAACAATAGACGTTGTACTTAAATTGGATTCAAATATCTTTATCTAAAAATATTTCAAAAGAGTATCTATTTTTCTTAACAATTAAATAAAAATAGTTAAGTTACAATAACAGCAACAACGAAACAACAGAGAAACATAGCAACTTAAAAACGAGATCATTCGCGTTTAGTATTTCGTTGGTGAGTGTGAGACAGGAGGTCAAATGAATCCAATAATGTACGAGCATTTCACTAAGCCGCCATAGTACGGTTCACCATACCGCATTGTCTATACTCACAATGAGGATCGTGACCCCTACACTAGGTTTCTATTCATGATTTTGAAATGCATGAGAGCGACATTTAATGTCCTAAAAAAGATATATGACCAACGAGTTTACGATAAAAATACCCATTATTATACGTTATTTAAGTAGCTACTAAATTTTCATAAACAATATGCAAACTATCGAACGAGAATATATCCCTGTGCAGTGTGACTTAAACACATTATACATAGCATGTTCTTTCTTTGAATGTAACATTCTGTCGGTGCAAACCTTTTGTCTGATTGGATTCTTGTTTTCTACTATTTTTGTGTTACACCACAAATTTATAGATGCGAAGCGTAAAGCGAAGAATTTCTTGGTAGAGAAATCATAATTTAGAATGATAATATAAAATAAAGTTTTTTTTGTTTTTTTTTTTTCATATTTCAAATGATGGAAACTTTGCACTTTTAAATTAAGAAAGTATTATTTGTCTGCCTCAGTTACACAGTGATAGCGTATGCGATTGTTGTGCTTGAGGTCTTAGGATCGATTCTAGGGATAAACCGGTTGTTAATTTTTTTCTATATTTGGGTGTTTTTTATGTATAACATATTGTATGAAATTATGATAAAATTATTTTATCTATTACCCATTGTACAAGTTCTGATTAAATTGGGACTAGATGGCGTTGCATTTCAGAATGCCGAAATATTTTTTTAAGCATACTACCCACTTATTCCTTTAAAACGAATGAGATATCTTGACTCGTCGCTATACGCTCTACAACACAAAATTTCCACCTAAAACCATGCCGTTTGCGGCGTGCAAAGAGAATAAACATTGAGGTGTCTTAGCTTTGATTAAATTGTGGTGTGCACTTAGAGGCTATTGAAGTTGTGGGCGGACAAAGAAAACCGTAGTTCTTTTCTTTTCGGATGTTTTGAGCTTCAACTAGGATATACTCTAACATAAGGGTGATACTTATAACATAGGTATGTCATAGTTGTTGCAGTACTTAAAATAAAAAAGTATTGTAATAATTTACGAATTCTTTATGGATAGATTTGTGTTAGTAAAAGTAGAATAACACTATATAATAATAATATTAATAGGGCTATAGTCCTTGAACTATAGCTTGATCTTTGCAACGGTTTTCTCAAGAAATAGATTTTAAGTGTGAATTATAATATTTTATTGCACTTCAATTGTGTTAAAATATAGGTGATCTGTAGAAATAAATTAACTTAAATTTTTATGTATGTAATATCAAGTTCAGTCTTTAGGGTTCCGTAGTTCATGACTCGGAACCCTTATAAATTCGTCATGATCGTCCATACTCGATTTACCGTCCAAAAGATTAGTGCTAAAACGATGAAGCTTTCAACAAATATGTGTTCTTATAACGTCGATGAACTTCTGAAAAAATCATTAAAAATACTTTTATTTGAAGTACCTATATAAATCATCCCCACTTTAAGTGTAGGGGACACGTAAAGTGGGGATGATTTATTTTCTCGCATCTACCGCAACGTGTAGAATATTATTAGATTGGTCTTTTAAAAATATTGAGTAGTTGCTATAACGTTTTCTTGATTTGAGCATTCTTTTGCGAGTAATTCATCTTTAAAGGGCATTTTTTCTGAAAACACGGTGTCGACCCTCCCCCCCTTCTAAAATCAAACGGCTGGATCGAAAAATCGAATTGAATAATATTACTTTTTTAAAGCCACTCTAAATGTTTCATAGCCATCAGATAACAAACTATATTATACAGGCGGTAGATTCACTACTGTATATCAAACAAAGTTATCCAACACGAAAATCGTACTATTGCAATGATGTATAAGCACAGTTCTGATTAACATTATTTCCCATAAGTTTCTATAGTAACATCAAAAGAAGTACAATTACTAACTAATCACTGGATATAAGTATTTTTCTATTCTACGATTTAAGTTTAAATCACAATGTTGCTTTAAGAAGAACACACGATGTTACGTACTAAGTCCATATTATAATATTTGTGTCGAAATCGTGACATAAATTACTTCCAATATCAACAAAAACAGTCATCTAGAAGACAAAGTAATCCCAAACAATCGATTACATCACAGCTCATTTTAAAACAATATCCTCATCTCTCTACGCTGCTATTCAGCGAGCAATCATAAATTAACTTACGCAAGGAACTTCTTTATGCTTACGCTCAAAGCTTACAATTGAAGCCCATGCGTAAGAGCTAGAATCGCTTGAAGCGTGGGAAAACACGCGGCTATGCCTTTAAGGCCCAACTTAATTACGTCACGTAGCAAGGATTTAGCCAACTTTCAACTAAGCTCGGCCTATATGGAGAGGGCGTAAACATCACGCGCCTCTTTCTTTCAAAGATATGCGTTAAGCCCCCCACAACAACTGTTTGTAATCCAAAGGCGATATTGATCGAACAACATATTAAAAGTTGAACTTTTATGTAAAACATTTAATGAGGATTGTCATTGTTGTCGTAGAACCAATATCATAGATAAGCCATCTATATACTCGTAGGTCTTGGAAATAAATACAACTTTTAGAGTTTACATTAGAGTTCTGTTTAAATCAAGATACGATCATCATCATCAAAATACGATCACCGAGTAAGTAAGGTATCGCCGTCCACTGGTGAACGAAGGTCTCCCTCAAGTAGTGCCAAGTACTATCCAGGTCTTGGATAGGTTGAACAAACTTGCCGGAGCCCAGCTTCACTTGCTCTAGAGCGAAGGCCTTCTAGGACGACAACGCAATTGTGACTCTTGTTTTGCACATGTCCATGGGTGTCCATACTCACTTATCTGTTTCTCTGTGTGATCTTTTTACTCGTTTGAATTCTTAAAGCTTAAACAGTTCCCATTATGACTATATTTTGTATTAACACATTCCTGTAATAATAAGTATTGAACATGTACTAAAAATAAAAGATACCAAGCAAGCGGTCAGTTTTCCATCTCTTCACAAATCCGCCCTTAATTTCAGCTATAATAATTGTGCGATGAAACAATAGCGGCAGGTACACTGTCTGTACCCTTGCGTCACCCCTCCGCCCTCTTGTTAACGCTTTGTTATTTACCATGACATTGTTAGCAAGTTGTTGGCCGATGACAGCCCGACACCTTTTTATTTCCAGTTTTATTTGTGTAACTCGTTACACTAACGGAAACAATAAATTGACGGACGTAGGTTTTCGTTGGTTCTAGGTTAGGAAGTGATGTTGATTTTCCTGAAGTGTGACATATGAAAATGGCGTTAACCTGAGCTGTGGGAAGTATTATATTTTAAGTAAAAGCTATGCTGGAAAACAGACAAATATTTCACATAAAAATGAAAATTCTAATGTTAAATTTTGTCTATGGTTAAGAAAAACATGAAAACGGGAAGACTGAAAGACAACTGATTTTCATCATCAGCTTATTGCAGTACACAGCTGGACATAATCCTCTCCTTCGAAAGGCTATTTTGATTATTATATTATCAAAATCTTCACGAAGTTGTAATGTCCATGTTAATCAGCCCCAAATAGTGATTGATTCTCATTGAAATCGGTTGAACAATATACCACAGAACTTTAAGACTAAAGTCTTCAACCAGTGCGTCCTACCTGAATGTACGGTTTCGAAATTTCGATACTGACTGTAAAGCTAATCAATAAATCAATAAGCTGAAACTCAACTTGCTATTAAAAGAGCTCGGCACTTCTATGAAGGACAAATTCGAAACGAAGTAATTCGTCAGAGAACCAAAGCTAACTGGATGGAAGGAGTAGCCGACCGGACTCTGTGGTGTTCCTTGGAAAAGGCCTATGTCTAGCAGTGGACTGCAATGAGCTGATGATAAAAATCAGTTGTCTTTAAAATCCTTGCACAATGTGAACTGATAACGGTTCAGGTGGCATCTATACAATTACATTTAAATTAATTAATAATTGAAATTGATAATCAAAAATCACATTTAAAATGCAAAATAGTTAAACTCCCATTAATATCGTATTATTACTCCCGTTATCCACGTACTTTCTTATTAGTTCACACATTGTGTCCAAAACATTTTGGAATACTCGTAAAATGCCTTCAAACCACTAAAGACAGAAAATCTGTACATAACATCCAATCACGTCAAGGCATGTTATTCCCTCCCGAGAGGCCACCACTATCCAGTACTTAACCTCTGTTAAGTTTAAATTGACGATTACAATCCAGAGGGACAACATCATCGGTAATTGCTGATGTGTTTCTGTAATGGTCTGAGATTGTGTTCGTTCTAATTTATGGGGACATTTTAGTTTGTGTTTCTACTTCTGCTGCAGGAAGAAAATAATTAGCTTTTGCTTTGCCCACTATTATATCGGTTATCGGGAAGCAAGTAATATAAACTTCATTGAAAATGGATCAAATGTAAAGAAAAATTAATGGATGCAATAATTTTTAATATACTACCTTTTTCAGATTTTCTTTATTACATAAAACTGCTGACTTTATTATGTAAGCGAAGTTTTTCAAAGAGTCAAAGTCATTTGCGTTTATACATTATTTATTATTAAATACCTTTTGAAGAAATCGTAAACTATTGGGGTAGAAAGAACATTAATTTCAGGTGTATTTATTTTGTACTAGTTAAATTATAATTGAACAATTTCAAAGGCAATTGCAGCGTCCCAAAAAACTGGTTTTATTGCTAGTAAATTGTGACCGAAATTGTAAATAAATTGCCAATAAAATTGGAATAAAGGGTGATGTTTAATGAAGTGCCTATCCGTAGGCCACGGACGGTATAACGTTCAATAATTGTTTCTCATTTTGTTTTACTTGAGAACAAAATGATTTCATTAACGAACTGAGATCTGTTTGATGAACACTTCGTATTATTTCTTCAGTGCGCTCCCAGTTTGTTTGCTTAGTAAAATTTAATTTAATGTTATTCGACTTAGTGTGTTTTAATTCAAATTTCTGTTGCGTAATGTTTACTAGTCTGTAATGTTCCATTATTGATCCAGCGATTCCTATTTTACTAGTAAATGATTTCTGAGGTTGTATTTTTAGCCGGCTAAAATTATTCTACTCAGAGTCCAAGAGTAGTGACCATTATATTCATTGTAGTTATTGTGAATGCAGACAACGCAGCGTGGTGACCCACACTATGGGGGAATATTGAGATGCTTTTGCATCAGTTTTTCTCTTCATATTAAGCTTCCACTCACTTTTCAATATCTAATGTTTGGAATATAATTAATACCTTCATGTCTAAGCCGAATACTTTTCATACAGAATTCATACAATTTAATGCAGTGGGGCTATTATGATAACAAAGTTTTCTTTTTGACTTCTGTCTTATCAGTTTCATCTAAACTGAAGACCAATGTTCTTTCTTATCATTTGTTTGGATAATTGTTATTTTTAATATGTATATAACAATTGTCAAATACCGTTTGTAGACAAAGTGCATTGAGTGAACCTTGTAAAAATAAAATTATTATATTAGTAATGTTACAATATACTTCAATATTTTGTATTATTATATTATTTTATTTAAACATACCGAATGCATGGTTATATTCGTCAGACCATCTGTATCTTCTTTAAAAGACCTAGGTTTGCTCCTATTTGGAGTACTGTTCTCACCTTTGAATGGATCTGCATAGTACTTGCTGGTCGCTCTTGATCGATTGCAGCGGCGAGCAGTCCACATTTTCGACAGTCCCAAAGCTATCGAGTTTCTTGAGCCTCTGCAGTTGCGAGAAGAGATATCACTTCTGTGGTAGTCCTCTTTAGACTTTTTCATGGAGAATGTTTTGATAGGCTTTTCCAAGTGGTCTCACCTTTTCCCTTTCTCTACACCGCAAAACGAGCTTACTTAGAAGTAGCTGAAATACGTTCTTGTACTATAAAGTACAGCTCTTCCTTGCTGTACCAATCAATTAACACCTGAAAATCATTGCCATTGCACGTATTTGCCTATCAATATGATCCTGCGTCCTATAGGCGGGGCGTGAAAAAGCATCTCACAATACCGCATTAGTGCACATAACGCTGCATTGTTGACATTTGTAATGGGGATGGACAACCACGCTTAGACTGTGCTCAGCATGAGTCATTTTGGTAGCTTTAATATAAAAAGAAACGCCAATGTAATAACTGAAATATTTTGACAATCGTTATTATGACAACAGTTAATAGGACAATAGTCATGCAATAGTCTTTATATATATTAAATTTACATGAAGTCGTCTGACAGTATTTTGAGTAGTATTCATCAAAACTCAATACTCTAGTTTCCGTGTCAACACAAACCATCAATAAGTAAAGTGAAATATTTATTGAACCCTCACTATAAAGTAATAAACTTAAGTAGAATAAAATCAATACGGAAATTACGTAATCACTCACTTAATTAAATACCTAAAACCAATAAGGGCAGGTATTTATCACTTACATGCAAATTCCAAGCGAGGATCGCCCACACCATTTCTAACATCGATTGGTGGCCCAAAAACCTAATAATCTTCCACACCTATCTATATGTGCTCTTAAAAAACGAAAGATAGTATAAAATTGGCGAGTAATCGAGTTACTTCGACAGGCCTGTAATGTCAAATTGTGAATCAGACTCCGTCAAAGAGCCCCGGTATGGACACCCAAATCCAATTTGGTTGTTTCGACTTTCACAGGCTAAATGCTCTTGGCAATTAAGCGATGCGTAAAGTGCGTTCTGTGCCCTTTTCAACCCTTTTTTGATCAGCAATATCGTGGCTCTGTGCGGTTGGTGGGGACAACTATTTGGGTCCAGTGAACGGGATTAAAGTGGACCCGGAATGCCAACTTCCGAGCTTAATTACATCCTGCAGGTTCGTGTAATATTCGTTTGATATGAGATGAATGTGTCGATACATTGAAATTTAGGTTATGTTTATGTGAATGTGTGTCGTCATGTTTGTGTTTCGAACAGCCTTTGAATCAGTTTGATGGTAATATGTTAGTATGGATTTATGTGTCATTATATTGAACTGGTTATTATAGAAAACCTTGGGGAGGCCTATGTGCAGCAGAGGACATCTTTTAGCTGAGATGATGATTTATTTTATGATAAACATATTGTTGATTTTAATAATTTATAAATTATGGCATTGTATAAACAGATCATCAACATAAACCATATAATCCAAGTTAACAAAATTAATTTAAGGTAAATTGACACTAAAGTTTTCCGGCTTATTGACGCATAATGTTCCATTATACTAGAAGTTACTATAATGGTACAGACTATTTCACAAAAGTATTTTCAAACTTCGAGCTTATGATATATACGTAAATGTAACGACGATGTTTCTCTTTAATCTTCTTTTTAAAATTCTCAAAACTGGAAGAGAACGAAATGAATGTTACCTGAAGCTAAAAGAGTTAACGCTTACTATTAATTTAAGACCACACTTAAACCGTTATCATGTAAATGTACAATGAAATCGAGTATTAGTTTGAAACCTATCCGTAGTCGGAGTTTTATTCAAATATTGAACAAGATAAACTAACGGTAGAATATCGGTAATGTTGATTGAGTTAAGTTCAACAAAGGGAGGGTCCAATTAAATCTGTCAGTACGATGCGGATGCCTTTTGATTGGGTAATAGTTGAGGAATTTAGTTTTCAAAAAGTTTAGAGAACCATTGTTAGGGAATTAATTGTATCACTAACTAGATTATAACAAGCAAACAAAACAATTTCCAAATTTCAAATAAAATCAGGTAATGCCAGACGCAGAGCAAAGGAAGGGCCATAAACAAATTTTATGTCAAACATTTTAACGGTAAATTTATTAGTATTAAGTTTCGTTTTAAATTACAACAATGCCTTGTGATTTTGTTTTATTTACAGAGTTCTCTTTGCCAGTATTTCTAACTTTAATATATTTTTGTTACAGGTATGCATCCTTGATATGAAGCAAATTTGGCTGTCATGAAATTAGAGAATCACAACAAAAATGTAGTTTAAGAACGAAGTTTGGGTATTTTCCTATAAGTTTTTGTATGCGAATGTGTTGTTTCTTTGGTAAATGTAGTAGTACTAACTAGTATAGCATTTAATTAAATTTCATCAAGAATAATTTCCTATTCGCAAATTAATTAAATTAATCCTATTAAGATTCTTCTCTATCATTAGGCCTCCGTTCTCACACTCAACTACTATATATGATAACACGAATCCTGTTATTTGCTCTTCTAAGAATTGTTTACTAATATAGAAACGATAGATACTTAAACAGACTACTAAAATTCAAGCAGCTTAAATGTAAATTAGAATTTAAAAATGTATGTAATGTAGCGATATCTAAAACAACTACCACCCAATTTAATCCACCAAATGGTCTGATAAAAGTCCACATTTCACGCGAACTCGCCGCGAATATCCGCCACTAAATCATTACTGAAGCTCCCCTCATAAAAGCTGAAACAATTATTGCTTGTTAAGAACCTCTCTCGAAGGGAAATAATAAAGAAATTGTTCCCTCACTATTACTGAACCGGGATCGCTTTATTGCCGTATTAAAGGTTGATTGTTTTTTAAGTTCGTGTATTAAAATTGAATGTTTGTCATCCTTGATTGATCTGTTTACGTATAGGTGATTTATTAATAGAAATTAATTTACGGAAAAGTATATTTCCAGCTCGCATTAAGTGATTTGATTGAGCCTCACAAACGACGTTGATAAGAAATTCTCTCGTTTTTTCTTTATATCTGAGCCTGCCTGTTGGCTGACTGTTGAGTTTCATGTGTCAAGAGCAGCGATAGTCGTTTTTAACCGACTTCAATAAGAGGAGGTTCTCAATTTAAATAAAAATATTCTATTTATCAATATAAAGTTACTAGCTGACCCATGCAGCCACGTCTGCGTCTTCTACTACCCGTAGCGTGATGTTATACCACGGAAGTCAATTTGTTTCCCAGAAAAAAGGTTATAGTGAGCGAACCTTAAAAGATAGACATATGTGTCACTTTATTGTGGCTACCTAATAATGAAAGATGTTTTCAAATCCAACCAGAGTTCCTGAGATTAGCTCATTCAACCAAACAAAAACTCTTTAGCTATAATAATAATAGTAGTATAGAGAGATGAAATTAGTCTAAAATGATTTAATTTTATTAGGTTTTTCCAATACTACCTTTCTCTTCTTTCATATCTTTGAATTGATAGCCTATAACCATTGTTTTCTTAACTCATTAAACTAACACTCAAGAATAGATGTTACGATATAATCGTATATAACAAACGTCAATATTCTAAACAGTAGTTGATTTTATACAGGAAATATCAAAAACCCTTCAGGTATTGTCATCATTAAAATGAACAATTAAGGTATAACATTTTGAGTAGAGATCCAATACTGCTGTTGATAATAAATTTAAAGTAAAATAGCTTCGTGCAAAAGACATTTATGATTAAAAATAACTTCAGGATCAGCTCGTTGAACAAGCAGAGGTTGCAAAAGGCGAGCCCTGCCTAATAATTTCCTATTTGTACTGTGCCCCAAGTTTTAAGTAATAAGCGGGAGCGTTACATGACTTTTACATGAACTACAAGTTAACCATGTTGGTCTGTAATGTTCCTACACATGAGCATTTATATTAAGGCTTAAACCATACATCTGTATTTACAATATTACAAGCTTTCTCCCGTGGGTTCACCCGCGTGTATGTCGATTGTCGCACTAAATAGTAGCTTTTGTCCTTTCTCAGGCTTTAGAATATCTGTGTACTAAATTTCATTTAAATGGGTTTAGTAGTTTTGGCGTGCAATAGGGACAGTTAACAGACAAGCACAGAGACACATTTTCAGATTTATAATAATAGTAACAACTAGAAAACACATTTTTCAGAGGAGAAACGTAATTTTCGTTAACAATTTAAAAGTTATCTTAAAATAAATGGTAAACATTGCAGTAGTTAGGTATCACTTAAACTTAACATATACTAACCTATTTACATCTCTCTCTCTCAGTTTGCATTTTTTTGTAAATTTGAGTTTAGTCTATACTCATAATAAGTATATATTTTGTTTCTTTCTGGTAATTTACTTGCAAAATAAATATAATTTATCATTCATCTATATTTTGATACGAAAACTTTTTAAATCAACAAACCTCTATATCCCTTAAAAAAGCCACCAAAGTACTACAGTTGCATTAAATATAGTAAAATTAATTAAAGGAAAACCGTACTATTATTTTGTATATTGTACCATAGTTCTCGCTAGATGGTGTTTTGACAGGAGACCCTAATCCTAGCCGCTCTGCAGGGCGTCACCGTGTAGCTGACGTTTTTCAATTATAAACACTCACAATGTTACACTTTTGTGACCGGCTGCAGTGATTGAATGAAATCTAAAGAAATTTTGTGTTTTCCTGTTTCATAGTTTCAATACTTAATTAATTGGTAGGTTTAGTTTCCGGTAAATGAAGTAGTTAGTTATAGAATGGTTTACGGAAAGATAAATTGAGTTTGATTTAGAATTATATTTTAAGTAGCACGACTGGTAGTTAGTAATAAACGTAGTATCTATTATTAGGATCAATAGTAGGATTGTTGCAAGCAAATTCATTTTTAGTAACTAGACTAAATAGTAGAAGAAATCGACATTAAAAATTTCAGCATACAGTTGATGAACTTTGGTAGGTGGGTATTGGATGGATAACCACTCATTTTTCGGAAAAAGGTTTTGAAGGAAGAAAATGCTATTATACCGATTTTAAGGTACTCTAGTACCTTAAAACGTAAACAAACTTCCGTACGATTCAGTGTCATCCTAACGTAAGGTTTTCATACAGCTATAAGATATTATAAGTAGACATGTTCTCAATAGAGACGAACCAAACTCTCAGTACACTTCGGATCAATTTCCAAAGTTTTACTTCGATCTTTACTTTCTTGGGGCGTGTTTACACTGCGTTTGAAATTATGAAGTAGAATAAAGTATAGAAACTGAATATAAATTGTGTTCTAACAAAAGGTAGAGAACAGTATTTTAAGTATGTTTAGTTCTATTTATTATATTTTAAAATATAAAGGACTTTCGGTTGCGCATAATTTCGGCTGGAGAGTAAAATATAAATGAGAATAGGAAATAAAATAAAATAATATTTACTCGACTACTCAAAAACTTTTGAAAAAATCTATATAGCTATATAAATGTTTCACTCAAATTGTTATTAATAATCTATTGATGCATCATTTATTAACATTGGCTCCGTAGTTTAGGCGCCACAGTGGAATATTTAAACATACATAAAATGTGACCCATCAAAAATCGAACAGGAGTAACAAAAAATATTTTATAGCTTGAGAACTACTTACTTATACTTTGCCACATGGGGGGACGGGTCTACCAGAATGATCCCACGACGTTGCCAAATATTGGTGCAAAGAAAATCTTTTCTGCTTTTAACCGAGTGGGAGAGTGAGTTACTTTATAAATATCAACTCCCTTTCCTTCAAACTTTGGAAGCGGATAAATCAATTTAACGACTTGAACGCACTCATCTCTTTAGTAATGTGTATTCAGGAGCAATCAGTATTACTATTAAGCAAATATCGCGAATGTGTTACTACTTTATTTAAGAACATTAACTTACTGTTATGATTTGTTGCTCGTACAGTCGTGTATGTGTCCCCGTCCTAACTCTCAAACGTTGAGCCTGTACGGAACTTAACCATCCACTTTATTAGCAAACTTGAGATGAGCACAGTCTTTCAGTAATTACACTGGATTATTTTCGGCCGACTGCGTCTTAAACTTGTTTACAAGTCATCCAAACAAAATTAAGTATTTTATTTTTGTAATACATTCTAGTAAATCTTTTAATCTTATTTCGGTACAACTTATAATTAAAATAGAAACTTTTAAAAATATATTTATTTTATAAAATTTATGAATTGGTCAAAGTTTAAGCGATTTTTTAATCTGAACTCTAATATATTCTGAAGAACAAAGAAATCAATAACATTTTGTCAACGGCAGGTATGATAGTAGCTTATCTACATTGTTTCATGGAAATATTAATCATCAATCATCAACAACTCATAATATCCCACTGCTGGGATTTTTCTATTCTATTTCTTTATTCTCTTGTTCCATTGGCCAATGTTTTGATTTGATCATATAACTGTGCTTAGTCACGTGTCACTACATTACCTAATATAACAAGAGAATAGAGAAATGAAAATAGAGAATAGAATAGAAACAGAAAACTTACTAGAGGTTCAGGTCACCTGGACAACGGTGTGGCTACGTAATCTTTCCGTTTGATGTTTTTAAGCCATCCGAAAGCCTCCAACTAAGCTACACGACTATTATTCTTTGAACTTACCAACCACAGGTCATGTATATATATTACGTATGTATACGTGAACCAAAAATGTTGTACCCGTTTTAAAAAAATTGCGTGGACGGAGTAGTGTGGAGAAGTGTGAGGAAGATTGCACGAAGCTATTTTAGTTTTGGTAAACTTAAAAATACATTAAATCATAAAAAAAAATTCATACACACTACCATGTATTTGACACACACACGCATTGATAGCTTTTTGTCAAATCAACATTGTAACGTAGCCTTGGCGTATCCGTGACTATAGTAGTTATAGTCTTTGACAATATAACCTGAATGATGTTGCCACTTATATTGAAAAAAATAGTGTTTTAATTTTTCTCTTCATAATAATAAAATCCAGTTCGATGAGACTTTCACTGTCAGATGACTGATGACATAAGAAGTAACTTAGGCTAATATTTAAAACTACTTTCGATCCACGGCATTACTTGTGATTTAGACCGCAGGTAACACAGTCTCGGCTAGTGTATAATATTATTTCATGTTGAACACTTTTATATTGATCTCAATCTCAGAACATTGCCGGCGATGTTTATAAACTTCAACGTCTTTGTTCAAAGTTTGCCATCTCTTGTTTCACTAACAAACTATTATACATTCCTTATACTTTTTTTTGAGATATAGTCAGAAATCTTATCGGTGAAACTCATTTTAGGTTTTCGTGAAGTTACTTTCTTTTCAAGACTTTGAACATAAGCCAGAAGCCTGCAATTAATTGTTTCATCAAAAAAATTGTGTATTTGATGAAGTATCCAATAAAAAAAATTACTTTATATTTTCATACGAGACTACCAAAGTCACTCTACTCTGCCTGATAGAAAGCATGAGCAGAAACTTAATAATATTATAGTCACCATCATCATCATCATCAACCTATAACAGTCCACTGCTGGACATAGTCCTCTCTTAAGTAGTCACGCATTGCTAATGCAGAGAATGCAATATAGCGACTATATATACTATGGCGACTACTTGAGATACAACTGCATCACTATCAGTTTCGAACTCACCAACGAAACATGACAGCAAAAATGCAGTCATTTTAACTTATTATATCTTATAAGAAGTATAATTATTATGCAAATGAGAACACGAATGAAGAATATTAAGAAAAGAGCTGCTACCGTTCATGGTTATCTGCAATTCAAGCGATTTTATACAATTGCGTAATTTGAACACCCATGGCATATGATGAAAAATAAGAGATAATTATTACATAGTGGTGGCACTGCAACTGCAGTGCTTGAGGGTTCCATTCAAAATATGTATATATATATATGCATTTACAAAAAAAAAACATTTTATATCGATTGTCCGGTACAGATAGTACAAGTCTACAACTAGACGGCGTTGTGTGTGAAGTGTTCGAAATATTAATTTTATTTAATTAATTCTGTGATCATCAAATCAAATCAATTCAAATCTCTTTGGGAAAATACGTCTAGTCCCATAATACCATATCAATACTAAATCATGTATACAATGTGTACATGTATAAAATCAATGTATACTATTGTGTAACTAGACCTCTATCCGTTGGTATTTGAATACATCCAATTGAAATTCACATGATTGGTACTTGAAGTTTATATGAGTGGGGCCCATCATTTCTCAATCTATATTTGCTTAGAACCCAAGCTTGTAATATCTAGGCGTAAAATATTGACACATACTCAATATTGGCGGCCTTAATAAGTTTCCCAAAAACGGTAAATTGTAACGTCACATGAAAGGGTGGGAATGATAGCATGAGTGGTGGAACACTTGATGCTGTAACACTGTTTGCTAAGCCCTCGTCCACACCAGGCGTGGCAACGACACACTCTCTAGAGCTGAAACATCGTACAATACGTGCGACATTTTCACACTTTTATATATTCCGATTTGATTCATGTATAATTTAATGTCTGAATATAAACAAGCTGATTACAGAGAAAATTATTTTGTGTTCGAGTGTGGTTCAATTCTGCATATTATTGATGGAGTTTGGTATTCCTAGTATTGTGTTTTACTGTATTGGAATTGAGTTTAGATTTGAAGTGAAATGAAACTCTAAATGGAATCATAATACTATCATGTATGTTCTGTCGATTAATATCGCCATAGTATTAACATATTACCGTTGTATTATCTGCTTACATAGTACTTGAATCTAATGCTATTATTTTGGTTACTAATTTATTATTGTAGATATTTGAATAGGAGAAATGCGGCTAAATCTAAGCAGACGACACTTATTATAATTTTTAATGTATCTTACTTTTCAAAACAAGACAAGAAAACACTATTCTAAAGTTTATATTTTAAAGTTATACTTATATTTATTTATACTTATACTTTAAGTTAAAAATCATTAGTGAAACACACTTTCTTTTGTATTTTTTTTTTATTGTTGTAATGGAATAGGCGTTTGTCTTCCATCTCACCTGATGGAAAGTGTAGATGAAGACGAAGATGGATGAAGTATAAAATGTTTCTAATGGGTTGAGAAATACTCGTGACAATTTGTCATATGAAAGCCCCTTTTTTACGAACACATAAAGCAACGTGATCAGTACATTGCAAAATAAAGTCACAATTACATAAAGAAATCCATGAGAAACGTAATTTTAGTCATGTAGATTTACACAGAGAATTAAAAAATGAACATTGCGGTAACCAACTCTTGGTGTTGATGTTTTCCGCTCAGCTTACCTACATTAATCATCACTTACAAAGCCTTTTTAAAGGGATGACATGGACCTATCTGCCATTCTATTGTTGCCATTGTCACACTGTCACCTGTAAGGTGTCTCAACATAATTTATTTTCAAGTAAATAAATTATCATAATCATTCGTTTGATAAATTTGCGCTTTAGAATTATAAGGTTAAATCCAATACACATAGTATTCATAAAAACCCTCAACATGTGCTCCTCCTCCGTCCTCATCCCTATTTTTTGTCTCGAAGTTGTGTGTTAGATTCTTATCTTAACTATCATTTTTGTGATGAGCAGATCATCGAAAGTCAATATCAAAGGGCCGAAGAAGTATAATTGTTCTGTAATAGAAATTCCGTTATTTTTTGGGTGGTACATTAAAACCTGGGCATATGATGTCAATCTTGAATTTTTCATTAAATAGAAGATCAAGAAAATTTAATATTTAATCTCACTATAACTTTGTTTCAAATAGCAAGCAATCTAAGACGTACATCCAATACTAAGGTGCGGACTTAGTCGAATATTTCGGTGTTCGCCAAAGTTCTACCCTTAAACTTGGCACAAATTTTATTAGGATACTTGTAAAATTTCCGCCTATTTCATTGGAAGTGCTTTCGCTTGATTATATAACATCAATTTATTGACTTACACCACTGTTGAAAGTGTCCAAAAATTTTGATATCTGTTTGTCTATTAATTTCTTCGAGTTCTTCTGTAAGATGCTTTAAAAATAATGGTAGACTTTGATATGAGTTAATATATATTTTATTATGGATACATACGTAGAGCTATACAGACCCGTAGACCGAAGGGTTAGAAAGGGAATAGGCTCTTTTTCCCGTATAAAACAGATCCCATTTCTAGGAGTGGGGGGGGGGGGTATTCTTCACAAATACACATTTTTGTTTCACATACAAAAACAATCGCATTCTTTTTGGCAAAATGGCAAAAAACGGAACCCTTATAGATTCGTCATGTCTGTCTGTCTGTTCACCCGTATGTCACAGCCACTTCTTTCCGAAACCATCAGAACTATACTTTTGACACTTGGTAAGTAGATGAAATCTGTAAACCGCATTAAGATTATCATATAAAAATAGAAAAAAAAAACAATACATTTTGGGGGTCCCCATACTTGGAATTGAAACTCAACAATTTTTTCTCATCAAACCCATACGTGTGGGGTGGTACTCTGGATAGATCTTAAAAAATGACATTGAGGTTTCTAACATCATTTTTTTCTAAACTGAATAGTTTGCGCGAGAGACACTTCCAAAGAGGAAAAATGTGTGTGTCCCCTGTAACTTCTAAAATAAGAGAGTGATAAAACTAAAAAAAAATATATATTGTACATTACCATGCAAACTACCAACGAAAATTGGTTTGAACAAGATCTAGTGAGTAGTTTTTTTTTAATTCATCATACATCGTAACACGCAATTTATCTTTCATCCGATCAATACACTAGTATAAAAACATCGATGAAAGTTACAACAAACTACAAGAACTTTTATATGATGACTTGCTGATACGGAACCCTTCATGAGCGAGTCCGACTCGCACTTGGCCGCTTTTTTTATTTCTAGCTTTCTGTGTGCCTGTTCCAAAATTTCATATGCCTCCGATCGCAGACATTTTAATGTAAAAAAAATATCGAAAGCGTGCCTAAGCAACACTTCACTAAGTTAATTAGAATTTAATTATTTTTTACATAATACGTTTGAAAAATTATTTAATAAGCTATATTAATTAGAATCATAATTCCGAGAGTTAGTTCGCAAATTTATTCATTAAAACTTGTCTGTGAACATAAAAAAGGAACTTTCTAATTGTACGATTGAAGTACTAATTATTCAAACAATTATGTTAAAAACTTAGGTTGTGTAAGTTTACATTTTTTGGCATCATTTGCCAAACGACGACCCAAAGAAACTCTTAATCATGTAACTTAGATAACAAATGTTTCTCAAGTTTTTAGCAAAACATTTTTTTCCTGCTTTGATGAAAAGTATGGAATTATCTATTTAAAATTCCGACCAGGGTACCGTGACCAAAAAAGGAAAAGAAAACTAATAGAAATCACTACAGCGAGACAAATTAAACAAAAGAACTGTATCTTTTATTGTATGTATTAAGATTGACTTATTTTTTAGTATATTATGTCATATTGTCACCCTAAAGTAACAGGTGAATTATTAGTATATGTACAAGTAGTGTAACAATACTCAAAAATACTGTAAAGACTGTAACTTGTATATATTTTCGTATGGACACGATGAATCCATATAATTAACATTCTACAGAACCCTCCAACTAAGAAACTTGTCGGTGTTTTTTTATTCTATATTATATAAGTAACTTGTTTGCATTCTGTTTTGTAATTAAAGAGGGGAACGAGTGCCAAGGGCGAGGGAAACTGAGTTGAATGTACCTTCCTTGACTTGATTTTGATTACTGTAAAATATTATTTTCTAAAAAAAAAACAATCACTTTCCTTTAATTTGGTTTGTTTTATATTTTCTTTAGATTCAAATATTGGGAAAAATCCAAAGTAACCCATTCTAGCATGTTCCTGTTTTTTGAAAATATTTATTTAAAACATTAAATTTAAAATAGGGAGTGCATCGTCAGTGTTATCTCAAGGTGACGTGTATTAGTGTGGCATTAAAATGAAGAAAAAGCTTGTCAAGTTAATGATTTGTTCAAAATTTTAACAGTTATGATTTAACATGATATTTTTACCTTATTGAAAGTACTACAATAAAAAAATGTCTGTATGAAAAAATGTTAATCACATTAGCAATCTTTCATTATTTCATTCACCTCTTCTCTTTCAATGATCTTATCACACTCATTATATTCTACTCACTACTGTATTCAAAATATTAACATCGAAAACCATTGCGAAGTTGCAGTACAACTTACCTCTTCTTAAAATTTACTTAATGCTTCCCCGTTTCAAGTCAAAAGTAAACGCAAGCGTTGTATACCAACATATAGACTGTTAAAGGTACTGTATTATCGGCTAAATCCTAACGGATTATGATGAAGACGACCAGACAATAACGATAGACATCCCTATTGTTCATATGGCGTCAAACTTTGTAGTTTCTGAATAACGTCAGATCTTATACATCATAATATTACCTATGTAAATAGATATTCTCTAATATATAATGGTTAGAACCATGGTAATATTGTGTGACTACAATGGTGTTGGATTCAACGTGTCAAAATTTGAATAGAGTGGTCACATATTGACACAAAAAGATGTCAACATGCTCTTAGTGTTTTGTATTGTTCTCGTTTTTCTTATGATATAATATAATATATATATAATGAGCTTAGAAAATAATGGATACATAGAAAATAATGAAGACGAAGTTATGACGCCTAGCCGAGGATCGGACCAAGTGGCGTGTAATTGAAAAGGCCTATGTCCAGCAGGTTTTCATGGACCCATGACCCAGCAGTGGACTGCGATAGGCTGTGTGAGTAAACTTAACGATCTAGTTATAATGTGCGGAACGTCTTCCTCTTACGTCCGAAAACGAAGACTATCTGGTAGTCCAGTTAATTACGTTTGGCCGATGATCACTTTGCCTTATTCGGTGTCTGCGGGACGGAAGGGAAGAAGTATGAACACGCGTATGTGTGTTTCTCAAGTTTTTGCTATCTTTATTACTAGTATAGTCACTTTATGCCGACAATACTCTTCGCCTCGAATTACCATACTTACTCAGCAATTCCTATTCTCTCAACGATGGCGTGCGGCTGTATGAAATGATAAAATTAATGTCTTAATCTTTGAAATTTATTCATTGCATATGATGCGCTGGCTCCCGTGCTTACTCGCCGTACTTACAGCGATTTAATGTTAATGTTTCGCGGGGTTTCAATATTGATTTTTATTTTTAAATTAAGGTAGTTAACATTTATTACTTTTATGAGTGAGCAGTAAATAAATATACTTTAATTTTTGCATCTATTAACTTGATATTAAATAGATGATTAATTTATATTTTTTTGCCTTTTTACACCATTCTGCATAATTATGATAAAAAGTAAAATACAGACCCTATTTAGTATAAATATTATATAGTGTTAATAAACACTGATTTTACGTCGTCATCATCAGCCTAGGGCAGGACACCACTCTGCATAGGCCTCTTGCAGGCCGATTGCAGGCCAGTCTGATTGATTTTGGGCTTCTCGCACATTCATTTGCATCTACTTTGACATGCTTAAGTCACAATAGGCGTTATATGTTGGCG
Source organism: Phragmatobia fuliginosa (assembly GCA_932526445.1). Classification (NCBI taxonomy): domain Eukaryota; kingdom Metazoa; phylum Arthropoda; class Insecta; order Lepidoptera; family Erebidae; genus Phragmatobia; species Phragmatobia fuliginosa. The sequence continues at coordinate 10,037,856 of OW052064.1, read as the reverse complement.
TTAATTAAAAACAAATTGAATAACTCTAAAGCAATGTTTGTTAATGCTAGCATAGCATAAAATGTTTAACTCAGTTGTTACAAATTGTTTATAAGGTTACAGAAAGTGAAGTCAATGACGCACAATGCGAATGAAACAATTCCAAACAGTGTCAATAAGAAGCCGTGGCATAAATAGGCAAGGAGGAGCCCCGTCCAGTAAGTAATGAGGCACTATTGCAAACATATAGAGTAACAAAGGTGGGGCGATAATTGATTGCGGCGCGCCCCCTACAATTGCGGTCGTGTTTTTACAGGTATTACTCTACGTGGCTCACTTGAGTGTCTTGCGATGGATTTACATGTTCTGTGTTTATTTTTATGTGATTGATTTGATGTTACTTTTTTATATGTTTTTTAAGTATTTCAGTCAACTCCCAATTTTGTTTTCAAAATTCATTATGACGTGTAATCTCTCCCTTTATTACTACCACAACGAGGGAAAAATCTTGATATTTTTCATCGGCACTGATAACCGCTTACCATACTTGTACCATACATACATCTGTTCACATCAACCAAAATAGTATTAAACAAGAAAAATATATCTGTAACGTTGTAAGTTTCTTAGTTTTCAATATTCACTGAAAATTTGTGACGAACGGCCCACCAGCTGCGTAGAGAAACATTCTCTACATAGCTATAAGGCTTAATCCCCACGGGGCCTCTGCAGTCACGTAACGGAAACAATGCTGTATAGTCTTAAGCTCAGGCCTCGAAATAGGCGATAGGATTGTAGTCTAGGTGCTTAGAAAGAATTGATTGTACAACTTTATTGCGAATAAATGTTGAATTGTCGGTTATTTGTTATATTTTTATAAGTTCAGGTTGATGAAAATACTGTAACATTTTTATAGGTATTATGGTGAATTATCGCAAATGTTGGTGTATTTATATCACGAATATAAATATATCAACATAGGTAATAAGCTTCTGAGTTTCATTTTCAAAATTTAAAGCTAATGTGCGACCATCAGATTTTGTTTTACTAATTTTTCTGTATAGATTTACAATATATGTATATTTTTCCAACTATAAGTATAAAACTAATTTATTCAGGTATTCGTTCCACATAATTATTTATATACCTTATGTACCTATAAATAAATACCTTAGTATATCAGCGTAATAAATCAGTATCTTTTCAGCTAATAAAGTGGAATACGTCCACTGATGACCACCTTCAAGGCTCCACACAACAATTGGTTCTTTGTTGAGTGTATCCAACTTTTTCCATTTTATTTGTCAAACAATACACATGACATGACTCTGCTTTCTCAATTTCTGAACCCCAATACGTTGTTTGCGCTTATGATCGGAAAGCGTTGTGTGTTGCGTGCTGTAAGTGGGCCCGGCTGAGAATCAAATTACACACCGATGGGCTATCGCATTTGCATAATTAACTAAATGCTTATGACAGCTTAAGTAGAATGTACCGTTTCAAACTATTCATCTGATAAAAGTGTCGAATGGACCATTCAGATATGTAAAAAATATAACCAGACTTTTTGTTCTAATGGTTAGTGACATTGACAGCTACAAAAGAAGTGGTGGAATTTATCCCACCTAAGACCCTTCAACTGTTGACATCCATAATTATTATATCTATTATTATATTTTATTATATTTCTGTATCTATATAACTTATATATAACTAGCCAAGCTCCGAGTGACCCGTAGTAAAAATATTGAATCCTGGCAGGGTACAACTATTTGTACCCTGTTTCTGTTTCGTTTCGTTTGTTTATCTATTTTTTTCTTTATTATAATAATTATTATGTTTCATATCATATTTCCTGATCTGTTGTTTTCTTTAGTTGAAACGTAACTCAACCCAGCTCTTGTAGAAGAGGGATATAATTTTAGAGCCTGAGTCACCTGCATGTACTTGTACTTGATCCGTAGCCTACCCTGCAAACCGGGAAAGATTTAAAACTGTTCCGGTTTGCAAGGCTTGGGTACGGGATAATTATTTGTCACCTTCTAATATTACCGAGCGAGAGAATCTTAACTCAGATGGCTGCCATGAGGTCTAGCCATCGAGTTATCACCTGTGTCAGCCGGTATGAGAGAGCCCCTCGATGTCTCTCTAGCCACTCCTCCATAATGTATCTTACAAATGCTGTCATAGCAGCAACGTACCCACTGCTTGTTTCTTCCAATATATATGTAATAAAAATCATATCGACCTTAAGCAAAGATGCACTTATCCAGATAAGTAGTGATATATTTGCTTTAATTTAGGAAAACTAATTATCTACTATAATATTGATCCTACATGTAAAATTTCAAACAAACACGCTTAATACTTGTCAAATGAAAAAGTGATATTTAACATGAGTCAAAACTCAACAAATATCAACGGCTGTTGATATTTGGTACAGTCAGTGAGAGCCAATATTTCATGTCACTCAAAAGACTTTTATTTACATTTGCAAACTATGTTTGCTTTGAAATCTATATTAAAATTCGGAACTTTGACCATTCAAAAGTTAATTTAAATAAAATCTGAAACGATGAAAACTGTATCAGGATATCTTAAATAAACTACTACTAACTTTTACCAGTTTTACATCGCCTTTAACTAGTAGGTAGTTATATTATAGGCGAAGGTATCCCTCGACCTGGAAGTGTAAGCAAGACATTTGCATGCTAAGCATGTTATCATGATCATCATAAGTACTGAAACAATGTTCACTGCAATTTAATTATAAAAGTTATAAGATATAATCAAAAGTTATTTGAAGGTATTTTCAAAGCCATTCATAATGCAACTTACTATTATTAACACACTACCTATATCCCGTGGAGTCACTCGCGGTTGTTGTTATACCTTTACAGCAATAAACGCAGGTAAAATAAAAATAACCTAAGGTATAGAGGATCTTAGCTATCATATACTACGGAAAGTCCCGTTACTATCGATGTAACTGTTACAGAAATTAACACAGAGACAAAATATTTAAAAAAATATATTAATGTAATTTAGTGTAAATCTATTAAATTTATTTATTTCAAGAAATTTCACTTCGTAGTGGAAAAAAAATTGTTTTAAAAAAATCTACTAAACAGATTGAATGAAATAAGTATAACAGATTAATATTTATTCAACATTTTGTATGGTGCATTCTGAAATTTATTATCAGAATAAATAAAATGGTTAACCACATGCCATGGTTTATTGACTCTCGCTTTGGCATTTTCAGATTTTCCGTATTTTTCAGATGTAATTATTCAACTAACTTTTACAAGTACTTACAAATATAACTCATTTGATTTAAGTGTGCATACATTAATTATGAAATGCAAATTTAATATCATCGGCCATATTTAAATTAGATCACATTTACATTTATTTCAAACTAAAATATACTTGAATTGTTTTGAAAAGTATATAGTTATTCAATAGAAATTTACATTAATTATACGTATTTCCTACTCGGATCTGGTCTGGTAAGCTGCCTTGTTGGTCAGTATTAATTGATTATCACACCAATCGACCACTTGACAACGTAATACACTTTACTTCAATACTAGTGGTCGCCTCTAGTTCTTAGAATTTGAAATTCAAAACATTTTCAACCTTTCTACATTAGCTCCTAAAAATAAGGCTACCAATGAAGAGGTCTCGGGTTCGACTCCTGGGTCGGTGTATATGTTTGTATGGTCTGCAAATATTTGTTTCAGAGCTTGAGTGTTTTATATGTATATTATGTATGTATTTACAATAAAAATATGGAACAAGTTCTGCTTAGTTTGAGACTAAATGGCGTTGTGTGTCATATTTCAGAAATATTTATTTTTATAATCGATTTTAGTTCATGTCGTTTAGATTATTTGAGCTCGGTAAAATCTGAAATCATATCCGTCAATAAAACAATACATTTTAACTGACGGACTTTATTCTCTGCCAACTAAAGAATGCAATATAATCTCATAGCTTAAACTATAAGATGTCAACATTGACATCTTATATTTTGACGAATCTCTTATTTGTAAAGAATGTAAACCTCAGCTCGTGTCAATATTATGAAGCTTGGGAATACAATTGGTTTGAAGAATTTATAGTACCAAACCTTCTACTTTCGACAGGACATTATGCTGAAATTATATTTAAGACGCACGGCTTAGTCAAGCAATAATACTTTTATTCCATACTTTAGAGGTAGAGTATAAACCACAAAAAATCTCTGTAACACAATACATACTAATGAACTTTATTTTCTAGGCACTATTGCCTGTACTTGAGGGCACTAAGTTAAATTGAATTACTTATGTTATACAATTTTATAGTTATTTTATCCGCCCAATGTTTTAGAAGGTAAATTTAATTTATTTTTTATGCTACCTGTAACTTAAAATGAAAACGAACTTTGGACAAAGTAACTCTAAAAGACTTAAATAAAACAAATAAATAAAATACTATCCATTTTTTATACTAAACCTTTTTTTACATTTAAGCTAGCAATGTAAGTACATTCCTAGCTTAAATGTAAAAGAAAGGTTTCTAAAACTTAGCTCGATTCTGGAGAAAGCCCCTTTTTAGGGTTCCGTAGCCAAATGGCAAAATACGGAACCCTTATAGATTCGTCAAGTCTGTCTGTCTGTCTGTCCGTCCGTATGTCACAGCCATATTATTCCGAAACTATAAGAGCTATACTGTTGAAATTTGGTCAGTCGATGTATTCTGTTAACCGCATTAAGATTTTTACATAAAAATAGAAAAAAATACAATACATTTTGGGGGTCCCCATACTTGGAACTGAAACTCAATTTTTTTTATTTCATTTAACCTATATTATGGATAGGTGTTCAAAAATGACGTTGAGGTTTCTACAATATTTTTTTTCTAAACTGAATAGTTTGCGCGAGAGACACTTCCAAAGTGGAAAAATGTGTCCCCCCCCCTGTAACTTCTTAAATAAAAGAGTGATAAAACTAAAAAAAATATATGTTGTACATTACCATGGAAACTACCAACGAAAATTGGTTCGAACGAGATCTAATAAGTAGTTTTTTTTAATCCTAGATAGCTAACGTTCGTCAAAATGACGAACATGTGATGAGTATTGTTTTCTGCCACTTCCGTTGTTCTACCTAAACTCTTGCAGTTTCGTGCCAACTCAGTGTCCGCCTGACTGCATCACGTGGTGGTATTGTGCTGTTGGTAAATAGTTTCATTTTTGAGATAAGCACTCACACCTAACATAGATGAATTCCGATAGTTTCTCACTATCAGAATACGGCTTACAGCGGTGGAAAGTGATTTTCACGACGAAACTTTGAACACGGATGAACAAATAAAACCTTTGGATAATGAAGTGGGATGGTCTTCCTCGGATGATCGTACGAGAAGACTCTTCATCAGTAACAGTTAACTTGACTCAAGCTAATTTTCGCGACAAAAACCGTCAAAAAAAATTACTACCACAATCTTGGTTGCTGGTGGTAAACTAATGTCAAGAAGGAGTTAATTACATGATTATCATATTTATCTATGGCTAAAATGTCGCCTCTAGGTACCTACAATGCCTCGAAGTATAAAAAACAAAATAAGAGACGTTTTGGGCTCGACCAAAGAAAAAATTGATGAAGATGAGGACCAAGATTATGAGCAATCGAGTTCTGGAGATTCTGCCAATCACTAGGGTACTTCTAATAATAAAATGAAGAGTTGTGGTTTGTGTTGCTATAACAAAAGGCGAACGAAAAAGAATCAATATCATAGGTGTAAGGTACCCAATTGCGGCGAACACACAGTTGATTTTTGCCCAAGTTTTGTCAAAAATATATACGTGACTTATATATATTATGTTACGTATATCTACATTTTTCAAAATATTATAAAAAAATACATATTACTCAATAAAAATATCTAATTTAATATTTTAAAGTGTCAGATTTAAACTAATCTCAAAAAAGCATGTACAATACAAAATACCAATTTTTTTACTAAAAAAAAAATTATATATTAAATTTTCTTTAAAATTATCTTCAATTTATGCTCCGTATTTTCTAGAAATATTATAAAAATAAATAAAATATGGAAAAATATGTATAAAATCAATATTTCAAAATCATCGTCAAAAATTTGAATAGTTAGCTTGTCAGGGTAGTTCAGCAACGTTAGCTATCTAGGGTTAATACGTCATAAATCGTAAAACGCAATTTACCTTTCATTCAATCAATACACTAGTATAAAAACATCGATGAAAGTTACAACGAACTACAAGAACTTTTATATGATGTTACTTGCTGATACGGAACCCTTCATGGGCGAGTCCGACTCGCACTTGGCCGCTTTTTTTAAATCATCTTGAAACTAAGATTCGACTTGAATGTAGGATAAGTATGAAAAAGTTGTTATGTGTAATGTCGTATTAAACATACAAAGTGTTATCATCATTGTTATGGGGAAAACTTCTAATAAAAAATCGGCCAAGTGCGAGCCGGACTCGCCCATGAAGGGTTCCGTATCAACAAGTAACATTATAATATAAAAGTTCTTGTAATTCGTTGATTAAATTAAAGGTAAATTTCTGTTTACGCTTTATGACATATTAAAAAAAACTACTTACTAGATCTCGTTCAAACCAATTTTCGTTGGTAGTTTACATGGTAATGTACAACATATATTTTTTTTAGTGTTATCACTTTCTTATTTTAGAAGTTAGAGGGGCGGGACACACATTTTTCCACTTTGGAAGTGTCTCTCGCGCAAACTATTCAGTTTAGAAAAAAATGATATGAGAAACCTCAACATCATTTTTAAGCACCTATCCATAGATACCCGTATGAGTTTGATGAAAAAAAATTTTTTGAGTTTCAGTTCCAAGTATGGGGACCCCCAAAATGTATTGTTTTTTGTCCATGTTTATGTGAAAATCTTAATGCGGTTCACAGATTACATCTACTTACCAAATTTCAACAGTATAGCTCTTGTAGTTACTGAAAAAAGTGGCTGTGACATACGGACGGACAGACAGACAGACAGACTTGACGAATCTATAAGGGTTCCGCTTTTTGCCATTTGGCACCGGAACCCTAAAAAGTAATCAAAACCGCTATGGTTTTCCTTGAAAGTTTAATATTTGGGCTACTATTATGTTTTTTTTTCAGATTCTTTGAGCCAGATGTTCAGATTTTAGAGGAGGGTACGCCCTATTTTTAGAAAAATAGGCGCTTTCAAGTTAAATAACTCTTAGGTAGATACCGAAATCGAAAAATGGTTTTAAAAACCTCACATTTTTTTAAAAGATCTTACTAATGATACACCACACAATGGGGTAGACGCGAGAAAAAAAAACATCCTATCTTTACATGTAGGGGAGGTACTCTAAATAATAATATTTTTCATAATTTTATTGTAGCACTTTGTCCGTGTAATCACAACACATATTCATGCAATGTTTTATCTTTCTGGCACCGACCGTTTGGGCGGTAGGTCGAGGACGGACATATCAAAACTATAAGGGTTCCGAGTCATGAACTACGGAACCCTAAATATGTGTCTGATATTTGTGAGACTATAATTTTGTAGTAGAATTAAGAAGTCACCTTTTACCCAATTATATCGAAATGAAAACGAATTTAAATCAAACTGCCGTAACACCTAACCCTACTACAGAAACACACTGTTCTAGACATACGTATATTTTTTAGAAATTTTTGATATTAAATAACTTTGGAATGTTAGAATATTTCTAAAACTGACATCATAAAACGCTCACATATCAACCTCAGACCACAGGCTTAATTGGTTTCATTTTCGAGTGAACAGGTCCGGTCCAGCGTGACATGAAACTTCCGATTTCTGGTAACAGGGATCAGTTACTATCAATTATATACCTTATGAACTTTAAATACGGTTCAATTAAGGTTCAAATAACAGGTCCTAATAAACTGACGCTATGTTTCCTTTTTTTGACGACATATAAAATTACATGAAAAGCATTTTGTGATCATAGCTTGTTACAACATGTTTTGTAGTCATTAAAGATTAAACTCTTTTAAGTGAGTTTAATCTCTGTGAGTTACTTACTCTTTAGAAAATAAATTGATTGAATTCGACAAGAGCAATTGTCAATAATATTAATTTTAAAGGGTATCAGTAAAAATAACATCTAAATCTTCAATAGAGGACAAAAAAAATATATTTGAAGTACATCTATTGTTAATGCTAATCATCAACTGAACATCCAGAAAATAAAAATGATTTATAGTTTTATACTTTTCATCAGATCGCGTTGACCGAAAACATTCCTAGTGAAATGACTTTTCAAATGAACTTACGCAAACGAAGCTATTAAATATAGAGGTCAAATTTGAAACGAATCCTTTTGCAACAAATATAAATCTCAAAAACTCAAGCCATTGTCATTGGCAGTTCGAGAATGGTTTCCAAAATCGAATGGTCTGAGCTGAGTCGCAAAATGTTTGGCACTGCGGGATCTTTGCGGAGACTACGCAATTTCCTGCCCACCTCTACGAAGATTCCTCATCATCATCAACAGCCTTCAACAGTTCACTGCTGGACATAGGCCTCTCCTAAGAAAGGAGGTTTTGGCCTACTGTACCACGCTGGCCAGACGGGTTAGTATAGGGTTGGTTTTAAGTTTTCCTTCTCTTTGATTGTCTGCATATATTATCTCATATTGATGTTGTCTTGCGTAGTTTATCCCTTAGTCGCCTTTTACGACACCCACGGGATGATTCTTACACAATCCCTTTTTTTCCCTATCCTTGATTATGCAGATGCCAGCTATCTAGATCTTACTGAAGACCAATTAAATAAGCTCGAAAGACTCCAAAACCTTTGTATAAGATTCATATTTGGACAAAGTAAATATGTTCATGTCTCCGATTATCGTGTAAAGCATAAGTGGTTGCCTATCCGCCTTCGCTGGAATGCACACATTCTTTCTCTTATTTTATAACATTCTCTTTAATCCTCTTAAACCGCGTCACCTTAAAACTCGCTTCACCTTTTTACATGACTCACATAACAAATAACTGAGGTCGTCAGAGAACCTTAGGTTAAAATTGCCAGGGCATTCCACCAAATTTCTTGACCATTCTTTCACTGTCCAAGCTGTTCGGTTGTGGAATGCCCTACCAGTTATGATAAGACGTGCACAAACACTATCTACTTTCAAGAAACTTGTAAAGGAGCATTACCTGGGAGCCACCAAGGTCCCTTATCCTACTTTCGCTTCTCAAACAGTTAAGTCGCATTCCTTCATTTAAGCATTTCATTCCATGTTTGTATTTAAGTAATAATCCACACTATATATTACTTTATAACCATATTATAGTCTCTTAATACTGTAATTTATTTTCTTTTTTCTTCGTTCACCTACATTTAACACACCGGACACTACCCTATACTTTCTCATATGTTTATTCTCCATCCTATGGTTGCCTGTATGAAATTGCCTACGAGCGATAAGGCCGCCACTTGTACCAACATAAGGTAACTAGTTCTAAGCCCTCTTTTTTTGTCTGGTGTACAATAAAGACATTATTATTATTTTTACTAAATCATTGTACATTTTGACAACACGACAAAATATGACTTTGAATAAACGTTAGTCCTTGTAGTTGAGATCTTACAACAGATTGATTTATGAACTGTTAGGGCACTTTGATGCGACTGAGTTCATTACATGGCTTTTATGAAAGAGGTTTCAGTACTTATAATACTAATAATTTATATACTCGTCACCATCATCATCAGCCCATCGCAGTTCACTGCTAGACATAGGCGTCTCAGCTTAGTTCGATCCTCGGTTACTTGCATTCAGCTCCTGCCGTCTCACGCTAATCATCACTCCAATTGCCCTTTGGACGTCCTACACTACGTTTACCGAGACGCCAACTGTATATACAGCCTGGTGACGCACTGACAGACAATAGAATCTTAGTAATAAAAATCTGTTTTGGGCTCGGAGCCCTTAAAGTCAATTTAAAAAAGATAAGGGTGAAGTTTTGCGTAATAAACGTGTCAATTGAAAATGGCTTGTAAACGTTTTAATTACAGAAAGTAAATAATAAAAAAAGTGGCCAAGTACTAGTCGGACTCACCCATGAAGGGTTCCGTAGCAGCAAGTAACATCATTTAAACGTGATTGTAGTAAGTTTTAACTTCGATCAATGTTTTAATAATAGTGTAATGAATTAATGATTGAATAAACTGTAAATTGCGGTTTACGATTTATGACGTATTACAAAAAACTATTTACTAGATCTCGTTCAAACCAATTTCCGGTGGGAATCTGCATGTACTTCACATATTTTTTTTAGTTTTATCATTCTCTTATTTTAGAACTCACAGGGGGACGCACACATTTTACCACTTTAGAGGTGCCTCTCACGCAAACTATTCAGTTTAGAAAATGATATTAGAAACCTCAATATTATTTTTAAAGACCTAAAGAATAACGTATGGGTTTGATGAAGAAAAATTTTTTGAGTTTCACTTCCTAGTATGGGGAACCCCCAAAATTTAATGTATTTTTGTGTGAAAATCTTAATGCAGTTCACAGAATACATCTACTTACCAAGTTTCGACAGTATAGTTCTTAGACTTTCTGAAAAAAGTGGCTGTGACAGACTGTGTTAAAATAAAAACAACTTTGTATGGGTTGTCAATTAATTAGGCAATTGTTAATTATATTCAATTCTAGCATTCCGGCGTGTCTCCTAGCTACAACAAACGTGTCAGCAAGCTATTTCTAGATTTACAATATTAGTATGGATAAATACAATAAAAAAACTGTAGTTTAGTACGTAAAAGTATTAAAAAATATTTTTAAAACGTTTGTAAAAAAAAAATTGTTTGCAATAAAACAAGAAAAGTTAAAACCCGTAACGTCCCACTGCTGGGCTCAGGTCTCCTCTAAGGAGAGGATTATGTCCAAATGTCCTCATACTGGCCCAATGGCAGGATATTTTGTAGCTATGTAATCTTGACATTGAATGATTTTAAGCCACCCAAACCCATCCTTGCTGGACGTGACCTCCGAATCATGAAAACTCTCACGGTATCCTGCCATAAACGGTCAACCATTTAGGTACCGACATCATTATTTACCCTTGTTACTTACCCTCTTTTCCAATTACCTAGGGAAACTTGGCTATCAACGCAATCTTTTCTTCATATAAACGTGTTTATTTAAACAAGATTTCGTCTATTACCTCTTTTTACCAAACTGCGGTTAAACCAAAAGTAAGGGTCACATTATATTTACATAACATTAGTTTTGTATGTTCCATCGTAGGAGCTAAACTACTGATCTGATTTTAATGAACAAGGGTCAATATAAGGGATTTTTAACAAGAAATTTGTTTTTCAAATGGGGTAACACCGACAGCATGACAATTTTGACATTTACTTTGTTGACGTATTCGTAGATAATGCTTTGGCAATTGTTGCAATGAATTCAATTTATTATGCTCGGAAATCGCATTAAAATAAATAAAATCTACTATGAAAATGATGGTTCTGTTAAAGTTACGTTTCGTAAAGTTCGTAATATTTTAGGACAACATTATCGTCCTATTCAGACCACTATTAAGAATTCGGTCGCAAAATTTGAGTCGACAGGTTCGGTAAAAATGTGCTAATACCAACGCATGTTCGACTGTGTCGCTCAAATAACAACATCACAGCCGAGAGTCAGAGTGTTGAAGACTGAAGAAGATCTAAACTTGTCTATTTCTCGTTGTACTCAACTATTATGGTTATCCAAAAATTACCACATAGTGAATTTTGCGTTAGGATTTGGCTTTGAAGTCTTACAAGGTTCAACTAGTGCAGGTATTGAAGCCGACCGACTATTGACATCGCCGTAGTTTTGCTCAACTCATTCTAAAAAATATTTTTTCAGACGAAGCCCATTTTCACATGTCAGGGTACGTCAACAAGTATAATTGCCGCATTTGGGCTTCTGAAAATCTAAGATCAGATTATTTTTTGTACGATTATGTTAAGTACATACGGAGCCAATCGAACCGATTGCAGCCTTATAACTCAAAATCCGTGGTGTGATTAACGAAATAGACCATTTTGCCAAAAAATGATTAAAATTTCTGATGAAAGAAACGACATCTGTCAGCGTGCTGGTGGTGGACATTTGCCACATTTCATTTTTTATTCATAATTGCCAAAATTTTCTCTTTTTAACACAATAAAAATTTGAATCATCTTCATATAAATTCTTTATTTTATTTTGTTTTAGAAAACAAAGTTCTTGTTGAAAACTCTTTATTGGCAATAATGAACCATGTGTTTTTCCTATTTTCGTTTATCATCATTACATTTCCGCAGATGTATTTTTATTGGACATTACAAATCCACGGTGTTTCGTAACTTATACATTCAATTTACTACCATCTTGATTTCTCAACCCAACCCCTTGTGTTCTAACTTTCTCTTGCTTAATTATGACTACGTAATAACCCACAGGTAAAATTACATAAATCGCATTGACGCGTAACCATGACAACCATCTTAGTACCCGGTAAACCAAAATTAATCCTCAGTATGAGCGTAAAGGCAAATTTAATTAGCATCTCTGCTAGTGACTGCGGCAGTGTGCGTGATGATTAGAGTAAAGTAGTTGATAGAGGCTGGGAAATTTCTCTTTAGATTATAAACTGGTAGGCCTTTGTCTTGTGCTATATTAAATTCCAACAAAAACTAAAATATTAGTACCTTGTCAAATTTATTTCTATTTTGATGCCTACTGCAATAAGGAATTTTCAAATTTTTTGTGATCTCTAGTGATGAATTATTGAATATTGAGAGACTTTTATTAAATACATTGGTGTTGACGTTGATGTTGAAAATTATGATTCATTTATCTTTATACATTAGTAGACAATCGGGGACACAGAAGTGACATACTCTCAGTTAAAGATGCCTGCATCCAATAATAAAACCGTTCCATAAGCCAATTAGACAGGAATCGACAGCCGAAACTCCTCAAAGCCAAACCCAAACGTCGCTAAAGAGCGGATAATGCCTCCGCCGCCGTCGAATGATTGCTGTAAGCGCTCTTTACTAACTATCTTGTGCTATAGGTTTTGATGTCCAACACTCACTTCTAATCCAATTAGCAAAGGTATTGTGGCTTCAACTAAAAGCGAGCGCATTGATTTTTGTGTGATTTTACGGTATACTATATTAGTTAGCTGTACTTAGGTGTAGTAGTTGCCGAATATAACTACTGATCAAATGAAAATGTTAAACGTATAAGGGCGGTAATTTCAATGTTAATATTTTGGACAATAGTTTGAAATCTAACGAATTTTTATTTATGCTAGAATATTAACTAACACAACACATAAAGATACCTACATTCATATAAATTATTCTAACATCTAAAACTTTTTAGCCTCTCAGAAAATATCGGGGCTGCTAGATGGCTGCTTAGTTAGACTATGTTACCCGAACTTCCGATTCAAACTGGAATGCGTAAGGCGGCTGTTGAATTGCGGAGTGCCATCTTGCTGAAAATCAACCTTTCGCAATACTAACATGAGCCATTCATCCAACTGGTTTTGGAGATTCTTTAAAATAACGTCGTTATACACAGCAGAATTAAGAGTACCTTAATAAAATTCCAACATTACCACTCGATTTGACATCACACCCCACCAACAATTAAAAGAGAATCGAACTTGGTTGTGGCTTACCCGAACTCCGAGAGGGTTTTCTTTAAACCAATAGTGGTGATTTCGTTCGTTGTATATTCCGTTATTTGAAAAATTTGTTTCCACTGACCAAATTATGTACCCAAGAAATTCGTGATCTCTACTGACTTTTTCTCTTAGCCATCTGCAAAAGGTAATTCTTCGAACATTGTCACCTGGATGTAATACCTGAATTTTGCGCCCCTGCCGATAGGGTTTATAACCGTTTTTTTTTTCAATGTCTTTAATGTAAGTAACTAGGAAACACCCACTTGAAGAGCGACATATCTGGACGATATCGCTGGATCAGATTCCACATAGGTTAAAATAGCAATCGCCGTGTCTATGTCCAGTACATGAGGCTGCCGCACTAACTTCTATTTGAATGAACCATATTCTTTGAGTTTCATAAAAAGTTTTGTAATTACCTTTCTTGATGGTAATGTCGCAATGGATACTTATTCGCGTACCATACCAATGCAGATTCCGTGTTCCAATCTTTACAAAATACGCTTCAATTAAGTTCAAACTTTTGTGATTTTAAGACATTTCTAACAATCTCAGCACAAACATAAGAATGACCTGAATCGAATACGAAGTTTAAAATTATAACTTTTTTTACTTACCTACATTTTTAGCCAGTATTCTTTATAGCGGATTAGGGCGGATAAGTTGTGTTGTGATATCAATGAGTTGGACTAATTTAGAGGTGTGGCTCTTTTTCTGAAATGTATGGGAAAAGTTTTTTTGCGATTTCTGACATTTCTAGTACTCAAACCTTAGTCGGTCCAGTACAGACTTTTGATCCTTCTAAGAAACAGTATCGATTGGCATAAAAAAGGTATTGTTTAAAATAACCATTTTCTTACTGACTGTACAATTTTTCCAAAATCTGTAAATGCAGTTCAGAATATCTTAAAAATTTATGAATAGTCTTCTAAAAGCGTTTTCCTGTAACTATAACGGGTAACTGCCCTTACTGTCCCGTCTCAAAAATTAACCCTGTATATATGTAAACACCTGTATACATTGTGAAAAGCAATAAAGAATTGAGAGTTGAGATATGTACAACAAAAGACAAATGAAATTCCGATGGATAGTGTCCGAATGGTTGGTCTATTTAAATTAAAAGACTGAACACAAAATCAGGGCTGAGTGTCACAGACGTTTTAATTTAACACAATTTTAATAAAACGTTCATTCCGCATGTGTGACATTTTCGTTGCTAAAATTGCTTTCTCAGTCGAAATATATGAAGACGTTCTCGAGTTTTGGTTACAAGCTTTAGCAAGTCTAGGTAAGTTTTAACTTTAAATAATTACTATTTAACTATAATAATAATACTATTTACTATTATGATTTTATATTAATTATGTGTTAAATTATATTAGGTGTTTTCTTAGACGATTACTACTTAGACGATACTCAATTTAATCCTGAAGAATGCAGGAACCGGCAAAGTTACTCAGTTCATTGAATTATAAACTACTATGTACGAAATACAGAACCGATAATTGTCTTCATTATAATTATTTATACTGAGAGAAAGTCGGACCCACAGTTTTTGATTCAAGAGTATTAATTATTAATCATTACACTGTATACTGAATATATAGTATACGACTTCTATCGAAAAAAAATATTGTTATAATTAATTTAGATCACAAACTTGACACTTCAGTCGATAAGCGAAAAAAAGGCACATCCATTTTGTCAATCATAGGAGCTTGTTAAAAGTTGCAAAAAGTTTTAATGACCAACAGGTAAACAAGATCAAAGAGATATTAAAATGTTTATTTGTAAATAAGAAAATGTTTTAGGCCGTAGAAGTTTTATAAAATTATGTTTCATATCGTAAAAAAAATGCTGCTGAATGTAATTATTTGTTCCTGAATAGTAGCGTTATTTACTTATTTTTTTATGATTGCAATTATTTAGGTATAATATAATAAATTACAGAACAATTGAGTACTTCTTCTTGAATACTATTAATTAAGCTTCTTTTCGGATTTGAGTTATCAATTGAATGGAATACACATAAACCAGTTTTATGTTTTGTTTCCTCACAGATATAAAACTGGAGGCTTGTTTCGTACCTGTGTGCATACATGTTGAAAAATGACTACCATTATTTCTTGCCAGACGTTCTTTATTTATCTTAAGGGATGTGTTTTATTAAAATTTATAAACATATCATCTTATAAGAATAGCTGTTTATCTCGACTATAATCTTGCCAAAACCAAAATAGATTTACTACATCCTTAAAAGAAGAGAGATTTCGTCGAACATTAATTTTTGTGAGGTAAGGTTGTTAGATTTTGACACATTAATTTATTTATGACTGAATCTACTTACTCGTGTTATGTGTATGTGTGTAAATACTTTAGACAACGTCAATTCTAAACTGGTTATGCGTTTAACAGTGCATTTAATCGTAGTTTTAGACATGAATGAAATTTCACTTTAGCATGTTTTCACTTAGTATATGTAAGAGTAACAGTAAATATGTTAATCTGTGTCCTACAAAGAGTATTCAGATATTTTTCAGTTATAAGGTATATAAAATTATTTCTTACTGACTGACTATCAGATAATTAATAGACTACTGAGCGAAGGATGCTGTTTTTATATTTGTGTTACTTGAGGAGTGTAGGTAAGCAATGAGAGAGGATTTTAGAAATTAAACCCCTAAGGGGTTGAAAAAGGCAATCAAAGTTTTACAACAGAATAACATGGCGGCAAAGACGCAGGAAAAAGCTAGTTATTTATATTTATGTAGGCCATTAACTATTCTTACATCAACAATTGCCTGATTTAAACACCTAATTCGGAATGATTTTGGTCATCTAACACACAACGCTATTTAGTTTCAAACTTAGCTTGTACCGTAACAGTCGGATAAAATTTAAAAGTATATTTACCTCAAAAGTCAGCAAGTCAAGCTAGTCTTTAAGCATTATCTTTAATCATTCCTGTCCTCTCATAGTGGGTACGGGATAGGAGCCAGAGTTCCCTAGTAATATCACTCACCCCGTTAAAAAGTGTTTTCTATAGGACTGATGTACCCCTCCAGTTGAACATTTGTACTTAAGTACGAGTGTCACATCACATGCACTAATTAAAGAATAGCACTACCCCATCCGTTCCTATAAGTAGGTAAAAGATGACTAAGAGATAGTGTACTACAAATGAACATCAGCAACGTTGCTCAGTTTGCAAAAAATGTACGAAAATATTTAACATGTTTCTTTTCTTGCATCTTGTACAATGCGTTCAACTTTCACAATGCGTTCGACTTAAGTGTAACATCTTTATATTATTCAGCATCATCAAGGATTCAGATGTAGTGACCGCCAGCTGCGGCCACCTGTTAGATGCCTCCCGCATCACAATGAGATACATTCAGGCTAAATGATTGATGATCGAGTACCTACTAACTCACTATGGTGGTTTGGTGTGTAGTTTTTAAGCGTTTGGTTATGAAATGGATTTATTTTCTTATAGTTGTTTAAAACAAATGACTCATCAGATAATATGTGAGTGCAAGTCGTATCTAATTTCATTTCTTTTATATACTGAAAATTTGATAAAATAGATCCATTTTTTCTTTTCTGGCTGTGGCTATGTTTTGTTCACAGTATTTTCATAAAATATACTATATTTAAGTCTTCGTTACTACTGAGTACCACTGAGACTCATTTCTAAAGCGTTATTAAATAAATACGTGCATATTTACTACTTCTTAGAAATGAAAATTAAACATAGGCTTTATTAAATGCCTTACATGTTATAATATTTCAGTACAAATTTATTTTGTACGTCTTTCTGTTCTCGTGAATTTCGTTTGTAACGTAAAAAGTTTCTCGTTAATTTCATACAAAACCTTAACATAACATAAAATAAAGCCGCCGGTGAGAGGCCCGTTATCCCCGTATATATTAATATTGGCAAACGACAAGTTGACAACCTTCCAAAAAATATATATTATAACGTTTGTTTTTGTGCGGAACGGAACGGAACGCAAACAGAACTGCGTACCAAGTCCGAAGGTATAACTGAGGTTGAATCATACAAATAAAAAAATCTCCAGAATGAATCAACTTTATTCTTATTATGATTCTTGAGGAACTCTATAAATAACGTCAAGATAAAAACAAAAGGTCCAACGCGGGCTGACAACGTAAATAATACGTTATCAGTACACACGGAAGGCGCTCCACGCGCGGCGGACGGACACACAAACGGCCGATATCGGACGAAGACGCGATGATTTATTTAAAGAAACACGGAGATCTCTTATCTGCCACCTAGTGTTATCTTATTGCGTGTTTCCTAAATAATTAATGCAATATAGGGCATCGATTGTGAGGTGACTGGGGGGCGCGGGGCGGGCACGGAGGCGCGGGGGTGCGCGCGGCGCACGCACGCGATTGGCTGTCAAGCTTGCGTGAGTGCGTACCTCCCCGCGTGCGTATGCCTTCGCCCGCCCGTGTTCAGTCGCCTACTGAACCTCGCGCGAGAAGTACGTGCCGTGCCGTGTCACAAGTGACAAGTACGAACGCCGCGACCGCGCTCTCATCCGCTTACTCTTGTCAGTAGTAAAGCAAGTTTCATTTTCAACTAGAACTAATTTATCTGTCCATATGGTGCATCTCGTAGATATTTTGCGTTCAGCGAAAGTTGACTATCCACCGCCTGTTATTGTGAGTAAACTTCTACATAGTTTGAAATATAATGTTTGTTATTTTTATTTTCATTTATTTTTTCAAAATTTTATTTTTTTCAGATTATAATTTTGGTGCGTTGTGTCGAGCAAAAAATCAACTGTAAATAAACTTATCGTGAATTTGAAACAGTCATAACAATATGTTGTGACTATTGTTTGTTTTGTTTGAATTTAAGTTTGTGTTTTAAATTATCATTGACTATAGATTTCAAGAAGCGTGTTTTTACTTATTTTTACAAACAAAAGCGTGTTAAAGTCTATTATTTACAATAAAATAAATATATTTAGTTATTTTGTTTTTCTTTTATTTTCATTCTACAAAGGAATTAGAACATTCAAAGAAACGGTTAAATCACAAAAGTAATGGTTTTCCTACGTTAGTAATATCCTAAATCAATAAAGTTGAGAAAGTCGGGAGTTAAAACAATTGCTCCTTGGTTTATCTGAGTTCACATCTTTATTGCTCCGGAGATCGAAATGATAGCGTTTAAGACGTTCTGTCATTACGAATCTGATTGTCTCTTTCGGTTTTATTTTACGAAAGAATAAGAGAAAAGTTATCTTGTTACAATATTAACACACACAAAAAACGCATGTTTAGAAGTGGAATAAGCGTGTAGGTAATTTAAATCTTTTTATTACCATTTAGTTCGAAATTTAAAACCGAATTGTTATTTTTTTAACTTGTAGGTTTGTTGGTGCTAATAAAATATCTTTGTACTAAATCGGAAACGAAATTTATTAACATAATTACAGTATATTTATAAAATCTGCCACTTGCTATTATTTAAATGACTATTTATTTTGTTTTTAATATTCAGCCTTTGTTGTTTTACAATATACGTACCAAAACTTATCCGTATTTTATGTAGTAAAGATAATAATATGTTTAAAAAAAGGTATCTAATAACTGAGATAATTGCCTATTTAAATTTCTAATTATATTAATTTTCATTGTCTACTATTAAATTCGTACTTTTCTTATTATTATATAATTTAAACCATAATTAAAGCCTAGAATTATAAAAGTTTTTTATACTTTACTTTATTTAACTAGAATTTTTACATTACACTAATTTAAAAAAAAAGATGACCATTATAGAAAGCTTGATTATTAAAACACATACATAATTATGTACATATTTAAATGTTTCTGTATTTGTTCATGGCAATACTATTACGAAATAAACATAGACAAATTAATACAATTTGACACTGTCCTCGCTGCTCGCAATATTATAAATTCTGTTCACATCGGAAGGCTGTAACTGAGAAACTTTGTCTGGCGACCCTGAAACCTAATATATTTTTTTAAATAACTGAAGTATGAGTATGTCCGTGTGGTGACAAATTAAGAATACAGAGTGTCACCACCCCTATTCATCCCGCGGGTGTCGTAAAAGGCGACTAAGGGATAAACTACGCAAGACAACATCAATGCAAAGAGAAGGAAAACTTGAAACCAACCATATACCAACCCGTCTGGCCAGCGTGGTATAGTAGGCCAAAACCTCCTTCTAAGGAGAGGCCTATGTCAAGCAGTGGACTGTTAAAGGCTGTTGATGATTGATGATGAAGTATGAGGTAATCTTTTTTTCTTTAAGAAATTAGACTTTATGAACTTTTATATTCTATTTAATGGACTTATATATATTTTCAATACTAACTCTATGTTAAGTTACTGTAACTAACACAATATGGATTCAAAGTCAGAAATAAATAATTTGAATTTAAAAAGAGAAGATAACTATTTTAAATTTGGAGTAGAGGACAACTCATTTTAATCACTACCGGACTTTAGCATTTTACTTACTATACTTTTAATGTTATTTTTGTGATTTTGAGTGGTGAAGTCTATATTTTGTGAATTGTTAACTTTTATGGAGTACGCAATCTAGCTTTATTATAAAAAGTGATTGTGAAATTGACACGTATTACCAAACACAACAAAAATCTAATATTAAAACAAAACGTTATGATTAAAGTGTTGTACAGTTTAATTAATATCCTAGAGAAATTTTGATTTTACTTTGATTAAAAACCATTTAAAAAAGAACGATAGTAATTGAATCAAAAACAGTTTAGGGAAAATCTGACAACTTTGTTTTTCTTCTGTAGTAACTTATTATGCAGTGCGAGATAGTAGAGTAGAGCGAGTAGAGCAGTTTGTCATTAAAACCGCAACTTCTAGCAAATAACACTGCCAAAGTAATTCAACTTTTGAACAAAGGTCAACGACATTAAAGTTAAGTCTGTAAGTCCCAAGCAACGTTTCATCAATACAATAATATGGTTTAGTCTCATTTACTTAGGTGTCATTTTTGAGTACAAAGCATACTTTGGTTAAAATATGTAAAAATCTTGAAAACTTTTTCTTGTGTCAAAGAAGGGAGCAAATAAACAGAGTCTTATTTGATGGCATTATCTTTGTACTTTTCTGCTATAGTTTTTGAGGTTATATTAGCGAAATAGAAGTAGCGGTATATCTTGAAATTCCTTTTTTTTAAATAGAGAACTTCACTCCTAATAGGAAGAGATTCAATAATCGAGGGATTTAATAATCGAAGAGGTCAATAATCGTGTTACTTGCTTGCTCCAGAAAGAACTATTCAGCAGTAGACGGTGAAAGGCATTTGGTGTGTATTGTTTCACTGTAGATTTACGTCTGTTTTTGTAGTTTTGTAGGTAGGATGATGTGGTAATAATAATGTGGACCAGTAAAACATCACAGTACGTGGTATTTATAAACACTCTCTCTAAGAAGTGGAAACCTACGAATTATATTATTTAATAAAAAAAATTTGGAAAACTTCAATTTACTAGTTCAAAAGTGTATACTATTCTGTAATTCAAAATTAATGCCTGTGGAGTATAATTTTATATGTTATTATAAAATTTAATCACACTTTCATATCACTTTTAACTTTTACCGTGAAATTATTCAGACAATGTTGCAACGCTTAATGACTGTCATTTTACTGTAATACAAGATTATAATACCCTACCGTAGTTGCTTTTAATATTTTCCTTTGTTATTAATTGTAGGCTATTAAATTAATTGTAGTAGTAGACGGTTTAAAAACGATTCATTCTTTAAAAAATTCTGAAAATTTTAGTGTCATTTATGAAATAAATTATAAACTAAAATATATCTTATACTTTTATCCAACGTCACTAGTTACATCTTCAGTGTAACAAAATTTAACTCTTAATATATTACCATCTACTACTAACTCGAATCTTGGTTATGCTTACCTAAATAGGACATATAATAAATCTCCTACGCTTTTATGTTTTAAATAAATAATTAGTAAACAAAAAAGTGCTTGCTTTTAAATCTAATCTCATTCACTGATTGTTGTATTTTCAGTGTTTTCATGAGATTTTTAACTTCTTTATACTACTTTTAAATGTAAAAGACCGACCGCTTGATTGGTGAGGTGAACAAAGAATTCTGCCTCTTTAAATTTAAGCACATGATTTGGGACGGTTCGAAATAGGAATCACTCCTTGTTAAACCAAACCATAAATTTTAATACAAATATTCTGTAACAAAAACACAGAGCAATAACTTGAATTCTAGCTATTCCATACATCCTGTTAACGCGTTATGGATTCGAAACTGCGATAATACATAAGCAGAACATAAAAACTTTTATCATAGGCTCGCACTAGCCCGAACTTGTTAAAGAATATCCCTCCTCGCGCCATTACATCCCTGTGTAATGTCGGATAAACTCAGTTTTTTCGTAAACTTTCGGCTTAACGATTCCTATATAGAATTATGCCATTTAGTACTAGTAATAACGAGTTTGTTATAAAAGTCCTTTAACTGTATTCACTTAATTCTATCTCTAATAAGGTTTGATCTTAACTGACTTGACTTGACTTTACAAATATACATGAAACTGACACAAAGAATATCTAGACTCAGAACAACAATTTCTGGATCACACAAAGTATTGTCCAACACTTATTGTCACATACGTAAAAACCAATGTATGTTAGTATGTATTATAGGCGCTGTTTATTCAATCATTATGACATTACAGTAAATACACCCGTACTACATGACACACATATTTATAGGTATAAAAGGAGATACACTAGGTTAAAATACCGCAAGATCTAGATATAATGAATATGAATAAATTCACAGATTTCGCAGTTCCGCAATAAAGTTTAATATTAATCAAGACTGTCTAAGTCATTTCAGTAGAGTAAAAACCTTAGAAAATGTCCGCTGACACAGCTGTACAAAGGTTTTCACCTAAAAAGGCCGTAAGTTATCTAAAGTAGGTGAATGATATGAGCCAAAACAGCAATTTTAGTTGATTGTCATCACATGTAAATTACTGTGGGTAAAATTAATTACGACCGAGCTCGCAGACGACAGGTTATTAATGCACTCCTGTCTCACTATGTGTACCTGTTAGACCGAGGACATATCTATCTCGTCAGCAGTTTTGACATCAAAGACTAACAAAGGTACAGACGGTAAATGATAGTTGGGACTCATTAAGCTAATACTATTTATTTTAACCGTTTTAAACCATATAATTAGATTATTTACTAGACTTTTTCTAAAATTTAATATCTCTTTCATACTTCTAGTAAAGCAAAATATTCACAAACGTAGTTGCAAGACAGTAGAAAAATAAAATGAAAATTTGAAATTCGAGAAACACGTTGCTTTATATGTGTTATATGACACTACTGTAGCTATTGTAAGTATCTCATTTGTCTAGCAGATAGCGTATGAGACTGTCGAAAAAGTGAGTTGAGTTCAAAGCATGGGTCGGAGTTAAAAGTTTTGTTGAGTCTTTCTGATTATAGAAATACTTACTTCCTTACTAATAATATAAATGTGAAAGTAATTCTGTTTGTCTCTCCGTCTCTCTTTTTACATAAAAACTACTGAATCGATTTAAATGAAAATTGGCAAACTAATATTCTAGATCCTGAGAAGGGTTATCAGCTACTTTACCGCAAAAACCGTCATAGACGCGGGCGGAGCCACGGGCGAAAGCTAGTACTTAGTAAAAGCCTGAAGTTACGAAGTTTGGGATCTTAACCTTCGTGCCTCGGAGAACTCTTAAAGCCATCGAACCTGCGCCTGATTTCTGACAGAATAGGTCACTAGCGGGACGTATATTTGAAGACAATCATGTTGGAGTCACTACTGTAGAGTGCTGGTTTCGTATCCCACCAAAACCAAGGATATCCTTTAAATTTCTCTATCGCGATTCAGTATTAGTAGTTGCTCCGTATAGCTCGCTCCGAGTTTCTTCGCAATGCAATGTTTCTTCGTGGTTCAGTGTTTCTTCGGTAGATGGTACTGTTGTATGTTTTTTGCTTGCGCTGTATGAGGAAGTTACCACAGCCGTTACATCAGATTGTGAGAGTGAGGGAATGTAGAGTGTACACGTACTATAATAATCTCTCTTGCATAGTTAACTTATCTCTGCTGAAGCTAGTCGCGGTAACTTAAATCGGTTAGAAGGTTATGACTATTCCTTAAAATTAAAGTGTAAAAATATCCATATACGGTGGAAATAACGGTTAGCTTGAACTACATGATAATTTAAGTACTAATACTTAAAAGAGTCGGCTTGTGATCTTCATAAAAACACCTATCTTAATGTTGTTGGTGGCCGTCCCATGTAGTCTTCCCTTGAGGCATATGATCACAAAAGTTTTACAAAGGTTTCAGCACAAAACAAGTGTATATACTTTTTTATAATTATTCATATTATGTTTACTGATTATCTCTGATATTGTAAATCGTATTAATCTTCCACTCGTCTTTTTTGACCTTGAGAACCTTAGTATTTTTTTAAAGAATAGGAATCAAAATAAAAAAAAATATGTTGATTTAAAGCACAATTATTTCAATAATAGGCAGAGTTTTCAAGGCAATTTAAACCGCCTTTTCCTCCCAGAACAGCAGCAATTTTTGACAGCTATCTCACTTGCAGGTGGCGTCCTCTGGTAAGCCTGGAAACATTTATCTTTACTGTGTAAATTGTCAACCCTCCCACGCATCTTGGTACCTACTGAAGAATTTACTATGACATTAAATTAATTAGAAACCATTTCTACTCGTTTAATGAAATTGTTTTGATAATATTTGTTTTCTGATATCAAAGTTGTAGCTAACATGTTTATAATATTTTTAAGATGTTTTATTGTTTTGATGTGCAAAAAGATAAATTTGAAACAAACCGTTTACAGACGTTGAGCGCACTATATAATATTTGAATTTAAAAATTTTTATTAATGTTAAATTTAGGCAACTGCGACCGATACGAAATACTGAAATAATCCATACACTAAAATGAAGCGCATACTTGAAAAACTCAAATGTAGATTGATAATAAAACAAAATTCGCAGTTCAAATTAAATTCTAAGAAAACCTTGCTGTGTTAAAGCTCCAATCTACTTTTAAAGTAAATTTCAATAAATCGTTAACTGTTTAAATTGAGATTGGATGAAATATTATTAATTTTAGGCTGGATTTACAACCCACAAATTAATGCTAATAATTTAATTTCTGAAAATGTTCACCGAAACAGATATAGAACTTACCCAATTTAATATAATACGTTAAAGTAAAGTGTTTAACTTTCGTCCAATTAAAATTTATTGAAGCCTGAGAAAGAAAAACATTCAATTCAAACAACGTTACGTAACCTACAAATACAAATCTTAAATAGCTTCCTTTCCTTGTTCTGGAGTCTATATATTAGTACGTGAAGCAAAAACTTTGTGCCCCTTTTTACAATAATTACGAAGACGCAGGAATATGAAATTTCGCATACTTATAGTTCATATAGAGAAGGAGTGCAGAATGCTAATATATACTTTTAATTATGCAAAAAAAAAAACACATTATGTCCATAACAAAACACTACACACACTACCATGTATTTGACATACACACTCATAGATACTCTTTTGTCACAAACTTGTAGCCTAGCCTTGATTATAGAAGTGATTGATCAACGAAATCCGTGATTATAGAAGTTATAGCTTTTGACAATAGAATCTTAATAATGTTACCACGTATAATTCAAATTAATTTTGGTCAACTTTCGCCCACTTGGTGACTTGTCTGTAAGGTGGTATAATGATATACGAGCATAATTACACAATTACAAAAGATGTCTACTAAATTTATATGCTTACCTCGATTATATCAAATCTGAAAATTATCATTACATTTTCAGTTTAGATTTAGCTTAACAATTCAATTGTCTTTCTGATAACAATATTTGGCAATGCAAAATGACTGCACTGTTGGCCTAGTGGCTTAAGCGGTCGCCACACCGCTTTCTACTGTGCCAAGTGTCGTGGGTTTGAATCCCACGTAGGACAACACTTTGTGTGATTCACAATTTGTTGTTCTGAGTCTGGGTGTTATTTGTGTCCGTTTCATGTATGTTTGTAAAGTCCCCCGCGACACAGGAATTTATATACCTAATGCGGGAGTAGTCTTTTAAAAAAAAAATGTTAGGTAGTTGATATCCTGATTGATTTCTACAATGCAATAAAACAGCTAATGCAAGACGCAATACAGGTCACTCTTCTCATCTCTTTGAGTTACTTTACTGATTAAGGCTAAGTTTCGAGTTAACACAAAATTCCTATTCATTGGCTGCACTTGAACTGTTTGATAGTTTATATAAGTTACACTATTACAGTAGGCCAAAATCTCTTTTCTAATCAGAGGTCTATGTCCAGCAATGGTCTGCTAAACCCTGCGTGGGTGATGATGAAGACCCTATACATGTTTGGTAATAAAGCAATTAGATACATTTTTCTACATCCCTGCATTATCCTTAACATTAACAGCCTTTTGCAGTTCACTGATGTACTTAAGCGTCTTTAACTGCGCGCCATTTGGTTCGCTACTTGGCTTAAAAAAATTACAAAAGATTTAATATGACATTAATTCATTCAGTTTGGGAAATCGGTAATGAGCTTTTTTAGTGTTAAACTTTAACATAAAATGTGTATCGGTTTAATTGTAAATAAAAACACACATTTTATACGTTCTTATTATAAACGTATCAAATATTTAACAACAAAATATTTCTGCATGGTTTTCAAAGTTAATATTTGGTTGGTGCAAAATAAAACCGTTCTTCACTACTTTCTTGTCCCTGCCCTTACATGTACATAAATAAAACCTACGTATTACACACATGTCACTTAATAGTCATTTATTTCCATCATAACAAAAATAGAGTTCTGACGATTCATTTGCGTTTGTTGACCGACCCGTTGCTAGGCAGCACAGTGTCATCGTGACAATAAAATGTCAGAGCTCTGACATCTGTCCGCGTGATCAAAAATTTGTTTAGTTAAGTGACGATCGCTGGAAAAGCAAAGTGTTATTTTAAAAGCTATTGGCGGTGACATTTAGTTAAGGTTACAGAGGTTTAGAATTTATGTTATCTTTACATATCTTACTTATGGCATTCCATAACTAAGGCATAGTATTGAATATGCTAATCAGATTGTTGATAAGCATACCTATGCAATATACCATATAGAATAGAATAGAATAGAATAATCTTTATTGTACACCATTTCATTCAGTTTACATCTAGGATTCCAATGAAAGTATGAACATGTACAAATGGCGGCCTTATCGCTAAAAAGCAATTTCTTACAGGCAACCTTGGGATGGAAAAAATAGACTGATAAAGAACGAATTCACGGGCAGTTTTTGGTGCGAAAAGTAAACAAAAAAAATGCATACACACACACACACGCACACACACACACATTCTATCCCCCTTCCCACACACACACACTTAACTACATATACATTTATAATGAAATTCCAATCAGTATAAGAGTAAATTACAAAGATAGATTGATTGTAATACATATTAATACAAGTAAATAAATCCATATATAGATAATTATACATCACATATAAATACAATATTTACATTAACATTACAAACAAAAATAATAGGATAGAATACAGTGGATTAAGATGACAGGTAGTGTTCTTTCACTAGTTTTTTGAAAGAAGGTAAAGATTTGGCATGCCTTATAGCCATTGGCAATGCATTCCAAAGTCGGACAGCCTGTACAGTAAACGACTTGTCATAGAACCTTGTGCAGTGAGTTGGTACTGTCAGTTCCAAAGTTCCAGATGACCTCAAGGATCTCGAATGTGTGTCACTGAGGAAAACAAAGCGTTCCTTTAAATAAGTTGGAGTACAAGGGTGAAATAGAATACCATAAAGTATGGAAAGAATATGAGCATTCCGTCGAAGGCGAATTGGGAGCCATATACTACCATACTGTACACTATATTAATATACTTTGTTTAACCTGCAGTTTTGTCAACATATAAGTTGTTGTTCTACTTTGTCTATCTATACATAAATTTATTTACGTCCACAGGACGTATATCTCAAATTATACGACTAAAAGTTAAACATCGTACAAAACACAGTAGACATACTAGATGTAAACATAGTAGACATTCAAATAAACTTACGTCTGCAGTCAATGTCATTAAATTATTACTTAATTTATTATCAAAGTAACAAGCGAGTTTAATTTTACACTTAATATAATGAAAATACACACTTCAATTATATTAATTACTTTCGTCACAGGAAAATGGAGCTTACCATCAAATTATCGGGCCGTTGCTCAATGGCCACAAAGTTTGGGCAAATTATTCATTTGATACGAATCTACATAGGCATATCCTCGCGTGTGACCATGATGGAAAGTTCACATGCTATGGTTTTATATAAGAGGGTATTACATTACATTGTTTTGTACTTTAAAATTTAAATGCAGTTTGTAATTTTGCATAGGAATCTAAATATACAACCATGTCATTATCCTTGAAAGTATAGGTAGAGTTGTAAAATCACCTACATTTTACTGAAACCTTAGTCCCACTTACTTCACCCTTAGCCTATCGTCGTCCGAAGTCCTTAGAGGTTTATTAACCTATTTAGTAGTAGTTTCATATCTGTCACTCGAACAATTCAATTGAAATGTATTCATACGCTGTTATGAATACAAGAAAATCTATTGTATAGGAAAGAGAAGAGAGGTAAAACAAAGCCTAGCTAGCAAGTTATTATCAAGGTGCTATTAATTTTACCTTCAAAATACACAATGTAAACAACACCAGACAACAGCTGTTTTAAACAGACTACCGTCTAAGCTCTCTGAGACCTCACAACATTCGAATAATTGGACATAGGTAATTAATTTTAAATGGTTTGACAGTAACAATCTATAAATGTACTGCAATCTTTAGTTATTATATGAATGACTGATTTATCGCATTAAGATACGAACAACATTATTATTTTCATTTAAATTTAACTCAAAAATTTCAAACCATGAAGGTTCTATGTCAATTCGAAGCACCTATTTCAATAAAACAGTAATTTCATACTTTAACTCCTATACATAGAAAATATCATCGAAACATTTGTTTCGACACGGGAATTGAACCCGAGATCTCTTGATTGGCAGCCGTCTACACCAACCACTAGACCAACAAGTCAGTATTAAGGAAAATGGATAAGAAATCAATTGCATACTCATTTTGTTTGCCTTAGAATGACTATAAACAAGAGTTATAAGTGTCATAATATGATTCATCGGATAAATAAATTTTTATTCATAAAAGCGGCCAAGTGCGAGTCGGACTCGCCCAAGAAGGGTTCTGTATCAGCAAGTAACATCGTATAAAAGTTCTTGTAACTTTCATTGATGTTTTTATACTAATGTATTGATTGGATGAAAGGTAAATTACGTGTTACGATTTATGACGCATTAAAAAAAACTACTCACTAGATCTAGTTCCAACCAATTCGTTGGTAGTTTGCATGGTAATGTACAACATATATTTTTTTTACTTTTATCACTCTCTTATTTTAGAAGTTAGAGGGGGGGGACACACATTTTTCCACTTTGGAAGTGTCTCTCGCGCAAACTATTCAGTTTAGAAAAAAAATATATCAGAAACTTTAAATATTTGAGTTTCAGTTCCAAGTATGGGGACCCCCAAAATGTGTTGCTTTTTTTATATTTTATGTAAAAATCTTAATGCGGTTCACAGAATACATCGACAGATCAAATTTCAACAGTATAGCTCTTATAGTTTCGGAAATAATTGGCTGCGACATACGGACGGACAGACAGACAGAAAGACAGACTTGACGAATCTATAAGGGTTCCGTTTTTTGGCATTTGGCTACGGAATCCTAAAAATTATAGACATTTGTAGTTATGAGTTCAGTTTGATAAGAAAAGTTTGCTTGTAAAGTCGGTTTACTTGTAATCCGAATGCAACATAAAAAATACGTTTTTGGAGATAGACAATAACTAGATTTAACTTTAGAATAAAGAAAAAGGTTGACGCACCAATAAAATTTCTTTCTCTGCGAGTGTCAATCGACGTCAACGTCCCGTCAATCGCTGCGACAGAACTTAATGGGCAATGGTCGCTGTACGTTTAAGGCACGATAAACTTTGAAAGCTATTACAACCTTTTTGTATGGATAATATAGATGTTATCCAAAACGTTATTAGTGCAGAGTACCTTAAATTACATGGCTTGATGGATGGACAGACAATGGTCTCGTAAACTTTACGGTATCGGTGGATTAGCGTGCGTGTGGGCTTGATAAATGTTTCAAACAAATAGGGTTAGCAAATTGTGCTTTACTTCTTTATTCACTGACTAAACTCTAATCTTTGATAGTTAAAATAAACAAATTTACAGACAGACTCCTTATCTGTCTGTAAGTTCTTTTTTATTGTAAGTTAGGGGCACACAAATTTTAACTTTAAATATATTTTTTCTGACATCTTACACACAACGCCGTCTAGTACCAAACTAAGCAGAGCTTGTATTATGAGTACTAGACAACTGATATATGTATGTACTTGTATCAGTTGTCTAGTACCCACATTTCATAATATTTTTTCAATTTTTATTATATTTTTAATCATAGTACGTATTATTCAGTACAGCATTCTTGCTGTCGTATTTCGTTGGTGAGTGTGAGACCGGAGGCCCAATCATTCTGCATCATTCTCCCGCCCTTCGAAGGCCGGGAGAATGATGCAGAATAATCAAACCAGGCTGCCATGGTAAGGGTCACCATGCTACATTGTCTACCCTCACAATAAGCATGGTGACCCCTACTCCTGGATTCTACTCATGCTTTCCATCAGGCAGAGTAGAGTCACTTTGGCAGACTTAAACATAAAAAAAAAAAAAAAAAATACGTGTGTTTCTGTAGATACATAAATGCCTTATTGCAACTAACTCATATAGCTTTTATACCTTGGTGATATGTAACTACTAAAACGTTTCTTGACTAATAAATAATATTATTATTATTTTATAAAACGGAGCCGAAATAAGAATGTTTACATCATACAATATCATAAATTACACAACATACACATCATAACAATATCATAAATTCAAAAGTACCCATACTTATCTATTTGTCTGTGGGTCTGTCTGTATATTATTCTTTCTCAGCTAAGCTGATACACTAATTTCAATGGAATTTGACTTGAGGAAGGACATAGGTTACTCATTATATTTTTTTTATAAATACATACTTATTTACACATAAATATTTAAATAAACAAACATTTGTTACGGAAATCAACCTGGGAACTCAAGCACACCCATCACATTAACTATCACAGAGATTTCGAGGCAGTCAAAATTTCTCTAAATATCTGTACCTGTGTGTAGGTACAACACAGGTACATTATTATTAGTATGATAATCATAAATTCAAAAGTAACTCCCGCCTGCCGTCATCATCATTGCACCAATTTCAATGATTCTCAGGATTAGAACAGAATAGAAGGACATACACATCTCTCTACTGGGAAAACCGACTTATACAAGAGTGAAGCCAAGAGCGAAAGCTATTTGGTTAATAATGCGTAGTCTTAAAATTATTTAAGTCCTTCGTTTTTAGAGAAAAATAAAACATATTTCCTGCTTCATCTTAAATAGTTGATAAAGTACAAAAACACTTAATATGTTGATTTAAAGATAAGCGTCAATTAAAAATGAGGCTGTATATGGTTTATACCTAAAGTTGCAGAGGCGTAGAACATATAGCCACGCCCACTGCATAACGTATATAATACCGTCTCTTTCCTCCACTACGGGCTAATTCACGCTATAAACGTTCACTTTAATATTGCTGGAAGCTATTCTAATAGTTGTATACATTACATAAAATGTTTAAAACTTTTTGCGCACGCCACTTTGGTTATCATTTTTATAGAACGGACATAAGCTGAGTTTAATAAATTTTATACTTAGTCAGACGCAAGACGCTGCAAATAACTAACATTATTCATATATACATACGTTATATGAAATCAGCTTCACGCTATTTTTAATTATAGGCACGAAAATGAATACATCTGAATCTATCTGTCTTCGGTCCTTAATGCCGCGTAACTTTGACACGGTATAATTAAACATATGGAGTACTAGCTTTCACCCACGCCTAAACCCGTATGTATCGCAATAAAAAGTAGCCTACAATCTTTCGCAGGCTCTAGACTATCTGTGTTTAGAAGTTAAGGCGTAATAGCTAGACAGAGACTTTCACATTTGTTATTATTAAGGATAATTGTATGGTCTTAAGAGCGTAAACAAAGCAGCTAGCAGCGATATGTAATTTTTGTTGTTGACGAAGTAGAAAATCCCTTCCGATCTTTGGCTCCCCGGACACTCAAGAGTCAGGAGAAAGTGGTGTATGTCCACTAAAAATTACCCCGATAACCGGCGTCGTGGTCCGCCGCCGCCTAGGATGTACACACAGGTACACTACTCATTAAAACAGCTGGTTATATATGTATCACTGTCATTTACTTTTTAAGAATGAACATTTTCTATTGCAATTTTATTAATTAATACTTAATGCACATGCTGTACAAAGGTGGACTTGATACCATGAGGCATTCTCTACCAGTTAACCTTAAGGTGATGTGGAATGTGGTGTAGTAGTTGTGAAAATAGAATATCGAATCTGATGTGGCAGTTGAAAAGTATAGTTAAATAGAAAATATATATCCATAGGAGTACATATAAATAAATAATGGATACATACACAGTGGACAAATGTATACACATTTATTATAAAAGTATATGTATAATATTATATAAATACTCAGTCATGTATTATCGTAGTGACTGTTCTGACAACTCAGTTTGGAGTAGATTACGTACTTTCGTTTTGAATCTAAGACGGTTTATAAGTAGTCATTCTGATTTCGGCAAGCAACACATTCCAAAGAAGAACTTCACAAAGAAGGAAGTAAAAACGAAGTTGAAAGTGTGAAAGGAGCATAGAAGAAGCACATTGCTTCTTGAGCGAAGGTTTTGATCATAATTGGAGCATAGTTTTATGGGAAACGCAAAGGCAGGTCTCACGATGGAGACGACTACAGCCCAAGAATCACACACACATCACCGGTTAGGTCATGATTACCGAGTACCGAGGATTAAGGCGATATTCATGTGCTTATCGCGAAGGTGTCAGCCATCGTATCGTCTAATAACTGTACGCATGTACTTACTTTATAGAAAAAAAAAGTACAATTTTTTTTTACTTAGTGTATTGGTTTACTCGACAAATCACTTTACATTAGCAGGATACTGTTAATTAGGCTCCAAGCACAATATAAATTGTGATATTAAATTCCTTAAAAAAACTGAACCAAAAATATTAATGAACCGTAAAAAGTGCGGATGGCAATTATGAAAAAGATTAAACGTAAAGAAAAAACTTTATGTTTAAGTGTTAAAACCCTTGAAGTGAAAAGGGAGATTATTAAAATATTAACATCCTCGACAGTACATTAAAACACCGGAGCAAACGAATACCGTGTGGAAAAAAAGCGGTAAAATGTGGAAAAAAATATCACCCGCCTCGTGTCAAGTGGTTTTCACTCCACTTAAATGCTTTATAGATTCGAAACACGATTTGCCGCCGAGTGTTATAAATGTAAGTGCCCGTAAAACAGTTGGCTAAATCCGACGAATGTAAATAAATGGCGGAATCGAATATTCTTCTGACTGCTGACTCGTCTGGCCGAGTGTTGATGGTTGAGTTCTGAAGTATACAAAGGAGAAATTATGAAATGATAGCATCAAGATTGAAATATCTAATTTTTTCACTCTTTTCGGGATTACGTATTTACGCTATGCTCCTAAAGAAACTTGTTATAACCTTTAGTTGAGTTCGTAGTTCGTCTCTTTTGCATATTGCTGCACATTGATTGTCTGTCTTGTTGGTCTAGTAGTTAGCGTATGCGGCTGCTGATCAAGTGGTCTCGGGTTCGATTCCCAGGTCGGGCAAAATATTATATATGTGATTCACAAATATTTGTTTCGGAGTCTGGGTGTTTGCTATATAAAATATGTATGTATTTACAAAAAAAAATATATGTTTATGTATTTATATCAGTCGTCTAGTACCGATAATACAAGCTCTGCTTAGTTTAGGACTAGATGATGTTGTGTGTCAGATGTCCGAAATATTTATTTATTATTGTGCTTAGAAATTATTTTACAAATTAGTTATAAATTAAAGTTACGTCACCTTTTTTTTATAAAAAGACAACTCCTTACCGCATATGGAATATATCGCGGGGGCCTTTACAAATATACATGAAATGGACACAAATACATTCAGAGTCAGAATAACAATTTGAAGATTACACAAAGTGTTAATTCCATGTGGGATTTGAGCCTACAACTCTTGGCGCAGTACAAAGCGGCGAGATGAAGTAAAATGTTAAATTAGTTTGTAGTACGTTTCAAAAACGTATTTTTTTTGTACCGATTGAGCTTATGAAAGCGTGAAAATGCATCTGCATCTGGGCCTTTGGTTTCGCAAAGACGAAATACGACTGCACCTGTCATTTAGGGTTGATCTTCTGTGAGAGGGTAGTACCATCTTGATATCAGCATGGCTCTGCAATAAATCAATACGTACAAAACGTACGGCGAGCGGAATACCGCATACATTGCACCTCGACTTATTAATGACTTACCCTCAGATTTAAGAAATAGATTAACACAAAAAATATAAAGATCATATTGAAACAATATTTTTAAGTTGTGTTTAGAAATAATGCATTCTAGTTGTACGCTTAAATACTTATCAATTAGTATTGTTTAGGGGTAGTAAGTGTGAGATGGTTTCATGTACATCATGGGTACATCGTTATTGTTGAACCTAGTTTATTTTAATTTTTATTGTGATTTCTTAAACTTTTCACTTGTATAAATGGATAGACTCAAGAAAGATAGCATAATTATAAACCTTGGTGGTTTTAAGTTTAGTGTGTATCTCTTTTAATAATTATAGTAAACATTAATATAAAAATAAAAACCTTATATAGGTTTTTTAATTTTTATCACTATTAACAGTTCTTAGTTTTTATTTTTCTTTCAAAATAGTATAGAATTGACTAAACATAAAGAATAAATGATGTAATGAATCAAAAATAACAATGCATTATTACAAAGCGCGCATACATTCGTCAAGCGTTTGTCTACAGAGATGTTTCATTACAACACATTTCTCTAGAGACTCAACATGCAAATTGACAAAACAACAAGCAGCGAACACAAATAGCGCTAGTAAAACAAACACTCTGGGTAATTCAAAAACATTATATTTACCTCGGCACTAACTAACCTGAATTACTTGAATCAGATGTACGACGCTAGTTTTACGACCGGTGCTAGTGTTAAAATAGCCACACCTATGTTCACGTCACCATTTCCTAATGTATTGCTTACTTGTGTAGGTTTGCTGAAAACCTACCTATATTAAATTTCATCATTATTACAGATACATTTGATTATTACTTTGTAATTATTCTATTTATTCTCGAATATACACGCAACATCAAATCACATCGATAGTCTTTAATATTCAACTACTGCACATAAGCTTCTCCTAGGACAGGATGTTTTGTCTACGACATTACGCTGGCTAGACATGTAATTTATCTATTTATTTTATTTTAAAGAACGCATATTAATAAAAAGCAGATAGTTATATACATTTACCAACTAAATTGCTTATAACAATAAGCAATTTAGCCTGCATATACTTTATCCAAATATTATAAACTTATACAAATCCTTGCTAATTATAAATGCGAAAGTAGCTCAGTATGCCTGACCTTTATGGAAACGCAACTAAACAGATTCAAATGAAATACGGTACACAGACAGTTTAGATCCCGAGAAAGAACATAGGCAAATCTTCACCACGATTATCATCTTACTTGCGAGCGGAGCTGCAGGTGAAAGATAGCAATATCATTTATTGAAGACAACTACTTATTACCTTAAACATATTTAAAGCAAAAATCAAAAAACATATTTCATTATATATGATAATATGTAACATATTATCATATACAATGAAACAAAAAAAAAACTATAACTAAAGAATGAAAAAGAATTGCGCCTGTAATTAGCCACTGTAAATGAAAGGATTCGACTCAAATTTTCCTTCTTTTTCAGTTACGTTGGTGCGACTGAATCGACTAAAGAAACAAACTAAGCAGAGTTTGCTCCTTTAGTCGATTCAGTCGTAAGAGTCGACTAGGAGAGCAAACTTTGATTGACCCACAACATAAATAGAATGATGTCAGTCTATATTCTTAGTTCATCACCAGGCGGATCTTGGAATGTCGAATACAAAAACAGTTAAATGTATTTTAAGTAATACGAAGAACTGGGGGGATTAAAGACTAAAAATTAACTAGTGTAAACTTAACTTAGGTTTATAGCTATAATAGTTCATGACTTTTACTAGTATTTAAGTTAATTACGGAAACTGAACTACCGTTGATAATATATTTCTGTCTAATGTTACTTTTTTGCTATTGTAATATTTGAAGCGAAATTTCTAGTACTATATCTTAAACAACACTCAAAGATGTAACATAATACACGGCTCTATACGTATGTCAATTTCGCAACTGCCACTTAAATTCGTGTTCAGTAGTTTGAGTTTAAAGGTTGCATAAGTTATGTAAATAGGTCAAACTATAATTTTGCAGTATTGACACATTTTCATAGACATTTATGGGTCCGTCTGGAGTTAAGGAGCAGTTGCGATTGGATAAGAAAATCGTAAAAGTTATTTTAATGCATAGAAGATATAATATCCAGTATCAAAATAACCTATGAACATTAACTACTTTAAATAAAACAATTACACCAATGCAATCAAGCGAATCCTCCCATTGTAACCAGTTAATTATGCGAGCTTGTCGA
This sequence comes from Phragmatobia fuliginosa, assembly GCA_932526445.1. Taxonomy (NCBI): domain Eukaryota; kingdom Metazoa; phylum Arthropoda; class Insecta; order Lepidoptera; family Erebidae; genus Phragmatobia; species Phragmatobia fuliginosa. The sequence continues at coordinate 10,001,043 of OW052064.1, read as the reverse complement.
CAGGGGCGTCTATTTTAGAATACATTATGAGAAATTAACATTTATTAGGATAAAATACGTACGGACATCAACAATGACGAAATTATCACTAACCGCTACTATTGTTGTTTCTAATTCCGAATTATTGACCCGTTGGGAACATGTTATGTAACCGTTTAGTGTTATAATATGATGCCACGGCTTTGCACGAGTAGATATAGGTATTTAAAAACATTTTAAACTTGACAATTTTTTATACTTAAACCTTCCTCAAAAATCAATCCATCTATTGCTGAAAACAGCATGAATATTAGTGCGGTAGTTTTGAAGCTTATCGCGAACAGACAGGCGCATCAGAGGACTTTGTTTTCATACATATTAGGAAGTGACGAGGCTCCATTAGTCTAGCTTTATAAAACTTATTTGCTCTAAAATATTATACTACTGCCATCCATCTATTTCTTAAAAGCATTAGTTGTAACCTATTATCGCCAAAAGTTTTTATTTGATCCGGGAAATTCACACTGATATTAAAATCTGAGGAGTTTGTTTGATTGGTCGCGCTTATCACAGGCACTATTGGTTGTAATTGAATCATTTATATGATATTAATACCTGGTCTATCAAGGAATAATATTAAACGACTTTATAATATAACGCTACAACCAATAGGGGTTGAACATGAACATGAACATGAAAAGTGTTACCTAAACAATAACAATCGCTATACCTATTACATTTTTCTTTGCACTACATTAGTGAATTAAAAAAGAATATCTATAGAGATCATTTAATTCTAGTCAACTGTAATATAGATTACAGTTGACTAGAATTAAATGAAGTCTACCGTTTGTAATATTGTAAATTAATAGACATTAATAGCTTTATTATTTTCTTGCCAGCCATGTTCGGATGAAAATATATTTATTGCTTTTTTTTGTTTTTTCAGATGAACCGAGCAATACAGGTGAAACCAGCGGACAGTGAGAACAGAGGAGGTAAATACTTTATATACATTTACATAACAAAGTATAGTACATAGTAATTAAACTCGTATACTTTAATCATCAAACATCATCAAAAATAATTATAACTAATTTACAGTACTCCACCGACTCAACACAAGACACACAGATAAACTTATATCTATACTATAATATAAATAAATTTAATTGAAGTGTCTGATTGTAATATAAAATGAACAGCTTCTCGCTAGATGCATATGAGAGTATATGTGGTACTTGCAACTATTATGTTATGATAACAACCGGGGCCGACTGCTTAACGCGACCTCCGAATCACGGAAACGCTCATAACATATCGTGCCTCAAACGCGCGGTCTGTACCTAGATGGGTATCCAGGTATAGATCGCACCGCCGTTGCTTACCCTCGGTAATTGTTTTCAACCAAAAAAACTGTTTATATTTAATCATTTTAAATAATAAAATACACAAAAACTACAAAAACATTCATATATAATCATTCATTCATATACATTCATACATAATCACAAATATTTTGGCAATAATCGTCCCACTCCCGCAATTTAGAGTATGTCTATTGCCCCCAAATGGCACATTGGGAATGAGAGATAGAAAAGTTGGGGCTATAAAAACTTAAAGAAGACAATATAAGGAAATGAAATTAGAGAGTTCACCTATGTCTGTGAACAAATTCCTCATTTCAAATACTCATAATAGCTATGATCCCTTATTCCTTGTTATTTTCAAATGCATTTCTCTCAATCACTCCTCCCTGCTCTCAAACTTAAAGACTCGTCACAATCTTTCTCAACAATTAAGTTATGTCCATACCGATTTTCAAGACATTTAGCAGCATGGAATTACTCTTTTTCGTGTTAATCCAACAGCCGCGTGAAAAAGCTAGTTTCATATTAATAGCAGATTTATCTTCTCAGACGAAACAGGTGCAATGCTGGACAAAACTCCTGCCTCCCCTTCGTCTTTAGAAAATGTCACGCAACTTACAGAACGCCACCGCCGCTATGTAAGCCAATATAGCTTATATATCTTAAATACCAGCCTAGCCTATCATCAAAAATACTACAACGCATTATATACTCGTACAAAGCTTCTTGTTAAATAGAACCCTCTAACTTTTAACACTTTAAACTTAACGAATATTCTCAAAACACTATACCGATCCAGATTCATGACAAGCACCGTTCCGGAGGGTGATTAACTTTATGAAAACTCAACTCATCATTTATGAAGTAAGCTTTGGATCAAACCTTCGCTACTATCGAGTCCGATAAGCTGGTTTTACGTTAAAAAGCTTTATCGTTCAGATAACTAGCTATTCACTCTTGAGTTGAAACAAACTGGTATTTTTCCTGATGAGTTGAACTCTGGAGCCTTCAAGAGTGAACAGGTTTCTTTTGGATGGGCGTGTACCATCTTCGTTTTAATCTATACTCTCCATCAGATGAGATGGAAGACAAACACCTATTCCATTACAATAATAAAAAAAAAATACTTAAAAATCGAAAACGTTTAAATAGAAAAGAATAATAATAATAATAAATACTTCAGACATCTGACACACATCATCTAGTCCCAAACGAAGCAGAGCTTGTACTATGAGTACTAGACAACTAATATAATTATATATATACTTTTTTGTAAATACAAACAATTAAAGGTACATAGAAAACACCCACACTTCGAAACAAATATTTGCAGATTATATAAACATTTGGTCCGACCCAAGCCCAAGACCTCTTGATTAAAGTGTTCTGATAAAAGCCTTGGTGAATGCAGTTACGTTTTAAACCACAATACTTACTATATTAAAGAAAGGTATAGCAATTTCTGTGAAGTACGCACACTCAAATAAATACATCTAATACATTTTTCTTCACGATCAGGATGACTATTCAGTAGAGCAAACATCTTTATGGAGTAATCAGAGAGCCATCAATATACAAATGTAAAAAATATTTACAAAAATTACTGAGGAATTTTTAATAACTAATATTTAATATTCATTCATTCATGTAGTCATTATTGGATATCATTTGAAAAGATTTATGTCACAAAATCAATTTGTAAATATATTTTATAACAAAAACCAAAAACATTTATACAGGAAACCGTCAAAAGCAATTAAGGAAAATCTGAAAATTAAATTCTCCTAACATTTAGAAGGCCTTAGTATGTCATGAAATTATTATATGGCATGTCAAAATGAGTGACGGCAACATTGACGGCGGACGGTCGTCGATGTTAAAAATTAATGAACGGAATGTTCGTATCTTTTACCGGCGACAGTTAGAACCTTCACGACTCACTAAATTATGTGACATGATTCAAATATTCAGCATGAAATGGTAGTGTTTTATTTTTACAAGAACAAAATGAAAACACTAGAACTTGACGACGTAATATTTTTTTCATATCATTTACATTTTCTATGTTCCTCGGACAGATATTCCTGATCCATTGGCACCTCATTTACTCAAAGCGGTTTAATAGTGTAGGCGCTAGGGTGAAATAAGATACAAATATAATTATTATAAAGAGCCAAAATTATTATTCTTGCTTTCGGCTTTGCACAGATAGTCTAAAGCCTGAGAAAGTACATAGGCTTGGCAATAACCGATATATTCGTGGGCGGAACCGTGGGTAAAAGCTAGTATACGATAAAATAAGATTAAGATATCAATGATTTAGTTTATAGGATCATAATCAATTTTGGATAATATTTAAGCAAATGAAAGAACTAAAAAAATATTTTAATAATAATCACTGTACAAATAAAACACTATACACGTCGTCGCAAAACGAACGAACGAACTTCACAATTTGCGTACGCAATATCCCATTGAAGGAAACTGTCACTGAAGAAAATAGGCACTAGTTACAAATAGATCTCGAAATTACAACTCTTGTAATTTAATTTCGAAGCCTGAATGACCCAAAGAGCTTCGGCTGGCTTAATAATTCACAGTTGGTGACTATCGTCAAAAACATCCACATCCCCGAGGAAATTATTGGAACTTAAACACAGAATGAGTTAGTGACGAGCTTGAGTGATTCAAACTGGGAATATTATCGATTACTTCCATGTACTCGTATAGATAGTGATGTGGTCACGTTCCCAATTGAGTGTTAACTGCCAGCTTTATTGAAACTAATTATATACAAATGAAACTGTTCGGAGACGTACATAACTTCTGCAAAACAGACTATCTAAAGTAATAAGTAAAAAAGTAATTTATGTTAATGAAAAAAAGTTTTTTAAGTGTGTGATTACTATTAAAATGATTAAATATTTTTTTGGTTTTCAAACTTTACTATTTCAGACACGTCAAAGTGGCAGTTATTTGAAGGAAACGATATACAAAATGTATTTGTAAATGCTGATGATAAAATTTAATTTTAGTAACCGGTCAACGCAACCGTGAATAGCCGTCGACAAATGTAACAAATTGGTGTCGACACTCATTAAAATTTAGTTGTGAATATGGCAACACGCAACACGTAAAGGTTCTGAGTGTGGGTAGTTACACTTTTAAGTTTTATAGCGTTAAGTAATTGAGTTGTATTAAGCGTTAAATATGTTATGGTGCCATATGTATATATTAGTGGAGCATTAAGTGTTTTTGTTAACATAATAATATTGTTTTAAACAAAAACACTTAGTAGTTTATTGACTTCATTAAACTAAGAAGTTACTTAGGAAGTAGCTATCAAGTTTCGTCCAGTTTTAACTACTCGGAACTAGATCTCCTCGGAATGATTGTATATAAGTCTGAATTATAAGTTCCTGTCGTTTTATGGATAGGGGAAAGTAGCGAGGTCAAAATATAGACCTCAATAAAAAAAAAAAAACCTCTATTACCGTTCTATAAAAATCATAACACAAACCGTCTCAAAGCAGGATGTGGCTAAAAGAATTGACTAGAATACTGGTAATGTTCTATTTTAGTAGTCACATCAAATTACCAAAGTTATCCAAAATAATTTAGTCTCTGGCAGTCCAATTATATAGTCCAATCATATCCTGGCCTTTAGTCACCTTGTCCCTGTTCATTACTAAACATCTTATTTAAAAAACATACTTAATCAAAATGAATATGATTAATTTAAATTCCAAATTTACATTTGTAAAACCCGCCACACTGTAAGTAAACCGAAATAAATTTCGAATGAACGCACTCGTGAGAGAATGACCCAGATTTATGCATAAATCTTTAGAGTAGAAAGAGATGCATGTAATCAGACAAACAATGGGCATAAGTGTGGTTCCACACCGCAGACTAGTACGATTGAGGAATCCTTCGAATTGAGGACTAAGGGAATATTGCTTAATTTATTATTTTGTTAAGGAGTTTAACTTAACCAAATTATTGGGTCAGATTGCGAATTCATAGCCAAATTGCCTTAGGTTATTCTAAACAATCAACGAGGGTAAGCAACGACGGTGCCTGGATTGGTGACCGTTTGTTACATGAAATGTTATGAGCGTTTCCGTGATTCGGAGGTCACGTTAAGCAGTAGGCTCTGGTTGTTAACATAAGATGACAGTCGTGAAGCTTAGTTGGAGGCCTTCAGGCGGTTTACAGACATTTAACAAGATTACGTGGCCACAACGTGTCTTACCAGTCCCCAACCCGCACTCGACCAGACCTCTCCTGTGAGGAGACCTGACCCCAGCAGTGTAACATTATGAGTTGTTGATGATTGATGAGGTCAAAATGCGAAATATATGAAGAATAAAACTATCATTTCCCGCTATGTCGCCTGTTTAATATTAAAGAATTGTTTTATTATATGAAATTAAATGAAGTTGCAGAATACCAAAGAGTGACGTTATAAATTCTACAATTATTATCTTCCTACCTCTTAGTAACTGTCAGAACTATATCATACATAACATCTATAGCTTCATTAGATTCAACTAGTCTTTGCCAATACATTTTGATGATTTTATTTATTACTAGCTTTCGCTGTACTTATTTCATTGTACACTTTCTTAGGCTCAAGACTATCTGTGTACCAAATTTCATATAAATAGGTTCAATACTTTACCCGTGAAAGCCGGTCGTTACTTTCACATTTATATAATACTAATTTTCGCCGGTATCTTCTCACGCGTGTTGGTTAGCACAGCAAAACGTAGGCTATGTCCTTCTTTAAGCTCCAAGTAAAACCAAATTTAATATAAATCGATTTAGTTTAGTAAGGAGCACTGTATCTATTTTTTTTTGGATATCTTACACATTACGCCATCTAGTCCCAAACTAAACAGAACTTCTATAATGGGTTACTAGACAACTGACATATGAAAATCGATAATATATAATATAATTACTCTTCGTAGAGTTTCTATTGTTTCATAGAATTATTGAATCAAATAAAAGATAACTAAAGTTTACAACACTAGATCATCAATTTCTTTATCAATATTATACTTTACTAATATTATAAATTCAAAAATAACTCTGTCTGTATATTACGCTTTTACGGCTAAGCCGCTCAACCGATTTGAATGAATTTCAAAATAGTGATAGATTACACTGTAGAGAAAGATATACCTATGCTAATTTTTGTTACAACAACTGACACACGCGGACGGAGTGGTGACCAAAAGTTATCACATTCATAAAATTAATGTTGACGAAATTTTGTAACGAAATCGTAACTTTTATGTCAGTGTGGTCGTGGCCTAACCAAAAGGAGGCGCCAGAGACGGATTCAACTGAGCTTGCCTATTAAATGATGCATCCAATTAACATCTGCTGCACGTACGTACCCTGGCCATTATTGCCCCGTTAAATAGTTATTTAAATTCAACTCTGTATAGTCTTAATGATAATAGTTTGAGCAGATTGGCGCAAACTGCTTTTGTTCACTGAATAAGTTACCGGGATTTTTTTCAAGTCTCTTCGGATTTTTTTCTTTTATTATAATTAATTATCAAAACTACTATTCCTTTACTTAAGACTTATATTTTGTTACAACCGCTTAAACCACTAAGCCAACCATGCCAGTATATTATTGATTTGGGGTCGTTTCATTATTTAATTATCCATAAAAAATTAAAGGCACATTCAATCAAAATTCACTTTGAAGTTACTGCGTAAGCAAAATGTGTTGTGATCAATCATTTTGAGTTAATTCTAACTTGGAAGCATTTATTATGTTCATTCGACATTCGATTTTAATTTTATTTTGAGTTAGAAATTGTGTGGATTTGAAAATTTATTTGGAGTTGAGTTTTGCCGCTGTAAAAAGATTTTATTTATTTGAAACTTCATGCACTTGTGTTCATCACCGGACTTAATGCCATAGGCATTCTCTATCAGCTAACCTTTAGGGGGTGTATAGATATATTACAAGGATTTTACTCTCGGAAAATCCATTTGAGCATTGTCATAATGAATATAAACATTTTTACTTTATTTTAAAGACATTTCTTGCAATATGACAAACTCCACATAACTTGTAATGTAAACAAATCTCGCTAATTTGTTAAGGCCCATAAACAAAGTTTAAATAATAATGTAAAAAAAAACAAATTATAGTTTATAATCCGTGTGGTGACGGATTAAGAACACAGAGTGTCACCACCCCTATTCATACGCAAGACAACATCAATGCAAAGAGAAGGAAAACTTGAAACCAGCCCTATACCAACCCAGCGTCGTATAGTAGGCCAAAACCTCCTTTCCAAGGAGAGGCCTATGTCCAGCAGTGGACTGTTAAAGGCTGTTGATGATGATGATAGTTAATAATATGAGTATCTTATGTAAATTTCAAATAAAACAGAGTATGAAACAAAAGCAACCATTTAATTATCTGTCACGTGACCGCAATTGTTAAATGGTGACACAATGATGTTGGAATCGTAAGAAGGGTGTTTTGATCATGTACCTACTACTACCTACATTAAATGATGTCAGAGAAAAAAATTAAAAGTAATGCCAAAATTTAATTCATAGATATTCAATTCATAATTATATATAACATTTAATTTATTTATACTATTTTTAAACCCACCGCAATTAATAAAGGTCTAAAAACACTATCAATAAATACTGTCTTTAGTGAAACAACAATCTTACAAGAGTAATAAACAGTTGTTTTGAAGTTTAAGTAGGTATTTTCTTCTAATCAATTCTAAAGACTGAATCAAATTTAAATACCAAAGCATATCATCTCAAAATGAAGAAGAATTGCCAGTTTCTCTAAGGTAGGTACGGTCTGTACTTAAATTTCAAAACCCAATCTCAGAAATAATTAACAACCAAAATAGTACCATTAGTCATTTAGGAAGCCATTTACTTTGAAAATTCTATATTTTCACCTCGACAATGTTTATAAAGGAGTTTCGTAAATAAAACCTTGATAGATAGTGATGTTCGTGGCGTGTTTTATTATCAACGGGCCGTGTTGACTGTCAGCCGGAGTGAGTGTCGCCATGACGGTGATAAATCGTTTGCTCACCGCCGGAAGTAATGAGATTCCGACGGTTTTAATACCGATTGATTCTCTCTTGTGGTTTTAAATTATTGTGCTCCTTCACCTGTTTGTTGGAGATAATCATATTGTGTAATTCAGTGTTTTTTTGACGCCTAATTTATCGACACAGTAAATATAAACTACTTTTGATCTAAAATAGATGTTACTGAATTAGAAATCATACTTATAAAAACAAATAATGTAATGATAATATTCTAGTCATCGGATACATAGCGCCATCTAGCTCCCAAACTAAGCAGAGCTTGTACAATAGGTACTAGACAACTTATATAAATAAATCTCTATTGATGTCAAATTTTTGTTTCTCAATGTTAGTAGCCACATTCCCCAAAACAGTTTTATCGATTCTTGTGAAATTCCGTATGTTTATTCAGTAGATCTACTAAACGTTTATGACTTGTACCAATCCAGTGTACTGACTGACTGACATGCTAAATTATAATTGGTAATTGTTGTCTATGAGTACTATTAACTCTTTATTGTCCATTGGAAGTATATTGATTTAGGGTATAATAAAATAATAATGCCACACCTGTGCACTAAAGATATTGATAAATTAAATGTAGCTATTGTAAAATGGTATCCTCTAATTGAACTTTGGTTTTTTTCAACTCCTCTCAAAGAATATAAGAAACATATTTGACAGATTTCTTTCCATATTTTACAAGTTTTTAATACAGTCCCAACTTTGGTATCAAATCTCCATAAAACAAAACAAGCGAATGAAATGCTCGAAATCTTACATCTCAGCAATTTTAAAAACAAATAAATCTACAACGACCAAAATAAGAGAGCAAAGACAGATTATACCCTAATGTGAAACTTCCGCACTCCATCGGTAAACTATAAATTCGCCATACAACTCTGCGAATTTTTCTTGTACAGCCAAAGTTTGAGTCGTAAATATTTTAAAGTAACTTCCGAAGGAAAAGTGACACCAAATGTTGACGCTTTTGCGGCAAACTTTGGAGGTGGCCATCGACAAAATAACCCTGTCGAAACTGAGAGACTACCAAACTTGAAATATAAAAGTTATCGAGACTTTCCAAATGTGTTGTTTGTTTCCAAATGCATCTCGAGTCTACCCCACGGGATGGCCGAGAATCCGTTTTCTTTATGTTAGGTTTTAGATTTCTAGAAGCCAGTAATATACTTATACTATTTAAAAAGCAACAAACTACCGTGATAGTATTTACACGCATTTTTTTATGTTATTTATTTGACGCAAATAAGTCAATATTATTGGTACGGTAACGTTAAACCGTAAACGTGGCTCGGATCGGCTTCCACCATCTCTTTCAATTCATTGTTCTTCACATGCGCGGACGATTTCCCACGTGGTTCGTTCCCAAAATCAAAAAAAATCTACCACGAAAGCGTTTAAACCAAAATTGCACAGTGCTTTCATTAGCAGTACCCTTTTTAAGCGCAACATTGATATTGCTGTTTCTGCAGCGTTAGTGCCGCGTTGGAACTCACGCTACAGAAACAGCTGGTTATTGACCTCTGGTTCTACCGGTTTTACCTCAAAATTAGTTTTTCAACGGAGTAACAGGTATTGGACTTCCGCAACCTTGAGGGTGAACGGAATTAGGTATAGGTAGTAGAGCCACGCTGATTTCAGCACGAATGGGCCGGCTCGACCCGGCTAGTACTACCCTCACACAGAAGACCATCCTAATAATGACAGCATTCTTGCTGTCGTCTTTCGTTGGTGAGTGTGAGACTGGAGGCCCAATCATTCTGCATCATTCTCCCGCCTTTCGAAGGCCGGGAGAATGATGCAGAATAATCTAACCAGGCTGCGATGGTAAGGGTCACCATGCTACATTGCCTACCCTCACAATAAGCATGGTGACCCCAACTCCTGGATTCTACTCATGCTTGCCATCAGGCAGAGTAGAGTCACTTTGGCAGGATTAAATAAAAAAAAAAAAAAAAAAATTGGAAGATTGACCTAGTTGTCAGTATATTTGAGGGCACAGACTTCCCGATAATTGACTGCACGGTTGGCCTAGTGGCTTAAGCGGTCGCCACGCCGCTTCCTACTGCGCCAAGTGTCGTGGGTTCAAATCCCACGTAGGATAACACTTTGTGTGATTCACAATTTGTTGTTCTGAGTCTGGGTGTTCTTTGTGTCCGTTTCATGTATGTTTGTAAAGTCCCCCGCGACACAGGAATTTATAATACTAATGCGGGAGTTGTCTTTTTTATAAAAAAAAAAAGAATAATGATTGCCTTAGATGTTCATGACTGACTGGAACTGACGGTTTAAAGTGCTCTTCGACCCACGGGCCTGAAACACCACTAATGTTTCCAAATGCATTTTCTGCCCTTGCACAAGCACTTCTTTTCCCAATTCTCGACTATGCCAATGTCAGCTATCTTGATCTCACTGAAGCACAACTCGATAAGCTTGAGTGACTTCAAAGTCTAATACATACGAAAATGTGATCACGTCTCTGAATTCCGTGGAATGCTCAAGTGGTTTCCAATTCGCACTCACCGGAATATTCATATTCTCACTCTTCTCTATAACATTTTGTTTAATCCCAGAGTTCTCAAAGAACGATTCAAGTTCATCAATGCCACACGTGCAAAATGTCTGCGGTCATCCAAGAATCTGAGACTGGAGATGCCTCTGCATTCCATCAAATTTTATAATCAGTCGTTTACTGTCACACACATATATATATATATATATATATATATATATATATATATATATATATATATATATATATATATATATATATATATATATATATATATATATATATATATATATATATATATATATATATATGTATGTATATATATACGTGTGTCATTTAGTGTACCTACTGTATCCTAACTCAATAATAAGGTGTGCAAATAAAGAGTATTTTATTCTGTTCTAATTTCCATACTCCTACGCTATTCAGAACTTCTTATAAGAAAAACCAAAAAACAGTCTGATCCGGAAATCAAACCCAAGACCTCCATATCGGCACTCGCATGCGTTAACCGCTAAACCAAAAAGGCCATCGATAAAAGATCAAATTAATTTTTTAAAAATTTATAGAACCCAAATCCTATCTAAATAATGTTTATTAAATTACTAATATGTCACACAACTTTTAGTAGAACAAATTGATTGACCCGTAAAAATATATAGCTTTCGTGTACAAAATCCTTTGGGTCCCATATTCCGAATATTATATCCCAATTATAATTTTATACAGGAGGGGCCAGTCTGCCAGCCCGACCGCTTGTTATCCACTCATAAATAGCTTAACAAGGAAAGGTTCCGTACCAATTCAATTTGGCAGGGTTCATAATGGTTTTCAGTTCAACGTTTTAGGAACGAAAGACTTAGAATTTTTATTTGAATGAGTAATATATCACTTGCACTAAGTGTAAACGAAATAAATGGCAATATTACTGTTATTTACAACGCTTAATAGCCTTACTATTGATATTTCAAATCAAATCAAATCAAACCATTTTATTTCAAATAAACCATACAACGGCACTTTTGAAACGTCAAGTAGTCAGTCAGTAGTCAGTCGTGAAGCAAATTGTCTGTTCCAATTCGTAGATCCTATGGAAGAACAGACAAGAAACTCCATGAACACATGAATATCTATTTTATAAATTAAAAAATCAATCATAATTTATAAGTTTAGTGAGATCGACTCCCTATTAGATTTAATTATAAAAATTCTAATTAGTACATTCTAATAAAATCATAGACACTAGCTAAATAGCTAGGTAAACCTTTTTGTCTACGTACAAAATACTTTAAAAAAATATTTTTATATATAAGTTTTCATGTCCCATGTCCAAAACAAAAAACACCAAAGTGATGCTCCTCAAAAATTCATCAATACATCGACCCAAAGCATCCTTACAGTTTCCTCAATTATTTTCCCTCGCAGAGAAAAAAAAGAGAAGTGAAAGACACAGTATCGAATGGGTGTAGACACGAGCACCCAGATACTATGAATTATTAATATGTGAAGCTAACACACGTTCCTCTGGACTTATGAATGTACACATTTTAGCACTTATGACCTGTTAATAAATTATCAGTGGGAATCTCTCTTTTGATGGTCTTATCTCACGAAACGTACAAGCTGTCGTTAGCAGCAGCAGAGGCTTGTTGGAATTTGGTTGATGAGTACGTTTACTTGAACTTACGCTAACTTTATTCAGGTTACTTCTAACCATAACAGTAATTAAAGAACATATCATTATTATCCAACTTTAAATAGTGGTATAAAATTGAAATATCATCATTATTTAACCTTTCCTTCAATTAAGCAAAAAAACCCGTAATTTTTAAAATAAAACTATGCATGACCACAACACAGCGGGTAAAAAAAAGGAAAACTTGAAACGAACCGTATATCACTACGTTTGGCTGGCGTTTTTATAGTAAGTGAAAATTGCCTTTCTATGAAAATTCAGCAGTAAAACACATAATTATGAACACAATTATGTATGTCTGTGTGTGCAAAGCGTTTTAACGAAACAAATACTTTTATTTCCAGCCTCAGGTCTGAAGCTAGTCCTCTTTGGAACGTAATCGTTTTAGACGACACACAGAAAAAATATGTACTAAAAGAATAAAGAAACTAGGGTGAAAAGTGGCACAACTTATGAGTAAAAGAAACTGCTCTAGGAACAGTTTGAAGACGTCATATACATATGCGTGTGCAAATATTACTAAATATATATAAATATATATATATATATATATATATATATATATATATATATAGTACATACATATGTGCAAATACCATATTATTAAATAAATACAAAATAGTATCAATACATAATCGTTACAATTGCAAACGTGTTCAATAGTGCAAAACAAACTATCTTATAAATAAAATTCTCGTGTCACAATGTTCGTTCCTCCGAAACGTTTTGATCGATTTATATAAAATTTTGTATGTATATCGGGTAGCCCTGAAAATCTGCCAACATCTATTTTCCATACTTCTAAGACGCGAGCGGAGTCGCGGGCATCAGCTAGTTTTATTATAATAATGAAGCTACACATGAATAAAATTAATTAGTAGGGTAAAACATTTCTACATCATTCAGTAATCCACATTTTTACCTCGATTTATTTTAAATTTATCTCAAATATCCTATAATGTTTATTAAAACTGATTTTCATATTTATGCAAATCTTTCATAATATGATCAGTTTATGATTCATTATTAGCTCTAGCATAAATGTTTTTTTCTGGAATACTAAAGTTTATATTTAATTTATGAGCTATTCATGCCACTCACGGTACAACGTTTAAGAAACGGACTGTTTTTGCAAGTCTCCATTATTTGCGCTCTAGGTTTTTCTCTTTAACGTTTCGAAGCTGTCGTTTCTATGGAAAAGCTCTAATTTTTTTTTTCACTGTTCGTATCTCAAAGATAGATAGATATCTATAAATAAAAGCTTATATTTTATTCTTATTTTATTTAAAGAAAAGAAATTACAAATTAATGATCTCAACTAAAAAATTAACCACATAAAATGTCATGCCAAAGTAGGTCAGTTCTGATAAGATTACATTATTTAAAAGATATTGTTATTAATGCAGACACATTTATTTTTTTGTAAGGTTGTAAGGCTAACATGTTTATCATCATGCTGTCTCACTCTCTTTTGTTGGTTTGTTCCAAGTTCAGCTCCATCATCACCCTTATCCTATATTTAACTTGACCGTTGTTCACAACATTGTGTTCGCGTTATTGCCAACAGGATTTATCGACGCTATCAACATTAAAGTAATAATTCCCGGCTTTATAGACTATAAAATCGTTTTAATATCTGCTCGTTTGATAAATAATTCAATTTACATAGAATTTAAGGTTAGAATCTGTGTTACTGCAGGTCTTTATAATGGGCAATTGGAAATTTGGCTCCTACGAAACTTCTGGGTTGTAATTAATTATCAAAAAAATAATATTAATTAGTATCGAAATCAATATATCACTGTAAGTTCTGAAATTGCGAAGACGAGGGATAAGTAATATCGTAATTATTGTACATTAAAACATAGTTTATAGATAATATTAAAGGTGTGCCAAGAAACTTTTTAAAAATATAATTTAAAAGGTGTTCTAAAGTCCTATGTTCTGAACTATAAACGTGTAATAGATAAAAGGTTACCAGTTAAAAATAATGATAATTAATCGATTATCATTATAAGACAATATTTATATTGTTAATCGATAATATTTATTTTACTAAAAATGATTTTTAAAATCTTAGTCCTGAGACTAACATATAAAATCTTACTTGGTCCTTAGACACTTTTGATGTGTATATTTATAATATATATGCATTTAACCATTAACAAGTTAAGATTTTGATAAAGAAATAGATATCGCTATCTGATGCACAAATCTGTATCGATTAATCAATATCATTTATAACAGTCAAAATGGCAACACTTTATTGTGCTTGGTAAATGTCATTAAACTATTTTCTTTTTCGCTCACGTGCATTATGAATGATTTTCTGTCTTTGGGTTTCTATAACGACTTTTAGCTTTTCTTACGGACTCCTACCTTTTTTGTGCCCATATAATGGCTATTATCTGGTACGTTGGTAGGGCGATTTGAAAGAAATGTAGTGCCTCCTCCTCAATTTTTATACGATACTCATTTATCGAATGCAGAAACAGGTAGTACTATTTTTGACTGTTCACTTCTAGGCCGAAGGCATTATGGAGAGCGGGCATTGTTCATTAAGAGAGCAAAATTAAGACTGCAAACTACAGAAAATATTGTATATTTTCATTACATAGATTATTTGGTTCAAAGTACCAATAATATTACTCAATTCTCATTTCATTTTGTGATAGTAACTAATTTGTTACATTATCTCAAATCGACGATCGACGAGCTGAGCTGGTTATAGGCAGAAGAGCCTAGTAGTGTAATGTCTAAAGACACCTTAATAAGTAATCAATAGGGATCTGACGCTATACTGTTAATAATAATAAATGGTATGTTGTGACCTTTGTCAAACTTCGATAGTTAATGGCTTGTACACTATAAATACTTTTCTAAACTTATCATAGTTCAAGTTTTAAATAATTAATATAAAAGAGGAAAAAAAGAGCAATTTTCTTCGTTCATCAGTGTCTTACTCCTTTTATTTCTTCATTTAAGTTTTATTTAAATCAGATAATCGCAACTGTTCTTATGAATATTTTTCTCCATTCTTATATAGTAAAACTAGCGAATGAACTAAACATATACATAAATATAACATATACCACCCTGATTCAAAAAGTAGGTGTCTACTTTTATACCTATGCATACCTTTTCCTTTCTAATATTTCTATAATTTAATACAAAACAGTCGTGATATGTTTGTTATAATAAAGTACATAATATAACTTAGACCCTCTTCAATGTTTATTAATCTCTTTATTTTTGTATATAAAATTACATCATCATTGTTAATACAAAACTCTGACCTCGAAAATACATTTTCTACGTATTTGTGGCAGCTTTCGCATACAGCGTAGTAACGAACTACACGGAGTAACTACTAGTCCTGAATCGTGATATGGATATTTCCACACCGATTAACATATATAACAACACGCATCATCAATCGTTAGGCCGCGGGCCACCAGGTATGGTCGCCTCGCCTGCTCGAAGGATTCTCCATTTTTGTTGGAGGGGCATTATGTCCTTTACTCGACACCATTATATATTTATTGTATGTATCTTAGAATTGTATTTGAATTCGTCCCAGAATACACATCACAGATATCACTTAGTTAAAACAAATTGAAAGGAAACCCTAGATATCGGGTACAAATGAAACAATTAAACAGCTAAGAACAGCGAAAGCAGATTGTATCATAGTCATTAAGCTATCGATGGATGTATTATACCCGTAGGTTGGACATTAACGTCGAGTTCGTGGTCCAGAGACTTTGTTCTTGATACCGATTCGTTATTGAACTGTTCAGATACTATGCTCTGGTCACGTTTGATATTTAGAGTTTTATTTTATTACATGAATATTTCCTTGGAATATGGGGATTATTGCTCCAAATACTGTAAGATTTATTGTTATTTATATTGTGATATAACTTGGGAACAGGAAACTAAATACACGTGACCCACTCACGTGGCTGGAACGTTTTGCTGAAGCACTTTCATGCTTATGGTTACTTTACCGTACTACTGTACAGTATAAATAGATGGAACTTTGGATATTACTGAATTTCGCTATATTCAAAGATTGAATCATTTATAGAACTTAAATATTTTTTTATTTAGCTTTTATCCAACTACATATTATTTCAAAACCAAAACAAGTTGAAATAAATACTAGACGCAGGCACTCAAATTAGCCATAAATAAAGATGATTAAGCAAACGAAAGTTCTTAATGTTCAAAGATTACACTTAATTTAGATTTGTCTTTTCGAGAAATGTTAGATAATATTTTCGTCAATAAAATGAAAATATAAATATGTTATAATTTCCCAACGACTAATAGACCAGTGCTTTTAGTGTTTGAAAACAAAATAAATTATAGTAGGATGAAACCCATTGTAAAAGGAGGAGAATATTGCAAAAATTAAAGGAAAAATAAATTACGGGCGATCTGAGGTCGGGAAGGGGTGAGGGGGGGGTTTTAAGGGAAAAAAATGGCTTATCTCGATTTCCGGCAAAACTACAAGTCCTATGGAAAAAAGTTAAATGGCAAAGTTGTAGGTAATAAAAAGATCTATATCTTTTACATTTACACTTTTTTCACATAACCTCAAATTTATGTGAAAAATTCAAAAAACCAAGTTTTTGGTTTTTTATTTTTATCTTTTACAAATAAAATTATTTTTTAACGAAATTTTGTGCAAACTTAGCTTTTCATGTCCTGAATACACCGTAATTTATTTGATTTGAAATATCTATTTTTTCACCTCATTTTGACTGAATACCGAACAAAAACCCTAATTTTCAATCGAAAATTCGTCCGTCAAAATATCAACGTTTTTGACAAAAATTGGGTTTTTTTTTTTTTTTTACGCGGGGAATGCTTTTCGCACCATACCCTGCGTGGGGAAGACGAAAGGCGTGTGTGGGACTCCCGGCGAACCGGTCTACCCACTAAACCCCGCGGCGGCCTACCTCGGCAGTCGGGAGGAGCTCCAGGAACGCATCAGCGACATCTGGAGTCCCCCCTGCCTAACCCCATGATTGGGATACATCTCACGGTAATCAATAGGTTACCCTTGGGGCAGGACGATATCGCGCCTCTCGCCGCTTTACACAGTAAAAGGCGGGACACCGACCCACCTTAGACGACACCCCCGGCCGCACCGGGGTGTCACCTGTCACGGGTCGTTTGCAGCGGTCACATCTCCCCAACATGTGGCCGCAGCGACCCTTAGGCGACGATTAGGGAGCTGGCGACCTCTGCCGCGTCCCCTTCGCCGCCTCCTTCGAGCGGGATCGGCCCTTTCCCGATCCCGCTCTGCGGACTCCTTCTGGAGCATAACGTTCTCACAGAAGGAGACCGCGGCTTCCCATCCCTCGCCACTCGCCAGCATTGCCGCGATCAATGCTGGCGGTGACAGGTTTCGTCCGATCTGTCCGATCAGGACTCGACGCTCGGACTCCCAAGCAGGGCAGTCCTCCAGCGTGTGCTGGGCGGAGTCCCGGTCAGACCCGCAGTGGTGGCATTGTGCTGTAGCCTCCCGTCTTATTCGATTCAGATACTCACCGAAGCAACCGTGCCCGGTGAGTATCTGAGTCAATCGATAGGTGACACAGTCGGTCCTCTTTACCCAAGTTTCGAAGCTCGGCAGAACGGCTCCAACAGCGCGTTGGATGGCACAGCCCTGTGCTTCGAGCCGTGCCCTCCAAGCCCGTAATGCTTGCGCGTGTGCGTTCCGCCGTAGTATTTCAGGCTCATGATCCGGCGCTGTCCCCTCGCCATCCCGACCGACAGAACGAATTTGGTCGTAGACCATCGTGTACATGTCGGCCAGAATGTCAAAGGGTGGAGATCGCGCCAGGATCGTCGCTGCCTCATACGAGATCGTACGGTAACCTCGTACGATCCGAATGGCCATCAGCCGCTGCAGACTCCTTAGTTGAGCCTTACAGCGGGAGGAACCCGCCAGGTCTTCAGACCAGACGGGCGCCCCATAGAGGACCATTGATCGCACGACGCCCATGTAGAGGCAGCGAATTTCTTCCCGTGGCCCCCCGAGATTGGGCAGCAGACGATGTAACGCCCCAGCTACCCCTCGCACTCGGGGGACTAATCGCCCGAAATGCTCTTCGAAGCTCCACCGACTGTCCAGAATGAGGCCTAAGTACTTCATGTACTGACCCACCTGGACTACAGCGTCACCCACCTGGAGGCGTGAGCTGGGTGGTTCCTGTCGCCTCCGTAGGCCATGGAACCATATGGCCTCAGTTTTCTGGGGTGATACCCTCAGTCCCAGCTCACAGATCTTATCCACAACACAAGCCACCCTCTGCTCGGCGAGCCGAAGCACTTCCTGGAAGCTTGACCCTCTGGCCAGTACTAGCGTGTCATCCGCATAGCAGACGACACTTACGCCAGAGGGCAGACTGGTACGAAGGACCGCATCGTATGCGAGGTTCCATAACAATGGGCCCAATACAGAGCCCTGAGGAACCCCGCAACACACTTCCCTTCGATTCTCTACTCCGTTCCGATCCACAAACTTCACCGTCCTGTCGCGCAGATAGGCCTCTATGATGGCCCGCAGGTAGGGCGGCACCTCGTGGTATTCAAGTGCCACCCTCATTGCCCGCCATGGGAGGGTACCAAAAGCGTTGACGATGTCAAGGCTAACTGCCAACGCCACCCCCCCTGATCGAACTGCCATTTCCGACAGGGAGCGGACACACCTAATAGCGTCCACTGTAGAACGCCCCCGTCGAAATCCGAACTGGCAGTCCGACAGATCAGGGCCCACTCGCGACAGGTGCCCGCTGATACGGTCAGAGATAACTCTCTCGAAGAGTTTCCCCGACTCGTTCAGAAGGCATATCGGTCGGAACGCGGAGGGAGAATCTGCAGTCCTTCCATCCTTTTTCAGGAGCACCAGTCTCGCTTCTTTCCAGTCCAGGGGGAAAATGCCGAGGCTGAGACAATCCGTGAAAATCTGCCTCAGTTTATTTCCCAACACCGACAGAGCTATCACCAGCGCCCGTCCTGGAACACCATCAGGTCCAGGTGCCGTGTTGCGGGAAGCCAGCCGTCGCACGGCTCGATCCAGTTCTTCCTCCGTTACCTCACACTCGATATATACATTACTATGGTAATATATACATTACCATAGTAAATCTTCTCAGAAAATGCAAAAAATGAAAAAACTCAAATTCGATATTTTTTAATCGTTAATGAGATATTTATTAAAATTTACACTTTAATCACTCGAAAAACGTAAGATTGCATGTTACAATGATAAACAAAAATATTACAAATCGAAATATACTACTATAATTAACAAAATAATAAATAATAAAGTATATATATTTATTAAACATCTACAATATTTTGAAAAGTTGCAGAATCTTCTTTGAAGTATATGCTTATGTGCCTATTTATTACTATTTTAAGATAATTTAATCTCAATAACGATTAAAAAATATCGAATTTGAGTTTTTTCATTTTTTGCATTTTCTGAAAAGATTTACTATGGTAATGTATATATATTTTTACACCATCGGAAAGTAGACATTTCATCGAATAGAAAACACCCAATTTTTGTCAAAAACGTTGATATTTTGACGGACGAATTTTCGATTGAAAATTTGGGTTTTTTTTCGGTATTCAGTCAAAATGAGGTGAAAAAATAGATATTTCAAATCAAATAAATTACGGTGTATTCAGGACATGAAAAGCTAAGTTTCCACAAAATTTAATTAAAAAATAATTTTATTTGTAAAAGATAAAAATAAAAAACCAAAAACCTGGTTTTTTGAATTTTTCACATAAATTTGAGGTTATGTGAAAAAAGTGTGTATGCAAAAGTTGTAGATCTTTGTATTACCTATAACTTTGCCATTTGACTTTTTTCCATAGGACTTGTAGTTTTGCCGGAAATCGAGATAAGCCATTTTTTTCCCTTAAAAACCCCCCCTCTCCCCCTTCCCGACCTCAGATCGCCCGTAATTTATTTTTCCTTTAATTTTTGCAATATTCTCCTCCTTTTACAATGGGTTTCATCCTACTATAATTTATGTTCACTTTTTGTTATTTTAAGAGCTAAAAGCACTGGTCTATAAGTATAAAGGAGAGATATAGATCATTGATCATATTTTGTTTACCAAATTAATCTGTATATTATGGTAATGAATGATCGAACATATTGATCGATTTAGTAATCGATCAATATGTGCACTACCTAGCGATAATGCTAATCAAACGTGACTTTATAGTTTGACCGGAATTTGTTAAAGTAGTTGAGATTTTATGATACAGTGTATACAGTGGTAAAAAGGCTACAGTCGAACACAGTTGTGAATATTAATATAATATAATTTTAATATACTGAATTACAAATGTTCTAAATTACATCTTCATAAGCCTTTCCCATTGCACACCACTTTGATCGATTTTGGATTTGTCACACCGCAATCGGTATGTTTTCATTCATGCAATTCGTTTGCAGGAATATTCAAATAACAGACACTATATTGAATTAAAAAGAAAAAAATCTTGAAAATAATATATGAAGTTTTGAACCCATACTTCTACATCATATTAGCAGTGTGCTTGGTTTCATAGCTTTATAATTGCCTAAAAGGAAGGGTTTTCCTTTCAAGTACGCAACAGTATAAACTTTTGGTTTAATTTCGTTGTTTTACATTACTAGTACATAACAAAAATGACACCCATAAGTCCTGAATTACTAACTCAATTTCAAGCGCTCTATTGTAGAGGCGTACATATACCGTATACGTATTTATTATTTATGAAGGAATGAAAATAAAAATATGTTTTGAATGTTGAAACAGCACTAGATCCTATTATTTATGATTAAAATTTGAAGAAAATGTATATGATTTATAAAATATCTATATTAATAAATTATTATATTAAATAATTAACACAACTATAATTTAAAATTTACTAAAATTGACACAATTTTTTTTTCTCTCGATTTATCTGCTGGTATTTATAGCCTTCTAGTTGAAAATAAAATTTTTGCACTATTACTACACATTGGCTAGACGGCTTGGAACAGAGATTTTCTTTTTTATTGCAGTGCTGTTGACCTATGTAGTTTGCTGTCTTACTCGTGTCAACCATCACACACAAGATGAATAGGGATAGTGACATGTATTCCTTATTCGTCACTACATGGATATTAATTTTTACAACTTTAGTCATTTCATTAATTATTTTTTATTTAGTCGCCAATTGTATTTGAAATACCTATTAATATTTAAAATACAATTGTAGTAAAAAAAATAATTGAAAAAATAATAATAATAATTTTAGTATAAACTTCGATTAATTAATCGAAGTTTATACGAATTTACACAGCAGACAAAAATGTGGATACGTTTGAACGCTTTGCAACACGAAACTATGATTTTCCCTAAATACGTGAGACATGTACTTATTTAAGATGTATTTATAAACTGTTTGGCGTTTAAGATAGGTAAATAGCTTCTCCGGCAACAACGTACCTAATAATGTGCGAACTAGCTCACACAGCAATGTACTTTGGAAGAAACAAATTGGTACGAGATGGTAACATGCATAACATTCTATTCTCGTGTTTAACGTTGTTTAAATGGATTATTTTATTTTCGTTACTGTTCTCATAAAATTATTGGTTGTTAATGTTTTCTTTTTATGAAATCTGTGAAGAGGATTTATGTATTTTTTAAATAAATCATTTATACTAATGTCATAAACTATAATAACTCTGTTACATAATAACTGTGTTTCGTTCTGTTACATCAGAGACAGATTAAACTTTGAAGAAGGACATAGGTCATTTTTCTCGTGAAAACCGATATGCATGCAGGCCAAGCTAGTAGAATAATACATGAAAACAATCAATCTCAGAAATAGACTTATTTAACAATTTTCAGTAGAACGGAGTATTAACATATTTTTGTTAAAGTGATAGCTTCTTAAGGGACGCTAAACTGCTTCGTTACGTAACGCGTTACAACGCCAGTCTGTCTCGCTCTCCTTTTTCTCAGGCATAAGGAAGCTGTAGGCAGTCCTCTCTTGTTTCACTCTAACCAAATAGCAGAATACACACTCTTGAGCATCGTCGTCGAGTTGCCAGCTTATCGGTTTTTATAGGATACACTTTCTTTTCGAACTGATCGAGTCATCTCCATTCCTTTATCGGACTACTAGGCGCAGGCAAAAGTTTCATCCATACGTTGTGGATATACCCAAAAGTCGAACTAAACGGTTTGACAGCCCGTTTTTGGCGAGAGACGCCAAAATTTGGAAGGACCTGCCTGGGTCTATTTTTCCTGATAATTTGAACTCTGGAGCTTTTAAGAGTAGAGTGAACAGGTTTCTATTGGATGAGCGTGTACCATCTTCGTCTTCATCTACACTTTCCATCAGGTAAGATGGAAGACAAACGCCTATTCCATTACAACAATAAAAGAAAACCTGCAGCACTAGTCTTACTTTGGACAGATTTTTATTTGGATGTTTATTTTATTATTATCTATACATTTATTTATTATTATTATTTACTTCTAAAAAATTAAATAGTTCAACTTAGATTACTTTAAGTTAACTCTTCTGTCGGGCGTCAAATATACAAACACACGCCATTATACAAATTCGCAGGTTTTATTAAGGGGCTACTTATCTTCAGGCAGCGAGGTATTCATTTAGGCAATTTGATTTTAGAAGTAAAGCACCCAAATCTAGAAAGGAAATCTATTTAATTTCAAAAACCCTATAATAAAAGACTAAACCATAAACTCATTAGTTCAAGATGTTGGCAAACTATTGGGACAACTTCAAAGTTAACAAGAATGTAGGCTGATGCCTGGAGGCGTGGCTAGTTCAAAAAGTTTGGTTTTGTCATTAAACCGGAGGAAATTTAGGGAAATCCCCCAAGTTGGTCGAGGTCGACTGTTTAGAAGTTCTTAAATTTGATTGTAACGTCATGAAGTCAAGTTTCATACTAATCAAAGTACAATATTTTTTTAAGTTAGTTATTATCTATTTATTCGCTTTGCTATTTCGAAAGAAAAATCTCGAATCAGGTATAAACCCTGTGTCGGCTGAGACTATATATGCATACATAAAACGGACACGAAGTACACCTAGACTGACAACAACAACTTGCTAATCATACAAAGTATTGTTATTATTTACATATATTTACGAATAGGATTGCTCATAATGTAATTAAGACAAGTATTATTGTCGTGTGTAGTGGTTAAGTTAGCATAATATTCCTTTGTTCGCTGTCTATTCAGTCTGGATTAAACCGTTGTCCATTAATAACGTGTTTTATCATTTTACGCCTCCGACCCCGCACACCGCGTTATTCTTCTTCTTATTTTTCCTAGCCTTTATTATTATTTGGGATAGGCTACTAGTTCCAACCGGTTTTACCTGAATATCAGTTTTTCCACGGAGCGACTGGCATGACTGGACTGGCTGAGGGAGAACTGAAAGTCGATGGTTGAACTAGTTGTCAGTATATATATACACACACACATACAGTATATATACACTGCATAGCACTAACTTCCCATTAATAATTGCCATAGATGTTCATAACAACCAGGACCGACGGATTCACGTGCTCTCCGAGGCACGGGCGTGAATCACCGCTATACTCCGGGATGTTATTAAGAATTTCCTGTAATAAAACCCCAACAACACTTTTTGCCCGACCCTAGATGTTATTCACATGACGACGGACCCGGGATATACAGACGATAATTAAGACAAGTATCTACACGAATAAATAAAATTGGAGTGTCTGTACATGTAATATCAAATTAACAGTTTTTTATTAAATGCATATGAAAGCATATACGGTGCTGATTACTGCTTTATTAAGAAGATATTTTTTTTTGTCGTCTGTCTGTGGGTCTGTTTGTTTGTTCCGGGTAATCTCTGGAACGGGTGGACTGATTTTGATTGGACTGTCACTGGCAATGGCTGATGACACACCACTCGTCTTAAAATCGGCTATCCCTCGGTAATCAAAGAGTTAGCATGTAGCGATTTTAGTACAATTCACCCTGCCACAGACGCCAATTATGCAGTGACTGCTTTATTTACCATCATTGTAAAAGTAATTACAACACATTCCACTAGAGTGACTACCCCTAATCGTAAACTGACTATCAAGTGTACTACCGTTGAGGCACGCATCATGCCGCCATGAGCGTGGCTGTGATGGACGGGACGGGTTTTCTCCTTGATCCGCTTCAGTAGCAGCCGCGAGGGGGCGCCGTCCGCGTGTGCCGGAAGTCGCCTAATTAGAGAATTTAAACAAAGATGGAGCCCTCGTCAGTGCGGGCAGGCGCTCGGAAGGATTCACACGGAGAAATAACATGTTCCCTGGACCCCTCCTATTTCAGGCGTAGAGTGGCACACCGTGTGGTTTTAGTCGGTTCGATTCCGACACATAGCCTCGCCGCAAGCCCCGACGGACGACAGACTTATATTTTAAAATTTAAATAATATCAGTTGGGATTTTACAAGTATACGAAATGAATACCATTATATTAGTGAAAAAGTAACCATTTGATTTTATTAAGAAGATAAAATGGTTATGTTGAAAACATTTTAAATTTTACAACACATCATGAACAACATGACTGCCTTGTTGGTCTAGTAGTTAGCGTATGCGGCTGCTGATCAAGAGGTCTCGGGTTCGATTCACGGGTCAGACCAAATATTTGTGTGATCCACAAATATTCGTTTCGGAGTATGGGTGTTTTTCTATGTATAATATGTATGTATTTACAAAAAAAGGTATGTTTATGTATTTATATCAGTTGTTTAGTACCCATAACACAAGCTCTGCTTACTTTGGGACTAGATGATGTTGTGTGTAAGATGTCCAAGATATTTATTTAAAATATTTAACACAACATAATAACTGAAAATTGCTAAATTGATTTTAATCGCATACAACCCTGTCATTCGCTTTGTTTATGAAAACCACTTCACAATATTAGAGGGGACCAAAACTTGAAACCATAATACGATATTTTCAGACGCAATGATAAACAGTCATGCTTACATTTTGTAGCAATTTTCATTAAGCCATCGTTAGAAGGGAAAGTTTTGGAGTACGCCTCTTATCCCATTGGGATCCCATGTCCTCGCTGATTAATTTGGGTGCCCTTACCTTGGTGCAGATGTTAGACCGTTGGAAGAGATATGACAAGGATTCAGAGATGATTACTCTTAAATGTAATTAATTGTTTTTGGAGTTAAGGTTTAAATATGTACGGTTCTAAAAATTTTATGTGATAGCTTATACGACTGATGTGCTTGAAATCTCGGGTTCGATTCTGTGCTCTGCTTCGTATGGGACTAGATGGCATTGTGTTTCAGATGAGTGAAATACATAAATACATTTACGTAATACAATATGAATACAATACATACTTCTGTTATACATTGAAGCATTTAACATTTACAAAGTAACAGTTCATACAAATATTGGTACAACTATATGGAAATGATAAAAATAGTTTTGAAACATTCTAAGCGTTGCCTATAAAAAGTTTTTTTTTTTTTTTTTAAAAAGACAACTCCCGCATTAGGAATATAAATTCCTGTGTCGCGGGGGACTTTACAAACATACATGAAACGGACACAAAGGACACCCAGACTCAGAACAACAAATTGTGAATCACACAAAGTGTTGTCCTACGTGGGATTTGAACCCACGACACTTGGCGTAGTAGGAAGCGGCGTGGCGACCGCTTAAGCCACTAGGCCAACCGTGCGTTTACATCAGTTGTATTAACGTGGTTGGTAAAATAAAATGTTACGAATACGTTTGAATAAAAGTAATTATAATTTTAGTGTAGCATTTTGTTACTAAAGACGCTTCGTGAAGTCAGCTAAAGGTAACATAACCCACAAATAAAATACATTTTTGAAATACTACATACTTGATTGTACGGAAGCAAAATAGAGGTACGTTTAGAAAGCCTTCTATTCTAAGCATTACCTGTGTGTGACAGTACAATCACAGACATAAATGCTTAGAACAATACAACGAGCTATTATAGTTGTAAAGTAAAGGCTATATTACACGGAACAATTTCGGTTTAATTTAGCTTTCAATTCCATTGCTTTAATAGCATGGACACATCTAAACACATTTCAATTTTATTGTTCAATATCATTGAAAGTTAAGATTTATTATTAACTTTCAATGCAATGGAATCAATATTGACTCGAATCAATAAAACCGCGAACGGCAGCGAAGGAAGCGGACCAGTACTCGTGAATACGAACAACTTTTTATATGAAATCAACTTGCCTTTTCTAAAAAAAATGTTGTTTCATTAAAGATACATAACTACATACCTACTTGATCAAAATATAACGAACAGCTGAATTTATTATCGAGTAGAAAAGTTGGTCTCATATAAAAAATTATTTGTATTCTTGTGTACTGTCACCAGTCTATTTTTTTTTATTATATAAGTCATTTATTAAATAGGCACAAATGAGTGAAACACCTGCACGTATGATTTGATGCAACATCGCTAAGCAAATGAACATTGAATGCCTTGTTGAATGTTTTGTGTGTAAATAGGAAATGCGTGCAATTTTCAATGCTTTTCAATGGAATTCTGTCAATTTGTTTGATCCGTGTAATATCGTCATAAGTTTACTTAGTGATTGACCATCTGTCTGATGTCAACCCTCTTTTTAAAGTAATCTTTTTCTAACGAGTGAAAGGTAGAAGTAAAATTGAAGTTATGAAATTGATAGATCGAGGGAAATAGGGTTGGTAAAACCGCAAATCTCAGATGGAGAAAAGAGGACTGAGTGTGACCGTAGAGGCTAGGATCACGTACGCCCAAATCTATGATTAAATCGGGCCACTAGGACAGGATTACATTTATTTATTTAGGTATTTATCAATTATTTTTTAATGAAATAATAGTATGAATAAATATATTTGATTTAATAAAAAAAATGTAAATAAAATAATAATGGGACACTTACATATATTGAAGTTGAACTAATCTTTCAGCAATCAGGAAGATGTTGTATTAGATGTCCGAAATATTTATTATTAGTATATTACTACCACCATTATGGGTGTCTGAGGAACTATATTCTACGCGTGGCCTGACATGCATTTGGCACATTTTTTACTTTTAGGTATTATGAACTTTGATTGTCATAAAAGCAGGTGATACATTAAAGATTTCAAGTCCAAAAAATTTGTTTTTTATTTTAGAGTTTTTAAAAAAAACAGCAATATTTTCTCAGTTAAATCTCAATGGTAAAACGTTGCCTTGTAAACCAAATTCAATAGCATCTATTCATCTCATCATTATTATTAAGTGGCAAGTAGGGAAAAGTAGTACTACCTCGTTGGTCTAGTGGTTAGCGTATGCGACTGCTAATCAAGAGGTCTCGGGTTCAAATCCCGGGTCGGGCCAAAAAGTGTTTTTGGGATTTTCTTAGGAAATTCCAAATAGCTACCCGGAGTTTGGAAGTTTGGCGGTGATTCACGCCCGTGCCTCGGAGAGCACGTAAAGCCGTCAGTCCCGATTGTCATGAACATCTATGGCAGTCAGTGCAATCAAATATACTGACAAACTAGTTCAACCTTCGAATTTCAGTTCTCCCTTAGGGTTGCGGAGGTCCGATGCCAGTCGCTCCGTGAAAAAACAGAAATTCAGATAAAACAGGTGGAACTAGTAGCCGACCCCAAATAAACTTGGGAATAATGGCTAGGAGGATGAAGTAGAGAAGAGTAGAACATATAATTAAGGAATAATATAAGTCATAAATAATCAATCTAAGTGTAAATTGAGGGAAATGTCTAGTTTAATTTAAATAAAACTATTGAGGTGTAAATTGAAAATAATCCTTACTGTTGAATCACGTGTGGTTATAACAGAAGTTTAATATAGAAATGAAACTATGTTTTAGGAATTTATAACAAACTTGTTTACGTTAAATTCAGAGAAAAAATACAGAACATTTTAGAATAAACAACCAATCCTATACCTCCCCCTTAATTTGAAAGACTACCCTAAAATTTTAGCAATATACGTGTGACTCTTGAGTTGCAGATACACATGGGTGGCTATTTAACTAATCGTAATTAAGTAATTACGATTAGTTAATAGGTCAGTTCATTTCTCCCCTAGTTCATAATAACTACTTTAAGTATTAAAATTGAATCTGTATCCCGCAACTAGTTTCATTCATATGCGATAGCAGAATAATTTAGTAACATGTACGTCCGTCAAACACCAGCAGCAGACATAGGTGGTTAACTTTAATAGTCATAATTGGTAGTGTCCGTTTTCCGCCGGTTTGATCTAGCCTCCCAACAAATTGAGCCAATATAATTAAATTCAATGGAAATGATACGGTTTCTGGCACGCGGTATTTACAGTGAATACTAAAAATAATTTGAAGTTTCATTATGATTATTAACTCAGAACACATAACAACCAGAAGTAAAAAGTTATTTTTTTTGTGATTATAACTTCGTACAAAATTAGATTCTATGTGAAAGTATAGGTTTCTTATAACGACAACGATTAAGTACGATAGAAAACAGATTTTTAATCGATTGCTTGAACTGAGGATATTGTATTTAAAAAGAGGCCAAGTGCGAGTCGGACTCGTCCATGAAGGGTTCCGTATCAGCAAGTAACATCATATAAAGTTCTTGTAGTTCGTTGTAACTTTGATCGATGTTTTTATACTAGTGTATTTATTGAATGAAAGGTAAATTGCGTTTTACGATTTATGACGTATTAAAAAAAAAATACTTACTAGATCTCGTTCAAACCAATTTTCGTTGGTAGTTTGCATGGTAATGTACAACATATATTTTATTTCAGAAGTTACAGGGGGGGGGGACATTTGTTCATTTTGGAAGTGTCTCTCGCGCAAACTATTCAGTTTAGGAAAAAATGGTATTAGAAACCTCAACATCATTTTTAAACACCTATCCATAGGTACACTACACGTATGGGTTTGTTGAAAAAAAATTTTTAGAGTTTCAGTTCCCAAGTATGGGGACCCCCAAAATGTATTGTTTTTTTTCTATTTTTATGTAAAAATCTTAATGCGGTTCACAGAATACATCGACTGACCAAATTTCAACAGTATAGCTCTTATAGTTTCGGAAATAATTGGCTGTGACATACGGACGGTCAGACAGACATACAGACAGACATGACGAGTCTATAAGGGTTCCGTTTTTTTTCAATTGGCTACGGAACCCTAAAAAGGAGTATGTAATGTCTTCACGAAGATATAATATACAAGAGTAGATAAACAAATGTTTTGGTGCTTTCTATCCTATTGGCGCTTGGTTTTGCATAGGAAAATAATAAGAAAGTTAAGATTAATTTTAAAGTTTAATCTACCTTAGCAGAATCTTTATGAGATAAATCATATTTCGAAACTCTTTTTTCATTATCTATGATTTAAATTGAACTGCAAATATTTTTTCTGTCTTTTGTGTATGATGACCAGTATGATGGATTCTTGGATTCTGCTCATGTTTTCCTTTAATCAGATTAGAGTCACTTTGGCAGGTTCATATACATGAAAAGCTAAATTAATGTACGGAATACAAAAATATTTAAAATGAATGTCGTTATAGAGTAAATAAACCGTTTTATTAGTAGGTTTACCATAAGTCTTTTTTTACCTTTTTTGTTACTATGTCGTCTGTTTTTGATATTTCCTAATTTGATGAATCTAACTTATAACATCAAAGCTGTACGTATCATAAACGTTTTGCCTTTGAATTGAAATTTCTTACCACAGTACTTCAACATTTTAACTTGTTACTTTATTTTCTTTCATAAAAGGTTTTTTACCTTCAATGCGGTTATTTTCTAAGGGCCATCATCCGCGGTCACTTAATGATCGAATAAAAATGTTTTTTTTTTCATTTCATCTATGTGAATTCTAGTACCATTAATCTGTGAGAACTTTGATGTAATGTTAACTCTCTATACTTTTAGATAGAACTTGATTTAAGTCAAAAGGGTAAATGTTAGAATTCCCAAAAAAGTGTATGATATAATCAAACAAATAGAAAAACAGATATTAAAGTAGCAAATACATATTTAATATAAGAAACCGCACATTAATATGTGAAACCTGTTAGGTATAGCTACTATCTAATATTGATAGGATATATTAGTAAATTAAACGAATGAATGTTGAAAAAATGAGCGAGAAGCATATCACAAAATCTTTATAAGAAGAACCTGACAGATTGATCCATTATTTGATTGAAAACAGTTGGTAAAAGATACCGCTGGGTCTAGAAGCATTAAATTTTGTACAAATGTTTCTTAAATCACATAGGCGATTGAATATATATACATATATATATTCAATCTTGAAAGAATATACATGAAATATGTTTTTCGATATTTTTGCTAGAAGCGGTTTCATACACACAGTAAATACTCTTTGCGAAATACAATTAATAAACTGATAAAATTATTGCATTGTCGCTGTCGTTAGTCCTGTAAGAAGGGTAGACAGGGTGCGGAGGTGAATAAAGCAGAAATACGATCCTTGCTAAAGTGTGTTAAACAGTTTATAAGTTACAAAAACAGATGTAGCAAACTGATCGGTTTAGCCCTATAGTATTATCAATAGCGAAAGTACGCAGGTGCTCTGCACAAAATAAGTGATTAGTAGATCGCAATGTTTATTCAAGCCAGTGTACACCACAAAGCCCGGTCTGTTACTTTTCGCTCCCATTCGCTGCCATCTCTCTTAAGCAAGTTGTCCCTCCATCACCATAGGCCATAGGTTCTGCGACATGTGTGACTAGCCCATTGCCTCTTTAACCTACTAACTTTCACTGTGACTTCGACCTGTGCAACCCAACTTCTACAGATTGTGCCGTAATGTTCCCTGGTAGAAAAACTCTACAATTAATTCTCAAATATTTATTTATAATATATATATATATAAATATAAATACATATACAAGTAATTTATTGAAACATTTACAAGTAAATTACAAAAGCAGTATCGTGTAAAGGTACGTATGAAATATTTTTCTATATATTTATATATGAAATAGTTTCGTGCCGCTACATTACACCACCAGACCGCAACTAACGAAGACTGTCAATGATAATGTTCGTACCTGTCATCTGGTTCGACAGTGCAATCTCTATGTATACTATTGATCGCGGTTCAGCATTTAGTGTGCACAGTGTTGAGTTTACCCTGTGGCCATTAATTAAATGTTCCGGAACAAAATACGCTCACTTCAATATTGATGATGGTTTTAATTTTTAGATCAATCGAATATCGAGTATTTTTCTGTTTAAAATTTGAAATGAAAGTGTACTTTCTTGCGATATTCTTCTCTTGATCTTCTTCTCTGAAATAACAGATGTTGTTGATGTCTTTTTTACTCAAAATGTATTTTTGTAAAATAATCTGGTAAAGCTGGAGGCTCAGGCTAATCTCGGGCTCTCAAACAAACAGGGTATCTAGGCGGTATGTTGGAAACGAAGCGACTAAAACGAAACGATATTTACTTCATACAATTGCTTTCTCATGCATTATATACTTTTTTTTCGTATTGAAATCCTAATTTGTCATAATTCCAAATGCCCATTTAACTTACTGGTATTTCCGTAACCAATTGTTTTGCCCCACATTACGACCATAAAACTAAAGTTGACAAAATGTGTGTATTTCACGTTTACTACACTACAACAATGATTATAAAATTAAGATACAAAGCTTTTTACATAAAACTGTATTTAAGAATAAGTTTGACGAACTCAATATCTCTAAGCCATTTGAAATACTAGTATCTCAAAGAAATTAAAACCATAGACATACTGAAATTATTAACCTGCTCATTTCAGTCTCATAAATATCTCAAAAGCGCAAGGAAATATGTTTCCGACTTGACTCAACAAAACTAAGTGTTCAAAATTCTTAATGACTTTTCACTCACTTCGCTCAGTATAATAACACGCTCATATTAACCCAGATACGCAAGTAACTTGAGTTTGAGTACGTAATAAGTGTACGGTGGCGCCCTCTAGTAAACAAGCTATATAACTTCCTCATAAACTAAATAGAATCAAACTCTGGAATTCGTCGCACTAAAAGTTTGGAAGAAGTTAAAAGCGACGAGCGAGTTAATGCCACAAAATCGTTTCTTTTTTACTTCTTTTTTGTATACTCATTAAGACTTCTAGAAAATATCTGAAGAAGAATTATTTTCTGTTCTGTTGATGTTCAAGATCAAGAACACCAACATGGTTCAAGCGGTCGCTACGACGCTTTCTACTGGGAAATACATCAATACTATATGTGTATATATAGTAAAGTTCAAATCACGTGAGACAATACTTGGTATGATTTAATTATAAAACTGCGGGATTGCTACTATGTACCTTTTTGTTTGTGAGTATCTTCAGTTACTCCGTGATCATGGCGCTTGCAACAGCGCCGAAATATCGGATACTCACAAACAAAAAGGTACATGGTAGCAATCCCGCAGATTTATATTTAAATGTTACTGACCACGAAAGATTAAAACAAACACTTTGTATGATCCATAAATTATCGTTCTGAGTCTGGGTGTTCTTTGTAATAATAAATAATAATAAATAAATATTTCGGACATCTTACACACAACGTCATCTAGTCCCAAACTAAGCAGAGCTTGTATTATGGATCCTGATCAACTGACATAAATACATAAACATACTTTTTTTTTGTAAATACATACATATTATACATAAAAACACCCAGACTCCGAAACAAATATTTGTGGATCACACAAATATTTGGACCAAGCCGGGAATCGAAACCGAGACCTCTTGATCAGCAGCCGCATACACATACCACTAGACCAACAAGGCAGTCAAATTCAAGTGAAGGCAAAAAAGTTATGTCCATTTCATGTGTACAGTTTACAAATTAGAATTAGATTATAATTGGTGAATGTAGAAATAGCAAATGTGTTTTAAAAAATATGAAATTCTACTAATGGTATAGTTTTTTTATGTATAACAGGACATACTCAGGATAAAATTATTTAGAAGGTTACGATAAATTTTATAATCCGAGATTACGAACGGATTACTCTGTTAGTGGTCACAGGTAGACCGATTCTACGAATGAAACTATTTTATGATCACTCATCACTCACACCATAGACCTCAGTCTTTGTCTCTAAGGCACCTGCGCGACCTCCAATTATCAATGTAATTGGCTATTGAAGTTGGCGCGAAGGGGCGAGCACAGCATGTCTAATTAATGGAATCAACTGAACATTGAAATTTTCGCCCCAACGGCCTTAAAGCCAGTTTCAAAACGAATTTATGATGAAACTAAAAGTAATGGACCTGTCTTAATTGCTATACCTAGGTGTTTCAGACACCTAAACTTGGTTCAGTATATTATGTATCTTTTTCATGTCTGAAATTGCAATGAATACGTACTGTGTTCCAACTATCTTGACCGGGTTCTTTATTGCACTTTTAGTGAAAACATACCATTAGAAGCCATTGAACATCGCACTATTTATCGCAATTTTTATGCAGCTCCGATCAATTTCACTGGATCTGGAAAAATAAAACAGGAACGGAACGTCGACCAATCAACCCGCTAATGTTGCATGAAACCTATCAATAATAAAGCTACCCTCATAAATTCACGTAACAACGGATACGTTATCCCTCCCAAGCAAACAATAAGTTGTTATGATTGATTGGGGACCTGGTAATATGCCAGAAAGGTGTGCGGACCTCTCATGCAAGATGCTTCAGTTTTATTCAATACTTGGGAAATAATATTCCTTCTAAAAATAATTGTGGTTATGGAATTATGACTACGTAACTATAATTTTCTAGGGCTCATAACGAAAATATAATATTTACTACAGAACCTTCAGTTTTGGCCAACTGTAATTAAAGTATAAAATATTTTAGAAGCCATTTCTTCAAAAGTTATCTTAAATTTTTTACGTATGTAACATTTGTTTTATAAATTGTGGTGTGTTGTAATGTATGGCATACGACATAAAATATAGTGACATAAACACAATACAAACACGTATTTTGCTATCTACATCTTTAGTCATACGTTTAGTCTTATCAAAACGTCTCAACAGTTCCTTTAATCTTTGCATTCTCAACTTGAGGAAATCTACTTCCTCAAGAACACAAACTTAAATACAAACTTATATTCAACTTAGAATAGATATATTTGTATTGATGTATTAGCAAATCGATGCTTGTGTTTGTTTTAATAAACCAATTTGTCTTGTTACATACACGTGACTTCAGTTCAATATATCTTCCACATTACGTATTATTTACCACAAGATAAAATACAGTAAGTCCTTACGTCATAAAGCATCTAATATAAAATAAACAATTCCCAAAACAAATAAGTGTCCATTCAGCATTTCATAAATTTATTTATCGTGGCGTTAGGGGCCACAGATACAGTGTTGCATTAGCGATGAGAAGTGTTGTAACTGCATGCAGAGTGAAGGTTTGGTTTTAAAGAGGAAGTATGATATGACACCGGTCCGGATACGACGGCGTATCATATAGATAGAGCATCATATCCGGACATATACGGATTAAATTTCGGTTGTACAGCGACTATCGTCCATGTAGTTGATGAAATTTTGATAAAAGATAAACGAATTAATAGGAGATGTACATATGTACAACGAAAATTAACTGAATCAGTTGGTACAGTTAGCTATAAAAATGAATGTATCTTATAAGTATCTTAGTAAATCTTACTCGTTTCTTGTTGTCTTGTGTTTTACTGTATTTAATATTGAATAATTATAAATAAATATTTCAGACATCTTACACAAATCATTATCTAATCCCAAACTAAGTAGAGCTTGTGTTATTTGTACTAAACAACTGATATAAATACATAAACATACTTTTTTTGTAATTACATACATATTATACATAGAAAAACACCCAGACTCCAAAACAAATATTTGTGGATTAAACAAATATTTTGTCAGACCCGGGAATCGAACCCGAGACCTCTTGATCAGCAGCCGCATACGCTAACCACTAGACCAACAAGGCAGTCTAACATATATTTATATTGTATATATATTTTATTGTATATTTATTTATTTGTTTCAATTATTAGATATTGAAAGATACCAATAATATCAATTCAGCCTACTGCCGTCCACTGCTGAACGAAGGCCTCCCTCAAAGTGCGCCAACCATCCCGGTCTTGGGCAGTCCGCATCCATCCACCACCAGCCATTTTCTTCAAGTCGTCAGTCCATCATGTCGCAGGGCGTCCTACACTACGTTTGCATAAATCTCGGTCTCCATTTTAGCTCTCTATTTGTCGACTCCAGCAACCATCAGTCCGCCTTGACCAATTATATCACAACTCAAAATTGTAAAAATAATTTTGAGAGTAATTTGTTCAAGTACGTTTTTTTTTACTTGCTCAGTTAAGTTCCGTATTACCCACTTTAAGACTATTTAAAAATATTTCAAGAGATTAAAATTATTACAACGTATCAAAAATGTGAAATGCTTGAACCCCATTTAGTAATATACATAATTCTGTATCTCAGAACTCCTTCTTGATATTTTAAGCATATTTTACACTAGCTTTCGCCCGGGGCTCCACCTTCGTGTTTGTCGGTTCATCATCATCATCATCAACAGCCTTTACCAGTCCACTGCTGAACATAGGCCTCTCCTTAGAAAGGAGGTTTTGGCCTACTATACCACGCTGGCCAGACGGGTGGGTATAGGGTTGGTTTCAAGGTTTCCTTCTCTTTGCATCGATGTTGTCTTGCGTAGTTTATCCCTTAGTCGCCTTTTACGACACCCGCGGGATGAATAGGGGCAGTGACACTCTGTATTCTAAATCCGTCACCATACGGTAATCTAAATCGGTCACCACACGGTAAACGACGGTATGTCGGTTACCGCTATGCGAAAGTAGTCTATGTCCTTTCCCAGAATCTACACTATTTTGTTAACAAATTTCATTTAAAGCGGTTCAGTAGTTTTGTCGTGTAAATGCGACAGACAGACAGAGCTACTTTCGAAATTATAATATTGGTAAAAATATAATCCTGACCGTAAAGCCATAACGTCAATGCCCACCCAGCTTTACTTACAATACCTATTACTACCGAAAATATATTGGCTATTTCACTTTCCTAAATCATATGGACAGTTCAGTGAACACCGAATTTTACAGTGATCTATGAAGTTCACCCGTTAAAGCGTAAACAGACCACTTCACGCAGATTCACCGTTTAATTAGCCCACTCGAACATCGCTTCAATCGTACAGGTGATTTAATATCTCTCAAAACAGTAGCGAAATATAAAAGACGAAATATTTTTGATGTTCAAGTGCTATATACTGAAGAGGTATTATACCAAATCCTACCAATTAGTTTATTTTGTATTCGCATGGAAATATTTACATTAATATTTTGTTAAAGACAGTACTTCAAAGTATTTATCGTTTCGAAATATGTTTTACACAAGTAGTATTGAGTTAATTTTTTATCTGTTTCAGAAGCGTTTCCGTGTTATTAAATGTGTAATATTCATGATTTATTTATGAACGCGAAAATAAAATTAACTTTTTTTTTTTAATAAGTATTTGTACGGTTAATCTAAAATCAACAAAACAACTAGAAATAGCAAATAATTTAAAAGATACTGTGGAGGAACGGAAATTGAGTGCCTTTTTGGGCCAGCCGTTTAGCTGTATCTACAAAAAAGTGCCCAGTAAAGTGGAATTGTTCGCAAACTGATACCTAAATCAAATCGTCTTAGTAACCCTTTAATGTTTTTAAAAGACCTATCTAATGATAACACAAAAATGATCCACACAAGGTGTAGCCGTGAGAATAAAAAACATCCCCACTTTAGGGGAGGTACCCCAAATATTTTTTTTTTTTTTTTTAATTTTATTGTCACACTTTGTCGACGTAATTACAACACATATTCATGCAAAGTTTCATCTTTCTATCACTTACCGTTAGGACGGTAAGTCGAGGACGGACGGACGGACCAACGGACACAAAGGGTTCCGAATCATAAACTTCGGAACCCTAAAAACGGTCAAAATTAAATTGCAAGGCGCTCTATATTTAATTAAAATTAAATTTTTGTGTTTGTAACAAGATTTTACATAGATAATGACGTAAAAAGATCTTATATTTTTAATATAACAGACTTGACCAAACAAAAAGAAAAAAATCGGCCAAGTGCGTGTCAGGCCACGCACAGGAAAGGGTTCCTCAGTCACCCATAATGGTACGTGGTTTAGAAATCGTATCCAATGGATAATTGTTTTGTTTACGTATTAATGCGTTGATTTTGTATGACTTTTCCAAGTAAGCGCATTGTAAAAGTTAAGCCTCTATAACTCCTGAACTAACAAAGTCATTTAATTCGTTATAGTTTTCATTTAAAGTTCATTATATGGACCACTATCCCAAATTTTTCGGCGGGCGGAACGCCTGTTTTTACAAAAAAGTGGCCTTTAAAGTGGAATTTCTCGCAAACGGATACCTAAATCAAAAAATCGTCTAAACAACCCCTTAATGTTTTTAAAAGACCTATATAATGATACCCTACATGATGGGGTAGCCGTGAGAAAAAAAACATCCCCACTTTACGTGTAGAGGAGGTACCCTAAATAAAAATATATTTCATAATTTTATTGTAGCACTTTGTCGACGTAATTACAATACATATTCATGCAAAGTTTAATCTTTCTAGCACTTACTGTTTGGACGATAAGTCGAGGACGGACGGACGGACGGAAGGACAGACGGACATGACATATCTATAAGGGCTCGAAGTCATAAACTTCGGAACCCTAAAAAGTTGTAGATCTTTTAATTACCTACAACTTTGCCATTTAACTTTTTTCCTTGTAGTTTTGCCGGAAATCGAGATAAACCGTTTTTTACCCTTTGTTGTATTTAGCCATTTATAATCACCTAGCTTTGGTCTTTGTATCTCGATTATTGCAGTAAAAAGTAGCCTATGTCCTTTCCCAAGTTCAGTTCTATCATCATGCCGAATTCCATCAAAATCGGTACAGTGGTTTAGGCGTGAAAGCGTAACAGACAGACAGACAGAGGTACTTTCGCATTTATAATATTAAGTAGGGATTAAAAAAAAAACTACTCACTAGATATCGTTCAAACCAATTTTCGTTGGTAGTTTGCATGTTAATGTACAACATATATTTTTTTTAGTTTTATCACTCTCTTATTTTAGAAGTTAGAGGGGGGGGGACACACATTTTTCCACTTTGGAAGTGTCTCTCGCGCAAACTATTCAGTTTAGAAAAAAATGATATTAGAAACCTCAACATCATTTTTGAACACCTATCCATAGATACCCCACACGTATAGGTCAATCTGACTCTACCCTGCCTGATGGAAAGCATGAGCAGAATCCAAGAGTCGGGGCTACCACACTTGCTGCGAATGCGGACAATAATGTATGGCGACCCACACTATGACGGCTTAGTGAGATGCTTTTTCACGCCCCGGTTAAAGGACCCGAAAACCTCCCCCGAATATTTTTATAATATTCTCCTCCTTTTCCAATAGGTTTCATCCTACTATAATTTTATTTGTTTTCAAAAATTATGTAACCTGGTCTACTGGTCTATATGTCTTTTACAAACTATCATTATGGTTGCCATGCAAGTGTGTTATTCCTAGCCACCTGTGAAGTTTTGACAGGAGGTAAACAGTGATACATTTTGACATCTTCGATTTATGTATTATTATAATCACCTAGCTTTGGTCTTTGTATCTCGATTATTGCAGTAAAAAGTAGCCTATGTCCTTTCCCAAGTTCAGTTCTATCATCATGCCGAATTCCATCAAAATCGGTACAGTGGTTTAGGCGTGAAAGCGTAACAGACAGACAGACAGAGGTACTTTCGCATTTATAATATTAAGTAGGGATTAAAAAAAAAACTACTCACTAGATATCGTTCAAACCAATTTTCGTTGGTAGTTTGCATGTTAATGTACAACATATATTTTTTTTAGTTTTATCACTCTCTTATTTTAGAAGTTAGAGGGGGGGGGACACACATTTTTCCACTTTGGAAGTGTCTCTCGCGCAAACTATTCAGTTTAGAAAAAAATGATATTAGAAACCTCAACATCATTTTTGAACACCTATCCATAGATACCCCACACGTATAGGTTTGATGAAAAAAAAATTTTTGAGTTTCAGTTCCAAGTATGGAGACCCCCAAAATGTATTGTTTTTTTTGTTTTTTTATGTAAAAATCTTAATGCGGTTCACAGAATACATCGACTGACCAAATTTCAACAGTATAGCTCTTATAGTTTCGGAAATAATTGGCTGTGACATACGGACGGACAGACAGACAGACAGACAGACAGACAGACAGACAGACAGACAGACTTGACGAATCTATAAGGGTTCCGTTTTTTGCCATTTGGCTTCGGAACCCTAAAAAGTAAATCGAAAAAAGTTCTTATTTATCCCATTTACTAAAATTCAAATCTTATTTGTAACAAAACTTAAAATTCTAATCCTTACAAACAAGGTGCCAAATGAATTTACATTAAAGCCTTTTGCTTAAATTTATAAGTCACCCTTGGGCTAAATAAAATACCTCAAATACCTTTAACCTGTGCCTAAGAACGTTAAGCCCTAGAGATACTTATATGAATATATTTTAAAATTAATTTGGGGATTATGCTTGGGCATTCATTTGAAGTGTTCTATACAGTCCTTAGAATGTATGACTGAATTTTGGTAACATACAGTATTCAAAAGAGACCGAGATGCTTTGCAAACTAAAATATTTGTAAGGCAAAGGTCATATTTAGACTTCATCACGAAAGATGTTTTTAATATATGCAATTCTAAAAATACATTGGTTATTCGTAAACACAGTATTCATAATACACTATATCAAAATAATAAGCATTAAATAGAGCCAGTATTAATAATACACTCACGTGCATTGAAAAATACCACATCTACAAGTATACAAATAAACAGAATTTGTGAATCTGTTTGTAGCTTTCAATTAACAGCCTTTAACTAAAGGCATACGAAAGTAATTTTTGTTTGTTTCGATAAGTCTCTGGCATGGCTATACCGGTTTTGTTCGGTTTTTTTACAACCCGCGGCGTTACTCGCGTTCTTGTTGTAAAAGTCCAGGGTAGTTAATAACAACAAACGCGTATCTACAGTATTGACGATTTCATGAAGTTCCTAGAGATCGTGAAAATAGCTATTAAATTAATTTGTAATATACAGCATTCAGTTTTATTGTCGACAAATCTAAAAGGTAAACTTTAACTGTTTTCTAAGATACAATTATTTTTGATCAAGGATATATCAATTTAATATCTTTAAATTTTTTTTGCTATCTGTACTCAAACATGTTTTAATGTAGAAATTGTCATGGGGGATGAGTTAAGAAAAGTAGAAATAAAGAAAATGGGATAAGTTAAGAATTAAAAGTAATAAAAATTGTCTACGGATGAAGGTGGAATAAAATCTGGGATGAGTTTAGAAAATGACTTACTGGGATGATATTTAGTGTCAATCTACTGCCTTTAATGTTCTGAGTTCGAACCCTACATGGAACACTTTGTTTGGTTTTTTTTCTGAGTCTTGGTATTCTTTGTATGACACAGGATATAATATTTAAATATCACGTTTGTTGTCATTTTTTAAACAAAGATTGAAGTTTTCAAGCTTTGCTGATGTGCTTAGTTCTAAATAAAGCTAATGAAAACGTGTTACAACAGAGTCATCAAACCTAAAACAAGCATTTGCCACTGCGTATGTTCGCAGCCTTATTATCAAGTCCTGTGTGAAATTATCTCAATTTAGATGGTCATTAGCAGAGTCGCACGGGGGAGATATCCGGCTAGCCGGGTATAAATCTGAATTTAATGACCGCACCGCTTCTAATATTTGCGAACAAGGTTTAGGAACAGACGGTATGCAATCAACTTTGGATCTTCAGTTTTACCTATTTGTGATTGTTTTGTAAGCGCAATAATATAAAAACTTATTTTTAACTTGATTTACATAGTTTCAAAATCATAGTTCAAATATGAGGTATAAGCAAAATTTGGTTAACCATATCATCCAATATGTGTATATAATGTTTTTTAAGGAAACCCTCATGGGTTTCCTTAAACAACAACAAACCCTATACTTTGTCTGGTCAGTGTGGTATACGTATGTGTAAGCCAAAACGTATTTCTTAATACATAATAATAATAATAAG
Source organism: Phragmatobia fuliginosa (assembly GCA_932526445.1). NCBI lineage: Eukaryota > Metazoa > Arthropoda > Insecta > Lepidoptera > Erebidae > Phragmatobia > Phragmatobia fuliginosa. The sequence goes on along the minus strand of OW052064.1, from coordinate 9,959,008 downwards.
AACTTTATTTGATAAACACACTAATTATAATGCGATGTTTTACACTGTACAAAGTAGAAGTATTTTTTTAGGCTTGTAACACTGGGCATTGACAATTGACATTACTGTCAATACCATTCTGTCATTACATAAGGTTAAGCATTATATTCATCAGAGGATTGCCAAAGTATTATTTTATGTAAAAACTAAATTAAGTCAGAGTTTAAGATTCATAAATTCATAATATTTCTACATACATATTATGTGTACGGTGTGAAAAAAACACGAAAAAAGTAAATATTGAATACATGCAAATAAAAAGACACATTGAACTTGCATAGAAATTATTGACAATTATGTATACCGAAACCTAGGCATGGCGCCAAAATAAGATAATAGTATGCATAAAAAAGTTGTATTTCAATTCAATTCGTTACTGCTCTATCGCTTTCTTAACTGCAAACAGCTCAACCTGGAGATGTTTGCATTTAATTTCGAGCAGAACAAAGCAGGTACAGTAAACACTAAAAGTGTTCAAGAATGTCCGGATTTGGGTTTCAAATTTAAATTCAAAAAGGAATGATTTGATTCAATGTTACTTTCTAAAGAATTGTTTCGTCTCGTTACTAAACAATTTCAAATTAGGAAATAAATTGTTTTGCACCTAATGAATGAAACTGGGAAATAAAATATTATTTCGAAAAGTATTAGTATTTAATACGTAATATACATTACAATATTTTCGGTCGATTTTATTCCTTATGTTTTTCACCACATCAACCCGAATATATACCACGCTGGCCAGAAGGGCTAATGTCGGGTTCGTATTAAGGTTTTCTTCACTTTGCAATGATGTTGTCCTGTATATTTCATTCCCTCTTACGTGACCCATGGGATAACAGGGAATGGTTACACGGTATGCTTAATTCATCGTCACACGAAGATATCGTTTACAGTCTATATTTTTAGTACACGTTTCTTCACTTTTAGTGCAAAATAAGTAGATACAATAGATACAATTAATTAAAAATAATATTAATAATATTCATTTACTCAAAAACGAGGTACAGTTTATCTATCTTATCTAAATAAGTAGTAGATATTATTTGGTATTTCATATAAATAGAGGGAAATCAGCGTCTAGGTTATTAAAAACTGTTAGACGGACACCGACGTCATCCTCTACTATTTAGATCGATTCTTAATAAGGACAGTTAGATGGTGTATGACAATATAAGTTTAAAAAAATATAATCATGTAAACAAAGAAAATACAAAACTGCTAAAATAAATGAAAATATAAATGTATAAATGTGTCTGTTTGTGTTAGCTCCGCCCTTCCTCAAGAATCAAAGTATCGTCATGCCGAATATCATTCAAATCCGTGCAGCAGTTTAATTGTGAAAATGTAACAGACAGACAAGCAGATTTAATTTTGAATTCATAAAATTAGTATAGATTTCTCATATTTGATTCTAAAAGACTAAATTAATTCTTAATTAATTAGGAATAGACTTGTCCATATTACTTGATAGACAAACTAACGTTAACAAAATGTAGATTATTATTACGTATGGTTGTCTCTTTAGGGATACAAGGTTGTTTACATACTTACTATACATACTTACAAATTAAATATATAAAGTACTTTTACAAAAAAATATTGAAATATATAAAAACCGGGTAGATAACTCAGAAGAACATTACATATATGTACATCTACGAACTCATAAAATTAATCCATGTATTTAGGTGAAATCGGATACAACATTTTTTTTGCAATAAACTAGATATTCAACCTTCAGGATCATTGCACTAGATTAAATTTTCAATATAATTATTTTATTTCGTACTATTATACAAAACTGTTAACTCTCACTAACGGCGCACAAACATTTTAGTAGTCGATTCCCTTCAAATTACATAACGTCACTGATACAATTTCGTAACTAAATGGAATAGTATCATCCACCTCCGTAAACTTAACTTTTTATTTTTTTATAAGAAAAGAGTGGTACTTTTTAAAGTTATATTATTCCAAATGTAAAAAAGTAATTATACAGAGGAGACTTGATATCCTACAACAAGCCTTAATATTACGTGCTACGTAAATACTATCCCTGATTACGAGCTCACATTAAACTGTCGGTCCCGATAGTTATCATAAGATAACGTGCCTTACCAGTCACCAACCCGCACTCAGTCAGCGCGGCGACGTATGGCCTTAACCCTCTTCTAAGAGCAGAATCCGAGCCCAGCAGTGGACGTGGAGTTATGGTTTATATTAGCCGTTATTCTGTTTTTAAGATCACTAAACTAACCTACACTAAATTTTGTTTCTGGATTAAACAGGTACTTTAATCTCATTCTTATGCAGTTTATTTTTGAATATCTCAAACGAGTTTTACGAGTATCTGTACTTGTTTTAAACGTTCGAAACTGCGTTTGCGTGTAACTGAGTGTAGACCCATCGCCCATCGCACTAAAATAAACTCGGATGAATTTTTACTTGCTTCTGAACTAAATATAATACTATCCTAACAAAATTTTTAGTGAATTTAAATTTTGTGATGTAACAACAGAATCACGGCCATTTTGTTATCTTGATTTTCCGACACCGACACACGTTCTCGCCATGTCTCTTCTGTGTAGAAAACTCCTTATGCATGTGCTAATTATTTACTTGAAGAGGTTATATTAAACATTAAAATAACAATACATTATAATACAATAACGTTTAATTTTCAATTCCTCAAAAAAACTATTGTATATTAATGCAAAGTAAAGTAAAAAAAAATAGTTTAGATACTTTAGTATTTTATAGGTTTAATAAATAACTTTAAATACTTATCATCTACTTTAAATACTTAACTTTATTGAAATAGACATTTTTAAACAGACACTTAATAGGCAACAACATTTAAAGGATATTTTTCTAAAAATATCAACAAATTGTCTATTACCAGAAATGTGTTTCTTCATTGTAAGAAACTTTATAAAACGAAAACATTTAATTTTAGTAATGTTTCTTCACTAACACGTCTGAAACGAGTTTTGTGGAGCGGTGGAGTAAACGTGTGTAGCATGTTTTTGTGTTCCAGGGCGCGCGGGGAGACGGCGTGCATAGGCGAACCCAGGTAGCGTTTGTTGTGCGTGCCCTAGGCTGTACTGTTGTCACTGTCTGTCAATTAGCGCGCGCAGTGAGATCGAACACGTCCAGTCTTGTCGAGAACGCCTTGCTCACTAAAATGATCTCAAATATTTTGAGGAACACTTTTGGTTTCGATTGTACTTCTTTAAAAAAAACTAATAGTTTTTCGTATTGACTGTTTTGAGATTTGTTTAATATACTTCAGAATTTTGGTTCTTATGTTTCAAGGTGAACTTGACAGTATATGAGATTGGACGTGGAACGAAAACACTCACTCTGCACCATTAGTTATCGTCGTGCTGTAAAAATATTTTTTATTTTTGTTTTCGTATTCATTTCGATGCGTAATTAGTGTGGATTTGTGTTATTATGTCATTAATTTACAAATAAACCGCCGATTTCTGTAAAGAGCCAGACGCGTGAAATTTAAGCAGCTGAAAGAAATATTGGGTTACGCGTAACAATTTGCTCACACAGAAGTCTTAAACCGTAACAAAACTGAACCCTGGAGGGTTCCGTAGCCCCTAATAACGATGTGTGACGCTAATTCTACGGAACCCTCATTGATCACCATGCAACGTTTTAGTGTAATGTGCTAATTTTTGTGTTGACCTGAATTTGAATTTTGTTCGTTGTATTTCATTAACTAAAACTGTGTGTTATGTGTTATCATAGAGCTGTTGTTGTTAAATCACATGTGAGATGATCAAGGTGATGGGAGCGTGTTGGGGCGGCGGCTCACTCATCACCGATGATAGGGCGCTGTTCAGGAGGATATATGGATAACTGTTTTATGTGCATCTAGAAATCATACAACGTATTTCTATTCAATTTTAAGTGAAAAATGCATTTAAAGTATAAAAAACCGTTATAATACTGCAATTTAGTACTTAAATATTAAGAAATACGTAAAAATTTCTCGGCGCACTGCGCACTGTAAGGCTCTGTTTAGGCTGTTTCTTCCTTGACTTAACATTGACAACAGTAGCAACTAGTGCGCGCGCACACAGCGCTACAATCAGCCACGTAAATGCTCATACATCCACACTGTTTTGAATATAAATACAGTCCTACTTTCTTTTATAAAAATACACAATCATATGTTTTTATCAAAAGTTGTTGGACTGTAAAGTATGTGCATTCACGTCTCTAAAAACATAAATTTAAAATAAAATTTGTAAATATGTAAAAAATTGGTATGTTAATGTAAAATTAACACGCCGTTTTTCTACAAAACTAATAGGTACTGTGGTGCTAGCGGACTGAGCGCGACTGTGGTGCCACTTTGTGTGGCGTTGTGTACGCGCGTCACTACTAGAATGTACCGAGCGCTACAGCGCCCTGTCACTTGCCACCCGCACTCGCCCGTGTACCGCCTCGGGACGATCCTGGCCATGGCACCGGAGTCCAAAGCCCGCCGCTCCACGCACCACTACTAGGCTTAATGTGGTGTGGCTCATTGTTTCTGTTGCATTCTGTTGTTCGTGCATTGAGTTGAAATGCCGTAGTTATTTGTAGTACAGCTACGACATAGTTGAAAGCGTAGCATGAACAAAAACTGCTCTATATTTTAATAACGTGTATTGCAAAAGGAATTTCCACAGACATTTCTATAAATAGATTAAGCATAAAAAATCAAATCATATCTACTTTATATTTTTTTAGGTAGTTTACTTACTCTTTAGTTTACTTTAAAAAGGGTTTATTCAGCTAAGTCAGTTTACAGTCAAGTGTCAACACTAGCAACAGAATGTAACGACTGTTCCGACACAAGGCCTCCCAAAATTAATAGAGTGTCTCTCCACAGATCGGAAGCTGTTCGTTGGAATGCTCAGCAAACAACAGACTGAGGACGATGTCCGTCAACTGTTCACGCCGTTCGGCACAATAGAGGAGTGTTCTATATTACGGGGCCCCGACGGTGCGAGTAAAGGTTAGTAAAATGGAATGTCAGTGTTAAAAATTTAAAAGCTGCGAATTCGAAGCCTGTACTCTGATTTGACTGTTCTATTTTATTTTTATTTTGTGGCCAAGCATATGACAATTCGGATCTTGAGCTAATTCATTCATTAAATACTACGTTGATTTTACGACTGTCAGTTTTTTTGAGTTGATTGTATGTTGTTAGATTGTTATCAATCCTCTTGGTAGAAAATTACTAGAAATTAAGCTTAGCTTTTTTTACTTGAACCAATGAGTTAAACTCACTTTAAATTTTCGCGTTGTATAAAAAATATTAAGTTCAATTAAATTGACTCAAATGTTTATCTTTTCATAGAGGTCAATTTGTAAATTTGATAAATTATTGATGATGGTCGTTATATTTTAGATATAGACATGCAGTGGAAATTATTTGAGGCAGTGTTGTACATTTATACATACATCACATGTATACATTTTCTCACTCTGAAATGAAATATGTAAACAAAATCTACGCTACACATACATTTAGGTCCTACATACATAGAAATAAAATTTTGATGTTTGGTTGCAAATTCACGTTAACAGCTTTTCACTAAACGCAAATGAAAGTAAATGCTGTATTTACATCAAAAAATCAATTTAGTTTTTTTTTTCTGTCTGTATGTTCCAGCTAATCTTTAGCACATATATACCGATTTTGACAAGGAATATATTACAAGAAGTAGCTAAGGTTACTTTTTGTACTACACAACTGAGCCCTTGTTACTCGCGGTTATTATTGTAAACGTACAAGCAAAACCTATAATTCAACCATAATATGATACATTGAAATATATTTCCTCATGTGGCGAACATAAACAAGCCTACTGAAAAAGATACCCGTTTCATTCTCACTATCATTACAAATGCGGGTAGTCAATGAATTATTTACATTGTGGGGTCAACCCCAAGGTTTAGGCGAGTACCCATATCAATAGGGACCACGGAACTGGTAAGTAGGGGACAATGCAGTTTGGTTGTTCTTACCGCTTGTTAGTGATGTTTCTTTTGATGAAATGCTCGTCATCTGCATTTTTTTAAATTAAACTCATTTGTACTTTATTACATATAAACTACGCAAGACAACTTTTGACCGGCTGGACCGAAATTGATGAGAAACCTATCAATAGATAGTTAGCTCGAAATCTCGGGACTGGCTGGTCCGATCTTGATCGGGTTTTCAGGCGAGGATTGAGGATTAGGAGACCTATCCTAATCACCAAGGAGTGGCATCCTACAAATAAATTTGGATTATTATTATTACAAAAAATTAGTTTTCAAAATTTTGAAATTTTATACTCGCAAAAATTTTGGACTGTTACGGTATAGGGAAGCTGCCGTTCACCCTCTCGCCACCCCACGAAACTGAGACTTTGACCGGCTGAACCGAGATTGATAGGATTTTTGTCAATCGACAATCAGGCCGATATCTCAGGATTGGCTGGTCCGATTTCGTTCGGGTTTTCGGGAGTCGATAGAGGACCCAGCGCCCTATCTTCTTCAGGTAAGAGAGGCTCTCTACATAGAGTCTTTAGGATATTTTAAAAAAATATTATTTATTTAAATTATTTAATATTAAATTCATTTTAGAAAACTAACTGATATATAGTTAGCAATATCCGCGACTCCACGTAGGGTTTTTCAGGACTATAAAAATTTTCAAAAATATTTTTTGAAAATTTTTATCCCTTTTTAATTACTTGCTTCCCATTAGGCTAGTGACATTGTACCTGTCTTTTGACGGTACAATTAGGTTAGGAAATTTTTAATTGTAAATATATATTGGACTTTTTGACTTTTTATCTTTTAATTGTATATAATTGCAATTTTAATAATTTAAATTATTGATTTACATTGACATTGTACTTGTCTATTGACAGTACAATTAGTTTTAGGTAAATTAACTGTGTATATATTTTAAAAATCCTTAACAAATTAACATTCAATACTATTTTAATTGTACAGTATAGAAGTTTAATAATTTGAATTATAGATTATATTATTAACTTGTACTCTGTCTTTTGACAGTACAACTAGTTTTAATAATTTTAATTGTATATATTAATTTAATTATTGGATTTTAACTGTACAGATTTTGAATTATATTAGTTTTCCTTTTATTTTAACTTATTGACATAAAAAATTGTTTTTATTTTTATTTTAGCTTATATTTTAACCATTGACTGAGGTTTTTACACCTCATCTCATATAGACAGGCTCAGATCAGAGCACAGGTTTTACTTTGAAATTTAAGTTGTTTTTAATCTGATTATTTTGTTTTTAACCCCCGACATACCCCCCTATACAGGGTCACTTACATACAACACTTTCCCCGTCACTCTCTCACTCTCGCAATAATGCCTAACATGTACGAAACCCCCCCAACATCTCGCGTGGCTCCCGGTACCTCCACCTCACCTATTGTAGTAAAAGACGCAGCAAAAACTTTTATACGGAGACCCGGAACCAAGCGAAGGTCACTCGACCTTATGGAACAGTATAAAAGGCAGCATACCACCTACGCTAGCCAGTCGAGTGACCTTCTACTCCAGGAGGTAATGACCACCTTCGAGGAGATCCCCTCGAAGTGTGCGCAATACCCGCAAATGCGGAAGGACATTAAAGCCTTCCTGGAGTCAGCTTCGGATAAGGGTCTCCGTCTTTTATTCGAACTGAGCAGGCGTGTTAAGAGCCTGGAGGAGAAGGTGGCCGAGGCTGCCGGCGTGACGGTGATCGAGGACACAGACCCAGAGACCGCCGCCTCAAAACTACCGGAGATCGCGATCCTGGCCAAACTTTCGGAGATGGAGGACTCCATCTTCACGTGGTTCAATGAGACTTACTACAAATTACGAGACAAAATCACCGACGCCTCAACAAAAATGGAACAGCAAAGCGCCGAGGTAGTCGAAAAGATCCACGAGAAGATGGAGTCCGTCCAGGTCGACATGGACGTGGCAACGGAGGGGATCGTGGTGCGGGCGCAGTCCCAGATTGAAGATCTGATCGGGACTGTCGCTCGGGACTTGGTTGTTGAGACCAAGTCCCACATCGGAGAGGCAATCGGCGAGGCTATCAAGCTCCAAAAGCCCGAGAGCCTCCCGGCCCCGGTCCCCCCCTTGACATACGCCAGGGCCGCAGCAGCCGGACCCGGGCGCCGACCGGCGCTTCACTCGGTGGCGGTCACCTCCACGAACAGTCTTGAGACTGCCGAGGAGGTGCTCGTCAAGGTGAAAAAGGCGGTCGACGCCAGGAGTACCGGCTTAAAGGTAAGTAGGGCCAGGAAGGCGAAAAACCGGACAGTCATCCTGGGCTGCGACACCGTGGGGGAACGCGATCGAGTGAGAGCAAAACTCGAAAACAGTGGTAGTGGGCTTGTGGTGGCCCCAATGAAAAATAAGGATCCACTCGTCGTCCTCAAGGACGTTTTTGTCGACGGGGACGACGAGGACGTGATCAGGGCCCTTTACACCCAAAACGCGGATATTTTCGTGGGGCTGCCGCAAGAAGAAAAAGAAATTAAGTTAAAATATAAGAAACGCACTAGGAATCCCGAGGCGTCCCACTTAATCCTCCAAGTGAGGCCGAAAGTGTGGCAGCGGATGACCGGGGCCGGAACTCTCTACCTTGATCTACAAAGGGTCAGGGTGGAGGACCAGTCTCCGGTCGTCCAATGCACAAGGTGCCTGGCATTCGGCCACGGCCGAAAGTACTGCACCGCGAGTGTGGACAGTTGCAGCCACTGCGGAGGACCGCACCTTCGTGCGAAGTGCCCCGAGTATTCTGCGGGGGCCGGCCCGCGATGCTGCAACTGCGCGCACTCCGGGTTGGAGAACATAGGCCACAACGCCTATAGCGCCGAATGCCCAACCCGCCTTAAGTGGGACTACTTGGCGAGGTCCAACACGTCATATTTATGACTACCCATCCACAGTACACACACACAAGACAGAAACACATACACCTATACACATACATAGACACTTATGTATGAAATATATAATAACTATATAAATGATTACATAAAAAACATGCATACAACATATAACACGTACAATACAAATAGTTCATACAGAAGTGTCAACAGATGTTTATATTTTTGAATATAAATACTCTGTTGGCAAGATAGGGAGATTATGAACATACACAACATAAACACTGACTAAACATACAATTACACAATACACTAGCCATGAATATGACGGGTTGGAATATAACATCGGAGTGGGGTGTCTCGGCGAATAAAATACAGACAGACAGACAATAGGGCGAAAGGACAGTATGAATAAAAATAATAAACCACACCACTGGTGATGTAGGAACAGGACTAAACCAGCTAGTCAGACTACTCATTTACAACCACTACACATATTACACTTATTATTGGTCATATCTTTTATATATATATTCAAACACGTTTCTACTTGTATTTATATCTTAACTGTTTACTTTTAATTTATTCTATTTTAAATTATTATACTTTTTTTAGTTACCGAAAGCAAATAACTGACACAAAGCTGACAATTTCATAGGTAAACAACAAAGAAAGTTCCTAAATCCTTATTTTAATTATTTATTTATTTAATTTGTTTTAATTTAATTTAATTTATTCTATTTTAACATATTTTGTAATTGTAAATGTAAATAATTTATCAATTGAACTAAAAATTTAAATGTAAACAACAAATAAAGCTCTAAAAAATCTGAATAAAAAATGGAAGTCAGATTGACAAACAAAAGGATTTTAAGAACATATATATTGTAAATAATCGAGATTTTAATTAATACAAAAAATGTAATATAAATGTAAATAGTGTAGATTAACCAATGTTAACAAAATTGGGTATACATACCCAATTACTTAATTTTAAATAAGCTAGCTTAAAAAAAATATTATAGATATACAAGAGCCTGTCGATCCTACGGACGGGGAAAAGTGGCGAGGTCAAAAGAAAAAGACCTCTTTAAAAAAAAAAAAAAAAAAAAAAAAAAAAAAAAAAAAAAACTACGCAAGACAACATCAATGCAAAGAGAAGGAAAACTTGAAACCAACCCTATACCAACCCGTCTGGCCAGCGTGGTATAGTAGGCCAAAACCTCCTTTTTAAGGAGAGGCCTATGTCCAGCAGTGGACTGTTAAAGGCTGTTGATGATGATGATGATGTACTTTATTGTACAAGTTACGTTAGGCATGAAATAAATGCTGAAAAGAATACAAGTAACTTAAGATATGAACTAAATGCTAAAAATAATATAAATAAAATATTCGTTACTAAAAATATTTTAATTAGTATGGTCATTTATAAATTTAAGGCTCCTAGTAAGCGATGCGTCGAACGATGTGTTCAAAAATTTTCTATCTGTCAAGATATCATGACTTTTGGTTGGCACAAATGAAGTCAATCTGGCTTTTCCTGAGCTGGTTATATTTCACAAGAGTAAATGAGCTCTTTTATAATTACTGTTCTCTTACAAACCATAAACCGTGAAATTATACGCTATGCAATTCGTCATATTGGAACCGGTTTAATTTAATGTCGTCCCAAAATTGTTACATTTTAATTGAGTCGCAACTCTAAAGGCGGTATTACGCGGCGGTTTGTTAGTCGCCTAACACCGTCTTTATATACTCATTAAGCTTTTTACTCTTGAACATTATTGAACGATAAAGTTATTAAGTGCGTACAGATGTAGAGAACAGCGCAGCAAATTGTTAATTCGACTTAATTACAAACGGCTCAGCGGCAAACGATAAAGTATTTTTTTACGAGCATCCCTAGAACATTATCGTTAATGTTTTGCCGTTATAAATTAAGTGGTGTTTCGACCTCAATCTTGAGAGATTACAGAGTTAAGGAGTAATGGAACGTCGTGCGATCGAAGAGTTTAAATTTCGAATACGAGTACATGTCCTTTTTTAAATATTGGTTGTAATGATAAGTATTTAATAATGAAAGTGCTCTAAGCACTTACATCTATATGCCAGTATTTTTTAAATTTTTAACATGATACGATCAAAGGGGGTTCTGTGTCTAAACTTGGAAAGATTTTCTCTAACGTTATGAGAAAATAATGTAAAATACACATTATTGAGTACTTCTAAAAGCCATCCGCGGTCAACATCTTACCTTCATTATCAATAAACCCATGATCAAAATCTGAAAGTTGTAATAATTACAAATTTATTTGTAATTAAAATAAAAAAGTCTTTAGTATTATATCTCATTCCAAATAATATTTAAGTATATAAATTAATATGTATTCGTTTATTGTATGCCCCTCGCTAAATTTCAGGAGATTTTTTTGACACAAGACGAATCAAACGACACCTTTAAATTCGAAATACCTTTGAGAGCAGATAGTGATAAATATACACAAATACCTCTACATATTTAAAAACACATTAACCGTCTGGATCATATAATAAAAGCTCCGTTTTACTAGAATAGAAGCATGGAAAATAAATATACAACTCAAATGATGAGGATCCTATACAAATATTTTCATTGTTTGTACTCAGTGGCCCAACTACGATAGTGCACAACGCTCAAGCCTACGAACATGGCTAATTAGTCGCAGTTTATTAGATGGGACTGCTATAATTAAATGGGACTAAGGTTTGGGAAAAACCGAGCTTATAATGCAAACAAAGCAAAACATGTGAACCTTTTTCAGATATAAATCTTCAAGGTGCCTTGACATACAAGTGTGGTACAATTATTCAAATGAGGTCCGACATGATGTTGTGTTTTAAATTAAATGTATGGTAAGGGCGTGATCAGTGGATTAAAATGTTAATTTTATTTGATTATATACTTGCAAACTTAGGGGATATTAGAATCTTTGGTTTTGATAATATATACAAGAATTATTCAACTTTGAAAATTAATCGATTTGAATTGTCGAAATCGAAAACAAAACAATATACTAAAAGATATTTTTTGTAATATTTTTAAATTATATTTTTTGAATGGGACCTGTTCAACATGGTCATAAAATTGTATATCCGGATAAACATGATATCAATTTTATTTAGTACGACAACCATATTTAATGAATTTCGAAAGCAAACAAATAGTATTAATTTACCCACCATTAATATTACTGAAATATTATACGTTTCCAAAATTATTTATTTATTATTTTGAACAAGTTATAAATAAAACCAAATTAATATTAAATGCAAATATTCAAAATCACTGACGTAGACTGATAATATTTTGTTGGACGTGAGAGTTTATGAACTGTAATTATTAAAAATTAACCGTAAGTTTAATATAAAATACCGACTAGAAGCAAAGCGATTAAACAATAGTGACATAATGTCGACAAATAATATGTCTACTAGAATACATCCATCTCTATCATTCGACATCAAATCTTAATATAAACGACTTAAACTTTCTCTAAAACATCACTCGGCGCACCGAAGAAACAATCTGGGCCTAATAAAGCTACGCCTTACTTTGTGCCACGTTTATGAAATTTCCTGCCTCCTAAGTGGCATAAAGCTGTGTTGTGCTACTAAAAATCTAATTTAGAGCACGAAAACACAAATGACGACCTCATTGGTACAGTTACAAAGTTGCTAACTTCAGGTCTTAAGTTGGAATTGTACACTGACTGAATTATTTAATAGGTTTTCAATTGGCCTAAACTAGGATTCGTAAAAAAACGTAAGTAGTTTGAGACAGTCTAGTGGTTAGCGTACGCGGCTGCCGATCAAAAGGTCTCGGGTTCTTTTCCCGGCTCGGACCATATGTTTTTACATCATAAGTACATGTATTTATATCAGTCAGCTAAAACATAAAGTACAAGCTCTGCTAAGTTTGGGACTTGAGAACGTTGTGTTTGAGAGAGAAATTTCTGTATCATTAGTTCTGGAAAACATTTTAAATTGTACCTTTATATCGTAATAAGCTCTATGTTACGCCTAAAATAACACAATTTGGTTTTCGCCAACTAAATGGCGAATCAAACCGCTTTCGGTCGAGTAACAAAATGTTCTAACGGTTAATAAAAGTCGTTTTAATTTGCAATTCGCGACGTTATCTCCGGAGCTCACGTCAGCCAGTGTCAGGGGTCCTATTATGGAGCCATATTATCGATAGACGGTTCCGAATATCGTTTAGTTTTTCACTTTTCAGTATTCCGTTTTATTCGTCTCTGCAGATAGATAGTGTTTGTTTCAGCTTTATTTTAGTACACTTTTATTGAGTAAATATACACTAATATTATAAATCCTGAGTTTGTTTACTTGTTTCATTGGGAAATATTTTAGTGTTGGGAGGCCTATTCATCCAGAAAGACTTTAGGCTATCACGACTGTATTTTCACGCTGCGAACGATAAGGGTCAGGCGTCAATGAAAAGCATTACAAAACAAAGAAATTTTAATTGTTTTGATAAGAGTGGGTCAGTTAATAAGTATTAAAAAAGTAAATGATTATAATCATGTTTAGATAGAGTAATCACATCAAGTCCTTAACAGATCACTGTTGGACATAGGCCTATCCTAAAATAAAGTAATATCTAAACATATTTATTTAACTATAAATTTTTGTAAGGCTCCAAACATACGATTTTTTTTAAATACTGATCGTATCGGATATTTGTTAAAAAGGGGTCTATTTCAAACTATCTCGTTATTCTCTATCGTTTAGCCTTTGCGTAATAAGGTCGCCGGGTCACGGGGACTCCCGTCGTAAAAGAAGGAACAACCCAACGCTTTACTAGCGCGGTAATGACTCTCTCGTAAAATATCACCAATTTACTTCGCACTTAGATACACAGAATGCGAAAAGATTTTGATTTGTACTGACGTTAAAGTAAGTGTAAATATCACTCAGTGAGTCGTGATTTTCTTTTGTTTCTTTGTTACAAAATAAAATACAGAAATATCAGTTAGTCTTTATTTACACACGAGTACGAAGAGTTTTTGAATCATTACCAAAGTGTTGATTCGAGATTTTGAAATTAATAATTATACTCAACATACTTAATTAAGAAAGTCTAATTCGTTCTAAATCTCAAATCTTACATATGTGTGATGTAAGCTTTGATGCTTAGAACGAATTAAACTTACCTCCATATTAAAGAAAACAGGTTCTTACAAAAAAGTTATATTTTGTTAAAAACCTGTTTCGCATAAACCTGCTATTCATAAGTTACAATTTTAAAAGTTATAACTCAGTTTCCAGTTCGAAATTGACTTTTGTATGCACTTAGCATTTTCTTACACTGTTTAAAACCAAAATTATGTTGTAAAGTTCATATTTCACTATTAGCTGTATCAGATGAGCGAGTGACAGGGCTACATAGTTCTGCACTAAGCGAAGTCTCTTGGAACCGATAAAAAATGGCTCTCGTCCACGCGTCACCTGATTTACATGGTAACGCATTCAGTATCCGCATTTATTACGTGCTAAGTGTCACAAGAAATTGGCTAAAATTACCGTTTTTCGGAAAGCTTTCAAAAACTCGCACTTATGACGACGAATAGGATAAGATTTTTTTAAATTCGTAGTAAATATGAAGTACAGGTTATCTCAGGTTATCTCTACACTACCTTGAAATTTAATGATATATGAATACAAAAATCCATGTACCTATGTATCTGCAATGGATATTTTTTGTAACCTGAAAGATACAAACACTTTGTCGTTGAGAGCCTTTCCTAGACAGGAAGTGCTGGAGACTACTTCGTTTATAAAATGATAAACTGTGGAATTCTATAGGAAATGGATTCATTAAAAATAATCCATTTAATGCATAAAACTTGTTTGAATATTTGTTTAAAAATGTTTTAAATATAGTGTAAGAGCTATGAATGTGCTATAATTCCATGAAAATACGAGTTCAAATACTTTACTACTTTTTTCTTTTACGTTTCTTAAAAGCTGTTTTAATAATTTATGACTTTGAAACACGTAAAAGTTTTATGTGTCAAGTTAAAAAGTAAAATTGTAAACTTTTTATATTCTCTCCTAATTTGTAATATAAATATTTATCGTGGATTTCATGGTAAGCGTTTAAGATCTTTCCAAGATCAAGATAGACTTTAAGTCTGAGAAAAACAGACTTAAACTTAATGTTGGAAACTCAAGATCCATTTAAATCAACGTTTCCATCTCGCGGCTTTGCCCACGTATATATCGGATATTATGACATAAAGTAGCCTACATCCTTCTCCAAGGTCCAATTTATGTACACACCAAAATGAGTCCTCACAGCCGACTGGTGAAGTGCTCATAGCCGTGTGGCCTTAGGTGATGGGAAACAATTACCGAGGGTAAGTAACGAAGCGTGGTTAGACCTAGATGGGTGACCGTTTGTGGCATGATATGTAATGAGGGTTACCGTGATTTAGAGGTCACATTAAGCAGTCGTTCCCGTTTGTTATCATAAGATAGCAGTCATAAAACCTAGTTGGATGCCTTCGGGTGGCTTTAAAACATCCAACCGCAAGATTGATTACGTAGCCACAACGTGTCTTGCTAGTCCCCAACCCGCACTCGGTCAGCGTGGGGATGTATGGCCTTAACCCTCTCCTGAGAGAAGACCCGAGCCTAACAGTGGAAGACATTATGGGTTGTTCATTTCATTTAATTTGAGTATGGACTATTACTGAATTTTAAAAGTAGCTGACTCCATATTCATAGCTTATTTCAATATAATGATGGCTATTAAAATGATAAAAGCTATATATCTAAATTTAAGCTTGATGAAAATACTGATTTTGTAGGAGACTAATTCAATTTTCGGGCTGTAGGATAAACAAAAACATATGTTCTTGTCTGGTGACCAGGTGTCTCAATAATGATAAGATAAAATCTATCTATAGCTCCTTATATACCAAAAGATCTTACTACTTAAATTAATCTCAATCTTGCTTCCCCTCCTCCCAACACCCACTCATCAAAATATTCCGATATTAAAATGTTACGAAAATTAAATCCTTTCAAAATTTTTCAACATTTATACTGTCACTTTATAGTTCGAGTATTTAAGTCACGTTAGCATTAACATAACCAAAACCCTAAAATATGCTCACGTAAATAATGCCGGATAAGGTGTTCCGACAGTAAATACCCTGAACGACTGTCGAATGAGATTCCAAATTTGTCTGTTCAACAGACTTTTATCACAACTTCTTTAGCTAATTAAATCTTTTTTTTGACAGATATTTTATAAAGATTGCTTGCTAATAAAGCTCTACGAATAAAAAAATTGATGTGGCATGCCATTAAGATTTTGTGCTGTATGCAATTGAAGCAGACGATAGCTTATTAGCAACGGGTTATGCTAAAATGTTCAGAACACAGATGTTATGAATCCAAAAATACAACAACTAAATTCTTCGGGCGACCTCATGTTAATCTTTCGTTTGCTTTTAAATAATTGAAAGTTGTGTTTTCATTCCTAAGACTTGGAAACAGAAAATAACGACATATCTGTAGTAAATTACGTACAAATGCGTCATAATATGTCTCGCAGAACTCGGAGTAACTCACGTAACACGGGGGAGCCGACGGATTGTAATGAAATTTTCGACTTTCCCATTATTGTGACAGCGCGCGACAAGTTTTAGCGGCGGACGAAAACTAAGAGCGTTCATTTGTATAAATGTAATACATTTTACGAGTATATTATTTACTGTGTTACACTGTTACTTATATGGTATAGAAATGAGTTACAAGCAGTCCTAATTTGTAGATCTCCTTTGTTTTTCTTTAGGAAAGCTAAGCTTTTTACCTTAAACGTTTATAATACAGTAAGTTGTTTAGTCATCTCACATACACAGTGATCTTATCTCAAACTAGAGTCTGTACTATAATATCAAACTCCTTTTAGTTACATATTTTTTTCTGACATGTAGAGTAAGAATAAGTGATCGTGTATTTCACACAAATATAAGGACTCTGTAGTAATCGAACCGATGACCTCAAAGTCGTGGGTTCGACGTTTGACGTTTCATTGTGGGTTTGTGGTTATGCTTTACAGTTAGGCTCATTAAACACTAAACTAATTAGCTTAGTGTTTAATGAGCCTAACTATTTAATTAGCGTCCAGTGGTTATCTTGTACAAACCTAGCATATAGAGGCAGTGAGTTGTTATTACTAAGTCAAGCAATATATAATAACTTATATTTTATATATAGTATTAATAATATAAAATATAAGTTAAAATATTTATATACCTAACTTAAAATAGTTCAGTATAATAAAAATAGACATCGTATTTGTAGCTCTATCTAAAGTTCAAAAGTACTCTTACCCGTTACCTTAAAACATAATATTACCAAAGTCTCATCATAACAAAGTGTTCTACACCTAAAAGCAACTACGGCGAGCAGTTCGAACAAACTCCCGCCCAAACATTACAAAGTCCATTTGATTTTATCGCCATCGACTATATAACAATAGAACGTAACTATTCAAATGTTGATCCTACGATTTCCGCGGTATTACTCGGCTTATGGAGGTCGAAGGGAACATTATTCGAAAAATTTGCGCCTATACTGTAAAAACATAATAAAGCCAGGGACGGAGAAAAAGCAGCACATTCTCGCCATTGCAAATAGCCACATTACGACCTATACGAGCCAAATAGCCCGCCACTGCTGCCTAGAGATCAATATGCAATATATGTCTGCACGATGAAAGATGTCCATTTTATATCATATTATGCCCTTGTTCTTTTGATTATTGTTGGGATCTAGTCTTCAATAACTCGAAGGTTTATTTCTTGGTAAAAAGATTATGCAATATAAGAACCTAATTATCTCCCTCCCCTTTCAACATAGATATAAAATGTTCATATATTAAGTAAAAAATAAAAACGTGAGAACCAGACCTATTAAGAACTGGATCTCGTTTGCTAAAGATGGGATTTTTTTTCTCTGCTTGTGCACAGGTCTCTTACCCTCTTTTATGCCTGTGAGACAATCCCATTGATACCACCCGCTGGTGAGTATGTCATATTCGAACCGATTAAAATCAAATCGGCAGTATACGGCAAATAATTTCCTTCAGATAATTTCACCTGAAGAAATTATTTTATTTATTCAGATCTTAGAACTTTGTACGAAAACGAAGAACTTAAAAACAAAAAGGCTAGAATGCTTATCTGAAACTCGATAGAGACAATATCATCGTCGTTACTTCCAGTCACGTATGAAGATTTATTTGAAGATCAAAAGTATAATAGTTTAGAATTATTTATACGGTTGAGAGCTATTTGTCATTGGTTGATGCATGACTAATACATTTATTTATGTTACTATTTTAAAAATTTGCTTAATTTTAAACACATACGACGTACTTTCTTTTTTTGCTAACAACCGTCGTTTCGTGTATCTAAGTTTGAAAAGGGGCTGCACCGCATGTTATTTCGCTGCGGTCGATCTGTGGTCAGTGGCCGCAACGCAACCGTCACGCGGCGTGACGGGCACGTGTTGCGGCCGCGTCACGTGACAGCGACGGAATTGCGTCCTGCAACTAATGAGCGCTTTGACGTCTTTCTGTGGCTCCCGACCTTCGTTATGAGAAATGGGTCATGGTTTCTGTTAATATAATTTGTGATGGACACCTCGATTTTAGAGGGCTTTGTTTATGTATTTTAGGATGATTGTTGAATTTTGAGTAGATAAGTTTACCGATAAGAGTTGTTAGTTTATTAGAGATAATATAGACTAGATATTTAAATAATTTATATTGTCTACTAATGAATATAATTAATAATATTCCAATATTATAATAACTAAGCTGGCCCCTGCAGCCCCACCTGCTTCTTATACTGCCCGTAGCGTAATTTTTTAAAAGAAACAGTTACTTCATATATGTTTTTTTATTTATGAATCTTTAGCAATCTACGCAGCGAACGTAATAGAAGCTCTCAAAATAATAATTGTCCTCTGTTTTTAATCATTTTTCATTGATACCCCGCTACTATTGGGCGTAGTATGCTGATAGTAATAATTAGGCTATAGCCTTCTCCGACAAGTGAAATAACTACAAAGAAAAAAAAATGAAATCGGAATAGTAGTTTCTGAGGTTAGTATGTTCAAACAAACGTTCAGCTTTATAATACTAGTATAAGTTATATTAAGCTGCAACACGTAGCATAGATTCTTCTATCATTTCTAATAGTATAAACGCGAAAGTTTGTGAGTATGTATGTATATATCTATGTTTGTTGCTCTTTCACGCAAAAAAATACTGAACGGATTTGAATGAAACTTTACAGTAATATAGCTAATATATCAGAATAAGTTTTTACTGAAATAACAAAATATAAGCGGGCGGAGCCGAAAGTTACTCTGTCTGTCGAGCTTTCACGCCGAAACACTGAACTGATTTAAATGAAATTTGGTACACAATCTAGAGCTTGAGAGAGGACGAAGGCTACTTTGTACACGCGGGTAGAGCCGCGGACGAAATCTAGTTGAAAATATGTATATCAATAACATAAAAATGACAGGATATTACTAAATATCTCATAAAGTTATATCATGCAGTCATATTTGCCATGGGTACATCCCCTTGTTACATGAAACATTTGGCCCGGAGCGACGGAAATGTTTAACTATGTGGAAAAAAGAATTTCTGTGCTTTGTGCTCAAATCCTCAGATATGAAATACGCATTTAATTAAGCTTTATATTGTAGGGAAGCGAAATTGAATGATAAAATTAGTGAAATGTTGATAAAATATACCCCACGTTACCCTGCCCGGTCATCTTGCTGACAGAGAAAAATACAAAATTAAATGTAAGGGAATGATAAGAATTATTTTGAAAAAAATATATTGGATGAAATACATAATTATTCAATAATAAATGAACGAGATTTTCAAGAAACTCCACACTAAATTAATGTAAATTGAGTTTCATAAATACATCGTATCAGAAATGAGACTATCCGTCAAAGAACTAAGGTCATTGTCATAGCCAACTGGATTAGCGAGCTGAAGTGGCTGTTGGTTGGCCATATTAGCCACATTAGTAAAACTAATGACCGTTGGGGTAGAAGAGTTCTGGAGTGAAAACCGTGTCTGTGTGTGGCAAGCGTAGTGTAGGACGCCCACAGGCCAGGTGGAGTAACGACTTGCGAAGGATGATTTGCAGGAGCTGAGCGTGAAAAGCCTAAAATCGATCAGAGTGGTGTGCAACGGGAGAGGCCGATGTCCAGCAGTGGACTGCGATAGGCTGATGATAATGAGGATCATGACATACATACTCAGTTTATTAAAATAAAATACACAAATCATAATTTTGTGCGTTTTCTTCAAAAGCATAATAATTAAATGTATTAAGTTAAGTAACTCGTACAAAGGTAAACAATTCCATAGATATGTGACCCACTGTAAAGAAATTACATAAACAGAATTATAGTAAGTATATGTACATTAAAGTCGAAAAGCATTAATAACGAATATTAATAATAAAAAACCTATAAAGAAATATATACGAATAATACGTGCAGAGTAATCATACATATTTCTCACAGTATCAATAATAATTTATAATAGAAAAACAAGTTTTTTTTTTTTTTAAATACCTGGGTATCTAAACCAAAACCCAATAAGTTGCAACATTCTCATTCAGAAATCTATGTCTACCGAAGATGTTGCTTATTTGATTAATTAGCCCATAATAGAAAAATCTTTAACCAAAACTACCCGTAGTCGACAATTGAACGAATGGTTAAATTAAATGAATGAATAAACAACGCCATAACTCAACTAAATGGAGTTCGTTAGTGTTAAAGTCCAATGTAAACTACTTATATTAGAGCTAAAAAGTCATTGAAAAGATAGATACCAAAGTGTCTCTCGTAATTTGTAACTCTTTAAAAAGATATTTCAGAAGTTCACCTTTTGAAATGAAATTATTTTGTAGCTGTTTTAAATTCAGAAGAGATTTATTCATGATTGTAATGCACTTTTAAACGTTATTTTTATTCCTCAATCACCTATGTTTAGACTGATAATTTTTCGGTGTGAATTCGAATAAATCAAACGGGATCTGTATACTCCAAAGTTTAAAATGGGCTTTAAAATATGAAGAATTTCTGAAGTATTACAGATAAACACAAAAATAGTATTACACTAAAGAGAGTTTCCGCTTTTTAGGGTTCCGTAGCCAAATGGCAAAAAACGGAACCCTTATAGATTCGTCATGTCTGTCTGTCTGTCCGTCCGTATGTCACAGAAAATTGGTTTAGACGATATCTAGTAAGTAGTTTTTTTTAATACGTCATAAATCGTAAACCGCAATTTACCTTTCATTCAATCAATACACTATTATAAGAACTTCAAATTATGTAACTTGCTGCTACGGAACCCTTCATGGGTGAGTCCGACTCGCACTTCACAGCTTTTTCAGTCTGTTAAGTATCAAAATCTCAAACTTGACGGCAGTTTAACATATCACACTGTAAAAGTTTGAATGCGAAATATTGAAATCAGATTAACATAAAGGTCACCTCTCGATAAAAATATAACAGAATGATCAATCTGGTAATATTGCTGGCGATAATGATGTCACACCGCCATCTTGGATATTACAAGAGCTTTGTAATAATAGACCCATATGAGGGAGATGGCGTAAGAATAGTTTATTATCAGTTCAGTATCGGCTTTAAAGATTTTCTATATTGCCTTTTTTATATGATAATATTAAGGTCGGCTATTTTTGTATAGTTTATTTTTATAGAATTGCATATTGGATATAATTATAATCTCCTACAATATTGTAAATGCAAAAGCGTAACTGACAAACAAATTATGTCTGTTACGCTTTTATGACTAAGCATTAGTTTTGACGAAATTTTTAAAATCCATAATTCAATTTTAACTCAAATTATGTCATCACCCAGAGAATCGCTTTAGACGGACACTAGAGACTAAAAGTAAAAATCAGACTATCAGTAATCATACTGTTAACTTAACGGAAAAGGTATACGACACCAGTATTCAAAATTAATGGAAATGGTTCATAAATATACATCCACAAACCTCAATATCCTTTCGTTAATAAACACCCCCTCCCTCCATAAATACACTCAAAGACAATTATACACTTCATTTAGAAAGAAATGCCAACAATGAGCGCGCCAAAGGGAATTATTCGCATTAATCGCGGGCCTCTTTAAAACACAAAACAACGCTACGTTGGTCCATAAGCCTCTTTCACGCGAAAAATGTCTGCCGATTAATTCATGTCAGTAAAACGTGAATAGGCGAAAATGCCCGAGAACGTACCCGAACGTCCGTGACTATGCCGCGTCATGGTGACGTGTTCAGACGTCACTATAAGTCAAGTCACCCTATATTTGAATTGATGGATGCAAATACCAATACATTGATATAATTAGATTATTATTTATGATGGTTTTATTTTATTGTTGACAAGAAACATTGAAAGTCATACGGATGTTGACATTTTATCTGATTTCATGGTGTTCATATGCTTATAACCTACTGTTTTTAAATGTAAATAGTTAGAAATTTATACTATTACTAAGTCACATAATATCAGACCGTAGACCCGGGATTCTGATCGAGTAAATTTATTATCACAATTTCAAAACAAAGTGGAATTTAACTAAATATTCAATGAAATTCAAATAGAGAACTTCCCTTCAATATTTAATAAATAAGATCACACTGCTATTGATAAGAGATACACATAAATAGTGAAAATATAAAGATAAAAAAAAACCTGTAGTATGTAAAAAAAGTAACAACACATCTCTGATCAGAAATAATTATCATTTAGTTAAATGGCATATTTTTTTATGAAATCCTCAAAATAAAATGTACTCGTATTGCTTTCAAAACATCATTAGGTACTATCGGATGTCCTAATACATGAATACAGTTAGTTAGCACTAAACTGCAATAACTTTATCCTTAGTACACCCTAGCTAGAGTGAGCTTTCAAAATGTACGTATAGAGGCGTCGACACATGAGGCATGTCTTGTAATTATTATACCAGCGCAGCGCGATCAAATTTAATAGGTGTCTTTATTAAGCAGTAATACATTTTTCGGTGAATATATGCATACGTATACTCACCGTATGTTAATGTATAAGGGTCGACGTATAAATTAAATCACATTTATTTAAAGTGTCGGATGTTAGTATAACTTGAATAATACGTGTTTAGAATTGTAGTACCTGTAATCCATACAAATAATTATAATCGGAGTGTCTGTATGTAACCTGAAATAAACAGGTAAATGCATAGCAAAGTACATATATAATACTTACATCAAAAAGGCAATTAAAAAAAAAAGTCTGGCTGTTTGTTCTGGCTAATCTCTAAAACGACTGGACCAATTTTAACAGGGCTTTCTCTTGTAGAAATCTGATGACCTTAATAACTTAGGCTAATTTATATTAGACTAGCTTGCTCCGCGGCATTACTCGCGATTTACAACACTAACTAATACGAGCGGTATAACCCGTTCGAAACGTCGTAAAGTAGACGATATCGTAACCTTTTTTCTCGTTTACAGCAAAAAACAATTCATCATAATTTAGCCACATTGAAGTTGATGATACTTTTTTGAAAGTTAATTATTTTAAAGGATGTCTAATAAAGTCATTGAAGTTGAGAGGTGTCATTCATTTTACTCTCAGTTTGCCGCCTTATTACGCATTACATTAGGGTTGTACCAACAAAAAGTAACGTCCTCATATATTTTTTACTATTATAATAAGGGACTTAATAATGTTTATCTGTTAAATTGACACCACAATGTACTCTACTGTATTTTGCGTGGTATTTCTTACTACGAGTTTGTGACTTTGAAATATCATAGCCCTAGTGTGTTAAGTCCTGTGCTGAATAATTAGCTTATCTTTTCTTTTTTTTAAATTAGTTCCAAATCAGAGTAACAATAAGACAGTCAATAAAATTTAACTTCTTTCCCGGAACTAAATCTCCAATTAAAAGTACAATATCGGGTAAAGAAAGTAAAACCATTATTATCTTTTAACCCTCCACATTCTCACCCGTGTCGTAACAACCCTAACCCTTTACTGATTGTACTCGTTCTCATTAAGCGCTCCGTGAAAATCATGGCGCACGACAATTTGCGAACACCCTTGAGAGTTGTACGTAATTATTGAATGCTATTTAGCGATGTATTACACTGTGAACATGTGCAACGAGATGTGTTAACTGTCGAGATCACTGATGCTAATATAAGTTCGATGAGGCATTATAGTGATAGTCAGCGAGTTAGATTTAATCATTTTCTGATGTGATAATTCGTTATTATTATACAGATCTGAGATAAGAAAATAAACAAAAAGGAAGTAATATTTGCGGTATGTACTCATTACCACAAGACCTCATCATCATCATCAACAGCCTTTAACAGTCCACTGCTGGACATCAGCCTCTCCTTAGAAAGGAGGTTTTGGCTTACTATACCACGCTGGCCAGACGGGTTGGTATAGGGTTGGTTTCAAGTTTTACGGAGACTCTCCAGCCCAGCTTCCTGCAGGAAGTGGTCGAGGGCCTATTCCCACAGCAGGCGGAACACACACCCCCGTCGATGGCCCGTCGTGGTCGTCGTCGGGACAGCGTGGGTGATGTGCCGCCTGTCAGGGAATCGGAGGTAGGGGCGGCTGTTCTACGGATTCGGTCCAAGAACACCGCCCCCGGGCCGGACGGGGTTCCAGCCCGAGTGATGGCCCGTGCCCTCGACTACATGTCGGACCACCTCAGGGGAGTGTTGGACGCTAGCCTGGCGTCCGGACACTTCCCTGAGCGTTGGAAGTGCGGGAAGCTGGTACTGATCCAGAAGCATGGACGGCCTGCCGATTCGGTCGCGGCCTACAGGCCCATCGTGTTGCTGGACGAGGCGGGCAAGTTGTTCGAGAGGGTTCTCTCTGTCCGCATCGTCCGGCACCTCAGCGAGGTGGGGCCCGACCTGTCGGACGCCCAATTCGGCTTCCGAGAAGGGCGTTCGACGGTCGACGCGATCCTGCGCCTGAGGGCCGTGACCGAAGAGGCGGTGAGAGGCGGCGAAGTAGTGTTGGCGGTGTCCTTGGACATCGCCAACGCCTTCAATAGTCTGCCATTCGGCTGCATCAGGGCCGCACTCCAATACCACGGAGTGCCAGGGTACCTGCGGCGGCTGGTGGCAGACTATTTAGAGGAGCGTACCGTCGAGTACGAGGACCGAGATGGCGCCTTGAGACGCAGGGCCATGTCGTGCGGTGTTCCACAGGGGTCTGTCCTAGGACCACTCCTGTGGAACATGGGATACGACTGGGCCCTACGAGGGCGTCTCCCCCCCGGGCTGGGTGTAATCTGTTACGCAGACGACACCCTGGTCACGGCCCGGGGGGCAAACTTTGAGGAGGCGGCGCGCCTGGCCACCACGGGAGTCTCCCGGGTGGTCGGGCGCATCGAGGCGCTGGGTCTGCGGGTGGCCCCGGACAAGACGGAGGCCCTATTATTTCATGGGCCCCGTCGCGGTCCGCCCGCCGGCGCCTCCATTGTGGTCAACTCGGTCCTCGTACCGGTCCGGGCCCAGATGAGGTACCTGGGTCTGGTCCTCGACGGTAGGTGGCTCTTCGACGAGCACTTCCGACAGCTTGGTCCTAAGCTGGTGGGCACTGCCTCCGCCCTAGGGCGACTTCTGCCCAATTTGGGCGGGGCCAGTGTCCCCACTAGGCAGCTGTACACGGGGGTTGTCCGGTCGATGGCACTGTATGGTGCACCGGTGTGGGCGGCGGCTCTGTCCGCCCAGAATAGGGTGCGCCTCTGGCGCCCCCAGAGGGTATTGGCGGTCAGAGCCATACGCGGATACCGCACCGTATCTACCGAGGCGGCGTGCGCCTTGGCCGGAACACCCCCGTGGGATTTGGAGGCGGAGGTGCTCGCCGAAGTTTATCGGCGAGTGGCTGACTTCCGGGCGGAGAACGGCTTTCGCCCTCCGCCCGATGACGTGCGCGAGTGGCGCGAAGCCGCTCGCCGAGCCACCATGCAGAGATGGTCGTTCCGGCTGGAGACCCCACGCGCTGGCTTCGCCGCCGTGGAGGCTCTTCAGCCGGTCATCGCGGAGTGGGCAGGGCGGCAGCATGGGACCCTTTCCTTCCGGCTGACGCAGGTACTTTCCGGGCACGGTTGCTTCGGAAAGTACCTGCACTCGGTCGCTAGGAGGGAACCGAGTCCCGCCTGCCACCACTGCGACTGCAGTGAGGACACGGCCCAGCACACGCTGGCGGTCTGCCCCGCTTGGGCGGCGCAGCGCCGGGTCCTCACTGCGGTCATCGGAGGGGATCTCTCGCTGCCGGCCGTCATAAGATCGATGGCCGGCAGCGACAGTTGCTTTACCGCGGTCGCAACCTTCTGCGAGGATGTAATCTTGCAGAAGGAGGTGGCGGAGAAGGCCCGGGAGGACGATATCCACTCGGACCCGATCCGCCGCCGGCGCCCCGGGCGGCGGAGGCGCGCATACCTGCGTCTCATGCCGCCCTGAGAGTGGCCGCGGATGGGCGGGACGGGTTTCCCGTCCGTCCGCAGTTGAGGCCAACCGCGAGGGGGCGGCGTCCGTGTGTGACCGGACGCTGCCCAATTAGAGAGTTTAAAGTTGAGATGGTGCCTGCAACAGTGCGGGCAGGCGCCGGTTGGAGTCCAGAAGGAAATCCCCTCCCTGGACTCCTTCCAATACAAAGGCGCAGAGAGGGTCACACCGTGTGGTTTTAGTCGGTTCGAGTCCGACACACCACCCCGCCGTAACCCCCGACGGGGTGACGGTCCGCGGGGATTTCCACACGTAAAAAAAAAAAAAAAAAAAAAAAAAAAAGGGTTGGTTTCAAGTTTTCCTTCTCTTTGCATTTATGTTGTCTTGCGTAGTTTATCCCTAATTTCTACCTAATCCCTAATCTCTAAATCCCACAAGACCTAATTTCTAATAATAAAAAGTTACTAAGATCAACGAATTGATAGATTTTTATTATTTAACTAGAAGTTCTTATTAGTTAACTGTTTTCGCCTGAACTTCAGTAGTCGAGTCATGGAGTGATTCAAATTCATGACATGATCTTCAATACACCTTTTCTATGTTGATATTAAAAAAAAAAACAAAGTTACTAATATTATTTATTTCTTCTGTTATTAAAAACTACATTCGAAAACATCGTCGATAAATCTAAATGTTGTAGTAGTATTTTTCAACGAACGAACCACAGTAAATAAGATTGCCAATTGAAAAAAAAAACTGGGAGCGAATGAAATCAATACGGTTCTCATAAATGGGTAGCTCCGATTTGTGTCGTGTTTACCTTTAGCTCGAATTCATGAGACATTTTAAGTCCCAACGATTACCGACTTCTATATATGCAGACTTATGATAAGGCCCAAAAAAATGTTATTCAGTTTTATACTTATTTTTTCAGGTAAAACAATGTGCATTACTAATGTCTATTAATATTATAAAAATGGTTTTTCCATATATTACGCTTATACTTTTAAACTGATAAATTACTAACTTTAAAAAAGTGGATTTAATATGGATTGAAAAGTGAGACAGTTATATAATTAATAATGTGATTAATTTTTCAACTAGACTCCTGATTTGAATTCACTTTTAATACAAAACCATATTTGTAATATGCAACTTCCTTATTTATTACTCTTTACGTTAAAAATAAAACATATTTACTTTGAAAATCTCACTCAATATTTTGCTGTAGATCCAATAGCAAAACGGAAACACAAGCGGGGCTTTACAATATTGAACGAACGACCGAAGTCAACCGTAGTGGAAATTAATTAAGTCCTCCATAGAATAAAAATGGTAGAGATTGGACCGAGGAAGAATTTTAATAAAGTAAGATCACGTAAACATTGATGGCGGGTCCTTGGTTCGTGACAAACGGGAAAACTGCGAGACTGCTAGTGATGTCCATAATTTAGATGAGTTAAGTCGATCGGGGAATAAAATAAAAGAATTTGAGATGAGGAAGTATTGTTAACTCGTAATGTTGTTTCGGTTGTATTGATAATGAAGTAAGTAGCTTTATAAACGGTCAAAGGCCTTGTTACGAGGTGGTAATAATATTGAATACCTACGAGTAAGTTATTTTCATACAAAATATTGGAAAATAGATATAAATAATACAGGAATTGGTTGATTATTTCATTAAATTGGTAAATTGCTTTAAGGGATGCTTTACAACTGTTTTTCTTTCAATAACAGCCTTATTGGTCCAGCGCTTGGCGTATGAGACTGCTAATTAAGGGAGTTCGATTCGATTTTTAGATCAAAACTTGTATGATATGCAAATATTTAATTCGGAGTTTTCTATGATTAATATGTATGTATTTACGAAAACAGTAAATATATCTTTATTTCAGTTGTCTAGTACCCATAGTAAAAGCCCTTTTAGCTAGGCCTAGATGGTGTTGTGTGTCAGATGTCCGAAATATTTATTTATTAAACTTAAACTTATAACATCAAGTATTGCATCGTGCCCCTAAAAGTATATACATATATTTATTCCGGAAAATTATTATGTAAGAAAGAATTTGATAATTTTTGTAGTGTTATGTGTACTACATAAACGACCATTGAGCTTTTAATTGATATCAAAGATTTTTTTTTCTAAAATATTTATTTATCATGTCTCTATTGCTATGTACTTTATAGACTTGTCTCAGTATCACATTAGTTTCAACCTTTAAAAGATGTAGACTTTATTATGATACTAAAGAAATTAAGTCTAGTGGGTGTTATCAATTTTCTGAAATTAACATCTGAAAAGAAAACCTTGTTTTGGACAACATAAACATTGTTTAAGAGAACGGCAAAACTTTCAAACGATAAACAGGTTTAGATGTTTTACGCTTGAACTACTAAATACACAAGTTGAACAAGGCTATCACAAAAGTTTAAAGTAGAAATTTCTGTGATATATATTCAATTATAAAATAATTCACTTTTATAGATATTTGTAATCTGTTAATATGAGTAAATTGTGTGGTTATTTTATGAATTCATCACATTTGAAGTAAAAATTGACAAAAAGGAAATTACCAAATCGAGTCACAAAGCACTTCTACGGTATAAACTGATATATATGAGTTGCAGATCTTGTCAGTTCTTAACTTAAATCACAGGCTGTCAGCACTCCTATAAATGTATTTCTTATCTTCTTAAACAAATAATTTAATTAAGTGGGACAAATTCATACATTAATTGGGTCAAGTATCAATAGTCTCCTCGTTGTATTATTGTTTCCCGTTATGACTATACTTCTATTAGAGGCACGACTCCTCTCAACTTATAGCACAACAAAGCATTTTTGTGTGAGTCTGTGAGAGACGCGTGTGGGCATGCGATAAATTGCAATTTTCTCATGTTTACAATTGCAACAGGTTGTTGTTTGAAGTATTTTTTTAATTGTTTTGAAGCTGATACAAGATAATCATTTTTTTAAATAATTATTTACTTAATTTTCACTTGTTTGCACACTAATAGACTACTTTCAATACTTATTAGATTTCAGTAGTTCTGAATACGAAAATTATTATCAACCTGCTTGGGTTCATTAATAGCTAAGTAACAAATAGTCTATGTATTCAGACTACTCTATAATATAATCTATTGAGGACAGAATTAATATATATAGGTATACTTGAAGAAAATTTCGTCACATTCTCATAGTATTACATGTAATTTAATCATTCAATCTCATTAGTAAAATTAAGCTCAATTTATGTTGTAACACGACGGCCAGGCTTATGAAGAACGTGCACAATTGTAACCGCATCGTTGAATGACCAGTAAACTATGAAGAGGTTGAATTATAAATTAGCTACCGTTCTTGAGCCTCGGTGCTACAGTGGTAGCGTATGCGACTTGCTGTACTTAAGGTCTCGCGTTCGATTCCCGGGTTGGATCAAATGTTTGTGTGATCCGCAAATATTTGTTTCGGAGTTTTCTATGTATAATATGTATATATTTACAAAAAAAAGTTGTCAAGTATCCATAATACAAGCTCTGCTTAGTTTGGGACTAGATGGTGTTGTGAGTAAGATTTTCACATTATATATTGTTATAGTTGTATGGTTGTAAGCTGTTGCACGAGTTAAGTGATTAATAATATTTTGTTATTTTAATTTGTGTTAATTCTACTGTCCTGAAGAGTTTTCTCAAGACAATTTATCCCATACAATACTATAATAGTAATAGTAAGGTAAGTTAAATTATCGCAATAGTCAGGAATGGTAGTAGGTAGGTAGTAGATACGAAGTGACGTGTTGAGTAATATAATTAATAGCAGCGGCACGTAATGACCGTTGACTGATGACCTCTTGCACTCCGCCACTCCAAGGGTGCGTCTTAAATGAGGGCTATTGTGAGGGATCGCCGCGTGAACTATGATATAGATATTACGTTGGAATTGATAGAGTTTTATGTAGAAATATATCCTACCATCTATTGTGTGTGGAAATTTTTATTTACAAAATAATTACTTTCTTTATAAGTTTAAAAATATATGGTTTTTTATTCAAAAAAATCTATATACCACTATAAAATTCTCGTGACACAACGTCAGTTTATAGACACATATTCCTCCGAAACGGAAATTGTATAAATCATTAACAAAGAGTATAAATAAATAAATAAATATTTCGTATGTCGGACACATAACATTATCTGATTGTTGTTATTGATTATTGTTGTTGACCCAAACTCCGAAACAAATATTTTCAGATCATAGAAGCATTTAATGTGACACGGGAATCGAACCCGAGACCTTTTGATCAGCAGCCGCATACACCAACCATTAGACCAACAAGGCAGTTGAACAATAAAACAGCATGTTTAACTACTCATGCCACCGGCTATCTGCGTATACTAATGATCTTTGGTGGCTCGTCAGCCCATTCATCCATCCTACACAGTGGCCACACTCTTATGTAGTCTATGTTGAGTTATTTTATCTATCTAACACTTCATTCTAATAGTGGAAGAATTTTAATATTTGCATTCGTGTCTAAACATATCGAATTATATCAGATCACTACTGATGACTTTTGTTAAAGATTTAGTACTAATTTCTGCCCGTGACTTCTCTCACATGATGTGACGATGAGAGCATTATATCTCTATTCCGATGTATTTTCTAAATAATCATCTCTATTCTATGCTATATAACAGACTTCCGATTAATATAATGAGTAGAATATGTAGAGATTTCAACACATACTTAATTTGATAAATACTAACCTCAGTTAAAGTATCTCCATAGTATTAGTGTTGAAATAATGACTTATCAAAAGAAAATGTTGCAAATAAAAGACTGAAATGACTAAATTAGACAATAACAAGTGAACCCTCAATTACTTTAAGAGCTATGTTGTAAATTATCCTAAACGGTACAAAGGTACACACAAACAAAAAATCATAATTTTAAACTCTTACCTCCAACATTGCGGCACAGAGCATTTAGGAGCAACAAAGCTTCCTTAATTATCATATTGTTGTATAAAATAGTCGTTAAAAGTCGACAGAAGTCGATAACATTCAACTCGGGACATTGTAAAAACAAGCCTCTAGAGAAAGTAAATAAAGCCAGAGTAACACGAGCAACGTACTACTGTGCCTCGTTTGGTCTGTGTTTGTTGGTACACTAACTAATACTATGCTTTTAGCTTTTAATTGCTTAGTATATTATTAAAGTGTGATGGTATACTAAGTAATTAAATGCAAGAGTATTTACAGAGGTTACACTTCTTAGCTCGATCAGATACCATATATAATGTCTGCTCTACGTCCTCCATCTATACTATGCTTATACTTATAAATTCTCCTATAAATTTTATGATATTAAAATAAGTACATACTCTGTACGTCTGTCTGTTTGTCTATTACGCATTAACGGTAAACTCTCTGAACCAATTTTAGTAAAATTTGGCATAGAGATTTTGGTGGGTTAGTAAAGTAAATAAATATTAATATTTTTTCTTACGGTCTGAAATTTAAAATAAAAAAATTAATGTGTCAAGAAATGTTAAAATCATTAAACCAACTCGTATACTAGTAATTTACTTGCTGGTTCACTGAATGTGAACGCACCACAATATTTCACGACGACAAAAAATCTTCAGTGAAGTCACGTTGCTTCACTAATTCGCTCCCGAAGGCCTCTCTGAAATCATGTCCGGAATTCACTATATTTGGTCAGTAATTTCGAGATGAGAGCCATTCTGAATGTACAGTCGACCACAAAAATCTAAGAATACATGCAATTTAACTAATCCTTAAAATATATCTTTAACTGGATTACAAACAATCTGAACATTTTAACATAACACTAAAAACTTTCTGAGTAGTTGCTAGTTGTCATTGTTACTGCCTCGTTGGTCTAGCATTTAGCTGATCGAGAGGTTTCGCGTTCAAATCCCGAGTCCGAAAAATGGCGGTGTTTCACTCCTGTGCCTCGAAGAGCACGTTAAGCCGTAGATCCCGGTTGTCATCATCTATGGCAATCATTATTGGGAAGTCAGTGTCCTCAAATATTTTGATAACAAGTTCAAACTTCAGATTCAGTTCCAGATTCACTTGCAAGACGCTCCTTAGAAAACTTATATTTAGACAAAACCTGTTGAACTAGTAGCAAGCCCCAAATAATTTTGGGAAATGATACAGGCAAGCAAGATATTTATCTACACAAGTTTTTTAACATCACGCTAAAAATGTTTGATAATAGTTGAATATGGACCTCACCATAGAAAGATGGTTTTAACTCACTACACCATTTTGGCGAGGCGAATTCGTATAAGTTTTATTTTAGGTTTTCATTCTCCTTGTACTGCTATTACGCAAAAAATATTTATTAGTCGACCCCTAAAACATTGTAGTGAATATGTTATGTTATAATACGTTCAAATCACAATAAACCAACTAAGAAATATATGAATAAATAAGAGAGTATAATAGTATTCATCGCCGACTGTACATTACGATACTATAATTTTATAGTTTTATGCCTAATATGGATTGAGGATGGTTCAGATTGGACTATTCGGAATACTACTAACTTTTTGTTAGTACGTGTTTATTTCGTCTCAACTACAAGTTCTAAACATTAAACTGACAATGAACAATTTTGAGTAATGGTTGAATTGATGTAGTAGTACGCTTTTATCGACGTTAATAAGCATTCATAACACAACTGATGCTTCTACTCTCAATACTTATACTAATAACTTATGCTCTATGAAGAGACAAGTTATTTTTAATGCAATTGTTATGTAACGGCTTAATTGTAATATAAATCATGAAGTAAATATAATGCCTTAAATAAACATACAACTGAATCAAATATCATTAAAGGTATTGACAGTAATATATATTTTTTCATGCCCACTGTTATCTTGAGTTTCATTATAGCACATTTTCAACAGCGAGTACATTTCGTGTCATCGCTTTTATGACACGAAATTAAATAATCAACATACAAAAATATTTAACAAATATTAAAATACGCCAGTAACAATGAACGTCCGTGGACAACAAACCGACAATAATTGAAAGTTAACAATAACAGCTTGTCGTATACGGCGACACTTTAATAGGTAATACGCAATGAACACCAAAATACCACCATATTGCTGAATTTTTATATACATTACATTTCACACCATTATTTTTAACGGCATATCTGATTTACGTAAACGACATACGCGGCATGTGTAATAATACACGTTACACCCGTACAAATAAATATAGGACAAAAAAATATAAAATGGCATGAGGCATCACAACATTTATAAACAAAAGTGAGTTTAAAATTGATAGTCCGGACGTCCCCATCACGCATGACGGGACGGGCGAGCGCGCGGAACGTTTTAATGTCCCACGTCGGACCCGGCCGCGTTCATGGCCCGCTAACCGTCTATACCCAACGCCTAACTCCTTTCAAACGACTCACGAATAGCTCGCTTTATCCAAACTCATCCTTCTGAATCCTCACTTTTGTTACCCGCAGATCCACTCCGGCGTTTTTGCTTTCTAATTTGTGTAATATAAAACTGTCACGCGGGGACAGTGAGAACGGTTATTAGTGTCTTCTCTAATAAGAAGTAACAGTCCTCCCTTTATCGCCGGCTTTAATTCTTACGAATGCAAGGAATTTTAGGCGCTGACGCGACGGCCGAAATTAAAGATACGCGTTTCAACCGGTGTGATGACAGGGGGAGTGATAATTATGAAAAGTAGGGAAGCCTACACCCCCAGCTCGTGGTCAAAGTGTCCCAGTAAAAATATTTTAATATAATATGGTGTTGCCATGCTGAATACTATCGGTACTGATAATCGCCGGCGACACTCCTTGAGCCCCTAAATGAAGTGTTTCACAGAGAGATTATTACATATTTTTTATAAAAAGCGTCTGTGAGTTAATGAGTAAATTTATATTGTACTATGTAGCAGAGGACTCGCTTTTACTCTCGTAGGAAACTGTCCTGAAAAAGAGAAACAATAAGGGACCTTTAGGTGAACAGCAATAAAAACGTTGAGAACTCAATCTTGTTCGACCGTTACCGGAGTTAAACGAGCGATGGCGATTTCCGAACATCCGTTACAAAATTTCAATACGAGTCATTAACATAAAAGGGAAACAATAACCGTTTAAAATTTCGATTCGATATTGCCTGTTTTTTATTACTGAAAAATCACAATTTGCGCCAGTGGAAGGAGCGTACGAAATTTAAATTTGAATTTCCGGCGGCGGTCGGGCGTCGTCGGTGGCGCTCGGCACGGACCCCCATAATTAGAGGCTAATGAGAGCAACTGTACGTCTTTCTATCCCGCTGTGACGCTCATTTTTTTGAGCATATTTTGTACCGTTTCTCTTTTATTACGTGACGACTGCTCCTCATAATGTTCGCGAGTTTTTATTCTTGTGTGGCTATAAAAAAACTCATTAACTTTTTGATCGTAACCATGAGAGAGTATACTAATATTTTGTTTTTGTGATACATATTACAACATTATGTAAAAAACTTCTCTTTGAGGAATGCTTAATGATTGACTGTAGACTGGTGTGTTGAAGTGAATATTTCGTATATTAGGTTGCAAGTTATAGTTATTTTGAACTTGTATTATGAACCTTCTCAAAGTCTTGCCAATAAATAATAAACAGTTGTCGGTTCCACATTTTGTAGAGCCTTTAGATTTGATCAGTTGAATTTATTTAGTTTGAGATTCCCCTCCGGGCTTGTTATTTTTCTGAAAGCATTCCTTTTGACATTTTTTCTAACATAGCCAGAGTTTTGGAGCGCTTTTTCGTTATCGTACCTTTTTCCAAAGAGTTTAAAGGTTTCCTTTTTTAGTAAAATAAATACGTAGTACCATTGTTGCCGCCTTTACAAGGAGATATATTATACATGCCTGTCATTTTTATTACCTTCCTTTTAGGAACCTTACTTTTAATTTCAATAGTATAGCATTGATTGTGTTAAAAAAATGTATGTCTTTACAAAATAACAGTTGAAAACATTTACTGCGAAGTTGAAAATTTTCTGGGTTGATTCTTACTTCAAACTTTTAACTACTTACTTAATCAAATCGCAAATTATAATAATTAATGTTTCCAAGAATATTATAAAACATGTATCTTCATGTTCTATATTCATCATACAAACTATGTCTTTTTTTGCTTCCAGGTGACTCTATGTAATATGCATAATAAATTATTATCAGGCATTGTTTATTGTATGAAGTAAAAAAAAACATAATAACTGTACAATTTTGGTGCACAGGTTTGGTTGAGTTTCCTAAGAGTATACTTAACTAAATATTAGCACAATATTAATTCTTACATAATTGCATGATTAGAGCTAAGTATTCGTATCTTACTACAAAATTGCACTTCTAACAAGTTAAATAGGGTCAATTAGTATTTCAAATTAGTGATCCGCCTGATTTAGGTAAGATCTGTAATTCATGTGATGTTCTCATATCATGAACCTAACGTTCATAAATTTCACATAACATTAATTGTATGAAGCTTTAAGTTAATTTCTATCAACACAATAAGAGAGAAAAAAGGGAATGGTAGTAAACACCGTGAGTACTCGCCCACGCGCGGATGATTCAGAGTCGCGACAATTTTTGACTAATTACACCGCCTCCTGTGATCATTCATTCGCTCATCCGTTCACTAGGAGGCGCTCCCCAGTTTTTCGAAAAGAAACTTTTGCCAATTAAGAGAGACTGCCACCGTCGCAACTTCTCAGAGACTTTTGTTCGTCAACTGATTGTGACGTATATATAGAAGACAAATTTTGGCTGCCTGAATATTATCTCTCGTAAGTACTTATGTGAGTGTTGCTCTTTTGCTATTCAATACAAAATAAAGTTCAAACACCGAAATAAATTGTCAGCGATGTCATTTTAAACTAAACCTTATGACTCTTGGTTTAAATAGTACTTTGTGGGTTTTGTAATCAGTGCAGAAAGTTACAATAGACAAAGAACTATTCAAAGTTATCGAAAATCAAAGGTTAACGAACCGGGTTAGTAGAGTTGCTAGAGTTTGGAGTGATCAGACTGCTCAGCAGTTCAAGTTGGTGATATTCATGACCATAATACTCGTATGTTTGATAGGCTTCCAAAAATGGTCTATAAGTACCTGGTTAGTGATTATAGGCATGGATTCATACACAAAAGAATACAGAGAACACTCAAGACAACAACAAGACTACAAGACTTCAGAACAACAATTTGCCTATAACACAAACTGTTGTCTTGTGTGGGGAACGAACAAACCCACAACACTTAACACAGTAGAAAGACGTAGTAACAACTTTGGCATATTGATTTTAGAATGACCTAAAACTGACGTTGAATGACTCTTACTTGGTCACGAAAAGTTTGCAAGAAATTCATATAGGAAGTGAGTAGGATACCACGCCGGATATTCTGCTGTTTATCAACACCGGTGATCAACTGCCGATCTGCCTATTCGTAAGAGGACGTGACATATTGTAAAAAAAAAAAAAAAATTAGCACGGAATTCACACTTGATTTTACGATTTCATAAATAAACGATTCTCGATATTTTCATAATCATTTCATTACAGTTGCATCAGTCGTATTCGCTACCCCTAAGTCACGGAGGCAGTTAAGTTATTGTGCGGCAATACTTCTTTTATTTTTCGAAACAGTGTGTAACTTAGAAATAAAAATGTTCCAGTTGTATAAAACTATACAGCGCACGTGTAACTCCTTTTATTTATGAAAGGTGATTCAATTTTGTCTAGACCGTGCGGAGTACAATAGTCACAACCAACATCAGCCACACAGTGACTTTTTAAAACTAAATGAACGTTTTTACTCTATTAATTCTAAGTTATATTGCCTCGTGCGTTCTTATTGATTAAAACAAAAACATTTTTTATCATATGTTTATGATAAATGCAACTAAAATCATCCCGGAAACTTTATCAAAGCATATCGGTTGCATGTATAAATTATTACCGGCTAAGTTACTAAGAAACCATGATTATTCTTTTACTCAATTATTTTTCATCTGAGTAGATTCTCAAAAGATCAGTGAAGTTGAATACATTAATCAGTTTTGGTAATCTTCGTCATTAAGTACAAAATTTACAACAACTAAAAATTGCGTTCAAAATCTAAGTCAAATAGACATAAACAGTATTTTCTGATCTAATATCAGAAAGAAATATAGCTATTTCTTTGTTTGTATAAAATTCTCGCTGTAGATATTCTTAACTAAATCCAGCTTAACCTTAGCTTTTCAAAGTGCCTACTTAACGGTAGACCTCCAGGCTCAGAGGGAAACAAATTAAACGAGCTTATATTTGTAATAAGGTTTTACAGGAAATTGAATTATTTTTAATATTACCTACAAGGTAGGATGGTACGACTCTTATCTCAAGAATTATATATTGTATTGTGAACATGATAAATTCATTGGACTAAAAAAGTCTTAGGCTTACAGGGTAAATACACAAATAAAATACATGATAGTATTTCCTACTTTAAGTTTTTTATAAGTGACAATATTTAGAATATTTGGATAAATATAGTACTTAGAATAACTAGAATAAATTATCTCTCTCTTTCACTAATAGGTCTTAATTTCAGTGTAGGTATTATCTTAACGTTTAGAATTATTTTCGTGTTTAAATTTACAGCCGAATAATGATAAGAACAGTTTTTATTCAAACATTAAGAATCTAGCTTCAAACTAAGCAGAGTTTGTACTATGAAAGCTAGATTGAATAAATGAATACCTATATATATAAAAAAATTGTAAATACATACATATTATAAATAGAAAACACCTAAACTCCCATAAATTTGAAATGTCTGTAGATCACACAAATATTTAGATCAGGATTTGAACCCGAGACCTCAAGCACGGCAGTCGCTTACACTGCGCAGTTTGACAAGTTGATATTATGTTCTATTTCATTTCTGATGTCAAACATCAAGTTTTTTTAATAAACTACCCAATTATATAGAAATTAATAAGTTCTCATCTAAATCTGAAATTTTGTCAAATGTCATCAATCAAAACTTCTGTATTCTATACAAATACAATTAAAGGGAACCTGTTAATTTGTATTATGAAAAACTAAAATATAAATTACATTAATTAGCAAAGTTTGGGCAACTGTCATAAATCACTCAAGGAACGAAACAGTACAGGAACAGCGAAATTCAATTAAAATAATTTCAACTTCTACTCCAAAGGGAATCTGTTCGTCTATTTCGTTTAAGTTATTTAAAATTGCACATGTTATACTTTAATCTCTTTATAATCTTAGTCATAGCCGATATACAATGTTCAAGTTCTATAAGTATATAGAAACAAGTATAGAAAATATAGAATAAAATATAAAAGTATATATATAGAAGAAATAAGGACATTTTTTCATGTTTAAGGATGATCTGTGACTCCAATGATAGAACAGTACCAGAAGAAAATTAAATACTTGGCTTCAATCTTTATATTTCAAAACAAATCACAGTTTTTTTCCCGAGCAGCAAGCCCTAAATTAGTTTCATTTAGTATTAACGATTAATAAAACAACACTGTAATGTATTGTACCTATTTTAAATTTACAAACCTTCACAAGAAAAGCTCTCAACCACTTTCAACCACATTTTCCATATAATTTCTATACAAGTATCATTATCATTATTCCATATTTTAATGCTTTCTCTTTAAGTGCTCATTAAACGGCAAAAATTAAGCTAGCTATTAACCCGATCGGTTGGTCCATAATAACTGAAGTGGTTTTTACTAATTATTGCGATACGTGGATAATGAATCATTCAATACGTACGCCAACAGCGTTATAATGATAACGTTTCTTTTTTTAAATATGTTTTTATTAAACATTGGTGTAAGGCGTTAGTAGTACATGCAGTAACTAGTTATATTTGAAGAAACCGTGATGAGCTCCGATTTAAAAAACACATATATGCTCCCATTAATAAATATATAATGAGAAGACTACCTGACCCGGTGAACACCGTACCACCCAATCTTAAAATATCAGAACTTGATCGCAGCGCCACTTATCGGATCCAATTGCGAATCTAAACTATTCTCGAACCCAGTGGATTTCTATCAAAATTTATCCAGCTGTTTAGAAGAACAGAATATTTCTATATATATATACATATATATAATAATAATAAATAATAAATATTTTTGGACATCTTACACACAACATCATCTAGTCCCAAGCTAAGCAGAGCTTGTGTTATGGGTACTAGACAACTGATACAAATACATAAACATACTTTTTTTTTATAAATACATACATATTATACATAGAAAACACCCAGACTCCGAAACAAATATTTGTGAATCACACAAATAATATTTGGCCCGACCCGGGAATCGAACCCGAGACCTCTTGATCAGCAGCCGCATACGCTGACCACTAGACCAACGAGGCAGTCTGATACTCATCATCATCATCATCATCCTTTAACAGTCTACTGCTGGACATAGGCCTCCCCTTAGAAAGGAGGTTTTGGCCTACTATACCACGCTGGCCAGACGGGTTGGTATAGGGTTGGTTTCAAGTTTTCTTTCTCTTTGCATCGATGTTGTCTTGCGTAGTCTACTATATACTATATAATATATATATACTAAAATATTCTAACTAATTAGATAAAAACTGAACTCTCTATTTCAATGAACCACAGACTAAATACTTAACGAAGAATCTTTCGACATATAAAAAACCCATCAATTCATGTGACACATCGGATAATACAAAACTGGAAACCGACCGCAGAACATCAATTTCGTCCAATTTCCGCACGTGTCCATCCAGTTGCAGTACATCTGTACATAACTACGTCCATTGTGCGGCATATACCACCGCTAATCCATTAGTGATGCGACTTTTACACAATATTCCTTGATGTGGAATAACCAAAGCCTGACACTGCACAGTATTAATACAGTAGTAATGTCATGCAAAAGTAACATTAGCTATCGCTAGGTAAAAGTCAGTAGCTGGAGTAGGTTAAAATAAATTATCGTTTCGTAAGAAAATTTGCTACCTGATCGGTGCATCAGTATTTTTTTAAGGTCAATGGACTGTAAATTACTACTTTCTTGCTGTGTAATATGTAATAAGTGTAATATAAACTTGGCAACGTGAGAATTGACATTATTGTCGGATTATAATTCAACGATAAGGCAACTTACTGGTAAAATAACTTTGAAACTGGAAACGTAACTCAAAATATTCAGACTTTACATGTGTTACTTTAACACTATTTACAGAAGTTTAAATGAAGACTAACTTGTCAAGGTTGAATTTAGAATTAATGTAAATTCAAGTTGCGGCTGACTGCGGATACTTTCTCAAATGTTTCAATTATTGTTCTTTGTTTAAAAGAGTATAATTATTTTCTATTGTGACAAAAGCCTACCTACCTAAAGATTAGGTAGGATAGAGGTAGATTCTGGTTAATGACATTGAACGATACTGTTCTCTACCAGATATTGGTAATTCATTATGGCATTCACTTATTAATAGAAAACAAAGATCTTCTCCTAATTTCTCTTTAGAAATAAAAAGAAGAACTATGATTTCCTATACTGAAGAGCTTCTAAAGAATGTAATATACACAAACTAGAACTTATAAGTAAGTGACGTTACTAAACACATAAAAAACTCACCTCCACTAGTAAATATCCTATTCAACATATAAATTAAAGGCTATTAGCAGGTCGCGTGTAACCCACGCAAAATAAAAATTACATTACACAAATGACACCACTTTATATTCATTACAACATTAGGTTATAACGAACTGTTTCCGTCACCATTCACTTGCAACGAAACAGTTTGTCATTAATTAAATTGAAATATGCTATGTGTGCCTTTATTACCAAACTGATGTGTTTTACATGTTGTGAAAGGGTTCCAACTGGGTGTGTTATTATGCGTTGCTTTACTAGGTGTATTTGGTCAATTTCACTACTGTAGGTGTCATCAACGACCCACAACGTTCCACTACTGGGCTAAGGTCTCCTATCAGGAAATGGTTAAGGCCATACGTCCCCACGCTGGTCTAGTGCGGATTGGGGACTAGCAAGACAACATTGTGGCTACGTAAACTTACCTTTGAATGTTTATAAGGCGCCTAAAGGCCTTCAACTAAGCTTCACGACTGTCATCCTATGATAACAACAGGGACCAACTGGTTAATGTGACCTCCGAATCAAGGAGGCGCTCATAGCACTAACGGTCACCCATTCATGTACTAACCGCGTCGTCGTCACTTACCCTCGCTTATTGTTTCTTTACCAGAGCCACTGAGCTACGTGACGTATTGTATAGATACTGTTGGTTTGTAAACATTTACGGTATAATAGATCCTGACCTCAATTATGAAAACAAACTAGTGTAATAAGGAATAGATATTGCATTTTACAAAAAAAAGGGCAAAGTTATTAGGAAGGTAGTACTGACTATATTTAGAGTCATTGTGTTTTTTGTTTAATTTCTTTATAAGTTGTCCAATTAAGCTAAATGGAGCTTAACTCATATACATGTTAAGCAGCCAATACAGTAACGGTTTTCCTTATAAAGAAGAAATTTTCTCGTTCTCTTGTTTCTTCTCCTTCTTCTTCCTTCAAGAGGGTCTGCTTTTCTAAAGAGTAAGAAGTCTCTTTTGCATATGACTATGTCTTGACATGTCCGTATTTAATAATACATAAGTAGATATTCTATAAACATTATAATGTGTATAAACACCTTTCACGAAGTGTACTACATATATCTTGGGTTCTTAAATAAATTTACAAAGTTTATTAGATCTGCATATGAGATGTACCTGAAAATTGGTAGACCGATGTCAACATACTTAAACGGGGAGCACCAACGACCAGAAAATTTCTTAAATTGTTCGTTTACTTAACAAGATAGCCTTACATCTATTTTTTTTCATTTAATCTTCCAGTCTCATTATTTCTTAACTAAACTTCTAGATTAATCTCACTTTAAAACAAAACTCTTTTAAAGGAACTTATACTACAACCTTTTACCTTTCTCTATAAAATATTCAAAATCTTAACCCTTACCACGTCGAGGCATTTTCAAAACATGCAACAATAACACACACTAATCCATAACATTACAGGATTCGTTAGCGTTTGAAGATTTTCTTGCCTTTAGACGAACAATGTAATCCAAAGTGAACACAGGCTTTAGCGTGAATATGTCGTCGAACGTATTAACGCTTTAGGAAATACGCTCCCTACCATGTCATTAGTGAAATTTACAGGAAACAGAGAAAGTTGTGTTGAAAATCTCCTGATGAAATAGAAGAGAGTTTTGTGGAATTTTCTAATTGTTCTTTAAATCCTTAAATTTTTAGGGTTCCGTTGTTCGTGACTCGGAACCCATATTTCAGGATATTGTATTTCAGGTGTTAATGGGGCCGTACTTGTAAAATTCAATGCAAATTTGAAAAACTTCGTACAAAAATAAAGAAATGATAAGTAAACAATAATTTATCTATTGGACACGATTTTAAATCCACTGGGTTAATACGGAACCCTATTCTATGCGTGGCCTGATACGCATTTGGCCAATTTATCAAATATTAACTTCTGTGATGTCATACATAGTACGGCGGCTAACGAATTTATTCTGTAATATAAGCGTAAATGAGTCTTCGTTAATTGGAAATATAAAGGTCGTACACAAAACTTAGATAAAATTGAAGTTAACCTACTGCTGTTTCTTTATATTATTAATTGAAATATAAATTTATATTTCAATCTATTAATATACAGAAAGACTTTAATGAAACATTCAGTTTTAATGAAATAACTCTAAGTTTCAATAGTACACTTAAAACAGTGAACACTGTTTACTGTTTAAAGTGTAGTGGATAAATTTATCAAATGGTATTCATGACAAGCTTAGAAATCTTATAACGAAATCTCTATTCATTAGGTACTGAAAGATAATGGACTTAAAGCCTCACAGAAACTGTCGTTAAAGACGTACGTGACAGAAATGGAAGCAACAATCAACTTAGTTCACACCTACCCAGACATTACATTTAAGTATTTCAACATCGCACAGCAAAAATCGTGAACCGTCTTTAAAAATACTTATCCCAACTAAAATGCAACTGAGTCCGTAAAGCGACAGCGAAAAAATACTGACGTAGAGTTCATGTACTTCCAAGATACAGTAATCAGTGCAAAATATAGTCGGACTCACGTACGAATCAACGCGGGGAAAGCGAAAATAAAGTTTTGATGTAAAAACTTCTTTTTATTTGCCGTGTTGAGAACAAACTTGGCAGTACTTTGCGCGCTCTGTATGTATGTGTAATGATTTCCACAACATGTTTTTTGGTGTGTATTCGTGAAATTTAATTTGGAGTTTGTATTTTGTCTAATAGTAAAATGTTAGTAATGTGATGTAATATAGTCCAATGAACATAACATATAGACAAACACAACCTGAAAGCTTAATACAAATTGATAACATAACTACGAATATAGTGCAATGTACCCATGAATTTATACAAAGTAAAGCATAAAAATCCGCCAAGTGCCGCATAGGTTCCGTAGTCACCCTTATTGGTACGTGGGTTTAATATCATATTCAATAGATAATTGTTATTTTTACTTTACATTTCGTTATTTTTGTACGAAGTTTTCCAAATAAATTTTACAAGTTATGCCTTTATATCTCCGGAACTAACAAAGTTATCTAAGCCTTTATAAAAAAAATTAAAGTTCATTAAATGGACTATCATCATTAAGTTTTTATAGATTTTTCGAGCTAACCGTTTAGTTTTTACAGGGGAGAGTGACCCTGTTTTTACCAAAAAAAATGCATTTTAAAGTTGAATCACTCGCAAAGTTATACCTTTATGAAAATCGTCTAATCAATTTCTCAATATTTAAAAAAAAGACCTATTTAACCATAACCCACGGGTAAAACTCTTTAGGTAGTAGAGCCACGCTGATTTCAGCACGAATGGGCCGGCTCGACCCGGCCAGTACTACCCTCACACAGAAGACCATCCTAATAATGACAGCATTCTTGCTGTCGTATTTCGTTGGTGAGTGTGAGACCGGAGGCCCAATCATTCTGCATCATTCTCCCGCCCTTCGAAGGCCGGGAGAATGATGCAGAATAATCTAACCGGGCTGCCATGGTAAGGGTCACCATGCTACATTGCCTACCCTCACAATAAGCATGG
The DNA here is from genome assembly GCA_932526445.1 of Phragmatobia fuliginosa. Taxonomy (NCBI): domain Eukaryota; kingdom Metazoa; phylum Arthropoda; class Insecta; order Lepidoptera; family Erebidae; genus Phragmatobia; species Phragmatobia fuliginosa. The sequence continues at coordinate 9,914,138 of OW052064.1, read as the reverse complement.
TGACCAATACTCCTGGATTCTACTCATGCTTTCCATCAGGCAGAGTAGAGTCACTTTGGCAGGCTTAAATATAGAAAAAAAAAAAAAAAAAAAAAAAAAAAAAAAAAAAAAAAAACTCACTTTATAAGTAGAGAGGTACCCCAAATAAAAATACTGCTCATGATTTTAATGTAGCACTTTGTCGACGTGATAGATAAGTAAGTTGAGGGCCGCGGGACCACACGGAACTACAAGGCTTTCTAGTATGAACTATGGAACCCGAAAAAGGACAAAGTAAAATAATTAAAATAAAAAAGCCGTTTCCACCTATAAATTATAATTTTATGTCGACGTTGAATATGAAAACCCTCATTCGGCTATAAAACATCGATACGCTAATAGAATCTCCTGGTATTTAGGACCCGTCCGCACTGGAAACTTTTACCGTCGACACGGGCGGGTTACCTCGCGTACTGAACGCGTGTTGAATACAAACGAGCGAATCTTAACCCTCAATCTGCCGGGTGCATGCGAGTTGCGATAAACGCCACACGTGAACATAGATTTTTTAAATAAAAAATTTAAGGTTCCTTTTTTTAAATTGATTTCGTATACTTTTATTTGTATTTGCTTTATATTGAACACAGACTTTATGTTTTAAATATGAGGTTTATATATATATATATTAGGCCTACCAAAGTGAATCTATAATGGAAAGCACGAACAGATTCCAAGAGTGGGGGAAACAAGAGACCATTGCTGCGAATGCAGACAATAAAGTATGGCGGCCCACACTATGGCGGCTTAGTGAGATGCTTTTTCACGCCCTGTTTAAAGGAACCTTGATCATAACGGGAAGGAAACACGTGAGCTGGTAGTGTGTTCTAGCTTTTCTAGTGCGCATTCCCTCTACCCTAAAGCAGTGATTTCCAAGTCCAGCACGTGTTGTCCTGTAAAGGAAGGGAGGAGGAAGGACCAGTTAGTAGAGCTCTTCAGAACACTCTCCATGGTAAAGGATCGCCTTTACCATGGAGTAGTACCTCTATCAAGAGTGCCGCCAAAGAAGCGATGTCTCGATGTTATTGTCATAAAACCTTTTATATTTCGTAATGAATGAAAGGATTGAATGATTAAATTGAAAGTATCCATTTTAAATTCATTAAAGTCTAATATTTGTGGTTCTAAGATAAAAATGTATGAAACAATTGTCTATCTACTTTCTTAGGCTCTAGACTATCTGTGTACCAAATTTCATTCACATCGGTTCAGTAGTTTTGACTGAAATCGCAACAGACAGACTTAGTTATTTTCGTATTAATAGTATTAGTAAGGATAAGGATTATAATATTTTCAATGTAGATCACATTGATTTCTTATACATATCATAATGATTATTTAACACAAGTGAAAGGTAAGGCAGAATAAACACTGTACATCAACAGACCACCAAGAAATACCAACACATATTGCTAAGTACATATGAATAAATAATAAGAATTGAACTCACGACCTATTCAGTTAGATCTCGTTAAATACGAGAAGCTATCACAAGACATATCCCAAATCTCATGTGACTATATAACACGAAGATAAAGACCTAAATCCTCTTTCAAACGATAGAGCGTCTCATTGTTCTTTAAAAGGACATTGGAGGAGTTGAGAGGAATTTGTTAGACACGTCTGCGACACATGTCAGCTATCGCGATCGGATCCGATCTGTGCGAAGACTTAATAAAATGACACTTAAAACTTTTGTGAGAATAAGTCACAAGTGAAAAGCGTTTTTGTGAGATTTGATTATATAAAACTTAAATTTTAATTATATAAATAATGCAGATAGTTTAATAAAAATCGGCCAAGTGCGTGTCAGGCCACGCACAGGAAAGGGTTCCTCAGTCACCCATAATGGTACGTGGTTTAGAAATCGTATCCAATGGATAATTGTTTTGTTTACGTATTAATGCGTTGATTTTGTATGACTTTTCCAAGTAAGCGCATTGTAAAAGTTAAGCCTCTATAACTCCTGAACTAACAAAGTCATTTAATTCGTTATAGTTTTCATTTAAAGTTCATTATATGGACCACTATCCCAAATTTTTCGGCGGGCGGAACGCCTGTTTTTACAAAAAAGTGGCCTTTAAAGTGGAATTTCTCGCAAACGGATACCTAAATCAAAAAATCGTCTAAACAACCCCTTAATGTTTTTAAAAGACCTATATAATGATACCCTACATGATGGGGTAGCCGTGAGAAAAAAAACATCCCCACTTTACGTGTAGAGGAGGTACCCTAAATAAAAATATATTTCATAATTTTATTGTAGCACTTTGTCGACGTAATTACAATACATATTCATGCAAAGTTTAATCTTTCTAGCACTTACTGTTTGGACGATAAGTCGAGGACGGACGGACGGACGGAAGGACAGACGGACATGACATATCTATAAGGGCTCGAAGTCATAAACTTCGGAACCCTAAAAAGTTGTAGATCTTTTAATTACCTACAACTTTGCCATTTAACTTTTTTCCTTGTAGTTTTGCCGGAAATCGAGATAAACCGTTTTTTACCCTTTGTTGTATTTAGCCATTTATAATCACCTAGCTTTGGTCTTTGTATCTCGATTATTGCAGTAAAAAGTAGCCTATGTCCTTTCCCAAGTTCAGTTCTATCATCATGCCGAATTCCATCAAAATCGGTACAGTGGTTTAGGCGTGAAAGCGTAACAGACAGACAGACAGAGGTACTTTCGCATTTATAATATTAAGTAGGGATTAAAAAAAAAACTACTCACTAGATATCGTTCAAACCAATTTTCGTTGGTAGTTTGCATGTTAATGTACAACATATATTTTTTTTAGTTTTATCACTCTCTTATTTTAGAAGTTAGAGGGGGGGGGACACACATTTTTCCACTTTGGAAGTGTCTCTCGCGCAAACTATTCAGTTTAGAAAAAAATGATATTAGAAACCTCAACATCATTTTTGAACACCTATCCATAGATACCCCACACGTATAGGTCAATCTGACTCTACCCTGCCTGATGGAAAGCATGAGCAGAATCCAAGAGTCGGGGCTACCACACTTGCTGCGAATGCGGACAATAATGTATGGCGACCCACACTATGACGGCTTAGTGAGATGCTTTTTCACGCCCCGGTTAAAGGACCCGAAAACCTCCCCCGAATATTTTTATAATATTCTCCTCCTTTTCCAATAGGTTTCATCCTACTATAATTTTATTTGTTTTCAAAAATTATGTAACCTGGTCTACTGGTCTATATGTCTTTTACAAACTATCATTATGGTTGCCATGCAAGTGTGTTATTCCTAGCCACCTGTGAAGTTTTGACAGGAGGTAAACAGTGATACATTTTGACATCTTCGATTTATGTATTATTATAATCACCTAGCTTTGGTCTTTGTATCTCGATTATTGCAGTAAAAAGTAGCCTATGTCCTTTCCCAAGTTCAGTTCTATCATCATGCCGAATTCCATCAAAATCGGTACAGTGGTTTAGGCGTGAAAGCGTAACAGACAGACAGACAGAGGTACTTTCGCATTTATAATATTAAGTAGGGATTAAAAAAAAAACTACTCACTAGATATCGTTCAAACCAATTTTCGTTGGTAGTTTGCATGTTAATGTACAACATATATTTTTTTTAGTTTTATCACTCTCTTATTTTAGAAGTTAGAGGGGGGGGGACACACATTTTTCCACTTTGGAAGTGTCTCTCGCGCAAACTATTCAGTTTAGAAAAAAATGATATTAGAAACCTCAACATCATTTTTGAACACCTATCCATAGATACCCCACACGTATAGGTTTGATGAAAAAAAAATTTTTGAGTTTCAGTTCCAAGTATGGAGACCCCCAAAATGTATTGTTTTTTTTGTTTTTTTATGTAAAAATCTTAATGCGGTTCACAGAATACATCGACTGACCAAATTTCAACAGTATAGCTCTTATAGTTTCGGAAATAATTGGCTGTGACATACGGACGGACAGACAGACAGACAGACAGACAGACAGACAGACAGACAGACAGACTTGACGAATCTATAAGGGTTCCGTTTTTTGCCATTTGGCTTCGGAACCCTAAAAAGTGTTAATCTGAAATAATAATTCAAAAATAATCAATAAGAAAATCACATAAGGCCATTTGGCTATGAGCAAATTTTCTAAATCAGCCATATACTGACATATATTATATTTATTTTGAAATATAATTAACTTTAATTAGATATAGTTAATTAGTACAAACGAGCTTACACTCTCTGTCATGTATTTTTTTTTTAAATACCCGCTATCTCTCATGATTGAATTGTAAAGAGGAAGCGTTAGCATGTACTGCAGAATCTTGAGCCCCTCAGATCTTTGTTACCCGAACACTCGTAGACTGTGTTTTTTTTTCAACTTTATTCTAAATTCATCGGATTTTCCTGTTATCTCTTTTATGGTATTTGTTTATTGGCTGATCGTTCTTTGCTCTTTACTTTTTCCGTTCTTTTGAGAAATATTGGGATAAGATAATAAGACATCTATGAATGAGTTGTTTTTGTTTATTCAATTAAGTCTTCAAAAAACCTTTTGCTGTCATTTCTGTACCGACGGCCTTATCGTAGCAATAACGTAGCGGACTGTACATCTCGTAGCATTGTAGAATGTTACGTAGCATACTCGTTTGCTATTTTGTTCAGGTTTGTGTATTTTCGACGAAAACGTATATTTTATTACAAGGATGAAACTACATTATTAGGTGGTTTAATTTGGGTATTCCCTTTTCTAAATAGAATCCGTTTCAGGAGAATTATCTTAGATATTGTAATTTGATCTTCATTAGAATCTAAAGTCCACAAACAACATAAGTGCGAGTAGTATTTTAAGTGTACGAAACCATAGTTAATTTGAAAACGATAAGTACTCTAAAATATTGTGGAATATTTTAAAATCTAGTTTATAAAGAAAACAACGTCCATGTTAGTGTTTATACAAGTTGTGCTCACATGCGATGACGGCTATAACATATTTCAAACAATTTCAAAGTGTAATGTGCGAAAAATAAGGTGCTTATATCGTCCGTGCTTGAACTCTACCAACTTTGGCCCAAACATTGGTTCACTATTGCTGGATGAGCGTTCAAGCATTTTATTGTTCTCTTTCATCCTCACTAACATGACGTACCAATATTTGTTTGCTTTTATATATGTTTGTAATGTTTATACATGTCGCCACTTTAAAATTAAGTCTTGCTTATCCAAGAGTCTGCAGTCTTAGTTTCGTTTCCGATACAAGGCTCACGGACACCTGAGTTCATATTTTTAGCCTTTCTTAATCAAGTAAGAAAATGATTCAAGCTCAAAAATAAAATTCAAAAAAAAATCTGTACTTTTACTCAGATTAACATTATCGATACATGTGCAAAGCATATAACTCCAGTAAAATAATATTTATTTATATAATGATCAGGGACCGAAATTAAACAAAGCTTTTACTCGGGTACTAGACAACTGTTTTATATACACGTAAATTTGTTTTGTAAATACACAATATGTTTTTAAGTAAATATTTCAATAAAATCTTCATCGAAACTTATAATTATTAATGAAGCCATAAATGTATAAAGTTTAGATGGTTACAAACTTAAAGGTATATTATATTTGCAAGTCAAGCTTCAACGAGGAATATATATAAAATTTAAAAAGTAAATCATAATTGTCAGAATACTGTTCAAGTATAAGCTGATATAAAAATAAAATTCGCATCAAACTTCTCACAAATTCAAAATAAAATTCAACAGCGTCATATCTAGATAATCTGCATCCACGTTCAACGGAGCTCTCGCCTCACTGTGCGAGCTAGATACAGCTGATCCGTTTTGTTTCCTCACCCCCCACCACTCCACCCCACTTGATATTGAAGCTCAGAGAAAACTTGTGGAAAAATAATAATAATATCCTTTATTTATATACGATATAATATCGGGAGTTTATCGAAAACTTTCTTGAAGAGGTTTAATTTTTAATACGTCTAGACCAAGTTTTCGTCTCGTTCCCTCCACGTTTCATGATAAAAGGCACCGATATAATTTCGGTACATAAATCCCCAACTTTGTTCAAACTTCGGCTCGTATGAAAACGTCATTATTGAATAATGATAACTTTCATTAGTTATTTAACCAGTAACCTTTTTTATCTTTACAGTAGGGAAGCTTTAGGTGCTTAAAACAAAATATACGCATATTTAAACAATGTGACAGTCTTGTTGACTAACGTGAGATTAATGTTTCAATAGAGGACATCGTATGGTTTTGTGAAGTCAATCAATAGCATTACCTTATAGCTTTTGTCCGCATCTCCCGCCGAGTGTATGTTGCTTATCGCGGTAAAGAGTAATCAATGTCATTTCTAAAGCATCCAGGTATCTCCCAAATTTTATCTTATATATATATTACGTCTGACTATCTGTTACGCTTACGTTACTTTCAAATTTATTATATTAATATGAACATAAAAAGTTATAACTGGTTATATAATATTCTTATTTCTTAAATATAAACAGACCTTATCCACAAGTACCACTATTAGCAGGTCAACTATCAGCAGTTTTTTTTTTAATTGTACCATATAATACTAAGAAATAAAATTATTGAAAATAATTGTAACTCACTTAGAACTTAAACACTTCCAAATCTGTTTGTAATAATTACTGAGAAAAACTATCCCACGGTAAAGCATTATTTAGTGTACATTTATTTATTTTGAATATGGAAAACCCAAGCTATTAAAAAATATGCGTAATAAAACACTATAAACGTTGCTTAAGAACTAAGCAGTTCTCGTTAAAACATGCTACTTTATAATCGCGCACGTTGAGAACTAATTTAGTTATAAACGAGCTCTTGTGCAGCCTCAACCACAAAGCGTCTCAAACAGACTCATTACTGTGCTGACGTTATTATAAAACACAAGTTTCTGAGAATGTTTTTGAAATTCAAACGAGTATTGTTTTTAGATGTCTGTGTGGTGCTAAAAGGCGTGAGTGCATTTAAATTCATATAAAGCTAGCTATCATAATCAAACGAATTTCATTTTAAAGTGAACTTTCAAAAAAAGTTTCACTCAAGTATGTTGGGACGTAACCGGTGGGCTCGATTTCACGAAATGCTTCAGTGCTTAATGTAAAATTTTAAATAGGTTACTAGTAAATAATATCACAATATAATAAATTTAATACTCAAGATAAACTTAAATCACATCATACTACCGACCATTAAGTAATCTATTTCGATAAATATAATCGAATTAGTTAAACACAAGAAATTTTGCTCACAATAAATTTTCGGACTTACAAAATCACAAAAATAAATATTTTCCATCAGTATATTGGTACAAAAGTAATAAAGTCATTATATTTTCATCTGTCAATAATTTCCATGTTGATAACTAAATGTACCGATATAGTTTCACTATCGCAGTGGTACAGAGGCTTTATGTACTTCAATAAGTTAAAACACTGCTTCAGGTAGAGATTTCGTTTTCCCCACTCTCAGTAAGAAAAACATTTTATTATTTATACACAGCAACCGACGGTGTACTTGCGGCTCGACCGTACCCAACAAACCAAAATAAATTCAGAACGAGCGTCCTAAAAAAACTTCAACCGCAAAACCAAACCTATTTTCAGGTTGACTCGTAATCGTAAAAATAATGTCATCCACTTCGTTTTACGAACTCTACACTCGTCACGGGACATGTCAAACACCTAATTCATATGAGGCATCGCACTCAGGTGCGGCGAGATTTTACGAGCCCTCAAATTGAACTTGTTCAAGCCCGCGGCTGATTAATATTTCCGTCGAGGGACGGCGAATGATCTTCAAGTAGCAGTTTGGATTAGCGCCTTTATTTAAATAAATTGGCAACGTTTTAGTTTATGCCTTTCTATAGGAATCTATGGATTATATTCCATTTTCTAATATTAATATTATAATTTAAAATGAAATACTATTAGTAGCAGGTGATTTTGAAAACGAGGATCACGTGCGATTTTGTGTGTTAAATATGTGTTTAGCATTTGTTAGATTTTAGTAATAAAGTATTGAATGAATTGTATGAAATTCAGTCTTAATTTAATAAAGTGAATATTTAAAGTAACGATTTAGGAATTTATTAAAACACGTTACCGATTCTCAACAGACCAAAGATTATATTTTATACATTCTTAAATCACAAACAAAAAATTTACTACACGACATTAGTGATGGCTTAACGAGGCTTAACAGAATATTATATTTCGATGCTAACAATTTTATGAAACATAATAATAGAATTGAAGAAAGAAAATTAGGTTTACACAATTATTATTATACTAGTTAGTCGTTTGTCATTTCATAGTTCCTATTCTCATGTGAAGTAGTGATAAGCATCCGAAAAGTTTTTGGTGCGGACCATTTGTTGGTCATATTTATTAGGTACTATTACTGCCCGGTTCATATTTATTTACTATTTGTTAGATCGCAGTTCACTCTTTTAATAAGGGTAAAGTAAAAGTTAATATTTATGAATGATTAACTTTTGCATAAAAGTTTTTTTTGTCAACTTACCTTTGTCATAAATTACATGTATCTCATTTTAACTTATATACCGATATTATACATCACAGTACCTAAACGATGGATTTCTGAAGGTTTTTACTTCAGAAATCTAAATACATAAATATATACACAATTTTAAAATCTTTCTCCTTTTTTGAAACCGGTTATAAACCCATTCAAAACCACGTGAGGCAATGAAACAAGCCAACGACAGTTACATATTAAATCCGCACGCATATGTTTTGTGAAAACCCATACATAAATTCTAATAGCATATATATTAAAACTTCAAAGACCTCATATTCGTTGATTCAGTCACGTCTTGAGTTCTAAATAAAATAGTCGGTAACATTATTCGCTCTAACGACTCAGAAGATAAATTTGGGGGATCCCTTTACAGTTTGCGAGGTGTAACGGGAAAGAGCGAGTGTGTGGTTTACTCACCTTACAAAATATACGACGCTCACTGAGAGATATGGTTCTAGTTTAATAGTTACGTGGGAATTATATTTGATCCTTATTTTGTTACTTTATGGCGCTATGATAGAACTCACGGGACTGAGTTTTATTGAGTGCAAATATGTACCTGTATGTTTGAATGATTTGGACTATAGTCCATTAGAATCATAATGATCAGGGATCGGGGCTTATTTGAAGATCACTAGCTTTAATCGCGAATGTACTCTATAGGTTCTATCTAGTACTGGTAAGAAATACAACCAAAATGGGTGTAAAAAGCACTGTGTAATATTTCATAATAATTGGTATTGGACTGGCTTTTTTCATTTGAATTAATATGGGTTTTGTCAATTTATACAAATTCAACTCGTAAACAGGACTTTTTACTTAAGATATTCATTGCAATATTTAATCCAATTTTATAAAATCTAGTTAAGTAGATAATACGAGAATGTTAACAAACAGCTAAATTCATTCATTTTCATTCGATATTGATAAATTGACAAAAACATTTAGTAAACGTAAACAACAAGAAAATGAAAAATAAGATTGCTTCATCGTCATAATCATCAACGGCATTTAATAATCCAATGCTGGATATAGGCATTTTTGTAAAAAGTAGATTAGTTAAAATCTGTGAAATTGTTATAACCCGACTATAAGTTATTATTTAATACTTATTTTTAGTTTAAAACCCTTACATTTATTGTCTGACGTTTTAAACAGGTTGCACAGACTGTCAGTTGCATGACCAGTTTTGTGGACGTGTGCTGTTGTAATTTTTATTTATTTATTTATTTGATAACTAGCTTTCCGCCCGCGGCTTCGCCCGCGTGACATTCGTTTATATCACGCGACTCGGTAAGGGTAGATTAAACAATCTTACATGATTTTATGTTTGATAATAAGGAACTTCGACACAAACTTTCGTCCCCTATTTCAAACCCGAAAATATTTATATACCTATGCCTAGTAATGGTATTTTTTTTCTCTCTGCACCTACCGCATCACATTTCTGCAACACCTGAAGGTCGACTGGCAGAGAATGCCTCATGGCATTAAGTCCGCCTTTGTACAACATGTGCAATAAGTTTAAAATAAAATAAAATAAAGGTAGACACCTTTATTTTCGCAATAAAAATATCTTATGTCCTTTCCCAAGTTCAGTTCTATCTTCATACCAAATTTCATCAAAATCAGTAGGTTAGGCGTGAAAGGTAAACAGACAGACAGACAGAGTTACTTTCGCATTTATAATATTAGTAGGGATTAATCCTTTGTAGCCGATGTGACCTGATGATAAATACTTTATTATTTTATTGTATTATAAAATAATAGACTATTATTAACCATTACTCTAATATAACTAGAATCTATATGGCAGATATCTATGTGGATTTAAAAAAACGTAAAATAATATCAAGTAAAAGAGAAATTTTCAAATGAACATTAGTATTCGGTATTATTTTGTTCAGTGAGCGTCTTTATCAGTATAACATATGTATAGTACCCCGCACCTCGGGGACAGCGTGTAACGTAATAACTCGACGGAATATAGACGAATGAGATACGATTTTTTATTTTGTAAATGGATAACGATTGAAATATGATATTCAACATTGTATGAAATGTGCTCAGTTCTTTTATATTTTTTGTGATATATTTTGTTTACCGTTTGAAAGCTGGTGGTTAAAATCTTTAGTTTCAATTAGCAAAACCTGATTAATAGCGATGTTTTAATAGTTCATAGTATTTTAATTAATAACTGCCTCGTTAGTCTAGTGAATAGCGTATGCGACTGCTAATCGAGAGGTCTCGGGTTCAAAGCGCGGCTTGGGCCAAAAAGTGTTTTTGGGTTATGGTTATAAATAAATACATACATGACTATACATTTCCATGTATATTAATATATTTATTAAAAAAAAAGATACACCAAACTCCTTTGTTTTCCTTTGTTCGATCTATTGATGCGCGTCTACAAAATTCTGTGTTTTGAATTTAGGTTACGAAGATACTGATTCTAGTGCACTCGTTTTCTTGTTACCTAGGTGCAGATATTATAAATATATATTCATTTTTACACTACCACAGTACATTTATTACACTCTCAACCATTAACGGGTAACATAAAACCGTAGTTCATTACTGTCGCCGTTGTTATTGCTACGTGATGTCGTACAAACACATTTAGACCGCTTATTGTTCGTACAATTTTATTCATTTTTCTTAGATATCTCGGCAATTTGATTTTCAACTGTACCTAGAGAAGCATAAAATGTTCTCATATTTTGCATACTATTTAACAAGGAAAAGTTTTAATGGTCTTTACACACACACAACACTCATACGATAGGCATGAGTAGACGATACTAGTTGTATACTACATTTATAGTATAGGGATCTTATGGGTTGTTAATGAAAACGAGGGCAAGCCTTTTGAATAACCGCCTCTACTGAATAGCTTTGGAATTAAGGTGACTAAGCTAGGAGTTGAATATTAAAGGATAATTTGGTAAGATAGTAAGGCTAGTTGTTGTATACTTCAAACCGATCAAGATCAAATAACCGAAACTATCTTTATCAGTATTTTCAAATAAAATAATGATTTGACTCACAAGCAAGAACTTTAGAACATATTACATATTTCTTTATTACTGTCAAAATTAACAATTAAACTCGTCATCCTTTTAAAAAAAATAGAAGACACTGTCTATACGTTACGTAATACTTTAAAAATCTAAAAGTTAAATGATAAATGATAAATGATAAATGATATTTATTTCTGTAAGTAAATCTTTTCAGACATTTTTTACAAGTCGGACTTATAGCTAGAAGGCGCCGGCATTTCCTACGACTCACTCTGGGAAGAAACGCCGAAACAAACCACAGAGGTGTCTTTTTTTCTTTTTTTTTTTTTTAAGTCCGTGTACAATATTAAAGAGAACTATGTGAGTGCAGTATAGGGTCTGGGTTGGCCTTTTGAAGAAAGAACCATAGTTTTGAGTCGACCTGTCCATACAGACGGCACACGGGCCCCAGCCATCGTGTAGCCTAACCGATGTAGTCAGGATCCACAACCCGGAACACGACACTGCCGCTGGACACTTCAGTAGGCCGTGGAAACACTCAAAACCACCAGAAAATTACTAAAATATAAACTAACATTACAAGCCTACACTATACTCACATTTACAAACTTACACAAAAAAATTCATCACTTGTGGGAGCGAGCAGCATCACTCCCAAGCAAATTTATCATTTAAAAAATCAGTAACTGTGTAGTAAGCTTTATCACACAGTTTCTGTTTAACCAAGGACTTAAATTTGTTAATACTTAATACATGAAATTTGCTTGGAATCTTATTGTAGAATCTCACACCCTGACATCGAAAAGACTTGCTTACTTTTTGTAGTCTAGTCGTTGGCAACACGAGTTTATCTTTATTTCTAGTGTTTATATTATGAATGTCGCTAAACTTTGTGAATGAAAGTATATTTTTCTTAACATACACTAGATTTTCATATACATATTGAGATGCGACTGTCATAATACCAATTTCTTTAAACTTATCCCTCAGTGACTGCCTATAACTGAGATTATAAATTGCGCGAATAGCTCTCTTTTGCAACACAAAGATACTTTGAATGTCAGCAGCATTTCCCCACAACAAAATACCGTATGACATTACACTATGAAAATAGCTAAAATACACCAGTTAAAATACACAGTTACGACGACGACAAGTACAGTATACCTTTTGAAATGCAATTTTGACTAAACTTAACCTGTGAGCTAAAAGGTGTAGTAATTAGTTAAACCCTATTACTGTTATAGTGTCTAAACATTTACGACTCACTTAACTCCTAATGGTTGAACATAAAAACTGGTGTCGGCTAATTATTGTGGTGACGTCACATGACATGTCCGCACGACATAGACATTATACTTTAATTACTTCCAACTACAGAAGTATATAATACCGGAGGTATTGAAAAAATCAATTACTGAAGTAAGACATACAGTAAGAGTCTGTTTACAACACTTGTCAAATAGGTTACTGATATTTTACGCAATACCTACAATAGCTCAAAAAGATAATTACGAAAAATACTATTATCAGTGAAAGCTAGTTAGATAGTAAATATGCGCATTGCGCGTTCTATGTAGATAGATAGATAACAATGTAGCAACTATATTTTCTAAACAAGTAAAAACGTAATAGTAATCTCAGTTTCGTTTCGTCTAGAAAAACAAAAGAAATATTTAATTAATTTGTCTACATAGCGCTTAGACGTAGATTTGTTTAATAGCTTACACTAATTACAAAATTATTTGTAATTATATTTTAATTAAGAAAATGTATTGTTTTCAAAATTTACCTATGTAAGCATGTATAATTTAATAGATTTCGTTAATTTTACGCTACTGTAATTTAGCGTATTTAATATCTGAAGAACTACTTCTATTATATCCAATGTCCTAAACTGTAACATGTGTATGATCATAATTGATCAATGAAATAAAAAAAAAACAATACAGATGCGATTCGCAATTTTTATAAATTTCTTTACAAGTGAAGATATTGAATATCACTAAAAGTGTAAATAAATTAAGTGAATTAAATTAAAAATAATAATATACATTAACAACGCTTAATAGTCTACTAGACATACGAGTAGATCTTTCCTTAGAATGGAAATGTTTCGTCTACTATACCACGCTAGTTAGACGGGCGGTACAGGGATCATGTCAAATCTTTCTTGTCTTTGCAGTGCTGTTGTCCTCTGTATTTTGCTACCTTAATGTATACTCATAACAACCACAGTACGAATAAGGGTTGTAAAACTCTATTTTCTTAATCAGTCAACTTAATAAGTCGTTTACGTACAAAACGCTCACGGCAAACTCCCTGCGATATTTGAGATAAAATTAGTTGAGGTTTTGTATAATACATGGAGTCAATCAATGAAACCAGTCACCTACGTATCTCATTGTCAAATAACAAAAATTTCGAATATTAATTTAAAATTCAACACTATCTAATGGAAATAGCACGTAACATGCCTCGTTTTTCCACTAACTGTGTGGCTCATAGCTATTATCATAATTAGCGCTTGAAACGGGCTCCACATATATATATATGTATATACACATTAGTAACACTTTTATTTATTTTAATTAATTTTTGTAGCATATTCAATGGCGGTATAGTTTACTTTATGAGTGACACTCAACTAAATATAATCATTGAAATAAACTTTCGTTTATTACGTGGAGCTCGTAAAATATATGTATTATTGGTGTATTGCATGTGATCATTTGACGCAGATAGTAGAGTTCTATTACACACAAGTGTCCATATACATGAGTCAACAAAGTGTGAAACTTTCTAATTCTAAGACCCCCTCTACTGAATTCATATTAACTTTTAACGTGATAAAATATTATGAATCGATGAACGCCGACTGCACGCATGAAAAGTGTCACGTTCTGCTTGAGACGAGCTTGCAAGAGAAGACCCTTGACTATTGGCTGATGAGTTTGCGTAGAAGAGAGAGTGGCAGCACACAACTAACACTTAAACTGTTTTATCAACTGTTTATAAATTGAAATGAAAAGTTAATATTTTCTTATTAGGTTACTACGTAAATTTATTTATCATTCATAAACCGAGTTTACAGACAATCAACTTTTATTCTTTTCCGTCATTTGATTTTAGTGCAGTTTTAGTTTCTTTGAAGGAAGAACATTTCTAAAAACACTACAATCTGGTTACTTTTTCTGGGAGCTGAAAAGAAGTAAAGCACTACACACATAAGTGCTATTTATAGACACCGAAAACCGTTTACCACTGCTTGCCAACTTACCGGCAGCTTCGCTTGTATAACCTTTTTTCTTTCGTATCCTTTGGGAGTGCTCTTTTTTCTGGTACCGCAAATTCTCTTTTACATCCCTTATAATGTGTTTACAAAATTTAATAAAAAAAATAACTTTAGGATTTACAAGATTCGATGAAATTTTGATACTAAGTCAGGGTTTCAATTTAAATACACCTAACTGAAAAAAGAAAGAAAAACACTTATTTTAACAACACCAATATCCAGATTTTTCCCTATTTTATTGGAATTAAAAATTTGCAGTAAAAGAAGGGTAATTCGTCGTAAGTTTGTGTACCCGATCCAATACACATGTTCTACTCTACTTTTTACTATCTTTATATTGATGATATTGTTTTTTTTTCATAATGTTATTATTTTTTATTTCCAGTACAAAGTTATCATAGTCATAATACAATATACACCACCGTTAACGGAGTGACAAAATCAACGTTCCAATACAATTTGTCGTCCATTACTTTATTAATGTTTTTATGAAATGACACTATCCGGTTATGTTCGCTTTCACGCGTATCGATAACGGCTTTGTAGACATACATATTTGTTGGAAATTTTAAAATCATATTGTTCGCTGGTTGTTTGTTTTTAAGTAGTATCGATATACATTCTACAGTTTTAATTGTTATCGTTTCCTACAAAATAATAAATTCACTCCATGTTTGTAACATGGCAATTTGAAAAGGTCGTTGGGCAATTTTATTTCTTACAAAGTCAAGTTATTATGAATGCATATGCTGAGATATTTTCAGGGAAGCGTGTACATTCTTATACATTCTTATCATTTCATACATTCTTATAGTAACTGTAACTGCAAAAATGGTAACTGTCAGATTTGGAATAAATAAAATAAGGATATTTTATATGAACTAAAAATAATGTAAGATATACAATCTTTCTGATTCTAAAATAAACTGTATGTGCAACTGGAAAAATAATTTGCAATTTAATAACTATGAAATACTTAGAAAATGTGTAATTTTTGTGAAATCTACCAAAGTACATTTTGACGTGTTCGTTTTTGTTATAAGACTGCACGAAGAGGAAACGAACCGGGCCCTCTTCTCCCAGGGGTGTCGTTTAAGGCGACTAAGTAATTGTCCGAGGGACGAGAGCATTTACCTGAGTACTTAAACTTGTTATTACCACGAGTTGTATTTTACCAATGTACATGTCGAAAGTATTACAATATTTGTATCAAAACTAGCTTTTCGCCATAAAAATAGAAAGGACATACTTTTCTCAAAAATTAAAAGTATCTCTATATCAAATTCAATTGAAATCGTGCCATTGAAGAATGTACTCTTGAATCGCAAATAAACCACTGTGAACTGATCTGCTGATCTAACAATCTATTTATTATATATATATATATATATTATAAGCCACAACGGCGGTAGTTGTCATTTTTGTGGCGCCATCACTTCACTGCGCTTGGTTATAAATAGGAGTGATCTGTTGTATCGGTACGCATTTCTGACGAATGCGTCGCGGAGTGTGGATCATTGTCTTTGGACAATTAGTACTACTCTGTTAACAGATGTGGAAAGCTGTCTTTGACAAGTTAGTACTGTCTGAATTGCGGCGGGTGCGAGGAAAACTGTCTAACAGCTAGTACAGCCCTATGTGACCGCCCTTGCTGTCTATCTAACTGTAATTTGTTTAGATTCGTTACTTAATTAACGGTTGTTTGTGTCTAATTGCATTTCTAAGATTATTTTGTAATTAATGAAATAAATTGTTTAGAATTAAAGTAAATTGTTTAGAATTATAATTATTTTTATTATTTTTCACTTCTGGACTCTAACATCAGAAGTTGGATCGATCTACGTTCACAAATTATTAATTTTCAATATTTGGGAAACGATCAACTACCGACATTTAGTTAGATATTTTCATTTAATTTGCCTATACTTCATTATCTAGGTGTCTTACGATAGAGAGCATTGACAAATGCACAATAGATCGCGCTGTCATATAGAACCAAAGTGAATATACGCAGTGATTCGCCGCAGAGGTCCCGGGAACGATAAACGCGATCGTTCGTTAAAAAAAAAGGCATTGCACACTATTAGTGCTCATTTGAACGCTATCGAAATTCAGTGTTCGTTGTGATTTTTAATAAGGGAATCCGACTTTTGTGATATTCTTATCCGCTCTAAATCAAAGTCAAAAATCAAAACTAAATCAGTCAAAAATCAAAACAAAGTCAAAACATAGCAAATATAAAAATCGTAAAGGAAGTGACGACTTCTATATTTGGTTTTTAGTGTCAATTACAAACGGTTTTAAAACGATTATTTTAATAAAATAATGAGGGTATTTGTACCACATGTGTGTTCGTGTGTATAACGCTTTCTTTCCAGTTAGTAAACATTGTGCTAAGCGATGGAATTTGCATCCGTGCCAATGTACAAGGTGTACAATGTGGTCCACCAGTGCCGACACGGTAATGAGAGAAGGTTAGAAGGTTCAGTTAAGAAAAACTTGTGAGTTGTGCTTGACGCTGTACTGGTAAGATCAAATCATATTACATGTTGAGTTGTGATTTATTTTCACATAATTTTGATATGTAGTGTACAAAAGTGAATTGTGTGCGCAATTTAAAATGATGAAAAAATGGACTGTTTGGCGCGTATACGAAAATGCCTTAGGGCTGATGCAAAGCTGTGGCTTAACAAAAGGGCTTAAGTAGTTGGTTTAGTTTTAACAATGACCTCATCTCATACCTTTTGTTATTGCGAATATTTGGTACTAGCTATTGCCCGCGTGTATGTTTCTATCTTTATACCAAATGTCATCAAAATCGGTTCAGTGGTTTTGGCGTGAAAGCGTAACAGACGGTTACTTTCGCATTTATTGCGAATATTTGGTATAACGTAAATAGTGAATAGCGCTCAAACGAATGTTTGTAACTACCCCACCTGTGCATAATCAAGTAGGCGTTCTTTGCTATGGTTACGAACTATTTTTAACGAAGGAATGATGAATAATAGCAGTTGTAGTGGCTGCCTAATGCAACCCGAACTTATTACTTAAAGGTCAAGTAACTTTTATCCATTTACTTAAAATGTTACACTGACACAGCAAGTGTGACGGGACATAATACCCACACACGTTGTGATTAATCTGTTTAACTTTTATTTATGGAAACGAAAAATAGATACTTGTCAGATTATAACAATTTACAGTGTGTACACCAAGTTACTAGATGTTTCTCCGTAAATTTAAAAATTGAAATGACCATTATTAAACAACTAGCTTTAGCCAGCGGCTCCGCCCGCGTGTATGATGTCCTTTCTCAGGTTCTAAACTATTTGAGTTCCAAAATTCATCAAAACCGGTTTAGCGGTTTAGGCGTAAAAACGTAACAGACAGACAGACAGTTACTTTCGCACTTAATAGTAATAATAGTAGGGATGATCAAAAAAAAAAAATGACAACAAGAAATAGTTGATGATCAATTACATTTCTAATTTTTATTTTGATAATTCGATGAATGGGCTATTCTTTTATATTGGTGGTTGGTGAGAGCAAATAAATCGGGAGTATATAAACGTGTGATGTAACTATTCACAATACGGCAAAAGGGTGCGTGGACAGCAGAGCTAGTCCTGACGGAGCCTATTTAAAACAGCTTGAGGAACTCTTATCATCCGCCGGTAGATGTACTATGTCACATTATTTACTGGTGATTGCATTAGTCCATTGTTATTGTAAAATCTATGAAGCGTTATAACAGTGGTAAATGTTTAAATTCTAAAGATATGATGTTAAATTTATTTAATAGTTCAGAGTAGGTAGTACGAAAGTGACTTCACTTGTTATTAATGATTCAAAGAAAAAAAAAAGTAAAGAAACTTCTATGAACCTTCTATAGTGGACTCCAAACTAAAACTCAATATTTTAAATGTAATCTAATAGGTTTTACACAACATCAACAACAAATTGTAAACGTTAAAGAAAGATCTCTTATGATAAAGCAAAACATATCGTTTGTTAGTTATGTTTTAATGTTTATCGAAATGCAAAGTATTGATACCGGTAAAGACTGCATGTCTATCGATCTTAATAGTACGTCTATTAAGCATGCTATTCTTGATGTTATAAAAACATTATGAAAGGTTTTAAATACCCTCACTAGTGTCAAGTATTAAATGAACTATGTTATGTTGTTTGTGTAACAATAATGATGAATGGTCAGGTTAGACCGAGCTAAAATGAGGTTTAAGCACTAGTCATTGTGAGAGTACCAATTAGTGTTCCGGAAAGATAATCCTCATGCCTGACTGGCTATTTCAGGTGTTAAATTTTAAGATCATACACAAAATCATTGTAGCAAACTTGATCGTAAAGGTCTGACATTCATATAGGATCAAGATTAATAACATGTTCATAAGCACGTTACGAGCCAGCTCAGGTTATTGTGATCTTTCTTCCTGACAGAGGTACTTATTGAAACGTCAGTACCAGTGATGGTTTCGACTGCTTTGTTGGGTCGACAGTTAGTGTATGAGACTACTGTTCGATATAGGTTCGATTTCTGGGTTGAACAAACAATAACTAATAATACTGTGTACTTCAATTATAGATATGCTTGTTACGGCCCGAAGTTTAAAAGTTGTGGTCAACGCTCCGTGACTCGAATGAGTACAAAGAGTCGACGGTCCTACGACTGATCTCTTTCGGGTCATGTGGGGTGGCCGTCTCATCGAACCAAAGGCGTACACCTGTGTTAGACAAGTACTTGCGTGCTGTAGTGTCTACTGTGTTTTTGGTTGCTCACCATTGGGACTGGCCGCCGTAGCAGAAAGGTAAAAAGGTTAAAATGGTAAGGTTTAACTATAGACTCGAGACGATCGACTATAAGCAGACGGTGGCTTATTACAGTAAGTGATTGAACGACACCTGTCGGACAAGCCCTGGTTCATAAAATGACTTTGAGGGCAATTAGTCTGAACTCGAATTCACTGCGTGGGCATACTTGGACATGTTTCGGGTTTGCTTGACGACAATCGTCAAGCTGCAGACATAACCAAAACTGGTGACCCGGTATCATATCCTAAGAGCTTTGCGATTATTGGGAACATCCTTAACCGAGTACCGTGAGACTTCTGTAACATTTTCTGACATCCTCCGGGTCTTGCGTCCTGAGAGATATGCGAAAGTTAGTAACATTCTTGACGATATTACTGCGTACATACTGAGGGCACTGTTATTTTTAAATATCCTAAAAGCTTTGCTTGCTAGTATCGCCTTCTAAAAGCTCTGATTATTCATGACGATAATGAAGCATATTGGTGACGTTAAAGTAATACCGTATTCAAAACTAATGCAATTTTTCATGCTTTCCTTAGATGATAACGATGCATTGAGAGCCTCGTCACTGTGCAAGGTGCAGTCTACGCGAGCCGAGCCCGGGCTGTGACCTGGTGTCTGCTGCTGCCTGGTGAGGCGCAGACTTGCGGCCTGCTCGCTGTATCGCGAGGTGCGGACTTGCGTCCTGCATGCCGCTCAGTGATAAGCGGACCTGCGGTCTGTTCTCCGTGTGCCCGAGATGCAACCTTCCGCCTGTTCACCGTGTGTACGAGACGCAATCTTCGGCCTGATCCCCGTGTGCGTGAGGTGTGGTGCAATGTATGGCGGATGGTGGAGAGCATGAGGTGTGTATATTGGAATGGACCCATGGACAGGGTAACCAGCCCCAAACTCGTGGTCTTCCTGAGATAATTTTAAGACCCATGGACAGGGTAACCAGCCCCAAACTCGTGGTCTTGTTGAGAGAGGTAAGACCCATGGACAGGGTAACCAGCCCCAAACTCGTGGTCTTGTTGAGAGAGGTAAGACCCATGGACAGGGTAACCAGCCCCAAACTCGTGGTCTTGATGAGAGGTTTAAGACCCATGGACAGGGTAACCAGCCCCAAACTCGTGGTCTTGTTGAGAGAGGTAAGACCCATGGACAGGGTAACCAGCCCCAAACTCGTGGTCTTGATGAGAGAGGTTTAAGGCCCATGGACAGGGTAACCAGCCCCAAACTCGTGGTCTTGTTGAGAGAGGTTTAAGACCCATGGACAGGGTAACCAGCCCCAAACTCGTGGTCTTGTTGAGAGAGGTTTAAGGCCCATGGACAGGGTAACCAGCCCCAAACTCGTGGTCTTGATGAGAGAGGTTTAAGGCCCATGGACAGGGTAACCAGCCCCAAACTCGTGGTCTTGATGAGAGAGGTTTAAGGCCCATGGACAGGGTAACCAGCCCCAAACTCGTGGTCTTGATGAGAGAGGTTTAAGACTCATGGACAGGGTAACCAGCCCCAAACTCGTGGTCTTGTTAATTTTAAGTTTAAATGTTTAAGACACACACTTATGATAACTGTTCTTATGATATTATGGTTCTTATGGTAACGGTAGACCTTCATGCTGAAGTCTACTCTTGTGTTAGTACTAAGTTTCTAGTTTTATTTTAAATGTATCTAACAGTGACTGTTTGTTTCTAATCTGGCGCGGATTATAAATAATCTTTCACTCTTTTCCTTGGAGGTTCGAACCTTTCTTATTCGTGTTAACTGTTATTATCTTGTAAAACTATTCGTTAACTCTAACTGTTTACGCTAAATTTGATAACTGTTTTTAGTAACTGACCAATTGGACGATGATGTACTTACAGAGGCGTCCAATAAACTTTTATTTTTGTACATGTTCCAGTAACCGCGAATGAGAACAATGAAGAAGTGTGGTCATCCGGACCTGCCGAGGACGTCAGGGTGTCAGGAGAGGCCGTATAAGCCACAACGGCGGTAGTTGTCATTTTTGTGGCGCCATCACTTCACTGCGCTTGGTTATAAATAGGAGTGATCTGTTGTATCGGTACGCATTTCTGACGAATGCGTCGCGGAGTGTGGATCATTGTCTTTGGACAATTAGTACTACTCTGTTAACAGATGTGGAAAGCTGTCTTTGACAAGTTAGTACTGTCTGAATTGCGGTGGGTGCGAGGAAAACTGTCTAACAGCTAGTACAGCCCTATGTGACCGCCCTTGCTGTCTATCTAACTGTAATTTGTTTAGATTCGTTACTTAATTAACGGTTGTTTGTGTCTAATTGCATTTCTAAGATTATTTTGTAATTAATGAAATAAATTGTTTAGAATTAAAGTAAATTGTTTAGAATTATAATTATTTTTATTATTTTTCACTTCTGGACTCTAACAATATATATATAGATATATATATCCAATCTTGACGGGAACATATGTTTAAATTAGATCGCGATGAAAGCAAAATAACATTGAATTTTAGTAACTAAATTTCGTTGTACTAATTATCTGAATCGCGATATTTTTTCGCTACCGGACACAGTGTACAAGTTACTCCAAATTAAGTAAGTATTTGTATATATATATATATAATTTGGAGTAACTTGTACACTGTGTCCGGTAGCGAAAAAATATCGCGATTCAGATAATTAGTATATATATATATATATATATATATATATATATATATATATATATCCAATCTTGACGGGAACATATGTTTAAATTAGATCGCGATGAAAGCAAAATAACATTGAATTTTAGTAACTAAATTTCGTTGTACTAATTATCTGAATCGCGATATTTTTTCGCTACCGGACACAGTGTACAAGTTACTCCAAATTAAGTAAGTATTTGTATATATATATATATAATTTGGAGTAACTTGTACACTGTGTCCGGTAGCGAAAAAATATCGTGATTCAGATAATTAGTACAACGAAATTTAGTTACTAAAATTCAATGTTATTTTGAGTAACTAGTACACTGTGTCCGGTAGCGAAAAAATATCGCGATTCAGATAATTAGTACAACGAAATTTAGTTACTAAAATTCAATGTTATTTTGCTTTCATCGCGATCTAATTTAAACATATGTTCCCGTCAAGATTGGATCGAAAAATCTGGATATTAAGATGCACTTTAGTTCATACTATTATGTATGTATATAATTTTTACGTAGTTGTCAACAATACGTTGTGCTAATTATTGACTAAATTGCTTTCGTAATCTCCCGGGCTGTTACATATTCGGATTAAAGTTTATAAACTTTTTGTAGTTGAATATTATTGTGTGGAGGATGTAGTCAAATTTTATTAAACATTTAATTAAAATAAATACTTATGTTACTGCGGTACGTATCCTTATAGAAGCAAATTGAATATCTCTTTCAATGAAAAAAGTATGACATAACGAAAAGCAATAGGTGAGAAATTTACCAGAGACAAAGGTTTATTAATGAAGCTTTAGAACTGTGTAGCTTTAAATGTATCAACGTTGGCCAACGATTTAATTAAACTAGATCCAACACACGAGGTGTGCATAGGGGGTTAACTGGGGGTCGGGTGGGCAAAATAAACACGATTTAATGAGTATTGGACCCCACCAGCTATTTTTACACACTCATGACAATCCTATCTTTAGGCAAACATGACAGAGCGACAATTAGAAAGACAAAAGACATTATTATATCTGATTGATATTTGCTGCAACAGTACATAATCTAGTATGCAACAATTACAAAGAAAACAAAATGAAATCATAAAATATTTTTAACTACCGCATTAAACACCAACCAGCAATGTCTATGAAAAAACCAAAAGTTAAGAGCATCAAACAACTTTACCTGTACAGTACCTGTAATCTAAATAAAACCATTCATACCAACTTATCTATTATCGTTGTATGTGATTGTAATTTTTAAGATAAATAAGTTCTCATGTAAGCGGCTTATGTGTAATGAGAATTAATCCTGTTTACCTAAACGACGTTAAAACCCTGCAGTTTTGCCGCTTTTACATAGGTTTCGTCCTAGAACTAGGAAGATGTAGTATCAGCAACCTCATTCTCCAGCTGTCGTCAAAGCATGAAAATAATACTTTAATACTTAAATGCTGTTTATACTTGAGGCTGTAGCTGTTTTCTTGTTGAATCGACTCATGTAAGCCGTTACACCAGTCTTCTTTGCAGTTAATTATTTAAAAAAAACAAATAGCTAAACTAGCTAAGTAGTATAAGTTGATCATGCACCATGCATGCATCATGAATATTGTATCCTCAGCCTTAGTTTATGATGTTCTATTTGTATGGTATGTATTTACTGGAAGGAAGTCATATAAATAATATGAGTTTTAAGAGTTTGTGTGGTTGGACGAGTTCGTTAGATAGCTCAGTTATCGAAGAAGATTAGAGACTAAAATATGTATTGACATGCTAATATTGAACTCATGTAAATGACATAGATTGTCTTATTGAGATATAGAGATCTTTAAACCGAAGAAGCTGTGGATAAATACAAAATGTTGCAAAAACGGGGAAAATTATTCCTTTTGAGACTTTTAAGTTTCACAAAAACATTGTATAAAAGAATTGTTAATGTTTAAAAGTCCGTGATGCATGTGTCTAATAGTCCTTCTAAGGTGGGCTCACTATTAACTTTTGTATGATATACAAATTTGATCACGGTTCTATAGCATCTGCTACGGGCAACAGTAGAAGCAGATGAGGTTACGTGAATCAGTTAGTTCATTACTAAATGGTAATTTTTAGGCCTTGGTAACAACATCACTGAACATTAAATATATACGTTAACAAAATACAAGCCGAACAAATAGCAACCAAAACTTACGTTAATTTAACCATGTTTTGGAAATGTTATAAGGTCACGTTTGTAAACAAAACCACAGAGTTCATAACAGTAACAATAAAAATAAGGAAGATAGCAATATAAAAACAAATTTGAACTTTATACTTGGGGCGGAAAATACATTTTTACACGTTTGTATTAACTTCAGTTTCAACCCATTTCTAAAGATCAAGTGGAAATAATTTTTTTATGGATATGTAGTATCAATTTCGAGATCTGTTGATAGAGAATTTGATTTGGTAATGAAGCCAGGCGATGAATACTGGAATCCACTTGTTTGAGTCTATGTGTTTAATAAGTTTAAAAATTTTAAATGGCTGATAATAAAGCTATAAAATTTACAGTGGAGTCCTTTTTGCTTCGATTTGAAAGTACTTTGAATTTACCGTAGTAAATGAAGTAAGTTAAAATAGTATATCGTCATCAACTTTAGGCTATATGTTTTTGTGATCAGTTTTGGCATTGCTCCAACGATATATAGGACAGCATTACGATCTCTTATAGTTTAACTACGTCATATAATACTTGCAATAGCGAAAACTATAAAGACATGATTTTATGATTTCTGTCATATCATAGACAGAAAAGTTTTGATTGATTCCGAAGCAATATTAATTATTGTGAATGGGGAATATTATTTTAGTACGGTTCTATGGAGGTTACCTAAGAAGTTTACATATATGGATGGGTAGATTTACGGACACAGACTATATTAGTTTGGCACGTAGAATTTCGGATATAAATTGATCGTCCACTTTATACGGTTTTTCGTCTTAAAATTATCTTCTTCGGTAAAAATCCCATATCTCATGCAAGTATGTTTATATAAAAGACACACAATATTTTATTATTATTATTTTTTCTGCCTCTAGGTGTTCTTTGTATCCAATTTATGTATGTTTGTTAATGCCTAATGTGGAACTTAGTTTTTGAACAAACAAAGAAGGAAAAGGAGAAGGATAACTTAAATATTGAATAATATTACAAACAAGCTGAGGCCCGCGGTGCTACCCGCGGTTATTTTTATAAATCACGGGTGACGTCGTGGAGCGAAGCTAGTTTAATACAAACATCATCAGCTTTCTTCCAGTAAAAGTCCCGTCAACATCGGTCTAGCTGCTCCAGAGAATACCGGGAACACAGACAAAAACTTTAAAAATCGCCTTTTTGATGATAAATGAATGAGCCCATTGGAAATACTATAAAAACATAGAAATACGTTTGGTAAAAAAGCAGCCAAGTGCGAGTCGGACTCGCCCATGAAGGGTTCCGTATCAGCAAGTAACATCATATAAAAGTTCTTGTAGTTCGTTGTAACTTTAATCGATGTTTTTATACTAGTGTATTGACTGGATGAAAGGTAAATTGCGTGTAACGATTTATGACGTATTAAAAAAAAATCACTCTCTTATTTTAGAAGTTAGAGGGGGGGGGACACACATTTTTCCACTTTGGAAGTGTCTCTCGCGCAAACTATTCAGTTTAGAAAAAAATGATATAAGAAACCTCAACATCATTTTTGAACACCTATCCATAGATACCCCACACGTATAGGTCTGATGAAAAAAAAATTTTTGAGTTTCAGTTCCAAGTATGGGGACCCCCAAAATGTATTGTTTTTTTTCTAAATTTTTGTAAAAATCTTAATGCGGTTCACAGAATACATCGACTGACCAAATTTCAACAGTCTAGCTCGTATAGTTTCGGAAATAATTGGCTGTGACATACGGACGGACAGACAGACAGACAAACAGACAGACAGACAGACAGACAGACTTGACGAATCTATAAGGGTTCCGTTTTTTGCCATTTGGCTACGGAACCCTAAAAACTGTTAATTTGTTATTACAGACAGACACTTCAGTTTTATTTATTTGTATAGATAAGCCATTTATTATTGTTTTCTCTGTTTCGCACTTACTGCTCTATCGCTTTAAGCAGTGAAGGTCACTGACCCAACTCCATTAAAAAAAAACAATGCTATTGGATCGAATATTGAATATACAATTATAAAAATATATGTCTATTCACAATTAACTTTAAACGTCACAAAGGCATTTAAGTACAAGAATGGTCCGGAATTTGAACCTGTCCGCGATAAATGGCACTAGCCCCGCCTTCAACACGTCGGGGTGTATTAGGGCTGGTTTACACTATCACCTAGTCATTCCATTTCCCAGTAAGTAAAGAATGGCTGAATATAATTCTTTGCTGTCGACCTTTTTTTATTGAATTGTCTTGGCCACGTTGAAATGTAATAATTTATACGGTTTTTGTTAAATGTGATTATGTTTTTACACAATAATATTACTTAGAAATGGTATGAAAATAAAGCAAACTATGTTTTTTTCTGCATGAAATATTTCGTTGGTAGAGGTGGAAAAAATTATGCACAGCTTATAAACTTTATACATAAGTTCACCTTTCTATTACACTAGGTTTACTTGTAATGATAGAGATAAAGGTGATGTCATAGATAAATACACACTTCTTCCTACAATTATTATAAATTCGAAATTAGCTTTTAACTAGCTGAGTCCCGCAGTGTTACTCGCGGTTATAGTTATAAATCGCGAGTAACGCCGCGAAGCATAACTATCTTTAATAAAATTAGCCTAAGTTACTTCTTATATCATCATTTGTCAGTGAAATCGGTACAGCCGTTCCTGAGATGCCGGAATAAACAGACAGACAACAATAAAAAAAATTGCCTTTTTGATGTCAGTACATTATATACTTTTATATATACTTGTAAAAGACTGAGCATTTGATATTACATAGAGACACTCTAATTTTATTTATTCGTATAGAATAAAAATATTATTGAAAATATATATATATTGAAAAATGTAAATAAAAAGTCTCTACACTGATTGCACTATGTATCCTTATATAATTTTGTATAAGATGAGATGGGAAAATAAAAAGTAATTATAAGTGAGACATCTCGTTTGATATAATCTCGACCCTCGCCCCGCCCTCTGAGCGATAGCACCGTTCAAATATTTGCTCTTATATTAATTTTTATTTTTTTAGCTTCATCAGAATTGTATATCAGGAGACTGGTAATGAATGAATGAATAATGAAACAAGTTTTTCTTTGGTGTACGACGTCTGTCAAAGATTTAAATCATCTTATTTCTATTTATAGTCACATCTTAACACATTTTTTTTTAATTTTTTTATCAGATTACGATGATGTCAAAAGGAAGGGTTTTATTTATTTATTACCTTTTCATACTTGCAGTATGAGCAATGACAAGAGTGTAACAAATCATCAATCATCAACAGTCTTTCATGTTCCTTTACCATAATTGTTGGCCAAATGCAAAAAGATCAAAATACCAGTGAGTTTAAAAACATTAACTTAAAAAATACATTATAAGAATTGAATTCAAATAAGTACGTAATATGTCGTAAATTTGGTACACAAGTAGCCTAGAGCCTGAGAAAGGACATTTATACTACTTTTTACTGCGATAACCGATATACAGGCGGCCGGAGCCACGGGCGTAACTAGTTGTTTGTATTTTAAATTCAAACCTTTTAGCCAGTATAAACCCCGTATAAAAAATTCGCGTCGTTATGAAAATGTACAGATTTGCGAAATAAATCCCAAAAAATGTTTCTATTTATAGCTGTAATCAGAACCAGCAATGAACTTGGTGTAAATTTAAGCAAGACAAATCTTGAATACATCCCAAAACACAAAGTAGAATATTCGGTAACAACTGCATTCAGTCAGCAACAGGTTCCGTAACGAAATAAATTACTATGATAACCAATTTATATTCATTTTGTTGTGTACGCGGCCATATTTATTTGGTAAATAAACGATATGTTGTGTTACTGCTTATGATAGGAAACTTACACACTTATCTAAGGATCGGGGAAAAATACGGAGTAATCTGATCTACAGTTGGATGTTTTTATTGTGGGCAATATTTTCTTGATACCATCATATAGCTAATACATCATAATCTCGTAATAAGCTAAAGAATTAAAGTTATAATGAACAGTGTACGTATATCTGTGAAAATTCACTTTATTAAATGATTGTTACTTGTTCTTTCATATAATATGTCAGAACTTTCTTAATAGTTAAATAAGTCAGTCTTTTGAAACTGAGTGCCAAAACAATTTTACCTGAATTATTGATGAGATCATTTTATTGTTTTCAATTTCCATTTGCTTATTTTAATCAAATTCTGCCCTCTTTATTTTATATCACATATTATTAATATAACATGGTTCTATGTCAATATTCCTCGCTCAGCGGCCAAAGGTCACTTTTTTATTTACTTAAAGATTTATGACAGAAAATCAACTTAACTATGTGCTTTTGAAGGGCTCATAATCAAGTGGCCTTACGTGATTAGAAACAATCAGTGAGGTTAAGCAACGATGTCGTGGTCAGTGCCTAGATGGGTGACCGTTTGTGGCATGATATTTTATGAGCGTTTCCGTAATTCAGAGATCACGTTAAGCAGTCTTTCCCGGTTGTTATCGTTAGATAACAGCCGTGAAGGTTTGTGGCCTTCGGGCGGATTAAAAACATCCAACGGCAAGATTACGTAGCCACCGGGTGTCTTGCTAGACCCCAACGTGGGGACGTATGGCTTCAACTCTCTCCTGAGAGGAGATCCGAGCCCAGCAGTGAGACGTTATACGTTGTTGACGATTGATAATGAGCTTTTAGTATTTTATCTATTTCTGTAATTATATCAATAGTTGTAATTACTTAAGTGAATATCCGTCCGTGTGGTGACGGATTAAGAATACAGAGTGTCACCACCCCTATTCACCCCACGGGTGTCGTAAAAGGCGACTAAGGGATAAAGAATACAACATCGATGCAAAGAGAAGGAAAACTTGAAACCAACCTTATACCAATCCGTCTGGCCAGCGTGGTATAGTAGACCAAAACCTCCTTCTAAGGAGAGGCCTATGTCCAGCATTGAACTGTTAAAGGCTGTTGATGTTGATGAAGTGAATATACTAAGTATATGTAAGAACATCGTATTTTTGTCTGACTTCCGCAGTCGTTTGGCATACATCATTTAAAAGTGAATTCACAGGTTTGTGTAACAGTTGTCATTGTCTGTAATATATTGGTTGTTTTTCAATTCTCGATAATAATTTAATCCAAAATACTGCACCTACATTATTAATTAAACGGGTTCAATTAAGTTTTGTTTACCTTTACGCTTAATGCATTCAGTGGGAGTGTTTTTAAACAGCGCGTGTGAAGGTTGCACAGTGGTGGATGAAGGTAGAGTTTTATATTGTATTGTAGGTAGCCGAGTGAGTAGACAGGTCACGTGGTGGTAACGTTATAAATCCCCACTCCTAAGTAGTAAAACTAATTAAATATTAATTGAAAGTTTTTTTGTTAATTGAAAGTATACTCATATTTGAAGATGAGGGATTTAACAAGTTAAAGTTTAAAATCAAAAGAAAAAATATATTATCCAACAATTTTTATGTAACAAGAAATCTAATAAAAAAAAGTTCAATAGCTCACACTCAACAATGTCAAAATAGTAAGAAATGGTTAAAATTTTAGTTTCAAATTTAGATAAATGATGCTTCATCCAATGGGCTCAAACTTCTTTTACATATAAAAAGAGTTTTCCTCTTTAGTAAATGATAATTACATCAACCGTTCTTAATAAAAAGTGATATCTAAATTAATTAAATCTGTCGCTATCTAACTGTTCAAATGATTGGACACAGCATTCTAAATTGAATATTAAATATATATTTCATCCAAAATACCGCAAATTGGGTTGCTGCACGATTTAATTGTTTATTTCTCCTAGCTACTTAAAGTAGGTGTAATAAACTTACCCCCAAAAATATTCTACATTATCTAGGAATAATCTGTCCTGCTGACGGTACTCAGAATGGTTCCTGGAATCTGCGTATTTGGTTGACCCTGATTAGGCATTACTTGCTATAAGCCCGCATATTCCACATTGTACGTAAAAAGAAATGAGCCTTTGATTGTCGAGATCTGTCTTTTTAGGGTTCCGTAGCCAAATGGCAAAAAACGGAACCCTTATAGATTCGTCAAGTCTGTCTGTCTGTCTGTCTGTCTGTCTGTCTGTCTGTCTGTCTGTCTGTCTGTCCGTCCGTATGTCACAGCCAATTATTTCCGAAACTATAAGAGCTATACTGTTGAAACTTGGTCAGTAGATGTATTCTGTGAACCGCATTAAGATTTTTACATAAAAATAGAAAAAAAACAATACATTTTGGGGGTCCCAAACTTGGAACTGAAACTCAAAAATTTTTTTTTCATCAAACCTATACGTGTGGGGTATCTATGGATAGGTATTCAAAAATGATGTTGAGGTTTCTATTATCATTTTTTTCTAAACTGAATAGTTTGCGCGAGAGACGCTTCCAAAGTGGAAAAATGTGTGTCCCCCCCCCCTCTAACTTCTAAAATAAGAGAGTGATAAAACTAAAAAAAATATATGTTGTACATTACCATGAAAACTACCAACGAAAATTGGTTTGAACGAGATCTAGTAAGTAGTTTTTTTTTTAATACGTCATAAATCGTAACACGCAATTTACCTTTCATCTAATCAATACACTAGTATAAAAACATCAATGAAAGTTACAACGAACTACAAGAACTTTATATGATGTTACTTGCTGATACGGAACCCTTCATGGGCGAGTCCGACTCGCACTTGGCCGCTTTTTTTATAATTGGAATACAGAAAATGCGAATAATCTTTATTTCTTTTTCTTTTCTTAGGCGTAACTATGGCATGAAATGAAAAAACAACCTGGAAATACTATCAGTTTTGGAATGCATGTACAGCCTTTTTGACTTTACAGAATGAGGTGAATAATCCCCTCAGATTTCTGACACCTTAGGGCCACAGCACACTAGCTACTTTTAGCATCGGCGATCGGCAACTAGTCGCTTTTTAGAAGGTAAATACGGTGACCGAACGCTCTACACCTCACACTTAAAAACGCCAAACGTGGAGATTGAGTCGCTTTTTAGAAGCGCGACACAGCAGCTGAACGCTACTCTCCGCACACATTTGGATGCCGGTAGCATCGATTTGGCATCTGAGCAGTCGCTAAAACGAGCGTTTCCGATACCGCGATCGAACGCAGGAAGTCGCTAAAACGCGATGCAGCATCGATGCAGTCGCCAAATCGCCGATCGCCAATGCTAAAAGTAGCTAGTGTGCTATGGCCCTTAGTGACGTCAAAGCTATTTGGTTTTCGATTCAAAACAAGTCTATAGTCTGAGGTGTCCTACTCAGAGAAAACTACGAATGAAATGATTTTATGAGAAATATAGTTCTAACATCAAAAAAAAATTAAGTTAAGTTAAAATTAAGTTAAAAAAATTAATTAAGTATTTATTGAATTTATTAGTATTGTATTTTAATCCTCAAAATATTAATATTATACTAACCATACATCTATCTATTACAGCGAGCAGACTGTCAAGTGGTTTGAACCCTGCTAGTGCATTAGAATTGTAAACTTACTTCGAACTCAAAAATTTAAGAAGAATACTAGTAATATGTGAGGATTTTTTTAATATCACAAATAGGTCTTTAGGACAGCATTATATTTAAACTCAAATGAAATTTTATGCAAAACACATCAAACTTACCATATACATTTGAATTACTGTAAAAAAATAACGATTATTTTTCACGACAGAAAAGTATATTGACATTGAGCTCAATACGGCCGCGGCGCTCGAGAACCTCCGTGGAGGATCAAATATCAATCTGCGGGTAGGATCCCCCATGCGGATATGATTGGGGATACATTCCGCTCGCGTCACTGAATACTGAGCGACGAGTAAAACTTATAACGTCTCCAACACGACGACAAATTTTCAAATGTTTATATTATTGAACAAATCAACATATATATACTTACATATCAAGTGTGTAAATAGAAGTTTAATTGAAACAAAAAATTGCTCTTCACATATAGGTAATAAACATCTATTCGTATGTAAATAAAACTCCTTACATTTAAGCTTGACTATAGAGATATATGGCACTGATAAAATAAAGTACAGCCAATCCGTTAATTAGAAGAAATAATAGTGGTAATACATTAAATTATATCCAAAATAATATTTTCAAATAGTAAACAATTCAGTACTCTTTGAATGCAAAACCTGCTATAAAGCGATTCAGTTACTTGAATTTGTTTTAAACATATATGTATGCAAATGTAAAAAATCTTTGAGGTTCTACAAATTCCCAAGTTGCAAAAAAAACTACATACATCCTCAGGAATTTCTCCGTTAGTGTTTCGTTCCTAAACATACATACATACATACATACATACATACATACGTTACATACATTTTAGTCGAAATTTACAAAGGCCAAACAACTTCTATTTTTACTGTAAAATCATAACAAAACCTAGTCACTATATTATTCAGACAAATCATAACAAGTTCATGTAATAGCAACACTCATTGAACATAATTTGACGCGTGAGGCGTATCACATCGGTGTGATACGAGCTATGTTTTTTCTTCCATTCCTCCGCCAGTTCTTAGAACTAATGTTTAAATTTAAAAAAAAACACATATACGTCTTGATACTCGTTTATTTTGTTATCATTAGTTTTTACAGTATTTGTTGTAATCTTATTGTTTTATGTATTTTCCTTCTGAATCATAATATAGTTTAACATACCAATTAGCAGCGTAAGGGATGCGTACAAAACGTATAATATATAATCACAATGGAATATGTCTCGCTCCGTGCAGTTTCATAACTGTATGCTCTGATAATGTAATATATGTTGCTGTAAGTAAAATATTCACTTTAGTTGAATATTAGAAACTGGTGATTTTTTTTTAATTATGTCTTTTACATGAAATATGCAAACACCTTTATTTTTAAGAAGTTTAAATGATCTATAAAACAATTTTCAAACATCGACATTCACTAAATATATTTTTTTTTATTCACAAAATTCGCGCAACACACTAGCATATTGTCGTCAACGGAGTACTTTGGCAATAAAATGTAGCATAACTTATAATAAGAATATATTGATAAGGAGAGATAGATCAGAAGGAATATACCGATGGATTGAAGACTGTTAGCTTAAGCTTGAGCAGCTCAAGAACGCCCACTGAACTGGCAATGGCCGAACCTTCTAACCACTCCGAACCACTATTTACCTAGCAGTTACGATTTTTTTAGATGTTGATACTACGCATTACTTAATTTTGCATGATATCTGTACATTGTTCTATAGTCTATAGATCTGTTGGTCAGCTCTTAAGCGATCTTAAATGCCAATCCAAACAAACAAATTTAGAGTCATACTCATGTTTTTTACTGTAAACGGGACTTATTCGCGATAAAATTAAAAAGGTCACGGATAGACTGAAAATAGAAAATAGAAGGTATCGTAACCTTTTTAATTCCCTTGTAAAAGTCGTGAAAGCCTAAAAACAGAAATTTAGTCTTTACGAAATTATGAGCCCATCGACGGTAGATGAAATGAGTTTCTTCTATTCAGTAAGCAAGACGTACGTTCATATAATAATCCCTTCGAGAATTAAAACCAAGTCTATCAATACCTACGTTACTCGTTTCTCCTATACCGTTAGAGAAAAATTTAATCACCGGGACACTCATGTTATACCACTGGGGTCATTGCTACGAATGTTTTAACGCCAAATTAATTAAGTTCTGTTTAGTAGGTTAAGCGCTACGGTAGAACTTACAAACATACATTTGTAGACTGCCAGAATTAGTAACCTTCCTTTCAAATAAAGTTATAATTCTAGCACAGCACAGTTGTATTTCTTTTTTCAAATATTTTTCCCTAAGGCCTACACCTCAATTTCGCTTAGTCACTGTGACCCTCTCAAAGTGAAAGTCAAGTGGGTTCCAGGCTTACGGTAATATGTCTAAGATTTAAATCTATCGGTCACGGAGTATATCGTAAGTATCTATCGCTAACTTCATCGCACAGCTGCCATCAATCTTACTTTCCTTTTCAACGACTAGATTTTATTTCTGGTTCGCGGATTTATTTCAACGTAACTATTATTAACTTGGTTCTTGATTTATAGCTTACCTGCTGCTTACATACGTGTAGGGAGTGAAGGTTTTTTGTGGGTGTTTTTTACATGTTTTTCTACTAGTGAAAAGGGTCGGTAAAAATTCTAAAGTAGGGAAGGCTTGGTTCTTCTACTGTTTTTTTATATAATACTTGCCAAAATAACCCTACTCAGCCTTAAAGAAATATTAATAAATAACATAATTAATGACCAATGTTATTAATAAAATATTATTATTTTAAATAAAATATCTTATAAAATTATATTATGTTACATCAACAACTCATAATGTCCCACTACGGGCTCGGGTCTCCCCTCAGGAGAGAGAGAGTGACCAAGTCCGGGTTGGGGACTGGTAAGACACATTGTGGCTACGTAATATTGCCGTTGGATGTTTTAACCGCCCGAATGCCTATGCTTCACGGCTGTTATGATACTACGGAATCTACTGCTTAACGCGACCTCTGAATCACGGAAACGCTTATAACATATCATGCCACAAACGGTCACCCATCTAAGTACCGACCGCGCCATCGCTGCTTACCGTCGGTGATTGTTTCCCATCACCTAAGGCCATTTGTTAATTTTATTTATTTCCTTCTTTAAAATGAAGATAATTTAGTTATCGCTGTTCTTTAATTGTTTGGCACAGACCATAATTATTTAGGTATGCTTACACTAGTTTAAGAAGTTTGTTATTAATAAATGCCTTATATATTAATAAAATGCCCAAAAATTGAAAAAATAATGTTGGAAAAGAGTGTCCATGGAGTTTCTTGTTATTTTCTTCTTCATAGGATCTACGAATTGGGACAGACAATTAGCTTCACGACTGACTACTGACTGACTACTTGACGTTTCAAAAGTGCCGTTGTATTGGTTTATTTGAAATACAAATGGTTTGATTTGATTTGATATTAAGGTTAAGTAATGATAGTTCATATTTTTTTGCATTTTTGTTCTTTTGGCGGTTCAATTTTTTGCTAAAAAGAATTATTTCATTTATATAATCCCTTTAGAGCTTTTCCCATTAGTTTTGATTCATTCATTTTGGATATTATTTGCAATCATTTTGTTTCTATTTGCTCTTAATGTAGCTCAATTTAGATATTTTGTTTCGACAGCAAAGATTTCACAAAATCTCATCCACGTCTACAATTTGATCATCTCTACATCTTCGTATCCTTTCACACCTGCACTCAACGCTCTACACGTAAAATATTGAGCAAAGGTCCCGTGGCTCGACCTCCCGTCACGATGCAAATTGACTCAGGGGTCCTCTGTGCACTCCACATTATGTGACGAACTCTATGTGCTCTACATAGAGCTATACACTCTATTGTGTTTCATAAGACATTCTGAACAGAATTCAGTTTTGTTGCAAATACGATAGAATAAAAGCTTTTGTATGTATTGTATGGCTATTGAATCTTTTGTGTGATGTGACAAAGAAAGAAATGCAACTTAGCTGCAAGAATAGATGTTAAACTAAATTAAACATACATATATACAAATAAATAAAACTGGTTTCTGTTTGTCATTTTAAGTTAACAACTTTTCTCTAAATTAATATGAAATATACTCGTATGTGGTACTTGCGTCAAAAAAATATGTTTTAAGTTTGTGTCCGTCTGTCTGTCTGTCGGTCTATCTATTTGTATGTTTTTGTTCCGGCTATTCTCTGAGACAGGTGGACCGATTTAAACGGGGCTTTCATTGACAGATAGCCGATGATATAAAGAATAACTAGCTATGCCCCCCAGCGTTACCCGTTGTTGTTGTTCTCAAAGTATTACTACCGGGGGGCTACGCTAGTTTACAACAAAAGATGAAAAATCGATAACTAACTACCAACCTTAACACTTTTTATGACATAAACAATTGTATATGTTACAAAGCATCCATATACCTTTGCAACATCGATTGATAAGAAACCTAATAATGATTAAATAGGAATTGTATGTAATAATAATAATAAATATTTCAGACATTTTACACACAACTCGATCTAGTCCCCAAACTAAGCGGAGCTTGTATTATGGGTTACTTGACAACTGATATAAATACTTAAACATACTTTTTTTTGTTAATACATACATAATATACATACATAATAGAAACAAATATTTATGGATCACAAAAACATTTGGTCAGACTCGGGAATCGAACCCGAGACCTCTCGATTAGCAGTCGCATACACTAACCACTAGACCAACGAGGCAGTCAAAATAAATATATGCATATCATAGCATTTATAGCAGATGAAATTGTTTTAAAAATACTTTTGGACATTGTTCTGTGATTTATAATTTCAAAAAATATAATATAGATCAAACTTGAAGTCAAACTATACAACAACAATAACAAACTACTACTACAAACTAAAGTTATACAATTTCTCCGACCATGTAATAGACCCTTTGAGAGAATATTGAACATTCGAGAAACATCACTGACTCTGAGAGTATTCATAGTAACCAAGAACCGCTTACCTAAATTTAAATGAGTTAACCAAAACTTTATTAGGTCACGTCCACAACATCCCACACAAAGAGGTCCTAATACGAAACGGTGCGAATAATTGCGTACCGCTGCGAACACGCGGCGTACAGCTCCGATGTCAAAGAGTACTAATGACGCGTCGACCGCACAGAAACGCAAGAAGCTTGACGAAATGTTGCGAGCATTAATTACAACAGTGTCGAGTTGCGGAGACTCCAAACTTTAATCAACAATATTATAATATGATGTTATCTTCTTTGAATCTGGCGTGGTAAAAAAATTTACTTAGGCAAATATTGTACGTTAAAAATCTCTAATATAAATATATATAATAAACGAAAAATATTGTTTTTTATTTACATCAAATGACACGTTTAACTTAAATATTATTTGCCATCAAAACTTCTATTCTAAATGATTGACATAGTAGTGACAATTTTTTTTTTTTATTAAATATTAGATACAAAAACAAAAATCGGCCAAGTGCGTGTCAGGCCACGCACAGGAAAGGGTTCCTCAGTCACCCATAATGGTACGTGGATTAGAAATCGTATCCAATGGATAATTGTTATGCTTACGTATTAATGCGTTGATTTTGTATGACTTTTCCAAGTAAGCGCATTGTAAAAGTTAAGCCTCTATAACTCCTGAACTAACAAAGTCATCTAATACGTTATAGTTTTCATTTAAAGTTCATTATATGGACCACTATCACAAATTTTTCGGCGGGACGGCCTGTTTTTACAAAAAAGTGGCCTTTAAAGTGGAATTTCTCGCAAACGGATACCTAAATCAAAAAATCGTCTTAACAACCCCTTAATGTTTTTAAAAGACCTATATAATGATACCCTACATGATGGGGTAACCGTGAGAAAAAAAAACATCCCCACTTTACGTGTAGGGGAGGTACCCTAAATAAAAATATATTTCATAATTTTATTGTAGCACTTTGTCGATGTAATTACAATACATATTCATGCAAAGTTTCATCTTTCTAGCACTTACTGTTTGGACGATAAGTCGAGGACGGACGGACGGACGGAAGGACAGACGGACATGACATATCTATAAGGGTTCGAAGTCATAAACTTCGGAACCCTAAAAAGTTGTAGATCTTTTAATTACCTACAACTTTGCCATTTAACTTTTTTCCTTGTAGTTTTGCCGGAAATCGAGCTAAACCGTTTTTTACCCTTTGTTGTATATATTTAGCCATCCAATCTGACTCTACCCTGCCTGATGGAAAGCATGAGCAGAATCCAAGAGTCGGGGCTACCACACTTGCTGCGAATGAGGACAATAATGTATGGAGGCCCACAGTATGGCGGCTTAGTGAGATGCTTTTTCACGCCCCGGTTAAAGGACCCGAAAACCTCCCCCCCCCATACCCCTTCCCGACCTCAGATCGCCCGTAAATTATTTTTCCTTTCATTTTTATAATATTTTCCTCCTTTTCCAATAGGTTTCATCCTACTATAATTTTATTTGTTACAAAAATTATCTACTCTGGTCTACTGGTCTATATGTCATTTACAAACTATCATTATGGTTGCCATGCAAGTGTGTTATTCCTAGCAACCTGTGAAGTTTTGACAGGAGGTAAACAGTGATACATTTTGACATCTTCGATTTATGTATTTTTATAATCACCTAGCTTTGGTCTTTGTATCTCGATTATTGCAGTAAAAAGTAGCCTATGTCCTTTCCCAAGTTCAGTTCTATCATCATACTGAATTTCATCAAAATCGGTACAGTGGTTTAGGCGTGAAAGCGTAATAGACAGACAGACAGAGGTACTTTCGCATTTATAATATTATGTAGAGATTAAAAAAAAACTACTCACTAGATCTCGTTCAAACGAATTTTCGTTGGTAGTTTGCATGTTAATGTACAACATATATTTTTTTTAGTTTTATCACTCTCTTATTTTAGAAGTTAGAGGGGGGGGGGGACACACATTTTTCCACTTTGGAAGTGTCTCTCGCGCAAACTATTCAGTTTAGAAAAAAATGATATTAGAAACCTCAACATCATTTTTGAACACCTATCCATAGATACCCCACACGTATAGGTTTGATGAAAAAAAAAATTTTGAGTTTCAGTTCCAAGTATGGAGACCCCCAAAATGTATTGTTTTTTTTCTTTTTTTATGTAAAAATCTTAATGCGGTTCACAGAATACATCGACTGACCAAATTTCAACAGTATAGCTCTTATAGTTTCGGAAATAATTGGCTGTGACATACGGACGGACAGACAGACAGACAGACAGACTTGACGAATCTATAAGGGTTCCGTTTTTTGCCATTTGGCTACGGAACCCTAAAAATCGACTGCGTAAAGTAATGAACTGAAAAGAAACAAACAAGTATCAGAGTATCAGTATTATGTTAAAAAAAATATTTCAAGGATTACCTGAAACTATTTTTTTTAATAATTATATATACATAATGAACTTGGACAATGAACCTAAAAACTAATAACCTTAAAAAATATACTATAATAACTAAAATATATTATTTTAAGGAGTCCCTTAAGGCAAGATTCCGAAGATACTGGCAGCGTTCCCCATTTGAATAGCTAGACTAATTCTTTGTCCGAGGTAGCTGCCAGCTTTTCGGTCTCCTGTGATGTCGACTAACCTTTTTGCCAAACTAACCTTATTAAAATTAGACTGACCAATGCATTGTTTTGTAAGCTGACTAAGTACTTTATGGTGCCGCAAATGTAGTGGTTTTCATTGATAATCCTTTGCCTGTAAAAAGTGTTAAAAGATATTCTTAGTCAACTAAGCTAAACATAGTTTTTAATTATTTTTTGTTAATTAATCGAAGTAATTAAATTGTATTTTCATAGAAGGCAAAGCTTATTAAATTACCGTCTAACTCAATTAAGTTGGTTTCAAATGATACTTTAATATTAAAGGCTTTGAATTACATTTTGGAATCATAATATCAAATGGTATTATATTAAAGCTTTGAATGCCCAAAGCTTACCATATAATATTATACATATAAGTAAATACACACACGACTTGTATAAAACAAATCCGTCCATCACGGAAAAGAGAAAATATTTTATCACACTCTGAGAATTGTAGCGCATAATTTATGTACGGTAACTTAGGTTATCATCATTATCATATTATTATATACTATTATCATATCATATTATTTAAGAGCTGCACTCTTCCTATATGCAACTCTCGTTTCCTTGACCTCTTTATACGTCGCAAACGCTACTTTTTCCTTTATCGGTCTTCAAAATCCTATCTTTCCTTTTATTTTTCCCTCTATGATGTTCTCATAAAGTTATCGTGCTGTATAAGGTGGCTTACCATATTACCTCTACTAATTTCTATGAAAGATATCAGCAGCGTATTCTTTTTCAGTCTTTCTAGAACTTCTACATTTGTATCATTTTCCGTATACATACAATAATTTTATTTATAAGCAATAAATTTACACATCTTACACAAAACAGTGTGATTCCAAACCAAGCTGTGCACGTATAATATACTCATATTCACATATATGCTTCCACATCACTACATAGTATAAAACAAAGTCGCTTTCTCTGTCCCTGTGTACGCTTAAATCTTTAAAACTACGCAATGGATTTTGATGCGGTTTTCTTTAAGATAATAATTTAGTAGATAATAATTTTAGAGGTTTCTAATGTGTGTTTTTTTACGCTTACATTGCAAACGCTGGCTGTACCTTACGAGATAGATCAAAATAATGTACTACAGTATTGTTGTACCTCTTAAAAAGGTCTACAAAAAAGTCCACGATGGTATATGTCTATCTCTTAGGGATAACCCACAATAACAATTTTTTTATCTTTTATTTTTACGAGAAATAATATCTTACTTACAAGGCGATTTTAAGCAATACAGTATTAATCCTTATCCAATTAAGTACCATAAGTACATTGTGTATTTCTTCTTCTTGTTGTTCCTCTCCAATTACTGAAGATTGGACATCAGCCCTGAAAACATCGCTTCATTTACACATCTTACACAAAACAGTGTGATTCCAAACCAAGCTGTGTACGTAATTGTGTATTTAATATAGATTAATATGGCCCTATAGAGTATGTAATTTAAATTAATACTTTTGAAGATATTACAGATTAAATATGCAGGAACAAAGTGATTTTGGCGGCACCGGCCGGGGTGACAAATAGTGACAAATCAACAGCAGCGTCAACTAACGGGTAGTTGACGCTGCTGTTGATTTGTCACTATCAGTTAATAACTAAACACTATATTTTATTATGAATTAATATTCTAAGGCGGTACGAAGTTCGCAGGGTCAGCTAGTTAATATTATAAATTTGAAATTAAATCTGTGTGTCTGCCTGTCTATTACGCTGTTACGGCTAAACTGCTAAACCGAATTAGATGAATTTCAGTAAAGAGATATATTGAATCTTGAAGAAGAACATAGGCTACTCTTTACCGTAGTAAACGACATGCACGCTGGATGAGTCACGGGCAAAAGCTTGTATATTATTAATAGTCCATACCCAGACACAACACTAAGGATGTTTATATGCACTCAATCATTTTCATGGGTGGGAATTATATCTACGACCTCTTGTAAGGCCGAACAGTAACTCGTTTTAGAGAAATAGAATATAGGTAGACGCGATAAAATAGAACTTATTATTACTCTAACTGTTAACAGTAGACACATACTCCTAGCCTATCTTGTAAGAATAGAGATAATGCTTTATCGAAATCTATTTATAAGGCTACGTCGCATCATTCCGCTCATAATGTGCTTTGGGTACTCCGAGACCTTTTCACGCACGGCTTGAGACCCAACAAGCTCGGATAAAAGGGGCACCTCGAACCCCAGAGAGGGATGGTATTAAATTTAGTCGCAAAACTCAGGTGATGGTCCTTGCTCTTCTATCGACAATACGTTTAGTGAAATAGACTTTGGACGTCAAAGGGATCAAGGATTCGTAGGAATGTTTTTTTGTTGTTTGAAATTAAAACGTAACATAAAGCTTTTTGACATTTCGATGAATGTAATTGTTATTGGTTCTCTATTTTTGTTATTCTTGTTTACTGCAATATCAAAAGAAAACTATTTGGTCTTTCCTTCAACATTTCGAAATTATCAGTTCGTTGTAAAATTGTTTTTTACTAAAAAAGCGGCGAATTACGGGTTTATATGGGACTAGTCTCTTATGAACCAAGATACATAACGAAAGGAATAGATAGCTCCAATTTTTTTTGTTCTCTTGATGCAAAAATATAAAAAGATGAGAAGATGACTTCAAGAAAATAGCCGGTCCAGTATGAATCCGTTTAAAAGCTAGAATAAATTGTTTTCATGTTTTCTAATAGTAACCACACTCTATTCATAATCTCGTAATAAATAAATAAATAAATATTACAATTACACACAACGTCATCTAGTCCGAAACTAAGCAAAGCTTGTACTAAGGGTACTAAACAAGTGATATAAATATGTACATAAACATACTTTTTTTTGTAAATACATAAATAATATACATAGAAAACACCCAGACTCCGAAACAAATATTTGTGGATCACACAAATATTTAGTCCTTAGAGTTGCGGAGGTCCGATACCAGTCGCTCCGTGGAAAAACTGAAATTCAGGTAAAACCGGTTGAACTAGTAGCCGACCGCAAATGTACTTGGGAATAAGGCTAGGAAGATGACAAATATTTAGTCCGACCCGGGAATCGAACCCGAGACCTCTTGATCAGCAGCCGCATACACTAACCACTAGACCAACAAGGCAGTCAACTATAATTCAAAAGTTAAATTATAATGCACCTCTTTACATTATTTTGCTTATTGGTCACCTCTTAAAAAAATCAAAAGAATTTCGTAACTTCTTAATATGTAAAGAATACAATGCAATACTTATCTCCTAAAAAACTTATAAATATATAAAAATCTCGTATGTGGTCTCAGGCAAGAAGGCTCCTATAGTATGTACGGACAACCAAAGGATTATATCAGTCAGGTAGACACCGGCATTGCCGACCGATAATGTGCACGCTCCGTAACAACGGAATTTGTCCACGAATTTAATCCTATACGTATTGTATATTTTGAAGCCGTCATTACAACAATGAACGGAATAATCACGTATCTTCACTGTTGTCTATTGCTCAACTTACAGTTTAGTTAAAGTACAATTACAAGTACAAGTACATCTACGAGTAAGCAGTGATACAAATGAAACGATCATCAAACAGTCTATAACCTCTTATAAAATGACTGTTATCTGAGAATGCTGTAGAAAGTATCGATTTTCAATATTCATACACAATTTCACTCAAAAGATTGCATAAAAAGACTGTTCAGGACACTATACTATGGCATACATAAAGAATCATGTTCAATTTGGAAGCATCAAACTGCCGTTTAAAAACACAGTCGAATAGACAGCAATAAAGTGTTCCACTGTATTCGCAACGCGTGCAGTGAATTCTAACTATTTACGTTTGCACGCAACCGGCGTCGCATGGCATTCACACCTAACGCACGCGATTCTAACCCCGAAGATTATGGCAGTAATAATATGGTTGTATTATTGGTCGGATTTAGTTGATTGACGGTGTTAAGAGTCTATTATACTAATTTTATTAACATTTCAGGGTGGGGAAAACGACTTGTTGTCGCGTTGGTTCTTCTATTGCGTGTTAAAAATATTAACATTAAATAAATATGTTAAACATTTTACGGTACTTATGAAACTAACAGCCTGTTGTACAATGGTGAAATATTGTAGATAAATATCTTGATACTAGATCTGAGTTGTTTAATGGGTGTGAAATTCAGATAAAGTAAATATGTCGTTTCCGTTTATGTGGGAAAGATCGGTAGCTCGATAGGGCAAAAGCGAATACTTCATAGTAGTCGTAGGGCTAAATGAGAGTAGTGATGACTGTAACAGTAGTTCTAATGTATTTTTCGGGTGAGATTTGTTCCTCATTTATAGTCTGTACTATCACAGCAAAGTATGGTAAGGTACAGCCAGTCTATATAACGTGTACTAATGGTACTAGTAATAGTATTATTATTTATTAAATTATATACTGTTTCTCTGGGTATATCAATACCCAGAGAAACAATTACGCAGCTTGGTGTAAGTAATTTTATCAATTCTTTTAGTTATAGGTACCTAACACGCTTTAAATGTTTAAAAATAGTTGAATTGAGACCATAGATTTGCCTCTTTCCGACGTAGGTACATACAGGATTGCTCGATGGTACATACATGTATACTGAAATGGGCCCTTACAGACGAGTACGCTGTGTGTCTCAAAGATTACAGATACAGATTTTAATTTTTCTTTTAGCACAAAGTGATAAACAAGTGTCATGGCCCTATCCTTATTTGGGTCGAAGAAATCGATATATGTAACAAGTTTGTAGCATTTGACATCGAGTTATTGCATTCTAAATGTGAAAATTCAAGCACTATAGTGGGTTCTGCTTTAAGCGGAACGCTGTGGCATTAATAGCTCTACCCAATGAGTCAACGTTGTTTTTACTCTCAAATAAAAACCACTGACCGTAAACCGAAGAGGTCGTGATATGGAGTGTACAATCACCTCGTAAAATTTATCCTATACCGCGACAGACGCCTTCACACTGGCGCGAATGTCACATTTTCAGACCATCGGAGCGAGAAA
Organism: Phragmatobia fuliginosa; assembly: GCA_932526445.1. Classification (NCBI taxonomy): domain Eukaryota; kingdom Metazoa; phylum Arthropoda; class Insecta; order Lepidoptera; family Erebidae; genus Phragmatobia; species Phragmatobia fuliginosa. The sequence continues at coordinate 9,869,241 of OW052064.1, read as the reverse complement.
TAAGTACATTTTTGCCCACACGTAGTAATATAAAAAAAATAATGACATATTTTAAAAGTAAATCCAGGATGTGCGGTATTGACAGATGATGGAAAAACGTTACTACCGAAGTACACTCTTGCGTTTTGTGGGAAATTATTTTTTTGTCAATACTTCGGCATGTACATACTTCAGATTTGTTGGACAAATATTTTTATCCGTAAACATTTCCGTGAATGTTTGCTATGTTGTGTATAGACGTTTTTTTCTTTTTGGGAAATTCATCTCAGGATATTGATGTTTCAACAACACACGTTTGTTTAATATATTTACGTTATATTATTCCGTTCTTAATAGTTTTTTTTTTTTCTTATAAATTACAAGTCATCTATATTATCTAAGTTATTCGGCTCTCCTTAGCTGCTAATGGTCGGTTAAAAAAACGGCTTTATAAAATAGTTTGCATGTATTCTCAGCCTAACTTTAAATCTTAAAATAATTTATTATTCTTTAATTTTCACTTAAATCAACCACTGTCCAACATCTTTAAATTATGTTTAGTAATCCGAAATACTATTTAGTTGTTTAGTAATACGTTAACTAAGTTAAGTCAGGTTGTTATCTACTATATATACGACAACATGAGATAAAATAGTGAATTAAATAAATAAATTATAAAGATATTCCTAAAGATCAACAGCGCACTTGAGAATCTTAAGTTTCAATAGTCTATAATTGGCAATCGTCACTTAATATGAGGTGTCTCATATTAACCTCAGTAATGCGTTAAATTTATATGACGTTTTCCAAGTGAGCGCATTTTCAAAATTAAACCTATATAACTCCTGAACTAACAAAATCATCTAAGCCGTTATAGTTTTCTTTCAAAGTTCATTCTATGGACCACCATCACGAATTTTTCCAGATTTTTAGATCCTTTTAGAGGGGGGGGACGCCCTGTTTTTGCAAAAAAGGGCCCTTTAAAGTGGAATATCTCGCAAACGGATACCTAAATCAAAAAATCGTCTTAAAAATTCTGTTTGTTTTTAAAAGACCTACCTAATGATGCCCCACACGATGAGGTAGCCGCAAGAAATAAAAATCATCCCTACTTTACTTGTAGGGGAGTTACCCCAAATAAAAATACTTTTCATAATTTTATTGTAGCAAAGTGCTACAATAAAATTATGTGTCGACCTGATTACAACAACAATTACAAAGTTTCGTCTTTCTAGCACTTACCGTTTGGACGGACGGACACACGGACATGACGAATCTACGAGTCATAAACTTCGGAACTCTAAAAAGGTTTATACATCATTCAAATCATTATTGTAAAAAATAAGCTGAATATGAGAAAACAAGTATCTAAAAAAAGCGGCCAAGTGTGAGTCGGACTCACCCATGAAGGGTTCCGTATCAGCAAGTAACATCATATAAAAGTTCTTGTAGTTCGTTGTAACTTTCATCGATGTTTTTTTACTAGTGTATTGATTGGATGAAAGGTAAATTGCGTGTTACGATTTAAGACGTATTAAAAATAACTACTCACTAGATCTCGTTCAAACCAATTTTCGTTGGTAGTTTGCATAGTAATGTACAACTTATATATATATACATATGTTTTTTACTTTTATCACTCTCTTATTTTAGTAGTTAGAGGGGGGGGGACACACACATTTTTCCACTTTGGAAGTGTCTCTCGCGCAAACTAGAAATTTTCAGTTTAGAAAAAAACGATATTAGAAACCTCAATATCATTTTTGAACACCTATCCATAGATACCACACACGTATGGGTTTGATGAAAAAATAAATTTTGAGTTTCAGTTCCAAGTATGGGGACCCCCAAAATGTATTGTTTTTTTTTTCTATTTTTATGTCAAAATCTTAATGCGGTTCACAGAATACATCGACTGACCATATTTCATCAGTATAGCTCTTATAGTTTCGGAAATAATTGGCTGTGACATACGGACGGACAGACAGACAGACAGACAGACAGACTTGACGAATTTATAAGGGTTCCGTTTTTTGCCATTTGGCTACGGAACCCTAAAAATATTCATACAATATTCATTTATTCACACTTTCTAACGTTTTTATAATTTTTAAACGTATTTAGAGACGTATTGGAACTTTCACCTTTTGAGTGTACATTTAGTTTTATTCGTGATAAATTATTTTCTGTCCTCTTCGACATTCGGGCCTCACCACTTTTATAATTTAGTTTATACTCATCTATTTTGGCGTCAACTTGTATAAATAGTAATAGTCCCGTTCGTTCAATTTTGTAGGCCCTGTCCTTAATATTGCTAAACAAACTTTGTAACTAAATTAAAAGCGTTTAGAGCTTAAAATAACAAAGTCCATTTAAACATTACATTAAAAATAGACAGAAATGTCGTTATTTTCTTTCCGAGCCATCTACCGTGGACTGTCATATAAATTAAACTAAATTCTTTCAGCGAACAGTTTTAACGAGACCTTCACGGCACCGAGACTTTGATGCGATAACTTTTTTCGATAATTTTTGTCTCCCCATACAAAAATAAGTACCATCCTTTTCTTATGCAACCACTGTTGTATAGTTGCGTCCTTGTCACTCGTTGTAACTGCAAACGAAGACTGCTCGAGGCATCTGCAATCAATGGAGCGTACAAATTGAAATAAGATGGCAAGATGTACCATAGCTCATAATAAGAGGCTTGACGTGATACTGCTTTCATCCCGAGAGATTTTCTCTCTGTATGTAAAACTCGTTCCATGAGATGCTTACTCAACTTATGAAAGTGATACGCTGCCATCATATAGGGATGATTGGCTCCAAAAGTAAATCAAAAGACGTTTACTAACTGCGCTGTTCAATGGGTTCAAGACTTTGAAATGTGTGTTTAGTAACTTCACATGACTTTATAGAATGTTTTTTAGAAACTTTTTATTCAGATACGTTTTGGAGATTGTTGTTTATAAATACTTTTCCATTTCTTTTTGATTGTACTTTATTTATCATTTTGTTTTCTATAACTTAATCAACAGAACTAAATTAATTTAAAGTACCTATCTCTTTATACTTTCAAATTAACAGCTTTATACTAAAAGTATTTCAAAATGTATATGTAATCAATCATCATCAAGTGATCAATTTAAAAAAAAAAAATCTGTTTGGACTATGTGTTTGTTCCGGCTAATCTCTGGAATAGCAGGACTGATTTTGACAAAATGTTTACCGGTAGATAACTATTGTTACAAGAGTAATTCAGGCTACTTATATTTTAGACAAGCTGCGGCGTGGTAACACCGCGAATCGCAGCTAATTTCTAAACGTATCTAGACGACCTATTAGAGCAAGAGCCCGGAGCCGCCAGACCTACGTCATTAGTGCAAAGCTGAAATTTTCAGGATTATTCGATTCGATGGGTCAATCATCCCCCCAGACACCTTTAAATATTTGTAGTAATTAGGAAGCTGAGGTATATCAAATTTGGTATTATTTCAAGAATAGAATTTTAAAATATTAAATGGTTTTTACACGCTTTTTATTAGCTTCACCTGTATGTTTGTTTGTTTGTAACCAACTCATTTGGGTGCGATTTGGACCCACACACACAAAACGTGGGGTGCTTTCTGACAATATTTCAATTCTGTCAGACGCCCTACGCTTTTTACATTGATTATTTTCTATTTTTAGGTTAAAAGCCTATTTGTTTAGTTTTTTAAAACTAATCTTTTAGAAAAATACTAATTTGTTTAGGCCGTATACAAAGGGTCTTAAAATAGTACCTACCTTAGATAATATATCTAAAATTTAGGTTTGCTAAAATTTGGTTTAGGTAAACGTAGTTTACCAAATTTTTTCACAACTTTCAAGACGTCTGGCAGAAGTAATGGCCCACGGAAAGTGTCTGGCAGTAATGAATTTTAATTTTACATAATATTTTTGATAAAATATGTAAATACTAGCTTTGCACCTTTAACGTAGGTAAGTAAGATTTTTATCTATCTGTACTTCGCGCTACCTCAGAAACGGCCCCGCTTTCAAGCTAATGGGTACACATACATCTTAACAAGACATTGTACTAATAATCCTGAAAATTTCAGCTTTGCACTAATGACGTAGGTCTGGCGGCTCTGGGCTCTTGGTCCATATCGCAACTATCTAGAACTAACTATCGTAAAATTTAAACTCTTCTATCCACTCTGAGAAAATGCAACCATCATAATACTCATAATAAATTAAGACCTTTTGTTAAATAACGAAGAAGGCTGTAATAAATTATCCAAATAAATTTTAATATAATCATTTTTACGGTATTTAAAATTAAAATTAATAGCCGTCAAGGCTATAATCCTTTGGAACAATCCCAAAGGGGGCTGAGAGACGTTCAGTAAGCCGCACGGCAACGGCGGAAGGTTTATTGGATTACCTAGCGATTTATTTATCTTTTTCACACTTAATTAGAGCTCATTGTTATATTGTATGATTTAAAAATCATTATTCCTTTTGTTACAGGTATGTCCCGCTAAGTATATAACACTAGCGATCATAAACACACTGATCATTGGTAAGTTTAAGTTGGAATATTTATTTAAAATTAGCTCTAACCCGCGGCTCCGTCCGCATGTATGTCAAATATCGCTCAATTTCATCGATGGTTCATCAGTTTTAATTTGGATGTCACCAAAATTCTGTCTCCTTTTTCATCTCTTAAGGAGTGATTTCTCGATTAAAAATCATCTTCAAATATTTTCTTTCCTGGGACTCAAACTATCTTTACACTAGATTTCAAATGATTCGGTGTATCCATTTACGCGTGAAGCAATGATCATGACAAATAGAGATTTAGTCTCGTATGTATAGATTGAAATCGTTGAAGTATTAGCAAGTATTAAGTTACACTTATTAATTCTGTTATTCAATCATCATCTGTTGATGACCCAAGAAATAATGTCCTAATGCTGAACTCGAATCTTCTTTGAGAAGGTTATTACATTCATAACTTGAATTTTCAGTTACCAAACTCCGCTTGCTTACCTAATCTAGGAGTAACTTGAAGGACAGCAGTTATCTTTTGATCCTACAGTTTCAATGACAAATATAATGTGATAATTTGCCATAAAGTTTCTTATGCATTGCCTCCTTTACACTTCAAAGAACACATGCTTAATCTCCTTACATAATGATCTTAATACTGATGATAGTACATGAGTTCTAAGACGGTATGAAGTTTATCAGCTAGTTACCCTATTATAAATAATATCTTGAACATGCATTCGAATTAATGTAACTTATAATTAAAATGTGAAAGCAGCAGATCATGAACCAAATAATTCCAGTACTTAAGACTTCAGTAAATTGACATGACTGTACATTGAACGAAACAATTTGCCTGCAAGAACACTGAAGCTGTATTAGTTTGGCGTAAACGATAAACCATGGCGGTGACGTCTCTAAATACTGTTAGATTTACATTTACATACCTACAATACAACATTTTATTGATTACGATATTTTACCATACATTTTGACGACAGTAAGACACTTACATTTTAATGCTTTTTTGATGTGAAACATCTATAGCCGCACGTAAAACAGATTACTGGCCTGGCGACGCCTGGCGACGCGTCGCCACGGCCTGGCGACGCATCACCACGGCACGCTATACGATGGTATATATATACAGTCTATATGCAGTAGTGTGTACTGTACTATTTTAATAATTAGTAATATTTTATTTTATCATTATGACATATTTAGTTCCTATTACAATATGTTCCTTTCTGCATATTACTTTTACAAAATAATGGCGTTGTTTCACATCTGCCAGGCGTCCCGTGACGGCTCACATTTTTTTTTTTAATTTTCGCCTTTTTTAAGTAATTAATAAACTAAATTCTTTTGGCCGTTACTTTCACTAGCTGTCTCACCAAACTTGTTATCGTATCTAAAGTAACAAAAACCTTTTTTGGATATTACAAAAATACTTAGAATTAAAAAGTGAAATATTCACCTCAAATCACTGATTAGAATTTGAGAACAGCAAAGTAAAACAAATGATATTTAATTACTCGCCGTCGCTCATCAGATAAACCGCACACACAAAGTTAGCACCACCGTGCCAAGAGACGAGTTTCTCAGGGGTTTAATTAGCCTGTAACTTAATGGTGATTGTGTCTTCAAAGCGCATCGGCGCAGTGCACCAACTTAGACGTGTTCCCTACATGCATTCATGGTCAACTTGCTTTACTAACCGCTCCAACGCTCCAAACATTTGTAGACATTGTTGCCTCTATGGTCTCAATTTATGTTCTCGATTCTTTTCTTCTACATTACTGTGCCTAAAATCATATTAATTAATTCATAAATAATGTAAATAACATAAAAATTACCAATTGCAATTAGGTACTGCTAGACAGGAGAGACACGCTGATTTCAGCACGAAAATGTAGGCTCGACCGGTGCAATACTACCCTCACAGAGAAGACCTGTCGTAATTGATTGGCGAGTATGAGACCGGAGGCCCAATCATTCTGCATCATTCCTGTGGCCTCCGGAAACCGGGAGTATGATGCAGAATTATCTGACCAGGCCGCCATGGTATGGGTCACCATGCTACATTGCTTACCCTCACAATGAGGATGGATTATTGGACCCCTATTCCTGGATTCTACTCATGCTTTTCATCAGGCACAGTAGTCACTTTGGTAGGCTTAAATATAAATTAAAATAATAAAAGAAGGTATTGAATAAATAAATTATTTAATTTAGTAAAAAGTTAAAAATTTATAGTATCTTTTATCTACTTTTAAACCAATCTAAACTAAATTAAGATTAAATAAAAATATTCTTTCGAAATCCGTCTCTTGCCGTCTAATGTTACTAACATTCACTGTTTCGGTATATTTTATTGTTATTTCATGTTTTACGTATACTGTGAAAAGCTTTAAAATATTTTCTTTATGGTGGCACATTCGGTGTAAATATATATTTATATTTCAACATGACAATTCTTGTAAGTTTTCTTGAATTTCATTTCATTTCGCAATATTCTGAAAATACACACGAAATTAAAAATATAAATTTTAACCCAAATAAACTGAAAAATGTTACTGAAACAAAAATACAAAATGCCTTTTTAAAACTGTTTTGGATTTTTTTTTTATATGTGTGTTGCTAATGATAATTCAATATATTTAATAATAATAATAATAATAATATTGTATTGTATAATAATATTGTATAATAATAATATTGTAAAACAAGTTTTTCGTAATTAGGCAAAACAAATTATACTGAGTTGGTATAGAATTCAAAAGCAAAATGCGTCTAAGTTTTTACGAGAAACCTAAACGCATTTTGACTTTGAATTCTGTCGTTTTGGTAAATAAAATTTTGAGTTACTATGACAATCTTTATAAAAGAAAAGAAATTAAAAAAAAATATGTAGTTTTTTCATCTGATTTCTGAGCAAAAACATAACTAACCAAACTTTCTTTGTAAAGCGAGAAACTAAAGTAGAATAACCTTGAACCTAGAAAACAAATTGTTGAATTTTTATCCACCACTACGTCTAATAAACTATTTGAAACAGCCATAGTTATTAATACGATCACTCATAAAGGTTAAGTTTTTATAATTTGCTATGCAGCTTATACTGTTACGTTCTTACTCTATAAATATATAGAGTTGTATAACAAATCAGTCTACTGGCGCCTGTTTGTAATACGTTCTGACTCGAATGGACAGCCACAAGCTATCAAGCGCTAGTGTGCAGCCCTGCGACGGATAGCAATGCGAATAATGATGACCGTCTGCTACATAAAGAGCACTCTTATTGACACAGACAATAAACAAATCAGAAAACTTATAATTTATGTCTTTCTTTTGAAGTCATAGGATAGTCGCATGTTCACATACGCACAAAATATGTGATAAGAAAAGTTTAAGCAAACTGTAACCGACTACCAAAAACTTTGACGTAATTTGAATGTATGTTACCTATAACATTATTACAAATGAAATGACACCTCATTTATTATAATCGGCTCAAAACTTTGTGCACTACCGTAAAAATACTAGTAGGTACCCTTCCCTTTGTCTTCACCGTAGTTGGGTAAGAATAAAACTTGATCTATAAGTTACCGGCTAGAATCCATTTCAAATTCAAATACTGAAAGTGAAGATCCCAAATTCCCAACAACTGCTCGTCAAAACTATCCAAATTACACTATAATCTTACGTAGTGACCACGTCTCCTTTACGACACCCAGATTACATACCAGCAACGTCATATCCGCCATATGAAGCTTTTTATCGCTACATTAACTTCCGTTTCAGCTCGTGTGCGCATTCTATTAAAGTCCTAATTTGGACCCCCCGGGCTTACTATATATTATAACTATAGGCTTATTTCAGGTCATATTCAGACATTTATTTTTGTAGACATTACTATGATAAAGAAACTTGCAAATTTTGATCTATAATTGTCGGAAAGCTTTAAAAGTGAGCTTTTAATTTTGGTATTGCTTTAACATAATTATTTTTTGAATATTTTTTTAATTAGCATAATTAAACTGTGCGATATGTATTTTATCCATGGATATGTCTCACAGACATATTATTTCTGTAACTTTTCTACTAAAATTAAATTTAATATTTCTTTTTACAAAAGTTTATAATAAATAAAGAGTTTTTTTATATCCTAAATTCATAAATAACCAACATAAATAACCCGCATATTCATAAATGTTACTTAACTCTAAGCGTTGATTCTGTATTATTTTAAATTTTGAACTTATATACGTATCCTTGAAAACCGATTAAACTAAACTATTTATAGACCAGGGTAGCAGCCTCTTAAAATAACAAAAAGTGAACATAAATTATAGTAGGATGAAACCCATTGTAAAAGGAGGAGAATAGTACAAAAATTAAAGGAAAAATAAATTACGGGCGATCTGAGGTCGGGAAGGGGGAGAGGGGGTGTTAAGAGAAAAAAATGGCTTATCTCGATTTCCTGCAAAACTACAAGTCCTATGGAAAAAAGTTTAACGGCAAAGTTGTAGGTTGTACATCTTTTGCATTTACACTTTTTTCACATAACCTCAAATTTTATGTGAAAAATTCAAAAAACCAAGTTTTTGGTTTTTTATTTTTATCTTTTACAAATAAAATTATTTTTTAACGAAATTTTGTGAAAACTTAGCTTTTCATGTCTTGAATACATCGTAATTTATTTGATTTGAAATATCTATTTTTTCACCTCATTTTGACGGAACACCGAAAAAAAACCCTAATTTTCAATCGAAAATTCATTTTTTTTTCAATTCAAGTTTTGAAGCCATTTTTTTCCCTTAACCCCCCCCCCCCCTCTCCCCCTTTTCGACCTCAGATCGCCCGTAATTTATTTTTCATTTAATTTTTGTACTATTCTCCTCCTTTTACAATGGGTTTCATCCTACTATAATTTATTTTGTTTTCAAACATTATAAGCCCAGTGCTTATTATGCTCTATTAATCAAAACTTAATTCACCGCTTGACAACTCTATTTTAAATGAGATTGGTGATCATACGTCCTAATAGTATTCAACTACTTAAGTATAATAAGTATGATAGGCCTTAATAGGTACTATAATATAGGCATTGATCAAGACAATATAATTTCTGAAAAATGTACCATATATACAACATTTAACACTAAATCAAGAATAGAGAAGTGTTTGTATTCACTTAATATGTATTATGTATCTTCAAGACATTTTATGTAGAACCATGATTGTTCAAACATAATAAATGTTTCCGAACTTGTAAAATAAATAACCAATACGCCAAAATTTAAACATTTCAATCAAATAGAAAGTAACGAACTCGTCTTATACAAATAAAGTTTTCCATCCAAAAGTAAATTAATCCATATTCAACCGCCAAACATAACTAGCTCTTCAAACAAAATAATAATTAAAAACTTTCAAAACCATCGCTCCAATATTAATTGAAAATAAATGGAAATATACGAACATGGATTTGATTCTGAATAAATATTTCTATTCGCACACAGTTTAAAAGGGTTTTTCTGTACATATTTCATAACATAAAATAGGTTGACAAATTTATCACGTCATGTCACCAGAAGCCTCTAATGGTCCTGTGCTGAGCATAGGCCTCTCTCCTTAGAAAGGAAGTTTTTTACCTGCTTTATTATACCACGCTAGCAAACGGGTTAGTTTAAGTTTGGCTTTGACATTTCTTCTTTTTCCAGTGTTGCAAAGTCCCCCTTATTTTTCGAGATTCTTTAAAATGATAAGGAGGGCTCAAAATAACTTTTTCTCCTTAATCAAATCGCAATCCCCTACTCACTCTGACAACAACCAACTCTGGTTACGAAAATGAAGTTCCAACAAAATAATGAGGTCTTGTTTAAATACCGAACAAGTTTAACCGAAAACGTATAAACGGGACTTTGGAGTCCAATAAAAATCCGTTGAAAATTTGGTATCCAGGAATTTGTCTATACTCCAAAACATAATATTTCATCAGGAATTTTTATTCGTTCATTCGTCATGGACGCAATCACGATTCGATAGAAATTTGGTTAGGTGTGTTCGCTGCTATGTTCTGTTTTGAATGTTTAAGCTTCCTAAATCTTTTGTTCTCTAGTCTTAGGTTCAGTTAAAATATTCTGTATTTTCTGACCTATTCTTTTTTCGTATATTTTTTTTAATTAGTGGTTAATTACTAGTTTCAGTATTGTTCCCAAAAAAAAATTTCCATATCTTTCAGGTAACTATTAATATCAACAACAATTTTGATCACTTAATTACATGGATCTCGTGATTAATAACACTAATAATTGAACCAAAGAGTCGTGGTTTAATTAAATCCAAAAGAATAATACATGAAATAAAACAATCAGCAATTAAGGTGTGATATAAAGATTAATTACTCATTTTTTATGTGTAAACTTGCTAAAGTGACTCCATTCTGTCTATCGAAAAACATGAATGAATCCAAGCAGAGTGATCACCGACGTCTTTGCGAGTGCGCACAATGTAGTATGGTTTCAAAGCTTCTGAGAAAACGTGGTGATCTATGGCCCATGGTGCTGAAACAGCATGTCTCTTTTAGATAGTGACCAATTTAGAAGACCTATTAGCATAATAAAACTTATACCAACCACATAGTTTATGAGTAGAATAGTTTTACAAATAGCGGTCACGTCTCTGTTCAATAGCCCATCTAATAGTCAAGTTCCGTATGCAAATAACTCCGTTATCGGTAGTTATCGCGACGGAAAGCCTTCTACAAACAAGTCAGACGGTCACACGCCGTGACGTTTTTATTGCTCTAGATATAAATAGTCACATTTAAATGTCTATGATAACGAACCCTTACCCTACTTATAAATATCCTTAAAGTTTTATGCCACATTGCTCCTTACGAATCGATAACGGTTATAAATTATTATACTGTTAAAATGTTCTAAGAAATCTACGTCAAATGACAATACGCTTCTATAGTTTATTCAGCAAAGATAACTTGGTTTTAGTACGATTTTATTTATTTTTTCAATTTTTTGATGATATTTCGATATATTTTGAACAAATATTTTGAAATAGTTAACATGTATAAAAAATAAATGTCCGTGTGGTGACAGATTGAGGATGGGGAGTGTCACCATCTGTAGTGACACGAAATTTTGGCCCAAAACACGTAGATCAACATGACTACAAAAAAGGAAAACTTGAAAGAAATCCTATGGCAAAAAGCGTGGTATAATGGACCACTACCTCCTTTCTAAGTAGATACATATGTTCAAAAGTGAAGTAAAGAAAGTTGTCGATGTGATGTTATAAAAATAAATATTCTTTTTTTTTTATATAAATAGCCTACCAAAGTGACTCTACCCCGCCTGTTGGAAAGCATTCTTTAGTGTTGTTAATATTACTATATATACATTTTCTGTTAGGTGGCTGTATTAAGTTTCCTTTTTTTGTTCGTAAAAGATAACTTAGTTTTACAATAAAAAAAATAAGAAAACCTTTATTTGTCTTTTACATTGCAATGTTACAATGACAATCTGTAAATGTGAGTGCTGCTTAAAGATTCACCACCTTTATAACATTGTCTCAATGTCTTATAACATTGTGAAAAAAGTGGTATAAACGGGCAATGATTCTTAATGTTTTCTACTGCTGCTTTTTGTTTTAAAAACAGCCAAAAATTAATTACCTAATATCAGTCACAGTAATATGGTATCTGTAACTGACACAATCCTGTAACAGGCATCAAATAAGTTCTATACTGTATATTTTTACATTTTAAATCACAGAATCCTTTAACTCAAAGTTATTTTACAATCTTCAATCTGGATATCATTTATGGATGGAAGTTTGAATAATGAACTACAATTATCTTAATTTTGCTATGTAGATTCCATTAACTATAACCTCATATTATAGAATAAAACAAAACAACTTGTATTTATTTATCACTAAAATATTAGCTAATGCACAAACATCTCAATTCTACTGCCAAACTGTTTTATTCTCAAAGTAGAGACTAACAAAAAATATCACCAGCCATTACAATAATTATAAAGGGTGCTCCGCTGTTATCTAAATATCGTATCGTCTTAAGATACAATCTTTACGGGAAGTTAGACTGTATTTATAACGCGACTTCGCGTGAAAAGCAACGTTACGAAGTTGGCAAACTTTAGAAAATATGAACACTTTTCATTACCGGGCCTACCTATAAAAGTGAATGGTAAGTACGTGTATAAAAATATATCTTAAAAACAATTTGAGTTTGAAAGTTTCCAAACTGTTATGTACAGGTTCATATTTAAACTGCACGTAGTTCGACTTTTAAGGTTATTTCAAAGTTTTATCATAAGTACTTTTATAAATTTACATAACTCCATTATAAGTTCATAAGTTATTTTATAAAGGTACATTAATAATTTTATCACCAATGAAAGCATATTAAATTGTAATACTTTCTGATATAACACTAAATATATTTCGCATAATGGCTACCTTTCGTATTTCAAAATAAAATTTCACTCGACTCGACTCGATTTGATAAAAAAATAAAATTATCAATTTTATTTTTTTTAGTTAAAACGTTTCAATTAGGAGCTCAAGTATATACAAAAATGATTCTTTTTCTGTCTCCTTCAAGATGTTTACACTTATTTCTTTCATTATAATCTTATATTAAAAAATAAAAAAACTGAAATTAATAAAACGTCTCAATTAAATACAAAGTAAAATAATATGATGATATATCTAAAAATTCACCACTTCTGAAAAGAAAACAGACCTACAGCCCATTTTCGATTCGTAAAATCTATCTCACTACCTACAAGTTCTTTTTTACTCTAGTTCGAATAAATTTCACTTAAAATAATTTATTCCTTCTAATAAAAAAAGACCATAAGTTTCTTTATCAGAAATACCACTTCAAGAATGAGTTTGTGCGGCATCGGATTTGTTGCTTGAACTGTGTAACTTTTTGATAACAATAAATAAATAAATAAATAATAAAAAAAAAATAAGATACAACAAATCAAGCGCGAATCGAACAATCCATCAAAGCGTTTTAACCATCACTAAACACGTAACCCAGTTTACAACTAAAACCTTTATCCGAAGCCATCTTATGTCCTTAGGCGTCCACAATCACAGCGAGCAGTTACCCTTACATTTAGATCATCGCCCCAGATAACCACTGTTTTGTACCGCGTCGAGGACAGAGGGGTTGAAGGCAGGGTGGGGGGTTAGCAAAGGACCGTGTCACAACTTCATTTCCATAGCAAGTCAGAGTCAGCAAGATCCAAGTAGGCAACCCACCTTTTATTTACAGATTTAACTCATTTAGCATTCTGTTAGAAACGAAATTTCGGGAGGGCGTTCATGTTGAATAGAGTTTTAAGTCTGGCAGTTTTTAGTGTATTATGTCTAACATTTTTATCATTCAATAAGTTTAATCAAAATCAAGCACACTTGTGAAGCGGTTACCAGTGTCAATGAAAACAGATTTACTTTAGCAGGTTTCTAAGTTATTTTGAATTGAGTATTACTTAAATTGGCATTGGCTTCAATATAAAAACAAAAATTGGCCAAGAACATGTCAGGCTACGCATAGAATAAGGTTCCGTTGTCACCTATAAATGTAGATAGAATTAAAATCATGTCCAATAGATAATTGTTATGTTTTCTTATTATTTCTTTATTTTTGTACGAAGTTTTCGAAGTGAGTGCATTTTACAATTTAGCCCCCTATATATATAAAAAGTGGTCCAAGAGCATATCAATCCACGCACAGGATAAGGATTCCATAGTCCGTCCGTTCCGTAGTCATACATAACAGCACGTGGATTTAAAATTATGTTCAATAGATGATTGTTATGTTTACTTATTATTTCGTTAGTTCAGTACGAAGTTTTCTAAGTATGTAAGCACATTTTACAAATCTAACAAACTTTACAACAAGACCTCTATAACTCCTGAACTAATAAAGTTATTAAAGCCGTTATAGTGTTCCTTCAAAGTTCAGTATTAGTAGGACTTTTTTGAGATTTTTGATACAGCCGAGTAGTTTAAAATAGAATAACTCGCAAATCGATTCTGTAATCCCGTCCTGTAAAACCGTTTGGGCGGTAGGTCGAGGACGGACGGACGGACGGACATGACGAACCTATAAGGGTTCCGAGTCATGAACTACGGAACAATAAAAACTTAAACTTAAATTACTGCTTAAAGACACGTTCATTTCAGTTAATCACTTAATGTACGACTTAGTAGCTTTCAACTAAGTTAATGCGATATGCTCCTTACTACGTTGAAAAATTCACAAAAATTTTCATAATTCAAAGGGAAAAATCTAATTATTGTCGTTATCTAAGGAAGAGCATATTAGTACGAGAGAATACGACGGAAATGGCCTGAATACATAGCCCTCACCTTATTACAGTCTCGGTAGTAATACAACTTAATCTATTTGGTAAATCTAGCTTGAACGCTTAAACTCAGATAAACATATATTTAACATACATGGATATCTCACTGACTGTTGCTAAGCTGCTGTTTACTTCAGAACTATGGAACCTTTGACTTCTTTATTGAACTGTGATATTCTTTTTAATTTATTTCAAACGAAAAGGTTTTATGCTGGGACTGTAACATGCTAAAAAATTCATATGAAACATTCAAAAAGTTTATAAAAGAAATAAGGTACATTTCAATTTAAAAAAGTTATTATCAAGATTGGGAGGTTCAATTTAAAGCATGTCAGTGCCATAACTTGGCACCTCTGAGTACCTCGGTGGCGTAGTGTTAGCGTTTGTGTTTGGGTTCTTGGGTTTCATTCCAGGGTCGATGCAAATGTTTATATGATCTTCAGATATTTGTTGTAGAATTTGTTTGTCTATGTATGTAACGTATGTATTTGCAATTTATATCAGTTGTCTAGCTACCATAGTATAAGCTCTGCTTAGTTTAGGACTATATGGCTTTGTTAGTTAGATGTAATATTTATTTATTTATTATATGCCTAATGATGGAGAAGTGTGTGTCGCCATGCTGCATAGCTTGCTCTCTTAATGGTGATGGTAACCAGTGCTCTTGATGCTACTAATACTTTCCATCAGGTAGACAAAAGTTATTTTTGCAGGTCTAAATATCTGTAAAAATATTAAATCTGAAGAGTTTTTTGGTTGTTTTAACGCGCTAAACTCATGATCGACTAGTTTGAAATCAAAGGGCGTTTTAATTTTGAATAATCGATTTATTAAGGAAGGAAAATTACGATTAATAAGAGCTGATAATGAAAGCCAAAAGAAATGCCATTTGAGATATAATGTAGTTAGAACCTCAACTGCTCCCTTCTTTTCTACCTACTACTCCTACTTTTATAATTTTTCGAATAAAACCCAGAAATAGTAAACCATGTAACCAACTGCAAAATAAGGAAAATAAATCTTGAACGCCGTTATAATTTCGGGGCACTACCTCCATGCCCTTACATTCGTCATACCGTATAATTTGATCGAGAACTGAGCGCTGTCACCCCGCATTTCGGTTCGTGTAATGATTATGCCGCCGTTGGTGTATATATGACTTTGTTTGTAAATTCCATTACAATAATATGTGTCAAATTCAAGATTCAGATCATAATTGTGTAATAGGAGAAATTAGTGTA
The DNA here is from genome assembly GCA_932526445.1 of Phragmatobia fuliginosa. NCBI lineage: Eukaryota > Metazoa > Arthropoda > Insecta > Lepidoptera > Erebidae > Phragmatobia > Phragmatobia fuliginosa. Next base: position 9,853,058 of record OW052064.1, on the reverse strand, counting down.
GTTTGTTGTCTTGGAGATTTTCATTTTATTATGCTTGTTATACTGTATCATAAAAATGGAATGCATGCTTTTTTACTTCTATAAAAATAATAATAATAAACTTGTAAAAATTTATTTAGTAGGTACAAAATACATTCGCTTGTATGTTCCTTCTTTGTAACGTTTTACGTCCGAACATTTAACAGTAAAATTAGGAAACAAATAAGTTACACCTCATCGTTTCTCATATTTTTATTACCAAAAGTATTCATTTCTTTACGAGCGGTACATTTATCAACGAAGTCATTAGAAAAGCTTTCATACAACATTTTATGTACTGTACCAATATCTCTATCGGTGTGGAGTTATTTTAGCTTTTATGCGTTTATGCGCACTTTATACGGTTCGAACAATGGTGGTCGGTAATTTCGCACAATGCCCGGAATGGGGGCGAATGTCGTAAAAAGTGACGCGTTCTCTTGTAAATACAAAATGTTTATATTTTTTAAGTTTATTATCAGTCTCTGCTACGTAATTTTCTTTACATATTTTATTATTTTCTATAAAAAGACTTCTTTTTGAGACAAAAAAAAAACAGTTACATGCTTTTCTAAACAACAAAGGATGCAAAGGATTAAGGTTTTTTAATCTGGAAATAATCAAAACAGTATTTTATAATTGTTTTAACAAGTGAAAAATAGGTTTTCCTTTGGAAAATCATATCCATTAATATTTATAACTTTTAAATAATGTAAAAAATCTGCCAAGTGCGAGTCGGACTTGCCCATGAAGGGTTCCGTAGTGGCAAGTAACATCATTTATAAGTTCTCATAATAGTGCATTGATTGAATGAAAGGCAAATTGCGGTTTACGATTTATGACGTATTAAAAAAACTATTAACTAGAACTCGTTCAAAGCAATTTTCGGTGGTAGTTTACATAGTAATGTACATCATATATATTTTTTGGTTTTATCACTCTCTTATTTTAGAAGTTACAGGGACACACACACACATTTTGCCACTTTGGATGTGTCTCTCGCGCAAACTATTCAGTGTAGAAAAAAATGATATTAGAAACCTCAACATTATTTTTGAAGACCTATCCATAGATGGGGATGGAAAAACAAGTATGGGTTCGATAAAAAATTTTTTTTTGAGTTTCAGTTCTAAGTATGGGGACCCCCAAAACGTGTCGTTTTTTTTCTATTTTTATGTGAAAATCTTAATGTGGTTCACAGATTACATCTACTTACCAAGTTTCAACTGTATAGTTCATATAATTTTGGAAGAAAGTGGCTGTGACATACGGACGGACAGACAGACAGACAGACATGACGAATCTATAAGGGTTCCATTTTTTGCTATTTGGCTACGGAACCCTAAAAATGTTAATGTTTGTAATGAAACTACGTAGGTTTGATAAGACATAGTGCTTAGAATAAATTTGATATTGAAACATGTACCCTTATCCGACACCCGATGGTTTATCGATGCTACTGGTCCATGGAAACTATTAATAAAATGTAGTGATCAATTGAGCTCTTGTTTAAGGGGTCTACTTCACACAAAATAAATATTGGTTTTCCTTCACATGTAACATTATATAATTATAATTTACTAGTTGACCCACGAAGCTCCGTGTGCGGCTTTTACTGCTCATAACGTAATGTTATACAGCGGAAACATTTTATTTTTCTTTAAATGAGCATGCCAAAATGACTCTACTCTGATGCAAAGTATCTAACTATCTAACAGTGAAAAGGTTTTTTGAAAACAAAGTCCCTAGCTTTATAATACTAGTAAAGATTTTTAGCGAAAAACATTTAAGTATTCCACTGAGACATCAAATTCAGCAACACACATCATATATACTGGAAAACCTTACGACACAAGTTTAGACAACAATTTAATTACATAAATTTAATATGTAAACAAATAGCCAGATCTTAAAATGAAGTGAGTAATTGCGGTTTTGGCAGTAAAGTTGTGAGCCTAGTAGTAAATTTATATAGTGGCATTAAATTTTGACCATCACATGTGTTACGTTGCTGCAAGAACATTTTGTGTACACTTAGATAGATACACATTATATAAGATAGTCAATTATCTGGAATGCGTTTCTCATAAAATCAAATACCCAGTAAGAGGGCACTATTCTAAGAGAATCCTTCAATAATTGCAGAAAAAACTGAAAATAATTAATTTACCGTTTTACACATTTGTATATTTTACACCTCTATACCTCTCTCTATTTGAGTTGTTTCACGACACGAGTTACGTAGTCTAACCAACATTGGCCAATAATAAGAAAGAAACAGGCGTCAACAATTGTAGAAAGAGAATCGAATTGAACAACCCGCATGTTGGCTAAGGAGCTAACCAGATACGAATCTCACTTTAAATAATAAGTATGCAACTGGCTACAAAATTCACAATAAAACAGTGACAATTGGACATCAATACTTTGAAGTAAATAAAATTTTAAACAAATGATTTTTAGTAATGACGCAAACTGACTCACAGTTGTAGACATATTGAACGCCCATAAACAAACATAAGAAACTACGAATGACGAAGAGAATACCTTTGCTTTCAAAATAGAATCATAGAACAACAATCCACTAAAGCACATCTAAATAATAAATTCACTTGTGTCGTTGACACACGAGATCAATGTCATAAGAACGCGTAAATATACCCATTACTTTACGTATTTCCATTTTACATAGCGTGCGTATTCTAGCCATTCTACGTTGTGACTTACAGGTTTGTGTTTATAGTGCAAGGTGAGACAATAAACCTGACGGAAACGCGTGCGTTTTATTGCCGACTTTATAATAACCTCGTGTTGTTCTCTGTTTAATAGCAACCGCGAGCTTCCTTTGAGAGTTGAAGATATACTGGCATAATGAAGATATATGAATCTATTAGTGGTCTAGCTAGACACTGTTATAGCTGATAAGGTTAAAAGTACATATAATGAACTCATGATATAAAAATTGGCACTTGGAAATATAAATTTCTTAATTCATATATTATAGATATGAGAATTTATAAAAACATAGCAGGCAAGTATTGAGTTGCCTGTTTTCGTTTGCAGCAGTTATTTTTACCATTAAGTTACCTTTTACTTGTTTGCCACCCCTCCCACACTTTCTGAAAAAAAGTATTAAGAAATATTATCTTCGAGTCACTAGTGGATGGCAGTCTAGTGCAGTAATTGCAGGTTATATCCAAATAAGATTACACTACAACAACTGTATCTAACTTGAATCTGACAATTAAATGAGAAAGTAATGTTTATTTACCAAAAAAAACGGCCAAGTGCGGGTCAGACTCGCCCATGAAGGTTTCCGTAGTATAAAATAACATCATATAAAAGTTCTTGTTGTTCGTTGTAACTTTCATCGATGTTTTACTAATAGTGTAATGATTTAAAAAAATTTTGAGTTTCAGTTCTAAGTATGGGAACCCCCAAAATTTATTGTTTTTTTTTCTATTTATATGTGAAAATATTAATGCGGTTCACAGAATACATCTACTTACCAAGTTTTAACAGTATAGTTCTTATAGTTTCGGATAAAACTGGCTGTGACATGCAGCCGTACAGACAGACAGACATGGCGAACCTATAAGGGTTCCGTTTTTAGCCATTTGGCTACGGAACCCTAATAAAAGCACATTCTTTATTTACTTACGAAGTAAGAAAGCGCAGCAAATAGAGCCACATTGACGCTACAAATAGTATCCATTACAGTGTAAGTAATTGCACAAGCTCGCACCAGTGAGACAGTGTCCTTATGTATAATGTACAAAGTATAACAATATTCATTGCCACAAATACGGCATACAGTGTGTTGCAGTAAAAAATTACGATCGCCGTCGCACTTAAATGACATTTTATTATCACGTTGTTATGAGTCTGGCAATTTTTATATTCTTGTTTTCAATTTCAATGTAAAATCATTTTAAACAAAAGATTTGTTTATTTATTTCTATTAAAGTCGCGTCGGTAGTTGAAGAAAAATATATATTATGTAACTTGATGTACTCTGAACAGTATCTAGTAAGATTATTGAATATGTATATTCTACTACAAGTACAAAAAATGTGAAGGATTCATCAACAACCCTTAACGTCCCACTGCTGGGCTCAGGTCTCCTCTCAAGAGAGGGTTAAGGCCATACGTCCCGACGCTGGCCTAGTGCGGGTTGGGGACAGGCAAGACACGTTGTGGCTACGTAATCTTGCTGTTGGATGTTTTTAAACCACCCGAAGGCCTCCAACTAAGCTTCACGACTGCTTTCTTATGATAACAACCGGGACCGACTGCTTAACGTATGAGCGTTTCCGTGATTCGGAGGTGAAGGATTATTTAATAAATAAATATTTAATGCTCCTTGACTCGATGATACCTTCATTCAGCAGTAAATGGTGGTAGGTTAATTTGATTTAATTGACTATGTAGGTTATTAGGTTCAAATCCCGGGTTAGGCCAAAAACTTTTTGGGTTTTTCTCAGAAAATTCCTAATAGCAGCCCCGGAGTTATAAAGTTTGGCAGTGATTCACGCCCGTGCCTCAGAGAGCACGTAAAGCTGTCGGTCCCGGTTGTCATAAACATCTATGGCAATCGTTATTGGGAAATCAGTGCCCTCAAATTTACTGACAACTAGTTCAACCTACGAATTTCAGTTCTCCCTTAGGGTTGCGCAGGTCCGATGCCAGTCGCTCCGTGGAAAAACTGATATTCAGGTCAAACCGGTTGAGCTAATAGCCGACCCCAAATAATATTGGGAATAAGGCTAGGAAGAAGATGTAGGATATTAGATACTAAATTTATTTCATTTATCATGCTATGAGTACCTGCCTAAATTATGATGCATTTATAGAATTAATTCAGAAGTTTACAGAATCTTAATTTCATAGACCTAACACCCTAATAACAAGTTATCAAAGCAGCTCCTAAGAAAACAGTTTAAAGTCGGCTAAACAGGGCTCGGGCGTTAATCCAACATATCTGATTATAATCCTTAATAACACGTTGGAGGTAAATAGCTTGCGATAACAGCGCGCACGTCGTGTGAGCTTGCTGTGCGCCATCACGTAGCTAATAATGGCAGTGATACACACGGAGTCACACAATGGTCGACTGACATTAAAAGCTGTCACTTTGAACATGTTCCATATGATTTCAATTGACAAAATAACGACTGAATGGTCAGTTTTAAAACCCACTTTAAATTGTCTTTAATGATTTCAATTAAAATTTCTATGCTAAACTGAACAATTTTGATATATTTACACTATTTATTGCGGGACCTTGTTGCACTGCAATATAAAGTAGTCTAAGCGCAACTGAGGTTTTTCATTTTCATCTAAATTTAACTAATAGATGTAAAACAAATGCAAAACTCTTAAAGAAAATATAATTCATTTCAACTATATATTTATTAGTCAACCAACCCATACTCGGCCAGCGTGGGGACGTATGGCCGTAACCTCCTCCTGAGAGGAGGCCGAGCTTCTCCGAGCCCAGCAGTAGGACTTTATGGGTTGTTGATCAATTCATTACACACTGCAAATATTAAACCACTCATAACTTATTACTTTAGTTATAAATTAAACCACAATAAAATTTTAACAAAATAAAATAAATAGTAATTGTCCTGTTACTTACGTAAATGTCGTGTTACTGTTTTGTTCTTCTAGTTTTTTTTACTTTTAATTTTCATGTAGCTTATGAACAGAATTAGTGTTAGAGCCAACCTGCTCGACATCCGATCTGCACGTACGTCAACAAATGGGTATCTGAACCATAAAACAGTTCTAACTGGCAGATAAAGATACATAGTGGGTAAACGTGGCAATTTATAAGGCAAGCCAGGTTGATGAAGTCAGGCTAACATTGCTCTAGTTTGAATTAGTTCAGCGTAGAGCCTCCCAGGTAAGAGGGTTGTTTGGAAATGTAAGCGATTGTTGATACTTTGGGCTGTTGGGAAATGTCTTAAGCTTTTGTAGGGTTAAGAGAATCTTGGCTGTTTGTAAAGTTAGTTTAGTATTTTCACACAGTTTACTGGATTTCTCATTATTTATTTATGTTACTTCGTAATGGTCACGTATATTTAATTTTACCTACTCCAATGCAAAGAAATATCTTCAACCACGTTGAGTAAATGACGGCACATCATACCTCATGATGAAAGAGTTAAGGTATTCAGTTTTAAATTTAAATAAAAGTAATGTCTAATAATGACACAGTGTCATACGCAATTCATCTTATAGAAGTAACTTGAGGAATTTAACATTGCGTTGAGTCCTGTTATTTTAAAACATACAAATAAGTGCGCTCATACTCCTCCTTCTACTTTATCGGAGGTTAAGACGTGCACGTTTACCACGCAAGAGATGTTGAGTTTGATTTCCCGGTCAGGTTGTTGTTTCACGTCTATGTCTCGAAGATCACGCTTAACTTTCTGCCCCGGTTGTTATGAATTTATATGGCAACCTTTTTTGGGTTATCACTGACTGCAAATAGAATAACAATTAGTTTAATTTTCGAATTCAGTTCACTGTAAGCAACTTTAGGTCCGATGCTAATCGCTCCGTGGCAATAAGTAGTTGATCACAAATAATCTTGACAATAATAAATGCTAAAAAGATGAATGTTTACGTAAATATATGATGTGAATTTTAAAAACCCACGATTAATGCAGACTTATAAAAGTTTGATTATTTATCAGTTAATTTTAGAACCAAAACCGTTTATCAGAATGTCATCAATGAAAAGAAATCCCAAAGCTCTACTCAAAAAGAGTGAAAACCGCACATTTGAAATAAACCTCTAAAATTTAATGTGGTTGAAAGGGGGATGATTCGAAAGCGATTGCGTCACCAAAATTCATATGATTAAATTATCTTTATTCGAAAGTCACCGCATTCGTACTGTTGGCGCCCTTCCAAACAGTGAAAGTTCTGAAGACATTGGCCTACCAAATTTGTTTGTACACGAACACAGCAGCCCTGCCAAGATTCCTTTGAGAAATCGAAAGTACATCTACGGTAAACATTCAAAATTTTTATAGCACCATTTTGGAACGCGTCCAGTAGTTATGGCAAATTTTTTTTGACATCTTTATTACAGAACTGTCAAAGATTCGAACCAAAAGTCCTGATAGAATATTTTTATAACTCCCATATAATTTAGAGGGTAAAGTTTTCTGACATAGCGCTTTGTTATTGACAGTTATTAACTTGTTAGTCCAGAAACCGCAAACACTGTGGTTAAAGATTTGTAACATCATAACATAATCATTGTGTTCCGGGTTTGTTATCCTTGTGAATAAAAAAAGCAAATTAAGGAAAGTTTATTTGTGTACGACTATTTTCTTTGTGTTTGTAATGCAATATATGTATGTATTAATACATGAAGCAAAAACTTTGTACCCCTTTTTACCAAAATAGCGTGGACGGAGTATTACAAAATTCGCACACTTAAAGTTTATGTGGTGGAGGAGTTCAGGAAGCTATTTTTTTTAACATGCATAAAAATACAATTAATCTATAAATGAAAAGTTACACTACCGTGTACTTGACTTGTAAATAACATTGTAGCGTAGCCTTGGCGAAATCTGTAATTATAGAAGTTAATGTCTTTGAATGAAAATAGAAGCTAAATATTGTTGCAACTTATAATTCAAGCCAATTATGGTCAAATTTCGACCACCTAGCTCAAAGTCCTGCACAAGATATCATTGTACCATTACAAAGTTATCAAAGCAAACAGTATATTTCATGTTTTGCAAGAGATCACGACTATCATTGTTTCGGCTATATCATCATAACATAATAAATCAGCTTTCTGCAGTGCACTGTTACATTTTTTTCTTTCATATTAAATTTAAAATATACACAAACTTTTGCAGCCACATCACATTAACACCGCGAACATTTTTACCCCAAGATGACTGTCGCATTACAAGGTTCATTTAACCTAAATTACATAGATCAACTAAGTAGGACAGTACCACAATAGCTTAATATAGTGATGCCCTAGAGACGGGAATGAGACGTCCGTGCAACTAAACTGACAAGCCATGAATTTGCCGACAATGTAGGCGGAGGCGCGGCTCTAAACAGAAGTTACGGTATTAAGTAACGGCCCGCCTTATACCTCTGCATTATAGGGTTACACGCCTTTCTACGACGCTTTATGTTGGTCATAAAGTCGCTTGTCTGCTCGCATATGCCCACCTTAGCAATGAGATATTGGACTATAAAAGCTTTTTATTTCAGCCGCGTAATTATAAAGGGCAGTTTAGCACCGTGGGCTTTACGTATTACTGGCTTAATAGATATAAATAGGGACTACTCTGGACCTTTAGTTACCTGGTCATTGTAGAATAGTCTAGAAATTGTAAATGGTTACAAGAAACTCCAACATTATTTAAACATAGGGTCGTTGGCTTCTGTTAAAAGGAGAAATTACCACAAAAGACAAAATTATTTCAATTTTTTTCGTACTTGTAACTATTTTGACTGCCTTGTTGGTCTAGTGGTTGGCGTATGCGACTGCTTGTTTCTGAGGTTTCAGTCGGTCCCGGTTGTTAACAAAGGATAACAGTCGTGAAGTTTAGTTGGAGGCCTTCAGGCGGCTTAAGAGCATCCAACGGCAAGATTACGTAGCCACAACGTCGTCTTGCCACTCCCCAACCTGCACTCCGTCAGCGTTGAGACCTTTGACCTTAACCCTCTACTGAGAAGAGACTCGAGCCCAGCAGTGGACCGCTAAGTGCTGTTGATGATTCCGCTTTAAAAAAAGAAAATTCATAATTTACTCGTTTAATTTTAAAAAATAACCATAGGGAAAATGTTACGTAAAAACTTTACACAAACAAACTCTCACAACATTTTGACTTTGTAGTTCTAAGACGATTAAGCTGAAAGCATACTTAGCATCAAGTGTAAAGTTAATTACGTTGGTGTGTCCGATTCTGTCGTGTCTCGCCGTCCAAAATAAACAGACGATATTTCGGGATCGCTTCTATGTAAATTACGCAGCCGAGCGAGTCGATCCTGAGGTGCCTGACGTAAGGCAATTCCTGAGAAGGTAATCCTATACACACTACTACATGTATGTAAACAAACAAAACAGTGAGTGCATCAAAAGCTTTACTTGAATAAGTCAATATTAATAACTCTTAAAGTTTACAAGTCTACATGTGTGACAAACAACTTGAAGAATTAAAACCCTGTACATAAGATATTATACTCTGTGAGAGAATCTTTGTAGCAAACCATCCCCAATAAATCGTTTGCTTGTTTAGCTGACAATGACAACATTTCCGATTTCTCATCACCACAAACGTCACATAATTCGACAATCCGCGCACACGACACGCTTTTTTGTCACATGAGAAAATAAAATTTTCTGTAGCACCGCAAACACATTACTCCGCCGAAATGTGTGTATTTGTGCGCCAGAGATTGTGTACCTATTTATTTTTCGTCCGAACGTCCCCCCCCTCTCTACGCCCTTCTGTCCCACCCCTCATCTCGATTCGTGTGTGACACTCGCATTATTTGCGTGCCCCCGGCTGTTTGTGCACGTGGGCGAGGCGCCAAAACGTACTACTTTATTTATGTGCTTTGTGGCCACAATCGCAATTATTTATGCTTTTTATGTATGGAAATCTCAGCCTTTGTCCCTCGCGTTGGACGCTCGTATTTTTTAACCCTAAATTGCTTTTATTCGACGACTGACTTAATAATATTTCTGTAATTAAAATCTCATCCTGAACGTTTTCATCGCACCAGGGTTGTTATGAGCAATTTAAGCGTTTTTTTTGCGAATGAGTATTTTTAAAAGCAGCAATTAATCGCCTTGATATTGCGGTAGGTTGCGATGTTTTTCGGACTTCCGTAGATTAATTTTCGGTTAAAAATTTCGTTTATTTGTCAACTTGCGATTGTTATTGCGATTCGTTTTGTTTATCACTCTACCAGAAAGACAAACAAAAATGTTCGCCAACAATAAATAATAATAAACCTTACATGGAAAATAACGAAGTTTTTGTATTCAAAACACCACCTTTTAGTGTACGAAATATACATACTTATTTTGACCTTAACAAGAATAGTTTTTATACGCTTACTCATACATTTGAATAAATGTTGTTTGAACTTTTAATACTTATTATTATTATAAACGCGAAAGTTTGTATGCATGTATGTATATATATATATGTATGTTTGTATAATTTAGACATTCCTATAAAATTTCAGAATTATACGTGTATTAAATAGTATTGAATGTCATTAATAATTGGCCTTCGAAAATATTAGTACAAGGTCACACTTACAATTTTTGTGATATGGATTTTCGTATTCATTAATCACGCTCTTACAGAGATAATACGCGGAAATCGTGTAAGGAAGATTTCCTTTCCACTGTTCCATACAAAATATATAAAGACAAAATATTAATTAGGCAGATCATACGATCGATGTACGTTTCCTCGTATAACTGAGACTCACGTCTCATTGATAGCGGATTATCCTCTAAGATTAGACCAGCGCCACGACCTCCAACTATCCACATAAGTCCCTTTTATTATACGCATATGTATGTATGTACGTACATCTTCGGCCTTTGATTGGTTTTATACACTATACATGTCTGTGTATATGTTTTTAAAAGAAATAGGAAATGATTGCTGTATTTGGGTCATGATTTTTTTTGTACGACGTATGTAGGAAAATATATGCTGTTTACGCAAGTACGTAAGTCGAACTGTTTATATTAGGTGCGTCTACTATTACATTAATTTATATTTCAATTATAATTATACTTCAAATATTTAAAGGTAGGTAATAACTATTTAAAATAAGTTATTACTTACCTTTAAGTATATATTTTATTACAAGCATTCGGATCCGCCCGCGTGTTCTCGATTACTGCAGTTTTGTAGCCTTTGTTTAACTTCTTTTGTGTTTAGAATACAGTTTTTTTTAAATAATTTTGGAAAATTTAGCCTCCGGTCTCACACTCACTAACAAAATAATGAGAAAACGAATGCTGTGATTTTCAGATTGCTCTTCTGTCCTGGTCGAGCCGGTCCATTCGTGCTGAAATCAGAGTGGCTCAACCTAGATGTCTATCTAAACTAAATTAATTTAAGTTAAATTACATTAAAAGCAAGCTTTTCCTTTTTGACTGCCACAAAAATTTAATTCAACCATTAGGTAGCACCACAAACCCTCAAAGCGAAGAAATTAAGGAAGGAAAGAAATCCATACAACACAAACAAAAAGGAGATTTCGTCCGTAATCTCTTTAACTGGCGTTTCAACGCGAACGTTTTGAACCACACTCAATACGGGGCTTTTTAAAAAGCTTTTTAACCCCCACAACACGCTTTGGAAGCCGAAAGACGGCCAAACACGACTTCTTATAATTAGGTCGATTGTACACTCAAAGTTCTTAGCTAAGCTACTACAATGCTATAAAATAATCTCGCTTTAAATTCTCACTCCTTTTGAAATGCTCTCTTGTTTGTACAATTAATATGCACGCATAATTGAATCATGTGTGTTTCCATTCTACACTGATAATGAAACATTAATGGCAATATCCAATCAAACTTGACTGCCTTGTTGGTCTAGTGGTTAGCGCATGCGGCTGCTGATCAAGAGGTCTCGGGTTCGATTCCCGGGTCAGACTAAATATTTAGTGTGATCCACAAATATTTGTTTTGAAGTCTGGGTATTTTTCTATGTATAATATGTATGTATTTACAAAAAAAAAAAGTATGTTTATGTATTTATATCAGTTGTTTAGTACCCATAACACAAGCTCTGCTTTCTTTGGGACTAGATGATGTTGCGTGTAAGATGTCCAAAATATTTATTATTATTATTACTTATTATAAACCAAATAATTAAAGTAACATTTATAAAACATAATTTTACTGTCACAAATTTTAAAATTAAACAAGTTATCAATTATTTTTAATACCTATTGAATTGAACTCTCTATCAACTCTCTAGCTATCTCATTCACTTCCTTTGTCTCTCATTCTCTTTCTAATGCAAATTTAAAATATTTTTAGAAAGTTAAGAACTAAAGTCATACCAAATTGCATTGGAAGTGGTGTGTAGAGGTTAAGCCGTAAAGCGTAACAGAAACCAACAGAGAGAGTTACTTTTTAATTTATAAGGTTAGTGTTGATGTCTGTTATAGGGAGCCTGAACATTCACCAAACTAAGGTGTTTGAAAGATATATCTCTACATTCAAGTGCTGTAAAAAGCAATTAAGTTACCTAGATTAAGATACAGATAGAGGCTTCATAATATTTATCACACTGGGAAAAATAGTCACAGTTTTTTTCTTACACTAGTTTGTTATTACTCAATAAATATATTTGTGCCTATATTATGAGTCACAGTACAGCACTACCTTTATTAAAAACATTCATCAGGTTATGAAACTTGTAAGACTCAGCAATTGGCAGCAAACCGGAACAAACTAGTTACTGAGTAACTCTTGACAATACATTTTATAATACTTCTATGATTGCAAAAAAGAATCTACTTCTACTATAATGAGAAATGAGTGCTAAACCAGAGGTTCAATAATGCAGAAGCATCTCAATACCCAGCTATAGTGTGAATCTCTATCCTGCATTGCTTGCATATGCAATGAGTATTATGAACACTTGTCTTCAATTCTAGAGCAGTAAAGAGTAATAGAGACACTTTGGCAGACTCATGTGAAAAGAGAAGAAAAATTAAACTCACAACTTAAACTTTTATAAGTCTCAACAGCTATATTTATCCTTATAATCCCAACTTCATAAGTTTTGTTCTATAGACAATTGCCAACACCCTGAATAATAAAAAAAACAGTAGTAACACTCACAGAAATACTAAACACGGAGTTGCCATAAGAAGAGAAAAGAAAAACAAAAGTGCCCTCATCGTTTTCCGCAACATCCATTTCACGCTCCCTAAACAATGCAAATAAGACAACAAAACATAAACAGGGCATTACGAATCCAGTACTTTATTTCATTTCTTGGTGGTACTTTACACTTCATTCGAAGGAGGTCAAAAACTCCCAAGTTTCTTACGTAAATAAATAACAATTTTGTTTGTTACTGTACTTGATCTAACTATAGTACATGAGATTGACCCCTGAATATATTTTTATCGCGATACTGAGGTAGGCATGCTGCCAACCTTCCGATAAATGAAATATTTTGCACGTTGACTAATGGAAAAATATTGTACTTAATTGGGGTTCTAAAACTGTAATTAGATTCAACTTAAGTGTTATCTGTTACGCGCATCGGTCGTGTTGATTTTAGGAAATAAATGAAAAGACTAATTATTACTGATTAGATTTATTGTATAGGTAATATAATTTTCATATAGAGTTTAAAACTTAATATTTTAAACGTACAAAACCCAACTAATTTCTAGTCTATCAGTATGCTATAACTGTTATTTTTATAAAACTAGGTTTTGAGGTCGGCTACGTCCGCGTGTGTGTCCGTTATAGCTGTAAAAGTAGCATATGTCCTTCCTCCAAGTATTTCCATGCTAAATTTCATTAAAAGAGGTGCAGCAGTTAAGCCGTCACAGCATTACAGAGTTCCTTACGAATTTATCACATACGTAGGGACATGGTAAAGTAGTAGATGAGTGACTACCCACACATACAGACTTGTACTTAACAGCCTCAAGTGCTTTGCGACCCTCTTAATGAGAGTCTCTTCTTCTTCACCTGATAACATCACTCACACCACACACCTAATAGGTGATAAATAATGAAATATTAACTAAGCACTAATTGACTGTCAATTTCCAATTTTTAGGTCTTCAAAATGTTTTTAAATAGTAGTATTCAATTATCACCTTCGTGGATTAATGTAGCTATGCTGATATGAGTCATATTTATAACTACCTCCGCCCGTGTGTATGTCGCTTATCTTTTCTCAGACTCTGTGTACCAAACATTCTCATTGGTTTAGTAGCGTTGGCGTGAAAGCCTGACATACATGCAGAGTTATTTTAGCATTTACAATATTAGTAAGGATTAAAAGAAAAAAGCAAATTGTAAGCAATATTATTATCACACTCTGCATATTAAATAGAATTTTAGTTACGTCTCATATTACATTTTTATTTAATTATTTTATTTTTATTATTACAGATTTATTTACAAGTATATAAAAACACACGAGGAACATTATACTATAATGCATCATCATTATCATATTTAAGCTTACCAAAGTGGCTTTTCTTTGTCTGATGGAAAGCATGAGCAGAATCCAGGAGTAGGGGCCACCATCCTCACTTTAATTGCTTACAATGCAGCATGGTGACCCACAACATGGTGGCGTAGAGAGATATTTCTACATTATTCTCCTGGGCATTATGCAGCAGAACAATTGGGCTTCCGCTCTCATACTCACCACTCACCAACGAAAGACGACAGCATGAATACCGTGATTTTAGGTAGATCTTCTGGGTGAGGGTAGTACTGACCCTGTCGTTCATCCCATTCGTGCTAAAATCAGCATGGCTTCACTACCTACTGTATTTCATCTCTTTACAAAGAATACCGTAATGATCATATTTCCGAACATTATTAACATCCTGACGATTTTTAATAACGGCGCCCGATTTGTACTAATGGACACTTTTAACCACCGAATGAATAATTAAACCCATCAAATTTGAATGCTATAAAATTAATTCAAGGAATATCCTTCATTCATTTATTAGTTTTTGTGATGAGTGGAATACTCATTATGGGAACGTTGTTGATATTCAGTAATTAACATTTAATTTATTCAGAATATGCTGACTACTGACATTACTGAATACTTTATATATTATGATTAAACATTGAAATTAAGTTTGTCTAAGGCTCCGGCCGCGCGTATATCGGTTGTGGCCACATGTCCTTCCTCAAAAACCAAAAAATCTCCATGCCAAATTACATTTAAATCGGTGCAGTAGTTTAGCCGTAAAACCTTTTTTAATTTGTGACATCAGAGGCAGGGCTCAGACAACTCCGTCTATTTAAAAAAAAATGAGCCTTATGACACGAAAAAATACTTTTATATAGTGCAAGACATTGTATTAAAATCAATCCAAGCCTGGTTCAATGAATTCGTGTATACATATGAAAAATACAATTAATTAACTTTTATTTATTCAACGCGATAGCATACTTCACCAAAATAGTCCAAGGACAATTGCTACAACAGTCGGCTCACGTCAACATAGTTCACTTAACATTTTATTCTACACTCATATTCCTAAATTTCATCTTCAAGTAAAACTGTTCCTATACATAAATAGAACGATGATCGATAGAACACCGACTCAAAGTAAGAAGCAGTATTTTGTCCATTACTGGTTGGGCATTGAACGGTACTCATTAATAGTAACAAGCAACCGCATCGCGAAGCGGGTAGACAGCGAATGAAATGGGTAATAAAAGTAATAAAGTGTATTGTTTGCCAGTAGATCGATAGCCAAAGACCCATTTAATTAATGACCAATCTCCCGAGACTCACCGGCACTTACATTAATTAATTAAAGTCTGCTGCAAACGGAGTAATAAAGTGAAGTCTCATGTTTGCGTTCATTGTTTTAAAAGAATGAATATTTTCTTGTCGCAGATATCATGTCAATGTTATTAGGCTTTCGAAATGAAATTTCCCTATATATCGACGCTTGACGCAATCAAGAAGATTCGATTGAAAGCAAGATTGAGCCGCCGTTCGCAAGATTAGATGGAGCACCTATCACTTTGCGAGCGACGATCACCTGCCCGGATCTTCAAAATGGCGACGTTTAAAAACTGAATCCACTTTGTGAACCGAATTCGATGACTCGTATCGATTCTGTTTACTCCACTGACTCGATTAGTTGAATTCCATTTGGTCCATCCAGCTCTAGATTTAATAACATAATTATATTAGCATAATGTGAAGACTTGTCTATTACTATCACTTTTACTTGGAAATTTTTATACGTCATTGTTACTCAAGTTTTGTTCTATTTCTATATATCTTAAATATATGTCAGAGCGTCAAGAGAGGCCTCACAGCGGTATTAGTTGAGGCTTTACATCGTAGGCGTTGCAACGGCAGGAATTTCAAAATAAGTGTACACTTGTGTTGTTCAATGTCGTATTATTTAAACATCTCACATATTAACACAAAATCATAAACGATTAACAAGATTAAAACGAGTTAAGAGCCAACAGGTTAGCACATGTGCACCGTGCGGTAGCTGTCAGTAGAATGACCGGCCGCCATTGCTAGTGACGCTACATGAGACTACTCCCATTCGGATCCGATCATTCGAATCCGCTCTTATCATTCATAAAATACATTCAATATCAATTACAGAATCGACTAAAACAAACTAAACTAATACATTGAGCTATGATTACAATAAATCATTATTAACAGTAATGTAATTTACGGTACATAATCACGCGCCGTCATCACCCATCACTTGAGAAACTCCAATGTCTAGTTTTTTGACACATAAGATGACATCAGTCTATCAGGCACTTTATCAACAAATGGTGAAGCTGGTCGTAAGTATTTATGTATTTTTCCAAATCAAATCAAACCATTTTTATTTCAAATAAATCAATACAACGGCACTTTTGAAACGTCTAGTAGTCAGTCAGTCGTGAAGCTAATTGTCTGTTCCAATTCGTAGATCCTATGGAGAAGAACAGACAAGAAACTCCATGAACACTCTTTTCCAACATAGTTTTTATAATTTTATATTACATTGTTTTAGGTATTTTATTAAGAAAACAGTTAAATGTGAGGACAATGCAACGATGCTAATATTTACACAGGTAGTGTCCAAAAATAATTAAACAATATTTAAATATAGCAGTTGTGAGATGACCAGCCCCGACAGGCGGCGCCCGTATCACGAGTATGACCTATGCACCAGTCATCGTCCAGTTCAACCATATCGTAGGGAGCCGAACGACCTACCACACGTAACCGTCACCAGGACTTTTGAGCGAGTATGACATAGTTTACCAATTACAGCACGTGTAATTGTCGTTCAGGGTAAGAATCTTGAAGGTAGGAAATTGCAAATTTTCTACAACAAAAGACGTAAAATATGCCTCTGCTAACTTCAAGCGCATCATGAAAATCCATAATGTCCCACTGCTGCGACCGGGTCTCCTATCAAGAGAGGGTTAAGGCCATATGTCCCCACGCTGGCCGAGTGAGGGTTGGGGAATGACAAGACAAGTTGTGGCCACTTAATCTTGCCGTTGAATATTTTGAAGGCCTCCAACTAAGCTTCACGACTGTTATGTTATGATAACAACCGGGATCGACTGCTCAACGTGACCTAAATAAATTAATGGGTTACGAAATCACGAAAACGCTCATCGCCTATCATGCCACCAACGGCGACCCATCTAGATACTAACCGCGCAATCGATTCATACCCTTGGTTATTGGTTTCAATCACCCAATGTCATTTAGCTATGAACGCTTCGAGTGAGTAATTCTACTAAATACTTATTTTTTTAACTACATTTAAACTGTTTATCTTTGATTAACAGATCTTGGTTAACATTTTCCCCTGATATCCACAGATTATCGGACTTACAATCGCCTCTCCTCATCTACGAGACCAAAAAGGTATTAACACCTACAAAGGAACTTCTTTCACATTTGTCGGTAAACTCATCTTTGAAGTGGCAAGTTTCTCAAAGTAAATATTTAAAAAAACGAGAACACAAAATTGTTTCATCGAGTCCATCACAAGGCAATATTTTGTACCACCTTTGATGTCGGTTTATTTAAACAGAGGGGTTTCTATGCCTTTATTGCGTCACTCCAACATGTTTTCTCTCACCGATATATTCTTGGTGACACACATATGTTTGAATGCCACAAGTAAATTACTTTTTTCCTCCACTTGGCAGTTAAAAGTTTTAGTTTTCCTTTGATATTTTCCTCATTTTCAATACTTATGGTAATGTTTTCTACCATTAACCAAACAAAATGAAACAGCATAAAACAAAGTCTTAAGTAATCATCTTCATCATCTTCAGCCTATCACTGACTATTTCTAGACATAGGCACTGCAATTACATTAACGATACAAAAGGCCTACTACCTGAAAATATATACACACTAGCTTTCGTCCGCGGCTCCGCCCGCGTCTATCTCGCTTATTACAGTAAAAAGTAGCCTATGTGTTATTCTGATATATAAGCTACTAGCTTTTGCCCGCGACTCCGTTCACGTGTTGGTCTATTATTGCGGTAAATAGTAGAGTATATTCTGATTCGATTGAAGATTCGGACCTAATGTTTGAAGGATCTGCAAATATTTGTTTCGGAGTTTGGGTTATTTTTACATATAGATTCTTTTTACAGATAAAAAAGTATATATGTGTTTATTTAATTGTACAAGCGCTTGTTTATTTTAGGACTAGATGATGTTGTGTCAGATGTCCGAAATATTTGTTTAATTTTTTTTTTGTTAGTTGCTAAAAGCCATTGGAAAGATCTCCTTTAATTGCATGAAATAATATTCTTCGCAGTATTTAAGATTAATATCCCAAGTATTCTATACTAATACTTGCAATATCACATTAACTGTTATTATACTTCAATGGTAAATTTCTAAGATTTCTCTCAATTAACCCTTACAGGGCTTCATAGTATTAAATATTAGATGAAAATTAATGCTTTGAACAGATTTGATTAAATTTCAAATGAAAATTAGGACAACGATAAGCAACAATATTTAGTATAATATAAATGAAACCATGTTTCATTTCAGTTAATTTTATTTTTGATTAAAGTGGAATTGGTCGACGATTTTAGTTAGGGTATATTACTTTACCTTCGTATGTTCATATATTTGTGTACTATATTGTCATGTGTACGTAGGTTTATTGTCTGTATTTAGTTTCTTAGTAGTATTAGTATTAATCAACGTAGTATATACCTAACTCATATCACTATTGCCTAACCTTTCTAGCTAATTCCCTGTACATCTTTAAGGATTTAAATTAA
The DNA here is from genome assembly GCA_932526445.1 of Phragmatobia fuliginosa. Lineage (NCBI taxonomy): Eukaryota > Metazoa > Arthropoda > Insecta > Lepidoptera > Erebidae > Phragmatobia > Phragmatobia fuliginosa. The sequence continues at coordinate 9,833,983 of OW052064.1, read as the reverse complement.
ATTTAAATTTCAAATGGGTTAAGGTCGCTTTTGAACGTGTATTTTTCCTTTCTTTGTAAATAAATGTTTTATTTTATTTTTCTACTATATACCACTAGATTATGCCCGCAGCTCGACTACCATGTATATACATGGGAGTCGAGCCGTGATCAAAGTTTTGACTTGAAGGCGTAACAGAGACGGAAAGATTTTTCATCTAAGGCTATGCTATGCCTAGGCACATAGGCTTCTCGTTCGGAGTGTGACTTCAATCACACAAAAGCTTTTGAGCCAAGGTATTTCTTTATACATTATTAAATAAGTTTATTTACTATATTAACTCAAAGACAAGAGCAAGGAATTTTTCAGTTTTACTAAGCACGGGTAACACAGTATGGCATGGAAGAAGTAAATTTAGTGGAGTAGAATAGTTATGTCTAAATAGAATCGTTATCTCTTAACTTGTAGTCACCATAGGCTAACTCGTCTACACTTTAGAACGTAATCAATATTACCTTTGTGTAAAATAACTTTAAATATTTTTAAACCAAATATATATTAAAAACTCCAATATATTTAGTATCATAATTGTAGTGGTGAGTTTTCTCGAATAAACGAGATATATATATATGTAGGTATAGATTAGACAAAGCGAGAGGCACGCAGTAGGTACGAACATAACTCGGGCAGGTCGCCTATTATTTTTACGGTCGGCGGCGACCACTCATCGCGATCACGGCTGCAATACGCTCACTCGGTATACGTACACTGCTTCCGACGATATTTTATTTACTCGGCGACGTTACTCGCTATTTACAAGAATACCCGCCGGTAACGCTCAGCTAGTTTAAAATAATTGCGTAGTATCACAAAGTTTGCTTCTTCTTTTAAACCAAAAACTGTAAGGTATGCTTGCTAGGTGAAAACATTCCCTCAAAAAAATTAGTTCACCTTCCTTAATTTGAAAGTTGGATTGAATTGACTTTGAGAATTTGACAAAATATTTAGGACAGTACAATCTGAATAAAACAGTAAAAAATGCATTGAGGCAATGTTTTAGTTAATCAATATTAACAGAACTGATCAATATATTACAATCCATTTTAAATTAGTTTGGCTTTAACCCAGTCTCTAAATACATAAAAAATATAGATTTTACATATAAATTACATTTAAATCAGTTAGCAGTGTACCCATTCCGTAGCGGCGTAGTTCAAGATTCGTAGCTGCTCGTAGCAGACGTAATTCCGCTTCAGTACGGCTATTCTTTTCCTTTAATGATCTGTACCACTAGCTGCATGCTCCTACTTAATGATATTTATTTGTACCTTTGCAAAAATATTGTTTTATTGTGCAGGCTCTGTACTTTTGTACAGGATATTATAGTCGATGTAGTCGATTGCATGTTGTTGATTTCATTTTCCTAACGTTGGAAAAGTTTATGAATACGCGTTTATTCCTGATACAAAATAATTTGTTTACAATCTTTTTTAACCGACTTCAAAAAAAAGGGTTTTTATGTATGTTCAGCGATAATTTCGTCGTTTATGAACCGATTTCAAAAATTCTTTTTGTATTGGAATGGGCGTAGCTTACAGGTGGTCCCATCGTCACCATATCGGGATCTGATGATGGGATCCCAAGGAAATCGAGGGAACTCCTCAAATATCAGTCAAAATTGTCGCGATTTGGGTACTCGGAATAGTTTTTCATTGAAGTCGGTTTCTTTTTGTTAAAATTATCTCTTGTTGATCAGTAATATGACACGACATAACCTATTAAATTGTCATATGTTATGTCATGACAGTGTCCTATCATGAATGAATATTCAGAAAGCCTACATTTTGTATATAATAGATATATTATGAACTATCTACTGTATTACTACAAAATTATTATTTTTACCGCTAATATCTTAGTGGTAAAGAAACAAATACTGATAACGTAAATTAAATGTTCTCTGAAATATACTTCTTAATATAATAATTAAAACTATTTTTTGTTTCAATATCAATAAAATAGTGTAGTTACCCATAACACAAACTGCAAAATACATTTGGAAAACTAAATTCTTAACTTGATATTCAAATTTTCTAGAACGTAATTTCTTTTTGAAACACTAAATCTCTTTGATTCAACCTTTTAAGAAACTCATATAAGTAATAATGTCTCAGGATACTTGTGTGTTTGGAGTAAAACATGTTATTTAGTCGTAAACAATATAAAATAATAATAAATATTTCATATTATAACAATTATTACCAGGTTAATTTATTTGTTATTGAAGCGTGGTAATAAAATTGTCGTAAGTTTATTCGAGTAAGACAAAAAGCTTAGTGAAGGTGTTTTCAATATCAGAAATTTCTAAATAAGTACTACCTATCTTTCTATTTTATTTGTTAGGAAATTTTATTTAGATTCTAATATATAGAGTGAAAATTTCGTCATTTTGTTCGTCAACCGGTACAGCTATTTGACTTTGAAGTAGAGAATATGTTTGGAAATCAATAAGAACACCTTTTAAAGAACAACACCTCTATTCCATATTTTTTTAATATTTTAAATCGTCGTTTATGTTGTAACGACTTATGTTGACTGCCTTGTTGGCCTAGTGGTTAGCGTATGCGGCTGCTGATCAAGAGGTCTCGGGTTCGATTCCCGGGTCGGACTAAATATTTGTGTGATACGAAAATATTTGTTTCGGAGTCTGGATGTTTTCTATGTATAATATGTATGTATTTACAAAAAAAAAAGTATGTTTATGTATTTATATCAGTTGTTTAGTACCCATAATACAAGCTCTGCTTTGTTTGGTGTGATGACGTTGTGTGTAATTGTCCGAAATATTTATTTATTTATGGCTTTCATAGATCAACACACACAAGAGCAAGTACCTATTAATCAATGTCTAACAAAGTAAATTTGTTGTATCGTCTACGAAAAATCTTTAGTATGCTTAATCTAAATGTAGTAATTTCATTATTATGATTACAGAAGTATTTCGTATTAAAAGTACGAATAACATTTGAAAAAGTCCCGCGACAACAGAGACACATTAGGCCATAATGACTCGGCCGCAAATTTGCATATTATTGGAGCAATTAATAACTCGTCGAGCTGGATAGGCGGATTATTACGATTTCAAGCTGGACTTGCTAGAGGTAATATCTCGTGCTGAATTTGAACTGAATATTTGCATTGAGTATTCATTAGAGAGATGATTTAAAAGGAGATATTAATTTTTTAGATGATTAATGTAAATGTACTAGGATGTTCAGTTGTGAAATTTTATAAGAAGATTGTGTAATTAATTTTAATCAAATTTAACAAAAATATATTTTACAAAACTAAAACGACATTTAGGATTTTTTTCTCTTTGACTAATCTAGCTATGACTTTCAAGTTACAAAATGATGCTGACTTGATTCAATATACATACACACTGCTTATAATATAACATTTTAAATATTTACTCTCTTAATTTTTCTTGGCAAATTCAGAAATTCCTTTTTTTTATTTGCATAACAATCAAGAACTATTAACAGTGACAGGATAAATATTGGTGTATTGCGTGCAGTTTTGATGATAAGGACTTGGTCCAAGTGTAAACTTTGTTGAATCGCCCTTACGATTATTACTGCACAGATATACCATTAGTAATTTCTACAGTAAATAATAAATTAATATACTCTAGAAGTAATTAAAATACTATACTTTGTATAAATTTCATAAGGTGACACAGATTGTACAACATAGAGTCAGCTGAGAAGAAAGTAGAAGTTTGACTCAATTTTATGTTAGATTTCGTGTTTTTTTAATGGAACATTTTTGGTACTTACATGGACCACAACAAAATACGAATAGATAGTAATAAAACATTTCTTGTTGACACAAGTTATTTTGAATGAAACACAATGAATGCACTATTGGCCTAGTGGTTAAAGCAGTCTTCATTTCGCTTTCTATTACATTAATTGTTGTGAGTTCAAATCCCGCATAGAATAATACTTTGTGTAATGTACAAATTATTGTTTGAGTCTGGGTGTTTTTTACGTTTGTTTCATGTATGTCTGTAAAATACCCCACGGCTCATTATTCATATTCCTAATACGGGCATTTATTATTTCAAACTAAAATAAAATAATAATAAAATAGCAGTAATGACTCATCTCATTATAATTCTATTTTTATATTGACAATACACGCGCACATCATATGTCAGTCAGACATATGGCACTCGCTGCACACCTTATAATTACAGCCGACTGACCGACCGACACTACCCGCTGGTAAACTCGCTACCGCGTCTCTCCTACGCCCGTCGCACTATTTATCGCGAGCAATTAAGCGATGGGGATACTCGCGTTGGCGTTATCACTTACACCCGTCGTTAGGACTACTACTTATCTAAATGACGACCCATTTTGTAATGGATCTTCTGTGTATGCTAGTTTAATATCTAAATAGTTACGGTAGCGTCTCGATAGTTTCTTTTAAAAATGGGGCTGAAATTTTATTATTTTGTTATTTAGATTGAAAGATTTTAGTAGAAATTTTACTGCGAGTTACAACAATAAGCGCGAGTAACACTCAGTCTCACTCACCAATTATATAATAATAGTTCGCTTGGGACAAAATATTTAATTATTTACTTCATATACTCACCAATAATTATATACACTGTTTAACAGTTCAGATACATTTTGCAAAAAGTATGGAATGACATACTTTTTGCAAATGAGGTACTTATGTGTAAGCACGACGTGCACCATAAACAACAATGTTATAAAATACTTTTGCTCAAGGTACAGTACGAGAACAAATAGAAGAACCTTTTTTCAGGTATTTAGTAATATACTGAAGACAGCGTTAGTAAATAAATATTTTTCTTTCTTAAAGTAACCATTGCAGTCAGCAACAGCTACTTCTTCTCCTAACTGCAATGTATTTAGCTAATGCAACTGCTAAACTCAGTTGAACGCTCGAAGTTTTGGGAGGCGAAGTTAAAATAAACTAAATACTTAGTGAAGTGGGTGAAAAGAACAACTAACTACAATACGTAACTGTAACAGTGAACAGTTACAGTGACATCAACAGTGAGAGAACACAGTGCTAACTTCAGTACATTTGTGTGTTTCGGTTACGAAGTTTATTAACTGATTTAAACTTTGTAAATATTATTTTATTCTTAGTGCTCTAATGCACTATAGGAACAAAATTTGTAATATTTTGAAACCAATACATTGTTTTACTTCAGTAAATAATTGATTATCCCAAACTAAGTATTCACATAAATGTGACTATTAAATAACTGTGTCGGTTGGTCAATCGGATCACATGGTACGAGTATATAATACTTCCTATTTTTTCGACAATTTGTTGTTGCAATATTATAGCCGCCAAGTTGCTGATTATATATATATCATCACAGTGTAACAATTGCTGCAATATTACTGTATAGCCCGGCGATATTGTCAATATATTTCAGTATAGTTGCATGTATTTAATGTCTAGTCTGCTATATTGCAAATGATTTATCCCGCTTGCTTAAAGTTGCAAAAATACTGAGCTATATTGGTCAAGAAAAATAGCCAACAAGTTCTAAAAATTGCATCCGTATAATAAAGTCGCTGTAAGCAAGCGACTTTATAATACAGACTACATACTTACACACATTTTACTGAAATTCTTGTAATCATAGTATTAGTTTGATCATAGCAACAATTTTAGCTATTTAGGGCAGCGCTCGCTATGAATAATAGTAATATGCGCATATCTGTGGAATAAAAAAAAAACGATATAAAAAAGAAGAAGAATCTAGAATTCTGGAATGACTGTGGTGTCAAGGCAACGGATAACGGCTGGTGGCACTAATCTGTCTATAGAACACGGAGCCACCACATCCTTGTCGCACTGCAGTTACAATCATATTCTATATCCTTTTTTAGGGTGTTAATTTTTTTTGTTACGGAATTTCTTGATTCGGTCGCCAAGCTCAAAGCCCGCGATAAAAGCTCTAAAATAGCTTAAAAAAGATTTTCTTCTGTTTTTGAAACATCTTTCATTGATACTCTACTCCTATGGTCGTAACATGATAATAAATGGGTTAAGTTCCTGAAATTATCGTAACATCTTGACGTCCAATTAATTTCAATAGCAGATGATGATGTATTTAGATAATTATGTCTCTGGATATGTACAGTCGTGAGTATTTAGATAGATTAAGAAGTAGAACAAGAAATAAGGAACGAAATCAATACGCTGTTCTTTGGTATGACGACAGGGATGTACGCCGTGGTATCTATTCCGCGCAATTAAGTCGGCTTGCCCACACCTTATCTTCGACGCCAGCCCTCCTTAAGAACTTAACGTGAAATAGGTCAGGACCGGCCCTTATTAACGTCGATTTTGTGGGCCCATTGATTATATATTAATGCTTATTTTTAAAGACAATGTCTATGCAGTAAATATTAAAGAACAAAATAGTTATTTGTATAAAATATTTTTTATTTACGTCATTGTACACAATAAATACTAATTATACAGCTTTTAATACAGAGAAATGTCTTGTTCAATAATAAGCAAAATGAAAATGTCACAGATAAGTGAAATCAAAACTTGTGGCAACTTCGTGTACAATTTATGTAGATCAAGCTTCACCACATAATTCAATGTGTCTTAAAGCCTCCTTTATTAATTATCATCCTCCGTTTTCATTTGTCATCCTTCTTTAATAATGTTTATTAAATCCACGATACACCTTTTCATAATATGTTTATTCTGTTCACCTCAAATAACGAGCGGTATCGTTTAATTGTTGTAATCTCCGTAATTTAAAACGAATTCTCAGACAATTGGTTTTTGTAACTATATACAGAAAACGATTTTCTTTATGGAATTTAAAATTTCCACAGTTAAATAATTTACTTGGAAATAAATTCTTATGAAAATAACAGGCCACTGTTACACTTAAACCTTCTCTCAGATACATTGTTCAGAAATAATTAAATTTATCCTTTAGGAATGGGAAACCCTAGTTCTGAATAGAAAACGGATTTCCCTTAAAGAGTTACTGAATTCAGAAATCTGCTAAACGCTATTAATAGCTGACTGTACTTTTGAAGTTGTGTGGGTCCCTAATTAAATACCCACATCTTTCCAATTGTTATTTAAACCAGGTCTGCTATAAAATCTAGAGAAATCTTGCAGTAATTGTAATTTACATCTATTGATAATGCAAAACAAATTTACTGAAATAATTCAACAAAAGCGTAGCAACTACGAATTATTTATTCAACGATATTAAAAAAGAGAAAATTATTCGCTATACTATTTAGCGGGCACACGTCGAGGTGTTTGGTGTTTTCACACAAAGCCACATCCGATATCGATAAAACCCTACTTGTATTATCATAAAAACGCTCAATATTAAAAAGCAAACGATTCGCTATAACTCTGTCCATCGGTACGCACCATTCGCACGAAATTCGTATTCAGTACGCGCAGTAACTTGGCGCTATATCTTTTCACTGCCTCCATAAGGGCGGGTATGCCAGTGTGCTTGCAAAGTAGTTATAAACTGCTACTAAAGGCAGCACAACCGCTCAACGCGAAGACACTTTAAGTATACGTGTGGTGCGGCTTTTTATTTTTATGCCTCGTTTAATATTGCGGCTCGACGCGATTAAGGTTATTGGATCGATTTTCGGAGCGTTTCTTGTTTGTTTATTTCTTATTAAGTGCGTTTATATCTTTTATGAATCTAAAGAATGTAATTTTGATGCTCGACTCCTCTATTACTTAAACGTCCGATCGTTTAATTATAAATAACAAGTAAAAGTTACGGTTTTTTTAAGGACAATATTATTTCAAAATTTTTAAATTTACGTCTACAATAATTAAATCTTATCTAATGTAGATATATGTAGGTAAGACTTTTGTTTGGATAAATGTAATAATAAAATTCAATGATAACTTTTTTTATTCATCTACATCTTCCTAGCCTTTCTTGCCCTCAAGATTATTTGGGGTCGCCTACTAGGTCAACCGTTTTTACCTGAATATCTGTTTTTACACGGAGCAACTGGCATCGGACTTCTGCGACCCTCAGAATGATCTGAATTCGAAGATTGAGCTAGTTATCAGAATATTTGAAAGGTACTGACTTGCCAGTAACGATTGTCATCTATTATCATAGATGTTAGTAATAACCGGTACAAATTACTTAACGTGCTCCCCGAACATCTGCACCGGCGTAAAACACAGACAATTTTAATACTCCGGACTGTTATAAGAATTTCTAGTTAGAAAACCCAACAACACTTTTCACCAACACCCAGAATTCGGCCATGACACCTCTCGAAATTACATCAACTTTTTTAATTACACATATATTTTACAAATATAATTTAAGTTCCTTCGAAGTCGACGACTAGTTGAATGAACATGAACTTTGTTTAATTATAATCTCAGATCTATAAAGTTATATATGATCTTAAATATATCTTAAAGTTTAATTGTAATGTGAAATAATTAAATTAATGTAAATGTTCATGCTTATAAATCTCATATACATATCATCAATCATCATCATCAACAGCCTTTAGCAGTCCACTGCTGGACATAGGCCTCTCCTTTGACAGGAGGTTTTGGTCTACTATACCACCCTGGCCAGACGGGTTGGTAAATGGTTTGTTTCAAGTTTTCCTTCTCTTGGCAGTGATGTTAGCTGCTCATTTTGATCCTTTAGTCGCCTCTTACGACACCCATGGAATAATTAGGGGTAGTGACACTTTGTATTTTTAATCTGTCACCACATATAAATATATTTGCGTTTAATTAAATGAGTTTCTGTTTGTTTAAACAAAGAATGAATGAAAAGCATCTCACTAGGTCACCATAGTGTGTGTCCGCCATGTTGCCTATATTCGCAGTGAGTGTGGTGGCCCGCACTTTTAGTTTCTACTCACGCTTTCTTCTTCTAGTCATCTCTGCAGGAATTAAATATAAAACATTTAGTGAAGACTTAGCTCTGAAACTTTTTATGGTCATTCACAGTCGTTTAAAACAAAATTCAATTTCTTGGACAGATTTCACTTAAAAAAAAAAGAACTTTCAGTAATGTAACATATTACGTTAGGTATGTTTTTTATATGTAAATATTTGTGATCGGTCGATGGCAAAAGTCTATAAGATATAAGCGCTTAATACGCCTATACGGCCAGTGAAATATGTCTTGGGCCAAAGAGATCTAAGTATGTGTGTTGATACAAAATGTGACTAGGCCTGTATAAAGAAGTAAAATTATATCAAATCTAAAATACATTTATTTCAAGTGAACCTTTTCAGGAACTATCGAAATTAGTCCGTTTTCAAAAACTTTCTTATAATGCAAAACTGGTAAGGAATATATCCAATAGGCTCTGTTATATTAACAGAGATTTGCAATGTTTCATTACATTATTTTCAGTAATTTAAAATAAACAACATCATCCTACAAATATGGTAGTCAAAAAATTATAAATAAAACAATTTTAGATTAGATTAGACAATTATATTTTAGAATTGTAATAAATAACTACAGTAACAAAGGTTTTGGACTCGAATCAAGCCATTAGTGGCTCCACTAAGGCAGCGTAGCGTGTCCGCTATCACAATAGACTGACACCTCAATCTCATGTCGCGGCTGTTAAAAAACTTAACTACCGTGCACTAATGAAATCAAATTGTCTAAAATTACCGCCCACTAAACTTTTGATATAGGAAAAGATACTTTTAAATTAATAAAAAAAAAAAAATTATAAAATAAAAGATTGCTGTATCTCAAGTTTGGCAAAGCAAGGTGAGTTCTTCCACTTTTCAGTCTGTCCTCCTCTGCAGCGACGAACTACAAAAAATTTAGCACTCAGACAACCTTCATTTAAAGCTAGGGTACGGATTTTTTACTTACTATAGACTTAATATGACAGTATATTTTTTACTTTATTATATACAAGCTGAACCCCGCAGTTCTACCCGCGGTTATTGTTGTAGAACGCGAGTAATGCCGTGGAGCAAAACTAGTCTAAACAAATTAGACTAATTTACTCCTTAGTTCATCAGCTATCTGCTAATGAAAGTCCTGTCAAAAACAGTCTAGCCATTCCAGAGATTACCCAGAACCAACATACAGACAGACAGACACACAGACAAAAAAATTAAAATTATGTTTTGTTGTAAGTGCCGTAAATACTTTTATATGCATTTAGTAAAAAACTTGTAATTTGATATTACATACATTTATTCACTTAAAATTTATATATGTATTTGTATAGATGTATACATGACTAATAAAACAAAATTTTAAATAATAATAAAATGTAGCATAGCATGATGTACATTCGATCACTCAAACAAACGAAATTTATCATCATTTAATTCCATTAATAACATATTAATTCCTAACCAAGTAAACGCAACCAGCGTTTTGTTATCTCCAAATTCGATGCCTATATAGGGTCTCTCAGAGAATGTTCAAGCAATAAGTTAATTAAAGCAACAATACTCGTCTAACTTTGTCGACCCTTCAGTACCTTCTGAATTCTAATCACTCATAGCTGATGTAATTGGTTAATAACTCAATATATCAAAGTTTACAGAATTACTAACTTTTAGACATAATTTTGTGTAACATAGTTTAATAAAATCAATAAACTATGTATTAATATAAATTTCTTGTTATAAATTAAATTTAAAATATCAATTTTGAAGCTAAACTTGGTTTATACAATTTAAGTAATGTAATTTGCGTTGTTAACAAACAATTTGAAACGCGCCGCTTACGGGAAATTATATTCGAAAGTAATTTAATTGGAATTAACAGAAATGTAACGGCCCGCGGGTTTCGTGGCCACATCCTACGAGATCGTGGCTTCATAATTGTAATTAATTTCTTGTTCAACAATAATTTGGCTACTTTTAAGTTTTAATAACATTAACTATATAACAAAAAAGAACTGGGCAATCTGCATTGATTAAGATTAGTTACTCAATTAATTAATCACAAATAACCCGTCGTATACTTGGTATTACTTTCCTTCACAGAAGATTTTTTTTTTAAAGTAATGCTGACGTAGTTTATGATATTATTTACATTAAGACAATAGCGCACTTTTTACTTCTTCGAGCTGATAAATTAAATGCTTTTGTATAACAAAAACAATTTTAACATTTTAGTGGTTTACTTACTTCTTCGAGCGTATTACTTCTGCGAACTCAATGTCCGAGGTACAATACCCTTAGATTTCTTTTTTTAAATATGCATTCAACAATGGAGCCCAATAACACTCTATAAATATCGACACATTGTATTTCCAATTTCGGTATGGCAAATTTCCAAATGTATTTCTTACAAAATTCAAATCGCCACAGACACATATGATACAACACAAACAAGACACAGAATTTCGCTAACTGTGCGCGAAAACAAAGGCCCTCCTCGAGGGACTTCTGAAAAACCTTATCGAGCAATTTTCGATAAGTTACATTTGCCGCTCACACGCGTAAAGGGACGCTACATTCCTTTAGGGCGTCCGCACCCGTTTGAATGGCAAACCGCACATAAGCAAGTTCTATTGACCACTTTAATGGTTATAATACTATACACGACTATTCTTACACACAAATGTACGTAATTATTATTATATAAATTACATTACCAAACCTTTAATGGTTTATAAATTCTGGAATCTGAGACTGGATAGTACCTTATTTAAGATTAGTCCGACTTACTCGTGTATATTATAAAATCATAAAGAGATACGTGTAATCTAAATAGATGTAAGGTCGCGTTGAAGTCATGCCAAATGGAGTTGCTTAGGTAGGATCGAATTTGGGTCTGTCTACAATATTATCGCTAGAGAAAAGAAGTAGAGAGGCCTGCGCTACGTCCAAGCTCCAGGGATAGTTTACCTAGGGTACACTTGGTGTCTGGTCTACTAGTATCTTAGACGGCGTGCGTTTTTGATCGTTTCGAGTCCGACATAACCACCAATATTATATTATACTAGTTGACCCAGCGAACTTCGTACCGCCCAACTTTAAAATTCCAGAACTTGATCGCAGCGCCACCTACCGGGTCCAATTGCAAATCTAAACCATTCCCAGATCCCCTTGAACACACACAAAAAAAATCATCAAAATCGGTCCAGTCGTTTGAGAGAAGTTCAGTGACATACACACACACACAAGAATTATATATATAAAGATACAACGAGATTTTTTGCACAGGCAAAAAAGGTAAAATCAAGAAAATAAAGGTATATCTACCATCTAAAATTATTGAGACTTATACTATAATCTCATCTAATTTTCGTAACCAATGGAAGACCACTATTAAAGGGTAATACGTCTATACTTTATTAGGCATAGAGAACCTATAATCCAGACAAACATATTGATAATTCCAAGTTATTATTTTATCAATATCTAACGATTTCCATCACCCTAATCCTGCGTAAAATGGTGGCATACAAACTCGACTCTTTAAAACGACTTCACCTACCCATTGTGAGAGTCCAAACTCGTTGTTCTAATGTAACGTGATTGTAAAACAAAAGGCAGTAGCAAAGTCGCTAACAAACTTTGGCAAGCGACAGTCTTTTGTGTTCTAAAGAAGCCGATTCGTATTCAATCTTGAAACGGTTTGAAACACTGTTTTGTTTTTTTAGTTTTTTGTTACGATGTGTGCTTGCTAAAAACAAAGCTATGCAAATTCTCTTCACAAATTTCATTTCGAGTAGTCGTCAAATGCATTTTTTCTCGTTTATAAAATGCTTCAATAAACCATCAAACGATCTGTTTAATCCAGACAAACAGTGGCATTTTCACTTTGTTCACAGTTTGAGCATATAAAATCAAAGATTGTGACTGTGAAATGTAAATACAGGATTTACACTTAACACTTTAAATAAAAACAAAATTTTAATCACAATATAATAGAATACTAAAAACTAAATATATGTTTTTATTTTTTACATCATTGGGCCTCCGGCCTCAAACTCACCTACAAAATACGACAGCACGATGCTGTCATTTTTCGGTTCCGTGTGAGGGTGGTACTTTCCCGTCAAGCCGGAACTATTGGTACTAGTCAGCGTGGCTCTACTACCTTTAAGTAATATATATTAGATTATTTGATAAAGCTAGCTAGTGATAATTATAAGTTAGTGTTATACTTATTTAAGCTGGTTTAACAAAAACAACATAATTATATGTTCAATTTAAATACGGCATTGTTTATGTTTTACAATTTTTTAATCAGTGGAAACTAAAATGTATAGTCAAACTTATATAGTAAAACGGCAATGAAAAAAAATCTAAATACCTTTACATAAAGCTTGCGAAACACTATAATCATTACAACATACCCACAACGCATAAAGATTTAAATGCTGTATCACTTTACACGCACCCAAAAATATGAAAGAAACAAGCGTCTCTCCCCCTGCGAAACACGAGAGCCATTTTAAGGTACTAAAAGACGGCTAATTGAAAAGCTAATATTCACGGTATAACATTAATTATCCTCGGGAGGGTTACTGCGTAATCTCTAAGAGAAATCCTTATTATTTTAAGTGATACGCAAACGGAGGCGATGTTAAATATTAAACGAAACTGCGCTATGCCTTTTAATAATATCGTAGTTTACTCGACGTGTTTAGGGAATAAAACACTCGAACCTTTATTAATGTATTGTATTGAGAATTTTAAGCGCGGATTAAGTGAGTTTCTTCTTACATTATTAATTTGTTAATAACCTAGTTCAGTTAACAGCAAGCTAATGTGCGCAACTTGTTGATTACAACGGATATATAGACTAGCTAAGTTTTAACCCATGATTAAAACGTTAGTGCAATTCTGTTCCAATGAGATCATTTAAACCGCTCTTTAATATAACACTTAATTCGCCATATACTTTGATGTTTTTTATTTGATGATATATCCTACAGTACTTACATAATCTCACTAAGTTAATTTCATCATTTCAACTTTTTCTAAAGATGAATCAACATTATCAATGACAACAGATCCCAAATGTTTTTATTGAATTACACGGTTTTTTTTTTAAACAGTTGCAGCAATATACCAATAATCATTTGAATCCTTAATCGCTACCGCTGGGAAATCGACTGATGTTGGCGCCGAACTAATATCGCTGCAGCTAGCAGCTATATGATCCGACATGAAGAAACACAATAGCTCCGCTCACTCTAAGATGGTTTTACAAACGTCTGAATATTGTGCACTAAAAGAGCTAGACAACCGCTGATCTTTTTAAACTAGATACGTTTTTCTCTTTTATTTGATTTATTTGATGAAAATAAAACGTCAATTAAAAGATATCATCTTACACAGTGTTTTAAGTAGTAGTCTTGACTTTATACTGTGCTCAGTGTTGTGGTTTCAAATCCCACATGAGACAACACTTTATGTGATCCACAAATTATAATTATTGTTCTGTGTCTGGCTGTTCTTTGTTTCCGTTTCATGTCGAAGACTAGTGAGTCTTGGATTCGACGGTCAAGAATACTAAGAATGCAGATATGATGATTCATAATATGGCGGTCTATTAAGTTGCTTTTGCATCAATTGACATCCGTTCTTTGACTCGCTAACAAAACAGGACAGAACGAATTCTGTTTCATTATGTGTGGGTCATTTGTGAGGTGGTTGCACCGTCTCGGTTGAGACTGTCCGTTCAGGCTGAAATCAGCTTTTTTTACGGTCGATACGCATATAATGGCAGCTCATTTGGCAAAAATAGGCAAATGAGGTTCGAATGAATTTATCATCCTCCACTGCTGAACAAAATTCCACCCAGAACCTCTTTTTGGGCCATTAATTTCCCCACTCTTCTACCGCACTAATACTATTATTCTCCTACTACTGGCAGGAAAGTATTAGTCCCTTATTATTACATCACTTAACTGCTTTATAAGTAATTTTCTTCTTACTAATTTTCAAAATAACAGGACTTGATATCAAAATAACACACAAATTTTGAACTAAAATCAAAAGTAAGATTTAATTTAATATTCAAATTTCTATGATAATTTCAAATTTGTTAATAAACCAATTGTTATTACAAAAGGTAAGTGTTTTATTAAAGTTCTCAACTCGGAGAATTCCAACGACACAAGATGCTAACAAATTGCGATGATAAGAGTCGTAGAAGTTAAGAAGTGTTTTCAGTAAACTTGTTATCAGTTACCGACTCTCAGCAGGGTCTACCGTACTTCTATAAAAAAATATAAAGGTCTTGAAGAATTTGATTCTTTCTTAATTTTGGGTATAGCCGAAAAGGCTAAATTGAGAACAAAGATATGTCAATTAACATCTGGAATTAACATATGGTCTGTATGGGTATCATGTAGGAGTAGTCCTACATGATACCCATACCTAAGTAATATGCCTGAGCACTACTGACAGAAAAATTGTGTCTATTTTAGACGTTTGCTCTTCACTGATTATTTTTACCCGACTGCGTCAGTAGGAGGGTAATGTTTTTCAAATGTATGTGTGTATGTCCAGTTTTTTGACACGCCCTACAGCCCAAACAGCTAGATAGATTTTGACATGCAAGGTGTCGTTAAATTTGTTAGATTTGTGATAGTGACCTGAGCTATATGAATTTTTAAAAAAGGACTCGCAAACGGAAAAACTTGCATGCAAGCGGGCACTAACAATGAACTGCTAAAGGTCGGAAGATATGTATAAGAATCCCTTTTCAGATACGTACTGCTAGGAATAGCCACTTAACATCTACGATGCCGAGGTATTTTTGTCTATACATATTACGGCTAGGTATATCTTGTAAAGAAGGTTTAGGCAATCATGAGTACTTTAGTTTAGCTTAGTAAGAAGGAATGTCGGACAAAACCTCTCATTAGCACCGAGTGGCGGGTCTGCGTTTTTGTATACAAGTTTTAGTCTATTCTATTACATTAAGGATATCATTACTACCCTCTCTTGTATAAATGTTTGAGTTTATATTTAAGTTATATAGAACAGTACTGAAATGAAATGTACTATCAGAAGTGAATCTCTTTTTAAAATAAGATGAAGAATAACTAAACTTTTTTTTATTTAATAACTTCTACAGATAGAAAGTAAAGTGTAAGTTGTCATCGACATGGTCACGTGGCGTATTAACGTCTGTCAATGTACATAATACGTAATTTAACACTGGAACATCTCTAATATACATGTTGCGTGTTACTTCTTCTTCGTCATTCTGGATTGTGGCGTCATCTACGTCCATCCATTCTTCAAATCAAATCAAATCAAATCAAACCATTTTATTTCAAATAAACCATACAACGGCACTTTTGAAACGTCAAGAAGTCAGTCAGTAGTCAGTCGTGAAGCTAATCGTCTGTTCCAATTCGTAGATCCTATGGAGAAGAACAGACAAGAAACTCCATGGACACTCTTCACCAGCTCCAATTCAACAAAAGCTCGTAAAATCCTCGCCTTGATCAGACTGACTGCCTCATTGGTCTAGCGGTCAGCGTATGCGGCCGCTGATAATGAGGTCTCGGGTTCGATTCCCAGGGCGGACCAAATGTTTGTATGATTTATATCGATTGTCTAGTACCCATAATACAAGCTTTGTTTAGTTTGGGACTAAATGTTGTTGTGTGTCAGATGTCCGAAATATTTATTTATTTTATCTTAACTTTGCTTGTATTTCTGATCTTACTTTTAAGGGGTTCCCTAGCCAAATGGCATAAAACGGAACCCTTATAGATTCGTCATGTCTGTCTAAGACAGACAGACAGACACTTTTTTCCAAAACTATAAGAACTATACTGTTGAAACTTGCTAAGTAGATGTATTCTGTGAACAGCACTATTATTTTCACACAAAAATATAAGAAAAAACCAATAAATTCTAAAATACTTAGAATTGAAGCTCAATTTTTTTTTTTCATTAAAGCCATACGTGTGGGGTTTTATCCATCTATGGATAGGTCTTTAAAAATGATAGTGAACGAGAATTGGTTTGAACGAGATCTAGTAATTAGTTTGTTTTTCGTAAACCGTTATTTACCTTGCATTCAATCAATACACTATTAATAAAACATCGATCAAAGTTAGAACGAACTACAAGAACTTTTATGTGATGTTATTTGCTGCTACAGAACCCTTCATGGCCGAGTCCGTCTTTTTTATATTTAAGCCTACCAAAGTGGCTCTTCTCTGCCTGATGAAAAGTATGAGTAGAATCCAGGAGTAGGAGTCATCATCCTCATTATGAGTGCATACAATGTAGCATGATGAGCCATACCATGGCGGCTTAGTGAGATATTTCTGCATCGTTGATGAGTCAGAATGATTGGGCCCCCAATCTCACACCCACCAATGAAAAACGACAGCACGAATGCTCGTTTTAGGCTGGTCTCTGTGTAAGGGTAGTACCGACCCGCTTGAGTGGGCCCATTCTTGTTAAAAATAAGCATGGCTCTATTACCAATAAAACTAAAAAAAACTATCATGACTCACTCCCTATAAGAAAAAATAAGACATGGTTGACCCGCTAAATCGTCTGACATAATAAATGATTGGCCCCCTTAATACCAGTTTTTCGCAAAACCATGCTATCCTTAATAAAAAATATCGTCTTAGTAAAGGCGGCCCAATATGTTTAAAGTAAAACTTCTCCACCAACATCAACAGCATTTAACAGTCCACTACCAAAAACAAGACTCTCCATAGCAAGCAGTTTTTGGCTAATTACACCACGCTAGCCCATCTGCGGTTAGTATTTAAATTATTTTTTTGAAGTTCACGATTCCCACAATTTGTTTTAATTAACTATGAAATTAAATAAACCAAAAACACTTTCGTGTGAGACTGTTTAAAGTACAATCAAGCGTAAAACACATTACACAGATTGTGCACTCGCGTTAATGTGGTTATAATAGATCGAATGTTGTTTACACACGAATTCATCTTGAGACTGGAGCCTTGAGGAAAGTCCAACTTCATACGAACAAGTTTAAAATGAAAGGTTCGAGCGCTCGCGAAGTAAAAATATTGGATTTTCCACCTCATATTCCGATAGTGTTTTTGATCTTGTTATATGACAGTGATGTTAAAACTACGAGAAATCGACCATAAGTTTCGAAATTGAAATTTCGTCAAAAATATTTACCTAATAAATATTTATGTGCTGTAATGACTTCTACGAATATTTTTATTTTCAGAAAAGTTCGAATTTTAATATCAAAAGCCTATTTTATATTTCCCTTTCTATCATTATGGTAATCTTGTAACGTGTTTTCTTTCAATAAAGGTATTTCATACATCAGACTTTATTTCCAAAGTCAGCGACTAGAATGTTAAATACATTATATATTTCAGTAAAGTAAAAATATTTAGGAAATGACTAGATATATAAGCAATTTAATATGTGTTTTATAGACAGTATTATAGTCCAATACACTATATTTTACACTAGGTAAGTATTCCCGCGCCAAATTTGTAGAAATCATAATTGGCGGTTTAGCCGTGAAAGCATAACTGACAACTGACAGTTACTTTCGCATTTATAATGTTGGTATAGATAAATGTAAAGGCGTACAAATTTTTTTCGTGTCCTCACGCAATGGCAAAGAAATAACGGTATTGGTAAGTAAAACGAAATTGCTTTTTTACTAACTAAACAATAATAAAATACATAATCCTAAAGTTAGTTACACTGTAACTTTAGTTTCCTTTTCTGAAAAGGTTTAAACCCATTATGTTGAACTCACATAACACTTAACCTTTTCGTGCTATTTGGGATAACTTCATGTATTCGATATTACAGCCATAATCCTTTTATACCAAATCGTTTTATCATATTGCAATCAAATACGTTTTTCCCTTTTTTAAGATATTTTAAATTGTGTCATTAACATGTTTAGAAGATTTTTTTTGTAATATATAGTTACTCCAATATTTTACTCTAGTTAACAACACTGTGTCAAGTAATTCTTAGAAAGAGCATATTGTATCTCCAAATGAGCTATCAGTAATTATGTCCAGTATACGTCTAGCGGTAAGCGTTTGCGACTGCCTATCGTGATTTCTTGGGTTCGATTCTGGGTTGGGTCAAAGGTGTTGGGTTTTTTTTATTTAAAAAAATCTTAATGACAGCCTGGAGTATAGTGGTTTGGCAGTCTTTTGGTGTTTTGGAGAGCACGTTAAATAGTGGCTCCCAATAACTGTTATGAACATCTATGAAAATCGTTGCTGGGTAGTCAATGCCCTCGAATATGCGGACAACTAGTCCAACCAATGAATTCTCCGTATAAAATCTGTTATTTAACTTTTCACTCATCGAAAACAGAACCCTGAGTTACACCTGATATTATATATCTTCAAATCACATTCTTTTATCTGGTTCTATGAAAGTTTTAACAAAACATGTGCGAATAAATATAGCGCACGAAATAACTTGTACCTGAGTGCGGAGTTCATCGATAATAAACTTCGGCTCTGGGAAGCCTAGCCTCCCTACATAGGTCTAGAAACTTTGCTATCTTCGCATATTTCATGTGCTATTCCATTTTATTGGAATTTATTATGGTGAAATATCACGTAGGTCAGAGGTACCGAATATCTTTTAATACAGAAGTTTTTTTGATATGATTGGTACTTAGTATTTATGGTGGAACTGGAAGATTTTTCATGCACCTTAGGGTTAAGTAAATTTAAAGGTAACTTCGAGGTCTTTTCTTTTGAGTAAAGAAATGAATATTAAAACTATTTTTATTGCCACTTAAAAGACACAAGAGCGTTGACACCCTTCAACCCTACCTCATTTAATCACGAGTGTTTAGTAATTGAAAATCATACTTATCTTTTATAAATGAGAAAGTTAGTGATATTTATTAATCTTTACACGAAAACTAAATAACGGATTTATATAAAGTTTTAAAATATAGCTATTTCGTAGGCAATTTCCAACATACAAGCTAACGAAAGCGCGGACATAATCTAGTTTAAGAAAAAAATATTTATTGGAATAACGTTTCTGATAACCGCGAAGAAAAACACCACCTACTATAACACTCCAATATAAATATTTTTGAGCCAGACCCATTATTTGATAGTGATTTATTGCCCAAATAAAACTGTCTCCCAGCGTGAGGTGCACTCACAAGTAGGAAATGTGCCACTCCTGTCCATTCATGAACTACTAACATTTATTTATTGCTATGTTTACACCCAACTTGAACGAGCTGTGCCAATCTTACCACACGTATTGAGCACACATGAATACAAGGTGAATGGAAATTCGTACTTCGTTTGCCATATAAGTGTCGCATATTTATGTAAATTTCTGAAATGGAATTGTTATGGTTGTAATTTCTCTTCAGTTGAAATTAACGTATTTTTTATTTACTAAGGTGACAAACAGCATGGTAACTTTGTCCTTGTAATAGTAAACGTTTACTGTACAGTCTTTAGGTGATTTTCGTTTTTGTACCTCCCTTAGCTAAGTTGCAAACGTTTTTCGTTTTCTATTCTATTCTCTAATTATATTTCACTATTCTCTTCTTTCATTGGCTTATGTCACTCAGTCACTTAATAAAAACAAAATATAAGCCAATGAAACAAGAAATAAAGAAATATAATAGAATAGGAAACGAAAAATGATGGTAACTTGGCTAGGGGGACTCAAATGGCGGTGCTTGCGATTTTAAGTCAGTTCATTATCACCAACTTTACGAGCGTATGGACAGTGTCTAATTTAGTTAAACTCTAAGTTCCGTTTTCTAATTTACTTAACAAACAATCTTACAATGTACTGTTATCAATTTACTATGTATAAAGTTAAATAAACATAAGCTAAAGCCATCCCGAACGATCCAGACCTCACTGAAAGAAAGACTATTTTACATCAATACCAAAAGTATTGCTGGTATAAATAGTTAAGAATAATATTAAAAAATTAATAGATAATAAAATTAATGTACAAAAAAATATTTTCTTTTTAATATAAAGCTCGCAGCAGATCTCAATAAGAATGTAATTATAATATTATAAAAAATATGATCTTAAACAATCTACGAAAATATTTAGCTTATTTTATTAACAGACTTTTAATATCGTCTTTATATTGCTCTCTTGTCACAATAAAAAAGCCGACAAACAAAACACTACAAAATTGTCAGTACAAAGATCTCTTTTTGAAGAGCCCACATCTCTCCATTGCTGACACACGTGTTTATTCAACACGACGTCTGTCAAACATATAAAGGTACTTCTGGCTCTTCACGGTGAACACAAAAATGCTGTCGTCAAAGAACCTTTGACAAATTATCCTGTTAAGTTGACGAGTAAATATTCCGCCAAGGAGTAAACGCGCCCTCTATTACTCAATGGCCACTCTTCTTTGAATTAACTCTTCAATAGAGATATATCAGAAAATGTCGAGTATAGTAAGATCTACATTATCGCCAGGTTTTAAGTGTCGTCGTATCCGACGTCGAGTGCCAAAGTTTTTAGCGTGTAATGCTTCCGATACATAAAACCATCCAATAATATTTGTGTTCGACGACGAGGCGAAAACATTTCGGGCGGAGGCGCCCCCTATCGGTCGGCTATAAAGGCCTTTCGCGCGATAAAAACTGATCTGTGAGTTTGTCCGCCAACAACAGGAAAACAGATCTTTGGCAGACGGCCAAGTTACCTGGTGCAGAGGTTCCGTCGCGACACGCAAGCCCTCCCCACTAGATATACACCCCTGCGACTCGCACACCAACACTGCGTGCACTATCTCCACACGAGGCAAGTTTGCACTCGCGATAAAGGGTTAACGAATTGCATCCAACTTCCCAGCACACGTCGCCAAATGTGGAAGCAGTAAATAGTTCCATGTTTGCCGGCGAAGTTTTGACTTCTTTCTCACTCGCCAACTGACATCCTCATAATGGCTTTTCCGGAGGTGGAAACGAGCGTTTTCATTGTAAGGTAGCGAGCGAGGACGCCTGCGGCGCCGCGCGGTCCGACTACGTCACTCCTCAATTTGCTCCACCGATTGTCGCCATTTAAATTGTGTTCCTCGTACAATCCGCGTTATTATTCATTTATACGCGCCACCCGCTCCCCGATCGCAACGAACAAATTGTTTTTTATATTTCTCGCATCCATATCTGCGTAGTTATTTCACTTTGTCTCCATTTTCGCAGAAGGCGGCGATGTATACACGGCACGGACTTAAAAGTGCGTTCTTATTTATTTGAGGCACCTTTCTCGGAAAACGTTTCAGCTATGGTCTTTTATCCAGTTGAACAAAGGATAATACGAATAAAAGCCAGTCGAGCATAATCGTGCTTTTCCTCGTGGAAAGCTCCGCGAAAGATAAAATAGTCACCACAATTTTCCTGGTACAGTTTTTACCTTTCAGTATTGCGGGTTTTTTTGCGGGTTTCAAAGCTGATTCAATAAGAAGTTACGAGTGTACTTAGCGGGTATAAAACTTGTGTGTACAGTTTTTATTTTTATTTTCACCGGGGAGAGGAATGTATAATATTCGTTTTGATGTAACAAAAGGGGGCGAGTTTGTTGATTATTTATGTTCGATTATCTCGAAACCGGTGGACCAATTTCGACGGCACTTTTGCGAGCTTACTTCTTAAAACATTTTAGATGATAATAACAGAGCTATCAGCATAATCAATGTGCCTCTAAATAAGATGAGTTCTACTTACGAGTTTCTTTTGACAAATAAGTTCATTTCTGAAACATTAGATATCAAAGATGTAACATTACCGATTAAATTTTGGAGTATTATTTGAAGTGTCAGTCTCAATATGTGTCGAGGATTACGGGTAGGCTCGTAACTGATTTAGTCGGTTCGGAGTAGTGTGGGCCGGTAATGGTATCCTCGTGAAGGGATCCATCAGTCGTCATTAAGCGAAGTCGACGCTAACGCACGTTGACGGCAAAGCCCGACCACGCCTCGGTTCAAGTGATCGACGTATGTATATCGATGGTATGGTTTTCCGATTTTATATTGATGTGAATAATGAACATTACTTTATTATTTATGTGGTAAGAAAATTTATGTATATAAACTGAATATGAATAGTATTAATTTGTGAACAAAGCAGTTCATACTACAATTAAATTGCATTTACAGTATATGCTAATCTTTTACCGCCTGACGTTTAAAGACCAGACACTATATTCGTATATTAGCTTTTTTTAAATTAAGATATAAAAGAAAAATAGTAAAAAGACAGCAAATTTTACGAGAAATGCCTGTACTCATATTAACAGCAACGTGCAAAATTCATCATCCAAATCTATTTTTAAAGCAAATACTTTCGTCAGTTAAAGAACACCTATTCACACAAGCCGCTAAGAATATTTCCTCCCTTATCACCGACAATCGATATTTGATTACTCGCCTTTCACGATTATTCCCTTACCGTACCCGCCAGGTGCGAAGTAAGATTGATACGTCACTAGGTCCCTACTCACCACGTAGATGGCGACCTGACAGATTGTTATTGAAAAATTGAGCGATAATCCCACAACTTCCAAGTTCCATCTCTTTTGTTTTTAGGAAACAAATAAGCTTTGTTCTTAAAAGCAGAGGGGATTAATGTGTACGGTTTTGTTTTTAATGTAGTTTTGTGTTTTTCATGTTTTGAATTCAGAATTTCATACATAATGCTGTGCACACTCAATCATTTCCACAATAATGTTATTCTCGAATGCTCCTTGAACAGCAAAGCTACCGCGGCTCTACCCGCATGTATATCGGTTATAGCAGTAAAAAGTATTCTATGTCCTTCCTCAAGAACGAAAGTACCTCCATATCAAACTTTATTGGAATCACTGCAGCCGTTTATACTCAGATAGACATGTCATGTGACTTTTATATTCATTATATAGTAGTATAAAGTATAATGTTATGTACATAGTTTACAAATAATATGAGTATGGATACGTATAAAGTATTACAGAAAATTGTGGTGATATTTTGGGGTGTTGTGCTAAAACGCATACAATTGTAATTTAAGCTATTAATTAATATAACTTTTATTTTACCTACTAGCTAAAGATTTGTAAGGGAGACAGATTAAATAAAGTAAACATTTCATCTAAATATATAGCTTTTGAACACTAAGGGAATATTCTAATTTCTTGGTAAAATTAAATAAAATGTTATCACAAGTTGTTCCTGTGCGGAAACCGCCACGGATACTACCAGCCAATAACTGGTAGTTATATCGGACTCGAACTGACAAAAAACCGCAAGCCGTCTCGGGTACTAGAAGCCGAGGAACCAGGTGCACTCTCGAAAGGAAATCGATGAGTTATTACCCTGGTTATTACTTAAGAATTATATATTTCTGCTATTTTTTTTTAATGTATGATTTATTTTTAGAAAAAGCAAACCTAGAATTCTCGTATTAAAGTACATGTTGTTTTGTTGCAGGCTGCGCGTTTGTGAAGTTCAGCTCTCACCAGGAGGCACAGGCGGCCATCACCAGCTTACACGGTAGTCAAACTATGCCGGTAAGCACGCATTACTCACACATACAAGTACTTTAAAGTATAAGATGAAGCGATAACTATTTATAGTCTAAAACATAACGAAGGTTTCGATCCTTTTATTTATATTTTTTTAATTTATTTGTAACATCCGGTTTAAGTTTTTACAGACCGGACTACACTACAATTTTTTTATTGAGAACGTGTTTCCTTCCTATTTATTTTTTCCACGACTACGTTATTATTTCGTACGTACAAAACCAGTCCTAATTTAACTTAATGAATAAAGTCAATCAACACCGTTTAACAAGTGCCAACGACAACGTTTTTAAGTTTTCGGGTAAAATATTCTTCAATTTATTGTTCCTGTTTGTTTCTCTTGCTCTTTAGACCACACGGTAGCGCTACAAGCGTTGAGTTATTCGCTATTTATGTACGCTGATAGAATAGTTACCAAAGTAATGCCAATAAAATATAGCCAACCTTCACACAAACTGATAAACTTGATACGTTTACAATAGGGACATACATATGTATATGCGTATATATGGAAAATGAAACTATAATAAGATATTAGAAATTTAATAAAACATGAGATGGACCACAGGACCGTCCACAGACATGTGTAAAGCTGGAAACACATTATCCTATATATATATGGATAAGTGTGCACAGTCTCGTCAGTCAGTCTTGTGCCAGATTTCTGTCGGATGTCGGAACGCGCAAGGTCAATCAAAGTGACGTCCACGACTTACGTCCGATAGTTTGCACAGCTCAGTGTATATTCATATTCTAGATCACGGCTATCAGCCGCGTCCGATAATGTGTTTCCAGCTTAACTAAGAATTACAAATGTGTGTTGGGGCGTTATGACGCATTTAAACCTGTAGTTCACGTACCCGTTTATATAGTATACAATACTCTTTCTCATTGCCACCTTAATGTGTCTCTCTTTGTCCTATGTTTTTCATTAACTTTTATCAAACTCTTATAAAAAGACATTTATTTCATGTTGAATCCCACTTGTATTTTTTCCTATTTGTAAATTTTGTAATTAAATTCATCACAAACTGCATTCAGTTTAGTCAACTCCACCAATATGTATGTGTCATAATATCATAGATGCTTTAAGAGAACATATTACTATTTAACCAACTTCAGTTCTTCTGTTTTAATGTCGAAAAAAACAAATATGTTGTCGCTCCCCTTTGTAAAGGCGTATCTCCTAAATTTAATTACCGTTCCCTCCCGTATAAATGGCTTCATAATAAAACGTTCGAGCGCGAGCACGGTGACGCTGATGCGATTTTATTTACTCTAAAAAGCACCTGACCTTTTAATGCCTACGCTGCTTATTTATACATGTATATCTGCGTTATGTACTGTTGCCAAACATTGTCATGGTTTATCTTCAATTGACTTATATTGCAGGTAACACTGATCCTATTCGATGTACAAGCTACAGCAGTACTTAATACACTTAATACTAATTGTTCATAATTTATATGTTTGAAGTGAAAATAATAAATAATAGTGATAATAAAATGGATTAACTATATAAAAATATTATATAGTTACTCCATTTTATTATCACATATACAATAAAAAATACTAACTCATACAATATTCGTTTTACAAAATCTAAACCACTTCATTTCCCTTCCGAAAATGCAGCCTGAAATCCGAATTTTAAAACTGACTAAACACTACGAAAGTGCATACAGAGTTGTAAATAGGTAGCAAAGTTGAGTGGAACCAAAAAGTTGTAGAATCGACTGTCCGAACCAGCATTTTAACTTTTTAATTAGTGGTGCTGTCGACGCTGCGCTCTGCCTACTCGTACGCTGTACCCCACACGTTCGAATAAAACTCGATACTCATTAATTCGTTTAATCGATTCGCTTTTGCTAATCTAATGAATAATTGAGCTTATATTAATTTGCGTAAGTGCTATGGAATAACTAATGTATCGACTCTGTTTGTATAGTTATAAACATTGATTAATGTCGTGCATTTTTAACTAGTTTTTTCTATACAAGTATGTAGTATAGTATATTATTATTATTTTTATATTATATCATTCATGGGTTATTGACCATGTGGGTGGTTAATTTTTTGGCACCAATATGAATGTTGACATTAATTGAAGTATTTTTAATAATAACCTTATTAATGTTTTATCATCGATTAGCCTATGGCAATCCACTGCTGGACATATGTCTCTCCTATTTTACGAAACTGATCGATTTTGGGCCTCTCACATCCCGTTCCTGACTTTATGTGAGTCATCACTTCACCTGACCTATAAAATATTTGTGCTTATAAAAAAAACTGTATCAGAATTTATTTCTTTACACACCTTTCTAAGTTTCCGTAGCTCATGACTCGGAACCCTTATAGATTTGCCATATCCGTCCGTCCGTCCTCGACCTACCGCCCAAACGCTTGGTTCTAGAAACATGAAACTTTGCATGAATATGTGTTGTAATTATGTGGACCAAGTGTTAAAATAAAATTATGAAAAGTATTTTTAATTGGGGTACAAGTAAAGTGGGGATGATATTTTGTCCTTGCGTCTACCCCATCGCGTCTACCCCATTAGATAAGTCTTTTAAAAACATTGTGAGGTTTCTAAAACCATTTTTCGATTTAGGCATCCGTTGAGTTATAAACTTGAACACGCATCCCCCCCCTCTAAAAGCTAAAATTCGGCTGGCTGAAAAATTCTAAAGAAATCATGATAAGCATCATCAATATTTTACATATATATAACTTAAGCATAACATTCAAGACAATTTGTAGCGGTTTTGATAACTTTTTCATTTTAGAAGTAGGGGCCTAACTTGTAAAATGCACTCACTTGGAAAATATAAAAATAAAGAAATATTAAGTTAACATAAAAATTGTCTATTGGACAAGATTTGAATTCTACCTACCATTAAGGATGACTAAGGAACCCTATTGTATGCGTGACCTGACACGCACTTGGCAAATTTTTAAATTAAATGAAAGTCTTAACAGAGTTGTGGAACATACGTTAAAAAAAAAAATGTTTTTATTAATACGATAGAGTATCAGCTAAATAGTTTCAATAAAAATATACATAATAAAATAAAAACCACATTCCATTACGCTCCAACAAATACATTTTATACAGCACTTACTAACAAACTAGTTTTAATTAATGTTAATTAATGAATTCTGTTAGTAAGTGAAATGTGTCGTACCGAATTAAGTACGGAACAATAAACGTATTTTGTACATTTCATTACCTTATCGAGAGTACATAAAAACTTATATTATATTGCTCATAATCAGAACTACGCATAAGCTGTATTTCGGAGTTATAATTATTGCCTTACAAGTCGCCCCTACTTACCTCACTAGAGCGAAAATCCACTTATATTAATTGTTGCTGAGGTAACTTATGAGTAGGGGAACATTTTATGAAAGGAGCTGGCAATCTCTTACTGTAGTAAGTTGATACAAATAAAAAAAAGGCTTATTATATTTTTAAATATTATACTTTCAGAATTCCTTTTTCTAAATCCATATTTTTATCTTAAACAACAGTTCTCTACTTTATATCATATTTCGAAAATGGCTGTGGCTTTACCAGAAAACCAATCGAACCCATTATGGTGTTAGATATTGATAAATTGAATTGAATTGACGTGGTAATGACGCACGTTACAAACACTTATAACATATTTCAATCAAATAGCAATCAATTTATTTTCACTAAATCTGTTAGAAAATATTGATACATTTCCGTTTGAATGTAAAAGACATACCGTAGAAAGTGTATTTTTTCAACGTTCAATGTATATCGAAGTTAAATAATGTTAAAATATTTTTTATTATATCAACGGTTTAGTAGTGTAAGCATAACACACAGAAAGAAGATGAAGTAAATTTAAAGTTTAAAGGTGCTTTCAGCAATAAAAGTTCAACAAATTACTCTTTTTAGTCTTTCTAAAAAAAATGTTTTAAAAAACTAAACAAACACGCTTTTAAACTGAAAAGTAGAAAATAATTTTAATGTAACAAAGCGTGGTGTGCTTTTTGAAAATATTTCAATAACGTCGCCCCACTCTTTTTACATTAAAATGATTTTCTACTTTTCAGTTTAAAAGCGTGTCTGTATAGTCTTTTAAAAACTATTTCTTTTTATATGTAAGTATCGTGTAAACTTTAGATAGATAACTTTATATTTGCACATGATATTACAGAGTTACATGAATGTACAAAATAATAATAAGTTTTTATTATTATAGTATAGATTGTTTGTCAAATTTAGAGAAATGTAAACTTATGAACTTTATAAGGGTCGAATAAAAAAAAATGTTATAAGCTTTAGAAATTTTAAAGTGAGTACATATAACTGTATATAGCTCAGTAGAAGCCAAGTATCGGTAGTAGCTACCGCTGACAAGTCGTATTGAGTCAGGTCGAAATACGTTTTGTTGGAATCAGAATAGAAATTTGGCAAGCGCTCGGTGCGCCCGATAATTCCTTTTGCTGTGAGAACACAAAGGCCGCTCTCTCCGCTAACTCACTCCCGCCCCCCGGATTTGCTCTCGACTCCTCCTAATGACGTTTTTGTCTGACCCTCTCCTAAAGCATTTTGTGCCAATATTGATTGACTTGGGTGCTTTGTACTGTCATTTTTTTTAACCTGTTTTGTCGTTACCAATTCAAATGTAGCGAATACTTTACTATTAAATCTAATATTGACAAATGGTAAAAAATTCAGTCTAATAATGTATTACATTTTGCAATTTATTCCAATTTAATAGTTTTCCTTTTATTGTAATTATTTTGCCCACCAAACTATATATTACCTGAAGAAAACATGAGTAGGATCCAGATATGGGGGTCACCATCTTCATTGCGATAGCAGACAATGCAGCATGGTGACTCACACTATCGCGGTCTGGTGAGATGGCCCACCAGCATCACCGTCACCAACGAACCACGACAACATGAATGCTGTCATTTTTAGGTTGATCTTCTGTGTGAGTATCGCCTTGGCCGAGCCGGCCCATTCGTGATGAAATCAGCGTGGCTCTATCACCTTGAAAAGAAACTTGATACGTACTTACATTGGCGTGTTCTCCAAACAGAGATGTATTCAAACGACATTTCATGGGGATTGTCATAAGTTATTTATCTGATATTTATTAATCTTATGCCGTCTGATCATACAGTATTTTATTAAAAATAGGAGTTGTTGTTGTTAATTATAGAAATAAATTAAATTAAATTGGGCAATGTGTTTCTTTAGAATAATATATCTCTTTAAAATTACAATTATTGTTATTAGTTGCGTCTATAAGTAACGATTAACATGCAGTTTCATCATGATCATCAGCCTATCGAAGTCCACAGCTGGACATAGGCCTCTCCCATTGCACACCACTCTGATCGATTTTGGGCTTCTATTATTAATATTTCTAGAACACCTTGTCTAGAATTCTTCTAAAACGTTACAGTAAAAGAAAAAAAGTATACTCGTACTTGTTGCAAAATAAAAAACAGTTCAGTTTGACGTCTATGTTTTTAAATATCAAAAACTAGATTATAAGCCGAGTATTTATTACTTCGCTCAAGGTACTCATAAGGTAAGGTAAATTAATTTATATTCTATCCATTCCTAAAGCCGGATAAATGAACCCTTCAGTCAGCCTTATTCATTGCTGAAATATAGAAAAAATTATTCAAATCTGTCTGTGGGTTCCAGATAATCTCATACAAGATCGCATGCATTATACCTTTCATCTTTCTGGGCTCTTCATTTTTGATATAGGACTGCTTTGACCTTATTTGTATCAGGCATAGATTGGGATGGATAATTCTTGGATCGGTTAAGGAAAGATATGAAGGAGGAACAGTTTTATGTTTCTTCCTGTAAATGAGGGTCGTAAATAGTTTTATTAATGCACCTGAGTTGTTTGATGTACACATGGCCCTGTCCTACTGACCTGTCTCATCTGACGGTAATACGTACCCTAGCCAATTGGGACTAGTAAAGGGTTGTCATAACATAAAATTAACTTTTAGTACTAGTTTAAAAAATAATGTTACTTATAATAAAAAAATCTTTTTTTTTCAGTTATTATTTGCTAATATATGTTATATTTTCTGTCAAGTTATCTTGTATTTAAATACTAACCTATTCAGCCGTCAAAATTCGCTTAGTATAATGAACATCCATTTCCTAGTAAATTTATTTTAAAATAATATTAATATCGAAGAGAGTTTAGCATGATGGGTGTGTACTCGTACTTGAAATTATTAAGTGACTGAAATAGCAATCCAAAATGTTTTAGTTTCGTAAGCCAGGCAGTTTCAAAACCTATGAATATAAAATACATGTGCGCCTTTTAAGACATACAAAACGCCAGATGTATGCTTGTATTTTTTACCCTAACAGTAAAAGTAAAAAGATGTTAATTAAAAGTATTTGAGTACACAAAGTACAATATTTCATAGAAGATCTTTGTAAATGCTTTCAAAGAATTATAACAGTCACCTGCTCCAAGATGATAGCAGAAATATTATAAAGATAAATGTCTGAGAACTCTCGTCTCAAAATATTTTAGATATTTTGAGCGATATAAAACTTTTAGGTAATTTGTCTTTCGACGTTACGAAATTATTCTTCTCAAAGTAAAACTGAAAGTAAAGTAATATATTAAGAGTCATTCAAACTGACCAGATAAGTGACCTCACTATTTTTCTTCAAAGATGAGTTTTATTTATTTATAGATGAGCAGAAATTTCAAATAGAGGAGACATTAACCGCCGTCGCTTGCAACTTGTGCGGCACCGATAAACGCCGTTAGAGGGCACTGTGCACTATTTACCCAGCTTATGGGTGAGGCGGGCACAAAATTAAGAGATTTTCCGGCGCTAGTACAAACAGTATGAAACGACCCTTATTAAAAGCGGTCCCGTGTAACGTTTTAAAATGAAGACGCGACGATGACTGTATTTGTTTAGGCATCGTCGCTACTATATTAAAAGTATTCGTGTATGTGTGTGTACTCCTCGTCAACAGTTATCTCTTCAAATGTTCTTGATTTCGCAAAATAATCTGTAGGCCGCATTCGCAACTCGACGCCAATTAAATAAGATTGAACTTGGCAAGCTTGGCAGCTGATCTCATACACGTGGTATGAAAATTGAATAAATAAGGTATTACTTTATATTATGTTTGTATTATTTAAGCAGCATTAGAGTGTTATTAAAATGGCCTTCATTTAAAGTGTTTATTTTAAATCCTATGGATACTTCAAAACTAAAATAGATTTTACCTTATATTCCTTGACAAGTCTTATAACATAATACTCCCAAATTTCATAAGTTACAGCATATAGCATAGCCCTAGTTATGTACAGTTATAATAACAAACACGTGTAGACGTTGTAACCACGTTGTGTGACGAAATAATTAGGCACTAAAGCATCATTTGATTATAGTGTCGAGTCTGTTTACCTGTCGTGTTTGTCACGGTTAATCTATGTTGCGCCTGCTGCGAGTATCTGTACAACAAACATGCGGTTATTGGTCTATTCAAGATATTCATTGTTATATAGTTGTATATATATATAGCTAGAAGTGCTCATAGCCATGTGGCCATAAGTGATTGGAAACCTAGATGAGTGACCGTTTGTGGCATTATATGTAATGAGCGTTTCCATGATTCATAGGTCACGTTAAGCAGCCAGACTCGGTTGTTATCGTAAGATAACAGTCGTGAGCGCTTAGTTGGAGGCCTTTGGACATATACGTAGCCACAATATGTCTTGTCAGTCCCCAAATCGCACTCGGCCAGTATGGGTACGTATGGCCTAAGTCCTCTCCAGGGAGGTTAACTGAGCCCAGCAGTAGGACATCATGGGTTGTTGATTGATTGATTAAACTAAATCTTTTGGTTTGGCATAACCGATCAGTGGAACAAATTATCATTTGCATTACATACCACAATAACCTTTATTCTTTCAAGAATAGAGTGTATTTCTTTCTCAAAAGCAGACAACCTAATTGTGATACTTTAGTAATAGTCCTCCATGGGCAATAATAATCCATTACAGTATGAAAAGACAACTAGGAATATACATCCTGTGTCGCGGTAGACTTTATAAACACACGTGAAACGGACAGAAAGAAGACCCAGACTCAGAACAACTCTTTGTGGATTACACAAAATTCCGTCCCACGTGGCATTTGAACCCACATCACATGGCGCAATAGAAAATGGTGTGGCTACCAAACCAATAGTGATAAACTTACCGGCTACTGGTATTCTCCTTATGAAATAAATATTCTTTAAAGAAAATAAACAAAGTCTCTTGTACATGGAGACTTTTAAACTATCATGAGTTATTAAAAGCATATTTATTTTAAAGCCAAACTTACATAATGATGTGACCGAACACTTTATAAACCACTAATATATTTTGAAGTAGTCAAACTCACTAAACAATTTGGTTGACTTTAAGAACTGGTCACGACATTTATGACGTCGCATAATGATATTAGTATTCATCGTGGTACTAATAACAAAACAAAACAACGATATTTTACTTTGTAATTGAAAACTTGAATCTCATTGTGAAATAAGTAGGAACACATAGAAATACAAATAATTTAGTACTTACATTCAGTTAACAAATTACAACGGTAAAGATTAAGTCATAACTCATCACAAAACGTATTAGAGACAAACGCTACGCGCACTACGGAGTCTACGAATGCTACGAAAGTTACAAAAGTTTCGTAGAACAGTAATTACACTTTAGGTAGCTGTCACTCCTCTGTTGTACTTGGCGGAGTTACCTTTGCTTTTGTACTTTCAAGCCTTGGCACTTTTACGTGAGATTTATCAAATAACATTAATTAGAATGTTAATATTTACAGTATTATGCATACTGTGCACTAAAATTGCAGTTTGTCTGGAACAACATTATTTAATTTAAACATATAAATTGATTGAAGAATGTTTATGTTTGTTAGATAGTATGATAAGTAATTGAGAATAGAGAATATACTAATCTACTTGTTAGTGTTGCCAACTCCTAAACTAGGAGTTATCTTCAGTTTCCACAGTTCATGATAGATGTCAATAGGGTTGTACCTATTGTATAATGAACTAAAAAAATATAAGTGACTATATTATATACCTTTGTCTGTGATCTTTGAGAACATAAGCATGAGTGATATGTACCAAATTAAAAGAAACTATTATCTAAAAATATCTGTTTCATTAAATCGTCCTTAGCAAACGTGTAAGACTTGCAAACTTGCAATATTAATAGTCAGAAACATCCTGTAACGAATATACTTGTAACGCTTTATATCATACGTATGCAACTAAATACACTTCAGGACAATGAAATTGGCCCCACTTTATTGTTCATATTAACACTGTCACTTTTCAATATGTAACAAATTGTCAGTCGGTATTATTTCTCTATAACAAAGTTTTGGTGGTATTACATGTTTATAATAAAATTATGAATTTAGATTTCTGGAGTACTTATTGGATGTTAATTCTTGTCATCCAGGTTTGATCATAATACAATTATTAGCTTCTTTCATTCTTAAAATCTAAGAAAGAAGTATCGATTTAAAGAAACAAATAATTTAAATATTTGTATTATGACAATCAAAGTATCGATCGATCAAAGTGGTGTGCAATGAGAGAGGGCTATGTCCTGCAGTGGACTGAGATGGGCTGATGATGATGATTAAGACATTAGTCTTCTTTGTTTTATTTAACATCAGATCAATTCGACACTCTTTTTTTTCCTTTGTATAAATATTGTTGCAAGTTCTATATGTACGCATCCATCTAAAATACTGCTTAAATATAATTACTTGTCAAGGCCAAACAATATATGAATCGCCCCAGAACCACGTGTTATCTGTATATGACGTCCAATTTGTGTTGCAATTTAAAAATGCACTATATATACTCGTAAAACAATAATATATATTCCATTATATCTACATAGAAAGTATGTAACAAAATATCACTTAAATATTTCATTAAATAAATTTACTTAAATATTGTTGCTCCGTTAAACGTGTCCCCGGTTGTACAACAATGTAGCCAGCCAGGTAGATAGGCGCCGGTGCAGATTATTGCTCTCACATACACGACACTTTATTGTCATAGGCACCTGTGAACGTGCCGCCCCGTATTTATACCACATACGAACGTCGAAAATTTTATTTCAGTGGTTTAATATATTTGCACCTTATAACTTTGTTATTGAGGTATAAAATTCTACTTCAATATTTATAAACCCTAATGAATTTCTACTGTAAATATATTGAGACCGGTAATCTTGTTTTGTGTATGTGAATATTTGAATGCAATAATACCAAACCTTTTATGATCAAAGTGTCAAATTCATAAAAAAAATATGAGCTCTGCCTGGTATAAAAACAGATAGTTGTTTTAATCAATAGTAGACGTTCTGTCTAAAATGCTAACCATAAGACGTGCATTGTTTATGGAACGGTACAATTTTTCTAGTTCAATATAAATCTACTCATTGTAATATAATCTAATAATATCACGTTATTTATTATGGTGATAATTATAATAATAACGGTTCAATTAAGGTATGATGGAACACAAAGCACATTAGCCGCTTATCTCAATGTAACTTGTTCACTTAATAGAGGGAACCCCTTATTGTAGCATAAACGATCATTTTGCTGTCATTGACATACTTTTACCAAGCTCTATATTAAGATATAGGTTGCTTATATGACAAGTTGTAAGCTTGTTTGGTATTGTCCCGGCAGAGTTTTATATAGCTGAGTCAAACGTGTGTGGTGGTTAATATTGTGAGCTGCGGGTAACGCCGCAGAACAAAGCAAGTCTAAGACAGTCTATCTAAATTACTCCATATGTTACCAGCTCTCTACCACTGAAATTCCTGTCAAAATCGGTCCAGCCGTTTCAGAGATTACCCGGAAGAAACTTTTAAATTTTAAAATTTAATTTTTAAAAATTTTTAAATTTTGATTTTTTGATGTAGGTACCGCATATATTTTCATATGCATTTAGAAAAGTACGCTGAAGTGGAAGTGGGCCGATCATGTCTCTAGATGAACTGATGAACGCTGGAGCCGAAAGGTGCTAGAGTAGAGACCGCGATTAGGCAAACGTAGTGTAGGATGCCGGATGGTGTAGGGTGGCTGGCGGCGGATGGATGCGGACTGCCCAAGACCGGGATTGGTGGCGTTCCTTGGGGGAGACCTTCGTTCAGCAGTGGACGGCCATAGGTTGACACGATATATTTAGTTAAACTGTTTAATTATTAACAATTTATTTATTCGTGTATATCAATTTTAGAATTGCTTAAAAGTAAACACTTAAGACTAGAATGGACTAGAATCTCTAAGAATTTGTCACAACTAAACTAGAGATTAACTTTGCTATTAACTTTTATTCATCAGAGTGCACTTTAATTGTTAAATGTATTTACATATATTAATGATAAAAATCTACCGCAGTGTAACTTCACTCAGTACTTTAAAAACATATGTAGTTAAACGGATTTCAATCACAATATAGGCGACCTAGAATATATTGGAGCGCCAATATCATTGCGTGGGCACATCGCCAGTCCATGATGTTCTAAATTATCATCTGTATACGAGCGGGAGCCCTCCACGTTCGCACCCTTATTGAAAACATTTACATATGTATGTAGGTATCAGCGGGTACCGTACGTGCCTCGCCCTGACATATTGTAAAGGAGAATGCTCCAATATTATCAAAGTTGGTGATGAAATCGTCGATTTACTACGCAGCTTAAGGTAATGATAGAATATTTTCGAACGAGTTTCGCGTCAGAATATTCTCTGAGACGGTTTATCGAGACTATGGAATCATCGTAATGGTTCCCCGATGAGGACGTTCGGAAACGGGGATGAGCGAACAGATTGACTGGGTGCTCTTCATCTAAATCCGCTTTTGAGTTTCAGATGTTGTAAGCTATTTCATTTATGTAATAAGGCCAATATCATAAGACGTATTGTTTTCATAGTATTTGCTTTTTTTGTACCTTAGAAAAAGAACCAAAAAATCTGCAACCTTAAAACCACTAAAAAAGAAGTGTCAAACCATGACCTACAATAGCTGTGTTTATTTATTAACATCTTTTGAATTCCAATCTTAAGGTACCTTTTCGTTATAGATTATAAAAAATCATAAGCTTACTCAAGTAAAAAAAATATTTTAATGGCGAGTATCGGAGAATCGACACAGACTTGTTTACATCCAATATTTACTGTACACAATAGTTACTGTATATTTATTTTCTTTATACATAGTTTTATTTTTTTTGTTTTCTCTGTCATGTGGTTTTTTCTTTATTTAATTTTTAAGTAGTTAATTTGAAGTAACTGTTGTATATTTTCATGTGTTATTTTCTGATTCTTTTTTTGTTTTAATAGACAGTGTTTTTTTAATGTTACATTACCCAATGATACGGTAGCAAAGACAGCCGATCGGAATTGGAACCCCTGTGGATATGATGACGGTGATTCTCAAGAGACTTTTTTGTGTTTATTTTTTATCAGGAAACCTTTGAAAATAAGAAAAGCAAAATGAGGAAACTACCTTACCCTAAAATTATATACCCTAAAATCTTATATATAAAATTCTCATGTCACAATGTTCGTTCCCATACTCCTCCGAAACGGCACGACCGATTTGTATGAAATTTTGTGAGCATATCGGGTAGGTCTGAGAATCGGCCAACATCTATTTTTTATACCCCTAGGACGCGAGCGGAGCTCCGGGCATTAGCTAGTTACTAATCTTTTAAGTGGAACTTCAAAAAGTATCTCGCTAAGCCCTCATTGTGTGG
Source organism: Phragmatobia fuliginosa (assembly GCA_932526445.1). Classification (NCBI taxonomy): domain Eukaryota; kingdom Metazoa; phylum Arthropoda; class Insecta; order Lepidoptera; family Erebidae; genus Phragmatobia; species Phragmatobia fuliginosa. Next base: position 9,796,566 of record OW052064.1, on the reverse strand, counting down.
AGCGCCATAACCGCATAGATTGCATTCGTAATGAGTATGGTGACCACCACTCTGAGATTATACTTATGTTTTCCGTCAGGTAGAGTAGAATTACTTTGATTTTATTTAACCTGCCACCAGCCGTAACTTGTCGTCGTACCACAATACTGAAGAGTTCCAATAATTATCCTACATACCCACTCTACCTCACATACACACCATAATCACTCTTAAAAGCGTCACTGAAATAAATTATGTTCATAATATCTGTTTACAAAGAATTAACTCATGTCACAAACTATAACTCTTATCAGAACAAAATAAATTCCTGTCGTCATTTCAAGTCAGCTCATCGCCTAGTGACGGGTCCTTGATTAGAGTTCCGGTGTATATCCATGCGACGCCCCGGGCCACATGTCGTCACGTGAGGATAAAGCGAGCACCGGATTTTGATTCCCGTTTGACTCCATTTATACAATAGTAGGGTCGTGTTTTCTTAAATTAGTGTATGTTACCTTTGTATCGCAAAACAATACTATGTTTACTGTAACATTTAAATGTCTTGTAAAGCAAGAGCAGAATTGAAAAAAAAGCGTTTTTTTTCGGTCTAAAAACCCAGTTTGTGAAATAAATACATTTAATCAGAACCATTCAATAACTGATATTAAAATACAAAGAAAGTTATACCTAAGGTTAATATTGACTACAAACAGATTTACTACCTGTATGTTACTTGTATGTATAGATGTAACGAGATTAAAGAACTACTTGAATAATTATAAAATTAGAAAGAAAACAATGAATTATAAGCTTACACTTTTTTATCTATCTATATTAAAAACCTGTAGATGGTACTCCACTGTAAGGTTAATAAATTCATTAAAACTGCGAAGTTAACTTTGAACCAAACGGCATTCCTGAGGCGAATAACGGGGACAGTGTATGCAGATGTCTATTTGTTCAGCAATTACCGACGGGATGTTTGTCGGCCTTTGCTCTTCTTCAGCATGGTGCAAGTCACTAAATTTGCGGATAAATCACACTACTAACCTAAGCTTATAAAATGTTATTGATGTACTCTATTCCAGTCAATACTATCGTACCTGTCGCCAGATCCAAATAATCTTCATCTTACTAGATTTTATTCCCAAGACTATTTGGAGTCGGCTAATAGTTCAACCGGTTTATACACAGAGCGACTACCATCGACCTTTGTATTTACATACTTCGACAACTAATTTACTTAAATAACTACATTACTAACTAACTAAGAAGCAAAGATATTAAAATTAAACCATGTCTCATATTACATAATAGTTAGTTTCAATAACAGAAGAAATCTTGTCAAAGCAAGTTAACACCCCACTTATTTCACGTCACTGTTCATGTGGAAAGTAAGAACTTGTCTTTCTTTTCCACTAAACGTCTTGGAAGACTTTGTCCGTATTGTCTAACTTATAAAGTACTAGAAACCCAATAGAGCGGAATAATTTACCCTTATTGAGTAGGCAGCCCAGTCAAGATTGAAAAGTTTAGTTTAGAACTGCACATAAAAGGTATTTCGGGTGAAAATTTAGCGTAAAATAAATTAGGGATAAACATTTTCGTACAATCGGATAAATTTTAAAAGAGTATTAAATATTTTAATATTATTGCCAGCAAAAAGGTTGGCCCTAAAGAGGGGAAGTTTGTTACTATAAAATACGTATGAGTAGTGCAGACTCGGTTTACAGTCCTAAAATATAGCTGGATATCTGCGATTGATGTCTACTAAACAGATGAAAAATATTTGAACAAAGAAGTCATTTATTCAGTTATTTTATAACATGAGTAGCGCTCATAGCTAAGTGACCTTAGGTGATTAGAAACAATCACAGAGGGTAAGAAACGACGACGCGGTCAGTACCTAGATTGGTGATCGTTGTAGGATGAAATATTATAAGCGTTTTCGTGATTTGGAGGTCGCGTTAAGCAGTCGGTCCGGTTGTTATCATAAGATAATAACAGGGACCGTCGTGAGTTGGAGGCCTTCGCGCTACTTAAAACTATTCAACGGCAAGATTTACGTAACCGCAACGTGTCTTGCCAGTCCCCAACCCGCACTCGACCATCGTGAGGATATATGGCCTTGACCCTCTCCTTAGAGGAGAACAGAGTTAGCAGTGGGGCGTTATGACTTGTTGATGAAACATGTCAAGATCATGTGTCTTTTAAAACGAAAATTTAGTTTGACCGGCAACATTTTGAAATATGATACCATTTGTCACCATCAATTTTGGTGACACGATTTCCAATGACCTACATCTCTACTGACCCTTTTGACAGTCCAATAAAGTTATCCACGTAAGTAATAAAGTTGTAATTAATTGGCAGGTATTCCCTTCTAACTCGGGCCACTGTGCATGCTCACATTATGTATGCATCGGAGCTCTTCATTTTTGCATTTGTAATAGGGATCAATGTATAATTATTCACTCGTTAGAGGCAATCTACTGAACCTAGACTCTCATTTAACTTGCATTAAAACGGGAATTATTTTGTATAAGTAATGTCTTTATATTTTAAATTACCAACACTCTATTAAACAAGATTTCTGTAAATTATTTGAACGTTATGTCTGAGTTATAGTTCCGTATTCTTAAAAATCGGCCAAGTGCGTGTCCGGCCACGCACAGGAAAGGGTTCCTCAGTCACCTATAATGGTATGTGGATTTAAAATCGTATCCAATAGATAATTGTTATGTTTACGTAATAATACGTTAATTTTGTATGACGTTTTCCAAGTGAGCGCATTTTACCATATAAGCCTTTATAACTCCTGAACTAAGAAAGTCATCTAATCGGTTATAGTTTTCCTTCAAAGTTCATTAGATGGACCACCATCACGATTTTTGTCAGATTTTTTGAGCCAGCCGTTTAGCTTTTAGAGGGGGGGGGACGCCCTGTTTTTACAAAAAAGTACCCTTTAAAGTGAAATATCTCGCAAACGGATACCTAAATCAAAAAATCGTCTAGGAAACCCTTTATTGTTTTTAAAAGACCTATCTAATGATACCCCACACGATGGGGTAGCCTCGAGAAAAAAAAAACATCCCCACTTTACGTGTAGGGGAGGTACCCCAAATAAAATTATTTTTCATAATTTTATTGTAGCACTTTGTCGACGTAATTACAACACGTATTCATGCAAACTTTCATCTTTCTAGCACTTACCGTTTGGACGGTAAGTCGAGGACGGACGGACGGACGGACGGACGGACGGACGGACGGACGGACAGACGGACATGACGAATCTATAAGGGTTCCGAGTTATGAACTTCGGAACCCTAAAAAGGAACCATAGTTGTTTTACCTTGCATTTGTAACACATTATTAGTTGTAGAAAACTGTAATATAAAATAATGAAACATGTCTACAGTATCATCAGCTATCCTGGTAAAACCAGTCCCGCCGTTCCGCCGCTCAGAGCAGATAGACAGATTAAAATTACAAATATTGTGTTTCTTGTATATAAGTGCTGTACCTATATACTTTGATAAGTATTTAAAATTACAAACAGATTCTTCAGTTTTATTTATTTAAATGTATTTGTAAATGCAATAGATTTGTCTATATCATGTTCTTATATAGACAAATATATGCAATACAACACTAGACTTTATTATTTGTGTTTCCATAGAAGTTATTCTATTCTATTGTAAATCTCAACAGAAACTATAATATTTCTACAAGGAAGGTAGGAAGGTTTTCAGTAGTAGAGCCACGCTGATTTCAGCACGGGGCAGTACTACCCTCACACAGAAAACCAACCTGAAAATGACAGTATTTGTCGTATTTCGTTGGGGAGTGTGAGACCCGAGGACTAAGGAAGTATCTTACTAAGCCGCCATAGTGTGGCTCACCATTCTACATTATCTGCACTCATATTGAGGATGGTAACCCCTACTCTTAGATTCTACTCATGCTTTCCATCAGGCAGAGAAGTCACTTCGGTAGGCTACATACAAAAGAAAGTGAACAAGAATATACCATATATAATGTAAGGTTTTATGTCTTAATATCATGACTCATAAATCTATGATTACTTTTACTGTGATACTTAATATTAGACGATAGTTTCGTTTCGTTTCGAAGTGATTTATATAACAAGTAATGAATTACAGTTACGCTTAATTGATATAAATCTACATTAACAGAAAATATCATTCGCTTTTACTATAAATCTTTGTATGAATGTGATTGTTTAAGTATGTTGTTTTCATCAATAACCCATATCATCCCACTGCTGGGCTCGTATCTCCTTTCAACTCCTTTCCATCGGCTGAGTTGGGTTTGGGGACTGGCAACAATCGTGAAGCTTAGTTGGAGGCCATTCCCCAACCCGCACATGGCTAGCGTGGGGATGTATGTCCTTAATACGAGACCCGATACCAGCAGTGAGACATTATAGGTTGTTGATGATTGATGATACTTGTATTTGTAAAAGTGACTACATACTACTGCAGAACGTCCCAATTACTTTCACATTAAACAATGTATAGGTGGTGGTCACATTTTTCAGCGTTTTGTATTTGTTCCACTTGTATTAGAGATGGGTGACTCACGTGACCACTTCAACCTTTCAACTACAGTTTTGTTTTCTAATGATTGTTTATTTTGTTTTCATTGTTTGACAAAGAATTAACATAATGGTCTCTCAAAACTTTAAAACATCAATCATCTTATTCTAAAATTGTTTAAGAAATATTAAAATATTACGTCCCCGGTTAACAATGCTAAAAATAGCCAGCCCTATTTAGTTTCTGAGAATAAAATTAGATACCGCTCGGCCTACACCTCCATAAATTTAGGCGTGAGTGTATTTATGTTTTTACAATGTAAGATCTATAAAAGTCTTGTTCAAAGTATCGTATCAAAGTTGTTCTCGCCAATATCGCTACGCTCCACTGCAGCAGAGAAACTTTTTTTATTTTTTTTGTATTATCTTGCGTTGGGATTCATCTATGTGCGACCATCTAAAGCAAACACCAAAAGGACACTAAGTAAAGAACAAACGAAGTCACCAGCTCCCCATAAACGTGACCTAACCCTAATTAAGTACACACCGTTATCTGCCAGCGAACCAAGATTTATTCGCGTCTAATAAAACACAGAATATTTGCGAATCATCAAGGAGTTTTATAACCGACTGTTTGTTTGTGTCTCATGGACCTATCTGATTTAATCAAGGCTCTAGGTAAGATATACGTGGGTTTTCGCGCTGGCAATGCGCCAACGAACACGTTAAGACGAATACAAAAATATACTGTAAGTTGGGAATGTTTGTACGTAGAACCGAAGTTATGCGAGACTCTGGCTAATTCCTTCTTGCCCCCCTCTATGTGTATGAGGTGCTTTTGATCCTATCTCGTTGTTTATAATGGCCTAGCTCGGCGGATTAGTAACTTCTGAATTTATCGATTTGTGACACGAATCGTTTTAGTTTTGATCGTAAATTTTGCGTAAACACGTGAGATAGTGGTAAATTATTTATCGGCACATTGCCTATAAATATCTATGTTATTGTTTGATGCTACATAGTAAAGTAAGTAATCCTAAGTAAAAATGTACTGAAAATATAAATCTCTGAACCTGATTAAAATATATCAATATACTCGCAAGTTTGAATAGACCATCTATGTCCTACAACCTTGCTTTTTTTCATAATGATTGCGAATGCACACGATGCAGTATGGTGGGCCACATTATGACAAGGCCGCCGTGCTTGAGAGAATGAGATGCTTGTGCGTCACTGAGTTCACCGATCTGTGGCTGTTAACTGTTTACTGTCATTTTAAGTCTATCAGTTAACAGCATCCAACAGTTTAATTGCAGTATTTTAAGTTAAATAAAAAACCTTAGTACTATAACTAAGGCAACAAACTACTCAAAAAAGAAGAAAAAAATGAAACAAACCCCACCTGTCTACTCAGCGTTTCAAAGGAGAGGCTTATGTCCAGTGGTGGACTGTTAAAAGCTGTTGATTTAATAATGAAAATCCTTAAATCATTACATTATAATCTACCGCCTCTGCAAAATCTAAAATTTTAAAAAGATGAATTACAGTGCAAATATGAGATAAATTTAAAATTTATATTCAAATATATACAGAACATTATTCAATTCTTTTACTCTTTAAAAACTTTGAAGAGTTTCAAAAATATTTGCTTTTCATTTCGCGGGTACAACCAACCCTCGAATCGAGATTCTTTTTGACATCTGAAACAACAACTCAATTGATGTTAATCTTTCTTAAACAGATTTCGTAAAAATCCACAAGAAGATATCCAGTTAAATTTAATTGATAAATAAATGACGCTGAGCCGAGGCACTTGGTTAAAAATACAATCTACAGAACACCCAGAATATACAGAAGCGAACCGCCGTCAGTAAGCGCATAAACGTTAGCGCATTCAACCATTTCTGTATGCAAGTTTCATGCAAAGGCGCGCACTTGAATAACTTAGCTCTGTTTGCATAAAAACTCGAATCTCCGAAATGCCCGTTTAGTCTACATTTGGCTTGGGTATGTAATTTGCATAGAATAACAAGAGAAAGCTTGCGGTGTGCCGAATAAAGAGCACTCGGAGCGAAATCTCAGTCTAAAATTTGGAGCCAATCATCGGCCGCCCGTAGTGTCCCGATAATCGACCAAACTCCACAATGATATTGCTTTTACTAACGCACTGCTTTTTAACTTTTGAGAATTTAAATAACTAAATTAGAGAGCTTCGAATTTTTCCTCTCGGGTTCAAAGCTTCGTAATTGCATTTTCTTCTTTGCAAAGCTTTACATTTATATGAAAGCTTTTCTGTATTAAATATTAAAATAGCTTATGAAACAGATATGCCTTTATTATTTGATCAAAAGATGTTGTTATCTCAAAATGAATAAAGCCGTGAGCAGTCACTCGTACTAGTGTTAAAGTTGGTGTGGAGTAATGTTACAATTAAACAAGTAAAAATATTTAAGTTGAACACAAAAAACAACTCAACGAGAAAAATCGTACTAAAAATACTTTAGTGAACTATACAAAAACAAGATTAATTTTATTTATTAGCAAATGCACGTAACATAAATGAAAACATTATCTCCACGGTTCGCTGTAATCTTATGAAAATTACAGCCCCACGTCTCACTCGGTACTCCCTACATAAGTTCGCAAGACCGCACGAAAAGTATGATTAAAAAACTTGTAGCAGAACTCAGTGACCGTAATAAGAATTCGTAGGTAGCACAACACACTGGAAAGTATTGAGACTTGGTTGCGCCAATTGATTGATTGATTCATTATTATTACTACCGGTAAAAACAAGTGAAATATATTCTGGGCGTCTGCCTGTCGGCATATTTTTCCATATGATATATAGAGACTATTGGGAAGAAATGATCGCTTTGCTATCGTACATTATGTTGAGAGAATATTTAATCAAAGTACGTTGACACATAATGGACGACTTAATCCTTCGCCACACAGTTTTAGCTACCTTCACAGACGGTTTAAATGCATTAAAGGAAAAAAGAAACATTACTACGTACAATTAAAGGGCATTTATAAATCACTCGTGAATGAAAGAATCCGAAATTTATTATGTCCAGTCATTTTTGCGTCCGCTGTTAATGCGACGCAGCTTCCTGCAGCGGTCGACGCGAGCGAGTCAACATAACGGGTCCATACCCTTTGTTACGTTAGAGACGTTTTTAACGCGTCCCTACATTTGAAAAGGAGAAAACAATACGTAATACGGACTCCACCGACACGAACAGAAAAAACTGGAACACTTTGAGCGTAAAAAGCGTTGTTTTATAAATAAACAGCGCGTCGCTATCAGTAGTCGACACTCGAGCGACTTGACGCGAGATTTAATAAAAACCCAGCGCTCCTCTGTTGCCCAGTATAAAAGTACCCTTATCACGTAGTATGGGAGCGTTCAAGGGTGAATTATGTTAGGTTGTACGCGAAAAGATGAAAATTAATGAGCTAAAAGTGAGTTCTACGATGCGAAGCCCGACGCCCGACGCCCGGGGCGAAACTTAAGCGGTTAATGCTGTTTGATTCTTTGAGTTTTTTTAGGTAAAGTGCAGCGAGCTGCTCCTGAGAATTAATGGTCACCGGGCGACTGTCGCCCTCTAGATAATTTCACTGTTAAATGAATACTATTTATACTGCGACGTTATTTTTAGTTTCACATTGTGTGCGGTTACGTCAAATCTAATCGGAGCCTAAGCTTTGTTTTATGTTATGAAGTTATTGGATCTATTATGATGACAACATAACTTGATAAATATTTAACGAGTATACAGAGAACACATATTTCAAAATCAATATTTACAGATCATACAAACTTAGTAGTCCGACTCTCAAGCAGAGCAGTTATATACGGTACCACTACGACACAGGGCAGTCATAAATTTACCTTGAATTTTATATGATATTCACACATATGTTTAAAAATTACTTTCATTAGTATTTTGCTAGACACAAGTATTCGGACGTAGAAAATGGTTCAAGAGTTCATTTAAATGAAATTGTTAACTCGTATAACAAAGTGAGATTATTCAAAAGCGATTTCCAAACAAAGTCCCTCATTTAGTAGAAATTAATAGCCTAATGTGCTTCAAGTATCGCGGGCGAGTAATAAATTTAAAATTCCAAATCCATTAAGAGAAAGTTTTGATATTAAAAGCGTACCTTAATTTTGTTGATGGGAAACTTGACTTCGGCCTAAACGCCTTATGAAAAAGTTTTTTTTTTAATCCCGTCTAGCAAGTTGTAGGGGCTAATGAAGAGCGGAGTCAATTCCGCTGAGCGGGTTCATGTCGTAAAGAAGGTATATTTACTAGCATAGTAGATTATAGATTTGAATGAACGATAATTTGATTGTCTTAATTCATATTGTAATCTTAACTTTCACCCGCAAAAAAGTTACCATTTAATGACATCAATCTTCATGTACAGTGGTTTTGACGTTATAATGAATACAGATTTATCGTTATACCTATGACGTGTGATGGTCACTACCGACATCACAAAACTTAGTGCTAGTTTAAATCATTCTAAAATCTCATGCGACACAAAAATTACTTTTAAAAATATATCTTATTCTTACTGACAACTTTATTAATAATATCGTATGACACATATGATATGACGCCAAGTAATCATACATCCCAGCATCAATCTCACAGAACTCGTATGAAAATGTATCTGTAGCTGACCCAGTAACACTCTTGTCTAGTCAAACAGAGGTCAGTGTGGCTGTAATCACTATGTTCCCGAGAGAGTTGAGATCATTCGCGATAGCCGGGACCTTATTCTAATTTATCCCTACATTATAATATTCTACAAACATCATTAGACCTTTGTTTGTTCAACAGAAATGGAATGGATGAAATTTTAACATACTGAAATACGAGTTTGTTTTTATTATTAAAAAAATAAATTTATGCTTCGACGAAAACAGTACTAAAAGGGCTCTTGAGAGATTTTGTATTTATATTCAACTAGCGGCCCGCCCCGGCTTCGCACGGGTAGATAGATGTATTAAACAAATATTTTAAAAATACATACTTTAACACGTTGTTTACAGTTTTTCCATGTTTTGAACTCTCGATCAAATGTATTTTTTTTTAACTGACTACGGCAAAGCCAAAGGAGGATTATGATTTTGACAGTTTAAATGTGTATATAGTTATATTCATCTGTTCGATCGTAGCTACTCAACTACTTATAAAAGCTGGCGTCTTAATTGTCAGCTGATTAGAGGCTATACGGCATGTCAATGAAGCCAATGTGGCGCCCTCTAGCGATCATAAGGTACTGTGTTATACAACAAATTCGAGATAAATTTGCCGTGTACGTATTTATTCAATAATGTCTGTTCTAACTTTATATATGCATTGCAAATAAGTTAATGTTATAATGGTACCAAAACATTTTTAATTCAAAAATTAATAACTAAAACAAACTACGAAAGTATGAAACGAGATTTTCAGGACACTGGATAAGGCAACGTTACTGAAGAAGCAAGATAGTCGACACAATGTGTATCTTTGTACACTGATGATGATGATGTTAGCTAGCTAAGCCCCGCGGTGTTACCCGCGGTTATTATGTATATACAACAGCCCAGCCCAAGTTACTAAGGAGTAACTTGGGCTGAAAGAAAGCTGTTGACATAAGGATGTCAACAGCTTATTTCAAGTTTCTTGAAAGTTCCGTCAAAATCAGTCCAGCCGTACCAGAGATTACCTTTAACAAACAAACGGGCAGACAGACAGAAAGCTAGATAAAAAAAATACAAAGTGCGTTACTTTAAATTTTATGTAAGTACTATATTTTATATACTTTCATATGCATTTGGTAAAAAGCTTTCAATTGGATATTGCATACAGACACTCAAATTTTATTTATTATAGTGCATAAATGTAAGAACAGTTAATATAGGCCGCCAATTGTACATGGTCATTATATTGATTTATTCCTGTATGTAAACTATACCAGCTGGTGTACAATAAAGTTTTTTATAAGAATCAAGATAAAATCAAAGTTTGAAATTGCCTCCTGTGACGGAAAAGTTCAATTTCTCAACTTCAATCTGTCACGGTGTGGACACAATGAGTTCAGATGATAAGGATATTCTGATAATATAGTTTCTGTCTTTTCCACACGGTTTTTTCCTCACCTCATGCATCAAAGGATCTCTATTGCAAATTTCATCAAAATTGGTTCAAGATGGCCAGCAGGAGTTGAATGCGAGTAGACCAAGATAGAACTAAGTCACGTACAATTGGAGAGGCCTATGTACACACAGCAGTCGACTGTGATATCTTATCTACTTTTAACCGACTTCAAAAAAAAGGAGGAGGTTCTCAATTCGTCGGAATCTTTTTTTATTTTTTTTATGTATGTTCAGCGATAATTTCGTCGTTTATGAACCGATTTCAAAAATTATTTTTACATTGGAATGGGCGTAGCTTACAGGTTGTCCCATCGTCACCATATCGGGATCTGATAATGGGATCCCAAGGAAATCGAGGGAACTCCTCAAATATCATAGGCACAATGTCGCGATTTGGTTACTCGGAATAGTTTTTTATTGAGGTTGGTTCCTTTTTGTTAAAATTATACCTATTAAATGACTCCATTAGTAAAATACAGGACAGTGGTTTCTACAATTTTGTACTAGTTATATCAAGAGTTTTTTACCATGATAACATAATTATTATAGTTTATGTCATTATAACTTAACAATAATTTATTGATAATAATTATGTAAAGAATTCATTATGTTATATTAGTACGAAAAAAAAATCTATCTAACTCTAACAAAGATAAAACAATATCTGAAATAATATCTGAATAAAATAATATATGTACATTACATAAATTCTCGATTGGATTCCTTAGAAAACAAGAAGATAGAAGGGTCTATGAGCTGAAACTGTTCCATAATACTTTTGGACATTGATCACACATGACGACCCCGAGATTATATCTCTTTGATTGCTGGCTTGCTCGAAATAATGCGTTCATATCCTTTCCTTTATCTATCCTGTACTGCTCTATTGATGGATTGTCATCGATTTTTGGAAGGCGATGTTTTGTGATTTTCATGTTTCATAATTAATTAAATCCATCATCAACAATCTATTACATCCCACTGCAAGGCTCGGGTCTCCTCTCAGGAGAGGTAAAGCCATATGTACCCACTCTGGCCGAGTGTAGGTTGGGGACTGGCAAGACACGTCGTTGCTACGTAATTTTGCCGTAGGATGACCCTCCAACTAAGCTTCACGACTGTTATCTTATGATGATAGCAATCGACCGCCTAGACTTGACCTCTGAATAATGGAAACGCTCATAACATAACATGACACAAACAGTCACCCATCTAAGTAACGACCGCGCCGTCGTTGTTTACCTTCGGTGATTGTTGCTATTCACCTAAGGAGACTTGGCTATAAACATTAAATATTTATTATAATTTCCAAAACAATATATTAATTTAAAAAAAATGTAATCTCTCTTGCTATTTTCCGCAGGGAGTACGAATACAATTCGTCATCATCATCATCTCAGGCATCCAAAAGATCTCCACTGAGGTACATAAGCCACCCCAAGTATACAATTGATATAAATTAATTAAGTATTCAAAATCTTTTCTTTGTTGTGATCCTGTTGAGAATAAACTAAAGTACTCGCAGGGAGATCCCAGGTGCTATTAATGGTTCAACGGTAACACACTTTTTCTGTATTCACAATTTATTGTAGGAATATTGTAATGTCAAGATCTCGCGTGTCTCGTAAAAGTGTGGCTATTCATCATATATTTTAGCAAAAATGTCCGACACATCTGCTCGAGCGAATTATTTTTACTGCTATGGAAGAAATTGCAAGTAGTGAGAGTGAGGGAGATGGATTATCGTAAAGACAATTGCTTGGGATGGTAGCTAATCCTACGAATGTTGGTTCGCTAGTAGTTTCAAATCTAATGAATTTAACATCGACCTTCTTCAGTATAGTTGTCTAAATGTCATTTTAATATTTGTTATAACCGCTACTTATTAAATAAAATAGACTATGGCAGAACACATTTTCATTACCACAAACAACTTTTAAAAGTCTACCTTTGTAAGGAAATGGCCTACTTAACCACGCTAAACAGACGGGTTGGTATAAGATTTGTTTCAAGTTTCCTTCTTTTTGCAGTGATGTTGTCCTGCGTAGTTTGTCTCTTAGTCGGATCTGACGACACCCACGAGACACGTATATATAAAGTGTCATTATTAGAAGATAAAGTCTATATATCCTGACCACAGACACAAACGAATGAGGCGTGTTACTCAAATACGATATTTGATGTATATGAATGATTAATGTAGTCCGCGTGGACGGATTGTGTTGTTTGCTTGTTCCCCAATCATGTGATATATCGACTAAATAAATAACCACACGTATTGTTGTTGCAAAGCTTATTATTGGCCATAACGCTTTTGGATTACGTTTGTAAAATTACCAACAACAACAGTTTTCATTATAAATATCGTTATTTTACGGATAAGTATTATCTATATTTTTGCAGTACAAATATTTTCATGTATTGTAATTGATATTTAGTCAAAGAAATCGTTGTGTTTTTAAAAGAATATGCAAGTTATTAGATTTTTGCATTCGGGTTTATGTTGCATGACAAATTTCAATGAAATCTGTTTCGATGTGACAGCGTAACAGACAGATAGTTTCGAATTTATAATATTACTATGCATCACAAGTATAATTGATGTGTAAATTAAAATCCATGTAACAATTTTTTTTAAATTTCATTGAAAAATTATGCTTCAAAAAGTCGAAAAGATCTTTATGCAATATAATTATACTGATAATAACAGTTTTATTAAAAAATATATACATATTTACACTCAATGCTTTTAACTCTAGATAGCCATGGTACACTATACTGTTACTAAACGGAATTAAATTTATCAATATTCATATTAAGGATCTGTGGAAGATATCACTCTCAGATAAGATCGCAAATCACCATGTCTATATAAACAAACATGCCTAGAAGTCTCCTTCTACTGAGCGTAATAAAAATATTTACAAATATGATACAAAGAACTTCTAGGTTCAAAACAATGATTCGTGGGTCACAGTAAATATATCATGTACAGTTGAAACTCACAGCACTTAATGCAACACCTAGGTACTTAGGGAAAGCTTAGTGGTGACTCATTCTAACTCGGAAAAAATATAAAACTTGAAATGACTTATTTACATGCTTGAATCAATTGAATTTATATAACTGATTATTTAAAATTAAGAAAAATGACTGTACCGGTTCTTTTCTTAATAAATAACTTGAATCCATAATTTACGGCTGTACGAAGTCCGTACTATTAATCAAGGGTTGGTTAATCCCGGTTTAGCCGCGAGATGTTTAGTAATGGTCATCTAAAACAACACCTGTGCTAATATTTATGGTCTATGGATAAAGATAAGAGTGCTCTGTCATTTTGATTTGATACAACTTTAGTCCTGTAGTTAGTATTCTGACTATAACCTGTCTCTGTGCTAAACGGCATTCAGATAATTTCTTTAAAAATATCTACAAGTTTGTAAAAATTAACAAAACTGATTGTATTTTTTTATTTCAAATAATAATTTACTATTAATAATAATATTCCGTTATGGCATGATAATTCACTTGTATTTTGTGTTCATTTTTAGGGTTCCGTAGCCAAATGGCAAAAAACGGAACCCTTATAGATTCGTCAAGTCTGTCTGTCTGTCTGTCCGTCCGTATGTCACAGCCAATTATTTACGAAACTATAAGAGCTATACTGTTGAAATTTGGTCAGTCGATGTATTCTGTGAACCGCATTAAGATTTTTACATAAAAATAGAAAAAAAACAATACATTTTGGGGGTCCCCATACTTGGAACTGAAACTCAAAATTTTTTTTTTCATCAAACCTATACGTGTGGGGTATCTATGGATAGGTCTTCAAAAATGATGTTGAGGTTTCTAATATCATTTTTTTCTAAACTGAATAGTTTGCGCGAGAGACACTTCCAAAGTGGAAAAATGTGTGTCCCCCCCCCTCTAACTTCTAAAATAAGAGAGTGATAAAACTAAAAAAAATATATGTTGTACATTACCATGCAAACTACCAACGAAAATTGGTTTGACAAGATCTAGTAAGTAGTTTTTTTTTAATACGTCATAAATCGTAACACGCAATTTACCTTTCATCCAATCAATACACTAGTACAAAAACATCCATGAAAGTTACAACGAACTACAAGAACTTTTATATGATGTTACTTGCTGATACGGAACCCTTCATGGGCGAGTCCGACTCGCACTTGGCCGCTTTTTATATTTTTAAATCAAATTTCAAAAATATATTTAGGAATATAAGAATGTTTATCAATAAGTTACAGTTGGTACAGACTTTGGGTGAATTGTGTTAGACGGCGGTCGCCCGACAAAGATATGTACATAAGAGTCATAATTATTTATAAATTTGTATTTAACAAACTGTATATAACCTAACCCATAGCCAAAGACTCAACTAAACTCAAATTAGCGAAACTATAGCACCGTTCTCCACTGCTTTAATTAACACTATAAATTAGTTGAAAGTTTTCCTTTATAGAGCTTAGGATTAAGAGTTTTAACCACCTATTGTCCTTTTACTCGACATCCTATATACTACCATCGGCTTGTGTATAACACGACGTCCTGTCATGGCTTAATTCGGCTTATTACATGGTGGGAAAAGATAGAAAAAAGGTAAAATAAGGCTTGCTCTAATCTCCGGGTGTGGTAGCGATGGGGGAAGGAGGCAGCAATATCGACAGGCAACACAAATTACGGGCTATAGCTAGCCTTACGTCTCTAGCTTTTTTGCTGCGCTGTCAGTACCTCTCCCCCTGGTTATATTATTAAAATATTGAAATGAATGACAGCATTTGATTAATGATTTTAATTTGGACTAATGATGTGATCGATAGCATTACTTTAAAGCAGATAAAGGGACAAAAAGGTACATGGTAGCAATCCCGCACATTTCTGTTTTAATGTTACTGACCATGAAAGTTTAAAACAATATATAGATAAAGGGTTGTTAAAACTTTAAAGGTTTATAATGTTATTAACGTTGCAGGTTTGCGATAATTCTATTCACGGAATGAAATGTACCAATATCAGCTAAGCATTCAGCTTCAAGATCTATTCAATAATAATCTTAAATTAACATTAAGTATCCACTAAATATTTATTGTTTCTTTTGTGTACTATCAGAAGGTCTTCTAAAGAAATCAGGAGTTTTCCCCAGATAAAGTTTATCATTATCTAACCTTACTTCTAACAAATGTTAGTCATAAATATAATCCAAGTGAGAATTAAACGTTGCCATTCTCAACTTTGAATCTAATAAGGTACACGGCAGTTGTCCCATATCGCCCTAGGGGTTTACCAGTCTGATAAGTAATTGTATGCAATAAATGATGGACTTTTATTTCACAAAACAACTTGACAGTCTTTTGAAATCTTTAATTAAATGGTTTCAAAATTACTAAGATAATTAAATAATTTTAGCGGATAAGGTACCAGGAAAGAAATAGAATCAACGACTGTCAGGACCACTCATTGCTGCTTTTATCATTAAGTTACATTCTAGAATGAAAATCAGTTGTACTCATTCAACTATTGAACCAACTTAAATCCAGACTAGTTTCGCCCTATGGCATCTTGTCTTGTATGCTTAAATTATTCGAAACTCTAGTAGATTCCGCCTATTATTTTTACTTGAGTAACTACATCCATGAAAAGCAACATAATTTGTTTGCCTAAAAGATATCGACATTAAGTAACTTGTAGGAATGAAAAAATTATCTAAGTCCGTCTTTTTCCACAAGAGGTCAGGTTGTTGCTATAATTTAGCAAGGCTATATCTATACTTCAGCAAGGCCTTCGATGTGGTGGATCACAATCTCCTGAACCGTAAGCCGCCGGCGCCGTACTAAGATGAACAATTTTTACTTGAGTAACCGCAGTCAACTCATTAGGGTAAAGGGCTTCTCTTCCTTGCCTATTTCAGCCTCGTCGGGAATTCCTCAAGGCTCACACCTGGGCCCACTTCTCTTTGTTATTTGCATAAATATCTTTTTAACTTGCCCCTCTCATTAATACACCAACGATCTCAAAAGTTACACTGATATTACAGATCATGAACAATGTACTCAGATACTATATAGCTCTTCAACGAGCGTTACAAACAGTCTCTGACTGATGTTTTCTCAACAAAATGAGTCTAGATGTAAAAAAATGCTACCTTTTCTCATTTACGAGGAAAC
This sequence comes from Phragmatobia fuliginosa, assembly GCA_932526445.1. Lineage (NCBI taxonomy): Eukaryota > Metazoa > Arthropoda > Insecta > Lepidoptera > Erebidae > Phragmatobia > Phragmatobia fuliginosa. The sequence continues at coordinate 9,779,681 of OW052064.1, read as the reverse complement.
GAAATTTACTTGACTCTAAATATTTCATTGAAGTCCAAGCCTTAAAGAGATGTTGAGGTACCTACTCTTTGATTAATGAGCCCGTAGAACCTTTTGGGATTTATTACAACAAGAAATTTTAAAACAATAAGTGTACTAATTTTTTTCTCTAGCGGCCTTGAATATTGCGGTTTAATCTGGGCGCCTTTTATAAGATTCACACAGATAAAATTGAAAGTGTCTAGAAATATTTAATGATAGATTCTCCCGATACGTCACACATATTCGATACGTCACACATTCACAATATTGGTAGTGGGTATTCTTTTATATTTGAGGTGTTTCCTTATTTTATTCTTTAAAATAAGAAAACTAGATTTAACTTTAGGAATGTTGAGGTTGGGCTCAAGAAATTTGTATTTACCAAGTGCCTTGTTGTTTTTATTCATGTTGCGAATGCAAAATTTGGATCACTGTCTAAATATAGCTGCTAATTTTTAACATGAACTGGCAGTTATCTGTAAACGTAACTTTCATTAATAAATAAATTCTATATCTAAACATTTTCTTTCCATATCAGTATCAGTATATCTCACAATGCGCATATCAACAATATGCACAAATTAGAGTTCATTCGTGCGTACACAATGTAAATTATCGATAATAATTTCTTACGTTCATTCTGATCGATATATTATGAAAATTGAATCAAGGCATGATGTTCATTACAATCTCGAAATACAGATCAAACACAAAAATCGCACAGCCCTAACCACCGCACCCCAGTATACATCACATACATATTAACTAACCCTTACTTTTCAGAGCCTCGGGGAATTCATTCGGTCGCCAAAGTAATCAGGCATCCCTTCCAACGGAAATCTGTATGGGTAGAAATTTTGAAGCTTTCCATACCATGATTTATTTTATTCGCGTTTGTGGTTATTTTATTGTATGAAATGTTAATAGAATTGATTACAAATACACAATGGGGTATAATTAAAGTCTAATTGAAAACATCCCGTTTCCTATTACGATTCTTCAGTTTTTACCAACCAATTAACCAATTATTGTGTAACCTAATTCTATAACACCTTTTTGTAAAAGAGCTCTGAGTATTTTATGTAAGTGTGATATGTGTAGTGTCACGTTTTTAGCGGTGAGAAATCGGAGAGGGAATTAAATTAGGAATAGGTGTATCACAAAAATTCCAGACCAATAACTGCTTTCTAATAGACAAGCAGTAGGCTCGTTTGATATACTACATAGTTAAAAAATAACATTCAACACCATGTTAATTATTCAAATTAATAACTATAATTAATATAACTAGGCTCCATTAGTGATTTATCTGCAAAAGATTACCATTGTATGAATAAAACAACTATTACCTATTGCTATTCATCATAACACTATGCACCACATCGAACAATCATAAAAATCAATATATGTAAAAATGTTACGTTACTAACTGACTGTCAGACAGCGCACAGCCGAAACTTATGGGCGTAAGAAGCTGGAGTTTGGCACGTGTATTCCTTGAGGAGCGTAGGCAAGCACAAACAGAAGATTTTGGAAAATTAAACCCCTAAGGCGGTGAAAAAGCTGATCAAAGTTAAACATCAAAATAACACTTAGACAAAGCCGCGAGCAAAAGCTATAATAGAATTTATAAATTGCAAACAGACACCTATTGCGATAAAAAATATTTTCAACATATGTACGTTTAAATCACAATAAAAAACGAAAAGTTTCAAAAATGTTACAAAACTAAAGAGGCGGAACAAATTCTAAATCAGACTGAACACAGACCATAAATAATAAAAAAATTCATTTATTTTTGTTGAATAAGTCCGTTCGCGTAATAAGATTTTCTCATCGACGACATTTTGATCTAATATTCAATAATGAAAATACGACATTGAGTGGGCCAGCAAGCCAATTGTTGAGGCAAACAAGCCCACTTGTACCTCAATACCTGCCCTCCTCGCCTACTTGCTCACTGGGAAACAGAAAACTCCTTTTACTATAATTGGACGATGAATAATACAAGAGGCAGTTATTGCACGGCCCTAACTCGAAAATAAGCAGAGCCAAACGAAACGAAATAACCTCTACATCTTAAGTATTGTGTATTTCGAAATATATAAGTAAGCTTATTACGTCATCAATATAAAATGACCGCCCAACGTACCGGAGAAATACGTCTGCAAACATTTTATTCAAAGTACCTACCTATCTTCTAATTGCAATAACAATTTCCTTGTCCTGTATTGCGAACTGACTGTGCTATATGTTAATTCAAATAATTTTGTTCTTGTAATTATGTCAGTTACAGTGACTTAACCTAGTGTTAGTACAACTACCTTGATATGAGGGGGAGTTCATGAGGGGTGGGGAGTATAATGTACATATTTCAAAAACGAGTACACACATATGGCGATATTAAAACTTGGGACTAAGACAAATAATCTTGTTCATTACACAATCATTGTTCCTATATTCCAACAAAACTCTAACTTAGTTGCTAAGTTCACTAAAAGAATGTACTAAGAGATCTATAAAAAAAAGTTTCTAATCTTTCTAAGCTAATTGTTGAAACTAGGCATTAAGCTGAAAAGCACCAACATACGAGAGAATACAAAACCTGACTACTTAACGCAAGACGTGGTCCAGATGATAACAATAAAACTTAAACGTGTATAGGCATTCTGTTCAAAAATAATAAAAAATATGCGACATGTGCATGTAATACTTTAAACCACTTTACATGCCTCTCATAGCATCAATCATGGATGCTTTTAAAAACAATTTATTACTTTTTGTTCCTAACAAACTGAACTATTTAATTAAATACTTACTGACACAAAGACACCGTTCATAATAGACATAATCTCTTTATGTTCTATTAATAGCTGAACTTCAAACATTTATTATAATATTATATAATGCAATTTCACAAGTGATGTAATTTAAACTGCAAGGTGGGTCTAGTGGTTTAAGCGGTCGCCATGCCGCTATCTACTTCGCACAGTGTAGTGGGTTCAAATCCCACTTGGGTCAACATGTTTGATAAAAAAAATGTTGTTCTGAGTGTAGGTGTTCTTTGTGTTCGTCTAGTCTGCTGAAGCACAGGATTTATATTCCTAGTGCGATAGTTGTCTTATTTTTTTTTTTTTTACACTGAACTATAAACTTTACAAGTCATTTACTTTTAAGTGTGGTTTGCATATCTCAGCCTACATATATTTATATATCATACGTATAATGAATTAAGCAGAAATATTTATAGCTATCTAGGAAAGAAGCACATTTACTCAACAACAAAAACTTGTAACATCAGTGATACCGCGAAAAGCACTTGCCTGCCAGCACTCATCCTAACATCTGTTATAAATTCATTGAAGGTAAATCCACGGTCGTACAAAGCGTCGTACTTAAGTAATTCAGACTCCTTTATTGCCCAAGTAAACTTTAAAAGATTCCAATTAAGTAGGAGGCGTATAGAGCGAGGCTTTTAGCTCATTCCACCCTCTTGGCTAACAATGCGGGGCGCGTAGCGTTCGTTCGACACCGGCCGCGTCCCTATGAGAGAATTACACCGGGCCATCTATGACCGAAGGACTAATAAAACAAGGGTAAAGCCGCGTTTATACTGAGCTCGTTTTATAGTCACAAGAAAGGTTTTAGTGGTGGCCGTTTGTGGAAGGATTGCCCGTTAATTTTGAGTGGTTTGGAACATTTTTGTTTGGACCACACTCTGACTCCGCCGACAGCTTTTTTGTGCGATTGGGTACTGTTATTAACGCCTGAGTATGTTTTAATTTAGGTGTTAAAACTAACTGGAACAAATACACTCATATATAGAGAATATGAAACCGTTTGAATTTGTCTTTCATTTCACTCGCGTGAATGAAAATAAAATTATGAAATAAATTAATTACCAAAATCTTATATATTAAATGTAATCACTCTTCTCATTGGTTTGGTTTGGTTTTTCTGGGCGGTTTCCGCACTTAGTCCTAGTTATTGGACCATTGTGCGTGAAAAGTTATTTCCCATTCACTCCAGCCAGCCTAGGTTGGTCCAGAAGGAATGCAGCCTCCGGGGATTACTGCAGGCCTCCCGATACGTTGCCGGTGACTGTAGAATTTGTGCCCGTTGTTCGGCCACACTGCTGCATTCCATGATAACGTGTTGTGGCGTTTCTTCTGCCTCCATGCATCCTCTGCATAGGGGGCTGTCTGTTACTCCTATGGTGTGTAGGTGTTTGTTTAGGAGACAATGTCCGGTTAGGGTTCCTATGATCTTGCGGAGTTTGTCTCTGTTCAACCTGATGAGGGTGCGGGCAAGCCTTGTATTGGGAGCTGATACAGCGTTCTTGGTTTTGCCGACATCCCTCCTTATTTAGCCACTCTGTCAAGTGAGTTTTCTGGGTTCTTTCGCGCAGCCATGCTTTAATTTGGGCTTGAGGTATGGGTAGCAGTGGTTCTGGACCATGCACTTTCGTGTCTGCTCCCTTCTTTGCCAGCTCGTCTGCGGCATCGTTTCCCAGTGAGTTGCTGTGTCCCTTTATCCATTGCAGAGTCACTCTGTTGGTTGCCGCAATGGTTTGGAGTGCACTATGGCATTCCATTATCAGGACTGAGTTTATTGTGTTGTTACGGAGGGCCTGGAGCACGGAGGCACTATCAGTGACGATTTTGATGTTGGAGTCACTGATGTCTCTGGCAGCAACCGCCTGTGCCGCTCTGGTAATGCCAATACATTCTGCCTGAAAGATTGTATTTAGCTTGTCTAGTGTTGTTGTTATCTTGATGTTTAGGTCGTCTGAGAAGACACCAGCTCCAGTACCTGTGCTGGTTTTGGAGCCGTCGGTGTAGATCCTGACTTCCCCAGTGCCAGAGTAGTCATTTTTCTCTGTGGAAAGCTGGATGTCGTATCTTCGATCAAAGATGTGTTGCCCCAACATCTTGTCCATAGGCGCCTCAAGGAGCGGATTTTCCTTGATGCATATTTGGAGAATGTTGGAGTGTTTTGTTGTTACATTTGATTTCCATATGCCCAGAGATCTTAACCTCAGGGCTGCCGCCTTTGCCTCTTCCTGTATCACCAGGTCTAGTGGTCTTAGGTTCAGGAGATACTCTAATGCGGCTGATGGAGTTGTTCTCATGCATCCTGTTGTTGCCAAGCTTGCCAGGCGTTGTAAGCTTTGGAGCTTGGATTTTACTGTGCTCATTTGTGTCCTGGGCCACCACACAATTGAGCCGTAGGTTATTGAGGGCCTGATTACTGCTGTGTATAACCAAAGGGTGATCTTTGGGTTAAGACCCCATCTCTTACCAACTATTCTTCTACACTGATTAAAAGCAATACAGGCCTTCTTTGTTTTTCTCATTATCGAAGAAACTAGTTTTTTTTTTATTACAAATATACAAAGTTTCAAAGGCAAGATGACTTTGATCTGTCTGTTTACTTGTTGCGTAAGAACTATTTACTAAACCTTTTCCAATTAGACTTTGTAGAACATAAAAGTTCAACACAAAGCTAGTCCCAAGTTAAGGATTATCTAATACAATATTACATAATAAATGTACGCCTAATACATTCAGATATACTCGTGTTCAACTCAAATTACATAATACACCGCAACAGGTTCAACCGACTTAATGAACTTGTAATTAATATTCACCCAAATTTACTATCAATATAGAAACTCCGTCGGATTAAACAAAACGTTTATCTAACTAAGACAATTCCAAGTACATTAATATTCATTCATTACAGTTGTGTAACACAATGGAATTGCTTTAGGGCACGTCTCGAGCAAATGCAAAAAAGCCTTCCCCGACCTTTTCATTTAACCCCTTTGTTTGAGAATAAACCGCCTGAAACTAGTATGATCTCGAAATAACTAGAATCGCGATCTTATATAATTTGTGGTCCAATTAATACAGTGTTTAATATTTGTTAGATATCTCGCTAATAACGTTAGCACTACTTGTTTAATATTTGTTAGATATCTCGCTAATAACGTTAGCACTACTTGTTTTGGAATTAATCACCGAGGGTAAGCAACAACTGCGTGGCTGACCACGCAGTTGTTGGTACTGATACCACCACTAGGTACTGATACCTAGATGGGGGACCGTTTGCGACATGATATGTTATGTTATGAGCCTTTGCGTGATTCGCAGGTCACCTTAAGTGGTCGGACCCAGTTGTTATCCTAAGATAACAGTCGTGAAGCATAGTTAGAAGCCTTCGGTCGACTTAAAAACATCCAACGGCAAGATTCCGTAGCCACTACTTTACTTGTCAGTCCCAAACCCGCACTCGGCCAGTGTGGGAACGGCCTTAACCTTCTCCTGAGTGGAGACCCTCTGGTCTCTGCCAGCAGTAGGACATTTGGTTTGTTGATGATGATGCTATAAATTTAGTTTAAAAGGATGTTTTTGATCGCAGGTACACATAATAATATAAGACAATCTTTTATTTCTTTAACAATAAAGGTTCACTTTGTATTTTCTTATAAAACATTTGACTATACAAGTGTTATCACAATTCAATAATAGATACATTTTATAATAGCCGTAAGACATTTTATTTACGTTGCAGAGAATTTGGTAGACCTATTATTTAACCTGTCTACATCACTTACATAAATGAATAAATTTATGGCTTTTACTGTCGACTGAGTTAGAAGTAAATAAAGGGCCATCTTTCGTTTCCTTCCGACTGATATTTTGTATTATTTAGATCGTCTCTAGTATATTACCTTAGTTTAGAATCTACTTATTTCAAATTATTTAGACTTTATATCAAGTTCAAAAACATAATTATTTTAATTAGTTGTTTGTCCGAACTTGTTGCCCCTTAAAAGTATTGAACAGATTTAGAAGCACTTCTCACCCCACTTCGTCAAACACAAGTGTTGTGGGTTTGACACCCACATACGCCAACACTTTTAAAAGATTTACGAGATAATGTTCTTTGCGTTCGATTTATGTAGGTGTATGTCAGTCTTCCTTAATGTGTATAAAGTTTACCGCGAGACATACACACTCTTCACCTATCCCTACTCTCTACACTTTCTAGTGCAGATGCTAAAAAGAAAGATACTATTTAAATACTAATAATAGAAATATAATTAACTTTAACAAGATTACAATAAACAAAGTGCAAAACCAACACTGTAGAACGAGCATCAGCGCCGTTATCATGCTATCATAGTGTCCGATCCTTCTAGTTTGGCTGCACGGTTGGCCTAGTGGCTTAAGTGGTCGCCACGCCGCTTCCTACTGCGCCAAGTGTCGTGGGTTCAAATCCCACGCAGGATAACACTTTGTGTGATTCACAATTTGTTGTTCTGAGTCTGGGTGTTCTTTGTGTCCGTTTCATGTATGTTTGTAAAGTCCCCCGCGACACAGGAATTTATATTCCTAATGCGGGAGTTGTCTTTTAAAAAAAAAAAAAAAAAAAAAAAAAAAAAAAAAAAAAAAAAAGAAAAAAAAAGTTTTAAATTAACTTAACCCTATTTACTCCAAATTTGCGTCTGTTAACAATTGTGTAACTCGTTTTGAGTTTGCCTAACTTTTAATTAATTAAATCGGCGGAGAGATTAAAAATTTGGGTTCGACAGGAAGGTATCGTAAGTTAATAAGTAATGAAGTTTTCTTTATCCTTCATATAACTTAGAACTTCGAGAACAAACTTCTAATACTAAGTGTATAATTCAGTAAAAAAAAATCATAATTAATTTTGTAATGATCATATTGTATCCATTGATTACATGGTGTTTTGAGTCAGTAAAATGTGTGGAACTCAATGATACAGAAGTAACTCAATAAGCCGCCGTAGTGTGGGCCACCGTCACTTTAGCAGGCTCATCAATAATATGAATATATATATATATAATTATACAATGAAAAATTTGTAACTATTGCATTTATTCTGAATACTTAAACATTTAAGTTCAATTTAGTCACTGCTAATTTTTAATCTAGTCTCAAAATATTCCTAAGCTTTTATGATAATAAATGTATTTATGAAAATATGTCCATAATAACTATGTTTAGGATAGAGTCTATACGGATCCAATTGAATCGATTGCTGCCTTAAAACTCAAAATTCATGATGTGATTAACAAAATAGACCCGCCATTTGGTCAAAAAGTGATAAAAAAAATGGTGAAAGAATCGACATCTGTCAGCGTTCTCGAGGTGGACATTTGTCAGATATCATTTTTATTTATAATTAAGAAACTTTTCCCTTCGTAATACAATAAAAATTTGAATCATCTTCATATAATCGACCCGATAATCGAACCCGAGACCTCTTGATCAACAGTCGCATACACTAACCACTAGACCAACGACCAACGAGGCAGCATAATAATAAATTTAGACATTGTATATCTATTCTCGGCCTGTAAAGAGCCATATTAGCCTATCATTAATCTAGAGATCAACACAGAGCACAATGTTCGTTGTTGGATAGCGGGGACCATTGTGCGCCTGACCCCTCCGTCGCTTCCGCTCGCCTGTGCGGACTCCACCACACCAGATACGAACTCCGGAAAATTTATTTCTAATTATACCAAGAATAGAGCCATGTCTTTGAAGTTTTGAAGTGAAACTACGGGATTTCAGATTTTTAGAAAACTTTTAGCTTAAGTGACGTTTTCATTTATATTTCAGTCTGTGGCGTAATGGTTACTAAGCTTCAGGCATGAAGTGTAAAGGCATAAATCTGAGTATCTAAGGAGTAAGGTCAGCAAAATCTGTTTTAATAGGTATTTCTGAAGATATCCAATCAATCGGTTTCTTAAAGCAACTCGTTAGTTGTAGTAGTAGGTATGAATGTTTTATCTTCTATCAATAAGCTTACATATTTATGGAGTTGATAATACCAAATGACTTTTAAAGAGATTTGGAATGTTCAATGTTGGTCATTCACCGAGTTAAAAAAAAATACATAATAGGAATACACATAAGAAATTTAAGCTTACTCATTGTATGAAACCAAAAATATTCATGTTTTAATTATCAACTTTTTGCAAATAAACTTGATATAAGCAGGTCACATTTTACATAATATGTAATACTAACTCATATCACACTATAAGTCCGTATTCAAATGTACATCCTCCATCGCTTCAGTTATTACATCTAGAATTCCCGTTATTACATATTTCCGCCAACTCCGGCCCTGGTGTATACCATTAAGTGTCAGTTTGGCAGGAAACCCTCTGTCTCTAGAGCAGTTATTTACTGTTGATCTCGATCTGTCGTCCGTACCACACATCTACGTACGTGTTTGTTTAGGTACCTCTTGTATGTCCATCCCTATTTACTATCTATCTATTTTTAGATGGAAATAGAACATAGCTTGTAATTTGTTGTGTAAGTCATGCGAATCATGATCCACGGAACCCTAAAAAAGTTAATAAAATTATAATAAAGGGATACGTACATAGATTTAGCCTACTTTTCCGTCGTTAATGCACTTTTGATACACAAAACCGATTATTTATTGACCTACCAACAATTATTTACACAGATTCTTAAAATTTTCAACATAACCATGTACTAATGACTAGTGTAACAATATTTTAAAGGTAAGCACCACATGCACATTAACAACAATTTTATATCAATAAGATTACTACATATATACTATAGTGCTATAAATTAAATTAACACTAAATTTTGTTAAAGTAAAATAAAAACAAAACATATGCTATCGTTATGTGTGTGTGTGTGTATTGATAGATTTATGTGACAAAACACTTTAATAATACATAGGTCACTATTGTTTTTGTTACTAGTAGATTTGCTGCTATGTAAAAGTTAACTTTTTCAGTATCGTTGTCAGCGTGTGTGTTTTAGATTATATTAAAAATGTTTCTTTTTAATTTTAAAAGACAACTCCCGCACTAGTAATATAACTTTAGATTTTAAAAACATTCATGAAATGAAACATGAAGTACACCTCAGTGTGTCCCATGTGAGTATTGGACTCACTGCGCTTCAGTACAGTAAGGTAAGACGAGGCGACCGTTTAAACAAATACTCCATCCGTACAGTTACAGTCACAAAACAAAACAACAATTATCATATCATGGGAAACAATCAAGATTACGGTTGGCGTTCGTAAATTTTAGAACCGTCTCAATACATTTCATTTTCCAAATTCTCGTTTGTTCACAATGTCCTCACCACATTTCAGAACTTGGCTCATTTTTTAGGGTTCCGAAGTTCATAACTCGGAACCCTTATAGATTCGTCATGTCCGTCTGTCCGTCTGTCCGTCCGTCCGTCCGTCCGTCCGTCCGTCCGTCCGTCCGTCCGTCCATCCGTCCTCGACTTACCGTCCAAACGGTAAGTGCTAGAAAGATGAAAGTTTGCATGAATACGTGTTGTAATTACGTCGACAAAGTGTTACAATAAAATTATGAAAAATAATTTTATTTGGGGTACCTCCCCTACACGTAAAGTGGGGATGATTTTTTTTTCTCGAGGCTACCCCATCGTGTGGGGTATCATTAGATAGGTCTTTTAAAAACAATAAAGGGTTTCCTAGACGATTTTTTGATTTAGTTATCCGTTTGCGAGATATTTCACTTTAAAGGGCACTTTTTTGTAAAAACAGGGCGTCCCCCCCCCTCTAAAAGCTAGACGGCTGGCTCAAAAAATCTGAAAAAAATCGTGATGGTGGTCCATCTAATGAACTTTGAAGGAAAACTATAACCGATTAGATGACTTTCTTAGTTCAGGAGTTATAAAGGCTTATATGGTAAAATGCGCTCACTTGGAAAACGTCATACAAAATTAACGTATTAATACGTAAACATAACAATTATCTATTGGATACGATTTTAAATCCACATACCATTATAGGTGACTGAGGAACCCTTTCCTGTGCGTGGCCTGACACACACTTGGCCGATTTTTACACTAACGTTTTCGGGTGTTTATTCACAAGGTTTGTGTACTAAATCGTGTGTACGAAGTCCGTTGTTTACAGAGTGAGGTCCCGACATGTTTATTGTCACAATATTTATACACTGGCCGGTACGCGGTGTGCCTTTACACTTTATAACCCATACCTATTGGTGCTATTGCCATTTTGTTGTAAAGAGTTATGCGTTTTATAGCAAAGGAAACCATCGCAAGTTCATCAAGTTGATAGTTTTCTTAGTTATTTATAAGTTAAGTATTGAAAGCAATCTGTTCAATGCTAACGATAGCTTTTAAGCTACTGAAAAGAAGAAATATTCTCCTTCCTTATGTTTTCATTTTCAATGTGTTACTGTCTTCATAGCTTTCTCAAAATTTACAGTTGAAAAAGAAGAGTTATATATATTTAACATTAGGACTAAAGCGATAAGCAAGGAGTGGTTTCCGTACCACATCGTGACAAATAAATAATCGGCTTGCCAAATACAATTAAAGGCATCGAATTTATATTGAACTTGTTTTGCTGTCGTGAGTCGTCTACATAGCAATGCTTAGTTGCTTAGATGTTCAGATAAAGAAAATATTAACAGTAACTTCAATAAGAGATCTTGTTAACTGGTATCAACAATTATAGTAGATGAGGTATTTAGAACATCTAAACGAAAAGATTATCGAACTTTCTCCTATCCAATCAGCTTAGCAAGGAATATTCGTTCGAAAATTTTAAATTTTCGCCATCATTACATGTCAACAACAAGCTGCTCCATTTAAACATAGTCTTAGTTCGCGTAAGCTTGAGTTTATTACTTATTTTATTAGGCAATCGCGTCGCGTTCCCTCCGTCTTGTAACGAGGTACCAGGGGCACATTCGTTACATGTTCTATACAATTAACGGGGCATTATTAGACTCCTTAATTGCTGTTGCAAGTTCACTTTCACTGGTTGTTAAATAATTTACGTTTGTACATAATAGTGTTATCATCGCACGAAGTTTTGAATGTTGAAAATTATGTTTTGTTTTGCGCAAATCGTCAGTTACATATGTGTGTGTATACAGATTAAATATTCATCTTCAGAAGGTTTTATTTTATTTTTCTCTAAGAAGGCATTTTAATACAGATGTTTTATTTGCAATGTGTATTGAAAAGAAAGTTTATTTATACTTGAAATAGAAATAGTATGCAAACAACACATTACACGCTTAAATGGTGTTTACTGTGGATGTGATACAACATAATTGATATGTCTGTGTAATGAAAAGACTTTCGATGTAATTCAAATTCAATGTGCCGAGTTTTTCTTGTAAGTTTAATTTCCAAGAAAAAGTTCACAAAATCTGCAACCCGACTACGTAAACACTTTTGATAAAATTTATATACACTATGTCAGTCGAACTATTATAACGAATCTATTGACACTTCACTCATATACGGTGAAACGTACACCGTCTTTTTCTTCCTAACCTTTATTCCCAAGATTATTTGCAGTCGGCTACTAGTTCAACCGACTTTACCTAAATATCAGTTTTTGGGGAGGGAGAACTGAAATGCGTAGGTTAAACTAGTTGTCAGTATATTTGAGGGCGCTGACTTTCCAATACCGATTGCCATAGATGTTCATGACAACCGGGATCGGCGGCTAAACGTCTTCTCCGAGGCACGGGCGTGAATCACCGCCAAATTTTTACACTTCAGGCTGTTGTTAAGAATTCACTGTAAGAAAAACCCAACAATAGTTTTGACCCGACCCAGGATTTGAACCCATTAGACCAACGAGACAGTCAAACGGTGGAACGTACATATAATATATATGTAGTATGTATATGTGTACGTTTAGACTGCCAAAATCATTACCATTATACCAGACGAAGACAGTATATAACCACCATTTTTTACAGCGCTATTAATATTAGACTGGTAAACTCAATACAAGATCCCACATAACATAGTGTGTACATAAACATGTAACAACTAAAACAAGTCGGTAGGGTTAAGAGCCAGTAGATAGATACGAGTATATCGTTTTAAGGCCCTTCGCCTCCCCTTGTATTCGCTCCACAAATCCTTCGTTAATCGCCTTTCACTCAATCTTTCCACATGACCGAATATTACATAAACAATTCGCACACAATGGCACTATGTTGGTATAATGTGTTCCTTTTAGTTTCAAGTAAATGAAATTGTTGCGATCTAATATATAAAATTCTCGTGTCACAGTTTTCGTTGCCATACTCCTCCGAAACATCTTGACCGATCTTTATGAAACTTTATATGCATATTCAGTTGGTCTGAGAATCGGCCAACATCTATTTTTCACACCTCTAAAACGCGAGCGGAGCCGCGGGCATCAGCTAGTATTTATATAGATATCAAACAGCCTTTTAAAAGATTTTTTGAGTAAATAAATCACTACAATTTAAATATATATATTAATATTTGCAGATCAATAGAGTAATCTAATAATTTTCATTAAAAAAAAAAACGAGAGACGTCATAGATAAATATAAGTTTCTACAGATATTTTAATGCAAAAAATAAACCTTGCACCTTTCACGTTTCATGGTATCAATGTAGACAAAAAAACATTTTACGGTAAAATGTAAGCTTTCATTTTTATGCTTGCCTTTATACTATATCACTGCCAATTTATTACGACTCAAGTTTCAGATTTTTTTGGTACCCCTTTTAAGGAAGAGCATAAAATATTTGGGTTCATTTTTACAAATAAACGTATACAATATCCTCGGTGTAATGTTGGTACATTTTTCTGAGAGTAATTTGATGTGCGTTACTTCGTGTCCCTGTACCACCCACCTCGGTGTCACAAAACTAATGATTATTATGTTATACATACATTTACTTGTACTCACGTGTTCTATAGTTTTAGCACATTTACTTAGTTTTCCACTTCCAAGTCTATACTTGGAAGTGGAAAAGTTGTGTTAATTCGATCAAAGCGAAATTTCGCACGCCTAGCACTGGCGGTTCCACGGTTAATGTCGAGATATTTTCTAACAAGTATAATTTAGTTATTTTTGCGTAAACTTTATATGAGTAAACAAATATACACAAGGGTGAAGCCACTTAATACCAAAGAGAAAAATAAGGCTTATCAAGGTTACGGACATTATACTAACTCAAATTGTGATTACCTCGGGATTAAGAAAATTATCTTTTAAAATTGAGGGACTAAACTTTTAAATGTTTATTCATAAAATAAACATTAATCAACCGTTAGCTAAATTTCGTAGAACCTTAATACTGCCATTAATCTTTTACGTTAATAATAATTTAATGACTTGACCAACTCCATTAAATTACAAACTTGCTTACTCGTAAACATCGCGCGCTGTTTGGTTAACTAATTGCTAAAGTATCCTGCCTTTCTTTTAATAACAACAAGAATTCTAATACATCGAGGTTCAAACTCACTTAGCATTTCATTTGGAAATATAGAAGGAAAAACAAAATAAATATACCTTAAAAGGAAAAGGCACAACAGGCACCCAATATAACAAAAAAGAAATGGACCTCAATTGATTGAAAACAAATACGGACAGGAATAACTCTTTAGTGAACGTTATGCGTAAACACGGCCATCGGCTCTAGAGTAGCGCCATGGCACTCTCAACTGTGAAATACTTTGAACAGACACGCGCTAACAATTAAGGCGTACTTAACAACCACGGGTCGTCGGCGCTCAATTAACGCGGCGCCGCCGGGTCGGCGGCGAGACATAGCGCCTAGTAGCCACACTCGGAAGGAAGCCAGTTTTCCGCAAGAGAACCCGTGCCCGGATAACTTGAACGTCTCGGCCGATGCATTTTTGGATGTGAGCCCAAATAACTTGTTGCAACTAGGGGGCTGCGACCTGTTGCGCTACGGCTCGTGCCGGGCCTACTCGCGCCCACCCATTTTTGCCTGTACTCAGCCTGCAAATACATAATGAATGCGAACGCTGAGCGTTTTGCTGGCTGTATTGTGCCGACCGTTTTGTTGTACCCTAGTTTGTGGGATTGCCGTTATTATAGTCCGGGGAGCACTTTAAGCGACTGCTATTGCAGTTTTAATATTCAAGAGGGTTTCGTAGCTGCATTTTTAAAGAGCTCTGTGCGATATCTCTGCCTCGCCTGCCGACCAGGAGAATAATTTTCCATTTTATTGTAGTTTGAAATTGAGAGTGACGGTTGAATAAGCTCTAAAACTAATTCTAAAACTAAATAATTAAAGACAGAACTGGTTTTGTGACACAGATATGAAATATGTACATAATTTGTTTATTTTTGAACTGTTGAGTTTTGTTTCCATAACGATCAAACTATTTTTTTTTTTCCGTGTCTTAACAGAATAGTAGGATGCCTTAAGCCGATAGGGAATGATATTATTATTTTTACGATTGAGTAGTCATTACAAATTCTTATTACTTTCATAAAGAGAACTTTATCGCCTTTGCTGTCGTATCGTGTATATTCTTCTTCAAATTGGTATTGTATTGTTAAAGGGCGCTTCCTCGAGCCTAGTGGTGAAGTTTGCGGACACAGAAAAAGAACGACAACTTCGAAGAATGCAACAGATGGCAGGCAACATGAATATCCTCAACCCCTTCGTCTTTAACCAGTATGGGGCATACAGTGCATACGCGCAAGTCATCACTGAACAGGTAAACATTTAGACTGAAAATGTTTTTAATGAGACATTCTACGGAACGATCTAATGCATATAAATTAAAATCTGAAGAATGCAGTTCGTTTATTACAATTTATAATGCTCCAAGAGTTTTTTCTTTTTTCTTCTTAGTTATACACAAAAATGCATATACACTCAAAAAATCTTTAGGTACAGTTTTTTTTATTATGATAATCCTTAATTTTTGGTTAGGTTTGGTAAGTTAGCCATGTAGTTTAGTTAGTTACATCTCCACCTAATAATGAGAATACAAAAGAAATAAAGAAAATTTTAAACGTCAAATAGATTATAGAACATAGCGCATGTTAACTCGATATTTGTATGCTGTCAATAGTTCGAAAAGTTTCGTACGCAGGCAATATTTCAAGCCATAAGCAGTTGTCATAGAAATACAATAGAAGGAATGTTTATTCATAATTCTGTCATTCATCCTTTTTAAACAACGGTCTGATAAAGAATATTGATAACTATGCTGCACTAACAAAGTATAACATTATACAACTTTTTAAACGTCTACTGAAAACAATATGCAAACAATGTCTGCATCGCACAATCGGTATTCTGGCAGAGAATACCTTATAGATTAAGTCTGCTGATGCAGGCAATCCTTACTAATATGGATGTAAGTATGTTGTTCTTTCACGTAAAAACTACTTAACAGATTTGAATGAAACTTTTTAAGAATATAGCTTATATATCAGAATAACACATAAGCTGCTTTTTAATACAATAATCGATATACACGCGGACGGAGCCGCGGGCGAAAGCCTGTTAATATATATAAAATGTTTTTTTCCTGACTGACTGACAGACAACGCACAGCCAAAACTACTGGGTGCAGAAACCTGAAAATATATGATATTTGAGGAATGTAGGCGAGCACTAAGAAATCATTTGTGAAAACTCCACCCCTGTGGGGGCGAGAGAGGCAATGAAAGTTTGTATGAATAAAGCTTTATTATTAGCCTACAATGTGGGTAATATTGCCAGCAAAAGCTAGTTTGTGCATAAATAAATATGTCAAAAATATTCAAAAACAAATTTTCAAGGCAAGTCGTAAACAAAAAGTTATAATTCATATACGCGAGCTGATGAAAATTGATGAGCGTGCGGTATGCAATATTGCAACGTCGAGGTTACCGTCTGAGAACTTACTCTTGCCGTCTACTTCAAAGATATAACACTTTATTAGTGCACAAGTAGTCAAGATTCCCATAACACGTAAACAGTTTAAAATATGTTGGAATAAAATGAAAACGAACATAAGGATAATATTCTATTATATAGGTTTTTGGGAGTGAAATAGCAATGAAATATGTTGAAACAATAATAAAACAAGTTTAAACAATACTCTTTTAAAACTAAATATTTTCATTCATTTTCTATTTTTGGATTTGTGTGCAATAAACTTAAAATCATGTGTTTTTTTTTTATAATTTTGCACATTTCTAGTATAGAGCAAGAGCCCAGAGCCGCCAGACCTACGTCATTAGTGCAAAGCTGAAATTTTCAGGATTATTAGTATAATGTCTTGTTATGATGTATGTGTACCCATTAGCTTGAAAGCGGGGCCGTTTCTGAGATAGCGCGAAGTACAGATAGATAAAAATATTACGTACCTACGTTAAAGGTGCAAAGCCAGTATTTACATATTTTTTCAATAATATTATTTAAAATTAAAATTCATTACTGCCAGACACTTTCCGTGGGCCATTACTTCTGCCAGACGTCTTGAAAGTTGTGAAAAAATTAGGTAAACTACGTTATAGTAGCAAACCTAAATTTTATTACATATTATCTATGGTACTATTTTAAGACCCTTTGTATGACCAATCCAAAAAGCTTGTAAAAACCATTTAATATTTTACAATTATATTTTTGAAATAATACCAAAGATGATATACCTCAGCTTCCTAATTACTACAAATATATGTCTGGGGGGGTGATAGGCCCTTCGGCCGCATACAAAGGGTCTTAAAATAGTACCTTAGATAATGGTATAAAATTTAGGTTTGCTACTATAACGTAGTTTACCTAATTTTTTCACAACTTTCAAGACGTCTGGCAGAAGTAATGGCCCACGGAAAGTGTCTGGCAGTAATGAATTTTAATTTTAAATAATATTCTTGAAAAAATATGTAAATACTAGCTTTGTACCTTTAACGTAGGTAAGTAAGATTTTTATCCATCTGTACTTCGCGCTATCTCAGAAACGGCCCCGCTTTCAAGCTAATGGGTACACATACATCTTAACAAGACATTGTACTAATAATCCTGAAAATTTCAGCTTTGCACTAATGACGTAGGTCTGGCGGCTCTGGGCTCTTGGTCCAGTAGTTTTATCGTGAAGGATTTGGTGTATAATTCATTAAAGTTTCTTTTGAATTGATTGAAATATGACAACAATCCAGTAGACTTACATGCGTTACCGATTTAACGCTATAATTTGTTAGGAAATTAAAATGTAGCACGATAAATAACAGCCTGACGACTGGCAATACGTAAATAAGCATGACATACCACAATCAAATGTTACAGATTAAGTACCTACAGAGTAATACCATGTAATAACAACGTGTGACGACAACCAGAAAATTATTATTTAATGTCAAAAGATTACGCAATCGTAGCAAACTACATTTCGTAGACGTGCTACGACGCAACAATTTTGTTAAAAATTCAATACCCGGATTAAAAGAACCCGGTTTTTCATTACTTGGAGTAAGTGTCATTAAAATATACAGTACATTGAGCTTATTTTCTTTCATTTTCAGCAGCAAGCAGCGCTTATGGTGGCAGCGACTGCCCAGGCTGGCTACATCAGTCCAATGGCGGCGCTCACGTCACATGCACTCAATGGAATAGCCAACTCTGTCGTACCCCCTACTTCTGGTAAGAACTTGAGTTTAAAGGCCATTTACAGTATCGGTAAATCTTTACTAATGTATATAAGCGAACACATCTCTATTAAGCATGTTGATTCGAGATTGACTAGTCAAAATAAATTGGTAGAATGGTGAGTAATTCTTGGTTTTAATTAATAAATACAATCTCAAAGAATATCACAATAACTCCATTTCCAACCTGGAATTTACTTTACATAATATAATTTAAATGCTCTTAAAGAACAACGCTAGTTAAAACTCTAGTTAAAACTCTACGTACTCTATCACTTTACTTAGTGAACTACATAACTAATTATTAAAAATCACTGTTTTTAGACTTTCGCGACTTTTACACATACTCATGTTTTTACTGTAAACGGGACTTATCGGGTATCGTAACCTTTATAATATTATCGCGAATAAGTCCCGTTTACAGTAAAAACATGAGTATATTAAAAATCAATACATTCCTTGAACTCGTTCATCTGTTTCCTTCTACTATGATCCCGGGGTGTAAAAAAGCATCTCATTAAGTCGCCATACTGCCTATATTCGAGTATGTTGGTTCCCACTTTTGAATTCTACTCACGCTTTCCATCAGGCAGAGTAAAGTCATCTTGGTAGGAGATAAACAAAAAAAAACAATCACAATTTAAACAAATTTGCGACTACATTAAAATATGTTGATAAAGACAAAAGTGCTGATTGGTTATGTGTTATGTAGGCATTAACAGTCCTTCTTGTCCTTACAGATAACTTCACTGGACTAGCAATAGGCACCGGTGGGGGACAGCCGCTGAATGGTGCCCTCCCCTCTCTGCCTTCGCCCACCATGCCGGGCTTCAACATGGCCGCGCAGACCCCCAACGGACAACCACCACCGCAAGATGCTGTTTACACCAATGGCATACACCAGACCTTCACTGGACGTATGTACCATTCTTCGCATTTTTCTAGTTTTGTGGTTACTAAGGCTATTGGCTAATTATGCCCAATATAAAAAGTAATTCAGTTATTTTTCTTGACAAACAGAAAATGTTGTGTCAGATCTTAAGGAATGGGTTGTGCTTACAAAAGATATCTTGTTCGCCAATCTAGACTTATTTTGTAATTAAAATTTCATTAACAGATATGAAATTTACCCTCATGTTTATCTTTTTAAGTCTATAACAATTTGACAGTTGTATTCAATTATAAGAACAAAAATGTTTAAATTTCATACTACCCAAGTCCCGCGGTGTTACATTTTTTATCGTTGTAAATTGCAAGTAACGCCACGGATTGAAGCTAGTTTAAAAAGAATGAGCCTGCGGTACTCCTAATATCCTTAGCTTTCGGCCAATGAAAGTTTCGGCAAAATCTGTCCAGATGTTTCAGAGATTATCCGGAACAAACAGACAGACTTAAATTTTTAAAATAGCTTTTTTGATGTACCATATATACTTTCAAACAAAACTGTTTATTTAATATTACATACAGACACTTCAATTTTATTTATTTATATACAGGGTGAATTTTTGAGACGGGACAGTAAGGGCAGGTACCTTAATCGTTATAGTTACAGGAAAACGCTCTTAGACCAATAGAGACTATCCATATTTTTTCAAGATATTCTGATCTGCATTTACAGATTTTGGAAAAAATGTACCGCCAGCAAGAAAATAGTCATTTTATACAAAAACTTTTTTTGATGCCATTCGATTCTGTTTCTTATAAGGATCAAAAGTCTCTATTGGACCGACTGAGGTTTGAGTACTAGAAATGTCAGAAATCGCAAAAAACTTTTCCCATACATTTATACGGAAATAAATCATTTTAATATGGATTTTCACAGGCCAGGTTGAGTGACAATTTGCGCAAGATGGCTGGAAGGAGCTGGATGCGAGAAGCCCAAAATCGATGAAAGTGGTGTGCAATGGGAGAGGCCTATGTCCAGCAGTGGACTGAGAAAGGCTGATGATGATGATGAATATGGATTTTAGACACAGACAAACATAACTTACATCTACGAAATAAATTGCTCAAAATGACCGATGTTTTCACGAATACATAAGTTCACTCGTTTTTGTACTGAGCTAGTAGCAGCCGATAATTTTCTTGGATGGATATCATTTCAAATCCTTGTTAATGCATCTTTCAGCTCCGGAATACTGTTGTATTTCTTTTCTGTTTGAACTTAATTGAAGCGTATTTTGTAAATAATAGGAACCCAACCCAGGAAATCTGCATTGATGTGGTACGCAAATAAGTATCCACTGCGACAAGTACCGAGTGGTAATGGTGGAATTTTATGAAGGTACTCTTAATTCTGCCGTGTATAACGAAGTTATTTTAGAGAATCTCTAAAACCAGTTGGATGAATGGCTCCTGTACGAATTGCGAAAAGATTTCTTTTCAGCAAGATGGCACTCCGCCACAAACCAAGTGGCCACCTCGCAGCCCCGATCTAACGCCTCTCGGTATTTTTCTGTGGGGCTACCTAAAAAACGAAGTCTATAAAAAATACAACAGTATTCAGGAGCTGAAAGATGCATTAACAAGGATTTTAAATGACATCTATCCAAGAAACTTATCGGCTGCTACTAGCTCAGTATAAGAACGAGTGAACTTATGTATTCGTGAAAACATCGGTCATTTTGAGCAATTTATTTCGTAGATGTAAGTTATGTTTGTCTGTGTCTAAAATACAAATTAAAATGATTTATTTCCGTACAAATGTATGGGATAAGTTTTTTGCGATTTCTGACATTTCTAGTACTCAAACCTCGGTCGGTCCAATAGAGACTTTTGATCCTTATAAGAAACAGAATCGATTGGCATCAAAAAAAGTTTTTGTATAAAATGTCAATTTTCTTGCTGGCTGTAAATTTTTTCCAAAATCTGTAAATGCGGATCAGAATATCTCAAAAAAATATGGATAGTCTCCTAAAAGCGTTTTCCTGTAACTATAACGGTTAAGGTACCTGCCCTTACTGTCCCGTCTCAAAAATTCACCCTGTATAGATCTACTAGTATAATATTATAAAGAGGTAAAGTTTGTAAGGTTGCAAGAGTCATCACTGGTTCTACTGAACTGATTTTGGAAATTCTTTCGCTATTAGATAATAGCCACAATATTTGTGAGTATCATATGTATATTAATCCGAAAAATCCGACATAATATTAACAGATAGTATTTCATAAATGTATATACGAGTAATACCTAAATTACATTGTAGCAGTGCCAGTAACCGCCCAAGGCCTGCCCAACGGCGAGGCAGCTCTTCAACATGCCGCGTATCCTGGCATGCAGCCATTCCCCGGAGTCGGTGAGTAACCCGCGTCTTGTTTCCACGACGCCCATTCCCGAACTGTCCCACACCGCTTTTACACACGCTTCTTACTTGACCAATAGTAGCGTAACAACATTAGTATTTGAGTATCATTAATCAAAAATAATTACCATTACTAAAAGCAAAGAAGAGAAGTCATGTGTTACTACTGGTCAAGAGTTGTATTTATATGTTAGCATTTGTTACTAAAGGAATTATTGATTTTATATTCCCACTAACTTCCTAAGATCATAAATATGAACGAACCAACAATTTATTACATTTCCTTTAGCAACAACTCATAGTCGTTTTCACAAGTGTCTATGTATGATGCATAGAATCAAAAAGAATGAGTATAGAGTAATTATAATTCTGTGTAATGGATGATATATATTGTTATATTAATGTCCAGAATAAACGAAATTGTATGACAAGTTTTTGATCCACTCTACATTTTTGTAAGCGTTAATTGGGGCTTCTGATTGTGAAGGAAATATATGTGAAAGAGATCAAAGAATTGTTAATAAACAATATCGTTGTATGCGAGTACCACACGCAGTTCAACACTCGCTAATTGTTATTTGGTACTTACCTATAGTAGTTTGTGTTCAATGTTTTTTGTTTAGTATGTTTTCATTACAGGTATACAGCGATATAAATATATACACATTCTAAAAAAAAATATAGTGATGGTAAAAGACAATAACATATAGTATATATTATATACTTAGATTTTAGCTTGATAATTGCTAGTGTAACGTTGTTACATGCATGTATGTGTACGCAAATATAGGTGTTAATTGTGAAAATGTGCATATTAATGTTCGACAGCTTACCCAGCGGTATATGGGCAGTTTCCGCAGCCCATCCCACCGCCGATGTCGACCATTGCTCCGGGGCAACGAGATGGTAAGTGGAGCCCCGAGGAAGATTCAAACTACTTCTTAAATTCTCGACTAACTCAGCTGTAATGATTTCATGGCCAACCATACATCACTTTTTTCATTGAATGACTGTAGAAAATCAGTTAATTCAATATTTTCTTTAAATAATTGAGCATTAGCTTTGTTTCTTAAACATTTCCTATTGTCATATGTCCTACAGAATGAACGTTCGTCTACATACGAGTAGTGTACTATCTCTAGTCGATGCTTCTGTATAATGACACGATTTGAGAGACTTCTTTCACTCCTTTAATACATTTTTTGCCTTGTGTATTATATTCTAATACTACTATTTAAATAATACTACGTCATACTTATGTCTTCTTATTATGATATTTTTCTAACTTCGTTCAGAGAAGACGGATGGTATTATTTAAACAGTTGTATTGCTCAAGTCTGTCATTATACTCTGCTAAACAAATTGATGTGCATTTGTGATCTATGTTTTGTGGTATGGTCTATATATGTGTGCTAAGTATTGTCTATGTCAGTGTACCAACATACCATCACCTACATACTTCTTACATTAAGTAATGCTTATTTATGTACTGTCGTCATCGTCTTCTTGTTCACAGCCTGAGAAGCTCATGTACATTTAGATACAGATATCATCATTATTAGTATATATTATATAGTTCTCAAACAATCTGATAATTTGTCTTTGAAAACAAAGCTTTTCGTTCTATAAAGTAATAATCTACCTTAGTTTAGATTACTATCGAATTAATCTAAAAGTAATCTTTAAACTTCCCTAATACTGTATCTTCTTTTTTTTTTTAATTTTGAAGACACTAAGTTCTTGTAGTACTTCATTTTCAAGGCTAAACTGTTTTCTTTTTTTTATTTAATATAGGTACGGTTAGAGAAGTTCAAGTGCAGTGAGTAGTTGAAAGAATAAATAAATAAAAAAAAAAACAAAAAAAAAGACGTCCAAATGTCATTAAATCTAACTTTACCGGATTCTCAACCGGGATCGATTGCATGGAAGACCGGTGTTAAACAACACTTGTGTTTCTAAATGGACACAATCTCTGCGATGACTCTTAAAAATAAAAATACTTAAATTTGAACTGGATAACAAAATTACAATTGATTAATACGTTTGATAATGACTGCATTAGTAAAACACTCTGGCGCAGTCACTAACGCCTATCTTTGGATACGATGCATGCGTT
Organism: Phragmatobia fuliginosa; assembly: GCA_932526445.1. NCBI lineage: Eukaryota > Metazoa > Arthropoda > Insecta > Lepidoptera > Erebidae > Phragmatobia > Phragmatobia fuliginosa. The sequence continues at coordinate 9,755,740 of OW052064.1, read as the reverse complement.
CCATCTCTTGTGAATCTTGAGTTGCAGATCTTCATGTATTTACCACCAGGTAATGCCAGTGATCGTTTGCTTACCCCGTCCGTACCATATAAATAAATTTAGTACTATTTTTGAAATCCTCATAAACAATGTTTTAATACTTACACATTTAAGCCTAACAAAGCGACTCTACTCTGCCTGATAGAAAGCATGAGTAGAAGCCAATAGTAGTGATTACAATTCTCATTGTGAGTGCAAACAATGCAACACGCCGATCCACGCTATGGCGGGATGTTGAGGCGCTTCTAAATCATTGGACCTCCGGTCTTGCACTCGCCAATGAAATACGACATCACCAATGCTGTCATTTTAGGTTCATCACCTTTGTGAGGGTAAATTAAGAGACCAGTTTAAAATTTATTTTTAAAAATTAATCGGTAAAGAATTCTTTAAGTAGGTAACTAGGGGCACAATTACCAAAAACTTTCACAATATTGTTAAAGGGCAGATTTGTGAGTTCTTTAAAGATTTCATTATGTTCCCAGGCTGCTCGATCTCTGGCCCCGAGGGCTGCAACCTGTTTATCTACCACTTGCCTCAGGAGTTCGGAGACGCTGAGCTGATGCAAATGTTCCTGCCGTTCGGCAACGTCATAAGTAGCAAAGTTTTCATCGATCGTGCTACTAATCAAAGCAAATGTTTCGGTTAGTTGTTACTCACAACTTTTTTAACATGAGAGAGCTATTTTAGGTCTGGAACTGTTTGTGTCCACGGAGAGCGATAATCATTACACGTTGTGCCCATGACCAAATACTTTGAACTATCTGTCAAATATTTAAGTGATATGAAATTTCCATAGGCCTATTTTCATTATGCAATATCAAAAATATGGTTCTATAATGTTGTTGTAAAGTGTTAAAAAGTTATGAAGTCTGTCTTATATAACATATTTTCACCATTAATTTAAAAGTAAATCTTTTTCAGGTTTCGTGTCATTCGACAACCCAGCATCGGCACAAGCCGCGATCCAAGCAATGAACGGCTTCCAGATTGGCATGAAGCGGCTTAAGGTTCAGCTGAAGCGACCCAAGGATGCCAATCGGCCTTACTAGCCCTAGACGCCGTCCCGCGTACATCGCATGCCATTTGTGAGTAAACTTTTATTTAATTCTATGTAATAAATATACAACTAAGATTAAAACTAAACAAACAAATATTCCAAAGACCAGTTCTATAGGGAAACCAATAATTAACTTAGTAAGTCAAAGAAGAAGATTAAATAAAAGTGAGTTTTCTTAAATAAACTTGCCTGAAATGTACAAAATATATTATTTACGATTTACTAACACAAATTATAGTAATATAAGGTATAAAATTACTACTAATAAACTAAATTATAAATTTAAACTGACAACTGACACAATATTATCACATTCCAATATGACAATGTCAGAAGTGATCTGAAGAGAACTACATAATACATAAATTTTGATTTGTCTTTTTTACAGATGAGGACCGGACTGGTCCGTCTGCCCGCCGCATGCGTGTTCGCGTATTTACAACAATTCCAAGGAATTTAACACATTTATTGTATAGCAAATATCATTAAATACATACTTACCTAAAGAGATATGCAAGCCCACTCGGGGGGGTATACTAAATTAGTTAAAAGTAATTTATTAAATCAGCGCGTAGGAATGCTTCATTCTTATCATTATCGATTAATCATTAAATTACTCTATTATATTATTATATATACAATTTATTAACTTTCATTAAATTATTATTATTATTATAAAAATGACACGTTATAAAAATTTTGTCATTTGTAATCGTACTTCTACTTCTAAGTACTTAATGTTTAACTGAAACTTTTAACGTAATTTTATTATAATAGTTATTTGCTTGAACTAAGCCAAACTGAATTTATTAAGTAAGTTGAAAATGTAAGAAAAAAATGTATTTTAATTATTGTATATTGCAAAAAAAATGTAGCGTCGTGGGCGGTGTTCACGTGTACTGTCGCCATATTGTTGTTGGAAGCGCACACACAACCTTCGCATGGGGCCAGGGTCACTGACCTCGCAGTTGTCGCCTGACCGCCGCGCGCAGTGCACGTGTCACGAAGGCTCCGACGGTCGCGGACACTGTTGTCTCCCATCGCCGAACTGATCACACTAATGTATATAAGTGCTCTAAGATGTCTATCGGAGTATTTATAATGTCCTATATTTTGTTGTGTATCTGATATTCTAATATTGCTAGGTCGTACCATACGATATTCATGTAGAAAGTTTGTCTGGGACAAGCTAATTAGCGTTCAAAATGAGTTAAAAGAGGAAAATTTCAGAATGAAACAAAATGTACAGAACACGTATAGATGACAATCAAGTCAAATATTCACGAAAACTCCAAATAGTTTTAATTAATGTTAAATTGCCTGTTGGTACGGCTAGCAACTCCATATAACTGTTAGCGAATGACGTTGACAAAAATTAAATGTCTGTATTTAACGGTGTGTACAAATGAAAGTGCACTTCGACAAAAGACCGACAACTTAGGCCTTCGTTTCAAAAGATCGTGTTATTATTTGTTGTAAATTCCAATGTGGGCTGTGATATAAAGAAATATAATATCAACATATGGACTGTACAGGCCGTTCGTATCTGTATTGCATGTGTGTCTATCGCTCTAAGGCGCACGTGTGTCGCTCGCCCAATTCCACTCCGGGGTTTACTTATATTTAGACAAATCGTAACAAAATTGTTGACTAGCTAAAATGTTAATAAATTTCTTGACATTGGCCTGAAGGCTTAGTGTTCAAACCTACCTACACAATTTTCAAGCCAACGCGATAGTTGTTTAACTATTCGAAGGTTTAATGAACCCGGCTTTATAAGTGGAACATGGCATTAACGGAATGGGAATCGATAGACGGGGGCACTTTCGGGAATTTCTCTAAGAAAATTCATATTTTATTTTTGTACACAACCTCAAGGAATTTCAGAAAATACCCCTAAACCTATGCGATTACATAGTGTTTCCATCTGTTCAAATGTTCAAGTATAGTTTCAATTATTAAAATAATGTATAAAGGCTTTAAGAAGTTCGTTAGGTAGTTAAATTAGACAATACCCAGAGTGCGGGCGCGCGGCGTACGAGCGGCTACACTCGCGAGGTCGCGACGTCAATTCACTGGAGCGTGCTTTCCAAATTTAATTCAAGCATTCGTGTGTGTGTGTCTATAATACATTAAACATATAATATATAAACTATTCGTATTAAGGTGTACAATACAATAACTGTGACTTAATGCGTCCGGGGAGTCAACAGTGGGAAGAGCGCGATATAGCAGAAAAAAAACTAGTGTAATTTCTATACAGACAAAAATAGATTCATAATCAAATGTACCAATATAAATATAAAAAGATACGGAGATACCTTAGATATATTGTGTGCGCGTGGGCGGCCTCCGTGCTGCGCTTGGGATCTCTTGTTGTGCTAGGGGACGATATTTAAAACGCTCTTAAGTGCATTCGGGAGCTCTCGGCTCGCTCGGGGGTGCTCGAGTACCCTAGAGTGCGCTCGAGCACGATGCGACGGTTGCTTCGGCCGCCGTCTGCCACGCCGCCCGCCTCTAGTCAAATATTACACTCACCACAAGACATAGAATTTTATATTTACACAAATAATTATATTATATTGATATAGTATTCTAGGTTTAGGCGTTTATGATTTACGAGTAAGTCGTATGTCTAAACGATATATGACAACAAAAAACTATCGTTTAAGTGTCTCTAGTTCTCTTTTCTGTGTCACGATTGTGCAATACGTTGTTACGCTTCTTAAAATTGTTTTAGCATTGTTTTTAAATATGATGCAAATATTTATTTAATGAATGTTTCATTATGTTACCGTTTAACATAATTCGTCAACGTGGTCTCGTTTCGTAAATCGCAAGTGTTGAGTGGAGAGCAGCGCTGACGGCGGCGGCGCCCGCGCCGTAACTACTTAGGTTACAGGTTAATCGATGCCAAACCGGAACACGTATACTTAGTATATCGATTATCGATAATATCACCTCGTGGGTAATGTAGGCGTAATACGCCCGGGCCTCCCCGCCCGGGACGGTTTATAATATTGTGTACTTATATCTTTATACTGATTAAAATTAAATTCCCTAAAGATATATTGCGGTGACGCGAACGTTTGTAATAAATAAATGAGTCCTCTCTGAATATATAAAACAATCGCCCATAAAAGTGATTCTAGGATACAGGGTATGCTTTGCAATTATTTAAATGTATCTAAATGTTTCTCATGTAGGCAGATATTGCCGCACTCTCTGACTTAGACTACGATTCGTCGCACATCTGCCTGCCCGGCGGCTGCGCCGCATCACTCTCGGGTCCACTGACTAGTCTGTCACCACTTTTTATACTATCTCGTAACTATAGTAGAATTACAGGCCTCATCCTCATCTCACTGTTCTATACATGGCGAGTCACAGCTCGAACAGAACAACTGCGCTTCGCTTCAATTGTTTCAACAGTGCCCAGATCATCCCTCACTTAGTGCCACTTGCGTTACTGAAGTATCCTCATTCACTTGTCATCTCACACTTAGTGCGCGCGTACCTTTACAAGCGTTCGACACTATTTCACTGTAAGAGTATGTCGTCACCATCCAACCGATGCGTAGCGTCCTCTGTAATTTCTAAAAAGGCGTAGCATTGTAAAAACGTCACGTTGGTTTAGCGTTTGCTACGAGGCACGCGCGTAGATCGAAAGAACATTAGTATTACGAAATCGAATTTCTTAAAAAATACTATTTAAATCCTGAAATTTTATATAATATTTATATCGTTCGCATACTCAATCTCGTCGTAGCGCTCGCGTAGATATGAAAACTATCGATGCACTCAGGGATGTTTTAATCGATTGTAAACGGTATGCGAATCGAAAGCGATTATTTAGGCGAAATAATTAGATCGTCGAATGGTGCGAAGTGTACGCGGTATACAGTATGTTGACTCAACACCGTTCGATGCTAGTTAGTACATAAGATGAATGCCAATATTTTAATCGGAAAAAAACAAAATTAGAATTTGAATAATTGGAATAATTAATCATATTATATCTATTTATATAATAAAAATATGGAGAGAGGCGCATAGTGCTTTTATGAAGTAGGTCCTAGTATTGAACAAAACGATCTAGTCATATCTTCTTTCTGTTATTTGTATTTCCTATAGCTTAGCATAGTTTAGCTTCAAGCACACGTTCTTATACTTGATTAAACGATCCTTGTCAAATAATTTATAAATGTACTTAGAAAGTATTTGTTTCCTTTTGCGTTTCCATACTGTAATACAATCGCTGTTTACTGTAGAGCGAGTGTACTGTGCTGTGGGACAACCTCTGTACTTCCTAACTTACTTCATTAGATCGACATATTCCTTTTTTAACGTAATAACTTCTATGTTGTATGAAATGAAATAATATACTGTAATAATTTTATGATAAGTTATCCAGAATACTGTAATTGCAAAACGTACCTTTAGATTAGTTAAGAATTACTGACATAATTTTATCGGCGTAGGGAGGTAGGGCGAGTTATAAATGGTAAAACCGTTTGGTTAAGTTAGTTAAAGTTACCTTTAGGCAAGCTATTAACTATGATTTAGGAAGACAGTGTAACTCTCGTAGTTCCGGATTAAAGTCGTTGCAGGTATACTGTCAGCAAACTCAGTCAGAATTTTAAAGTATTCTAGGCACGGTGTGCCGATGCTGCCGAGACACCGACACCGCGTACGAGTTGTGCTGACGGTTCTCTGTAGGAGTTATAAGGGAGATGTTGACTGCACGCTGCATCTTAGTGTACAGTCAGCATAAAACAAAAATGCGCCGTCCGAAAACATCTTCAACTGTATGTACTTACATAACTATTTTTTGTTCGTATTTTTGCTTCAACAGACATCTGAGTGTATGGTATGTACCTAATGTTGTCGACACTGGACAGACGTCACGGTTTTGTAAAGTCCTAAGTCCTACTTCGAGCGAAATATGTAAATGTGTGTAAAACTAATGTTATGTAAGCTTTCATGCCAATAGGAATCACACGTTATTATTGATATTTATGTCAGTTACACCATACCTACATGTAACTTGAGGTTAAACTGATATTAATTGTAGTGTAGAAAATGATTCTGAATTATCTGGCATGTATTGTAGATATGCGCTTTTGAAACTAAACTTTAGAGACCAGTTGGGTAAGCTCGATGTGGGACACAATACATATTAGTTCAACAATAGTTCTATTGTATATACATATGACGTCATATCTTTAGGAGCTTACTAGCCTTTTGCCCCGGACTGCCGGGCGGGTGACAGGGTGTCGCTGTGTTAATGATAAGTGGAAGTCATTATCACTTACCATTTTATGATATGGTAACAAACCTTCCTTATTAAATAAAATTGTAAGGGATACGGCGGCTGAGTCAAACAATAATGTCATGGAAAACGCACATTCCGGTAAATAAACTTAAATAGATTAATGTACAATATATCTAAAAATAACAATTAATTGATAATAAAATCAGTTAATAAAATAATATAGCACAATTTTAGCACAAATTTCTGTAGAGAGCCGTCTCAGCCGCCAAATAAAACGCAAATTTGTAAAATATGGATGAACCAATTAAATACTCGTAAACTATATCCCACGCATTGTTCTGGATAACTTATATTGGAAATAGTTTAAGAGTAAACCGTAACCGATGCGTGTTCAAGATTGTTCGAGGCCTGCAACTTAACATTTCAACACTGAACCATTATTAAAAAATTGCGAGATTGACGTTTAACAACCGATGCTTCTCTCTTGGAATAATAATTGTGTAAATATAACTAAATGTTTATTACAATGTCAATGAAGATCTTGATGACAAATTATCTAATCATACTACAATTGTACCTGGATGTGAACTGTTCAATTCTATATCGTGATACAATTGTTGTTAGTAGAATTATAGGTTCTAGAACAATCCTGGATGACGTCAGTGTTTACATAATTTTTAACTTAGCCAAAGGACACCTCACTTGGTGCCTGTGATATACGCTTGTAATAATCGTCCATTCATTCTACACTTATTCTTATAATTAGACTCGATATGTGCTATTAAGTTGCTAAATCTAACCCTAGGTCTCATAGGCACTAGCTACTTCCCCCCGTGTATAGCTTCAAACCTCAAATATTAATTGTAACATAACCTCAAAACTATGATAAAGATCTAATGATATTTCTTTCTTGAAATAGTTTAATAGTTAGTAAATTAGTAGTCTATGTAAACAAAAATTGTATAAAAAATATATTTAAGGTACTATAAGCATTTTTAAACCCGTTATAATACATCCCTCGAATTATTAAATATTTGACAACTCTTTATCAACTGTGCCTCATCGTGTTTTGTGTCAACTTTCTTATAGCGATTAAGATCTTCAAGTTACTTGTAATGTAATAATTGAAACAATTAATAGAGATATTTGAAGAACCTACATCATCAATAGTTGCATCATCAACTGAGTGATGTTTGCTCTCCACAGTATGTATTACCATGGCCACTGACGAGTTTACGTATTTAATATAAAATATATCGTTCCGTAGCTAGTGTATATGAGCCCTTACTATAATTGCGCTACCAAAATGTACAATATTGATGCCATAATACGATAATTACCATGCTAGTTTAATATTCTTGTTTGATTTTTATTTGTTAAATTAGAATTAGGTGGAATATCTGTCGATGCCGAAAGATAAATCTTAATGTAAATACGTTTATCTGTTTTGTTTATGTAATTATTAAAAAAGTATAAAATATTTGATCACTTTGCTAGAAAGAGATGCCTAATTCCGTCTCTGTCTCACAAAGTTTTTATTGGATAACGCGCCTTTGATCTCGCAAAGTTCAGTTTGTAAAGAATATTACTGTTTTTTGATATATAAGTTGTTTTTATCTAGAGACGTCGACAGATTATTGAGTTATATTTCGATAGAACTCAATACTGTTAAAGTAATGATAGATAAATAAAAAAAAAACATTTTTTTCTGGATGCTAACTACCCGGACCTAAATTATTATAATAAAACCACTTAATTACAAATAATAAGTTAGATAAATTTATTGTTTAAATTATCGTTACGGTTACTGAGATATAAATACAGTTGAAGGCATGCGAATAATATATTTCAATTAATGACTGGATAGCATCAATTGCTACGTAGTTTTTGTATAAGACCGTTGGAATTGTTATTTCATGTCTAAAGCCCGTCACACACGGTAACTAAAAATATATCTATTTTATTCGTAATTCATTTCTCTCAATGATACTACTCGTATACTTCATCATCTGCCTACTCTTGTCCTTATTTCATTTGAGATCAGCCAAAAAACCTTAATGCTGTTCTCTTATTTGTCACATTTTTAACATCGATGCATAAAATTCTCCATATATTTTTTTTATCCCTTCTTATGATAGGTACCTATGTCTGTGCGATAGTATAATGCTCCTCAAGTTTTCTCAGACTCCCTGTAACATGTTCATCTCTCACCTGATCAATGCTAGTCAGACGTCAGATCCATCACAAGTTTCCTGTTAGGTCCGAAAACCATCATATTTTAGTCATTACCTTGGAGTGAATAGTAAACTTGCTATCACTGATTGTTTCTGTTATAAACTATCATTGTATACAGTCTCTGCGATTCGACGATATTTCTAATATTGCTCTATTTGTTGTATGTAAATATTAGTTTCACATTTTGTTTCCTGTCTAAAGTGTTTTACTGAGTGAGAGTACGAGTAGAATCACAGAATACTTATTAGTACCTACTCATACAGAAGACTCACTATGAAAAGTAAATTAAAGAAATTGGGACCCTAGGCGTCAAAAGATTAAGTTAAATTCAGATCGCACAGCGCCGAATCAACTACAATTATATTTACCTACCGTTGCGTCTCTTTCTATCGTGTAACTCTTACCTGTTCTGACGATGTATAGTCGACCGGCATGCTCGTCCGGGCAGGCAGGCGGCCGACTATACCTAAACTGCGGAGTGACGCCCCCCTGGTAGAATGTTGTAGTATGTATTGTGTGTTGTGTTAAGATATACATATTATTGTAGGTAGCAAATATTTGTAGAGAAATTGTTGACTTGTGTGCGGCGGGTTTTATAATCGTGTGAATTTGATTATATCGTCATTATCAATATCATCAGTGTTACGTTCCGATGAAAGAACTCAGTGCAAATAGCTAGCTATTGAAATGTTTATTCTCATATATATTGTTATAGTTCGCCAAAGAGATGTATAAAATAAAGTGTTAATCACTTGGGAGTCGCTAGTTAATAATATAATTGATTTTATTGTTTATATTTAATTATTAACTTATTATTAGTGTATAGAGTAACAGTTTTAGCAAATTATGGGATATGTTAATAGATACATATTATTATGGAACTAATAACAATGATAATTTGCCTACTTTGCATGTCATTATTTAGTTAATGAACTTTAAAACCTATTATCGAGTTATTAAAATGTATAATGCTGAAATTTTCAAAACTAAAATACTATTCAATTATTTATTATTATACACTTATTACGTTTAGTATGCTAGAGATATGATGAAGGATAATAAATAATTTTAATTATATTATGGTATGTGTTTTATTTCATCTACAATGCTAATTAATACAATAATTTAAATTCGGCTTTCGACTCTCGACTCGGTACAGTACCGAGTCGAGAGTCGAGTCGAAAGCCGAATTTAAATTAGTATGTACTAGTCTAGTACATACATTGACGTTGATTAATTTTTTTTTAATACCTTATTTGTAGAGAAATAATTGGGAAAACCAACAGGTTTACACCTAAGGCAACTTTCACATACAACGTACTTTAGAATTGTCTAACGATAACCCAATGGGGCATATTACACAGTCAATATTATCACGCGATACTGGTTTTATCATGATATTACTGATGCAGTATTGATGGTATCACAGTATCATGAATAATATCGCAAGTTATCTTGAAATCCACGATACCAAGGGGGCGTGGCGTCAATATTGACAGTGTTGCCAACCCTACAGACCACAATAAAATTTAATTGTTTCGAGTTCAATGTAACCATCTCAAAAAATCTCAATAAAAATATGTACAATTTCAACAAAAGTAAAGATGAAACGTAAAATCATGAAGACTTACAAATTAAAAATGAAATAGTAGCTAGTAATACTATCTAACATGCAGGCACTATATTAATTGCAACTCTTGATTTTGACATTTCATTACATTAAAACTTTGATAATTTTACAATTGTTTTCATTTTTAATGCCCTCCCTACAATGTATTCTATATATTACTATCACTAAATTATCTTGTCTTATATGTGTATCTTGTTTAGTAATGTAAGGTGAAACCAAGTCTAAAAGCTTCTCAAGCTTTTATACTTGGTTTTAACAAGTCTTCGCTCATTCTAAAATAATTTGCGTAATCATTAAAATCATCGCCAAAGAGCATTTCTTGTGTGATGTTCAAATGACTGTAATGGGTTCATTTTAAAACCTAATCTTTCACCCAACGCTTTTTGCAACGTTTTCTTTTCAACGCAAATGCGAGTGCAATAGCTAAAACTGACTTTCTCCTATTATCCATAATTTTAGTAACACAACCAGATTCCAGTAAAGTCAACGTAACACTGAAGTGGTAATATTGATGATAATATTGACTGTGTAATATGCCCCAATGAACTTCGAATGCAGACAATACAGTATGGCGACCTACACTAACGCGGTCTAATATACAAGTGTATCATGGAGCCTCCGGTCTCTCACTCACCAGCGAAACATGACACCACGAATGCTTTCATTTCAGTTTTGTCTATGTGAGTGAGGGTAGTCCTTCGCCAGCCGAGCCGACCCATTTGTGTTAAAAATTACTCTACTACTTTGATTTTTGTCTTTTAAAAAGATATGTATTATGCGGGTGGAATTAAAAATGTAACTTTCTCCTACTTATTCTGCAATCATCACAACTATAAAAATGTCGTACAATTGACTGTTCATGTTGAGGGCACAATAAAATTCTTCGAAGTATATTCAATGCCATTAGCAATTGATAGAAGCGCTACAGCGGAGATTACATGACGCTTTTCTCATTCTTACCACACTTTACGCCGCTGATAGACGCTATGGTTATAACGTGAACGGTTGTTCAGCGAATGGAGTTGAATTAGAGTGCGTGTGTCCTAAAGCGATGGTCCCATATGTGGATTACTCACAAAGAATACACTCTGGCTTTGATTTTTGGCGAGTTCCACATACAGTGCAAGCAAAATATATACAACAGTGCCATCTACCGAAGGAATCTGAACCACGAAGAAAACACGGAATGAAGCTATAATTATGGAGTAACTACTAATCCTGAATCGCGATAAAGAAATTCTTGCGCCGATTAACATCGCAACATCAACCGTTGGGCAGAGGCCCGCCAGGCATGATCATTTCGCCTGGTCCGAGAATCCTCTCTTTGTGTTAGATGGACACTATTCCCTTTCCCTTTACAAATTAATCCTTACTATCCATACTAATATAATAAATGCGAAAGTCAGCCTGTCTGTCTGTCGCGCTTTCATACCTAAACTACTGAACTCATTTTAATTAAATTTGGTACACAAATAATCTAGAGCCTGAGAAAGGACATAGATAAACATATTAAGTCTTCTTCTTCTTCCTAGCTTTTTTCCCAATATTATTTAGGGTCGGCTACAACTTCAATCGGTTTTACCTGAATATCAGTTTTTCCCCAAGGGAGAACTGGAATTCGAAGGTTGAACTAATTGTAATTAAATTGGAGGACACTGAACACCCAATAACGATTGCCATAGATGTGTCATGAATCACACATGAATCACTGGGAAACTTCCAAACTCCGGGCTGCTATTAGGAATTTCCCAAAGCAGGGTACTCAACTAGCCGTGTAGCATGTATAATGTATCTGATACTGTATCAACCTACAAGTAAAATAGGTAACTTTACAAAGATATACAGGGTGTAAAAAGACTGAAATCGAAAACTTCATGGTTGCATTCAGATCATGATACTGAATAGGTTTAGCGAAAAAAAAAACGCAAAATATATGTTAATTTACTTATTTAAGTTCTTTTTTGTATTTTTCTGGTTACATACACATAGTACAACATAATAGGACACTAACAACCTAATTATCTCATTTAGAAAGCCAATAAACAAATAAAATTAATAAAACTGCAATGTATTTCAAAATAAAAACAGATGACCGGAGGTCGGTCGGCACAGTTCGGTCGCGCGCGGTTCAATGACCGCGCTTGCCTACTAATCATAGTAACCTAGAAATCACAGCCTGCTTTAATTTTACAAACAGAACTTCTAAGAAACCTTAGTTCTAAACAAAATGCAAAATATTAAAGTACCTATAGGTTCTTTAACATAATAAAATAATAAAGAACCTATAGGTACTTTAACATTACATTTTAATGTAAAGCCGTAAGTTTATGAAGCGTGTACCTGCGTAAACAATTGTCTATGTAGATAAATTTGTATTAGATAGGTACAAAACTTTATTTTCCTACGTTATTGAATTTCATCATTCATTCATCATCATTTACTTGATAATGTTGGACAGAAAACTTTAAACAAAATCAATCACTAATCTGGCTTTTTGATGGGATATCAACCAACGCTAATTAATAATGGTATCCTGTGCACTTGTGTTTTTTTCTGCGTTCGTATTTAGCTACATTACTACTATAACATTACGCCAACATAAGCGGTGCGTACTCGGCAGTTGACGAGGTATCGCCCGCGCCCGCGCAAGTTGTCGCCCGGCCGCCGCCGAGGCGCCGACACCTCGAGCCAGTGAGCCGTACGCTCTCGCCGCGAATCTACGTTGCTTGGCATAATACTTTAACTCCGCGCTTACGCAAAACATTTAAGTGCATAATATTGTCTAAATAATTCTATTTCTCTATTCTTTTGCTTGAACTGTAATTTACTTTGCTTTCTGTGCCGCGCCTTGTGTATTCTCTTCTGTGATTAAATAAGTGTTAGTTAAAATCTGTGTATTTAAGAACAATAATCTTACCTATACGCAGTGATTATAGTGGTAGTAGGACTAAATTTAATAAATTGATAGACATAGCCTTGCGTATTTACCGTGAAAGGTAAGTCACCAGAGAGTTTTGAATAATGAGAGGGTTATACCCCAAAGGCATGGAAGAGGCTTAGAAGTTGGTCTTCGAGTGGAAGAACAGTTTAGGACATGTCTTGGTTCTTGTTAAGAGAAAGCCTCGGGTAGGAATCAGCTGTGCTATGACCGAGAAGGAGCTCCATTTGAGCTATTTCTGGTTCGACAAAGGCTACCGGCGAATTAGATAAGTAGAATACAGTTTTTCGTTGGTAGGCATCTTTACCGACGCCGCGATGCGTAGGTAGTTAAATTGAATAGTTATGAAAGGCATTCACCTAGCTACTCGTTGCGCGCAGTACATTGCTGGCTTCTGAAATCAATAAAAATCTTTACACGTTGTTTTTTCCGGCTACAATTTTTTTTAAGGACAACTGTTTGTTTTTTTCAATAGGTTTTAAGGTGCTGAAGCTGCATCTTTCGTTTTCGATAGTCGTCTGGTTACACCCTGTATACGCGGACGGAGCCGCGGCCAAAACTAGTAGTAAATAAAAAGCCATGATGTAGTAAAACATATAAGCTGACGAGGTGGATATATTTTATTGTACTTCGAGTGAGCAAAATTAGTTACCAATAGATGTTATTCGTTTTTTTAGAAAAATGTAACTACAATATCGCATTGGATTAGTCTGTAAGGATATTGTAAGAAAGATTTATAAATAAAATAAATGTAATAGCAACACAACAAATTAATAGGATCAATTATCAGAATACAGGTACATTACTACAAAAATTCTCTCGCATGTCTCATTGTTTTAAAACTAAAATCTAAAACGTTATTCATAAAATTTGCATATTAATGAATACCATTTTACAAAGATGCCAGTTCATCTAAGAAAGTAATGTACATAATTTCATTTAATAACTTAAACGCATATTTAAATAAATAAAAGTAAACAGAGAACTAATAAATTGTAAAATATTTTCTTCAAATTTGAATGGGACGAACAGTTTAACATTTCAAATGGAAAAAAACCAAATCAGTCCACACGACGCAGTCCTGAGGTAATAAACATAACATATCAAAAAGTAATAATATTACATTTAAACTAAATTATTTACTATTCAATTAACAAGTAATCATCACGAAAACAAAACAAGCATCAAGTAGATTTCTTGATAAAATAGTCTGTAATTTTCTTTGTTGTTTTCTTTTTCATTGGACTAGACTTTTGTCTGCTTTCCATTGAGAAGTTACTAATATTGTGAGTAACATTCTTACTCTGATTGCCCAGCAATGGACTCGAAACACTTGAATTTGGATCTTCTTCCATTCTTTGCATTGTGTCGAACAAAGATTGTCGTGCATTCAAAGTATTTTCTTCAGTTTTTGCACTTCTGTTTTGTTTTTCAGGGGTGACATTAGCTGGCGGCATTGTTCCTTGTTCAATCCTCTCAATAGTATCAAGCAAAGATGTCAAATTTTCTGAATTATTGTCTCCACTTTTCTCATTGTCTTGTCTGCTTGTATTCTTGTTTATAGCAAGAAATTTATTCGAAACCGACGATTTAGGACTTTCTTCAATTTTCCGTTTAGTGTCGAAAGTAGGCTGATGACTTCTAATACTGCTTAATTCAGTTTTATTATTAGCTTGTATGTTGGTTTGTTTCTCTGTAATACTGTCCGTCTGTCTGTTCACTTCTTCCATTTTTATTGCCGCGTCTAATAAACTTTGGTCCATTTCCTCTTGTGAGAAAAGATCCGGAGAATCCTTTAGAGTACTTTCAATTTCTAAAACTGTTTCTTGTATTGTTTCTGCATTCTGAAACAAATAAAGCAAGTCAAAGAACTTAGCCTTTTCAACTTTATAATTATATAAAATGGGGTTGCGGCTCGCCATACTGTCTGCATTCACAGGGAGTATGTGGCCCCTACTTTTGGAAAATACTGATTTTCATCAAGCAGAGTACTCACCATGGCAAGCTTTAAAAGAGAAGTGGAAAAAAGATCCATACTAATAATATAAATTTGAAAGTAATTCGTCTGTATTGAAAGGAGAAACCCGAAATCCATACAAACTTGGGCCTGGCGTTACAGTGCTATATCTATGACGATTTCACGAGCCTAATTTTCAGGTCTCCCAGCAATGGCCAAATTGGTAAAATCAGACAATGTTTACATTTTAGGTAATGTTTATTATTTGAGTTAATTTAATGAAAAATTGGCCAAGTGTGTGTCAGGCCACGCATAAAATAGGGTTATGTACTCACCCATAATGAAATCGTGCCCAATAGATAATTAATAATAATAATAAATAATAAATATTTCGGACATTTTACACACAACGCCATCTAGTCCCCAAACTAGACAACTGATATAAATGCATAAACATACTTTTTTTTTGTAAATACATGCAAATTATACATTGTTGTATTTGCTTATTATTTCTTTATTTTTGTACGAAGTTTTCTAAGTCAGCTTGTTTCACAAGTTAGGCCTTTATAACTTCTAAAATAAAAAAGTTATCAAAACCGCTATAGTTTTCTGTAACATGAAAAACACGATTTGATACATTTGTGTTTTTCTATGGCATAGTCGCATTAATATAAAAATGCAAAACTACCCTTTCATGCTATATTTAATGCTGCCAGTTGTAGATATTTTGAGTTGCCGCCATTGTAAGTAGTTGTGTCACGATTCGCTGGCCAGACTCTATTTACATTGATTAAAATACCTATTAAAACAATCATTTAGACTAAAACTAAGAAGTATTATTTATTTATAACAGTATCGATTTCCACTAAATCGATCCTATTTTAGGAATGCTACGTTTGTGGAGCTAGTTACGTATATTGAAATAAGTGTTGCAGAGGTTTACAAAGATTGTTTAAAACAATAGAATTCTACTTATTTTCTACACTTGGCTATTGCCAATGAAGCTAAGATTTCGATAGGTTAATCAAGCAAAATAGACGAATTTTTTGGTACATATCCCATTCGTGTAACGCTTAGGCCCAGAATCGGGTTTCTCCTTTATAATGGAGATTCTTCGATTCTTGTGGAAGGGCATAGGCTACTATTTACCACGATAACCGACATATATTTCATAGGGGTAATGAAAAAATGGTATTCAATGGGTCGACTCAAGCGGGGCGGTACTCACACAGAAGTTCAACCTAAAAATGACAGCATTCATGGTGTCGTATTCCGTTGGTGAGTGTAAAACCGGAAGCCCAATGTTGCAGTAACGCACTAAGCCGCACTAGTGTGGGTCACCATGTTGCATTGCTTGTACTACGTAATGAGGATAGGGACTTCTATTCTTGGATTCTGTTCATGCTTTCCATCAGGCAGGTAAAAGTCACTTTGGTACTTGCTACTTAGTACATTATAAAAAAAACATGAGGGCAAAACCGCGGGTTAAAGCTAGTTTATTACTGAAAACCCGCGGTTAAAGCTAGTTTATTACTAAAAAACCGCAAAATAGTAGAGCTGTAATTAAAACCGCAATTTAACGTTTATTAAATCAAACTAAAGGAAACTCACTGTCTCCATTTTATCAGCTTCAAGACTGGGTGATGAAGGCTTGACTTTTCCTTTCAAAACTTGTTCTAAGTATGCATGCAATCTACCCTTGATGACATTTTGCTGGTTCTGTGAGAAATTTATTATGTGCTTGTACAGTTGACCTGCAAAATAAAATTAAATGAATGGATCATAAGACATGGATCTTACTTTATAAGGGTTCTGGTGCCGCTCATAGATCTACTTCACATCTACTCTAATCGTAAGAAAAGAATGTATTTGTAAACCACATTATGTGGTACCGTGAACCCATGGTGTATAAGACCTGTTACTAACCAATGTTTCCATAAATAAATGATTGATTGACTTACCTACAGTAACATTGTGCCTCGCGAGTAGATTGTACATATTGATGATGTCGTCCCTCAAGGTGTCATCGCTGAAGGTGTAGTAGGCCATGGGTCTGCGGGCCTCTGCACAGGCCATGAGCTGCAGCAGGCTCTTGAGGTGCGGAGTACCTCCGAAGGCCCCACAGCCCCAGTTTCCTGTCGCCACACCGGGGTATTGTAGCGAGCAGAACTCAGGGTCCGTGTCGAACGAAAAACCTATCCATGCCTGAGAAACACCAAGTAAATTTTCGTTGAATTTCTTTCATAAATCAGTTGTAAAGGAGTATACTAAGTCGCAATCCCACCTTATTGAGTTCTCTAGTGATGTTGTCATTGCGGAACTCCCTCCGCACGGTGTTGTAGGGCAGCGCGTCGAGCGCCAGCACGGCGCAGCGCCGGCGCGCCGACGAGTCGCGCGGCGTGCTGTCGTGGAACGGACCCGCCCACTCGAACGAGCCGCCGTACCCCGAGTAGCGGCTGTACCGCTCCGCACCTGTCCCATATCAACCGTTACACAATCAAATCAATCAAATCAAACCATTTTATTTCAAATAAACCATACAAATTCAATTTTGAAATGTCAAGTAGTCAGTCAGTAATCAGTCGCTAAGCTAATTGTCTGTTCCAATTCGTAGATCGTATGGAGAAGAACAGACAAGAAACTCCATGGACACTCTTTTCCAACACTGCTTTTACAATTTTTGGTTACATTGACATGTCATTAAATTGAATGACATTGAATTGGTATCATACACCTTACAACAACCAAATTTAATAACATTACTATTTATATCACTTGTCTAGTACTCATAGTACTAACTCTGCTTGCTTTAGAATTAGATTGCGTTGTATCTCAGATGTACAAATATATTATAACTCGTGCGACCTAAGATGGCACCTGACTCAAATGTCAGTCGTTTAAAGTACTGAGTGCAAGAAAAATATAATTTATTCTAGTTTTTTTAAATTTCAACATTTATTTTGCTTCAAGTAGTTTTTCATTACATACTACTTTATCTTAAGTAGTGCTTTACTACCTGAGGCTTACCTCAAGACAATACATATGCATACCAATAGGAAGCAAGCCTCATTCATTATTTACCCGAATGCATTCTTCATGCAGTGATTATGAAATGTGATGAAATTAGGAACTGATATATGGTTATAAAATACAATTTTAAATCGTCATGATAAGCCTTTTAATCGTAGTCTTTAAATATCATATGTATATTTTTTATTTATTTATAGGGATATTCTTTATTTTAAACTATTGCGTCTTATAGTCGTCATGCTAGTTTTTATTCGTGTGACCTTTCTTAAAACAATTGTGTTATCCAGACGAATTTAATGATATATTAATAAAATAAATTCGTGGAGTGATTTATATGACACTAGGTAACATCTTCCAGGCCTTTATTCCCAAGTTTATTTGGGGACGGCTAGTAGTTCAACCGGTTTTACCTGAATATCAGTTTTTCCACGGAGCGACTGGCATCGGACCTCCGCAACCCTAAGGAAGAACTGATATTCGAAGGTTGAACTAGTTGCCTGTATATTTGAGGGCACTGACGTCCCAATAACGATTGCCATAGATGTTCATGACAACTGGGACCAACGGCTTTACGTGCTCTCCGAGGCACTGGCGTGAATCACCGCCAAACTTCCAAACTCCGGGCTGCTATTAGGAGTTTCCTAAGAAAAACCTAAAAAAACTTTTTGGCCCGACCCGGGATTTGAACCCGAGACCTCTTGATTAGTAGTTGCATACGCTCACAACTAGAGCAACGAAGCAGTAGCAAGGCAGTAGTACGCTTTATATGACATTAGGTAATACCCAATATACTAAAATTATTATGGAAAGATTCGTGCAACGGTAATAGTGATGCTGACGCTACTCGCAAGACGTCAGAGGGGTATCACGCGGGGGAACGGTATCATGTTTCATTTTGAGCCAGGTGCCATCTTAGCTCGCACGAGTTATAAATCTTCTTCTTCTTCCTACCCTTATTCCCAATATTATTTAGGGTCGGCTACAAGTTCAATCGGTTTTACCTGAATATCGGTTTTTCCTCAAGGGAGAACTGGAATTCGAAGGCTTAGCTAGTTGTCAGTAAATTTCAAGGCACTGACTTCCCAATAACGATTGCCATATATGTTTATGACAACCAGGACCGACGACTTTACGTTGCTCTCCGAGATACAGGCGTGAATCACCGGCAAACTTCTAAACTCCGGGCTGCTTATAGGAATTTCCTAAGAATAACCCAAAAACACTTTTTGGCCCGACCCTGGATTTGAACCCAATATCTCTTGATTAGCAGTCGCTATCCACTAGACCAACGTCAAACATAATAAATACATAAAAAAATATAAAATGCTTTGTTGCTACTTATTTCGACAAATAATTGTATTATTATTTCAGTATAACTAGCCTATTCGACGGTCGACCCGCAACATACCGATAATCATGAGAGCTTCGTTGGCCTTCAGCTCCTCAGTGAAAAGCATTGAAAGTAACAGTTCTGGACAGATCACGAAGCGAATCTCTTCTTGTACGCAGCCGTGACCGAGCACACCGCCACCTAGAAACCTACGAAACAATAAATGTTTTTAGACTACCTAGTTGAATAAGCTTAAGTTTTAGAATACCTACTATTTTTAAGCTTTAAAGCCCATCTTCATTGAAGTCATTATGTCACATTTTCAAGCATTTTTTTTAACTAAAAGTGTAAAGGATTAATCTAATATCTTCCTTCTTTAACCCTAGAACCCTACACTAGCACATACGTTATTTCTACTCTGGGTTACTAGAGTACCCTATACTAAAATGTCCGTGACTCCTAAAATCAAAAAAATTTGTTAAGGAAATATTTAGACAAACAATCAAATCTGCCTAGGGTGCACCAGTATTTTCCAGTATTAAGGTTAATTATTACTAGGCATTTTAGTAAAATAGAAAAAACATTTGTTTTAAAAGGTGGTAAAAATCATATTATATTTGTGTGTGTGTATGTATGTGTACATATGGGTGTGTATGTATATGTACATATATGTGTATTTATTTACATATTTATCAGTATCTAAATATTACTTTTGTTATTCATTTTTCTTTTTATTCACTTAAATTATTCAAAAAACTCACACCAACCCTGCCCATGACTTCGTTTTTTTTTTCATAATCTTTTTTCTATCCTAAGGTCGACTGGAAGAAATTGCTTTATAGCTATAAGGCATTTATAGCTAAATTGTACATGGTCATTATGTTGATTTATTTCTATTACATGTAAACTATACTGGTTTACAATAAAATTTATTCTAATATATTAATATTTATCACTGTTTAGTGAAAAAGATATTAGTATTCCATTGGAACTTAGTTCATGTACACTTATTTTCGACATTTATATCCTAGAATAAATATATTAATATATATACCGTGTTTAATAGTGCTTCGCATTAAGAAAATACTCACTTATTAGCGAAGTCGACTTGTATGAGTCCGTTGGCATCTTCGATAGTGTTCCGCGAATCCACATGCAGCGGTACTTCATGTAGTGCACGTCGGGAGCCCGCCCAGGACGGACACGCACGGACTGCAACCGAACGCCGGCTGTACGTCACCGTCCCGACCGGCACTGTACTGGAAACATACCACGCATGGACTCACTTGTTGGACATATACTATGCAAGGACTTGCTTTTTTTTATTTATTTATTGTTGTTGTGTTGTTGACATGTTGACTGCCTTTTTAGCCTATTGGTTAGCATATGCGACTGCTGATGAAGAGGTTTCGGGTCCGATATCCGGGTCGGATCACAAATATTTGTGTTATCCACATATATTTGTTTTGGAGTCTGGGTGTTTTTCTATGTGGAATATGTATGTATTTACAAAAAAAAAGTATTATGCATTTATATCAGTTGTTTATTACCCAAGGTCTGCTTAATTTGGGACTAGATGACGTTGTGTGTAAGATGTTCGAAATACTAATTTATTTTATTTATTTATTTATATATAAAATTTTCAAGAAAATCACATACTCTTTAGTTATTTCTAAGATAGGTTCTTTACTTTGAAAAATAAGCCAGAATCCAGAGTGGACACCCTTTACTTCTGCTCACTACTTAATGTAGATTAGTTTCAGATTATACATTTTATGTTAACAGGCCAGTCAACACAAAACAAAAATTTCTATATTGAATAAATAAAGAATGTCACCTTCAAAAACAACTCTCCTGAAGTAATAGCAAATGCATTTTAGTTTCTCCAGGTTGGCGTCTGAATCTGTGGCTTCATACAGTGAGTACCTAAAATCAGTGTAATATTCATAGTTGATGATTGGTGAGTAAGAAAATAAATATTATATAATTATTTTCACTAATGACAAACTAAGAGACAAGCAGTAGAAAATTGAACCTTAGTGGACATGGAATTTACTTTTAAAAATACAATTATTATTATTATTGAAATTAGAACAGCAGTTTATTGGGATTATTCGCCTTTGGGATTATCATTACTGATAAAATAGAATCTATAAAAGTGGGCTGTACTTACGTATTAAAATTGATATACGGATACGAAGAATATTCAGAAGTTGATTTTCTAGAATTTCTTCTAGGAAATGTGCAGAAGAATGCATTAGCAAGTAAACTTGCTATCTGCTGTTGCGAGAGGGATATAGAACGGTTCTTGTTTTGCCTGAAAAAAACATTTATTGCCTAAGATAACCAAATTATAGGTAGGTAGGTTATGTTTAGGTTAAAGTAAGCCAACCAAAGTTTAGACCTTTCAAGAGGAACAATTTTTTCATAATTTGTCTGTCTGTGTTAAAAAAACAGACAGACAAATTGTCAAAAAAATATTTTGGCGTGAATATTTACTTTTGTATGCATTTAATAAAAATCTGCCAAGTGCATGTCAGGCCACGCACAGTAAAGGGTTCCTCAGTCACGTGGATTTAAAATCGTATCCAATAGATAATTATTATAGGCCAAGATCCCAGAGCCGCCAGACCTACGTCATTTGTGCAAAACTGAAATTTTCAGGATTATTAGTACAATATTTTGTTAAGATGTATGCGTACCCATTAGCTTGAAAGCGGGGCCGGTTCTGAGGTAGCGCGAAGTACAGATGGATAAAAACCTTACTTACCTACGTTAAAGGTGCAAAGCTAGTATTTCCAAATTTTTTAAGAATATTATTTAAAATTAACATTAATGTGTTAATTTTGTATGACGTTTTCCAAGTGAGCGCATTTTACAAGTTAAGTCTCCATAACTCCTGAATTAATAAAGTCATCTAATCCGTTATAGTTTTCCTTCAAAGTTCATTATGTGGACCACCATCACGAATTTTTCCAGATTTTTTGATCCAGCCGTTTAGCTTTTAGAGGGGGGGGGACGCCCTGTTTTTACAAAAAAGTTCCCTTTAAAGTGGAATTTCTCGCAAACGGATACCTGAATCAAAAAATCGTCTTAGAAACCCTTAATTGTTTTTAAAATACCTATCTAATGATACCCCACACGATGGGGTAGCCGCGAGAAAAAATTTACATCCCCACTTTACGTGTAGGGGAGGTACCCCAAATAAAAATATTTTTCAAAATTTTATTATAGCACTTTGTCGGCGTAATAACAAAACATATTCATGCAAAGTTTCATCTTTCTACCACTTACCGTTTGGACGGTAAGTCGAGGACGGACGGACGGACAGACGGACGGACGGACGGACATGACGAATCTATAAGGGTTCCGAGTGATATACTTCGGAACCCTAAAAAACGGTTGATTTGATATTACACACACTTCAATTATATTTATTAGTATCGATATTAGTATAGAACTTACTTAAGTAGAGGTATTGGCGTCTGCACCAATTTAGGGAGTGACAAAGCCAGTTTAGCAACCTCCGGCAAGGTTACATCAAAGAAGTATTGTGATTCTTCTTCCTCTAAATGCTAAAACAAGAATAAAATACTCTATACTCCTTTACGCTTTTTATGGAAAATCAAAGATAGAAGATGTATGTAAGAATCCTCAGTACCTCATTAAAGAATTTGTGCAATCCTTTAAACTTCCAAATATTTCTGAATTTAGTATTATAGCTAAGTATGGCATTGGAGAGGTCGTGGCTATTTCTCAAGGGCTTTGATAAAGCATTTTCTATCATTTCCCATCTCCTCTTCAAGTGAGTTTCACCAGAACTCTGAAAATATACACAAAACAACATATTACTTTTACAATACATTATTTGTGTTTCCATTTTGAAAATAGTAGATTTCAATATAACTACTTTTTTCATGTTACACACATGCCTCGTTTGCGCAGTGGTAGCGTAAGCGACTGCTGTGCTTGAGGTCGAGTATAATGTCCGGGTTGGACCAATAGTTTGTGTGATCCGTAAATATTTGGCTTAGAGTTTGGGTTTTTTCTATCAATACAATTAAATGAGATTGGAGTGTCTGTATGTAATATCAAATAATCAGTAGTTTCCTAAATGCATAATAAAGTATATACGGTACTAACTTCAATATTTTTTTATTTTGAAATGCTGCCTGTCTGTTTGTTCCGCTTACCCTTTGAAAAGACTGGATACATTTTGACAGCACTTTCAGTAGTGAAAGCTGATGACACAAGGAGTAACTTAAGCTACTTTTTTAAGTATTCAAGTTATGAGGCTTTTACGCGGTTATATGTATTTACAAAAAAAAAATGTTTATATATGTATATCAGTTGTCCGGTACCCATAATGGCAATAATACAAGCTCAGCTTATCAAATTATGTCACAAACAGCTAGATGGAGTTGTGTGTAAGATGTCCATAAAAAGAAATTTTTTTTAACTGTTAAACAAATTAAAGAATTGTTGAAGGTTAAAATATCTACTGGGGGCTGGTTTAACAATGCTTAATTTACGGTTTGTTATTTTGAGGGATAACTTACATCTTCTACAGGGTATAAACTATGACTAGAACATGGCATTCTAACATGTTCAGAATCCCATTTATCTTGTCCAATCTGTGGTTTGGGTGGTCTATCAGCCGACACGCAACCACTACCCGGCACATGATACAACACTGCGTGATTGTACGATGGAGCCACTAGTGGAAACTCTGGAGCACCCCACGGAGACTGAGATCCGTATAACTCGGTTAAAGGAACACCTCTCCAGTAGTTATCACTTCCCGCATCAACGTTCATCGTGAACAGTCGCAAATATTGATTTTTTACTGAAAATATTAGAAGTCCATAAAAAAGGCTGTTTTTTTAAACACGAATAACAATGACATTTTAAAAGAATACCAACATGATAAACTTTTGAGTGCAGACCTTGTTAAACACATAAAAGCTATTTGATAAGATATTGCAATGTTGTAATCATATTAATTTGATCACGAAATTAAACCCTACGTTTATAGGTTATCAATCGTTGTCAATCAACAAAACAACATAAATAGCTGTTTCTACTTTCTATACCATAGATAAAATACACTATGTTTTTACTTTTTAGACACAACTAACCGATAAATATCGACATATCAATGCCAAAAAATATCGTAATATCGATATCGACGATACGCTAAAATCGATATATATCGTTTTCAACGATACGCTAATTTCGAAATATCAATTTCAAAAACTCAATATATCGTTTTTTTGTACATATTATTAATCAGATAGAGCTACTTTTGATGAAGAAAATAAACTTATTCTAACTTTTTTCATTTGATTAATAAAACAAATTTCTTGAAACTAATATTAATAGTGCGTTCCACTAAGCGCCCATAACGATCAAAATTCTCCTTTATTCAAGAAAGGACATGAACCTGTTGAGTTGACGAATGAAGAGTTGAAAACAGACAGTGGACTAGAGATGGCGATTTGAAATCGATTAATCTTAGAATCATTTTTTCTGACAAAATAAATATTTTTTTAAATCGATATGTACTGAACCGATTCAGTGAATTTATATTTTATGCTTGAAAATCAACACACGATTTTTTCTGTTTTGGTAAAAAAATACAATATAACTCATGCGAGCTAAGATGGCACCTGGATAAAACCGAAACCTGATGACGTTCCGCATGACACCCCTCTGTCGCCTTGTGAGTAGCGTTAGCATCACTATTAACGTTGCACGAATCTTTCCATATTTTTTTTTTTTTTTTTTTTTTTTTTTCTCCTTACAATTAGTCAGGTTACAGTTTTTTTTCTAAGCATAATAAAACATTTTGCACCTAATAATAATAATAAACATAATAATTATAGTTTATTAGGTATTACCTAATATCATTTAAATCACTGCACGAATTTATTTAATTGAATTTTGAAAAAAAACATTAGATTCGTCTGAATAACCAGATGGTTTTAAGAAAGGGGACTCGAAAAAAAACAAGCATGACAACTGTGAGCAGTAGTATAAAATAAATACATAATTATGATATTTTGAGACTACAATTAAAGGCTTGTCATAGCAATTTGATATACAACAACAATGATACCATAGAACCATATTTAGGTACCTAATAGATTAGGTATTACCTAATATCATTTAAAGAATGAATTAGGCTTCATTCATTATTTACCCGAATGCATTTTTCTTTTTATGTATTTTTTGGACTCGGTACTTTAAACGACAGTCATTTGAGTCAGGTGCCATCTTAGCTCGCACGAGTTATAATTACAATTAGCTGGGTGTACCTACTC
Source organism: Phragmatobia fuliginosa (assembly GCA_932526445.1). Classification (NCBI taxonomy): domain Eukaryota; kingdom Metazoa; phylum Arthropoda; class Insecta; order Lepidoptera; family Erebidae; genus Phragmatobia; species Phragmatobia fuliginosa. The sequence continues at coordinate 9,729,923 of OW052064.1, read as the reverse complement.
ATAATATTACGTCATTGTTGGTTAAAGATTTAATTACTCAAAAACTCTCGAGATGCCTGTGTGCTTAGTTTTCGTCACTTCTTTAATAAAAAATTTGATTTTTTATGAATCAATTCTTTTGGAAAGAAACGCCATCTCAGTGGACATCATAAAACACAAAGGTCACAAACAAGTCGACAGAGAGCGGCCGTGTCAAAGAGTATGTATGTAGAAGATTTATATAAAGAAATATTTATTACACTGAAATAAAGAATTATTTATTTCAATATGAACCCATTGTCCTCCCATCTTCAAACTTGGTACATATGTTCTCAAGAGGTATATATTTACAATATTTTTTTTTCAAAAAAATCAAATATTTCGATTTTGAGATTTTGTTTTTTTTTTTGAAAAACAGAAGATTTTGGAATTTTTATGTTCTATAATAGAGCCAAGTTATATATCATGTTAAAGCTTATATAAGTCTCAATAGAACGACACTGATTTCAGCTCTCTATGTTAAATAGTTTTCAAGATAGAGCCATTTAAATGTTTCAAAACAATGCAAAAATTATGTAATATAAAAAAAAATCAATATCTCACAAACCGCTTGTTCAAAAAATTCAAAATTTATTCACCCTTTTAAATAGTACAACACATATTCCAAAAATAAACTAAATTAGAAACATCAACTTCCAAAATTATCTTTTTATTGGTTGATTTCGCATGAAATGACCCGTGTGCTGCTGTGTTTGACGCGTCTGTCAAACAAATTTGATCGTTTACACCCAGGGCTCTTTTGACGTTTATAAACGTGATGTTGTGTATTATCTATGGTGATGTTTGACTAACAAATTTGTCAAACAAATTTGAGCGTTTACCGGGCCCTTTATAAAAAACTATTATTCCGTAGATTATTCGAGAAGGATAAACGTCTTACTAATTTGATATAATCATTGTTTTTATAATTCTCTGTACCTATAAGAAATAAATTCTAAAATGTGCAAGTCAGTATAATAGTTTCCTGTTATTTTCCATAAGTGACCTTATGGCATAAAAAATAATTCTTTTAGCCACATTCACCGTTCAAGAGCGTACATTAACATTCCGTTACGTCCTGAAAATTATATGCTTTGTGCAGTCTGTGGATTTAAAAACTGATAAGAAATGGTGTTTATCTGTGGGTCGACAATGTCATGTCAAATTCTATTTGGCATCAAACAATTTATAACATGCTGCACGTCTAGACTTATTAAACGAATATTTAAAACATCTTGATTGCAACCACTAAAGGTTAATTTTATATTATGTATATAGAGTATACAAAGTGTAATTATAAGTTTTAATCATGAACTTGGAATTACTTGGTGAGTATTTCAGTTTTTTAACCACCTTAAGATTTTGTGTTATTGTTTACATTTTACAGTGAGGCATTTTTCACTTTGTTTACATAGAATTTTGTACTTTACAGAGTCATTTGGACAGAACTACCCGGAGGTATGTCTTTCATTACAATGTTCTCTATTAAAAAGCTTCAAATAGTGTAATATGATATGTTTTAATTGTAAATAACCTAAATGGTTTCAGGAATTTGATGGGACGCTTGATTCAATATCATTAGCAGCAACTTGTGCCTTCAACAGAAGAGGTACTCTACTAGCGGTGGGTTGCAACGATGGCAGAATATTTATATGGGACTTTTTAACCCGTGGCATAGCTAAATCCATATCTGCACATGTTTATCCTGTTTGTAGTCTCAGCTGGTCGAGAAATTGTAAAAAGGTACTCATATTTTGAAGTTTTGTATATTAAAAGACAATTAACGTACCACCTGACTAAAATAATTTAGCTTACAAAAATTAAATACTGAATGTTGAATGACAATTTTGTTGACAAAAGCCATAGTTTGAAGGCTTTAAATTACTTTTTTCTAAAGCCTTAAGTATTACCTATCTGTTTTATTCAAATTGAATTTATTCCAACATGAATTTTAAAGTTAAGTAAACAAGTAGTTATGTTCATCATTTTGTCCAATCTCAATTTATTCTAATAATAATATTGACAAGAAAAAAATCTTAATGGATATTCTATTTCACATAGAACAATATTGAGTGAGTGAAAAGTGAGTGGTTAGTTTTGTTCCATGATTGTAATTTCTACTAAAAATAATTAATATGCAAATTATGAATATTAAAATCTATGTAAATAAAATTGAATCACTGAAATTTATGTGTCTCTGATCTGCTTTTATTTGGTACTAAACTAAACTCAGTGTTAAGATTTGAGTTATTGAAAAGTGAACTGTAAGCAAATGGAGTTAAAGCATTTAATCCAAAAAGAAATTTGAGTGATTTTTAGTTTAGTGATGTCAATAATGATTTTACAGAGGTATATGCTAAAAGAAACAGCTCTAAAATAAATTTTTCAGCTCCTGTCAGCATCAACAGACCATAATGTATGTATTTGGGATGTTTTAACTGGAGAATGTGAACAGAGGTACAGGTTTCCAACGCCAATATTAAGAGTACAGTTTGATCCGAGAAATGACAGACGGTTTTTAGTTTGTCCCATGAGACATGCAGCACTGCTGGTTGACACAGAAGGGGAACATAAAATACTGCCTATTGATGAAGATGTAAGTTAAAATCATGTACCCTTCATATAATTGTCCAGTAAAATCTAATCTAATCTAGAACTAACATGTGTAGAAATGCCAAATAGTAAATATAAAGGACAATTGCGTATGGTAGGCAATCCTGGGTTAAAGCAAAAAGTGTAATTGAATTTTCCTGATTATAGAAATAGTTAATAACAGTCCAGATTGGAAGATGGGGTCTCAACCCCAATGTCTCAGAGAGTGCCTGGTTTATCGCTGATCATGTCTGACAGCTGTCTCATCGGATTATGAGGGCATAGAGAGACTTGTGTGCTAAAATATACTATGTAGGAGACTATATAGTTCTGATTTCTGGTTCTGTGGTAGAAATTGGCTAACACATCGTGCAGGAAAATAAAGATACCTGTGAACAAATTTTTGTATGCCTTGTTATCTCCTATATTAAACTGTCCAATGGTGGCAATGAGTTCTTGCTAAATTTGTTTTAATTGTCACAATGCAGCCTTATATGTTTGGTATACTGTCCGTACTACCAATGCATTTTCATGCACTCGCGTTTATTTCTCATAATCATCCTTATTCTTTAGTGCGTGTCAGGCTATGCATAGACAAGGGTTCTAGTCGCCCATAATGATAGTTAGATATCTTTCAAATCGTATCCAATAGACAATAATTGTTCTTAACTTATTATTTACTTAGTTTTCCAAGTGAGTGCATTTTACAAGTTAGGCCTCTATAACTCTACTACTAAACTAAAATAAAAAAATCGGCCAAGTGCGTGTCAGGCCACGCACAGGAAAGGGTTCCTCAGTCATCTATAATGGTATGTGGATTTAAAATCGTATCCAATAGATAATTGTTATGTTTACGTATTAATACGTTAATTTTGTATGACGTTTTCCAAGTGAGCGCATTTTACCATATAAGCCTTTATAACTCCTGAACTAAGAAAGTCATCTAATCGGTTATAGTTTTCCTTCAAAGTTCATTAAATGGACCAGCATCACGATTTTTTTCAAAATTTTTGAGCCAGCCGTTTAGCTTTTAGAGGGGGGGGGACGCCCTGTTTTTACAAAAAAGTGCCCTTTAAAGTGAAATATCTCGCAAACGGATACCTAAATCAAAAAATCGTCTAGGAAACCCTTTATTGTTTTTAAAAGACCTAACTAATGATACCCCACACGATGGGGTAGCCTCGAGAAAAAAAAATCATCCCCACTTTACGTGTAGGGGAGGTACCCCAAATAAAATTATATTTCATAATTTTATTGTAGCACTTTGTCGACGTAATTACAACACGTATTCATGCAAACTTTCATCTTTCTAGCACTTACCGTTTGGACGGTAAGTCGAGGACGGACGGACGGACGGACGGACGGACGGACAGACGGACATGACGAATCTATAAGGGTTCCGAGTTATGAACTTCGGAACCCTAAAAAGCTATCAAAGTCGCTATAGTTTCCCTTGAAAGTTTAATATATGCGCTACTATCATGTATATTTTCAGTTTTTGAGCCAGCCGTTTAGCTTTTAGATGAGGAGGGGAATAACTCAAAAACCTAAATCGAAAAATGGTTTTAGAAACCTCACCATGTTTTTGAAAGACCTATCTAATGATATGATTTTATAAACTGATTTTAAAAAACTTTTTTCCCAAAAATGCATGTGTTATTCTAATACGTAATCGATGTGGCGGGGACAGATGTATGACACTTATTAAAAATCTACTACACCATCAACCCTTGGCACAGATTTTAGAGATCAGATAAATAGGGATAGAATTTTTTATTAGTCAGTATAATTTGAAATGCCTTAGTAAGGACTTTTTCATCAAAAGAAGTCAATAAATACTGGAGCCCTATACTTAATGTACTGATTACCTTTTATCCTCCTCATCATCAACAGATTTTAATAATTCATTGCTTGACATGAGCCTCTCATAAGAGGGTTAAAGCCTCTCTTTAGAAAGCTTTTAGCTTACTATACGAGGCCTGCAAAGACGGTTAGTATACAGTTTGTTTCAAGTTTTTCTTCTCTTTGTAGAGCTGTGATATTAGATATCGAAAGATTTTTGGTTTCAATGCTAGTGTTACTAACTAGGAGTTAGTAGTGTTAGGGTGTTTAATGGTGATATAATTCGATTTCTAGTTATTAAATGTATGATTAATGTGCAATGTTACATTTTAGGGCGATATAAATGTAATAGCTTCATTTGACCGCCGCGGAGACTACGTGTACACAGGCAATGCCAAAGGAAAAATACTCATATTAGACTGTCACACATTATCGTTAAAAGCCAGTTTCAAAATAACTGTCGGCACATCAAGTACTACCAGTATCAAAAGCATAGAGTTTGCGAGAAGAGGAGAGTGAGTTATTTTGTATATTATTTGTGACGCTTGACTTGAATTCTCGGTTTCGATTCCCGGGTCGGACCAAATGTTTGTACGTTCTGCAAATCACACCAAATTTCTTTAACATAAAGGTAGCTAACATTGCTTTTAAATTTCCAGTTGTTTCTTAGTAAATACTTCAGATCGTGTTATAAGAGTCTATGATGCCAACACAGTGCTCAGATGCGGTGTGAATGGTGAGCCTGAACCAATACAAAAACTACAAGATTTAGTTAACAAGTTAGTATGTTGTTTGTTTGCATTCTTATTCCTATCGTAGGTAGTAGAGCTATGCTGATTTCAGCATGTGAATGGGTCGGGTCGACCGGGGCGGTACTACCCTCGCACAGGGAACAAACCTAAAAATGACAGCAACACGAATGTGTTGTCGTATTTCGTTGGTGAGTGTGAGACCGGAGGCCTAATGATGCAGAAGCATCTCACTAAGCCGCCATAGAATGACTCACAATGCTGCATTGTCTGTAATCACAATGAGGATGGTGACCTCTACTCTTTGATTCTACTAATGCTTTCCATCAGGCGGAGCAGTCACACGATTTCTACCTGTAGTAGTAGCCCACTATCAAACGACGCTAGCCACTACGATCAAAAAGAGCGTTTATCAATTAGAAAGCTTGCATAAACAGGGGAAAATGATTCCTCTTGAAAGCGTTAACGATTAGGGTTACACAAAAAAAGCGGCCAAGTGCGAGTCGGACTCGCCCATGAAGGGTTCCGTATCAGCAAGTAACATCATATAAAAGTTCTTGTAGTTCGTTGTAACTTTCATCGATGTTTTTATACTAGTGTATTGATTGGATGAAAGGTAAATTGCGTATTACGATTTATGACGTATTAAAAAAACTACTCACTATATCTCGTTCAAACCAATTTTCGTTGGTAGTTTGCATGGTAATGTACAACATATATTTTTTTTAGTTTTATCACTCTCTTATTTTAGAAGTTAGAGGGGGGGACACACATTTTTCCACTTTGGAAGTGTCTCTCGCGCAAACTATTCAGTTTAGAAAAAAATGATATTAGAAACCTCAACATCATTTTTGAACACCTATCCATAGATAGGGCACAGAACACGTATAGGTTTGATGAAAAAATAATTTTTGAGTTTCAGTTCCAAGTATGGGGACCCCCAAAATGTATTGTTTTTTTTTCTATTTTTATGTAAAAATCTTAATGCGGTTAACAGAATACATCGACTGACCAAATTTCAAAAGTATAGCTCTTATAGTTTCGGAAATAATTGGCTGTGACATACGGACGGACAGACAGACTTGACGAATCTTTTTTTTTGCCGTTTTCTGCCATTTGGCTACGGAACCACAAAAATGTGCAAAAGAATTGGGCCCCGTTTAAAAGTGCTAAAAACAATTCCACGACAGCACACGTATGTTTCTTTTAATGTTGGCTCACTGTAATCTTTTTATGGGAGCCAATTTATCACACTAATAAAATTATGCTACGGGCAATAGGAGATGCAGACGAGGTTGCGTAGATCAGTTGCGTAATATTATTATAATTTCGTGGCGCCATCTACCGATGACACGCTGATCTGCAGAGCAAATAATCCTGTATTGCGATATAAAAGTTCTCGAGCGCTGATTAGCATAATTTTATCCTTGCACACTTGGCCTACGTCACATTTATATTCTAGATTAACAGGTCTATGAGCGGTAGTAATTGCTCACCTACCCTCATGGTCCATCTGCACGTTAGCTTCCTATTACATGAAAAAATCTTCATTAAATTCACAGAACGACATGGAAAAAGTGCTGTTTCTCCGGTGACGGTGAATACATTTGCGCGGGTTCAGCGAGACAACACGCTCTCTATGTATGGGAGAAGTCGATCGGTAACTTAGTAAAGATCTTACACGGCACGAAAGGAGAGTTGCTACTCGATGTCGTCTGGCATCCGATCAGGCCGATTATAGCTAGTATAAGTGCAGGTCTGTTGTATACATTACACTTAAACCGCTTGGCAAAAAGTAAAATAATAGTACGACTGTACGGTTGGCTTAGTGATATTAAGCAGTCACTACGCTGTTTTCTACTACACAGTGTTGCGGGTTCAGTTCCCCTGGTCAAGTTGCAAACGTTTTTCGTTCGAAATCAAACAACTAGAGGCGTCATCGATTGCAGAACGAAAAATGTTTGCAATTTGGCTTAGAGGGCATTGAGAGAGACGTACGTTGGATAACATTGTGTGACACATAAATTGTTGTTGAATCTGGGTATTCTTTGTGTCCGTTCACATCCTGTGCCGCGGAGGACTTTACAAACATATATAAATGGGATGCACATTCCTATACATAATTGCGCAGCAAGTGCATCATAAATAAAAAATAAGTCTCGTATAGCAAGGATCAACTTTTAAACCGAACTTAGATTTTTCAGACCACTGGTAGTACATAAAAAAGTGTTGTCCTACTGTACAGTAGCAGACTTGAATTCTACTCATACTCTCCATCAGCAGAGTGGTAGTCTAACAGCATCAGCAGAGTTTGACCGATTTTGTATAAAAAGGGAGGGTAATAGTTTTAGCAGTCTATGTGTTTATAATATATGTACCGCTGTAGTACTTAAACTACTGAATCAATTTTATTAAATGAGGTGTCAATGCCCCAGGTGACAGGCTGTATGAATTATATCGAAAGTTTTTAATTAGTCGGGTTATAGTTTTTTCATTCTTTTCTTCTCAAAAAAGCTCAAGCTGAACCAAGAAAGGTAATGAATGGTGTTTTTAGGTGTCGTATCAATCTGGGCACAGAACCAAGTTGAGAACTGGTCAGCATTCGCTCCTGACTTTAAAGAACTCGATGAGAATGTAGAGTACGAGGAACGGGAGAGTGAATTCGACGTGGAGGACGAGGACCGCTCAGTAGACCAGACAGGGGAAAGCCATAATGATGAGGAAGTTGAGGTTCGTGCACACAATTTTCATTTTTTCATCCGTCTCACCTTACTCACTCTGCAAAGAAATGCTTTATTGTCTAGTTCTTTTTTAATACTTAATTGCCTTGTTTATTTATTTGTTTGGAATCTAGTAATTAAAATTTGATCTATTTGACATTCAAATGCAACAAAGTGATGAAGCCGTAATAAAATGACGCAGGCCTATCGAGATTAGTTTGTCTAGACGAGCACTTTGATCGTATATGGTAACCACGGTTTGATGGTGAAGCTGGAAGGTGACCATAGCAGCTTTGAAATCAACTCCATCGAGTTTGGACTATTTTGTTTTCACATATTCTTGATGGTTATCTTTATGGAGGAGTGCTACGACAGCGAAAACTTAAAATAACCATAGATATATGGAACTGGTGACCCTGACACTTTTTTACAATATCTAATGCCAAGTTTTTTATAAGTGTCCAATCGCAGGTTGACGTAACGACGTGTGAGCCGGTGGCAGCTTTCTGCAGTTCTGACGAAGAAGGCGAGGACGAGAATATGTTGTCTTTCTTACCTATTGCACCTGAGATTGAGGATCCAGAGGTCTGAAACAATCAATTTTATTAACCTCCTATCTAAAGTGAGGCCCATGTCCACCTGTGACTAGTTAAAAGATGTTGATGATGATGAAGCATTTTCTAAATGGTTCGGAATTCTAGAAAGTAATTTATGATATTTATGTTTATGTTACGGGATATCTTCGAATAGATTTTAATATTTCATTTTTCTTTAAATAAGTTTTTAGGTCAAAAGAAAAAATGAAATGGTTAAATAAATGGCGGTCTGTAAAGGCTGTTGACGAACGATAATTGTTCGTGATAACGTCATAAGAAAACAAAAAAAAAACTTTTTCGGGACATCTAATTTACAACACCATCTATCTTCAAATTAAGCAGAGCTTGTAATATACAGTGAAACCTGGTTAAGTGGAACCTGGATAAGTGAGAAATCTCTATTATTGAGAGTTGCAATGAGGTCCCGGTACTTTTTCATTGAATAACCTCTGTTAATGGGACTTTTTGAACCTGGTTAAATGAGATTAGAATTCTAGGATTTTTTCGATATTTACCTCTATAATTGAGACTCTTTACCTCAATTCCCTGTTTAAGTGAGACAAATTAATAAGATTAAGACAGGTTTTGACACGTTTGTTAACAAACATTTGAATGTCTTATGCACATACTTTGTTTGTCAGTGACCAAAAATAAGGGAATAAAAGTGTACAAAATGTCCAAACGTAAATAAAACGTTATCACATCTGAAAAATTACAACTTCTATAATATTAATGGAAAGTATTACGAATTGTATTGTTTTTTTCTACATTAAACATAATGTATGTACACATGTACACACACATTAAACATTCATAACTGCACTAAATTCATAACACCAAAAAAATACGCATTTTTATTAACTTAACCACCTCTAAAAATGGAATAACGGTTATATTTCTATGAGTGAGGGCCTCTGTAAATGAGACAACTATAATTTTAAACCCGCTTAATTGGAAAACTGGATTAATGAAAACCCTCAATAATTGGTACATAATTCTAGGTCCGTTGAGATCCCTATATATAAACCAGGTTTCACTGTAACAGCTAGATTGACTGCAAGAATTGAATAATTCAATGCTTTGTTTTAGATACATACATTATAATGTTACCATAGAAAGTAAATGTTATCATATGAAATTTAACATAGAAAACACCAAAATACGAATCAAATATTTGCAGATCATACAACATTTGTTCCTAACCAGGAATGGAATCTGGACCCTGAATTGTAGAGGTTCGCGAAACATCTATTTTGGCTAGAAATGCTGGGTGGATTAATTTATAAATACCTCGCTTGTGACGAAACAACGTATGGTTGGAGTCCGATATACCATTTCACATAGGTTTTTACATATGAAAAAAGAGGTGTGAGGACTAATTTTTCCATGGCTTGATCAAATCATTATTAAATTTATTAACACATATTTTGTTTCAGCTTTTTGGACTGTAAACTGTTTTATTTTTATATTATCCTGCCATAGTGCCACTCTGTCTGATAGAAAGCATGAGTAGTAGTTGTCAACATGCTTATTGCGACTATTGCGAGTACAGACAATGAAGTATGGTGACCCACACTATAGCGGCCTATTGAGATGCTTCTACATCATTGGGCCTTCCATCTTGCACTCACCAAAATGCGACAACTCTTACGACAGCACATTAGGTTGGATTTTCTGTGAGAGGATAGTATTTGTACTGCAATGAGCGTCGTTCTACTACCTTGACAATTACTATGGTGGTTTTCATTAAGTTGTCAACTCTAAGAAGTAATAAGTGATCCTTTTTTCCACGCAGGATGGTTGGGCGGCTACCCAGGAATCAGTGACACCCAGCGAAACCCCTGAGAAGTTAGAACCTGCCGCGAAGCGGTCGAAGAGTAAGACCTACGACATATCGCTAAAGATAGCGCCACCTGGTGAGAATTGAAATATAAACTAATATAATTGAAATGAAACTGAAAGAATGTTGATGGCGATGATGATAATTTTTTCCCTTCTCTTTTCTTTTAGGCAGTTTCATTGAGACACGATTCGATTAAAAAAATAATCGATTTCCTGGCAAAGTTTTTATTAGGAGAAAGTAGGATAATTTCGGGAGGAGAGTCGAGTCCAGCAGTGGTACATAACGGATTGTTGATGATTTTCGAGAATAATTTGAGTTGAAACATTTGTTAATTGAATGAGTAAATATTCATAAATAAGAAGTAAAAACATAGCTGTCATCGCGACATAAAAAGTCTAACCTTTTAATTATTTTTCATAAATACATTTTGAATACCAAGTAAATATACACATATATAAACTTGAAGTGTCTGATTGTAATCACGAATTACCATCATCAGCCTATCGTAGTCCACTGCTGGACATAGGCCTCTCCCATTGCACACCACTCTGATCGATTTTGGGCTTCTCGCATCCAGCTTTTCACAAAATGCATATATGAAAGTTTTACGGTATTTACATCAAATTTTTTTGACAGGACTTTACAGACGTAACTGTTGAAACAAGGGGTAATTCATGTTCTATATCTAAAAATATTTGTTTCAGAGCAACCGTTATCGTTTGGAGGTAAAAATAAACAAACATCTGGCAGTAAAAAGGTTGCTGGCCGACCTCGTAAATAGCGTTTAATTAATTTTATCTCGTCCTAGTAAATAAACTTTTTAATCACACTTTGTCTTTCATTATGACAACTGTCTCGGTGGTTAGTAGTACTATTTGTGACATATGCAACTGATGTGCTGAGTGAGATCTCTGGTTCAATTCCCGGGTGGTACCAAATTTTTTGGGATTTGTTTCGGCGTTTGGGTCTTTGCCAAAAATAAGTATATACGTAGCCTATAGACCTATTGAAAAAGTCTTAAAATTAAAGTTTAAAATGCGAAATTGTTCCCATGTCTTTTATCCAGACATGCTCAAATACACTCACAGGCACAATTAACCGCCCACCTTGTATTTCTTTCAGTTTCCAGTAGTCGGCAAATTTTGACCACATTTGATGGAAGTTATGTTAAAAGCAGCCATTATGGATAAATAAAGTCTTAAAAAAACAGTTTAATAGAAAAATATATGCCAAAAGTCTATTTTACAAAAAAATTGCACGAAATTGTGATGACTTTAATTTTGAAAAAAAACGTCCCCTTTCTTTTTAATTTAAATTCTGATAATGAGTGTTACTACCTCGGGCCCTAATGACTTCTTGAAGCCGGTAATCCATCTACGACGTCTTGAATATCCGACTGAGGGATATTGTGCCACTCCTCTATCGCAGCCGTCTTGAGCTCTTGTAAGGTCGTAGGGGCTGATATTTTTGCTCGAATACGTCTTTTCAGGCTGTCCCAAATGTGCTCAATTGGGTTAAGATCGGGACTTCATGATAGCCATGGAATAACTTGTATCCCGAGCTCATCGAGGTATTGAGTGACGCATTTTGCGGTATGGCATCGAGCATTGTCGTGCATTAATTTAAAGTTTTCACCAGTAAATGGTGGAAAGGTATGACGTGGTCTTGTAAGACATCCTCCATATATCTTTGAGCGTCACACTGCCTCTTATCAAACACCACTAGATCGGTACGAGTCTCGTAAGAGATACCTCCCCAAACCATTATGGATCCTCCCTGATAATCCACGGTTTCGATTATTTCACATGGAGCAAACCGTTCATTTTGGCGTCTATAAACACGCTGACGACCATCTTGACCTCTTAAGGCTATTCTGCTCTCATCTGAGAACATAACGTTCTTCCATTCTTCCGTAGTCCAGTCGGCATAATCTCGTGCAAAGGCAAGTATTGCTCTACGATGCTGTGCAAGCAGTTGTGGACCGCGAGCTGGATGAAAAGCTCTCAGATTCCTTTCAGTCAGTCTTCTTCTTATGGTACGTTCACTTACAGTGACATTTCTCACTTCAAACAGACGTGTGCGCGCTTCAGTAGCGGTGCAAAAGCGATTTCTTAGCACGTTACTTACAACAAAGCGGTCATCCAGAGCCGAAGTGCACCGATGTCGGCCTTGACCTGGCCTTATCGTGTATGAACCAGTCTCCCGAAAGCGTCTGATGGCATCTCGTACCGTAGTTCGAGGTACACCAACGTACGAGCGATGCGACGTTGGCTATACCCAGCGTCAGCTGAAGTCACTGCCCTAGCAGCACCAGTTGCATCGAGTGGCATTTTTTTCAGTCACAAACAATAATCGTACACTAATAACTCAAATTAAACAATGTTCGCACACGATAGCAGATAAGAACATGAAATGTAATCAATGTAACGTTACTGCAACAATGTCAAACAAAGACTAAATTCGAAAAACGCTTCGGTGCTACAAGTATAAGGGTCGAAATGAGAGTTTAAGTGTTTAGTTTATTGCAAAAGTATCCACTTAACAAATCACAAAACAGTAGATAAGCCACAGTTAACATAAACAAACGGGGTGACGAAAAATATAGGTGGGCGGTTAATTGTGCCTGTGAGTGTATTTGATATTGTTACCTTGTGGAAGATGGGCCTGACTTGACAGATTTCTTTCCTAAAAGTGAAGATTACGTTTATAGACTCTTTGGTTAGCTTTTATTCTATATCTTTTCAACAATAACGCAAAAGGAGATGGTCCAAAATATATGGACCAAAAACCCAGAATCGATTGGGACTAAATAGGTACCAGTAGTTTCATTATATTGTACAATTTACCCCTCTGAAAGCGCAATGCCCAAATCAATGGGGTATAAGAGCTATAGACTGACAAAGTCTATAAAAATCATGAGTTACTTGTGATTTTTATCAGTTTAAAGAGTATAAGTATAAGCAATATTTCAACGACTATAACGACAGGATTACTATACTATTGTTTACTATCAACCATTTATGTTTATAATTATTACTCATCACTAAAAAAAACATATTTTTTTTAGAAAAAAAAAATTCGAGCTTGCTAACTGAACTGATAAGAGAAAGAAATTACAATAGCATGCAAAAGAGTTGTTATTTTATGACGCCGTTTTACCGAAATACTATACTAATGCTTGTATTGGACTCTTAACTAGGTACCTAGTTGTACATATTACTGCTCGACATAGTGATTACTCAGTTGAATGTTATAACTTTTACAGTAATCCGGTTATTGTTGTTTATCAGTAATAATTATTGTTTTTGTTAAAACAGGAAACCCATCATCAATCAACACGTAACTCATGATTTTTTCATACATATTTTGTCAGCCTATAGCTCATATATATACCCCATTGATTTCGGCATTGCGCTTAGGGTGGAGTAAATTGTGCATTTTAATGAACCTACTGATACCTATTTAGTCCCAATCGATTCTGTTTTTTTTTGGACCATCTCTTTTATTTTAGATATCTTTGCAAGTTAAGACCATTCATTAAAGGTAGTATAATCATCATACGCGGACGTGGCCGTGTAGTATGGGGGCCCAAAATGTTGCCCTGAGAGTGAGATATCACAAAACCTTATCGAATGCCTGACTGATGTCCGAAAAAACTGCAGAGCAATACCAATATGTAATGTAACGGTTATGCTATCATATGTTTTCCCTAATTCAGAATCTTTCGTAACATTATAATTCTTAACGTTATAAATTATAAGTTCTTTTAGATATTTTTGCAAGATAAGACCATTCAGCCAAGGTTGTATCATCAGCATACACTGAAGATGCCATGTAGTATGGGGCCCATAATACTAATTGCGAATCTTTCGTAACGTTATAAATAATACAAAAATTGTAGGAGAAAACATTTATTTTTTAAAAAAAATGTCATCGATCTCTTTCATAAAATTCGTATTCCAGAGTATACTGTAAGTACCTATCGTATATAAATAAATCTCACTTAAAACATAAACAAAATAATAATACATTCGCCTATTCGAGACCAAAAAGACTCTATAATATATAATATTTAGTCCTATCGCTAAACTAAACGTTCTACGCTAACACATAATATCGTACAGAGCGAGCGTAGCGTCGCGTAAAAATCGCGCCGGTCGACCGCACGCCGCAGCACGGACTCAGCTCACGCGGGCGGGCGGCCTGACCGGGGTGATCTTATATATAATTATCTATTTCCACTTATATACAACGATGCCTAAGCGTCGATATCGTCTTCGTGCTGACTCGAGAAGTACGAGACCAGGCCGCCGAAAACGCTACCTTCCTCTCGGCCAGGAGGGCGCATCGGTGGAACCGGTGCCGCCTCCCCGTCCGAGGGATCCGCTTGGGGAGAAGACGCTTCGGGCAGCCTAGCTATCGGCGACTCGGCCTTTACGGGAGCCAGCGCCTCCAGTCTCGCGGGGGACCCGCCTCGCTCGACGGGGGACGCCCGAGTCGCGTCAGAGTACTGTGTCCCGAACGTTCCAGCCGCCGGGCTCACGCGCTCCGGCGGCGGCACGAAGGGTGACCTCATTAGTGGCCGCAGGTGCGCCGGGAGAAACGCGCTGGGCGGCGGGTGAGCCCCGGCAGCTCCGGGCCGGCCCGTAAACGCATGCGGCCCCGGGGCCGTGTTAGGTCCGGGTGGCCTAGTCGTCGCGTGTAGGCCGGGAGGCATGAGTGGACCAGGTGGTCCAGGAGGCGCGTGTGGACTTGGCGATTCGGAAGGTGTGTGTGAACCGGGCGGTCTTGAAGGTGCGTGTAGACCTGACGGCCCCGAAGGTGCGTGTGGCCCTGGCGATCCTGAAGCTCCGTTAGGACCAGGTGGTCCAGAAGATGCATGAGGCCCGGACGGCCCTTGGGATAGCTCCAGGGGATGCTGTCGTTCGGAGGCGGGGCTCCGCGGTCGAATCTCCGCCGCGTACGGATGATGTAATGGTGGGGGCCCACGCGGCGGGAAAGACCCTCGCTCGGCAGGGTTAGGAGCGGGCGCATAAGGCCCGTACGGCCCGTACTGCGGTGCGTATGGCCCCAGCGGATATCGCGGCCTCCTGTCTTTGTTCTCTGTGACTTTAATCTTAGGATGTCGCGGAGGTTCCTCTCTGGGAGTCGGTACGGGTGAAGCTTCCCGCGTCGGCGAACCGGTCGGGGAGCGATAAGCCTCAGGTTCCGTTTTAACTTCAGCTTTTATCCGCACCGGCGATTCCTGGTCTATAGGCGGAGTCGATCGAAGAGTACCAGAAGGTGATGCGATCGGTGGAACACGGTTCACAAGCCCCGGGGGACCACCAAGACTCGGGGGCAGGCCTCGAAGCATCGCTAACTGACCGGTACCTACGGGGCCCCCGAGAGAGTTAGGAGGTGCAAGTGGACTCGTCGTCGGTGGACCAGGCGCATGAGGTCTATGTAAATTTATTTGACCGTGTCCCGTAGGCGACGGTCCGTGGCCTGGTGGCGGACCGTGTCCGGGAGGTGAAGGCCCGTGACCTGGCGGCGGACCATGACCTGGAGGAGATGGACCATGTCCTGATGGTGGGCCGTGCCCCGGTGGTCCATGACCTGGCGGCAAAGGACCGTGAGGAGGTCCATGACCAGGCATAGGTCCGTGTGGTCGTGTCATGGTATGAGGTGCATTGTTAGTTGCCGGTGAGCTCGGTCCAGTGTAAGGGCCTCTCGCATAAGCAGGATGTGATGATAATCCTCGCATATGTTGATAGTATTGTGGAGGATACTGTCGTGACCCACCTAGAGCCCCATGCAAAGAATACATTGACATATTTTGTGGAGGTCGCGGCCCATAGGGTGATCCACCACCTTGATACATCATCGGACCCCTGAAACAAACACGTTTCAATTGTACCTACTTACAAATTAATTTATAATTTATACATGCAATAGCGTTTATCATTAGATGTTCATGTAAGATCAAAATCTAATACTTAGTGTAGTATTATTTTATCTAATTTATTTTGCGCAACAAAGCTGATTTCAGTTTAAAAAAGATATACCTAAATAAAAATATTGTAAATACCTGTATTGTTGGTTGATCATGTGTGGCATTCTTGTGATAATACTTGGTTCTTCTGTGATTGGTTTGAATGGCTGCGGCGAACCGGCCACCGACAGCGTACCTGATAATGTAAAAAGTTTAAAAATTAACAGTAAAATATTTGATAAAATGAATAGTGTCTATGGCTAACCGCGCCATTTTTATGAATCTATTGACGTCTCACAAAAGTCATTCCAGTAGTTTAGGGTCTATTTTTATGTATGAGTCTGCCTATGTGACTCCACTCTGCCGACCGAAAAGCATGAGTAGAATTCAAAAGTAGTGGTCACCCACACTATCGCAGCCTATTGAGATGCTTTTGCATGATTGAGCCTCCGGTCTCGCACTCACCAACGAAAGACTTCAGGTTGGTCTTCCATGTGAGGGTAGCATAGGTCCGGTCGAGCCCGACCGTTCGTCCTAAAATCACCGTAGCCCTACTACCTTGTGTGTGGAAAATACATAAATAAATATCTGCCAAAACAATTACTCTTCCTTTTGATTTAGCTTAAGTCAGGTAAAAAAATTAAATTACATAAAATAACTTGTCGAGTATATGAAGACTAGTACAGTAGAAAATCGATTATCCGGACCTCAGCAATAAGGACTACCCGCCGCGACCTATATTGTACCTAAGTATAATTTATGCAAGCATGAACGAGTTGGAACTGGCATCTCATGATGAAGCTCTCCAGGCCCTGGAAATAGCTCTCATGTGGTTTGAAAAACAAAGTGGTAGTGCTGTGAGTTTACTGCAGTTGAAACGAATTCTTGATTTAGCAGCGATCAAGAGAAAAAGTGGATTACGTCAAGTAACAAACATTTTAAACCAAATTCAACCTATTATTTTATTTCGTGATTATCAAATGCAAATTAGCAAATACATTTTGTAAACTAGTTATATGTACCTACACACAT
This sequence comes from Phragmatobia fuliginosa, assembly GCA_932526445.1. Taxonomy (NCBI): domain Eukaryota; kingdom Metazoa; phylum Arthropoda; class Insecta; order Lepidoptera; family Erebidae; genus Phragmatobia; species Phragmatobia fuliginosa. The sequence goes on along the minus strand of OW052064.1, from coordinate 9,712,557 downwards.
TTACTTTATTCATACATATATTTTATTTCGTGATTAGTAGGATTTAGTACATATGTAAATAAGTGCATACATCGTGTGTTGAATAAAAGTGTCTTAATATTTTTTAAACATTGAGATCATTTTTATAAATTTATAAATTTAATAAACATGGATTTTCGTTGATATGTATTTGTTGTTTATAATAAGCCATAACATTAGGTTTCTAATACGTATGCACAAAACCACATTTTCTTGATACATTAAATTATCTGGAAGTCTAACGACAATATTAATCCGATTAATCGAGTTTCTACTGTATTATAAAGGTCACATATCGATTTTCTGATAATGTTTCAGATAGTCATCATAGTATCTGCCATACATACACTATTTAACAGATAAAATTTGCTGAAATATTAAGCTTATGTGACATATACATGCTAACATCCAGAACTTGTGAAATCGAGATCTCTAGTTATAGAATATCAGTAGAATAGAATAGTGGCAAGAGCTATATTGGCGAATAGTGAATTTGGTCTTAAGTCTAAAAATTCTGATCTCCACATACCTTCTCTTAGAGCATTCTGAGGATGGTCTGGCCTTGGTTGTAGAACACCGCGTAGTTCCATGCGCACTTGGAGACGTGGCACAGTTGGCCTTTCTCTCATCTCTCCCGGGTTTACAGGAGGTCCTGGAGGACCGTGTGGTCCCGGAGGACCGTGTGGTCCCTGAGGACCGTGTGGTCCCTGAGGACCGTGTGGTCCCTGAGGACCGTGTGGTCCCTGAGGACCGTGTGGTCCGTGAGGACCGTGTGGTCCCTGAAGACCGTGTGGTCCCGGAGGACCGTGCTGAGGTCCGAAAGGTTGATGATGAGGCCTTGGACCAGGAGGGCCATGTGAGAAAGGAACAGGGGCAGGTCCGACATACTCCATTTTCTCTCTTTTTACTCGTTTGCTCTCTTGCAAGGCGATGCGTGCCATACGCTTTTCCTCTCGCTCTTTCGCTTTTAATTCTTTCATTTTCTCTTTCTCTTCTTTCTTCTGAATACGCTCGATACGTTTCGCTTCACGCTCAGCCTGTTTCGCTTCGCGTTCTTGACGTTTTCTTTCTCTTTCAGCCTGTAAATGTTGACACAAATGTAAGAACTATTTTTAAACAAAGACTATAGATATATTTTTAAACTTATGCTCCTTACTTGATTAGGTTTCATAGGTGAGCCGTCTGTTCTGAGATCTAGGGCAGAAAAATGATATTTTAATATGATTCAGTGAGTAGTCGTATTCTACATAATTCAAATCATTAAATAAAACAAAGTAATAACATTTGAGTAAAATTAGAAGAAATTATCAAAATATGGCGGTTTTTTGTGATAAAAATGTAGTATTTTTGTGTAAGGAGTATAGTATAATTTATCTCACTAAGCCAACGGTCGTTTGCATCTTTATTACTTCTATCTTTATTCCAGTAACGAAGAATTTTATGGTGATTTTCAATGACTTGGAATATAATGTTAGGAAGAGAAGCAAGACTCACCCTTAATCTTCACCCCGATGAGTTTGGCGAGCGCGTCGTCAGGGGCGGGAGGCTCGTGGGCCGGCGCGAGGCACCCCCCCGCCCCGCCGACCCCGCCCCGCCCGCTGCGACACCCGCGACCACCTCTGCAATGTTCAATTACATACATACTCTACACCATGCTTACAGACACCAAGCCCAATGAGATAGTATTGCCATCACTACATAGTATAGTAACAAAGTCGCTTTCTCTGTCCCTATGTATGCTCAAATCTTTTGGATTTTGATGCCATTTTCTTTAATAGATAGAGTGATTCAAGAGGAAGGTTTTCATGTATAATACATGCATAATATTATAGCAGAGAAACATTGATAATTTTAGAGGTTTCTAATGTGATGTTGTAAATAAACCCATTTTTTACGCTTAATTGCAAACGCTGGCTGTACCCTACAAGATAGAAATATTGGACATCTTAAATATTGGACATCTTAAAAAGGTCTACAAAAAAGTCCGCGATGGTATATGTCTATCTCTTAGGGATAACCCACAATAACCATTTTTTTTTCTTTTTACGAAAAATACTGGCTTATTTACGAAGCGATTTTAAGCAATGCAGTATTAATCCTTATCCAATTAAGTACCTTAAATACATTGTGTATTTAATATAAATTAATATGGCCCTTTACAGTATTTAATTTAAATTAATACTTTTGAATATATTACAGATTTAAAATGCAGGAACAAAGCGATTGTGGCGGTACCGGCCGGGGCCCGTTAGTTGACGCTGCTGTCGATTTGTCACTATCAGTTAATAACTAAACACAATACTTTATTATGAATTAATATTCTATGGCGGTACGAAGTTCACCGGGTCAGCTAGTATAAACATAATTAAAAACAATAAAAATCAACAAGCACACTTTTTTGAATAAAGTTTAGTATGACAGTCGTCAACACCCTATCTTAAAAATTATATTATAATAGTGTCAACGACAGTAAATTTATGAAAAAAAACCAAATCTATCATTCAGTCCATTTCAGCTATCAATCTGTTTGAATGTATAAAATAAATATGAATAAACGTAGGCCACAGGCGACACATCATGTATTGGGATATATATAGAGTAATATGATATGTAGCTCAAATTAATAAAAGTAAGTAGTGTGTATGGAATCTAAGTTACGCATTATAGTATGGTAATTATAGGGTTCTTTCAAGGTACTAGCATTACTTTCCACGCCAATTTCAGTACGAATGGACCGGCTCGATCGGGGCGGTAGTACCCTCGCATGGCAGACCAGCCTAAAAATTACAGCATTCATGCTTTTATATATCATTGGTAAGTGCGAGACCGGAGGCCCAATGACCAAGAAGCATCTCACTAAGCCGCGATGGTGTGTGTCAAAATGAAGGTCGGCACAAAGGTCATCATCCTGACCATCACTCTGGGATTCTAATCACGCTCTCAATCAGGCTGAGTAGAGTCAGTTCGGCAGGCTCACATTCATATATACAAAAAACAAAGTCAATCAATCACAAAAAAGATCGTAACACGACCGTATGCATCATCAGTGATGACGATGATTATAAGAAATCGCGAACGTTACGTACCTGCCGCCCCGCCCCCCGCGGCTGCCCCGCCCCCGGCCCGGCCGCGCCAGAACCGGTGGCTCCCCCGCCCTCACTCCCACCTCCGCACTCAGCCCGCTCTCCGCCGTCGCCTCCGCATCTGAAATACAACTCATGCCGTTACATATATCACAAACTAACCGTGTGGGATTAAAGGTGCGCGTCCATTGGCTCGCGCCTTACGCACCGCCCGCACCGAACTCCGGCATTTCTGAGCAAGGCAAATCCGTTTAATCCGTTGCGTGCCGTGCGTCCGGCGCGGGCCAATGGACGCGCACCTTAAGAATACAGAGGATTCTATTAAGTTCATATGTGTGCTGAGAGCCGATCATAACATCACTGCGAGGGAAGGAAAACTCATAACAAACCCTATACCGACCCGTCTGGCCGGCGTGGCATCCTAGACCAAACCTCCTTTGTATGGAGAGGCCTATGTTCAGCAGTGGACTGTTTTAGGCTGTCGATGATGATTGTCAGTGAAATTAAATGTGGGAATCAAAATAATATTGGACTGAATTGGATGGGTTCGAGTTTATTCAGTATTTTCTATACAAATAAATAAAATTCTGTCTGTATGTAATATCTAATGAATACTAAATGCATATCAAAGTATATACGGTACTAAGATTAAAACAATTGTTTTTAAATTTTTCAGAAATTTGTTAGAAAGCTGACTACCTAAGAAGTAACTTAAGCTATTTTTTTAGATTAGCTTCGCTTTGCGACGTTACTCGCGCTTTTATATAGCACCCTGTAACGGCACAGCTGCGGCACGGCTCTGTATTGAATTTTGGCTGCCGCTAGCTCGCCGCACGCACGCCAACCGCGAGTTGCAAGCTCTTTATACTGATGTTATGAAACATATTATTCGACATACGATTTAAGGGTCAAATGCAAATGACAAGCTAATCTGGGTTGAAGCTGTGCCGTTGCCGTGCTTGTATAGTGTGCGTTGACCTTAACACTGCTAGACTCAGCTAGTTATTGAATAAGTCTAGTGCACTAGTATTATCGACGACGATACATTTCTAAAATCAAAACGTACCTCGATTCTGAGCTGCTAATTGGTTTAGATGCGCCTGCAGTTCTTCTGTTTTAGCCTTCGTGACATCCTCTGGCAACTTCTCTAGCGGTACGACGGCCGTCTTCTTTATCAAGTCGCTGATAGCTTTCCGTTTTTCTTCTGCTGTTTGTTCTTCTTCTTCCTTCTTCTTGTTTTTGTTGCGCTCGCGGTCAGAGTCGGACGTCATATCTGAGTCGTCGATTTTATATTCGTCTGAGCTATCAGGCATATGTTTACCGCTGGATTTATGCATTTCCTGGAGACGAAAGAAATGATCGGTACTGTTATAAGAATGTTATTTTTCATTCTGAGAACAGAATATTATTGCGGTAATCGGAAAGTTTCAATTCAAATCGAATCTGCACACACGCGAGCGGAGCAACGGGCAAAAGTCTTGGTTGCTTTAGTTGTTTGAGCGGTCCGGCGGTGTTCAAATCTCACATGGGACAATACTTTGTATAATTCAAAAATTTGTTGTTTTGAGACTGGGTGCTCTTATATATTATATAAAAAGTGAAGGTTAAGCATTAAAGTAACGTAGATGTACTTACGTCCTCCGACTCGGTATTGGGCATCTCAGTGTAGTTGATCTTCTTCTGCCTTGTGCGGTGTTTCGGCGACCAGTCGTTGGGCTGATCATCGCTGAGGCCGCCGTACGTGACGCGCGCGCGTACCACGTTCCCGGCCGCGTCGTACTGCGTCAGGCCGCCATGCTTGCGGTGCTTCGACGACTTCGAACGACGCTTCGACTTACCCAACTTAAACTTCGATTTTGATCTGCAAGTAGAACACATTTTACTCATAGTTTCTTTGAAACAAAATATTATTTCTAGAAGTGATCGTCGTGAGCGATAAGACCGCTTATTATAGTATGAAATGTAGATCTCCATCTACGTCTGTACGAAACTTATACGTTAGTGATGTGCGATTAAAACAGGGTGGACCAAAATTTCAATCGGTAGACGAGCGACGACGACGACGACGAGCAGCGACGGCGGGGTGGGGTGGAGGGGCTACGAAGTGCAAAAGCAGCTAATGGGAATTCAGTACCATGGAGTCGTGATAAACAACGCGCGTTCTGTGTACGCAAGTACTACCGCAACACCGATTCTTTTAGTATGGCGCAACGAAAATTTTACGCTCATTACAACATAAAAATAAAGCTTCATCGATTCAATTGATTAGAAAATGGGTACAGAAGTTCGATGAGTCAGGTTCAACAATGAATCAACCACGATTCGGCCGACCTAGAACATCAAGAGATCCCGAAAATGTCGAGCGTGTAAGAGCGCCTATTCGTGAAATACCTGGACTTTCACTTGGAAGCGGTCTAACATTTTAGGCGTGCCCAGATCATCGTTGATTCATATTATTTACAAAGATTTACATTTATATCCGTACAGAATTCAAATGGTACAGGAATTAAAGCCTCAAGATCACTCTCGCAGGCTCCAATTTGCAATGTTTTGGACAAGAAGTGATATCCAAAAGAGGTGTCATTAACTGGTCTCACTTCATAGCCCGAACTTATCCCCAATGGACTTATTTCTTTGGGGATACCTTAAAAGCAAAGTTTTCAACAGCAACCCATAGTCCCTAGAGGAATTAAAGGAAAATATACGAGAGGTAATGTAAAACACGAAACACTTTTGAGGCCGTCATTGAAAAGTTTCGCTACAGGTTGCAGCTAGTCAAAGTAGTCAAGGATCACATATGGATAATGTGAACTACCTATCATTCAGATGGAATATAAACGATTGAGATTAAAACCGTAATTAAGAATGCATTTTATACATCATCACTACTAGCTAATCACTATCCACTGCCGGTTATAAACCTCTCCTTGGGAAGGAGATTCTATACAAATTTTTTTTTTTTAAACATCGTCTAGTCCCAAAATAAGCAGAGCTTGTATTATGGGTACTAAACAACTGATATAAATACATAAACATACTTTTTCTTTTGTAAACACATACATATTATACATAGAAAACACCCAGACTCCGAAACAAATATTTGTGGATTACACAAATATTTGATCCGACCCGGGAATCGAGCCCGAGACTTCTTGATCATTGGCATTGGCCAACCACTAGACCAACAAGGCAGTCAAACATATATAATAAATACTTACTTTTACACTCAATGTTATCTTTTACAGTCAACCAAAGAACAAGTCACATTAAGTGCCTCTGAGGAACTTCACAAAGAAGCCACTTAGATTTCAGCATGAACAGGTCGAGCCGGTACTACCATCTCACAGAAGACCTACCTAAAGTGACAACATTTCTGTCGTCGTATTTCGTTGATGAATGAAACCAGTCACTGAATGAAGTGCAGGTCACCACACTGCATTTTCTGCTATGGTTATTACTTCTTTTAGATTTCACTCATGCTTTCCATCAAACAGAGTACAATCACTTTGGCAGACTGATACATAAAAAACTCACTTAGGCTTAGATGATGATGACCACTCCTTGGCGCCGGCAGATTCACTGGAGCTTTCTTCAAATATTCCTTTTTTCTTCTTCTTAACTTCTGGTGATGATTCAGCTAATTTCGGACGGTCTATGGACACAGTACAACTTATTAGGAAATCAAATACATATTATACACGAATGACAAGATGAACCAATTGTTAAAAAAGCACATTGCGTTTAAATAATACTGAAATTGACTAAGATCGGTTTCAGTGCTTGACGGAGAGTCGAGGCACATGGTTTCTTCTGACGATACGCATAGTTTAACCTTTTGAACGCCAGAGCAAAAACTGGTCAACTTGCCCTCAACGCCAGACCACAAATTTAGCGCAAATACCTACGAAAAAAATAAGGATTCCAAAACTTTATCGATAACATGAATTGTATTTTTATTTTCGTCTGCAATTTCAAAATATATGTCCTTATAAAATTGAATTTATTTCAACATTACACCTCTTCCCACTCTAGTAATAGTTATACACTATTTACAGAGTTGTTTAATACCGTAATAACAGATATGAGACGACAATTTAATTAAATATAATAACTATAGGTACGACACTATTCTTGATCTGTTGTCTTCATATTATGACCCTGGCGTGGGCGGTACGTCATTTTTTGAATATTGCGCTTCTCAAATAGGGATGTAGCAACGTAATATCTCGCTTATCGAGTACAATATTATCTAATAATAAATAAAACACGTGTTATAAATTAGATTTAAATTTTCTATAATTCCGTTGAAGGAGATATTTTAAAAAAATACACGATTCAAATAGGTTAAGTATATAATCAACTTTATAAAAATAAAACATTTTAACAATGTAATACAGTATGTATACATTTATAGCTTTTCAATACTAGCTTCTATAAACCTGGCATAAAAAGTAACAAATAGGTTAAGTAATAATCAACTTTATAAAAATAAAACATTTTAACAATGTAATACAGTATGTATACATTTATAGCTTTTCAATACTAGCTTCTATAAACCTGGCATAAAAAGTAACAAATAGGTTAAGTAATAATCAACTTTATAAAAATAAAACATTTTAACAATGTAATACAGTATGTATACATTTATAGCTTTTCAATACTATAGTCGTCACAAAATAAGAAGCCCGTTTTGACATGCGTCATTTGACATGCCGCGATGAACTTTGTAGTAAGAAATTGAAAAATCAAATTCATAATCCTATTTAATTACTATGTTACCCATACATACTTTAATATAAAATTATAATATCACCTAACGTGCCCTACATCACTAGTTGTCACATATTTGTGACTCTGGCGTGTGAGGACATTCTTTTTTTAGAGTTTATTTCTTTCTTTTTAGCGTAAAATTTCTTAATATTATAAAGCAATTTAAATAGTTTTATGGAAATAGATAAGAATTAGAGCTTCTTCTTAAGGTGCTGATATAAATTTAAAGACATAAAAGTAATGTTTAAATGCTTTATTTCGTATTTTGGTGTACTGCGTTTGTTTTGTTGGCGTACAGGGACAGTTTTCGCTTGTCACATATATGTGACCCTGGCGGTCAAAAGGTTAATTGCTACTTATTATCTTCGTAGACGGCTATGGAACGGAAGACGGTAGATATCGCGTACACCCAATGGTTTCCCAAAGAGAATTTTAAAGGGAATTCACTACTATATATATATAGTAGTGAATTCCCTTTAAAATATATAGTATATATATATATACTATATAATATACTTTTCAATTACTTCAGATGTACACAAAATCGAAAAAAAAAATGATTTAACATTTAATGCCGATATACAGTGAAATCTGGTTAATTGAGACATCAAAGGACCTGCAATGTTGTTTCACTTATAGAGGTATTCCACTTACCCAGTGTCTCAGATATCCAGGTATAAATAGATGTCTCATTAGAGAGGTTTCATTAATAGAGGTCAGAATACAGGTTATTTCAGTTATATAGGTGTTATTATAAAATAAAATAACACGTTATGTTAACATTATAAATGAGTTTTGATAAAAAAAATTATAGTAAAAGTAATCGTACAAATGCAATAAACAAAAAGGTTCAAGCACGTTTACACATTACAAATATGGAAACAGAGTGTATCAATTTTAAAAATTTGACATTTTCGTTTGTCTTTTCCAAGTATCAGACATTAGATGTTTTTCGATGTTATAAACACATTCGTATGATAGTAAAATGAAACTAAACTGGAGGTCATTGAGGCTCAAAATTAGTTACGTAGTTAAGTGCGGAATTTACGGGTACAATAAGTAAGTAAATTAACAAAACGATGTTATCTCAGTTGCAGAGGTTTATGCATATACAATTCACTCGCTGTCTCAGTTATAGAGGTAACTATGATGATAAATCGAAAGAACGAATCCCAGATATAGAGGTTTGCTTCATCCCACTAACAGAGGTAAATCAGTGCCAAAGCGTTGGGACCTCAGAATGAATACCAGTTATGGAGGTTTCTCACTCAACCAGGTTTCACTGTATTTGTTCGGCCGACTGACGGTAGGCTACGACGCGCTCGTCCTACGGTCCTCGTACGCAGTGCGTAGCAATATACGTATATGTAAGGTCGGTCCAGTACTGAACACTTTATGCATTTTCACATAAATGATAAACGCGACCGACCTAAATGTTGTGAAAGTCTAAAAACAATTATTCTATAGAAAGATAAAAGGTCTCGGGTTCGATTCCCGGGTCAGACCAAATGTTTGTGTGATCCGCAACTATTTGTTTCGGAGTTTAGGTGTTTTCTATGTATAATATTTATGTATTAAAAAAAATATGTTTATGTATTTATATCAGTTGTCTAATACCCATAATACAAGCTCTGCTTAATTTGAGACTAAATGGCGTTGTGTGTAAGATGTCAGAAATATTTATTTATAATATATCTAAAGTCCATCCGATCTAAGAGATACCATAAGATGTTTCATCATCAACTCGAAACAATTTTGTATAAGCGTAACTCACATAATCTATATAGCCATTTCCGTAAAACCATGCAAGTGTAAAATTATTTTTATTTCATCATATAAGTATTTTTTATGTAAATCTTTAAAACAAAGCAAAAAACTAAATACATAAGAGAAGTATTTTTTGAGACGCCATTTCAAAGTCACGTAGTTAGGTACTTTACCATAGTGTATGTAGTGACATTTACAATTAACTGGAATATCCTCATATCATGAATATCATCAAGAATAAACTAGTTGTACGCATAGTCAGCTCAAGCGTATTAGTACGTGTTCTTATTAGTTAATCTGCTCAGTCTGTCTGTTGACGTCAGGTGTACTTTCAATGGTCCTTCGAGCCGAGAACTATCCCACGATGTACAAGGGGTGGGATTGAGATCGTGGGTTCGATTCTCACCCAGAATAAATAATTGTGTGATAAGGATGATATACGTTCCGTATCTGAATGTTTGTATTTTAAAATACATTATGTCTGTCAGCTCTACCGTTAACTTTACCATTGCACAGACTTCGCCTAATTTTGTTTTCACGTAAACCCTTTTTCTTCGCAAATAAAAATATTTTACGTTACTCCTGATAAAAGCAGTTTAGAGACAATGAGAGTACCATTAAAGTCGGTTTAACCGTCACAATGGAAGAAACAGACAGACTTGTATATATTTTCATACGTATTTAGAGAAAAACTGTAGTAACAAACATACATTTTAATCATATCATTTATAGAAAATAATAATATGTTATTTGTGAGGTACCTTTTTTATTTTCAGATCGACCCGTCCGTCGCAGCGGAATGGAGTCCGATGAGCGTGAGTCGCCAGAACTGTCGCGCTCTGCAGACGACGATATCTCTTCCGATGACGATTCCATACTAAAAACCAACAACGTTTTATTACTTTTTGCTCTAGAACAACATATTTATATAAATAAAACACTCAATTAAAATGTTTATTGCTGACTTAGTTTACATGTAGTCTTATGCTATAGAGTATCTCAACTTAGTAGCCTTTTCCAGGGTATTGCAACTTGAGATACTATTTGAATCTATTAAAATTGCAAATCATTGTAATCTAGCTTTCGCCAATGGCTCCACCCACATGTATGTCAGTTATCGTGGTAAAAATTATGCCTATATTCTATCCGGACAGACAGACAGACAGAGTTACTTTCACATTTATAATTATTCGGCTTTTGACGTTGCTTCTTTTCCATTTTATAATTAGTAAGGATAAATTTTTGTTAAAAATATCCCATACCCCCCCCCCCCCCAACCTTCTGAATCCGAGAGGGAGGGGAAGCTGTAAGGATGTTACTACTTGCTAACCTATCTTCACACGCGCATAGGGTGACTCCTCGATTGCTCTCCTATATTATATAAAAAAAGTAGTTAATTTTTGTAGAAAAGGTATAATTATCTTCTTAATTCCATGTTATTGTCGACCAGCTAAAACTTGGTGCTGTAGAAGTTTGATGATGATTCTCTTCATGGTAATTTGACTCAGAACCACTTGTACATTATTTTATACTCATGTTTATTACTCTACACGGGACTTATTTGCGATAAATTAAAAAGGTTACGATAACTTCCCTGTGACCACAAGCGGTATAAACCGTCCGAAACGTCGGAAAGTAGAAGGTTTCGTAACCTTTTTATTTTTATCGCGAATAAGTCCCGTTACAGTAATAAACATGAGTATGTGTAAAAGTCGCGAAAGCCTAAGAACAGTCACTTCTACATACACTTAGAATGCCTCATGTTAATTGTAGTAAGAGTCTACGGAGTTTAATTAGATAAATATCATGGTACCGCTACGGATGTGGTTGGTTATAATTACCCGGTATCTTTGAAGTCTTCATCGGTTTCGTCATCATCCTCTGAGGGCACTTCTAGAGAATTCAATTTGCGCGGCTTTCGACGTTGCTTCTTTTTCATTTTCTTTTCTATCGGTTTACCCTGAAAAGGTTTAAATGTTATTGTTATAAATATTGCCTCACTTTAATAATTTTCTTAAAAAACTTGTATGTGACCTTATTTTTCTCCTGTTTTTGCAAAATTTTCTGATAATACTCCGCTTTTATTAGTCCTAACGTGATTTTATATAAGCCTTTCTTGATAAATGAGCCATCTAACAGTGGAACAAATTTCAAATCGGACTAGTAATTTCTGATATTAGCGTGTTCAAAAAAAGAAAGAAAGCAACAAAGTCCTTAGCTTTATAATATCAGTATATTTTAATTTTGATTTCGATTTTTTACACTAAGCGACTGCCAGTACCCAAGCGATTTCGATATTCTGTACATACGACTGCTGTTGGACTTCTCATATAGCTAATTCATAACTTACTTTATAATTAATTAAATATTGAACTAAATTTATCAGGGTCTTTTTCGTACATTGTTAAAAACTACGAATAAAAAATAAGTCAGGAACTGTAACAGCGCTCTAAAAATGACCCAACAAAAGTCGTGTCCAATTAGGCGGTGTTTAAAAGTCTTGTCCACCGCGTCATTAGTCGGATATTATTTTTGCAAGCGAGCACACGTCCTGTTTCTATTTATCATTGTTTTGTCAGTAATCATGTCAGCTAGTGTTGTGAAGTAGTGCAGGAGCCATACAATGCTAAAATGTTCAGGGATCACTTTTCACTAGTAAGTAGTAGCAAAATTATAATTATATTTACATACCTACATCTCTTATGTTCGGTAAGTAGGTTCTTATTACCTCCAAATGGGGCTTGTAAGTAACTTATTAGCGCTCTAGGGTAATAATGTAGCTAGAAAAGCCCTAGGGCGGTAAGTAATTAAAAAAAAAACGCTTCTTCCTTACCAAAAGTTCGCGTACATCTAACCATCATACTGGCAAAGACATCATGCATTCAGCCCAATGACCAAAGAGGTCGCTTTGCTTTCAGCCTTGTCTTCGTGAGAGTATATTAGTCATCAATTTTAAATATCGAACGGCGAAGCTCAATTTCATTCTTGAAAAAAACAATTAAAAAGTTCTTGACTTGTTTCTTTTTAATGAAAAGAGGCGGGAATAGAAAACTTTTAATTTAAATATTGTTTTTTTGGGATTTTTTTATAATTACGTGCGAATTAGGAAAAAACATGAATTCTTCAAGTGATGAAGATATAAGCTGCACTCCCAATTCAATGAAAATGGAAGCTGAAGCAGCAATTAACAATGTTTTATTTTTATGATGCCGGTTTTTTTCTACTTACCTCACAATCGAGATGTAAAGCAGAATAGTTACCTCGGGTGTAAGCATCAATTGCACCCTCGAACTATAGGCGCCCTCGCTGCGATCGTGCGCCTAAATATCTCGGGCTGCAATTGATGCCTTACAGCCCTTGGGTACTAATCTACTATTAATGATTTGCAAATATGTTATCAAATCAAACCGAGATGGTTAACACTATGCAATTTACACGAAGTCAGTATGTATTTTTCTCTTCTTGGTGGAATATTGAAAAGTATATAAAAGTAATTACCTGTTCCATGGCCTCCCGTTCTGCTTTCATCTTTTCCTCCTCGGCGGCTTCGATGATAGTGGAGATATCCTTCCCGCGGCCTTGGTTACCAGCACTCGTTGTTGCCTCTACGTACTCCTCCTGTATAGACATGTATAATAAGATATCTCATGGCAAAGTATCGAACAAGAATAAACATTACTATTAAGTCTTTAGTAATTCTCAGGCTGGACATAGTCCTTAGAAAGGAAGTTTTGGTCTGATATATTACTAGACGAGTTAGTAAAGAGTTTGTTTGAAGTTGTGTGTATATCTGCTCATCTCGTTTCGTCGTGCCTCTTCAATATTTACGGAATGAGAGAGTTGTGACACTCTGTATTCTTAATTCGCCACTAGCACCCATGCTTGGTTATCCAAATAAAAAATATATATTATCTATACATATAATTCTCGGGTATCTGTGTTGCCATTTGTCATTACGAAGTTCATTAACTCTTAAAGCTATTGAATCAATTTTCTCATTTTTTTAAACGCCTATATATTGCGCTTAGTCCCATAGAATTGGACTAAGCTCTATATATCGCAATATGATTAGACAAGCGTTTAAAAAACAAATAATAAATATAATAAATAAATATTTCGGACATCTTAAACACAACGTCATCAAACACGTCAAAAACAAACTAAGCAGAGCTTGTGTTATGGGTACTAAACAACTGATATAAATACATAAACATACTTTTTTTTGTAAATACATACATAGACTCCGACTCCGAAACAAATATTTGTAAATAAATGGTCCGACCCGGGAATCGAACCCGAGACCTCTTGATCAGCAGCCGCAAACGCTAACCACTAGAGCAACAAGGCAGTCAAATAATTAGAAGGGATTTGTTGACATGTACAAGTAGTAGCAAGAGTGCGGGGTACCTTGATGGCGGAGCTGATGAGGCGGTCGTACTCCTGCGCGCGGTAGCTGACGGGCAGCTGGCGGCGCGCGCGCAGGCGGTACACGCCTCCCTCCTCCTCGTCCTCCGACGACGACCACGAACTGCTCCCACTACCCTCTGCAACCACCACCACATATAACCATCTTATATTTTTCTGTCGAGACTACACTACTTGGGCATACAAATAAGGCAATGCCAATGGTGACCAGACGACCGACGATTTCAAGTTCTTGAATCGCTTATCGCTCGAACAATTTAATGGGTTTTAGGGTTCGGAAGTTTATGAATCGGAACCCTTATAGATTCGTCATGTCCGTCCGTCTGTCAGTCCTCGACTTACCGTCCAAACGTTAAGTACTAGAAAGATGAAACTTGGCATGAATTACGTCGACAAAGTGCTATAATAAAATTATAAAAATCATTTTTATTTGGGGTACCTCCCCTACCCGTAAAGTGGGGATGTTTTTTTTTCCTCGCGGCTACCCCGTCGTGTGGGGTATCATTAGATAGGTCTTATAAAAACATTAAACGGTTTCTAAGACAGTGCATTTTTTTTTAAAAACAAATGACACCCCCCCCCCTCTCTACAAGCTAAACGGCTAGTTTAAAAAATTCTGGATAAATTCATGATGGTGGTCCATATAATGAACTTTATAGAAAAACTACTCTGCCCGATGCAAAGTAGCGTAGAATCCAAGAGTAGGGGTCACCATTCTCATTGTGAGTGCAGACAATGCAGCATGGTGACACACACCAAGGCCACTTAGTAAGATGTTGCTGCATCATTCACCCAGCCTCCAGAAGCCGGAAGTGATGTTTTTGGCTAAAACTTCTTGTTCTTTTCAAATTTCGTTTAAAAAAATGTTTATAGAAAGACAAGAAAATCTAGCGAGATAATTACGAATATTCCTTTGTTTACATTAAACTGCGTATCTCGTATATCATAAAAAGATCATTGGTCCATTTCCAGATGGCCGAACCGAAGGCCCAATGATGCAGAAGCATGTCACTAGGCCGCCATGTGTGGGTCACCTAATTACCTACCTAAAGGTCTCTATACTGATTAATTAATAAACGTGTATATGACTGTGTCTCTTTCATAGTCCTCACACAGAAGATGAAACTAAAAAGACAGCAATTGTGCTGGCGTATTTCAATCGTGATATGTGATATTTAAGAGGTCCAATGATGCAGAAGAATCTCAATATCCCGCCATAGTATGAATCGCCGTGCTGCATTTTCTGCATTAAAATGAGGATGGTGATTCCTGCTTTTAGATTCTACTCGTGTTTTCCACCAGACAGAATATTCACTTTGGCAGGCTTAAATATTTTAAAAACAGAAGAATGAGGAAAACAACAACATAAATGCTTACCACCTGTTTTACGGTAAAGCAGTCATCCCATTAATGCCAAACTATAGCTCTCCCTAGTTAATGCAAGTCTACTTACCGCTGGACTTTTCCTCCTTCACTTTCTCTTGCTCTTCTTCAGACTCTTCTTTCTTCACTGGTTCTTCTTGTTTCTTCCGTTCTTTTTCAGCTTCAACTGCTATGACTAGCTCATCCAACTTCACCAGTTCTTCCTCTAGCGATGCTATTAACTTTTCCTAAAATTTACATGGGTTCATTAGTAAGTCAACTAAAAAGCTGGCTTAACAAGATAATAATGTCATTATATCAACTGTTTATTATAATAATTTTAATATTAAATATCTCACACCACGATGTCGCAAAAGTTGTGATAGTTTGTAGCCAAATTGATATTCACAAAAAACATCAATTGTGGTAGAATAAAATTGGCCAAATGCGTGTCAGGCCACGCATAGAATAGGGTTCCGTAGGCACCCATAATGGTAGGTAGATTTAAAATCGTGTACAATAGACAATAGTTATAATAACTTATTTTTTTTTTTACCGTACGAAGTTTTCCAACTGACTGCGTTTTACAAGTTGAATAACCCATAAACGAATACCTAAATCGAAAACTGGTTTTAGAAACCTCACAATGTTTTTTATTATATATTACAATTGTCAGTTTATGATTATATATTACAATTGTCAGTTTCATCAAGTAGGTAAGATAACTAACATGATTGCAGGGTGGGCAGAACCACAGCCCCTCAGGCACCACGAACAGCACGGGCTTGAGGCAGCTGGCGTGGTAGCCCGCGTCGCACTTGTCGCACAGCAGGATCCACTCGGGCTGCTCTGCGCTGTTACACCGCTTGCAGTAGCCGTCGTCTTTCTCTGTGTAAAAGTACAAACATTCATTATGAGGTAGCATCTTTCGTTAGCGACTTCTTTTTCATTTGTTTTCTGTACCCAGGTAGAAAAAACAACAAAACAAACCAAAAAGCCAGAACACCTTGTCTTGCTTCAGAGAAGATAGGTAAATTGATTTTGCATTATTTCATAACAATTGGTTCAATTTATATGTAATTAAGTGACAGAAAAAATGTTCAATTCTTTTTCGTAATTTTAATAAAAAAATAAGAATAGGCAGCTCTTTCTTGCATGCCTGTTGACAGTCAAAATTAATTTTAAGTTATATCAAAGTACTGGGATCGAAAACTTTATTTTGGGCTGTAACTCACTTGTTTATTTTAGAACAAAATCTATTCACATTTAAAACTGCAATATTTTAAAATAAAAAATATGCAAAAAATGTTTTACCTTCTTGTAATGTGCGTGCTCTTTTTAACGGTTCAACAGGTTCTCCAGTTTCCAAGTCGGATTCGGGAGAAAACTCGTGATCCGATTTATTAAAGTCCGCTGTAAATATAAAGACGTTTATAATTTCGTTTGTTCTAATGGTATAAAACATGTACAGCATTTTGCAGCCTATTAACTGCAGTCTGGTAACATTAGTCTGAGGCCTTTACAGACAAGTAGTTTCAAATTAAATAAATTGTGTATAAGTTATTGACGCCAGGCTTAGTTATGTAGCACACAAAAGTGTCTTGTAAAATTCGTGGCAAAACTTTAATATTGTGTAACAACAACTGTCATGCTCAGATTATAATTTTATTATCTACTAGCTGATCGCAACTTAATTGCATTTTTCATTATTACTTTATGTCTATTGGTCATAGCATGATGCTGTATAGCCTTAAACCATCCCCCATAAAAAGGTCAGCAGATCACACTTGATGCTGTGACAAAGATTAATTAAGATTCATTCTTATTTATTTGAATTATTAAAAAAAGAATAAGTAAAAAACTATAAACTGTCTATGAAAACACTTTGACAAAAAATTTACAGCCTATGTCACTAGGACTATTATTAAACATTTATTGGCACTTCTTTAATCAAAATCGTTTGGTAGTTTAAGCACTATACAGTGAAATATTCAAACACATAGACTGCCAAAACTAAACTAAAATCGTTTCGTAAATTTTTCATTATTAAAATTCATAATTCATATATTGTTAGTATTTGTCACTAACTTACGTTCAGGTTCTTCATGCAGTTCAAAGAGTGGTTCGTCAGAATCGGAATCAGGTTCGGGTCCGGTAGAGTCAGAGCGCCAAGCTGGGGCGTGACGCCGCCGCCTAGACCTATCATCACAGCTGCTCGCACCCGAAGCCACCCATTCCTCTTCTTCGTCGTCGTCTTTATTCTAATAATAATAATTTATTTGTTTGTTAAAACTTCCTGCAAAACATATTGCACAACGCAGACTTAATGCCACAGGCATTATCTTACAGACAAACCTTTGGGTGTTGCGAAGCTGTCTGTGGCAGGTGTATATTAGGACAAGTAAGATGGAGAGACTAAATGAATTAATTTCCAAAATATATTTATATATTTATCAATTGAGGTGAACAGGAGAATTCAGCTGGGTTGGGCGGCGTTTGGGAAGCTTCGTCGGGTCTTCTCATCATTCTCATCATCGATCCCACAGTGCCTAAAGACGAAAGTCTTCAACCAGTGCGTCCTACCCGTCATGACATACGGAGCCGAAACGTGGACACTCACGGCACGGCTGGTCCACAAATTCAAAGTCACGCAGCGTGCTATGGAGAGGGCTATGCTCGGAGTTTCTCTCAGAGATCGTGTTAGAAACGAGGTAATCCGGCAGAGAACTAAAGTGATCGACATAGCCCACAGGATTAGCAAGCTGAAGTGGCAATGGGCTGGCCATATTAGCCGCAGGACCGACAACCGTTGGGGTAAACGTGTTCTTGAGTGGAGACCGCGTCTCGGCAAACGTAGTGTAGGACGTCCACAGGCCAGGTGGAGTGATGATTTGCGCAAGACGGCTGGCAGGAGCTGGATGCGAGTCGCCGAGGATCGAACTGAGTGGCGTGCAATTGGAGAGGCCTATGTCCAGCAGTGGACTGCGATAGGCTGATGATGATGATGATTTATCAATATATGTAGACATACACATATATATACACATGCATATACATATATTCACACATTATTTATACACATATACACAGATCCATACATATGTACCCATATACAAATGAAAAATCGAGATAGAAATGTTATTCTGATGACTCCGTCAACAAGTCTCTATAGTGTTTTCGCACTTTAAATTTAAAACTGGATCGGCTAGTGGACATCCTGCTTTCCAATGGGAGAGCGTTCCAAAGAGTAATTAATACAATAACAAAATCAGTACAGTCAACCTGGGTAACTTTGACAGATAATTGCGATATTTTACACAATATTATAAAATTCAAGCATACAAAACGACTGTATTTTGCTTTTTTAGTGCTCTCATAACACTTTTCACCGGTAAAGATTAATTAAATTCTCTAAAAAATTATCAGTCCATAAGAAAACCTGATTTTCTAGTCTGTCAAAGTTACCGACATTACATGGGTAACTTTGACACACAGAACCATTCATAGAAAAGTAGTAATTATTATATTTTGTATTAATCTGGGTAACATTGGTTTATGTTTTTCTTCTAAATGGGTATAACCGATGTATTAAGAAGGTACTGCACGAAATTGTGGAATTTGACGTATTTTCAAATCAGTAGTACTATGCGCTGCATTAATTAAACACATCAAAAGTATTTGTATAGTTTAGGTCGATCCTTGAACAAGATCTTAGGCATGTTGGAATTTGAAACAGATACATATGAAATTAAAAAAACGATACATATATGTTGTGTGTCAGATGAAATCTTAAAAACATTTTTCTTCGAAAAGATAGTAGATTTTACGTATAGAACAATAATTTTCATATGACAATATTTGTATTTACATTGTGCAGGTTATCCGCGTTGTATAGTTTAATTTAAAAGTATAAATCTAAAATTATTAAGACTTTTCAATTTTTAACACAAACGCCTGATGCACATTGCACATTGCGCTGAAAAAAACATTGCTCTAATTAAATTTCTAGGTCTAAAACTTCAAAGCAGAATGGATCTAATTACTAATATTAATGTGATCGATTTTGTTTTGAAGTTTTTTTTAGACTTATGTCAGTATTATATTGTGTATCATGTCTATATGTCATTGGTTATACTTACTGGCAAATAAGAAAATTGGAAAAAAAATCAAATGTCGAGTCGAATCCTGTACAGAGTAGTGCGAACGTAGAGCAACAAATGTACGAAACACAATACAAACGTACAAACGCAAATAGGTAAATATCTCAAACAGGTATGTTTAATGTTACTGTTATAATTTTATTGTAAATTCAATGTTCCGTTCACAATTATTCGTCAGTTGCTAGATTTATTATAAACTTTACAATGTCTTCTCTGTCCTTTCTTTAATAACTACATTAATTTTATCGCAGGCTACCTTTGGCAAATCATCGGGTAATCAAGACGGTAGAAAACTTCAAAACGTAAATATTTACTTTCGATTATAAACATGTATTTAATCACTCTTATCAAACTCACTTTATTATTATAGGCCTATATTTTTCAGGTTACATGTTATTTTATGGTCAAGAAAGAACTTATAGTAGAAAAGGAAAACACGAATGAAAGCAAAGCCACAATTCGGGTACCTGTTTGAACCAAGAACTTACCCACCACAACTCTCCATTTGGTTGCAACTTCAGTAATTTAAAAATTAATGGAGAATATAGAAATTGTTTTCATTCCTATATGTGTGATGCAAAATTAAGATTGGAAAATTGTAGAAAACCTAGAAACAGCAAGGAACTTGCACTCAATCAAAATATCGTGAATAATTAAGTGTATAGGTATGGAATTCAGTGCCCTGGAGCAAGTCACAACTTCTCTTGATATACCCTGCATTTCAAAACATTTTTATGCCAAATGTCATGCTAAAGTATGTGAACTCTGGGAAGTGGCCAAAGAAAATAGCATAGAGGAAGCAACAAAATAAAAATTTGAACTGGCTGAAAAAAATGGTGACGTTAATGCAGATAGCGTACATACACGATGATAGCAGTTGTATCTGATGCGTATTGGAGTAAGAGGTCATACAGGAAAAACTATACGACTTTGTCAGGAGCTACAGATATCATTGGCTACAAACTAAAAAAGTTCTATACATGACTGTAAAAATAAAAACTCTATGGTCTGCGGGCGAGCTCAGAAGCGCAAACTTGAAGTACCTGAGCATGTATGATATAAAAATTACACTCTTTCATCTAGCAGTATGTAGTCAACTGCCATAGTACAAGGCTTCAAAAGCAACTCAAGGTCTTATTTATTCTAAACTCATAGCTGATGGTGATTCCAGCACCTACAAAAATATTCTGGATACCAAACCTTATGCCGCACTTATTGTCGAAAAGATAGAGTGCTCTAACCACCTCCTCAGAAACTTTTGTACAAGACTAGATGAATTATCAAGAAAGACATGTTACCAATTAAAATGCCAAAAATACAGCTCCAAAACGTGCTACGCTTACGGCGATCCGTGAAAGGTGCCATAAATCACATTGATTCTCAAAATGAAAAATCTTTCGCTGAAAAAGTTATAGATTTAATACAAGGCCTTTTCAATGCATTTATTCACGTTTTCCGCGAACACAACTCGTGCAAGTCTTATTTTTGCAAGTACATCCTCATAAATGAAGGCCATCAAACTGATAAAAACGTATTTGGTGAAATAAAATCAGATCCGGTCTTTGCCACCATAATGTAAATACTTTGTCGATTGATTAAAAATGTCAAAAATTTAATGGCGAATAAACTATTCACTTAAACAATCATACTCAGGACGGTGTGCTGCATCTGTTGTTTCATTTAATCCTGAAATTCCACAAACATACATTAGCAAGATTTTTTTTCTGAAAAGTCCCAATCGACAAATTAAAAGGTTAGAGTTGAGACGTAATACCAAACGAATAGCAAATTTAAAATGCAGACTTACAAAATCATTTTCAATCAACAGCAATACAGATATTGGTGATAAAGACTACGGTGAAACTTGCCCAAGGCCTGATTTTAGTAAAGCCGATTTCAACTTTGCTAACTCTACGCATATGGCAAAAATACTGTTACAGCTATCCAATGAGGATCGTCACGCACTTGAACGGCGCACTGTATTACAAGCTGATTCGATTGAATGGCTTCAGGAGCGGAAGCTTCGTCTCACTGCCTCTAATTTTGGAAAAAAAAAACATGTAAAAGGGGCTTTATAAGATGTGGACCCCTTGTCATAGCTATTCTCCCAGTGCTCGTACCACCTATACATTCTACCTTCCGAATAACATCTGTACACTCTTATGAATACGCAGTAATCTGGATGACGCGCTGTAGGGTATCTTTCCTATATAGGAATGCATCAGCAATTGCGCTACTTCTACATTCACGATAAATAAAGTGCATATTTGCATATTCTTGTGCCGTATATTGAATACGCGGCATATTGATACACGAAACCAGTCCAGATACAAGCCAAGTCGTCGTAAAATAACCAAACTAAAGTCCAAATCAGTGAGCAAAACGAAGAGTCCAATGATTTCATTGGACTCTTAGTTAAAACGATGACTTCTGGCTGTTTAGCCAGAAATCGTCGTTTTAACACTGATTGACAATCACAGAGAACTGCACATGCGATACCGAACAAGTCAAGCGACACACCAAATACTTGCCATTGTTATGTGCCATGGCGCGAGAGAGATAAGGTACAATGTAATAATAATTATACTCTTCTCTCGCTCGCTTACACTGTACTTTAGTACTGAATTTGAGCAAAACGAAGAGTCCAATGATTTCATTGGACTCTTAGTTAAAACGATGACTTCTGGCTGTTTAGCCAAAAATCGTCGTTTTTACACTGATTGACAATCACAGAGAACTGCACATGCGATACCGAACAAGTCAAGCGACACACCAAATACTTGCCATTGTTATGTGCCATGGCGCGAGAGTGATAAGGTACAATGTAATAATAATATACTCTTCTCTCGCTCGCTTACACTGTAATTTAGTACTGAATTTGAGCAAAACGAAGAGTCCAATGATTTCATTGGACTCTTAGTTAAAACGATGACTTCTGGCTGTTTAGCCAGAAATCGTCGTTTTAACACTGATTGACAATCACAGAGAACTGCACATGCGATACCGAACAAGTCAAGCGACACACCAAATACTTGCCATTGTTATGTGCCATGGCGCGAGAGTGATAAGTGATAAGGTACAATGTAATAATAATATAGTCTTCTCTCGCTCGCTTACACTGTACTTTAGTACTGAATTTATTCACCTGTCTCTGTCTCGTAATTAACAAAAAATTGCTTCGGCCACACTCAGGTAGTAAATAGTGAAATAACATTATCACACGACCTTTACTACGCTAAAAAGGAAGCTTTAATTTTCTCTCTATGGATAAAATTATGTATTATACTATTTTTTTTAAATATAGTTGCTGCTTAGTTTTTCATACATATTTTTTACACAAAAATCTCAAATTTTGACATAATTTATTTTTGATCAAATTTCATGTTTTTTTTCCAAAAAAGGTATAATAGGCACTCATACTATTTACTGCATTTCTAATAAGATTGTTTGTGAGGAATAAGATAACTTCAAAATTTGGGCAACAATTGGATTTTTTTTTTGGGTTTTTTTTTTGTACGCCGGATAGCTATACTACTAAGTGCTTTAGGATTACCCATTCTTTCTGGGACACCCTGTATAGATGATATATTTATATTGACAGGAGCTGGATGTGAGAAGTCCAAAATCGATCAGAGTGGTGTGCAATGGGAGAGGCCTATGTCCAGCAGTGGACTTCGATAGGCTGATTATGAAAATAATGATTTATAGATTCTAGAAATTATTACTTTTAAACAAAACTTTCATAAATAGCGACTGAATATTTAGGAGACATGTATTACTCTGTGTGGAGCCTACTCTGTACAATTATTTTACATATCTTATATAAAAATTTTCACGTAGGAAGCGGCAACGGTGCTGCCTAGCGGCGCTGCCGCGCAACTCTGCTCGTAAATTCCTAAACTCGACGTTTTTTGTTCGCGCAGCACACTCTTAAAACCATTAATTTCCAGTTTTGTCTTATATTTTATAAAATAATCAATAATCAGTCTACGACATTTGGCATTGTTATACATATTTTTAATTAATATCAAGAAACCTTTAAAAACACGTATATTTTTTGTGTAACTCAATAGAAAAGAAGCTAAAATAATTAGAAAAAAATAATAATTTATGAACACTTGACCATAAAATGTTTATTCACCACACTCCATATAGAGCAAATCGTCGTCAATTATGTAGGTCAAATTATGTAAAAAAATACTTCAAAACACTGTCAAAGTTATAGTAATTAGATTAAGAGACGTAATTATAGGCAAATGCTATATTAAAATACGATAATTCCATTACAAATGACTCTATATAACATCTCACTTACCTCGTTAGCAACCAAAATCACAAAATATTCAAAAAGTTTTACACTGTTTGAATAGCATAAACTCGCGCGCAAATTTCAAAAAAAAGTTTTGACATTACCTCTGTATGAAAGCTTATTTATTTTTAAGGTGCGCTTACAGAGTTAGTTTAAAAATGTAAAGCTGTAAGAAGTATTTGTAAATTGTATTGGTATCATATGAAAAATAAATCGAAACTAGTTCATGGTTACACTGTCAATGTTACCCGAATGAATCAAAGTTACCCAAATTGTACGTAAATAACAATATACAATGGACAAATGGACTTAGCCAGGGCCGGATTTACCATATAAGGCTTAATTTGGGGCGGCTTGGGGCGGCAGAATTAGGGGGGCGGCAGAATTAGGGGGGCGGCAAAATGCCCCTACAAAAAAAATTGGTACAGAAAAAAAGTAAGGTGCGTTAAACAATTGCTTTTATTTTTTAAAAGACCATACTAGAATTAGGAGTATAAATCCTGTGTCGCGGGGGGCTTTACAAACATACATAAAACGAACACAGAGAACAACACCCAGACTTAGGACAACAATTTGTGAATCGCACAAAGTGTTTTCCCACGTAGAAACCCACGACACTTGGCGCAGTAGAATGCAGCGTGGTGACCACTTAAAACACTTTTTTTGACGTGAGGAAACTCCCTCAGGCCTTCACCCTACCGGAGTTTGCAACTGTGCTGTATGTCGGCATCGAACCGACTAAAACCACATGGTGTGCCACTCAGCACCTGTCGCCTCCTCTGAAGCCTGAAGGCCACTGAAGCGGATGGTGGGGAAATCCCGTTCGGCCCATTTGCGGCCACACTCAGGGCAGCATGAACATGGCATAAATGATGTCTTCGCATAAGGTAGCGACCGTGGTAACCGTGTATGGCTCTAACCGCCAATATTGTCTGGGGTGGTGAGAGTCGTGTCCTATTTTGGGCGGTCAGAGCCGCCACCGACACCGGTGCACAGTATAGTGCTATAGACCAACCAACTACCCTGTACAGTTTTCTCGTCATGACATTGGCTCCACCCGAATTAGGCAAAAGTCGTCCAAGTGCGGAGGCAGTGTCGACCAGCTTCGAATCAAGCTGTCAGAAGTGTTCGTCGAAGAGCCACCCACCGTCAAAGATCAGGCCCAGATAATTCATCTGGACCCGGACTAAATAGTAAATAGTCTGAAACTAGCCGCCTCAGGTACTCGGGCACTCCGTGTTAGAGGAATGTTTTCCTGTTGCAGCTAAATGACAGACCATAAAATGCATTGGCGATATCCATAGACACCATTGTGGAAAAGATTCGTGAGCTGGGCCTAAGGGTGGTGCCTCAGAAAACATAGGCGGTTTGGTTCCATGGCTTATGAAAGCGCCAGGAACCACAAAGCTCGCGCCTCCGAGTGGGTTCCTCCCGCTTTAAGGCTCAACTTAGGAGTCTGCAGCGGCTGATGGCCATTCGGATCGTACGGGGCTACCGTACGAGATCGTATGAGACAGCGACGATCCTGGAGCTTGGATAGAGAGGATCGACTGTGCCACCTACCGATTGAGTCAGATACTCAGCGGACATGGTTGGTTCGGTGAGTATCTGAATAGAATCGAACGTGAGGTTACGGCACAATGCCACCACTGTGGGTCCGATTGGGACTCTGCCCAGCACACGCTGGAGGACTGCCCTGCGTGTGAGTCCAAGCGTCGAGACCTGGTCGGGTAGATCGGACGAAACCTGTCACCGCCAGAATTGATGAAGGATGGGAGGCCGCGATCTCCTTCTGTGAGAACGTAATGCTCCAGGAGTCTGCAGAGCGGGATCGGGAAAGGGCCGATCCCGCTCGAAAGCGTCGTCGAAGGGAACGCGGTAGAGGCAGCTAGTCCCCAATCGTTGCCTAAGGGTCGTTGCAGCCACATCTTTGGTTTAGCAGTATCGGCCAGCCTTGCTTACCACCTTCCTCAGCCTACCAAACCTAACAAGTAGTGCAGTAAAAATCAAGCTTTGCTTAGCTTTAAAAACAACAAAAGTTGTAAAAGTAATATAGTAACTAGATTATTTCCAAAGAAAGGAATTAACTTTATTGTGAACAGTGTATCTAATTTTAGGAGTCAGTAGGGGCGGCAAACATTTTAAAGCTTTGGGGCGGCAAATGTGTAAATCCAGCACTGGACTTAGCCTACATTTTTCTTTCAGCAAATATTCTTCTTAGAATTTGTATATATTATGCTGTAAACAATGATATTTCACACATCATCAAACCTAGTAAAGTAAGATTCGTAAGATTACTGGACACATGCAATTGGTATACTGTCATTAAAGCCTCTAAGAAGGATTTATATTATAAGAAAATTATTTCATATTGAGAAAATTGGATGTTAGATAGTTCAATATAGACAAGGTTGTTTAGTGGCGGCCTGTCTGCCTGTTGTCATTCAGACAACATTTCTTCTATTCACATTCTATTTCATACATTGACACATCTTCTGTACATAAACAATGGTCGTAATATATTTTTATATTTTATTACTTTATTTTGTTATTTTTTTTTAAATTTTGTAATTAAAATTTAATAACGTAATAATAACAGATTGGTTGTACAATTAAATGTAAAGTACGTATGAGTTCGAATTGTAATTGTAACTTATAGCACAGAAAACCCTACTTTAAGTATCAGTGTTCATTTTTTTTGTAATTAAATTAATTGATCCAATTAACGTTTTTATATATTATTTCAAGTGCATGTTCTTTACATACCTTTTTCTTATGTATCTTCTTCATTTCTCTCAACGCTACTTCTTCCAAGTGTCTCCTGTCAGCCTCCTCCTTAATCTTCATCTGGGCTATACGCCGAGATTGCCTGACCGGGGCTAAATCAGAATCTTCTGACACTCTACCTGATTTCAATTTTTTAACGTCTTTCATTTTGTCCTTTTCTTTAACCTTGACTTTAGTTTTCTTTTTTAACAATTTCTTGGTATTTTTCTTACCAGCTGAAATTGTAACAGATTAAATATTAATACAACTTAAATAAAATTTCAGAATACACTAGTCAGTTCCCTATTTTTCTTGGTCAGTCATAAGGGGATGCAGGCCAGAACCCTTCTTTTTCGTAGGGTAGTGGCATGTAGCGAGCATTAGCGCTGCGATGCACGGCGGAACTAACCGGACGAGTGCTGCAAAACGAGGGCCGACAGAGATTGCAATCTCACCCAGCACTCTCTTATTTGGATCTCATCGCGGACGGACCAACTCCTCTTTGGCGGCGGCGGTGGATGGCGGATATAGACGCGAAGGTTTCTTTCTATATGGGCTCGGCGGCGAGAGGATACCGATAGACGCTTGACCCAAATCGGGTAGAGGGCTATGGACCGAAGCACCGCACCCGCATATATATGTCGCGAACTTAGTCCCGCGATTTTAAGTTATACCTAGCATGACTAAGTATTAGTACCTTAACAAGTAAACTACCAGCAGTACAGTCAGTACAGATAGCTAATGTTACCAGGGGGGTGTCACTCAGCAGATTAAGTTTAGTCGGCCGCGTGCCTGCCCGGGCAGGCATGCCAGTGGGACCGTCGCTTACGCACGATACGTGTCACATTTGTCGCCGCGTCGCTCTCGCGCATTATTGAAATTTATATATATATAGGCTTCTTATCACAAACCTCGATCTTCTAATCCATGTAAAAGATATTGCTCTGTTACGGATGTCTGAATAAAAGGCTTTAGGTGTTAGGTAGGAACTAATCTGTTCGTGTCGTACGTATGTAGGTAGTAAAAGTACCTACAGTAATTATAGTACGGCGGCGTGATCAATATCTTTGAGCAATATCAGGCCTATCTCACTTCCCGTGGGGGGTTTCGAAATCGTTATTTGGTATGCGCGAATATATTTTAATTAAAGTACTACTATCACTTATGTTTACTATATTTATTTGGAAAGTAATTTGTTCAATAAGTAAAATACTACAGAAGAAGTAGTTAATAAGGCAACCCTAATATCGTGAGAACTGATAAGAGTTACACGCTAGAAAGAGCAGTTGTAGGTAAATATAATCATGGGTGATTCAGCGCTGTGCGATCTGAATTGAACTTAATCTTATAACACAGAGGGTCTCTATTTCTTTGAATTACTTTTCGGAGTGAGTCTTCTTTACTAGTACTATTCCATAATACATAATTATGTGATGTTATAAGGAGTTACTACTACTTTATTTTAGAAGAAATCAAAATAATATTTAAAAACAACAAAACCAGCAGATAATAGCGCAGGGCGCAGTATATCAAATAGTGCTTATACCTAAACTATAGAGAGTCTCCTCCTCAGATTCATCACTTGAAAGCTCTTCTAGTAACTTTGCTTCTACCTTTTTTCTGAAAATATAAACAAAATGAACATTAAATGTGCACAATTATACATATATAAATTATTATCTTTGGGTTTCTTTTTCATTTGGATATATATTACCTTGTGGTAGTTATAATTTTCTTAGGTTTAATTTTAAGCCGTTTACCACTAGAAATAGGTTCATCTTCACTTTCGCTCTGAGATTCAGATTTGTTATCACCACTGACTGTCGTATCTAATAACGATCGTTTTAAAGATTTAAATTCCTTCCTACCATTATCATTAGCAGTATCTTTGTCGCTATTTTTAGTTTCGTTACCATCATTTTTTATTATGTTTTTTCTTCTAAATTTTCCTTTTTTCACTTTTATTTTTTTACGTTGCGTTATAGGCGTGTCTACATTATTTACAATGTCATTCTTTATATCACTGTTATCTATATTATCTCCTATTTCCTTGGAATGTGTGCTTACATCACTCTCGGGTGTAGTTTCTAACCGTAGCTTTTTAGGAGGTAAAGGATCTTCAACTTTCACATCTTTCTCTGGACTTTTCTCTTTTTTTTCATCATTTTCTGCATGAACTGTATGTTCTTGATCTAATGATGATACACTACTTTTTCTCTTTTCTATAATACTTGTTTTACTATCATGATAATTATCAGTCTCTGAATGAACAACTTCTGCATTCCTCAACTTAAGTTTTTTTGCTGCACTGGATTTCTTTTTAACTTTACTTCTGCTTTTTTTTACATTATTCTTTTTTGGACTTTTAACATCTGTAGGACTTTTGTTATTAACACTTGGTTCCCTTTTTAAGTCATTTTCTACTTTAATACTAGAATTTGACCCATCAGACTGTTCTATATCACGAACACAGTGTTTCTTAGAATCTTGGTTTAATACTTCTGTGGTATCATTATGTTTCCTCAGAGACCTTTTTGTGACCGATGATATACTCCGTAACTTGATAATTTTTTCTACTTTACTTTTATTGCTTGACTTTGATATTTCATTAAAATGTTCACCATTATTATGACATTCCTCATCCCCATTTTCTGCTGCCGAATTATCTTCCGGGCTATTTTCTCTATCGATTGTTTCTGGGTTACCAGTTTCATTATCACACCCGTAACCTTCACCATAAAAATACATGACTGGTTCTGATATTTCATCACCAATGATATATGACGTGTGAAAATCAGACCATGAACTCTCACAGTCAGCACCATTTCCTTCGCCAGTTACAATCATAACTGGTTCTTCTATTGCTTCGCTTAATTCACCATCTTCAGTCAGTTCAGTGCTTTTCTCTTCCACATTATCTGTTGATAAAGTTTTCTCAGTAGTCTCTACTGTACCTAAAGCTATCTGGTCTTCAGGTGTTACGGATCTCTTTGCCGTATCTAATTTTTCTTGTTCTTCTACAGCGCCAATATTTTCTAATGGAACATTTTCGGGGGAAGTTTTTTTTTCAGGGGTATCAGGGCCATTCGAAGTTTCACTTTCCTTATTGTCTGAAACTTCATCATCTATGGGGTTTTTAATCTCTGAATCTGCAACTGGGTCTGAAAGTGGATCTGACTGTGGTTCTTTGCTTTCTTCTTTTTGTTCTTCGCCTTCATGATCTGATTCAGATTCTGGGCTTAGGAATTCTTCCTCATTTTCCTCGTCTTCAACTTCTGACGACTTGCTAAGCTGTAAGAAAATTTTAAACTTAAATATTGGTACTTCAAAGAGTAGAATTATTGTATCCATTACAGACATAATGATAGTTTTTAAAAATATTTTTAGAAAAGAACAAGTCTACTTACTTCTTGAGCTACCGATTGTTGTGGTGCTTCGGCACCGCTGGAGTCTTCGTTGACCGTGGCTATAAGAGGACACACCTCTTCCCCGCTTTTTAATTTAGCTATTACATTAACCAGCTCTTCCCTGGTTCTGTAACCAATGTTGTTAAAAATGGATCTAACCCAATTTAGAATTCTGTTATGATAGTATTAATACGTGAATTCGGGAAAATTTTGCAATCAAATTATTACTTTTATAAAATCATAGTCATTACTTATGAAGTGTAAAAAAAACTGTAGTCTCACTTACTTCATTACTAATTTAACTAAAGAAATATTTAAATCACAGATATGGTTCAAGTTTACAAACTAGACAACAAGGTGTGTGAAGACAAATGATTTGAAAAAATTGCGAATCAAACCAAATAATGTCAAATGCAAAACTAACAGGAGAAAATAAAAAAACACTATAATTTTTATTTTGTTTAAAATACCACTGTTAAAAGTAGATAAGATGGTTTTAGAAGTAATCTTTTATAAAATATTGTTCTTATTAATAAACATTTATCATTTTAAACACAGTTGCTGTATTATTTTTATAGTTTAAAGTTACAGGCAAATTAGAATTGTTGAATAAGGTGGTAACCCTTCATACCTTTTATGTTATTCCTTAATTTTTTATAAAAACAATAAACTAAAAACTTATTTTTTCAAAGTTTTCCTTTAACCCTAGAAAGATAGTCTGCGTCAAATTGACGCATACGTTTTCGAAATTTTGCTCTCTTTTTCTAAATAGCGCGAATCCATAACTGTGCTTTTGGGACATCCCATTCTATGCTGGGAGCTGCCGTGTGGCGTATTTGTCAATAAGGTAAGTGTCACCGATTTTGAAATATAACGACCACCATGGGCGTACCCAGGGGGGGGCAGGGAGGGGCAGCTGCCCCCCCCCTGGAAATCTCGCAGAACATGTATGAACTCGCCTAATTAGTAATTAAAGTATAAACGGGGCCTTATGCTCTAATTTTTAAATAAACCGCGCAGTAGACACTGGCAAAATGCACGGTGCAATCGCCAAAAAACCGCGCCGCGGATGGCGGACAAAGAATACCGAACTTAGCCGAGCGTTAGAACGCTCTCAAACGACAGTTCCATCATCCGAACCAAACCACCGGGGATGATTCTAGACGTAATATGGCTCCGCCACCACCGCTAAGGCAACCGACTGCTCAGCGATCGTCTGCATAAGCAGTTCTTGTACTGCGCGGCAGTGGTTCGTGTTGCCCTGTAAGAATATAAGGATGGACGCGAATTTTTAAGCTTTCATTGCCTCCTGTACAGGACTGATTTCGGACTGTGTCCCTCCTGTAGCCGATGAGTTTTGACTGGTGTCAGCACGGGCTGGGGCGGTTGCCGTCTGCGGCCCCCTTTTCTTTTTTCCCTAGCCAAAGATTCGCGGGATGGCCACGGTCCGAATTTCAGCGTTTTCGCTGTGCATGATCGTGTCACGTGACCTGTGTCACCGCACACGTAACATGTCGCACCCAGGTCTGTCTCGTTGGGGCACTTAGCTCTCACGTGTCCCATTTCAAGGCACAGGTAGCACTGTAACGGGCGTGCTAGCAGTGCCTCTGTCCTGGCCAAAACCCAGCCCATCTGTAACCGTTTAGCGTTCACTATTTTGCGAACAGAGGCAAGTGGACAGCGAACTCAGGCCGTGCCCAGTCGTGACGGGGAGGCACGTATGTCTCCGGCTTTGACATCGGAGATTGCACATTCCCCCGCCGCTGCTACAGCCCTGGTGACTTCAGCTTGTGTGATTGACTCCTCCAGGTCCATCACCCGTATGTCTCTTGCCCTACACGGACATAGAATAATAGCATCCGTGTCAGACAGAACATCTTGCAGGCGTGCTGCCAGTTTGTCTGCTGAAGCGGCGCTTTCCTTCCCGGGGATCAGTGCGCCGTTCATAGCTCGCTTGGTGCGGAGACCACCTGTGATGCTAAGATCACCAAATCTGATGTCGGCCCTCGCTTTTTCCATCAGTTTGGCTATTGACATCTGTGTAGCCCACTGACCCTTCTTCCTCCTACTATTCTTTTTGGCTTTGGGCGACTCCACGCCAGTGGCTACTTCCGTCCCCGGACTTAAGGCCGCTGGAAGCAGCAAGTTCTTCGTACCTGGGCACTGACCTACTATCACCTTTTTTCGGACCTCAGCAAAAACACGGTCCAGCATGGCCGCGAATTAATCTCGGTCCGGAAAGCTGCTCTTTAATTGAGAACGCAGCTTTGGTAGTCTCATGGAAGGCCTTCTCGATCGTCGAAAGGGACTCCTGGATACTAGAGTCGATATTGGCGACGGGTTTTCTTAACAGCTCCGCCGCAACCAAGGTGGACCCGGTGCGTCATCACGCTTCGTCTTGATCCCTGTTTCACTTTCACCGCTCTTTCTACCCCTTGTTGTGCCCTTTTGCAATGCAAGTTTCTTGGGTCGGTTTTTTTTTATCTGACGTGCCCTTCGGTTTTGGCTTACGGGTTTGTGGTGACCGCGAGGTAACAGAGAAGAGAGCCAAGCATCGCTCTCTTCTGAATCTCCTTTCTGCAACCCTGGACCTTGATTAAGGGATTCCATAGGGCGATGCTCGATCGTCGCCACCTGCTCTGCGCTACCTCTTCCTCCTAAGCGCCCCTTGATTGGGCGCGAGAAGACACTGGGCTCGGCGTCCTGGGACGCACAAAACTGGGCTTGTGCGCCCTGTTTGATGTGCCCGGACTCGGACACCCTTGTGTACGTAACTGTACCCCCCAGAATACGGTGGGCAGAACACTCCAGTGTCAGCCACAGAGGCTGACGCTGGAGTGCCGAGGGATTCTCCATCCGCGGTGCGGCCGGTACCCTCCTGGGGTAATATATTCTCTTGAGTCACGTCCATAATGGTTTTGCTCTTATACGTGAGCTAACGTTGTGTTGCCCTAGCGGCTGGCATATCCCCCCAACCGTTAAACTCTTCGCCGGGCTCCCTCAGCTTGGGTTAGGAATAATTTTTAAAAGAGCTTCCACGCGGTGTTCTCTACCCTCCTACCCATTCGAGAAGACTCCCGCTCCCGATTGCTCAGCGTATACGGGTTGGGCCGATCGGTTGCCGGAGTTCGGCAGTGATCACCGTCAATGGCTCCATATGGAATCTTCGATATATGGCCCTTAGGTTGCACTGTCGTCGCATCGGACGCCGTGGTACATATACCTAATGTTTCATGTAGGTGTGTTTGAGTTGTTGTTGTGTATTGATGTATCTTGTGGGAGAAATTAAATATATTATTATTAAATATATTATTTGAGTAGTGTGTATGACAAAACAGCCGCGGACGATCAGACCTAAAAAATTTGACTTGCCCCCCCCTGGGCCAGATGCTGGGTACGCCCATGACGACCACGTGAGTCAAATTGACGCATGATTATCTTTTACGTGACTTTTATGATTTTTACTTACATATACGATAGTTTTTTTATCGTGTGTATAAGTACTTTATATCATAACTTATATTTTCATTTTGTTTTTCTAGATCCATAGGCAACAATATAATGCAATAGGGAGTAGAAACTTGGATAAAGACAAATGATATGGTCTTTTTCCAAGTTTCTTCTCCCCATTGTAGGAGGAGGTAGCTCTTATGTGACGACGAGCTTCTCTGTGAGGCTACCGACAGTAAAATAGCGGACCACGAGAGTGAAAATGAAGGGCAGAGCGACACAGAAGAAGCTCGTACAGACAAACAAAAGCCGAGGTAGACATACTAGATCAAATGTGTTCTCTGATGGCCTGTAGTAGGAAAACAAATAGACGGCCTATGGCTTTCTTGTATGGAATGACAAACATTGCTCGTATAAACGCATATAAAATATACTATCATAACGTTAACAATAAAGAAAAAAGCCTCTAAGTCGCAAAAAAATATGAAAAATCTTAGCTTGGGGCTGTCTTCTTCGTTTATGTGTAGACGTTTAGAACCACCTATCC
This sequence comes from Phragmatobia fuliginosa, assembly GCA_932526445.1. Lineage (NCBI taxonomy): Eukaryota > Metazoa > Arthropoda > Insecta > Lepidoptera > Erebidae > Phragmatobia > Phragmatobia fuliginosa. The sequence goes on along the minus strand of OW052064.1, from coordinate 9,678,493 downwards.
TGAAGAGATAATATATCGATTATGTTACCAAATGAAATACCTAGCACATCAGAAGTCAATATTTACTAGCCATTAGTAAAAAAAACGTACTTATTGTACTTTTTGCTAATCCAAAATAAGGTGAAAGGCAAATGCGTCCTGTAAAAAATGTAAAAAAGTTATGTGTCGTGAGCAAAACGTTGGGATGTGACAAAGGTGTTTGTGACAGATTTTTGTATATTTCCCTCATAGTAGATATGTTAGGTTATTGATTTTGTACTAAAGAAAATACTGATTATTGTAGTAAAAATTAGTTTTGATATGTAACAGTAAGTGTTAAAAAAATTCGTCGATTTATAGCAAAGTTAAAAGCGTTTGTTTTTTTTTAATAAACAAATGAGTGCAAATAAATTCTCTGCAGTATTACTTTTCTAATATATGTGTAAATATATAATAGTATTTGATTTATTCAAATATATCAATATACTTCGCCCAGCAGCTAATTAAAACATATGCGTCAATTTTACGCATGAGTATCTTTTCCGTACTACAAAATATGATTATCTTTCTAGGGTTAACATTGAGTCTAGTTACAGTACTACTTATGCCACAATGTTACTGAGAGTTCAATAATAAATAAAAATATATTTTTTTTATAAATAAATCAAAACCTTTTTAATAAAAGTAGTGCTCTTACCTAGCCACAAGTTGCCATGTCTCCTCATCCTGATCTTCTTTATACAAACACAGATTAGCTTCATGATCAACTTGGAGCCAGTACACACAGCCATTTTTATCTCTTCCTATAGGGTCCAACCTCAAATCAATGCATGAGATTGCATTGACATTATTTTTAAATTTAGTGTGGCAAGTGAACTGATATTCTAGTAACACCTGTAAAGAATATTATAAATTATTTATTAGTCTATAAATTAATTACCAAACATGCTGTGTGGAAATTCTGTATATCTAGAAAACATTTTGTTTTTCATAGTAATTCTGAGAGAATTTTTTATCACTTACTAGCTTTCAACTGCAATGGACCTACCAAATGTATGATGAACATCATAGTTTTTTTTTATAGCCTATGACAGTCACAAGTTTATATGTGACATGACTACATGACTCGGAACCCTTTTAGATTTGTCTGTCTGTCCGTCTGCCCGTCCTCGACTTACCATCTAAATGGTTACTGATAAAAAGATTAAACTTTGCATGAATATGTTTCTATCTTGTCGACAAAGTGCTACAATAAAATTATGAAAAAATGTTATTATTTGGGATACCTCTCCTGCACATGAATGGTTGTTAAGGTGTTTTTTTTTCTCCTGTCTAGCCCCATCGTGTGGGGTATCATTAGATAGATCTTTTAAAAACATTGAGGGGTTGCTAAGTTGTTTTTATTTGGGTATCCGTTTGAGAGTTATTCAATCATTAAAGGGCATATTTTTCTCAAAACAGGGCATTGTCATCATCCCCTGAAAGCTAAAAGGCTGGCTGGAAAAATCTGCAGAAATTCATGATAGTTCATGTGGTGAACTTTAAAGGAAAACTGTAACGGCTTACGAGACTTTTTTAGTTAAAGAGTTATAGAGACCTAACTTGTAAAATATGCTTACTTGGAAATCTTTGTACAAAATAATGCAATAATAATATTGGACACTACGAAAGCCATTTTGGGGAACTACGGAATCCTATTCTATGCGTGGTTCTGACACACTTGGCTCACTTTTCTAAACCAGATTTGTAGTAGTAATAGTGAAAGATTACTCCCTAACCCCAACAACCTTTTTATAACTAGATTCTGTAATCATTTTTCAGGATAATTTATAACTTAAACAATTTTATAATTGCTTCAGTAGATCTAGAGATTATCACTTATAATGTCACAAACTCACAAACTTGACCTCTTTACAATCTTAGATAGAAATCATTTTTCCTTACAACTATGGAAATAATATTTTCCACATTACATAAAATTTGCATATTTTTAACTGGAAAATCTGTCATTCACTATTTCTAAGAAACAAAATTTTTATCAGAAAACTATTATAATAAGTAATAGTGTTACACAATTTGAATATTGGCAATTTAAAATGTTACAAAATTTGCAAATTAGATGCATGCATTATAAATAACAAAAAGAATATCCATATTGTTACTGTTTTTTATGCATGTGTTTTATACAAATAGCTCATTTATTTACATTCATAAAAACAGTTGACATGGATAAGTAAGAATGCAAAATATTTGGCTACTGGCCATAATTTCCTCAATAAATGAAAATTGTAATTGTAGAGTGAATAAAAAATACAGTGAAGTTAGAACAAACAAAAACTCCAAGCACTTGACAGCACTACAAGCATGAATCATTTGTGAAAGTAGTCGTAACTAGCAATAAATGAGATTTGATGCAGAACATTTTGAAAAACTATGTAGGCGTAATTACCTTCAACACTTTCAATTTGACTTGTGTGCTAGCTTTTTTGTAAGAGAATCTTTCTATTTCCCAAGCCTCCTGATGGTGACCTTGTTGATGACAAAACTTTATCATGCACCTCTCCCATCTGTTACTCGGCACCGTCTTCTGAGCACGACGCAGTAATCTCAAGTGCAGTTCCTTCAATGGATCCAACACTAACAACAAAAAACCTATATGATGTTTGTTTATGATTGAAGTGACGAATTTGTGAAGTTACCTTACCTTCTTGTGTATTCTCAATGAATTCTTGCAGTTTAGTTATCGTAGGTATGTCCAAGCCATATAATTTGCCAAATGTTTTTAAAAATGAGTAAATAACAGCAAAATTAGGATCATTCGCACACGAAATTTCACCATCGGACGCCATCGTCAGAACTTAGCAAGCTTTTTCACTAAACATCACTAAATGTTCTAAATACAAATTCATGGTTATTTCACTTATAGCTAAAAGGAAATTGTAAAACATGTACATGATTCACGAAAATATTTTCATTTTATGTGCACTCAAATTTATTTTCATATTTTTTAATACATTGCAATGAAACTCGATGACAGCCATCGCTCCATAAACTATTAGATTGCTTTTTTTGTAAACAGTCTAATGACAGATAATACTTTTCTTGGAATGAAGCATAGACCATCGGTCTAAAAACCTTGCAAATAAAATTCGAACACTGAGCACAAAAAATTATAAACCTAGGTACCGGTCTAGTTTTTTAGGCAACGTTCTTCAGATGACATTGTAATTAGATATATACTGAAGTGATCTATGCTAATATTTAAAAGAAGAAAAAATTGATAGTTTATTATTGAACTATTAAAATCGGACATGCCATTATTGCTACTGATCCATCTGCGTTAGTTAGCGTTAATGTTAATGTTGATGGCGAACTACGCGTTAGTTAATGCGTTAAAATGCGCGTTGGCTACATTAAGGTTACAATGCCGCTAAGACGTAATTCCTCGTCAATTAACTCGTTAACACACAACACTCACAGTGGAGCCTAAAGCAGCTAAACTAGTTGCGATAATGAGCCTTATAAATTATTTTATGTAATTTAAAAAGGGAGAAAAATGAAAAAAGAAGATAGTGGATATTCATATATTCGTTCAACCACTCCATTGTTGTTCTCGTACCTAAATGTAGTTCCCGCCTAAAACAAAGCGCACTCGTCCTTGCTATGCGAGCGCGTCCGATAGAATGAGACGGCGTTAATGTAGCCAAAATTATTTAGCTAAGCTACGCGCTAAAACCCTTTGATGTGTCCAAAAACCGACACTCGAGTTATCGCTTAACGTTTAACGGCATTAGTAATGCCATTAGCTTTTAACGCATTAAAACGATGGCCACATCTGCGTAGCGCCTATATTAGCGCACTAATTAACGCGTTAAGACGCAGGTGGAGCAGTAGCATAAAAAGTTATCTTGCACCATATCATCCCGCTGCAGCCTGCAGGTTGCAGTCAGTGCCAGTGCGAAGCGCGCTGTTTTCGTCAATGATTTCAGTACTTTAGTTCCTTTAGTACATTTAGTACCACAGTTCCTTAGCACATTTAGTACAGTTGTTGTGCTGTGCAATCGAGGCAACAGATCATCGAAGAACGTCTCTTACTTATGTTGGTAGTGCCATCCATGTTTGAAAAAGAACTACCAATTCTAATGCTAATAAGTGAGAAAAAAAACATTGATTCTCTCGGATATACCAACAATTGGTAAATATGGAAATTAATGTTTTTGTATTTTGACAGTTCAAACCAAACGCACAGGTAAAAAATTTATTAATGTATCTTGAAACAAGTTCGCGGTGCGCTAAGTCCTAGTAGGTACGTACCAAATTCAAACTTCTGAAACGGCTATTACAGATTGGAGGCCTAAAAGTACGTTAATAGTCTTTCTTTAGTATGGAATTTCGATTTCTAATGCTTGGCTGGTGAAGGTCTGACAGCAGTCGCTTCTCGTATAAATGAACAGTTCTGGCATGTTGTAGTCGTTGTAGTAGACTATTAGTAGACTTACATATGTAGACCGACCCGAGTTTGGGAAAAGGGGGACGAGCTAGGTTGCCAAAAAATGTACTTGTGATTTTATTTATGGTTTTAGCCGTTTCGCAAACCTTTCATGCTGAAATACACTTGAAAAGTTAGAGTTATGCTAACGGATTTATGAAGGCAGAAACCATTATAGACTTATGTGGTGCACAATTTGATTTAAATGAGGGTGACACTAAAACTGTCAGTGGAAGTAAAATGACTTTTGAAATATTGCAATTATTGCATTGTGATTTGTGATTGCGACTGTGTGACATGAGTTTTGCTGAGTTTCAGTTTTGACTTTTATGCAGTCTGTGGTCACTGAAGTGAACTGGAACTGACTGAACCCCGTTACAAGAAACGAAACGAGTGTTACCGCGGTTTCGTTTACTTATCATTATTGAGGTTCGGTTGACTGCTTTGTTTCGTAGTTTTAGTGTAATTATTTTCAATTTACACCATGTCTTCAGTATGTTGTGGAACGAAAAAACAAAAACTGAACAACTCGTACAGTAATAATATAGATCGACCTTTGAATGGTTATCAAGAGTCCGTGGCTATTCCTGATATGTGTTACTTTTGCTTCGATGTTTTGTATTGTCAGCTGCACAGTATGGACCCTCCTCAAACGCCAAATTTTACTAATGATGCCTAGTAAGTTGGTTCACACTTGTAAGTATAACATGATCGCTTGCATGATAATGTAACTTGCCTCGTCTCGTGCTACCTTTGTCTGCTTTATATAAATCTTTGTCCTAATGAGGTCAGCATTGTGGAGGTCGTAACAGTAGGTTGTATCGACAGTTGATACGACTTGATACGTATTAGTTATTTTTTTTTAAATGGGTAAGTGCATGTTCTTTTGTTGCACTTACGACAGTCGTGATTTTATTTTAATCGCGGTCATTACACCCTCTATCGACTTCTATAAATGTTCATGCTAAATTCTTCTTTGTTGCAAACCTTATAGAGCTGATAATGGGACATACATATTTGGTCAGTTTTTCACTTTATTGCAGTTTATATTCAGATAATAAATTTTGTTTATATGTTTATTTATAATATTATTTATTTACAGTCCATTGTTTGTGACATGGAAAATTGGCAAGGAACATCGACTTCGAGGTTGCATTGGCACATTCAATGCAATGCATTTACACTCAGGTATATGAATTGTCCTCTATTTTTTGTACAGTTTTAAATTATCTTATGTTGTTGTTTTTTTTATTATTATAAATGTTGTTAGCTCATCATATTTTGCTAAACTATCTTGCTAACTTTATTGTTATATTTTATTATTTTGTTCCTATTTTCCTTTTTCTATTTAATCTGTTTGTAGTTATTTTTATTTTTGTAATGCCCCTGTTGTGATATCCCATATTTGAGGAATAACAAGCAATAAAAGAATTGGTTATTTCTATTTGTTAAAAACTAACATGTAAGGTGTATTCCTTCTTGGAGGTCCTTCATATATAAATAAATAAACTAAGTAGATGTTTCAAGTGCAATGCGAAATATTTAATTAGAAATTTAGTACTTTTAAATAAATGTCATATTACTGAACTGAAACCTGATAGTGATTACTCTGTTTGCACTTCTCTTTCTATTTGTAATTACTTTACAAAAATTACCATAATTGCTAAGTCTCTGTTAAGTATATTTAACTTTTCACAATTTAGAAGCTAACTAAGATGATTATTTTATTTCTCAGGACTGTTATAAATCTTTTTTCATTTGCTAGTAAACTACTGTCTAATAGTTACACAGAATGCAGACAAATTGCAAATTTGCAAGTGGCAAATTTAAACCATAATATTAATAAAAATATCCAGGCAACAGTGATTTCATCTTAAATGGGCTGGCCTGACTGGGGTGGTACTACTCTCTCACAGAAGACCAACCTAAACTGAGACTGTTCTCACAGTTATGTTTTGTTGGTAAGTGTGAGACCGGAGGTGTAATGATGCAGGAGCATTGGGTATATTGTCTGCATTCACAATGTATAGTAATAACTACTCTGATTCTTTCTGCTCATACTTTTCATCAAACAGAGTAGAGGTACTTTACACAGGCTCATATATAAAATTAAATACAAAAGCAATTAAAACAACTGATAAAGATTCCTATTATTTATAACAGAAAAAAATTAAGAACATAACTATTAGTAAACTTCCTAGAATAGTCTTGATTGTGTTACTATTACAATAATACTTACAAGTTTAGTCACAGTATTACAAACTGTAGTAGTTGGAGGGCACATGCAATATGCAAGAGCTGATCATCCTAATGCAGCTAATAATTAATATCAGTCACCGTATATGTAATAATAATTATTATTTACGTTATTATCTTATTTTATTATTAAATATATTATTCACAGTATTCATAAAAATGTGAAATAAAATTAATACAATGTTGAAGGGTTACCATCCATATTTGTGCCTTCTATTTACACATATTTAATAACCAAAGTATGTATGTACAACTATGATGGCAAACAAAGACACTCACACTTACATTATACAATAGTACTCAGTAATGGTCTCTAAGATGAAGAAAGTTTAAGTGAGTTGCCATTAAATGTTAGTGTTTTGATTTGATTTTAACTAAGTGTAAAAATTACCGAAAATAGATCAAAGATATACCTCCTTTTTGCAATCAATAGAATGAAAAAAAAAACAAAAATCTTGGTTAAACTAGCTGAACATTTCAACTCTCGCCAGGTCTTCGTGAATACGCGATAACCAGTGCTTTGAAAGACTCGCGCTTTACGCCCATTACAAGGGAGGAAGTCCCCCGGCTAACGGTCTCTGTATCAATTCTTCAACATTTTGAGGAAGCCGAGCATTATTTAGACTGGAAGCTTGGCAAGCATGGCATCAGAATCGAGTTTATTACTGAACGGGGTACCAAAAGAACCGCCACTTACTTACCTCAAGTTGCTACTGAGCAAGGTGGGTTATTCTAAATTAGTGTTCATTTAAAAACTAAGACAGAATATGGTTTTACTGACATATGTGTTTCGAGGGTGACAGCACAGTTTTGTAGACCTTTCATACCTACCTTCAAGAAAAGAACGTACTTATTTCTAAAAGGCCAACAACGCGCTCACGGGACCCCGAAGTACATACGTCAGTAATATATTTTTCATATTACATTGTGTAACGCTACAACTTACTTGACACTTGCTTTCGCCAGCAGTTTCGCCCGCATGAATGTTGGTTATCGCGGTAAAAAATAGCTTATGTTAGTATAAGAGCCAGCGTTTCGCAGACTTACGGTATAGTAGCAAACTCCATATTAATGCTAGGTATACTATTCACCTGCCGTAGGTCAAATGGGGGTTCACTATTCTCATCGAGGGTTCTTTTAGGTGTGCCTAGAAGTCTAAAAGCGTCAAAATTAACTTTCAAAACGTATTCGCAGCATGTCTGCCGTTTTGATATCTTAACATATATAAAAAAAGGTGATTGAATAACAAGTGCATTATGGTCTGCCTGCATATTAGAACCGACCTATCCGTCTGATTTTTTAGATATATATGTATAATAATGATATAAAAATCATACATAAATTGCCATTGCATGCACTGCGTAAACGGTTAGTTTTATTAAAACAATGTATGAAAGAAATGTTCACCTTAGTTTTAAAAAAGTCCTTGAGAGCATATGTCTATCTTTTAAGGTTGGTTCACAATGACTTCATATGGTTAACATTTCTTTTCCGCTGCAAGCCAAACATTCCGCTGCTACACTGCCCGCTTGGCTAACGGGTGGCCCTATATAAGTCGGAATCCGCTTCCATGATCGGCCCCCTAGCGCCTCCATCGCGGTTAACTCAGTCCTCGTACCGGTTCACGCCCAGATGAAATATATGGTCTTGATCCTTAACGACAGGTAGCTCTTCGACGAGTGCTTCCAGCTTGCTCGGAAGCTGATGGATGCTGACTCCGCCCTTAGGCGACCTTTGCCTAGTTTGGATGGAGCCAGCGTCTCGACAAGACTGCTACAGGGGGGTTGTCCAGTCTATGGCTTACACTGACGCGGGTCCTATCTACGGTCCTCCGCATCCCTGAAGGAGGCAAAACTCGAAGGTTGAACTAGTTGGCTGCAGCATTTTGTCCAAAAGCATGTACCTAATAACGAATTGTATCGGTTTCAATAAAAAAATAATGAGCGTTAGGTAACAGAAACACGAGTACTATTTAGAATATCGTTTTCTAAGTTATTAACTACGTGACTACTTTATATTCTAAGTATCATTTGTATGTATTCCATGTATTTTAACGTTAAAATATTGCCATATTGGGCGCATCCTCGTAGCTGACCTTGACATTTGATAGTATTAAAAAAAAAGTAAGTTGGCTTATAACTATTGAAATAAAATTCAAATATATGAATAAAAAAAACCTCTTTGACCGTTCTCGAAAGGACGATTAGTGTTGCAAACTCGATTAAATATGATTTTGATACGAATTTAGAACTACTATGGAATGATGATGTTTCGTCGCCTGTAATAATACTTTCGCGCTAAGAGAATAAGTGATGTATGGATCAAGCCCCGCCATCAGTATCCATAACCAAGATTTCGCGTTTCGTTCGCGTTGAATCACTTTCTACAATCGCCGACGCCTCTATTCTCTTCTATTATTGTCTAATGTTCGTATTGACCGTCTGGCCTTGACTTGTTGGTGTTGCTGAACATACTGTATTCTTCCTAATCATGGACAGTGAGTGGGCTTTGGTGAGGACTAGAATCGAGAGCCTTGAAGATATTCGCTGCGCTGAGTTGGATGTTCGGCGCGATGAGCAGAAAGCTAGCCCGCCTTGCGCTTTCTCTTACAATTACTGCAATGATGTGCTCACCTCCCCGCATTGTTCACAAACATTTTCCAATAAGATCGGTTATTAACCATGTAACGAGTACACCAAAGACAGTGTGAACAGAGTTGAAGAGGTCGCCGTGGCTGAAATCGGTCGAGGAAGTTATTAAATTAATTAATAACGTTTGGAAGGACAACTAGGGGGGGGGGGGGGGAACCTTTCGTGCGGAAATTTAATCGATACGACCAGGCTATGTTGTCAAAATCTCTACATGCTCAATTTCATTGAAATCGGTGTAAATTAATCATATTAACGGTATTAATTAACGGTAAACGATAGACCGAGTAGGTAATATTTAAGGTTTTATACTAGAGTATATTTATAGTTAAGTTTATAGTTTTATAGCACTAGTCTAGTTTTTTTTTATCTTTGGGCTTTAATAAATAACTGGGACTGATTTCTCAGTCCCAGTTATTTATTAAAGAAACACGATTTTCTAATAATAATTTAAAGTAATTATCAAACAATCAATCAACAACCCATAATGTGTGGGACATACTGGTCTTAAAGTAATTAGAATAAAATTAATTATTTAACTCAAAATAAGGAATACTGAACTTAACATGAAAATAATTTAAATGTTTACAGGTTGGGACCAAATACAAACAATTGACTCGTTACTACGAAAAGGCGGTTATAAGGCTGCCATCACAGCCGACATGAGACGAAGTATCAAGTTAACCCGCTACCAGTCGGAGGAGATCTCCGCGACCTACAACGAATACATCAGCCAACGCTGCTAGCAAATGGCTACCCCACCCGCTTCTGGGTACCCACATAACAATTTAAGACTTGTGTATCATGGCATACCCTACAAGCAATATCATAAGAAAATATATCGGAGTTATACAAGTGGGAAAAGTGGTTACAAATATTGTGTTAGTAATAATTTAGATTCTAAGAGTACGTCTAGTGTCCAGTATCAGGTAAGGCTAAGCGAAGCGCGTCCGAATTTTACCGCCTTCCAAAGTACAATGAACAGTCAGAATTTTGCTCAAAGTGATTTGACGAGCGATGGATCGTGTTCGATCAAAATGTAATGTTCGAAACTACACTGCCAATAACATTCCTCTGAGAACATCGTGGTGCCATCTTAAACAATTACGATAATGCTTATAAATTAATATTAATAACTTTGACATTGCAATGAGTATACATTTTATCGATGGTGTTAGTATGTACGATCATTTTTATCGGATATCTAAAGTATGTTTAATATGAACATTGTTTTGTGAATAAAGCTTTTGCTGAGCAATTCATTCAAATTGAGAAGTTTTACTGTTATATTTATTTATGTTTTAGTTCACCCCTTAGAACGAGCATAGTGATTGCTAATTTGACTAATACCTAATGAGTTATGAGGTTTGGACAGCCAAAGAAATGTCATTTAATAATAATATATATTGATCATAAATGAAAATGATTAATTGTATTTTTGTGTTTCACATTTGTATTATCATTAATATTATTTAAAAAACCGATTCCAAATAATACTACATTCATACTATTGGTGCAAAGAAGCCATAAAAACTTCCAGTAACTTAGAAGTATGATTTAAAAATCTATTTTATAAGTTTGACACTGCTGTCTGTTTGGAATATCTTCTTTAATATAAATAAATTGAATTCCATGAGCTTCAAGCAAAAAATCAACCGACAAATTATCTTCAAATGAAAAGTTTATTAAGGTTTGATAATTGAAGGTTTTCACCAAAATCTGTTAAAACCTATTTTGTTAGTGAAAGAAGCTTTAACTGTGACTATTCGTATACTAAACAATGTTTTGGCTATTATACTTAAATAGATTCCGTACTTGTATAGAATACGTACCTATTCTCTAACACAATTCAATTCATATCGCAAATGCACTTTGAATGAAATTTTGATTTTGGGTTCATTTGGCAACAACCTGTATTCACATTGTCATTGTTACGTGGGTCTAGAATTAAAAAAAAATTGGTTAGTGAATATAATTATATGTAATTTGACTCATGGTTCGCTTGTTGATTTTATTACGTTGTGGTTACAGTTTTTACACAATAAGACCTTTTCGGCCACAATAGAAAAAGAAATAAAAAAAATAGGTCTCTATCAACTTCAATTTTGATTATGGCTTCGTGTTAGTGTAACTGAAATTTCGTTTATATCATGTATTAAAAAGGCAAACTGTGAAAGGAAGTTTTATTCTGTATCGAAATTGTAACTTTTGAAAATATATATAGGTACCTATTATTTCATTAGACCTGTGCGACAGTTCTACCCGTACGACTTAAATGTGCACCTCACGCTGTAACGTAACGCTGACGGTACGATTTGCATAAAAAAAAAAAATCGTAAAAATATATATAACTATCGGCCCCCGCAACTTCGTACGGGTGTAGTTAAAGATTTGAAAATCATTTTTAATTATATTTAAAATAATAAGATTAAAAAAGTTGTGTGAGGTGCACAGTTGAGTAGTACCTACGGGTAGTAGAAGATCAATTTGTTCATTATTAAAACCAAAGTATGTACTTACTTGTGTCATTGCGCGACGCCTGAGTACGTAACCCCTGTACCTATCATGTTAGGAATTTAGTACTAAATTGGAACTTCCAATGTTCTCGAAAAAAAATCATAAATATTATTGTGAAAATTCCAAAAAAAAAAAACTATTAAACGTTATGAAAGTGAACAAAAAAAAGTAAATATTTACTTTATGAAAATATTTTTATAGTTTAAGAGTGTCTTACTTTATTTTATAATTTAAAAAACGAAGCATTTCTTATTGTGTTCCCGGGCCATTCATAAATTACGTCACATGATAAAGGTTAATGATGAGTGTCAAGGAATGAGAGGGATCCTAAGTTTAATGATGTCACATTTCAATATCTAACGATAAAACGTTATAATTGCATTAATAACTGTTTTTGTTTTAATTCTTTCAACGTTTGATTTGCTGTTAAAATATGAAATTATAAAGATATTTTATATGATGTTAATTTTATTAGAAGATAATTTATAAGGCATTAAAAATAATTTCAAAACTTCTGTTAAAGTTTAATCGTTGCTATAAATATGTGACATCACACTAGGGAAGCGGGAGTTTGAAACCGTAAAACGTGTATGAACGTAATTTATGGATAGCCTCTCCTCATTACTTGACATTTTACTTTTTGATGGGTAATAGGGGAAAATGAATACTTCGTTATCTCGGCAGAGGGATCAAAATTGAATATCAAAATTTAAAATATTGAAGTACTAAAGAAGGTTAATCATATTATTATATGCGTTTAGATATAACAAGTGACAATTAATACCTAGATATCGATCTATTGTTTTGTTGATTTTTGCGCGGTTTGTTGGAACACCAAGAGATACGTGTTTGTTTCATACATAGTCATGTCTGCCAAGGGTATCGCTAGTTTCTGTTTTAATATCTTTTGAGATATAGTACTGCCGAAGAACGCTGAAAATGCATAACATTCTTCATCAGTAGGCGTATTCCATCGTGTCGGAAAGACCCGCGAATTATTGCAGGTTATCAAAAAGGAAAAGGTCTTTCTCTAATTGATCAGGGTGGGTAAAATTGAAAACAAGCGGCATGTTTGAAGGTGGAAAAAAACGTAGTAGATTAAAACAAGAGAATAGACAAGCGTTGCTAACGTTGAAAAACCATTTAGCTTGCTTTAAAAGAGAGAGAGAAGTTCGTTAATGTGACAGTTAATCTCCAGTAGGAGAGGTACTGAAGGAGAGAGTTTGAATTGTGTATACTATTGATGAATCTAATTTTGTACTAAAACGTCTCAAAACAGTTTTATTTGACAGAAACTAGTAACATTCATGGTCTTATTTTTGTTAAGTCGTGGTAGGTAGAGTGTACTGCCAAGTTTTGTACTGCTTGTCTGCTTAAACGTAATTGTATTTTGTAGATTCAATGAGAGGCGGTCTGAAATATTATGTAAATTAAAGATTAAACAGTTGACACTTTCAGTTACCTAATCAGGTAGAGAATATTTGACAATAAATTATCGATTTACAAAATTGAATAATTATTTTCTGTTATCAAGGGATTAAGGTTCGCAGCACCATCTGTAGACTAACTTTAAAATGATATATTGTTACTTTTTCTCCACATAACTCTTATATCATATTATTTTTCTTAGTAGCCGACCCCAAATGTTCTTGGGAATAAAAAAGGCCAGAAAAATGATCCTATTCGTTATCTTTCTTACTCCAATATAACTATTAACCCTTTGACGACCAGGGACGTTTACCCACGTCAGAGGAAATTATGCTATCAAGGACCGTGATTCTGTTATTCACACGAAAAAATTACGTAAACAGTTTAGTTAGAATTTTCGACGTCTTCTCATTGTAATCAGTGTATAATCGTTATCTTCTAGAACAGCTAGAAAGTAATATTAAAGTATACTTTAACAATTTGTGAAATAGTTATGATCGTTGATGACACTACTCAAGTCTGTGTAAACCTAAGCACATACATTTGTTGTGGCATTTTTGTGCAATCTTAGGTTTTTGATCGTGATCCCATCGGACGCATCATCAAATGAATTTGCATCATATTGATGACGTCTTAGGGTTTATTTTGTCTTGCTCTTTATATTTTTTTGACAATTTCGAATACTTTTATTCATCGTTTTGTAGTCATTATCGTCATTTAAATGAGTACAGTCACACTGTTTTGACAGTATATTGAGTGAGCAAAGGCCGATATAAAATGTATGTGTTTAGAGAGCCAACACAATATGTACTCTCAGTAATATTTGGAGTTGTTTGAAAATAAATAATTATGCAGGTATCACTATAGAACGTTTGATTTATTATTGAACCTTTCTGCATTCTTTAATAATTTTTTGAAGATAATACTACTTCTACACAGTGTTTTACTACTTTTACACATACATGTCAAACTTAAAATACTTCGTCGTTTGACCATCGGGAGTAAAAAGAAATTGAACTTATACGGTCAGCGCCTGTGCCCCGGAAAAATAATATTTTGTCATTTTTATCATATTCAAACTATATGCACTATAGAGCAATAGCTTTAAAGTTTATTTTAAGGTATCGTAATAATCCTCTCCACTGTATTCCTCTAGGATTCGCTGACCTTTTCTAAATATAAATTTCAATGTGAGGTTCTCATGTAGTATATTTTAAGTATTTATCACCTTTTTCACGTTGCTTCTTTCGTAATAATTAAATCCATTATTAGATATGGATAATTAAACAAATCCAAACATTAACAAATAATTCTATTTACAAACTACATTCTACACAAATCTTCAACTTTTTTCAGCAGAAAATTTTGCTTCAATTTCCATAATTTTCATTCTCAGTAAGTAGATGTTCCTCATTTCAAAATAAGTTAACGCTGAGGATAGAAACAGTTGGCTTACTGCTAAAAATGTGAGAGTTCCAAAAAAAGGTTTGGTAATTTTTTTAAGAAACTTGAACATAGCTTTTGGACCTTCCTCAAGGTCTGGTATTCTCGCTGTGTTGTAACGGTTGGCTAACTGTAAAACAAAAAGAGCTCATTAATATGGTATGTAGTTAACTTTGGAATATCAAGGAATGGATTGTAGTTAGCATGATGACACTCAATGCAATGAAATTGAGAAATAGTAGATTTTGGCAGTATCGTTTCTCTGCATTGCTGGTAACAGAAAAGTGATTTTACAAGATATTTGTTGAGATTTACTCTCTTTTTAGGTTCCGTAGTTCATGACTCAAAACCCTCATAGATTCGCCATGTTTAGCAGTGATATCCTGCACAGTTAGTTGACTGCCTTGTTGGTCTAGTGGTTAGCGTATGCGGCTGCTGATCAAGAGGTCTCGGGTTTGATTCTTGGGTTGGACCAAATATTTGTAGGATCTGCAAATATTTGTTTCGGAGTTTGGGTGTTTTCTATGTATAATATGTATGTATTTATTTAAAAAAATTTTAATTGTTTATGTATTTATATCAGTTGTTTAGTACCTATGGCACAAGCTCTGCTTAGTTTGGGACTAGGTGATGTTGTGTGTAATTCGTGTGAAATATTTATTTATAATTTATTTATTTGTTCCCTCAGTCTGTACTTAAGTCAAACGTAGTATGAATACCGGGTGGTGTCAATCCTGACATGGATGATATTACTACTATATAATTTTTAATAAGGAATTAATATTATTAGCTACAAACCATTAAAGCAGACAGTGGTCCTAGCACCATTGGGTATCCTATTCCTAAACCAGCTTGTATGGCACCTGATCTAATTTCGTAGCATATCGGACAAGTTTCTCTCTTAATCAACAACATTTCTGTTGATACCATCTGTAAATATAAAACATAGCTGATGTACTTAAAGAATATATTTTAAATGAATTTGCAGCCTCGGACATCGGCATGTCGGCAAACCAAGAATGCTGTATCAGCTCCTAACAAGAAGCTTGCCCACACCTTTATCAGACTGAACAGAGACGAACTTCGTAAAATTATAGGAATCTTAACCGGACATTGTCTCCTTAACAGACACATACACAATAGGAGTAACAGATAACCATCTATGCAGAGGACGCATGAAAGCAGAAGAAACACCACAGCATGTCATCATGGAAAGAAATTCACTATTTTCCCAATAGATGGCTTTAATTATTTGTATGTGCATTGTACTGTGTAAGTGCTTTCGGGTTCCACTTAATGGTGGTCCATTATTGGGCCTCTTGTCTCACACCATTGAAACATAACAGCATGAATGCTTGACTAGGCTTCTGGAAATGGGTTTTTACTGCCCCGGTACATACTGAAATCAGCATAGTTCTACTACCCATGTTAGAATTTTCCCAGATATATACTTACATGTCTATGAAAAAGTGCTGTCAACAGTGCAGGCATAGCAGTGATCGGAAGTACAGAAGCAAAGTAACCATATGTACCCAGTTTTAGTTTCCCTCTATAGAATCTGTTTATCATTATACCTGAAACTGCACTGACCCCTCCAAGGATATATGACGCATATCGCAAAGCCCATCTGAAATAAATAAATTGTAACTGTAATTTCACTGTCCATTGGACAGACAAATAGATAAGATGCGTGCGGTATGTGAGTTTGAATGTACTAATCAATGGAATCAGTTTAAAAAATAAAATCTAGGTTCAATTTGAAAAATTATTTCTTGGATTCTTCCAAGAAAGAATTTTTCAAATTGAACCACACTAAAACAGCCAAAGAAGAATATGGGTTAATTTTTAAGATTATTTTTTGGATTTGACACATGTTTGATTATGTAGGTATACATATAGGTGTATCATGCAATAGACCTAAAGGACTTATTTAATGTCGGGTGGTCATAATACGCATTGTTGTACACATTTATATTAAGTATTAGGATTGTTAATGATGCAAAGATTATTTATAGGTTTAATTAATTTACTGATTTATTAAATTGGGCGCTCTGTTGAAATTAACAAGTATCGATAATAGTATTATATTACAGCCTTTCATTACGTTGTAATATAATATTTAACAAAGTTGATAAATTCAGAACATTGCTAATATATAATTGAACTTACACATCAGTTGTGTGCTCCCAATCCATCACTACATTCCAAATATACTTGGTAGCCTCTAGTTCGTCAAGTATAACCGCATCTTCTGGTATTTCCTTTCCTTTATACAGCGCCATTCTTCACAGAATTTATAAATTATTGTCTATAAAAAGTAAGATTAATACTAAATGAATTTTATTTTGCGTTAACCTCACATTTTTGACATACGTCAAAAACAGCTGTGCATCGATACTTCGATCTAATTCAAGAGGAACTAAGAGAAGTTATAGAAATATAGACAATTTTTTTTAATATTGCTTTAGAAAAAAAACAAAAATATGATAAAACAAAACAGTTAAATGTTCTAACAAAAATAAGCGGCCAAGTGCGAGTCGGACTCGCTAATGAATAGTTCCGCAGCAGCAATTAACATTAAATAAAAGTTCTTGTAGTTCTTTGTAACTTTGATCGATGTTTTACTAAGAATAGTGTATTGACTATTGATTGACTGAAAGGTTAATTTCAGCTTACGATTTGTGACGTACTAGCTGATGCCCACGGCTCCGCTCGCGTCCTAGAGGTATGAAAAATAGATGTTGACTGATTCTCAGTCCTCAGACCTACCCGATACATACATTCTAATATATCTAATAATATTATTGCCCAATAATATAATTATCCTATTAACCGAAAGACAATGACTACTACACAGAGAACATAATAGTAATATGAGCATATATATGGAATAAAAAAACGAAATTAAAAAAAAAGGGGAATCTAGAATGACTGTGCTGTCAAGGCAACGGATAACTAGTGTTACATACTCTTTGCGGATAACGGCCGGTGGCGGCAGCACGCATGCGCTAATTTGCCTATAGAGCACGGAGCCGCCACATCCTTGTCGCACTGCACTTACAATCATATTCTCTATCCTATTTTAGGGTGTTAGGTTTTTTCGTTACGGAATTTCTTGATTCGGTCGCCGTGCTCAAAGCCTGCGATAAAAGCTATACAATAGCTTAAAAATTAAAAACTATTTATGATACCAATCGATGCTGTTTCTTATAAGGATCAAAAGTCTCTACTGGACCTACTGAGGTTTCAGTACTAGAATGTACCTAGAAGCAAAAGCGCCTATCTAAGTAGATAATCATCATAGTTGCATCGATAACCTTCTACATTAGAACCAAAACAAATAATAATAAAATAAAACATTTAATATGTATTTTAGACACAGACAATAATTTTAAGCATTTTCTTTTTTATTTGAGAAAAACTCCCATTCAATTAGACCTAAACGCTAGCCTTATTTTGATTATGGACTTATTAGGGCGTTTTTCAAAATTTTGCTCCGTTACGTACAGGATGTCCATTTATTTTCATAACAAAATTTTAAATAAACGATGAAATGTAGACATTTACAATGAACTAAGGTTTAAGAAAAACCTGAATCAAACAATGTTAAATGAGTATAATTTCTATTTAATGTATTATTATAGTGAGGGTTGCCTATACAGGGGTCTTGTACGTTACATTTTCATTCAAAGTAAATAATAACTCAATCATATCAAAGTTAATCAGCTTTATTTATATTTAATCAACAACATAAAAATCTTCTAAAATTTAATACCACTTTGTGATATCTTGCCTCTTAGTGCTGTTTAAAATATAAAATATGTCTTGTACGTAACTAAATGGCACTCTGGACTATCAAACTTTGTGAATAAATAACTATTCTGAAAGACTAACATTATAGGTAAGTTTTTTTAAATACAAAAAATAACAAAAAGACATTTAATATATATTAACAAAAACATAACTCCCAAAGGTTTTTTCATAAAAAAATAAAAACTATAACAGCCAAAACAGGACAGTTACGTATGTGGACAACAGTCGTTACGTTTAGGAACTCTAAAGCTATGTTTACAACGAGCACAATTTCTAGTCATTTCACAATATTATTCAACATTTCAAAAACGTCGTGATGTGACATATTATTTAAGTCACATCACTTACTGTACTTATTTCTATAAAATTAGTCAATATCACAGACTGTTTTGATTTGAGCATTTATCTAACTATTTAGTAAAAATATATTTTACAAAAAACTTAGGGGATTCAAGTCTATCTCAGTTTCATTTTCACATTAAGTAGGTAACAATACTTCTTAACTTACAAAAAAATCCAACAGATAGAAAAAAATGACAATTAAGTAGTAACAAAAATAAAATAGGGAACCAATAAGTAGGTAATTCTGCGTGATTGTTTGGTCTTCTTTTAGAGTAACTTTTTCATTTTCCAATAGCTCAATCATCTTTTTGTGTTTAGTCTCTAGGCGAAATCTATTTATACTTAAACTACTAATAACTTTCTTTAACCTTTCACAAGTTTTTAATGTCCTTTGATATCTTTTATAATTTCGGTAATTCAATCTCTGTTTTTTCTTCAATTTTGTATTATCTTGCATCTCTGGCACTGTCACTGGAACAGCTGGCTTAGTATTATTTACTTTTTTATTTTCCCTTTTATTCCTTTTTTGTTATCTTCAAATTTTCCGTCTTTTTTCCTTTTCTGCGTTATTTAGTTCACTTGAGTTTATGTTCTTCAGTCTTTCGACTTCTTTCTTTTTATATTTGTTGTATTTTTCTTCATTTTCTTTGTTTTTGTCCATATCGCCGTTGTTTTTGTCTCTCTCGGCACCAGTCAACGGCATAATTTACCTGAGTAGGAATAAATTAATTTGTAAGGAAGTGCCGAGGATGTGAGGAATGTTAGGGTTCACCCCAGGGTTGCCACCTTTTGGAAAAAAAAAATCGGGACGATACTTATTAAGTAGACAGTAGGTCAAATTTCAGCCTAATTCAGATCATGATTAAAAAGCAGTTTTTTGCAAACGATAAAATAAAAAGATTTGTATAAACATTTACGTATTTATTTTTCAAATATTTTTCCATGCACATTTTTTTCAGTTCCATAGCTTATTAGTCGAAACCCTTATAGATTCGTCACGTCCGTTTGTCCGTCCTCGAATTTAAAACCGTCAAAACGGTTGGTGCTAAAAAGGTGAAACTGCATGGACATGATTTAATTACGGCGACAATGTGCTGAAGTAAAATCATGGAAAATTTTTTTTTGAGGTAAACGTAAAGTGGGAGCGATTTTTTTATCGTTAGATCGGTTATTTCTAAACATAAAGGAAGTTGCTCCGACAATTTTTTGATTTCGATATCCGTTTGAGAGTAATTCAACTTAAAGAGGATTTTTATTTTATAAAACTCCTGTCAAGGTGACTTTACTATGCCTGATGGAAAGCATGAGTATAATTCACAAGTAGGGGTCGCCATGCTTACTGCAAATGCAAGCAGTATGGCGAACAGCATTATGGAGCCTTAGGGAGATGCTTTTTCACGCCTAGCTTAAAGCACCCGGGATCATAGTAGGAATGAAAAACATCAGCTGACAATAAGTTCCAGTTTTTAACTGCTCGGCACAAGAAGGAAGACCTAAGCCGCTTAGTTCTGGAGCGTATATCTTCCACTCTGAAGGGGTGACTTCCCTGGCCAGATCGTGTTATTCAGTAGAGGAAGGGAGAGGGTGGGATAAGGTGGAGGAGCTCTTCAGAACACTCCCCATGGTAAACGCGATAGAAGACTGCCATAGAGGCGACATCTCTTCGCAACTGCAATGGTTCCAGGAACTCGGTGGCTTCGGGACTGTCTATGATGGGAACTGCTCGCCCCTGCAACCGATCGAGAGCGACAATATGTCATTGATATGTAGAAGTAACAGCGTGGGCGACAAGACAGAGCCCTGGGGTACTCCTGCGTTTACCTGCTAGAAATCAGACGCTGCGCCGTCACAAAGAACGCTAATGCAGCGCTGGCGCAGGAAGGCGGCAATCCAGCTGCACAATTTAGTGGGCAGGCCGTATGCCGGAAGCTTAGAGAGAAGCGAGCGTTGCCAAAGCCTATCAACCGCCTTGACAATTCCTTAGGAATATGACAGGCGATACAAGCGTGTCAATACTGGAGACAACTCTGGTGCACAGTACTTTAGAACCACCGCTGGGATCCCGTCAGGTCCACTGGCTTTCCGGACGTCGACGTCGAGTGACCGAAGCTCCGCGCGTACTTCACTACGGTGGACACCAGGCAGTGGTCGGAGGAGCCTAGAGGGGCGAGAACCGACACACAGTACTGCGCTGGGTGGCTCGCTAGCAACAGGTCTAGCAAGGAGGACGCTTGACTGTGTCTTGTCCTGGTGTGCTGGAGTACCAGTTGGTGAGGTCATGCGTAAGAGCGAATGCGTGGGCAGTTCAGTCATCCGCCCTGACCGAAAGACACACTCCAGCCTTCGCGAGGAAGCACTCCTCAAGCTGGTATCCAGGGTTATGGAGATATGTCGTGTCGGCAGGGCAGCGTATCTGTGACTCCGTTAGAAAAATCATAGCCGGCCGTACCGTTTCCAGGTGCTGGTGGACGGCCTTGAGGTTTGCATTGAGTCCATGAATATTTGTGAACTCCACCTCTAAAAGCGGGTTGGTGGGAAAAGAGGATGCCGCTGTGGTACTGGTATGCTTCTTCTTTAGACCCCCTCGCCTCTCTCTAAAAGCTAAATGAAAAACTGTAACCCACTGCTAACTCATGTTTCCTTTCTACTTTGATCCCGGGTCCTTTAAGTGGGGCGCGTAAAGAAGCATATCTTTATACCGCCATACTGCCTCCATTCGCAGTGAGTATGGCGCCCTCCACTTTTGGATTCCATTCATACTTTCCATCAGGTCACCTTGGCTGGCGTATGTCTATATTTAGTGTAATTTGCAATTCTGATTGTAATAAATCTACCGAGCAACCATTTCTGATCTTGGACCGTTTTATTATCATTACTGAAAATACACACTTAAAGTAAACATTTAAGGTATGCTCTGAGCACGAGATACAAGACACAATTAAGCGTTTAACTTCTGTGCTTTTGCAGTTTTAAATACTTTAACTCATTTTTATCACAACCTGTGACTGGATACAACAAATAAAAATTTTGGTAAAAAGGTTGTCATTAGTTCCATTTGGCACCCAATAGCTGTTTCTTTTTATGTACACTGCGCGAAAGGGGAAGAAGGTGAATTCAAATTGAGCAATTCTTACATTTGTGAAAAATCGGGACAAAATCAATACGCTGTCGGGACGCGGGACGATATCATCGAATTCGGGACTGTCCCGGGAAATTCGGGACGGGTGGCAACTCTGGTTCACCCTCTTTATCGCTACTCTAAATAGGATATTTATAACATAATAAAGAAAACCTGCTCACCATGAGGTGACTAGATCCTATAAAGGTAATGAGTTTGCCTCTCTGGGTGGATTATATTTTTAATTTATATTAAATTGCACAAGACAGTATGAAAGCATCTTTACGAGTCCAGTACGTAACGTTTTTAGTCCACCTAATACATCACGTCACGTCCTGGACGTTACGTATAACGCGGACTTGTCATTATATGTTTTTTTGGTATAAAAAAAGTTGATTATAGTAGTTTACTAGTACACATTCATTATCTACAACATATTTACTTATAATTTAACACGAGTAGTATATAAAATTTGTGGGTCTTACCTTTCAAAATCAATGTTCGTACCGGACAAACAAAACAGACCCGTCACGCACGTCACGGACCGCAAGTGTTGACGATTGAATTTCTTCAGTTTTAATTCAAAGGAAAAGAACGAAGGAATGATAAAAACATCGTCAATATGGCATTGCTTAAAAATAGTTAGAGCCAAAGACAATATTATTGTTATTCTTTATAAAATCATACCGTTACGTACAGGACTGTCCGCTGTGGCCAGTTTTTTAAATCCGATAATGTCAGTATTTATATTAGAAAAATATACTACAACCTTATTATATTTTATTTAAAAACGAATAAAATGAGTTATTTCATTCGAGTAATACTAAAGATATCCAAATATAGCTTATATATTCTCCAAAATACGTAATCAAAATCCAGGATATGATGAAGGACACTTAAAAAAGTAGGATAATATTTGGTATTTTAATAAATATTAAAATATGTTTTCCGTTTAAGTCTTAAGTTTATCTTTTTTTTTACAGTAAGTTAAACATTTTACCCTAACGTAAAATAATTTGATACTCACTTCCTACATTTTTGCCTTTTAATCAATGGTCAAACTCGTAGGACACGGCAAAATAGTCCTGAGCAAAATTTTGAAAACCGCCCATTAGCTACCCATTTCCACAGAGGGCGTTAGTATTGGATAGGTAGACCTATGTACCTATCATACATTTTTGCCCAATCTCCTTACTCCTTAGAATGCACTAATTTTCTGTTATACTTTCAATTCTCCCAAGCCTATATTTTTTTTAATTTGCTTTTTGTTCATTTGTTTTTGTTGTTTTTATGACTAAATATCGGAAGCAATATGTGATTTTGATTTAATTTGTCTAAAAACTTCACTCCACGGTCCAAGTATAATACGACAAATTTCAATGGCCGCTTTTTCAGTGTAAGAACGACTATTACACAACCTTTTATTTTAGTCGCGTAATCCAAACGACCCTGTTCTGAATTTAATGGAGTCGATTTTTTTTTATTGGTTTTAATTTTTTACTAATAAGTTTATTTAATTCGAACTTTTTTGTTTTTAGTTTTTAATAAGTATGTATACGTTACAAAATATATAAAAATATTATTATAGTTATTAATCGAATTGCAAAAGGAAAGGCGGTCTTCCAAACGGTGTTATTATTAAAGTTCGTAAATATTATATTACCTATTATATCGATTAATTAGGGGACAACTTATGGGTTCACAACATACTGCATGCTAATGACAGAAGTGTCACTCTGGCCCAACACGTCACATTGAAAACTTCAAAACTTCACTTCTGTCAGCAGTCTTCATAACTGCCTAGTTTTTTATGACACTTTTTTATTAAGTGACTATTGAACAAGACGAGTTGTTTTATTTGCATTATTTCTAATTTTTATATTTTAGTTTTTACTTTCCTCGTGACCCAATACGGTGCGGAAAATGGATATCAATTGTCAGTCAACAAAGGCGTGAATTTTTTTTAAGCCAAATAGTGCATGCGTCGTATGTTCTTAACATTTTGTGGACGAAGATATGTATGTCACTGCTAAATGCATAAAACGTCTTCTTAAAACGGCTGTTCCTAGTGTAACGGTAAGTAGTCGTTAACCAGAAAAATGATTTTATCAAATAATATCGTACCTACATTCAAATAATATAATTATTTTTTACATGATATGTCACTGATATGATATGAAAAAATGAAATAAATGTTTTTAAGAGTTAATATTTGTTTCATTTATGTACACATGTCCTACCCAAAAACATATTTACGCTCAGATAAAAGTATAATTATGGGCTTAGAACACAATTTAACTAACTCTTAAAATACTAACTCAATGTATTATAATAAAAAAAATATACAAATATTCCTCTTCACTCCATGTCCTGTCCTGCCGGCTAGCTTCGGTCGTAAAATTTGATTGGTCATTGTACACTGCTTTGTAATAAAAACTTTAAACAATGCGCGTAAGGTTGAATTTGCAAAAGATATGTCTATAGCATAACTGAAACTACCCACATTGATATTTTTATACATCAATGACTAAGTAGGATAGTTTCGTATGCCGCTTTTGTTTGAGACTGTGCATCTAGGGTTATTTTTATATCAATGTGTTCAAAGAATATTTTGTTGTCATATCAATTTAAACACAGTTTACCATATTCTGTTCGAAATGTAAATCCTTAGTCAACATTTCATAAAATAGATGGCGTTACTTATAGTTTTATGGTAATACGAAATGTTCGGAAATATATAAAACTTTATAATCTTTATCACTTTGATTATAAACATGTCTAGATAGAGAGTTCGAGCGTCTAAACGTCCAAAAAAATAGTCTCTAACTGTTAGAGACTAAGCTCGTCGCGGCCGATCAGTGTCGTTACTTTAAACATTATAATCTATGGGCATGTAATCATGGGCATATAATCTATGGCATTATAAACATTATATATTGTACGATATACACGTGTCGAGTGAGCTACCCCACCCCAGCCTGCAAATTTATGATATTCGCAATAAAAAAAATACTAATTGACAGATTTTAAATAGCTCAATTCAACTACGTAGCCCTTTCAAATTGCTCACCTTTAATTATTTAATTAAAAACAAATAAAGTCCTTGAAAAAATTTAATTTATCTGTATATTCAAACTCCTATATCTTGTGATGTATACAATATTTCAAATTGCTCAAAGTTCTAAAATACTGCTCAAGTTGCATTTGTAATTGCTCAAGTAGAGTTCTCACCAGCTCCACTTTCCTTAATTATTAAATAAATATAAATAGTTTGAATAAATTTTTAACCAAACAATAACCTACCCTACCCCAGAATGCAATGAAAAAAATACAAATCGATAGATTTTCAATAGCTCAATTTAACTACGTATCCCTTTCAAATTGCTCACCTTTAATTATTTAATTAAAAATAAATAAAGTCCTTGAAAAAAAATTAATTTATCTGTATATTCAAACTCCTATATCTTGTGATGTATACTATATTTGAAATTGCTCTAAGTTCTAAAATGCTGCTCAAGTTGCATTTGTAATTGCTCAAGTAGAGTTCTCACCAGCTCCACTTTCCTTAATTATTAAATAAATATAAATAGTTTGAATAAATTTTTAACCAAACAATAACCTACCATACCCCAGAATGCAATGAAAAAAATACTAATCAATAGATTTTTAATAGATCAATTTAACTACGTACCCCTTTCGAATTGCTCACCTTTAATTATTTAATTAAAAATAAATAAAGTCCTTGAAAATAAATTAATTTATCTGTATATTCAAACTCCTATATCTTGTGATGTATACTATATTTCAAATTGCTCTAAGTTCTAAAATGCTGCTCAAGTTGCATTTGTAATTGCTCAAGTAGAGTTCTCACCAGCTCCACTTTCCTTAGTTATTAAATAAATATAAATAGTTTGAATAAATTTTTAACCAAACAATAACCTACCCTACCCCAGATGCAATGAAAAAAAGTACTAATCGATAGATTTTCAATAGCTGAATTTAACTACGTACCCCTTTCAAATTGCTCACCTTTAATTATTTAATTAAAAATAAATAAAGTCCTTGAAAAAAAATTAATTTATCTGTATATTCAAACTCCTATATCTTGTGAAGTATACAATATTTCAAATTGCTCTAAGTTCTAAAATACTGCTCAAGTTGCATTTGTAATTGCTCAAGTAGAGAGGTAGGGTACGTTATTGTTTGGTTAAAAATTTATTCAAACTATTTATATTTATTTAATAACTAAGGAAAGTGGAGCTGGTGAGAACTCTACTTGAGCAATTACAAATGCAACTTGAGCAGCATTTTAGAACTTAGAGCAATTTGAAATATAGTATACATCACAAGATATAGGAGTTTGAATATACAGATAAATTAATTTATTTTCAAGGACTTTATTTATTTTTAATTAAATAATTAAAGGTGAGCAATTCGAAAGGGGTACGTAGTTAAATTGATCTATTGAAAATCTATCGATTAGTATTTTTTTCATTGCATTCTGGGGTATGGTAGGTTATTGTTTGGTTAAAAATTTATTCAAACTATTTATATTTATTTAATAATTAAGGAAAGTGGAGCTGGTGAGAACTCTACTTGAGCAATTACAAATGCAACTTGAGCAGCATTTTAGAACTTAGAGCAATTTGAAATATAGTATACATCACAAGATATAGGAGTTTTAATATACAGATAAATTAATTTTTTTTCAAGGACTTTATTTGCTTTTAATTAAATAATTAAAGGTGAGCAATTTGAAAGGGCTACGTAGTTAAATTGAGCTATTGAAAATCTATCGATTAGTATTTTTTTCATTGCATTCTGGGGTAGGGTAGGTTATTGTTTGGTTAAAAATTTATTCAAACTATTTATATTTATTTAATAATTAAGGAAAGTGGAGCTGGTGAGAACTCTACTTGAGCAATTACAAATGCAACTTGAGCAGTATTTTCGAACTTTGAGCAATTTGAAATATTGTATACATCACAAGATATAGGAGTTTGAATATACAGATAAATTAAATTTTTTTCAAGGACTTTATTTGTTTTTAATTAAATAATTAAAGGTGAGCAATTTGAAAGGGCTACGTAGTTGAATTGAGCTATTTAAAATCTGTCGATTAGTATTTTTTTTATTGCGAATATCATAACTTTGCAGGCTGGGGTGGGGTAGCTTGTCGAGTGGCGTATAAAAATTACGTTTTGCATGATAAAAGTGTGCAGGAATTACTTAGGACGATTGAAATCAACTAAAAAAATTACCTATCATCGATAAGTAAACTTTAAATAACTATATTGTAAAGAAACAATTAAATTAACTCAGTGAAATTTTATCAAAAGTTCGACCACCATTTTGACGGAATGTTTACGGGGTAGCCTGTTAATTGAATTTAAATTTCCCATGTGAGTGTTAGCCAATTTACAAAACGTTCAATCATGATTGAAAAAGTATATTTCGAGAATTCAAGCCAATTCAATTTAACTATAGTGCTGGATAATACATATCATATATTATGTATACATAATATATTTTTAAATCTAAGGTGGTAGATATTGTTTATTTTATTTAAAATCTGATATGCGTGTCGATTTCGCCAAGTAGTATGTACGACGTAAAGCTGAAGAGATTGTTTGTTTGTTTAAACGCGCTAATCTCCGGATTTTCTGAACCGATTCTGAAAATTCTTTCACTAATCGGAAGCTACAAGTTCTCTGAGTTCTTAACGAGAACGATATAAAAACAAGATTTTCATAAAAATATAGTAATTAAATTAAATATCATTATGTTGTATATTAACTAAATTAAAGGCCTCTGTGAGTTGGCTTTCCTTCGTCCGCCTTTCAAAGTACCGGAACCTCAGACTACTTTCTAAGGCACAGGGTATATTTTTACCAAATTGTTGTTAAGTATTAAGAATAAATAAGCTTTAATAGCAATTCCCTTTTTCACCAACATATATTTTACCTAGTAAGTCAAAAGCAAAAACTCTAATACATATTGACTGACTTTAAATTTAATACAAATTACTTATAAATCTCAAAATCAATACACAACTATTTTCCCTCCTTTTGTGGAAAACATTCAAGGGCTGGTATCACTCAGAACGCTCGGGTCATGCGCGCGCCCGTAGGCTAGGCTACGCTTGCATGTGTGTGTAACATGCACACAAGCCCTGCAAATCACCGGGTATGTCCCGGCCTTCAAAAATGAAAATTTCGATATAGAAAAAATATATTTGATAGATCTTAATTAGCCCTTTCGCACTACGTTCATTATTTTAAGAGCCTCTCTTTCGTTTTCCCAGGAACTCATTTGATGTCTATCATTTGACTTTTTTCAAATTTTCAAATACTCGTATCTCTTTTAAATATGGTTATTTTTTAGTCTACCAAGCGTAGAAAAATTGCCCCTGAGCTGATTTAAATTGCCCTCGCGTCAATTATTATAAATGTTTTATAATAATCCTATAAAAACAAAAAAGCCGTAATGGGATTTATTTGCGCATTGCGCATGCGCGTTAGAAAAACGGCAACACTGCTCTAGTGGTTTATGGGCAGCATAACAACAAAATATCAAAATATACAGTTAAATGAAGCTGATGATTAAAGTTATATTTCAATGTCAAATGTAAGTAGTGTTATTATTACTAGATTTTTATTATTTATCTAAAAATTCACTATTTCTTGAAATATTGTAATTATTAGGTCCGTCATGGAGACTTCACCTTAGATATAAAAAAAAGTGTAAAATAGGATTTAATTTTATTAGGTATAACAAATTCAAGAAAAGAAAGTTATTACTTTTACTATAACTTTTAATTCAAAATAAATATGTACTGAGATACAAGTTAAAATTGAGGTTATATTCGACGTAAAAATAAATAAAACAATGTTTTAATTTTCATTGTCAACTCACGTATAACTCGAGATTATCCCCACAATATACCTAATGGTAATAAAAATCTAGTAATAATAAAACTACTTACATTGAAATATTACTTTATTAATCAGCTTAATTTTTTATTATGGCTTACGACGAGAATATTTAACTTATTATTCAAAATAAATACTGAGATACAAGTTAAAATTGAGATTATATTCGATGTAAAAATAAAACAAAGTTTTAATTTGCATTGTCAACTCACGTTTACTTACCTCAACATTACCTATCCCCACAATATTTCTAACGCGCATGCGCAATGCGCAAATAAATCCCAATACGGTTTTTTTGTTTTTAAAGGATTATTATTAAACATTTATAATAATTGACTTGAGGGCAATTTAAATCAGCTCAGGGGCAATTTTTCTACGCTTGGTAAACTAAAAAATAACCATATTTGAAAGAGATACGAGTATTTGAAAATTTGAAAAAATTCAAATGATATTTTGTTTTTTCCTGGGAAAACGAAAGAGGGGCTATAAAAATAATGAACGTAGTGCGAAAGGGCTAATTAAGATCTATCAATATATATTTTTTCTATATCGAAATTTTCATTTTTGCAGGCCGGGACATACCCGGTCTGCAAATCTGGCCTGTTGTTTTTATTGCGAATGCAGCGCAACACTCCATCTAGACAATCTAGACATGTATATAATCAAAGCTTTATCATTATGAAGATCATTAAGATCATTACATGGGCGTACCCAGGGGGGGGCAGGGAGGGGCAGCTGCCCCCCCCTGGAAATCTCCCAGAACAAGTATGAACTCGCCTTATTACTAATCAAAGTGTAAACGGGGCCTTATGCTCTAACTTTTAAATAATACAGTAGACACTGGCAACATGCACGGTGCAATTGCCAAAAAACCGCGCGCGACGATGGCGGACGAAGAGTTAAGGTTGCAATTTATTTGACACTAGCTGAGTCACACTGTGTTACCCGCCGTTATTATTGTCAGTCTCGAGTAACGCCGCGGAGTGAAGCTAGTCCCATCAAAAACGATGTGACGGTGGTCCGATAAGGTAACCACCTCCTCCGCCACCCTCCATCCAGACATATAGTCGAAAGCCGAGAGATTCGCCCGTGTTAATCGACAATCGACTCCCCCTGCCACCGTACACAGGTGTTTTTTTTTATGTGTGGATAATCATCATGTGGGGGTAACGGCGGGGTGGCGTGTCGGACTTGAACAAACTAAAAACCGCACAGTATGCCCTCTCCGCGCTTCTCCATTTAGGAGAAGGAGAAGTCCAGGGTCAGATCTCCTTCTGGGCTCTCCCTGCGCCTTCCCGCTCCTGATGCGGGCACCGTCTCGTTTCAACGACCCTTTCTTAGGCGGCGTCCGGCACACACCCACACCGCCCCCTCGCGGCTGGCCACATAGTGCGGGTGGAGGGAAAACCCGTCCGTCCACCCGCGGCCACACTCAAGGCGGCATGAGGCGCAGATATTCGCGCCTCCGCCGCCCAGTCATCCTTGAGTGGATATCATCCTCACGGGCCTTCTCCGCCGCCTCCTTCTGTGTGATTACGTCCTCACAGAAGGTTGCAACCGCGGTAAAACAACTCTCGCTGCTGGCCATGGAACGAACGACGGCCGTTAGCGAGAGATCCTCTCCGATGACTGCAGTTAGGACCCGGTGCTGCGTCTCCCATGCGGGCAGACCGCTAGCGTGTGATGAACCGAATCCTCACACGGTGCGGTAACCCCGTATGGCTCTGACCGCCAGAGATCTTTGCGGCCGCCCTATTCTGCTCGGTCAGAGCCGCCGCCTACACCAGTGTACCGTAGAGTGCCATAGACCGGACAACCCCCGTGTACAGCTGCCTCGTGGCGACACTGGCTCCTCCCAGATTGGGCAAAAGATGCCCAAGGAATTAGGCAGTGCCGATCAGCAAGCTGCCGGAAGTGCTCGTCGAAGAGCCACCTGCTGTCGATGACCAGACCCAGGTACCTCATCTGTGGGCCCGGACCGGTACGAAAACCGAGTTGACCTCGATGGATTCGCCGGCGGGCGGACCACAACGGGGCCCATGGAAAAGTCGGGCTTCCGTCTTTACCGTACACAGGTGCTGACTGAACCCCGGTTCACAATGCCGAGGTTCAGTCCGGCCGCCTACTCGACTAGTGTATCTCCTCTTGAGTTATCTAGGCGATCTCCCCACTCTGTGGTGCGGGCGTTGAAATCGCCCACGACAAGTATCGGACGAGACAGGAAAGTGCAAATGCAACTCCTAAGTCAATATAAGTACGCCTCGAAAACGGAGAGTCCGCGATTCGGAGATATGTAGCAGCCCACAAGAACCATGGGGTCCCATTCTACTGCCACAAAACTCAGCCCTCGTTGAAGAAGGGCCAACTCCGCCACCGTCGCTAAGGCAACCGACTGCTCAGCGATCGTCTGCATAAGCAGGTCTTGTGCTGCGTGGCAGTGGTTTATGTTGCCCTGTAAGACTTTATGGATGGACGTAAATTTTCAAGCTTTCACCTGTACCTGACTGATTTCCGGCTGTGTCCCTGTAGCCGATGATTCGCGGGACGGCCAAGGTCCGAACAGACCGGGCATTTCGGCGTTTTCGCAGTGCATGTTTGTGTCACGTGACCTGTGTCACCACACACGTAACATCTCCCACCCCGGTCCGTCTCGTTGGGACACTTAGCTCTCACGTGTCCCATTTCAAGGCACCGGCAGCACTGTAACGGGCGTGCTAGCAGTGTCTCTACCCTGGCCAAAACCCAGCCCACCTGTAACCGTTTATCGTTCAATATTTTGCGAACAGCGGCAAGTGGACAGCGAACCCAGGCCGTTCCCAGTCGTGACGGCGAGGCACGTATGTCTCCGGCTTTGACGTCGGAGAATGCACATTCCCCCGCAGCTCCTACCGCCCTGGCGACTTCAGCTTGAGCGATTGACTCCTCCAGGTCCAACACCCGTATGTCTGCTGCCCTACACGGACGCGCAATAATAGCATCCGTGTCAGACAGAACATTTTGCAGGCGTGCTGCCAGTTTGTCTGCTGAAGCGGCGCTTTCCTTCCCGGGGATCAGGGCGCCGGTCATAGCTCGCTTGGTGCGGAGACCACCTGTGATGCCAAGATCACCCAATCTGATGTTGGCCCTCACGTTCTCCATCAGCTTGGCTATTGTCGTCTCCGAGATAGAGGTACGGAGGCTGTGACAGCCGCTGTTGTTATAAGTCGCGGCATAACCCTTTTAATAGTCGGTGGCGGTGGGGCAGCCGCCCGTCACCCTGACTGGGCCATCTCTGCCAATTTCCTGGCCTTGGCCTTTCGGCCAATGGACCCACGTCTCGCTCGATAGTGGGGCCGCTGTCGGCTGTTGCCTCTACTGCATAGTGGAAAGCGATACTGGCGCTTGCGACATCTGTGTAGCCCACTGACCCTTCTTCCTCCTACTCTTCTTTTTTGCTTTAGGCGACTGCACGCCAGTGGCCCCTTCCGTCCCCGGACTTCAGGCCGCTGGAAGCAGCAAGTTCTTCGTACCTGGGCACTGACCTCCTATCATCTTTTTTTGGACCTCAGCAAGAACGCGGTCCAGCATGGCCGCGAATTGGTCTCATTAAGGTGCTCTCTTTTGAGAACGCTGCTTTGCTGGTCTTACCTCTTACCTATGGAGCTCCGCCGCAACCAAGATGGACCCGGTGCGTCATCACGCTTCATCGCGGTCCCTGTTCCACTTTCATTGCTCTTTACACCCCTTGTTGTGCCCTTTTGCCGTGCGAGTTTCTTGGGTTGGTTGTTATCTGACGTGTCCTTCGGTTTTCGCTTACGGGTTTGTGGTGATCGCGAGGAAACAGAGCAGAGAGCCAAGCAAGGTGTTCTCAACCCAAGTTCGAGAAGACCCCCTCTCCCGATTACAGTCCCGTCGCCCCTCTTGTAGCCCTTAGGCTGCACTACTTTTACCAGGGAGTACATTGGCCGTGCCAGTAACATAATATCGCGTGTACCACCTTCCGCGTGCAACTGTTGGTCGTCGCATTAGACGCCGTGGTACGGTCTTTTGGAAGACACACTACATATACCTAATGATTCATGTAGGTGTGTTTGAGTAGTGTGTATGACAAAACAGCCGCGGAGGATCCGACCTAAAAAAATTGACTTGCCCCCCCCTAGGCCAGATGCTGGGTACGCCCATGGATCATTATCTTACATAAGAACTATAAATACTCCTTCCCGTCCTCTATAGGAAAAAATAAGACACGGTTTACCCACTCCCCCTATATTGTGTTACGTATGTACCTTTTAAAATAAATGAATGGCCCTTTTAATACGGATTTTAATGTAGGTAAATGAAACAAAGTTAAGAAATATCTAAATTTGTTTATTGTATTTACTACCACTATTACCTATTTTTAATGATAACAATTTTAATACTTACTCTAAGTAAATTGTATTTTATAAATCAATGACTACAAGCTTATGTTAATTAAGTACTCTATGTAAGCAATGACTGTAGCTTGAAATTTGATATTTCATCAATCAACAAACCATAACGTCTCACTGCTGGGCTCGATCTCCTCTCAGGAGAGGGCCAAGTCCATACGTACGTCCCCAGCCCCACGCTGACCGAGTGCGGGTTTTTGCTTGGCAAGCTGCAAGACACGTTGTGGCTACGTATCTTGCCGTTATGATAACAACATGGACCGACGCGACTGTTTTACGTGACCTTCGAATCACGGAAATGTTCTTATCATATCATGCCAGAAACGGTCATCCATCTTGCTTATTATTATGTTTCCAATCACCTAGGACCATTTAGCTATGCTCGATCTTGATTCGCTCGATTGGCTGCTCGCTTGCAATTGGATCTTTCACTTGTACACAAACTACTATCGTACAAAAACAATACAAATATACTATAGGGGAGGTGGGGCAGAATGATGCAAGGGGCACATAGACACACAAGCATTATTTCATAATCTATTTAATTTATTCCAATGGTGCTATCTTTAAAACATTCCTGTCAACGTTAAAACTCATCCATTATGGCGCCACACTCAGCCAGCAAGGTGGTGCTGTTGGACAGGAGGTAACGTGTTTTGCGTGGTGACGAGTAAAAAAATACATAAAATGTAAAAGTGTTTCTAAGATCTTGTAAACCATCTGGATAATATTTATATAATTCAAAGGTAAGTTGAACTATTAAGTAATAAGAATTTTGTACATTTTTCTCAATGAATAAGTTAGTTTTATTTATATAACTTGCATTATGAAAAAAATCATTTGGGGTAGTTAGATACAGAAAAGTGCGGGGCACAATGAAACGCATCAAGGTGCCCCGAAACTGTATCAAAGGGCCACGGTTCATAAAATTATATTAATATTATAGTGCGTATTCTTTTTGTCATTAGAAAATGGTGCACACGTACAAATCAAAGACTAAAAGACGAAATATAAATGAGGAGAACATCAAGTGTGCGTGTCTGATGTAACTTCGAGGCTAATAACCAATTGAAAGGCAGCTGACAAGTATGGAATCAAACCTTAACTCTGCGAAATCATGTTTAAAAGTTTTGAAAAGCTTATCAGGAAAATCAAACGTCATCTTCTTATTTGTGTGGATCGAAGTATACCGTTGCTCAAGTATTTATTACCCAGCAAGAGAAAGCTTTTTCATAATATTTGTTGACTTGCAGCCAGGTGCATCTTGGGTTATCTCTGAAGTAACTAACTTTTAACGTTAGCCCAGTGCAGGATTTACACATTTGCCGCCCCAAAGCTTTAAAATTTTTGCCGCCCCTACTGACTCCTAAAATTAGATACACTTTTCACAATTAATTTAATTCCTTTCTTTAGGAAAAAAATTTAGTTACTAGATAATTTTTATAACTTTTGTTTTTTTTAATCTAAGCAAACTTGTTTTTTATTGCACTACTTATAAGGTTTGGTAAGCTAAGGAAGATGGGTAAGTAAGGCCCAATACTGCTAACCATGTACCTTTTTTTTCGCGGGGAATGCTTTTCGCACCATACCCTCCGTGGAGGAGACGGAGGACGTGTTTGGGACTCCCGGCGAACAGGTTTACCCACTAAACATCCCCACTGCCGTACCCTATGACTGGGGTACATCTCAGGGTAATCAATAAATTACCCTTGGGGCAGGACGATATCGCGCCTCTCACCGTTTTACACAGTAAAAGGCGGAACCAACCCGCCCCAGACGAAACCCTTCAGCCGCACCGGGGTGTCGCCTGCTCGAGTCGCTTGCAGTGGTCACATTTTCCCAAGATGGAGCCGCAACGACCCTTAGGCAACGATTGGGGACTAGCTGCCTCTACCTATCCCCTTCGCCGCCTCCTTCGAGCGTGATCGGCCCTTTCCCGATCCCGCTCTGCGGACTCCTTCTGGAGCATTACGTTCTCACTGAAGGAGACCGCGGCCTCCCACCCTTAATCACTGGCCAGCATTGCCGCCATTAATGCTGGCGGTGACAGGGTTCGTCCAATCTGCCCGACCAGGTCTCGACGCTTGGACTACCACGCAGGGCAGTCCTCTATCGTATGCTGGGCGGAGTCCCCGTCGGACCCGCAGTGATTGCATTGTGCCGTAACCTCACGTCCGACTCTATTCAAATACTCACCGAAACAACCATGTCCGGTGAGTATCTGTGTCAATCGGTAGGTGACACAGTCGGTCCTCTCTATCAAAGCTTTGAAGCTCGGCATAACGGCTCCAACAGCGCGTTGGCTGGCACAGCTCTATGTTTCGAGCCGTGCCCTCCAAGTGCGTGTGTGCGTTCTGCCGTACGATCCGAATGGCCATCAGCCGCTGCAGATTCCTAAGTTGAGCCTTACAGCGGGAGGAACCCGCCAGGTCCTTAGACCAGACGTGTGCCCCATAGAGGACCATGGATCGCACGACGCTCATGTAGAGTCAGCGAATTTCTTCACTTGGTCCCCGAGATTGGGCAGCAGACGATGGTACGCCCCTGCTACCCCTCGAACCCGGGGGCCTAATCGGCCCAAATGCTCTTCGAAGCTCCACCGACTGTCCAGGGTGAACGGAAAATTTTCTCCTCCATCCGCTTCAGTGGCCTTTAGGCTTTAGTGGAGGCGACGCCCACGTATGCCGTACGTCGCCATGGAGAGATAAGCAATTGATGGCACCCACTTCAGTGAGAGGAAGCACTGGGAGAGGTTCAGAGGGCGTAATAACAGGTTATTTGGACCCCTGCTATTTCAGGTGCAGAGTGGCATACCATTTGGTTTTAGTCGGTTCGATGCCGTTGCAAACTCCGGTAGCGTGACGGCCCGAGGGGGTTTCCACACGTCAAAAAAGAAGTGTTTTAAGTGGTCGTCACGCTGCATTCTACTGCGCCAAGTGTCGTGGGTTCCCACGTGGGAAAACACTTTGTGCAATTCACAAATTGTTGTCCTAAGTCCTAGACTTGTAAGGTGTTCTCTGTGTTAGTTTTATGTATGTTTGTAGAGCCCACCGCGATACAGGATTTATACTCCTTTTGGTTGGTTGCCTAAAAAAAGGTTTTTTTTTGTACCAGTTTAGTTTTTGGGCCATTTTGCCGCCCCCCTAATTCTGCCGCCCCAAGCTTCAGCTTTTTCAGCTTATATGGTAAATCCGGCCCTGCGTTAGCCTATGAGTATGCAGAATATTGGGGATGCAAATATCCTGAATTATGGAAAAAATGAGAAGGGCAATAAAGGTGGGGCAGCAGGATTCAGCACATGGAACAAGGAGCTCAACCTATGAAAGTCTGAAAACACAAGCGTCGCAAGAAGTTTTGCATTTCATAACACTAAAGTGCATTTCTTGATAATTTTGAGCGTGTAATGGTACGATATTTATTTATACCTGATCGTATAGTCAATTTGAATGAAACAAGTATTAATGCATTTTTGCCAATGTCTAAACTTTTGGCTGAAAAGACCCAGAGACAAGTAGGACAAATTGTTTCAGGTGAACGTGGATAACTTTTAAATGGGGCTCCCGAAGTACGGCTGATTTGTTCATGCAAGTTCTTCAACAGATTCAACGCCATACATCGTTCACCAAAGATAACCCAATTATAATTGTTTGTGACAACCAAGAGTCACAAGTGTGTGCTGTCAACTATTGTCGTGATAGTGGGATTATATAACAACTACTTTGTTAACTAATTAAGGTCTCTCCATTATAAAAAATACATTTAGCAGGAAATTGTGTATAATATAACTAAAATGCATACGATTTTAATTCTGTATGAAAGTACCCCTCGTGGTGTAGCCAAGTGCCCCACTGGTGGGGCAAAATGATACAAAAGTCATTTTTCACAGAAAATGTAAAATTCGCTTTCTTTCACATCCTAAACAATTTTTTTCCTTGATATTATAAAATTTACATAATTGACTAAATAATGTTTGGAAAATTGATTAAAACTAAATGGTTTATTCAAATGTTATTTGACTTTCCATTTTTGTGAATCGATGTGCCCCACTTCCCCCTAATTACATATTTTGGTAAAATGACTAAGACAGGTACCTAATATAATAAAAATACCAAAGTTTATTGGGTCTTATTCTGTGAAAAAGCCTAAAACAAATGCTTCTATGGCCCCTGAGACAGTTCACAGACACTGGACCATGTAAAATATCGATGTATGCAACAGAAAAATAGACATTCCTCAGAAATTTCAAGTGTCCACCTATCAGGGTAGAGGAGGTAGACCCACTGAATGACAAACAGAAAGTGGAGGCTTGATAGTAAGGTTCCATTGGTAAGCTCTAGCTCTGGGTACGGAAACCTTTAGGACTTCACAAACATTTATTGGCCGTTAAAGTACATTCAAACTTCTTCTAACATATGTAAATTATATCTACAAATAGTAATACAATGAGTGAACATCCATATATTGCGTAAATTTAAAATGCAATTGATCGAAAAAAGTCTCACATATTTCATTGCAAATGAACTTTGAGAAAATAAACTTCATTCTAACAAATATAACCAAGTCACGTATTATATAATTAATGCTTCTAAGAGGTTAATAAAACAAACTCTTGTGACTGGAGCAACATAAACTTATAAACTGTTTTAACAGTAGGTATCTACCATTACATTAATTTTAATTATACCTTTAAAATACCTCAACCTGTGAATGAAAGAGAATCATCCTGAAATTTCATAAATGGTAAGTACTGTTAAAATAAGACATCAGCTTATCAAAGCTTAATATCATCGCTAATAGGTATCTACAAATACAAGCAGGCAAGTGGGTACACACTTGGTTAATAATTTTAATTTATAATAAGACAATGTGCCATTTTTTTATATTAATTTTTGTTTTATTAATACTAAGACTTATTCAAATATTTAAAAGTATACATATGATTATTTAAATAATAAATAATAAAATAACAACAATAAATCCTCCATCGGATGTACAAACATTTCTATTACTTCTTTAGCCTCTTCTGCGAAAAGTCATGACTCC
The DNA here is from genome assembly GCA_932526445.1 of Phragmatobia fuliginosa. Taxonomy (NCBI): domain Eukaryota; kingdom Metazoa; phylum Arthropoda; class Insecta; order Lepidoptera; family Erebidae; genus Phragmatobia; species Phragmatobia fuliginosa. Next base: position 9,640,076 of record OW052064.1, on the reverse strand, counting down.
GTTTATGAAACCAGAGATTTTTAATACAATCTTTTATTTCGACAAACAACGTGGAATGACGAGAGCTTCTAAACATAAAGACACTAATTTTACTTTATATAAAAATTAAGTTAAAGCTGAGAATTAATTGTTTCTTGTCTTTGTATTGATAAAAAGTCCTTTATTGAAAGTTATTTAATCATATACCGAAAGAATTTTTGAGTAAGCGTTTCTGCTCTCGTCTTACTACGGAATTGCTCAGGGTTAAAATTAAAATTATACTTTTTTTAAAAGAAAATTTAAAGCGGTGTCTTACGTATTTCAAATTAGTACCTAACTACAGAAAAACTTATGACAAAATTAACGTAATTGTGTATTTAATCACTTAATGAATAAAATTGTAATGTTAAAATGCACATATTACTGAATAAAACTAAATATACATTATCGTATGTACCCAAAACTGTGTTTTACGTCAAATTGACCTTTACATTATCCATTTTAAAACTTATAATATGACAACAATTGAAATTTTAAAACAGAACAGATTATCCAGAAATATTATAAAGCATACTAGCTAATGCCCGGGGCTCCGCTCGCGTCCAAGAGGTATGAAAAATCGATGTTAGCCGATTCTCAGACCTACTGAATATACATATAAAATTTCATGAGGATCGGTCAAGCCGTTTCGGATGAGTATGGGAACGAACATTGTGACACGAGAATTTTAAATATAAGATTCAAATTTTTTTATTGCTTCAATGTAATAATTATAATATATTTTATTATTTACATTAATTATAATATATAGAAGCGCTCATAGCCGAGTGGCCTTAGGTGATTGGAAACAATCACCGAGGGTAAGCAACTACGGCGCGGTCGGACCTAGATGGGTGACCGTATGTGGCATGATATGTTATGAGCGTTTCCGTGATTCGGAGGTCACGTTAAGCAGTCGGTCCCGGTTGTTGTCATAAGGTAACAGTCGTGAAGCTTAGTTGGAGGCCTTCGGGCGGCTTAAAAAACATCCAACGGTAAGATTACGTAGCCACAACGTGTCTTGCCAGTCCCCAACCCGCACTCGGCCAGCGTGGGGACGTAAGGCCTTAACCCTCTTTGAGAGGAGACCCGAGCCCAGCAGTGGGACGTTATGGGTTGTTGATGTTGATGATGATGTTGTAATAATTATAAGTTTTTTTTTGTTAATACTAACTTGACACATCAAGCGCACACCTGTTTGATCAAAAATTAAGCTGAGCTTTACTTATTTTACTTATGCTTTACCTACTCTAAATACATATAAGTTATAATTATTTATTTAAATTAGAAACTCACTATAAAGATCTTGGAGTAGTGGTTCAATTGCAATGTTCAACAATTTGGTATATGGGTCTTTGGTAGGAGCAGTTGTCCAGCAATTTTAAGTTGGACAATGGGGTCTTTCCTAGACCCGCGGTCCAACTGATTTATTTAATTGTAAAAACCACAATGTCGCATTAATACAATTAAGAGTAAAATAATAATAACTTTGGGATGATTAGAATGATATTATTTCAAATAAGTTGTGCAACGGGTCTGGTAATGACTCCTACTGATTGAACAACTGCCCGAATACGGGTACTTTTGTGTGTACATTGTAGTTGGACCACCATACCGAAACGACCGCTACTAGGACTTTATTACATTTAATAGTAATGTTTTTATTTTCTAAACACGCTATTGTGATAAGTATAAACTTATTTTATTGTACATTATATACCCTCGTACTTTAATAGGTATACATTATGTTTCATTAGCTAGCTATCACATTCTTTGTCTCTTTATAACCTAGAAATAACTAAAAGGTATGTCTTTTTCATCACAGTCTCGTAGAGAAAATGCGTTGTGTCTTGATGTTCTCAGTTACTCTTTTACCCCACTTGTCCGAAACCAGTCTCACCACGAAGTCTGGTGCAAAACAGGCCACTACAACCACGAAGTTTAGCAACCAGAACGACAATGAGCCCAGGAGTTTTGTGTATGTACCTAATACGTCCCCGTCAACTTGCCTGTGAAAGTAAATAGTCATCTCTACACACCTATATATAAATAAATAAAATTAAAGTGTACGTTTGTAACAGCTTACTAAAAGCTTTTCACTCAATTGCAAATATATGTGTAAGTATATACGGTACTTCAATCAAAAACTTTTATAATTTTTGTCTGTCTGTTTCAATTTTAACGAAAGTTTCCCTGACCGATAACTGATGTTACAAGGGGTAACTTAGGCTACTTTTAATAAAGAAAAAAATAGAACCAAATTATAACTAGTAAAATAGTGAACAATTTCTGATTGAAAAACAAGTAAAACGGGGTTATACCGCGGAACGCAGCTATGGATCTATTTAATATAAATAAGCACTTACCAGTAGAACATAGAATATATCGTATTGAAAAACATGTAGACTACCATAGACAATATGATGGATGCGACAAACATCACCGTGTGGTAGCGAGCTTGGAGCCACAACTTGAGACTAACGATTAACATCATTAGGTGGAACAAGGCCGCACCGAATGTCCTGAAAATTATAAACAGAACAATAAGTTTCCCAAAACTCTTAAACTTTTATTAGGTATTAATATACTATATTTACTATATATACTCATAATTTCAATTCCTTTGATTTGATTAAGATTGATTCTTTACCGACTTAATTTTGTCTCTTAGAAAAATAAGATATTTATAAGTTAAAAGTTTATAATATTAATGTATAATCTTTATTCGATTTATACGCAAAGGTAGCTTAAAACGTTAAAGATAGTAAACTTCCTAGGTGATTTCATTGTTCTAAATGAAAAGATAATTATTATCAACAATAAACTAAAGAACAAGAAGAAATATCTTGTAAAATCGATTTAGGAATGACGGACTTTTGAGATAACAAACTAAAATAAACCGAACCATGTTTTGAAGTTACAATTTTACATGTATCCTACTAATATTATAAACGCGAAAGTTTGTATGTGTGTATGTGTGTATGTTTGTTGCTATTTAACGCAAAAACTACTGAACGGATTTGGATGAAACTTTACAGTAATATAGCATATATATCAGAATAAAACATAGGCTGCTTTTTACTGCTATAATAGAGATAAACGGGCGGAAGCTAGGTGATTATAAAAATACATAAATCGTAGATGTCAAAATATATCACTGTTTATCTCCCGTCAAAACTTCAAATGTTGTCTAGCAACCATAATGATACGCGGGTAACACCGCGGGACGCAGCTAGTAAAACATAAACATAAGTATAGATATGTAAATATAAAAAAAAATTGTTCTTATTTTGAAACTTACCACAAATCTACGTTCTTGCCATCCGGAGTGATGACCGAGGGGACGATCAGCAGCTTGGTGAAGAAATATATGATCAAGGAGTGGTATGTAGCCGAGAGACACCACATCGAGAAATGAGACCAGGCCATCAACTTATTTTGTCTTATCTCTCGGTACAGTGTTGGGTTCCTGAAAATAACAAATTGGTTAAAGACAGTGGCTACTGCGATGAAAGATCAGGAGATTTCCACCGGTATTTATTTTTTATATATATTTAAGCCTAGCAATGTGACTCTACTCTGCCTGATGGAAAGCATGAGAAGGACCCAAGAGTGGGAGTCACCATCCTCACTTTGAGTACAGATAATGAAGTATAATGAACCACACTATAGCGGCTTAGGGAGATGCTTCCGCGTCATTGGGTCACCAACGAAACCATTTTTGAAGTAGTGGGATGGTATTGCACTGAATGGTATTTTAAACTGCAATCACCTGTTGGAAAACCATTGTCTTCAGGTTAGCAACAACAACCTGTTAAAGAAAATACACCTCACCACGAACTGGGTTCGCAAATAGCTTTATTATAATTTAGTATAAAAAATAAGCAGTGTATCTTACTTGAGCAATAGATCTGAAGGCCACCTCTGTTCAGTGACGGACAATATGAGGCAAGGCAGTGACGTGAACGCGAGGTTGAACAACGTCAGGTACATCGAGTCGTATATCGACTGCGTTGAAAACACCGTGTAGATTTGGAATATAAACTGTAATAAAACTTATATGTATAAATTAAATTTAACTATATTTGTCTTTACTAGAACATGTTTAATTACTTTTGATCTAAAAATTATTTGTGTCATCACGCTATATTTCTTTTTTTAGGGTTTTCGTAGTTCATGACTCGGAACCCTTATAGATTCGTCTTGCCCGTCCGTCTGACCTCCATGGTACCGTCCATACGTTTCGTGCTAGAAAGATGAAACTTTGCAGGGATATGTGTTTCTATTACGTCGACAAATTGCAACTATAAAATCTTGAAAAATATATTTGGGGTACACGTAAATTGGGGACGATTTTATTCTCACCCCATTCTGTGGGGTATCGTTAGATAGGTCTTTTAAAAACATTTTTTATTTAGGTATCCTTTTGCGAGTTATTTAACTTTAAGGGAATTTTTTTATAAAAACAGGGCGTCACTTCCCCCCCCCCTTTACAAGCTAAGGGGCTGACTTGAAAAATCTAAAAAAAATCGTGATGTTAGTCTATATAATGAACTAAAAGAAAACTATAACGGCTTATAGATAGCTTTATTAGTTCAGGAGTTAAAGAGACATAACTTGTGAAAAACGCTTAAATCATAAGTATTATAAACATAACAATTGAGTGGTCACGATTTAAATTCCACTTTCCATTGTGTATGACTACGGAACCCTATTGTATGCGTGGCCTAATATACACTTGCTAAATTTTTTTAATAGGAGAGCCTTTTTGAGAATATTCAGAAGACTTTACAAACAAACATGAAACGGACACAAAGAACACCCGGACAGACAAATCTACACTAATTTGTGGATTACATAAAGTTTTACAATCCAAACACTAAGCGCAGTAGAAAACGACAAGGTGAATTTTTATGTCACTACGACATTCGTGCAATCTGAAGTTTATAATATTTTTATTTGTGGTGTTTGTAATTTCCTTTATAGGTTATACGTTTTCCACAAAATGATGTCAAAGTATTTCATCAGAAAAACATCCTGGTACGACTTCATATATGTAAAATTCTCATGTTACTATGTTAGTTACCATACTCCTCCAAAACGGCTACAGCGATTTGTATGAAATTTTGTGCGCGATAATTTTCATACCCTGCATGAGCTGACACGAGCGGAGCCACGGGCCACGGGCTAGTAATTTCATAAACAGCATTAAGTGTGACATGATTTCGTCATTTTACCATAGAACTATTACGTGATATCTGGTAACCTTTAACTTCTGAAATAAACCTCGAGTGTTTAAAATAAGGTTATTTGCAGTAATTAAATAAATTTTCGGGCAAAGACAAGCTAGTTATTTTAATTTTATAACTGTTCTTCTTTGACCTTCAGATTTAACCTTCACCTGGGCGTCTATTTTAAAAACACATTAAAAACATAAAAGGAGATATCAAACTCACCATAATATTCCCCAAGATTAGATTTTTATAAAAGAAATAATGTATTAATGTTGCTAATCTCTGGTAGTACCAGTGTCCCATCACTAGTAAGACTTTTTTCACCATAGAGAACTTTGTGAATGCAAAGTCTGCAGACCTGAAAGAATCAAACATAAATAATTAATGAAAAATTATAACACTTTTTTTTTTTGAATTGTTACGTAACTTCAATGGATTTATGTGAAGACTGACTTTCGCCCGCGGCTACACCCGCGTCTATATCGCTTATCGCGGTGAAAAGTAGCCTAAGTATAGTACTTTTTCAGACTATGTCCTTTTTAGGGTTCCGTTGCTTAATGGCAAAAACGGAACTCTAATAGATTCGTCATGTCTGTCTGTCTGTCTGTCCGTCCGTATGTTACAGCCACTTTTTTTGTGCCTCCAAAGGTAAATTTGAAAGTAACAAAATTATGTTATTCGGGGGGCGAGGGGAAAAAATGTTATATGCGAAAATTGGCCTACTGCTTTTGAGTTACAAAAAAGAAGTTACAAAAAAGGCCTTCTTATATGTAGTTACGTTTAATTACCTGGCAGCCTGGTACCCTTCCCTGCCAAAGATGCCAAACCCAACATGTGCTTCTTGTATCATTGAAATATCATTTGCGCCGTCGCCGATCGCAGCCGTTATTGGTTTACTTGGACTGTTCTTTATTAGACGTACTATCTGTAATCAAATATACACTAACATTGCTTACAAAGACATTAAGATAGAGTATTTCGTTAGGATTGTAAGGAATGCTTGGGGGTGACAGATGGGCCACGGTGGAGACGCGAGCTCTATAACGAGCGCGCTCCCTTTTTTTAAGCAGAAGGGAATAGTAGGATTCCCCACAGAAGGGGGCCATTTATAATCGTCGGTGCCCTGAGCCATGTTTCGAGGGTGCACCTGGTTCCTCGGCATCGAGTACCCGAGAGGATTACCGCACCGAAAAAAGAGTTGTTAGGATTTCTTATTATAAAGCCACAAAAACATCATATTCATGTCACAAATGGTTGAAAAACTTGTATCGTAACAAAAAAAATAAGAACATTTATTGTATTTTCAAACCCAACATAGCCAAGTGGTCTTATGTGATTGGAAACAATCACCGGGGTAATAAATGACGCCGCGGTCAGTACCTATATGGGTAACCGTTTGTGGCATGATATGTTATAAACGTTTCCGTTGTTCGGAGGTCACGTTAAGTAGTGAGTCCCGGTTGTTATCATAAGAAAATAGTCGGAAAGCTTAGTTGAAGGCCTTCGGGCGGTTTAATAACATCGTACGGCAAGATTACGTAGCCACAACGTGTCTTGACAGTCCACAACCCGCACTCCGTCCGCGTGGGTACGTATGGCCGTAACCCTCTCCTGAGCGGAGACACGAGCCTAGACGTTATGGGTTGTTGATGATTGTTGTTTCTTGAATGGAAATTTTATTGTCAATTCTTTATATGAGAACATACGGTACTAGAAAAACAAAAATTAAGTACCTTCGCTTTTTGTATTGGTGACAGTCGACAGCACAGCACGGCTTTACACCTCATCGATATATTGACAAACACATTCGCAGCTGGTCTGTCCAATATTAAACTCATGCTCGTTCCGTCTACGACCAGCGTCAAATCTTTATACGTCGGTTCCAAGGTGATCCTTACACATTCTTGTAAATGAGCCTGTAACGCTTCATGCGTTTCTATACCGACTAGGAATATCCTTCTATCGTTTTCGGAAATATGAGCGCATGATTGAGCGACGTTAATGGCTGTTTCTATCTGAAATACAAAATAATACTTTAATATTATAAATTGAAAGTCATCTAATGATATTTTATTGTCGCAGTGCTAGTGAATGCATGGAGCTGCTGTGCTTGAGGCCTCGGCTCCAAATGTTGGATCGGACCAAATGTTTGTATGAACTACAGATATTTGTTTCTGACTAATAATCTCTTATATGGACCAGTTTGGATAAATCAAAATATTTAATACATTTCTAAAGTGCTGGAAAAGAAAATGATAACATTTTCATTTAAGTGTTTTGTATGTATAATATGTAAGCGTTTACAAAAAAAAGTATTTAGGTATTCTATCAGCCAATCAATCTTTTTTAGTTTAAGCTCTTTGTAGATAGCGTTATGTATTACATGTCTGAAATATTTATTACTAGCTTTCCGCCCGCGGCTTCGCCCGCGTGGAATCTGTTTATATCGCAAGACACGGTAAGGGTAGATTAAACAATCTTACATGATTTTATGTTTGATAATAAGGAACTTCGACACAAACTATCGTCCCCAATTTCAAATCCTTCTACCTTTATTTTCGCGATAAAAGTATCCTAGTTCAGTTCTATCTTCATACTCGGTTCAGTGGTTTATGCGTGAAAGCGTAACAAACAGACAGACAGACAGACAGTTACTTTCGCATTTATAATATTAGTAGGGATTATTTATTTATCTAAATCAATCTATTCTCACCGCTATTGAAAAAGGTTAGAACAAAAATGGTGGATTTTTTCTTTAGAAATGCTTAGTAATAGCCCAGAGTTTGTTATTTAGGGTGAAAACATCGTGCCTCGGAGAGTACGTAAAAATCTTTTCGATTGTGTCGGCTACCTATCCGATTATAAGAGTGAGGGAACAGAGAGTGCACCTGTATTTTCACACACAAAGTGCAAATCTTCTGCGTAGCTCAGTTGCCGGCTAGGAGGGCACATTGCACAATTTTTTTTTTTGAAATCGGCGTTTTAGGCGAAAATTGGGAGCTTCTCTTCTCCCCGTGCAGCCTCACTTCAGGCGATAGTATTTTATTGACGCATATACGTGCTAATCAGTAAAATGCGGTTGGCAATGCATATCTCAGTAACATTTCTTTAATAATTTCATTTAACTAGCATACTCTATTTGTTGTTTTTTAAGACAAACATTTCTAAATGCATATAATGTTTTACATATATATTTTTGTGTGACTTTTACTACAAAAGTGTTTTCTTTTAACTTTTTGCTTTTAATCTCGCAACATTTTTGTTTTCTATCACATTGCTGAAAAAATTGCATAGTTCGACGTAGATAAATTGACTTCTAAATAATCTCAAATATTTTAGTAGGCGTGGTTCAGATAATGTATTACAAAGATTGCAAGCTTATCTCGTCATAAATTCTAGCTAAATTCATTTCATAGATTATACAGGATTATACGTCAAAAAATATAATAGATTCTATTAACTTGAAGTATTCATTAACTTCCGTCATAGGTTTTGTCATATAGCGGCAGTGCTGGATTTACACATTATTTATACATACTGGAGATACACATTTGCCGCCCCAAAGTTTTAAAATTTTTGCCGCCCCTACTGACTCCTAAAATTAGATACACTGTTCACAATAAAGTTAATTCCTTTCTTTAGGAAATAATCTAGTTACTAGATTACTTTTACAACTTTTCAACAAAGTAAAGCAAAGCTTGGTTTTTACTGCACTACTTATAAGGTTTGGTAGGCTAAGGAAGATAGGTAGGAAAGGCCCGATCCTGCTAAACATGCACCTTTTTTTTTTGTTTCGCGGGGAATGCTTTTCGCACCATACCCTCCGTGGGGGAGACGGAGGGCGTGTGTGGGACTCCTGGCGAACCGGTCTACCCACTAAGCCCCGCGCCGGCCTACATCGGCAGTCGGGAGGAGCTCCAGGAGCGCATCAGCGACTTCTGGAGTCCCACCTGTCTTATCCCATGACTGGGGTACATCTCAGGGTAATCATTAAATTACCCTTGGTACAGGACAATATCGTGCCTCTCGCTGTTTTACACAATAAAAGGCGGGACACCGCCGCCCCAAACGACACCCCCCAGCCGCATCAGGGTATCGCCTGCTCGGGTCGCTTACATTGGTCACATTTCCCCAAGATGTGGCCACTACGACTCTTAGGCAACGATTGGGGACAAGCTGCCTCTACCTCGTCTCCTTCGCCGCCTCCTTCGAGTGGGATCGGCCCTTTCCCGATCCCGCTCTGCGAACTCCTTCTGGAGCTTTACGATCTCACAGAAGGAGACCAGGTCTCGACGCTCGGACTCCCTCACTGGTCAGTCCTCCAGCGTGTGCTGGGTGGAGTCCCGGTCGGACCCGCAATGGTGGCATTGTGCCTTAACCTCACGTCCGATTCTATTCAGAAACGCACCGAAACAACCATGTGCGGTGAGTATCTGAGTCAATCGGCAGGTGACACAGTCGGTCCCCTCTATCCAAGTTTCGACGCTTGGCAGAACGGCTCCAACAGAACGGATCCGGCGCTGTCCCTTCGATATTCCGACCGACAGAACGAATTTAGTCGTAGACCATTGTATCCATGTCGGCCAGAATGTCGATCGTCGCTGCCTCCTACGAGATAGTACGGTAGCCCCGTACGATCTCTGACGACTGCAGACTCTGATAGGCAGAAGCTCCATTGACTGTCCAGGATGAGGCCTAGGTTCTTCATGTACTGGCCCACCTGGACTTCCGTGTCACCCACACGGAGGCGCTAGCTGGGTGGTTTCTGGCGCTTATTTATTAATTAATTAATTTATTCTTTATGTACAGGTGTACAAAGGCGGACTTAATGCCGTAGGCATTTTCTGCCAGTCGACCTTAGGGCGATGCAGAGCTAAACATGGTAGATGCACATACGAATCATAATTTTAAGATATAGCACACTTATTCTACATATACATGCATATTATATACATATACATATATATATATATACATACCATACATATAAAGAATAATATAACATATATAAGTGTATACAATACATAATATATGTATAAACGTTAATACACATAAATCCAAGCTTATGTAGGCCATGAAACCAAATCGCCTCAGTTTTCTGAGGCGCCACCCTTAGGCCCAGCTCACGAATCTTTTCCTTAATACAAGCCACTCCCTGTTCGGTGAGCAGAAGCACTTCCTCGAAGCGTGACCCTCTGAACAGTATTAGGATATCGTCCGCATAGCAGACGACACTTAGGCCAAAGGGCAGACTGGTGCGAAGGACCGCATCGTATGGTACAATGGGCCTAATACAGAGCCCTGAGGAATCCCGCAACACACTTCCCTTCGATTCTCCACTCCATGCCGATCCACAAACTTCACCGTCCTGTCGCGCAGATAGGCCTCTATGATCTAACCATGCACCTGTCAACGTCAATATATCCAAGAGTTGGTAGTACTTGGTTGGCGGCAGCGGGTTGTGGAGGAGATACGCGAGCGAGTGAATAAAATTCAACTTCTGCCAACCGACACGACTTAGACAGCTCCAGGTACACAGTTACCAATGTCGAGTTATGGTCTCAAAACTACTTAATCAGAATATTGCACATTCTATATACGTCATTTTAATTGAACTCAATATAACACAAATTTTAAAAACTAATTTTGAATTGAGGTTAATAATAATAAATAAATATTTCAGACTTCTTACACACAACGCCATCTAGTCCCAAACTAAGCAGAATTTGTCGATCGTCTATAGGTCGGTCCACCTCAGGGAGGTGTTGGACGCTAGCATGCCGTCCGGACGCTTTCCTGAGAGTTGGAAGAGCGGAAAGCTGGTCAAACTACAGAAGACAGGACGGTCAGCCGATTCAGTCACGGCCTATAGGTTGGGTAAGCTGTTTAGGAGGGTGCTCTCTGCCCGTATCGTCTGGCATCTATGCGAGGTGGGGCCCGATCTGTAGGACAACCAATTAGGATTTTGGGAAGGGTGTTCGACGGTCGATGCCATATTGCGCCTGAGAGCCGTGACCGAAGAGACAGTAATTAGTGGCGGCGTGCTGTTGGCGATGTCTATAGACTTCGTCAATGCATTCGATAGTCTGCCATTTAGCTGCAACAGGGAAACACTCCTCTATCACGGAGAGCCCGAGTACCTGAGGCGACTAGTGTCAGACTATTTAGACGAGTGTACCGTCATATACGAGGGCCAAGATGTTGTTTTGAGACATCGGGCCTAGTCGTGCTTGAAAACTCCTGTGGAATATGGTATACGACTGGGCCCTTCAATGGCTTCTCCCCCCGGGCTGGACGTAATCTGTTACGACGATGACACTCTGGCTACAGCCACAACAGGAGTCTCTCTGGCTGGTGGTTGGGCGCATTAAGGCGTTGGACTTACTGGTGGCCCTGAATAAGACGAAGGCCCTTTTGTTCCATGGGCCCCGTCGTAAGCCACTTCCCGGAGCCTACATCGTGGTCAACTCGGTAATCAACTTTTACTGGTCCGGGCCCATATGAAATATCTGGGCCTGATCCTTGACGGTAGGTGGCTCTTCGACGAGCACTTCGACAGCTTGCTCCGAAGTTGGTCGACACTGCCTCCGCACTTAGACAACTTTTGCCCAATATGGGTGGAGCCAATGTCGCGACGACACAACTGTACACGGGAGTTGATCTATGGCACTGTACGGTGCACCGGTGTGGGCTTCGGTTCTGACCGCCCAAAATAGGGCACGCCTCTGGTGACCCCAGGGTATCGCGGTTACCGCGGTCGCAACCTCCTGCGAAGACATCATCTATGCCATGGTCGTGATGCCCTGAGTGTGGTCACAAATGAACGAAACGGGTTTTCCTCTCTGTCCGATTCAGTGGCCTTAAGGCTTCAGAGGAGGCGTTCCCGTGTGCCGTACGTCGTCATGAAGAGGAAAGCAGTTAATGGCGCCCGCTTCAGTGAGAGGAAGCACTGGGAGGGGTTCAGTGGAGGTAATAACAGGTTCCTTGGACTCCTGCTATTTCAGGTGCAGAGTGGCACACCATGAGGTTTTAGTCGGTTCTATGCCGACATAAAGCTCCGTAACTAACACCGGTAGGGTAACGGCGCGAGGGGGCTTACACACGGCAAAAAAAAAAGTGTTTTAAGTGGTCGCCACGCTGCATTCTACTGTACCGTGGGCTTCTACATGGGAAAGCACTTTGTGCTATTCACAAATTGTTTTCCTAAGTCTAGATGTTCTCTGTGTTCGTTTTATGTATGTTTGTAAAGCCCCCCGCGACATGGGATTTATACTCCTAATGCTAGTATGGACTTTTAAAAAAATATTAACATTTGTGTGTCCACAACCCTAGTTTTTTCTGTACCAATTTTTTTATTAGGCCATTTTGCCGCCCCCTAATTCTGCCGCCCCAAGCTTCAGCTTTTTCAGCTTCTATGGTAAATCCGGCCCTGTATACCGGGAAATATTCGTGATAAAATTTCAATTACATTAATTAAAATTAAATTTCCAAATAAGCATATTTTCGAGTTAGGCCTCTATAACTCCTGAAGTAACAAAATAAGTTAAGTTTTCCTTTGAAGTTCACATTTCACATGAACAACTATCGTGATTTTTTTCAGATTTTTCGAGCTCGCTGTTTGGCTTTCAGAGGTGGGGACGCCCTGTTCTTACAAAAAAATACTTTTAAAGTTGAATAACTCATAAACGGATCCGAAATCAAAATCGTTTTGGCAACGTCTTAGCATAAATCTTTTCGAAAGACCTATCAGACAATACCGCACACGACGACTAGTCACGAGATAAAAAAGTCATTCCTACTGGAGGTACCCCAAATAATTTTTTTTTGGTGATTTTATTTCAGTACTTTGTCGACGTAATATTAACACGTATTCATGCAAAGTTTCAACTCTCTAGCACTAACCGTTTGGAGTGAACCATTCGGACAAGCAAAGAAGGGAGTACGTTACCTTGTCACCGGTGAGTACCCACGTGGCGATGCCGGCGCGGCGCAGTGATGCTAGTGTGTCGGCCACATCATCCTGTAGGCAGTCCTCCACGCCCGTCGCGCCCACTAGAGTCAGCTGCCGCTCCAGCACACGGTACTGCTTCGTCATTTGCTGTAGGGCTTCCGCATTCCGCCCGTCTAGACGCTTTATGGCTATAAATAATCGCTTTGCGTTTAGATAGATAAATGGATGTCCATTATTTTTTATATTTAAGCCTACCAAAGTGACCCTACTATGCCTGATGGAAAGTATGAGTAGAATCCAGGAGTAGGGAAGGGTCACCATGCTCATTATGAGAGTAAGCAATGCAGCTCCGGTCTCACACTCACCAACGAAATACGTCAGCAAGAATGCTGTCATTATTAGGAAGGTCTTCTGTGTAAGGGTAGTACTGCCCGGTGGAGCCGGCCCATTCGTGCTGATTTCAGCGTGGCTCTACTACCTACTGATTTACGTACTTAAAAAATTTTTTGGTTATATAATTTAAATATAAATCATGATAATCCGTATATTCCTTGTTAATAAGGATTTAACCGGAAAAAGGAAAATACTGAGTTCATCACTGTTGACATAGCACTACGATTTCATCGAACAGAAATATAAGATACGAATAGGATACAAATAGTTCTTTTTAAGGGAAAATGATTACGATTAAAATCATGATTATTACGTCGTTTAATCGGAACCTGTACTCTTATTTACGTTGTTTAACTGTGCAGTTCCTAACACAATCTCCATTAACTAATGAAGCCTTCGTAACGTTTTTTTAACCAGTTTCTCAAGAAAAGAAAAATTTGATTAGTACTAAGTATTGTAAGTAGAATGCATATATATAATCAAACAACTCACCATCGGCAACTTTTTCATATTCTTCTATAGGAATTGTTCTATAAGCTATCGCTAATGTCCTGAGACCTTTGTTGGCGAATGTGTTTATATCTCTATCAGTTTCTTCTATGAGAGCAGAATCCTTACATAGAGGAAAGACTGAGCTCTCAGCGCCTTTACAAAATAGCCAAATCTGCAAGTAAAATCGTACTATAAGTTTACATTTAACAAAGTTTTTGGATAAACTTTTAATAAATATAACAATTCCAATAAATATAACATTGTCTGGGTTTGTCGCATTTGTCGACAACACTTGGTGTGGTTTCTTTGATGTCAATAGCCTTCAATAGTGTGTTCCTTTTAAAGAAATTGGTTTCTTAATCTACTCAAACTAAACTTATTTTTATTGAGTAGTCTTTGTTACAGCAGACCTTCAAACGTATCAATAACTCAAAATATCGTTTAGACGACAATTTCGAAAACTAATTTAAACAATTTAGTTTTTTTCGAGCATCAATAGTTTTACATTTATCAATAATGCGTAGATTTCCGAAAATTATTTTGCACTTACTTGCACTTTACGACTAATTCTCAGTAAGATCATCGACAGCACTGCAACATGCATTTTAAAAGAAGATAGGTACGTGTAATCGAAACATATAATGAGTAGGAATGCTTTAAAATTCGTATTCGTTCTGTCGGTCGGAATGGCCAAGAGACAGCATCAAATGCGGAATGCTACGGCAAAACGCTAATACGCAAGCTATGTGGGCTTGGCAGGCACGGCTCTAAGCTCAGATGTACGGCTGTACTAGCCAACACGATGTCGGAGCCGTTCTGCTCAGCTTCGAAGCTTGGACAGAGAGGACCGACTGTGTCACCTACCGATTGACTCTGATACTCACCGGACACGGTTGTTTCGGTAAGTATTTGAATAGGATCGGATGAGGATATTATGCCATAGGGCATAATGCCACCACTGCGGGCCTGACCGGGACTCCGCCCAGGACACGCTGGAAGTCTGCCCTGCGTGGGAATCAGAGCGTCGAGTCCTGATCGGACAGATGGGACGAAACTTGTCAATAGTGGCGAAGGATGGGAAGCCGCGGTCTCCTTCTGTGAGGACGTTATGCTCCAGAAGGAGGCCGCTGAGCGGGATCGAGAAAGGGCCGATCCCACTCAAAGGAGGTATCGAAGGGGACGCGGCTCATGTTGCTAGTCCCCCAATCGTCGCTTTAAGGATCGCTGCAGCCACAACTTGGGGAGATGTGACCGTTACAAACGACCAGGGACAGGTCTCACCTGTGCCTGGTCATGTGAAGTCGCTGATGCGTTCCTGGCTTTCCTCTCAATTGCCGAGGTAGGCCGCCGCGGGGCTTAGTGTATAAACCGGTTCCTCCAGCAGTCTCATACATGCCCTTCGTTTACCCCACGATGGGTATGGTGCGAAAAGCATTCCCCGCGTAAAAAAGACAAATTATAGTAATCACAAAAAAAAAACGATGATTTTTTTTTATTATTAAAATGTGCACATACCTTACCATCCTTATCTCTCAAGATTACAGACATCCTTTTCCTTTCAGATGTAAATTCAATCACCTGCAGCCTCTCGAACATCTCTGTGTGTTCTCCAATCTTTAACAAGAGACTATTCCCCTCTTCTCCCAGAAAAGTCACTCCAACTCTATCAGCTGCTTCAACCAGCGCTTTCTCATCAGGACTACTCCCTTGATAGTCCATGTTACTGCCGTTTGGATTTATGATCGTACTCCAAGCGACATTTTCTAAAACTCCGGTATTGGCCGTTTTGATTTTTTTTCGTCGGAAAAAATTCATTAGCTGGAGATTTCCATTTACTGAAAATCGAGCACTTAGTTTTTTCATGTCTTCGCTTGATATTTGGACAGAGTGACAAAGTGCTAGGATTGTAAAGAAGAATTTGATATCTGTCTGAAAAAGAAACGAAACGATCATATTTTTTAATAAATGGCATAGTAGAATTGCTGGAACTGTATGGGAGATCCCTGAAATTAATATCTGATTCGGTTTTTTAGTGTTTGTTTGTTGTTATAACGGTATTATAACGATCAGCAGTCACATTATCTGTTAGTAATACCTTAATAATACCTTTTTTACCCTTTGGGTACAGCACCCTAAAATGTAGTGATTGATTTCGATGACACGATATGACGACGATAGAAGGCTCCTGCCACTATGTGTGAATGTATATATATTTAGAAAAGCTAAATCATTTTTAGGGTTCCGCAGACAAATCATTAAAAACGGAACCCTTATAGATTCGTCATGTCTGTCTGTCTGTCCGTCCGTATGTCACAGCCACTTTTTTCCGAAACCATAAGAACTATACTGTTGAAACTTGGTAAGTATATATAATCTGTGAACCGCATTAAGATATTCACATAAAAGTTGAAAAAAAAAAAACAATATAGTTTTAGGGTCCCCATACTTGGAAGTGAAACTCAATAAAAAAAAAATCTTCAAACCCATCTATGGATAGGTCTTCAAAAATGATGTTGAGGTTTCTAATTAAAGTTTTTTCTAAACTGAATAGTTTCAAAGTGGAAAAATGTCCCCCTCCCCCTCTGTAACTTCTAAAATAAGAGAGGGATAAAACTAAAAAAATATATTGTACATTACCATGTAAACTACCAACGGAAATTAGTTCGAACGAGATCTAGTAAGTAGTTTTATTTAATACGTCATAAATCGTAAATTTACAATCAATACACTATTATTAAAACATCGATCAAATTACAACGAACTACAAGAACTTTTATATGATGTTACTTGTTGATACGGAACCCTTCATGGGCGAATCCGACTCGCACTTGGCCGCTTTTTATTTTAAAGGTGTAGAGCAACGCTGATTTCGGCACGAGTGGGCCGACCCAACTGGGGCAGTACTACCCACACACAGAAGACCAACCTGAAAATGGCAGCATTCAAGCTGTCGTATTTCGATGGCGAGTGTGTGACCGCATACTCACTAGGCCGCCATGGTGTGGGTCGACATGCTGCACTGTCTGTCCTCACCCTCACAATGAAGATAGTGACCCCTACTCCTGGATTCTACTCATGCTTTCTATCACGCAGAGTAAAGCTACTTTAAAAACTTACGTAAAAAACATAGATGTTGCTTTTATTCCTAGCCTTATTCCCAACATTATTTGGGGTCGGCTACTATTTCAACCGGTTTTACATGAATATCATTTTTTCCACGGAGCGACTGCCATCGGACTTCCGCAACCCTGAGGGAAAACTGAAATTCGAAATTTGGACTAGTTGTCAGTAAATTTGAGGGCACTGACTTCCCAATAATGATTGCCATGGATGCTCATGAAATCCGGTACCGACTGCTCTCCGAGGCACGGGCGTGAGTCACCGCCAAACTTCCAAACTCCGGGTTGCTGGGAATCTGCTAGGAATTTCCTAAGAAAAACCCAAAAACACTTTTGGCCCGACCCAGAATTTGAACCCGAGACCTCTTGACCTACATTCATGTGTACAAAGTAATATAATTTATAAATAAATAATATAAATATTTCGGACATCTTACACACAACGCCATCTAGTCCCAAACTAAGCAGAGCTTGTATTATGGATACCAGACAACTAATATGAACATACTTTTTTTTTTGTAAATACCTACGTATTATAAATAGAAAACACCCAATTCAAAATGTTATCATTTTGTTTTCCAGCACTAGATATGTATTGAATATTTTGATTTATCCAAACTGGTCAATACAAGAGATTATTAGTCCCGATTACAATCGTAGATAGAATTGTGTTATTAAAAATTTTATTGATAATGTAAAATGCTATTCGTGTTTTACATTTATATTTATGATTGCAATTGTGCCGTTTTCAAAGTATGTACTTTGAAATGATATATATTTGTAGATATTATCTTCTATTAATAATAAATAAGTAAGATGACATCTTTATATGTATGTGTATCGAAGAAGTCTCGAGAACTAAAACTTTGATGCAGCATGTGCCTTAAGAGTATAGCTGTTTAGCTGTTGAATATGATCTTTATTTTTATTTATCGTGGTACAAAATCAAATAAAGAAATAGTTCAAATTATATTGATCCTATGAGAAATAAAAGAATTTCGGACCCGATATCGATCATTTAAAAATCTATACTTGAAGTGCACGCTTACGTTGCATCTATTTATCCGTAAAAGCATAGCAGACAGACAAACAGAAATTATTTTCTCCACGACTTTTTATGATCCACCTTGTGAGCAACACAAATACAAATACAGTAGATACAAATACACAAATAAAAAGATAAATATTAACTGTTTGGAAGAAAATAAGAACCTATAATCTTTTCATGTCGGCTAAACATAAAAGTTGAACTAAAATTGCAAATGTCTGATGTGACACTCACAGATAAGAACTATAAATATATAACATTTTATATCTATACTTGATACCATTGTGTGCGCTTCGTAAATGGTTAGAGATTCGTGAAAATAATGTATTCAGAGAGAATTTTTCTTCTAGCAAATTTCTAAAAATAAAAATCAACTAAGTGAGTGTCAGGCCACGCATAAAATAGGGTTCCGTAGTCACCCATACTGGTAGGTAGATTAAAAATTTTGTCTAATAGATAATTGTTATATTTACTCATTATTTCTTTATTTTTGTTCAAAGTTTTTTAAGTGAATGCATTTTACAAATTAGGCCCCTATAACTCCTAAAATAAAAACGTTATCAAAAGCTCTATAGTTTTCCTTGAAAGTTCAATATATGGACTACTGTTATTACTTTTTTCAGATTTTAGTTTTTAGCTTTTAGAGGGGGGAGGGGGGCTATTTTTACAAAAAAATGCGCTTTAAAGTTGAATAACTCGCAAACGGATACCTAAATCGAAAACTGGTTTCAGCAATCTCGCAATGCTTCTAATGATACTCTAATATATAATAATGATCTAATGATACCCCACACGATGGGGTGGACGCGAGATAAAATCATTCCCACTTTACGCGTAGGTACCCCAAATAAAATATTTTTCGTAATTTTATTGTAGCACTTTGTCGACGTAGTTACAACACATATTTATGCAAAGTTTTGACTTTCTAGCACCAAACGGCCGACATGACGAATCTATAAGGGTTCCGAGTCATGAACTACGGAACCCTAAAGACTCAGCGACAGCATATGTCTATATATAATATTTTAAGGTTAGCTCACAAGAACCCGTTTTAGACTATAAAAGACACAAACGGGGCTGCGTGGGTTAGCTAGTCTTGTATATAGTGATTACCGCAAGAATTTCAACTTCAGAGTGAGTGTATTAACTAGGAAGAGAAATATAAGAAATTATGTATCTGACGGAGCTTAAAATTAGTGCCAGCAGAAGAAGATAAGTAGGAAACATATGTAAAATGTGGAAAGTGTACATCCACGAACAATTAGTTAAAAATATTTGATTTCGAGTTTGATTCTCGAGTCGGCTAAAAGTGTTTAAGAATTTTTCTCACAAAACATTCCTAATACCACCGGGAATACGGGAGTTTGGCGGTGTTTCTCGCCTTTACCTCGTAGCGCACGTTGAACCGTTGGTCCCGGTTGTCATAAATATGCAAGGTAATCGTATTGGGAAGTAGTACTCTTAAACATACTGACAATTTAACTATCTAATTCAGTTTTGTTCTCAGGGTTGTGGATGTCCGATTGGAGTCGCTCCGGAAATAAACTGATATTCAGGTAAAACTGTTAGCATTACTTGTCGACCCCAATGAATCTTGGGAATAGTAAAGGCTAGTTAGAAGAAAAAATTGTTAAAAATAATACAACAAAAGAAACAGACCTGAAGAGTATCCACTGTTTCTTCAAACCTCTCAGTATCGTATAGCTTAGAATCCTTCTCCTCATAGATGTGACCTTTGATCGAGCAGGCTTTGAACACCATCAGGTTTTTAGTAAGAGTGCCCGTTTTGTCGGAGAACAGCACTTGCACTTGGCCCAGCTCTTCGTTTAAATCTGAAGTGTTTGCCACCGCTGGCCTTCCTGTTTCTTCACATCGAAGTTCCTCGTCCCAACCGATGAAAAGAGCACCTAAAACGATACTTGAAAGTAAAATTAACGTGCTAGAAAGCAGCTTACTTTGTATCATGATCATTTTTTTGTTAACTGGAATAAATGGCGTGATTTTATTTGTCCTACTAATGAATTTTCCTATAAGAACATTTTTTTAAAGTTAAGGTAATTAATAGTTATCTTTGTTCATAGATTGTTTGGCGCCGACTAAAAATTATTTAAGTATGCTTACACTAGTTTAAGAAGTTAGTAATGAAGGTAGTAATATAAGTAAAGTAGAAGTAAGTAATAATAGTTTATTATTTTCTGTTGGTATAATATCAATATAATATCACACTGCGGGCTATAGAAGACGCAGACGCGGACGCCCTGTTTTACGCAAAAATGCGCTTTTAAGTTAAATAACTCGCAAACGGATACCTAAATCTAAAAATGTTTGTAGCAACCTAACAATGTTTTTTAAAGACCTATCTAATGATATCCCACACTATGGGGTAGACGCGAGAAAAAACAACCATCCCCTCTTTACTCATAGAGGAGGTACCCCAAATTAAATAGTTTTCGTAATATTATTGTAGCACTTTGTTGACGTAGTTACAACACATATTTATGCAAAATCTCATCTTTCTAGCACTAACTGTTTATGCGGTAGGTCGAGGACGGACGTACGGACGGACATGGTGAATCTAGGGTTCCGGTCATGAACTGCGGAACCCAATAAATTTATAATAAGTTACTCCTTATGTCATTAGCTATCTGCCAGTGAAAGTTCCATCAAAAACATTCCAGCGGTTACAGAGTTTACTCAGAACAAACAGACAGACAGACAGACAAATTTCTTAATAATTACTTTTTTGATGTAAGTACCATATATACTCGTACACTTTCATATGAATTTAGTATAAAATTGTTGATTTGATATTACAAACTTTATTCTATTTTATTTGTATAGAAATTTTATTAACTACAAGCACTGAATGTCTTAAGACGTTCAGATTAGGTTGATCCAAAGGCTCTTAGCAGTATGAAATCGTGACTTACGACAGCAGATACTTTATTAACACTAACTTAATAGTTATAACATTTCACACATGATACAAAAGGTTATGCCTGATCAACAGTGGGAATTTCCTTGATTAAATTGCCTATAAGGAAAGAAAATACGCTTTTGTAGGTTTTATAAAGTACAGTAGAAAAACCTAATACTCATCCACGATTTATCACCACTTAAGATAGTATCTACTCACCTATAAACTTGTACAGCTCTATAGTGACGTACAGCGACATGGGTATGATGTAATAGTACAACAGTAGGAATGAAAACAGATCTTGTAGTAAATTGCCAATCGAAGTAGGGTTTTCTGGTGCTGCTCCCAAGTACAAATCTCTCTCAGGGTTAAATCGTTCGATGAGAACTTTAGCCAGTAGAGAGACAAAGATTTCTATAATCAGAACCATTATGAAGAATAAGAGGAAACCGTTAATGGCAAGCTCGCATGATGAAAACTTATTTCCCGTGTATTTCGAATTAAGAGCTAGTTTTGTTTCTTCACCTGAGAACAAAAACAAAAACTTATTTAAAAAGATATACCTGCTCTGTAAATAGTCTTCATTTTTTTCAACGTTCGTGTAATAAAATAATATTATTTCTGGAAAGAGATTTAATTTCATTTTGGTCGAATCAGAACTTTAGTACTCAAGCAGGACAACACGATTTTATATCAAAATCATGTTACCTGTTGCTTGTTCCAATGGAGTCTAACTTATTTCCGTAAAATTTGTTTGTTTGCTTTTAAATTAACTGGATTGCCTCGGTGCCGTATGCGTTGTGCTTTAAGTCTCAGACTCGATTCCCGCGTAGAACCAAGTATTTGTATGATCGGTAAATATTTGTTTCGAAGTCTTTGTATTTTCTACGTATATTAAGTATTTACAAAAAGTAAGTATATAATATATATATTCTATCAGTTAATCTAGCTGTCATGGTACAAGGTCTGATTAGTTTGAAGACAGATGGCGTTGTGTGTCAGATGTCCGAACTATACATATATATATAAGTATATATGTACTAGCTTTTGTCTTTTCCCAAGGTTTCATTTTAACTTTAAACATCTCTATATCAAAATTAATTAAAATCGATTCACCGGTCTAGGCGTCTAACAAACAGACAGACAGAGTTACTTTTCGCCTTATAATATTAGCAAGGATATACATATGTATTGCTGGTTTTGATGGATCCTAACTGGTGTTCGTAAGTTTTATTAGTTCATTTAAGCATTTGCTTTTTATTAAACACTTACCGGTATAAACTGCACATCCTATAGCCCACTCAGTGTTCTTGACCCTGGAGCCCCTCAGCATCAAGTTGTCCGGGCTGAGTACGAGACTGTCTACGTTAGGGATCTCCAGCCTCCCATAGAATGTGTATAAATCTGTTACAGGACGAGGTACTTCGATCTTCATGGCTTGAGGCAAAATATCTACGGGAACAATAGTTGAGACTATGAAATTTTACATAGATTTTAACACATCAAAACATAGAAGTTCAGAAACTATGATATTAAATCATTTCTAGCTTATTAATCTATCGTAAACGTAAAAAACCCTTACCTATCCCTACCTAGTTTTGAAATGATCATCTGTCCGTCTATCTCCGAGTTATCCTACAGACTAATATAACTATACTAGCTACGAGACTACGGCGAAGCCGAAAAGAAGTATAACAGTTTCGGCAGTCAATATGTGTTTGCACTTAGTATGTTCCACCGTTACGCTTATGTAGCTTAAGAATGAGGTGTCAACAGATTTTTAATAATGGTAGGCGTAACATAAGCTATACCATTTTATCAAAAGTTTTTACCAGGCCTGGTTATAAAAGCTATAACTTTTTAAACTTTTAAGCTATTGTATAGCTTTTATCGCGGGCTTTGAGCGCGGCGACCGAGTGAAATAATTCCGTAACGAAAAAACCTAACACCGTAAAACAGGATATAGAATATAATTGTAACTGCAGTGCGACAAGGATATGGCGGCTCCGTGCTCTATAGGCAGATTAGCGCATGCGTGCTGTCGCCATCAGCCGTTATTCGTTGCCTTGACAACACAGTCATTCTAGATTCTTCTTTCTTGCTTTTCTATAATCCTATTGTAAAAGACTAATTAAAAAATATTAATAATATTGTTAGAATGTATGTTGGTAAAAAGACAGTCTATATTGTTTTGTAAACTTGAATTAATAACAAAGAAAAAAAATACTTCATATATAAAAATTAAATGAAAAATTACAATTACATAAGATGATAAAAATGCTATGCAATAGCTTTACCGCGGCAGTCCCCGAGTGCCATACGACTTTTTGAAATAATCTGCCTCTACTACTTAACACTAATAAAATAATAATAATTATATAACAATATATAATAGAGAGGATAAGACTCTTCTCATCCAGTCATTCATGACTTACGTCGCTGTGGTGATCGATAAGAAATGTGTCTCGGAAGAGATAATTGAAGGAATTGAAGGAAACTACGTTGGACATTAGTATTACAAAGAGAAGAAAAGCTCGAAACAAACCCTATTCTAGTTAGTGTATATAGCGTCAAAACCTCTTCTCGAATGTCAGGTCTGAGTTGTGAATTATTCAAGGAAAATTGTTGATGATGACGACTAATGCCTTATAAAAATTATGAAAACTACTTTTATACGTTTGTGTATTATCTAACAGAACTTATCTTAAGCACTGTCTTAACAGTAGTTTTCTTAGCAGGAACTGAATAAATTTACCGAATTAGTATTGTATGGATTTTAAGATCCATATAAAGTGTTAAAACTTTTACGGTAGAAGAACTGGATTGTGTTACCCTCTCACAGAAGACCAACCAAAATAACAGAATTCGCGCTGTTGTATTTCTTTGGTGAGTGCGAGACTGGAGGCCCACAAATGTAGAAGCATCTCAGTAGGCCGCCATAGTGTGGGTCACCATACTGTATTACCTGTATTCACAATAAGTATGGTGACAGCTACTCTTAGATTCAACTCATGCTTTCCATCAGGTAGAGTAGAGTCACTTTTGCAGGCTCATAAATAAAATAAAATGTAATGTATGTTAAAATAGGAAGCAATGTAAAAATAACGCCCAAGTAATACAAATATACATAAGTACTCGTAAAACCTCACAGATTAATTACAATGTAGGCTATATTGTAATTAACCTAATAGGTTTCTGCAATAATTCTAATTTTAAAAATAATAAAATAAATAAAACGTCCACTTTTTTGGTTCGCAAGATACTTTTAAAACTATAGCCGGTTCCAAAAATAACGGGTCAGTCACATAAACCAATAACGGGTCAGTCACATAAACCCGAATATCTCCCGAACTACGTATGCCATCCTAATGAAACGAAGACTGTTCAATTGAGAATTTAATTATACAGATAAAAAATAAAATAAAACTTAGTTACACCCACAATATTAATCTTAAATTAAAAAAAAACTAAAGTAGTCATATTTTTCTTAAGATTACATTTTTTTTATGATTGTTTTTTTGCTGTTTTTCATCACTGGAGGCTTCATCACGTGGAGGCAATACAAAGTATTAAATGAAGAAAGTGATGAAAAACAGCAAAAAAACAATCATAAAAAAAATGTAATCTTATGAAAAATATGACTACTTTAGTTTTTTTTTAATTTAAGATTAATATTGTGGGTGTAACTAAGTTTTATTTTATTTTTTATCTGTATAATTAAATTCTCAATTGAACAGTCTTCGTTTCATTAGGATGGCATACGTAGTTCGGGAGATATTCGGGTTTATGTGACTGACCCGTTATTTTTGGAACCGAGTGTATATTGTCCACTAAAATATGTAACCCAACTATCAAAAAGTTACGCACCCCTGTTGTTTTGTTTACATTTAGTATCGGTTCTCGTTGGCCGTACTTTAATAGGTAATCTAAGTACAAGTAGGTCACGTTGAAAAATAATTACAAGAATGACAACCACGCCTAATTTAGTACCTACTGTAATGAAAAGCAGGCAACGTAGTACTGCTAAGGGATGTGTGTAAAAATGATGTTTCTCGAAGCACGTTCACTCATATCGAGCGTAATTATATATCGTTCATTCTCACTTATTATTTACCTTTCGTCTAGCTTTTGTATAATCTGTGGAAAAGATTTACTGAAAAGGGAAGGCGATAGATGAAGTGCCCATTGCACTTGATAATCGTTAATTTTCCCTAAAAAAGCCTTTTTAGTGTAATTAACGATTAACGAAAATTTCATTAAAAAATGTCTGTTTGTCTGTTTGTTCCGTGTAATAATGACTGAACCTATTATGACGGGACTTTCACTGGTCCGGCAAAAAAATTAAATATCGATGACAGTGATGAAAATTATAGAAACGATTAAATGTTTTCTAACATTATTTTGAATAGTAACTTAATAATTTTATATTTTTGGTATCTCCCAGATTGAACACGCGTTACTGCACCAATCCAATCCCCTTGATCATTTTACCAAAATTATTTATAATTAAAATTTCAAGATAACATTTCGTATTTATACTTATATTTTACATACCTACATACACAGGTATTTTTTATCGTAGTTAATGGTATATGATGACAATATAATTGAAATATTAGATAGGTAAAAACAAACAAGGATAGCATTTATAACATTTATCTTTAATTGATATGAAAACACACAGACATATAACTTAACAAATGTACAATACAACAAATGAATCGATGACGTCAAATGTAAATATTGAGGTGGCTATCAGTTTATCCGGTGCATGAGTAAGTAATTAAATATGAAAACATTTTCGAAGAAAAAAATTCTTCATAATGAAAAGTCCACCAAAATAAAAGCCCTAGTTTAAAATCAGTAGGTTCTAAGTATTATCTTCATTCAAAGTTTTATAATTTACCTCAAAGAAATTTTTACAACATTGTAACGTCATTAATAAGTGTAATTGCACACATATCTATGGATTTTCCCCACTAGCACTTGAAGATAATCACCACAGAAGTATTTGAGGAAAAAACTCAACGTTTAAGGCCTTTTTGCGATAAGTTAACTAATTCATATAGTGGATATATGAATAATAAACAATGTAACACACAAACTCTACATACAAAACATGCACCAAAATCATTTTTAGAAAATGAGTACAGCGACCGAAAATGATAAATATTAACAAAAAATTTACAGCTCACAAACACTTGTCATTAGGCATTCAACACAACACACAAACAACATCACAACATCTTAAAGTACCTGGTGTATACCCCACCAGGGGTGGAGGCACTCTCAACGTCTTCAAATTCGTCTCTCCATCCAGATTCGCAGTTGTAACAAAGCATTTGCCTTTTTCTCCAGCGGAACATAGCAGCACTAGGTCGGCGGGAACTTCCCTGCCCCGACGCACTCTGACTAACGCTCCAGGCGCGATGGTGGAATTACGCACTTCTTTAATCACACCTTTGTGAACTATTTCCACTGTGGACAGATGAGAATGTTAAGAATACGACTATGGAAATATGAAATAACTGTACCTGAGTTCGAGTTCTATTCGCAGGTAGCACCAAATTTTAATGTTTGTATGATCTGCAAATATTTGCTTCGGAGTTTGGGTGTTTTCTGTATATAATATGTATGTATTTACAAAAAAAATAGTGTGTATGTATATAAATCAGTTGTCTAGTACCCATAGTACAAGCTCTGCATAGTTTGGGACTAGATGATGTTGTACGAGTATGTCAGATGTACAACATATTTATTTTATTTTATTATTATATCTCTCTTTAAATGCATTTTTTTTTGTGTACTACAAATTCTTTTTTTTATATTTATTTTAAATTTGGGCTATCAAAGTGACTCTACTCTACCTGATGGAGAGCATGACTATCCAGGAGTAGGGGGCGACCATCCTTTTTGTGAAAGCGGGCAATGAACTAATGTGACCCGCACAATGGCAGTGCGACTCAACTGGCCTGGAGGCAGTGTCCACCTGCCCCGCGAGACCAGCTGTACACGGGGGTTGTCCGGTCAATGGCACTGTACAGTGCACCGGTGTGGGCGGCGGCGCTGACCGCCCAGAATAGAGCGCGCCTCTGGCGTCCTCAGAGGATATTGGCGGTCAGAGCCATACGCGGATACCGCACGGTGTCCACAGAGGCTGCGTGCGCCTTGGTCGGAACATCCCCGTGAGATTTGGAGGCGGAAGTGCTCACCGAGGTTTATCGGCGAGTCGCTGACTTCCGGGCGGAGAGCGGTTTTCACCCTCCGACCGAGGACGTGCGCGAGTGGCTAAGCCGCTCGCCAAGCCACCATGGTTAGATGGTCGTTCCGGCTGAAGACTCCACGCGCCGGCTTCGCCGCCGTGGAGGCTCTCCAGCCGGTCATCGCCGAGTGGGTAGGGCGTCTGCACGGAACCCTTTCCTTCCGACTGACGCAGGTGCTCTCCGGGCACGGTTGCTTCGGAAAGTACCTGCACTCGGTCGCTAGGAGGGAATTGAGTCCCACCTGCTACCACTGCGACTGCAGTGAGGACTCGGCCCAGCACACGCTGGCGGTTTGCCCCGCATGGGCCACGCAGCGTCGGAGAGGAGCTCTCGCTATCGGCCGTCATAAGCTCGATGGCTGGTAGCGACAGTTGATTTACCGCGATCGAAAAATTCTGCTAGGACGTAATCTCGCACGGCAGGACGGGTTTTCCCGTCCATCTGCTGTAGTAGCCAACCGCGAGGAGGCGGCGTTCATGTGTGACCGGACGTCGCCCTATTAGAGAGTTTATTTAGATACGGTGCCCGCAACAGTGCGGGTAGGCGTTGGGAGGGATCGGAAAAACCTAAACAGAAAAAGGTTGGTATCAGTGCAGGCCTCTTAATGGGGGCCATGATTGTGAGACCACAAAACCATCCTTGGACAGACCTGTTACATTCCTAAGTGTTGACATAGGAAAGACGAATAAGCTATATTAAACCAGATCAACATTCTTTACAACATGACATAATATAATATGCAAACGGCAAAAGATAACTTCATCTTGCGTTAAAATTAGAAAGTAAAATTTTGATGACGTACATTGATATATAAACAGAAATAAACAATACTACTATATCATTTCACAGCTGTATCTAAAGGAAGCGTAGATATATTTGTTCAGCGATTTTGTCCAATACCTGATAAGGTTGGCATACGCAATCATATGATAGTGAAGGTGTTATGAGGAAAAATAAAACACTTTATATCCTAGTTATCACATTTATAGCATCAATTAGGGAAATATGTTACTGATTAAATCCTCACAGATAACATTTAGAAAATTAGCTAATTAACTCAGCAATCAAGTTCAGTAAACCCTGGACATACAGTACTATCATTACACGATCCATTTATGGAGATATCCCGAATCCGCTGATTTTTTATATCTAAATTGAATCTCTGTTTCTCTTGGTCACGAAATCACGCGTGAACGACTTTATCACTTTCGCTAATATAGAAAGCTCATTTATCGCGAAAGGCTATAAGGTTATGTGATATCACTGCGGCGCCGTTTATCAATGGAAAATGTTGCGAAAACGGAGAAAAATCATTAAACAATTTAAATTAAGTTACGTGTGTCAGCTAGTTATGTATAGTTTTTATTTCATTTTGGTAATCACCAGCTCTGATCGTTCCTTGAGTGTTGTGAAAGTAGACCAAGAGAGCAAACTACTCAGAACAACATCACTTAATCACTGAAATATATTCCAAAACCTCCGTACTGGGAGATCCCTTCCAGTCTAAGGCTTCTCGGGGTTTCAGAAGCCAGGAGTATGTGGAGTTTCCATTAAAACGCACCTCAATCGCTGGTCTCATGCATCCGGCTCTGAGGACGACCCGAAGCATATTATTTCTCTACTGCTACCTAGCTACCTCCTGTCTATCGGCTCAATCGTCATATTTTAATCGATCGTTTAAGGAGGTAGTAAGGATCAGGCTCTTTCCGTTTACTGAGCACTTTAGAAATAAAAAGGTAAAATGTTAAAAGATAAATAATAATATCAGAAAGCAATGGTAAGAAAAAGGATTATGGGTTACGGATGGATTAATAGAAAACAATTTCTGAGGAGTCCAAATCTTCTAACCTAAGATTAATAAAATACACACATCAAAAGTGTCTAGGGATCAAGCATTTTTATGCGGATTTCTTGAGATTGAGATGTGGCTTTGTAATAAATTTATGATTTTATAAATTTATATGGATCCTTTTTGGTGCATTTCATAATTTGAATCAGGAACTGTCAATCAAATTCGAGTAAAAGATGAAAATCAGCTGCCAATATTTTCCCTATAAAAACATACAACGCATTGAAGAAATTATTAGTGCTACTGTTTCCCTACTACTGATTAAAACCAACGTTATTATGGAGCGGCGACGTCATTTAAGCAGGGAAGAAATGCTCAGAGCCGTGAGAATGATAGAAGCTGGTTCCCGGCAACGTACTGTGGCTTTAGCTCTGAATACAAGTCAGAGTGTTATCAGTCGACTTTGGACACGTTACCGAAGCACTGGTACCGTGGCTGAGCGCCATGGAGGACGGTATCGCTGCACCACACGGAGACAAGACCGATACATTCAAATCTTAACTCGAAGAGCTCCAACAATAACCGCCATGATGTTAGCCGTGAGGCTTCATCACTCTTCAGGGAACTTAATTAGCGACCAAACAGTCAGAAACCGCTTGCATGAAGTGAACCTTCATTCCCGAAGACCGCTACGGGTACCACCTATAGCAATGCACAATCGTAGGATTCGATATCAATGGGCTCTTGAACACAGAAATTGGGCAGAAGAACAATGGCGTTTCGTGTGCTTTTCTGATGAGTCTCGTTTTGGTATGAGACCGGATACAAGACGTATACGACACTGGAGAACCCCTGGACGCCAACAGCGATTAAAATCCTGCCAGGAAGTCCATCCTTATAGTGGTGGAACCATCATGGTATGGGCGGGTATTTGGATCGGCGGAAGAACTGAGTTGATTTGGATCAGAGGCAACCTCAACGCTCAAATTTATGCTGAGACGATTGTATCAGACGTCATCGTTCCTCTACAAGTGCAAATCGGTCCCTTATTTCAGTTAATGCATGATAATGCACGACCGCACACCGCAAGAGTTGTAAGACAGACTCTCGCCGCAGCTAACATCAATGTCCTGCCCTGGCCTGCTCAGTCGCCAGACTTGAACCCGATTGAGCATGCATGGGATATGCTACAGAGAAGAGCTCTGCCGAATATGGAGGGTATCCAGTCGCAAGAAGACCTTTTTTTGTTGTTGCAACGAACATGGGCGGCCATTCCACAGCGTGATTTGGATGAACTCATTTTGAGTATGCCAAACCGATGTTCTTGTGTTGTTAGTGTTCGCGGTAGAAACACGGATTATTAATTGTTTAAGTTACCTAATAAAATTTTAAAGAAAACTGTTATTTCAGTCTTTTTTTCGAACTTTAATGTTAGTGGTTCAAATGTCAAAAATCCCTTTATTAGGAAAATGGCAAATTTCTTTACTAATGCAAAGGTGACTTGGTTTATCGTTACTGTGACAAACGAAAACACTTTATTTGATGAATCCTTAAAGAAATTTTTAATTAATATCAATCAGGAGAAAAGTTATTGCAAAAATATATGTTGATCCCTAGACACTTTTGATGTGTGTATGTAGACTTCGGTCATTTATCTTATTATCATTATATCTTTTACAAAAGGATAAAAAGCGCGAGCTGAGCTCATGGACATCTGCCCCTCAAGAGTGACAATTCTTATCGACCTTTGGATGAAGACAAATCTACGCTTGAACTCGCCATATTTTATAACATTTTTCGGTGCTTTAATGAAAATGTAATCGTGATGGTTACTTTTCTTTTTATTAGACAACTTACGCATAGGTACGCGTTACGCACGGTATAGCGAATGTATAGAATTGGCGTAAGAGAAGCGGCGTGGTGACCGTTTAAGCCATTATGACCACTATACAGTCGATTGATTTAATCATATTCATCACTATAAGAAATGGGAAAAACCCGAAAAACTTTTAAAATATTTGAATTCATCGATAATATAAGATAATATTTCAACCAAAAAACAGAGTAGGATAGCTCATGATGTTTACAAAACAATATAAATATCAGTGCCATACTGATTACATAATTAAGTAATGGATTAGTAGGATTATATAAAAATGATTT
This sequence comes from Phragmatobia fuliginosa, assembly GCA_932526445.1. Lineage (NCBI taxonomy): Eukaryota > Metazoa > Arthropoda > Insecta > Lepidoptera > Erebidae > Phragmatobia > Phragmatobia fuliginosa. The sequence goes on along the minus strand of OW052064.1, from coordinate 9,608,689 downwards.
ATTATATTTTTTATCAGATTGTAAGTATTTTCTATGACTATTTTGTAATTTCAATTTATAGAAGCGTCAGAAATGTTCAAATCAGGCATCATTAAAAACTGTGATATCCACTCCTTAACCACACTTGGGTGTCCAAGGCCCGCCTAACTCACATAAGTCATAGCTATTGTTGTGTATTTGCTAATGAGGCGTGACACAAAATTTTATTACTCATTTATAGTCTGACAAACTTTGGTGTTAGCCATATTTTACTTCAAACAGATAATAAATACAAAATACCTATTACGCAATTTGATAGATACTATTTACGCATAGATAAGATATGGGATCAATATTTGCGAGGGACTTTGAAAACTGAGAAACGACAAAACTCATCTCCTAGTTGAGTCGAGTCGAATAAAAGTAATATAAAAGTTTATTAATTAGGTATGTTAATAAAAAAATACTATTCGAAAACCAGAAAAGATATGCACTGTGTCAAAAAAGGGAAAATTGTATAATGAACTGACTACTGTTGAGTATGTAAATCTGCAACTCAAGAATGACAAGCACTATACCAAACAATGAGTGTCGTTTACTCCCTAAATCACCACTTTTGTCATTCGATAAAAAAATACAATCAAATAATTACACACCAAATTTTAGCAGGACATTACCTTGTTCGAAAAAGGCCATTTTCAAATATGGCAAGGTATACAAAGATATTGGTTGCCAAGACAAAAAAACAAGCGAGAGATGATTCAATAAAATGAACGGACATTCGCTATGAATGGTGGCTTGCATACCTTGTTAAAAATTATATGTAACTCATTCGCACTCAAAAATCGATTCTCAAAGATTTGTTTAGTCACTGGGTGTTTAAAGTCCATGTGGTGGCGGATTTTAATCATCAAACCTATTCATTACGACAAACCTGTAACCGACTTAAAAAATAGTACGATCGACTACTATATAACAACCAGGGAAAAAGAATGGAGTGTTTTCTCCTTGTTCATTCGTTGATGTCGTAAGTGCCGACTAAGAGCGTAAACTACAAAGACCAATTGCACTGTAAAGAGAAAGAAAACTTGAAATAAACCCTATTAAAAACCCTTCTGGTCGTGGTATAGTTCTGCCTTGCAAAACGTTTGTCGGATTACCGGGCGTCCAGTGTATATAAATACTCACCAATCTCATTGTTCACCTTGTTGTCGGACTTGTGGCGTAACCAGTCTTCATAACCCTGCTTCACAGCAGTAACAAACACCATAAAAGATAACGGTGCTATACTTGTGAATGGTGAAACCGGACTATCTGTGGATAGAAACATTATTTAAATAAATTTTAATGTAATACTATTATACATCTAGACAAGACCCCTTGGGATCTCAAACAACTTTTTTTTTGTGTTTAGACACCCTCCAGTCATCAGTGAGGTTGGTTAAAACCACAGTTGTAATCGGCGTCGGTTATCAAGCCTGAAGTCCTCTCACCACTACCTTTTCAAATTTTAAGGTGTGAAATGATTAAGTCCTGAAATACCGCAGGCGACAATGTTGTTCAATAATTTTGATTGTATGTTATATTTGAAGTAATGAAAGTAAAGTGAAGTAGAAGAAGTGAAGTTGAAATAAAATAGTCATACTTTGTTTGGTTTTTAACCCATAATTTCGGACAACTCACACAAAACGCCGCCATCTAGTCCCAAACTAAGCAGAGCTTGTATTATGGGTACTAGACAACTTACATAAATATTTTGTAAATACACATATTATACATAGAATACGCCCAAGCTCCGTAACAAATATTTGGGGATCGTACAAACATTTGGTCCGACCCAGGAATCGAACCCGAGACCTCAAGCACAGCAGTCGCATACGCTACCACTGCGCCACCGAAGCAAAAAATAATATAATCTTAATACTAAACTAACTTAACTAGACTTAATACTGGAATAAAATTCAAGTGCCAGCCCTGCGGCCCTGCCAAGCCCTGATTCCCAAACTAGCAATAAAACAATGATGTGTACAAGAAGAAAGTAAAGTGTATGTATGTACAAAGGAACGCTGAAACATACTTACTTAATAAATTATGTTAATTTTGAGTGTGCGTGTTCTGTCTGTAAGTGCGAGTCTGTGCGAGTGTGTGAGCATGTTATATTTGTTTTTAAGTATGAGTGTATCTATGCGTGCGCAAATGTGTGCATAATTATAAGTATAATTATCAGCTTGTGTGAATACAAATGTGTATTAAAAGTATCTTTTAAAATTAAAATGAACTACTTCGTTACCACCAATAAACCTATATCATTCATTAAACATCGAGAGGTTGTTGGATGCGGGCAGCATAGTATTTACCAGTGGACGTTTTTCGACTGCGATCATAAAATATGACTCTTGCAAATTACCAGTTATGACGTCATTAAAAACGTTTGCATTTTATATAAAAGTTTAAAGATAACAATATGTTAAGTAACTGATAACAATAAAATACATTAATGTTATCTGTCATCAACCGTTGTAACAATAATTACATTTATAATGAAATGTATGTTCTGATATTAAAACCAATCTGACTATTATTCAGATTGTCGGTTTTATTCGGCTAAAGTCTCACGATGTATAGCCGTGAAACGAGCTCATGTCTATTGTAGATTATACCCTTAACTATAACGGAATATATACAGATTTTGAATGATATTTATACACCTACAACACTAACAGGCAACCAGCCTACAGCAGTTCAGGTATCAGCAAATTGTTGTAGATTAAACGTCCTTGGGAAATTTCGTATTACGTGAAGGCATTTATCAACTAATAGCATCTAACTAGGCTGCCATAGTGAAGGTCATATTGTTACATTGCCTGCATTCGCCATGAGTATGGTGGGCCCCACGCTTCAAATCTACTCACGCTTTCCATCAAGCAGAGTGGAGTCACTGTGGCGGGCTCTAAAATAAACAAAAAAATTTGATCAAGTGCGTGTCAGGCCACGCATAGAATACGATTCCGTAGTCATCCATATTGGCACGTGGATTACCTATATCCAATGATATTCTTTATAATATCATTGCCTATATCGATATTTTTGTACGAAGTTTTCCAAGTAAGCAAATTTTGCAAGTTAGGGCGCTAAACTCCTGAACTAATAAAGTAATCTAAACCATTATAGTTTTTATTTACACTTAATCACATGGACTATAAATAATTAATTTTAGCAGATTTTTCGATACTATTTTCTAAGAGGCTATTTTCAAAAAGAAGCGTCTTAAAGTTCACTTCAGTGTGTTTAAATGCGACAAATATCTGTGTGAAATAAGTTACCGTTTACACCATTTCCACAGTCCATACAATACATTTTTATGTATTTACAAAAAAAAAGTATGTTCATGTATTTATATCAGTTGACTAGTACCCATAATAAAAGCTTTGCTTAGTTTGGGACTATGCCGGAAGATTTCCGAAATATTTATTTATTCGATCTATGAATTCCTTTTGTGAGTAATTTATCATCCATCCTCTATAAGTCTATCAACATTAGTATTTATATTTACCAGCCTTAGCTTGTTGTTGCATTTGCATTTCAAATACATGGCCATCGTAGGAATTATAAATTTATCTTGAACAATTACAGTTAACATGCAAATGCTAGACAGCCGCTATTATCGTATTAAATATTAATTCGTTTAATTACGTACTTTATAGATAGTTCTAAGGCTAATAGATGAAAGTTGAACAGTCACAGGTAAATCAACTGGACAGTTCTAGCTAATAGGCTCCATTAAAATAATTCGTTGCCGTAGAGCTCTTTAACTTAAGTTTCGAATTAGCTGTTTCTCCTTTCCCCCTTTACTACTCAACTGTAACAGTCATTACAACTTAAATAATTTTATTTTCCTTCAGTTGCTACAAACCCTTTTCGGTCGGTGTAAAAGGTAAACTAGTTATACTAAATATGTATAAAATTTATTAATTATATATAACACTATCCATGAATATAATGAAATTTGATGTAATAACAAATATTTTGTTTTTTTTTTGTCAGTCTATCTGTCTGTTCCGGTTAATCTCTGGAACAGCTGTACCTATTTTAAGGGGGCTTTCAATGGCAGGTGGCTAATGACATAAGCAGTAACTTAGGAAAAATTTTTTTAGACTAACTTCACTCCGTGGCGTTAAGTCCCGCGGGTAACTCCGCGGAACTCAGCTTGTCAGCAATAAAAAAGAAAGTTTTTAGCTAACTATGCCGCACTGACCAGATGGGTTGGTACAGAGTTTATGTCAAGTTTCACTTTTATTCTTCTTCGTTTTCTATTTTCTTTACACTTCTGGTATTTTCTCTTAGTAATCTTTAGTGATATTACTTTTATTAATACATATCTAGTCTGTGTAAATTTAGTGAAGGTCTGCTGACAGTCAATCCACGTAAAAAAATTGAAGTGGTAGCCTTGAAGATGACCCCAACCTCACACATCCCATCATCAACCTTTATAAGTCATCGACTGGACATAGGCCTCTCCTTAGAAAGAAGCTTTTGGTCTACTATAACACGCTGACCAAACGATTTGGCACAGGATTTGTTACAAGTCGCTGGGAGGAGTCCAGAAGGAGATATGACCCTGGACTCCTCCTAAAACAAATTCGCAAAGAGGGCACAGCGTGTGGTTTTTAGTCGGTTCGAGTCCGACACCGCCCCGCCGAATCCAAAACGCCGGCGGAGTGACGGTCCGTGGGGATTTCCAAACGTAAATAAAAAGGGTTTTTTACAAGTTTTGCTTCTCTTTGCAATGATGTTGTCCTGCAGTTTGTTCCCTTAGTCAACTCTTACAAGCCCATGGAATGAATAGGGGTGACACTTCGCATTTTTTATTCATCGTACGGACAAAAGGAAAACGGCCAAGTGCGTGTCAGGCCACGCACAGGAAAGGGTTCCTCAGTCACCCATAATGGTACGTGGATTAGAAATCGTATCCAACGGATACTTGATATGTTTACGTATTAATGCGTTAATTTTGTATGACGTTTTCCAAGTGAGCGCATTGTACAAGTTAAGCCTCTATAACTCCTGAACTAGAAAAGTCATCTAATCCGTTATAGTTTTCCTTTAAAGTTCAATTATATGGACGACGATCACGAATTATTCCAGATTTTTTGAGCCAGCCGTTTAGCTTTTAGAGGGGGGCCTTTAAAGTGAAATTTCTCGCAAACGGATACCTAAATCAAAAAATCGTCTTAGAAACCTCATATTGTTTTTAAAAGACCTATCTCATGATACCCCACATGATGGGGTAGCCACGAGAAAAAAAAACATCCACATTTTACGTGTCGGGGAGGTACCCCAAATAAAAATATTTTATGCTACACCTGATCGGAACAGTAGTCAATATTCCCTGAAAATGAAAAGAGAAAGTTAGTCTTTTCCTTGACCTAAATAAGCGCGAGGAAAAAATGTATGAAAATCCATTTCTAACGTGTTTTAGCGGGAGAGAAAGTTGTATGAATTTTCATTTCTCATGTGTTATCTTATCTATGGCGCGCGCCTGTCCAAAGAGTTTTCATATAATTTAAATATGGAATCTCCGTGCCACTGACATCCTTTTGTAAAGAATAAAAAAAAAACAAAAGAAGCGCGAAATATTTATAAATATTATGTCAAATTCTAAGCTAAATTGTGTCTTACATGGTGTTTTACGTTTTGATTTTATTTTATAAATACTTTAAATGTTCCTCACAGGTGTAGTATAAAGCACTGTGTAGCACTCGGGTGAAAGTCCCATTCCTACCTCGGGAGTATTGTGGCCCTAGGCTGCGCCTTCGGGCCACAAACTGCTCCCTCGCTAGTAATCGGTTCCTTTCCTCCCTCGGTGAACAATGTACTATTTCATAATTTTACGTAATTACAATACATATTCATGCAGTTTCATCTTTCTAGCACTTACCGTTTGGACGGTGAGTCGAGGACGGACGGACGGACAGACGGACATGACGAATCTATAAGGGTTCGAAGTCATAAACTTCGGAACCGTAAAAATGGGCGGAGAAAGATCTAATTAAGCGGAGTTATTTTTCTCCGTTTTTTGTTTACTGTCGTTTGTAATAAAAAGATAACTTACCTATTACAACCGCTATTACAGTGACTATGAGGAAGTAGAAGTTGACTACTCTTCTGAACTGCTCCGACAGGTTCTTAGGAATGAACCAAAGTACCGTGTATTTGGAGGTCTTTATTTTATTGTGTTTCTTATTTTTAGCATTCTCGTCAACTGTACCAACTTCTATCTGCCGGGTTTCTTGTACATCTGATACCTGGTTTCCCTGCAACGGAAATTTAATATTAAATATAAATATTTCGGACGTCTGACACAAAACTTCATCGAGTCCCTAAAAAAGCAAAGCTACATGGGTACTAGACAGCTGACATAAATACATAGGTACTTTTTTTTAATCACTACATAGTATAAAACAAAGTCGCTTTCTCTGTCCCTTTGTATGCATATATCTTTAAAACTACGCAACGGATTTAGATGCCATTTTCTTTAATAGATAGAGTGATTCAAGAGGAAGGTTTTTATGTAATATCTACTAATCTTTATTATCTTTATATAAATAATTCTTGTGTGAGTGTGTATGTCACTGAACTTCTCTCAAACGACTGGACCGATTTAGATGAAATTTTTTGTGTGTGTTCAAGGGGATCTGGGAATGGTTTAGATTCGCAATTGGACCCGGTAGGTGGCGCTGCGATCAAGTTCTGGAATTTTAAAGTTGGGCGGTACGAAGTTCGCTGGGTCAACTAGTTCTACTATATCTTTATATATATAATTCTTGTGTGAGTGTGTATGTCACTGAACTTCTCTCAAACGACTGGACCGATTTAGATGATTTTTTTTGTGTGTGTTCAAGGGGATCTGGGAATGGTTTAGATTCGCAATTGGACCCGGTAGGTGGCGCTGCGATCAAGTTCTGGAATTTGAAAGTTGGGCGGTACGAAGTTCGCTGGGTCAACTAGTTCTACTATATAATACTTGTATAATATAGTAGATAATAATTTTAGAGGTTTCTAATTTGTGTTTTTTACGCTTACATTGCAAACGCTGGCTGGCTGACGCAAACATTATTTTGATCTATCTCGTAGGGTACCTACGAGATAGATAAAATAATGTACTACAGTATTGTACATCTTAAAAAGGTCTACATAAAAGTCCACGATGGTATATGTCTATCTCTTATGGATAACCCACAATATATATTTTTTTTTTTTTATGAGAAATAATAGCTTATCACTACATCATCATCACTACATAGTATAAAACAAAGTCGCTTTCTCTGTCCCTTTGTATGCATATATCTTTAAAACTACGCAACGGATTTTGATGCAATTTTCTTTAATAGATAGAGTGATTCAAGAGGAAGGTTTTTATGCATAATACATGTATATTATAGTAGATAATAATTTTATAGGTTTCTAATGTGTGTGTTTTTTACGCTTACATTGCAAACGCTGGCTGTACCCTACGAGATAGATCAAAATAATGTACTACAGTCCGCGATGGTATATGTCTATCTCTTATGGATATGGACCCACAATAACATTTTTTTTATTTTTTCTTTTTATGAGAAATAATGGCTTATTTACAGAGCGATTTCAAGCAATACAATATTAATCCTTATCCAATTAAGTACCTTAAATACATTGCGTATTTAATATAGATTAATATGGCTCTTTACAGTATGTAATTTAAATTAATACTTTAGAAGATATTACAGATTTAAAATGCAGGAACAAAGCGATTAAGGCGGTACCGTGCGGGGCGCGTTAGGCTATTCACACACTGCACCGCGCTACGACGCGTAGCGCGGAGCGGCAGATTTTAATATTGTATGCAAGTACATCGATTAGTATAGAAAACACGCCAGGTCCAACACACTGAACACGCGCCTAGGCGCGTGTTCGCGTCGCCAGTGAGTGAAGTCCCTTAGTTGGCACTGCTGTCGATTTGTCACTATCAGTTAATAACTAAACACAATACTTTATTATGAATTAATTCTAAGGCGGTACGAAGTTCGCCGGGTCAGCTAGTACACATATATTATTATACATAGAAAACACCCTAACTCCGAAACAAATATTTGCAGATCATGCAAACATTTGGGAATCGAACCCGAGACCTCTTGCTCAGCAGCCACATACGCCATCCACTAGACCAACAACCATTAAATAGGGAAAGTAATGCTTAAAAAAAGGCTTCACTCTTATAATCTAAGTGTGATATCTACCTCTTTTATTTGATTTGAGCCTCTATCCTAAAATCATTGGAAGCTTAAAATACGAAATAAACTTTGTTTTCCAATTTATAGAAGGAATGTAGTGCCAAGTCTGTTGAAAAAATTATACTAAACAATTATCTCCATCTATCTATATGAGGTGGCAGACCTTGTCTCTACCCTGCTTTATTCAAATCAAATATGTTATACTAAATAATTAAAAGCAATTGTCACTAATTGAGGTGTAGTATTAAAATTTCATTTACAGAATGCACTATTTCACACAATGAATAAATTACAAATGTCTACTTAAATAATTACGATTGTAGTGTCCTTAACTAAAATTCAAAGTTTATACACCTAGGTAATGGTTTTATAAGTCGTTTATAGGTCGTTACAACGATTTATAATATTTCTAAAATGAAAGGCAATTTTTATAAATTATTATTAATTATAAACTGTGAATTTTTAGAATTAATTTGTTCGGTTTTTTTTCTAAATATTTAAATTTTAAATTATTAGTATTTTATTAATGATAAATTTAACATACTTTCAGAAATATTATAAAACGTTAACGTTGCAAAAAGTTGGAGTTGGCATAGGTTGTCTCGATAGTGGCTTTCGGCCCCCGCCTGAAGAGATCGCCTGAAGCCGCTCGTCAAGCCACGATGGCTCATTGGTTTCTCAGTTGGAGACTCCACGTGCTGGCTTCGCCGCCATGGAGCCTCTCAGCCGATCATTTCATCATCATCATCAACCTTTCCTTCCGACTGACACAGATGTTTTCCAGGCACGGTTACTTCGAAAAATACTTGCACTCTCACTACTGCCTGGGCGAAGCAGCTTCGGGCTCTCACTACTTTCATCGGAAGAAATGTCTCGTTACCAGTGCAGGCAAGCGCTAGGAGTCAAGTCAGTCATATTCAGACACACCACCCCGCCGCAAATCCCGGTAGGGGTACGGCCCTTATGAGTTTCCACAAGTAAAAAAAGATTGTCTCGAATAAAGTATCTGCATTCCCACAGGAAAAAATATGGTACAGAAATTAAGAACAAAATTGTCTGTTTATAAAGATTCATACAAATTTTGAAGAAAACATGCATAACAAGATGATATTGTTTCTGTTTTAACAAGCTTCTTGTTCAGTGGTTGAAGTGGTTGAACCAATGATATTAAAGTACATCATTGGGTTGAACGATGAAAATTGAACTATTAGTGCTTTATGACAACTGTTAAAACGACTTTAAAATAGTAATTGTGAACCAATAGAAAAGTTTGATGTGTCTGTAAAGTTTTAAACACCATAGTGTAACCATTACATACATTTACTAAAAAAGTTTTTGCGTCATAATGTATTTAATCATTTAAAATGTTGTCGTGTACGTGAAACATTGTGCGAAATAAAGTATGAAGCCAAGGTTACTTCGCTTTCTATCGCAGACAATCGATATACTTGACATTTTTTTTCCTATATTTTGTGAAATTATGGCGTAAACTCATGTTTATTACACAGGCGCTAAGAGTATTTGCACCGCTGCTGGCACCCCTCCCTTTGCCGCGGTTGCAAGGGAACGGGGATGCATAGCGGTGGTGGTCGGGGATATAGCGGTCGTGGCCGCTTATTTTACGCCGAATCGAGACATCACTGAGTATGAGCAATGGCTCGCTCAGCTGACTGTCGTTGTCGAAGCCTGTCGCCCCCACCCAGTTCTTGTCACCCCACTCGGTGCTCGGGGACTTTAATGTCTGGTCGGAGGCCTGGGGTTCCCCCGCACAAACCCGAGAAGAAGGGCACTGGAGAACTGGGCTGAAAGATTCGGTCTAGTTGTCCTGAATCGGGGATCCGTACCCACATTCGTGAAAGCGAGGGGCAGTTCGATCGTGGATATTTCGTTCAAGCTCCTCCTGGAAGCCGCCATCGTGCAGGCCTGGGCTCCTATGCCGGATAGACCTGTCGATGTGGATGCCGGGGCACAGTGGTTCCGAGAGGCGATGACCCGCGGTGGTCTACTGGTGGTCTACTGGGAAATTGCAAGGCTGCGGCAAGCCTGCGTCACCGCGCGACGTCAGTGGTCCAGATTCCGCAGAAGGTGTCGCCGCCGAGAGGATGCGGCAGCCCTAGAGGCGGACCTATTGGTGGAATACAGGGTTGCCAAGAGGACCCTTCAGGCGGCGATAAAGTGGGCCTCGGTCTTGGCCCGCTTTATGTCTTAGGTCTTGAGGTGGCCTTGCACAAATCCGAGGCCTTGTTGTTGAACTCCGCTGTCTCCTTCTGTGAGCAAGCAAGCAAGTCATGCTTACGAAGGAGATGGCGGAGCGGGACCGGGAGAGGCTGAGAACACTCCCGGTCCGCCAGGCCTGGGAACGGGCCAGGTACCGCAGGAGACTCAGGCACCGGAGATCGGAAAACGATCTCCGTCCTCCATAAGCGCATGCCTGGAGATGACAGGTGAGGCCATCTGTCACCCTAGCAGAAGCAGGCCCGGGTGGCGGCGCGAGCGCTACCCAGCGTGCACGCCCCTGTTATGAAAAAAAAGGGAATATCGGAGTTCCCACAGAGAACGGGGTCATCTAGAAGCCGTACGTGGCCCAAGGTACGTTGGGGTTCCAGGGACTTCCTTTCGAGGGTATACCTGGTCCCTCGGCTCATAGTACTAGAGACGGCTTGCGGTTTTAGTCATAACCATCAACTGGTGGTATCCGGGGGGATTTCCGCACGTAAAAAAAAGGCGCTAAGAGTATTTATAAGAGAGAAAGGAGGTAGAATAAGACATATTTAATCAGTTGTAGAAGAAGCTTTCAAGGGCACACTTTCGATTAGTAAGCAAGATAATCCAGCCTGAAAAAGACGCTCACGATTCTCATGCCGCAACACACTATAAAAAGATGAATGGGCTAACTAAAGATAACGATAAATATATTGCGTCGCGGACGAACTTTCAAGGATGAAGTCAACTAGGATTGATAACGATTTTTAGATATAAATAGTTATTTTGCAACCTCTTGTGATCTGTCGCTTATATTGTCTAAGAAGTTAATCGTTCTTATTGGCAAAGAAACAAAAAGATTACTAGGCAATTTTTGTAACTCTACTTTTTAAAAGAAAACTTGCGCATTACGAACAAATCCTGTGTCGCAGTGAACTTCACAAACAATCACTGGAAATAATGAACAGCTTATTTGCTACCTTGGTGGTATAAGTTTACACAATTAATCATGTGACCATTTTTAAGAATCATTGGTACTGTAGTGACGCACACAGTTTTAGGATTTAAAATTATTTAGAAAAACAAAAAAAACTAATTTTTTTAGGTATCTATCAAAATCAGTATAATAGAACGTCAGGTCTTTGACCTCTAGTAAAACATAAGTAGATTAATAAGTTTGTAAATAACTTATGAATAACATAAATATTATCCATATTGATTTACACTATTGACATTTTACACGAGTCAAAGAGAAGATAAACACTATAGCCTGCTTTATCGCAGGTGCTGATTTAGGAGTTTTAGATAACGAATAAAATCTATAAGAATAAATATATGTAATTCTAAGACGTACTAACACGAGAACGGTAAAACTAAATTTAAAACAAAATAATGTGGTTTTAAGAGCAAAATTTAAAACCGATAGGTGGCAAGGCAAGATGAGATAGAATAAACCTCGCGTTGCACCTTGTGCTCGAACGGTGCTTCATTTTTAGGGTTCCGTTGCCAAATGGCAAAAAACGGAACCCTTATAGATTCGTCATGTCTGTCTGTCTGTCTGTCTGTCTGTCCGTCCGTATGTCACAGCCACTTTTCTCCGAAACTATGAGAGCTATACTGTTGAAACTTGGTCAGTAGATGTATTCTGTGAACCGCTTTAATATTTTTATACAAAAATAGAACAAAAGCAATAAATTTTGGGGGTCCCCATACATAGAACTGAAACTCAAAAAAAATTTTTTCATCAAAACCATACGTGTGGGATATCTATGGATAGGTCTTCAAAAATGATATTGAGGTTTCTAATATCATTTTTTTCTAAACTAAATAGTTTGCGCGAGAGACACTTCCAAAGTGGTAAAATGTTGGTCCCCCCCCCCTGTAACTTCTAAAATAAGAGAGTGATAAAACTAAAAAAAATATATGATGTACATTACCATGCAAACTTCCAACGAAAATTGGTTTGAACGAGATCTAGTAAGTAGTTTTTTTTTAATACGTCATAAATCATAAACCGCAATTTACATTTCTTTCAATCAAAACACTATTTTAAAACATTGATGAAAGTTACAACGAACTATAAAAACTTTTACCTTGAACCCTTCATGGGCGAGGCCGACTCGCACTTGGCTGCTTTTTTGTTTTGCAATTTTTTACATAGATACATACATAGAGTCACGCCTATTTCAAAGAGGGGTAAGCAGAGACAATTGATATCTATTTGCTACGATATTGACACACCTCTTTTGCTTTGTCCACTTTCATCAATCGCTGCATGTATATCACCAATTTGTCCTAAAAATGTTCGCCGTGGACGATCTCTTCCGATAGGTACTTCCATACATATTCACTCTATAAATTCCTTTCACGAGTCCTTTATTATCCCTCCTTTCTAAGTGGCAAAAGCATCGAATAATAACAATAATTTGCAATTAGAATACAGTGACGAGACGGTAGAAGTATAACTAGAACCCAGCCATGCCATTTGGTGCACAGATAGTCTACTACACTAGAGCCTGGGAAAATACGGGGTCTAACAATGAGAACGTCCTGGTTTAGAAATTAGATAAAACACATAATTTTTTTATGAAAAATGCATCCGATTGATTTATTTGATAGATAGTTTTATGCCATTTATGTTTTAAATAATATATCGGCCAAAGGAGCCGCGGCTATTTTTGCAGACGGTCACCGTAGCGGTCACCCACTCATGCCAATTTTCGATGATGAGGTGCACCATTTCGGCCGGTATGTCGGCTATGGCTCGTCGAATGTTGGTTTTTAGGTCACAAATTGTAACTGGATTATTGCTGTACACTTTAGATTTAACGTAACACCAAAGAAAATAGTCTAAAGGTGTTAAATCTCACGATATAGTGGCCAACTGATCGGTCTATTTCTCGAAATTAACGACTCACCAAACTTTCCACGCAATAATTCCATGTTCACTCGAAGACATAATGTGAGGCGGTGCACTGTCTTGTTGAAAATAAAGGTCATCTGCATGAATATCATCAAATTCCGGAAATAAAATCGAGTTATAGCGCTCGCCATTCACAGTAACAGGGTTTCCTTCGTCACTTTCAAAGAAGTACGGACCAATGATTCCACCTTACCAAAAACCGCACCAAACTGTTATTTTTTGCGGATGCAATGGTAATTCATGAACCACACGTGGATTTGACTCACTCCAATAGCGACAATTTTGTTTATTAACAAATTCATTGAGCCAGAAATGGGCCTCATCTGAGAAGATGATTTTGGGATGAAAATGGTCATCGGCTTCCATCATTTCCAGTGCATAATCGGCAAACTCTCGACGGATAAGATGGTCGGATGGTTTTAAAACTTGTGCCAAAACAATTTTGTATGGGTGTAGGCCCAAATCCAACCGCAAAATACGCCAGGTGGTCATTGGAGAGAGCCCCAAATCTTGTGAACGGCGTTGAACTGATCGAATTGAATTCGCATCAACACTGGCCTGAACGGCTGCGATATTCTCCTCACTACGGGCATTTCTTTGTCTCACAGGCACAGCAGTATCGTGGAAAGTGAATTCACTTTCAAATTTTGTTATTATGCGATTTATAACGCGCACAGAAGGAGCACTATGACGACCGTTTTTCGCGCGAAGCGCTCTTACTGTTTTGGACAATTTCCAAGCGTTGGTTTAAAGTGAAACGTGATATGATAAAATATCGTTAATCAATTGCGAAAAATATAAAACACAATACATCTGTTACTATACTCCATACGTTAATTAATATTTAATATTATAAATTCGAAAGAGTTGTATGTACGCTGTCATGGCTAAACCGCAGCGTAGATTTGAATAAAATTTGGTATTGAGATACTTTGATTGTTGGGGAAGGACTTAGGCTACATTTTAACGCAATAACACGATAAAAAATTATTGAGCCTCAGTTTAATAGCGAAAAGAACACACCATTACATTTTCGAGCAATTTACTACGATTCCAAGAAGTTTAAATGATTGAAGTAAACACTTATATGTTCAACACAGCTGGTTTAGTAATCACTATTATAAATGTACAATTCGAGGAAATAAAAGCATTCCATAGCGAAGTTTTATAAAAGCTTGACATTTTATTGTAAACTAGCTTTTGCCTGCGGCTCCGCAAAAGTAGTAGTAGTAGTAGTAAAAAGTAGCCTATGTATTTTCCCCGGCTCTAGACTATCTGTGTACCAAATTTAATTTAAATCAGTTTAGTAGCTTTAGCGTCAAAGCACGACAGACAGAGATACTTTCGCAAATAATAAGTAATAGGTAATGATGTGTCTGTATTTTAAAGCATCATTAGCATAACAATATTGTTTAATACACAGCACGCCAAATTATCCTGAATTACCTACATGCATTATTTCTAACCTTCAGTTTTCGTACGATTATTTACATTTTTTTATAAAGTATAGACACTAAAAATGTATTGATTGAAATTTCAAAACATTTTTTTGACAAACCTCAAGTTCATTTCCAGAATTATTAAAATTATTACATAACAGTTATGACTTTATGACATATTTATGTAACAAAAATTATATTGTGAAACTTGTTACCAAAACTTGCAATGAAAGTAAACGGGTGAGGCTACTACTTCTTCTTCGGTCCATTATTACAGATATTGGCGACTAACACTCTCCAATATTAAGTATAAAACTTAACCCAAATGTTTTTTGTTAAAACAAAAATAAACCATTCAATATAAAGTTTTTAAGAAATTTACCTCCATTTATCACTTGGAAGAGTTAAAACTTTCAAAGAAAACCTGTTTTCAAGTTCAAGTTAGTTTTGTAGCAGCTACATGTTTTTGCGGTCATTGATGAACCACTATTGAACGATAATAATCAAGTAAGCCGCTGATATGAGCTGCATACCTTCATGAGCAGGTCACGGATAATTGTGTGAAGAAAGACATGTGCTGCTTCAACTTAATGCTTTCCTTACTTTCCACTACACGATAATGGAATATTAGTTTTTTTTACACTTATTAACAATGAAATTTTAGATATAAAAAAATTGACATAATATTCTCTTTAACTTCGCACATTCAGTTGATTATTCAATAGCATTTACATCTCTCATGTTCGGTAAGTAGGTTCTTATTACCTCCAAATGGGGCTTGTAGGTGACTTATTAGCGCTCTAGGGTAATAATATAGCTAGAATAGCCCTAGGGCGGTAAGTAATTAAAAAAAAAACACTTCTTCCTTTCTAAAAGTTCGCGTACATCTAACCATCATACTGGCAAAGATATCATGCATTCAGCCCAATGACCAAAGAGGTCGCTTTGCTATTCAGCCTTGTCTTCGTGTGAGTATATTAGCAGGGGGGTGTCACTCCGCACTTTAGGTATAGTCGGCCGCCTGCCTGCCGCGCAGGCCAGGGTTGTCACTTACGCGCGATACGCGTCGCCGCGTCGTCGCTCTCGCGCATTATATAAATTTTTGTTTATACTTTCGATACCCACAATGGCAACTAATCACAAACCTCGATATTCTAATCCATATAAAAGATATTGCTCTGTTTACGGATGTTTGAAAAAAACAAGGAATCAGAATTATCATTTTTTAAAATTCCTGACGATATTGAATGGTAAGTGATTTTGTTGTATTAAAAACCATAACAAGTGTAATGACGGTAGTTTGTATTTTATTATTTTATTTTGTACTGTGGAGAAAGACTACACTTTTGAAGGAATTGGCACTCACTCCCTCTCGTGTAACATACACCATTTATATTTATAATAAAACAAAAACAAAACACAAAAGTACCTATGATAACGTGGTCAAGTAGGTTAACGATTGATATTTTTAGTCTGAGAGCTATAGTGACATTTCTTATAATGAACAGACCAAGAGATTATCTATAGAAATAAATAAAATTGGAGTGTCTATTTGTAATACTAAAATAACCGCTTTTCACTGAATGCAAGTATGTATACAAGGTACATATGCCAAAATATATTTTTTTACAATTTTTGTGTACGTCTGTTTGTTCCGGGTACTCTCTGTAACGGCTACACCATTTCGATGGGACTTTCAGTAGCAGGTAGCTGATGATATAAGGAGTAACTAAGGGTACTTTTTTTAAGCTAGCTTCGCCCCGCGTCGTTGCCCGTGGTTAAAACAATAACCGCGGGTAACACCGCGGGGCTCAACTAGTCTATAAATATATTAAAAAGTACCGATAATGAAAACGAATCCGCTTATATTTATATTCTATTATTATTAACGCATATTTAAGAAGTATTTTTTTTTATGTTTATTAGGAGCAATGAACATGTATTGTTTTAAAAGATCAAGAAGTGGTGTGCGCGTGCCAGGTGGAAGGGACATTTTTATAATTTTATGACCTGCTACCAAAATATAAAATAACAATATTAAAAATATAGTTTGAACCAATATTAAGTCTTTAGGTATTGCCTCCTGAACTACTATTTTTGCGTCCTACGTATGTTGTTCCGATTATTTAAACCGTAATTTATTAAAAAAGTACCTAGAGTAGTTATAGTACGACGTTAGTCAACATCTTTCAGTAATATCAGGCTGTCTCACATCTCGCAACAGTATCGACAACGTATGGAGGTATTCGCGAATAAATTATAAATGCTAATATCAACGTTAGTTTTATTTGAAAAGTAATTTGTTCACTAAAGTAATAGAAAAAAGAAATAATTATGTTTAAATTATTTTTAAAAGAAGACGACCCTATTATCGTTAGAACAGATAAGAGTTACAAGATAGAAAGAGATAGCAATTGTAGGTAAATATAATCGTAGGTGCTTCGGCGCTGTGCAATCTGAATTGAACTTAATGTAATGACACCAAAGGTCCCTATTTCTTTAATTTACTTTTCGGAGTGAAGCTTCTGTACTGGTACTATTATGTATTCTGTGATATTAGTCTTCAATTTTAAATATCGAACGGCGAAGCTCAATTTAATTCTTGAAGAAAACAATTAAAAAATCTTTACTTATTTCTTTTTAATGAAAAGAGGCAGGAATAGAAAGCTTTTAATTTAAATATTGTTTTTTTTGGGATTTTTTTATAATTACGTGCTAATTAGGAAAAAACATAAGTTCTTCAAGTGATGAAGATGTAAGCTGCACTCCCAATTCAATGAAAATGGAAGCTGAAGATAAAATGTTTTATTCATATAATGTCGGTTTTTTTCTACTTACCTCACAATCGAGATGTAAAGCAGAATATTTAGCTCGGGTGTAAGCACCAATTGCACCCTCGAACTATAAGCGCCGTCGCTGCGCTCGTGCGCTTAAGGGGATCGTTTCCATAACTGCTCGAAAAAGCACTTACGGTTATGACAAGAGAAACAAATTCATTCATTATTTGACAGTAAAAAAAAAATTTCAGTTCCTTAATAAAGCAATCTATAGAGAAACCGAGTAAAATTACTAATACGATTATTTATTTTCGAGAAAAAAATCATCAACAGTGACTAAAATCACCGAAATCGACCTTTTCTGTTTGGAATCAATCTAGTATTATGTTGCTTTATTTGAAATAAATATTTTATTAGTTGCAAGAAAAAAGTACAAAAAAGAGATTAACCATTTAAGGTTTCTATTAATTCTCACCAGAAAGTCATAATTTAATCTTAAACATCATTAATTTTTAGCGGCAAAAGTTCCATACATTTTAATATGGAGAAATAATTTGCAATAAAACAGAGTTCACGCGATCCAAAAATTCAGTGTTCTCCGAATATTCAAGGCGAGCGCACGCTCGTTTTTAGCTCCACACGCACTGTCACGCACACAGAGATTTGATTGTTTACATACGACGACGTGACTGTGTGTAACTTTTGATAATATTTGGTAGGTCTGAGAATAGACACACCAATCTTTATATTTTAAATTATTATTAACCAACTTCAAAAAAGGAGTATTATTTATGTTTAACTAAATGATTTTTTTTATTGTATATTCATTGATTACTCTGTCAATTGTGGACCGATTTTTAAAATTCATTTTATATGACTGCCTCGGTGGCGCTGTGGTAGCATATGCGATTGAGGCCTCGGGTTCGATTCACGGGTCGGACCAAATGTTTATGAGATCCACAAAATTTTTTTTTTTAGGTGTTGGCTGTTTTCAGTGTTAGTTTATAGGGAAACCCTAAAATTTTATAAGCACGTTATAAATAGTTATTATATATTTTTTTATATTGTAATGCTATTCCAGACGCAATATCTGAGCTGGTAGCCATCATTTCATAATGATGAGGGCAGTAGTAGCGCATGCGACTACTTTGCTTGAGTAAGGATTCAGGTTCGATTCCCGTGTAGGACCAAATATTTGTGTGATCCGCAAATATTTATTTCGGGGTCTGGGTGTATTCTATAGGTAAGCAACAAAAAAAGTATGTTTATGTATTTATATCAGTTGTCGAATCAATAATCTAAGCTCTGCTTAGTTTGGGACTGGATGATGTCGTGTGTAAGATGTTCGAAATAGTTGTTTATTTATTATTGTAATATATCATACTGCCTTGTTGGTCTTGTGGTCAGCGTATGCAACTGCTAACCAAGAGGTCTAGGGTTCGATTCCCGGGTCGGACCAAATGTTTGTATGATCTGCAAATATTTGTTTCGGAGTTTGGGTGTTTTCTATGTATAATATGTATGTATTTATAACAAAAAAGTATGTTTATGTATTATAAACTGCGAAATAAATATTTGCGGATTACACGAATATTTGGTAGATGATATTCTGTGTCATTCGTCTGAAATATTTTTTTATTGTTATTTATTGATGTGAAACATCTATAGGCGCACGTAAAATAGATTTCTGGCCTGGCGACTGGCGACGCCTGGCGACGCGTCGCCAGGGCACGCTATACGATGGTATATACAGTGTGTAACCAGACAACTTCCGAAAACGAAAGATGCAGCATCAGCACCCCAAAACTTATTAAAAAAAACAAACAGTTGTCCTTAAAAACAATTGTATCCGGAAAAAACAATGTGACAAGATTTTTGTTCATTTCAGAAGCCACCAATGTATTGCGCACACAGTAGCTAGGTCAATGCCTTCCATAACTATTTAATTTAACTACCTACGGCGTCGTCGGTAAACTAACGCAAATACCTACTTAGTGACTGTATTTTACTTACATAATTGTCTTCGGTCATAGCACAGCTGATCCTGTCTGCCAGAAGTAGTGCCTACTGCCTGGACTTTGTGAATTTTTTTTCTTCTAACCTTATTCACCGTTTTATTCGATATAGGGGTTCCTTGACCTCTAATTAACTTCGCCGTAGTTCGTGTTCCTAACCAAGGATTTAAACCGGTAAATAGGTACACTATAGCACTAATCATTTGTCCGTATTCCCTCGCACTAAACATTATAAATAACCACTTTCTTTGTTATAATAAAAGCACCTATTTTTAAAATACCTTAACACTAAAATTAGATAAAAAGAGGATAAAAACGAAATAACTACTTAATTTACTTATACCTACTAAAACAAAGCGCAAAAATTATAATGCACCACGCGAGTGTCCAGTAGGAACATTGAAGACCGACTGGTCTATTCGGTGCCGCTATTTATAATATTAGAGAAATTTAAATTCTTTGAAATATTTAAATAGCCAGTAGTTAAATAGGTACCTTTCGGCAAAACTCAAAGGCGCCGCCGTTGCGCCGCACACCGCTATGACGCGAATTCTCTGACATTAGGTAGGTTAGGTAAATATTTAAATGACGAAAGTTTCAAAGTAATTCATTTGTATTGCCTGCCTTGTTGGTCTAGTGGTTAGCGTATGCGGCTGCTTATCGAGAGGTCTCGGGTTCGATTCCCTGGTCAAACCAAATATTTGTGTGGTCGTCAAATATTTGTTTCGGAGTCTGGGTGTTTTTCTATGTATAATATGTATGTATTTACAAAAAACAAAGTATGTTTATGTATTTATATCAGTTGTTTAGTATCCTCAACACAAGTTCTGCTTACTTTGGGACTAGATGATGTTGTGTGTAAGATGTCCAAAATATTTATTTATTAATGGCGGCAAAACTCATAGACCACGAGTCTTTGTTTTGAGCCGACGCATCAAACATGCCGCTGTAGCGTGAATAGCGAAAACACACATACACGAAAACAATATTAGGTTTTTTCAACAAACAATTTTAGGTAGGTAATTACTGAGACGAGCGAAGCGGTCATTAAACCGCGCTCGGACGCATGTGTACTCTGGCCAGCTGATTTTATTGTAACATACATTGCAGTTATATTGATTTTATTTGTTTTTTGGTTTTCTAAATGTGATAATTAGGTTGTTAGGGTCCTGTTATGTTGTACTATGTGTATGTGACCAGAAAAAAACAAAAAAAAACTTAGATAAGTAAACATATATTTTGGGTTTTTTTTTCGCTAAACCTATTCAGTATCATGGTCTGAATGCAACCTCGAAGTTTTTGGTATGTGTCTTTTTACACCCTGTATATACAGTCTATATGCAGTAGTGTGTACGGTGTAGCGTAAATTATAATTATAATTATACGCCACACCGTACTATTTTAATAATTAGTAATATTTTATTTTATCATTATGACATATTAAGTTCTATTACAATATGTTCTTTTCTGCATATTACTTTTACAAAATAATGGCGATGTTTCACATCTGCCAGGCGTCCCGTGATGGCTCACATTTTTTTTTATAAACTAGCTTTCTGCCCGCGGCTTCGCCCGCGTGGAATTCGTTGATATCACACGACATGGTAAGGGTAGATTAAACAATCTTACCTGATTTTATGTTTGATAATAAGGAACTTCGACACAAACTTTCGTCCCCTATTTCAAACCCTTCTACCTTTATTTTCGCGACAAAAAGTACCCTATGTCCTTTCCCAAGTTCAGTTCTATCTTCATACCAAATTTCATCAAAATCAGTTCAGTGGTTTAGGCGTGAAAGCGTAACAGACAGACAGACAGAGTTACTTTCGTATATGTGTGTTACCTTTAGTCGTATCTTTCAAGATGTTCAGCTGATGATGGAAAGTAATACTACTCAATGGTTTGGTCTTGGATGATTAGTATTTCACTTTTATACGTATGTATAAACCGCTAGTCGTATTTATGTTTTACTAGCTTTTGCCCATGGCTCCGCCCGCGAGTGTGTCGATTTTCGTGGTAAAAAGTAGCCATGTCCTTTCTCGAGGTCCCATATATCTCTATACTGAAATTGATCAAAATCGGTTCAGCGTTTTAGACGTGAAAAGGTAACAGACAAACAGACAGACAGAGTTACTTTCACATTTATTTTAGTAACATTATTGCGTAAATAAGCCGTTTGCATTAAATATATTAAAAAAAAAACACAGTCCTCTGCCTCTTCAACCTGTCTATTAAACTCAAAACATAACGTAACTTAAAAACTACTGCATCGATTTTCATGATGTTTTTTAAATACCTATAAGACCACGTATCGTTAAACACACATTATTGACATAATAAAATCTTACACTGAGATTCACTAGTGTAAGATTACGGCCAATTACGGGTGCGACCTGGATGAACGGTCTGATGTATTATAAAATATTTATTTAAATAATATTGTGTAATAAACAATTTTATTCTACATATTTCATGTAGAATAAAATTGTTTTAAATGTCTACAGTATTTATTATGATAAGGATTAATATTACATTGTTCCAAATTACTTTGAAATTTTATTCACAAATAAAATAATAAAGAAATATTAAAAAAGTATAATTAAAAAAGTATTACTGTAGGTTATTCCTAATTTATGTAACTCGTAAACTTTTGTCAATATTGGTTTTATTTATGTGTTCCTTTAAAATAATAAAATAACATTAATAAATCTTTTTTAAAAGGTAACCTTAATTATGATGAAAACCGTATTTAAATACCTTGCGTATTTAAAAGGATCTGAGTTGACAGACAATGCACGCGAGCGAATTTATTTTATACTGTGTAAAATTATTTTATAATCTTTGACCATTCGATTGGTATACAGAAAGTATTATGACTTTCTGTACTGAATGAATCCTACGGGCTTTACGTTATGGCAAGATACATTGCGTGCGTTGTAAGACATTAAAATACGTTCTACAAAGGCGAACAGTTGATGGATATTTAACCTAAGCAAAAAACCGAAAGTCGGTGATTGCTTGCTACGGTATGTATGCGACAGTGCGCGATGCGTCTGAGTGCATGTAAAATATGTATGTGGGTGTTCAATCACAAATTCTCACGCTCGGTGTCGCGGGCCTTAAATATCTCGGGCTACAATTGATGCCTTACAGCCCTTGGCTACTAATCTACTATTAGTAGTTTTTTAACAAACGGATTAAGTTTGGGAGTAGTAGACTTTGGATATATTAGATTAGATTTTCTTCTTTAATGTACTTACACATGACTTTGCCTTTAAGTTTTATACCGAACTCATCTGCTCAAAAAAAAAGTTTAACTTGCAAATGTGTTCATGTAACCCAATTGCAGAATAAATGATTTGATTTGTATACTATCCTCTATTCACTATTAAGGTTCGCTGGAAGAATACTCAGGTTTGGGTTAGGCTCGCCTTTGTACGTGTAATCTCCTTGTAGCTTGAAAGAATAAATAAAATAGACCTTAAATATTTCAATAACAGAATAAAAATCTCAATTACTGAGTATATATAACAATATATTATATTTGTTTATTTTATATTTTTGACATCTTTACACACAACTCCATCTAGTCCCAAACTAAGTAGAGCTTGTATTCCATAATACCCATGTACTAGACAACTGATATAAATACATAAACATACTTTTTTATAAATACATACATATTATACATAGAAAACTCCTAGACTCCGAAAAAATGATTGCGGATCACACAAACATTTGATTCGACCAGGCAATCGAACCCGAGACCTCTTGACCAGCATACGCTATCCACTAGACCAACAAGGCAGTGACTTACATAGAAGAAAACATTGTTTTTATGCAGGTGCATGGCACATGACCACATCCAGTTATATTGACGGCCTGTTCAACATGGTTAAAGCATCAGAAACGTCAAGGAACTAAAAAGTATAAAAATTGTGTAAAAGAAAATAGATCATGTCATTTTCCTGTACCTATACTAATTTTCATACATACCTAACTATTTTGTTTAAAACTATTAGTGTTCAGATATCAAATTCTCAACGCTACTGCGCAACTATTTTTTGATGAAAGTACCGGATATAAAGCCGGTTCCAAAAATAACGGGTCAGTCACATAAACCCGAATATCTCCCGAACTACGTATGCCATCCTGATGAAACGAAGACTGTTCAATTGAGAATTTAATTATACAGATAAAAAATAAAATAAAACTTAGTTACACCCACAATATTAATCTTAAATTAAAAAAAAACTAAAGTAGTCATATTTTTCTTAAGATTACATTTTTTTTATGATTGTTTTTTTGCTGTTTTTCATCACTTTCTTCATTTAATACTTTGTATTGCCTCCACGAGCTCTTCTGACAGCTCCCAGGCGATTAGGCATGCTGTACACCAAATTTCGGAGCCGGTGCTGAGGAATACCTTCCCATTCCTCCACCAGTGCTTGTATGAGCTCGGGAAGCGTGATTGGTGGGGGGTTTCGACCTTTCACGCATCTCTGAAGCTCGTCCCAGGCGTGCTCGATGGGGTTTAAGTCCGGGCTTCGCGCTGGCCACTGCATGAGTTCGATACCGACCTCTTCAAGGTAGTCATGTACAATTCTGGCGGTATGGGGACGCGCATTATCATGCATTAATATGCCATGCCGGTCCATCCTGGCCATGAAAGGACCTACATGTTCATTGAGGATCTCTTCCACGTACCTCTCTGCATTTAGAGTTTTGCATTTTGAATGAGCACCAGCTCGGTGCGGGCCTCAGCAGAAATCCCAGCCCAAACTTGTACGGAGCCTCCACCGTACGCCACTTTTTCCTCCACACACGCTTGACGGAAGCGCTCCCCTGGTCTTCTGTACACCAACTGCCTACCATCATGCTTATAAAGCATGAATTTAGACTCGTCCGTGAACATTACCCTAGACCAATCGTCTAGTGTCCAGTTTAGGTGTTCGCGCACGTATCTCTGTCTTGCAATTCGATGTCCCCGTTCCAGTTTGGGGCCATTTGCGGGCCTCAATGGTTTCAAATTTGCTTCAGCAAGACGTCTTCTTACTGTTTGAGCGCTTAAATTGCCACCTCCAAAGCGAATAAAGTGAGTTTTTAGACCAACAGCAGTTTGAAAACGATTTCGGAGCATTGTAGCCACCAGTTGTCTGTCTTCCCTGGCCGTTGTGCATCTTGGTCTGCCATTTCCTGGTCTTCTAAGGTGTGATCCGGTCTCTTGGTACCGCTGGACTACCCGCTGAACAGTCGACAAAGATACACCAATGTTTCTGGCTGTTTCACGCTGGCTCCGCCCAAGTTCCAAAAAAGTTAGGATTCTGGTACATTCCTCTAGCGTGACTGCCATGCTTCACCTCACAGAATAATAATTATGCACGTGGAAGACGTTCACGATAATTTTTTTTGTGACAGAATAGAAATGGAAAGCATCCATAATGACATGAAACAAAAATTTTGTTTTTAAAAATAGTCATTTTTTTAAATTTTGTTTTTCTAATGAAGTTTTTTTCATCAACCAGTTTAAATAATATGCTATTAGAAGCGCAACTAAAAAGTCTTTATTCTGTTTTTTATTTCATTGATCTAGCTTTTACAGTTCTGGAGGTATTTCAATTTTTGTGACTGACCCGTAATTTTTGGAACCGAGTGTAGATTGAATTAAAGGCTAAAAGTTAAATAGAAATAACAGACACTTTATTTTTATTAACTTGTATTAGATGTACTCACAAGTACAAGATATTGTACCTATCATGATGAAATATGTACTCAAAATATACTGCAATTTATTCATTTTATATTATACTTCCCACATTGCATTCTGCATGAGGCTGGCAAGAGGACGGTGGACAAGTGGGAGCTGTAGAATTATTCAGAAGAGAATGAGGTATGGTCAGGGCCTGCAAGCTACCGCGCTCACGTATAGTTAAGTGGCCATGACTGAGTTCGCTATGCGGAGACATGGTCGTGATTGCGGAGGTGAGGACTATGTCTTTAACCTTTTATCAGTCAGGCATTACTTTGATAATTACTACTACCAACCATAACTTAAGCGGTAACAGTAACAACTAACTACTTGCTTTAAATTATTAACTAGCTACATACTCATACTTATGTAAGTGTGTGAGTGTCATACTTAACTACTATATATTTACCTTATACTAAGAATGACCAAGACCTGACATGCCAACAAGCGCTACAATGAGAGAGTGAGATAACGATACTATTTTCCAGTGTGTAAGAGAAAAATAGGGATACAATTTTTTGTCCTTATCGCCGTATAGGTTTGTCACAAAACTTATGTGTCAAACAATGTATAAAGCGGGAATTATATCAGGTGTGAAAATAAGGCTTTTTGACGGAATTACTCTGTGATTTCAAGTGTATCTAATTGTTTTTAACCCAGATACTTTAAAAACTATGGTACAGTGTTGTGTTGTCGGCTGCAAAAGCCGCAGTAAACGTAAATATGAAAACATACTTAACCTTTCACACGTAAGTATAAAAAATAATGTTATCGGCATAATATTGTTTTTAATATTAACTACGATCAATTACATAAATTTTTGTTTGTTAATGTGCAGAAATAATTGAAAATAAGTGATAAAAACTAGTTTCTAAAGTGTGAAAATTTTGTAATTATCCGACCAAATTGCGTAGGTTGTCACAGCTAAAGTTTGAATGACCATTATTATGTTATGGTAATTGTGCAAGGTTACCAGCATTTTAGGGATAACGGATCAGCCTTTTGAAATTACCACATATGGTGAAGAAATTTAATTTAATTTGAATTGTGTTTTATTGTCCTCCAGATTTCCAAAAGATGAAAATGTGCGTAAAATGTGGTTGAAGGCTATTGGACGACAAGGTTGGGCAATAGCAAAGCTATATGTAAAAATATTTGAACGTAAAGGATACATTACAGTACAAAAATATGCTGATAACTAAAGAGAAAAAAAAAAAAACTAATTTCTTCAACATACTTATTTTATATAATGGCCAATAAATACTATAACCTTTTAAAAAAATGTTTTTTTTTAATGTAATCAATCTCGATCCCAGTTACATCCTCAGCTTTCGTTTTGAAGGCCTTCTATTCTTATCTAACCATATTTGACAGACTTTTCAAACGTTTGGAACAGTAAACGGAATAACGATTCTCCCTTAATAAAAGGGAATTGTTTTAACCTGGCAACATTAATATTGAATGTACTTTGTTGCTATCCCTTACGGGTGCACTCATATGACTGGTCTAAAGGGTCTAAAGTCATTTTTTGTCTAAGATATTTACATAAGGAAAACTTACAGCTACAAATGTCAGAAAGTTAAGGCAGATTATATTAGTCCTAAGAGAGCCAATAACAAGTTTTTACTTACAGTTTTAGACTAATGTAAGATATTGTAAGCAAATAAGATAGAAACAAAATTTTATACATAAAGAAAAAATAAAACGTGTGCTTAGCATTTTTTATCAACTTAAGCAATTATAATTATTTATTTATTTTTTATTTATACAGCATTTTTTTCTTTGCTATTAATTCAAGTTTACAAAACAATATACATTGTCTTTTTACCAACATACATTCTAATACTATTATTGCCAAGCAATATAATCATCCTATTAACCGAAAGACAATGACAACTAAACAGGGAACATAATAGTAATATGAGCATTTCTTTGGAATAAAAAAAACACTAAGATTCAATTAAACGGTACTGGAGGACGCGGACACTATGTATTGTGCCTACAATATCCCTTCTATTTGATTAATCTATGACGCACAGACGCTATGTATTGTGCCTACGATATCCCTTCTATTTGATTATTCTATGTCGCATGCCAGGCGCCCGTTATTTGTCCTTGTCGCACTGCGGTTACAAGCATATTCTCTATCCTTTTTTAACACGGGGTGTTAGGTTTTTCGTTACGGAGATTACTCTTTCAGTAGTTTTTAATTAAAAAAACTACTGAAAGAAAAAAACTGTGACTATATTTCACAGTGTGATAAATATTATGAAGCCACTATCACTATCTGTATATAACTAGGTAACTTAATTGCTTTTTACAGCACTTGAATGTAGAGATATATCTTTCAAACACCTTATTTTGGTTAATGTTCAGACTCGCTATAACAGACATCAACACTAACCTTATAAATTAAAAAGTAACTCTGTCTGTTGGTTTCTGTTACGCTTTCACGGCTTAACCTCTCCACACCACTTCCAATGAAATTTGGTATGAGTTTTGTTCTTGAGGTAGGATGGTACTTTTAACTGTAATTATTGCTAAAATATTTTAAATTTGCATGATTAGAAAGAGAAAGGGAGTGAAAGAGATAGCTAGAGATTTGATAGAGAGTTCAATTCAATAGGTAATATTAATAATTCATAACTTGTTTAATTTTAAAATTTGCGAGAGTAAAATTATGTTTTATAAATGTCACTTTAATTATTTGGTTTGATTGTATATTGCTGTATTTCAGTTGTAGTTTCATTATCACTGTAGACTGGAAACACACATAATTTAATTATGTGTGCATATTATTTGTACAAACAAGAGAGTATTTCAAAAGAACTGAGACTTTAAAGCGACGTTATTTTATAGCATTGTGGTAGCTTAGCTAAGAACTTTGAGTGTACAATCGAATTATAAGAAGTCGTGTTTGGCCGTCTTTCGGCTTCCAAAGCGTGTTGTGGGGGTTGAAAAGCTTTTTAAAAAGACCCATATTGAGTGTGGTTCAAAATGTTCGCGTTGAAACGCCAGTTATAGAGATTACGGACGAAATCTCCTTTTTGTTTGTGTTGTATGGATTTCTTTCCTTCCTTAATTTCTTCGCTTTCAGTGTTTTTGGTGCTACCTAATGGCTGAATTAAATTTTATTATAGGCCGTTGACGCTCTTTAAATTAATGATACCTCATACAATGGGAAAGACGCGAGAAAAAAAATCATCCTCACTTTACGTCTAGCGGCGGTACCCCATATAAAACCCTATGAAATTGTCGTTTTGTATGCAATAAGTTAAAGTACAACTTATTTTTTCAATTTTTTTTATTTCTGTTATTCGAAGTAATCACCCATGCAATCGACGCATCTTTTCCAACGCATTGGCAGTTTATTGATGCCCTTCTTGTAAAAATCAGCTCGACGGGAGGCAACAAACTCTTCAAAGACATTTTGTACTGCCTCTCGGGAATTGAATTTTTACCCACTAAAAAGGTATGGTGGATGAGGGAGAGCTTCCAACCCCAGCTCTTGCAGCTTGTAGACTGTCTGTTGCGCAGTATGGGGTCGCGCGTTGTCGTGAAGGAGCAGTGTGGACGACCGATTGACCAAAGCTGGTTGCAGATGTGCAAGCTTCTCCATCATTCTCTCCAGTTCTTCACATTACACATCTGCATTAATGCTCATGCCGTTTTGTAAAAAGTTGTGGTGAATCACACCCGCACTAGACCAGCAAACAGTGACCATCACCTTTTTAGGGGTCATATTTGGTTTAGGGCATTGCTTTGGTGCTAACCAGGGTCTAACCAACTTGCTGAGCGCTTTCGATTGTCGAACAGAATCCATTTTTCGTCACACGTAACAATTCGTTTCAAAATTCCTTCATTTCTTTGCCTGTTGAGCAGCGCAAGGCAGGTCTCGA
The DNA here is from genome assembly GCA_932526445.1 of Phragmatobia fuliginosa. NCBI lineage: Eukaryota > Metazoa > Arthropoda > Insecta > Lepidoptera > Erebidae > Phragmatobia > Phragmatobia fuliginosa. Next base: position 9,579,436 of record OW052064.1, on the reverse strand, counting down.
CGCGTACGTTGCGCTGGCGATCGTTAGGGTCGTGGGGCACCCATCTATCAAGCTTTTTTACCTTGCCAATTTGTCGCAAATGGATCAACATTGTTTTGATGCTTACATTAAAAGCTGCTGCTAGCTCAGCTGTAGATTGAGTTTCGTCAGCTTCCACAATCGCCTATAATTCATTATTGTTAACTAAAGTCTCCGGACGACCACAAGCTTCATTTTTCAAGTCAAAATTTCCAGAACGGAACCGGGAAAACCAATAACGGGTTGTGCGTTCGTTTGTACAGTTCTCTCCGTAAACATTTTTGATGTTACGTGCCGTTTGTGTCGCGTTGGTGCCACGACGGAACTAATATTCCATAATTACACGAATTTTTAAAGTATCCATTAGCACGAAAAATGTTCAAATGTAATGAAAATACAACGCTAATCAAAAAACAAAAGACTGAGTTTGTAAATAGAATGTCATGGTTTTAAAACAAAATTAATTTGAATTTAGAATACAGAGCCATTGCCATTATAAACTTTTTTTTATTTGAAATGACCAGTACTGAAGAAAGGCAATTTCATAGGTAAAGACCTAATATAAATATTTTTCATAATTTTTATTGTAGCAAATTTTATTGAATAAATTCGAGTGAAACTACAGTTTTTTTTTTAAATAAATATATTATCACATTCTATTTAGGCACCTACGGTGCAATCGATGAGGCGATGTGTCGTAATGGATTGATAATGTACTAAAACTAAATATTTGTAATATATTAAAAATGATCTAAAAGTTATGAGAGTGCTTTCAAAGGATAATCGCAATTTTAACGAACGTCTTAATATTGGGCAGACTATCTTAAAGGTTTTCTGATAAGGGATGTGGCCATGTTAAGAACATCGGAACTAGGTTAAACTTTCTAAATATGAAAATAGTCACTGTCTAGGTACTTAAAGTAGATCGAGTAACTTTCTAATGATTTTGAAAATGTGATTTTTAAGTAATATTTGTTAAAGTATTTAAAAACATTAGATTTAAACGACTTTTACACGATCGGAACCAACCGCCAACCGCCCTGACCTTGGTCGGGTCGATTATACGAATGGATCGTATAGAAATAAGTTGACCGACCAATGGGTTGGTTGATGCCAATGGCCTTGGTTAGTAGCGCATCCCCATATATTTCTAAATAGATAAACTGTCGTTATATCACAATGCAATATTCAATCAATAAAAAAGTGACAAAACATATTGTAACTAAAATAGGTTTATTGAGCGTTCCATATTGTTTATGAAGTGTACATTTATAAAAAAAATACACTTAATTAAATTGAGATCAATATGTATGTATACTATTTTTGTTATTACATTTTTTTTTCATGAGCGTTTTGTGTCCCACCGCTGGGCAAATGCCTCTCCTACAACAAGCCACTTCTCTCTATCCAAGGCCAATTCTGGCCAGTCTCGCCATCGTCGTCACGCCATCTTTAACCGACTTTAAAAAAGAGTAGGAGGTTATCCATTCAGTTTTTTTATGTTTGTTACCTCATGTAGCGTAGTTATACTCATATTAAATAAGTTTAGGAGTAATACATTTTTTATGGGCGGTCGGTCGGATCGTGTAGAAGGCGTTCCAACGCTCTGGCCGAAACGAGCGGTTGATTGATCGGCGTTGATGGTTCCGATCGTGTAGAAGCCGTTTTATAAATTTTGAATACCCATTAAAATGAGAATAGGAATCAACAGGATCGATGGTCCTGTACCAACAGACTTGAAACATTTATAATATTGTAATAAAGAATAACACTAGTACCGCCACTATCAAGGGACTTATATAAAGGACAACTGTTAGCACGAATGAAAAAATCTGACGTAACAATACAACACACAAAGATCTACAAAATGGTACCCACTGACTGTTCAAGACAGAACATTATGTTATTCTGGTCAACATTTTCCTATTGAAGAAACCACTCACTTTAGAAAAGAAAAAAGGTCAAAGAGAACTTAAAACAATCGAATAAAAGTTTGATTCCATGTTTTTTTTTGTAACTGAAAACAAGTCACTTATCGATATTCCGATTAATAAATAAAATATGTCATGATTATCGCAGTTCCGCAAACGGTCGGAACAACTAGATAGATTTATATTTATAAATATTTTGAAACGGTAAACTTACATAGCACCAGCATAAGTAATAAATCACACCCTGATACAACCACGATATCCAATCGTACACATACGCAAGAATCCATCTCATTTTACCCGCACTCGAATTTCATTTTACGAACTCAGTCACAGAATTTACGTATGACCATGTACAAAGAAAAAGTAATACAGGATACAACAATAGATGTGAGCGGCTAAACTGATAGCGAAAACTATCTTATCGCGGCTCAATACGATATCAATAAAGTTGATACGACAGCGCGGTAGCAGCGCTGATATTTTGTGACGTTCGGCCCTAGACCTTCTGCTTATATCTGTCACACAGCTGTTATCGTACTTAAAAAATTCAATAAAAAGTTCTCGAGTCGTAACAACATGCATTACTAATATGTGAAGACTGAAGAATACCTGATTAATTTCAATAGAACATCAATAAATGAAAGCATTGGCAATGCTGTTTTACAGCTTGAAGTTTTCCGATCTTTCAAATTTAAATTGATGTGACCCTGACCCTTTTGGACTATTTCTAAGGAAATGTTAGCAATCCCTATCTCGTATTGCAATCATGAGCATGAGGATAACTTGCACACGTGATAAAAGTGACACCAATTTACGAGGTATTCTCTTACACAAAAGTCCAAAATCCTTTTTATCTCCATACAAATCCTCGTGGTTCTTCTCAAGACAGCTAGAGACCTCGTGGTAACTGCACCAGATTTACGGTCTATGTAAGTAATCTTTCGCTCTACCTGCCACTACAAACGATTCTATGAGTTGGGCTCTTTGGGCCTGTTGGTATTTCCAAGGTGTCAATCTGGTGTGGGGGCGTCTCTAACGAGATCGAGTCATTGCAGGTGTGTCCCGCAGGGCGACCAACATTCTAGTTACGCTAGGGTCTTATTCTGTGTCTCCTCCGGTGTTTAGCGAGGTAGAGCTGCATAGGGTGGGGACCCTGAAGAGCGCCCGTGAAGAGCTCTGCGAGGACGTAATCTTGCAGAAGGAGGTGGCGGAGAAGGCCCGGGAGGATGCCATCCAATCGGACCCGATCCGCCGCCGGCGCCCCGGGCGGCGGAGGCGCGCATACCTGCGTCTCATGCCGCCCTGAGAGTGGCCGCGGATGGGCGGGACGGGTTTCCCGTCCGTCCGCAGTAGTGGCCAACCGCGAGGGGGCGGCGTCCGCGTGTGACCGGACGTTGCCCAATTAGAGAGTAAATCTTGAGTTGGTGCCCGCAACAGTGCGGGCAGGCGCCGGTGGGAGTCCAGAAGGAAATCCCCTCCCTGGACTCCTACCAATACAAAGGCGCAGAGAGGGTCACACCGTGTGGTTTTAGTCGGTTCGAGTCCGACACACCACCCCGCCGTAACCCCCGACGGGGTGACGGTCCGCGGGGATTTCCACACGTTAAAAAAAAAAAAAAAAAAAAAAAAAAAGGGTACTAAACAACTTGTATTGGTTTATTTGAAATAAAATGGTTTGATTTGATTTAATTGGATTTAAATACATAAACATACTTTATTTTTTTTTGTAAATACATACAGTTATTATACATAAAAAGCTCCGAAACGAATATTTGTGGATCAAACAAATATTTTGTCCGGATCAAACCCGAGACCTCTTGATCAGCAGCCGCATACGCTTACCACTAGACCAACAAGGACAAGGCAGTCAACCTTGTCACTATCTTATTAGGATCCCATTGTGTTGAGGTAAACACGTCGTTTTTAGTGGGTGCTACATGCACCTGACTGAGGACTTTCAACGTATGTAAGTAACGGGGGTAAGCACTGCACATAGTCGTGGGTGGAATGGTGAAGCCGATTCCATATACGAGAACAGATATAGCTTGACTGCTAACTTTGTCACAGATCGATTCTGGTGCATGGTTCCATTGCCCTCACCGCACTTGGATACTTTGCTGGACGACGATTGAATTAAAGAAAATGCCATCAATTATCTATATTACATGTTTACTTAAATATAAGACTGAATTCATTGCATCAAAGTTCACTTTCCAATGGACATATAGCCATAACCCTCTCCTGACCTGAGAGGAGACCTGAGCTGACCCACCAGTTGGATGTGGTGGGTTGTTGATGATTAATGATTTTTTACGTAAGTTGCTGTAAATGTTTCTAAACTCTAACTCTCAATGTACAAAATCACATTGCCCTAAATTGCCTTTGCCAATGTTAGTTAGGTTACTGGTGGATACAGCGGCGTTCTTACATTTTACCTAAACCAGAAGCGATTTACCGTAGCATTGTTAGTTTATCTCAGTCTCGCATACAAAAATTATCGTTAATCTTTCCCTGGACCTCATCACCTACTACCAACCTATTGAGATTAGATAGAAGTACGGGAATAATCAATATCCCTAAACCCAGAGTGCTTCTCGCCTTTTCCCTAAGAAGGTTTTATTTTTAATAGGGTGTATAATGACCACATGGAATTTGAAGATTGAAAAACGAACAGCCAGTTGAGCCTGTAACAAATTTCCGACGGATATATTTATCACGATTCTGGGATTTTTTGTCTGTGCAAACTGATATAAGTCCCTAACCTGTGCAAGCCTTTAAGCTGGTAACGACATATTTATTTGCGCATTGCGCATGCGCGTTAGAAAAACGGCAACACTGCTCTAGTGGTTTAAGGGCAGCATAACAACAAAATATACAGTTAAATGAAGCTGATGATTAAAGTTATATTTCAATGTCAAATGTAAGTAGTTTTATTATTACTAGATTTTTATTATTTATCTAAAAATTCACTATTTCTTGAAATATTGAAATTATTAGGTCCGTCATGGAGACTTCACCTTAGCTTATAAAAAAAATTGTAAAATAGGATTTAATTTTATTAGGTTTAACAAATTCAATAAAAGAAAGTTATTAAACTTATAATTCAAAATAAATATGTACTGAGATACAAGTTAAATTGAGGTTATATTCGACGTAAAAAAAATAAAACAATGTTTTAATTTTCATTGTCAACTCACGTTTAACTCAAAATTATCCCCACAATATACCTAATGGTAATAAAAATCTAGTAATAATAAAACTACTTACATTGAAATATTACTTTATTAATCAGCTTATTTTTTTATTATGGCTTACGACGAGAATATTTTACATAATATTCAAAATAAATACTGAGATACAAGTTAAAATTGAGATTATATTCGACGTAAAAATAAAACAAAGTTTTAATTTGCATTGTCAACTCACGTTTACTTACCTCAACATTATCCCCACAATATTTCTAACGCGCATGCGCAATGCGCAAATAAATCCCAATACGGTTTTTTTGTTTTTAAGGATTATTATTAAACATTTATAATAATTGACTCGAGGGCAATTTAAATCAGCTCAGGGGCAATTTTTCTACGCTTGGTAAACTAAAAAATAACCATATTTGAAAGAGATACGAGTATTTGAAAATTTGAAAAAATTCAAATGATATTTTGTTTTTTCCTGGGAAAACGAAAGAGGGGCTTTTAAAATAATGAACGTAGTGCGAAAGGGCTAATTAAGATCTATCAATATATATTTTTTCTATATCGAAATTTTCATTTTTGCAGGCCGGGACATACCCGGTGACATATAGAGCATAAGTTCAGCGCCCCGTTAATACTAGCTCCCTGTGACTGTGAAACAGTCTTTTTAGCCTTTATGTAAGTAGTAAGTACATCTTAAAAACTTTATTACTCCGCGACCGTAACGTATCTATGCGTTTCTTCATAATCGAGTCTGCTCGTTGAGATATTTCTGTTTCTAATCTTTTCCATATTTTTTTGGGTTTTCCGAATACAATGATATTGTCACCTCAATTTGCGGGATTTTTTTGTTTTAGTTCAGTAATAACCTTATCAATCAAATGTTGAAATATCACCTGATGCATTTTAAGACTGATAACCCCTTGTATCTTGTATGCAGTATTTACCTACCGGCATTTTTCGGCAAAATGTTTATAGCAACGCATGAAATTATGCCAATTACAAACAGCTAGTAATTAGATGAACTGTCTTCAGCTGTCTAAAGACGATTTATATTCATCTACCTAATGATAAATTACCCGTCACTACAGGAGTGTGTTGATTGTACTGTCCGTACGCTCCTTTTATTATTACAGGTGTGTGATTTTTGAACCATATTTCAGTTTTGAATAAATTATCAAATTATAATTGGAGCTTAATCAGTTGCGTTGTATTCTTATTAAATAAATTTAATTATATCAAACATATCATTAAGATTGATTCATTAGAATAGATTATCAAAAAATCAATACCTAAGACCAAATTCCTTTTTACAATACAAGAATATTTGTTTCATTCAAATAATCATGCTCAAACACATTTTTTTCAAACGAAACATGAACACACGAGTGTTAGTGCACGATACACTGTTTATTGCAGTAGGTAGGTACCTAATTAAATTAAATTAAAATAATGAGAATACCGTGCTATCCTTTAAGGGTTCCATAGTTCATGACTCGGAACCCTTATAGATTCGTCATGTCCGACCGTTCTCGACTTATTTCATCTTTCTAGCACTACCGTCCAAACGATTAATGCTAGAAAAATATTTTTTTTCATGAACATGTGTTTCTATCACATCGATAAAGTGCTACAATAAAACATAAAAAATGTTTTAATTTGGGGTACCTCCCCTACACGTAAGGTGGGAATGATATTTTCTCCCCCTCTAAAAGCTAAACTCATCATCATCAGCAGCCTATCTCAGTCCACTGCTGGACATAGGCCTCTCCCCTCTCCCAAAGCTAAACTGTTGGCTCGTAAAATCTGAAAAAACTCATGATGGTAGACCATTTAATTATTTATTTATTTTTTAAGTTAAGGAGTTATAAGGCCCTAACTTGTAAATTATGCATACTTGGAAATCTTCGTACAAAACTAACGAAATAATAAGTAAACATAACAATTATGTATTGGACATGACGAAAGTCATTATGGGTAACTACGGAACCCTATTCTTTGCGTGGCCTGACACGCACTTAACCGATTTTATACACTTATTGATTAAATTAATTGAAGATGCCCCACTTTTCGAAAATGGATTAAATATAATTTTTTCATGGCGGATGGTCCATTGCACCTATTGCGAATTTCTTGTTGTTCAGATTCAGACAGACATGACAGATCAGATCAGTTATTATGATATTGTTTTCGGATAAAAGTACCGAGCTAAAAATAAAAATGCAACGTCACATGTGCAGCTGCTCATGCGTGGTTTCATTTTTATTTAGCTCATGTGCGAAACTCAAACATGGTCATGGAGGATCAGGCGAGGACACTTATCACTGAAAGCCTGTCAAAAACGTCAAGCGAAACGAAACTCAGAGAATCCTCGAATGTAAATTGTAAATATCACAGTAACTGCCATACAAGAGAGAAAAAAAATGGCGTGATGTACATTTTTGGGACAAAAATATAATTTAATGTTGACTTGGATTTTTGCTAATTTTTAGGGTTCCGAATTTCAGGATACTTATAAAAAAAACACAGTACTGAAATTTCGACAACTATTTATTTACAGATTTTGTACTCACACACAAGTTCGGACACAGAATTCCTACTTATAATTAAAACTTACGCGACTTGGATTATAACTCCGCGATAGCCCTGGTGAAGGACAGAATAGACCCGGAGTGCATTCTTAGCTTTCACTGATAGCCAGCCGGTAGGCAAGAACCAGGTCCATAGCTGGGGAGCAGTTTAGTTAAATAACAACCAACTGAACGAAGTTAGGAAAGTCTTGGGTATTTACAGAATAATTATTGCTGATTTTGAATATTGTACTTAAAAGAAAACAACTATAACGGCTTAGATGACTTTATTAGTTGAGGAGTTATAGAAGCCTAACTTGTAAAATTTGTTAACTTAGAAAATGTCATACAAAAAAAGCGGCCAAGTGCAAGTCGGACTCGCCCATGAAGGGTTCCGTAGCAGCAAGTAACATCATATAAAAGTTTTTGTAGTTCGTTGTAACTAAACTAAATAGTGTATTAATTGAAAGAAATGTAAATTGCGGTTTATGATTTATGACGTATTAAAAAAAAACACTTACTAGATCGCGTTCAAACCAATTTTCGTTGGAAGTTTGCATGGTAATGTACATCATATATTTTTTTTAGTTTTATCAGTCTTTTATTTTAGAAGTTACATGGGAGGGGGGGGGGGGGTGGTTGACAGACATTTTTACACTTTGGAAGTGTCTCTCGCGCTAACTATTCAGTTTAGAAAAAAATGATTTTTGAAACCTCAACATCATTTTTGAAGACCTATCTATAGAGCCACATGTAAGGGTCGGATGAAAATTTTTTTTTGAGTTTCAGTTTCAAGTATTGGGGACCCCCAAAATGTATTATTATTTTTTCTATTTTTGTGTGAAAATCTTAACGCGATTCACAGAATACATCTACATACCAAGTTTCAACAGTATAGTTCTTATAGTTTCGGAGAAAAGTGGTTGTGACATACGGACGGACAGACAGACAGACATGACGAATCTATTAGAGTTCCGTGTTTTGCAATTTGGCAACGGAACCGTAATTACCGCATTAAGAATTAAACATAACTATTATCTATTGGGTACGATTTTAACTTCGTTCCATTATTGATAACTTCGAGACCCTATTCTATGCGTGGCCTGACAGGCACTTGGCCAATATTAATAAATATATATGACAACCCCACAGAACGATTTATGTAACCGTTATATACTTTTGTTTTACTTCATCTCTGCTGTTTGCACTAGTTTAACTAACTATCGAAAGAACAAGAATGCCTACCCCTTTTGTAAAATTTGTAATGCTAGCTTCGCTTTAAGGCTTATTCAGCTCAACGAGATTTCAGAACAAAAGCGATGGAGGTAGTTGAAGGAAGAAAAAAGAGAAGTTAGAGATCGCAAGCAGCGTCGTTGACGAATTGCAAGCTATTGTAACTGGGAACGTAAAGCAGAATCGAAGCAGTTCAGGCCATTTTCTAACCCCTCTATCTTCGTTTTGAATTTGCTGAATTTACATTAAACACAATCATAGCGACTCAAATTTATACTGTCGATAAATTTTATACTTGCTGAACCACGCTTGCTGTGTTCACCAGTCCCCGTTTGCTGTGTTCTATGGTTCGTAGCGTGACAATAACCCGGAAACAAATTTTGTTTCCCATAAAAAGGGTTATAGTGAGCCAACCATAAAAGATAGACAATGTTGTTCGGACTGTTTTTAGAACATTTCAAGACAAACAATTCTTTCACAAATCTGTAACTTTTTACACAGCGTACGCAATGGAAGCTCTTATAAGATGTGATTTTCCCCCGTTTATAAAACACTATTGGTTGTAGAGTGATGATCTATAGTCTCGCCTTTATCGATGAATGGACTATGTGACAGCATTTTCCAAATTAGACCAGTTGTTTCTGAGATTAGCGCATTTAAACAAATTTTTCTTTTTTATAATACTTGTACAAATAAGTATGAGCCTGCCAAAGTGACTGTACTCTGGCTTATGGAAAGCATAGTTCATGGTCTGGATGGCGTAGAAGTGGCGTATGCGACTGCTGTGCTTAGAGTTCTCGGGTTCGATTCCGACTATTCCGAGTCAGACCAAATGTTTGTATAATTTGCGAAATTTATATCGGCGTTAGGGTGTTTTCTATTTATAAGTAATATGATTCAAAAAAAAGTATATTTGTATTTATACCACTTGTCTAGTACACGGAGTGCAAACTCTGCTTAGTTTGGGACTAGATGGCGTTATGCTAATGTGGTAGAATTACATTATTAATTCAAGAGAATATTAAGCGCTTCCTAGTACAAGATAATATTATGTATTTCGTGAATTAATTTGTTTGAAACACTATAAATAAATATTTTGGACATCTGACACACAACATCATCTAGTCCCAAGCTAAGCAGAGATTGTGTTATGGGTACTAGACAACTGATATAAATACATAAACATACTTTTTTTTTGTAAATACATACATACTATACATAGAAAACACCCAGACTCCGAAACAAATATTTTTGAATCACACAAATAATATTTGGGCCGACCCGGGAATCGAACCCGAGACCTCTTGATCAGCAGCCGCATATTATTGAAGTGGTTTAAAAATAATACATACTTCATTTTTGGATTTAACGTATTTTTGATAATAATAATCCAAAGTATAAGTGTGTAGGTAATAAAACAGCGAAAGTGTGACATACATCCGCATTTATACCTGATGTCATTAAAATATACATTGTGTCTTTAATTGATATAGTTAGCAGTACAGTTGTACAGGTTGTACTCATACACTTAAATTAACTGGATACTCCTATTAAAGTCTTATTACTTGCACCTTAAAGTATTGAATGCCTTGTATAGGATATGACATATAACATTCACTTTAAAAAATACGTGTGGCACTCGGGGACTGCCGCGGTCAAGCTATTGCATAGTATTAAGCAGTGCGCTGACGGGTGACTTTTGTCGCTGTGACAAAAAAGTTTTTGTCGTGTCGCGTCGCGTCTCAAAATCTGAGTGCGCACACGGGGAGTGACAGTCACGAAACATTTTTGTAAATCCATGATTCATTTAACGATATGCATTTGGAAGAGACAGTCATTATTTGCGAATACATACGGCGTAAAAGTTTTCGAATGAGTGTAGAAACTTTTAATGAATATATGCAGTAATTCAAAGTATTCACCACATAGTTTAGTACACTTTTCCCTTCGCTCAAAACACTAATTATAACATTTATTCCACTTTAAAGTTGGGGTGTTAAAAATGTTTTGAGATTCAAAATTTAAACACATTCGAATATAGAACTGTTCCAAATTCAAAATTGCCGTTAAATATGGAAACGACAGAACTTAAAAGGCATGCCTAGTATTTATCATATGTCAGAATATTATTTTAATCTTTTCTCTTAAAGTACTGGTCTTCTTTCCACTTCTTCTATATACTATATATATTTGCTTATCGCCAGCGGGCAATCAAAAGTAAGCGGAGAGCGGGGCACGGAAAATGGCGTCAGGATAAACTTTTTGTAGGGATTTTTGATTCGATTAGAATAGAACATGAAGAATCGATTATTAATAAAAATCATTTTCTAAAAGATCGATTTCTAAATCTTTTCTGTATTTACGATATAAATATAAATCCATTTTATGAAAAACAAAAATATTTATTAAACAATCTGTGTGATCTCTTATCAGTAAAATTATCGATTTTTTCGTTCAAGAATTCGATTATAACAATTAACATTAATTATTCGATTATTTTGTAATTCTCAAAATTAAATAACATCTAATAATCTTTCATCCAGTGTTCACCTACACAAATTATATCATATTTCATTTTCTCTAAAAATAATTCAAGCTCTAGTAATTTCGAAGAAAAACCTTGAATATTTTATTAGAACAACTTCAAGGCATACTGCTTAGACCCTTTATGATAATGTGGTGATTGAACGCTAGGAGACACTTTTGTTTTGATTACAATGCTATTTCAAGTTTTCTGAAAATATAAATAAAAAGTTAATCCTTTCCGCTTTCCGCTTTTGGCTTAGGGCACAGGCAGAAACTGTTTCGTCACTCGTGCGCGCGCTTCTATCAAACTCTAGCGGCGCGGTGACAGTTTTGTCGCAGGCTTCTTCGCAGGCACAAAACAGTTTTGTCATCCGATTGTCACGTCGCAACGTGCGCGCATCTCCATATAATTCTACAGACATAATGAAAGTGACAAAACAGTCACAGTGACAAAAGTTTCCCGTGCGCGCAGGGCCTTATAAATCAACTTATGCAATTATAGTTATTTATTTATTTTTCTTTAAGCACTTTTTTTTTTCTTTTTGATAAAATTCAAGTTTACAAAACAATATAAAATGTCTTTTTACCAACATACATTCTAACACTATTATTGCCAAAGAATATAATCATCCTATTAATCGAAAGACTGACGACAAGTAAATATGGAAAATAATTGTAATATCATAATATGAGAATATCTATGGACTAAGTCCTTGTCGCACTGCAGTTACAATCATATTCTCTATCCTTATTGTTGGTGTTAGGTTTTTTCGTTACGGAATTTTTTGATTCGGTCGCCGCGCTCAAAGCCTGCGATAAAAGTTATGCAATAGCTTAAAAATATATTTTTTGACTTTGTAAAAAAGGACGGAAGTGGACAACAGGAAGCCTCGCGCTACGTCCTTTGACCAATGAGCGCAAGCTTTACTATTATTGACATTTACCTGTCAGATTGTACCGAATTAACTTCCATAAGCTGGAAACACTTTATCGTACACGGCTGACGGACGCGGCTGATAGCCGTGATCTAGAATATACACTGAGCTGTGCAAACTATCAGACGTGTTGTGGACGTGACCTTTGACTGACCTTGAGCGTTCGGACGTCCGACAGAAATCTGGCACAAGACTGACAGACGAGACTGTGCACACTTATCAATCAGTCGCGGCTGTCAGCCGCGTCCGATAATGTTTCCAGATTTATGGCGACATGTCAAATGTTTTCCAAAACTTAGGAAACTTATTTTTTTACCAATTGTTACAAACTTTTTTTTAAGCAATAACCTAGACATTAGAGTCCATATTCCAGTGGCAAATTTAATTTAATCAAAGGAGTAATAAGTCCAAGGAATGTTACTATTATGTTTTTTGATTTATTTATAAATGTTGCCAATAGTTCTTCTGTGTGGCAAGGATGAACTATGAAGTAGGGTCTTTGAAATACTGGATGTTCCTGTTGTGTGATTACTGAGTAGAAGTCCTTTTGGCTAATTCTGTAATAAAACAATATTTTACATAAACTGTTCTACATATATATAAAATAAAAATGTATGAAATAGATACTCTAAAATAAGTTTAAACCCTAATTTATTTTTCTGTCTCACTGAAATGCAAAAATAGATCAAAATTCTGACTTCTATTAGCAAGTGAATACCTGGTAGAAACTACTCTAGAACTTGCTGATTAAGAAGTTTTTTACTTGAGATCATTACTTTCAACCTAATCGTCCCTGATCTACAGACTTCTGATGGTTGAATAATAGAGATTTTTTTTACTCAAGCCATTTAACTATACACAGTGCTCTAGGGGAGAATTGTTTATATTAAATTGAGATCAATCAAGCGGGCAGATTGCCTCACAAGAGCAGTCTGTGAGTAACCCCAAAGATCAAAAATCAATGAGTCAAAGTTAGGGCTTCTAATAGGTAGCAGCCACTCACTCAGAAAGTACTTATAACTCTAAAACAAGTATTTGAAGTACAGCAAGTTTAGATCAATTTAGATGGATCAAAATTGGAATTGTGATCTTTCATACTCTTGAATTTGAAACAACTTAACTATTTTCATCATAAGTTGGATTGGAGTGCCAGAAACAATTTTGTACAATTGAAATATTTTCATCCACTAGCAAGCACATTATCAGCCATGCATACTTTATAAATTACAAAGAACTTATATTGTTTTACTTACTGAATAAAAGACATTTTTCTTATAGCTTCTAACGATAACAATGTACCACAAGAATTCCAGATATTAAAACTAAAAGCTGGCACACCATAACTTAAATTATAAAAAATAACGTATTCCATTTTCAAAAGAATACTGTTATTGTCATCGGCCTGTTCTATATACAAATCTTTTTTTAGATAAATTTTGAATTTATCATTTCCATACTTTTTAAGAGACCACCCATCACCAATTTCATCTGATTTCTTAGTAAACTCCTTTGCAGCTTGCAAGAAATCTTCTACCTCCATAGCTGAATTCATGACAACTATACTGGAACGACATTGGAAGACCTAAGAAAAACTAGTTAGATGGGAAGCACGAGATTTTCGCAATTACGTCAACAATTTAATGATAATGAGAACATAATCACATATCCATATTTAATTACTGTATATTACGTGATTTAACGTGATTAACTGTTCAGCTTTATAAGCTAGTAAACAAATTATGATTTAACTAAATGAATCAACTAAACAAGCAAAGTCACTATTTCATATTTCAGTACAAAGAGTATGTAACACTACGTTTAAGAGACGGGAGCATAGATTATAATGTATATACTAGAGATAGATGAGCAACTTCGCTTTTTGTGTTAATGTTTACTCGTACTGGAAATCAGATGGCGCTGCTCAGCGTGCCGCCAAAATTTGAATTCTTATCTACTGTTATTTTTACTTTATATTTTTGTTTATTGAATGGAACTCGGCGAGTTCCAAGCGGCAGATTCATAGGGATTCACAGTCATAAATAAAACATAAATATATTTATAAATATTTATTTGATTAAGTTACTAAAAGTAAATTACTTCTATAAACAGCTTATATAATTCCTTATTTTCTCTTGATCCTGCTGAAATTCTCAGTTAGACAAATCTTAGATAAGATTTTAGTTACAATTTAAAAATGAAAATACCCTTGAAGCCTACTGTGCAATTAATTCTGTCAATACTAATATCATATTATTTATTATGCTCAGAAAATGAAGTGAATTAAAAAAGCATAAAATAGAAATAGAAGTGAATTAAGTGAAATAAAATATTTGATTCATTATTATAACCACCAATTAACTTACTAAGCCTCGTATAAATAAACTCGTATATCTGCAGAAATTTGTTTTCAATTTAAAAAAAAGGCGCAGTAAGGCTATATTAATAAAAACTGATTATACATATTATTTATTGGCAACTAGATGTACAAAAATAAAACATTCGGTTTTAGGAACTGGTTACCCATTGATTAATGATGCATGCATATTATTGATGTAACATATTATTTAGACTCAAATATTATGCTCAACATGTTCTAACAAAACTGGTGTACAAATACGAACAGTTATGCAAGCAAAAAAGTCATGAAAAAGCATCTTACTGTCACCATTCGCAGTGACGTGACCTGCACCATTGATTCTACTCATGCTTTCCATCAGGCAGAGTAGTCACTTTGGCAGGCTTTTAAAATTATATTAAAAAACTGCCAAATGCAGGACTACGGTTCCTGACTTTTGAATTTTTTGAAACCATTACTTGAATCAATATAAATTATATTAATATATCAGAATATAATAATAACAAATCAATCAATGCAAGTTAACGTCAAAATTAAAATTACATATAATATATAAAGTATCATTGAATGTTGTCCTTAAGATTTTTTTTTGAAACAATAAGAAATTTCGCTTAGTATTTTAATAGTTTCCTAAATAATTCAATTCTAGTATTTTAATATTTAAGGGAATCTTACTGTAAATTAAAATTTTGTGTGAAAACCTAAATTAATTTATAGTATCATTCCCGTAAATATTAAAATTGTTTATACAAAGTTTGGGCAAGAATTTTAAAATTAATTTCTTGTTGTACAGTATATACGCTGATATAATTGAATTTGGAATAACAGACTCCTAAATTTTAGAAAGTTTGTGGCACTGTGTGAATATCCATAGATTCAGGCAGGGGTTGCGGAAACAGTTGAATTTCTATGGATACATCTTGACTAGAAGAAGCAGATGAACCTGTAATATTAACATTATTATGTTAAAGAAATATACAAGTAATCAGCGAACATTGCTTATGCGCTGAACCTATGTCACATTAAAGAGCATCTGATAAAGTTATTAATTAGTAGTTAAATAGAATTTAAAAAAAATAAGCTAACTGATAAAATAACTTAATACTCATAAAAGTATCAATGAAAATTTCCAGAAACAAAACTAAAAAGCGTAAAATGAACTTGTTGTAATTATTATGTGACAATTTTTATATAGACTTAATTCTATTAAATTAAATTAATAATTAAATAATGTGTGCTAGCTTCCTAAAATCAGCTTGAAGTTGGTGTCCACCAAAGTAAATTAAAATTTGTTATGTATTTTTACTTATTAAAATATGTTATCGATGGGGCAGGGGCAAACATATGTTACTAAGATAAGTAAACAACCTGTACTACCGGATGAAAAAGTGGTGTAAGTAATTGCTTTCATGGCAGAATAAGGTAGAGTATAGTATAATGGTTTTAGGTAGAAAGACTTACCAAATTTAAGAGTAGGATAAGCAGTCTTAGCTAGACGTTTACTATATGGGTAACAGTAGCATCCTTCAAAATGATGAATAAATATACGATAATTTGTATTTATATCATCATTGGTATTTTCCTGCAACTTTGGTCCCACTATGTCTTTCCATTGCAGAAACCGTTCTGAAGATGTCTCTGGTATAGGGAACCGATGTAAAACATCTGAAATTAGATATAGTACAAGAATTAAATTACTGTTTTATGAAATTTGAATTTCGAAATATTACCTAAAATTCAAAGTTTGTGTTAAAATTTACTGGTTTTTAGTTAATTTAATTCTTAATTTTTAAAAGATTTGTTAAACAATCAGTCAATGCTCTAAACGTCGTATTTTAAATGTACATTATATTAAAATTTACTACAATGGCGACCGCAGTGATAATAACAAAATAGATACATACCGAATTGTTGACAGCCGAAAACACATTGCGATCTTCGTGGCATCTTTACAACATAAATCTATTCACAGGAGAAAAATAAAACTGTTTTCAATAGCCGTAGTCAATCGTAAGTTTTAATTAGCAGGATCCAAATTCAATATCCTTGTAAATCGTTAATGCAAGATATCAATCCGGGTCATAAGCAGTGGTTATCGCGTGGTAGAAGATATTGGAAGGTCCGTAATACAAGCAGGGTCTCAAAAATTTAATCAAAATAACAAATTACACTCACTCTACAACGAAAACTTTTTAAAAAACTTTTAAATTTTGTCGAACCATGACGTTAGTAATTCTAATATTGCCTGTTAATAAATAAAATTATAGGTCAATAAGTTTATGTATGTATCAATTTTGTAAATTTAAATTAATAATTAATATTATATCCAAAAATACGTTTTTAGTTTTTATTTTGATAATATGTTTTCAATTTATTGAGATTTTCTTACATTTATTTTTACCACACCGTTTTGTACGCCATCTAGCGTCTCTTACTGTACTTTTCAAAAGATTTTTTTGCTGTACTGGCCATTAGATGGCGTTACAATAAACTAAACTATTTAATATTTTTTCTCTTCTAAGTCGCACGCCCATGGACGGGAGTGTCATAGAAATAAACGATGTATGAAACGGGAGTCCTCGTCCAATACCAACCTTACGGAACTAAGGCGTGATACAATGCTGCCAACACAATGTCCATAATGTCATTAGTGGTGTGGTGGTTACTAGCGAAAACTTATCGATATCGACTGCAAAATTTTGGGCTTTCAGGTTATAAATAGATAAAAGAATATTAAAACTCAGATTGCTTTAAAACATATTTATTTACAAGGAATTAAACAATTCCAATACTATTGATAATTTTAATTTTAGAGATAGGTTTTACAAATACACGTCATCATTATCATCATCATCATCATCATCATCAGCCCATCTCAGTCCACTGCTGGACATAGGCCTCTCCCATTGCACACCACTTTGATTGATTTTGGGCTTCTCGCATAACAATATAATACACGTCAATAATAATTTGATAGGTAAAAGTTGGGATAAATATCTGTACGCTTTAGGCGACTTTTTGTAAATGGCTAAAAATATTTTTAATAGGTAAAAGTTGGGACCAATATCTGTACGCTTTAGGCGACTTTTTGTAAATAGCTAAGGCTACGGTTTTATTTAATTTAGTCCAACAATTTGCCTTTAGGTTTGCGACTTTGGTTAGCCATAGATGATTCTATCAAACTTTTCAAGACAGGTGATGGTATGTTAACAATTTCATTAACTTTCGCTTCCGAGGTGTCACTGGGACAGCTTGTCTGTCATGATGTTTACTTGGTGACAATAATGGTGCTGAAATATGAAGAAAATCGGTGTAAAATGTAAGTTATTAAGTACTTATATACTCAAATAAAATATGTATAACACTCACTAAATTTATAATGACAAAATCAACTGAATAAAAAAACATTGATTTCACTTCCTTAAATCATTATCATCATCAGCGTAGACTGTAGATTTCCACTCCTAAACATAACTTTGTCCAGTAATTTCTATAACTAAACATCGATATCGATAAATCCGATTGATGGGTTCTCACTATGCAATATGCAATGTTTTGTTAAAGTTAATTTGATTTGGTTATAATGCACTAAACCTTTAGGAATTGTACTAGAATTGTCTTCTATAAAGAAATAATTTATCTAATTATGCTTACCGTTCTTCATTTAATGGAAATCTAGCCATAAAAAAACGTTTGGTCACATCAACCCGGCATGTTTTTAAACCACAAATTTCACACGTTATTTCTTCATTTTGTTTATTACAAACAATTGACGACAAACAGACAACAAATTTCGTCCAAATAAGTGATTATATATACACTTTATTGCAATTTATACGTGAAAATATAGATTTAGAAAATCATAACAAACTAACCATCAAACGCTTAGCACAGACTACACAGAGTACTTTTATTTGCTAGTGACATTAATGACATTCAAAATGGCGGTCCATATAATCCATCTATGTGTAGAAGAATCGTAGCCCGATATGGTCCCAGAGTTCTCCGTGTTCTTCGTAATTTTAACGGATTATAGCCGCCATTAAAAAGGACTCCCGTTTCATATATAATTTCTTTTGTATAGGAGTTTCGCCAGACTGTTTCAGTATGCACTATGTAGGTACCCATAGATAGTGTTACATACTCTTTGATACCTAATGCCTATGTCATTTTCATTCACGTCAACGGTCAATGTCAAATCTCAAATGATCAATTTGGTTTTTAAAACAAAAAAATATTGCGAACAAGTTTCAACAAATTTCCTAAAAATAATGTTTTTATTTTAATGAAGTTGAGTGAAAATTTTTAAATTACAATTCATACAAAGGTATAATTTGTACTTGGCAGTACCTACTAGATTTAAAATGTTTGAAAAGGTAAACCATTCAAAGTAGGTACACATTAATCTATGAGGTAAACTTGAAATACAATAGAAAATACAGTTTACATACAAAATACAGTTCTAAACGAACGTGTGAAACGGAACCAGTGTCATTAGGACTCATTTGACATTTCATTGACATTTAACAATAAGTTTGGTAATTTGGTAGTAAATGTATTGTTTCATTTGTTTCTAACTAAAATCAACATTAATTAAACTTTATCGCCTTAGTGATAAGTATTAATTAAGTAATTGTAAGCTATTATCAAGGAAATATATATGAGGCTTCTGTCACGGTTGGACGTTATCACTTTACAAACCCGTCCGTGGTAAGTCATCCAGTCAGTTTAAAAAAAATTGTGTTATCTTGTGAATAATTATCGGTGTGCGAGCCCTCCTAAACGCCGCAGTAAGAATCTGACGACGTAAGCATAACGTCGTTCACACGTTATCGTTATTATAAAAAGGTATAGTATATAATTTTAAACTCCAGTTTCTATAAATATTGTCTTCTGGTGAATAAAATTGAATTTAATAAACTTGTTGATATTTGTTAGAATGAACTCGATATACCCATAAGGTTTAATTCTTCAGTTAAATAGTTCAATCATTAATAATTCATGTGTCCATTTTAATTCATTGCCCCAATCACTCTTCAAAATAAATTTTAGGTGTCTTACTTTAAATATTAACTTATAGTAAGTACTAATAAACATTTAAATTTAATAATATTAAGATAGTAATCATGTAAATTTAATAATATTATAAATATTTGTACCTAGCTTTTACAAGCATGTCATGCATATTAATTATTTTCACATTGGAATTTTCCTATGTTTTGCTCTAAAAGTAATCTATTATTTAATCTCGGAAGGGAAATTTACAACTTTACACTAACAAATAATTTTAAATTCTCATTAAGCATACATTCATAATAAATTATTTTTTAGTTCATAAAATTCATCAATGGATACACTGAAGAAAAATTGGTTTAGTGAGACATGTGAAATGTGGCCTGGTGCCACATTCTCATTTGAAGTTAAGAAGATTCTACACTCGGAAAAGTCTGATTACCAAGATATACTCGTCTTCGAAAGTACAAGCTTAGGGAAAGTTCTTGTACTTGATGGCATCATACAATGTACTGAGAAGGATGAGTTCTCATATCAGGTATGTGTTTATAGTCTGTACTGTACCATAATTAACACTTTACATTACATTAAATCAACAAGATATATGAAATGATTTGTGTATATATATATATATATATAAATAAATAATAATATCTTGAAATCCAGAAGTTCTATTTAGTCAGTAAACTATCACAATCATCAACTTAACAATGTAACTGCCTCGGTGGCGTAGTGGTAGCATCTGCAACCGGTGCTTGAGGTTTCAAGTTTGATTCCCGGATCGGGTCAATTGTTTGTGTGATCCACAAATATTTGTTTCAGAGTTTGTGAGTTTTCTATTTGTAATATGTATGTAATTGCAAAAAAAGTATATTTTTAGCAGTTGTAAAAAAGATTTAAGTGGCAATGACACTCATACAAAGTGTAAATAGATTCAGACCCTTTTTGGCTACCCATGCATTATTAATTTATTATTTTTAATTTAATATTCTATTTACATAGTTTAAGTTATCAGTAATAATATTTTAATAACAACTATTATTTTGAAACCAATATTTGACTTTCAATTGTATGTTTTCCAGGAAATGATATCATTTCTACCCCTGTGTTGCCATAAAAATCCTGAAAAGGTACTAATAGTTGGTGGGGGCGATGGAGGTGTTGCCAGAGAAGTTGCTAAGCATCCTAAAGTCAAGGAAATTGTCCAGGTATTTGTTTTAGTTAAAAAATATTTTGTGATAAAGTGTTCATAGAAAATTGTGTAATGTTACTTTTATTGTAGAAAAACAGAGTAAGGCTGTAGTCTATTTATTTACAACATGTATACAAGAGTCTTAAATGCAATGGAGTCAGAATGCATGCAATTCAATTAAGTTTTTGTTTGAATACTTTACCATGAAAGAGGTCACAAACCAGGCAGAAGACGTTAATAGAACTTTCTTATTACTTGTTGTTTATACATTATATAGATAAATAGCGGTTACGAGTGGTGTTATGTTAATTGCGAGAAACGCCGTGGAGCAAAGCTAGTTTAAAAAAATAGCCTAAATTTCTCCTAAAGTTATCAGCTTTCTGAAAGTCCCGAAAGAATCGGTCCAGCCGTTCCAGAGATTACCTGGAATGAATACCGTAAAAAAAAATTAAAATTGCATTTTTTGTACATAAATTACACAAAGTAATATATTTACTTTCATATGCATTTAATAAAAAATCGGCCAAGTGCGTGTCAGGCCACGCACAGGAAAGGGTTCCTCAGTCACCTATAATGGTATGTGGATTTAAAATCGTATCCAATAGATGATTGTTATGTTTACGTATTAATACGTTAATTTTGTATGACGTTTTCCAAGTGAGCGCATTTTACCATATAAGCCTTTATAACTCCTGAACTAAGAAAGTCATCTAATCGGTTATAGTTTTCCTTCAAAGTTCATTAAATGAACCAGCATCACGATTTTTTTCAAAATTTTTGAGCCAGCCGTTTAGCTTTTAGAGGGGGGACGACGCCCTGTTTTTACAAAAAAGTGCCCTTTAAAGTGAAATATCTCGCAAACGGATACCTAAATCAAAAAGTCGTCTAGGAAACCCTTTATTGTCTTTAAAAGACCTATCTAATGATACCCCACACGATGGGGTAGCCTCGAGAAAAAAAAATCATCCCCACTTTACGTGTAGGGGAGGTACCCCAAATAAAATTATATTTCATAATTTTATTGTAGCACTTTGTCGACGTAATTACAACACGTATTCATGCAAACTTTCATCTTTCTAGCACTTACCGTTTGGACGGTAAGTCGAGGACGGACGGACGGACGGACGGACGGACAGACGGACATGACGAATCTATAAGGGTTCCGAGTTATGAACTTCGGAACCCTAAAAACGGTCAATTTGATATTACATACAGACAGTTCGATTTTATTTATTTCATATAAATGTCTGATACAAACCACTTACACTTAGTGATGGGTCGAGGGCAAAAACAAATACGGGCGGAAAGGCATAAACTGGGCAGATTGGGCATAAATAAGTTTACGCCCGAATAAATGCCCGAGCACTGGGCAGAAAAAACGAATACCTTTGTTTTGTGATAAACAAATGTTTTCTTAATCTATTTTTTCTTAATTTAAATGAAAGTCAGTATGTTGTAAATTAAAACTTTTAATTAATTATTATTTATACATTTTTGTAATTAAAATCACAAATAATCACAGTTCGTTTCATTATTTTTGTCGAAAATTCGTAAAAAATTAACAAATATAACTCTTGTAAATATTTATATAATATTAATAACATTTTTAATTTTTTCATTCGATGTTATTTTTTATATTTTTAAATGTATTTTTTAGATTTATATATTTAAAAATGTAATGAATAAGTATTTTGATTTTAATAAAGAGAACAATAATAATAAATGGCAGCTTGGCAGTGTAGAATAAAACGTATTGCTGAGTCCTGGACTCGATGAGTCTGGGCGATGAGTGTCCTGGGACACTCATCGCCAAATTAATTGCCTATGAATCTGGTAATACGCGACCGAGAGTCATGCGCTATAAGAAACAGGCATTTTTGGAGACTACCATCAGTCCTCAACAGTATACAGGGTGAATTTTTGAGACGGGACTGTAAGGGCAGGTACCATAACCGTTATAGTTACAGGAAAACGCTTTAAGAAGACTATCCATAATTTTTTGAGATATTCTGAACTGCATTTTCAGATTTTGAAAAAAATGTACAGCCAGCAAGAACATGGTAATTTTAAGCAAAAACTTTTTTTAATGTCTATCGATCCTGGTTCCTATAAGGATCAAAAGTCTCTAATGGACCGATTGAGATTTGAGTACTAAAATGTCAGAAATCGCAAAAAACTTTTCTCATACATTTGTACGGAAATAAATCATTTTAACATGTATTTTAGACACAGAAAACAGATAACTGCCATTTAGATAACTTACATTTAATTAATCTACGAAATAAATTGCTCAAAACGACCGCCGTTTTCACGAATACATAAGTTCACTCATTTTTGTACTGAGCTAGTAGCAGCTGATAATTTACTTGAATATATATCATTTAAAATCCTTGTTAATGCATCTTTCAGCTCCTGAATACTGTTGTATTTTTTTTGTAGTCTTTGTTTTTAGATAGCGCCACGGAAAAATATCGAGAGGCGTTAGATCGGGGCTACGAGGTGGCCACTTGGTTGGACCATGTGTACCTATCCACTGTGACCCGAACTGCCTATTCAAACTGAAATACGCGGCTGTTGTGTGGCGGAAAGCCATCTTGCTGAAAATAAACTTTTCGCAATTCTGACAAGAGACATTCATCCAACTGCTTTTGGAGATTCTCTAAAATGACGTCGTTATACACGGCAGAATTAAGAGTACCTTCATAAAACTCCACCATTACCACACGATACTAGTCGCAGTCGATACTTACTCGCGTACCAAACCCATGCAGATTCCATGTTTCCATTATTTACAAAATAAGCTTAATACAAAAGATGCATCAACAACGATTTTAAATAATATCTATCTAAGAAAATTATCGGCTGCCACTAGCTCAGTACAAAAACCAGTGTACAGTGTATTTGTTAAAACGGCGGTCATTTTGACCAATTTATTTCTTAGATCATCTAAATGTAAGTTATCTGTTGTCTGTGTCTAAAATACATATTAAAATGATTTATTTCCGTACAAATATATGGAAAAAGTTTTTTTGCGATTTCTGATATTTCTAGTACTCAAACCTCAGTCGGTCCGGTAGAGAGTTTTGATCCTAATAAAAAACAGGATCGATTGGCATCAAAAAAAGTTTTTGTTTAAAGTGGCCATTTTCTTGCTGGCTGTACATTTTTTCCAAAATCTGTAAATGCAGTTCAGAATATCTTAAAAAATTGTGAATAGTCTCCTGAAAGCGTTTTCCTGTAACTGTAACGGTTAAGGTACCTACCCTTACTGTCCCGTCTCAAAAATTCACCCTGTATGTCAAGTGTCCATAAAGAGAATAATAATAAATCTTTAATTTCATTATCATCGTCATTTAAGTCGATGTTAGACGTTACATCAAAAAATTTGGTTCGACTGGTTGATTTTGATGGTTATGAGACGTATTAATTTGACTCTTATCATCATCAACATTGTTGGTAAGGATTATTCCAGAGAATTATACACAGTGGTATCTTGGAAATACAGAATATATTATTTATTCCAGAGAATTATACACAGTGGTATCTTGGAAATACAGAATATATTAATAAAAATAATACTTAAGTAAAAACACAAACGCTTCAAGTAGACATAGGAATATAAGTGACACATTCTAAAATATATATTCAAACATATTATAAAATATATTCTAAAATATATTCCTACTTCATAAGACCATGAAGGTGATATATCTTCAACACACCTCCTTCAACTACATGGGCTTATTATTAATACTACCTAAATTATCGCACACACAAACCTAAATTACAGATCATAGATTCGTGCCTAAAACGGGACAAAGGCTTGGTGAGTATATCAGCCAACATCTTATCAGTCGATAAGTGTTCCAAACTTATAGCTTTATTTTCACGTAGCACATCTCTAATAAAGAAATGACGTATATCAATGTGCTTACTCTTCGCGTGATAAACACCGTTATCCTCGGTTAAGCAAATCGCACTCAAGTTATCAGCATGCATTTTTACCTTAGAAAAATTATGTAGACCTAGTTCGTTCAATAAGCTATTTAAGTACACAGCCTCTTTCATAGCCTCCGCCAAACTCACAAACTCAGCCTCACAGGTTGACGTTGCTACAATGCGTTGTTTCCAGGAGCGTTCTGTTTTTACGTTCTGCAACTCCATTACTCTGCGGCGTGTAGGGTGTAGTAAAACGTCTCTTAATTCCATTTTGTTGTAAAAATTCATCAAAAAATTTATTTTTAAATTCCGTACCATTGTCACTTTGAAATGTTTTGATTTTTCTGCCCGTCATATTTTCAACTTGACATTTAAACATTTTAAATTTTGACAATACGTCATTTTTATTTTTAATCATAAATACTTCACACCAACGAGTATGGTCGTCGATAAAAGTTACAAAGTATTTATTACCTCCGTTCGATTGAACTCTCATAGGGCCTACCACATCAGAATAGATGATCCCTAATTTCTCACTACAGGGCTCCCTGGACTTCTTAAAAGGTAACGACACCATCTTACCCTTAGCGCACACGTCACAATCCTGCAAGTTACTATCAACCTTGGATAGGTTTGTAGTGACCTACAAGCATACCACAGGTCCTACCGCAATCATAGCGATCCGCGCACTGAGGCGCGCGAGCAAGCGTCGAAGTATAAATATGAGCGGGTGCGCCCCAGACATCAGCCGCGCGCTCGAGGAGCGACAACGTGCCTGCGTGGAATATTATCGTGTACTGGCGGGTGAAGCGAATGTCGCGAGTATTTATGTATCGCGCGCTCGTACGTCATAGATCGACGCCCGCACGCTATTGGTCCTTGTAGTTTGAACGCTCACAAACACTACCCCTATTATAGGACTAACTTTGTAAATATATATAATGCATCCTGCCAATAAAATATTCATATTCGAATTAACTACCAAGCGTTTCACTTCTACAACACGACCTCTAAAGTGGTGAACCCGACGTGATGCCCGACGAAAAAAAGACTCAAGATCCAGCCCCGCGAAAAATGCTGTGTGAAGAAGACATAGAAATGATCTCAGTGAAATCCCGAATACCTCCATTCTGGCGAGATAAACCACGCTTATGGTTTGCACAATTCGAAACTATGGTGTCTAACCAGAAACTTAGCGAAGAGGGCAAGTTCGGATTGGCTGTGGCTCAACTAGACAAGGCGGACGTCGAGCAAATAAGCGACATTATTTTATCATCGGCAAGAACGGGCAGATTCGAAGCGTTGAAAACAAGGCTATTATCTGTCTACGAGGAGTCCGAAAACAAGCAATTACAAAAGCTGCTAAACGAGGTGGAACTTGGTGACCAGCGCCCTTCTCAGTTGCTTAGGCGTATGCGTGATTTGGCCCGCGACAAGATGCCCGACGAAACCCTTCGAATGTTGTGGATGAGCCATCTACCGTCATCAACAAGAGCGGTACTGGCTGTTAGCGAGGAGTCAAAATTGGATTCGTTAGCGGCAATGGCAGACAAGATGGATGAGCAGACGAAAGAGGCTAACGCCGTGTGTTCTTGCAGTCACGCCAGCGTAACATCACAACAATCAGCATCATCGTCTAACGACAAGATATTAAATATGATCGAGGCGCTAACCAGAGAGGTCGCAACCTTGAAACTCGACCGAGCACGAAGCTACTACCGTGGACCTCAGAGGAGATACCGATCAAGATCCCGTTCAAAGTCAGCAAATCGTGATTCATCTATTTGCTACTTTCATCGCAAGTTCGGCAAAGACGCGTATAGGTGTCGAAGACCCTGTCATTTTTTAAACAAGACAGGGTCTTCGACACCTATACGCGTCTTTGCCGAACTTGCGATGAAAGTAGCAAATAGATGAATCACGATTTGCTGACTTTGAACGGGATCTTGATCGGTATCTCCTCTGAGGTCCACGGTAGTAGCTTCGTGCTCGGTCATTTTTTAAACAAGACGAATACGACACAGGAAAACTAGTACAGACTTTAGCTACGACGGGAGCCGAAGTCAACGACATATCCAAACACCGTCTATTCATAAAGGAGTTGGCATCCGGACAGCATTTTCTTATCGACACCGGAGCGAACGTCTCGGTATTACCCGTCAAGAGGGTACATAAACAAAAGGCGACCGCACCCACCGAGTACCTATACGCCGCCAACGGTTCACGAATACCCTCATACGGCGAACATACGATGACGTTGAATATCGGATTACGTCGACCGTTTATATGCAATTTTGTCGTCGCTAAAGTGACCAGACCAATATTGGGAGCCGATTTTTTGCATAAACACCAACTGACAGTAGATATCCACGGAAGAAGGTTGATTGACAAACAAACAGGCCTTTCCGTAGTCGGTTACATTACACCTACGTCAGAACCCAGCATCAACACCGTGAACGACCAGCAGCCGTATCACGACCTGCTGGCTAAGTACCCGGACATCACTCGACCGTCCTTAAGGCTTTGTCACAGCGAAGTTGAACATCATATTGAGACTACCGGCCCACCACTATACGCAAAAGCAAGACCACTGCCACCGCACAAGTACAAGGAAGCTAAAAAAGAGTTCGACGCAATGATCGAGCAAGGTATTTGCAGGCCTTCAAAGAGCCCATGGGCCAGCCCACTGCACCTTGTGTTAAAAAAAGACGGCAAATACCGAGCCTGTGGGGATTATCGTCGTCTTAACGCAGTGACTGTCCCGGATCGGTACCCAATACCCAGGCTACACGACTTTACCTACAACTTGTTGGGTAAAAAATACTTTTCTATCATTGATATGAAGAAGGCTTATTACCAAGTGAGGACGCGCGACGAAGACATAGCGAAGACGGCTGTCATCACACCCTTCGGGTTATTTGAATTCCCGAGGATGTGTTTTGGCCTACGCAATGCTGGCCAGACATTCCAACGACACATCGACAACGTTCTACGAGGACTACCTGTTTTCCCATTCATCGATGATTTATTATTGGCTTCAGAAACCGAAGAACAGCACAGAAGAGAGCTAGAAGAAGTGTTTAAAAGGCTTCAAGACCATGGACTTCAACTGAATGTAGCAAAATGTACATTTGGTCAACAAACCCTCGATTTTTTGGGCTACACTCTATCTGCCGAAGGAATTAAGCCAACTGTCGGGAAGGTCGAAGCCATTAAATCATACCCACGCCCAGAAACAGTACAACAGCTACGTCGCTTCCTGGGCATGATAAATTTTTATCGCACGAATATCCCACATGCCGCCGAATACCAGAAAGAACTCAACGTCTATCTCAAGAATTCAAAGAAAAACGATAAAACGTTAATTAAATGGAGCGACACAGCGATACAAGCATTCGAAAAGTGCAAAGATGCCATCATCGACTCTGTATTGTTGTCATATCCATCATCGACACTACCTTTTGTACTCATGACCGACGCTTCGGATACCTGCGCTGGAGCAGTACTACAACAAAAAATTCAAGGCCAGTGGAGACCACTCGGTTTTTATTCTATAAAATTCAACGACGCACAAAGAAAATACAGTACATACGACAGGGAACTGCTGTCTATATACATGGCTGTTCGTCATTTTCGCCGGACAATCGAAGGCCGTGACGTCACCGTATTGACAGACCATCAACCACTAGTTACTGCACTACGCGCACACCATAAAGACGAAACACCGAGACGTACAAGATATTTAGAATACATCAGCCAGTTTGTCACCGATATACAGCACGTCTCAGGGAAGGACAACTGCGTCGCCGACGCCTTGTCCAGAGTTGACACAATAACATGCCCATCGTCTATCAACTACGACGCGCTAGCTAAAGCTCAAAAACAAGACGAAGAACTTAAACAACTAATGAAGAGCGATCGTTACATATTTAAGCAAATAGCACTGCCCGGTTCAACCACTCGAGTCACATGTGAAATGACTACCCGATCCCCTCGTCCTTTCTTACCACCGGAATTCAAGAAGCAAGCTTACGAAGCCCTGCATAATCTTAACCACCCCGGAGTAAGAGCGACGAGACGATTGATCACTTCTCGTTACTTCTGGAGGACTATGAAGAAAGATGTCACAGAGTGGGCGAGAGCTTGCGACCAATGCCAGAGAGTCAAGATCTATCGTCACACCAAGGCACCAGTAGCCAGTTTCGCACCAGTCGACCGCTTAAGTCACGTACACATTGACATAGTCGGCCCTTTACCGATATCGAATAACTGTCGTTACATACTTACGATGATCGACAGAGCAACCAAGTGGCCAGAAGCTCAACCTATCGAAGATATAACAGCAGAGAAAGTCGCCAACACCTTGTACGCGACCTGGATTGCAAGATTTGGCTGCCCCGTGACCATAACAACGGACCGCGGCAGACAATTCGAATCCGAGCTATTTAATAAACTGATGCATCGCATGGGCATACAACGCATACGTACTACGGCGTATCACCCTGAAGCCAACGGGTTAATAGAACGCTGGCACCGTACCCTTAAAGTATCACTCGCCGCAAGACTAAATACAACGAACTGGACGTATGAGCTACCAACTGTTTTACTTGGTTTGCGCGCCGCTTATAAGACGGACATTGGCACCAGTACCGCAGAATTACTATACGGTAAAACATTACGCTTGCCCGGTGAATTCTACGGCGAAACAAGCACAACATGCAACACGTCATCCTTCTTCATGAATCAACTAAGTGAGTCATTAAGAAAGGCACAGGTGCAACGAGAATCAAACAAAAGGACAGCTGTTTTCATTCACGGCGATCTATACAACTGCACACACGTATATGTACGTATCGATGCGATCCGCAAGCCGTTAACACCCACTTATAACGGTCCTTACCGCGTCATCGATCGCAAAGACAAATATTTTACCGTGCAGTTAGAGAATAAACGCTCGAATATATCTATAGATCGACTGAAACCTGCTTATCAATACAACACGGAAGAAACAAAAGAAGCACCTGTCAAGAACAATTACGTAACAAGGTCTGGCAGGATATCTAAACCTACTGTACGCTTCGCTGAGAGGGGAGTACTGTAGTGACCTACAAGCATACCACAGGTCCTACCGCAATCATAGCGATCCGCGCACTGAGGCGCGCGAGCAAGCGTCGAAGTATAAATATGAGCGGGTGCGCCCCAGACATCAGCCGCGCGCTCGAGGAGCGACAACGTGCCTGCGTGGAATATTATCGTGTACTGGCGGGTGAAGCGAATGTCGCGAGTATTTATGTATCGCGCGCTCGTACGTCATAGATCGACGCCCGCACGCTATTGGTCCTTGTAGTTTGAACGCTCACAAACACTACCCCTATTATAGGACTAACTTTGTAAATATATATAATGCATCCTGCCAATAAAATATTCATATTCGAATCAACTACCAAGCGTTTCACTTCTACAACACGACCTCTAAAGGTTAATTCCAGATTTCTTCAGCACATTCATAAGATCTCTAGCATTTAAATGTCCCATACGCTCATGCCATTCATACGAATCCACATCATTCCCTGATACTACCGATGCCGAGGCATCTAGCTCCCTCAAGTAATATAAGTCCCCTCGCCTATCAGCAGTTAGCTTAACCTCACCATTTTTCACAGCGTAGGCTATATTGCGCTTAAAAATAACCTCGCAGCCTCGTTCAGTGAGTTTGGCGACCGAAATGAGACTATTACGTAAATCAGGAACAAACAACGTATCTTGGAATTCAATTTTACGCGTACCATCATTGTTACATGCTAATACCTTAACAGTACCTTTTCCTTGCACGGACGACAAAGATTCAGTGGCTAATTTTAATATCTGACTCGATGGCAGCACCTCATCAAACCTTGTCCCGTCATTGCACATATGAGCAGTGCAGCCGCTATCAAACAGCCATTCGTGTCGGCGTTTGATATCAACAGCACGGCGCTCATCTGAAACTGTAATAGAAGTTAAAGCTTTAACACACTTTTCACTAACACATGACTCTACAAATCTAGTTTCCGAAGTACTCTTCTTCTTCTTGCATTCCGAAGCCTTATGTCCAAATTTATGGCATTTAAAGCATTTGAACTTAAATTTATCCTTTTGTCCAGTCTTTTGTCCCTTCTTGGGTTCTACGTATTTGTTTACATACATAGCACCTTCCATACTTTCGACTTTTGAGTTATTTCCTCTCGAATTATATTCTTCGACGATTTTCACTCTCAGCTGTTCCGGTGTTGGAAGCTCGTCCCTCGATTCGATTGCACATCTGAAGTTTTCGTAACTTGCTGGCAAACTATATAATAGCATTATAGCTAATAAATCGTCATGAATTTTGATATTCATTTCATCGAGTTTATCGACGGCCTCAAAAAATGAGTCAAGATGTTCGCTTACTTTTTCATTTTCGCTCATCTTCTTTAACATAAGCCTTTTCATCAAGGTCGCCTTTTTCGCGGGACCTCTTGACGCGAATAATCTTTCCAACTTACGCCACAGCTCACTTGCAGTAGTCACCCTTCTAACATGACGTACCACACTCGGATCCATGGCCAGTACGATTTCAGACTTGGCTTTTCTATCCGCAGTCTCCCATATTAACACACTGGCCTCATCCGACGGCTTTGGTTTCTCACCGGTCACATATTCCCAGTAGTCGTTTTTTATCAACAACGCCTCTACTTGAATCTTCCAACTATCGTAGTTGCCGCCTACTAATAGTTCCACACGTACGTTCGACATTTTGTTGTTTTTATATTTTCGTAATATTTTACTTTATTTCTGTTTTCCATTCATCCTGGCTCCTGGGCCCATAACCTTTGTTGGTAAGGATTATTCCAGAGAATTATACACAGTGGTATCTTGGAAATACAGAATATATTAATAAAAATAATACTTAAGTAAAAACACAAACGCTTCAAGTAGACATAGGAATATAAGTGACACATTCTAAAATATATATTCAAACATATTATAAAATATATTCTAAAATATATTCCTACTTCATAAGACCATGAAGGTGATATAGAAGATATATCACCTTCATGGTCTTATGAAGTAGGAATATATCTTCAACAAACATCAACGAAAAAATCATCAAATTTTGAATCTGACTCGTTCAAGTTGAATAACGGTAGGTTGAGCAAGATCAAGTCTTAATTTACAACATTTTTTATTTGATGCCTACTAATGTGACTCCACTCTGCCTGATGGTAAGCATGAGAGGGGGCCACCACACTGCCTGCGATGGAGGAAGTATGGCGACGCTGACCCAAACTATAGCGGCTTTGTGAGATGCTTTTTCACACCCCTCTTAAAGGACCCGGGTTCATAATGGAAAGGAAAGACGTGGGATGGTAGCGAGTTCCAGTTTTTAACCGCTCGGCACAGGTCTTTCCTAAACCAAGTTTTTTTTCGGTATTAAGTCAAAATGAGGTGTAAAAATAGATATTTCAAATCAAATAAATTACGGTGTATTCAGGACATAGAAAGGTGTTTTCACAAAATTTCTTGAAAAAATAAATTTATTTGTAAAAGATAAAAAGAAAAAACCAAAAACTTGGTTTTTTGAATATTTCACATAAAATTTGAGGTTTTGTGAAAAAAGTGCAAATACAAAAGTTGTAGGTCTTTTTATTACCCACAACTTTGCCTTGAATTTTTTTTTCATAGGATTTGTAATTTTGGCGGAAATCGACATAAACCGTTTTTACCCTGAAAACCTCCCTCCTACCCCTTCCCGACTTCAGATCGCCCGTAAATTATTTTTCCTTCCATTTTTATAATATTCACCTCCTTTTCCAATGGGTTTCATCACTTTCATCCTACTACAATTTATGTTCACTTTTTATTATTTTAAGACGCTTCTACCCTGGTCTATTATGTCAGTTTTACATGTAATAGGTATATACATATACTATCGACTATTGTTATCGAAACAAAAATACTGTGTTTATGTCACAGATTACTAACTATAACATATAAAGAACTGCTATCATTTTAATACTCAGTTTTTTTTTATAAGCCATAGATTTAAAGAAAAAACTAAAATAGTAACATATTTATATCTAGGAATATATCATATTTTTTTGTTGATTACTCTTTGCTGCATACACATATAATTACACACAATTTAAATTAATAAAATGTAAATTGAAGTTTTTGCCCTGGTAAAGGGCATTTATTCGGCATTTACGGGCATTTATCGGGCGCTTATTCAATGTGCCCAATCCGCCCGGGCAGAAACCCATCTCTACAGTACACTGTAACTTTCTTGCTTAAGATATTTCAGGTTTCTATCTGTACTTGTGTTATAGGTTTGTATCCAACACATTCTAGCATCTATACAATGTATCTACTACAAGTAATAAGGAATGTCTATAAACTTTTTCTGCCTGGTTTGGGACATACAACTTTGTGTGAGAAATGACTTCTTTTGACACTAGACTAAAGCAAATATGATAATATTTTTTAAACAAGGAAAATATTACAGCACTCTCTCATATCAATAAACTACCAAAATAGTAGAAAGATTATAATATTGAACATCAACACAATTAAATATTTATATTACTATCTGATGTACTACCTAATGAGTAGAACTTCTATGTAGGAATATAGTGACAATGTAACATCATTATCAGAAGCTCACTGTTCTATATGACTTATCAGTCATGTCATGATAAGAAGGGCAGCTGACCTTTACATATAATATTTATTGTACATTTGTACACATGTTAATTGTATATTTTAAATATATTTCTTCGTAACTAATGTCATGACTGCATGGACAGCATAATGCACTCTTGAAATTAAACTGAAATGTAATTTATTCCACTATCTATTAAATTTAAGCATCAGTTTGTATTCAAATGAACTTTTTTTTACTAAATGCATATGAAAATATAAATGGTACTTACAGTTGGCTAATCAATGACATAAAGAGTAACTTAGACCAATTTTGTTCGTCCTACTGCGTTACTCATGATTTACAACTAGCCGCGGATAATGTCACGGGACTCAACTAGTTTAGGCAAGGTTGTCTGCTAGGTCTGGAAGAGATCACCATGAGCGAAAAGACTATTATAATATCAATCGTGGAATTCCATCTATATTCCAAAAATTCATACTTTTGTGGTGTGCAATAAAGTGGCATGAATATATAAAGTTCCCACAAGTGCTGACAATCAAGACTATAAATTATATTATAGATAGCGTCGCCACGCCAGCTTTATATCGCACTAAGTGCTGTGGGTTCGTACCCGACATGGGACATTTTGTGTGATCCACAATCGTTCTTTATGTTCGTTTCATGTATGTTTATAATATCCTGGCGCTACAGAATATACTCCTAGTGCGGGAGTTTATACAATGACTAGCTGATGCAAAAATATTTATGGTAATTTATTGTTTTTTTTTTTGGCCAACTCTTCAAGTACAAATTTAATTAATTTATTGTACTATTTATATTGTGATGTGACGAAACAAAGGCTTATTATGTACTCGAATCTTGTCCTCAGATCTCATAGTCGTAAGCAGCAATTTTATTTCTTTTTAGGTTCTAAAACATAGTTCTCTTACTAGGGCAGTACAATTACTAAAGTATGAACAAGTAATTAATCCTCTAAATTGTGAATGGGAGTGTTAATACAGAATACTTTATTCTTCTTGACAGGTCGAAATCGACGCAAAAGTAATTGAAGTATCTAAAAAGTATATGCCGTTCATGGCGGTGGGTTTCGAAAGCCCAAAACTGAAGCTGCACGTCGGTGATGGCTTTGAGTTCATGAAAAATCACAGCCAAGAGTTTGACGTCATCATCACTGACAGTAGTGACCCTATAGGACCGGCCGTCAATCTGTTCCAAGAGAACTACTTCGCTCTTATGAAGAGTGCTCTGAGACCTAATGGAATTGTTTGCTCTCAAGCTGGCACGGTATGGAATGATCTGGTTTTAGTTACCAGTACTTTACAGTTTTGTAAGAATCAATTTCCTAAGGCAGCATACGGATATGCTATGGTGCCTACTTATCCCTCCGGACAAATAGGATTTGTGATCGGATCTTTAGATAGTGATATTAAATTCGATGAGCCACAAACAGTGTTTACGTCAGAAGATGAGAAGGCACTGAATCTCAGGTACTACAATAGTGAAATACATAAAGCGGCATTCGTTCTACCCACATTTGTGAAAAATCACTTAGCCTGATGTACTTCATGTATCAAAGTTGTACTTAAGTGGGTATTTAAATATAAGTATATTCTACAAACTTAAGTCTATTGATAGTGATAGGTTTTGATAATAGAACACATATCAGCTTTAAAGAACCCTTATTAAGACAAAAGTATGTAAAAAGGGTTTCAAGTTATTTGAATCGTCAAACTTTTCTATTTCCTTACGCATTTACAACTAATGGTATAAAATGTTATCATTGTAAACTAAATGAAATCATGTAAATCTTGGACGACCTGGGTTTTGTCATTTGAGGTACGTCATTACTCTCCAATGTTTGAAACAGTGTATATTAAAACACACTGATGTAGGTTAACCATAAACACATGGCTTATGTATATGTAATGTTTTCATTAATTTCCTTTTTAAGGTCTATGTTGTGTTAATGCTTTCATGAAAATATATTAAACCCAACCAGATTCAATCAACAACCTAGGCCATATCTGTGGCAATTTCCCATTCCTCCATTATCAAATATATGGTCATGTAGTAGCACATAGCACAAAAAGTAACACCTAGTTGGTCGGTGATTGGAACTCCAACTCATCGACACTACAGTTTCTTGAGAGAATAGATGGCGTAGGAAAACGCATGTTTTGTCATAAATAGTAGTAACCGAACCAAGCTCAGTCGCCCAGGTACTGTTAGTGAAATGGAACTAGATAATACTCTTTCGAAAACTATCAATTTTTAATTCATTTATTTTTTAATTAAAAATGGTTTGGACAGTAATCTCAATAAAATAATGTTTTATTTAGTTCTAATATAGGGACCAGACATATTTTGTGATAGTCAAATTATATTTCTTTTAAATAAATAACGTTTTTTCACTATTAATGAGATTTTTTTATTAATATTATCAAACAGCTTTCATAAATATATTTTTTAAATGTGACTCTAATGTGTAAATTAACAATTCTATTCAGAATAGAGCGTATCTATTGCTCTTTTTGTTATACAATGTTGTTGTACAATATATATATTACATATTTTAATGTATAAGTGGCCTTATTAGAACAATAATTTAATCCTCCTATTTAACAAACGGTAATCAACTGTAATTCAGCTTTCACAACATCGCTGAAATTATTATTTTTTAATAATGTACAGTACATTTTGTATGAAAAAAATAGGAGATATAAAACGACACCAATTCAGACGAATCAAACAACCCTCTCAAAAAACAAGTTTTCTTTCGCAGCCGCGTAATAATAAGTTATTTAAATAAACTCGATTAGAAGTTTGTCTTCAAACGAATCTGTCTTTTTTCTCTCGCTCTGAAGTGGAGGAATTTAAATAGATCGAGGAGGTATTTTTTCCGACTAGAAAGAACCATAGTTTTGTTTTATGCTTAAAGATGTATACACTTATTGTGTCTATTTTTAAATAAAAATAAATTATATGTATAATTAAATAGAAATACTAACTTATTATGAAGCACATTCCACTTATTTTACAATCTATATAACTGCACTTATACTATGCAATGTGGTAGAAAAATAAATGGTAAGAAATTAATATTTTTGTACAACGTTTTTTTGTATATTTTTATGAATGTTATATCAGAGACAATAAATAATATTTTTAAATTATGTGTTTTAATTGTTTCATTTCCAAATAGCTATAAAAGGTATTTTTTTAGAAATGGATTAATTACATACTTTACTTAACCTCATTCAATATAATATAAGCGATAACATCATTTCACGATCACGATATTATTTTATGTTCTTGTGACGCCATCATTTTGATCATAAAAGGGTTGTCCAATCAGTTGTTTTTGTCCCTGTACCTACTCTGGCGTTTATGAACTGATTCGATTATTATTTTTAAACGGCTAAAGGACCTACCTTTGGTCCTATTTAAATTGAAAGAAAAACCGCCCACACAAAACAGAAAAATTAATAAATAAAAATAAGGAAAAGTAGACACAACTGACTGCTAACCTTCGCTTGGAGTATCTAATTTTAACTCTGCTTAACTTTAACCTTTTTCTTGAGACACCAAACATAACAACAAATAAAAAACATAAATAGCAGACCAAAGACAACAATATAAAATATAGAATTAAAAAATAATAAATGAGGTTCACTTAGAAGGCGGGCTTGTGATGACATGTTGAGATTGCCGTATCGAGCTGTTTTTTCGATATGGTAGACTGCGGTGTCCATAGGCGATACCAGACGGTCCTTCCACAGTTTACTGAATTCTTTGGAGCGAGTCCTTATTCTGAAATGAGATAAGTAGATAGATAAAGTCCTTATTCTGAAATTAGATAAGTTGATAGTTAAAGAAAAATCTAACTATGAAAACTCAATTGCGTGAAAGTTGCATAGGCAAAGTTGTAAGACATTTAGTACACCACTAGGTATCGCCCGCGCGGCTCTGCCCGCGTGTATCTCGTTTATTATAGTAAAAAGTAGCCTATGTATTATTGTATAAATAAATAAAATAAAAATATAATATGTTTTGACTGCCTCATTGGTCTAGTGGTTAGCGGATGCGGCTGCTGATCAAGAGGTCTCGGGTTCGATTCCCGGGTAGGACCAAATATTTGTGTGATCCACAAATATTTATATCAGTTGTCTAGTACCCATAACACAAGCTCTGCTTAGCTTGGGACTAGATGATGTTGTGTGTCAGATGTCAAAAATTCTGATATATAAGCTAAGTATTTAACTGTAAAGTTTCATCCAAATCCGTTCAGTAGTTTTTCGTGAAGGAGCAACATACATAAATGCATGCTCACAAACTTTTGCGTTTATAATACTTATTAGTAAAGACCTTATTAAAGGTTCTAAAAACAGAAAAAAAAACGGAGATTTGAAATGCCGCGAATAACCGGCCATTTCATTTTGATACACGCAGAATGTATCATGCAAGGAAAGATATATTTACAAGGTACTCTTTAACGTATTTCAGTTCTGTTAATCTGAAAAGATGTTTGTTTAATTTAAGTATTTTTATTTTAATAATATTAAATCATAGCACTACCTAACGTTTTTTGCGGTAACACCCGGGATTTCTCTCCATCAGAGTCTCCGTCGTGCCATTTATCAAATTTTATATAGTATCTATGTTCAGGAAGCAGTTTCTTGCAAAATTTAAAAGCATCTCTTTTGTAGCAACATTAGTGCCCAAATAAATATAATAAATGGCATTAATGTTGTATAAATAACATTGTTCTTTTTTCTTATTACAGTTTCCGATAAAATATTTAATTTTATAGTTGTGATAAAATATCTGTTCTACACATACGACTTTAACCTTTCTGTTATCTTCGTAAATATCGCTGCGGCCACCGTAACAATGTATTTTGAAACAGCAAAAAGAAAAGGCTACAAAATAACTATTTTATAAAAAAAAGTCACGAAGCACACATTACTCTATGTACCTACTTGAAAAATAAGATCGAGATTTACCTGTCACGAAAGTTGCATTCTATTGTTTTTAGATGTTCTTATCTTATGCTCTAAGGCACGAGCTGCAGAGCGTGATGATCAGTGTTCGTCATTTTGACATGCGTGGGTAATTACAACAATAGGTACTTACTCTGGTAATAAAATTTTCGATATTACCTCGTAGAGGCTTTCTTCATTAATTTCATGGAACGCAATATATTCTGCGATTCCCACTTTTTTCGCATGCGCCGCGTTACCAGGCTGGTCGCCAAGTATTGGCACGATTAAAGCAGGTACTCCAGTTGACACTATTTCAGTCAAACTTAACAGCCCACCGTGTGTTATGAATGCAACACAATTTGGATGATCTGGAAAATTAAAACCTCGTTAAAACATAATACAATAGGTAGGTATACTTATGTAGCAACTTTTTTTATTTTTGCCCATTTTTATGGTAGCTGTAGGACTATCGTCATCATCATCAGCCCATCGCAGTCCACTGCTGTACATAGGCCTCTCCCATTACACACCACTTTGATCGATTTTGGGCTTCTCGCATCCAGCTATGGGATTATAGATCCAAAAATACTATGCTATTTACATATTAAAGATGTGAACCAATGCCCCAGCACTACTGTTGGTCCCTTGGTTCATATACTATACTACTGATATGTAATGTGATGATATACGAAGATTTAAATCATCAATAGCTTTAAATTGTTCATTGCCGGGCATAGGCTTCTAAAAGGAAGTTTTGGACTACTAAACCACGCTGGCCAGACCGATTGACACCTATGGGGTTTGTTTCAAGTTGTAGTTCTATGCAGTGCTGTTGTTCTGCGTAGTTTACTCCCTTAGACTTCTTACACTTACTGGATGAATAGAGGTATCCAATTGAATCACTACACTCACACCCCGTATTCCGTTTTATACTTATACCATTTCTGTCATGCACATTCAAGCTTATTAACCGACTTCAAAAAAAAGGAGGAGGTTCTCAATTCGTCGGAATCTTTTCTTTTTATGTATGTTCAACGATAATTTCGTCGTTTATGAACCGATTTAAAAAATTCTTCTTGCATTGGAATAGGCGTAGCTTACAGGTGGTCCCATCGTCACCATATTGAGATCTGATTATGTTATCCCAAGGAAATCAAGGGAACTCCTCAAATATCATAGGCACAATGTCGTGATTTGGATACTCGGAATAGTTATTCATTAAAGTCGGTTCCTTTTTAACCAACTTCAAAAAAAAGGAGGAGGTTCTCAATTCGTCGGAATCTTTTTTTTTTTTTTTTTTTATGTATGTTCAGCAATAATTTCGTCGTTTATGAACCGATTTCAAAAATTCTTTTTGCATTGGAATGGGCGTAGCTTACAGGTGCTCCCATCGTCACCATATCGGGATCAACAAATCTAATGACTTAACCACCACGTTAATCGAGTTTACGGTAAACGGATCGACGAGCGAATACTCGCGAGTGTGAGTGCTTACCAAGTCTTTCGCGTCGATCGGCGTTAACTCACCGTGAGAACGTAAACTTTTTTGTCAATGTTGGCAGCACTATAGAGTCCATGCGATAAACCAACTAAATTAAATACAATGATTTTCGAACGCTATTTCAATAGAGGCGTTGTATAATCAAAAATAGTCGGGTTACGCTCGGCGTCACTTGTTTGATTTGGTTCATTTTTGTGTAAACAATCTATGCGAGCATTAATTGTTATTGTTAACTCAACGATAAAATAAAATGTAAACAAGTCAATATCAATTTGAATTATTAGTAACTTTTATAGAAGAGTAAGTACCTAATCAAGATATTTATAATAGTGAATGCGAGTTGTTGAAGTAAACTTGTGATATATTTTGTGTTATTGTTTTCTTTTGGCTAGACATGGAGACCTTAGTAAGCCGATAAGAAATGCAAGAGGTAGGATCGTGGCCATTCAGCATTGGCAGGAGCTTACATCACTGCTTAACAGTGATGGCAGTGGTGATACAAAAACCACAGAAAAGTGGAAAAAGGTTTTCATGGTGATAAGTGATCCTTCCCATAATATGTTTAACGGAACTCTTTTTATCGCATTATCAATATATCTTTTAACAAGGTGGATGAACCTATAATCGGGCTAATCTAATAAGATCTTAATATCATATTTATCAATCATCAACACAAAAATTATGTTAAAAACTTTGTTAGTTTTCACTCTCACTACCAAAAGCTAAGTGACAAAGTTAACTTGCTCGAAAGTGAAGGAGTTAACAATACAACTGTCAAAATTGACTAACGTTGCAACTCACACTCACAAAAGCGTCATTCGAGCTCGTTTAAATACTCACTTCGATAAAGTTACTCGACAGTCACGATCGTAATATAAACAAACAATCTCGCACTCACAAAATATGTCTTACAAACGTTCCGCTAGGCGGCGCTGATCCAATTCAGTACAAATTGGAGTTTACTTTAACGCGGTCGAGTAGTTTAAAAAACTCGCACTAAGCACACTGATGATGGGATCCCAAGGAAATTGAGGGAACTCCTCAAATATCATAGGCACAATGTCGCGATTTGGGTACTCGGCATAGTTTTTCATTGAAGTCGGTTCCTTTTTGTGAAAATTATTGTCAAAATTATTTAACTTCACATTACTTACTTAGCAAGTCGTACTGAGGTATCCATTTCATAACTAGTACATTTTCAGGTATATTATTATCTAATAGATGTTCACTTTCCCATTTCAAAACAACATGTTGTTTTAAGCGCGAAAATACTTTCAACATGGCGGTTAACATCTTTTGCGGCATCGTAGAACCGCGAATAAGAGAACCGAAGCTAACAAGGATCACGCCGTGCTTCGCTTGTGTTACCCAATTTTGGAGAGCCTGGATAAAGTAAATTATTAGTATTATGGCGACTTCGCGACTTCCACAACAGAAAAACATACTACAGCAACATCTATAGAAAATATATTGAACTACGCGCATACGCATCTGTTATGTTTTGGGTTCTTGGAATAAGACGACTTCTTGACTTTAAATTGGTTTATTCGGATCGTAGTGATCGTACTGGATCAGGCGTCCATTCGATCGTCCGTTATGCTAGGGAAGAGACATAGACAATATATTTTTATTTTAACGCTTCACATAGACAAGTATACCACAATAGACAAATATACAACATGCCCCTTTTTTTTTTTTTTTTTACAAAGTTTTACATTTCTGACATTTATGACATTGACACTGAATAACCTTAAATTTACAATGTTATAAATCTAATTGCTTCCTCTTTTTTAACAATCTTCCTCTTGAGCTATATGACACTTCTTTTTCAACTTGTTTAGAATCTATACTTTTAGAAATTACAGAGGTATGAGGTATGTTTTCAACTATAGGACTAGTGATAGGACTTTGAGAATTACATGATTCATTAATATCTAGCATAGTCTGACCTTCATATTCATTATAATCATGTATACTTTCAGGTGACATTATTTCTTCAACATTTACAAATACTGGAGATTTCACTATCTCCTCTGACTCAGACTTATTAGACTCTTCTGATAAATTGTAATCAGAATCATTATTTTCTTTGCTTGTAGACTTTGACAAATGACTTGAATCCTGAGTGAAAATAAATATACCATTATCATCCTCCTTTTCTTTAATTTTAGACTTTTGTGAAAATGTTTCTGATTTCAATTTGTTTGTTTTACTAGGACTTACAATATTACTATGATACATAGTCTTATTAGTATCATTGTATTTGACTTTTTTATTATTTGATTTTAACAAGTTTGTATTGTTATTTGACTTATAATCTTGACGAATATGTTGACTATTTCTTCTATAATTTGTGCCCTGATAATCTTTAACAATGTATGACCTGGGAAAGTTTGTTTTGGATACAATAGTACCTTTGGTCCATATGATATCTTTTGGATTTTTCTTAAAGTATATTTGCTGATTAATATAAAATGTTGGATATGTTTTACAATTTCTGTTGTAATATAACTTTGTTTTATCTAACTTATTGTGTTTGTTTACACTGTGGTCTGAAAATTTTACAATTTTAGGTCTTAAATTACTTACTTTATTAGGTAATTTAGTTCTTAAATTTCTTGACATTAGTAACTGAGCAGGTGAGGCAATATTTCCTCTAGGGCTATTTCTATAATGAAGTAATCCTATGTAGGGATCTGACCCTGATTCGTCACATTTTCTTAATATGTTTTTTATGATTTTTACAGAAACTTCTGCGAGACCATTTGATCTGGACAAATATGGACTTGACACAATATGTTCAATATTCCAATCGGATAGAAATTTTTTGAATTCTCCTGAGTTATAAGGGGGACCTCCATCACTTATAAGTTGTAATGGGATACCGTGTCTAGCAAAAATAGATTTTAAGTGTGTTATTACATTTAAAGTTCCACTGTCTTTGTTTAAATTTGCTATTTCTATGTAGTTAGAATAAAAATCTACAACAAGTAAATGTTTTTTACCTTTATATTCAAATAAATCAGTAGCTAGTTTTTGCCAAGGGAATAATGGTTGTTCATGAGATAACATTGTCTCTTTTGTTTTATTTGAAGAATAAATAGCACAAGTTTCACATTGTCTTACTTTATTTTCTATATCCTGGTTGATATTAGGCCAATAAACTACTCCTCTAGCTAAATTTTTGGTTTTTTCTATACCTAAATGACCTTCATGAAGGATATTCAAGATTTCTGATCTCATAGATCTCGGTATAATGACAGAGTTGTTTTTGAAAATTATATCATTAATTACATGAATTTCCTCCTTAATATTCCAATAAGGTGATACTAAATTGTCACAATGTTCTTTGCATCTAGGCCATCCTATTTTATAATATTCTTTTAATTTTTGTGATATTAAATCTTGATTTGTGTGCTGTAAAATTTTTTCAAGTTTTTCTTCTGTGATGGCTAAGTTAGAAGTTAATAAGTTAATATGAATTTTAACTTCATTTTCCAATTCATCTAGGCTAACTAATTCTTGATTTTGGTTAGTGTCCTTAACGGGAGCACGTGACAAAGTATCCGAAATATACATTTCTGTACCTTTAGTGTATGAGACAATTAAGTGATAAGCTTGTAAGGCTATCATCATCCTTTGTAATCTTGTAGGGACTTCTGACAAGGGTTTTTTGAATAAAGTGACCAATGGCTTATGATCTGTTTCGACTTGAATAGGTTTACCATATAAATATTGGTGAAACTTCTTGCAACCAAATACAATAGCATAAAGTTCTTTTTCTATTTGAGCATAGTTTAATTGACTTTTATTTAGTGATTTCGAAGCATATGCTATAGGATTTCTACCATGCAATATTACAGCGCCTACTGCATTTTTTGATGAATCAACAGACAATCTTATAGGTTTTTTCATATCATAATGAGCCAGAACAGGTGACTTACATATTAATGATTTTAATCTTTTAAACTGTTGTTCATGTTGATCTAACCATTGCCAAGTATTTTGCTTTTTCAGCAAGTCTCTGAGAATAGTAGTTTCCTCAGCCAAGTTATGAATGTAGGAACCTAAATAATTAACCATTCCAAGAAATCTTTGAAGTTCTTTGACATTTGTTGGACTGGACATATTAGAAATTGCTTCGACTTTAGATTGGTCGGGTGACACACCATTTTTCTTAAAAATATGACCAACATAGCATATTTCAGACATACCAAATTGACATTTAGACTTATTGAATTTTAAATTTACTTCAGATGCACGTCTGAATAGTAACTCAAGCCTTTCATTATGCTCTTTTTCGTTTGACCCATAGACAAGAATGTCGTCGACAAATATTATTATTCCTGGTAAGTCTCCAAATAATTGATTCATGGTTCTATGGAAGATTTCTCCACTGGAATTAATTCCATAGGGTAATCTAAGAAATTTATACCTACCATAAGGTGTATTAAAGGTACATAAGTCACTACTTTCTGAATCTAAACAGATAGTCCAATATCCTGAATTAGCATCAAGTTTTGAAAAAATAGAAGCTCCGCT
Source organism: Phragmatobia fuliginosa (assembly GCA_932526445.1). Classification (NCBI taxonomy): domain Eukaryota; kingdom Metazoa; phylum Arthropoda; class Insecta; order Lepidoptera; family Erebidae; genus Phragmatobia; species Phragmatobia fuliginosa. The sequence continues at coordinate 9,534,818 of OW052064.1, read as the reverse complement.
TACTTTAGATCTAAGGTCGTCAAATGTAGGATATGGATAGTAAGGTCGCTTAATAGCTTCATTTAAGTTTCTAGGATCAAGACAAATCCTCAATTTACCATTAGGTTTTTCTACTAAGACTATAGAATTGACCCATTTTGTTGGCTTTTCAACCTTTTCTATGACTTTTTGTTGTTCCATACTCTTTAGTTCATCTTTCAGGCGATTTTCCAAGGAATAAGGAATTCTACGTACTGGACAAATTTTTGGTGTGACACTTTGATCAACGTCTAAATGAGCTTTGTAAGGTAAACACCCTAACCCTTCAAATGTATTAGCGTATTTTGACACAATATTTTGTACTGACCTGTCGCTATGCCTGTCTTCAATTTTAAATATTCTTTTTACAATACCAAGTTTTTGACATGTTTTCCACCCAATTATTGTTATGCATTCACAATCTACAACAGTGAAGTATAGTCTTGCTGAAGATCCATTTTCAAATACACAATTTATGATGCAAGTACCTACATTTGGCACTATTTCTCCTGAAAAAGTATATATTTTATTATTTGTTCTAACTACCTTAATATTATCCTGAGTATTACACTTAATTCTTTCAAGAGTATGCTTTGATATTACGTTTGTATCAGCTCCGGTATCTATTTGACATTTAATTTTGAAATTATGGCAATAGACATTAATTTGCCAGTCTTCTACCTTATTACACTTTTTGTTAATAGAACCTATGACGTAGTGATAATCCTGTTGATTTGACAATGACTGAACTGTACTTACTCTATGATTATTGTTACCAGAATAATTATTATTGCCTGAATTTTTAAAGAAACAAAATTTAGCAAAATGGTTTTTCTTCTTGCAATTGTTGCATGTCTTGCCTTCCGCTGGACATTTGTATTTATGTACTTGACCACACCTTCTGCACATTTTGTTGGATGGTGATTTCAATCTTTGGTTGTATGTATTTCTGTTTAACGATGATGATCTGTTCCTGTAGTAATGATTATTTTTGTTGTAGTATCTAGTTTGTGAACAACTTCTGTTATTTGTCTTGATTGCTTGCACTGTTTCTTTGTTTTCTGTTTTACACATGAGTTGTGTTGACCTTTCTTGAGAAAGTTCTAGACTTTTTGCAATTTTCATGGCATTTTCTATTGTTAAGTTTTCTTCTTGAAGGAGTCGTTCCTTTATGTGTGTATTTTTTATACCAATGACGAGCATATCTTTTATAAGAGAATCTCTTAGTGTTGCAAATTCACATGTGGTTGATAAGTTAGTGAGAATTGTGAGGTATTCATCCAAAGTTTCGTCCTGTTTCTGTATTCTAGTGAAAAAATTGTATCTTTCGACTGTTACGTTAGTGTGCGGACTGAATTTATCATCAAATTTTTTCAAAATTTCCTCTACCTTTGTCTGTGTCCTGTCGATATTAAAACTATTGAAAATTTCAAGTGCATCATCACCAATCGCATTTAGAAGAATTGCTGTCTGTTTTGCAAGCGGATATTTGTTGATTTCATTTGCATCCATGAAGATTTCGAAACGTTGCTTCCATTGTCGCCATTTCTCGGCAGCATTGTCGCCATTTTCTATTTTAAGTGGTCTCATGTTCGCAATGAATATTTTGTCTGACATTTTGAATTTTTACTATTTTCTTGCCTCTTGTGACCAATTCTGATACCATTTTACACTTCTGACACCATGTTATGTTTTGGGTTCTTGGAATAAGACGACTTCTTGACTTTAAATTGGTTTATTCGGATCGTAGTGATCGTACTGGATCAGGCGTCCATTCGATCGTCCGTTATGCTAGGGAAGAGACATAGACAATATATTTTTATTTTAACGCTTCACATAGACAAGTATACCACAATAGACAAATATACAACAGCATCAACCGTTAGGCGGAAGATCCTCCCTTCGTATTGGAGGGACACGACTCTCGTTCCCTCCGCAGTACAAAATGCGTAAAAATGCAACAACACATTATTTGCGACCGCTGCAAAACTAGGTACCAATAGCCGGGGAACCAGGTGTACCCTAGAAAGGAAATCCCAGGAATCCCGACGTACCTCGGGCCATCTACCTACGGCTTGTAGATGTCCCTCGTCATAATAATAGCGCATGGCGCATCCACCCCGGCCTTGTGAGCCAACCCTAAAAGATAGACATGTGCTTTCGAAGACTTGATTTAGAACTTTTATAAATCAAAACCATATACTTAAGTACCTGTATGATTTTGCTTTCTAAAAGTTCTATACTACTTACACGAGTAGCTCTTATTTCAAGTACCTACCTAGACCTTTTCAGGCACTTTCAAAACGTTACATAAATGACTCTAGTTACTCAACCGAGTAACTTAACGTAATGTTAAACTCATCAACTACCCATAACGTCCCACTGTCTCCTCTCAGGAGAGGGATTAGTCCGAGTGCGGGTTGGGGACTGACAAGACAACATTGTGTCTACGTAATCTTGATGTTGGATGTTTTTAAACTCCTCCTAGTAAGCTTCACGACTGCTAAATGAATGGCAATGGCCTCCGCATCACGAAAACAGTCATGGTATCATGCCAGTAACGGCCACCTATTCAGATGCTGACCGCACCGTCGTTGCTAACCCTCGGTGATTGTTTCTAACGCTTTTAACCTCGGTTTTAACATGAGCCAACATCTCATTCTAAAGGCGAAGAATCGGCAAGAAACTCCATTAAGCTAATATTTTAAAAAGAGGGGAAAAATTATCTGTTATGTTCTCAGTGTTTTAGTGAAACTTAACAAATTTAGCAGAGTTTAATTTTATAATATTATTATAGGTCGAATTAAACAATAATGTATGGCAACTTAGATCATGCAAGTTACACAAAAAAATTATAGCCACAGATTTATATTCTTGCATTCTTTACCGTAGGTAGGTACATACTGTTTCTATCACAGATTCCACCTTTCCTATACAGAGAAACATTGAGGATTACTTGAGGAGGAAAAAAAAATGTAAAGTAAATCATCATCTTCCTAGCCTTTATTCCCAAGTTTATTTGGAGTCGACTACTAGTTCAACCGGTTTTACCTGAATTTCAGTTTTCCACGGGGCGACTGACATCGGACCTCCGCAACCCTAAGGGAGAACTGAAATTCGAAGATTGAACTACACTCGGTTCCAAAAATAACGGGTCAGTCACATAAACCCGAATATCTCCCGAACTACGTATGCCATCCTAATGAAACGAAGACTGTTCAATTGAGAATTTAATTATACAGATAAAAAATAAAATAAAACTTAGTTACACCCACAATATTAATCTTAAATTAAAAAAAAACTAAAGTAGTCATATTTTTCTTAAGATTACATTTTTTTTATGATTGTTTTTTTGCTGTTTTTCATCACTGGAGGCTTCATCACGTGGAGGCAATACAAAGTATTAAATGAAGAAAGTGATGAAAAACAGCAAAAAAACAATCATAAAAAAAATGTAATCTTAAGAAAAATATGACTACTTTAGTTTTTTTTTAATTTAAGATTAATATTGTGGGTGTAACTAAGTTTTATTTTATTTTTTATCTGTATAATTAAATTCTCAATTGAACAGTCTTCGTTTCATTAGGATGGCATACGTAGTTCGGGAGATATTCGGGTTTATGTGACTGACCCGTTATTGGTTTATGTGACTGACCCGTTATTTTTGGAACCGGCTATAGTTGTCAGTACATTTGAGGGCACTGACTTCCCAATAACGATTGCCATAGATATATATGACAACCGGGACCGACGGACTTACGTACGTCTCCGAGGCACGGGCGTGAATCACCGCCATACTTCCAAACTCCGGGCTGCTATTAGGAATTTCCTAAGAAAAATCCAAAAACACGTTTTGGCCCGACCCGGGATTTGAACCCGAAACCTCTTGATCAGCAGTCGCATACGCTAACCACTATACCGACGAGGCAGTTAATATATAAAGTAAAGTAAATATATCAAGAAATATGAAGAAATCTATGCACATTCCAAAGTGTCGCACTAAAATGTATTGTTATCTATCACCTTTGACTTTGCAAATGAGCGTTAAGGCATAAATTACAAGTATTTCAATTAAAACGTTTCATAAACATTTTTTTATGGCTTTGTTTATACAATAATATTTTAAACTATTTACTAGTTACTCTCTAAATTGGATTGTGACCGCACAGACAAATCGGAAAATGTAGTAAATTCCTCTCATAAACATTTACGAGGTAGTGGGTGTAGGGTGTGTAAGTTATAGTCATTATTAAGATTAATTGTTTTCAACCATGTTAATTTATTTTCGAGTCAAGTGCGCCATTATTCGTATAAATAAAATATCCATGTATAAATAAATATGATGTCTGTTTGTAATATCAAATGAAGTTTATGACTAAATGCGTATATATATTAAACAGCCAGATGCGTGTCAGGCTAAAAATAGGGTTCCGTAGTCACCTATAATGCAAGTGGATTTAAAATCGTGTCCAACAGATAATTGTAATGTTTAATTATTATATCCTTATTTTTGTACTAAGTTTTCCAAGTATTTGGTTTTAAACATCACGACGTTGCATGCGATTTAAACAGTAACTGCGGGACTCAAATAGTATTATACAAAATATTGAAAAAAAGTATTTCTTGTCAGCACCACAAGCTTTTAACTGGTTCATTTATTAGTATTATACTACTATTACTATTACGAGATATTTTATTATTACATTCATTACTTACATCAGGCAGAGGCTGCACAGTTCTATTATGAAGGTGAATCCCGCCAATTTCGATCACAGATGGCGGCAAAACCTTCACTCCATTCAAAGCATAGTAGGTATTTATAAGTACGACACTGGCATTTTTACCAATGTCTTCCAATGGTGGTAGTGTACGTCCCAGTCTTGATTCCAGCAAATTTTGATACCTCGAACTAATGTAATGATGCCAGTACTTATAGTAGAGTAAGTCCAAAGAATTCATAATTTGTTCTAAAAAAGTCATTTCACTCGTGAAGGGCAATAACGTACTTGGGTATGTCGCAGGATTATCATCGCCACCTACCCATGCAGCCGTCCAAGGCAACATGGTACTGGTTATGAGTCCTATCGATGCTTTCCCGTAGTTATGAACTATACCAAGCATACAATCACTATTAAAATGTTCTAATAATATAATATTATAGTCTCCTTCTCCCTTAACGAACTCCTCAAAGACATCAGAATTAAGTAGCATCTCACACAATTTTATGCCCTCGTTCGCAAATCTGCTTATTGTAGCGATTTGCTTGAAGTAGTTTTGGCCTGGAATGCCGTTCATATTCTCATAGGTTTTTAAATCTACCACTTCAATACTCAGTGGTGCGAGTCCTTCGAGACTGACATCACGCCTGTTTTTGTTAGGAGTTTTGAGAGGATAGAATGAGACGACAGTCAGGTGATGTCCTCGCTTGGTTAATTCTTCAAGGATTGGTTCGACGACCATGTAATGGCTCTTACCTGGGTAAGGAAGTAAAACTAACATTTTATAGCTCTCACAAACACTTATTAAAAACATTGCATATACTACGAGATATTTCATTGCTGTAATTGGATGGACGCGTTTGCTTTTAAAGACCGCTGTCGGTTGACTGCTTCAATGTGCATATAACGGCCCATTCACGACCTTTCCGCTGTGAGCGGCAGCGAAAAGCGAAACGCCGAGCGGCCATATCAAAAGTATAGAAATGTACGAGGCACGCCACGAGTCGCCGCTCATAGCGAAAAAGCTAGCGGTTTTTGCCGAGCGAATTGCTACAGCGGCGAGCGTTATGGAGAGCGGCGGGAACAAAGGCACAAGTTCGTATGTGCGACGCCACGAAACAGAGCGGCGTGGACAGCGGTGCAGGAGTGACGGACTCAGCGGCGTTAAATAAAAACAAAAAATTTTAGACAATTTTATGGCGGTAATGGATACCGAGGCTTTTATAACAGAAATTTAAATAGACCGCCTATATGGATGTCAAAATATCCCCAACATAAATATAAAAAGGTTGTGGGAAGAAATTAAACAATGTTTTCCGGAATATAATGGTACTAACGTTTAATTTAAATTGATAACACAAAAACATAGAACCTAGGTACCTACCAAACGAAGCCACTGATATGTTGACAAAACTACTGGTATGTTTACGTAATGTAGGTGGATAGTTGACAAGTTTTAAAAGTTAATTTTTTTCTCTGTCAGTAGGTACCTAATTAGCAAAACAGTTTACATATCAGTAGTTTTGTCTGTAGATATAACTACACACGAAACTACTAGTATGTCTTATACGCAATGTAAGTAGTTGACAAGTTTTTAAAGTTTTTTCTCTCTGTAAGTACCTACTTAGCAAAACACTTGGAAACATCAGTTACTTCTTATAGGTAGGACCTTCGTATAGGTCACTAAATCCACCATCTAAATACCGATCTTTATTTAGTTCGTGCACTCATTCTATCATATTTAAAAAAAAAAAAATGTTTCTAAACAGACAGGGGATAATTTTTATAACGCCATGATTTTTAACACGTTTCGACTACCTAAATACGTCCACCGTCGCCGCTGCAACTATTCGCTACTAGGGTTCGTGGCGTGCAAAACGCACCGCTCACCGACGCCGCTCCGCTTTTCGCTAAGACCAAAACTCGTGGCCAGGCCGTAAGCTATAATTAAAAAATGTAGATAACAACAAGGTTCCATTATCGTATAACTTTCTTATTGTATTTTACCCGATAAGTAAGCAATATTTCTTTTCGGACGTCTGACACACAACATTTAGTTCCAAATTAAGCAGACTACTTGTACTGTGGGTACTAGACAACTGATTTACATTTATCATATTTTTCTTATCATAAATATTAAAATACGCTTGTTATCTTAAGATAGCAATCGTGCAGCTTAGTTGGAGGTTTTCGGGCCGCTTAAAAACATCCATAGGTAAGAATATATAGCTACAACGCCTTGCCAGTCCCAACCCGCAATATCAGATCAATAAAAAATATATTATCAAATCGGTTGACCCAATCGATAGTTCTGAAGTAACAAAAAAAATACCAGACGAATTGAGAACCTCCTATTTTTTGAAGTCGGTTAAAAACAATTTGATACTTCAATATCGATCGAATCGAATCGATCGTGGATTACTGCAACAGGCAGTAATCCACGATCGATTACCGGGTCGGGTCAAAAGTATTGTAGGGTTTTTCTAACAAAAAAATCTTTATGCCAACCTGGAGTATAAACTTATTTAATTGGTCTAATAACATTATGTCTAGTATAAAAATATAATTTCCTGTGGTCATTGTAATAATACAAAGTAATATTAAACTAAAGTTTATTTCATTCGTCATTATTTTGATTCTTTTTATTATTCCCTTCTTGTACAGCCTCATTGATCGCCGTGAAGATGGCTCCAGCGCGGACTTTTTTCAATATCTTCTTATCGTGAAATGGGTGTACATGAGCCGCAATTCTAAAAAAGAAACACACGTATCTGAATTTTCATGTCTTTGTCATTTTCAACTGATTTGATTTTAAGGGTTCCAAAGTTTATAGTTCATCCCTTATAGATTCGTCATGTCCGTCGGTTCTCGACTTACCGTCCAAACGGTTAGTGCTAGAAATATGAAACTTTGTATGTAAGTATACGAGTATGTGTTTCTATCGGGTCAAAAAAGTGCTACAACAAAATCATGAAAAATATTTATAACTTTTTTTTGACACGATATTATTTTCACTTGCCATTATATATGACTACGGAACCCTATTCTACGCGTGGCCTGACACGCACTTGCCCGATTTTATTGATAAGTTATTATAAGCTGGATATTAAATTTATTTTCGGGAATTGCCGATATTTTTTACTGCTGGAGATCCATAATCATGGATGCCCACAACAACTCGGCAGTTTGTTATTCCAAGAGGGCAGACAAGTCTTTCTGGCTTCTTTCTAGTTTATTTACAATGAAAAAGTATGGTAAGTAAATCGCATTTCTACTACTAACTTTCAAGTGAAAATAATCATTGTAGTATTAATGAATGGTTTCTAATTAATAAATAAATATTTCGGACATGTCACACACAACGCTATCTAGTCCCAAACTAAGCACAGCTTGTATTATGTGTGTACTAGACTGATATAAATAGATAAACTTACATACACATTGAAAACAACCAAAATCCGAAACAAATATTTGCGGATCACACAAACATTTGGTCATTAATTGGCTTTTCTCAAGTTGGTCTTATTGAACTCTAAATAAAATACTTTATTCCTACCATTAGAAATCGATTTTTGAAATAAAATCTAGCCTTATTCCCAATATTATTTGGGGTCGGCTAACTGAAGTTCGAAGGTTGAACTAGTTGTGAGTAAATTTGAGGGCACTGACTTCCAATAACAATTGCCATAGATGTTCATGACAACAGCGACCGACGGCTTTGCGTGCTCTTCGTGGCACGGGCGTGAATCACCGCCATACTTCCGAACTCCGGGCTGCTATTAGGAGTTTCTTAAGAAAAACACAAGAACACTTTTTAGCCGACCCGGGATTTGAACCCGAGACCTCTTGATTAGTAGTCGCATACGCTATCCACTAAACCAACGAGGCAGTATTCCTTACAAGTGTTGTCCCCGGCACGTAGCTTGGCAAGAGTCGTTAGATGCGCAGAAGTCATATTTTAGGTCCCTTTGGTACGCGCGCGGGACGCGGGGTGTGAGGCAGCGCCGAGCCGAGCGGGCGAGTGGTGCATCACTATACCCTCGCCCTTCGCACTGTTACGCGAGGACACGTAAACGAGGTTTTAAAAAAAAACACTTTTTGGTCACACAAATGAAATAGTTTAATGGTTCGACCTTGATACAATTTTTGGTTACTCAAAACTGGCAGACACACGATATACGAGGAGATGGTACCGGCTCTAAGATCGGGGCGAGACTAACTCAACGCGGAAGCGGGGAGGCAGTGCCGCTCTAAGATGATGACATGACATTTCTTATTAAGTTTAAGTAATCGATTATTATTGATTGTTAATGACTTTCTTTAACATCGGGAAACTATAACAGCCCCCCGATTTAAAGTAAACTACACCCTTCAAGGTGAAGTTTATGTTTAAGTTAGTGATATATGAGTCAACCGATTCGAAGAGAGGGTCCTGTGTTAACGGTTGAGAGTTCAGTGTCATCTAACTCAGGGTCATTATTTACAGGGGTCTTATTTTCCTTAAGTTTTAATATTTTCTTGTGTATGCCAGTTTTATACACCTTATAGATAATAAAGCACATAATAGAAATAATAGTTACAATTGTAATACTTGAATAATATTTTTGATATAAAACAATATGTGGTCTTTTAATTATATTGTTAAGACTTTTCAAGATTTCAGGATTATCATAGGCTAAGGAATCTAAGTTAACATTCTTAAGATTAACAACAGGTAAGGTTGATACAATGTTATTATATGCTACAAGGTTACAACATGAATCATTTAAAATATTAAAATTAGAAACAATAGTTTTCAGTTGAATTTTACGATTTCCATGCGGGATTAAACGAGTGTCCTTGCAATAGGCAATACATTCAGAAGGTAAGTACAATACACCATTTCCACTAAATTCTATTTCAGTAGATTGAGAGTTATTACATTCTATGCTTATTTTGTTTTTTTCTGACATTACATATAGCCATCTACTATTGCGTAGTGGCTGCCAGATGCTAACATGACCATGAATAAATTTGGTTTCACAAATCGAAGGGATTGAGGTAAGTACTTTTGTGATGATTTCTGTCTCACAGGAAGGCGTCGCAGAAGAGGAGTATAATATTGATGTTTCACAAAGGTAATGATCATTATTGATTATTTTACAATGATCTAGATTATCTAGCTTACAGTACATTGACTTATCTCTACTGATACCAATATATTTGGAGGATGGAATGATGGTTGAATATGACTTTGGATTATTTTTATCATGAGGAACCAGCGAAGGTAAGTTATGATATACATTTAAGTGTATAGGGTTAATGAGAGGGATTTTTACTGTGAAGACTACTTTTTCTTTATTGAAGTAACTAGATACTTCTGATACATTTAAAATAGTATGCATGTTATCAAGGTTTAAGGGAACTGGAAGTTGTTTAGATGCTGGTAAGAATCTGTAGTTATCGACCAATTCGGTATAAAGTTCTTTAGGTGTTAGGATAGTGGGATACAGGACATTAGATTTGCTGAACATAATCGAGTTAATTATATCTTCAACTTTGAAGGATAAGGCTAGGAGACTGTTTTCTATCATAGAGATTAATTCCAACATACGAGACCTGATACCTAATTCTTTTGAAACGTAAGTCAGATTTAGAATATCTAGGGACAATTCATCCATTGCTTTTTTCAGATGTTTTTCATTTAGTTTTATCATATGTAGAGTTTCATTGAAAGATCTAAGTGAAGTAGCAGTAACTAATATATTTTCTTTCATCAGAAGGGCTAGTTTCTTTTGGTCTGTTTCTACCTCTCTAATGGCATTGTCGTATCGGATGGCGTCGTCCTCATCCATTGTGCCAAATATTTTCTTTGATACAGTGCCTACGAATCCTAGAAGTGCAGATCTTCTCGACTGGCGAGACGTAAGGTGAAAAATAGCTTCATTGTCATGGGCTATATCATTATAACGAGTATTCAATGGTTCAAAGAGATTTCTACATTCTAAATAATCAAAGACTTTACCATTGTCACATATTTGTTTGCATTTATCGAGGATAAGACGGAGGTTTAAGATATGCGGGTTAATATAGGACACATCATAAGGAATAACTATACTAAGGTGATTATCTATTAAACTTAAAGAACCTAAGGGGTCGAAGTAGATGCCAGGACTGTTCGTCAAGGGCGTGAACTCCTGACCCAGCGCAGAATTACTGTAATAACATATAATTAAAATTAGTATTGAGTATATACCTATAACTAAGACTATGTTTTAGATCTAGGGGCTAGTTTGACCTCGTCATAGTGATGCGTCACATGACGCCTATTTATGAGTAAGGTTAAGGTGTTTTTACCATTGACCTTTACAACCTTATATGGTCCTTTCCAGATTGGCGAAAGGGCTTTGCGCAAACGTACATGGTTTTTGAGATATACGTAATCTCCTACTTTGTATTGAACAGGTCGTGAGCGGGCGTCATAATACTGTTTGGATCTTTCTTTAGATCTTTGTATGTTTTCGATAGCTTTTTCGCGTGAAAGTTTTAGACGATGGTGCAAGGATTTGAGATATTCTGGATAAGTAAAGTCTGATTGTAATTCGTAGATGGAGTCTGGAATAAAAGCCTTCTGGCCGAAGAGAAGCTCATACGGCGTGAAGTTGGTAGTGGAATGAGTAGAGGTGTTATACGCCAACATAGCAGTATAAACATATTTGTGCCAATCAGAATGATTTTCATTGACATAAGATTTAAGGTATTCCTTAAGTGTGGAGTGACTGCGTTCAAGTGCACCTTGAGTTTGAGGATGGTATGGGGAAGACCAGATTTGTTTAATTTTTAGGAAATCGCAGGTTCTTTTAAATAAATCTGCGGTGAAGTTTGTGCCTTGATCGGTTAAAATAGACTTCGGGATGCCGAAAACAGAAATAAAGTGCACTAGACACTCACATGTTTCTTCTGCAGTTGCATTAGCAATAGGGTAAGCGAGGGAATATTTGGTGAGGTCGTCCTGTAGTGTAACAATGAACTTGAGCTTAGTAAGTCCAGCTTCTGGAAGAGGACCTACAAGGTCGAGGCTGAGTCGTTCAAAAGGCTTTGTGGATGTGGTAGTTATTTGCATTGGGGATTTATTAATCTGTCTTAGAGCTTTGTTGCTTTGGCATTGGGAGCAATTTCTTACATATGTTTCGATATCTGTCCGCATATTTTTCCAGAAATACCTTTCTTTTATTCGATTAAACATTCGCGTAGATCCTAAATGTCCGGCAATAGGAATGTTATGGTTTTCGCGAAGTATTCTTGATATCTCCGAGGGTGTAGGAAAAATTATTGTATTGTGATAAATATGAACTGACACTTGAGTATTGTTAAAGATATAGCAGAACATGTTGTATATTTTAGCCCAGATATGTTTGTCGAAAGGATTTTGGAAGTCAGTAATGGCTAAATTCAGGTTGGAATCAGTTGGATTACGTAGTATATCGGATTGAAGGTTTAGTATACTTTTATAAATGTCCTCATAAGAGCTATTATGAAAGTGATATACTTTGGTGAATAGGAAATATATTGTCTTTCCTCTGTGATTGAATGAGATAAAAGAGTAGAGAGTTCTTTCCCTATCAAGGAGTTCCTTTGAGTCTTCAAGGTTGCTCAGGATTTCTTCTACGTGAGGGTTGGAGTCATCGAGATCGATGGAGGTAGGTATTACCATGATTTTGCAGTTAGTTTTCAAGATGCTTTCGTTGTGTTTTATGATTTTAGCGTTGCTATTAAAGTCTTTGTTGCTCATTGTTTTCAGGCATTTGCTATAGTTATTGTCACGAGAAGGGTTTGTTGTAGGACTCGGGGATTTGTTAGATGTGGTAGGTGCTATAGGATCATCGATTTCCGGTGGTGAATCGTCGTTCTCTAAGAGGTCTACGGATGGTAGTTTATCGTCGAGGTCTAGGAAATCAGGAGGTAGTTGGATATCAAGATCCTCAAGAGTGAGGGGGCTGAATTGAGGTGTGGGATAATCATCTGAATTTTGGTTAGAAGTGGATGGAATGGGATCACAATCTGATGGTTGAATTGGATTTATAGGATATCGGGATAAGGCGTCTGCAGCAGCATTAAGTTTTCCCTTCTGGTAACCGATTTCATATTCGTATTCCATTAGTTTCAAGCGCCATCTTTGTAGCTTGCTACTGGGGTCTTTATGATTGAATAACCACTTCAATGGTCTATGATCAGTAATGATCAGGAATTTTCGTCCATAGAGATAGGGGCGAAAGGTTTTGCAGCCGAACAAAATAGCGAGGAGTTCTTTTTCGGTGGTATTATAATTAGATTCGGCCTTGTTGAGGGTCCTGGAGGCATAGGCTATTGGCCTATCTTTACCAACTGGACCTTGACTGAGTACGGCACCGATGGCATAATTAGAAGCGTCACACGTTAAGATAAAAGGGGCAGAAAAATCCGGATAAATGAGGACAGGAGCGGAGGTAAGTTTGTGCTTGAGTTCATCAAAGGCGACTTTTTGTTGGTTTTCCCATAGGAAGGGGACATCTTTCTTTAAAAGTTGAGTCAGAGGTTTGGCAATTTTCGAGAAATTAGGGATGAAACGGCGATAGTACGATACGAGTCCAAGGAAGGACTTAATGTCCTTTGGGGATTTAGGAGTAGGAAATTTGGTCACGGCTTCTATCTTTTCGGGATTAGGTTTTACACCATCTTTAGTTATTTGATGGCCAAGATATGCGACTTCACGTCGGAGAAATTCGCACTTGTCAGGTTGGAGTTTTAGATTGTAGTTTCGAAGCCTTTGGAATATTAGCGAAAGATTTTCAATATGAGAATTTAGGTCGTGAGAATATATGACTATGTCATCTAAGTACACAAAACACCGTATGCCTTGGAGACCTGTAAGAGCGGTATTCATTAACCGTTGGAAAGTAGCGGGTGCATTTTTCAAGCCAAATGGCATTCTTGTAAATTGGTAATGTCCTCGAGGTACACTAAACGCTGTTTTAGGAGCGTCCTCTTCATTAATCAGAATTTGGTGGAACCCCGATGCAAGGTCGAGGGTTGAGAAATATTTACTCTGACCCAGTTGATCTAGTATTTCGGATATCTGCGGTATAGGGTAGCTATCTCCAATAGTGATGTCATTTAGTTTTCGATAATCGATAACTATACGCCATTTTTGCTGTCCTGATGCATCAATTTTTTTTGGGACAACCCATATTGGTGAAGACCAAGGAGACTCTGAGTGTTTTATGATTCCTTGATCAAGCATTTGATCTATTTGTTTGTTGACTTCTTGTTTGTGTATCTCTGGGAACCGGTAAGACTTTACATTTATTGGGTTTTGAACACTCGTTGTTATGTTGTGTTTAAGTGCATTTGTGTGGGAAAGTTTGTCGCCAGGGATGAAGAATATATCTGAGTATTCAGAGCAGACATCATGAAGAGCATTTGCTTCTTCAGTATTGAGGTGGGAGATTCTGAGAAGGTTTAATACTTCTTGTGTTCGAAGGTAAGAGTCGGTGCTCTCGAAATGACAAACTGTATGAGCATTTACTGGAACAGAGGGTTTGACTAAAGAACTTAAGGGAATGAGTGTGATATCCAAGTTCGACTTAAGGGTTATAGGAGTTTCAGAAGTATTGATTATTGATAAGTTAATTCTTTTGTTTTCTTTGACTGTGACTAAGCAATTGGCGATCAGTAAATCTTCGTGATAACATTGATCTAGTACGAGTCCTTCTTTAACCTCAGGGTTGGTGACGGAGCATTCTACGACAGTTTCGGTTCTGGGAGGAATTACGTAAGTAGGCGCATTGAAATGTAATTTTATTTCGTATTTACCCATTTTTAAGGTTTCACGAGTATAGTCAATAGTGCAGCCAAAAGCGATTAGCATATCAGTGCCAATTACACCATCATAAGGTAAGTGTATTCGAGGTATTATATGGAATCTATGCGTGATACTATTTTTATCATCTATTTTTATTTTAAGCGGGAAATGGCCTATTGTTGGTGAGGCTTGATCAATGGGGTCAATACCTTTCAAAAAGATTGTGTCTGGTGTTATATCAACTGGTATTTGTATAGAAGAGTTTTTCAGAAGGCTCACAGTTGCGCCAGAATCTACAAGAAGAGATATGGTAGTGTTTGATACTGGGGTACGGACATGGATATGAGGTAAGAGTCTATTAGATGGATTAATATTAATTTCATAAATTTTTGTTTCAGGAACTGGACGAGGAGCGATTGAGTTTAAAGTGGATTTGGCATGTACAGGATGATTTATTTGACAATCAGCGGGAGTAGTGGATACAGAGGATACAGCGGTGCGATTTATTTGCGAGTCCCTATCGTTAGGGGATACAGAGGATACAGTGGTGCGATTTATTCGCGAGTCCCTATCGTTAGGGGATACAGAGGATACAGCGGTGCGATTTATTCGCGAGTCCCTATCGTTAGGGGATACAGAGGATACAGTGGTGCGATTTATTCGCGAGTCCCTATCGTTAGGGGATACAGAGGATACAGCGGTGCGATTTATTCGCGAGTCCCTATCGTTAGGGGATACAGAGGATACAGCGGTGCGATTTATTCGCGAGTCCCTATCGTTAGGGGATACAGTGGATATAGCGGATGTAGTATTGGTGTCCTTGATATAGAAGTGTTTTGGAATTTGATGCTTGGGTCTCACGAGACACCACCGTGAGCCCTTTACTCGTTTAAACCATAACTTGGTTTACCTTGAGTATCTTCCGTGTAGTCATTGTCTTCGTTGCTATTTACCGCGTGAACTTGAGCTTGATTATTTTGGTAACGCCTTGGTAATGGTCTTTGATTATTTCGATCTCTAAAGCGATTGTTATTGAACTCCCGTTTCCTACATTCCTCAATAGTATGGCCCACGTTTTTACAATAACGGCATACTGGGGGACCTGAAGTAGATGGTCTTTGATTATTAGACTCGTTTGAAACACCTAGCTGTATGGAGTTTCGGTTCTGTTGGAATCGACGTTGCGACCAACGGCCTTGATTAGGTGAATTAGTATTGGTTGCTGATGGGTTACGCTTAGAGGTGGTCTGTAATATTTTTTCTTCGGACACGGCGAAGCCAATAGCTTCGTTTAAGGTTTCAGGGTCACGGCATCTGACTATAGTCGATAATCGAGAGTCTAAGCCACTGATAAATGTATGCAATGCTAAGTCTTGCATTGCAGCGACACGGCCAGTCAGTTCACCTTTTTTTCTTGTGGGTATCGAAATATTTATTTCAGTTAATAGTTTAGCTAGGCATGTCTCTACGCGTAGTGCGAACTGGTTGACTGTCTCACTATTAGTTTGGCAACAATCCTGGAGATCCGAGAGTAGTGCAGCGTAATGTTTTTTCTCGCCGAATTGGTTTTTGAGAAATTCCTCTAACTGTGGCCAGTTTTCAAATTCCTTAATGGAGCACGCACTTTCGGCACGGCCTTCAAGTTGGCTCAGAATATATTTTAATATTACATCTTGTTGAGATGGTGACCCAAGACTTATTGCATTTCTGCAATTATTTAAAAATGCATTAAGTTTTTCGCGGTTCCCGTCGAATTTATTAATAAATTTGCTTATAAAATTCATGTCGATTTCTTTTGTGTCCTTAGACATGATACTGGGCTCGTCTTTAGGCATGGCAAGTTAGTCAAAACAAAAGATAACGCGTGAGGTACGGAGTTGCGATAAGAACGGATGTTGCACTATTCTCGGAGATGAGTGATAGAATAATATTTTTGAACAAATGATTAACTGAATATTACTAAAATTAGCACTTTGGACCTTGAATTAATTTAGAACTATGCGATGACACTTTGTAGTTTAGATCACTGGCACTATTTTCACCACACGTATGGTTTCGAAGTATACTGGATTTACTTACAGGAACACTGCGACTGCGACGGCAACACGAATCATTTCGTAGCCCGGCGAGATCACCCAAGGTGAGTGATAGATATTCGGGGTACACCCCGTTACAGCAATACGGCACGTGAGGGTCTAATGAGACCAGCAGGATACAGCGGCACAGCGACAGGATACAGAGATAGCACTTTCACTGTCACAATCACAATTTTAACTGAATTGAGGCGATCCGAGGATTTTTTAAAATCCCTTAAGCTGCCACCAATGTTACGCGAGGACACGTAAACGAGGTTTTAAAAAAAAACACTTTTTGGTCACACAAATGAAATAGTTTAATGGTTCGACCTTGATACAATTTTTGGTTACTCAAAACTGGCAGACACACGATATACGAGGAGATGGTACCGGCTCTAAGATCGGGGCGAGACTAACTCAACGCGGAAGCGGGGAGGCAGTGCCGCTCTAAGATGATGACATGACATTTCTTATTAAGTTTAAGTAATCGATTATTATTGATTGTTAATGACTTTCTTTAACATCGGGAAACTATAACAGCACGCATTGTGTCTACGTCCCGTTCGCTCCCGAATACACTTTTTAATAAAAAAAATGGTTTATCCTTAGTTATATCATAAATGCGAAAGTAACTTTGTCTGTCTGTCGCGCTTACACGTCGAAACTACTCGACCGATTTAAATGAAATTTGGTACTCAGTCTAGAACCTAAGAAAGAAAGACATACTATTTAAAAAAAAACTAGTACATCATAAAAAATAAGTATAATAACATCACTTTATGCGCTTCGTTGTTTTTTTTTGCTTGCTGAGATCTCCTGTAGTTGAAGGAGTACACCGGCATAACACCTTTTTTTGGTTTGAACGAGATCTAGTAAGAAGTTTTTTTTTAATCACTACATAGTATAAAACAAAGTCGATTTCTCTGTCCCTATGTATGCTTAAATCCTTAAAACTACGCAACGGATTTTGATGCCATTTTCTTTAATAGATAGAGTGATTCAAGAGGAAGGTTTTTATGTATAATACATGCATAATGTAGTAGATAATAATTTTAGACGTTTCTAATGTGATATTTTTTACACTTACATTGCAAAACGCTAGCTGTACCCTACGAGATAGATCAAAATAATGTACTACAGTATTGTACATCTTGAAAATCGGCCAAGTGCGTGTCAGGCCACGCACAGGAAAGAGTTCCTCAGTCACCCATAATGGTACGTGGATTTAAAATCGTATCTAATAGATAATTGTTATGTTTACGTATTTTACTAGTTAAGCCTCTATAACTCCTGAACTAACAAAGTCATCTAATCCGTTAAAGTTTTCCTTCAATGTTCATTAGATGCACTACCATCACGAATTTTTTCACATTTTTTGAGCGATCCGTTTAGCTTTTAGAGGGGGGGGGGGCGCCCTGTTTTTACAAAAAACTGCCCTTTAAAGTGGAATCTCGCAAACAGATACCTAAATCAAAAAATCGTCTTAGAAACCCTGTACTGTTTTTAAGAGACCTATCTAATGATACCCCACACGATAGGGTGGCCGCGAAAAAACAAAATCATCCCCACTTTAGGTGTAGGGGAGGTACTCCAAGTAAAAATATTTTTCACAATTTTATTGTAGCACTTTGTCGACGTAATTACAGCACATATTTATGCAAAGTTTCAACTTTCTAGCACTTACCGTTTGCACGGTAAATCGAGGACGGACGGACGGACGGACGGACGGACGGACGGACGGACGGGCGGACGGGCGGACGGACGGACGGACAGACGGACATGACGAATCTTTAAGGGTTCGAAGTCATTAACTTTGGAACCCTAAAAAGGTCTACAAAAAAGTCCGCGATGGTATATATCTATCTCTTAGGGATTTTTTTATTTTTACGAGAAATAATGGCTTATTTACGAAGCGATTTTAAGCAATACAGTATTAATCCTTATCCAATTAAGTACCTTAAATACATTGTGTATTTAATATAGATTAATATGGCCCTTTGCAGCATGTAATTTAAATTAATACTTTTGAAGATATTACAGATTTAAAATACAGAAACAAAGCGATTGGGGCGGTACCGGCCGGGCTCCGTTAGTTGACGCTGCTGTCGATTTGTCACTATCAGTTATTAAACTTATTAACTAAACACAAAACTTTATTATGAATTAATATTCTAAGGCGGTACTAGGTTCGCCGGCTCAGCTAGTCGAACAAACTACGGAACCCTTCATGGGCGAGTCCAACTCGCACTTGGCCGCTTTTTATCAATTACTGTGTATTACTGTGCATATCGTTTGTTGGAGATCCTTACTTAATAAATAAATAAATCACTTACCTTTGTATAACTACATCATCTTTGGTGATAACATGCGCGGGACACTTTATGTTGTTAAGGTAATCGACGCAGCGCCATTGACGGGAGTTGTTTCTGTTCGTATGTTTTAGGTAGTAAACGTATCGGTTCAATATCATTTGTAAAGAGCCCTGGTTTGATACGGTGTATTGCATCATGCTATAATCTGAAAACGGCAATGTTCTGGGTTAACATTTCTTGACTTTGTTACCAAACTTGGACCGATTTGTAAGATATTTTGTGTACACATCGGGTAGGTGTGAGAATTGGGAAACATCTGTTATTTATAGTCCTAGCACGCAAGCGGAGCCACCGGCATCAGCTAGTATATTTATGAATGTTTTTATGTTACACCATAGCATTTAAACTACTGATTCCCTATTTAATGAAAGATTCTATCAAAATTATATTTTATGAATGATTCGTAATTATGGCCCGGGTGATATAGGATATTGTTTTTGTATGAGGGTGCCAAAGTTAGTAGGTACCCTGCCTGACGAAACGCATGAGTATAATCTAAGACCAGTGGTCACCGTATACACATTGCTTAAGCATATGCAATGCAACATACTATGGCGCCTTGTAGGGATGCCTCTGAATCAATGGTCCTCCGGCTTCACACTCACCAACAAAATACGACAATACGTTGGTCTTCTGTGAGAGTGTAGTAACATCCCGGTCGTGCCCACCCCTTCGTGCTGAAACCAGCGTGACTATACTATCTTTAAAGTTATAACTAATTACTAATATTGACGGAATTTCCACTAGCGAAAGCTGATATAGACATAAGGAGTAACTTTCACAATTATTTTCGCTAAGCGACGTTACTCGCGATTTACTAAAATAACCATGGGTAACACCGAAGAACTTAGCTAGTTAAAATAGAAATGAAACTGACACAAAAAACACTCGAAACAACATTTCGTGGATCACACAAAGCGTTTTCCCATGAGGAGTTTGAACGCACAACACCACAATATTTTGTATAATAATTGTGAGGAGACCCGAGCCCAGCAGTGGGACGTTATGGAGTGTTGTTGTTATAATATATTACGAATTCTATATAACCACAATAAACTTATGGGATAGGGATATAGGCATCGCCTTGACCGAAGGGATAACTTCTTACAGAACAGAACAGTACGGAGAAGCCAGTCAGCTCAGTCTCCAGCCGCGACGAACAACGAGGCATCGTGGCTCGATGAGGGGCTTTACGCCACTCACGTATCTCGCGAAATTAATCCATTGGGGAGTAAATCCACCGCCAATACCCTCTAGGTACTTCATCTGTGCCCAAACCAGTACGAGAGCCGAGTTGACCACGATTGAGTAGCCGAGGGGCGGACCACGACGAGGTCCATGAAACAAAAAGACCTCCGTCTTATCCAAGCCAATGCACTCAACCACCACGCCCCCCCCCCCCCCCTCTTTGACCAGTGTTATCGGCTTTAGATTACGAGTCCAGGGAGAGACGCCCTCCAAGGGCCACAGGAGTGGTCCGAGGACAGACCCCGGCGGAACACCGCACGACATGGCCTGACTTTTCTAAACACCATCCCGGTCCTCGAATACGACGGTACGCTCCAATCAAATCAAACCATTTTTTTTTATTTCAAATAAACCATACAACGGCACTTTTGAAACATCAAGTAGTCAGTCAGTAGTCAGTCGTGAAGCTAATTGTCTGTTCCAATTCGTAGATCCTATGGAGAAGAACAAACAAGAAACTCCATGGACACTCTTATCCAACATTGTTTTTACAATTTTTGGTTACATTGTTTATGGCATTTTATGAAATGTGAGGACAATGTAACGATGCTGATCCTCCTCTAAATAGTCTGCCACTAGCCACCTCAGGTACTGTTGCACCCTGTGGTAAAGGAAATATATACTGACAACTTGCTAGCTTGGTCTATGATTTCAGTTTATCCCCAGGGTTGAGGGCACTGACTTCCCAATAACAACGGTCATAGATGTTATGACAACCGGAACCAACGTGCTCTCGAGGCAGGGCATGAGACACCGCCAAATGTCCACACTCCAGAGCAGGTCTTATACTTACTTTTATCAAAATTACCATCCTGTTTCTCATGGTGCGTTTTGATCAGATCAGTCATGGAGTCATCATCATTGCCGTCGGTGTATAGGTTTTCATCGTTTGGATTTAGTATAATTGTGTTCTCGCCTTCAGTGTCTCTGTAAATAATCGATTCCTAGAACTCACATCTTTACCCTTTCAATTTTTTACTATGAAAATAAATAAAAAATACAAATTGTGAATCACACAAATACATGGTCTGATCCGGGAATCGAACCCGAGACCTCTTGATCAGCAGCTGCATAAGCTAACCACTAGACCAACAAGGCAGTCAAACTGTACAAATAAAACCTTGTCTATTCTTGCATAGTTTAATCCAATTCTATAACTTCACAGGTCTCACTCATGACACTGATTCTAACCTAAGCAGAGCTTTCAGGTACTATCAAAAAGATCTTGACATTGGTTTTTGAAGTATGCCTTTTTTTACGTGTGGAAACCCCCTCGGGCCTTCACCACGCCAGGGTTTCCTATGCTGAGGGGCAGTGTGTCGGAATCGTACTGACTAAAATCACACAGTGACCAATGATTAAAGAAGAAATAGCTGGCAGCCCAAGACCATATGTTTGGTACTCTTTATGGAAGGCATGCTGGCACACTGAAGAGGGATTTGATGGATCTGGGACAGTAAGATGGATTAATAAAGAATACTTACCTTATATTTGCCATTTCAATATATTTAGAATCGTCATCATCTTTGTTGGAGATCTCGAAGTAGCATATTTCATCATTCAAAGTGTCCATGTTGCATTCTGCATCATTATCATTCTTAATATCATTCTCGTTGCTGTTCAAGGTATCATGTATTTTCTGAAATAATACATTTGTATGTATACTATATGGTTCAGCGCCCACGCAACTTCATCTGACCCACTTTTTAATCATGCTTGGCTCCTTGGTCTTTTATTATCTCTTGGTATGAGATGGCCTTTGGTATGAGATTAATTTCTGCAAGATGGCTACCTGTTTGCAAAACTCAAACAGGTCCCAAATTATGACTATTGAGCCGATAGTCAAGCCTCTGTGGATTATATCGGGATCTGGACAGGCGCGGCGTCAATCCTGTGGGGACCTGAAATAATATGGTCCGGGTGCTCCTCAGAGCAGGGTGCATGACATGGTCGATCGGGGTGAGTTTTAATGGAAACACCACATACTTTTAGAGTTACTTTTAGTCAAGAAAAAGTAAGAACCATTATTTATCTCTTTGCTTGTGGCTGTCTGCTTGAATGTTGGCTATCGCAGCAAAGAGGGGCCTATGTCCTTCCTCATGAATCAGAGTGCATGCAGTTTTACCATGAAAGTGAAACAGACAGAGTTACTTTCAAATTTATATTATTAGTTTAGATAAATCAAACACTTGCTCTTATTGAAATTAAACTTACCATGTCTTCTAGGCCTTTAATGTGTAGTTCTTTGCCAGCTTGTATAAAATCATTTAAGTTTTCTACAGACACCAGTACCTCGCCTGTGTACACATACTCTAGTATTGCACTTAGTGTTGTATATGAAATTTTCTAAAAAACAAATTGCTTTTTACATAACTTGGTATATAAGTAACTTGTCACAGATCCTTGGTCGAATCTAAATATGTAGGTAAAGCAATCTCCTTTGGCCTCATGGGAAAAATAAAATTTCTAAATAGAATGTTTTTCTTTTATTGAAACCTGGTTGCCAGTAAAAAATCTACATTCGAAACTTTTACTAAAAAAGGAAATTTAATTGTCTTTTAAAATATGATACACGGTGATACAACTATGAATAGTGCAACACTGTTCAGAAATGGCATTATTTCTTGAAATGAAATTTTCATTCTGTTTTACTTTTTATTATTAAATAGTGTAATAATATTTATTCATCACTAGCTGACCCCAGCAGTCACATATTTTATTGCCTGATGCATGATGTTACCTATGCAATAGAATCAAATTTGTATTCCATAAAAAGGGTTTTAGTGAGTCAACCATAAAAGATAAACATATGCTGTGGTGGAAATTTTCTTTAGAACTTTTGAAGAATTGATACTCCACTCCTATTGGTTTATGCGTGATGATATGACTGCCTTGATGGTCTACTGGTTATCATTCTCTACCATTGTGATACAGAGAAAAATACTTGTTATATACGTTAGAATTTACATGCTGATAATATTTAGCAATTCATAAAATTTTAAGCGAATGTTACTTACGTTCAGAAATATAACAGGATGTGAGCATTGCGCTGTCGATATAAGGTCTTTAATGTATGAACTTGCCAGGGCAATTATCACTTGATGTACCTTAACCAGATGTCCGTCTGCAGCCAGAGTCATGTCTACAAACTCACCATTCTGGAATTATTTAGCTAGTGAGGCAAAAACAAAAGGTTATCGACTTTTATTTATTTATAAAACTTAACTAGATGTTACCTGCTGTAGAGTGCTTAATCCATTACATATATTCTTTTTATGCGCATTCCACAACAAAGAAAAATGAGATTGAGCCATGATTTAAAACTCAATAATCTTCGTTTATTTACAAATAATAAGTATCTAATTGTCTCAATTTTCACTTCACTGTTTGGATTTGACAGACAGTGACATTTCACGTTCCATAGTTGTATTTATTAATTTAATGTATTATCTTTATTGTATTATCAAGTTAGACAAGGACAGCTAGATGGGTAAGAAACATAAGAGACACTCAGAGACAGTGAAATAAGAAATAAACAGGTAAAAGACTAGAAGAATAAACTACTTGTAACAGAGTTGTAGGTATTCATCACACTGAAGCTAAGTAGGAAACCTGTGGGTGCCCGCACACACACAATAATATTGTACAATAATATTGTGACACACGGCCCCGCACACTATAATCCACAATAATATTGTACAATACAGCCCGCACACACGCAATATTATCGGCAATACGTACTTTATTGCCAATATTATTGTGTGTGTGCGGGCACCCTGTGGAAGTGAAACGTCAACAAAAAATTCGTGACACTGTGACGTCATCTGTGCACTAAACATGGCGGTCTTAGTGCTGCCCAGAAGATTTTAATTTTATTAAGTTTTATCGATAAACGTTCTTGGCTCATTTTATTTTAAATATTATTGAATATTAATTATTTGTAGAATTTATACTTTAATAGGAAGTAAGTATATTGTTATGTGCAAAGGTACTTTGATTTAGATGTGTGAAATCTAAGAAAAGTTCGTGCTTTAAATTTGCCAAGTAAACAATATGACGATTTTTAAAAGTGCTACACTTATTTTCTAAAGTTATCGTTTGACAACTCAGTGACCGCAAAACATAAACATATAGCGTAGTATAGTGACATCTGCCCATCATCAGTATGCTAAATTTTATCGTCGTTTCTTATGTTGCCGTCTCGCTCGCACTTGCGTATATGCTGGAGAGGGATGAAAGCTTTATGTCGGCGATAAAACGTTAGCATGCTAGCTATGCTGTTTTGGATATCAAAATAGGAGTACGTGTTTTTCTTAGACTACTTACCTCTCTATTACAATCTATGTGTTGCTGACTCTAAAGTCCGTAACACACTACCGCAACGCATCTCACCCCGCATCATAAGTGAGAGTGATTAAAATTTTAAACTTATCAAGGGACAGAGTGATATAAAAAAAAAAAACACCTTCAGAACATTTATTTAATTACAAACGTCATTTGTTATGACTTCCACTCTAAAATCTGTTGAGATACTCCTTCTCACCGTGTAAACGATAATTTAAGTACCAGCAACAGCATGAGGAGCAATATGTGTACTGATATTGGCAACTTTTAAAGGTACCTGTAAATTAAATTGTGATGTAAAACAATACATTTATGGTATTAGTAAAGAAATATAATTTATATATGCATTTACCAAGGTAGAGGTGTCAGGACCGACCAAAACAGGAATTGTTTTCAACTGATTTTCTTTTGCAATATATGATTGTTCAATATGATGTCCAAAATATTTATTTATTTTTAATATGCCAATTTTTTGTTGGATGGCATGTTGCTGCAAAATATTGAAATATTAGTTTAGAATAATTGTGTCCACAGTTTTTTTTTCATGAAGTTTGCTTAAATAATGACATTATCATTTAAATAGGGCAAATGGGCGTTTTTCAAAATTTTGCTCAGGACTATTTTGCTATGTCCTACGAGTTTGACCATTGATTAAAAGGCAAAAATGTAGGAAGTGAGTATCAAATTATTTTATGTTAGGGTGAAATGTTTAACTTACTGTAAAAAAAAAGATAAACATAAGACTTAAGCGGAAAACATATTTTAATATTTAATAAAATACCAAATATTATCCTACTTTTTTATGTGTCCTACATAATATCCTGGAGTTTGATTACGTATTTTGGAGAATATATAAGCTATATTTAGATATCTTTAGTATTACTCGAATGAAATAACTCATTTTATTTGTTTTTAAATAAAATATAATAAGGTTGTAGTATATTATTCTAATATAAATACTGAAATTATCGGATTTAAAAAACTGGCCACAGCGGACAGTCCTGTTCGTAACGGTATGATTTTATAAAGAATAACAATAACATAGTCTTTGGCTCTAACTATTTTCAAGCAATGTCATATTGACAATGTTTTTATCATTCATTCGCTCTTTTCCTTTGAATTAAAACTGAAGAAATTCAATCGTCAACACTTGCGGTCCGTGACATACGTAACGGGTCTGTTTCTTTGTCCGGTACGAACATTGATTTTGAAAGGTAAGACCCACAAATTTTATATACTACATGTGTTAAATTATAAGTAAATATGTTCTAGATAATGAATGTGTACTAGTAAACTACTATAATCAACTTTTTTTATACCAAAGAAACATGTGATGACAAGTCCGCGTTATACGTAACGTCCAGACGTGACGTGATTTAGTATGAAAATAAATGGACATCCTGTACGTAACGGTGCAAAATTTTGAAAAACGCCCAAATACGGCTTGGATGGAATGACAGCCATAAAACCCATAAGTTTTTCTAAAATAGTTATATAGAATGAGAATGACATAGATCACAACAAGTCGTAACTAGCATATCAGTAATAATGTAGCAGCAACAAGTATACCAAAGGCTAAAAGTAAAAGTACAAATTTGAATTAAACGAGCAGTCTCCACGAGGGTGAGAGGCACGAGAAACCATATTCCTTCGACTGCAAAGACGGAGCAGGAATTATATAAGAAGCCCACAGTCCAACGACTACCCTGGATCATCGCCCCACCATAAAAAACTTGTATATTAATTTTGATACTTTTATAGCACGTATTGTTGTAAAATAATATGTATGTATTGAAATATGTTTATAATAAAAAAAGTATATCAATACTAACTATAAAAGTATATACAGTATTAACTTACTCTTACAAATTTGAAGGGTACGGCATCATCTTGTAGTTGAGTCACATTCAGAGTTTTGTTGCAACATTTTTCATTCCTTCCATTCATTCCATCATTATTCTATTCCAATGGCTTCCAGCCACTTTTTCTTTTTACGCTCATTTTTCGGGATCCTATAAAATATGTTTTATTATTATTGATGTGAAACATCTATAGCCGCACGTAAAACAGATTTCTGGCCTGGCGACGCGTGCGGCCTGGCGACGCGTCGCCACGGCACGCTATACGATATATATACAGTCTATATGCAGTAGTGTGTACGGTGTGGCGACGCGTCGCCACACCGTACACACTACTGCGTACCACTACTACGTAATATTTTATTTTATCATTATGACATATTTAGTTCCTATTATAATATGTTCTTTTCTGCATATTACTTTTACAAAATAATGGCGATGTTTCACATCTGCTAGGCGTCCCGTGACGGCTCAAATTTTTTTTTTGTATGTTTTAAGCGGGGTAGCAAGATAAAATAAGAAATTTTATATAAGCAATCATATTTAATCGATATCAAAGTCGATAAATAATATAAAACCCTAGCTAATAAATTAACATTATTTTAGAGTAAAAATATAGTTAAATAAGTCAAATCCATTCATGACCTCTAACTGCACATAAGAACCTTGCTAAATAAGATGTAAATCTTCCTTTAGTTTCCCGGCAACATTAATAATAACCAATATTTTTAATGTTATTTATAGCGTACCTGTGTATAGTTAAAGATGGCTGATTTGGTGTTTTTCTTATGCCGCACCCTATTACACTACACACTGGCATGTTTGCGACATAACCCTTTACATTATGCTTCAATTATTTAAATCACAAGCAAAATATTGAAAGACTTTTTGACAAGACAAGTACCGGCTGAACTCACTGACAATGATATCTGGTGCGCAAAACATGGTGGATTTTCGGCCTCATTAGGTATTTACGTATATTCATGTGTCATTTGTATGCATTATAAGTACGCACTGAAATACTGTCACATTGTTTTCTGCGAGTTACAGTGCTGAGTAAGAACGAGATAGATATATGTTTATGCGTGTGCCTTTAAAATGGGCGCTATTTGTATATGCAATAAAATTGGACCCCCCCCCCCCAGCCTGTGAATTTGTGATATATATAAAAAAAATACCAATCGACGTATCATAAATAGCACTTTCCAAAATTATTTATTATTAAAATAGCACCCTCTTAGTTTACGAGTAAAAAAATAATAAAGATACTACATGCTACGCCCTCTATATCACTTGAAATACTTCGAATTTCGTACTTTTAGCACAGTGAAAAAATTGCACCATACTCGAAACTAATTGCACTATCATTAGAATTTCATAAAATGCAATTGTTATTGCAACAAACAAATAAAACGTAATCAGTCAATTGACGAATGCGCGTGGTACGTTTGCGCATCGGTTTCTCCAAAGAGATCACAATACCGTAGCCAAGAAGTCGATGCTTAAAAGTCTATATCGGGTCGATACGATCCCGGGATCCTGATATCAATACCGGGATTGTACGAAATTTTGAAATAGTTTAATAATAGGGGTTTAAGTATGATATTACCGTTTTTTTGTAATGATGGTTCTCTTCTTCATCGTTTAAGATTCTTGAGTGATACTTTTTTCGAATCGTCCCTATAAGGTTCTTCTTTTAAAAAATGTGCAATATTCGATTATCGATTTCAGCAGTTTAGACAATAAATAAATTCGACTGATTTTTGGACACTGTTGCGGCGTTAGACCGCTAATGTAAATATTATCAATAAAAATGTGAGCCGTCACGGGACGCCTGGCAGATGTGAAACATCGCCATTATTTTGTAAAAGTAATATGCAGAAAAGAACATATTGTAATAGGAACTAAATATGTCATAATGATAAAATAAAATATTACTAATTATTAAAATAGTAGTCTATAGTAGCAGTAGTGTGTACGGTGTGGCGAAGCCACACCGTACACACTACTGCATATAGACTGTATATATATACCATCGTATAGCGTGCCGTGGCGAC
This sequence comes from Phragmatobia fuliginosa, assembly GCA_932526445.1. NCBI lineage: Eukaryota > Metazoa > Arthropoda > Insecta > Lepidoptera > Erebidae > Phragmatobia > Phragmatobia fuliginosa. The sequence continues at coordinate 9,506,307 of OW052064.1, read as the reverse complement.
GCGTCGCCAGTCGCCAGGCCAGAAATCTATTTTACGTGCGCCTATAGATGTTTCACATACGTGCGCCTATAGATGTTTCACATCAAAAAGTAACGGTAACTGTTTAGTGGTCTCAGCATGGTGTTATTCACTATAGCTTTCTCCGATCTGGTCAAGCAATAATGGCAGATGTCTACTGTGCTGAACTCCGAACAATGAGAGCAAAACTTGCAGTGAAACAGCCCCGACTCATGAGTCGATCTTCACCATTATTAACAAACGAGATATATACCTCTATTGAGATATGTATCTCATTTGTTACGTTTACTACTAGGTATTGTCAAAAATTTCAATGCCTAATTAAGCGTAAACTTATTTTTAGAACAATGAGATTAACTTTGTCGAGTTAAAAAACTTTCGGTTAAGATTTGAGTGGAACAAAAATGGTTATTTTAGCCTGGTTCTGGACTCTCCTGTCAAGGGCATCTAATTCGGTCCGAGTCCATCTAAGTATACCAAAAGAATACATCAGAATCAGTATGACCCAACCGTTGCAGACTCGCACCTTGTTATACCCTGACAAAAGACTTAAGGACTTTTTTCAGGCGGCCAAAGAAGCGTTCCCGCAACGTTTTTTTCATATCAGATTCTGGTACTCCCAAGGACTGAGAAACCTAGATATTTTTAGGTTTCGGTGGCAGAGATAGACCTGAGTTTTGTTGCTATAGGGCTGCTATTAATTCGGTTTTCCCTAGTTTTGACCGTACAAGCGGGGTTTCATTATCATCATCATCATCATCCTGGACTACAAATGAAATTTTCTAGGTTATATTCGGTCGGTTAAAAATTTATGGAGTCCTTAGAACTCTTAAAACCTCTAGAAGAGTACAACTTAAGTAGGTACTTATGTTTTAAGAAATATACGATGTGAAACTTAGGTCGACAAAATTGACTAAATAAAAAAACTTTTGACGCGTCCCAGTTTTTGAACTTTAAAATCCGGGGATTTAAACTTTTTTTCCTAGTTTCATTCATTCCAAATTACCGACCCCAAATAATTTTGGAATAAAGATTAGGAAGAAGAAAACACAAAACAACATAATATTTTTGTCTACAATGGGACCTTTTCGCGGTAAAATTATTTAAAAGGTTACGATACCATCACTTTTTCGACGTTAATATTTAAATGAAAGTGTGGCGACTTCTGTTCCACATACAGCGCGACGACATACGACAACGCCCGAGAAGATTGCCGATGGCAGAGCGAGCGGTCGTCGTAGCAACCAAAGATTGTTGATATTTTCTTTTACAATTTTCGCAAGATAAATATCTTATCATCTATATTTTGTGCATTTATTATTACAACAAATAAAAATAGTGAAATCACACTTCAAAAGAATCAATTAAAATCTTTTTTTTTTTGAAAATAGGTTTATTCAGAATCATCACTCGCTGTTTTACGTTGTACTAATTCTACCGTGTCCAGCGCCTTTTTCTGTTCAGCTCGGTTTTTGGCTTCACTAAAGGCTTTAAAAATGATATTAAGGCGAAGTTTTTTCATAATTCTTTTGTCGTGAAATGGATGGTTGTGTGTACTTCTCCTGAAACAATAAATGCTAATTCTGAGTAAAATATTTTTTTTATGGTATAGGTATATCATCTATATTTTGTGCATTTATTATTACAACAAATAAAAATAGTGAAATCACACTTCAAAAGAATCAATTAAAATCTTTTTTTTTTTGAAAATAGGTTTATTCAGAATCATCACTCGCTGTTTTACGTTGTATTAATTCTACCGTGTCCAGCGCCTTTTTCTGTTCAGCTCGGTTTTTGGCTTCACTAAAGGCTTTAAAAATGATATTAAGGCGAAGTTTTTTCATAATTCTTTTGTCGTGAAATGGATGGTTGTGTGTACTTCTCCTGAAACAATAAATGCTAATTCTGAGTAAAATATTTTTTTTATGGTATAGGTAGGTAGGTGTTAGCTAATGTAGTAAGAGATTCGACACGTAACACTTGCATCATAGCTCACACAAAACCAACCTAAAAATGAGAGCATTTGTGTTGTCGTTTTTCGTTGATGAATGTGAGACCAATGATGCAGAAGCATCCCACTTCCATATTGTGGGTCACCTTGCTGCATGGTCTGTACTCACAGTAAGGAATCTTTGATTCTACTTATTCTTTCCATCAGGCAGGGTAGAGAGTCACTTTGGTAAGCTACAAATAAATGAAACCATGAGGCAACCCATCTGGTAGTTATATTTTTATTTTGAACTTCTAACATACATTTTTTCTATTCTGGGAATCGAACCCCAGACCTCATAAATAGTTTAGGTTCAAAATCGTAAGGCGTTCATTGTTTTAAAGCTCACCTCGTTAGAACGCCGTTATCATTGGTATAGACATTAGCTGGACACTTCTTGTACGCATAGTCGACACAACGCCAATATCTATTTCCATTTTTTTGTACATATTTCAAATTATATATGTACCTATTAACTATGACTTGTAAGTTGCCTTGATTTGATACAGTATATTGTACATCCGAATTGCCTGAAAAAAGAAAATTTCCGTATTTACTTCTTTAAAAAGGTATACATAGTATATGACTATCTAGAGTCAAATCAATATAATTATTTTTTTAGACATTTGTGAGTAGGGTTGCCTGTATTTTCACATTTGTAATATTAAGTAGAAAGAAGGATACTTTCTACATAATATTATAAATGCGAAAGTTTGGGGAAAAGACTTTAGTATTTCGCACAAAAACTATTGAACAAATTTAATGTAGTTAAGTAAATTTTGCAGGCACTATCGACAAACTTGAATCATGATTCACTTCGCCGATTAATAATCAAAACAACAATGATTTCCGCCCTTCACAGTGCATGTCGCACTTATGACGTTTATATATTATGCACGTAAATAGTGGTAGGAGATCTATGCAATTTTTCCCTTTACCATCACTGCAGTAGATAATTTAATAGATAAAACAGTAATAATCATAAAAAAATAATTCCGCATTTACTTCTTTAAAAGGGATAGATGACCGACGTTCTAGAGTCAAAACAACATATCTTTATCAGAATTTATTTTTCTTCAATCATATTAATGTGATAATTGATAATAATCTATCAGATCATTCAAAAGATTATAATAAAATCAGATAAATAATCTGTGTAATGGCAGATAACAACGTAACCATGGAAATTGATGTTTACGCGAATTTCGACCTAATTATATTTTAATGTCTGTAAGTAAGAAGAATGGTGGATCATGATTCAAGTTTGTCGATAGTACAAGAAAAGTTGTAATAATAATAATAATCTGACTTACAGTATTCCTTATTTTTCTCTAAAGACTGACCAGTTCTGGAATTGAAGTTACTATCATCTTTTACCACACTCTTGTTTGATATTTCTGTAGTTTCTGGCATATCATCACTGTCGTAATTTTCAATAGTTGAGTCGACAAAACTTCTGAATAAAAAAAAAATTGAATGTAAAATGACCAGCATATTGCTGAATGAGCCTGAGAATGCAACAGATTGTAATAGAATAAAAATAAATATAATTCTTTTGTTGAAAGAAGTTGGTAAGTTTAGCAACTGGAACAGACCAGTTGCATGGAAGAGAAAGCAGACTGCGCTTAGGCCACCATTATATATTTTTGCTTGTATTCTACGTATGTCATACATCCGCTACTGAAGATAAGTGTCTCCTCTTTTTGGGAGGCATCACCGACCGAACTCTCAAGAGCCCACACCCTAACGTACTCGCGAATTAGCCCTTGTATAATCTAATTGTAAACTGCTGTAAATTCAATAAATCCTTGTAAACTCTCGTGTCTAGCATACGTCTCTTTCTCGTCCTGATATCGTGCACAAACGGCGATTAAAGCCGAATTACGTGACACTGGCTGTATACTTTGTATGATTCCTTGTTATGTCCAAGAGTCCCAACCTTCCTAATATATCCTGTAGGTAGGTACAGATACATTAACCGAAAGAGATCAGGTACTTTGAGAGCAGTACTGAATTGCTCCCAGTCTTGTTGGATAGCCATCCCAGTTGATTATGAGACAGAGAGGGAACAGGGAGTGCACCTGCGTACCCTATGCCTATAATATCGCCCGCTTAGTTGGCTGGTCTCCATTGAGACTGGTCGTTGTGGCCGAATTCAGCTAAGAGTACATCACTGGAAGTGTACATGTTAGTTCAATCTAACAACTAATATGTTCTTACCATGCTAGCATGGCAAAAGCAATTTTACTATTATGCTGAATAGGTACAGGATTAAAGTGTTTGTTTGTTTCTAAATAAGTAACTAACAAAATAAATAAATCAAGCATCTTGACAGGTATATGTAATACTTGATATACCCACATTTCCTCTTTGGGTCTCTCTCTATTGTCTTGAGGAGCATCAAGTTGCCTTCTTCCTTTTGACACTTGCATCATATCCTCTGGGGTATTTTTTAGTGGGTTTGATTGCCTTTCATTGATAGAGTCAATTTCCATGGTATTGCTCTGTAATAATAAATATTGATACAGAGATACTCTTATATCTTTTATATTCTACATGCATTAGTTCAACTATAATTTAACTTGTCTCACATAATGTTTAATTTAACTGCCTTGTTGGACTAGTGGTTAGCGTATGCTAGAGGTGTTGGGTCCATCCAATCCAATTAAAATAAATATGTACTTTCTCTGACAAAACCTGTTCATCATTAGCCTATCACTTTCCTATGATGAACAACAACAGGATGTATGGTGATGCCAACCCAAACTATGATGGGTAAAATCCCACTTAAAGGATCTGAGATCATAATGGGGAGGAAACAAGTAAGCTGGTAGTGAGTTCCAGTTTTTAACCTTTTGACCTGACTTTCAAGGCCAGCATGTGTTGTCCTCTAAAGGAAAGGAGAAGGTTTGATCAGTTGGAAGAGGTTATCAGAATACTTAACCCCATGGTAAAGGCCATAGAAGCACTGCCATAAAAGCGATATCTCTGCAAAGGTTCGAGGAACTTCGTGGCTGAAAATAATGCGGACTACTTGCCGCTGCAACCGGTCGAGAGCATGGCAAATACTGCGCGGATCCATTGCAGAGATGAGAACCCGAGTCTTGTAAAGACACAGATGCTCCGAAGAGAAGAACCGTCTCACCTTGTTTAATATGCAGAGCACCCGTGAGGCCACCTTTGTGATATTGTGTTAATCTATTCCCGTAGGTTGAGATCCCAACTTGCCTTGAGCTGTTCACACCCTAGATGCCTTATGAATGTTAAAGCATGAAAAAATAGTTAAAGCACAAGAATCAAATAATTAAGAGTTATAATCACCATTTCTCTCAGTCCTTTAATATGGAGATCTTTACCTGCTGCCATCAGATCATTGAGACTTTCTTTAGCAATATGAACTTCGCCTGTATATATGTACTCCAATATTGCACATAATGTACTATATGACACATTCTGAAAATGATTTTTTTTATTTTTTACCCAACTGCATCAGGGAGTAAATTTTTTTTCAAGTGTATGTATGTATGTCCATTTCTTTGACAAGTTCTACAAACTAAATGACTGGTAGTGACTGGTGGTGTGGTAGTGACACAGACTATTTACATTTTCAAATGACACCCATAAATGCAAAAAAGGGGAGTTGTAATTTTACTGTCACATTGGCAATTTGGATATCTAATGAAAGATTATAAAAAGACATTTATATGTAAGAAAATATAATATTTCATTTATATTACTGCTTCAACACAAATTCTCAAAAGCATACTAATTTCTTTTGAATTTAAACAAACATAAATAATAACAATATTTAAAAACATCTTATACCTGTTTGGAGCTTACATTTAGGAATATAACAGGATGTGGGCACTGTGCTGAAGATATCAATGCTTTAATGTAGGGGCTCGCCAGAGAGAGTATGATTTGATGGACTTTCACATGATGTCCATCTGCTGCCAATGTCATGTCTACAAACTCTCCACGCTAATTAATATCAATAAATAAGACTATGAATTACGATCATATAAAAATTTAAAATCAACAGAACAATAAAGTAACAACATAAATATATCACATAAACATCACCTAAGAGATTCAAATTAAAAAGTTATCTAAACCGCTACAGTTTTTCTTTAAAGTTCAACATATGGATTACTTTTTCAGATTGTTTGGGGCAGCTATTTAGAAGGGGGAAATACTCTCAATCTACTATTTCTATTATAATAAGTAGGTATTTCATCGGATGAACAGTGGACTTACTGATTCTATTAGTTTAATTTCCTAATAAATAATAAAAACCAAGTATACCTGTTGAAGCACGCTAAGACCACTACAAATGTTATTCTGATGAGCATCCCATGATAAGGACAATGTTTCTTTCATGTTTAAGTAGATCTTTTCGTTTTCAGTAAAAAACTTATGTATTCATACAAATAATAAATAACAAAGATTTCACCAATGCAAGCTTTAGCTTTGAGCATAGAGTATAGTAATATAGGTGGAATAGAGAGCCCACTCACGAGAATTTTTGACACCTATATTTGAAGAGTCGCCACCTGGTACCATATCCGCCGAACTAACGGCAATAGCTATAGCTATATGTATATATACCTACCTATTTATTTATTATAGGTATAGCTATAGGGTTTATATGTAGTAGTAGGAAGTAGGTAATTTAGTACATGCATTATAAAATCAAAACAGTTTTGCAAACATTTTGTATTTGTTTGTGCAGTAGTTAGCGCTTGATTCTTGATGACAATGAAATAAGTAAAATGAAATTTCATGTGGAAAAATAACCTGAATGTTTGCAAAACCGAAAGTTTTATAATACAAACAAAATAAAAATATAATGTAAATATTAAAGTCATTTATTCACTTGTATGTTTTATGTTTAAGCTTATTATAATAATTTTATGCACATATCTTCATTTCATCCTCACCATCGTAGGTAAGCTTCCCTGATAAAATCCGATTTATTGACTAAATTGACTTACACCAACTATAAATTTATTTTAATGTTTATGTTTATTGTCACATCTGTGAACTATGTTTTTAATTTTTCTTTATGCATTTCACATTTAAAAGGGTAATCTACAAAGATTTCTATTACTGTTTCTTCTTTCTGAAGCTTTATCAAAAGCTTTACACCACAATAATCACTGATAATCACACAAAATAGAAAAAAACTACACCGAAAGTAGAAACCATTTTGATTTTTTACCGGATTATTGCCATACCAGAAAAAAATTGTATAAAAGAATTTAGAAATTTAAAATACTGTCGAAATTAATTTAAAATATTGTCGAAATTAATTAAAAATGTTGAAAATAAATGTGTTACATATATTTAGAGAGTATTTTTTTTAACGATTTACGAAGCAGGTCTTTTTGAAATTAAAATTATATTGCAAGTTTATTGATATTGACCTAAGCGTCATCTATGATATTTTTAGACACTAGTTGCTTGTAAGTTTAAGCGGATCTTATACGAGATGGCGGTACTGTCTAAGCAGAAAAGTGGAGACCTACATCAAGTACGACAGTGTCCCCCCCCTGGCTTTGAGTCTGTCTGTGGCTCTGTGCTTTGAGTTCCGAATCGGAATTATTTTGACAGTTTTGACAATTCGATCACTTTCAGGATTGCCGACAGCAATATGTTAACTTCCCTAAAAACAGTGATGAAAAATACTGCACGTTTGGGGATAGAAAAATGATAATTCACCACAAAATAAATCAACGAATTTTTTTTTCTAATTGTAATGGAATAGGCGTTTGTTTCCATCTCACCTGATGGAAAGTGTAGATGAAGACGAAGGTGGTACACGCCCATTCAAAAGAAACCTGTTCACTCTACTCTTAAAGGCTCCAGTTTTACTTAGTCCAGTTTTAGTTAGTTTAACTTATCAGAAAAAATAGACCCAGGCAAGTCGAACCAAACGGTTTGACAACTCGTTTTTGGTGAGAGTCGCCCTCACTCAAAAACGAGCTGTCAAACCGTATGAACTTTCGCCTGCGCCTAGTATTCCGATAAAGGAATGGAGATGGCTCGATCATTGGCTAATGTCACTCAGTCACGTGATCAAACAAAAAATTTGCCTATGAAACAAGAGAATAGAGAAATAGAATAGAAAACGGAAAACGTTTGCAACTTGGCTAGGGGGGCAGTTCATCCAAGTCTCGATGGGTGGTGTCCACTGATATTGCCGTACACATATTGGAAAAAAGAGATGTAATAAAAACAGATATGGTACATAATCAATCATTTATTTACTTGATACTAACACCCTTCTGGGTCAATGTGTTATCTTCATAGGTTTCAAGTACATCCGCCAAATGTTCATTATCTCGTGGCTTTTTGAATTGTCTTCTCTTTTGTGCCGCTTTCTTGCGTTTAGGTGCCACAGGTTTTCTAGGCCCGTGGTCTTGCATGGACTTAATACCTTGCTTTTCTAAGTATTCTTCGATTTTCGCATCATCCATTGCATCCACAGCTGTGGCGCGCCATAACTTCACAAACTCTTCGTCGATCTTGAAATGAAAATTATATGAAAAAGTGGATAAAAATTTATACCCAATTTTCGCCATTCATGCGAATCATGCGATTGAAAGAAAGAAGTAGGTATTAATATTCTGATCCCGTTGGTTGTACATAGATGTCTTTATGATTGGAAAATTTATTCCTTACCATTGGAGAATTGTTTCTCCAATGGTAAGGAACCTACGAGTATATCTTTTAGCAAAAAGTTGTTTTAATTCACATGTTACAATGAAATCTCTTTAATTTTAAATTAAAAAAAAAAAAACAAAAAAAAGTAAATGAAAATATTCTTTTTTAGTCTAGAAAAAAAAATTGTTTTAGAAAACTAAACAAGCACGCTTTTAAATTAAAAAGTAGAAAATAATTTTAATGTAACAAAGCTTGGGGCAACGTTATTGTCAAAGTTTGAACGAAATCTAGCCGTTTAAGAGGCTGAAAACCAAAATAGAGGTAAATAAAGATCGTTTTGTATAAAAACCTATCGCTCATATCATTACCAAAATCAATGTCTTTATAATTGAACATATTCCTCACATAGCGGTTATTTCCAAAACACGATTTGAAAAGCTTCAATCGATAAAAATAATAATCAAAGTAGCCTCTGAAAATAGTTGAATTTTGACTTTACACAGTTGTGCTTTAAGTAATGTAAATGAAATTAAGTAAAATTGCGTTTCATATGAAATTGAAGGAAATGGCTAACTTAGATTTTTTTTAAAATTGCAACTTTTACAAAAAATAACGAATTTTGTGGTTTGGCACTTACGCCCTTCTATTTCAAGCGCTTTTTCTCTGTCACTCTTATGGAGAACGACAGTAGAGATGGGTTGGACTAGGTAAAACAGATACTAGGTGCACCTAGTCCTATTCTTTTAAAATACTTGATGCAAATACCTGTTCCACCTAGTCCCACCTAGTATCAATTGGTAAGCGTATTGCCGGTGATTGGGAGTATTGGTACTAGGTGGACTTCGTGAATATGATACAATTGGATACAATATAATATTTAGATAGTAAGTAGGACTAGGTATCTTAGAACTTTATGGATGGAATCATTAGGTATTTAATGTACTTAATAATGTATGTTATGTTTAGGTTTTTTTTACTAATTATTGATTTTGCCCACTTGTTCGAATATTTGGTGCGTTTCGGAAAAAAGATATTGGGCACAGTTTCGATAGCAAAGTCATATATAAGTATTAATTTCGTGTTTTTTTTGTTTTGTATGTGAATTATGTTTAGTTGAACAGAATAATGTATGGGTTTGATAAAAGAAAAACTATTAAAATCACAGGGAAATAAAATCTTTCCTTCATACTTCTCTTACAGGCTTAGGACTGTCAATTTACAAATTATAAAAAAATATTGTGTATAGGTTAGGTTACACAAAAAATGGTAAGCAGGCGTATTTAAAAGATTTTAATTCATGTATGGCTATTTACAAAATCAACTAAGTATATGCTTATAAAAAATAATGTTTGAGTTTTTGGAATTCGTTTTTTTTTTAGATTTTTGTTTTTTTTTTATTTTTTTTCAATGCTATGAAATGGTATATCTGTCTCGTTTTAATCAATGGAAAATATGACTATCCATCCCGTTCCAATCATGAATTTAATGTCATAATCTATAAATTCCTTTAAACTATAGTCACTAGATATCGAGATTTATTTCACTCACACATAGTATTCGTCGTTCTGTTATACGGTACTCCGGGAAACCGTTTTTAAAAAAAAGCGTTGAGGTTTAAACACTGATTTTATTAAATTTACACTAGTTTTGGAAACTTATGGAAATAGAAATAGAAAGGTTACAATTAAAACGAAAAGACGAGTGTTCAATTTTAGGGTTTGGAAGAGACTGACATCCCTTTATGGCGCTTTGAGTACTGGGACATATGATACCTGCTTAGTAATGGTTAGGTCAGCAATGTCCCATACTAAAGGGGTATGTAACAGCCCCCCGGTTAAGAGGAAACTTACCGTAAGGGAAAGTTTCCGGAAAATTATTCCATCCGCAAACGCGGTTGATTTGGAATTACTTCTAATTCGATGTGAGTGTTTTCATTTTGTTCATCTGTTACTGTATGCGTCCTTGATTTTGAACACTTGCCCTTTTTACAAATATATAGTAAAACTAAAGCTAACCATAAAAGTACAGAAATTACACTAAGGATTGGGAAACTTATATGTTTATTAAAATTATTGGAACTATCTACAGAATTTAACTCATCTATAATCTGGTTAGATACAATTTTCAGATTTTTAAGCTCATCTAATTTTACATTATTAATTTTAAAAGGAGATATATTTAGTTTCTTTATACGACCTATATTACAGCAACTATCGTTAATAATATTAAAACTAGAAGAAACTATTGGTAATTTTAAAGTAGGGGTGGTTTCTCTTACTAATCTAGTATTTCTACAATATGCTGCACAATTATATGGTATATTAAGTATTCCAGTGCCGGATACAATTGTTTCTGATAGTATACTGTTTGAACATTCAATAGTAAGTTTTGTAGGTTTAGATTGGACAAATATCCATTTATTATTACTTAACTTATGCCAAACATCAATATTACCATGAAGGAATCTATATTGGCAGTTTTCTGGTAATGAGGATACAGCTTTAGTGATTATGTCTATTTCACAATATTGGTTACCCGACACGGTATAAATCTCGTATAGTTTACAAAGGTAGGTCTTGTAGGATATATCTCTACACTCATGTAGGTTCTTTACAAATGCAAATGAGGATTTGTCCTTGCTTAAAGCTAAAAATTGTTCTGTAGGTAAAATTAAACTAAAAGAATTTGGTGTTTCTGAGCTATGTGGAATAGGCAATGGAATGTTTTTATATAGGTTATATTCTAATGCACTAACTAAGGGTATTCTTACTACAAATATTAGCTTATTATCTAAATAGTAACAGACTAACTCAGCAATATTAATTAAAGTATGAATATTGTTTAATTCTAAATTTACTGGGAAATCTTTATACTTAGGAACTACCTTAAGGTTACTAATAATGTCTTCGTATAGCTGACGTGGTGTTAAAATAGATGGGTGAAGAGTATTACTTTGTACAAATAGAATAGAGTTTAAAATATCCTCTATCTTAAAAGAGAGGGTGTATAGGTTAGCCTGTAGAACATTTAAAACATTTTCGAATTTGATTTTAAAGCTGTTAGTTGTTACAATATTGGATAAATTGTTATATGACATAGTTATACTGTCGATAACGTCATTCAATTTTGCTTGGTTAACGTAGATTTCATGTAAAGAATTATTAACGTTGGAAATAGCTGACTGAGAAACAATTATGCTTTCTTTGACTGCATCTTTAATTTTCTTCTCATTTGTAAATAGTTTTTCGATAGCGTTATTATAATTTTCAGCGTCATCTTCATCTAAAGTACCGAATATATGTCTAAAAATAACACCTATTCCAGATATCCAAGCGGATCTTTTAGAGAAGGTATTAGAAATAATATGGGAGAATGAATCAAAGTCACGTAAGATGTCTGCATATAATGAATTTAAGGGTTCTAACATGTTTGAGCATTGTTTTTCGTCTATTTCTTCACTTTCTCGACATTGGTACCGTATTCTATTGAATGCAGTTTGAATGTTTTCGATGTGACCTCTGAAAGCGGACATATCTACAGGGATAACTATGTGAAACTGATCATTAACTACTTTGAGAGAGCCAACTGGATCGAAGAATATACCAGGACCTTGGGTGATGTATTCAACATATTGATTCTCGGCTGTTGCTATAGTAAAAGCGGCCTCCAGTCTGTAATAGTAATTTAATTTAACTGGGTTAGTAAATAACGAATTTGTCATAAACGGGAATCATATTAATCATTCAAATGTGCTGGTTTTAGTTCATCGAAATGGTGTTTTACATGACGTCGGTTGATAAGAAGTGAAAGAGTGTTATTGCCATGTATCTTCACAACTTTGTAAGGACCTTTCCATAAGGGTGAAAGTGCTTTGCGCAATCTGACATGGTTTTTTAAATAGACGTAGTCACCTACTTTGTACTGTATGGGACGAGAGTGTCTATCGTAGTAGGATTTGGATCTTTCTTTTGAAGCGTTTATGTTTTCTATGGCTTTTTCATGAGACACCTTTAATCGGTGATGAAGCATCTTTATATACTCGGGATAGGTAGCGTCTGGACTAGAACCAAATACTGAATCGGGGAGATAAGGTTTGTGACCAAAAAGGAGTTCGTATGGGGTAAATTTCGTTGTTGTATGAACACTGGAATTGTAGGTGAGCATGGCAGTGTAAACGAATTTATGCCAGTCTGTTTGGTTCTCGTTTACATAAGACTTTAAGTATTCTTTAAGAGTAGAATGGCTTCTTTCTAGAGCGCCTTGGGTTTGCGGGTGGTAAGGTGAGGACCAAAGTTGTTTTATTTTAAGAAAACCGCAAGTGCGCTTAAATAATTCGGCTGTGAAATTGGTACCTTGGTCGGTAAGTATGAATTTGGGAATTCCAAACAAGGAGATGAAATGTACTAAACACTCACAGGTTTCTTCAGCTGTGGCGTTTGAGATTGGATAGGCGGAAGAGAACTTTGTTAGGTCGTCTTGAAGAGTAAGTATGAATTTCAGTTTATGGATTCCGGCTTCTGGTAAAGGACCGACTATATCAAGGCTGATTCTTTCAATTGGACGAGAAGAAGTTGTAGTAATTTGCATAGGAGATTGGTTTATTTTCCGCAAGGCTTTGTTTGATTGACAAAATTTACAGTTTTTGACGTAGTTTTCGATATCTGTACGCATATTCTTCCAGTGATAGCGTTCTTTAATCCTGTTGTACATTCTAGTACAGCCTAAGTGTCCTGCGATTGGAATGTCATGATTTTCTCTAAGGATTTTTGTAATTTCCGTTGGAACTGGGTATATTATAGTATTATGATGTATATTTACTGTGATGTTTGTATTATTGAATAGATACATGAGCATGTTGTAAATTTTGACGAAAGAATGTTGTTCAAATTGGTTTTTAAAGTCTGAGATGGCAATTTCACCAATATCTGCCGAAAGTAATAGCTCATCTCGAACGGATTTAAGCGTCTTGAATATATCCGGATAAGGACAGTTGTCGAAATAGTAGACTTTTGTAAAAAGAAGATAGAATGTTTTGTTTTGGTTCTCGAGTTTTTTGAATGAGTGAAGTTCTCTTTCAGAATTGGAAATATCTGTAGAATCTGCCATGGTAGTTAGGATATCTTGGAGATAGGGGTTTGATTCGTCTAAGTCGATTGAAACTGGGATTAGTAGAGTATTGCAATTGCTTTTGAGAAGGCTTTCATTATGTTCTTTGATATATGAATTAAAAGTTTCGTTTTTATTTAGGATAGATTTTAGGAATTCGTTATAATCTTTGTTAGAGTTAGTAGGAATTGCATCAGGACTTGGAGCTGCGGATTTCGAAGGAGCAGGTGAGTTTTCCTGAATTACAGGGATCTGAGGAGAAGTCTGCTGAGGATTGTCAGGTGAGTAATTTTGGTTTTCAGGATTGAGGATATCGGAAAGCAGGTCAAGGTCATCATTTTCTAGAAGATCTATCTGAGGTAAGTTGCTTGTTTCGCCGTCGGAAATAGGAATTTGTATGTCAAGGCCTTCTATCGTCATTGGGCTAAATGGGGGAGATTGGTTGGAGTTATTTGAGGTTGGATTGACTTGATTTCGTCTTGACTCATCTTGGATTAGTGGATTGACGGGAAATCGGGATAAAGCGTCAGCATTACTGTTAATTTTTCCTTTTTTATATTCGATTTTATAATCAAACTCTTCTAATTTCAGGCGCCATCTTACGAGCTTAGACCCTGGGTCTTTGCAGTTAAATAACCATTTTAATGGTTTATGATCAGTGAGGATATTAAATTGGTTACCATATAGATATGGTCTGAATGTTTTAGTTCCCCATACTATTGCTAGACATTCTTTTTCTGTAACACTGTAGTTACTTTCAGCTTTATTGAGGGTTCTAGAGGCATAGGCAATAGGTAGGTCTTTTCCTATTGGACCTTGGGACAAGATAGCGGAAATGGCGAAATTGGAAGCATCACAAGTGAGGTTGAAGGGTTTAGTAAAATCAGGATAAGCTAATATAGGAGCAGTGGTCAGGCTATTTTTAAGGGTGTCGAAAGCTAGTTGTTGTTCGTTTTTCCATTCAAATGGTACATCTTTTCTTAAAAGGTTTGTAAGGGGTTTAGCTATTTGAGATAAGTTGGGTATAAAACGGCGGTAGTAAGATACCAATCCCATGAAGGATTTAATGTCTTTTGGGCACATAGGTTGTGGAAAGTTTTGGACAGCTTTAGTTTTATCTGGATTTGGTTTTACACCTTTGTCGGTTATGACATGACCAAGATAGGATACTTCTTTGCGAAGGAATTCACATTTGTCCGGTTGAAGTTTAAGGTTGAAATGTCTCAACCTATCAAAAACATTGGAAAGGTTTTTCATGTGGGTTTCAAGGTCATAGGAATATATTACGATGTCGTCAAGGTAAACGAAGCATTGAATGCCTTGTAGGCCTGATAAAGCAGAGTTCATCAACCTTTGGAATGTGGAAGGCGCATTCTTCAACCCGAATGGCATCCTTGTGAATTCGAAGTGCCCTTGAGGAACGGAGAAAGCAGTTTTGGGAGCGTCAACTTCGGACATTTGGATTTGATGAAAACCGGATGCTAGATCGAGAGTACTGAAGTATTTGGATTTGCCTAGTTGGTCAAGGATTTCTGAAATGTTAGGAATAGGGTAAGAGTCGCCGATCGTGATGTCGTTAAGACGGCGGTAATCAATAACCACACGCCATTTACGTTGGCCAGACGCGTCAATTTTCTTAGGGACTACCCATATAGGGGATGACCATGGAGAAGTAGAAGGTTTAATGATCCCTTCGTCGAGCATTTTATTGATTTGGGAATTTACTTCTTGTTTGTGTACGTCAGGAAATCGGTAGGATTTTGTATTTATAGGTAGAGAAGAGGAGGTAGGTATTTCATGAGTTATAGCATTAGTGAAAGATAATTTATCTCCTGGGATATGGAAAATATCGGAGAAGTTTGCACAAATATTATACAGTGAGTCTCGTTCTTCACCGTTAAGGTGAGATACTCTTAGGAGATCTAGAACTTGATTTGTTCGAGCTTGACAATTTTCAAAAAGGGTTGTGTGAAATATTTGATGAGTATTTCTTGATTCGAAGGGTGAAAGTTTTAATTTTAAATCGGGGTTGAAAGTGATTGGAGATTCGGATACATTAACGATGGAAATGTTTACTCTGGAATTGGGCTTTACTTTCACAATGGAGTTGGCAATTAGGATTGAGTCGATAGGATTCTGATCTAGAACTAGGCCTTCTTGGATTTCTGGGTTTAGTACTGAACATTCTATTATGGTTTCTGTTCTGGGTGCGATTGTATAAGTTGGCTCATTGAATTTTAAACGGAGTTTTGTTCTATCTACGGAAAGCGATTCAGTTTGGAAATCGATTTTGGAGTTTGTGTTTGATAAAAAGTCATTTCCGATAATTCCGTCATAAGGGAAATCGATGTCAGCGATGACATTGAACTCATGTTTGAGGGAATGAAACTCGATTGTTATACATCCTAGTGATTTCATAGGATTGTTCGTCGCGCCTAAGCCAGAGAACATTACAATTTGGTCTTTTAATGTGACTATTGTTTCTATCGCTGACTGTTTGATAAGGCTTATAGATGCACCACTATCGACAAGGAACTTCAATGGTTTGGTTGATACGGATGTTTGGACTTCAATGAAAGGTAAGAATTTTCTTGATGGATTTGATGTAATGTTGTGTATTTTTTTATCATTTATAAATTTTGTTTCAGGTGCAGAACTCGCGGTGCTAGATTTGGAAACGACAGGAATAGGAGAATTCAAAATTTTACGCTTCGGAGAGGTTTTAGCGGTTACTTCGTGAGATTTAGTAAGCTCTTGAGCGATAGGAGTTTTGTAAGAGTGTGTAGATAATTTGTTGGATTTAGGAGTGGTTTTTTGTAGGATTTCGGAATAGGAAATAGTATTGGATTTAGAAATTGAGTCTTTATTCTGGGGCTGATTACCTTGTTGCGTGATTTCGCGAATGGGATCAGAGTTAGAATTTGAATTAGAAATTGAGCTAGAAGTTGGACTGGAAGTAGAATTCGAATTAGACTTATAATTAGTTTTGGAATTGGAATTTGTATGGGAATATGAAATTGAACTGGAACTGGCGTTGGGAATGGAATTGGACTTAGTACTGGTATTGGAATTTGTATAAGATATGGTATTATTGGAAACGGTGGGTACAGTGGATCTGTTGGATACAGAAGATACAGTGGGTTGATTGGATACAGTGGATTTAGTAGATACAGCGGATTTAGTAGATTTTGTATAAGATATGGTATTATTGGAAACGGTGGGTACAGTGGATCTGTTGGATACAGAAGATACAGTGGGTTGATTGGATACAGTGAATTTGTTATTGGAAACAGCGGATACAGTGGATTGGTTTGATACAGTGGATTTAGTAGATACAGCGGATTTAGTAGATTTAGTAGATTTAGTATCGACTTTGGAATTAGAATTTCCTGTGCGACACCGTTCAGGAAATTTTACTCGTTTAAATTATTATCTACAGTGTCGTAACCGTCTTGAGCATATTCAGCCTCGACATTGTCATGTATAATGTTATGGATAGGGCGATTGAAATTGTTACGTGAATCACTACCGTCTTTAATTTCAGTGTTATTGCGGCGATTATTATTGTATTGTCGTTTACGACAATTTTCAATAGTGTGTCCGATATTTTTGCAATATCGGCACGTAGGGGTTTGTAAAATGGAGGATTGATTTGGACCTTGAGCTCTGGCGAAATAAGGTTGACCTTGTGATCTAGGCTGATATGATTGTCCTTGAGGTTTAGAATAGGATGAGTTAAGAGTGGGTCTGAAATTGTTATTATTTTGATTGGGTGGTGGAAAAGAATTTCTTTTGTAGGTTATACCGAGGATTTTTTCTTCGGCAGTGGCGAAATTAATGGCTTCATTTAATGTAGAAGGGTCGCGACATCTTACAACTGTTGCTAGTCGAGGGTCAAGGCCCATCATGAATCTATTTAAAGCTAAGTCTTGCATGGTAGCTACCCGACCTGACAGTTCATCCTTTTTTCTTGTTGGAATGCTAATATTAATTTCGGTAAGTAATTTCGATAAGCAGGCCTCTATTCTTAATGAATATTGATTTACATTTTCGTTTGGGTGTTGTTTGCAGCTTTGAAGGTCGGCTAGTAGATGTGAGTAGTGCTTTCGGTCTCCGAATTGGTTTTTTAAAAACTCTTCGAGTTGGGACCATTTTGTGAATTCTTTAATGGCGCATACTGCTTCGGCCTTGCCCGTTAGGCGACTTAAGATATATTTAAAAAGAGTTTCTTGTTGAGAGGATGATGCTAAATTAATTGCGTTGCGACAGTTATTGAGGAATGGTATAAGAGTGTCTCGAGACCCGTCGAAGGTCCCGACAAATTTTATAAGTACATTAAGATCGATTTCAGACATTTTCACTTGCATTTCTTCGTCCTTAACGTCTGCTGCTTTAGGCATATTAACAGTTTTGTAGAAAGAAGAGGAAGAAAATTAAAAAAAAAATTTGAAATGATGTGTATGGGAAAATAAAAATTAATAAGTAAGATTCAAGGTTAATACAATGATCTTATAGGTGTGCAGTGACTCGAGTGCGAGACAGTGTTATCAGTTCCTAGGAAATGATGTGTGGGCGATGAGCGATAGCTCGTCGATTGTTTTGACTGTCAGATCTATTCTCTGAATTTTAATAAAATTTTACAATATAATTTGTGTGTAGTGAACTTATTAAGTATTTAATTTATTATAATATGAACTAATTTATAAATTTTCTTAATAGTTTTAAATATTATAATTTTATAAAGTAGTAGTACAATTCTGGGTTTATCACAATACACTGAAAGTCACGAAGAACACTTAATTCACAGTATATTACGAAGGTTTTTATAACTCACAGAAGAAACAGGAACATTGTAGTTGACCGGGACACGCAGTACTGTTGCTCCTTACAGGGTCAGGATGCAGCGGCGCGGCACCTCAAACACGGCACTTTGATTCTTTGTTATCGAATCACACTTTAATTTGGCACTTTAATTTGGCACTTTAATTTGGCACTTTAATTTGGCACTTTTATTTGGAACTTGAAGAAATACGGAGAATTTGTTGGTGTTTACCAACAGATTTAGTAGAAAATTCGAAGGTTTTCACACACGACACAACACAGTGAGGTACTGGAAGCGTTACCAGGGACCTTTAAAATCCCCTTTAGCTGCCACCAATGTTATACGGTACTCCGGGAAACCGTTTTTAAAAAAAAGCGTTGAGGTTTAAACACTGATTTTATTAAATTTACACTAGTTTTGGAAACTTATGGAAATAGAAATAGAAAGGTTACAATTAAAACGAAAAGACGAGTGTTCAATTTTAGGGTTTGGAAGAGACTGACATCCCTTTATGGCGCTTTGAGTACTGGGACATATGATACCTGCTTAGTAATGGTTAGGTCAGCAATGTCCCATACTAAAGGGGTATGTAACAGTTCGCATCTTGCCGTGATAGAGTATTACGAGTTTAGTGAATTTAAAAAGTGTCCTAAATTTTGCTACATAAGGTTGATTTTCATTTGGCTTTTGTAAGCACCTCACTCACACATGTTTGTTGAACGCGTCTCGGCATGTAGAAGTGTGTACGTATTACAACTTGCAAGGTTAGTGAATTTAAAGTGTCCTAACATTCACATCTTAAGACTGATTTTCATTTGACTTTTGCAAGCACCTCACTCACACTGGTGTTCATCGAACGCGTATGTGAACGCGTTTGGTTTGGTGGTCTTGTATATACTTATTGGTACTTCTAAATAGTCGAAACGCATTTATACGTAGACTAGGAACTCGGTCCTCATACGTCTTTAGTGAAACCTAGTATTAAAACCTGTTGTAGTATATACGACTCATCGCTATTATGAATGAGCAAGATAGCAAGACACGTTTTTAAGTATGAGTAAGTGAAACGGAACGTCCTGCGAATGTTGTATCTATAGCGAGATTATACGTACGCGGAATACGGTGTGGTGTGTGCGTGTGTGTGTGTGTGTGGTACTTTACTCTGATACTTCATGGACTTCATATACTAGTCTCTTGAGACTTTATGGACTAAGTGCCACCTAGTACCGGAAAATACGTGATCTTCGCACCTGTTCCAGTATATACGTCTCAAGCCTAAACGACAGTGAGCGCTGAGGCGCGCTGCTAAACGGACCTATGTCGCTCGACTCGCGCGCTATATATAGCTGATAAATCTAAAAAACTTTATTGAAAAACAAAACAAAATCATATTATGATGGAGGCTATAAGGTAAGAATAATTTATTTTATTAATAAACTTATAATTTGATTGACATGTAAGAATATTTAACCAGATATCCTTACAAAGACGTAATGTAGTTTCATAACCCTAAAAACTGTCGACTGTGTAGTGGAACAAGCTTAAGCTAGAGACACATTATCGGAAGCGGCTAATGGACGCGGCTGATAGCCGTGATCTAGAGTATGAACATACACTGAGCTGTGCAAACTATCGGACGTAAGTCGTGGACAGACTGACCTTGAGCGTTCGGACGTCCGACAGAAATCTGGCACAAGACCGACTGAAGAGACTGTGCACACTTATTTTTCCACTAAAATCAATTTATTATCATAAATATGTATATTACTGAGTCAATATTTTAATACATTGAACAAAAATATATTACCAAGGCACTCTATTAGTGTTTTAATAAAATAATGTACAATTTACAGTCGCGGCTGTTAGCCGCGTCCGTCAGCCGCGTCCGATAATGTGTTTCCAGCTTTAGTCTTGAAGAACGTAACATACATAGACTTACAAAAGTCGTAGACTCTGCCATTTTAGTTACACAATGTATCATATGATGGCCTTATTTTATGCATAGTCATTTTTGATAGTGTATCTAACCGCATAATATTATCATCATAATAATTAAGCAATAAAGATATTAAATTCAATAAGTACTATTATTTAATCACAGGTTGCAAAATGTGGAATTCTCACAAAACGTTCAATGTTCTGAAGTTCCAAGGTAAGAACAGTGTAAAATACTGCACGTCCTGAAATGTCACTCAAATCTAACTAACAATTCATGGACTATTTATTTACAGCAAAAGAAGACTATTGGAAAATAGCTCTGAAGGAGATGGACCGCAGAATGTAGTTTTGCATCATACACGAATCACATACTGAGCTCTGACGGTATCGTCGCGTTCAGAATAGTTTCATATTATATACTATGACTGTATTGTTTGGCAATAATATTGTTAGAATGTATGTTGGTAAAAAGACAGTGTATATTGTTTTGTAAACTTGGATTAATATTAAATAAAAAAATACTACATAAATAAAAAATAAATAAATGATTAAATTGCATAATTTGATAAAAAATGCTATGCAATAGCTTTACCGCGGCAGTCTCCGAGTGCCACATGACTTTTTTTATCATACCATTACGATAGCATTTTTATTTTGCCCTATCTAAAATATTCTAAGGCCCTGTGTTAAAAGCAGAGTGCAAATTCAAAGACGAATATTAGTTCTCGGAGACTGAAGTAGTACCGATAACGAACCGCGTCTCAAACGCGGCGCTGCTTTATCGAACAAAAAGGGGCGTATCCATTGCTCAAGGTCATTGGCTGCACTCAGCGTCTTAAAGTGGGTCAAAATCGCGCCCAAAGGAGTCGGTTACAAACATTCAGGTGAAGCTAATATAAAGCGTGTAAAAAGGTCAAGTTTTTTTTTTTTTTTTTTGGGTTTATATTATATAACGCAGCTACGCCCAAATATATGTCGGTTATCTCGGTAAAAAGTAGCCTGTTTCCTTTTTCAGGCTCTAGACTCTAGACGATCCGTGAACCTAAGTTCATTTAGGGCCACAGCACAATAGCTACTTTTAGCATCACAACCATAACCAGCATAACCACGTTCATATAAAATGTATGTAACCGATTGAAATCCCACGCGTTGCGACACGCGGCGTGGCTCTAATATACCCCGGCTTTAATAATACTAGCAACTTATTGCCCGTGGCGCTGTGTGTGAATAAAGGTACGCGTCAATTGGCCCGCGCCGAACGCACCGCACGCATGGCACGCAACGGATTTTATTTAGCTTTGTATGATTTCACATAGTGCTGCGTCCACTATCCGCACCGCCGGCATTTATGAGCAAGGCAAATCCGTTCAATCCGTTGCGTGCGGTGCGTCCGGTGCGGGCCAATGAACGCGTACCTTAAATGGCTACAGTGAATCTTGATAGTCTAGGTAGAAGATTGATACAGAGTCTGTAGCTTTCCTCGATAACTAAGCTAACACTGAAAAAAATTCTTAGCTAAGACCAGTACTTTCTGAGATTAACGTGTTTAACCAAACAAACAAGCTGTTCAGCCAAACTATTTCAAAACCTAAAATTGATTAACTAAGCTGCTAAGACAGTCTTGGCTGACCATGAAGTACAATAGAAACTTTTTTAACAGTGAGTAAGATACTCGCTCATGGCATTGCAAACTTCCAAAAAAAAAACAAAAGAAGTGGATAAACTGTTTAACATCAGTTTTCTAGAGGACTATGGTATCAATGTGGGTTTAGTCTATGATAGTCTATGTATGTTTATATATTCTTTAACAGCACCTAAAGTATTGTACTTACTGATTTTAACTATTATGTTGTCAATAG
This sequence comes from Phragmatobia fuliginosa, assembly GCA_932526445.1. Classification (NCBI taxonomy): domain Eukaryota; kingdom Metazoa; phylum Arthropoda; class Insecta; order Lepidoptera; family Erebidae; genus Phragmatobia; species Phragmatobia fuliginosa. The sequence continues at coordinate 9,483,908 of OW052064.1, read as the reverse complement.
ATTCTTAAATTAAAATAAATATAAATTTCAGTAGTCAGCAAAGCATGAGCAGGATCCAAAAATGAATGAATATTCTTGGATACTGCTCATGCTTTGCAAAATATACAAACATTACTTTCCTACATGTACAGTCAATAAGTAAAATCCTATTTGTATATAAAACTCACATCACAACTAGCAGTCCTGTCATTGAAGAATAATATTTTTTTCTTATCTGTAGGTCTACTTATGTAGAGTATCTCCTGTGCTAAGCTCTTGAGGGCTCTCTCACAGTGAGGCAAAGATTCTTGTACATCTTCTAGTAAAATGCCACCGAGTCCTTTGAGATCTTGTTGTTTCAGCAGTCTGAAATATATGAAGTAAAATGTAACATACTTTTCTTATGAATAAAGTAAAAATTATTATAAAAAGCTATTCAAACCTTAATAAAGATTTTTTATCTTTGATTTTGTATACAGGCTTAAAATTATATTTTCCATCTGGAGTGCATTCGATTTTGGGGTTGTTTTGCAGTGCTTCGGTTTGTAGCCACTGAAAGTTAAATAAAAGGTAGAATTAAGCAAACTGTGAAACATTATAGACAATTTACATAATGTTGTAAATCGTGAGTAACGCCGCGAAGCGAAGCTAATCTAAAAAAATTGTCTAAGTAACTCCTTAGGTCATCAGCTCTCTGCCAGTGAAAGTCCCGTCAAAATCGGTACAGCCGTTCCAGAGACTACCCGGAACAGACAGACAAAAAATTGTGTTTTGGTGTAAGTACATTATTTAATTTGTGTTAAATAAAAACTTTGTGAGTGTGACTAATAAATGTGTTCTTTCTTTCTTTCTAAAAAACTTAATTTGATATTACATACAGACACTTAAATTTTATTTATTAATATAGATTATAGGAAACTATAATAATAACTATAATATTTCGGACATCTTACACACAACATCATCTAGTCCCAAATTAAGCAGAGCAAGCTCTGCCTAATTCTCTCTCTTATTAATACTCATTAAAACTCTTTCACAGTTATGGGTACTAAACAACTGATATAAATACATAAACATACTTTTTTTTTTGTAGATACATACATATTATACATAGAAAAACACCCAGAATCCGAAACAAATATATGTGGTCCGACCGGGAATCGAACCCGAGACCTATTGATCAGCAGCCGCATACGCCAACCACTAGACCAACAAGGCAGTCAAAACATATTATTCATGTGAACATTTCTAAAGTATTCAATATTTAAGTCGTCGGCTTATTGCAAGAAGTCATTAAGTGCAAAAAATCAATAAACACTTTTTTATCTATAATGGCCTCACAATTATAGATTAAAACGTATTTAGTGATTTTTTGCAGTTAATGACTTCTTGCAATAAGCCAACGATATAATAATTACTGCAAAAAATCACAAAATACGTTTTTATCTATAATTGTGAGACCATTAAAGATAAAAAAATATTTAGTGATTTTTTGCAGTTAATGACTTCTTGCAATAAGCCGACGAAGTGGTAACTATGTTTATCTATCTGTCTGTTATGCCTTTAGGGGTAAGCCGCTGCACTAACTTTAATGTAATTCAACATTGAGATATGTACTTTGATTCTAGAGGAGGGACAGGCTACTTTTTACCTTATATAAATCTGTCCCGTAATAATAATATTATATAAGTTCCTGGCTCCCAAACTAAGTTCATCACCTGTGACTTGGGAGATATAATTTTGTTTTTTGTATTACTATTCTAATGGTAGTGATTCTCTTGTTAACATCACCAAATTTAAGTTACTAAAATTTAATGTTGAATTATTTACTTTAATCTTTAACTGCCTTAGTTCTTTTTTCAATATCGCATGTTCAGAACCAACTAAAAGTTCATCAGAGACCCACACTTGTTTATTAGTTATAAACATCTATCAAGATTACATCTTATAAAAAAAAATGCTATAGGTATACCACATAAGACTATTATATAATTGTGACTTTGATAAATCCACAGAAATTAAAGAATTTCTACGTTAAGAGTTTAGTTTGGTATAGTCGTCATGTAGTAAATGATGTCTATTTTTAGTGAAATACATCTAGTTTAATGTTACTGCTACACTAGTTTATTGATGTGAACAACAGAATCGCCGGCAATACCTTGCATTTAGTCATATCACCTGTTTGACTTTATTTCCGACATCCAGCTGGTTAGTTTCGTCCAGCACTTCATCTAGGGTCAGTGGATGATCATCTCCTTCTTGATGCCTTGCCCTCATGTGTCTGACAATTCGAGCAAGTACTCCAAATCGGTATGAAGAACTTCCCGGCATCGTTTTATAGCTGAAAAGTGGTTTCATAATCATAATGAGTTGACTGTTGTTTGAGTAACCTAGTGGTTCAATGGTTAACACCACTTTCTAATGGGCCAAGTTGTTAGTTCAAATCCTACTCAATAACACTTCATGACTTCAAAAATTGTTATTCAGTCTGGGTGTTCTTTGTGTCTTTTATGTATGTTTGTAAAGTCCCCCGTGATACATGACTATATTCCTAATGTGGGAGTTGTCTTTATAAAAAAATCACTTAAGAATGTTCAAAATCTATGTTTTTAAATAAGGCAGCAAACTACACAGGACAATAAATAAAAATAAAAAATAATAATATTTTGGACATCTTACACACAACATCATCTAGTCCCAAAGTAAGCAGAGCTTGTGTTACTAAAAGGGAAAGAAAACTTGAAACAGTCCTTGTACCAACTGTAAACAGCATTGTATAGTAGGCATCCTTGATAAGGTGAGGCCTATGTCCAGGAGTCGACTATAATAAGCTAATGCTAATATATTTTTCATATTTATATGATTTTTTTTTTCAATCTTATCAGGACAGAGGTCTCCAGCAGTTAACTACAATAGGCTATTTTATTATCGGGTAGTGGAATAGAATGTGAATCTAAAGATTTTTCATAACTTACTTTGAGGCATCAAGCTTCGGTCCAGCACTGACCGAGCTTGATGATTTGGATTTTGACTTCTTGCTATCATCTTTAAATGCGGAATCATCTTTACTTGTTTTCTTTTTCTCAATGCTGAAATTTAAAAAATAAATAGTTGTGTATATATTTATCAGTTGAGTAATATTATCAAGTGCAGTAGTATTTACAATATACATGTTGGTTTATATAAATTCTTAACAATTTTATATTTCTGGGATACAATTTCGTATCAGGAAGCATAAAATGGTAATAGATTTGCCCACTGTGATATCCAGCTATCATAATATTAATTATAACAATTGCGTGCCGAAATAATCGTGAGGGAGCGAGAGAAAGTACCACGATTGCGTGACATCGCGTTCTCTGCGCGCTAGTCAGTTAATTGTGTTCAGAAGAATGTAACGTACCTCGGAGTAGCAAGTGCCTTTTTTTTAAAAGCTTCACGTTCTCGCAGTAAAGCGGGATCCATTGTGATTAAACCAGTAGTTATATATTAAATTTTTATCTATAAGGTAAGTATATTTTTATCATGTTTACTCAGATGTGTGTATTTCTGTTCTTTCAAACCAGTTCACTTTTGTTTCCTTTCACAATTGTCAGTGTAAGTTGACGTATGTCATATTCTGTGAAACTTAACTAATTTGAAACAGAGACTTTTAGTCTGTGTAAAATTATTACAGGAGGCTAATGCTATATCTGTGTTTGATTACTGTTCTGCAAAAGTGAACAAACAAGCCGTTCATATAATTTCTAACTGTTATTATTAAAAATAGCCATTATTTTGTTCTTGGTAAAAACACTGAAGTAATCGAAGAAGTATAATAAAATAGCATTTGTCTCTGTGATAGTTGTCATTTATTCAAAGCACCTATAATTTTTCTCGTAAGTTCACGAGAATATATATCTATCTTATATATAAAATTCTCGTGACACAATGTTAGTTACAATACTTCTCCGAAACATCTTGACCGATTATATGAAATTTTTTATGCAAATTGAGTAGCGTAAAGTGGGGCTAATTGGAACATATATTTCTTGAAACAGATGTTTACAAAAACGAAAGTTACTATATCAACATTTAGAATATTAGTTTTGGTAGTTTTCATATTTGTCTATAAGTAGCTACTATAACTGTACGTTTTTTGTGAATAGATCTATAGATAATAATATATTACTTTAAATGTATGGTTCCAAATATCACATTGATGGGGTTATTTGGTATCTGAACTGACTGGTTTGGATTTACTCAATTTTTATAACAGTTTCGAAAATAAACCTTAAGGCGAGACTTGGAAAACCTAAATTGAAAGACAGTCTTGAGTTTTCTTCAACATCACTTTTTCAATACCTAATAATTATATGAAAATATACCATTGCAAATTTATCGTAATGAAAGTCTATCGCTTCTTTGGGGTTATTTGGAATCTGATGTTAAATAGTAAATGCGTTCCTGCTAAAGATGAAGCGATATTTGGAATAATTTAAGGCGAAGTCAACAGTAAGTTATTTAATAAAAAAAAGTAGTGAAATGATAGGTTGGTTTACCGGCTGTAGGACATTAGAGAAAATTACACTAAGATTATATTCTTTTTGGTCTAGTGGTTAGCGCATGCGGCTGCTGATCAAGAGGTCTCGGGTTCGATTCCCGGGTCAGACCGAATATTTGTGTTATCCACAAATATTTGTTTCCGAGTCTGGTTGATTTTCTATGTACAATATGTATGTATTTACAAAAAAAAAGTATGTTTATGTATTTATATAACTTGTTGGGCACCCATAATACAAACTCTGCTTAGTTTGGGACTAGATAACGTTGTGTGTAAGATGTCCGAAAATATTTATATTTATTTATTTTATTTTTCAATGTCTCTGATCACATCAGAATCGATGCTATAATTTGTTTATTTGAGATAAAAATAAGCATTTTCTTTTGTTTGGCCGAGAATTCGCAGTACTTTTTCTTTTACTCTGCCGAGATTCAATCAGTTGTGTTTGTTCCAGTAATATTCTTACCAGATGGAACGTTGCATTTTTTTACATTTCAGTTGTTCAAGGGTCGTGGGGGGGGGGAGGGGGGATTTCTTATTTTTTGCAAAATTTCGTTGCGTTTTAAATATTTTTTGCAGAGATAGAATTTGTTTGAGCCAGACATGACTTAGGTCGCTCTGAATTAACGGGATGTAACCCAGATTTACTGAACCCGGCAATGATGTTGCTGGAGCTCGAACCCTTTTCTGATAACTTGTTATGTAATTTGCATAACAATGTTGGAAATGAACTTTTTTTCTGTGCTAGCACGTCACGCCAATTTTTTTTTAAACGTGCGTAAAATGCAACGTCTATCGGCTTAAAACACTTGGAATCAAACCAGCCACTTATTGACCTGTTGTACTTTGTACATAATATAATAATAAATTCAGAAACAACTTACCCTTAATTCAGTTAAAATCATCAATTGGGGCTATTTGAAACGACAAATAAAAACCATAGCAATGTTTGACAAGTTTTAAAGGGGCTATTTAAAACTAAGTTCCAATTAGCCCCAAAACCGAGACCAAATAGCCCCATTTAGAATAATCGAAGAACCCGGCAGACAGAAAAGACATAGAAAAAAGCTAGTTGAATCCCTGTAATGTCAATAAAACACAGTATTTCGCAATATATTTCACTCTATACATACCTTTCTAGATTTAGAGTTTCAGATGAAAGTTTTTGAACCATGAAATACACCAAAATTTTAGTTATTTTCAAATAACGCACTACTCAACGGACATCGATCCTGTCTGTGAAAATTCTAGTTTAACAATAATATTACATGTCGTTCTTATGCCAGGTGGTATAATAAATTTCCTACTATTAGCAGATAATAAAATACATGTGATAAAAAATTTTATTTTCGAAATTCCAAATAACCCCGTGATATCCAAATATCCCCAGTTTACGGTAGGTCTGAGAATCGGCTATTATCTGTTTTTCATACCTCTAGAACGAGAGCGGAGCCGCGGGCATTAGTTAGTAATATATATAAGTACAAGATAATTGCGCGTATAAAAAAAATAGGTATGAAACGCATACCAAGAATACCCAGATTAAGAATAACAATTCGTGTGAAGTATTGCCTTCTGTAGGCGCTGAAACCAAAAAGAATGCATATTTCCTAACAGATTTCATGAGCACTCGTTCGTTAAGATAGAGGTGAGAAGAGCTGTGTAACTTACGTTTGAACAGCGTACTACCTACCGTACATTTATGAAGATGTAACAAAGAACAAGGAGCCATAACATACTTATTTATTGTTGACTAGTGACCTGGCCCGATTTCATCTATATATTATCAGTTCGGCGTTCAGCGAATAATTTACCACTGAACGTATCCAAGACTAAATGCTTAAAATTCTCGCTTACTATTTGAAAGCAAGAACTTTAAGCATTTAATTAAAAAAAATTGCCTTCAAGCATTACGCTTGAATACAAAATTTTGAATTTTAAACGAAACGGTTTTTCTATGTATCATAATTCTTAATATTCATAATACTCCGATTATTGCATTAAAAAGTAGCCTATGTGTTATTCTGATATATAAGCTATATTCCTGTAAAGTTTCATCCAAACCCGTTCAGTAGTTTTTGCGTAAAAGAGCAACAAACATACATACACACATACTCACAAACTTTCACGTTTATAATATTATGATAATGATAATGATAATTATGATAATGATAATATGATGATATGATATAGCATCAACATCATCATCAGCCCATCTCAATCCACTGCTGGACATAGGCCTCTCCCATTGCACACCACTTTGAGCTGTTTTGGGCTTCTTGCATCCAGCTCCTGCTAGCCATCTTGCGCAAATCGTCACTCCACCTGGCCTGTCTTACACCACGTTTGCCGATATGATTTATGATATTAAGATTATCGAAGATAAAGTCCTACACCACGTTTGACGATATGATATAAGATATTATGATTATCGAAGATAAAGTCTTTGACAATAGAACCATAATAATGTTGCCATTTTATAATCCAAATTAAATAAAGTACTTCGCCCACTAGTTATTCTATAAACTTTTAAATGTAGATTTGTACTAGACGTCAAGTCCTGCTTCAGGATAACGCGATAAAAACAAGTTTTGGATATATTTTGCGAAGATGAGTGTTTGTCTACAGACCACAACCAACAGCACGATCTGTTTTGTCAGTTGTGTGAGAGTGTGTCGAGTGTGAGTGAGTGTGAGTCACTGTTGTTGCCTTCGCGGATCAGCGAGGACGCTACGTTTTGGTGCGTATTTATTTAAATAATTCGCATTTATAATTTGATACGATTTATTTCTTTATTTTACTCTAGCTACCCATTTGTCTTTTTTAAATACAGAACACTTGTTTTGAAGTCTTATAATTTTTTTTACTGTTATTATCGGTGCAACTTTAAAAAAAAAACAAAAAAAGGCATCGTATTTCAACATAGTAAAAATACTCTCTTCATTTATGTGAGTTCTGTTCGATTTTTTAAAGAAAGAAATTATAAGGGTTACGTTAAGAGTATTTTGTTCTCATGCATTGTTTACAAGTGGGAGGTGAATAATATAAACAGTTTAATGGTGGGTATTTCTTGACCGAGTAGGTACTTATTGTCAATTACTAAATTTAATTATCCTTTATGAATCTTGATCACCTTTCGTATTTTAGTATTCTTGTAACTCATAGTCATAATCAGCGAACTTTGACATGCGTTATTAATACACAGATAGGTACCTAACTATAAGTTATGTAAATTCCATGTACCTATCACTTTCATATAAAGATACAAAAATAAAAAGAGGATTTAACATAGATTTTTTTTTGTATTGAATATTTGAAATACCTACCTATACTCTAATTTTATCTTATACATATATTAAATTATAACGTAGCTGTGTACCGCGGTGTTACCCGTCGTCATTGTTGTAAATCTCGAGTAACGCCGCATAGTGAAACTAGTCTAAAACAATAAGTCTCTTTGTGTCAGTTAAAAAATCTGTCTAGCAGTTACAGAGATTACCCGAAACAAAGAGACTGACAGACTGACAAAAATAAAAAATAAAGCATTTTTTATGTTCGTACAGTTTATACTTTGATATGCATTTAGTAAAAATCTGGTCATTTGATTTTACAAACAGATTTTTTTATTTGTATATATTAAAAAATATCTTTTAAGAAACGCTTTTTGGAAACACGATGCCCGTTTTTACCAACTATCAACTATACTTAAACCGTCTAGTAGTGTACCTATTACATTCATGTATGAAGCGTCCAAATTGATTTCTTATATCTTGACACTGCGGCAATTTTCCACCTTATCTATTCCTATACTACCTTTTAATAAGTAGCGATTCATCTCGCAACTTGATAATCAAGTTTCTGATGGAATGTCAGTTTTTAGGTAAATTTAAAAATACCTGTTTTAAAATACTCATCGTTTATCCAACGACATTCACAATAAAGTTAATTGGTCATTGTCAGTCCAGACGTCGAGAGAAACCGGCCACCTAGAGGCTCTTTCTTAAAGCTTTTGAAAGACAATTTCTAATGAGCGATAAACTGCGACGTTGGTCTAGTGGTTAGCGTATGCGACTGCTAATCATGAGGTCTCGGGTTCAAATTCCGGGTCGGGCCAAAAAAGTGTTGTTGGGTTGGTGGTGAGTCAGGAAGTTTGGTCATGATTCACGCCCGTGCCTCGGAGAACACGTTAAGTCGTCGGTCCCGGTTGTCATGAACATCTATGGCAATCGTTATTGGGAAGTCAGTGCCCTCAAATATACTGACAACTAGTTCAATCTTCGAATTTCAGTTCTCCCTTAGGGTTGCGGGGGTCCGATGACAGTCGCTCCGTAGAAAAACTGGAATTCAGGTAAAACCGGTTGAACTAGTAGACCCCAAATAAACTTGAGCATAAAGGCTAGGAAGATGAAGATGATGAGCTAATGAGCGATAAGCTTGTGATTCGATTCGGGAGAAAATTGATCTCCAGTGTATGTCGACTATGACACTTAACAAAATTATCATCATCAGCCTTTTGAGACATACGCCTCTCTGATTGAACGCCACTTAGTTCTTCGGCCACTTCCGTGTGGCCCCTTCTTTCGCGTCTCTCGCATCCTGCCAACTGCTGACGACTGCGACTGTCAAAAACCTGTGGTCTGACAGTACAGCTTTGTTTGGGTACGGAACAGAAAACGGAAACAAATTTGTTTTTCCTTATAGGAACCAACCTTTAAATATAGACATATTATGCTGTCGCAGACTTTTTTTTAAACTTTTTAAATTCAATAATTGTTTTGTTTCATACGTTATCTTTATGGTTCTTTATCCATTTACGCAGCGCACGCAATGGAAGCTATCAATCTTATTGTTCGTATCGTGATAATATATAGTATACTCGCATAGCCTTCACCAATAAATGAACTACCTAACAGTGAAAGAATTTTTCAAATCGGACCAGCAGTTCCTGATATTAGAGCATAACCATTGGACAACTGGACAGCTGTATCAAGTTTTGCTGATTTTATTAAATGAGAATATCTAACATGACGATCGATAATGTCATGTACCTCTATTTTCTATTGCAACACGTGATATCGTTCACACTTAGCACCTTAGAGTATCTACCTACAGGAAATAGATACTCTAAGCTTAGCACTGATTCATAATGACAACACACCTTGCTCGTTCGTTCTAATTAGATATCTCTCTCCGTGGCCAGGCCAATGCTCCAATAGAAGCCATATCTAAGGCCAGTCACGTTAGCAAAATAAAGGGGTCAACCTCGGAATGAGATATAATAAGTAAACTCGTCAACTTCTCTCAAAAATTTCATACATTTTCATGTCTGCGTCGCAAGTTATTCAAGGTTAAAAGCCTCAAAATCAATGTTTCGTGATATATAGCTCCCATGATAGTAACATGTATTACAAATTCTAGAACATAAAAATTGCGATAAATGTATTTTAAATTTTTCCCACCCAAACGTTTTTGAGTTAAAGGGTAGACAGTCCGCAGCGGTCAGCCATACTCACTGTAATGCAAGGTCAACACAATCTAATTGAATAATACCATAAATAAATTTTGTATAAAGTTGTTACTTTGATGAAATATTATTAACAATAAATAGTTTGTTTAATTTTTCAATTAATACATTATTCAGGAAAATCGTGTTTCATACTATATAAGCGTCGTTTTTAGGGTTCCGTAGCCAAATAGCAAAAAACAGAACCCTTATAGATTCGTCAAGTCTGTATGTCTGTCTGTCCGTCCGTATTTCACAGCCAATTATTTCCGAAACTATAAGAGCTATACTGTTGAAATTTGGTCAGTCGATGTATTCTGTGAACCGCATTAAGTTTTTACATAAAAAAAGAAAAAAACAATACATTTTGGGGGTCCCCATACTTGGAACTGAAACTCAAAAAATTTTTTTCATCAAACCTATACGTGTGGGGTATCTATGGATAGGTGTTCAAAAATGATGTTGAGGTTTCTAATATCATTTTTTTCTAAACTGAATAGTTTGCGCTAGAGACACTTCCAAAGTGGAAAAATGTGTCCCCCCTCCCTCTAACTTCTAAAATAAGAGAGTGATAAAACTAAAAAAAATATATGTTGTACATTACCATGCAAACTACCAACGAAAATTGGTTTAAACGAGATCTAGTGAGTAGTTTTTTTTTAATACGTCATAAATCGTAAAACGCAATTTACCTTTCATCCAATTAATACACTAGTATAAAAACATCGATGAAAGTTACAACGAACTACAAGAACTTTAAAATGATGTTACTTGCTGATACGGAACCCTTCATGGGCGAGTCGGACTCGCACTTGGCCACGTTTTGTAAAATGTTTTGGTGCCGTTATAATATTCATTTATTTGCAAAGCATTTAAAGTTAGGAGACAGAAGACTGCCTTGTTGCTCTAGTGGTTACCGTATGCATGCGGCTGCTGATCAAGAGGTCTCGGGGTCTATTCCCGGGTCAGACCAATTGTTTGTGTGATCCAGAAATATTTGTTTCTGAGTCTGGGTGTTTTTCTATGCATAATATGTATGTATTTACAAAAAAAGTATGTTATACTTATCTTATCTTCTTCTTATCTTAATCTTTAATATATATAAATCTCGTGTCACAATGTTTGTCCTCAATGGACTTCTAAACCACTTAACCGATTATAATAAAATTCGCACACCATGTGCAGTTCGATCTAACTTGAGAGATAGGATAGTTTAAATCTCAAATTATAGTCGCAATTTTAATAATCGCGGGTAACACCGCGGGATTCAGCTAGTCTTAATATATATAAATCTCGTGTCACAATGTTTGTCCTCAATGGACTTCTAAACCACTTAACCGATTATAATAAAATTCGCACACCATGTGCAGTTCGATCTAACTTGAGAGATAGGATAGTTTAAATCTCAAATTATAGTCGCAATTTTAATAATCGCGGGTAACACCGCGGGATTCAGCTAGTAATATATATAAATCTCGTGTCACAATGTTTGTCCTCAATGGAATTCTAAACCACTTAACCGATTATAATAAAATTCGCACACCATGTGCAGTTCGATCTAACTTGAGAGATAGGATAGTTTAAATCTCAAATTATAGTCGCAATTTTAATAATCGCGGGTAACACCGCGGGATTCAGCTAGTAATATATATAAATCTCGTGTCACAATGTTTGTCCTCAATGGACTTCTAAACCACTTAACCGATTATAATAAAATTCGCACACCATGTGCAGTTCGATCTAACTTGAGAGATAGGATAGTTTAAATCTTAAATTATAGTCGCAATTTTAATTTATTGCTAATTATTGTCTGTTATTATTTGACAGTCACAATTATCTGTTAACTCCAAATGATTCTAACAGATGTCGATACCTTTCGACTGGGTTGAGTAAGTAATCAATCCTCAATTTTCACCCTTCTACGATCAACCCCTATTTTTTAGGGCGGTACGAAGTTCGCCGGGTCAGCTAGTTGTATATAAATTAGTTGTCTAGGACCCAAAATACAAACTCTGCTCAGTTTGGGACTAGATTGCGTTGTGTGTAAGATGTCCGAAATATTTATTAAGTATTTATTATTAAGAATATTAAAGAAATATTACAATTATCGAATAAATATTGACAAAATCACGAGCCAATACTAATAATGAAATATCAATTTTAGAAATGTGCAGATAATTTATAATGCGCTCTTTATTACGATACCAACTTTGCATTTTTATCTCAAATTTATTTTTCAACACAGTACCTTATGACAGCTAGAGGACGCCGCATAAGATTCTGTGACACGGCGTATAGCCTACAATCAGCAGACGATCAAGACGTTTCTAACAATATCTTATTTGTCCAGATCTAATAAGTAGTTAAGGAGGTATGAGGAACAAATGAATATACATATATAGCCTGTCAAAATCATAATTCTTCTTTGGGCCTGCCATAGTCGGGTAAAATGGGGTAGAATTTTTTTGCTTCACGTATTAATATCATATTCCGAGCCTTTATTCCCAAGTTTATTTGGGGTCGGCTACTAGTTCAACCGGTTTTACCTGAATTTCAGTTTTTCTACTGGCCACGGACCTCCGCAACCCTAAGGGAGAACTGAAATTCGAAGATTGAACTAGTTGTCAGTATATTTGAGGGCACTGACTTCCCAATAACGATTGCCATAGATGAACATCTAAAATGCCCTCAAAAATGACAACCGGGACCGACGGCTTTACGTGCTCTCCGAGGCACGGGCGTGAATCACCGCCAAACTTCCAAACTCCGGGCTGCTATTAGGAATTTCCTAAGAAAAACACTTTTGGCCCGAGACCTCTCGATTAGCAGTTACGCTAACACTAGACCAACGAATGTAATTAGTATGTAGAAGATAAATAAAAATTTAAGTGTCTGTGTGTAATATCTGAGGTTTCTACTAAATGCGTACGAAAGTATTAACGTTACTTAACATTAAAAAACTGTTCCAACTAATCTCTGGGATTGCTCTACCGATTTTGATGCATTAGCAACTTAGGTAATTTTTTTTAGACAATCTTCACTCCGCGATGTTACTTGCGATTCACAGCAATAACAGCGGGTAACACCGCGGGACTCAGCTAGTAAGAAAATAAATCTAAAACATAGCTGTTCTACAAGTAGATTTATATTTATTGAGTAATCCTGACCTTGCCGATAGTAGCCGCAGTTTCTACAGCTTACTCTATTGTTTGAATTAGAGCTTTGTCTATGCATTTCGTCGCAAACATCAACATCCCAAAGCTAGCAGGATTGCGTAAGATATTATAAATAATTGTTCTAAATTCAAATCCTTTCTTTATTTTTAAATTCACACGAATACAAATACACACTCGTATGACAGCTTCTATTTTTAAATGGCTAAATAGTAGATATTGTACGCGCATGCTCAAATTTTTTTGTTGCTCCGTACGAATAATAAAAATGCGAAAGTAACTTTGTCTGTCTGTCTGTCGTTTCACGCGAAACTTCTAGAGTAGATTTCAATGAGATTTGGCATACCTACAGATGGTTTGGAGCCTGAGGAAGGACTTTTTACCGCGATGACCGACATACACGCGGGCGGAGCCGCGGGCGAAAGATAGTTTTTTATAAGTTATTGGATGGCCTACACTCGATTGCCTTTTACTTTTTACACTTACGATATAGCGTGAGATTGTACGTATATATAGTTTATAAATTGTATTAAATACTATTGTTTAGTTGCTTACGTGTTAGATTTGTCAATTATCTAAATTTTGAGAAGTATCACGCTGTTCGATTTTTGTCTACTATTTTTCTAGTACTGGTAGATAAAATTACGGAAATTATTTATATGTATATAATATCAACTAAACATTCACTGCTTCGGTGGCGAAGTGATAGCGTATGCTACTGCTGTCCTTGTGGTCCCGGGTTCTATTCCCGGGTCGGACGGACCAAATGGCTGTGCGATGCGCAAATATTTGTTTCGGGGTTTGGGTGTTTTCTATGTATACTATGTATGTATTTACAAAAAAAATGTTTATGTAGATATTTATATCAGTTAGTTATATCAGTTGTCTGGTACCCATACCTAATACAAGTTTGGGACTAGATGGCGTGGTGTAAGACATGGGCGTACCCAGGGGGGGGGGCAGGGAGGGGCAGCAGCCCCCACCCCTGGAAATCTCGCAAATATGTATGAACTCGCCTAATTACTAATCGACGCGATTACGATCACGACGATGGCGGTCGAAGGATACCGAACTTAGCCGAGCGTTAGAACGCTCTTAAATGGCAGTTCCATCATCCGAACCAAACCACCGGGGATGATTCTAGACGTAATATGGCTCCGCCACCACCGCTAAGCAACCGACTGCTCAGCGATCGTCTGCATAAGCAGGTCTCGTGCTGCGCGGCAGTGGTTCATGTTGCCCTGTAAGTATTTATGGATGGACGCGAATTTTTAAGCTTCCATTGCCTCCTGTAGCGGACTGATTTCCGGCTGTGTCCCTCCTGTAGCCGATGAGTTTTGACTGGTGTCAGCACGGGCTGATCGGCATCGGCATCGGATAGGGAGCACTTCTTGCTCCCTATCCGATGATTCGCGGGACGGCCAAAGTCCGATGAGACCGAGCATTTTGGCCTTTTTGAGGTGCATGTTCGTGTCACGTGACCTGTGTCACCGCACACGTAACATCTCGCACCCCGGTCTGTCTCGTTGGGACACTTAGCTCTCACGTGTCCCAAGGCACCGGTAGCACTGTAACTGGCGTGCTAGCAGTACCTCTGTCTTCGACAAAACCCATCCCACCTGTAACCGTTTAGCGTTCACGCTGCTATTCAGCGTGCCCAGTCGTGACGGGGACGCACGTATGTCTCCGGTTTTGATATCGGAAATTGCACATTTCCCCGCCACTGCTACAGCCCTGGGACTTCAGCTTGGGTGGTTGACTCTTCCAGGTCCATCACCCGTATGTCTCCTGCCCTACACGGACACGCAATAATAGCATCCGTGTCAGACAGAACATCTTTTGCTACCAGTTTGTCTGCTGAAGTGGCGCTTTCCTTCCCGGGGATCAGGGCGCCGGTCATAGCTCGCTTGATGCGGAGACCACCTGTGATGCCAAGATCACCCAATCTGATGTTGGCCCTCGCGTTCTCCATCAGATTGGCTACTGTCGTCTCCGAGCCAGGAGGTACGGAGACTGTGACAGCCGCTGTTGTTGGAAGTCACGGCGTAACCTTTTTAATAGTCGGTGGCGGTTAGCAGCAGCTCGTCGCCCATGACTGGGCCGTCTCTACTATTTACCTGGCCTTGGCCTTTCGACCAAGGGACCCACGTCTAACTCGATAATGGGGCCGCTGTCGGGTGTTGCCTCTCCTGCACAGGGGATAGCGATACTGGCGCTTGAGACAACTGTGTAGCCCACTGACCCTTCTTCCTCCTACTCTTCTTTCTGGCTTTGGGCGACTCCACGCCAGTGGACACTTCCGTCCCCGGACTTAAGGCCACTGGAAGCAGCAAGTTCTTTGTACCTGGGCACTGACCTCCTATCATCTTTTTTCGGACCTCAGCAAGAACACGGACTAGTATGGCTGCAAATTGGTTTCGGTCCAGTAAGCTTTATTTAGAACGCTGCTTTGCTGGTCTTACCTCGGGTAATATTGGAGCTCGCCTGGGTGTTTTAATGGGGTTTTGGGTCCCCGCGGCGTAACTGTTCCACCTCTCGGAGGGAGGCCATTTCAGAGCGTAGCGCCTTGTTCTCTTTCCGTAGCCTCCCCACTGTGTCTGTCAGTGCCGACTCGTCGGCTCTTTTATAGAGTTCCGACACTCCGGTCGTAAAAGCTGTGACGGCAGCCCTTTTGCCGCCTTTGACTCCCTTCGTCCCTTGGAAGGCCATCTTAATCGCCGAAAGGGACTCCTGGATACTAGAGTCGATATCGGCGACGGGTTGGCTCTTCAGCTCCGCCGCAACCAAGATGGACCTGGTGCGTCATCACGCTTCGCCTCGGTGCTTGTTCTACTTTCACCGCTCTTTCCACCCCTTGTTGCGTCCTTTTGCAGTGCAAGTTTCTTGGGTCGGTTTTTTTTGTTATCTGACGTGCCCTTCGGTTTTGGCTTACGGGTTTGTGGTGACCACGAGGAAGCAGAACAGATACCCAAGCATCGCTCTCTTCTGAATCTCCTTCCTGCAACACTGGATCTTGATTTAGGGGTTTCCATAGGCCGACGCCTGCGCTACCTCTTCCTCTTAAGCGCTCCATTGGTGGGGCGCGAGAAGACGCCGAAGAGAAGGCACAAAACTGGGCTTGTGCGCCCTGGTTGATGTGCCCGGACTCGGACACCCTTGTGTACGTAACTGTGCTCCCCCAGAATACGGTGGGCAGAACACTCCAGTGTCAGCCACTGAGGCTGACGCTGGAGTGCTGAGGGATTCTAAGTCTGCGGCGCGGCCGGTACCCTTCTGGGGTAATATATTCTCTTGAGTCACGTCCATAATGGTTTTGCTCTTATACGTGAGCTCAGCTTGGGTTAGGGGTAATTTTTTTAAAGAGCTTTTCTTCCACGCGGTATTCTCCACCCCCCTCCTGGCAGTGATCACTGTCAGTGGCTCCATATAGAATCTTCGACGGCAACCGTCACCCCCATAAAGTGTCGTCTTCCGAAACAACACTCGCACCTGCCCTCTGCGTAACAGAAGGCCACGTGGAGAGGTAGCTCTTTGCATGTGGCCTGGGCCACCATTGCTCCTATGATTTTTATGGAGGTTTCTCCTCTTAACGGCTTTCCAAATTAAGAGAAGGCCCCCGCTCCCGAACATCGGCGTGGGGACCAGATTGGCCGCACCAGTAACATAATGTCGTGTGTACCACCTTCCGCGTGCAACTTTTGGTCGTCGCAATGGACGCCGTGGTACAGTCTTTTGGAAGGCACACTACATATACCTAATGTTTCATGTAGGTGTGTTTGAATAGTGTGTATGACAAAACAGCCGCGGACGATCCGACCTAAAAAAGTTGACTTGCCCCCCCCTAGGCCAGATGCTGGGTACGCCCATGGTGTAAGATGTCCGATTTTTATTTTTTATAGTTTTCTTACAAATTGCATAACTTGATAATACGTTTCTGTACCTAAGTTTAGATAATAATATAGAATCTTCGTTTATGTATGGATAATATACACGACTAATTTTTAATGTCCAGAGAAAAAAATATGTGGTATTCAGCTTTCGATACTGAACATATTTATGTAATTAAAACAAAAAAAATACATGTTAATATTTTCCCGAAAAATACCAAATTTTTGTTCATAACGCATGATATAATTCACGACATGATATTACGTAACAAGAGTGTCAATGTCCTAGCCTACGGGTTGCGGGTGCGATCGGGGTACCTAATACCTACGATGCGCCGCGTGCGCCTAATGGCGGCATGCTTTGAACTGATTTGACATTATTGGGCGATGCGTCGCACACATTGAAACAGAAAATGTTATTCATTGATAATTAAAATACGCGTGTGTAAAATGTTTGGGTGACAATAAATTATGGGCGTATTTTAACATTTTAAAAACCATAAATACTCAGTTATTTTTGTTTTTTGGGTATTTGTTCGATGGTGTTTTATGTTAGTATATAAGTTCTGTATCTGCCCCTAGTTTTTCTTTGGTAATAAACTAACCGTGTATAATATTCTCTTTTGTTTCAGATGATGTGGCTACAAAATTTTTACATATACATCTTTTTCGTAGTTTTATTATCACTATGGTAAGTTGGTCTTGTAAAGAGATATTAATTAACTTTTGCCTATTATTTTTTAACTATTATTATTAAACTACAATAAGTTTTCACGGAAAACAGCTATAAAGGCGATCTGAATTTGAAATAGAAAAAACAGTGTAACTAGCAAAAAATCCTTTATTTTACTCTCCATAGAAGAAGAAAAAAATTTATAATATACAATATATTCTTGACCATACTTTCCTGAAACATCCATTGAACGAAGGCCTTTTTTACGTGTGGAAGCCCTCACGGAGTTTGAGGTCGGGTAGTATGTCGGACCGACTAAATCCACACACTACGCCTGGGATGGGAAGGATTTTTTTATATTTAAGCCTACCAAAGTGACTCTACTCTGCCTGATGGAAAGCATGAGTAGAATCAAGGAGTAGTTGTCACCATCCTCATTGTGAGGGTAGGCAATGCAGCATGGTGACCCAAACCATGGCGATCTGGTCAAATTATTCTGCATCATTCTCCCGGCTTCCTGAGGCCGAGTGAACGATGCAGAATAATTGGATTCGGGAACCAGTTCAGAAACATTTGCAAAAACAGTTTTTTAGTCTTCTAACTTCTGCAATTTAAAATAATCATTACATGTCGTTCGTATGTCATACAATCGAGCATTTTTGCTAGCTGCTGCTGCTTAATTAGATGAAATGTTTTATGGTTTCCATAGACATTTTTCGATTTTATAAACTTCTCCAAAACTAATGCTAGGAAACCTTTAGGGAATTTAATATAAATTTTGTTAGTAGAAATAGGATGTCCACAATTGAGGGTAAATAATATAGAGTGCGGCACGGCCAAATCGTGCTGAAATCAGCGTGGCTCTACTACCATGCATTTGGAATCAATATATTGTTTATTTTTTTAGGGTTTCGTAGTTCATCACTCGGAACCTTTATAGATTCCTAATGTAAGTCCGTCCTCGACTTACCATCCAAACAGTTAGTGCTAGAAAAATTAAACTTTGCAAGGATATGTCTCTATCACGTCGACAAAGTGCTATAATAAAATCATGAAAAATATTTTATTTGGTGTACCTCCCCTCACGTAAAGAGGGGATGATTTATTTTTCAAGTTGTGTGGGGTATCCTTAGATAGGTATTTTAAAAACATTCAGATGTTCTTAAGACGATTTTTTTTAAATTTAGGTATCCGTTTGCAAATTATTTAACTTTAAAGAACATTTTTTTTTTGTAAAAACATTTTAAAAGCATTACGACTGGCTCGAAAAATCTCAAAAAATTAATGATGGTAGGCCATGTGATCTTTCAAGGAAAACTATAACAGTTTAGATAGTTTTGTTAGTTCAAGAGTTTATGAGGCCTAACTTGTAAAATACGCTCACTTGGAAAACTTCGTAAAAAACGGAATAATAAGTAAACACAACAATTATAAATTGAACACGATTTTAATTCCAATTACCATTATATATGACTATGGAACCCTATTTTGTGTGGCCCGATACGCACTTGCCCGATTTATGAAATGGAAGCATTAACATAATGATCCGTAAATAAAATGTTTTTAAATATTTTGTTTAATGAAAACGCAGTATTAGTTAGTTATTGAAAAGTAAAAATTAAATTTTTCACACATTACATACATGCAAGCCGGATAAAAAGCATATTTAGGACTTGTGACTTGAACAGAGAAGAAACCCACAGCAAACCACAAAATAAAATCTGAAGTGCGTGGGACGCTCGATGGAATTATTCTATAAATTTAATCGGTTACTTCCTTAGCTACTTATTTCCAATTGTATGGAGGATTTATGGGATGGGTTAATATAACGTTCCTCTCGCTTTAATGATTGTTGCCTTTTCATGCCGCGGGTATCGTAAAAGGCGACATAGGGACTAACTACGCAGAACAACATCACTGCAAAGAGAATGAAAACTTTCAACAAACCTTACACCATCCCATCTGGCCAGCGTGGTATTGTAGGCCAGACCTCCTTTCTAAGGAGAGTTCATCCTAAATAACAGTGAACTTGGCCATGATATTAAAAAATGTAATGTTTGTATTTTAGTTCGACAAATGGTGAACAAACATCGCCCTGGAGGTGGTCTTGCGAAGATGGAAATTGCATGAAGACACGAAATGACGGCTCGAACACAGATCCTGTACTCAGCTTAGAGGCGTGCAAGATGTTCTGTAATGAATATGGTATGTAATTAATTAAAGTATTAAAAACTTTATTTTAGCGAAGCGTTGAGAGAGAGAATAAAATACCAGCTATCGTGTGTAGCGCTTGCAAATGGAAGTGATAAGCGCCCCTTTATTCCTTGCAACTTTTATTAGCCTATATGAACACATACGCACATTTTGTTTATTGTTTATCAAATATTGACTGCCTTGTTGGTCTAGTGGTTAGCATATACGGCTGCTGATCAAGAGGTCTCGGGCTAGATTCCCAGGTCGGACCTAATATTTGTGTGATCCACAAATATTTGTTTCGGCATCTGGGTGTTTTCTATATATAATATGTATGTATTTACAAAAAAAAGGTATGTTTATGTATATTTAGTACCCGTAATACAAGCTCTGCTCAGCTTGTGACTAGATGATGTTGTGTGTAATAAGTCCGAAATATTTATTATTAAATTAAATAATAGGTAAAAGAGGCACCTGAATTTCAGCACGAATACGCCGTTTCGACCGGGGCATTATTATTCTCACACAGAAGGCCAACCTAAAGAGACAGCACTCGTGCTATCGTCTTTCGTTGGTAATTGTGAGACTCGCTCAGTCACTTTGATAGGCATAAATAAAAAAAAAACAAAAAAATACGCATACAGTATAAGAACGATGGCATAGAAGTTTATCTCCGTAGGTACCCTTTTTCTACTACGCTGAGTGTTGTGGCTTTAAACACATGGTACTACACTTTGTGTGATACACCAATTGTTTTTTGAACCTGACAGGTCTCTGTGTCCGTTTTATGTATGTTTGCAAAAACCCTCATGACACAGGATTTGTTCATAATGCGGTAGTGGTCTTTTGAAAGAAAAAGTACCAACAAACGTACAGAAAACGCTGTACAACAATAACATAAGTCAAGAGTTGTTGTCTATGTCCATGGATTTGGTTAATGATAAGTGTACTTGTATGGTGTGTGTGTGTGTGTGTGTATGGTGTGTGATAACGCAGTGACTGACAGTGACAATAGTATTTAGATATAATATAATTTAGATGCCCTTGTTCCTTGGGGGGAGATGCCCTTGATAGGTGTCAGTACACTGCTTACTGCACACCCATCGTTCATCGGTTATGATCTTGTATATTGACTGCCTTGGTGGCGTAGTGACAGGGTATGCGACTGCCGTGCTTGAGATCGCGGGTTCGATTCCCGGGTCGGTAAATGTTTGTTTGATCCGCAAATATTTGTTTCGGAGTTTGGGTGTTCTCTATGTATGATATATTTGTTGTGAAGTGAGAGGTGCCATAGGTACTTCAAATATGTGAATGGAACTGGGTCGAAGTTCTCGAGAATAGTTGTCCTGCGTTATATTAGGATCGATCTATTATGTATTCTGTGCTATTGTTGCCAATAAATCTGATATTGTGGTGAGAGATCGATTAGATAGCCGCGCAATGATTGTCGATATCGCCGTTCCTCATGACGAGAAAAAGTTGAAAAATAAAATCCAATAGAGTATTTGGATTTATCTACTAGATTGTCAATATGTGGAACCAGGATAAATGTTGTCATAATATTATTCAATGGCGTATATATCGTCGTGATAAGCTTGCAATATTGTTTTCGGAATAAATTCTGTTAAGATATTGTAGGTAAGGGTTTTTAAATAAATAAATAAATAAAAAATACTATTTTTATATTTTTTTGGATAACTTAAGGGTTTTTAAATAAATAAATAAAAAATACTAATTTTATATTTTTTTGGACAACTTTTGGTGGATAACAGTAAAAAGCGGTGTGGTGAACTTGAACCACCAGGTTAGCTGTGCAGTGATTATAAAAATATATTAATTAAATAAAATATATATTATTTGTAAGGATTTCAATAGAGTAAAATTTTCCGATGATAAAATTAAACGTAATGTATCTAACATGAAGTGTGTATTACTGCGGATGGACATAGATAATATACAGAGTAGTAGCCAGTCAGTTGATAAATTAATGAATTTATTATTTATTTATTTACTTTGGGTACCTACACATCACTACATCTTATAAAGTAAAGTCCTCCGCAGCGTCTGTCTGTCTGTCTGTTCGCGATATACCGATTCAAATGAAATTTTGTATCCAGATGGTATTTGGGAAGAGGGTAGGAAGATGATGAGAGGGTCTAAAGACTGAGAAAGGACAATGGCTACTTTTTACCGCGATAACCGTGACATAGACGGGCGCAACCGCGTGCGTAAGCTAGTAATAGAATAAATAGTACAAAGGAAAAAAGAAAAAATAAAATAAAATATACGATACTAACATCAAAACAATACCTGATAAAATTTTGTTTGTCTTCCTATCTGTCTGTTAGTTCCAGCTTATCTCTGGAACGGCTGAATCGATTTTGACGGGACGTTCACTGGCAGAAAGCTGATGATATGAGGAGTAACTTAGGTAAACATCTTTTAGACTAGTTTCGCTCCTCGACGTTAGTTGCGCTTTATAACCATAAACCGCCGTACTAACTTAGTACTTACCAATGTTATATGTATAAGGCTGAAGAGTTTGTTTCGCACTAATCTCAGCAAATTCTCGTCCGATTTGGATAATTCTTGAATAATGATGGCATATAGCGATGAATCTTAAAAAATGTTGTCGTATATATTACTTTAAAATTAAAAAAAGTAAATTATTATAAAGTGATTATGTGTATGCGCGTATGAGTTTGTTATTTAAGAATTGATTAAATATCAAAACTGTAAAAGCGTAGCTCTAACGGATATTTTCAATGACGTCCAACTTTTAATAGGTAAATTAAAAATTCAAGTTTGCACTAGTATTAGGTAACAATATTATTTACGTTTATATACTATGCTATAGATAAATAATAATAGCCAATAAACATAATTTACGCCATTTTAATACAATGAGAACGGGTTTGTGTTATTATACTCTGAGTTACCGTGTTGCTATGCCGAAAGAAATAATATAATAGTATGTATATATAAAATAATAATAGGTACCTAGTGATTTTATATCTAATATATAAAATTCTCGTGTCACAGTTTTCGTTGCCATACTCCTCCGAAACGGCTTGACCGATCTTTATGAAACTTTATATGCATATTCAGTAGGTCTGAGAATCGGCCAACATCTATTTTTGATACCTCTAAAATGCGAGCGGAGCCGCGGGTATCAGCTAGTATATATATGTATACATATATGTATATACCAGCGTTAGCCCGCGGCTGCTTAAGCGTTTATGTTGGTAATCATCACTGTTAAAAGTAGCCTTTCTCAGGCTTTAGACTATCTTGGTACAATTTTTTTATTTAAACGGTGCAGTGGTTTATGAGTTTACCGCAAATGGACAGACAGACATACGCGGCCGAGGACTTCATTTTATAATATGTAGTGATATTGAGATAACTCCCGAATAAATCATTTTCATTTTATTACATTTCACAATAAGTGTTCCTATGTCATAGAGGCCACATCACAAACATCTTGAAACAGTCGCAAGAAATGAGAATACCTATTATTATTTTGGATCACTCAACTAATTTGGAGTTTTTATCACAGTTTGAATTCACAACACTGAGTGCTCGCTCACTCTGAAAGACCTGAACAAATGTACACTTACAAACAGTTATATAAAAGCCCTTTAAAAATAATTTGAATTATTTCAATAAAGCCTGAGAAATAAAAAATGTGGAGAGGAATAATTGAATTGAAAGTAAAATGTACATATATAAAGTTTTTAGTAGATGATAAAATTTAATGACTCATTATGCGGTGTGAAATAACAGTCCTACTTTTTCAAGTTCAATTTTCCAAACGTAACAGTCTATAAATAAATAAATATTTCGGACATCAACGCCATCTAGTCCCAAAATAACCTTAGGGTATAGATATAAATATATATATTATATATAAATATTAATAAACTAGTGGGTACTAGGAAACTGATATAAAAACATAAACATACTGTTTTTTTTTGTAAATACATGCATTTTATTTTCTCCCGTTTACCCCATTGTGTGGAGTATCATTAGATAGGTTTTTTGAAAACATTGTTATCTAACGATACCTCACGATGGGGTAGACGAGAGACAAAGTAATCATCCCCACTTTACGTGTTGGGAGGTACCGCAAAAAGGTTTTATTTTCCAATTTTATTGTAGCACTTTGTCTACGTGACAAAAACATATCCGTGCAAATTTTGGACGGTAATTCGAGGACGGACGGACGGGTGAACGGACGGACATGACGAATCTATAAGGGTTCGGAATCATGAACTACGGAACTATAATAAGTGAAACTTTAAACGGACACTTCAATTTTATATATTTGTTGAGATGATTATAAAATATACAAGAACAATAGTTGGTATGTCAAATATCTCATGCTAATGACATTTTATCAGCAACAATGGAAGTACTATTGCAGTACCATGACCCTATTTCAACAACAGATAAATACTATCTAGTCTTAGATAAGACGTTGTGCTTGTGTCTGATTCTGATGTTGGGTCATTGATAAGGAGATAATAATCTTGTTTTTATTTTATAAGTAGCTAGGTCGTGCGGTGTTATTGTTGTGAATCGCCAGTAAAGCCTTTTGTATGTCAGTACCCTATATACTTTCATAATTATGCATTAAGTAAAATACTGTTAATTTAATAGTAGAAACAGATAATTAAATTTTAATTATTTTTATAGATTAATGTTCACTGGAATTAATTGATGATTTCGACTCGGTTGCGCTGACTGTGGCCATAGGTTAACTCCTATTTTAATGATCTATCTAGCGTAGTAGAAATGGGTACTTCATGCCTAGCATACTAGACTTACTTTTGTACATATCTCGGGTCTTTTTCTGTATTAGTTTAGATAGTAGCTTAGTTTAGATAGCATCTCACCAAGCTGCCATAATGTGGCGCCGCAATAACGCCATAATTGAAGAATTTTAGATTATTATTTTAAGACTAAAAATTATAAAAAACAGTAAGGGTTAGTCACAGATTTTATTAAATACTGGCTGAGTTCCGCAGTGTTACCCGCGGTCTTCGTTGTCAATCTCGAGTAACGCCATGGAGTGAAGTTAGTCTAAAAAAGTTTTGCCTAAGTTACTCCTTATGTCATCAGCCATCTGTCAGTGAGTCCCGTAAGATTCGGTCCAGCCGCTCCAGAGATTACCCGGACAGACGGACAGACAGACAGACAAAATAAATAAAAAATCAATTTTGAATGTCAGTACCGTATATACTTTGATATGCATTTAGTAATAAACTGCTTATTTGATAGTACAAACAGATACCCCAACTTTATTTATTTGTATAGATAAACATCCGTTTAGGTAAAGTTGGAACATTATTACCTGGGATCCAAATCAGGTAATATTTTTGGACCCAATTATTTTCTGAATATAAAACTCTTATTTTTTAGCCGAATCACAATAAAAATAACATGTCAATGCACCTGTTATTTGATGTTGAAATCAATAAATTTTTAACATGATATGGAACTCATTCGATCCCTTACAATAAAATAAACAACATTGCAGTGTATTATGTGACTTCTGCCTCGATTCATTTAGAATTTAATAATAAAATTAATTATTATTTTTCCTCTTTTGGCAAACGATACGGCACACAAGTACCTGTTTTAAAAGTATTCTTGATTAAATCGATAATTATGCAAAACGAACCAAAAACTAATACTAAAACTGGATACTTTGTTTTTGAGGATCAATTTATATTTGTCGGTATAATGATTCATTAAAATGCTGTTTATAATACTTAAAAATATTGAGGAAAAAACCAGTACCTAGTTCTAACTTTGTTTTTAATTATTTTATGCATCGAAATCGTATTTTATGATATTGATACAAAAATCTGTCTAATATACGACTATACTTATTTTCGATTACCTTGTGCTCTAGCGGTTTGAGTTCAATTCCCGGGTCGAACCTAAAAGGGTTATTGAGTTTTTTTGATTACCTATAGACGTACTTTACTTTATTCATGAAACGCACATAAAAATACACAGACAAAACAATTTGTGAATCACACTAAGTGTTATCCCACGTGGGATTTGAACCCACGACACTTGGCGCAGTAGAAAGCTGCGTAGCGACCGCTTAAAACACTCGGCCAACCAATGTGTGCAATGTGCATGTGTGTAATATCTCCTGCTTAGCTGGCTGGTATCTGTGGCTATGAGGCACCGAACGACTAGGAGTACATCATTCCACACAGAAGACCATCCTAATAATGACAGCATTCTTGCTATCGTATTTCGTATGTGAGTGTAACACCGGAGTCCCAATCATTCTGCATCATTCTCGCGGCCTCCGGAGGTCGGGAAAATGGGGCAGAATTATTTGAACAGGCTGCCTTGGTAGGGGTCACCATGCTGCATTGCCAACCCTCACAATGAGGATGGACCTCTACTCCAGGATACTACTTATGCCTTTAAAGCATTTTAAAGCAGGCAGAGTAGAGTCGCTTTGGTTGGCTTCAAAATATAAAAAAAATGAAATTCTATTTACATTTTGTTTTAATTTACCTGCTATTTCGCAGCTATTCCACTTTAATTTGTTCCTTAAAACAAAAAAAGTTTTTATTAAAATGATTAGTACTCGTACTTTATAGGGTTCCGTAGTTCATGACTCGGAACCCTCATAGATTCGTCACGTCCGCCCGTCCTCGACTTGCCGTCTAAACGGTTAGTACTAGAAAGATGACACTTTGCAGGAATATGTGTTTCTATCACGTCGACGAAGTGCTATAATAAAATCATTAAAAATATTTTTATTTGGGGTATCTTCCCTACACGTGAAGTGAGACAAAAAAAAATTCTCTCGTCTACCCTATCGTGTGGGGTATCATTAGATAGGTCTTTAAGAAAAATTGAGAGGTAGCTAACATAATTTTTTGATTTGAGTATCCGTTTGCAAGATATTTAACTTTAAAGGTCATTTTTTTCACAAAACAGGGCGTCCCTACCCTCTAAAAAATCTGGGAAAATCTGAAAAAATTTGATGGTAGTCCATATGATGAACCTTAAAGGAAAACTATAAAGGATTACGTAACTTTTTTATTTAAAGACTTATATGTAGAATAACTTAACTACCTAACTTAAAAAATACGCTTTTTGGTTTTTGTGGGACAAGGAACAATTTTATGGATTGCAGTTTTTACAAATAATTTCAATTTCATTTACATATCAAAAACGTAGTATCCATACCATACTATACCATACCATACCATACCATACTATACTATACCATACCATACCATACTATACTTTCGATTCATTGCATAAACTGCACTAGCTGACCCACGCAGCCTTATCTGCGTTTTTGATTGCCCGTAGCGTGATGTTAAGTATAACGCGACAGCAAAATTGTTTCAGATTTTTTTTTATAGTGAACCAAATTTAAAAGATAGACATATGCGGACTGTTTAGATTTCAGGTTCATGACTCGGACCCTTATGGATTCGCCATGTCCGTCCGTCCTTGACTTACCGTCCAAACGGTAGGTAAGTGCTAGGAAGCATGAATATGTGTTGTAATTACGTGGATAAAGTGCGATAATAAAATTAGTAGGTTCTGAGATTAGCACGTTCAAACAAACCAACAAACAATCTCTGGCTGTATAATATTAGTACTTAACGATTATTTAAATGTGTTTTCTTACCACAGGTTTACTATGGCCAAGACCGACAGGAAAAGTGGATCTCGGAAACTTTTTGTCAAAGATCAATATCAACAATATTAACATTAAGTCGATTAAGGAAGGTCGGTCCAGCGATCTCATTAAGGAAGCTGGAGATGTAAGTTTGTAATCTTAAAATTTTGATAGTCATAAAAATAAATTTGGGTCTGTGGGTCTAATGGCGGAAACAGGTTCATTTATTTTTTTGTTTTTTTATTATTTACTTACTGCATAATAAATGAAGGACACAAAAACATCTCAGGTCATTGCTGAGCTTGAATTAAAGTAACTTCTATTTATGAAGCAAAATATGAAACACAATTGATTAGCGTTTTTAATGTTTAACCATACTATAAAAACTGCATTGTATGTTAGGTACCAGGTTTAATGGTAAAAGCCAATTACATATTCACGTAATGATTGAAATATAATTGAAATATAAAGCTATCACCAATTGTTTGATTCATAAATGATTATAAGTTTACCAGTCTCAAGCGGAGAGATGTTATATTTTCAACTAGTTGATGCCCGCGGCTCCGCTCGCGTCCAAGGGAAATATATGTTAGCTGATTCTCAGACTTACCCGTTATGCACACAAAATTTCATAAGAATCGATCAAGCCGTTTCGGAGGAGTATGGGAACGAACATTGACACGAGAATTTTATATATATTACTAAAAGAGAAAACACACTAATTAAAATTCTTCACATTTAGGTGGTTCTTACTTCTTTTCTTTAGTTATTTTAGAATAATTTAATAAATACTTGTCTTACTGTACAGACTTATGTAACACTGTACTTAATTATAATATTTTAATTTTATTGTTCACAGAGATTTAAAAGCATAATTTCAACGTCGATGCCTAAAGGTATTACTCCAAAAGCGAGTGGAAAATCACTGCAAGTGTATCTACTGAATGACGACCCTGATGTTAGAGGTAGGTTTTATCAGTTTACGCGACTATGGTGAAATAATTGTAATAGTTTTGGCACTCTACGTTGTGTATAGGTACAGAGCGGCGAAAAAGTCGTGGATCAAACGAAATGACGGGATAGCGGAGATCATTTATGAAAAAAGTGTTCTAGTGAATTTTCGGTAAAACATTTTTTTTTCACAGCGGCGGTCGAAAGTAAAATAAAATTGTATGGAGATAAAAAGGAAACTTCTTAAAATAAGTTTTTTTCTTAAACATACATCATTCTCGATTTCAAAAAGAATACCTAATGCAAGTTAAGATTGCTAGCATTGAGATGGAAACGAAAAAAATGGTAGATTTTCCTCGGATTTTATAGATCAAAACCCCGACACGTCAATAGTTTTTTTTTATTTAGTCGATTTTCTGTAATAGTTCTGAAATCGTATATTTCTTAAAAGCATTAGTTGTACTCGTATGGTGATCTTGGAGTTCTAAGAGAATACATAAATCTTAAACCGACCGACCACAAAATTTCATAGCTGGCACTACCTATGAAATTTTGGACTTGACCCGGATTATATCCCGGCCCGTCCATAAAATAAAACAAAGCCGAGAAAACCCGGACGAATAGAACTCCTAAATTATGGCGATAAATTAAATAATGTTGAATTTTCTAAATACTTCCTCTGGATTTCATAACAGCTTTATCTATTGATTATATTTTTGTTTAGAGTTTTCCCTGGACATGGACGAGAGTTACTCCGTCCACGTATCCCTGGCATCGAATGAACCCAGCACAATCAATGCTACTATCAGCGGCGGTTCCTTCTTTGGTGTGAGACATGGTCTCGAGACCCTCGCCCAACTTATCGTGTATGACGACATCAGGAATAACATGCTGGTAAGCGCTTGTCCGTGTGGTGACGGATTAAGAATACAGAGTGTCACCACCCCTATTCATCCCGCGGGTGTCGTAAAAGGCGACTAAGGGATAAACTACGCAAGACAACATCCATGCAAAGAGAAGGAAAACTTGAAACCAACCCTATACCAACCCGTCTGGCCAGCGTGGTATAGTAGGCCAATACCTCCTTTTCAAGGAGAGGCTATGTCCAGCAGTGGACTGTTAAAGGCTGTTGATGATGATGATGATGAAGCGCTTTTAAATTACAAAACCCATACTCTCGCTATCGCTACCTAGTAAATTATCGCGCTAAAGAGTGCTAGGAAGGATATCCTTAAGAGGCAAATTTCATCGAAATCGCATTGATTTAGCCGTGAAAGCGTAACAGACAGACAGAGTCAACAAAGGTAGTACAGTCCACTCAGATTTCAGTTTGGTTCGGCCGTGACGGTACTACCCTCACACTGAACTTAAACCAAAAATGACCGCATGTCGAGTTTCTTTGGTAAGTTTAAGACCGGAGGCCGGATGATGCAGAAGCATCTTACTAAGCGCGATAGTACACCACCACAATACTACGTTGTCTGCACTCTTAACGAGGATGGTTATCCCTACTCTTAGATTCTACTAATGCTTTCGATGAAGCAGAGTTGTCACTTTGGTGGACTTAAAAAAAAAGTTACTTTCGAATTTATTATATTAATATGGATATTAATTTCTACACTTAAATACCATGTCACTGCATGTCTGTTCGAATCTTAAAATTACTAAATGTTTGGCCAAGTATCCTAGTGGCTTGACGGACAGCTCATGAATTATTTACGTCACGCACATGTACTGGCTCGAAGTACTTTATTTGCCGTCTGATTGCTGCAACTGTCGATATTGCGATGCTCCCTAGTATCTACATGACAGAATGTACTTGAGATGGCAAGATCGGAATATTTAGTTCAGTCTTGTTATGGACCTCAACGTATCAGTTATATTGGTTGTTATTCATTTATAAATGTATGAAAACGTAAAATATAAATATTTATTAGATATTATTAGGTACTTCCCACGGATCAGGGATAAAACCAATATAGTATATAGTTATCAATATAGTCCATTTCCTTCCCCACGATTCAAGGTAATATAATATACCAATATGTAAATAAAATTTAAAGTATAAACTGTTTTTTATTAAATCCATATCAAAGTATATAAAGTTCTTTCATCAAAAGGCAATTTTTAATTTTTTTATCTGTCTGTCTATTTGTTCCGGCTA
Organism: Phragmatobia fuliginosa; assembly: GCA_932526445.1. NCBI lineage: Eukaryota > Metazoa > Arthropoda > Insecta > Lepidoptera > Erebidae > Phragmatobia > Phragmatobia fuliginosa. The sequence goes on along the minus strand of OW052064.1, from coordinate 9,453,170 downwards.
ATCTCTGTTCCGATATCAACAGGACTTTCTCTGGCGGAAAACTGATGACCCAAGGAGTAGCTTAAGCTATTTTTTTACTAGCTCTGCTCCGCGACGTTACTTACGATTTACAACAAAAACCGCAGGTAACACTGAGGAATTCAGATAGATAAATAATATTTTTTATTGACATCAGTGCAGCGGTTTAACAGTGAAAGTGTAACAGACAGAGTTACTTTTGATATTGTAGTATTAGTATATGGAGTATATGGATTAGGTAATAAGTTAGTTACACGCAAAAATAATTATTCAATTTGGTGCAGTCAATTGGAAGTTATGCGCATTTCCTTTCGATTATTCATTTAGATTTAATATACATTTTTATATCGGGACAAAGTGACCTTTAACTAGAAGTTTGCTAAACTTAAACTTGAAATGTTACAAATAACTTTATGTATCATAAAGATTACAAACTTCTTCGGTTTGAAAGGCTCGACAGGCATTGTTATTGTAAGCGAGGCAAACAAGTTCTGTCTCATGAAGTCATGACCGAACCGGTTGCGATCGTTGACACACTATTAGTCCACGATTTTTGCTTAAGTAATATTCAGGATCAAGGAGGTTGCTCAACGGCTATTCATTCTAAGGTCAAAAAACTTAGTATCATCAAGCCTTTGTGGGACCTGCTTATATGTTTTTTGTGAGACTTTTTCTGGATCTGTGACATATGGTACCTACCACGTAGCAGTATGTTAAATTTATAATCACATTTATTTTTAAAGGTCGCTATAGTTCTGCTTACCTGCGATATGAGTGATTAGTTTAAGTTCTGGCATGCTATGCAAGGAATGCACTGGTTATTAAATGCGGGTAGTAATTCAAACTGAACTTATAATAAACTAACTTTCTATCTCCGAGTCTTATTTTTTGTCTGTGCTGAAATTCTCCTGAAAGCGCTCGCTCGACAATTATCGGAGTCCATATTCAGGATGGTATTGTCAGGGTTACAGGGTTTTCCTTTGTAGAAAACCTGGTTCCCCAGTTAATACATACATATTTTACATAGAAAAACATAAAAAATAGTACCTTCAGACGGTGTGCGGATTTTGATCGGTTCATATCCGACATACCCATCAGCTGGTGGTATCCGATGGGATTTTGCTGATGGGATTATGCCTAAAAAAGGTCCTATGGTGAAGTTTCAACCGGGAGACTCGCCACCTTACCTTGGAATCAGCACTCGCGGCGATCATCGCTGTAGAGTGATATAACTGACCTTGAGAGCCTCCGTCCATACTCGGGCAACAAAGGGCCATGGATCGTACATGCCCTGCTAAGAGTTGTGTTACTACCCTAATTCATCCTGCGAGTATCGTAAGAACAGACTAAATAGAAGAACATGAAACTTAAACTAAAAGTAAACGGTACTCTAACTCGTCCAGCCATCACTTTAAAGGCTGTCAAGGAAGCTTGTCTACCTTTACACATTTAATGAGTCTGGGTACCTAATTGTTATCTTGTATACAAATAAAATTTATAAATAGCATAGTAGTACTAAATTGTGATTAAAAGTAGATATAAAAGTAGATATACATAAGCGAACTAGTAATATGTGCAACACGTCAGTGAAAGTTGGTCATGCCTACATTGCGTTGACAGAAAGATATGCATCGCACTTTCCCTTATTGTTTCAGTTTTAAAATGATATAATCGATTTATTTTCATTCACGAAGAAATTGTTTTATATAATGTTCTATGCGTTTGCCTTCATTTCAATTTATCTGTCTCGGGTAAAGAGTAGAACTTCTGGGATCTTTCAAATGTCTCGAACCAGCCTCCTCTAGCCAAGTCGCAAACGTTTTTCGTTTTCTATTCTATTTATATATTCTCTTGTTTATTTGGCCAGTGTCAAAACAAAATGATTTAAAAAAGTGATAATTCGATATTACATACATTGTCATACACTTCAATTTATTTCTATGTATAAATTAGACACAGAACTAATTAGAACGTAAAACGTTAAGTAATATTGTTAGTGAAACTTTGTTGTCTTAATTCGTCACCACATGGGCCGTTTTCAATCTATTCCAAAAAGAAATTACTTTATGTATTATTTGCCTTCGCCCGCGTCTACACCCGCGTCTGTGTTGGTTATCGCGAGAAAAAGTAGCCTATGTCCTTTCTCAGGCCTTGGACTATCTGGATAAAAAATAGTACATTGTTCACCGAGGGAGGAAAGGGACCGATTACTAGCGAGGGAGCAGTTTGTGGCCCGAAGGGGCAGCCTAGGGCCACAATACTCCCGAGGCAGGAATGGGACTTTCATCCGAGTGCTACACAGTGCTTTATACTGCACCTGTAAGGAACATTTAATTTTTTTTTTAAATTAAAATCAAAACGTAAGACACCATGTAAAACATAATTTAGCTTAGAATTTGACCAATATTTCGCGCTTCTTTTGTTTTTTTTAATTCTTCACAAAAGGATGTCAGTGGCACGGAGATTCCATATTTAAATTATATGAAAACTCCTTGGGCAGGCGCGTGCCATAGATAAGATAACACATGAGAAATGAAAATTAATACAACTTTCTCTCCCGCTAAAACACGTTAGAAATGGATTTTCATACATTTTTTCCTCCCGCTTATTCAGGTCAAGGAAAAGACTAACGTTCTCTTTTCATTTTCAAGGAATATTGACTACTGTTCCGATCAGGTGTAGTATAAAAATCATTTGAATCGGTGCAGTGGTTCTGGCAGACAGACGCGATGGAGGACGTTATTTTATAACATAATTATAGTGATAGTGAAGTTAAAGGGAAATATTTTTGTTCTAGATCGTTCGAGATGTGTCCATCAACGACAAGCCTCAGTATCCGTACCGTGGTATTCTGTTGGACACGGCGAGGAACTTCTATTCTATCGATTCTATCAAGGAGACTATCAGTGCGTACTCCGTTTTTGTTATAAGTTCTTTCTATGTAAGGTTTATACTAAACCCCCTGCCCTGCGTGCAAACGTTTTTTGTTTTTTTTTTCTGTCTCTATTCTCTTGTTTCTTATTGTTTTGTTTTGATCACGAGACTGTGACATAAGCCAATGAAACAAGAGACTAGAGAAATTGAACACAATAGAATAGAGAACAAAAAAGTTTGCAACTTGGCTAGTTCAAGTGTACTCGATGGAGTACATCGCTTTTTTTTTAAATGTAATGTATAAAGTGTTGTTGACTTTTTCGTACAGGAAATTCTTAATAACAACCTGGAGTATTAAAGTTTGGCCATGATTTACACCCGTGCCTCGGGGAGCACGTTAAGCCGTTGGTCCCAGTTGTCATGAGCATCTATGGCAATCGTTATTGGGAAGTCAGTACCCCCAAATATACTGACAACTAGTTCAACATTCGAATTTCAGTTTTCACTCAGGGTTGCGGGCGGAGGTCCGAGGCCAATCGCTCCGTGGAAAAATTTTAGGTAGAAAGGTAAAACCGGTTGTATAAGTAGCCGATCTCAAAAATCTTGGGAATGAAGGCTTGGAAGTTGATGATTAAATTGATTGATTAAAACAAAAACTTAGTACAGTTGGTGCTCATGCATTAAAAATTTATTCAGTACAATTTCGAGAGGGAATTATGTCTGTTTTTACCAACTATAACTAAATTTTAAGATAATCCTAACATTTAGGTGTCTCCTAAAGGTTTGCAAAAAGATTACTGAACTCTCTATAAGTAGCCCGTTAATAATTTAGAGGATGTTGGTGAAAACAATCTACGTATTCATGAACAACCCATAACCCACTGCTGGGCTCGGGATAATCTACGCGTACTGTGTAATTAAGCATACAAGTCTGTGGCAATAACTACAAAATGCTTTAGTTGAGTTATTTGGCAAGGGTTTTGAACCAATGTTTAAACTCTTCATAATTTATAATTTTCCATTTCGTTTCTATAATGCTGGATAATAAAAATCGAGTCTATTTCATGTATTATACGTATAAGGTATAATTAATTAGCATATCACTAATAATTTACAAGTTAAGAGAAAAGGCTAATGATAATGAGTGATTAAATACGTTAATTCTTATATTTGTCTCACTCATACGTATATCAATCATCGAGAAAGACAAATATTATCGAATGAACTTTGAATGATTCCATAGCTTTTGTTTATATCTGGGGAATCACCGTTTGTTGTCCTTGTCTGCGAGTGATACTAGCAGTAGATTAAAAATCAGATATAAAACTAAATTAAATTGACTTGATTATTCACAAGTCCTTATTTATATTTTTGAACAAAGTCGCCTACCAGACATTGTTCAAAAGACGCTAAAAGTTGATAAAATAATAAAAAACATGAGTATATGCAACTGTACTGTATCAATTTTTTTTTGTTACCAGATGCAATGGCAGCCGTGAAACTGAACAGCTTCCATTGGCACATCACGGACACACAAAGTTTTCCATTCGAGTCCTCGAGAAGACCAGACTTATATAAACTAGGTGCTTATTCTCCTGCCAAGGTAATGCACGTTTTCATTTCCTTGTTACTTTATTTTTGTTCGTCGTACATGGCATTTAGACACAAACAATTTGAATATTGTACTTGCAAAGGGACCTTCAATGGATGATGTATCGAGAATGGAATACTAACAGTGCAATATGCCAATATACGATCGACCAGACATGACATGAGCAGAGTGTACTTTAACTCGTGAATGTTTCTTTGCAAATCAAGCAAGATTTTATGGATATGGTGCAAATTCTTTTTCTACGATTTTGACTAGCGTGTATGACTGAAGATATGAATTTCTAATTGATTTAAAATATACCATCAATTCTTCATTTTTAACCGACTTCAAAAAAAAGGAGGAGGAGGTTCTCAATTCGTCGGAATCTTTTTTTTTTTATGTATGTTTGATTGGCAAGAAATATAGCGTATACTATATAGGCCGCCATAATATATATCATCAATTCATCATGCTGCGTTATCTGCATTCCGGTGAAATCATGGTGACCGCTACTCTTAGATTCTATTCATGCTTTCAATTTTTTATTTTAATCGTAAATTACCATGATTTTTTATTACCATAGTTTGAATTGGAGTTCATTCACACACACGTCGCTATGGATTTGAATTGTTTATGTTTTTGTGTTCGATGTTCAATCTTTAGAAGTTTTGCTTTTAAAGAATTTTCCTTAAAAAATATCTTTCATTTGTCTTTGTTATTACCTAATTTCTTGTAGGTAATATGATTTGCATAAAATATTACTTTTGGTGTTCATAAACAATGCGTGGTGAATTGTTTGATAAACTAACAGTGATCTAAGTGACAATCGTCCAGTATTCTTCAATTTCTGCTAACAGTAACCGCGTTTTTTTGCAAACAATACAGAATGCAAACTTTATATAACGTTAATAAAATATGTTAATTCTAATAATGCTTTAACTATGTTCCTCTACAGGTATACACAAAAGACGATATAAAGGAGGTGGTGGAATATGCACGGGTTCGCGGCGTGCGCGTGGTGCCCGAGTTCGATGCGCCCGCGCACGTGGGCGAAGGCTGGCAGGACACCGATCTCACTGTGTGCTTCAAGGTAAAATAGCTTTTACATATATTATCGTTAGACACTTATACGCTTGGTATTCAGATTTTCAAACTCGACGTATTCTAGTATTTTGTTTACTAATTTACAATTTCTTGTGATGTTCATATTTAGTTTTACTTAGGATCAATGAAGTATTTTCATTCTGACAGCATTCGTTCAGTTCTCTTTCGTTGGCGAGTATGAGACCGGAGGCCCACAACAATTTTCGAGACCTGGGTAGGGCACACACCTGTAGTACTTACGCACCTCCAAATTTACATGTTGGTATTTTAAGGCAAGTTGCTGGTGCACGATCCTGGCTACTTGGTTGTGTCTGTGCAAATATTCACCGTTGGCGAAACGAAAACAACCAGAAATATTGTGCTTAATAGTTATTCGTCATAACTTCGTCCATTCTTGCACAAATAAAACTTTCGGTTTCTCCAAAGTGATCACAATACCGTAGTCAAGATGTTGATGTTTTGACATCTGTAACAGGCCCATTTAGAATCCGATAAAACCGACCATGAAGTTCTGTACACTTCCATACCTCCCTGCAATGTACTAAGTACTCCAGGTTTTCGCCAATTCTCTTTAGCCAGAGTGAGCGGAGCTAACCCGATATCCACTGCAATTACCCGGCGATGCGCTCCCACATCTGTGTCATATTATATCTCGCGATTGTGTAGGGTCTTAATATTTGATAGTCCACGACCACCAAACTTTCGCACTAGATTTAAACTAATAACCGATAAACGCAGGTGATAGATTTGGATTGTAGTCAGCAATGTACGGACTTTTCTGTCAAGTCTAATTTGTAAATCGTAAGTCGATCTAAGTACACCAAAGGAAGACATCAGAACCAGCATTGTAGGCTCGCATCTTGTTAGACCCGATAAAAGACTTTTAAGTACTTTTTTCAGGCGGCCAAAGAAAGGTTTCCGCAATGTTTGTTTTATGTCAGATTCTAGTATTCTCAAGGACTGTGAAAAATTTTGATACGTGTGGGTTACAGTGGCAGAGATCTGAGTTTAATGTTAAATTTAAAAGTTCCATTCTTTCAGATTCTACTATACACACCTTTCTTTACTTACAGGACTGCACATTTGTCAACACCAAATTCCATTTTGATAGAATTACTAAAGTATTCAGTGACCTTAAGTAACGCCGTCAAGGAAATCTTGACACAAATATAATACCTACCTATCAAATGATTATTATAACTGCGTGTCCATGGAGTTTCTTGTCTGTTCTTCTCCATAGGATCTACGAATTGGAACAGACGATTAGCTTCACGACTGACTACTGACTGACTAATTGACTTTTCAAAAGTGCTGTTGTATGGTTTATTTCAAATAAAATGGTTTGATTTGATTTGACTGCCACAGACATACACAGAGGCCCCAAGAAATAAGTGGAAAATCAGAACAGATCGATGTTTACAAATTATACCAATTAAATAAAATACAGTTACATATTTACAATTATGTTTAAGTCATTGCCTTCCAAAGAGAGTAAGTCAATGACTTGTTGTTGCTATGTGAATCAGTCTAAAGAACAGTTATAAATATTTATCATTTAAATGTAAAATGTTTTCTCTAAAAATTAAATACCTACATATTAATTTTCGAAAACAAAATAAAAAATTGTGAATATTGAACCAACCTTCGTTTGTTAAACAGACACGTTATAATAATGTTCCAACGATGATTTAATTTATTATTTTTCTTAATTACTATTTCAAATGTTTGTATATTGACACCTAAATTAAAAATGTGATAGTTATACTTTCTATCTATTTATATCTCATCATGATCATCAACAACCCATAGTGTCCCACTGCTGGACTCGGCTCTCCTCTTATGAGTGGGTTAAAGCCATATGTCCTCAAACTGGCCGTGCTGATGGGGACTGGCAAGACAACATTGTCATTTTTATGGCATTTATTAAAATTGTATAGTACCTAGGTGAGTTACCTTTTTTTTCGACGTAGACCGGTTAAAAAAAATCAACAAAATTCTTTATATATGTATACTTTGCATACTTATGTTCTTGTTGATTTCGTCAGGCTGAGCCATGGAGCAACTACTGCGTCGAGCCACCTTGCGGCCAGCTGAACCCTACAAAGGAGGAATTATACGACCATCTGGAAGATATTTACAAGGACATGGCCGGTAAGTGTTACATTATACTTCATTTGACTAACTTACCTATTCGTTCACTGTTTAGTGACATTGACTGCAAACCCACAGCCAGATATCGTCATTTGTTTCATGCCTGGATGTGATACTCCATTAATATAAAAAACTGACCCCGCAGCTCCGCCTGCGTCTTCTACTGCCCGTAGCGTGATGTTATACTGCGGAAACAATTTTGTTTTCTATAAAAAAAGGTAGTATAGCCAACCTTAATAGATAGACATCTATGCTGTTGAAAAGTTTTATCTGCAAATCAATTTTTCAACCTCCGCAAATTTGAGGGTAAACTAAATTCGAAAGGAACTAGTTGCTAGTATATTTTTGGGCACTGACGTTTCAAATAACGACAATCGGGACCGATTGCTTTAGTACTCTCCGAGCCCCGGTTGTTTTCGTTATTATTATTTACTACCTTTTGCCCGCGGCTTCGTATACGTGTTATTCTAATGTAAAACTTTGATTGCCCTTTCACCCTCTGAAAAATAGATTTTTGCAAAATCCTCTCATAAAGCTCGCTTGCGCTCCTCAAGGAACGAACATGCTGAATTTCAGCTACCTGTGTACAGTAGTTTCGGCTGTGCGTTGTCTGTCAGTCAGTAACGAAACAGTCTCATATATATATATATATTGATTTTTATTATATCAATCAACACATGCAATCATGTGTTGATTGCATGTCACATTTGTGCATAAAGTCTTAAATAAAAAAATAAAAAAAAACATTCATACATTCTGGCCTTGAAAGTCACAGCTTTAGAATGGATGGCATACGCTCTCGAACTAAACGGTTCAGCTTTTCTTTCCTATGTCGAAGAGTCAAAATGTGAAACTTACTACTGGTGCACGTCTTTTCCTCAAACTATGATCGTCTCTCTTATAGGGATGTGAATAAACATCTCACAAGGCCGCCGTATTGTAGGTTACCATACTGCATTGTCTGCATTTGTAATGAGAATGCTAACCTCCATTCATAAGTTTCTACTCATGCTGACCAAAATTGCTACTCTTAGTCATTTTGTCAGCTATTACAAAACAAAACATATTAAACGATTAACGGCACTTTGGTGCTACATTTTCATGATAATTAGCACCTCTCACAATATGTTTTTTTTTAAAGAAACAAAACTAACCCTTGAATAACATTAACATAATTGTTTACCTTAATTTCGTCTTTTATGCGATTTCCTTCTTTTTGTAAACAAAGGAGATAGTAATCATAAAGTATTTTCTTTTTCTTTTTTTATTTATTTAATGGGCTTTTTTTTATTTCTGGGCAGGCAAAAGCTGTCGGATCTTGTCCAAGGGAATACACGAGTGACGTGAGACCCTTGATAAGTCACATTTGCTCATAGGTCTTCCCGTCCGTCATTACCAAGTGTAGTGTTTATCAGCCTTTAGCATCACTTGTATGTTTCTCACCTCATATCACGTTACAAAAAACAAAGGCTTTGATATTGTTACATCTTCTCTCATTTCTTTTCTTAACAATTATAGTGAGTTTTAACAGAAAACATGTAAAACAAAACCAAAGTTGGTTAGAAGTCCCCAGTCTCTTCTCGCGGGAAAATTCCAGCGTCTAATATCAGAGACGTTTGGAAATGAATGCCACATTCTTTCTAATTAAGGCACGTTCTTTCCGGATGTTACTGCTTCAGAGAGTACTTGCACTCAGGCACAAGTAAAAAAAAAAACAGATTTTCAGTCTGAAACTACTCGCCTATACTCATCAGTGTTGCGTTTTTCGCTTTCATTAAACAATAACTATCTTTACCGTGAATCGTATTCTCCATGGCTAGTAGCAAATGAAATTACTAATAAAAATGCATTTAAATAAAATGCGTATCATATATATTTTGTATTTAGAACATATAAATATTAAACAACAAATGAATTTAGATTTTATAAATTGGATACTTTTCAGACTCCTTCGATACAGACATATTCCACATGGGAGGCGACGAAGTGAGTGAACGTTGCTGGAACTCTTCAGAAGAAATCAAGAACTTCATGATCCAAAACCGCTGGGACCTCGACAAGTATAGTTTCTTGAAACTCTGGAACTATTTCCAGACGAAGGCTTCTGACAGAGCTTATAAGGTAAGGGAAATAGGAAATAGACTTTTTTACTGCAGGCAATTATATAGTACTAAATCTGAAACTTAAAAATACCATTCTTAATGTACCCAATTTTATTGTGTGTATCAGGCCACTCAGCTGCAGCACTCAGCAGCAGGTGTTCCGTAGTCATCCATACTGGCACGTGCATTTAAATATCTTGTACAATAGGTGAACTTGATATCAAACGAGACAATGACACATGAACATAGACACATGACTCATACTTAATCAGTCACCGTAGCCGAAATCGGCATGGGGAAACATCATCATCATCACAATAGACAATTGTTATGAATTAGTTATTATTATTTAAAATACTTACATAATAAAGTAACCTCTCAATTTTTTTAAAGATCTATCTAAGGGTACCCACACCATGAGGTAAATGCTACAAAAAACATCCCCACTTCACAGGACTGTTGTACCTCTTTTTTTCAATTTGTGTGTAGAAAAACAGACAAGATTGCTATGCTCATCTGAAACTAGTTTGGATGATTATGGAAAAACATTTAAAGCAGTTTTTTAAATACCAACGGCTTGACCCACTCTTATAATTCTAAGTTAATACTTTCAAGGTCATTATCCTAAGAAATATGAGTAAATCCATTAAATGATGATTCTTTAGTAGCGATACACTAAAATCTTTTTAGTGTTTCCTTCCTGAACTGGAATTAATAGATTAATATAATGATTGGCAGCGATCTATGAAATCAGTTGCTACCACACTGTATGGACTTTTTTATTTATATTTAAGCTTTGCAAAATGACCCTGCTCAGTCTGAAGTTGAGCATGCGCAGAATGCAAGAGTAGTGGTTACCATACTAACTGCGAATTCAGATAATGCAGCATGGTGACCCACATTATGGCGGAATTTTGAGACTTAACTGCATTATTGGGACATTCCGGTCAAGCCAACCAGTCAGTGTTGAATATCTTGTTTCTTGACCAGTGTAACTTGAATAGGCATTGAATAGTTATATTGATCGTCTCAGGTCAAATTAAATTGGACCTTTCTTAGGTTTATGTAGCCGTTTATAAAGTTTTATAGAAAATATCTTTGATCCACAATCGTTTAAATTATTTAATTATACAATCACTTTTGGCTTAAATGTCACTTGAGTAAGGTTATACTGAGTGGATATTCGTAAATGGATGTTGTCCAGACTTCTATTTTAACATCATCGTCATCATCATCATCATCATCATCAGTCTATCTGCAGACGCAACTATTTTATTATACCTAGTAGTTGTAAATTCTGCGTCTACTTATACTTCAATCGACTTTCAAAAAGACAGATTTTCATTTTATATTAATCCACATTAGCAATTCAGATTTTATATATGTATATATTTATACTATATGCATTGCAAATGCAGATAGTATAAATTTTATTTCGATGATAATAATAAATGTTTTTGTTGCAGGCTTTCAATAAAAAACTTCCCCTTGTTTTATGGACCAGTACACTGACCGATTACTCGCATATCGACCAGTTTTTAAGCAATGAAGATTATATTATTCAAGTAAGATATAAACACATTCAATATTATTACTATAAAAAAATTCGTTTGGCGCAACTTGGATTCGTTTTTGTATTTTAACAGGCCTCTTGGTTTAGCAGTTAGTTATTATGATGGGTCAATCAGGTCACAAGTGTGATTCTCAATTAGGACAAATAATTTTGAGATGAGTATGATTTCTGTGTTAAAGCGAGCTTATCACATCTCTTAAGCAAAAATATACTTTAGCTATGTAGGCTTTTTTGATCCGTCTTATAAACACTCGCGCTGTGAAAATTATGACTTAACGTAACTCACTCACTTTAAAACCTGGCAATAGTTTTTGTACAAAATAATTTTTCATAACTTTAAATTTTAGGTATGGACTACTGGAATAGATCCTCAGATCAAGGGACTTCTGCAGAAGGGTTACAAGCTCATCATATCCAACTACGACGCTCTTTACTTTGACTGTGGATATGGTGCCTGGGTTGGAGAAGGTTTGTTTTAAGGTTCATATTAAAATAGCAGAGTGGTCAACATTTAACTTTGGTAACTTTTTAAGAAAAGTAAAATGGTCCGTTGCGATCAATGAAGCGATTGATAGAGATCACCTGCGCATTTAACTGTAGATATGTATTACATATCTTTAATATATTTCATAATATTAAGAATGCACAGCTCAGCCTTTTTCAGATATAATTTGCATAAAATAAAAAATATAGAAATAAATTCCTTGAATCATAAACTGAGGCGGAAGAATTCTTGTTAAGTCTAAAATGGAAATTCTCCGACTTGTTTCCTACGAGGCACTAACGAGAGTAACCAAAATTGAATGAAGGCAGCGCTGAAATTAGATCACCTCTGTATTTGTATGAAAAGGACTTGGTTTGACACAGTAAATAACATCCATTCAATGTCGGTGTAAAATGGCGTAGTATTAGTAGCGTTGCGCACTTTTTATGATGCTAGTGTAAAAAAGTGCCGTAATGGTAGAAACACAGAAGTGGTCCAACTGACACTCACGTAATTATGATGTGGCCTAATTATAAGGTAGTATTTAATACCGGCAGTGACTATCTGAATTATTGTAAACATAGTCATTTAATATGACTTAATATCCATGCCTCGGCGAGCACGGAATGTCTTATCTAAATTAATGTCTCAACAGGTAATAACTGGTGTTCTCCATACATCGGTTGGCAAAAAGTATACTCGAACAGTCCGGCAGCTATGGCGCCAGGACACGAAGATCTTATTCTGGGTAAGTTACGTTATTTTACTTCTACTTTCTCATTCCATACAGCGTTTACATGAGATTTAGGGCCAGTTTCACCACTTTCACATGAGGAACTTATTTGCCATTTAACACTAATCATCAGTTAAAAGTCACTAATATGTTGCAAAAACAAACAACTGTAAATTTTGATGAAATAAAAAAACAGGATAAGATCCTTTTAAAAGCTTTGCTTTTCATAGCGTGCGCTTCAGAAACGGTTAAAGTTTCACAAGAACAGGTATGAAAGAATTGTTCTCCATTAAAAGTTCCAAAAAAAGTACCCGAAAGCATATGTGTATTTTTTAAGGTTGGCTCACATCTAGTGCGCTATAAACTAGGGATCGTGAGCATCATGTGTGTTGTGAGCAGGTGGAGAAGCGGCCCTGTGGTCGGAGCAGGCGGATGACTCGACACTGGGGGGCCGGCTGTGGCCGCGCGCTGCTGCCCTGGCCGAGCGCCTGTGGGCCGAGCCGCCGCCAGAACACTCCTGGCGCAACGCCGAGCAGAGGATGCTTAACGTCAGGTCTGTTACAAACACCCCCTCTCTCCCCTCCCACACGCTTTAACTCTAGACACTACACATCCGTAAAACGGATACAAAGAACACCTTCGTGTTCGTTATAATATGTAAATATATACTTAAAATAAGTCACTTACATGTTTACTAATTCCTGGATCTGTTATATTGTAGTAGATTGCAGTCCTTCAATATTTTTGGTTTCTATTGGAACTTTTATAATCGATTTATTTCGAATATTCGATTCATACACTATTTTTATAAATGTTTTTTATCACAGGGAACGTCTAGTTCGTTTGGGTGTCAAGCCTGAATCTTTGGAACCAGAATGGTGCTATCAGAACGAGGGCCAATGTCCACGTTAAACTTTGAACAGAAACTTTATATATAATTAAGACATTATCTCTCTAAATCACAGCAAGTAACCAACGCAGCAAGGTGACTGTTAAGAAATATGCTGTATTCGGTTTTGTTTGTACAGAACAGCGTTTATGTGAACCGAATATTAATTAGAATTTGATGTTTAAGAATCGATTCAAGATGTTAATCATTCTGCTTAGTATGAATTCAAATAGATTAAATTGAGCGTAAATTTATATTGAACTAATCCTCGGCTAGTTCTGGACTGGCGTTGAATAAAACCATGACAATATAGTAAAGTTATTATATACATATACCTAATAATATACATCAACAACGTAGTCTTTTAGCCTTGAATGGGTTTTGTTTAGTAATAGTATTTTTACAAAACTATTTTGATAAAAGTGTACTCAAACCTGGTATTAAGTTATAGAAATCTCAATAGATAGAAATGTTGTAAAATAGTTCGAATTGTTAGGATCTTGCATCGATTCACTAAATGTGACCCAGTGTTTGTAATCTATGTAAAAATCGATTGGTGTCAATCTCAGATCGATATACCTTGTAATCTGTTTATACCTAATAAATTTTCATATATAATGAGTTGGTATTTTTTTCAAGTGACTAATGAGTTGACTTTTGACAATGTTGACAATGAGTTTGTTTACAATGAGCTACATGAGACTTCAAACCAGATTAACAATTAATGCTCAGCATACGATATATGTATGTCTCATATGGCATCTAATCCATAACTGGCTTAGTAATTGATATGAATGGGTTACTACAAAAACAATTCGAAAACAAAACGAAAACGTTTTTAATATCCTAAGTACCGTAAATAAGTTCACATTCTGATTCACTTATATATTATAACATAATTTGTCTTTAAAATTGTCATTAGCATTTATTTGCAGGCTTTATAGGTTGAAAAAAAATTAAGCAAAATTAGACATTATGCTTAGATTTGTGGCGTATATTCACTTAAATGTAATCAAATGCTTATTTGAATGTGTAAAAATCTAAAGGAGCTAAATATAGGGCACAGGTTTTGGCAGCGTGGTAGTCGCACTATGGCAGCTGTCTTTCTCTTACACATTGCAAAGCGATGAAGAGAGAGCGAAAGCGAGACAGAGAACGACGCCAACGCCGACAACGAACTAAACTGGGCAGACCCCTTTTGAAATCGGCACACGAAATTCTCAAGGTCTGCCTTTCTATACTACGTTTGAATTCATTGGCTACGTGTTGTTATGATCCTCTAATTGTTCAACACTTACTGTCTCAAAATGCTGTTGTCGATTTTCCTTTTCGTGTTCATTACACACAGTAATCCGCAACACAGGATATAGCGTATATTTTTAATAAAAGGAAAATTATAAATGAAATTTTATTTTCGAGATGTTTTAGGTATATTTGTTTAGACTATTATTGTTACCAAATAAAATTACCTTATGCTATGATTTAAAATTTAGCTAATCTATTGATACTACCAGCTATGCCGAGGCTAGGCACATTAGGCGGTATTATTCCGACTGGAACTGTATTGGCGATACCAATATTTCCAGTACCACATTCGTAAGTCACACCACTCGTGCCTGTTGCTGGTACAACACCTTCTAAAGCAACAGCACCCAAAAACGGTAGTTTGCCTGTAACCAGTACAGTGCCGTCAATAATTATATCTTCGGAAAATATCGAGACACCCGAAGGTTCGGGGGCTTTGGTGTCGATGATGAGATTCGCGCCAATTACGCGTCCGAAGACTGGTGTCATTACTTCAGCCGCCATCTGTGTCGGTAATAAAATTTCAGACGCCATTAGAGGTGTCCCAATACACTGGCCTTGTACGAACTGTAAAATGAAATGAATTATAATTATTTTTATTGACATAGGTCATACAGAGACGGATTTAGTCTTGTTTAGAAAACTTTCGCTAGCTCAGTTTTAAGGCAGAGTGTTGTTGTCCAAAGTTGAAAACACTCTAGAGTTATTTCATTTGATAGGGGCAATTTCACAGTTTTCTATAGAGAAATGAAATAAGAAAAATACAATACCTTTAGGAAAACAGCTTGAATACAAATAACGAAGAAACTTTTAAGCAACATGTTTCTCTTTACTTCACTTCACTTTTAACCAACCTTAAATTAATGAGTTAATAAATTCGAATAAAAGTCGACCTCGGTTATATACTAAAACACCTTATCAAAGTTACAACTGACAATAACTTACATAATTAAACATTGTTTCAATACTTCAGAAATTGCTAAATCAACCCTAAGGTAAGTCAATATTTTAAAATATAATTATACTTATTTACCTAATGCCTCTTTTTATAGTCACATGTAAAAATAGCTAAGTTTTCATCACTTCTTATCAGACCGATCAATGTAATTTTAATGTGAGTAAGTAATACTAAACATATTTCATATTTGTGTAAGTAATGTATGTATGACAGGTCATTGGTAAACTTATCAAATGTTGACTATGCAATGTTAATAGATAATACTTATTCAGAAATTTCGTCATAGTCGGGGTTTCGCAGGAGTGATATGTAGCAGACTGCTTTCGGATGCCATTTGACGAGTATTTTGTATTTGCTATTTAATAAACACAGAGCAATACGGACCACCTAAATAAACATTACTATCTCCTTAGAAAAAAGTTTTTGGTATACAACGGGTTGGCAAAGGATTTGTTTCAACTCCTCCTCCTCCTCCTAAAAAAGAAGCGCAAAGAGGGCAAACCGTGTGGTTTTAGTCGGTTCGAGTTCGAAACACCGCCCCGCCGCATAGAAAACCCTGGTGGGGTGACGGTCCGAAGGTATTTCAACACGTAAAAAATAGGGTTTGTTTCAAGTTTTCTCTCTCTTTGCAGTGATGTTGTCCTACATTGCTTGCTCCTTTCGCCTCTTACACATGTGATAAAATTAAATAGGGGTGGTATGTTAAAAACATATCTGAACAGCAGAAATAATGTTTGGTTCTAGAAATAGTAATAATACGTTTGTAGGCTTAACAGCGTAAGATGACCAAAATAATTATCTAGGTATTTTAAAGTTGACACATTCATTTATGTGAATGAATGTTTCAGACATCTGACAGACAACGCCATCTAGCTTTAAACTAATCAGAGCTTATATTAAGACATCTATGTAGATTGATTAATGGGATACTTAAATACTTTTTTGTAAATACGTTCTTATTAAATAAAAATTCCCAAACTATGAAATATATATTTTCAGATCATAATTTATAAACATTTGGTATTACCTGAGACCCCAGACCAATAAACTCAAAAACTGCATTCGCATATATGCTTTTACCGCGCTACGTCAATCGCGCCACGCCAGAAAAATATTCCAACAGCAAAGATGAGGTGCTTATAACCAAGTTACCCTAGGTAATTAGAAGTGAGGATTCGGCTCATCACACGGTGGCGGTCTGAACCGCATGGGCGACGCAGCGCCGGGCCCTCACTGTAGTCATCAGAGAGGACCTCTCACTGCCGGCCGTCGTTCGTTCCATGGCCGGCAGCGAGGGCTCATTTAGCGCGGGCGCAACCTTCTGCGAGGACGTAATCACGCAGAAGGAGGCGGCGGAGAAGACCTATCGACATCGACAAGACGACATCCATTCGGACCTGACTCACCGTCGGCGAACCGGACGGCGGAGGCGCGAACACCTGCGGGTCATGCCGCCTTGAGTGTGGCCGCGGGTGGACGGGACGGGTTTTCCCTCCACCCGCATTATGTGGCCAGCCGCGAGGGGGCGGCGTCGGTGTGTGCAGGACTCCGCCTAAGAGAGGGTCGTCATACAGAGACGGTGCCCGCATCAGGAGCGGGCAGGCGCTGGGGGAGTGCAGAAGGAGGTCTGACCCTGGACTTCTCCTCCTCCTAAACGGAGAAGCGCGGAGAGGGCACACTGTGTGGTTTTTAGTCGGTTCAAGTCCGACACACCACCTCGCCGTAACCCCCGGTGGGGAGACGGTCCAAAATGAATTTGCACACAAAAAAAAGGTGATTAGAAATAATCACCGAGACTTGATACCTTGAGCTCGTCAATGGTTAGGAGGTCACGCTAAGCAGTCAGTCCCGGTTCTTATCATACGATAACGGACGTGAACTGTTGGGGACCTTCGGGCGGCTTAAAAACATCCAACGGCAAAATTACGAAGCCACAACCTTGTCTTGCCAGTTCCTAACCCTCGACCTCCGTGGTGGTAAACAGCATACGTCCGTATGCTGTTTATCATTATAGGTTGTTAGCGATGATGTAAGATTATCAGTTGTTCAAATGTTTTTTAATTTAAATATGTACTTGTAATATATAACCTTTCAAAATTCGCCGTGTTTACGACCGTCCATGGCTTACCTGAAATAGGAAGTACGAACTAGAAAGCTATGATTTTGCATGGACATCGCGTTAACCACAACAAGCATCGCTGTAAGTAGATACTGTGAGCGACACCCTTAAAAACTAAGTAAAAATTAGAAATAATCACTTCAATGATGCTAAGGTAAAAGAAAAAGTAAGATAGACTACGGGTAGATAGTAGACTGCTATTGATTTAACAAAACAGCTGTGTTTTCATGCATTATATGTTATCATTATTTAGCAACAAATGATTGCAAAAATGCAGTGATTGCAATGTATAAGTGGAAATCATCCATATTACCTACCTATTGCGAAGTCACGGCACTTCGCTTAGTTTATTTACAAAAATCTCGTCACGTTTTAATATGGTGGAGATCTCGATCTCGGTTTTAAGCGGAGGTACTCAAATTCTCGGATTGATATTGGAAATAATTAAAATTCGTTGAGTAGTTTCTAAAGATCTAAGCTATCGATCGATTTAATTTTATAGCACACTAACTGATCCACGCAACCCCATCTATGTCTTAAATTCTATTGCCCGTAGCATGATGTTTTGCCGAGAAAAGAAATTTGCTTCCCATGAAAAATGTTATGGTTAGCAAACCTTTAATATAGCCATATTATACCATAGTCGACTTTTTTTAGAATTCTTCAAGAAGAACACTTGTTTCATACATTTTTCATTGATTCTCCGCTCCTGTTGGTAGTAGCGTGATAATATATAGTCCTTATCCTTCCTCGATAATTGGACTTTAACAGTGAATTTTTCAAATTGGAACAGTTGCTCCATTTGCGCGTACAGACAAAATAGTTAGCTGTTTATGTATTATTATTTCTTGGTTATAAAATTAATGAAATTTCGTCTGGGTAAAGAGAGTATTATAAGTTTTTTTATCTTGATAAACTTAATTTAGTATCGACTTGGGGCTGTTCTAATTACTCTTTTAGCACAGCCTTAAAGAATAACACTAATAAAAAACAGAACAACTTTATGCTTAAGTAGGAATAAATATTGTGCTCTAAAAGTAGTAAACGAAAAACATAATAAAATACTGTTGAGTGACAATAGAATTAATGTATAGTAATAAAGTAGTAGACTAGCATTTGCCTATGGCTCCACACGCGTGTATGTCGGTTATCGGAGTGGTGAAGTGTCTACCTATGTCCTTCGTCAAGAATTACGGTATCTGCAAATATTTTTTTTAGATCGGATGATAAATCGGTGTAGCGGTTTAGTTTTGATAGCGTAGCAGACAGATGGACAGCAGTTTTATACGTAAACAACTTTCAAACAGCTTTAAATTACTCAATGCTGGAAGGGTTCGACCCGTTAGACATAGTGTACAGAATTGATGAATAGAGTAACGATGAAATAGTACTAGTAGTAACTTCAGAGAAGAATTAAAAATCTTTTCAGATTTGTGTATCACTATTTTGAGGAGTCATGCAAATCTGTCCTAACTGAATATGCTACTTATTGCTGAAAACTTGCAAGTATAGTTTTTATATTATAATAATAATAATAATGCTTGACAAATAAATTAACACTTATCACAACGATAGCTAAATTCGGAACGCAACTATTATATGATTGTCACATTAATCACAAACGTCATTTACTACCTATTTCACTATTTCGTACTGTCACAATCACAACAATTTACAGTATTTTTACCACTTTGCGATTTGTTTTTCGTTATAAATTTATCAATAGTTGTGTAATAATTGTTGATTAAATTATTTCTCAAGATGAATTGTTGCGAGAACGTGACTATGCCGAGTTGTGTGTGGTTCGAGAGTGGAGAAAAGCGTAATATTATTGCGTCCATTATTGCGGGGCTCTTGGTTTGTATTTGATGATTCATGCTGATTTTTATTGAATATGATCATGAATGTAAACATTCTTCCAGAGGAAATAGAAGAATTATGCTAACATTTTAAAGGTTTTTCATATGCCACAGGTCTATGATAATTCCAATAGCCTTAATTAGTAAAATTCTAGATAACAATGTCCTACTATGCCTTAGTGTGGTGTTGAAAGTGTGTATTTCATACATGAATACTGATGTAACTAGTATATCATTAGATTGTACTGTTATACTTTACGCTGAAGCAATTTCTTAATAATCATGATTGGTTTGTATTTTTTTAAATGTATTTAAAAATATATCTTTTCTAATAGTTCTTTTCAGGATGGTGGTTCATTATTGATGCTTCGACGGTGCCTCAAATAGCCGACCGTTTGCCTGGTGCTGCTCATGTGTGTGGAGTGATGGCCACACTGTCCTTGATTATGATTAACTCAGTCTCAAACGCACAGGTGAGAAATTTCTTACATGTTATGAAGTTTATGAAGTTTACTGATAAAGAAATTGATATGATTAATTTGTTTTTAAACAAATTTGTAATAGATAAAATAGCATTCCTTTATCTTGAAAGTCATTTTTTGAATTTGTAAGTTGAGTATTGTATGAAACAGGACTCATTTTTTATTATAATTTATCAAAAATTGGTGCAACCAAAATTGTGTGTAGGACTCAAGTAGGCTTGCCAGCAATTTTAAAGTCTAAAAAAGCATCAAAGTGCACATACAGTTGCTTCACTTTTACAGTTTTTACCGACTTAATGGTTTAAGTCCTGCACCTATGTAACTAACTTATATCTATCTGACAGTTCCAGTAGTCTTTCATGAAAACGATCTAACAATTTTAACTAGAATTCTTAACTTGAATTGAAATGTTTCTAAATGTCAAATTGTTTTTATACCAGCTTACTTAAATTACCATTGTTGTTGTACTTGCATGCATTACTTGTATGACTTTGAAACACTAAGTGTCAAAATTTATTTTAAATAACAAAAATATTCTGTGCATTACAGGTCCGTGGAGAGACATATACGGGTGGGTGCATGGGACCCCGTGGGGCAAGGTTGTGGCTATTCTTAGGCTTTGTGGTCGGATTTGCATCACTCATTGCAGCAGTGTGGATACTCTTTGCCAATTATGTCAACCGAAGTAAGTTTTTAGTTTAATTATGCCATTTCCTTTTGTACTTCTTTAATTACGATATTAACCCATTTACTGTCTAAGTTTTGAAATTCTATTTTGTTCAATATGGACCTTATTTAATTGATGCCAATACATAAAATTGAACTATCTGTTTGAAATTTAAAATTAACAGCTTGTCACTTAATGTATGTTACATTATTGCTATTTTATTACATAAAAATATAATTTAATTTTTTTGTCAATCTGTCACTACATGCTAATCTCTTGAACAGATTGATTGATTTTGACTGGACATACATTGGTAGATAGCTGATGTAACAAGGAGGAATTTGGGTTACTTTTATCTAAGAATAGCGGCATGCTGCAATGATACATGCGGTTGCTTTTGTAAAGATTTAACAAGAACAGCAGTTAACAATATTCAATATGGGCCTATCTAGTTTTTAGGGTTCCGAAGTTCATAACTCGGAACCCTTATAGATTCGTCATGTCCGTCTGTCCGTCCGTCCGTCCGTCCGTCCGTCCGTCCGTCCGTCCGTCCTCGACTTACCGTCCAAACGGTAAGTGCTAGAAAGATGAAAGTTTGCATGAATACGTGTTGTAATTACGTCGACAAAGTGCTACAATAAAATTATGAAAAATAATTTTATTTGGGGTACCTCCCCTACACGTAAAGTGGGGATGTTTTTTTTTTCTCGAGGCTGCCCCATCGTGTGGGGTATCATTAGATAGGTCTTTTAAAAACAAAAAAGGGTTTCCTAGACGATTTTTTGATTTAAGTATCCGTTTGCGAGATATTTCACTTTAAAGGGCACTTTTTTGTAAAAACAGGGCGTCCCCCCCCCTCTAAAAGCTAAACGGCTGGCTCAAAAAATCAGAAAAAAATCGTGATGGTGGTCCATCTAATGAACTTTGAAGGAAAACTATAACCGATTAGATGACTTTCTTAGTTCAGGAGTTATAAAGGCTTATATGGTAAAATGCGCTCACTTGGAAAACGTCATACATAATTAACGTATTAATACGTAATCATAACAATTATCTATTGGATACGATTTTAAATCCACATACCATTATAAGTGACTGAGGAACCCTTTCCTGTGCGTGGCCTGACACGCACTTGGCCGATTTTTTAATACTTTGTCACTAACTAGATATTAAATGAAGTTTATTTAATATGCATAAATTACAATGTTGAATGATTATATAAAAGAGTTAGTTATGAGTGTGCAACTTCTAATTATTTGTGATTAATTAATTACAACAATTTATATCTAACCTACATTGCCTAGTTTCATTTATGTCGTTTCAATTACTAATGCAGTTAAATTTTGATCATATTTATTGTTATAAATTCCAAAATAACTTTGTACTTTGTTTGTAACGCTTTCACGGGTAAACCGCCATAGCCACACGATTTAATGAAATTTGACATGAGATACTTTGATTCGCGGTCACCGACATACACGCGGGCTGATCCACGGTCAAATAGGTTTTATGTATGTTTTTCTTTTTTTCAGCCAAAGTCCAGACATATCCGGGCGTGTGCCTTTTCATGCAAAATGCATTGATCTTTGCTGGTTCGCTGGTGTTTAAGTTTGGCCGCACGGAGGACTTATGGGGCTAGGCACAAATAATCTCAATAAAACTGTCTGTCTGGTACTGAATGTCAATATTAAAGAAACATATATCACCTTTCAATAATCCTGGCATAAATATTTCATTTTATTAAATAAGATATTTTTTTCACAGATCAGTGTGTATGCCATGAAAATCTTTTTCTCTTTTTCTTTGTCTTATTAGAAAACAGACGGAAATTAACATCTACTCACACTATCTATTCTTTTTTATGCATTCTTTAGTATTACTTCAGCACTGCTACACTAATTGTAACTATGGACTGTTAAGGAATATTGAAAAATTGTTAATTTGTTTAAATAAAAATTACAGAATGCCAACAGAATGTACTAAAATAAGTGTACAGAAGTCACATTATTACCTTTAAATGACGTAATCCCGCCATCATCATTTGGCGGTACTTTTGTGCTGTTTTTTAAATTAGGCAGCAAAGGTTCATGCTAGAGCCGAAATTTTGTTCCGTTTTCGTTATCTTAAGTTTACTTATGACTAATTTGTACTGGACAGGGCTATTAGTAGATTTTAATCTAGGTTAAATTATTATTTAAATTTTAAATGGCTGTATTTAATATATATTTTATGATTGTAAAGAGACCCATTGCTATTTTGTTATTATTATGTTATTTGCAAAAGTAAACAAAACATGTTCTGTATAAATAAATAACTTTATTGTTTTGGTATTAATAAATTACATTGTTTGAAGTACACATTAAAGATCTTATTAAGAATTATTTTTAATCTTAAACCAACCATTGATTAAATTTAAATTATTACGGAAGTTCGAATCGCAACTACATTTTGGGTTTCAACCTTACTATAGTCAGGTATATATCATTTGAATTTATTTCCTTGTACATTCTCAGTGTAATTCATAAAAATAACATGTAAACACGTTGAAAACTTAATATGTAACTTTATAAAAATATGAAATTATAGTACCTACACTTTTAAAATCAACCGTCTGAAAACGTATATTAAAAAAATTAAAAGGCCTCAGTCCGTCGCCAAGTTACAAACGTTTTTCGTTCTGCAATCTCATTGATTGGCTAATCTCAGTCAGACACGTGATCAAAACAAAATATTAGCCAATTAAACGAGAATAGAGGCTTCAGTAATTGCAGAACGACCACCACTACCGGGCCCCGGCAAAAGGATTAGAACCAAGAAGTGCTGGTTTGACGTCGTAAGGGATGATATGCGTGCGTTGTAAGACCATAGGTCTAGATGCCGAAGACCGTGCGAAGTGGAGGAAGAACAACCGGGAATAACGGTCGGATGATGTTGAGTAATTGCAGAACGAAAAAGTTTGCGACTTGGCTAGTTGGGCTGATTAGAAAGGTTTTATTTCGTAATCTGAGCTAGAGGCTGTGGGCCCTGGTTGACATTCTTTTACTACTCAGTTGTTCAGTCGTGGCGGGGTAACCCATAATATGTATTAGGTACAGTTAGAAACCGACCACATTGACAACAATATTAATCATTTAATTCTCTAAAAAAAGTTTGTTTAGGCGGGAAATATGTTTAGAGGGTAAAAAAGTGGGTGTTAGGTTAGTAGTTTTTGTTCAATTCTTATATAACTAGTATTCTTATGATAAATAGGTATAATAAACGTGATTTATCAAATCCTTTCAAATATTATGCAACTATCTGACACATTTTGTCGGTATGAAATTCTTCGAATATATATTTAGGTTTCGAAAGTATTGGCTAAATGATGATACAGATAAATATTCGTTATTACCAACTTAGGATTACTTTAATATGTACAAATAGTAGTTTGAAATAGTTTGAATATAATTCGTTATCAGGTTGATCGTACATGTTCTCATCAAGGCGATATTTGTATACCGGTGTTATTTTTTATATATATATACCGGCTTTTCCCGTCTAAATTGCTTTTGAATTGCAACTTTAACTGTTAAATAACGTATTACATTACATTACACAAACAATTTAATCGTCTTAATTAAAAATGTTATTGGGGTATCTTGCTTGTCTTCATTAGAGATAGGGAGGTAAATTTTAGTAATAATAAAATAGCATTAGCAAAGGGACTTTTTTTCTAAAGCATAGGTATACGGTTAGAAATGTCCCACCCACTTAAGTTTCTGAATTTGGACTTCAAATAGGTCTCGATGCTACAAAAACCCTGATAAGGTCGTTCTAAATAAGATTCCAACTCAATTACGACCGTACCTGATACATGTTACTTAAATATTACATATACATTATGTTTTACAATTGTCCGTCAGCCAATATTTCAAATACCTAAACATGGCATAATTTATTAACGCCGTGTAAATGTCATGTCACCATTTACACATCTCCTGCTATTGTTTCCGTCTGGCAAACACAACTGATGAGGGTCACAACCTCCGTTCCTGTACATACAGAGGCTGTCAACTGGAGGACACTGGTCAGGAGCAACTGCAACGCCGTATAAACGCCTTGATGCAGTTGCTATAGGCATCAGCCCGCGCTCTTGGGTTGCGATGTCAATGTACTCGATTTTCAATCTGCAATCAAACAAGTATACTGTTACAAACAATTTTGGATTTTTTTCATTTATCCTGCAGAAAGTCGTAATTCTGGACAGTATTCACGTTATTTTCTTTTTAAGATTCCGTAGTTCACGACTCGGAACCCATGTAGTTTCGCCATGTGTATTCGTTCTCGGCTTACCTTCCAAACGGTCAGTGCTAAGAAGATGAAAGTTTATAGGGGTGTTTTTATCACGTTGACAAAGTGCTAAAATAATATTAGGAAAAAATTTTTTTGGCAGAGCTCCCCTAGAACTAAAGTGGTGATTCTTTTTTCTCGCGTCTACCCCATTATATGGGGTATTAGATAGGTCTTTTAAAATATTAAGACGTTTCTAAGACTAATCTAAAATAAAATATACTAGAATTTAAATCGCATTGTTTTTGTTAAAGCAGAACGTCCGCTCGCTTCTAAAAGCTAAACGGCCGGCTCAAAATATCAAAAATTCATGAATGTATGTAGTCCGTGTGATAATCAATTTTAGACATTATTTCAAAACCACGTGCCACCATGGGTAATTACAAAACCCTATTCTTTGCGTGGCCTAACACGGACTTGGCCGATTTTTTCTACTTTAAATTATGATATTCATACAAGCTTTTTATGGTTGCTTTTATAATACATATAGGGGTCGAGAGAGGGATAACTCCAGCACTTAAGTATTTCAATGCAGTGCTGGTGTTTTAAACGAGTTGTCAATGGGCTGTTGTAGTTTTTAGGGTTCCGTAGCCAAATGGCAAAAAACGGAACCCTTATAGATTCGTCAAGTCTGTCTGTCTGTCTGTCTGTCTGTCTGTCTGTCTGTCTGTCTGTCTGTCTGTCTGTCTGTCCGTCCGTATGTCACAGCCAATTATTTCCGAAACTATAAGAGCTATACTGTTGAAATTTGGTCAGTCGATGTATTCTGTGAACCGCATTAAGATTTTTACATAAAAATTGAAAAAAAACAATACATTTTGGGGGTCCATATACTTGGAACTGAAACTTAAAATTTTTTTTTTCATCAAACCTATACGTGTGAGGTATCTAAGGATAGGTCTTCAAAAATGATGTTAAGGTTTCTAATATATTTTTTTTCTAAACTGAATAGTTTGCGCGAGAGACACTTCCAAAGTGGAAAAATGTGTGTCCCCCCCCCTCTAACTTCTAAAATAAGAGAGTGATAAAACTAAAAAAAATATATGTTGTACATTACCATGTAAACTACCAACGAAAATTGGTTTGAACGAGATCTAGTGAGTAGTTTTTTTTTTAATACGTCATTAATCGTAAGACGCAATATACCTTTCATCCAATCAATACACTATTATAAAAACATCGATGAAAGTTACAACGAACTACAAGAACTTTTATATGATGTTACTTGCTGGTACGGAACCCTTCATGGGCGAGTCCAACTCGCACTTGGCCGCTTTTTTAATATTCATATGCTTGCAAGCTTATTTTACCATACAAATTTAGAATTCTTTTAGAGTTTGTACTGGTATTCATCTTATTAAGTTACTTTCACTAGTTTAAGATGCCACATAAAACATGAGATCTGGGTATCCTACTCAAAATACATGCATACGAATTGCACTGACTATTCGGTTGTATTTCTTGACTAGGGGTAAAAATAAAATTTCTATTATGATTGACTTACGTTTTCCAATCAGTCCAGTAGAATCTGTTGCCATGAATTGCCAAACCGAAGGGGTATGAACAGTTGCTAGCAATGATAGTTTTCTCTCTAGTGTCTATGGATACACATGCTATGCTCAATAGACCGGCGTCAGCGTAACAAAGCCGGTCTCGAACCCAATCAATGGCGAGTGCGTTTGGCACTGCCACGTCACTCTTGTCCAAGAATATGCCTCGTTCAGAACCATCCATGCTAGCCCATTCGATCTTTGGATCGTTCCGTTTCCAATCTGACCAGAAGATTTTGCTGCAAGAATAAGTAACGTTGTTTTAAACAAATGCGCTCTTTGCTCATCCAATTTTTGAAGATAGTTGTGAAAAAATGTTTACTTTTTATTATTTTTTATAAGTAGCTTTTATTTAATAAATTGGTATCATTTCACTTCTAAGCAACTAAACTGTCAGCTATTAAAATATTTAATTACCCTCTACGAGGATGTACAGCAATGCCGCGTGGATTGGATATTCTATCAATTGCGAATAACACCTTTCTCACTTTGGTCTCCAGATTTGCGACTTCAATTGTCAATTTTTTCGAGTCTGTCCAGAAAATGTTCCTAGCTGACCAGTCAATGGCGATACCTTCCGGAGATTTTATTCCTGTGGAGAGCATATTAAAGTACATGAAAAAAAATAACTGCATTGAGTGTTTTTAATAGGCAACAATGGATTGGATTTGATTTTTTATTTGTAAAAAGTATAGATTTGAAACAAACAAGTAGGTACATAGTAATGAAGTCACTCACCATTTGTTAAGAAAATGTTGAAACCGCTTCCATCGTATCTTGAAGACTTTATAGCTAGACTAACGACATCGCCCCAATATACAATGCCGCTCTGGCAATCTACGTCAATGTCTACTGCTACCTGTGATTGGCCGCTGTTGAATGGTGCTGCAAAGTCCCGCGATGTTGTTTTGAAAGGAACTCTGTACACTGACGTACCATCACTGGCAACTAAGAAGTTGGCAGCTCGGCGGGAATCGTATTCACAGTTGCTTCCATTACCTATGTATCCGCTATTACATTCGCAAACATAAGCATCATTTTTTTTTAGACAAGAAGCATGTAAATCACACAAGTTCGGATTAAATCGGCAAGTTGCTTCTGGTGTGCATTTATAGCCGTCTCCATTGTATCCATCTTTACAAACGCATTGATAAGAACTATCGACAAGCGTGCAGACAGCATCAGTGCTACAGTCATCGGCAATGTCGCACGTGTGATCAGCGAGTACACATTGTGAAATAGCGTCTCCAGTATAGCCTTCGTCACAGTAACAATAGTGTAGACTCAACTCTTCGTCATATAGGCAAGACGCGTGTTCTGCGCACCAGGCTCCATTGCAAAGCTGAACATCAAGAATACATGCGTCGTTCGGGTCCTTAATGTATCCCTTAAGGCATTGGCAAATGTATTCATTGGTCTTTTGATCTGGTCGGCATTCGGCGTTAAACTCGCAATCGGAATTGTTGCGGCAACTTGAATTTGGTCGACAGTCATAACCGTCACCATGGTAGCCTGGATCACACTCACAGATATATTCATCACCGCGTGTGTTGACGCAATGGGCTCCTCGACCGCATGCACAATTTGGTCCACTACGCTCGATACATTCAAAGGCGTCGCCTTCATAGCCTTCAGGACAAACGCAATGTTTGTTATGCCCATCTGGTGAAAAGCAGACGGCATTCGGAGGGCACTCCGCATCATCTTCGCAGGTAACTGTAAATATAAATTATTATTAAATAATGTATGCAAGACTAAAATATAATTTTTGAGGTATGAAGTTAGACCCTTACTCAAGGTATCCTCAGTAGCTGCTGCGCCCACGGACTGATGGTATTCATTTTCAGAAGATGACTGTTGGTGTAATGCTTGGTTGCTGGTAGATGTAGAGATGTCGTAATTCCTATCAGACGTTTGATAATAGTTAGTTTCTGAAGATCGATCATAACTATTTTCCGAAGGAGATTCATAATAGTTACTCCCATATGGATTGTAATAATTATTTGCATTATTATCATAATTGTTTTGTTGTTGTGGGTTAGTTTGGCCTGTTTGATAATTACTATCCCAAGGTGCTGGGTAAGAAGGTAGTGGAGTTGGACGTATGCTATCTGCAGTTGGTTGCTCAGTACGATCGGGATTGGGTTGATAAGGACGGTCACTGTATGTTTGATAGGGGCTGTCAGGCTGTGATGGAAAGTATTGTGCATCCGGTGCTTCTGTATGCTGGTGGTACGTAGAATCCGTAGGGTTCTCATATTCATTTCCAGAAAGTTCTTGAGGTGGCGGTTCATTGTTATCAAGACGGCAGAGATTGTTGTTATTTTCATCAACATATTCAGAGTATCCAGGTGGACAAACACAAGTATACGTGTCACACGTAGGCAGAACAACACGGTAAGAATCGTCAGAATCAGGCGGATAGGGAAGTTCGGTATTTGTTTCAGATTGTCTTTCAGTATTCGATGGATTAGGGTATGGATAGGGACGCTCAGTTTGCGGTTGGTTAAATGAGGTTGCTGGTGCCTCTGTTTGCTGCTGGTAGTTATAACTTTCTGTAGGACTTTGGTATTCGTTCTTAGCAGTCTGGAGTGTAGCATGTTTGCTATCGAGACGACAGAGTTGGTTGTTAAGGTCATCTCTATAATCTAAGTACCCTGGTGGACAGACACAGATGTATGCATCACAAGTTGGTAGAACAAAACTTTCATTGTCGTCTGCTTCATTGGACCCTTTAGATACATCTCCACGGCTAATGTAATTATAACATAATTTTCCATCTCCGTAGAATCCAGGATTACAAGCGCACGTAGCATCTTGTCCAGGATGTTGTACGCAGTGTGCGTTGGCATCGCATTGTTTGTTGTAACAGCCGGATAAGGGATTGCAAGTAAACCCATTTCCATTGAAACCGGGGCGACATCTGCATTGAAAACCACCAGCGTGGTTGTAACAGTCAGCGTTACTGTCACAGTTGTGTGTACCAGCTTCGCATTCGTTAATGTCAATACAAACCACTTCATTGTTCTGATAGATAGTTGCAAAACCGGACTGACAGACACAGGTAAAAGAGTCTACTTGAGCTACACATGTGCTGTGTGGACCGCAACTACTTCGGCCTTTGATACAGGGATCCTCCTGACCCAGAGGAAATATTCTATTAGTCGTTCCATATCTAACGATATTTTCTCTACTTTCATAGCCTAAGTAGTTTTTACTAATTTTTAAAGACAAAGGCTTCTTATCTTCATCTGTAGGCGGTGCAAAATGACAAGCGCTGTAAGTAATTGTTTGAGAAACTCTTTGTTTAATTTTTTCTCCAGTGATTTTGTTTGTAAATGTTCTGCTCGAGTCAGAACGTATAAGACCTGGTTTCACTATTGTATATTGCTCTTCATAATCTGCTATTTCTAGTTTAGTACCAGTTTGGATTACTGGCAAGGAGCCTCTGATATCAGATTCTAAAGTGATTTGATCGAAGACATCGTGTCCCAGGTATTCTTGATTAATTAAAACTCTGGCGCCAGAGTTTGGAAACCACACATCAGCGGTATGATTGAATAACGCTCCGGTGAATTGATAACCATTTTTAGCATAAGCCGATGGTTTAGCGAACATCCAGCCGACTACACCACCGAGTACATTGAGAAGTTGCAAGCTACTTCCTAGTCCGCCTGGTACAAGAGATAAAGCTGTGTAAGATCTTCCTTCACCGACGACTACATACGCCTGTATATCGACGTCATTAAGATTGACATCATTCAGTACTCCGTTTATTTTGCCGTGAACTCGTAGTGGGACATTATCTTTAATACACGATTTACCGTTACCGTAGAATCCATCTTTACATTGGCAACAAATTCCATCAGAGTAGTCAACACATCTAGCTTCCATGTGACAAACACTAGGCCCACTCTGCGCGCATGTCTTGGATTCTTCTTCGATTTCAACTTCGTTTTGATTATAATGATCAGGTGTAACAACATTACCGTCTAGAGGTATTTGTCCAATGCGGAACACATATTTTCCTGGAGTATGTGTATTAGACCACCTGGAAAGGTAATAAGGTATTAAAATATTATGTCTAATAAACGTATATAACTGACGGCAAGATAGACCCATAGGGAATAAAAAAATTACGTTTGCACTCTAATCAGAAACGTAAGAAAAGTTTTTTGGATAAAATTGTGCAATGCAGATAAAACACACTGTGAATGATTTAATGCGGAGTTGAAGTAGTGCAGTATCGCGTCTTTGATAGTACTTAGAATTCATCAACGTATAAAAATTAAAGTCTAACTGAAAGATAAGTACTTTTATTTTATACTAGCTGACTTACTTTTATTTTTTAAGTTAGCGCCCACAAATATACTGAATAATAATTCAACATTTGAATTTAGTTCGCCCTCAGAGTTGCGGAGGTCCGATAAATCCGATGCCAGTCGATCCGAAACTGATATTCAGGTAAAACCAGTTGAACTAGTAACTGACTCTAAATAATCTTCGGAATGTAGTAAAAGCTAGGAAGATGATGACTAGTTGACCCTTCAGCCCCGTTTGCATCTTTTATTGGCCGTAGCTTGATGTTGTACAGTGGAGACAAATTGGTTCAACATAAGGCGATTCACACACTGCACCGCTCTACGACGCGTAGCGCGGAGCGGGAGATTTTATTATTGTATGCAAGTACATCGATTAGTATAGAAAACACGCCAGGTCCAACACACTGAACACGCGCCTAGGCGCGTGCGGCTAGCAGCTTCGGGATTGGCTGCCCGCGCCTAGGCGCGTGTTCGCGTCGCCAGTATGTGAAGTCCCTAAAACAGAGCCCACCTTACGAGATAGACATATGCTATCGTGATTTTTTTTTAGAATTTCAAAAGAGGAACAATCTCATAAATAATTTTAAAGAATTTCAAACGGACGCAACGGAAGCACTTAAAATAAACCCCGTTTTTGCAACATTTTTAATTGATACTCCGCTTCCACTGATTGTAGCGTGATGCTATATAGCCTATAGACTTTCTTGATAAATGAGCTGTATGGCCAACAAAAAAAAATTGGCCAAGTGCGTGTCAGGTCACGCATAGAATAGGGTTCCGTAGTCACCCATAATGGTAGGTAGATTTAAAATCGTGTCCAATAGATAATTGTACTGTTAACTTATTATTTCTTTATTTTTGTACGAAGTTTTCCAAGTGAGTGCATACATACAACATATTCGTGTAAAGTTTCATCTTTCTAGCACCAACCGTTTGGGCGTCAGGTCGAGGACGAACGGACGGACGTACATGGCGAATCTATATGGGTTCCGAGTCATGAACTAACGGAACGGAACCCTAACTAGCACTTGAGTTTTATTCTAAATAAATTTAGAAAACAATAGTACTTACAGGACAATATTTCGAATTTGATGACTACCGGATCCTCGCAGTGAGTGTATGCGGCCATCTTCTGAGATAAAACCAGCTTGTGCCTTAGCATCCGGGAGGCTTATTATCTGAGATTCCTTTTGGAACCATTGGATTTCTCTTTCAGGATACAAAAATTCCACGAAACTCTCTGTTCCGTTACTGATGATGGCTATTTGAAAACTGTTTCTTGGTGTATATTGTGACACATTGGAAGTGTATGTGACGTCGAGCCACGTGGTAATGAACACACTAGTGGGCTTGAAATCATAGTAGTCCCTAAAGTTATCCTGTACACTCTCTTCAGCTTTGGATAGCACATGTGGTTCATTAGTCTCTCTGTAGTAGACTGCACCTTCTGCCGTTGTGTCCACATTCGTGTAGAATGCGGCTATAGACGCATATGGTAGAGGAAACTCGATGTTCAAAAATGATGAAATGTCGGCCCGAAATGTAAGTACTCCAAAATTGTTTATCTGAGAAAGAAATAAAAATAATAAATGAATTAAAGAAATTAAAAGAATTAATGAAAGGTATTTAATTGTGGAGGGACGGGTATCGTGTTCCTCCATTACAAAGAGAGGATCCTCCGACCAGCCGAAGTGATCGTGGCTGGCAGTCTACTGCTCAACGGTGGTTGTCTGGATGTTGTACTTATGTTAATTGGTGCGAGAATATCTCTATCGCGATTTAGGATTAGTAGTCACTCCATATAGTTCATTATATGTTTTCCTCGTAGTTCAGCGCTTCCTCGTTAGATGGCGATGTTGTACAATTTCGCTTGGGCTATATGATAAGTTGCCACCTATTTATCTCTGTAAGTGAAATGCTTGAATTTATGCAACTAAGTTAGAAGACGCAATCTCTCAAATCTAAAATCTGGTTTTTTTTTAAATGTGTTTCATATTTGTTTTTCTTTGATTTCGGCTTTCTTTTTGAAACCATTTCATTACGTAGTTTTTGAGAATAATAAGGGCCAGTAGCAAAATATATGAAGTAAAGACAAGAACTTATAGGATCTTAAAAGCAAAACAAATTGTGTTTATTTTTTGAAATTCAAGAGTGCGGGCATCCACCTTTAGTTATCTGTTTGATACACCCACGGGCAATATCCGTTCGTTTGTGGGCCTTGCGTAAATGCATTGTTTGCAATCAAAGTAGCAAGAATGAAATATTAGTCGTATTCAAATCTGTACTATGCCTACCTACTATCTTAGTATAGTTTTCTTTAACAATTTAACACTATGTTAGTTATTGTTTATTACTGCATCGAGGTCTCGAAAATATTTTGAGTTTTTTCGGATTTTAGAAATGCTTATTAAAAATCTAGAGTTTATAAGTTGGGTTGGTTGGTTGGGTCTTAACCAGGGCACGTGAAGCCATTAGTATTGCGTATGATCTCTAAACGTACCATAATGCTATCCCTGCCTCTTTGACACAGTGGTAGCGTACAGGACTGCTGTGCTTGAGATCTTGGGTTCGATGCCCGGGTTGGAGCAAATTTTTGTGTGATCCGCAAATATGTGTTTCGGAGTATGGGTGTTTTCTATATACATATTATGTATGTATTTACAAAAACAGTATGATTATGTTTTGATGTCAGTTCTCTAGTACCTAGTAGAAGCGACTGGATGTTTTAAAGCTTCATCTTCCCGTATTCGGTTGACATAAATGTTTGTATGATAACCAAGACAGACGGCTTAATGTGCTCTCGGAGGAATGGATCGACATTATGTGTTTTAGATGGTTAGACATAGACCTGGCTAAGATTGATTAACTTTATTAACTCAATAGGCAGTATAGAGACATTGGTTTCAGCACGAATGGGCAGTACTACCCTTGCACAGAAGACCAACCTAAAATCACATCATTGGTGCTGTCATCTTTCGTTCGATGAGTGTTGCACCGAAGGCCCAACCAATTTGCATTCTCTCGGCCTACGAAGGCCGGAATAACTCTCACTGTGGTGTGGGGCACTCACTTTGAGAATGATGGCCCCATTGGTAATTATGCTATCCATCAGGCAATGTAGAGTCTCTTTGGCAGGTTTAAATATAAAAAATAATTACGCTAATCTACTTTTTTACCACTCACCAAAGATATCAATTACTAGTTTTACCTTGGTGAAAAGACCGTAAAGTACTCTTCACGACTTTATTCGGTCAGTGATCAAGTCAGTGTAAACATAATCAAAATATGTACATAATAAAATGTGACATTTTGAACTGACGACATTAATTCAATAGGTAACGATACAACAATATAATTATTTGTGATTCAATCTAACATTGTCATATGTACTGAGGACAATGTGCAATTTCTAATAGTTAATAGTATTGCCACCAAAACTTTATTTAATTGAAAGCAAATATGTGGACAAAATAGGAAAATCATTAAACAACATCTTTCCTACCTATAAATTAGAAGAGATTTAAATTCCTCATTTCCTTTAAAAATAAGATGTCGCGCGGAATCACCTTATAAGTTATAAATATCATCTCATAAAAAATAAAATCGGAGTGTCTGTAAGTCTCTACGTATTATCAAATGAATAGTTTTTTACTAAATGCTTATTATAATATATACTCAAAATGCAGTTTTTAAATTTTTTGTCTATATGTCTGTTTGTTCCTGGTAATCGTTGTAACGGCTGAGCCGATTTTGATGGGCCTTTTACTAGCAGACAGCTGATGATATAAGGAGTAACTTATGCATTTTTTTCGCTCCGCGGCGTTACTCGCGATTAACAACAATCTGAGATCGTAGCGTAGAACGTTAGAGAGTAAACGGGGATCGCTAACATACAACATCCGACCAGTCCACCATGATAAGGGTCACCATACTGCATGGATTACCCTCACAATGCGAATGGTGACCGCTACTCCTGGATTCTACCCATGTTTAACATCAAGCAGAGTAGAGTCACTTTGGTAGGCTTGAATCATTTGACTAAAAAAAGTTAGGAATACAAGCATGGTTGTACGTCGCGTGACTATATTCATATATTTTTATATTCGTTCTTAATGAAGTTGAAATTAAAGCAGTCGTTTCAAAAGATACAATGTGTGTCGCGTATATTTGAAGTGCATTACTAACAAAGATTTCGGTGATAAACAATTGTAATTCATTAAAAGTATTTAGGATTCAGAGAACATGATTCCTAATATGATAGTATAGGGCTATAATAACCGACAAAGAAACTACTTTAATCGATTTATATTAATTGACGCCTGTCACCTGCAACAATGAAACACAATCAACGATGACACCACACAATCAATATCAATGAATATTAATTTATTTGACGGCTATTAAGTATAGGACAATAATTATTGTTTAGTTGCTTGTCTGGGAACATGAACTAAAAGGTTTAGTTGTAGGTGTAAATGTAGTTGATCTAACGCTGAAAACTAGGTAGAAAACTATTACCAATATTTTGTAAGCCACAGTGTTCATTAAAAGTACCATTAAGGGATACTTTTATCTTGCCACTCTTCGCTGTAACACATTTTGCTGCTGGATGAAAAATGAAGAACAATGCTGACATGAAAAATGAATGCCATAAAAAAAAACAAGTTGAGCACAACCCAGTTCTTCTACCGTAAAAAGTTCCATATAATACTAAGCCGGTTAATTTATTCAGTCCATAACTAAGAAAGATAACTTCTGTATTAAGTTTCAAGCTATAATGTAATTAACAAACCTAAAAAATACCTTTAGTGAATGACTGGGCAATCGCACACAATAGTGCGATTGCCAAGTCAATCTCTTTATTTAACACATAATAGAGTCTTAATGTTAGGTTGGGTTAGTTAATTACATAAGACAGAAGTTTCCTCAGAATAAAAAAATGTTGATCACACTAAGTGTTGCCCCATGTGGGATTTGAACACGCGTAGAAAGCAGTGTGGCGACTGCTTAAATCACTAGACCAATAGTCAACTTTGTGGAATTTTGGTACTTCATATCATAAGACATGCTTCATTCTTGGTCTTGTCTCATAACTATAACTATACCGACAAAATCGGTCCAGCCGTTCCAGAGATTAACAGACAATCAAACAGACAGACAGACATAATTTTTAAAATAATATTTTCGAAGTAAGTATCACGATTACTTTCATATGCATTTAGTAAAAAAACTGTTCATTTGAAATTACGTAGAGACTTCAATTTATTTATTTCTATACAAATTGTATATAGGAAAGTTAATGGTTAATTAAGGATTTAACTTCAGCAGCAGTATTTAATAATAAATATACTCTGATCTACTAACAGGCAGGTGTATGGAAGTTTGGTGATGTATCACTACAGTGCCTCGGAGAGTTAAGCCGTTGGTCCCAAACATTCTTGGAAAAAATAAAGGCTAAGAAGAAGAAGCTATGCTCTGAGCTATAGTGAAGCTTATAAGTTCCGTTACGAATTGTTTCACATTTATTTGTATGAGTAACTTCGTTAGTCAAGCTATTTTAAGCACCGCAAGTCATCTAGTCGCTTACAACAGTGTCGAAATATCGGTAACTAGTTCCTGGTAATAAATTGAATAAATATCCTGTTGGTAATAAAACAACTTATTCAGGGAAACTTAATATGGTGGTTTTAATCAACACGCCTACCATTAAGTCATCGAACTACGTAAAATTTTGAAAACTAGCAACTAGGAATTATATAATAAATAAATAAAAAACTGGTTAACTGTGTTGTATTATATGTAACGTGGGTTTTTGTAGTTTGGAATCTTTCTTGAGATAGTGAAACATACACTTATAATTGTAATGGTTTTTTAGTCATATATTATATATATAGGTACCTACCTAACCTTTTAATTATCCTAATTACTAACGACAAAACTTTTTTAGCTTACAAAAGAAGTGGACTTCATTAAAACAAAATAGAAGCACAAAGGCATCTCAAAAATCGTTTAAATTTCAATGGATCGAAAAATAACTTCACACCCGTTTTGCACTCGTCTCTTTAAAGGATGGAGGAATATTTCTACGATACCTAGACTTTACACTATGGAATACATATAAAATATAAATTTACCTACAGCAGGAAGATTTAAAAGTAGACTTGATAGATTACCATTTTATCGGTGCTAAAAAGTCTTAAAGCAAATGTTAATTTCATTTCATTTTACAATATTAAAATTCTAGGATAACCGAGGATTGAAGAACGAACATGTTGAAACCATAAGGGTTCCCTATTATATTGGTTTTAGACGTTTGCGACTTTTAAATCTAGTTTTTGTTGTATAGCGGGACTTATTCGCTTATTCAACTTCAGGAACCTAAATGATATAAGGATACATTCCAAACCCAAGTACAAAGTGACGAACTAGCATATTTTATGCTAATGATTGATAATCTCTAATAATCACATCTATTTATAAACTGACTCATACTAAGTAAATACACTAAATACTTATCTAATTCGTCTTAATAGTTTCCGAGAAATCATTTACATATCAAGATTGACCTACAACCTTCTACTCTTTTGTCGACTGCTATCTTTGGAGATCCTATAATTTTGGCCATACTTACCGGCATTTCATATGTTTTTATAAAAGTATTTTAATGAAAAAATTTAAAACATCCTTTTAAAACGTCTTAACTAAAGGCAATCTATATTCTAAAATCTATCTTCCATAATCTATATTATTTTATAATCTATATCTATTTCAGCGTAAAAGAAGTATAAAAAGATTCTTAATACTTTTTTTACACTTTATAAAACATCATACAACTGTGCTTAATTTCATCAAGATTTGTTAAGGAATCTGGAGTAAGTTAAGAACAAACATCTTTTATGAATCTATCTATTTTCACAAACTTACTTCTATCAATATAATTAAATTAATTGTTACACACACAGGTACACTTTAAAATTTATAATTTAAAAAAATACTCACAAAAATAGTTTCATAACTTTCTCCGTAGAATGTGATGGGTACTTTTAATGGCACTTCAGGCGAGGGTATATCATTTCCTTTAGGCAAGTTCTTGTCTAGCCCCGGCCCATGGGGGTAGAACTGGTCCCTCGTGACGGCGCCCGCGCACGCCAAGAGGGCGAGCACTCCCGCTAACGTCCACATCTTACAAGTCGACACTCAACACTGGAATTGCAGGAATGCTCCCCGAGTTATGGTACGTATATTGTCGTACTACTGACTGAAATAAACTAAGCTTTGTTTCGACGGTTGCGGTAAAGGTTTGAATTTTGATGCTTAAAAATGTTTCATTATACTACTAATAGGTGCTAATGGGTTTCATTAATAGTGTTCTTTATTAATCTTGTACTCGTCCGTTGAAAATGAGGATATCTGAAAGATATTTTGGTTGTTGTTTTGTTTTTGGAAAATTTTAATATTTCTTACTGTTAACTAAACCTTTTCTTAAAAAAACAAACTATTTTTTTAAGAAAAGGTAGTTTCTATGAGGTTACTTTTAAAACTCAGTAGTAACTATGAAATTTAAATTTTTAGGATGCAACGATTAATAATACAAAAAATTGAAACCACTGTCTTGTTGGTTTAAGCCAGAGATAATTGGTTCGATTCCGATTCTGGTCATATATTGTGTGATGAGCAATAATGAAAAGAATGTATTTAAAGCACTTCATTACCATCATCACCCTAGTCCACTGCTGGACATAGGCCTCTCCAATTGTACGCCAATTGGTTACATCTTTAGCTTCGATTAAGGAACGAAATAAAGTAATTTTGTAATTTTTATATTATTTACCTATGGTAGTTCATTTTCATTTTTTGTAGAAATGTTTTAATTACATAATCTAATTATGAATTTCTAATAATTTATTTATTTATTTAGGTATATCATCATCTTCCTAGCCTTTATTCCCAACTTTATTTGGGTTCGGCTACTAGTTCAACGGGGTTTACCTGAATATCAGTTTTTCCGCGGAGCGACTAACACTGGACCTCTCCAACCCTGAGAGAGAACTGAAATTTGAAGGTTGAATTAGTCGTCAGTATATTTGAGGGCACTGACTTCCCAATAACGATTGTCATAGATGTTCATGACAACTTTGACCGTCGGCTTAACGTGCTCTCCGAGCCACGTGCGTGAATCACCGCCAAAAATTCCAGACTCCGAGTTGTTATTAAGAATGTCCCGTAAGAAAAACCCAACAACACTTTTTGGCCCGACCGGGGATTTGAACCCGAGACCTCTTGATTAGCAATCAGATACGCTAACTATCTGACTTAAGTGGTAGTATTTATTTAGGTATATAATTACTTTTACAAATATTAGTGTTTGTGCTCTCGGAAATAGCTCTAAAGATTTCGTCGAAATTTGGTTTTTGGGGTTTTTCTGGGGGGTGAAAAATCGATCTAAATTTGTCTTCTGTTTGAGAATACGCGACTTTTCGAGTTTTCGTACGTTTTTTTTATTAATCTTAGCATTGCTTGCCTATAGCTATACTACTCTTTCAGCAACACTTGGTTGGTGGTTGGTAATCCAACACAGCTACACTACCGCTACTTGAGACATTAGTTTTTGTATAACAATTATCGTTTCTTTATGCATGACTCTGTCGAAGTGACTACACTCTATCTGATTGAAAGCATGAATAGAGTGCCTACCTCTAGTTACTACTACTTTGACCTGACTGACCTATTGAAACTTGAAATTTCGGCAGATGGTACATTTTTATATTAGTAGTCCACATCCCGATTCACAAAAAAATCACCTCTAAGGGGGTAAAATAAAGGATTAAAGGTCGTATGGAATTTCGCTATTTTCAAAGTTACGCCGTCGGTCCCGGCAATTGTTATTGGGAAGTCGTTACCTACCTGCCTCATATTCTAAAAAAATATATATTAAAAAGAGGCCAAGTGAGGAGTGTTCTGATGAGCTCTTCCAACTGATCCCACCTTCTCCCTTCCTTTACAAAGAACCTGGGGAAAGTAACTGTTTGTTGGAGAAATTAAATAAAATTATTCTTGACTCACAATACATAAAACAGGAAAACAAAAAAAAATAAGTGTGAGTCTGAACGTGTGGAAATGATACACGGTGTCCGTGCAGCCCTGGTTTTAAATGGAACCCCTCACCCTGGTCTGTATGTCGCGCTTTCACGTCTAAATTACTGAACCGATTTGAAAGAAATTTGGTACAGTTTCAGAAAAGACATAGGCTACTTTTTACCGACAAAACCGCGGGCGAAAGCGAGTTTAAAATAAAGTCAAAGAACAACAAATTATATTAATAAGTACCATCTGTGACCGAAAAATGTGGCTATCTATGTGTATTACAAAATTTGTAACAGTTTCAGAAAGGGCATAGACTACTTTTTACCGCGATAACCGATAAACCCGCGGGCGGAGCAGCGGGCGAAAACTAGTTTAAAATTAAGTGAAAAGAACAACAAATTATATTAATAAGTATCATCTGTGAGCAAAGAATGTCGTTATCTACGTGAATTACAAAGTTTGTAATGACTTGTTTGTTTGTTTGTCCCCATTTAAACTGCTATCATCCGATAAGCGATTATGGCTTCATTCATTTATGTTTACATATTGAATGATTCTGCTAATTCTCAACAAATGTATTTCTATTTTATTTAATGATTTATTTACTATCCAAATTAGCCTTAAATTGTTAATAAAACTGTAACTGTATCTCAAAATTTAGGAAAGTTTGTTTATTTGTGTTATATTTTCACGTTTTGGTTCATTAATCTATTAATAATAGGGGTTAAAGTTTGGAATTACCGTGTTGCCGTTTGCAATATCAATGTTGCGTTTGGAAAGGGGACTGCTAATGGATTAAATGCTTTCGTGTTGGAAATTTTGATTTGAAGAACGAACCACCTGGAAGACCGCCCACACATGTGAATAACAATGAATTGAAAGAGATGGTGGAAGCCGATCATTTGCGTGACATGTGATGAAAAGTGGATTATTTACGATAACAGTGTCCTAAAGCAAAGCTTACCAATAACAAGGTAATGGTACCTGTTTGGATGTCTCAACATGGTATTATTCACTATAACTTTCTTCGATCTGGTCAAGCAATAACGGCAGATATAACTAACTTGCCGGGAAACATCCCCGACCCATGAATCGATCTTCACCATTATTGCTTCATGATAACGCGAGACCTCATACAGCACGAGAAACTGTTTTATCTCTACAGGAACTGCAATTAGAGACCATTCGTCACCCTCCGTATTCGCCAGACCTTGCTCCAACGGACTAGCATTTTTTTCGTGATTTGGACAATTTTCTACGTGATAAAAAGTTTTCTTCCCAGGAGGCAGTACAAAATGCTATCACACAGTTTGTACAATCTAGATCACTAGAGTTCTTTCGCAAAGGCGTAAATGACCTTCCTATTAGATGGCAGCTATGTATAGATAATAATGGTAGATATTTTGATTAAATAAATATCTTAAATGAAAAAAAAACGAACTTCAATTTTTCAGTACAAATCGGCATTTTCATACTTTAACCCCATTACTAGCTCTGTCACGTGTATTTGTCGATTATTAAGAATCAAAGTATCCGATGTCGAATTTAATTAAAATGGATGCAGTGGTTTTGTCGTCAAAGTATAAACGACACTTTCAAATTAGTAATATTAATATACGGGTTTTCCACACATGCCAGGAAAAGGGCAATAGGGTCGTTAAATAGGTCGTGAGAGATGAGAGAAAAAAGGTATTGTTCGCTGGAGATTGAAAAATAAATTTAAGGAGGGATAATCTACAGACAAACTAAGATTCTTTTGAAAAAAAAGTATTATAGAAAAAAAAAAAAAACTAAAAAAAACTAATCTAAGTTTTTTTTAGTTTTTTTTTTTTCTATAATATCTTTATATAAGCACAGGATTTTTTTAAATTATATTTATTTAATTATAAATAAATGACTCGAATATAAATAAATTACTTGAATATAAATAAATTTCTTGAACATTAAATTAAATTATATATTTATGAGTGATGCCCGAAAATATATGTATAAAAATAAACACTCGTATTCGTTTTTAAAACCTCCTTTTTAAAGTCGGTTAAAAAAGCGGACACAAGAAAAAAAGGTAACAAGAAATGCAATCCAAGAGCTATATTTGTGATCTAAAATATTTAAAAACATCTCTCCAGTTTGTCAATAGAAACAATTTTTTATTGTAGACCTATTAATGAGTCATAAAACTCGAAAAACAGCTGTTTTTACGACACTTGCACCACAGAGTTTGAGAAAATTGGGACACTGCTCTAAGTGTGCGCCGAGTATTAGATTAAACTATTCTAATAACGTAACGTTCCTGTTATAATTTCACAACACCGAATGTAAAACAGTGGTTCAAATCCCAAATTAAAGCCAATTACTGTTTCGCCGTACACCGCTAGCAACGGCTGTAAACTCTCATTCATCAAAGTCTTAAAGAAAACTATTAACACAAATAGATTCAACTATTTTAGGGGAGAATTTGACTTCAAAATGGAGTATTAAATGAGAGGTGACACGATTCTCTGGCGATTATTTTGAGAGAGCATCTAGATGTATTTATAGCGTGAAATTCAAGCATTCCGCATCGTTGCATCGCTATGTTATAAGCTATAATTTCGTAAAATTGTTCGCCGTGTAATTATTTCTTGTGACGAACAAACGAACGACAAACAAACTGACGAACTTCCATACGATCGTTCATCCCTCATTTTAGCACCTTAGACCTTAGGGCTTCATATATATATGTATGTATCCATTCATTTGTACAGCAGGATAACAAGTAGAAACATTTTCAATCAGACCTTTGGTAGGGAAAAGAAGTATGTATCTAAGAAACATGTTTGTTTTTCTACTTCTTCCAAATAAACTTCAATAGTGCACTGATGTAAGTCCCTCTTTATAAGTGTCACAACCCTGATCCATCCTCTGGGTACCATAAGAGCCGACTCAAGAGATCAAACTATGCAGTACTGCAGAGAGAGAAAAATTCAAAAAGAGGCCTATATCAGCAGCGGAGTATTATACACTATTGATGTGCTAATTTACCTTTAGATAGAGCATAGTGCGTTTTACACTTTCCAGACTATTTTTAGGTGACATAACAATTTAAAATATTTTTCTCGCAATAATTCAAAACATTCAGTATGTGCGCAATTATTTGTGAGCATTGACCCAAGTGTAGATAATTCGCACGAAAATATCGTTGCGATTTGATTCACAAGTCGCGGGTTGACGACCCTGCTAAATGCACGCTGGCAACTTGCCTCTAATGCTAAGATAAACTGGGTTAAATTAAGTCTTGCATTTACTGCAACATGCAAACACTTCGCAGCCACTACGAAAGTGTTAATGCATCCTGTTAAAGAAAATATAGACGGGCTATCTATTTTCGTATGTTTTAATTTACGCTTCTGTCGATTGACTGTTTAAAGTACAGTCTACATGAACTGTATCTTTTAATGATAATTTTTATAAAATGATTTCTGGAACTTCTGTGCGGTGAGAGATCAAATGTTCACAACATGATTACAAAATGTTACTTTATCTATTTGTCGCAATGATTTTATTGCTCATTTCTCATCAATGCCACATCGAAGCGTGGCAGGGTACACTGACTAATAATACAATTCTAGATTCTACTGCTACATTCTTATATATCTCCCAATGAAACGACATTTTCTTTATTTTTCATCAGTCAAGCCTGCAAAGTAGGTCACATTTGGTAAACCTAATCTTTCGTCTTTCATAATCGGGTAAAAATTCGTAGGAACGATTTTATGTTGTTCTGGTCTGTTTTATATTGTGATCATAACAAAGGATAGGAGTAAAATTAATTATATCAGAAAATCTATTAAGGATGGTCTATAAATGAAGTGTCTAATAAACTATTAAGAGAAATATATTGTTCGGTGGCAGACGAGGTAAAAACTAAACCGCTTATTGCTGAGTAAATGATGAAAAATGTTCAGTTCCGTGACTGGAACCCCTACCACGGGATTTATCTTTATTTTTTAATTTAGAATACTTAGAAAGTATTGTATGCTTGTCAGACTTTTTGATGAGTAGATTTTGACACAGTTACGCTGACTTTAATGCAGATTTTGTCAGTTAATTCTGTTATATCGGGTAATATTGTTTCCAAAAATACGTAACTTTAGAGTTTACTCCAGGTGGTTTGCTCATAATTCTAAAAGCTTTAGGTCTTGCAGAAATTGTTAAAGTTCTGGGTACCACAAAAATACTGGTGA
This sequence comes from Phragmatobia fuliginosa, assembly GCA_932526445.1. Taxonomy (NCBI): domain Eukaryota; kingdom Metazoa; phylum Arthropoda; class Insecta; order Lepidoptera; family Erebidae; genus Phragmatobia; species Phragmatobia fuliginosa. The sequence continues at coordinate 9,408,750 of OW052064.1, read as the reverse complement.
GCTATAATTGTAATTGGAAATGAATGGCTTATTAGTACGATAATAAAATTGAAATTTTGTAACACATGGAAGACCAAAAAAATTATTTCCATAACATTAATTGATATTCAGTAATTTTATACTCTATATTTAGATAGTTTCCATAAACATATCTCTAACAGTAAGTAGTTCTTTTCACGCGATTCTCACAGTAAAACCAATAGTAGTGGACTTTGTAAAGAAGTGATTGCTCCCGTGAATCGTCTCCACTGGACGCCGGACGAGATCTAAATCTGGTGGGGAGGAGTTGAAAAGCGCGGGGAGGAAGGAGGCAATAATATAAGAAGAAAAGCCTTTTAAAAATCAGTGAGAAGGTTGACTAGCATGTTTACAATTTTAGTACTTTTACTTTACTGTTTACTAGTTTTAGGACGACCTTGAAACGGAAGATAGGAAGTAAAGGAGATAAAAATTGAAAATAATTTGATGATATTTTATTTTAAAAAAACACTACGTTTTTTCATTATCTTCCATTTACATATCAACTTTTCTTGCTTTGGAAACTTTGTAATTAAACTTTTTTTAATTCAAGTCCATCCCATATTTATAGCATTGCAAAAATGGAAAAAAATATTATAAAATTAATTTTTGAAATCACCTACATCTGAAAATTCATGTAGATAGTTGTGCCTCTGATATTTACACATATATATATGTACCTACCTACCTACCTATATATATATATATATATATATATATATATATATATATATATATATATATATATATATATATATATATATATATATATATATATATATATTTATATATGTAATTTAATTTATATGTATATTTAACATTGAATTATTCGACCCGTATGTATGAATACCTAATGTATAGTACGGTAAATACGTGAATTACCCAAGTATTCAATAAATTTCTACCAAAAATGTAAGTTCCAAAGTATATTGATACAATTTTAAAACATTTATTTAGATTATACATAATGTTACGTAATTTAGCAGTAAGAATTGCAATTATCTAGTACATTCTACTTTTACCCAACTGTGCCAAAAACAGGACGCTGTCTTCAAGGGTATCCATGTAGATATCTACATTTCTTTCGCACGCTATATAGTCTAGGGTTAGAGAAATCATGACTTACTCTTCCTGATAAAAAGGATGAGGCGAATCCAAGAGTCACCATACTCAATTATGAATGTAGAAAACTGAAATGTTACTGCATCATTGAGCCTCCGATCTCTCACTCACAAACGACTCACGACAGTACGAATACAGTCATATTACGTTGGTCTTCTATGAGAGGGCAGTACCGCCTCGGTCGAGCCACCCCGTTTTTGCTGAAATCATTGTGGCCGGCTCTACTACCTGAAAAACTACAAAAGTCTATGAAATATAACTCTTAGAGTTCTCCCTCTCAGGAACGCTCATCTAACTTCACTCAGTAGGTGGAAACTAAGTAGGGTTACATTTTGAGGAGATGCTTTTGCTTTTCCAGCATGGGGTGGCGTGTGTCATAGAAAATATTCCTGGGCTGAATTTGAGGGTAGCGCTTCAGAAAACTGAGGCGATATAATTCCATGGCATTCCTTAGGAACCACCCAGGTCACGTCTCCGGGTGAGTAACCCTCAAGAACACCGACCTGCCATAGACGACTGTCTATGGCAGGTCGGTGTTCTGTCTGTTATTTTTTAAACCGCTGAGAGGCGCGACAGCGTCCTGCCCGGGGGTGATTACAGTCACCCCGAGTGTAGCTCAGTCATGGGGGGCATTCCAAAAGCCTCTGTTGTTGTTGTTTGTTCCTGGTGCTGCGGTGTAGTGTGTGTAGACCCGTCGCTCCAAGAGTCTCACACACGCTCTTTGTTTTCCCCACGAGTACGAAGGGTCTGGTGCGAGAAGCATTCCACGCGAAAAAAAGTGAAAGTAGCAAAAAACTAATTTAAGATCTTACTTCTCTTTATGTTTAAATGTTGATGTAATCACGGTTTTTTTTATTCCATGTTGAAATCAATGAAATAGAAATTTTAATTCTTACTTAATTTTTTAATCTCTTTTTTTTGTTCTGAATGCATTCTATACAAAATAATTGCATTTTAAAAATCCTTTTCAAAATAAATAAGATATGTAATTAAAATAAATGAGATCTTTATGTTCTTTTTACCTATAAAACCAATACAAATGCCGTCGAAAAGCAATGTAATGAGTGGAAACTCATAAAAAGTCAGTCACCGGCGCCATCCCCAAAACCATCAAAAATACTGCATATTTCTTAAAAACAAAGACGTTCTTTCAAATTATTTATGACTTTTTGTTCATATTAATTGAACGGAGGGTAGACTTGTGGGTAGTTTTCGGGAGCGTCTCTCCGCCTTCCGGTTGCTGAATGATTTCCCACTTCCGTTCGGACGTGGAATTGCTAACGATACGCTTTGTGAATCTACCTTGGCCCTGTGGACCGGCGCCCTTATTTATTGCGTTTGCAAGAAAGATGAGTTTCATCGTATTTTTATTTAAAGAATATTCTTAACAAAAACCCTTGCGGTAAAAAAATAATTAAAAGCTTAATACTAAATATCTACTGACTTCGTACAAACTTTATTTAAAAGTGTGTATCTATGTATAGTACTTTTATTAATATAAGAAGATTTAGGACAGTGCAAAATCAAAGTACTACTCTATAGGAATAAAAGGTATTGAAGTTTTTTTTTCTTTTTGTAAATACCTCACCAATATAGTAGGGCATAGGGCGTTACTATTACGATCTAGTCTACATTAATTAAACAAAACTACGATAAGATTGCGTCCACTAACACAGATAGCCGATGATATAAGAAGGGACATAGGCTAATGATACTTTGGACTAGCTTCGCTCCGATTAATAGTTAGGTTACCTTACTTATTACATACCCAATAATTGAAATTAGGTCCATTTTTCAACGTAAACATTATGTCTTGGCAACGGCTTGTTTAAATCCCGAGATGAATTTAAACTGTAAAAGTGTCACTATTCGTAAGGCAGCATTTCATAGAAAGTCTAGACTCAGCGAAATGGGAAGTAATAAATTGGGCTGTATGACCATCCTTCTAGGGTTGTCGCTCGCTATCAATGAATTTACATGCGATTTCTCAAGTATCACGTTAATTTTGATATTGATTTTACGTTAAGTACGATACAACTTACTATTAGTACAGAAATCTGAAGCAACTGACAGGAGAGATGATCACAATATTTTCAAATAAATATTTTGGATATGTGACACACAGCGTCATCTAGTCATCATCATCAATCATCATCAACAGCCTTTAACAGTCCACTGCTGGACATAGGCCTCTCCTTCGAAGGAGGTTTTGGCATACTATGCCACGCTGGCCAGACGGGTTGGTATAGGGTTGGTTTCAAGTTTTCCTTCTCGTTGCATCGATGTTGTCTTGCGTAGTTTATCTCTTAGGCGACTGCCTTTTACGACACCCGCGGGATGAATAGGGGTGGTGACACTCTGACTTAATCCGTCACCACACGGACAATCTAGTCTCAAACTATAAACTATATAAATGCAATACTTTTTTTGTAAATACATTGTTTTACATACAAATCTCCCAAACTACGAAATACATACATTCTTGAAATGAAACTCACTTATACTTTTATTCCACTCCACACCATTTAGGGTCAATTAGATTTTAATTTCAAGTATGTATTTTAGATAGTTCCACCAAGTGCCGACTATCGAGAGTTTAAAATATGTATTTGCAAATCACACAAACATTTGGTGCGACCCGGCAATCGAACCTGAGACCTGAGGTACAGCAGTTGCGTACGCTAGCACTGGGGCCACAATAAACAATTCACACATACACAAATAATTTTTTTACACACTCACAATGTGTCAAAGTGTCATGGAAAGTATTTTCATAATAAAGTTTGTCTCAATAAAATAAGAAAATTAAAACCAATAGGACTAATATCTAACTATTTAAATCAACTATTGTATAAAAAAGAATAGAAATTTGTTTTAAAGAGCAACGATATTTATTTAGATTGTCAAAAATATTATTATAGAAAACCCGAATGATTCAAAGTGATGAACTGAAAAAAGAAAACCATAGATATAGAATACCTTAGATTGGTTGTGCATTTCAAGCGAGACCAAAAAAGAAATGCAATGGTGTGCATCAAATTTGATTGTGTGTCTAACGTGACAGTGATGCGCCATGCAAAACAATTTTTTTCGATAACGTACCAACTGGTATAAATAAATCCACAGGGATTTCGAGTAACGTATTTAGTTCGAATAAGTACAAAAATCTACAAAATTAAAAAGACATCTTTATTGCTAGTATTTTTAGTAGATACACAAAAACAATGGATAACTGTTTAAATGTTTAATGTGTCAATTCAGTTCAAGTGATAATAATATTACGCAATATTGCTCATACTTTGTGCACTTATGTTTACTAAACAGTTTTCTTCAAAATGCCTGCTACAAATGGTTGTATGTTTTTTTGGGACCCAATACGGTCTGTTCACCATTTTTAACTATTTTCCTCAAATGTCTGCGTTTTGTGGTAATCTGTAACCATATTAATATATGTAACATAATATATATTTAAGTTGCCAAATAGTGTAGAATGATTTAATAAAAGTAAATAAAGATTATTATTTGATCACTGTGACTATTATGGATATTTTTATCGACAATGTCACTTAACACTTCTAGGTATGTGAGGTTATAAACAACATAAATTCACATAGTTAATAAATAAATTTATACGATGCGAAAACATCTTAATTTATAATGAAACTAAAATAGATAATATAACCTATCGCTTGATGTATAAAATATATATCGCATTGAAACAAAGCTTATTTAGAGGCAAATATGGCATTGCTTACTTACATGTGAAATGAAAGACTTTGTAGATTTTCTTTCTTGGAAGCGTTACATCCAGGTACTGCACACGTCACCATAATAAAACATGCTTGATAAATAATAAATCACAACAAAATACTCAAGATTCCGAAAAAATAACAACAATAATGTTTCGACCTCGACGGGCGCTAGGATGATACCGGCTCTTAGCGTATCGGTGTTCGATCTCGTTTATGTGTCGCGCTCTAACACACGTAAACTCGTATTGTCTCTTTTTCGCATAGCCAATCTTTTGGTATTCTATATCTATGGAGAAAACCAAGCATTACAATATCTGTATAAAATTGGACTGTATGCGGTGAAAAATGTAGTTTTGGTTGATAATCCTATCATCATCATCATCATCATCATCATCAGCCTATCGCAGTCCACAGCTGGACATAGGCCTCTCCAATTGCACGCCACTTAGTTCGATCCTCGGCTACTCGCATCCAGCTCCTGCCAAATAATATTCCTATGCCTGTAGGTAACAAAGTATTGTTTGTGCCGGCCTGCAGTAGCCTAAAGTAAGTTCCTTAGTAAACTTACAAAGTAATGCATTGGCCAGTTCAGATTATATATAGATACATACATACATATGCTCGAAAACATTACCCTCGTACTAACGCAATCGGGTAAAATGTAATTAATTTTAAATAGCAATTTTAGTGTTGTTACCAAATTTATTTTTATTTTATTACATTTAATCGAAAGAAACATTTTTATAGAACCAGAGCTAGTGATTTATTTTTATAAGATGCCTCACACTTTATAAAAAATAATTGCACTGATAACGAAAACTTTTAAAGAAAACTTATAAGAAAGTGTTATTTTTGAAATCAAAAACCCTAAAAATAGGCAATGTTTACATATATAATGTACGTACACAATATATCAATTATATGAACATCGGAAACAATAAGAAAAGTCAGCTGCGAAGTATAATGAAGAGTTCCAAGGGTGGCCGCAAATAATCTGGTTTGTGCTGCTACGTGACCGTGTGCCACTGCCACTTAATTAATATAAACTCCCTTGAGGCAGCCCTAGCTACGTTACCGGTAAATTATGTGACGCGTTATACTTGTTGGTTATTTCATATTGTACTCACATTTGTAGGATTAAGAATATCTTTTTCCGAGAATCTTAATTTTTACACAGTATAGGCTATACAGAAAGGTGTATTCAGACGTATATCTTCGTTCGAGTTAATATTTTTATTTGAAAGTTTAGTACAAGGTATGCTGCTAATAGCAAACTTGTCGAACATCAGGTATTTCCACTGTCTGTTTGGTAAGATCTTTTAGACTACTCAAGGTATTTGAATGCAGGTTTCAGATATTATATAGATAGATAGAGTGGTTCAAGACGAAGGTTTAACACGCATATTATAGTGGAGGGAATCCGAGACTCTAAAATATTAATACACTATTATTAAGTTGGAGGGTTTTTTTTATTTGATTGGACACACCAATATCAGGACTAGGGATTGGGAATCGACGATTTCAAAGTGTCATTAAATTTGAATTAAGTTATTTTTCAATGACTTTTAAATGAAAATGATTACATTATTTGTAATTTTGAGAATCAGGTCTCGAGTCTGGAACCAAAAGTTTTACCCGAGACAACTAAACTTATTAAAAAAACCAGGTCATCGAGACACGAAACGTCCCGGGATCCAAATAATAATCAGTACCAGTTCAAATTGAAAAATTCTTTTAGTGTTAGCATCATTTCGACCAATATCAGTCAAGCATCAATTGAACATGTTGCGGACTCAACTTTATTCGTATTCAGAATAAATATGGGCGAGTCTACTAGTAAGAAAGTAATAAAAGTAAAAAATATAAAAGTCAGTAAAATTTACAGTAAATATGCAAACAATAATTAGCTTACATTATTATTATGTGTAAAGAGAAATGCTTAGTGATAATATTGTGATAATATTTCTCAGGATTCTGAGAAAAAAACGCGATAACTAACCGCATTTGCGAATTCTGATATCTCTTGATGTTCTCATTCGGGTCTGGTTTATTTAGTCGATGTAAATGTTGCTGTGAAATTTTTGTAGTGATAAAATTGTCTCTTCCTCTTAAAACACACTTCCCTGCCCGTTCGTTTTCACCCTCTGTTAAGCATGATTTTGGTCTGCTTCTTGATCTAAATTCACCAATTTTGTTTACCAGGTGGTCTGGCTGCGGCTGAATGCCACCACTGTGGCCGCACCATGGATAAGGATCTCAACACGCTAGTTGAGTGTCCGGCATTGGAGGAGTCCATCCCTCGCTCTGTAACATGATTGGGGTCATGATATGGAGCGTGGGCGCGTGGAACTCCGCTGTCTTTTTCTGTGAGCAAGTTACGCTTGCGAAAGAGATGGCGGACCGGGTTCGTCAGGAGCGCACGCGCCCTATTGGGGACACCGAGGGAACATGTGGATTTTCCCACAGAAAAGGGTAATCTACAAACCGTAGGTAGCCCGAGGTACGTCGGGGTGCTAGGGATTTCCTATCGAGGGTACACCTGCTTCTAGTACCCGAGACAGCGTGCGGTTTAAGTCGGTTCGAGTCACCACTTGGTGGATTCTGGAGGGATTTCTGCATAAAAAAAAAGAAAAAATGGTGGCTTGACTGCCTCCTTGGTCTAGCGGTTAGCGAATGCTACTGGTAATTAAGATGTCTCAGATTTGATTTGGGGTCTGGACAAAAGGTTATTTTGTGTTTTTCTTACAAGAAATTCTTAGAAATGTTTAAAGTATGGAAGTTTCTGATGTTTCACACCCGCGCCTCGGAGCCGTCGGTCCCCGCTGTCATAAACAGGTATGGCAATAGTTATTGGTAAGTCTGTGTCCTCAAATAAACTGAAAACTGGTTTAATTTTCGAATTCATTTCCTCCTCAGGGTTGATCAGATGCCAGTCGCTTCGTGGCAAAACTGATATTCAGGTAAAACCGGCAGAACTAGGAGTCAACCATAATAATAATAGCTAGGAAGGTGATGACCGTCAGATGGCGGGTGGTGTTTCACGCGATTGTTTTGTATAGACAAGTTTAGGGTAAGTTTCAGTAAACAAGCTTCTGGGCGTCTTAAGATGTGACGGTGAAAATTAACTTTAACATTTTTTTTTTTAGAAATGCTTACAGCTTAACATCTGTGTTAGTGAAACAAAAATTCTACCTTAGAGAAATTTTTATATTAAGAAATATTAAACCTGCCAAAATGACTATTCTATGCCTGATAGAAAGCGGGAGTAGAATCCAAGAGTAGCGGTCACCATCCTCATAGTGAATTCAGAGAAAACAGCATGTTGACCTACATTATGGAGGTCTTGAGAGATGCTTCTGCATCACTGAATCACCAAATACGACAACATGATTGCTGTCATTTTATGTTGTATAGAAATACAAAGGTAGTACCGCTCCGGTTGGGCCGGCTCGTTCGTGTTGCAATCATCGTGGCTCTACTTTGGCGATTCACACACTGCATCGCGCTCCGTCGCGTAGCGCTGAGTGGCAGATTTTAATATTGTATGCAAGTACATCGATTAGTATAGAAAACTCGCCAGGTCCAACACACCAAAAACGCGCTACGACGCGTGAGCCGCTAGCAGATTCGGGATTGGCTGCCGCGTGCCTACGCGCGTGTTCGCGTCGCCAGTGTGTGAATCGCCTTTCTTTCAAAAATTCTCTTCCAATTTACTCTACATTTAATAAACGTCATAAATTATTTTCTAGTATTTTAAATACAAATATTGTGTGACGAGCACAATCATTATTTTATTTTGGGTGTTATTTATCTGTAGTTAAATAACAAATATATTTACAAATAACATATACCTAACAATGTTTATTGGAATTCTGATCAGCATTTATGTGTTGTGTGAAAACCACCTCAGGCCGTCACCGACTTACTACAACCACACGCTGTGACACCTACCTAGCTTATTTTTATATACAAATAAATAAAATTGTAGTATCTGTACGTAACATCAAATGAACATTTTTTACTTACATGAGTTTCTCTCTGGCTGTAATCTTTGAAACGGCTGGACCGATTTTGACGGGACTTTCACTGACAGAAAGCTGATGAGAAAAGAAGTAACTTTGGCTAATTTTTTGAAGACTAGTTTCACTTCGCTTAGTTACTCGTGATCTCGCGATTTATAAGAATAACCACAGGTCTCAGCAAGTTATTTATATTTGCCGTGATTTAAAATCTACAGCTATAAACATATTTAAATACCGTTTGTATTTCAGAATAGGTAGGTAAGTTAACATTGTATGCAAATATCTATGAATCAGTCAAGAATTGTATAAATATATAATGTACATTTGCTAATCATGGAATTCATGAATGGATTTATTTTTACAATATATGTTGCTAACTGGGTATTATGAGTAACATATTTCCTAGACTATTTAAGAATAGCTCACCCTAAATTATGATTTGGAAGAGAATGCCCTGGGCATTAAGTTCGCGCATGTACCACTTTGTAGAGTTCAAAACAAATTCTTACTAGTTCTTACTTCCTAGTTAGTAATTACTAATAGAGCAAGATCCCAGAGCCCCAAGACCTACGTAATTTTTGCAAAGCTGAAATTTTCAGGATTATTAGTACAATGTCTTGTTACGATGTATGCGTACCCCATCAGCTTGAAAGCGGGGACGTTTTTCAGGTAGCGCGAAGTACAGGTAGATAAAAACCTTACTTACCTACGTTAAAGTTGAAAAGATAATATTTACATATTTTTATTTATTTATTTTATTTGCAGAAATGTAGGTTTACAAAGATCTTAATAATTTTATAATATGATCATTTTCATTCTACCATTATGTAATAGTGAGCAAATATATTTATAATAGAAAATTCGTCATTTAAAAACAGTCAGAAACTTAATACTTAAAAGAAACAGATAATAATGTCAAGAGAATTTAAAAATTAAAATGTCATAAAATAACATGCTTATCATATTGGTAACGTGATAATAAAATTAATAAATATGTGCAAGTTTTTTTTTTTATTCTACTGCCAGTTAATTAAGTCATCATCATCCAAATATTCTGTAAGAGTGTAATAGCACTTAGCAATGAGCAGTTTTTGAAGACGTTTTTTTAAAGATTATTGTGTTTTCAGCCTTTTTTACATAGTTTGGTAACTTATTATATACATGGGGAGCAACACAAAATATGCTTTTATGCATTGAAGCGATTTTGCTCTTTACTACACACAAGAAATCCGCGTGGCGAGCTCTTGTTCTTTTCCCAAACATTGATATATTTTGTCTTACGAACATGGCGCATTCAATGATGTACATGCATGGGAAACTTAGAATCCTATTTTCTATAAAGTGAGATTTGCAACTATTTGGTATCTTAACATCAAACATAGTCCTTATGCATCGTTTCTGAACTTTGAATGCTAAATGCCAGTCGGTGGCGTTACCCCAAAATATAACACCAAACCGTAGTGTTGATGACACAAGTCCGTGATATGCTGCTATCAGTGTTGATCTACTAGCTACATTCTTTAACTTACAGAGTCCATATATTGATTGACTCACTTTAGTACAGACATATTCTATGTGCTTTCCAGTTCAATTTACAATCTATTATTAAACCTAAAAATCTAATATCCTCTTTCCATTCAAATTTATGACCATTATGATTAATATCTAAAGTTTTGTGTGCAGTATTGGCTCTTTGTTTAAAATTTACTATTTTAGATTTATCTAGGTTAATTTTTAAGTTGTTGTTTTGTAGCCATTGTATAATCAAATCAATAGACGCATTTATTTTAGTATCAACAGATGTCAAGGATTCATTAGCGAAGAGTACAGTGCTGTCGTCAGCAAACAAAGTCATATCATATGTAGTTATGGACGGGAGGTCATTAATGTATATAATGAAAAGCAAAGGACATAAGACGCTACTTTGTGGGACTCAAATTCTCACCGTCCTCTCATTAGATCTAAATACTTTTTCGGATTTTGATTTAGGACATATATGTGAAATTTCGGTGATCTGTTTCCTATTGGACAGATAAGATTTCAACAAATCATGTACACCTCTTATACCATATTGATAAAGTTTATTTAAAAGAATATCGTGTCTCACATGATCAAAAGCTTTAGACATATCCATAAACAAGCCGATTGTCGACTGTCCCTTGTCCATGCCAGTAATGACCGATTTCACAAAATTATAAACTGCCATGTTAATGTTTCTATTTATTCGGAACCCATATTGTTCTGGCACCTTTTTCAAGAATATTATTTAAAAAAAATTAATTACTGTCAGACACTTTCCGTGGACCATTACTTCTGCCAGACGTCGAAAGTTGTGAAAAAATTAGGTAAACTACGTTATAGTAGCAAACCTAAATTTTATATATATTATCTTAGGTACTATTTTAAGACCCCTTGTATGCGGCCAGACCAATCCAAAGGGCCAACCATCCCCCCAGACACCTTTAAATAATAAATAAATAATAATAATTTAAAATAGTATAAAACATTTTTGACAATATGACACACAACGCCATTTATTTTGCAAACAATGTAGATATAAGTTTAGAAAACCTATAATTGCGTTTTGTTAATGCACTTTTACCAACTTTTTGAGCAGATGATGATGATACACTTAATAAACGGTATGAATATCATAACCATCCTTTACATATTGTCAGCAGTACACGTTATGCCATTCTCCTTTACAATAATCTTGAATTGTATCACTTTAATCATTTAGATATTATCACTATTCTTTAATTTGCGTATTTTTATGATCTTCCATAAGAAAAATCAAGAGTTCCTCCCACCCTCTTTGACCGTTGACCCCATGCCCCCTAAATCTCTTATATAATAATTTTCTCCCAGTCGACCTTAGGGCAATGCAGAACCAGGGCTTTGTATTAGGGCTTTGGTTACAATAATGATCGATAGACATCACTATATATCATAAAATAAAGTCTTCCGCCACGTCTGTCTGTCTGTTTGAGATAAACTCAAAAACCACTGCACCGATTTAAATCAAATTTTGTACCCAGATAGTTGAAAGACTGAGAAAGGATATAGGTTTTTAACGCGTTAACCGACATAGACGCGAGTGGAGAGGTGGGTGAAAGCTAGTAATTTATAATTCTATAACTTTGTGTTGATGTTGGTGTAGAGAGTATACTGAAGTCACAACACAATAACTTCACGGTATACTCGTAAACGTAGAGGAAGTGGGTGAATCCGTCTCCTCAACACGCCCATTGCGCCGGCTCCTAAGTGGCTGCTCGTAAACCGTTTACGACACGGTGCCAGAAGTGTAGATTAAAATCATGCATTTATTTCATTCCTCATCATTCCACAGCACCCTGTTTTTGCTTTAATATTATATTTTATATTTACAAAGTATATTCTAGGACAGATGAATATGACACATTTTCATTATGTTTTTATTAGAACTGAACGGTGCTACGTTGTGTTATGTTGATGAACATTTCGTATTTTCAAGTACGTGTTGTTACGGTAGTATAATTCTAAGTTTTTGTATAATCTGCAAGTATTTGTTACGGAGTTTAGGCATTTTCTATGTATAATATGAATGTACTTACATAAAAAAAGTATGTTTATGTTGTCTAGTAACCATAATAGAAGCTCTGCTTAGTTTGAGACTAGATGATGTGGGTAAGATGTTCAATTTTTTTTTTAATTTGTATATATATATTTATATAGGTATATACGAATATTCGGGGATATTAAAGGTATGATTCCGAACTACGCTGCACGCAGCAGTGCTGTCGCCGCACTACTGGTCCCCATACAATCTCTTTAAGCTTCCATACAGTCTCTAAAAGCTTATATGAGATTACATAGGTACCAGTAGTGACGCGTCTGCCGCCGCAGCAGGAGTACCTACGTGAATGTTGATAAGTAAATTGACAACAATAGGATGAATTTCTCTGATTCAGAAGAGGAACAGTTTATTAACTATGTGACTTTATATCCCGCTCTTAACGATAGCAGTCATATTAATTATCGTATTAATTTAATAAAACTTTTGCTTCAATTTTGTCAGCAATTAAACTATGAATAAAACTGAACTGTTCTTTATTTAAACGACAGTACTCTCTGAATTTTTCTTCATCACCTATCAAATGGTTTTTAATCAGCGTCTTGTAACAGCCTTCCCGTTGTCTGCTTTTATAAAACAAATCTGGTGCTTTTCTTTTATTATTGGAATAAAGCAACAACAAATCATCCTCATCTTCTTCCTCTTCCAACAGTATAAATAAAAGTTGGTCATCAATCGTCATCTTATCAACTCAATGTAAACTAACGAATACACAACAACGCATCACTATTAACAGAGCGACACTGCCGCCTTGCTCGGAATTAGCGCCGCAGGCAGCACTGCTGGGCAGCACCTTAGTGGCAGCACTGCGGCAACAGCACTGCTGCTTGTTGCCGAGTTCGGAATCACACCTTTAATTTCTATATTCGTATTCGTTATTTTTATAAGAATCTTAATAGGACTATTTAAATCTTAACGTTATGAGTTAAAAGTAATATGAACAGTTCTTTTGGTATCTTACTAATATTTGTGACGTGTAAATGAAAAATACATTATTCCATTCGAAAATTTCTGAACATCAACTATAGTGTAGGTAACGCGTAATATCTATGAATAAAATTTAAGATTTAAATCCGTATTTGGATATACCTAAGTACATCCAGAAATACATACAACATCAACAACTAAACGTCTCACTGCTGGTCTCGGGTCTCCTCTCAGGAGGGGGTTGGGGATTGACAAGACAATGTTGTGGTTTACGTAGCCTGTGCCGTTAGATGTTTTTAAGCCGCTGTTTACCGTGATCCCCGAATCACGGCGACACTCGTGGTGTCATGCCACTAACGATCTCCCATTTTTTAGGTACTGACCACACCGTTTCCTTACCATTGGTGATCGTTTCTGATCTATTAAGGTAACTAGGCTGTCAGCGCCTCAGAGATACACATCACTAGTTGTAATTTATGGACTTGGACTCGTCAGAGACTCTGCAAAAATTTCCGTAATTTTCCCACAAAAATATATTCTTTATATTTCTATTAAAAGATAACACAATAGCACATTTTATTTCGGTGTCATGACGTCATTCAAGTTTATGTTGATTGAATTTTTTATCGTGATACATTCCCGTCTAAAATTCATGCATAAATATGACGATAGCTCGAGAGAGCTGTTGGTGAAGCAGCTGACATGAGAAGGTACTAAACTGAAGTTAATGACGATTCTCTATTTCTTAAATGATGACTGTTAGTAATTGGCATAACAGATTCATAAAATGTATCTACATAATCTTGTTTAGGATCGCTAATAACATAATAAGTTCGTATAGGTAAATATTCTATGCTCTGTGCTCTAGAGCAACAGAGTAGACAGTAGTCATAGCGTCTTTTCCCAATATAAAACAAATGACTATCTTTTACCCGTGGCTCCACCAATGTATATGTCAGTTGTCGCGGTAAATACGTGTGTGTGCGGTATGTGTCATTCTGATATACATGTAAGCTACATTACTGTACAATTTCATTTAATTATTCATTCTGTTGTTTGTGTAAATGGTTAACAAATATCTGGGTATACACCCATACATGCTCTCAAATTTTCACATTCATCTATAAAAGTAGGGATAGTAGCTAGTAGGATAAATGATGTAATAACAGGTCAACCATAAAAAAGGCAGCTTCTTTCTTGAATTAGGTTAAAACCAATATAAATAGCGATAGATTAGAACTTAAAAAACTTCATCTAACTGCTTTGAATAAACCTTCCTTACCCTTAAAAGATGTTTATTCAAATCAGAAGTTAGATTACTGAATTTGTCGCTGTTGGAAAAACGGGCCCTTTTAATTTATTAAATACATTGGCATTTTAAAGTAATCATTTATTGTAATGAACCATTGTTCTCGTCCAGTCAGGTTACACAAGGTTCACAAACACGTTTCGTTTTAGTCTCTAACGTTATTTATTCACCAAACTTTAATGAATTACAATTGTATATGTGTGTACCTATTTATTTCATTTGAATGTCTTACTTATAATACTTTAGAATTATGATCTCCATGCTCAATAGTATTCCAAGGGCGGCAACACAACTGTGACTCTTCAGTGGCAGATATCCTCTGCTGTCAGTAGTCATTACGCGTCAGAAGAAAAGTGTTTGTATCAGCTCGACTACTGGAGTTTACATCACAGGCACTCTAAATGGCGACGGTTATTAGGCGCACTTTTTTACGTTGCAAATAATACTACGAAACACGAAAGTACTATGAATTTCTCAGTCAAAACTATTCGTTATAATAAGCGTTCTAGTACCCTATTTGTTTTAATAACTTGTTGAACTTGACAAAACTCTGCAACGTAACACAGGGCGAATAAAAAAAATAAGTTTATTCGCCCTTTGATGAAAGGACGTTCAAAGATTTTTCGCATAAAATAAGCTTAGGAACTCTAAGCATTTTTTCGCAAAAATGTAATCTGAAGCCGGTTATGACAGATATGGGGTCTCCAACCCAGAAAATCGGCGATAAAGTCGGCTGTTGAACCGGCAAAATTGTGACGATAATGATATCGGTTAACGTTGACCTTGTGTGTTATTGTAATAGAGGTCAACGTTAAGTGCGATATCAAATAATACATGAATTTATCACAAACTGGCTGTGCAAGCAACTTCCTCCGAAATTGTCTTAATTTATCTTTGGAAGTTCAAAAACCTTAAGAGTACGTAGAGTAAACCTCCATGTCATACTATGAGGAATTAACTCAAAGGGCAAGGAAACTTTGTGACCTCCGGTGAGTCAAATAGTCGGTCTCTGTGTAGTCAGTCACTATCAGGTAACCTTTGTATTCCTTTCTTTATCCCTCCCATAGCAAAAAGCGCGTTGTCAAATTGCCATGATGAAACGGCAAGGTGGTATCAGATTCAAATCAATTATAAAAACACATGCTTAACTACGGAGTATGTCAATAGGTAGGCCTTGCCTATATTCTTAAGAGGAAAGTCAATATGTATAATGGGGGAACTCCTCACTCTTGAGTAATTTATAACTCCTCTCGAATTTAGAGATTCGCGCTTCGGATAATAAAACATATAATGATGTATTATGATGATTATGGGTGACTGAGGAACCCTTTCTAGTGCGTGGCCAGACACGCAATTGGCCCATTTTTGTGTTTTTTTGTCGGCACTGACACACTACACTTATGGAATTCGATGAAATATATGGATACGTAGTGAAATAGTGTATTTCTCCTACCGATGTGTCTTCCTTCTTAATATAGTTGTCCTAAATTCTGAGGGTCGTGATCCATATTTGGAAGTATTCATTTAATGACAGTTCATCACCTATTGCTATAGGGCAGCCTGGTCTAAATCTTGTATTTGGTCTACCCAGCGCAATGAGATACAATTTCAGGAGTCTTTTCCCCTCGATTTCTCATCATCAACCTTATGAGGTTATTCAACATCTAAATAAACTATCCGGCGTTTCATCATCAAATCGTATTTAGGTTGTACCCTAAACATAGTTTCTTAAATTATACATAAAATAGTGAATGTGGTCGACAATGTGAGGAGATAATAATTTAGGGGGACATTTGATGGCCGCCCTAATCTGTGTTGTGCCGATGCGCCCATGTGCTCGTAAAACTGTTTATAGTGGCCCACTTCACGATGCTGTGATGTTGCGGAGATTTATGGTGAGATAGGTACATGAAAAAGGTTTAGGTCAGTGTTGCAATGTTCTAAAGTGGAATTAGAAATGTATAGCTTTGTAGTTGACGAACGACGTTGCCTCGCTGGTCGAGCGGTTAGCGTCTTACGACTGCTGATCACGACGTCTCAGATTCGATTCCCGGGTCAGGCCAAAAAGTGTTTTTCTTATACGATATTCGTTATAATAGCCCGGAGTATGGAATATGCTAATGCCACCTATTATAACCCTACAGTACTACATTAAGGCATTTAATTATCGAATGTATACACAGAGGTCGCTACAAAAATATTTAATTAACGTTCTAATTTTAAACTCCACGCTCCAAAGCGTTGTTTGAAACATGTGGATAATTAAAATTGTAGCTACTCAGTTCACGTTGAATATTAATTACAGCAACAAAGAAATATTTGTTCGTTTCATGAAAAATACTTTACGTGAATAAATAGACATAAAAGAGTATACTGGGTCAGGTAACTTTGTTCTACGGCCAGCTTTTTTGTTTGTATTTACTTAGGACCGTAGTTCGTCTCGGATGAGTAGGGCGTTGGAGTAGAAATTGCGAGCTCGATATAATATACTAGATAAAGTTGTTTGAATTAAACTGCACGGGTCTTCTTCGCAAACTAGGGTAAAGGGATTTATCTCCCTACTTATTTACGTATTTAATATCGTCAGTTGGTCGAATTCACACAGATGAAATCTAATTTAAACTTATTTAATTACTACTCCATTATAATATTTTAGTAGAAAGCACAAAAACATTTGCATGAGATGAGATAGTTTATTTAGTGATCATCAATAGCCTGTAGTTGTCTACTCCTAGAATAAAAAGGAGATTGTAGCCTACGATACTATTGGTATTATTAATATACTGTTTAATGACATTATAAATTAATCTATTGTGTTGCCATATACGTTAAATGGTTACAAGGAAAAAGGAATAATGTTATTTATTGATTGCTATATAAGTGGACTCATTTTGAAAATCTCGTACCTTATTTTCCAAACTACTTTTGCAAGTTTTGTATGTTTGTTCATTTGTTGACTCAAAGCCTCTCAACTACTTATTAGAACTGGGCAAATGAGGTATAACTTCAGTAAGGTTGTTAAATTGAGTGTCCTGAAAATCTTGTGACATACCTTTTTAGTGTCATTTTTTGTCGTAGTTGGGTATTTAGTCTTTACTTTTATTATTACCACTTCATTACGTGGATTTAGTGGATAAATAAGCTATTTGGTTACCTAATGACACGCTGTCGTATAAGCACCTGCAAGATATCATTTATGGTATTATAAAGTCCTCTGTCAAAGTATAAACCCAAATGGGCATATGCATTATACTGTAATGACACAATTTTGTGTCCTTACAAAAAAATCTAAATTCTATACACACATAAACATTTGTTTATGTGTGTGTAGAATTTAGATTTTTTTTAATTGTTATGTGTAATTGTAGATGTGAGATAAAAATTGATTTCACTTTATGTAGATCTTATTCCATTGTGTTCGAACATATGGTGAGACAAGTTCTAAAAGTACTTCAAGTTAAATTAGCAGACATTGACTTGTAAAGAAAAATCTCTCGTCTCCCCGTCGGGAAAACACTAATAAATGGACATCTGAAGGTATATCCCGTCCCTTCCTGAGCAGCTACTAAGATGAGGATTAAAATACTAAGACGTATTTAATTGAAAAGGCTCCGGCGTAACATTAAGTTTTATTGGCGGTCAGTGCTGCTGCTTGAAGACCGTGGTGTTTGGCGTAACGATAATGTCGATGACCTCTTGATTCTGACGGCTTGAATGGTTTGTTTTGTTCTAAATTGAAACAGTTACAGTTTTTTGGGGTTGTTAAGGTTTTTTTAAGGATACTTATTTCAGTTTGTTTATGTAAACGGTTTTGAAGTCTGTTGGTGGTTAGTTTTTACAAATAGAAACGTTCTATTCGGTCTTATGTTTTTAGGAAAACCTTTTACAAAAATTTGTTATGTTTATGTTATATGTACTTTTACAGTTCTAGGTCCATCTATGTGGGGGCATAACGGTGTGAGCGTTTTTAGGGTTTCGTAAGCAAATGGCAAAAAACGGAACTCTTAAAGATTCGTCGTGTCTGTCTGTCTGTCTGTCACAGACACTTTTTTCCGAAACTATAAGAACTATACTATTGAAACTGGGTAAGTAGATGTAGTCTGTGAACCGCATTAAGATTTTCACACAAAGATACAAAAAAAAACCCTTAAATTTTGGGGGTCCCATACTTGGAACTGTAACACAAAAAATTTTTTTTTTTACTCTAACCCATGCGTGTTACCTATCTATGGATAGGTGTTTAAAAATGATGATGATGTTTCTAATATCATTTTTTTCTAACTGAATAGTTTGCGCGAGAGTAACTTCCAAAGTGGTAAAATGTGTCCCCCCCTCTGTTACCCTTAAAATAAGAGAGTAAATAAAACTAAAAAAAAAGTATGACGTACATTACCATGCAAAATTCCTCCGAAAATTGGTTTGAACTAGATCTAGTAAATAGTTTTTTAATACGTCATTAATCGTAAACCGCAATTTACCTTGCATTCAATCAATACACTATTATTAAAAAATCCATCAAAGTTACAACGAACTACAAGAACTTTAATATGATGTTACTTGCTGCTACGGAACCCTTCATGGGCGAAACCGACTCGCACTTAGCCGCTTTGTTTTACTGAATGTTTAAGTAATCTTGATCACTGTTCTTGAAGGAGCATAGTTTTTCTCAGTAGATCGTGTTTAGTAGTACTCAGTAATCATTTATTGAATTATGATAGAAATCCGAGTAGTTTCTTGTATGTAAGCAAACAATAAAGGGATTGTTTTTTTTTAATTCTCTTTAATTATTATCTTGTTTGCACTTACAAATAAACAATTCAATCTCTTGTCCTCTATAGTATATGTTCAAACAATGTTTTCAGTTTTGAAACGGTCTTTAAGAAATTCCGTCATCATCTTAGAGCATTCCTCTCCCCAACCTCCTCCTTCCTCTATCCTCCACCTAACAACACTTGATCGGAGCTGTGCGTGCGACGTGTAGAGATTCTGAGCACTTACCGGAGCACTTGAGAAGCTGAGAACACTTCTGTTAATATTACATGTTGCTTATAAAGAGCCCTTGGTTTCTACGGTTAAGCTTTGAAGTTGTCAGTCTGCGAACACTTTCTAAGACGATAATCGGTTAGGTTAATGTTTTGGTGATAAATTCTTTTTTATACTTACGAAACGTAAGAAACGACGATAGTTAAGATGTAGGACTTGCAAAAGGTTTACGATTCAATCGTCAGTTAGTTATTGTATGAATACTACAGTGTCGAAATAATAGGATCTCTTATTTTAGATTGAGATGTACACTTTGTCAATGACAATAATAGTCCATCTCACACACGGAAGTCTGATCGCGAAGCAGAGCTTGTACCATTATTTTTAATGATAACCATACTGATATTTTTAAAACAGCCGTACTCGTCATAATAAAGACATAAGCCTCGAGGTTTTGGTGCGTTAAAATAGACTTTGTTTCAAGTTCTCCTTCTTTTTGCATCAATGTTGTTCTGGGTTCCTTAAGTCGCTTCTTACCGCATCCATGGGATGAGAAAGGGTAACACTTTGAATTCTTAATCCGTCACCATATGGCGTTGGCGTATTACGTTACAAGTATACTCTTCATCATCTTAGCCTTTGTTATTCCCAAGATTATTTTGGGGTTGGCTAATAGTATCATAGATATATGTCGAAATTTAATTTAGAGAAATACGTTACATGGTTTATTTACTGTCTACCTAAATATATTATAGATTGACCTGTTAATCAAGTATTTCACTATTTTATTCCGTATTAACTGGAAACATAAAACACTCCCAAACTATCGTACATAGTTTTACTGTCCTCGTAATTAAAGTAAATTATATATGACTTAGACAAGTTCTCTCAAGCGGCTTTATATTCTTGGCAAGCCTACCAGCTTTTCTTTAACATTTTTCCGAAGTGAATATTTTAAGAGCATTTGTAAATTGTAACGAAACCTTCTGTGTAGTGCGGCGTTTTTCTCAAGCTTTGTGGGTTAGGAAAACTCCCCGAGGTATGATACAATGTACGCTACTACCTGCTGTCGGAGAGCTATGATTAAGAACCTCAATTTTTTTTGTTATTTTTTAAGCAAAACTTTGAGAAGAAATACAGTTGTAAATAAATTCTGTATAAAGTAAAGTAAAAGATACCCTAGATAATTTCATGAAAGTTTCTTTGAGCTAGCAAAAATAATATTTGTGGTTGTGATTAAAAACATGATGTAAGATTTAAAGATGATGATACCTTTCCTATCCGAATATTTAACATTAACAGAGGCCATGAGTTAGAAATTTATAAATTATGAACACGATCATTTGATTTATATCAGTGTGTAATCTAAACGTAATACACCAAGTAAAGCAGAGAGTGGGAGTAGTGGTCTATCAAGAGATAAGTAATAAATAAATTTCGGACATCTGTAATCTTAACACATAATTGTATAAAAACACGTTTACAGAGAAGGAAAACTTGAAACAAACCCTTTACCAACCCATCTCGCCAGCGTGGTATAGTAGGCCAAAACCTCATTTCAAAGGAGAGGCCTATGTCCAGCAGTGGACTGTTAAAGGCTGTTGATGATGAGGATGACATAATTTTACGTAGAAAGAAAATATGATTGTTTACAGCTAAATTACTGTTGCGCCAAGTATTTAAAACCAACCGTTGCAGCTGACAATTATAGATAGCATTTTTTTGCAGTCTCTCAATACAAATTGTAATTAACCAAACAATACAAGAGCTGAGAGAATCTGATTAAATTCATACAAAAGCCAAGTTAAATACACAGAACGATCTATATCGCCCAACCTCGGCCGTACCACTCAATGCAGAGGTATTTCCAATTACTCTCGAATCCTTCCATTTTCCATTCGCAAGGAATTTTATAAATGCTATCCCTTTCCAGGGGCCCTTTTATAATGAAGTAGGAGTGAGACAGGTGGCAGATTTGAGCCATCTCATGAGGCTGGGTTAATTTCCATTCGCCCCTGGCGACGTCTCGCGTTCACCTTTCATACGCAAATTGAAAAGATAAGCCAAACTATTTGCTTACTATTTAAATGTCTATAAGTGCAAGTTTTTAAACAATATCATATTTTCATTTACTATCTCAATGGTTTGGAGATTTGAAAGGAGGATTGGTCTTACTAGATTGTTAGCTGGCCAGTAAGGAATAAGTCTTCACGGTGCTGGTGACCTGCGTAATTGCTTATTCAGTCAGTTTTTCAGACGCGTATCGAATGGAAAGCACCTCTAGTCATTCCTTCGGTGACACACTCCTCAATCCTTAATTCGTTTAACGTTAACATGTATCATTTTCTATAGGATCATTTTTTATAACCGACTTCGGAAGGAAAGGAGGAGGTTTTCAAATTATATTGTTTTTTTTATGTTTGTTACTAGATATTTACGTCAATTGTAGACCGATTTTAGAATTTCTTGTAAGCACGCTGAAACAAGCTGAAGTCTTGATTTATAAGTAGTATATATTGAAATTAGGTAAAATACGAAAAAAAGTCACTTGCGAAAGTTAATTATATATTCATTTTACTAACTTTTGTCCATTGCTTCGCTGACTTTGAATTAGTGTCAGGCTAGTAATACAACATGCTAAACAAGATAAGGAGTTGGTAATAAGCGGACAGGTCAGATGGCGACCCCTGTCGCTCCTTCGTCACGGGACTTGAGCCAGGGCTCATGTGAGATCGCCTGTTAATTACCTATGGGACGTATATGGACTTTGATTGAAAGCTTAGATTAGGTATGGTGATTAAAATGGTGTCATATAATAACAGATAAAGTAAAACAAACGTAATATGGTATATAATATTGTGTGGCTTGGTGGTGTAATATTAATGTTGCTCTAGCGATTAGCGTATCCGTAGCCGATCAAGAGGTAATTGATTCTTGGGTCGGGCCAAAAATGTGTTTTTGAGTGTTTTCTGATTACAGAAATTTATTACGGTTGATAACATCTCGAAATTTGAACGTCGGAGTCTTAACCCCCAAGTTCCTATGCCCCAGTATATCCGTGGGGCCTGGTCCTGATCTCTCCCTGGTGGTAACGGATAGCCGTTGCATTGAAATATAAAAATAAGGGAACAGAGACCACAGTTGTGTTATAATATCATAACATCTCCCGCGTAGTTTACTGGTCTACGCTAAGATTGTAGGCTCAATGAAGCTTAATTTTTTTTTATATAATTAAGCTCTATGTACTCCCGTATGCATTTAGTGAAAATCTGTAAATTTAAAATTACAAACAGACACTTTAAATTTATTTCTTTCAATGAATTTCGGTCACATGTTCCATGACACAATTGTTCCGCACAATTGCGGATCTGACTTTCATATTTATCAACAGAATCGATTGCCCCGACCTTCTCAGCAAGTTTGCCATAAAAGTACCATCCAGGGTGCCCTGCCATTTTTTTTTTAAATGCCGCGAAATCGCACTTTAGGCAAGCACTCACATATTGCGAGATTATTGAAGCAACATAATGATATAGCCAGTGTTTCGGCTGACATATACATACATATTTAAAACCTTTTTTGGAAAAATTCAGAAATGTATTTTAGAACGCGTTCTGGGCTGAGTTTACGCATTTTTTCTAATGTCTTCTGGTTTTGGCTACATTCTTTTGATTCATTTGATTGTATTTTGATTTAAATTAGATGAACTTATTTTAAGAAAAATCCAACAACAGTGCGATCCGAGAATCGCATCTGCATATTTATTTATATTCTGACCAAAATAAGACGTACCTACAATTTCAATTCAAAGTACCTAATCAAAATTGAAGTTGAGACTATCGCAGGGTACTCCTATATCGCTAATGTATGCTACCTCCACAGTTCTATAATACTTTAGTAACCCTTCCCACCCCGTGTGCTAAAAAGGTTTTCCACTTTCATTTTACAACTTCACCGCACCGCTGGACTCCACGGAGTTAGCGATTTAATTTGGTGAAAATAAAGGTGAGGCATTAACTGTGGTATTTGGGCCATTTCTGTGTGTTCCTTCGGGCATTTCGGTTAATATTGTGTGTTGCAACGCATTGCGGTACCCTTTCGTAATTTTAACAGTTACGAGAAATAGGTTTAGTACTTTTTATAAGATGAAAGATCATTGAAATAAACAATTTTTTAACACTAAGGGCAACGAACCGTTTACTTTTCTAACCGACATTTTCAAAGATGTCAAAGGACCCCTCCTTTGTTAGTCTTGGCAGTCTATTTCGGACTGTATGTTCCACTGTAGCGCGTAAACTACTGAACCAACTTTAATGAATGAGGTGTCTATAAATTCGTA
This sequence comes from Phragmatobia fuliginosa, assembly GCA_932526445.1. NCBI lineage: Eukaryota > Metazoa > Arthropoda > Insecta > Lepidoptera > Erebidae > Phragmatobia > Phragmatobia fuliginosa. The sequence goes on along the minus strand of OW052064.1, from coordinate 9,384,665 downwards.
CTACTGACCCGTGTGACATAGGCTATATATTTTTTTAAAGTTTTACGTAGTCAGGTAATAGTTTTTTTGTTTATTAAATTTCGTAATTTTAATTTGTTTATGAATAGGTAATAATAATAATAAATCATTTATTCTGAACAAGTTCAGTTTTACAATGAACAAACCCACCAAAATGCATAACTGAACATCAAAACGGGCCTCTTGGTTTAATAGCAAGTACTTCTGACTGCCAAAGCTGAGGTATTTTGTTTAAAAGTCATACCGAGGTCAAATTATAGTATGGACATTTTTATATTTTTTTGTATATACTTCATTAGCAGTTACCGTTGATATTTTACGTAAGATAAAGAGAAGAGAGAGAGAGAGAGAGGGAGAGAGAGAGAGAGGGAGAGAGAGAGATATATATATATATTTAAATAAGAATAAAATATAATACATGCCTTAAATAAGGAATTTAATAACTAAGCGGCCTTTACTACATCTACAACTATTACCCGCTCTTATTTTAATAACATTTATCACTAACTAGAATCTACTAAAAAAATCATAATGTAACTAATTACGATTAAACTAAATTACTAATTGTGAAGGTAATTTAGGAAACATAAGAAGTCAAGTCATACATAACACACCATTTGAATGTTTACTGAATTTTTTTTTTTAAGCTTGATCTAGTCCCAAAGTAAGCAGAGCTTGTGTTATGGGTAATTGATTAATCAATGTGAAAAAAATAAATTATAAAACAAGCACAATTGAAATGAATACCATATCACAACACAAAATATTTTGCCGTGACAGCCCTACCGGGAAAGTTGTACCCCAAGGGTACATTGATAATTATTACACGGTAGCAGGTTCGAGTCCCGTCTTCGGCTAACGGTCCCGCCGGGACGACGGATTACGGCCGGTATTAATTAATGTAGAAAGTATATCTGACGTGACCAAGTTACTTATTCGGTTTGATGTTCAGACGACTGTGGGTGAAGTAAATATTTTATTGACTTATGTATTCGTTTTCTTTTCCTAAACGTGAGTTTTTCCCTATTACGTAATGAACTTTGACTGCCTTGTTAGTCTAGTGGTTAGCGTATGCGGCTGCTGATCAATAGGTCTCGGGTTCGATTCCCGGGTCAGACCAAATATTTGTGTGATCCACAAATATTTGTTTCGGAGTCTGGGTGTTTTTCTATGTATAATATGTATGTATTTACAAAAAAAAAGTATGTTTATGTATATATATCAGTTGTTTAGTACCCATAACACAAGCTTGGCTTACTTTGGGACTAGATGATGTTGTGTGTAAGATGTCCAAAAAAATATTAACTAAAACAATGTCCGTATTATTTATTAACTATTGCCCGTAGCGCAACGGTAACATAACTTTGTGTACCATAAGTCCATATGGCCAATGGGCCTGTGTGAAGTGCTGAAATCTGTCTGGCTTACTACCTCTACAACCTCTACTACCTCTACAAGTAAGGGTTCCTACAAGTAAAAAAAAATATAGTTTAAACTAAAAGCGGTGTGGTGACAACTTAAGTTGTCACCACACCGCTTTCTATTTCGTGTTGTGGGTTCAAATCCTACATTGCACAACACTTTGTGTATTCCATAAATTATTGTTCTGAATCTGGGTGTTCTTTTGTGTCCGTTTCTTGTATATTTGTGAAGACCCCCGTGACACAAGATGTATAATCTTAATGTGAGAGTCGTCTCTTTAAAAAAACTAAAAGAAATATATCTAACCATCACAGTTCATGAGGTACAGCCTAGTGACACACGTAAGTTTGTTATACGTTTTACCATTTGTGTACGGATCCTTAAAAAGGTTATCTTAAGGCCAACTTTTAAAAATAGACATGCTTTTAGAACTTTAAAAGTGGATCAATCAAGGGGGTTTCCACACGTAAAAAAAAAGGTGTTTACGTTACCCAATCACCAAAGGTAAGCAAAGACGGCGGAGTCAGTACCTGAGTGTCTACGTGATTCGGCCCAGTTTGTTATCATGGAATACCAGCCCTGAAGTTTAGTTAATACGAGGTATTGTTAAAAAACCTCCTTATATAGGTAGGTAGGTATATACATTATTTTTAAATCGACCACTCAAATGGAAAATAAACCACAAAGTATTCCACCAAAATAAATTTCAAACGAAAGTCAAATAATTGTGTTATAAAATCGAAAATTCGAACGAATATCCCACTTCTGAGATGTAACAGGAAAGTTATAATAATATCCAATAATGTAATATCTTTAGGAAAATAAATAAATAGCAATTTGAGGTCGGGTCGAGGTGAAATTTCATTACTTATCTGTGTTTAAAGACGGGCGAGGAGGCTGACCCAAATTTTATCTTTTTCAAAATAAACATGTCTCCCTTCGTTATATTACATGCCTTTTACTTTTATGCCATGGGAATTTAATTAATTTCCTTGTGAAATATTACAAATAATCCTATAAATATACCAATCTAAATTATACACGTTTTTATTTCAAATCTTTCATGATCTTTTTAGAATCGATGTTACAACCCTATTCGTGTTTATCTATCGATTTAGTTTAGATATTTATTTAATTAAATCTTATCTTATCTTAGAGACCCCTTTTCTGTAGCTGAAACGTTAGTGTGTTTAAATGCGGTGCGAGAATCACAGGAATATGAGATTTAATTTTTAATGAAATGGTCCTAAAATATGTTGTATCTTCTGGTTTCTAGTATGTATAAAGTCGTCGGGACACATAAATAAGTTATCAAATTAAGATATCTCTACACGTAATGGCCATTTGAAATGCGATCATAATTTTAGCACTGCCCAACTAGCCATTTCAGCTATAAATTAAATATGATCCTCTGAAAACTAACTCTAATATTTTGAGCCTTATGCGAAGGTCGTAAGAAAACACGCGTCACACGCACAAATCGCAAATCCTACTTGAATATCTCAAGTTGTAACTATTTGATTGGGTGGCGCAAGGTATAAGCGCTCGGCGATTTGCAATTTAAGAAAGGAGTGTACTATTTTTTTGCATTAGTCATGGTAGTTATATCAAATAATTTGATAGGAGTCTTCATTCTGCAGATCTTTTGAATTCGATTGTCTTATCCTAATCGTCGCCCAATAGCGTATGCTGCATATAACCTTATGGTGAACGGTCCTGTAGTACTATCATGTTGGTTACGACGTCAAATTGCTTTTTTAAATACTGTATTTCTCTTGGTCTAGCATTAAGTCTAGGTTTCGAGATATCATCATCATCTTTGATACATATATATGTACCTAACTTAAGTTGAAGTTTGACCATAATTAAATATCAGATACCAGACCATTACGCAAGGCAGGGAGGACACCTCCGAGGACTGCATAGGTGCGTAAAACAAAAGAAAAAAGATGTAGGATTTATGGTAAACTGTCATTATCGTGTGCATTTATGAACATTTTAGTATCTCATATTTATTTCTGTATTTTACGGACGACTCTAAGTTACTTTTGTCATTTGTACCCTGAAACGTTACCCATGAGTTTTCAACTTGCACCCCACGCGAGGGTCAAAATGTACACGTCATTAAGTTGGTCACCCGACGCGGCAGCGGCATGAATGCGGTATCAAACTGTTTTATTGCCTGCCATGATTTAATGAAATCTTTAATATCGGAGATAAGGCGGGTGGAATGTCCCTCGTAAATTGCCCCCTGGCAATATTCTTCGCTCTTAATGCCCCCACTGAAATAATAAGCCCCTTTTATGATTCCGTACTTTCTGAATGCTGATTGTTAAGGTTTTAACTCTGTGGCCGTTTTATAGGTCTTTGAGACTATTATGCATGTATTATTTAAATATTTCCATTATATATTCCAAACTGTTAGAGACGGTGGACAATAATAAAAACTGAAACACAAAACCAACCAAACCGTAGATCCCACAATGCTTATAGATCAAAGTCTTCAATCTGTTTAAAGTCCCACAATTATGATGATTGTTGAGATAAAGTTTAACCCTCTTTTCTTAACACTAGTGACCCTGATTTTATATTATTTAATGGGTGTTTTCTTTGTATAATATATATGTATTTACCAAGCTTTGCTTAGTTTGGGAGTAGATGACGTTGTGTGTAAGATGTCTGAAATATTTATTATTATTCTCTTTATCAAACTCAAAATACGTATTAATTAAATTTTTAAATATACTATTTGGTGTCTGTGCAAATATTCACCGTTAGCAGGACGAGAACAACCAGTAATAATATGCCTGATAAATTCCCCGGGTCGTCTATCAGCACCGGCACAGCACATGCTCGACATACATATGTCAACCGTACCGCCTTTCAGGATATATTTCCGATAGTTATTCGTCATGAAAACTTCGTCAACCAAAACCTTCGGTTTCTTCAAAGAGATTACCATACCGTAGACAGGAAGTCGATGCTTTAAAGTCTATATCGGGCCTGTTCAAAGCCCGATAAAACTGATCATTAAGCTCTTTGCTCTCATACCTCCTTGCGATCATCAGTACTAAGTACCCAAGGTTTGCGCCAGTTCTCTTGTCAAGGGCATCCAGTTCATTCTAAGTCCATTTAAGTATACCAAAGGAATACATCAGAACCGGCATGACCCAACCGTTGCAGGCCGTTGCTTGTTACCTACTGACAAAAGACTTTTAAGTATTTTTTTCAGGCGGCTAAAGAAGGGTTTGTTTCATATCAGATTCTAAAATTCCCAAGTACTGTGATACTTGTAGGTTTCGGTGGCAGAGAGAGACCTGACTTTTCTTGAATTTGAAAATTCTAATCATTCAGATTCCACAATCATACCTTTCTTTACATACATGACTGCACACTTTTTGATAGAATTACTAAAGTTTTCAGTAACCTTTAATAACGCCGTCAATCGTATTTTAGTGGGAGCCAGTAGCTTCAAATCATCGATGTAAAGATGTGAGATATAACCCGGTTACCTCTCTGCAACCTATAGCCTAACCCTGAGCCCTCTGAGTTGTATCAATTTTATATTTTTATACAACTCCAGCACCCTAAAAAGGCATGAATGGGGGAATAAAAATCCATGGCTCCCAAACATTCGCGAGATGTACAATCTTATAACCAACGAACGTATGTGGTGCATTCGGAATGTACCTAGTCAGTATGGACTCTCCTGTCAAGGGTATCTAATTCGGTCTGAGTCCATCTAAGTAAACCAAAAATCTAAGTAAATCAGAACCAGCATGGCCCAATCATACCCCCCCCCCCCCCCGACAAAAGACTTTTACGGACTTTTTTAAGGCGGCCATAGAAGCGTTCTCGTAACGTTTGTTTCATATGACATTCTGTTATTGTTAAGAATCTTGTGATCTATCCAACATGTCTCCAAACTCTTACTATTACGACGTACTTGTTGGCTAATGGTCATATCCACGATAAGAAGCTCTTTAAAGCCCCGGGTCCCACTTCTACATTCATTCTGAGATACGGAAAGTATCGAATTATTATTAATATGAGTAGTAATTTTGAGTCTCAGTGTAGATGTAAGAAGTTTTTAAAAGGTTGGTAAACAAGCAATAGGCCAAAATTTTTTGGAATCCGTGGCACTACCAGATTTATAGAGTAAACGGGTTAAAAATGCCAGTGGTTAAAATTGTGGTAATGAACTCGAATCCAATGCTGTTTGAAATCCCTACTAATATTATAAATGCGAAAGTAACTCTGTCTGTCTGTTACGCTTTCACGCCTAAACCACTGAACCGATTTTGATGAAATTTGGCATGAAGATAGAACTGAACTTAGGAAAAGACATAGGCTACTTTTTACCTCGATAACCGACATACACGCGGGCGGAGCCGCGGGCGAAAGCTAGTAATACATATGCAGTAAAATTTGAAAAAAAAAAAAAGTAGTAAATAGTATCTGTTTCATTTATAATTTTAAAACAGAATGCAACAGATTAGGAAAGAAGGTTTAAATTCATTTAATCATAGTTCCAATAGGCTAAGAAGTGGTAGAAATCAGAGTTATTTTTTCTAACATCTAAAAATAAAACGGGAAAACAAGGAAAGTAAACCCAAGGAGTTTGTTTCCAATCTGAGTGGATAGGGCTTGGGGCACGCAGCTGACGGGTCCCACGACCCACACCTATATCTAACTAGATACATTCGCATTTATGTAATATATTTTTAAGATATTGTTAGAGTGTAAACATTTATATATAGTTTTTTGCTTTTGCCATCGGCTATTAAGTTAATAAGCTGTGTAAAACATATTTTTGATATTGCGTCAGGAAGAGGCTGCTGCTGGCGGGGACAAACTACTTTGTTACCTAAGGGCAAAGAAGAACTACCAAAATTACGTTTAGGACCGCATGCGACACCGTAAAGTGTTTGAGTAAGCTGACAAAACAATTCATTAGTCATTCGCATTTATAAAGAAATTGTCAGTACTTATTTTCTCTTTCCAAATCATTGCTTTTAAGCAGTCGGTTTTTTTATATACTAATTATTTCTGCCATAATAATAAATCTCTACGAGGACTCTACTACATCTAGAGAACAGTCAAGCACACTACAGACAGACACCTTTCAGGACAAGAACACGACCGATCAAGGATTTAATTTACAATTTCTAATGATAATTAAAATTAAATTAAACTAAATTTATAATGCAAAAATAATACACTGCCACACTCGAAGTTAAGGACATAATGAACACAAACTTAAAGCACAGAATAACGTTCACTCAATACATAGACCGTCTCTAAACGCTACTTTAAAAACCCTGTCACGTGTACAAAACATTGTCATATTTCCAAAGAATGATGGCTCCTAAGCAGACATGTATAAACGTAAACGATTTCAACTATCGTGATGTAGCCACTTGAGCCATAATGTCTGCCGAAATCCGATTCAGGGTGATTGCGAACCGCACGTGACAGCCGTGCGAACTACCGATACATGGGACAGACCGATACGTAACCAGGGTTGTCGACTAATCCAACACACTAATATGAACTGTCAAACTTCATGAGTGGATAATTGATGATATCGGTGACCCTGCGTGTACATCTAAATGATTAATGTATCGGATTAATGATGTTTTCTTGCTCAAGTTCGACAACGTCTTGAGATTTGGAAAATTGATATGCCTGAATGTCGCACGTGCATTGAATTTTCTAAAAACGGAGGATTTTCAACTTTGATATCAAATCATATTTATACAACTCATGTTTATAAATTATCTCACTTAATATTATGTTTCAAAATACATAGGTAAGTCAGATGACTTACCTATGTATTTTTGTATGTATATAAAATAACTGTAACTGGATTGACTTATTACCATGAAAATGGGTCAATCCAGTTACAATTCTTCATAATTTGGAATATATTTAAGGCAGAAAATCTTAGTAGAAATCCTTACAAAAGGTACTACTAACAATGTAGTCCCAAAAAATTTATAAAATGAAAATAACACAATTATGATATTTTTTAATTTAAAGGTTTCGATGAAAAAAATAAATATTTTTAGATGCGTTGTATGTTAATCTATATTATTGTCATTTACGTTGACAGAATGACAAAGACTAGAATAATTACCATACTAAATATGAGTAAATACAATCTATAATATTGGAATCATTCCGGTATATATGTAAATAAAAATATCGGCAAAGAACGTTTTCTCCATAGTTTGACAAGCACGACACCCCTACGTCGCCGTGTCGCAGTCATTTATAGAAATCCATTTATTACGTAAACGACCTAACTCGGTTGCAGTGCTCGAGATTTAGAGCATGTTTCACTGTTCCCGATTTAGTTTAAGACGAGTGAAATACTGAAAAAGCATTCCATTTTTGTTCTAGTCTTGAATAATATATGTCTAAAAGGCTTGTGAAAAGTGCTTGAACTGCATAATTAACGCGGTAGAGTAGTTTAAAAGCAGTACTATTATTGGAATACCAACGGTGTGTAAGGAGTTTTGCTTATGTTGGAACATATGTCCTATAAATATAAAGAGACCCTTGCAGATGCATAATTTAAAGGGTCACTTACATAGTTTTTATTATCGTATGGCATTATTAGTTGTGTTTTTCTTGACATGACGAAAGACAGCGCGTGATCCTTATTTATCGAATGATATGAAATGTAAAACTGTAAAAATACTTATGAGCTGCTAATTCTTTACTACCAGTTGTCAGTCAGGCTGATATCAGCGTAGCTCTACTACCTGTTAACTACTAAACGTTTTATTCAAGAAAATTGAGGCTTCCTACAATATGTTGGCCTTTTCTAACTGTCATAAAAAGTGTTAGTATACAAACAAAAATTAAAAATAGTAATATAGACACTAGTATTCAGTAAAAATTGGTCAAGTGTGTGTCATACCATGCATAGTATAGGGTTCTTAGATATAAAATCGTGTCCAATAGATAATTGTTATGATTACTTATTATTTCTTAATTTTTGTTTTATCATGGCATGTCATTTTACAATCTAGGCCCCTATAACTCCTGAAATAAAAAAGTTATCAAAACTGCTATAGTTTTCCTTGAAGGTTCAATATTTGGACTACGACCATGAATTTTTTAGATTTTTTGAGCTAGCCGTTTGGATTTTAGACGGGGGGACTAGATAGTAGAGTACATTTAGAAAGTTGAATAACTCGCAAACGGATACTTAAATCGAAAAATGGTTTTAGCAACCTCATAATGTTTTAAAAGACCTATCTAATGATATCCACACGGTGGAATAGACGCAAGAAAAAGAACATCCTCAATTTATGTGTAGGGGAGGTACCCCAAATAAAAATGTTTTTCATAATATTATCATAGAAATTTGTCAGCGTAATTACAACACATAATAATGCAAAGTTTCATCTTTCTAGCACCAACCATTTGAGCGGTAGGTCGAGGACGGACATGACGAATCTATAAAGGTTCCGAGTCATTAACTCCGGAACCATAAAAATATTGTATCTTTACTAAGAAAAGCATATTTTACCATCCGACAATATCATGGATTATGAATGTTATACAATAACCAATTTTGTACATTTTGTTTTTTATAAGTAGTCCAGCAATACAGATGCAACACACGATAGAGCCTCCATTCACATTACCGCGTTAATCTCGAGCTTAGTGCATTATGTGTTCGAGGAAATCTCCCGCCAACGCACTTGTATGTCTATTGCATTCGCAAGCCGCCTCATTCTATCTATGTTGTCGCTGAATAAACATGATTAAGATTTTATAAACAAAACTTTAGTTAAAGCTTCTTTAACTAAATGTAAGTTAATCAATTAAAAATATCAAAAGTAAATGTGTGTACAGAAATAAATTTGAATGTAAGGCTAACTTTAATATAAATTTGTGTGTTATAGCAGAGATCTTGTTTACTTCACTGTTGGGCTAGTCCTTACTTTTACTTACTGAGTCCTGATACTGGCTCTGAATGTACAGCCCCCCCCCCTTGCCAAGTTGCAAACCCTTTTATTTTCTATTCGATTCTCTATTCTCCTGTAACGTTGACATTACTAAATGAAACAAAGAAATATAATAGAATAAAAAACTACAAGTATTTGCAACCTGACTAGGGAAGCAGGTTTGCTCTCTGTTCACAATCCAATGCGATGACTATCCGACACGACCTGGCAGTGATCAGGCGCAACACCGACGTCCCATCGGTGGTGAAAACCCGGGGACATACTTGACCCTGGGGATCCCACCGGAGGAGGCAGAGAGGGTCTTGGCGCGGGAGCGTCGAGTATCGTACCTTCTTGGTTCGATATACGTCCGCTTCTACCCCAAGAGCCTTCCCTCTGTAGCCCAGACCACGACACAGACGACGACACCGACACCGACACCGACTGACACCAATGACGACATGACCCGACTGGAGGAGGAAATGGCGAAGGCGGCGATGGAGGATGCTGAGACCGACACCCTAACACCCACGTCACCAGGGTGGACGGACCGGCTTCTCTCGTCCTCGCCGAGCGATGGCGGGCGCGAGATTGGAGTGGAGGACGGATCCGATGGATCGGACCAGGACTGACTCCTCTCCCGTGGCGCCGTCGCCTAAAACCAGCCCCCTCGAAGTCATACAAGCAAATCTCCAGCATAGCCAGACTGCCACGGCCAACTTGCGCAGGGCGCTGGAGACACATCCCCGAACCATCGCACTGATCCAAGAGCCATGGATCAGGAACAACAGAGTATGCGGCCTCAGTAACATCGGAGGTAAGCTAATTCTAAACACACACAGTGCAGACAAACCAAGAACCTGTGCGTACATACCAAATGACATCCCGACCACAACACTCACGCAATTCTGCTCCAGGGACTTGACGGCTGTCAGGCTTCAGAATGCCGATAAAAATCCTGACATGGTACTAGCATCAGTGTACATGCCAGGCGACAACGAAAACTGCCCACCGAAAGAGATGGTCGACCTTGTGGATTACTGCGAGGGCGCCAAGCTGGATCTCATTATCTGCACTGATTCAAACGCCCATCACCAGCTATGGGGATGCGACACTTCAAACACCAGAGGAGAGGTATTGTCCACTTACTTATTTTCAACTAATCTTAATATAGTAAACCGGGGCTCAGAGCCCACCTGGGTCACACCCCGGGGACAATCCATCATTGACCTAACGCTAGGAACAGATAACGCAACAAATCGTATATCAAACTGGCGTGTATCCAACGAAGTCTCTTGCTCAGATCACAGGAGAATTCGTTTCACAATAACGGTAAACACAATAGAGCCAACCCCGAAAAGAAATCCGCGTCGGACAGATATACCTGGCTACAAGCGTCTTCTCGCTTCATTAATAGCTAGTAATCTACCACCGACATCAATCACAGACACCACACAGATAGAGCATACAGTGACTAAGCTAACACTTTACATCAAAGAGGCATATCACGAATGCTGCAAATTAAGAGTTCCGTACACCAAGTGTAAAACCAACCGATGGTGGAACGCTGAACTCGAAAAACTCAGAAATACACTACGTAAACAATTCAATCGAGCCAAAAACTCGAGACATCCGGATGATTGGGAACTCTACAAGGAAACCCAATATACCTTCAAAAAACAAATCAGACACGCCAGGAGACTAGCCTGGAGGAAGTTCTGCGAATCAATCGAATCAAACAATGAAGCTGCCCGAGTGAGGAAAATCTTATCCAGCGACCAAGATCGCAACCTCGGTGCGCTAAAAAAGCCCGATAACACATTCACACAAACAGACCACGAAATCTGTAAGGTCCTTCTTGAAACACACTTCCCAGACTGTAGCCTCTCAGAGGAAAAGATCTGGAAGGAAAATACAGGAATGGTACCAACCAACAATGACTGGACTGTAGCCCGCGAAATAGTGACAGAGGACAGGATTTCGTGGGCTATCAAGTCTTTCCAACCGTATAAATCCGCAGGCCTGGATGGCATTCTACCGGCCCTTTTGCAATGGGGTATTGAATCCCTAAAACCATGGCTGGTGGAAGTCTACAGAGCCTGCATTGCTCATGGATACATCCCTCTCGCTTGGCGGGAGGTGAAGGTTATCTTCATAACGAAACCCGGAAAAACCGACTACACACAACCCAAAGTTTATAGACCTATAAGCCTGACATCATTCCTATTGAAGACCCTAGAAAGACTATGCGACAGATACATCAGAGATGGACCTCTACGCATGGTACCGCTACACAAACAACAGCATGCATACTCAATAGGGAAATCAACAGAATCCGCTTTGCACAGCGTGATTTCCAAGATTGAATGCGCTGTAGACCACAAAGGTTCAGCACTGGCTGCCTTCATAGATATAGAAGGCGCCTTTGATAAAACAATGTTCCACAGCATCGACATAGCCCTTAAAAGGCATAGTGTGACCCCAACCTTATGCAGTTGGATAACCAACATGCTCAGGCAAAGGGCCATACAAGTCACGGTGAATGACACCACGAGAGCCATTGTGGCGAAGGGATGCCCACAAGGAGGTGTCCTCTCGCCCCTATTATGGAACCTCGTCGTGAACAGCCTCCTAAGTGGTTTAAACGACAAAGGCTACTTCACCGTAGGATATGCCGATGACATAACAATCATAATAAATGGCACTCACGAAAACACACTGTGTAACCTCATGCGTCAAGCCTTGAAAATTGTAGAGGACTGGTGCAAAGAGCATAAACTAACAGTCAACCCCACAAAAACAGAACTGGTCCTCTTTACCAAAAAAAGGAAGCTGGCAAAATTGCAACTGCCACGCTTTTACGGATCTACCCTAAACCTGACATCAGAGACCAAATACCTGGGCGTCTATTTGGACAAACAACTGAATTGGGCTAAACATACTGAATACATTACCACAAAAGCCAGTATATCACTGTGGCAATGCAAGCAACTGCTTGGCAGAAATTGGGGCATCAGTCCCAAGGCCACTTACTGGCTATACACTACAGTTATTCGACCAACTATAACATATGGCTCCCTAGTCTGGTGGCCCAGGACAGACTCGGTTACTTGCCAAAAAACCCTTGAAAAACTACAGCGATACGCCTGCGTGGCTATCACTAGTAGCATGAGAACCACACCAACAGCCGCACTGCAAACAATGCTGGGGCTGCCACACTTGCACTTAGTTGTTAAAGAGGAAGCAGCACTAGCAGCGTTTAGACTCCATAATGCCGGCACACTGGGAAATGACTCCAGAATCAAACACACACGCATAAGAGAACGAGCGATCACACATCAACCCATGTTGACATCACCCAATGATAGGATGCTGAAGAAATTTAATTTTCAGAAGCACTATAATATACACCTAGAAGAAGAACCACACGACAAATCAGATACAAAAGAACTCAGAATATACACCGATGGCTCCAAAACCAACTCAGGAACCGGAGCAGGTGTATTCTCAGACGAACTTAACATCAGGGTATCGAAGCCGCTAGGTAGATTCAACACTGTATTCCAAGCGGAATGCGTGGGTATTATCCTGGCGGCCCACGCTATAGAGACAAGGAAAATTACGGACTCACACATCCGTATAGTCTCTGATAGTGCATCGGTACTTAAATCCCTGAATAAAACCCATGTCACTTCGAAACTCATAATGGACTGTCACAACGCGTTAGAACGCGTTGCGACCTCCGGCCGGAATTCAGTGACAATACAATGGATAAAAGGACACAGCGGATCGCTAGGTAACGATGCGGCCGATGAGCTGGCTAGGAGAGGGTCGGGCGCAGCGGTTTTCGGACCCGAACCCGTGGTGCCTGTCCCATTCAGCCAGCTCCGTGGTTGGCTGCAAGAATTTACCCGCACACAAGCACAACACCACTGGCTATCTGTCCCAGGCTGCAGACAATCAAAGGAAGCCATGCCACTTCCTAATGATAAACTAACCAAACGCCTATTGCGTTTGGACAGGGACAGTCTGCGGCTGGTGGTAGGAACTATCACCGGACACTGCTCACTAAACAAACACTTCCACACCATAGGCATAACTGACAGTCCCCTATGCAGAGCATGCTTAGGGGCAGAGGAAACGGTGTCACATGTACTCATTGAGTGCACAGGTGTCACCGAAACACGGAAAAACACACTTGGATCTCCTAAATCTGTTGCAGAATGTCTGGACAGACTCGGAGACCTTATCCGCTTCTGGAGGGAGGTGGGCTGGCTGGAGTGATGGCCGCCTTCACGTACAATGGTCCACTTAAAGGACTAAGTGCGGAAACCACCCACATAACATAGAAGAACACCGACGTCATAAAGTACTTTCAAAGTCACGGAGGTCCAGTCGCCGACTTCTAAACTCCGGGCCGTTATTAAATATTTCTAAAATCAGAATAATTCCTCTTGATCAGTAGTCGTATACACCTAATCGCTAAACCAACGTTACATAAATAAGGTCAAAATTTAAATTCAGAAAAAAGTACTGCATTCCCAAACTATTCAAGAGTTTCAACCAAAAACATTTTTCTCTATATTTCTTATCGAAATATTCCAAAGACTAGCCACACACGCATGTGTCAGACACCCTTATCACACCATCCATCGCTTTAACTAAACGTAATACTACCCTGGATCAAATCCCACATACTCAATGCTAAGTGCCACATTATTTACATAATAAAACAAGAGGGAGCACTAGGGAGAAAAACTTCATCGATTCGAGAACAGAACTTTTGTAGGTAACTATTGAATGCCACTTTAAGTCCGACAATTCAATCAGAGATTTGGGTGAAATCCTTTAAAGTGCACTGTCCTTAAAAGTCTTTGAAACGTTGCGACTTTGGGGACTTTCGGTAAGTCTGAATACATTTACATGTTGCATTTCGGCAAGATGGTCTCTGAGTCACCGTTTATAGGGATAAAATGAAATGATACGCATTCACTTCGTATCTTGAAATAAATAGCAATGTATCTAGTAACTGTTAATAAAATTAGCGCAAAGCTGATGATGATGTTAATTCGACTGCCTTGTTGGTCTAGTGGTTAGCGTATGCGGCTGCTGATCAAGAGGTCTCGGATTCGATTCTCGGGTCGGACCAAATGTATGATCTACAAATATTTGTGGCGGAGTGTTTTCTATGTATAATATGTTTGTAATTCCAAAAAAAAAGCATATTTATATGTATTTATATCAGTTGCCCATAGCTCGGCTTAGTTTGGGACTAGATGATGTTGTGTGTCAGATGTCCAAAATATTTAGTGTTATAATTACCAGCCTGCCCAGCGTAGTGATTATATGTAAGCCCTCCTTAAGCAAATTAGAAATGGTTTTAAAAACCAAGTTACCTGCTTATCTTTTCATTTTACTAGTTTAGAATACTTGTTTATCATTTTGATTTTGATCTTCGAAACCTCTTGTTTGTTATGCCAAAAATACCTAAAATAACAAAATGCCCTAACTTAACGAAACACACTTTATATTTGGGACATTGGTCGAACAGCTTGAAATATAGAAGTGCACCCTTTTTACCCATTTAACTAAATCCTTTTAAAAAGCTACTGAAGCAAGCTGTGTCTCGAGCGAGGGCATTTGATTTAGATAACAGTCCCTCTCGCCAGATTGAACCCTCCTGCAGTACTTGTAGGGTACAACGGTACATATTGTAAAAATATAAAGGTATGTAGTATGATTCACATAATTTACACAAAAACTATTAATTTGTCTATATATTACTGAAAAATCTCAAATAGGTACAGGTTTAACTAGTGAAACGAACAAAGAAACTCCTCAGCTTTATAATATTAATATACAGGTTATCCTACAACGTTAAAGTTTACAGTTAACGTAGAAATAACTTACTCCACAAGTAAATACATACTGACGATGGCTAATGGCCATGTTTACAATAAAACTCTTATGCTTGCGTGGCCAAACCTAACCCTACTCAAAGTGGTTTAACTATGCTAAGGTGGCCAATATGTACAACATACGTCATGTTTGACTTTTGAACAACGATGCAATAGAGACGATATTTTGAAATATGAAATCAGTCTTTACACAGAATTTCTTTATAAGTAATAATTTAAATCCATGAGGTGACGGATTAAGAATATAAAGTGTCATTGTCATCACCATTATTCATCCCATTCACTTATAAGGCGAAAAGAAGGTAAAACTTGAAACAAATCCGTCTGGCCAACGTGGTATAAGCAGGCCAGAACTTCCATTCTAAGGGGAGACCTACATCCGGCAGTGGACTTTTAATTACTCTTGATGATAATTTAAAATCGAGTTACCAACGTGATAGAACAACACAACTCTTTTCGAACCATCAAAAGAAAAGACAGAGTATATCCTCACATTTTGGGGTGTTCGCATGTACAGTTGTATAAATATACCGCATCATATTATGGTAATGTTGAGAATATTTTTACACATGAATGAATTTGATTCCAGCGAAAAGAGATGTAATAGTGTATGTTTACAGTAAAATGTAATTCGTCATTCAAATTGACATGTGTAAAAGTGTGCAAATGTGATGTGTTTAAGTCCGAACCGAACGAATCTAAATAAACACTTTGGGTCCATTAAAACGTCACTCGAAAGGATCTGTTTTGTTAGGGAATAGCAAGCGTAGCTACTATACATACTTGTGTACTATATTTGATTGAATATTTTTACAGATAGATACAGTTCCAACATAAACGTAATTTGATTAGATTAGAACTAATAAATGTGTAGAATGTAGTCACCTAATCAAATCAAAACAAATCAAACCATTTTATTTCAAATACACCAACACAATTGCACTTTTGAAACGTCAAGTAGTCAGTAGTCAGTCGTGAAGCTAACTGTCTGTTCCAATTCGTAGATCCTATGGAGAAGAACAGACTAGAAACTCCATGGACACTCTTTTCCAACATAGTTTTTACAATTTGGTTAAATTGTTTTAGGTATTTCATTAAATGTGAGGACAATGTAACGATGCTGATATTTACACTGGTAGTGTCCAAAAATAATTAAACATTAATATAATAATAATTAATATAACAGTTGTGAGATGACCAGCCCCGACTGGCGGCGCCTTTAATGTTAAGTCACGTCGTAAGACCTAAATATTAGGCAATAATACAATAGAATACAGACGTAGCGATTGTAGAAATAGAATCGACGTTAAACTTAATCTAGGAGGCAAGACCTTCAGGAGACTTATGTCATGTCATCGTAGAGCTGACGGCTTAGATGATTATGATTAATACACCTAATGTAATATACAAATTGTTGTCAAGGAGTTCATCTTGAAGGAAATGTAGAGAAGTATAATATCGTAACTAAACTAAATGAAAAATCCCCTTCTTATTGCTTTAATTTAATATATTAGTTTGTGAGACTTGCAAACGATTAGACGGTTCAATCGATTGTGACTGCTGGGGACGGCTCAGTCGATGGATACCCATTGGAATCAGTATGTAAATCGAGAATGACAAGTGTACTACTAGTCTGTGAAGCCGTAGAACGCTCAATGGCCACACACACACACGTAGACACACCAAGACATGTACACATACACTTAATTTTCTCTGATGACACCTATGCATTAATAAGGATGACATTCGACATAAGATCACCTTAACCAATATTCGTTGTCAATGTTCCTTACATCTTGGAGTTCTGATATGCAGATATATTATTGTTTAATCTTTTATCTGTTCCATGATAATAGAAAATATTTAAAAATAGTAGTATATCTATCTAGTCCCAAACTAAGTAGAGTTTGTAATATGGATACTATACAACTGATAAAAATACATAAACATACTATTTTTTATAAATACATACATACCCAAACTCCTAAACAAATGTTTGCTGATCACACAAACATTTGTCCGACCCGGGAATCTAATCGAAGACCTCAAGCACAGCAGTTATATACGTTACCATTATCCCATCGAAGCAGTCATAATAGAATCAGAAGAAGATAATGAAGCGATAGAGATTGAAATTGAATCAGAAGAAGAAGAATCAATTATTAGTAGAGAAGTAAATAAACAAAAATGACTTATTATAATTTTCATATCAATTATTATTTTTCACAATTTAAAAATATCCTGTGCACATTTATTTTACTATTTACTTCATTGTTTTATTTTTCATTATTAATCTCATCAACTAAGATTATCAATCACAAATCGCATTATTATTTCAGTAAAAAGTAGCCCATGTGTTATTCTAATATATAAGCTACGAGTATATTACTGTAAAGTTTCATCTAAATCCATTTAAAAACTTTTGCGTAAAAGAGCAACAAACAAACATACATACTCATAAACTTTCGCGTTTTTAATATTAGTAGGATTTATATAGGTAAATAGTTGAATGTCCTAAAAGTTCCTAGCAGCTTCTTTGATATATTTATTAAATATTTTTCAACATTTTTACGATGCTCGCTTGCGGGAAATTTAATCAAGTTTCTTTAAAAACTATTTACGTTCAACTTAATTTTAACTTTTGAAAACTGATATAAAACTGCTGTATCAAGTTTGTCCAGGTAATGACATGTCTGCGCTGATTATTTTTACTTGAATATATTTTTACGAAATATGTAAAAAACAGTTTGAGTTTTGATGCATACCTAAGAATCACGGTCAATTGTCCTGTTAATTTAACGGTTAGCGTATGGGACAGCCAATCCAAAGGTTTTGAGTTCGAATCGCGGATCATTACAAGCACAGTGCTACTGAGCCCATAATAACATCCCAGAGGTATTAGAACCCGTACCTTGGAGAGCATGTAAAGCTGTCGGTTCTACCCCTGATCTGTTCCCGGTCGTGTCAAATAGCTGTTCCGTACCTGTTCTCGTAGTAAATATTATAGTAACCAATGTCCTTCCTCAAGAACCAAAGTGTCTGCATTATAAATTCATTCTAAATCAGTTCAGCATTTTCGCCCTATAATTGTTACACATGATAGACAGAGTTTCTTTCGAATTTTTAATATTGATAGGTAATGACAGGGGGGTGTCACTCCGCAGTTTAGGTATAGTAGGCCGGCTGCCTGACGGGTCAGACACGCCGGTCGAACAGACATCGTCAGAACAGTTAAGAGTTACGCGATAGAAAGAGACGCAACTGTAGGTAAATATAATCGTAGTGATTCGGCGCCGTGCGATCTGAATTGAACTTAATCTTTTGACACCGAGGGTATCTATAACTTTAATTTACTTTTCGGAGTGAGTCTTCTGTACGGGTACTATTATGTATTCTGTGGTAATGATGTTCTCCTAGGCAATTTTGGTCCCGGTGGACGGAGTTGAAGGGTACCAGTCAACTGTGCAGTAAATATTATAGTGCACAAATGTGTGCTAAAATATAGGTGCACTATGTGTTCCCTCACTCTCATAATCCGATTGCTATCCGACACGAACGGGGTGTGATCAGGCGCAGGACCAACAGATTTACGTGCTCTGCGAGGCACAGGGGTTAAGACCCCAATTTTCAAAACTCCGGGCTGTCATTAAGTACTTTTGATTTTTGGCCTGACCCAAGATTTGAACCCGGGGCCTCTTGATCGGCAGTCGAATACACTAACCAATAGACCAACGAGGCAGTTTAATTGGTAGGTATAGAGGTATCGATTACACCCTTGTAAAGCCTCGATAAATAACTGTTAATAATGGTTTATTTGCACCCTTCAACATAAAATTACAACAGTGTATAAACACATGATTTAAAGTTGCACTTAGTATATATAAAACACTGATGGGCCAGCTGCGCTTGTTATTAGCCATTCGCCGGGTAATTAGGCTGTTTGCCAAATCCCTACTTTTTCACTAACTGTTAAATCAATAAGTATCCAATTAGAATGAGTTTATTTTACGAGTCTTTTTTGAATCAAGTGAAAAATTAAAATCCCAATCATTCTGCAACTGCGTATCACGTGGCCACGCATAGAAAAGGGTTCCGTAGTCACCCATAATGGTAGGTGTATTTAAAAGCGTGCCCAATAGATAATTGATATGTTTACTTGTTATTTCTTTAGGTCCCTATAAATCCTAAAATAAAAAAGCTATCTAAGCTCCTAAAAAAGCTCTTTTAAAGTTCAATATACATTTATGTTCCACTATTAAAAAAAAATCCAGATTTTTTGAGCCAGCCGTTTAGCATAATTTGAGGTACAAAATTTCTGGTAATAGTTACCTATAACACATATAGGTAAACTGGTTTCTTTAACTGCATCTATTATATTATTAAGTGCTACAAACTCAGAAAGTGGTAAATATACGTCAATGTACTTCTGTGAAGTAGTTGAACCCTCCAATGCATACCTGGACGATATAGACGCCCTTAACCCCCGTTTATCTAACCTTTTGCGTTTTTCCATCAATCGTTACATGACGTGCAACACTGGCGAGCGTTCGACTAACAAATCTAATTTGCCTTTATCGACACGTCCGACTTTTTGATAGAGAATTTTTGAAGCACCATCTATAGCCGTTAACGTCGATAGACACGTTTTTTATGCAATGTGCTTGTACGTGAATATTGGAGATGCGTGTTTTTTACAACAGTTGCTTTTATATTTATATTAAAAATTTACGTCATGTACTACTTCATTAGTTTTAATTCTATAGTTGAGGCATAAAAGTATAACAAATAAACATACATAATTATTTTCTTATTTTTAAAAATAAGTTAAAATTGATCATTGTCATAGACGAAAACTTACCTACGGCTTACTGTTAGAGGTTTCCTGTTTAAAGAGTAATTATTAATTTATAGGGTCACCGTTTTGTCAATATATTGCACCTATAGATTTGAATTGATCATCAATATCTCCAGAATCCACAAAATAAACTAACACTCGTATCACCAGTGGTGTGATATCCATGTGGTCAACAATTCTCTTAAGCTTGCAAATTCTGTTCGAATTAATAAAGAAGCGCTCAATCAAGCATAATCTCGTAAATCTTTTTCTGTATCACATATTTTCAATATAATTTTGTATAATGAAAAGAAAAAAAAAGTTGAACACATTCAATATTAACGCTCACGACCCAATTTGCCGTCAACCCTGATACAACCTGAGTTTTGTAACAGAATCACTAACTAAGGTTGGGACAATACCGCACCGCGATGAAAAATTAATTAGCTTACCTTATAAATCCAGTGAGGCTTACACAGCGATTTAGGGTTACTCAATATTACTGTACAAATTTTATATTGGGTTATGTGTTTATTTTATGAGGACCTCTTGGTGGACTATGTAATTTATAATATATATATATAACTTTTGGTTATGGTTATTAATGTTATTCTATATTCTAACAGATGAAATCTCATATCTAACTTTTACAAGCATTATTTTACTAAACGTGTTGTACAATTGATTTATGCAAAATGGAATCGATGTCATGTCGTATTTGTTAAATCAATGCATATATCGAATCGGGCGCCGTGTGTACCCTCGTCACTTTTCGTGAAGGTTTTTTAAACACTAAAGTTCCCCGGTGCTTGAAATTCAACTATAAGTCTTGCGTCACCATATTACAGTCTGCATTCGCATCGAGTATTGTGATCACTTTTCATGGATAATACTTATCTTACAACAAGCAGAGTAGAATCTCAGAAATCATAATTTCCCACTTCTTAATTCGGGTCTCTACTTCTTATACGCCAGAGTGCGGTTTGGAGACTGGCAACGTAGTGGTTATGTAAACTTGGATGTTTTTAAACCATCAGCTTCTAACTAAGCTTAACGTGACCTCTGAATCATAGACGCTCCCATGAGCTCCCAACTATGGCACTAATAGTCACCCATACAAGTACTGACCGCACTGACGCTGCTCACCCACGGTGATTGTAATCACCTAAGGTAAATGGGCTATGGGCGTCTCAGCAGTTTATATTCTTTATTTAAAAATATAAATTACGTCTATCCAGAGTGCTTATTGTATTTCTTGAAATTGTCATTTTTTTTTTAATATTATTTTGAAGTTATAAATGACACTACAGTTAATACTCAAGCAACGGTTAACTGTGATAAAACTTTTCATCACAGGCATACAACATTGTGATAACTAAAAAAACAATAGAGTGGAGTACAATAACACGTCATATCAAAAACAGAACAGCAGAGTGAGTGGAAACGGAGCGACTAATTGACCGTCGGACAGACGCCGGACAGCGTCGAGCGCAAGGACTAGCGTGCATTATTCACTTGCATCAATCGATTGTGTGTCTCGCAGGCTCCGGCGAACAAATGGTTTTTACAGCGTTTTTACAAATACGTCTTTAACTGGTTATTTTAAATAGAACTTCACTGCTTTTTGTAGCTTACGCTTTCTTTTCAAAATTTAAAGTTAATTTTATGTTTGTATATTTGTGGACAATATCACAAGTTGAATTGGCCGTAGACGTATTTAATATCTTTTGTGTAATCATATTGATTTTCGTATAAATATAGGTATATATATATTATTAGAGTCCAGAAGTGAAAAGTAGCCGCCGCGCGCGCCGGTTCGGTTTTTGCCGACGGCCACACCTCCGCTAAACAGCTGTTCCGCTACAGACACAAACAACCGTTAATTAAGTAACGAATCTAAACAAATTACAGTTAGTTATACAGCGAGGGCGGTCACATAGGGCTGTACTAGCTGTTAGACAGCTTTCCTCGCACCCACCGCAATTCAGACAGTACTAACTTGTCAAAGACAGCTTTCCACGTCTGTTAACAGAGTAGTACTAATTGTCCAAAGACAATGATCCACACTCCGCGACGCATTCGTTAGCAATGCGTCCCGATCAGGGAGGGGACACTGTCGTACTTGATGTAGGTCTCCACTTTTCTGCTTAGACAGTACCGCGATCTCGTATAAGATCCGCTTAAACTTACAAGCAACTAGTGTCTAAAAATATCATAGATGGCGCTTAGGTCAATATCAATAAACTTGCAATATAATTTTAATTTCAAAAAGACCTGCTTCATAAATCGTTAAAAAAATTACTCTCTAAATATATGTAACACATTTATTTCAACATTTTTCATTAATTTCGACAATATTTTAAATTTCTAAATTCTTTTATACAAATTTTTTGGGTATGGCAATAATCCGGTAAAAAATCAAAATGGTTTTTAATTACTTTCGGCGTATACGCGTATTTGTAGTTTTTTTCTATTTTGTGTGATTATCAGTGATTATTGTGGTGTAAAGCTTTTGATAAAGCTTCAGAAAGAAGAAACAGTAATAGAAATCTTTGTAGATTACCCTTTTAAATGTGAAACGCATAAAGAAAAATTAAAAACATGGTTCAAAGATGTGACAATAAACATAAACTTTATAGTTGGTGTAAGTCAATTAATCGGATTTTATCAGGGAAGTTTACCTACGATGGTGAGGATGAAATGAAGATATGTGCTCAAAGTTATTATAATAAGCATAAACATAAAACATACAAGTGAATAAAAGACTAATATTTACATTATAATTTTATTTTGTTTGTATTATAAAATTTTCAGTTTTGAAAACATTCAGGTTATTTTTCCACATGAAATTTCATTTTACTTATTTCATTGTCATCAAGAATCAAGCGCTAACTACTGCACAAACAAATACAAAATGTTTGCAAAACTGCTTTTTTTATAATGCATGACGTACTAAATTACCTACTTCCTACTCTAGTACTCTACATTTAAACCCTATAGTTATACCTATAATAAATAAATAGGTAGGTATATATACATATAGCTATTGCCGTTAGTTCGGCGGATATAATACCAGGTGGCGACACTTCAAATATAGGTGTCAAAAATTCTCGTGATTCTATTCCACCTATATTACTATACTCTATGGTCCCGATACAACAGAGCCCTCCTATTTATACCCAAGCGCAGTGAAGCGATGGCGCCAAAAAATGACAACTACCGCCGTTATGGTTTATAAATGCTAACTACCGCCGTTGTGGCTTAGAATATATTATTATAGTTCTCATGGAACTTGAAAATTTGAAATAACAAAAACTTTTTAATGCTAAAGAAAATGGTTAGATGTTCAAAGGTAGTAGAACCACGCTGATTTTAGCCCGACCGGTTTAGCTTGACTGTGGAGGCACTACCCTCTCACGGAAAACCAACCTAAAATTCCAGCGTCCGTAATAATACTGAATGAACACTAAAGGACAATTGCATCTCAATAGGCCGCCATACTGTGGGTCACCATACTGCATTGTTGCATTATCTGCACTCACGATGAGCATGGTGGCCACCACTTTTAAATTCTGCTCATGCTTTCTATCAAGTAGAGTATTTAATATAGTTCAAAAATTAAATTCAATATGTCAGAACGACGCCACTATGTATAGAAATAATGTAGCTATTTGCTTTTCTTCTGTATATGTAAACAATTTAAAGGAACTCAAAATGCGTGATTTTCTCTTCCAAATACTGAACAGATTCATTTAAATTATGACTAAGAATACTCTCAAATAGTCAATCATTATATCTTGTCAATGTAACCCTTTTCAGCTCTCCCTTTCCAGAGCCGTTTCCTTATCCTCTTTATATGTCGCGTCCGCTCCTTTTTCCTTAATAATTTATTCGATTTTCCCTAAAAATAATAATAATATGATTTATAACTACTTCGGTCTTCAACTACTAATACAAAAAATACAGTACAAAACGATTAATTCGTTAAGGAATGAAAAAAATAATAAGCTACATACACAGATGGCGAGTTTAAAAGCAATGCTGATTGTTCAATGACTACAGAACAAGTGACTGAAATGCTTCCTACACGTAAACCGTAATCACACCATTACTCTAGATCAAATGCTAATAAATCAGTAGGTAGTATAACCCCTCCAAACTACACTAATTAACGAATAACTCCCCCTGTTGTTAGTGAAATAATATTGTCAAATGTAGTGCGGTATATAAAGGTGTATTAACATCGGAGCGCACTAAGTGTTGTTAATTGACATTCGGATAACTGTCGCAATGTCAGGGAATTGCTGTATTCTGTTCAATGTAGTGTGAATTAACCATTAAATATTTGTTTATATTTACATTTTAAACAAAAATAGCGAGGGTTCAGATTCTCGGTTAGGCAATAAACGTTTGAATACTAACGCTTATTATCATACGTCACCTTTTTGTTTCTCTGATCTGAACCCAAATATAAATAAATAACGTTAAACTTAGATATAATATAGTAACCATACAAAATAAATATTCCTAATCTATTGATATTGACGGTTAATCGTATACTTTAATGATTTTGAGCTTCACAATGTGTAAATAGGCATACGTCACACAAAGCCAGATACACACCATAAAAACAATAACTTTATTGTGCATCGGGTAATAACAAAAGGACTTAATATTGGGCATGTAGGTATTATTGGCGGCCGTAAATATGTATTTGAAAAAATCATAAATAGGTACATGAATTATGTGGCGATGAAAGTATGGGAGTTCAAGGGTACAAGAAAAAAGCAAACAAAGAGTGAATGAATTGGGTGAAAAAGAATGGAAGGATAAAATATATTGCGCTAACCCGAATAAAATTGGAATATAGGTAGGTAGGCAGATATTGGAGGCTCACGAATTATTAAATGTACACAGCCACGAAACAAACTTATCTTGCTTATTCCACAATTATTACGTTTTAGTATTATCTTTTTTTTTATATTCGACTCTACCAAAATGACTCTACTCTGCCTGATGTAAAGCATGAGTAGAATCCAGGAGTAGGAGTCACCATCCTCATTGTGAGGATAGGCTAAGCAGCATTATGACCCATACCGTGGCAGCTTCGTCATTTGTTTCTGCATCATTCTTCCGTGCTACAGAGGCCGAGAGAATGATGCAGAATGATTGGGCCTCCGGTCTCACACTCACCAACGAAATACGACAGCAAGAATGCTGGCATTATTGGGATAAAATGAAAAGCAAGCGGCAACAGAATATTGTTTTTTTTCTTATATTTGGCCTACCAAAGTGACTTTATTCTGCCACCATCACTGAGATCTGGGGTCATCATTCTCATTGTGAAAAAAGACAATGCAGTTACGGTGACCTGTCTGTATTCGTAATAAGTATAGTCACACTCTTGGTTGGAATAAAGCTTGATCTGAATAGGGCTTTGTGCATAATGTTCGCTATAAAAACTGCGAGAATCAAACAATCGATCGTATTCGTAAAAAGTATCATCATCATCATCATCATCAGCCTATATCACTCCACTCCTGGACATAGGCCATAATAAGTATAGTGTTCACCATACACTTGGTCCGAATTAAGCTTGATCTGAATAAGGATTTGTGCATAATGTTCGCTATTAAAACCGCGAGAATCAAACAATCGATCGCGATGCTCCTCCGTTGCATATTTAACATTCGCTCAGCCAGTTAGAAATAGAACCGTTCGTTGGGAACTATTTTTGTTTGTTGCAGATTAGATTGTTTGTTTAGAACCTTTTTTTCAAGAAACAGAACTACGTCACGACTTCTTCTATGCTATCAATATTAATGTAATAAATGTGTTTGTGAGGCTGAATTGATAAAGGGATGTTTGATACAACTACTGATGACATATTAAGAACTGACTTAACATTAGGAAAACTACATGAATTACTACTATTGACCAAGATAAACTAAGAATTTGACTGACTTTTCATATTTACACAAATTTATTTACAGTGAGTTCAGACAATTAGGTTGATTTTTTTGACTGACTTTTTATACTTTTCTGGTTCATATAGTGACAAATAAGTAGACAGGTTATCTAATTCTGAATAACTGAACAAATAGAAACCTACAAAGTACGTTCCAGGAGACAACAATCTACAGCACGATTGTATCATTTTATCAAGGGGTTTCTTGCATATATCTTCTAAAATTCTTATATACAGTTATATTTCTAAAATTAATATTTAAAAAAAAATGTTATTAACAAATGAAACTAAATATTAATGACACTTTTTTCACTAATCACATTACTTTTCACACTGATTACGGTAAACAGTGACATACCTGCACTTACGAGCGCAAGTTTTTGTCCCACTATGTTTGCAAATAAATAAAAATATTTAACTGTTTATAGGCAGAAAATAAGTAAAAAATTTCAACATTTTATCGGTTTTGGTTGATTAATGATGTATAAATAAAATAACTAAGAAGTATTTTCGGATACGTAATACGCGCCATCTAGCTTCAAACTAAACAGAGCTTGTACCTACTATTCTATAGAAATTTATATTGATGAGATACTATACTTTTATTTATTGTAAATACTTAGGATATTATACATATAAATACCTAAATTCTGAAATAAAAATATGTAGGTCATAACAAGGATTTGAACCCGAGACCTCAAGCATAGTCGTAGCACACACTAACACTGCGCCACCGAGGCAGTTGTAAACAAGTCAATATTGCTTAGAAAGAATACATTTTTAAAGTTTAAAAACGAACCCCAGTCTACGTAATCTTGTGTCGCGGAGGAATTTAAAAACTTTCGAAGAGGAACAAAGAACGTCCACACTGACAACTACAAAGTGATGTGTACCCTATGGAGACCCACAACACTCAGCGTAATAGAAGGCGAGATGACCGTTGAAACCACTACATTTGTTTTATTACTTTTTATATATTTAAGCTTACCAAAGTGGTTCTACTCTGCCTGATGGAAAGCACGAGTAGAATCCAGGAGTAGGGGCCCTGGCTTCCGAAGGCCGGAAGAATTATGTAGATTGATTGGTATGATATGACAAAATGAACTTATTTCGTATCGTCAATTGCATGGCTGAAGTAATGCAATGAAGGTATTTCAACAGTATTGTCCGTCAAGAATTTGTTGAATTTGGCAGATCATACGATTTGAATCTGCCACCATTCAAATGCAAGTGTGATATTTTAATTGTAATTTAATTGTAATTCTTTTTCATTTCATATTTCTATATTAAATTTTAAATCGTTTTTTCTCTTATTTTATCGTCGCATAGAGTCGTCAACTACATCATTAAAATTGTAACCCAACAATACCAAAAATCACTTACACTTTCTTAAACAACCCCAACATCAGCATTCAACCCCTCAATCCGGAGATTATGATTTACGTCGCGCCACCAATACACGTAGACCTCTCAAATAGTTTTACGAAACATGTTTCTGTAAAGAGGTTTGTATGTGTAAGGTATTCGGAAAGGTCTAAGTGTCTTGGCGTGAGCTAAATCCAGGTACGGCGACATTTGGCCAAGGTTCAACAGTGCTCAGAAGGGTTTGAAGGTATATACGACATGCAAATGCTGTATAGTGGTACGTGAAGTGAGAATTTAGCGATTTTGATACTAACATGTAGGTACCGAAGATCAGCTTTAGAGGGCTATTAATGAGAAAAAAATAGTTCATAAACCAATAAACAAGCTCACAAATAATCATACATGTCAAGCTAGAAGACCATTCTAAAAATGACAGTATTCACGCTATTGTATTTCCTTGGTGAGTGTGAGGTCGGAAGCCCAATATGCAGAAGAATTTACATAACTAACTAGGTCGCCATAATGAGGATAAACAATCGTAGATTCTGCTCATGCTTTGCGTCAGGCAGAGTAGTCACTTTGACAGGTTCATATACATAAATAGCTAAGCTTTATGATCCACGTCTTGTTACGGGAAAAGCACTGTTGGCCAGGGTGTGAAATAAATATTTCTCGGTCCTATTATAACACTTTTTTCGGGAATATGTGTATTTACTGTTTGATCTACTGATCTAGTGAAAAAGTGTCTAAAATAATACACAAAATTAGAAATAAATAGAAATAGTACTTGTCTTTTTAAAAAAATAGCCTTTAATGCACCGTCATATACTTATTTATTAGTATTGTCACAAGGTAGTAAGTGTGAGATTATGAGATTTTCTTTTTTTGTGAAGGTACATTGTAATTGTTAAACTAATTTTATTTTGGATAGACTCGAGAAAGATAGCATAAGTATAAATCTTGGTGGTTTTAAGTTGCTATTATTGTATATTTTTTTTAATGATTATTGTAAACGTTAAAAAAGAAAAAAAGAAAAACATAATTAGAAAAAATAAAATTCAAATTAAACCGTTCTTTGTTCCTCTAAGTGGTTTATTTTGTAAGTTGCTGGATAAAATTAATTGTTTATGAATTTGTTTCATATCGCTATTTCCCTAAATTTAGGCCATTTAACGACAGATTCCCAGCGGTCGGTGTCAGTCAGCCTCGTCGGTGACTCGATGTATTTTACGGTACAAACACTGGTTCATCGCTCACATCCTTCTGTTTACTATCACTTAGTTTAACGTTTATAAAGCATAAAGATAAGATACTATTTTGGGTAGTTCCCCCAGTAATGATCTTTCTATTATTTGTGAATCTAATACATACACATATTCTACAACATTGTTATATGAAGAATGTAACGTACTAACAGTGAGGCAACTATTTATTCTCAGACTACTTTTAAGATACCACGGTAGGGTCAGAGGTGACATAGTTCGATCATCGGATGGGAGCAGGCGTAGAGATTACAAAGTTTTTTATTCACATAAATTTAACACATCTTACACAAACAGATTTCCGTGCTTCCTGGGTGAATTTTTGTATAATACAATTAATCAAATATTACGGATTCATAGACATAATTATTATGATTTTAAAAAGTCACTCATTGAGTGGCTACACTTACAGGATTACAAAGCAACAGAAAATTTACTCCGGATAGTACGCTACTATGCGAATCTTTACACGTCGTACACACACACACACACACACACACACATACCTAAACTAGACATGCAGCCACATCCTATACCTACTACTAAAACTACACACTATTATTGTTTAAGAGTATTAATGTAACTCGTTTGTATATTTTTCAGTTAGACTAAACAAACCATTGTTGCTAGTCAGAGAAATGCAACTAACCTTTATGTCGTGAATATCAAAGTAAACACACTGTTTTAATGTTTTTTACTATATTTCTGTCAGGGGGAGATGGCTGATGCTTATAGTACAGGCTTCGAGCCTAGTTTAAGCATCGTAATGTCAACCTGCTGGAAGTTATAAATACTCATTGTGAATGCAGTTATTCTTATTCTTATATGCCAAAAGCAAATGTAAACTGAAGTATTCATAGCATTGTACTTGTATTGTAATATGAGTTTTCAATAAATTATTATTAATATTATTATTAATAATAAATTAATATAGGTCCAGGAAAGGACAAGATGACTGCTATGAAAAATTAATAACTTAATTCATACGTGGCAGACATTTTTATAAAACACTGCCTGACTAATTTTTGTTGACCGGTTTTGTTGATTATATTACAAAATTAACAAATAGCGATTCTTCTTTTTCCCTCCTGACAGAGGATACAAATAAAAAGTAACTAAGACTAAAGTAACCTGAATATAACCTCAGCGTTGTCCCGTGACTAAAAATGTAAATATAAATAATTACGACAACGGGTTTTTAAATACTCAAAAAGCTGTTGTGTCCTAAAGTGCTTATTAGACTTCTCCTTCCTAGCCTTTATTATTTGGGGTTAGGTGCTACTTTAACTGGTTTTACGTGAATATCAGTTTTTTTCGTAGCCACTGGCACCGGACCTCCGCAAACCTGAGGGCGAATTTAATTTGAAGGTTGAAGTGTTTGTCAGTTTAATTAAGGCCACTGACTTCCTAATAACGCTTAACATAGATGTTTTTATGTCGTTAGATTCCTCATAGACTAATAATATTGAACAATATTTATAACTTCAAGTTTTAAGATGATTAATATACCCATGAACTCAATTTAGTCGTCTACTTCAGCAAATATGTTTTAATATATAACGTAACTTCACACTTTGAGCATACGTAGCAACTGTCATTTATATTCATAACGATATACCCTCCTGCAATCCTTCCTAATTATAACCATCGTTATTGTTAACACAATTTCATATGACGAATGCAAGAATAGGGAATGTTAAAAGTGTGTTTTGCACTTTAGGGAATTGTGGCCCTTGTATTTTGGGAAAGAATGAAATATGTCAGAAGAAGAAAGGATAATAAGTAATAATTGTTTGTTATATCAAAACGATAACCTATATAAACATATTGGAATAAAATAAGAAGAAACATGATTTCGAAGTGTATGGGAACATTTACGTATGATGATGCGTAAATGTTCCCAGACACTTCTAATCCTAGAATTATGTGCCTTCTTGTTTTTAGTAGGTAGGGAGGCTCCATGTAATTTATCCACCGTACAGTAAAAGGTATTTTTATACTACTTATTAATATTAGTAAGGCTAATAGATATTTGCGATATGAAAAAATTGAATAAAGGGACTAGCTGTACATATTCTGTATACAATAACTGTACAACACAAGAGATGATCAAAGTTTTAAAAAAACTGTGGCATCACATACTGGAGATGACCACGCCGTAGTTATTGCTTGAGTCCTTAGTTATTTAAATACTACCTTTTAAACGCGCTCCATCCGTGTGTCTAAAGAGTTGCCTATGTCCTTATCAAAGTATCTCCATCCTAAATTTCATTTCACTGCAGCTTAACCATGAACCATGAACTAATAATATGATGTAAATAAATGATAAGAATATATACAATAAGTAAATAGACACTTGAACATTTAATTTAATGTGTGCGTTGAGCACAATAAAATGTCCGATTATTAGATTACGTTCCAATCGCATCGATAGTCGATATTTTTTCCGCGTTAGTGTCCACTAACGGTTTCCAGTAAGCAAGTCATCGTGCGATATCCCTCCTCAATAGGGGATAATAGAGTTGCCCAGATGATTTGTCGGATAGATCCCTATTTTAGGAAATTGGATTTGTAGATCGGAGGCGATAAGACAGGGGAGCTACGGGCCCGAGGAAATAAACGGTAAAAGTTTAAAAGCCCCCCTGTTATCACAGATTTGCGTATATCGATTTTGGCCCGACATGGATTTATGTCTTTTTTCTCTCAAAGGATTATTCGGCAAATTTAAAAGATTCCTTTTGAACCTGTAGTGTTCAAATAAATTGGTTTTCATTGTTAATGTTTCAAATAAGGAAAATGTGAACGGAAATATTGTATCTGCCCGTTTGAAATAAATATAATTTTACTTGGAAGAGAAGGCATCTTGTTTTATACGTACAGACACGTAATATTTGGAGTGTTTGTTTTCAGGTAAGTGAATTGAAACAAGCACCGACAGATGGTATAAAGTTAATTTTGTACTCTGCTCTTGTTTTTATTTTATCTAATGGTGTATATAAATTTATTATTTTAGCCGAGGATCGAACTAATTGGCGTGCCATTGTAGAGGCCTATGTCCAGCAGTGCACTGTGATGATATATACATTCAAGTTATAGTTTTTTTTTAAATCACAGAAACTAACGGTATTAATTTTAACTTTAAAAATGGCCTACGCTTTATGTGTATTAGAAAATACACGTGATCGTAATTTTGTATGTCAATCTGTCTTTATGTTATGTTTGTATACTTAAACTAAATATACGATTATCAGAAACTAGATTTTGTCTACAGCTCCGTCTGCGTGTAATTCGGATATCGCGGTAATCGTTTTTCGGGTTAAATGTTGCTTTCTATTGGTAAAAGAATTTTAAAAATCAGTTCAGTAGAATCAAAAATTACCCCTTACAACGATATAAAATCAAAAGTTCACGAACGATAATAATAATATTAGTAATAGACTGACTGAGTCGCACGGTGTTCGCCGCGGTTTTTGTTATGTGAGTAAAACGAAGTTAGTCTAAAAAAATCGATTGTCTGTAAAGTCGATTGTGCCTCTTTGTCGATCGTTCCGAACTCTCGCTTGCATTTCAAGCTTTAAATGGAACGCCTCAGAGCGAGGTAATGCCGCATGAGTCATGTTTTTTCGCGTGTGCAGCCAGTTCCATCGACTTATAAGACGTCACGTCAAAAAAAATTCCTAAGTTACTCCTTACTTAGTTACTATCATCAGCTTTCTGCCAGTAAAAGTCTTGTCGAAATCAGTCTTGCCGTTCTAGATATTAGCCAGGACAAACAGACAGAGACACAAAACTTTTAATAATTGCTTTGCTATGTAAGTACCGTATTTACTTTCATATGTGTAACTGTTATTTTGTTATTACATGCAGACAATTAAATTTTATTTATTTTTTTAGGTTTACGTATGTCGTCAACTATATACATTTAGCAGTAGATTCCAAAATAAGTAGGTAACTAAACACAGATCATAGAAATACCTACAGGAGATATGCAATTGAGGCGTGTCGCTTGCGAACGCATCTGGCCTCAAAGCGGCTTGATGCCATTTTCGGACATTAGTCAAATGTCAACTTGCGACGTCTTCACTGCTCTTGATTTTCGACAAAATGTCGCGTTGTTCAGTGATTTTTTGCAAAAATAACAGCTGTATTGTGAATTACAAGAAAGATGGCATCTCATTTCATATCTAAATATTATAATATTATAGTTTTCCATACTGAATTAATGAAAATATTTTAGAAAAATGATGAAATACCAAATTAATCCCTTTCATTAGGAACTAAAACCATTGCTTGCTTAGTACAAATCGGTCAATGAATCGACTGGTCTAATAGCGCAATGGATAAGTATTTTATTGATACTCTCACTCACACGATAGTTTCGGGAAGCGGCCGCTGTCGGCCTTTGAGTTAGAGATGTGATGTGATGTTTATGATTGTCGATATTTTATACGATCCTATTGAGTGCGAATGATTATTTTAATAATCATTCGCACTCAATAGGATCGTATAATTTATTTATATCTTTAGATATAAGTAAATTGTAATATTATAATTATGTAAACGTAAAAAAAGTGTGGATAAAATTGTAATTTTTAATTTATTGTGGTATTCAAGCATCATTTATACCTTGATTTTATTTCAAAATTTTAGCTATCCGAAGGTTCCAAAAATTAAAGAAATGTGGATAAATGCGACAGGAAGGGGTCCGAGCTGGTTCCCAACAAAAATAGCACAATATTCTGGTCCCAATAAATTTTCACTAACACGATCAATCGCCAATGAATAACCATTTAATAATACTAATAAAGGCCGTAATGGAAAAATATGCAACCGTAAGATTACACTACTTAACTAAGAACGCAACACTTAAACTGTCTAAGCGGCAAGTTTTAAATAAATATTTACATTTTACTGGTCAATAGCATCCTTATCAATAAAATTATTGCAGTTTTACCTGTGTTCTAGTCTAGATTCGAGAAGATGATATCCGGTTTTTTGGTAGTTAATTAGTAAATATTCCAATTATGATAAAACATCGCTTGTATACAGTACATTCGAGGGAAACTCGTGTTTATTTTTCTTTTCACAGTCAATAAAAACTTTAGGAGAAAGCGCAGATAATACAGCTAACTGAATTTCATTCGATATTTTTATATGATTATCACTTCGCATCACTAGTTGCATAAATTGCACATGTGTGGTTTTTCGAAATCCGTAGCTACAGGTAGAAGCGCCGCCTTCTTTTCGCATGTGTTTAATTAGTGGGTTTATTGGTGTCTCTGTAAGTTTCTTTGTGTGCGGGAGAAATACGAGCGTGTGTGCCGTGCTTACAATTTTTGATTTTGTGTTAGTGAAGTAAGTGGGGGAAACGCGGAGACATCTGAACACGAATAAAATTGTGTACACAGCTAATCTCCTGTGTTTCTATGATCTGTGTAACTAAAGAAGGAGAACGTCCGAAAATTTATTTTCAAATGTTCAAATGTGGTCATGAAATTTAACTATTCAATATATTTTTGACCGTGTGATAACAAAAATCTTTTCTGATATATTTATAAAAAAATAAGTACGATTTCTTTTTGTTCAATGTTCTGTGCTTTGGTGTACGTTTGCCTACCTGTCAATACCCTTTTTAGTGGACGTAAAAAGGTATGAAGCTGATACTTTACAGTGGATGTCATTATTGTTTTGTCCTGAGAACCTTTTTTTTTTTTACTTTTTAAGTAGGTTAGGTCTCTTATATTTTTTTGATCTTTAAGCCTACCAAAGTGACTCTACTTTGACTGATTCTCTGCCTGAGTAGAATACAGGAGAAGAGGTTAGCATCCTCATTGTGAATGCATAAAATTCAGCATAGTAACCCCATCACGGCAGCTTAGTGAGAGGTTTCTCCAGTATTTTCCAGAACTATAATAAGGATTGGGCCTCTGGTCTCCCACTCACCAACGAAAGACGAAAGCACGAACGCTATAATTTTAGGTTGGTCTTCTGTGTGAAGGTAGTACTGCCCCGATCGAGTCGGTACTTGAATACCTGTGAATAGTGACCTCTTTATCCTAAAATTACACCACACCATCATATCAACAGCCCTTAATAGTTCAGGATATTTCGGGAGGTTTCGGGTTAATATTGTTTTAAAAGTACTTCCGCGTTAGGAACTTTTGCCATGTGGCGGAGGACTTCACAAGTGTTCGTGAAACAGGCACCAAGAACACCTAGAAGTTTTTAGTGTCCGTTTCAACTAAATGAACACGAAACGGACACCAGGAAAATCTAGTTATTCTTGGTTTCCTTTTCATGTACGTTTGTTATTCTGAGACTGGTCTCAGAACAACAAACTACATCTAATTTGTGGATCACACAAAGTATTGTCCTGGTTGGGTTTGAACCCATAACACTCAGCGAAGTAGAAAGCAGCGTAGCGGTCGGTTAAATCACTATTATAACAATTTTAAGTTTTCTTTCTCTTTATTGTGGTGTTTTCCTGCTTAGTTTTCTCCCCTAGATGACTTTTACGGCACTCATGTGATAAAAATGGGTGGTGACACTCCGTTTCTTAATATGTCATCACACTGAACACATGGATCGCTGCCCATCAACACATTTGTAAGACAAGAGCATTACACTACATATGTGTTAAGTAATCATATCATAAATACATCCGAATCAGTCATCCTAAAACTCTGAACCTAAATGTCAAAAAAATCGAAGGCAGACAGAAGTAAGAGATACCATTAAAATAATGGGTGAACTGATTTCCGTTCCTGTCACGTAGCAAGGCAATTTTAAAGGAAGGTGCCCTCTGCGAGATATAAGCGCACAATGGGTTCTGTTTGGCGGCAGATGCCACTTCTCCACCGTTATCTAAATGTGAAATCAATAGACTAGTAAGATTTGTTATCGTTTTGTTTGATGCTTCAGTTAATACTATTGAATTGAAGTTATGGAAGTAATGAGTGAGAAATTAATAAACTTAAATACATTTCTTATTTAAATTTGACTTTCATTAATAGTCACTTGTGGTTTTTTTGATAATACTAACAGAATTAATCATTTAAGTTAAATGGTTGGCATGTACTCCAAGTACAATAAAAGGAATATTTATATACTATCCGTTATCGCGGTAAATATTGAAATTGAAATTGTTTCTATCGTGCATTGGTTGAACCCTGAAAACGTAATAAAGAGACAGAGTTATGTACTTCTAGATTTGTAATACGTATTAATAAGAATGTGTTTTGCGCATAGTATAATCACGGCAAACCACACATATCAGATAAGCAGAGAATAATCTTGAGGGCTGATAACGCAGATAATAATAACGTTCAGTGGTCCATGGACGCTTCTCTAACACGCTTGATTAAAACAACAATGGTAAAATCAAAGGTGATGGAAATATTAAGCGTCCAGAAGAGTCTTTATTTTGAATGAATACTAAATATGTTTCTAAATGTATTTTAGATTCGAGTGAGTCTCAAAACAAAATGAGTTATAAATAAAATCGACCAATTGCGTGTCAGGCCACGCATTGAATAGGGTTCCGTAATCATCCATAATGTCCAATAGATAATTGTTATGTTTACTTATTTTTTGGTTATTATTGGAGGAAGCTTTCCAAGTAAGCGTATTTTACAAGTTAGGTCTCTATCTCTATGGTGGTTCTATCACCAGAACTAACAAAATTATCTAAACTTTATAGTTTTCGTTTGAACTTCATCATCTGGACTACCATCACGAATTTATTTAGATTTTAAGAGCCAGCCGGTAGGTTTTAGAAGGGGGGAGGGGGCTGTTTGAACAAAAAAATTATGTAATTTCTCAGGCATAGGCATATTGTTTAGAAATTTTATCTACCTATTTCTTTTTATTTTAGTTTATGGATAAAATTCATGATTCCTGTGACATACAATTATTGGATTTGGATGAATGCGTACTGCTGAAGACCGGGATGGTTGGCGCTCTTTGGGGGAGGCCTTCGTTCAGCAGTGGACGCTAGTAGGCTGAATTGGATATAAATATCATAACATTTCTTCATCCTGGAATATTTTTGATTCTGGATTTCTTTTAACAGTTATGTCTAAGACAAAATTGTTTACTAATTTAATCTACACTCGGTTCCAAAAATTACGGGTCAGTCACAAAAATTGAAATACCTCCAGAACTGTAAAAGCTAGATCAATTAAATAAAAAACAGAATAAAGACTTTTTAGTTGCGCTTCTAATAGCATATTATTTAAACTGGTTGATGAAAAAAACTTCATTAGAAAAACAAAATTTAAAAAAATGACTATTTTTAAAAACAAAATTTTTGTTTCATGTCATTATGGATGCTTTCCATTTCTATTCTGTCACAAAAAAAAATATCGTGAACGTCTTCCACGTGCATAATTATTATTCTGTGAGGTGAAGCATGGCAGTCACGCTAGAGGAATGTACCAGAATCCTAACTTTTTTGGAACTTGGGCGGAGCCAGCGTGAAACAGCCAGAAACATTGGTGTATCTTTGTCGACTGTTCAGCGGGTAGTCCAGCGGTACCAAGAGACCGGATCACACCTTAGAAGACCAGGAAATGGCAGACCAAGATGCACAACGGCCAGGGAAGACAGACAACTGGTGGCTACAATGCTCCGAAATCGTTTTCAAACTGCTGTTGGTCTAAAAACTCACTTTATTCGCTTTGGAGGTGGCAATTTAAGCGCTCAAACAGTAAGAAGACGTCTTGCTGAAGCAAATTTGAAACCATTGAGGCCCGCAAATGGCCCCAAACTGGAACGGGGACATCGAATTGCAAGACAGAGATACGTGCGCGAACACCTAAACTGGACACTAGACGATTGGTCTAGGGTAATGTTCACGGACGAGTCTAAATTCATGCTTTATAAGCATGATGGTAGGCAGTTGGTGTACAGAAGACCAGGGGAGCGCTTCCATCAAGCGTGTGTGGAGGAAAAAGTGGCGTACGGTGGAGGCTCCGTACAAGTTTGGGCTGGGATTTCTGCTGAGGCCCGCACCGAGCTGGTGCTCATTCAAAATGGAACTCTAAATGCAGAGAGGTACGTGGAAGAGATCCTCAATGAACATGTAGGTCCTTTCATGGCCAGGATGGACCGGCATGGCATATTAATGCATGATAATGCGCGTCCCCATACCGCCAGAATTGTACATGACTACCTTGAAGAGGTCGGTATCGAACTCATGCAGTGGCCAGCGCGAAGCCCGGACTTAAACCCCATCGAGCACGCCTGGGACGAGCTTCAGAGATGCGTGAAAGGTCAAAACCCCCCACCAATCACGCTTCCCGAGCTCATACAAGCACTGGTGGAGGAATGGGAAGGTATTCCTCAGCACCGGCTCCGAAATTTGGTGTACAGCATGCCTAATCGCCTGGAAGCTGTTAGAAGAGCTCGTGGAGGCAATACAAAGTATTAAATGAAGAAAGTGATGAAAAACAGCAAAAAAACAATCATAAAAAAAATGTAATCTTAAGAAAAATATAACTATTTTAGTTTTTTTTTAATTTAAGATTAATATTGTGGGTGTAACTAAGTTTTATTTTATTTTTTATCTGTATAATTAAATTCTCAATTGAACAGTCTTCGTTTCATTAGGATGGCATACGTAGTTCGGGAGATATTCGGGTTTATGTGACTGACCCGTTATTTTTGGAACCGGCTTTATTTAATTATAAATAATCACTAACTATCTAAATGGGTGACCATTGGTGGCTTGATACCATAAGTTCTCCATGATTGAAAAGACCATGTTAAGCAGTTGGTCCTCGTATTTTGTCTATTTTTCATTACCATAATAAGCCTTAATGTATTTTAAAAAATACCATCAAGGTTATCAGTTCGTGAAAATATTATTTAATTTGAATTAGATAATACTGAATGCTAATTTAATTAATGCATTACCGGGCACGGGCGCACATAAAGTTGGTTTGCGTAAAAACGCGTAAAAACTGAGGACTTCCAACTCCTTAGGGCAGTATAAAGTTGAGTTTTGTTTCGCTTTAATTATACGCCAGCGGCTCTGGGGTGAGCAGAAGTAAAAGTTAATTAGTTTTAATTTTAACTGCTGGGGGAATGGCCCCGTTTTTTGGTAGCCCTACGTTTGTAGGCATAGTTTTCTATATCCCTCTGTAAGTTAGGGATTGTTGATTAATTATTTTGGATCGCAATTAGAGTCAAACTATTTGTAGTTTTTATCTTCTGTGAAAAGCTTTTTGTGCGTTTCAGTGGGATATATATATATAGTAATAACCAATGAGAATTAACATTATTTAATAGGGTGGTGTGGTGAGAGGTAGAGTGCGAGAATCATATGCTGATGATGATGAGATCTCTATTACATAGAATTCTAATATAGTACCACGCAATAGTTTACGTTAAACTTCGAAACTATCTAACCGATTTACAGGTTATTTGTTTAATGTATAGTATGCATGATAGTTAACATCCCGCTTAAGAGCCGAGCATGTTTGACATGATACGCAAAAGAAATTAGTGGGTCAGCTAGTATTATTCAATTTGAAACAAAGCTTATCGCGATAAAATTAATGGGCATAGCAAACTCCACAATATATTTTCATTACATTTATGTATTTACAATTTTTTTCATCATTTATATTTTGAATTTATTACATAATAATGGAATCTTAGTTAAAAAACAAAATTGTTTTAACTCTACATTAACATAGCAATTACAGGTTGCTAGTGGGTACTTCTTATTAGGTACAGTCGCTTACCAGCTAAAATGATTAAGGGCTGAAACTGCGTTAAGCGGGCGCCCACGCGGTTTCATACAAAAGTGCTACGTCGCGGGGACCCGCGCGGGCGTCCGTCACAGGGTGCCGCTCCCCGCACCCAAGCACGCTAGTCCTCGTTTTGCTACGTAATAATATATTAAGTTTTCCATCGACACAACTATACATGCACACCATTAAAATTTAACTAGTGACACTGCGTAAATAAAATAATCCGTCTCCGCAACGTTCCCACAGAGTCCCCCACGTGACCACGCGCGTAGCCACGCGACGGTTGCACTTAGCGGGCGCCCGCTTAACGCAGTTTCAGCCCTAACAAGTACGACTTCCACGACGAGATTCTTAGCATCAATGACCTCAAGTGATTTTTAAATGCCTTTAGCTGCTCTCGTCAGAGGTGGGATGGTGACGCATGAAGTTAGTTTTGCCACAAAAGAAATAGGGTACATTTATAGCCGATGTCTTAATAATTTAATTAAATCTATAATTTATTTACACGGGTACTTATGTGAACATAGGAACAGGAATTATATGTTACCTAGCACACTAATATTAGTGAAATGTAACAAAATTAGATTTATCATTATAAAATAAAACTGTTCCTTTACTGACGCACAGCACGTGTATTCCTTGAGGAGCATAGGCGAGCATTAAGAGAGGATTTTGGAAAATTCCACTCTCAGGGAGTGAAACAAGCAATCAAAGTTATACATTAGAATAATAAGTAGGCGAAGCCGCGAGCAAAAGCTAGTTTTATCATTATTAAAAGTGCTTCTTACAAATATTGAAATCACCTCTTGTCAATCAAAACAATATTTCGTTTCCTCATTTATATCTCAGAAAATTTTGGTTACAAGACTATGCTTCGCCTTTTATACTTTAATAAAAAATTCAATTAATATGCAAAGTATATTGAAATAAATTAAACATTTTTCCTTATCTCCTTCCGCACAGCTTAAGGTATTCAAACATAAAAAATGTCAAATTCTGTCATCTTGAAGCGTCGTGTTTCTTTGTTTTCATTACTCTGAGACGTAGTACCTACCTCGTTAAAGACTTTTTGGTTATATTTATGGGGAACATAATTATACAATATTTTTGTTTTTTCGGAAGACTATTAACAATTAACATGGTTTTGTTTTCGAAACAGTAAAAAATTACAAAGAATTAAATTGAAATTTGCTGCCGTAATAGTTTAATAGACACGCTACTACTCATTTGGATCGCTTCAACAGTACTAACAGTACAGTACAGTAAAGCTTGTTTTTATGGATTTATTTACAGACTTAATGGGTCCTAGATAGGCGGGGGTGACTTTTAAAATAGTGAATTAGGAAACAAAGCTTTCATATTATCTGCTAAATTATCATTTATGTAATTTATTTCTAATCAATACAGTCTTATCAAACCACAGAGATGCGTGGAAACGTGACAGAGTACAGATGACAATTTATGAAGTACTCGCTGAACCCCGCGGTGTTACCAGCGATATAACAACATCCGTTGGAACCACAGCGAGGCGAAGCTAGTAGAAACAATAGTAGCTTTAATTATTCCTATAACAGCTATCTACCAGTGAAATTGTTCCAGCCATTCCAACACACATTCACAGCCACAGATACATAAAAAAATAAAAAAAGTTTTTTTTTTGTTGTAAATACCGTATGTACTTACATGTAATACCTACTTTCATATGTACGAGTATTTAGTGAAAAGTTGTTTGAGTGAACCATTTTAATAAACATACATTTCAAGTTTATTTATTTGTACAAATGTATTGTTTGTGATGTTTGTGATTATCAATATATGGACATCTTTTTACGAGTAGTTATGTGAATGTGAGTGTGTGAAAGCCTGTTAAATTTCTAATAGCCGTTTTAAATATTACCAAAGAGACAAACTATATCTATATAAACTCTTTTGCAAAAAAAACGGGCACTTAACCAAAGAACTATTTTATAGTTACTATTTGTTTGTTTGACAATTTTAGGTATTGTTATCCTCAGGATTTTATAAATTAATTAGGAAGGAATAGTTTTCATCAGTTTTATCATAAAATTTTGATTAAATTATTGAGAAATAATGTTTAAGCTCAAGACAATATTGTACACTGCTCGCTAAATAAAAATAAAACGCGTTAATTTCTTTGTTTTTATTGAATACATTAAAAGCAGATAAAAGTTTAGTATTGAGTGAGTTTAGACGAATGCAAGCCGTGATTTCAGCAAGAGGAGGTCACCCTCTTGCTGAAATCACGGCTTGCATTCGTCTGGGCATGCTAGCGAGTATATCTTTTATGGTTTCTTGGGGAACACGTTCCCACTCCGCGGTAATCACATTCTTTAGCTCTCTGATGGTCTGCGGAGCCGGCTGTACTGATCTCACTCGTCGCTTCAGAACGTACCAGATTTGCTCTATAGGATTGAGGTCCGGACTTCTAGCTGGCCAGTCCAAACGACGAATTCCGACTTCTAGCATATACGCTTCCACATCGCCAGACCGGTGGGTGCGAGCGTTGTCGTCCATAAAAAATTAGTTTTCGCCAAGAGCGGTTAAAGCGGGTTGTGCTTAAGGAATCCGTACGATCCATAGAATTTATTCCTGCCCAAAACATAACAGAGCCCCCTCCATAAGGTGTGATTTCCTCAAAACATGCCTCTGCAAAGCGTTCTCCTCGTCTATGTAGCACTCGCCGACGTCGGTCTTCACCATGCAGAGATATCCTGGCTTCATCCGAGAACAATACCCTATCCCAGTCTTCATGAGTCCATGACACACAATTTCGAGCGAAGCTAAGCCTGGCTACTCGATGTCCACGGAGTAATTTAGGGCGATGACTGTGTATATTAGCAGCGAGAAGCCTCCTCCTGACCGTCTAATGACTAATTTGCACATTTCTTACTTCTTCGAGTCTGTTCTTGAGGTCCACATAAGAAGATTTGCGATTTCGCAACGCTTGACTAACTAGAAAACGATCATTCCGTGGTTCGGTACATGTCTTTCTGCCAGAACCAGGCCTTCTCTTGACGGAACCGGTCTCTTGATAGCGCTTCCAGGTCCTTTGAACTGTCGACCGACTCACATTTAGCCTCTGAGCCACGAAGCATTGGCTGGCCACCTTCTTCAAGCAGCGCAATAATTTTGCTCGCTTTAATCACTTTATCTACCATTTTCGAGATTGCTAAACAGCAATAACAATACTTTTAAATGTCAAGGACATCAGATAATTTAATAAAAAATAAAAGTTAATTAGAGTCGATATTAACTATAGAGAATTCGCACCACAAAATGTAGTTAAAAGTTGTTTTCTTTGAAAACCAGGCTCAGTCAAAAATTTGAATTTGGAAGGTACTCTTATAAGCATTATGGCACTTTTATAACTGGCCAGTAACATGTTCAAATGATTAAAACCTTTTTGGTATTTTATTTTTTTCAGCCAGGAAGAAAATCGAAACCGCCCGTTTTTTTTGCAAATGAGTGTATATTTTGATATAAATTTAGTAACAAGAAATACCTCAAAATTATAAACAGAAACTTTAATTTAATATATTTGATTCATATTCAAATATGACAGCTGAACGAAAATTAAACTTTAATTTATTCGATTGAAATCTGTCAAAAAATCATAAAAATTAGATGTGTTTACTACAGAGCTAATGTTATAGAAATGAATCACAAACTAGAGATATTCGTTCAAAGAGAAAATAATAAAATTCTGTATTTCCCAAAGACAACCAGGCAGATTAAGAATGATTCACTCTAGAGATTTTTAAGTGAAGAGAGTCTGAAATTCATCTGTAAACTAAACAAAATGGCAGAGCATAGAAGAATACAGAACTAAATTTGATCCAAAAGAGATTTTGGAAAGCTGTAGTGTCATCACAAAAACATGGATTTTCCAAAAAAACTTTATTACTTCTAATAAGAATTTATCAAAGTGCTGAAACTGTCTGACTTCACTTCAAAATCAAACTGTCATAAGTTTTTTTTAGGTATTTTTTATTGTCTATTGGTGGCTCCAAATGTCCAAACTGTCAAACATCTTCCAAATTTGAATTTCGCTAGCATGGCGTTTAAATAAGTAAAAAAGTATACCTACAGACTTTATGGATCCTATATAGTCGGGGGTAACTTTTTAACTGAATTTACGTGTATACAATGAGATTGTGAAGGTTTTATTCTTTTGGATGTTGAAAACGTAGAGGAAACAGTTTGCGTTTGTCTTCCCTTTTGATGTCTAAGTCAAGAGCGTTGGGATAGCTTACTAGGGATAGAAACAAATATACAATGACTGCTAGTGATAATTACTCGAAGCCTTACAGGTTAGTTCCACTAAATTAAAAAATGACTAATGCTATTAAAAGAAGGAATGGTTGCCAGAATGAAAAGCAGACCTATTATTATAAGTACTTGTTTAAGTATTACATGCAATATGTTAATAATAGTAATGTATTTATATAATTACTTTGAGATAATGTAATAAGAGAGAATACTCGTAGTTAATCGTGAAAGATTTAAAACAATACTTTTTAGATTTCTAGTCAATCGTTTTAGCTATTATTTTCGTGAGAAAGTAACCATACTGTCTCTTGAATTATCTTATATACATATTTTTATTCATTGTGATCTGGACGTATATGAGTCCTCGTCTACGCCAAATATATAAAATGATTTTAAAAAAGGGGCCAAGTGCGAGTCGGACTCGCCCATGGAAGGTTCTGTAGCAGCAAGTAACATCATATAAAGGTTCTTGTAGTTCGTTGTAACTTTGATCGATGTGTTATTAGGGTTCCGTTGCCAAATGGCAAAAAACGGAACCCTTATAGATTCGTCATGTCTGTCTGTCTGTCCGTCCGTATGTCACAGCCACTTTTTTCCGAAACTATAAGAGCTATACTGTTGAAACTTGGTCAGTAGATGTATTCTGTGAACCGCATTAATATTTGTATACCAAAATAGAAAAAAAGCAAGAAATTTTGGGGGTCCCCATACTTAGAACTGAAACTCAAAATTTTTTTTTCATCCTATCATTCAAAAAAATGATGTTAGAAACCTCAGTATCATTTTTGAAGACCTATCCATAGATAGGATTCTGACGGTTTTTCGGTTTGTCGATTTCAACAAACCCAAACACGTATGGGTTTGTTTGTACCTCCAAAATTTATTGTTTTTTTTTCCATTTTTGTGTGAAAATCTTATTGCGTTTTACAGAGTACATCCACTTACCACGTTTCAACAGTATAGTTCTTATAGTTTCGGAAAAAAGAGGCTGTGACATACGGACGGACAGACAGACAGACATGACGAATCCATAAGGGCTCCGTTTTTTGCCATTTGGCTAAGGAACCCTAAAAAATATTTAATCTTCACGAGATCAAGTCAGATTTCATCTAAATGAAGTGTTTTTTTTAATTTTACTCATCTCTCGCTTATATCTTTAGATTTAAACCACTCTTA
The DNA here is from genome assembly GCA_932526445.1 of Phragmatobia fuliginosa. Classification (NCBI taxonomy): domain Eukaryota; kingdom Metazoa; phylum Arthropoda; class Insecta; order Lepidoptera; family Erebidae; genus Phragmatobia; species Phragmatobia fuliginosa. Next base: position 9,339,691 of record OW052064.1, on the reverse strand, counting down.
GGGGGGTGGCACCAGATGTCGTATGGGTGACAATAAATTTTATCGCCTCTCTGTGCGTATTCCACTACAAACCGTAAGCTCGGATTTGAAACATAAACGCGGCTGTATATATTATTTAAATTACAAACTGTCACTTTTTATACACATGCTGTATAAGTTACGTGCGTAAAATATTATGGGTAGTTTATTAGATGAATTGCTGTTACACCTGGCTTTGTTATATAGTTATTAAGTTTCTGAAATACTCATAAATGTTGCGTTTGTTAAAGATAAAAGCAACATCAGTTAAAAGGTTTTTTAAATAAAAATATGTGTATTTCTCTTTAGTAGTTTCGGGCAGAAAAGAAACACGAATTCAGCTCAAAATAGGTTGTTTCTAAGAAACAGCTTATTTTGAGTTGTATTCATGTTTCTTAGAAACAATCCTTTTTTGAGATGCATTCATGTTTCTTCAACCTGTTTTGAGTTTCATTCTTGTTTCTAAGAAATAACCTATTTTGAGATGTATTCCTGTTTCTTTCCTGTCGAAACTAGTGAATCGAAAACCACATAATTTAAAAAAAATATATTTTACTGATGTTGCTTCTACTCGTATCTTCAAATCAGTAACAGTTGACTTCGTAGAACATAGCGTACATGCATGTTCCGTGTGTTCACTTTGAATATGTGTCCGGATGTCATTTGTTATCTGTATAAGATTCCTCCTGAAAATATCTTGATGTCTGTGTCATCACCACAGTCACTGCATCTACAGCCGAAGTATATATAATATAGCAAGTTTTTTGATAAAACATAACGTCAAAGGGTACAGTTAATTCTAGCAGATGGCTCGTTTAAACAGGCATAAATTACTATAAGCACTTCCTAAAAACAAACTCTGTTGATTTACTGTTTTTATCATAATTACACATTTTACATAAGAACTTTTTATAGCCTATCTTCTTGATTTTATTGGAGACAATGAGGGCTTAATAAAACGGGAATGATGACGGATAATAAAAGGTTTTTATGGGGCATATTTTATAATGGGGAGGAATATTAGATGTTCGTATAATGAGGATTTTTCGAAAGCAAGTACGTATTGCATATGCCATATATATATATATTATAATCTGTGATGATTTGTAGAGATTTCTAATATGCTATAAAATTACCAGTTTATAGATGTGGACTGCCCAAGATCATAATAGTTGAGTCGGACCCTTAGAGGAGACCTTTGTTGAACCTTTGATTAATTTATAGAAACTACTTAAAAGTAGCTTCAACCAACGTATACAAGAAAAGTCTTAATGGTTTTTCGCTTAATTCCTTTTAAATAGCTTAAACAAGTTTAGCTGTATCATAATAAAAATATTCGAAGTTTTTCGCTGTCAATAAAGTAACGTTAGTGTTAACAACAAAACACAAGTTGCATTGCGTTTAAATGCATTGGAAATTTAAGTTTTAAAACCAGAAATTTCATACCTATTAAGTGTACCTAAAATAATGTACCTGCATTCTAGATCAATACATTATACTTAACTCACAGCGAGCTTATTTATGTAGCCAGCAGGACATACATTATGGGCCAACAGTCGATATGTCCCAGTATGGACACGGTTAATGGGCCGAAATATACCATGCCTGATCCCAGAGCGACATTTTATTCAAGCACTAGATTAGTTGTTTAGCTTTGTGTAAATTTTGGAAGAAATTTGAGAGATTGTAATATGCTTACGTATATTGTAGATACGTTTGACACGAAACTTAAAAATAAAATATATTATTTTATGTATAATTTAAAAAAAAACAAGTAAATATATTGATTAGATCCTCGAAATGCGTATCTACTGTGCACATAAGCTTACATTTCAATTTTAATGAATATTGTTTGCATTTTCTGTGTTAGTCCAATACGTATTCAGTTTTTCTTTAACCTAAATCATATGGTAGTATCGCACTAAAACTAAAATAATAGTATATTTTTTACAATACTGGTGTGGGAGACTTTAGAAGAGTGACACTCACATTGGCAACTTAAAAAACTTAGTGGTCAACAAAGATCACTTCTTTTTTCTATTTGAATAGATAGGTAGGTATATCTGTTGAAATATAAAGTACGTACCGATTGGTATTCAAAAACAGACTATGCTTTTAAAAACTGATTCATTCAAATTTTAAATAGTGATAGGTTTTCACTCGGAAGTCTGAATCTACATAGATACGAAATATTTTAGAAAAAATTGCATAAAGCTTTTATTTTTAAGTCTAAACCAACAATGTGTTGCAGAAAAAAGCCGAGTGCCTGTCTGAATAATTACAGCAAAGTGTATTTACGTACCACAGCAGGCGTAAGCGACCAATTTATCCGGATCAAGAACAACTTGAATTAGTCAGTACGTGTTCTCGTCCATAAGAATTACCTGAGATTTGTCCTAATCTTCACGGTTCATTAATTTCGAATGTGATGAAAATTGCTGTGGTTTATTTTAACCGAAAGTAATAAGAATTGTAATGTAAGCATAGGTACAATATGCTATTGTATAATTTATTAAAATGAAAGATGCAGTGGCATCTAATAATATCTAAATTAAAAATATAAAATCGTTACTAGCATTTGCGTGCGGCTCCGTCCTCGTGTATTTTGGTTATCGCGATTGAAAGTAACCTCTGAGGAATCAAAGCCTCTTTTTGCCAAGTTTCACTGTGAAAGCGTAACAGACGAATGTAGAAAGAAAAAGTTAAGATGAAAATGAATTTGATCAGATACATTTTAGGTGCATACCTAATACTAAATGGAGTTAATGAAAATTTTGTACACTAAGTTATGAAATTTGAGTAAAAGATTTAAATTTAATTAATAAAATTTTAAATTTTATTATTAGGCTAATTTAAAAAAAAAAATCTTATAAGAAAAACCCAATAACAACCTGACCCAGGGTTAATCCTAAAGAGGTCTCGCTCTTTATCAGCAGTCGCATAGGTACGCTTAGCGCTAGACCCACATTTCAAAATATTACTGCACAATTTGTGTCAATAATAGTACAAAATACTAGTAGGTACTATTGTCGCGTTTACTGCAATCAACGTTTTATTAGTACTAATAATATTTTATTGGTCTAACCAAGCCATTTTGTGCGGTATTTCACAGAATTAGCATTCACCAACATAAACCTGCATCATTTGCTTTGTAATCGCACTATTTAATGTCATTAGACCTCTATTCTGTTGTCGAAATACATTTAAAATTACAGCAATTAGTTTTAGTATAAATCAGTGTTAGTATCACAGGATAAAGTTTTCATTACAAAAAGAGATCATCGTCCGAAAATTTTATCGTAGGACAGATTATCTTATAAATTTTACGTGCTATCGGTGCAGACCGCTTCCGACTGTCCTACAGTCATATATCTGATTGTGAATGTTTACCTACCTCTGTACAAAATTTATTCAAGGAAATTTCATCCAAAACCCGTAAAAGTCTGATAGTTAGACCGATGGACGGACAAAGTTACGGTTGAATGATAGAATTGGCATGGAATAATTTAATAGATATGTATTTGCTAGGTGCCATGTAGGTATGCGAGTTCCTTTTACATGCTACATAAATATAAATCTTTTACATACTATGGAGTATGGAGTGTAATATTTTTTATATATATTGGATATTTAATAGTTTTTGGGTCTTGGAGTTTGATAGAAGTGCTCATGTCCCATTAGATAGCCCGTGGGCGTGAAAATATAGTTTAAAATGAAGTGACTTTTGTTGTTTGCTCACTTTGATTTTTAAAAGTATTAAATGAATTTTAATGCAATTGCCAGCAATAGATAAGACAGTTCAAGAGGATTGTTTAAACCTACTGTATGTTTAATAATGCGTATTTAATTAGAATAAATCTGTTGAATTTGTCTGAATTTCAAAGACATAAGTGTGAAGTCGGATCGGATCGCTAGTATTCTATAATGGCCATGACAAGACACCTATCAATATTATGTTGACTGTTTTAGTATCCGATATCTGGTCCCTGTGTAAACATACAAAGTGCGTGTGCTTTAAGTTAGAGAGCGCTCAAAGCCTGAGAAATCGCTGCGGCTTTGGTTGCCACTCGACACGTCTTTGATCTTGGTCTAAGTTATAAGAATCGTAAAACAAAACTTGATATTTTGGTATGTAAAAGGTATGATTACCAAGTAGGAAACAATAAGTTTTCGTATAATTCTTCTTGTGAAAGCTGCCTAATGTCAATCAAAACTAAACTCGACGTTATTAGTACTTATCATGTTGTGCGAAAATTCTCTAAACTATACTAAAAACTTACTAAATATGTACTTTTTTTTTGTATCGAACGACATTTTAATGCATAAGATGAACCAAAATTAGATTGTCACTGTAAAAATAGACGTCATTTGAATGCCATTCATACAAGAACAGCACTTTCGAAATCGTTTTAAATGATTTTTTTTGTGAAATTTCAGTTTATTCAACTGACGCAACAACAGAATTAGCACTATAATCTCACATTGGTATCGAAGGATGCTATAGCGACATACATACATACATTGGTACAATCAATTTTAACATGGTATATTATTAAATTCACAAAGTTGAATGACATAAATGTAATAATAATAATAATAAATATTTTTCGACATCTGACACACAACATCATCTAGTCCCAAGCTAAGCAGAGCTTGTGTTATGGGTACTAGACAACTGATATAAATACATAAACATACTTTTTTTTTCCTAAATACATACATATAAATGCTGGCTTATCCCGAAAAGATGAAATAAACACGGAATAAATAAACATCTTAAAGGCCTCTCGAGGACGCTACGGCGGACTTACAGCTTACATTATAAGAATTGTAATCAGAAAACCAATGAATCAATTACAATCCCTCACTTGTAGTATATGCTAAACATAAACATTAGAGCAATTGCATCAACAATTTTATATAATACTTTAATTTTTAAAGAAGTTTAGGCTCAGACATCTTTTTCGCTTATGCCTTGAATCGAGTCTCACAAATAATGCAGATTGATTCGGCTCAACTCGGAGGAGACAAATTCGATTTGCGACATTGCGGCGAAACGACCACATTTTGACGCCTGGAAAAATATCTCCTTAGATCTTAACTGCAAATATGGGATATGTATACGTGGCCTTTTGAAGCTTTTCAAGAAGTATTCGTAACTCTTGTTTTAACTATTTACTAGAGTTCTGACAGCTCTGAATTCTTTTACATATAGTTTTTATCGGACGGCGTAATTATCTTGTCAAGTAATATCGAATATTGAACTTACTTGTTTATATGTGGATTATTGAATATTTGTATTTCCATAACATAGTGAATTACTATATACTTCTCATTACTCTTAAGTATGTCTCATAAATAAATAAATAAATAATCAAAATTTTTTATTATCCAAATAATTCAGACGTAACTATTGCTTCATATGAACCCTTCAATCCTGGAGTCAGAGTATGTACATGCTGATCTATGAGCTAATCCGTACCTTGTTCTGCCTCCCGTCACTGACGTGATGAAATGAAACAGCGCCTTATTAGTGGTTTCCTGTGTGGTATCATTCAACTTAAGCCAGTGTATATTTGTCAAATTATGACACTTAGAATGTGAGTGTTAAAAATGCTACATCTCTACGATTTCAGATATCACAGAGCAAGTTAGTGCTACTACAGTGCCTCCTTAAACCCTAGGTTGTATTGTAACTATCGCCATTCTAGACCTAAGTAGAAAAATATTGCGCATAAACAAAGGCTATCAATGAAGAGGCTGCACAATTTATATGAACTTTGGGAGAAAAGAGGAAGAAGCAAATATAACCCTGTAACGATATTTTAAATTCTAGGCACGTCCAACGTCGCACACCAACGTGCCCCGTATGAGCTTTTTGAAGGAAACAAAACTCCTACAATACATGCTTGCGCCCAATACTTTGCTGTATTATATCAAGTGTGTTCAACTTATATTTTTACCCATTATAAGTGGTAATTTAAGGCAGAGAATAAAATATAAGTAAGAAGAACTATTTATTAAAATTTAACTGAAGATCGTTCTTTAAAAAACACAAGTTTTTTTTTATTAGAATTAACATTTATAATATAATATAAATGTATATATATAATTATAGATGGGTATGTCATTGATATTAAACCTAATAAGTATAGTAGGTCACTACCTACTTTCTAAGGAGAGGCTTAACTAAATACCTATAAAGCTAACTCTGTCTGTCTGTCGCGCTCTGAATGAAATTTCGCACACAGATAGTCAGGAGCCTGAAGAAAGACATAGTATCACAGCGTTAAAAGGTATACACGCAGGCGGAACCTCGGACGAAAGATAGTAAGATAAGAAACTTGAGACGGAACCGTTATGAGTTCAAACCCGACCCTGTTGTAGTTATGTTAGAGTATATGGTTCGTTATTTGATGAACTTACAATATTACAAACTAAATAGATTTTATCACAGCGACACAGTGTTTCATGTAAAGATTTGTAGTAACATTACCTCGTAACGCCATACAAATTTCTTAGTAAAAGGGTCCCGTTTTTACCCTTTTAGGTACAAAACCCTAAAAAAAGTAAAAAATAAGTTGAGGGTATGCATGGTCAGTAATCTCTTATTATTAGTTGAACCATCTATTCTTTGGCCTTAAAAAAATTCCATGCCTGTGTACCTTAGGGAAAATATAACCAAAGGATGGTAACACAAAACCACTTCCACCAAAACCATTACCGTCGATAGCTTCAGCTGGTCAAAAAGTCCATTTGAATTCCGAATACAAGTTTGATCTTTTTTGTTTGGCGCTCATAGAAACGTCGAACATCGATTCCTTTAACAATTCAATTTATTTTCTCGTTTGGAAATGGAGATTATTTAAAACTTTCCTTTATTCAGTAGCCAGTTACATTTTAGATTTCTAACGTAAGCTGTGTTGATGAACAGTGTTGAATAAAAACTTTTGAACGTGTTGTGTTTTTAGGACCCGGCTGTTAAAAAGACCCGAAAATAAATAAATAAATATTTCGGACATCTTACACACAATCTAGCCCCAAACTAAGCACTTTTTAGGGTTCCGTAGCCAAATGGCAAAAACCGGAACCCTTATAGATTCGTCAAGTCTGTCCGTCTGTCTGTCCGTCCGTATGTCACAGCCAATTATTTCCGAAACTATAAGAGCTATACTGTTGAAATTTGGTCAGTCGATGTATTCCGTGAACCGCATTAAGACCTATAAAAAAACAATACATTTTGGGGGTCCCCATACTTGGAACTAAAACTCAAAAAATTTTTTTTCATCAAACCTATACGTGTGGGGTATCTATAGATAGCTGTTCAAAAATGATGTTTAGGTTTCTAATATCATTTTTTTCGAAACTGAATAGTTTGCGCCAAAGACACTTCCAAAGTGGAAAAATGTGTGTGTCCCCCCCCCCCCCCTCTAACTTCTAAACTAAGAGAGTGATAAAACAAAGAAAAATATATGTTGTACATTACCATGTAAACTACCAACGAAAATTGGTTTGAACTAGATATAGTAAGTAGTGTTTTTTTAATATGTCATAAAGCGTAAACAGCTATTTACCTTTTATTTAATCAACGAACTACAAGAATTTTTATATAATGTTACTTGTTGATACGGAACCCTTCATGGGCGAGTCCGACTCGCACTTGGCCGATTTTTCTTTTGTAAACACATACATATTATATACAGAAAACGCCCAGACTCCGAAACAAATACTTGTGGATCACACAAATATTCATTTGTGGATGAAATATTTGGTCCGTCCCGGGAATCGAATCCAAGACTTCTTGATCAGCAGCCGCATACGCTAACCACTAGACCAACAAAGGCAGTTGAATCATGATATAACTTGATTTTTATATAGGTTTCAATCAACAATCCATAATGTCCCACTACTGGGCTCGGGTCATCTCTGAGGAGAGGGTTAAGGCCACTTAGATGTATATGAGTGTATGTGAGCTTGCCAAAGTGACTCTACTCAGCCTATTGGAAAGCATGAGTACAATCCAAGAGTAGACGTCACTATCATCATCATCATCAACAGTCTTTAACAGTCCACTGCTGGACATAGGCCTCTCCTTGAAAAGGCCTACTATACCACGCTGGCCGGACGGGTTGGTATACGGTTGGGTTCAAGTTTTCCTTCTCTTTGCATTGATCTCGTTGTCTTGCGTAGTTTGACGTCACTATACTCATTGGGAATGCAGACAATGCGTTATGTTGACTTATTGTGATGCTTCTTCATTATTGTGCTGCCGGTCACCAATGTAACACGACAGATCGACCGCTGTCATTTTAGTTTAGTCTTCTGTGAGAGGCTAGTACCAGCCCGTCGAGTTGGCCAGTTCATGCAGCAATCAACGTGGCTCTACTACCTTATTTAAATCTTCAGTTTCGTCACAATTATTTATATTTATTAGTATCTCAATAAACATGGGAGTATGTAACATCATCCAGAACCTTCCTTGAAAACCAACGCAGTGTAGCCATTACAATACAATTTTTTATTATATAATTCATTGTTAACTAACATCTCCCCCCAATGATTTATATTAACAGAACTAACAAACTAAATTCTATTTTATGTTTAATAAAGTTGTATTTAACGTCCACTTGCTTAATTCTTTTCTGATCAGGATTACATACAGAAAACATTATACTTTTATTGTCTTCATATATGGTAGTGGTATTACAACTAACATCTAACTCATTTTATAATTTCCTAATCCAACAAGCCTCCAGAGTAGCTTCATTGAGGGAGTATAACTCTGCCTCAGTAGTGTCAGTAGTGCTTAAAGCTACAGTGCTCTGCTTTTTGCAACGCCAAATAACACTGTTACTTTAAATACATAACCGGTTAAAGATTTCCTATCTTTACCTACAGCAAAACTAGCATCAGCATATCCAACTAGTGGTTCGGAATTACAATTTTAAATTGTATATATCGATACGTGTTTATCGTACAATGACAGTGCCGTCACTTATCGGCCGCGACGAGCTTATTCCCTCCTTTCTAAGGAGAGGCCTGTGTCCAGCAGTGGACTGTTAAAGGCTGTTGATGATGATGATGAGCTTATTCCCGATATTTTTTTGGACAATTAGACACTCGAACTCTCTATCTAGATATATTTATAATCAAAGGGTTCCGAGTCCTAAGCTTTAGAGTCTTAAAAACTAGCACAATCATTAAAGATGTTAGAACTATATTATTTTTAATTTTCAACCCTCAGGAGTAGTATTTTTCTGGAAATTCGTATTAGACTAATTAGCTTTCTTCCTACGAGCATTTTACCTACCTTCATAACGAAAGTAACACGTACTTAATACCTTCTTTTTTGATATCGGTGAAGAAAATTGACTCATCTCCAACAACTGAAACACCAGTTTTCCTTAACGAAAAGCACATCTGATATTTAATATAGCCCACACTGTCACATAATACAATACCAATAAGTACAAAATACGGATAAAAATAATAGTAGCACACGCGTCGACTGGCCGAGGCAAACCAACACGTGAGCTGAACGCGAATTGCGTAAACATGTATTTTATCACAGTAATATAGCCCATATGTCTAGGTGTATAAGACTTATTATTCGAACAGACGTCCTCAGAACGTGATACACAGCGAAATAATAACAAAACGGATAGACATGGGGGGTTGGATGTAGTATCAATCCTGCCTCGTATGGAGAAGGCGAAGTATGCGTTTGTCTTATGGTGTTTCCGTGGGGTCACAATGTGAAGGATTACCTGTCCTTTAGATATGTGTGATAGACACAGGAAAATTATAACTTATCGTATATATGTGGCGTCGTGGGTTGGGTGAATGAACTACATTGCAACTGTTTAAAAGCAGGCTGTACTTTTAACCTACTATGTTTTAGCAGCAATAAGGTGTATCAAATTTTTTAACTAAGATGGCGGTGTTTTACTAAGTAGATTGTAGTTTTGAAATCTACCTAACAAACTTCTGACTTATACCTGTATATACTTCTAATATCCGATGCTATTACTTGCAAGCTTAACTGAAAACTTAAATAATAGGAATTAGCAATACGAGTTATGTTGGTATGTATTTGTAATGTGTGTAATAATAGCATTGCTACTTAGTGTTTAGGCATGAATTCCTTTTTTTAATGATATTATATTTTCAATTGTTTGCATCTACCTTGTTTTTGGTTCTGTATCACCCTAAGCTCGACTGGTAGAAAATGCCTACGGCATTATGTCAACCTTTATCACTGGTTATGTGCATAAAGTGTAAATAAAATAAAATAGTATAAAATTCTAACAAATGCGCCTCAGAGCGAGTTCCAAGAGTTCCAAACAGTTTTTTTTGGGTTTTCGTAAACTAATTTTCATTTTTAGGGTTCCGTTGCCAAATGGCAAAAAACGGAACCCTTATAGATTCGTCATGTCTGTCTGTCTGTCCGTCCGTATATCACAGCCACTTTTCTCCGAAACTATAAGAGATATACTGAAACTTAGTCAGTAGATGTATTCTGTGAACCGCATTAATATTTTTACACCAAAATAGAAAAAAATAAATAAATTTTGGGGGTCCCCATACTTAAAACTGAAAGACAATTTTTTTTTTTATTAAAACCATACATGTCAAAAATTGTATTCAGGTTTCTAAAATCATTTTTTTTCTAAACTGAATAGTCTGCGCGAGAGAAACTTGCAAAGTGGTAAAATGTGTGTGTCCCCTGTAACTTCTAAAATAAGAGAATGATAAGACTATAAAAAAAATATAATGTACATTACCATGCAAACTTCCAACGAAAATTGGTTTGAACGAGTAAGTAGTTTTTTAATACGTCATAAATCATAAACCGGAATTTACATTTCTTTCAATAAAAACACTATTAGATATATATATAATAGATAAAAACACCATCAGTGAAAGTTACAAAGAAACACAAAAACTTTTACATGATGTTACTTACTGCTACGGAACCCTTCATGGGCGAGTCCGACCCGCACTTGGCCGCTTTTTTCCAATTTTTATAAATTCCCTCTACAATATTTACTACAATAAATTCTTCGAGCGGAATATAATGTAATTAAAGTTCTTAACCGCAGTAACTAAAAGATAAATAAGATGAAAAAATTTTTTTCTTCTTCAAAAAAATATTTATGTTAATAATGAAATAACGTTTAGTTGACTTTACAACTCATCAAATTATTTTAATCACTTTAGGGATAAATAAACAGACACATACACAGGTGTCGTGATGGTAATCAATTTCTGCGACGATTGATATCTGCAATTTGAAAATCAAGGGCGACAACGCACTTGTGTTGGTGAAACGTAATTGTGACGAAACTCAAGATTTAATTATGGTAGTAGAGCCACGTTGATTGCTACATGAACTGGCCACCTGGACGGGCTGGTACTACCCTCTCACAGAAGACTAAACTAAAACGACAGCGGTCGTTCTGTCGTGTTACATTGGTGACCGGCAGCACAATAATGAAAAAGCATCACAGTAAGACACCATACCGCATTGTCTGCATTCGCAATGAGTATAGTGACGTCTACTCTTGGATTGTACTCATGCTTTCTAATAAGCTGAGTAGAGTTACTTTAGCAAGCTAGAGGGTTAAGGCTATATAAAGCCTTAACCCTCTCCTCAGAGTGACCCGAGCCCAATAGTGGGATATTAAGGATTATTTCTTGAAACCTATATAAAGTTGCCAGCTAAAATAATCGGTACGCTAACATATATATGATTTATTTCCAAGAAATATTATTATTTCGTCTTTAATTTTACGCACTCTGCCAACGATTCTCTGGTATAAGCAATTTGTAACATTTTCAGTAGGTACCATACATTTTTATTTATATTAAATGGTTTCACGATAAAAGCAAATAAGTAACATAAGATATATATTATATGTATTACTATTATTAATTCGTTAATCGTCATCTGTACACATATATAATTTTAAAGAATACAAAAATTCTATCGGAATCTATAATTAGTAACTAAAATATTTTGTACTAAGGCTGTCTAAAATAGTGGTAATGGACCTACATACGTAGTTTAGGAATCATGGTTTACTTATTTTAATAATAATAATAATAATCTTTATTTGCATAAAATGTGGTTTTTACAATAGGTGGTTTTAATGTTTAAAGTGCGAGACACATTTCGCCATATAGATAGCATGCAAATATTTAAAAAGTCATAATTGTGTAAAAGGAATCTACATTTTAGTAATTTAATATCTCAAAAGTGTTGTGTCACTCGTGAATTTTTTACAGTTCAATGATAAATATCATTATTGTACATAGAATAGTAGCCATTTTGCGAACATGGTATAGCTGGTATAAACCGCATTATCAATAGCGACGAAGTCGCCGAGTTCCTCGAGTTTTTGCATTTGTAAAGAGATGTCGCCTAGCCTCGAGTATGGTGGCACCCACTTCTAGATTCTACTCATGCTTCTATTAGGCAGAGTAGTCTTCTTGGTAGGTAATAAATAAAAAAAACCTCTTTTCTAAGAAGAGGTCTATATCCATCAGTCTAGGTTCTAGTAAACTGTTGAAATTTGTTGATTATGGAGTAAATAAATAAATAAATATTTTTGGACATCTTACACACAACATCATCTAGTCCCAAAGTAAGCAGAGCTTGTGTTATGGGTACTAAACAACTGATATAAATACATAAACATACTTTTTTTTTGTAAATACATACATATTATACATAGAAAAACACCCAGACTCCGAAACAAATATTTGTGGATCACACAAATATTTGGTCTGACCCGGGAATCGAACCCGAGACCTCTTGATCAGCAGCCGCATACGCTAACCACTAGACCAACAAGTCAGTACTAGCGTGTATCTCGATTATTGCAGTAAAAAGTAGCTTATGTGTTATACTGATATATAAGCTATATTACTGTAAAGTTTCATCAAAATCCGTTCAGTAGTTTTTGCGTGAAAGAACAACAAACACTTACATACATAAATACTCATAAACTTTCGCGTTTATAATATTAGTAAGGATTATACTGCTCTATATTATAATCTACTCTCAAAGAACCAACTGCACCTTTATTCTTCTATCTTAATAGTTTCATGTTTCCCAATTTTCTAAAACCCATTTCCTGAGATTAAAAGTTCGTGTTTCAATGCTACCAATTTTGAATGAAATTGACGTAAAAGTAGAATTTATTGCCTTTACCGTTCAAAATATAACTTTCCCTATGCAATCTAAAAACGCTAAAATCTTTTAGAACCCGATAAGCGTTATGGGCTAACCAGCTGCCACTTTAACAAATTATTGGGAGATTTTGTAAAAAAAAGTTGTCACCCCGCAAAAGAGGGTAGACGGCTTATTTGATAGCTTGATTTTCGCGGGGCGCACTGAGAATGTTAAATTACTGTAGAAATGAAAGATAATAGGGCTACATCTTAACAGGGAAAAGTTGTTTTACTTTTTGAGAAGGGAAAAGTTTATATCCCCAAAAGATTTTGAAATTTCTACCCAGGGGGCGCAAGTGTGCTTGCTATCACATTATTTATTCATGGGTTTTTTTGTTCTAAACGCTAAAAAGTACCGGTTTTCCCTTTAGATAATCTTTTTACTACCGTATAAAGAATTACAACGTCGCAGTTGAGATGAATACTTTTTTCTTTTTATTTCCTGGTTAGAAATCATAGTTAAGTTGCATCATTCTCCATAACGTTATTAGAATGTAATTAATTCCTATGATTAGTCAATCTAAATAGAAGACTTGACAGCCACTAAAACATCCATAACTCTCAATAGTCAAAAGTAGCAACTATGTTACTGGTCATTGCGTGCCAGTACGATAGTAGGCTTAACAGAAACCCAAAACTCCCTGCCCCTGGTAACTTCAGTGTATTTTCACAGTTATTGTTTGACTGTCTTGTTGGTCTAGTAGTTAGCGTATGCGTCTGCTGATCAAGAAGTCTCGGGTTGGGTTCCTGGGTCAGACCAAATGTTTGTGTGATCCGCAAATATTTGTTTGGGAGGCTGGGTGTTTTCTACGTATAATTTATAAAAAAAAGTATGTTTATGTATTTATATCAGTTGTCTAGTACCCATAATACAAGCTCTGCTTAGTTTGAGTGTGTAAGATGTCCGAAATATTTATTTATTATTTGATGAAGGCACGCCTTTACTTGTAAAATATTTAACGTTCTCATAATATTTGTTTTCTTACCAAAATAATAATAAGGATAAAGAGGGTTGTAAATATATATAAACTACCTTAAATAAAACCACCTTTCTTGAAATGGAACAATTTATTGTAAACTAATTCGAACGTATAGTAGAATTTAGGATATATATTTGTAATATTAATAGTATAATAACAAAACATTGACAATAAAGCGATAACTCATTCACCAACATTCGATAAAGCTGATGATTGCGATGGAGCCCGTGCCTCTGGACAAGACCCTACTCATTATACTCATTACTATACATCAAAACATTAAAGCTATATATATTACATGGCCAATAAAACATGACAACAGTCTTAATTTCTAGAAACGATATTTTTAGTTAATTTGTTATAGACAAATACTTTGCTCCAATCACTCCTAATATAGGAAAACGAATTATCTTATATTGAAAGTATTTTTACTGTTTCAAGTATGAAATAACGATAGGATGAATTCTGGATAGCAATCACGAAGTGATTGAAACAAAGTCGCATGTTAACATTACGACACTTATGTCAGTACTAGTGCAGATATAGAAAATAATTTCCTCGATATGAAATTGTCACAGACAGGGGAAGACACAGGAAGACATTTTGCTTTAGATTATTGCAATTTTTTTATAAAAGCTGTTACAATCTTTGAAACTGTTTTAAATTTGGAATCACGTGGTTTCCATGATGACAGTATAAAAGTACAAAAATGATCAGAAGATAAACGCTAAGAAGTTATAGCAGTTCTCCCATATTATCTGTATTTACAATAGAGTTACAAATACCTAAATAGTAGTATTTTTAAGAGCAGAGCTAAAAGCTTTCATTAAATCTAGAAAAATACAGTGGTAACCTGACAGTATTGAAGCATTTATTTTATAAATACAAGTACTAGAGTACAAAAGCAGTCTCCAGATTAAATTCGGTAACGTAGCTTAAGGATATTTATGTAGATTGTTACATTTAAATACATGTAGGTATATTGTTTTGCTTTAAAAATCACTGATTTCTGGATCTGTATCCGCGTACTTGCAAGTAAATGGGTTTCGAAGCCACGAACAAAAAGAACGATCGCTGTGTTGTTTATATTTAGCTGTGGTGTGCTTCTTAGCGTGTGCTCGAGCCACAGCTGCACGTCGTGTTGGATATGAATCGAGTGACGACGCATCAGAATCTCTCGGAACTGAGTCATAACCTGACTCTGCACGCCTTGAGGTTGTCGCCGGACTATGTTTACCTGTCCGAGGTGTGGATTCATGACCACTGTCATATCCATCAGGCTTAGAACTTGCAACTACCCTCGCTATTCCTTTATCATTTTTCTCTGTTCGTGGTTCAGTAGTAACCACAGGAGGTGTGACTTCTAGATGTAAATTCGATTTCAGCTCCTTAAAAGAAGGAGCCCCGTTTCCAGGTATCCTTTTTTCTTCTCTCAAATTGGGATCGGATGCACCATCTGGATGCCTGAGAGAAGCAATACGGGCATCAGTTATATCATTTCCCCTATATCTTTCAAAAGGCCCATAGCAATCAGTGTGTGTATCTCTATCTTGATATACTTCACATTCTCCCACTGCACTTCCTGGTCTAGACATTGTACGCTTACAACTATTACATATTTTATCACTAGGTCTATATGCTGGTTCACTATAAACAGAGCCATCACCTCCATATTCTTCAGTGTCTCGAACGTTTGAAAGAGAAAGTGATTGAAATTGTGGTGCTATTCTTGTCATTGCAACATCTACGTTGTCCAGGACATGCCTAGATCCGTACAATTCAGTCAATTCCATCAAGTCGTCAATTCTTGACCGTGATGATGGTAAACTTTCGTGAGGATTTAATTCAAATCCATGATCAGCACTGTAAGTTTCAGTGTAAAACCCTATCGTTTGTCTAAGATAAGCTTCATTCCTAATTTGTCTTTCTACTTCACTGTATAAAGATAGAGTATCTGTAAAAGTAGATGCCACAGTCAAATTTTCTTGACTAAGTATTCTCAGTGGATGATCATCATCATCGTGTTCACCTTCTGGTAGAGAATGGTCGTATCCCATGCAAAATGCTATGTCTTCTTCAGTAACTTGAAGACAACAGTCTTGCATCGGAACTGGCTCTAAAGGTTCTTCAACCTCAATTATTTCTAATATTTCATCCTCATCATCATTAGGCCCCCTACTCATGCCATGAAGATCAATATCCCTGCTGTGGTTTGAAACCAATTCATCGTTCATTCTTAGTCTTTCCTTATATTTACTATCTAAGCTTTCCATAGATACTTCTCTACTGCTAAGGCTGCTCGGTTGCATTATTGGCAAAGCAGGTGGTATTTCAGCTAACTCTTCGCTATCATCATCTTCATCTATATCATTTTTTGGCTGTTTAGAACATTTTTTCTGTGAAGTACTCGGATCCGGTATAGCTTCTTCTTCAATTACCATTCCTTTCGTACTGGATTTTAATCCTGTTCTTATTGTCGATTCTTCGACATGTATACGTCTTATAGTATCTTTCATTAATGGTTCCATCCTATGAGAACTCTCTGTTTCATCGACAACTCTTGAGTTAGGGTCTTTGTGTGCTTTATGACTTGGGGAATTATGTCGAGATTTGTTAATTTGTGATGTTTGATTTTCAACCCACTTTCTAATCATATTTTTCTTGTGGTTATCCATGTATCCATACCCTAGACTCTCATTGCCATGGGCACCAAGAATGCCAAGTTGAAGAGGTATCGGATTGGGTTGTACGTTCACCGACTCGAACTGGGGGTGCACTTGATGTTTTAGTGGTGCTTTTGTTTCTTGCATTGGGCCATCAATCCAAGTTTCACGTTTGTTACTTTGTGTCTCTTTTATAATGTGTCTAGCTTCAACTAATTTTGACTTTGATATTCTTGGACCGTCAATCCACTGTTCATCACTGTTGCTTTTAACTTCATCCGTTATATGTTTAGCACCTGATTTTTTCAGAGGTGTAGACTTTGATGTTGCAGAATGCACAGGAGATGATTTTGGGGAATGACTCGGCTGTAAAGTCTTCAATGGTGATGCTTTAGGAGAAGCATATAGTTTGTGAACAGGACTTTTTTCTTCAACTACTTTAGATAATGATGATTTATGTTTATGCTCTGCTGCTGATCCGCGTAATGCTTTACTCAAAACACCTCTGTTGTCACCAGAATTTATGTGTGGTATATATACTGGTGGATGTTCTCCATCTGTAGCATCATCCAAAGGACCTACGTAGATTACTGTATCGGCAGATAGGTCACTACTAGATGGATCTGGTTCACTACTGCTTGGTTTGGAAGCATCTTCACCAGAACTGCCTCCAGAACCAGCATTATTATTCGATGAGTATTTCACCTTCCTTCGTCGAAGCCTATGTATTCGTGAGGCTAACTGCAAAGTTGTTAAGGTGTCTGAATAGTTTTGAGAGTTTGGTGATACGTGGACGATCATCGCAGTATGACATGTTAAAGATCCTAAACATTCTTTTAAGACATGAGTGAGATTGTGGTCTCTATACGGTAAATGTCTTTGTCCATTAAAAATTGCAAGTAAAATATTTCCTAAACCAGATAGTGGTATTCCACCATTTGTTTTCCCTCTTTCGGAGTTGCCTAGGTCAATAAGATGCAAGCGACTGCGTCCTCCAGCAACTGTGAACAAAGCGAAACATTCTCAATGTAATATGTCATAAAAAAAACATATAAGACCGATTTTCATTGTCATCGTCATGGCTGTACTCTCTCTTCTATATAGTAAATAAAAAAATAGCACACCTGCGCCTTTGCCTCCCACGCTGTATTGGTACACGTGAAGTGTGTAAAGAAGATGACTGTCCTTTCCTTCTTCTCTTGTGCCTCTAGTAGCCAAAGCAGCATCCAAATAGAAGGCTGCTTTTTCTGCACTGTGTACCCGAAGTTCTGACTGGTTTTGTAGATGTGTTCCGAAGAGTGGATCGTCTCGGAGATATACTCCTGGGGATTGTTCCGTATCTGTGATCAAAATAAAAGATTTTGTTTAAAATATGTACATATTTAATAATAATAAAATTAAGTGCGCAGGCATTATATGTCATTTGTAACCTAGCATCAATCGCTTATCAAGATCTTTTTAAATATCAGTGGTAAGTAGGAGATCCGAATGGATTTTGCTAATCTGTCAGCAAAAAAAGGGAGAAAACTGCTTTTAAACTGAAACGTAGTTACTTAAACTCGTAACTGAAAAAACCGGAAATAAAAAAAAGCGCCAAGTGCGAGTCGGACTCGCCCATGAAGGGTTCCGTATCAGCAAGTAACATCATATAAAAGTTCTTGTAGTTCGTTGTAACTTTGATCGATGTTTTTATAATAGTGTATTGATTGAATGAAAGGTAAATTGCGGTTTACGATTTATGACGTATTAAAAAAAAACTACTTACTAGATCTCGTTCAAACCATTTTTCAAAAAATTTTGAGTTTCAGTTCTAAGTATGGGGACCCCCAAAATTTATGGTTTTTTTATTTTTGTGTAAAAATATTAATGTGGTTCACAAAATACATCTACTGACCAAATTTGAACAGTATAGCTCTTATAGTTTCGGAAAAAAGTGGCTGTGACATACGGACATGCCTGTAAGAGATTACCATAGTGCGATAAGGCCGCCACTTGTACTGACCTATCATTAAGTTCCATGATAAGTTATCTGGTATACAATAAAGTGATTTATTATTATTATTATTATACGGACAGACAGACAGACAGACAGACTTGATAAATCTATAAGGGTTCCATTTTTGCCATTTGGCTACGGAACCCTAAAAATGCATTGAAGAGAATTGTTAATACTGTTAATATTACTAATAATTATATTTTGCTTAATTATTAAATTCATTTGGCCAAAGTTCATAAAACAAAACATGATTAAAACAAGTATCTAATACATAATGGTTTTTAGTAGCAACTTACCATTTTGATAAGGCGCCAATAAGTCCCTGATCTGGTTAGTATTAGTGCATAGTTCGACGGCTGATACCCTCACTGAGAAGCGGGTACCACACTTATGACGCTGCTCTGCGATGCCTCGGAAAAGCCACGTGATAGCGCAAGGTATTGCACCAAGCGCGGCTGTGTTATCTGGTCGCCCCAACATTGTATAGGATTTACCTGAGAACGAAAAAAAATATTTACAAAATACATTTCTATTATCTGCTACACATACATACAAATCAAGTCAATCATATTTATTTCAAATAAACCAATACAAAGGCACTTTCGAAACATAAAGTAGTCAGTCGGTAGTCAGTCGTGAAGCTAATTGTCTGTTTCAATTCGTAGATCCTATGGAGAAGAACAGAAAAGAAACTCCATGGACACTCTTTTCCAACATAGTTTTTAAAATTTTTTGGTTACATTGTTTTAGGCAATGTATTAAGAAAACAGTTAATCGCGAGGACAATGTAACGATGCAGATATAGACATTAACTAAACAACAATTATTAATTATCGCCAGTCATCATCTACGTTTAGCTATTCAATTAATTTTATTTCTTTTCCTATTTTCTAACCTCCGAAGTAGATAATTTGATGTAAGTACCGTATACAATTTCTTAGGCATGTAGTAAAAACCTGTTAATTATTAATTACAAATATACGCTCCAATTTTATTTATGGATATATCAAACATAAATATTCTCATATTTGAAATACAAATAAATAAAATAGGAGCATACCAGTTAGGAACATCATTATTCGAAATTTGCAAGAATTAACTCATAACACCAGGTAACTCCACCGACTCCCACGTGGCGTACCAAAATCCTTCAATAATTAAAACGAGGTTCGAATTATTCACTCAGTTGATTCCACGATCCCAAAATACGAACACCGAGCTTGGGCTTAGTGCCAACGTTGCCGCACCTCCCCAAACTTTGGAGGCATACAATTTGCATTTAAAATAATCTGTGGATAAGGGTAGATTACCTCTTAAACTCATTCATAAAGGTGTCTCGAGTATTTATGGCATTTTGTTTTATTATTAGTCTACCATGTGGTGACGGATTAAGAATACAGAGTGTCACCACTCCTATTCATCCCGCGGGTGTCGTAAAAGGCGACTAAGGGATAAACTACGCAAGACAACATCAATGCAAAGAGAAGGGAAACTTGAAACCAACCCTATACCAACCCGTCTGGCCAGCGTAGTATAGTAGGCCAATACCTCCTTTCCATGGAGAGGCCTATGTCCGGCACTGGACTGTTAAAGGCTGTTGATGATGATGAGATGATTAGTCTACCGAGAGCGCTCATAGCCGAGTGGCCTTAGGTGATTGGATCGGTCAGACTTAGACGGGTGACCGTTTGTGGCACAATAAATTTAAAGGCGTTTCCGTGATTCGTAGGTCACGTTAAGCAGTTGGTCCCGTTTGTTATCATAAGATAGCAGACGTGAAGCTTAGTTGGAGGCCTTCGGGTGGTCTAAAAATATCAAACGGTAAGATTACGTAGCAACAACGTGTCTTGCTAGTCCCCAACCCGCTTTCGGCCAGCGTTGGGACGAATGACCTTAAACCTCTCCTGAGAGGAGACCCGAGCCCAGCAGTGGACATAATGGGTTGTTGATTTCATTTGAGTAGATTTAGAAGAGTTGATTTAGAAACATCTCAATAGGCCGCCGTAGAATGAGGCACCATACGGCATTGTTTCATTTGCATGATCATTATCTCTAGAATTTTGCTCATACTTTCCATCAGGTAGATTGGAGTTAATAGTTAAACCAGGAGATTCACAATAAAAAACTTGTCCTAAACAATATCCATCAATTTATAAAGTGTTATTCTCGTGAAAGTACTCATTCTACGTGTCTGTAAATAAAACACAATTGTTAATAAAAAAATATTTTATATAAAATCGGTATTTTACGTAACAACGGAACACTACATCGTTTTCAAAATGGCGATGCATCATTTCTGTTATGTCTAGGCATAGTAAAATATGTGCATGTTTAATGTCAAAAATAATGGAATGTAAAATATTTGTTACATAAGGTGAAAATATTAGGGTGACAGTACTAATCGTATTGGAAGCCGTTTAAATTGTAAGCCGATTTTACCCCATTGTTTGGTGAATTATCTTCGAAGATAAGCCGTTGTAAGTCGTTTAATTGGTTCTGTCTTGTCAAAACTTATTAATAGGATGTTTGTAGCGTTCGTTTTGTAGTTATCGAAATATAATGGAGTGAATATTATCTTTGAATAATTTTAATAGTGTTGTGTAATTATTGGTTTCTTTGTTGTTTTGAATTTTAGCCTATTCTGTAAAATTTACATATAATTTATAGGTCTTGTGATAAATATATATGATTATAAGGCTCTTTCAAAAGTTATTATTTTTATACGATATAGGACAATAGGTAGCGCCTGTACTACACTTACAAATAAATGCATATTATTGATTAATTAAACACAGAGAGAAGAAACTATCGTACTTCTTACACAATTATTTTAACTAGAAATTAGAACGTTTCATGCTTGGCAGTAAGAATCTACAAACCAAAATACCAAAATAATAATATATATTAAGCACATTCAAAATTATTGAACTTGATCAAAAACAATATAAATCACTATTTACGATGTTAAAAAACTTTCCATGATTAAAATAACTACACCTTAATCCACCTCAGAATAACATTCATAGTGTTAACTTGAAACCCCCGTTTTAATCTCAAAGTTTTGCAGCTAGCATGCGAGTGCAAGCGAGACGCAAGACTCTGTATTTATCAAAGTTTCAATTAAGAGCTCTCCCGACTCTTTGCCATTTAGATGCAAATCTCGCCGAGTGAGAAGTTTCATACTTTATAGTGTTTAATTAGGGCTACCACTTTCTAACCACCCGCCCGGGTTCCGTATCATGAACTTAAACGTACACTGGACATGAGATGAATGAATTTTTTATAACACGTTTTATTAGTCCTTTTATTTTGTTTATTTAATCCTACTAAATAGATTCTATTCTGCCTGATGGCTTTCCCTCGTATATTCCAAGGTTAGAATCCCTAGGCCACTATCCTCATTGTAAGTACAGACAATGTAGTATGGTGACCCACACTATGACGGCACAGTGAGATGCTTCTGCTGCGTTGGGCCTCCAGCCTTACATTCACCATCGAAATACATGAATGCTGTCATTTTTATGTGATCTTCTGTGTGAGAGTAGTACCACTCCGTTGGAGTCGGTCCATTCAAGCTGAAATCAGCGTGGCTTTGAACCTTTTACACCTTATCTTAGTTACCACTACTCTAGTGGTTTTAGGTATTAATCATTTAACTAGTAAAAGATAAAAGTCCTTTATGTCTTTATTTTTATTCTTTACAATGCCATTATCTTTTATTCATTTCATTCTGAGTTCACAATATTTTTACTTATAATTTTGTACTTAAAAATGATTTCAATATAAAATTATCTCCTGGTCAGCTATCAGCCCTAAATCAAATTAAAGTAGGTGCTTGTAGTTTATCCGCGGAGTGATTTAAACAACACCTTTTAGCGACGAATGTTGAAGGTCATTTGTTAAACAAATAACCTTCAACTTTCGACGTCTATAACTTGGCAGAAAAACGAGAGTTTGTAGTAATGTAATGTGTTCCAATCAGATACTGCGTGAATCAAATACTTATAAAAATATTGTTATTGAGTTCAATTTGAGTTTCGGGAAATTTTAACAGTTACCAGTTTGATGTGTTTTAATTGATTTCAATACGATTCCAAAATAAACTATAACCATTATAACAATCTATACAAACTATGCAATCATGATAGTTATATCTAAATGTCTATATGTTCATGTGAAAAAAAACTGTTCTACTACTTTTTAGTCAAACATGGCAAATATATGGTAGTACGTTAATTTATTTTGTGTGGTAGTGGTATTTTAATTTATTTAACGTACACTGAGTACCATATTTTTGTATCTCTTTGTGCCAGAATCCCCCGCTGGGGTTTCTCTTATTCAAAGAATTCATAACCATTATGATAAAAAACTGAGGAAAGACAATTAAATCTAAAAAATCCTCAAAAACGTCAAGGTGATAAAGCCACGCTGATATCAAGACGACGGGGTCGGCTTGCTGGTGTTTCGTTGGTTTGTGGTCGACCGAAGGCCTACTGATGCACAAGTATATCAATAGGCCGCCATAGTGCGGGGTGATCCACACATGCTACATTGCCTGGATTCGCTTTGAGTACAGAGACACTACTCATGCTTTCTATCATGCAGAGTAGAGTCCCTTTGGCAGGTTAAAATAGAAAACCATAGATTCCAAATATGATGTAGGAAAACGTAAAATATAAATAGTGTTCATAAAACACATCTTACTATTCAGATATAGAAGGAGACAGGTTTTTTAGCTGACTTTTAGATTGTACCCTTTTGCTATTTCCATGAGCAACTCAAAATATTTTTCTTAGTTTTTTACGTACCAAGTCCTGCGTGTCCGAAGCAGAAGAGGCAACCGTCTGTGCCGTTGATGACGGCGTGTATTACATCCGTCAGTGCACTGGTACATATCTCCGTCTAAAACAAATATATACAAATTATGAGTTTTATAAAACTTACATCTTCGACTACCTCGTTGGTCTAGCGGTTAGCGTATGTGACTGCCAAACAACAGGTTTTGGGACAACCAGTCATGAACATCTATGGCAATCGTTATTCGGAAGTTAATGCCCTTAAATATACTGACAACCAGTTCAGTATCCGACTTTCGTACGCCCTCATGGTAACAAAAGTCCGATACCAGTTGCTACATGGGATTATATTCAGGTAAAACCGGTTGAAATAATAGCCGCACCCAATCAATATTTTTTTAAAACAACAATAATTAAGAAGAGAAATTAAATGAAACTTTCGTCTGGAGCACTAATTAAGGATAATTAGGAAATAGGTATCGTAGTAGGTACCTACAGTATTTTATTCAAAATGAAATAAATAATTCTATTCACATAGAGACGGGTTTTACCATGTTTTGCTTTCCTTTCAGATAACAAATCTAGTATTAGCCCTAGTTTTAGTTTCATAAAGTAATTAGTAGTTTCATAAACGAGTCATCTGCGGCTTGTGAGCCGCAGACGACTCGTTTATGAAACTATTTGATCTACAAAGTAGATGTTTCTTTATTAATAATAAATACTAGTATTAATAATTCAAAAGTAAACAGTTACTTTACAGTTACTCGTATACTTATGTATGTGTGACAGCTAAACCTCTGCACCGAATTTAATGAAATTTACTACTACTTTTTACCACGATAACTGACTTACATACAATATAAAACCTCTGACTGTTAACTTACTTAACTTTCATTCAATTATACGCACATTTTCTTAACTACAAAGTACCAAGAAAATAATTTTCTTCAACCAAGTGAGGGTGGGTAGACAATACTTTGAATAATTTAGTCAAATCTTCTACTTATAAAGCGGAGTAAAGCTGCCAGCAAAGAGCCGAGGTGTTTTCGTTCCACCTAAACAGGTAATTACATGGACTTAAGGTGCGCTTAGATTGAAGGGTGACAATGAGTTTGTATTTACGACACCATTTAGTTTATATGTTTACTATTTTTAACCGACTTCAAAAAAAAGGAGGAGGTTCTCAATTCGTCGGTTTTTTTTTCTTTTTTTTTATGTATGTTCAGCGATAATTTCGTCGTTTATGAACCGATTTCAAAAAATATTTTTGCATTAGAATGGGCGTAGCTAACAGGTGGTCCCATCATCACCATATCGGGATCTGATGATTGGATGCCAAGGAATTCGAGGGAACTCCTCAAATATCATAGGCACAGTTGTCGCGATTTGGGATCTCGGAATAGTTTTTCTTTGAAGTCGGTTTCTTTTCGTTAAAATTATATAACCTTTTAGTTGATTCGCATTTCAAAATCTTGCTAAACCTTAGCCTCGTAAGGCCCAACCTAAATTTAGGACGATATACACTACGACCCAATGTACTAAAAATAGGCGCAAGTAGTTGCGGCCCAGAACTTTGGTTTAGTAAAAAAGTGTTAAAATGTAATGTTTTTGGCAAAATTATTTTAGGGGGTATTTCCTATACCGAAAGTTAACTATTCCATACAAAAAATATGTTGAAATAATTTGTCCTTTTTTTAGGTTACTGGGTCATAGTTTTAAGTATGATTGTTCGAAAAAATCAAATTTAGTAAATTTTTGATCATGTCATAATTTTAGGTCGCTGAGCCGTAATTTCATAATTTTAAAAACTGTCTTGGGCCGGAACGTCATAATATTTTTGTCATTAAATTAGGTCGTTGGGCCTTACGAGGCTAGTAATCTAAAATTTTTGTTATCGTTAGTCTCGGTTCTTTGTAATAAATCCTCCGTATAATAATAAGAAAATTGTTTCTGGTTTAACTTGACATTTAAAAACCACTGTAGTTATAGTAGGTAGGTAGTAGAGCTACGTTGATTTCAGCTCGAATGGGCCGGCTCGACCGGGGCAATACTACCCTAACACTGAAGATCAACGTAAAATGATTGCATTCGTGCTGTCGACTTTCATTGGTGAGTTTCAGTTCAGAGACCCGGAGATTAATGAAGAAACACCTCACCAAGCCGCCATGGTGTGGGTCACTATGCAGATTGTATTAACTCACAATGAGGATGGTGGCCCCTTCTCCTGGATTCTAATCATGCTTTCCATCAGGGAGAGTAGAGTCACTTTGATGATGATGAGTGGACTATTAAAGGCTGTAGATGATGCCGATGATGGCTGGCATACTTAAATACTTTGGAATCATATTCTTTGAATAAATGCATGTTTTTTTCACAAAATTATTTTGTGATTAAAAATTATATAATTTTTTAAATGATTTCTATATTCCCTAATTATAATCGAAATCCATGTAATAATTAAAAAAATGAGGAAATGACCAAATTCACGGAATTTTCTGAACTTTATGATTGTATTTTTTTTTAACATACTAAAATATTACAAAAACGTAATCTTCAGTAGAGCGCATGAATTGTTTACGGGACCAAAACCTTCCCTTACAATCCAACATCTTAATATTTAAGGCTCAATAAATCAGACCGGTTTATAAGGTCATAAGGAGATAAAAGCAGTTGATCACTTTGACAATATAATTATCTATTGTGTGATTAAGTAATTGTGGTCTTTTTATCTATATTTTCGCTAACGCCAATCTTAATTAAATGGACTTAAGGTAGCGTTCTGAGATTACGAGTGCGATAGGGTGGCGATGATTTGCGACTATTAGGGATAAATTTTTGTCGTATCACTCAATTGTAGATTTAGATTGTTAATAACAATAACTAAGATTAATTATTTGTAATATGTAGAAGATATATGTTGATACAACTTGTAATCAGAATCGCCGTCCACTGCTGAACGAACTCCTAAGAAGCACCAACCACCACTTTCTTTAAATCGTCGTGTCCATCGGGCCACAAGGCGCCGACACTCCGTTTGCCTGATCGTGGTCTCCACTCAAGCAAACTTTGGCTCCAGTGACCACTAGTTCGTCTGGATACTAATTTAAAGTCTATTTATTTGATATTTATGTAACTTTTGTAATTAATAATATTATTTTAGGTTTAGCATTTTTCATATTAAATAAAATTTTTCCTAGTAAATAAATTAAAATTTGACAAAATATTAATCCTAAGAACAATATTTAAATTATGTCACCCCAACTTGAGAACATAAACTCAAAACTGGAATACTAAAATTGTTTTGAATGAAAATTTTAATGACCGTCTCAGTTCGCTAATTGCGAATGCTTACCCTTAATTGAGAGGGTAGGTAATCAATTTCGTTATTAACTTCCGGCTCATTTTATTGAATGATTTCATTAAAATTATTACACCCCCGCTTGTTATTTTTAATTGTATCATTGACGAATCCATACTACTACTAAAATTAACTCTATCTGTCTGTTACGCTTTCCCGCCTAAACCGCTGCACTGACTTTTTAATCAAATTAGGCATAGAGATATGTAGTTGCATAATGGAGATTGCTGAACGCGCAGGCGAAGCCACGAGCTAAAGCTAGTGTACTTATGTCTTTCTTCTCACCTCTTTTTTTATATTAACTCTAACGGTTGTTAGCTTAGATGTTAGCACTATAGCTTCAATAGATAATAACTACCCTTCTTCATTCTTTTCCAATTGTCGAAATGTCCATCCAAAGGTTGCCTTGATAAGATTGCTTTTAGCAATAAGGCCGCCCATTGTACATATCTTATAGAAACTTTTAAATGTAAAAATTTGTATTTGGTGTACAATTTAGCTAGGAAATTTGCGAATTTATGAAATATGGTTATAGTCATCACTATATGGTCTTGTAGTAAGGATCGCACAGTACAATGCATTTAATGTACTTTGTTTCCTAGCCCAGTGGTTCAAAGGTTCTCAATAAAAGCCACATAGGCTTATAGGCTTAATTCATTGAACTCAATGTAATCCACCAGAATGACATGTATTGTGTTGACCACTGCAGTTTCTGTTATGTAGAATATGTGACGTCTGTATTGTGTTTATGATATCTGTTAGTATGAATACGGAGTGTCAACACCTGTTTTCGTCCCATGGGTATTCTAAGAGGCAACTACCATTCCTACCCTTGGCTGTAGATTTACCTAAAGTCAGTCACTATCATGTAGGGTAGTTAGAAAGCCCTTATCTTTCTACTGGAGATGTTGACAGAGACAAACTTATAACACCTTCTATCATCATCGAATGCGCTATTGGATGCGCTTCTGTATTACTACGTTCCTTCACATTTTAGCATTCATTTAAATTAAATCTACTTTCATTATTTCAAATTTATAATTATACTTTTTGTAATCTTGCATACTCAATGTTTTCCGGTTAATAACACAGCATAAAAGGTATGTACGTCTACAGTGAAATTATTCTCGAGAAATTTTTGCATATGTAGTGGTGTGTATATTACTCAGATCTTAGAGCGCGTTTCCACTGTATCGTTCTGGCCTATACAAAAATGTTTCGATATCCTAACATTACTATTTAATTTTATACTTATCCCTAGCAACACTCTGATTTTTGTTTTCAATAAAAACAAGTTTTTATTTAAAAAAAAAGGTTTTGACTTTATAAAAAAAAGGTGTGTGTGCGATTCACACACGATAGAAGTGAAACTTCAAAGAGGACAGACCGATATACACGGTTAGTTTTTAATTACCAAAGAAAAACTAGGGGCAGATACAGAACTTATATACTAACATAAAACACCATAGAACAAATACCCAAAACACAAAAATAACTGAGTTATTATAGTTTTTAAAATGTTAGAATACGCCCATAATTTATTGTCACCCAAATAGTTTACACACGCGTATTTTAATTATCAATGAATAACATTTTCTGTTTCAATGTGTGCGACGCATCGCCCAATAATTTCAAATCAGTTCAAAGTTCAAAGCATGCCGCCATTAGGCGCACGCGGCGCATCGTAGGTATTAGGTACCCCGCTCGCACCCGCAACCCGTAGGCTAGGACATTGACACTTTCTTGTTACGTAATATCATGTCGTGAATTAAATCATGCGTTATGAACAAAAATTTGGTAGTTTTCGGGAAAATATTAACATGTATTTTTTTTTTGTTTTAATTACATACATATATATGTTCAGTATCGAAAGCTGAATACCACATATTTTTTTCTCTGGACATTAAAAATTAGTCGTGTATAATTTTTTTTTCCTTTCATCTAGGTTGTTAAAACTCCGGGGGTCTACGGGGGGGAGGGTCAATTTCAAATTTTTGTTATTTTTGGCCTAGGACGCACCGTTTTCGAGATGTTTCAATCTAAAGCAAAACATCGTCACTTGATAGTGGCAAGTGGAAACACGCACAAAACCAGAATAAACCAGTTTACGCTGTCCGCAGGTGCCACGTGACCATACACTACTACAAACGCAAAAATTTCTCCAAGCTAATTTACCTGTAGATCATCCAAAGATCGCATCGGATAAAAGCCTTTAAATTGTACAGCCATGTTAAAACAAAAGAAATTACAATTTATTTTAAATATGAAGAACCTGCCTTTTTTTATAAATTTCAGTAGAACCCGTAAATTAAATTTACTGTGGAATTTATGAATCCTTTTATGATGAGAGCTACCGTAGTTGCGTAGTTTATGTCAACTTATCACATTTATACGAACGATTGATGAGGTTCCTTGTAAAATAGATTTTATGACTGCAATTTGAGATAATTAAAACACAACTAGACATAAAGTCCACTTAATCTAGAAAGAACAAAAGCACACTTAAATTTATGTTGCACCAAAAAAGAACATTGGCGAAGGTGTACACTTTGTCATAAAGGTAGATTACGTCCATAATTGCTATGTGTGTGACGTCACTAAGCCTGTAAGCCAGCGCACCGTCCAGGACTGAGTTATTGCGCGGATAACTAACATGTACGAGGTGTAGTCTGTAAGCTAATGGTAGTACAGACAGGTTAATATCATACTTGTTTATAGTTTACTCTATGTGTAATATACCTACATATTTTATATGAAGTAAGGTATTTTATGTTAAACTGTGTAAGACGTTATCATCATTTGACATAACTACAGCAAAACTATAACGAAGGATAATATTTTTGGCAGACTTTAATTTGTCTGTTACTGAACCGATTTTAATATATAAGGTATCAATAGATTCATAAGAATTATCCGGGTGACATAGGATAAATAATTTATTTTCATAAGTTTTTATCAAGTGTGATTATAATTTAAAAAAATAATGTTGTTCTTAATATAAATTGGAATCGGTTTAAAAAGCTAAAAAAAGAATTAGCGTTTTATATATTTTCTCAATTTTTTCGTAATATTAAACTGTATTACAAGTTATTAAAATAATACTTATATCTCTAAATTTAAAGTGTACGTGGAGTATCTTGGTAAGACTTAATTCTAACTAGAATTTAATGGACAATAAATGAATCTTTAAAGACTAAAATCTTTATGTACGTCATTTTGATGAACTTCTTGCTGCTTACAATGTTCTGCATTGCTATATGTGCAATTAGATTTTTGTCTACAAAATCGCTAAAGCAATTTTAATCTTCTACAAGAAGTATCAAGAAACTGAGTCTAACAGTAAACTAACTCCTTATAAGCTTCAAAATCTCGTTAAAACTGCTAACAATTTCTATACGAGGTCGGAGCAAAAATGTGAATTTTTTTTTGAAAGGGTACACGAAAGTTGGCGTTATTCGCACAGTGCACGCCGTTTAACAATTTAAACACGAAAACTCGCGGCTCGCTCCGACGGAGACATTTTTGGTGCATGAAATTCAGAGGGATATAGAACTATGCGACAGACGCTCTACGGACGTTAAGTTTTAAGAGTAAGCGATCTTGTGGTTGGTCAAATGGTTTGTGGTAGATTTAGAGCCCATTGCACTCAGCAGACAGTTAAGAAAGAGTTATTGCTTGGAGTTGGTTGTAGATTAATTCTTAATGTGAGGTTGCTTTAATGGAAAGATTTCGTAGATTTACATATAATAATAAAGATCAGAAACTATTTCAATAGTAACGCTAGATTCTAATGAGCTTTTTTACCGAGGGACCATCCGGACAGTATGCGACATGAAGCGTTAGGAGAAAGACACCCGTTTAGAATATTTTATGAGACACATTATAGTGTACTCCATTTCTAGCTAGGGCAACATTTACAAGCAAATTTCAAGATAATTTCTGATTGCCCAAGAACGGGATGAATGGAACTTTTTGCTGAAGGCCTATTTTCAGCAGTGGATGGCAGTTTGTAGGTTGATTTGGAAGTATTAATCTACTGTCAGTCACTTTCTTTAAACCTTCAGTACATCATCGCCCTACACTACGTCTGCCTACTCGCAAAATAAATACTTACTGAATTTAAAAGATAATTTAATTTTAAAGTCAATATTTTACACATAACCAGTTAAACACGGTTGTTCTTGTTGTAAATGTACAAACTTTACAACAACAAACAGAAAGTTGAAGATGAAGCTAGTCTAATATACTAGTAGCTTAGTTACTCGTTATGTCATTAGCTATCTGCCAGTAAAAGCCCGGTCAAAACTGGACATAAGTTTTTAATTTACTCAATAATAAAAAAAGTGTTATTATTTTTTAGATATTTCTAAATGATTTCAATTTTTTATTTAGACATCGTTAGCTTCTTCTTCCTAGCCTAATTTCCAATATTATTTGGGGTCGGCTACTAGTTACGTTAGCTAAATATATTAAATAAAATGTTTTGTACAAGTTAAAATTAAGGTTAGGGATTTTTCGCTCGGCTCGTTTTCTCAATAACACTTCTGGGTAGGGTTATTACGTTAATCACCTCTTTTGTTCTTGTAATTTCAAGTGTACCTCCTAAAACGTATACAGTTTAGTACTTTCTTCTAATGACGACCATTTTGTACCGTCGCCTCGTCCACGCTGTTAAGTATCAGTCAGAATTTGTCCTAGTTGTTTTTTTCCATCCCAAATTCTTTTACTTTCTAAATCTCGTTAATAGGATTAAGCAAATCTTTTATGAAAATTATATGCATAAATCATCTTTCTAAAAATGTTAATAGGAGAACATTATTTTTAACGTCGAAGCTTAGTATCATTTCAAATCGCTTCGCCTATTTTAAAGTCAAATAGTGTTCTTTAAGGATGCGATAGAATTCCCGATGGAACACAAGGACATCTAGTCCCAAACTAAGCAGAGCTTGTATTACGAGTACTAGACAACTGATATATACATAAACATACTTTTTTTTATATGAATACATGTTATACATAGAAAACACCCAAACTCTGAAACAAATATTTGCTGATCACAAAAACATTTCGACCGACCCGGGAATCGAACCCAAAACCGCATACGCTACCGCATTATTGTATTCCATCAAATGTTATTATGTTTGTCTATTACATATATATATATAAATGATAACAGTTCATCAGCTCGAGACTGGAAAAGTATCGCTATAGATTCACGTGTCAGGTCCTAGTTTAATTCAAGTCTAGTTCCTCTGTTTGTGATTGAGCAGTCAGGTAACCTTTTTAAATATAATAATTAGACTGACCTGCGAGTCATCCTGCGAGAATATAGCGTCGAAGGCGAACATCTTGGGGGCAGCTACTCCAACCTTCCTGTCTTCGGGTGCAGTGGCAGAAGGTGCCGTTTCACACAAGCTGACTTGTTTTTTGCGCTTGTCCATTGAGAAGGTTTGGGTGCCGCTTGTGAAGGGACCTTCGCCGGAGGCACCGACACGGAGCATGACTTTGACCTGTAGATAGAAAAGAAAAGAAAAAATAATAAGTTTGGAGTCGAGTATAGTGCTAGTGTATTATAATCAAGAAATAGTAAACACTTTCCTTCACTGTAGTTAGGAGGAAGAGCCTCTTTTGTTTTTTTAATATATATATTTAGGCCTAACAAAGTATTTGTATTTTGTCTCATGGAAAACCTAGGAGGACGCTTCTGCTTCTTTATTTTCTTCCTAATACCGCCTCAATTGTATCAAGTATAAACTTTTTTATTATATTTTTTATAATATTTATTTTGAAATTAGTGTTAGACCTGAACAAATGAACTGATATTTTTATTAGAACTTGTAATAAAATTTCATTTTAGTTCACTTCCATCTCTCGTTCTCAATAATATTTTATATAAAAATAGCTTATATTTTCTGATAAATCTGTGAACGGTTTACAAATGATCTTAAATTAAAAAAAAATGCCTGGGTCTCGTCTTCCAATATTATTTTCTAATGAAGAGCGTTTCATGGTTTTCCATTCTAAGGGAGATTAGAAAACCTTGAAACGCCTGTTATGTCGCAATGTAAACATCAGATCAAAAGTCCACTTGCTTGCGAAGTCAAGGTAACCGCGTAGTGTACCTGTGAGAGTACTAAATCTGTAACTAACGAACCGAGGCGAAGTAAGGCCAGGTCCAAGCCGTAAGGGAACCAGATATAAGACAAAACTTTAACTCTAAAATGGTTTGTAGACTTTTTATATTTTTGGCCAGGTATTTGCCGTCAAATGAAAGAGATTACAATCATTGTACGGATGGCCAACGGATTTTGATGCAGTTTTCACCAACAGAGAGGGTGGTTTACATTTAAAGTTATGGTCATAAAAATTACATGTCTAATACTATATTCTCAATTGATTTTTTGCACTAAAGTTTTGTCTTTGCAGACAAAAACCGCCATTCAGTCCAAATACTATACGACCTGTTATATCTATTGTACTTTTGGCCTCTAAGACGATTGTTAGATATTGTTAACTTACTGAAATAATAAAAAAAAGCGGCCAAGTGCTAGTCGCCCACGAAAGGGTCCTTAGAAGCAAGTAACATCACATAAAAGTTCTTGTAGATCTTTGTAAGTTTGATCGATGTTTTAATGATAGTGTATTGTTTGAATAAAAGGTAAATAGCGGTTTACGATTTTAAAAAAAACTACTTTTACTAGATCTCGTTCAAACCAATTTTCATTGGAAGTTGCATAGTACATCATATATTTTTTTTGGTTTTATCACTCTTTTATTTTAGAAGTTACAAGGGGTGGGGGGGGGGGGGGATTTTACCACCATTCAATATAATTTGAAACCTCCTTTTTAAAGACCTATCCATAGATATCCCCCCACACATATAGGTTTAATGAAAAGATTGTTTTTTAAGTTTCAGCTCCAAGTAAAGTTCCAAAAAAACAGTATATTTTGGGGGTTCTCCAACCCCCAAAATAAACAGGATTATAATTCGAGCGGTCCGTGAACCGCTAAGTTTTATTACATGCTCCACTATGCCGCGTACCTACTTACGTACTTAGGCGTATCACGATTAGTTACTAACGCAACTTAGTTCGCGTATCACGACAAGTAATTAGTTTGGAATTAATTACACCTGCGATGTCTGAGGCATCGCTGATTCCCTGATCTGGGGCGTAAAGGATGCGCACTATTGTTATAACGTTTTGATAGTTTAAGTTTTCGTTGCCTCAACAGTAATATAATATTGGTGAGAAAAGTTAGGCAAGTTGTAATTTAGAGTGAAATTAATAAAACAATAATTGTTTTAGTTGTGTTAAATAACATTTTGTTTAGAAATTACATGAATACAATTACGTGCTGCGTGTTTGAATGAAATAAAGCTTCACAAATACGTATTTGTAACGCTTTAAGTAAGATACGGATTAAGTAGTCCGTATATTTATTTTCTACTATAAAATCATAAAAAATGGTATGAATTAGAAATCAGTCAATCAATATTAACATACAAGTTATGTATTTCAGTTTGTTTAGTTCGAATACTGACGTCGAAAACATGTTTTTATTCATTTTTTTCTTATAAAAGTCTAAGGTAGTTAGTCCACTGCTACCGTCCGCGGTACGTCACCGTCAACGAGATGACGGTGCCGATGTAATTGAACTGAGCTGACCACCGAGATCTTGTCGCGGTGGACAAACGATTCCGGTCATGTTAACTTGATTTCGGCCAGTAATAATCTCGTTCTCGATGACGTTCTGGTACGTGGTGGCTGTGGACAAATGGCCTTAAACACTAAAAATATGTTTTTATGACAAACACATCCTAAAACCTTTTCATTTCACAGAAGGTAACAGTAATATTATTAAGTGTTCATAACTCAATCGCTTATACTCACACTCATTGTTGGCAACTCAATACGTGCGTGATTTCCTTAATTAATGATAGACGGATTCCATTACACAATTAGTTCAGTATGTGACAGGGTTGGCGAAGCACCTCACTTGACGTGAAAGGCATAATAAATGTACCAAAACTTATTTAAAAGAAAAACAATTATTAGAAAATATTGTCAAAATGAACCTACATTCTTAATGCATAAAAAAGACTACAAAGTTATTTTTCTGAAAAATAAAGAGAGACTATAGCAGTTCTTACTTTTTTAAATTTTATAGCCAGTACTGGAGTTGTTAAATAGTGATATTATTTTAAACAATGTGACAAGAACATTGACGCGTAAAGCTAAAGATTGAACAATACCAATTTTGATTAAGAACATCAGGTATATCTTTTTTAAACTTCCTTGCTTTGAGTATTAGTAAAAAATACACACATATTTTTTTTCACTTACTTGAATAAAATGTTATATTTTTAGAATTGAAAAGATCTCTTGAGAAATATTTAGTGTAGTAAAGAATAATCATGGATCAATTTTGTCCAGTAAGCAACCCTACCTATTGATTTAGTAGCTAGGTATCTGAATAATTTGCGGTGTGTTTCATTGACTGAATTATTCATGAACTTTGACCCGAATTAGCTCACACTGATTTCAGTTCAAGACTAGAAATTTGAGAAGCTCATAAGAGTAATTTGAATGTTAGCTCGAATTACTTGAACTTTAGGCTAATGATATTAACACAGCACCTGATCATACGGTTTTAGTCTTTATGAACTGAAAGATGTTATTAGATTTTTGTGTTCCAATGAAGTAAGTAGTTTCAGATCAGATGCGATGCGAGGTAGGTGCCTTATAGTCTTATTTTTTTTTACTTTTTAAAAGATAACTCCCTCTTTAGGAATATATCTCCTGTGTCGCGGGGAACTTTACAAACATACATGAAACGGATAAAAAGAAAACTCACTCAACTACGACGATTTGTGAATCACACAAAGTGTTGTCCCACATTGGGATTTGAACCCACGACACTTGGCGTTTATACATATCAGTATACAAATTATCATCTATTAGTTGAATTACAATTAAATTCTACGTATATTTAAATCTTAAACCTAGTTTTCTCAGTTTATATTTAAAAAACTTCCTATTACAGCTAATAGGAAATATTCTTATATATAAACTGATTTGGGTTAATAAAAGTATTGTCCACGTATAAACTCGTTGGCAATTGCTAACAGATAAAAAAGATTTACGTTTAACAAAAGTTTGAGCATCTAAATCCACACGCAGGATCCCTTTATCATTTGCGAATGGCCGACGAGAACTGTCAAAAACGCTTTTAAATTTCAATTAGAGTAAGGATTTTGAGTCAATGGAGCGTTTGATTTGGCCTGCACCAGACCGAGTAAATCCTCTAAGCCGCTTGACTGACGGACCGCGCTTGTAGACCGGCCCTGTCGCATAGTGTGCGTCTATCCTTAGTGATTAATTAATATTGATTATTTAGTAGCGTGTTAAGCATTAATTATCATTAAATATACGTTTGGGAATGATGAGATAGATTATTGTGTTAGTGTCTTAGACTGTAGTGAGAGTGAATTATTTATATCGCTATTCTTCTAAATCTATTTAAAACGGTTGTATTAAATAAAACGGTCATAAAATATGATTTAACGTTCAATAAGACTCTTAGAGCATTATTACTTTAAAATGTCGTCGTCGTAAAATCCCGTCACTTACATGGCCTGACCTTTTCACAATCCATTTAAGTTATGTTTCCACGATTTGGATTCTCACGGAAAAAGTGAGTGAAATTGTGTTTTTTTATATATTTGGCTTACTCAGCCTGATAGAATGCATGAGTAGAATCTAGGAGAAAGGACACTATCCTAATTGTGAAGCAGACAATGCATGGTGACCAGCACTATGGCCGCCTAGTGAGATGCTACTGCAACATTCATAATATACCAATATTATGAATGTATGCAATACATAGTATTTCGAAAGCAGTAGGAAGGGCCTGGAAGGGCATTTTGTTTTTTATACCGAACTAGAGAATTGTTATAAATTGGTTTCGGGTTTTATAAACATGATATTTATTAGAAAATGTGCACACAAACATACATTAGCACACACACACATACAGTAAATTTCAAAAGCTAGCTTGAATGAAGACGATAATTTTCGCCACATTTATTATTCACCTTTACGCCTGATGTAAATATTGTCCTATAAGTACATATATGACTATATAGGTGCCATTGTTGGTCTATTGCGTTCCCTAATTTATGTTCATTACAGCAATTTGTGGTAGACGCACGTGCCAACAGTGACTAATTTAGATATCATAGAGAAATATCTTAATACTTAAATATTTAGTAATATATTTGTTAAATGAGTTGGTGTCAGTACAGTCCGTACAGCTAGTGGTTTAAACGAACGCCACATAGTTTCTACATCGCCAAATGTTCTGGATTCCAATCCCACATGGAATAACATTGTATGTGATTCATAAAATGTAGGTTTCTATGAGGGAGATGTCTCTTAAAAAAATAACCATCAAACAATATGGAAAGATAATGAATAGTAAGCACTAGACCTAAGAAAATAATAATAATATAATAGTAATTTTATAAAAAATAAATAAATTTTAATGCTTTTCAAGTAAGATCATTTGAACTTAGAACTAATACTTTTAAGGTCCATTTTTGATTGACGGGTTCTTAGGTCTTTAGTTCAATCTAACTCCATAATGTAAAATCAAACAAAATGAAATACATATTAATTAATGATATATTAAAACAATATAATATATATAAAAATATAATAATGCAAAAAATCTTAATAAGAAGTATCTAAAAAATAAAATTACTTGAACTAAGGCTGATTAATTAATAGTTAAAAAAATCTTTGGCTGAGTAATGACCACAGAAAGAACAGAAGATAAATCTCGTATATTATATATTTTAGATTCACCATCATTACTTATAAGTCTCTGCTGAAAATAGACCTCCTCCAAGGTAAATTACATAAAAATATTATATATAATTCTAATAATTCCTAGTTTAACAATTTTATTGTTTGTTTGATGATAGGGTTTGACTACGCTAATCGCATAGTTGATGCGTGTGCGCTTACCCTTATATTGTCTGCTACAGATAAAATAGAATTCATAATAATGTGATAATATTTTAGATGGTCTAATATTTTTAAAATCTAATATTTTAATATAGTATTAGTAGAATTCGAGGGTAGTGGTCACCAAACTCAATGTGAATGCAGACAATTGAGCATGGTGGCCGACACTAAAGCGACCTAATGAGATGCTCGGGTCCCGCTCTCACCAACGAAACACGACAGTACTAATGGTCTCGATTTGTCTCCGTGTTGAGGATAGTACTGTCTCGGTCGAGCCGGCATATTGGTGCTAAAATCTTTAAAAAAAAATAACACGAAAGGCAGTAGGCCTTGAATTATGTTGCATTGTATTCTAGCCGTGTCCCGCTATGTGGCCCGGAGCGAAGCTAGTCAAAAAAGTTAGTGATCCTTCGGCTTGTTTGTCCCCTATACCACAAAAAAGGAAAAAAATAATAATGTGATTGTGCCTCAAACTATTTAGTTAATTAAAATCAGTTACGTCATTTTCCGAATAAATTAAATTGAAGGGTTCGTTTGTAGTTTCAAATTAACAACTTTTTACTTAATGCATCTGAAAGTATAATACGGTACTTAAATAGAAAATACTTCTAATTTTTGTATGTCTGTTTATTTCAGCTCATCTCTAATCATAAAAGGAGTAACTTGGGTCACCCTTAGTAACTTAGGTTACCGGTTGTTGTTATAATACGTACAATGAAATTCGCAGGTTCAGCTAGAAACCAATAAAAAGGTGTTCGTTTTTAGAGGTTACTCGTAAAAACTGGCGTTCTTACGTAGTAAATCAACATCTATGCATGTTAAGTAAAAATCAAGATATTCATGGTTTCAGAACTAAGTAAATCCTTTGCAATAATAATATGGAGATTCGATATTATTCTGAGGGACAAAATGACAAACAGCCCCGAAATTCAGAGGAAAAAAACAAATCTCGTGAACAAAAATAGCACACAATCCGCCATCTTTTTTTCTTGAAGCGGGAAAGTCATTTGCCTTGTGATAAGGATTCAAATTATCTTGAGGGATAATTCATGCAAATGATTTGTTAGTATACATTTGTAATTAGAGCGCTGTATAATTTGTGCGCCTAAAAGACAAATAGCCGGATTGCTGTTTTTTAATTCTCATTTGCTTTGGTGTGGAATGTGTTTTAAAAATATATTTGTTTTTAGTGCAGTAGATGTTAACCTAATTCGAATACAGGTATTTTGTTGTTTACATATTTCGAACAATAAACAATTAAAATAAATCTAATATTGAGTAAATTTTTGCTTAACTTCGTTTACAATGCTTACTTTTATCTGCCCCGGTGGTACTTTTACGCATTCTGTGATTTTTGTGGTAAACGGGACTTATTCGCGATTAAAATTAAAAAGATTACGATTCCTTAAACTTTCAGACGTTTTGAACGGGTTATACTGCTCGTGGCCAATAGTAGAAATCCGTTCGAAACGTCGGAAACTAGAAGCTTTTTAATTTTATACCGAATAAGTCTCGCAAATAGGCAAAAAAATTAGAATTTGCAAATATTTTTTTCGGAGTTTGGGTTTTTTCTATGTATGTTATGTACATATCTACAAAAAAATATAGTATTTAAGTATTCTATCAGTAGTTTAAGCTCTGCTAAATTTGACGTAGGTGATGTTGTGTATTACATGTCCGAAATATTTATTTATTTATGTCAGTAGGGGGATCCGAATGCTCACATTTTCTTTTGGAAATACGTTTGTCCCCTGTTGTTGTGCGGCTATAATATAGCGGCTATAATGCCACCAAAAGGATATGTTATAAATTAAATTGTCAGAAAGTGTACAAAAATGATTTTAAGTAGCTAACATTGATCATGGACACTTGCAATTTAGAGTCACAAGCACTTGTGAAAACTCCAATAGAATTATTGGGACCCTATAACTACAGAAACACGAAATATCCTCTGGCTTCGTGGCCTTCATAACTTTAACGTTATTGACTTTCACCATCGAAAAGCAGTGAAAAATAGTGGTATACCGTTTTATCATACGACAGTCGAACCATCAAATCATAAATACGTATAATATCAACACATATTGAACGGTCCTCAAGTATTCAAATACTAAAATGCTTATAAAATAACCTAGCCATAAATTTAAGAAAGAGGCCTCAAAACTACAACACAATAGACCATTACCGTTTGTCAAACGTCACTCACTACTGCAACTTTTTAACATCCTATAGTTTATTGCTATTTCAACCTTTCATATACATATAAAACATCGCTAAAAGTAATTGCCTTTTCAAATCACCCTTTATAACTTCAAGCTTCCCTGTAATTTATGTAAAACTAAGATGGCACCAAAGTAAGTTCATATCTCGAGCAATATTGCACGAGATTCTCTTAGATAGGGGAAAATAAAGTTAGCTACGTTCCATATATTTGTGGTTGGCCTGAGGGCGAAGGCACCGCGGCCATGTGGGGCGCATTTAGAATGTATTAGTGTTCAGTAAATTATAAGGTTTTTAGCCATATATGTATCTTTGATTGTTATCATTTTAAATACGGCTTATTTGTTTTATTTGAGGTTTTTATATAATAATCTATTTATTTTTGATGTTTTATATCTTTATGTGATACTTCTATAGCGTAGTACTTAAGTGGCTATGGCATTAAGTTTTATAACTTTGACAGAGAATTTTCGAATACAAAATTTAATCTTCTTTTCGTACATTATAATATGAAAATAAACGGAATAAAAAATAATATGAAAATGAAAAGAAACGGAAGCGTGTGAGTAATGATGTGATGGTGTTAGGCTTAGCCATGATACAATAACACAAGTTATGACACTCCGAGGCACGGTGATGACGTAGGTGACACAAGACCCGTCATCTCCTCTATCGAAAGGCTGTCAAACTTCATTTTGAGGAAAAATTATCACTTATTAATAAGTTATGGTATAAACTAAAAAAAACTCCCATGTAATAAATTACCCCATAATTATAAAGTCTAAGAGAGTAGATGACGTATCCTGTGTCACCTACGTCATCACCGTGTCTCGAAGTGCCATTTCTTGTTTTATTTTATCACAGGTTTAGACAACAGAGGGTAAGTGATATGGAAAATGTCATGTTAAATCATAAGCGTTTTTCGTTAGGCTCACTCCTTTCTTTGTCTATGCACAGTACAGTCATATGACATGGTAGGTTTTGCATCTTTTGAAATCTATAATTATGGTACAAATAGTACATATATAACAAGATTTTAGGATCGTAGAGTATCAGTTAACAGTACTTGGTATGGCTAATTGTAAACTCTCTTGAAGTTACTTAGTGTTAGCATTTTAGCAATATGTTAATGCATTTTCGTATTTAGTGTTAGTAGCTCTATGTTTAACAACAAAAATAAAATTTCATAAATGCACATACTGATTTACGTTATAGTCTAGCGAAAACCGTAATCGGATCGAGTGAAAAATGGAGCGCAGACAATGACAATAACAAAAATAGCTATGCAACTTTATGATTAGAGACGGTGTTCCATTTTCAAATAACATCAAAAAAGTTACCAAACCGCGTAACTAGTAAATCGTATATTTTCGGCAATATTCGTGTAGAATTTAAATTTAGAAGGCGACGCGTTGAGGCGGGAGCACCAATCGTGACGTTGCGCGCGCGACCATGCATAAAATTAAACTTGGAAAATGAACCGTTGAACATTTTCGCGCCTTCTATGTGCTAAGCTGAGAAATTCGCGTCATAAACCTTCTTAGTGAGAAGGGGCTGATAAAAATGATCATGGATGGTTCGAGATTAGGCCTAAGATAGAAATTATAATGTGAATTGAACCGTTACTAATATGCTTATTTATTTAATATTTGAAGATATCTTTCTTTCTTGGTGACATAAAGATACATGGGAAATCAGAAATCACGGATTTTGAGCACAAGTAACACTTCATTTTAATATATTTAATCTTTAAAGTAAGCTTATTTGTTAAATAAATTATTAGAAAAAATCCTACTAATATTATAAATACGAAAGTAACTCAGTCCGTCTGTCTGTTACGATTTCACGACTAAACCGCTGAACCTATTTTAATAAATTTTGGTATAGAGGTAGATGGAACCTTGGGAAAGGATATAGGATACTTTTTACCACGATAACCGACATACACGCGGGCGGAGCCGCGGGCAAAACCTAGTATAAAATAAATATTGTAGTTACACAAATTCAAAAATTACTATTTTTATTCTTACAGGTCAGAGTTGAAATAAAAAGATCAACCATCCAACAAAATAAACAAAACAAAATAACAAGACGATCTGATAAACTGTTGTCTCCTAATCTATATCTATACTAGTTGACCCGGCGAACTTCGTACCGCCCAACTTTAAAATTCCAGAACTTGATCGCAGCGCCACCTACCGGGTCCAATTGCGAATCTAAACCATTCCCAGATCCCCTTGAACACACACAAAAAATTTCATCAAAAT
This sequence comes from Phragmatobia fuliginosa, assembly GCA_932526445.1. Lineage (NCBI taxonomy): Eukaryota > Metazoa > Arthropoda > Insecta > Lepidoptera > Erebidae > Phragmatobia > Phragmatobia fuliginosa. The sequence goes on along the minus strand of OW052064.1, from coordinate 9,297,127 downwards.
CGGTCCAGTCGTTTGAGAGAAGTTCAGTGACATACACACTCACAGAAGAATTATATATATAAAGATTTGTAAAATAAACTTGAAAGTTTCAAGTATCACAAAACTTTGAAGAAAAAAAATGATTCCATTTAATTAAATACGGTTGTCAGTAAATTGGTAAAGCAGCAACAATTTCAATAGATAAATGGACTATTTACAATCGATATGCCTTTCCAAAGGTCATCTCTATAGCTTTTTAGGGCAGGGCTTTTTCAGCTATTTGATGTACTCTAGAAAGTTTACAGATGAAAATAATTAACTTGCGTCTAGATAATGTTGGATTCTGTATAAGCTGTTATGGCAATTAAGAGCAGGTAGCCTGTGTCCTTAATTAAGAATTAAAGTATCTCCATGTAAAAAATCAATGAAATCGTCATCGTTTAGCCGTGAAAGTGTTTTATGGATAGTATAAATAATAGGCTCTAAACCTATAGTATAAAACTCTTTTCTAAGGTGAGGAGTATGTAAAGTAAATGACTATGAACAGCTTGATGTGACATACACCTTTGGCACAGTTTTACAATTCGTATTAGGTAGGCTCTAAAAATAAATATGAATTAATAAAAAGTATGTAAATATAACAAGGGTCGTGAATGTGCACATAAATCATATAAATGAAGGATACAAGCTTGTTTACGAGTCAAGCAATCAAGCAGCCGACGTCGCGCAAACGCCGTAAAATATTTCGCAAACATCATTAGTGATGGGACGTGTAAAATAAGCCGCATAATCCCGCGAAAAAAAATCGAAATGACGTCACACATGGATTAAAGTGTTGCTGTCAACAGTCTCTACGGATTTTTAATTAATTAAAATTGTTGACTGTCTTTTCGTATAGCAGTAGCAGAAGCGTTATATCTATACATTTATCTCTCTTCCTAGCCTATTTTAACCGATTTTATTAGGATATATCGATATAAATTAAGAAAATTGAAATGTCTGATTTTAATTTAAATTTCAAAGTTTTTTTACTAAATTTTTATGAGTTATATATACGTGACTTAGAACAAAATCTATTTTTTTACTTTTTTGTCTGTATCTCTAATTGTTCCGACTAATCGCTGGAACAACTTGACCGAATTTGACAGGGTCTTTACTGACTAATAGCTGTTGCTATAAGGAATAATTTAAACTAGTGTTAGACTTTAAGTTTTGATTTCTTAACCCAGCCATATAAGCAAGTAACCGGGGCACCTCCTACAATGGGCCGGGAAAATGATGCAGAAACATCTCCCGAGGCCGTTCTGGTGTGGGTCAGCGTGGTGAATTGTCTACACTAACCATGAGGATGGTAATCCCCCATTCCTGAATTCTACTCATGTTTTGTTTAACACAAGTTATAAAGGACTGCGTCACAAATACGATTCCCAGTTCCAATGTCATTGCTTGTGTTTAACTGTTTTATTTAAATTGGAATCCGTAATTGATAGTTAAATCGTAATTGCATGCAAAGTGAAATTACTTACGCACAGGCACGATACAATTATTGAGTATAGAATCCGATTATTTATAATTATAGTGAACGATTTCAATGAAAAAGGTTTTAGTGACTACCACTGAATGTCGGCATAATTTGTGTAATTTTATTTTCTTAAAGTTATTAACTGTTCATAAGCCTAACTAAAACTTCAAAAAAGCTAAACCTAATAAGAATTTATGGTTTTAAATTTATAGAACTTCAAGGAAATTTTGAACAGATAAAACCGGGAGAAAATTATATTATTAATAATCTATTAAGTAACCAAATATAGTCAAATATAGTAGGACAGAACATTCTTGCTTAGGACAGGTCTAAGTCCAGTCGTAGACCATTAGAGGCCGTGGATATTAATGGTAAAAAAGTATTATCTAATGACACCTGAAGCGCTCATAACCACTCAGCACACTCGGCTATTCTTTTCAATCACTTAAGTGATTGGAAAGAATAGCCGAGGGTAAGCAACAACGGCGCGGTCAGACCTAGATGGGTGACCATTTGTGGTATGGCAGGTTATGAGCGATTCCGTGGTTCGGAGGTCACGTTAAGCATTCGGTCTGGGTTGTTATTTATTTATTTTTATTTATTTATTTATTGGCCTACCAACAATTGTTTACACATATTCATACAATTTACGACATGACCATGTACTAATGACTAGTGTAACAATCTCTTAAAGGTAAGCACCACATGCACATTAACAATAATTAAATATCAGTAAGATTACTCTACATGTAATATAGTGCCATTAATTAAATTAAATTAAATCATATCAAATTAAACTAAACTAAATCAATTCAAATCAAATCAAATTAAATCAAATTAAGCCAAATTAAATCAAATCAAACTAAATCAAATCAAATTAAATTAAACCAAATCAAATTAAATCAAATCAAACTAAATTAAATCAAATCAAATCAAATTAAATGAAATCAAACCAAATCAAATTAAATTAAATCAAATCAAATAAATTAAATTAAACCAAATCAAATCAAATTAAATCAAATTAAATCAAATAAAATCAAATTAAATCAAATTAAATCAAATTAAATCAAATTAAATCAAATTAAATCAAATTAAATCAAATTAAATCAAATTAAATCAAATTAAATCAAATTAAATCAAATTAAATCAGATCAAATCAAATTAAATTAAATTAAACTAAATTAAACCAAATTAAACTAAATAAACTAAACTAATGACTAAATAGGTACAAAGAGTAATTATAATGATTCACGCATTATTCTGCATAAGATAGCATTATAAGATAGCAGTCGTGAAGCTTAGTTGGAGGCCTAAAAAACATCAAACGGTAAGATTACATAGCAACAACGTGTCTTGCCATTTCCCAACCTGCACTGGGCCTGGTACATTATGTGCTGTTGATTGAATAAAACCTACAACCTACTACGCAGTTAAGGCACATAGTTATCGTTTTTATACCTATATTTTATTTTCTCTCTTATTTCAAATATCATCTTAAGCTACCGTCAACATCATTAGTCATTTCGTTCCATTCATGAAATCCCTGAAGAAAACGACAGCTCGTTATATTTTAGGATATTTTACGCCCACCACGATAGTCTTTAGGTTGCTCTAGATTACGGACTTTTGAATAATACATGCGGAAAGTCGCTTAGTAAGCTCGGGATGCCGAGATGGTTGACTGGTTGGATAGTTACATAATGGAGTAATGTCTAGTCTACAATATATTTAGTAAAATATAATTTACTAGCTTTTCGCTTGCGTGTATGTTAGTTACAGCGGTGAAAAGTAGCCTGTCTTTGCTCAAGAATCATATCAACTAGTTGTCCATATGTTTGAAGGCACTGACTTCCCAATAACGATTGCCATAGACGTTCATGATAACCGGGATGTACGAAATAACATGCTTTCCGAGGCATGAGCGTGACTCACCGCCAAACTTTAATATATATTTTTATGAATTTTTTGTAAGAAAAACCCAACCACTCATATGGCCCGACCCGGAATTTGAAACTGAGACCTCTTGATTAGTTGTTGCATGCGCCATCCTTTAGCTTAACGAGGCATGCCTTAACTTAAATAATAACAGTAAAAGAATAATCGAATGAAATCTAAACACTATAGACCTCCTCACAAAAAGATAGAAAAAAAAAGATAGTTCCTTGGCAAGTAACACATCCATACATAAAACAATATGGTTAACCTTCCCCATCTTCGGCAAATAAAGCATACGGTGGAGTAGTCCCCAAGTCATGGGGTCACAAGATCATAGCGGAATGAATTATGTAAATGCCTTCAGCGGTTAACATCGTAATATTGTAAACGACACTTTCCACCCCACTGTACTTACGGCAACGCAAGCAACACTGGATAAGTCATATTTTAAATAAAATGTTAAGGGTAACATAGTCATTCATTTGTGGGTAATTTTATGATAGTCATTAAAATATACAAATGTCATTCACTCATCCGGTTTGCGACCATCTGATCTACTGAGCTGAGTCTATATTATTTCTAAATACATGTAGTTAGGATTGTCATTTTTGATACTAGTTATTCATGATAAGCTTGAACTAACAATGCACAATACGATAGACTGGACTAGACGATAGGAAAGTAGATAGGATACGTCGGGACTAATAGACAACTAACTAACTTAATTTGCTTTAGGAAACTTTTAATAAATTTATACTCAGTGTTCTCAGCATATCGGTTCTAATATCTAGTCATTACATTACGCGTACAGAAAAAAAGAACAACGAACTTATCTGAAGCACTTTCCATTAAATTTAACTCCTAACGTGTTCTTGGTACAGGACTACCGTGCTCATAAATTGAAGAGTCGGGGCCCCGCGGGGGATCGGTGCAGGTGAAAATTATCAAAAGAGGGGCTCCAGATTTAAACCAAACATGCCTTACCCCATCTGCACAATGTTCTATAAAACAGAATCGTTTTATATTCGTGAATGTACATTGGATATTGTTGTTTTCTTACTACGCAGAAGCTATTGAGGTGGCGCTGTTCACTATAGCTCCAACAAATAGTGATCCATATAAATAAATCAATTTAAAATAGTTACAGTGCCTACAGCATATAAAGTTAACCGTAAAACCGCTTCCGTAAATTAGTGAAAGATGTGACATAGTTATCAGATCTCTAAACACTAGGAAACACCACGTAAATCAGTGACACTAAATTGTTAAGAAGTACAATAAAATAAACATAAATAAAGCAACAAAGTGTAGTATTCTAGTTATAAGTGATAAAATCAGTGATAATTTTACATCAGAGCGATATAAACTGGTGAGCACTATAGTCATAACTTTAAATTTTGATCTAAATCTGTGTGAAACTGTGAACTAAGTGTTTGGAATGTGAAAAAAATTCCTAAGCGGTGACTCATAAAAACGGTTATTGCACTTTAAAAATCACTAATCTTACAAACTGATTCCTAAATTAGCTAAACATTTCTAACGTTTACGTAGCTTACCTGTGAAACAGAGCGACCGCCAAAACAAACGGAAGGTCGCCGGTTCGAACCGCGTATATAATAATTGTCACTTTTTGTGCTATTATTTATAAACATTGTCCTAAATAAAATCCAAAAAGTAAGAGATACAGGCTACGAAAACGGCGACCTCTAACGTTGGTCATGTGAATCACAATTACTTTCACGAAGCCAAATTAATTCCTGTATCTATAAAAGTTGATTCAAGCAATAGAGGACGCTACGAGTAACAGACCTCTGTCTGTGAAATCACAAAGGCGAGGGTTTGTGGGTGTGCGTTTGTTATTCCATCACGCGGAAACTGCTGAACGGATTTCGGTGAGGCTTTGCAGTGGTGTGGCCTGTTCATCGGAGTTACGCATAGACTGCTATTTGCCGCGACAGCCAACTTATACGCGGGCGGAGCTAAGGGCAACAACTATTACACAAACAAATAAATCAGCGTTAACTAGCTGTATTTTAAAACAGTGACATCTTAGAGTGCCTATTTTATTTAATAAAGTAAATCAAAATATGCCGCTTAAGCGCACACCTCCCACCCCCGTTGCCCCATCGACGTCTGCGGGGGTCTCTGCGTGCACTCGAGGTGCCCCTACACCGAAGGATTCGCAGATGCCGCAGTGTGGGTCTGACCCCGATGTACAATCATTCGCTGTAAATGTTACTGAGCGTAAAAAAAGGAAATATGACGAAGAATACACTGATGTTACAGCCCTTATTAAGGAAATGTTTAGGTCCTTTTCTAAGGAGCAAGACATACGCTTTCAGGAACTCAAGGCGAGTATGGATGTTATGTCCAATAAATATGATGAATTCCTGTCCAAAATTAGTTCTCTTGAAAAGGAAAGAAAAGCTGATAGAATACTTATTAAGGAGCTGGAGGAAAAACTAGAAGCTATTGAACGGAAGTCCCGAGGAACTGGTATAGAGATTCGAAATATTCCAAAACAAGACAATGAAAGCAAAGATACCCTTTGTAGCGAAATTAAAAAATTAGGAAACTCAATAAACCTTCACATCGACAACAGGAACATCAAGGATATCTACCGTTTGAGATCTAAGGATGCCTCAAACCCGGTAGTCGTGGATTTTACTTCTGTACTTCTCAAAGACCAGGTACTTAAGGCCGTTAAAAGCTTCAATAAAAATAAGGCCAAGAAAGAAAAGTTGAATGCAACCCACTTGGAGTCCACATATCAACCAAAACCACTGTTTGTTACGGAAACACTAACTCAAAGAACACAGAGGCTGTTTTATATGGCTAGGCAATTTAAGAGTAGTCATGGTTATAATTTCTGTTGGACGGCAAATGGGATTGTTTACATTAAGAAAGATGAAAACTCGCCTCCCATTCGCATTAATTACGAAAGCGATATAAATAAATTAAGAAATATCCTGTGACTGTTCTGCGTCCTTTGCTGTGAAATTATGTATTTATATATTCAGCTGTTTCTTCATTCTTTGCATGTCTCTGCTGTTTATATTAATTTAAAATATTGTGGCACACTATACATTCACACATATCACACATCCAACACATTACACTCAGAAAATTACAATTCAATAGTAACCGACTACACATATGTTTTATTTCTGTTACACAATTTCTCACAAACATATAAAACAATTCTTACACATTACATAATTTATATGACGGTTATAACGAACCTAGCAGTCCTATATTTATCTTTTACACCGACCAATACAGTTGAAGAAACCGGTTACTGCATCCACATTCGGTGACATGGTTTGGTTAACCGAGAGCATAGACCATGAAAGTATATCGCACTCACAAACTGTAGCTATCGAAGAATGTCATCAAATAATACCTAAAACATCTGAGCAACTTTTATTCATCACACAGAACATACGCAGCGTTACCTGTAACATGCCGGGCTTTGAGGTCTTACTGGCGAGGTTGAAGCTGCAATGTGACTTAATTATTTTAACAGAATGCTGGCTCACCAACACTACAGTTATCCCCAATCTGCCTGGATATTGCCACGAGGGCACTATAATGAACATTAAACAAAATGATGGCGTAATTATTTACCATAAGGAAAATCTTAAAATAACCATAACAGAACCAAAAGTGAAGGAGTGCAATTGTCTAGTTGCTGTAATTGAAAATCAAATCGCAATAGTCACGATATATCGCTCTCCATCCTATAGAATCATTGACGATTTTCTATCATCTTTAAATACTGTTCTAGAATCCCTATCGCACTACAAACATGTCTATGTTGTAGGGGACATAAACATTGACATTAGTCCTGGTAAAATTAACTTGGACGGAGAGCGTTACTTAACCCTCACTGCTACGCATGGCCTCTTACCCACACACCACTTGGTGACCCGATGCGCAAGCGACTCATGTCTGGATCACATTCTAGCAAAAACAAAACATCCGACCACTACAGGCGTGATTCAAACAACCCTGACAGATCATTATCCGGTCGTACTAAGTGTCATTCTTAAAAAATCGCGCACATTTGCAATAACATCTGTAACTAAACTTAATGAATACGATTTAAGTCAGGATCTTGCCAATATTGACTTTGGACTCGTTTATAGTCAAAGTGATCCAAATACTTCATTGGAATATTTTATTAATTGTCTTAAAACTGCAATTGAAAATAACACTAAACAGGTATCACTCTCTAAACGCCATAAAATTATCAAACCCTGGATCACGCCTGGCTTGTTACGATGCATCAGAAACAGAGACAAGCTACACAAAAAATCTAAACTTGCACCGGGCAATGAGGTTATAAAACTGACTTACATTCGCTACAGAAATTTCTGCAATACGATACTAAAAAAAGTGAAACGAACCTATGAAAAAAACCTACTACAAAATGCAAAACAAGACAATAAGAAGCTATGGAGAGCAATAAAGGACATCACGAACACATCAAAAAAACATACAGACTCTAGAGACTTGCTTGAGATATCCACATCGCCTGAGGAATCGCTAAACATAGTCAATGATTATTTTGTTAATGTAGGAGGCTCGCTAGCAAAAAACATCTATCAAAAAAACTTGCACACGTCAAATTCAATTAGCGAAAACTATCAAATGAATAAGAGCGTATGTAGTTCGTTTGTCCTACTTGACACGACTGAATCAGAAGTAGAAAGCCTAATTCTGGATTTAAGAACGGATTGTGCTAGCGGTTGGGACTGCATTAATAACAAGATTCTCAAATCGTTTAAAAATCTTTTTGTATCTCCACTCACTAAAATATTTAATGACTGCCTTCAGATGGGCATTTTCCCCGACTCCCTGAAGAAGGCTGTAGTGTGCCCAATCCTTAAAGCGGGTGACAGAAGTCGTGTTCAGAACTATCGCCCAATATCTATCCTACCATCTCTTTCAAAAATACTTGAACGCATTATAAACGTGAGGCTTATCAACTACCTGGAAGACAATGGTTTGCTTTCAGATAACCAATACGGTTTTCGTACAAATCGGTCAACTGATCTAGCCGTCAATAAACTCACCGATTATATAACATCAAACCTAGATAACGGTAAAAAGTGCCTCACTATTTTTCTAGACTTAGCCAAAGCCTTTGACACGATTTCTGTTTCCATGCTGCTGGACAAACTGGAGAGATTGGGTGTGAGGGGGATGCAATTGAGACTGTTTGAGAGTTACCTGGTTGGACGACTACAGTATGTTAGAGTGGGAAAGCATAGAAGTGGTGAACTTGAGGTGCTACACGGGGTCCCGCAAGGAAGCATACTCGGCCCTACGCTATTCCTAGTGTATATAAATGAACTCACAAGCTTAAGACTCTCCAAGGGCGAAATCATTTCTTTTGCAGATGATACTGCACTCTCTTTTGCCGCCAACACATGGGATGAGGTCTTTATTGCTGCACAGACAGGTTTTGATGCTGTTGGGAACTGGCTAAATAGAAACATCCTTACTCTTAACGTGGATAAGACGAAATATGTCTGTTTTAGCATAAATAGTGTCACGAAAGGTTTCGATTTTCATAAAATTTTTTCACATCAATGTCAATCCCCCTGCAACTGCTCATGTCCTACAGTAGAGCGTGTAGATTCCATTAAATATTTGGGCATCACTATTGACAGAAATCTGAACTTTAAAGAGCATGTAAGGGTATTATGTGGTAGGATAAGAAAGCTGATTCACATCTTTAAAACTCTCAGGCATGTTGCTGATCCTGAGTTGCTCAGACAGGTATACTATTCACTCTGTCAGTCGCTCTTGATGTATTGCATATCTACCTGGGGTGGCGCTCCAAAAACAATTCTCAAACCGATTGAAATCGCCCAGCGTGCAATATTGAAAGTTTGTACCTTCAAGCCCATATTCTTCCCTACTACTATACTATATCGGACTGTGGGGGTTCTGACTGTTCGTCAGCTGTTTGTAATAAGTGTGTGTCTTCTTCAACATAAAAAACTGACATTTGACCCACAACTTCTGGAAAAACGAAGAAACGATATTGTTTGTCCCCGAATGGTAATTTGTAAAACCAAATTTGCTCAACGATTTACCAATTTCATTGCCCCTTTTGTATACAATAGAATAAATAGAGCTATAAATATATATCCCTTGACAAGAGTGCAACTGAAAGAAAAGGTACGTAAATACTTATTAAAGTTAAATTATGAAGAAACGGAATTACTTCTACACATAATGGAGTAAGTAAAAGTGACAAACAGAAATGACCGACACACATACACACACACACACACAACCACACATACACACACACACAATTTTGCATGAAGACCATTCCATTTTCTAATTTTGTTTTTACTGATTAATTATCAATCAATGTTATAGAGAAATATTTTATAATTATAATTAAATAATTCTATTAAATTATTATGTTGAATTGTATCCGAGAGGATTGGATCTGATAGCCGAAATACAGGCATTGCCTAGTTCGGCTACAGATGTTCACTTTGAAACTCTGTATTTTATATTTGTGAAAATAAACTATTATTATTATTATTATTATTATTATTTTGAGAGGAAAATCTTTTTTCATCTACAGTTTTTCTTTGCAGGTTTTGATCATAAATTTTTACAACTTATATGATTACGAATATAACTTTATTTAAGTTTTATACTGTTCTACGTTTCTAGAGTGCGAGTACAGTTGTGTCGACATTTTGTTGACACAGTATAAAAATAATTCTGTGAATTGCTAAAATTGCAAAAGAAGTTGCAGTCAATATTTAATTACAAAAGTTGAAGTTCGACATATAATACATTAGTATATATCGTTTTCTAAATATAACTAATAGTCTTGATTTTAAAATTATGAATAATTGTTAAATAAAAAGTTCCATTCAACTGGCAATCTTTTCCTTGCAGCTGCAAATATTGGTAAAATTCAAATAATAAAAGAAAGGTACTGGCTAACATAATGTTCTCAATTGGAAACCATTACTTTTAATAATTTTAGAAATACTAACTAAAATTTATCACTTCCATGGCTGTAAAGTTCTTTTATGAACTATAGTAAATATTATTCTAATATACCTCTGTCTATAACTTTAGGTATACACCGACATACTGAAACATTATTAAAAACTCTATCATCACCCTTAATTAAATTTACCTTAACCACTTTATACGCTGTAATTGTAGAGAATCACAGATATATACTTCAAAGTCGTCCGTTTTTGTCATTGTAAATTTAAAGGGAGGTTTGGCCGCAATGGCCTCATAAAATGTTCTCAAATAAAAAGTGTCACTTCACTAAATTACATAGACGCTCAGAGAGTTGTACCTTTAAAGTTGATGGTTAATTCTCGCAGGTTTTACCGGCTATAAAATTGTTATTTTTATTTTCAGGAAGATTTAATGACAGTTTTATAGTATATACGAACTCTTTGCACTTAACTTTTTGTGATTAGAGATACTTTAAGTTGTTTTTTTTTCAAAGATGCGTTTTCTGCAGTGTACAAACGGCTTATTGATTAAAATAGTTAGGGTTAGAGCTTGAACAGTTCTCATATTTGAAGAATCTTACTAAAACGGTAAAGTGGACAAACAAATAGACGCGTCTCTTCATGTTAAGTAGTGCATTGAAGAGCCACAAGTGCGTTTATGAACAACCCATAATGAATTACTACTGGCCTCGGGTCTTCACTCAGCAAAGGGCGAAGGTCATAAAAGTGCGTTACCGATTTGTTTTCCCCTCCCTAAAATTAAAGATACGTTTAATATGGGCATCGTTCATTCACTCGGCAAAAAGTTTTAAAATAATAACTCAACGTTTTTCTATTTGTTGGATATATCTATAAAATGAAATTAATATTCGTTTAGAAGTCTATGGTAAAGATATAAGAGTATAAAATATATTTAACGTAAAGAAAATACTTAATCTATACCTTTTGTTGTAACTAATATTTACCTTCCTAAAATACCTTCATAACCCTCAACTTAAGCTATAACAATAACTACAACTGCACAAATGAACAATAACAGACCTCAACCAAGTCAATTAACATCGCAAGTCAAATATTACGCTTCCAAGTCAATTCTACCGACTTTTAAAGAGCGTCACTACTGCAAAGTTACAATTACCTACACGTTAAAAGCAAAATCTGATTTAAAGTTTGTTGGTGATCGTTAAAATTGCAAGTGTGCGCTAGGATGGACCAAGTTATAAATTTAAATCACTAAGTCTAGCAAAGTTGGGCCAAGTTTGCAGGAACTTATTGCAAATTGGATTACTGTAGTTTGCTACACTGTGGCAATATTGGCTAGTTTGACACGTTAAATAATTTGAGTTATTTGCTACTGAATAACTTAGTTTTATTTAGAGTAAATATGTATTGTTATATTAGTTTTACTCCAAGAACCTTTCCAAAATATTTGTGTTTTACCAACTTTTGGAGAAGCCTAAAAAGGGTATTAGTTTTGGCAGTCTATAATGTGTTTGTATGTTCTACCTACGCCTAGTGAACTGATTTGATTTTTTTTTTTTAAAAGACAACTCCAGCATTATGGATTTTACATTCATAAAAGAAACGGACACAAAGAACACCCACCCTCAGAATAATAATTTGTGGATCACGCGAAGAAAGCGGCGGGGCAACCGCTTAAACCACTAGACCAACCGTGCAATGGCTACTAACAAATTTGTAATAATGACTCTTGTAACATAGGCTATATTCATTTTAACAAAATATTTAAACTTTTCTTGTTTTGTTTAACTAGCATTTGCTTGTAGCCCCGACCGTGTGTATGTCGGTTATCGCGGTAATTAATAGACTATGTCCTTCCTCCAGAATCAAAGGATTTTACCTTCCTAAAATACAGACAAACTAACTTAATAGACAAACCTGACAGATAGAGTTACTTTTCGAAAAAGAGATGCATATCTTTGCCGCCTTTTAGGGAAACCCTTAAATTAGTTAGAATATACCAAGATCACTTTACGTTAATACTTATTTGTTTAGATTCTTGAAGACACCAATATTCGTTAAAAAATATGAAAGAATGCCTCGCGATCCTGGTATTAATTCGGAGTTCAAGCAAATGGTTATTAGGTGTTGCCGTAGGGAAATTCTAAATAATAAAGTTGAGGGTGGAAACGTGCCTAACAAACGGTAAACAACCGATTTTCCTTTTGAAAGAGTTTGCACTTGATAAAACTTGCCAAATTCAAATTTCTGAATTGTATTCTGTAATTACATGTTTTTACCTTTGGTTCTTTGTTTTATTATATCTTATTTTTATTCACTGCCATACTCATAATGAGGCTTTAAATATCAGTTCAGTATCAGAATCGGACTTCTGCAACCCTGAGGGTGAACTGGATTCAATTAATGATTCCCATAGATGTCCGTGACTCCTGACTGTTCTCCGAGGCACGGGTGGGAAACACTTTGATAATTCGTGTTGTTATTAAAAATTGCTTGTTAAGTAGAAAAAGCAACAAAATTTAATATTTGGAAAAGTGTAAAAACAGTTAAGCGAGAAAGGAGAGTAAATGCTCATTACGCGTCGAAAGTGCTGAAGAGGCTTTCGGAGGAGTTCGGCGCTGTTCGGGAAGGTTCGAGGAAAACTTTGAAAATCACGAACATTTGACTAGACATTCGTCGTAACAAACGAATCGTTAAAGAAATGTTCCTACTTAACGTAACATTAAACCCACCGGGGATTTCTCGGGATTGTCGTGTTGCGTGCCTTCCTAATGTATTTTTCTTTGAGAAAAATATGAAGATTTATCGTTTTATTTCAGGGTTTCATTGTCATTTGTTGGTTATGTATACTTTTATTGTCTGATGTTCCGTAACTATTGAAACTTATATTACCTAACTGATATTAAATACATTTAATACTAAAACTGTCATTAGAAGTCCTATTTTTATTGAAAATAATGTTGCAGTGCGTTTTTGTAATTTATCTTTGTGAGATAAACAGCCATTCAAGAATCATTCAAAAATGGGCAGTTGTAGATCGACGCATACAATCGCGTTGATAGTTTTTTCAACTATTACATTAATACCAGTAGGGTAAAATCACGGTCTTGCTTTAAAATAATAATAGAAATGACTTTTGTATGCGACTGTATTGGGGCCCTAGAGTTGGTCGAGAGCGATTACGTGACTAAGCGTTCGGGGACAGTTCTTCAGTGCAACGAATTATACAAGTTCCAAATTTGAACTGAAAGTTCATTATTAGTTGAATGTTTGTTCTAGTGGCCAGTCACTGGTGATTGTTGATTGTTGAAGTTGATTTGTTTATGAAATTGTGAGTGTTTGAGTTTTCGAAGTTGTGGTGTTGTTTGTGATTGTTTAGTACAGTTTAAGCATTTCAGGAAAGTACGTACACTTTGTTTTAATTGATGTGTTTCAAGGGTTTAAGGTATGTTTACTTGTATAAGTTTTGTTAATAATAAAAATAAAAGAAGGTATTGAAGTAGTAGTTGCCGTATATAAATGCTGCATAATATACATGAGGCACAATGTAAAAGGTACCTGCAATTTTTCTCCATATCAATGTAAACTTATATTCACTTTGACTGCCTTGTTGGTCTAGTGGTAAGCGTATGCGGCTGCTGATCAAGAGGTCTCGGGTTCGATTCCCGGGTTGGACCAAATTTATTTGTGTGATCCACACATATTTGTTTCGGAGTCTGGGTGTTTTCTATGTATAATATGTATGTTTTTACAAAAAAATGTATGTCATGTTGTGTGTAAGATGTACGAGAAATTTATTTATTATTATTAGTTATTTATTTAAAACGAGAGTTAGTTTGAACGCAGTAGGTACTGGTCATTACTATTAAATATAAAAATGGAGGGCTCTTGGCCCTGAGTTACTATGTAGTTTAACACATTGCAAAGTTAGCAATACTAGCCAGGTCAGTTTACGATGGGTGACCAACCTGAACATATTGTCCTTGTCCTTAGTAATTGGCAATAGATAGTTGGAACCCTTAAAATTCCAACAAAAGTCTTTCTACAGAACTTCGATTTCGCTTAGTACTTGGTTTGAGGAGGTCAGATTGCAGTCATTCCACGTAATGTCAATGTTTAGGCGTATTGTAGTAGATTAAAAAAATTTAGAACATGTATAAGAAAATCGTCTTCATTGTTATAATTATAAGTATCTATTTAGAATAACAGTTTTAACGTTTACTGCTCGCTTTGTAAGTATGTATACGAATAATTTTTCACCCTCTCTAAGAGACAGAGACAACGCATCACTAAAAGTTGCGTAGTTCCTCGACGACAATTTACTGCTGCGTTGACGAGTGGTAACGAGCCCCAAAGTTGTGACGTTTCTCATCACAGGTACTGTTTATAACACAAGTGTTTTTTGAAGACTTTTTTTTTCAAAAACATAAAGTCACTAGCCAATTATGTATAAAGTTTGGTATTGCAATCTCAATAAGAAGAAGAATCAGAATAAGATAAATTATTAATAAAGATTAGTACTTACAGAATGTATCTTTTTTTGTATAACTTATCTAAAGTCAAACATTTTTAATAGCAACATGTCAACTAGGTTTTCAAATGGTATTGTTAGACGTACGTCAATAATTTTGAGTTTGTATGATAAACGAATGAAATCTAATTCAAATCGAAATAAATAATGGTAAACTGGTAATCTTTATATACACGTCTTTTTATTTTAATGGTTTATCGTACCCTTATTGATGTAATTGACGGTATGGTTAGCCGTGTGGTTTGAGCGGTCCTACTACGCCAAGTGTTGTGGGTTCAAGTAAACGATCAAATTTGTTTGTCAAATTTACGTGTTTGTCAAATTATTTAATAGTGTCTGCTGTGTTTGACGCGTTTGTCGACCAGTCTACGTGTTTGTCTTGTTTGATAAATATCATGATTATTGTTGTGTTTGACAAACAAGATCTCAGTTGTTGTGTTGACATCATGGAGGACGCTACGCCCAGTGATGATAATAATAATATGCTAGGTGGTAATAACTCTCCCCCGAGTTCGAGGGGTAGCAGGGGCATTAAATCGTCTGCTGCCCAATCTTGGGGCACCAAGGGAGGAAGTTCGCTGCCTCTACATGGGTGTCGTGCAATCCATGGTCCTCTATGGGGCACCCGTTTGGTCTAAGGACCTGGCGGGTTCCTCCCGCTGTAAGGCTCAAATTAGGAGTCTACAACGGCTGATGGCCATACCGATCGGTATAACACATAACACAAAAATGTGAACCATAACAAATGAAAGATACGTGAGATAAAAAAATAAAAAAGTTTTATTGTCTTAGTTGGATTCAAAACCTTGATAAATAACTAGCCTGCTATAGTACCAGTAATACAAAAAAAATCCTAATCATGCAGGCTCTTTGAGTTACAAGCTTCTCGAGTTTTGTACTTATTTCTTTGGTTTAAGGGTTACGACGACGTCACGTCAGGAAAGGAGAACACGGAATGTTCGGGCAAGTAAGCTTATTTGTTTGAAATTTTGGTTGATCGTTTATGCTAATGTTTGATGTAAACGCGAAGTTTGACCAACAAATTTGTTAAAACAAATTTGATCGTTTACAGGGCTCATAAGGTTTTTTAAACCAACATTCAAAACATACAATAAATGTTATACCATCCTATATTTTACAATCTGTTAATGCTTTTAAAATGGCGTAAAGTTCTTAAATACAGTGTTTATTAGAAAAATGAAAGTAAAAAAGTCACATTTGCATAAACTATATTACAGTTTTGCGTGCGAGTTTACCACACCACAGTATAAAGGTATTACGAGTACAATGTTTTATGAAAAGGACTGGTTTCTTAAGGCAGATGTTCACGGATGCTCATCAATCGGTATAAATTAATATGGTTCTATTTTTACAACGATTTGTCCGTTAATTAAATGTCATAATAGTTATATTATATATAAGAGCAGGTAGTTAAATATATAAAATATGTAAGAAATAAAAAACTGCTAAAGGCTGAAAATAATGATTAAAGAAAATTGTAAAATACGTGGACAAAAGTTGCAAACACATTCAACGACAATCAAAGTCCGCATAGATTGGCTGGTAGTGACTTGCAAAATTCCAACCTTTCAACGCAAAAACTGTTCGCGTTCTATGTCACAGACTAGGAATTTGTGTGTCAACGGATTGATCTAAGAATCGCTAGTCGTGAGTGGAGGCATTACGAATAGTACCATGGTTTATGTGAGGGACGGGTCGTTTAGTACCGTTGTCCATGATATTAATGACGGGCTGACCAACGGACTTATCGTCAAGAAATTGCACAACTTCCTACATTACAGAGCAAAGTTTTTATAACGCTATAACTATAAATTACCTAACTATAGTAGATCTGTGGCTTTAGTTGTGTAGATGTTAATTTAATTTGAAAGTCTTTTGAACACATTTTCGGGCATTGTTCCAAAACTCAGTTGAGAGGGATAGTATTTTATTTCCTTATGACTGACCCAGCTTCACTTATGTTCTTACTGAAAATAAGTTGACTACATTCAAAAATAATATTTTAAAGGATATATAAATGTTTAGTGTAAACTTTTTTATGACATAACGATCAAATCACACATAATCTGTTAGTAAATTACGCTCGTGGATACTTACAGGCCTTACTGAGTTACAGATGCGTTGCTATTTGATACGTCCTTTCCCTAAAATCAAGGGGAGGATAGGTTTGGGATTCGGTAATCTAACTTCTTCGATGCAAAGTAATAAGCTACGGAACCCTTTGAAAAAATACTATGTATCGTTTTTTTATGAAATAAAAACCGTTTAAAAATTACACAGTTAAGCGCGATAACCGACATTAAAGTAGTCTCTAGACAGTCTGTGTACCAAGTTTAATTTAAATCGTTTAAGTAGTTTAGTATGAAAGCACAGACAGAGTGTCGGACAGAGATTGTTGATAACCTTACTAATATGATAAATGCGAAAGTACATTTATAATATTAGTAAGGATTAACAATCTTGAACAAGAAAAGTTACTTTAAACAA
This sequence comes from Phragmatobia fuliginosa, assembly GCA_932526445.1. NCBI lineage: Eukaryota > Metazoa > Arthropoda > Insecta > Lepidoptera > Erebidae > Phragmatobia > Phragmatobia fuliginosa. Next base: position 9,279,654 of record OW052064.1, on the reverse strand, counting down.
GCATTATGTGCAATGTCACATATTAGTTACATTACGGCGTTGGACACCAACCGCATACTATCCTTTATTCAAATTTATTGTCCTACACTTTAATAAACCCCGGCTATATTCCCACGAGTGCACTGTGGACGCGACTTGTGACCAGTGAACTGTAAATACAAAGTACTAGAAAAGACAACTGGAATATCTTCTGCGCTTATATTGACGGTCGTAACTTGCATTGTTCAAAGAAATTTCTCTATATTTTTAAGACAAAATAATACAGAAGAATATGAAGAATTTCATTTCTTTATTTTTCAATTACGGTTCGAAATGTTGGTAGTGATGTTTTGTGTCCATCATTGAAGCGTTATCTTATTGTCTATTACTGAATCACTCTAGAACAACTGAAAACAGCTAAGTTCATTTTTATTATATATATTAGGTATAGAAACACAAAAGAGGAAACATGTCGTAAGGAAGGCCCTAGCTATCCCAGATAAAAAGAAAGGCAAGGGCCGACCACAGGCCACGTGGTGGACAACCGTTACCAAAGACATGGAACGAGCTCAGGTGGTGGAACAGACAACCAAAGACCAAATGTCTTGGCGCCTTAAAACGAGGAGGGCCGACCCCAAATAGAAAGGGAGAAGGCAAAGCAGAAGAAGAAGAAGAAACATAAAAGAAATCAAAACCAATAAAATATTGAGACAAACCATATTATTTAAAAGATCACAAAATGTACCTACACTTAGTTAGCAATAAAGATTATGAATTTGAATTTGAATTATTATGCATAGAGACCCAATTTGCACGACGTTCAATATTACAATGCTAAATTCCAAGAAAAAAATCATTAAATTATGTAATCTATTCAGTGGAGGCTCTGCCAAGTCTGTGTGAAGCTATTGTTATTTATATAACATATCTCTTGGCTCATGATATAAATGGCTGCACTAGTGCATATATAGCACTTTTTTTGTTTCTGCCGAAATCCCCCGAATACCACTTTTTGGTGGCTACCTCAGACTCTAATCCATTAAAAACCGTCTCAGGTACTAGCAGATGACCCCCTTCTGAGTGAGAATTCCGATGTTCCCTTTCTACGTTCAGAACGCACTTCGCACTTTGCCTCCCTAGCCTCTTTCTGCTTGGATGCTAGATGGCCTCATCTATCACCCTTAGCTTGTCTCATTCGGTCGTCTCCTTGGCAAGCATAACTTGCTCACAAAAGAAGACGGCGGAGTGCTATAGTGCTTAGGATATTTTTATGTTTTACAAATATGTCAAAATCGGAAATCTATATTTGAATTTACCTTCTTTTCATAGGTAGTAAGTATACTGGTACTTGTCGATTTCGGTACACCTCACCTTATAGGGTCATCAACAGATTCTTGTAGTTCACAGATGGACGTAGACCTCTTCTTTTGGTCTATTATACTACTCTCACCAGACGGATTGGTTACTTGATCGTGATACAAATCAGTTTATTATTATGCATAACTATGACCGAATATTATACAGATAAATAATAAACAATATCAAAGTCTTCTCTATTTCGTACTTACTCTATGCTTATACAATAGCTGTACAGTGTAGTGCGCTACGAGTTCACGCTTCTACGAAACTAATAATGTGCAATTCGTACAAGTTGTGGGTTACGTTTTTCTTTTGTGTGCACTTTTCGTGGCTCGGTGTAAACGGTTTTGTTGTTGTTCGCTGTCATTGCTCATATTTATGATATGTAGTTCGGGAACATATTGGAAATTTTCGTGTAGATTGTAGTTTGTGAAAATTTCGTAGCGGTTTGAAATATTATGAATTTTATTTCACATTGTTATTGTTATATTTTTAAGTATTTTTTATGAATATCAGTCATTATACATATGAGTGTACAATAAGACCTGTATTCCAACAAGGCATAGACAGATTGACAGGTAAATAGGGCAAATTTTTTTCAGGATATATGGATCGACAGGAGGATCACGGAAATCGTCTGTCGTCGTCCATGCATACCTGTAACGAATATTGCCATTCATTAAACCTTAGGGTTAATCTAACTAATCTAGTTTAACCTACATTATAATAATTACCAAAAACTTTCAACAGTTCATCACGGAACATAGGCCTTTTCTTAAAAAGGAGGCTTTGGCTTGCCATACTGTGAAGAAGAATAACTTTTTTAGGCTTTATTTTCGATTGATTCCATTCAAATACACGTTCCTTTTACATACTCACATACATCTTATTCGTTTTTGAAGAAACTTCCCGTATAAACCCACTGAAAGCTAACTTTACCCTTTTATTTTGAACTATTTAGAAAACAAATGCCAGCCTATATCGTTAACATATATAGGCCACCAACAAAACAAAAGAGGAACGCTCCCTATTTTAAAATTCGAAGTGCACGAGATGATTCTGGAACGTTGGCTGTCAATAAGAAGAAAGGGCAGGCAATTACGTTGGGGTCGGCGCAATCGATACCGCTTTCGAGCTATGTCTGTGTTGCCGGGTTTGTATATGGGGCCATGACACTAGAGATTTACGAATGATTTCTCGTAAAGTATATATTTATATTTGGGTGTGATGATGAAAATTCTCAATTTCAGAAAATAGGCGTAGATGTCAGACTTAGATCATATTGTATAAAAGACGATTTTTTTAGGTAGGTACATTCACAGCAAATCAAGTTTTGTACTTATGTGTTGCTTAGTTTGGTATATTTTTAGGATTTAAATTAAAATCTCTTTTAAATTCTTTCCTTATCTATCTGTGATTATTGTAGTCCTTAGAAATTAACTTTCTCTTCTATTTTACGGAAATAAATGTTTATAGTATTCATCTCAATTAATCATGACTTGAGAATTTAAGTAACCTTAATTCTAAATTTTCAAATTTATATATATTTTCAGTTTAAATAAATTCCAGCGAAATGCAAAAACACGACACAGACCAAAGTTTTCTATGCATTCAAAGGCATAAAATGAAATATTTATACATACAGTCATCGAGATGACATTACCCATGTAACAACTTTTTTTTGTTAGTATGAATAATTCGTATTAGTATCATAATACGATGACGTATTTGGGTAAGCGCCATCTTTATCAGGTTAGCGGTAGCTCTGACACTCCTTCTTCAATGGTCTTAGATAAACTTTCAACCTCGAGTCGTCAGATGGCGTCATTTCTCCTAAATGTAGCACGGATGAGATTGATACTCTGTGGTAAATTGTGTTCTATGTTATCTTTGGTCACAAGTCTATTATTTGTCTATGGGAATCAGGTGATATTTTTTGGTTAACGAGTGGAGGGTAAGAGTTTTATTCCAGTGGGACCTTGAGATATAATATATATAAAGCGGGCCCTAATTCCCCGGAAAAAGCACTCTTAGTTCTACTGCGGTCCTAGGCGAAACTCTGCTCGTTGTAATATTGGTTCGTGAAGAATTCCTGGTGTTTAACCCGCTCTGCAAAGTGGTGAGAATTCTACTTTCTTTATTTAACTATATTTCCTTGTACCAGTCTGTTTGTGTGATTATGTACTTAGGATTGTGTCTCCTCTTTTTTCCTAGGGTTCCAAGGATTGATTCCAAGGATTGATTCCAAGGATTGATTCCAAGGATTGATTTCAAGTTTTGGTTTGAGATCTACCTCAACCAACGTTGGTCTACCTTCGGCTGTACCTTGGGTGCAATAGGAGAAGCCCATTGGCAGTGTGCTGGCTATCAAGCGAGCAGAGGTGCCCAGTGTAAAGGAGAGCCTCCTCTTGTACGACAAATCCCCAGGGACATAAGATGACGGACCTCAGGGACCACATCGGGGCTCCCGTATTAACTTCACTGACGTCTGCTCTTCCCGGTCGAGCCCCCAGAGATCCAGGGAAGCCTAAGTTATAGACTATTTGTATAGCAACCCTCTTATTTAGGATTAGATTTATATTTAGATATAAGAATCTTAGTACTATAATGTTGAACAACCCACCTTTGTAACTTTGTGTATTATCTCTAGTGTGTAAGAGGTGGATCTATTTGTGCTTCATGTGTGTAAGAAAATAAATGTGTGTGAGACTGAACCCATGTTTTCTTGGGGAATACCTGGCTACCCAAATCGACATATGCACACATATGAACTCTGTCTGTTATTCTCTCAGCTTATAGATACTACTTGTGAACAGGCGCCCTGGGATATTTCACATAGCTCTACTGACTGCGCACCGGTGAGTGACGCCCCCTGGTAGGGCTAGGGCCTTCTACTAACCCCCCTTTACCGGGGCTAGGGGTTACAAATTGGCGCGCCAACGTTTGGCTTAGAAACCGAACCCCTTCTTTGTGTGTGTGCTGTGTCTGGGTGGTTTGGTTGTTTTTCAAGGAAACATCCGTCCGATACGTCCCAGGACGTTAATTGGTTTTGCGAGTGCAGTGCGCATATAATTAACTTTTGTTTGCATTTTTTCAGCGCATTTTACCACCTTTTATGCGGCGTGCAAACTTTAAAATTCAAAATTAAAAAAGAAATTTTTACACTGCAAAACATTTGGTAAGTTTGGATCATTATATTTTGGAATTCTATGTTTTATGTTTCTGTGTTTTGTCTTTTTTTGTCTTGTTCGGTCTCACACATTTATATTTTTACCCCTTTTTGACTGTTGAAGAAAAGTCACTTTGTGAGGGTGTCTTTTTTTCAACACTATATTATACTACCTACTTACAAAATAAGTAAGGAATTTATATTTTAGATCTTTGTATCAAGTCAATACTTGACTATAAACTTATTATGTTTGTTTAAACAAAAGGATTTGTTCTCCTTTTGTCTTGATAAAAAATAATAGAAATCTATTAAGGTAATTTAAATTCAATTTGGAAATACCCTTCTTGTGTAAGGGTAAAGAAAACTTTTTACAACTTGAAACTTGTGTTGTGTTATTGTTTTAAAGAAGCAATAATATAAGGTTAGTAACTTGTATTAACCAATAACTGTGATTAATAGTGTTCTTCAAACGCGTTAAATCACCAATTAGTGTTTTGTATTGTAACTGCTTTCAGTTGAACAGCTGGGAGGTAACATACTTAGTTTTTTAATTTATCTAAAATTTGAATTTGTGTAATTGTTGTTACCCTACAATTTAAATCTTTTTTGTTTTAAATACTTTTACTCACAACTTATATGTGGTAATCTCACTACATCTGACTTTGTTGTATAAAAAAAAAAATAAGAATTTGTAGTTACCTCACAAATTCAAACTTTTATGGTTTTAAATAATTTTACTTTTAAATAATTTTACTTTTATCTTATGAACTTTGTTCGTTTTAAATCATTTTAACTTACAACTTAATTTATTGTTGTTGTTGATTAGTTAACTCAGTTAACTTAACAAAACTGTGTATTTAGATGCAACAGTCTAAGCTGTTCTTTTGTAATTAATATTTTTTCTCTCTAGTATATTAAAAAAAAACTTAGTGCTGTTCCCTATCATAGTTGACATTAGATTGTAATAGTGAATTACCATATACTTTGAAAAAGATACTTTATAGTGTTAACAGTGATATACTGTAGATACTCACTTTAACCCTACTTTATATTGCTAATAGTGAGTTACTTTATGTACTACATATTAATACTGACTTGAACTATAACCATATACTGTAATTAGTGAATTAGTGCGGTGTAACTTTCTCTTTTGGCGCCGGGATTGACCGGGTGCAGTAACTTAGCTTGTATTAGAGCTATAACTTTTAAATCTTAACTTGGTATCTCAACTTTGAACATTACCTTAATTTTATAACTTGGAACTTTGGCTTTGAACTCTGAACTTAGATTTGATGATGAGATAAACTTATTATTGAAGTGTCAACTATGTAACTTGTAATTTGAATCTTTAACTGTGAACTTATAACTGTGAATTTATAACTTTAACTGAGAACTTAGAACTGTGAATTTATATAACTTTAACTGTGAACTTTGAACTTAATTTTTTTTGTACAATATCATGGCTCAGTTAGCTAGGTGTACAAATTATTTAGAAAGGAATAAACGTATTAATGCTTTGTCTGCCATGGGGTTTTCAGTTGGCGCTGATGACACGGTGGCAAGTCTTGGGGATAAGCTGCAAACTGCATTGTCTTCTCCGGCGTGGCAGCATTGGTGCCAGCGCCTCTCTGTCCCTGCTTCTGCTGATATGAAGCTGTTTCTGACTTTATGGTTTGAATGAACTGAATATAGTTCGGTATTCAGGTGATCCTTTTGAATTTACTTTTTTTGTGAAATTTTACCTTAGTTTTTTTTTGTTAGAATCTAGTCACTTTAGGTTGTCAATGTATGCTTAGGTGTCTTCTGCGATATGTCTATTGCTAGTTCGTGGTTTCGATTACCCCGAACTGGTAGGTGTCCGTGACCAGTATGGAGCATCTATGTCTGTGTCTATGTCTGCGGTCAGCGGTCACCTATTCTCTCTAAAGATGTATCGGTTAGGGAACCAATACCAGCCCATGGTGACGGTCCTCACTACACCTCGCCTGAGCTGGTAGGGGGTCCATTGGACTCGTCTCAACGAGGCCACTACTTATTAAAGAAAAACTTTATTTCTCTGTACTTAACTGGTTAGGTTTACTTTGAGTTTACTGAACTGTCTGTGTCCTTATGCTGTACACTAGGGAACTTATACTTAGTCAACTTGAGTATAGACGCCTATTGTCTGGTGACTAGTTCTTATGTTATTTCCTCTCACACTTCTGCTGGTGGTGGGTATCAATTGGTGTGTCTGCAGTAATGGTTGGATATTTTGTGGTTGGTGACTGTGTGTGTCTTTGGCGAATTAAAACAAGCCTACACGCTGTTGTGTCAGGTCCCTTGTCACCTGACACAGCTGTTGATGATGATGTTATGGAGCTTTGTCTGTTGATGTGGCAGGACCATGCTAGTCCTGCACACAACTTTTATCTGCAAGTTGCAGTTATTCTTTTATGTGGAGTAATGCCCTACTTGGCTTACACACATCCTTCTCTGCATGTTGCACTTCTCTTCACTTTGTATAGGGGTATGACTGGCCTAAGGCTCTAGTCTACCCGTCTGATATAGTCTAGTTACAGCGGGTCGTGACTGTAACAAGTTCGCCAAAGACAATGCGCACTCATCGCCCGAGATGTCTCGCCTGCTGGTAGATTGCATCAATTTGATGCCTCACCACTAACTCCTGTCTATATGTTTAGGTCAGGCCTTCTTTTTTTTGAACAGTTTTTAAAAAACTTAGATGTTATTTTGTTCAAACTCTTGCTGTGAATTGTCTTAGTTTTGGCTTTAGAGATTACTTAGTGTCACTTAATTCTTTTAAACTTTTAATAGAAATTAAATTTGGATTTCATTGGGACTTTGAAATAGATTCTGTCTTACTGGGTGTTACTAACTTAGCTTCACTGTTTAGTAATTTTAGATTTTTTGTTCTTTTGTTTTATAGGCAATCTTTTAATTTCCTTCGCACCCTGCTCAGGAAATTTCACGGGGGAGGGGGTATTGTAACAACTTTTTTTTGTTAGTATGAATAATTCGTATTAGTATCATAATACGATGACGTATTTGGGTAAGCGCCATCTTTATCAGGTTAGCGGTAGCTCTGACACTCCTTCTTCAATGGTCTTAGATAAACTTTCAACCTCGAGTCGTCAGATGGCGTCATTTCTCCTAAATGTAGCACGGATGAGATTGATACTCTGTGGTAAATTGTGTTCTATGTTATCTTTGGTCACAAGTCTATTATTTGTCTATGGGAATCAGGTGATATTTTTTGGTTAACGAGTGGAGGGTAAGAGTTTTATTCCAGTGGGACCTTGAGATATAATATATATAAAGCGGGCCCTAATTCCCCGGAAAAAGCACTCTTAGTTCTACTGCGGTCCTAGGCGAAACTCTGCTCGTTGTAATATTGGTTCGTGAAGAATTCCTGGTGTTTAACCCGCTCTGCAAAGTGGTGAGAATTCTACTTTCTTTATTTAACTATATTTCCTTGTACCAGTCTGTTTGTGTGATTATGTACTTAGGATTGTGTCTCCTCTTTTTTCCTAGGGTTCCAAGGATTGATTCCAAGGATTGATTCCAAGGATTGATTCCAAGGATTGATTCCAAGGATTGATTTCAAGTTTTGGTTTGAGATCTACCTCAACCAACGTTGGTCTACCTTCGGCTGTACCTTGGGTGCAATAGGAGAAGCCCATTGGCAGTGTGCTGGCTATCAAGCGAGCAGAGGTGCCCAGTGTAAAGGAGAGCCTCCTCTTGTACGACAAATCCCCAGGGACATAAGATGACGGACCTCAGGGACCACATCGGGGCTCCCGTATTAACTTCACTGACGTCTGCTCTTCCCGGTCGAGCCCCCAGAGATCCAGGGAAGCCTAAGTTATAGACTATTTGTATAGCAACCCTCTTATTTAGGATTAGATTTATATTTAGATATAAGAATCTTAGTACTATAATGTTGAACAACCCACCTTTGTAACTTTGTGTATTATCTCTAGTGTGTAAGAGGTGGATCTATTTGTGCTTCATGTGTGTAAGAAAATAAATGTGTGTGAGACTGAACCCATGTTTTCTTGGGGAATACCTGGCTACCCAAATCGACATATGCACACATATGAACTCTGTCTGTTATTCTCTCAGCTTATAGATACTACTTGTGAACAGGCGCCCTGGGATATTTCACATAGCTCTACTGACTGCGCACCGGTGAGTGACGCCCCCTGGTAGGGCTAGGGCCTTCTACTAACCCCCCTTTACCGGGGCTAGGGGTTACACCCAAAGCTTCTGTTAAGAGGTAATAACGAGCTGACATGAGAAACAGTTACGCTTATTTGTGACACACTTACTAGTGATTCGCAAGTTTGATGGCCCTACACTGACACACAGTAGCTGGAAAAGAGCACTTTTATGTCGGATATTATGCACAGATTATAATGCGCATATTGTTGAGAGTTCAGTCAGCAAGTGTTTTTCGTACTCAAACTGTCCTGGTTACTGCTTCTATTGCTTGTAGGTCTGCAGACCGTCTTCTCTGATACGATTTTACTCAGGATTTTCAACAGATTTAGGAATATATGCAGAAATGTAAAGTCGTAACAATATTATTTCATGGAACTTAAATTAAAAGACAAATGTGTTTTATTGATTAAAACAGAAGTGTAAGTTATTGGGGTTATAAATTTCCCAAGCCTATTTTATTATTTTGGGTCGGCTACTAGTACTTCTATTTTTTATTTCTATTAAGTTCTCCGCTTGAATAGTAGAATTTTTTGTAACAAAAAGATTTAAAATTTCCTTTTGTAAATATTTTAATCAATTATTTAAAGAGTCCTTTTTTAAATACCAGTAACGATTATTTTTAGTTTACACAAAAGCTTGTGTGGAGCAGTACTCAATAAGTTATTAAAAATGGCGAATTAAAATTTCATGTAACTTAACTATACTACTATATACACTTACCACTATATTACTACTAACGATACTACTAACTATATAATATATTTTTGAAGACATTCTACATTTAAACATTATAATTCTCATACTTTTTAGGGTTCCGTAGCCAAATGGCAAAAAACGGAACCCTTATAGATTCGTCAAGTCTGTCTGTCTGTCTGTCTGTCTGTCCGTCCGTATGTCACAGCCAATTATTTCCGAAACTATAAGAGCTATACTGTTGAAATTTGGTCAGTCGATGTATTCTGTGAACCGCATTAAGATTTTTACATAAAAATTCAAAAAAAACAATACATTTTGGGGGTCCCCATACTTGGAACTGAAACTCAAAAATTTTTTTTTCATCAAACCTATACGTGTGGGGTATCTATAGATAGGTGTTCAAAAATGATGTTGAGGTTTCTAATATCATTTTTTTCTAAACTGAATAGTTTGCGCGAAAGACACTTCCAAAGTCGAAAAATGTGTGTCCCCCCCCCTCTAACTTCTAAAATAAGAGAGTGATAAAACTTAAAAAAATATATGTTGTACATTACCATGCAAACTACCAACGAAAATTGGTTTGAACGAGATCTAGTGAGTAGTTTTTTTTTAATACGTCATAAATCGTAACACGCAATTTACCTTTCATCCAATTAATACACTAGTATAAAAACTTCGATGAAAGTTACAACGAACTACAAGAACTTTTATACGATGTTACTTGCTGATACGGAACCCTTCATGGGCGAGTCCGACTCGCACTTGGCCGCTTTTTTTAAAATTTAACCGTACAGCAAAACAGGTTAAACATTGAGGTTCGGCGGTGCATATAACGCAGTGTAAGTAATGAGAATGCTGCTGACATTTTATACTATAGGTATACAAATATAGGTATTTAATATATATTCCTCGTTAAAGGTCCTTATTTTGGATTTTTTTCTTTTACCTTTTCTTCTCGAATCATCTGTTTATGTGCTTTGGTTAGTAAGCTGAAATGGCTGACCATATTAGCTAATGAACCGATGTCCGTTCGTGTAAATATATATATATGTTATAGAGAGGAGACTGCGCCTGAATTTACGTTGTGTCGTCGTCCACAATTCAGGTGGAGTGTTGTTTTGTGCAATATTGCTAGTAACAGCTGGATACGAGAAGCAGAAGAACGAATCAAGTGGCGTGTGATTGGACAACATTTAGAAGTGGACTGCGATAGGCTCATGATGGGAGGGCCACAGTCCATCAGAAAACCGGTGTTATGTAGTAGGATCTTTTTTTATTTTTCCAGCCAATCGCGAGATATAGACGAAAAAGTTGTTTTTGCACCCTTTTGCAATGTATTTGCAATTTTAGCACCCTGCAATTTTAGTATATTAATAAGACTTACGGAAATTTTGGCGCTGGTTGCAGGTGTTCAACCAAAATGGCAAAGTTAAGCTTTCATTGACTGGACTAATAGCCACAACGTGCCTTGCCAGTCCGCAACCCGTACTCGGCCAGCGTTGTGACGTTTGGCGTATATGACGTATTTTGTGGTATTATTTATGTCACAAAATAGATACAGCTTTTGTCAAATATATATAAAAAAAACATTCTTACACAGTGTTTTTTTACAACTTTCCCTGATACAATTCAATAAAAACTTTCTCATTTTCTATTCCACCACTCCAACTGCTACCATAAATACCATAAAGATTTCAAAACAGTGTTGCCACACACTCCTGCAGCGTTGAGCTACGACACTTTCGCGTTTAAAAATATTCTATATCACATAATATACGATTATTATAATGCTTTTTTACCGACTTCAACCTATTTATTGCACTAATTGAATTAATAGTGAAAAGTCACGGAAACCACCCCACCCATTCCATGGGGTATAAATGAGTAAAGTGGGTAAAGTATGGTTCTGGTGCTGTTATGGGGTTATGTTGTCGTCACGGCCTATTTTATGATCATTTAGATAATGAAATTAATTGTTTTTTTATTTTGCATTGTTTTGTAAATACATATTTTACGTTTTGGTATATTGGTGTGTTGGAATACAAGTCGACATTAAAAGGTTTTTTATTGAAGGTTTCATTGTAGTTGATATTGGTTGTGCATCCCGGACATAAAGACGATGGTTAAAGTGCATATATGCATTTTTTATAATAATTTAGAATATTCACGTGATTTTCTAAAAAATATTTTACTAATCATAAACCACTAACATCCATTTGAAGGTTACCCATAAGAAAACGTTACATCTACATCTTTGTACCTCATTTTCTGTTGTTTATTATTTTGTGTACACAATAAAGATACATAGAGGAGTTAAAAACAAAAATAAATATCATTGTGATCTGTCTCTTGGAACTAAGGGATATATCGACTTATTCTATTTAAAAAATAGCAACAATAAGGTTGCTCATTTGAAAAATATCAACCTAAAAGTAAGAAAATTAAAAACATAAATATTATATGTACAGTAAAAGCTCAGCAACCAAACTTGTTTAAATCTTGTACAAATAAAACACAAAAACAAGTTATAATAATTCTAACCCTACCTTACCAGGTATTTTATTGCAAGAATAAGCGTTTAAAAAAATATTAGCAACTAAGTGTCAACATAAACACTGCTTAATGAAAAAGTGTTGTTTATTAAAGACTTGTTCGTGTTGTTTTATTGTCGTTGACCGTGCAAAGTTATAGGGCACGCGAAATACTGCACAGATAAATATTGAGTGTTGATAGCGTTCAGCCATTGCTAGTAACCTCACTACATTATAATTGTAAAAGTTTGGATTTAGGCTTGTCGTTCAATAAGACCAAAATCGCTTAGGTTGTTTGGATCAAGTTTTAGCATGGAATTTTTATTTCAAAAAACTAATAGGCTACTTATTATAATTACTTTAAATTCTTTACTTGTTCGGTTTCGGAATAAGATACTGGTAAAATCGATTATATTGTATATGTACTTACACTTTGACGGAGGGGAACGCCTGCGTATGGTTACTCCCTGCCGTATAGCTCTATAATAAAGTCTTTCTATAACTTTGCGAAACAGTTTTGTATATTATTTCAATCCATTAGGACTATCCCTACCCAAAATTATACCACACGCATTTCAAAAGTTGCTCAACTGGTAATCCCATCCTCGTCACAACTGGTGAAATTTAAGAACCACCTACATCTCTCCCAACATAAACATACCTATCTGTGTTCCACCAGAGCAATCTATAATCACCATATTTCAGTAGTAAGTATAACAGCTGATACAGAATTAATCATAGACTATTCAGTTGCTTTAAAAAGTATTAAAAACTTCAAGTAAACTGCCGCAGTATCGTGTCAAGAGTCAGTTATAGAACAACCAGCATTTTATCAAAAACACACACCTCTAATAGATTTAATAACTATAACTACACTGAATAGCTACATTACACTAATTTTAAATTTTTAAATTCTATCTGATTGTATGAGTTTAAGATATAATGTAGCGATAAAGAGCTTTCAAATCGTCATTTTCATGTTTAAGGTATTTTTTTTTAATATAGTTTTTTAATTGAGTTTTAGTTAGGTCCTTAGCATACAGTGTCTAATGACTTGTTCATGTGAAAGACTTCTACTAGGGATCACTTTTATGAACCAAATTAATATCGACAGAATCCATACACCATACGATTGTAATTTGAAAGTAACTATGTCTGTCTGCTAAGCTTTTACAATGAAATTTAGAATGGAGATACTTCAATAGTTAAGAAGGATCATTTTTACCGTGATAACTCATGTATATGAGAATCGTGAGCAAAAGCATTTTTCAATAAAATTTTTCACTCATCAAAATCATTGTAAATTGTAGTCCACCACTACTTTTAATATTATAATTTGAATAAAAAATGATTATAAGTTTTAAACAACAAAACATTTAAAAAAAAATAAAAACAAGAAATATTTATAATATTCTGTCATGTGTGTATTAATTCCATTGGATCCAAATCGCGATCGCTTCTGCCTCGTTCTAATTGACTTAACTATCGAAAGCCCATTGCGGGTCACAGTGACCCGAGACTAATTAATTTCATGTTCATTTGCGGCCGTAATAAGCTTATCAAATGGTCGATTCGGACAATAGACTGCGTTCGATTTAATGTCCACAATTATGGAAGCGGTGTACAATTCAGAGTAAATGGGCTTCTTGAATTCCTTTTAGCTTCTGAATGGTATAAGTGGCACTCTTTTGTTCGCTAAACGATTTATAAATTTAAATGTTAAGTAGGATTTCTATTTTTCTGTAGGCTATTTATTGGCTGTTTTGCTTCGGAAAAACTAAGAGCTTTAAACAAGATTAATGATTCTCTAACCCGTTTCGTAAGAGTAAGATCGTCATCATTAGCCTATTAAAATGTTCAAATCTAATGTTTTGTTTGATAGAAAATCTATTATTTATAATTCTAAAATTTAGTGACAGCGCCATGTCCAATTGTGATTACGATCCAGTGAGAAAAATACTAAAATACTTATAAAAATATATTTATTAATCGACGTTAACAATCTTCATTCCTAAACTCAAAGGCTGATTTAGTAATAAGCCTCAAAAACATCGCATTTTACAAATATTTTATATAAATTAAGTAACGCCTCGTACCTTTATTCTAATTAATCATTTTCTATTTCAATTATCTTTAAATGAATATATAATCTTCTAAATTTAAAAATAAAAAATAAATCTTTTAAAAAATAAAGACAATAACTTCAAAGGTTCTATTAGTAACCAAAATTATTTAATTTTAAAGAATTACTCGAGTTCAAAGAGCGAATCAATCAGAAGTTAATTAAAATAAAAACGTAAGGAGGACGGAAGGGCGACCAGCCAAAGGGTTATCATCTGAAACGGTGAAGCTTAAGGAGCCAGAAAACCAGCGTAGGGATAAGAGAGAATATTAAAATAAAGTAAATATAAAAATATTATTTTTTGATGAAAAAGAAATAGCTACATATCAAATTATTTACATATCAAATTATTAACATTAAAGTGACTGATTTATTATTAAAAGTGATTGTTCAAGGTATTATTGACATTTTCTGTTTTTTTACTCGCCGTTCAGATTATCGTAGACTCATCGTGATACCGTTAGTAGCACAGCCATACAGTGGCGTAGCTTGACCTATAAGCTACGGCGTAGAGACGGAAGACAACGCAGTATATAACAGCAATGTTACAATGCAATTTACTAGTAGCCAAGACTTCGTATGAGATTCATATAATAAACTATAATATTTATTTAGTGTTGGCCACCCAAGCAATCTAAATATCATCAACAACCCATAACGTCTCACTGCTGGTTTTGGGTCTCCTCTCAGGAGAGGGTCAATCGCCAAGTGCGGGTTTAGTACTGTCAAGACAACGTTGTGGTTACGTAATGGGACGACTGTTTACCTTCGGTGATTGTTTCAAATCACTTAGGGCAACTTGACTATGGATCTTATTATAAGCTGTATTATAAGCCTTACATTGCCTAGAAATAATGTAGCGAACAAGAAGCGTTAATACTAACAAAAAATACATGATGAGGTTAATATTGAAGAAGCTTTTATTGGGCGAATTAGCGGATTCAACGGGGTCTTAGTTTATCAACGATTCTCATTGGATTCTACGTTAATAAATATATGTACGTGTATGTATGTGTATAAATATAGACGTTTATATGTATGTTTATGTAGTTATATTACTTATCATATTATATGTATGTATATTACCTATGACTTTTTGTACCATTATCTATCGATTCACCCTATATGCACCTACCTCACCTTTTCTCTGCATCGCCCAATCGGTCGACTGGCAGAAAATGCCTAAGGCATTAAGTCCGCCTATGCATGTATTTGTGCATAAAGTATATAAATAAATAAATATTGTCAATACATACAGAATTAGTGTTGTTTCGTCACTTGAGTAAAGAGTAAACATAATATACCTAAACGATTATAACTTTCTTGAAATGACTTTTTTGTTTTTCTTTAAGTATAATTCCATTTGTTCTTGTTTTAAAGAAATCACCCATATTAAAAATATTAATCTGTAGAATGGTACGTAAGAAATATACACAAAACAGACTTATAGAACATTCAGAGTCTGATCAATTTGTGGATCATACCCTTATACTACCAGGATAACCGTACAGTGAAACTATAAACATTCATTATCTTTATTAGAAAATGATTTAATTATCGCTGTTTGCATAGCCACACTCTATAGCGGAAGGAGCGGGCGTTAATTTGAGTGGAAACAAGCGGGTAAATTGATTAACGAGCCGGTCGTAGTCGCCGCGCCGCCGTCCCGCGACCGACGCGACCTTGCCCGGGTTTTCACGCCATTGACCATTTAAATCAGAATGTTTGCCGATATTGTTGTTTATCGGTAACTTGAACTTTATGTCAATGTGAAATTCGAGAAAGGAAATATTGTTTGTTGTTTTTTTTCTAAAAGGGAAAACGAATGCGAACATTTCATTGGATTATTTGAAGAATTTTCCTTTATAAATGTCACGGGTGATAAAGTTTACATTGTTTGAAAAGCAATATATCCTTATTTATCTTTTCTGTCTGTTGCGCTTTTACGCCAAAACTTTTAAGTAGATTTAAATGAGATATAGTAACACAGATAGTTCAGTCTTAGAAAGGACACTCTACGTTTTATCGCTATAACTGACGTGGACTATATTATTATCCATAATTTTAAAATTATCATCAAAGATGACCACTGCGTCATTTTAAATAAACAGCTTTTTTTTCAAAACTTTTCAAACCACGTGAATGTAGTTAAATTTAGTTTAAAGATAGTGGTGCAACGTTGATTTCAGCGCAAATGACCCGGCTCGATGCTGCATTGTGTGCACTCACAATGAGGATAGTGACCCGTACTCCTGGATTTTACTCATGCTTCTTATCAGGCAGAGTAGAGTTCCTTTGATAGACTCAAATTTATTTTAAAAAATCGTGTGAAAAAATCAACAAAATACATACAGTCAACAGAAAAGTAATGAAATAATAGTCTCTGTCACTCTGTCAAGTCTGTCAAGTCGCACCAAAATAATGCTCTCTGATTGTCAGCCGAAAGTAGAAAAAATTAACTGCTATGTGAAAAGCGAGTCAAGTCATATTTAAAAAGCTTATATATCTTAAGCTATTAAATAAACTTAGCAAGCCCTCATACAATCATTTACTTACCGTCTCCTGAGAGTACTGAGGCTTACATTATTAATAGAGAAGGCAACATTAACTTAAATGCGTCTCTGAGAAGACATTAGCAGCCTTATGACGTCACAAGACACTCGTTAGAACATTCATGTTGCGTCCACATCCCACTGTAATCTGCTTAAACTTAATTTTGTTCTGAATTATTATGTTTTAGTTCTGTTATTATAGTTTTAAGTACTGGAGTTGTTAAGGAATATAATTCCAAACAAACAGATACCGTGTTATGACGTCATTGAACTACTAATTCTTTATGACCATGGAGGATAATTGTGGCCTTTAAGCCTAACTGTTGGCGCGAGCGCGAGTTGCTTTTGTTGGTAGTTATGTTAACTTTTAAATGTTAAGTTTTAAATAGATTGTATTTAGTAGTCCACGGCTGGATAGGCCTTTCCTTATCGAGGAGGTTTTGAACTTCTATACCACTTTAGCCCTATAGCTTTTGCCCGCCACTTCACTCGCGTGTTTGGCGGTAAAGAGTAGCATATATCCTTCCTCAAGAGTTAAAGTTAAATCCATGCCAACATTTCATTGAATTCTGTGCAGAGGGTTAACGGTGAAAAGAGATACGTTCTTTTTTTAATAATTGTTTTAAATATTTACAAATAAATAAAACAAACTTTGAAATTTTTTACTCCTTGTGTCATCACCTATCTGCCAGTGAAAGTCCCTTGAAAATCAGTTGAGCCGTTCCAAAGATTACCCGGAACACATAGCGAACACAGACAGACAGACAACATTTTCATAAGTTGCTGTTTTTATGTTAGTACCGCATATACTTTCATATTGGGAAAGGAGTGGCCGCGAGTTTTTATTGCCATGTTCTTTTCTCCGGCTCTACCTATTGTTTGCGAACATGGCATAAATGTACATGTAGAATCTTGACCTGTCACAAGAGATGTATTGCATCCTAAGTGAATAAAGAATTTTGAATTTGAATTTATTCATATGAATTACATTATGTCTGTCTGTTTGTTCCGGGTAATCTTTGGAACTAGGGATTTTTTTTTGAACCAGCTTCGCTCCGCAGCGTTACCGTGATTTCCAAAATAACCGCGGTTAACGCCGCGGGACTCAGCTAGTCGCTAATAAGACCCGCTGTACAACAAAAACTATATTAAGTACGTAGTAAGTTCTGAAATGACACTAATCAAAACTGTCATGAGATATGTCATGGACTATAGATACTAAATTCTATTCTATTCCTTCTTTTTTATTGTTTTTAACCGACGTCAAAAAAAAGGAGGAGGTTCTCAATTCAATTCGTCGGAATCTTTTTTTTTTTTTTTTTTTTTTTTTTTTATGTATGTTCAGCGATAATTTCGTCGTTTATGAACCGATTTCAAAAATTCTTTTTGCATTGGAATGGGCGTAGCTTACAGGTGGTCTCATCGTCACCATATCGAGATCTGATGATGGGATCCCAAGGAAATCGAGGCAACTCCTCAAATATTATAGGCACAATTGTCGCGATTTGGGTACTTGGAATAGTTTTTCATTGAAGTCGGTTCCTTTTTGTTAAAATTATCACATCATTACATCTTATTACAATGTTCATAGAGAACGTTCAGCGTTAATTACGTGTATAGTACAGTAATTATGAATTAACTTCTGACGTCAGAACGCATGAAAGGCTAACCTCATCTAATTAAATATACACCGTCGTACAAAGACTTACAATATGAGCGCTCCGTCTTAACGTGTACACACGGTAATTGCTAACGTGTTTTAATAAATAACAATTTGGAGGTAGCTGTGTGCTTGTTGTTTTTTAAAACGAATATATTCCTATAACTCACTTTTATAATTGAGTTTATCTACGCCAAGTTGTTTTTGCCAAATGACTCTCTATTTTGCCTGATTAAAAACATGAGAAACTATTTTTTTTTAAATAAACAACTCCCGAATTTGGATATATTTCCTGTGTCGCTGGGAACTTTACAAACATACAATACACGAACAAAACGAACACACAGACTCAGAATAACAATATGAGAATTACACAAAGTGTCATTGCTTGTAGTATTTTAACCCACAACACTTGGTGCAGTAGGAAGCAACGTGGTGACCTCTTTAACCACTGGGCCAACCGTTCAGTCAGATTGGGGTTCACCATCTTCTTTGTGAATATATACAATGCAGCGTAGTATAAAACGCTAGAGAGATGCTTTTTTACCCTCCCCTTTAAGGACCCGGGATTCAGTGAGAAGGTAATTATTAATCTATTAAACCAACTTTGAAAATTGATTTACCAATAGAAAGCTGCATTATTTTTTGAGTGTCATAGGCTTAAAATACTGAAGAATTTTGCTTGAGATTTGCTTGAAAATGTTTAACGCCCAACGTGTTGGGCACCAGTCTGCTAGCGTATTTTTGGATACATACATATCACAAATATATTACATCTAGACACAGATGAGATGATCGTGATGATTACGCAAAATAACGAATGAAATTCGAACTGACGACCACCAATATTGTGAAAAGTGCTTTGAAATTTTCATAAGCATAATATATATATATATTTTTAGATATACTTATTGAAAAATTTAAGACGGAGAATAAAAAGCTGCAACTTTATACGGGATCTAATTATTTTTCATTCTTATGAATGATTTTCATATTCATTGTTTGACTCCGGGGCTCTAAAAGCCCATTGTCATAATACAAAGTCATAAGGATCTAAGCGTTTTAACTTGAAATTCGACCCAAAGGCCCTAAAGAGGTCATAACATAGTATCATGTAAGACACTTCACATTTTTACACCTTATCCAGATAAAGTGTTTGACTAACCTCTCATATAACTAACCTCATAAGCCTAAAGGCAAACACGAAGAGCATAAATATTCGGATATTGTAGGAAGATGTAAATTCCTTTTTTGTTCTTTTGATCTAATTATTTGAGGTTCCTGGCTATAAATGAGAATGCGTATTATAAGTATTTTGTTCTTGTTAACATGCTTAAATGTGCATAATCAAAATAGGTTATGTCGACAAAAGTTAATAATCTTACTACTCCACCTTTTGGACGCTTCCCTAAAAACCCTAAAAGCCCTATTTCCCCCAAAGTGACTACTAGAGTCACTTCCAAAAGAAAAAGTACAAGTTTGGTTGATACAACTTGGATGGATGTTATCCAGGCAATCAATGTTACAATTGTTTACAAAATTACAGTTTGCTCAGAAGTTATCTGTGATTTAACCATAATGTAGAATATTTCTTCTAATATAATCTCGTACTATGAATAAGTTAGTAACAATTGTCGTCGTTACTGGAACAAATTAAGATAGGTATACTTATCTTTATATTCTAGTACCTGTATTATGTTCAAAATCACTTTGTTTCATAGCTATTCCGCCTCTATCCATTCGTCCCAAAATGTACAATATCGAACGGCAAAAAGCGTAGCAGTGCAGACGTAAAACAACAGCGGGGTTGAAATACGACTGACAAACTGCCCCGGACGGGGCCGCAGCATTCCATTTGTTTGTACGGCACGAGGCGTAACATCTAGCGAAGCCTAAAACTCGCTTACATTAAAACGTTTCTTGGCTAATCTCTTTAAAAGAAAAACATGATTTATGTCTGAAATTCAAGACACGAATCCCAGGCATTTATATGTATAATATCAAGCTTTGAAATTAATAGCAGCTGATGTTTTGTTTCAGACTATGCCGAAAATGGACCTCTACTGAACTGAAATCTAATTATTATAAGCTATCTCTATTAAAATTTCATCAAATACCGTTAAGCTTTTCGACTTTTCAAGATAATAAACATCCATCCATCAACAGAGATACCGACTACAGCTCACGAAAAATTGCTCAGGATAGTACAGTCAAATTAAATTACAAAATACCGAGGCATATTATAAAACGTAAATACAAAAAGACCACACAGATATTGTCTAACTCCAAAAATAGTACCTTCATATACTATCGGTATTCTTCGCCAACATAATAGAAAAGATTTATTCATAACGCGGTTTTCGTATAAAACCAAGCCACGTTGTATGGTTCCGATAGTGTACAGTAAATATTAAGACTGTATCCACACTATAGTATTGTTAGCGGTATTCGGTACGGGCGCATACACACAACGAACACACAACATGCGATTAAATGAGCGCTGTGTTCGTAAAATATGCATAGTAGATGTAAATATGTTTAAAGGTATGTGTATAACGCAATATGATACAATACGTATTTATATTTAATAATATCGATTAGCCGTAGTTTTTAATACAATACTTGTACAGTCATATACTACGTAGTAATACTACGTTTTGTTCGTATAATTGTACAAGCATTATTAGATTTTAATAAATAATCTATTCAAATATATAAAATGAAGTGTCTGTTTGTGATTTCAAATTCACAGTAAATGCATATAAAAGTATACAGGTACTTATTTTTTTTTTGTAATCTATCTATTTTTTCCAGCTTACGGTTGCCATTGAACGGTTGGGCTGATTTAGACAAGATTTTCAACAGCAGATCATTTAAGGAGTTACGTATGCTACTTTTTTTACCGCTTAACCTCGTGGAGTCGTTTTCTGTTAATGTAAAGGTACATCTTCAAACAAGTTGTAAATATAAATAACGGAAGCTTGTAAAGAGCGAGAAACAACCCTAGCTTTTTTCTAAAAAAATGAAACTTAGCTGGAATATAGAATCTTAAACGAATGTTGGTACAGTGTGAACCTAGGTTTACTTAGCTAGTTGGCTCTCGTCCAAGCTTCCAGATAATTTGATAAAAACGTTCTCGAACCGAACACTCTATTAGCGTATTAACTTTATCCACCTTTCAACTTACCATAATGATATACTGCACACGATAGGCTATATTTAGAGTTGTAAAAGCTATTTGCATAGAAATACGCATTTAAGATCTGATGTTATAAGGAATTCTTATACCTTGAGTCCTAATCTATTTGATTCTTTAGAAATATTAATGTTGTTACATTGCTATTAGTATATTTCATATGGTGACGAATAAAGAATACAAAGTGTCAACATCACTGGCCATCCCATGAAAATCATAAGAAGCAACTAGGCAGGACAATACCACTGTGAAGAGAAACGAGTATTATACGAAACTGACCCCTTTTTAGGATTCCGTACTTCATGACTTGGACAGAAGTAGGAGTTACATGTAGGAGAGGGCCCCTAAATGTAAAGTGGGAATGTTTATTTTTTCTTGTAGGATACCATTAGATAGGTCTTTCAAAAACATTTTAAGGTTTCTAAAATCATTTTTCGGCTGTTATTCAAACGTTCAAATCTGTAACCAATCGTTTAACAGACTGGCCCGTGCATGTTTTTGCAATTTTCTTTTTGAGAAGAAGCTTATCTGTAGGAGTGAATCGTTGATATGATAATGATTGCTGTTAAACTGTAAAGATAAACTTCACCTTTATGTGGAAAGGGCCACCCCGTTATATCTTAAATTAAAACGCTGGATGCGCTCTTTGCTCTCAATTTGCAGGTGTTCATGTACGTTGGTATTTACTGAATACCTCTTTTTTACATTATATTATATTTTTAAGCATCATTCTGATGATGATGATGAAATTGACTGCCTCGTTGGTCTGGTGGTTACTGTGTGCGACTGCTGATCGAGAGGTCTCGGGTTCGATTTCCGGGTCGGACCAGATGTTTGTGTGATCCGCAAATATTTGTTTCGGAGTATGGGTGTTTTCTATGTATATAATGTATGTATTTACAAAAAAAAAGTATGTTTATGTATTTATATCAGTTTTATAGTTACCCATAATACAAACTCTGCTTAGTTTGGGGACTAGATGACGTTGTGTGTAAAATTTCCAAAAACATTTATTTATTATTATTTATTCTTACGACCCCCAGAGTCCGAGAGAATGATGCAGAATGATTAAACCTCCAGTATCACACTTACTAACGAAAGACAAGCGCTCAAATTCTAGCATTTTTGGTTTTGATCGTCTGTGTAGTAATGAAATGTTCCGGTTGAGCCGCCATAATGGTGCTGAAATCTGCATGGCTCTAGTACCTATTAAGCTCATTTGCCTCCCAAAATATAAAAAATACACAAACGAAAACAATGTTTACAAAATTATTCTTGGATCTATAATCGCATAAAGGGGTTTATTTCCCGTAAACAGTGGCCACAAAGGCGTGTATAATTGGATAAAAATGCAAGTTAGTTAACTCACTTTGTGTGAGGGAAAACATTTGGAAGTTTATTTTGAACGTTGCTGTTGCGGTTTTGACTATGTGTGTTTGACGATCTCGTAAATTGTTAAACAAAGTTTGGCTACTAAAATTTTAACACGAGGATATTATAAATTACTTGACACATGTACTACAATTTTAAACTTCTTAAACAAAACCATGAATTTCTTTGAGGAGTTATTAGAACCTTCTGAATTTCTTTGAGGAGTTCTTAGAAGCCTTTAGACTTAATCTGCGTTGGATTTTCGCATAAATAAAAGTAATTTTTGTATTTCTTGGTAATTGATATTTTTACATTTCTTGGAATGAAATTTTGCACACGTGTTATGCGAAATTGCATGATGATTGCATGAATTGTACAGTGCCCGTAGTGATTAATATGTTAGACTTATAACTATTAATTAAGTGGACTCTATATTCGCTCAACTTATTTCAAAGAATTAGAAATCCGAATTCGGATTGATTCCCTCAATGAGCCCAATAAACTGTGCGTAAACAACAGAACACCAGGTGAAGATCAAAGGTAAAGAAATATGAATTCTAGTCAATAATAATACAATATCCAATTCATTGTTAAACTAGTTTCAAACACTAACTTTTTATGCTTCAATTGTGACAGTGTGAATAATAACAAAGGTTTCGCACATAGTAAGAGACGAGAACAACACGCATACGACGGGCACGTCCACATCACTACGATCGTGTAATTTTAACTAACTCGATAAATACGTGGGTTACCGTACCAGCCGCAGAGTGCTGTAACCAGATTACCACAACGCCTTTACATCTGGAGCTGAATCACTCATAGTTTTGGCTGCTAATTATACAGCTGTGCAAATTATGTTTCCCACACAATAGTCAGAATACAAATTCGTCTGCCTCGATTAACACAACACTATCTAGTGTCAAACTAAGCAGAGCTTCTACAGTGGAAACAAGATTGACCGACATAGCACTTATAATATTTATTGGGACATACCTACATCATATTATACATAGAAAACATCAAAATTCCCTCCTCGTATCCGAAGCGTCAAACACAGCAGTCACATAGTAGTAGTACAGTAATACGTAGTTTGTTTTGGCTTTTGTTCAGGGTCTAGTTATATCACATTACTTCAATAGCCTTTTAAAAGGATGTTTTGGCCTACACTACACTACCCAGACAGGTTGGTGTAAGCTTTGTGCCATGTGTTCCTTCTATTTGCAGTGCTGTTGTCTTTGGCGATAAGACTTCTTGCTTCCTTAGTCATTTTGTACGATATCGACGAGAAGAACATGCGTCAATGACAATTAACTCGAAATTCTTCATCAGTTACTTCACGTATACACACAGTAATTTACTCAACGAAATTCAATGCAAAGCTTTGATTTATAAACAACATCTAATATACAAAAATGTAGGTATTTTCTTTATCAAAGACACCGTCCCCTGAGATCAGAATTGGAATTTCTACGCGCACAATAAGAGAGCGCGAATATCTTATATTAGAAGTGACGTGACCCATATTGTTTTATCGCGTAGAGATCTCTAGGGTGTGTGTGGATGGGAGATTTTATGAATATCAAATTTTTAATGTTTTGTGTTTATGAAGAATTCAGATGGCCGTAGTTAAACCTTAGTTCATGTTAGTTAGTTAGTCTGTGTTTGAAGTATCGGGTTCAACGAAACGTTTACATGATCTGCATATATTTGATTCTAAGTTTGAGCTTACGTACCTACGAAAAAGCTTTTTCGTAAATACGTAAGCTACGTAACGTCCTACTGCTGGGCTCGGGCCTCCACTCAGGTGCGGGTTAAGGCCATACGTCTCAACCCTTGTAGAGTGCAGAGGGTTGGGGACTATCAAGACAACTTTGTAACTACGTAATCTTACCTTTTAGTAACTGAACTATACCGCTCAATCTAATTTCGTAGAACTGTGTAGCATTTTGCTGATATGGTAACACGTTCTGGGCCACACCTTGATGTTAATCGTATTCTAAATTATATTATTGTTCTTCTTTATTATTTATTGTGGGTCAAGAATAAGATATTTTATTTCATTTCATTTACTTCATATAGCTTAGGTATTCTTTTGACCTATTAACTTTGTTACGATTAGCTGAATAGTAAAATAAAACGAGGAAAACTGTATTAACTTACTTTGTCTTGTTTTTGCGAATTAGAACAATTTCGGTGGAACAGATAGACTTTTGGTGTATATTTTTTAAGCATATATGAGCCTACTAAAGTGACTACTTTGCCTGACGGATAGCATGAGTAGAATCCAAGAGTGGTGATCACCATCCTCATTGTGAGTGCACAGAATACAGCATAGCATGGTGGCTCACACTATGGCGCCTTGTGTAATGCATCTGCATTATCGGACCACTGGTCTCGCACTCAGCAACGAAATACAACGTCACGCATACTGTTATTTTTAGGTTACCATCCTATGTGAGGATACTACCGCCCCGGTACCATTCTTGCTAAAATCAGCGGGGCTCTACTACATTTATTTACTACAATACTTGTGTACAATATTATCTCCTGTACGGTTCAGAAGCCGGAATTAGAAGTACATTCTCATTATCACACGTTTCTATTACCTATGTTTATACCTACTACAAATTATACTGATTAAATGCCTTTAGGATGAATCTAAAGCAGTTCCATAGCATCCCAACGACTAGTCCTTGTCACCCGTCATTTGATTCCCTTTCAAGTTATATCCAAATCAGTTCAACATCAATTGAACCGATTTGAACGAATTTCATCATTTTATAGAACAAATAATTTGTGGGGTTCCTTCAGGTAGTGTTGAACAGATAATAGTTTGTTCAAACAAGTTCTTACGGTACTGTTCAAATCCCAAATTGATCTGTTTGGGGTACCACGTGCACATCAAAGTAAATAGGTTTGTAGCTCGAACCAATAGTGCCTTCGTGTATTAATCATTTAGAGTTTGGGGTTGACTGGTTGGTGTAAGTTATGGGCGAAGTGATTTTTTTGGGTATGAGTATTTGGGGACAGGTTTCGGTATGGTTCGGTCTAATTCAGATAGATAAGATAATTCATTGGTTCTGTGTACTGGACTGACGTTTAAATTCTCCTCATTGAAGTCTTTACTGGACGTTTAAAAATTAAACTACAGTTTATTATATTAAAATGGATCACATCATCATATTCATTTTAGTAGTACACTGTGGGGAGTAAAAACTGTTCATTTAATATTAAATGCAATGCTCCCATTTTATTTAGGCATTTCTGTAGATATATATTACAACACATAGACCAAAATAGATAAACACACATATACACAACCAATATTTTTCTTGAAGTAGTCTGTGACCTCTTTAGCGATAGTTTTTATTTCGTTCTTTAACTCGGACTAATACTTAAGTATAAAAAAGGGTCCAATAATCAATAAGAAGTTTAATCCCACGGGCAGCGGCCGACGATCTCATTGCCCAGTCCAAATTGACAGTCGGACAGTGGGGGAAAGGACTCTACAAAGATATTGGTATTTACTGGATATCGTATAAGACGTGGATTAGTTTGTTTGAAATAACAGACTATGCAATAAGAACTTCAAATAATAATTAGTTGCGTAGCGTAAGTTGCATCTATAATGGAATGCGTAGTAGGCCACTAAGAATTTTGGTGCAATTTCAATAAGGATATAGGCTAAATACTAGATACTATACTATACTACACTCTACTGTAATAAAAGGTATTAAAGCGCTTATTATTACTAATAAATGGGAAAGTAACTCTGTCTGTTCGCCTGTCGCGCTTTGACGCCAAAACTACTGAACCGATTCAAATTGAATTTAGTTAGTTGATGTTAGTAGATGTTTCATAGTTCAGAATAAGGTATGATAATTACACTTAATATTCAAAATTAACATACGTATGTAAAGAGTTACTGATGTATGCTGATTGACAGTGTTGTACATTTACTATCATAACAATAGCTCATCTAGTAACCCGTATGTGCCGGTAGCGGTCGAAAGGTCCACAGGGAGCGAACAATATCATTACGCGTTTGTAACGCGCAAGATTGTTTTGACACATGGCGTCCCGCGCTAAAGACAACGTGTGTTGTTTTTGTTTACTGCTGTTTGATGTGTAATTTACTAGTAATAAGGGGAAATCAGAAAAACTTTTATTGAAAATAATATACTTACAAAACCTTCAATGTCTTCCGGCTAGAGGGATACTTCTATGTATATAGATTGCGGTGGTCAACAATTATTGGATATCGAAATAAATCTGAATTAGAAGTTTCTGCGTCACAGGGCTTCATTAGAACGATCGTTAAATTATTTTAGGGTGAAGAAAACAACCCGCTGTTAATACATTTTGATCTTGGTAACTGCATTATTATTGTGCAAAACTAGATTCTAATATCGTTATAACTCGTTTTTTCTTCTACATTCTTCTATAATATGATATAATTCGTAACAATTTACTTATTCTTCTATTTTATTTCCTTAACAAAACAATTGCGTTACCCGCCTCACTAAATGTCAAGAGTGGCGCGTCTTATCGTCCCAACCTTGACGATGCGACAGCGACACTTTTTGTCCCTGTTTCACATTCCGTGATCCAGTTTACATAGCTCTTTGAATTGCAAATTTCACTCGGACGCGAAGTGATTTTGTTCTAAATTCAAAAAGTTAGTTGTGCATGATTTTGATTTTTATCGGGGAAAAAATTTCATCGTATTCAGTAACAGTTCTGTACATTTTACTTGAAATACTTTTATATGTTACCATATCGGGTCACGTACCTTGGGATATACATAAATATGTACATAAATTGTGTATGTATGTAGGCATATATTTCAGATCCCCTATGAATAAGGTAGAAGGTTAGGTGAGTAAAATATTCATTGATAATTTTGGATCAGCATAATTATATAAAACACAGAGTTTATATACGAAGCTTTACTTAATTTAAAATGTGTGTATTATATTAATACATACATGACACAGTTATATAACAATACAATTTAATTATTATTAATACATTCTAAATTTGTGAGAAATATTATACGTTTTGTTCAGTAAATCCAATTATACTTGAATTTGTAAAAGAAATGTAGAATTTTGTATATATATTCAAAATTGGATTCAATATTTTTTCATCTTTCGATCTTTTGACATGCAGAAATAGATTTTATAGAAAAACATAAATTTTATTTCTATTACTTACCTTTTGTGGGTTATAGATTTCGTGATTTTTTTTTAAAAACAGAAATCCTAATTTGTGGACATTAAAGTTCAATATTCCAGGAAATTAAAAAAGAAAATTTGTATGCCATTATTAAAAGTCGTCATTGTGCAGTTCCACCTCCATTATATAATAGCAATGAACGCCAAACATAAATTTAATATGACCATCGAATTACCGATGCGGAAAATCGATTCATAATGAATTGATTGACTGCTATTTTGACGACGATTCGATTATCGCATTCGAATGATTTATTTTAAAATTCGCCTCACCGGAAAATAAGTTGCGTATATTTTAATCGTTTAGTGTTAAACATCGTATGAATTCGTAATAGATTTAAATGATGTTCTGATTTTTTTATAGAAACCTTTTTTTAAATTTAAATATATTATAACTATTTTAAATGTGATAAGTTAAAATGCAGATGAGTGAAGCGCTTTAAAAGTCCAAGAACTATGGTAGATACGTTTTTTGGTTAACTTTTAAATAACTCTCATCATCATCATCATCATCCTCAGCATATTTGCATCCACTGCTGGATATTTGCCTCTTGCATGGTTCTCCATTCGCTTCTGGATGCGGCGTGTCTAGTCCAGGTCGGCCCTGCCGTCTTTTTTATATCGTCCGACCACCTGGCAGCTGGTCTGCCAACTCTTCGACTTCCAGTTCGGGGTCGCCAGAATAAATTCTCATATTAACTCTCTAGGTATCTCTCTAGGTATAAATCCACATGGCAGGAGACATTATAAACACACATAAAACGAATACAAGGAACATTTAAAATAAAACAACAACTTATAGACAAAGTATAGTACCATGTGAGGTTGGAATCCACGACGTTCAGCGCATTAGAAGAGGGCGTGACGACTGCTTAAGCCATTACGCTGTCCTACACTAAGTTTGCTGACGGTAAATGAGTATCATAGTTTATGAACACCTCCAACCAACATAGTCCCTCCTACATTTTTGGAACAAAGTCATACTCCGTCCGAGGGAGGTGAAAAGCAACAAAAGAATTACCTTATTCAGGTTTTCTGTAAGACCGTTACTCAAGTCGAGTCGCGCAATTCAATTGTCAATTTGTCTAAAAAGTCTTGCATCTTGTTAAATGCAGAACTCTTACACGTTGTAAATGTTTGTTTTCTTTTTTTTTACATACAACTTTTGCGTTAGGAATATAGCACATCCTGTATCGCGGGGGACTTAACAAAAATACTCGTATTTGAAACACACTCGGAACATTAATTCGTGTTTCACACAAAGTGTTGTCCTATGTGGGATTTGTACCCACAACACTTGGAAGTAGAAAGCTACCTAGCGATCGCTTAAACCACTAAGCACTAATATCTAGACACTACATAGTGTAGTAATATTTATAGACTCGCGTAAGGCATTGGACGCGTATAGTTGGAATGCAGTTAACAGCAATATCTCTAAATATAACTTTATTGCTACACTAGTAGAAGTAGAGAAATTCTCTGAACTGCTAATGCAATACTAACTAAAAGTATCCAATTTCTTTATTTTGTGCATAATGTTATTATGTTTTAAGTAACTATGTATTATGATATGAGCAAGGACTTACAACTTGGGAAAACTTGTGTGTTTATATTGACTGCTCGTAGCATGCTTCATCGTATTTTTTAATAGCTATCCTTCAAAAATGACTCAACTTTACTTGATGGAAAACATAATGTGTAGTATGTAATATCCAAGATTAGTGGTTACCATCCTGATTCCGATTGCAAAGATTCGCCATAAGGACCTGGAATTACATTGAGAGGAAACAGGTGCAGTAATAGTGATGTATTGTGTTTCAAACGATTTATAAGTAGTCTAATTGCGCTTAGCGTTAAGATTGAGAATACAATACTAACTTAATACTATTAATTATTCACTTTCTTTCAAACTTTGACATTTGATGATGAAAGATTTCAAAAAACCTGCATTCTTAACTATTACATGAGTAAAAGAGACAACAGTTTATACTTACAGACAGTGTTTACAATTACCTTTAAAAAAAGGATCATTAAACGACGTCTACGAGTAACATTTTACCGCAATTTGTTGCACCTGCATCTAGTTACCGCATCACTTATCACATTAACCCTGCTGCTGCTGCCGTTGTTAATTGGTGTACGCGTTAATGAAATAGATACGACATGACACAAACGCGTCGTTAGTATAAAAGTATAAGTAAGAGGTTCGTTTAAACGCTTTTGCAATATCGAGTACTTTATTTTGTTTACAATGTAAGTATGTTTTTGAGCATATCGTGGGGCAAGGACGTTTGTCAACTCAGGAAACGTAAGTATCTACGTGTACGCCTACAGGAAACACTTTCAAAAATTGTCTTTTTTTCATAGTATCTTTTGTACGTTACGAGCGTGCGTAGCACGTTACGATTGTATGTAATTCAGTTAACTGTCGAAGGAGCTCGGTTGCTTTTAAAGACCGATGGTCGATAGAAACGTGAAACGTGCCCAGCAGACAGACCGCTAATGCCATAAGACAGTCGGCTAACGAGGCGCACTGCGGGAATAGCAACTGGAATCCAGACATACGCCAGATGGACTGTGTAGGTATGAAGCCGAACTAATATGTTGGTGAAAAATCGTCTTAGAATGGAGTTTACCTGACATGAATAAGGAAAAATTAAATCAGTAATTTCTGTTACGTTCGTATTATGCAAAGTCTAGAAGGAAGTGAAATCTAATGCACACATAATATTTTGTACCTGGAATTAACAAGAATGGAAAAAAGATTTATTTAAGGAAAAGAAAGGAATAGTAATAATATTTGTATCCTCATATATTTATTATTTATTCTGATTTGCTTGTTAGTGCTTCCTTTCTTTATTCCGATATGAAAAACGTTTTTCGCTGTATAATATTTTATGTTATTTAGAATTCCATGAAATAATATAGATATTAAATACTAACAAATTTGCGCTAAAAGTGTAACACCTAATTAGTAAGTAACTGTAACCCGATTTTTAATATTTCATAGTACCTAGTAACATGTATTACATTCCAAGGTAAAACTCAAACACGACGTAAAAATATAAAGATCACTCCCATTATCTACTACGGCTTCTACAAAGTCGTTTAATGTATATTCAATGCGTCGGTCGTTAAGTCCATCACCAACATTGTTAGGTTAACATCGATAGCTATATAAGATATTTAAGACGCACTTAATGTGACAGAAATCAGGCCACGCATTATCTACTAAGGGCCTGGCTAACGACCTCTTTTATCGGTCTGTTCGAACACGACCTGTTGTTCCGGGCGTACGAGAATAATCTATCTATATGAAGGTTTTTACGCAGGAATATCCTATTAAGGTCATTTATTTATGTCACCTATTATAGCGAGTTTCATACTTATTATATATTACTTGGATCTTTGTTGTATGTAGTAGTAAAACGAAGTAAATCCAAATGATTTCTATTTTGATTTGAACCGTATTACCATAGAAAAAGAAGAATTTTCCTTAAAAAGCAGGGAAGAAAGATTAATAAATCTATAGTTTTGTACCTAAGCTTAGTGTGTGATTGTGTAAAGATCTTCTTTTTTTACTTAACTAGGTTGTTATAATAAAGGAATGAATGTTAATTAAGGGTGCGAATCAGTTGAAATGACTTATAGCTCTCTTCTTTCTAGCCTTTATTCCCAATATTATTTAGGGTCGGCTACTAGTTCAACCGGTTTTACCTGAATATCAGTATTCCACGGAGTGGCTGGCATCGAACCTCCTCGACTCTGAGGGCGAACTAAATTCAAAAGTTGAACTAGCTGTCAGTATATTTGACGGCACAGACTTCCCAATAATGATTGCCATAGATGTTCATGACAACCGGTACCTACGGCTTATGGCGCTCTACTAGACACGGGCATAAATGACTATAAAACTGAAATAACTTACAGTTGTAAATTTATTGATCTTTAAATGATAAAAAATGGCTTTTTTACTTTACATTAAAGTTCAAAAATTGCCCCGAATATAAACTTTTATGCAATATATGGGCAAAGCCATAGCAAAATAGTAGTTTTAGATCTTTGCACGGTTACGTGATTAAATAATTGTTTTACTAAAGTTAACGTACGTGCCCTCAAACAATAGTAATATTATAAATATTAATTAAGGAAGTATAAACAACATACTGTCAATTAAGCAATTCGATTAAGTAAATAATATCTCATAGTAGCCCCCACCTAAACGGTACACATATTACATTGTATATAAGCTTTAGTTTAAGTCAAATTAGTCGGAGTCTTACAGAGATAAGAGAGTCATTAATAAAACATTACAATCAAGTGTCGTCTAATTGACTCCCTGGGATAACACGCAATAATTGGTGACCCCGACGTGATCTATTGGTTTCTAGTGCTGATATAATACCGGGACGACCGGAACCCTATATGGTGTTCAGCAGTGAATCTAGAAAACAATAGCATTACGAAAGTATCACATCCCAAAAATGGCTCCAACAACAACTCCTTCAAGAGGCGACACGGGGTGCGAATCAGTTGCTGCTATCACGGTCACAGACAAACTACCTCAATTTTGGACAGACTCCCCACGTTTATGGTTCGCCCAGTTTGAAGCAATAATAGCACCACAAAAACAGGGCGAAGATTACAAATATAACATGGTAATATCCAAACTACCAAAAGAGGTCGTCCATCAAGTCAGTGACATATTAACTAACCCACCCAGCGAAAACAAGTACTCCACAATCAAGGAACGTCTGATAAACTGCTACGAAGAGAGCGAACACCGACGTTTCCATAGACTACTAGCAGAAATGGACCTGGGAGACCAGAAGCCTTCCCAGCTCCTGCGAAAAATGAAAGAAGCTGGATGTGGAAAAATAAACGACGACACTATTCGCCTGCTGTGGCTAAGGCAACTCCCCGCTTCGCTAACAGCGATATTATCGGTCACAAACAATATGTCGTTAGACAACTTGAGCGAATTAGCCGATAAAATTTACGAGAACTTGACCTACAACAAAAGAAATATTCAAGAAACAGCGGTTGACATTAACCTAGTTACAAACATAACGTCACAACTTGAAGCCATGCGAATAGAAATAAATGCATTACGCAGCATACGCGAGCATCAACCTAGGCAACGCAGCAAATACCAAACACGACATATGCCACATTCACGGTCAAGGTCGCGCCACAGAAACTCACATAATGGGTTATGTTATTTCCATAATCGGTTCAAGCAGGATTCATATAGATGCAATAAGCCTTGTGCATGGAATACAATTAAAAATAACAGGCCATCGGAAAACTAAAATTAGCACAGAATAAGACGGGCCTCTGTGCTATCCACCCAGCAAACCGTCTAACTATAACTGACTCAAACAGTGGTTATAGATTTTTAGTCGACACGGGTGCTAACATTTCGGTTATAAATAGCACAAATAAGAAGAACCAAGCATGCGAATACCAATTATTCGCCGCAAACGGGACCCCTATAAATACATACGAGGAACGCACTTTAACGCTTAACCTAGGACTACGCCGAAGCTTTAAATGGACATTTACCATTGCCGACGTTAAGATGCCAATCCTGGGAGCTGATTTTTTGAATCATTATCAGTTATTAGTCGATATACACGGAAAAAAACTGATCGATAAAAAAACAGGTCTGAAAACGCCTGCCAAAATAGTAAGAACAAAAATTGCATCTGTGCGTTCTATAAACGCTTCTCTACAGGAACCAATAAAGGGATTATTAGAGAAATATGAAGATATTACAAAGCCTAGATCAATGAATCTACAGACTAAGCACCAAGTACAGCATCAAATAATAACAAAAGGTTTCCCAGTATTTACGCGAGCACGTCCATTACCGCCTGACAAATACAGGATTGCAAAACAAGAGTTCCAAGATATGATGGACATGGGAATATGCCGTCCTTCAAGCAGTCAATGGGCATCGCCACTCCATTTAGTCAAGAAGAAGAATGGCGAATGGAGAGCATGCGGAGATTACCGCGCACTAAATAAAATAACAGTACCAGACAGGTACCCGCTGCCAAGGCTACTCGATTTCACGTATGTAGCAAGCGGAAAAGGAATATTCAGCAAGATAGACATAAAGAAAGCTTTTCACATACTGCCCGTTGCTGAACCAGAGAAAACAGCGATAATAACCCCTTTTGGACTTTTTGAATTCATCAGAATGCCATTCGGGTTACGAAATGCAGCACAGTCCTTCCAAAAATTTATGGACTCTATATTCAGAGACTTGGACTACGTATTTGTATATGTGGACGACATATTTATCGCTGACAAGAAAAATAACCTTAAGGAACATTATGAACACTTAGAGGAGGTGTTTAAGCGCCTACAAAAAAACGGCATAACAATAAATACAAGCAAATGTGAATTCGCCAAGTCGGAGATTGATTTCCTCGGTTATCATATAACGAGCCAAGGGTTGACTCCTACTATGGAAAAGATTCAAGCTATAAACAAGTACCCTAAACCACAAACGGTAAATGAGTTACGACGTTTTTTGGGTATGATTAATTTCTACAGAAGCAGTATCCCACACGCAGCAAAGCATCAGGCACCGTTAAATAAATATTTAATTAATAGTAAGAAAAACGATAAGACGGTTATCCAGTGGAATACGGAATCAAACCACGCGTTTGAACGCTGCAAGCAGGACATTCGACAATTAACTACATTGGCATATCCGGACAGCAACGCACAAATAGCGTTAATGACAGATGCTAGTCTCAAATGCGCAGGCGCTGTACTACAGCAGCGAAGAAAAACAAAATGGGAACCAATAGCTTTTTTCTCCAAATCATTTAGTGAAGCCCAAACAAAATACTCTACCTATGATAGAGAGCTGCTAGGAATCTATATGGCTATAAAACACTTCAGAAGACTCATAGAAGGACGAGAATTTACAGTCTACACGGATCACAAACCACTAATGCATGCTTTCGACAAGAAGCCATCATTGGATGATACCCCTAGACGAATCAGATATCTGGATTATATATCACAATTCAGTACGGATATCCAGCACATCAGTGGCCACAAGAATGTGGTAGCCGATGCCTTATCTCGAGTTATCGAGACGATAACCTTACCCTCTGCAATCGATTGGCACGAGGTAGAAAAATATCAAAAGAATGATAGCGAGTTAAAACGACTAAAAGCCAATAAATCATTAAAAATAGAATTAATACACTTTCCAAATGAAAATAGCAAGATAAGCGAACGAACAATCGGAGACAAGATAACAGATTCTTCACAAGCAGATAAGCAAACAGAAAAAAGGACACGTTCTGGTAGAGTCTCCCACCAGACGGTTAGATTCCAATTATAATATACAACAATAGTATATAATAGTAATGTAAGGATGTTTCTTCTCTTTAGAGGGGGAATATCTATGGGCAAAGCCATAGCAAAATAGTAGTTTTAGATCTTTGCACGGTTACGTGATTAAATAATTGTTTTACTAAAGTTAACGTACGTGCCCTCAAACAATAGTAATATTATAAATATTAATTAAGGAAGTATAAACAACATACTGTCAATTAAGCAATTCGATTAAGTAAATAATATCTCATAGTAGCCCCCACCTAAACGGTACACATATTACATTGTATATAAGCTTTAGTTTAAGTCAAATTAGTCGGAGTCTTACAGAGATAAGAGAGTCATTAATAAAACATTACAATCAAGTGTCGTCTAATTGACTCCCTGGGATAACACGCAATACAATATACATGAGAAGAAAAGGATCCATAAGCGGCTGTTATCGCCATAAAGCGACTGCATCGTTAAGAAGCCCATTAGCGAAAGATCATCAGTTGTCTCATTAGACGCACCCAATTAGTGTGTTGCTTAAAGCGCTCTTAAATCATTGGTCCGTGACTACTGCGGACTTGCACCGTTATTATCGCGAATTTACTTTTAAGTGTGTACAGCATTTAAACTGTTAATATTGTTTCCAAGTTTGAAATTGTTTTTTTAAAATAAAATGAGTATTCTTTTGTTTTACATGTGTTTTATTTTTAAATTAATTTTTGAATTATGTGCCTGTAATTTAGCATACTGAAAAGATTTTGTTCCTGAAATACTGACGAATCGACTTAATATATTCCTATTGCTCGCAAGCTGTATAATTTATTTCGAAATGAACTGTAGCATGAGTACGTAAGTCAAAGGCAGCAAAAATCGTATAATTGAATTGACCATTAAAATCACGCGTAGTGTTTGGCCTTGTTTGCGAGTTGCCAGATTTTACGCTTCACAACCGAATATTGCAATATATTTTATTCTAATTCTTTGATACAAATGTCTTAGATATTATTCAACTGAGTATTGAAGTAAATATCACAGTATAATTTAACTATTAAAAGGTCACGTTTTGACCAGGTAATATTAGCCCTGGTCGTAGGTTGACCAATCCAGTAGTGTAAATTTTAGTTATAATCACAAGAAAAATTTTGTTTTTTTACTTCGAAATGCACTAACCTTTCCAACTCCGGTCGGTTCTTTGACTCCTAGTCGTCGTAGCAATGCCGGAGGAGGTGGTGGTGGCGTTCGATGTAACGCGCCACTGAACCCCCCAGCAGTCGTCGCGTCGTCGTCTCGTCGTCGCCTCTCGCGGTGTGGAGAACTTGTACTGCATTTTGTTGTTGATGGCCTGAAATAAAAATATATAACGAATTTACTTTCTATACCATCTTTGTTTTGTCATTATTCTATAATTTTAAGACTTTCGTGTTTTTAGTAATAACCTTGTACCTACCTACTGACAAGTTCGATATGAATTTGTTAATCATTTTGAAATACTTGTTGGTATATATAGATATATATTATTTCTATGATTTAATATGCTTCTGTATATTAGATAAATAAATATCCTATCCTATCTTTTAAAGTTACATTTGACAGCCATCTAGCTTATCTAGTTTTATGATTTTTGATCACCAAATTTTTCGAACCTAAGAATATAAGAATGTTTTAGGCTAATGAAACAACCTGATATATTTGACAATTAACCTTACCTCTAACAAAACTTCTTACAAGACAAAACTTAACCTCTTTAGTAAAAAAACTAAAATTTGATTGGCAGAATCTTTTACATTTAAAAAAACATATTTTCTTTTTCTAAATTTAAAAAACATCGAAACTGCTTCGTAAGGATAACTTGCCTCTTTAACGCATCGTCATGATTGTAACTTAACTTGGCGTAGGTAAAATAGAAGGTAATTTCTGTCTGGCGTCTCAACCAAATACCGGAAAGGATGACTGAGCAGAAATTTAATTATAATAACAGTTATATTCATACTCGGCCTTGGGATATCCTACAGGAAATGTATGCAGTAATTTCTATTAAAGTAAGGGTATATCAGCTTATGAATGAGTGACTTTCTTGAGTGAGAAAATACTAAGGAATTAATTAATGGCGTTGTACCGTAGTTTAGTGCAACTATATTCGTAAGGAAATAGTGATTTCTAAATCCTTACTAAAATTATAAACGTTATTGTTGTAAATCGAGAGTAACGCCGCAGAGCAAAGATAATCTAAAAAATTAGTCGAATTTACTCTTTGTGTCAGCAGCACTTTAACAGCTAAAGTCCCGTCAAAATCGATATAGTCGTTTCAGAGATTATCCGGAATGTTGAATGGAATATCATCATCATCATCATCAACAGCCTTTAACAGTCCACTGCTGGACATAGGCCTCTCCTTGAAAAGGAGGTATTGGCCTACTATACCACGCTGGCCAGACGGGTTGGTATAGGGTTGGTTTCAAGTTTTCCTTCTCTTAGCATTGATGTTGTCTTTCGTAGTTTATCCCTTAGTCGCCTTTTACGACACCCGCGGGATGAATAGGGGTGGTGACACTCTGTATTCTTAATCCGTCACCACACGGACGAATGGAATATACCATCTTTATATATATAATTCTTCTGTGAGTGTGTATGTCACTGAACTTCTCTCAAACGACTGGACTGATTTTGATGAAATTTTTTGTGTGTGTTCAAGGGGATCTGGGAATGGTTTAGATTTGCAATTGGACCCGGTAGGTGGCGCTGCGATCAAGTTCTGAAATTTTAAAGTTGGGCGGTACGAAGCTCGCTGGGTCAACTAGTCTTATATATAAAATTCTCGTGTCGTGTTTGTAATTAAACTCCTCCGAAATGCCTTCATCAATTCTCATGAAATTTTATGTGCATATCGGTTAGGATTGCGAATCGGTAAACATCTGTTTTTCATACCGCTACGCGAGCGGAGCCGTGGGCATCAGCTAGTCTTATATATAAAATTCTCATGTCACAATGTTAGTTACCATACTCCTCCGAAACTGGCCGGCTGGACCGATTTGTATGAAATTTTGTTTGCATATCGGGTAGTTCTGAGAATCGGCCAACATCTATTTTTCATATCCCTATAAGGCGACCGGAGCCGCAGGCATCAGCTAGTACTCGTATATATTTTCATTACTATATGCATTTAGTGAAAATTTGAAATTACAAAAAGATGTATAGATTTGTTAAAAGGTAGAGATTTTAAATGATAATAAATAAGAGTATTAAGTTTTAAATTGATAAAGTAATTACAGTCTCGTAAATTCAGAGGGCACTTATCGCAGTAAGTTGTGATTTTGATGTTTTGAAAGTTCAAAGATAAAAATCCGAAACTCACCCCACTGTTACCTCTACGATCATATTTCAAACATTCTCATCCGAATAATTGAAAAATAACCTAAGACCATTTATAACGGGTCCCGTCCGTTACTGAAAAAAGCCGAAAACTAAGGGAATCGGAAATAAATGTGTTGTACGTGACGTGACGTCTGGACTGACCTTTTTCCATTTTTGAAAAATTCACCTCGACGTCAATACCGGAGTTTTACCGATGCATACCGGATGTACTCGTCGACGAAAACTCGTAAACGATTCCGATATGTTTGGAATAAACAAATGAGTTTAAAGGGCTTTTATTTTGTTTTATATTGTGTGTTCCGGTTTGTTGAAAATCTGAAGTCTGATATTTAATAACAATACATGAAAATAAAAAATATCGATTTTTTTATAATGTTATATATAAAATTCTCGTGTCACAATGTTAGTTACCATACTCCGCCGAAACAGTTTGACCGATTTGAATGAAATTTTGTTGGCAAATCGGGTAGGTCTGAAAAGAGGCCAACATCTATTTTTATACTCCTAGGACGAGAACGGAGCCGAGGGCATCACCTAAGAATCAATAAAATAGCTATCTCGTTTCTATCGGGTCTTCTATCGTAATTTGCAACATGGTTGCTCAAGATTAGTTTTGCACAAGTTTTCAAAACCATAATTTGGAACAATTCAAAAATGTATAATAAGACTAAGTAACAAAATATTTAATTCATATGAAAGAAAGAAATACACGAAGTTTAAATAAAGAACACGAAAAACCGTTTACCAATGAATTATTAAATACCCAAGAAATCCAATACTTTTATAAGAACAAATTTAAAACATCCAATGACATTCCTTGATCGATGTCTCAATAAACACGAGGTTCCAAATTCAAAAAAAATGCGGCTTGAATTCTTTGACTTTTTTGTCGTGCGTCTACATCTAACTGTAAAGGGGGTTGCACACGGGCGTGTGATGGATGGCGTTTACGTGTCGACCGACGACAAGGCCCGTATTTTATTTTAATGCTATCGGCGTTACACCCGTCCCGAGGAGGCTTAAAATTGAAAATTCTTAATATCTAGCTATAGAGAAAATAGTCCATGTATGTATTCTGGAAGCGATGTCTGATATCGTGACGTTATGCATTTATAATCATATTTCTTCTTCTAGTCTATTTTATAACAGAAATTCTTGAACGTGTATATTTGTCTTTGTTTACATAACTGTTATTATTAAATGAGGTTAATAACAGGTTAAAAGTCCTTTTTCAAACTAATTAACACGTCGAGAAAAAAATTGTTCCAAATTCAAAAAGAGTTCGTTTCAAAAACTAACATTGTATGCACGTAAATACTGAGAAAACCGTACACCCCTACATAACTGTGCACCTCCCTAGCGTGATGTGGTCGCGTGTATTCCAATACTTTATTGTTACTAACTATTAACATTCTTCTAGTGGATTGTTTAGATAGCTCCTACCTCACCACGACCTCCCGCGGCGTCTGGACGCCTAGTACTTTAAAAGGTTATAGACTAATTTCTTTAATAATAGTCATTTTTACAACATTTTGAAAAATATGTTATGCTTTAGCCAGGTAAACCGAAAGGAGTGTTATGATTTTATGTATACTTCTTAGGCACGGTCTGGACCCTGACTGGTTTAATCAATTTTGGTGTTTAGGGTGCGGTTAGATTTCTGTGAACTTTAAGAGTGTAACTGTAACATTCTATATTTAAAAACTTTAACAACATGCACTACAGAGGCCCAGGCCCGCTTCTTAGTATAGCATATTAAGACATTCTCTGAGACTCGGGACTGTCAAGGGAATCCTATTAAAGTTCTCAATTTAAATTTTGCGATTATAGCCATAATTAGAAGAATCTATTCTTCTTAGTTATGTCTTCTTCTTACTAGCTTTATTCCCAATATTATTTGGGGTTGGCTACCAGTATCTGTTCTCCTTAAAATACGGAAATTAAATCTCAATAGCTACTATGAAATCTAACATTTGCCAACTTATCAATAACCAAAGTATCAGCGTCAATAAGTAATTTACCAATTAGAAGCCTTCAATAAACAGCTTCAGTATCTTCGCCATTTAATTTTCAAGAGTATTTTCGACTTCGCTTTTCGATGTTAATTATGCAAAACATATTACTGGAGATACTTTAATATACTTAGAAATGATTCTAAGTTAATATATTGCTTTAGAAGTAGTAGAGTCAAGCTGGTTTCAGCACGAATGGAGCGGCTCAACCGGGGCAGCACTACCCTCACAAAGAAGACCAACCTAATATGTCAGCACACGTGTTGCCGTCTTTCGTTGGTGAGTGTGAAACCCGAGGCCCATTCTGCATCGTTCTCCCGCAAGCGGGGAGAATGATTCAGATACATCTTACTAACCCGGCATGGTATGGGTCACCATGCTGCATTGTATGCCCTACCAATAAGGATGGTGGCCCCTACTCCTGGATTCCAGTGATGATTTACATCAGACAGAATATTCACTTTTTATGGCTTAAATAAAAAAAAGCAATAAAAACTACTTGAGTAAGAACATGGGCTACTCTTCACCCCGATAGCCGACAAATACGGGGGCGGAGCCCTGTTTAAAAGCACTCAATTAATTAATTATTTTCAAATACACACAAAGACATTCTTTACAGAAATAAAACTTAAGAATTGTGAGATTCCCTCGGCCGCAAGTTAGTTTCTTAATAAAAATTTATTTTATTTATTTTTAGACATTTTTCACAAAGGAAGCGGAGAGCAAGATGTTGGTATTTCAAAGGATGTTCATATTGCAAAGATACCGTTGATTTCACGGGCCGGCGGCCACGACGAAAACAATTCAGGAAAGGTCGCCACTTGACATTTGATAGAATGCTCTCCGAAGCATGAATAAGCCTATGAGTTTAGACTTAGCCTGCCATGCAGCTTTATACTCGTATATTTCCTTGTCGAAATTTATGAAAATACTTCCTTCGTAATGCTCCGTTTCAATTTTCTATTGGCATCTGATTGTCTTCTTTTTGGAAATGTTTTGGAGGTAGATTTAAAAATCGAGTACTATAAATTTTAGGTATATTTGTATGGCAATACTCTGCTGTTGATCTCTTGAATAATCCAGAAATTGTTGTATCTTGTACTTATTTTTATGGTAGCGCCGTATTAATGTCTCACTTTTTGATTTTTTTTCTAGAATAATATTAAAAAAAGGGTTTCCTCAAAATCTTAGCCTTAATTTTGGAGAAAGGAACAAATATCTTTATAAGCTTTGAAGTAGCAGTAAGAAAACAAGTTGGTGAAGATAATAGACTCCTTTCATCAATCATCGTCACAATCCAAAACGTCCCACTGCTGGGCTCGGGTCTCCTCTTAGGAGAGGCTTAAGTATAAGACTCGTTTATTTTTGTAACATGTCCCTTCTGGCCATATTAAGAACTTTATCGACTAGCTGGCACTTGATTTTTTTTTTCAATTTTTTTATACTTTCTACATAGTATGGTTTGAAAATGCATAATTTTTCAAATCAACAGTTTCCCCCGCACGAATAGCGTGACATTTCCACCAGAAACTACACACACAATTAATACTCATAAAACATTTAAACCATGTACATTGTTATATTTTTAATTCATTACGTCATAATGCCCCAGAATGGCGGGAAACAACGTTCGTGATTTGAATCGTGAGTATTTTCGAGTGTTACCCTATGCCCCATTCTGGCCGTGGCAACGTGGGGCAGTAACGTCCGAGTCGTATAAATACAGGCGTACGTTGCAGGACAGTATATTTTGGGTGAGATAAGATAAGTTAAAAAATTAAGTTATCCGTATCACTGAGTGTAAGATATAAAGTTGGTGTTCATTTTATTTTTATTGTTTGGTAATTAAATAAATTTAGAGAATATTTTTGATTCTTTGACTTCCTACTAAATTTGTATTTAGAATGGAATAGGAATAATTAAATAACCCAAGTTTTTTTTTAGAATTTTTTTAAAGGACTCTTGACTTGGAGAGTAAGCCGGTGAACGAGTGACGCGAGCGTTATGAAAAGTATGATCGAGCAAGGCGAACGGACCTTGAGAGGGAGAATAGATTAGTGAAGATAGAGAGAGTGTGACGTTTCCTATGCTACTGTCGAAATGATAGTTTTGTTGTTAGTGGTTTTACTTACTATCTTAATTCTTAAACCAATTTATTCAAGCATTGCATTAGTTCAATTTAAACAGCATGAAATTGAATATTAATTTAGTTCATAAAAGACGCTAAATACATTTTAGGTCCTTTCATATTATTAAAACTATTATTATAGGTCTTAATGTATTACATTATTTAATAAATACTCTTGTATTGTATTCGGCAGCTTAACTATGTGACTAAAATCAATCTAAAATTTTCATCACACTAAAATTTTAAAGAATATATCTCTATTTGAAATTGTTTGTAAGCCACAGGCAATGCCGTGCATCAGGATGAGTTAAAAAAAGCAGCCAAGTGCGAGTCGAACTCGCCCATGAAGGGTTCCGTAGCAGCAAGTAACCTCATATAAAAGTTTTTGTAGTTCGTTATAACTCTCATCGATGTTTTAATAATAGTGCTTTGATTGAAAGAAATGTAAATTGCGGTTTATGATTTATGACGTATTAAAAAAAACGACTTGCTAGATCTCATTCAAACCAATTTTCGTTGGAAGTTTGCATGGTAATGTACATCATATATTTTTTTAGATTTATCATTCTCTTATTTTAGAAGTAACAGGGGGGGGGGGGACACACATTTTACCACTTTGGAATTGTTTCTCGCGAAAACTATTCATTTTAGAAAAAAATGATGTTAGCAACTTCAATATCAGTTTTGATAAAAAAAATATTGAGTTTCAGTTATAAGTATGGGGACCCCCAAAATTTATTGCTTTTTTTCTATTTTCGTGTAAAAATATTAATGTGGTTCACAGAATACATCTTCTGACCAAGTTTCAACAGTATAGCTCTTATAGTTTCGGAAAAAAGGGGCTGTGACATACGGACGGACAGACAGACAGACAGACAGACAGACATAACGAATCTATAAGGGTTCCGTTTTTAGCCATTTGGCAACGGAACCCAAAAAAGTAGCCTAATATGCTCCCTAAGGCATCAATTGTCATACTTGTCAGTAGACGTCCCCTTTAAAATCGGTCACGCCGTTGCAGAGATTAGCGGGAAGAAACAAAGTTTTTCTTTTAATTGCTTTTTAGGCTTATAGATTCACCATATCTGTTTGTCTGTCTGTCCATCTATATGTCACAGCCCCTTTTTTCCGAAACCATAAGAACTACACTGTTGAAACTTGGGCAGTAGATGTATTCTGTGAACCGCATTAATATTTTTACACAAAAATAGAAAAAAAGCAATAATTTTTTTTCATAAAAAACATGTGTTCTTATCTATGGATCTTATGAATTTTGTTATGATCTTTGTTATCAATGTTATCTATGGATAGGTCTTCAAAAATGATATTGAAGTTTCTAATTATTATTTTTTCTAAACTGAATAGTTTGCGCGAGAGACACTTCCAAAGTGGTTAAATGTGTGTCCCCCCCTGTGACTTCTAAAATAAGATAATGATAGAACTAAAAAAATATGTGATGTACACTACCATGCAAACTTCCAACGAAAATTGGTTAGAACGAAATCTAGTAAGTAGTTTTTTTAATACGTCATAAATGATAAACCGCAATTTAAACTTCGTTCAATCAAAACACTTTTTTTAAAACATCGATGAAAGTTACAACGATCTACAAAAACTTGAAATGATGTTACTTGCTGCTACGGAACCCTTCATGGGCGAGTCCGACTGGCACTTGGCCGCTTTTTTGATGTAGGTTCCGTATATACTCCCATTTGCATTTAGAAAAAAAAAACTGTTAATTATGTATAGGTTAGTACTTAAGAAGGTTTTTAGTGTATACTGTTAGTACTTAATGCATCCTCTGTTCATATTTTCCTTTAACACATAAAAAATAATTAGTCGTCTTTAGAATGAAACATTTTTTACAAAAATGGTAAAATTTAAAA
This sequence comes from Phragmatobia fuliginosa, assembly GCA_932526445.1. NCBI lineage: Eukaryota > Metazoa > Arthropoda > Insecta > Lepidoptera > Erebidae > Phragmatobia > Phragmatobia fuliginosa. The sequence goes on along the minus strand of OW052064.1, from coordinate 9,234,810 downwards.
GGACGAAGCGGAACTGTACTTAAAAGAAATAGTTATTTCTTAGAGGAATATTCTACTGCTACGAAAAAGGAAGCAATTTGAGAGGAAAAATTAATTTAACCATAACATCTTATGGCTGGCTTCTTTAAGGCAACTCTTAATGTTTACATTTGTCATCCAAAGTTAACAACTTACCTTTAGGTTAGAAATAACAATTTGTCTCAGCCTTCTTTCTTAGTTACTTGGGGTTTTTATTCTCGATAAGAATACCTGATGTAATAAAATTAAAGTTGGGAGGCTTCTCAGTGCATTTAAACAACATTGAATTGGCCAAGTGCGTATCAGGTCACGCATACAATAGGGTTCCGTAGTCACCCATAATGGTAGGTGGATTTAAAATCGTGTCCAAAAGATAATTGTTGTTTACTTTTTATTTCGTTATTTTTGTACGAAGTTTTCCAAGTTTGCTAATTTTACAAGTTAGACCTTTAGAACTCATGAATTAATTAAGTAATATAATCCGTTACAGCCTTTAAAGTTCATAACATAGAATATGATCATCATTTTTCTCAGATTTTTTGAGTCAGCCATATAGCTTTTAGAGGGAGAGTATGTTTTAACAAAAAAAAATGCGCTTTAAAGTTAAATAACTCGCAAACTAAATTAAATAACAAAATGATCTTAGCAACCTCTCAATGTTTTTATTACACCTTTCTAAATATATTCCATAGAATGGGGTAGATTGAAAAAAAAATCATCCCCACTTTATGTGTAGGGGAGGTACCCCAAATAAAAATACTAAGGAACCCTAAAACAAAACATCAAAAATTATATAAAAATGTTAAATATTAAAAAAGACTTTTGCATATGGATTTGTGGGCAACACTTTTTTTTTTCATTTTGGTACCTATCTAAAGATATGAAAATCTTCAAACATTATTAGCTATTTCAGCCAGTATTGTTTAACTTCTATTTTAGTAGTATTTAAATACTGTTTCAGATTTAAGGTAGACATACCTACCATACACTATCAGTATAAGAGTTAAAATGATTATGTTCAAACATTAAATCAATAATGGTGAAAGGTAGCAGCAGTTTGTTAACGCTAAAGGTTACCAAATTCAAACATTTCTACTTTATCACCATTTGTTTTTGAGCCAGGCAACACTGGCAGCCGGCCAAACAGGAAAAAAGTTTTTGCTGTCCTCAAACTGAAAATTAAACTCTATGATATTTGTTTTAAGGCCGTATTTAATTTATTTAGTGACCATATTGAGTTTCAGAAGGTAGTATTGTTTGGTGCAATGATAGCAATAAATACAAAGAATAGTTGGAACTATCTGTGCTTAAGCGCGCTTTTCAGTTGGTATGACAGGTGCAGTTTAATAGCATTTGATTGTAACAGAACTATATAAGCTATTTTCTATTTTAGTCTAGGTATATATATAGAGGCTTGTACCTCAATCGGCAATCGAGATATGGGTCAAATTAAACTTGTAAGATTTCATTACACAGAACAAGGACAGTTGAAACGGAATTGAGGTTGTATAATACTAGTTGCCCCACGCATCTTGGTCTGTTTCTTTTCAGTCATGATCGGCTCCCATTGGTCTAAGCGGGATAATAACTATTCTATCTTAGGCATGTAAGTAAAATAATGATAAATATTTTTTTTCAGACATCTTACAAAACTTCATCTAGTCCTTAACTAAGTAGAACTTGTATTACGGGTACTAGACAAGTGAAATAAATACATAGAATACTTTTTTTTGTAAATACATACATTTTATACATAGAAAGCAGCAAGGCTCCAAAACAAGTATTTGCGGATTACGCAAACATTTGGCCCGAACCGGAAATCGAACCCAAGACCTCAAGCACAACTGTCGCGTACGCTACCACTGCGCCCCCGAAGCAGTTAAAAGGCAAAACAGTTATTTTATTAAAAATCGTGAAAATCGGTCAGATACTTCATTTATATCTATTTTATATAATTATCGTGTTGTTCATTATTATCGATATCATTTTAAAAGAATGGTAATTTGACAACGCTTTGAAGATGGACCTAAAAAAATTGATATCATGAAACTTCTGTACAGTGTAATTTATCAGTGACCTAAAAAGGGCTAAGTCCTGCTTCTATCACTAAAAATAATCCCTCAACGTGCACATTAAAACTTTATAACATGCCTTTAAAACGTCAGGTTTTCATACGACCACGGGGGAGCTCATAACATGAGGTATTAATAAAAGAGTTGGGAGACCCTTTGTGTACAGAACTCTTCATTAGACAGATCATAGCGTTGTTGTGAGGGAGATGCGCCTTTTGTCAGCAAGTGGACCTTTTTCCAACTTTTCGGGATTGGTGTGAGTTGTGAGAGGTCGTGTTGTTTAATCTCAGTTTAAAATGTACCTAAAAAGGTGTTAATTGAAGATTGCAATGGGATTTTGTTTAGAAAGTAGACGTTTATTATGGCAAGGCATTTGAAAGGTTTTTGTTGTTTTTTATTAAAAGTTATGTAGATAATCTTTTTGTCTATGTTAAATGGTAAATTGATTATGTATTTAAGCAACGCGTGCAAGCATATTAGTAGAGATAAAAACACTGCACTAAACTTGCATTGTGTAAGTAGTTTCAGTTAAATGGATTAAAAAGTTTTCCTTTTTTTTCAAAATAAGTTTGCACTCAAATATCTATTAATATCAAAGTATTTTTGAAAATAAAATTATTACACTGTATGACTAGATTGTATGACAATTGTCTGGATTTCTGTGAATTATAAAAACAGAACTGATGACCGTTGGGGTAGAAGAGTTCTGGAGTGGAGATCGCGTCTCGGCAAACGTAGTGTAGGACGCCCACAGGCCCGGTGGAGTGATGATTTGCTGGCAGGAGCTGGATGCGATAAGCCCAAAATCGATCAAAGTGGTGTGCAATGGGAGAGGCCTATGTCAAGTAGTGGACTGAGATAGGCTGATGATGATGATAAAAACATAAATTTAATAATTTTATAATTAAATTACTTGCTTTAGTTTATTCATTGTTTAAAACTGACTGAGGAACCCTTTCCTGTTCGTGGCCTGACACGTATTTGGCCGATTTTTTAATATTAAATGTTTCAAAATTGGTCACAATGAGTAACAGAAGAAAAGGCCTCTCTGATGATAATATGAACGTGCAAAGCCTCAAAATATAACAGTCGTTTTCAAAAGTTCATCGCTTGGGCTCTGTTAGCGGTCGAAGAGACCGATCCCAAACATCCCTATTATGTTTGTATTGTCTGCCTGAAGGAAAACTTTTATCTAAGGGCTCACGATTTTCGTATTATGAATGAATAAGACAATGAGCTATTTATTGGCGATTTGTTCACTTAAGCTAAATGATACTGAAGATTATCCTGCGTTCGTTATCGTATTTAGAGAGGGATTAGCGAGTATTTTTGATCATGACTTTTTTATATATGAGCCTACTAAATTGACTCTACTCTGCCTGATGAAGAGCACGAATAGAGTCCGAGAGCAGTTGTCACCCACATCACAGATTAATAAATAGTTACTGCCCACACTATGACGGCCTTTTGGGATATTACTTGAGTTCAATAAACATCTCAAAAGATCTGACTACTAAAATAATGATATTATCACAATTATTAAATATTTCAAAGATGCTCAAGTTCAGACCCATCTAATGTTACCTCTTCGGAAAATGGGCGAACTTGATAATAAAATTAAACAATTTTTATTGTAATAAATTTACAAATATTTTTGTATAAAAATATAGTAATAATAAAAAAAAACTTATAAACACTCAACCCTTCAAATGCGAGCGATAATATATTTTCCTTACACTTGACGTTTGGTGTCTCTCACACATATACACATGCGTTCATAAGCTCACAGGCATACTTAACCGTTGTAGTCCCTACCTTATGTCGCCATAAAGTGGAGTTTCCACATGCTTTACGGCAAGTTGTTGGCCCCCTTTTTTATTCGCGACAGATTTAGTAGGCGACACGTGCGCCAGATTTACACGTGCTTTTCATAAGTATAATATATAGCAGTTTATATTAAATAAAACTTGATTTATAATAGAGTAAGCGATAAGGTATGCAGTTTTTAAGTGGAGGAAAGGTTTAAGGTGTGACTTAACCTTTTTATTTCAAAGATGGAATATAGGTATAATGGTAAGGATATATAGCTTTTTCTGGTCGATGTGAAATGATGAGACTACTATCCCATCTATTACTCTATTTGGAGTACTATTGAAATACCATCATTATTTTATAAGCAACCACCAACACATTGTTTAAACGAATTAAAGTGTGTATCTACTCTCGCGCATCGACGCTTTTATGCATCCAAACATGTCAATAGCCGCCATAGTGTGGGTCATCATGCTTTTCATCAAGCAGAATAAATTTGCTTTAGAAGAATCATAAAAGAAAGGGTTGCCAAGTAAATGTAGGGAAGGTCCACAAAAAATCAGCAACATACACACATCAAAAGTGTCTAGGGATCAAGCATTTTTATGCGGATTTCTTGAGATTGAGATGTGGCTTTGTAATAAATTTATGATTTTATAAATTTATATGGATCCTTTTTGGTGCATTTCATAATTTGAATCAGGAACTGTCAATCAAATTCGAGTAAAAGATGAAAATCAGCTGCCAATATTTTCCCTATAAAAACATACAACGCATTGAAGAAATTATTAGTGCTACTGTTTCCCTACTACTGATTAAAACCAACGTTATTATGGAGCGGCGACGTCATTTAAGCAGGGAAGAAATGCTCAGAGCCGTGGGAATGATAGAAGCTGGTTCCCGGCAACGTACTGTGGCTTTAGCTCTGAATACAAGTCAGAGTGTTATCAGTCGACTTTGGACACGTTACCGAAGCACTGGTACCGTGGCTGAGCGCCATGGAGGACGGTATCGCTGCACCACACGGAGACAAGACCGATACATTCAAATCTTAACTCGAAGAGCTCCAACAATAACCGCCATGATGTTAGCCGTGAGGCTTCATCACTCTTCAGGGAACTTAATTAGCGACCAAACAGTCAGAAACCGCTTGCATGAAGTGAACCTTCATTCCCGAAGACCGCTACGGGTACCACCTATAGCAATGCACAATCGTAGGATTCGATATCAATGGGCTCTTGAACACAGAAATTGGGCAGAAGAACAATGGCGTTTCGTGTGCTTTTCTGATGAGTCTCGTTTTGGTATGAGACCGGATACAAGACGTATACGACACTGGAGAACCCCTGGACGCCAACAGCGATTAAAATCCTGCCAGGAAGTCCATCCTTATAGTGGTGGAACCATCATGGTATGGGCGGGTATTTGGATCGGCGGAAGAACTGAGTTGATTTGGATCAGAGGCAACCTCAACGCTCAAATTTATGCTGAGACGATTGTATCAGACGTCATCGTTCCTCTACAAGTGCAAATCGGTCCCTTATTTCAGTTAATGCATGATAATGCACGACCGCACACCGCAAGAGTTGTAAGACAGACTCTCGCCGCAGCTAACATCAATGTCCTGCCCTGGCCTGCTCAGTCGCCAGACTTGAACCCGATTGAGCATGCATGGGATATGCTACAGAGAAGAGCTCTGCCGAATATGGAGGGTATCCAGTCGCAAGAAGACCTTTTTTTGTTGTTGCAACGAACATGGGCGGCCATTCCACAGCGTGATTTGGATGAACTCATTTTGAGTATGCCAAACCGATGTTCTTGTGTTGTTAGTGTTCGCGGTAGAAACACGGATTATTAATTGTTTAAGTTACCTAATAAAATTTTAAAGAAAACTGTTATTTCAGTCTTTTTTTCGAACTTTAATGTTTCTTTACTAATGCAAATTTCTTTACTAATGCAAAGGTGACTTGGTTTATCGTTACTGTGACAAACGAAAACACTTTATTTGATGAATCCTTAAAGAAATTTTTAATTAATATCAATCAGGAGAAAAGTTATTGCAAAAATATATGTTGATCCCTAGACACTTTTGATGTGTGTATTTGAGTATAGTCGGCAAAAGACACCTACAGCTCAAAGAGCCACATTTGCGTTTCCATCTTTTGAGTAACCTATCCCAGAACAAGGTTTGGCTCTGTAACTTGATTAATTTGATAAAAACTAACAAATGAACTGCTTAGTACCAATTTTCTGCGAGGCCTTGGTCTAGTCGAGTTGGCTTATTTGTGCTGAAGCATGTTTCTCTCAATAATTAATAGAATAAAAAATTTTTTTACAAGACAACAAATATTTCTCCGTATTATGTGTCCTTAATTTATATTTTCACTTGCGTACATTTTATATTACATTACGTTTTCCGCTATACAGATTTATTTTGCACAAAAAATGAAATTTTGACTACACACACAACAGGTACAGAATGAACCAAACGGAACTCTGCGTCGGAAAAGGGACAAAAACTTCGCACAAAATATACTACGCTACAGGAAATGAATACAAATACGAATAAAAATAAATGTACACAAGAAATTCCGGGTGTGAGAAGAAATGAAAAATACTATATTTCAGTTTTACCCCACTTTTTGACAGCGCAGGGTTGGCAGTCTTACGATATTGTCTGTAAGTTGAGTGTAAGGTGTACGTTAAAGGGTTGTCACACCGTAGACACTTTAATGAAAAGATTTTGATAAAAAAATGTTTTGCTTGTATTTTTAACTATATCTTTATGATTATTTCGTATTTTAATAAAATTGATGTAATTTTTCTTACTGTAGTTTATTATATTTATTTTTTTATTATTAAGCGTATTGGTTTTACTGTTTTTATTTACTATTTCATTGCACATTACGTAGCACATTTGACCGGCTTTAATTAAAAGAAAGATTAAGTTAATGTAAATGTAATCGCTAAAGCCACCTTTAAGCCTAAAACTATTATGTCTCATTCTTACAACAGTTAGGGCGCGACTCACTGGTGTCGTCGGACAGTGAATACAAAATACACCTTTGATATATACGGGTACGCATTTTAAGCCACTATAAATACTAATTATAAAAGTTATTAAAATCTAACCTCTTATCGGCTATTAGTATCACTGACTAAAAAGTCTTCCCTGTGTCATGTAGTATTACAGAATTGTGGCAGGGTAAAGTCCCTACCACAATCTACTGCAACGTTTGTACATTTGTGTGTGTACGTACGATCGGTAGGCAGTGGCTCGCTGGCCGCTGTCAGATTGCGGCTCGACTCCAACAGGATTAACAGCGGCGGTCGCGTCTCTGCTTACTCTCACATTACGTGTTGTCATTGTGATAAATGTACGACACAAATGAGATACACAGTCTGCGTTTTATTTTATTTGATTAAAGTAATAGAAAACGATTGATAACTGGCCAGTTTTAGCCCCTTTCTAGGGCTCCGCTGTTCGTCTGTCCGACTGTCACCAGGGTCTGTCTCATGAATCGTGATAGATAGAGAGTTGAAACTTTCAAAGATGATATATATAGGATGACACCATAACAAAAAAAAAATTAAGGATCCCCCTTAAATTTGATGCAACAAACGTGATTATTTCTCCGTTGTTTTTTTGCTCGATTTGCATAGGAGTGTAGTGATTCGTAGTATGGCGGCCTATTGAGATGTTTTTACATCATTAGGTCCAATGAAAGATGACACTGAAATGACAGCATGAAAACTGTCATTTTAGATACACATTAAATGACAGCATGCCTGACTACATGCAACAGTTTTATGTGTTCATACAAGAATAATAATATGTTTTGTAAATTTATGAATCATTTTTCGTGTGTAAATACCCAGTCGATCGATCGTGCTGAAAATAAAGTGGCACCACCACCTATTTTGCCATATTTTTACATGATTACTGATACGTCCATAAGTTTTAAAGTGTAGTAAAACGTAAAATCATTTGAAACAGAAGTTATATTTATCTTATTTACAATATGATTTCACAAAGTCACTTTGAAATGTTAAAATCAAATTACAAGAAACGTACAAGATATGTACCAGTGACAGATACACAATAGAAACACAGATTCCATTGTTACATGTAAACGAATGCCAAACCGCAGCAGACGTTCCCAACCACGATTTAAACAATAGCATTTGAGCTTATTACATGTACTGGGCTGTCATAATCTGCTCAGAGATACGAACAGAGGGTAGAAGATGTCGGACTTTAGGGGTGGAAACTTCTGTGGCTGTTTGCATTCTGTGTTCTGGGAAGTTTTGATAACTTTTTGCCTTGTCACTGTAACAATAGATATCATCGAGAAGCTTTTAGTAGTTTTAAGTAGAATTAGTAAGTTTCTGTAATTCTTATTTAGAACTCTACAACAATACTAGTTTTTGCCTACCGTTGTTCTTTCTTAAAAATCAAAATTTGTATATCCCAAAATTTAATTCAAATCAGTGCAATGGCTTAGTCATAAAAGCTTATCAAACAGACAGATAGACAGAGTTACTTCTAAATTTATAATATTTGTATCGAATATACGGCCAGAGAGTTTGTTTGATCGGTTGAATATACCAGTTTTTTGCAAAAATCCTAATGCCACGTGCATTAAGATTTTTGTCAAATTAAAAGTTAAATAGGTAATTAATAAACACATTAAAAGTAAAATATTAACAAAGGGCATTAAATTTTTTAAGAAAGCAAATCCGATCTTCACTTTACAATAGATTAGGGTCAAACTTCGTAGAAGTGTTCGTAGAACTTCATAATTTGCAATTCATAGTACGGAATCTCAGCGCGACTTCAAATCGTACTTCTGTTTTAAATCTATATGTTAATTAGAATAATATTTTTACGGCGCCATTTCGCGGTTAAGATTTATATCCCAGGGACAGTCGTGAGGGGTATGTCTCACAAGGGAATTGTCGCGCTTGCTGTATTGAACAAGTATTGGACATAAATCACATAGATATGTTACGCTGTGCGACTATAACACTGACAATTGCTGGAGAAGCGTTTGAATACGTATTCTTTTTGTTTATTATTTTCCTGGCTTTTGGCCGTGGTTCCGCCCATGTGCTTGTCGGTTATTGGTTGGTTTATTAATGTTATACTTCTTCTTCTTCTTAATTTAAGGGTCAGTCCCTTGTCGGTGGAGCAATCGCCACTCCTGTCTGTTTTCCGCAATCCGTTTGACATCTTGATAGGCCACGACTCCTACTTTCTCCTTTAGTTGTTGTATGTATGCCAATCTAGGCCTTCCGCGTTTTCTTCTACCTTCTATCTTTCCTTCTAGAATGGTTTAAAAAAAGTTGTCGTGTCTTATCAAATGGCCAACCATTTTGCCTCTTCTGTTGTCAACAGTATTCAGAAGTCTCCTTTCTTCATCAACCATTAGTAGGACTTCCTCGTTGGATTTTTTCTCTGTCCAACTGATGTTCATCATCCGCCTCCAGCACCACATTTCAAATGCTGCCAACTTATCCCTGTCTCTTTGAGTCAGCGTCCACGTTTCGCAGCCATAAAGGGCAATGCTCCAAATATAGGTTTTGATGAGCTGTTTTTTTATGTTTATGTTGATCTTTGCCTTAAATAGATGTTTTTTGCGGTTGTAGGCTTGTTTCGCGATTGCTATCCTCTCTACTATGTCCGGAGAACATCTCGAGTCCTGTGTTATTCGGCTACCTAGATACTTAAAGCTTTCTACCTGTTTTATGTGACTGTTGTGAATTTCAATATGGCTGGATATGGATTGAGATTTGGAGGTAATTAGAATTTTGGTTTTATTGCAGTTTATACTTAATCCATAGTCTTCAAAAGTATTATTCATTATTGTTAGCAGTTGTTCTAAATTGCTCGTGGTATCGGCTATTGCTGCAATATCATCCGCAAATCTAATAAAACGTATAGTTTCCCTATTAAATTTTACCCCTCCTTTACCCGATTCTACAATTTTTCTTATGGCATATTCAATAAAAATATTAAAAATTAAAGGTGATAAAAGTATAAAAGTACATAAGTCATAAAAGGAAATATTCAATTTTTGATTTTTTTTCTACTACTAAATCCTAAAATAATGCGAAGAAATAACGAAATGAAAAGAGGTAGTGTGAAACAAACATGCGAATAAAAAATAACTTGGTATTTGTAATGGACGTTGAAAAGAACGTAACGACTGCCTCGTTGGTCTAGTAGTTAGCGTATGCGACTGCTGATCAAGAGGTCTCGGGTTCGATTCCCGGGTCGGACCAAATGTTTGTGTGATCCACAAAAAATTGTTTCGAAGTTTGAGTGTTTCTATGTATAATATGTATGTATTTATAAAAAAAAGTATGTTTATGTATTTATATCAGTTGTCTAGTTACCCATAATACAAGCTCTGCTTAGTTTGGGGACTAGATGGCGTTGTGTGTAAAATGTCTAAAATATTTATTATTATTTATTATTTATTTATTTATATTTCAAATGGGTAAAATTTAAAATGCTTAGTCTGTAGAAAGAAAAGTTAGTATATAAAACTTAGGTTTGCTACTATAACGTAGTTTACCTAATTTTTTCACAACTTTCAGGACGTCTGGAAGAAGTAATGGCCCTCGGAAAGTGTCTGGCAGTAATGAATTTTAATTTTAAATAATATTCTTAAACAAATATTTAAATATTAACTTTTCTTCTTTAACGTAGGTAAGTAAGGTTTTATCTACATGTACTTCGGGCTACCTCTTTCAAGCTAATGGGTACGCATACATCATAACAAGACATTGTACTAATAATCCTGAAAATTTAGCTTTGCAGAAATGACGTAGGTCTGGGGGCTCTGGGATCTTGCTCTATAACATAAAAAACTATTTCATTTAATCTATGGGAGTGATTTCATAAAACATCGTTATAATACTACAATAACATTATATAAGACTTAAAGTATACATCTGTATATTCACCACACACTAGGTACATATAACAGTATCTCTGAAACATACTGCTTTTTTTTAACGCAACGGTGATTAAAAAGGGAACGGTGCAATGACGCGTGAAATACACTTGAGGACAATGTTAGGCGAACAGCAAGTACGTGGTTTTTTATTTGTGAAAAGAAAATAAATACTAAAAGCATCTTTTTATTTTATTGAAATTCCTGTAGGTATTGCTTATGGCGAAATTAATGACGCAGGCATTTCTTACAGTCAAACCGTTTGGAATTACAAAGCTGTGTATAGTGTGTATGTCAGGTGTTTATTTGAACTGGCATAGCATGATACTATATTACAGAATGCTATGACTATGCTATACTTGCTTGCTTATACCTGCAGACCCTCTCTATCCTAAGAGATGCAGGTGCTGGGAGGAGTCCAGAAGGAGATATCAACCTGGACTCCTCCTAAAATAGAACCGCAAAGAGGGCACACCGTGTGGTTTTTAGTCGGTTCGAGTCCGATACACTCCCCGCCGCATAGTAACTCTATATGGGTGTGTGCGTGTGTATATAAATAATAAAGTGTTTCTTGAACTCTATCTTTGATTTTGCATTCAATTGGAGTTTGATTTTGCTTTCATACGACTGTTATAAAGCATAAACATTTGTAATACTTTCGATAGTAGAAATAGTAGATTTGGTCACAAAAGGCTCGTTTTTGTGCGTTTTTAGAACTAAATTGGGCGCATAAAGTGGTTCCTTTGTTGCGTAACGATATTATTTTAATTTACCGTCAGTCGCGGGTTGGAGTTGCGTTAATCTTGATTAGAAGATAGATAATCGCAACAAATCGGCCTCGGAATTGTTCTTTTGTTGGTTTTCTAAATTGTTTTTAGTTTCAATACGTTATTCGTACCGGTTGATTAATTAAATTTGGTACTATTTGCTTGTATTAAACTAACTATAAACTTCAAATTTAAACTATATCAAATCTATAAATCTACATGAATAATGAAGTTAAAGTTTTTGATTGGAATTTCAAATTACTAGTTTTCACTAAATGCATATGAAACTATTTACACGGGACTTTGAAATTTGTAAATCAAAACAACAAGTAAAAAAACTGTCGATTAATCACTGGAACGGCTGAACCAATTTTGAATGGACTTTGATTGGCAGATAACTGATGACATTAACCCGTATTACCTTTTTACCTACCTTGGCCGCGCGGTTTAATATTTTAGTTAAGGCAAAAATAAAAGTCATTTACTTGTTTACACTTTAACTAAATAATAACTGTCATGTAGAAATTGTCTGAAAACTAAAAGTAATAATAAAACCCTCACTAATCTCATACACGGTTGTTTGATTCAAACTAGGTAAAGCGTGTACTATTGAAACTAGTCCGCTGATAAACATCCTAATGTATCCCTAAATACATAGGTACACATTATACACTAACTTTAGCGAGTGGCTCCGCTCGCGTAAAAAATAGCCTATGACCTTTCACAACATAGACAAAGTATCCCAATGTAAAAATTCAGTACCAGCGCGACCTATACTATATACTATTATATACTATTATATATATAGTATATATACTATATATACTATATATATATTATTACTATTATTAATGCCATAATAAATATTTTCTCAAGTACTGTAGTGTTGCTGTGTTAGAGTACCAACTACCAACCTATTAAGTGTTTGTGAAAGAGTAGTGTAGATATGGCAAGTAATGATAAATGGGAAGGAAAACCGCATGGAAACTCGAAAACTCATGTTTTCCCAAACGTGAGACTAATCTAGATCGATGTTTACCATCGATAACTTCTAAAAATTAAATTTCAGCGAAATAGTTAGAACCGTTTCCGAGATCACAAATTAAAATGAACATAAACTCTTTTGCAAAAAAAACGGGCACCTAAGCAAAGAACTATTTTATAGTTACTATTTGTTTCTTTGACAATTTTAGGTATTGTTATCCTCAGAATTTTATAAATTAATTAGGAAGGAATAGTTTTCATCAGTTTTATCAGAACAATTTGATTAAATTATTGAGAAATAATGTATAAGCTCAAAACACTAATAATGTACTTGCCCGCTAAATAAAAATGAAACGCGTTCATTTCTTTGTTTTTATTGAATACATTAAAAGCAGATAAAAGTTTAGTATTGAGTGTGACCCCCTCTTGCTTAAATCACGGCTTGCATTCGTCTGGGCATGCTAGCGAGTATATCTTTTATGGTTTCTTGGGGAATACGTTCCTACTCTTCGGTAATCACATTCTTTAGCTCTCTGATGGTCTGCGGAGCCGGCTGCACTGATCTTACTCGTCGCTTCAGAACGTCCCAGTCATGCTCTATGGGATTGAGGTCCGGACTTCTAGCTGGTCAGTCCAAACGACGAATTCCGACTTCTAGCAAATACGCTTCCACATCGCCAGACTGGTGGGCGCGAGCGTTGTCGTCCATAAAAATTGAGTTTTCGCCAAGAGCGGTTAAAGAGGGTTGTGCATAAGGAATTAGAACTTTCGTTATGTATCGGTGTCCAGTCAGTGTACCGTTTTCGATGAAGACTAACTCCGTACGATCCATAGAATTTATTCCTGCCCAAAACATAACAAAGCCCCCTCCATAAGGTGTGATTTCTTCAAAACATGCCTCTGCAAAGCGTTCTCCTCGCCTACGTAGCACTCGCCGACGTCAGTCTTCGCCATGCAGAGATATCCTGGCTTCATCGGAGAACAATACCCTATCCCAGTCTTCATGAGTCCATGACACACAATTTCGAGCGAAGCTAAGCCTGGCAACTCGATGTCCACGGAGTAATTTAGGGCCGCGTGCCGGGCGATAACTGTGTATATCAGCAGCGAGAAGCCTCCTCCTGACCGTCCATAGACTAATTTGCACATTTCTTACTTCTTCGAGTCTGTTCTTGAGGTCCACATAAGAAGATTTGCGATTTCTCAACGCTTGACTAACTAGAAAACGATCATCCCGTGGTTCGGTACATGTCTTTCTGCCAGAACCAGGCCTTCTGTTGACGGAACCGGTCTCTTGATACAGGTCCTTTGAACTGTCGACCGACTCACATTTAGCCTTTGAGCCACGAAGCATTGGCTGCAACCTTCTTCAAGCAGCGCAATAATTTTGCTCGCTTTTATCACTTTATCTACCATTTTCGAGATTGCTAAACAGCAATAACGATACTTTTAAATGTCAAGGACATCAGATAATTTAATAAAAATTGACAAAAAGTTAATTAGAGTCGATGTTCACTATAGGGAATTCGCACCACAAAGTGTAGTTAATAGTTGTTTTCTTGGAAAACCAGGCTCAGTCAAAAATTTGAATTTGGAAGGTACTCTAATAAACATTATGGCACTTTTATAACTGTCCAGTAACATGTTCAAATGATTAAAACCTTTTTGGTATATTATTTTTTTCAGCCAGGAAGAAAATCGAAACCGCCCGTTTTTTTTGCAAATGAGTGTATATATACAAGAAGTGCTCGTTTAAAGATATAAGATAAATTGAAATTAATTCTAATAACTATTTAGCAATCGCAGGCAAAAGGTAGACATAAGAAACATGAAATAATGCTCTTGATGACGGTACAAAAGGATAAAAATAAGTTGACAATTAACTATTGAATTACCGCTATCGATAACTTGCATCTCATTTTATATTTGCACAACAAGACCTTCCTTTTTAATGGAGCAGAATAAAATGTCCAGAATTGGTAAAAGCTGATAGATTTTTTGAACGCATGTGTAATGGGATCTTCCTATATGTACGTAGGGCTTTCATCAGCGTCGGACCATGCATGTTTGAAATGTTTCGTATGAACGGACTTTTCCACAAAATGCGAAGCTTTTAATTTACTTCGTACCTTTTGTGGGATTATTAAAACAGAATGTACTGGCAATTTGATCATAATTTTAGTTATTAGCATATTCGGCTGCTGATCAAGAGGTCTCGGGTTCAATTCCCGGGTTGGTCCAAATGTTTGTGTGATCCGCAAATATTTGTTTAGGAGTCTGGGTGTTTTCTATGTGTAATATATTTGTATTTACAAAAAAAAATGTGTTTATGTATTTATATCAGTTGTCTAGTACCCATAATACAAGCTCTGCTTAATTTGGGACTAGATGGCGTTGTGTGTAAGATATCCGAAATATTTATATTTATTTAATATTTAACTTCATCGGTTTGCCTGTTTGTTACGCTTTCATGGTTAAACCGCTGTACTGATTTGAATGAAAGTCGTTTTATAGATAGATTTGACCATAGCAAAAGACATGGGCTATTTTTTGGTGCCCAAAAGCTAGTAATATCATGAACGGAAATGTGTGTTGTTGCGCAAACTTAAAACTGAACTTTGTCATGATGAATTTGTTAATTATATATACAGGTGTATAGATTTGGTACAGGCTTTGATTTGCAGAAGTCCTTGGTCGATTCATAGTCTTCTTATTTGCCTCCATGCAACAAAAAATCAAACTTGACTAAAAAGGATATCATTATTATCACTGATATCAAGTCAGTCAGATAGCTGCTGTTTCTTCCTACAAACATTAATTTCAGTGATACAAAACAATCATCCACTACTTACGTACGACTGCTCTACCAAACAAGTCGACACACAAAACACCCCGCAGCATCGAAGAGGAGTCCACGAGTCTCCAAATGTTTGTAATCCGTCGTTTGTCAACATCGAACATGACTGCGGGCGACAACCCAACATTCGCCTGCACTAATGGGAATGCAAATGCACGCCTCCATGCAATAGAGTAGCGAGTGAACTATTGTAGTTGTGATGTGGGACGAATGTATTACACATGCCTTACTTTCTGGTTTATGTGTTGGCTATAAGTTCTAATATTTTTTCAGTAAGTATAACTGCTGTTGCAACTAGATATGTGTATGGGTATGAAGATTTGTTTGGTAAAGGATTATTAAAAAGCAGGGTCACTATTTATCTTATTATCATCATCATTTCAGGGAAAATACGTCCACTGTAGGATATAGGACTCCCCCATAGTCAAGTTTAGTTTAGCAATTATTTGGGAAAATTGGTGACTTTGGTTCGTCTGCAAATCTCCTCATTCCTGATTCGATCACGCAGAGAAACTACAAGCATAGCCCTGTCCATTGCTCGTTGGATGACTTTTAGCTTTCTTGTGCATCTCGTAGGTGTGGTAAATGCTAACTATGAAGAACACATTTAATGCAAAAAGAAGGATCTCTTAGAACAGACCGTACCCTACTTCGTGTGGCCAGCGTTGTATGTTAGGCCAAAATCCTATTTCTAAATAGAGTCCTATGTCCAGCAGTTGTCCATTGTGACGAGGGTGGGTTATTTTGACATTTTTTAAATCCTCTTATTCGTAGCTAAAGTTAAATGCAAAGTTTTGTATTAACAAAAAAAACAAATTTAAAAAAGCTTAGGATAGTGAAAGCATAGATTTAATAGAGAATACATAAAATGAATCTTTAAAACACTCCCTTTCCGAGTATTTTACTTTCGATTAATGTCGTGGTATTTGTAGTTAGTACTTTGTATGTTATTACCATAAGCTCGGCATTTGCAGACAGTAGGTAAATCAGGATGTACTGTATGTAATGAACTTGTATGTAATGTAAATGATTTGTGGTACAGAATACTGATGTAACGAATGTCTCTTGTGAGTGTTGGGCGAAAATCATGTTAAATATTTGGATTCGAGAATGTTGCTGCAAATGCTGACTTTTTAAATATAATTTTCAGGTATGATGGCTAAAAATATTTCGATTCAATAAACAATTATGGTTAGTTTACATATTAAATTAGTAAACAAAAAGCTCTCTTTTAAGAAGTGGTCATTAGTGACGTTAAAAGCTATTGATGATAATACATATCTATTTTGGCGTGCTGTGATTTTTTTGGTCAGACGGTTGATTAACGATTTATTTCGAGTTTTTCCTACTTATACTGATATTTTGTATCTATCTGAAAACAAACAGTAAATTTTACGATATTCCCAGAAAGAAATAAAATATATTATTTTTAATACCTAAAGAAGGCCGAGGGTTAAAACGCACTTATATGAGAATTAAGACTTAACCTTACTAAATAGAGTAAGCATGAAAATAAAACGGTTATAATGTAATTAATAATATTTCAAATCTGTTTAATTAATACACGATCATTTTTAAATTATCACTTTCAAACCTGTCTGAATCGTATATCGACTAAAAATCCACTTCACCTCGACCAACCCATCCATAGGTCCTTATCACAGCTCAACAAATGCCTCTACACAACACAAATAGAGCAGTCTAATGGGAAATGCAAATGCAACGTTTATTGCAACTGTTGTTTGCGAAGCCGATAGTGTGCCACCGGCTTTACAGAACATGGTTATCTATTAGTGCGTACTTGGACTGAGTTCACAATTAATCTTTGTTTCGTATGTCAATTATTTAATCAACAACCTATAATGTCCCATTGCTGGACTCGGGTCACCTCTCAAACGCCCTCACGCTGACCGAGTGCGGGTTAGGGAAAGACAATCTTGTAATCTTGACATTGGATGTTCTTAAACCGCCCAAAGTCCTTCTACTAAGCTTCACGACTGCTATCTTATTATTAACAACCGGGACCGATTGCTTAACTTGACCTCCGGAATCACGGAAACGCTCATAACATATCATAGCTTCTAGAGCCTTCTAGATCTGACCGTGCTGTCTTCGCTTACCTTCGGTGATTGTTTCCAATCATCTGAGGCCACTTGGCTATGAGCATGTGTATATGTGTAGATTCCCCTCCGCATAAAGTGACAGATTGTTGTGTATCGGAAAAGTACCCTATGGTTACTTCCCTCTGGTCCGCGAACTTTTGTTGCTCTATAATAGCAGGTTTCGGTTGCATTTTTACATCACATTATCATATTCAAATACCATATTTCCTAAATGTGGTTATGTGTTGAGGTCTCGGGTTCAAATCCTGGGTCGGACCAATTCTGTGTTTTATAGTGCCATTTGTATAGATATCATCTTAATCATCATCATCATCATCAGCTTATCTCAGTTCACTGCTGGACATAGAAGGAAAACTTATAGATATAGATATCTATATATGTATATCATGTGTATATATTTACAAAAAAAGATATATAAGTACATATTCTATTAGTCAATCTAGCCTTCATAGTACAAGCTCTGCTTAAAGAGAAGCCCAAAATCGGTCAGAGTGGCGTGCAATGGGAGAGGCCTATGTCCTGCAGTGGACTGGAATTGGCTGATGATGATGATAACAATGTTCGAATTTTAAAACAATTAACCTTTATCGATAACATCAATACAAAACAATCAGCCACAAAGAAAAACAAAATACATATTTCTGAAATGACCGTTAAAAAGCCGTGCAATTTTTTCATGAGTATTAGTTACGGTAGGATGCACATAATTGAGTTTTGCGTGCTACTGACAGGTATTGTGTTGGCTGAAATATTGGGGCTTTGATGGCTGCAGACTAATAATTTGCTATCTTAAATGGTTTTGTGTCAGAAGACTTTAGAATAATCTTGCCATTGTTATTTGTTTAAACATCTTTCATGTAAAGTTTGATTTTAATTGATACGTCGATAGTGCCATTCTAATAATTTGTAATATATGGTTTTGTCTTCAAAAACTTTAGTGTAGTCAATTTAAATTAAACTTTGTCATCCTTGCAGTAAAGTTCCATTTTAATTAATACGTCAGTAATTTAATTAGCTGTGTGAGGTACAAAGTTGCTTTAGTATATCGCTTGTCTAGCGGTTAGTGAACAAAATGCTACGCTAGAGGTTGTTCTATGAATTTGTGGAAGATCATTTTGTACCGTGTCTAGGCGTGATTTGTCTGTTATTTGTATGCCTTTTGAAATATAAAGGTAAAAATGTTTTTCAGTAGTCTAGTCTAGTCTAAATCTGACGGCCGTGTTTGATGGTTCAGATTATTACTATTACTAACTCTTCTTGTTCTTCTTCCCAGCATTAATTATTCCCAATATTATTTAGGATCGGCTATTAGTTCAATTGGTTTTATCTGCAAATCAGTTATTTACAGGTAGCGACTTTCATCGGACCTTCGCAACCCTGACGATGAACTGAACTCAAAGGTAGAACTAGTTGTCAGTATATCAAGGCGGCGCGCCTGGCCACCCTAGTGGTTGAACGCATCGAGGCGCTGGGTCTACGGGTGACCCTGGATAAAACGGAGGCCCTTTTGTTTCATGGGCCCCGTCCTGTTCCACCCGCCGGCGCCTCAATCGAGGTCGACTCGGTCCTCGTACCGGTCCGGGCCCAGATGAGGTATCTGGGCCTGGTCCTCGACGGTAGGTGGCTCTTCGACGAGCACTTCCGATATCTTTCGCCAAGGCTGGGGGACATTGCTTTTACCCTAGGGCGACTTTTACCCAATTTGTTCAAAATCAGGCGCATAGAGGTCACACCGTGTGATTTTAGTCGGTTTGAGCCCGACACATCACTCCACCGCAAGCCCCGGCGGGGTGACGGTCCGAGGGGATTTCAACATGTAAAAAAAAAGAAAAAGTTGTCAGTATATTTGAGGGCACTGATTTCCTAATAATGATTACTATAGGTGTTTATAATTACCGGTACTGACGGCGTAACGTGCTCTCCGAGGCACGGGCGCGAATCACCACCATTTTTCATATTCCGGGCTGCCACTAAGAATTTCTTGTAAGAAAAATCCAACATTAGCCCGATCCGAAATTACTGAGTAGTAATAGTAATGAGAATAACAGACTACGAGGGGCCCAATCCTGGGCTTTTCTATTATCACTCCACTATTTCATCACGTGTCGACTAATGAGAGTTATTCTGTCCCTTTTTCTAGTCCTTATAGATTTAAAATAGGCCTATAAATTGTCTAACAATTATTGTTAAAAGAATTACAACCCAGTCGAATAAGGTGAATCTAAATACTAAAGCCAAAATATATCTTCATGGATGTTTGTAGAGAATTCCCAGAGAATACGAAGAACTGAAGACAGGAAGTGCTCAGTTGTTCAATGTTCATATTAAAATGGTAGACTTATGAGATACTCGACTACTACCTTAAAGTTCATTTCTCTGAAGCCTTGTTACGCTTCATGCACCAGTTCAACTTAAAAGAGACAGCGATTTTCGAAATGCCTTCGTAACCTAAAAAAACATATAATGTGCACGAAGTCGGTAAAAATTTGTATTGACCCTGGTGTCAGCAAGTTTTATATGATGACTAGTTTTATCGTTAATTCACATTTTATCATTGCAAAACATACTGAAACTCTTTTAAAGTAATATAAATATGGACAGTAGCTATTCAAAATCATAATCAATATTTAAAAGGTGCCTAAAATTAAAGTGGTTTACCACAAAAAACAGGTGCATGCTTGACTTGTAAATTATTCACACTGTTCATGTGTTATGTTTAAATAATCAAAAAGTGATCATCATAGAAACCGGAGAAAAATCTACAGCAATAAAAACAAATGGTTACTCTTATATTTTGGGCTCAGCACCATCTTGTAAGAAGACTTTCATTTGTCTCCAATCGGCTCGAAATGTTCACTATTATTGCAAATGCCTTATTAAATGTCTCCACTGCATTTTTATTTTGTCTGCACAAGAGCAGATCCCATTCATTGAACATATTTCTATTTTCAATCCCATGGCAGACAAAGGATTTTTATATTTAAAAACCATTCCTGAAATTAATTTGAAAGCTTAAATTCTTTCAATCTTTGAGCCAAGTGTACATTGAACCCCTTGTGCCTCTAATATTGGATTAAACAACAGCACTTATGACTCTTGGGATGCTGGAGTCCATTAGCGATTGCAGTCACTTACTATCTGCTGACCCATTCGCTCTCTTCCCCCTATACTATTTAAAAAAAACCGCATAGCTTTTGTCTGCGGGTACGGCGTTATTACAGCAAAGAGTAGACAAATTTCATTGACTGCGTCGGTGGCGCAGTGCCTACAATATATAATTATATGTATTTTAAAAAGTAGATAAATATTCTATGAGTCAATCTCGTTATCATAGTCTAAGCTACTTCGATACTCCGGGCTGGTATTAAAAATATCCTGTAAGAAAAACCCAACCACACTTTTAGCCCGACCCGGCATTTGAACCTCTTGATCAGCAGCCGCATACGCTAACATCTATACCAATGAGACAGTCTTTTGCAAACATTTAATATTTGTATGGATTGAAATTGAATTTGTACATTAACAAGCAGCCGATAGACTTTTAAGTTTGCTTTGCTGTTTTACTTAACGAATGTCTCATCCCAAGGCACTCATTGGTAATTCTTTCAACTACATGAAAAGACTTAAAAAAAAGATACTTTTCAAATAAAAATTTTCATAATTGTAAAGTATAAAAGTTCCTGTGTAGTATTGTCTGCCGGTCCTAACGCAATAAAACTACCAATATGTTAACGGCCCATTCGTGTCCGAACTCATCGGAGCGTAAGCGACGCGCGTTTGTTTCAGAACGCTACGAATGGCGTGCATTATACCTTCTTTCCCCTACTTTACACTCATTAGAGCGCTATTCTTGAACAGTTATGTCTATGATGTAGAGTCAATAGATGTGTGTTAGTCTCCTTAAAATATGCTTCTTATAATTATTTATTTCGTATTTTTTAGTATATATTTTTTTAGAGTATCGAAAGTAGAGAGGTAGTGAATTTACTTAAAAGACATAAGTATTCAAAAATAAATATAATAAATTTGGCAAAGAAATATTCTAAGTAGATTTTATTGTATGGAATGTTGTTATTTAGTATTAGTAAAACTATAACTTTTTCAAAAACACCTGTATTATTCTACTATTACATTAAAAGTATCATAAAAGTTTGAGTTTATAAAATCAATAATATTAAAATCTCTTCTTGCAGGCAAGTAAAGTTGAGTACCTAATATAGTTGAAACTAAAATAGACAACAAGTTATCATACTGCAGCCATAATGATCTGTGAGTCGTCTGTCCACACAAAATCTACCATTTCTTTTAATGTTACACCTTCCACGAGGCTGATAGAAACAAACAAAGCACACCTCGAACTGGAACCCCAATTAATCGTCTCCATTTCCTGCGTATCTGCGGTACATTACGTGGCACGGCACATTACCAAGACGCCGTCTCATCGCGTCAGTCCGCTTTACGTATTAAATTCGTTTCTTGCTACATTACCCCCTCGCTTGACAGCTATCTGACAAAAACGTTTATCCATGACACATCTAGCAGTCAATAAGTCTTTAAGGAATTTAAATTAAGAATCTGTTTCGTTTCGAATTTGTTTGATGTTTAGAATTGAATGCGACTTGGGTAAACTTTTGCTTTGTTTTATAATTGAATTGTTCGATTTTCAAATCATAATATATTTATAAAAAGTTTTCATCATTTACTTGCCCTTTGATGTGTAAGATTTTTCTTTTCGATTTCCTGCAATCCACTTATTTTAAATTGTTATTGGTGTGATGTGCTTGTCATTTCTTTTGTGTCTAGGTACAATTTATTAGTATAATGTATTTATTTAATAGTGTACAGATATTTTTACATGAGAGGAATTCATCAGAAATGAGTTAGATTGTAGTGCCACGTCGATTACGGCACAAACGGGGCAGTCCTGCCCTCACACAGAAGACCAACCTAAAAATGACAGCATTCGTATTTCGTTAGTGAGAGTGAGGCCCAATAAATCTGTATCATTCTGGAAGAATTATGCAGTAACATCTCTTTGGGCCGCCATGGTGTTGGTCAGTATACTGTTTGTTTCTTTGCTATTGTCTGGACTCACAGTGAGGATGGTAACTCTCTATTCTGCGTTCTACTCACGTTTTTCATCAGGCAGAGTAGAGTAGAATAATAAAAAAAATGAGTGTGGAAAACGAAACACGACAGCACGAATGCTGTCGTTTTGTTTCACCTGGCACGATTGTGCTGAAGTAAGCGTAACTCTACCATTTTACTTATTATAATTGTATATTTATAATCACAGGCAGAGAATAAACAGAATCAAAACACACTAGTAATTAAAGTTAACCCCAATAGTAATGTAAATAATATAAATATAAATATTTTATGTAGTTCAGTGACCCTATATTTTTATTAATGAAGTCGAAACATAAATAGTGATTAAATGACAGTTGAAAACAAAACACTTACGAATTCTTTATTCTCACTAGAACAATATAAACATAATTCAATATGGCATTCATGAAAAACAATACAATAATTGAAATAACATATAAATAAAAATAATGATTGAATGACATGTGTACATTGTTCTATTCATTTACTCGGTTTATTTATCAACCAGAAGTATTCATCTCTCAAGTTGAAATAGTTTTTAAATAACATTTTAATGTGAATTTATATCCTAGTAATCCAATTACCACATCATCATCATTTTCTTTTGAATATGTACGAATAGCTTAGGTTTGTAATATAAGTTTATAATTACTTTCTTTTCGGTGGTTTCCACAGTATACCCACATGTCCTGCTGGCGGAAGTGTCGTGCTTCGGGTCCGTTAATCTTGATTATTATCAGTTAAGTAAGACGATGGCTGGGACTTGTATATCGGTTGTATGGACAGGCTGACTCAAAAACATGGTCCTTTCTTTAAAAGGCCAACCCAGACCCTATGCTGTACTCGCACCGTACCATTACCATTCTAGTTTATTATTTAAGCATTGTTTACAGACTTTAAAAAAAAGAAAATACCTCTGTTGTTTATTTCAGTATTTCTTTACTTTCTTCAATATTAAAAATGCCAGCGCCTCCTGGCTGTAAAGTTCGAAGTGTAAAAACATCTGTTTAAGATTTTCTTGCAGAATAAAAATGATTTATCATTTATTATAATTTAAGACTCCTTACTTCAGTCCTAGTTTAGAAAAGGAATATTGTAATAGGTAGGCAAGAAGTAAGTCTTACGGAGACTTATAATATCGACATTCAGTTGTATAAGACAATGTCATCTAGTGAAAGAAATGCTTAACTTTCTGTTTCATTTGTAAGTTTGATAAGTGGATACTTCAAGTGAAACGTTGATAAAGTGAAGATTATATTCGGTTACCAAGCTCATTTCTTTAACTCAGCCTCATACATTTCACAAAACAAAGCTAATCTCTTCATCCTGTTACCGGCAACTTGTCGACCTACTTTTGTTTTGGGTTTCACGAAAATATATAGCAGAAGTTCAGTTTAGTACAAGTGAACAACAAATTGTCAACTGATTTTGGGAGATTACTAAATTAAAATTTAATGTTACTCTGATTTACGCTGTTGATACATATACAATGCATATAACTCAAGTATTTTTTTCATGCAATCTATCCGTCTATATTCAGCATTACTTTTGGGTTTGTACGATATTAGCACAGATATTAGCTTGTGCGGTGTTAAGTAATAATACTGATTTTTTAGCTGTAATTTTTGAATTTACATCAGTAGATCTTGTGGTTTTCTGTGTTTAAGCCGACGTGGCATTGGGACTTCATTCATAAGATATTTAGCACATTTGGGTTGTGTGAATTTTTTGCTTTGTTTGCTGTCTCTTATTTCCTGTTTCACTGTTTTTACGTTAAGATCGTGATGCGATCTATAATTTAATACATACCAGGGTGAATTTGAAATCATGCGTAGCACTTTAGATTGGAATCTTTGTAAGATTTCGATATTGAATTTTCTGCGGTACCCTAGTTGCAGTTGTCTTTGTTCAACACATTTTTCTGTTCCAGTACATTTTTCTGTTCCAGTACATTTTTCTGACCAGTTTCCCCATTGCCAACTGTTTTGTAAATATGTGTTTTCTCCATGTAAGTCTATTATCTAGGTATTTCCCCAAATACCTTACTTCTTCATATTGGGGAATCTGAAATCTATTTAGTGTCACTGGGGGACAAATGTTACGTTGATTTGTTAAGGTCGCCTGAACTGACTTAGTCTCATTTGCCTTGATTGACCAGTCTATAAGCCATTTTCTGATATCGTCAAAGCTATTTTCGATTTTCTGAGAAGCTTTCTCCGGATTTTTGTCATAAGACAGGTTTGCGGTATCGTCAGCGAAAGTACTTGTTATAGTGGCTTCTGAGGTAGGCAAAACTTTACTACCAAAGAGTATTTTAAACGTAATACATGTAAAGAAATAAACGTGTTAAATACTTTTAAATTTGATTATACTACCACAGTTCTTCTTCCTAGCCTTATTCCCAATATTATTTGGGGTCGGCTACTAGTTCAACCGGTTTTACCTGAATATCAGGCATCGTACCGCCGCAACCCTAAGGCAGAACTGAAATTCGAAGGTTGAACTAGTTGTCAGTAACTTTGAGGGCACTGACTTCCCAGTAACGATTGCCATAGGCGTTCATGACAACCGGGACCGACGGCTTTACGTGCTTACCGAGGCACGGCCGTGAATCACTGCCAAACTTCCAAACTCTGGGTTGTTATTATTATAGGCAGTTGTTCTAGTAAAACAAAATAATACTAAAAATTTCGATTATCTGACACACAACGTCATCTAGTACCAAACTAAGCACAGCTTGTACTGTTGGTACTAGATAACTGATATCAAATATACATTTTTTTTTTTTTGTAAATACATAGATATTGTATAGAACACACTCCAAAACAAATATTTGCAGATCATACAAACATTTAGTCCGATCCGGGACACTAATCTACTCAAGTACAGCAGTCGTATACGCTGCCAATGCTCCACCGAGGCAGTTAAGCTACTGTATGTTATCTACCATGCGACATTACTCCCCTTCAGACGAAACTCTATACGCACAATGTTAATGTCGTGTTATGGTGCAATTAATATCTTGGTAGACACTATTTTATTTAATCACACATGCGACAGTTACACGCCGTATATTTTCTTTAGCTTGTAAGTTCGTAACCAAGTTGGGAATGAAGGGAGAGTGGGGTAAAGTAATCGTGGATTTAAGGAGTTAGGGATATCTGGTATGTGTTCTTTGGTTTATTTATTGTGTTATTAGCTAATTAGAGAAGGCTTAGTATATAAAATACATATACAATGTTTTTTTTTAAATTAGTTTTTTAGTAAAATTTATTTTCCTTACCAGTAAAGAAAATACCTACTAGTGTAACTTCCCCTGACTTTAAGCTGTTTGTAATTTTTTGTTTTTTTATAAGAGCCTGCCACGGTGACCTTGCTTTTATATATATTATACTTATTTGATAGTTTACTTTGCTTAAAGTAAAGCATGTGCAAGAATCCAAGATGGGTGGTTATTATTCTCATTGTGAGTGTATTGTTTTTTGATGAGATATAAAACTCCTATGTAAATGTACAGATTAAATCAAATATATTTTTTATGACAAGTAGTACGATTCGCATAAAGATTAATAGGTATAAAATGTGCTGACAATTTGATGTCTAAAACGGCAGACAAAAATAACAAAGAACTTTTCATTTCCTCTCTTGACTACCAAAAGTCACAAGAATTTTGTGAATGATAAAAATAATTACAATTAATCTTTAAAAAGGTCATTCCTTGATTATTTATTATCAATAGAATGCAGACAAAACAGCTTTATTCCCCGCAATGGAGCCCTAAAAATCTTAATTAAAATTCTCGCCGAGCGTAAAACCCGTGCCGTCTCAAATGCGACTGGCCTCTTATTGTCGCGACTTTTTCAAAGATTAATAACGGAAGAGACACAAAGATGAAGACGTTAAACCTTTTCAAGCAACAAAAGTACAACAGGAGATAAAATGAACTAGATATTGTATGAAGGCCATAACGCTAGCGGGGTTTTTGTTATTAATTATTTAGAATCAGTACATTTTTTTTTGTTAATGTGAAAGAAAAATGAAATCATAAATTTGTATTTTTAATTGTAATATAAATTTTTAATTTACAAAAAATAATTTGAATTTCGATCAGTGTGTATTTCACAGAAACGTTCCAGAAGACGTTGCAAACCAGAAAGACCTGTTCAAAAAAATTATGAAATGGCAAAATAGTTTTTAACATTACTCCCATATCTTATCGATTTATGGATAGATCTAGAAAATACTTATTTTTCTATTTAATACGTTTATCATGCATTTTTACCCTAATAATTATATCTACATCTACATTCATTATGAAAACCTTGACTACAAAGAACTAAATAATAACACAACAAACATCTTATGGGTTCGTACTAAAGGCGGGCAGTAATTTAAAAATGCTCGAAATTTTTCAAAAGAAATGGAAGGAGTGGGCTAACCGTGCCTCGAAGAGGTGAAGGGGAGGGGAAGCACGCACCTGGGGTAAGTTTCCTGCATCCTATGAATACAAAAAGGATCTGGAAAGATCTTTAACTTTATGCGATGGTGTAGCCCGATTAGTGTACGAATGTCGCAAATGGGATAGTCTGTGTTTAAAGGCTTGTTTTCTCAGATATAAATCTTAATGCAAAAAGGATTTTAAGGCATTGGGTGTGTAATTTGCATGTTAAAGCTCAAAAGTCGTTGCATGTAATGAATGTATCATTTAATAAATAAATAATAAAATAAATATTTCGGACATCTTACACACAACGCCATCTAGTCCCAAACTAAGCAGAGCTTGTATTATGGGTACTAAACAACTGATATAAATACATAAACATACTTTTGTACATACATACTTATTTTACATAAAACACCCAGACTCCGAAACAAATATTTGTGGATCACACAAATACTTGGTCTGACCCGGGAATCGAACCCGAGACCTCTTGATCAGCAGCCGCATACGATAACCAGTATGCAAACAAGGCAGTCAATAATGTTAATAATACAACAAGATGAAATGAAACATTTAATAGTAAAAAATTGTGATAGAATATTTTTTTTCACGTTATTGATTTACTCTTTATATAACTTACAGTAAAAAAGCGGCCAAGGGCGAGTCGGGCACGCACATGAAGGGTTAACGATTTACTAGATCTCGTTCAAACCAATTTTCGTTGGTAGTTTACATGTATTTTTTTTAGTTTTATCACTCTCTTATTTTAGAAGTTACAGGGGGGGGGGACACATTTTTCCACTTTAGAAGTGTCTCTTGCGCAAACTATTCAGTTTAGAAAAAAATGATATTAGAAACCTCAACATAATTTTTGAAGACCTATCCATAGGGTCAAACACGTATGGGTTTGATGAAAAATTTTTTTTTGAGTTTCAGTTTCAAGTATGGGGACCCCCAAAATGTATTGTTTTTTTTCTATTTTTATGTGAAAATCTTAATGCGGTTCATAGATTACATCTACTTACCAAGTTTCAACAGTATCGTTCTTATGGTTTCGGAATTAAGTGGCTGTGACATACGGACGGACAGACAGATTGACAGACAGACATGACGAATCTATAAGGGTTCCGTTTTTTGCCATTTGGCTACGGAACCCTAAAAAGTAGGATCTGTCAATTTTATTGTATCTGGCGAAATGGGTTTAATAATTGAGAAGGCTTACGACTTCTCTAAATTGTGCGGCGCGTGCTGGTTTTAAGTATAAAAGATAAAATTATTCATAATAACACTATGATGACTTATTAGGACTTGTTTAGCAGGTGTAGTAAAAAGAAGTCCTTTATTTTTGCATGAAAGTGAAGGCTGAAACTGAGTCAACTAATCTCAAAATCACAAAATATTGTAGAAGGACATAGGCTACTTTTTTCGCGGTAACCGACATATAGGCAAAAACTGATTTAACTTAAATGATTGAATATAGAATTATTCACAGTTAAAATAGAAAATTAATTCAACACATTTTTGATTTTGTGTAAATCATGGTAACGTAAGTGGGAGTTATACTGTAAATTTAAATTTTCGTTCAGGCCAGAGGCGGTAGATGCTCAAATCATCGAATCTCGTTCTTGGCTGATTACATTATGTAAATCGCGACCCACCCTCATTTCCTTGTCATTTATACTACCTGGATATTAGAAGACTAGACGTGGTTAGGATTTTGGGGGATTGTGATAAAGGTTCTATTATTTTATGTAAAATATTAAATGTTAGCTTTCGCTTATGGCTCCGCCAGCGTGTATGTCGGTGATCGTTTTTTTTTTATATTAGCTGCCAAAATGACTCTGCCCTGCCTGATGGAAAGCATGAACAGAATCCAGAAGTGAAGGCCACCATCCTCACTGCCACAACGGACAGTGCAGCACGGTGACCCACACTATGGCGGCCTAGTAAGATGCTGAAAAAGATTAAAAATTATTAATTCTCGATGTTTAAAATAGCCTATGTAATTTCTCAGGCTTTAAACTATTCGTGACCCAAATTTTATTTAAATCGGCTGAGTAGTTTTGGCGTGAAAGCCGGACAGACAGACAGACATATTTACTTTCGCATTTAGACTATTCTATTGTATTTTTATTTTATTTATTTTATTTAAATCTTTATGCTAAAGTACAGCAAAGGCGGACTTAATGCCGTAGGCATTTTCTCCCAGTCGACCTTAGGGCGATGCAGAGCCAGACATGGTAGATGCACTGAAATTAAAATTGTAATTTTAAAAGAAGAAATATATATACATATATTATATATACGCATATTAAACATATATTATAAATGCTTACATTTATAGATACATAAAATACATAATATATACATACATACAATACAATTTAAAAATAGATACTATATTATAATTTTAGAAAAGGAGATTTCAAAATTATGATGATTCTGACAATGAGTTTAGATAGTGTTTCCGCAATAGGTATTTGAAACTTTGTCGTGTTTTTGCCATCCTGATCTCGAGAGGGAGCGCGTTCCATAGCAGTACAGATTGTATTAGAAAAGTGGAGTGTACGAAATCAGAGCGGTGGGTGGGACAGTGAAGAAGTAGATTATTTGAAGACCTGAGGTTTTTAGAGTGGTTTGTACCTAAATATTGAAGTTGAGTGGTTAAATAGGAAGGAGAAGTTGGAGAAAAGAGTAAAGAGTATAGGGTTGTTAAAGCTCGAAACTGTCTGCGTATGCGAATTGGAAACCAATTTAATTGGGAGCGTTGCTGAGATACGTGATCATATTTGCGTAAATTGAAAACGAATCGAATGCAATTGTTGAGAAGACGGTCAAGCTTATTGAGCAGATCTGCATTCAGGTCAAAGTAGCACATATCACCATAGTCAATTATTGGGAATATAAGAGTCTGAACAAGCATTACCTTAGTTTTCAATGGAAGAAAATTCCTAAGCCTATAAAGGGCGCGCAAAGAGCCTGTGACTTTCTGACAAACCGATGCAACTTGTTTCTGCCAACTGAGAGTTGTGTCAATGTATAATCCGAGGTTCTTGACACTTTTACAGTATGGAATAATCATGCCATTGTAGGTAAGTGGTGGAAGTGAAGCAAAGTTGAGCTGCCTCATATTACGGTTACTCCCGATGATTATAGCCTGACATTTGCTTGGATTAACCGACACACCAAACATGTCGGACCAATGCTTAATGGCTGCCAGGTCACTGTTTACTATAGAAACCGCGGACGATACATTGCACAACTCTGATTGACAGTATAACTGCAAGTCATCAGCATACAGGTGATAGGAACACTGAAGTCTTAGGGTAATAAATTTAATGAAGATGGAAAATAGGAGAGGTGAAAGAATACCGCCTTGAGGTACGCCAGCAATAAGACTACTCCAGCTAGAGGAGGAATTATCCATTTTAATTAATTGCTGGCGATCCCGAAGGTAAGAGGAAAACCAGTCCAGTGCTTCCTGAGAGACCGAGAAATGGGTTAGGACAGCAAGAAGGAGTTCATGACTGACGGTATTGAAGGCATTGGAAAAATCTACCAATACTGCGGTGGTAACCTTAGTATTCTCCATCCCCGCCTTAATATCGCCAGTCACTTTCAAAAGGGCAGAAACTGTGCTATGACCTGGTCGAAAACCTGACTGATAAGGACTGAGTAAATTATTACTGTAAATGAATTCGGAGAACTGTTTATGAACGCAGGCTTCTAGCACTTTGGAGAGGAAGGGAAGGATAGAGATTGGACGAAAGTGAGTAGGGAGAGATGGATTCAGGATTTTAGGTAAAGGATGCACATATGCTCTTCGCGATAAAGACGGAAATGTGCCAGACATGAGGGAGAAGTTAACAATATGTGTGACAGCGGGCAGGAGATGAACTAGTAATGTGATTATCATTCGCCGACTAATGCCATCACAACCAACCGCGTGGGATTTGATAGACATGATAATCTTCTTAATCTCTCCTTCTGCAACCGGACTGAAATGAAAAGGGCTTAACTTAGGACGCGGTAGACTATTGATGTAGTTACGAGTATTTTGTTCAGATAAACTATCCAAGGTGACAGAAGTGGTGAAATGTTGGTTTAGGGAATCGAGGCTTAAGGATTTTGGAAAGTCTACAAATCGCGATCTGCCGATACCAAGGGTTCCAAGAAACTTCCAGATATCAGCAGGAGAGGAGCAGGAAATATTTTCTAGAATATGGCGGCGTTTAGCGTTCCGTATCACCTGGTTACATCGATTTCGCGCAGACTTATACAGTTGCCAGTTGCTCTCGATACGGTCTCTTTTGTATGCACTAAAGGCCCTATTTCGGTGTCTCATTGCCAACTGTATATCTCTCGTCATCCAGGGAGCTGGCGGTCGTTTTAACTTAATCTTTTTAACCGGTGCGTGAGTGTCGTACAGTTTGGTTACTACTTCGTTAAATACTTGCACCTTCTCATCAACAGTAGTGGAATCAGTCAGAGATGACCAGCTGATCTGTGATGCATCATCACTTAACTTATTAAGATCAATTTGTCTAAAGCAACGCCTGTTCAGAAACCTAGGTTCGGGCTTTGGAGATTTGAGGATATAGGAGAGATAAATCAGGTCATGATGTGAAAAAGCAGGAGCGTCAAGTTGACCATGAGAAGAAACAAGGGATCGATTGGATGTGATAATCAAGTCAAGCCAAGTGTCTTCGCCAACCTTATTGTGATGAGTGGCATGTAGTGGTAAAATATTAAGGCTGACCGATTCAAGGAGAAGTTTAAGTTTACAGGAACGATTGGAGTTTTGGGCTAGGAGATTGGTATTGAAATCGCCCATGATGACATGATGATCATACTCTGCACCCAGAGATTCAAGAACTGTTTCGAAATCAGTGAAATAGTCAATAGAAGGGGGACAATAAACAACACCAAGCAAAACCTTGGCACCCTTAACACAAACTTCTAAGAATATGAATTCAGCAGCAGCATCATAATTAGAAGAGGAAAGAGCAACGATACGATAAGGAAAGTCACTGCGCAGATAAATAGCTACTCCACCTCCCCCCTTCCCTATCCGATCATTTCGGATGAGGATAAAACCGGGCAGGGGATAAGAAGTGGAAAGAAGGTGCGGTTTGAGCCAAGTCTCGGAGATCAGGACAGCATGAACGTTGGTGTCATAAAACGCCTCATACAAGTCATCAAAGTGGCTAGGAATACTTTGGGCATTTAGATGACACACATTAAATAGGTGGCCATTTTTGTTACTATTAAATTTGTTGCGTAGAACACCACCAAGAGTATCTGTTACGGAACAGAAACTTTCTTCACTAAAAGGGGTATCAGATTCGCAAGCAGAGATATAAGATTCACTATCTGAGGACATAAACACAAATAAACTGTAGAAAAATATATATAATAAATATAAATATATCAATAAAATAAATTAAATTTAAGTATATAAATAGTAATTATATTAGGGATAGATGACCTGATGCACCGTTTGTGTCTCTGCACCACCCGCCAGCTTACATCACTATAAAAACTTGTAAAACAAAACAAAAGAATTAATAAAGTGAAAAACAAAAACAGCTTATGATAGTTCAACGAGAATATCGGTACATTACAGACTCACCT
Organism: Phragmatobia fuliginosa; assembly: GCA_932526445.1. Classification (NCBI taxonomy): domain Eukaryota; kingdom Metazoa; phylum Arthropoda; class Insecta; order Lepidoptera; family Erebidae; genus Phragmatobia; species Phragmatobia fuliginosa. The sequence continues at coordinate 9,202,031 of OW052064.1, read as the reverse complement.
CTATGCAAGGATTGTATTACATTTACGAGCAACGTATCCGAACGGATATGAGTAAATGATTTATATCATAATCTGTGCTACTTTATTCTTACTCACAAACGTCAAATCAAAAATAAACAAAGATGAAAGAAAAGTACAAATTATTGTTATTAAGAAAGTAATGAAATCTACGTGAATTAAACAATGAAATAATGCGTTCACAAAATTGGGGGTGTTGTATGCAAATAATTATTATACATGTAATTATGATAAATGTAACTATTATGTGAATTAAGTTTATTTACAAAACCTGACATCTCTTGTAGTCTGATCACTGGGCTTTGGGGCAGTCGTTTGTGCTTTTGGATATTTTGCCAGCAGCGGATTCAGCTCATCAGTGGTCGTGATTTTGTGCCGTACACCACCAGGGACCTTTACTACTACGGTGCCGTCTTGTGTCCAGCAAGCGGAGATGCCAAAATGTAGCCTGGCTTTGGCGAACACACCCTGCCTGTTCCTTGTTAGGAACTCTTTGATGGTCAAAGCGGAGCCCTTGAGTCCCGACTTGGCCCTCCACACTGACATTCTGTCATCCAGAGCAGAAAACTTGACAAGAATAGGCCGTGGACGCTCCTTATTTGACATTCCAAGTCGGTGACAGACTTTAACAGAGGAAGCTGGCATATCCTTGAGACCCAACTTGCTATTGATGATCTGAAGTGCAACCCCCTTACAGTCTTCCTTCTCAGCTTCCTCGACACCCAAGAAAATCAGTGACTTACGTCGCTGCCTGGTTTCCATGATGTCCAGCTGTCTAGAGCACTCGCTTATTTGTTTCCGAAGCAAACCCAACATGGAGAAGACCAGCTCCCGGAAAGTTCGGAATTCTTCCGCAACCTTGGCCACTGTATCTTTAGCAGGACCAGCACTTTGGATTTGAGCCTCAAGATCAGACATCCTCCTTGCGAACGTCTCCTCCAGGGTCTTCTGTGCCGTCAATATATCAATTACTTGTGGCATTCTCGATGATATCAAAATAAACAAAAAAAACTAAATTGTCAATCACTGTAAAGCGATGCACTGGCAGGTGGTGTATATTTAATGGATTGTTATCACATTAAATGTTCAACAAACGTGAGTACCGGCCCGTAAACTGTATTTACTTGTTCCTAATATGTAAAATTAGGCAAAGAGTAATAAATATAATTTAAATAAAATTTCGAGATTTACGAAACGTCTATAATTTTCAACACCTACCGCCGAAAAAAAGTAGAGTAGAGTCACTTTTTGTAGTAGAGTATTTTTGTATGGATTTTGGATTGATCCAAAAAGTTTTTTTTTTAGATATATTCAAAAACAAGAGATGCAAAAAATACATATGCATGGAATTTATATGATGATTCTGGCACTAAATATACTCTTACACTGTGAAGCAGCTCTTCAAACAGATATACAGTGTTTTTACATTTCAAGATATTTTCATGTATATTCCACTAAAAAAGGGTTTATTGAAATAACGGACAGGGTATGCCGAGGTCTATTGGAAATCTTATCTATTTTAAAATTGCAAAAATTTGTATACTGTATTACGAAAAAATGACTGAACGGTAATTTGTATAAAAATTGATACAGGAATAGCTTGTAGTCTTTAATAGGCTAAAACAATGGTCCTATGGAATAAGGAAAGTACAACAACAAGTGCGAGTATAACACACGGCTCAACTAATTCATTAATATACCTAAATCGATTATTTTAAATTAAGTTGAATCTGCTCCAGCCAAAGGCATTAAAACTTTTACTCAGTAGTCAGGTAGTCCAAATTATAAAAAGCAAAGCATATCAATGACAAAACCGATCAGATTGTGCAATGGGAGAAGCCTATGTCCTATGATGGTAATGATATCAATGAAACAAACGAAAATTGTCACTTCCATCGCTTTGCCATCACTGTTCGAATCTTAAATATATATCTCAGTAGATACATTTCAACGCCCCTGTCTTGGGAACACGAGATTACCGTAAAAAGTATGTTTCTATTTAAAATTCCCATTTATTCACAATACCGACGCAGCTGAGGTTGACAGCCGATAACTTTACTGCATCGATTCTGTCTTATAAACGATTCGATCGGGCTGTGAAATATACCAGCGCATCATCTATATAGAAGAAAAATGTTTGAAGCTATGAACTATTTTGATCTTAGAAAACAATTTATCTAGTGTTGTCCAGATGGAATAAAATTGATGGTCTTTGATCCTTTACAGTTATAAAGTTATTTATGGACGTTTATTTATTTATACATCTTTCGTACCACATTTAAAGCACAGTAAATATAATTGCCTATCATGTTATTTATGCCCTCAACTGTCTATGGGCAATTATTATATTTTGTTTAAAAAAATATATTATCAGAACTATTTTGAAGGTAGAACCTGGATGATATGTCATAAATGAAATGAAAGCCCCAAATGATACTGTTGTTCAAAAGCTAACTAATATACTAATAACTACAGCAGTACTTTGTGAATATAACATCATTTATGTATTTTAGTAGTGTATGTTTCAAAATGAGAAAAATCCCAGCATCTTTTATTTATTAATATTTCTAATAGCTTATAAAGTATAGGCTCGAAGTAGATAGCAAAGTCCTACATATGCGGTTCAGAAGTTAGGTGTACTAAATTATTTTGTACACTATATTTATGTTACGATAGGAAACTATATTTATAGACATCTTATAATTGCAAATTAACTAAATAAAGTGCATAAGTATAACATGTGAATTAATTTAAATCCTGGATAATTTTGTTGGGAAACATTTAACTGGGCTATGTAATTTTTTAGATGTATGTCAAAGCATACACAATTCAACTGATTAAAATTGATTAGTCCTATGTATCCTATCCCTATACCACATCAGTAGTTCCTTTCATAAACTTCTTTCTCATAAATCGTAAAATAGACAATTATAATTCCAATAATATTTTTTCCTAAGAAAAGGTCTGCTTTTTTTTTTTTTTATATTTAAGCCTGCCAAAGTGACTCTACTCTGCCTGATGGAAAGCATGAGTAGAATCCAGGAGTAGGGGTCACCATGCTTATTGTGAGGGTAGGCAATGTAGCATGGTGACCCTTACCATGGCAGCCCGGTTAGATTATTCTGCATCATTCTCCCGGCCTTTGAAGGGCGGGAGAATGATGCAGAATGATTGGGCCTCCGGTCTCACACTCACCAACGAAATACGACAGCAAGAATGCTGTCATTATTATATCACACGAAATGTCGACTAGACGCTTGAAAACATACCTAGTTATCGTCTATTACTAATCTTTCACTACCTTTTTGGTCTAGCGGCTAGCGTATGCGACAGCTGATCAAGAGGTCTTTTCGAGGTCGGACCAAATGTTTGTATGATCTGCAAATATTTGTTTCGCAGTTTGGGTGTTTAATTTGTATGTATTTCGCACGGTTTAATAAAATAGATTTTTACTTTATCCCTGCCACTGTTATTTAGGAAATTTCCATTATTAAAAAGTTATTTTATACTTTTACTTGAATGTATAACTTTTGCATAACCCAAAATTTCTAACTCAAAACTCTCAAGAAATCAACATTCATTTTCCATCCTGAGTTGTAGAAATTTGTTAAAAAAGTGCCGGGAACAGACAAATAAGTCGTGGCGGCTTGCCCGAGGCGCATATTAACGAGCCCGTGTTCGTAGACGTGATGCTGTAGGGTTACCAGATTATGCCACTGGATGAAAACTTCCGACGATCCTGAGTGATGTATTAAAAAGAAAGTTTGATGCTGAAACATTCAATAGGCTTCAATTAAGGAATAAAGGCATGATAGCTAAGGCGGTAAAAAAATGTGATATCTCTTCTAGCAACACTACTTTTCAGGATTTTTAGTCGTTTACAACTTAGTTCCTTTAGGAGCTAATCAAACGTTATTTAAGGTGTTGAAAATACCAAAAAAAATGATGATATTTTGTCCAATATATATACCTATCTCCAAGATACTTAGACAATATACAACCAAACCTAACATTGTTTTGCCACATGTTGTCAAAAACCACATAATTTCCTCCACATTGATACCTTGGACATACTCGTTTTTATTTTTTTGTGGCTTTATAAATATACATAAGTCGACTACTAGCCAAACATATTACCCTTGTACAAATTTTTTTATGCAATTTCAAAATTCGCAAATTCACATTTTGCCAAATAATACCCTAAATAAACTTATCAGCTTATTCCTATAATTTATGAACTTTATAGACTATTGTCCCACCAACTCCATATAGTTGGTGACAACGTGCTATTGCCTGGTACTCGTGAATGTTAATTCTGTCGGTATTACACAACGTAGCTTATCCCGAACGATGTAGGGTGTGTCGTTAAGCGATCGTAGATAACGATGGGCTTCCTTAAGCTTGGTATTTTTTGTAAGACTTTTGTAAATTCTTTTTCGTTGTGTTTAGTTCAAAGTTTTACTTTAGAAAAAAAATCTATATCAGTAATCCATTATGCAAGTTTATTATTATTGAAAATATCGACCCGACTTTCCATTTTAACACAAACTTATAGTTATGATACACAAATGCCATGAAAGCGAACCTTAAATCAATTTTTGATAAACATTAAGATTTAAGTAAGCAAAATAAATGAATGCATGGAGTTTATAACCAACGTAATACTATCTTCACAAAATATACCTCTACTAGGAGTTAAGCAAAATCTTACCATAGCGTATGCAATAATAACGCATGAATTAAATTGAATTACAAAAAAAGAAAGTTAAAAAGTCGGATTGTCAAAACAGGGAGATGAAAAATAGCATCCGCAGAATGTCCGTCCTAGCTCAACATATCAATCATTCGCCGAGATTGAATCACGTCCCTACCAAGGGTCCTAATATGGAAATTGTTCCTATGAAAGGTATGGCAAAAGAAATTTCAAAGCAATCTTTTTTTGGGCAGGAGCTGCTAATACATTATATCTTAAATTTAAAAATTCGTATAAATGATGTACTATTTACTTAACGTGTAATATTTCTATATAAAATATTTATCATAAACTAGCTTTTTGTCCGCGGCTCCGCCCCCGTCTATAAATCGTACAAAATTTCATTTACATCGATGCAGTGGTTTTTGAGTTCATCGTGAAAAGATAGACAGATGACAGACAGAGGCGGCGGAGGACTTTCTATATAGTATGTAGTAATTTATCTTTACAGACACAAGGTTTTTAGTATAAATGAGTGGCCCAACGAGCGTATAAATCAGTTGATGGCAAATTGTAATAAGTTCATTATGGCCACAATGCCATAGGCATTTTAATACAATTGATGGCAATGATTCAAAGCAAATCCTCGAAACACCAATAAAATATTATACTGTCATACACATTGGAATTACTTTCCAAATTCAATATATAACAAATCCCATAAAACTGCGAAACTAATGACACTGTCCAAACTAGCCAGGTGTTTCGCGCATCAACCGGGAAATACATCGGAACAAATGGGCGGACGTGATGCGAATTCCCCAGTTGACCTAAATACTTGTCCGCAATGAGATGAGCTGATGTTTTACTTTACGCGTAAACAATACTAGGAAGGTTTTATTGTCGGACTTGTCGTTTCTTTTTGTGACTTCTTCATTGAAAAGCTTTTAAAATGTTGGAGTTGAGTGGGACTTAAAATTACTGTTCGGAACAGAGTTGCCATAATCTTGCCATGTTTTATTTTAGATTGTTATTAATAGACATTCTTAAGGCTTTTAGAATATTGGTTTTTCGTGGTAATTCAATTTAGATGTTTTAGAACTACAAGATTTTAGAACTAGCAAAATATTTCCACGAAGTGAGTATAATTGTAAGAAATTGGAAAGATGTTGCGACAGTTGGATCGATATAAAAATATAGATGTTCATTACTTATAAGTCGTACAATATGTCTTCAAGATTTTCATTCCATTAATATTTTATTTTTCTCATTGGGTAAACCATTTTTAAAATTTATTCATAGAATAGAATAGAATATACTTTATTGTACACCAATTACAATGTCGCAGTTGAAAATTACATGTTGATATGTATGTACAATGGGCGGCCTTATTACTAAATGCAATCTCTACCAGGCTTCATAAAAGATCCACATCATCATCATCATTATCGTCATCAGCCTATCGCTGGCCATATCCAGCAGTGGACTGCGTTCAATTGGAGAGGACTATGGTCCTCTCCAATTGAACGCCACTTAATTCAATATTCGGCTACTCGCATCCAGCTCCTGCCAGCCGTCTTGCACAAATCATCACTCCACCTGGCCTGTAGACATCCTAGCTACACTACGTTTGCCGAGAAGCGGTCTACGCTCTCAAGAACACGTTTAACGGTTGTTAGTTCTGCGGCTAATATGGCCAGCCTATTGCCACTTCAGCTGGCTTATCCTGTGAGCTATGTCGATAAATTTAGTTCAAGAGTACAGATCAAGTAATAAGTAATCATAGTTAAGATCTACATCCTATATACATTCCTAGTCTTTATTTCCAAGATTATTAGGAATCGGCTACTAATTCAACCACTTTTACTTGAATGTAACTTTTACCACAGAATTATTGGCATCGGCCCTCCACAACTCTAAGAGCGAACTGAATTCAAAAGTTGAACAAGTTGTCAGTGTTTTTGAAGACACTGACTTCCTAATAATGACTTCCATAAGAACCGGCACTGGCGGCTTAACGACCCTATCCAGAAATCGTGTACGCTAACCGCCAAACTGGTAATTCAAACGTAGCATCTCAATATTATGTTTTTATTTATTTCTGTTATACATTTATGACATTGATTGCAAATATTTCGTCACAACAGTGTATGATTTTATATGAACTGGTTTATATTTTGAGCAACTGCTAGTGTTGGTAGTTTTGTCGTTGTAACATTCGCAAATATAAGTAATCATTGACTTCCCTATAATATTTAATCATACTGTTGTTACAAATTTACCTAGATATGCTTTTTTACGAAATGATATAAATAATTGGAACTCAAACTAAAGCAGCATAAGTCTTCTGATACTGTCACAACATACATCACAAGAAGAAAATATGCCAGCAGTTAGCCGGTACCGACCAATTTCAAAGATACGGAAAAGCGGAAATGTTTCCGGCCAGGAATACGTAATACGGATATTGCGGGGGTCGGCAACGGAGCGTGCCAACCTGACGGAGGCTTCTTATTTTAGGCTATTAGATGCGAATAGTGATTCGATAATGCCTCGCCGCTTATCTTCTATAAGCAGGCACTCTTATTATCTGACACCATTGTGATTCATATTAACTTTTTATGGATATTGAATCGTTTTAACGTTCCTGTGATGACTAATTATGAATACGGAGTGTCATCTCCTTTATTCATAAAAAGAAAGCAAACAAACTTAGTACAACAGCACTGCTCGCAAAAAAAACTCAATTCCGATATTAATCTTACCAGATCTAATTTTCAGAGAACCCATAGTTTCGTCGTATCCGTCCGTCCGCCTGTCTACGAATTACAGCCCAAACGTTTAGTGCTAGAAAGATGAAACTTTGCATGTTCAATTGAAGCCTTTGAAATATTAAAGGAAAAAATCATGTATCTACTGATGATGGTTGTGTTTAAGAATTTTGGCCTCAAATTCTAAGGCTTAACTTTTGAGTTTTAGTGATCAAAAATATTATTCTCACTACTTTATACGACCTAAGTAGTTTGTTACTTTCTATTCAAAATTGCCTTAGTGCTTTCACTTTCGCTTCGCTTTAGTTCACTATGACGTTAGCTTTAAGTTTATAATCCAGGGTTGATTCTAAACTTAAAGCTAACGTTATGTCAAGTCATCATGTAAATTGTAATTATTTTAGTCACCATAACTTTCATTCAATTAAAATTAATTTTAATACTCTATAACCACAGCGTCAAAAACATTAATGAACCAATTAACAGCGAACTCATTTGTCATCATTACGGTTAAAGGGTTGATTTTTATGGGATCAAAAATACCACCCCACATCATTAAGCAATACATTCATTCACTCAATTTGTTATTTTAGTTCATTACGCGGTTATTTTCATGCAATGGATTGAACACGTGTGTATTATGAAATTAATTTCAAATTATTAATAACAGTTTACCATACCGTAACATGAGCAACGTTAATAATTTCATAGTTATCAAATTGTACATACCAGGTAGAATAACGAGAATTTCAATTAAACAACGCACAATCTCTTGAAAACACTAACCCAAATAATATGGCACAAAAATTAAACAATAAACACTCAATTTGATCAATATTCACATATAACTTTAATGAGTCAACTATAATTGAATAATAAATCGGCCAAGTGCGTGTCAGGCCACGCACAGGAAAGGGTTCCTCAGCTCCCACCCATAATGGTACGTGGATTTAAAATCGTATCCAAGAGATAATTATTATGTTTACGTATTAATGCGTTAATTTTGTATGACGTTTTCAAAGTGAGCGCATTTTACAAGTTAAGTCTCCATAACTCCTGAATTAATAAAGTCATCTAATCTGTAATAGTTTTCCTTCAAAGTTCATTAAATGGACCACCATCACGATTTTTCCTAGATTTTTTAAGGCAGCCGTTTAGCTTTTAGAGGGGGGGGGACGCCCTGTTTTTACAAAAAAGTGCCCTTTAGAGTGGAATTTCTCGCAAACGAATACCTAAATCAAAAAATCGTCTTAGAAACCCTTTATTGTTTTTAAAAGACCTATGTAATGATACCCCACGAGATGGGGTAGCCGCGAGAAAAAATTTACATCCCCACTTTACGTGTAGAGGAGGTACCTCAAATAAAAATATTTTTCATAATTTTATTGTAGCACTTTGTTCGACGTAATTACAACACATATCCATGCAAAGTTTCATCTTTCTAGCACTTACCGTTTGGACGTTAAGTCGAGGACGGACGGACGGACAGACGGACTTGACGAATCTATAAGGGTTCCGAGTGATATACTTCGGAACCCTAAAAACGCTCCTTGTACCAGTAATATGATAGTACGTGGCCAGTGAAGACCAAGTATAAATAATTGTGGAATCTAGTACATCACAAAGCCTGAATACTGAGCACTCAAAGCAACATCATTTTAGTATATATTTAAATATCATTAGTTATTGCCATTAGCTTCACTCACGTGATTATATATTATTTCATGTATCTAAGTTCAAAAAGAATGAGCTTTCATTCTATCATTTATCTCTTTTTTAATCGTCCTAAGTAATTTCAATATAATTTATTTGTGCTTAAATCATAAAAAGCATCATATGTCAATATTTGTAGCTCTAACCCCAGCCGTTTAGGCCTTAGTTTGACGAACTACTCAATTATTCAAGGTTAATATTTCATGTGGAAAGGAAATTTTAAAACAATAATAAATACATTTTTTCAATCACACAGGCCAAGCAGTGGCTTCTACAGAGCACACTTTTTTCAAACGTAAGCTACACAAACACATGAGGAAGAATTGTTATATAAGATTGTGGTATTATACAAAATCTCGTACAAAATTGGCCTTTGTCAAATAGGATTTGATACCGTAGAATTTATAAGTCAAAGATAAGAGCGAACACCGATCAAGAAGAATTAGAATCCCAAATGACGTAATTCATGAAGCATATCTCACGAGTTAGCTGGATAACGCCTCACGAAATTTGGTATCACAAAAGAAATATGACATTCGTGTCATCTAGAACGTGAGGAAAATGAAAGCATCTGGTTTTTCCGTAAAAGTTCGTAGCGAAAATGTCTCATATTTGACACGTCTGTCGGCCACCGTGGCCTGAATCAAAATGAACTGAAGTCCCAAAGATTTATGTTGTACGGTATTACTAATGTCTGACAGCTGGATTTCCGTATGAATATTATTTACCATAAATGTCTCGTATGTGAAAAAGAGTGAAAGTTATTCGTTCGCTTAAGTTGGCTCGCTTCTCATAAAATCATAGAAAAGTATGAAAGTTGACCAGATGTTAAGAAAAAAAGAAACGTTCGTTTAGAAATATGTGCCAATTGAACAGTTTTAAATTTGTTAAGTAGATTTTTTTTTAATTAAGACACGCTGATTTCAGCACGAATAGGCCGGCTCAACTGGGCGGTACAATCCCCACACAGGAGACCAACTTCAAATAACAACACTGGTGCTGCCGTGTTTAGTTGGTGAGTAGGAGACCGGAGCTCCAGAGGCCCAATGGTGCAGAACCATATCACCAAGCCGCCGTATTGTGGATCACCATGCTGCATTGTATGCATTCACAATGAGGATGGTGACCAGTACTCTTGGACCATACTGGTGCTTTCCATCACGTAGTAGAGTCACTTTGGTAGGCTTAAAATGAAATATACATTTATATAACAAAAAAGATGCCTAATATTGATATCATTTATATAAAACCGTTGTTAGTTATCAATTCATGGAAGGGTTATACCATAAATTTCTTGCTGTAGACGAGCTTTTAAGTGATTTTTGAGAATTACAGAAAGCATGAATGTAAAGCATTTTCTTATCCAACTTTATATTTTAACTTGGAATTATTTGCATACAAACTGGCATCATTTATTCTGATCTATGGCGAAAGGGTTTATTTGCTTGCTAGATGTCACTTTGTGTTTTTGGTTAAGTGGCCCATGTTACAATTTTTCTAATTGATTGAAATTGACTTGTTTAAATAAAATAAATAAATCACTACATGTTATAATATAAAGTCACGTGTTCACGATAAACTCAAAGCTACTGCCCCAATTTTGGTGAAGGTTTGTACCCAGATAGTCTAAAGCCTGAAAAAGGAAACATAAGCTACTTTTTACCTTGATAACCGACATAGACGCGGGAGCAACCGTGGGCGAAAGCTAGTACGTAATAAAAAGAAGTTCAACTCATTTTAGGTTTAACCGATTTGCAGTAACGACATAATGTAGAACTAATAATTTAAATGAAATAGTTCAAAATATATTTGATGTTTACCATAGAGTGCTGATGTCCATTTAAATTATAAACGACCTTTATATATTCGACTAATTAATACCAAAAGGGTACCTATGTATTTTACCAATAATAGTAAATATCGTGTTCAGTAGTAATAAAATGTAAGCATACAATTCAAGCTAACTATTTTCCCACTAATTATAACGAGTTCGTGTAATGGTCGAAGAACATGAGAAATTTGTGTAGTATTTTCTTTTGATATATTAAAATGACATGTTATAATAATTGTCAGGGAATTCTCTAGAGGCACTAAAGTAATATGTATAAGTACGCAACATTCTCGTGGGGCGTTTGTAATCTCGATAAAAATATTCAAGAACCTTCTTGCCATCAAGAAAAGCGAACCCTCGGTGATTGTTTCTGCGCCTCATAGACCTGGACAGACTAATAGGAGATATTAATTTCTGAAGTCTACATATGTTCGAGAATTGACATCAATGCATTTATCCAAATAGCATTTTTACACCTAGGGCGCATAACCTAAATTCACAATATTTCAAAGGTGTATCCTAAACTGTCAAAGCAATATATTCATACTTAATCCATTAACGGTCATAGACATAATCCCATTGTAGGTTGAACATAATGCTAGTATTACGAATGTTGGAGACTGCTAGTGCACTACTATTCCGCTACATGAATGACCGTACGTTGGGGATTATCGGAGTCACGCCACTATCTAAATACCTTTTGATCCCTAATGGAGCCATTTTTAGAAGTTAGTACTATAGTTGAGAAAGTGATTGCGCTATACAGATGGCTTAGTGTTAGTCTATACAAGTAATATTTTGTGCAATGTGTTTCTTATAGGCAAAACGAGTAGACGGGTAACTTCTGCTTTGTATGGTGCCTCTCCACTAATGAAAGTTGGTCGTTAGCTCTGCATATTCCTTGCTGTCTTTTGCGTGACGCCTTTTTTATCCCTGTCTAATAGAGATAATTATGATAAATTTCTATGTCCTCAAACTACCAACTTTTAAAAGTCTCAAGATAGTAAAACCACGCTGATTTCAGCCCAAGGGACAGGCTTGAATGGCGGTATTATGTGGGCCACCATGCTGCATTTTCTGTCACAATGAGTATCGTGATCACTTCTCCTAGATTCTATTCACACTTTTCAACATCAGTCTCCTTGCCAGGCTCGTATGTGTAAAAAAAAGATCATGAATAATAAGCTTGGAAATACGCAAAGAATCATGCATTATTAGCTTTAACAAAGAAACGAATTCATATTATAGTCTGCATAACCGAACATACAAAATGAAAATATATCACATTGAAATCCCAAACACCAGTTTTTATGACTAGGGCGAAACCATGAGATTTATAAGTCAATCTACTTCGTGATATATTTTATTGCTCGCCGCATCGGTTTTATAGAATTTACATTTTGCGTGACCAAAATCTAGCATTGCTTTTAAACGAACCGTTTGATCCATTTTAAACTTAACCTGGTTGTGAGGAGAATTTTAAATAGGTGAAAATTATCTGTTTTTAAATTAGTAGATACCTCAATGGGAGTATATAATTGACGAACAGCTATTAGAAGTGATTACGGATCATGATACTTAAAAAATATTTATAGCTATTTAGTTCAATCTTATCACGAATTTAATAAATATTTTTTAAGATATTTCAATACATTCAGATAGTGTACATTTTTTTAAAATTGTGTGGTTTAGGAAATAACACTATGTTTATTCATTTATATATTAGTTTAAATTAGTACCAAGTGAGTTGAATTGAAAAGTTATTCAAAGAATGCTCTATAAGTTCAGACAGTCGTAAGTTATTTGAACATAAAAGTAATGGAAATGGTATCTTGAAATACTCTACCTAGTTATATAAAGTACATAAATTATTAGGTAATACTTTACGCCAATTTTACAATCCGTTGTAATATTAAGGGATTGTTTTTGATTTTATCAGTATTGAAAAATCTAAATAAAGTATTCTAACGAAATAAGAGACACAACCATTGATATCCAGCAATTAGTTTGGAAGTTCAAGATGAGAAAATTGGGAGTACATCCTTACAGCAACGGTCTACCGAAAAACTATGGGCAGATCAATACTCAATCTGTTTTGAGATTGAGTTTTTACGACGCATTTTACGTTTAAAATCTAAAAAATTGGCCAAGTGCGAGTCGGACTCGCCCATGAAGGGTTCCGTATCAGCAAGTAACATCATATAAAAGTTCTTGTAGTTCGTTGTAACTTTGATCGATGTATTTATAATAGTGTATTGATTGAATTAAAGGTAAAATGCTATTTACGATTTATGACGTATTAAAAAAAAACTACTCACTAGATCTCGTTCAAACCAATTTTCGTTGGTAGTTTGCATGGTAATGTACAACATAATTTCTTTTAAGTTTTATCACTCTCTTATTTTAGAAGTTAGAGGGGGGGGGACACACATCTTTCCACTTTGGAAGTGTCTCTCGCGCAAACTATTCAGTTTAGAAAAAAATGATATTAGAAACCTCAACATCATTTTTGAACACCTATCCATAGATACCCCACACGTATAGGTTTGATGAAAAAAAAATTTTGAGTTTCAGTTCCAAGTATGGGGACCCCCAAAATGTATTGTTTTTTTTCAAAATTTTTGTAAAAATCTTAATGCGGTTCACAGAATACATCGACCGACCAAATTTCAACAGTATAGCTCGTATAGTTTCGGAAATAATTGGCTGTGACATACGGACGGACAGACAGACTGACAGACAGACAGACAGACAGACAGACTTGACGAATCTATAAGGGTTCCGTTTTTTGCCATTTGGCTACGGAACCCTAAAAAGTGATCACACCTCTCTACTTCAATACTTCTATTTTCCTAGACTCCAACTATTATACTTAAATATTGTAAATTATATATATAGATGTTGTATATATATATGTTTAGAGTTTAAGAGGAGTTCAGTCGAGATATTTTCCTTTTATTGAAATTGTTAGTGCATATGATAACATACGGTCTTGAAAACCGAACGCAATTTTCATCATCTTCTAGATCTTTCATCATGGTCATGACCCTGTCGTACTGATACTCTCAGTCATCCTTGAACACCTAAAAGTAAAACACTACACCCCACTTTTCTGTGACAACGAAACTCTGTAACCGTTTTCCAAAACAACATCAAAATTTTATGAACACATCTTATATCCCCTGAAACCCGATAACCTTTCGCAAAATGTCATCACGCTGCCTAAAAAATAATACGCATACTAAAAGCCTACATAAAAGTCACAGTTATTGAACAGCCGCCCATAAATCCTCACATGGCGTAGTGTAATAAATTTACATTTTAAAACTGATCACGGCGACATTACACGCCTTTAATATTAGTGTTCAGCCGGAGTGCATTAGGGTACGAGTGTAAAATGTTAATAGTTTGTAGCCGAATATACCTCGGTATAGTACTTTAGTGATCTATTTGCAGATATTCAAGATATCAAGTAAACTTTATGTTTAAATTTTGTAAATTTTACTGTTAGTAAGATCTTCTTAGACATTTAAAGTAAGCTTTTTAAATAGTCGTGCAATAAAGTATATATATATATATTCCAGTCGCAACCCAGGTAATTACTATGTATTTAATTTCTGTGAGTTTGAATGTCTAAATGTTTTAACTATTTGCACGTATATTTCAGTCTGCTGCAAAGTTTTTGCTAGATATAAACGTGACTTAAACGTCCAACTCGGGGTGAATTTTCATAAGTTATGGCGTGATTATCGACTCGAATGAGTTAGTGCGGCGGGTAGATGAGGAAACTTTATTATGTTTGATTTAAAACCACCTTTGTTTGAAAACTTTTAGATTTTTAGCAACTTTTATGGCGATAAGTAAGTTCTGCGGTTCCGAGCTAATGAGGCGGAAGTTAGAAATTGGTAGTCAGATAATTTGATGGTTCAGTGCATTTACACTTAAGTTAATTTTTTCCTATTTGAACTTTGTTTGATTTAAACATGGACTGGGAAACGTTTTAAAAGTCAAAATGAATAGAAAATGAGTTTGATATCTGCGGGGCCAAGTAAGTAACAAATCACTAACATAAATTATCTCGCTTAAACAAACCCTCCTCCTATTAAAATAATCAATTTAAAAATACCATCTTCGTATAATTGGAGTGCAGAAGCGAGAGGAAGACGCAAGAACATCGTCTTGGGAATCAACGCGGTGACGTTATACGAAACATTATATAGCTCTGTCCCTGAGGACTCTGATCGTTGTTGTGAAGGAATTTTCAATGAATATATGTTTTTACTAGAGCTAACTACAGAATGATAAATATACATATCCCTTTTATTAAATGTACCTCAAGTCATCTACAACTCATAACGTCCCACTGCGTGGCTCGGGTCTCCTCTCAGGAGAGGGCTAAGGCAATACGTCTTCGCGCTGGCTGAGTGCGGGTCGTGGACTGGCAAGACACGTTGTGGCTACGAAATCTTCCGTTGGATATTTTAAGGCACGAGAAAGCCTCCAAATAATCTTCACGACTGTTACCTTATGATAACAACCGGCACCGACTACTTTAGGTGACCTCCGAATCACGGAAACACTTACAACATATTATTATCATGTCACCATCGGTCACCCATCTAGGTAATGACAGAGCTGTGTTTACTTACCCTTGGTGATTGTTACCAATCTCCTAAGGGTACTTAGCTATGAGCGCTAATCTAAAGTATTAAGTTTAAATTGTTTTCAATAAATTAGTTTAATTATTTTCAGTTTTGGGTTCATGACTAAAAATTACAAATTCAGACTTGTTCCAATAAACCACCTTAACATGTTGATCTCTGTTACGTCATCCTATAACCCACAAATATGCCAAAACAGCTGTCAAATTGTACATAACATCAAATAAAAAGATAACAAAAATATTTTCATCTATTTCAGTTCTAACAAGTCTGGAACAAAACAATCAAAGCGGCAGTGAAAAGTAAACAGTAGTGTGAAACGAGGGGTATAAAATAATAAACATTTTTATTGAATAACCGTACAACCGTTCAGGCGTTTACCAAATGTCTGTGATCTTTCTGTGCGCTCATTGTATCGATTTTACATCCGGCTACGAACTAAAATGGGCAGACAATACTATCGGTTCTCGTGGTACCTACTCACAAACGATACTCGACTGTTCAAAATTATTTTTCACTGCACTGATGACGTAAAGGGTTTTGATAGATAAATAAATGGGTACTCTTTAGTGCACACGTGGTGTCCACTAAAGAGTACCCATTTATTTATCACAAATGTTAAGAAATACACATTGTAGAATGTATATAAAAACATTGTTACAATGGACGGCCTTATCGCAGTCTGCGTTCTGTTTTGCTACTTGAGGGCGGTGTTTTATGCAGAATCTAAAATTTTTGATCGCCATTCTCATTGTGTAGACAATGGAGAATGGTGACCGATACCGGCGTCCTAGTAACATGCTTCTGCATCATTGAGCCTCCTGTCTCGCACTCACCAACGAAATGCGATAGCACGAATACTGTCATTTTAGAATAATCTTTTGCAACAAGGGTAGTACCGCCTTTGGGGGGCCCAGCCCGTTCGTGCTGAGAAAACAAGACCCAACTATTCTTATGCTAAATAACTGAATATATTGGTATTTTATACTATTGTTTTTGTTTTCAACTTTAAGCAAGAGACGTATTTGTTTTTCACTTTTAAATTACAACTAGTTGACCCAGCGAACTTCGTACCGCCCAACTTTAAAATTCCAGAACTTGATCGCAGCGCCACCTACCGGGTCCAATTGCGAATCTAAACCATTCCCAGATCCCCTTGAACACACACAAAAAATTTCATCAATATCGGTCCAGTCGTTTGAGAGAAGTTCAGTGACATACACACTCACAGAAGAATTATATATATAAAGATTGATACGTTTATAGTGTAAGAGACTTTCTTTATGATTAGATTCAATAGACACCTACTATCAATTTCTCACTAATAATACTGTAACAAATAGTAGTGGCATCAAATTGACCAAACATTCCATGCACGGGTGTGCGCCTAGTGCAGGTGCAATCGTTACATTTACACCAATATTCCATGGGCGTTTTGTTTTATATTCATGCTAAAATTTCAGTTTCGATAAAGTTTATTGTATAGATTTGTATGGTTTATTGTGTCTGTGAATGCGTTTTCAGTTTATAAACTTGATAATATATAATAAACTTGATTATAAATTTTCAGTTCATAGCTAAGTGGCCGTAGGTGATTGGAAACAATCGATAAACAACGACGGCGACGGCGCGATCCGACCTTTAACTCGTGCGACCTAAGATGGCACCTGACTCAAATGTCAGTCGTTTGAAGTACTGAGTGCAGGAAAAATATAATTTATTCTAGTATTTTAAAATTTCAATATTTATTTTGCTTCAAGTAGTTTCTCATAACATACTACTTTATCTTACTTTATCTTCATTTTACATTATCATTTAAGAAAATACATATGCATACCAATAGGAAGCAGGCCTCATTCATTATTTACCCGAATGCATTCTTCGTGCAGTTAAATAAATAATATTAGGAAATACCTAATATCATTTTAAATGAAATTAGGCACTGAAATATGGTTATAAAATACAATTTTAAATCGTCATGATAAGCCTTTTAATCGTGGTCTCTAAATATCATGTGTATATGGATATTCTTTATTTTAAAATATTGCGTCTTATCGTCGTCATGCTGGTTTTTTTTCGTGTGACCTTTCTTAAAACAATTGAGTTATCCAGACGAATCTAATGATATATTAATAAAATAAATTTTTGGAGTGATTTATGTGAAATTAGGTAATACATAATAAACTAAAATTATTATGGAAAGATTCGTGCAACGGTAATAGTGATGCTAACGCTACTTATAAGGCGACACAGGGGTATTACGCGGGGGAACGGTATCATGTTTCGTTTTGAGCCAGGTGCCATCTTAGCTCGCACGAGTTAAATATGGGTGATCGTTTGTTGTTGACTTTTAAAAACATCCAACTGCAAGATCACGTAGCCACAACGAGTTTTGCCAAACCCGCACTCGGCCAGCACGGGTCGTTATGGATTGTTGTTGAAATATGCATTTTTTGGAAGCAATAATAACCACTACTGGGCCGTAAAATGAGTGTATATTTTAAGTTCTACTCATAATGATGTAAGCTATTAGTTGAAACAGATCAAGTAAATTTTTTACTAAAGGTCAGTGAGGTGGCCAAGTTACATGTGCGAATAAAGCGTCTACACGTTTAGTTACAAAGTAAAATAACGAAAAAGCTCCCGCATTACTAACAAAGGATCAAAAAGAAAATAGGTACTTCTACTTTTATACCCATTTGGTACGATGGAAACGTCTAAAGAAATAACAATACTTATTGACTAAGGCAGTAGCCAAAGCAGACCAGAGATGTAGGCTAACCTGAATTAGAGTGGCCGCGAATAGATCTCAATCAAGGTGAATACAAGAGGCATACGTTCATCAGTGAACAAAATGCTGAAAACAAGAAGAAGAAAATAGACTGGGGCACATATTTGAAGCGATCAAAAGCCCGATCTGGTTTAACCATAAAAAATAATGATAGAACTCTAACTATTTTTACACATCACAATTACTAGATAACTAATTACCACAGTTCGTCATCTGTCACGGAAACAGATATCTGTATTATTTTATCTCCAATATTACACGGACGGCCTGACAGTCAGATAAGGTCACTTTGTTCAGTTGTCTGGCACGTCAATAAAATATATTTTAAAATGCTTTTATCGTTGGTTTTATGTAGCGTGTTTTAATTCCATTTTGATGGAGAATTTTCATTATTAAAATTCGTTGTGAACGCAATCAGATTCAATATTAAGAGGATAGGTTCATTATTTCATTGACTTTTATTATACTCTTTTTTGGTGTTTTCAATTTATGGATAATGTTTATTAGAAACATTATCCAAAAATTATATTAATAATTTTTCTGCAACTTAGAAGTTTAACTACAAAAAGTTCAAATATATTTTCTCACAAAAAAAATATGACAACGAATCCTTTAACTTTAAAATCTTTTTTTAACAAGTTATAACTTACCGAGGTATCTCTTTCGCAGGACTGGACTGTGTCTCCTGGTGATTGTACGAAGCCATGTCTTCACTCAACAGTATTTCCACTCATTATAACTTAGTTAACTACAGTACAAAAAGTCACACTACTGCACTGACACTATAGGAAGCTTTACTAGGAACATATCTGCAAAGGACATTGTATTATGTTAGGTTCCTAATAAATATTACATGAAAAATGTTATGATATGCAGTCGAATTTATTTAAATTATGGAGAAACCCTTAGAAAAAATTTAGAAAAAAATAAATTTTATTTAAAAAAATTTATGGGGATAAGAATGCATGCAGCTGTGATGGTTACATTTTCTTTGTGTAATAGACAGCAATCGGCATTATTTAAGACATATTTTCTACGCTTCATTCAGTTATTCCGGCAGCTCAAAGTAATTCAATGACTATCATTACATGTATAATTTCAAGATAAATACTTATGTTAATACAAATATATGTAAAGTAAGTTAAATATTAAATCGAATGTACATTACATTTCACTGACTCTAAAACGTTTGAATCTAATTTATCTTTCATCATTATCAGCCTATCACAATTCACTGCTGGACAGAAGCCTCTCTAATTGCATGCCACTTAGTTCGATTCTTGCCAATCGCATTCAGCATCTATCTATCTTTAAAGTTGATAAAATTACATATATCATATCGGAATTTCATTTTTCAAAATTTAAGTGAAGTTTTTTAAGCACAGATGATAATCAAGGCGGATTAAAAAAAAACTCAATGGATATACAGTTATTGATTAGTTTATTTTATTTTAGACCCATTTGGTTATGGGTCTGAGAGCTCGTTCATGTTATAAAGAACAAGTTAAGCGATGGTTCTCGTGACCAAGTGCCATTCAAGCGGGCCCTTATCTTGCATTCAGAATTAGCATTGCCATTCAACGCGGCAAATCTGACAGCCTTTCAGAAACACTACCACGTGAATTTTATGACGTATGCAGAAAAATAGTCCATATTAATGTTGAACACTTTTTGTTTCGTTGATTATTAATGTCAACTTGCGAGATTAACAATATAATCAAGCACATGATTTTGTAAATCAGATTGCCGTGTTATGTAACTCCCGAACTAGAAGTATATATTATATTGTATCTGTTGTAGAGGGCTTTACAAACATACACAAAACACAAATATACCCGGACTTTACAGACCACATGAAGGGTTGAAGAAACGCTAAGCCAAAAAGTTACGATTTCACCCAACCGACTATAAATAAGAACACAAAACATTAAAATGTTTCAACCATAAATAATAATCAAAAACTAAAATAATGTACCTATATTTTGATTGCCTTGTTGGTTCAGTGGTTAGCGTATGTGGCTGCTGATCAAAAGGTCTAGGGTCCGATCTCCTTGTCGGACCAAACGTTTGCATGATGTGCAAATATTTGTTTCTTAGTTTGGGTCATAAGAAAGGATGGAAATGGAATGGAAAGAGCAACAAACATACATAAATACTCACAAACTTTCGCGTTTATAATATTACTAAGGATTTACAAAAAAAGCATAAATGTATTTAAAACAGTTGTCTAGTACCTATAGTACAAGCTCTGCATATTTTGGGACTAGATGATGTTGTGTGTCAGTTGAATGAAATATTTATTTATTTATATCACAGTAATAACATAACCTCCTTAAAAAGTGATTTAACGAATTTTATTAATGAAGTCAGAGCACAGGGAGGGCTCGTCAATAAAATGTCAGTAAAACGTAAGCTACCAAAATCGTTAAACCCGATCGATTGCAATTTATTTGACAAGTTATAGCACATAGAGCCTTTGAAATTGAACCATCAAATTTAAAGATTGTCACTCGTTATTTACTCTAAATACTCTGTCGTAAAATATACCAAAGTATATTACTGATTTCAGTAATAATAATATTTTGAATGGAAATAAATATTGAACGAAAAGGAATTAATTACAGTTTTGTTTAAAAACCGCCTGTGTATATTTATGTTGCTTATCGCACAGCAGATTTAAAAATACAAACAGGCGTAAAACTATGTTTTTTTAAATGAACAATACATCACGGTGCCCTACACAATGGCGGCTTAGAGAGATGTTTCTACATTCTGCATCATTCTCCCGACCTCCGAAGACCGGGAGAATGATGCGGAATGATTGGGCCTCCAGTCTCACACTGACAAACGAAAGACGACAGCACTAATCTTGTCATTTCAGTTTGGTCTTCTGTGTCAGGATTATACTGTCACGACGGAGACACGAATAAATGTAGACAATAATATACCTAACATTGTCATGTAGTACATACTAATAAAAATCTAAACATTTTTTGTTAATCGTTAATGCAACGCTATCTCTGAAAGTACAAGTCAGCTTTTAATAATGTTATAATTTATTTAAATTATTCCTTTATCGTACACACATCAAACGATAAAAAAATGAGTTACATAATACACAGCTACGTAAAATTAACGGTTTATTGCTCACAGCGATCTTTTACAGACAATCTATAAAAACCGTATAAACAGTTTTAAAATTATATAATATTTATAATTTATTATCAATTAAACTAATCACAGTTTTAAAATATTAGGTTATATCAGCTACCTCATCAGTTATGATTTCGTAATACCGTGATTGTTTTGAAAATGAAAAAGAATTTACGTAAAGAACTCACAAAGTAAGCTCAAAGGCAGAACAGTCTCAAAGGGACTAAATGAACAGTGTTTCGTGAAGACGTTAAAAATTTATAGCCCTCCACGCTTTGTGCTTTTATTGTCGTCACTCGGTGGCTGTGCAATAATTAAACGTATCTAACTAAAGGACTGAATTTCGACGGCCGAAAATTTATATTATTGAAGGCACATTTACTTTTGGTAAAATATTATCAAAGTTAAACATAATTATTTCTGTGTCAAGTTCTCATATACTTACAGTGTGGAATTTGAATGGTCTTTTTAAGTGATAATTCATCCAGATACCATAACCAGATTACCTACTTACAAAAAAAATTTAATCGTACCAGATTACAATGTAGGGAATAATTACCAAATATTTGAAGTAAATATATATTCAATTTAGTAAATAAACAAGAAGCAAAACACGGGGTTTTACCGGAGACAAATCTGCAGTGACCGAATCGTTAGGCCGGGTCACTCGACCCCGTGAATCCTAATGAAACCCGCTTATCATTCCCAATGACAACGAAGTTTGTCTTCTGGAGCTGGGACAAGTTTAATTAATTTATGAATTAAAGGCGCCGCTCCCTATCAAATTTTCAGTATAGATGAGAACTTTAATTTATTAGGGATTTCTCTTTTATTTTGCTTTGCATATTTAATAAAATCTTAACTTAAATCGATGAAAGATTTCAGAGATGTGAATATGGATGAGCTGTGCTTTAGTTCGTATGTGTCGACTTAGACATTGAAAATTCCTTATTTTACTTTTCACCGATTTGATATCTCCTCTAGATATCAAATCGGTGAAAAGTAAAATAAGGAATAACCGAAGGCCCAATGAACTAAAATGTTGTACAGAAGTAATTTATATTAACATGAACATTATGCCTATTTTCTTCATTCTGTATCATGGGGCCTCCAGTTTGGCACTCACTAATGAAATACGATATCACAAATGCCGTCAATTTAGGTTGGCTTAGTAAAACCTCGGTCAAGTCGGCCCGTTTGTGCTGAAATCAGCGTTTGACGTCTTTCCCCCAAAAAAATCCCTTAAAATTAAAGTTTTTCTCACATCGGTTCACTCACTGCATCGATTCGGTCACAGCAGATTTGTCTCCAGTAAAACCCGTTGTTTTGTTTCTTTTTGAGTTACTAAATTATTTGTATAAACACATTACTTTGTTACAAAGTGTATTTAATGAACATATTTAGTAATTAATAATGTTTTCCTTATTTTAATCTGGTACGATTAAAATGTTGCAATATTTTAAAAAATCTGCTGTCTTTCATCTTGCGTAACTGAGTTAAGAACGTTGAAGTTCCGTTTATTCCCGTTTCTTGGATCAGATTGTAAATAACGGTTTCTGTCGTGACAGTTATTAAAAAAAGTTAAATTGTTGCTGAGAGCACTGTCACGCATCATGAATTGATTTATCGTCAATCGTTTGTTACACATTAAATCTGTAATATATGAGTTACACATGTTTCCTGCCGGGGGGTAACCTTTTTGTAACAATAACAAAAGTTGTTTTTGTTTTTTAAACTTTGTTCTTGATTTTTGTGACTACTACTTTTTATAGTGACGTTTTCAAAAACGCGTGGACATATTGAAAATTTTTTTGAAGTCCGTTTCGCATATTGCTACGAAATCTCGTAACTTTCACGTAAAAAATATTTAATTTAATTTATCACCTTTTTTTTTGAAGTCGATTAAAAGAAATCTAAGAGATTAAAACTATTACGGTATATTAGATGCTCTTTTTAGAGTTGTATGCCTTTGATTTTGTAAATAGGTGAATAAGGAAAGAGGTATTAGAGGTGCGAGGTTAGAAGACTAAGGTTGACATCTGAGACGGCGCGCGATGCTGCACTGAATGTAATGAGTAATTTTATCTTGTATTGCATAAATGTCCATTTTATCTTACCTATTACTTATTGCGTATTCGAGTTCTGTAATACTATTTATTTCTATGTTTAAGGTGCTAAGGTGCTATGGTTATTAAAAATCACACTAACTGTTACTAAATCAAACACAATTATTTATAAGTTATTCTAAATCATAAACCAGCTTAGCCAATTCACATGTCATCCGAAGGGAACTCTCTGTAGGGCAATAAGCTTAGTACAGTCGTTCACATTATTAAATGCGCCTCCCCACCGATAGAGGCGAGAGGTTTTATGATTATTACACTTTATAAAACAACGCCCGGTTCAGGCTTTATGGATTATAAATTTCATTAGCGTATGTTGTTGTACGATCGCGTTTATTGCTCCTGTGACACACTGCCCTTACTTTCGTTGAACAGGGAATAATGTTTTCGAACTATATCGATTGTGTGACCATCCGCTTGATTTGGCACACTTGGAGTCTCTCTGGGATCTTTTGGTTATATATTTATCATTAATATGTTCCATAGAGCATGCAATATTTGAACAGTCCGAGCATATACAGTGTTTTTGATGATATAGTGACTTAGTTGAAAGGATTATAACATGATGTGTTATGTAAATATAAACATATAACAATCTATCGGTAAATCACTACTAAAATAAGATATTTAAATAGAATGCCTCGAGTATTAATGTTTTTGTTATGTTTAAATGTTTCCTACGCCATTGTGTTTTTTTTTACGCTTAATTTTAACAGAACCTTTGCAAAATCCACACGTCAAGACTTCTTCTGAAATAACATTTAATAATCAGGTTTCTCATATGTTTTGGAAAATTTACTCTCAATTTGGGCATTGATAGTACAAATTGAGAGTACCCACATAAAATTACTTTGTTTTGCATGTACAAAGTTATAAATGTAGTATAAATTTTTAGAAAGAATGAATATATATTATTATTCTAACACACCTTAACGATACAAATAAATAGTGTCTCAGAGTATACTGAGAGGTCTCTCAACTGCCACACATAGAGCTTTGAGGTGGTTAGATATTGGTTACGAAAAATAAAGAGGATGCTGTAGTCAAGAAAAATATAAAATTAAAGGTTCAAATAAGTTTCACAAATGTTCATTTATGTTAGATTTTAGATAGACTACGTAAAAATATGAAAAGTGAATTAGAAGTGAGTTAGAATGTATAGAAGAAGACTGGACGAAGAAAAATTAATACATTATTAGCGACCTTAAATGAAGTTGCATTAGTGTTACACAAATGACTACAACCGTCCATAGGTCAGTATCTCCAAAACTCACAAGAGCGTCACCAGTCTTTTGAAGTTACTTAAAAACAAAAATTACCTACACCATTCAAAGCAGCGTAAAGCGGCGATACGGCCAATTGGCTGCCGTATTGCTGTAACACCACATCTGTGTGTATCGCTATATAAGCTTCTAATGCAGGCTGGGTGGTTTACGATCACTATTTACATAGTTAACAGTTGCAGCATTAATTAATCAGTTCCGATGTACGCTTTGTTTCAAATTATGCTGTAAACGGAGGTAATATTGTATGGGAATACACTGTATAAACGTCACACTACGAAGAGATCAACATTTGACCGGTTTCATTTCGATGTGAAATTTACACTAAATTGTAACAAAACTCCCAGATGTATTTTAGATCAAATAGTTAGAATGTATCTATTCCTGAATTAGTTTAACTTACCCCATAAGTTATTAAACTTATTATTGTGTATATGAGTAGTAACTCGGTACAACACACAACTTAAAACAGTGGTTTCAATATATGTGTAAAATATAAAACGATTAGGTATTTTGAGGCAAAGAACTTGTACATTACAATGTTCACATAAAGATTTTATGCTTTTGAAGCCAACACTTACTCCAGTTAAATAAGACACAACTGTTTATAACTTATCTATAAATATTAATACGTGAAGCAAAAACTTTGTACCCATTTCTAAGAAAATGGTGCGGACGTAAGAGTTTATGTCGAGGAGGAGTGCAGAAAGCTTAAAAAAATAAAAACATTGGTACCATTTGACTACTAAGGGATCGCTAGCTCTAAATAATGGTTACAAAACATCTCACCAAGTTTAGTTAAATCCTTAAAATATTATTCTGAATTTAAATCGTGTTATGAGTATTAAAATAGAAATATGCGGGATTGCTACCATGTACCTTTTTGTTAGTGAGTATCCGAAAAGCAACAGCGCTGAAATATCGGATACTCACCAACAAAAAGGTCCCGCATATTTCTATTTTAATGTTACTGATCATGAAAGTTTAAAACAATATAATGTTAATCATCATCATCATCAACAGCCTTTAACAGTCCACTGCTGGACATAGGCCTCTCCTTCAAAAGGAGGTTTTGGCCTACTATATAATGTTATGAGTAAGTATTCCTACATCACAGAAAATTCATCCCATGAAAATTGTTGTGGCTTTTATCTATGTAATGAAGATGTGTGGCAATATTAGGAAGTGTTTAGTAAATGCCTCTGGTTCTTAGTAAAATATTATCCCAAGATAGAGATAGTGCAAGTACAGCGGGTGTTAAACATACACCCGAATTCACTGAACTGCTTTTGTAGATGGTGCTGTCGGTTCGTTTGTTGTACCAATAAATCATGATGGGAACACGTAAAAATGTCGGTTTTACGTTCGTTTGTTTTATAGGCAACGTTGTAAAATAGCACTAACTTTAAGTCAATGTACATATTCCTTTAAATTTATTTTATTGACAATTGCTTCGTAAGATATAAAACTTGGCTCGTTAGGTGGTTCAGAGGATAACTTATTTATATTAAAGGATCAGTGGGTTGTTTGCATTTTCGTTTATTATACTTATTTTAAATATTGCATAGTAAATAGTTATTTGAGCTATCTCACAAGAATAGGTAAAAATATAGTTTTATATCAATGGCTTCTAAGATCTTAGCACATTGAAATGTTTGGACAGACTCTCAAAGGTGTAAAAGCGACAAAATATATTATCTAATTCAGTCACTGTTTGTGTGATGTGTGTGTGTTTTCAATTTGCACGCACACTTGGTTTTAGCAACTAGCCTATTTGTATATTTCATCCATACTGAAGTACAGATTGGCCAGCTTGATTGTAACCTCGGGGTCACAGTAAACAGGAATCAAGCAATTCTTTCGTTACTTTTCATCATCATAGATCTAAACAATGAATCCTCTGAGATTCAACTGTGTTACCGAGACTCAAACTCTCCCTGGACCTAATCTGTTGTTCAATTGGATGAGATGCCCTTGTGACTGACTCAGTGAAAGTTGATATTTAATGGGCGGTAGTCACTTGACATTAGTTACATAAAAAATTCTTCGTAGCGCGATAGTTGTGTCAAAAAAGCAAGAAAACACGAAACTAAATAATATATACCTACCCTCTTTTCGAAAGTGAGACATGTCAAGCAGTGGACTACCAAAAGCTGTTAATGTGATAATAAATATAATATAAATAAATGGTCTAACTGTAGATTTTCATATCTATGTACACAGTTAATAAGCACGACTATACGTTCGCGAGTAAGTGCTAATATCTCGATCAATAAACAGTTTTAATGCCTTAACATCGCTTTTTTAATAGTTACCAATGAATTATAGCGCGCAGCACCGAAATGTTGAGGTTTAAGTGTTAAAAAAGATACTATTGCCGTATACTGAATGGCGCCAACCGTGTAATTATAGAAGTTTATTAAGTTAAACTGTTTTTGTTTTTATTTGACGAAAAATACGAAAGAGGTTCTCAATTCGACGCGTATTTTTTTATGTCTGACCATGCTTAACTTTTACAGAGTCGCCTGAAGCTAACAACAATTTTTTTGTTTGAAAGTGTACACTCCGAAGTTGGTTCCATATTAATTTGAAAAAAGAATTCTTACCCAAGGGTAGCAAAAATAGAGGATGATTGATTGTGTACTCACTGATTGTAATATATGATGACACATAACTTTTTACAGAGTAGTCCAGAGTTTCAATAATTATATTTTTCACATCGAGGTTAGTTTCATTTAAATTAAAAAAAAAACAATCTGAAGAATAGGAAATTACTGATTAGGTACTCCCTAATTGTTATATATAATAACTTATAATTTTTAAGGTAGTAGTTAGATTTCAATAATTCTTTTTTTCTTAGATAGGGTTAGACATTTAGGTGAACTAACCTAGATGTGTACTTGTGTAACCCTATCTAATAAAAAAAGGATTATCGCATATTGAAGTAGCTGTTTTTAAAAATTAAAAAAATATAAATGTAGCAATTAGTAGCTTATGATTACAAAAGATTATAATAGATGACTTTTGAACAAAAAGAAAATTTATTAATTACGTAAAGTGTGATGACATGCCCTTGTTAGTTGATTTGATTTACTTATTTCTTTAAAGTAATGTAACCTAAGTAATGTAGGTAATTTAGTAACCTTTGTTCATTATTTAGGTATGCTTACACTAGTTCGAGAAGTTGGTTGTTAAGGTTAAGTAATAATAGTTTATTATTTTCTGCTTTTTCAGTTCTTTCGCTGGTTCAATTTTCTTTTGGGGTTGTTATTTCGATATCGATTTCGAAATTAAAAATATCACATAGTAGCATTTATTGCATTCAAATCTGTTGGAGTAATGGTTATTAACCCGAAATGAGGAGCTGAGTTCATTTTAAATATCCATTAGATACTGCTAGCGGCACAGGATCTGCCATTTTTCTTTGATAATAATTGAGTGTAAATTATCATTAATATACATATGTTTTTAAAAAAAAGCGATCAGGTGATTATAGCTTTGCTTAATTTGGGATTAAACGGCTGTTTGTTACATGTGTGAAGTTATTATAGATTTTGGATATAGTTTTGCCTTATTTCTTTCACCATTTCTTTATTTTATAATAGCTTTTGTCGCAACATACTAATTTTTACTAAAAACTGTTACTAAAACTAAACGTATTCTATGCTCTTGTATTAAGTTGCTCTTCAAGGGTGATTTTTTTTACTAATTTCAAATATAAATACAGTTAACCGACTCAACTGCACATTAAGCACAACATACTTGTCGACAAACATTTACACGAGATTCCTTCTTCACGAAAACGGTGTGCAGAACATGTCGCGTTAATTGCAAGGCAGCTGTAAGCAGCCGTTGAAGCAGGTGGTTCATGACGAGCAAGATACAAGCTGTTCGACCCTTGTCTAACAGACTTTACTATGGATATAAGATACGTAAAGGTACAGTCAGCATCATAATGTATAATAAAGGTAAAATAGGCTTCATGATTCTCTAATTTTTTGATCATAACATGAAATATGTATCATCATTTCTGCGTATTCGTCGTAATCGAAAATGTAAATTTTGGCAAACGTTTGAAGCGGTTTGGTAAGCCATGACTTTTAGTGATATATTAACATGTTGATGTTGAACTCAGGTAGAGTACTTAGGTAGAAAATTCAGAAAATTGGAAATCACGACGCCTATTTTTTGTTTTAACGTGTACTTACATGGTAATATAAGTATGAAAAAAAAACTTATAAATTATATGAAAGGCAGGTATGTCATTTAAAGAAGTAAACGAAATATTATGGTATATAATAAATATTTCTTCCTTATCACAGAACTTACAATTAATAAATTTTGTAAATATCGACTTATGTAGAGACTAGCTTTCGCCTGCGGCTCCGCCCGCGTGTATTTCGGTTAGCGCGGTAAAAAGTAGCCTATGTCCTTTCCCAAGTTCAGTTCTATCTTCATACCAAATTTCATCAAAATCGGTTCAGTGGTTTAGGCGTGAAAGCGTAACAGACAGACAGACAGAGTTACTTTCGCATTTATAATATTAGTAGGGATTAAGAATCTATTTCTGAAAAAGATGACAGTTGTTGAGATAACAACTACTGAGTCTACTAGTCTGGTGACAGGATATACTTGTCTATAGTAAAATGATGAAAGACGATCGGGTTTTATTCAGGCTTCATTTAGACTCACCTACTTCCTTATTTTCCAATTAGTAATTTAAATGGCAAGTAAGACTAAAAAACTATATCCCGAATCCATGAAAACTTTTGATAAGATATTTATAGCCTATGTCATCTGGCCTATTAATACGAATCTATTGACATCTCTTTAATTGGTTCGGTGGTTTAGGGTATACGATGGAACCTACAAACATACATAGCCTCTCTAAACCTTCCTGTTGGATTCGCCTTAGTAGGGCAAAAAAAAGATATTTATTGAAGATCGTAACTTCTGTTTCTTTCAAGAAAATCGTCAAGTATCTGATCCAGCCAGTGATCCGTCTACAACAAAAAAGCCTTCGTATCTCATTCAACATTATCCTTTTTTATTATCTACAGGTTTCTGAACTACAGCACTCATAGTAATTGTTGTGCCTTGTAGATATAAAACCTTCAGTAACTGGAACACAACGTTAAAGGTTATAAGGGAACTCGTTTCAATGATTGATCCAAGTTTTTCCCGAGTATTTTAGTTTGATTAAATGCAGCATGCGTTGCGTATATATCATGAGCGCAAATATAATTTGGGTTCTGTATTTATATTGGTTTAGACTTGCCTGATATGTTTACGAAATTTGTAGATCTCATTCTCAACTTCCCTCAAACACATTCACCGATCGCTTCTTAAAAGCAATTTCATTCATCTAAGTTACCTGGTAGTGATTGTATTTTTAATAGACTCCTGACTACTCATGCTTATCATCACGCAGAGTAGAATCAGTTAGCTCAGCAGTCATTTTGAACTATTTTGATTGTAGTTATGGTAACAAAATAAAATGCTATCTTTTTATCCTTAACCACACAACGCAAAAATTTAACCAGGCAGTTAAATTGGTAGGATTTCAAATTACTACATAGCCACTTATAAAACTCTTCTGAATATGTAAAAATAACGCTACGCTTAAACACTGATATTAAACAATGGTGCAAATAGCTCACAAAAAAAATTGTGGGTTCCGTAGTTCATGATTCGGAACCCTTATAGATTCGTCATGTCCGTCCGTTCGTCCTCGCCTACCGCCCAAACAGTTAGTGCTAGAAAAATGAAAGTTTGCATGAATATACTTTGTAATTATGTCCACAGAGTACTACAGTTAAATTATGAAAAGTTATTTTTATTTGGGGTACCCTCCCTACACGTGAAGTGGGGATGATTTCTATTCTCGCGTTTGCCCCAAAACATAGCGTGGTGTCCAAAAAAATTTTTCGATTTGGGTATCCGTTTGCGAGTTATTCAGCTTTAAAGTGTATTATTTTGCAAAAACAGGGCGTCTCCCCCCCCCCCTTCTAAAATCCAAATGGCTAGTTTAAAAATCTGAAAAAAATCGTGATAGGAAAGGATTCCATATATTAAACTTTCAAGGAAAGCTATAGCGGTTTTGATACGTTTTCTATTTCAGCAGTTATATGGGCCTAACTGGTAAAATGCACTTACTTTGAAAACTTCGTACAAAACTAAAGAAATAATAAGTACACATAATAATTATCTATTTGACATGATATTAAAACTACGTACCATTATAGGTGACTACGCAACCCTATGCGCGGCCTGACGCGCACTTGGCCAATTGACATAAAAACTAGGAAAGAGGAAAAATATCCTGGGTAACGAATACTTTGCAATAAACGAACAAATTCGGTTACATAAACAAGATATCAAGGCAACGTGACCTACGAAAATGAGATATTTGATCATAATAATATCATCTTTACCCCAATTATCAATATTTTCCGTAACCTACACGTCGACTCAGAGAAAATATGGGGAATTTAGGTGACAATATATATTTTGCTCCTTTTAAGGGTACGCCGAAATATACATGTATACATATTATATAAATACTTAAGGAAAACATTACTACAAAACAACGAGGAAAAGGTTCAAAGAAGCATCGAAAGTGCTGAGATACAATAGGTATTTTTGTAAAGGATTCGAATTCAAAGAAAAGTTCATATAACGAACGTATGTTAGTGTAGTGTATAGTATTCTTGTATAATTATTTTTATGCTATTAATTATGCCTACAATGACATAACTATGAACTATCTGACGTTATCGACCAGTTTGAATTTGCTGTAGTTACAGGCTGACTGACTGATCAAAGACCAAGTTTATGGTATAAGATTTTCACACCTCAGCACAATATTGTCACGTAGCATTCTCAATAAAGAAATTTCTGAAATAAAAAGAATTCAGGTTAGAAGTCTTCGGGACATCCTTTTAGGACAATCATTATGCATACTAATATTATAAATGCGAAAGTAACTCTGTCTGTCTGTCTGTCTGTTACGCTTTCACGCCTAAACCACTGAACCGATTTTGATGAAATTTGGTATGAAGATAGAACTGAACTTGGGAAAGGACATAGGCTACTTTTTACTGCAATAATCGAGATACAAAAGCCAAAGCCAGGTGATTATAAAAATACATAAATCGTAGGTATCAAAATCTATCATTGTTTATCTCCTGTCAAAACTTCACAGGTTGCTAGGCATAACACAATTGCATGGCAACCATAATGGTAGTTTGACAATGACATATAGACCAGTAGTCCAGGGTAGATAATTTTTGATCACAAATAAAATTATAGTAGGATGAAACCTATTGGAAAAGGAGGAGAATATAATAAACATGAAAGGAAAAATAATTTACGGGGATCTCAGGTCGGGAAGGGGTAGGGGGGGAGGTTTTCGGGTCCTTTAAGCGGGGCGTGAAAAAGCATCTCACTAAGCCGACATAGTTTGGGCCGCCATACATTATTGTCTGCATTCGCAACAAGTGTAGTAGCCCCGACTCTTGGATTCTGCTAATGCTTTCCATCAGACAGGGTAGAGTCACTTTGGATGGCTAAATATATATAACAAAGGGTAAAGAACGGTTTATCTCGATTTCCGGCAAAACTACAAGTCCTATGGAAAAAAGTTCAATGGCAAAGTTGTAGGTAATCAAAAGATCTACAATTTTTAGGGTTCCGAAGTTTATGACTTCGAACCCTTATCGATTCATCATGTCCGTCTGTCCGTCCGTCCGTCCGTCCTCCTTACCGTCCAATCGGTAAGTGCTAGAAAGATGAAACTTTGCATGAATATGTATTGTAATAACGTCGACAAAGCGTTACAATAAAATTATGAAAAATATTTTTATTTAGGGTACCTCCCCTACACGTAAAGTGGGGATGTTTTTTTTTCTCGCAGCTACCCCATCATCTTGCGTATCATTATATAGGTCTTTTAAAAACATTAAAAGGTTGTTAAGACGATCTTTAAACCCATTTTTTGATTTAGGTATCCGTTTGCGAGAAATTTCACTTTAAAGGCCACTTTTTTTGTAAAAACAGGGCGTCCCCTCTAAAAGCTAAACGGCCGGCTCAAAAAATCTGGAAAAATTCGTGATAGTGGTCCATATAATAACTTTAAATGAAAACTATAACGAATTTGATGACTTTCTTAGTTCAGGAGTTATAGAGGCATAACTTCTACAATGTGCTTACTTGGAAAAGTCATACAAAATTAACGCATTAATACGTAAACATAACAATTATCCATTGGATACAATTTGTAATCCACGTACCATTATGGGTGTCTGAGGAACCCTTTCCTGTGCGTGGCCTGACACGCACTTGGCCGATTTTTTATTTACACTTTTTTTCACATAACCTCAAATTATATGTGAAAAATTCAAAAAACTAAGTTTTTGGTTTTTTATTTTTATCTTTTACAAATAAAATTATTTTTAAACGAAATTTAGTTAAAAATTACCTTTTATGTCTCGAATACACTGTAATTTATTTGATTTGAAATACTTATTTTTTCACCCGATTTTGACTTAATACCGAAAATTCACAAGTCAAAATATCTACTTTTTTCAAAAAATTAGGGTGTTTTCTGTTTGATGAAATCTCTACTTTCCGATGGTGTAATCCCTACTAATATTATAAATACGAAATTAACTCTGCCTGTCTGTCTGTCTGTTACGCTTTCACGCCTAAACCACTGAACCGATTAAAAATAAAGGTAGAAAGAAGGGTTTGAAATAGGGGACAAAAGTTTGTGTCTAAGTTCCTTAATATCAAACATAAAATCGATATGAGCGATATATATATACGAATTCCACGCGGGCGAAGCCGCGGGTGGAAAGCTAGTATCATAGATAAATGACGAAAACTCATGTCAATATATTATTTATTTGTTTAATGAGAGTGGTAAGAGTCATCATCATCATCATCGCATCACCTATCACAGCCCACAGCTAAACATAGACATCTATAGTTGTACGCCACTTAGCTTGATCCCCGGCTACTCATATCCCTCTCCGTTCGTAATAGTAGTTAGAATAATTATTTCGATTTGAATTGCAATTTGATTTAATTTTAATTTAATAACTTTTAACACTGATTTAATGTACAATTTTAATTCACATGTGTTTTCAATGGAAATGTTCATGGCCAAGCGGACTTAGAAAATTGAAAACAATCACAGATGATAAGCAACGACAGCACCGTCAGTACCTAGATTGGTGACCGTTTTTGGCATGATGTGTTATAAGTGATTTGGAGGTCACCTTATGCAGTTGGTCCCTGTTGTTATCATAACAGCCATGAAGCTTAGTTGGAGGCCTACGAGCAACTTTAAAACATCCAACGCTTAGATTACGTAGCCACGACGTATCTTGCAAGTCCCTAAACCACACTCGGTCAGCATGGGGACGTATGGCTTCTACCCTCTCCTGAGAGAAGACCCGAACCCAGCAGCGGGACATTATGGGTTGTTGTTGTTAATGTGTCTAAAATGAAATATTGCCAGATTATATTACTAGTTATTTGTTCTACACCATTTCATCTCCATTATAACTACAGCGCTCCTGAAAGTCTCGCCGTGGTTCATAGTCTTACCTTTCTCAATGAATAAAGCTTTAATAGAAACAATGATTGAAAACTAACAAAATGGGTCCGAGATTTGGAACTTTGAAAAAATATTACATCTTTTCAGTATAATTGAGTATATGATGGAAAATGGAATGGAAATCAAACAATATTTTTAAGTGAGGGATAGATAATGTAACGAAAATCCGGGTAACTGGTTACTGAAGTGATTATTTTCTTTTTATCATGTCATTTAGAACTAGCAGAGTCCCGCGGTGCTACCGAGGTTGTAGTTGTAACCGACACACCGAGCGATGCTAGTCCAAAAAAATAGCCTAAGTTACTACTTGTGTCATCAGCCTTTTGCCAGTGAAAGTTCCGCTAAAATCGGTCCAGCCGTTACAGTTGCATTTAGTAAAAAACATATTATATACAGACACTCATTTTATTTATTTATATGCATAGATACACTTTTATAAAATTTAGTTAACTGTTTAAATTTTTTAAATGTATTCTATCCTAATAATATTATAAATGCGAAACTTTGTGAGGCTGTATGGAGGTTTGTTAATCTTTACTGAAACTAAAACCTACTGAACGGATTTCGATAAATAGTAATGCGCTTATGTATCAGACTAGCACATAGGCTTCTATTTACCCCAAGAACGGATCTACACGCGGGCTAAAGCGAGGTTCATAGCTAGTGTTCTTTCTATACATATAATAGTATGGTAACGAGGTAAAGTTTGTGAGGATGTAGGGGATGTAATATCTGCACCTACTGGTCCTATTTAATAATAGAAAGCTACACTATTTATAAGTGTCATAGGCTACATTATTTAAACCTAATAGAATATTAAGGTGAGATCAGAGAAACACATGAACGTGTAAAAGCTAGTCCTGTTGAGAAGCGATTTTAAATGAAAACAAACGTGTGTAACTGATATATTGGATGTATGATGTAGATTTCCTTTCGTTGTATTTCGTTGGTGAGTGTGAGACCGGAGGCCCAATGATGCAGAAGCATCTCATTAGGCCGTCATAGTGTGGGACATAATACTGTCCATGTGTGTGTATGCACTCACAATAAGAATGGTGACCCGCACTCTTAAAAGCTGTACATGCTTTCCATCAGAGAGAGCAGAGTCACTTTGACTTTGGCACGCTCATATGAAAAAAATAAATAATGACCCACAAGAGTTTAAATGTAATTTTATAAAACAGATACTAGATGCTGATTAAAATTAATGCCGATCGACTGCCTATACAACATCGAAAATGTATACTCAAATAGAGATCTATAAATAAATGAATATTATTTAAAAAGTAATGTATTTTATTTTTTGAATAAATTAACGACATAATACTACAAACCTTTCGGCAAACATTTACAAACACACTATCATTAAAATCCTCACATTAAACAACACACGAAATAAACACGACAAAGAGCGGCGCAAACCGACCGAACGTGTACACCCGTCGGAGGCCAACGCGCTACTGGGTACTGACTGTCACGCTGAACTTCAGTTTCATACCGTATCTACTGCATCTCGGCTACAAAACTTCCTCGCTTCTCTGTGCGCCTGGTACCGAGTGGAGGTTTTTCGCCGAAAACACAGTTTTTCCGGGAAACGCGCATTTTAAATAATTATTATCAAATAATTTCATTGATACGCTCATACCAACATTAGAAAGCATATTGTTAACGCGTATATTATAATATACATTTATAAATATTTTCTATGAATACAGAGCACAAAATCAAAATAATTATTGTCCTATTTTCATAAATTTTCATATTTCGTTTCAAAAATATGATTTATTAAAAATTTATGTTCTTTTTATACAAGAAGAACTTTTAAACCTTGTGCTTGTTTAAAATAAAGTCTTATTTCTGCCATTGTTAAACCATCTTTTTACATGATTTTTCAAATGTCATAAAAAACCATCTTATTTGAATCAAGTCTATAACAATCGCAATATCTAAAGTTTGAGTGACCAAATTTATCATATATTTGTGGTTCGATGTTGGATAATGTCTATTCTTACATATTACCTCTCAATCTCAATTACCTAAACCCCTCATCAAAACTACAAACTAATTCTTTAACCAATAACATCAATATTAGAGCACTTCCCGAAACTCGATTACTTATTTATCCGCCACTTTATACGAAACTATCTTTAACCAATTCTGGGAGTTTCAGTAAAAGTAGTTGGAGACGTCCGTTACGGTAAAGTTTGAATGTTTTTCTTTTTACTAAAATCAAAGTTTGTTAAGTGGTTCGCATACGGCTATGGCCACAGGGACTTAGATATTGCTAAGCTTACAATATCGGTCGATGTTATTTGGGGGAATACAAAAGTTTATACATATATATAACATACATATAAGTTTATACAATATTTATTTTATCTTAAAAGTAGGCTTTAGTTAAGTTGCTTTGACCTGTTTTATTTGTGTACACTTTGGTAAAAATAATGTCATGAGAGTTTTGCGATGAATTCTTATGGTGTAAGGCAAAAACTGTGGTAGAGTATATAACAGTTTCTTGTAGATTCAAAAAGTAGTTTTCAGCTATAAAGGGATAAAATGAGCGTCGCGGCCCCGCCATCAAACTTAGGCTTCTGTTTTTAAAATATGTTTATGCCAACGCAATAACCGACAAACACACGGACAGAGTCGCGGAGGAAGTATAGTATTATTAAATATATTTTTTTATTTTATTTATTATACCTAGATAACTTTGAAATATCTGACGTTATCGACCAGTTTGAATTGGCTCACTGACTACTCACTGATAGTTACAGGCTGATTGACTGATCAAAGACCAAATTTATGGTTTAAGATTGTCATACCTCAGTACAATATTGTCACGTAGCATTTTCAATAAAGAAATTTCTGAAATAAAAAGCATTCAGGTTAGAAGTCTTCGGGACATTCTTATTGGACAATCTTTATGTCTTAGATAAATGACGAAAACTTATGTCAGGATTTTATTTGTTTACACTTAGCTTGATCCCCGGCTACTCGTATCCCTTTCCTTTCGTAGTTAAAATAATTACCACATAATTCTAATGCCTGTTAGACTTTACAGGACTTTCACGTTTTGCAAGAGATAAACATATAAGAACACATCTCACATACAGCCGTGTGGTCTTAAGCTAGATCTAGAGACTATTCTATGGTGACCAGACCTTCACACTTTTGGTTTGTTTTTTTTTTTTTTTTTTTTTTTTTTTTTTTTATATTTAAGCCTGCCAAAGTGACTCTACTCTGCCTGATGGAAAGCATGAGTAGAATCCAGGAGTAGGAGTCACCATGCTTATTGTGAGGGTAGGCAATGTAGCATGGTGACCCCTACCATGGCAGCCCGGTTAGATTATTCTGCATCATTCTCCCGGCCTTCGAAGGGCGGGAGAATGATGCAGAATGATTGGGCCTCCGGTCTCACACTCACCAACGAAATACGACAGCAAGAATGCTGTCATTATTAGGATGGTCTTCTGTGTGAGGGTAGTACTAGCCGGGTCGAGCCGGCCCATTCGTGCTGAAATCAGCGTGGCTCTACTACCTACAAAGTTTGTGTGTGTGTTGTTTGTGTGGAGGAGGAGTGCAGAAAGCCTGTAAATAACGATAAAAAAACCTTAAATCAATAAATAGAACGCAACAATACCATGTATTTGACATACGCATGCATAGATATGTGAAGAGATACTCTTTTATAAAATTAACATCGAAATCCGTGATTATAGAAGTAATATAGTCTTTGACAATAGAACTTCAATAATGTTGCCACTTATAATACTAATTAATTATTTAATTTTGACCATTTGGCGACCACTAGTACTTAGAAATATTTAAGTATGTTTGTCTGCAGTCGATGGTGAAACTAACTTCTAACTCTATTATGGCAGTTTTGAAAAAAAAAATCTGATCTATGTGAGAAATACAGATTTTTTATTTATTTATATCTATTCCCAGAAGTGAAGGGACTATTCATAGGACCCACATCTGTCTAATTCCTATTAAGAGTTATAACCTTAGACCTAGAGTGTGTTTACTTTGTTAAAATAAGAGCTACTCTTTTAGATGAAATTAACGTTACGCTCCGAAATTTGAATCCAGAAATTAAGTCTTCGAAGAGTCTATTTGTTACAGAAAAAATAGAACAATTTAGTTCAGTGATTTTATTCCGTAATTAGAGCGTAAGGTAGCCCTTTGGAATTCGGACAAACAATCGCCTTTATAATTAAAGTGGCCGCGGGAGCGGCTCATTTGCAATCCTTTATACTCCTTTTCAATGTAAAAACGTTCTTTAGATGTACTCTGACTTAATTGAATAGGGTTTAATATTGTTTAAATGTGTTTGGGGGAGTTAAGAAAATATACGAAAAGCAGATCATGTTTGAAGTAAAACTTAAGAAAATTATTTAATTTCATTCGGTACTTAGATTGTTTGGTTATTAGTGTTAAGTTCTTTCACTCCGTGTGGTAACTGATTAAGAGTAGGTACCCCTGTTAATCTCATGTAGGTCGTAAGTAGGCCGTAAGGTCGACTACAAACTATGACAACATCACTGCAAAGAGAAAGGAAAACGTGGAAGAAAAGCGTGTACTCATCTGACCAGCGTGATGACCAGAAAAGTCCTTTGTCCAGCAGTGGGCTGTTAAAGGCTGTTGATGTGATGTTAAGCTTTTCAGTATTTTTAGGGGTAATTAGATGATACTGAAAATGTTATGTTTCCAAAATTATGGGTTGTATGTATATCGATATTAGTTTTGAGAATAAAATAATACCATTTAATTGTACATAATTTGATACGAAATAAATACTTTTAAAAATGGAAGTTTTTTCATAAAATTCTGACAAGAAATGATTTTAACATTCAATGTACAAAAATAAAGTAATTAATGCTAAAATAGGAAATATTGTAAAAGTAATAAATACCTTCTGATTGGTATAAAGTCGGTGCTATACAAAAACACATCAAGCCGAACAAAAAATCTCCTACTCTGTTTTAAAGTTGGCTAAAATTATTATTTATAGTAGGTGCCTTTCATAAATGCACCTCAAATATTGAAACATTTTTTTTAAATTCAAATACCGCTTAAAATAATAAACTAAAAATATAACAGACATTATTAGGTGAATATTATTGCCAATAAGAATTTATTGCAAAATTATATCCAATCTAAAACCTATTGTTCATATTATTAGCAACATTTATCACATTTATACAACATGCAACATTACAAAATGTCAAATAATACCATTCTAATATGAACGTTCAAAGGGACTACACAATTGTAACTAAATTGATGATACACAGAACATGATAGTGTATAGAATTTGTGTACACGCAATTAAAGACACTAGAATAGGCAACAAGAGATCTGCTTAAATATAATTTTTATTTATATGATCACCGCTGATATTTCAGACAATTTTCGTCAGAAGCATTAAAAAAGGAAAACATATATTTTCAGATCTTACAAATGTTTGGTTCGACCCGGGAATCAAACCTAAGATCTTAAGCACATTCATCGCATACGCTGCCACTGCGCCACCGAGGTTTAAATTAAAACTTGTTTTGATAAAGCACATACATATAAACTAAAATGTGGTTTTACAGTTTCCAAACACACTACAAATAAAGAGACATGTTTAAAACTTATAATACTCGTAGTTGGCAATTTCAAATGACGTGCAGTGGATATATTTGTGTAATAAATGTATACACTATATCAATAGCTGTTCTAGTAGTTTATATATCGATCGACTAATTTGTATTGTACCAGGTTTCTCCAAACAGTGTCTTGGCAGGTAAGTGACGTCACAAAGCTTGCAGAAACTACCGGTAATTGGCTCAACAATGAACAGTAGGGTTCTGCACAAATCGAAAATATTATTGGTGTCAATCGTTACATTGTTAGAACTTCAGTTCAGAGTTGCTTGCAAATGTCTAATAAACATATTTGTAATACTTTTATTTGTATTATTATTTTATTGGCAATTTGTAGGTAGAATAATTATTCTCTTGAGGGACACTGAATCATCATTATCATCAGCCTATCGCAGTGCACTGCTGAATATAGGCCTCCCCAATTGCACGACACTCGGCTACTCGCATCAATCTCCTGTTAGCCAAATTGAAATCTTACTTATAACATCCCAAAATTTAAAGATAAACTAATTGACCTGGCGAATTTCGTACCACCCATTTTGAGGTTATGTTCTGATATGCGAGAAATAAAAATCCCAGAATTTTATCCGGATATAATTGCGAATATAAATCATTCTCGAATCCACTTGAACACACACAATTTTTTCTTACAGAATCGGTCCAGCCATGTCCAGTGACATCCACACGCAGCGCACCTAAGAATTATATAAGAGATCTCGTATATAAAAAATATACAGGATGTATATCAGTATATCAGTTGTTTGTTTATTTATGCATTACTGTTAACAATGATTATTATAGATCTATTGTCAGAGCTTCAACTATTCAACATTAACTGTTTGTGAGTGGTACCTAAACTTGATTGTATATCCGACAATGATTGAGTTGATCCTAGCCATTGCATCAATGTTCATAGAAGTGTGTAACCAAATTCCCAGATACATGATAAAATTATTGTAGAGCAAAGAAAATCGCACTAGCCAACCAAAATTAGGAACAAATTTATTTTTATGTATCTTTTCTTAGAGTTTTTAAATATGGTAATTGTTTATATTATCTTAAGCCATATCAATGAAGAATATTTAAGCAAAATACCTGAATGATTCCCCTAAGTAAATCACCCCAAATAAAAAAATCTATTTGCTACACCGGAAAAATACCAAATCCCCTCAAAATCAACATTATTCCTTTAATCCCTTACCCTTCAAACAAAAAAATAATATAAATATCAATGGTGCATTAAACTGAGTTGAATTTGTTTGCTCCATAATATTTACCTGACCAGTGACCCGTTTAATTCTGACCCTCAGGGCGAAACGTGACCTCCCTCTAATGCAATGGCACGTCATTTCAAACACTCTTAAAACTGATTTTTATAACTCCCAACTTTACTTTATCAACCATATAACATCCCCTATAACTTAAAGACCTCATCACACGGTTCATTTTCGTTCGAATTCTGACTCGAGACATGTAATTTCTACGTGGTTTTTAATATGAGGGGTGAACATACTTTTGACTAGGATACGTCCCTCCCAAGTAATTTGATACAGTTTAACTCGTGGGAATGTAAGATTTATGGGCGGTTTGTGTAATGAATAAAGACGAATAGATTAAAGTTGAACACTTTATAGGAGACAGGCGGTTTCAGTCCCGCGGATATCGTGTTGGGATGTTGTAAGTCTTTATTCATGACGTGAAGCAAATAGCTGTACAGCAAACCCTACCAAATAAAATAAAAGGAAATAATAGCTATCTTATGTTTAATATGATTCTCTCATTCTGTATTATTTTTACAAAATTAGAAACTTTTGAATGAATTTACCTAAATTTTAACGTTAATACGAAGTACTTCACCTTATAATTAATTTATTTGGTAATTAACTTTTGTGACCGACATATTATAGATGAAAAAATGTTAGTAACTTGAATTAGTTACTAATAAAGATTTTTTCATTTACAAAAAAAGTATGTTTATGTATTTATATCAGTTGTCTAGCACCTGTAATACAAGATCTGCTTAGTTTGTGACTATATGGCGTTGTGTGTAAGATATCCGAAATATCCATTATTATTATTATTACCTTACCTTTTTGATTAGCGTCTTTAGAGAAGCTTCAACAGATCATAAATATAAGTACCTGAAACAAAATGAATTTTGATTATAAAAAACCTTCTTAAAACTTTGGTCGAATATAAAATACTAACTAGTTTTACCAACACAGTTCACGTTTCAGAAGATAATACTTTTCTGAGCCGAGGCAGACAAGTAAATACCTCGTGTCACAGTTAAAAAGACAAGTCAGGAGGCGAGCCCACCGAGGTGGATTTAATGTGAAATTACCCGTCATATTACGATAAACGTTCTCAGTTTTGGCACTTCGTTGGTGCCGCTGTGAGAGCTTCCTGCCTACAAACGTGTTATCATTAGAGCTCAGATTGTATGCAGTAATATATATGAGGGCTGTTCCAGTATCCAGTAATCATCTTCCTAGCCTTTATGCCCAAGTTTATTTGGGGTCGGCTACTAGTTCAACCGGTTTTTCCTGAATTTCAGTTTTTTAACGGAGCGACTGGCATCGGATCTTCGCAACCCTAAGGGACATCTGAAATTCGAAGATTGGAAATCTATGGTCAATATTTAAAATATGTAAGTTTCTATATTAAATCTAGTATCATGTCAAATACATACACTTTGCGGTAGTAAAGCAATTACAAACATAGCCATTCACATTCACACAAATTGAAGTTTTACTTGTAACATTTCAAAATTAAAGACTTTAATAGATACTAATTATAGTAAAATAAACTTCACTGAAAATCTAAAATAAGCTCACTCATTTTGAAATTAGAACGCCAGGCTATTTGCACTTGAGGCGAGGACAAAAGGCGTCCGCGGCGCCTCATGCGTGCCTTATTGAGGCGTGCCTCGGGCGACTATTCAGCTGTGCTCAGATAAATGCTATGCAAACCACTGAATAAATACAACCGGGAGTCACCACAAAATAGTTATTTTTAATTTGACAAAAGTAGTTGATTTTTGAGTTTATATCTATCTCTCAAAAATTTCAATGTATTAGCACAAAACACATGTACAATATATGTTGTAAGTTCTGATATGTACAAATAAATAAAATTTGAGTGTCTGTATGTAATATCAAATGAACGGTTTTTTACTAAATGCTCAAAGTATGTATGTCTGTTTGTTCCGGCTAATCTTTGGAATGGCTAGACCTATTTTAACGGAACTTTCACTTGCAGAAAGTTAATGACCTAAGGAGTAACTTGGGCTATTTTTTATTAGACTAGCTACTTACCGGGGGTTACAGGCGATTTACAACTATAATATACATGTAGATG
Source organism: Phragmatobia fuliginosa (assembly GCA_932526445.1). Taxonomy (NCBI): domain Eukaryota; kingdom Metazoa; phylum Arthropoda; class Insecta; order Lepidoptera; family Erebidae; genus Phragmatobia; species Phragmatobia fuliginosa. The sequence continues at coordinate 9,158,361 of OW052064.1, read as the reverse complement.
GTAATAAAATATAGGTTTTAAAAAATAACTAAATATATTATTAGTTTGTCGTAAATCGCGAGTTGTGCTCAAAATCAGCTTGTAGGTAAATAAATGAAAACGTATACTTCTCAGTTTGCTTGTCACCTATTTTGTTAGGGAAGCGTTGCGGCACCTTATTAAGTGACCCGTATGTATCCATAAACTGTCGAACAACCGTTGATCTTTAGTTAGTGATTGATGTACGATTAAATAAGGATCAGATATAAGATATCAAACGAACGTAACAGAGTGTTACAAGAGGATTACGACAACAAAGGCCACTTACATCTTGCTAACATTGCCCTCACAATGCGTAAACTAATATAATACTTTGTATATTTTCTTGTACTCTAACACAACACGACAGGCTGATCATTTAGCAACAGCTTAAATAGCTCAAAGGAATAACGCACATTGCTTCTTGAGATCAACTGCCTATATACTGATGAAATTCCAACTTTACGCTCAGCAATTATAAGGTTGATTTTCAGTTGTAAGTTTACATGAAGTGTTGAAAGCATCATTATTCCAAGGTTGATGGTGGAGCTTGATTGATCTGTCGCCGCAAATGGATGGTCCCGAGTTGCGACTGCGGTCGTGTTTGTAAGTATCATAAACAAATGTTAAAATGTGTACTGTGCCTTATTTCGTTAGGTACGAGTACTGCGAGTATTTATTGCTGGGAAGAGAAGCAGTGAGAACAACTTCAGAGAGATGTGGTCACGGGAATGAATAAATAAAACCTTTAGAGATATTTATATTGACACGACTTACGGAATTGGAAGAGTAACTCTTCCTTCCTTTGTTACTGTAATTATTATTGAAAATCATGTGTGTTCATTTCAAATTACTGTACTAAGGGCTATAGTATTCCACTGCTGGACATAGGTCTTTCCTTCGAAATAATTTTTAATTACATGCTTTGAAATTGCATGTCATAGTATAGTACTACATATTAGTAACTATTTAGTGTGTATATATGTACTATATAGTAAAAGTGATATTGTTTAATCCTAATCCTGGGCGACCGAGCTTTGCTCGGTTTATTTATCGTTTAGCAACGCTATCTAATCTCTCAAGTAGCTGTAGTGTTTACTTACCACAAACCAACCTAGTGTTACTGAAAATGTAGCAGAATCCAAGACTTGTAGTCGAAATCCTCATTGTGAGTGCACACAATGCTGCATGGTGACCCACACCATGACGGCCTAGTAAGATGCTTCTGCATAATTGGGCTTTATGTCTAGCACTCACTAACGAAATACAATTGGTTGGTGTCAATGGCGGGGATACCACCACCCCGATCAGACGAGCCATTTGTGCTGTAATTAGCCTGATCCTATTGCCTAGTCGTAGTGGTATAGGACGAGTCGTAGTCGTAGCGATTGTTTTTAGTAATGTTGTCCCGTGTAGGTTGTTTTTAAAATCGGCATTTAAAACCACGGGATAAATACGGGTGGTGAAACTCCAGATTCTTAATTCGTACCACTTGGACAACTGCTTCCACTGTTTTCTGTTTCTTTTTTTTATGATACTTTTAAAGAATTTATGTTATATTATAAGAATAATATTAAGACACGCTGGAAACTTTACTATCGTACATTAATGCACAATATATTGTGAATTTATTTTTTATGAAATAGATTTTACCATGAAGATATTTCCTGTTTTTTTTAATTTATCTACAGGACATATGTATGTACAAAAATACCGTGTCGCAACAGCAATTCCACCACTTAAAAGGATAAACCGTTAAATCATTAAACGGCTTTTTATCTTAAAACACCTTTTTAGCTCGAAGCGGTATCATTAAAATAATACGCGGCCACATTAAGCGCTGCAGCGATTTACCTAAAAGTCGCTACGATTAATCGCTCGTGCAAAAAGTTTCGAAGGCGGCTATCATGAATCATTGTCGCGAATTTATGTCCACGGGTGCTGCTTTGAGTGGGTTCTTGTTTTTGCCCCCGGCTCGCCGATAATCCACGGTTCGTTACAAATGTGCCCGGATTTGCGACACACAGGGGGATGACGCGATAACGTGCTATGGATTTATAGTCGTAGAGCATACCATGGCACTTATTACACGGGATGAAGACTTAGAATAATTTAGTCGGTACATAGTTATGTACGAACCCTGTAAATATGTACTATTTGGAATTGTTGATATCTGAGGTTGCCATTAGAATTAAATAGACAATGTATTAAAGTCCTACAGTGCGTTAATATTCTACTGGCAATTATCGTCACCAGAGTTTAAACAGTATCGAAACTTATTTAAACTTACCTGATTACTTCTTCTTCTTTAACTTATGTTAACAAGTTTTACAATGGTTTTGAGATAGAATGTAAACTGCGCCTTTGCGTACCTCCGGTGCTATTATATACTGAAGAATAAACAATAACTTTTAGGAAGAGAAAGTAAACTAACATTTATAATTTATAGAACAACCTAACGAAACACTAAATCTTGCTTTGCACTATTAAAGTTCTAAAAATTTTGCGCCCCTTCCTCAACAAAGATTAATAGCCATAACCCCTTTAATTGCTATTGAAACTACTTTCCTATTTATAATACTTGAAGTCTAATATTTACTTAATTATTTTAGTGACTTTTAATAAAGTTAAATTATCATTAGATAAAACAGTATAAAAAATTTCATACAATTTTCAATGGCTTTTCATAATGTAAGTAGTGTTTCTCTTGCGCTAAATGAATTGAGGTTTTTCAACCCGAGAAGCCCACAGTAATATTGTTTCAGAGCTTTGATTAAGTTAATTAATATTTTAGTTAATAATACAGTGTGCGATGAGCCAGACAGTAGCTAATGAATTATCTGGAATGAAACTTCAGAGTAAATTGATTCAATATTACAAATATTAATTTGAGCTAGAATGTTTTAATATTAGAGTTATTTTCCAATTTGTTTTGAAACTAGCATCGCCTCGCGGTGAAGTAACGAACCTCACCAAGTTACGAAAAATAATCACTACAGCACGTAAATATTTTAACACCGAACAAAATGCACAAATGCAAAAAAGCAAAGACAGCTAAGTGCCTCCTAAATCTTGGATTATAAATTTAATGTCAATTAAGGGCGCCTATAGGTAAGGAGATTGGAGAGTACAAAAAGCAATTGTGTTAATCGAAGAGACCCGTTTGTTACCGTTGTGCGACCGGCAAATGGACAAATCAGATTATTTCACCCACTATGAGTCTGTAGATAACAATACTTTGGTGTACGAGGGGCAAACTGACAGCGATCTGTGGGCATGCGTTCCAATCCGATGGTTTGTTAACGATCTAGAAACTACTTCTAGTATTAAGTGGAGGATAATAAATTCATTTACAATAACTATAGAGAAACTTGCCGTTAACGTCATTATGATTAGTATAATTATAATAACAAATAATACAATAAATCCTAGAAGAAATGACATAGTAAAATACTCAAACTAGCGATTTTCTGCTGCTGAAGTTTGTAGTTAGATAGCATTAGTTAGTCCTAATACAAATCAAGATAATAAAACTATGGAAGTCGATAAAGAATGGCTGAAATAATTCTTTACTAGCTGAACCGGCGAACTTGATCGCAGCGCTACCTACCGGGTCGAATTGCAAATCTAAGCTATTCTCGAACCCACTTGAACACACAAAAAATCGTAAAAATCGGTCCAGCCGTTTAGGAGGAGTTCAATTACAAGCACACGAATAGAAGATTTATATAAATACAACGGGTTTTTTTAACAAGAACTTTAAATTTGGACATCTTAAACACAACATCATCTTGTCCTAAACTAAGAAGAGCTTGTATTATCCTTAACATAGTGCACTGAAACTTATCAACTTAACATAGTTAAGCGATCGCATAATTTCATGAAATTCAGCAGTCAAGTGGCCAGCCAGATCGTGTGATTTAACACCACTGGATTATTTTTTGAGAGGCTATGTTAAGGACAGAGTCTATACGGAGCCAATCGAATCGATTGCAGCCTTAAAATTCAAAATCCGTGATCTGATTAACGAAATAGACCCGCCTATTTGCTAAAAAGTGATTAAAAACTTTGACGAAAGAATCGACATCTGTCAGCGTTAGCACGATTCTTCGGTGCTAGTGGTGGACATTTGTCAGATATAATTTTTCATATATAATAACCAAACTATTCTCTTCGTAATACAATAAAAATTTGAATCATCTTCATATAAATTCTTTGTTTTAGAAAACAAAGTTCTTGTTGAAAAACCCGTTATAAAGATATCAAAGTGGTTGTCCTAATGGTGGTTCTTTCAGTATAATCTCTATAATCTGATACAAATCTGAAAACAATCTTTTGCAATGTTTAGTCAATAATTTGCGAAAACACAGTGATGTTTAATCCTTGTACAAAACTGCAACTTCAGAAGTAATAACCTATTTCACTGGCACCGCTACAATCTGTGACTTGCCCTCCAAATCTGAACGAGGCTATAAATTAAGAGATTCCTGCTAAGTCCCCATCAGTTTGCGCGCCCCGCGGCGCTGCTCGACCTTTGAGCGAACACATCGGACCACTTGAGTGGAAATTATCTTACGTAGATTATCCTTATGGTGACATTTTTCTTCCATTTCCTATGTTTAGGCTTGAGCAATATATATTTCCTTGCTAAGTTCTTGCACTTAGATGACTCAGTATTAGGGTGAATAGTTTTCTGGGCAGGTGATATCTATCTTCTTTCTCATTATTTTCTTTATTTAATATAGTATATTGAAGGGGATAAATTATTATAAGGTTTTGACATTCAATTAAATGCTGCACAGAACATAGGCATAGCTTTTAATTTATTTACATTTATTATTATTAATTTTACTAGTATTGATTATTTATTTACAAAAGCAACCATTGATAGCAGGTGTTAATAATATGTATGACAATTATATAATATTTTCAAAAAAATATGTATAGGTAATCTTAACTGAACGTAAGCGTGTGGAACACCGCCATCTTTTTCTGTGAGCAAGTAATGCTTACAATAAAGATGGCGGAGCAGGAACGGGAGAGGTACAGAACTCTCCCTGTCTACCAGGACCGGGCACGGGCTAAGTACCGCTGGCTACTCAGGCACCGGAGATCATAAATGACCTCCGTTCACCATGAGCGCTAGCCTGGCGACAAGTGAGAAGTGAGGGAATCTGTCACCCTAGCTGAAGAATGCAAGAGTGGCAGCGCGAGCGCTACAAAGCGTTTGTGCCCTTTGTAAGTGTACCGTAAGTGGCTCGATGTACGTCGGGGTTCCAGAGATTTCCTGCCGATCGTGCACCTGCTTCACCGGTGTCTAGTGCTCGAGACGACATGCCGTTTTTTGTCGGTTCGCGCCCAACATAGCCACCACCACGTGTTGTCCGGGTTATTTCCACACGGGAAAAACAATGGTCGTCAATATGATTTATTATATAAAATTGGTGTATTTCTAAGAAGATACATCAGAGAAAGAATTTTTTTTTAAATGTCATGAAAAATAAATACGTATTTATATTTTTTCATTTATATCTAAATAGCCACAAGTATTTATAGGTTTTCACAATCGAAAGTGTGAGTGATCAACACTCGACTCTAGAGTATGTACGTGACTTACGGCCTCGAAAAATGTTAAACACAACTTTTTTGAGAAGCTATGTTATCACTCCGTTAGATATCCCATATTTATATTAATAACAATCTTAATATGCTTTATATGCCATAAGTATTGAAAGAATAAGCATACCTGCGTAAAACATAGTGCGATCAATTTTATGGTCAGTGTCGTCAGACTACTCGGAGGCAGAAAACGTATTTGAGCATCACAATGGCATGTCTTCATTGTCTGAAGGTATAGTCGGCTCGTTGCGTTGCCAACAGAGAAAGTGGTACAAGTTATAAAATAAAGCAGTATTTAACAGTATAGGAAAATATATAATTATTAAGACCTGTAGGTAGGTAGGCCTAAGTATTAACAAAAATAGGGTGAAATCTAGCAGACAAATCAAAAAATCTGACCAAAATACCATGTCAAATGAATACTCGTATATTGGAACAGAGAGAGAGTGGATAGGTGTGAGAACTAGCCGTAGTTTTGTCTCTAGTTGATTAAGTAAAAAGTAATTTACGTACCATTACATTAAATAGGATATAAATACGATATTTATCTTATAGAAAGGCTGTGTCTTGCCAGGTTTAGGTTTTGTCTTGCCTGATGCACATAAGACATATTATTATGACAAAATTATATTTACAACTAGCTTTCGCCCACGGCTCCGCTCGCATGAATATATGTCGGTTATCGCGGTAAAAAGTAGCCTATGTCGTTTCTCAGGCTCTAGACTATTTGCGTATCAACTTTCATTTCAAACGTTTCAGTAGTTTTGACAGACAACGTGAAACTGGATAAAAAAACAAATGAGAAAGTAGTGGACCAAGAGCCCAGAGCCGCCAGACCTACGTCATTAGTGCAAAGCTGAAATTTTCAGGATTATTAGTACAATGTCTTGTATACATACATCTTAGTATGTGTACCCATTAGCTTGAACGCGGGGCCGTTTCAGAGATAGCGCGAAGTACAGATGGATAAAAGACGTCTTGAAAGTTGTGAAAAAATTAGGTAAACTACGTTATAGTAGCAAACCTAAATTTTATACAATTATCTAAGGTACTATTTTAAGACCCTTTGTATGCGGCCGAAGGGCCTATCATCCCCCCAGACATATATTTGTAGTAATTAGGAAGCTGAGGTATATCATCTTTGGTATTATTTCAAGAATATAATTGTAAAATATTAAATGGTTTTTCCACGCTTTTTGGATTGGTCATACAAAGGGTCTTAAAATAGTACCTTAGATAATATGTATAAAATTTAGGTTTGCTACTATAACGTAGTTTACCTAATTTTTTCACAACTTTCAAGACGTCTGGCAGAAGTAATGGCCCACGGAAAGTGTCTGGCAGTAATGAATTTTAATTTTAAATAATATTCTTGAAAAAATATGTAAATACTAGCTTTGCACCTTTAACGTAGGTAAGTAATATTTTTATCTATCTGTACTTCGCGCTATCTCAGAAACGGCCCCGCTTTCAAGCTAATGGGTACACATACATCTTAACAAGACATTGTACTAATAATCCTGAAAATTTCAGCTTTGCACTAATGACGTAGGTCTGGCGGCTCTGGGCTCTTGCTCTATAGTAAATCAAAATGAATGTAGGTGTTCATTCTTGATATTTGTGTCTGATTAAGTGTTGATGAGGATGGGGATTTCATTTGAAATATTCTATTAAATTATTATTACTTGAGAAATAGAAAATTTGAACGTCAAATTGTTTAATTTTTAAAATACGATATTTCTAGAAAGTATTAACTTAGACCACGTTTCAGTGCGTTGTCGGGGTCTAAATTGCAAATTTAATACAGCTATTTTGCATTTGAAAAGAGCTATGCAAAGTAGTTTTTGTGTACAGTGATTTGTACCGTTTATCTAAAACTCTTTATCTAAATTAGATGTTTGGGACATTTCATTCGTTTTATGGCCATTTTCTTTTGTCTATAAAATAATGTAACAGCTTTACGACTTGCCGCTTTATGTGAATATGTGATTAACTAGGGAAATAGGAATACAATATATCTAAATAACTCTGAAATCTTAATGCTTAATCTGCGCATTACATCTGATTATTTAAGCTTAATATTTTGAATAAGAATATGCTGACTTATTAGTTACAGTAAGTAATGCTTAGTTTTAGGGTTCAGCTATTGTTTTTGAAACAAGCAGTCATTGAGTCAGAGAAATAATGTAACAAATTGCGAAGAAGCTACTTACAACGTGTTTTATAAATCCATACCTGATCTTTAGATTAGGTGGCCTTACTCTTTACCAAGAACTAAAAAAACATCTCTAGAAATTATAGAATGTTGTTAGTTACATCAATTTGGTAGTAATGTCATATACTTACCTATTCTAAGCATGTAGTTACATATTCAACATCATGGTGACAAAACAAAGATTCTAAAATCGTTTTCATTTCAAGAATTTCTACTAGCAGCCACTGTACCCTAAAAAAACATGTCACGGATAATAAAATTACACTAACAATAAAGTGCATTAAAATGCTTCCAAACACATCAATGGATATCAACGCGTTAGGGTTAATGATTTTATTTTTACGGTTGATTGAACAGATTAATTTGAACGAAAAAGCATTGATACGTAACAGAAGTTTACGAGGCAGGACTTTGAAGTACCTAAATAAATAATAATTATAATAACACCAAAGGCATTGCACACAAATTATATCCTTAACAGATATACTGAATGATTTTCTTGAACAGTGCTGTGATTAAGTCCCGACAATGTATTGGTTATCTGAGCCAATGTAATTATAGTAATTTAGCTCTAGTTTTTTTTAAATATTCGTAACTTGTGTTCCCATAGAAAAAAACAAACTTGATTTAAAACACGAAGTATGCCGCTGTCAAAGATTAATCGATTTCGATTATTTTTTTATTTAGCTCGATTCAAATGTAATATTTTCGATCACGATATAATTATCTTCGTACATACACACATCAATAGTAATAATAATATCTGAAAGTAAATCCCTCGATATATAAGTTCATTACCAAAAAAGCTAACAGAATCTTAATAAATGAAACTCAACGTCTTGTAATTTAACATTCCTTCAAAAAAACGAGTTTCCATATAACCAGGTGACTTCATTGTCATTTCTATGGGCGCTGACCCGTATCCGTTCCGCAGTCTGAACCGACGCCCCTTGGCGCTACTTCAGACTGAACTTTACTAATACATGTTTTACCTAAAATTAAATTGCATAGGGGACTCTCTGATTTACTTTTTATACGTTATATGACTGTAATATTGTAACTTTTAGTATTTATAACTATTTGCCAAGTATGTTGTTAAAATACTTGTTTTGTCTTCTTCCAAGCGTTTCCCTAAACTGTCTTGGTTTTAACTCTGAGGCAGAATTTTATTTTTTAAACCACTACAGACCAAATATCTACTTAGAAATTTGAAGGTTAGTATTGTATACCTTTTTGGGCCTCCAACTAAGTGCAACAATTGCAAGAAATGTTCGTGTAGTAAACGAAATCAACGGATTAAAGTACTTTCTGAGATACGGAGGCGTCTCAGTGTGTTAGAAATGGTCTGGGTGACCGTATACTGACCAGTTATCATCGAGTCACTTGCCCTTCATAGTTATGATTTTAAAAACAAAGTTAGTTTCTATGAAAGATATTAAAGTTTTATCAAGAACCCATAACGTCCCATTGCTGGGCTCGGGTCTCCTCTCAAGAGAAGGTTAAGGCCATACGGCTCTTCCTTTCTGTTTGCCAAGCGGTTAAAACCTGGAACTCTCTACCAGTGCACGTGTTTCCCTCCTTCTATGACCCCGGATCCTTCAAGCGGGGCGTGAAAAAGCATCTCACTAAGCCGTCATAGTGTAGGTCACCGTGCTGCATTATCCGCTGTGGCAGTGAGGACGGTGGCCGCCAGTCATTTTGACAGCTAATATATTTAAAAAACAACCGAGACCGACTGCACGTGGCCACGTGGAAATCACCGCGGACCGTCTCCCGTCGTGGTGTGTCGACTAAAACCAGCATGTTAAATTAGACCAAAACCTCCTTTGTAAGAAGAGACCGATGTCCAGCAGTGACCTGTTAAATGCTTGATGATGATAATATTACAAAACTAGTCGTTATCGGTCGGTTGGAGTAATTAACCTTCTTTTTTATTTGTATTACCATATTTCGAGATGATGTAAATATTTCAGGTGGGTAAATTGATAGCTACTACTATAGCTACTCTTTATTGCAATTCATGAATAGGGAGTGAAGTTTGGAACGTAGAACATCAAAACACTATCATTTCATAGAATATCATAATAGACTATCGTCATAGAATTTTTGTCAACATAATTAATGATGTATCGATTTTCTGCGACTGATAAGGAACACCTTTTACGTTTCTGAGCCATTGCAACTAGAATCTTCAACAACAGTGACGAGCAGCACTGTTAACACTACTGTCCATCAAACAACTTCGATTGTTTTGTGAAAAAACGTGTTAAAAAAAACCTCATCATCATCATCATCAACAGCCTTTAACAGTCCACTGCTGGACATAGGCCTCTCCTTTGAAAGGAGGTTTTGGCCTACTATACCACGCTGGCCAAACGGGTTGGTAAAGGGTTTGTTTCAAGTTTTCCTTCTCTTGGCAGTGATGTTAGCTGCTTAATTTGTTCCTTTAGTCGCCTTTTACGACACCCATGGAATGAATAGGGGTGGTGACACTTTGTATTCTTAATCCGTCACCACACGGACTAAAAAAAACCTATCGCGACTGAATCACATAACATATTAATCCCATAGGATTAAGGGTCAAATTGGTGGGAACGTTATACAAAGGTTTTAAGTTGACAACATTCGTTAAATAGAGGTATTTACACATTTTTGATAGTTGAAAATTCGTTAGAATGAGGTTGTTTGTAAAAAAAAGTAATGTAAAGGTATTATATACATTGACTCTTATGGACAATTTAAGGGGATCACGAAAAATTCGTTAAATCGAGGATGTCGTTAAATTGAGACTCACTCTATTAAGGTTGCACTGTATAACGTTTCCATCATTATATGACCCTTAATTCCATAGTCTGTGATTTATGTGGCGACAGATTTAGACACGTTTTTTTCGTAAGATAATAATTGTTGTTTGATGAAAAGTAATGTAGACACTGATGCTCAGAAGCATTTTAAATATTGTACGTACTGTGCCATTTAAACGCAATGCTATTTTATATAATGACTTTGTATTCCCAATATTCTCTCCAAACATAACAAACCAGAATACAGAGAGAAGGAGAAATCAATACTAATAAAGATCTCCATTATAAATCTGCTTTATTATTCATCACAAGTTCACGAGCGTCTCTCAATGCGACAGCCACAGTACGACACACGTGTCAGTCCGCCATGACAGTTCACTACCGTCGTACATAATAAATATTTCACTCTAGTTTGAGATCTACTTATTTGTAAGTTAGATAGGTTTGATGTGACGTGTTCAATTTGTGATAGTTACTGTATATACGTCTTACTTTTTAATCTAAATACACCTTACACCTTTTTGCAACTCTCTTCGATTCAAATTTCTGTAACCTGAGACTTACAATGAGTTTATCTAAAATATAACTAGTACTGGACTTTTTTTAGGCAGTACAGATCATAGCTAAAACAAACAAAGCTCTAATATACAGGGCAATAATTGCAGAATAGGTCACAAAGTCGGTTCTATCACTTTGCTTGCTTCGGTGGCGCAGGCGTGGGCACTCATTCCGAGATGGACCAAATGTTTTTGTGATCCGCAAATATTTGTTTTCGAGTTTGAGTGTTTTCTATGTAAAAGAAAAGTTAATTTTTTTTGTTATGTTGGTACACATGAATGTATTTATATCAGTTGTATAGTACCCATATTACAAGCTCTGCTTAGCTTGGGTCTAGATGGCGTTGTGCAAGATGACCAAAATATAACTCGTATATAAATTTAATAACCAACAGAATCTTAATGCACTAAGGCCCATCAATACCTTTACAAATTAATGAAAATGAAGAGTCCGTATGTCACTAAATGCAAATTAAAGTATAAAGGTACTACCATCAAAAGATTATTTTAATTTTTGTTTCGGTCTGCCTGTTTGTTCTGGACTGATACTAAGTTTTTTACGGGTAAGTAACTGATGTCATAAAGATGGACTCAGAAAAACTTTTACTTAAAAAGAATACAAAATCAAAGCCAATGATATAGTGATCAAAATCCGATTCGAAAGTAACTAAACCCGCAGGTAATGTGCCCTGCGGGACACAGACGGGTAAAAAAGAATCATTGTAATACAATAAGATTTTTATACAAAATAGCTCAGAACTCTGATGATATAATTATAATCACACAACATTAGATCTCTATCCTGCAATATCACAAAGAAAATCTAAAGTACCCCATCAAGCAACTCAAAGCATCTTAAAGATATTACTAGATATGTTTTCCTTCAAAGCTTTTTATAACAAACATAGAGCTTTCATCTCTAAAGGAAACATCTACGACACGGTAAACAAACGCGTCGAAGTTGTTACATTTCCTTTTTTATATAAATAAACAGAGATATAAATGGATATCTGTGTCAGTAGAAGCTCAATTTGGATGTGTAAGACGGTAGTCTTCACCTGTCTTTGTGTCTTTGAATAAAAAATATAGATGTGATGACGTTACAGCGACTGGAAATACAGAGGACTTGGTTTTGATTCCCTCTCAGGAAAATATTATGTGATAAACACAATCACTTTTCCTGTATCTCTTTGCGTTTATTTTTTAGGAAAATACGTGTCTGGTTAAGGCCATAGGAGTGTCAACCTATCGCCGTCCAATGCTGGACAAAGGTCTGCACTGCTCATAACTATCCCGGTCTTGTCTATACCATAAGTGATACTAAAATTTTAGTCCTATCTAGTGTTTGGGGATAAAGGGCCGGCTCAACCGGAGCAGTACTACCCTCAAAATGACAGCATTCGTGCTGTCGTCTCTCGTTCGTGAGCGTGAGACCATAGACCCAATCAATCATTCAGGGAGAAGCATACAGAAACATCTTACTTAGCCGCTGTGTTGTGGGTCACCATGCTGCATTATCTGAACTCATAATGTGGATGATGACCCCTACTCCTGAATTCTACTCACGCTTTCCATCAGGCAGAGTAGAGTCACTTTGAAATAAAAAAATAATCTAAACATATATTTGGTTATAAGCAGTCTCCTAACATGGGCATAATTTACAGTAAGTTGTAATTACTAAATGTAACACCAAATGGCATTAAGCAAATAAATGATTTCATTATTATGCTAATAAGGTATTTAATATTAAACTTAAGTTAAAAAAATAAAACTAGTATGTAATGCAATGACTTTATATCTTACAGCGGCGATATATTATGGATTCCTTCGAATTTATTTTTTGCTTATATGTTTATCTTTCGGAGATTGTGGCTAACGTTGTTATAAGCGTTCATAAATATGTTGATAGGCACCTAAATATTTACTTTTGCGTCGCCCAACATTAAGTCGCAAAGGTGTAAAATTTATGAATAATAAAAGCGTCATTATGGGCTGTTATCATTGTAATAATAAAACTTAAAAGCACTTTACATTATGGGTGATATTTCATATATTATACATGCACATGTAGGTTGGGGCAGCCTGGCCCACACATACTGATAACAGGTTATCTTAGGGAGTTTACTACCACAGGAGAAAGAACCCTACCCAGTGTTACATTATGTGATAGTAAATTATTTTTAAGAAAACGTTTTATACAAAAGTAATTGTTTAAAATTGTTATGTAAGTACGATATATTATGTACTTTCATTTGCATTTAGTGAAAAGCTGTTTATTTCAAACATTTTTAGTTTACAAACATAATAGTCACTTGAGTTATTTTTTTATATAGGTTTAAATGAAACCGTATGGTATAAACTTTACTCTAGTAGAGGAGTCCGGGATGCTAAATTTGCAGTTACTAGAGCGTCATGGGGACCTATTGAATTGTCAACATTAGGTTCTAAAACGAAAAAAGTTTATGTTAAGTTTTTCATTTTATTAGAAAGTTTCAAAAATGTAAAAGAAAGCAGTCACATGGCATTCAGATATTATAGAGCACTCGAGTTCGTCAGATATTAATAGAGTCTACTCGCTTTGTGGTTCGGATGATAGATATTAATCTGAAGATTAGATGGGGGTTGGCTGAGAAAAGCGTTAAAAACAAAAAGGAAAAGTTATTCGAGCGTGTCAGACATTAAAAGGGAACGTTTAGTGAACTCAAAACAGTGTTCGATTTAAATTACTGACGATTCTGACAGGGCCTACACTCATGACTGACTTTTGAAAATGTAAAAAAAAATTACTACTTAAAATACTCGAGCGCGTTGGATTTTTTTACTGTGGGTTTAAAACGATATCAGAGGCAAACATTAGTTGAATTTGTTTTTTTCATTGAGTATTAATACTATATGATTTATATGATAAAACTATATGATTTATCATATAGTCTTGTAATGGTCATCTTTTTAACACATCTACATAATTCCCCTTTTTACAAGATTTTATGTAATGGATGTATATTACACATTATTTAATACAAATGAATTTGATAACAAATATTTATGGTCACAATTAACAAGTAATGTGCCATAAACCCCATCATTCCACATTAATATTTAATTACCCTAAATGATACATTAAAAATACGCATAAAAATGTAAAATAAACTATTATTTTTGTTACTACAGCTTAGTTTTAAAGGGTGGACGTCCCAATATCAGTCGTGTCTGAATTTAATCGTCAATATTGTAGATAAGACTTTAATTATTATCTCTAACGATCGGTAAGTCGTTCCCTGTCCTTGTTCTGCTTCCCGTATTAATTCAGGTTAGCCGTGAACACAGTTAATTGTAATATAGCGTGCTTATAAAACACCCAATTCAAGTTGTTTACGTTTTTTTTAAGTAGATCATTATGTGTTGCTCGATGGTTTGTTTAATGGATTCATTTGCATACGCGCTTCCATCACGCGTTGACTTTGGGGTGTAAGGGAATGACCCAGTGTGTGTCAGTTAAATTGGTCATTTTAATATTAATTAGCACAATTCTTGTTTAGATATTGTCACGACGACAGTATCAAAGCAGAATTTGGTGGTGTAAAATATTATACGACAATGATAAGATTCTCAAGAGGTCAACGACATGTAGTAGGTTTTGTTTTTTGTTACATGTTGTGCACAGAGAGATATTTATCCTTTTACATAGTTCAGATCAGTTCATTCAGGTGTTTTATTAAGAATCCTGTAACAATATAATTATCTTTGTCCATTTAAACTGAACATAGGCCGTAGGCAATACGAGTAAATACGTACATATTACACATAGAAAACACCTAAACTCCGAATCAGTTTTTTAGTAAATGATACAAAAAATTTGATCCGATCTGGGAGTAAACCCGACATCTCAAGAAAATCAGTTGCATACGTTAACACAATGCCACCGATGCAGTCAAATGCGACGAAAAAAATGGTTAATATCGGTTCCCTATGAAACCCCATCAAATTTACATTTTTTTTTTCAAATTTACCTAGATGTGCTAAAAGCTCTCTGTTAAAATTCATACTTTAATTAATATATACATACATTTTCATTTTGAAATAAAATATCAAAAGTAAAATATAATTTCTCCATCTAAAGATTACGAAGAAGTTAATGTAAGAAAAACACTAACTGTCGGATTCTCTGTCTAAATATCTTAATAAATATGGAAATAGATACTTATTAATAAATTTCCTTTTTATTGTCGTAATATACATTTTACTCAAGATACAATCTAAGTTTAGTCTCATATAACATAACGTCCCTCGTCTAAAAACCTCCCCCAACTATGGCATCGAGTATTTGTTTAACATCTAAAAAGTACAAATAGAAAATTTGCATAACATTTGTAAGTACTTTATATTTAATAAAAAAACATTTAAAAGAAAGAAATAAACATTTATTCTGACATTCACAGGACAGGCACACATTTCCCTGATGAGCCTTCACGTACAAATTAATAAGTATATCAACCGAATTTGTCGCGTTCGGAGATAAAACGACATGTTAATAAAGACTAATGTCGTGTGATATCAACAGGCGATACAGATGGCCCGCATCTCGAAGAGCCGCGATCAATTTTCGATGGCCCAATTACCTTTCAATGTGGGACACACTGGTGAGACGAGTATTGGGCAATCCAGTCGATTTATCAACCAGATATAGTCAGTGGTTTACACATTGCACTGCACGAATTTGTTTATCGCTGAATGTTTTGAAGTATATATATATGTATATACATATATGTATATTGCTGAATACATAAAGATTACGGTTGGCCCAGCGGTTTAAGCGGTCGTGACGCCGGTTTCTACTGCCCCAAGTGTTGTGGGTTTAAATCCCAGATGAGATAACACCTTGTGTAAATTACAAATTGTTGTTCTGAGGCTGAGTGTTGTTTGTGTCTGTTTCATGTATGTTTATAAAGTGACTTACGATACAGGATGTATATTTCTAAGGCGGGAATTGTGTTTAAAAAAATCTGAATATGTACATTTCCTTGTATGTACCACACATTATGGTTATCTATATGTGAAATGGGAAACCAGCGCGAAGAATGGATAAAAGATTCACGTGAAACTGAAGAATCGGGTTGAAAACTCCCAGACACAGAACAGAATACAAAGTGTTGTCTCATGTGGAAATCGAACCAACCACACTTACTTTTTCACCAAATATACTTAAATCATCTTCTAACTAAAAGCCCCCTAAGCTAGATAGCACATAAATATCAATATTATATTTAGAAATAAGAAGTAGTGAGTTGACCCCATGAACTACTACGTACAATCAAATAGTTTTACATGTGCAACACTTCGACGATACATTTATAGTAAGATACTTAAATATGACTCATGTCTTTAAAATTTATTCACTCTCGTTAGCTGTATGTATCTCGATATCCTTAGCGAGTTGATAATTGTTAGGAATGATTAAAATGGCTTCCTACACGAGTTACAAGACACTCAATTATGAACACATAAAACGGTACTATGTAAAACAATTGGATCACAGTATCGAAAATTATAGATGTTACAAGGCTTCGAATGATATCATTATACGTATAAAAATTACATAGGTAGACACATTTATAATGCATCGATCAACAACTTATAATGTCCCACTACTGGGCTGGGGTCTGCACTCAGGAGAGGATTAAGCCTATACATCCCCATGCTGGAAGAGTGCGGGTTGGGGACTTGCATGACATGTTGTGGCTACGTAATCCTTCCGTTGGATGTTTTTAAGCCGCCCAAAGGCCTCCAACTAAGCTTCACGACTGCTATCTTACGAGAACAATCGGGACTGACTGCTTATCGTGACCTCCGAATCACAGAAACGCTCATAACATATCATGCCACAAACGGTAACCCATCTAGTCTAACCGCGCCGTCGTTGCTTACCCTAGGTGATTGTTTCCAATCACCTAAGGGCACTATACATCACATATCGATATTGTATACTCTATGTGATTTTCATCAACTTTTAAACTTAGAAACCAGAACATATATTATGAATAAAAGGTGTTTTTTTTTTATATTCAAGCCTACCATAGTGACTCTACTTGATGGAAAGCATGAGTAGAATCCATGGCGACTTCCACATACAGCGTAAGCCAAAACTCGCAACAGCGCCATCTACCCAAGAAACTCTGAATTATGGAGTTACGAACTACACGGAGTAAGTGCTAATCCTGAATTGCGACATTGAAATTCTCGCGCTGATTAGAATATATACAACTGTCCAACATCAACCGTTGGGGCCTTGGCTTCCGAGGCACGATCAGACGTCCTAGTCTGAGGATTCTCTCTTTGTGCAGGAGGTACACGACACCCGTACCTCCATAAATATCCAAATAAATCCAAATTGTAGGCTATGTTTACATATTTGTTCTCCTTAATCTAATCTTGCAACATCTATACAACCAAGTTTACTACATTTCAAAAGTATATAAAACTTACGTAAATATAGAAAGAGTCTCATATAAACGGCCACACATATTTCAAAATATATTATCGACTGCCATCGAACATTTAACGGTCAAGTTATAAAAATAAATTGTTAGTTATATCTTAAAAGGATTGCTATTTACAGCTATCATCACTCTACTGAGCAGTTGCTAAGAATGGTGATGAAAACAGCGACCAATAATATCACACTACATGTTTATATTTTAGACTTGCTAAGTCCCACGGTGTTGCTCGCGGTTATAGTTATAAATCACTGCGGAGCGAAGCTTGTCTGAAAAAGTTAGCCTAAGGTACTTCTTGTGACATCCACTCTCTGCCAGTGAAAATCCAGTCAAAATCGGTCCAGCCGTTCTAGAGATTAGCCGGAACAAACAGGCAGAGAATTTTTAATAATAATAAATACTGTATTTACTTTAATATGCATATAATAAGAACCTGTTCATTTGAAATTACATATAGCCACTCCTATTTTATTGATTTGTATAGATGATACTGACATTAACATCACAAGATCCTACAGCAGATATACAAAGAGGAATAGATATATAATGCTATTTATATAGAACTAACTTTCACTCTCATCTCCACCCGCGTGTATGTTGGTTATCGCGCTGAAGAGTAGCCTTTCTCTTTCCCGAAAAAACGGTGCTGTGTTTTGGCCGCTTTAATATGAAAATATTGCCGGGCAGAGTTACTTTCGAAATTATATATTAGTATGGAAGACGCAAACTTAAAGTACTTTATATCTAAGTTTAACTTAAGATATAAGATTTATTTATAAACTGGACAGCGTGATCGTTAGGAATAAACGAATAGACTGGTGGAGGGTCACGGCCGAGCACCACTCATGAATATGGTTAGTCTTAAATTCCCGATCCTAGAAAAAGAAAGGGGGATCTGCCGATATCTTCATTGGGAGAAAAGCAACGATAAAATTTATGTAACACTGGTTATCTGTGAATGTCAACTCTTATCAAAACATTAAAATTGATTAAACATGTGAATCATTTTTCACTAAAATTCTTAATATTCTTTCGACTTGTATGTTTCGAAATGTAAGTATTTTAAACGGAATATACGGATTCGAAAAATGACACAACTTTATTAGAAAACATAGAATAACAAAACATTATATTTTGTTCAAAGATATTGTAAGGAGCTTAAATATAATCGCGTTGTAATAAAACATAGGCAAGGCACACATTAATTCGTTTTTATATATAGCTCAATTTCATCGAAGTAGCTCTCTACCCAGGGGACGGCGCGTCAATAAAATACCACTTTATTTCAGGCCCTTTTACTGATAAGGCTATTTCATTATATTGATAATTTCCCTTAAGCATCGATATTTTTATGTATATGGATATTAGATTTTCAGATAAAAATACTTTTGATTTACTGATGTAAACCGTCCGTACTTGCAAGCATACGGCAATAGTCGTTCTGCTTAAGAACTGTCTCATTAGGTACTTAGGGTAAGTATTTAAAACTAACAGTACTGTGTAGTAGGTAGTTATGATAGTATAAATTATTTGGACATCTTACACACAACATCATCTAGTCCCAAAGTAAGCGGAGCTTGTGTTATGGGTACTAAACAACTGATATAAATACATAAACATACTTTTTTTTTTTTGTAAATACATACATATTATACATAGAAAAACACCCAGACTCTGAAACAAATATTTGTGGATCACACAAATATTTGGTCTGACCCGGGAATCGAACCCGAGACCCCTTGATCAGCAGCCGCATAAGCTAACCACTAGACCAACAAGGCAGTCAATTTTATGTATACCCAAGACACGTTGTGGCTACGTCATTTTGAAGTTGGATGCTTTTTTAAGCGGCTTTTTAAGATGAAGGTCTGCAACTAAGCTTCACGACGGTTATTTAGAATAACAGCCGGGACCGACTGCTTAACGTGACCTCCGAATTCCGGAAACGCACACTAACATATTAAGCTATAAACGGTCACCCATCTAGGTAAAGACCGCGCCGTCGTAGCTTACCCTCGGTGATTGTATCCAGTTATCAGCCTTCCAGAAATTATCCGGAACAAACAGACAGACAGACAAATTAAAAAAATTAAAAAAATGGTTTTTGAAAAATTGGCTTTTGGATGTAAGAAACGTAGTAATTATCATCGTAATTTTTTTTAAAACTGTTAATTTGATATTCAATTTTATTTATCTGTATATATATATATAGATTTCCTAATGTGCTTGCTCATCACACAATCATTTTACACATCAGACTTTCTTTCCAATATTAAACTCTTATGTTTATACGTGAAAAAAATATACTTTCTATCAATTACATTCATAAATCTCAAGTTATATTCTAATATTAAAAAATATTTTAAATATTCTTTAAGTTAATTTAAAGTAAGTAGATAAGTCCTAAGAAACTTAAAGACAATTAATTAAGTACATATTTAATTCTGGATGCGAGTAGCCGAAGATCGAACTAAGTGGCGGTGGCGTAAATTTTGGAGAGGCCTATGTCCAGCAGTTGACTATATACTTACTTCATCATCAGCCTGATGATGATGATGAAGTATTTATATCTAATGTTTCGTATCAGAGACTTTGCAATTGAATATCTACATAAAGTCATAGTTTATTTTCTTTAAAAAATGACAATAGCCAATATACGTTATAAAAAAATTCAAAAAACGCTATTCAAAAAACTTCAGCTATTCCATTACGAAATTAAAAACATTGACTCCCTCACATCTTTGTCTGAATACCTATATTAGTTTTGACTTAAATTTGACATTTGACGATACCGTGACGCTAACTTCTAACGTCTTAGAATATTAAGGTGTTTTTCATATTGATGTCATAACATTTACGTCTTGAGGCGTCTGCCAAGTTTAATGGTTCTTGTAAAATGTTGCTAGTAATACGATCTTATTAATAATATTTTGAATATCATATTTTGGTCGATATACTTAGAATACGGAACACTAAACTATGTGAATAGAACTACACACGCGATAGTTACGAGTAAAAAACTCTTTGTTGTTAAGAAATACAGATGAACAATTATTAATGCTACAGAATTAAATCTAGTGTCATTATTTTTTTGATACATAAATTTTATTTAGGTTAAGGTGGTGCTAATATCTTGTCCAAGTATTGTCTCAAATCATTACATGTTATAAAATAAAGTCCTCCGCGGCGTCTGTCTGTCTGTCTGTTTGCAAAAAACTTAATAACCACTGATTAAAAAGCGATTTAAACTAAATTTAGTACCTATATAGTCTAAAGCCTGAGAATAACATAGGCTACTTTTTACGCGGCGCAGGCGAAAGCTAGTATAAATGTAATTATAATCATGTAGGTAGTTTACGAAGGAGGTACTCAATGCAGGTTGACTTTTATTGTTATATTAATGTAATTTGGCGTCATTTAAATTTAAAGAATAAAATACCACTCCTGAGGGTGGCAAATTTGGATACAAAGAATAAATTGATCATGACCTAATCGCATTGAAATATAGTTCATTAAACGCTTTTTATAAATACTTTACACTTTAAAACACTTTACAGCCATAACAATAAATTTTACTGCTATCGGAACACCGTGTAGTCCATGTTATAACCACTTTAGCTATTATTCCTCCTCGTTAAACATCCAAATGAAGAATCAAGCGGATATCTAAATTTCACGAAACAGTCAATATATACTTAGCATCTAAAGCATAATGTTAAGTTCAATAGTAAATCATGGTGCAATCCTTCGCAGCCGTGAAGTGAAAATAAATATAGCAGCAATACTTCCGACATGGTTGTTCCTCCTGTGACTCCTGTAAGTACGAACGAACATTAACAATTCAAACACTTTGGTGAGCAATAAATTAAGTGGCGCACACAGTCCGCTGGTAATCTCAAAATGGCGGTCTTAATACTTCTACTTTCTAAGGGTAAGTCATAAGCATGTAGCGAACATTCTTCGGTGATGTTACAAATTTGAAATCAGCATTCTTTTGACAAATATGAATTTCAAATTATGTATGTAGTTTTTGCAGTTGAGAATTAAAACTAAAGTTCGATATTTTTTAAAATGTAAAAATAATTAATTTGTCCTATATATACATTAGCGTGGGGATGTATGTCCTGAACCCTCTCCTGAGAGTAATATTTTATTCTTGAGATTATAGGCTGTTGATCACATATACATTTGTAATCTCACGCCTGATTTCTAGAGGGATAACAGATAGATACATATGATCTAAGAATTGTCTCAATTTTACATACTAATGATAAATTTACATTCTACATAAAGCTATCAGTATTTTATTTTAATATATTGTTGCACCCAAAATTAATACGAATCCAAGCAATATTATAAAAAATAAACGTAATCTAAGTGAAAATGCATGTAAGTCGACCGTCACGGGCAGACATACTGCAAATTTACAAGCGGTCTAACCCGTTCGAAACGTCGGATTATAGTAGGTATCGTAGCCTTTTAGTTGAAGTAAATCGCGCTTTTTCCCTATCTTGTACCACAAGTGCACAGTGAATGTTTCCCTTGACTTCCTGCGTGCCACTTCCTGGAGACTTCACAGCCCTGTTGTTTGGCATGTGACGTCACGAACTACAAGTCGGATAGTTTTTAACTCGCCTAAATGAATCATATATGTAAATCTTCACTTCCTTTATTAGGATACGTAGAGTTGACATTGGGATCAACTATTTTTGAGAAAAAAATATTGATAGATATGAGTTTACTAGAGTTTTCTAAAACTAGTAACTATGGGAAAACCATGTTTTGGTAAAAATAAGCAGTTGAGAACAAAATAACGTGAGGTCGTTGCACCACAGTTTTATTTTGTATAAGAGCTGCCTTGGTGTACTCTGCCTGAAGGAAAGCATCAGTAGAATACAAGAGCGGTGGTCACATTCTTCAATGCGAATATGGACCATGCAGCATGGTGACCCACATTATGACGGGCTAGTGAGATGCTTCTCCATTCCTCGCTTGAAGGCCCCGGTTGTTTCAAAAATAATAAAATTGTAACTTTGAACAATGGCAAGTTAAAGGCATGAAATAATACAATACAATAAAAGTATGTTAATGTATTTATTTCAGTTGTCTCGAACCCATAATACAAGCTCTGCTTGGTTTGGGACTAGATGGCGTTGTATGTAAGATGTGTGAGAAATATTTTAATATAAATTAAGCATATTTTTTTTACATCTGACACAACGGCATCAAGTTCCATGTAAAGTAGAGCTAAGGAAACTTTTGCAGACTTTCACACGACTACTTTAGTTTTAAAATTATATAAAAATAATACAATGTATGTAACCTTCTAAGCCTGCCGATGTAACTCCTTATCCATAACGTCATATAAGAAAGTATTTTTTCTTTAAACTTATAACTAATTCTCAACTCAAAGAGTCTTTCTTAACATTCAAAATCAATACATTAAAATCCTAGCAAGTTACAAAAGAAAATTTCAACCCTACGGAGACGCCTTCAAATATCAACTGTTTCCCTTCAAGGTAGGGGACTGTAGGGGAATGGTCTTTACTTGAAAAATCGACATTTAATAGGCGGCCGCCTATTTCGCAAATGGAGGTAACCAGAAGGGTGATGATTTACCATTGCGGAACTCAATGTTGGGTCAAACGGAACCGAGGGAACGACTGACGATACTGACGAAAATCTTTTTAAAATGTTTTGACTGATTCACAGACTAGTTAATGCTGTTGCATAAATAATAATCAATAGAATATTTTTTATGAATAAAGATATTACACATGTAATACGACAACTCTCGTATCAATCTATTTGAAAAATAGAAGTGTCTGTTTCACGTTTAATTTGGATCTAACAGCTTTTCACCAAATGCATTTACGGTACTCATATCGAAAAATCGGTTATAATTATGTGTCTGTCTGTTTGTTACAGCTAATCTATGGAACGACAACATCGATTTTGACTGGACTTTCGGTGACAGAAAGGATAAGATATAAGGGGTAAGTTGGCTTCCTTTTAGAATAGCTTCGACCCGCATCGTTACCCGCGACTGTTGTTGTAAAATTAACCTAGTTATTTAATATAGCTTACTAAGTTAGTATATAAATATACTAGACGTGCTTCCAGTATTACTCGTTTTTGCTGTTGTGCCTTGCTCATTTATAGAATATGATAATATATAGGTACAAGAATGCAATACAAGTTATTCGAAATTCTTATTAATAAATTTGTGTCCCAAAACTCCAGATTCGCGCTTCAGCCGTTTTGTGTAATACAATAACAAGTCTATACAAACGTTCGCCTCTATAATTTTAGTTAAATTAATAAAGTGAAATAATCTGTTAGCTAAATCAATTTCTTAATTTGATTGTCTACAAACAATAGCAAACTCATACAAAATGTATTTCTCTCGAACTGCGGTAATTAAAGGAGTGACAGAGGTCTCGGCATCACGCTCAATTACTCGCGACCTCATACCCTCTCTGATACACGAACCTTGACAACCTTAATTATTAAATGGAATTGATGCCTCCCTGGATACACCATTTAAGTACATTACGTTATTTTTAGAAATTTTCGCCATGTGTTTTGTGTGTTAAAAGTTATTATTTTATTTTTTATTTTATTAGATATAATTATGGAGGTACGTATGACACAACTTTTTTTATCCTAAAGATCATTATATGATGTTTATTATGTTGTGGGTATTTTCTATGTATAATATGTACCTATATATTTACAAAAAAAAAAGTATGTTTATGTACTTTCAGTTGTCTAGTACCCATAATACAAGCTCTGCTTAGCTTTGGACTAGATGGTGTTGTGCGTGAGATGTCCGAAATATTATTTATTTATTTAATAATACGTCCATAATACACATTACTTTTTGATGGGCCTCTAGTTCGATCGGTTTTACCTGAATATGAGTTCTTCCACGAACTGACATTGAACCCTGAAAGCGAACGAAATTCATTCAATGTCATAGATGTTCATGCCAACCAGGACCGACGGCTTAAAGTGCTCTTAGAGGCAAGGGGGCGTACACCACCAAACTTCCATACTCTAGGCTATTATTAATAATTTTTTGCAAGACTTTTCTGCCTGAACCGAAACTCGAACCTGAGACCTCTGATCAGCAGTCGCTGCTAACCGCTAGAACAAGAATAGAAAAACGCTAATAAAACTGAGGTTCGACTTTTATGGAATACGAATTCAAAATTATGAAACACAAAATAGTTACTATCACTCCTAAAAGCTCCTTGGCAAAAATAAAAGCAGCAATATTGACCCGCGATCTGAAGTTATTAAAATAAATAAGTGCGACTTTTCAAGTTCACAAAGTCCTTTAGCTAATACATTGTGTCTCATTAACTTAATTAAGACTCCCAAACATCACTATACAAAGCAGAACATAGTATCTAAACGGGCTATAAATATCAATATCGTACACAGTAAATCGCTCACAGTGATTAAAGTAAACAACTACATCCCCTAAAGAAATATATATTTTTTAAATTACTTAGTAAAAGACGAATTCCAGGAATGATAAGAACTCGTACGTTCCGATGTTTGTTGAGGGGACAAGTGACGAGTGACGATCCCGACCGACTTTCATGTTAGTTCTACTATCAACATTAAAATAAATTATCGGGGACTTTGAATTTTGTGTCTTGAAATGATACAATGTGTTCCAATAAGTATGTATTCGATTCATTATCGTACGTTAAGACAGTGATTAATTAGTATTCATTAAAACCATGCTTAATTTTTAATAAATAAATAATAAATAATGTTTACTTAAATTACAGCATACACCATCCTTTCCGATTTTTTTCCTCTTTTAAAAGAAAATTATATTATAGTTGAAATTAAGCAATAAATTCTAGAGCTTAAAACTTCATAGAGCTTGAGCATATTGACAATTTAATTTATATAAAACAAAAACTCAAAAAATATATATCACTGACTTCAATGAACTGCATTCACCATTTCTTATTATTCCACTTTTAGAAATGGAATTTTTCATTTTATTATATTGATTACACCAGATTTGTACCATATCAAACTGAGAATCATAATCATCATCAGACTGTGATGGGCTGATGATGATGATGATGATGATGAAACTGAGAATTGAGAACACCCTGTCAAAAATGATTTCACTACGGCAGAGATTTGGCTTTAGATCGATAAAGATAACGCAAGAAGGAAAATTAGAACACAAACGCACTACTTTGATACTGAATTGCAATAATCTATAATCAAAATACATAATACAAAATACTACATCAGCAGAAAAAACTACTTTAAACTTAAGCGATTATTCCTTGTGGCATACAAACACATTGCACGGCGTCACCTGGCGGGCGTCGGGCACAGAATAATTTATTACTTTTCTTATAAGCCATTACCGAGTGACACCGTCAATGGTTCCCTCGTACAATTAGCATGAATTTAATACTGAGCTACTGTCACACGCGCACACTGGCCGTTAATGATTTGTGACACTTACAGAAGGCATATTTGTGATGAATGATAAATTACAATAGAAGAGAGAATACTCTTTTGGGCGACGTGAAAATAAGCCATTATTTGAATGCTTGTTGGTTGTTGAAATACCGCAAGAAATAATTTGTTCCACTACTTGATTGTGTTTGGTGACACGTAAAAATTTAAAAAACTATAACCCAACTACGTAGTAATCTCTTGATAAGATTTAAACAGCCTTTGTCACACAGGCTTTTAAAATCGGTTTATTATTTAAGGCGTTACAAATGCAATATACAAGCATAGACTGTTAAAAACATTATCCTTTCTTTTGAGTTCACCGTAATAGGTTAATATTACCCTATTAGGCACACTTATAAAAGTAAAATAATCATACATAATGAGTAGTATGTTTATCTAATGACCAGCGGACGATCAAGAAGCTTCTAACGATACCTCATTTGTCTAGTTCTAATAAGTAGCTGAGAAGCCATGAAGGAACAGATGAACATACAATGTGTGTCAAATCATAACCGTCTTTTGAATTTGCCGTAGTTGGAAAACAATCGGCGACCAATGAAGAGTTGTAAATCTTATATTTTAATGAAAACAAGGTTTCATTCAAATTCGGAATTCTTAACTCTAAAACTCATTTGCTAAGGTTTTAATGACTTAAAACGCTTATATAATATGAAGTGGTTCACTTTCAGCTCAAATATGTTACATTTATTAGAAGTATAGAACATTATTTACGATCGAAAATTAATGTCTTTACAATGAAAATTTAAAGCCCAGTGCAAAAATGTTATTATTGAATATTTTTATAACAAATATGTAAAATATTATTGAATAATTTAAAAATGTTATACAATGAGCACAGCACCAATTTTAAACAATTCTCTAAACCTCTGCAAACGCATAGTCTATAAATTCTCCAATAACACTCTTGACTGAAATTCAAATTTGTGCACATTTCAATTTATACAAAAACATCTTTTCGGGGCTCCCCTCTATCTGAGCGTATTTTTGACGAACTAAAAACTACTTACATTAATGCGTATTTTTTTACTATTTTTGTCCTTAAGTATTGGGATTTATGACACAAGCCTGTGTAGGACACAACTTTATTACTGGGCTATTAAAATAAAGAAGTTAAGTGAATTTTAAAAGTCAGTAAATATCTAGTCAAAATAATTTTAAATAAGTACACGAGAGTGATAGATAGATACTGCTATAAAATTGGGAACAGAATATTTTAAATTTAAAAAAAGTATTCGAAATCACATTAATTTTATGCTTGTTCGTGGCATACAGTACTGAACTCAAAATTCATATTTAATTATCAACTCTTAAAAGTCATGATTGTCCTTTCCTTGTCATACATTTAAAGAATAAATACAAAAAATCAACATTATGGCGGATTGTTTTATCGTATTAGTCTGTTTCATGTATGTTTTTAAAGGATATATAATCCTCATCCGGGAGTTGTCTTTTTAAAATAAAGAACAACAGTAATCATCTGCTACCTACATATATTTTTGTATGATTTTGAGAAAGATATCGTGTAATTCTCTCAAAACTCACCAATTTCAATAACAGGTAAAGCCCCCAATACGATTGACCATTCTAATATTTCTACTCCATTACAATACACAATACAGAAGCAGATTGAAAAAGTCAAGCTTAAATCTTTAAGACAATCTGTCCGTTTATCGGCTCGCAAATTGTTACTAACCAGACCGTATTAATTGCGAGTCTAGAGATAAAATCGATTCTGAGATTAACAAATCACTCGATCCCGGTGAAATTAACATGTTTCCTTCGAGTTGCGGCTTAAGCTGATGTAGAATCGAGATAAATTGAATCGATGTATTAACTCATTGCGAAACCGAAGGAATTTAGTATTGTTATATCAGGTTCATATTTTTCTTATAGATATTTAATATTTAATTAAAAGCATAACTTGTTCAGTATGTAATAAGTTATTTGACATCTGTAGGAGGTAAAAATATATTACTTTTTTTACAATTTATGTAATTAACAATATAGAATACCCATATTCTCAGAAAAATATGCATTTTATTGGAAATTTTGAAAATGTTTAACTTTTATGTTTTAATCATTGTATATCCAATTAGATCCGAATCCGTTCTTAGTTGTATCTGAAATTGCACATATCAAAGTACCCATCATACAATACTCGGTAAACAATGAGAAATCACGATCCTTTAACCCGTAGGTGATATAAAACAATGCCATTCACGACCGGATAAAAGTTCACTACGCTCATAAAGGAATGGTTTCAATACTTCGCGACTGACGTATGTATGACGATAAAGGATATTCTACGACATTGCTGGAACTTATACCTGGAATATCGTCTTTAGGTTTATTGAAATAGGGTTTAACTTGATATTGATAAACTGAATGGTAATCTTGTCCAGGTGGAGGCAGCTTAATTGTTTTTTTTTCTTCCTAATGAGGCACAAGTGGTCGACAATGGTCGTCATTGTGTCATTGACTTTAAGAACACTTTTTTGTTTTCCCGTTAATTTGTCTTTTATTAATTTCCGTGTGTGAGAGCGGATACGCGCAAAGAATACAATTGACGTTACATATGAATTGTTTCTGTTTTAAAAAATGAACTGTATTTTAACTTTTATGAATGAAATTTGTGAACAATTGTTCATTAACACAGAGATTTATTTGTGTTCTCGTAATAAACTTGCTTGTTATTCTGTAAAAAGATAAACTGTGAAAGATACGTATATATTTAAAATGCACTTTGACCTAAACATGTCTTATGTATGACTTATATTTTCATATCAAATATTTAGTATTTTTTGTGGAATCGAGCACACAAACCTTTATTCTTTCGTGTTTTAACATTCAGTGTATATTCCCTTATACCAAATACTATCTAAAAGCTTTTTCAAGAAAACTGTCATTATAAGTATTGAAATTGTCAATAGCAGTGTCTTGACAAAATCTTGGTACGCGGTGACTAAGCTATTAAACGTATCGATTGCTTCATGTGCTTAACAAGCAAATCACGGCGTGGTACGGCGACTGTAGCTCTGACCATTGCAGGCTCGTTAGTGCACAGCAAACAAATTTGATTACCTAACGAGACAGAGTTAGACGTGGTCTAATATTTGTTCTCCTTCTCACGTCTGGACGAATTTCAATCACAAATTAAAGGAATAGAGTATATTCTAACTAAAGTGTCGATAACTTTAATGATGAATGAGATACCGTCAAAGTTTGGCGAATTTCAAACTATGATGGTCTAAGTTTTGAATGTATCTTAAAATTTTACTGCTACCTTAAAAGGAAAATGGATGCAGTTTGATACTGGCAAAAATATTTCTCGTATATTGCTATTCATTTATTAAGAATTTTAAAGTTCAAGGTATCAGGAGGAGGAGGATTCATAATCAGAAGTGAAAATGTAGCCAGCCTTTTTCTTTAGATATGATGATGGAAACATTGTTTATACGTTAAAAATGGCAAATCCATTACTGATATCATTTCTATATTACATTAAATTCATGTCATTTTATACGAATACCATTATAAATACAACAAATACCCGTATCGAACTGTACATATATATGTATATTCACAAACTCTCATAATCTCCTATGTATAAATAGAATATCAATCCTTACATGTCAGAAAGGATTCATATAGATAGATTAAGAATCACATTTAGAGAACTGTGGTCGAAGTCAGTGAATACTGTGACTTATGATTTGATGACTTATAAAATACTATGAAAGTCATCAAATCATTCTGATAAATCCCGGGTCGGGCCAAAAAGTGTTATTGGGTTTTTCTTACAGGAAATTCTTAATAGCAGTCCGGAGTACGGAAGTTTGGAGGTTATTCATGCACGCACCTCGACAAGCACGTTCAGACGTCAGTCCCGGTTGTCATGAACATCTATGGCAATCGATATTTAGAATTCAGTGCCCTCAAATATACTGACAACTAATTCAACCTTCGAATTTCAGTCCGCCCTTAGGGTTGCGTAGGTCCGATGCCAGTTAAACAGGGGCTCCACCAACACGTGCGTGCGACAACAGGGGGGGTCGATAGTGGACCTTTCGTTCGCTACCCCTGCAGTCGCCGCACGAGTAAGGAACTGGTGTTTCCTGGAAGAGGTTGAGACGCTCTCGGATCACCTGTATATCCGATTGGAGCTCTCCCGGTCCCAGGACCCCAGTAGGGGTCACGCGGCGCGGCGCCCTTCCCGCTTCCCGCGGTGGGCTGTCGCCAAGCTCGACAGGGACCTACTCAACGCTTGGCTGTCTCCGCGGGCCCCGACCGAGGGGGTCGACGTGGGAGCTGGCCGCTTCGCTGACGCGCTAACGCGGGTCTACGATGCGGCCATGCCCCGCGTTCGTGGGTGTCGGCCTCCGAGGAAGGAGGTCTACTGGTGGTCCCAGGAGTTGGCGGACCTCCGTGCGGCGTGCGTTCGTGCCCGGAGGTCCCTAACTAGTAGCAGGCGACGTCACCGCGGGGTCGGTGAGGAGGTGGACCGGCTTCACGAGGAGTACCGAGAAGCTCGGATAACTCTGAGGCTGGCCATCTGCCGCGCCAAGGATGTCAGTAGAGAGGAGATGCTGGAGAGTCTCGAGCGTGACCCCTGGGGTCGCCCTTATCGTGCGGTGCGTGAAAAGCTCCGCACGTCGGCCCCCCCCCCCCTTACGGAGACTCTTCAGCCCAGCTTCCTGCAGGAAGTGGTCGAGGGCCTATTCCCGCAGCGGGCGGAACACACACCCCCGTCGATGGCTGCATCAGCCGAAGACGACGGGGGTAGTGAGGTTGAAGTTCCGCCCGTCAGGGAATCGGAGGTAGGGGCGGCTGTTCTACGGATTCGATCCAAGAACACCGCCCCCGGGCCGGACGGGGTTCCAGCCCGAGTGATGGCCCGAGCCCTCGATCACATGTCGGACCGCCTCAGGGAAGTGTTGGACGCTAGCCTGGCGTCCGGACGCTTCCCTGAGCGCTGGAAATGCGGGAAGCTGGTCCTGCTGAGGAAGCCGGGACGGCCTGCCGATTCGGTCACGGCCTATAGGCCTATCGTGTTGCTGGACGAGGCGGGTAAACTCTTCGAGAGGATACTCTCTGCCCGCATCGTCCGGCACCTCTGCGAGGTTGGCCCCGATCTGTCGACGATCGATGCCGTAATGCGCCTTAGGGCCGTGACCGAGGAGGCCGTGAGCTGCGGCGGAGTGGTGTTGGCGGTGTCCTTAGACATCGCCAACGCCTTCAACAGTCTGCCATTCGGCTGCATCGGGGAAGCACTCCGCTACCACGGAGTGCCAGAGTACCTGAGGCGGCTGGTGGCAGACTATCTTGAGGAGCGTACCGTCATGTACGAGGACCGAGATGGCGTCTTGAGACGCAAGGCCATGTCGTGCGGTGTTCCACAGGGGTCAGTGCTAGGACCACTCCTGTGGAACATGGGATACGACTGGGCCCTACGAGGGCGTCTCCCCCCCGGGCTGGGTGTAATCTGCTACGCGGATGACACCTTAGTCACGGCCCGGGGGGCTAACTTCCAGGAGGCGGCGCGCCTGGCCACCACAGGAGTGTCCATGGTGGTCGGGCGCATCGAGGCGCTGGGTCTGCGGGTGGCCCTGGATAAGACGGAGGCCCTACTCTTTCATGGGCCCCGTCGTGGTCCACCCGCCGGCGCCTCGATCGAGGTCAACTCGGTCCTCGTACCGGTCCGGGCCCAGATGAGGTACCTGGGTCTGGTCCTAGACGGAAGGTGGCTCTTCGACGAGCACTTCAGACAGCTGGCTCCAAAGTTGGTGGGCACTGCCTCCGCCCTAGGGCGACTTCTGCCCAATTTGGGCGGGGCCAGTGTCCCCACTAGGCGGCTGTACACGGGGGTGGTCCGGTCGATGGCACTGTACGGTGCACCGGTGTGGGCGACGGCTCTGTCCGCCCAGAATAGGGCGCGCCTATGGCGCCCCCAGAGGATATTGGCGGTCAGAGCCATACGCGGATACCGCACGGTGTCGACCGAAGCGGCCTGCGCCTTGGCCGGAACACCCCCGTGGGATCTGGAGGCGGAAGTGCTCGCCGAAGTTTATCGACGAGTGGCTGAATTCCGGGCGGAGAGGGGCATTCGCCCTCCGCCCGAGGACGTACGCGAGTGGCGCGAAGCCGCTCGTCGAGCCACCTTGGCTAGATGGTCTTTCCGGCTGGAGACTCTACGCGCTGGCTTCGCCACCGTGGAGGCTCTCCAGCCGGTCATCGCCGAGTGGGCACGGCGGCAGCACGGGACCCTTTCCTTCTGGCTGACGCAGGTGCTTTCCGGGCACGGTTGCTTCGGAAAGTATCTGCACTCGGTCGCAAGGAGGGAACCGAGTCCCGCCTGCCACCACTGCGACTGCAGAGAGGACACGGCCCAGCACACGCTGGCGGTCTGCCCCGCATGGGCGGTGCAGCGCCGGGCCCTCACTGCAGTAATCGGAGAGGAACTCTCGCTGCCGGTCGTAGTCCGCTCCATGGCCGGTAGCGACAGTTGTTTCACCGCGGTCGCAACCTTCTGCGAGGACGTAATCTCGCTGAAGGAAGCGGCGGAGAAGGCCTGGGAGGATGACCTCCACTCGGACCCGATCCGCCGCCGGCGCCCTGGGCGGCGGAGGCGCGCATACCTGCGTCTCATGCCGCCCTGAGAGTGGCCGCGGGTGGACGGGACGGGTTTCCCCGTCCATCCGCTGTAGTGGCCAGCCGCGAGGGGGTGGCGTCCGCGTGTGACCGGACGTTGCCCAATTTGAGAGGATATGGAGATGGCGCCCGCAACAGTGCGGGCAGGCGCCGGGAGGGGTCCAGAAGGAAAACAGTTACCTGGATCCCTTCCAAGTACAGGCGCAGAGAGGTCACACCGTGTGGTTTTAGTCGGTTCGAGTCCGACACACCACCCCCGCCGAGAGCCCCGGTGGGGTGACGGTCCGTGGGGATTTCCACACGTTAAAAAATAAAAAATAAAAGGTCCGATGCCAGTCGCTCCATGAAAAAAATGATTTTCAGGTTAAGCCGGTTAAACTAGTAGCTGACCCCAAATGAAAGAATAAAAAGACTTATAAAATACTTTCAAAACGATAAGTACTTTAGACTGAACAATTTAACCATCCAAAATCTTCACAATCGGTATCATTCGGGCCACCTGACACAGCGTGCAATTAAGAGACATTGTCCCGTATAAATCTTTATTTGTCTGTCGACCCCTGCTTTTTACCAACAGACTGACAGCTCAGCACTCATTAACAGTATGTACTGGGCCGTGTAAATGTGAGTTGGTGAAAACTTTTTTGTTTGGTTGAAATTTTAATACGCCAGTGCAATTTAGCCAACCATTTGTAAAATACGGACGTGTACTTTAAAAACGGCTTCAATTTGTCTACATAGCCGAACAATTTATAAAAAAAAAAATATGGAGAAAGTATCAGCTACCGTATATTATGTGATGTAGGCAGTGGCGGCTGTACCTTAAGTGCGCTCGTGCGCTGAACCACCAATTCAAAAGATTTAAAAATCACAAAATACTTCATCTTCATTTTTAAATTACCATTTTATTAGTTATTTTTTAAACATACAAAACGTATAAAAAATTAAATCTCCAATAATCGTGAAACAGTTTGAGCGCTTTACTAAATTTTTCCTGTATAGACAAATTCTCGTGCGCTTCGGCGAGTGCACGAGGACTGCTAAACAACTTGTAGGAGATACGAGTAAATACGCCTGACGCGTGAAACAAAAGATAGTTCATAGAAATGTACAGAGTAATGAGTGAGTTTTCGAGCGCCGCACGTGCGAACCGAGGATTGCCGAGAGCACCCGATGTTTGACGAATTGGCCGGCCGGCATGGGCGTACGTTATTGTTTATTTATATTACCTACCGTAATTGTTTTTATTTTTTGTTTAGATTTTTTTCGAGAACTTTTATTCTATACTGCGTATGGTGTTAGTGAAAATGAGCATAAACATTGATTATATTAAAGAAAATAACAGAACTTTTCAAAAAAATGAACTTAAAATTGGCCGGACCGCCACGGCCCTTTTTAAATTTAAAACAAGAGTGCAAATCGAAAAATAAAGTATTTACGCGAAGTTTTAAAAGTTAGATGCTTAATAATAGAAAGAAATGGTTGTGTGGATGTGAGCGTCTTAATGCATTCTTTTGTTTTCCTTGCATTATTTTTGGCGGAGAATCGATTTGGACAGAAACAGGTATCAAGGATTTGACGCATTTGAGTGAAAAAATAAAAAAAAACATGATTCTTCACAAGTACCAAATGTAATGAGTTTGTCTGTGTTAGGCACGGTCGACATTCGTAATCAGCTAGATTCTATGTGTAGAAGCAATTTTTGTTTTGTTGCATTTTCTAATTTTAATATTTTAGTAAAGTGCACCACCAGTTCGATAACCCACCAGCCGCCACTGGATGTAGGGTATCTAATATAGAAATACCTTTAAATATTACAAAATATTTCTCTGCTCTATGACGCTGTCGTGAATTTCGTTGCTTTTCAATAGGTGGATGTCTAGCGTAATATGTTTAACACTTGCTTACAATATTCAGCTATGAAAGTTTTTGTTAAGAAACTTTAATAATGTAAGTACATTATGTACACTTATGGAATAAGCTCAGTTACTTTATTCAATGGTAA
This sequence comes from Phragmatobia fuliginosa, assembly GCA_932526445.1. Classification (NCBI taxonomy): domain Eukaryota; kingdom Metazoa; phylum Arthropoda; class Insecta; order Lepidoptera; family Erebidae; genus Phragmatobia; species Phragmatobia fuliginosa. Next base: position 9,123,475 of record OW052064.1, on the reverse strand, counting down.
ACAAAGTGTAGTTGGCAACCATATATTATGTACCTACTTAAAAAAAAGTGTTTTAAAGTGAGGCATATTATGATATAGTCAGAAATTATTTATTAAAGGAAACTGATGTAATCGACTACCTCGGTGGCGTAAAAGTAGCATGTGCGACTGCTGTTCTTGAGGCCCCGGGATCGATTCCCGGGTTGGACCAATTAATTGTATGATCTGCAAAGTATTGTTTTGTATGGTTTCTATGTTTAACGTGTATGCATTTAGAAAAAAGTATATAAGTATTTATTTCAGTTGTCTAGTATCCATAGTTCTAACTCTGCTTAGTTTGGGACTAGGTGGTGTGTTACGAGTAAATGGCCAAAATATTTGTACACTAGCCTTCGCCCGCGATTACGCCCGCTTGAATCTCGATATTGCAGTAAAAAGCAGCCTGTGTTATTCTGATATAAAGGCTATATTACTGTGTTTCATACAAATCCATGCAGTAGTTTCTGCGCGAAAATGCAACAAACATACATACTTACTAGCTTTCGTGTTTATAAATTAGTAAGGATAGTAAGGATTTCATTACATACTTTCTACAATTACATTTCACTATCAGCTTTAGGTAATTCATATGTAGCGTAGAGAGGCGCGACATCGTCCTGCCCTGAGGGTGATTCTCAGTCACCCTGGGATGTACCTCAATCACGGGGTATAGCACAGCCTACTCCAGAAGCCGCTAATGCGTTCCTGGAGTTCCTCCCGACTGCTGAACTATGTCGCCATTTTGCCAGGACTCCGACATCACCCAATTTTTTTAGATGGAAATTCAATTCACGGCATTTAATCTATTATATTTTTACTTTTATATTAATTCTAACAAATTTAATTCAAAAGTTCAAGTTTAAAACGATGTCAAAAAGAGCCCCGAGCGTAGTGGCCTCTGAGACAGAGCTCAATTACGTAGTTAGTAAAAGCATTTTACTGTTGTGTACTTTGAACAGATATAGGAGAACAAAACATTGTATAGGTAAGCAACATGGTGGAACTTTAATACTCTCAGATTTATTTCTACCATCTGTACTAACACAATAGTTTGCCTAGACTGAATGACCGATTTATCAACGTAGGGCCAAATCATATGGACTACAAACCTAATACTGTGATGCTTTTTATGTCGTCAACACCTATTAACAATATTTTTTCGGATATTTTATCCCTGAGGGTACAAAATAAGCGATTAAAGTATGTATGGAAGATCCTTATTTTCAAAATTAGAAACACGTTATAAGAAATAATGATCTAAGTGAAGCCTCAGGCAATAGATAGTAATTAATAGTTTTTCACTTTCAAAATTATAGTCTTCTGAAAGATAAATACTAGTAATTCTTTACTATTCTTTAGGCAACGACAATTCAAAGAATTTAATACCTATTACGATTACGTACCACCACGATTACGTGGTAATTGTTTACGACATACTACAGCATTCTATACAATGACAGTTCAACTCATGTACTTAAAAGAAACTAATGAAATAAGTAAAAAAATTTTTTTATATATTTGTTGAAGCCTACCAAAGTGACTTTACTTTGCCTGATGAAAAGCAAGAGTAGAATCCAAGAGTAGGGCCACCATTCTCATTGTGAGTGCATACAATGCAGCCTCGTTCCCCACGCCATGGCGACTTAGTGAAATATTTCTGCATTATTGCATCTGCATCATCTGCAATGCATCATCCCGGGTATTGGGTCCCCGGTCTCACACTCAGTAAAGAAAGATGACAGAACGAATGCGGTGATTTTACGAGTAGATTGGTCTTCTGTGTGAGTGTGGTACATCCCCGGTCGAGTTGGCCCATTCGTGCTGTAAAAGCGTGGCTCTACTACCTATAAAACTCTACTACTTAATGAAATTTCAAAGAATCTCAACTGTCGGGCAAACTTTAGTAATGATTAACTTAACAAAAATATCCTCAATGGTTTTACACACCAAAACCAGCCTATCCGACTACACACATACATACACAGTTTTAAATACATATATACTTTAATTTCAAATACAGGACCGATGCCAAATAATCGTGAAACTTTGAACTCACTACGACAGTATCACACCGAAGGGAGGGAGCACGTCAACGTCGCGCGTAACACGAAATCTCGATAAATTTTAAAGTGCTTCTGCCAACATACCCTCGTGCCTGCAGCCATTCGTCCTAAATCTACAGTCGAAATGTACGCTGTCGGCTACTTCATTAATAATACACGTATCCTTTTATTGATTTCCAATCTAAGGAGTTGAAAATTTGGGCTTAAAATATCATTTAATATCTTCAAATGAATGTTGATTAATTTTACACCAATCTGAGTACATTTTTAAAATTTTGGAATAGTTTTCTTCGGTGGTAGGCATATCAATGGTGGTAGGTATTAATATGTATATGTATACATGAACACTGATTTAATTATCAAACTTGTAACACTATATTGTTGTTATGATTTACTGTACGTACTTGTATGATTAACTGTAAGTGCAGTGAGCAGTTGAATGATTGAATAAATACAAAATTTTAAGCTATTGTATAGCTTTTATCGCGGACTTTGAGCGTGGCGACCGAATAAAAAATTCCGTAACGAAAAAACCTAACACCCTTAAAAAGTATAGAGAATATGATTGTAACTGCAGTGCGACAAGGATGTGGCGGCTCCGTGCGCATGCGTACTGCCGCCACTGGCCGTTATCTGTTGCCTTGACAACACAGTCATTCTAGATTTTTAATAGGAACCCCATCGAGTTTGGGCTCGTTTGATTCGTCTTGACGAGTACTTTGACACTATATGGTAATCAGGATCTGATGATGGACCTGGAAGGTGGCCATAGGAACCCCATCGAGTTTGGGTTCATTTGATTCGTCTTGACGAGTACTTTGACACTATATGGTAAACAGGGTCTGATGATGGAGCTAGTCAGTCAGTAGTCAGTCGTGAAGCTAAGTGTCTGTTCCAATTCGTAGAGGAATGGAATGGTCTCCATATGAATGGAGGAGAACAGACAAGAAACTCCTCTAAGAAACACTCTTTTCCAACATAGTTAAAGATAAAATTAAGTATAAAAATAAAGATAAAATTTCATTATACAAATATTTTGGACATCTTACCAAGTCTTAAAGTCCCAAATCAAGCAGTGCTTGTAATTTGGGTACTAGATAATTGATATCAATACATAAACACATTTTTTTGTAAATACATACATTTTATACATAGAAAACACCCAAACTCGGACATAAATATGTGTGGATAACAAAAACGTTTGGTCCGACCCGGGAATCGAATCCGAGACCTCAAGCACAGCAGTCGCATACGATGCCACTTCGCCACCGAGACAGTAATTTGTTAGTGATATTTCCGTATACGGCATAGAACAGACGTTAGTAAACAAATCTGCTATTCAGTTGTGGGTGAATTCACAATATCTAAGACTCAAGATCAACAAATGTCAAAAGTGATTAGAAGAAAGATCAGGAAATACCTATAATATTAGTCAGTTTCTTCATTGCTCAAGAATTTACATTCCTCAAAAAGAAGTGACATACCCTTATCTAGTCTCGGAAAATGAGCTATGTTAAACAAAAAGGATTGATATATACTTTCTGATATAAACACATTCAACTAACGAAGTAAACAAACTCTGCAACTTTATAAACAAAACATGATCATGAATTAAAATGTATAAAATGTACATACGCACAAATTAATTACATGTGTAAATAACTCTTCTTGTATCCAATTATGTTCGTCTACACGCAAAAAAAATATTAAGTGACTCAATCTAGATTTTAAATCGTTCATGCGTCAAAATTAACTAAATAAACGCAGCATGACTTCCAATTAGCAAGAATTTATTTAAACAACAAAAGAATGGTACAAATTTAAGTACGACAAAAAAAATTGCTACTGTTCCCATGTCTAACCACCATTGAGCACAACAAAAAACAACAGCATCGTTATAACATACCTACTTGGTGAGCCGCTTCCGTCTTAACAAAGGATTATTGCACAAACTTTGCCTTCATTACATGTTAAATTCACTTGTTTTACAACTTTTTTATTTACTTATAATATGTTGACGTTACGATGTGCCTCGCTAGGCTGCAAGGCGTGTCATTTACTTAATATTACTTTTTTACGAGTTTTTTTTATGAATTTTTGTCTTACTTGCTCGAGGTTCATGAAGTCTTCATAGTATACGCACTAAATGAAAAAAAAAAACACAATTGTAAAAATTATTTTCTGTAACATCAAGTTATTTGAGTCGTCTTCCATCAACTTTCACAGAAATTTCAAAGTGTCTAACTATATATTAATGTACATGTACAAAATGACAACTGAAGCAAACAAAACACAAGTGGCACGTGTCATAAAATACCCATCTTTACGATTGCAAAGGTAACGACAGTCGTAAAAAATGCAGAATAACATTAGTAATCGAAGCTAATTGTATCAGGGGACACTTTTTAGGCATATTTTATACGTTTTTCCGTCTGTTTCAAATTAAAAAGTAATAACTCGCAGTACCGAATGGTCCTGAGCCGAATTATTGGGATGATTTATTTGATCGTAAATTTTTTTGTGGTTTCTTACAAAGTAATCTCGGTATTGTACAATGTTGCACTGGCCCAAGAATAATTGTTTGCTGTGTTTTGGGTCACAGATTCCCCCATACAGAATCCCCTAGGAGTAATCTGTGGTTTTATGTAAAACTTTTTTGGTTGTGTGAAATAAGTAGTCATTGTTTATAGAAAGAAGCGCATACAACCATTTAAAAAAAAAAAAGAAAAAGTTGGTCGTAGTTTGTAGAACCACGCTGATTTCAGCACGAATGGGTCGGCTCTAACGTGTTAGTCCTACCCTCACACAGTAGACCAACCTAAAATCGATAGAATTTTTGTTCTCGTATTTCCTTGGTGAGTGTGAGACCGAAGACCCAATGATGCAGAATATCTCACTTAGATGCCATAGTGTGGGTCACCATGCTGCATTGTCTATATTCACAATGAGAATGGTGACCCCTAATTTTTGATTCTACTCATGTTTTCCATAAGACAGAGTAGAGCTACTTTGGTAGTCTTTAATATATATAGTAGTAATAATATAGTTTAATAGAAGCCCGGTAGTATAGCAGGTCAAAACCTCATTTCTAAGGAGAAGCCTAATTACAGAAATTGACTACTTAATATTGTTGATGATGATAATGTTAATAAGAAATAAGTAGGTTTATTCTTACATTTAAAAATCTCTGGTTTTCTTTCATTCCAGCTCATCGTATGTTCAGGTCTTAAGATCTTAAGATTGTCACAAATTTTGAATTGAGACTACTTTTAAGGACTCCTCTAGAGGCAAGTAAAACAAGCGTAGATGGTAATTTATCCATAACGTGCATAACATACGACAACACAGGACATATATATATTTGTTAATGCTGTTATGAAGTTAATAAGAACAATATATTCTTCTATTCTTCATAAAAGAGTGTATTTAAACCCTCTTTGAAAATGTCTCATTAAAATGTCTGAACAAGACCATACATATTTAGTTTTTTTTTTAAACACTGCTATTGTGTTTTGTACATTGTCATTACTTTTATGACAACTGAACATGCTACAATCGTGTTTGACTATGACAAATCATAGGTTTTACAAAGGACTGTTAAATGTATACATGTATATCATATAATTTGACTGCCTTGTTGGTCTGGTGGTTAGCTTATGCGGCTTCTGATCAAGAAGTCTTGGGTTCGATTCCCGGGTTGAAGCAAACATTTGTATGATCTGCAATTTTTTTTTAACTCTGGGTGTTTTCATAATAATTTGTATGTATTTCCAAAAAAAGCAGTACATTTATGTATTTCAATCAATTGTCTAGTATCCAAAACACAAGCTCTGCTTAGTTTGGGACTAGATGACGTTGCGTGTAATACTATTACTATTTATTTACTATAAATTTTCAAATTTTTCTTCCAAAATCTTATTCTAAATTTATAATTTTATAATTACTTGTACAAAACAGTATTTAGATTGATACAGCTTTAGAATAAGCGAACAAAATAAGCTCAATACGAGAATGTTAAGAACCCTAATTAATAATTTTAGCGTATAGCGTAAATTAAAGCGGTCAAGACAACCTTCGCCAGCCGCTAGGTGGCAGCACTGTTCCCAGTATCAGACATTTCCCGTCTTTAATTAAAACTTAAGATTCATTATCTTAACTTTAATTTCATTGCACGGCATCTTTGCGCAGATGACGGGTGTGCCAACACTCGCAGTCAACTTTATAATTAATAGTATAATATTGATAATGTTTTTTTGTTCGAAATGAGTAAATAAATTATAAAAGTTGAGGAACAGTCCGAAGAACATTTTTATTATTTGTAAGTTTATGACATTGAATTTGTCACAATTTTTTTTTCAAGGATCGAACAAAGTAGTGTGCTATTGGGGAGACGGCCTAGGTTCAGTATTTTTTAATTTATGTTTTTATATTAGCTGCCTAATTGCCAAAATCACAGTTCTCACTGCCACTGCGGACAATTCAGGACTGCGTATTGTGGTTCTTGTCACTGAGAGCCATGGGAGATGCCTATGTCCACGAGTGGGTGTCTTTTCAATGAGATAATAGTTTTGTAGCAGTGTATTATTACTTGTTTACGAAATTATCATAAACCTCCCACACATAGGACTATAAAGCAGACAAAGTTAGGAATAAAATCTCCATAGCATAGCACATCTGCACTAAGTTTAAATCAATATAGCATTACTATTAAAAGAAAACACAAAACAAAAAAATATTAGTATAAAGTTTATTTATAACAAGCATAGAAGTTCAACAAAACCACTACTATTTAAACCCACTCGTGAAGAAGCTGTTATAGATAACCAATTACATGTTGTTATAGCTGACTACAGGTCCGTGTTGATAGTAAAATGTAGGCAGTGAAAATTGCAAGCATTTGTCAAAGTCTACCCTGCCTAAATGGTGCATAAATAAAGGTCAGATGGAAAAAAAAACTCTTACTACTAAGGTTAGGTGATCTCACGTTAACGAAATATTTGTGTGATCCACAAATATGTGTTTCGGAGTCTGGGTGTTTTCTATGTATAACGTATTAGTATTTACAAAATAGTATAGTATGTTTATGTATTTATATCAGTTGTACCCATAATACAAGCTCTGCTTAGTTGGGGACTAGATGACGTCGTGTGTAATATGTGTGAAATATTGATTTATTTAAAGTATAAGTGAGTATTAGAACAAAAAATATTTTAATGTTTACAAATACTATAAAGAGCAAATAGCTTCGTCAATAATTTCTGGTTTATATTAGCATAGGATAAAATAAATATTAGGATATGTTCTTTCCAGACAAGCATTGAAAAATTTCATTTAGTACAGATTTTGTGTACAGATTTCGTGCAATCACATGAAATTGCCTCGTTGTTCCAGTCGATAGCGTATGGGACAACTAATCAAGAGGTCTCGAGTTCAAATTCCGGGTCAGGCTAAAAAGTGTTTTTGGGTTTTTCTAAAGAAATTTCTAATTTGAAGTTTGGAATTTTGGCGGTGACTCACGCCCGTGCCTCGGAGAGCACGTAAAGCAGTCGGTCCAGTTATTACGAACATCTATCGTTGTTGGGAAGTCAGTGCCCTAAAATTTACTGACAACTAGTTCATCCCTTGGATTTCAGTTCTCTCTTAGGGTTGCGGAGGTCCGATGCCAACCGCTCAGTGGAAAAACTCATAATCAGGTCGAACTAGTAGTTGAACTAGTAGCTGACCCCAAATAATATTGGGAAAAAGGAAGAAGAATTTCGTGCAACCACAATAAATTTCAATAGTGTAAACATTGAATTGCTTAGTATAAGAGAATCGTTATCAAACACAATCAACAATACACAATTTAAATTTGGAAATGCAAAAAACAAACGATCTTGTTACCAAATGTCACTGGTGTCAGTTACTTTTTGCAGTCTCGACAACATCGCGTGACTACAGTACGTCGAACAGACTTATCGTAGGGGCAATGATCTATTGCACATTTTTACGGAATAAGCCATAAAATTGGACGTTACACGTTCAATTGTTTGGGTATTTGTTAGTAAAAATTCGTATGTTCTTTCGTCGACTAATAAAGTCGCGATTATTTCATAATAAGTATGTCGGCGTATCGATTATTTTAGCTGGCAACACTGTTAAGACACTGACGCAACACCGGGCACTGGCGCATGCGACCGGAGACCGCAGGGATGGGATTCATTGAAACTTTAAAGTAATAATAACGCAATGGATTATTGCTTTTAGTCGATTACTTTCATGTCATAAGTCGTAGACAAGGATCACAGGTGACAATGATTTTATCCCACCTCTAGATGATTATTGTTCGTTTATTCGTTCGCGAGTTCCTTTAAAAATGGAACGTCGTCGTTGACGAGCAGAGTTATAGCGGATCATCTCGTGTGAGCACCACGTGTTCGGTGGAGCGTCTTATTTAAAATTATTAATCATGGGCTGCTATTCAATGTCCTAACTGTATTTCGTGATCGAGTGCTACTATAAAGTGAATGTACGAGAATATTCTCCTCACCCGCCAACTCACATCTACCCTAAATTAGAAATATGAGGCCTACTAACGTTCCCAGTGGATTTAAGATTTAACAAGTATTTAAGTTTGGCCCATGTCCAGTTATGGACTTTTATAGGTTTTTGATGATGAAGTTTCATAAAATTATTTAATAAAGGAACAGAAAAATTGAAACAAGTGTCATAATATATTAACAACATTTGACTGACCAATGCATTGTTTTGTATAATTTTAACAAAAAGGAACCGACTTCAATGAAAAACTATTCCGAGTACCCAAATCGCGACATTGTGCCTATGATTTTTGAGGAGTTCCCTCGATTTTCTCGGGATCCCATCATCAGATCCCGATATGGTGACGATGGGACCACCTGTAAGCTACGCCCATTCCAATGCAAAAATAATTTTTGAAATCGGTTCATAAACCACGAAGTTATCGCTGAACATACATAAAAAAAAAAAAAAAAAAAAAAAAAAAGATTCCGACGAATTGAGAACCTCCTCCTTTTTTTTGAAGTCGGTTAAAAAGAACTTTATGGCACAGCATGCGTTGACATACGTAGTTTTAGTAAATCGTTCTTTACCTGTATGTAACAAAGTTTTGTATGTATGAAGCAGTCAGGTAAAAACTTAGACTAAGAATGACCAAGACCTGACATGCCAACAAGCCTTACCACGAGAGAGTGAGATAACGATACCATTTTCCAGTGTGTTAGAGAAAAATAGAGATACGTATTTTTTGTCCTTATCGCCGTATAGGTTTGTCACAAAACATTTGTGTCAAACAAAGTTCAAAGCGGGAATTTATCAGGAGTGAAAATAAGGCTTTTTTGAGTGAATTACTGTGTGATTTTAAGTTAAACTAATTGTTTTCAACCCAGATACTTTAACAAATATGGTACAGTGTTGTGTTTTCGGCTGCAAAAGCCGTAGTGAACGCAAATATGAAAATATAACCTTTCACACGTAAGTATAAAAAATAGCGTTTTATCGGCCTAATATTGTTTTTAATACTAGCTACGATTGATTACATCAATTTTTGTTTGTTAATGTGCAGAAATAATTGAAAATAAGTGATAAAAACTAGTTTCTAAAGTGTGAAAATTTTGTAATTATCCTACCAAATTGCGTAGGTTGTCACAGCTAAAGTTTGAATGACCATTAATGTGTTAAGGTAATTTTGCAAGGTTACCAGCATTTTAGGGATAACGCATCAGCCTTTTGAAATTACCCCATATGGTGAGGAAATTTAATTTGATTTGATTTGTGTTTTATTGTCCTCCAGATTTCCAAAAGATGAAAATGTGCGTAAAATGTGGTTGAAGGCTACTGGACGACAAGGTTGGGCAATAGCAAAGCTATATGTAAAAATATTTGAACGTAAGGATATATTACAGTACAAAAATATGCTGATAACTAGAGACAAGAAAACTAAACTAATTTCTTCAACATACTTATTTTATTTATGGGCCAATAAATACTATAACCTTCTAAAAAATGTTTTTTTTAATGCAATCAATCTTGATCCCGGTTACATCCTCAGCTTTCGTTTTGAAGGCCTTTTTAATCTAACCATATTTGACAGATTTTTAAAACGTTTGGAACAGTAAACGGAATAACGATTCTCCCTTATTAATGGGGAATTGTTTTAACCTGGCAACATTAATATTTAATGTACTTTGTTGCTATCCCTTACGGGTGCACGCATATGACCGGTCTAGGTCATTCTTAGTCTAAGGGTAAAAATAATCATTCATCGTTAAGTTAACCTCTCAGGGGTGATATTTAGAAAAAGTCTATGTTATTTTGTGCCTAGAACATAAATTATAGCAGTTACCAAACTTTCGAGTTTGTTACTCCAGCGGTTTCCTAGTCGACAAAATTGGGAGAAATTTTCCACCCCATCAACAATAAACACAGTGACAAAGAATCCCAAAATGTATGAAGCACTTTCCTTCCCCTCTCCACTTTTCAGAACACTAAACTTCCACTACAAGACAAGCTCGGTATCCTGGGCATGGATATTATCCGGGATCTCAAACAACGGGAGTTGTCAAACATTGAGAGTCACCAAGGCGGTCTCGCGGAAGCTAGGGTGCTTAACAAGGTGAGAAGGTTCTTCTCGCCGGAAATCTGTATCTTGTATACAAGACCCAAGTTCGTACTTGCTTGAAGCTCTCGACTGGCTGTAGCGGCGAGCAGTTCGCATTATAAATAGTCCCGAAACCACCGAATTCCTTGAGCCTCTGCAGTTACGGAGAGACATCGCCTTTACAGCAGTCTTCTATCGCCTTTACCATCGACAGTGTTGTGAAGAACTCTTCCAACTGATCCCTCCTTCTCCTTTCATTTACATTACAACACGTGCTGGACTTTGACGTCATCGCTTTAGAGTGGAAGCAATACGAGCATTTAAAGACTGAAACTCACTACCAGCTCACGTGTTTGATTCCCACTATGATCCGGGGCCCTTTAAACGGGGCATGAAAAAAGCATCTCACTAAGCCGCCATAGGGTGGGCCGCCATACATTATTGTCTATATTCGCGGCAAGTGTGGTTGCCCCTACTGTTGGATTCTGATCATGCTTTCCATCAGGCAGGGTAGAGTCTCTTTGGTAGGCTCGATATATTTAAAAAAACTGGAACTCACACCTGCTCACGTGTTTCCCTCCCACTTAGATCTCGGGTCATTAAAGTGGTGCATGAAAAAGCATCTCATAAGACCGCCAAAGTGTGGGTCGCCATGTTGTATTATTTACATTTGGAATGACTATGATGGCCCCTACTCTTGGTATACATATATACTCATGCTTTTATTAGGCCCAATAGAACCATTTTGATAGGTTTCAATAAAAAAAATCACCCCACTCAATAAAAAGCAGGGAACGAAAACTAGAACACTTAGAAAATAGAACAAAGTGATTAAAGAAATATTTATACTACTCGTATCTCGTTTCTAGCTAGTAAACGGAGTAGAAGATATTGAGATGACCTTCATACCCATTGACATAGTAAATAAGCAGTGACATGGAAAGCTGTAAACATCGAAGAGTTATCTCTATGGCTGATCATTGTAGTCTTAGTGAGTCTAGGGTTAATGTTTTAAACATTATATTATGACTTTTCTTTTTAGGTCGATTTAGTTACATGTACAAAATGACGTATAACATTGACAGTTGCTGCAGTTGATATCATCAGGTATTGTTTTAATTTATGACAATAATGTTTAATAAAAAAACATATACAATTACTATACGCTCTCTTTATAAATAAACTAGCTGCGCCCCGCGGTGTTACCCGCGTATATCGTTATGGTTGCTAAGCAAGTTTGTTATGCATAGCAACCTGTGAAGTTTTGACAGGAGATAAACAGTGATACATTTTGACATCTACGATTTATGTATTTTTATAATCACCTATTTTTCGCTCCTGTATCTCGATTATTGCAGCAAAAAGTAGCCTATGTGTTATTCTGATATATAAGCTATATTACTGTAAAGTTTCATCCAAATCCGTTCTGTTGTTTTTGCGTGAAACAGGAACAAACATACACATATACTCACAAACTTTCGCGTTTATAATATTAGTAGGATGTTTATAAGTTAATACATTATATATTTTTCATATTTGCTAAAAGTAAAGAGACATACTGATTTCAGCTCGAATTCGCCGTCTCGACTGGGGCAGTACTACCCTCACACAGAAAACTAATTTGAAAATAACAGTATTCGTGTTGTCTTAATGTATTTTCATGTCGTATTGTATTGGTTGATCAGTGTGAGACCGGAGGCCAAATGATGCAGTAGCATCTCACTAAGTCGCCATAGTTTGAGTCACCATGCTGCGTTGCACTTACAATGAGGATGGTGACCCCTACTCTTAGATTCTACTCATGCTTTCAATCAAGCAAAATTGAGTCACTTATAGGCTATAAATAAAAATAACTGAAGGTAAGACTAATTTAATACTTAGATCGTCCAAAGGTCGTGATACATAAAATAGTAAATCTCTGTACTGAAAATGTTTCGCATCTCTACATGATTTTGACACTCGAGCGATCGCAGCTTCTACTAACACGTACACGTACATACACACATTAACTGAACATTCTTCATTTTCTGTCTAATTTATTACCCTTTAGATATCTCATAACGTGTGAACACAACCTTATTACGTATTAATAGGATAGATTACCCGTTGACAATGCATGAAAGTGAAACAAAAAAATAGCCAAATATAACTGTCACATTGAACAATACCGCCAGTAATCAACTCGCAACAACTCGACTATCAACAGTATAAATTAATTAAATGTAGGCACGTGCGTGTCGGGTACTACCGGACACGTGTCGTGAGTCCTGTCCGCTTCTCGCTATAAATCAATCAAGTGGACTTGCTTCATTGGAGGGTTATACTGAGGTATTTTAATAATGTTGCGATGGCCAACGTAGCAAAAGTTACAAACATACCGATTTTTTTTGATTGTGCCTGTTAAGACTAAAATTATAGTAATGTTGCTAATGTTCTGAGTTGATAACTTCATTTCGATTTCTTTGAGATTTTCATCAGTACTCTTATTATTTTATTGGATTGTATTTAATTTAATGGTATTGTTTACATGCTTATCACGTGGTTAGAACCGTGTTCTTTAACATTTAAACCGTATCTCAGAAGGATTAGAGAGTGGACATGAATTGTCAGAGTGGAATAACTGTACCGTCTGGCATAAGACCGAAATAATAAGTAAGAGCTGACGGCCAAGAATAAGAAGCAGAAAAAAAAAAGAATTTTACCCAGCAAAGTGTAAGTAATAGATACAGAAACAAATCGCGCAAGATTGTATCCATGTGCAAGTTGTTGTAAAATTGAAACTTTTTGTATTGTTAAACACTACACAATTTTCTTTAAATTTTAAATGAAGTTATTTATATTATTAAAAAAATCTAACAAATGTTTTCGTTGTGAATCAGATTTGTAATCCGTCATTTGACAATTACAGTTGTCATCAATTCATCATCGGAAATAGCCGTACCTAAGTATTTAATATATTATTATTATTATTTAATACACAAGCAGCTTAAAGCTGATGCGTGTATATCATTACACTTGTGTTTTTAAATGTTTATCAAGTCTGTTTTTGAAGATGTTCACATTTGGGGCACTAATGACGGGTTCTGGTTAAGAGTTCCACATTCGCACCACACGGTTTGGTAAGAAATGGTTTCGGGGATTTATATCTAATTTATTTTTTTAGTAATTTATTGAAGATTAATAATGGTGACGGATTAAGAATACAGACTGTCACCGCTCCTACTCATCCCGTGGGTGTCGTAAAAGGCGACTAAGGGATAAACTACGCAAGACTACATCGATGCAATAACAAGGAAAACTTGAAACCAACCCTATACCAACCCGTCTGGCCAGCGTGGTATAGTAGGCCAAAACCTCCTTGCTATGTCCAGCAATGGACTGTTAAAGGATGTTGATGATGAATTCTAAGTGAATACGCTCGAAATTTATTTTTTTACGCATTGTTTTAAATAAACTCATATCACATTCAAATATGGAAGTACCACACCTGACTCAAATGAAGTAAATAAAACCCATTTTCATTAAAAATAATACACAGTGTCACACAATAATGTCTTAGCTTAATATTAATAAAATCGAACTCTTATATACATCAAACCGTTACAAGACAGTAACAATCAATAGCACTTGTCATAGATAATTTCTTCAATGACTACAGTCTTAGATAACTGTTATTGCTACAATAACAGTTATTGTAGCAACGAGATCAACAATAACGTTAATCGTTATAGCTGCAACTGTGACGTCATTAACATAACAATTCACCTAATGTTGGTCCAGCTAGGCCCTAAATGGTTATAGGGGTACCATTTATTTAGATGATACTATTATACGATTCTTTCTTGAAGATTAGAGAGAAGAAGACGAAGTTATTTTTGAATGATGTACTTTCATTCGGATAGAGGGGTTTAGGGATTTTAAATGATCAAAACATCAGTTTAAATGTATATAAATAGTTTGTGCAGATTTTTGTGTGTATCTCACATTTTACTGCTTTATTATTTTGCCGTGTGATCACGGATTACTGTAAATTTTTAGAATTATAGTCCCTTTTATAAGTTCGCTCAGTGGTCGACCAAATTCGACTAAACTTATATTTTCTTTGGATTTCTGCACTTCTCCTCCCCATGAACTTTTTCTCTGCCAAACATACACTCAAACTCCTCCGTTACTGCATAATTTTCGTAGCAGAGCTTGTATTATGGGTTATAGACAACTGATATAAATACATAAACGTACTTTTTTATTATACTAGTAAATACTTACACACACTTTTTCTATGTGTAATAACACATAGAAAAAAACTAAACTTCGAAACAAATTTTTGTGGATCACACAAATATTTGCTCCAACTCTGGAATTGAACACTACCCCACCAAGGCGGTGTTACAAATTGGCTACAAAGTTAAAGATTTTTAAGAATAACTAAATTAAACTATAGACTTCCCGTATTCAATAGCCCAGTTTACCAGTGTATACTTTGGCTTGCTCTGTCGTGATAGAGCAGTTCTTGCAAAGATGACAATGCACCAAAACAAGATATTCGAAAGGTTGAAATTTAAAACCTAGTTTATTAAATTAACTAATGTGAACACAGAATAATAGAAAAGGACACATTTGTATAGTTCAGAAAACAAAGAGATCGGTGACCATATCGTCGGAAACCGTCACGGCGGTAAACCGGCGGTGCATTGGAGTTAATGCTTTAATTTCTTTTACTTTCTGGCCTAGTCGCAATATTGCGCCTTAATAAAGGTTACGATACCTTCTACTTTCTGAAGTTTCGAACGGGTACCGTCTACACGTGACCATGAACGGTATAACCCATTCGAAACGTCGGAAAGTAGAATAAGCGATTATGCAATAATTATCAAAAAATATGAGTATGTGTAAAAGTCGCGAAAGTCTAAAAACAGTTATATGCCTTACTATCAGTAGAAATGTATTAGAGAAGCTAATATACTCAATAATAATTAGTTTAAAAACGCATTAAGTACTTGCTTTTAACTAAATACTTCCAAGATAAATTTTCATTTTCGTATCTAAGCACTTTTGTTTTAGACCACAATGCCTTATCGAAGAATTTGATGGCAAAGAGCTTCTTGAGACGATCCTTACTGATGTTCATTGCCATTGTTTCTGCTCCACTTGTACTCAGTGAAGGAAGAATAGAAGGAAAGCGATAACAGTACACAATAAAACCTAGCCTTGTTTAATACCAGCGTTCGAGGATAGGACGCTGCCTCAATTTATAGAAAACCTTTTAACTTTTGTGTTTTAATTTTGAAACTTGGAATTGAACCCTATTTTTTTATTTTTTGTGAGGCTGCCTCCAAAGTATGTGTAGAATGCTAGAGTACTGGCCACCATACTCATAGTCAATCCAGACAATGTAGCACCCAGACTATGGGGAACTATTTAGATTCTTCTGCACCGTTAGGTCTCAGGTGTTAAGCTCACTAATAAGTATTTATTTCTAAGGCAATTTGAATAACACTTAGGATAAGGAACCGGCATATAGTAAATCTACTAAGTGTTGTCTGTTCCAAGCTGAATTGACACATGACTGACGGATAAATTGATCGTATTTATATTTATACACTATGAAAATTTAATATCCTTCATGAGGTGGGTGTACCGTGGAAATGGGCTTCCACGGTACACCCACCTGAAGGCTGAAGGCAAACTATACAAAGTTAAAGTTACTGTCATTTGATGACAAATTACTTCCACTCACACTAAGCTCTATCAAACTGAAGGTTACAGATGCAGTGGCAAGTTGTTCGCAATGCTACTTCGCTAGTAAGGTCCCTTGCTTTGTAGATTTGCAACATAAATAGCTGTAAAGTTGCAACATAATTTGTAAATACATAAATTGCAACAAAAAAATCAAACTTCTAAAGTAACACAATCAAAGGGTTGATTGTGTTACTTTAGAAGTTTGATTTTTTTCACAGCTCTAAGGGATAGTAAACTTCAAATACTCAGATATTTGATATGAATTTCAGCTTGATACACGTTCACACGCACTTATATTTATTTGTGTTTCAACCTATGGCCGTCCACTGCTGAACCAAATTCGCCAACCATCCCGGTCTTGGACAGTCCGCATCCATCTATTGCCGGAAAACTTCCTCAAAATTTTTATATATTTAATTCGTAGTTCCTCGATCAATTAAGAATCCCTGACCTGATCTCTACATTTCATTACCTTTTTTTTACTTAATAAGGAGATCCTTTGGACTGTCTTGTTGGTCAAGTGGTTAGCGTATGCGGCTGCTGATCAAGAGGTCTCGGGTTCGATTCCCGGGTCAGACCAAATATTTGTGTGATCCAAAAATATTTGTTTCGGAGTCTGGGTGTTTTTCTATGTATAATATGTATGTATTTACAAAAAAAAGTATGTTTATGTATTTATATCAGTTGTTTAGTACCCATAACACAAGCTCTGCTTACTTTGGGACTGGATGATGTTGTGTGTAAGATGTCCAAAATATTTATATTATATTTATTTACTTTAAAATAGCTTCACTTTAAAGCAGCCTAAGGTGTAAGGATTTATTAATGGTCAAGTCTGTTTTAAAAAAAAAAACATTTGCTAAAAGAAAGCACTTCTACCAACCATTAAGATGATCAACAAAGGAATTTTTCATAAACATCTCAAAATAGGACAAATAAGTACTAGGAATTTAATATGCCATAAACTATAACAGCCTATAACATTTTTAAACGGAAACAGTCATTTTGAACTTTACGTCAACTGAATAGAGACGAATTTGTAGTTATGCGCCTACAAAAGTAACATAGTAAGGGTGACAATGCGGCCGCGAAAATTTTACAATTCTCGCAAAGATTGTCATTAGAAAATAGCTCTAGTGATTGAATGCTTAAGGTTCCTTTAGACATGTGTAAATATTTCTTTAGCAGAGTCCTTATTCTGGTATTGCAAGTGAAGTCTTGAGTGCATATCTGTCCTTGCTTCAAGCTTTACGTCTCTTAGAAGATGGTTGGAAGCTTCTTAGAGTTTCTCAGTAAAATGTTTTCTTAGTATATTCTCGTACAATATTAGTGGACGCATAGCTTTACTTTGTGGTCTTTGATGTTCAGTTTAATGTGGGCGTTGATAGGAAAAGTTGACAGGATATTATAATAAGGTGCTTCGATGTTGTGTTTATAACATGCTTGTCATAGTAAGATAAGAAAGGAAACAAGAAATATAGAAGGATATGAAAAAATAAGCATTAGCTCTGTTAATCCCTGGCCTAAATGCATATAGAGGGCAGAAATTACAGCTTTATCCACGATACGCTAAATTCTGGAGTGTTTTAATCGAAACAAGAAAATAATTAAATGGTGTCGCAGAAAGTACGGAACAAAACGTAATGCTAGATTAAAATTCATTAATAATGGTTTTTTCTATCTCTAAACTGGTTGGCGCTGATTACTGCTGTCCATGGCATCGCGATAACGAATCAAACAGACCGAAATACTACCATTGACGAATCCATTTTAACTGCTGTTATTTCTGGCGGAAACACATGCTCGACATATCCTATATACCTATACTCCTGACATAAAAATGAACAACGGTAAAATAGGTTTAATTTCAAGTTCTCTATTCCAATATATGTTTTCTACCCAAAAATACCATTTCTACCGTAGAAAATGGAGTCTACTATCAAAAGTAAATAAATAAGAAATGAAGAATATGGTGTACTTACAAAAACTTGTACCGTGGAGTAGGAGGTTTTGAAAATCAAGTGTATTCCTTTTTATTACGATCACGTACCTGAAATAAAAACAAAAAATAATTAGTGAGGTGTCGTGTCTCGTATAATTGGGTCAGCGGTGGGTCTTTATTTAATTTCCGAAAAGATTAAATTTTCCGTGTCGCCAAGTTATGGCTTTCACATGCAAATGTGACTCGGGCTTGGGATGACTGCATCTGACACAAATACGAAAACGTTAGACAACGTCATCAGAATTACATGAACGTCGACGGATTAGTATGAAATTTCGCACACTTATAATTTTTGTGGAGGACGCTGTTTCAAATATGCATAAAAACATTAGATCAATAAATAAAACGTCACACACACTGATATGTATTTGACCCAGATACGAATTGATACTGTTTTGTCAAATTAACAGAGTAGCGTAGCCCAGACGAAATCCGTGATTAGGTATAGGTTATAGTCTCGGACAATAGAACACAATAATGTTTAATTAATGCCCGCGGCTCCGCCCGCGTAAAGAGTAGCGTATGTTCTTTCTCAATAACCAAAGTATCTTCATGGTAAATTTACGGTATGAAAACTTTTTTAGAAAATTAGATGATCAATTGTGAGATAAATCAAATTCATACTTTTTTTTTAAATATATTTAAGCCTACCAAAGTGACTCTACTCTGCCTTATGTAAAGCATGTGTAGAATCTAGGAGTATACTATGTATATAAATAAAAAAAATTAAAGTGTCTGTTTGTAACTTTAAAGTAACAGCTTCTCACTTAATGCAACGTAACAGTTTTTAGGGTTCCGTAGCCAAATGGCAAAAAATGGAACCCTCATTGATTCGTCATGTCTGTCTGTCCGTCCGTATGTCACAGCCACTTTATTCGGAAACCATAAGAGCTAATCTTTTGAAACTTGGTAAGTAGATGTAATCTGTTAACCGCATTAAGATTTTTACATAAAAATAGAAAAAAACAATACATTTTGGGGGTCCCCATACTTGGAACTGAAACTCAAAAAAAATTTTTTCATCGAACCCATATGTGTGGGGTATCTAAAGACGGGTATTCAAAAATAATGTTGAGGTTTCTAATATCATTATTTTCTAAACTTAATAGTTTACGCGAAAGATACTTCCAAAGTGGAAATATGTGTCCCCCCCCCTGTAACTTCTAAAATAAGAGACTGATAAAACTAACAAAAATATATGTTGTACATTAACATGCAAACTACCAACGAAAATTGGTTTGAACGAGATCTAGTAAGTAGCTTTGTTTTAATACGTCATAAATCGTAAACTGCAATTTACCTTTCATTCAATCAATATACTATTATAAAAACATCGATCCAAGTTACAACGAACAAAAGAACTTTTATATGAAGTTACTTGCCGATACGGAACCCTTCATGGGCGAGTCCGACTAGCACTTGGCCGTTTTTTTTTGTTGGACCCATTTTAAAGGGACTTTCACTGGCTAGAAAGCTAATGAAACAAGTAGTAACTTAGGCTAATACTTTAAACTAGCTTCGTTCCTCGACGTTACTCACGATTTAGAACAACAACCGCAGGTAACACCGCGGGACTCAACCAGTTACTACGGAACATCATAAATGTTCGACATTAATATCACCTGTATATCACAACTGTGTTGATACACTTTGATGTAATATTTATTTTGCTTCCATTATCAATTCTGGTCACTGTGAAGTCATTTGCATCGGAATATGATGCTGGCTGACTGAATTTGTATTTCATACTTCAGTACTCAGCTGAATAATCATACCTAGTTTATTTAACGTAAATTTTGTTTAGTTACTGTTGTATGTAAAGCAAAACGAAGCGCTTTTCAACATTTTATGGAAAGTGATAACTGTCAAAAAAACACTGAGACACTAATTAATATATGTTAAAAAGCTAATGACTCCTGGATCCTTCATACAATCCTGACCTAAGCCCGAACGATTTCTTAACATTTCCTAAAATTAAGAAAAGTATTCGTGGTCAAAGGTTCCAGTCCGGTGAAAAAGCAGTCGACGCTTTCAAGTCAGCCATTTTGAACACTCCCTCTTTAGAGTGGAATAAATGTTATGATAACCGGTTTGAGAATGCAAAAGTGTATTAAGCTACATAGTGAATACTTTGAAAAACAATAAATAGTACTTTAAGGTTCTACTTGTGTTTTTCTTCAAACGACAAAACTCAAAACGCTTGCCTCGTACTAGACAACTGATATAAATACATGAACATACTTTTTTTTTGTAAATACATATATGTATATTATACATAGAAAACACCCATAGTACGAAACATATATTTGCGGATCACATAAACATTTAGCCTGATCCGGGAATCGAACTCGAGACCTCAAAACCTCAATAACAGTCGTATTAAAATTTGCTACTACTGCCACCGAGGCAATCGGATTACTGAACCCTTGCGTTTATGTTAAGTTAATAATCAAGTGTTAGTTAATTGAAACTAGCCTATGTGCTATCTTCGTCTCTGAAATATTTTAATTTTTATAGACTACATTTTGAAAAATTCACAAATAATATTACATTTAAATAACCATAAAAATACAGGATTCTCAGTCATACATTCTGAATATATAACTACGAAATGAAATATAGTCACCACTGGCTATATCGGTGCAAAATCACGACCGACAGAGTTACTTTAGCATTTTTATTATTAGTAAGGATTGTAAGGTTTTGCATTTATTCTTAAGTCATTTAAATGGAAATAGCAAGTAAAAGCATATATTACACAGTAAAAATTGTATTTCCACAGTCTAGACATGAATATCCTTCCTATTTTATATAGTCACGTACTTATTATTCAAACCAAAGCTGTTTAAAAGCTATTTAAAACAAGCTCAAACCAGGGAACAAAAATAAAATTATCAAGACTTTTATTTCTCAGAACATAAAAGTTTCAAGAAAGAGAAGTGGCGAAATAAAAGTTGTTGGTGTCTTTGAAAAGCGTTCTATTGCGGCCGATGGGATAAACTTTGTTGTACTCTATTTAGGGGCGTTAAAAACAATCTATGACGCGGTGTCTGGTTTAATGCTTGCACTGCGTGGTTCACAGTACCGGCTGTTTGTACTGATGTACAAAATGAATACTATCGGTTTGTATACAGTGAGATTTAAAAATGATTTAGTCAAGAGTGTCTTAAATTTATTTAAAGATAAATAAATATGTTATGTCAACAGATGAAGTAGTTATGATAATAATTGTGGTGGTTACAATTAGGTACGTCAGATTATGATAACAGTCAGAGTGGTTACTACTACAGTATTCGAGATGGTTACGACACTGATGGAGTCGTCGTCCACAAACATATTTAAGTCAAGAGTTAGTAGCACGGTATTGAATTGATTGATCATACCTAGTTAGATATAAATGAATGAAGAAATATAGGAGATTAATAAGAAAAGTAGTCCTTTTGTACTAAACAGGAGTCGGCAATCTACCTTGACAATACTGTTTGCAGTTACCGTAGCCTATGAACATTGGTAATATAAAACAATTTGTATACGCGTTTTGTTGACCCTTTATTAACTTAGAGGTTTTTTTTAAATACTTCATCAACATTTAAATCCCTTATTTACTGCTACTTAGTTTATTTCCTATTAAAATAAAATATTTATTATATCTAAAAAAAAAATACTGAAACAACAATTGGAAAATCTTTTTCGAGAACCGTTAGTACGTGTAAATGCTTCAAGTAAAGTGCACTCGGAAGCGGAACGAAATGAAAGTTTTTCTCGCCACTGTTCGTTCATTCGTTGCTCAACGATTTGATTTATTGTTTTTGGCGCGCATTTGTTTGTTATTAACTCTTTGAACTTCGTCGAACGGGAGACCTATTTATTTATAGTTATTTTTAAAAAAGGATCAGCTAAATGACATTTACATTGCTGAAGTAATTTTAACTTTAATAAAAGAAATATGTCAAAGTTGAGAAAATTTCAGATAAAACGGTTGCTACATATACCATTAAACAAACATAGAATATGGAGTATATTCTAAAAGACGTACCAAAGTATTTATCTCTTCAGGAACCAAATCTACAACATTCGATTCGAGCTCTAAGGTAGAAGCCACGCTGATATCAGCATGAACGGGCTGACTCGACCAGGGTGGTACTATGCTCACACAGAAGACCAACCTAAAATGACAGCAATGCTATCGTATTTCGTTGGTAAGTGTGAGACCAGAGATTCAACGATACAGAACCATCTCCCTAGGCCGCCATAGTGTAGGGTCTTACTGCATTATTGATCTAGTGGTTAGCGTATGTGACTGCTGATCAAGAGGTGTCGGGTTAGATTCCCGGGTCGGAACCAAATGTTTGTGTGATCCGCAAATATTTGTTTCGGAGTTTGGGTGTTTTTTTTTTTTGTATAGTATGTATGTATGTATTTTCAAAAAAAAAGTAAGTTTATGTATTTATATCAGTTGTCTAGTTACCCATAATACAAGCTCTGCTTAGTTTGGGGACTAGATGTCGTTGTGTGTAAACTGTCTGAAATATTTATTTATTTTATTTATTTACTGTCTACACTTACAATGAGGATAGTATCCCTACTCATGTTTTCCATCAGGCAGAATCATTTTGGTAGGCTTAAATATTTTTTAGCATTCCAAAATGACTTTACTCTGCTTGTTTATAAACAGTTCAAAATTGTTCAAACTCGTTCAAAATTGGATTGTTTTAGCCATGCAGATATACTTAGTAGTATACTAGTATATGTGGGTAATATAAAATAAAACAGTTTACTCTTGTTTAAACGGAAGATGTAAAAATAATTTTAATGTGCTTAATGTACTTTAGTTGTTCTAAAAGACTTTTTAATCATTTTTTTTTTGTTTTGTTTTATTCTTTGGTCTTGCCCGGCCTCGTTGTTGACTTGAATATAATATTCTTCTACAAATATCAACCCTAATGAGTGTAACTTACAACATTCTAAATCATCACCCTGACTTCATAAATGTCACGCGCAACGTTGATTATCGCTTTAATGAGAACCAAATACGAATAATACACGAGCAAGAACATGTATACGCGACTTTGTATATATAATGTTTTCGGTTATTTAGCTGCAAATAGCTCGACTTTATAACGGAGCCGTGATGAGAGATATTGTTTCATTTCAATGACAGTATGGTACTTTGTAAGCAAGCATACTCATCGGATATTCATTAACAAAAAGATCCATAGTAGCAATCCCGCAGATTTATATTCTAAAGCTTATAAGAATTTGAAACAAAGATTGCTCGTGTATTTGTGAATAATAATTGTTATTTCATTTATAATTGCTTTTGTCTGCAAATTTAATCATCATTTTGAATAACTAAAGCACTAATTCTGTGTTTCATAGTTAATGCTTGTGTTCTCAGGTAAAACTATATTTAGAACGTGCTTCGTTATAAAATTGCAAAGGATCTCCCTGCTATGACCATTAGCACTGAAGCTAAAATTAAACTTGGTTCCCTCTGATTGTCACAAAACATATAATATTATTTAAATGAAACAGAGTGACACAGTGCTTTAGAGAAAATATGTCCTCGGCTTATAGTACCCGACGCGGCGTGCTGTTTTAGTCGATTCGAGGCCGACATAACCATCAACTGGTGGTATCTGGTGGGATTTCCGTACAAAAAAAAACAAAACAAAAAGGGGGTGCTTGATTAAATACGATGACAAGAATAGAAGCTTCAGAAAAGGAGGTTCTCAATTCGACTGTTTTTTTTTTATGTTTGTTAGCTCCAACTTGCAACTGGGTGTACCAATTTTAATGATTCTTTTTTTATTTAAGAGCTGGTGCCCGTGTAGTTCCATGATAAGGAAACCTGGAGAAATCGAGGGAACTCCTCAAATATTATAGCTTTAAAGTCGTTTTTTTGATAAAATTAATAATAATATAGTAATTCAAAAACACGTTTGCAATCATTCAAGCTGGAACTAACGTTTGTGCACTCTACTGTGATGGATATATTATGCTACCTTCAAGAATAAAAAGAAAAAAAATAGAAAAGAAGAAAAAGTGGATGCCTTGTAGAACAATTTTTGTAAAATGTTAATATTATTATGTTAAACATCAAGCTTAGACATAAGAATGAAGACGAAAATAACATTATTTGTCCATTATTCTAAAATCATTTATAAAATTATAAAATGCATCAGTAAAATACATACGTAGGGATACTTATGGGCTGATTCGTAGTAATTTTTATTTAGCTTAATACAGTATATTTAAAACAAGTCGGCTGTGAAGAATACACGGAATCGTTCCTTGTCTGTTCACAACCAATGGTATCATTTACCCTATATTTCTCTCTCACTATATTCATTCACACATTCAACAAACAAAATCTTAGAGTTTTTTTTTAACTGGCACCATATCTGTTATTATACATATAACATCGTTAAGTGTTCCACATTTTCAAGCAAATCCAACTACCACAAAAAAGTATTTTTATTTTTCGTATTAATATAACTACAACCTCACAATCTCACAAACTTTTCCTTTTTATGATGTTAATTTACATTTAATAGAAACAGATATTACCATTGCAGAAGTCTTTGTTACTTATACGCAGAGCTATTACAAATCAGATGAACTCAGTTCTGACATCACGGAGGATATTCGAAATTCTAACAAAATATACACCGATTAATATACGTCAGCGCTGACGTGGTATAATAAACATATTGTAAGCACCCATGGATTAGCCATTAGATATTATCTGCTCGGCAATATTTCAGATGATGATAATTGCACTGTCAGCCACACAAAGGCTGAATATCGAATGTCGAACGAGGATGTATCGATGTTGATTCGTGCTTAACTTTGTTCAGGAGATAACTAAAGGTACAGTAATTCATTACTCAAATGAATGAATGTGTGATAAATGATAGTTGAAACTTACGACAGCAAAGATACGTTGAGTTTTCTTGCCTGTAAGTGTGATGAAACCAAAGTGACTCTACTTGATAGAAAGCATAGGTAGAATTTTAGAGTAAGGGTCACCATCCTCATTTGTGAGTATAGGCCAATGCCTATGACCTTGACTGAATGCTGCATTCAGCATAGTAACCTACGATGGTCCATTACGATGCTTCTGCATTATTTCAAAATATTTAAAAGCAGGTAGTCTGCGCATTTATTTTAAGTAACTATTATTATCCAAATCAAGGGTCGTCATAGTCAAGTGACTGAAGACTCGATCCTCAATGAAGACTTAATCCTCATTAAAGACTATTACTGTATAACTGATACAAAATACTAACTGATGTATATCACTATTATGTATTCTGTGGAATAACTAAGTTGGTGTTCATAGCACCTTAAACCCAAGTTTTTTTTTTCTTATTATTTATTTATTCATTCAAAGAGTTACTCACAAGTGTGCTTTCTTTGAATACATTCACAATCTCATTGGACATTTATCGTGCATCAAGATCATCGATTAGAATTAATAAACCATGTCAAACAGTCATATTACATACACAAACGCATATCGCGGATAGACATGAAATAAACCCCGTATCGGAAATGTACAATGGAGCATACAACGCTTGCTAACTGCACTGGCCACTTTTAGGTCACTTATACAATATAAATATGTACAGACACTTCTTGAATGTTACAAAGAAGCCAAGATTTGAATGGCTTACTCTCCGAAACAGTCTAAATATATCTTTTTCACATACAAAAATAAAATGAACCTTCATCTAAACGATAATTTATCAACAATAAATCACTTATAGATTGAGTATGGCATTTTGCTTCCGATATCACATATCTATCACTTAAAAATAAGTTACCGTTTATCCAACATGCTTTTGATGCTACCGTCATAACAAAATGGTTTCCAATAACAAAATGGAACGCCAATTAAACATGACCTTTAAAATTTTAAGCTCTGCTTCCAACGATGTGTAGTTCAAAGGCTCGAAGGGGGCGGGGAAGATCTAGTTATATTAGCTGTATGGTGCCATAAATACTCGTTGAGGGTTCGAAAATTTCTCTGTTGCAGTTCATCTACATATACGTCGTTCCTATTTATTAGAATTAAGGTTTAAATTTGTTTGATAAGCGTCATGGAAATGTAAAAATATCAGTTGTTTTACAGTAGCTTTTAAATAGAAGTTGAAAGAAGTCGACAGGGAGCTATCAAGATGTCCTAATAGGCGTATCGAGCGCCACAAATAATTTACAAATTATCTATTTGTCGAGATACATTAGTGTTTAGTGAAGTTAAACATATATTTTTAAGATTTCTATTTTGAAGTAGCATGCGTCTGACTGTGTGTTATTTTTTAAACTAAGATTTATTGCAACTAATACCATATTTAAACCATATATGAGATTGTTGATGTCTGGTTGTAATAACAACACATTTTTATTATTTGTATTATTAACTGAGACGCTGGTTGCTCCTTTACAATAAAAATTAAAGTATGAATAGTTTGTGTAGTCAGTTTATTTTATTTATTTTTATATTATTATCTTTAACTAGGCCGAGATTGTATTTTGACCAGTCTTCCGAAAGTAAACTCAAACTAATTATTTTTTAAACACTAACATTTTCATTTATTCTTAAATTACGCACAAGTTGAATTGTACAATAATCGGTTTTATACCACTTGCATTGTTGTCTTTTAGATGAACAACTCACATAATAAATCAACACTAAATATATAACCTGAGTAGGAATTGCTACCCACTATACTAATAGTCGCCGGAAGCACTGGAATGGTTCTCATCTTATCTTCAGGGACGCCAACAGTCTGTACATGTCGACGAATCTACGTCAAGCTGGTGTGATCTTGGCTCTGGTGTTCCTCAAGGCGGTATTCTTTCCCCTCTTCTATTTTCTATGTATATCAATCTTTTAACCCTAGAACTTCTGTGTGCGTATCATCTGTATGCAGACGATCTACAGCTCTATACTAAGAGTAAAGTGGAGGACAGCAATACAAAGGGTCAATAATGACCTTGAAACAATTAATGCATGGTCTCAAAAGTTTGGGCTATCAGTGAACCCCACAAAATGTCAAGCCATCGTGGTCGGGAGTAGCCGATTGATGAGCAGAGTGGACACTGAGACTCTTCCAGTTATCATCTTCAATGGGACTACCATACCTGTTTGTGAATCGGTGAAGGATCTAGGCTTGCATCTCGACTGCACACTTAACTGGCGTGAACAAGTTTCGAAACAGTGTCAGAGGGTTACTGGAACTCTTCGTGCTCTAAATCGCCTGAGAAATTTCCTACCCGTTAAAACTAAGACAATGCTTGTGCAAACCCTTATCTTCCCACTAATCGACTATGGTGATGTGTGCTGTTACGACCTGAATGCAGATCTTCTCGATAAATTAGACCGTCTTCTTAATAACTGCATTCGATTCGTTTATAATCTCCGCAAATACGATCATGTTTCCTCTTTCCGTTCGCAACTCAATTGGCTACCCATTCGTTCACGCCGAAAACTACGCGCGCTAACTGTCCTATACTACATCCTTAATAACCCATCTTCACCAACATATTTAAAGTGTTACTTCCAACTCCTGTGTAGTGCTCATTATAGAAATCTTCGCTCCTCTAATAACCTTCTCCTTCGTTGTCCTTCTCACACAACTGAATTTGTTGCATCATCCTTTTTTGTACAGTCCGTTCTTCTCTGGAATGAGCTTCCCCTCGAGATCAGGATGGCCACTAACGCTTCTTCGTTCAAGACAAAAGTCAAGCAGTTTCTAGTGAAGCAGCTGGCAGAATCAACCAAGTCCTAATTGTCAACTCTTTTTTGTATTTATTTGTGTATGTATATATGTATTTATATCTATTTAAGTATATATAGATATTCTATGTACTATATTGTATTGTATATTATGTTATGTATTATGTTTATAAACTTGTATCAGTCGTGTCAGTTTGTACATAGGTAGTAAATTAATTTTATTTTTCACCAAAATGCACCTACTACCATTTTTCTCTGCATCACCCAATGGTTGACTGGTAGAGAATGCCTTAGGCATTAAGTCCGCCAATGTACCAATGTGCATGATGTATTAATAAATAATAAATAAAATAAATAATAGATAAGACAAAGTGATCTATACCAAATAGTAACGCCGATTGATAATGTAGATGAAATGTATGTCCTTCACAACTTTGCATACAAAAGTTTAAAGTTTCATTCAACGCGTAACAGAAATAAATTCTAAACGTGGGAATGAAACTTACGTATCTCACAGGATAGGTAGATGCTTTAAAACCGCAATGACCACATCATTACGGCGCATCTCACAATTCACTTTAAAACTACATGCGCCGTATAATTGAAACTCTATCTCTATCTATCCTTCTCTCTCGTTTACAAAATATATCTATCTGCTATGTATGTATATTTACTACATTTTAGAAAGATTATCTTTCTAAAAAATAGTGAATCGACTTCAAGAAATACTAACAAATAACACTCAGATGCCTTACGCCCGCGGCTCCGCTTACGTCAGTTTCATCCTTTATTACCTAGAGTTATATATAATAGGACGTATACTTTATACGTCCTATTCTCAGATCTAATTAATCAACACATAAAATTTGATATGAATCAAATAAGCCGTTTCGGAGGAGTATGGGAACTAACATTGTGACACGAGAACTTTATATTACAGATTTAAATATCTACAAATACATTTACAAACATAGATACATTCTCAGAATTATTCATCACTTTTAGTTTCCGTGTCCTTTCTTATGTGCTTTCTCAAGAATCAAAATGTTTCCTTGCCGAATTTCATTGAAATTGGTTCAACAATTTAGGTGAGACAGAGTTACTTTTAATTTTATAACATTAGGATGAATTTATACTTCCAAATAACCAAACATGCGTAATATAATGCTTTAGTTAGCCGCTGGTGGGCACACAAGTTGTGCAATTTTCAAGAGCTCCATGGCTACTGGAGACCACTTAGGCAGCCTTTGAGCTTTACTTAATTAACAAGTTTAGTTCACACACTTGATGCCAGTATACTGTATTAAGTATAACAAGCAATTATTGCTGTTAGAATATTCGCTAAAATACATTGCTCAGAAACTATTTTAAGTGACATTATGACTCAAAACGAGTCGTAAAAACTGTTGATGTATATTTTCGTATGTTATACATAACATGTATATGACGGTATAGATATTAGTCAATTAAATCAATAATCCTTTCTTTCGTGGAGAATTTGAAAAATAATCGCAATGGAAACATCGAAAAGAGTAAATAACACTGAAATACTCGCATGGAAATAGCCTGTTAGTTCCTACTGTGCGTTATAAAACTGCTTTGCATAATTTTAACAAAAAGGAACCGACCTCAATGAAAAACTATTCCGATTACCCAAATCGCGACAATTGTGCCTATGATATTAGAGGAGTTCTCTCGATTTCCTTGGGATCCCATCATCAGATCGCGCTATGGTGACGATGGAACCACTTGTAAGCTACGCCCATTCCAATGCAAAAATATTTTTTGAAATCGGTTCATTAACGACGAAATTATTGCTGAACATACAAAAAAAAAGATTCCGACGAACTGAGAACCTCCTCCTTTTTTTTAAGTCGGTTAAAAAGCAGACATAAAATATCTTGATCCATAAGAGTCCTACATCGTTACATCTAACCCATCTAACCTTATACTGGGGTAACTGGAACTTTTAGAAACCGAATTAGAAGAAAAAAAATACATACATCTCACTGATATGCTTATCGTCAATAAGTTAAGCATAATATAAATTAAATCAAATGAAATCTTACAGGTTATTTTGACGGAGAAGGTTGCTAGAAAAGAGATACGAGTATTTGTTTCAAAACAAAGTCGTTGCGCAACATCCAAGAACGTGTAGGAATCAGGAGTTTTGCCTGTTCTCTTACGAGTCGTAAAATAAGATGCAATATACACTGCTGACTGACAACCACTGCTGGTTAAAGAAAGATTTAAAAAAGAACAAAAAATCCACACAACATCTGTAGAATTGGGACTGAAATGCGCTTTGTAATATCTTAGAATTGAATAACCATTATTTTCTATTACCAACGTGGTGGTTAGGAAGTATAATGGTCTAATGGTTATGACATTTAAATGTAACGTGGTACGATGTACATCTAAGGGATTTCTCGTGAAAGGTTAGATCTCAAAGTTATAATTCGTGCTGGCGCCATTAAAGAGTGAACGACATAAATATCAGCATCTATACTAATATTGCAATACTAAAGAGTTTGTTTATATAAACGAATAACGAGCTGATAACAAGTAAATACGACTAGTATGTTTTTTTTAGGGTTATTATACATATAGGTAGTCTACTCGTTTTTGTCAGCGACTCTGTCCATATGTATGCCGGTTGTCGCAGTAAAGAGTAGTATATACTCTTCCTCCTATATCAAAGTATCTCCAAGCCAAATTTCATTGAAATCAAAGAAGTGGTTTAGTTGTGAAAACGTCACAGATGGATAGATACAAATTATGTAGCTTTCTATGGGTAAAAGAATATTCAACATCAATTTTGTAGATCCAAAAATTACCTCCGACAACGTCATAAACTTCACTTCTTAAATATATTTTGTATACCGCTGAAGGGTTTATTTAGGAAGTACGTGTTATATTAGCTTAGTACTTGGGTTATAGAAGTCTGGTGGAAGTCGCTCAATATAAAAATTCAGAGTAGACTTCCAATCAACCTCAACGGTTTAGGGAAACGGTAAAAGAAGAGGAATGTAATGTAACGAGTTAAAATACGAATGAACTAAATAATTTTGAAACAAAATATTTTTA
The DNA here is from genome assembly GCA_932526445.1 of Phragmatobia fuliginosa. Taxonomy (NCBI): domain Eukaryota; kingdom Metazoa; phylum Arthropoda; class Insecta; order Lepidoptera; family Erebidae; genus Phragmatobia; species Phragmatobia fuliginosa. The sequence continues at coordinate 9,092,204 of OW052064.1, read as the reverse complement.
AATACCTATTTTTTTCTTCTTTCTCTTTATAATATCTTACATTAAATAATACAAAGCGAGAATCATGAATCGCAGGGAAAACCTATTATTAAACCCAGCTGTCATGAATGTCGTGCACAAATTTAATAAACAGCTTGTCTGTCTGTATGGCGTGTGAAATTGCTTTTAAATTTACCTTTCTATACAAAGCAGTTTGTCGTCTATAAACTGACAAACGACAGACAGTTTTAAGTAAAAATAGGCAGTTCAAAATAAATAGTACTAGTTGATGCCCGCGGCTCCGCTCGCGTCCTAGGAATATGAAAAATAAATGTTAGCGGATTCTCAGACCTACCCTATATGCACACAAAATTTCATACAAATCGGTCTAGATGTTTGGTAACTAACATTGTGAAACGAGAATTTTATATTTAAGATTATCGTGGTTATATTTCTTGAGGTCTCGGGTTCGATTCCCAGGTCGGACCAAATGTTTGTGTAAACCCCAAATAATTGTTTCGGAATTTGGTTGTTTGCTATGTACAATATGTATGTGTTTACAAAAAAAAAGTATGTTCATGTATTTATATCAGTTGTCAAGTACCCATAATACAAGATCTTCTTAATTTGGGACTAGATGGCGTTGTGCGTAAGATGTCCGAAAATATTTATTTATTTCTAATCTTAAATTCTGTTATTAAACATTTTTATCCGGCTAGGCAAAGTCAAAGTAAGGGAAATATATTAGCTTTGTCAGTCTATGTATATTGTACTGTAGTGCCTCATCTCGTACTGACTAAACGGACAAAAATTAAAAAAATGATTTTATGATATAAGTATTTACCGTATAAAATTTAAGATGGATTAAGTGAAAAGTTGTTAATTTGAAATTACACACAGACACTACAATTTTATTTATTTATCCATTTATTTGACCAACGAGACAGTAGAGTTTTGATAAACATCTAGTTTATCAAAACTCTACTGCCTCGTTGGTCTATTGGTTAGCGTATGCGACTGCTAATTAAGAGGTCTCGGGTTCAAATCCCGGGTCGGGCCAAAAAGTGTTTTTGGGACTTTCTTAGAATTTTTTTATTAAGCAGCCCATAGTTGGAAATTTGGCGGTGATTCACGCCCGTGCCTTAGAGAGCACGTAAAGCCTTCGGTCCCGGTTGTCATGAATATCTATGGCAATCGTTATTGGGAAGTCAGTGCCCTCAAATATACTGACAACTAGTTCAATCTTCAGTTCTCCCTTAGGGTTGCGGAGGTTCAATGCCAGTCGCTCCGTGGAAAAACTGAAATTCAGGTAAAACCGGTTGAACTAGTAGCCGACCCCAAATAATCTTGGGAATATAGGCTCGGAAGATGATGTTTATCAAAACTCTGTTATTTACGAGTCAAACTAGAATATTTATTTTTCCATCGCAAAGGGTAAATATACTTCAGTCTTATACAAATTGTTAGAAAAATATCACTCTTAAGACGGAAAAATCAAGAAAAAATCAAAATTCTAAAAAAAAAAAACTATTTCATTTATCTACTAAACAACACGACTACTTCTGGAATATACATTTATACCATCTGTATTATGTAGTAAAATGAGCAGTAAGCACATTGTCTTCACGGAAAGTTAGAAGGTGCAAGTTAACGCCATCTATGTTTCAACGTTTGAATTAGAATCATCCCGAATTTCCTCGTCGTTGTCGCTCCCTGGGGAACTTTCTAGTTTCTAAATACGCCACCAGATCTCACTACCGGTAGGTTTCAGCTGTCTTTGTTTATCTCCAAATAAATTTTTCTTGTGAGCAAAAATTACCGATTCTTTTCTTAAGTAGGCACCACACTTCGCTATTCGTCATGCGGGTTATTCGCGCGCATACGGCGAAGTGTGGCGGGTATATTCGTTTCGTTCTCCATAAAAATGACAATGACACATCTCTACAACACACATATTTGCCATATTTGATGCTTATTTGGCATACCAGTTCGAAGTGTGGATGGCATGTTTGTTGTTTGCGCGCATAACTAATATTTGGGCGAATATGGCGTAGACACATAACGAATAGCGCTTAAGGAAGTGTGGTGCCTGCATTAGATTGATGTTGGAACTTAGTTAAACAATTACTTAGTTTTAAAAGCCGTTAAAAAAGACAACCGTGGAAGTCAAATCCATATTTCATATTAATGTTATAAACTCAAACGTAGCTCTGATTATTTATAACGCTTTCACAGCTAGCGGCTTAGCTGTCCGATTTCAATTATTAAATTAGGCATGGATATAATTTTATTCTTAAGGAAGGACAAAGGCTGCTTTATGTACTTGACAATGTAATCTCTTCTACAAGTCCTTCTTTAAAAGTTAGTCGACAAAGTAACGCTTTGTTTCTATGCCGGGACACTGTTCGCAATACATCTTCAGAAATTTAATCCCTTAGAGAACTGTAAATATTTAAATGCTTGTCACGTCAAGACCTTGTCTTAAATTATATAGTACCTTGAATAAAACAATGAAAGGCAAAAAAGGATTAACAAGAAATAGCAAAAAAAAGGCTTGATAAAATTTATATAGCCCATGTCAACCGGATCATTTTAACGAATCTATTAACACCCCATTGATTAAAATCGGTTTAGTAATTGAGACCCTATATGTAACTTCCAAAACCATTGCTCTTCCTTTTGGCTTCAACCTAATCGGGTAAAAGAAAATTACGAGCCAGAAATTGATTTTTTAGAAACATCTCAAAAACGTACATTTGAAATTAAAACTTATTTTATAAACAGTGGTTCTTAACTTTTACAGGGGATAGTATTTTTTAATTGAAGCTATGAGTTCAAATGGGGTATCGTGTGAAAAGGCTTGATGTGCACATTACCAAATATATTTTATTATTTTTAACATTGCACCATTTCTTATTTATACTGAAAAATATTAAAAAATACCGTTCCCTTCCTTGTCTACGAAGTCTGTGGATCGTAAATCTACGGAACCTTCAGTCCAACTCGTAGTTATTCGTTTTTTTTTAATCTGGGACTTAAAACAATGGCTTAATGTTTAAATAGCTATTTGAATTAACTGTATTAGATAACATTGAACGTCAATTCATAATAAATAAATATTCCGGACATCTTACACACAAAGTCCCAAACTAATAGTGCTTGTATTATTGCTACTAAACAACTGATATAAATACATAAACATACTTTTGTAAATACATACATATTATATAGAAAAACACCCAGACTCCGAAACAAATATTTGTGGATCACACAAATATTTGGTCTGACCCGGGAATCGAACCCGAGACCTCTTGATCAGCAGCCGCATACGCTAACCACTGGACCAACAAGGCAGCCTATTCAATTCAATATATTCAATTCCAATATTACACAAAGACAGTTTGTATTTCAAAGTTCAAAAAGTATGCACATTGTTACATTTGTACGTTTATACCCTTGTACCTACTTATGGTACTTGGTATGGCCCTTTGTTTACGCCCGTAATATTTCACAGTAGGTACTGACCCATTTTTTACTACTATTTAATGTTGGGATATATTTTCTCGGAAGAATCTTGGGTGTTTGCTCTAAGACATAGCAAATCCCATGGATTAATGGCATGCTTAAAAAGCCGTCCCGTCATACTTACTCACTCTTAAAGAAGATTTGACCTAGATCTATGGACGTATTATGTCTTCATGTTTTAATCAACTTTTTTTTATCAACTATTAACGTGACTAACAAGCAGTAAAAATGTTTTTATAAAAATAAACTATTATTCTCATAGGTGTCCTAGAAGGAGACTAAATAAATAAATATTTCGGACATCTTACACGCAACGCATATTAGCCGCAGAACCGACAACTGTTGGAGTAAACATGTTCTTGAGTGGAGACCGGGTCTCGGCAAACGTAGGACGTCTAGGACGTCCACAGGCCAGGTGGAGTGATGATTTGCGCAAGACGGCTGGTAGGAGCTGGATGCGAGTAGCCGAGGATCGAACTAAGTGGCGTGCAATTGGAGAGGCCTATGTCTAGCAGTGGACTGCGATAGGCTGATGATGATGACGATGACACACAATGTAATCTAGTCCCAAACTAAGCAGAGCTTGTATTATGGGTACTAGATACAAATACATAACTAACTTACTTCGCTGGCTCAGCGACCCTAAGTGTGTCTTTGCCTCCGACGGTAGAATGTGCCATTCTTTTCTATTCTGTGCCAGTTCAGCCAGTTTTATCTCTTTCATATCTCGAGCAATCTCATCTTTCAATCTCACCGAAACAAATATTAACAGATGACACAAATATTTGATCCGACCCGGGAATCGAACCCGAGACTTCAAGCACAGCGCTACCACTACGCCACCGACGCAGTCGATGGGAGCAAACTACGCAGGAACACATTACTGCAAAGAGAAGGAAAACTTAAAAGAAAACTTTTAGGTACCAACCCGTCTGGCTAGCGTGACATCATCATCAACCTATAACGTCCTACTGCTGGGCCCGTTACTCCACTCAAGATAGGGTTAAGGCGAAACAGGTTTCTCAGGTTAACTTGGTATAGTAGGCCGAAATCTCCTTCCTAAGAAGAAGCCTTTTCAAAGCAGTAGACTTGTAATAGCTGTTCATGTGACATTAACTATAACTTGTGGATTTACGAGCTACTACTCTTTCAGATTTAATCTAAATGCATTAAGCCGTTTTGTCCATTTATTAACAAACATTGATACGTTATTTTTCACAACACATGCTAGAGTCTAAAGTAAAACAGTACAAATTATTCAGGTATTGTGTAGCACGTATCAATCTAATAACAAATTCCTTCATCAGAATCAAAATTAGGTAGAAGATGTCCCTTTGACGTTAACTTTTCCTTTGTCGAAATCACAAGGCCTAATCATGTCTTAGGAAATCGGAGATTAACGATTTAAGTTTACTTCATAAACTTTTTATTTTTTTTATATATTACACATTTTACAATATCCATACTCCAAAGTAATATTATTAATCAAAAATAACTTTGAAAGTGTCTATCTGTTTGTCTGGAACGCTTGCACGGCTAAACGACTGCACTGATTTTAATGAATTTTTAACTTCGACACTTTGATTCTTGAGGAAGAACTTAATATATACTAGTATACTTTCTGGCTAGCCGCGGACAAAAACAAGTAATGTTTATAGAGGCCATATTACAAAAAAAATAGCTGATGCCCGCGGCTCCGCTCGCGTTTTAGTGGTGTGAAAAATAGATGTTGGCCGATTCTCAGACCTACTGAATATGCATATAAAGTTTCATAAAGATCGGTCAAGCCGTTTCGGAGGAGTATGGAAACGAACATTGTGACACGAGAATTTTATATATAAGATTAAGACTGCTTCGTGGATATAGCGGTTTGCGTATGCAACTGCTGATGAAGAGGTCTAAAATGGTTTCTTATATTCTATTACAATATTCTTAAAAACAGCCCGGAGTATGAAAGTTTGGCAATGCTTCACGATCGTGTCTCTAAGAGCACGTTAAGCTGTTGGCATATTTACTCAGTACGTATCTACATAAACCTTTATCCAGCCCATCAACACTAAGCCTTATTTCATACCAAATTGGGTCACCACATGAAAAAGCCTTAAAACAAGGCTTATCTATAAAGCAACTGATTATATCATTAACGGGCCTGCCATGGATGCTGTTTAAAATTCATGTCAGATCTCATCGTGACAGTAACGGGCGATGTCAAAGGATTCGGTGACACGTGCTCCGTCCGACTCACGACTTCCTTCTGAATACGGCTCGAATACCAATGGTTGACCACCATTGGTGGCCTCATCGATCTGTCATTTGCTTGATATACGATTCATGAAATCAATTATTTAGTTATTTGAAAGCATGCGACAAAGGAGTTGATGATGGTTGCATAATAAAAACAAAGGCTATTAGACTATGTTTCGATTTTTAGGGTTCCGTTGCCAAATGGCAAAAAACGGAACCCTTATAGATTCGTCATGTCTGTCTGTCTGTCTGTCTGTCCGTCCGTATGTCACAGCCACTTTTTTCCGAAACTATAAGAGCTACACTGTTGAAACTTAGCCAGAAGATGTATTCTGTGAACTGCTTTAATATTTTTACACAAAAATAGAAAAAAAAGCAATAAATTTTGGGGGTCCCCATACTTAGAACTGAAACTCAAATTTTTTTTTTTCATTATAACCATACGTGTATCTATGGATAGGTCTTTAAAAATGATATTGAGGTTTCTAAGATGATTTATTTCTAAACTGTGGTAAAAAGTTGGTCCCCCCCCCCCTGTAACTTCTAAAATAAGAGAGTGATAAAACTAAAAAAAATATATGATGTACATTACCATGCAAACTTCTAACGAAAATTGTTTTGAACGAGATCTAGAAAGAAGTTTTTTTTTAATACGTCATAAATCATAAACCGCAATTTACATTTCTTTCAATCAAAACACTATTATTAAAACATTGATGAAAGTTACAACGAACTACAAAAACTTTTATATGATGCTACGGAACCCTTCATGGGCGAGTCCGACTCGCACTTGGCCGCTCTTTGAACAGTATGATTTGTAAGGGTACGATGTAACGAGATTTAAAAGGGTAGTTCTTTCTAAACTATTCTGGTAGACTTATCTTTTGTTTACTTCACATCACTATCACATTAACTACTAAATAATTTGAGAATATAACTCAAGATATTGATGTCAAGTTGAAACTTCGAGGATAAAAGGAGCATGTCAACAATCGTAAGGTTACACAATGCTATGCGTTAGACATTTTTATGTACGTATTATATTAAAGACAAATAAAAAAAAAGAATCACACAAAATAAATATGAATTTGATTGTGAAAGTTTTTATGCTCTTAGTTATGATGGATGAAACTTTTGCCTACTTAGATTATGTAATTTCCTTTTCTTCATAGAGTAGTTACTGCGTGCTTTATTGAAGTTATAGATTAGGAACTAAGAACATACATATTTGCTGAGAGATGGTTAGAACACTTGCATCGTCATTTGTGTCACACAAACACACACAACAAAACAACAGTAACACAGTATCTTGAAGAGTTGAATTTCTATAAAACGTAATAACTTGTAACAAAAATAACGACATAACGATAAACAAATACTTACAGTACGTTATATATACAAAAGATACACTTACATAAAATACGTTTAATAATCTTAAATATAACAAAACGTAAAATTTAAGAGTCTGTTGATAGTTTTAAATTAGCAGCTTTCACTAAAATCATATGACAGTTTTACAGGTAGTCAAATTGAAATATCAATATTTAAAAATCTCTGGAACTTATTAGACCAGTGCCGATAATGTTTGAAAAGAAAATAAATTATAGTAGGATAAAACCCATTGTAAAAGGAGGAGAATAGTACAAAAAATAAAGGAAAAATAAATTACGGGTCTGGAAGGGGGAGAGGGGGGGGGGGGTTAAGGGAAAAAATGGCTTATCTCGATTTCCGGGAAAACTACAAGTCCTATGGAAAAAAGTTAAACGGCAAAGTTGTAAAATGACAGGTATGAAATTATCTTAAAATAGTAATAAATAGGCATATACGCATATACTTTAAAGAAGATTCTATAACTTTCTCATAATATTGTAGATGTTTTATTAAATATTAACTTTATTATTTATTTGTTTGTTAATTATAGTAGTATATTTCGATTTGCAATATTTTTGTTTATCATTTTAACATGCAATCTTACGTTTTTCGAGTGATTAAAGTGTAAATTTTAATAAATATCTCAATAACGATTAAAAAAAAAAGAATTCGGGTTTTTTCATTTTTTGCATTTTCTGAGAAGATTTACTATGGTAATATATATAAATAAATATTACACCATCGGAAAGTAGACATTTCATCGAATAGAAAATACCCTATTTTTTTAAAAAAGGTGATATTTTGACGGATGAATTTTCGATTGAAAATTAGGTTTGTTTTTCGGGATTCGGTCAAAATGAAGTGAAAAAAAAAATATTTCAAATCAAATAAATTACAGTGTTTTCAGGACATGAAAAGCTAAGTTTTTACAAAATTTCGTTAAAAAATAATTTTATTTGTAAAAGATAAAAATAAAAAACCAAAAACTTGGTGTTTTGAATGTTTCACATAAAATTTGAGGTTATGTGAAAAAAGTGTAAATGCAAAAGATGTAGATCTTTTTATTACCTACAACTTTGCCCTTTATTTTTTTCCATAGAACTTGTAGTTTTGCCGGAAATCGAGTTAAGCCATTTTCTTCCCTTAACCCCCCCCCCCCCTATCCCCCTTCCCGACCTCAGATCGCCCGTAATTTATTTTTCCTTTAATTTTTGTACTATTCTCCTCCTTTTTCAATGGGTTTCATCCTACTATAATTTATGTTCACTTTTTGTTATTTTAAGAGACTTCTACCCTGGTCTAAGACCAATGTTGACTGGACGTTCGTTGACAGAAATTTTGAATTGATTTCAAAATTGTGTTGCGTGGAAACAAAATTAAAACCAATGAAGTATATATTTAATATTACCTAAGGAATAATTGAAAGTATTTAAGGAATATATAATTAATATTACCTAAGGAATCTAGTTGAACCAGATCCGAATCAAAAACAACTCAAACTATTATATAATAAAATAGATAAGTATTTAAACACATAACCGTTATAAGAAGATGGTAAGTTAATTAATTAATCCTCTCAAAGTTAGTAGAGTTTACGAATTTTCAACAGCATAAATAATTGAGTGCAAATAAAGTTGAAAGTCGATGCATAAGCGATGGAAGTTCTGGTTCAAACTTTTCGTTGTTCAAATAGATCATACGCTTCTACAGCATTCGAAAATTTATGTAACTGCTTGTCATTTAAATGTTCATACACAACTATGTAAATACGATTGAGTATGTGATTAAATTTCAAATTAACAGCTTTATACTAAATGCATATGAGAGTACGATATCTAAGGTACTAACACCAAAAATCAATTCTTAAATATCTTGTCTGTTTGTTCAAACTAGCCTGCAACGGCTAGACCGATGATGTTATTAATAGTAATATTTTTATGCTTTTTAATAATTTTATAATTTTGTGCTTCTTAATTTTAGAAAAATTAACAGACCAAACACTAACATAGTAAATAATATGCAATTCAAAAGTAGTAATATCATCCTCCTAGTAATATCATTCCCAAGTTTATTTAGGGTCGGCTACTAGTTCAACCGGTTTTACCAGAATTTAAGTTTTTCCACGGAGCAACTGGCATCGGACTCCCGCAACCAGGACTTAAGGGAGAACAGAAATTCGAAAATTGATCTAGTAGTCAGTATATTTGAGGGCACTGACTCCCCAGTAACGATTACCATAGATGTCCATGACAACCGGGACCGACGGCTTTACGTGCTCTCAGAGGCACGGGCGTGAATCACCGCCAAACTTCCAAACTGCTGCCCGCAGCAGCTATTAGGAATTTCCTAAGAAAATCACAAAAACACTTTTTGGCCCGACCAAAAGTAGTAATATCCGCAGTTAATATCGCGGGGCCCAACTTGTAATACACGTATGTACCTACATACTTTGAAAGTATAATCCCTGTAATTTTATAACGTCTTTTGTTTATTGTAAATTGTTTATTGGTATATCTTTTGATTTTTTGTATGACCTTAATCCTCTCGAGGAGACCATAGTACAGCAGTGAGACATTATGGGTTGTTGATGATAGCTTTTTGGTTGCTTCAATAATTTAAGACTGAATCTGAATATCGAATATTCTCTGCAGTTAAGTAAGTTTAAATTGATGTAAAAGTTATTAAAGCACTATTATTATTTCTCAACAACGAGTGGAGAAGTAATTTTAATGTGATGCTACCTTCCACCATCCAACAAGCTCGGCCCCAGTCTCGACGCGTCATTGCATTATTAATGCATTGTAATACACACGGTCAAAGAGCGCAGCTGGCATTGCAGTTAGGTCGCGAATTTTCTGTTGTTCTTAGGATGTCTGGGTGTGAAAGCAGCACTTATCTCATTGTTTATGCATTATGCATGCGCCTGTATGCACTCTTTGTGCATTATTACTTACTAGGAATATAACAAATAAGTGAACGTGAAGAAAAATTGGTTTAAATTAATATTTTTTAGACTTGTTTTAGATTTCTTCTTAATATATAACTTTCACTCTCGTATGTGCTTCTTTTTGAATTAGTTGATAATTTATTTGTTTAGTTATTTTTACTATATTGCGGTGAAATAGTCTTTGTATGTATATGTAACCTTAATACCCATCATGAACGCGTAGGTTCGCATAAACATGATATTACTCCAGATTTTTATAAAACTGTAATTGTTTCCAAATGTACTCTTCTATAGTTGTATGCTTGTAAATACAGTTAATTAAAAGACGACTCTAACAATAACATCATATTAGATTAAATTATATTTTATGTTAAAATAGTAAATAATTATTTTGAACTTTGTAATTATATTATGTAAGCACTCATCATTTTTTTGGGAGAACCAGGTTTAATCATGTTTTACGGAGTATGCAATGTAAAAAGCATAGTAGAAATTGATCGTAAAAGAACAATTTTCGACTAATGTAGCTATCTATCATCGATAGTAATCATGTAATCATTCATGAATAACAGAAACAACTAAGCTGCCATAGTGTGGTTCGCCACGCTGCATTATATGCACTCACAATGAGGATGGTGGCCCCTTCTCCTGGACATGCTTTCCATCAGGCAGAGTAAAGTCACTTTGGTAGGCTTCAATATAAAAAATATACATATATATCTAGGTATGTATTTGCTTTCCAAATTTACTTCACTTATGTCACGGTTTGAACTGTCGTAACTAATTATTTCGCTGCATTTAGGAATTCCCTTTGCTACGTCAAAGTCCACGAAAATATTGAAATAACTCTTATTCAGCCTGTGCATTGTTGTTTAAATTAAAATAATTCCTTTTGAATTGTGAAAACAGCGTGAAATTAATATTTCACTTTGGAATATAAACAGAGAGATAAAATATTTGAGCAATTTTCTTTAACCTGAGCGGTATTACATCGCATTCCACAAAATTATGAAATAACATTGTGTATTCCTTAAGCCACTGTGAATTAAACTATAATTTTATTAATTAATGTACCGCAAAAGGTTTGAGTATGTACTTTAATAATATATCTTGAAATAGGTACTCTATCATAATTTTTGAGTTTATAACTCATATTGTCATTAAGAATTTAATTGTTGAAGTAAAAATTAGATTTAAACTTCAAATTATATAAAATAAATTAAGTTTTGGACTCAATTGAAAGTAATATAAATTATGTAGAACGTTTACAATTATAATATAGAAAGGCTTAGACATCGGTAGTTTCGGTCAGGACATTCCGTGCGTTCCCACAACGCTGACGCCTTCTTAATTGTTCTGTTGGAGAACAGGGGCAAATAAGACAATAGAAATAATTATTAGTGTGATACCGGGGCATGCCGAGCTTTCACGCGGACAATGAAGCTGGTCCTATTGTCATGTATGAAAATCTAATTGAAAAGGTACAATATAATTTCCATAATCTGAGTTCCCGCTTCTTTGGACACATAGTAGATTAGTATATAGACAAAAACTGTATGGTGGTGCCTCGTGAGGAATGGATTTACCAAATTATGCATAAAGCGGTTTACGTAGGGTATTCAGATTTAATTAATTTGTGAACGACTATGGTAATCTTAATTAAAGATTATATGAAAGTTTGTGTTTCATCAATTTATTTTAACAGATAGATAAATCGTTTTTTAGGAATTATAGGTTTTGACCTACAATCTTAGAAATGCCAAGCCTATTTTAATGAATTTTGGCATGGATTTAATTTCATTGTTGTAGAAGGTTTTACGTTTTAGACTACGATAACCCACATACATGTAGTACACGAGGTACTGTGTTTCTCCATCAGCAAGGGATCCTCCGACCAGGTGAGGTGATCGTGCCTGGCGGACCAAGACCCAATGGTCAATATTGTGCAGCTGTGTGTATACTAATCGGCGCGAGAATTTCTATATCGTGATTGGGTTTGGTTACTCCGTGGTTGAATATTTCTTTGGTATATGGTGCTGTTGAACGTAGAAGGCTCCAGAATATCAACATGCCACATAACAACAATAGACAGATACACAGAGTTACACTTGAATTATAATATCTGTGAATCAATTTCATGCATTCAATTTCATGCATTTCAAAGCATTTCATGTAGTGTATGTAGAAATTTAAAAAACTTACATATCTGAAATGAATTGACTTCAGACTTCTCTGCCTCGTCATATTTAGGTGCTAAATTTGCGATTGGTCCTCTGCTAGTGTCAAAAATTATATGAATATGTAGAGAGTAGTTTTTAAAAGTTTTGTATTCTATACTCACAGTACACCATAGGACAGAAAAATGTTTAACAACGTGCTTTATAAATTAATTATTCACGCTAAGCTACTGTTCTGCTAGTCTAGAGACAATTCTGCGGACGGTCTCAACATTTGAACACACTATCGTCATGGGTGATATAAACATAGCAATAAATGCAAATAAAATAGACATTAACGGAGAAAACTATTTGACACTAGCTGCCACACATGGTCTTTTACCAGCACATCATTTAATAACTCGAAGCGACAGCGAGACCTGCCTTGACCATGTACTAATAAAAACAAAAAGCACATCCATGACAATAGTTCCACATGTAACGATAACAGACCACCATCCAGTTTTATCTTGCATTAATCTAACGAGACCACGTGAATATACTATAACCACGATGACTAAGATTAATAACCAAACTTTAGGTGAAGATATGCTGAAGATTAACTTTGATCCAGTTTATCAGTCGGGAAACCCAAACACAAACATAAACTATTTAACAGAATGTATTCAAACTGCCATAGAGCAAAATACACTAACAATACCTCTCTCAAGACGTAAAAAAATTATAAAACCTTGGATAACTCCAGGATTGTTAAGATGTATGCAAAATAGGGACAAATTACACAAAAAATCTAGTTTAGCTCCGGAAGACGAGATCCTAAAAATTAGTTATAAGCGCTATAGAAACTTTTGTAACGACCTGTTACGAAAAATAAAGAGGGCATATGAACAAGACCAAATACAAACGGCAAAAAACGACCAGAAAAGGCTATGGAAAGTAATTAAAACTATAACCAACACCACCAAAACAACACAACACCCTAAAGAACTTCTAGCACTTTCAAGTACTGTTGATAAATCTCTCAACGAAGTAAGCAATTATTTCATAAACGTAGGTAGCACACTCGCGGATATAATAAATAAAAAAAACACTCATACACTAAACACCACTTTACAAAACCACACAAACAAATATAAGAAATTGCATTCGTTTGTATTACTTCCCACTGATGAAAAAGAGGTGGAAAAAATAATAACGGGCCTTAAAACTGATTGTGCCGTGGGACATGATAAAATTAACAATAGTTTCATTAAAGAATACAGGAGGATTCTTGTTTCACCGCTAACAAAAATATTTAATGACAGTTTAATGTCAGGCATATTTCCCGACTCTCTGAAGGCATCGGAAGTATGTCCAATCTTTAAGAGCGGAGACAGAAATCGTATCGACAACTACAGACCAATATCTATCCTACCAGCACTATCAAAAATTTTAGAAAAGATAATAAATACACGCCTAATACATTATCTTGAAAAAAACAATCTTTTGTCTCCCAATCAGTACGGTTTTAGGCATGGAAGGTCAACCGAACAAGCTGTAAATAAGTTAACAAACTTTATCAGTGCAAACTTGGATAAAGGAAAAAAATGTCTTTGTGTCTATCTGGATCTGGCCAGGGCATTTGATACGGTTTCTGTCTCTATCTTATTGGATAAGCTTGAGGTACTGGGAATTCGAGGCACTCAACTAGAACTTTTTAAAAGCTATTTATCTGGGCGAGTTCAATGTGTCAGAGTAGATAAATATAAAAGCACATTTCTACCTATTAAGCACGGCGTCCCACAGGGAAGTATCCTTGGTCCTACTCTGTTTCTTGTATACATTAACGAGCTAATGAATGTTGAACTTACCCACGGTGAGATTATCTCATTCGCGGATGATACTGCCTTGGTGTTTGCCGCTGATACATGGGATGGGGTATTCGAAGCTGCTCAGCGGGGTTTTGATGTTGCTAGCAAATGGTTACAGCGAAATATACTTACGCTGAATGTCGAAAAGACCAAGTACATGTGTTTCAGTATTAGGCGGGTAACTGGGCTTAGCGACAGCCACAAAATTATATCACATGAGTGTTTACCTAATGCTCCCTGTAAATGCTTACCATTGGAACGCGTACATACTATTAGATACTTAGGTGTCACTATTGATAGTGCCCTCAACTTCAGGGAACATATTAAGCTACTATGTGCTAGAGTACGCAAACTCATTTATGTTTTTAAAACCTTACGGCATGTTGCTGAGCCTGGGCTTCTGAAATTGGTATACTATGCTCTGTGCCAGTCACTACTTACTTATTGTATATCATCTTGGGGAGGCACATGTAAAACCATTATGAAGCCCATTGAGGTCGCACAGCGAGCTATTCTAAAGGTAAGTAATTTCAAACCTATTTATTTTCCCACCACGACTCTTTACCACATGTGCGAAGTTTTGACAGTTAGGCAATTATTCATACGGAGCATCATCCTCATACAACATACTTCTCTATTCTACGATCCTAAATTAACTGAGAAACGTCGGAAAAATACAGTATGTGAAAAACGGATCAGTTGGAAAACTAAATTTAGCGGCCGGTTTATTGGATTTCTTGGGCCATATTTATATAATAAAATAAATATGAAAATAAACATTTACCCTCTCACGAAAATACAGTGTAAGGTGAAAGTGAGTCAGTACTTACAAAAACTTGAATACGAAGAAACAGAAAGGCTATTAGTTGTAGCACAGTAATGAAAGTGTTAGTCATAAATAACAACAATATATACACAGTCACACAGATCACATACGAATACATCATATCACAGACACCTACACATTCGCACTATTAAACCTACAAGATCACTCACCCTCTTAATGCACCACGACATCAGCCTCATAACACTTATATCAGTTCATCACTTACATTACTCAAAAAAAGAGGACTTTTCACACTTTCACAGAAAAAATAAATAATTACAAAATTAAAATTACTTGTATTCAATTTCAGATAGGTATTGGATTACGAAATTTTCATAGGTTATAACTATCTAAAATAAAAACGCTGACAATCGAAATACAGGCTTTGCCTAGTTTGATTGCAGACGATAATGTTTATTACTATGTAAAATATTGCTAAGTTTTATTGTAATTGTAATCTAGTACTAAGTTCTTGCTTGAAATAAAATTATTATTATTATTATTATTAATTCTCAAGGGAAAAGTCATACTCGTACTGGTCGGCAGACAGGCTAGACATGAAATTGAATGTCGAGGCATGCAACACCAGGGAATCCTACCATTGCCTGTCTTGTTTTTTTTTTGTAATGGTAATACTTAAATTCCAATATTACACACAAGTAAATACTTTTTAGTGTCATCCGTCTCCATTAAAAACTGTTCAAATTTCCCTCCTATTTTATAATTTTATAAATTAATTTCGTTTTGCAACTTGAAGCGTGATACCGCTGAAGTCGTAAAACACCCCTCACTTAACTCTAGAGGCTCGACAATAATGTATCAAAACTGACCATTTTAGCTATGCCACGAGCATCCATATATCAAAACAGCGGTTAATGTACGACGACACGCGAAACAATGGTAATTAAAATTAATAAAATAAGTTGGCTGTGTTGGACAATCTTGATTGGACCAAACATTTGCGGAGATATGAGTTCTCGTACCTAAATGAGGTAACTGGACACATTTCGGGTTTGTTTCAACGCAATACCAGCATATAATATTCGGTGAATTATGAATATATATGTGCTCTACCATGTTGCGTAATGTAAGTCCAGCAAATAGATAGCTTGTATTCGATAGACAATATATATTAATTAAAAATAATAATAATAATATGACACTTCTCATACCGTTTGATCCATAGAACCTGTGCTACAAAACATCAGTTTATCAACAGAAACATATATTCGTAAGTACATATATACATACCATGGATAAATCACATTCAGACATAGACCTATAGACATAATGTGTAGTTATTTTTCTGACAACTGGAACTCATCAGTGATAGGGTTTCCCCCCACTATGATCTTTTAGGCAATGCGTGAAAAGCATGTCACCATAGTGTAGGTAACTATAACGTAGGCACAATCTTTGATTCTACTCATGTTTTCCATCATGCAAAGTAGCCACTTTGGTCAAAATAGAGACGATTCTTCTTAATTTACTCTGCAAAATCACAACACGAAATTTCAATCAAAATAGATCTACTACGATCACGATGATCCGGGAATCAAGAAGACAATCAACATTTCATATTTATCTTATCAAAATGTGAATAAGATTACGTAACAATTCCCTTCCCCATTTTAATATATTTTAAAGTATCGTCAAAACTTTCATAAGGGGATGAGGATGATTGTTAATGAGGCCTTTAATGACGTCACAGTCCATGTTTTACGATGACAAAGTAAGAAGCAAGGCCACAGTTTTTATGACCGCCTATAGATTGTACGAGATATGTTCAAGAGTTAATTTATGGGGTATGCCAATGCGTACATTAAATTTTTGATGTAATGAGGCAGTTGTTGGTGTAAGCGGAAGAAATATTTTATAAAGGGTTGAAAAGGTAGGGCTAATGACTTGTGGCTATGTAATGGTTGGTTTGCCGTAAGTAAAGGTAAAATTTATAATAGCAATTGTGCTTACCAACCTGTCGAAGGGAGGATGGAGGGTTTGTTTTGAATAAAATTGAATGAAAAGTCGTGTCCATTCTGACATAAGCATTTGAACACAAAGCGTGATTTATTCCCAAAGAGACAATGGTCAATAGTGTTTGAGTATGGGTAAATAGAACAAAGAATGTTGTTTAGTTTTCTGTTAGGATTTTTTTAATAACACAGTGACTTCATTATAAATAAATATATACGTTATTTTATGTATTTATAGATAAATAAATGAAATTGAAATATCTATATGTAATATCAAATGAACAGTTTTTTACTAAATGCATATGAAAATATATACGGCACTTACTTTAAAAAGCATTTTTTGTCTGTTTATCTGTCTGTCCATCTGCTTGTCTATCTGTTTGTTGCGGTTAATCTCTGGAACGGCTGGATTGATTTTGACGAAACTTTAACTAGCAAATAGCTTATGACATAAGGAGCAACTAGGGCAATTTTTTTAGATTAGCTTCAACTCGCGATTTACAACTATAACACTACGGGACTCAGCTAAAGTATATAAAACATGTACAATAGGAGAATACTACAACTATTTTTAAGTTCGCAATTAGTGCATTCATTTTAATCAAATGTACTGTATGCTATTCACATTCTGAGTGTGTCCTCCAGCGAGACTACTCAAGACTAATTTTATGCCCCACAGATTCTCTTTTTTTGAGGCGTTTAACATATATTGTAAGCTCTCGTGCAAGGGTATTGGAGAAGGCTTCTGGTCGTTTCCTATGTGTAGTCTTCATATTGGCAATTTGTTTTTTCACTGTTGGCATTTTCAGGTGTTCGTGAATCTTAAGTTACCTACCTGGAGACATTACTGATTGCTTGGACAGTTACGTTTTGCTTTCTTTGCATTCCTATGATGGAGGAGCTACTAGCACTTGTCCATAGCTGAAGGCCGTAAATCCATAAAGGTTTCAGGATCGATCTAGTAATTTATTTTCCATTGATAGTTTGCGGTTTCAGAACCACTTGAAGCTTTATATTTAATACTCAGTTCATTTTGTTTCTTCTTGATGTGCTCATCCCAAAGAGATGAAGACCAAGGTATCAGACAGACTTCTGGTGTGGAAGGGTGGCGTTTTATAATTTTAAAGAGGGGCAGTTGCCTTTGCGTAATATATAATAACCTGTACTGATTCTGAGGTACAACTTTTAATCCTCCAATTTGTCTTGTCTAGATTTGGATTCCCAAGACTCACCAGGATTGTAGCTCTCAGTATCAGCAACGAATGTAGATCTAGTTATGATATCCGAGCAATTGAGGTCAGCCATGCAGATAGTGTCGAACTGTAGAGTATCAAAATGAATTGCTCTACTTAGGTGGTCATCGTTAAAATATAATATTAAAAGTGTAATTAATCATTACACTCAGTACTGATACAAAAATTAAATATCGATTTACAAGATCAAGAACCAATAAATGATCAAAACAGAAACTCGTAAAAAATTGCTAAACTCAATGAAAATTCACTTGACTAAGAATTAAATTAAAACCAAAGGAACGAAGCAAGTTTTCATTAGCTTTACTTTAACCGTCACCTTACTAGGAGCCCCCTAACATAAGTAACATCTAAATTAAAAGGACATCTAAGTACTTCTCCTAAAGGTCAGTGAAAGCAAAAATATCACAACGGGTTACCTAACTCTCTCTAAGTGCTCCCTTAAATTTAGGGGACGTTGTTGGACATTAGACATCAATACGCTTGTCTACGCTTATAAATAATTTCTGCTAAAGTAGTAAAGTTATTTACACAAAAAGATTGCTTGTATATTTAATTTACTACCTTAATTAAAGTACAATAAAAATGTAACCCCCATTTGATTTGTATCTCAAAGTTTATGTTTGCGACAACTTGGACAGACCGATTAATTACAATTGTTATCGAAACGCCAGCACTTAAGATATAAATAATGATTACTAAGCGAAATAACACGCGAGTCACATTCAAAGACGTTAAACAAATTTAAAAAATAAAATACAAACAAAAGAGTGCCTTTATCAAAACCTATATTTTATTGCATTAAAAGTCAACTTTAAAAACGTAACAGTAACACACAAACTATAAAGACCTGTGTAATTTAGACAGATTTGCGCTTATTTGACAATCAGTGACCAACCATATCTGCAAAATGTTTCTTATGTTATACACAGGTTCAATAATCGCTACGATTTATATATACGTGTGTAACGGGCATAAATAAACAATTGAACTCTAATTACTGACACATTTTTATGTTAGAAAAGTAAAAGAAATGGTATCCCCAATACTTTACTAGGATCGAGTTTCTGGCATACCTCTGCATCTTCATCAACAGCCTTTAACAGTACATTGCTGGACATAGACCTCTCCTTAGAAAGGAGGTATTGGCCTACTATACCACGCTGGCCAGACGGGTTGGTATAGGGTTGGTTTCAAGTTTTCTTTCTCTTTGCATTGATGTTGTCTTGCGTAGTTTATCCCTTAGTCGCCTTTTACGACACCCGAGGGATGAATAGGGGTGGTGACACTGTATTCTTAATCCGTCACCACGCAGACAGTAATAATAATATAATTTACTCTGCATCTTACCTAGTAATAATAATATAATTCGAGTTTTATTCGGGCATACGATACATTTGCGATTCTAACACTACTACACTATCGATACAAATAAATAAAATAGAAGTATCTGTATGTAATATCAAATTAATAGTTATTTATTAAATGCAAATTAAAGTATATTATATACGTAACTTACACCGAAATTGATTTTTAAAAATTTTTGTCTGTCTGTTTGTTCCTGGTAATCTTTGGAACGGCTGGACCGATTTTGACTGGACTTTCACTGGCAAAAAGCTCATGACGTAAGGAGTAACTACAGCTGTTTCTTTTAGACTAGCTTCGATCCGCGGCTTTGCTCGCGATTTACAACAATGACCACGGGTAACACCGCGTCACTCAACTAGTTGTATTTAAGTTTTACTGAATTAAAATTATTCTCTGAATTGGTGCTTGTTTACTTTCTATTTGCCCGTTTGCAAGTTGGCAAAGGCCTCCTCCAACTTTATGAATGTATGTATTGGTTCTGTAAAATTTCCATCGTTTTAAATTTAAGTAAATTGAATGCTGCAACACATGTTTTTCCTACTGTATGTCTGTATTCACATTTTGTGTGTTGTTGGAGGGTTGTGGTCTCTAAATTTCATATCACCTGCTTAAAAGACATTAAACTTGTGCAACTAATCAATTTACTATACTATCATTACAAATAACTATCATACCACCTTGCCAAAGTACTGGCAAATACAACATGTGCAATAAGTTTAAATTATAATAAATAATTATCCTTATAATGTCTATTAAATTATTGTTATATAAATGTAAAACTTAAAAAACAAAGTAGTAATAGTTCTATTATGGCTGCGTAAATAGAACTAGTTTTGATTATAATAAAATATATTTTCAGGCAAACTGAATTTGCTATTTAATTATTATTCACCCCTCTGAAGCCTTAAGGTTTCGAATATAAATCTAAGTAAATATTCCTGTTGAATCATAATTAACAAGGTAGGACAATATCAAGGTATACCTATGTTTTAGAAACATAATCAATGTTTTAATCTAAATTATTCGTATGTTTTATTTTTGATTAATACTTATTTGAAAAATTTAAATTATATTCTTATACTTCATAGAGAATGATTTAATATTCCATTTAATTATTCATTTCTAATTATGAAATAACTAGCTTTCGCCTACGGCTCGGCCCGCGTGTTTGTCGGTTATCACGGTAAAAAGTAGCCCACGTTCTTTCTCTCTTTCTCGTTTAGAAAAATGATAGCAACCTGGCTAGGGGGGCTAACGTCAAGATATTAGCCACTAATACAAGAGAATAGAGGTGATTCACACCCGTGCCTCGGAGAGTACGTAAAGCCGTCGGTTCCAATTGTCATGAAAATCTATGGCAATTGTTGTTAGGAAGTCAGTGCCCTCAAATATACTGACAACTAGTTCAATCTTCGAATTTCAGTTTAGGGTTGCGGATGTCCGATGCTAGTCGCTTCGTGGAAAAACTGAAATTCAGGTAAAACCTGTTGAACTAAACCCCAAATAAACTTGGGAATAAAGGCTAGGAATATTCACAAGAGAATAGAGGTTAGCGATTGCAGACCATGACTCGAAGCGAAACAATTGCATCTTGTCTAAAGAGACTTAACTGGTTTATGTCTCTCCAACTAGGCAAAGATATTATATTAGAAAGTATAAAATCTACAAAAAACACGAAGTTACTAAATTTGATTCTGTTTTTTTATGATCTCAGTACTTCTTCATTCATGATCGATTTATAAAATTCAGTAAAAATTAAGGAATAAAGAATACGCTTATAACAAATGTCATGTTTCTGTATTGACATCGCTTATATCTTTTTAAGTTTATTGTTTACTTCAATTATACTTCAAAGTAGTTAGCTACTACTAAGTACTAGCACAGAATACATAATAGTACCAGTACAGAAGCCTCACTCCGAAAAGTAAATTAAAGTTATAGATACCCTCGGTGTCAAAAGATTAAGTTCAATTCAGATCGCACAGCGCCGAATCACTACGATTATATTTACCTACAATTGCGTCTCTTTCTATCGTGTAACTTTTACCTGTTCTGACGATGTCTGTTCGACCGGCGTGTCTTACCCGGCAGGCAGCCGGCCGACTATACCTAAACTGCGGTGTGACACCCCCCTGGTACTAGTTTAAGTTTATTTATGAATGACTTGATTGATTGTTTTTTATCGCACCCTAGTTCGAATTCTGCTATATGTATGTATGACTACCTTGTTGGTCTAGTGGTTAGCGTATGCGGCTGCTGATCAAGAGGTCTCGGGTTCGATTCCCGGGTCGGACCAAGTGTTTTTGTGATCCACAGATATTTGTTTCGGAGTTTGGGTGTTTTCTATGTATAATATGTATTTATTTACAAAAAAAAGTATGTTTATGTATTTATATCAGTTGTTTAGTACCCATAACACAAGCTCTGCTTACTTTGGGACTAGATGATGTTGTGTAAATGTATGTGAGTCTAAAAGCATCGGAAAGTAAGTCTGAGACCACGCATAGAATAAAGTTCCGTAGTCAACAATTTTAACACGTGGATTTCAAATCGTGTCCAACAGCTAATTGTTATGTTTACTCATTATTTTGTTATTTTTGTACGAGGTTTTTCAAGTAAGCGAATTTAGCAAGTTTTTTAACTAACAAAGTAATCTAAGCCGTTATAGGTTCCGTAGCCAAATGGCAAAAAACGGAACCCTTATAGATTCGTCATGTCTGTCTGTCTGTCCGTCCGTATGTCACAGCCACTTTTTTCCGAAACTATAAGAGCTATACTGTTGAAATTTAGTCAGTAGATGTATTCTGTGAACCGCATTAATATTTTTACACAAAAATAGAAAAAAAAAACAATAAATTTTGGGGGTCCCCATACTTGGAACTGAAACTCAAATTTTTTTTTTTCATCTAACCCATACGTGTGGGGTGGGGTATCTATGGATAGGTGTTTAAAAATGATGTTGAGGTTTCTAATATCGTTTTTTTCTAAACTAAATCGTTTGCGAGAGAGATACTTCCAAAATGATCGAGATCGAGAGATCTAGTAAGTAGTTTTTTTGTAATACGTCATAAATCGTAAACCGCAATTACCTTTCATTCAATTGATACACTATTATAAAAACATCGATCAAAGTTACAACGAACTACAAGAACGTTTATATGATGTTACTTGCTGATACGGAACCCTTCATGGGCGAGTCCGACTCGCACTTGGCCGCTTTTTTTTAAAGTTCATCACGCGATCTATCATTTTGTTCATTTTCAAATTTACCGAGCTTTATAATGACGGCGGACGCTCTATTTTAACAAAGTATGCCCTATAAAGTTGAATAGCTCGCACACGGATACCTAAATAAAAAAATAGTATGCCCCAGACGACGGGCTAGAAAAAACATATCCCCGCTTTACGTGTAGCTGATGTACCACAAAAAAAAATATATTTTATGACTTTATTTTAGCACTGTGTCGATGTAACAAAAACACATATCCATGAAACTTTCAACTTTCTAGCACCAGCCGTGTTGATGGTAAGTCGAGAACGTACGGACGGGCGGCCGGACACGACGAAACTTTAAGGAACTATGGAACCCTAAAAAAGCGATAGATAGGTACTCTGTAGTTTAAAAATATCTCCAAAATATATACTTTTGGGCAAACATGTATATTAATAACTTCCCGGCATCCGATAACATATCCTTTTGCGTTCCTTTTATCAATAACTTGCCACGAAAGGCCCTTTTAATATACCAAGGGTGTTCGTAGTGAAGATATCCCAAAATATTTTATTCAGTGAGGTAAAGAGGCTGACAAAGAAATGCGAGTTAGATCGCTGCCTAAATAAACGAAGCGGTAGGTACCATCGGTTTCCACTTATTTCGAATTCTGGAATATTTACCAAATGCGATAACGGAGCTCGAAGTAATTTTGAATGGTTCACTTCATATCAGCGTACCTGCTTAATTACTCTAATCTGTTAGTTGAAAAGCAAGAAAAGAATCCAATATGGGCAGTCTTCATCTTCAATACGAATGCGGACAATGCAGCATGGTGACCCTCACTATGCCGGCCTAGTGAGGTGCTTTTTCAAGCCCCGCTTAAAGGACCCGGGATCATAGAGGAAGGGAAACATATGCGCTGGTAATGAATTACAGAGTGATTAGATCGGGAAGGATTTTTCTTAATATTAAGGGTTTTTTTTATGCTTTAACAACTGTACTTGTCTATCTCATATTTGGATCTCACTACCAATTAACATCAGGTGGAGTATGGTCGATTTTAAAGTTATCGCACTTCAAAATTGACCACACTCCACCTGATGTTAAAAAAAAACAAGTTTTCCAATGATATAAGGATTATTTATCAACCTGAAACGGCATTTAAATTTTTTATTTGGTTATTTGTTTCTTAAGGGTACATTTTACCAAACAATATTATATACTATTCATGTTTAATAAACCTACTTTATGAGGCTAAAAGCACCATTAAATTTTTTCACACATATTTAAACAATTACTCGTTAAAACACGTTTATCACACCATATCCGGCAATTGTTTTGCTAGGTTGTTGTAATAAAGTAATGAGTTG
This sequence comes from Phragmatobia fuliginosa, assembly GCA_932526445.1. Lineage (NCBI taxonomy): Eukaryota > Metazoa > Arthropoda > Insecta > Lepidoptera > Erebidae > Phragmatobia > Phragmatobia fuliginosa. The sequence continues at coordinate 9,068,107 of OW052064.1, read as the reverse complement.
AATTATTAGTATATGTAGGTAGATAAATGGAACAGAATTTTAAGTCTCGACGTCGAACAAAATATAGCCACACAGAACACCACTTACACTTTTTTCCTTGGAAGAATACGAAAGTCAGCGATTTACCGATAAACTGGAAACCCCCTCGGGTCGTCATCCCGCCGGGGTTTGCGGCGGGGCGATGTGTTAGAATCGAACCGACCAAAACCACACGGTGTGCCCACTGTGTGCCTACATGGTAGGAGGAGTCCAGGGAAGAGATCACCTGGAATCCTCCCAGCGCCTGCCCGCACTACGTAGGCGCCATCTCCTTAAACTCTCAAATTGGGCGACGTCCGGCACACGTTGACGACGCCTCCTCGCGGCTGGTGACTACATTGTTCCATTATGAAATTTTATTAAGTACAAAATTTCTGTTCCAACACTGAAACTATAATCGAATTCACGACATCATGAAGTAGATATCGATTCGAACACAATTCGAGTCGAGACTGTTGGTAGGTGTTTCGAATAGTAATACGGGCCCGACCGTGCCCGAGGCACCGACATTATTTATTTAATACACTCAAAGGATCCGAGTAGTTAGATAATTGTTCCTTCACAATTTTCCCTTCAATAATACAATAATCCATTCCGCGAGATTAAATGAGAAATTAAAATATGCAGTAAATATATGAGAAGCGCAGTAGGTAATTGATTTTAATATTTGATCACTTACTTTTTTCTCGAAAGAGCTTATTGTTTTTGTGAGATGTAAAGGAAATTTCGTTTGATGTAGAGTTAAGAATTGTATATGAGGTAAGAATATGAAAGATGTAACTTAAATATTTTAGTCGAGTGCACCAAAAGTAAGCTTATGTTTTACGAGTGTACGCTCCGTTTGATCGCTTACTATTAATAGTAAAAATATGGTATAAAGTACCATATTTTTACTATTAATAGTGTTATATTAAATATACTTTACCTAATAAGGTATAACACTGTTAATATTAGATATTTTACATAGTATCTAATTAAATTAATTTTATATAGTAACGAACCAGTTGTGTATCTACATTCAAAAGCTTCTCATTCAAGATAGTTAATTTGAAGAACAAGTTGGCAAAGCCAAGTTCTGTTATTTTGATTAGCTAATACGAGACAGGCATCTTCCTGATTTATATTTCCAATAAATACAGTTCGCCTATGATTTATTTATTACTACTGCTTCTTGAGTTAGAAAATAATTTGAATCTGATGTAAAAATGTTTTGTATTTTACAGTAGTTTCTTTAACATCACAATCAAATCAAAATTTTATAGTTTATGCTAACCTTGACTCAGTATTTCTTATTTACCAACTTATTTCTAAGATCAGTAAATATAAACTATTTAACATTCATTCCTTCACTACTACACAAATATAAAATTCATCTCCACTCCAAGCTTCAATAGTTTCACAAGATTTACGTTGAAATTATTCATTCTGTTTATGCAAGGGATGAAAAAACCGAGAATGTCTTTTGAATGTTAATAAGGTAACTACTTGAACTTTATTTCATTATGAAATAATAAAACAAGTGCTTCATTTGCGGAGAGACACGTCTTAGACTAATTTGTCCGCCTGAAAGAGATATGAGATTTCATCAGAATGAAGGTGAAAATGAATTAAAAATAAATAGATGGTGAAATATATGAATATACTCTTTTTATATGCCTAAGATCTTTTTATTTGAATGCAACTTCCATCTGAGTGAAGTATTTTGCAGGAACGTAATGGTTGGCGCTCCTTTAGGAAGACTTTTATTCAACAAGGCACGGTGACAGGTTGATTACAAGTAAGCATTAAATGAGTAGAAGACCAATTAACATAACATAATAATATTAAAAAATCCATATGTTAAAGTTTATTACATAACTTCGGGTTAAAGATTTCTGTAAATGACCATAGGTTTGGGCTCAGCCGTGGTGAATCTGAAATCATTTAGGCCCGTGATCATACCACCATTCGGGTCGTTAATCTTGACGAATACCAGTTAGGTAAGACGATAGCAGGGGCTCGTATGCTAGCTGTATGGACAGGCTGACTCAAAACTATATTCCTTTCTTCAAGAGGCCAACCAAGACCCTATACTGAACTCGCATAGTTTATTAATTAATCATTGTTCACGGACTTTAAAAAAAAGACAACTCTGTGGATTGTTTCGGCATTTCTTCCCAAAGTGAGTCTTAGGAATTACCGGCACCTTCTAGCTGTAATTAAGTCCTACGCGTAAAAATATCAGTAAAAATTTACTTGCGAAATAAAGGTCATTTATCAAGTGACTTTGTATGTAATTCAATTTATTTTTTTACTTTTAATGTTTATTTCAATAATTCAAATCTTATGTCGTGGTTTAGTAATTTTGTAAACTCTGTATTCGCAAAACATAGGACATGTTGATGTAATAATGTGAAATTTTCAGAATCCAAAACCAAATCAAACTGTACACAACAACACAAGATAAAAACCTGCACATTTAGTGTCCAACTTTGTGAACCTTGGGTTCACAAAGTTGGACTGAAAGTATTACATTGGTCATTTTTTAGGGTTCCGTTGCCAAATGGCAAAAAACGGAACCCTTATAGATACGTCATGTCTGTCTGTCTGTCTGTCCGTATGTCACAGCCACTTTTTTCCGAAACTATAAGAGCTATACTGTTGAAACTTGGTTAGTAGATGTATTCTGTGAACCGCTTTATTATTTTTACACAAAAATAGAAAAAAAGCAATACATTTTGGGGGTCTCCATACTTAGAACTGAAACTTAAAAAAAAAATTTCATCAAACCCATACGTGTGAGGTATCTATGGATAGGTCTTCAAAAATGATGTTGAGATTTCTAACATCATTTTTTCTAAACTCAACAGTTTGCGCGAGAGACACTTCCAAAGTGTTAAATGTGTCCGGGGGGGACACACATTTTACCACTGTAACTTCTAAAATAAGAAAATGAGAAAACTAAAAAAATATATGATATACATTACTAAGCAAACTTCCAACGAAAATTGGTTTGAACAAGATCTAGTTAGTAGTTTTTTTTAATACGTCATAAATCACATACCGCAATTTACATTTCTTTCAATTAAAACACTATTATTAAAACATCGATGAAAGTTACAACGTACTACAAAAACTTTTATATGATGTTACTTGCTGCTACGGAACCCTTCATGGGCGAGTCCGACTCGCACCTGGCCGCTTTTTTTAAAGCTGCATTGATAAAAACTGTTTAATACACTAACTATAAAGTTGGAAGCTTAAACTAAAATTAATTTACTCACAGTCTCATCTCGGGATGAAATTTTCTAGCTCTGTGACAAACTCTGTTGGACAGTTTTTGAATGATATGAATGTGAGATTTGCACAGTCACAGTCAGTTTTGTACGAGTTTCAATGGAAATGCCAGTGATGAACGATAGTGGTAACCGTTACATTACGAACTTAAGTAATCCTAGCACCTTGCTGACAGTCAATGGGTTAATTCAAGCCTAAAAAAAGTTGTACAACACGGTCTTTCTATAGAAGTTCGAAATCAACTGGTACTTATGCCGTAGGGGTCTGATAGCAGTTGTTTCGCTTAAAAAATCTAAATGAAGTTTACATTGAAGTGTATGTTAGTAACTTCAACTAGCAACTTTATTTAAATATTATTTATTCACATACTAGCCGAGCGCCACGGTGTTACCCGTGCTTTTTGTTGCAATTCTAGAACAACAACGGCCTCTAGCGCCGCGGGGCAAAGCTAGAATAGAATAAACTTTATTGTACACCAGTTAGTATAGTTTGCACACGGAAATAAATCAATACAATGATCATGTACAATTGGCGGTCTTATCGCTAAAAAGCACTTTCTTCCAGGCAACCTTAGGATGGAAAAAAAATATGAGAAAAAAAGCTAGTCTAAGAATAAGTAGCCTAAGTCAAAATCAGTCTAACTTTTCAAGCGATTAGTCGAAACAAACATACAGATAAACAAACTTTTTGAAATCCATAATCTGATGTGAATACAGTGTGGCGTTATATACTTTCATATGTATTTAGTGAAAAACTGACAATTTAAATTTTATTTATTTGTATGTATAGAGTATAAAGTATAGTTAACATAATATGTTATGTTAAGATATACCTATAATAATATACATACAATTACATAAATTGATCTGGGTAGGAATCAAATCCACGTTACCTACTCGGTATAGCGGTAAGGGTTACCAACCACTACACCCACAAACGAATCAAGGAGTACAATATTCGGACATCTGACACACAACATCATCTAGTCCCAAACTAAGCAGAGCTTATACTATGGGTACTATATAAGTGATATGAATACATTCGTCGGTCGCAGATAGTAGAGCCACGCTGGTTTCAGCTCGACCGGAGCAGTACTACCCTCACACAGAAGACAGGATGGTCTTCTGCGTGAGGGTAGTACTGCTCCGGTAAAGACAGCACTCCTGCTGTCGTATTTCTTTGCTGAGTGTGAGACTGGAAATTCCATCATTTTTCCGGCTTCCAGAAGCTCCCGGCCTCTGGAAGCCGGAATGAATGATGCAGAAACATCCGACCAGGCTGCCATGGTATGGGTCACCATGTTGAATTGTTACAGGATTATCCTTTCAGACAACCCAAAGTTGTAAACTCTATTTCCTTAAACAACAAATTCTAACACTTCCATCTCTATTTGTATTTGAAGTAGCATTATTTGCAAAGACGCTGTTGTACAAATTGGCGTAAAAATATGTTATGTGTGAGTAGATCTAGCCCATCTCATATACAAAAAAATGTTTTTTGTTTAGCCCCTAAAACCATAATAAACTTCCTAAAGAATCATCAACATCGGCAGCCTTTAACAGGCCTCTACTTTGAAAGGAGGTTTTGGCCCTACTATACCACACTGGCCAGACGAATTAGTTGGTTTTAAAGAATATACACTTAAATTTAAATGATTTTAATAATAAACTAAATAAACTACTGTCCTAGAAATGTTACTATGATGTGAATGATTACCTTCAGCTATAGATTTTTTGCTATAGATGCTATAGATGTTGTACCCCACTTGTGGCAGAATATGCTGTGATTTCTTATCTATGTATATTTTATTCAAGAACCTTGTATAAAATATTTTATTCATGCAAATAAAGAAAAAATGAAAAGGAAACTAAAGTAAAAAAATAAAAAGTTAAAGATATATAGATAGCGTTGTGTATTGTACAGTAAGCCATTTTATTTTTCTGGAAAAGAAGGAAAAATCGCAGTTCCCACTTAGGAGGGAGTCATCTGCAAGCCATAGAAAGACCAAAGTACTTCAGGGTCCCAGGTCACACCTGATCTACTGGAAATTGACATTACCTGTAACAATAAAAACTATATTTTAGTCTTGAGAATATACAATCAACAATTATCAATTGTCATTTAATAAATAGTTTATACTGAATTAAGTGTCAAAAATGGTATTAAATTGTAGACTTTCAAACTTTGACATTCCATGATATATAGTAACATAATAATATTGAATTGACTAACGTTTCAGCATGAATGGGCGGCTCGACCGGGGCAGTACTAGCCTCACATAAAAGACCAACCTAAAAATAACAGCATTAGTGCTGTCTTGGGAATCAGGAAATCTATACCAATATTATATCTTCACCAATGCAGTATAAATTGCCTACCCTCGCAATGAGATCCCTACTCCTGGACTCTACTCATGCTTTTCATCAGGAGTAGAGTCACTTTGGTAGGCTTAAACATACAAAGGAAAAATAAAGTAACTCTGTCTGTCTGTTACGCTAAACAACGGCTAAACCACGCAGGTTTTATAGGTGCATCGTCTTTTTCCTCACTCTCGCAATTCAATGGGACGGCTATCCGACACAACCGGAGATTAGATACAAGACCGTAGGCTTTATGCCCCTTCCGAGGCATGGGGGTTGAGACTTCAATTTGCAAACTCCGTGATGTTATTAATTATTTCTAATAATGCGAAAAACTCAATTACACGTTTAACCCAGGAATCTAACTTGAATGTAATCGCAAGTCCTTGATAAAATGTTTTTTCAAAATGTCCATTGAAATCACTCCAACTAAAGCGTCAAATTAAATTAATTCTCAATTCTACAATAGTCTACTAAATAATTCATTCCATCAAACAGCAATTCAAATAAACTGGTCATTAAACATCTTTTGTAACTGTGATTAAAATTTAATTGTCCTTATACTTAAGAATTCAATTAGCCTTAAGAATGAAATAACTTACTTTAAATGTAATTAATGTGTCATTACTTAAATACTTCTATATTTGTGCTTTTACATAGGACGATACAGCGACTTTGTCCTGACATGTAAAACTTTCTGAAATTAATATTAGAAGTTGTAGTAAAAACCACCAATTTGTACTGAAGTCTAGGAATTTATATTTGACAAACTGTGTGAAAACATTGTACTGCCTCTTGAGAGGACTTTTTCAATTAAATTTAATTGTCAAACCCCTTTCACTAATAATTTTAAAAGCTTCACTGGTTTTAGTTAACTGGAAAAAGTTTTTCAGATTTTTGGCAACTCCAGTTCAGCACATATTTCAGAGATAGCATATATTTTCATTGGTTATGAAAATGATGATGATCTATGTGGTGATGAATAAATGATACAATATGTCACCGCCCCTATTCATGCCATGGTTATCATAAGAGGTGACTGAGAGAGAAACATCACTGCAAAAACTAGGAAAACTAAAAGTAGGTCATTCCTACACGAAATCACAATCAAAATCTGTTTTTGAAAAAGAGGATTATGTCAAGTCGTGTACCATTAAATGTTTTTATATCGCACTTTAGGTGGTAGTGATATCTAAACATGAAATCGATAAGTATATTGTGTAGCTGTTAACTGGGCTTGTCAACCTCACCTTCTTTACTCACTCACAGGAACACGACAACACCAAAGTGATTTTTGTTTGCCTGCGGTCTTCTGTAAGGCGCAGGTATTTATTTCACCAGTTGGGCTGCTCTAATTTGAGCAAAATAGTTCGCTTTTCCTCTCTTAATGCTCGCTTTTGATGATTTTAATTAATGATACTACACAATTCAATAAATTTACCTGTCAAACAAATTTGAACGCAAACATTGTAATTTTGATAACATTTTTCATGATGAGTAAATATGACAAATGTATGTGACGTCATAGCTTTTATATAGGTAAATCAATTTTGAGTTTTCGTTATCGTCTAAAAAATAGTTTTTAAATACTTTTCACCTAAAATTCAAAAAACTTACTCAACCAGTCCATGCTAAAGATCTACGAAGAGTTGTGCACAATCTTAAATACAAAAGCGCTATTGCGCTCTTCTACAAAAGATTTTTAAGTTACATTATTTTCTAAATTTCAGTTCGCCCTTAGGGTTGCGGAGGTCCGATGCCAGTCACTCCGTGGAAAAACTGGAATTCAGGTAAAACCGGTTGAACTAGTAGCCGACCCCAAATAAACTTGGGAATAAAAGCTAGGAAGAAGATTCTTTTCTAAATTCAGAATAAGAATACCTATGGCGGTTTCAGTATAATTGAATCGAAAATAAATGTATTTGTATCTTATTAAACACAGCCAATTGAAAAAACAGGAACATCTCAACACAGTACAACAACACAATTAAACATATTAAATACAATGTCTTTATGACTTCATTAAAGCATCTTCAAAACGAATTTTGTATCGAATTAATTCCAACTTTATTTTGTAGTAGAAAACAATGTCTTGTTTATCGCTTTTTTGGCCAGTATCGTCAAAATCTTTACAACAAAATGAGTTCAGTTCAATTTCGCTGTCGGCGACACTAAATTGCTTACGATTCATTGTGCTTTACGCCAGCTATTAATGTTATGTTCGCTGGGTACGTTTGAGTTGTAAAACGACTAACTAATGACTATCAACATCAAGGAATGGATTATTTCTATCGCTTATCCTCGTTATTGAGAGATCTTAAAAATGACATTTAAAAAAAGTAATACGCAGTTAAAATGGATTTTATTTTATTCCTTACTCATAAATTACTTTGTTGCTTCAAATATCGTAGACAAGCAAAGAAGCGCACTGTATAAAATGATCTAAATTTAAAAACTAACCGTTACCAACTTATTTGAAATTTATTATTTGGTAGTTCATAGTACCATCCCGGTATTTCGTTTACCCTGTGCACAATAAAGACAAAATCAAAACAAAGCAAAGAAGCCAAAAATTCAAGTGCCTCAATAAATAATTTTATTCCAAAGCCTCGTAAAATTTTACCCTAAACTCGGATGTAACTAGAAAGTTTGGAATAAAAACGAGCATTTACTTGAAAATCAAACGGGATCGACTGTTCAGATAACTTTTGAGTTATAAAAGAACAAAGTAAGTCTGTACGTTGAAAGTTGTGGACCAATTGAAAAATACACACATCAAAAGTGTCTAGGGATCAACATATATTTTTGCAATAACTTTTCTCCTGATTGATATTAATTAAAAATTTCTTTAAGGATTCATCAAATAAAGTGTTTTCGTTTGTCACAGTAACGATAAACCAAGTCACCTTTGCATTAGTAAAGAAATTTGCCATTTTCCTAATAAAGGGATTTTTGACATTTGAACCACTAACATTAAAGTTCGAAAAAAAGACTGAAATAACAGTTTTCTTTAAAATTTTATTAGGTAACTTAAACAATTAATAATCCGTGTTTCTACCGCGAACACTAACAACACAAGAACATCGGTTTGGCATACTCAAAATGAGTTCATCCAAATCACGCTGTGGAATGGCCGCCCATGTTCGTTGCAACAACAAAAAAAGGTCTTCTTGCGACTGGATACCCTCCATATTCGGCAGAGCTCTTCTCTGTAGCATATCCCATGCATGCTCAATCGGGTTCAAGTCTGGCGACTGAGCAGGCCAGGGCAGGACATTGATGTTAGCTGCGGCGAGAGTCTGTCTTACAACTCTTGCGGTGTGCGGTCGTGCATTATCATGCATTAACTGAAATAAGGGACCGATTTGCACTTGTAGAGGAACGATGACGTCTGATACAATCGTCTCAGCATAAATTTGAGCGTTGAGGTTGCCTCTGATCCAAATCAACTCAGTTCTTCCGCCGATCCAAATACCCGCCCATACCATGATGGTTCCACCACTATAAGGATGGACTTCCTGGCAGGATTTTAATCGCTGTTGGCGTCCAGGGGTTCTCCAGTGTCGTATACGTCTTGTATCCGGTCTCATACCAAAACGAGACTCATCAGAAAAGCACACGAAACGCCATTGTTCTTCTGCCCAATTTCTGTGTTCAAGAGCCCATTGATATCGAATCCTACGATTGTGCATTGCTATAGGTGGTACCCGTAGCGGTCTTCGGGAATGAAGGTTCACTTCATGCAAGCGGTTTCTGACTGTTTGGTCGCTAATTAAGTTCCCTGAAGAGTGATGAAGCCTCACGGCTAACATCATGGCGGTTATTGTTGGAGCTCTTCGAGTTAAGATTTGAATGTATCGGTCTTGTCTCCGTGTGGTGCAGCGATACCGTCCTCCATGGCGCTCAGCCACGGTACCAGTGCTTCGGTAACGTGTCCAAAGTCGACTGATAACACTCTGACTTGTATTCAGAGCTAAAGCCACAGTACGTTGCCGGGAACCAGCTTCTATCATTCCCACGGCTCTGAGCATTTCTTCCCTGCTTAAATGACGTCGCCGCTCCATAATAACGTTGGTTTTAATCAGTAGTAGGGAAACAGTAGCACTAATAATTTCTTCAATGCGTTGTATGTTTTTATAGGGAAAATATTGGCAGCTGATTTTCATCTTTTACTCGAATTTGATTGACAGTTCCTGATTCAAATTATGAAATGCACCAAAAAGGATCCATATAAATTTATAAAATCATAAATTTATTACAAAGCCACATCTCAATCTCAAGAAATCCGCATAAAAATGCTTGATCCCTAGACACTTTTGATGTGTGTATATTAAGTACGTTTTTGGTGTCATTTACTGGACACACTGATTTAAAGGATTTTATATACACGGTTTGTTTATAAATTGACTGCCTTAGTGGCGCAGTGGCAGCGTATGCGTCTTCTGATCTTGAGGTCCTGAGTTCGAATCCCGGGTCGGAGTTTAGGTGTTTTCTATATATAATTTGTATGTATTTACAAAATAAAAGTATGTTTATATCAGTTATCTACCCATATATAAGCTCTGATTAGTTTGGAACTAGATGCCATCGTGTATAAGATGTTCATTCAAATTTAACAACACATGACATTAAATAGATGAAATAAAATCATACCTATGCATTTACTACTACAACTAGAGTTTAATAGGAATATTCTCAATATCAGATTTAGAATTATGTACAGAAAATAACAAATTCTCTGCACAACGACATGTACTAAAGAAGAAAATAACAACCACTTTAATTTATTCGAAGTCCTAGCTATGTCACAATCCCTAGTGCGCCCGTTTAACTATTCCGCACCACTAGTGGCATTTTTCCAGCAAATTAGAAAGGTATTTTAGTGTTGTTACGAGTAAAGAGAACTATTTCGCACAAAATGTTTAGTTAATGAAACGTAATTCGCAGAAGCTTTCTTTTACTAGTAGATATTACAACGATTTAGATAAAAGAATGGTTATTAAGTTTGCAAGTAAAAAATGCAAATGTTATGTGCGAAAGTGCTTATCAATGTTAGCTAGCGTCGAAGTCACAGGACCCCGAAACGCATTAATGACTTATTTTTATATCGATGAATAGCAGAGTTCCGCAGTGTTACCCGCGGTTATTGTCGTAAATCGCGAGTGAAGCTAGTATAAGAAAATTAGCTTAAGTTACTCCTTGTGTCATCAGCTTCCTGCCAGTGAATGTCCTATCAAAATCGGTCCAGCCGTTCCCGAGATTACCCAAAACAAATAGATTAAAAATTTCAAAATTGCATATTGGATATCAGTACCATATATACTTTGATATGCATTTAGTATAATAAAAACTGTTCATTTGAAATTACATATATTATTTGTATAGATCAGTATGGAAGTAAAGTATTTTTTTTTCAAATTTTCTGCAAAAGTTAGCGTATGTAATATAGAGTAAATATTTGTGTTCTCGGAAAGAAACGTGTGAATATTAAAACATTTATAATTGTTAAAATACCTAATTAATGTGGATGAACGGGTATCATGTTCCGCCTAACTCGGTTGGGTCAGAAAGAGGGTAATGTTTTTCGAGCGTATGTATATCTATTTCCTTTGCACACCCTACAGCCCCAAGTGTTGCAGGCGGGGACAAACAATACTTTGTTACTTATCAGCACAGGAAGATTACCCAAAACTAGGTTTTTCACAGTTTGCAGCACCAAAAAGTGTTTAGTAAAGTTATTTTTTTTTTCAGATCATTTTTAGGGTTCCGTAGCCAAAGGCAAAAAACGGAACCCTTATAGATTCGTCAAGTCTGTCTGTCTGTCTGTCCGTCCGTATGTCACAGCCAATTATTTCCGAAACTATACGAGCTATACTGTTGAAATTTGGTCAGTCGATGTATTCTGTGAACCGCATTAAGATTTTTACAAAAATTTAGAAAAAAAACAATATATTTTGGCCGTCCCCATACTTGGAACTGAAACTCAAAAAATTTTTTTTCATCAAACCAATACGTGTGGGGTATCTATGGATAGGTGTTCAAAAATGATGTTGAGGTTTCTAATATCATTTTTTTCTAAACTGAATAGTTTGCGCGAGAGACACTTCCAAAGTGGAAAAATGTGTGTGTCCCCCCCTCTAACTTCTAAACTAAGAGAGTGATAAAACTAGAAAAAATATATATTATACATTACCATGTAAACTACCAACGAAAATTAGTTTGAACAAGATCTAGCGAGTAGTTTTTTTTTAATACGTCATAAATCGTTACACGCAATTTACCTTTCATCCAGTCAATACACTAGTATAAAAACATCGATTAAAGTTACAACGAACTACAAGAACTTTTATATGATGTTACTTGCTGATACGGAACCCTTCATGGGCGAGTCCGACTCGCACTTGGCTGCTTTTTGTACATAGTAATCGGTGCGAGAATTCCAAAAACGCGATACAGAAATAATAGTTACTCCATGCTTCGGTGTATTTTCGATAGATGGCACGATAATATGTTTTGTTGCGTTGTATGTGGAAGTTGCCACAATACTGCAAACTGCTTTGACTAAACTTGAAAACTGCTGAATAATATACAAAGATACCTACTACCAATAAGCTATTTAGAAGGAAATGGCTGATTAAACATTCTTAATATCAACCATTCAGTATTTTTTACGCTTAAAAAAGATTATTATGTTTATAAAAAACTACAAAGTGAAAGATTAAATTAAATTTCACTAAAATTGAACACGCTTGTACTTATTAACATCTGGTACAGTTTATTAAAAAATGTTGAAGAAATATTTAATTTATAAATCTTAAGGATTATCTGAACACTATAGATGAAATACTTATTGCAAAGACGTAAATTTCCTTCAAGATTATCTCACTAATATAAATTAAGCAGCTATTTACTTTCTATATAAACTATCTCAGAAGGCGTCTAAATAGCAGAACTCCACGGATCTTGGAAGCGAGTTAGCTCTTAAGACGAGAGAGCTTGTAATTTAGTCAAATATTCGTGAAGTGAAATTGAGACGCATGAATTTGGTTTATGTTGTTGTATCAGACGAAATGTTGGGAGAGGAACAGGCCGTTTGATTCAGGATTAACTCGTTAATACTCTGTCTTAATATAAAACGTTATATTATAAACTTTTGGTAATTTAAGAGTATTAGTACAAAATTAAATTTAATACAAAATATCCAGCAATTGGCAAATGATTTTCAGAGGGGAAACAGGAAAGTCATTATACAAGCTTAGTATGAATATGAACAAATATTTAGTGCAAAAGAAAGTGTATCCCACTTTCTTTATCAACCGAGACACCATCACGAATTACTTCAAAACTGGCAATTTAGAAAATACGTTATCAATCATTGTTTAACTAAAAGACACTTCAATACATTATGAATTACTACTCTTCAGTAATGATTATATAAACTAAAAATAGGAAAAATAAATAGGAAAACATCTAATATATAAAATTCTCGTGTCACAGTTTTCGTTGCCATACTCCTCCGAAACGGCTTGACCGTTCTTTATGAAAATTTATATGCATATTCAGTAGGTCTGAGAATCGGCTAACATCTATTTTCGATACCTCTAAAACGCGAGCGGAGCCGCGGGCATCAGCTAGTTTATGGTAAAAGTAAACAATTTTTAATTCCCATACATTTCATGAGTGTACAATGTCAAATAAATACTCGGCTACTGTAGAAAATTCTAGGACATTTTAATTCCACCGCTTGGAAAATTCAAGTGTTCCATTCAGATGGCAAGCAGTATTAATAACTAAACAGAGTGGAGTATGCCCTAAAGCAACACCGAGATTAGCTCAGCGTGGACTGAGGCAAACGAAAGCCTCGTGAGGCCACACCGGTTGCTACGGAACTCACTCTAGGTAAACCAGATGTGAAGTTAGTTATTAGCATCTGATTTCAAGTCGGCAAATCTTTTCGTGTCAAATGTTTCTAAATATTTTAAGCCGTCTAATGGTTACTAGTTTGCAATTTATTAGTAGAGAGAATAATTTTTGTGACGATTCGTTTTGATTGTATTTCCTGTGGTGATAAATGGAATGAAAAGCTAACCAGTCATTATTTTACTGTCAGTTTAACTAAAAAATTTACCGACATGTCACAATGATGTCATATATTTGCAAAAGAACTACAGTTACTTCTGTTGTTACGAGAGAAACTGTTTGATTAATTTTACATTATTTTTCATAACCTTTTTCCACCACCTTCACCAGCGGTCATTTCGGATATCAAGGTAATCAATTTTAGGGTATTTTCTAATGGATAAAGAATTTTCGAAACCGGTTCTGTAGATTCAAAGATTTCCCGTCATAAAATCACAGACTTCACCTCTATAATATTAGTACAGATTGGAATTTAATCTGAGATTATGTTAACTACATTGTACATGAATATCGTAATGAAGCATTTCTAAACACATTTCGAGCCAGATTTTACTTTAGCTGTTGAGGGAAGGTGATACTAAATACCAATAATCTTTTTCTTACAGAGTTGAAAGTTTGTAAGGTTCAATAATATATTATCCCTTTTAATTAAAAAAAAAGAGACCGAAGATTATTTTTTAGGACTTCGAAGCTTTAAAAATATATAACCCTATTTTTCAGCTTAAAAATTACCTTTCCCGAGAATAGCACTAAAGCTTATCTTTAAGCTAGGAAAGCAAAGAGCTGGTACTATAAAAATACACTTGGGATTTGTTAGAACTGCAATATCCATGTACACGTTACTTCAATATGGAGCCTTACATGAGAACGCTGAAATGCTGTATAATTCACACCGCGAACAAGCTCGAAATGCTTAATAATTTATATACTAATTTGATTTCCTTTACAATGCCGTTGCAATTGCTTTGTTTGGTACGAATAGCTGTGCATAAAAAAATTGTTGGAAACACGACCTTTTCTTTTGTTCGTGGTGTTTTATATGGCGTCGTAAATTATACTTTGATGGATACTTTGTTGAGTGTTCGCCTGAACTACAAAGGTAATTAAAACAAATTGACTACCGAGACGTTAGTAGTAAATGTAGGAAGCGATTATTGTTGATCTATTTACAAGGAATATAGATATAATAGGAGACACGTATAATAGAGACGTATTATAGTAGAGGACTGCACGGTTGGCTTAGTGGTTAAAGTGGCGCCAAGTGTTGTGGGTTCAAATCCCACGTGGGACAACCCTTCGTCTGATCAAAAAATTACTCAAAAGGTGTTCTTTGTGTACGTTTCATGTATGTTTGTAAAGTCCCCCGCGACACAGGATTTATATTCCTAATGGGGGAGATGTCTTTTAAAAAGAAAAAGAAAATAAAAAATAGGCCAATTTGAGAATTTTTTTAAGAGATATTGAACAAGTATACTATTTTTTTAAAAGATTGAATCTTAGATAGTTATCTTTAATTAGTTTTTTCTTTAATTACGAGTTAAGTATTATAACAATCTAAATTGAATCTTATGTTGATCATGGCACTGGCAACAGGAAAAGCAATGCGCAACCCGACCAAAAATACACGATTCTTAAATTAAAATGACATCCAATTCTCCTCTAAAATAATAGTAAATTCACGTTTTTGTACACCTACATATATTTTGTAACCATTAGTAAGTTTGGCTTGAAGTAAACCATAAATAAACCGTGTATATAAAGATGTGTTATTTTTAGGATTTCGTAACCAAATTGTTAAACAGGACTCTATTACTAAGACTTAGGCTGTCCGTCCGTTTGTTCGTCTGTCCGTGTACCACCAGACTGTATCTCGTGAGCCATGACGACATCTCCTGCACCGCACTTAACAATTTTTTATGATTAACTTCATTTAAAATTTAACGCAACTCTAAATATATAGCATTTCTCAGAATGGTTTGACATTTAGACAAGTAGTCACTGGTTATTGACAGGCTGTCTCCACTAATATAATAATCGTATAAATGCTCAAATCAATAAATGATATTCGAGTTATGAAGATTGAAAATTTAAACGTTAAAATTCACGTGAAACTATGCTACGTATTTAATTTCAGATAAAATAACTGACCGGAGGCCACTGTTGAAATTTTAATCAACCAGGTAACTTTGCCAATTCAGTATATTTTAATCCCACACTCTTCCAAATAATCCGTCTAGCTGTTTTAAATTCCAATATTGGTACGAATTTTATATGAATAATATATATCTATCTTTATATATATAAATCTTGTGTGAGTGTGTATGTCACTAAACTTCTCTCAAACTGAAGTGAAAACTGAAACGACTGGACCGATTTTGAAAAAAAAAATTGTGTGTGTTCAACGGGATCTGAGAATGGTTTAGATTCGCAATTGGACCCGGTAGGTGGCGCTGCGATCAAGTTCTGGAATTTTAAAGTTGGGCGGTACGAAGTTCGCTGGGTCAACTAGTATACATATAAATATATACAAAATTCGTCAAAATGCATCCAAATGCATACAAATAAATAAAATTGTAATTACAAACACTGTTATGTCAAATTTACATTTCACTAAATTCATATAGAAGTACTTAAAAGTCAAATGTTTTATTTTTTATCTAGGTTTGTTTATTCCGGTTAATCTCTAGAACTGGTGAACCAATTTTAATGCAACTTTCATTGGCAGATAGCTGGTGATTATAAGAAATAATATAGATTACTTTAATTTTAGACCAGCTTCGTCCCGCAGTATTATTGTAAATGTACAACAACAACCATGGAGCGCAACTAGTTTTTAATTATATTGTTGTATTGCTTAAAAAATAACCAAATGGCCTTAGATGATAGGAAACCATCACCTTTTTTTTTTTTTTAACGTGTGGAAATCCCCGCGGACCGTCACCCCGTCGGGGGTTACGACGGGGTGGTGTGTCGGACTCGAACCGACTAAAACTACACGGTGTAACCCTCTCTGCGCCTGTGTGGGGCCTAGGTTAAGCAACGACAGCGCAGTCAGTACCTAGATGGGTGACCGTTTGTGGCATGATATGTTATGAGCGTTTCCGAGATTCGGAGGTCACGTCAAACAGTCGGTTCTTTTAGAAATAAAGCTATTTACTAGTGAGCCTTCATTATTCCTAATATGTACTACTGATTATTCCGGTAACGGTAACATAACTTTGTATAAATATTCATTATTCTAAAAACAAAGACACGTTAAGTAAGATACATAATGATTAGAAAGCAGGCATGAGTGATGTACCATCACGTGGGAAACGGAGGCTCTATTGTCGTCCACATCGGGAGATCGCTATCCTTCACAATAGGCGATTAGGAGCGATACTCTGATGCTATCGGACCATGACCGTGTAAGCTCTTCACTTGTTCTACGGTCTAAGTCATAACAGGAGTGGCAGATATTTCACTTATATTTGATCAATTTTATTTAAATTTACTATCCAATAATACATTTATAAGCCAATCAAATATGTCTTTAAAAGTAGCCTATCTCCTTCCTTAAGAATCAAAGTATCTCCACCCTAAATTTAATTGAAATCAGTGCAGCGGTTTAGCGGTGAAATCGTAAAAGACCGACAGAGTTTCTTCAGAATTCATAATATTCAATTTCATTAATTAGGAACATGAAGTGATTGATATGCATATTTTTAATACATTTTGGGTATTTCCTTTTTTAAAAAAGAAACTGAATACTACAAAATCTACATTTCAAAGTAGTAATGTATATGTTATGTGTTGCTATATGTTATTCTTGACTTGAATAACTTCTGAAATTATAAATACACTTTATAGCACTGTTTCGTTACTGACTTACTGACTGGACGCAGGAAGCTGAAATTTGGCAAGTGTTTTCCTTGTAGCGAGCACTAAGAGAGGAATTTAGAAAATTCCACCCATAAGGCGGCTAAGAAGGCAATCAAAGTTATACATCAGCGTAACAGGTACGCGAAGCAGTGACAAAATTATTATAGATTGCTGCAACTGTTTTAATATCAGGTCGAGTCAAAAAGTATTATTGACTTCATCTGATTATGGAAATACTGAATAATTTGGGGTCTTATTACCCACATGCCTGATGTGCACGAAAAGCCGTGGATCCTGTCCCTGATTTCTCCCCGGTCGAGTCGGTTAGCCGTCCTATCAGATTGGGAGATTGAAGGAACAGAAAGTGCGCGTTTTAACAATTTTGTTTGCACTTTATTAATAAAAATAATAATATACAATAATACAATTCCAATATAATATAAGTTGAAATCTGGTACCCAAGGAAAGATTTAACTTGTGTTATGGGTATCAGAATCTTACATTCCTTATTATATATATTATTATTATATTGTTTGATTGCGCACACAGTTGGGCACTATAGTATCTCCTGCGTAGTTGGCTGGTCTCCGTTGAAACAGGCCGAAGTGACCGAAATCGGCCAGGGGAACGTCATTATATATGTCTATTGCAAATATGGTTTACATAATTTTTCATTTTGTTTCTTAGTCGACTATGGTAATCATCATCGTCATCATCATCATCAGCCTATCGCAGTCCACTTCTGGACGTAGGCCTACTACTACAGCAGTCGCATACGCTACCATTGCGCCACGAAGCCAGCCTCACAGTAGCAATCTTTCGTACTTTTAGAAGTCCAAAATTGATCAGAGTGGTGTGCAATGGAAGAGACCTACTATGATAATCTCGTAGTTTTATTTATAAATTTTGAAATAAATGAATACAAAATTACAATTTCTTGTAACTTTCACCATAAACCAATATAAACTAAGGGCCAGCTTACAACTATTTACCGACATTGCCCTTAGCTCCGAGCGAAAAATCCCTCATTGTTCTCCGACAAATTGTTCTCATAGAATAATATATATGGTACGTTCTGTCTGAAATATTACCAACGTCGGGCTCCGAACTTGACCTGCGCCGGTTTCAATGAATAAAATATTATCATTTATTCGTTACGGCTGAAAGGTATGAACAATTTATTTGATGGGATATTTAATTGATTTTGTATTCTTACCTTCGAATTAGTTTGTTGGCTGGGATCTTAACTGGTTAAAAGACGAAACACGAGTATTTAAGTAAGCGTGTCTTATATGAATGGCACATGTGAGTAACCTTGAAATAAATATTTGAATGTTTTGAATATCTTACACACGACGCCATCTAGCCCAAATTAAGCAGAGCTTGTACTATGGGTACAAGACAACTATAGATGTTATATAGTGAAAACGCCCAAACTCTGAAACGAATATTTGAAGATCACACAAATATTTGGCCCGACCCGAGAATTGCGCCACCAAGGCAGCCTCACAGTAGCAATCATTTGTTGCTTGTGCCTAATTAAGTTGAAACCAAAATAAAGAATAATATTTCTGGCAATGTATGTGTTTGTATGTTCCAGCGTAGCGCCTAAACTCCTGAAACAATTTTAATCAATAAGGTGTCAATAGGTATGCAACAACGATCCGGGTGACAGGTATAAATGTGTCAAAAGCTTTGACGTCATCGGGTTAGTCCTTTAAACTTCATCTTGTCATCTAGAGTCTATACTCAGTAATTATTGAGGAGGGAGAGGGACGCACAAGGGACCTTAGTTTCAGGAGTCCATGGACGACGGTAGTCACTTGTCCTGAACTCTGCTCGTTTTCACATATATTTTTTTTGACATCTGATACACAACGCCATCTAGTCCCAAACTAAGCAGAGCTTGTACTATGAGCACTAGGCAACTTATTTACATACATTTTTACTTTTTTGTAAATATATACATATAGACAACACCCAAACTCCGAAACAAATATTTGCAGATTATACTAACATTTGGTCCGACAAGGGAATCAAAACCGAGACCTCCAGCGCAGCAATCGCATACGCCAAACACTATACCAACAAGGCGGTTGAATATAAATATAGTATCATAATGGTTAAATATTTTTATTTTTTGTAATTCAAAACAGCTTTTCATTAAATACAGAGTTATATTTAATCTATGTTAGCTCCGGCTAATCTCTGAAACGGCTCGACCCGATTTCGACGGATCTTTAATTGACAGATGGCTGATTATATAAGGAGTAATTAAAGAAACCTATACCTTTTTTTTTGACTAGCTTCGCCCTGGAGTGAACTTGCAGTTTTTGTTTTAAAGGTACAACTAAAACCGTGTAACACTGCGTGGTGTAACTAGTTCAATAATAAGTTATCCTCGCCTTGAAGTGATTTAAAATTATGTAGGTATGTATATTTTGTTAACGACTTTATAATGTCGGACTAAAATTTATCAATTATATAATTTTGTATCTATTAAATGTCGATTGTCGACCTGAATCTGTTTAGGGGACCGTACCCAAAGGTTAAAAACGGAATGCTATTACTGAGACTCCGCTGTTGGTCTGTCCATTCGGCCATCTGTCAGTTACCAGCCTGTATATCATAAGCCGATCACGGTTCAACGACAGGCGACTCCTGAAAAATATCAGTTGTCTTGATATCAAGCTAGACAGCTGCAATTTTACAGATTACTAGCTGATGCCCGCGGCTCCGCTCGCGTCCTGAATGTGTGAAAAATAGATGTTGGCCGATCCTCAGAGCTTCCCGATATGCTCACAAAATTTCATACAAATCTGTCAAGCCGTTTCGGAGGAGTATGGGAACGAACATTCTGAGACGAGAATTTTATATATAAGATGTATTTCTGATGCCGCCGGTGATGACAAATATTTAAAATGGTCACACAACAAACGAGTTATTTAGTTATTTATCGATTTTACTCGATATTAATAACGGCAATAGGTAGACGCTTGAGATGTATAAATAATAGTGCGGAACTCCTTTTCGTGAGTCCGTCTCGCACTTGACTGATATTTGTATACCGTGGAGCATAATTGAGATATATGTACGTGTATTGAATTTAATTATACATATTACCAATAAATATAGTCAAAGTCAGATATTACTTATGTAAAAGGAATATTTCAATCATTTGCGTGATACAATTTACATACACACACTTATACCTATATCAACGAATAACGAACGAATTTAGTTTAAAATGTATTATAGAATGGATTTTAATAACTCAATGTCTTTAAGGAATATATACACTAGGTAAAACATAAAAAAAGTCATATTTTTCATCTTGGAATATACTGAAGGCTGAGAATTGTATGCCCCAGAATTAGGGGGACTTCAAATAACTTAAACTTCTAGAGTAAATTAAGATCGTGGTATTACCCGTCGAACTGTCATACATTGACTGCTTTATCGGTCTAGTGGTTAGCGTATGTGGCTGCTGATCAAGAGGTCTCGGGTGCGATTCCCGGGTCGGACCAAATACTTGTGTGATCCACAAATATTTGTTTCGGAGTCTGGGTGTTTTCTATGTATGTATTTATAAAAAAAGTATGTTTATGTATTAATATCAGTTATTTAGTACCCACAATACAAGCTTTGCTTACTTTGGGACCAGATGACGTTGTGTGTAAGAAATCCGAAATGTGTCAAAACATGACTCTCCCAAGTATTACATTTCAATGCAATAAAGGTACAAGATATTAACATAAACAGTTGAAATAAAGCACCCATTTAATCCAAAATCACAAAATCAAAGTTCTCATTTTTATCAAATAAAAAAAAACATTTGACTGCTTCCCTAGTGAGGCATATTCGACCTTTCTTTGATTTATCGTCAAGTTTTCCTGTTCTGTAAGTTTTATTATGCGGCCCGTTCTCAGTTCCGGCATTTTTGACTTCATTTTATCGAGCGTGAAATCTTAGCATCGTTGAGTGCTACAACTATTATTATTTTGTTTTACGTGAACAGTTTT
Source organism: Phragmatobia fuliginosa (assembly GCA_932526445.1). Taxonomy (NCBI): domain Eukaryota; kingdom Metazoa; phylum Arthropoda; class Insecta; order Lepidoptera; family Erebidae; genus Phragmatobia; species Phragmatobia fuliginosa. The sequence continues at coordinate 9,046,629 of OW052064.1, read as the reverse complement.
CGAACATCTTCATTGTTTGACATTCAGTTGTGGTTTCTGGCTGTACCAGTTGTGAGATTAAACAAAATGGCAAGTTGTGCTACTTCTTCTCTCAAGAGATTCATGCAGCATGTTGCGAAATTTTGTAGTTAGATATTAAACTTTTGAAATGAAATGTTTCAATTTCTTTGTATTTTGAATAAGAGTAGTTTGTTAGTAATTCATAGAGTAGAGTAGTTAGTTAGAAAAAAGAAGCTTAATGTATCTACTGTATTTTATTTTCATTTGAATTATATATTTCTGTAGGTTAGGATTGTATTAATAAAATATGACGAATAATAGAAAGTAGTTAATAATAACTAATAACCAGGATATTTTGCGAAGACTAAATGGAAGACGTAACATTTAAAAATCTTTATGAAATACTAGCTTTCGTCCACGGTTCTGCCCACGTATATATCCATTATCACTGTAAGGTGTTGCATAAATTCATATCTTCTTCACAAAAATCAAAGGATCTTATTTAATTTTCGACAATTTCATTGTATATCTGATTGTAACTGTACTTTGTACTTTAAAACTGTCTCATTCGATGATATTTTCTAATGTTTACAAAATATCCAAGGGATTTGAGACTATCACATTGGTAATATAATTGTAAAAAATCCTTCGTACCTTTAAATTTGTAAAACCATTTGAATTTGGATTTGTTTCATCATTTGTAAACGTGATTCTTCTAACTTCCAAACAAAACATAACATTGTAACTTGTTTATATGGAATCACAGCGTCTATTCGATAAACCATTCTGACCACGTTAGTATTCAAACGAAAATGGACATTAATCAGATGTCGGTAAGTTAACTACTTAAGCTCAAACAAGAGGTACAAAATTAACAAGCAATAAGGCAACTTTTTCAGTCAACAGATGTTTTTGAGTTTTAGCGGCTATAAATCAGCAAATTGGGCCCGACTCCATCGGTTTTTTGTCCCGGGACGATATTTCAGGAAGCATATTTCGTTTATGACGCTTCTGATTAATATGTCTGCGATCAATAGTCGTTAGTTGTCGGATGCTAGTGTTTGTTGTAGGACTATTAAATTCATCGTAAGAATTAGTAAATTAATTATTGTGTGTGAGTGTGTGTGTGAGTGAGTGCGTGTGTGAGTATGTGTGTTCTTGTGTGCATGTTTGTATGTGTATGTGTGTGTGTGTGCGTGGACCGAGCGCCTAAAAAAGGAAACCGTGACAGACATCGTACAGAATTTTCCACTTATTGAGTGAAGCAACCCCACTGTTATATTTTCCCCGCAATTCCAATAGGAACACACAACGTACGATGCGCCACTACTAATAATTTCTTATAGGATTACAAATAACACTGTCCATCGTCCTTAAACAAGCGCTCATGGAGGTGGGGAACATTTTCATGCCGCGTCTGTTGGTTTGATTTCAGTACGTCTTATAGCAACGTTATTACCCGACTGAGTAGTTGTATATTATATTTAATTTATTTATATCTATATTATATATGTATGTTTATTTATTTCTTTAAAACTTATTGCACATGTTGTACAGAGACGGACTTAATGCCATGAGGCATTTTCTCCCAGTCAACCTTCAGGTGATGCAGAAATATGATGTAGTAGGTGCACATATAAAATATGTATTGAATTTATCAAAGTTCTTTAGTTTATGTAAATGAGAGATAATTATACTTTAGAATTATTTAGAAATTCTAGTGGCGATATAACGATTTACATAAATATGCTACTACATATATTATATCACAATATACATAAATATACTACTACATATTTACACAACATACATAAATATACTACTACATATTTACACAACATACATAAATATACCGCTACACATATACACAGTTTATATATAAATATACACCGACATGAATTTAATTTTACTGGCGTTGTGACTGTAAGGCCAATTCGCTATGTAGAAGTTCACGAACTTTTGTTTAGAATGTATAGCGGTTAGAGGACATCCTGATCTCGGGAGGGAGCGCAATCCAGAGTCGAACAGACTGCGCTTAGAAGGAAGAATTGATAAAGCTGGAGGTGTGTGGAGGGAGAAGAAACTATTGGTCGACGAAGATTTCGATCGTGGTTAGAACATAGGAAACGGAAGTGTTTTATGAGGTAATCAGTTAGTGATGGGGAGTTGAGGAAAGAAAAAGAGAACTTAGAGCTCGCAAACTGCGGCGTTGTCGAATTGGAAGCCATTGCAACTGGGAACGTAAAGCAGATACAAGCAGTTATGTAGTGTGTATGTATTATTGATTTCTATGAAATTTCTATTTCTTTTATATCAAGATTTCTATGTGTGCATCTTTAATATTTAGTAGTGAATTTGTAAATATTTATTATAATATCTAATGTCCTCGTTAATATAAGTATAATACCTGTTTTACAGTTACTGTCTCTAATTCTATATTATATTCTTTTTTTACACCCACTGCATCATAATATTTCTACATCACCCTCATGTTGACTGGTAGCGAATGCCTCATGGCATTAAGTCCGCCTCTGTACAACTTGTGCATTAAGTTTAAATAAATAAATAAATGTGTAAAATATTAAATCCATACACAAATATGAAACAACGTGACTTCCTACTTCAAAAGTAAATAGATAACGATAACCGCATAACATATTATTAGTTATCCTTTAAGAGTTTTTCACTCAGCAATGTTCCTTGCCTATATCTTCATGTCACTTTATCAAGGTCTTCCATTTATCTAATCCAGTAACGAACAATAGTGTAAAAGTAATCGAGATTTCGAATTAGTCTACAAAGTTTTCTAAGGGCTTAACTCTTGCAATTCCAAGTTGGTCAAAATCTACACAATAAAGCAGTAAGAGAAAATCGGATCAGAAACAAAGTCAATGAATTTGGAAAGTGGGCGAATAAAGAGCTTTTGGTACTTACAAGTTATGTAACAGAAAAGTTTTTGCCAAATTCGTATTAAGTGGAACGGAATATTGATTTCCTCTATGAGCCAGCCAAAGTGACTCCGCTCAGCCTGATGGAAAGCATGAGCAGTATTCAAGTATTGGTCCCGATCCTCATTGAGAATGCACACAATGCAGCACGGTGACCTCTGACGGCGAAGTGAGATGCTTCTGCATGATTGGACCTCCAGTCTCGCACTCACCGACGAAATACAACAGAACGAGGGATGTCACTTTTAAGTTGGTCTTCTATGCGAGGGTAGTACTGCCCCGGTCATGCCAGTTCATTCGTGCTGAAATCAGCATGACTCTCCTACCTTGAGCGTGTTAAAGTGTTATTGTATATTACGAGACTAAAGTTCAGAATTCCGCTAAGTTACAACTTCATAAAGCAGCTGCAAGTACAATCTAATGGAGAGGTCATTCAAATTTTATGAAATTTCAGAAAATTGTGCTACTGAACTCCTGAAATGTAAAGTCTATTCATTCACGCTACACTAACCTCCAAAAACTAGAAATATTCCGCTGTTCTTGTAGAATTAATTCAATATACAAATATACAACAATGTAGCGATATCATCACGATAAATTAATGTGCTGTTTGTTATTAGTATTATTTTCAAAATCCCAGAGGTATTTTATTAAGTTATTAACTAATATACTTAACTTCTAACTGAACAAAAAGTTCGCGTATACATGAAAGCTCTTACCGAACAGTATTACCCAACTTTTATTAGATACCAGAGAATTTAGTCTGGCAATACTACGTACAAAAGATTTCGCGGGAACGCGTTTGTTATTTCTCTCGCTTTAAGTTTAATCGCAACGTTGTTTGGTTTTCAAAGAAAAACTTAAATAATTATGCCTCCATCTTATATAAAGGTACTTTCTCTTTCATAGACAAACATTTAAAGTTCAAGTTTGAATTTGAAGCTTTAAGTACTTATATTAAGTTCAGGAGTGGTTCTATTTGAGGCCTTGCCTTTTGAGTTTAAATTCGTATTGAATATTATTCTAACCGAGTTGTTCGATATACTTATACAAGCTATATTTACTTAAGGTAGTCAACGATATCGATAAAAGATACCTGGAAAATTAGTTTAAAGTACAATGACGTTATTAATTAGGTATAACATACTATGCTTTCAAAGAAATTATGACTTTGGGGTCTTATAAAGCAGAAGATATATTATTGTTAGAAGAAATACTTAAGAATCTTTTAACAACGGAGGCTACCGCATTTCTGTGGCCTACAGTTATAAAATATTATAACAGTTATTTTGTACAAATGTATTCTGCAGTAATAGTGTGTTTGAGATAGTAATTCTATTTGGAGATCAAGGAGTTTCGTCTACAATTTGAGCTACTACAATTTCAACTTGCCAATAACCATTTGATTTAAATTAAGTTGAAGATTTTAAGTTGTACCTCGTTAACGAATAACTTATTTTCGCTACTGCAAAACTGCTTTAATTAAAAATGTTTTTCTAAAATAAACGTACAGTAAAGCAAATTTAAAGCGATGTGAAAATAAAATGTCCTAAATAATTCCGTAATTAAACGCGTTTACACTTTATATGAACAACCTTTGCTGTTTTAAATTTGTCCTCGTGAAATAGTGAAATTCGCGCAGGACTTAGCATTACAAATATAGTGCATGGCCGGACGAAGACAAGCGTGACTGAGTGCGTTTTTAAGCGACGAAACCGCCTAAAACAATGTTAGTTCAGCGATAGGGATGTAAGCTAGGATTGAAACTGTTTTTTGCCAACGTTAATAACGTTATTTTCGCAATTTTTTAAATTATTTTTCAAATTTAAATTAATAAATGATTGCTGCATTCTAAAAAACCCTTTTGTGTTTTTTCTTAACTTGTATTAAAAATTAAACTTTGATTGAAGCTACAGAAGATGCAACAATAATGCAATGAAATGTATTGCCTTATGCGACTACACTCGTCATCACATGTATACAATCGTATTTGATTGTATACATTTTAAATAAAAACAGAGATAAAAATTTCATAGAGAATAATAATAATAATAAATATTACGGACATCTGACACCCAACACTATCTACTAAGTAGAACTTATGCCATGGATAGTAGGCAACTGATAGAAAGCCTTAATATTATACTTTTTTTGTAAATATATTCATATTATACATAGAAAATTATTAAAAAGAAGTTATAGTTTTAAAGTTATCCGTTAAAGTTAATTATATGGACCACCATCACGAATTTATACAGATTTTTTGAGAAAGCTGTTTAACTTTTAGAGCGGGGGGGAATGTAATGTAAATTTGAAGACACCAGAACATCAGAGCGATTTCTGTCCCTTTTACAAACATAGACTTCAGATATAAATGTAACAATACAATTCATATCCGACCTCACCCTGTAACATCCCCAACTTTCGGTATTTTAATCCGACCGTCACTGGGCTGCAATTTGAAAATATTTTTAATTTACCGCCATACCGCGAGTGCTCTCATTACAAACGAGTGCAGTACCTTTGAAGTCTGAATGTTGCGTACATTATATATGTACTCAAAAGATTATGAATATGTACGTACTCTGATATACTCTAGCCCTAACCCTGGTGATTGTATTGGGGTGTGTAATAAAAGTGCTTCTCTGGGTGGAATATTGTAATGGAATGTAATATTACTTTAATAAAAATTATCTTATTGTCAAGCGTAAGTGAAAATATAAATCATTCATCATCATCATCATCAGTCTATCGCAGTCCACTGCTGGACATAGGTCTCTCCAATTGCACCCTACTTGGATCGATCCTTTATACATATTTTGTTTTTAAATGAAAATCACATAAATCTTTATGTTTACATAATTATGTATTCATATAGTGATGGATCAAGTAAGTGAAAATAACGGATTAAAAATCACAGAGGGAGCTGACACAGAACATAATATTATGTGTGTCACTCAACTACTGCAGGACAACTCGTCAGACCGCTTAACCTCCTTTCTAAGAAGAGGCCATGTCTAGCAGTGGGCTGATAAATGCTACCGATGTGTGATATGATGAATTAAGTGTTCATGTACTGTGTATGCGCAGAGCTCTGACCTCTAATAGGAAGAAGATCAATTTGTAAACATGGCTTTTGTTTTCTTTAACTTACCACTTCTCTGAAATATTTTTTTTTTCATGTGAAATAGTTTAATAACCGCGTAGTAGCTGGACATAAAAATAGGGCTTTTAACAGAAGGTCCTCGTTATGACCATAATGGTAGTGTTTTTACGAATAAAACACGTCAGGTTTCTTTCTTTCTGTTTATATAACTGAGAAAATTTGAATTCGAACGGGACAACCCGTGTAAATGTGTAAAACCGTTTAAAGAACTGTTTTACCGCTTTTATTGACGATCGATAGTCATGCAAAGAACGAAACAAATCTAGGGTATATTCAGGAAACTACATACTAGGAGTACTCTAACGTAGGCATTCCCTTAAGGTTGGTGAAAAGGTAAATATCTCTACGACTAGGCCCTACGAGGGCGTCTCCCCCCCCGGGCTGGGTGTAATCTGCTACGCAGACGACACCCTGGTCACGGCCCGGGGGCCAACTTTGAGGAGGCGGCGCGCCTGGCCACCACAGGAGTACCTGGGCCTGGTCCTCGACGGAAGGTGGCGCTTCGACGAGCACTTCCGACACCTTGGCCCGAAGTTGGTGGGCACTGTCTCCGCCCTAGGGCGACTTCTGCCAAATTTGGACGAAGCCAGTGTTCCCACTAGGCGGCTGTACACGGGGGTTGTCCGGTCAATGGCACTTTACGGTGCACCGGTGTGGATGGCGGCTCTGTCCGCCCAGAATAGGGCGCGTCTCTGGCGCCCCCAGAGCATATTGGCGGTCAGAGACATACGTGGATATCGCACCGTATCGACCGTTGGTGAAAAGGTCAGAAGTGGATTAAGTGTATAATTGTGTAACCTATCTATTTACTGGTCCAGTAGCTAGTGTTCCTAATATTTCTTTGCTTTGATATCTAAATTTTTTGAATTCAAAAGCCTCGTCCATAAAAGAAGTACGCATTAATAATTTTCTTTTCCCTTATCTTATAAAAATCTTTTGTAAGTTAATTAATCAAAGAAAAGAAAAATAGTTTTCTTTTCGTGGTAATCATTAAAAAGGAAACCTTAGTAATTTCCTTTAAATTAAAAGTGACCTTCACCTTAATCAAAGTGAAAGCCATTTGTTCGCTTTTTCTTGTCCTAACTTTCTCTCGGTTTGATTTATGGCGTTACTGCCACCTAGAGTTCCTTCGTCTTTTATAAATTGAAAAGAAATTCTTAGTTTTTTTGATAGTGAACTTAACTAACTTAATGGCAAGTCGGAGTAATCATTTTAAAGCAAATACTGAACCTTCATATCCGTTATTAAATCTTCATTTCTGTTCAGAACAACCGGAACCCATGGCTTAATGTAGAAACATTAAGAAATGGTTCCGGTTATTCTGAACATCTATGGCAATCGTTATTGAGAAGGGATAGTCAATGCTATTTTTGTCTATGTGGAAATACCCCTGGATACCACCTCCTGGTAGCGACGTCGGACTTGAACCGACCGAAAACCGCACAGGATCTCAGAAAGGTTATTCTTGAAACCCTGTCAAGTTTCGAGCCATCTATCAACGGGTTACAGATAAACCCATCCTGAGCAAGAACTGTAGCCTGCTTCTGTTAGGGTCTCATCTGTCACTCACAGGCTTGCGCTTATGTAGGACGGAGATCGTTCTGTGAACTAGTATTCAAACTTTGATACTGACAACTAGTTCAATCATCGAATTCGGTACGCCCTCAGTTTTGCGGTGGTTTGATACCAGTTGCTCCAAAGTAAAAAATATGTATTTAGCTGAAATCATTTGAACTTGTGGCCGACTCCAAATAATTTTGGAAATAATAAAAGCGTGTGATTTATAAATTATTGTTCTGAGTGTGAGTCTTCTTTATGTATGTTTGTAAAGTGCCCCGTTTCACATATTTCTCCTCCTTCCATTAAAAAACGAAAATGCGAATGTCAAGCGCAGTATGTAGGTATGTTCGTCAAAAATATTTTACATAAAAACACACATTTCCTCGTAACTATAATAATGGGACCCATACCTAATATCCCAAAGGGAGCCCGGAATCGCAGGTACATATATTAGTTTTACTTTGAGTTTTACTTGATATTGGAAAATACTAAAGAAATGTATTCTATATACTCACGAAATTGGATTACGGAATGTTATAACTTTTGATTTCTGTATCTATGCAAATAAATAAAATTATAGTATCTGTTTAATATCAAATGAATAGTATTTTATAAAATCCGTTTGAAAGTACATACGATAGTAACATAAGAAAGCAATTTTCAAATTTGTACCGATAGCAATTTTGACAGGACTGTTCCTGACGGATAGATGATGACGTAATGAGAAACTTATACTCTGTCCATTCCTTTAATATCTTTTTGACAGTTCAACAAATTTCGAAATTAGAGACGCCCTCACACGTCACCGATTCGATTTGAAATCAAAATCAATCGATATAACACGTGCATAGTTACATTTTAAGTCAGTGGTCCAAAAATAAATTAATTAATGCACAGAGATTGTTCTTTATTCCAAGTTCGAACTTAAATTCCAAAATTTCGACTTAATTCCTTGCAAATAATCAATCTTGAAGTCATACTATTTTAATTTCCTTTTTATTTTATTAAATTTACAGAAACAATACTTACATGAAGTCAAATTATTTTGATCATAATAATATGATAGATTATTTTAATCGTTTAATCGATTCATCGAATTTCAGGAACTGTTTAATATGTTGTTTTTAGCTATGCACACTGCCCACTTCCCTAGCCGTCTATAAAGTACGACATTACTGTAGTACATTATTTCGAAAAAAAATACTGGTAATTTATAGACGTGACCTGTCAAAAAGATAATAAACGAATGGACAAAGTGTAGGCTAATTCTTAAATATTATGTACTATTTGATGTTGAAACATCTGCAACTTCTGACAGAAATATAAACAGTATAGCCCGATTTATTTTAATATATTTATGCATACTTACTGCAAACTAGTATAAGGCGGACTTAATGCTATAGGCATTTTTTACCAGTCAGCCTTTGGGTGATACAGAGCTAGTTTACATGGATTGTTTGTATTTATTTACTTTTAAATACATACATACTGAAGAGATGATGTATGATTCAGTGGAAAATTTTCCGTACTTTAATCTTTAAGATTAGTCGGTATGTAGCCATTCTAATATCCAGGGGGAGCGTTCCAAAGATTAACACATAGGACAGTGACGTATACGCCTGCTCGAGTTGCCTACCTGTAAGCAACTCGAGCAGACGTATTTCTCATGTATACATTACATCTTGACATCGCCTGTCACGGGTTAGTTCCATGAGTTATACAATAATTACATACACCGTTTGATTAATAATAATGTCTACGCTTCATGTCCTCTCCACAACTTATTAGACCTTATTTAGATTTGAAGATTACTTCATTTTATATGTACATATCTAACTCTGTGATTTTTGTATGGCAAGTTAAAGAAAAGCTTAATATTTTTTTAGAAGCATTATGTGTGTGGCATTATTTATATTATATATAAATGCCTCGTTATTGAAAGTCCACATTATTTGTAGATTTTATCGATTATTTGGAACAGGTAAACTTTGAGAAGTCGTATCACTACGGTAAAGGATCTAATCTCAAAAAACGTCTGAGAAAAACATCTATTGCATAAATATTTTGTTGCAATTTCTGGGCAGGCGGGTTGGTGATCGTAGAGCGTTGCTTTTTATACCGGCGACGCTGCTGCCCGTCACCGGCCTGTTGCATTCACGCCTTTTAGAATGGATATACCGCCATCGGTCGAAGAAGCCGAGGATCGAACAAAGTGGCGTGCAATTGGCCCATGCCCAACAGTGGACTGCGATAGGCTGATGATGACGATTATAAAATTTGATTTTATGGTTTGAACTTGAAGATTTATATTTTAAATAATTAAAGAATGTATATCTTGTGTTACAATAAGAATACCTTTATATTTTCATGGGTTTACGACAAAAATTGTATTGTGTGTTACTACTCCTATACCTCCAAGTCTTGTGTTGAAAAATATAAAATGAAACGTCAGACAGTATTTTTCAGATTAGATCGAATATAAAAACACAAATAAAAATCACTTTAATACAAGGACAACGAAATCGCACAACATTTACAAGTTCATCACGTTTATTAACTCCTTTATCCGACAATGCATTAAGCTAAACAATCGTATCAATCAATTTTCTTATTACATAACTTGCACATAGTCTGAAATTGCCACCTGATACACGTGCGGTTCTTTTTATTCATACCATGTTCAAGATTACCCACCGACCAACTTTTATTGGCTGAACCAACTTGTTCAAACCTACTTTAACTACGAATGAACATGTTACACACACGCCTGTCATACATATTTAATGTCTTTTACGATCTTATAGTAAAATTGACAAACAGAATTTTCGAGTGACTCTTTTGGAGTTTAAGTTACTTTTTGATAGCGATTTTTGTTTGTATTCAATAGAAGTATAATCTTTTTTTTTCATAACATATCATATATAAATAAATATTTCTGACATGTAACACACAAGGTCATCTACTTCAAACGAAGCAGAGCTTAAAGCTAGATTGACTGTTGTTTTTTGTAAATACATACACAATATGCATAGGAAATTCTCAAACTCTGAAACAAATATCTTTAAATCATATAAACATTTGATCCGACCTAGGATTTGAAAACAAAACATCGAACAAATCAGTCGCATACACTGACTGATTTGGGCCACCGCAGACTAGCTACTTTTAGCATCGGCGATCGGCAACTAGTCGCTTTTTAGAAGCTAAATACGGCGACCGAATGCTCCACACCGCACACTTAAAAACGCCAAACGCGGCGATCGAGTCGCCAAATCGCCGATCGCCGATGCTAAAAGTAGCTAGTCTGCGGTGGCCCTTTTTGTCAGTGCATGCGACCGATTTGTTCGATCAGTCAACAATGCGCCACCGAGGCAATTTAGTTGTCTCATACATCTCATTCTGGTAGCAGTTTTAGGTTTACTGACGAAGACGTTATCTTTCCCAGTTCTCAAAAGATTTTAATGCGGTCCAGGTGTCTTGAAGTCTTGTCATAAAATATTATATCAAATTAGTATTATCTTTACTTAGAAAACGATATTTAATTCATTTCCGAGAAATTATTTTAATTACGAGGTCGCTTTTGGCAAAATCTCTTTCACCAGTTTTTAATTTTAAAATTACTTCATATTTTCCTTTTTCGAACGGCCAAACTGATGAGTTATATGACATCTTCAACAGATAGTATCTTCTCGGAAGCAATGGACAGACAGTTCTATTTTGTGCTTTTACGGCTTTTTCTTTATATTTATTATATGATCAGGCTCAAATTAGATCGGTGTTTGATACTTTATGCCAAATATCATTCTAGCGTGTTGCCAAGGTCTTGATCTAATTTATTAAATATTTTTCATATCCAAAATTCAGAGTGAGGTTTGTTGTTATGCCTAATTTACTTTTTACAAATAAAGATATAAATTTAATGCTACCTATCTCTGAAATATTCAAAACACCTGTCGTTTTTGATGTGCACTATTAAAACAAACCACCTCTTTATTAATACACATTTATACATTGTACCACAAAATTCTTCTTATGATATAATTCTAGAATTAAACTTGTACTCATTACACTATTTCATCTAAATAGATTGCAATGTAGTTTAGTTCTAAAATGAATTAAAAAAAAAATATTATATTCTTATTAGAATGGCTACCGACAATGACAAATTCAAGATAATCTCTATACACCTGAATATTGTGATCCCAGGAAGCGAACGTGTCTGTGAAATCGATTGCCGTCGATATGTCGATCCCTATCAGGTGAGTCGTTCGGACATTGTCATGTCAATCAGTGCGATGTGAATAGCCAGCTTAATTAATTAACGCCACCCATTCAATGGTATTTACATTAGTGATTCTGTCACGTCATGCAAGACTTGATGGCTATCAGTGCGCTATAAATGCGTCCTCATGAATGATAATTATATTAAGTACTATTGTCTTAATTCCGTATAGTGTTCTGTTGATAAGAGCTAACCAAGTAAATAAATTACGTAGAGCTGCAAGGAGAAAATTTTGATATACACAATTAACTAACCCATCTGGGCAACAGGTTGTGGCCCAAACCTTCTTTCTAAGGAGACGCCTTGTTCCATCAGTGAACTATTAGACGCTCCTGTTGATTAAATTATGAAGACGACTAATGTTTGGGCTTTTGACACGCATTGTTTGGTCTCGAAAACTGATTTAAGTATAGAACTTCTTTTGTTTTATTAGTATTTTATTATATTGCAAGCTACGTATTGATCTTGACGTATGATCGCTTGCAAGAACAATATCCGACTAATGACGCGGTGGACACGACTTTTAAGCCCCGCCTACTTGGACCCGACTTTTGTTGGGTCATTTTTAGAGCGCAATTAGACTTCCTGACTTATTATTTATTCGTAGATTGCAAACAATAAATAATGATTACAACATTTATTCATTTGTATTTAAAATACGCAACTGTAGCTAGCCCTAAACGCCTTTTGTTAAAGGCTTCACTGGCAAGTCACTATTGAAAAAATATAATGACAAAGAGATTAAAAATTGCTTTAATTTTATTTCCAAGTTGCTTTTATTAATGGAAAACATATAAAATTAGTCTCAATAGCTATAAAAACATTCTAACCCTCAATGACATTACAATTTAGTTACTTAAACGGAATTCAGAACGCGATCCCATCTTTTAACGTTCAATTAAACTTTTTTAATTACTTTTATGGAATAGCCAGATTATCTATTTTATTATGGGCTTAACGAATTTGTGGTTTTGATTAGCCATCCTCCAAAACGTCAGCGCTTTCTAAAGTCAGACTTATGCGCCTTAAAACTCAATTATCTAGAAGTTATTGAAATTGTGATGTTTTTACTTATTTTAAAAAAAACAAAGACTTGTTTTTTACAGTCCAATCATATAGTGAATACTAAACAAATGGACTAAATTCACGCAGCGAGAAGTGAATTCAATATTAACACGGTTTATGTTAGACAGTCAGTTATTATTGTTCTCATATTGAAGAGTTATTTTCGTAGAATACTGTTTAATCAATAACAATGTAGGTAGGAGTATAAATTTGAAAAGGTCAGCTATTATCTATACTCTATACAAATAAATAAAATTGAAGAATGTAATATCAAATTAATAGTTTTATAATAAATGCATACGAATATATATATATTTTTTTAGATTAGCTTTATCACGAGTAACATTGCGGGAATCAGCTAGTTAAACAATATTTTCAAGATGTAAAAGAATATGATTAGTAGAAGTAGACATTAGTGTAAAAAACGAACATAACACTATAAATATTTCTAAAACATCAAGTTATTTAGGAACAACAGAAACACGCATAACAAGCAAACATAAATAAGAAAATAAGCACCGTCATAAAATATGTAGCAAACAGCACGCCCACCATAAATTATCCATGGTCAATACAAAAGAAATCTCAAACACCGTTATCGATGTGAAAACGATTATGCTCTTAAATACATCCGATCATTTTTTAATAAAAAATGACACATTACCTTAAGTCTCCATTGTACTTTACTAACCTCCAGACGAGTATAATTTGACAGTCACTCCCATAAATTACATAAGGCTTTACAAAGAAATGACGATGGAAGTTTGGGAAAGGTAGCCGAACGTCACTTGGACCTATTATTACAGGAAATTTACACCGACGAGTCGACGGCAAAATTGTCTTCTTAAGAAACCTTTCGGGAAAAATACAAAGACGTATATTTCGGAACCGGCACGCGAACATCATTTACGTTTGACAATACCTTAGATGGTATTTTTTTGTCAAAAGCTTACTTTATGTATTCTTAGGTAATGAAAACTTTGTCAAGCAAAGTCTTAATATTATTCTTAAAAACGTATAGACGTATACATATTCCTGGTTAAATTAAATTGAAATATTAAAGAAATCAAATTATTTAAAAAAATGTGTTCCGACTTTCCAAAACCATTATAGATTCTCTGGAAGAGCATCCATCCAACCGTGGACAGCGATAGCTAATGATTGACGGAAGAAATTCATAGAGTGCAAATCTTTATCTATATGTATGACATTCACGCCGAATAAGAATAATGTTTTGTATTCCATTTTTATGGAACAGGAGACAAACAAGCAAATGTAGGACCTGAGTGATTACGGCTACTCACGTCAAACTGCAACCCAGGAGACGGTAGTGCACTACAAGCGCTCTGCATTTTATGCGTAAGATTACTTGTTTAATTTGCGGTTCTTAGGCGGCTCTGTTCATTCCTTATTCCCGTATGTTTTCATAGCAAGAATTATGCAAAGCGACCTCTGCCAGTGACTTCATAAATCGACACTCGTGGCATGATTATGAACAATTTACGATATTATAAACGGCCACTCTTTACGTTCAATAAATCGCTGTTTATGTCCAATGTGAACGTCTCCATATAAATCTTAGAGTGCCTTGGTATATTGGAATAAAATGAGGTGTATTAAGCAAAGTTATAAATAATAACCGTGTGGTGACGGATTAAGAATACAGAGTGTCACCACCCCTATTCATCCCGCTGGTGTCGTATAAGGCGACTAAGGGATAAACTACGCAAGGCAACATCAATGCAAAGAGAAGGAAAACTTGAAACCAACGCTATACCAACCCGTCTGGCCAGCGTGGTATAGTAGGCCTAAACCTCCTTTCTAAGAAGAGGCCTATGTCCAGCAGTGGACTGTTGAAAATGATGATGACAAATAATAAAAATAACTCGACCGATTTCGGCCACGGCGACCTCTTCAACCGGTGGTGTGCTCGTTTACGGCTAATATAGCCGATCTTATTGGAAAAAGTGACTTTCCTCAAAGATCTTAACTCTAGCTCTCACCAAAGCCTCCCATTTCGATCGCCGAGCCGCCGTGTGGTCTCACTCTGAGCGCTCCATGTTACACTTCTTTATATTGAACTTATATTGAACTATATATTGAACTTCAGAACATGTTTATACCTAACATAAGCGCATTGATAAATAGAAGCGAATGGCAGCTATTTTATTAATTTTTAGCCTATGTTCTCGTACTGTGTAACACAGGTTCCATATCTCTTTGTCATCTGCTAGTTCAGATCTGTCATTTCGGAAGCCATCTAGATAATCACACCATCGTCGCTTTGGTCTACATCGTAGCCATTTATTGTCTTGTAGGACCTAAGTAGGGTTACATTACATCCTGAATCCACTAGTATGTGGTGATTGTGTTATTTTAACTTGACACTCAAATATGAAGTACTCAGTAGTTTTGCAGTTAAAGCCGGACACAGACAGACAGAGCTACTTTCACATTTTTAATATTAATAAGAAAGCTGTTATCACTTTAAAAGTTTAATAATTCCTACGACAGAATCCATAATAAAATCATAAAGCGCTTTTCCAGCTAAATTCCAGTCTTCTGAGAAACCTAATTATAGAATTAATAAAGTGTCAAAGCAGTCTTCCTTTGATTCTTTAATCAAATCATTATGAGAGTCTTTCAGTTATTGATGTTGAATAAGTTCCTTTTTTAGAATTCTAATAGCAATATAAAATTCGTTTACTTTGTTACATTATTAAAATTATTTCTACTTATTCCTTTATAATAATATACTCACAAACTTTTTTTAGAGTTCCGTAGTTCACGTCTCGAAACCCTTATAATTTCATCATGCGAGTCCGTCCGTCCACTACTTTCCTTCATTGAAACTTTACATGGATGTTTTTATCACGTCGACAAATTAAAAAAAAATGTTTGGGATAGCTTCCGTATTTATAAAGTGGAGACTTTTTTTTCTCGCGTCTACCCTATGGTGTAGGGTTTCATTAGATTGATCTTTTAAAAATATTAAGAGATTGCTAAAACGATTTTTTGGTTTAGGTATCCGTTTCCGAGTTATTGAACATCACCCCCTCTAAAAGGTAAACGGTGGGCTCGAAAAATCTGATAAAAATCACGAGAGTAATTCAGGCTATGAACTATAGAGCAAATCTATAACGGTTTAATTTATTTATTTTTGTTGAGGAGTTATAGAGACCACCTAACTTGTAAAATACGCGTACTTGGAAAATTTAGTACAATAAATAGCGAAAAAAAAAGTTAACATAACAATTATCTATTGGGCACGATTTTTAATTCCCGAGCCATTATGAATATATACATACATGAGTACATACTATGGAACCTCATTTTATGTGTGATCTGACACGCATCTGACCGGTTTTTATTAATTAGGTATTCGTTGGCGAGTTTATCAACTTTAAATAGCATGTTAGGTTTTAATATGTCTCTCTCGTCTCCCCCACTAAAAGCCAAATAGATAATTGATGATATAATGAGTAACTTACGTAACCGTGGGGGACATAGCATATTAATATGTTTATTAGTGTAGTACCACATTTAAATATTGAGAATATAAGAAATAAGATTTTTCATATACGAATTTTGTTTTCCCTTTATACGATAGCATTTTTTAGTGTTCCAGCCAATTCAACAATGTATGGAACCATCTATTACTAATCGATCTTTTGGAAAATTGATTATGTTTAATATGACAAAAGAGTTTTTCAAATCAATTTATTTTAATACGGTTCTAGACGATTTAGAGTGTGGTAAAAGTGGTAAGATGTTTCAGAGCACCTATCATGTATCTTTTTAATTTACGCTTTAAATAACATTAAGTGTATTTTTAGGAGCGAAGTTTTAGTACCATTGTACTATAATAAAGAAAAAACAAAGAAAATGACAAGAAAATGCGAGTATTATAAAGACGAAAATTTCTGATTGTTTACTGGTATATTTCATATGCTGAACCAATTTTATAAAATTTAATATGTTCGTAGCTCACACCTTTATATCGAATTCGAACCGACATACCGTACGCCGGCTCGGACACTAGAAGCCGAGGAACCTGGTGTACCCTCCTCGAAAGAAAGTGCCTGTAAAGTCAACGTACCTCTCCTATGTAGAAACTCTACTCTTCCTTTTCTGTTCCAAAGATAGGGCGCGCGCTCTTTGTAGTCGCCACTTTCGGCCTAGTTCTGAACCTCTCCCGGTCTAGTCCCGTCAACTCCTTCGTAAGCATAACTTGAGTATAACTGTAAAGAGACGGCGAAGATCCACGCGCTCTCTCACCGTATCATGGCGCCATCTTACGGAACGAGAGAATCCCCACCCCGATGGTCGCCACGAGGTCATGCCTCGGCTCCTTATACCGGAACCAAAGAAATAGGCCTTAGTTGACACCCAAATTAACAAGTAGGCTACACTTTATTACGAAAAATATAAAATTCACGTGGAATAAGTAAGGACATGTAGGCTGCGAGTAACATCTCTGGTAATTCTTTCAAACGTCACAACATAACTCCTATCAAAATCAAATTATAACTGTAAATTGTATTTGATCTTTTGATCATGAGAAGGTACTAGAAGTGCTTATTGTAAAAAGGGGTTAAAGGTAACATAAAAATGAAAAGGTTATGTACCTATTTCTTTGAGGCTACTACCTAAGCTTATAAGTGAAGATTTTTCTAAAAAATAAATTTAATTTGCTCACAAGACAGCCAATCGACGGGTAATATATAGTAGTAATAGCCTCTTTGATATCGTTCTCAAAAACCGCAAGTCAAGAAAATCTGGTATGTCATGTTAATTAAACTTTTTTAATATAATGTAAAACCTTTGAAAGCGATGTGGGGATTACGACGTAAGGATGTGCCATAATGGACTTTTAAACATCTTTGTAAATATAGCTTGTGTGGGTGGAATGAAAAAACTTTTGAGAAAGAGATATAGTAGGTATGTATGTACGTAGCTCGGGATTTAATTTTAAAATGCTTTGGATTTTTTTTTTTATCCTAGAAATGAATTATATTTATGAATACTTACAAGGCTAAACAGTTCAACCGATCTGAATGAATTTCGGCAAAGAGATAGATTGAAATTTGTACAAGGGCATAAATAGGACACGCCGCTGGTAAAAGCTAGTGAAAGATATAGAAATGACCTAGCTCTTCAGTAATGATTAATGAGTATAATAACAAGACAGGTCAGTTTGCTATTTGAGTTCATTATAGATATAAAAAGGGGCCAAGTGCGAGTCGGACTCGCCCATGAAGGGTTCCGTAGAAGCAAGTAACTTTGGTCGATGTTTTATTAATAGTGTATTGATTGAATGAAAGGTAAATTGCGGTTTATGATTTGTGACGTATTAAAAAAGAACTTCTTACTAGATCTCGTTCAAACCAATTTTCGCTGGTAGTTTGCATGGTAATTTACATCATATATTTTTTTTTAGTTTTATCACTCTTTTATTTTAGAAGTTACAGGGGTGAGGGGGCACACATTTTACCACTTTGGAAGTGTCTCTCGCACAAACTATTCAATTTAGAAAAAAATGATGTGAGAAACCTCAATATCATTTTTGAAGACCTATCAATAGATGCCCTACGAATGGGTTTGATGAAAAAAAAATTTTGAGTTTCAGTTCTAAGTTTGGGGGACACCCAATTTTTTTTTGATTTTTTTCTATTTTTGTGTAAAAATATAAATGCGGTTCACAGAATACATCTACTGACCTAATTTCAATAGTATAGCTCTTCTAGTTTCGAATAAAAGTGGCTGTGACATACGGACGGACAGACAGACTGACAGACAGACTTGACGAATCTATAAGGGTTCCGTTTCTTGCCATTTGGCTACGGAACCCTAAAAAGTAAAACCTAAAACCCAACTCTGACAAAAAACGACGCACATTGTTAAAGTTTTATTAAAAGTTTTTATATAACGTGTGACTAAGGCTTTTCAAACTTGAATATGTGTCTCTGAATCTGAAATCTCTGTACACTGATAACTGTATAGTATGTTGTTTAAATCTTGTTTTATACTTTTCAGCGTCATTTTTTTTCGTAGTTGGGTTTTACTTTTTACATTTTTTTTTATTTAAAACGTACTTTTAAAATTAACCGACCGTAAAAAATTGTCTGAACAGATAAGCTCACCATAGAAATATTACAATTAGTCATAGTTAATTTGTTCAACTAATACCAGAACTTATAGCTTTTACTACGGGCTTCGCCTGCGTATACGTTAGTTATCGTGGACAAAAGTAACGTAAGTACTATCCTAAGTACTCATCGATAAAATAGCTTCCTTTTGAAATTATTTTTCAATCGGTTTAGTAGTTTATATGAAAAAGCAGAACAAATAAATCAATGAACATTTATAATTTAAGTTACAGTTACGTTTACAAAGTACGAAAACAGGAGTTTTTTTTTCACCTAAGTATAACGAACTTGATTCATCCATTTTGTAACTGGTAATGTCACGAACCCTGAGGCTTATCTCATTAAATTTGAAACTTCTTTCACATACTTTTGTATCAGTTATTGTTTTTCGAACCATATCGAGAATAATGGTTATTATGATAGTATCAGGTTAGTTTTGTGATTGTATGTAATCATTTTTGTCATAAATTGAAAGAGATGTAGGACGGTTCTAACGATTTCGCCAAGATTTGGTATTAGGGGTTTTCGGGGTCAAAATTCGATCCAGATTGGTTTTATGTTCGATAAGTAAAGCGTTTTTCTTTCGCAATACTCTTAGAATTTCTTATGACATTAATTGGTTGGTAATGGCACTCCAATACAGCAACTATATAGCTACTTAATAAAATTGTTGGCGTTATAGAACAATAAATAGTAGCAACCGAGCAAAGCTCGGTCACCTAGGTACTAATAGTAAGTAAAAAAGCAAAAGAATAGTAGAATAGAAAAGAGAAAATAAAACTATTTACTATGTGGACAATTTTGATTAGACTAAACGGTCTACTCAAGATAATCTTAAATATCTCAGATTGAATATCTTAAATATTACTAATTTAAGATATTTAATCTAAGATATATCTAGGAAGGGTGACGATTTGCTCAAGATGACTAGCAGGAACTAATTGCAAGAACCAGAAAATCGGACAAAGAAGCATATAATGGAAGAAGCATATTTCCTATTTGTAAGTAGTACAAAAAAGTAGAATAGGATAATATGCTTGAATTTTTTATGTACTACTATTTTCTTGTAACTTGAAATTAGATTCGTATTCGAATCGAGCCTGAATCAAGTCAAATGTTTATTAAGCCATTCTAATTGACTTAACTTGAATTGACTCTGGAGGAGGATGAACCAAAAAGCCGACAAAACACCATGTGAATGGTGAGTTACAGTCTGTTGTGGATGAGCTATTGTAGTGACTTACTATCACATAGCTTTATGTAAAAGAATTTTAGTAAAATAGTTGAAATATTAAGAGTTTTTATCATAAAGTTTATTCGGAATACCAACAGCACCAGCAATAAAAGGTACAATAAAGATAGTTAACAACAAAGCCATTCACAAGTACTCGCAAATAGAATACATCAATATCAATATTAACAGTCCATAATATTTCACTGCAAGGCTCGGATCTTCTCTCAGGCGAAAATTAATTCCTTTACGACTTGGTTTTAAAATCAAAATCAATTAGCTTTTATTTCTTTTCAAGCACCTTCTAATCGTTATACTAGCGACTCTAGTAACGCGGTTTCAAAATGTCAGTCCTATGGAGTATAACCGACAAGAAATGCATTATTGTAACACTTAACTGTGCCAAGACGGCTGGCAGGAGCTGGATGCGAGAAGTCGAGGATCGAAAAAAGTGGCGTGCAATTGGAGAGGCCTATGTCCAGCAGTGGACTGCGATAGGCTGATGATGAGTATCAAATTTATAATTTTCAAAAAATAAAATCGTGACGTGAAAAAAAACTTAAAACACGTAAAAAATCTGAAGAGAAAAAGAAGGAATACATGAACATGAAGATACAAAGCATGTAGCACCAATAAGTAAAAATAAGCATAAAAGTTCATTTAGTGCAAAAGCATAATAGAACTTAAATAAACTACATATAATAAATATGCTGTCCTAATCAAATCCCTGACCTATCAAGATATGTCAAAGCTTTTTGGGATAGAAGCTATGGGGAAGCCAATAGTAGTAACGAACCAGGCAAAATTATTTAGCAGACCCCATGAGCGTAGAAGATGCTCTAGTAGTTGAAGTCCTAGACATCTCTGTCTGATGGAAATTACCAGAAGAATCCAAGAGTTGTGATCACCATCCACATATATCAGGCTAAATTTAATGTCCTGCCATAACCAAAATATCACACAGCTTCAATCACCATATCTGTAACAAGTTTATTGTATCATTTACCTCTAAGACAAAATGTGCCAATTGGCACAGTTATCAAACTTTATAGGCACATAAAGGGAACGATTGTCGTCTGTTTTCCAATAAGCTGGGTAATTTGGCTACTCTTTTAGGATCGAGGACACAAACGAGCTGGCATATTACTATGATATACTTAGTTTTGACTTTTTTTTCAGCAAACTAAAAAAGAGATTTTAGAAAATGTAAAAGCAAAGATCACCCAAAAAGCTGTTTCAGCTTAATGGACTGAAGATCTTATCTCAAGATGAGCTACATATCTATTATGACGCACACTTAAGCTGCATTCACGGTAGGGTGTTCATGTATATCTGATGGGTGTGACTGTACTGGTCGGTCGATCGTCAGGTGAACTCGAGCTAGAAGAAGAAGATATCCTCCATAGTTGTGAAACAAAACGATCCGGTTTACCTGTAAAGTTGAACTGTACAGGTAAACCTATCAGCTATAAACTTACGTATGTCATCTGACGTATGTATGCCGAAGTATGGCTTTCCCAGGGTTGACGTCGAATTTCGTGGTTGACATAAATATTAACTTAACGTGTGCGCTGGCTTTCACAGTAGTTTTTAGGTAAATATATAATTAAATATTCAGGAAGAATCTTTGGTCTAATCGATTCACTACACGTACAGATCTCATCTACATACATTTTCTAGCAGTTTTATACATTACGGTTATAAATTGAAAAACCATGTCATTTCTTATATGCAGTCCTTTTGTTTCACGCGATTGTTAAAGTTCGAGAAGAAAATAATATGATTTTGTTATAAAATGATAAGACTCTATCTGACATTGTTAGGAAACATAGTGGACTGAAAAAAGATCAATAAAAAAATAAAAATCTCATGAATATAGATTCCTATATTTCTTATGTCATTTGGGAAATTCCGATATAAAAACTTTTCAACAAAGAAAGACGTTTGAATACTGTGTGGCAGTTGTAGATATAATAGAGAGTTTTTATGACTTATTTAGTACGTGACATCAACACGCTGAAGTACATCTCTATCATTTATCACATAAGTAGACGTTTTTACAGTTGTGTTCCAAATATAAAATAGTATAAGTGTCAAAGGAAGTCTAACATCGTTTGAAAAGAGGGATTTTGGCGTTATTTTATTACCCACGTCAGTTGATGTGAAAGTTGATGATTTTTTAATTTCAATTGTTTTTAACTTGAAATGACAGATGTGACTTGTTAGGGTTCCGTAGCCAAATGGCAAAAAGTGGAACCCTTATAGATTCGTCATGTCTGTCTGTCCGTCCGACTGTATGTCACAGCCACTTTTTTTCTGAAACTATAAAAACTATATTGTTGAAACTTTGTAAGTAGATGAATTCTGTGAACCGCATTAATATTTTCACACAAAAATAGAAAAAAAAAAAACAATAAATTTTGGGGGTTTCCCATACTTAGAAACTGAAACAGATTTTTTTTTTCATAAAACCCATACGTGTGGGATATCTATGGATAGGTCTTTAAAAATAATATTGAAGTTTCTAATGTTCATTTTTTTATTAACTGAATATTGTGCGCGTGAGGCATTTTCAAAGTGGTAAAATGTGCCCCCCCCCCCTGTAACTTCTAAAAGAAGAGAATTATAAAAAAAAATTATGATGTACTTTCTACATTCCAGTCCACCGAAAAGTGGTTTGAACGAGGTCTAGTAAGTTGTTTTTGTTGTAATACGTTATAAATTGTAAACCGCAATTTACCTTAATTTAATAGATACACTATTAATAAAACATCGATCAAAGTTATAACGAACTCCAAGAACTTATATATGATGTTATTGGCTGCTACGGAACCCTTCATAGGCGAGTCGGACTCGCACTTGGCCGCTTTTTTTATGACCATTCTACTCGTATACCTTATAGAATATCCGAAAGTAAAATAAAAGATATCCTGTCTATCTGCAAAGTTTTAAACTGTGGCCTAACCGCAGCACCGATTTAAATGAAATTTGTCATGAATATATTATGGTTCTTGAGGAAAGACATAGACTACTGTTTACCGCGATAACTAACATATAAGTGGGCAGAGTTGCAGACGAATACTAGTTAAAATTATATTAGAGTAGATTAACTGAGCTCAAACCAGCTCGCTCACTTGATCATTATGTTTATCGGATAAAATGAAGATAAAACAATGGAGAGCCTGATTTGAGGTAGACTCTTTCGGGACCGAGACCGCATTCCTAATCTCCCCAATAGAAACCATAATATCACTAATAAAAAATATAAAACTATTTACATCAACGCTTAATTACTTTACTTGAAAAACGGCAGTCTTTAGCCTACAGGCAGAAGTCGAAATGTGCACCCAGCCTTAAACCGTTAGCGCTATCCTGTATGTGTTGAATAACATTCTTAATTAGTGTGAAAGAGACAAAAAAACTTTGACATCTCTTTACATGAGTGGTTTGCATGCACGTTGCTGTCGAGCAACTCATAAAACTAATGCAATTTATGTTAAAACAATGCGCCATAGTTTCAAGAAAAAAACTATTAGAATTGCTTTGTTATGGTAATTGAAATGAATACTTTATGAGTGTCCATAGGGATTTCACAATTTTTATTTTATAGGGTTCAGTAGACCTAAATGAAACCCCTAACAGTTTCACCATGTCCGTCTATCGCCTAAGATTATTTGAAATTTAGAGTTTGTAGTATTATTACCAGTATGAGGTTTATTAAATTTTAATTTTTCTTTTCAGAAATAAACCTACCGTAAACTTAAAAGTATTAGAGTGTGAAAATAATCGAGTATTAGAGTGGAGTACTGTCAGATTTTTTTTTTATTATTATGGGTTATGAAGACTATTTATAACCTGTTTAATATTGTTAGGATGAGGGAGATCATCCATGCTCGGTAAGATTAAAATATTTATTTTTCAGATTTTTTAATTTTTAAATGATAACATTTTGAAAGATACTGCGCTGATATCTGCTCTCTACGTGAAAAATTATCTCTTAAAATCATCGAAAAATCAAGGCCCAAATAAAAAAAAGATGTCCGTATTTTAGTAGAAATATTTTCAAAGAATCTCCGATCGTAACTGCAACTACTCAATATTATATAACCATATATTATTCAATTACAGTTTAAATCTATTACATCACTCTAAATTTCCTGGATTAAACACACATCATTATATTATCTTTCATCTATAAATCTTAAACGTTGGTAAAACAGGCACATTGTGTCATCAAAAAACGAGATATTGCCATCCAATTTTCAGAGCGTGGCGGCACAACCCGAAAAAACCTATCAAAACATTCGTCTCCCGCATTTCGTCAATCACTCCCAATGTTTTCATTCAATTTTTCCTGACAGCGCTCGCTTGTTTGACTTACTTAGATACTATAGTATCCCGAACTTCGAAACAATCCAATCGCAACTCTATATCCATCATTTCAAAGCACTTTATGCACAATTACACAATGAATTTACTAACTTTGGCAACATCGCTCTGTACCGTTCAGGAGTTACAGCTGAAGTGCTGGTTCCCGTTTGATGTCAGTGGCAAATTATATATCCCTTTGTTAATTCTCTCATGTGTAGAGCAAAGCATTTCAGTTTAACAGGTCAACTTCAGTAGATGATTATAATCTGACTGCTGTTAAACTTATGTACTTATATGATAAAGAACTTGTGTGCTAATTGAAGTGTACTCTTTAGGAAGCGATTTTTTATTTTTATATCAGTATTGTTTAATATATGGTTTTAATTAATAAAAAAAAATTATTTGTAATTACAAAGAGATACTTCAAGTGTATTTATATGTGTAGATAGTGCAAATTCAATTATTTTATGCATTAAATCATTCAAACGTTATAAATACATGTTTGAACTAACAACAGCTGACATTCTGTCCTCTATAGATATGGTAAAGAAGATTAATATAAGCACCTCCATCTATGGGAACAATCCCATGACATTTGCAATTACAAGCGATCACTTATCAAAGAATAATTTGAAGTTAATACCATCTGATCAAAAGGCTGTCTAAAAAGGAGTGGAGACGTTTTAATAACAGGGGTTCCGTGCACGTTTATAACACCCGAAAAACATCCGAGGAGTTATAATTTTGTACTTAATTTGAGTACTGTCAAGTTGTACCTCATTTAAGATGGAATCTTTATTTGTATATGAAATTTTTTGTGCAATATTTTCAAGGATTATATATTTATATGTACATACATAAATATAATGTTCGTATGCAATAAAAAAATATTGAAGTCTATTTGTAATTTCTTCTCTTTTCAATGATTTTTAATCATTTAGCATTTCTTGAAACGTTGACCTAATTTGAAGTTAATTATTAAAGTATACATATTACTTACTATATTGTCACATGAATTGCAACTCGTAATTAGAGGACTATTGACATCGGCCCCCTAGCCAAGTTTCAAAAGTTTTTCGTTCTGCTATCGATGACGGGGCTATAATCTTGTTAGATTTGCTAATGTTACTCAATCACGTGATCAAAATAAAATATTTTGAAGAGTTATATTAGAAAATTAAACAAGAATAGAGGCGTCAGCGATTGCAGAACGAAAAACGTTTGCACCTTGACAGGGGGAGCTGACGCCATTACCTTCATAAACATTTGCGATAGTGGTACTACCGGCGGAGATAGCTTAATCATGGGACTAAGGATCATAGCTTACACTTTATTACCTATACATTTATACAAATAAATAAAATTGAAGTGTCTGTATGTAATATTAAATCAACAGTTTTTTACAAAATGCATATAAAATTACTCGTAAAATTTAAACATAGGTGCCATTACCTAGGTTACAAATGCAACTTTTAATTTTTTGTCAGTCTGTCAGTCTGTTCCTGGTAATCTTTGGAATGTATGGACCGATTTTGACGGAACCCTCACTATCAGAAAGCTAATAAATTATGTAATTTAGACAATTTTTTTATTAGACTACCTTATTTCCGTTGCATTATTCGATTTACAAAAATAGCCGCGGGTAACAACGGTTGGGTTTTGACAGCCATTAATTTATAAAAAAAAACAAGCAGCAATACTAAGAGTCAGTCAAATATTTTAGTACTGGGTTATTGATGTACCTAAGTATCGTTTATATTTTGACATGTATGTAGGAGGAGCGATCGAAATGAAACGTTGCAATTTGTTTTAACTTCTTCTTTAATAAAAATTATCAAATTAACAAATTAACACGTCTTACTTCTACTTGTTGGCTCGCCATCTTCTTTTTATCCCCTCTCTCTATCTACATAGTATTGCATTCCCACAATGCTAGTTTGGGTGCGTTCAGAAATAAAATAAAAATATTCCTACATGTATTTCATGAAAATCTTTTAATTTTAAACTTCAAACATACACTCTCATTTTATTTAATTGTAAAGATAGAAACATGGCAAAAACCGAAAGCAAAAAGAAGAAAAAATGAAGTTGCAAAAGTTTTGCAACTTTCCGCAATTTCTAACAAAGGTCGATAGAATCTTTGTGAAACTTACTTAAACTTTTATACTTTAAACTGTTTTGCTTATAACCTTACAAGTTAACAGTTTATTCGCGATTTTCTTCGACATTTGATATCGGGCGATGAAGAAACTCTTTAAATTATTAATATTTGTGTAATTATGATTAAAAAATCTGTCCCTTCATGAACATGTTTAAAATTACCTTGAATAGCCTTTCTACTTTATTTATTTTTCTTTTTATTGTTAATATATGATTAAGGTCACGGTTTTAAATCCTAGGTCAGAATAAATGTTTGTATGATCTACAGACATTTTTATCGGAGTTTCGTTGTTTTCTATTTGATATAATAAATAGGTATTCTATGTAACAATTCTCTGTATAAAAATTAAAATATGTAGATTTAGCATCAACAGTACTCAGGATATTCATTCAGATTCCATTCAGGATAAATCAATACTGACTAGGCAAATAGAGAAATCCAACAAAAATGACTATATGCTGTAATTTTTGGTTTGCAAATTGTATCAATTAGCCCATTCGTGCTGAAATTCAGCGACGCTCTACTACCTATTACCTATATTTATTTTGAGTATTAACAGGGTTATTTATATTTTTATTTACGGGAATTACATGTGTTAATATATTTTGACACTATTGCATGTATCTTGAGCATGTTTGAATAATTATAAGTTGTCAAAATAAACATCAACTTTATGAAGCAAAGGTCAAAGCCAATGCAACATTATGTATTTCATTTAAATTTCGCAGCTTAATTTAAACCTATATTTGTGAAAATAAATAGCTATTCGTTTATCTCGGTGACGAAAATGACTGGACAATGACAGATTTATAGAACTGATTGTGATCTTGAAAAAATTATCGAAGTTCAGAGATTGTTTGATCGGTAAAATATCAATAATACGTGCTAAAAACGACAATTTAATGTTCCAATACAAATTAGGCAGTAGAGCCCTGCTGATTTAAGCATGAATGGGTCGTCTCGACAGAGGGTCTTCTGTGTGAGGAGTACTCACACCACCAACCTCAAATGGCAGCATTCATGCTGTCGTCTTTCGTTGGTGACTGTGCTTAATAAGTTCGATGTCATAAATTTATTTAAAAATATAAAAAAATACACTTTATCATCAGCCTATCGCAGTCCACTGCTGGACATAGGCCTCTCCAATTGCACGCCACTTAGTTCTATCTTCGGCTACTCAAAAAAAATACACTTGGCTGTCAAATATTTACAGGTGCGTTCATGAATTTGTCACATTCGTAATTGTAATAGGTGTGAAGTCCCATCTCTTTTTTTCATCATCATTTTGTTAGAATAATACTTCTTTTCCAAAAAAAAATGTGTCAGTTAGTTGTCGAAAAACTAAGTTATTATATAAATTTCACGACCTTTATTAAAATCTATCATCAATTTCTCAATGCTCGAAGACTTTACTTACTGTTAGTGTTTTAAAATGACAAGGCTTTTTATCAACAGGCTTTTAATGTGGATAAAAATATATATTAAGCTTAGACTACATCTTACGCAAAATATATGTTGGTTTTTTGTTTTAGGACTTGCGCGACTTTTACACATACGTTTTTTACTGTAAAAGTGTCATTTTCGCGATAAAATTAAAAAGGTTGCGATACCTTCTACTTTCCGACGTTTAGAACGGTTTTTACCGCTCGTGGTCACGGGTAGACTTACATGATACATTGATGAAATATAATATTGTTGTCAGTAAAAATCAAAACAAACATCACTAACCTTGCAATCGGCTGATAAGCAACAATCCTTTCTCTCTCTTTCTTCTTTCTCCTAATCTCACTCTCCACTTTCTTATCACTGTTATCACGAATGGTATGATACCTCGGCTGGTAACTTTCGAGCTGCGTATACAAACGCGCGCGTGGCGCGGGCGTAATGCCTCGCTGCGTCATATAGTCCCCACGTCCGCTCTCCGTGGCGGTTAGGGCCGTACTGGATGTATTATTTGAATTTGGAATAGAGATATTAGTGTACACCCGTTCAGCCACCCCTGGCCTGCGGTTTTCATCGACAAAGGCTACACGAGGAGGTTTAGGCTGCATGAGGTTGATCTTCTTTTTCTTAGCGGTGGAAGTGACGTAGAAAAAGTAACCGTTTTTGTCCATTTTGGGGGCGGTTGCTTTTACCTGAGAACAATAGACAGATAATTATAGAAATGTTGATCGGTTATTAGACTTAAGAGAAAACTGTTGTTGCTCTTTCAATTTAGGTTTTTTTCTCAATTTTTCTATCTACTGTCACAGCGTTGAAATTGATACACCTTTTGTGTTACTTGCTTTTATTAAACTTTACATACAAGCTCAATGTTAATTGTTATGCATAACTATGTTATATATGAAATCTCCGAACTCAGAGGAGTTTCATATATAACATAGTTATGCAGCTCGTTCACAAACTCGTTCACAAGAGAGATTGTGAACGAGCTTTTTAAGGTATAGTTAGACCATGAAGGTCTTATATCGTACTCGGAATAGTTTTTCATTGAAGTCGGTTCCTTTTTGTTAAAATTATGTATGTTCTGAACTACTGAATGAGAATACGCAAATATGTTTGTATTCGAATGTATGTAAATAAGGTTTCAATTGGATTGAAAGGTGACATGTGGTATTACATATTTTTCACGTAGCGGGTTTAAAAAGCTGGTTTGCCATTTCAGATAGTTCAAATCGTTTGTAAAAATTTTTTAACAAAACTCATCACGAATCGATAGTTGAGCTTGCATTTATCTGTTCTCGATTCCGGCTGCTGTCCAAACAATAGCGTTATCACAACGTTTCAAAAGGTGTAAAATTCGCTTTATTCACGCTAGCTTCTATTAGTTCACGATGAATTTATGTACAATGACTGCCTCGATGGTGCAATGGTAACGTATGTGACTGCTATCCTAGAGGGTTCTATTCTCGGCTCAGCTGAAATGTTTTTGTGATCCGCAAATATTTGTTTTGGATTCTGGGTGTTTTCTATGAATAATATTTGTAAAAATATGTTTATGTGTCTAAATTAGTAATCTAGTATATCCATAAAACAAGCATTGCTTAGTTTGAGACAAGATGACATTACGTGTACGATGTAGAAATGTCCGAAATATTCATTCTGGTATCAACTCTAGAGTGACTTATAATATGCAAATGATATCTCTTAATCTCATCCCTTTGCAACTCTTTTTTATTTCTCTCTTAGCCAGCTATTTTCTCTTTTTAACCAACTTCAAAAAAAAAAGGAGGACGTTCTCAATTCGTCGGAATCTTTTTTTTTATGTATGTTCAGCGATAATTTCCTCGTTTATGAATCGTTTTCAAAAATTCTTTTTGTATTGGAATGGGCGTAGCTTACAGGTAAAAGTATTCCGAGTTCCCAAATCGCGACAATTGTGCCTATGATATTTGAGGAGTTCCCTCGATTTCCTTGAGATCCCGATATAGTGACGATTAGACGATCTGTAAGCTACGCCCATTCGAATGCAAAAGAGAATTTTTGAAATCGGTTCATAAACTATGAAATTATCGCTGAACATACACAAAAAAAAAGATTCGGACGAATTGAGAACCTCCTCCTTCTTTTGAAGTTGGTTAAAAACCTGGAAATATATGAATAAACGAAGTAAATAATAGGGGTTAAAGTATGAAATTACCGTTTTATTGTACTTCGAATTGACATAGAACCTTCATGGTTTGAGATCTTTGAGTGAAACTTTTTTCAAATCGTACCCACGAGGGTCTTCTTTTAAAAAATTTGCAACATTCGATTATCGACTTTTACGTGTAATTATCGTGTTATTCACTATAGCTTTCTCCGATCTTGTCATGTAATAACGCAGATGTCTATTGTTCTGAACTCCGAACAATGATAGCAAACCTTGCAGTGAAACAGCACCGACTCATGAATCGATCATCACCATTATTGCTCCATGATAACGCAGAACCTTATACAGCACGATAAACCGTTTTAACTCTACGGGAACTGCACTTAGAAACCATTCGTCACCCTTCGTATTTGCCAGACCTTGCTCCAACGGACTACCATTTTTTTTGTGATGTGGACAATTTTCTACGTGGCAAAAAGTTTTCTTCCCAGGAGGCAGTACAAAATGCTTTCACATAGTTTGTAGAATCTAGATTACTAGAGTTCTATCGCAAAGGCATAAATATCCTTCCTAAGATAATAATAGTAAAATTTGGATTAAATTAATATCATCAACAGCCTTTAACAGTCCACTGCTGGACATAGGCCTCTCCTTTGAAAGGAAGTTTTGGCCTACTATACCACGCTGGCCAGACGGGTTGGTAAAGGGTTTGTTTCAAGTTTTCCTTCTCTTGGCAGGATGTTAGCTGCTTATTTTGTTCCTTTAGTCGCCTCTTACGACACCCATGGAATGAATAGGGGTGGTGACACTTTGTATTCTTAATCCGTCACCACACGGACAATTAATATGTTAAATGAAAAATGACAAATCGCCAATTTCATACTTTAACCCCTAATACTTAAAATCACGGCATTAATGGCCAGTAATATTTTGATTAAAAAGTACTTCTTAATCCAGTATCGACATCATAAAGGTCAACCTAGACGCCAGACGATATTGATTCTTTTAAGTAACACTAATGAGTTATGTCAGGGCTAGACTACCAACTATTTTTTATGTGATAATTATGTGTAAATACTTAGTATTACATCAGCATACAAAGTAGAGTCTAAAGCAGTTGGATTAAAGTTTGTTGGGTGTTATATCAATCAACAACCCATAAAGTCCCAATCCTGGGCTCGGGTATCCTCTTAGGAGGGTTGAGGCCATTCGTCCACACGCTGGCCAAGTGCGGGTTGGAGATCGACAGACACGTGGCTACGTAATCTTACCGTTGAATGTTTTTAAGCCGCCCGAAGGCCTCCAACTAATCTGAATGACTGCTATCTTATGATAACACTGGGATAGAGACCTCTAAATCATGGAAACCCTCATAACATATCATGCCACAAGCGGTCACCCATCTAGGTGTGACTGCGCCCTCGTTGCTTACTCACGGTGCCAATCACCTAAGGCTACTTGGCTATGAACGCTTCAATACGCCCACGCTGATATAGCCCATCGCTTAATCTAGGATTTTGAAAAATACTCCTCCGTTAGAAAGTCGTATATATTGTGATTTACTTTTTGATAATGGACTTTATCATAAAATTTAAAAATATTATATGACAACGTTATGACGTGCAGCGTTCTGGTATCTGGGAATAGTTTGTCTATAGTACAATAAATAAAGCCGGTTCCAAAAATAACGGGTCAGTCACATAAACCCGAATATCTCCCGAACTACGTATGCCATCCTAATGAAACGAAGACTGTTCAATTGAGAATTTAATTATACAGATAAAAAATAAAATAAAACTTAGTTACACCCACAATATTAATCTTAAATTAAAAAAAAACTAAAGTAGTCATATTTTTCTTAAGATTACATTTTTTTTATGATTGTTTTTTTGCTGTTTTTCATCACTTTCTTCATTTAATACTTTGTATTGCCTCCACGAGCTCTTCTGACAGCTTCCAGGCGATTAGGCATGCTGTACACCAAATTTCGGAGCCGGTGCTGAGGAATACCTTCCCATTCCTCCACCAGTGCTTGTATGAGCTCGGGAAGCGTGATTGGTGGGGGGTTTCGACCTTTCACGCATCTCTGAAGCTCGTCCCAGGCGTGCTCGATGGGGTTTAAGTCCGGGCTTCGCGCTGGCCACTGCATGGGTTCGATACCGACCTCTTCAAGGTAGTCATGTACAATTCTGGCGGTATGGGGACGCGCATTATCATGCATTAATATGCCATGCCGGTCCATCCTGGCCATGAAAGGACCTACATGTTCATTGAGGATCTCTTCCACGTACCTCTCTGCATTTAGAGTTCCATTTTGAATGAGCACCAGCTCGGTGCGGGCCTCAGCAGGAATCCCAGCCCAAACTTGTACGGAGCCTCCACCGTACGCCACTTTTTCCTCCACACACGCTTGATGGAAGCGCTCCCCTGGTCTTCTGTACACCAACTGCCTACCATCATGCTTATAAAGCATGAATTTAGACTCGTCCGTGAACATTACCCTAGACCAATCGTCTAGTGTCCAGTTTAGGTGTTCGCGCACGTATCTCTGTCTTGCAATTCGATGTCCCCGTTCCAGTTTGGGGCCATTTGCGGGCCTCAATGGTTTCAAATTTGCTTCAGCAAGACGTCTTCTTACTGTTTGAGCGCTTAAATTGCCACCTCCAAAGCGAATAAAGTGAGTTTTTAGACCAACAGCAGTTTGAAAACGATTTCGGAGCATTGTAGCCACCAGTTGTCTGTCTTCCCTGGCCGTTGTGCATCTTGGTCTGCCATTTCCTGGTCTTCTAAGGTGTGATCCGGTCTCTTGGTACCGCTGGACTACCCGCTGAACAGTCGACAAAGATACACCAATGTTTCTGGCTGTTTCACGCTGGCTCCGCCCAAGTTCCAAAAAAGTTAGGATTCTGGTACATTCCTCTAGCGTGACTGCCATGCTTCACCTCACAGAATAATAATTATGCACGTGGAAGACGTTCACGACAATTTTTTTTGTGACAGAATAGAAATGGAAAGCATCCATAATGACATGAAACAAAAATTTTGTTTTTAAAAATAGTCATTTTTTTAAATTTTGTTTTTCTAATGAAGTTTTTTTCATCAACCAGTTTAAATAATATGCTATTAGAAGCGCAACTAAAAAGTCTTTATTCTGTTTTTTATTTCATTGATCTAGCTTTTACAGTTCTGGAGGTATTTCAATTTTTGTGACTGACCCGTAATTTTTGGAACCGAGTGTATAATATGTACATACAAAGTATTGGTTAACATAGCCCAGACAGTCTATTTTGGGATCCGAAGGCCGTGTCTGAAATATATCAAATATTGTCTAAGGCACTTGGCACAGTCAGTACTTAGATATGTGACCGTTTGTTGTCATATTGTTATCATAAAGGTGCTCGTAAACGGGCTATTTTTTTGACAATTTCTTTCTACAATATTATAGCCGCCAAGTTGATGATTATATATCTCAACACAGTGCAACAATTGCTGCAATATTACTGTATAGCCCGGCGATATTGTCAATTTATTTCCTTATAGTTGCAAGTATTTAATGTCTAGCCCTCTATATTGCAAAAGCTTTAATCCGCTTGCTTAAAGTTGAAAATATACTGAACTATATTGGTCAAGAAAAATAGACAAAAAGATGCATATTTTATAGCCTGTTTACAATCGACTTAAGACAACAATCGTGAAGCTTATTTGGAGGACTCCGGGAGGCTAAAAACATCTAAGACAAGATTACGTAGCAACAACGTTGGCTTACCAGTCTCCAAACTGTACTTCACCAGCGTGGGGACACATGGCCTTAACCCTCTTCTGAGAGGAAACCCAAGCTCAGCAGTGGGACGTTATGGGATTTTGATGATTAGATTTATTTGTCTGCATCCTCAGTAAGATCTAAATCAGAAACTTGTTTTAATTTCTTAGAAGTGTTTAACTCAACCTTTGCAATTCATCATTATTATTCATCTTTTCAAAAAAGAATCATACACGCATTTGCCAGATCTTTAATATATATTTTAGACGCAATTCACATTACGACTAAAATATACATTGTGGGCGGTTTGATTACGATACATCACCCCACTGGAAATCTAAGTAGGGTGACGGCCCGGGAAGGTTTACACAAACAAAATAAAAAGAAACTAATGCCGTGCTCTTGTTGCTGACTAAGTTTCAAAAAGGTCTATGAGAGAGGGTTTAAGTGACAATGGTTGTGTCTCAAATTGTGTCACTTTATAAACACAGCCATGTTGCAAACGTTTTTGGTTTCTATTCCATTCTCTATTCTCTTGCTCAATTGACTTAAGTCATTTAGTCACCAGATCAAAACAAAATATTAGTTAATGAAAGAAGAGAATAGAATATGAAACGAACAATATTTGCAACTTAACAAGGGGCTGGGTATTATAATCAGTAGCTGTATTTTTTTTTTCTATTTTAAGTAATCATTAGAAATAGCGTTTTGTTTAGTACAGAATTCTGTAATTCTTTCTTGTTTCTTCTAACAAAAATTGTGAGACTATTTTTTTATTCTTAATTTAGAAACTAAACAAGATGAAATTAATCCAGAAACATTATATTAATGTTTTTATATACGAGCCTACCAAAAATCTACCCGGCTTGATAGAAAGTGTGCGCAGGATCCAGGAGTAGTGGTATATCTGTATACTACACCGATACTACCTACACCCTATACTACACCGTCACGGCAAGTTGATGTAGTATCTATACTATCTACATCTCAAAGACTTTACTAGGAAAATACTTTTTGTAATTATTTGGTATTTATCTATCCATAAAATATTTGTGAGATCGAGAGTTAATACTCTCAAATCTCTCGTAATCAAATTAGTTCTCAATTCTTTCTGTAATCAGAACGAATTTAGATCTAATAATATGATTACAAGAGTTACCTTTTAGCGTGTAATCAATCATACAACAATAGATTATGAAAACGTTTACAAGTCCTTATTTGTTAGGCTGTACCATGGAGATCTATATGGCGTTGTTGGCAGAAACGCAATGAGTTTGACAAGCGTTCCCCGCCAATTCAACTTTATGCTGTCGGTGAAAAGCAATAGTGATGTGACACAATGTTGAACAAGAAGATAGAACATTTAAAGATTACGGTTCGAAAATCTAGAAGTAAATAATATACAAACCTATCTATTACTCACATTTTTGCTCTAGTAAATGAAAATTTTTTAGACAAGGATTAATACTGATTGTTTTTTCTCATTTGACGGTAAGTGACTACCTTTATGTATCGTATCACCCTCGACACGTGTCTGTCACTGAATATCTTCCCAGAATAAGAAGAGTTAAGAGAAGGGGGGGTTACCAATTAGTTAGTAATTAATTAATTTACCAGAAAAGTGTTGCAAGTTTTCTATGAAAAGAGAGGATTCAAATGACTGCCTTGTTGGTCTAGTGGTTAGCGTATACGGCTGCTGATCAAGAGGTCTTTGGTTCGATTCCCGAGTCAGACCAAATATTTGTGTGATCCACAAATACTTGTTTCGGAGTCTGGGTGTATACTATATATAATATGTATGTATTTACAAAAAAAAGTATGTTTATGTATTTATATCAGTTGTTTAGTACCCATAACACAAGCCCTGCTTACTTTGGGACTAGATGATGTTGTGTGTATGATGTCCAAAATATTTATTTATTTATTATTCTGATGAAGACTATTTACATTTAAAAGAATAGAAAAGCCCTTCTGATAGTATTAATGTTAAAAGAACTGTCTGTCTGTTCGACTTTCACGTTTCATTCGTACAAAGATATAAATCCTAAGAAAGTACTTAGATTACTATTTGGCGCTTGCGGCGTCACCCGCGTGTAAGTCACACGCTAGTCAAACCGCAGGCGAAAGCTAGTATAAAATAAATTGCGGATAAAACTCAGATAACACAATTTTATCACATTCACAAACGTTTCACAATTAATGTAATTTAACTTTATTTTTATTGAATTTGGCACGAAAACTATTTTGACAGTCAAGAGAGGACATAGGGTACTTTTCAGCGACATACACTTGGGCAAAATCTTCATATTAGCTTATTTAATATACATAAAACAAAACAAACAGTCTATACCAAAAGTTATACATTCGAATCGTCCGTAAGTAGCATTCTGTCACAGCTCACTGTCGAGATGTTATCGCGCCTTTGCCTGCGGCGTCTTTCTGAATGCTAACTGGACCCTGAAAGCTCACTGAGACATATCTACTACATCTCAGCTCCATACACACTGGATCCCCACTTTGATACCCGACCTGAGCCCTGCAGGTATTTTTCTCTGCGATTTAGATTGCCGTCTGCTTTTATTTAGTGCGTATAAGCCTTTAAAAAGGTTTTGTTGCAATTATATAGGGTGGTTGTCCGATGGTTTGCGACGTAAGTGATATAAAAGTAAACTTGAGAAAACTTATTACAAAGTATTCAATGACTATCGTCGTGTTAAGTGAATACAGATTTATATGTGTATGAATATTACCTCTGGCCTAGTGATAAGCGTATGCGATCAAGAGGTCTCGGGTTCGATTTCCGGGTAAGGCTGTTGTAGGATTTTTCTTACAAGAAATTGTGAACAGCAGACTTCAGTATGGAAAATAACGGTGTTTTTTTTTGTAATATTTAATTCTTTTATACTAAAGTCTACTCTGCCTGATGGAAAGCATGAGTAGAGTCCAGGAGTAATTGTCATTCACTGACATTCACCATCAAAATCCGCGTGACTTAACTATCTTTAAAAAAAGTCAGTGCGTCAAATATACTGACAAACTTAATTTCCAGTTTACGGTTGCAGAGGTCCGATGTCAGTCGCTTCGTGTAAAAACTGATATTCAGGTAAACCGGTTCTACTGTTACTCGACCCCAAATTATATTGGAAAAAATAAAAGCTAGGAAGAAAGTGATGATGAACAAAGTTAAAAAAATCTTTTAATTCAAAAATGGTGTTTATCACTTAATGACGCTTGAAACTAATCGTTTGAGCGGTAGGTCGAGGACGGACGGACGCACATGACGAATATATAAGGGTTCCGAGTTATGAACTACGGAACTACGGATTGAAACAGGAATAAACAACAGACCATTTGAGAGATTTTTAAGCATTATCATCAGCCTATCGCAGTCCACTGCTGGACATAGGCCTTTCCAATTGCACACCACTTGGTTCGATCCTCGGCTACTCGCATCCAGCTCCTTCCAGCCGTCTTGCGCAAATCATTACTCCACCTTGCCTGTCATTTAATACAACTGTAATATCCTTACTAACATTATAAACACGAAATTTTGTGAGTATGTTTGTTGCTCTTTCACGCAAAAACTACTAAACGGATTTGGATGAAACTTTACGGTAATATAGCTAATATATCAGAATAACACAAATGTAACTTTTTACTGCAGTAATCGAGATACACGCAGGCTGAGCAGCGGGCGAAAGCTAGTTCAATAATAAAATGAACATCTCACTTCTATGTAATTGAAACAAGTAACAGCTTTATAAAACAAAAGCAGCGTGTTTATTACCTAATTCTCAGAGACAAGAATTTACAATGAAATTCAGAGTAGGTTTGTCCTTTATAAGGATATATACTATTTTTATTTAAAACCTAAAATAAACTTAAAAGAAACAAAAGGAATCCATAATTAATAAAAAAATTGCAATTCATTTTTATATATTCGCCTTTTAAACCTTCTCTGGACTTCCACAAATAATTCAAGACCAAAATTAACCAAATCGGTCCAGCCGTTCTCGATTTTTTGGCGAGATTAACGAACAGCAATTTATTTATATATATATATATATAGATATAGATAGATGTGTCATGGGAAAAATTAAAAAGGTCAAAGAATAATGAGTAGAGCATATTTCTGAAAAATCGTTAGAGAAAATGCTAATGGCTAGTGTTAGTGTATGCGACTGCTGTGCTTTAGGTCTCGGGTTCAAATTCTGGAACAAAATGTTTATATGATCTGCAGATATTTGTTTCAGAGTTTGGGTGTTTTCTATGTATAATGTGTATATTATATTTACAAAAAGAAGTCCATTTAAAATTACTCTGTCAAACAATCTAGTTCTATCAGTCTTTCATAGTACAAGCTCTGCTTAGTTTAAAGTTGAAGTGCGTTGTGTGTTAAATGTTCAAAGTACTTATTAATTTAATAGTTAAGACATTAGTTGCATCAGTATTATCTATAGAAAATTGATACTGACATTTTTACTGACGTTTTTTTGTAATATAATTAATAATAAGTACAAGTAAGTATTTCGGACATCTTACACACAACGCCATCTAGTCCCAAACTAAGCAGAGCTTGTATTATGGGTACTAAACAACTGATATAAATACATAAACATACTTTTTTTAACATAAACATACAGAAAACACCCAGACTCCGAAACAAATATATATATTTGTGTGATCCACAAATATATAGATATATATATATATATAAAAACGAAAACTAAAGTAAAATTCGACTGGATTGACACACAGAAAACCAATGTCTACAAACAGTAAACAAATTATTTTAGAAACCCAATTGGATATCTTAATAGAGCTAGTCACAGGGCTTGGAAACTTATTAATCATCAAAGCAACTAACTGCACCGCCTTAACATACAAATAATTTACAGTCAGAATCCAAAATTCCGACTCGAGATGTACAATATTCCCTCGACAATTACAAAGGGGTTGATACTTGTATTTATGTCAATATTTAGTGTAGCGATTGTAGATGTGTAGATGATTACGAGTTAATTTTCATACGTATTTGGTATGAGATTATTTGATGAATAAATAAATCAATTAGAAAATGTTTTTAGTTAATTTAGCAATTATTTATGAACCAAAATGTCTTTGTTTTCAATTACGTTCTAATGTAGAAAAAAAAATGTGAAAATGTCAAAATATGATAAAACAATAACTATGAAATCCTCAAAAGCGATTACCGCAGTGCCATCTATTATTAAGATATAATTTAAATTTCATAAGCCAAAAGCGCTAGACCTGAAACGTAAAATGACTGTTTGCCCACACGCCAATTAGTTGTAAGTAAAACTTCTTACTACAAACCTGATTACCAATATCAACGGAAATTACGTTTCTGCTGCCAGGTACATATATTTTCCTAGTCCAAAGAATATAAAAAAGAAATACATCCTTTTGTCTTTTTTAGGATACTAAGAATCCTTTTTAGGGTTCCGAAGTTCATGACTCGGAACCCTTATAGATTCGTCATGTCCGTCCGTCCGTCCGTCCGTCCGTCCTCGACTTACCGTCCCAACGGTAAGTGCTAGAAAGATGAAACTTTGCATGAATACGTGTTGTAATTACGTCGACAAAGTGCTACAATAATTTTATTTGGGGTACCTCCCCTACACGTAAAGTGGGGATGTTTTTTTTTTCTCGCGGCTACCCCATCGTGTGGGGTATCATTAGATAGGTCTTTTAAAAACAATAAAGGGTTGCTAATACGATTTTTTGATTTAGGTATCCGTTTGCAAGATATTTCACTTTAAAGGACACTATTTTGGAAAAACAGGGCGTCCCCCCCCCTCTAAAAGCTAAACGGCTGGCTCAAAAAATCTGAAAAAATTCGTGATGGTGGTCCATCTAATAAACTTTGAAGGAAAACTATAACGGGTTAGATGACTTTCTTAGTTCAGGAGTTACAGAGGCTTAACTTGTAAAATGCGCTCACTTGGAAAACGTCATACAAAATTAACGTATTAATGCGTAAACATAACAATTATCTATTGGATACGATTTTAAATCCACGTACCATTATGGGTGACTGAGGAACCCTTTCCTGTGCGTGGCCTGACACGCACTTGGCCGATTTTTTTATATAAAATGATTTACTGCAATGTTATAGCTTTACGAGTAATTGAAACAAATACGTAGTACATTTGATTAATCGGAATTCTTAAGCCAAATTACCACTTCCAACCATTAAAAAGTTCCGAAAACTGATCTCTCCGAATAAGGTTTACCAGCGAACAGTGTGCATGGTCCATTAATTAGTGACAGGTGAATGCATTCCCTGTTCTTGTATGTTAATGCATTTCTTGCGTGAGTTGAAAGTAGGGGCACTATAACGGGTTAGATGACTTTCTTAGTTCAGGAGTTACAGAGGCTTAACTTGTAAAATGCGCTCACTTGGAAAACGTCATACAAAATTAACGTATTAATGCGTAAACATAACAATTATCTATTGGATACGATTTTAAATCCACGTACCATTATGGGTGACTGAGGAACCCTTTCCTGTGCGTGGCCTGACACGCACTTGGCCGATTTTTTTATATAAAATGATTTACTGCAATGTTATAGCTTTACGAGTAATTGAAACAAATACGTAGTACATTTGATTAATCGGAATTCTTAAGCCAAATTACCACTTCCAACCATTAAAAAGTTCCGAAAACTGATCTCTCCGAATAAGGTTTACCAGCGAACAGTGTGCATGGTCCATTAATTAGTGACAGGTGAATGCATTCCCTGTTCTTGTATGTTAATGCATTTCTTGCGTGAGTTGAAAGTAGGGGCACTATAAGCGATCAGGTGCTCAGTCGAGAGTTTATTGATATGAAGTGATTTGCAAATTTGAACTAGACCGGGATGAGAGATTAGTAAATATAGCAACTATTGAAACTTAGAGAAATATTCTTATTTACCTCTGTAAAATTAAAGGAGATAGGTTTGTGTAATTTGAAATATGTTTGTGTAATGTAAAATGAATATTTCGGAGTTTCCAGGCTTTCCTTTCTAAAGTTTATCTGGTTCTTCGATTACCAGCACTTTGAGAGAGCGTGCGGTTCATGGTCGGTTCCAGTCCGACATTACCACCAGTGGGAATCCGGGGGAATTTCCGCAGGGTTAATATAAAAGGGAGAATACAAAGGAATTTGATCGCGCAATACAGGATATTTCAGTGTTTTTGACATTAAAGCATTCATTTCAATGTATGAAAAATATATTATGATGTTTCGAATATAAAACTTACATAATATTGCACAATAAAGTACCTAATCAATCTTTTTTACAGTTAGGGTTTAAAAATAGATTATTTTATGTAATAATAATAATAATAAACCGCCTAATTCTGTTTGCTAAAGCAAAAAGTTTATGCATGGGCAAACAGAATTAGGCGGTATAAAAAACGAGTAGATCGGTATAATCAGAATCGGATGTTCCAAAGTAATGAGAAGTGGGTGTACCGAAAATGGGAGGAATCGAATCCATGTGTGAATGATGGGCACTTTCCAGATCAAAATACCACAAATACATTTTGGCAAAACATCTGGTCGGTGCCTGTCATTCATACAGATGGTGATTGGCTTTGGGATGTCAAGCGTTCATGTGAGCCTATAAAACCCATGGAACCTGTGGCCATCAGTCCAGAGGACGTTAGTTGTGCAGTCCGTTCATTACCGAATTGGAAATCACCTGGTCCAGACGGACTGCACAACTTTTGGCTTAAGTGGTTCCGTAGCTCACATGCGTGTTTGGCATCGCAATTTCAGACATCGTTGGATTCGAGTTCATTACCCCCATTTTTGACCACTGGCATGACCCACTTACTCTATAAATCTGGTGCTGCCACGGATCCCAAAAATTTTCGGCCTATTACTTGCTTACCAACATTATATAAACTTCTTACATCTATTCTGAGACTCAAAATTACTACTCATCTTAATAATAATTCGATACTTTCCGTATTTCAGAATGGATGTAGAAGTGGGACCCGTGGCACTAAAGAGCTCCTTATCGTGGATATGACCATTAGCCAACAGGTACGTCGTAATCGTAAGAGTTTGGCGACATGTTGGATAGATTACAAGAAGGCATATGACTCAGTTCCACATTCATGGCTTTTGAGGGTGCTGGAGTTGTATAAAATTGATACAACTCTATGCACTTTCTTGAAGTCATGTATGGGGCAATGGAGGACAGTCCTTCGCTATCCTGGATGTCACCAAACTGCGGTAAACGACGTACTTATAAAGATCGAGAGGGGCATCTTTCAAGGTGACAGTTTGAGTCCCTTGTGGTTTTGTCTGGCCTTGAACCCTCTTAGCACTCTCTTAGAGGGTTCAGGGTTAGGCTATAGGTTACAGAAAGATGATCGAGTTATATCTCACCTTCTTTACATGGATGATCTGAAACTTCTGGCCTCCACTAAATTACAATTGACAGCGTTACTAAAGGTCACTGAAAACTTTAGTAATTCCATCAAGATGGAATTTGGTGTAGACAAGTGTGCAGTCATGTATGTGAAGAAAGGTGTGATTGTAGAATCTGAAGGAATAGAACTTTCAGATTCAACAAAACTCAGATCTCTTTCTGCCACCGAAACCTACAAGTATCTAGGTTTTTCGCAGTCCTTAGGAATACCAGAAACTGATATGAAACAAACGTTGCGGGAACGCTTCTTTGGCCGCCTGAAAAAAGTCTTTAAGAGTCTTTTGTCGGGGGGTAACAAGGTGCGAGCCTACAATGGTTGGGTCATGCCGGTTCTGATGTATTCCTTTGGTATACTTAGATGGACTCAGACCGAATTAGATGCCCTTGACAGGAGAGTCCGTACCTTATTGACTGCATTTCGAATGCACCACCCACGTTCGTCGGTTATGAGATTGTATATCCCGCGAAAGTTTGGGGGTCGTGGATTTTTAAATATCAAGACCCTACATAATCGCGAGATATACAATCTCAGAGAATATTTTCTTAATACTGATGTGAGAGTGCATCGCAATGTGGTTGCAGTGGATAACGGATTCACTCCACTCGCTCTGGCTAAAGAGAATTGGCGCAAACCTGTAGTACTTAGTACTGATGATCGCAAGGAGGTATGGAAGGGTAAAGAGCTTCATGGTCGGTTTTATCGGGCTTTGAACGGGCCCGATATAGACTTTAAAGCATCAACTTCCTGGCTACGGTATGGTGATCTCTTTGGAGAAACCGAAGGTTTTGTTTGTGCAATTATGGACGAAGTTATCATGACGAATAATTATCGAAAATATATCCTGAAGGATGGTACGGTTGACTTATGTCGGGCATGTCACCGTCCCGGGGAATCTATCAGGCATATTAT
Organism: Phragmatobia fuliginosa; assembly: GCA_932526445.1. Lineage (NCBI taxonomy): Eukaryota > Metazoa > Arthropoda > Insecta > Lepidoptera > Erebidae > Phragmatobia > Phragmatobia fuliginosa. Next base: position 9,002,983 of record OW052064.1, on the reverse strand, counting down.
TTCTGGTTGTTCTCGTCTTGCTAACGGTGAATATTTGCATAGACACAACCAAGTAGCTAGGATCGTACATCAACAACTTGCCCTTAAATACAAACTTGTGAATTTGGAGGTGCCATACTACAGGTATGTGCCCGACCCAGTTCTCGAGAATGGTCGTGCCACATTATATTGGGATCGATCTGTTATCACAGACAGGACTATTGTTGCCAATAAGCCTGATATTGTGGTGATAGATCGATTAGAGCGCCGCGCAATGATTGTCGATATCGCTGTTCCTCATGACGAGAATCTCGTGAAGGTTGAAAAAGAAAAACAAATAAAATATTTGGATTTATCTCACGAGATTGTCGATATGTGGAATGTCGATTCGGCGATCATTGTTCCGATAGTCGTTTCTGTTCATGGTTTGCTAGCCAAGAGCCTCGACCAGCACCTTAAGAGGCTCACGTTAGATGGCTGGATCAAGGGTCTGATGCAGAAGGCAGTTCTTCTTAACACGGCACGTATAGTGAGGAGGTTCCTGTCTTTGGAGCCCTAACCACCGGTTTCTTGGTCCCTGAACCCGAAGTCGGTGGTCTACTATTTTTTATATTTTTAAATGTATTTTTTATATTTATATTTAAAAATGTAATTAGTATGTTTATAGACTTGAATAAAGAGAATAATAATAATAATAGTTTATTGTCCAATAAAGATTGTTAACAATTTGATTAGTTTATCAGATCATTACATTTGCATGTTAACTATGTACAAAATTGTGTGTTATTACTAGCCTCCGTTGCTGAACTAGGTTGGAAACCTGTGCTTCAGCAAATAAATGTATGTAAGTATTACGTATATCTTCGTTATGCATCTAGTAAATTAATTGATTTTACATACAGACACTTTAATTTTGTTAATATGTATTGATATAAACAAAGGAGAAGCCCGAAATCCATACAATCTTGGGCCTGGCGTTACAGTGCTAGAATTTGGTCATAAATTACAATCCCTAAGAAGATTTCACGAGCCAAATTTTCAGGTCCTCCAGCAATGGCCAAATTGGTAAAATCAGACATGTTTACATTTTAGGTTATGTTTATTGTTGGAGTTATTTTAATGAAATCGGCCAAGTAGGTACGTGTCAGGTCACTCATAAAATAGGGTTCTGTAGTCACCCATAATGGTAGGCAGATTTAAAATCGTGCCCAATAGATAATAATTGTTATATTTGCTTATTATTTCTTTATTTTTGTACGAAGTTTTTCAAGTCAGCGTATTTCACAAGTTAGGCACATATAACTGCTGAAATAAAAAAGCTATCAAAACCGCTATAGTTTTCTTTGAAATATACCTATAAAATATACCTAATTACTTAGAATTTGTGCAGGAGGCAACTGACTACCCTGGTGCCGTGGTTTTCATATTATGTTTAAGATTGATAGTTGAAAATATTTTGAACTGCCGCAATTGCTGACATGATTTCGTGTCACATCTAAGTGGCACAGTTATTTATTTCTTTAAATTATTTTCGTAAGTAGATTTTGATGCTTAACGTTACGTCATTCAATAAGATTCATAGCCAGCGAATCGTGGCACAACTAAATAGCGGCAATTCAAAATATCTGTAATTCGCAACATAGATGTGGCCAGTTGTAGATATTTTGAATTGCCGCCATTGTAAGTAGTTGTGTCACGATACGCTATCTATAACTCTATTTACATTGATTAAAATGCCTTTTAATACAATCATTTATACTAAAACAAAGGAGTATTATTTATTTATAATAGTATCGATTTCCACAAAATCGATCCTATTTTAGGAATGCTACGTTTGTGGAGCTAGTTACGTATATTGAAATAAGTGTTGCAGACGTTTACGAAGATTGTATAAAACAATAGAATTCTCCTTTTTTTCTGCACTTGGCCATTGCAAATGAAGCTAAGATTTCGATAGGTTAATCAAGCAAAATAGACGACTTTTTTGGTACATATCCCATTCGTGTAACGCTTAGGCCCAGAATCGGGATTCTCCTTTCAGGTTTTAATGTCAAAATGAAAGTAGCATTTGCAATAAAAAACAAATGATAATAACTATGAATAAGACATTGTAAAAAGTAAAAAAAAGTCGTGTGGCACTCGAGGATTGCCGCGGTAAAGCTATTGCATAGCATTTTTTATCAACTTATGGAATTATAATTATTTATTTATTCATTATTTACGCAGTTTTTCTTTTTTATTATTATTTCTTTGATATTAATTCAAGTTTATAAATGACAATATACACTGTCTTTTTACTAACATGAATTCTAACAATATTATTGCCAAACAATATTATTATAATCATCCTATTAACCGAAAGACAATGACAACTAAACTGAGAACATAATAGTAATATGAGCATATCTATGAAATAAAAAAACGAAATAAAAAAGAAGAAGAATCTAGACTGACTGTGTCAAGGTCAAGGCAATAGATAACGGCTGGTGGCGGCAGCACGCGTTCGCTAATCTGCCTATAGAGCACGGAACCGCCACATCCTTATCCTTTTTTAGGGTGTTAGGTGTTTACGTTACGGAATTTCTTGATTCGGTCGCAGCGCTCAAAGCCCGCGATAAAAGCTATACAATAGCTTAAAAAACATATTAAGTGAATTAATTTACAAAATGATTAATTACCAGATTATCATTTGAGTAATCATTAAATAAATAAATGTTTTCGGACATTTTACACACAATCACACAACGTCATCTAGTCCCAAACTAAGCAAATTGTATTATGGGTACTAGACACCTGATATAAAACATTAACATACTCTTTTTTGTAAATACATAGGTACATTTTATACATAGAAAAACACCCAAACTTCGAAACAAATATTTGTGGATCACACAAATATTTGTTCTGACCCGGGAATCAAACCCCAGACCTCTTGATCAACAACTGCATACGCTAACCACTAGACCAACAATTAGTACAGTTAAAGGATTTTTTGAATAATATTTCTCAAACTTTTTTTTATATTGTCTGCCAAAATGGTGTTTGTACTGTTAATTGGTCATTAATTTTGGGTGCCATACATACAAATTACACTCAGGGACAGATAGACAGTTCTGACGCCGTACGCCGTAATAAAGAATTAGTTTGAAATCAAAAATATTGTAACATCTAAGCCGCTTATTACTTCACTGTAATCATTCTTCAAAGTAAGCACAAAATTCAAGATAAAACGTAGATAGCAAGACACTCATCTTTTATTATGTAAAACAAGAATTCGTTGCCAATTTCGATGTGTAATATAGCTTCATATCCCCCTTTGGGATTCACGGCCGTAAGTATCATAACCATCTTTAAACTCACATTAGCGAAGCGTAAAACGGAAAACTGGTGTAATAATAGGGAAATAAAATAGACTTGTGGGAGATTCAATTATGTGAAAGTAATTGAAGAACTTGCGACATGGAAAATTAGTTCTAAGTGCTTTTAATAAGGTGAGTATCTTATTAAGTACGGCGGTCGGGTTTAATGTGCAATTTACTTTCTTGTAGCAAGCGACGACGTGTTTTAAGTGGCGCAGAGATGTTACATATGCTCCCTAGAATTCTGAAAAGGTTATTGATTTACATATCTGGTTAAGGTTGGTGGGGTAAATTTTGTGATTAAGTTGAAATTCCCTTGAAATAAAAAGATAGATCGTTATTTAGAACGGTTAATTGACAAAACTTGAGACTGGGATTGCGTACAGGACTTCAACGAAGGACCGAAAAATGCCAGGGAAAATGAACACTCGATAACCGATTGCCGATATGATGTGATGACTCTTACAGCTGCAGGTATTCATGAAGTTTATTCCCACTACATTTTATAAAATAATAATAAATATATTTTTTTCGGACATCTTACACACAACATCATCTAGTCCCAAACTAAGCAGGGCTTGTATTATGGGTACTAGACAACTGATATAAATACATAAACATACCTTTTTATTGTAAATACTACATAGAAAACACTCAGACTCCGAAACAAATATTTGTGGATCACAATATTTAGTCCTGTTCGTTAGTAGAGGAATCGATTCCGAGACCTCTTGATCAGCAGCCGCATACGTTAACCACTAGACCAACAAGGCAGTCGTATAATAATATATATAAAGTCCTCCATCGCGTCTGTCTGTCTCTCTGTTCGCAGGAAACTTGAAAACCACTGCATCGATTAAAATGAAATTTTGTTCCCAGGTAGTCTAAAGCCTGAGAAACGACATTAGCTATTTTTACTGCGATAACCAACACACGGGCGGAGCATCGGGCGAAGTCTAGTGCGAAGTCTATCCTTACATAGTACAAAATGAGGTCACTTCCGCTGTCACTTCCGCTTTTAATCTACTTCACGAATGTTCTACAATATTCAATAGAGAGTGATTCAAGGGTGTATAAAAAACCTTATTACATGATACATGCATAAAATACTAGAAGAAATTTGAAAACATCGAAGACTTTCGTGTGGTCGCTGGTAGGTCCTAAAACAATCAAGTAGGACAACACTTCATCAACAACTCATAACGTCCTACTGCTGGGTTCGGTTCTCCTTTCAGAAAAGGGTTAGGGCTATACGTCCCTACGCTGGATGAGTGTGGTTTAGGGACTGGCAAGATACGTTGTGGAGGTTTTAAAGCCGTCCGAAGGCCTCAAACCAAGCTTCACAACTGTTACCTTGTGATAATAACCTGACTGTTTTAAGTCACCTCCGAAACACGGAAACGCTCATGATACATCACGCCACAAACGGTCACCCATCACCACCACCAATCACCTAAGGCCACTTAGCTATTAGCGCTTCTTCACAGTACAACACTTGATTTCATAATATCAAAGAATAAAAATACTTACTGTAATGCATTTATTATTTATTATATTACATAAGATACAAATATGTTAAACATATTTATATCTTATGTAATATAATACAATTAAATTAACAACAAAAATTGTAAAATTAACGCAAGAACACGATGACAAACATCTTAGCCAAACCCTGTATACTTTAAAAGTACTCAAAATCCTCAAGATCAATGCATCAACGTCTATGCCGTTTATTATGGTGTGCCCCATGAAGGAGGAACACAAAGGCGGGGAGGTATTAATCTTCCATTGCCCGACAACCTGCGGATTGGGAACGACACCCCATAGAGTTTGCATCCAGATTTCCACAGCCCTATTCTGTGTATGATTGTTTCTCTCAAAGTGCCATACGGATATAAAGTTCGGTCAACGTTGATAATAATTTCAAAATACGCTATGAGTGTTTCGATTTGATAAATCATTTTCAAATTATTTCACTGAGTTATTTTTTAATTGAAATTATGAAATATTCCATGAAAGATAATATGGAAAATAAGACCTACAAACATACTGTAGGCATGTTTTAAAATATTTAATGAATTTCAGTAACAAAAGAAACTGGTTTTTAGCGTTCCATAGTTCATAACTCGTTTGACTCTTTACTTTAGATTGACTTAAATAAACTTTATTGTGAAGGTTCTACTGTTATTAGAAATGTATTTGCTATAGTTCGAATAATTTATTATACTTTTTTTTACATTCTGTTAAGGACAATTATATAATTATGTATAGTCCTAAATGTGTTTATTTGTAAACTTGTCAGAAGGTACTTATAGTCGCTGTCACTAGTACTTATGGATCAGGTATTTTTATGTTTAAGTCTACCAAAGTGACTCTACTCTGCCTGATGGAAAGCATGAGTTCGCCTTTGTCACTTTTATGCATAAAGTGTTAAAATAAAAAAAAAACAGGAGTAGGGGTCACCATCCGCATTGTAAGCGTAAGCAATACAGCATGGTGATCCATACCATGGCGGCCCAGTCGGAAGCCGGAAGTATGATGCAGAATGATTTGGCCTCCGGTCTCGCACTTACCAACGAAATACGACAGCAATAATGCTGTCATTATAAGGATAGTCTTCTGTGTGAGGGTAGTACTGCCCCGGTCGAGCCGGCTCATTCGTGCTGAAATCAGCGTGGCTCTACTACCTGATTGTCTCTATGTCCTATTTTAACTGCCAGCAGAAAAAAAATGGTGTAATATATACATACTTGCTTGATTTTTCAGCATGACCTGGAGATGTATTGTATAAGTAATAATAATTTATTATCAAGATGGTGTTTCTTACAAGAGGTGTGTCACGAAGTATAAGAACACAACCCTCGAGCATCCCTCCGGAGTGCATTTTATAAGTGAATTCTTTTATTACTGAACACGGACACAAAAAACGATAGAAAAATCTACTATCAACTGAAAAGTGATGTTTTACGAGTTGGGTTTATAGCGTCATGAAACAGAGATTATTAAATTAATGGTATAGTGCGGTGAGTTTATGGATTAAAATGGTTATAGAAGGGAAAATAGTAGGTTGTATGGGTTTTCCAGTTCTATAGACACGTCTAGCTTATTTCTATAATGACGGTGGACTGGTCCGTGTTAGGCTTTCTAATTGAGATATAAAAGTATTAATGTGACTTGGATTTTCTTGTTGTTGTGTTTATTGATATGATTAGGGATTCAATATGTCGTGGATGCAAATCGTACCCACGATATCTGGCTCAGCAATCAGTATCACTAACCACTAGACTAGACCAACAGGTCGGTCATGATAAATAAATAAATATTGCTGACATCTGACAAACAACATCAATGTTCCCAACCAAACCAAGGAGTACTATGAGTATACCAGTGATATAAATACAAATATACTTTTTTAGTAAATACATACATATCAGACAAATAAAACACCTAAACAAAATTTTGCAGATTTACAGATTTGGTCCAACCCGGGAATTGAACCCGAGACCTCTTGATCAGCAGCCGCATACGCTAATCACCAGACCAACAAGGCAATCATGATGTAGTTACATCCCCTGCTATGATGATGTGACCTGAGATGATATACTTTTATTACGATTCTGCACATATATTTCGTTAAATAAAATGAAATAACGAAAAAAATATATAACACAAAACCTACACCTTAACCCAGAATATTCTTAATAAGTTTATTTTGGTTAACCTCGTATACCCACACCCAAAACCAACCTACATAAGAGCTAAGAATAATGCGATATTTTTTCTATTCTCTGAAAGTACGTACGATTTTACGACCAAGACACGGTTAGAAACGCGCTCTCTCAATCCTGACGAATTTACTTAACAGCTATTTTATACGGAACCAGGCTCTGATAGCTCTAGGTACTCATAATGGGAGACGAGACCTTGGAAAGCTTTGGTTTGGTGTCATTAAGACGATTTTGTTGAGGCAATAAGTGGAGAAATGGATTTAAGTAGATATTGAGTGCCTCGAATTTGTGTAAAGGAAATGGTGTCGATATAATGATGTGAGATTGTTTACATAATAGGTTTGAGTTGGGATGAGGGCAATTTAAGATAATTTTACTTCACATGAAGTCATTATTAGGAAGCTAATAAGCTATATTTAAGTGTAGCTATTTAGCTTTTAACCTTAGTAGTATCTTGTGTATTATTTACATGAAAAGTGTATTCATTATACTAATTAACAAAAAATATTATAAGAGTGACATGTAAAGTTTAAAATTAAGTTTTATAAAATAGTAAACTTTAAAACAGTGAATTCTATCTCCAATTTTAAGCCAACTACAAAAAAAACTGACTCAATTATTATCCCTTTAAAGATATAATCATCTTCCTGGCCTTAACGTAAGATTTTATGGAATCGATTATTAGTTCAACCGGTTTTACCTTAATATCGATTTTTACACGGAGCGACCGGCATCGGATTTCCGCAATCCTAAAGGCGACCGAAATTTGAAATTTGAACTAGTTGTCAGTATATTTGAGGGCACTGACTCCCCGACTGAATAATAATAGCCATAGATGTTCATGACAACCGGGACCGACGGCTTCACGTGCTCTCCGAGGCACGGGCTTAAACACCGTCAATTTTATGTCGTTAAAGATAGTACGCATAAATACCTCCAGTTCAGTTCAGTTCAGTTAGCAACTGCCAATGAAGAGATCTCGTTTTTTATTCCTGAGAATTCGATTCAAAAAATATTATTGAATTTTTGTTACAGGAAGTTATTATTAGCCCGAAATATGGAAGATCGCTGTTTCAGACGCCGTGTGTCAGACAGTACGTTAAACCGTCAGTCAAGGCTATCATGAACATCTTCGACAATCGTTATTCGGAAGTCCATGCCTACAACATATTGACAACTAGTTCACACATCGAATTCACCCTTAAAAACTATTCAGAAAATTGATATACACAAATATATATATAGGTGTTATAAAATTCATCTAGTCGAAATATTAGTAAGCTATATTAGAAAGCTATCTTAGTAAGAAAAAAAGAATATATTTTTCACAAATGGTAGTCGGAGAAAAACGTCGACTCTCTGAATAAAATTGGCGTGGGAAGTTCTCTATATAGGACAGAAATATTACCACCCTGTCTATTCCGTGTTATTTATAACCACAAATTCTTTTTTTAGCTCAATTTACTCAATTCGCCTATAAGGAAGGGGAAGACAGTTAAATATAGTGCTAATTTATTACTTATCTATTAGACATCGATTTTTAAGCAATTCTAAAAAAGATCAGCATATCTAACCCCATCACTAGTAATAACTAATTGGTAATTTAAGAGCTAAAACCGACAATCCTTTGGCATTTTAATAGTGCTAACTAGCAGTTAGTAACACAATACTAAAAAGAACAATACTCCGGGAACTTGATACTGCATACAATCGGATGTCTATTTACTATCATTATTTGTTTACTCGTCTTTCATTAAACCCTTCACAACAAAAGCGATTCAAACACTTACAAAGTGACTGTATTGCTTGCTGGCACTCACGTAAAAATTATGAAGTCTATAGACTCCGTATATTCCCGTTCCACTTTCCCCCAAGGCAGCAGATTGGTAGTCACTACCATTTTAGACGCACGTGGCACTATCAGTGTTGCTTACAATCAGCTTTGCCTCATAAGTGGTGCAGCATTCAACAACAACCAGAAATGTAATCTCTTCTAAATATTAATCTTGAAAACATTTTGATTGATTCAAATCATGAAGCTTAGATGGCCTTCGGGCGACTTAAAATCATCCAACGACGAGATTTTGTAGCCACAACGTGTCTTGTCAGTCCCAAACCCGCACTTGGACAGTGTGGGGACGTATGGCCTTAACCCTGAGAGGAGACCCGTGCAAAGCAGTGGGACAGTATGGGTTGTTATTGTTTGTATAAGATAAGTTATGGGTATCGAGAAAGTGATTCTTTAAGTTGTGCTAAGAATTCTCGTGTCTCTATATTTTACGCCCTCCTCTAAAAATAATCACCGACATTAGGGAATAGAACTTCATAAGCTTAAAGTCATAACTATACCGGTATGAAGGTAAAAAGTTTTGTTGCATCTGGGCCCTGTTGGATCGCGAACTAATTTGGTGCTCGTCAATCAATTAGGGAATAGTTTTTGCTTTGCACGAGGTGTTGAGCCGTTATAGATCAAAGAAATGTTGCAGAGAAGACTTACGCTCATAGGCAGATGTAGTTATGTTAACGAACTGTGGTTATGTCAACGGCAACGATTGTGTTTGAAAAAGCTGTAATGTTACAAACATTTTCCGTATGTATCGCTAGACAGTAAAATACAATTTAATGACTTTTACATACATTATATTTTGTTGAAATATACTAAAAGCAAATCCTTCAAATGGATCAAAAAGGAAAGTGTTTTCAACTGGTTTTTGATTGTATCTTCCCTCGCGTATATTAGTATCACAGTAATAGTAACTTAAGCCTTTTTCCATGAATAACGGTATCTATTTTATTTCATAATTTCATTGAAACGGGTTTAGTAATTTAGCCGTGATAGCTATTAAATTAAATGAGTATTAGTAGTTATTATTTAAAAGATATTGTAACATAGGTACGGTTATACATTCATGTTCCGTGTAATATGTTATACTATTTTCTTCTTTTCAGAAAAATAAAGTTATTCTAAAAAATCCGATTTTTGTGTACCAAGCAAGTTGCACTAGATCTAATAATTTCATCAAATGCTTGTCGCCTCTGTAATTGTTTAATCTTAGTTATCAAGAAGTTTGTCTACGAGTTCCCTTCTCTATTCGCCCCTTATATTTACTCAGCCTAATTTCTTCGGGAATAGGAAAAATATTATTGTGTAACTCCAAATATCCGAAAGACTTGTGAAATAAGCTTTTGTGTGTATTGTTATTATTGTCATTATAAATATTGGGGATTAGGTACCAACAGATTTATGGGAGTTTCAAATATTTATAAAGTAGTAATTATAGATTCTGTAACGCAGGTAATTAATTGACATTCAATCAATACTAATTGTCATAATCATAATCAACAGTCCACTGCTGGACATAGGCCTCTCCTTAGAAAATTTATTCGAAAGTGAATCTGTCTGTTACGTTTACGTAGAAAAAAATAATTTCTCTAAAAGTTAGCTTAAATTCACATTATATGGAAAAACAAAAATAGATTAAAATAAAAGAGAAATTATGATATTATTGGTATTATAAATGTGTGTTGCACAGGTAGACTGTTTTTCCTATAAATGCAACCCCTATGTAACAGGGAATTATTCATCCTTTTTTCAAGCTTTATTTAACTTGCAGTGTTGGATGGGATGTGGTTACTCGATTCAATTTGTATTGTAACTGAAATTTTAAGTATTTAATTGAAATTTTGCATATGCATCTAGTTTAACAGGTAAAAATACATGACCTATTAAATAGCAACAATGTTTTATATATATTTTACATTTTAGATGTTTAGAAAAGCTTCATAAAAATTGAAATATGATACTGGCCCAATCATTCTGCATCATTCTCCCGGCCTCCGAAGGCCGGGAGAATGATGCAGAATTATCTAAACAGACCGCCATGGTAAGGGTCACCATGAGCACTAAAAATGAGCATGTTGACCCCTACTCCTGGATTCTACTCATGCTTTCCATCAGGCAGAGTAGAGTCACTTTGGTAGGCTTAAATATATAAAAAATAAGCAAACATATCTATTATATAGAAAAGTTACTTATTCAAAAGCAATTGGGAACAAAACAAGTCTTTGACTTTTCTTGTATTTTAAAACGCTGCAATGGGTAACATGTTGGTATGGTATGGGTACTATTACTTAAATTATATCTATATAAAAAAAGTGTATAAGTACTCATAAAAACTTAAAGTCTGAGTGTTGTCACCCACAAATCAACGTCACACACATTCGGCGAACTTATCATTTAGGGGAGGCAATCAACAAACTCTGATTAATTAAACATTGTCGCAAATTAAACATCCGACGATGAAGAATAAACTAGGGTGGCGAGGCGACGCCTGCAAGATGCGTATCAGAATCCAGAACGTTGAAGTTTGGAACGAATATTAATTAATTCAAACGTATTTCACATTTAAAATTAAATAGTCAGCGCATAAGAACTATGTCGTCTGGCTAAATACAGGAAAGAGTATGCAGAATTGATGTTCACATTTCTTAAGTAGAGGGTCACCATAAGAATAAAAAGAAGATGACAGCACTGTGTGCAAGACTTTGGAGAATAGCCCTGCAGAAAGCAAGCAATCAAAGTTACTTTGTGCTCAACTCACTGAGCTTTAAGTTGTCGTACCTGAAATGTTAGATTACCGGGGATCCTACCGAAGAAATAAATGTGAACCATGATCAATACTATAAACATTTAGGTACTTTGTCAATTATACTGTCTCTACCGTTATGACCCATAACGATTTTCAGAGAGAAAGTTTTCTAAAAATTGATTTCTAAATATTGCTGTCCCTCAATTAATCATTTATTTCTTTACAGCTTTAAAACACTTCTGAATACTCGAGTATCCCAAAAATCAGCAACAACTATTTTTACGATTTCACAAGTTTATCATACCGAATTAAGTTTTGGTATTCTGATAGGTACCCATGTCTGAACTCAGAACAAGAGAGGATGCGGGCTGATACGAGCCGAACGATGTTAGATAACTTGCATGCGACTCTCTTTGTTGAAAGTTTGTAGGGTCGCCATCATAGATCGAGGGTAATTAGCCGTGCAAGTGGATAAAGGACGCTAAATGAAAACATTTTTGGTCATGAACATGCAAAATTGGGTATAAAGCATTGCTATGTTAAAGGGAATGAATCATTTCATTTGTCATAGTATCTAATTTTTAACTTATGTTATCAGTAAATAAAGATTGAACTTAAAAATATGTCGGAATGGTGTGTCACTGACCCTTTATATCCTAGGGGTGTGGAAACTAAGATACCAAACTACATAGAAAAACAGAATTACAAGGAGAACGAAACATGAAACAGTAAAAAATAAATAACTAAATATTTCGAATATCTGACACACCACGCATTTTAGTGCCAAACTAAGCGTTTCTAAACTGATATAAATACTACTTCTTTTGTAAATACATACATACATAGAAAATAGCCAAACTCCGAAACATATGATTGCAGATCATAGGTACCTTTTTGTCCGACCCCAACATCGAACCCTAAACGCCAAACAAGACAGTCACGTGCGCTTTCACTGCGCAACCAAGACAGTTCCTATTCTAAACTTGACTGCACGGTTGGCCTAATGGCTTAAGCGGTCGCCACACCGCTTTCTACTGCGCCAAGTGTCGTGGGTTTAAATCCCACGTGATATAACACTTTGTGTAATCTAAAAACTTTGTTCTGAGTCTGGTGTTCTTTGTGTCCGTTTCATGTATGTATGTAAAGTCACCCGCGACACATCATTTATATTCCCAAAACAAAGAACTATTTACCAGCTTGGGCATTTACCCTACTTTAATTATGTACGGTAAATTTTTACTATTAGCATTCGTGATAATAATAATGACTTAAAAGCAGTGTCAGAGGAACAAAAAAGCTTTATTTTACATCTAATTTTTGATCGTGGTTTCGACCGCGTAAAGGAATTATAGCGCCCCTCATGAGACATTATTTGTCTGAATGAAAGATGACCCTGTGTTTTCGTTGACGTTGAACGCTTGTGATTAGAGCAAACAAAATCGTCTAGGCAAATGTATCACTTTTTTATACCAGTAATCTTTAAAAACAAATAAATTGAAGTGTGTATGTAATATCAAATTAACAGCTTTTTACAAAATTCATTTATACGTATATGTAAAAATCAAGTCTATATAATATGTGACACGTTATCAATATTAAATGTATCTGCTTGGCTGTCATTGTCAGTTGCTCTTCTGTATGAGAGTAATACTATCCTGGTCGAGGCGACCAGTGTGCTGAAATCAGCATGGTTCTATTACCTTAATATCTAATACATTTGGATGTGATTAAAGTTATTTCTCATAACACGTTTACATCCAATTCATTTCGTCAATTAATACTAACAATATAAAGAAGTGCACAAGCACCAACTGGTTTAGAGCAGTCTGCATGCACAACACCTGGAATGAGTTTGCCGTTCAACAGTTCTTAAAATATAACTCAGTTTCTCCGACAGATCGCTATAGAATCGACGAAGTTACTTTGTAAAAGTGATTTCATATTGCATTCCCAAATTTTTTATTTCCAATTGTATCGCGAATGAAGTTTAATACTTATTAAGTATAAAAGTTCACACATTAAATGTAATGAGTGAGTTTCAAAGCGGCAACTCAGTCTCTGTAGAGTTACTTTGGCAGGTATGAGCATTAAAAAATTGTGAGATAGTGACTTTGTTGTTGCTGTAGCTTTTTGGCCCGGAAGCGGAATACACAGCAATAGATATGTATATCTGATAAACATCTGAGATCATGCACATTTCTCGGAAAGAGGGGCGAGGGAGTCGCGCTAACTCGATAATCCACCCTCCGGGGAAGATTTATTAATCAATCTCCAAAACGTTTTAACTGGGCAAATTGAAAAATTATGTGTCGACATGTTTATACGCACCCCTGTTCTGATAGTATGGGAATGTGATTTAGTTTGTGATTTTGAAAACTTTTACTACGCTATGGTGAGATGACTTAGTGATATCACGAATATTCGTTACTATGAATATGGATTGATTTACCAGATATTTAGGTGAATTAACAACGTAGCGTAGCTAAATAAAACGATACTTTTGATGCTATGTATAACAATGCATATCCTGACAATTTAATAGGCGCAATTTAGAAAAAAACATAGTTCTAGGAACTGGTATGGTGTTCTGCCCTCTCCGCTTAAATGAAGTATGCCCCACCAAACTATATGATCATGCTTGGCAGAAACCGATTGATTCCGATAGCGATTGATATACCTATCGGTGCCAGAACTAATATTTTACAAACGAAGAGTTTTGCACGGCTCAAGTGATACCACTCACTGAAGAATGAATAAGGTTACCAAAGCGCCTCTATTTCCTTAACTTCTGTTTGAAACAGAATAGGGGTCCAGAGCGGCGGTTCTCAACTAATATGAGCTGATTCATATACTAGTTGGTCTTCTATAGTTCCATACCATTTAAATTTAACAAATATTTTCACTGACAACTACCCTTGAAAGCTATATCTAAATCTAATAAACTGCACGAAATCAGGGTAAATTTCTTTTTTTTTTTTCATAAACCGTACTAGAAGTTGAGAGTTCTGATTCAAAATGTCTAAATGTAGATATTTTTGTGTTTCGATATTTCAATGATGGTGCTGATTCTTGGTCCCCTACGGACCGTCCCTTCGCTTTGTCAGCATTACGGTGTTATAAGCCTCGCTAGTCATATTGTATCTGTAGTCGTCTTGTGAGATAACGAAGACAAAATGCATATTATCTACTTATAAATTGTTAACTTATGTGCGCTTCACTGACACAAAAACTTGCAACGATTAAAATCAACTTTTGTAACCTGTAACTTCCGTTTGTTTGCTTGATTGTTTTTATCTATTTCAACAACTATTTTTAACAAGGGGTGTATTATTACGGTCGAGAATCAAGATTTATTAATTTATTCTTTAATCTATTTTTTTGTATTTATAGTGATACACTTCATATTTACATTTTTATTACTCAAATTTAAGTGTTATCTCTATTACTTGAGAATTAAGTCAATCGCAAGTTCAAAATTGTATGATTTGTTAGATAATTAAAATAGATTATTTAGATTAAAAAGTATATTGCTTTGAATAAAATAGCAATAAGACCGCTAATTATTACATTTAGGTACATTTTAGAAAGATTTTTGGTTTTGTTTTGTATATATACATCTTCTTCTACCTAGCCTTATGCTCAATATTATTCCCGGTATTTGAACACGTGATCTTTTGATTAGCAGTCGCATACACTATCCACTAGACCAACGAGGCAGTTACAGTTTGTTCTGTATATATACATCTTCCTAGCCTTATTCCCAAGTTTATTCCGGGTCGGCTACTAGTTCAACCGGTTTTACCTGAATTTCAGTTTTTCCACGGAGCGAGTGGTATCGGACCTCCGCAACCCTAAGGGAGAACTGAAATTCGAAGATTGAACTAGTTGTCAGTATATTTGAGGGCACTGACTTCTCAATAACGATTGCCATAGGATGTTCATGATAACCGGGACCGACGGCTTTACGTGCTCTCTGAGGCACGGGCGTGAATCACCGCCAAACTTCCAAACTTCGGGCAGCTATTAGGAATTTCCTAAGAAAATCCCAAAAACACTTTTTGGCCCGACCCGGGATTTGAACCCGAGACCTCTTGATTAGCAGTCGCATACGCTAACCACTAGACCAACGAGGCAGTATATATACAATGAAGATATTTGTAAGTAATTCCAAAGTAGTAGAACCACGCTGATGTCAGCACGAATGGGCCGACTCGACCGGGGCAGTACTACCCTCACACAAAAGACAAACCTCAAATGACAGCATTCGTGCTGTTGGTGAGTGCTGTGGCCCAGTGATGTAGAAGCATCGCTCTAGCCTTCCATAGTGCAGGTTACCATGCTGTATTGTCTGTATTTATAATGATTACATTCTAGTCATGCTTCCTATCCGGCAGAGTAGAGTTACTTTGGCACTTTTCATCATCATCATCCTTTAACAGTTCACTGCTGGACATAGACCTTTGAAAGGAGGTTTTAAATGTATTAAAAAATTTAAAAAAGTAAATATGTAGAATTTCCGTGATGTTTGTGAGTTGTGTATCGACCGCCATATTTTTATGGCAAATAAAGTCCATACTGTTATTAAGTACATTTAGTTCAATTTGTATAACAGTCGTCCAGCTATTGTTCGAGCAGAAATTAGCTGTATTGCCTATCGTTACCATGTTAATGAATAAATTACTAAGTAGTCAATATTTTTTATCTATAAATATTTCTTACTATGTAGTCTTGTTTCGTTTGAAATGTTTTAATTCCTTGTTTTACTACCACAGCACGAAAAACATGACGTTACCGAATTGTTACGTGTATAAATTGCAGTTTCGTGGACAGTTCTCAGTAACTACTGCTTTTTAAATTAACAACAAAAAGTTTAAAAGCTTATGAGCCGACTACGTAAAAGAGTACAATAGACATACTGTATTGTCAATTTTTTTACAAAGAAGTAATCTTGGAAAATTATATCGACCAAATTGGTACATTTCAGTTAATTTTGACGATATAAAAAGTTAACAAGCTTGTATTTGAAACCGTCGTCTATTTCTGTACTAAACTTTATAAAAGTTCATTCAAATGTTCTGGCATGAATTATTAAAGGTATATCAATTCATAAAGGTATATAAAAACTTCACGTTTACTAAGTAGCTAGTCAGGTATATATATTTTTTACATTGCTCACACTGAAGCAATGTGAATTATCTATATACATATATAGAAAAAGCTGCCAAGTGCGAGTCGGACTCGCCCATGAAGGGTTCCGTAGCAGCAAGTAACATCATTTATAAGTTCTTATAATAGTGTATTGATTGAATGAAAGGAAAATTGCGGTTTACGTTATGACGTATTAAAAAAAACTACTTACTAGATCTCGTTCAAACCAATTTTCGATGGTAGTTTACATAGTAATTTACAACATATATATTTTTTTGGTTTTATCACTCTCGTATTTTAGAAGTCACGGGGGGAGGGACACACATTTTTCCACTTTGGAAGTGTCTCTCGCGCAAACTATTCAGTTTAGAAAAAAATGATAAAAAATGAGTTGTTTTTTTTCACAGATTACATCCACTTACCAAGTTTCAACAGTATACTTCTTATGGTTTCGGAAAAAAGTGGCTGTGACATACGGACGAACGGACAGACAGACAGACATGACGAATCTATAAGGGTTCCGTTTTTGCCATTTGGCTACGGAACCCTAAAAACCCGTCTTCTAGTTACGAGAAGTCGATCATAGAAGTCGATAGCTTTATTTACTAATAAAATACTTATAAATTTGAAAGTAACGCCGTCTGTAATTTACGAAACCATGGGCTAGCTAGCTAGTAAATATACTAATCAATATCAGATAAGTAACAGCAAACATCCCACAAAATAATAACGTTTCCATGTTATTCTCCTTAAATACCCAAATTCAAATATCTAATCAAATTCAATAGCTTCTGTTTATATGTCAAATATAATCAGAAAACAAACAATATTTGACATACAAAGAACATCACTCAAATGTTATCTACACACGTTATAAAACACACCTGCTCTCTAGAAATACTTATATGATTTACACAAATATATGGGGACACCCCTACTGGGTAGTAGGGACGTCCCCTCCTGTGGATTTAGGTGCAACTCTGTGGACAGTGCACTTGTGTCGGACTCCCCGCAACGAACAATATCGTTCATAGTTCAAACATCGGACATTTGTTCCGATGTTCCAATGGTCAGATTATATCGATATCGAATATAATAGAACAGATGGGTGCTATATAGTTTTTGTTTGTATTGTCACAATGCGTTGTAATGAAGGAGGATATACTTAAATTTTATGGTTAACAATATTGTATGATTAATATTTGGTTAACTGACCATCTTGAATAATACATAAATGGATTTTGTTGTCACTATAACTGGAAATAAAATATGATTATCTACAAAAGCTTTTAATAGTCCACAGCTGAGCATAGATCTCTTCAAAGAAAAGAGGTCAAAACCTCTTTGATTTGTATAAATTCCACAATTTGTATAAAATGCTTAAACAAATATATAATTTAAAGCATTTTAAAAATTTGTATAAAAGCTACAGTCTTAAGTCAAAACTTAAAGACTGTGGCTAGACGGTAATATGGTTAGTATTAAGTTTTAATTCACTTTACACTGATGTTGTCCTACGCAGTTTTTTCCTTTAAGGTCAACGCACACTATACCAGCGCGGCAACGGCACCGCTCCAACCCAGCGATTAGCTTGTCATTTGAATTTGACCCTTAACGGCCTGGCCACGAGTTTTGGTCTTAGCGAAAAGCGGAGCGGCGTCGGTGAGCGGTGCGTTTTGCACGCCACGAACCTTAGGAGCGGTTAGTTGCAGCGGCGACGGTGGACGTATTTAGGTAGTCGAAACGTGTTAAAAATCATGGCGTTATAAAAATTATCCCCTGTCTGTTTAGAAACAACTTTTTTTTTTTTAAATATGATAGAATGAGTGCACGAACTAAATAAAGATCGGTATTTAGATGGTGGATTTAGTGACCTATACGAAGGTCCTACCTATAAGAAGTAAATGATGTTTCCAAGTGTTTTGCTAAGTAGGTACTTACAGAGAGAAAAAACTTTAAAAACTTGTCAACTACTTACATTGCGTATAAGACATACTAGTAGTTTCGTGTGTAGTTATATCTACAGACAAAACTACTGATATGTAAACTGTTTTGCTAATTAAGTACCTACTGACAGAGAAAAAAATTAACTTTTAAAACTTCTCAACTATCCACCTACATTACGTAAACATACCAGTAGTTTTGTCAACATATCAGTAGCTTCGTTTGGTAGGTACCTAGGTTCTATGTTTTTGTGTTATCAATTTAAATTAAACGTAAGTACCATTATATTCCGGAAAACATTGTTTAATTTCTTCCCACAACCTTTTTATATTTATGTTGGGGATATTTTGACATCCATATAGGCGGTCTATTTAAATTTCTGTTATAAAAGCCTCGGTATCCATTACCGCCATAAAATCGTCTAAAATTTTTTGTTTTTATTTAACGCCGCTGAGTCCGTCACTCCTGCACCGCTGTCCACGCCGCTCTGTTTCGTGGCGTCGCACATACTAACTTGTGCATTTGTTCCTGCCGCTCTCCATACCGCTCGCCGCTGTAGCAATTCGCTCGGCAAAAACCGCTAGCTTTTTCGCTATGAGCGGCGACTCATGGCGTGCCTCGTACATTTTTATACTTTTGATATTACCGCTCGGCGTTTCGCTCTTAGCTGCCGCTCACAGCGGAAAGGTCGTGAATGGGCCGTAAATCGTATGTCGCTTGCAACTCGCAGTTGGCGTGTGTACAGCGAGCTTGCACCTCGCGGGCTGCTTAGCGCGCTGGCAGCTAGCGGTAGCCAAAATTCAATACAGAGCCGTGTCGCAGCCGTGCCGTTACAGTGTGGTATGACCTTTAGTCGGCTCTTACGACAATAACGGGATGAACAGGTGTGTCGATGGTAACAGTACTTTTTCTTTTTCCGAGTATTCCGACCCACACGAAATAAATGGAAATATTTTAGTTGAAATGAAATAAAATATACTTGAAACTTAAATTCATATTGTGTTGGTAACAGTGTGACCTAACCTAAAATTTAGTATCTAAAAAAATTGTCCAAATACAATACAATTCTATACCAATATCAAATAAGTAGGTATCCCTAATCAAAAAGAGGTTTAATTTGTTTTGACTAGTGATGGGTCGAGGGCGAAAACAAATACGGGCGGAAAGGCATAAACTGGGCAGATTGGGCATAAATGAGTTTACGCCCGAATAAATGCCCGAGCACTGGGCAGAAAAAACGAATACCTTTGTTTTGTGAAAAACAAATGTTTTCTTAATCTATTTTTCTTAATTTAAATGAAAGTCAGTATGTTGTAAATTAAAACTTATAATTAATTATTAATTATAGATTTTTGTAATTAAAATCACAAATAATCACAGTTCGTTTCATTATTTTTGTCGAAAATTCGTAAAAAATTAACAAATATAACTCTTTTAAATATGTATAATAATAATAACATTTTTAATTTTTTCATTCGATGTTATTTTTTATATTTTTAAATGTATTTTTTAGATTTATATATTTAAAAATGTAATGAATAAGTATTTTGATTTTAATAAAGAGAACAATAATAATAATAATAAGTGGCAGCTTGGCAGTGTAGAATAAAACGTATTGCTGAGTCCAGGACACTCATCGCCAAATTAATTGCCTATGAATCTGATAATACGCGACCGAGAGTCATGCGCTGAAACAGGCATTTTTGGAGACTACCATCAGTCCTCAACAGTATACATATGTCAAGTGTCAATAAAGAGAATAATAATAAATCTTTAATTTCATTATCATCGTCATTTAAGTCGATGTTAGACGTTACATCAAAAAATTCGGTTCGACTTATTAATTTGACTCTTATCATCATCAACATCATCGAAAAATCATCAAATTCTGAATCCGACTCGTTCAAGTTCAATAATGGTAGGTTGAGAAAGATCAAGTCTTAATTTACAACATTTTTTATTTGATGCCTACCATTGTGACTCCACTCTGCCTGATGATAAGCATGAGAGGGGGCCACCACACTGCCTGCGATGGAGGAAGTATGGCGACGCTGACCCAAACTATAGCGGCTTTGAGAGATGCTTTTTCACACCCCTCTTAAAGGACCCGGGTTCATAATGGGAAGGAAAGACGTGGGATGGTAGCGAGTTCCAGTTTTTAACCGCTCGGCACAGGTCTTTCCTAAACCAAGTTTTTTTCGGTATTAAGTCAAAATGAGGTGAAAAAATAGATATTTCAAATCAAATAAATTACGTTGTATTCAAGACATAGAAAGGTAAGTTTTCACAAAATTTCTTGAAAAATTAATTTTATTTGTAAAAGATAAAAAGAAAAAACCAAAAACTTGGTTTTTTGAATATTTCAGATAAAATTTGAGGTTATGTGAAAAAAGTGCAATTACAAAAGTCGTAGATCTTTTTATTACCTACAACTTTGCCTTTAATTATTTTTTCATAGGATTTGTAGTTTTGCCGGAAATCGACATAAACCGTTTTTACCCTGAAAACCTCCCCCCTACCCCTCCCCGACCTCAGATCGCCCGTAAATTATTTTTCCTTCCATTTTTATAATATTCACCTCCTTTTCCAATGGGTTTCATCACTTTCATCCTACTACAATTTATGTTCACTTTTTCGACGCTTCTACCCTGGTCTATTATGTCAGTATTACATGTAATAGGTATATACTTATACTATCGACTATTGTTATCGAAACAAAAATACTGTGTTTATGTCACAGATTACTAAGTATAAGATATAAAGAACTGCTATCATTTTAATACTCAGTTTGGTTTTTTTTATACGCCGATGACCATAGATTTAAAGAAAAAACTAAAATAGTAACATATTTATATCCAGGAATATATCATATTTTTTTGTTAATTAGTCCTTGCTGCATACACATATATTTACACACAATTTAATTTAATAAAATGTAAATTGAAGTTTTTGCCCAGGTAAAGGGCATTTATTCGGCATTTACGGGCATTTATCGGGCGCTTATTCAATGTGCCCAATCCGCCCGGGCAGAAACCCATCTCTAGTTTTGACATATTTAAATTGTTTTCTATTTCAGATGAGTTGGCACGCTCTAATTTAAACAAATCTAAAAAGCTGATCTGAAAAACACCTGAGGCGACGGTCATCGGCAGACACGGGAACAGATTACTGGATGACCATCCCCCACGGATCAATGGAATATTAATTGCTTTTAAAGAGGCCTTGGATTATCCGAATAATTGGACCGTTGATGGGTGTTCGCTATCGTTTATTCATTGCCTTTCGCGCCATAACTTTGTATAATTAAGCTTAGGGTGAATGAGCTCTAAGTATTCTAACATTCAATTCAAAATAGATACAAACATATCATCAGCTAGTAAAAATGAGTAAAAATGATTTTTATTATTTTAGCCTACCTAGGATACTATGAGTAGAATCTAGGAGTGGGAGTCACCATCCTCTAATTAGTGCTGACAATGGAGCATGGTGACCCACACCATGGCGGCCTAGTACTCACCCCAAGTAGATACTTACCCTTCAACGATACCTCATTTATCCCTTTCTAATGCTCCTCAGTTCTCAACTAAGGAGCTATGAGGGACCAAATATACATACATACATACATAGCCTGTCAAAATCATAACCTTGCTTTGCTGTAGTCGGGTAATAATGAAATAAAAACGCCCGGTAGAATGATACAGAATAATTAGGCCTCCGGTCTAACACTACTTACCAACGAAATACGACAGTGCGAATGCTGTCGTTTTTAGGGTCATCTTCTGTGGGAGTGTTTATTTTAGATACTTCATTATTTACAAAATCTAGTGTTACAGCAGTGTTACAAGAATTTGATAATTCAAAACGCTATACTATGCAATATTAATTTGAAAAGCTGCGCTCATATCAGGTAAACACATTTTGTTTATAAACACAATGTTTTAAAAATATACCAACAAATATTGCCAGCTGACATTAATAAATGTTCAGTCATTTGGCGTAAGTACACCAAAAAAAACACCCTATTCCGCATAGAAAATTGTGTTCCCCAAATGACGCGGACTCCGATTAATTTATCAATTAAATTGACCGTGTTGATGATACGAGAAGAGTGACATGCTTCGTTTCAAATATAAAAAAATAATATGACTGACTTATTATCGCGTTCTAGCAGGTTTTAAAGGTCCCTTATTTCACGTTTCGGAACATCTATTTGTCCGTCCGTCCTCGAATTAACATTCAAACAGTTAGTGTTAGTAAGATGATACTTTGCATGGATAGGTATTTATCACGTCAACAAAATGCGTGCGGTTTGGTGTGTGTAGAGTTAAATAGTTCAAAGTTCATATACTGAAATTTGTATGATAGGAACTCCTATAGTCACTAACTTTTTTTAACAAAACGTTTTTTTGAAACCACAAGTAAACAAATAATTCTAAATGATTCCATAATTGATCGTGTCGACGTGTCAGCTGGAGTGACGCACACCTGACGTCGTCACACTCACGTCTGACGCGATTGAAGCGGATTGTTTTTACGTCAAACGAATCGTGATGAAAATTTGATGTTGTTTTGCTTTGTTTGTCAGTTTTTCAATACCTTATAAACTGATCAGACTTTGTGACAAACATTAGTATTAAAAAATAAAATATTCACTTTTTACAAGACTCGGAGAAAGATCAAATTTAACCTACGTAATTTCTCTGGATTGAGATGGTTAATGTTTATTGATTACCTATTGTATTCTTAGAAATTTTATATCAGTAGATAATATTGTTTCAACGACTCAATTATAAGTTATACACCTTATAGATTGTTTTATTTTCTATCATTATGCCTACTAAAGTGACTCAATTCTGCCTGATGGAAGAATGAGTAGAATCCAGGAGAAGTCAGTGTAGACAATGCAGCATAGACATATACACTATGGTGGCTGAGTGAGATGCTTCAAAACAATCTTATTCTATTTATCAAGCAATTTCTGTTTAATAAAAATGGCAGAACGTGATAATAAGAATAATCTTAATAAATACTTCGGACATTATAACACACAACGCCATCTAGCTTCAAAATAAGCAGAGCTTGTACTATGAAAGCTAGATCGACTCATAGAATATTTATATTTCTTCTTGTCAATACAAGCATAATATATTATAAATAGAAAAAACCCAAATTCCGAAACAAATATTTTTAGATTATGCAAACATTTGGTCCAACCCAGGATTCGAATCCGAGACCTCTAGCACAGCAGTCGCTTACACTACCACTGCGCCACCGAGGCAAGTAACAAAACAACGTTCTATTATAGTTCTTAAATTGTGTTAAATAAAAATCATGTTGTAACTTGAACTTCCAAAACCTTCAACTTTTTTCGACCTGACTCCATTTACGCATGACTTACGAGTGACTACCAGAGTGTTTTAATAAATAATAACGATATTCGTCCATGCGTCCACCCTAGTGTTGCCATTGTTCACGGCACACTTCTCCCCTGTTGTGTGTTATAATCGTTCGCACCTGTCACCGGGCACATGCCACACGTTACATCACTGTCAGTATCGAGTAAATATTATGTTGATGCAGTTGACTTTTTAAGTCAGACATTTTTACTTTATTTATTTGCGTTTTGATATAAGGTTTTTAAAAATATAGTTTTGAAACATCGTATTTAGAGTTAGGTACCATGATATTTTAACCCGCACTCGGCCAGCGTGAGGCGTATGGTCTTAACCGTCTCCTGAAAGGAGACCCGACCTCGAGCCCAGAAGTATGACGTTATGGGTTATATGGGTAACACAAAGTTGATCTAAATTAAACTAAATCTATATACAAATCAATTATTATAATTCAGAATTAAATATGATAAAATAATTGTTATGTAAATGTTGCGATAACTTACAATAAAGATTATCCCAGTCTATTGTGCAACATAATATATCTATATCATATATATATATTGTTTATATAAAATCACAGAAATATAATTATTACATTGTTAATGCTAACGAAAATTTCGATTTTCCTTTCTAACTCTCCACCTTAAATGCCGAAACACTATTCAAAAAGCTTTCTAAAAATCAACTTTTTTGAAAACGTGATGCATAAAACGTCCTCAAACGAACTAACATATAACATGCTATATACCTCCCCTTAATCACCCCGCCAAAGACCACAAACTCGTTTCGCATTAATTGCTATTGCCAAAATATCGCCTGAGACACGTTTTCAATTTGCTCATAATCCCCCCTTTAACTCCCCTTAGCCTAACATGAGAGTGATAAGCTTTAGCTTTGAAGCTTTTGACAGAGAAACGTCTACTTTCTGGATTAAAATAAAAATATGTAGATTTACATTCATTGAGAGCGAAGCAAATGAGCAGTTTATATATTTATTTATTGATTTACAGTTTAACAATTTACTGGTTCCAACATGGCTCCAGCTGATATAGATTGAACTCTTTATTTTAAAATGCCCTCATCTGTCAATATTTACCTTTTAAATATAACGTAACAATCATCTAATTGGCAACTGATAGGCAACAAATTGTTGTTGCCCATAGACCCAGATCTGGATACATCCCATGCAATAAATATGATTAAATGATAGAGAAAATTGTTTGCCCTAACTGTGAAGAATGTGGTGTTGTAGAAGACTTATGCCATTTATCGATGGAGTGTGTCAGATATGAGTCTTGTACAAATAGTTAAATGGTCGACTTGGAGTTGAATGGAACCGAATATCGACAATTCCGAAGTCACCGAGTCCCTTGAGCCTCGGCAGCAGCGAAGAAATGTCCCCTCCATGGCAGTCCTCTATCGTTTACATCATGGAGAGTGTTCTGAAGAGTTATTCCAATTGGTCTCCCCTTTCCTTCCAAAGTCATTTTGGCAGCTAATATAGTATAATAAAAAAAAAAATGTTCCACAAAAATTCTATGGAAACCAAATAGTGATAGTGATGACGCAAAAGCTCTGTTCAAATTCATGTCGATTATGTTAAATTAATATGTAGTATATAATAAGTAATGTAGTAACATGTTCAGGATACGATGGAACTGACATAAGCTGTGCGTAAAAGTTCCTAAAGTAAAGAATGAAAAAAACCATCATCAGCCCGTTGTAGTCTTCTGCCAGACATCGGAGTGGAGGTCCATTGAGGCAGAAACATCTCATTGACCATGTCTTTGGTCGCCATGCTGCACTGCATTTGCAATAAGTACGATGACCACTGGTCTCTTGGATTCTACTTATATAATCAACTGGCTCAGTCCCACGGTGTTACCAGCAGATATTTTTAAAAAGTGCGAGTATCGCCAAGGAGCGAAGGTAGTCGTTTTTTTTTTGCCTAAGTTAATCTTTATGTCATCAGTATAGGTCGGAATAGGTAGTTTAATTTTATGTACTTGCGATTTTGTGACATCAATAGTATGGATATGCCTGTGAAATCCCGGGGAACTTACTATTTTCAGAGATTGTAAAAACTATATGCCCTTGCCTCCAGAGCCAGTTATAACTCGGTGGGGTACATGGCTAGAAGCTGCTCTTTACTATAAAAAATATTTTAATGAAATATCACATATTCTTTCTTTATTTCATGATGAAGAAGTACAATCTATAAAGAAAGTGAAAGAAGTATTGCAAAATCCTAACCTTCGACGTGATCTAACCTTTATTGAAAAACATTTTGGAATAATCAGTATTGCAAATTTTATGTTATATGCCATATAAAAAAATATCGCCATGAATTTCACCTTACATTTCATTACATGGATTTTACTTACATTTCGTTCTATGGATTTTTCCTTGAGTTTTTTTCCCTACAAACCTTTGGACCAACGAAAATGTACGGCATGTAGAAAAATATTATGTATGCTTAAAATACTTTCAAAATAAATTAATTTTATGTTGTGTCAAATCACCCCCCGGACCACGGAAAAAGAGGGGGTTGCAACCCTCGATTTTTTCCCCTTGTTGCATGATTTTTGTACGGCGTTGCAGAATAATGGATTAGAAGCTGTATTGAAACAGAATGAAACTGATGCCGTACAGAATGAAATGACCAAATTTACCCTGAAAATTTAATTATAACTACTGTGTAATAGTAGCGACTGAGAAAATCAACAAAAAAATACTGACTTTGTGGACCACCATTTTTTTACGGCACTGTGCGCTTTCTTATTATTTTTCATGGATCTATCGACCAACCATAACAGATGCTAAAATAAGCAGAGCTTGTACTATGAAAGCTAGATCGACTCATAGAATATTTATATTTCTTCTTGTCAATACAAGCATAATATATTATAAATAGAAAAAACCCAAATTCCGAAACAAATATTTTTAGATTATGCAAACATTTGGTCCAACCCAGGATTCGAATCCGAGACCTCTAGCACAGCAGTCGCTTACACTACCACTGCGCCACCGAGGCAAGTAACAAAACAACGTTCTATTATAGTTCTTAAATTGTGTTAAATAAAAATCATGTTGTAACTTGAACTTCCAAAACCTTCAACTTTTTTCGACCTGACTCCATTTACGCATGACTTACGAGTGACTACCAGAGTGTTTTAATAAATAATAACGATATTCGTCCATGCGTCCACCCTAGTGTTGCCATTGTTCACGGCACACTTCTCCCCTGTTGTGTGTTATAATCGTTCGCACCTGTCACCGGGCACATGCCACACGTTACATCACTGTCAGTATCGAGTAAATATTATGTTGATGCAGTTGACTTTTTAAGTCAGACATTTTTACTTTATTTATTTGCGTTTTGATATAAGGTTTTTAAAAATATAGTTTTGAAACATCGTATTTAGAGTTAGGTACCATGATATTTTAACCCGCACTCGGCCAGCGTGAGGCGTATGGTCTTAACCGTCTCCTGAAAGGAGACCCGACCTCGAGCCCAGAAGTATGACGTTATGGGTTATATGGGTAACACAAAGTTGATCTAAATTAAACTAAATCTATATACAAATCAATTATTATAATTCAGAATTAAATATGATAAAATAATTGTTATGTAAATGTTGCGATAACTTACAATAAAGATTATCCCAGTCTATTGTGCAACATAATATATCTATATCATATATATATATTGTTTATATAAAATCACAGAAATATAATTATTACATTGTTAATGCTAACGAAAATTTCGATTTTCCTTTCTAACTCTCCACCTTAAATGCCGAAACACTATTCAAAAAGCTTTCTAAAAATCAACTTTTTTGAAAACGTGATGCATAAAACGTCCTCAAACGAACTAACATATAACATGCTATATACCTCCCCTTAATCACCCCGCCAAAGACCACAAACTCGTTTCGCATTAATTGCTATTGCCAAAATATCGCCTGAGACACGTTTTCAATTTGCTCATAATCCCCCCTTTAACTCCCCTTAGCCTAACATGAGAGTGATAAGCTTTAGCTTTGAAGCTTTTGACAGAGAAACGTCTACTTTCTGGATTAAAATAAAAATATGTAGATTTACATTCATTGAGAGCGAAGCAAATGAGCAGTTTATATATTTATTTATTGATTTACAGTTTAACAATTTACTGGTTCCAACATGGCTCCAGCTGATATAGATTGAACTCTTTATTTTAAAATGCCCTCATCTGTCAATATTTACCTTTTAAATATAACGTAACAATCATCTAATTGGCAACTGATAGGCAACAAATTGTTGTTGCCCATAGACCCAGATCTGGATACATCCCATGCAATAAATATGATTAAATGATAGAGAAAATTGTTTGCCCTAACTGTGAAGAATGTGGTGTTGTAGAAGACTTATGCCATTTATCGATGGAGTGTGTCAGATATGAGTCTTGTACAAATAGTTAAATGGTCGACTTGGAGTTGAATGGAACCGAATATCGACAATTCCGAAGTCACCGAGTCCCTTGAGCCTCGGCAGCAGCGAAGAAATGTCCCCTCCATGGCAGTCCTCTATCGTTTACATCATGGAGAGTGTTCTGAAGAGTTATTCCAATTGGTCTCCCCTTTCCTTCCAAAGTCATTTTGGCAGCTAATATAGTATAATAAAAAAAAAAATGTTCCACAAAAATTCTATGGAAACCAAATAGTGATAGTGATGACGCAAAAGCTCTGTTCAAATTCATGTCGATTATGTTAAATTAATATGTAGTATATAATAAGTAATGTAGTAACATGTTCAGGATACGATGGAACTGACATAAGCTGTGCGTAAAAGTTCCTAAAGTAAAGAATGAAAAAAACCATCATCAGCCCGTTGTAGTCTTCTGCCAGACATCGGAGTGGAGGTCCATTGAGGCAGAAACATCTCATTGACCATGTCTTTGGTCGCCATGCTGCACTGCATTTGCAATAAGTACGATGACCACTGGTCTCTTGGATTCTACTTATATAATCAACTGGCTCAGTCCCACGGTGTTACCAGCAGATATTTTTAAAAAGTGCGAGTATCGCCAAGGAGCGAAGGTAGTCGTTTTTTTTTTGCCTAAGTTAATCTTTATGTCATCAGTATAGGTCGGAATAGGTAGTTTAATTTTATGTACTTGCGATTTTGTGACATCAATAGTATGGATATGCCTGTGAAATCCCGGGGAACTTACTATTTTCAGAGATTGTAAAAACTATATGCCCTTGCCTCCAGAGCCAGTTATAACTCGGTGGGGTACATGGCTAGAAGCTGCTTTTTACTATAAAAAATATTTTAATGAAATATCACATATTCTTTCTTTATTTCATGATGAAGAAGTACAATCTATAAAGAAAGTGAAAGAAGTATTGCAAAATCCTAACCTTCGACGTGATCTAACCTTTATTGAAAAACATTTTGGAATAATCAGTATTGCAAATTTTATGTTATATGCCATATAAAAAAATATCGCCATGAATTTCACCTTACATTTCATTACATGGATTTTACTTACATTTCGTTCTATGGATTTTTCCTTGAGTTTTTTTCCCTACAAACCTTTGGACCAACGAAAATGTACGGCATGTAGAAAAATATTATGTATGCTTAAAATACTTTCAAAATAAATTAATTTTATGTTGTGTCAAATCACCCCCCGGACCACGGAAAAAGAGGGGGTTGCAACCCTCGATTTTTTCCCCTTGTTGCATGATTTTTGTACGGCGTTGCAGAATAATGGATTAGAAGCTGTATTGAAACAGAATGAAACTGATGCCGTACAGAATGAAATGACCAAATTTACCCTGAAAATTTAATTATAACTACTGTGTAATAGTAGCGACTGAGAAAATCAACAAAAAAATACTGACTTTGTGGACCACCATTTTTTTACGGCACTGTGCGCTTTCTTATTATTTTTCATGGATCTATCGATGGTAAAAATGCCGTACAAAAATAAATGACCAAAATGTACTCACTATAATTGCACTTTTGAATTCTCACCAGCACTCAGTTGGACAGCTTACAAGTGACGGCATAGTGCTGAATCTTATTATTTTATGCTCTTATATCGTCCCATATACGTCACCTGGTGGTTCATATGACCCATCCATTTTTGACATGGGCCTGTAGTCTATTATGGTTTATCCATGTTATGCTTACGTTGACTTTATTTCTGCAAGTACATAAAATTAAACTACCTATTCCGAGCCCTAGTCATCAGCTTTCTGCCAGTGAAAGTCCTGTCAAAATAGGTGCCACCGTTCCAGAGATTACCCGGAACAAACAGACAGACAGATGGACAGATTAACAAAAAAAAAAATGTTGTATTCAAAGTATGTATATATACTTTCGTATGAATTTAGTAAAAAGCTGTCAATTTACGATTACATACAGACTCATAAATTTTATTTTTAGCATGTACTAGCTTTCGCCCGCGGCTCCGCCCGCTTGTATGTCAGTTTTCGCGGTAAAAAGTAGCCTATGTCCTTTCCCAAGTTCAGTTCTATCTTCATACTAAATTTCATCAAAATCAGTTCAGTGGTTTAGGCGTGAGAGCGTAACAGACAGACAGGCAGAGTTACTTTCGCATTTATAATATTAGTAGGGATATTATCTATGAATCAGGCAAAGTAGAGTTACTGTCACAGGCTTATGAATTTAGAAAAAAAAACACTGCAATTATAGAATTATAGTCCGCAAAATATTAATGATAAGATACCTACATACTTAATTTCTGTCTGTGTTTGCAAAAGTGAATCACTAACTCGAGAATGTATTCGGTTCTAAAAGCTACTTTCGAGTAACTCATGTTTGACGTGTGCCTTTTTATCACTGTATATTTTAAAAGTGATATTTAATTCAAGAGTATCTCTCATTTTTTTCCACGGTTCATATTCATTAGGGATAAGCAACACATCAAGCATACAACCCCTAACCTTTTTATAAAATATACGTATCACTTACAACCCCTTTTTTAAGTAAATAGACTATTAAAATTTAATGATAGTAGGGTGCTTACCAACCATAACAGATGCTAAATTGAGTTGTTTAAAGATGGTAATTATTTGTCTAAGATCAATATGTAGATGTCGTTACGTTTTTTTTTAAATTTGTTGTCTGCAGGCACAGGCCAGGTGGAGTGACGATTTGCGCAAGACGGATGCGAGAAGCCCAAAATCGATCGAAAGTGGTGTGCAATAGGAAAGGCCTATGTCCAGCAGTGGACTGAGATGGGCTGATAATGATGATGATGATGTCTGCAAGAAACGGATAACGAAGAAGGACAACGAGAAGATTTTAGTTACAATTACTTCAATGCAAAAGACGTGTTATAGTCAATCTAAGAAGTACCGTTTGATAGTTCTGATAGATTGCGGAACAGGGAGGGTGTCAAAGAAATATAATATAAAACTTTCGATTCCGAGTATTTGTATAAATGCAATAAGTAGGTACCTTAATTTAGTATTAAAGGTTCAAAAAATTCGTTGAATTCTGTTTTTGGGTCAAAAGGTGTACCATCGTCACATTTTGCACAATAATTCTCGCTACCTTAATTACGGTCATGTTCAACTACCAATTATCGCGCCGTACCCGTACGTTTTTTTACGATCAATTCCATATATTTTGCGATATAATCGACTTAATTTATCGGACGTGTGGTTCGATTGCTAGGGTTGTCACGTGTAGTTTATTATTTCCTATATTTTTAACATTTGATCAGAGTTTGAAAAATAACATATGTTCAGAGATTCAGACAATAATAAATAAATATTTCAGACATCTTACACACGCCATCTAGACTCAAACTAAGCAGAGCTTGTGCTATGCGTACTAGATAACTGATATAATACATAAACACACTTTTTTTCGTAAATTCAGACATATTATATATAGAAAACACCCAATCTCCGAAATAAATATTTGCGGATTACACAAACATTTGTTTTGACCCGGGAATCGAACCCGAGACCTCTCGATCAGCAGCCGCATACGTCAACCACTAGTCAACAAGGCAGTCATCCAATCCATAGAATCATTTTATACGGTTCAGTATTCTTTGTGTTCATTAAATAATAGCTTGATACATAGTAAAGACTTGTTTTGTGATATTTGACAACCCTAATAAAATTCCAAGTTTATCATTTCCAATCAATCAAGTTATTACAAGCCCATCGGATACTTGCACTCTGCATCATTTTTACAAGTATTAACGGTAATGCATCGCGTAATATGTCTGAATCGTGATAACGGAATGCAATTGATCATCAACACGTTGTTTAGACTGCAAAGATGGATATTTTTGTTCCGAAGCACTTAAAACCGCTATACAAGTGCTTTTTTTTAGCACATTGGCATAGTGGTATGTGCCTACTAAAACAGATGTAGCGGATTCGATTACTACAGATGGCAAATAGTAGCGTGCAGAGTTTTTTTACAATCAATCAATACAATTCCATTGCTAATCAAAAGCCCCTCCTTAGAAGGGAGTCTTTGGCTTTCTGATCATCTTTTTACTACGCTGGTCAAACTGCTTTGTTTAGTGTTTGTTTCAAGTTAGCTTTCGTTTTGCAGTGCTGCTGTCCTGCATACTTAGGTACTTATGCTCCCTTAGTACTTAGTTTTACGTCACCCACGGGATGAACAGGGGTAGATACACTCTGTACTATTAATACGTCAACACATGGTTAGGATCTTTTCCTGTACCTTGTTGTAATATATCTGTAATAATTGGTATGTAGATTTCTATTTTCAAAGATATGAATATACAAACTTTTATGACCTTTTTATCTTCTGTGTTCACCTTTCTGTATACTGTGTGTTCATTACTATTTGTGTTTAATATAGCACATAATATAATAGAAATATTTTATTGCCATCTGGTTCAAGAAACTACCATGTAATCACGAAACGACACAAAGAATGAACGCCCCGAATAATAACTGAAGGCGCCAACACACATGCGTACAAACGCAATTCTCGGCAGTTATTGCGTTCCGGAGTGCACCTGAGACCCAATTAACGCATCGCACAAATACAAATTGTACGTATTCTTCACGGATTTAGACGTTAAGACCCTTACAACTCTGAAATAGTCCCTTTGAAGTAACAGTTCGTGACGTCAATTTAATCTTTAGTGACGAATAATATATATGTATTTTGGAATATATGAAGGCAACGCTTAATTTTTGGAATGAACCACTCTGTATGACAACGTGTGATTATTTTCTAACTAATTTAAATTCAAGAAGCTTTACGTAAATATCGACTTTACACAATCACGAGGATTGTAAACTAGACCTAGATACATACGTTGATCTTTTATAAATTGTATTATACCTTGGTACTTAAAATCGATAGATCCAAAACCATCAAACAAATTATTCATATCTCTTAAATATCTACACAGTGCAAATACTCGTGATATCTGGAGCCAAAGCGCTTCTGGCGCCTCGGAGCAAATTGGATGCGAAATCAAATAAAAAGGCATTCGCACCATCTCCGCGAGGGGGCTAAATGCGAATGATGTAGCTGTCTATGGTTACCAACTATACAGGCGTCTCTTTCCTCATTCATTACTCTGTGATACGATATTTATGTTATACTAGCTCAGTTCAACGATGATACCCGCCGCGACTATTGTTTTAAATCGTGTTTAACGCGGCGAAGCGAAGCTCGTCTAAAAATAAATAAGCAAGCAACAATTAAATTAATCAAATCATTTTGAGGGTCGCTTTGCTGTCAGTTAGCATCAGTTAGCTGCTGAGTCATGACTAGTCATGAGCCCATATGTCATGGAATTATCGTTACGTGATGACAAAATTTCACGTGAGATAAAATATTAAGCTGTATTTACATATTAATTTCTATTTTAATAATGAAAAATGATATTATAATTACTTTCTGTATCTAATTATATTGATTTACGAGGTTAATAAGTAATTTTGTTAAATGTTTAATATATGATTTATTTATATAAGTAAGCATAAAATTTAATGATAACTTCATTGAATGTAAAATAGTAATACTATAGAGAAAAATGGATTTATCCATACTAATATTTGACCAATCTAAAACAATCACGCTGTTGTATTACGCCGATGAGTGAGTGTGCGAGTAGTAAACCTACTACTCGCTCATTAGGTTGTTTCTACTTTGAAATCGTCACTATTCATATTATCACTATATTTACGAACAAAAAGACAAACAAATTCTTCAGTTGTCCAACCTAGCAATCTGTAGCTAAACCATAATACAAGAACATTTTGACTTCAAGACAAAACAACACCTGTAAACCGATATATTACTATAATACTTAAACATAGGCTAGGAATTAATCACTGGTAGCGGTGAAGAGGTTTCAAATTGGACCCGACATCGATGTGCAAGTCCCCTAAAGCATGGGTGCCGAGTGGAAACCAAAACATCCTACAGATCAAAGTGACAATGTCGGAGGGTGAATTTGTCTAGACACTGCGACGATGGCCTCACTGGATGTGGCAGTGGAATAACTTTAAACTAAATTAGTCAACTATTTGACTTTACTATGGACCTAAATTTAAAAACTTTCAATAATTCACTTAATTTGTATTGACTTCCAGTACACGCCATGTTTTTAGGGTTCCGAAGCCAAATGGCAAAAAACGGAACCCTTATAGATTCGTCAAGTCTGTCTGTCTGTCTGTCTGTCTGTCCGTCCGTATGTCACAGCCATTTTTTTCCGAAACTATAAGAGCTATACTGTTAAAATTTGGTCAGTCAATGTATTCTGTGAACCGCATTAAGATTTTAACTTAAAAATAGAAAAAAAACAATACATTTTGGGGGTCCCCATACTTGGAACTGAAACTCAAATATTTTTTTTTCAACAAACCTATTCGTGTGGGGTATCTATGGATAGGTGTTCAAAAATGATGTTGAGGTTTCTAATATCATTTTTTTCTAAACTGAATAGTTTGAGCGAGAGACACTTCCAAAGTGGAAACATGTGTGTCCCCCCCCCTGTAACTTCTAAAATAAGAGAGTGATAAAACTAAAAAATATATATGTTGTACATTGCCATGTAAACTACCAACGAAAATTGGTATGAACGAAATCTAGTTAGTAGTTTTTTTTTTAATCCGTCATAAATCGTAAAACGCAATTTACCTTTCATTCAATCAATACACTAGTATAAAAACATCGATCAAAGTTACAACGAACTACAAAAACTTTTATGTGATGCTACTTGCTGATACGGAACCCTTTATGGGCGAGTCCGACTCGCACTTGGCCGCTTTTTTTTAATTAATATTTAAGCCTACCAAAGTGACTCTACTCTGCCCGATGGAAATCATGAGTAGAATCCAGGAGTAGGGGCCGCCATCGTCATGGTGACTCACACTATGGTGGCTTAATGAGATTCCACTGTATCATTAGGCCTCCGGTCTGACACTCGAAACGAAACTACGAAAGAGTTCGAGCTGTCGAATACGGTCATTTTAGGTTGGTCTACTGTGTGAGGGTATTACTGTCCCGATCAAGTCGGCCCATTTGTGCTGAAATCAGCGTGGATCTCCTACTACTTTTGAACCTAACCTAATTATATTAATATTCAATTTTCCACAAGTTTCATCAAGTTTATGAGTCAATCATCATAATCATCATAGTAGTAATAGTCCACTTCTGTACATAGGCTTGCGTGGTTTTTTCCTACTGTCAGCTACTACAGCAAATGCTAAGTTTCCAAAATGATATTGTATTCAAATCAATTGAAAACATTGTTTAAATTCAGTATGAATATTATAACTAGCCAGCTGCACCTCGCGACCTTACTCGCAGATCTTAATTTAGGCAATGCTAGTCTAAAATAAAAGTAGCCTAGCTTAATTATTTAAAAATAAACTATCTTTTACTGAAAGTTTCATTAAAATTGGGCAGATGTTTTAATCTACTCTACTTTAACAATCCATTTTTGTTTATAAAGAATTTAAATAATAGGAGAGTATTATACGTCCACATTAGTTCAGTGTTTTGGCAACTATTATATTAATTCCAAGGCGTGACTCTTTTATCGCAAGGCGGGTTCTTTAGAAATCGAAGAAATAATACAGCTTTCAATAAAAAGTATTAAAACGCGTTTTTATCACGTATTTATTAAGGTTTTAAATCTAACTATAAATGAATAAATGTGAAGTTGCCACATCTAGGTTATATTTTATATTGTGATATAGGTATGTGTACTAATAAGTGTGGTGGTTGCAGCATGTCATTACTGCACAAAGAGGGATCGGCGTTACTTTTATATGTCGGTGTCTATATCGAGAATCGACAGTTTAGTTGTCTTTGTGGGATCCTTTTGAATAATAAAAGAATGCGATTGTTTTTTTGTTTCTCTTTAGCTCATTAATCCGATTTGTTTTCGTTTAATTGCAAAAACCTTCCTCTTAGTTTATTTTAATGTTTAAATTGAATTTTAATGTGTAATTTTAGTACTGCGTAGTTTTAAATGGGACGACTTCTTTTACTACTACCTACCTACCTTTTACCTAATTTCCATTGAAAATATAAATCTCGTAATTTCATAATGGACCAGTTATGTACCTAAGGCTGACCGTTGGTATTATCTCCTATTTCCTCTCGAAGCAAAAAAGGAAAATGGATCTCATAATGTGAGGACAGTGTAACATTATATATTCTAATATCTGAATAGTAACATAAAAAAAATGATTATTAGTACCTAAACAAAATAAGCTTTTCCCTCCAGCAGCCAGTTCTCATCCAACGGCTTTTTGCTACCTTCAGCCTTTGATTAGTGTGTGTTACCAGTGATGACTGTATGACTGAGTTTACAGACTTGCTGACAATAGGCCGCATAAAAAGGCTCAAAGTCACTTAGAGAGCAGTGGAGACGGCAATGTTCGGTGTTTGTCAAGAATGAGGTGATCTGTAGACATACCAACGACAGGAAAACAAAATTGAAAATATTTGTTAATAAAAGAAACTTACATGAAACAATGTATATAACAAAACACCACTACTGCTTGAGGCTAAGAAACTTATACAAAATCGGCTTCCTACCGGCGTGAATATTCAATATTAAGCTCGAATAGTCGAGGAGTCAGTTTATAGGTAAATAAACTAAGTATGTATGTGTACCGAGTCTCGGTAACAACTCGCAACATATGATTCGCAAACACGTCTCGTCCTCATGCAAATGCTGAGTTGAATCTGTATCATTTATGACAGAACTGAGTGGGTGGCTACTAAGGACCAAAATCTCACTAGATTCACGATTATTAGCAGTGTTTAATTGTAATTGTATGAAATTTAGGGAATTTAAAAAAGATACCAATTCATGGTAATTTCCATGGAGTCATTAATGAACAGCGTTGTCGTGGAACATACGTTACATGACGAAATTAGCTACATTTACTAACAAGGGCCAATAATAATAGCAGATATTGGCTCTTGTTGGCTAATCTAATATAAAAAAATTATGATAACTGTTATGCTGTAATTCTTAAGCTGTTCGTATTTGACTTCTATACATATCTCACTCTCTCTATCTTTTTATACACTCTATGTTTTACCAAAGTAATCTAGGTACTCTGACAAACAGATTTGTTTTCTGATGTCGATTTTTTTTCATTCTTTTACAGCCTTATATATTCAACTGTTATTATAATATATTATATGCGGTGACTGTACTAAAAGTATGAAGTAAGTATGTTTGTATGACCTGCAAGTTCTATGTTTATGTGTGTTTTTGGTATCTCTTTATTGATCGATGCAAATGGAAATAGAATATATAGACATTTGGAAATCGTTCGAGAACAGGTATATGTTGCTAGCATACCCGCATAGTCGATGAGATTTCGCTGTATGTAAATAACTTGCATATTCTGTTCATTTCCATTTTTTTGCATCATTTTCATTTGTTACATTCCGACTTTATATTTTCAGTTTTAACCTTTCGATCATATTTACTTCTAAAGGAACACTATTGTTTTGATATTCAAACTTGTTACCGTGGAATATTGAATACGTTGGTAGCTTATGAAGATCGAATGTTTGTTTTACAGAAGCAAGGCTTTAGATAATTTTAGTAATTATTGGAAACTGTTTTAGGAGGAATCATCAACAACCCATAACGTCCTACTGTTGGTCTCGAGTTTCTTCTCAGGTAAGGGTTAAGACCGCACGTCCCCTCGCCAGCCTAGTACTGGCAATACAGGTTGTGGCTGCGCAATCTTGCCGTTTGATGTTTTTAAGTCACTCGAAGGCATCCAACTAAGCTTTACGACTGCTTAACGTGACCTCCGAATCATAGAAATGCTCATAACATATTATGCCATAAACATATGGTTATTGATCCTAATCACCTAAGTCTAAAGTCCTAAGGAATACTGTAAGAAATTAGACTTTAGACAATTGTAAGAACAACTCGTTGTTAAATTTTCTAATGCCAAGACGAAATTCTGATACCTCTAGCAGAACTTTTTTAAATGTCGTTACAAGCCATTTTTTTATAAAATGCGCATAGTGGTGGAATAATTTCCCTTAATATTTTACTATAACAAATGCGTATGACCATTTCAAACCACTTTCAAACACACTAAAATAAAATATACTCTTTATATTTAAATAAAATTGGAACAGATAGAAAATAGAAACTACGAATTGGAACAGACAATTAGCTTCACGACTGACTACTGACTGACTACTTGACGTTTCAAAAGTGCCGTTGTATTGGTTTATTTGAAATAAAAATGGTTTGATTTGATTTGATTTAAATTATTTTAATACCCGTTGTGTTCTAATTAAGTAATATCTGTATATGTGCAATAAATAATGGAGAAAAAATTTCTAAGACTTCATCTGGCAATATAGAAAATAAATTAATACTTTTAAAGAAATTCCAGAACACAACGGCAAACAACGAAATGTCATAAAACACCCTCTAGTCTCGTCAAAGTTGTCATTTCTACTTCTACAGGATAGGTAGCCATAATTTCGATGAAAATTCAACCTTCCACACACACTTTTAAGTATGTATTTGTTCAATCGTGCAAAACCTACAAAGCGACACCCAACATTTTTTTATCATTCCCTAACCACTGTAGAGGTACATCTATCAATATCGTAAATTCGTCCATAACAACGTATTTCTGGTTTGCCGTGGGCGTATGTCGGTGCGTGTCGAGGTACTAGGTACTAGGGGAGCAGAAATTAATAAGAGGAAACGCGATTTTAACGACTTGCAGACAAATTGATGTGGAACGATCATTTGTTATGTTCGAACTTTGGTACGGTATTCTGGCAACAAAAGTTATCACAGAAGTTATAACGGTATATTTACAATTATTTATGAATTAAAAATATATTAACAATTTATAACGAAGATTAAACGATTTCGGTATATGAAGTGTGTATATTGATTTGGATTTGATTGATATATTTGTGAATTTTGTTTCGACAATCGCATTTACTGAACGGCATCTGAAATATGTCGAGTAGACTGGCACAGATTATAAACTGAAATAGAGGATTTAAAAAAAATATTAACAGAAGCCGTTCTTATAAATATTAAAGATTATTGAGAAATTCCGGGCAATACGATTCTCTACATATACATAATTCATATTTCCTGACATACAAAACCGTAAAGAATTAGTGTGTATCTCTTTTAGCAGAGCAAAGGCGACAGATATTTTTACTACTTTATGTATACCTACTGTTATTTGTATAATTGGAGTCAACATCTAAGTGAGTTTTGACTTATAAATTATTTTGGGCAGCTTTGATTACTTAGGGTACCAATCCTAAGTAATCAAAGCTGGAAACTATTCCAGTCACCAATGCCACGAGTAGGTAGGTACTTGTTTATTGCATTTATAGTTAAAACTATTAACCATATTCACGCTATATGTTTTTAAATAGAGGATACAAATGTTTATTATCATTGAGCACCATGACATAAGATAACATTGTATAGAAATATGTCGAAATTTATAATATATATATATAAATATATATATGTCATTATTCTTACCGTGCGTCGAGCTAACAGAATAGTCACCCATTTGTGAGCACGCCCCTAACTATTGTAAAACTGATTTGACGTCCAAAACAATATGGCTTGCATCTGCCAACTGTCAAGAAAACAATTTAGCTAGTAACTATTAGCTGGTCGTAGTCCCTAAGGCACGTAACGAAGTATTCGTTACGGTACACATACAAACAGAAATGGATACAGTGTGCCCTATTTGGATGCACATGACGTCTATTATAAGGATGTTTGTAAGGCGATAATGCGGTTTTATGCTAATTTGGGAATGAGACATAAATAGTATCAGCTGCTACTGTATAAGGAACTTGAAAGTCAGGAGAAAATTATACGTAATCAAAATTTTGTTTTTGGAATAACATGTACTAGTTTTAGCCCACAGTCCGACCCCGTATATTTTGGTTATCTAGGTACATATGTTATTCTGATGCTACATTATCGTAGAGTTTCATCAAAATTTTTCGGTAGCTTCTGAGTAAAAGAGTCACAAACATCCATTATAACATACTTTTTCATTTATAATTTTAGAAAGATATGATATTGGTAGGATACTAATATTATAAAGAGGAAATATTCGTGATGTTAAGAGGTTAAGTTATTTTGCTACTAGAAAACCACATTGATTGAAAGTGTCATAGACTATTATACTAACTGAAAAAGTAAAAAAGCTTTATCGTGATAGTGTCGGATTTACTTGAATATGTTTAATGCCCAGCGAAATGGACAAGTGTCAGCAGAGGTAATCATTTTAGTTGTAGGAGTAGCATGACTCGCCAAATTATGTCTTCTGGATTAGAGTGATATCATATTCCTGCAGAAAACCAG
This sequence comes from Phragmatobia fuliginosa, assembly GCA_932526445.1. NCBI lineage: Eukaryota > Metazoa > Arthropoda > Insecta > Lepidoptera > Erebidae > Phragmatobia > Phragmatobia fuliginosa. The sequence continues at coordinate 8,961,949 of OW052064.1, read as the reverse complement.
TGATAATTAAATCCCTAATTCTGGAAGAAAGGCTAAAACAATGGGAGCTTATAAAAATATTATAATTCACATTAATCCATATGCTGACAGATAAAGAAAACGAAATGTCATCACCTCTATCCATAACATAGATGTCGTAAGCACTAAGGTACAAACTAGGCAGGATAACATTACTGCAAGGAGAAGGAAAACCTGCAACAAATCCTCTATCAAATTGAGCGGGGTGGTTTAGTAGGCCATTGCCTTAACGCTAAGGAGGCTCATGGCTAGCAAGCAGATTAGTACTAAAGGTTGTTGATGATGATACTGAATTCACAATTAAATAGTTCTTTGGCGAATCAAAAAGCGCTATAATAGAAATTATTTAAGCAAATCTTTCAAACCTTAAATGATGTCAATAATATTTGCTGAACAGTAAGTCAAAGATTCAGATTTCATTATCAGGATCATTTTCAAGACTTTAAATCATAGAAGAAATATTTATAGACTCAAGATTTTCAAACTTTTATTGCACACATCACAACGCATCATGTTATTGTATGATATTATTGCATAAAATCATAATGGCGCATCATACATCACACTTTAGACCGATTTCAGGCTTATATTTCTTTCAAGTTTCTGACGCCCTGGAACACCTTTAAACATACTACCGGTTCATTTGAAAATATTTCACCATCGCATTTGTGATAAGCTTTCGACTTTAACTCGATAGGGAAACGCAATTCACTTATGACTTAAATTTAAAACTATAAGTTTACATGTACAAAACGATGATATTATTTTTTATATTTATACCTACCTAAGTGACTCAACTCCTTCTGATGGAAAGCATGAGTTGAACCCAGGAGTAGGGGTCAACATCCTCATTGTAAATGAGACAATACAGCATAGTGACCCTCACTTTAGCGGCCTTATGACATGCAACTGCATCATTGGTCCTCCGGTCTCACACTCACCAGCGAAACAGGACGGCATGAATTCTGTCATTTTTGGTTATTCTTCTGTGTAAGGGTAGTCCTGCCCTGTCCTGTTACATCTGGTCGTATTGCGTTTTTTTACAAAATGATATTTGTTTCCAATTCCATCCAATAAATTTCTACATAACTAACTTGAATAATATTGAATGTTAATATTTTTTTTTTAATAATTCTTTATTGTATACACATTATCTAATCTAAGCTTCAAGGAGATTACACGTACAAATGCGAGCTTAACCCAAACCTGAGTTTTCTTCCAGCGAACCTTAAGAGTAGATATTAATATTACTCGTAGGCAATATTATAATAAGTAAACTTCAATCTAATATTGCCTACATATTGATTTTTTTTGTTTGCTTGATATGTATATTGTAGATTTCAATGTTCAATGTTAGTTTAATTAATATTTTTTTGTATTTATTTTATCGATTGAAATTAGCACAATCTATTTATTAAAATAAATAAATATTTGGACATCTAACACACAACATCATCTAGTCCCAAACCAAGTAGAGCTTAGACGACTGATATAAATACATAAACATACTTTTTTTTGTAAATACATACATATTATACACAGAAAATACCCAAACTCCGAAACAAATATTTGTAGATCATACAAACATTTGGAACGACCCGGGAAACGAATCCGAGACCTCTTGACCACTTGCCGCATACGCTAGCCACTAGACCATTTATTTTTATCAATAGTGCATTATTTGTGAGACAACACACGAGCATACTACTACTGCTACGAATGTTCGATTGGATGAATGACCCACAGTATGACCTTGCCTCCGACACTAGATAACGCCACTAATTAGGTGTTCGGCCGCCTGTCGCCAATTGTCAACTTGAAGCTTCCAAAGGTCTGCTTAAACTATATTGTTAGAGAGACTCACATTGGCTCTCTTTATTTATTTATTTCATACTTTATGCACTTTTACATTGTCGGACTATTTTTGTACTGCTAAATACTTTGCGGCTGTGGATTTCACTTTCACACAGCTTATGTAAGTGTGATTTTTTAAATCATAAGTATACTGGTGTTACTTTATCTCACTTCAAACTCGCTCTAACGTGTTATTTTACTCGTTTCCCTAATTGTTTTCCGTAGTACGGCACTAGGATTTATTCCCCTAACACAAACTTCCGACACCATTTGAAATTCATTCTTCACAGAAACGTGTGATATAATATAAAAAAACACCAAGCCTGTACTTGCCTTGTTACTTGGGTTCTGTTTATCTCTCGATCTTAAAACAAAACCTTATAAAACTCTGTAGATTCCATTTCACGTCTAAACTGAATCAATGTAAAACCTTTCTGAATATTTTTTTTTAAGTTCTAAATTATCAAAATTTAGCATGATATAATTTATGATATATTATATGGTATCCTTATGGCGTAATCTATCTCTTGTCAAAACATAGAAAACACAATACAAGTTTTATAATAATAAAAAATTGGTGCGTTTCTTAGTGATGAAATAATAACTGAAAATTTATTTTCTACTTTCTGACTAGATTATTTATTCGTTATTTGATCCCTAAAATAACTTCACATGTAAGGCAGTGTCGCTGTATGATAAATTATGCACCCCTCGATTTTGAGATTGCCAGTGCGATGCATTAACGCTACCCCGTTTGATATATATTTTTTTACGTCAAGGTAAATTGAAGTCAAATGATAATTAGGGCCTAATAGAGGTGGGCGTTATATCGTTCTGTTTATTACAGTATTTATATCGTCTTTATTGCGCTTCATAATTAAGATAAACATCGACTGAACTATTATCCTATTATTTAATGTTCTTACGTACTATGTTATTAGTGTAATTAACTTGAACAGGATTTAACGGTGAGGTTTTAGGAGACAGCAGTTATTTTGACCTCTTGGATGTGTAAAACCAGTCTTTTAAAGACCACTGCTTCACGTATTTCTTCTTAGAAAAAAGGCTTTGGCTCATTATATATTTAAAAAAAATCTACTACCAAATTTGGTTAGATACGTTTAAAAATATCGAAAAGAAGTAGTATCATATTCTGTAAAGTATACGTAATAATGCAAATTTTGATATTTTGTAGGGGTTGTGATTGTTAGATATTATGATTGTGCTCTTTAAGAAATTATTTGTTCTGGGTGGGAACCTAATTAAAAGTTATTGTTCACCACTTTGGATAACCAACGAATATACAGTGACCGATTGAAAACCACCTTATAAGTAAAATTCAATATTACGATATAAACATGTAGACATAGTTAAATTAGTTTTATTAAACATCAATAAATGTAATGTAAAGTACTGAATCATTAAATTTGTTATATGAATTAAATGTTACAAGTTCATATCAAATATATATCGGCTTTATTGTACACCAGGTTATAATAACTTCACCTTAATCTTTAACAAACAACCATTGGATGAAAAGTAAAGTATGGGATCTATTCCATGATTTATTTTCCATCCCATGTATGTATATGGTAGTGTCTAGAAATATTATACCTACATGAAGATCCTCAATCAGTCACCTTATTCTTTATATTTAAATTTAATTGATGTTATCCGCAGTTATTATTGTAAATCGCGAGTAAAACCCGTGGGGCGAAACTAGTCTAAAAAATTTGCCTAATTTACTCCTCACGTCATGAAAGTCAGGTCAGCTTTCTGCCAATAAAAGTCCCGTCAAAATTAGACTAGCGGTTCCAGAGATTTCAATTAACAAGCAGAGGGACAGAAAACAATATTGAAATTTGCTTTTAAACTTACTACGAGTAAGTAAAGTAAATTTGATACACATTGACACAAAATTGTACATACAGACACTTCATTTTCATTTTTAAGTATAGTTCAGCCTGTTGATGTTGCTATTATTTATCCAGAATGCTAAACCTACTGGGTTCAACTTCCATCAAGAACAAGTCACAATCAAAGTCAAATTATATGGATGATATTATGAACACCTTCTGTACTATCTAATCAAATGAATGACATTCAGCTCAGTCATTTAATCACTGTTATTCCAAATGTGAACGGTAATAGTGATTAGTATAATGAAATCAAAACAGTAGACGCAAACACCGAAGCTAAATAAAGACGGTCACGGATTGAGATAAATAAATTTACACTCTATTAAGCGGCAGTGATTCAGCGAGGGTTGGAAGCTAGAGGGATACTTTAGATATAATCAGTAAGATGATCGCCGAGATTTTTCGCCTGTGTTGCGATTGTCAAGTCATAATATCAATATCTTAAAGTGGTATCGCTTAGAAGAATATATGACGTATCGAAATAATTGGTTAGTGTATTTTGTTAATGTACCTGAAGTTAAATACAGATATTATAATAAAACCAAAAACTATCAAAACTATCTAAATATTTGAATAGTTTTCAAATGTTTAGACAGTTTTTTATTTATAATATGAATGTTTAAATACATAAATATTACTTGAGAAGTGAATTTATTCGTAAATAAGTATTAAATAATAGTAATTATTATTAATCTGTACGTAAATACTTTCTCTAGTTTTGTATGTACTTGTTCTTCGGTTTTAATGCCAATACTTATAAAAATCATTTTCTATTATTTGATAGATTAAAGACTTTTGAGACTTGAAAGACTTAACTGACTTTTTCTTTAACATTCTCTTTTTTAATACTTGATAAAAGTTTTTGTAAGGCTAGTCATGACCATTCTCAAAAAACTATCCAATGAAATTTTCTGGTCCGAAGGTATTCTCATTTTATTTGGAAGCTTTTATTAGAAGTTACTACACAAATATTTTGAATGTTACCTTGTAATCAAAAGATAAGCTTAAAACTTTATCGAATAAACTTGGGTTTTTAATATCATGTTTAACCTTTCGCTGCATAATTTTATTTTTTGGTTTGAAAACCTGTTTAAATTTTTCTTGTTTTTATTAGTAACATATAAACCTTTACAAATACAAATATATGTACATATGTTGAAATAGTGCTTAATCTATGGCATTACCGTTTAAAAATGCTTTATTGGTTAGCATTAATTCATATTAAAAATTTAAATGAACATCAGACGGCTAGTCTCCAATATGATCGTAAAGAACGTTTAGTAATTATTCTGTTGTAACAAGTTTTCTTAGTTAGATATTGCATAGAAAACGACATTGAAAACGGCAACTGCTAGTATTAAGTTTTATTAAGTTAATTACATGACTATACTAGCAAAAGCATTTCTAAAGCTGGCCTTAGAAAGCCAGTCGTATTGGTTATTGATACTAAAGTTGCAATTCAACATGCCTCTTCAAACGCAAAATACGAAAATCATGCAAAATTCTTCATCAAAATGCCACAAATCGTTACATTCAAAGGCAAAAACGCATTAACAACAATACGACTTATAATTATAACACAAAAGATTCATTCATGTAGCGAGTGAAACCTGGCGGCGACACAATCAGTGATTATTGCTCCGACTTATTCAAACTGACTGCTCCCTTACTATGAGTTAATGACGTTTCTGGGTATGATGATATAGATTCAACTACTTGAAGACTTATATTCTTGGTAATAGTTCCTGTTTTATTTGTTACATTGAAGCTTTTAGTTGGGATTTAAGTGGCTAGTATTTATTTTTATTCAGTTCTCCCTTAAAACTGATATTCAGGTAAAACCGGTTGAACTAGTAGCCGACCCCAAATAATATTGGGAATAAGGCTAGGAAGAAGAAGTCGTAATAGTAAAACTCTTGACCATATTTTATTGTTTCAGTGAATAATGAGTTAATTAGATAAAAATTTAACTAAAATGTTTTGGACTTGAAGTCACTCCATGGTAAGTAAAACATATTACAATTCCCAATCTACTCAAATTAACAACATCCCTTGCCTGGTATTGTATTCCCTTTTAAACCTATATTACACTGTCAATATTCAATGAAAAAAATTGTGTCCCGTGGACAAAGTATACAAATTTTGTGAGTTAATTAAATCAAATTTTAGTTTACAAAATCTAGACTCTTAATTTGTTTCTGCCTATTCTCATATAATTAGCTATAGTAATGTATGTAGATATAATATATCAAAAATAGGTAAGCCTATGTTTATTTAATATTCCCCTAGCCCCCACTTTTAGATTCTACTCATATTTTCCATCAGGCAGTGTAGAGTCACCTTGGCATATATATAAAAAAGTAAAAATAATTAATTATTACTCTTTAACTATTAGTGTAAAAGTGCTGATAGAAATTAGATCGGTTCTCCCCACATCTGTAATAGCCTCTTGGTTTATCACTACAGTATGTTTTTGTTATTTTTCGTTTAGACTCGTCTGTTACTTACAATCGGTAATATGTCGACTTTTAAGCGACTTTCCTTAGTAGCACAAGGACATCCTGACAGATTATACATCAAATCCCTTCTGTTTCCGCTACGTCTGCGTACAAAAGCATCTTGATGAGCTAATAGAAACGCGACCGCAAATTGTTCGTAGACTTTTGTAAGGAAATAGCTACACTCGTGATTTTTTATTTATTTCTGTTTTCGTAATCATAATCTAGTAAAACGGTATTTTATGACACAGTAATGAGGAATTTCGTATCTTTTTGTACATTTTATAACCAGATGTGACACCCTTGTCATAAATTAATCCTTTTATTTTCATAACCATATAAGCTTTTCTAGCTCGGTAGTATACTATTTTAGTTATCAGTGTAAAAAGTAGTCTACCTTTGTCCTTCCTCGAGAATCAACGTGATGTCAAATAGATGCATCGTATTAGTCTTGAAATCACAACATTTAGACATACAGAAATTTTACAATTATATTATTAGTATGAATTGTTGTAAATAAATTTCATTTGAAGTACATTACTACAAAATTTAAAAGAAGGGACAGACTTCTGAAAGAGATAGAAATAGCTGAAACATCAATCTTGGAAATTAACTACTTAGTTCAAGTACCTACTATAATACTCAAGAAGAACTCAATTCACCTTCAATATTCTGTCGGCTGTTTTCTTCAATCTTTAGTAAAACAATGTTCTATAGGGTTATTGTTTTATAATACTGAATTATTTTTTGAATGAAACAAAACTTCTTATCAAAAATGCTAAAAAATATTCGCATTTCCATTATAACACAGCCTAAGAAAAAGTACGTCATCCTAACTTAATGACGCGGTGTATGATAAAGTAGATGGAGAAATAAAACCAGTCATAGATAGGTGTTTATATATGTACGTACTTCTATTCAAAGACTCTCCAAAGAAGTAGCACTTATATCTGGTTTCATGTAGTTATACTCTAATGCATACTATCATTTAGTATATTGTAATTCTTATACTGTAACTTTTAAATACCTCGAAAGATTTATAAACTACTAGTAGATTATAGGATAACGAGTAAGATCAACCGTAGTACCTTCGTCGGTTTGATGACTAACATCTGACATCTGCCCCCTAGATAAGTTGAATTCTACAAACGTAAACTTCTGTTAACGTCTGTTAACACAAAATAGTTAATTAGTCAATAATATATTTATTTAGTCAATACTCATTTGTCGCTATACCAGTAAAGTATAAGATAAAAGAAAACACTATTGATTTTACACCGCCCACCTCTAGGTCACCTGCTAATGCCGGTAATATAGAAATATCACATCAAATCAAAAGCATTTAATAGTCCTGGACACAAAGCTATTTTAGAAAGTGGATTTAATAATGTGCACGACATACATAATACCTATTTTCTTATCATTGTACAATGTTAATAAAATAATTACCTTTATTATCTTTATACTGCGTAAAACATGGTCATGCAACAATTTTGTACTAAACCACAATAATTACTTCGTAACCAATTTAGTACCTAACAAATAAGGATTACAACTCCAACAGTGCACTGTTCCCTGCTTAAATTGCTATAATGGGTAAGAACCCTAATACGTAAAGGTCTCGGTAAATGATGCAGATTTGTTCGAAACTAATTTTATGCACCAGAATGGTGTGGAAAAAGTGTTTACAACGGGGTACTGGAGCATTAAGTAAACAGGGTTCTTTTTTTATAATACATTTCATTTCTAGTCACAACAACTAGTCATATTTCATATCAGTATAATACAATATTTAGAATTTTGATTAAATCAATTTTATTGAGCAAACATTGAATGGCCAATTTGAATTGTAATAAAAGATTTAAGTTAATATTTCCATAACATTCCTAACATCGTAATACTAATGTTAATTTTAATAGTTTTATAGTAAATAGTAATTTATTTTGCTATTCAGAAATTTTCAAGTACTGTCGAACATTTCATCTTTGATATTTTTATACTTTTCACACAAACAAACTCCAAAAAAATCTAAATGCAAGCTACAATTTTGGGTTTAAGAAACTTTTTTCTCGTAAAGAATAAACTTTAATTTCCTTTTTCACCCCCTTAGGAGTGGAAAAGTCCAGTAGTTTCGGCTGTGCGTTGTCTGTCAATCAGTTAGTAACGGAACTGATTTATTTATATTGATTAACTTTAAACTTCCATTTGCAAGTTCAGGAATGTCTTCTAAATTCTTTCAAATCAAATCAAATCATTTATTCTGCAATTAGGTTACAAGAACACTATTGCAAGTTAAACTTCTTCTTCTTCAAGAAACATTATTTATAAAAATAAACATTCAAACAAATATATAAAGTAGACATAATCTGATGCAGTTAGTGTTTTCAGAATTTGATTAATTGGTATGTACGCAAATGTTAGCTTAAAATAAATATTTGAGACAACCCTAGCAATGTCTTAGCTGGCGCCAGCCATTGTATCCGTGTTAACCGTCACTTAGTAACAGGTCAACTGTCTACTTATATTCTAGTTATTGTATCCTTAGAGAACAAATAGAACGCCGCGCAAATTCAGAGTGAATATTTTTCTATTATTTTACTAGCTGATGCCCGCGGCTCCGCTCGCGTTGTAGAGGTATCAAAAATAGATGTTGGCCGATTCTCAGACCTACTGAATATGCTTATAAAGTTTCATAAAGATCGGTCAAGCCGTTTCGGAGGAGTATGGGAACGAAAACTGTGACACGAGAATTTTATATATTATGATAGAAAATTGTAATTTCTTCAAATGACATCTATACGAGTAAATCAAATTCGAGTTTGTGTAATATCAAATGAACAGATATTTTCGAAATCTTCGAAATTTATTTTCTAAAGCTGATATTACCATTTTATGTTATTAATTCTCTGTAATAGCCGTATCTAAGCAATACAATATACTAAACTAAATTCTTTTAAACGTAAAAACATTAATTAACACTTCATTTTCAATTTGTATACTATGCGAAACCATTAAACGTGACAAAAGATCGGAAATTGGTATTACCGCGGCTGCTTATCTACGCTCTGGACCTGATCCAAGGAATGTTATTATTTAATTATTTGTATAGTTCTAGTGTTAAAACTTCTGATATACTTACTAGATGATGCTTATTAGAATTTCCCTTAACTCAAATTGTAATATCTTTAAAAAGAGGTTATTTTTTTCATATATTCGTTGACAAAATGACACTTATCAGTCTGATAGAAAGCATAGCATAGCATAGAATCTAAGAGTAGTGATCACCATAGTCACTGTGAATGCTGACAATACAACAACACACTTAGTGAAATGTTTAATCACTACCCACATGAATGACCCAGGATTATAGTGGAGTGAAACACATGCTCTAGTAGTGAATTCCAAGCATCATAAATTTTCCTTAAGCCACAAACTTGAACATTTTATTAAAATCAACACTAAAATAATAATATTCACAAACATACCTAAGGTTACAACATACAATAAATTATTCTATAAAGTCTAAGTCAAAATGAATTTACAGAATGAATAAAGACAAAATGATTAAAAAAAAAAAAAAAAAAAAACATTTTTGACTGAATCAGAAAGAGCGCTGTTTCGGTTTTCGATGCCAATCCTTTCGCATGTAAGTTCGTTCTAACTCTCATTCTAGTTATTACAATAACTTTGAGCCTTCCTCATATTAATATCGGAGAAGACTACAGCCATCCACTTTTTACATCTTTCAAGAGCTTATAATCAACATCAACAGCTTGTAATAGTCCACTGCTGGATGTAGGCATCAGTTTCCGTACGTAACACAATTTTGTTTTGATTATTGGATGGGCAGTGTTGGTCGTATTCAAAACAATTAAACTTCACAATAAAATAGACATTCAGTCATTGATATCTAGTAGAGCTGGGCCTGTGTGTGTGCTAGTAGAACTCATCTGTGCCCCTTTTTTGTCTGTGCTGAAATCCAACACCACCGCTGCTGGTAGTTATGTTGGACTCGAACCGACTAAGCAGTCTGCTTCAAGGTAATTTAAATGCAAACGACGATTCTTCAATTTACCGAACTGAATAATATTGTGTACTGGAGTTTTTTTAAATAATATCTTTAAACTATATTTATATAATATATGTATATAGTCTAGGTATCTATTGTGATCTCCGACCTCGAACACGCCTCTAATAATTTCTCTGAAATTTGGTATTAGCGGGTTCTCGGGGGTGAAACTAGATCTATTTATGATTAATGATTCTCAAAAGGCGAGTTTTCGAGTTTTCCACATTACTCTTAGCATTGATTGTGTCATGTATGTCTATTTCAGTAAGTCAGTTGGTTGGTAGTTGGTACTCAAACAAAGTAATACAACAACTACTTGAGAGGATAGATGGCGTTGTTAAACAATCAATAGTAGTAACCGAGCATATTTCGGTCGCCCAGATACTTATCATTAATTCATGAAAAAAACAGTATAGGTTGTCGACCCATAATGAGCCAAATAATATGACTCTGTGGCGTAATGGTAGCGCATGCGACTATTGCTTTCCGGGGTCGGGGTTTTGATGTTTCCTATGTATTATATGTAATTGTTCGCAAAAAAAAGTATATATTTATCTATATCAGTTGTCTAGTACTTATAGTTCAAACTAATTTGGGGCTAGATTGTGTTGTGTGGCATTTGTCAGAAAACAATTATGATTTAAAACTATGAACTTACAGCATTGAGAGCTTCCTTTTCGTACAGGCTCAGTTTATACGAAGCCTCCGAGCCAACCAGCCGAGGTGTTGATCTGTAAAGAGTAATATTATACATTTAAATACATATTAATGCAAGCCTAATGAATCAATAGTTGATAGTTTACTAAGAATGTCCACGTTGTCTGATATAACTATTTTTATTTAACAAATATTAAATATTTAACTTTGGGTGTTTTTCTATGTATAATATGTACGTATTTATAAAAAAAAGTATGTTTGTGTTTTTATATCAGTTGTCTAGTTTCTAAAATACGAGCTCTGTTTAGTTTGGGACTAGATAGCTTGTGTGTATCTGTGTGGATATCTTATCATATTTATTTATTTAATATTAACCAGTAATTTTAAGAACCAGTAATTTTAATTGCCTGCCTCGGAAAGCAAGTAAAGCCGTCGGTGAAGATTGTCATGAATATCAATGGTAATCGTTATTGGGAAGTCAGTGCCCTCAAATATACTGAAAACTAGTTAAACTTTCTGATTCAGTTCGTCCCCATGGTTGCGGAGGTTCAATGCCAGTTGGAAAACTTTTGTTATGTTTTTTTAAAATCACATTTCCTAAATTAGGAATACGAATTGACAGCTGATGACCGCTTTTATTTACGACTAGCAGAGTCCCGCGGTGCTTGCGGTACGGTTATTGTTATCTATTCAACTTAAGAAAATATCGACCGTTAGCTTCAAACGCACTGGCGTATCTTGCGAAGCCTAACAATTGTTCTGCATTGGCGATTCCTGGGTAAAGTTTCTGAAATCATTTTTATTTTGGTAAATCCGTGATATACATTGATGTCAAAGCATCCTTCTCCCTGCTTATTTTGTAAATCTAGTTTCGTTTATGTATATTAATTGTTTTTTTTTTGTTTTGGTAAGGATTTCCACATTATATTTGCCTGGTCAGTCAGCCTGTGATCACGGCCAGTGCAACCTAGTCGAAACGTCAGGCAAATCAGAGGTATGTAATACCTATAATAAGTGATCGCGTTAATTCCCGTAAAAATAATATTAATTATCATGGAACGCGAAAGTTTAAAAGTTAGAGTACCATTACTGCATACAGAACAGTACTTGTAAAAGAACATGCTTTTAGAAGTTCTTTTAAAGCTTCTGTAAATCTCAGTATACGGTAAACAATATTTATAAGCACCGTCAAGTCGCTTAGTAATGTAAACATTTGTACAGAATTCAAAAAATTAAGAAACAGTAGAAATCCTTCTTGTTATTTAATAATAAATTGAATGTTTGATGAAGTCATACTAATCTCACTATCTATTAAGTCCTCAGTTGTTTTTATAAAAAATAAACTTAAAGTCAACATTCACTAAAATATATTAAGTCTGGTGACACGCAATAAAATTCTAAATACTGCCACATAACAGTTGAATGAGACAGCAAATAAATAGCACAACAGTTCGTATGCCACCTTAATTATTAACATTCATAAATGTACGTACATAAGTGAATCTATGAATGTGTGGCTGGTGGATAAACGTGCAGTGTCAGTTGGAGCGAGTAAAATATTATATCTTATCAACTTGTAATTATATAAAGGCAAAAGTTTGGAATGTATGCGTTTGTTACTCAAACTCACAACTTTGTTGATGATGTAAGTAAGTTTCTAATGATGACGAATTCCAAAAAAGAATACTTTATGTTTGCTTTTGACGTCGAAGTAGATGTGCTTGTTCATTACAAGCTATGTTACCTCTCTCAATGTTACTGACTAAATATTACCTTGGTATTCCGATGCTTGATGGGTCTGAGACGTTTTTTGCATTCCCGGCTAATATATATTGACCCGACTACAGAATAGATTACCTTGATCTAATCTTAAAAGGATCCTGACACTCCATGTCAACACACCTACGCCCTTTTTCCATCTAACAACCACTTCCTCTCAAATGAGGACTTCCTCAAAAATTCGCCAACCATATCTTGTTTAGCCGTTAAACAAGCTCCTAAAAAAACATTTAAAAAGCTTACGGCCTTATGAAAAAGTAAAAAACATCAATTAACACAATCACAAGTTAAGTAACTATTCAATATATAAATTATAATTATTAATATTAACCGCTAGATCTATGGACCTACAGTTCCCAGGTAAGACAAATACGCTCATTTCCTGTGGAAAGCGCCCGAACGTCCGTGCCGACAAATTGCACCACATAGCCTTATTCATGATACTTCAAGGCGAGCCGTACTGTAGTAAACATAATAATTATTTCATTGGAATAAAATGTACTTAGTTGTGCATCAATAACAATGGTATAGTTGAATACTAAAGGAGGCGCTGGTCGCTCAATGGTCGAAATTCGACCATCATTTTTTGTTTTTATTAGCTCTACGCTCCTCTTTCATATAAACTTTAACAACGAAAAATTTCAATTTTTATTATAATATTGCCTATTTATGGCCTTATTGCTAAAAGAAATCTATTCCATGCAAATCTTTGGATGGACAAATCTACAAGCGTGTTATTATATACACACAATAATTAAAACCAAAAAAAAAATACTGCCTCCCTGGCGCAGTAGTAGCGTATGCGACTACTTTGCTTGAGGTATCGGGTTCGGTTTCCGGGTCAGACCAAATGTTTGTGTGATCTTCAAATATTAGTTTCAGAGTTTGGGTAGTTTTTATGAATTTACAATACAAAGTATGCCAAACCGATGTTCTTGTGTTGTTAGTGTTCGCGGTAGAAACACGGATTATTAATTGTTTAAGTTACCTAATAAAATTTTAAAGAAAACTGTTATTTCAGTCTTTTTTTCGAACTTTAATGTTAGTGGTTCAAATGTCAAAAATCCCTTTATTAGGAAAATGGCAAATTTCTTTACTAATGCAAAGGTGACTTGGTTTATCGTTACTGTGACAAACGAAAACACTTTATTTGATGAATCCTTAAAGAAATTTTTAATTAATATCAATCAGGAGAAAAGTTATTGCAAAAATATATGTTGATCCCTAGACACTTTTGATGTGTGTATTTATGTTTTTTAGCAGTTGTCTAGTACCCATAATACAAGGTGTGCTTAGTTTGGGTCTAGATGACATTCTGTGTATAATGTCCAACATATTTATTTATTTCTAAAAACAAATGAGCTTCTCCTGCAGTTCATATAATTAACTTTGTTTTAATGTTTCTTTCTCCTTTAAATATTTCGTATTATATAAATTATTATTTTTATATATATATATTTTTTTTTCTGTATTTTGACGGCTAAAGCAAGATGATTACAATTTGACTGTGACCATGGGAGACCCATGGTTAGGCACATAGGAATCCTCTACCAGAGTTATAGCAAGACTTAAAGCCATAGTTTTATCTCGTTATTGCTTAAATGAGGACAGGAGGTCCAACCTCCTTATTCGTTCTGAATTGCGATTTGCCATAGGCAGCATGATCTTTAATAGACATTTCTTGTAATATTATTCAGTAATTTCAAAGGAAAATAAGATTTTTGCAAAGTTTTTTTAAATTGCACTTATAATAGTAATATCCAGAATACCGACACGGTAACCTCAAGCCGGTAAGGTAGAAAGTTTGTTTTCTCATTTTATTTACTGCGTTTTGCAGGGAAAAATTCAACTTGTTCTCAATTTACGCTATGATGACAATTTATCACAATTTGATTTACGTTACTACAGATTACTGGGGCATTTACAAAATAAATGGCAATCGAAATAAATTTATTCAACATAATAATGCCGCAAGTAATGACGACGAATAAAAAAAATTGAATTCAATTCATGCAAGAAATGTTTTGCACTGCATTTTCTTCTAAGTAACTCTGTTTGTCATCTTATTTTACCGTGACACCGATGTTGCCGTGACTGTGAAAAGATCTCAACCATCTTGAAGTCGACCGGCGCTGGACATAGAGCCTTACTGGCCCGGTCTTTTTGCTAAGACCTTGGAGGGAGTCAATGTCCGCGATTTAATCACGAACATCGGATTTGGTGTGGGAGCTGCACTAACTGCTGGTGCCGCACCTGCAGCCGCCACACTGCTGCAACCGCTGCGTATGCCATAGAAGAGTAAAAGAGGGAGGAAGAACCTGAAGAACCAGACGATGACATGGACTTCGGTCTGTTTGACTAAAAAGCTTTTGTTAAAGCAGTGGAATTCCAATGTAAGCTTTATCAAGCTTGTTAAATCTTGAATCCACTGGGAACGTTAGTAGGCCTCATATTTCTAATTGAGGGTAGACGTGAGTTTAGCGGGTGAGGAGAATGTTCTCGTACATACACTTTATTGAAGCACTCGATCACGAAATACAGTTAGGACATTGAATAGCAGCCCATGATTAATAATTTTAATTAAGACACTCCACCGAACACGTGGTGCTCACACGAGATGATCCGCGATAACTATGCTCGTCAACGACCACGTTCCATTTTCAAAGAACTCACGAACGAATGAACGAACAATAATCATCTAGGGATGGGATAAAATCATTGTCACCTGTGATCCTTGTCTATGACTTATGACATGAAAGTAATCGACTAAAATCAATCATTCAATCGCGTTATTATTATTTAAAAGTGTCAATGATTCCCATCCCTGCGGTCACCGGTCGCACGCGTCAGTGCCCGGTGTTGCGTCAGTTTCTTATCTTCAGACACTTAACAGTGTTGCCAGCTAAAATAATCGATACGCCGACAAGCGTATTTAGTTATAAGAATTAAATAAACTTTATAAATATATTTTATAAAATTAATTATCCTCTATACCAAACCTGGGGATCACAAATCTCAAGAAGCAGACTTATGTAATAGTCAGTGAAGTTTTAAAGGTTAGAATTCAACAACAGAAAGTTAACACAAAATATGGTTCTGGCTTACTTTTAAGGGCTAAAGTTTCTCATTATTATAATAATCATTATAATCTTAAATCGCAAAACTTCTAAGGTAAAATATCTAAATGTGAAAAGCACCCTCCGGCAGGTAACCGTGTTAGGCGCGACGAAAATGCTCCTTGAATTCTAGATATTTCTGTCGTCGCAACTTCTACTACGTGTTTGAATCTCACCAGCGGTATTACCCGGAATACATATTATATAAAAAGGCATAAAAACTTGTGATTTTTATATGAAACTAACGACAATTAAAGAGCAAAAAATTTTAAACTTTTTTTTTCATACAGCTCATGTGAGGTTGGATCTGAGGCTGATGCACGGTTCGTTAACGGGTAGTGCTTGACCTCAGCCCGTAGACATCAAGCCTCCAATGGTCCCATTGATTTTTGTTTTCAGGATAACTCGAACGACCTGCAATGGACTCGTTTGTGATATAACACAATCTGGTTTCAGTGGGTTCAGGCATAATGTCAATGACAGAGTATGTTTTGAGACTATTTTGGCTGTACCTTTCAGTAACAGTTCTGATTATAAAGAAATAGTGTACAGTCCTATTCTTAGTAATATTAAAAATTCACAGCTTAACCGCTCCACTGATTTCCATGAAATTTTCTTGAATCGAAAGTGTGATTTTAGACGATTAGAAATGATCATCCACAACCTATAACATCCCACTGCTAAGCTTGAGTCTTCTCTCAGGAGAGGGTGAGTCCTTGCATCCCCATGCTGTGGCTACATAATCTTACCGTTGAATGTTCTTAAGACGCTCGAAGGCCTCCAACTAAGCTTCACTGTTATTTTATGATAAATCACGGAAACGCTCATAACAAATCATGCCACAAACGGTCACCCATCTAGGTATGAACGCGCCATCGTTGCTTACCCTCGCTGTTTCTAACCCCCTAGCGCAACATGGCTATGAGCGCTAGAAATGATCAAATAAATTCTGACAACCATCTTACATTGAAAGTTTTAATAAACATTTTATTATGTAAGTTATAGCTATCGTTAATACTCAATCAAAAGAAACCTTTTAAACACCTACGCTAATAAACTTCCAATTAATTAGTTTAATCTATACAAATATGCAAAGAAAATTAAAGTGTCTGTGTATAATTTCAAAGTAACAGTTTTTCACTAAATTCATGTCAAAGTATATTTACGTTACCTACAATAAAAAGCTATTTTTAAATGTTATGCCATCACTTTTGGATTGTTCTTCTGTGAGACAGTAGTACCGCTCCGAACGAACCGGCCCGTTCGTGCTAAAATCAACTTGGCTCTCATCAACATCATCATCAGCCTTTCTTAGTACACTGCTGGACATAGGCCTCTCCCATTACACACCACTTTGATCGTTTTTGGGCTTCTCGCATCCAGCTCCTTCCAGCCACTTGGCTCTACTACCTTCAAAATTTCAATATATCTACTGATGTGCGAATAGAAAGCTTCCTTTCATGGTATGGCCGCTTAAAGACAATAGATGATAGACCTAGGAAAGAAAAATTATACAGCGAATGTGTTTTTTTATATCTCAGCCTATTAAGGTGATTCTACTGTGCCTGATGGAAAGCATGTGTAGAATCCAGGAGTAGGGGTCACCATCCTCATTGTGGGTGCAGACAATGCAGCATGGTGACTATGGCGGCATTGGCAGCTTGGTAAAATATTTCTGCACATTGATGATGCAGAAATATCTTACTAAGACGTTTTTAACGGAACTTTCACTGAATAATAACTGAGGATATCAGGGGTAACGTATGCTGCTTTTAATCTAGATTACCTTCACCCAAAGGTTAGCAACCGTAGGTATATAGGTAGATAATACCAGGGAGTGTCACTCGGCGGTTTAGGTATAGTCAGCCGCCTGCCTGCCCGGACAGGCATGCCGGTGGAGCTGTCGCTTACGCACGATACGCGTCACGATCATTGCTCTCGAGCATTATTGATTTTTTGTTATACTTTTCGATACCTACAATGGCTTCTAATCACAAACCTCGATCTTCTAATATATGTAAAAGCTATTGTTCTGTTACGGATGTCTGAATAAAAGGCTTAGTTAGGTGTTAGGTAGGAACTAATCTGTTTATATTGTAATTAAAGTACTTCTATCAACTACCTTATGTTTATTTAGAAAGTAATTCGTTCACTAAAGTAAAAAACTACAGAAAAAGTAGTTCAAAAGGAACTAAATTATTTTTAAGAGGAGACAACCGTAATATCTTCAGAACAGATAAGAGTTACACGATAGAAAGAGACTCAATGGTAGGTAAATATAATCGTAGGTGATTCGGCGCTGTGCGATCTGAATTGAACTTAATTATATGACACCAAGGGTCCCTATTTCTTTCAATAGCTTTTCGGAGTGAGTCTTCTGTACTAGTACTATTATGTATTCTGTGATAATACCGTGCGGCATAGGTAGCTTTATCATAAAATTGCGAATATTTTAGTGAGAATCTGTAGTAAATTCGCATGGGTTCCAGTGCGTAAAAGACGTCTACTAGCTGCGGGCAGTCTGCACCTTCTCATTAAAATTCTGTCGAAGGCTCTAAATGCAATAACCTTTGGTAGTTAGCGTCCGACAGAACCCGGGGGCAACTAAATTGGACAGATATAGTACAAGGTACGGAACTCATAAGGAAGAAACAATACATTTCTGTATGATTTACTACATCATAATATTATGTAGTTTTGATTAATACATTTGGCTTGGTGAGCTTGACAAACTAACTATTTAGTAAATTTTTAGGAAACTTAGTATTTTTGGTAGCAGATTCATGCGTAAGAAACGTTTCGAGTAAAAAAAAAAGATATTTATGTATTTTCATGTCAGTATTTGAGTTATGTATGATTTGACCTTTAATAAAAGTGTACTAATTCCACAAATGCCTGCTATACGTTTGTGACTCTCCTAAGTAGCAGGCGTTCATAAACGCATGTAATGGTCACTTACCATCTGCGTCTGGATCTGCCTACCTCTCTTACTTCTTACTAAATTTTCTGTACAAATAATTTTCATGTCGACATCGGTATGACAAGCTTTCTTAACAAAGCCACAAACAGTTATTTCACTTGTTTATGCGATGACCTTTAACATAGTTGAGCCCTATTCATAGTTCGACGTTTCGACATACGACAATGTTGTTTGACGAAAACAATAAAGAGGCAGTACATCACTGTATGACTATCGATGCAAAGAAGAATAAAGTACTTTGAACCTAAGACTTAAGGTTGGAAATTGCTACTTTTCAATAAATATTAGTGCAAAAACAAAATGTAAGCACACGTGTTTATTATGGTAGCCACGATGTCAATGGAATTTTTGGGATTTAAAATAAGAATTTTATGTTTTATTATAAACTAACAAGTCCCACGGTGTTACTCTCGGTTATTATTGTAAATCGCGAGTGACTCGACTCGTGAAAAATGAGAAACAAATGTTATAAAAATAACTTAAAAATAGTTCCTTTTGTTAGTACAAGCTAATAAGTATAGTGTAACCAAGTATTTGAACCCTCTTTATTTCCCTGTCGAGGTCGAAACAAGTCCCCTAAAATACACACGTAAGTACAATCAGAATTTAAAAACCCCTCACGATGGCAATAATGCCACAGAAATTCTTTAGATAAGAATAATGGTTGTTTTCTTAGCCAGTTTATTCATATTTTGAAAGATTCCCCCTCTATTAATTTTAAAAATATTTCAACTTGGTTCATGTGCGCTACCAAAACTCAAAAAAATCTATATCGATTTAATTACAATTTTATCAGGTTATAGAACAGCCCCTCTAGACAAGTTGCAAGCGTTTTCTGTTTTCTATCCTAATCTCTATTCTCTTGTTACATTGGCTTATATTTTGTTTTGATCACGTATCTGAGTGACAATAGCCTAACAGGCTATTGTCACTCAGATAAGAGAATAGAGATTAGAATAGAAAACGACAAATGTTTGCAACATTGCTAGGGCAGGTTTCGAGGATGGCCGAGTAGTACGAGTATACAGGTCGGTAATTTAAATATTTTACCTCTAACTAATATTATAAACCTGAAGAGTTTATTATTTTATTTGGTTAACGCTCGGTTAAATCTCAAGTGGTATCAATCCGTTTCGAATAAATATTTCCGTGTTATTTATATTGCATTCATCGGAGTATTAGCCAAAAATGTTGGGAAAACGAGAGAATTGAATCCCTTGTGTTGAATTGAATCTTGTTTCCCTTTACGAATTGTTTCCCTTTACAACTCTAAAAAAATGCGCTATACCATAATTATGTTTGTTTACCTTATGGTATATACATTTCTTCACGCTGCGGACAATAAAAGACACAGACTAGGTTGCATGGTTCAGGAAAATTATGGTCACTGTAATGGTAGGAGTTCGTTGAGCATCATCGAACTGTCACGACATTACGTCTGACTAATGGGCTATTGCCACATCTCAAGTAACATATTTCTATTTTGTATTTTTAAAGTAATAACCAATCATGAAGTCAATTAATGTTTTTCAGGAATAGTTTGAATTTACTTTATAATCCGACAGGCGTGTGTAAGATGTGTAAGAATATTATTACACACAAGCTAAACAATATAATGTCATATGTCTGCGTAATATTTAAAAAAAAACAAAAACTTAAAAGTAAAATCCACATACAGACAGAAACTCCTATACTCCGATATCTTGCAAGAGGACGAGTCAGTAAAATTAAATCAGAATAATTTCCGAACGGAAAAAAAAAGAAAGAAGATGCAAGAAAGTATACAAGATAAAAACTTTTTTGTGCCCTAAATCAACAGAAATTATAGCTAGTAAGCCTGTTATCTTATTTGTTTTATAAATTATTAGACGTTTACTGAGATTTAAAACTTTTCTGACCTTGGTGGTATCGATAATTTCGAATTAAATTTAATTATTTTATTACTCAATATGTGGGTTCTTACATCCTACTAAAATTTTACACGCAAAAGTTTATATAAGAATAGATAAAGATATTTATATACATATTGACATATTTCTAATAATATTCTTATACTTTATTCTTCTTTGCATCGATAGTCATACAGTGATGTACTGCCTCTTTATATGTTTGTTGCTCTTTCACGCAAAAACTATTCAAAGGATTTTAATTGAACTTTACAGTAATCTACCATATTATATCAGAATAACACATAGGCTACTTTTTACTGTAATAATCGTCTAGCGAACCGGCCCTATTTGGCACGCCATTTTTTAAAATTCTAATATTTCCTCTACTATAATTTTATTTATTTATTATAATTTCATATGTAATTTTAATTTTATTGTATTACATTACAGATTTTATAGATTTAATGCCAAAGGTCTTCATATGACGATCAGATTACAAACTGACTTATGACTTGGGAATCAGTGTTCCTCCAATAATACAAACAACGTAATCGCAATTAATCGAAAGGAAGGCTATTTTTGTTAGCGTGTCTTACGCTAACAAAAATAACCTGCACAACATGATTTCCAAAAAACCAATAAGATACATCACATATTGACATATTTCATGCAATTATCTTGACGTGTGTGTGTTTTGTACGTGTGTGTACGCATAAATTACACATAAACCTTCCTCTAGAATTACTTGAATTGCTGAATAGACAGTGGAAGCGACTTCATCTAATCAAATGTAAAGGTGTCTAGTGTCTCACTTCTGTCTGGGTGCTTGCATCCAGACAGAAGTGAGGCACTAGACATCTTTACCTAGACTTTTTGACTAGACACCGAGACAGGAAGTCACAGTGACTTCCTGTCTCGGTTAATCTCTCTAAGTTAAAATTGTTAATACCAATTTAGAGTTACATGATGTACCTTTTAAAAATATGAATGTGTTCATTTACCTACTAGTGTACGGGCCGGCTCGATTTGAGTGTTATAGAAATCTGCTTTGCTCTCCTCCTTTAGATTCTGCGGGAAACTCAAACTACGGTAACACACTAGTGACATTTGTTGCAGACCGTTATTAATCCAATGGTAACTTTAAATCAGATTGTTGGCTTATTTGCCCTCTCATACCATCAGAAATCGAAAATAAATTTTTAATCGTACAAAGAAATTAACAAAAAAGAAAAATTTAAAATATAGAAATCCCTTTGAAATTCTGCAGTAATTCATTACAGAACTGTGTCAAAATGCTTATCCGTCGTCATTCGGAACAGGCAGCCGACATCTTGTTATTCGATGTTTAGACAGATGTGCGTTTAAATTGTACAAATTGTTATTTTTGTCACTGGTGTTTATTTACGTCTGTTTGTTTAGAGACCAGACCTACCCTCAATTAAGGGATTACTAAACCCAATTTGCATGTAATAACTCCAAGGTAATTGTGCAGAGGTGTTGGTAGGGTATTTGAATTCAAATGTTGTTTAATGTTGTTCATTGGAGCTTGTATTTAATTTAGATTATATTTAGATATAATGAATTTGTGAATAATGGCTAGATGTAAATAGATTTTATTTAACTTCACATAATGGAGAAATATTCAATATAGAAAAGATTTTATAGCTTACTAGCTGCGCCCCGCGGTGTTACCCGCGTATTTTCAGGATAAAAAGTAGCCTACATATGTGATTATCCAGAACTCATTTTTAAATTAGCCGAATTAGCCATTTACAATCTATCATTAAGGTCAAGTGTGTTATGCATAGCAACCCGTGAAGTTTTGACAGGAGATAAACAGTGATACATTTTGATATCTACGATTTAAGTATTTCTATAATCACGTAGCTTTCGCCTTTGTATCTCGATTATTGCAGTAAAAAGTAGCCTATATGTGTTATTCTGATATAATAAGCTATGTTACTGTAAAGTTTCATCCAAATCCAGTTTGCGTGAAAGAGCAACAAACATACATACATACACACTCACAAACTTTTGCGTTTATAATAATAGTAAGGATAAGTTATTCCATCACTGAAGTATTATTTATTTCTTTTTAAAATTTTCAACTAAGTTCAATTAAAATCAGAAGACAGTGACAACACAGATCTCAATTTTTCGACTAGTCTGTGGACCATACTTTCTTGTTCATTCTTTATTTGATTATCTTAACTGTTAATTAAACAAAGTTTATATTAAAAACTTTTTTATTAAGAAAAGTGTTAACTTTTCTTTTTTTCTTCAAGACCTTTGTCACAATTCCGACTTTGTAGGAACTGTCTTGCGAAATTTAGCATTAGAAACTTATACAAATACTTTTAACCTATTTGAAGCCAAACATCAATTATTTCAAAATTTCTTGATTATATCGTTGTTAGGGTTACAAATAAAAAATATATGAAATAAATAACTTCAAAATAATTGTGATGCAGATGTATCTCACTAGGCTGACATAGTGTGGGTCAATATGCAGCTATTTGTGCTGAGGATGATAATAACTGTTGGTGACCCCTACTTCTTTATTTTAATCATGCTTTCCATCACCCAGAGTAAAGTCACACAAGACACACACAAAAAAATTAAAGATGTGTTACCAAATTGGTACAATGGTCATTTGTGAGTAAAAATAGTAAAGCAAGATGTGTAATACAAAGACTCTTTCTTCACGTTTTGCAGTCTCGTTTTGTTCTATAATAGTGCAGTACACACCTCATTACTTTAAGTAGCTGTTTAGGGAGATGATCTGCCCAACCAATTGCATTCTATCAATATTTTACGTGTAGAGGTACCCTAAATAAAAATATGTTTCGTGATTTTCTTTATCACTTCGTCGACGTGAAAAAACACAAAGCAATATAAAGGAACAACTAACCGTTTGGACGGGTAGTCGAGGAAGGACGAACGGACGCACGGACATGACGAAACAATAGGGGTTCCGCATCATGAACTGCGGAGCCTTAAAAATATTAATTTTTAACATAGCTTTTATTTTCTTCTTGCCTACCACTTATCTAAAATATAGATTTTTCATGTGAACATAAAAATGAGGCTTGTCAAAGGCATGTATGGCAACCCTAAAACTATAATAAAATATTGAAAATTGACAATAATATTGTCAATTTTCAATATTTTATTACAGTTTACCGGGCCCTTTAGTTCATGAAGAATATATTATATTCTTCATGAACTAAAGGGCCCGGTAAACGATCAAACTTGTTTGACAAATTTGTTGGTCGAAATTCACGTTTACATCAAAAGAGCCCTGTAAACGATCAAACTTGTTTGACAAACGCGTCAAACACAGCAGCACACTATCAAATAATTTGACAAACACGTTAATTTGACATATAATTTGATCGTTTACCGGGCCCATAACTGTTCACGTTTTGTCACAGCGAGGCAGCCAATATTAATTTTTAGAATATGAAGACATTGTCGCCGTTTTCCAAAAATTGGTTTTATTATTATAAGTACCCCATCGGAGATCACTACCAAACGACCCTTGGGCCCGTCAAATGGTCTTGTGTATTTTATTGAGGGTCAAATGTGATAATGTCGTATTGGTCAGTTCGATAAAATGTAGAGATGTTTATTGATGTGAAACATTCAATGCATGGCGACGCGATTCCTTGACATCGCCATGCTATGTGACAGTTTTTTAAACATGTAATGAACCCGAACTAAATTATTTTCAAACTAGTGTAAAAATATTAATCCTTTTCAAAAGGAGGGGCGTTTTCGACGCAAGTATCTTTTAACCGGACTGTGGTGGGAACGGGTGACGCGTCACTCCAACTCAAAGGGAGGATCCTCCAACCAGGCGTGGTGGTCATACCTAGCGGGCCACAGCCCAACGGTTGATGTTGAGTAGTTTTATCTATAATAATCAGCGCGAGAATATCAATTCACGATCAGTATTCACTCTGTCTAGTTCGGCCCTACTTGGTTCAGGATATCTTCGATATATGGCGCTGTAGTATGTTTTAGCTTAAGCTGTATGTTGAAATCATCAATCCTGCTATGACTAAGCAATAAGGAAGGACATTTTTTTTTTAATACCGTAGCTCTTAGCTAAGAGGCTTTCAAAGAAAATTTATATCCATATTGATAATAATACGTTACACTTGCATTAAAACAGATGGCTCGAAGTCAGCTTGCAGTCGTGTTGAAAATATCCTTTATTTTTAAAGAAATGCATATCTTGTGCACTCGCAGTTCTGCACATGATGGTTTTCAGTTACTTTCTGTAGAGAAGAGGCACTATACATAGATTTACAAATTTTAATATTTGAAATCGATCTGACTTAGTGTACAGTAAATTCATATAAGTAAACAAACATAGTGGTTGATTTTTCGCAACTGTAGTCACAAAAAGGCAATTCTGGCTCACTGTGCGGAAACTCTCGCACATATATTTTATAATGTTATTACACATATTATGGGACATCTTATGGAGGTTTTATCGTCTTAATATAGTCCTTTATTGTGCTGGCGTAATCGTTTTTCTCGAGTATTTTTTTATTTTTATTTCAAAAGATTTTATTTGGCAAGCCATCTTTTTTAAGACGTTGCGTGATAAAATATTATTTTGTGATGTTTTTGTGACGCTGTTTAAGCCAGGAATGGTTTATTTTTTATTAGGCTTTCTAGGTGAAAAAACTCGAATTTTGAACAATACAATTTTTAGTGAGAAAGAAAATCCTTCATTTCTGTCTTTTATGGCTTTAGTCTTTAGCCACGTGCGACTTTATATAAGGAAAATAAGGGAATCTTTATATTTAGAAACTTGACGAAACTGGCAAGGCTTCACTTTTTACAATACACCAACTTATATTTAAAAGAGTTGTCAATTACATAAAAAACATCACAGCTTTAGTAGTTGAGAAAGCTATATTAATTTCTAAACTTGTACCACTTGTACTACTTGAGCTGTTTTTTGAGTGGTTTTTGAGTTTATCGCCAAAAGACAGACAGACGGATTTTATTTTATTATATGTAGTGAAGATACACTATACAAATACAAGAAATAACTCAAAATAGTAACTTGTTCCGTATTATCACAAATAAAGATCGTGCTTTAGAGATGTACAAGTTTCTTGGTTTTCTCTTACCGAGTTGAGATGTCTTTGAATAATATATTGGCTAGATTTAATACGTGCTATTGTAACGCATTCAGTAGTAGTTGGTGCTTGGCGTGTATCCATTGAATTAATAGTTGGTGTTAGATATTACCTTCCGTTGTTTGTTGTGAAATGTGGCCACGTCTAGACAAACATTAAACGATAGCTGAGTTAGCGTCTTCCTAAGCTTATACATTTTAATGTACTTGGAAGCATAAGCGCCTAAGATTAAAGGCCACTTTTAAAACGCTGAGTTTTCATGTTATAGAACTTTGAAGTTAATTAATAGCAACATCACACGTACGGCAGTCAAATTTAAAACAAGGCAGGGCCTGTGCTGTAGTATGGTACTGCGGGTAAACATTAAAACAAAAATAGAGGAGTATAAATAGGAAATCTAGTACTGGGCTACGGTTAAGAGGACTCTATCATTTTGAATCTGATATTATTGTTTAGTAACGGATTAAGAATACGGACTGTCTTTACTCCTAGTCATTCCGTTGGAGACCTAAGAGCCATCAAAGGGAACCAACAAACGAACGAATCTCAGCAGAACAACGTCATTGCGAAGAAACATCTCACTAAGCCGCCATGGTGTGGGTCACCGTGCTGCTATGCTAAATATTATATATTTATATGTATTCAATATTCACTTGAATAGTACGAATTCCAAGACGAGACTATTTGCAACAATGACTACAAGTATTTTAAATACCTTCTCCAACCCTTGTCAGAGGTGGGATGCTAGCGCATGAGGTTAGTGTTGCCACAAAAGAAATTGAGTACATTTATTGCAAATGTCTTAATAAGTTAAATAAATCCATACACAGGTACTAATATATAAATATAGTTTCTAGCAAATGGCACACATTTATTTGTCGCCTCGGGGCTCGTTGCATTTAGTATCTGTCGCGAGATTGTTTGCACCGCAGGTCCCGTTCTCCCATGAATTATTAACTGCACAGAGTTTTATATACTGATGGATGAGTTTGAGACATCTTGTGACACCTACTTTATTATACGAGTATTCCGTAAAACACATGATGAATCTATTCCGTAAACAGTTTTCTTGGGAATATTAATATCATTTGGGTTACTTGTACAACCGGTTTTACCTGAATATCAATTTTTCCTTGGAGCAACTAGCATCGGACCTCCGCCACTCCAAGTGCGTACTGAGCTGTTTTAGTAGTTATCTAATATTTTTAAAAGCTAGAATTACTCATGGTTTTTGTTGCATACGATTCGCATTTGCATTGCATTTGATTCAAAACTTGATAGGTTGTTATTTTGTTTTCAGGTAACCCTATTATTTTTCTAAAATAAAAGTAGCCAAGTTTTTTTAACTGTATCTGTAACTGTAACAGTTTTAAGTTTATTAAATGGTGGAATAGAAGTCCTAGACGTGAGTTAAATTTCAATAATTTAGTTTAACAAGTTCTACCAAGTGCTGACAATCGAGACTATAAATCATACTTATCCTTTAAAATCGGTTCAGTAGTTTAGACACCATGGACAGTAGACACTTTTAGGACATACAAGTATTTACCTAGACTACAAAACTATTGAAAATTATTATACTTGTTGTTAATGACTACAATTTTATTTAAATTAATGTACAAAGTAAATAAACCTTACAGTTTTTTTAACTTACTTAAAGAAATGATTATAATAGACAACAAAAAAACAAAAAATAAAATACCTACCTGAAAGCTTTTTCGCATGAAAAAAATTACACTTGTTCTGCCATCTGGTCTCCTTGTTACAAAAGTTTTTCTAGTTGGCTAGTTATAAATTTCAACGCCAGGTGGCAGCACCAGAATGAATTTGTCAAAATGATTGAAAGCGCCATCTATTAATATAGTTCTGAACTTTTGCAAAGTTCCTATTCTTTATGATGACAAATTTTTACTCTAGATGGTACTACTTACTGTATTTGTAAAATTGTATTATGAAGTGTTCCCGAATATTGTCTTATTTTAATACGTTAGGTATTATAATATTGCAAGAATTTCTAAGATACCTTATGAAATTATTTTATTTTCAAACTACTGTAAACTAAGAACGCAAAAGTTCGAGTCTGTGATCTTGTCTGTGTTTGTGACGGGTCACCTGATGGTATGTATGAATGATGATGTATAGACGCCTGAAACTCAAGAGTCTTATGAGAATCGTTTTTTCAAAATATAATATGCATTATGTTTGTTTATACTTTTATTTCCTTCTTGACTTTAATTTTATTACCTCTCTAGCAGTTGCAATTAAAGTATATATTTTCTACCGTATAGGTATATCCTCGGAATCGGGATGGGTACCGTCTTTACCCATCGTAAATAAACGTAGACTTTTATGTGTTTGTTATTTTTTTATTAAAACCGAGTCTTCACGTTCTGAGTCGGTTGAGCAAATTAGATGCCCCTCATTTTAAACCCCTTTATAGCTAATATTTAATCACTAGCTGAGTCCCGCGATGTTGCCCGATATTATTGATGTGAATCACGAGTAACACCGCGCCGCGGAGCTAATTAGGTTTGAAAAAATTAGCCTAATTTACTCCTCATGTCATGAGTTATCTGACAGTGAAGTCCCGTCAAAATCGCCTAAGCCGTTCCAGAGATTACAACAAACAGACACACTGAAAGACAAACAACCATTTTTGAAATTGCTTTTGTTGTGTAATCAACTTA
This sequence comes from Phragmatobia fuliginosa, assembly GCA_932526445.1. NCBI lineage: Eukaryota > Metazoa > Arthropoda > Insecta > Lepidoptera > Erebidae > Phragmatobia > Phragmatobia fuliginosa. The sequence continues at coordinate 8,933,324 of OW052064.1, read as the reverse complement.
CCTATAATAATTTAATTAAGCATTCAAGAAAAACTGTTCGTTTGAAATTACAAACAGACACTTCATTTTTATTTATCCATACAAAGAAATAAAATTGATCATTGACAATTGATTGATCATTAGATTTTTTACTAAATGCATATCAAAGTGTATACGGTACTAACATCAATACAGCTATTTTTATTTTTTTATATTACGGCTAATGACTGGATTACCGACTGGCTAACCGATTGTCACGGTACTTTCGTATGCAGAAAGCTGATGACATGAGGAGTAACTTAGGCTATTCATTTACACTAGCTTCTCTCCGCGGCATTACTCGCAGCTTACAACCATAACCGCGGGTAATAACTCAGCTAGTTGCGAATCAATATCGCACGTCGCCTAGTCACCCCTATCTCTTTGGCGTTATAGCATATGAACGATGCATTCTATCAACCACGATTTCCGACCGCACGCGTTCTGACTTATCTTTTGGTTTTTATAGCCTGCAGTAATCGCCACTGTTTACAGTGTGCACGCACTTAATACCACGAGTGTATGTGTGTATGTGCATGTAAGTGTGCGTGTGTTTGAACTGCACCCTAACGCCAGTGCATAGTAGCCTTTATGACACCACAGGTACCGTAGGGTTGTCAGACATTTATATATATTTGTTTTATATTCAAGCCTGCCAAAGTGACTTTACTCTGCGTGATGAAAAGCATAAGTAGAATCCAGGAGTAGGGGTCACCATCCTCATTGTGAGTGTAGACCATGCAACATGTTGACCTACACCATGGCGGCCTAGTGAGATGTTTTTGCACCATTCCCCGACTTCCGAAGGCCCGGAGAATGATCCATAATTATTTGGCCTCCGGTCTCCCACCCACCAAAGAAATAAGACAGCACGAATTCAATCATTATTAGGTTGGTCTTCTGTGTAAGCATTGTACTCTCTCACCTTCCTAGCCTTTATTATTCCCAAGATTATTTGGAGCCGGGTACTAGTTCAAGCAGCTAAACGGAACGACTACCATCGGTCCGCCACGCCGCAACTTTGAGAGCAAACTGAATTCGAAGGTAGAACTAGTTGTAGTAATTAAATATATAAGTGCACTAAGTTTACAATAACAATTGCCATAGGTGTTCACGACATCAGTGACCGACGACATTAAAGACTCCCCAACGCACGGTCGTCAAGCACGGCGCGGCGCACCGGTTTATCCTCCATGCTCCGGGTTGCTATTTTAACATTTTAGTCACATACGTTAACCGGTAAACCAATAATGCAATAATGGTACGTTACTAAACAAAAACTGCACTACGATACACCGACCATTTGAAAAACTTGACCGGCAACGGTTGAATGCGTATTGCCCAGACTGGTATAGGTGGAGCTCCTTGAGTTCGTTCAGCGGTGGACAGCAGTATCAGGAGTTAATTTGAAACAAAAACTTATAATATACATAATTATATTGTAACAGCCCTATACACGGAACGTCTACACTCGCCGCATACACTGCAACCCGAGCCTCTACCGGAGCTAATTAATTATACGTAACAATCTACATGTAACTATGTTGCAATTAATTAAAAGATAAACCTTTCTTTCTACAGCAGTATTTGTTTTAGGACAATCTGCAGTTGGATGTACTAAACGAAAACAACTACTTTTTATTTGCTCCGTGGTTCTTAATTATTGTATTACCTGTATAGGTAATAAAATACGGACCCCAACTAGGTATCTAGTTGGGGTCCGAGAGTTTAGTAAGCACGCTCTTAAAACACTAGTTTTACTTATTGTCTAAAACTTAAGATTTCGGTTTCTCATGTGTCGGATAGAGACAATATAAATCAGCAAACTTTACCTGTTAAATTGTGTTAATATTGATTAAATTTACAACAAGAACAGTGAGTAGCATCGCAGGGCGAAGCTTGTCTAAATAAAAGTTAAGCGGTGAGCTAAACCGCTGCACCGATTTCCTTAAATTTGGCATTGGGTTAGGTTAATTCTTGAGGAAAACATTACGAGAAAGGAGGAGCCTTTCCATGACAACCGACATACTCGCGCAGTAAGTTAATAATGTATTCGTCAAAGAGTTACTTCACGAGAATTTAAAATCAAAAGTTCCTAACAAAATATCTTCAGCAGCCCTGCGCAGATGCACTTGGTTCATAAAACCAAGTTGAGACACGTCCGCAGGCAATTAGACATACATTCGCACCCTCCGTGTCGTACTCTATTTGCGTCGCATTGTTTTACCACTACCCGGTTTGAGCAACGATCTGTATGCCTCCATTTCAATGTGTACTCTTTTGTTTAAATGCTGCAGATTTTTAGGGCACTATTAAAACTGTATTTACAGTTCCTAATGACCGCTAAACACATAATTATCTTATTAAATATCCTCTATCTTAAAGATTTATCGAGCGTATGTATTTAGAAATCATTGCAGATTAATTATCGGTGATCGATAAATCTGTGCAACTCGGTCTGAAAAAATTAATCGTAACGTGAGTAGTGGGCAAAACAGAACTGAAATTCTAATGACGTTCTTGTCCGGGAGTCGAAGGTAAAAGGCTCATGGCGACAATGATGATGAACCACAGATTGCAAAAACTGAGGGTAAGCGACTTTAGCTGCCTATGGACCTAAAGTACGTAAAGAGGTACTTATTCTATTGCATTGAACAAGGCAAATTTATGCAAAACAAATGCATTAATAAATGCATTAAAAATGATCCAGACATACATAAGTCACATTGCAAAAGGTATTTTTCGGTCTCTGTCTACCTTGGATGGAAACCAGGATTAAGAATGTAACATAATTTGACTGTTTTGGTAGCGCAGTAGTAGTGTATGCGACTGCTGTACTTGCGTCTCGGGTTCGATTCCGATATGTTTGTGTGATATGTATTTACAAAAAAAAGGATTTTTATGTATTTATATCAGTTGCCTAGTCCCCATAATACAAGCTTAGTTTGGGACTAGATGACATTGTGCGTAAGTTGTCTGAAAATATAATTGAGACTAATTTACATTATAAACATAAGCTCCACATATAAACAGTAAGGACTAAAATCAATGACGCATTCTCTAATAGCAGCCAACATCGTTTAACATGGACTAAAACTCAATTGTTAGCACCCGCGTCCGGTCGGCTTTGATCTCCCCAAGTCACATACATGATGGGCTGAAAGAGGAAACAGGTGCAAAAGCTCATCACCGCTTTATTGGTGAATTACGCTTAAACTCATAAGGTGTCATAAAATGATTACAGTAAAAGCACTTACAAAAGACGTAAAAACTTTGCTTGCATATACATAATTATTTTTGCACTTCCGAATTTTGTTAATGTACTTTATCAAGAATCAGGATCAATTATTTTGTTACTTTTATTCCTAAATAATAAAAAAATATTATTAGTATGTAATACAATTGTTATCGTTTAAGTTGTCATAATTATCGTCGGGAAATGTTACAATTTAATTCTCAATACATCCTCCTTGTTAAGAGGCTCTGTTTTACCTTTTAAATTTATACTAGCCTGAGCGACTCCACCCGCGTGTATGTCGGTTATATCCTTGTTCAGGCGCTAGACTATCCGTGTGCCAAATTTCTGTTAAATCGGTTACGTAGTTTCGGCGTGAAAGCACGACAAACGGGCTGACAGATAGTGTTACTTTCGCATTTATGATATTATTGAGGATTAACAATAATGTTCACATTGCAAAAATTACAGCTGTCCTTTTAAGAACAGTTTTAACTAAGATTATAATAAAAATAACGATGTAGAAAGTTATTTATTAGTACATTGCTAGTTGTCAAGCTAAGCAAGGCCTGTGTTATGATAACCATTGTTTGTTTGTTCGTGCTGATCGCTACTGGTGGTGGAATTATTAATTGATTCAGCTACTTCGTTTTGCATGTTAACATGTGTACGTGCATGCACACACCTGTGTCTGTGTATGTATCTGGACGTGTATGATAGTGGTGTAAGGACTAATGCCGTACTTATTTGTTTAAACAGTATATGTCAAGTTTCTGGACTTAACCATTTTAGATTTTATTTCTACTCTTTGCTAGGCCTACAATATGTTTTTAATTTTCATTAAGGATGTGTTTTCTTTTATATTTAGGCCTACCAAAGGGACTCTATTATGTTTGATGGTAGGTATGAGACGTATCCAAGAATACGGATCACCATTCTCATTGTGAATACAGACAATGCAGCGTGGGGACCCTCGCTATGGCGGCCTAGTGAGATGGTAATACACCATTAGACCTCCGGTCTCACACTCACCAACGAAAAACGACAGCAGGAATGCTGTCACGTTCTTCTGTGTGAGAGTAGTACTGCCCCGGTCGAGCAAGCCCATTTGTGCTGAGGTCAGCGTGGCTCTACTTAATTCAAAAAGTTGCATAGCTTAACGCTTACGGTGCAGGTTCAGTTCTAAGACTAACTGAACTATAGAGCAAAGATGTAATGCATTTGTTTGGGTCAGGAAGAGGTACGGTCCGATGCTTTGTTGGAACTGCTCTCATATGTACAATGGTCCACGGTGAGAACCTTAGTGTCTGCATACATACAAGGAAGAAATGTCTGAAACTAAAATAGTAGAGAAAAAGTAAAACAAGATTGTTTCTTTAAATGCTGAAACATCAATTACAAGCTTAATTAGTGCTTCTTGCTTGAATGAACTGAATGAACTTCTCGTTCAGTAAGTAAATTAATTACTTACTGAACGAGAAGTTCATTCAGTTAGCTTTTAAACTTTCTTTTAAACTTTTAAACCCCGAGTCAGCCGTAAAGTATTGATCCTGTTAATTGCATCTTGTATACAACTCGTCTTTTTAATAGCGACTTTGATAATGTATTGTTTGAGGCTGGAAACTTTAAGAACCTCTTATATTTGACGCAAAATAAACACGAATTAAGAAATCATATTGGAAATTCATATTAGTTTTATAAAATCAAAAATAACTATGCCGTTTTTGTTACGCTTTCAGGTTAAGTCGCTGCATAAATGTTTCATGAAATTTAGTTCTTAAAGAAGGACATAGTATGTAGTGTTTATCGTGAAAACTGACATATGGCCTTAACCCTGTCTTGAGAGGCCTTAACCCTTGATTGAGGGCGAAGCCACGAGCAGTTAGTTGTTTATAAACTACAAATACAAGTAAAATCACAGAAACAACTTACAATGAATTCCTAACAAGTGGGTATTCGCACGTGCGTGTGCATATATCTGTGCACGCGCCGCCGGAACCACATGCGTAAGATCAAACGGCACACCGGACGCGACGCCATGCTGTCCTCGTAATGTACATTATTAATTTTGTACGAACTAGAAATTTTGCATGAATAATAAGCATATCAAGTAACAAAATAGAGTAGGTACGCTGACTAAGTAGGATACTTTCGTATGCGGCTTTTGTTTGAGACTGTGCATCTAGGGTTTTTATATATCAATGAGGTACGCTTACTAATTCATATATAGTATCTATGCCATATCCATACTAATAGTATTATAAATTTTCAAGTAACTGTCTGTATGTCTTTTTCGCTTTCAGGGCAAAACGTTCATAGCTTGAAGATACTTTCATACTTGAGGAATGATATTGATTACATAAGCTATTCATTGCAATAAAGTTACTTTTTGTTCTTGTGCGTTTAAACCTCTTTACACTACGGAACGGATTTCTGAAGAACGGAACTATATTGGAGAGTGTGATTCAAAAGGATAGATATAATGTATACAATAATATTTAATTTAATATTAAACGAGCAATTCTTATATATATAAATACATTAATATATTATTATTTACTCTTTATTAAAAATGTCTCTAGGATGCTCTCTTCAACTTGGCTAGAGGGGCTTTTCTTCTCCATAGGAATGACAGTTTTGGTACTAATCAACTAGAGTCATTAATGTAACGTTTCGAAAGTGCCTGGCAAGGCCTAATTGAAGGCCTACTTATAAATAAATATTTTGGACATCTTACACACGACATCATCTAGTCCCAAAGTAAGCAGTTATGGGTACTAAACAACTGATATAAATACATAAACATACTTTTTTTTTGTAAATACATACATATTATACATAGAAAAACACCCAGACTCCGAAACAAATATTTGTGGATCACACAAATAATTGGTCTGACCCGGGAATCGAACCCGAGACCTCTTGATCAGCAGCCGCATACGCTAACCACTAGACCAACGAGGCAGTCTAAGCTTATTAAATTTGATTTATGACCTGGCTGACTCTTCCGTACGCACTGCTATGGAGAGGGCTATGTTCGGCATTTCTCTAAGGGATCTTACTAGAAACGAAGTAAATCGGCAGAGAACTAAAGCTATCGACATAGCGCACAGAATTAGCAAGCTAACATTCTGGCCGACATGTACACGATGGTTTATCCCGACTGCCGAGGTAGGCCGCCGCGGGGGTTTAGTGGGTAGACCGGGTTTCCCTTAACCCACGAACGGTATGGTGCGAAAAGCATTCAACGCGTCATGAAAAATTTTCATATAATTTAGTATTTTTACAAACAGGCGCAGCCGCAGGCTAAAGCTAGTTTAGAATACAGAATGTAGTCATTACTTACTAATAGTAATGATTTAAAATTACGAGTTTGTTGGTTCAAAATAACTATTTCGTTAAAAGTTTACATGTCAGGATGGCCGAGCGGTCTAAGGCGCTGCGTTCAGGTCGCAGTCCACTTCTGTGGGCGTGGGTTCGAATCCCACTTCTGACAGAGTTCATTTTACACTTTTAATGAAACATTTTAATGAGACAACGCAACGTTTCAGTGGTGGTTATGCACTTATTATACGTACAAAATACAATAATTATTATTTATTTAATACATATAGTGCATTATATTAACACAATGTATGAAACAAAGAGTCCTTGATGTTACTTATCTTCTTTGAATGGTCGGTGTTTCTTCAATATTGAACAGCGCTTTTGTGCTATAATATGTGTAATAAGTAATAATCTTATCTTAACGATGTCTGTCTGTAAGAAATTTACTTATTTGTTAAAGGTATGTCATTAAATTTTATGTTAACCATTATTATTTATATAAGTGTCATTGGTATATTGGTCATCCTCCTAGCCTTTATTCCCAAGTTTATTTGGGGTCGGCTACTAGTTCAACCGGTTTTACCTAAATTTCAGTTTTTCCACGGAGCGACTGGCATCGGACCTCCGCAACCTTAAGGGAGAACTGAAATTCTAAGATTGAACTAGTTGTCAGTATATTTGAGGGCACTGACTTCCCAATAACGATTGCCATAGATGTTCATGACAACCGGGACCGACGGCTTTACGTGCTCTCCGAGGCACGGGCGTGAATCACCGTCAAACTTCCAAACTCCGGGCAGCTATTAGGTATTGGTATATTGGTATAGACAAATAATAATATATTGTTCACAGTTTGAAGATATACAGATTAAAAGTCAAAAGTTGTGAAACTACAATCGTTGTTAAAGTATTCTATACGTTTCACACTTTTTATAAAAATTATATAGCCTACTCAGGGATTGCCAAATGGCGGACCGCGGTCCGCATCCGGACCGCTGACCCATTTTGTACGGACCGCGAGAACACAGTAACTTAGGTACACTAAACTTGTGTGTGATAATAAATATACAGTATACAGAATTACAAAAATTAGCTTTGAAACTTCTTATTTTGTTTGGATCAACATATATTTGTGAAGCAGCATTTTTGAAGATGAAGTTCATTAAGAATAAATTTCGATCTCGACTTTCTGCTGAACATCCCCAGGATTTAATGTCAATAGCTTGCACCAATTTTACTCCAAACTTCAGACAGATAATTTCGCAAAAGTCATTGTTCGCATTGATACCTATGTAACAAAATACTCATATTATTTCCCTTAATTACATTTGTTTAATAAATATTTTTCTTATAAATAAAATGTGCGGACCACGATGGTCATTTCATTTCTTAAAACGGACCCCGAGCGAAACTAATTGGAGACCCCAGGCCTACGTCATCCGGAGCATTACCAGTAAATCGGTTTAGTAGTTTAGTTACTATCTACTATGGTGGTACATACAAACATATAGCTGAGTTCCGCGGTGTTACACGCAGTTATTTTTGTAAATCGCGAGTAACGCTACGGAGCCAAGGTAGTCTAAAAATATTATCGTAAGTTAATCCTTATGTCATCATCAGCTATCCGCCAGTGAAAGTACCTTATAAAGATGTGCTGGATAGACTTGGAATTGAACATAAACCTGAAAGCATTTACAACATCGATGAAAAAATGGTTACATATCTTTGCACCATTAGCAGGAAGTTCTGAAAGCCAAAAGGAGAAAAAGAGTTCATCAAATAGCGAATGAACATGCTGAAAGTGTGACTGTGGTAGGCTGCGGAAATGTTAAAGGATCAGCTATTCCACCATTGATATTGTTCAAAGGTAAGAGATTAAAGGGAGAATTCCAAGACAATTTAAAGGAAGTATCATGACAGAAACTTTCATAGAGTTTATTAACATTTGCATAAATAAAGAACATCAGGGCCATGTCTCCTCACATTTGATGGTGCAAAATGCCACCTGGACTTTACTATTGTTGAGGAAGCTGAGAAATGTGGAATTACTTTATATTGTCTTCCGTCAAATACCACGCATGAGTTACAGCCCATGGATAAATCTGTTTATCGTTCTTTTCAGCACAATTGGGACCAAGAGTTGATTAAATACGTCAGTCAACATCTCAAACGAACCCTTAACAAGACAAGCTTCAATGTCATTCTCTCACAAGTATGGCCGAAATGTATGACTATTACCAATAGCTCGAATTGGTTTTGCGCTATCTGGGTTATATAACCCTACAAACAAATACTACTACTAAATCCTACAAACAATGAGAATATTGCTGTTTTATCTGATGAATCGGGGGAACAAGAGATTTCAACTGCAAATGTGGAATATTCAGATGGGTCAGGCACATATACCGAGAATTTGCCACTGTCCTTGCTCTTAAAAAACAATCCGAATGCTGGAACTCCACAGAAGATAGATAATCAATCAATCACGTGTGAGATTCATGAATTTTTACCAATTCCTAAGTTTAAAGTTGTAGCGACTGCTCCACGCAAGAAGTCTCTGAATTACAGGGCTCGAGAGGTAACAAAGATTTGTTTGGTGACAGTGCTACGAATTCCACATTACAGATTACTGTACCATCGTCAAGAGTAGAAGATGTTCCTAGTACTTCATCCATGATAAAGATTAACACAAAGACACCAAAATCAGCGTCAGTTACTGGCTGCACATCTGCACGACCTGCAGTTGCTTCTACGCAAAAGCGAACCTCAGTAAAGACTGCTTCTTTGACAGCAGATAAGCTTACGAAATCTAAACCAAAACGTCACGATAATATAGGGTATATTATCGTGACGTTTTGGTTGGTACTATCTTGGTACTGGTACTATCCAGCTTTTAAAGAAGATCGAGTGGATGATATGCGACAATGTCTTACTTGTGGCGTTTGGTATTATGAGGTGTGTGTTGGACTCACATCCGCTCATAAAATATTTTACTGTTCAGGAGATTGTTTAAAAAAAAATATGAAAAAGACTGATTAATATAGTAATTTTACATGGTGAGAAACTTGTTAAATCTGATCTAAAATTATCAAGAGTAATTAATTGAAATCCATTAGATTTAATATAAGTATTGACAACGTTTTGTATTCATTATGAAGTTGAATGTTTACTTGTTTTTGTTAAGGCTTTATTAAGACACAGGGTTCCAAGTTCCAAGGCCAAAGTGACCTTTTAGTTATTTGTGTTCACAAAAGTGTGATTTATGTTTCTAAAGTAATTTATTACAAAGTTTAATAAATAAATATAAGTATTTCAAATTACTAGTGCATTGTTATTATAAAATCGTTAGTTAGATAATAAATAAAATAAGGTAGGCCTCATTTGGGTCACCAACCTTAGGTATCGTATTTACTTTCACATGCATTCCGTTGCATGTGCAAAATACCACCAACTACAAAAACGGGACATTTTGCATATGCTCAGTCAATTACTTTAACAGGTAATGCGTTTTGGCTGAGTTGAACTTTTAAATAAGTCTATATTCGGATATCTATGGTCTACATCATACCGAGTATCTGTGTTGAGTTGAATCTGAGTTGTGCATGAGTGCTTAAGAATGTTAAAATATACATAATATCGCACCTCATCATCATCAACAGCCTTTAACAGGCCTCTCCTTTGAAAGGAGGTTTTGGCCTACTATACCATGCTGGCCAGACGGGTTGGTAAAGGGTTTGTTTCAAGTTTTCCTTCTCTTGGCAGTGATGTTAGCTGCTTATTTTGTTCCTTTAGTCGCCTCTTACGACACCCATGGAATGAATAGGGGTGGTGACACTTTGTATTCTTAATCCGTCACCACACAGACCTGTCTATCGCACCTGTTTTATATTAATTAATTTATTTATTTATATTTAATTAATTAATTATATTAGTAGTGGACTAAAGAACTTAATTAAATAACAATTCAATTCCTTTACTAAACTAAACCGTATTTATATTTATCTATTTTGAAAAATTAAACAAGATGTGTAATGTGAAACTAGTATGTGGATAAATAAGTATAGATTAAAACTGTAGCACACATTTACATGTCTACATTGCCATATTAAAACTAATTTTAACAAATGAGATAGATTTGTCTGTCTAGCATTGTTCATTTGTCTGTATAACAACCGGGACCGACTGCATAAAAAATCTTCGAATCAATGGAACGCTCATAACAAATCATAGCACAAACAGCCATCCATCTAGGTACTGACCGCGCTGTCGTAGCTTACCATCACCTACGGAAACTTGGATATGAGCGGTTCTTTAAGGTGAGGTAAATTAGAATAACACTAAATTATATTTAGCCTTTCATTCCTTTTTACCCGACTACGGCGAATCTAAGCTAAAGGGGAAATTGCAGGTACTACTGAAGCAATTTAAATGAATGAGGTATCAATAGATTCCCAATAATGACTCGGATTACAAAAGCTAAAGTTTTACGTTACATAACATAATAATATTTTTAGACCAAGGTTTTACGTAGTCGGGTTTATTGCTATGTTTATAGTATGGATGGCAAACTTGCAGACGGGTAAACGACGCTCCAACTCCCAGCTATTGTAATTAAATTATTAACTACTAGCTTTTGCCCGCGGCTCCGCCCACGTTTTGGTTATCGCGGTAAATAGAAGCCTATGTGTTATTCTGATATGTAAGCTATATTATTGTAAAGTTTCATCAAAACCCATTCAGTGGTTTTTGCGTGAAAGAGCAACGAACATACATACATCCTCACAAAATTTCACGTTTATATTATTAGTAGTATATCGAACAATCTCTGGCACGCCATAATTAGCTAAGTTATTAAGATTAAGCGATTGGTTAATTTACTAATATTACAAGTTTAAGTACAGAAAAATATGTACGTTAATTTAAGTAGTGTGGTTTAAGCATAAATATATATATTTGTGCTTATATGACCAACGACAAAGACTTTTCAATTTTAATCCGTTATCTATCTTATGTGTGTTACGATACCCATGAAAATATGGATAAGAGAAAATATTTATTGACTATATTTAAAGACACTTCCAGAATCCTTAGAGCGATGTTTAGACAGGCGATACAGCACTCCACGCGTGAGGCTGATGATGGTACTTGAATAGTCCCTGGAGCGCTTGCATTTTTTACTAACAATGCGACGGGACCATTACTTGAATGAGGGACGGCTCAAGATGGCAAGGGCCTTAGGATCTTAGAAGCAGATAGTGAAAAGTTGACAGAAAATAAGTTAGTAGATGTATTTACTGGCATGGTATTAGGAAGATAATATAACATCGGTCTGGATCAATTGTCTTTTTTATTGATGAATAAAAGTTATTAATAAAATAAATAAAGTACTTAAAAGCGCCTGAGATGCGATATATAAAATGTATATATGCATTATAGCTAGAACTATTTAAATATAAAGAGTTCGCAATACAGAGGATAAAGATTTTATTATTTATGTTCATTTTACTTCCTTGAAAGTAACTCTCTAACTAGCTACATGTATGAGCACGCCGTGATTGCGGCGGTAAGACCCATTATGGAGGATTGTCTCGCTAATTGAAATGCACAACCAATCTATGGCATACCATAGATTGGATACCATAGTATATTGTATATCTATGATTTGATAACATATCTTTTTCAACTTAAGCAGAGACCTGGCCAAATTAATCACATATATTTGTCCAATATTAGGAAACTGTATACCTGTGAGATGTATATCATCTGTCATGTACTGCTTGGAACGTTGGAACTAGGCGTTTTTGACAGAAGGCGGTTCCGACAAGTTCATGAACGGTTCTTAGACGATTAAAAAACAAAATTGACAAGTTCATGGGATTCAAAGTATAATATTATTTTACTATATATATGTTTATCCGTGACCTGTTAAAGGCTGGTGATGATTAAAATGAGCCACATTTTTTTAAGTACGAGTCTGCCAGACTCCACTCTGCTTGATGGAAAAATGAGTAGAATTCAAGAGTAGTAATTGCCATACTCATTGCGATGTAAACAATGCAGTATGGTACTCACAATACGGCAACCTAATTAGATACCACTGCATCATTGAGTATGTGAGACAGCAATCTCTTACACATAATCACTCACATTATTCTAAATCAAACATCTTATTTTCATTACAATAGTAGGTAGGGACTCTACCTTTTCAATCTTAAATTTTACATTTCATTGTGAAGATTTCCTTTTTGAGTACAAATTGCGATCTCGATAAAAAGAGGGCGGAACCTAAAATGATATTAAATACGTCAGAATATGAATGCCTTGTTTTTTAATTACTTTAATGCGCTTTTGGACGACTCCGACCGTTAATAGACTGAAGGTTTATACAGATAAAATTGGTCCAAGTTGTAAGAACCAACGTCGATACATAAATAATTACTTTTACTTATAAATTTACAAAAAACGAGAACACTCAGAAACACAATATTTAGTAGATGTAAATATAGCAATCTTGTTTGATCTGGCATTAATGGTGTGAATTTAAATACACATTAATGCTCACATGTACAACCATAACAGCGAAGTTCACAAATATCGGGCAATGTAAAGTAAAATTTGGCTTGCGAAAGTCAAAAAAAAATTCCACTTATTATAAACACACGTGTGTAAAAATTATTTGCACTAAGTAACCTGAGGTATTCTGAAATTTTCAATTGATTTTTAATAGCAATCGACGTGGGCAAGGTCACGTAACAAAATAAGTAGTTATCACACCCAAACATAAAACAAAATGGTCATGCTCATATAATTATTATTAGACCTGAAATGGAATTGAACCCATGACTTCTGGCTAAGCAGGATCACTAACCGGATGTTTCTGCGTTGGCTACTAATAATAATCTCTATCTTTTGTGACTTAGGCCACAACCATCAGTAACCACACGTGTGTCTGTTTGTGTTTGCTGTCATCGAAAATGTACAAACTCAACAGCTCCTGTGAGCCGCATTCATTTTTTATATGCACCACCACGGTCAAAGCTTAATATTTATTTTTAAAAACACCCTTCAATGGTGGTTGAACATCTGGGCATATTCGGCCTAATGAGATTTTGAATAGACCTTTTTAACCGTCGAAAACACAGTTTTTTTTCTTTGTTTATTGAATATTTATGTAAAATATAACTTTTTATAAATTATTCTGAATGTTAAGGCATATTTTTTTGCACTAGGTAGTCAATTATGGAATAAAAGACATTATTAAACATTTATTTATTATTTATATTATTCTGTTCATCAAGATCAACAGCCTCGGATCTGCTCTCAAAAGGGGGTTAACACCATACGTCCCCCACACTGGCCGAATGCGAGTTATGTAATCTTGCCGTTGGATGTTTCTAAGCCGCCCGAAGGCCTCCAACTAAGCTTCACGGCTGTTATCTCATGATAACAACCGAAACCATCTGCTCAACGTGACCTCTGAATTACGGAAACGATAATAACATATTAAGCAACAAACGGACACCCATCTAGGGACTGGCCGCGCTATCGTTGCTTACCCTCGGTGATTATTTCCAACCCCCTTAGGCCGGTCGCCCATGAACGCTTCATATGAGTTAACAATATACATAACTCAAATTGGCTCAATGTATCAAAGTAAATTTTTAGGTTAGTACCTATTATTAGACCTGACATGTTCTTTTCTTGTACCGTATTGTAATACCTCTTGTAATACTTCATGTAATACTTTGAAATCCAAACTGGGAACTTAGCACTTGTAAGAGTACACTTAATAAGTTTGTAGGATAATGTTACCTTTCACATATACAGGGTGTAAAAAGACACATACCAAAAACTTCGAGGTTGCATTCAGACCATGATACTGAATAGGTTTAGCGAAAAAAAAACCATAAATATATGTTTACTTATCTAAGTTTTTTTTTGTTTTTTTCTGGTCACATACACATAGTACAACATAACAGGACCCTAACAACCTAATTATCACATTTAGAAAACCAAAAAACAAATAAAATCAATATAACTGCAATGTATGTTACAATAAAATCAGCTGGCCAGAGTACACATGCGTCCGAGCGCGGTTTAATGACCGCTTCGCTCGTCCGAGTAATTACCTACCTAAAATTGTTTGTTGAAAAAACCTAATATTGTTTTCGTGTATGTGTGTTTTCGCTATTCACGCTACAGCGGCATGTTTGATGCGTCGGCTCAAAACAAAGACTCGTGGTCTATGAGTTTTGCCGCCATTAATAAATAAATAAATAAATATTTTGGACATCTTACACACAACATCATCTAGTCCCAAAGTAAGCAGAACTTGTGTTGAGGATACTAAACAACTGATATAAATACATAAACATACTTTGTTTTTTGTAAATACATACATATTATACATAGAAAAACACCCAGACTCCGAAACAAATATTTGACGATTACACAAATATTTGGTTTGACCAGGGATTCGAACCCGAGACCTCTCGATAAGCAGCCGCATACGCTAACCACTAGACCAACAAGGCAGGCAATACAAATGAATTACTTTGAAACTTTCGTCATTTAAATATTTACCTAACCTACCTAATGTCAGAGAATTCGCGTCATAGCGGTGTGCGGCGCAACGGCGGCGCCTTTGAGTTTTGCCGAAAGGTACCTCTTTAACTACTGGCTATTATTTAAATATTTCAAAGAATTTAAATTTCTCTAATATTATAAATAGCGGCACCGAATAGACCAGTCGGTCTTCAATGTTCCTACTGGACACTCGCGTGGTGCATTATAATTTTTTGCGCTTTGTTTTTAGTAGGTATAAGTAAATTAAGTAGTTATTTCGTTTTTATCCTCTTTTTATCTAATTTTAGTGTTAAGGTATTTTAAAAATAGGTGCTTTTATTATAACAAAGAAAGTGGTTATTTATATTGTTTAGTGCGAGGGAATACGGACAAATGATTAGTGCTATAGTGTACCTATTTACCGGTTTAAATCCTTGGTTAGGAACACGAACTACGGCGAAGTTAATTAGAGGTCAAGGAACCCCTATATCGAATAAAACGGTGAATAAGGTTAGAAGAAAAAAAATTCACAAAGTCCAGGCAGTAGGCACTACTTCTGGCAGACAGGATCAGCTGTGCTATGACCGAAGACAATTATGTAAGTAAAATACAGTCACTAAGTAGGTATTTGCGTTAGTTTACCGACGACGCCGTAGGTAGTTAAATTAAATAGTTATGGAAGGCATTGACCTAGCTACTGTGTGCGCAATACATTGGTGGCTTCTGAAATGAACAAAAATCTTGTCACATTGTTTTTTCCGGATACAATTGTTTTTAAGGACAACTGTTTGTTTTTTTTAATAAGTTTTGGGGTGCTGATGCTGCATCTTTCGTTTTCGGAAGTTGTCTGGTTACACCCTGTATAATTGTAAGTCTTTGTACAGACAATATACATATTGCTTTTACTGTGTTTGAAAACGTTGCTATCGATTCAATTAGGTAATTTCAAATTAAATGCTTTTCATTAAATGCCTATGAAAGTAAATACGGCACTTAGGTATATAAAAAGTTCTGTTCTTAAATCTATTCTGTCTGTCAATTTGTTCCGGTTAATCTGTATAACAATTTCGAAGGAAAGTTTAAATTATTTTAAATCAATTGTTACAGAAACTTCTTCATTTTTTCGGAGCTTCAAATAAAGATAATTTTACTGTTTTACCCGACTACGACGAGCTAGAAGGAAAGGTACTTTTTTGTTTCACCATAATGCCTAAACTACTCAACCAATTTTAATTAATAATGAGAGGCGTTAAAACTCTCGCGCCATCACATCTTCCAAGTCCAGCCTGATATGCCGGCAATTCTGCTGCATCAGCGGAAAGCCTTAAACTACGTGAATAACAACAATTAGTATTTTAACCGTTTAGGTTAGAGACGTTAGGTTCATGTTGTCCAAATGCTCATACTATGTTTAGACACTTAGCTTTGCAACTTATTAACTCCTGACCAAAAGGCAGGCCTTTTTCTAGAACAGAGAATGAGCATTGCCATTACATTGCATTGCATTGCCGTTCCGTGTGGTGACGGATTAAGAATTCAAAGTGTCACCACCCCTATTCATTCCATGGGTGTCGTAAGAGGCGACTAAAGGAACAAAATAAGCAGCTAACATCAATGCAAAGAGAAGGAAAACTTGAAACCAACCCTTTACCAACCCGTCTGGCCAGCGTGGTAGAGTAGGCCAAAACCTACTTTCTAAGGAGAGGCCTTTATCCAGCAGTGGACTGTTAAAGGCTGTTTAAGTTGAAGTTGAAGCATTGCCGTTGCATTGCTGCTAGCCTTTTGGGAACGCTACCAGTAAGTAAGCGATGATGCAGAGGAATATTTTAACGCTTGAATATTGCGTAAATATTGTAAATACATATTCTTTAAGTTAATATTGTAAATAATGAGAAGTCAATTCGTAATAATAGCCTATGTGAAATGGGTTATATGTATTAATTTTAAAAACATGTTTTAAACTTTTTGTTGTCCATATTTTCAATTTTTTAATTAATTTATATTACCATTTACAGTCTGCCAATGTGGCTCTACTCTGCCTGATGGAAAGCACGAGTAGAGTCGAAGAGTAGGGACTATCATGCTAGCTTCTGTTTTTAACTGACGTCAAAAAGGGTTTTCAGCTTGATTGGTATTTTTTTCCCATAAACCATGAAGTAGATTTTTTCGTTCCTGTCACCTTTGTTTAATACAACCTAAAATAATTTTCAAATCCCCAAGCTTTTTATCAAAATGACCTTCATAAACTTCATAAATTGTCGCTCGTCGAACTAAATGAGGTCGGTCAGTCCCACGTGTTCGTGAGAGAACGAGGGTAGGTACATTTAAATCGTCACTCGATACCGTTGACGTACCTAAACAAGCATATCACTTACAAACTGCCACCCTACTTAACTTCGTAACTGTTATAAATGATTCTCAACACCTCTCGCTCCTGATTGCTATAAATTTAAGTCAAACAATAAGATTGATAGATTGGTTGGATTGTGAATAGTGGTGCGTTTGAATGACTAATGTTGCGGTGATGGCACTTATAAATAAATAAATTTATCGTAACTGGTAGCATTGTAACGTTGAATGGTATTGCTAATTCTCTGTACTAGATAATAATACTAAATTAAGAAGCCCCAGTCCCGATATCAAGCCAGGTTTGTATAGTTTCTAATTCCCCACACCTATAAGTTCCTTTCAATGCTTTCTCTTCTCATCTATCCTTTTCAATTTAATTAATATCAAGTCAACCTACCGCCGTCCACTGCTGAACAAAGATCTCTCTGAAAGAGCGCCAACTTTCACCGTCTTGAACTCAAGATTTTTGGCTTGCTAACCAGAATTAATAACCACTAAACAAACCAGCAGTCTGGGTTTTGTTGTTCCTTGTGGGAGCAAATTGCAATGGGCTGATGAAACCCTTTCAGCAAAACAGGCGTATGTGTATATGTATGAATTAAAAAGTTTCTCATACTACTCCTATATTATCTCACCACTAACATTTTGGGGATATTAATATTTATTTATTAAATGTTCTTTTCTCACCAAACTTTTAAATACTAAACAAAATACTGTAGAAATATAACAATTTAAATAATCGTTTGAACATAGTTAATAAAAATAGATACCACTGTAAAAAGGTTGTCACTGACTGGCTTCTTACACTTACCTATGATGTAACTGAGAATCTGCTTCATCCAGTTAAATAGTCACTCACACACACACCCACGCCCGCACACACACACTCGAACACTCACACATACACATACACACACGCATACGCACACACACAGACTCATGCTATTTAATTATTTCTTATCTTATCGATTTTGTTTCATTGAGATGAAATTGATTTAAATTAGTGCTTTATAATTTGTTATTATTTTAATTAATGTAACTGCAATTACTAATTTAAAAATTATGCATTATATTACCTTATTGTGTCATAATAACAATTGCTGATATTTATAGCACAGGTCTTTTCCTTTTTAGGTATATGCAGTTCATTATTTGTGATCTTCGGGATATAAAAAATGTAAAATTATTATGGTAAATTTATACTTGTGTAAACAATAAATACATTAGGGTATATAGGGTATATAGGGATATCTAGAATGGTTTTTCATAGGCAGAAAGATTCGCTCCGCGGCTTATTTTGCAATTTACAACAATAACCGCGAGTAACACCGCGGGACTCAGCTAGTTGTTAAATAAAAACAGATCAAAGAAATGAAAACTCAAAACAAAACCAAAAGCTTCAATCCACAGAAACAATCAAATGTAAGACAACTCAACGGACTTCCTCATTATAATAATGTAGATTACATCCTCGAAGTATGAAAATTGTAATAAAGTTATATTTACATGAAACAAGTCAAAGTTCATAGCTTTCAGTGTTTCCCTCCCAATCTCCGGTTCTCTTGCTAAGTGTCATTAGATAATTTGAACAAGTAGAGATGGCCAACAGGAGTACTTCAAAAGAGCCTTTGAGCAAGGCATGTTGTTTTCAATTTATATTTCAATAACGGTCCTTTCTAATTCTCTGTTTGCTTTAGAAGGATTCTTGCTGTTATTAGCGTTGTGAATAAGTGAAATTCATAAATGTTTATTATAAGGATTCTGTTTACTTAATGTGAAGCAATAACATCGAACTATTTAATTATTATTTTTTTGACTGACTCGGTGGCGTAGAGGGAGCGTGTGACTGCTGTGTTTGAGGTCTCGGGCACCGATTCCCGGGCCGCACCAAATGTTTGAGTGATCCGCAAATATTTGTGTCAAATATTGGGTGTTTTCTATGTAAAATATGTATGTATGTATTTATAAAAAAAGTATGTTTATGAAATTATGTCAGTTTTTCTAGTACAAAAGCTCTGCTTAGTTTGGGATTATAAATATTCCGGACATCTTAATGCTTGTATTATGGGTACTAGACAACTGATAAAAATATATGATACTTTTCTTTTTGTAAATCTAAGCATAATGTAATTAATATACATAGAAAACACCCAAACTCCGGAACAAATATTTGCGAATCACACAAACATTTAGGCATTTTGGGCAAGATGTCCAAAATATTTATTTAATTTATTTATTTAATCTTAACTGCAGGGTTGTCCAGGTGGTTTTAGCGGTCGCCTCGCCGTTTTTACTGCGCCAAGTGTCGTGGGTTTATAGCCCACGTAGGGCAACACTTTGTGTGATTCACAAATTGTTGTTCTGAATCTGGGTGTTCTTTATGTTCGTTTCATGTATGTTTGTAAAGTCCCCCGCGATACTGGATTTTATATTCCTGATGAGGGAGTTGACTTTTCAAAGAACATAATCATTTGTTTATTTAAATATTTGAAAATGGGCATTATAATTTACAGCCAGGTTTCTTAGAGCTTTAAACAGGTTTAAAGTGCTTTGTTTTTCTTAAAAAAACAGATTCAATTAGCGGGTAACAAATAATCTTTACTGTTATTAACCGACTTCAAAAAAAAGGAGGAGGTTCTCAATTCGTCGGAATCAATTTTTTTTATGTATGTTCAGCGATAACTTCGTCGTTTATGAACCGATTTCAAAAAAAATTTTTGCTTTGTAATAGGCGTAGCATACAAGTGGTTTCATCGTCACTATATTGGGATCTGATGATAAGATCTCAAGGAAATCGAGTGAACTCCTCAAATATCATAGGCACAATTGTCGCGATTTGGGTACTCGGAATAGTTTTTCTTTGAAGTCGGTTCCTTTTTAGGGTTCCGTAGCCAAATGGCAAAAAACGGAACCCTTATAGATTCGTCAAGTCTGTCTGTCTGTCTGTCTGTCTGTCTGTCTGTCTGTCTGTCTGTCTGTCTGTCTGTCTGTCTGTCTGTCTGTCTGTCTGTCTGTCTGTCTGTCTGTCTGTCTGTCTGTCTGTCTGTCTGTCTGTCTGTCTGTCTGTCTGTCTGTCTGTCTGTCTGTCTGTCCGTCTGTCCGTCCGTATGTCACAGCCAATTATTTCCGAAACTATAAGAGCTATTCTGTTGAAATTTGGTCAGTCGATGTATTCTGTGAACCGCATTAAGATTTTTACATAAAAATAGAAAAAGAACAATACATTTTGGGGGTCCCCATACTTGGAACTGACACTCAAAAATTTTTTTTTCATCAAACCTATACGTGTGGGGTATCTATGGATAGGTCTTCAAAAATGATATTGAGGTTTCTAATATCATTTTTTTCTAAACTGAACAGTTTGCGCGAGAGACACTTCCAAAGTGGTAAAATGTTGGTCCCCCCCTCTAACTTCTAAAATAAGATCGTGATAAAACTAAAAAAAATATATGTTGTACATTACCATACAAACTACTAACGAAATTTGGTTTGAACGAGATCTAGTGAGTAGTTTTTTTTTAATACGTCATAAACCGTAACACGCAATTTACCTTTCATCCAATCAATATACTAGTGTTAGAGTCCAGAAGTGAAAAATAATAAAAATAATTATAATTCTAAACAATTTACTTTAATTCTAAACAATTTACAAAATAATCTTAGAAATGCAATTAGACACAAACAACCGTTAATTAAGTAACGAATCTAAACAAATTACAGTTAGTTATACAGCAAGGGCGGTCACATAGGGCTGTACTAGCTGTTAGACAGCTTTCCTCGCACCCACCGCAATTCAGACAGTACTAACTTGTCAAAGACAGCTTTCCACATCTGTTAACAGAGTAGTACTAATTGTCCAAAGACAATGATCCACACTCCGCGGCGCATTCGTTAGAAATGCGTGCCGATACAACAGAGCATTCCTTTTTATACCCAAGCGCAGTGAAGCGATGGCGCCAAAAAAATGACAACTACCGCCGTTGTGGCTAACACTAGTATAAAAACATCGATGAAAGTTACAACGAACTACAAGAACTTTTATATGATGTTACTTGCTGATACGGAACCCTTAATGGGCGAGTCCGACTCGCACTTGGCCGCTTTTTTGTTAAAATTATTTTAATTACCAATATTATTGTACAGTGGATTGGCCGTATGTTGTACGTGTCTACTGTGAATTTAGGCATTAAAAACTTATTTTTAATAGGGACAGATACCAAAACCCCGGGTCTAATAACGTAAATAAAATACATGGTAGTAAAAGGTCAATTACAAATTTCCAGACATAAATATCATTGTTATTATGCAAACTAGTCAGCAACACATCTTTATATATATAATTCTTGTGTGAGTGTGTATGTCACTGAACTTCTCTCAAACGACTGGACCGATTTTGATGAAATTTTTTGTGTGTGTTCAAGAGGATCTGGGAATGGTTTAGATTCGCAATTGGACCCGGTAGGTGGCGCTGCGATCAAGTTCTGGAATTTTAAAGTTGGGCGGTACGAAGTTCGCTGGGTCAACTAGTTATTTATAAAATATTCAGATTGGAATTTCTTCTTTTGAATCAAGACAATGCACACAACCATCTTTCTATAAAGTTTTGGTTCGACCCGGGAATCACCCAAACCCGAGGCCTCAAGCACAGCAGTCGTATACGCTCCCACTGCGCCACCGAGGCAAAAGATACTTTTACTTTTTTAATTATAAAATATTCAGATTGGAATTTCTTCTTTTGAATCAAGACAATGCACACAACCATCTTTCTATAAAGATTATATATGCAATCCTATTTTCCTTGTCTTGCCGTGTGGTCTCAGCTAAGAATAGAACTGAGTTCCGAGGTGTAATAAAATTCAACAAACGGTTTCGAGGGCTAATTTGGTTCTATATGAATTAGTGCCATGCACCTGTCCATAGTCCAACTATTAAATAGCAAGTAACTGAAGTCTACGTACTCGTATATATATTATTAAAAGTACTTTATAGTACTTTTAAATTTATTTGCACACATTCAGTCGTTATCGACTGAATGTGTGCAAATAAATTTAAAAGAATTATGAAACTTCGTGAAACACTAGAGAAGTACACTAGATGATGCTCTATAAATAGATAGTGTCTGCTTTCAATATCAAATTAACAGCTTTTTACTTATTACATCATCATCATCATCATCATCAACAGCCTTTAACAGTCCACTGCTGGACATAGGCCTCTCCTTTAAAAGGAGGTTTTGGCCTACTTATTACATATGGAAGTATATACCTACGTCTATTCAAAAAATATCTGTCGTTAGTATAGTAAAGTTTTCCTTTAAAGTTCATCATATGGACTAACATCATGAATTTTTTTCAAATATTAGAGCACGTTGTTTAGATGTTTCTGGCACTAACTAACCGTTTTCACGGTAAGTCGAGGATGGACGGACGGACCGACGGCCATGACGACTCTATAATGGTTCCGAGTCATGAGCTACGGAACCCTAAAAACTATGTTTCCTGTGAATCGACTCCTACAACAAATACATACCTTGAATAATGTGTAGCTGTTTCTTTCGGAGGGGGCATTGGAGTGGGGATTCTCCGTCCGCCCCTCAACCCATTGCCACTCATCTTGCCTCCAGTCGTACTCAAGTCGGAACTGAAAAAAAAACATAATTTTTCAAGACATCAGAATGGAACAAGGGTTCGTTGCAGGTGATTTTTAAAAAAAATATTTTATTTATAGTAACGTTACTTCGGCTGCAAAAGTCTTGATTTTTCTTTCTATATAACGTGCGATAATTAGAATAAAAACTTTAATGTGTACTTGTGTATATGAGTGAGTGTGATAAGTTATCTTACAGATGATACCACTTTTAAATTATAATACTTGATGCCATCAAAAATATAATATAAGTTGTAAAAAATTAAGTCTCCGCAACTCAATTCTCACACTCCGTGTCGGTTATTTTATTAAGTCTTTACTTAAAGGGCCTTCTCTCTTAAGTTATTACCTAATTAGCTAACCTAAGAACATCTTATGGTAACTAAACGATTTTTTTTTTTACTGTAATACATAAAAAGAATGAGTTGGCCATCGTATCTCACAAGTAATACATGTTATTTTAAAATAGATTGTTTACTGTAGTGGCCTTTTCTTCTTCATGCTAGCCTTTATTCCCAAGATTATTCGGGGTCAGCTCGGAAAAATAATGAGTTGGCCATCGTATCTCACAAGTAATGCATGTTATTTTAAAATAGATTGTTTACTGTAGTGGCCTTATCTTCTTCGTCCTAGCCTTTATTCCCAAGATTATTCGGGGTCAGCTCCAAAAAACTGATATTCAGGCAAAATCGGTTGAAACTAGTTTTAACCGATTTTGCCTGAATATCAGTTTTTCCACAAAGCCACTGGCATCCGACCTCCGCTACCCTAAGGGATATCTGAAATTCAAAACATTCAGTGTGTGTCAAAATTATGTATTCTGTTAGGTAAATAATAACGTCGCTATTCAAATTCAATAAAACCATACTTTGTATCGACCCTCAACACCTCTAGTAATTGTTTGACAAGAATAAATACTAAAAAGATATGATATATATTAAGTACCTTAACTCTATAGCAGAAAGTTCAATATCACAAAGCAGGATTCGCTGTATTTTTACAATTCCGTAGGATACATCAGTCAAAGAGAGGTACCAACGTTGGCGCCATTGTAAGGCTCTCAAAGCTTCTCGAATGCAGTAGCGGTGGTTCGTACCTGATATAACTAGGACGGAGCCTAGATTCTGAGATGATAGGTTGTTGTTGTTTTTCTGGTTTAGTTTTTCTGTCTGCATTTGCAAATACCCTATTGTTTTGACGTACAGACAGACTTCTATCGTAGTAACATAAATTTAGGTCCTTCTAACAGTATACACGGTGATTTTGAAAGCGTTTTGAAACCGAAATTTTTGAATTAGTAATCAATAACAGAAGCTATATATAACGTTAATTTAATAAAATATATAAAAAAAAATTCATCAAAGTCGATATTCAAATCGTTTACAGATAAAAAGTGAGAACCAGTAGTAGCACTATTCAATCACACGTACATACTACAAACAGAAATACTATGCGTTTTATATCGTAAATCGTTAATCGCCAATAAAATCAACGATTTCGTCTTTCAACCAATTACGGCATTGCATTGACTGTGCCCCCCGGCCGCCGCGGGACTCACCTGTAGTCGTCACGCGTCCTTGGCGTCAGTCGGTCACGGTCATCTAACCACGGACCAAAGGTCATCTAACCTGCAACTCGTACTTAGAGATGTTAATTGTTAAGTGATGAAGTTGATAAAGTGAAAAGTGATAGAGACACATTAAGAAAATTAAAATACAATTGTATCAAACGTGGACGCTTGTGTGTTGAACGCGGATTCCATTTTGACCAGTAGCTTCGATACAGAGAAGTGTTAAATAAACTGTAAATAGGTATGTAAGCTAATTATTCTGTAGATAGCTCCGATTTTTTTAACACGCCTGACGTGGTTAATAAATCGAAAAGAAGTTTTAAAAAAATAGGTATTAACGCCGCAGTCCTACAATCCGTTGATAAATTGATTTGATGTGATTCGTGGTTAATAATCGAAAAGAAGTTTAAATAAATAGGTATATCCGACAATACGACAGTCCTAAGCCCATTAAGTATGAAGAACAAACTAACTGGAGTCAAACTACGAAGTACCTACTCGCTAGCTCGCGCATAGGTAAACTTGTAAATCAGCTGTTAGCGTCACCGGCGCGCGGCGTGTTTAATTCATACTACTTTGCAGTGCATTACTACTTTCCAAGTCGATCGAGTAAAAATGAATATTAAAACTGAAACTTTTTTATAGTCAACATTACAATTGATTTATCCATTTTTATTGGTACTATAGATGATTACAAATTAAAATGTTTCGTTTTCAAAACGTCTATAAAATCACCGTGTAGACAAGTATAAACGTTTAAAACGTTTCAAATAAGATGTCTTCAAGAAACTTTTGACTCACACAATATGTTAAGTCAATACATAAGAGACTGACCTGTGTGGTTAGATTCTAATTACGGAGAGTCATCACTCTATTCATCCCTTAGGTGTTGTATGAAAACATCTATGCAGGATTAAAGATCGATTGTCTGATTATATCGATAATCGGCGAATCATAATTTTCCCCCAATCAAGAACCTTTAATGTCCCACTTCTGGACTCGGGTCTACTCTCAGGAGAAGGCCGTTGGATTTTTGAAGTCAGCCGAAGGTTTCCCACTAAGTTTCACGACTGCTATCAACAACCGGGACTGAATGCTTTACATGACCTCCGAATCACGGAAACACTCATAACGGTCAACGGGCAAACGGTCACCCATCTAGGTCTGACCACGCCGTCGTTGCTTACCCTCGGGGATTGTTTCCAAACCTAAGGCCACTCGGCTATGAGCGATTCTCCCACAAAGGTTAGATATATCCATCATCACCACCTCAATTTAAAAATGTCCCCCGAGAACCCAAGACATAATATTACAGAAATATATTTTAATAATACGAGTGTTCAATCAAACAAATATATAAATGCATATGAAAGTAGTCGGAAAATACTACATGTTTGGATTATCTTTAGCTAGCGGCGTTGCCCGCTTTTGTTTTTGTAAATGTGTGACTTTTTTTTTTTTTTTTTTTTTTTTTTTTGTTCTTTCTGCACCATGGCAATCTGTTGAATGCAACAATAAGCCACTACTCTGTTTGATATGTTATATCTGTTTGGGCATTTAAACTTGGTAAGACACTTCTAATACAAGTGTCTCAATCCAGACTGACGAATCTATTTTGCAGAGAAGGAACGCTGTGTCTTTTCAGTCTTCGATGTCTGAGGCCTCTTTCTCCTCTCAGTTCAAAAGCAAGCTCATTTATATGTTTTGAGAGTCTTTTTTGGTAGTTGTGGCTATACCTCATTATCTCCTGTTTGACAGTAGGTATGTTTAAGTCATAATATATGTACTTATTGCTTATATATTGTGGGATGTTAAAGATGGCCCTAAGTGTTTTGGTTTGGAAACGTTCAAGTATCTCAATATTGCTGTTGCTGGCTGTACCCCAGAGCTGGATACCGTAAGTCCATATAGGTTTTATGATAGCTTTATATACTGTCAGTTTGCTATGTCTGCTGATCTGTGAGTGGCGTCCTATTAACCAGTACATATTTCTTAGTCTTAAGTCTAGCTGCTTTCGCTTTGTCCATATATGTTTTTTCCATGTCAGTCTTCTGTCTAAATGCATGCCCAAGTATTTTGCGTTGTCGTGTTGTGGAAGTTCTTCGTTGTTAAGTGTCACAGGCGGGCACGAGTCTCTCCTGAGAGTGAATGTCACATGTGTTGACTTGCTTTGATTTGCCTGAATTCTCCATGTTGTGAGCCATTTCTCTATTTTGTCAATATGACTTTGTAGATGTTCTGATGCAGTTACTGGATTGACATGTGATGAAAGTAATGCTGTATCGTCTGCATATGTTGCAACTGTCGTCTTGTCTGTTGTTGGTAGGTCAGCAGTATAAATAGTGTAGAGAACCGGTCCCAGTATGCTTCCCTGTGGTACTCCTGATTTAATCTCACACAGATCGGAAAAATCACCGTTAAATTTTACTTCAAAGCATCGTTTGTTGAGATATGACTTTATTATTTGGTAGAACGAGTGAGGAAGCATCTTTTTAACTTTGTACAGTAGGCCCTCGTGCCATACCTTATCGAAAGCCTGGCTAATGTCCAAAAATACTGCTGAGCAATACTTCTTTTCTTCCAGCGATCTGCTTATAACGTCGACGATGCGGTGAACTTGCTCCGTTGTTCCATGATTCTCACGAAAGCCAAATTGATGCTTTGGAATAATTTCATTTAGATTTGGCTTCATTCTTTTAAGTAGGATCTTTTCAAAGAGTTTACCCATTAACGGTAGGAGACTTATTGGTCGATAAGAAGCAACTTCATTTGGTGGTTTGCCTGGTTTGGGTAGCATTATTACTTGGGCTATTTTCCACTGCCCTGGAAAGTGGTTAAGACGAAGGCAAGCATTGAAAGTACTTGCAATCGCTACTACACCTTTCTTTGGGAGATTTTTCAGTAGAACACTGTCAATTTTGTCATACCCTGGAGATTTTCCAACCTTTAACTGTTTTATTTCCCTCGCTACTTCGGATGGGCTCGTGTATTTTAATGGAAGACTCATTTGCTGTGCACTTTCCAGATAGTGTCTTATTTTAGCGTCATGCTCAGGTTCTGTTTCAGGGTATGGTTTGAAAACATTGCCAAGATGTTCAGCAAAGATTGTTGCCTTCTCCATGTCTGATTTGGCCCATTTACCGTTATTTCCTTTGATGGGAGGAATATGACTATTGGGGTGTTTTAATTTTTTTGTTGCCTTCCATAGTGAGTAATTTGTATCTAGATTTGGAGTCAAGTTCATAAGAAACGCTTGGAGATTATCATTCGTGAAGCTCTTAATGAGGTTCTTCAATTCATTTGAAGATCTGTTGAATGCCGTTTTGTCTGCAGGATATCTAGTTTCGTGCCACACTTTTCTGAGACTACGACGTACCAATATTTTGTCTTTGATGAATTTCGGGTATTCATTGAACATTTGAGGAACACCATTTTTCCTTGTGTTTGTGGAAATAGTAGACGCTTCATGTATGGTTTTATTAAGTTTCTCAATAGCCTCTTCTATGGACGCTGTTAAGCATTTGTGTGTTAACCCACACCGAGCTAGTTTTGAGTAATCAGCTGTTAAAGTTTTTTAAGAACAATCTTCTTTTTCCGCGTATGTTAAGCAAAAAAATATTGTTATGCGGTATCATTTTTTTTGTTGAAATGCATAGATTAATAAAATTAATGTATATTTCTTAATAAATTAATCATTAAATAGAAAAAGCATAAAAATGATTGATGCTTAAATTGCTGAAGGGTTTATTTCATTTAGCATTAATGTGTTATGTGCCTTAAGACATTAATGCAAAATTCTGATTTGTTGTTTTAAAATGAATATCTATACTCATTTTTAAAAAATGTAATAAAATAAACTACTAACATATTATAATGTTCATGTACTTATTTATTTAATTGCTTTAACATGTTTTGAATCACATTTTATGTTCTGTTTAAAATAAGAAATACATTAAGTTATCGCTTATATTATTTCAATTGTTCAAAAATTTTAAACTTTTTTTATAATTATTATTTTAATCATAATAAATAAAACCAATTTTTTTTTGTATCCATCATATGGTACAAATCTATTATAATCAGCAAACTCCTCCCTCACAGTTTCCAAGAAGCTATAGAACTCTTTGCAATCTTCTGGAATTAACTTATGAATATCTTTGAGATCTTTTACTTCGCTGCTGGATAATTTCTTACTATTTGGCCATAACAAAGGCAATGTAATGTTTTTAAAATGTTACATATTTTTAATTTTTTTGTTTTTGGACAAGTCTACTTACTATCCTAGGGGTTTCATTTAAAGCAGATTTTATATACATCATGGAAGAAGTATCTTTTTAGGTTTAATTTGAAAAAATTTAAGCCAAGAAATTTTTGTGTATTAGCAAAGGACCTTTGCCTTTTAAGCTATTGCATAGCTTTTATCGCGGGCTTTGAGCGCGGCGATCGAATCAAGAAATACCGTAACGAAAAGAAAACCTAACACCATGAAAACGGATAGAGATATGATTGTCACTGCAGTGCGACAAGGACGCCACATGCGTCTCCGTGCGCATGCGTACTGCCGCCACTGGCCGTTATCCGTTGCCTTGACAACACAGTCATTCTAGATTTTTCATAGGAACCCCATCGAGTTTGAGCTCGATTGATTCGTTTAGACGAGTACTTTGACACTATATGGTAACCAGGGTCTAGGATGGAGCTGGAAGGCGGCCATAGGAACCCCATCGAGTTTGGGCTCATTTGATTCGTCTTGACGAGTACTTTGACACTATATGGTAACCAGGGTCTGATGATGAAGCTGGAAGGTGGCCATAGGAACCCCATCGAGTTTGGGCTCATTTGATTCGTCTTGACGAGTACTTTGATACTAAATGGTAACTAGGGTCTGATGATGGAGCTGGAAGGTGGCCATAGAACCCCATCGAGTTTGGGCTCATTTGTTTCATCTTGACGAGTACTTTGACACTATATGGTAACCAGGGTCTGATGATGAAGCTGGAAGGTCGCCATAGGAACCCCATCGAGTTTGGGCTCATGTGATTCGTCTTGACGAGTACTTTAACACTATACGATATGAATGTTATTTCAACAAAGCAAAATATTAAGTTACGAGTACCAGAGTAGAGTTTAATTGTAGCGTGCTTAGACAAGTTTTAATGATGTTAGTAGAGTATGAGGTTTCGTCTGTATAACGACACATTTTAGCAAGCCGTGCGTGTAACTTCGTTCCATCCGGGTGTCCCTTGACTTGAGAAAGAACTTGAGAGGTGTCCCTCTCAAATTATTTTTATTTATTTCGTTTTTCATTCCATAGATATGCTCATATCACTATTTATTATGTTCTCTGTTTAGTTGTCTTTCGGTTAATAGGATGATTATATTGTTTGGCAATAATATTGTTAGAATGTATGTTAGTAAAAAGACAATGTATATTGTTTTGTAAACTTCAATTAATATCAAAGAAAAAAAACAATCAATAAAAAATAATTAAATTGCATAAGTTGATAAAAATGCTATGCAATAGCTTTGCCGCGGCAGTCCCCGAGTGCCACACGACTGTATTTATTTTTTTACAGCACGCTACAATTAAACTCTACTCTGGTACTCGTAACTTAATATTTTGCTTTATTGGAATAACATTCATACCGTATAGTATTAAAGTACTCGTCAATACGAATTAAATGAGTCCAAACCCGATGGGGTTCCTATGGCGACCTTCCAGCTCCATCATCAGACCCTGGTTACCATATAGTGTCAAAGTACTCGTCAAGACGAAACAAATGAGCCCAAACTCGATGGGGTTCCTATGGCCATCTTCCAGCTCCATCATCAGACCCTGGTTACCATATAGTGTCAAAGTACTCGTCAAGACGAAACAAATGAGCCCAAACTCGATGGGGTTCCTATGGCCATCTTCCAGCTCCATCATCAGACCCTGGTTACCATATAGTGTCAAAGTACTCGTCAAGACGAAAAAAAGAGCCCAAACTCGATGGGATTCCTATGGCCATCTTCCAGCTCCATCATCAGACCCTAGTTACCATATAGTGTCAAAGAACTCGTCTAAACGAATTAAACGAGCCCAAACTCGATGGGGTTCCTATGGCCACCTTCAAGCGCCATCATCAGACCCTAGTTACCATATATTGTCAAAGTAGTCGTCAAGACGAATCAAATGAGCCCAAAATCGATGGGGTTCCTATGAATAAATAAATAAATATTATGGACATCTTTCACACAACATCATCTAGTCCCAAACTAAGCAGAGCTTGCATTATGAGTACTAAAGAACTGATATAAATACAGAAACATACTTTTTTTTTGTAAATACATATATTATTATATTATACATAGAAAACACCCAGACTCCGAAACAATTATTTAATACTAGCTTTGGCCCGCGGCTCCGCCCGCGTATATGTCGGTTATCGTGGTTAAAAGTAGCCTATGTCCTTCCTCGAACTCTAGACTACCTGTGTACCAAATTTCATCAAAATCAGTTTAGCAGTTTAGGCGTGAAAACGTAACAGACAGACAGAGTTACTTTCGCATTAATAATATTAAAATAGTAGGGATAATAATCTAGAATGACTGTGTTGTCAAGGCAACGGATATCGGCCAGTGGCGGCAGTACGCATGCGCACGGAGACGCATGTGGCGTCCTTGTCGTACTGCAGTGACAATCATAATATCTCTATCCGTTTTCATGGTGTTAGGTTTTTTTTCGTTACGAAATTTCTTGATTCGGTCCCCGCGCTTAAAGCCCGCGATAAAAGCTATGCAATTGCTTAAAAATTTACATGTCGGTGTGGTCAACAAGCCCGCGCAATCCTTACCGCCCCGCCACCGTCCGGGCTCGCCAAATATTGCATTTTTGTTCTAACCCACAATCCGATTTACGCATTTCTATGTTAACCGTAGTATAACACATTAATGCTTTTTGTTGTAGTCTCATTAGATTTTGGCATTAATAATGTAAGGCACTTGTGACATAAATGCTAAATACAAATCTTAATTTAGGAAATAAGCAATAACAATTTCTGTACTCTAGAATATTCTGTGATTTGTTTTCAATAAAATGGATTGCACTATCGTAAACCTTATGATCTAAAGAATAAGACAGCATTCATAAGTCAAAACTCGATTTTTTGTGGGTTAACACACGAATGCTTAACAGCGTCTATATCTTCGGGCGTTTTCAATGATTGTCTTAAATTAATCCTATTCGATATTTCCTCTTGATACATCTCCCAGTTGGTACTTTTGTTATACAGCCTTTCTGCGGGTTTTACTAATACTACTGTCGAGCTTACGTTCAGAATGACTGGCGTGTGGTCAGAGGACAAGTCTGTGCACGTTTCAGTAGTCATATAGTTCGGACTTACGTTTTTAGTGATGTAGAAGTCAAGCAGGTCGGGAATTTTATTTCTATCTGATGGCCAGTAAGTTGGTTTGCGTGAGGTCATGCACTCGAGTCTCAAATTCTGCACTACACCATGTAAATGTCTTCCACGGTGTGTAATTAATCGTGAGCCCCAGTAGGTGTGTTTTGCGTTCCAATCTCCACCACATATAAATCTGGAGCCAAGAGAAGCGAAGTACCTATTGTAGTCTTCTTTAGTTACTGTGTGTCTAGGTGGGCTATACACTGCAGAAAATGTAGTCTCTGTTTTCTCGTTGACTACTACTTTTATTGATGTTGCTTGAATTTTCTCTGTATGGTAATTTTCCAGTTCGTAATGTTTGATGTTATTTTTGATAATTACTGCAGTTCCTCCATGACTATTTCCTGATGGGTGATTTGTTGTATACACCGTGTAATTTTTTATAGAAAGGTGGGACTTGGCAGTAAATCGCGTTTCGGATATTAGAGCTATATCAATTTTTTCTAAATGAAGAAAAGCTTCTAGCTCTTGACGACGCTCCGTCAGACCGTTGGCGTTCCAAGTGACTACTCTGAGTATATTATTCATTTAGTAACTAGGCTTGTCACCAGCTGGATCATACGATCCATCATTTTATCCATCATAGTGATCATGATGTGTTGAAATTTGGCGAACATAAGTTCTAGTCTGTCTGGAAGGTTTTCCATATCTGCTGAGTCTCCGATTCGTGGTCGGTTCTTTGTTATTTCTGCGTAGCTTTTTTTTTCAGAACTATTATTCATGATATGTTTTTCTGTTCGATCTAGTGTTTTGATCGCTTTCGTATCTCGAGCTGGATGGTTTATTTTATTGGTTTGTTTGATTTTTAAAATGTTTTCCTTATATTGTTTATATTTTGCACAGCCCTTGTAACTAGCAGGGTGTTTTTCTTGACAATTTGCACATGTCGCGTCTGTGTCTGGTGTTTTAGTGCAGGAAGAAGTTGGATGTTCATTTCCACATTTCACGCATCTGAACGGTCGGAAGCACTGATTTTTAGTATGTCCGAACCTCTGGCATCTTTTGCACTGAATTATTTCCTTCTTTTTATAAGGAGCTTCAAACGTCACTCTCATCTGGCTTAGATATCTCAAGTTAAATATGTCTTTATTATTATTGTTAGGTTCTAGGTCCACAAAGAAGATTGGCAATGCCTCTTTAGTAGACCTGTGTCGAACGTTTACTATTTGTCTGACCTCATGTCCTTGTTCTTTTAACTCTTGTTTTATTAGAGTAATATCTTCTGTAGAGTGTAGGCCCCGTAGTACTACTCTATATGCTCTTTCACTTTTCAGTTTGTATGTGTAGTGAGAAATGTTGTTTGTTATAAATTGTTCACGAATTGCTTTATAAGTTAGTATGTCTATAGGCATTAATTTAATGACATGTCCAGATCTTAAGGTAGTCATCTTGTATGATTTGTAGTCAACAATTTTATTTAGAGTCGTTTTCAGTGCTGTAACATCCATGACTCCTGTCACAAAAATGGGTTCCGGCTTAGGTACGTACTCAGTAGTTTTAACTGGTGCTTCAATTTCGTCGCTGTTAAGCAGATCGAATTTGTTGTGTGTAGAGACTGCGAAAAATGTTGTGTTCTTTGATTTCTTTGTGTTGTCACTGTGTATTGGGCTTGTTTCCTTTCTTTTTTGTCTTAGAGGTGCTCTGTCATTTTGCCACGTAGTCAGAGAAGTGTTCTCCGATTCATTTATCGGTTGTTCAGTTGCATTGTTTTCAACTTGTTTGTTACTGGCTTTGCCTGTTGTGAATGATGGCAGGCTATTATCACAATGTCTAACGAACATGCTTTTGTCTAGTTGTTGTTGGATCATATTAGTAGTTTTTTTATTACTTTCACTCATATAGTTCCCACGAGTAAGGCCGATTTAAATCGTCGCTTGAAGGGTGACGCCCATTCCCTCAAGAAGGCTCTCTACAACGACGTTAGCCTGGTCCGCCGAGGTTGGCGCTAATAACTGGTCTCCCACCAGCCATGCATTCCTTTGGCACGTTTCCCACCGTGGAATTGGGGTAATTTTTTATGGAGGGTATCTTCCTCTTAGCCCGGGCGATTAAGCCAAGACTCCCGATCGCACGTTTGCGGTTGCGAGTGGGAACGGTCATTTCCTACCGTTCCGAATCAAGCTTGTTAGGCCTGAGTCGTCAGGTTATTTAACCGCCGCCCGATGCTCGGCGTTGTAGCTCATTTAGCACCACCCAGGGGGCACGTGTAGGGTTGTTTCAGGTATTTCCTACGGACGAAAGCTACTTACCCCCCTATGCGTGACTAATGTGTGACTAACTACAAATTGGTTCACTTACTCATAGAGAAGCTCCAAATACTTATGTGAACTTAAGAAGCAATACACCATTACGTATTTTGATATAAACAACAACAGAGACAACAAGTAACACCGCGGGGCTCAGGTAGTTGTAAAATTTAGGATTTAATTAAACTTCGTTATTGAGAATTTATTAACAGCGATTCAAGTTAAACAATTTGCTTTCTATATTATCTGTAATATATTGAATTATTTCATATTGAAACTGTAATGAAATTCTGTAGCGTTTATTGAAAAAGTTTGATAGGTGTTGATTTTAGCAGCAACAGAATTTCAGATATTGGTAAGTCACGTATTTTGTGGGAATTAATTTTGGTGAAGAATAGATACATAGAACTTGAAAATAATTTCATTTTGATTCCAGCCAAAACGTTAGCTTTTAGAGAGGTGAGGACGCCCTGTTTTAACAATAAATGCTAGCAAGCCTAAATCAAAGGACCCTAAAAAACTTAGAAAATTCTCAATGTTTTAATATCCCTACCCTACCTCTGTTTAATAATACTCCACACTATGGAGCAGACGCAGAGGAAAAATCATCTCTACTTTGTTAATATTTTTCACGATTTTATTTTAACACTTTGTCGACGTGACAAAACACATATCCATTCAAATTTACCTCTTTCTAGCACTAACCGCTTGGACGAACGGTAAGTAAAGACGGACGGACGGACATGACGCAACTGTAAGCGTTTCGAGACTAAGGAACTCTAAAAAGGACTATTCTTCGCTAAATCGCCAAGTTCTACAAACACGTGTGTAAGACTTTATGTTCTTGCAAAAGCTTTTTAAAAATAAATCCAACTTTCATTTAAAGAAACCATCTCAGAGTTGTTCAGCAAGCATTCAGATCGTATGAAAAGGTGAAGAGACCGTGCAGATGTTATCAGCGTCTTGTAAATTACCTTTCCAGCTGTCTGACCGAGTCCTCATGCCAAACGTCGAAAAAAAAAAAAGAATTTATTGTAGCATTGGAGCATTGGACTGCAATCTCTTGCCGTCGAACCATGCTATAAAGTCATATCGCATGTTTGTTTTTTATTAAAGAATTAATAGTTTATTCGTACCAAGTTCAGAATTACACTGTGTACAAGTGAATATAAAAAAAAACATTAATATAAGAATAAAGATTTCTCAAACTGAAACTGAAACTGAAGTTCAGAATTACACTTATTAATTCACTAAGCTGCAGACAACTTTAAAATAAATAAAAATATTTTTTACATCTTACACACAACATCATCTAGTCCCAAACCTAACACAGCTTGAATTATGGGTACTTAACAACTGATATAAATACATAAACATACTTTGTTTTTTGTAAATACATACATATGATATTTATGCAATACCCAGACTACGAAACAAATATTTGTAGTTTACACAAATATTTGGTACAACCCAGGAATCGAACCCGAGACCTCTTGATCAGCAGCCGCATACGCTACACATACACTAGACCAACGCTACGCATACACTAGACCAACAATCGTTCATGGCCTGAACTATTAGTTTACATTTTACTTGGCTATCATAGCACGCACACCTACACCTTTAGTTGTTGTGTTTTAGGCTGGTCTCCTGAGTGAGGGTAGTACTGCCAGGTCGAGCCGGACCATTCGTGCTGTAGTCACCTTGGCTCTACTAACTATCGTTTGCTGCTTAGCTACACTCGCAGCGAGCGCGAGCTTCAATCTTAAAACTCTTGGATTTTTTTTTCCTAGTTGCTAATTAGTCGTAAAACATTTCCAAAAACTTCTCGTAACTAAGATTTTAATTTTAATGTTGTTAAGTTTTGAATATGAAATTCCAATTTTAGTCACTCGTCAATTTACTTTGAAATAGAAACTCGCGTAATTGGATTTTTAAATTTTAAAAAAATCATGTCTCCGGATCAAATGAATATTTTTGTACAAATGAACTTTTATTTTCTTATAAATCAGTTCGAAATATCTGTAATTTCATGATAAATGAGCGTTAACGGTAAAAGACGCATCGAGCTAAACATGAAAAATATAAAAAGATTTTCATGAAAAATACATTTTCTTCGATGACGTAATTACTGCAAAGTAAAGTTCATATTCGGATTCATCGACTAAAACTCGTAATAAATCATGCAGTTTAGTTTTTAGTCGGCTCACGTGGACGGTATAACCCCTTTTAAAGCATCTTTTTAGCAACCTCCCGCTCGCCTAAGATCATGAAATCTTTTGTATTTTTTGATATAAACACAATATTGGCAGCTAAGAGTATTTAAAAAAAACAATAGGTTATTCTACTATCTAGATAGTAGTAGCTTATTTTTTTTTTATTAAGTTCGTGATTCTAGAAAAATCAGGGCAAACGGAGTCAAGTGCCTGATACTGTATTCAGAGAGGCGAGAAAAATAAATGCAGAGCTAAAAGCTTTACTGAATGGTATTTAAATATTTCAGTGCCTGTAAAAGCGAAGTGGTTACCTATGAAAATGAACCGTGTGGGTCAACTGTTATTTTTTTTTGTGGAATATTATTACGTGCTTCTTTGTCTTGTGTTTAGTAGTCCTGACTAATAAGCTTGACGTGTTGGGTTTGATTTTCATCTAGGACAAATATTTATGTGAAGAACATGATTCTTTGTTGTGTGTTTGGGAGTTGTATTGAGGTAATAAATGGCTTGTGACTGCGTATATGAATTAAATAAAATACGCGGGCTGAGCCGCCGCGCCGTCTGTAGTATACCCTTCTACATTGTCGGCTCACAGTCTCACGCGTCCACTCGCTATCGTTGCTAACAATCGACTAAACTGTGTTATCCGCACGTACTCTCGAGATGACACAATGCTTCCTTCTCATTCATTCGTAGTGAAATAGTGAATGAAAAACTTAGTAATACCTCACTCATTCACAGTGAACGAGTGAATTAATAACTGACACATACACTACACCGTCAAAAGCCTGCCTCAAGAAATAATCAAAGTATCTCCAAGTCAAATTTTATTGAAATAGTGAAAGCGTAAGATAGGTTTTAATAATAAAATTTTAAAAGTTCATAGCCAGGTTGTTTAATAGGAGGCGTTCGGGTGGCTTGAAAACGTGCAACGGCAAGATTACATAGCGAGCTGTCCGTTTCATCCTTTAGTACTTAAAGGTATTATTAAAAACCAAAAAATCCGATTCCTTAATAGCAATGAACTGAAAAGGGTAAAACAAGTATCTTAATATCGATATAAAATTCGACTGACCAATGTATTATTTTGTAAACTTACTAAATACTTTATGGTGCCGCATGCAGTGACAAATGTAATTTTAACAATCTTCACTTCATTGCTTTTAGGTAATCGGGGTTTTTTTCGTTAATATTTATTTTGTTTACAGACTTTTTAGTTACAAACCGATGTCAATTTATAGATTTCAAAGATTCGGTGACAGAGTGGCGGCGGGCGGGAACTTTCAAAAAGCGCGTGAGTGCAAATTGAAGAGATTAGTAATTTAAGTGTTTAGCATGAATAAAATAAAGCGTAGTTAAGTAATAACATGAATGTCTGACAAGTTAAACCATCATTTTGAAAATAAATTTCGTTACCGCGGGAAAACTGTGAAACGTTTGACTCGTATAATGGCCGCAAAAGCGCCAATGCTTTACATGTTTGCTGATACAATATGGAATGTGTGCTAAAACTATGCCTCTCCAATGCTGTAATTGAGAAAGAAAATAAATGAAGCAAAGTGAAAGTGCTATGTTTGTTTAAATAAAATAAGACTTGACTTAAAGTGAACTCGGTGATGTGAAAATTAAGTGTGATTCTTCATCCCGCCCGCCGCCACTAGAACTAGAACAGTTATTAAAAGACAAAAACACTTACAAACCTATATATAAATATATAAAAAATACTATCAAAACAATTTAAAAATGAAGCAAAGTGAAAGTGCTATGTTTGTTTAAATAAAATAAGACTTGACTTATAGGTCTTAGTTACCAGGTCATTAAATCCCAAAAAAAAAAATAGATTTCAAATGTCACTGACAGATGACGGATGAATTGTGCAATTTTAACTAATGAAACGACACCTCATATGTCAAAATCCGTCCAGCCGACTGAGCTATAACGTGTGCCATAGAAATGGACATACATACTTTCATTCGCTCGAAAAACATAAACCTCTTCTTAGACCTGACCAGATTGAATCATCAAACAAAATTTCACAAGAATCGATCAAGCTGTTCAATTCAGAGAAATATGGCAACTAACATTGACATTGTGAAACGAGAATTTTAT
Source organism: Phragmatobia fuliginosa (assembly GCA_932526445.1). Taxonomy (NCBI): domain Eukaryota; kingdom Metazoa; phylum Arthropoda; class Insecta; order Lepidoptera; family Erebidae; genus Phragmatobia; species Phragmatobia fuliginosa. Next base: position 8,894,598 of record OW052064.1, on the reverse strand, counting down.
TTATTTATAAGTATATTTTTAATAATCTCGAAAATTTATTACTATTGTCACAGTACCCACACGAGAACGAATGAATAAATCTATTATACACTTAATTAATCCTTCTCTCAAGTTTCTAGGGAGCCTCTTGTTACATTTAATGATTTAGGTCCAAAAGAGCAGACGGATCACCGCAAGGGTCTCTAACGTCCATACAACCTAAAGTCAAGAGCCCAAAGTACATTCTTCCCTAATAAGGAGGGAATACACGTTGTTGTAGCTTCAAAGTAAGCATCCCTTTAACTGTGACAGCTAGATTGACTGATACTTATATATTTTTTTGTAAAAACACACATATTATCTATATAATAATATCTCTCACCAACGCCGCATTAGGGTCCTTTGCGACGGCGCGGCCTCAGATTTTTGACAGGTAAACGCCGGTGTACCTCAGGGCTCCGTCCTGTCGCCTACCCTGTTTCTTCTGCATGTCAATGATATGTTACTCTTGGCGACATACATTGTTATGCAGATGATATCACAGTTCACGGGCGATACTTAGGACATCCTACAGCTAAGTCGTCAGACATTGAGGAAAAACTACAGGAACTTGTCGCTGGGCTCGACCGGGCTCTGAGCCGTATTTCTGAATGGGGTGATAAGAATCTGATCGAATTCAACGCCAAAAAAACACAGGTGTGCACGCTCACTACTAAAAGGTCTCCATTCCTTCCTCTCAATTCTTTTCAGAACACTCAGCTGCCACTACAAGATAAGCTCGGTATCCTGGGTATAGATATTTGCCGGGATGTCAACCGACGGGAGTATATTGAGAGCGTCACAAAGGCGGCCTCGCGTAAACTGGGTGTACTTAACAAGGTGAGACGGTTCTTCTCGCCGGAGCATCTGTGTCTTCTTTATAAGACCCAGGTCTGTTCCTGCGTGGAGTATTGTTCTCATCTTTGCGATGGATCCGCGCAGTACTTGCTTGACGCTCTCGATAGGTTGCAGAGGCGAGCAGTCCGCATAATTAGTACCGAAGCCACCGAGTTCCTTGAGCCCTTGCAGTTGCGAAGAGATGTTGCCTCTATGGCAGTCCATTATCGCCTTTACCATGGATGTGTTCGGAAGAGCTCTTCAAACTGATCCCACCTTCTCCTTTCCTTTACAGGACTACGCGTTCTGGCCTTGGGAGTCACGCTTTAGTCAACCAATACGCACTAGAACTAAGCGGTTCGGCTCTTCCTTCCTGTGCCGAGCAATCAAAAACTGGAACTCCCTACCAACTCATGTGTTTCCTTCCTACCATGATCCCGGGTCCTTCAATCGGGGCGTGAAGAAGCATCTGACTAGGCCGCCATAGTGTGGGTCACTGTGTTGCATTGTCCACATTGGTAATCAGGACGGTGGCCACCACTCGTGGATTCTACTTAAGCTTTCCATAAGGCTGAGCAAAGTGATTTTGGCAGCATTATATAAAAAAAACTTAATAATATTGCCACTTCTAATTCAAATTTAGTAGGAATTTCGACCACTTGGCGACCACTAGTACACATAAAACATTCAAATTGCAATAAGTTTGCAGATTAAAAACATTTGGTCAGACCTGGAAATTGTGTCCGTCCCGCCTTTACGCTTGAAAAGACGCTACCATTGTACCACCTACCGAGGCAGTTAGTCAAGAATAAATTAGAAGAGGAGGAAGACTTCTTTTCTATTAGACATTCTTCATTAGAAATTATTGTTTTCATAGGAAACTTTCGAGAAACATAATCCTAGAGTAAAATACGTATACGTAACTTGTGTTTAATTTAGTTGTGTTTTAATGTCTTTGGAATCAGTTCTAAAGTCGCTTGCCTTTTACCTTTTTTTAGAAGAATTACGTTGGTAAAAATGAAAGTTTACTCATTTACTTCTAATAAACTATATCCTTTAGACATTGTAATAGATACATACCAAAGCGTTTCATCTTTCGTCGTCGTTACCGTGGTCGTTACCAAAACCAGGAATAGTGGGGCTACTGGGAACTGGGGGCCGTGGTGTTAGTTGCATCTGCATTCAAATCTGTTCAATATATTAAATTTAAAAAAAAACTAAAGCAAAAATATCTGTCAACACGTACACGGCTAGTGTTACCCGAGACTGCAACTATTATCGTTCATTAATCTGCCACCCCGTGAACGTGCCTCGGCATACCGCGCACTTGACAGCTTCAGACTTAATTAGATATTATCATTTAAATAATGAATAGACCCGCTCACTGTGAATTCGCAATAGAAACGATACATGAGCTGAATTTAATGTTAATATCAAGTTGTTTAGATAGTTGAGGTTTGGTAACTTTAGTGTTTTGGAGAATCCAGATAGGAGTTTGGAATTCTGGTGTTCAAATTTCATAGAATCATACTTCAATTCTCTCAAGTCTTCTCCACTCTGTTATAGCAAACTCTGATTGTAATGCCGTTTTTTGCCGATACCTAATTTTATAAACGCGACAGTTTGTGAGTATATATGCATTTTTGTTGCTCTTTCATGCAAAACTACTGAAGAGATTTTGATGAAACTTAACAAAAATATAGCTTACATATCGGAATAGCACATAGGCTAATATTTACCACCATGACGGACATACACGCGGGTGGAGTCGTGTGCAAAAGCTAGCCATTAATAACTTTTTCTGATTGCTTCGTTGATCTAGAGATTGAGATGATAGCCCTGATATATTTTGAAAACTAGTTGGAAGAACACAACAAAGTTATTCATTTCGAGAGCTTCACTTGCGTGCGTAAACGGTTTAAGTTTCATGAAAACAATGCATGAGAGAGTTATTTCTATAGTCTATCTTTTACGGTTGGCTCACTATAACCAATATTTTTTACACACCGCGGGTAATAAGGAGGCACAGATGAGGTACCACAACACCTAGTTGGTTAATGAAAGCGACGGACGACTGATCGACGCCTTGCTTGTTAAAAATCTGACTTTTTCTTTGGAGAAGAAATGAGTGTTGCCATTTAACGAGGTAGTAACATCACTGGTAATTAGACCCTTTGAGAATAAAACAGTTTTGTATAGTTAGTCATTAACACTAGAATGTGAAATGAGGAGGTTTTATTGCCTACTCTTAAGAAGATGAAATAAAAGAAGTCTTGTCTGTGCTTAAGTGGTTTAAAGTTGATGATCTAAACTTTAATGCTACGTTATTTCGAATACTGAAAGACATTTAAAAGTTTTCCAAAATGCTTTAAATAATTCTGTCGGTCGGGTGCCTCGGTGGCGCTGTGGCGCGTATGCGATCCAAATGTTTGTATGATTTGCAAATATTTGTTTCGGAGTTTTGGTATTTTCTATGTGTAAAATGTATTTATTTACAAAAAAAAGTACTATGTGTTAAGATCTGCTTGTTTGGTACTAGATGGCATAGTGTGTAAAATGTCCGATAAAAATAATGATTCGTAACTCTAAATGCTAAGCTTAAGGTCGTGGATTCAATTTCCAGCCAGGAAAAATAATTATGTGTTGGATCACTTATTCCATTTTTAGGCTATATTATCTATGATATATTATGTTGTTCTTAGTTCGATCTTCGACTGTCCTACTCACATTGAGTTCCTTCCAGCCGTTCTCCTACTTCTATATTGCAAGCATTAAATGTGGAATCGACGAACTCACTATAAAATAACTTATGATTATTTTATTTAAGCTATTTTGATTGTTTTATATTGATCTTATCGATTACTATTTCTAAGGCGGTCGATGGTAATCGAATGAAAATTCAATCCATCCACGACTGGCGATATGTCGTGTGGGACGTGACAAGCCCTATAAATATGTAACAAAACAACTATGCGTGTCCCTCGATACATAGTAATGTGCCACTGTTCCTCTTTCAAAGTTCAAGCTATTCACTATTCCCTCTAAAGTTTGCTGGAATAAATCTCAGATTTGGTTTTAGCCCGCCTTTGTACGGGTACATAACATTTCGTTGTTGAATCAATAAATTATTATCCATATACATTGAAAATTCGAAAGTTACTTTGTCTGTCTACCTGTAACGTTTTCACGGCTAAATAACTGATTCTAATTATAATTGGATTCTTGAGGAATGACATAGGCTATTCTCTAAAGCGATAACTGACTTAGAAGACCATCCTAATAATGACAGCATTCGCGTCGTCGTATTACGTTGGTGAATGTGAGACCGGAGTCCCAATCATTTTGCTTCATTCTATTAGCATTTGAAGAGAGATGTAAAAACATCTCACTAGACCGCGATAGTGTCGGTCACCATGCTCCATTGTCTGCACTCGACCCATACTCCTGGATTCTACTCATGCTTTCTAGATTAGAGTCACTTTGGTAGGCTTAAATATATGTATCTGCCTTAATGGTCTAGTGGATAGCGTATGCGACTGCTAATCAAGAGGTCACGGATTCAAATCCTGGGTCTTAATAACAGCCCGGGGTTGTTGGATGTTTGGCGGTGATTCACGCCCGTGCCTCGGAGAGCACGTTAAGCCGTTGGTCCCGGTTGTCATGCACATCTACGGCAATCGTTATTGGGAAGTCAGTGGCATCAAATATACTGACAACTAGTTCAACCATCGAATTTCAGTTCGTTCCAGCGTTGCGGTGCCAATGCCAGTCGATCCCTGGAAAAACTGATGTTCAAGTAAAACCGGTTGAACTAGTAACCGACCCCAAATAATTTGGGAATAAAGGCTAGGAAGAAGAAGATATAAATACTGTCGCTTCGAGTCGCAAACAAAATTTTGTTGTATAAAATTATACAAAAAGAACAAAGATATTTATAAAAGAAATACCAGCCAGGATGCCAGCGTCAGTGAAAAATATTTCTTAGGAAGTAGTCGTGGTATGGTATTTTTAAATTGTCTCGCTTTGTTTCCTTGAGAATATTTTTCAGGCATCTTTCAAGAATCTGTCTAAAAGTTTCAAAAAATTATCCAAATTTATTTAGACATAATTTTTTTATAAGGAGTGTAAACCTTCAAATTCATATAACGTTAGATATATACATACACATACTGTAATGGTAAATATGTTTTCACGATATAAAACAGAATACAAACCACACATAAATAAGCAACTACTTTTGGTCCACACATAACAGTGTTAAAATACGACAACACCTTAAAATCGTTGTATATATGCAGTAAATTTGCTCTCTATTACTGTTTCTCACACTTACATATACCCACACAGCAGCGAAGGTCCGGGAAAATGTAATGAAGTAAAACACGTGCTAATAAACTAACCGCTAAAGATTCATGGTCGGCTTAAGTACTAATACCCCAGGATGTATGTGTACTGAGGATAATTTGAGAAACTAGGATAACACAATCTTATTAAAAGCATTTTTTTACCAGCTCAGCCCCGCGGATATACCTACAGATGTTGTACCTTTGCTACAACAACCACGAGTAAGGCCCTGCGCGCACGGGAAACTTTTGTCACTGTGACTGTTTTGTCACTTTCATTATGGCTGTAGAATTATATGGAGATGCGCGCACGTTGCGACGTGACAATCGGATGACAAAACTGTTTTGTGCCTGCGAACAAGCGTGCGACAAAACTGTCACCGCGCCGCTAGAGTTTGATAGAAGCGCGCGCACGAGTGACGAAACAGTTTCTGCCTGTGCCCTAAGCCAAAAGCGGAAAGCGGAAAGGATTAACTTTTTATTTATATTTTCAGACAACTTGAAATAGCATTGTAATCAAAACAAAAGTGTCTCCTAGCGTTCAATCACCACATTATCATAAAGGGTCTAAGCAGTATGCATTGAAGTTGTTCTAATAAAATATTCAAGGTTTTCTTCGAAATTACTAGAGCTTGAATTGTTTTAGAGAAAATGAAATATGATATAATTTGTTTAAGTTAACACTGGTTGAAAGATTACAAGATGTTATTTAATTTTGAGAATAACACAATGATCGAAGATTCTATGTTTCGGCCCAAAAAATTGAATTTTGTACTGAATCGATTTTTACCCTTGAAAATCGACTGTCGATTTTTTGTGTTGGTATAAAAAATATTTACAATAGTTACAATTAGCTGAATGTATTAATTTGATAGGTAATAAAAATAATTCTTATAATCGAATTCCTTGAACTAAAAAATAGATGATTTTACTGATAAGAGATCCCACAGATTGTTTAATGACTATTTTTGTTTTTCATAAAATGGATTTATATTTATATTGTAAATACAGAAAAGATATAGAATCGATCCTTTAGAAATCGTTTTTTTATAAATCGATTCTTCATGTTCTGATTCGAATCGAATCAAAAATCCCTACAAAATAGTTTATCCTGACGCCATTTTCCGTGCCCCGCTCTCCGCTTACTTTTGATTGCCCGCTGGCGATAAGCAAATATATATAGTATACTAGCTGACCCGGCGAACTTCGTACCGCCTTAGAATATTAATACACAATAATTAGCAATAAATTAAAATTGCGACTATAATTTGAGATTTAAACTATCCTATCTCTCAAGTTAGATCGAACTGCACATGGTGTGCGAATTTTATTATAATCGGTTAAGTGGTTTAGAAGTCCATTGAGGACAAACATTGTGACACGAGATTTATATATATAGTATATAGAAGAAGTGGAAAGAAGACCAGTACTTTACGAGAAAAGAATAAAAGAATATTCTGACATATGATAAATACTAGGCATGCCTTTTAAGTTCTGTCGTTTCCATATTTAACGGCAATTTTGAATTTGAAACAGTTCTATATTCGAATGTGTTTAAATTTTGAATCTCAAAACATTTTTAACACCCCAACTTTAAAGTGGAATAAATGTTATAATTAGTGGTTTGAGCGAAGGGAAAAGTGTACTAAACTATGTGGTGAATACTTTGAAAATATGCAGTAATTCATTAAAACTTTCTGCAATCATTCGAAAACTTTTACGACGTATGAATTCGCAAATAATGACTGTCTCCTCCAAATGCATATCGTTGAATGAACCATGGATTTACAAAAATGTTTCGTGACTGTCATTCGCCGTGTGCGCACTCAGATTTTAAGACGCGACGCGACATGACAAAAACTTTTTTGTCGCAGCGACAAAAGTCACCCGTCAGCGCACTGCTTAAGGCCCTGCGCGCACGGGAAACTTTTGTCACTGTGACTGTTTTGTCACTTTCATTATGTCTGTAGAATTATATGGAGATGCGCGCACGTTGCGACGTGACAATCGGATGACAAAACTGTTTTGTGCCTGAGAACAAGCCTGCGACAAAACTGTCACCGCGCCGCTAGATTTAGATACAAGCGCGCGCACGGGTGACGAAACAGTTTCTGCCCGTGCCCTAAGCCAAAAGCGGAAAGCGGAAAGGACTAACTTTTTATTTATATTTTCAGACAACAGGGGATTCTGTTTGAAATAGCATTGTAATCAAAACAGATGTGTCTCCTAGCGTTCAATCACCACATTATCATAAAGGGTCTAAGCAGTATGCCTTGAAGTTGTTCTAATAAAATATTCAAGGTTTTCTTCGAAATTACTAGAGCTTGAATTGTTTTAGAGAAAATGAAATATGATATAATTTGTTTAATTTAACACTGGTTGAAAGATTACCAGATGTTATTTTATTTTGAGAATGACACAATGATCGAAGATTCAATGTTTCGGCCCAAAAAATTGAATTGTGTACTGAATCGATTTTTACCCTTGAAAATCGACTGTCGATTTTTTGTGTTGGTACAAAAAATATTTACAATAGTTACAATTAGCTGAATGTATTAATTTGATAGGTAATAAAAATATTCTTATAATCGAATTCCTTGAACTAAAAAATCGATGATTTCACTGATAAGAGATCCCACAGATTGTTTAATGAATATTTTTGTTTTTCATAAAATGGATTTATATTTATATTGTAAATACAGAAAAGATATAGAATTGATCCTTTAGAAATCGTTTTTTTCAATAATCGATTCTTCATGTACTGATTCGAATCGAATCAAAAATCCCTACAAAATAGTTTATCCTAACGCCATTTTCCGTGCCCCGCTCTCCGCTTACTTTTGATGCCCGCTGGCGATAAGCAAATATATATAGTATATAGGAGAAGTGGAAAGAAGACCAGCACTTTACGAGAAAAGATTAAAAGAATATTCTGACATATGATAAATACTAGGCATGCCTTTTAAGTTCTGTCGTTTCCATATATAACGGCAGTTTTGAATTTGGAACAGTTCTATATTCGAATGTGTTTAGATATTGAATCTCAAAACATTTTAAATACCCCTTCTTTAAAGTGGAATGAATGTTATAATTAGTGGTTTGAGCGAAGGGAAAAGTGTACTAAACTATGTGGTGAATACTTTGAAAATATGCAGTAATTCATTAAAACTTTCTACACTCATTCGAAAACTTTTACGCCGTATGAATTCGCAAATAATGACTGTCTCCTCCAAATGCATATCGTTATATGAACCATGGATTTACAAAAATGTTTCGTGACTGTCATTCGCCGTGTGCGCACTCAGATTTTAAGACGCGACGCGACATGACAAAAACTTTTTTGTCGCAGCGACAAAAGTCACCCGTCAGCGCACTGCTTAACAATTAACACTGCGACGAACGAATTTAGTGCAAAATAATTCTGTCGGGAATGTAGAAATAGAGATTACCTACCTGCAACAAAGAGATTAAAGGACAGAATATATTTATATTAAGTTTTTTTTTTTATGTAAAAGCCTATGTAATTTGTTAAAAGCTGCTAATTTCTGATTACAAACGCATATTTAAATTTTACTTATTCGAATGTATTACTGGGGAGAACAGAGTCAAAGATACCTTTTATGAAAATAAAAAATATCCAACTGGGACATCAAACGGTATAAAAAAATTTGCTTCTAATATTATCAAATTAAATATACAATGGAATACCGATATTCAATTTGTTACATAAATTGACACCAGCCACACCGAACGATACCGCTAAAGAATATAAAATAAAATTGATAAGATTATTGGATACAAGAAAATCGGCCAAGTGCGTGTCAGGACACGCATAGAATAGGGTTCCTCAATCATCCATAATAGTACGATTTAAAATCATATCCAATAGAAAAATTGATATGTTTACTTAATAAGAATAATAAGGCGTTACTTTGTCTTTCTCTATAACTCCTGAACTAACAAAGGATAATATGGACCACCAGCATGTTTTTTTTTTAATTTTCTTCGCGCCCTGTTTTGTGTGTGTAAGTGTAATCAATCGCAAACTTAGAGTTAGTGTAATCAATCGCAAACTGAGAGTAAGTGTAATCAATCGCTAAGACGATTTCTTGATTTAGGTATCCACCTAAATCAAGAAATCGTCTTAGCAACATTTGATGTTTTTAAAAGACATATCTAATGATACCCCACAATATGGGGTATCGGCGAGAAAAAAAAAACATCCCCACTTTACGTGTAGGGGAGGTACCCCAGACAAAAATATTTTTCGTGATTTTATTCTAGCACTTAGGCGGCTTGATAAAAACACATATCCATGCAAAGTTTCATCTTTCTAGCACTTATCGTTTGAGTCATAAACTTCGGAACCCCAAAAAATAGATACATACAAGGTCAATACTTGAATCCTGATATAATAAAATAAATAAATAAATAAATAAATATTTTGGACATCTTACACACAACATCATCTAGTCCCAAAGTAAGCAGAGCTTGTGTTAAGGGTACTAAACAACTGATATAAATACATAAACATACTTTTTTTTTGTAAATACATACATATTATACATAGAAAAACACCCAGACTCCGAAACAAATATTTGTGGATCACACAAATATTTGATCTGACCCGGGAATCGAACCCGAGACCCGCATACGCCGATCCGATCAGCAGCCGCATACGCTAACCACTAGACCAACAAGGCAGTCAAATAATATATAATAATATAATTGTATTGTTAGCTTTTTTCGTAAAAAAAGAAAGAAACGAAAAAGGTCAAAGTTATATGATATGTATCCATCAAATAGGAGCTCCTTTATTAGGTGCATAGTACTGGTGTAGATGGTCTTGATAATCAGCGTAGGGCAAATTAGGTATTTCTCTCAATTTTCACTAACCGTAAATATTCATCTTGTTTCCAAAGGAAGGTTCCAAAACAAAGTACAAATTGAATTTAAATGCCTGCCTTTTACTTCTACTCGTTAGTTCTGTGGCGACTTCCACATTCAGCTCAAACAAAAAACATACATACTATAGCACCACATATTGAAAAAATCTTACCATTGTGTTAGTGACACACATGTTGAGGATAAACGTTAATTATCGATTCAATTTTGTTGTTTTTTTGGAATAGGAGTCAAAATAGCCTACAGATGACCCACCAGATCAATTATCGAGCACTGGTTTGGTGACTGTGGAATAAATCTGATCGACCCCGGGTTACACTGGGTTACACCCGTGTAACCAAACTAACTGATTGGGTACATCAAGCCAACTTATCAACGCCCACTACTGAACGAAGGTATACCTCATACGCCAAATATTCTGGACGCCCAAACCCGCACACCTCTGCTTCGTTCGAATCAGCCTGCTGAACAAAGGCGTCCCCCAAAGAGCGCCAACCATCTCGATGTCTTGGGCAGTACGAATCCATCTGCTACCCGCCACTTTCTTAAAATCGTAGGTGGACAGGGTTGTGGTCACGCGGGGCGACTTACTTTACGTTTGCCTGATCGCAGTCTCTATCATACTCTATCACGTTTCGGATTAAGAGACCATAAGATTTTTTTAAATCAATGACATGACACACACAGTCCCAAACAAAGCCAAACTTATACTAATATTATAAATACTACTAATACTAATATTATAAATGCGAAAGTAACTCTGTCTGCCTGTTACGCTTTCACGCCTAAACCACTGAACCGATTTTGATGAAATTTGGTATGAAGATAGAACTGAACTTGGGAAAGGACATAGGCTACTTTTACTGCAATAATCGAGATACAAAGGCCAAAGCTTGAAAAGATTATAAAAATACATAAATCGTAGATGTCAAAATGTATCACTGTTTAACTCCTATCAAAACTTCACAGGTTGCTAGGCATAACACACTTGCATGGCAACCATAATGATAGTTTGTAAATGACATTTAGACCACTAGACAAGGGTAGATAATTTTTGAAAACAAATAAAATTATAGTAGGATGAAACCTATTGTATAAAAGGAAAAATAATTTACGGGCGATCTGAGCTCGGGAAGGGATAGGGGGGAGGGTTTCGGGTCCTTTAAGCGGGGCGTGAAAAAGCATCTCACTAAGCAGCCATAGTGTGGGCCGCCATACATTATTGTCTGCATTCGCAGCAAGTGTGATAGCCCCGACTATTGGACACTGCTCATGCTTTCCATCAGGCAGGGTAGAGTCACTTTGGATGGCTAAATATATAAAAAAAAGGGTAAAAAACGGTTTATCTCTATTTCCGGAAAAACTACAATTCCTATGGAAAAAAGTTACACTTTTTAGGGTTCTGAAGTTTACGACTTCGAACCCTTATAGATACGTCATGTCCGTCTGTTCGTCCGTCCGTTTGTCCGTCCTCGACTTACCGTCCAAACGGTAAGTGCTAGAAAGATGAAACTTTGCATGAATATGTATTGTAATTATGTCGACAAAGTGCTACAATAAAATTATTAAAAATAATTTTATTAAGGGTACCTCCCCTACACGTAAAGTGGGGATGTTATTTTTTTCTCGCGGCTACCCCATCATGTGGAGTATCATTAAATAGGTCTTTTAAAAAAATTACAGGATTGTTAAGACGATTTTTTGATTTAGGTATCCGTTTGCGAGAAATTACACTTTAAAGGCCACCTTTTTGTGAAAACAGGGCGTCCCCCCCCCCCTCTAAAAGCTAAACGGCGGGCCCAAAAAATCTGGAAAAATTCGTGCAAGTGGACCATATAAAGAACTTTAACTGAAAACTATAACGAATTAGATGACTTTGTTAGTTCAGGAGTTATAGAGGCTTAACTTCTACAATGTGCTTACTTGGAAAACGTCATACAAAATTAACGCATTAATATGTAAACTTAACAATTATCCATTGGATACAATTTCTAATCCGCGTACCATTATGGGTGATTGACGAACCCTTTCCTCTGCGTGGCCTGACACGCACTTGGCTGATTTTTTATTTACTCTTTTTTTCACCTAACCTCAAATTATTTGTAAAAATTAAAAAAACCCAGTTTTTGGTTTCTTATTTTTATCTTTTACTAATAAAATTATTTTTAAACGAAGTTTAGTGAAAACTTACCTTTTTATGTCCCGAATACACTGTAATTTATTTGATTTGAAGTATTTATTTTTTCACCCTATTTAGACTTAATATCGAAAATTCACCCGTCAAAATATGTACTTTTTTCAAAAAATAGGGGTGTTTTCTGTTTGATGAAATCTCCACTTTCCGATGGTGTAATCCCTACTAATATTATAAATGCGAAATATTTTTGGTGTGTGGGACCTGGCGTGTTTTCTATACTAATCGTACTTGCATACAATATTAAAATCTGCCACTCCGCGGTATGTGACGGAGCGCGGGGCTAAGTGAATGGCCTAAACCACTGAACCGATTTTGATGACATTTGGTATGAAGATAGAACTGAACTTAGGAAAGGACATAGGATACTTTTTACCGCGAAAATAAAGGTAGAAGGGTTTGAAATAGGGGACGAAAGTTTGTGTCGAAGTTCCATAATATCAAACATAAAATCATGTAAGATTGTTTATTCTACCCTTACCGTGTCGCGCAATATAAACGAATTCCACGCGGGCGAAGCCGCGGGCGGAAAGCTAGTTAATACATATAACACCTTTTTTTTGTAAATAATATTCATAATGCCTCGAATTTCGCAAAGCGATTGTAAAATGTTCTTTTTAAATGAATCATGTCCCTATATTAAGTAGTCGTAGAACCCATCATTATCTCTGAACGTCGAGCTTATTATCCTTTCTTTTTTATCCGCACCATCACAAAAGAGAAGCACAATAGTCAAAGTACGAGTATTATACGCAATTTCATTGATAAAATATTAGAATGCCATTTCTTCAGTCTAGCCCGTTTAACTGCGATATTGAAATTTTATAGATAAAAGGCTTTAAGGCTGCATTGATTAGGTCTTCATCTCATATCGGCAGTTTATTACTCGACATTTTGTTTTCTAAGTGAAGATTTAAAAGATTGAACATTAATATATACATTTGTCTCTTTGTAATATTAATTGAATAGTTTTTCTATTCAAAACAATTCAACACACAATTCTTAAAATTTTTTTTTCTTTTTGTTGAGGCTAATCTTTGGAACGGCTGAACCGATATTGACGGGACTTTCACTGGCAGAAAGCTGGTGTCTTAAGGAGTAACTTAGTCTAATTTTCTTTAGACAATAAATAACTTTGCTCATGATTATTTTCAAGAATTTTTGCTAATAATGAACTGATATTCTTATATAACAGCAATAAATTGCATGAAAATCTAATTTTATTTATACTTACCGGGGAATCGGTCATCAACAACCCATTACATCCCATTCCTTGGCTCGGGTCTACTGTCATGAAAGGGTTAAGGCCATGTCCCCAGGCTGGCCAAGTGCGAGTTGGGGACTGGCAATACAACGCTTTGGTACGTTATCTTGCCGTTGGATGTTTTGGAGCCGCCCGAAGGCCTCTTCACGACTGTTACCTTATGATAACAACTGAGACGAATGCTTAACGAGACGAAACCGCTAATAGTATCTTGCCACAAACGGTCACTCATCTAGGTAATGACTGCGTCGTCGTTGAATACCCTCGGTTAAGGCAACATGGCTATACACACTTCCCTTCGCTTGTTTAAACTACACTAAAATTAAAACACAAAAACTATTCGAAATACCATTGATTATTATTTCTTGCAATGTTTTGGATATTAAATAAAACATACACAATTTAAGTGTGTAACACTCTTTAGAGTCTTACAGTAGAATGACAATATGAATACTATAAAGGAAACAGGACAAAGTTGCATTTCAGAGAACGTCGGAAACTAACTATGCCTAAGAACAACCAAACATCCGCGCTACATGCCAAAATTAAACCACAGCTCAAAATATATTAATGAATGGAAATGTTGTAAGTTGTGAAATACTTACGAGCTTAACATTAGTTTATTACAATTTTACGTCTTAACTTAGACAGACATCTTCAGAACATGTTATCATAGCTTCCAAAAATGATATTAGTCTTTGAATATATTTCAATTATTTATTAGGCTATCAATATATTAAAAAAATAAATTAATTAATATTTCGGACATCCTAAACACAATGATATCTAGTCCCAAACTAAGCAAAGCTTATTAATACAAGCTCTGATTAGTATGGCTACAAGACAACTGATATAAATATATAAACATACATTACATACATAGAAAACACTCAAACTCCGAAACTAATATTTTCGGATCGCACAAACATTTGACACGACCCGGGAATCAGCAGTCAAAGTCAAGTCGATGAATGAAGATAAGTAGAACATTAGCTACACGTTCCCGCTATTACCTACATACAAACGGGCCAGAGCCTCGGGCAAAAGCTAGTATTCTATATTTCATCAAGCCATATTTTTAGTATTATAATTATTTGTATACGTTACCTAACATTTGATTAAATATTCAATTATGGCCCTCTCATCATTGTCTCTCTTGTACAGGTCCCCCTACAGACCACTTTAATTAATAGTAGGAGGAGGATTAATCAAAACGCATATTCTGATTGAGTGGATACGGCGTGCATACAATCAGGCGATTTCATGGTTTGGTGGTCTTAGGGCCGATTTTATAACCACCTTAATAAATAATAGAGACTAGCTGATTCCTCCGGTGTTACCCGCTGTTATTGTTGTTAATCGCGTGTAACGACACGAAAAGGAGCGAGGCTAGTTTAAAAAAGGGGCCAAGTGCGAGTCGGACTCGCCCATGAAGGGTTCCGTATCAGCAAGTAACACCATATAAAAGTTCTTGTAGTTCGTTGTAACTTTCATCGATGTTTTTATACTAGTGTATTGATTGGATGAAAGGTAAATTGCGTGTTACGATTTATGACGTATTAAAAAAAAAACTACTTACTAGATTTCGTTCAAACCAATTTTCGTTGGTAGCTTGCATGGTTATGTACAACATATATTTTTTTAGTTTTATCACTCTCTTAATTTAGAAGTTAGAGGGGGGGGGGACACACATTTTTCCACTTTGGAAGTGTCTCTCGCGGAAACTATTCAGTTTAAAAAAAAATTATATTAGAAACCTCAACATCATTTTTGAACACCTATCCATAGATACCCACATTTATAGGTTTGATGAAAAAAAAATTTTTGAGTTTCAGTTCCAAGTATGGGGACCCCCAAAATGTATTGTTTTTTTTCTATTTTTGTGTAAAAATCTTAATGCGGTTCACAGAATACATCGACTGACTAAATTTCAACAGTATAGCTCATATAGTTTCGGAAATAATTGGCCGTGACATACGGACGGACAGACAGACAGACAGACAGACTTGACGAATCTATAAGGGTTCCGTTTTTTGCCATTCGGCTACGGAACCCTAAAAAATATCCTATGTCACTCCTTGGGTCAAGTTCTGCCAGTGAAAGTCCCTTTAAAATCGGACCAGCCGTTCCAGAGATTAGCCAGAACAGAAAGACAGACAGACGGACAGACAAACGGGCAGACAGATGGGCAGACAGACATTTTTTTTAATAATTGCTTTTTGATATAAGTTCCGTATATATTATATATGTTGCTATGCACTTAGAAATAATAAAATAGAAAACATAAATAAATATTTCCGACATTTTACACACAACGCCATCTAGTCCCCAAACTAAGCAGAGCTTGTATTATGGGTAACTAGACAACTGATATAAATATTTAAACATACTTCTTTTTATAAATACTTACATATTATACATAGAACACACCCAAACTCCAAAACAAATATTTGGGGATTACACAAACATTTGGTCCGACCCGGGAATCGAACACGAGACCTCTTGATCAGCAGTCGCATACGCTAACCACTAGACCGACGAGGCAGTTTTGAAGAACTGTTCATTTGATATTTCTTTTTTATATTTAAGCCTACGAAAGTTACTCTACTTTGCCTGATGGAAAGCGTGGAAAGTAGAATCCAGAAGTAGAGGTCACCATCCTCATTGTGAGGGTAGACAATGCAGCATGGTGACCCATACCATGGCGGCCTGCTCAGATGTTTATTCATCATTCTCCCGGCCTCCGGAGACCGGCAAAATGATTCGGAATGATTGGGCCTCCGGTCTCACACTCAACAACGAAATATGACAGCAAGAATGATGTCATTAGCAGGATGGTCTTCTGCGTGAGGGTAGTACTACCTCGGTCGAACCGGCCCATTCGTTCTGAAATCAGACTCTCTATCAACAGCTCTACTACCTATATACATTGGCTATATTCAAAATAGGTAATAACTCAAAATAAGTAATGATAAGAAGTGTCGTACGAATGGAGTAAATTAAATAAAATCACTGTAAAGGAAAACTTGAAACCAATGTGGTTTAGTATGTCCAGCAATGCAACATTCAATTTAAGCTGTTGATAATAATAAATTAATAATGGTGATTGTTATTATAATTCATAATAATGGTATATGACTACACGTATAAGTGAAGAATCAGGAAATTTATAGATACCTTTTTTCAATCATTCTTGTTATTGTAATAGTAAGGGAACTACAACTCATAGACAACCTTATTGATATATTTAAAAAGTAAAAATATAGGGCTATAAATTATTTTATACCATGTTCTATTGATTTCTGAAAGTCATAATAGGTAATAAAGGAGAAACCAATCAGGAAGGGTATCGTAAACTGAAGTACTTCCTCTAAAACCATGTTTATATCGCTTGTAGTGAACACCCTCGGCCAAATAGATATACTTTATTTATACTCAGATATAAACTAATGAATAACTTGGTTCGATTCCTGGTTTTATGTACTACGTAATAGAGGAACCCCGCGGTGATACCGACGGGGAGCAAAGTTAGTCTAATAAAAGTACATACGTTACTCCTTATATCATCAGCTGTCTACCAGTGAAAGTCCCGTCAAAATCGAACCAGCTGTTCCAGAGATTAGGCAAGACAAACATTTTAGAAATTGATTTTTATGTGTAAGTACCGTAGTTATATTCTTTCTTAAGCTAATGTGAAAACGCTGTTCGCAGGTAACATACAGACACTTTACTTTGTTTTTTTAATTTGCTGGGCTTATGTGTAAGGTAACATTCGCGGCGGGGCGGACTGTTGGAATCGAACCGACTAAAATCACACGGTGTGCCACTCTGCGCCTGAATTTCAGGAGGAGTCCAGGATAAATGTTATTTCTCCGTCTGGACCCCTCCCAGCGCCTACCTGACTCGATTACCGTCTCCTTCAAAACTCTCTAATTAGGCAACGTCCAGTACACGCGGACGACACCCCGTCGCTGTTCACTGAAGCGGATGGAGGGGAGAAACCCGTCCCGTTCATCCGCAGCCACACTCAGGATGGCAAGAGGCGCTAATATGCGCGCCGATCGGGTCCGAGAGGTCGTCCTCCCGGGCCTTCTCCGCCGCCTCCTACTGCAAGATGACGTCTTCGTAGAAGGTCGCGACAGCGGTAAAATAGCTTTCGTTACCGGCCATGGAGCGTATCACGGCCGGTAGCTAGAGATCTCCTCCGACATCTGCAGTGAGGGCCCGACGCGTCGAACATGCGGGGCAAACCGCCAGCGTGTGCTAGGCCTAATCCTCACTGCAGTAGCAATTTTAAATATTATTTTTTGAAGAAGGTTGCTTTAAAATTCATTGGTAGCTATAAAGATCTGAACAGTGAACAGGCAACGGGAGCGATTTTATTTTATGCTACGCAATGTAAGCAAATATAAACGGTTGGGTAATATAGTAGCAGTTTCATTGAAATTTATAACTGCGATTGGTTTCGATCATCGATTCTAAAATCCAAAGGGACTAAAGCTTTCATTGCGTACCTTCAGTCGATTTCATCCGAAATGGATCAATCGCATTTCTAAACTTACATGTAAACAAGCGCCCTCTATGTTTACAGTTCACAAACTGACTTTATCAAGGTGTAAGAATAACATTTGAGTCAATGAACCGCAGGTTACTTTGTAAAAGCCGCTTCATGTAAACATGAAATGCGTGTTTATTGTATAAAGTTGTTTTACTGTTTTCTATTTCATGTGTCTGCACACACATGAACTAAATATAAACTAATATTACAAAGCTGAAAAGTGTATTACTTTGTTTGTGCGCCATAATCTCAGAAATCCTGATTTGAACAATTATTTCAGTTTTAGAAAGCCCAGTTATGGAGGAAGATTATAGGATATATATTATATATCTTTAAGCTACAAGCTTACAACAAAAAGAAGCGGAGTACCAAGGGAAACCGGACAAAATTATTCCATTTGAGAGCTTTCATTACGTGCGCTACGTAAACGGTTAAAGTTTCAATAAAACAATGTATGAAAGAATCGTTCCCCTTTGAAAGGTCTAAAAAAAAGTCAACGGCAGCATATGTCTATCTTTTAAGGTTAGCTCACAATAACCTCTTTTATGATAAACAATTTTTTTTCCGCTGCATAACATGAAACTACGCGGGTTATAGCAGACGCAGACGGGGTAGCGTGCGTCAGCTAGTAGTAAAATGAGTACAAGCACTGTAATGCTGTTTTTCTCATAAAACTAATTTAGTTTACAAGCTTTTGTAGTGGTGAGATAGTGGAGACAGTGAGACACAAAATTGTGAGTGTAGATGCCAATGCTACCCAGTGATGCCATATCTACCAACTTTTTGGTAGATCTACCAATTTTCACTTCAGTCTACCTATCTACCACCCTAGACCTAAAAACTACCTATTTTTTGAATTAGTTTGACATATCACCACTTTGAATTATTTTTTATCGACAAGCGACGTCGCGATGTGTTGCGTGAGCTATGCGACGATGCATCAAGAATACATAAAGTCCAGGCTATAAACCACAAAAAAAACGTTAGCAACAGTTCGCCGTTCGTGCCATTTCACGCCCTTTGACATTATTATTCTGTTCTGTGGCCCATTCTCGATTGATTTGTTGCGGAATCAATGGTGAATCTTTGCTCCTGTTTTGTGTGAAAAAATAGTTTTAAAACTTATGACCACACCTATCTCTATATAATTTTTTTCTTAACAAGAATACAAAACGTGTTTGAAAAAATATCAGCCCATAAAACCAACATCAACTGAAGCGCGACCTTCTGAAAAGTACTAAAAACTAACTAAAACGAAGCTTTTGGACAACAACAGTCATTGTTTTTACGTTCAATGGATATGATTATTCAAAACATCAGTGATAAATAATCAAAAAATCGGCCAAGTGCGTGTCAAGCCACGCATAGACTTTAAAGTTTAATAACTCGCACACGGATACCTAAATCGAAAAATTACTTTATCAACCTCGCAATGTGTCTAAAGATCTATTTAATGACAGGAAGTATTAATTTACCACTAACCTATAACTTAGTACTCACTAAACTACTCCAGTTAGACCTAACCTAAAATAATGCTGAGTATAGATAACATATGTAAGTATATATATACTCGTAGTATACACAAGCTACTACTGTAATGTAATAAGAAAGAAAAATTAAATTAGGTAAGAAAATGAATGAAGATTGAAAATAATCGAAAATAATTAGGGCGGTAGGCCAAGGACGGATGGATGGATGAACTGACAGACTGACATGACGAATCTATAAGGGTTCCGAGTCATGAACTACGGAACCCTAAAAATCTTTTAAATTGAGGTGGTAGATCTACCAATTTTGCATTTTACATCTACCAACTTCTACCAACATTTGGCACATAATCTACTGATTTTCTAAAATTCGGGTTGGCAACACTGATGCTACCAGATGGTGTGGCGCCACATGCGCGCTAAATTGCTGTCCAGTTGGCACGCTTTTGTAGGGTGCGCACTTAGAATCCGTTGAAAAAAAACGCGTAAGCGCTATCAAATTCTCGACGCGTACATTAATTAGATCGCGAGAAACTATTCCTTATAACAGTTATAACTGTTTTAGGGCTGTTTCTTTTAATAGCAGTTATTTGAGAAAACGACATAATTAATGATAATGCACTGCAGCGTAACGTCTCAATTAGCATAATAGTTTGAAGATATCTGTTTTAAATTTGACTTGCAAGGTCGGTTGCATCTTCGATCCGAACAAACATAGTTACATACATCGAGATTTTATTATACATAATATATCTCGATGGTTACATACGTAGAAGTTATTTAAAAGTTTGTAATAAAAACCAGATGAAAGCTAGCAAAACAAATGCGATCAATTCAGCATCAAATATGTTCATTTAATATCATAGGTTATTGTTGAAACAAAATAAAAGTAAGCAAATAATTGCGAATACACATAGGAATGCCTCTCGGATGCTGATTTTTTGAACAAACAATGCATAGAATGGAAGGCTTATTGACTGGTCGTAGCAAATAGAGGGGAACTTATTTGCTTACGTTAATTTGAATCATGTTCAAACGTTCATGTTCGTTTTTATATTAAACATTTTATTTTTTTTATTTATATACTTTATGCACAAATACATGCATCGGCGGACTTAATCCCTTAGGCATTTTCTGCCAGTCGACCGATTGGGCGATGCAGAGAAAAAATGAGGTAGGTGCATATAGGGTGAATTGATTGATTATAGTACAAAAAGTCATAGGTAATATACATACATATAATATGATAAGTAATATACCTACATAAACATACATATATACGTCTATATTTATACACATACATACACGTACATATATTTATTAACGTAGAATCCAATAAGAATTTTTGATAAACTAAGACCCTGTTGAATCCGCCAATTCGCCCCATAAAAGCTTCTTTACCTTCATCTTAAAGATGTCTCGATTCTTCGCCATTCTGACCTCGAGAGGAAGCGCATTCCACAAGTGGACAGACTGGACAAAGAATGAGGATCCAACGAAACCAGTAGTGTGTGATGGGCAAAGCAGGAGGAGATTGTTAGCCGAGCGAAGGTTTCGGTTGTGATTACTGCATAAGAGTTGGAAATGTGTTTTTAAATAACTGGGGGGGGATGGGGAATTGAGGATAGTGTACAGGAATGTGAGTGCGCGCATTTTTCTGCGTTGACGAATCGGTAACCAACCTAACTGGGAACGAAAACTGGAAATGTGGTCATACTTACGAAGATTAAAGATGAATCGAATGCAGTTATTGAGAAGACGATCTAACTTGTTGAGGAGATCTGCATTCAGGTCATAATAGCACACGTCACCATAGTCGATCAAAGGGAAGATAAGAGATTGCACAAGCATTTTCTTGGTTTTCACGGGCAGAAAATTTTTCAGGCGATATAGTGCTCTGAGAATGCCGGTGACCCTCTGACATACATAAGCAACTTGATCACGCCAGTTCAAAGTGCTGTCGAGTTGCAAGCCCAAGTCTCTCACTGTTTGACAGACCGGTATAGTGGTACCATTCAGCATTATTTTGGGGAGCATTTCTAAATTAGTCCTGTCCATTGAACGCCTACTACCGATTAGTATGGCCTGGCACTTTGTCGGGTTGATCGCTAATCCGAACCGCGCAGACCAGTTCTCGATCGTCCGGAGATCAATATTGATATTATCAATTGCCGTTGTTATGTTATCAACACTGGCCTGAGAGTACAGTTGTAAGTCGTCAGCATACAGGTGATACGCACTGCGAAGTTCGGGACATAGGAGATTAATAAAAATTGAGGAAAGCAAAGGAGAAAGTATACCGCCTTGAGGGACACCAGAGTCGACATCACACCATCTCGAGGAGAGATCGTCAACGCAAACGGACTGTTGGCGTCCCTGAAGATAAGATGAGAACCATTCCAGCGCCCCAGGCGAGATCTTAAGATAGGAGAGGATGGCCAAGAGAATGTCGTGACTGACGGTATTAAAGGCGTTCGAAAAGTCGACCAGAACTAAAACTGTCACCTTTGTTTCTTCCAAGGCTTCTCTAATATCGCCTGTCACTTTTAGGAGAGCAGAGGTAGTACTATGGCTGGGCCTGAAACCCGATTGAAATGGGCTAAGCAAATTATTTTTGTATATATAATCAGATAGCTGTTTATACACACAGGATTCAAGAATTTTGGAAAGGAAGGGAAGAATTATAGTTACTTTTGATTTGCCTATTGGTCTGTCAGTCCAGTTAACTATCTTCGGAACGAACGGATAGCTTTTATTTTGTGCAAATCGTTAGGATTATGTACAAAAACTCACATACATAAATAGGCAAGACATTACATCTATTAATATAGTAAAGCTTTAAAGGGATAATTTAAAAAAATAAAATCTCCTGTGTATAATGACACAAATATGATTTAAAGTCGCTCTGTAATAAGAGATTCATAAACTAACCTAGTTTAGTACTACTACTACCTTCTAATAAACCTAAAAGTTCCATGAGACTCTTAGATTCAATCTTCGTAAGTGTTCTAGCTAACAGCTGCGGCAAACATTTCTGGGAAAATCTAAAATTTCTAACGAAGTGCTGTCGGATCCCTACGAGATCTGTTTCAGATGGTTCTGCATAAATTATACTTGAATTTGAATGACTAAAATTCCGTGTGGTGACGGATTAAGAATACAGAGTGTCAGCACCCCTATTCATTCCGCGGGTGTCGTAAAAGGCGATTAAGAGATACACATCAAGACAACATCAATGCAAAGAGAAGGAAAACTTGAAACCAACCCTATACCAACCCGTTTGGCCAGCGTGGTATAGTAGGCCAAAACCTCCTTTCTAAGGAGAGGCCCATGTCCAGCAGTGGACTGTTGATGATGATGAATTGATGATATACTTGAATAATCCTGTAATTTTTTGACAAAATCATTTCTAGCGATTATTGAAATCGTACACAGAACAAAGTTAGACTATGTCGCTTTAGTTTTAAAATTCAAAATTCCTCGGTAAGAAGTTAGTCGTTCAAACTTAAGCGCTGTAATTTTCCAGCAAGGAATTTTCTATTATTTACCTATAGTGAAGTACATAATTTGTTTCTAGCTTAGATTTTAAAAATTGATAAGCTGACAAAACATATAATTTAAAACTAAACACACGAGAGTTATTAAAAAATTAAGTGCCTTGTTTCGTTGTTAAGTGCGATATCCAATTATACAGAAGCATCTCACTAGGACGGCATAATGTTTGTCACCATGCTGAATTGTCTGATTTTACTCCTGCTTTCCATCAGGAAGAGTAGAGTACTTTAGCCTTAATATGAAAAAAATAATGGTGAATAGTTTGTAACAATTCAACGCTTGAATGTCAAACAGAATTCACTATTTGGCAGAACTCAATAAAAGGCTGTTCACAATGGCTATTTAAAATTGCATGCATGCGACAGACGGAACACGTCAAATATTTGAATTTAGCCGGAACGTGGAGGAAATGGAGGGACAAAGCCAATGTCCAACACGGTGTACCTACAATTTGCGAGATTGTTGAAAAATTGTAAAGTCACATTTTTAATGAATAAGTTCAACAAAGTTATGGAATTGCTATATTATAAGTTTTACCTTTTCAAACGTATAAAAGTTAATGTGTTGCACTGATGGCCTAGTGTTTCAAGCGGTCGCCACGCCGCTTTCTGTTGTGCCAAGTGTCGTGGGTTCAAATTCCACTTCGGACAACACTTTCTGTAAATCATAAATTGTTGTTCTGAGTCTGGGTGATCTTTGTGTCCGTTTCATGTAAGTTTGTGAAGTCCCCGTCGACACAGGATTTATATTCCTAATACGGAAGTTGAAGAAAACGTTGAAAACGGACACTTACATTTGTATCTTATTAGCCTATGTCTCCTGGATCAGTACTGGTAAAACGGTTAATAAAATCGCAGGGGTGAATAGATACAAAACTAAAAATGTTTTTTCTACAGACTATACTACGTACTACGAGTCTATCGAAACACATTCATTAAATTTAGTTAAGCATGACATAGATCTATCCTCATTGCGCTTTAAAGTTGATGTTGGAATACTTTCTTTGGTATTTTTTTATTGGAACTTCAACAGTTACAAAATAGAAGATTTTAGCAACTGTTATTTTACCTGACTTAGCTTACCTTAGCTTAGCCAAAAGAAACGATTGTTATTAATGAGATGTCAATATATTTATAATACTGGCCAGGGTGGCATAGGTTATTTACATTTCAACAAAATAATTTACGTAATCGAGATATAGTTTTATAACTTTTTAGTGTACGTAGTATGTTAAGTGTACTAAAACAATGAGTCACGGCAATAAATAAGTGTTATGCACAGGAGGATTAAAATATTTGAAAAATTATAATAAAACAACAATTTATAATTTTATTACTTTTCATATTGTCATTACGCTTGCCTTCACATTTATTGAACTGATAAGAAAAACAATGAAATGTATTACAGAATTTAATTAACAAATGTTTTAATAATAATTAAATGAAATAAGCCATCATTTCCTTATTGTTAAAATTCACATTATAATTATTTACTACATTTAGTTGTAGTTTCACCAGTTGCTGATTGAGCATCGGATAGACTACTCTGAACTTATCTCTTGCTTGCTTTTGTCAACGGCTCCGCACGCATACACTCGTACGTCAGATTTTACGGTATTACTTTTTCGGGTTGATACATAACTTTAGAAAGCCACATTATTTAGGAATTTTCAAAATCGGTTTGACGAGTATAGAGACATGAATGTCAGATAGCTTTTAGCTGTTAAATTAATAAATATTTTCGTTGTAAGCCTCGGGTTCTCGCCGCGAAGAAGGTAAGTCTAAAAAATCTAGCCCGAGTTAGTAGTTAGTCGGCGAAAGTCCCGTCAAAATCGGTTCAGCCATTCCAGAGATTACAACCCGGAACAAACAAACAGATAGACAGACAGACAACAACTTTAAAAATGTTATTTTGTTGTCAGTACCATATATATAATAATAAATAAATAATTCGGACATCTTACACATAACGCCATCTAGCCCCAAACTCAGCGGAGCTTGTTTTATGGGTACTGGACAACTGATGTAAATACATCAACATACTTTTTAGTAAATACATACATGTCATACATAGAAAACATCCAAATTCCGAAACAAATATTTTTGGATCACACAAACATTTGGTTCGACCTGGGAATCGAACCCGAGACCTCTTCATCAGCAGTCGCATACACTTTCCACCAGTTCAACGAGGGTAAGTATGTACCGTAATGTAATGTACCAGATTTATTGAAAAGCTGTTGATTTGATTTTAGTAACAGAAACTTCAATTTATGTATTTGTATAAATAACTAGGTATTTAATTAGAAACTGGTGCAACGGCTCTTTACACAAGAAAATATCTTATTTAATATACAAGTGAGTTTTAGTATTGTTTCCCTTCCATTTTATCTGTATGAGCCAGATGGCATACTGTATCCTGTACACCACTTTTCAAGATTTCTTCATTACATATTTAACAACATTCGTCTGTAAAGTTCACAGTTCTTACATATGTACACGAAAGCCGGCACTTTGGAGATTAAAATCCCGGATCACTATTACAGAGGAACGGTGCGACTGTACGCTGGATACTAATGAACAATTCTTTGGGGCGAAAAAAATAGGACCAGTAGTTACACAACCACATATATTTAGGTAGGTAGGTACTATAGTGGCGATGTTCTTTTTTCTAAATATCCTTTCGAAAAACTCGTAGTCACACGTTGCTTAAGTGTTAAGGTAGGTACGTTTCTATGTAACGTGTGACTACGGTTTTTCAAACTTGAATATGTGTACCTCTGTACACTGATAATTGTGTCGATTATCTTGTCTCTTCAGTACATTGTTTAATCTAATGTCCTGAAAATCTTGTTTCATACTTTTTCAGCGTCTTTTTTGGTTATAGTTAGGTTTAAGTTTTAACTTTTTTTTTTATATTCGGTAGGTAGTATACCTACACTGCAATCGGTGGATGATAATGAAATATTTTGTTTTATAAGTTATTACAACTACTGACGTATACATATAGCAAACAGTACAAACTGGCATTTAACTATACAAAATTGACACTGAGGGTTAAATTTAATATCAAAACCACATGTTACAACCCAAATGTAAATTATATAAATAAAACATTGTATATTTACCTCTGAAATTCATACTGGGAGAACTATAAAATTCCCTCATTGAAGCAAATGTGGGCCTAACGAGTACAGCGATCCTTACGTATGTATAAACGGCGGGTAACTTAATTTCAGTGGTCTGGGTGAGAGGTGAAAATATTTAAGTGATGCTGTCTCCCTCCAGCATGAACTTTTTGGAAGCACATTGTAGAGTTGGTAACTACTCTTGTGGAACTTAATATGAGTATTTTATATTGTTTCTATTTGGTTTTATACGGTAGCCGAATGAGAGATGAAAAAGAAAAGGAAAAACTTTTGTGGGTATTCTACTACTTCAAAGTCGAAAAAAGTTCTGTAAAAGGTTCAAGTAGCTACAAATCTACCTTCATCAGAATTTTGAAGTGAAAACTTCTTTAGTAGGCACTTTTTGGTAGGGTAAACTCTTATGGGTTCGCGTCACCGACATGCTCATGACGCACGCACGCGCAGTATACTATCACGGAAAAAATCACGGAATATCACAAGGGGGAGGGGAGGTGTAGTATTAATATCACGTGTTTTTATTTTTTCTGCAATATTTCGCATTTCTTTTATTATTTTTATGTCAGTCAACCTGCAACCTTTCTACTCTACCTCTGAACGTTATTATTGTAGTCTTTAATTTTCTATAATAAAATAAATTAGTTGATACTTATGCCTGTATATTATTAATATTAAAAAAAATAGCATTTTTTGTAGGTACTAAAAAATACACGTGATATAGGAGGGTAGAGAGGGGGGGTTAGTCTTAAACCTCACCATGTATCACCAAATGGGTTAAAAAATGTCAAAAAAAAAAGATCACGTGATTAATTTACGACCCCTATGCGCCTTAGATACTTTTTAAAGCTCGAGAATTTACTAATCCAAGTGAAATCATGTGCTTTCGCGTCACAGACATAGCAGTATATTTGTAGCTATACATACAGCTGACGTACTGTGTATATCTTATAAGTGAAAATAAAAGGATTTAGTGAAAAGTTCAACAATGTGTATACATACGTTGCATTGTTGAAATAATCCTTTTGTTTGACTATCATTTGATCGCCTTGTTGGTCTAGTAGTTACCGTTTGTGGCTCTGATCAAGAGGTCTCGGGTTCGATTCAAGGGTCGGACCAAATGTTTGTGTGATCCGCAAATATTTGTTTCAGAGTGTGTGGTGTTTTCTATGTATAAATGTATACACGTATTTACAAAAAAAAAAAGTTTATTTATTTTCTAAGAATAGGCCTATGTCCAGCAGTGCACTATTACAGATTGTTGCTGTGATGTGAAGTAACTACCACCAACGATGGAGAGCGTACTATCATTGGAAACCTGCTTAACTTCCTGCAGCAGTTTCCCACCACCTGCACCAGGTCATCGGACCACGGCGTCTTTAAGCAATACCTGTAAAGCACCTAATACAAAAAAAAACTATTTTTTTACAACCGTGGTACAATTTCTCGATCTGTTAAACATTTAACCAAGTTATCATTATTTATTGGCATAGGTCTTTTCACTTCGAGTTATTATTTTTTATTATTTATGAGCCTGCTAAAGTGACTAAGGGTAGTCACTTTAGCCTGTTCAAAAGCATGAGTAGAATCCAAGGGTAATGATACCATACTCGTTTCGAATGCACACAATGCAGTATGGGGGCCACATAGAGGCTTTAGCAACATTGGCCTCCGGTCTCACACTCACCAAGAAAACACGACATGAATATTGTCACTTTTGTTTGTCTTTTTTGAGAGAGTAGTACCAGCTCATATTACTAAGATCAGCGTGACATAAGAGTCAGACAGAATATTAAAAGACCTTGTATTTAATTATGCTTAGCAAAAAATAACCTCATAAATTTTAATTAAATAAAAGTAAACAATTTAGGTACATTGAAACACAGACCTTTAATTAAACTATTTCATTTCAAGTTTAGGAAACGCTATAATTATCCAACTAAACCAGAAAATATTTCTCAGAGGGATGTAATTCGCAACAGAGGTATTTAATAACGGACTAAATTTGTTGTCGTAGATTTAACAATAAACAAGCTGAAACGATTAATTTATATCTTGTTGAAAACACCGATATTCCAAAGGAAAAATCGCAACTGTAATGTCAAGATAAAACTGAATCAATGGCAAGAGAAATTAATAACAATATACTATTCTATACTAATATTATAAAGGTTGACTGTTAGTTTGTTTGAACGTGCTAATCTCGGGAACCACCTGTCCGATTTGAAAAATTATTCCAGTGTTAAATAGCTCAATTATCGAGGAAGTCTATGGGCTATATATCATCACCCTACGACCAATGGGAGTGATAACCTAACGTGAAAGTGCGTATTTAGTAAAAGTAAAGAATATATGTATTTATATCAATGGTCTAGTAGCCATAGCACAAGCAGTACTTAGTTTGGTACTACATGGCGTTGTGAGTCAGATGACGAAAAGCAAAAAATACACATTTAATATTGTGAGGATCCTCCTTTTTGATGCTTTGGTTTGCAGTATACCAGAATATCGCCCCCAAGTCTGGTCTCCACTCTATGAATGTCACAGATATCATCTCGAACGAACACAAAGAAGGTTTTTAGTCGGAATTTCGCAGAATACTGCACTCATTCAGCGCTCGCTGAAACACTTTAATTTAATGTCACTTAACGATAGGCGGAAACTCCTTGATCTCTCAGTCTTGTATAATGTACGTAACAACAACATAGATTGTACTGAACTAATTTCAAGAATCCACTTATCAGTGCCAAGTAGGTTACCTTTTCTTAAGTGTCTACAGGCTGTTCAGTTTACGTTGATATAAGACTAATCTGGGGCTTAACTCACCGTTGACCAGAATGGCCAAGTCTTACAACGAACTTTCTCGTTTGTTGGACATTTTACGAGATAATTTACCTAATTTCAAAAAACACATAGAGCCTGTTGAGTCTGGACTTCGGTAAGTCTAAGCTAGCCTGAGTTTAGATTCTAATTGAATTGCTGTTTTAGGTTTTTCTATAGCTCTTTTACCTAGTGTTTTTTTTTATTATTAAGATGGTAATAATTACCTTTTTGTTGGCTATGATTACCTGTAACTGAATGAGCACAGGGCATGTATTTTGATTTTTATATTCATATATGATGTGTTTATCATTTGTTGGTGATTCGAAATAAATAAATAAATAGTTCAAAATTAGTACATCTCCGTTTGTACTAATTGTAAATGTAATTTTTATAATATTCTCCGCCTGATGGAAAACATCAGTAGAATCCAAGAGTGAGGGTCACCATTTTCAGTGTGAGTGCAGGCAATGCAATATGATAACCCACATGAAGGCGGCCCATTGATGGGCTTTTACTAACACGACAGGTTGTTCTTCTTTATTTTATTAACGTCAATGTGAAGGCCGTCACTTCTAATGAAGCGAATTATGATTTTTTCTCGTAAAATAATGAGAGAAATATATTCTAATTATGTTAAATGAAGTCATCTTTTGTGCTTCGCCTTTCGTACCAAAAAATCTAATTTTGTTTTAACAATGACATTATTCAACAACCGT
Organism: Phragmatobia fuliginosa; assembly: GCA_932526445.1. Taxonomy (NCBI): domain Eukaryota; kingdom Metazoa; phylum Arthropoda; class Insecta; order Lepidoptera; family Erebidae; genus Phragmatobia; species Phragmatobia fuliginosa. Next base: position 8,864,756 of record OW052064.1, on the reverse strand, counting down.
TCGATTTATCGGCCCTTCTAAGCTATTTACACAGTGAAAGTAATAAAAAATTCAAAGTTCGATTAAGACAACAATAAGTGGGATCCAATTTAAGTTTCTTTGTTTACTATGTAGGGGTTGGAGTTTTTTTTACCAAACTGGGGTTCTATACAAGTATACAACCCTACTTGATGAATGATTGACGCGCCAACCCGCTCGTGTGCCTGTATTAGCTTTTATTCACATGGTGGGATATTTCTAAAAGGATATTCTTACAAAAAGATTCAATAAACTTCCAACTATTCACATATTATTTGATGACTATGTTTATTTTTATTTGTTTAATAAATTAAGGTTGTTTTTCTACAAAATAAGAAATATTCGTTATTGACAGGTAATGCGAAAGTAAGGACTTGAACACACTGAAGTTTGTAAGGTAATTTGTAGTAATATAAAGGTATCAATAATCTCCATTTTAATGTCAAAGGTTATGGACGTAACTCTCTTTATTTTTACTTTTAAGTTGCAGATGTCATCGTGTCAGTGGTAGTCGCTTACCATCAAGTATACTTCTATTCTTTACTAGATATGCCTGTTAGTGTTTTCAAGGGCAATCTATCTGTATAAAGTATACGAGTTTTTCTATAAATAAAAAAAGAAACTACTTTAAGAAAAACTATTCCGAGTACCCAAATCGGCACAGGACATTCTTCAGGATCCTATTATCAGATGACCAGGATCTGATCATAGGGTCATGAATTTCTTATCAAGAAACCACATGGGACGCACCAGCTTTAAAATAAATAATCAAAATTGGTTCACCTATCGAAAGTTCTGAGTTAACGAACATAAGAAAATAATACAGTCGAATAGAGAAACTTCTCCTTTTCTGAAGTCGGTAAAAAATTGAAGTGTCTGTTTTTAATTTCAAATTAACAACTTTTTATTAAATGCATATGAACGAGCCTACATAAAAAAATCTATTTTTATATTATACTAAACAGGACTTTCACTGGCAGATTCCTAATATAAAGAGTAACTAAGGCTACTTCTAGCATACTATCTTCCCCCCGCGTCGTTACTTACGATTGTCATTGTACGGGTACATTAAAAACCACAAATAGCTCCGTGAGGCTCAACTAGTTGTTCAATATTTCATGGCCTTGTAAATAGAGTGACTGAAATCCTTAGCTGTCAGCGAATTAAACCACAAGTTTTACTTAAATTGTACCGAAGTGCGCTGTCAAGTTCTGTCGTCTTGACGAGGATTTAATGTGATTACAACCTAATCTTTTTATATAAAGGTTACTTTAAAAACCATTAATCTTTTACAACTCGTACTTTTCTGTCTGGATTTTTATTTTTTATTATACTTATTGTTTGTTATGTTATGTGTGTGTGTGTGTGTGTGTAGTAATAGGCACTTTAACGTAAATATATTTTAAGCAACCACCAACTAACTCGAAAAAAGTATTTGTAATTTTTGACAAAAAAAAAATATTTCCGCTATAAAACGCATTTAATTTAAAAGGTTACGATTCCCTCTACTATCCGACTTTTAAAACGGGTGTTTGTGGTCACGGATAGAATCTACCCGTAATCTTTTTAAATAATTTAAGAATAATTGCCACTGTATAACAAAAAATATGAGTATGTTCTTAAGTTGCGAAAGTTTAAAAACAAATAAGCCTTGTCAATAACAAATGTTGATCATGCATATCAATGAAAATTTGGAAAAAAAAACATACATATGCTAAAGAAATAGTGTGGGTAACATGATGGTGGTGAGTTAGAGAGGAGGCCTCATGATGCAGCAGCATTTCTTCTGCATCTTAGCCATGTCGAGAATGATAGAAAAGGATTCTCCATGCCTATCAATAGGCTCACCCTACAGTTGTATGATGTAAGCTAGAAGATTACGTGTGGTTCGGTTTGGCTTTAGACCAAACCGAACCAATAATAATTTGGCCAATAACTTAACAGTGATTTGCCAAATGACTTACTCCCTGTTGGGAGTTATCGTCTAGGTAGTGAACAAATTGCTTATTAATTAATTGTTTGAGCACCTTGCAGAGAATGTATGTGACGGCTATTGGTGGTTAAATAATCAGATTGGAGCGGTTTTCTGGGTATAGTTTGAACATTCGCCTCACAGTTTACAATGAATTATTTACCTTACTTTACACACTTTATACTTCACTGACATCGAAGTCACATGCATGTATCAAAGTTTAAACATCGATAATGCGGTGAGGACACCTTGAAGCACTCTTACCGTCTTTCACTATTCTTAAACACCAAAATGTTTTGAAAGCTTCGACGTCAATTTAGAAGGAGTACATTTAGTCATGTCACCAATAGTGCGGGGCGGGGAACCAACCCCCGTTTTGGCACTATTCAAACACTTCAAGTAAAATGACTCTTCTTGTATGGAGTATTCGCAATACTTGAAACATATTGCAAATATATGTACATGTAAAATGTAAGGTAGATGCTTTTTCGGTGTTGTTATGTCACGATAGTGGTTGATACGAAATGTTATATAGACGCAATTCTGTTATAGTATTTATTTGCTTTTAACCACTATTTTCACTGCATTAAAGTCTTTATTCTAGTTTTTCTTAATTAAAACCTGTGCAATATCATCATCATCATCATCATCATCATCAGCCTATCGCACTCCACTGCTGGACATAGTCCTCTCCAATTGCACGCCACTTAGTTCGATCCTCGGCTACTCTATATAAGAATATATATATCACTTTCCTACAACTTTGACAAATTTTATACAACTGGCTGTAACAGTATTAAAAATGGATATTCTGTATAAATTTTTATATCGTGATACGAAAATAAAGAAAAAGTTAACACAACTTTTTCTCAGTATTCGAAATTTTATCCGAACTCTAATTGGCGTAATACTTAAATGGATTCGAAATTCGACATCGTCGTTTCCCGATCGCAAGCTGTCGTCGAAAAAATCTCAGTGTAAACAGTGCCTAACTATTGTTCTGACATTTCAATAGTTCTATTGTGGACGCCGAAGCATTGTAAGGCTAGTAATGGTGCGTGCTAGGCCCAACTATTGTGCACTGGCAATTTGTACAGCGAGGGGAACGCGGCGTTAAGTCGGTACTTGTCGTCTTTTACAAGTAATGGACGGCTAATAATTGGAGATTTTTGTTCCGATATAAATATACGTTAGCAATATAATAAGGTCGATGATCCTGACAAATCTTGTTTTAGATATTATTGTCTCTGTATTTGAGAAATTCTAAACTTTAAATCTAAAAGTAACATGTGCTGCATGTGCACAATCTACATTCCACAATGTCCTTGATCCTCCAAGAGTGGTAGGAATATATGCGTATACAAGGCTTTGTTTATGGGGGCACGCGGGGGCACCCAGTACCCCAAAAGACAATTCGAAAATATCGAAAAATTGCCATAAAAACTAATTAAATTGGAAGATTTCGACAAACATTAAACAAAATCTATTATCATACTAATTGACGATCCAACTACGATCAGTAATATATCATCTCAGATTATGTTTGTGCAAATTTGTATTAGATGAATTAGTACTTAAATTGAACTTAAATTTGAATCTAATCGGGTTGAAGAAAATTTTCATCACCCTTATGATTTTCTTCAGTCTTATGGAATTACCAAGTAAAATCTTAAATATTATTTAATTTCTTATGCTTTCGATATGCTAATACTATCTAAGGAGAAGAAACATTTGTGTAATGGACGCTGGTTAATAATCAACGTTTAGAATTAAATTGAAAAATTGCCTAAGTGCGTATCTGGTCACCCATAGAATAGGGTTCCATAGTGTCAAGTGGATTTGAACCGTATCAAATAGATAATTGTAATATGTATTTACTTTTTATCTTTTTATTTTTGTACGAAATTTTCGAAGTAAGAGCATTTTACAAGTAATATATATAGGCCCCTATAACTCCTGAAATACAAAAGTAATCTAAGCCGATATAGTTTTCCTTTAAAGTCCAATATATGGATTACTATCGCGAATTTTATCAGATTTTTGAGCTAGTCGTTTAGCTTTTAGAGGGGGGAGGTAATGTTTTTAAAATGCCTATCTAGTGATACACCATACGATAGTAAATATATAAAATATATAAATAGATACGAAGTACGATAAAAAAAACCCCCACTATACGTACCACAATTTTTTTTTCGTATTTTTATTCTAGCACTTTGTCGACATAATCACAAGACATTTTCATGCAGAGTTTGATCTTTCTAGCACCAACGGTACTAGGACCGGACCGGACCGGACGGTAGGTCGAGGAACGGACGGACGGATATGACGAATCCATAACGGTTTTGAGTCAAGAACTACGGAACGCTAAAAGTGGTTTTAGCAACCTCTCAATGTTTTTAATGAGCTCATTCTTTTAAATCTCTTTTGAAAATGCATGTAACTTATTCATGTATCTACTGCTTAAAACTGTTTATTAGTATTTCGCGGATGTTCTTGACCCTTTTATTTATTTCAAATGATGATTAGTTATCATATATACACAATATTTTTACTCCTTAGATAGTATTAGTTCATCGAAATCAAGCTTAGTAAGAAATGAAATAAAACTAATTAGGTAGTATATATATATATCCATATCTATATCTTTGATGTCATATTTCGTTGATGTGTACAATGAGGATGGTTACCCTTACTCCTGGATTCTACTCATGCTTTCCATCAGGCAGAGTAGAGTGACTTTGGTAGGCTTAAATATAAAAATATAATAAAAAATAATTTGGTAACTCCATAAATCTGAAGAAAATTCATAAGGGAGCTGAAAATGTCAAATCACTCCTTTAAAACCTTCCTTTTACCCAATTCAAATATAAGTTCCCTAGGAAATTCATCTCATAATTAAGTAAAAAAGTTGGCACAAAAATAATCAGAGATGATTCTATACATTGATGATCGTTGTTGACTTATTAGTATCTATGAAAATTGATTTTATTTAGCCTCTGTCTAAATCTTTATTTTTTCAGTTTTCGTTTTCAATATTTTCGAATTTTGGGGCACCTTTAATGGGGCACTGTGTGTCTCCGCGTGCCCACACAAGAAAGTCCTGGTTATAATTAAAAAGAAACAAAATATTTATGTCTGTCAGTCTGTTTGTTTTACCGATTTTGACGGGACTTCAATGGCTGCTGACATAAGAAGTAACTATTTTAGACTAGTTTTACCCCGCGGCGTTACTAGCGTGTACACAATAACAGGTAGCAGGTAGCACCGCTGGGCTCAGCCCGTCTTAATTATAGATCAGAACTCGTATCTGAATCCAATCTAATTATTTCCTTGAAAATAAATTCACCTGGAAAACGGAAAAGATTCAAACAGACAGGTTTAATGCTCGATAAATTTTTCACAACTTTCTTATATAAAATATATATAAATATTTTACAAGTAACCTCGTAAATCTGGCCACTAAAAACGTCGTCTAGGTGCCCGGCAGCCCGTGTACGCAAACCAGAATTTAGTGTAGACCGTGAAATGAAATTTTAATGTCCAGGGGAATATCCTGTCGCTAGAAGGCTGTAAAAATGATTCGTTCCAACTGTTACGGGAGGTGAATTCGCCACACCTTGGCCCGTCGTTAAACCTCCTTGAGCTATATTCGCCAGTTTAGTCTTTCGAGATGATGAATTTGCTGAATAGTTTCTCGAACGAAAATATTAATAGCCAATACTTATTAGATAGTCAAATAAAAATAACAATGACATCATAAATATTTAGGAAGAATGACACCACAACATCATCTAGTCCCAAACTAAGCAGGCCTCGATTGATCAAAATACATACAGATCCATTTTATTTGTTAATACATATTATACATAGAAAACACCCAGACTCCGAAACAAATATTAAAATATTTGCAGATCAGACAAACATTTGGTCCAAACCGTAAATCGAACCCGAGACATATTAATCAGCAGCCGCATAAGCTAACCACTAGACCAACAAGGCAATCAAGAATATCTCAACTGCCTCGGTGGCGCTATGGTAGCGTATTTGAATGACGTGCTTGACGTCTCGGGTTCGATTTCTGGGTAAGATTAAATGTTGATGTGGTTTGTCAATCAAGTACGTATGTCTTTTGTTATAGGCTCATGGAGTCTGCAGTCTAGATCTCATCGTTAAAGTAGTCTAAATCGTTAAAAATGTTACCCGTTAAGCAGTGTAACTTATGAAAATCACCAAGCCTATTGGAAATGTATTAGGCATATACCAAAAACTAGTTTTCGTTCATATCCTCTATACCTAATGAAAATCAATCAAAATCGAAAAGCTTTCATTTCATTTCAGTTCCTATAACACATCTAATCCCAAACTTAGCAGAGCTTTGCTTAGTTTGGGACTAGATGACGTGGTGTGCAAGATGTCCGAAATATTTATCATTTTTATTATATAATAAGTTTTTGATATAAAGACTACAATCTTAAGCATTTAATTTTACGTCGGTCTCGGTAAGCCTAGTTAATAAAATTAAAAAACAAACCTTGATATAGACGTCTCACCTTGACGAGAAAAATCTTATCCCTTATCATTGTTACCGCAGAAGCTCAGCTAGCAATTATGAGATTAATCTTCAAATGGTAAAATATCCACCTGCGTTATTTTTTCATTATCTAGACGCGCCATTCTTGTTTTAACAGAGACGCAAAGACTTCTTACTAAATTCTCAACTACAATTTCTTGAGCTGAGACATCAGAAAAGAAATTTAATATAAAATTATGATCCTACTTTCTGGTTTTATTCGTCTTTTGTTACTTGAAGGATGAACATAAATCACTAAACTTTTGTAGCATGTCCTTGACTTTATAGATATAGTAACGCTTTATAGCGATTATCTAATCGGATTATGTAAGTGAGGGAACAGATTGTGTACCTGTGTTTGTGTACGCTCTTGTGCAATATAAAATATCTCCTGGCTAGGCTCTATTGAGATTGACCGCCAAGACTGAAATCGGCTAAGAGTACATAACCACCACAGGGAATAAAATTGAAGTTTTTGATGTACAGATTAACATTATGGTAAGTCCCAGTAATTTTATAGAGCAATATATATTTGCATATGAGCTCGGTTCTATATACTTTAATATACCAGAGTAATTCAAGTACTCAGTTACACATTTCTTTCATTGCTTTATCCTGGGAGTGTGAGATTACCAGAGGCTTACTAGACGAGTGACGACTCGTTTACCGTTTGTTTAATAAAAAAAACTATTTAGTCTGCAGCTCGACAATTGGTAGGTATAAGGTCCAAGTCTCCGCTTTCTTTGCAGTGATTTTGTCCTGCATAATTTATTTCCTCGGTCGGCACTGGAGATGAATGGAAGTGATGACACTCCGTTTTCTTAATCCGTCACCATAATAATTTTAGGTTAAGTTTTGCGGCGATTGCAGTGCCTATTTAATGTAAAGCAATTAACATTTAAAACGATCGATGAACTTCACCATAAAATCGGTCATTTCAAACGCTTCTGTGACACTCAATGACTAAGCAATTATAACTTTGACTCCAGCAAAAGAAACATTTCGTCGAGCGATGTAAACAAGAAAAATGTCCCAATAAATTGGGCCGCCAGACGTAACAAATTGTTTAATTACTGGTCGCGTGACATATTCAATCTGCCGTACGAAGTTTGTTCCACACTAATTGGACTTAGGCGCCAAATTTTATTTAGGCTTCGGATTTGAGTCAGCAGTTTGTACAAAAAGATCTGAAATAGTGATATATTTATCTCAGATACAAATCCATCACAGAGAACCTGTCGGTTCGTAAATTTGTGTTCAAGATGGATGGATCGTTCTGTTGGCTTAGGTTTCGGTCTGTTTGTATCCATTTTTTTATATTTTTATTGAAACTAGTGGTCGCCTGGTGTTCGAAATTCGACATAATCTATTTTTTTTAGCTTTTTCCACTTCTCCTCCATATAGACTTTAGCTATGCCAAATTTTATACTCCTTCGCATAATTTACGTAGGGATACAAAGTTATTGTTTCACGTATTAATATATAGATCTAACAAAAATATTATAATAATAATAACAAAGTCGACTGGTTTCGTAATAATGCCCGTTAAATGCATCTGACGCTCCTGCGAATCTCCCCTTTGCGTCATGTGCAGGGTATCAATACATGTTGGATCTATGATATGATATTGATAGGTATTGGTATAAAATGGTTTAATAAGTGGTAAAGACTGATGTTCATTCTATTTTATAACTCTAAATAGGCAAAGACAATACAATTGACAGTTAAGTTCAGTATTGCCAATTTAAAAATAAAAGTAACAAAAAGGTAGGTAACCACAAAAAATTACATCATAGTTACAATAATTTCAAAATAATGTTTGGGAATGTGTCATATTATTTTCTCTTACTTTTTTTTAAATATGGGTTTATTATCATCATCAGCCTTTCGCAGTCCACTGCTGGACATAGACCTCTCCAATTTGATAAATTTGGGTGTGTACTTTTTTTTTTATCAGTAGATATTATACTACTTAAACACACTTACCTATATATTTAAAGTAGTAATTCTAAATCAACGGGAAGTGCCCTGTGGGTTTTAATTCTCATGGGAGTATCGAAATATGCATTTTTTGCTGAAAAAAATTATGTATTATTTTATGGAAACTTAGAGGTTTGAATTTTTCACAACTTCACAGGACCGCAGACTTGAGTATTAACCTACCCTAAACCGATTCTCAACGTTGTATTTCCACAACCTTAACATCATCATCATCGTCATCATCAGCCCATCGCAGTCATCTACTGGACATAGGCCTCTCTAATTACATACCACTTAATGCGTTCCCGAAATTATAGACATCCCGGTCTTGATACAAAGACTGACAACAAAGTGATCTTCTAACGGTAATCTTTTAAGGTACGAAACCCTAAAGATGTAATGATTAAAGAAGCTACATTCCACATGTCGACAATAATACACTTAACGTTTATAGCACCAATAAAGGTAATCACTTTAACCGACCATTACTGAGATACCTATGATAGGCGATTACCACTTTACCATAATAGTTATTTAATGATTTAGGATTCATTGCCCTTTTATGATAAATAAAGTTGTAAGAATTTGGTTGTCTTAAGGACCTACTTTATATAAAATATTTTACACGAACAGAGGCCCTCATAGCCATGTTGCCCTAGGTCATTAGAAACAATAATTGAGGTTAAGTAAGGAAAGCGCGGTCAGTACCTGAATGGGTGCCCGCTAGTGACATGATATCATGAGCGTCTCAGTGATTCGGAGATCACGTTAAGTAGTTGGTCTCGGTTTTTATCGTAGGATAACAGTTGTGAAGCTTAGTAGGAGGCCTTTGGGCGTTGTCTTGCCAATCTCCAACCTGCAGTCGCCCAGCGTATGACCTTATTCTCTATAGGGAGTAGACCCGAGCGCGACAATGGTACATACTGGGTTGTAGATTAACATTTTAAAACTTTTTTTTAGACTTTAGATTTTACGCACAGACGCTTTTATGATCTGACGTTTTAGGTAACGGCAGTTTTAAACTTGTTTTATATAAATAGAGAAAATTGTAAGTGTACAAAACAACATAAGTAGTTTAAAAAGTTAGGATTTTGTTTTCAAGCTAAATGTAAATTATATGACTAGCTTTCGCAAGGAGCTCCGCCCGAGTATTTATCGGCTATCGCGGTAAAAATCATATGTCCTTTCTCAGGTTCTATATGATAATCTAGAGCCTGAGAAAGAGATGTGTGTAACAAATTTCAATTGAATCGGTTCAGTAGTCAGTAGGGGCGGAGTCCCGGATAAAGCTAGTATTATTGTAATCTTGGGTCGTGTCAAAAATTGTTAGACGAGCGAGTGCAAATTAAAAACTAAACTAATTCCATTTTCAAAGTAAAAAAAGTAATGCAGGGTGAACTGTCTAATTATTGGCCTTCACTCAGAATCTGTTAATGATTTATTAAGTGTTATTATAATTATAAACTTTTTAAGAGAAGAGAATAGAAAAAAGTAACAGTAGGATAGTGGTTAAACGACAATTTTTACCAAAACAAACATATGTGAAGAACTTGAAAACATAAAAAGTAACAGTTTTCTTCAATTTTCATTTTGTCCATATATTGGCACGGTTAGCCCTAACTATTAATAACAATTCAAACATGGCCATCAGAAACAGAATAAACATAGATATTTTTTAACTATTTTCGAGATACTTTTATGGTTTGGGGTTGTGCTGTGCCAATAATTCGTGGGGTGCCAAGGATGGGTGGTTTACCCAAACAGAACGTGATTAAAAATCAATCAATTTTTTATTTTAGTAATAGAGGTACGCTGATTATATGGGTCGGCTCGACCGGGACAGTACCACCCTCACACAGAAGATCAACTTAAAATGACAGCATTCGCGCCGTCGTTTTTCGTTGGTGAGTGTGAGACAAGAGGCCCAATCATCATCTACTAACAACGAACCACCACGCAACATCTCGCTAAGGCGCCAGTGTGGGTCACAATGCTGCATTGTCTGCACTCATAATGAGGATGGTGGCCCCTATTCTTGTTTTCCATCAGGCAGAGTAGAGACACTTTGGTAGGATTAAATTAAAGAATAGAATCCATTTTCAAATAAAGAATTGATATCTAAATAGTGACTATCAAAGCAAATGACAGTATAGAATACCTCCTATTGAGTACCGGCAAATTGTTTCAGATTATATAAGGGCGAGTGCACATGACGTTGAGGGGATGGGGTCCCCATTATTATTCGCTTCGGCTTAGTGCAGACGTATTGATGTTAATCGGGAATACTTTGAATTGCCTTGGGTAATATTTAGGCTTTTCGACAATTGATATACTAATATGTTATTATTGAATTGAATGCGAGAAATTGTTAATCATAGTCATAATCTCAGTCGAAAGTCGTACACTGTTAGATTCCCCAGGGTTTGTCACAACAACCGACCAACAACTGACCGCATCCAAAGGGCTCCTGTGACCTTTGTTGGCGATACGTAGTCCACGACAGTCAAGTTAATAAAATTAGAACAGAGATCTTTATTATAGATATAATATTGATTAATATCTATGTCTGTCTCTGGACTTAACGACAATATCTTAAAAACAAATCAAAATTACTATATTTAAAACTAGCTAGAAAACGCCTCTAGTCTCTAAAAATAATATAAGTTACTCCTTGTGTCATATAGCTATCTGCCAATGGAAATCCTGTCAAAATCCGTCCAGCCGTTCCAGAGACAATACAGACAGACAGATAAATATTAAAATAAATTGCTATTTAGTTGTAGGTACCGTATATTTACTTTCATATGAATTTAGTAAAAAACTGTGTATTTGTAATTTTAACAAAAAGGAACCGACTTCAATAAAATACTATTCCGAGTACCCAAATCGCGACAATTGTGCCTATGATATTTGAGGAGATCCCTCGATTTCCTTGGGATCCCATTATCAGATCTCGATATGGAGACGATGGAACCACCTGTAAGCTACGCCCATTCCAATGCAAAAAGAATTTTTGAAATCGGTTCATAAACGACGAAATTATCGCTGAACATACATAAAAAAAAGAAGATTCCGACGAATTGAGAACCTCCTCCTTTTTTTGGAGTCGATTAAAAATTACACACACTTGTATTCATTTGTTTGTGTAGACGTAGATTAAATTAAACGGCCTACCTAATCCCAAAGTACTGGTACTTGCTCTTGCCTGATAAATAAATTAAAAAATAATCGATGTATTGTACGAACATCTCTGGTTCAGCTTTGTTTATATTTCGTTTGGTTAGGGGTAGTGCACATGGTGAGTTAGCGCGGGGGAGATGAATACATTCATTCACTGCCGCCAAGCCGCGGGGCATTGGTTCCCTATTATTGTACTCCAGTCGACCTTGAGGTACATACAGGCTTACACACTATGTTATAGTAGAGAAATAAAAAAAAATGCGCACAAATGAGATTAAATGAAGTGTTTTTCAGAAAAAAGATTGAGAAGGTCTTCCTTTCTAGAATTCAAAATCGTTAATTTTTTTTGCTCTATATTTAATAAGCTAGAAACCAGCAACCGGTTGTATAAAAATTATAATTTATGTGTATTGTGTCCCTATATCACATTGACATTATTTTCATAAAGTCATTAAGCAATATCTTAATTATTGCAGATTGTAGCGAAAAAAATAAACTATGTTTAAATTTATTGAGTCTATCCCTACCAATATTATAAATGCGAAAGTAACTGTCTGTCTGTCTGTGACGCTTTCACGCCTAAACCACTAAACCAATTTTGATGAAATTTGGTATGAAGATGGAACTGAACTTGGGAAAGGACATAGGCTATTTCTTACCGCGATAACCGACATACACGCGGGCGGAGCCGCGGGCGAAAGCTAGTATTGTATAAAGAGACAATACAAGTGATTCTAACTGTAGTTTATTTACAGCGTGCCTTTGACGTTATTGACATGACTTCAACATGAATATGAAATCATAAAGATTTGATATTAAAAAAATATACGATCAGTTGCCTATGACAAACTAGTTGAAAACTGTCTAATTCAAATTTAGAACACTATTTAAAAAAAAGAACGTGGTCGATTAGTATTGAACAAAAGTCAGTGCTAAATATAATGTATTAGTGTAGACATGTTTAATGCATGTTAAATAAAATTGTTTATATTACGGTGCAAGGGTAAGTGCACATGGCAACCGCAGGGGAGATGCGGCCACTTTACTACCCGCTGAATTATTTAAAGGATTTTGATCCAGGCCTATATTTAGTCGCATCTACCTTGTAATTTCTTTAAGCTACTTTAAAATATGAAAATGTAACTTGCTTTAAATTTTATCTTTTATTGTATAATTAACATTGAACATGAATTTCGCGAATATAACTAAAGAAGATGATCCAAAACTAATCCCAAATTTGAGAATACCTACTGTTGTCATACAGAACTGTGGCGACTTCCACATACAGCGCGACGAAAACGTACAACTACCGAAGAAACAGTGAGCCACGATATAACGTCTGTATGTTACAGGCGAGCTAATAAAAGCGTGTTAAAAAGCACTTGCTTCTTTCTCATCCTGTTACATACTTCCGTCCCTTTGCAAAAAATCGCTCACAGCGAGGGAAAAGTAAATTAGTTTCAATCCTATTCATTCATAACCGAATGAATGAAAGTTCCATTCATTCGAATTCATTTCAAATTGCTCATCGCTCATACGTACCTAATGGGTTTAATGCTTTACTGATAGTCGATGCACATAACTTAGTGACTATTAACTTTGACCTTTGACCTGACCATGGAGGGTCACAGTCATGGAGTTATCTCAAAAACTAGAGGGGAAACAATGACTCAATTAAGATCTGTTGTGAAGTTTGGTTAAGTAGCCATCAAGATATTTGAGGAGATTAAATATTAGTACTTATAATATACATAAAAAGTTACATAGCTAAGCTAAACCAAGTCAATAAAATAATAGTACATTATTCATTTCGAATTATCTTAATCTATTTTTGTTTGTCTATGTCTAATGTGCAATCTTTCAATGTACTTTTGAACTTGTTGAGTTGCGATCATTTGATTCACAGATATCAGGAACAGAGGAAATATAATATTTAAGCCTACCAAAGTGACTCTACTCTGCCTGATGGAAAGCATGAGTAGAACCCAAGAGCAGGGGTCACCATCCTCCTTGTAAGTACATACTATGCAGCATGGTGACCATGGTGGCTCAGTGAGAAGCTTCTGCACACTCTGAGTCACTCTCTAGGTAATAGATAATAACTCTAGGTAATTCTAATTACTAGTAACGTATGTACCTATACAAATATATATTATTATGTCTAATAGTCCTCTTTATTATCAGTTTAATATAATAATAAATTCAATTGATAATGGAAAATCAAATATAACTTTTACTTAATTTTTAACTAGCTTTATATAACAATAACGAAATGTACAGCAAAATATTAAACACATAGTGCAAAAAGAATTAGTTTTTTTTTTTTAATTTTAGATTACTTAGATTACTTTTTTTATGCGTTTATAATAAGCCGAAACCAAAGTACTTATTTTTGAAGTAAGCTTAAACGTTTACTTCAAATATAAGTATTAACTTTGACCTTTGTTAATTTTGACCTTTGATTTATGTATTAAAAAATTATTTGTGATAATAAAAATACCAGTCTCTAGAATGTAGAGTAAATAATGTAAAGAGTTTCCTTACTTACTTAATATAAAACATTTTATTGCAATGATTGAGTTCGTAATAATTTTTAAGGAAGTTTAAAAATATCATTATTAAATATAAACAAATCAACTCACCAATAATTTTACGTCCAACAAACAAAAATACACATAAAACTTCACTCACATAAAACAAAAAAAAAATTGAATCGAAAGATTTTCAAAATACGAACTTCGATGTAAGTTCGTAACGGGGTAATCGATCACGGAGCAAGGGGACGCGCGCTCCCGACGGATACCGCGCGGACTCTGTCGGGATGACAGGACAAACTGACGGCTAATACAACAACAAGAAATATCTAGACATTAAGGTTTTGCTTTTTTTCTAGTATTTCAATTTTGATAGTGACTAAATGGTTTGTTATGATTATAAATGTTGGTTTGACTGACCGTTGCAGACCATTATCCCTCTGAATCCCTCATTCGTAAAAAGTTCAAATGATTTTCAATAGGGTGTTTATTTATTATTTACATTTTTTAATGTTTATTGGTTTTATTTGGAAAATTTGCCATTATTTAAGAGAATACTCTTAATAATTTAGTTGGTAATTATGTAGATTAAAACTTAGCTATAAATAAAATCAAATATATAATCAGTGTTGACAAGACTTCAGAAGTTATATCACTATGTGTTACCCGACTGCGAGAGAGATTATATTTTTGAGTATATACTCAAAACATATACATATTGATATACAAATATAAATTGTATAAATTGTATGCTATGTGTATTAGTGTGTAAATGTAATGTATAGTAAAAGTCACACTCGGGATTTTTTTGTTGAAGTGGTGGAAAATTCATTTGGATCTCCGGCTTGTTGGGGATTAAGGAGCCAGGAGTATGTGGTGTGGAGCCAACCGGCCGGTATCAGCTGCCCTGCTATACGATCGATGCATTATGTTAAATCGACATCGTGTCTAGCAAGCTTCACCTTCCCCAAAGCCTATCGGACCAATAATTATATTATATTGCGGCCTGATTAACCAAAGATAGTACCGCAGACCGCAGCAATTCATCAGCCACCGGAGGTCCTCTCGGGCAGTTTGCCGACCGGTAACTCCATTCGCCGCAGTTTATTTCTCTACGCTCGAGATCAGTCTCTCCCGATGCCATTCAGCGGTCTCTTTCTGGCACATTACAATTACTCAGAAAGAGGCCACTGCGCCCCGGCGTTCGTCACCCTGCAGCGTGGCAGAAAAGATTTCTGGCGGGGACAGGTACGCTCAGTAGCCTAAACAGATCCAATGAATGATGGTAACCCATTCTGGCCCAGACTCGTTACGGATCCTTCTTGTGTTATGTGTGTCTATGTGTTAATAACATGCTATTATAAACATTATTATTGTTTTTATTTTGGACTAGTTGAGTTACCGCGGTTATTGTTGTAAATCGCAAGTAACGACGCGGAGCTACTCCTTACGTCAGCTTTCCGCCAGTGAAAGTCCCGTTAAAATTAGCCGTTCTAGAGATTTGCCGGAACAACAGGTAGACAGATCTTTTAAAAACAATAAAGGGTTTCTAACTGATTTCTTGACTTAGGCACCCGTTTGTGAGAAATTCATCTTTATATGGCACTTTTCTTTTTAGTAAAAACAGGGCGTCCCCCCCCCCTTTTTAAAAGCTAAACGACTGCCTCAAAAAATCTGAAAAAATTCGTGGTGATGGTCCATATAATAAAATTTGAAGAAAACTAAAACGGATTAGATGACTTTGTTAGTTCAGGAGCTATAGAGGCTTAACTGGTAAAATGCTCTCACTTGGAAAAAGTCATATAAAATTAACGCAATAATGAGTAAACATAACAATCATCTATTAGATAAGATTTTAAATCCACGCACCATTATGGGTGACTGAGGAACTCTTTCCTGTGCGTGGCCTGACATGCACTTGGATGATTTTTTAAATCTATACAAATAAATAAAATTGGAGTCTATGTGATATCAAATGACGAGTTTTTAACTACACATAAAATAACTAAATATAACTAGTCTGTACTATACTGTAATGTTATGAAGCTAACGAGCTTTTTTGTTTGGTAAAATATTTTTTTATGGCGCATTTTTTTTTACAGCACGCTAATAAGATTAAAAATCGACCAAGTGCGTGTCAGGCCACGCACAGGAAAGGGTTCCTCAGTCACCCATAAAGGTTCGTGGATTTAAAATCGTATCCAATAGATAATTGTTATGTTTACGTATTAATGCATTAATTTTATATGACGTTTTCCAACTAAGTCCATTTTACAAGTTAAGCTTATATAACTCCTTTTTTTTTTTTTTTGTAACGTGTGGAAATCCCCACGGACCGTCACCCCGTCGGGGGTTACGGCGGGGTGGTGTGTCGGACTCGAACCGACTAAAACCACACGGTGTGACCATCTCTGCGCCTGTATATTGGAAGGAGTCCAGGGACGGGATTTCCTTCTGGACTCCTCCCAGCGCCTGCCCGCACTGTTGCGGGCACCACCTTAAATTTCGACTCTCTAATTGGGCAACGTCCGGTCACACGCGGACGCCGCCCCCTCGCGGTTGGCCACTACTGCGGACGGACGGGAAACCCGTCCCGCCCATCCGCGGCGACTCTCAGGGCGGCATGAGACGCAGGTATGCGCGCCTCCGCCGCCCAGGGCGCCGGCGGCGGATCGGGTCCGAGTGGATGTCATCCTCCCGGGCCTTCTCCGCCACCTCCTTCTGCAAGATTACGTCCTCGCAGAAGGTTGCGACCGCGGTAAAACAACTGTCGCTGCCGGCCATCGATCTTATGACGGCCGGCAGCGAGAGATCCCCTCCGATGACTGCAGTGAGGGCCCGGCGCTGCGTCGCCCATGCGGGGCAGACCGCCAACGTGTGCTGGGCCGAGTCCTCACTGCAGTCGCAGTGGTAGCAGGCGGGACTCGGTTCCCTCCTAGCGACCGAGTGAAGGTACTTTCCGAAGCAACCGTGCCCGGAAAGCACCTGTGTCAGCCGGAAGGAAAGGGTCCCGTGCTGCCGCCCTGCCCACTCCGCGATGACCGGCTGGAGAGCTTCCACGGCGGCGAAGCCAGCGCGTGGGGTCTCCAGTCGGAACGACCATCTCACCATAGTGGCTCGGCGAGCGGCTTCGCGCCACTCGCGCACGTCCTCGGGCGGAGGGCGAAATCCGCTCTCCGCCCGGAAGTCAGCCACTCGCCGATAAACTTCGGCGAGCACTTCCGCCTCCAAATCCCACGGGGGTGTTCCGGCCAAGGCGCACGCCGCCTCTGTGGACACCGTGCGGTATCCGCGTATGGCTCTGACCGCCAATATCCTCTGGGGGCGCCAGAGGCGCGCCCTATTCTGGGCGGTCAGAGCCGCCGCCCACACCGGTGCACCGTACAGTGCCATGGACCGGACAACCCCCGTGTAAAGCTTATATAACTCCTGAACCAAGGTAGTAGAGCCACGCTGATTTCAGCACGAATGGGCCGGCTCGACCCGGCCAGTACTACCCTCACACAGAAGACCATCCTAATAATGACAGCATTCTTGCTGTCGTATTTCGTTGGTGAGTGTGAGACCGGAGGCCCAATCATTCTGCATCATTCTCCCGCCCTTCGAAGGCCGGGAGAATGATGCAGAATAATCTAACCAG
The DNA here is from genome assembly GCA_932526445.1 of Phragmatobia fuliginosa. Taxonomy (NCBI): domain Eukaryota; kingdom Metazoa; phylum Arthropoda; class Insecta; order Lepidoptera; family Erebidae; genus Phragmatobia; species Phragmatobia fuliginosa. The sequence continues at coordinate 8,846,862 of OW052064.1, read as the reverse complement.
GCTGCCATGGTAAGGGTCACCATGCTACATTGCCTACCCTCACAATAAGCATGGTGACCCCTACTCCTGGATTCTACTCATGCTTTCCATCAGGCAGAGTAGAGTCACTTTGGCAGGCTTAAATATATAAAAAAAAAAAAAAAAAAAAAAAAAAAGTCATCTCATTTTTTATAGTTTTTCTTTAAAGTGCATTAAATGGACCACCATCACGAATTTTCCCAGATTTTTTGAGCCAGCCATATAACTTTTAGATGGGGGGGAGGCCCTGTTTTTACAAAAAGTGTACTTTAAAGTAGAATTCCTCGCAAACGGATACCTAAATCACAAAATCGTTTTAAAAATACTTTGTTTTTAAAAGACCTATCTAATGATACCCCACACGATGCGGTAGCCGCGAGAAACAAAAATCATCCCGACTTTACGTGTAGGAGAGGTACCCCAAAAAAACATATTTTTCGTAATTTTATTGTAGCACTCTATCGACGTAATCACAACACATATTCATGCAATGTGCAAAACGCATCTTTTTAGCACTTACCGTGTGGACGGTAAGTCGAGGTCGGACGGACGGTCGGACATGACTAATCTATAAGGGTTCCGAGTTATAAGCTTCGGAACCCTAAATAATCAGTGAAAATTGTCGTTAAAAAAAGCTACGACCCGACCCAGTAAAAACTTTTGATAAAATTTATAAACATAGCCTTTATTACCTTTGCCTTTATTACGAATCTATAAAATATCATTCATAAAAGTCGGTTCAGTGGTTTAAGCATTAAAGTAAAACGAATGTCAAAAATCGGTCCAACGTTTTCAGAGATTACCCGGAACAAACAGACAGACAAAAAATCTCTTTATTGATGTATACTTTCATATGCACTTATTAAAAAACGGGTTCCGTAGTCACCCTTAATGGAACGTGGCTTTATAATAGAAAAAAAATCGTCTTAGCACCTTTCTACGTTTTCAAAAAACCTTTCCAATGATACCCCAAAAAAATTTCATGATTCTATGCTAGCACTTTGTCGACGTGATGAAAACACATATTTATGAAAAGTTTCATCTTTCTAGCACTAACCGTTTGGACGGGGCGGACGGACGGACGTGACGAACCTATAAGGGTGCCGAGACATGAACTACGGAACCCTAAATACTTTTAATTTGATATTACAAACAGACATTTCTATTTTATTTAAATTTGTTGTATAGATTGAGCAATTGAGCAAACTAGTTATCTCGAATGTAAGTTTCTACTAACGTCAGTGCCGGATTTACATACTTGCAACTTGCTATAAAATTTTTGCCGCCTCTACTGACTTCTAAAATTAGATACATACACATACATTGTGAACACACAATAAAGTTAATTACTTATTTAAGGACATAATCTAGTAACCCGTCAGCAAATCGGAGGTTGGGGGTAGAGTTGACTGTCTTGTTGTACTATTGGTTAGCGTATGCGGCTGCTGATCAAGTGGTCTCGGGTTCGATTCCCGGGTTAGTCTAATTATTTGTGTGATCCTTTTGTGACTAATTTGATGACTTATTATCCTATGTATAATTAAACACAAATAAAGTATGTTTATGTATTTATATCAGTTGTTTAATACCTATAATACAAGAACTGCGCCCCCGGGCAACAACCTTCTGCGAAGACGTTATCTATGCCATGATCATGCCCTGAGTGTGGAGGGACCGGGTTTTCCCCTCCATCCGCTTCAGTAGCCAGTCGCGAGGAGGTGACGTCCGTGTGTGCCGTACGTCGCAATGGAGAGTTAGGCAATTGATGGCGTCCGCTTCAGTGAGAGAAGGCACTGGAAAGGGTTCAGATGGCGTAATAACAGGTTCCCTGGACCTCTTCTATTCCAGGAGCAGAGTGGTTTTGGTTGGTTCGATTCCAACATACCGCCCCGCCGCAAACCCTGGTAGGGTGACGGCCACACGTCCAAAAAGTGTTTTAAATGGTCGTCACGCTGCTTTCTATTGCGCCAAATGTCGTAGGTTCAAATCCTATGTGGGAAAATACTTTGTGCGATTCACAAATTGTTGTCCTGAGTCTGCGTGTTCTCTGTGATCGTTTTATGTATGTTTGTAAAGAACCCTGGTACACAGGATTTGTTCCTAATGCGAGTGGTCTTTTTTGTTGTGTCCGCAACCTTACTTTTTTCTTTACCAAATTTTTATTTTGGCCGATTTGCCGCCCCCAGGCAGGCTCAGAAATTTAAAAAAAGTGTACTGGCATCCTTCTCGTTTAACAACAATGCATAAAGTATTATGGTTAATAGTAACTATAAAAACTTAATTTAAAACACAACAGATGAGAACTCTATTGAACTCACCAAATACTCCCGTACCTTGTCAAAAAGTTTTTTTAACTTAAATTTTAACAAAGCGCCATCTATGCTGTAGACATGGTACTTTGATGTAAAGTGTAATGTGTCGAGTTACATACATTTCCAAAATAAATCAATAGGTGGCACAGCGATTTAGATTATTTTAATACGGTTTGGAAAAGTTATATTTTTGAAACTTACTTGTTTAGAACAAAAATAAAGTATATTCATTTCTCCTTACTAATATTATAAACGCGAAAGTTTATGAGTATGTTTGTTTGTATGTATGTATGTTTGTTACTCCTTCACGCAAAAACTACTGAACGGATTTGGATGAAACTTTACAGTAATATAGCTTATACACACCGGCTGAAATAATCGAGATACACGCGGGCGGAGCCGCGGGCGAAAGCAAGTACATAAATAAATAAATTTTAATATTTCGGACATCTTACACAACGTCATCTAGTTCCAAACTAAGCAGAGCTTGTATTATGGTATCTAGACAACTGATATAAATACATAAACGTACTTTTTTCGTAAATAGATACATATTATACATGGAAAACGCCCAAACTCAGAATATATTTGCGGATCACACAAACATTTGGTCCAACCCCGTAATCGAACCCGAGACCTCAAGCACAGCAGTCGCATACACTACCACTGCGCCACCGAGGCTGTCAGTATCATTATCATGATAACAACCGGGACCGACTGCTTAACGTGACCAATCACGGAGACGCTCATGATATCATGCCTCTCACGATTACCCATCCAGGTGTTGACCGCGCCGTCATTGTTTACCTTCGGTAATTGTTTCTAATCACTTAGGGCAACTTGGCAATAATCGTTGCAATTCAACGATAAGTGAAGTTTGTTTACATATTTGTTTGTTTAAACGCACTGATCTAAGAAAGTACTTGACAGATTTGAAAAATTATTTCTCTCTTATATAACGCATTTATCGAGGAAGGCTATATACCATCTCGCTTCGACACTGGCACAAGTGCGAGTCGGGGATTGACAAGACAACATTATGACGAAATCTTTTTAAGCCGCCAGAAGTCTAACAAACTTCAAGACAGTTATCCTTCTCCTACGATAACAATGGGGACCGACTGTTGAACGTGATCTCTGTATCACGGAGACGCCCATGGTATCATGCCACTAACGATCACCCATCGAGATACTGCCCATGCCGTGGTTGCTTAGGTAGCGTTTAACATTTGTCACATTTTACTGTTGCATTATGATATTAATTCTTTTATCAATAAAGCTGAAGAGTTTGTTAGTTTGATTGAACGAGATAATATCTAAAGAAAAGTCCGCGACAGTGTATACTGTCGCGGACTTTTCGGACTCGCGGACTCCTTCCTATAAGGTTGACTCACAATAACCTTTTTTATGGGAAACAAATTTTCTTCCGCGGTAGAAGATCATGCTACGGGTAATTACGCAGAGGGTCTGTGTGGTACTGTGGTCAGCTAGTATCGTATATTATGGGTTTTAGTAAAAACTACTGTAAATATTTTTATGTTACATATCAGTGTCAAGTTGACGGTAAAAATAATTTTAACAAAAAGGAACCGACTTCAATGAAAAACTATTCCGAGTACCCAAATCGCGACAATTGTGCGTATGATATTTGAGGTGTTCCCTAGATTTCCTTTAAGATCCCATCAGATCTCGATATGGTGACGATGGGACCACCTGTAAGCTACGCCCATTCTAATGCAAAAAGGATTTTTGAAATCGGTTTATAAACGACGAAATTATCGCTGAACATACATAAAAAAACTAAAAAAAACTAAAAAAAACTACTGTCAATATTTTTATTAAGTTACATGTCAGTGTCAAGTTGACGGTAAAAATATAAAGCCATCAGTTGGATAGCTCGCATCACCCACGCCACACACTTAAAGACGCACTATAATATTATATGTATAGACTAGCTGAGTCCCGCTGTTTTACTCGCGGTTATTGTTAAAAATCAAGAGTAACGCCACGGAGCAAAGCTAGTCTAAAAAAAAAGCTTGGATTAGTCCTTGTGTCGTCAGCTTTCTGCTAGGGAAAGTCCAGTGGAAATCGGTAGAGTTGTTACAGAGATTAACCGGAGCAAATAGACAGACAGACAGGCAAAAAAATAATTGAAACCTGCTTTTTTGATGTTATTAAATTTCATATATTATGCATTTACTGTAATTATTATATTAATACATACAGACACTCGAATTTTGTTTATTTGTATAGGTACTGAAGAAGGAACTCAAGAGTCGAGATCTCCTTATACTTACTGCATAAGTACTTAAGAATAAAAACGAGTAGTTCGTTAGATAGAATGTTACCACAGAATACATAATAATAAAACCAGACGTTACGCAACTGGACGATACGTTAACCACTAAAGTAGCAAGAAAGTATGGTGCTATAGAGTACTTCGATTCTCGAATATAAAACACGACTAGTCGACAGTTTGATAGACAGGGGCCATTATGCTTAACTAGAGTATTGCTAATCAATTTTTTTTATAATATACGTCGAGTGATTTTGCATAAATTATGTGCATACTAGCTTTTACCCACTGCTCCGCCCGCGTGTAAGTCCGTTATCATGATAGGTAAATAGTTTTTCTGATACTATATTGCTATAATGATTCATTTCTTTTCATGCCATTAATGAACAAATTAATTCAAGCAAAAAGTTAACACACAATGCTGCATTTGGTCTAGTAGTTGGCGTATGCGACTGCTGATCAAGAGGTCTCGAGTTCGATTCCCGGGTCCAACCAAATGTTTGTGTGATCCGCAAATATTTGTTTCGGAGTTTAGGTATTTTCTATGTTTATTATGTATGTATTTACAAAAAAGGGGCCAAGTGCGAGTCGGACTCGCCCATGAAGGGTTCCGTACCAGCAAGTAACATCATATAAAAGTTCTTGTAGTTCGTTGTAACTTTCATCGATGTTTTTATACTAGTGTATTGATTGGATGAAAGGTAAATTGCGTGTTACGATTTATGACGTATAAAAAAAAACTATTCACTAGATCTCGTTCAAACCAATTTTCGTTGGTAGTTTACATGGTAATGTACAACATATATTTTTTTTAGTTTTATCACTCTCTTATTTTAGAAGTTAGAGGGGGGGGGACACACATTTTTCCACTTTGGAAGTGTCTCTCGCGCAAACTATTCAGTTTAGAAAAAAATGATATCAGAAACCTCAACATCATTTTTGAACACCTATCCATAGATACCCCACATGTATAGGTTTGATTAAAAAAAAAATTTTGAGTTTCAGTTCCAAGTATGGGGACCCCCAAAACGTATTGTTTTTTTTCTATTTTTATGTAAAAATCTTAATGCGGTTCACAGAATACATCGACTGACCAAATTTCAACAGTATAGCTCTTATAGTTTCGGAAATAATTGACTGTGACATACGGACGGACAGACAGACAGACAGACAGACTTGACGAATCTATAAGGGTTCCGTTTTTTGCCATTTGGCTACGGAACCCTAAAAATAGTACCCATAATACAAGATCTGCTTAGTTTGGGGACTAGATGGCGTTGTGTGTAAAATTGTCCGAAATATTATTAGGGTTCCGTAGCCAAATGACAAAAAACGGAACCCTTATAGATTCGTCAAGTCTGTCTGTCTGTCTGTCTGTCTGTCTGTCTGTCTGTCTGTCTGTCCGTCCGTATGTCACAGCCAATTATTTCCGAAACTATAAGAGCTATACTGTTGAAATTTGGTCAGTCGATGTATTCTGTGAACCGCATTAAGATTTTTATATTAAAATAGAAAAAAAACAATACATTTTGGGGGTCCCCATACTTGGAACTGAAACTCAAAATTTTTTTTTTCATCAAACCTATACGTGTGGGGTATCTATGGATAGGTCTTCAAAAATGATGTTGAGGTTTCTAATATCATTTTTTTCTAAACTGAATAGCTTGTGCGAGAGACACTTCCAAAGTGGAAAAATGTGTGTCCCCCCCCCTCTAACTTCTAAAGTAAGAGAGTGATAAAACTAAAAACAATATATGTTGTACATTACCATGTAAACTACCAACGAAAATTAGTTTGAACGAGATCTAGTGAGTAGTTTTTTTTTTTACGTCATTAATCGTAACACGCAATATACCTTTCATCCAATCAATACACTAGTATAAAAACATCGATGAAAGTTACAACGAACTACAAGAACTTTTATATGATGTTACTTGCTGGTACGGAACCCTTCATGGGCGAGTCCGACTCGCACTTGGCCGCTTTTATTAATATGCATCCTATCATATTTTCACAATTAGTAAACAAAAAAATACACGTACCTACATGTTTAGGTACTGTTTATAAAAAAATATTTTAAGCAGTAAAAAAATATAATACTTATTTTAATTTACTAAGCGTAACTTAAAAGATTCACATACGAATTTGACCAGAATTACTACTATTTATAAATTAAATAAAAATAATTTAGCTATCTTACCTTAAAATACGTCTAGTATTAGAAATATGAATTCTGTTCCCATAATTACAAGGTTGAAGTTAACTTCTGAAATTTAATACTGTTTTTCAGACTAATAACTAATAAGGTTCTCTCGGAGACCAAACAGCTGAAAATCTACCATCCGTATAACGTTAGGTGAGTGCAGTTATAAAACAAAGCACAAAATTAAATTCTAGGCGAGAGGAACTCCTAGTACAGTGTCTGGGGCGTTCAGAATTTTTTTTAGGGGAAAGTTCCATATGCTTGCCCCTTCACCCCAATTGATATTCTACAAAGGTAAACCTTACTAGCTTTCAATTTCGTAACAGCTACCTTAGCCAAGTTGCAAAACGTTTTTCGTTTTCTATTCTATTTCACTATTCACTTGTTCCATTGTTACTCTTCTTGAGTGGAGACCGCGTCTCGGCAAACGTAGTGTAGGACGTCCACAGGCAAGGTGGAGTGATGATTTGCGCAAGACGGCTGGCAGGAGCTGGATGCGAATAGCCGAGGATCGAACTAAGTGGCGTGCAACTGGAGAGGCCTATGTCCAGCAGTGGACTGCGATAGGCTGATGATGATTGTTACTCATTCTCGTGATCAAAACAAAATATTAGCCAATAAAATAAGAGAATAGAACAATAGAATAGATAATATAATAGGAAACGCTAAACGTTTGCAACTTGGCTAGGGGGGTTGCTTATTGCTATGTGGATATTTAGTTGTAAGATTTTGGTTAATATTACGTTCAATGGTCAGATACCTTGATGTGTAATAGGTTTGATTCGTGACATTCTTAACTTTAGTGTTGTTGTTGTTGATATTTGTAGTTTCCTCCTTGGCCGGTTCTTTTGTTAGCCACGAAGGGAACAGGAGTTGGGGCACTCATCATCAATCATCATCAACAGCTTTCAACAGTCCACTGCTGGACATAGGCCCCATAGGGTTGGTTTCAAGTTTTGCTTTTCTTTGCATTGATGTTGTGTTGTGTAATTTATCCCTTAATTGCATTTTACGACACCCGCGGGATGAATAGGAGTGGTGACACTCCGTATTGTTAATTCGTCATAAGATATTACCTACTTCATTCATACGTACACCACAAATGAAATAAGTTATGATGACTGTAAGCACTCACAGGAAGAGACGCAGTAGGGGGCCACCTATAAACCATAGGTGACCCGTACAGGGTTTTCCTTCCGAGGGTACACCTGGTTCCCCGACTTCTAGTGCCCGAGAAGGCGTGCGGTTTTCGGTCTATTCGAGTCCAACAATGCCACCATCATGTGGCATCTGGTGGAATCTCCATGCGTAAAAAAAGTGTAAAAGCCGGTTTTGCGATTCCTTTCGGACAGTTACAAAAAGAAGAAACCCTTTGATCGGTCTTCTTACATTCATCATTATATTCTTACATTAAATCTTTAAACATCAAAACATTGCATTTATGTTCCTTTGTTAGAATTAAAGACGAAATAAAATTCACGTCTATTAAAACTGTACAAATGTTTAAAAGAGAAAAGAAAATTTACACGGTCAATTCTGTATGAAAATATAATAACGAAGTTCAGGTCTACGTACTTTAGACAAAGAAACCTATCTAATACTCGTTTAAATATATGCCAAAAAATTACGACTACCGGATTTCTATAGAATGTAACACTTTCTTCAAAGAAAGGTGGAATTTTGCCAAATCTCACACGCTGCAAAGCGGTTGATAGAATGAAAATTTTGCGACTCCAAGAGTCTGACGAAAATAAACATTGGAAATTTTAGTAAGACCATCGACCTTCTTTCCTTATGCGACTTCGAGAATTAGAAAATATTATTTATTAATTATATACTTACATACAATAATTCGGGTTTTGGACCCAATCCGTGTGGTGACAGGTTGGGAATGAGTATTGTTAACACTTTTATGTCGTAAGAGGTGACTGAAGGAGAAGGAATACTTGAAACAAGCCCGTCTGGCTTTGGTCTATTAGGCCAAAACCTGCTATCCAAGGAGAGGCCTATGTCCAGTAGTGAATTATTATTCTTCAATAATAATTCACTACTAGACATAGGCCTCTCCTTTTGCTTTCGCAGTGATCACAATGATGAGATTCCTCAGAATATCAGAATAACAATACGTAGATCACACAAAGGGTTGTCTCATGTGGGGTCGAACCTACAACACCCAGCACAATAGGCAGCAGTGAGATGGCCGTTTAAGCGACTACGCCATCCGATGAGTTAATTAGTTAAATGTCAAGGTGATAACAACTATAATTTATATTAAGATTGAAGGTTTAGATAATTGATTTTCATCCTTCAATTAGTTCCAAGTGATACGATAATTAATAGAATTCAAATTTGATGCTTATCTTAATCTACCCCGGTGGTGCAGTGATAGTGTATACGACTGCTGTGCTTGAGGTCTGGCATTCAAATCCTGGGTCAAATGTTTGTATCATCTTCCTAGCCTTTATTCCCAAGATTATTTGGGGTCGGCTACTAGGTCAACCGGTTTTACCTTAGTATCAGTTTTTACACAGAGTGACTGGCATCGGACCTTGAGGGCCCGCACACTGAAATTCGAAGGTTGAACTTGTTATCAGTGTATATTTGAGGGCACTGACTTCCCAATAGATTACCTACTCTCCGAGACACGGGATATGTCTAATTTAATGTTTGTATGACCTACAGATTTTTGGTTCGGAGTTTAGGTGCTTTCTGTCTGTGATATATATTTACGAATAGCTCTGCTTAGTTTGAAGCTAGATGGCGTTGTGTGTTAATTATCCGAAATATCAATTATTATGTACCTATTTATTTCAATCATTTGCATTAAACAGGTTGGAAGGTGGAATTGACGGATGCGGTCTTTGCTTATCCAACATAAAAAATAATAATTGGTTGATATTTCTCTAACATCTTTAACAAGATAACTTTGTCTTTAAAAGTGCTGAAAAGTCTAATTAAAACTGCGTAGAACAGCTTATTATTTCGCCTTTATTTAACAAATAAACTGTCTCGCTTGTAATGTTATACTTTGTAATTCCATCTTTATGCAAACCAGTTACTTAACATTCTGCCCCTAGCACGTTGCTAGGCTGTAATGTCTAGACCTGACCAAGGAGAACAATGCAGTGAGAGGACCACCGTACGCGCAGTACGTCGATGCCGGCCAAACTGTGCAAGTTCTATTTTCGTATGCGGTGTCGAGGACCGATACGCGCATGACCGGTAGCTATCTGTATTATTCTGTGAACTGGGTTCAGTCCGCACGCCGCACCACTGAGCGCGGCCGCGCGCCGCGTTACGTTCTCAAATAGTAACTCGCGATTCGTCAATTGATCGCGGTCGACAGAAAAATTAGTGATAACCATTCAGTGTTACGTTCTTAGGTTCCATATTTAAAATTTTCGAAAAGTTTGTTGAAGAAAACTTTCAAAATGCGTCGAAACGTCAAAATTTTGTTCCTAGTTGGCGCTGTGTGGATGTTTTTCCTATTTTATTATATGCAGCCTGATGCTACTCAATCAAAGGTATGTTAATATATACTAAGGAAACGTTGTTTATGTTTGATTTTACACCAATGAGAGGAAATGTTTATCAACGATCAGCTGTTAGGTTAGATGGCTGCAACCTCCGGTTAGGGGCGCAGTGCGCATGCACGAATCGTCCAATACACGTTAATGCAGTCTACACAAAATAAACAATAATGTTATGGCTTCGTGAAAGTGTCTAAGTATTGATATTTTAATTAGAGATTAGTTCTGGGTTACCTTGACTGAAGTAGTAAGAAAATGTGTTATGAAACTGTAAAGCTAATATGATAGGTACTCAATTAAAATAAAAAAACATACTTTTAAACTTGCTTAATACAATACATTCTTTCCTAAACTGTATATGCAACTACTTCAATTTTAAAGTGATTGAGGAAGTAAACACAATTACATAAAAAACCCAGTTATGTACAAACATCAATACAAGCGACAACATGAACCCACAAATATTCTTTTAAACTGAATAACCTCGATTTCGGAGACGTATATCATTAGAGGTGGGTAAATAAGTTTGATGAAATATTTCAGATCTTCAGAGCTGTGCACACACGGTATAAACTCGGAATAAATACAATTAAAATAATTGTAACTCAAAAATACCTACAGCTAAAATAAATATTTCCTTCCTCATAATGTAGCAACGAGTCAAGAAATCAGAAATACATAGATTTAAATTAATAAGTAAGTTCAACTTAGGAAATAATCGCTAAAAAGTTCGTCCTGTTTTTTTTTCGAGGTTGCCAAACCTCGAAAAAAAACAAGACGAACTTATTTAAACTTTAATCTAAGTAAAACCTTTTTATATGAGGCAAACTCTTATTTAGTAAAATTAGGAGAACTAATTGTGTATTTGTAAGACCGAGGACATTAAATTAAATACACTACATAAATATATTGTATCAGAATAAACTGGTTTTTGATTAGCTAAACATAGTTTTGTCCTTCCGTCATTTAAAATCTATAGTTGACGTAGTTCAATAGATATTCCATTTGACATTCATCCGTGTATATAAACAGCGTAATTATCTGCGTTAAAACTTAGCTACATTTAGGTTTTAATGAGCGTTTGCAGCATACTGTTTTGTCTTTGGAATTGATGCCTCAATCGCTTAAATGGTCTTACTAGCTAAGTAATATTTGTATATCTCTGAATTTGTTCTATCCTAAGGTTGCCTGGAAGGGATTGCTTTTGCAATAAGCCATGTAACTTCTGTAATACGGTGTGCAAATAAAGAGTTATCTAGTCGAAAAATAGCTACAGTTGCTCCTTATGCCATCAGTTTTCTGACAGTGAAAGTCCCGTCAAAATCGGTCAAGCTGTTCCAGAAATCCAGAGTATAGTCGGAACAAGGAGACAGAAACAGCAAGCACAGACACAAACATTTTAAAATTGTTTTTTGATGTAAGTACCCTTTAATGCATTTGGTAAAACAATTTTCATTTGAAATTACCAACAAACTCCAATTTTATTTATTTGTATAGATTGAAAAAAATAATAATAAGATATTCCGACTAATAAATAAAATTCATTGCTATTTGCATTTTATACAAAAGTTTAAAGTTGTTGCAGTTAAAAAAATGTTATTAAGTTTATTCACATCGATGTCAATAATAACCTTCATAAATAAATATATTGTTTAAAATAAATCTGTATGAGAAAAGGTGTGTGAAGGTTCTTCCTTACAACTTAATTCGAATTCATAAATATATTTTCCATTCGAAATTCAAATTTGGGTCAAGAAGTCAAGAGTAAGGGACATTGGTAACTTTTCAAGGTTGGCAACCCTGTCACTTTTTTTTAGATGTTCATGAATGAGTGGTAAATAATTAGTTTAAGAGTTATTGATTTTTTAAATTATCTTTGCTTAATTTGTAGTTTACAAACCAGTCAAGTTACTATGAAAAAGTAACTCCTAAATACGATCTAGGTAATTAAGCTTTGATCGGTATTTTATTAAACACTTAATTAAAAGAAATCCTAGGGTTTTTAACGAAACAAGTTTGCAGTAGTTGAGATATTATTATAGAGATCCTTTTCATGTGGCATTATATATATTGTTGAAAATAAATACACCGAATTGGAAACGGGCGGGAAAACGAGTATCAGTTTTTTATCGTTCTGTTTGTAAAATCACCGATATTTTTATCCTTTTCATACATAAATACCGTTGATAGATAGATAGATGCTACAGATAAAACACTTTCTTTTAATAGCTATTACGTTTCTACCAATCAAACTACCAAGCGAAACCAAAATCAATTACCAAAGTTTATTTATTGATATTATATAAGTAAATAAAATAACACTTATTATTTATAGGTATGTATTAATAATGTAAGATGCTAGGTTTGTTTGGAATCATTAATTATGATTACTTCGTCAACACACAAAATACAACAATAAAACAATAAACGAACAAGTCTCAACTAAAATCCAAAACAATTTTCGATCTCACACTCGTGACTGTGGGATGTGAAATTAAGTAACGCACAATTGAAAGTATGTATTACAACAAAACCATCTTAATTTTCATAAATTACGCAACAAAGGTATTTAAAAGTTTCTCTTCGAAAATGTTATCTGGCTTTTTAAGAATTCTGTACTACTTGTAACCTACGTCTTCACTTGGGTATATAGTTAAGGAATATAGTCTATGCCATGGCCTGCCTAATAATTATGTCAGTATCATTATGATCTTTTACTTAAATCTGCAGCAATAAAAGCGTAACAGACAGACAGAGTACCTTTCGCAGTTATAAAATTACTAAGAATTGTTCTGTACAAAAATTCACAGACATAGGTACCTAGTTAAATAGTACAATTTCAAAGCGCAAACTCATGTTAAGTCAAAACTCTTAATTTTTTTACTCTACGGAGATATTAAAGTTCCAGAATTTTTGCTCAAATTAAATTATCTAAACACGATTCATTAAAGTCATATTGAACCCAAAATATGTCTTTCTTGAAGATAATACATACGTACATACGTGCGACTGGAGAGGTTATATGAACATTGATCACTTGAGTAATGTAATTATCCGACAGAAGCCATAAGACACCATATCGGAAACTGATACGACATTCTTAAAACCGTTAATGTGCTTGATACTTTAATTTACGAGGAAGTATAATGTCTCAGAAAGGAATAATCATATCATGATAAGCCTGGAGGTTTTAGCAATGGTTTTTAAATTATCTTTTGCAAAAGTTTCATCGACTACAATGTATTTAAATTATTATAAAGTTTACGACTTCATTTTTTACTGATAGTGTTAGGATATTTCCTTTGAATTGCAAAAGCAGAAAAAATTGTTTGAATAAATAATTTAAGTATGACAAGAAAGCGTTTATGAACCCGACTAGGTACGTTGAATCTTTAAATAAAAAATATATAACCTATGGCACAGGAGCTATTAAATGTATTATCACCCTAATCATCAAAATCGGTTCAGTTGTTTAAGCGCCACAATACATATAAACACACGTAGACTGCTGAACCTAAAATTACACTAATTTGAAACATACCTTTCTTTTGGCTTTGCCATAGTCGATTAAAAATAATGCCCATAATAAGAACAACTTCCTCGACTTTTCCAGGCAGCCTTGATAAGATCAAGATCTAATCTCAAAAGTGCAATCTGAAAAATTCTAACAAAAAAAGAATTTATTGTTTTAATCTTTCATGGTCTGTAACATTAAAATTGAAATTTGCGGGATTACCATTGGATTGCCAAAAAAGAATTGAGTTTGTTGTTGAGAATTGAATTGAAATCTTTGAGTAATCGGGTAACATAATATAGTATAAACATTTTTATACAGTTCTCAAAGTCTTATAATTTATATACGTTACGGACATTTTATACCTATTTAAAAATATATTGCATTCAACACGGCACTTAAGAATTGCAAAATGTGTGGCATCAGATGGACTTGGGAATAAATAATTTTAACAAAAAAAAACCACTGCAAAGAAAAACTATTCCGAGTACCCAAATCGCGACACCTGTGCCTATGATATTTTAGGAGCTCCCTCGATTTCTTTGGGATCCCATCACCAGAACCCGACACTTGTGCCTATGATATTTTAGGAGCTCCCTCGATTTCTTAAGGATCTCATCATCAGATCCCAACATCCCGACGATGGGACCACCTGTGAGCTATGCCAAATCCAATGCAAAAAGATTTTTTTTAATCGGTTCATAATCGACTAAATTATCGCTGAACGTACATAAAAAAAAGATTCCGACGAATTGAGAATCTTCTCCTTTTTGAAGCCGGTTAATTAAACCTACAATAGGTCTCAACTAGGACTAATTGATGACTATTGTCTTAAAAACAAATAATCAAAGTAATTCAAATCTATAATAACATTATAAAGTCGAAAAGTTTGTCTATTTGGTTGAACTCGTTAATTTCAGGATCTGATCCATTTTTTTTTCGTACATCTTACAGACACGCCATCTAGTCCCAAACTAAGCTGAGCTTGTATTATAATATTAAATTAAATATACATTTTTTGTAAAAAATGCAGAAAAATACATATTATACATAGAAAACGCCCAAACTCCGAATCAAATATTTGGAATCGAACCCGAGATCTCAAGCAGTCGCATATGCTACCCCTGCGCCACCGTGAGATGGTCGATTTATTGAGGTATTTTTGACCTTTAGGCTTTATAAATGGAAGAATGTTGCGAGAGCATCGTCGTAAAAAAATAGCCATCGAAACCTTGTGGTGGGGATGTAGCTGATTGATTTTTAAAAAGATTAATTTAAACCACGTGTGAACGATCATCTAAAACTTAACTAACAGAATTGCTACACATTTAATTAGAATTTTACATTGGCAACTATTAGTTCATGAATTTTATAATGCCAAGGGCCTAGAATTATTTAAATATGGTTGACCTCTATGCAAAGTGGGTGGTGTTTATTTATAATCATAAATAAACACACAAATACATATAATTTGCTAAAGCTTAAACTTATATAATGTACGTAGTTGTAGTATTTTTGTATTACGAAAGTATAATATAATAATGCATGTTGATTGATTGCATTTAAATGTGATTGATTTTAAATTCTCTTTATAATATCAATTTGTAATGAAATTTTATCGAGTGTTTATATTTTAGACGTGACGAATTGCATTATTTGATAATTTTAAAATAATAATAAGTCAAAAGTAATCATTGATTTTTTCATAAAATTGTATCCTGATACTAAGTCAACTAATCACAAATCTGTAGAATCCGATCGGACTTATACAATGCCATCTTTTGGAAAAATAATACGTATATTTTCACTACACCTGTTATAAGTTTTTTCTCTTGAGTCAATTTTTGTACGTTCGACTATTTTTTAACCTAAAAAAATGTCCTAAATCAAGGAGGGAAGCCCCCTAGCTTGATATTGTTAGTTATCTGTATCACTCTGGCAGAAAAATACATGTGGGATTATCTTGATTCTTGGCGAAATTTGTAAATTTTATGGTATGGATTCAGTGAATATTTTAATTTGAAGTTAAATCGATTGAAAACATTTCAAGAGAAGGGGTCACCATTCTCATTGTGAGTATAGACAATGCAGCATCGTGATGGACATCATCAGGTCTCCGGTCTAACACTAACCGACCAAATACGACAACACGGTTGAGCCGGCTAATTTGTGATGAAATCAGCGAGGTTCTTCTACTTACAAACTTAGAAATTATCTGCTTTTGCAATGATAGTGATACCCTACTCTTGGATTCTGCTCATGCTTTCCGTCATTCAGAACTGATTTACATTGGCAAGCAGACATATAAAAATACTCCTATATACAAATTTCATTATATCACAGCGTTTTATCGATTTTACCTTGAGTTAATGGGTTTCTTCAAGCTACCCTTGTTCTAATGATCAATTTGCGGTTACGAAGATTTTATGGGTATAATATAATCTACGGTATCTGTTATTACGGGTTGGATAATTATTTTGGAAGCGTATTAAAAATACTCAAATTATTACAAAAACAGAGGAGTCCTGCATAACAATGTTCAATCATAACCTTTCTCAATGATTTTAAGAAGAATTGATTGAAAAACAGTTTTGTTTCACCGTCGGTCCTTTATTAAATACTTTATGTACCTAGCTTTTATTATTTCCAACATTATTTGGGTCGGCAATTAGGTCAACCGGTTTTGCCTGATTAACAGTTTTTACACGGAGGGACTGACATCGAACTTACGCAATCCTGAAGGCGAACTGAATTCTGTTTGAGTTGGAAGTTGTCGGTATATTGGAGGGGACTGACTTCTTTTTCTGTACTGACCGATATTATACTGACTGATAAAATAATTAATAAAAAGTGAAAATGAATTACTAAACATTTTATTTTGACGCATCATCAACAGCCTTTAACAGTCAGGCTGGACATAGGCCTCTCCTTTGAAATGAGGTTTTGGCCTACTATACCACGCTGGCCAGACGGGTTGGTAAAGGGTTTCTTTCAAGTTTTCCTTCTCTTGGCAGTGATGTTAGCTGCTTATTTTGTTCCTTTAGTCGCCTCTTACCACACCTATGGAATGAATAGGGGTGGTGACACTTTGTATTCTTAATCCGTCACCACACATATCTACTTAAATCTTAAGTTGATTACATAAAATGTTTAGTAATTCATTTTCACTTTTTTTAATTCTTTGACATCATAGTTAAAGTTAATGATCTCACAATAGGATGTGATGTCATACTGTGTTCAGATAATATGAAAATAATTTGATTCATCAGAAAACCAGTCTTCACATAATTTTATTGTTATTAATAACGATTGCATCTCATACGAAATGGTCATCTATGCAAAAAAATTTTTATTTGCATAAATGACCATTTCATATGAGATTTCTGATGAGAATTGAGATGTCTGTTTATATTTTATATAAATAAGTTGCTTTTCACTAAATACATAAATTTTTAAAGTAGGTAATCCTATTCGGAACTTACCTTATGTTGGTTTGATAGTCTTATCTGTTCCAACTGATCTGTAAAATGGCTAAAAGGAATTCGATGAGATTTTCACTGGTAGATATCTCATAAGATATCTCAATAGACTAGCTTCGCCCCGCGGTTTATAAGACGGTGAACACCGCGTGGCGCAAATATTCAAGTAGGTACATATTTTAAACACTTATCATTTGCATCTTAATATAATGCACACTCACTTAGAAATTTCTAGAAATCAGCATGCCGGCAGTCGCTCAAATTTTTTATCTAGATTAAATTATTGAACAAGATTTTTGTAATTTTACACTGTCTCTTAAATTCCAAAAATGTTCGAATCGTAACTTGTCATATACCATACCTCTACAAAATCTAAATTTTCATGGGAACATGGATTATGTGAGCAGTCGCATATGCTAACCGCTGGATCAAATAGGCAGCTATCTACATAAACATGTTCTAGGCTAATTTCAGCAAATTTTGGAGGTAAATGGTTATAGAAATATATTTCACCATATTTTTTATGTTATTTAAAACATAAAGAATATTAACATACAATATTTTAATAAATATATTGTTATGTTTTCCACTTTTATACTTTAACAATCTATCCGTATAAATATAATATTAATAAAAAAAATATAAACTTAGATAGTATTTTAGATAGCTTGTGACAAAAAGGGTAAAGACACTGTCTTCTGTAACGCAGGTTGTTACCTACCACAGGAAGCACGGTTCCAATGTGTTAATATTATAAATAACATCTCCTTATGGAAAATAAAAGTCTGAGATGAAATGCAATTGTTGTAAGGGGCCATTTATTTATTATATTATAAACTAAAATTCCAGTCCTCTCTGTTTGGGTTATTCCCTACACACCTGTTAAGTCGTTTTCTGCATTACTCTAGGGTTGACTAGTAGTTAATAAGTCAAATAAGACTTGATATTCTACTCCGTGTAGTGTAAGATGAAGTAAGTTTTTTTTAGATTTAAACCTACCAAAGTGGCTCTACCCTGCCTGATGGAGCACGAGTAGAGTTCAAGGGTCACCATCCTTATTGTAAGTATAGACGTCCTGATAACCTACACTATGGTGGTTTAGTGAGATGCTTCTGCATAATTGGGCCTCTGGTCTCACACTCACCAACGAAATACGACAATACGAATACTGTCATTTTCAGGTTGATCTTTTGTATGAGGGTAGTACTGCCCCGGTCGAGCCGACCCATTCATACTGAAATAAGCGTGGTTTTATGATATACTAGTTGCGCCCCGTGGTGTTACCCGCGTATATTATTATGGTTGCTATGCAAGTGTGTTAAGCATAGCAACCTGTGAAGTTTTGACAGGAGATAAACAGTGATACATTTTGACATCTACGATTTATGTATTTTTATAATTACCTAGTATTCGCCCGAGTATCTTAATTATTGCAGTAAAAAGTAGCCTATGTGTTATTCTGATATATAAGCTATATTACTGTAAAGTTTCATCCAAATTCGTTCAGTAGTTTTTGCGTGAAAGAGGATCAAACATACATACACACATACATCACTCACAAAATTTCGCGTTTATAATATTAGTAGGATCTATTAGTTGTTTAACAAACAAATATAGACTCTCAAAACAAATAACTTATAACGGATGTGTTCGCGAGATTGTGAGATTGAAGGTTATCTTAAGAATTGAACCCATGGTTTTTGTAAATATTGATGTATTACTGTTGTCCAACATAAGCTGTGCTTGCATTTTATGTATCTTTGTATGTAAATTTTGCTTAGTAGTTTGTTTATAAATAGATAAATAAATATTTCGGACATCCTATATACAACATCATCTAGTCCCAACTAAGCAGAGCTTGTATTATGGGTACTAAACAACTGCTATAAATACATAAACATACTTCTTTTTCTGTAAATACATACATATTATACATAGAAAACACCCAGACTCCGAAACAAATATTTGTGGATAACACAAATATTTGGTCCGACCTCGGAATCGAACCCGAGACTTCTTGATCAGAAGCCGTATATGCCAACCACTAGACCAACAAGGCAGTGAAATATGAAGAATATGTATGATTTCTGATGTTTTGTTTCTACGCTCTCGATTTGTCTTGAACACGCTTGAAAAATACGTTTTAAATCATTCTTGGGTTTCTTCTTGGACCCATAATCTATACCAAATACTAAACTTTTTTTTGACTTGAATCTTCTAAGTTCAACCTCAAACTTACTGCTTTCGTACTATCGTATTTCGTTGGTAAATGTGACTAATTTGCTTGTATATTGTACGTAGGCAGAATAAAATGTAGTCTGAAAATTCACTTTTTTGTTCCATCATTTAATTCACGGTGTTTGATTTTATTTCCTCACAAAACGTGGTGCATATTTTTTATGTACTAAAACAGCTAAAATATCGTCATAATTATTTGATAAGTATTTGAAGTTCCTGATCTATTTTTTTTCTAACAAAAATTAACACAATGAAAACGAGCTACTCAAGAAAGTTACAAATTTAATGTTGAAAAATGAAAAATATAATAATTAATGTGTCACGCTAATGACGCGGCCGCGTTTAAAAAAAAAAAAACAAAAAAAATTTCGTTATTTTTAAAAAAATCTTTTGTCCAGCAACAATTAAATATGCCTTTTCGTAACAGAAACTTGTCTTAGTTGGAATGCGTTTAGAATTTTTATGCAAAATGACACTGTATTTCAAATTTAACAATTAACATTTCCGGAATGTGAAATTTACATTTTAAACTATCTTTTGTCATAAATATTAATATCCATTTCTTAGTTCATGAATTATCTCATATTTTATTTTACTACTAGCCGAGTCCCGCGGTATTACCCGCGTTTTTTGTTGTAAATCGCGAGTAACGCCGTGGAATTGTTAAGATGTACGAAGTGCCGTGAAGGTGCCTATACGTACCTATAATCCATAATGCACATGTACTTTGTTCATACTCTATGGTCGCAACTCAACACGATCGTTGTAAATAATGTCAATGTACTAAGTTTGTGTTAATAAATAAATAGCGTTAAATACCAAATATAAACGTATATTTTTTATATGCCCTAACAGGTTATGGGCCCAGTGAACTATATACAATTGATTTCGAAACATTTATACAATAAATATAGTGAAATAACCGTGGTGAATAATTAGAATAAATAATGGACTTGCCCGTTTCGTAAGGCTAACGTCATAAAGTGAACTCGCCCAAGTTGTTCACATCTTATTCACCGCGTTTGAT
Organism: Phragmatobia fuliginosa; assembly: GCA_932526445.1. NCBI lineage: Eukaryota > Metazoa > Arthropoda > Insecta > Lepidoptera > Erebidae > Phragmatobia > Phragmatobia fuliginosa. The sequence continues at coordinate 8,826,245 of OW052064.1, read as the reverse complement.
TTTATAACTGCCGATTATTGATATTTTGTGAAAAATAAGATATTAATATTGTCATGGCTGCTACAATTAAAATTGACCCGTTATCTACAGAAAACTATGATACGTGGAAGATTCACATGAGAGCTATTTTGAAGAAAAATGACTTGTGGGATTACGTATCAGGTACTATACCTAAACCGGCTTGTACCGATCCTAAATATGTAGAATGGATGAAGATGGACGGGAAAGCAGAATCGGACATACTATTGGCTATTAGTCCGAGTGAACTCGCAGCATTAGATGGTTTGGAAACCTCTAGGCAGGTATGGGAAAAATTGAAATCAATGTATCAATCAAGTGGACCCGCGCGAAAAGCTTCATTGTTAAAGAAACTTGTACTGACGCGCATGCAGGAAGGTGACGACCTGCGTAAGCATATTGCAGATTTTTTTGATGCCGTAAAGAAGCTCAAAGAAATCGGATTAGTGGTGATTGATGAATTATTAGCTATTTTACTGTTATATAGCCTACCGGATTCATTTTCAATGTTTCGAACTGCGATGGAATCACGAGACGATTTACCACCTACGGAGATGTTGAAGGTAAAGATTGTCGAAGATTATGAAGGTAGAAAGGCTACAACAATAGACCAGGGAGCAATGTTCGTTAAACGCACTCAGAAAGCGTCTCACAAGAAAATTACACATGATCACACATTTCCCAACAATAAAAACAAAGTGGAATGTTATCGTTGTGGTCGTAGAGGGCATATCGCGAGAGAATGTAGGACTAAAATTGTAAATAAAACTAAGTGTACAACAAGCAGAACGGTGTAATATTGAACGACAAGATTTTACAACGATGTTGAGTACAACCGAAGAGGTTAACATGGGTGAACAAAGAAATCCTGTATGGTGTATTGACAGTGGATGCACGGGACACATGTGTAATGAAAAGCACATGATACAAGGATTTACGCGACTGGAGAATGAATTAAATTTGGCTAATGATGAAAGTACAAAAATAACCGGTATGGGCAAAGTTGCCATTTCGGTTGATACAGGACGTGAAGAGCGCCTAGTAGATATTCAGAAAGTGTACTACGTGCCAGATTTAAGAACAAGTCTCTTATCAGTATCAAAAATGACTGATTACGGATTCGAAGTTCATTTCAGAAAGAATGATGCTATTGTAGTTGACAAAGACCAAAAAGTCCACATAAGGGCAGACCGTGTTGGTAACTTATACCATGTAAGAATGGGTAAGCAGAATTCTTTTAACGTAGATTTGATAAAGAAACCGATAAATGTATGGCATGAGCGTTTGGGCCACATTAATGAGCGTGACCTAAAAGCTATGGCGAGGAATAATTTAGTTTATGGTTTAACATTTGATGACATTGAAAAAATGACAGAATGTGAAATATGTATTAGTCAAAAACAAACATATAAACCATTCCCTAAAGGCGACAGAGATCGCACAGAAGATTTGCTTGAGATAGTACACACAGATGTGTGTGGCCCCATGAGGCAACAGTCATTTGGCCAGAAAAAGTATTTTGTCACCTTTATCGATGACAAATCTCGCTGGTGTGAAGTTTATTTTATTGCTAAGAAAAGTGATGTTTTCGAAGTTTTTAAAGAATACAAGGCTTATGTAGAAAAGTTAACAGGAAAGAAAATAAAGAATTTACAATCAGATAATGGAAGAGAATACATTAATAAAGAATTTGATGACTTTCTAAAGAGAGAAGGAATTCAAAGGAGGTTAAGTGCACCGTACACACCACAACAAAATGGTGTAGCTGAGAGGAAAAATCGGACGTTGATTGAAATGGCACGCTGCATGATGCAGCAGTCTGGAAGCCCTCCAAGTTTTTGGGCTGAAGCTGTAAATACTGCTAATTTTATAAGAAATCGGTGTCCTACTACTGCTTTAAAGGGTGAAATACCTTATACTGCGTGGAAAGGCAAGAAGCCTACTGTACAATATATGAATGTATTTGGAGCAAAAGTATATTATAAAGGAAAAGGAATAGAGAAAGGAAAATTTGATTCTATTTCACAAGTTGGAATTTTCATGGGCTATGACAAACAATCTAAAGCCTATAGGATTCATGATCCTAGAACGAAAAGGATTATTATAACCCGAGATGTAAGTTTTATGAAAGAAAGTGCTTTCGGTAAACAATATGAAGAGATTATAGAGGATGAAGTCGAAGAAGACAAAAATATAGTTATTGATTTAAATGATCGAAATGGATCAAATAAAGAGGAAGAAAAAGAGACTGAAACGAGTGATAGAAGTTTACTCAGAAATGGACAATCAACAGTATCATGGGAAAGATTGATAGGACCTGCAAAGAGAGGAAAGGGAAGACCAAGAATAATACGGACAGGTTCAGTAGGAAGACCAAGAAAAGAATATAAGAACCAACAGATTGAAACAGAAACATTAGATGTTGTTACAGAAGATGTTGATGAACCTGAAGTGCAAATGTCAGCTGGCATAGCAACAGCTGATCCAATGTCTTGGCAGGAAGCTGAAAAGACGAGTGAAGCGAAATATTGGATGAATGCGTTAGAAGATGAATATGTAGCGCATATGAAAAATAAAACCTGGGACATTGTACCTCGTCCACCTGATCGTAAAGTCATTGGTAACCGATTGGTGTTTTCAAGTAAGTCTACTGGTAAGAAAGTACGTCTTGTTGCTAAAGGTTGCTCACAAAGGCCAGGGGAGGATTTCCACGAGACTTCATCCCCAGTTGTGAGATTGTCTTCTGTGAGATTACTAGCAGCTTTATCAGCAGAGTTAGGTCTGGAGATCCATCAGATGGATGTAGTGACTGCTTACTTGAATGGTACTTTAGAGGAAGAAGTATATATGGAATTACCTGATCAAATGATGGACATACTAGATAAGGTAATTAATAAAAAGAAGATTGGATCTCGTGGTACAATATTACAAGATAGGAAGATCATAGATATAGCTAAGTTGTGGAAGAAACAGATGAATGAATGTGATGATGTTGTCTGTTTATTAAATAAATCGTTGTATGGTTTACGTCAGTCCGGCTTGCAATGGCATAAGAAGTTAATTAGTCAGTTAAGAAGTATAGGTTTCGAGGCAATGCCTCAAGATCCTTGTTTATTTATTTCACTAAAAGAAGGATTAATTATGTTGATTGCTATATATGTTGACGATATTATTTTGGCTTGTAATGATATTGAATGGATAAATGAGGTGAAAATACAGCTAACAAACGCATTTGAAATGAAAGATCTAGGTAAGATTGGTACTTGTCTAGGTAAGATAAAGAAAATCGAGTATTTTTAAGTCAACGTCAATATTTACATAAAGTTTTAGATCGATTTGGTATGAAAGAATGTAAGCCTGTTGCAACTCCAATAGATAGTCTTGTAAAACTAGAGAAACCTCAACAGGTCAATAAAGAGATCATGGCACAATTACCGTATCAAAATTTAATAGGTGCGTTAATGTATCTATCGATTTCTACTAGACCTGATATTACTTACGCCGTAAACTATTTGAGTCAGTTTAATACTAACTATGATGTTCAACATTGGAAAGCGGCAAAACGTGTTTTAAGGTATCTGAAAGGTACATCTAATTATGGGTTAATGTATGAGAGGACTGACTTACCTTTGTTTGGTGTGGTTGATGCTGACTGGGGCGCGAATACGATTGATCGTAGGTCTTACTCCGGGTATGCATTTATTTTAGCTGGATGCCCAGTGAGTTGGGAGGCACGAAAGCAAAAGACAATTGCCCTCTCTAGCACTGAGGCCGAGTATATGGCGCTCTCTGAGGCCACTAAGGAAGCACGGTATTTGCAGGATGTGTTGAGTAATGTAGGGATAGAATGCGAGGTTGTAACAATGTTTAATGATAGTCAGAGTGCTATAAAGCTTGCGCAGTCAAGAAATTATCACTCTAGGACCAAACATATCGACGTTAGGCACCATTTTATTCGAGATATGTGTGAAAAAGGTGTTATAAATCTTAAGTATTTATGTACAGAGAGAATGCCAGCAGACGTGCTGACCAAGGGTTTAAGTACTGCAAAACACCATGAATGCTTGCGTAATCTAGGGATGATAGACATAAAATAATGTATTAGATTCGCTCACGACTTCGAGGGGAGGTGTTAAGATGTACGAAGTGCCGTGAAGGTGCCTATACGTACCTATAATCCATAATGCACATGTACTTTGTTCATACTCTATGGTCGCAACTCAACACGATCGTTGTAAATAATGTCAATGTACTAAGTTTGTGTTAATAAATAAATAGCGTTAAATACCAAATATAAACGTATATTTTTTATATGCCCTAACAGGAATGTTAGCCAATAAAAAATTAGTCTAAATTACTCCTTATGTCATCAGCTTTCTGCCAGAGAAACTCTAGTCAAAATCGATCCAGTCGTCTCAGAGATAATTTAGAGAACAGATAAACAATCAGAGAGACAAACAAAATCTTTAAAAATTGCTCTTTTGAGGTAAGTACCGAGTAAACTTTCATATGCACTAAGTAAAAACCGTTATTTTGATATTAAATATCAAAATAACAGACATTGCAATTTTATTTCTCTGTATATATTATCCAGTTTCTTATGTTTTATCACATTAGTATTCTGATCTGAGTTATTTCTGTCGACATTTTGATTTCATTTGGCCAGTCGTGAAGCTTAGTTGGAGGCCTTCGGGCGGTTTATAAACATCCAACGGCAAGATTACGTAGCCACTACGTGTCTTGTCAGTCCCAAACTCGCACTCGGCTAGGGATGGGACTCTAACCCACTCTCCTGAGAGGAAACCCAATACCAGGATTTGGACGTTATGGGTTGTTGTTGAACTCTTTATACTCGTATATTGGTAACTTTTTCTACTTGTAGAATGATTCTATCGCCTATGAACGAACAAACGCCAAACGATTTAGCACATGTTTTATGGGGAACTACTTTACTATTTATTGTTATTGATTTTCAATAGCGTTAGTATTTCACAACGCTGCGCGCTGTAATATAGTATATCTTGCTTTTTCTTACATATATACGTTTGGTATATGTTACGTGTATGTTCATCCAATGGCTACATATTGTAATTCTAGAAGATTGGCTTGTCTCAGATTGCTTTGCTGTGATCTATAATCTTCCGCTAAAAGCAATAATGACGTCTGTTTCCTGCAGTTGACAAATTGTTCCTCATAGATTGACTTAGATTATTTCTCGTAGCTACTAGGAACGCTTGCAAGAACAAGTTCCAGGATTTTTTGAGATTCAAAATAGCGAATAGTCGTTACTTAGAATCGGCTGTGGCAGGGTCACGTTCAATCACTCCATCTAAAAAAAAGTTGGTTAGAAACTATTTTTTTTTTGCTATTCACTAGATGAGTGATGATAACAGAGATGCAAACCTGTTCCACCTTAAATCAGGGAGTGTGTACCTCAGGTTAATATCGACACACTTGTTTCTCTTGAGTTGCTGTTCTTCTTTTGAATTTTCATGTTTATTTCTCTATGAAAATAGGAACAGAAATTATTCTATTTAAAAAAAAAAACAATAAATATGTATTTAAACAATTTACCCCCAATAAGTATTCCGTTCCGAATTGTCATGAAACCCCTAAAATTACGTTTTGCGGTTATTGTAAAGTTTTTGCAGATGATAATTAAATTCTGATGAATGTAATAAGAGGAAATAGGTATATAAAAATAGTAAGAATCTAATAAAATAAATATCTCGTCACGATTTTCAATGATTGAGATATGAGAATATGTCATTAAGTATTTTTTAGCCGACCCCAAGATGTAGACAAAGTTGAATGGATCAGCTATTGTTATACAATCACACATGAATGTATTAAAAATAGAAGTATGTTACTAAATATATGTATTTGGGTTGCTACATTATCTCCCATACATTAACAATCATGAGATCTACTGAGAGTGTTGTTCTTTATACTCAGAGATTCGCATAATCAACATCGCAGATTGTCAACTTAATGAACTATTGCATTTTGTTTATCATTGGTTTATATTGTAATCATTGTTTAATATAATTGACAGCACGGTTGGCCTAGTTTTAAGCGGTCTACTGCGTCAAGTGTTGTGGGTTAAAATCCTACACGAAATAACACTTTGTATGATCCACAAATTGTTATTCTGAATCTGGGTGTTCTTTGTGTCCGTTTCTTGTATTTATTTTTATTTTTTCGGACATCTTACACACAACGTCATCTAGTCCCAAACTAAGTAGAACTTGTATTATGGGTACTAAACAACTGCGATAAATATTTAAACATACTTTTTTTTTGTAAATACATACATATTATAAATAAATATAATATAATAAATATAAATAATATAAATATTTTTGGACAACTTACACACAACATCATCTACAACACATATACATAGAAAACACCCAGACTCCGAAACAAATATTTGTGGATCACACAAATAATTAGTCCAACCTGGGAATCGAACCCTCTTGATGATGAAATGAAACATTTTACATTGATACGCATCTACTATTAGTCGTGATGATTTAATTATTTTTTTTATCATCAATATTTTTTTTTAATTTATTATCTAAGCAAACGAAATTTGAATGCATTTGATTACATCACGTATGTTAACAAGGCCAGCCGACGAACAATAAGATAATTATACGTTAGTATATTAGTAAGTAGAACAAGCGATGCAACAATGTTAAATTTTATGTTGTTTTGTACAGAAGTTTACAACTTACTTAATTTTACATACATATGTTAGATTATTGAAATTAACACTAAAACTAGTAATATCATAAAGCTTGAAAAGTTTGTTTGTTTTAACGTGCTATATACGCAGGATTAAATTTGTAATTTTAACTCTTACGGCCCATTCACGACCTTTTCGCTGTGAGCGGCAGCTAAGAGCGAAACGCCGAGCGGTAATATCAAAAGTATAAAAATGTACGAGGCACGCCACGAGTCGCCGCTCATAGCGAAAAAGCTAGCGGTTTTTGCCGAGCGAATTGCTACAGCGGCGAGCGGTATGGAGAGCGGCAGGAACAAAGGCACAAGTTCGTATGTGCGACGCCACGAAACAGAGCGGCGTGGACAGCGGTGCAGGAGTGACGGACTCAGCGGCGTTAATAAAAACAAAAAAATTTAGACGATTTTATGGCGGTAATGGATACCGAGGCTTTTATAACAGAAATTAAATAGACCGCCTATATGGATGTCAAAATATCCCCAACATAAATATAAAAAGGTTGTGGGAAGAAATTAAACAATGTTTTCCGGAATATAATGGTACTTACGTTTAATTTAAATTGATAACACAAAAACATAGAACCTAGGTACCTACCAAACGAAGCTACTAATATGTTGACAAAACTACTGGTATGTTTACGTAATGTAGGTGGATAGTTGACAAGTTTTAAAAGTTAATTTTTTTCTCTGTCAGTAGGTACCTAATTAGCAAAACAGTTTACATATCAGTAGTTTTGTCTGTAGATATAACTACACACGAAACTACTAGTATGTCTTATACGCAATGTAAGTAGTTGACAAGTTTTTAAAGTTTTTTCTCTCTGTAAGTACCTACTTAGCAAAACACTTGGAAACATCAGTTACTTCTTATAGGTAGGACCTTCGTATAGGTCACTAAATCCACCATCTAAATACCGATCTTTATTTAGTTCGTGCACTCATTCTCTCATATTTAAAAAAAAAATGTTGTTTCTAAACAGACAGGGGATAATTTTTATAACGCCATGATTTTTAACACGTTTCGACTACCTAAATACGTCCACCGTCGCCGCTGCAACTAACCGCTACTAGGGTTCGTGGCGTGCAAAACGCACCGCTCACCGACGCCGCTCCGCTTTTCGCTAAGCCCAAAACTCGTGGCCAGGCCGTTAGGGAGTCTATTTTTCGGGGAACGCTACGCGAATAATAGGAGCTGAATATCAATGAATAATATTTTAAAAGCGTGGGAAAATTATTTCTTTTGATAGATTTATAAAGTTCTAAAAATAAGGCCGGGACAGCATAATATATGTCTATCTTTTAGGGTTGCCTTACTATTACCTTTTTTTGGGAGGCAAATTTGCTTCTCCAGTATAACACTGCGTGACGGGCAATAGAAGGTCAGAACGGAGTTGCGTGGGTCAGTTACTTAACATATAAATCCGTTAAGTAGATTGCTTGAAATAGTACCAAACATCCAGACATTCTCACAAATTTTTGCATTTTTAATATTAGCAACATAGTAGGATGGAGTGTCTATTTCACCTAATACATAATTCAGCGCACACACACGCTTATGTATTAAGGTAACTATTACACTTAATGTAACACAGTCTTGTGTTGTCCGTGTGTGTGATCACTTTAAACCACCGACACTCGTATCTATACATATACATACATACAAATAAATAATACTGAAGTATCTCTTTGTAATATCAATTCAAAAGTTTTTCACTAAATGCACATGTACATTCGATATTTACATTTAAAGGTTCGAGCACATTATGCCGGGCCGCAGCGTGCCGGGGCGGAGCGCAAAAATCCGCTCAAATCGCTTCAATACAAATTGTATGAAGTATCGCACACTGTGTCGGGCCGGCTCGCATTATTGCGACGCGGATTTGCGTCCGTGCGATGCGACCCGCCCCGCCCCGCTGCGCCCCGTCACAGTGTGCTATAGCAAGCGGATTGGTGTGCACGCGCGTACGTGTTTATTTACCGTACACTCTACTCAAAATCCGTCAATGCGCTGCGACCCGGCCCGTCACAATGTGCTAAGTTAGCATTTTGCGCTGCGCTGCGGCCCGCCCCGACACGCTGCGGCCCGGCATAATGTGCTCGAACCTTAATACTACTACTGTTTGTTCCGGCTAATCTCTAAAACGGTCCGATCTGTACCAATTTTGACGAGACTTTCGCTAGCAGATAGCTGATAACAAAGGGAGTAAGTGACGCTCATTCTTTTTAGATTAGCTTCGCTCCGCGACTGTACCCGCGATTTACAAGAATAATAGCGAGACTTATCTAGTACGTAGATGTAATGACATTTTATGTTTCATAATGTTATTCATAGCTTTTAGGTGATTTACACACTGGCGACGCGAACACGCTCACAGGCGCGGGGGCAGCCAATCCCGAACCTGCTAGCGGCACGCACTCACGCGTCGTAGCGCGTTTTTGGTGTGTTGGACCTGGCGTGTTTTCTATACTAATCGATGTACTTGCATACAATTTTAAAATCTGCCACTCCGCGCTACGCGACGGAACGCGGTGCAGTGTGTGAATCGCCTTATCCAGTAACCCCCACCAATCATGATTTATATAAAAGATTTCAAATTTGTTGACAACTGACCGATTTCTGAGGCAAAATTAACGAACAAAACAAAATATATCCAAATTAAAAAACATCCTCCTCTTTCTGTAGTCTTAGATTATAAACTGCATTTGATGTCTGTATTTTAAATGTCAATAGTAATTTGAAGCGTGCGTAGCGTTAGATGACCCAACCTGACCTCATGACCTTTCGTTAATCGACTTCAAAAACTGTTCTCAATAATCGATTCACAATTTAAATACATCATGTTCAACGTTTTACTCTTTTTTTTCGATGTCAAGGATTCGGAGGTTATTGCATTGAGGAATCATGATTCAGCACAATTTTTTACCTGGAGTGATTCCATAACCTTATAGAAAGCCATTCTTCTCCACGATTTTTTGCACTTTTTACTGAGTGTGAGGTCATTAGTGACTAAAACTAGAAGGGGTTTGGTTCAAGGTCCATAATTCCAAGAAGAAACATGACCCTTAACTTGCAGTTATCAACCATAACCTCCCACTGCTAAGCTCAGGTCTCCTCTCAGGAGAGGACTAAAGCCATACGTCTCCACCCTGGCCGAGTATGGGTTGAGGGATGGCAATAAAACGTTGTGGCGATGTAATCTTGTCGTGCGATGTTTATAAGCTGCCTGAAGGCCTCCAACTAAGCTTCACGACTGTTACCCTATGATAACAACCGGGACCGAGTGCTTAAAGTGAGTTCATGGTATCATATAACTGACGGTCATCCATCCAGGTAATTACTGTGACGTTGTTATTTACCCTTGATGATTGTTTCTAATCACCTAGGTCTACTGGGCAATGAGCTCTTCCACTCTGTCATTTAAAAAACCCTTAATCTCTGGAACGGCTGCACCAAATGATATAAAGTTGATAACATAAGGAATAACTAAGAATATTTTTTATATAGGTATGTTTTGAGGCGTTACTTCCCATTTACAGCAATAACTCAGATACTATGTAAATAAAATCCATCATATCAAGGACGATAACGCTCATTATTAACATTTGTGGTAATCTAAAAACAAATATAGCCAGCCAGATTTACGTTACTTTCATTATCAGCATTTTTTCAATATGTAATAAAGTTTTCAGGAAACATTTTAGTATCAATCGTATGAGGTAAATGTATTTTTTAAAGGAATAGAGTGATAACATATTTACACATTGCATTAACAGAACATTACTCATATATGAACTGGGACAGTTAAAAGTTTGATAAGCGTTATCAAAACTACGTATGTTATTTGGAACGAAATAGAAAGTATTTGCGACCAGCCCAAGTTGCAAACGTTTTTCGTTCTACAATCGCTACCGCTTCTATTCTCTTGTTTGATTGGCTAATGTCTCTCAGTCATGTGACCAAAACAACTTGTCTAAGGGGGCTGTTTATAGCCCTATTATCCACCCATACATTACTTGAAACTTATTGTTATAGCGCGTATTTGACATCTGAGGTCGCAGAACAGTAATATAAAGTTTAATACTCCTAGTAGAGGTCTAAAAGGTCCTGCCAACGTTTCTCCGAGGCTGAGTCAACAACCTAAGGATTATAGCTTGTCCTTTTTGTCTCGTACTTGTCCTACATTCGAAGAGGTTAAGGTAAATAGGTAGGTGACTATATTTGAGAATACTAGGTGATGCATCAGCAAGCAAAGTAGAGATAGGAGAGCAGGAAAGTAATTTACGTTCCTACGTAAGTCGTGATGTAGATGTAACGAATAATATTATAGTACCGGATTTATTGTTTGTGTATAAATGTTTTTATAAATGTTACTGAGCTTTAATTAGTTTAATTTTGTTACATATTTCTTCTTTTTACTTCATGTAAACTTATAGGTATAATTCTAGTTTCTCAGCAGGTAAGGTTAAGGTATATTTTCAGTTATTTGAAAGTGGAAGTCCTATCAAATTCGGTCAAGCTATTAACAAGGCAGAGAATAATAAAAGTAATAAACAGATAGACAACAGACAGACAAAGAATTTAAAACTTCAATTTTATTTATTTACTAGCTGAGTCCCACAGTGTTACCCGTGATCATAGTTGTACATTGCGAGTCCGTGTGGTGACGGATGGTCCGTGTGGTGACGGATTAAGAATACAGAGTGTCACCACCCCATTTATCCCGCGGGTGTCGTAAAAGGCGACTAAGGGATAAACTACGCAAGACAACATCAATGCAAAGAGAAGGAAAACTTGAAACCAACTCTATTCTAACCCGTCCGGCCAGCGTGGTATAGTAGGCCAAAACCTCCTTTCCAAGGAGTGAACTGTTGAAGGCTGTTGATGATTGCGAGTATGCCGCGGAGCAAAGCTAGTTCAAATAAAATAGCCTAAGTTTCTCCTTTGGTCATCAGCTTTCTGCCAGAGAAAGTCCCGTTAAAATCGGTCCAGCAGTTCCAGGTAATATTTGTTCCGGGTAATTTTTGACAGGCAGACAACAATTTTTACAATCGCTTTTTGTGTTAGTACCTATATAAACTTTCATATGCATTCACCTGTTAATTTGATGTTACATACAGACACTTCAATTATATATTTTTTTTTAGATGTCTTCCTACTCAGCTGATTCGTATTAAACTAATAATATCTATACTCTGAACCCCATGTAGCTGTCATGTACTATTGCTGTGATTAAAAAATAATATGCACTATGAAGGTTTCAGTTCTAATATTACTAAATATCTAGTTATTAGTTGTTGGGTTGGTAATGGTGATTGTTTTGCATTTTAATAGTGCATATGATCTGAGGTTTAGCTACGACTAGTCATAGCTAAACGTCTAACAACCCGAGTGGGTTGTTGGACGTTTGTTCTAATTACCAGGGTTAATTTAATTAGGACGTATGTATGTCTATTAATACACTTTATAAAGGCGACAAAGACATTAATGTTGCTTTTAAATTATAATTAACAATAATTACTTTATTAATTTTTCTCTTGCTTTAAATGGAAGTGTTGTTGACTCCGCTGGCCCATTGGTCAAGTCATTTTGACTCCTGTGCACAACGTTCATTACGATGATTACAGCATGAGTAAAATAATATAGTATTTAGGTGTGTATTTATAGATAAAGTAGCTTTTACCCAAAGTTCCGCGTCGGTTATCGCTGTAGCCCATGTCCTTCCTCAAGAATTATTAACTATATAGTATGTAGGTATAAGTACGTTAATAAAAAGTCTGGTTGTCAAAACTCCGTCTAGTTTGACAAGACTCACGCACGAGCAAATTCTGTCCTCATTTACATACCTGGCCCCGGTAATACAAGTTGAACCTTAACACAAAGGAAAAGTAATTAAAATCGTTTAAACGAGAGTGCGCACATTCGAATTTAATAATTAAAATGCGAAAAACACATGTATTTATTATACAATAGCTATATAGAATGTATGCCAGTGCTTGAAATTAAATTATGTATACAATTTTCATATCATAATAAGTATCTGAGTACCTAACATTAGTTTGTATTGCCGTGATAATAATAATTGCATTGACCAATCATATAATACCATTTTATGAAGGAAACCCGAATGACATTTGTTCAAAGTTTATGACAAAAAAATTCTGACAATTCCGAGTAAATTTGAGTATAAATGAATAAAGGTTTTCCGTGTGGTGACGTATTAAGAATACAAAGTGTCACCACCCCTATTCATTACATGGGTGTCGTAAGAGGCGACTAAAGGAACAAAATAAGCAGCTAACATCATTGCCAAGAGAAGGAAAACTTGAAACCAACCCGTCTGGCCAGCGTGGTACAGTAGGCCAAAACCTCCTTTCAAAGGAGAGGCCTATGTCCAGCAGTGAACTGTTAAAGGCTGTTGATGATGATGATGATGAATAAAGGTATTGACAACATCTATTCTTAGAATATTTGCCGTAGATACAAATATGTTCGATGGAATTTAGAAATGCAATGTGTGAAAGGGACAGAATGATATAATAGAGAGAGAAAAGCCGGCTACCCCAACTTAAGGGGCCGTAGGGCGATCGGATCAATATACGCCGCAGTGTAGGGTATGAAGCTAAATGAAAAATTGCAGTTCATCGACTCACTGACCGACTTAATAGAAGTTTACATATTTCAAAGCAAATATAAATAACCTATGGTTAATGAAAAAGGTTGTTCATTACCCTACTGCTTATTTCATAACCTGTAATATTTCTTGCAATAGCGCGTTGTATAATAAACTGCGTAGTTAACATCTCCATAAAGCAAATGTTTATGATGTATGAATCTCAATTGGTAAAGTCGTTAAGGAGTTACAAATTAATTAACAAACGAACAAATGTTATAGAGGTCTAACTTGTAAAATGCGAGTACTTAGAAATCTTCGAAGAACAAAAACGAAGTAATAAGTAGGTAATAAGTAAACAATACAATAAATTGTCTATTGGACACGATTTTCAATCACGTACCATTATGGGTGACTACGGAACCCTATTCTATGCGTGGCCTGACACGTACTTGGCTGATTTTTTTTAAAAGTAGTCCATATACTCTGCCTCTTTACTAATTATGTTACCGGCAATCTATATAATTCAGGTGTTCTATACAATGTCTAGGTAATTACTACACATAAAAGAAATCCATAATTTTTCGAATAGATGGCTTAAGTTTTCCGTTAGGAAATAATCCCCCGATTTTAAAACAGCCTTGGTGTTCTGCTCCTATTGCTCTTAGCGTGATGATAGAATTTATCAAATGGGACCAGTAGTTTCTGAGATTAGCGCGTTCAACCAAACTAACAAACCTTCAGTTTTATAATATTAATAGTATAGATGAAAATAAAGTAAACAAAAGTTATGTAACAACCAAAAAATGAAGAGCAAATAAAACATTTCATATTTACGTAGGTTTTTCATTGTATAAAATACCTAGGTAAAGTGGAAAATACATAATTATTTATACATTAACTACACGTTTTAGGTATTGTTTATAATGCCGGATTATACATATTGCCGGTAACAGATACATTACGACATTGTATGCTAATAAAATGAGGTTAAACGCCCCTCATCTCCGTAATCGCTTTTGACATAATATGAGATAACAGATGTCATCGTTTGGACATCATATTACACTTTTAGAAAAAAAAAACATGTTACTTGCTACTAGAGTGTAGGCAGCAACACCTATGCCTGTTTAGATATTATTAAACTTTACAAATACAACTTCCGTAGATATTAGAAATATTCCCAAAATGCGTAAAACTAACACAAAGAACTCCCACATCTAGAACAACACTGTGAATAACGTCCTTTATTACAAACTAGTTCTTGCCGACGACTAGTTTTTACTTTGGTACAGCGGTATATCCGTGAAAACGTAATAGAAAACAGACAGAATTTATTGTAATCTAATTTATTTTGATATCATAAGAACTATAATACATTACAGTTTAGAATCATTCTAAAGTAACTGATTTACGATGAAGGTTTTAAACTGAGAGAAACTAACTACCTGTTTCGGTAGAATGAATTTAGTTCATAAGTCTTATGTTTACACGAATGTTTAAAAAAAACGTTTGCTGAGAGCATCTAGCATGTTTTAATAAACATATATTAAAACATAGTAATATTCTAGGGCATATAACATATCGTTATCTAGATCATTAAACCTAGAATATCATACTGGAATAGACCTTAACCGCTAGGTTAGTATAATATAGATAACTTATTAATATCTTGTCAACAAGATAGAGCTCATGAAACCAGAAGGTTGATTCACGTTTTAATATATGTATGTACCTAGTATTTGTGCGACCGAAGAAAAACAGTAGTAGTAGTAAAAATAAATAGTGTAACCGAGCAAAACTCGGGTACTACTATTTATTGTTTAACAACGCCATCTATTCTCTCAAATAGCTGTAGTGTTGTTGTGATGGAGTACTAACAGGGGGGTGTCACTCCGCACTTTAGGTATAGGTGGCCGCCTGCCGCCTGCCTGCCGCGCAGGCCATTACGGTGGGTTGTCGCTTACGCACGATACGCGTCACGTTCGTCGCCGCGTCGCTCTCGCGCATTATTGAATTTTTTATATATTCATGTAAAAGCTAAAGTTCTGTTTACGTATGTCTGAATAAAATTTCAAACATATTGGTGATATAATAACATTATAGTATATTATAATATATAACATTTCAAGGTATAAATTAATAATAGGTATAAAAATTGCAAAGATTTTCAGTTTTCTATTCTATTCTATTTCTCTATTTTCTTGTTTCATCGGCTAATGTCACTCAGTCACGTGATCAAAACTAAACATTAGCCTAACAATAAGAATAGAGAATAGAAAAGAAAACGAAAAACGTTTGCAAACGTTTGGAGGGGCAGATCCTGCTTCTTTTTTTAGGCCGAAAACCTGCAGCTATAAAGACAGTTAAGAAGAACTACTCGTAGTGCAAATCCATACTAATTTTATAAAATTTGCTTGTTTGGTTAACGTCTTAATCTCAGGAACTACTGATCCTATTTGAAAATTATATTCACTCTTATATAGCGATTTATTGAGGAAGGCTATACTATAAGCTATAAATCATTACGCTACGTTCGATGTGAGAGGACTATCAACTGAAAGTGTGACAAAAATGGAAGAAAATGTATGCCCTGGTTGAATGAGAGTTTAATAGTAATATGCCTATCTTTTAAGGTTTGCCCACTACGTGTATAACCTTTTTAGGCAATCGAATCAGTTCGACATCACGCCACGGGCTATGATAAAAAATTACAGAGGCTAACAAGTATATTTCATTTCATTAATTCTATTTGTATCCCGTTATAAAAAACATTTAATAAATTCAACAAACTTTCTTCTTTATTCTCTGTTCAAAATCTTTAAACGAAGGTAACAGTAATGGTGGTTTCTCTAGATAAAAACGGAGGCGTAAACCAGACTCTGATAAAGAACAAATAATAAATGAGCTTATTTATGAAGCTATCGCTTATACATATTCACAAGATATTCATATTTTCCTTTATCCAGATTAAATGAAATCAGTACGTGAACTCATGAAATAGCGCAATCTTAAACATGTCTCTCATAATAATATATTGGAATATGTATATTACTTTGTATATTTTGGGTGAGTAATAAAAATTTTGTACACCTAATGCTTTATTTATCATATATATTTCTACTAACGAGTTCCCCGATGTCAGTCGCGGTTATCGTTGTGCTTTTAAACCAACTGTGGAAGTCGCTGCAGGGCAAAGCTAGTTTTTTTCTATTCTTAGTTACCCCTTGTGTCATTATCTATCGCCCTGTGTAAGTACCATCAAAATCAGTCGAGCCGTTCCAGAGATTAGCCGGAATAAATAGACAGAGAGACAAAAAAAAAATGTGTAAGTACCGAATACACTCGTATATACTCTCAAATGCATTTGGCGGAAAACTGTTAGTTTGAAATTACAAACAGAAACCTCAATTTTTTTATTTGTGTGGATGGGTAATAATGTTTTCTTGTAAGAAATAAGCAAATAAATGCACCCGTTGGCAATCGTAAAATATTATATTTACGTTTTCCTCACTGGGGTGTAGTTTTCCGGCCCCTATATTGTACACCCTCTCCCTTTAATAACCTACCCTCACTAAGCACATAAATACGTGGATTTTTGGGTTCGCTGTTTGAATTATTTAATATCTTTATCAATGCATTAACTTTCGCTCTAATTAAAAAATAAAAACATGGGTTTTCATAATTTATTTTTTAATTTTTAGTTACTTCTTGTCTGGTTTAAAACTCCCAAACAAAGTATAGTGCACTGTGCACTTATTCAATCATTGCCGCAGCACCCGATGGTTGCCGTGGATGGGCGGGACGGGTTTTCCCGTCCGCGTGTGACCGGACGTCGTTCATGTTGAGAGTTTAAGTTGAGACGGTGCCCGTAACAGTGCGAGCAGGGGCTGGGAGGGATTTTAATAAATGTATTTTTTATAATGTTAGAAAAGTTATAAACAAACGGTCGGGTCTCCTTTTTAGGTTATCTTTATAGATAAAAGAATGATACATTTCATTTGGGTGATTGATAGTTTTACTGGTCTAATGAAGAACCATGACCAAAGCAATACAAAACAAATATGTAACACAGCTTACATAAATCTGATTGCCTTATAATTTATTTTTAAATATCATTTTTTATCTAAGTACCGTGTGTGTGAACCGCTCATAACCAAGTGACCTTAAGTGATTAAAAACAATCACCGAGGGTAAGCAATGACGGCGCGGTCAGTACCTAGATGGGTGACCGTTTATGGCATGATATTATTATGTTATGAGTGTTTACATGATTCGGAGGTCACGTTAAGCAGGCGGTCACGGTTGTAATCATAAGATAACATTCGTGAAGCTTAGTTGAAAGCCCTTAGGGTGGGTTAAAAAATATCCAACGGCAGTATTACGTAGCCACATCATTGTCTTGCCAGTCCCCAACCCACACTCGGCCAGCGTGGGGACATATGGCCTTAACCTTCTCCTGAAAGGAAGGCCCAAGCCCCGCAGTGGGACGTTATGGGTTGTTGTTGACCGTGTGTGTATTGTCTGTCTGTATAAATTATCTGACAATGTTAACGATTTGTGACACTCAGTCAGTGTTAATGTTTGCTCACCTGAATGTAAACACTAATTGAGGTATATAATACATCTTAACTTTATTTAAATAATACTTAACTGTCACCGTATATAGTTAATTTGCATTTAACATAGTTTAAATGTATCACCTTCAAAGGAATATATTAAAGTCTTAACATTTTCTCGTCCACTCGATTTCCGAAACTCCCTAATTTACCTTTCCGATAGAAAAAAAACCAATTACATTGAAGATGGAGGGCTAAAAGGCGAGCTACTTGGGTGGCTTTACATATATTTAAAGTAAGGGATGAATGCCCGCAATTTTTCAATGTCAACCTGCCACTAAATTGCGAAGTAAAAAATAACTTTAGTCTTCTTGCCAACTTCGCTCGCTTTTCGCTTTCCCAACACGCTCAGCTTTTTCTTCGCTTTTTAGTTAAAGTTACTAATGAACTATTTTATTCAGACCACGTTTATCTTTTAAGTTTATTTTCCTCTAAGAATGTGATTATGTGATTTTATCTAGTTTAAAAGTTTGAATTAAAACCGAGGCAGGACTTTGTAATGTATATGAGCCTGTCAATGTTACGGCCCGTTTACGAGCTTACCGCTGTGAGCGGTAGCTAAGAGCGAAACGCCGAGCGGTAATATCAAAAGTATAAAAATGTACGAGGCACGCCACGAGTCGCCGCTCGGCGGCGGCGCTTAGCTAAGAGCGGCGACTCGTGGCGTGCCTCGTACATTTCTATACTTTTGATATTACCGCTCGGCGTTTCGCTCTTAGCTACCGCTCACAGCGGTAAGCTCGTAAAAGGGCCGTTACGCCCTCTCATACGAGGAGACCCGAGTCCAGCAGTGGGACGTTATGGGTTGTTAATAAGTCTGCCATAATGGCTACTCTGCCTCATGGAAATCATAAGCAAAATCTAAGAGCATTGACCACATACTCATTGCTAATAATAATAATAATAATAATAATAATAATTTATTTATTTCTCTACAAAGTAAGATATGGCACAAATACAATAGAAAGAAACTGGTAATTTCATACAGTACAATTCTGCCGTTATCTATGTATTAACATATTTAAGTGTTCATTTAAGTGCTCAAGAGACCGGAGTCTATACTAGGGTTACCCCTGTGTGACAGATCTCCATGCCCTAGCACAACATATGGAAATTTATATAAAAACAGAATATACATGGAAAGAAAAATTACATAAAAGAGGAGTTTAGTAGGCATGCTTGATGTGTGAGTTTATGTGGTGCGTGTTTGTTTCTGTGTGTGTGTGTGTGTGTGTGTGTGTGTGTGTGTGTGTGTGTGTGTGTGTGTGTGTGTGTGTGTGTGTGTGTGTGTGTGTGTGTGTGTGTGTGTGCGTGCGCATGTATGAATGTACGAGTTTGTTATTATGTGCATAAGATATAGAATTACGTAGGTATAACCAATAGCTGTTCTGTTATCTCATAATCCAAGGACTGTAGCCACTTAGATAATTTTTTCTTGCATAGGTGTCTAGTTAAGGGATATAAGGATAACATTCGGTTAACTTTGTTGTACAGATAAGATCCAAGAAACTCATAGTGTCTTTGTGAGAAAGTGGTCCTAAATCGTCTACTTGGGCACACTTCATAGCTTCGCCTTTTGTTAGCAAATAAATTAGGATCATATTGAATGTGCGAGTGACTCCGAAGTAATAAGTTCAAAATAAAAAGCTGGCGAACGGTAAGCAACTCGCAACACTCGTATAGATCCCTAGTTGGATAGTAAAATGGTAGAAATTTAGAAACTTTTAATATTGCTCTTTGGGATCTTTCAAGTTTGAGCATGACAGTTTTTGGTGCACCGCCCCATACCGTTATACCGTATGTTATCAAAGATTGGCACAAGGCGTAGTAGACAATTTTAATAGTGTTAAACTCGGTCACATGACGTAAATTTCTGAAAATAAAAATTAATTTACGTATTCTTGATGTAAGCAAATCTATGTGAGCGTGAAAGTTGAGTTTGTTGTCTACCACGATACCCAGGTATTTGATGGTATTAATATTGATAAGTTTTGGACAAGTGCATGCCATGGAATGCAAATTTTCACAGGAGTGAACTCTTAATGTGTGCTGGTCGGGTTGAGGTAAATTTTGATTAACTAGAGAGAATGTGATGTATTTTGTTTTGTCCACATTGAGTCTTAACTTATTGTGTCCAAGCCATGCAACTACCAAGTTGAGGCCTATTTGAGCTCGATGGAAGGCCTCCGGCCATGAGTCTGCCTCAAATAATAGTGCTGTATCATCGGCAAAAGTGACGATCCTTCCACCGGGCATGTTTAGATCGCAGAGGTCATTAATATAGGTCAGAAACAAGGTAGGTCCCAGGATACTCCCCTGTGGGACCCCATGCTCAATAGGGAGACCGTCACTGATACTATCGCCTATTCTAACACGTTGAAATCTGTTGGTGAGGTAGTCTGATAATAAATTAAGTGGGGAGTCCCTTACTCCGAGTTTCTCCAATTTACTTAATAATAGTGGAATAGAAACCGTGTCAAAAGCCTTAGCCAAGTCTATAAATACTGCAATAACCTTTTTGTGATTGTCCAATTTTGATACTATAAAGTCAGTTAGATCGTGTACAGCATCGCTAGTTGAGAGGCCACAACGAAATCCGTATTGTGAAGACGACAGTAATGATTTGGTTTCCAAGTATCTAATGAGACGACTGTTGATGATCTTTTCCAAAATCTTTGATAGCGTTGGGAGTATCGAAATTGGTCTGTAGTTATCAATACAGCCCCAGTCTCCACTCTTGTGAATGGGATGAATTTCTGCTAATTTCAGGGCATTAGGAAACTTACCAGTTTCTATAGCGAGATTAAAAATATAAGTGAGTACAGGGACCAAAATGTCTATGTATCTCTTAAGAAAAGTGGATGAAATATTGTCACATCCACTACAACAATCATTCTTTAAATTTAGTATAATTGTTTTAATCTCATTGCTATCTGTCGACAGTAGCACAAAAGAATCCGGATATGACTTCATAGACGGTAGACTATAGTTATTTACGGGAGGGCAAGATTCCGAGATATTCTTGCCTATATTTGCAAAGAAGGTATTAACTCTGTTTATTGAACTAGATGGACATAAATTATCTATAAGTTCTGTTGCATAACTATGTTGTTTGGTGGTATGAGTAACTGACTTTATCGCATTCCATAGTTTTTTGTTACCTGACTTGGAGGCCATTTTTATTTCGCTTTTATCATATTCTCTCTTCATTTTTTTCAGTAATTCATTGGTAAAATTTCTATATCTTTTGTACGTGGTAACTATAATTTCATTTTCAGGATGCCTTTTGGCTTTTTGGTGAAGCTTATCTCGGTTTCTCATACATCTCAACAACCCGGACGTCAACCAGGGTTTACGTACTGCTTTACGATTAGATATTCTGATTGATTTAGTATTTTTAGTTAGTCTTGCTAATGCAGACAATGCGACAATACAGATTGACGATCCATGCTATGGTGGTCAATTGAAATGCTACCGCAGTAATGGGCCTCTAGACTTTTTGTTACGATTTTTACACTTGTTCTTTACTAGGTTAACATAATCAGCTTATACGAGTATGTTGTTTATGGCGATAAAGTAGCCTATGTCCTCCAAGGTCGAATCTAACTCTATGGGAAAATTCATCAAATCAAGTTTAGCGATTTAGCCTTTAAAGAATAACAAACAGGCCGAGTTACTTTTGAATTTATTATATTAGAATGGATAATAACCCAGTTATAGTTTTTATTATTATTCGATTTAGAATTATGAAATACATATTTAAACTAATTAGTGTTATATCAATAGAAGGTATTGTTTTAAAATAAAATACCTACGAACAAAATTAATTAGTAATTATACTTATAAAATAATCTTATAGCTAATTATTCGTACATAGCTACCACATATTATTTTGATATTATTCTAAATATCTTAAGGAAAATAACAAATAAATATGGTTGTTTTCGTTAGCTAACCAATTAACTTATCTTAAGTCAATTTAACTTAAGTTTTTATGTAATAATGTTTACTGGAGTTAACACGCTCACGATAGGAATTTAACAGCCATTAATACTTCAGGTATATACCCGACTACGGCAAAGACAAAGGATGGTAATGATTATCTTGCTTCTTCAGTAACGTTGTTTAATCCAGTGTCCTCAAAATCTTGTTTTATCCTTTTTCAAGTAAACCTTCTCTTTGCAGTGATGTTACCTGAGTAGTGGCTCCCTTAGTTGCTTCTTACAACTTGTGGATCACACAAATATTTGGTCTGACCCGGGAATCGAACCCGAGACCTCTTAATCAGCAGCCGCATACGCTAACCACTAGATCAACAAGGCAGTCAAGCCAGAAAGGTCTTTTAAAACATTGAAAGATTGATAATAGTATTTTAGTTAGACATCCGTTTGCGAGTTATTTAACTTTAAGGGCCACCGCACACTAGCTACTTTTAGCATCGGCGATCGGCGATTTGGCGACTGCATCGATGCTGCATCGCGTTTTAGCGACTTCCTGCGTTGGATCGCGGTATCGGAAACGCGCGTTTTGGCGACTGCTCAGATGCCAAATCGATGCTACCGGCATCCGAATGTGTGCTGCTGCCGTGGTTCAGCTGCTGTGTCGCGCTTCGAAAATGCGTTTGGCGTTTTTAAGTGTGCGGTGTAGAGCGTTCGATCGCCGTATTTAGCTTCTAAAAAGCGACTAGTTGCCGATCGCCGATGCTAAAAGTAGCTAGTGTGATGTGGCCCTAAAGTGTCCTTTTTTTGTTAAAACAACTCCCCCCCCCCCAAAAAAGTTAAACTGCTGGTTAGGAAAATCTGAATAAATCAGGATCGTATTCCATGTTATGAACTTTAAAGGACAACTATAATGGCTTAGATTGTTAGTTCATGAGTAATAGAGGTCTATCTTGTAAAATGCGTAAACTTGAAAAACTCCGTATAAACAAGTAACGAAATAATAAGTACTGTTTTTAGACTTTCGCGACTTTTACACATACTCATGTGAGTATGAAATAATAAGTAAACATAACAATTATCTGTTGGACACCAATAACCTACCATTATGGGTGACTACGGAGCCCTATTCTATGTGTGGCTTACCATGCACACGGCCAGTTTTTAATGTTTATCTTTTTTTATATTATTCAACCATTTCTAGCTTTTATATTTGTGAATAAAACAGCTATTAGCCCTATTTGGGCCATGGCCAGAATAGGTCAATGGCCTAAAGCGCGGCTTATTAGATTAGTTCAAGTCTTGACATCAATAAATTTTCATTACTTATTATACTAGCGGCAGTTTGTACAACAGAATATTTAATTTTGTTATGTCGTTATTTACGTTATTATCTGTCTCCAAGTAAAAAAACACTTTACGTGAAAGTATGGTATATAATAAAATTATGTAAATTTACATAACACGTTAAATTGAAAATAGATCAACTTTATGTAATAGTCATGCTTTTTCACAAATGGGTCGTTTCGACCGGAATAACACTACGGTCTCAGTATATTAATGCAAAGCAATTCTTTCATAACCGTTTTTAGACTCACTTTTAATCATAGTATTTTTGGTGTAGTGGAACTTTTCCGCGATCAAGTTATTTAAAATGTAATGATACCTTGTATTTCCCGACGTTTCGAATATATCGCTTTCGTGAGCATTAATAGCACAAAAGCAAAAACAAATTAAGAACAGTGATCCAAGTGATTAAAATTATTCCATCCAAATAGTCAAACCAGTCAAAAGTATTCATTTTTTACTTTACATTGTTACGTAATCTTTATATTTATAAATATTCTGTTCGTGTGTTTATAATTGAGCTCTTTCTAAACGGCTGGACCGATGTTTATGGTTTCTTTTGTGTGTGTTCAAGTGAGTTCGTAATTATTGGACCCGCAATTTCTTTAGGGCCACCGAAATTTCTATTTTTTCACCTCATTTTGACGGAATACCGAAAAAAAAACCCTAATTTTCAATCGAAAATTAATCCGTCAAAATTTCAACCTTTAAAAAAAAATAGGGTGTTTTCTATTCGATGAAATCTTTACTTTCCGATGGTGTAAATATATATATATATATATATATATATTACCATAGTAAATCTTCTCAGAAAATGCCAAAAATGAAAAAACTCGAATTCGATTTTTTTTAATCGTTATTGAGATATTTATTTTTATAGATTTTATTTTATTTGTAAAAGATAAAAATAAAAAACCTAAAACTTGGTTTTTAGAATTTTTCACATAAAATTTAAGGTTATGTGAAAAAAGTGTAAATGCAAAAAATGTAGATCTTTTTATTACCTACAACTTTGCCATTAAACTTTTTTCCATAGGACTTGTAGTTTTGCCGGAAATCGAGATAAGCCATTTTTTTCCCTTAAACCCCCCCCCCCCCCTCTCCCCCTTCCCGACCTCAGATCGCCCGTAATTTATTTTTCCTTTAATTTTTGTACTATTCTTCTCCTTTTACAATGGGTTTCATCCTACTATAATTTATTTTGTTTTCAAACACTAAAAGCACTGGTCTAACAACACTTCGCCATACATTGAAGCTTACCTTAATCTTTACGTTGTAATTTAGCCTTCATATCGTATTCACAGTTGGTCGCTACATCTACTGGATGCAAACATTCAAAGCATTCAATAGTGTACATATTTCAGTATCCACTACCACTCTCAGACCTAGTACTCAAGATATAATTTATGCAAAAGATAATAATAAATTTAGTGTACATGGTTAAACAGTCCATATAAATTCGGGTCTGCGGCCCGTCAGGCATTGTTACTTCACTTGATCGGAGAATCCTCCCTTTGGTTTGGAGTGACATATTACCCCTTCCTCCACTGTGTAAGTATTAACGCCAAATCTGTTAGAAAATTATTTTTTAATATTAGATATAGGTATTATGGTGTTTTGTAAGACAGACCATTAACCTATGTAAATTCAGACTGAAAGCTTAAGGTAATGTATCCGTAAGTAGTTTCGATTAAAGAATCCGGATCTTATTTAAAACATTCTACCCACGAACAAGAAAGTATACATTGAAATCCATGTCACGATAAAAGATCGTAAATAAATGTTCCAAAATTTCGTTACGATGCTATCGTGATGAGAATGTCTTGTTCACTGAGATAAATCTCTTGTGATAATGTAATTCTGCCTCGTTGGACTAGTAGAGCATAACGTCCTATTGCTGGGCTCGGGTCTCCCCTCAGGAGAGGGTTAAGGCCATACGTCTCCACACTAGTGGGGTGCGGGTTGGGGTCTGGCAAGCCCCGTTGTGATGTTTTTATGCTGCCCGAAAGCCTCTAAGGTTCACAACTATTATCTTATGATAACAACCGGAACCGACTGCTTAACGTTAACTCGGAATAACGGAAACACTCATAACATATTATGACACAAACGATCACCCATCTTTGTACTGACCGCGCCGTCCTTGCTTACCCTCGGTGATTGTTTCCAATCACCTAAGACCACTCGGCTATCAGCGCTTCATATCATACTTCTCAGTTTCATATCGTACTTCAAATAAACCGATCGTTACCAGATTGGACAGTGTAGTGCCACTTATTATTGAGGGGCGCCATTCCTTATATTGTTAGCTCTTTCAACATAGCCATTCGCCTATTGGTCGACTTCTCAGGCTACAATATAAAGAGGCAAAATGTGTCATATACCTTCAGTTTCATAGTTCAAAATAAATTGTTACGATATTGAAGGAGACTTATCCTTCTTTGAGCACACTTCAAAATAAGAATTTCGCTTCGCTTTTATCTTTATGATTATACTGTTTTTGGTAAAATGACATTTTTATTTACAAAAACAGCTACGATCAGACAGTGATTTCGAATCTTATAGGTAACTAACTGTGCTCTCTAATGTTCCGTGTGGTTGTTGTTCTACCTTCAAACCAACTGACCAACCAGCTGTGTACCAGTGAAATTCCCGTAAAACTCAGTCCAGCCCTTACAAAGATTAGCTGTAACAAACAAACAGACAGACACACAACAGCAATAAACCAAATCTATTTTACAGTACTGCATACTGTAAAGTAACACTTAAATTTCTCCCTAAACTCCCTAAACGCGCTCTATTACTGAATCGTTTAAAATTTTTTGACCTCGCCACCATAAGTGACAACATGTCAGCCATACATTATTTACATTTATAGCTCACTTGAAAGCTTACTTACAATAGATGTTTACGATTTAATCATACGCGTGAAACCCAAGTTAGCACGCCATGCACTCATTATATGACCGTGTCGAACTTAAAGGGACAATTTTTTAGAATATAAAAAGATTTGACTGCTTCGCTGGCGCAGTAGTAGAATATGCGACTGTGCTTGGAGTTTCGGGTTCGATTACCAGATCGAACTTAATGTCAAATGCGAAATCTTGTTTCGGAGCTTGGGTGGTTTTTATGTATAATAGTACCTACCACAAGTAAGATGACCAACATATTTAAATATTAAAAAATATTGGATTTTCTATCTATGATATGTATGTATGTATTTACAAAAAAAAGTATGTTTCAGTATTTATATCAGTTGTCTAGTACCCATTATACAAGAGAATTATACAACGATTTATGTATTTTTATAATCATCTATCTTTCGCCCGTGTATTTCGATGATTGCAGTAAAAAGTAGCCTATGTGATATTCTGATATATAAGCTAAATTACTGTAAAGTTTCATCCAAATCCGCTCAGTAGTTTTTGCGTGAAAGAGCAACAAACATACATGCACACATACATACATAGTCACGAACTTTCGCGTTTATAATATTAGTGGGATGTTTATTGTCGACATTATTAACTACTTATATACTTTAAAATTCTTTCAGTCAGGGCGAAATCATCCTTAATACTTCTTGTTCGATATTGCGCTATTGTTGCCCATTTACGGTCATTGCCTATTATATTTGATCATAAAAAGTAGAATGGCTACCAAAAAATATGGCAACACAAAAAGTGAATCTGACGCGTTGCCATAAAAAGTAGGAACGAGTTGTTGGTTGTTGTTTTGTTGTGGAAATTACGCAATGAATGGATTATTACCATTGTCTGTCTGCCTTTCTGTTTTTTCTGGGTAATCTCTAGAACAGCTTGACGGATTTTGACGAGATTTTCATTGCCAGAAAGCTGATGACACAAGGAGTAGCTTCGGTATTTTTTTCAGACTATCTTCGTTCTGCAGCGCTACTTATGATTTAACAGCGTTAAACTAAGCTAGTCCTAAATAATATTAAAGTAGGTGCGACTGTGATATTGTTTATTTGTTTTTATTGATTTGTTAGTTTGATAAGTCATCCTCATTGCTAACTCTGGATTAAGGTGATATATGCAAATGATACATCCTTTTCATGGTGCTCACAGATCAAATAATTACAAAATCTAATTTATTTATTTTATTTATTTATTTATTTATGGGCCTCACAACAAGGAATACACAAAAATTAAATAAAATGTAAGAACTAAGATAAATAATAGTCATATGCTTCCCCACTTACAGGAGACCACATCATGCACAAGAAAGTTAACATAAAAAAAGAAAAAAGAAACTATAACAAACTAAAAAAAATAATTAAAAAAGCTGAGAAAATAATACAATAGTGATAAATTAAAAATAAAAACATTTTACTCGTTTCAATAGTCATAAGCACCTACACGACAGCGAGCTTTGAGCGGATTAGACATTTATACTTATCTAGTGTATTTGCGAAAACGTCTATTTCTTCAGAAGGACACGAAATGGCGTTGTACTGATGCACAATCCTAAATAGTGGCGAGTTCCGTCCCAAATTTGTTCGGCATCGTGGTGGTTTGAATAATGGGCGAGGGTAGCGAGGGAGTCTCGAAGGAACATTGATACCTATCCCTCCCAGTAGATCCGGACAGTCTATAGCATTATTAAGCAATTTATGCAGGAATGTCAGATCAGAGATTGTTCGACGTGACTTTAGATCAGTAAGATTAAAATAATTTAGTCTTTTTTTATAGGACCTACAATTCCTTGGCTTAAAACGAAAAGCAAGGTGACGGAGGAGTCTCTTCTGGACCCGCTCGATTCTATCAATGTGGACCTGGTATGAGGGATTCCAAACTGTACTACAGTATTCTAATTGGCTTCGTACGTAGCTATTGTATAACTGTACAGTAGTGGATAGCTTCTTAAATTCTTTGGTTGATCGCAATACAAAACCAAGAGACCGATATGCAGAGTTTAATATTTTATCTATGTGTTCTGTGAAACTGAGTTTACTGTCCAGGTAAATACCCAAATCCCGGATTTCTGCTACTTCTTTCAGTGTGTTATCTTGGATTCTATAGGAGGACTGAATTTTATTGCGCTTTCTAGTGAATTTGATATGGTAGCACTTAGAGCAGTTCAAATACATCCTGTTACTTATACACCATTGAGATAATCTGTCTATATCTACCTGTAATAAACGTGTGTCAGTTTCATTTAAAATTGTGCGTGTAAATTTCAAATCGTCTGCAAAAAGGTATGGCTTACTGTGCTTAAAGACATGTGAAATATTATTGATAAAAATATTAAAAAATAACGGTCCCAGGTTAGACCCTTGGGGAACACCCGAGGTCGCAATGTAAGGGTAAGATTCATCACCATCCACAACAACAGAAGATTGTCTATCTTCGAGATAAGACCTACACCACTTCAATACTGTGCCGACGATGCCTAAAGACTGGAGCCTCTGCAATATTATTTCATGATTAACCTTGTCGAAGGCCCTCGAGAAGTCCACATATACTGCATCAACCTGCAGACCCCTATCCACTGTCGCTGTTAGTTCAGTTACGTAACTTACAAGATTAGTATTTGTAGACTTTTTCGTGGTAAAACCATGCTGATTAGGGGACAAGAACCTGTGAACATGCTCATATAACGTGGGGTATACAAGTGATTCGAAGACCTTAGACAAAGTGCAAAGAATAGAGATAGGACGATAGTTGGAAATGATCTCTCGCTTCCCACTTTTGAATAACGGCACTATTCTAGCCTGTTTCCATGTTTTCGGGAAGATGCCACTTTTGATTGACATATTAAAGATGTCAGACAATGGTATGGATAAGTAACAAGCACATCTCCGCCAAAATATTGGGGGGATATTGTCAGGTCCAGCACCCTTAAAGATGTCAAGTCCTGAAAGTTTTCTATAGACAGCCTCAGGTGTTACAGAAAAGTCATTGATAGGTAACACTGGAATTGCGGCGGCAACAGTTAGATCACTGATCACCTCGCCCCGATCACAGCTCGGTGGTGCAAAAACCGATGAGAACTGCTCCGCGAATGAATTGAAAATAGCTTTACTACCATTTTTTTTTTTTTTTTTTTTTTTTTTTTTTTGTATATCTTGCGATCGGTTGGATAACCATTAGCAGATATTTTGTGGGAATTAATCAATGCAAAGGTTCATTCTTCCAGCGAAGAATCTGCCTTTCTAGTATATTTTTAACTTTGCTCTACTCAACAAAGTCCCAAATTTGGTGGCGTTTTAGCCTTTTGATTGTTGCTGGTTCACTTAGAGCTGTGGCTAAGGTGTTGCTGTGTGTCAATAGACGGTCCTTGTATGACTTCACTCTGCGTTCTATTTCTTCCTTTATAGTTCCAATTTGTAGATGCTCGTGTAGTTCAGAAGTTTTGATAAACCATGGAGCATTTGATATTATTCTGAGAGCTTTATTCTGGAATCGTTGAAGAATTTCCACATTTGAATTCCTTGCTGAGCCCCACAGTTCGACCCCATATGTCCAGACTGGCTTCAGCACTGCTTTGTACATAAGAATTTTGTTTTCGAGTGACACGTGTGATGTTCCTGCTAATAGCCAGTTCATTTTTCGAAGTGTGATGTTCAGCTCATCACGCTTTTTTTCTATGTGGTGTCTCCATGTTTGTTTCCGGTCAAGATGAATGCCGAGGTACTTAGCCGTTACGCCATGTGGAAGTATATCTTCTCCCAGTTTAACAGGTGGGCAATCGTCCTTTCTTAGCGTGAATGTCACGTGAGTCGATTTATACGCGCTCGCTTTTATTTTCCAATCTGACATCCACTTGTTGATTTTATCGAGCTGTACTTGCAGCCTTTGTGACGCAATATGAGGGTTTCTGTCATTGCACAGAGCAGCTGTATCATCAGCGAAGGTGGCACAAAGAACTCCTTCTGTGGTTGGTAGGTCTGCTGTGTATATAAGGTAGAGCAGAGGACCCAATACGGATCCCTGGGGTACACCAGCTTTTATATTGTAAAATTTCGAGTACGAGTGATCAACTTTTACCCGAAAGATTCTGTGTTCTAAGTATGACTTCAGTAGTACGTACAAGGTATGCGGAAGTTGTTTTTTAATTTTGTACAATAGGCCCTCGTGCCAGACCTTGTCAAACGCTTGTTGTACGTCCAGGAATGCAGCTGAGCAGTACTCTTTACGCTCTAACGCGTCTCGGATCTTATTTACCACTCTATGCACCTGCTCCACCGTTGAGTGCCCTATTCTAAACCCGAACTGGTGTTGCGGGATAATTTCGGCATTTTTGAGTATTTTGTTGAGCCTACAAGCAGCGACTTTCTCAAATAGTTTAGACATGACAGGCAGAAGGCTTATTGGCCTGTATGACGACACAAGGTGCTGTGGTTTTCCTGGCTTTGGGATCATAATGATTTCCGAAACTTTCCATATACTAGGGAAATATCCAGTCCTGAAAATCCCATTGAAGAGCTGCGTTATGAAGACTATAGCCTTTCTGGGAAGTTGTCTCAGGATTTCAGCAGTTATCAAGCAGTAACCTGGTGCTTTATTTAGTTCTAGTCCCTTCACTATTTTCCACACTTCGCGAGGAGAGCAGCACTGTAGAGGTGGACTAAGTTGGATGTCTGTTTTTAAATAGTTTTGTATCTCAGAGTCTGTTGCTACACCACCTGTATTAGGGGTAAATACATTTGCCAAAAATGATCCAAAGGCTTCAGCTCTTTCTTCGTCGCTTTTTGCCCACTTGTTGTTTGCCAGCTTTAGAGGATGATGTGCGGTTTGTGGCGCAGTTTTGCTATTTTTAACAGTGTTCCAAAGCGAGTATTCGTTTTTTGCTGTGGCGTTCAGATTTTCCAGCTTATTTCTTAAGGTCTCATTTTCGATATTCTTCAAATAGTGCTTCAAGTCCGCGGCTGCTCTATTGAAGTCTCGTCTGTCAGAAGGATGACGACTGTTATGCCATACTCTTCGAAGTCTTCTTTTTTCTAGCACCTTAATTTTGGTCTCTTTAGGTATATTAATGGATCTTGGTTTAGTAGAAGTTGGTGTGCATTTCCATGCTGTTGTCTGGATAAGGTTTGTTATGTATAATGCTGCTTCATTAATGTCCTCGTTTGTTTTTAGTGGCACTTTTAGGTTCACGTTATCTTCCAAGTATTGCCTGAACACTACCCAATCAGTTTTATTGTTGTAGAGCTCTTCCTTCTGCTGCCTTTCTATAAGAGTAGTGCTTACAGTGGCTATGAGAGGGGTGTGGTCTGAACTACTATCTAGGCAACTTTCAACTTTAAGGTACAGGTTGGACAGTCCCTTATACACAAAGAAGTCTAGTAGGTCAGGTATCTTATTCGAGTCTGTGGGCCAATATGAGGGTTCACCTGTACTCAGGACGTGTATTTTGTTTATGTCAAGACTCTTTTTCAGTTCTCTTCCTCGTGGTAATGTTAGTCGAGAGCCCCAGAAAACATTTTTAGCGTTCCAATCTCCACCACATATAAATCTTTGCCCAAGAGTTCTGAGAAATGTTGTAAATCTGTCTTCCTTTATGGTATGTTTTGGGGGACAATATATAGCAGTTAGAGTGAGTGAACTCTGCTTATCCTGAACCATTACTGAGGTGGCTTGTATGTAGTCCGTTTTATATTCCTCCAAAACATTATGTTTGATGTGCTTTTTGATGATAACTGCCGTCCCTGCATGTGCTGTTCCATCAGGGTGAAAGGTTGTGTAAATGCTGTAGTTTTTCAAATCAAAAATGTGGTTGGATGTAAGATGTGACTCGGAGTATTTCTACGTCGTGCTTGTGTTTGATCAGACCATTAATGTTCCAGGTAGCAACTCTAAGTGAGGCCATTTTATCGTACAAGCTTACTGATGATTGTTGTGAGTAGGTTCATCATCGCTGACATCTGGTCTATTAATTTATCTAACTTTACAGTCTGTTGTGTGAGCAATATTTCAAAGTTGGTTTCATTTTTTGTGATATCAGCATACGTCGGTTTATCCTTATTTTTTGGATAATCATTTTGATGTTTATTCTGGGGTGGTGGTCTGTCTTCTTTTTTGGATGGTATTTTAGTTTTGTCTTTAAATGTTGTTTGAGAAAAAAGTCTATGGCTAGTTTTTCTATTAAGGATCTCTTTGTAGACGTTGCAACCCTTATAGTTAGCTGGGTGTGAGCCTTCACATAGTGCGCACTTTGCCGGTGTATTACGATCTTTCTTTGGACACTCGGAAGTTTTGTGGGCTTGTGCACATTTCACACAGCGATAGGGCATCATACAATAATTTTTCGAGTGCCCGTATTGTTGACACCGTTGGCATTGAGGGATCGAGGTTTTCTTTTTAGGCTCTTCTATCAAAACCGTTTGATGATATATCGATTTTATGGTTTTAACTGAACTGTTATTCCGGTGAGGCACTAGGTTGACAAAAAATGTGGAAGTAGGCTTTTTTTCTGGCCCAAACTTTACATTTATGATTTCTCCAAATACTTTGTTTTCAGTTTTTTCTACTTCCTCTATTATGGCACTATGTGGCGTAGAGTGATGTAGGTTCTTGATTACAAAGCGGTAGCATCTTTGGTCCTTTCTATTGAAGGTGTGTCCGATGAGGCCTTTTTCTCGGACAAGAGTTATAATTTTCTTGTATGCTTCGATATCTAAACAGTTTATTCTCAATTGATTTCGGTTGACAATTTTGAAGATGTACTCTCCTTTATTGACTGCAGTATTAAGGAGCTCTGTTAATTTGTTAACATCCTCAACGCCATATAAAATTATTGGTGGAGGTTTACTTGGAAGTTTTTGTTTGGGTTTATCCTCCTCATCTGTGAGATCTATTTGTAGCCCACTGTATGTGTTGGAAGTTTTGATTGCCTCAGGTGATGGTGATTGTGACAATTTTTTGCGCTTGTTATTTCTAGTAGTGGGCACTCTCTGCCATTCTGGAGGACAGGATATATTGGAGACATTAGGTGTAAGTTGAATTTGGTCTCTGGGTGCAGATGCTGTCTTGGTGACCTCAACTTTTTCTTTGTTAGGTATGTTACCTAGCGAGTTGCATCTAGGTCTAGGCACAAACAAGCTTGGATGTAAAGCTTGCTGGACAAATTTTTTGCTGCCAGTAGCATTCACTACCGTGGAAGCCTGGTCGCCTACTTCCATGGAGTCTTCGGTAACCAATTTCTCACCCACCGGCCCGGATACCAGAGGGCGCCGGGTGTTAGCCGGATCGCATGACAAATACTCGCATTCTTTATTGGACATTTTCATTATAAAGGTGGTTTGGGAAATAGTTTCATAGCACTTTCCCAAGGCACTATGTTCACTCTTTTTGGAGGGTATTTAGTTCCTCCTGGCCCGCGGTGGCCATAAGACAGGTTAGTTAACCGCCGCCCGTTGCTCGGCGTTGTTGCTCGTTTAGCACCACCCAGGGGAGACGTGTAGGGTGGATCTAGGAAGAGATGGTAAATCCTACGGACGCGAGCAACTTCCCCCCCCATTTACTACCATTAACGCTAATATTATTAAGGAACATTTCAGAAGGATAAGATGTAATACCTCTAGGGAGATTTTTTATATGCGACCAAAAGAATTTAGGATGTTTTTTTATTTTGTTCTCTATGTCACGGATATAATCATTGTAGCACTTTTGTTTAAGTCTTTCACAGTCTTTTCTAAGATAATTAAATTCAACTATATCTAGTGGACTTTTGTGTTTCTTAACTTTAGCGCGTATCTTCATTTTTTGTTTAAGTAATTTTTTTAGTGAATTAGTATACCATGGCGGATATTTACCTTTTCTAATTTATAATAGTTTTTGGCTAAAGATTTTGTTTGTAAGTATATTTCATACACATTTATTAACAGTTTGGCTTTAATATGACTGACTGCACGGTTGGCCTAGAGGCTTCAGCGGTCGCCTCGCCGCGTTCCACTGCACTAAGTGTCGTGGATTTATATCCCACGCGGGATAACACTTTCTGAGATTCACTGGCCCTAAAATCGATTACATTGCTTTTGAAGGCAGTTCTAAATCGCGTTATCAAAGCTCTACTCTCGTAGAATTTAAAGACCATTATTTTTTACATCAAACTGTAACAAGACGGAAATGAACTTTCTCGCATTACGTATGTTCACTAAATTAAATCCAGTTCACCGCCAAATTTCTATTTTCGACAATCCTTATCCATTTCCTTACTAGTCACGTAGAACCCACTTTCCATGCGTGACGTCACAAAATCCCTACAAGCATTCTTCGACTACGTGACTTCTTTCCTCTCTTTTTTTATGGACGCGCTGTAGTTAGTATGTCATTTAGGTGTAATTTATAATATAGAGCCAGGAAGATAATATGAAGAAAAAAATAAAATAAATTTAAATGTTATTTTTTTATGTGCATCCTAACTTCCTGACTTACCTCTGTCTGTCGAGCTTTCACGGCAAAGAAAATTGTTACACAGACAAGCTAGAGTCTGATAAAGGACATACAATAATTTTTATCACGATAACCGACATAAACAGTGGTGAAGCCGCGGACGAAAGAAAGTTTCTTATATACAAATGACAAATCGTTTCGAGGCTTGTAAAGGTTTCAAAGTTAATGTAGTTTAATTTTTATTTTAAATGGTTTTACGGTAAAGTTTAAATTATAAATTCATTATAAGCAAAAACAAAATATGCATGATCTTTGTAAAGAATAAATATTCAATTTTAAATTAATAAGTGATACGAACTATATTAAAAATTTGTTTTTGAATTCATTAGTAGTTTTAGAATCAATCACATCATGAAGCTGTCCGGATATATGTAAGTATATACCACAAAACAAGTTTTTTATTAGGTACCAGAAAACATACCATTAATGTAGTTAAGATGACAAATGTTCATGATTACCTCCGTATATTTAAGAAATATAAATTTAAATTGTAATTCAATCATTTTAACGAAACTTGAATACAAAAGTGAGCCGTGTCTTCAAATTGTATACTCATTAGCAATCACGGCTCGAGAGGCCAACAGACTGTTTACTAACCTACTCTATGATTATCTCGTCTATGGCCGTCGATATTTTTATATAGCCTATTGACACTCAAGGAAAACATAGTGAGAAAATAGCAACGTGACATCGTCACGTTTCATTTATTTTATGTAGCAAAGGAAACATAATACAATTCCTAATTTTAGCCAGCAGACATTATTATGTGCAAATATACTTTACTCGTTGTTATAATGTTACTGCTGTGTCGAGAACACTGTGAATTCGTTTTACTTAAGATTTCAAATTCCATCTTTAAAGTTTTTAAAGTATTCGAGTACCTGTAAGTTTCTCAACATAAAAGAATTGGCAGAAAAGTTGTTGTTCATTTGAAAAGTCTTTCTCCTTTGCTTTGAATTACCCGTAATGTAGATGAATAAAACTTTGGCACGTTTTCATATTCGTGTGTATTATAGATACACGTGGCATACACATGGCATACATGCCGGAAAAACTTAGAAATACGAGAGTATGATGCAAAAACATCTTACTAAGCCGCCATTGTGTAGGTTACCATGCTGCATTATATGCAATCACAATGAGGATGGCGGCCCTCTGGCATTCTACTCATGTTTTCCACCATAAAAAATAAAAATAAAATAACAAAACGTTGTACTATTTATTCTCTCAACTGAAATTGTAAATAACTATTGTGAATCATTTTTTCAATCTCAGACTAAAAGAATAAAATATTTATGAGATAAAAAAACCTCTCAAAGGACAGGTCTATTT
This sequence comes from Phragmatobia fuliginosa, assembly GCA_932526445.1. NCBI lineage: Eukaryota > Metazoa > Arthropoda > Insecta > Lepidoptera > Erebidae > Phragmatobia > Phragmatobia fuliginosa. The sequence goes on along the minus strand of OW052064.1, from coordinate 8,790,219 downwards.
CTAGCAGTCTACTGTTAGGAGCTTTTGATATGATCAAATGACTAACGCTGTATTGGTTGTGTAACTCTAAAGGCTTTTTCAATAAACGCCAAAGTTATACTTGTGGTGGTTTGAGAACACAGTGTCTCTACCCCTATTCTTCCCGTGTGTGTAGGTCTCCTACACACTACCGACGGTTTGCTGTTCCGCGGCCTTACCGGACAAAGAGGCCCCTGGTATGGCCATCGGTCTATTCAGAACTCAATGCTTTGTGGCCTAAAAATGCTGCCGGCGTGATGTATAGAACACGTAAGAGCCGACTCAAAGAGCAAAATGCGCGGACGGATACGGATGAGAACGACAAAAAAAGAAGGAAAACCGTCCGGCCAGTGGTATCGTAAGCCAAAACCTCTTTTTTTAGTAGAGGTCTATTAAAAGTTATTTGTGTGCTGATCGACTCCGTTAAAAAATAATTACCCACTATTAGAACTTCACTGACAATATATGTGATATAAATTACAAACACAATACGGCTTGTCCGTTATATCATAATAATAAAAATGACATTTGTATTTAGGAGACTTAGGTATCCAATACCACATAATTGTTTTAGTACATGAGGAGAATTAATTGTATTAGCTCATAAGCGCGCGCGCACACTCAAGAGAAAATTTCCCGGGTGAGCTTATGATGGAGGTGAGTATATCCTCAGACACCATCAGATGGATTGAAAAAGAGATAAGTAGTATTATGGAATGACATGGAAAGGAGACCTCGACTTGACTTTCGATTAAAACGTGCTTAGGATAAACTCGGGCGACATTTACGAAAATCTCTGTACTAATTATGTTTTAATAATTTAAAATAGTTCTTTTAGAAAAATAGGGGAACTTGGTGGACAACTGCCAAACTGCTGAACCATAATATCATTACAGATAATTATCAACTTTTATAAGAATACGGTATTTTTTTTAATATGTATATAAAGAATATATGTGTTAAATCTTGGATCCACTGGGAACGTTAGTAGGCCTCATATTTCTAATTGAGGGTAGACGTGAGTTTAGCGGGTGAGGAGAATGTTCTCGTACATTCACTTTATTGTAGCACTCGATCACGAAATACATTTAGGACATTGAATAGCAGCCCATGATTAATAATTTTAAATAAGACACTCCACCGAACACGTGGTGCTCACACGAGACGATCCGCGACAACTCTGCTCGTCAACGACGACGTTCCCTCTTTAAAGGAACTCACGAACGAATGAACGAACAATAATCATCTAGGGAAGGGATAAAATCATTGTCACCTGTGATCCTTGTCTATGACTTATGACATGAAAGTAATCGACTAAAATCAATCATTCAATCGCGTTATTATTATTTTAAAGTGACAATGATTCCCATCCCTGCGGTCACCGGTCGCACGCGCCAGTGCCCGGTGTTGCGTCAGTGTCTTACCTTCAGACACTTAACAGTGTTGCCAGCTAAAATAATCGATACGCCGGCACGGCCATACTGACAATCGCACGTCCCTGTGCGATCACTCACCTCTACAGCTCTCGTACTCCTCGTCAATCAGAGAGAAAAAAATCGCTCGTCCATCACTGACTCGCTACCAATTCATGACACCTGTTTAAAAAGATCTCGATCTTTACCCCTCGCATCTGAATTAAACACACTGGGCGGACACCTGACCTCAGGCGTCCCTTCGACCATCCACCAACTCGCATGGTGTATCGGACCTGACAACCCGTCAGCGCCCCTTCCACCAATCACACACACATACACACACACTGGGCAGACAACTGACCTCAGGCGTCCCTTCGACCGATCACCAACTCGCATGGTGCCTCGGACCGGACAACCATCAGCGTCTCTTCCACCAGTCTCATCGCGTAGTCTGATCAGGTGCATCGATCCGGTTTACAGACCAGCTCCATTTTTCAGATACGCGACTACCAACTACCCATCAACCCTACTATAAATCGCGAAGTCTGATCAGGTGCATCGATCCGGTTTACAGACCAGCCCCATTTTTCAGATACGCGCCTATTAACTACCCATCAATAAGGCTACATACCGCGTAGTCTGATCAGAGGCATCGATCCGTCTTCCAGACCAGCCCCCTTTTTCAGACACGTGCCAACCGAGTACCCATCCAGTGTACGCTCGCTACGTTACGTACGTACGCACGCTCTGGATCGATACTCTACATACGTTCTCTGGATCGGTTCTCGATAAAAGAACAGAATATACACAAATGAATTGCGCAACTGAAATAACAATTGGCCGGACACGTTTTCCGAAGAAACTACGATAGGTGAAGTCATATAACTATTCTGGCGACCCTGAACAGGAAGTCGAAGTGTTGGTAGACCAGCTGCCAGGTGGTCGGAAGATATAAAGAAAGACTAGACACACCGCATCCAGAAGCGTATGGAAAACCATGTAGGAAGCATATATCCAACAGTGGATGCAAATATGCTGAGAAAGAAGAAGAGTGCACAAACGTTATAAACTCACCTTTAGTACTCGTCATGTTCGGAGGCAGAGGCTAAAGTATGTGGACTAGCTGATGTCGATGCTGCATCACTTTCCTCATAGGATATTATGTCCATTGTCATGACTATAGATTTCGAATTTCATGAGCATACTTACAGGTTAGGTTAGACCCACCAACGTCTCTCAGCTCGTCTCTATAATGATGTGGTACCTTGACAATAAAAGTACCTTACCTTTCAACTTTCACTGTAGTTTGATTTGGTTACACTCGCTATCCTTGATAAAGACGGAATTGCCAGCACTGAATGGACTCACTATTGCTCTACTTCGGATGAAGCGTTCTACCTCTGACGTATAGTCTTTTGATATTTTACATTGCTCGTTTGTAAAGCATTAATTCCGCAGGGGAGTAGCCTGTTACTCTGGATCTAGTGGTATTAAAGGCAAGCTGAACTTACAGAAGTTTTCTTTGGTTTGTTCTCTACTATTGTGAGCAGACATTTTAGAGTACGCATTATACGCTTAGCGTTAGCCCTACCAGAACCAGTACCAATAAGGTGAAGCTGTACACTATGCCCACATCAACACCGTTTGAAGTTTGCACCTATATAACACCTACGTTAGTCTGCTTTTACACGCTTCGGTGCACCAAATAGGCAAACAGCCCTCTTGAGGGATTGAATTAAGGTAGGAGCATCGAGAGATGCTGAGTAATGAAAGACACGCACTCCCTCTCATCGTCTTTACCACCTAATCCCCCCGCAATATCTATGTGAATCGCATGTCAGGACCCGTGTCCTTAGGCATTGATGAAGGCCAACTTGCCAAGCCTAAAGGCCCCAGGCGATCGGAAACAACCACCAAGGGCAAGCAACGACGGCGCGGCCAGAACCGGACGGGCGACCACCCGTGGCACGACACGCCACGAGCGCCCCCGCAACCCAAAGGCCACGCCAAGCAGCCAGCCTCGGCTGCTGCCACAAGGCAGCATCCGCACAGCCCAGCTGGAGGCCCTCCAGGAAAACAACATCCAACGGCAAGACCACGCAGCCACAATGCGTCCCGCAAGTCCACAACCAGCGCGGTGACGCACGGCGTCAATCCCCACCAAGAGGAGACCCGAGCCCAGCAGCGGAAACCACGGGCTGCTGACGAAACTTGTTGGGACCCGGAGCAGTCTTTCGAAGCGTTGCATACTATACAAGAATCAATAAACTTACGTACCTACTTTATCATCTCTGGAAACCAATAATGCTCAAATAGTTCTTAGTTTCTTAATTTCCGAAGGAACATGATTAATTAAGGTCCACGTTAAGAATCACGGAGCTATTGGTAACCGGAAACTGGTTACCCTTACGCACATCATGGTGCGAGTAGTCTGAGGTTTCTTTGTTCTTATTTTTGTTAATGAGGTCACGAATTTTGATATCACGATTTTGTTCTACCGCTAACTACCCTTGATAAAGTTAACACTCAGCGCCATCTCGCGAAGAAACACTGAACCACGAAGAACACACGGAGCAACTACCAATCCTGAATCGCGATGAGAAACTCTCGAGCTGATTAGCACACACACACGACATCCCAACCATTGGGAAGCGGCCCAGCAGGCACGACCACCTCGCCTGGTCGGAGGATCCCCCCTCTGTGTCGGAGGAACACGACACCCGGTCCTCTACAATATTCTAATATTACGTTTACAGTTTCATCTGATTATGTACTGGCATTAGACTCACCACAAACTGTTTTTGGGATTGGATGTCTAGACAAGAAATCAGCATGTTACTTGTTGGCACCTTATGCACAATATTAAATCCTGTAGAAATACCCACTACTAATGGTGTATGCTGCCCATACAAACACTGTTTAAAGATCTCGACTACTCAGGCGACTATCATAGTTTCTAGTTCCTACGAATGAAATCGCGATTCTGCGTCAGTCGTTCGTCAACTAAAATATGACACTAAGATATGACAACATGTAGCAAACCATTCTTTCTTTGAATGATTATGGCCCCATAACCGTTAGAACTGGCATCAGTGTGAAACTCAATAGCTGCCGCCTCACGATCTAATATTGTTAGTACAGACTCCTGAGCTAAGTATTTGAACAGTTTTCCTTTAAATATTGTCATGTAGGTCCGTCCACCTTATTGTCCCCTTCAGTGAATAAAGTGGGCCTACCATACGAGTATTATTTGGGTATAAAGTTTCTGAAGTAGGAGGCAAGGCCCAAGAACTGTCTATTCTGAGTAGCAATCTTCGGGGTAGGAGAATCGACCACTTCTCCTGCTCTAACTACATGACCCACAAAATGTACTCCTGTTCTCATGAATTTACATTTCTATAAAAAAAGGAAAACTGCGTCTGACAATGCTCTCAGGGTTAAAGCAACGTTCCAGACAATGGGAAAGTTTATCAGAGAAACCAAGTCCATAATCAAGGTAACCCAGCGCAACGCTAATTCCAAGTTTATTACTAAGCCTTGTTGATACACCTTTGATTGGCTGCAGCCGAATTTCTAAGATCAAAGGGCTTAGTTAGATACCCATATTGACCATCTTGTGAGGGTGAGGAACTACCGTAAATAACTTACGCTTCTAGGAGGGCTGAAACTTTTTCGTCTTTGAACATTCTTATATTGATCAATAGGGTCTACCCGTAAATCTCCTGTAAAGACGCGATGCCCTGGTATACCATCGATAAAGAATTCAGAATATTTTCGTAACTAAATTAAGATCAAAAAGATTTTTGATTTGATTTTGTCCACACAGTTTATGTCAGTATCTATATCCTCAAGAGCTTAGCTTAATTTGGGTATGCTTTTCGCTAAAACTCACTTCCTTTTGTAAAAAAAAAGCAATACGGTTAATTTGCACACTGACGTACTCGTTTTTAAAAAATCACTGCCTATAGAATTACTTTACCGTTTATCGTTCCATTCGGCACAACGTAAAATAGTAACGTAATCGTGATATGTTATATGCGAACGCGATTTTCTATTTGCGAGAAACATCTTACGGTTCCTTTTTTTCCTTCTTTTTTTTTTTTTTTAACTACCCCCGATACTACGACACTGTAAAATAATAACGAACAAGCATGCCCACTATCAACGAGAAAATAAAAAGAAACGATCTCACCGGATTCTGCGTTGCTTTTGCTCCTCGTCGATTCATGTTTACAGATGTGCACCTCCTTCATTGTTGTAGCTCCGAACCCTTGCGCTCTTTACAAACCAACGCGACATATCCAGCCTGTCCGCATACGTAGCTGAGATCTGTCCGAAGTCTCATTTAGACGGCTCTTCAGAACCCTCTCGCTGTTCGCGACACTCGATAGAGAAAATCATGGGCAAGATGCTGTGCCCTTGTGTGCCAAAACGCTGACATATCATCGTGGTCAAAACAAATCAGCCTTACGGTAATGTTAAATTCCGATTGTTGCGGATTAGCGGTCGCCAGTAATTGAGATTTTCATCACCATGTTTTCTAAACAGTTTGATTGTCCGGGCTGCTCACTGCTGTTCACTTTACACTATTCTCCTCAGGTGGTTACCCTGCGTATCCCACTTCTGATGTTAAATCTTGGATCCACTGGGAACGTTAGTAGGCCTCATATTTCTAATTGAGGGTAGACGTGAGTTTAGCGGGTGAGGAGAATGTTCTCGTACATTCACTTTATTGTAGCACTCGATCACGAAATACATTTAGGACATTGAATAGCAGCCCATGATTAATAATTTTAAATAAGACACTCCACCGAACACGTGGTGCTCACACGAGACGATCCGCGACAACTCTGCTCGTCAACGACGACGTTCCCTCTTTAAAGGAACTCACGAACGAATGAACGAACAATAATCATCTAGGGAAGGGATAAAATCATTGTCACCTGTGATCCTTGTCTATGACTTATGACATGAAAGTAATCGACTAAAATCAATCATTCAATCGCGTTATTATTATTTTAAAGTGACAATGATTCCCATCCCTGCGGTCACCGGTCGCACGCGCCAGTGCCCGGTGTTGCGTCAGTGTCTTACCTTCAGACACTTAACAGTGTTGCCAGCTAAAATAATCGATACGCCGGCATATGTATAGAAGAAAAAAGTAATCAGACATTGATTTATCATAGAAGATAGAAGATGATTATAGAAGAAAAAGTTATGATTACTCTTTTCTTCTTAATATTTGCATATTATATAGTGCACAGTGATAAATAAATTTTCTTAGCATGAAATTATTTATTAGTGGAAGTAAGATTTCTCAGCTGATAACTTTTTGAGATAGGTTAATGTGACGAGGATCAATTGCTCTCTAGTGTACTTAGTTCATTGATCATTCACAATGTTTATTCATTTGAGTCTTCCACTAAATTCAAATTTAATGTTGTTTTTATTTTGTTTCAGGTACATGTTCATCCGCACTGTTATAAATAAGTGATGTCATATCATATTTGGTTCCGCTATTACTCGTATTTATCACAAAACAACCAGTTCATTGTCCTAATTTCTGCTGAACACTTCGTTACGCCGAACTATAAATACCCGTGATGGTGCCCATATTTTTATTGATTAACTAAACATATGTTTAATATTGAGGGTTTAGGACTCTTTTGAATTATGCTACATGCTTACGTGATCTTTGTCGACGTATCACTAGATAGAGTCGAGGCTAAACACATTAATATTTATAAATGTCGCCTTAATTACCTAATGTTAGACAAGCTTACTAGCAACAAACGGATACTTTAGGTATATTTAACTTCACCGGTAGCGTAGTGCGTTGAGTGTTGTGGGTTCAATCTTCACATGGGTTTTCACAAACTTTCCATTTCTAAAATGTTTGTTAGGGCCCCCAGAATATGTTCCTTATGTAGGTGCTGTTTTGTTGTAAACGCGAAAGTTTATCTGTCTCTCTGTCTGACGCGTTTATACGCCAAAACTACTTATTCTTAGCGTTTCGATGACAACCGTTTTTAGGGTTCCGTTGCCAAATGACAAAAAACGGAACCCTTATAGATTCGTCATGTCTGTCTGTCTGTCTGTCTGTCCGTCCGTATGTCACAGCCACTTTTTTCCGAAACTATAAGAGCTATACTGTTGAAACTTTCTCAGTAGATGTATTTCGTGAACCGCATTATTATTTTTACACAAAAATTCAACAAAAGCTATTAACTTTGGGGGTCCCCATACTTAGAACTGAAACTCTAAAAAATATTTTTATCAAAACTATACGTGTGGCATATCTATGGATAGGTCTTCAAAAATGATATTGAGGTTTCTAAGATCATTTTTTTCTAAACTGAATAGTTTGTGCGAGTGACACTTCCAAAGTGGTAAAATGTGTGTGAATGTAACTTCTAAAATATGAGAATGATAAAACTAAAAAAAATACATGATTTAATTTACCATGCAAACTTCTAACGAAAATTGGTTTGAACGAGATCTAGTGAGTAGTTTTTTTTAATACGTCATAAATCATAAACAGGAATTTACATTTCTTTCAATCAAAACTCTATTATTAAAACATCGATGAAAGTTACAATGAACCACTTAAACTTTTATATGATGTTACTTGCTGCTACGGAACCCTTCATGGGCGAGTCCGACTCGCACTTGGCTGCTTTTTTTTCCGACACAGAAAATATCTACACACAGCTATCAGGTCCTCCTGCGTGCAGGTGTCTTAGCACGCAGGGCACAATGCAAGATGGAACACAACTACTGAACAGATTTAAACCAAATTTGGTACACAAACAGTCTAGAGACTAGGAAAGTACATTGGCTACTTTTTATCATGATAATCGACATACAAGCAGGTGGATACGCGGTTAATAAGGTACTAAATGACGCGAAATTTTTTATTACAAGCGAGTTATAGATGTGTTAATTTTTAATTTTTAAACTAGCTTTCGCCCGCTTATAATTACGACTTACTAGTTTTCGCCTGCGGCTCCGCCCGCGTGTATCTCGATTATTGCAGTAAAAAGTAACCTACTAAAGCATCTTACTAGGCCGCCATAGTGTGGGTCACCGTGCTGCACTGTCCGTTGTGGCAGTGAGGATGGTGGCCTTCACTTCTGGATTCTGTTCGTGCTTTCCATCAGGCAGGGCAGAGTCATTTTGGCAGCTAATATATAAAAAAAAACCTATGTGTTATTCTGATATATATGCTATATTACTGTAAAGTTTCATCCAAATCCGTTTAGTAGTTTTTGCGTGAAAGAGCAGCAAACATACATACATAGACTCACAAACTTTCGCGTTTATAATATTAGTAAGGAAATATTTAGTTGAATCAATTGAATGTTATGTAAGTTAAAATCAGAAGTGAAAAACAAACAAATAATTTTATTTTCAGACGATTTCTACGTTATCATCTTATCTTAGTCTAGATATAATTATCTTTCAATTTACGTAACACTGCTTTCTTTTGGGTTACTAACTATACTTTAATTATAACAATAATTTAAGAAAACGTTTATATATGAAGGCTAAAGAGAGTATAATTATGAGTTTATTTCTTTAATTGTATTTAATTATTTCTTTTCTGCCTCGTTGGACATGCGGTCAGCGTATGTGACTGCCGATCAAGAAGTCTCGGCTGCAAATCCCGGGTAGGAACAAAACTGTTTTTTTTTTTACAAGTCCGGAGTATGGAACTCAGTTGATTGGTAGTTGATATTCCAACATAGCAACATTACAACTACTAGAGAGAATATAGATGACGTTGTTAAATAATAATAATATTTACCGAGCAAAACTCGGTGGCCACGGTACTTTTTATTTATGTATGGGCAACAATTAACCCCGTGCCTCAGAGAGTTTATAAGATTATAAGTTTAAAATAAAATTACACTTCGTCGTTATGATCTCAGTTTGTTTACAACTAACTACCTTTATTAAAAAGTCGGTACCTAAAGTGATTCATAATACTAACAATTTACCTCGTTATATGACCAAAAAAACTCCTAACATGTTTATATCGTCTCACGAATATTAAGTTGTTAAAGAAAATAGCTTGAAGTTATTATAAATCCATTTATACGGTGGATTAGTCTCGACTTTTCTCTGAATAGTAAGCGAAATCGTTACAATGTGTAAACTAGGTTAGATTGTTATTAGTTACACTTTTTGTTGGAACAAGGAGGCTTTCTTTCTTATTTTTTTTTGAGATAGATTGGACCTAGGAGAAGGACATAGGCTACTTTCTGTAGCGATAACCGACAAATACGCTCACGATGTAACGAGTACTCAATATAATAAATTCGAAATTGACTCTGTTTGTCTCATGGTCCGGTCCATGGTTAAATCGATGCATCGATTTCAATTAATTTTGGCATGGATATACCTTGATTCTTGAAGAACGATATAAGCTTCTGTTTACTATGATAACCCACATACATGGGAGCGATAAAACCTAGTTATGACTTTTAACAGATTTCTTAAAGCTATACTATGCAGATTTTTTCATTTCATAATTAATTACTTACTTAATCGCAACCGATTAATGAAAGTCTTAAACCGTAAACTTACCGTTTTATCTAAATAAAAACCACAATTACAATACAGCGATGAATAAACAGAGCATGATAATAAAAAGTAAAAGAAGCATTATGCAATCCATTTTGTTTAATCAAACAATCTGATGCGGTCGATCGCGATTCATTGAGTTTGTACATCTTTAATGACAGGCTCCGTCGATCATCTATTGCTCAGTGTCATTTTACTTTCTTTTCCACAAATTCGTTATGAAATTCCGTGAAAAAATTGATAAAGGTTATCATAGTTGATTATCTTTTGTTGGTTGTCGAAAGCTGTTGGATAAAAAACCCTATGGTTCTGATCTGAAATTTCTAGTTTGACCTTAGACAGTAGGTTTATGGCCTACTTTACCACGCTGACCAGACGGATTAATACAAACTTGAAATGTATAAATAATAACACTATCTTGGCAGACTTGCGATATTTAGAACAGTCGATTATGTCTGTTTTTGGTAAAACAATCATTCAAAATCATCCATTTGAGAGTTATGATAGACTAGCTTTTGCCCGCGGCTCCGACCGCGTGTATGTCGGTTATCGCGGTAAAAAGTAGCCAATGTCCTTTCCCAAGTTCAGTTCTATCTTCATACCAAATTTCATCAAAATCGGTTCAGTGGTTTAGGCGTGAAAGCGTAACAGACAGACAGACAGACAGAGTTACTTTCGCATTTATAATATTAGTAGGGATGTATGTATGTATACACATAAATCACTTAGAACTTAAAACAATACTCACGATTTGTGTTGTGGTTTAATAAAAAAATGTTTGGTATATTACTATAAAGATAATTTTGATATCATAACACATACATACAGGAATCATTAGCCAAATTGTACGAGTATGTGTATAGTACCTATCTATCTCTAGTAGATAAAACAGCCTGTAAGTGATTGCCTTCGAGCGATAAGACCGCCACTAGTTTAAGTTACAGTTGTATGTAATTATTCTGGTGTACAATAAAGCTTTATAATTATTATAAAACCTTAACTAAGTAATTAATTAAGTAACCCAAGGTGTTAAAAAAATACCCAATGAAGTAAATATTTTGCGTACGCTGCCAAAATCAAAACCAATGATGCACTACATTTTTATAGAGAACATCAACAAAAAGCGGCTAAGTGCGAGTCGGACTCGCCCATGAAGGGTTCCGTATCAACAAGTAGCATCATATAAAAGTTCTTGTAATTCGTTGTAACTTTGTTCGATGTTTTAATAATAGTGTATTGATTAAATGAAAGGTAAATTGCAGTTTACGATTTATGACGTTTTAAAAAAAACTACTTACTAGATCTCGTTCAAACCAATTTTCGTTGGTAGTTTGCATAGTAATGTACAACATATATTTTTTTTAGTTTTATAACTCTCTTATTTTAGAAGTTACAGGGGGGGGGGAGGACACATTTTTCTACTTTGGAAGTATCTCTCGCGTAAACTATTCAGTTTAGAAAAAAATGATGTTAGAAACCTCAACATCATTTTTGTATACCTATCCTATCCATAGATATATCCACACGTATGGGTCCGATGTAAAAAAAATTTTTGAGTTTCAGTTCCAAGTATGGGGACCCCCAAAATGTATTGTTTTTTTTTTCTATTTTTATGTGAAAATCTTAATGCGGTTCACAGATTACATCTACTTACCAAGTTTCAAAAGTATAGCTCTTATGGTTTCCGAAAAAAGTAGCTGTAACATATGGACTGACAGACAGACAGACAGACATGACGAATCTATAAGGGTTCCGTTTTTTGCCATTTGGCTACGGAACCCTAAAAAGGTCCGTAGGACCATATGTGATCATATGTCAAACTAATATAGTTATGACACAATAACTACTTATGGCATTAATATTCACTTCAATATTTACGTCCAAACAAACTAAGCACAACTATTAACACATTGGTATTATTTCTTATCCATCATCATAAATCATCTTATATTCAAATTTATGTAATTACCAGTGAATTACTTATTGAATTATTTAAATAGGACATACCATTCAATAGTTATTAGAGCATAATATTTTTCAAAATTGAAATTTAAGAAACATCTCTCGCGCGCTCAGTGACTAAGGCTAAGTACTCACGAAGATTTTTTCTCCCGTGCCCTGCTACTGCTAAGAATATTTCGTAAGGAAAACCCGACAGCAGCCCCGTCCCGGGATACATATTTCTATTATACATATTATGTTATAAAAAATGAAAATTACCACTATCCTAAAAGATCGTGATGCTCACAATGCAATACGCATATAATTTGCATATCAATATAAACGAGTGCTTAAGAAGTTCTTCATATAACTAATTGCTCGTTCATATAATTGCCAATAAAGATGTAAATTCCACTGCGCAGTAATTGTTTCTGAAACATTCGCCAATTAGTAGATACTTGCGAAAATTACTACACATAAAACTGAAATTATTTACTGATATTTTTATAAGTACGTTAGTGCAATATCGCATACCGGCTTTTAGGAGCCAGTGCGCCTGGCCACCACAGGAATCTTCCTGGTGGTCGGGCGCATTGAGGCGCTGGGCTTACGGGTGGCCCTGGATAAGACGAAGGCTATTTTATTCCATGGGTCTCGTCGTGGTCCATCCGCCGGCGCCTTAATCGAGGTCAACTCGGTCCTCATACCGGTCCGGGCGCCCGCCCTAGAGTGACTTTTGCCCAATCTGGGCGGGGCTAGTGTTCCCACAAGAAAGCTGTACACTGGGGTTGTCCGGTCTATGGCACTATACGGTGCACCGGTGTGGGCAGCGGCTCTGACCGCCCAGAATAAGGCGCGTCTCTGGCGCCCCCAGAGGATATTGGCGGTCAGAGCCATACGCGGATACCGCACGGTGTTCACCGAGGCGTCTTTCGTCTATATAAGGTAATCTTTACCTTGCACTATGGGTAACGTAAGACGATCTCCTTCCCCTAAATAAGAAAAATAATTGGTTGACCCCTCTCCTCCCTGTTTAAAATTTCTTATGTAAGAATATTAGGGAAAAAAATTAAAACTTTGGCTAGTTTCTTAATCATTGAATATAATCACTGTTCTTAACTTTTTGCTGTGCTCTTACAAAAGAACTGTCAAGAGCTCCTCCCCACGTATGTAAGAACAAATAAGTGTCGTCCCTCGTCCCGTTCATAGTCTTAAGTAATAAATGAATGGTCCCTATTCTCTTGACCGATTTTAGTCAGAGCCTGACAAAATGATTCCTGGTCATGTGGTTGAACTGGCGATATGTGGTAATGTTACTAGTCAACTGTAAAAAATTGTAACATGTACTTTACCTGTGGCTTTGATTTCGTGAATTACAAAAAGTTACAAATATTTAAACGAGAGAGAAAACAAGATGAATTTATTTAAAAAATCAAATAACTACTCTTTTTGTCTTTGTTTATGCATATAAGCATTTAATATCTTTGGGGGAATACACGTGTTATCGTATATATGTAAATTACCGGATTTGTTAATACACATCTAGTACTTGTAAGTACAGATTTGTTTAAAAATATTTCAACCTAAAGCTATACATGCCAAAACATAAACTAGACTGACTAACTCACACAAATTCGTGTGCGTCCATTTCAATCATACTCGACTCGACACTCGACATACACTCGGGTGAAATCGCGGGCAAAAGCTAGTCTCAAAATAAATATACTGAATGCTCCTGACTAGCTGCTTATAAAATCGACATTTACCTGTACTGATAACCCATCTCATCTTATCAAGAAATTGCACGAAAATACGTAAATCTGATCGAGGAACAAGTTTTAGCACTCAATTTTAAATCTGTCTGTACAAACTGTCTATACAAGGGAATGCTTTTAACGGGTGGAATAAAAATGCTGAGTAGATTTTATGGTAATTTAGGTAAAAAGAACATATATATGTAGCACATACACTTGTTTTTCAAATTCAAATTCAAAATTCTTTATTCACTTAGGATGCAATACATCTCTTGTGACAGGTCAAGATTCTACATGTACATTTGTGCCATGTTCGCAAACAATAGGTAGAGCCGGAGAAAAGAACATGGCAATAAAAACTCGCGGCCACTCCTTTCAAATCGCCAATGTTTACATAGTTTTAATGTTTATAAACCTGATATGGGGGTAAGGTGCTGCCACTAATATACTATACACCATGTTAGAGGACTGATGCAAATTAGAGTGATTAAAAATTAGAACATAAGCTAATTTAAACATAAGCTAGTGACTTGTGACTCAGTGGTAACTGTGTAGGTTAACTGAGTAGTTAAGCAACCCTAGCTAGGTCAATCTTTGGATGGGTAACAATTCTCAAAATATTGAGAAAGAGGAATAGCCTGAGAATACGCGAAGCCGTCGCGTCGTCCCGGGTGACCATTAGAACATCTATGGACGTCGTTACACTGCAGGACTTCGATATGGCCTAGTATTTTGGTTGTGACGGCCTGATGGTAATCGGTCCATGTGAAAAAACTTTTTTCAGCCATATCGTAGTAGAATAAATGCTGACATACTTATTTAGTTTTGTAAAAACACATAGAGGAAGAAGTAGGATATCATTTGTGACACATTTGTGACACATTTGTGGCATATTCATATTCGCTTTAGCAAATTGTGTGAATTTTATACACGATTAAAGTTGCCTAACACAATTTGTTGCTTCTAGTTTTAAAATTGTTACATTGTGTTGAAATTAGTGCAGTTATGAATGTTCATTATTGTCTGATTTCTTCTCATTTAGTTTTTGAAGTATATTGTGTAATATAAATGACATTAGACTTCTTTTATATCTTTGATGTTTATCTTCATATTTATTCCCATCACTCAGTTTCTCAGATTTAATCAATTATAATATTAGCAGTTGAACCTAAATTTTGAGTAGTTAAACTAAACAATTGTTAATCATATATATTATTAAGTAGACGTAAAAAATGCACTATTCCAATGTTATAAAAGATAATAAACAAGCCACGGTCACAAGAATAATAGGAACGTGAAAGACCTCGGATAGTTAAAAAAATGTAAATAAAATAAACTAATAAGCAGAAAATTAACTTAAAATTATATTTAATATATTTTTATATCATACTATATTATAAGTATAATTATATATAACATAATATAACTAAAAATATAAAAATCTAAAATGACTAAATTGTATGCACGAAATTGATAAGTTTGTGAGTTCTGCATATATGGGACTCAAACATTTTTTTAACTACTTATCGCCTCCATTTCATTCCTTATTTACATCAATGTAGCCATTTTATGCCGTAGCAAAGCTTAGCAGGACACATCTTGTGTTCTGTTCATCATCATCATAAAGATTCACCTATTTTCACTTACGATGAAAGCAATCCAAGGGGAAAGTGTGGTGAATAGCGTTCTCACCATGCTTCTTCACTTTCGCTATGATTAATCTCTTTCGTCGCGAAGTAATGTCGTTAAATCGTATAATGATGAACTATTTTATACACACCATTAACCTTATTCGGTGTCAAGTCAGAATCCAATTATTGCTTCTTTATACATTTATGTACTCTCAGAGTTACTAATTCAATTATTTTCTTAGATATACGATTGTAAAATAGTTATTACTACTTGATCAAATTATATTTTATCTAATTATACTGGACTATACTGCCTCGGTAACCGTGTGATGACGGATTAAGAATACAGAGTGTCATCACCCCTATTCATCCCGCGGGTGTCGTAAAAGGCGACTAAGGGATAAACTACGCAAGACAACATCAATGCAAAGAGAAGGAAAACTTGAAACCAACCCTATACTAACCTGTCTGGCCAGCGTGGTATAGTAGGCCAAAACCTCCTTTCAAAGGAGAGGCCTATGTCCAGCAGTGGACTGATAAAGGCTGTTGATGATGATGATGATGATACTGCCTCGGTGGTGCAGTGGTAGCATATGCGACTGCTGTACTAAAGGTCTCGGGTTCAAACTCTGGGTCGTAGCAAATGTTTGTATGATGTACATACATACATTTCTTTTGCAGTTATATATTTTAAAAAACATTAGTACGCAATCAGATCAATCATGTCTGAAATATTTATTTATTATTTTATATTAAATTATTAACCTGAAAACGATCAAAGTTATATGCAATGGGAGAGGCCTATGTCTAGCAGTGGACTGCGGTAGGCTGATGGTGATGACAAAACTATTATTAATCTCTTCTATTCAGTAATATTTATTATCAAACCAAAAAGGAAAATCAATAAAGGGTCTAAACTAAAACATGTTTGAAGAGCGCAAAAACCCGCTACAAAATTGAGGAACCAGTCGATTGACGAATAAATGTGTTCCCCTTTTTAAAAGTTGTGACAAGTTACTGTTAGGTCTAGGATCTACATTGTACATGTTTGTTGAGACCTGAGTCGCTCCTGGTATAACTGCTGCGGTCACGTATTTACATATAAAGATAACCTCTGATACGAACGAATAAGTATCACATTAAGATGATATCGTTAAAGACATAATGTAAAGAGTTTCCCAACATAAGCAATGTTGATGGAAAGTTTCAAGAGTTTTACTTCTTGTCCATACTAATATTATAAATCCCTAAGTAACTGTGTTTGTTAACGTCGGTTATCATAAGATAACAGTCGTAAAACTTAGTTGGAGGCCTTCCGGCGGTTTAAAAACATCCAACAGCGAGACTCCGTAGCCACAACCTGTCTTGTCATTCTCCAACCCGCACTTGGCCAGCGTGAGGACGTATGGCCTTAACATTGGGCGTGGGACGTCATGGTAACGCTTTTACGTTGAACTTTTTGGATAAAATTGACAACAGGGAACCTTTGATTCGTAATGAATGAAGGACTAGTATTTACCACGATAATCGACATACACACGCGAGCGGAGTTGTTTGCAAAAGTAAGTTCTAAATAAATAAGCGAGACTTCCACACGGCACAATTTGTCTAGATTTGCTATCAAGTCTTATCGTGTGGAATCAGATCACCCAATGCAAGACCTCTGTACACAACGTTATCAGTGTAAAGTGATTCGAGATTTTTTCCAGTGCTACCAATTTTATGACACGTTAAAACTGCTTTTTATCACATCTATGATTACATCTATGAGATTGCCATTCATGTAAATGCAGGTAGCATAATCTAATCATAAACATATATAACGTGTGCAGTGGTAAAATCGTTTCATGTGGAAGCTGTTTAAATGTCATATTTTTATATGTGACCAGTTTTCGTCGGCGGCTCCACCGGTTTCCGATATACGTGTTCCATGTGCACGGTAATCATTTTTCGGGTTCATTAATAGCTTTTCACTCACAAATAATGTGTCAATATATTGGTAAAAGACTTCAATTAATCAGTTCAGTAAATATATGAATTTAATGAAGTGATTTTGACAATTATTTTCTTCTTCAGTGGTATCTATTTTAATGTTTTTTATGGGTATCACATGTGTTTCAAGTTTTTCTTTCCCGATGCATTGCTGTTGTGATGTGTAGTAGGCTCTTACGACACCCACGGTGTGTCCTGGGTGGGGGACCCTGTGTTATGCAAGTAATTAAAGTGGCAATGTTGTAGTGTTAGAAGTATGATCTCAATACATAAGTATGCCTATTGTAAATACTGAGTTGCACATAGACATATGGACTAACTATGGTTTATCTTATCAGTAGGTATGTGACTAATGCGGGGTCTGACATGCAACCGTTACTGTCGTTATTATCTACAAAGAAGTTATAGTAAGGTAATGCTAATTCTTCTTAAAGTTAAATGGCCTTTAATATTTACCCAAATTAAAACAGTTAAAGCAGAAATAACCAAACTGCAGATGATTAAAATTCTATTTCATATAATAAGTATATTTCCAGGAAGTTAAAATAAACATACTTTTTATTATATGCTTCACTGACTTGTTATTCTGATGTATAACTTTGATTGCCCTTTTCACCCCTTAGGGGTTGAGTTTTCCAAAATACTCTCTAAGGGCCACAGCACACTAGCTACTTTTAGCATCGGCGATCGGTAACTAGTCGCTTTTTAGAAACTAAGGGCCAAAGCACACTAGCTACTTTTAGCGTCGGCGATCGGCGATTTGGCGACTGCATCGATGCTGCATCGCGTTTTAGCGAATTCCTGCGTTCGATCGCGGTCATCGGTCACCGTATTTAGGGCCACAGCACAATAGCTACTTTTAGCATCGGCGATCGGCAACTAGTCGCTTTTTAGAAGCTAAATACGGCGACCAAACGCTCTACACCGCACACTTGAAAACGCCAAACGCGGAGATTGAGTCGCTTTTTAGAAGCGCGACACAGCAGCTGAACGCAACTGTCCGCACACATTCGGATGCCGGTAGCATCGGTTTGGCATCTGAGCAGTCACTAAAACGCACGTTTCCGATACCGCGTTCGAACGCAGGAAGTCGCTAAAACGCGATGAAAAATCGATGCAGTCGCAAAATCGCCGATCGCCGATCCTAAAAGTAGCTAGTGTGCTGTGGCCCTATGTGCTCGCCTGCGCTTCTCAAAGAACACTAACAACTAACTTCGGCTATGCGTTGTCTGACAAACGTTATTGTGAAGTGAAACGTTATTGTGAACTAGCCTTAAAAATAGGCATATGTTGTCGTTGACTTTATTATAACTGTCAGAGTAACAATTCTCTCATACATTATTTTCACGAATCTTTAACCATTTACGCATATGAAGCTCTCAAAAGAAATAATTTTCCCCCATTTCCGAAAAATTTTCCATTGATACTCCGCTCAAACAGGTCGTAGCGGGATGATAAGGCCTATAGCTTTCCTCAATAACTATATACATACATCCAGGTAAAACATACAAACTCTTTGACTTTTTTATATTATCTTAGATTATAATGCATCCAAACACTTCATATTATAATCAACTTAAAACAAAAACACAACATACACATAGTTTTTGTTGTACAGTGGAACTTACTCGTGACCGTGAATACAAGGGGTAAAACCCGAAACATTAAGAAATAGAAGGTATCGTAACCTTTTAAATCATTTTATCGAAAATAAGGCCCTTGTGTTACATCTCTGCTGCAAAGTTTATCTACTTAAAGAAATAAATAAAATTTTCTATGACTGCCTTGTCTAGTGGTCAGCGTATGCGGCTGCTGATCAAGAGGTCTCGGGTTCGATTCCCGGGTTGGACCAAATGTTTGTGTGATCCACAAATATTTGTTTCAGAGTTTGAGTGTTTTTCTATATGTATAATATGTATGTATTCAAAAAAACTATGTTTATGTATTTATATCAGTTGTCTAGTACCCGTAATACAAGCTCTGCTTAGTTTGGGACTAAATGACGTTGTGTGTAAGAAGTTCTTGTGTGTAGTGTGTAAATATTTATTTATTTATTTATCATTTATAAAAACTATGTATGTACAGAAAAGTTACAAAAAAGCGGCCAAGTGCTAGTCGGACTCGCCCATGAAGGGTTCCGTATCAGCAAGTAACATGATATAAAAGATATAGAAGTTAGAGGGGGGGGGGGGGGGACACATTTTTCCACTTTGGAAGTGTCTCTCGCGCAAACTATTCAGTTTAGAAAAAAATGATAATAGAAACCTCAACATCATTTTTGAATACCTATCCATAGATAGACACGTATAGGTTTGATGAAAAAAAAAATTTTGAGTTTCAGTTCCAAGTATGGGGACCCCCAAAATGTATTGTTTTTTTTCTATTTTTATGTAAAAATCTTAATGCGGTTCACAGAATACATTGACTGACAAAATTTAAACAGTATAGCTCTTATAGTTTCGGAAATAATTGGCTGTGACATACGGACGGACAGACAGACAGACAGACAGACAGACTTGACGAATCTATAAGGGTTCCGTTTTTTGCCATTTGGCTACGGAACCCTAAAAAGGACGTTTAGAAATAAAAATTCACGCTGTTGTCACTATCGCGTGTTAAGCTATTACAGTGTCCGACTTTTACATAATATATTTATTTCAGTCATGTGTATTTTAAGTAATCCAGTTTACATAACAAAGAAATTCACAAACTAATATTCGCATCGTTTTATTTTACAACCATCTGTTGTTTCCATCGTTTTGTAACACATTACTATTCAAAAAAATATAAATTATCACCCTCAACAGTACTTCTACGTTCTCGATTAAATTAACGTCTATAATGTACTAAGTGTTATTACTTATAACGCATCATTGTTTTGAGTTATACGTAATATCAGAATATGAATTGGGGTTCAGAAATATAATGAGTTGCATAAATAAAGTGTGGGAATCTACACCACTACCGGTCAATCATAGTCACTCTTTATGAATATCGATGTGGTGACAAAATACGGAATGTCACATCCACCCAGATTCCATAACAAATATTTTTTGACCCCACAAATATTTGGTCCGACCTGGGAATTGAACCCGTGACTTCTTGATCAGCAGCTGTATACGCTAACCATTGGATCAACAAAGCAGTCGATATATTTAGATATTATGGAGAGACCTACATCCGGTAGTGTACTATTGAAAACTGTTGATATCTGTTGATGTGATAGATGATTTGTATGGACATCAAAATATATCGTTTTAATTTTAGACGGAACATTTTATTCAGTCAAAATAAAATGTACCGTCTATATTATGTACCATATATCTATGTATGTTTATTTTACCTAGCAACATGGGTATCAAATGAATGATCTTTTCAAGATCTTTATTATTAAATGTATAAACATCGCATTACATTTATATTTCCGTTTTAACATAAATTGACAAAAAGCGTCAAAGTTCATAACTTATAAGCAGTGGGGCTTATTTTTTCTATGATAATAATTTTATTGGTATGGACCGTTTTAGAATGTATAAGCGAATATATTCCACCGAGTGATGCTAAGATACACGTAATAGTGGAAAGTGGATGACGGCTTTAGAACAATAGAATTTACAACACCAGTAAGTAGCAATTATATGAGGAATCTTCAAAAATACGTAAGACAGAACAATGTGACATTATAATATGATTAACGGTAAAATTACGTAAAACATTCCAACAATGTGAATGTCTATAATAAGCAACTAGGCAGAGCTTGTGTTAAGGCATCCCACGCTAGGCGGGTTTCTCGTAGTTTGCTGGCGTATGTTACTGCCGATCAAGAGGGTTTAAATCCTGCGTAAGGCCAAAAGTCGTAAGAGGCGACTGAAGGAACAAAAGAAGCAGCTAACATCACTGCCAAGAGAAGGAAAACTTGAAACAAACCCTTTACCAACCCGTCTGGCAAGCGTGGTATAGTAGGCCAAAACCTCCTTTTAAAGGAGAGGCCTATATCCAGCAGTGGACTGTTAAAGGCTGTTGATGATGAAGGCCAAAAGTGCTGTTTGGGTATTCGAATTAGAGATAGTATTCCACGTAAATTCCTCGGAGAAAACATTAAACTGTCGGTCCCGGTTATCATGAGCATCTTTATTGAGAATCGTTATTGAGAAGTCAGTGACACAAATAAACTGACAAACAGTTCAGCCTTCGATTTTAAGTCCGATTTCATTGTTGCGAAGGTCCAATGCCAGTCGCTCCATGTAAAAACTAATATTCAAATAAAACCGAATTGAACTAGTAGCCGACCCCAAATAATGCTACGAATTATCAAGTCTAGGAAGATGATGACGCGCTAGGCGGTTCAATAAATCTCGACATAGTTCTCATTCAGAAAATCGTTTAATAAAACTAGACATGCTATGTATGTTATAAACCACAGTCAACATCAACAGTCGTCAGTTAGAACTGTCTGCTTGTCCCGTTTTTTTTCTTTGTTTTTTTTCGTCCGGATATCACTACGGATACCAAAAGCCACCAGCTGGTGGTTATGTCGGACTCGAACCGACTAAATACCGCACGCCATATCGGGTACTTGAAGTAGAGGTACCAGGTGCACCCTCGAAAGGTAATCCCTGGAACCCCGACATACCTCGGGCCATCTACGGTATGTACATGATCCTCTTCGGTGTGGGAACCCTATTTTTCCTAATTGCCCTTTTGGACTCTCTTTTGAGAGTCCGCGCGCTCTTTGCAGCGCTCAAGCCTCTACCCTGCCTGCTTCTGCTAGGGTCTGCTTGTCCTGACAATTATATCGACGATTACCCCCATTTCATCTTATCCACATTTTTTATCAATAAATTAATTACGACGACGAAATAATTAATGAAGACGTCAATTATTTGACATTGACAGAAATAGCTGATGTTATTCGGCTGGTTGTCATCTCATCAAAAAAAGAAGAAGAAGACATATTTGTAAATATAAAATGGCGTTGTTCTTTTATATAATTAATTCTACCATAGTGACTACTCTTCCTAATGGAAAGCATGATTAGAATCCAAGAGTAGGAGTCACCATCCTCATTGAAGACAAGCATGGTGACCCACACTATGGCGGCATAGTGAGATGCTTCTGCATCATTAGACCTCCGGTCTCACACTAACCGACGAAATACGACCACGAATACCTACTATAATTTTTAGGTTGTGCTTTTGCGTGTTCATATAAGTTTTAAATAGTTTTAGTATATAAGGTTGCCATAGATCAGCTTCGATAACTGGAAGAGAAATAAAATATGAGTGGGATGGTATCTCGACTTAGCGTCTTACTCAGAATACAAAGTGGAACCCAGGGTTTCTAAACGAATGGATAGAGGCATCTTAGAGGTCTACAGTTTGTGTAGTACTCTAGACTGGTTTGTTATACACGCTGGCATATACAGTATATTAAAGAAAAACTAATTCAGTTCAATAAGTACTAATGAAGACTCAAAACAGCAGTTTTTAAATTTTTTGTGTAGTTGTTTGTGAGCGCTAATCTCAGTAACAGCTTAACAGTTTCTATGCGGTTTTTTTTAATGTAATGTTTTTTGCTTATTATTTATTATTAGTTATTTTTTATTGTGTGTGGTGGTGTGGTGGGTGTGGTGACGGATTAAGAATACAGTGTCACCACCCCTATTCATCCCGCGGGTGTCGTAAAAGGCGACTAAGGGATAAACTACGCGAGACAACATCAATGCAAAGAGAAGGAAAACTTGAAACAAACCCTATACCAACCCGTCTGGCCAGCGTGGTATAGTAGGCCAAAACCTCCTTTCTAAGGAGAGGCCTATGTCCAGCAGTGGACTGTTGAAGGCAGTTGATGATGATGATTTTTTATTTCACAATGAAAAAAGTATTATCAGTTTAAAGAAGTATCACGAAAACTGGGCAGAGCCGAAAACTACAACTAGTATAAAAATTGAAAATAGCGTTTCGTAAATCCTAAGTAATTTACACCAATTAACTTCAAAAGTGTAAGTAACGCAGACTTTCTTCAGATTATCTAGAAACAATAGATGTAAAAGTACAGAAAGTAAGAAACCTGCAATCAAGATCAACAGTCGGGTTCTAACTGAAGCAATGTCACTGTAATATAAAAAACTGAAATACCAGATTTCTATATTGCAATATAACAATGGAATATCCATTTTTTCCCACTCTACTTTGGCATAGATCCCACGACTTGGCAATCGTTTCGCTAATTAGTTACACATGTTTAGTGGAACTATTTGCTGTAATGGAAGGCTTTTTGACATAGTCTAATATGACGTTTATGCAAGACAAGACATTTTTTCTCAACTTATTTTATTTAAATTGATCACTATTGTGATCAATTTAATTAACTATTGTTCAGCAATGATATAATATGTAATTTAATGAAATCTATTTACTTTGTATCAAGGTACGATCACCAAAGTAAATAGATTTCATATCTTTACTGGATCAAAACCCCAAATAAAAAAAAGAAAATTGTTTTTAAATTAAAAGTTTTCTTTTTTTTACACCTACAATTATAATATTACGGTTATTTTAATTAACTACTGTTTACCTTTAGATAAATACTAATTCATATAAAATAAATTGATTGCAATTACTGAAACTAAAGAAAATTAATTTGTATGTATTTATAATCTGCAGTAATATTAATTTTATTTTGAAAAGAAAATATAACATAACCTGCACGGCTGGCCTAGTGGTTTAACCGGTCGTCACGCCGCTTTCTACTTCGGCAAGTGTCGTGGGTTCAAATCCCGGGAACAACACTTTGTGTGATTCACAAATCATTTTCTGAGTCTGGGTGTTCTTTGTGTCGGTGTCATGTATTTTTGTAAAGTGCTCCGCGACACAGGATTTATTTTCCTATATGCGGGAGTTGTCTTTAGATGAAATAAAAAATATATTATACTTAAAAAAAGTGTTTTATTATTATGCTATATGGATCAAAAATTGATTAAAATCTATGCATATAAATTAAATTGAAGTGTCTGTTTGTACTTTAAAATTAACAGCTGTTAATTGTCTGCAAATAAAATTAATGAACCCTAAACTGAACAATTAAAAAAAAAAATTGTAAAAACAGAAGTTATTCTAATGAGTCTATTTTTTTCGGTGAAAGGTATACAATTATTTGAAGTTGCTATAAATTAAAATTCGGTACTACAAGTATTTTTCCCTCAATAAAAACAAGCCCAATTTCTGTAACGATGAATTTCGTTTCATGCCTAACTTGATATAACCAACAAACTTCAAACAACTTGTACACTTGTAAAACAAACTTTTTACTTCAAATTATCTTCTTGAAGTACAAAGTAAAGAAATCTACACCAATATTTATAATATGTAAGCTTCAGCTTTAAGTTTACTGGTCCGATTAGAAAAAATATTTCACCATATACCTGAATGTGGTATATTACTCTACGCTACGACGCACTAAGAGCGGAGTATTAATGAAACATGTTTTAAAATTTGGCCAAGTGAGTGTCAGGCCACGCAGGCCACACATCATCAACGGCCTTTAACAGTCCACTGCTGGACATAGGCCTCTCATTAGAAAGGAGTATTTGGTCTACTATCGCATAGAATAGACTCCCATAATGTTAGGTAGATTTAAAATCGTGTCCAATAAACAATTGTTAAGTTAACTCATTATTTCTTTATTTTTGAATGAAGTTTTTCCAAGTGAGTGCATTTTACAAGTTAGGCCCCTATAACTCCTAAAATAAAAAGCGGCCAAGTGCGAGTCGGACTCGCCCATGAAGGGTTCCGTATTAGCAAGCAACATCATAAAAAGTTCTTGTAGTTCGTTGTGACTTTCATCGATGTTTTTATACTAGTGTATTGATTGGATGAAAGGTAAATTGCGTGTTACGATTTACGACGTATTAAAAAAAAACTACTCGCTAGATATCGTTCAAACCAATTTTCGTTGGTAGTTTACATGGTAATGTACAACATATATTTTTTTTAGTTTCATCACTCTCTTATTTTAGAAGTTAGAGGGGGGGGGACACACATTTTTCCACTTTGGAAGTGTCTCTCGCGCAAACTATTCAGTTTAGAAAAAAATGATAATAGAAACCTCAACATCATTTTTGAACACCTGTCCATAGATACCCCACACGTATAGGTTTGATGAAAAAAAAATTTTTGAGTTTCAGTTCCAAGTATGGGGACCCCCAAAATGTATTGTTTTTTTTCAATTCTTTTGTAAAAATCTTAATGCGGTTCACAGAATACATCGACTGACCAAATTTCAATAGTATAGCTCTTATAGTTTCGGAAATAATTGGCTGTGACATACGGACGGACAGACAGACAGACGGACAGACAGACAGACAGACAGACTTGGCCAATCTATAAGGGTTCCGTTTTTTGCCATTTGGCTACGGAACCCTAAAAAGTATCTAGAACAAAGTTATTTGTTAGGGCTTAGTTATCTTTTACAATGTATCTACTACTAACTATATGTTAGAAAATGAGTCTCAATTATATCGAAGTAAGGTTTAAATTTGATTTACTTTTATGTGACTTTAAGTTATTAAGAATTTTTATGAAGAAACTCATAAGAACTTTTTAGAAATGTAGATAAATTATTTGACAACAGCTAAATTGCAAACGTTTTACGTTATCTATTATCTTCTTCATTGGCTATTTTTTTTTTTTGATCACGTGAGTGAGTGCCATTAGCCAATGAAACAATAGAGAAATGGAATAGAGAATAGAATAGAAAACGAAAAACGTTTGCAACTTGGCTAGGGGAACAGGATCGACAACGACATTTTTTCAAGGTAAAATAGTTGGCGCATGTTGGAAGAATTAGATAAGGAAACGATTGCTTATAATAGTAGATTAGAGTGATTAAGCGCAAAGTTATGTTCCCAAACTTGGCTGTTGTTAAGAAGTAAGTACCTTTTTCATAATCTGCCAAAATGACTCTGCCTGATTTTGTAATATTTTGTAAAAATCACGAAGTTTTAAACTTATGCTTGGTATACTTATTTTAAATTTTAATATTCCACCATTGTTATATATAATACAAGCTCTGTTTAGTTTGGGACTAAATGGCGTTGTGTGTAAGATGTCCAAAAAAAATTTATTAACCATATTTGTGACTCAATATATATGACTGCTTTGTTGGTCTAGTATTTGGCATAAGCGGCTGCTGACCAAGATGTGTCGGATTCGATTCCCAGTTCGGACCAAATGTTTTTATGAACTGCAAATATTTGTTACGGAGTTTGGGTGTTTTCTATGTATATTATGTATTTATTTACAAAAAAAAGTATACCTGTATTTATTTAGATCAGTTGTCTAGTACCCATAGTACAAGCTATGCTTAGTTTAGGACTAGATGATGTTGTGTATTATTATTTTAGGTTTAACACATTAAACAGTTTACTCAAGCTTTGATACCAACACAGATCAGATCATATTATATTGATTTGCGTTCTTAACCCAGTTATCGCCGGTATATCTTGAAACCTCGTCAATAGTCATGTCAAATTCGTGAATAGCTAAAGAGCAAACAAAAATATTATCTTTTGCACTGGTTTTTTATAAGAGCAAACTACTCAATGACGTAATTTAGTTATTCAATGTATTAAAAGGCTTTACCCCCAGAGTAAATAAGAAGAGTCATCGCTTGTCAGAATAAATAAGAGGCAATGAGTTGTTAAAGTTTAACAAAGTAACTTGTATTATATAAATATGTACTTATCTTTTTGAGATACCTGATTATTTACTATATTTTGCCCGTGGCTCTGTCTGCGTGTTTTTCGGATATCGCGGTAATATTTTTTCGGGTTAATATATAGCCTACTAGCTTTCGCCCGCAGTGTGGATTGTAGGTCGTAAATGTCATTTTTAAAAACAATTTAAAAAGTTACAAGTGTGTATAAACAGTGTGTCTATCTCAAAAAAGGGTTGGTGTGTGGATTTACTTTAAAAAATATAGGTATATCACATAAACAATAAACACACACACAATAAAAACACAAAAACAATTTTAAAATCGGATTCATTTAGAAAATATTTAACCCCAACTCTTTTTCCTGCAGTTATTGTTGTAAATCCACATAATTTGTGATTGTCATCCTTAATAATGTTATGAATATCGCATTAATAATATTAATGTCTATCTGACTTTCACGGAAAAACTATTGAACCGTTTTACATAAAATTTGGTACACAAATAGTCTAGAGCCTGGGAAAGAACAAGGCTACTTTTTATCACGATAACCGAAATTGATGCGGACAGAGCTAAATAAAAGCTAAGTTTTTTGTAATTATATGCAGAACATTCTCAATTATTCTCCATGCTCATCGCTCAGCATTAATTCTTTTCAAAAAGAAAGTGACAAATAGGAAGAAACAACGAAATCGATAAATGTCTACCATTTTTTTTTTAAAAACTGTACGTTCACTTAAAGCCGGCCATGGACTACCACCATGAATTTTTTCCGATTTTTCGGGCCAGCCTTTAGGCTTTAGAGGGGGGAGACGCCCTAATTTTATAAAGAAATACCCTTTACAGTTGAATGATCGCAAACGGATACATAAATAAAAAAATCGTCTTAGCAACCTCTCAATAAAAAAAAAGACCTACTTAATGATACTCCACACTTTGGGGTAGACCCGAAAAAAGAAAATCATTTAGAACTTTAGATCGGATAAAACAAAACTGTTAGGTCAAACTTTAAATTCAAATGAACTGCTATAATGTAATCATGAAGCTAAAAGCAAACAGCAGTGTGTGGGTCAGTTTATGATATATTTATGACGTTTACGCACACCTTAACTCACCATTGTTTATAATACAACTATTTATTGCCGCAACATTCCCCCTATAGACGGATATCCGATACTTTCTTTTACAATAAATATGGTGTACCTTAATAACGACTGCTGTAAAATTCTTTAAATGATTTTAATTACATTAACAAATTCGATAATGATTCAGTAACAAAAATCGACCGATGAAGTAATTGATGTGTTTATTGGCGTAGTAACTAGAGTTGTAAGAACAATGAGAACTTTTATCCCATAAATATATACATTCTGTTCAAAGGAAACTTCGAATTTTGATTTTTTTTGTGTGAAAATTATTTATTTATTCATCAGTTTCTCTGAGGGATCGTATCAGGAATGAGTTAATCCGTTAGAGAACTAAAGTCATCAGTGAGCTGGCCATATTAGCCGCAGAACTGATGACCGTTGGGCTAGATGAGTTCTGGAGTGGAGACCGCGTCACGGCTAACGTAGTGTAGGACGCCCATAGGCCAAGTGGAGTGACGACTTGCGCAGGATGGCTGAGAGAGAGAGGAGGAGAGAGAGGAGAGGCCTATGTCCAGCAGTGGACGCTGATAGGCTTATGATGATGATAAGCGCACTGCTTTTAACGGCTGCTTGTACATTATTTAGCACAAAGATACACTTAACAACACATAACAAGGTAAAGTAGTAGTGGTATACTAGCACAAGATTATATTATTATTAAACATAGTTTTATTTCCTGCTGGACAATACTGATTGATTGAATTGGGTTTTCTATGTATAATATGTATTGATTTATACATATAACACATAGAAATCATCCAAATTTCGAAACAAATATTAGCAGTTTATACAAACATTTGATCTGACCCGGGAATCGAACCTGAGACCTCTTGATCAGAAGCCGTGTACGGTAACCACTAGACCAACAAGGCAGTCTTTTTTAACAGGAGGTCTGCAAGTGACACTAAAAAAGTGTCGCCGCTAACAAAAAACCTAATAAAACAGTAAGTTAGTACTATGTGTATAATGTGTTTCTGTATAATAGTGGCCCACTTGTATATGTGACAAGTGCTTATAAAAGATACAAAACCAGATACATTTCAGAAAGTGTACTGCGACAATTGCCCGTAAGTGTACTAAATGGTGAAAACACACATTAGTTGCGACACTTCTCTGAAGATAACTATCTTCATATGAGAGGAAAGTAAAAAATTGCTGGTATCTGTTAAAATTAACATCCTTTATAATGATTATTATATTATCTTAATTACCAGTAAACAATACATACGCTCAAAAACTGCTTTTTTGTTTTTTTTCAAATTTAATAATGTAATTTGTGCGAGTTAAAAAATGTTTTTTTTATTATTAATGGTTTTGGATGTGTTTCCTTTTTTGCGTTCTACATTGCAATACATTATTATTCGTTAAACCTATATAATACATTAGTATACATTGCAATCTCTGATAGTTATTTCTTGAAAAGGGACGAAAATGTGTAACATGAAACCGAACTAGCGTAACATTAAAGCGAACGTGGCTACTGTCGCTACATGTTTAATGTTTATGGTATCTGACAGACAACCGACGCTAAAAGGAATAATATAGTATATTTTTCAAGGATTAATAACCCGCAAATAAAAAGAAGAAATAAAACGGCAAATGTTTTTTTTATTAGCAAGTTGCCGGTGTTCAGGGAAAGCCTTATAGGCTCTTGGAATGTATTTATGAAGAGTGGCAGTCATTTTCCATTTTCATAAAAAAAAATTACGTGTGGAAATCCCCACCGGCCGTCACCCACCCTAATAGGGTTTGCGGCGAGGCGGTGACAACTAAAATCACACGGTGTACGACTGTGTGCCTGAAATAATAGGAGGGGGTCCAGGAACAGCTGTTATTACTATTTCATCTGGACGTAGTTAGTCACTTTCTATATTGTAACTTATTTGCTTGTTTGCATCTAAATCATAAAAGTAAATATAGGTAGTATATCCTCAAGAAATCTATGTTGTTTACGAACTCGTAAACAATATAGATTTCTTGAGGAACACCCCGACCGTGAAATCTTCACAATCCATCCTTATATTATAAAATCGAAAGTAACAGATTTCAATGGAATTTGGCACTTAGGCTGAAATTTATAAAGCGTACTTAGACTTTGCTCAGACTTTGCTTACGCTAAACTTACTTAAGTTCCTGCTCAGTGTAATCTTAGCATTCGAATTTATAGTCCTCTTGGGCTAAGAATTTACTGAGTGTATGCTAAGCAAGAGCTCAGGAAAAAAATTGAAACGTTTCGATTTGCATAGCATAATAATTTAAATTATTGGTATTTCAAAATTATATTATTTTTAAAATAGCTGTCATAAACTAAAATATTAGTAATCTTATAAATTTTATCATATAATTGTATTTCAATCAATTAACACCTTTAGTTTTCATTGATTTTAAGTGATAAAAGGCAAAAATAACACATGTACAAGTAAAACATAATGTACGTATCTTTGACTTGTCAAATGTCATAACAATATTTGAGGTTGTCTCTTGTCTCGAGTTCATTCGCAAATAATTATCAATTTCTTGTATTAACTTTTTATCTTGACCCTGGCATACCCTTACGGACTTCTGTTACAACGCTTTCGAACTATATTACGACTTTTCTTCCTGGACAATCGAACAATCGTAAGTAATCGCTAAGTCAAGGATTTTGGTGACTTAGACTATGCTAAGCATTTGCTCAGCTTGAGCTAAGCATTAAGACTATAAATTTCAACGCACACTTAACTCGTGAGGTAAGTCTAAGCAAAGCCTAAGCTCGCTTTATAAATTTCAGCCTTAGATACTTTGATACAGTACCTACGAAAGCCAATATATTTATACAAACTATAACATTACATAATATCAAAATTAATTTACCGACAGATCTCGTGAGCTATAAACTGAATGCGATCAAAACAACAGATTACCACAGCTGCGGATGCATTTAATATTTTCAATAGCTTATATCCTTGGCATGAATACAGTGCTCTATAATACCATAACATTACAACTGACCTGATCGAGCTTAGCGATTAACACACAGTCATTTCCTGCAAAATAATATTGTTAGACTACCATCGCTATTCATTTGTTGTTCTGTGTGACCTTTGCTTTTTATAATAGGAACCTCCGAACTTTTGCTTGACTTTCTACAATAAGTTGAACGTTACTTAAAGTAGCAATTTAGTTTATGCAACTCAATTTAGTTGTTTTGACCAATTTTTGGTAACCACTGGCCGTGGCTGGTTTAAGATTTTGTAGTTATATAAAACATGTTTGAATAGGTGAGCGCCGTGGTTGTTGCTGTAAAGGTACAAGTAACGCCGCGGAGCAATAATAGTTTAAACATAGCATTAGTTACTCCTTATATTATCAGCTATCTTTCAGTGCAATAGAAGTCAAAATCGCTCCAGCCGTTCCAAAGATTAGAAGGAACAAATACACAGTGAAATAATTTAACAACAGAATTTTTGACATAAGTACCGTTTATACTTTCATATGATATGAAAAGCAAAAATGTTAATTTTATGAAATTGTATGTATACTACTCATTTACACATAAAAAAAAAACATTCTGCTTAAACTGAAACAGCGTAAATCCCCAAAAATCAATGCGATTATATCTTCTCAATCTCTCAATCTGATCTAGGAATAACAGTATATAAAACGTTTATAGTGTATTTTTTGTAGCATTTTTATTCCTGTAATGTATTAGCATATAAAAAGATATGGCAGATTTTGTTCTACAATGACTATTGTTACAAAAAAAAACACTGTTTACCGGAAAAGCAAAACTATTACACTACTATACAATCAACACAATCGCTTAATAGCTATTGTGTTGATTGTATAGTAGGTGTTATATTATACATAATATAATATAAAAAATATATTAAAACATATATGCCTCAGAACATTTAAATACACGGATTCTATAGATAGATCGACAGAAAATAACTCTTTATTTGCACACCATATTACAAAGGGCGGCGTTATTGCCAAGAGCAATTCTTCTTCCAGGCTTAGAGTTCATAGCATGCTGTTAAAAAGTGTTATCAAGGGTGGATTTTGGATCGTACACGTTGAAAAAAATAATTAAACAAGTCTGCTAGTAGAAAGGCAGTAAAAAGATAGTGGCTAAAAATTCATACAAATACGTATATACGTATAATATTAATTTTAATAGTAAGATTTTATTACTGCCATTTAAAAACAACCATTTCTGTTGCTTCATTTGTAAATGCAACTTAACCAAATGCAATAAAATAATGCTCATTAATGAACACAAAGCAAAGAATTTCTCAAAAACAGTTTAAAATATTTTATTACGAAGCTAAGAGTATTTCTTTTATCGAGAAATATATATGTTAAAGTGTACAATTTGATTGTACATGACACTGTGCGGAATTTGAATGAATTAGTTATTCAACATTAAAGGTATGGAATGCGGTCCAGTTTAATTTAATTCTTCCCATAATGTGCTTTTCGGGACACGGAGGGATCTCAATTTGTAACCATTTAAAATGTGACATGCCTAAGATTGCTTTTATTTGTGATCTCCCCGGCTGCTTCCCACGCTACGGTAAAATTGAAAAGTTATGCTCATATTTATTTATACCTGTATAATACTTTCAATTTAGTGAAGCCAGCCATTACAGAATGATCGAGATAAAAATATTACATATAAGTAAATGATGTAAACCAAACCACGATCTCTTAAATGTGTTTATTGCTTCCAATTGTGACAGAATTTACTTTCACATGTACGTCAAGTTAGCGATGCGCGTTTCGTTCGACATTCTCGTTAACGCGATTTGGCTTGCCATTATGTATTACAAATTGTTATAATCCGACACGTATTATTTGCTGCTGGTAACTATTAGTTAAGATACAGTTTTTTAGGGTTCCGGTGCCAAATGGCAAAAAAACGGAACCCTTATAGATTCGTCAAGTCTGTCTGTCTGTCTGTCCGTCCGTATGTCACAGCCACTTTTTTCCGAAACTACAAGAGCTATACTGTTGAAATTTGGTAAGTAGATGTAATCTGTGAACCGCATTAAGATTTTCACATAAACATGGACAAAAAACAATACATTTTGGGGGTCCCCATACTTGGAACTGAAACTCAAAAAATTTTTATTCATCAACCTCATACGTGTGGGGTATCTAGGGATAGGTATTCAAAAATTATGTCGAGGTTTCTAATATAATTTTTTTCTAAACTGAATAGTTTGCGCGAGAGACACTTCCAAAGTGGAAAAATGTGTCCCCCCCCCCCCCCTCTAACTTCTAAAATAAGAGAGTGATAAAACTAAAAAAAATATATGATGTACATTACCATGTAAACTACCAACGAAAATTGGTTTGAACGAGATCTAGTAAGTAGTTTTTTTTTAATATGTCATAAAGCGTAAACAGCAATTTACCTTTCATTTAATCAACGAACTACAATAACTTTTATATAATGGTACTTGTTGATACGGAACCCTACATGGGCGAGTCCGACTCGCACTTGGCTTTTTATTTTCTTTTTCTTTTTTTAAGAAAGACAACTCCCACATTTGGAATATAATTCCTGTGTCGCAACGGGACTTTACAAACATACATGAAACGGACACAAAGAACACCCATACTCAGAACAGCAAGTTGTGAATCACACAAAGTGCTATCCCACTTGGGATTTGAACCCACAACACTTGGCGCAGTAGCTAGCGGCGTGGCGACTGCTTAAACCACTAAGCCAACCTAGTTATCAGTATAATTATGAAAATAGGCGAAACAATCTACTACGTACAAATGATATTTATACAAGATGTTAGTATGATATTCTACAACTGTTTTGTGCGATCACTATAAATATGAACACTTTGCTTGACCTTGATTCTTCAGTTGCTGACTTCTTTTAAAGAAGGAAGAAGTAATGAGTACCTTTGTTTTTATACTCGTCATTGAAGAACTATGTAAAATTTCTACGTCATATAACTGATTACATTTTTTATTGGGAATTTGTTGGTTGGAAATTATGGCATCGAAAGAAAGTAGTCGAATAGTTCTAGTTTCATTCTCATCCAAAACTATTATTAATTAATTTCATTTCATAACAAATAAAAGTATTTGTAGCATTAGAGTCTTTGATACATTCTTAAAAGTTAACTATTTTTAAAAAAGTCACACATTATGTAATACTATCTGTTACTACATCTGATCTATGTTAAAATACTTATTTTTTATGATCACTGCAAGTGAAAACATGTTATTTTCTCTCTGCCTTCGGCCACGATTGTTCGTAATTGATCGAATTCGTAATCATTTAAGTACGTCATTAGAAACTTACGAGTGTTTGAATAATATGTAAAAAAAACGGGCAATTAAAACTTATATAAGCATCGTAAAAGTTGAAAGCAATACACTTCGATTATTAACCTACCTCGGTTTAAATTATCTGGGTTAATATATTTTAAATATGAGAATAGCTATATTTTATAAGAAGATCGATTTCACACAGCAGATGCAAGCTCTGAAGGCCACAAGTTGCATAGTGCATGAGTATACATACATGACTGCTGCATATTCCTGGCTAAGAATGTGTATTACAGATTTAAATGTATATAAATAGAGTACTTTTTGTATAAATGTTGATATAATGAAATATACGTTTCAAAATAGTTCTGTCTTTTTAGATCTGAGTAAAATTATAAATAGCCTATTGTTTAGAAATATAAACATTAGTTTAATCACGTTTTCTATAGTATTTTATGATGTGTACCAGAGATTTTAATATAATACAAAGGCATTAATTAAATGCTGTTAAATATAGTCACTTAAATAAATGAGTAATTTGTATTTTTATTTTTTATTTACATAGGCACATTAAGTGCATTTTTATATGTTCGCTTTTACAAGTAGAAATGATGAACATGTTGCGTCAGTTCAGTTTTAAGTGTGTGATAGACGGTTTCAACCTTAGTTCAAATCTCAAACTTAAGTTGTAGTATAAGATTTCCACAATAATAGGTACAATTTAAAATATATATATATATATATTGCATATACGCAAAAGAGTACAAAGTGTGACATAGATCCGTGTCTCCAAATAAATAAATAAATATTTCGGTCATCTTACACACAACGCCACCTAGTCTCAAACTAAGCAGAGCTTGTATAATGGGTACTAGACAACTTATATTAATGCATAAATATACTTTTTTTTTGTAAATACATACCTATCGTACATAAAAAACATTCCCAGACCCTGGAACAAATATTTGTAGATCATTCAAACAGACCTCAAGCATAGCAGTCGCATAAGCCACCGAGGTAGTTAATAAATAACCATTCTAGGTTTCATACAAAAAAACTTATTAATACATAATTACACTACTACAAATTACAATCAGGTATAGGCGTCCTGCTTTTAACGGCCGCTAGTACATTATTTGACACAAAGCTACACTTATCAACACATAACAAGGTAAAGTAGTAGTGGCATACTAGCACAAGATTATATTATTATTTTACATAGTTTTATTTCCTGGATAATAAATCATTGATTGAAGTAACTGTTTTACTATTGCTGTATGTTTACACCTACACATTCAATACAAATATTGGATAGATCGATCATTTGTTCTGTGGAATTAATTAATCTTTTGTATTTATGTGTTTAGAAATATATAGGTAAATATATTATGATGCCAATACGTTTCAGGTTGACGGTAATAGGATTTACCCATTACATAAGTGGGACTGAATTATTAATGGCGTTGTTAAACACACTTCTAGCTATCCCTTCGGGTATGAATAAAGGCGTATGCTAATAATCCAATTTTAACAAAAAAAGAAACGAGTTCAAAGAAAAGCCTCTCGTTTACGGGGAAGGTAACTAGGATACATTAAATGTAGAAGATTTAAAATGAAGCTCTCAATGGCGTACAAAAGAAGTTGTTACTTCCCGAGACCGTTGACGGACACGAAATTGCCTTTATTTGTGTAGAAATTCACAGAAAAACACACAAAAATAGCGGCCAAGTGCGAGTCGGACTCGCCCATGAAGGGTTCCGTAGCATCATATAAAAGTTTTTGTAGTTCGTTGTAACATTCATCAATGTTTTAATAATAGTTTTTTGATTGAAAGAAATGTAAATTGCGGTTTATGATTTATGACGTATTAAAAAAAAAACGACTTACTAGATCTCGTTCAAACCAATTTTCGTTGGAAGTTTGCATCGTAATGTACATCATATATTTTTTTTAGATTTATCACTCTCTTATTTTAGAAGCTACAGGGGGGGGACCAACATTTTACCACTTTGGAAGTGTCTCTCGCGCAAACTATTCAGCTTATAAAAAAATGATATTAGAAACCTCAATATCATTTTTGAAGACCTATCCATAGATACCTCACACGTATGGTTTTGATGAAAAAAAAAAAATTTTGAGTTTCAGTTCTAAGTATGGGGACCCCCAAGATTTATTGCTTTTTTTATATTTTTGTGTAAAAATATTAAAGCGGTTCACAGAATACATCTACTGACCAAGTTTCAACAGTATAGCTCTTATAGTTTCGGAAAAAAGTGGCTGTGACATACGGACGGACAGACAGACAGACATGACGAATCTATAAGGGTTCCGTTTTTTGCCGTTTGGCAACGGAACCCTAAAAATCATGTTAGATTATAATTTGGTTTATTTGACACACATATAATGTAAAATGAAAATTACGTACAGTTCTAGGCCATGTAACTCATTGAACAATACAATATGAATATTGTGTAATCTACAGCAATTCATTTCTTTGTTACAGGTATTGTATCCAGAAAAATGCTAGTCCTTCCATCACAATAACGCTATTTCTTACTAAACATAATACACTATATAAATACTTTCACGTCAAGAAATGGTACCGTCCTTCATCAAAAGTATGAGGTATGTTTATGGATTGAATGAAAAAGAAATTGTGTTTATGAAAGTAAGTATCAAGAGTCTTGTGGTGACGGTTTTTAAATTATGTGGTTAACACGATAATGTTACAACTATTTATTTATTGGTTATTAAAAAGCTTTAGATGACGAAAAACGGTGGTGAATTTTGGTAAAGTGTTGCTACCTTGGTTACCAAAATTTTTATTATATCGTAATGTTTTTGTGAGTGTTCGTATGATTCGGCAATAATCAGTTCTAGTAATAGACGAGTGACCCCAAAGAAACTTTGTATGAGATAATACTCGTACTTAAATTCTTTAATTTATCATCTTCTTAGTCTTTATGTGTCCCTAGATTATTTGAAGTCGGCTACTAAGAAAAGCTCATACTAACTATTAATTGATAACTAACCAACCGGGTTTACATGAATAGCGACTGGCATCGGTCACCGACTTCGAAACCCTGAAGGTGGTATGTTGTCTGGATTTAAGAGGGCACTGACTTCCCAACTGCATATAGGGGTTCATGATAACCGGAACTGACAGTTCTCAGCGAGGCTGAAGCGTGCACACGGCCAAGCTTATATACCCCGGTCTTGTTACTAAGAATTTCTGTAAGAAAAAACTAAGAAAACTCCCCGGGATTCGAACTCGACACCTCTTGATCAGCAGTCACACACGCTAACCGCTAGAGCTCAACGAGACAGTTATCGTAAGCAATATCCCTGTCCTTATTTCACCTACTACGGATTAGTAGTTTAAGGTTAACAGCTTAATTATGGTCAAAACCTGTACTTTGTCGCACTGCTATTACTCATCAGCCTTGCCTCATGATGTCTTGTAAGTTAAGCGGTTAGAGTATACGACAGCTGATAAAAGGTCCCAAGCGAAGCTCAAACAGTATTGAGATTTTTTTGATCCTGAACATACTTAATAACAACACAGAGTTTTGGAAGTTGAAATCTTAATCTAAGTGAATCAGAGACTCACGTCACGTCTATTTCCGAAAGAGGTAGTCAAAGACAATTGATCTCCACTTGCTGCGGTCCTGACGCATCTCTGCGGGTCCGGGTGCTTTTTACACGGTTCCTCTTTGCTGTGAACGATGTCTATCGATACTTCCACACACAAAAAAATATATTTCAAGAGCCTTTTATCATTAATCATCTCTAAGACGTCAAACCATTGAAGAATGCCCTTTTCAATCCTTGTCACTAAATCTTCTTTCAATCCGCAACGTTTTCTTATCACTATATAGTCAGGAGACTCTAATAGGTATTCACACCACACATACTTCTTAGAGAACGCATCTCGACGACATTAAAAAAGTAAATAACATACAGTTTATATTTTATTAATGTAATCTTTTTCGGAATTCGCTCAAGTAGCCGGGCGATTACACTAAAAAGTTAATAGTATGTTAAATGTGAAACTAGTTTCTGCAGAGATTAAAATCTTAACGTTACATAAAGTGTTAAGTTTATATTATCTGTTCAGTATACTTTGTATTTCACTTCTGGGGCAACTTTTTTTTTCTTTCACTAACTTCGCCTCGCGAATCGCAAGTAAGCGCCAAGTGTTGTACCCACAGTAACAACAGCGAGTAGCACCGCGAAGCGAAGCTAGTCTAAAATAAAAGGAGTTACTCCTTGTATGATTAGCTATTTTCTATTATAAAGTCTCGTTAAAATCGGTCCAGCCATTCTAGAAATTAACCATTAACAACAAGTCATAAAAAATTTATGTAAATACGGTATATACTTTTGTTTGCATTTAGTGAAAAGCTGTTTTTAAAATGACAGACAGACACTTCGATCTTATTTATTTGTATAGATTTCATGTCAAGCATAGAGAGATCTGAGATAATTCAAAATGGCTCCACTGCATATTTCTATACTTGACGTTTAAGGTAGTCGCCCACTTGAGAACTCGGTCAAGTCTGTCTCTTTGCAACTTGTAATATACTTTTAGATTTTTTATGGTATAGGGGGCAAACAAGGCGAGGTTTCTGATGGGAAATGACTATGATGACTCAAGTCAGGGATAGGGTACATGCTCCAGGAATCTTTTCTAAAAAGCAATGCTATAGCACAGCATCAGAACAGGCTACCACTGGTTTTCTATAAACTCTACTCATTTCTATGTACTCCGGTCGACTCTGGTCGAGATTTGCACTCCCAAAGTTCAATTGAAGAAACGCCACTTAGTCTAGAAAGCAACATCATTGGTCAAAACGTTGATAAGTTATCTTCTTATAGCTAGTTCTCTCTTCTTCTATCTGTCTTATAGTTCTATTCTATAATTTCTAGTTAAAAAAAATAGTCACTTCTCTCTCATGTCTATTTTAACTTTAAACTTTATTAAGTACTAACTTCTGCCATTGACCTAATTTGCGTTAATTGATTTAGCTACTGAATATTTCGGGGATATAAAATATCTATTACAGATAATATCTCTGAGCCAAATTATGTTAAGGTTCATTCGAATATTCCGGCTGTATTTGCATAAATAATATGAATCCAAAAATTGCTTACCCTTTACCGTTGAAAATTTTTAACTTTATTACTAAATTTTGCCGGTTATCGTCAAAGAGCTTTTTTACGAACATGTAACAATAACAACCCATACCCTCCCGCTAGGCTGGAGTCTCCTCTCGGGAGAGGGTTAAGGCCATACGTCCCAACGCTGGCTTGCCGAGACACGTCGTGGCTAGGTAATCTTGCCGTTGGATATTTTTAAGCTGACCGAAGGCCTCCAACTATGATTCACGACGATTATCGTATGATAACAACCAGGCCCGACTGCTTATATGGAAACGCTTATAACTTATCATGGAACAAACGGTCACCCATCTAGGTACTGACCACTCTGTTGTTGCTTACCGTCGGTGATCGTTTCCAATTACCTAAGTTTACTGGGCTAAAGCTATTATGTATATAATATACTTGTGATTTCTGTTAACCTTTCTAAATGTTGCAAGAGTTGTTTCATGTAGCAACGGTTGGAGCGCGATCGAATTGCATTTTAATCGCCTATCACTTGTGGCAACTAGACTGTGTAATAAACAAATCTTATCTATGTCTAGACTAGACACTTAGTTTTACATACACTTGTTCTTTTTGTTCAAAATGAAGTAGAATATCGAGCTATAATTTTATTCAATTGATGCAGTCTAAGGTTATAGTTTCAAAACTAGTCTGACCGTAACAAAGACATTGTCGACAACCCATAAATCAATTGTCCTGGGTGGGAATTGCATCTACGACTTCTGACTTACCAGTTAGATTACAAACTACTCAATCAACAACCTTGTTGTGGTTAAAGATAAGAAAAATCACAAATCTAACAGTAAAAATACAAAAGTGGTTTTGTTTTTTTCTGGTTCAATATGTTAACTATTCACAAGAAAAATAGGACTATTGCAATTGCACATTTTGAGGGCACAGATGAAAGAACATGACACTTTTCATCCAGGAAAAAGCACTTGTCCAATCAAAATATTATAAATTTGAAAATGATGCTGCCTGTTTATTTAAAAGTAAACCTATTACGCGAACGAAACTGCTTGCAGAAACTAGAGGAAATATAAAATACTACATTACTGGTAGATTCATTAAAGTTAATAATAAAAATGCGAAATACGAAATTGGCGTGATTGTGTTACGTAAAAAGGAAAAGGAACTGCATCTGTAGTAGGTACACGACGATAGATGGTTGCATTGAAACTTCAAAGACATTGAAACTGCATGTTCGACTAATAAAAACTGTTCTAGATAACAGTAAGGTTATTCAATACTTAATAAACAATACTAAATGAGTATTGAATAAAGAACGAACATCCATTGAAAAATAAGATTTTTAAATTCTGAACAAAATATTATACAATTAGCGGACAAGTCGATTTAAAAGAACAGTGTCAATTATTGACCTAAAGTTCCTAATAAAACAAGTTTGGTTGACATAAAGTTATTTAATATGATAATAATTGATGGTATAGTGGGCCTAAGTGTTAAGTAGTTTAGGTGATCGCCACGCAGCTTTCTACATCGCCAAATGTCGTTGGTTCAAATCCTACATGGAAAAATTGGGTGACTCACAAACAAATAGTTGTTCTGAGTCTGGGTGTTCTTTGTGTCATTTTCATGTATATTTGTAAAGTCCCCCGCAACACAGGATTTATATTCCTAATGCGAGAGTTGGCTTTCAAAAAAAAATTGGTATCATATTTATGTTTAACTAACTTTAGGATCAGGCTCTCGTGTGTAATGTAAAAAGTTATTATTTTATTGCATTGAAATTTGATAATTTTAACGCTAGCCAAATGATCTGATGATCATACCAAAGTTCCTAATCATGGTCTGAGCGATCATGGTTTTTGTGTTGAAGAGCGTCACAGGAAATGGTTGTTACTAGTTTAATTTTGACGCAGCATCTACTAGTCTAAAGATAAGCTGCCCGCTAATTCACTAGTAATGTGAATCACGATACAATTTAGATATAAATTTGTGGCGCAAGGCATTGTCTACATAACAATGAGGTTACGACTTACGACACACCGTCGCCGCGCTGCCCCAAAACGTGCTAATACTAGATCCCTATAGTTTCGACAATGCAATAGTTAATTAGAGGTGTTGTAGATCATAGATTGCTCGACATTGTGCCTTTATATTAGAAGTAAATGTATTAGAAGAAAAGGGAGAGCCGTATTTTATAAAGATTTATAGCTACGCAACCGGTTTTAGACAGATACTATGTTACTTTCTTGTAGTTATGTGGTCTAGATTTTATAAGAATAAAGTGAGTAGTAACATAATCAGCGAAGAAGGTCCTAAGTTGCCCTGATGAAAATGTAGATTTCTATCGAATTATGACAACCCTCTGACTTACACAGCTTCTTAAAATTTTCCATTCAACTCAATCCAAATTTGAAGATCTAAAGTTGATTTCGGCGACAAAAGAAAGAATTAAAAATTCAAAACCTTCTCTAGACCGCTGACGTGAACTAGTTTCATTCATCATTGATATCCATTTTTTTGCATTTGGAAAACTCAATGACTCATTGCTACTAACAGGCCAGTAAGCTGTGGACTAAATCGGATCAAGAAAGCTCACACGGTGTTTTATAATCGTATTACACTTAAAATAGGTATGGTTCAGTCTCAGTTCTTTTAGAGTTTGTCTAAAATTAAATGAAAGACCTAGAATTTTCCATAAATAAGTTTCCAGCAATTGAAGCCGCAATAGATCGATTGAATTATATATACGCGTCAGTCGGAATCCAAATGCAATACGGATTCTTAGAAATAGCGCTTGCTTTTGAATATTGGATTGAATTTCTTAGTGAAGAATGATAACCTAGACGTTCGCTGTAAATATTTCGAGTAACATAACTCGTATTGGAATACGTTATGTGTTAACAATATTGCAATACAAGATACAACAATATTGCCTTGTTCAATATATGAGTAGTAGTAGTGTGTAATAATCCGACCGATTACAGCCATGGCGACCACTTCGACCCCTGATAGGGCTTGGCCCTGATGCGACTGGAGATGGCTTATATAGCCAATTTTCGCTGCAAACTCCCTTGCACACATTGGCCAAGTGAGCTTACCGCTCCCATAATTATAGTGAAGTGGGGCGAGTGGACGGGCTTTAAGCTCATCGCGCTTGGCTTCGAGGTCAGCTAAACGCTTTTCCTCAAGTTCGCGGATTCGCTTCTTCACAATCTCGCGCTGAAACATTCCGGTCGCTGTGCTGCTAAACTCTCCCAACGAGAGGGCTATATATTGCATCTTTTCATGTGACGGTTCAGAACATTTTTATATTTGAGGAGTTTTGCTTGCCCACCTCTAGCTCATAGTAAAAGATGCCACCAAGACCACACCACTGTAGTTGCCAAGGCATCAAATATGCCTCAATTCCACTAAAATTGGCGCAGCTTAGAGCCTCGGTAGTACGCACCCGATCTAACCATCTGAATTTCATGATGGTGCTCAGGCATTTTAGGTGATAGCGATCGAGAATGTGTATATGGTGACGATACACACACCAAGTCTCGTAAGAATAGAGAAGGTTTGGCAGCACGATCGCCATGTTAACCAAGATCTTAGTAGCCAGCTTAAGATCGTGTGAGCAGAAGACCTTGGAACACAGCTTTCCAAATGATGCAGCTGCAGCACTTATCCTGCTGTTGCATTCTCATATCTCGCCATTAAAGTCAGTTAACTGTTATAGTGTTCCCCAGATAACTACCCAATAACCATGGATGTATAGGGAAATCACTTCCGTCTTCTTGACACTAATCTTTAGGCCGAATTTGCATCATGCTTGGTGGAAAGTGGACATCAGCTGTTGCAGGCCGCCTGGGGATTCTGCTAAGAAGCACAGGTCATCAGCATACATGATTTCTGTGATCACTGCATACAAAGCTTTGGTGCACGCCTTTAGTCTGGCCAAGTTGAAAAGACTGCCATCGGTGAGAAAGCGAATGTGAACTCCTTCAGAAACAGTTTGTAGGACCTCCTTGACTGCTACTGCAAAGTATAGAGCGAACAGTGTGGGTGCTAGGACGCACCTTTACTTTACCCCACAGGTAATGGGGAAAAACTGGATTTCAGGCAGAATCCTTTTTCATAGGTCCCTTAAGCGGTTCAATAGAACTCTTGAAAAAACCTTTGCAGGAGCTGATAGTAGTGAAAAACACACGCCAATACACTGATTGCTGGATGTGAAAGACATAAAAGAGATAATAAAAATACAAATAAAAAATATATTTATCATAGAAATAAAACCCTATATTATCGTATGAAATAATAAGTCTTTGGTGTTTTGGTGAAAACAACTCACGATTTAGTATCCTGTGCCTCTATTTATGGACTTTATGAAGTATTTATTGGAAGAACTTTAGGCCTAAGGTTCTGAAGATATCTCCAAATTTCAGTATTAAGTAAAATTCTATACAACTTTCTTAAAGCTTTTATATACTGCTATTGCTAT
Organism: Phragmatobia fuliginosa; assembly: GCA_932526445.1. NCBI lineage: Eukaryota > Metazoa > Arthropoda > Insecta > Lepidoptera > Erebidae > Phragmatobia > Phragmatobia fuliginosa. The sequence continues at coordinate 8,746,125 of OW052064.1, read as the reverse complement.
TGTATCTAATAAAATATGAATTATACTTGTAGTACACACCAACAAAAACAAAGATCAACTTAAAATGACAGCATACGTGCTGTCGTATTTCGTCGGTAAGTGTGAGACCGCAGGCCCAATGATGGCCAAATGCATCTCTCTAGGCCGCCATCGCCATAGGGTGTGAGGTCACGATGCTGCATTGTCTGCACTCACAATGAGAATTATGACCCCATCTGGATTTTATTCATGTATCAGGCACAATAGTCACTTTGTTAGGCTGAAATATAAAAAACGTGCAATGCAAAAATCAGAATAAATACATCTCAACTTTCACCTTGTAATTTTCTTCTCACTAATTTATTTTTCCTGTCGTAGCAGTTGAATCTCCGTACGTACGTTACACCTTCAATACCAACCAAATCTTACCGCAATTAAATCTTCAATAAAAGTAGCTGTGTCATTCTCTAAGAAACAGAAGAGCACAAATTGAATGAGCTTGCTTAGTTCACCGCTTCTTGCATTAAGGCACTTCCTTATTTATAAATAATATTTACAATTATTAATTAACTCTTTTGAAATACCCAATACAGTGTTACAACATGCTGTAACGAAACTGAAACTCGGATAGAAGATTATCTGTAATTAGTTCGCATGATAGATCATTGCGCAGTGCATCGTCGTAGTTCTTCAACTTGATCATTAATGTATCATCATAGCGGACAATTACTAGGTTGATTGTTGCGGAAATTAAAGTAGGTTAGTATCAATTGTAATTGCGACAAAGACGCATACTTTCATAACTAACCGGTAGAAATGCAAATACTTTTCCTAGCCATATTCAAAATTACTTTTTAAATTTGTAAATACATTTCAAGAAGGGGAGTATAGTTCTTGTTACGTCTTTGAAAAATAAAAAAGTCTAGTGGAGGCTAAGTGGTTGAAATTCATTTATTTATTTATATACTATGGAGAATTTACAGCTTTTACATTCAGAATACGAGCAGACAAGAAAACAGACAGCCAATGACAAATCCTCACATATAGAAACAGAATACAATTAGTGTCATATCAATTAATTTGAATTATAAGTAGAAAATTATTAAGGTTCTTTTATATTATCAAAGCCTATAACTTATATAATCACAAATTTAGCATAGGCTACGCTGAAATGTTAATTTGACAAAAGATTATCTAATGGGCCCGGTAAACGATCAAATTTGTTTGAGCAATTTATTTGTCAAATTATTTGATCGTGTGCTGCTGTGTTTGACGCGTTTGTCAAACAAATTTGACCGTTTACAGGGCTCTTTTGACGTAAACGTGATGTTTGACCAACAAATTTGTCAAACAAATTTGATCGTTTACCGGGCCCTTAAGCGTGTGTGTTTGTCAAATACATGGTAGGTATAACTTGTGACGTTTTATTTATTGTTAAATAAATTTTATCTTCCTGCACTCCTCCACGTAAACTATAAGTGTGCGAAATTTCATATTCCATACGCAATTTTCGTAAAAATTGGCCAAGTACGTGTCAGTCCACACATGGAATAGGATTCCATAGTCACCCATAATGGTAGGTGGATTTAAAATCGTGTCCAAGAGATAATTGTAATTCATATTGTTTCTTTATTTTTGAACGAAGTTTTCCAAGTGACTGCATTTTACAAGTTAGGCCCCTATAACTACTGAAATAAAAAACTTATCTAAACCGCTATAGTTTTCTTTTAAAGTTCATCATATTTGTTAAAGTTTCTTTTGCGACAGCTTCTAGAGGGGGAGGGGGTTGGCGGGGCGACCAGTTTTTACAAAAAAAGTCGAATAACTCGCAAACGGATACCTAAATCGAAAAAATATTTTAGCAACCGTCTAACGTTTTTAAAAGGGTTATATACTAAACCACACACGATGGACGTAGACGCTAGAAAAAAGTCATCCCCACTTTACGTGTAGGGGAGGTACCCTAAATAAAAATATTTTTTGGCAATTTATTATAGCACTCTGTTGACGTTATCACAACAAATTCATGCGAAGTTTCATCTTTCTAGCACCAACCATTTGAGCGGTAAGTCGAGGACGGACGGAAAATGGGCCAAGAGCGTGTCAGGCCGGGCATAGAATAGGGTTCCGTAGTCATCCATAGTGGCAAGTGAATTTAAAATCGTGTCCAATAGATTTTTAAATTCACTTATTATTTCGTTATTTTTATTCAAAGTTTTAAAAGTAAGCGTATTTTACAAGTTAGGCCTCTAAAACTCTTGAACAACCAAAGTTATCTAAGCTGTATAGTTTTCCTTTAAAATTCATCACATGAACTATCACGATTTTTTTCTGATTTTTAGCTTTTTTGGCCAAGTTGCCCAGTTACTATTAGTTACACCAATTAACTAGAAATCCAAACAACTAAAAAGAAACACCAAAATGTTCCAACGCAAGTTAGAGCCTATTCTGTACAATTAGTTCCACTCAACACACAATAACACAAATAACCACAATTCATTATAAACTAGCTACGTCCCGCGGTTTTACTTGCGGTTATTATTGGAAATCGCGGGTAACGAAAGTTTAGTTAGTCTAAAAGAAAATTAGCCTAAGATACTCCTTATGTCCTAAAAAATTCTAACTGTGAAAGTCGCGTCAAAATCGGCCCAGCCGTTTTAGAGGTTACCCGGAACGAACAAACAGATAGACAGACAGACAGTCAAACATAAATAGACAATCGGTTATAGTATAGGCCTCTATAGGGGTGTTATCAAGCTCAATATAATTGACTTTCTTATGTCAATCACTTTCTATAGAACCAGTTTATTTGCTCTCTAATCTTTGATCAGATGGATAAAGAGTGTTGTTCACGCTTGCATAGTGAGAGGCTAGTTAGAATACGTAGTGTTATGTAAATTCTGATATTATGTATCTCCAACCTGTATGAGTAGTGAGAAGTAATAATTTGTTAAAAGTATTTCGCACTGGCTTAAATTAAATATACAACGTCATGTCTTGTTTTTGTTTCGCATACTTCTACGATGTAATAGCATTAGCTGTATTTTAGTTCTTTCTTCAAAAAATTGTGTTTGTATTTTATTTCATGTTTTTATTCTCTCTGCAGTACTGTTGTCTTATACAGGTTGCTGCTTTAGTCGGCTTTTGCAATATAAATGAGGAGGGATGCTTATAACTCGGCATTGTTAATCCATGACCATACGAAACAAAATTTAAATTAAATTTTCATATTTGTTTTACATATCAATAAATGAACAAATATTTCGGACATCTTTCATACAACATCATCTAGTCCCAAACTAAGCAGAGCTTGTATTATGGGTACTAAACAACTGATATAAATACATAAACATGCTTAATTTTTTGTGAATACATACATATCACACAAACACCCAGACTTCTAAACAATTATTTGTGGATCATACAAATATTTGATCCGACCTGGGAATCGAACCCCAGATCTCATGATCAGCAGCCGCATAAGCTTACCACTAGTACAACAAGGCAGTCTATCTTATCTCTATCTTAACTTATCTATCTTATTAAAACCTTACTCTTAGCAAGAGCTACTTAAGATTTAAGTACAGCATGCGTGTTCTCGTATTTCGTTAGTGAGTGTGAGACCGGAGGCCAAATCATCCTTCGTAATGCCCCCGGCCTCCGGAGGTAAGGAGATAGATGCAGAAACATCTCACTAAGCCACCATGATGTGCGTTTCACCAGGATGGTGGCCTACTCCTGGATTTTCCACTCATGCTTTCCATGATAAATAAATCATGTAGCTTCATCATCATCATCAACTTTACCGAAATACGTGTCCACTACTGTTCTTAATAATCACATTTTAACATCTTCTTAATAATATTTCAAACAAAGTGAAGGCTATAGGGGTCGGCTACTAGTTCAACCAGTTATACTTGAATATCAGTTGTGTCACACATCACAGAGTGACTGGCATCGGACCTCCGCAACCCTGATTGAGAACTGAATTCGAAGGTTCCATAAGTTGTCACTGTATTTGAGGGCACTGATTTCTCAATAACGATTGCCATAGATGTTCATGACAATCGATACAGACGGCTTAACGTTCTCTCCAAGGCACGGCCGTGAATCACCGCTATATATTAAACCCGGGGCATACAGCAATAACCCGTCCCGGGAAACGAATCCGAAGCCTCTTGATCAGCAGTAACATACGCTTAAAGCTATACTAAAGAGGCAGTCAAACATTTTATTTGTAGAGTATTTGTTAAAAAGAGACTATTTGTAGAGTAGGTATTTGTTAGAAATGAGAGTATTAGTTGAAAAGTTTTCATGAGAAACAAAAAAAAACAAATGTAAAGATAAAATTAATTCTGTTAATTATGATTACTCTTAATAAACTCAGTAAACTAGATAAGTCAAGATTTCGAACGAACCTAAATCTCCTAAAACTAAATTAATGAAGTCCCAAAAAAGAAATTATGGGTATTGTTCAGTAATGTTTTTTCTCCCATTTTACAGGTAATCTTCACAAAAGGACGTTCGTCAACACTAAGAAGAACAAAACAAGTCAGTGTCATTTATACACATGTATAACATATATTTACACACTGCACAACTACGCCACATACATATACAGACAATATAACGAAAGTTACATTTGTCATAAACATTGAGGTTGATCTGCTACTGAATAATTTAAAATTTATGAGAAAAAGAAGTTCCAAAGAAAAAAATTGAGAGTTGATAAAGCATAGCTGAAAAAAATACTGATTACAAAAACACGTTTACAAAAGTATTACAACAAACGAACATACAGGTGTTGGAAACAGCTATCCGACCGCCGAAGACGAACCGATGATTTGATTTGAGCAACCCTAAGTCTGTAAATTATTACCAAGAAAAATGAAAAACCATAAAGAAATTTGCAAAAACCTCTTTTTCTCCTACGTATTTGACTCAAACCTTTACTTTAAAGATCGTACAAGTGAAGTTCACTGAAGTGTCTCTTCAGAGACTGGCCAAACTGTACCTGAGTTATAACACTGATTCTATATTAGTCCTTTTGTAATAACCCTTCGGATTGTATTCCTATTACTAGCAGCTAATGTAGTGTGACTATGTAGCTGCCATTGTGATTTTCCAATGACTGACTATTCCCTCAAGCGTTAATGACTGAACTTATTATGACTAATGAGTTATTTATTGATCGCTTTAAGCGATATCAGTATTTATAAATGATCGTAAAATAAGCACGATGATTAATAGTTTGATTTATGTTCAGAACAAATGATTTCGACTTCACAATCATTTGTCCTGAACATAAATCTCCTCAAACTATTTTTAATCGACGAAAAAAGACGGAGGAGGGTCTCAAGTTAACACGTAGGTAATATATTATTTTTAAGCTATTGTATAGCTTTTATCGCGGACTTTGAGCGCGGTGACCGAATAAAGTAATTCCGTAACGGAAAAAACCTAACACCATGAAAACGGATAGAGAATATGATTGTAACTGCAGTGCGACAAGGATGTGGCGGCTCCGTGCTCTATAGGCCCATTAGCGCATGCGTGCTGCCGCCACCGGCCGTTATCCGTTGCCTTGAACACAGTCATTCTAGATTCTTCTTCCTTGCTTTTCTTGCTTAAGTTGATAAAAAATGCTATGCAATAGCTTTACCGTGCTAGTCCCCAAGTGCCACACGACTTTTTTTATCTATAACTTTTTACAGACTAGTCCGATAAAAAATATTATGAAGAATATACTTCATTGTTAAAAGTAATAAACCATTTTCATTTAACCTTAAATATATAATACTTAATCTAATGTAAGTATACTTAAGTAATAATGAGTTGGCGCTGAATTTTTGTTTGAGTGTATTTCTTCGGCACATATGGGCCGGCTCGACATCGGTTCTGCTATTACATTGATAAATAATACTTTCTTTGCTCTTCAAACATCTTTTTCCTTCACGTGGATTCTAAGAGTGAAGGGAGCTAGTAATATAAGTACCCTACTGGATTGTAGTTATGTCTTTTGATTTGTTGGTGTCTATCGGCGGCAGTAATCACTGACTTCCCGACTACCTAAAATATTTTTATAAATTTTATATAGCCTAGACACCCGTTTTATTATTGCAAATCTATTGAGACCTCATTCATTCGAATTGGTTCATTATTTCAGAAACCCCGATGGAACATACATACATAGACTGATAAAACTATTAGGTACATTGCATTTTAGATTCACCGTTGTCATACAAGTAAAGAAGAACATCAAAGTGGAGAGCTGCTAGCAAAGAAGATGGTACATAATAAAATACATTAGAAAATGCACTAACTTATACGGGGTATAGGAAATGTTCAATCATGTGAGAAATTAAAGGTACCTACCGATAATAACTGAGTCAAGCGATTTTACTCATTCATATTTAAATGGGAGTAGCGTGGAATGCTTATTAAACTCTCCAATTCGGAGGCAAACAGTTGGGATCATTCCACATAGTTTTATAATGATAGTTAGAGAGTTACTTGCTAATAACTTCGATTTTCTTACAGAGTAAAATAAATCAAAAGTAACAAAGAGCTCAAATAGCTATAATAAAGATGTAAAAGTAAACTAAACTTGCGTAACTCATATTTTTTCTCAGAAAAATACGTGGTTTCATAATTTACTTAGATATGCAAACTGCCGGTAACCATAACCTGGAAACAGAATACACAAGAATTTTTAAAGATATATCTCGGAAAGCGAACAAGTGGGTCACCTGTAAATCCCTTTTAGTTAAAGCTATATTTAGAAGCTATATTATCAGATCGAGCCGTTCGTAAAAACATAAAACAGTAAACACCTACTGTAAGAATATTTCTCCTGAAATATTTTTTAGGTAAAAAGCTGCTTTATTAACGATAAACAAGATAAATGGTTTCTCTGGCCTAAAAACGGAAAGACTTTTTAGATTCGTTATTAGAATACTAAACCAGACATTAATCAGTGTCTAAGATTTCTACTGTATTTCACATACTTAGAAAGACTAGATCACATCTAGTACATTGCTATTCAAGCACTAAGGAGTAAGATTAACGTGAGACACATTTCAATTTTATTTCAAACTAGCTTTCACCCGCGGCTGCGTCTGTGTCGGTTATCTCGGTTAAAATTAGCCCATGTCCTTTAAGGCTTTAGACTATCTGGATATAAAATATGATTTAAATCGGTGCATTGGTTTTTGAGTTTATCGCGAACAGATAGACAGACACACTCATCGGAGGACTTTATTTTAATATGTAATGATCGGTATTCTGAGACTGCACAAATGACGCATTGGCGACCATCTAGGTCCCCGCATAGTTTTGGGTTGGATTCCCAGATAGCTTAGACGTACCTGGTACATCCATACAATTAAATAAAAGTGTCTTATTGTAATTTCAAGTTAACAGCTTTTCACTAAATGTACTCGTACATGGAAATTCTATACCTACTGTAATTACATCATCGATCTTCAATCATTATCAACAGCCCTTAACAGTCCACTGCTGGACATAGGCCTCTCCTTTGAAAGGAGGTTTGGCCTACTATACCACGCTGGCCAGACGGGTTGGTAAAGGGTTTGTTTCAAGTTTTCCTTCTCTTGGCAGTGATGTTAGCTGCTTATTTTGTTCCTTTAGTCGCCTCTTACGACACCCATGGAATGAATAGGGGTGGTGCACTTGTATTCTTAATCCGTCACCACACGGAAGCTGTAATTACATAAAAAGTATTATATAATACTTCATCATTAGACAAAACAGCGCTCGCCAAGTGGTTTTAGGTGATTAGAAACTATCACCGAGGGTAAGCAGCGCTCAGTACCTATTTGGGTGACCGTTTGTGGTATTCTATGTTATGAGAGTTTGCGTGATTCTGAGGTCATGTTAAACAGTTAGTTCCGGTTGTTATTATAAGATAACAGTCGTGAAGTGTCTTGCCTGTCTGTCCCACACACTGTCAGCATGGGGACATATGGCATGAACCTTCTCCTGAGAGAAGGCTTGAGACCAGGAAAGGAACGTTATAGGCTATTGATAATTAAATCAAATTAATAAAAAATTACATATCTCACACATGACAATTTGATCCAAAACTAGGCACAACCTGTCCTAGGTATGACAATCAAACTATTGATAAACATAATTATATGTTGTTATATATTCGTGTTATTTATCATTTATTGAATGTATTTAAGATTCAATACAATGATAAATAACACTCAGACATAGAACAAGTGATCGTGCTATTAACAAAATTATTTGCCCTGAGTGGGAGTCACATTGTAATCTAACTTTAAAATCCTTAGCGTTGACATGGTTACCATTCGTGAGTAAAGTACGACAGAAGATGATCTAAGAACACGCATATTGTGCGTGTCCACTAGATCTTATCTCCTTGATCCCACGGAATACATATATTTCTCACTATTCTAGCTTTCACTTTTAGCTCAACTACCCAAGAAGAAGGATTACCTTTATCTACGAGTATGTAAGCCCGAGTAATTTATATACCTATGTATTTATTTAACAATCGTGTTGCTTTAAAGGCTTTTAAAGCTTATGAAGTATCGTACAGTTGGTGACACTCAGTTTTAAGTAATACTTTAGTAGTACCGCCTCGGTACACCCTCTCACAGAGCTCCAACCAAAAATTACACCGTTCTTGCTGTCGTGTTTCGTTGGTGAGTATTAGTGAGTGAGAGAACGAAGGCACAAGCATCTCAATAGACCTCCATAGTGCGGGTTACCATGCTGCATTGTTGCATTGTCTGCATTCGAAATACGGATGAGAACCAATACGCTTGGATTGTCATACTTATTATCTGGCAGACACACTTTGGCAGGCTCATAAGAAAGAAAGCGATAAGTGCAAGTCGGACTCGCCCATGAAGGGTTCCGTAGCAGCCAGTAACATCATATAAAAGTTTTTGTAGTTCGTTGTAACTTTCCTCGATGTTTTAATAATAGAGTTTTGATTGAAATATATGTAAATTGCGGTTTATGATTTATGACGTATTAAAAAAAACTACTTACTAGATAGTTTGCATGGTAATGTACATCATATTTTTTTTTTAGTTTTATCATTCTCATATTTTAGAAGTTAGAGGGGGAGGGAGACACATTTTACCACTTTGGAAGTGTCTCTCGCGCAAAATATTCAGTTTAGAAAATAATGATATGAGGAACCACAATATCATTTTTGAGGACCTATCCATAGATACCCCACACGAGTGTCAGTTCTAAGCATGGGAACCCCTAAAATTTATTGCTTTGCTTCTATTTTTTTGTAAAAATATTAATGCGGTTCACAGAATACATCTACTGACCAAGTTTCAACAGTATAGCTTTTATAGTTTCGGAAAAAAGTGGCTGTGACATACGGACGGACAGACAGACAGACAGCCATGACGAATCTATAAGGGTTCCGTTTTTTGTCATATGGCAACGGAACCCTAAAAAGAAATGTCTTATCATTGAATTCGTGATTTCGTTGACTTGTTGGTAGAATGAGTGCGTGTGTTCAAAGGAAGATCTACTGATACATCAAGTTTAACTTGTTTAGGTCATGGATCGTGTTTAATTCGGTCAGGGTATTTATCGATTTATTTTAAGAATAAAGTAACAGGAAATTTACTTAAAAGACGTGCTTGAAGATTATGTACAGTTTCTATTATGTTAGTTGGTAATTATAGATAGATTTACTGAACTGAAAAGTTTGTTTGTCTCAGGAAGTACTTTTCCGATTTGATATTTTTTTTTAATGTTAGATAGCTCAATAATCGAGGAAGGCTATATATCATCATTGCTACGACCAAATGGAGTGAAATGCCAACAAAATTTTTTCAAGAATATGAGGGGTCAAGGGGTCTAAACGGGAGATCCAAGTAGACAAAGCCTTTTTTTTAACGTTCCCGCAATATGCAAGTTTGAGGTCTTTCTTGAAGTGGTAAGTAGAGAAAACTAATTGGGAACCACTGTTCTAGTCCAACGAGGTGTCCATAAGTAGGTGCCATTACAGTTTATATATATATACATATATATATATAATATCATGACTACTTTGTTATAAATACATAGCAGTAGTAAACGGCGTTCCGTTTATTAGGTATCCCGTTGCAAGTGGTTGGTAATGGCTACTTAATTTAATAGCTTATGTTTATGGACTTGTATTATGAGACTTTGATCGACGCGACCACTTTGTTGTAAACGTTTTTAACGGTGGTCTTTGTAATAAAATTTGTTAAAGAACTGCGCAATTAATCAAAGTTTTACGACAACTGCCATAGTTAAAAATTATCACCTTCTCTGGATCATATTATTAAGATATTTTTATGTGCACCTTCTTCTTCTTGTTCCTCTCCAATTACTGGAGGTTGGACATCAGCCCTGAAAACCTCGCTTTATCCCTGGCGAGGTAAAAGAGTTCCGCGGCGCTCTTAACTCCGGTCCACTCGCGGATGTTTCGAAGCCACGATTTTTTTCTACGGCCTACTCGACGTTTCCCCGCAATTTTACCCATCATAATGAGTTGCAGTAAATTGTATCTCTCGTGTCTGAAGACATGACCCGCGGGACTCAGCTAGTTACTTATATTCTATGAAACGACTACACCACACAGATGAATTATTATATTATGATAGGTTGGTTCGAAAAAGACAAAAGAAACTTAAATCTACACTAATAAAATCAGTTAAGATTGAATACTTAAACATATCACAACACTATTATACAAGTAATTTTACCCAGTTTGACCACTTGTATTACCTATTGAAAGCTCGATATTGCATTTGCATAAAACGACAATGCACCAGACAGATCCAGCGCGATAAATCATTTGGGATTGGTGTAGCGTTTACAACTTTAAGTGTTAAGGAATAGAGTTGAATTTAGAATAGATAACATAGGTGGTGCAGTGTAGGGGTGTCGTGATGTTGTTTTGTTAATGGTACGTGGCTGTTTTTTATTGCTGCACCTTGTTCGATTTACGTGTTTCGTATTAAAAATCATCAACCAACAACCCATAATGTCCCACTGCTGGGCTCAGGTCTCCTCTCAGAAGAGGGTCAAGACCATACGTCACCACGATGGCCGAGTGCGGGTTGGGGACAGGCAACACACGTGATGGCTACGTAATCTTATTGTTGGATGTTTTTAATAAGCCCAAAGGCCTTCAACTAAGCTTCAAGGCTGCTATCTTATGATAAAAAATCGACCAAGTGCGAGTCAGACTCGCCCATGAAGGGTTCCGTATCAACAAGTAACATTATATAAAAGTTCTTGTAGTTCGTTGATTAAATGAAAGGTAAATTGCTGTTTACGCTTTATGACATATTAAAAAAAAACTACTCACTAGATCTCGTTCAAACCAATTTTCATTGGTAGTTTACATGGTAATGTACAACATATATTTTTTTTAGAAAAAATGATATGATAAATGATATGATATGATGAAAAAAATGATATTAGAAACCTCAACATCATTTTTGAACACCTATCCATAGATACCCCACACGTATGAGTTTGATGAAAAATTTTTTTTTTGAGTTTCAGTTCCAAGTATGGGGACCCCAAAATGTATTGTTTTTTGTCCATGTTTATGTCAAAATCTTAATGCGGTTCACAGATTACATCTACTTACCAAATTTCAACAGTATAGCTCTTGTAGTTTCGGAAAAAAATGGCTGTGACATACGGACGGACAGACAGACAGACAGACAGACACACTTGACGAATCTTTAAGGGTTCCGTTTTTTGCCATTTGGCACCGGAACCCTTATAAAAACCGGGACCAACTGCTTAACATGAACTCCGAGTCACGGAAACGCTCATAACATATCATGCCACAAACAGTCACCCATCTAGGTCTTACCGCACCGTCGTTGCTTACCTTTGGTGATTATTTCATATCACCTGAGGCCACTTGGCTATGAGCACTTCCATCTATATCGTTCATGATAATCTTCGGATCTACTGCACGGATTATGAAATTTTAATTATTTATCAAAAGTTAATTCACATATTGTACAAAGGTGGACTTTATGCCAAGAGGCATTATCTACCAGTCAACCTTATGGTGATGTAGAAATATGATGCTGTAGGTTCAAAAATATGTAGAATCAGACCTGATAATTGAAAAATATAGATATTTTCGATGAAATAAATGAAATTGAATATAAAATTTGATTAAATTAGAAAACTACATATTTGTTATTGTCATAGTCTATATATTTACTCGAAAAATGAAATGTGTTTCTCGTCAAGCTGGGTTTACTTGAAAATGTTTAACGCCTTACGAAGTAGGTACCGGTCAGTTGTAGAAATATAATAAAAGGTGATATTAAATTTCAAAATCAATTTATCTTAATTCTTACAGCCCTGTTACATCCAGCCTGGATCGTGACAAGCTTGGCTATGAGCAAGTTACTTTCCAAACTCGTTTGCAAATCCGAACCATTTCTAGTGAAATCAGCCTTAAAGGAAATAGATATCGATGTGAGAACATCCCACTTGTATAAACTTTGTGAGTTAAATTATAATTTCAAATTTCATTTCAGAGCATATAGAGTGTGTTTTACATAATAAAGAGAGAGAACCAGTCATGTAAAACGTTGTTTTTTTTTAAGAAACAAAGTACCTATTCTTTACAACTTTCTTTCTACTACTACTATCCCGTTTCTTAGGGAACTTAAACACACTTGTGAATACAAAGAAAATTCAACTCGAATCGAACTTGTGGATCTTACAAAGTGCTATTTTCAAGTAGAAATGGATCCCATAACACCTGGCACAGTAGAAGGCGCGAAGAAGCCGCTTAAACCACTACGCCTTTCGTGCAGTTGTAATTCCTGTGGATACCTACAACCCTCCCAAAGCCAGAGAAAACATATGGCGTAAAAGGTTCCCTCTCTGCAATTTTGTCCCCTTAGTCGAAAAACTACCTCCGGGAGATAAGCTTCCCTGGCCAACCTGGAAGGCGCTTAATAGGCTGCGTACCCAGGTTGGCAGATCTGGGGACAATCTGACAAAGTGGGGATTTATACACCCAAGCGCAAATAAATGCGACTGTGGCGCGTCATCACAGATAATGGGCCATTTGTTGACATGCCCCACGAGCCCAGATTCGTGTACGCTTGAAGACCTGCACCAAGCAAGACCAAACGCAATCCGCGTCGCCGAGCACTGGGCCAAAATAGTGTAAAGTGTTGCCATCGACACGATAAGAAGAAGATTGCAATTAAGAATCTAGAAAACTTAAACACATCATCATACGATTGAATAAAATTGAAGTGACTGTATGAAATAGCAAATGAACAGTATTTTACTAAATGTAAAATAATACTTAACACACACACACGATGCAATTTTAAAATGTTTATCTGTGTGTTTATTGCGGCTTATCTCTGGGACGGGTGGACGGCAGATGGCTGATGACATAAAGAGTAATTTAGGCTATTTTTATTCAGACTAGCTTCGGTCCGCGGCGTTACTCACGATTCACAACAATGACCGCGGGACTGAGTTAGTGCGTAATAAAGCCGGTTACACACACACAAAAGCGAACCGAATTCCATATCAACTTCAAATGACATAATTACTGTCACAAAACTAGAAAAATATGCAATAATATTACAAATGTAGATATTGACACACTCACACTTATACTACATAATATGCGAGCATTCATGCATATTTTCGCAGACATTTGTTACATTTCACACAGTGAAGTTCAAGACCAATATTTATATTTTTCAGTTCAAAATGTTAATTGCCCTAATTGCATATTTGTATTTCTGAAACCGAGTAGATACCAAAGCTCTTTCAAATGCTAATTAGTTCTAACAGCTGTTACGAGAATACTTGAATTAGAAAGTGCGTATAACATAGTAATAACATCATTAATTTATTTTACAATCAACATGAACCTCCCACTGTGCGCTAGCAGCTCATAAATATTGTTTATCATTTCGAATAATAAATTTGTGTATATATGGGGTTCATGTCCTGCCTGAAGATAAATTTTAATAGACCCTATTTTATGACTAATGGATATTTTAGTTATAGAAACATTAATAGATAAGTTTACAGTACTAAACTGTTCTCAAAAGTATAGTCAGACGAATTATTCTTGTTAGAAAGAGACATGATGATTAGTAGCTGACTATTTCATTGTCATCATCAGCCTATCGCAATCCACTGCTGGACATAGGCCTCTCCAATTGCACGCCACTTGGTTCGATCTTCGACTTCTCGCATCCAGCTCATACCAGCCGTCTTGCGCAAATCATCACTCCACCTGGCCTGTGGACTATTTAAGGCAACAACCGAATGATGAAATTTACTAGTTTCATAAAAGGGTAATGCAAAAGAAGAATTTATCAATAATTATATTATCACTATATTTATGTAGGTATGTTAACACTTACTTATATACACAGTATAACTCTATATAACGACACTCAAAGGACTGTGCATATTTTGACGATATATAGTGTTAAATAGAGGAAAAGAAAAACTGTATAAGAAAAAGAAAAAGTTTATTTCAGATTAGTAACAGTAATTATGTAACCAAAAACAATTCGTCTTTGAACGCAATTGCGTATAGTCTGTTATCTTTTTTTGCAACTGTGATTTTGTTGTACGTATATTTTTAGTTACCTTGTTCATATCTTGCGAGGTACAGGAATCTTCGTGATAAAGAAGGTACTTTCCAATAAGTGCGGTATTTATGAATCCGACTAGATAGCTACGATAATAAAGCATATTATCAATATAATTTTGACAACTTCATCATCATCAACAGCCTTTAGCAGTCCACTGCTGGACATAGGCCTCTCCTTTGGAGGTTTTGGCCTACTATTTTTACAACTTATCATTATTTAATTGTTGACGTTATTGAGAGAGGGTGTAATGCTATACAGAAGATATCATTACAAGGAATACAAGCTAAACCAACCAAAGCCGAGTAATTTTGACGCTGTAGGGAGTTTGTCGTTAAATCGAGTGACGTTACAGTTTACACTGCTTTTATTTTCCCAATAATATTTGGGGTCGGCTACTAGATCAAACGTTTCTATCTCAATATCAAATTTAAACTCTCAACATCAGACCTCTACAACCATAAGTCTGAACTGAATTCAAAGGTCGAACTTGTTGTCAGTATATTTGAAGGCACTGACTTCCCGATTACATTGTCATATATGTGCATTACAACCGGGACCGACGTCTTAGGGGGACCAACCCGGGAATAGAATCTGAGATCTCTAGATCGGCAGTCGTATACACTGCAAAAAAATATTAGTCGGTAGAAAGTACATTGGTTTTATTATAATAGGCTAATAAAATTTGTTTTCTTCAAAAAAGACAACTCTCATACTAGGAAAATATCCTGTAACGCTGGAGGTTATACAAATATACAAGAAACAGGCACAAAGAACACCCCGATTCAGAACAACAATTTGTGATTCACCCAAAATGTTTTCTCTTGGGATTTGCCACAATGCTTGACAAACAAATAAACCACTAGTTCATATTTGTTTAGATATAATTTTGTTGTTAAATATTTTATGGACTCTACCATTCAGGAATGTAAGCCTCAGGTTATAATTAAAAGTAGGGAAATCTTATTTAACATCCGAAGATCTTGTTACAACTTTGAGAAGTTAAAATTATATTCGATTTTTTTTTAGTATGTTATCAAAATGAAAATTTCAGGAGTATTAACAACTGGTTAATAATCAAATAAATTGGTTGGAAAATAAAAAAATAGCTCTAGCTTTTTAAAAGTTAGTATAGATAATATAGAATATAGATAGATACGATAGAATAGTTTACGGTATAGTAGTTACTCAAAAAATCTTGATTACACGGTTGGCCCAGTGGTTTAAGCGGTCGCGGTTGTTTTCTACTGCGAGAAGTGTCATGGATTCAAATCCCACGTGGAACAACCCTTTGTGTGATTCACAAATTGTTGTTATGAGTCTGGGTGTTCTTTATCTGCGTTTCATGTATGTTTGTAAATTTCCCTACGACACAGGATTTATTTTCCCAATGCGGGAGTTGTCTTTTTTTTAGAAGAAAAACAACTTCTCTACTAAAACTAATTAGTAGCTTCTTTTCAGGCCGCACTGTAAATGCCAGCTTTAACTAGTTACGTTTTCAGAAATGGGTCAGGCACAATTACGACAATCATGAACTTAAAATACCACAAAAAACTACTTAGCTTGTATATACACAATTAATAAGTCACAAGATATAAATTATGGGCGTAAGACAATCTAAAAATCTTTGTATGGAATTTTTGAAACAATCTATTATCATAATGATGTTCGGTCTAAGCGCCTAATCTACAGAAAATATTCGTATTGAGAGCCTGGGTAACACTTAGATATGATGATAAATTTTGCAAATTATAGGTTTATTTAAGCTTTTCTGGTTAGTACCTAGTCAAATATTGTCGTTGACAATTCTATGTTAAGTATTTTATTTAATCTATACTTTTTTGTCTCTAGTTATTCTATAAAATAATCTTTACAATAACTCTTACTCCTGGGTAACTCTTTAATGTAATGTGTACTAAATGATTTGTAAGATGTTTTTTCTTTTCTTTATAAACACTTTAAATCTGAGGTTATATTTACATAGATAATACTTTACTCGTAAAACCAATTATCACTTTACTGCTGAATATATTATAACATAACCTCACCAACATCGATACATATTCGCGCAAAATCTTACCCTTACACTAAAAATAACCAACTTCTCGCATACAAATAGAAGCGGTCATGACCCTAGGGACAGGAACATAAAATTTATCTCTCATTTCAACTTTACCACGAATTACGATCCATACATTCATAAGTGTAGTGATCCCTTGTGACCCTACTCACATAAGATCTCTCTCTGATTGAGTCTGACCTTTGAAATCTAATTCCTATCATTTGGTATGGAAATAGACGTTGAAAATGACACCACTGCAATTTATTACGAGTTTTAAATGCGCTATGAAAAGGGCTGTAAGACCTGCTACACATGTAACGATATATCGTTGCGATTAATCTGTGGAGACCGATTGGCCCATGTTTATTTATTTATTAATTGTAGGTAACTTTGCTGCGCCCGACAGGGTTCATAGTTGAACAATTAGATTTTTTTAAAAGATCTGTCTCCTTAGCCTAGCAAGTTATGACAAAATATTAGCCATTAATACAAGAGAATAGTGGCTATAGCAATTGTAGAAAGAAATTGAACCCGAATCACTTGCAACTAGGCTAAAGAGGTTGACGTACCCATGGAATTTACTGAAAAAAAAACAACTTAACTGAAAGTATTGAGTATCTATTGATTACCGATCAATGATAATCTGTAACTAATACACATTCTAGTAATCTGCGCAAATTGGTCAACATAGATTAATAGCTACGATTTATCGTTATGTAACTTATTATACTAAATATGACTCGGCTGGCTGATGGCGTTCATTTTCAGATTTAATAATTGACAATCGACAATTCAATACGGAACTAATTTGTGCACTTCTGTACACGTTTCAAGAGCATTTTACCAACGGACATCTTGTCAGTAATAAAATCATTAGGTCAGACTGACTTGACACATCTCAGCAGTGATCATTGTGTAACGAGATTGATGCAGTAGCACATTATATGACGTAACGTGATGTGACTAACAACGTACGGTACATTACACATGAAGGACATTTTTACGCGTACAAGTTTACATAAAAAACGTCTTTCAAAGTAAGACATTAAGGCTTAAATTTTAAATTTTTTATAGGTGATAAAATATGTTAATATTAGGTATAAATTTTAATTATGGCATTTTAATTTCTTTTTTTAATTTAAGCCTGCCAAAGTCACTACTGTGCTTTAGGGATGTTTTGGATATGATGTCCGAATAAAATACATATTTCGGATCTGAATACGGATATGGATATAAGAATAAAATTAAATCGGTTTCGGATACGGTTACGGATATCTAATTATTTCGAATTATCCGTAAGTTTCGGTTACGGATATCAAATTGAAGTAAAACAACCACAAATAGTATGTAATAATTTTGATTTAAGATAAAGTTTCAGTGAAGTAGTGCTTTTTTCGAGAAAAGTTTTTAACACACTGTTTACATTTTGCAGAATCTACATTAACTTACAAAACTGTCGAAAGATGTCTTTTTATTTAGACTCCGCACTAATATGAAACTATCCGAAACTATTCGTAACATGAGAAACGGATACGGTTACGGTTACGGATATATTTTTATTTCGGATATCCGATAGTTTCGGTTACGGTTACGAAGCTCCTTAACATCCCTGCTGTGCTTGATGAATAGCGATCACCATCCTCATTGTGAGCGCAGACAATGCAGCATGTTGACCCACACTAGGGCGGCCTAGAGAGAGGCTTCTGCATCACTGGGTCCTCATGTCTCATACTCACATACGAAATACGCAACACGAATCCTGTCATTTTAGTTTGGTCATCTGGCCTTGTCAGCCGACCCAATAGTGCTGGAATCAGTGTTGCTCTGCTAGCTTGGGAGTTACTTCTACCTACAACTTCTTAAATGTGAGTAGTACATGATGGGTTGTTGAAGAGAGCCTCTGTCCAACAGTGGACGTCTTTTTGAGAAAAATAACTATCTGTAGTACAAACATAACGTTGTTAGATATATAGTTACAGTGTTCGTGTGATCACCGACTTCCGACCGACACCTACATCCCGTAGGAGTCGTAAAAGTCGATTGGTGAGCAAACTACGTACAATAAATCATAGCACTGCAAAGAGAAAGAAACCTTGACACAAATTCTATACCAACACAAATGGCCAAATATGGTAGAGTAAGTCCAAACCTCCTTTCTAAGCACATGCATCTGTCCAGCAGTGGACCGCTACAGGCTTTCGTAAACAAGTTGGTCGTACGTTATTTTGCAACAATAACGCTGTAAAACTATCCAATAGTAATACAAACACGTTCGTGTATTATAACAGTTCTGTATTTTGCTTTTGTTGATGAAAGTACAATTGTTTGGTAGTCAAATAAATATTATTTAGAACCACATTGCGAGCAATTGTTTCTGTAACATAATAGGAGAAGGGAATGTCAATAGACGCATGTGGTGACCTCACTCAAATATTTTGGCTTCATTGTCTTTAGGTCAACTGGTTTAGTATAACTACATTCATATAAACAGCCATACAATTTTTAAATTGACTACCCATCTAATTCTTAAAATTAGTGAATTTTGGTGATAAATGTACGTTAGTCTGGTGATTATTAACCGTGACTGCTAAGCCGTAAGTTGTAGGTTCGATCCCAACTTAAAACATAGTACTTTTTACGAAGTAATGAATCTTATTACCGTCTAAAATTGTAAGTACAATTTTATTAGACAATTGCATGATCTAAAAGATCGAATTTTTTTGCACAAATGTGATGACTTTTTACAATTTCATTATAATAGTATCCCTAATTTTCAGGGAAATTTTCAGCTTCTTGGAGGTTTATCAAAGGACCTTTATCCCAGACTAAATTGACTATAAAATTACGTCTGCGTACATTTCGGTGAAAAGGCTTGTGGCAAAAACTATGTCTAACAAAAAAAACTTAGAACAGAATCTACCATGTTTCGGCAAAGGACACAAAGAGACATAATTTTGATTAGTACATTTAATATTACATTATGACCTACCAACGAAATACAACACGATTGCTATCATGTTTAGGTTGGTCTTTTATGTGAGGGTAGAACCGCTCCGGTCGAGCCGGCCCATTCGTGCTGAAATCAGCCAGGCTCTACCACCTTGAATGCCTTTCAACAATGTAGGCGTATGGTGTGATCTTTTGTCCATAATAACATAATTGTGTGTTTTGTTACGATGCGTCATCGTGGTGAAAGGAAGTGGGCCAAAATTTTTGTGTAATTGCACCGATTTGAGAGTTTGGCGTGATCAACCGAAGGCATATCAAACATTTAATGAAATTAAATCTGGTTTTTACCGAAACTTTTTAAAAGTTTTGATAGTTATGATACTTTTGCAATTTATGCTTTACACAATAATATTTGAGACTCTCTAGTTCAAACCAAGAACGTATGAGTAAGTAATTTTTAACTCAGATGTCCGACATGTCCAAAAAAATACACGATTTACAACAAGATAATTCAATATAGGTTTCTTTTTATCCAAGATTTTATAATTGAACTAGCCAAATTCCGCGGTGTTACTCGTGGTTGTTGTTATAAATTACGAATATTGCCTCGGAGCGAAACTAGTGTAACAAAATAAATTAGCCTAAGTTACTCCTTATGACATCAGCAGAGATCGGAATTAGGTGTGTGAAAATACCTAAAGTTTGCAGCGGGACATCATAAGGAGCTCTTACAACCACTTAAGTTAAACCGGGTTTGAATTTTACCGGTTTAGTTTTGTTTTTTTTACATGTTCCTTACCTTTGAAACACCGAACTATAAACATTTACAAGCTGCTAATACAGTTCTGAATAAATTTTCTGCTAATACAGTTCTAAATAATTTTTTGTTTTGTACTTTTCCGGTTAAAATTCGGTCTTTTAGTCACAATTGTTCTTTGTCGGTCAAACACAGAATTTTATATATCTGCAAAATGCTAATGCGGTTTTAATTTATTTTTTTGATCTGTATCTTAAGTTAAAAAGTTTTGCTACAGGTTGATGCAAGGAAAACGAACATTTTCGCGTCTTTATATAGTTTTGAAGTCGGCTTTTTTAAATTATTAAACCTGCACTGCATAAAAAAATAAATTAAAAACATTTATTTCAATTGCAAGAACAGTGGTTGTAACAGCTCCATATTATCATTGCAAACTTACTGCAAACTTTAGGTAGTTTCACACACCCAATTCCGATCTCTGGACATCAGCCATCTGCTAGTAAATATCCCGTCAAATACAGTACAACCGTTCTAGAGAATAGCTGAATCAAACGGACACAGAAAGTCCATAATAAGTTTTGTACCTACAAATGTTTTTAGTAATAAATCTGGCTAATTAATATCATAAACAGACACTAATTTCATTTATTTGTATAGATTTTACATTTGAATATGGACCTCATAAAGTGATGCAATTTATAATGAAGAATGACAGCAGTAATATCACAGACCTTTTGACTTTTAAAAATATGCCATTCCACTTAACGTCTCTTACTGTCAATTTAAGGTGTTAACCTGTCTAAAACCCGCCATGTAACTAGACGACTCAATGCACTCAAATGTACTGCATCGTAGAAATTTCGAGAACCAGAACCTCGTAATAATTGATGCAAGAAGCGACTTCTACCAAGAAGTAAAGTTTCCTGTAACTGTCGTGAGCAGATCGACAAGACAGGTTGGCTTTAACCTTTAATAAAGGGCCCCAGTCTGTCAAAATATAATGTGGATTGTAGAATAAATTCATGAGTATATTTATATTGCTATTTATTACCTTTGTAATATCTAATGCTACGACCAGGTCACATAGGCCCTGGTTCAAAATGAGTTTGTTAGTTATTTTTTTATGAAAATACAATTTAATAGTTAGCATATTATTAAATACCAATACTACTACTGCTATATTAGAAGCGTTTAAAGCCAAATTGTCCTAGGTGATTGGAAACACAACACATAGGGCAAGCAACGACGGCACAGTCAGTATCTAGATGAGTGAGCATTTGTGGCATGTTACCATGAGGGTTTTAACAGTTGGTGCCGGTTGTTATTATAAGAGAACAGTCGTGAAGCTTACTTGGATGTCTTCGGGCGGTATAAAAACATCCAACGGAAAGATTACGTAGCCACAACGTTGTCTCCAACCGGCCCAACTCGGCCAGCGTAGGGACGTAGACGTATGGCCTTAACCCTCTCCTGAGAGGGACCTCATTAACATGGGTTGGCCCATCAGTGGGATGTTATGGGTTATTGATGATGACTACTATCCCTACTAATATTCTAAATCTGAATGTAAGTTTGTTTGTTACGCTTACACGAAAAAACTACTAAACCGACATTCATCTTCAAACTTTGTATACATATTCTTGGAGGTATTAGAAGTTACATAGGATACTTTTTATGAAAAATATATATGATTTTTTACGAAGCAAAGGACGAAAGCTAGTGTATAATAAAGGAAAGTTTATATAAAGTTTATTAAAAACTTCTCCTTAGTAAATAAGTTTTAGGCTAATATACCGTCCTGTATTGGTATTGGATTTTCAAGTATTCCTCCTTTTTGTAGTGAAAGAGAACTTTACTCACATCGCATAGTTTGCACCCATAGTTGACTTTCACGATACCCAAGGTATGAATAGAACTCTGACATTTTACCTGCAGTTTCTAAACTGCTCCTACTGGTATTTCTGTTAATATACCTTTAATATGCAAGCTGTATAAACTAGCTCATAATGCATTAACTAGTTTGTATGAAAGCTGGTCTTATCTGTATTAGGAACTGACAACTGATTTCCGCAAATTAATGTCTCTAATCGGAGATACCGGTAATGAGGCGGGCTTAGCCATAATATGAAGTGTGTTTACGAAGGTGGTTAGCTAATGATTTATTTATGTAGTTTCGTGAGAGAACTACACTTCGGCATATTTGCCAACGCGACGGGAGTGACTACAGCTTTACAGAAAAATGGACTTAGGTGACTTTTCCTTGCTTTTCATTTGAGCGTGTGAGGTTACCGGATTCCAAAACACGCTCTCCCTCTCTCTGAGATTTATTTAAAGAGAGAGTCGACTTCCATCACCAGTGGATCTGTTGCAGAAGGGCGAAGGCTTAATTAACTAAAATCCTTACTAATATTATAAACGTGATTTTTTTTTGTGTATGTATGTTTGTTGCTTTTTCACGCAAAAACTACTGAATGGATTTTGAAAAAACCTAACAATAATATAGCTTACATACCGGAATAACACATAGGCTACTATATACCGCCATGACGGTCCTACACGCGGGCGGAGCCGTGGGCAATAGCTAGTACTCTATAAAAGTCTTACGGGTGGTATTGAGTTCGGTTTCAATATTACTAGAGTTACTTATCAGTACACTAGAGTTATTTGCTTAATGTTTCAACAAAATAATAAAGCCATCAGCAGGTTGGCAACCAAGAGCGTTCTCCTTACGTAAATTGGAAATTTAAAACAAGGTGAATTGATGAGTTTAAGCCATAAATTATAGTGGCCAAGTCTCATACCTGACTTGCCAGAAAGATCTCTGAACAAAGTCAATTTTAACAGTTCTAAATTCAAAACTTCAAAAGTGAATGCAACCTTCACGGTATCGCAAATATACATCTAATTCATATTTTTTAATTTTAGCGCCAACAAGTTTATTACATAAAAGTTCCCTTCAACTTTCGTTTTTTTTTACTTTTACACCAACGTTTTGAGTATGTGGACGTAGGCATTAGTAACTAATCCAATTACGCGTGCGTGATAGTGAAAGCGCCGGTCAGCGAGCGGCCTTGGCATCGCACTTACGACACCACATTACTGAGATCCGGTTATTTCGAGCTAAGTGCGTGTGCAGACTGCGATATTTCTCGCAAAAACATTGTTTACGTATCTTTGCGAAGTGTACCATTTTTAGGGTACCATTTTTACCAAATGGCAAAAAACGGAACCCTTAAAGATTCGTCATGTCTGTCTGTCTGTCTGTCTGTCTTTCAGTCTGTCAGTCTGTCTATTCGGAAAAAAGTTATTGAATTAAGTTTAAAAAAAAGTTGCTGTGACATACGTCCGTAGGTCACAGCCACTTTTTTCCGAAACTATAAGTACTATACTGTTGAAACTTGGTAAGTAGATGTATTCTGTGAACCGCATTAATATTTTCACATTAAAATAGAGAAAAAAACAAAAAAAAATGTTGGTTCCCCATTCTTAGAACTGAAATACAAAAACATTTTTTTCATCTAACCCATACGTGTAGGGTATCTATGGATAGGTATTCAAAAATGATATTGAGGTTTCTAATATCATAGGCGAGTCCGACTCGCAATTAGCCGCTTTTTTTAGGCTTACCATAGTTAATCTAGTGTAGTATATACTTGTAATATACTAATTCTCAAGTGACTCCGCTCGCGTTCATGTCAGATATGATTTTAGATTTTTATTTCATTTCATTCTTCATTTTTTTATATTATCATTTTTCGGGTTAATATGTAGTCTATGACACACACAAATACGATTTCTTACCCTATTGATAAAAAAACAATAAAAAAAGTTTTGCCTTAAATTCGAAGACAAAGTTTCAAAATGTATCATTAAATTGACTAATACTTGTAAGATATCATCTTGAACATTATGTCTGAAAGCTTGTTGCATCGGACAGAATTTGAGAATCTTTATCTTATCCTACATAGTTTTACTTAACATTGCTAAGCCTCTCTAATGAGAGCCGTTCGGCTTAGTAAACCTTTAGCAGACGAACCATGTGGCACATTTAAATGTCTAACAACAATATTTGTTTTCAAGTCAAAAAATCCCAAATAATAAACAAAGAGACGTTCTAATGTAGAACACGTAAAGTAAATGTATAAAAGTTTTTCTATATTTCAAATTTGAATTCAGAATAAACCTGTCAACTTAAATACTGCAGATAATAAAATTTTGTAACATGGTGTAGGTAGTGATTGTGACTCGAGCTAATTCCAAGGGCATTGTTTATGGTCCGAGGAAGTCGCTAAACTAGTTGTATCGTATAGCTGTATATTATTTTAGTTGATAGAGAAATCCTTTGTAACAAGAAAGAAAAGTCTTTATAATGCCGTACAGTAACAAAAAAATGAAAAGAAAAAAAAAAGTAAAATCTTATAACTCATCCGTATTTTTCATAGTGTGGCTTCATGTATACATGCATTGGCTTCTATGCCTGGTATAAATTTTATATTGATTTTTAATTTAATTTTGTTTTCAGTATGATTTTCTGTTTTTATTTTGTTTGACCTCATTTTAGTCCTATTTTCTCTTTTTGTAATTAGTTGAATAAATTTCCCCTGAAAGGAATTATTTAATTTTTGATATCGATGGCGGAACTTAGCAGTGGCTGTCGCCGTCAAATTGACTGCTATGGTGGGCTGAAAACAGTTCTGTGATGGTCTAAGCCCATTGCAGTGTACGCTGATGGTACAATTTTATTGTTAAACTGTGATTATATGTCATCAACCTGATAGCAATGCCACGTCATTTGGTATTATCATTAGCAAATGTTACCAGCCTAAAAAATGTTTTCCTCTGTCATGTGGAAAAATGCATTTAAATCTGTATGCTGTGTTTATCAAATTAAGTTTTTTTATTATTATTATAAAACAAGTAATAATAAATAAACCTAATTGTGTTCACGATGCTACAAATTGCTAAAGCGAATACAGTTTTAATATTTATACTATTTAAAAATAATTGGCACGATTGAATCGAAAGCTTTTAAGTTTTAGGAAATCTTATAACAAGCGTCATTATTATTTTTACAAATTAATTTAATATTATAAAAGATATTTAAATTTCCATACAATTAACTTTCTTATATTTTTATTGAAAGTTTATTATTAGGTTGTAATGTAATAAAGCTACATCAAATGTAAATATGTTAGTATATCTGTTGAAAGTACATTCTAAAACCAAATTCACGAACTCACACCTGTATCTATGCACGACTAAATAAGTAATACTTATAGCTTTTAAACTGTTTCAAATATTGTAAGGTATTTCAGAGACAAAAATAAAGAAGTTCAAAATACATTATATACTAGTCAAAATTCAAATTTTCCGATAAAATAATGGCGATAGTGTCAGATTTGTGATTTTGAGATATCCTATCCATTAAAGAATATTAAGATTCGTGGGGCTTAAATGTCACATACCTTTGGCTCCGGTACGCTCAGGGACTCGAGGTTACGAAGATATTTTTCACCCAAGACTGCTTCGCTGGTCCAGAGGTTAACGTATGCAACTGAGAATCAAGAGGTCACGGGTTCAAATCCCGGGTCGGGCCAAAAGTATTGCGGGGTTTTTCTTGAGTATATGATTACGAGAATAAAGTTTAGGATGAAGAAGATATTGTATCGTTTACATATCGTACAACTTGACAATTCATGCACAGACCCCGTCTAAACCCAAATTAAATAATATATTGTAGTTAAATTATACTCAAACTAAGTAAAATAAAAATACAGTCGAATTGGGAAATTTCCTTCTTTTTTGAAGTTGGTTAAATAAAAATATGTAACATCAACAAGTAAAAGGCGGAAGAGCCGGTCATATAACAAATACATATTGTGGTCCAATTAAAATCACATGGCCGGTACACTTACGCCCACAAAGTTAAAGAACTTTGCTTGCTTTATTTTTCTTTATGAGAAGAAAATGTATTGGATAATTTTGACAATGTGTTCCAAGGTTTTAATAATTTAAAGTTAGCTTTGCAATTTAGTTATTTATTGACTGAGGTCTGTATAGAGTGAAACCACGGATTATTTACCTGCATTTGAGTAAGTAATTGAAGTTACGGGGTGATTGCCCTCAATTCTAATACCGTTACTGAATATTGATTACTAAGTATCAATAGGCGGCGGCAGGATAACCTTTTGTCCGTCTTCTTCTTCAGCCTATTGTTCTAATTCTTATTTTATTATTTGTCTATGTTTCAATCAATTTTTTTTTACTTTTAATTTTGACGATTTTGGAATCCTTCTGTATCTTGGGAGTAAATTTATTACTAATTCCAAACAAAACATTGTTACTATTTTTATGTTCACTGTGAAAGAAGGCCTCCTCAAAGAGTGCCAATCATATTAGACTTGACGATTTCAAGTGTCAGCAAACTAAATAACTTGGAATCAAAAGAAACTTATAGTCCATGATAACATTAATTCTTGAAAGTGAGGACATTTCCTGTCATAATTATCCACCGTTACATAATGAGAGTCCTATGCGCTTAACGCTTAACCTGTAGTGCGTCACGCCCTGCGAAGCGCAACACTACACATGACACTGCACACTTGTGCTTTTCACTGCACCATATTGCACTGTATTGTATTCTTTAACATTGTTGCATATGTGTGATACTGTTATAACGTATGTACTGTACTGCAAGAAACAAAAGTGAAAAATGGTATTTCTCCAAAGCACTTCTAGGTTCTTAAATACTATACTGATGAGTATGAATGTATTTACAAACAGGTTAATACTTCTGCAATTAACAATTTTATCAAAAATACAACATTTTGAATCTATTTATTGTAGCTAATACCTATTTATTAGGCGATTTGCCTTATGTTATTCAATAGGTACTAAAATTAACCTGTTTAAATTATTCAATACAACGATTAGTCTGCCCGGAGTTATAAAATTACGTAAATAATATTTTAATAAATTTTATTTATATAACTTTTTATTTATTGCAGAAATTCACAGTTACATCATAATTAAAATATATGATTGTTGTAAATAATTCACCTTAATCATTTTGTGTTTACATGTACTTGCCCTCACACTTCCTGCCGTTCAGTAGCTTTGTTCATTGCACTGTAGTGTGTTAGCAATTTTACTTTCAATTGCACGTCAGTGTACACTACCTAACCATTGTTTAAGCCATGGTATTCTGTGAAAGTCTACCACCTACTTGATGCGGTAATTGTAGATAAATTGTATGGTCATGCTATCATGCAGATTGCTAGCATTATGTTAAATAGTTGCACTTTGTCACACGTTTCTGTTTTCTATATAATTATTGTTTATAATACAAAAAGTAGGTATATCTTTCACCGTAGTAGAGTCACGCAGATTTCTATAGGAATTGGTCTGCTCGACTGGGGCGGTACTGTCTGATAGGGTTCTCTCAGAAGATCAACCTACAGAATAAAATTCGTGCTGTGGTATTTCTTTGGTGATTGTGAGACCCGAGGCCCAATGATGCAGAAGCATCTCAATAGGCCGCCGTAGTGTGGGTCACCATGCTGCATTGTTTACATACACAATGAGGATGGTGATCACTGCTCCTGGATTTTAGTCATACTTTGCATTATACAGCGTAGAGTCATTTTGGCAGACTTTATCATGATGTTAAAAAATAAAATGAAATGTCATTTAGTTACGCGCTTTTAGGTATTTTTTAGGTTCCGTAGTTAATAACTCGGATCCATTTTTCATGTCCGTCCGTCCTCTTCGAGTTACTGTCCAACCAAACGGTTAGTGCTATAAAGATGAAACTTTGCATAGATGTGTATTTTTTTTTTGAGGTACGCGAGAAAAAGAAAAAACAAGTGGGGATGTTTTTTTTTTCGCGTCTACCCCCTCGTGTCGGGTATCATTAGATAGGTCTTTTAAAAACATTGAGGGGTTTTTGAAACGATTTTTTGATTTGAGTATCCGTTCGCGAGTTATTCAACTTTAAAGGGCATTTTTTTTCAAAACAGGGCATCCCCTCTAAAAGCTAAAAGGCTTACTCGAAAAATCTGCAGAAATTAATGATGGTTGTCTTGTGATGAACTTAAGGAAAACTATAACAACTTATGTAACTTTTTTAGTTAAGGAGTTATAGAGGCCTAACTTGTAAAATACGCTTACACTTACATTCACGACGAAAGTCATTATGGGTAACTACGAAACCCTATGCTATGCGTGGCCTGACACGCACTTGGCTTATTTTTATAGTTTTAACACACTAATAAAGAGATTAATCAAGTAATTTGAAGGGCAACGGTCAATCTCTGCACCAAAAACAACCCTGAACGGGAGTCACACTTACTGCCTTCATTATACGTCCTCTGTTTTGTAGTACCATAACTAATTATACCTAACATCAAAAAATATTTTGTGGCAGTCCAAAAAAGCAAAATGATAGCATATTGTTAAAAGAGCATAATGTCAGAAGCGCGCAACCTATTTTTTTGTGCAGAAAATAAAAATGGTAGAGGTTTTGTCAAAAGTACAGCATGTTAACACCTTTTTTGTGACATCTTACAATACTCGTAGTTGAATCTGTTTAAAAATGGAACTTCTTCAAATCCAGACATAAAAGTTTTGTCTTAGAGGGCGTCGATTTTAACAACACATTTTTTCTACTATGGTCGCTAGCATATTAGCCTACTCTAAAATTTAGCAAAGGTAATGGAAAGCTATGCTCAGGCGAGCACACTACAGTTTTAACGCGGTCCCTCTTGACTCCAACCAGAAAATCTTAAGTGTACTTAAGACCTGCAAAGTGCTTTGGTTTGTTTCTTGCTCAAACACAATAAAAATGAAAAGCATCTCGCTTTTTTCGTGTATAAAATTGTGTTTTAAAACGTAGACATGATTATGTTCAAAATAAGAATTTATTTGTACTAATTGAGCCTCGTGGTTTTGTTACACAATAGCAACTGAGAGTAACGCCGTGGCGCATAATTAGTTTAAAAGAGTAACCTAAGTTACTCATATCATCAGGCATTGGCCAGTACAAGTTCCGTCAAAATCTGTCCAGCCTTTTGAGAGTCAGTCCGCAATGAAATTACTCGGAACACAGACGGATAGTTACAAAATTAAAATTATTTTTTTCGCTGAAATCAGCGTAACTCAACTCTATGCATATTCTTTGTCTTATCGAAACCTTGTAAAGCTCTTTTATAAACTAGAATCATCTATTAAGTAAGTTTGCTCCACCATAATAATATGTATATATTTAAGCCTACCAAGTAACTCTATTCTGATTGATGGAAAGCAGTAATGGAATCCACCATCCTCATTGCAGGCTTGTGAACCAGACTAAATGATAGAATTCCAACAACAGTTTATTAAACGAATTCACTATAAACACAACACTATGAATAAGTATATTCAATTTCTATGTCAGACCTATTGCAAGACAATTTACTCAACACGCAATATTCCGACTAATATTAAATTTCGATCGGTTCTGATAGTATATCTTATTTTGAGCCGTTTTTTCCTGTTAATCCAAAACTATAATTACCTACGATCATTAAGTTCTGTATGTCATGAACAACCCATAATGTTACACTGCTGGGAGTCTCCACTCAGGAGAGGGTTAAAACCATCCGTCACCACGCTGGCCGAGTCGGGGTTGGAGACTGGCAAGACATGTTGTGACTAAGAAGACTTAGTCTTGCCGTTGGATGTTTTTAAGCCCCCCAAAAACCTACAACTAAGCTTCACGATTGTTATTTTATGATAACAACCGGGACCGACTGCTCAACGTGACATATACAACGCTCATAACATATATTGCCACAAACGGTCACCCATCTAGGCATTGACCGCGTGGTAGTTGCTTTATACCGTTTATTTATATCTATTTTAAATAATTCTCGCGGCACGTTGTTGTAAAAATAATCAATATTTGTGATTAGTCCCTCCTTAAAATAAAACAGGGGATGCCATTTCTGCCTCTGTTGTCAAGTCGAAACAGAAGCAGTGTAACTTAGATAAACTCTTAGATAAAATTGTGTACCAAAGTCCGCCAATTATTACAAGAAAATAATATTATTATAAGATTAATATCCATCACATGTGATACCTCGTTTCTTTGTGTTATAATTACTTAGTTCTATTAATAAATCAAGTGAATTCTTAATCCAACTTTATTTTTTACTTTACATGTCTACTTTTAAATCGGAAACTATTAGCTAAAACACTAATTAAAAGTTATATATTATTACTTTTGCATTGCACTTTTGCATGACCATAAACTGATAATTTTTTTACATAATGATAGTTGAATTCAAATGAATTTCAACCTGTTTTGTTGCAAATCATCAAAAATCTTCCTTGAATGTTAACTTACTATAACTTAATGCACCAATCATAATTATTTTAGCAAATTCCCTGCACTTTCTCCGTTGCATATTAAATTCCTAATCTATCCAGTTAGAAACTTGTAATAGCAACCAATGTTTATCTGCATCTAGTAATTTTACACAAGTGAGGATATGTATATAAATTATGTCTTCTTAATAGCCATGATCATGGAGTGAAAACCAGCTCCTAGAGAATGAACGTGTAAATATAATAATACAGCAGGTGTTTGCAAAGTCTAGAAAGTTTGGCAAATTTATCTGAATATTAGAATTACAAAGAAAATTTATACAGCTTCGAGACTAAGTGTAAAACCTGTTCTCTGTCAAAAAATATAACCTGTTTATTCAAGTATATTAAATTATATCAACCTAACTTAAACATTTTGTTACTAGACTATTCATATTGATATTATAATTTCGAAAGTAACTGATTGTCTGTCTGTCTGTTACGATTTCACTGCTTATGATGCACCAATTTCATTAAATTTGATTTGACATTTATCTTTTAGTTTCATGGACTGTAAATTTTTGAGGTTAATATTACTATAAACACCGAAATAATTATGTTGAATTTTAACCGGTAAATCTCAACATCACTTCTGCTTTAAGAATATTATATAAGTACAATATGACTGGTGTAAATTTTAATGTAAATACTTTTATTTATATTACTTTACTTTCGAGGGTATCCCTGATTCCTCGGACATCTTACACACACCGCCATCTAATCCCAAACTATTACCGGTACTAGAGAACTGATGTAAATACATAAACATACTTTTTTTTGTAAATACATACATATTATACATAGAAAACACCCAAACTCCGAAACAAATATATGTGAATCACAGAAACATTTGGCCCGACCCGGGAATCGAACCTGAGACCTTAGGCACGCATACGCTACCACTGGGCCACCGAGGCAGTTATAAAGTAAGGGAATAGAGAGCGGAAATGTATTTATGCATTTTAAGTTTGCGTTAAAAAGTGATCTACTATTATTCCTAGTCAGTCACTAGAAATAATAGTAGATCTTTTTTTTTTACCATTACCTTGCCTTATTATCAACATTTCCGTTTAGATAACTCTCAATTTTCCCATTTGATTTGACTAAAACTTTTGATGATAAAATGATGACATGTAATCTCTGAGGGATCGTAATAGGAATCATGTGATGATCCGTCGGAGTACTTAAGTCATCGACATAGCTCACCGGATTAGCCAGCTGAAGTGGCAGTGGGCTGGCCATATTAGCCGCAGAACTGATGACCGTTAGGGTAGAAGGAGTGGAGACCGCGACTCAGCAAACATAGTGTAGGACGCTCACAGGCTAGGTGGAGTGACGATTTGCGCAGGATGGCTGGCTGGAGCTGAATGCAAAAAGCCCAAAGTCGATCAAAGTGGTGTGCAATAGTAGAGGCCTTTGTTCAGCAGTGGACTGCAATGGGCTGATGATGATGTGATTTTCTTTTGCTTTTCCATAATACCATTAAATAAACAACAAATAGTGATCATAAAAGTGTAGTTTTACGTTATTGAAGACTGTTAATCTTTATGAACTTGTTAATGTAGAATTAATGTTAATTTTAAATGACCAATTGTCTAAGATAATGTCTTGTGAATCAATTTATTGATTCCTCAAATAAAATATCACCAATAATTTAAATTCACCATGATCCTGTTATATACAGGCTCATCATGAACTATAATGCTATACTCGTTTCACGAAAAGAAAGAGATCCATTCAAATAGGTAACATTTACTACTATTGCTGTCTCGTGTACTGTCTACTTCTGAATGAAGACCTTCTCCAAATAGTCCAACCATCCCGATCTTGTGCATTCCGCATCCACCCGCTGCCAATCATTTTTCTCAAGTCACACTCAGACCGTTGAAAATAAACAAACAAAATACACCCATAGTCCGCTATATAAAACCCACTGAACGTAACAAATAAGAACAAATAAATATGACTCCATGCCGAGGCTTGTTGCACAAGCGTCATTGTCCAAATTGGCGCGAATCCGATGATAGTCGTAGCGATAAATTACGTTCTGAGTTTATTCTTAGCTGTAACTAAAAGGAGATTGGTATTTGTTGAGTTATATAACTTATGAATCAGTAAATAAACAGACTAGGTTAAATTTGTTTCCAGAACACTGGCTTTAAATAAAATAGACCACCAGAGGTTTTCCATAGACAAAATTCCTATATTAAAAAAAAACAAATGTTTAAATTTAGAATAGGAATTTGAATGTTTCGATATTTTGTAATTGGGGGTCCATATTTCACGACTCGGAAGTACCCTTATAGTTGTTCCGTTCGTTCTTGACTTTTCTTCCAAACGACTAGTGCTAGAAAGATGAATCTTTACATGGCTGTGTTGTTTTAACGTCAAGCGATAAAGTAAATGATGAAAAAAAAGTTTTCATTTTCCTACCCTTTTTTCACAAATATTGTATATTTAATATTTTATTAAATCTGCTCTAAGAGTTGAAGGACGCCTCCTAGCCGTTGTTCCATAAACGTAACGTACCAATCTTCACACGGAACCAAATTGCTTTGTCTCTATGTAATGACATCCGCAGAGTTAGTAACCGTACAATCATATACATACTACAAATGACGAGCTTGTTAAAAAACGATTAAGGACTCTCTATATAGTATTTTTAGACTTTTTTTACGTGATGGAAAGTGATGAGGTAGGGAAAGATATGCCAATCTGAGGCATACCTAATCGTGAAACTGTCAAGACTAGAGTGAATACAAGGAGTCTTGACAGTTTGACAGACTAGAATAAATACTTCGTGCCAAGTATCAAGGACATTTACTGATGACCCATATGCTCGTTTTCCAATGTACACAGCAAATTATACTCACAGTTTTTTTTGTTTCCTTAGGTAATGGTTTTCCAAGGTCAAGTAAAAAAAAATTGTCTTTATTTCTGTCTGTTTATTCCCGTTAGTCTCTGGTACGTCTGGAATGATTTTGACGGGACTTTCGCTGGCAGATAACTAAGAATATAAGGATTAATTTAGACTAGTTTTTTAGACTATTGTGGGTCTTAGCTAGTTACTACACAATATGATTTTAATTTAGAAAATGACTGACATTAGCAATAGTCAACCTTTGTAAATCACCTTTTTGGATGTCTTGGTCATGGTTGTAGGTTCGGTACTTACCCAGAACAAACATTTTCGTTATGGATGATTAGATACTTGTTTTTTGTCCGTGTTAAATGTATCAAAAACTAGCTAAGTCCGTGCCTCCGCCCGCGTGTAAATCAGATAGCGCAGTACTTTTTTTTCTAATAATATGACATTCATAAATAATGGGCTTTCTATTGTTAAAAAATTCTCAAAATCGGTTTAGTAAATCTGGAGATTTTCTGCTTTCAAACTTTATGTGTTTATATTAGTAGTTTTGTTATGTTTGTATTTATTTAAAAAACGTAAGCTCTATGTATATTTTATAACTTACCTTTTACTAGTAATTGGCTGCACAGTTGGTCTAGTGGTTTAAATGCTTTCTACTGGCTTAGTCCTGTAGGTTCAATCCCATGGGATAACACTTTGTGTTTTCAACAAATTATTGCTCTGAATTCGGGTGTTCTTTGTTTCCGTTTCATTGTTTGTTTGAAAGTCCCCCGTGATACAGAATGTATATTTTCAATATGGGAAATATCTTTTAGGAAAAAGCGTGGGGACGTATGGCCTTAACCCTCTCCTGAGAGGACTGAGAGAAAAGAACCCTTCAATTGCAACACAAACTCACATTATTACATATAAAGTTGCCCAAAACGATTAACTTATGTTATTTCTACCTACCCGCATTTTTATAAGGTTGTATAAATAAATTATATTATGATAATGACGGTGTCAAGGTTAAAGAAACGGTCGAAAATCGGAGATTTTATGAAGGTCACGACTGTGCCCACTGGTTTTTTACGTAACAATCTCTAACTTTTTAAATCTGTGCTAATTGGTATACAAATGTGCGTGATGGGCGCTGATAGTCTTGCAACATTGCTATTCATTTTGTAGAATATATGTAACATGACCTTCAGTTTTATCACCCTATTTACGACACCATAATCACCATATGAAGTTTCATATGAGAAGTAGAACTAACATTCTTCTTTGTTACTGTCTCGTTAGGGCGGTGGCATGTATGAGACAGCAATCTGTTCAAATACCGATTCGAACCAAATGTTTGGATGATCTACAAATAATAATAATAATAATAATAATAATAAGAACTTTATTTGATAAACACAGCATACAAGGTTTAATGCGATTTTTAAACACTGTACAAAGTAGTTTTTTTTTTTTTTGAGGCTTGTAACACTGGGCATTGTCAATTGACATTACTGTCAACTGTCAATGCCAAATGACGTGGCATTGATTTATATTTTGTAAATTTGCATCACAACGAAATTCACATGTAAAGTTTATGCATATTACATAAATCGAATCGAATGCCAAAAATTACAAAAATAAAGTGTACATTAACTGGTGCATAACAAAAGTAAGCCCCTGAAATAGGGCACTGGGCAGTCAATAGTGGTAATATGGGCTGTACGCCATGTCTAACAAAATAGGTGGACACTCAGCATTTACTGCAACGGGTTTAGACCATCGCAGAACTGATTTTCAGTGCCCACCGTAGCAGCCGATTTAGTGCCGATAGCAGCTAAGTTAAAGTTAAATATTGAAAATTGTTAAAGTGGTAAGTCCAGTATGAAATATTCCACAATATCTCGCTTTTCGGTTCATTCTCTTTTTTTTACAAACAATAATAATTACTCAAAAATAATCCTTAATTCCTTTCAGGGGGAATATAACAAAACAAATATAGAACCAAAGTGAGACTGAAACAAATAAAACAAAAAGAAAATAATAATAAAAGATCAAATTGATACCCAAAACAGATTATAAATTAAATTACAATTAAAAACTTCCATCACACCGGGACACACCAGGACACCATGGGAGATGTTACCCCATCTGTACTAATAATATACTGTTCATGGATCAAAAACCTGAAGGTAAGTACGTAACTATGGTCATAGCTAGTTGTTTTTGTTGTTCCAAAAGGTATTTTTTAAATTTGAATTTAAAAGAGTAAATGGATTTCAGATCCCTAATGGGTGGTGGTATTGAGTTCCAGCATCGCGTGGCTGCATATTTAAAACAACCACGAAATGCAGCTGTTTTATGTCCCGGTATGCTGAGAGCTCCAACCGATGGCCGAATGGAATAAGCGAAGTGGTTATGCCTCCAGTCTATTGTCTCATGTAGATAGGTAGGACTACATTTTTTTATTACGCCAAAGAGTAAGCTAGCTAAATGCAGCTTCCTTCTGGCTTCCATCTTTATGATGTCATGGTCATTTATGTATGGTGTCACGTGATGACGTCTGGGAATATTAAAACAGAACCGAGCGCAAGCATTTTGAACCCTTTGTATTAATTTTTTTGTTCTTGCCAGTAAGCATGGACCGTACACTACATCACAATAGTTAAACTTAGATAATACTAGGCTGTCTACTAACTGTTTCCTTAAGGGTATACTGATGTAGTCACGGATGTTATACAAAGTTTTGAGTCTATAAAAACAAGTTTTAACTATGTTACTTATATGAGCTTCAAACCTCAGCTCAGGGTCCATCAGCAGTCCCAGATTGTAAGCCTCATCAACCCTTGCAATCCTTTGTCCTTTTACAATAATGACAGGGTCATTTTGCAAAACAGACTGGATCTGCCCCTTACTACCCAATACCATAAATTTGGACTTTATAGGATTTAAGACCAATGAGTGTTCTTCAGACCATCTAACTACCCTCTCCAAGTCCTCGTTTATTTTGTCCACTGCAGACTTGGTTTCATTTGGTTTAAAATTAAATAACAGCTGAGTGTCATCTGCATATATGTGGTATTTGCAGTTTAAAAAGCAATCAGTCATGTCAGCTGTGTACAATATAAATAAGAGAGGCCCCAGTATGGAGCCTTGTGGAACTCCTCTTGTTACAGCTTGGGGTCGAGAAGACATGACTGATCCATCCTCTTTGTGCAGCTCCACCTGCTGTGACCTATTTGTGAGGTAGCTGTGGAACCACTTTACCGATTCAGGGGCAAATCCGTAGTACGATAACTTGGATAGGAGAAGGGATGTGTTAATGGCATCGAATGCACGGGAGTAGTCGAGCAGGGCAAGTATTGTTCCCTCTCCACGATCCCTAGCTTCCAGTATGGTACCTACCACATCACATAAGGCTGTTGCGGTGCCGTGATTCTTCCTAAAACCAGACTGTTTCTCCGGAAGGATACCATTGGCCTCCAGGTATTTTATGACCTGCATGTATACCACTCTTTCAAGTACTTTTGACAAACAGGGTAATATGCTGATAGGTCGTAGATCCTTGGTGGTACTTGGAATATTAATTTTAGGTATAGGGCGGACAATAGAGGCTTTCCACATGCTTGGGAATGTTTGGGTGGTAATAGAGGTGTTCACAATATCTGTGATAATATCTAATGAGTTTGGTAGTGTAAGTGTTATCATTTCTATATTTAATTTATCTATACCTATAGCTTTGGTCTTAATGTTATTCAAAATAGTTAGTATAGTATGTTGATCTACAGGTTCTAGCTTGAAGTATAAGTTTGGTTTGTATCTGTGGAACTCATAATATGTCAGTCTGGATATACTCACCCCATGGTCACCTGGCACATTTAGGAAATCCCTGTTAATACCATCCGGATCATTCAAATGATCCGGCAAGAATTTAGGTTGATGTGATGGCAATACTATATTTTTTAAATTATTCCACAAAGATCTTGGATTGTTAATATTATTATTAATGTTTATTCTGAAATATGCTGATTTTTCATTATATAAGGCTACTTTAGCCTGATGTTTTAAATCTAGATAATATTTTTTTTTTGATGCTAATTTTGTCTGCTGAAATACTCTCCTAGCCCTATCTCTCAAGCCAAAGATTAATCTAAAATTTTCTGTTATCCATGGGGTGTACTCGCCTTTAAACAATGTGTGCTTTACAGGAGCATGGTGGTCAAACAGTTGGATAATGTGTTTTGATAGTCCTTCCACCATGTTGTCCACCCCATCTTGTAGAGATAAAGCCCGCCACGGAATATGCTCCATATCTACATTAAAAGGGACTTGCAAAATGTCCTTAAATGGTCTATATGTAACCCATCTTTTTTTGACTTTCTCCTTCCTGAATACCGACTCACACGTTACTATAGAATGATGACCTAAGTCGGGAACATAACTCACTACCACATTTCTCACATCGACATCTGTGCATATAATATCTATTAGTGTGCTACTGTTTCCTATGAAATGTGTTGGGGTGTCAACTACTTGATGCATGTTGTTGTAGTGTAAAAAATCATGCAGTTTCTTAGTGTTTATGCCACACCCATCAAGCATGTTAATATTGAAATCACCCAAAAGAATGATGTGATCATAGGGGGATAGTGCACTAATGCTTTCAGTTAGACTGTCCAAAAATTTGTCAACAGACAACCAAGGAGGCCTGTAAGCTGTACCCACCAAAAGCTTTTTACCAGCTATGGTTAATAAAAGCCAATATTGTTCCACCTCTTTATGTGCGGGGTGGCTTCTGGTTTGCACTTTGATCCCATTTTTTATATAGTATCCTACTCCCCCACCGCGACCATCCCTGATGGAATTAGGTCTTGGAATGTGCCTCAGCCTATAACCTGGCACTGCTGGTGCTCTCCCCTCCTCACCAGACCTCAACCAAGTCTCATTTATAGCCATGATGTCGACCGAGTGTAGACTCATTGCCACTAGAAATTCATCATGTTTAGTTCCCAGAGAACCTGCATTAAAAAGACCAAATTTTAAAAACTTTTTACAGGTCATTATAACATAACTTAATACTATTATATTTAGAAACCATTATATTTAATGTATTTAGTAACTGTTTGCTAATATGTTCCTTTGTTTGCCACCTGCAGGTAGTCATCACGCAAACCATCGTGGCCTTAGACTTAAGATGAAAATTAGTATCCAGCGTAACCACAGCCAAGCTCATTTTCATTATTGTAATTTTTATAGAAAATACAACTCTCATAGCCTTATAATATAAGATATTGAACAACATTGTAAACACTTGTTTAAGTTTTTGTTTTGCAAGGTGAACAAAGTCTATAAAGTGTTTTTTAATATAAATCTGTACATAATATCTGTAAATAATTACATGTAAAAAATGACTGTAATGAATTTTAAAAAAATATAATTTGTAAATAGTTGTATATGATTTAAGGTAGAGAATTATTATTAGTAATAAGTGTGGGTTCAGTTTTGTAATAGTTCTAGTCATAGCAAAGATAACTATCAACAGCACCATCACAAAGGTAGCCAAATATAGGAGACATATAAAGAATCTGAGATACATACTCAGTATATTTTCAAATTTATAAAATAACGGTGATAATCTATTACAGTCACTTATCTTACCAGACATATGAACACAGAGACACAAAAACACAACTGTGCTAATCCGTGGAAGTCGTGGCTGTTTGCTTACCAAAAACCCGTTCGAGATCAGTCTCCGAGCGGATAATGTATGTGCGTTTTCCATCAGCTTCCTTGGTCAGTATCCTTCCGCGATTCGTCCATGTGAATCTCCAGCCCAGACCAGCAGCTGCTTGTCGGGCGCGGTAGAACAGATGTTTGTTTGTTCTAGTGAGTCTCTCGTTTAGGTAGAAGCGTCGCGCCGGCGCCTCGATGCCGAGATCCGCCGAAGTGGCCCCGCGCCTCACGCGGGCGCTCCGCAGCAGCTCGTCCCGCAGCCCGCGCCGCGCCAGCCGCACCACGATGTGGCGGCACCGCGACGCCCCCGCCATAGCTCCCGACTCACGCGACCGCTCCACACGGGGGCCCACGCGCTCCGCAAAAACTATGTCCCGCGCCTCCAAGGCTACACCCAACTTTCGGGCCACCAGTTCCACCGAGTGAAAAACATTCTCCCCGGGACTCTCAGGGAGATTCGAGATCTCGACGTCAGAGAGCAGCAGCTCCTGTTCTCGTTCGTTGAGCTCCACTTGCAGCTGTCTCACTGTATTGTCCAGCTGGTCCACAGCGGCTCCGGGTGAGGCAGTTTGCTTCTTCTCAAGGTCGTTTAGGCGACTCTCCAGGTGGTCGACCTTTTTCTTGGATGCAGCCACTGCTTGACGTAGGTCATTCATCTCAAGACGAATCTCCCGCAGCTCCGTTTTCATATCCTCCATCATTTCCTTCATTTCCGCTCTCATCAGCTTTAACTCGCGGACAATGTCAACATTTCGCTCTTGGTCCCTATCTGCAGAGCCAGTGACAGACTGCGAAGAGTCATATGAGCTGACGGGGGAACTCTTATTCTCTTCCTCACAAACTGGGTGGTCGCGGTCTCTGGCAAGTTTTCCCTTACATTCCTGACATTGCCATTCCTTGTTTGCCTTCGTCATATTGACACAGGATAGGTGAAATTTTTTTGTACACTTGCAGCATACAGTGACACTCTTATTAGACACAAATTTGCCACACGCCGCACAGTTTGCCATTGTGTTTATCTCCCGTAGATGAGGCGGCCGGTCTATTCGATAACAGATGGCGTTACTGTCAAACTAGGTTGTTTTTCAGACTTACTATACGAGTTTTTCACTTGGCACTTCAGTAACCACACGATTACACACCCAGGGTCAAACAATTATGCTTCACACAAGCACAAACTTTCTATTTGTTCTTTTATTTTTTTTTATTTTGTGGAATAGGGTAGGTTTTTTTCACTGGTCCGATATGTGTTTTTGCTAATAAGTATATTTAAGATTACACTATGATAAATGTTTTGAAAACACTGTATATTTTTTTTATAAATCACACTAGACTTTATACACAAATAAATTAATGGAACAAGAGGAGTAAATTATTTTTTATATGAGCTTTAGACAGAGAACTCAACCGCTACTACCGACACCGACTACCGACCCCATGTATACCGACAAATATGTGTTTCCAAGTGCAAAATATGTGTATTTAAAAAAGTATCTACGTATTCTATCAGTCAATCTAATTTTCAAGCTCTGATTGGATGTTCTCTTTATCTATTCGTTGACGAGAGCCCTTCCCGTTATATTACTACCGTCACTTATGGAGTCTATAGAGACACATTTGTTGATCCCTAGCGTTAAGGGAGAGAGGGATTTTCGACTCCGGTAATCTCAGTCTCTCACTGAAATATATAGGAAGAATAGCTTGACACATGTGAGAGAATGGTATATCCTTTCGTCAAGTATCATCGCCTATCATCGCCGTGTTTAACAGTCCACTGCTCAGCATATATTTATGTAAATCTGCTGAAGTATCTCTCCGTCTATTTTAAAAAGAGATTATGAAAGTCATCACGTTTTACTATTTTACCAAATTTATACAAGTACTACGTGGATCCATTGCAAAGATGAGAACAAAGCTCCACGCAGAATGAAGCTGGTTCTTGTAGAGAAGACACTGATGCTTCGGCGAGAAGAACCGTCTCATCTTATTTAACACACCGAGCTACCACGAGGAGGCTTGGTGGTGCTTGGCTCTCAATGTACTCAAGTCAATTTAGATTGCGGGTAAAATCCATATCCAGATACCGAGCTTATCCTTTAGTGATAGTTAAGTGTTCTAAGAAGTGAGTAGGGGAAGGAACGGCCACTTTTGGTAGTGAGCGCGCACACCTGTGCTTTATTTAATAGAAAGGCGCAGTAACTTATTAGTCTTTTGTTTAATCTGTTTCATTTACTATTCATAGGCACGAAAGTGTTGCTTTGAAACTTGATTATTAATTAATGAAGCTTTCAGAAGAATTTTAGTGAGAAGTTTACAATGGACGTAGAAATTATTGAGGTGTATTTTTCACTGGTTTTATGACTTAAACCTTGACAATGTAATTCATAAATTAAAATTAGGCTTATAATGCAAATATTTATACACGGTATAAAAGACAATTAAAAGTACAGGTTGATTAGAAACCATTTCTGCAAAACCAATATTATACGTCACTAGCTTTTACTCGCAGCTACGCCTACGTGTTATTGTGATGTATAACTTTGAAAGCCTTTGTCACGCCCTTAGGGGTGTAATTTTCCAAAATCCTCTCTTAGTGCTCACCCATGAACCTCGAGGAACACACATGCCAAATTTCAGCTTCCTGCCCGCGGTAGTTTCGGCTGTGCGTTGTCTGTCAGACAGTAACGGACCAGTTTTATATATATAATAGTTGACCCAGCGAACTTCGTACCGCCCAACTTTAAAATTCCAGAACTTGATCGCAGCGCCACCTACCGGGTCCAATTGCGAATCTAAACCATTCCCAGATCCCCTTGAACACACACAAAAAATTTCATCAAAATCGGTCCAGTCGTTTGAGAGAAGTTCAGTGACATACACACTCACAGAAGAATTATATATATAAAGATTGACTACAGGTTAAAAAATGCATTATTGAAAATCACTTCGATTATACATAGGTGCAAAGTCCCTGATTGTAATCTGAAATTAAGTTTTTCATTTAAAAGCATATATGTATTTATATTTTATATATTTTTATTGCCAACACTCAACGCTATCTAGTTCCAATCTAAGCAGGGCTTGTACTGTAGGTACTAGACAACTAAGATAAATTTATATCGATGGGCAGAAAAGTTTCAAACTTATAATGATGGAAGAAATTCTCTCTTCCTATGTTTTTTTTATTTTTTTTCAATCATCGGATTACAAATCCGATAATTGTAGATAAAAATGTACAATCAAATTAGAAACAATTTAGTTGAAGCTAGATCTAAAGTATTTGACCTCAACGTGAAGATAGCAGCACTCATTATTAAAAACTATGGAATGTATTTGTGTAGTGCATCCCTATAAAAAGATAGTAGATTTCTAAAAGATTAGGTATGGAGAAAAAAAAACTTTGTTAAACACTGTGATGGATATATTGAAAAATCTTTTCCTGACCATCCATGGCAACAATTTGGTTGGTATTAGGTATTGAAAGCGCGTCTATATCCGCGCCAGATTTGGGTTCGAGTCAGAGGAGTTTCTAGCCTATATAGCGCCCGTGTGCAATCAGTACTCTAGTGCACTTTGTTTGTTTTGTTTGAGCGCCCTTTGTTACATGTTTACCTACTAAAGTAAATATAAAACTTAACTCCTAACAGTTTACCTCCACCTCGCTTGAGCGTCTCGCCTGATTTCGCTGCAGGTCTTGCCACTTGTCACTTCATCGATGACGTTCGCCGCTAGGTTTGTTTTGACAGTTACGCTTGCGTTTTTCTTAGCGATTCTAGTCTAGGACTAGCCTCAGGATGTGGTTGGGATTTCTTTGGAGGGTGCAGCCTATCCAGCTCCATTTGCGTTGTTTGATCTGATATCCGATCAGGATTTCATAGCAGCGATCCAACATGTGAACGTTGGAATGGATTTAGTTACAAGACTCAATAATTCTTAAAATGGCCCAGGACTGTACTCTATTTCTTTAGAGGGCAAACTATGTTTCTATG
Organism: Phragmatobia fuliginosa; assembly: GCA_932526445.1. Classification (NCBI taxonomy): domain Eukaryota; kingdom Metazoa; phylum Arthropoda; class Insecta; order Lepidoptera; family Erebidae; genus Phragmatobia; species Phragmatobia fuliginosa. The sequence goes on along the minus strand of OW052064.1, from coordinate 8,702,735 downwards.
TTATGACTAGGTAGTTATTTAATCTTTTTATTTATGACATTTTTTGAGCTTGGACTAAGAAGAACCGGTGTAGTATTAGTAATCATTTAAATGCTGTTTTAAAACAAGTGTAGGTATCGTATTACGCAATAGTTACCGTGTAAAAAAATATGTTGGTTTTGGGAAGCTAAAACATAGTGCTTCATTTTGAAAACCCAGGTCCTGGAGCTAGTTACCCTTGTGTGTCACCATCATCAACCCTATTCATTCCGTTGGTGTTTTGAAATAGACTAAGAAATCAAACTATGTAAGACAGCAGCACCGGAAAGAGAATGCAAAACTTGAAACAAATTCTATACCAATATCCAGCGTTGTAAATTAGGCTAAAACCTCCTACCCTAGTAGAGTGTTGGGTCTAGTAATGTATTATTTATCATTGGCTGGTGATGTTAACTGGAGACTAGCTAATTTTTTGCTAATCCTAATAGAATTCATCATTATCTTCAATAGAAACTCAATAGGAACTGCAATCAGTTCACTGCTAGATACAGGCATCTCCAATTTCACGCTACTTTGTTCGATCCACGACTTCCGCTATACCTGCCGTATTACGCAAATCATCATATCACAGTACCTGTGAATGCCCTATACTACCTTTGCTGAAACGTGGAACCCTAATATACTAGCTAACTTCTAATTTCTATTTTCAATGTTAATTTTTCTTGTTCCAGGAAGAAAACATAGCACTCCGACTCATAAAACAACATGCCGATGTCGAGGAACCGGAGAGCAGTCCAATATCTCTCGAAGAAACCACAGGGATCACAGGAAAAGTTTACTTCGACGAGGCGGGCTACGTAAGTGGCGGTTCCAAAGACTCTGATCCTTACGTCAGAAACAGATTCAACCAAATCGCTTCTGACAATTTACCAAGTAACAGGGCTGTGCCGGACACGAGAAATGCTATGTAAGTATAATCTCTTACCCTACTGCATTTAAAGCCATTTTCTATGAATTAAGTATGAACTAAATGCAACTTACATTGTGACTTAAAGAATAATCGTTATATTTAAAAAAAGACAACTCCCTCCACAAAGAATATTCCGGTGTCGCAGGGGATTTTACTAACATACATTAAATGTATGCAAAGAGTTCTTCCATGTGGTGTTTGAACCCACAACACTCAGGGCAGTAGAAAGCGGCGAGATGACTGTTTAAACCAGTATGCTATCCATGCGAACAAGATTATTTATTTTATTTATTTATTAACTTTATGCACAAATACATGCATCGGCGGACTTAATGCCTAAGGCATTCTCTGCCAGTCAACCGATTGGGCGATGCAGAGAAAAGATGTGGTAGGTGCACATAGGGGGAATCGATAAATTATCGTGATTTTAAAAGTAATACCATAAGTAATATAATTCATAACATAATAAGTAATATACTTACATAAACATACATATATAGGTCTATAATCATACACATACATACATATACATTTATATTTATTAATAATTCAAAAAAAAAATAATCTTGACAAACTAGGACCCCGTCGAATCCACCAATTCACTCAATAAAAGTTCCTTTATCTGCCTTTTAAAAGCGTCTCGATTTCTAGCCATTCTGACCTCGACAGGAAGCGCATTCCACAAGTGAATAGATTGGACAAGAAACGAAGAACCCACGAAAGCAGTAGTGTGTGAAGGGCAAAGTAGGAGGAGATTATTAGCCGAGCGAAGATTTCGGTTGTGATTACTGCACAACAGTTGTAAATGTGTTTTCAAATAAGTAGGAGGGGAAGGGGAATTGAGGATAGTATACAGGAAAGTGAGTGCGCGCATTTTTCTGCGTTGACGAATCGGCAACCAACCTAATTGGGAACGAAAGCTGGAAACGTGGTCATACTTACGAAGATTAAAAATGAATCGAATGCAGTTATTGAGAAGACGATCTAACTTGTTGAGAAGATCTGCATTCAGGTCATAATAGCACACGTCACCATAGTCGATCAAAGGGAAGATAAGAGATTGCACAAGCATTGTCTTAGTTTTCACGGGAAGAAAGTTTTTTAAGCGATATAGTGCTCTGAGGATGCCGGTGACTCTCTGGCATACATATGCGACTTGGTCACGCCAGCTCATAGTACAGTCGATTTCCAAGCCTAAGTCCTTCACTTTTCGACTGACCGGTATAGTGGTGCCATTCAAAATTATTTGAGGGAGCATTTCTAAATTGATCCTGTCCATTGAACGTCGACTGCCAATTACTATAGCCTGGCACTTAGTCGGGTTAATCGCCAATCCGAACCGCGCAGACCAGCTCTCGATAGTCCTAAGATCAGTGTTGATGTTACTAATAGCCGTCGTTATATCATCCACACTGGCCCGAGAATACAGTTGTAGGTCGTCAGCATACAGGTGATACGCACTGCGAAGTTCGGGACATAGGAGAATAATAAACATTGAGAAAAGCAAAGGAGAAAGTATACCGCCTTGAGGGACACCAGAGTCAACATCACACCATCCTGATGAGAGTTCGTCAACGCGGACGGACTGTTGGCGTCCCTGAAGATAAGCTGAGAACCATTCCAGCGCCTCAGGCGAGATCTTGAGATAGGAGAGGATGGCCAAAAGAATATCGTGACTGACGGTATTAAAGGCGTTCGAAAAGTCAACCAGAACCAAAACTGTCACCTTTGTTTCCTCCAAGGCTTCTCTAATATCGCCAGTCACTTTGAGGAGAGCAGTGGTAGTACTATGGCCGGGCCTAAAACCCGATTGAAATGGGCTTAGCAAATTATTTTTGTGGATGTAATCAGACAGCTGTTTATGTACGCAGGATTCAAGGATTTTGGAGAGGAAGGGAAGAATAGATATGGGCCTGAAGTGATTAGGAAGTGTGGGATTTGCGATTTTGGGTAAAGGAATTATGTAAGCTTTACGCCATAGTGAGGGAAAGGTACCGGAGTATAAGGAGTAATTAATGATGTGTGTGATTACAGGTAAAAGTTCTTCGAGAATGGTTATGATCATACGCCTGCTGATCTGATCACAACCCACAGCGTTGGATTTGATGGAGAGGATAGTCTTTCTGATCTCACCCTGCGCGACTGGAACAAATTGAAAAGACTTATTATTGGGTGAATTTAGGTTCGCCAAGTAACTGACCGTAAGATTTCTAGTTTGGTGATCCAAATGGGAGGATGTGGAGAAATGGCGATTAATATCTTCCAAACCAACAAATCCCGACCAGCCACCAGGCGCCTGTTTACCAATGCCTAGGGTTCTAAGGAACTTCCAGGTGTTGGCAGGGGAAGTACCAATAAGGTTGTCGTGAATATGACGGCGTTTAGCATTGCGTATCATCTGATTGCAGCGGTTCCTGGCACCTTTGTATAGTTTCCACTTCTCATCTGTGCGGTCCTTTTTATGCTTACAGTAAGCCCTGTCTCTTCGCCTCATAGCTGAGAGGATCTCCTCAGTCATCCATGGAGCAGGTGGCCTCTTGAGTTTAATTTTTTTTATAGGCGCATGGGAGTCGTACAAGGAAAAAATCATTGCGTTGAAGGCTTCGACCTTATCGTCCAAATTAGAGGCTAAGGTTACAACATCCCAGTTAAGCTTTGAAGTATCGCCACGTAGCTTATCTACATCTAAACTACCAAAGCAGCGCTTGTGCAATACTCTAGGGGGAGGTTTAGGGGATTTCAGGGCATAGGAAAGGAAAATTAAGTCATGGTTGGAAAAACCGGGTGCTGCAAGTTGACCGTGGTTACGGACAAGTGTTGGGACAGACGTGATTATCAAATCCAGCCATGTGTCTCTCCCCAGATTACTGTGGTGAGTCGGTTGAAGTGGTAAGATCTGCATATCAGCTGATTCGACAATCTGACAAAGTTTATAGGATCGTAGGGATTGGAGGGTAAGATCGGTGTTAAAATCTCCCATGATGACATGATGTGCATATTCTGACCCTAAAGATTCCAGTACCGTTTCCAGACTGGAGAAGTAATCAATAGAGGGAGGACAATAGACGACACCCAGGACCATCTTGATTCCTCTAACAGAGACCTCAAGAAAGAGATGCTCAATGTCAGCATTGTAGGAGGATGGAGAAGATGCTAGGATTTTGTAGGGTAAGGAACAATGGACGTAAATAGCTACCCCGCCACCTCTTCTGTCGATCCGGTCATTTCTGACAAGAACGTAACCTGGTAGGGAATAGGATGTGGAAGGCAGATTTGGTTTGAGCCAACTTTCGGAAACGAGGACAGCGTGGATGTTTGTGTCAGTGAAGGCTTCTGTCAAGTCCGCAAAATGGCTAGGTATGCTTTGTGAGTTTATGTGACACACATTGAGTAGGTTATTAGATTGCTGGTTGAATATATTACGCAAGTGATTACCCAATGTGTCAGGCATGGAGGTGAAACTATCTTCATCAGTGGAAACTGCAGATTCATAGGCAGAATTAAAAGAGTCATCACTATCACTTATCATTAGAATTACAAAAAGAAAGATATTATAAAATTATAAATATACTTTAAATAAATATACTATAATATAATATACTAAATAGAATATAATATTTAAATAAATATATGATGTCTAATAATATTTATAAACTGATTTTTTATTAAGGACCCTCTCAATAGCTAAGTTAAGTCTTTCTCTGCACCACCCACCAGCTCACAATATTAGTTATAAAAATAAAAACTAAACATGAAACAAGCACACGGTAAAGATAGCAATTTTTAAATGTAACGATTATGCGTGTAATGAAACATTATAGCTAATTCATAACGTATCCGAACGCAGCCCGCTGATCAAATCAGTGATCAAATGTCACTTTGGAAGTGTCAAATTTGTATACAATAGACAGATGTCAGATAGAGAGAAATTTGTTTGCAATTTACTTATTATATATGAAATAATTCGGATCGAACGTTAATGGGTAAACTTATGAGTTTATATGATAGATGAATATCAGAACAATATAAACAGTTGTGTTACCTGATTCACAGACCAGCAAGCTACGTGAATACTGCAAATACAATTTGAATTGATTTGCTTGATCGATTAAACCTTGCCCATAATGTTCTTATGAGACCCAGGCGACGCAGCCCTCTTGGCTCCACTTCGTGCTTGAGACGCAGACTTGATTATTATACGTCAACCTATCGCGATCCTTCTCCAAATTTAGCAGTTTCATTAGAAGCCAGTTCATCTTGTATCACTTGGCCACAGATTCACGGAAGATAGGTTTTAAGAAACACTTTCGTTGCTTACATGGAGTATAATTATTGGAGACCCAATTCCACCTCCCTCTCCTTAATCTGTGTAAACTGGTAATAATACTAGATAATGTATGTAATCATCATCAATATATATATATATAACAATTCCGTTACTGACTGACTGACAGACAACGCACAGCAGAAACTAATGGATGAGGGAAGGGAGAGGGTGAAAAAGGCAATCAACCTTTGTCCTTGGATTTTTAATTTTTATTCTGGTGTTTGTTTATGGGCGAATCCGTGTGTAAAATAATATTCATAATGTTTTATACATAGCCTGAACTGCTCAGACATTGTATAAAATACCTGAATTATACAGATTGCCGTTAGCATAATCATGTATATAACACAACATAAATTATACCTATTTCCCTTTGTCAAGTGTTAAGACATTAGGCATGAACAACTGGACAAATATCAATTTATATTTTTTGTTTTTATTGTCAGGAGAAAATTAACGCCAAAATGAGGTTGAGATGACAAGTTGGAATTTCGTTATCATTCCATGTTCCGAACATATTTGGTTGTAAATGATAATGTATTCACATTCGAAAGTATTATAACTTACATTATATAGCAACAAAATAAGAAAGCTTTCGGCATCTGTTTCGATATCAGTAAAATGTCTGCGATTTCCAGCCACGATTTCATATAAACATCTCTGACTGTTGTAACAATGTAATTATTTTATCAATAAACTTCGTTTTGGAAGATCCTCATTCAATTTTATTAATGAATCTCCTTAACTTGTCTTAAGGAAATCATTTACGTTGTTTAGCTTCCTAAAGAAAGAAGACGCGGCGCATTTCTCAAAATAATCCACTTAAATTATATTTTGATGTTGAGGACATTTATTCAATATGTTTTAAATTGAATTAAAATAATGTAACTTCATCATCATCATCAGTCCGCTGCTGGACTGAGATAGGCCTCTCCCATTGCACACCACTTTGATCGATTTTGGGCTGAAATTGAAATAATTTGACCTTTTTCTTATATGAGAGCGGAGCTTATCCTAAAGCTGGATTAACATTTCAAGAAGTACAGTATGCAGTACACTATGTACAATGCCAGAAGCGTGTGTGGACGCTGCTGTCTACTAACCACTTATTATTTAACTGTCTGATTACTTAACTTACCACTGTATTGATTAAAGTGTAAATCGGGTATTAAGGAAGTAAATAGGTACTGGCAGAATTGCCTGTATGTAATATCAAATTATCAGTTTGTAATTTATAATAATACAAATATCAAAATAAAATTATTTCATTATTAAGTTATTACACACTCAAATTATTAAATCAGCATCAATTATTATATAATTACAAAAATGCAAATAAATTAGAATTACACATAGAGAACAATGACAATTAAAACATGTTATTACAACCTCCTTTCAAAGGAGAGGCCTATGTCCAGCAGTGGACTGTTACAGGCTGTTGACGATGATGATGATGATTACAATTGTAGTAGTACTGACATTGTAGAGTTTAAAAATATCATTATTGTTGTTGAAACAGATACTTCCAACGTGTCACTCGGTAATTTATCAACAATGTAATATGCCTTTTCAAGTAAAAAAGTTAATACTTTAATACAATCCAAGTTCAATATAGTTTTTGGGAGATGATAAAAATAACCTAAATTAGTAAATCGATTTTAGTAAATAGCGACTCAATAGATTTGTAGAAATAGAACTTATGACATTGAGATCGTTTATATGATTGTTCTGTTCTGTTCTAAGGAGTGAGATTATCAAAAAACCCTTATTATTGAAGCTTAAAAGGGGTTCTGCAATCAGTTAGTCAAGGCAAGAAATTTCATAAGTGGAGATTTTGTTCTTGGAAGTATGCCTGAATATATACCTTAATAAATGACCTTCTTATGCTATTACCCTGCGTCTTACGTTAAATAAGTGCAGTGTCAAACAGGTTATGCAAGCTGACGCAAACAAGCGGCGATCCAGTGACCTCTTAGACCGGCTTCTTGTCTCGTTGACCTTGTCTGATAGGTCAAAGGTCAATGTGAACATTTGTTCATTTTACCAATTATTACATAATGACCTTACAAATGATACATCAATGAAAAGGCGGCATTTCGGATTTATAATAAAAAAATCGGCCAAGTGCGTGTCAGGCCACGCACAGGAAAGGGTTCCTCAGTCACCTATAATGGTATGTGGATTTAAAATCGTATCCAATAGATAATTGTTATGTTTACGTATTAATACGTTAATTTTCAAGTTTTCGAAGTGAGCGCATTTTACCATATAAGCCTTTATAATTCCTGAACTAAGAAAGTCATCTAATCGGTTATAGTTTTCCTTCAAAGTTCATTAAATGGACCAGCATCACGATTTTTTTCAAAATTTTTGAGCCAGCCGTTTAGCTTTTAGAGGGGGGGGGACGCCCTGTTTTTACAAAAAAGTGCCCTTTAAAGTGAAATATCTCGCAAACGGATACCTAAATCAAAAAATCGTCTAGGAAACCCTTTATTGTTTTTAAAAGACCTATCTAATGATACCCCACACGATGGGGTAGCCTCGAGAAAAAAAAATCATCCCCACTTTACGTGTAGGGGAGGTACCCCAAATAAAATTATATTTCATAATTTTATTGTAGCACTTTGTCGACGTAATTACAACACGTATTCATGCAAACTTTCATCTTTCTAGCATTTACCGTTTGGACGGTAAGTCGAGGACGGACGGACGGACGGACGGACGGACGGACGGACGGACGGACAGACGGACATGACGAATCTATAAGGGTTCCGAGTTATGAACTTCGGAACCCTAAAAAGCGGCCAAGTGCGAGTCGAACTCTATGAAGGGTTTCACAGCAGCAATGAACATCATATAAAAGTTCTTGTAGTTCGTTGTAACTTTGATCGATGTTTCAATAATAGTGTATGGATTGAATGAATGAATTAAATTGCGGTGTACAACAATTATCTATTGAAAACGATTTTATTTCCACTTGCCTGACACGCACTTGGCAAAGTGACTCTTTTTGCTTGCTGGAAAGCATGAGCAGAATGCGAGACTAGTAGTCACCATCATCATTGTGAATCAGGCAAGGTATTTTTTGCCTCTATTTTCAGTTCTGATACCTTGAACCAAATCATTTCAAGTTCCACGAACAAAATGGATGTCGGAAATTGTGTTACATTGAGCATGAAGCTGAATTTACCAGTTAAAAATTACTTCACTAAACCTCGTTATGTATTTTATTAATAGAAGAATTTTATAGTGTTTTATGTTTTCAGGTGCAAGCTGAAGAAATATGATGAGAATCTCCCAGAAACCAGCGTCATTATCACATTCCACAACGAAGCTAGATCAACGTTACTACGAACTATCGTCAGGTAATCAATTTTGCTTAAAGTATGATTTGAATCTTCTCTAAACCTACATATGGTGATGGATTATGAATACGGAGTATCACCACCTTTATTCACCCCGTGGTTATCAACGTGATTAAGGGCGCAAACTATACAGGACAACATCACTACAAGGAGAAAGGAAAATTTGGAATAAACCTAATACCTACCAACTCGTCTGGCCGGCATGTTACCATAGGCCAATATCGCATTTCTTAGGAGAGGCATAAGTGCAACAGTGAACTGTTAAAAGATAAGTTCTATCTAATTTCGGTTATAACGTGAGCATCGCAACGTAAAAATGTTCGCATTTAACATGTGTTTTTAAATTCCATTGTTAAAAATGCATGTTGAACTGCTTACATATAATAAAATGTTCTATAATTATACTGACAGTAGGGAGTAGCACTTATCAAAATTTCAGTATTCGCCTAAATCCTTAATCAGAGAAGGCTGGTGTAAAAAGCTTTTTGACTGACGTTCGAACTCACTTCGAATTCAGCCTAATTACCACAGAGCTTGGTAACGGATTATCCCTGGATTTTCCGGCCGAATGAAAAATAGATGACGGTATATAACATCGTGCCATCTGTAGCATTGAACGTTATTGGCCTTTTAAGACATTTTGACTTAATCTCTATTGATTTTTGTAGATCGAGTCGTCTATCGACTCGATCTACAAAAATGCTTTTAAAATAATATATTTCAGTAATTCCAGTAGTGCAAGTAGTGCAACTTGAATACGATATTAGGACACAATACGAATACTACTGTCCGTGTGGTGACGGATTAAGAATACAGAGTGTCACTACTACTATTCATCCCGCGGGTGTCGTAAAAGGCGACTAAGGGATAAACTACGCAAGACAACATCGATGCTAAGAGAAGGAAAACTTGAAATCAACCCGTCGGGCCAGCGTGGTATAGTAGGCCAAAACCTCCTTTCTAAAGAGAGGCCTATGTCCAGCAGTGGACTTTTAAAGGCTGTTGATGATGAGTACTACTAATTGTATTACCTGTCACTGGATTTTAGTAGAGGGTATTTTATGTAATCAACATCATCAACCTACTGCAGTTTACTGCGGGACAAAGACCTCTCCCATTGTACGTCACTCAGATCGATTTGGGCTTCTCCCATCCAGATCCTGGCAACCACTGAGAGCAAGTCGTCACTGGCCGGTTGTCAGTTCTGTGGTTAATATAACCAGTCCACTGCCACTTCATCCTTGCTTGCATCCAGTGGCTAATGTATAAGAAGTTAGATTATATGTTACATAAATATACAGCGTTAAGAATGAATTATTAAAATAACAACAACATTTCATCTAAGCTTAATCCTTCTATACCAACTGCAAAAACAGGATCTCAATCAATTTGATTGCTTTATAGGGTTCCGCAGATCAGGACTCGAAACCCTTATAGATACGTCATGTCCGTCTGTCAGTCCGTCCGTCCGTCCTCGACTTACCGTCCAAACAGTTGGTGCTAGAAAGATGAAACTTTACATGAAAATATATTTCATCAGGTCGACAAAGTAAAATGAATGAATGAAAAATATGTTAATTTGTGGCACTGTTACACTTAAAGTGGGGATGATTGGTTTTTCTCGCGTCTACCCCATCGTGTGAGTATCATTAGATAAGCCTATTAGAAACAATAAGAGATTGCTAAGACGATTTTTTGTTTTGGGTATCCATTTGCGAGTTATTTAACTACTAGCTGACCCGGAGAACTTCGTACCGCCTTAGAATCTTAATTCATTGTGTTTAGTTATTATCTGAAAGTGACAAATCGCCAGCAGCGCCAACTAACGCGCCCGGCCTGTAGCGCCACAATCGCTTTGTTCCTGCATTTTAAATCTGTAATATCTTCAAAAGTATTAATTTAAATTACACTCTGTAAAGGGCCATATTAATCTATATTAAATACACAATGTATTTAAGGTACTTAATTGGATAAGGATTAATACTGTATTGCTTAAAATCGCTTCGTAAATAAACCATCATTTCTCGTGAAAAGAAAAAATAAGAAAAGGTTATTGTGGGTTATCCCTCAGAGATAGACATATACCATCGCGGACTTTTTTGTGGACCCTTTAAAGATGTACAATACTGTAGTACATTATTTTGATCTATCTCGTAGGGTACAGCCAACGTTTGCAATGTAAGCGTAAAAAAAACACCTAAAATTATTATCTACTATATTATGCATGTATTATCAATGATATTATATAGAATTTTTTATAATATCATTGTGTATTATACATAAAAACCTTCCTCTTGAATTACTCTATCTATTAAAGAAAATGGCATCAAAATCCGTTGCGTAGTTTTAAAGATTTAAGCATACAAATGGACAGAGAAAGCGACTTTGTTTTATACTATGTAGTGATAAAGGGCTTTTTTAACTCTAAACAGGGCGCCCCGCCCCCTTCTAAAACCTAAACGGCGGGCTCAAAAAATCTGAAAAAATTCAAGATGGTAGTCTATGTGCTGAACTTTAAAGGAAAACTTTGACGGCTTAGATAATACCATTACTACCATAATACCCCACAAACCGAAAACGTGTTTATGGGGTATTATGGTAACCATTTTTGGGGTTAATATATAGCCTACTAGCTTTTGTCTGCGGCTCCGCCCGCTTGTATGTCGGCTATGGCGGGAAAAAGTAGCCTATGTCCTTTCCCAATATCAAAATTATTAAAATTGAATCAGCGGTTTGGGCGTGAAAACGTAACAGACAGACAGAGTTACTTTCGCATTTATAATATTAACTCTTTATTGTTAAAAGAATTCTTGAAAATAGGTTCGTTGGATTCGGATTTTACACCCTACAACCTCATAAACTACCTATTTACAATATTAGTATACATTATTAATTTTCAATCAGATAAATGTTACAAACTCTTTCCTTTGAAAGAATTTGTAACAAATTAAATATTCCGAGATAGTGCCACGTCAAAAGATAAGATCATAATATTGAAGTGTCTTGTGTTGTCGATCACAGTGCTCTCTATAAACAATTTTCATGGACTGAACCTCATTTGGAATTCGTTCAAGGCTTATTTAACTGTGTGTACACTACACTGTACATCTCTTTCTGAGAACGCCTTTGAGCGCTCACCGTACAAAGTATTTACTACAATATTTACTGAACATTCAACTGTTTTCGCTATGAAGTTCCGCTTTTTTAACTAAACAAATTTATTTTATTTTATACAAAAGCAACACAATTTGAATGTTATATTTGTAAATATTAAATTTTACAAAAGTATATGGAGCACACAATAGACTTACCTGAGTTCTGATTAATTAAACACGTTCAAACATCATTAAATATGAAACAATAATTTTGTATTCCAAAGAGGAGGGGCTAATAAATTAAAACATGCGTACAAAAGCTACCCACAAACGTCCTAGGTATCTACGGTAAACTGAACGAATATTCAAGCAGGGAGGACTCGCTCTTTGAGCTTATTTGTTCCACATGATGACATAAGTAATTAACGGTTTTTCATCTGTTTGATGAAAACGACATTGTAACGACAATAACTATTGAACTTTTACAACAATATGTCGTAGTCAGGGTTTGATATGTCTATCTTCTTTTTTTTGGAATCTCTTCTGAAAGATGCAGCTTACCATCAACACCTGCACTTGGAAGGCCCTTCGGCACTAAAATTACAAAAACTCATCTCTCCTAAACTGCAAGGTTTCGATGACCCACGGTAGCCAGCATGCGGCCCGTCTGTTCTATTGCCCGGGTACACAACTGAATACGTATAATAATTAATTGTTTTGTTTCAGTGTTTTAAATAGAAGTCCGGAGCACCTCATCAAAGAAATTATCTTAGTAGACGACTTCAGTGATAACCGTAAGTAATCGATGTTAAGTAATTGAAATAGCGTTTCAAATTGTAAATATCTATAATGAATGGGCCGTAGTGATACTACGGTCATACAGAACATGGATGTGAAACAAATGGTTGATAACCCTGCCCTTACCTTTCACCCTTTACCCTATAAAAATATGGCTACTTTGCTTTCACTTTTCACATTATCAGTAACGTTCGTTCCGTTATTATATTCCAGTTTTATTTGCTTTTACTCGTAAAAACAATAGTAAGTATTACGCATACTTTAACAATTCACACGATAAATTGTGAAATTACTGCAAAGTAATTAATTTTATAGTGAATTGTTTTAGTAATTACGTAACTGCAGTGAAATTATGAAGCATTGTGTAATCATTTCTTTGTTTATATTTTATCGTACGAAAATACGCATCGCATGCATAAAATAGTATAGAATAAAAGTACAAATTAGTTTATATTCAAGAATGGATACTATTACCCTTCCATTTGGCTTTGCCGTAGTCGGGTAAAAATGAAACTGTAAGTAGTTGCTGTGTTAATTTAATACTAATTTTCCTCCTTAGCGGAAGATGGCGCGGCTCTTCGCGCTATTCGCAAGGTGAAGGTAATACGGAACTCGAGACGTGAAGGGCTGATGAGGTCCAGAGTTAGAGGTGCAGACGCTGCCACAGCTCCAGTCCTGACATTCTTGGACTCACATGTTGAATGCAACACTCATTGGTTGGAGCCCCTGCTGCAGAGAATTAAAGAGGTATGTATATAAATAATATTCTTATGTGCTTAATGTTTCAATAGAAATCTTCAGTGCGACAAGTCAACGATGGTTTACCTGGAAACACACATGCTAGGATTAGGTGCACGAGCACGAGTAAAAAAATAGCTTTTAAAATTAAACACACACTATTAAACTAAAAAGTAGAAAATAATTTTAATGTAACAAAGCGTGGGGCGACGTTATTGAAATGTTTTCAGTAAGCACCCAAGTGTGTTTTTTTTAGTTTAAAAAAAAATCAGAAAGACTAACAAAGACTAATTTGTTTATACATTATTTTTTGTGTTTTTTTTATTTTTTTTCGAATTAGTGTAAGTATTGTCATCGGTCCTCGATAAATCTACAGAGTTTGAACGAAATCTAACTGTTTAAAGTTTTTATTTATAAAGTTTAAAGTGTTTTTATTCCTATTTTTTATTGTTCTGTATAGTCCCCTTGATCTTTACACACTTCTACCAGCGATACACAATGCGAATGCATAGATGCACAACTACAATCACTAGTTTTCATTAATGAGTGCTGCTATCTTCACGAGGCGAAGTCGGCAAATTTTAAGTTCATCTAGTAATGATTAAAAGCAAAATGATAATTTGCAGAATTGATTAGGACAGCAACATAACACAAACATACCTATTAAATTCAAAATATCATGTGGTTCAGTAGATTTCATAATCCGAGTCATCACCTTCCTAACCATTTATTATTCTCAAAATTATTTAGGGTCGGCTACAAGTTCAAATGGTTTTACCCAAATATCAGTTTTTTCACGGAGCGACTGCATCGGACCTCCGCCACCCTGAGGGCGAAATATTTTTTTTTTATTCGAAAATTGAACTTGTTTCCGGTATTTTTGAGAGCACTAACTTCCCAATAATGATGTTCAAAGCAACCGACCGGGACCGACGGTTTAATGTGCTTATGTGTAATTAAAAATTAACTAGGCCGTCAGTTTTATTTTCAATCATTTTGAAATAAAGATTCCATCTTAATTTCAAAATGTTAGTTAATGGAACAAGTTAGTCACTTGTTTTCTTTTTCAACGAAGTATTAAAGGACCCATATACCTACTTGAATTATACGTGAATAAAACATTTCGTATTAACTGTTTATTGTAGGTTTTTTTTTAGAGTTGTAAAAATTAGAAATGCAAGGCTCAGCTTAATACTTTGTTTAACCATGCGTCTTATACAAGTGAAATAAAAAGTATTCAGCCAAGTAAAATATTCAGTCAATAGATTCAAATACTTTATTAAACTTGCAAATGATGTTCGGAGTATTTTTAGAATTTCGATGACCCTTGTCAACACGACAGAAAATAGCCTTTGAACATTTAGGCGTATCTTAACGTCTTAGTTTTATACCACTGTTAAGTACAAAACTTGGCCAAGTGCGTGTCAGGCCACGCATAGAATATGGTTGATAGGTGTTATTTAGTTATTATATCTTTATCTTTGTACGAAGTTTTTCAAGTAACTGCATTTTACAAGTTAGGCCCAGAAATAAAAAAGTTATCTAAGCCGCTATAGTTTTTCTTTAAAGTTCAATATAAAGATACTATCATGGATTTTTCAGATTTATTGAGCTAGCACTCACCGTCTGGGTGGTAAGTCGAGGACGGACGGACGGACATGACGAATCTATAAGGATGCCGAGTCATGTACTTGTTTCCCTAAAAACTGTAGGCTTTTTAGTGTTTTTTATTAATGAACTGTACAAAAAATATCTATGCGAATATTATAAGGCTAAAAGATTTATTTAGTTTAACGCACTTATCTCAGCAAGTCATGGTTCAATTGGAACAATTCTTTTAGTGTTAAATAGTTAGTGTTAGTGATTTTTTTCCTATTTTAAAGTCCATTTAAAATCTCTTATAGATATAATCTTTAAGGATCATATATTGATATCCTTTAATTATTATTTTGATTACAAGTCACGTCTAGAGCAATATAAACTCTAATAAGACCTACAATAGCCTAACTAAACGATATTTAATTAAAAAAATTGACTTGATTTTCTCGAATTAGGTCTTTGTCAAAATAAATTGCTTTATTATTATATTCTGGGTAAATCTTTAAAATTTAATATGTAAATTTTTATTTTGGTTAGTAAATACGTAAATATGATTAGTATTCCATTTCAAACCTATCGATACTGAAAGCACCCAAGCGTTGCAATACTCAACATAATTTAAAAGTACTTAACCTTAATACGTATGTATATGCCATACACCCACAAAACTATACCAGGTTAGGTATAGTTTTGTGGCCTTACTCCTTGGCCTTACTACTTGGTCCGCCTTACTAGCTACCTAGTAAGTTCAGCTTCAAATGTTCTTGCAATTGCCGTATATATTTATATATATAACAATCAAATTCATCATCAATGTTTGTAATATCAAATGAACAGGTTTTTTAATAAAAGTGGGAAGTAGACTCACGCAGCTTTCTGCAAGACTTGACTGCATTCGTACTGTCTTTTGTTGGTGAGTGTGAGACCGAAGGCCTAATAATTCTGCATCATTCTCTCTCCGGCCTCCGGAGGAAGAATGATGTAGAAATATCTCACCGCGATGATGTGAGCCACCGTGCTGCATTTAATGCACTAACAGTGAAGATAGTGGCCCCTACTCCTAGATTCTACTCATGATTTCCATCAGGCAGAGTAGAGTCATTTTGGTAGGCTTAAATATAAAAAAATGAAAGTAAAAAATACAGTACTTACATCAAAAAACCAATTTTAATCTGTCTGTTTGTTCCGGCTTCTGTAACGGCTGGACCGATTTAGCTGGGACTTCCTCCAGCAGATTGCTGATGATATAAGGAGTTACGTAGTCTACTTTCTTTAGACTAGCATCGTCCCGTGGTGTTACTCACGGTAATACCTTGGGGCTCAGCTATATACTCTTATAATAAACTACAGAACTGGATGTGGCAAATTCGTATCAAAATGTCAAGTCGTGATGAAAGCGACGTAATCTATTTTATGCAACGTACCGACCAACGATAATTTAATTGTAACCTTTTGTAATAATTTTGTGGTGTATTAGCGCTGTAGATCCGGGTAGCTTCAAATCTTTTAAATACATTTCGTAACAGTATTACAACAAAGTATTTCTAGTTATCAAGATAGATATTGTCTATTATATTTTTAGGGTTCTGTATCTTAAGGATAAAACGGAACTATATTACTAGACTCCGATGTCCGTTTGTCACCAGGCTGTATCTCATGAAACGTAAGTGATAGTCAGACGGTGGGTTTTTTCAAATACTACAACACACATACACACACACATACAATAAAATTTTAAATTATTTCACAATGTAAATATTGTATAGACTTCCATATGGATTTAGTAAAAAAAACCGTTCACTTGGTACTACAGACAGACATTCATTCAACAGGTACTACTGCATTTTCTAAACAGACAGGTTTAGATAATACAGTAGTACCTGTTGAATTGTAGTCGCTATTGTACAGTAGACAGGTGTATTATGTTACCGCTAGATAACGGTCAGTAACATATAACCCGGTATTGTTCACAATAACGACCTACTTGTGGATTATTTAGGTCGATCGAGGATCGAAATAAGTGGCGTGCAATTTGAGAGGCCTATGTCCGGCTGTGTACTGCGATAGGCTGACGATGATGATAGGTCTTTAACACCCAAATAGTACTCGAATTAGGACACTCTGTATTTTCGTGTTTTGTTGCAATAACATTAAATCTAAAGCCCATACCTACACCTTTTAGTCCTACTAGTAGGTACTGTATTACCTAACTATGAACACTGGTAAATCTTGTTACAGTTTAAATTTGTTTAAATAATACAGGTATTTAGTATACATTTTTAAGTTTCTTTTGTTTGAGAGAACAAACGTTGATGAAAAAGCAGTTCTGGTGGTCTTGAAGGCACAAAGGCACAAAGTAATGAACGAAGGCAGAATTACTGCACACAAATTTATTAATACGTATTCCAAGGAAATAAAACAACTCAGTTGTGAAATATACATTCCAGACGGAGAATGGAACGGGTACCCTAATGTCAAGGCTCACTGGTAAAGCGACGTGATGCCATTTTGTATGCGGGTCGCAGTACAGTGAGAAATATGTCACATTAAGACATGTCTAAAATGACTGAATGACGTAAAATACTTAAGGGTTCAGCTGATTTTTTGGAGCAATCTACTGTCACAAAAATATAGAACACATTTTTATTAAAACCGCTTTACTCTTCAACGAGTACATAGTGAGTTAAGTAATCTGTCAGTTATCTATTAGTTAAGTTATAATAATAGCGTCCACTCATAGGCGAGTGAATGAGTCATAAGTTGCTATACGTAGAATAAAACTGGTGGCGTCGCGTCGCTAATTATGAATTTTGTAAATCAAAATATTGGACATTGAATTACTCAATAACAATTGAAAAGCTATAATAAGTTCTAATTTCAATACTCTCACTAAATGGTACTAACATTAAAAACACAATTTAAAAAAAAAAAAAAAAAATGCATATGGGACGATGTAGTCGCTCAGCGACAAAGTCCTTTTATTAATAAATTAAACAAAAAAAAAAAAAAAACTGTATGTTTGTTTTTTTTCGAACTCTTATCTCTGGAACGACTGGACCGATTTTGACGGGGCTCTCACTGGTTCAACTTAGGTTAAATTTTTCTAAACTAGCTTTGCTCCGCGGCGTTACTCGCGTATTTACAATAACCGCGGTTAACCCCGCAGTACACAGCTAGTTGTTTATCAAAATGGAAACAAATAAAAAAATAGTACTGTCAGACCTCTTTATTTTTGACAGCCACTGTCAGCAGTTATGTTGGCGGGGTTGTAGGACTCGAGGCAATTCCGACTTAACTGGCCAAAAAATAGGCGGGCGATCTATTCAAGTTAACTTAGTCTACAACTTGATACTTACCTTGCTTTTACCGTTCAAACGTCATTATCAACTTGATATAACTGTCAGATTACTTATCTCGCCACTGTACTTGTTCAAGTGTAAATATGTAAATATTAGTGACAGAAACATCATCACAAACAGATCATTTGTAAAAATAGCATTTCTACCTTTTTGAAATTTATTTGTTTAGTTGGTTTGGTTTGAAAAATAGATGTTGGCCGATTCTCAGACCTACCCGATATGCACATAAAATTTCATAAAAATCGGTCAAGCCGTTACGGAGGAGTATGGGAACGAACATTGTGACACGAGAATTTTATATATAAGATATATTAGGGTTGATGCAACGAGTTTCATTCTTCATGATCAGTAGACATCGTCTTTCCCTTCACTTTATAATGGAAGTCTAAATACTAAAATACCTAATGACATTTTGTAATACATTTATAAAGCGATAGTGTCTGTGGCGATTCATATCTTGCTTAATTCCTCGTTACATAGTAGTCAATTTGCATTACCCAATATAACGGGACCACCAGCCATTAGTCAGCGGTCTCTGAGCTTAACGCCTAATCTATTGATTCAGAACTTTACATAAGACTTGTCGTTTCCAATCACCTAAGGCTACTTGGCTATGAGGGTGGGTGGCCAGCAGGACCCATTTTTTTATTTTTTTTATGTGTGGCAAATCATCATGGACCGTCACCCCACCGGGGGTTACGGCGGGGTGGTGTGTCGGACTTGAACCGACTAAAAACCACACAGTGTGCCCTCTCCGCGCTTCTGCGTTTAGGAGGAGGAGAAGTCCAGGGTCAGATCTCCTTCTGGACTCCCCCAGCGCCTGCCCGCTCCTGATTCGGGCACCGTCTCGGTTCGACGACCCTCTCTTAGGCGGCGTCCGGCACACACCGACGCCGTCCCCTCGAGGGGCCAGCAGGACCCAACGCGGTACCTTTTACTGTTACAAATAAGTCTAGCTGTAGTGTGGTATAGTAACCCCAAACCTCCTTCATAAGTAGACCAATAGTGGACTGGTAAAAGATGTTGATGATAAGAGGTTAATTTCCAGTGAACCAAGAGACAGTGCCAAGCTAAATGAACATACCAGGATCATTAGGATAACTGATTACATCGATAACACGTAATGATATACTTGACATATTAACTATCTATAGCAAACATCTATATTCATAAATACCTAACGAATACAGTCTTAGTAGCAAAGTGGTAGCGTATACGAATGCTGTGATTGAGGTCTCGGGTTCTATCTATCTATATATATATATCTATATAATCTAACGTATAATGCTTGGTTCAGGCCAGCATGACGCGTATTTTAACCCTCTAAAAAGGGAGATAAATAAAATTTTAAAGAATAGTAATAATAATAATAATCATTTATTTGCCAGAATGTAGGTGTACAAAATTATCATTTCGGTAAGTAAACAAAGGAAATTAAACTTCGTCAAATAAATTTTAGAATATATAAAAGTGGGTACATTAATTATAAATTGTTCATGAATATTGTCTATGTCAAAATTATAAAATTGGTTTATAAAATAATAATACAGACAAAATGACATAAATTCAGTCAAATCGTAAAAACATTTCTCCTTCAGCCATTGCGTCAAGTTTTTTAAAATATAAGTATATGTATCATTTTATGTAGGTATTTTGTATTTGTATGTGTGTATTATATGTATTTTTAGGGAGATATAAAGGTGTTTCTAATTATAATTTATTTATTGTCGATTTGTAATTCTTCAAATATAATGGTACCGTCAACTACGACTACTATCTCTCTGAAACATTTTGATCCATCATATTAAGATCGTGTAGAAGTGATCGCTTTTGGCAATATGGCCTCCCTTTGTACTTTAGACCTCTCTTGTAAATCTATTATACGTCGTATAAATAAAGAGCTGTCTGTCTATTTCAGCAATTGTGTTCGATTTGGTTTGTGTTGGTAAGGAAATTAAATTCTAAGAATCATTTAAATACTAAAATAATTATTTTCGGAAGTGATCAGTTCACTTCTCAAAGAAGGTTATAATTATGTTAGTGGTACCTACTAGATTGAATAATTGCGAAGAGAACCTAGAAGAAGATAGACAAATCTTTATCATAAATAATATTTCAAAGATCTCACGGTAGTTGACAAAAAAATCCCGTAACATAGTCACTAATTTCAAATAACTTGAAAAAAGGTTGCGAGTGTAGGAATTGTTTTTTTTAAATGAGATTTAAAAATAAACTTTTATTAGGCACTTTAATAGGCTATGATTAGAACGGGCCACTTACAAGATAAAACAAACACGGCAAACGGTTGCAAAATGTGTAGCGTTGAAAGTGAACGCTGCACGTAACGTTACAGTTAAGGCAGAAGATTTATGGTCCAAGTTGGTTACTTACGAGTATAGGGGTTGATCGAATGAGGCATAAACACTTTCTTGTGCCGAAATTCATATTAATTTTGACTTTACCAACAGCCACTGTTGGAAATAGGTTTCTGCTTAGCAAACATGACTTGTAAGAGAATAATAAAAGAAAGGAATTTCAAAATAGGCGTATATGATACGAAGTTGTTATGAGAACCTACTTTGAACTATGCCAAACAGTAATTCCAAATTTAATTTAATCAAAGCATTAATATGTAGAATCTTTCCATTTCTTTGATATTTTATTTAGTAATTTTTACTTTTACTAAACTTTTGAAAGACTATTCAATGACGTTTTGAAATATATTTTTTTACGTAAGTGACTGTCATATTGTACTGGAAATCATCATTTGTCAGACGATTTACATTAATCTACCTGAACAAAATTAAATGAAATAATTAAGTATTTAGACAGTAAAATTAGTACTCATACAAATTCCAAACATATGCACATATTTATTGAAAATTGAAAAATGGGTGTGGTTAATAATATTTTCAGTAGTTTTTAAACTACACAATGGTGTATCAAATCAAAATCAAATCAATCAAATCAAACCATTTTATTTCAAATAAACCATACAACGGCACTATTGAAACGTCAAGTAGTCAGTCGTGAAGCTAATTGTCTGTTCCAATTCGTAGATCCTATGGAGAAGAACCGACAAGAAACTCCATGGACACTCTTTTCCAACATTGTTTTTACAATTTTTGGTTACATTGTTTAAGGCATTTTATTAAATGTGAGGACAATGTAACGATGCTGATATTCACACAGGTAGTGTCCAAAAATAATTAAACAATAAATAGAAGTTGTGAGATGACCAGCCCCGACTGGCGACGCCCGTATCACGAGCATGACCTATGCACCAGCCATCGTCGAGGACTTTTGAGCTTATCAAGTTATGAAACTGATTTACAAAAATGTACAAGTGTTTAAAGTTCGTCATTTTAATCAAACGCTAAAAAAAGCCCGCTGTATTCTATGACTTGTACTGGTAGCGTTACTCAAGCGTGGTGAACGGAAGATAGTGGTTGTTGTGCAACGCGTAATCTTCGGCCAGTATCCCTTCACCCTCGTACTCCTGCTTGATTTAATTATGCATAACACGCACTGGTATGTTACACTACTAGGAAGTGTGTGTGGGTAATTTTTCATTGTCTTAACTTTTAAGGATTGATTGTTTTTTAGCATAATAAATATCTTCATCCATAATCATTAAAAGTATTTAATAAGCCACTTTTGGACAAAAACTTTCGATTAAGGAGGTGTTGGCCTATTCTTCCACGCTGTACATCATCAATCGTCAACAGCCTTTAACAGTCCACTGCTGGACATAGGCATCATTTGAAAGGAGGTTTTGGCCTACTACAACACGCTGGCCAGACGGATTGGTAAAGGGTATGTTTCAAGTTTTCCTTCTCTTGGCAGTGATGTTAGCTGCTTATTTTGTTCCTTTAGTCGCCTCTTACGACACCCATGAAATAAATAGGGGTGGTGACACTTTGTATTCTTAATCCGTCACCACACGGACGACTTTTTTAACTTTTCCATTTCTTTACAGTGTTTTTGTCCTGTGTAGTTTGTACTTTTAATCGACACTTATGACATTCAGAATGAAAAGGGGTGATGAAACTCCGTGCTCTCAATGTATCACCATGCGGAAAAGGGTTTAGAAGTAGAATTAACGGTTTGCTAAATAAATATTTATTTTTAATTTTGTCATTATTAAACTAAGCATATTTTATGTCTGTAGACACAATTAATAATTTCTAAAAGTATTTATTAGATTAACTTTCACCAATTTGGAATCGATTTAGGGTACCTCATCATCATTACCTATCTCTAACCTACCTCACACTATCACATAACCTCGTTTCAAAAATATGCGTAACAAATGTATTGCAACTTTTCAATATGTGATGGTACACACGCGAAACGATTACGAGATATATCCGTTCACCTTACTGAGTTACTCCAATCAGATTTATTGCATGTCTTGCAACATCTTAGCAAAAGATTAGTAATACATCTTCACTATCTACCTAAAGTACCTCGAAGGACATTTATAAAGACTGGTACTATAATTTGAGAGGCTGTTGATCTCTGTTAATGCTAACTTGTAAGCCAGATTTTGAAAGTTCGTTTACAACTAAGATCACTTACTGTGTGATGAGCTCCACTATTTGTTATGTGTATAATAGCAGTATTCACCAACGTCCCTTTTAATTTAGGGGCCACATATAACCTTTGTGATATTTTTAGTTTATTCACTTATTCACTATCTTTAAGGGGACACCTAAGTGCTTCATTATTATCATCAGCCTATAGCAAACAGGTGCTGGACATAGTCCTAAGTGCTTAGAGATTTTAAAATTTAGGAGCTTCCTACGTTTTGCGGCGCTTAGTAAGAAGACGGTGTTGGTAAAAATGGCATGAGTGTAATTTATTTGAAAGAAGTGAGTTTTATATTTTTTGTTACATTACATAGTTAAAAGTCACTTTCTGAGAATCGATTTAGATGTTTTTTGACTTCTGGGCACTCCCAAAAGAACCAATGGGAATAGTAAAACCCCATTTTACCTACGGCAAGTCATCATCATCATCATCCTCAGCATATTTGCATCCACAGCTGGATGTATGCCTCTTGCATGGTTCTTCATTCGCTAGTGGATGCGGCGTGTCTAGTCCAGGTTGGCCCTGCCGTCTTTTCTATATCGTCCGACCACCTGGCAGCTGGTCTACCAACACTTCGACTTCCTGTTCGGGGTCGCCAGAATAAAATTTTGTGGCTCCGTCTATCGTCGTTTCTTCGGCAGACATGTCCAGCCCATTGCCATTTCAGTTGCGCAATTCTTTTAGCTGTGTCGAAGACTTTCGTGCGTTGGCGAATGTCCTCGTTTCTGACTCTATCTGAGATCTGTATGAGATAGGGTCTACGGCAAGTGAAATAGTATAATTAATATGGAGTTCGCTACTATACTGTAAATCTGCAGAACGCTGCTTCTTAGATTATAGCGGTTTGGCCGTAAAAGCATGACAGTCGAACAGATTAAGTTACCTTTCAATTCATGATATTAGTGTGGGTATAAAGCAAATGTATGTGTTGTGTTGCAGGAATTGATATAATAAGCAATGTTTAAATATATGTATGTCACTACAAGCGGTTACCTTGTTACCATGCTAACTTGTCGACCTTTTTAACCTTATTTCACTATGACTGATTTATAATATGCCTCGGGAATAAATTCGTTATTTACTTTCTCTTCCGCACTTTACATAATATCACACCTGAGATAGAAATGGACCACATGTCTGTGTGTCTGACTTTTGGAATCTACTTGAAACTTTTCAATACATACGCATTGAACTAAACGCAAAGTTAAAGAGAGGTGTAATAAATTGACATAGTAAGAAAATTTAAAACCCATCTATATGATGGGGCAAACTTATTACTATATTTAAGGAGTTTAGCAATTAGAAGTATGTGAAAGGAAAAGTAAATCTAAAGGGAAAATAGTGTAATTGATTTAAAAGTTACGATTGAAGCGAAATATAAGAATTTTGTATGTTTGTATTCTATGTTTACCAGGAATGGAATACATGAAGATGATAATTATAAATGAAGCTTATACAATCATAAATAAAGGCTAATAAAAAGCTGTAACAATTCCTATCATTTCTTCAAGTCAATTCTCAGTGAATGCGCAATAAAACTGACCTCTGACACATCACAAATCAATTAAACGCCCTGAAAGTATACGTATATAACCTCACGTATGTCGGTCACGGCAATACACAAGCATGCATCATCGTAGTCACGATCTACAATTATTAGGACATGCGGTGCATAAAACTGAATAGTGAAATTACAACAAAGTTTTTGATTTTACCATTGCAATGTCGTTGCAAATTCAGATCTGTTCGATATAAGAAATTGTATGAACTCAAACTTAAAGGTTTACTCACTGAAGAATTTCACTAAACACTTCGTAAATCTGTTCTCATATTAACTACAAAACGTCAAATAATAATGTTGTGTACAAAGTCACGCACACATTATAAAGTATGATCTCTGTATAATTACTAAAACGAGGTTGAAATTTATCTCTAAGATCTGTTAGTATAGTTAGGTTAATAAAAGTTATGCTAACAAAAGCACCTTAAAGTCAACTATCGAAAGAGTATAATATTCTGTAATATACATATATGGTATAACTGTCTCGTAGGTCTCTTGTTCGATTTCCGGGTTTGTAAATGTTTGTGTGATCTACAAATATTTGTTTCGGGGTCTAGGTGTTAAGTATTATATGTATGTATTTACAAAAAACCAAGGATGTTTATGTATTTATATCAGTTGTCTAGTACCCATAATACAATCTCTGCTTAGTTTGGGACTAGATGACATTGTGTGTAAGATGTCCGAAACGCTTGACATGTAACAAGTTATGTTGAACTTATAGTCCAGTCAATAAAAGCTTAACTTTGCCATTTTGGTTGAACACCTGCAACCAACGCCAAAATTTCCGTAAGTCTTTGTATATTAATATACTAAAATTGCAGGGTGCTGCAATACCGGCAAAGGGTGCAAATACATTGCAAAAGGGTGCAAATATAACTTTTTCGTCTATATCTCGCCATTGGCTGGAAAAATAAAAAAAGATCCTACTACAATATTATAGGAAATTAAATCCCCTACAAAAACTTGGAAACGTATTTTCGCGTATCTCTCATAGTTTTTGCACAAAATGCATTTAAAGGTGCAAAATGAAAAAAATGTTACTATTAATCTTTTTTTTTTATATTGAAGTGATATTACATGTTTCATTGGGATTCAAATGATATGTTTTGGGCATTTTTTTTTTATTTACACTTTTTTTCAATTACCTAATAATCTTGGCAAAAAAAACATTAAAATTTTTATTATATGACTAGCTGAGCCGGCAAACTTCGTACCGCCTCAGAATAATCATTAAAATATTATGCTTAGTTATTAAATGATACTGATAAATTGACAGCAGTGCCACCTAACGGGCCCCGGCCGGTACCGCCACAATCGCTTTGTTCCTGCATTTTAAATCTGTAATATCTTCAAAAATATTAATTTCAATTACATACTGTAAAGGGTCATATTAATCTATATTAGATGCACAAAGTATTTAAGGTACTTAATTGGATAAGGATTAATACTGTATTGCTTATAATCGTTTCGTAAATAATCCATTATTTCTAGTAAAAAGAAAGAAAGTATTGTAGAACTTTTTAAGGTGTACAATACTGTAGTACATTATTTTGATCTATCTCGTAGGGTATAGCCAGCGTTTGCAATGTAAGCGTAAAAAAATGGGTTTATTTACGACATCACATTAAAAACCTCTAAAATTATCAATGTCTCTCTACTTTTATGCATGTATTATACATATAAACCTTCTTCTTGAATCATTCTATCTAGTAAAGAAACCGGCGTCGAAGTCCGTTGTGTAGTTTTAACGATCGAAGCATTCATACTGACAGACAGAAAGTGGAAGCGACTTTGGCTTATACTATGTAGTGATAATTTAATTTTAGTTTTTTTTATTCCATTGGATTCAGAGCAAAATAGCATTTGAAACGTATATTTGCAGTATATATTACCTCTCCATTTACCTGAGCTATTATAAATTTCATTTCAGGGGGACGTTTATAATAATATATCACTGGCGGAGAAAGAGCGTGGTTTATTTTATATTATTCTTTCTACTACTATTCTACTCTTTTGCTCCCACTGATTCCAATTTTCTATATAAGAGTCTTCAATGTAAGAGTGAATAGGGAGAATAAGACAAATATGAGACCCTAGCGCTCGACGTAAATAGTACCATTGAGAACACACACACATGCGCTTGTTTTTCTATCTCGCTGAGTGCAATGAGTAAGACTGCAGCAGAAAATGCTCAACTAACTGTTTGTCACTTACTGTCACTATACTCCAAACTGTCGTTTCAGGGATATTTCGTTTTTGTGCGTCTAACTGTCCAAAAGTGATTTTTTGCAAAATAAACTTGATTCACTGTTTTCAATTTAAAGGAAACAATAAATCCTTCATTTTTATGTTCTATTTGTATGAAGAAAACGTAAGATGTAACAATTGTTGTGAAAATACATACTGATTGTAGTGATTGGTATGGTAAGAGTGAGGACCTCAGTGAAATGGCTAAGAAAACAATTATCTCTGTATGTGCAGAAATTTTACAGGACAAAATAAAGGAAACTCGTTACGAAACAAAAAGTTATCTACAACCGGACAAATTCCCTGATAACGTTGTATCAGAAATAC
The DNA here is from genome assembly GCA_932526445.1 of Phragmatobia fuliginosa. Taxonomy (NCBI): domain Eukaryota; kingdom Metazoa; phylum Arthropoda; class Insecta; order Lepidoptera; family Erebidae; genus Phragmatobia; species Phragmatobia fuliginosa. The sequence goes on along the minus strand of OW052064.1, from coordinate 8,675,774 downwards.
CTCCACTATTAACTTGCTTCCTACATAAATTATTATTAAATGATGAAAATATCGTATCGGATGAATGTCCTGTTATCCCAAAAATAGATACTATTGGCTATAGTATTATTTCAGCACTTCGTCCTAAATCCTTCATTCGTTTCTTCAACTAGCTGTTGAGACATACATTTATCGAAAAACAGGATCGATGTTAGTTATCAATCTACTAAGCAAACTGGGTGTTTGCACATCATACCATAATATTCAGCTTCATGAAGCTTCATCTATAATTTAATCTCAGAAGACTATAATTACTGATGCTTTCCTTCAATATGTCTTTGATAATACTGACCGTAATACAAGGTGGGCCAAAAGAAATCACCCTATTGAAAGATGCTCTTATTTTTGCAAATGGTGGCTAATGTCAAATCTGTTTTGACATTTGTAAACTAAACAGATGTAGAATATAAGTAAACAAGCCATGGAGCGATACACTCCCCGCGGAATGCGGAATAATCGTGTATATTCTTTTGCGTAACAATTCATCTGTGGTGTTGGCTCAGCGCGAATTCCATCGCCGATTCCCTGGTCGTCCGGCACTAACTGCGCAGACACTGGGCCGTTTGGCCAGGGACCACAAGAAACGCTGCCAAGAGTGGCCAGCCCCGGAGCGCCTATTCTGCCGAGAATATCGCAGCTGTTGCTGAGGATGTCGAGCTGTCGCCTTAAACATCAACCAGACGCCGTATCTCGCAATTACCCTCAGCCGGTCGTCCCTAAGGTGAATTTTGGTCAAAGACCTGCGCATGTCCGTGCATCGGCTGCTGCATGTCGACCACTAAACGCATGTAGCCTACGCCCATGCGATTCTCAATCTCGAGGACGAAGTAGACGATTTTTCGACCAAAATAATAATGAGCGATGATGCTCATTTCCACCTCAGCGGGTACGTGAACAAGCAAAACTATCGCTTCTGGGGCACCGAAATTCCACGAGTGTAGCACGAGGAGCCATTACACCCGCGAAAAGTGACTGCATGGTGCGCTGTTCAAGCTGGAACAGTCATCGGTCCATTTTTTTTCGAGGACGCCGCTGGTCAAACGACAACAGTAAACGGTGCGCCTTATATGGCCATGTTAACCGAGTTTTTTCTGCCACAATTGAACAAATTAGGACTGGAGGACATGTTCCAACAAGACGGAACAACGGCATACACTGCGCGAGATACAATCGATATTCTGAAGGCGGCGTTCCCGGGTCGCCTCATCTCTAGTTTTGGCGATTTGCACTGGCCCGCAAGATCGCCCGATTTAACCGTTCCAGACTTTTTTGTGGGGTTTTTTGAAGTCCCGTGTTTATGTGAACAAGCCCGAGACCCTGGAAGCCCTCAAGGGCAACATTCGACATGAGTGCGAGAATCTGTTCTCGCTGAAGTGATGAAAAATGCCATAAAACGAGCCCGTATAGCAATCGATTGTGGCTGCGCCCATTTGGCCGATATCATCTTCTCGACTTCACTATTAAAATTCTAAAGGTTAAAACAAACATAATCAAAAAACAAAATCGAAGTTTTTCATTTAGAAAAAAATTGAGAGCCAAACAACATCGGATGACTTCTTTTGGCCCATCCTAGTAAACTATGTTTAGCGATTTCACCTCTTGTATCACCATCGTATATAACATTTCTATCAGGCATATTACATGCCTCCCGTTCATTAGATGACCATCCTCCCAAATTTGAAAATTTGCAAATTTGCGCTGAATCCGATGGAATAAAAAAAATATCATTTAATAAAATTGAAATGAATTTTTTGTCAAGATTATTAGGTATATGAAAAAAGGTATAAATAAGTAAACAAAAATGTCCGAAAAATATTAATTAAATCCCAAGGAAACATGTAGGATCGCTTCAAAATGAAAAAAAAAGATTAATAATATTATATTTACAATTTTGCACATTTAAATGCATTTTGTGCAAAAACTATGAGAGATACACGAAAATACGTTTGCAATTTTTTGTAGGGGTTTTAATTTCCTACAATTTTGTAGTAGGTTCTTTTTTTATTTTTCCAGCCAATCGCGAGATATAGACGAAAAAGTTGTTTTTGCACCCTTTTGCAATGTATTTGCACCCGTTGCCGGTATTGCAGCACCCTGCAATTTTAGTATATTAATCTACGAAGACTCACGGAAATTTTGGCGTTGATTGCAGGTGTTCAACCAAAATGGCAAAGTTAAGCTTTAATTGACTGGACTATTATGAAAATGAGGAAAACAAACGACTACTCTTATGAATATATTTTATCGAAATCTTGTAAATTGTACCAAAACATGATATCGAAAACTAGAAATATTATGTTCTCATTGCTCCCGTTAAATGAACTACGTCGAGCTTACTAAAGCAAGGTTGTGATATTTTTAGAACCTCTTTATGAGTCTACTCGGCAAGTCTTTAGTAATATTGATTTGAATTTACATAAATATAATAAACTGTAATTTCCAAGCCGAAGGGAAGGAAAATGGCATTGGCATGTTTTTGAGAAGATTTCCATAGTAAAGTTTGGCAATGAAAAAGACCATTCGAGTCTTTCTAATTCTGTTTAATTTTTATTTTCAGGACCCAACTCGAGTCGTATGTCCAGTTATTGACGTGATCAGCATGGACACTTTCCAGTACATAGGCGCGTCGGCAGACTTGCGCGGCGGTTTCGATTGGAACCTGGTATTCAAGGTAAACTACCAATAATTCCAACCAACTATCGATGTTATTGGAGTGATTTTGGGCCTGCTTGTATAGAATTTTTAAATTATTGAGTAGGCATGTCAGTCACGGGCCTTATTTACTTTAGTAGCAATGTCCGTTTTGTGTACATTTATCATTAGATTAAGTTTTCTGAATAAAAACCAATGTAATAAAAAAGCGGCCAAGTGCGAGTCGGACTCGCCCATGAAGGGATCCGTATCAGCAAGTAACATCATATAAAAGTTCTTGTAGTTCGTTGTAACTTTGATCGATGTTTTTATAATAGTGTATTGATTGAATGAAAGGTAAATTGCAGTTTACGATTTATGACGTATTAAAAAAAAACTAATTACTAGATCTCGTTCAAACCAATTTTCGTTGGTAGTTTGCATGGTAATGTACAACATATATTTTTTTTAGTTTTATCACTCTCTTATTTTAGAAGTTACAGGGGGGGGGACACATTTTTCCACTTTGGAAGTGTCTCTCGCGCAAACTATTCAGTTTAGAAAAAAATTATAGTAGAAACCTCAATATTAGTTTTGAAGACCTATCCATAGATACGTCACACGTATGGGTTTGATGAAAAAAAAATTTTGGAGTAACAGTTCCAAATATGGGGACCCCCAAAATGTATTTTTTTTTCTATTTTTATGTGAAATCTTAATGCGGTTCACAGATTACCAAGTTTCAAAAGTATAATTCTTATGGTTACGGAAAAAAGTGGCTGTGACATACGGACGGACAGACAGACATGACGAAACTGTAAGGGTTCCGTTTTTTGCCATTCGGCTACGGAACCCTAAAAACTAGTCAAATAAGTAACATATCAGTTCTGTTGGTAGAAATAATCATTTAAATTGTTTCAATAAATACGGATATAAATTAATTTACTTAATTCAAAGAAATGAGCTTAATCATTTCAAAATATTTTTTCTTATTATTGGTCCAGCAATGGTATATAGTATATTATTCCTTCGAATTCATCATTTCCCTCCTCAATCTTTAAATAATGAAATCTAAGAGAATATATAGTATGCATGTAATTATTACCATTTTAGTGGGAGTACTTATCGCACGCTGAGCGAAGTGCGCGCCTGAGTGACCCTACACAAGTAATCAGAACACCCATGATCGCTGGTGGACTTTTCAGTATGGACAGAAAGTATTTCAACACCCTTGGAAAGTACGATATGAAGATGGACGTTTGGGGAGGAGAGAATCTAGAAATTTCTTTTAGGTGAGTCAGTCAAAAAGTTTTTATTCACGATAACCCAATACAGTACAGATGTGTTTATAATTTGAAAAAAAATATTAACATAAACTCGTATATTGAAGTAAACATAAATATTGCAATTTATAAAGTTTACTTTCAAGTATGTAAAGCGAATATTTTACCAAATATCAAATATTGATTAGTGACTGGATAATTAAAGAGCCAATTAAAAAAATAAACTAAATATACTGTTGTAGTCATGCTTCAATTAACAACGAAACTGATGTCTAACATTATATTGATATTCGAAAGAAATTCAAAAGTTAAAATGTATAAGTAATCTGGGGGATTCAAACAAATTAGATAAATAATATTAATTTCCCTTAGAAAATTCGTATCATGTTCTCACAGAAGTTCTTAATGGCATACTTCAAAACTCCAGGGTCTGGCAATGCGGTGGATCTCTCGAAATAGTTCCGTGTTCGAGGGTAGGCCATGTATTCCGCAAGCGTCATCCTTATACATTCCCGGGAGGGTCTGGGGCTGTGTTCGCCCGAAACACCAGGAGAGCTGCCGAAGTATGGATGGATGATTACAAGGAACTCTATTACCGATCGCAGCCATTAGCTAAGCAAGTGGATTTCGGAGAGTAAGTTTATTAAATTCTTTGCAATTTTCTATTTTTGTTTTACCCAGAAAAGATTACTGGATCCCTTTTGTTTGTTTCAAAACAATTACCAGCTTGCTGGTAAACTTTAATTTTAGTTCTTTTTTTGGAGTAAAGAAACTAGATAGGATTAGGTCACTAAAGTTGACGATAAAATAGGTCTCAGATATGAAGAGAACATTAACTTAAAATGGAATGATGAATGTATATGATTGAAGAAGCAATTTGAACATCGATATTTATAATATTGAAAACAATACCTAAAATTACACACACTCAACAAATTTATGAGCAGTTTCTTCAATTGTCTACCTTTGCTATTTTAAATATTCCCTCTTACATTTGTAGTCTAAATCTAGAAATACAAACTTTGTCCTTCGCAGCATATCAGAGCGAGTTGCTCTTAGACATAAGCTTCACTGCAAGCCGTTCCGTTGGTATCTGGAGCATGTTTATCCTGAACTGCAAGTGCCGAGTGTAACTCAAGTGTCCAATGTCATCAGACAAGGAGCCAAGTGTTTGGATACTATGGGTCACCTGGTTGACGGAACAATAGGTATGTTCACATAGTCGATTATTAAACGATATTTGGAGTGAAATCGTTAAAATGGATACTGTTTCATATTAATTAAAATATTATTAAGACTGAACATACGCGTCATAGATTATTAAGAAATAACAGCCTCTAAAAAAATGAAAAATAATGATTCAAACTAACTCAACAAAACTACTGGCATTAAATTCACCAAATTCCTAAAGTTCTTAGTTGAATACGATACTTTTTGTACTTGTAGATAGAGGTAAACTTGCAATAGTCAAGGTATATAGTACATTTTCATCATTAACATCTTATAACAGTCTACAACTAGACTTAAGCCTTTCAAAGGTTCATGGTTAAGTGTACGAAATTACTGTTCCAGGCATGTACCCTTGTCATTACACAGGCGGCAATCAAGAATGGCGCTTTGAAAACGGTCAAATCAAACACCACCGTCTCTGTGTTGCCCTATCTCCCAAAGACCACGTCACGGCAATACTAGCAGGATGTGATTCAGCAGACGACACACAATTATGGACAAGACAAGGACTTTTAATCAGACACGCTAAGTTCAGCGCATGTCTGAATGCAAACCAGCCTGCCATCCACATCGACCTGTGTGACGAAGATAATCCAAGTCAACAATTTACTGTTTAAACCAGCTTTAAGTGGACACATGAAATTTTGAGAGTGCATTTTTTTATTCTGCAAAAGTTTTAGCAGAATAAAAAGTTTCGTGTTATATATTTATTGAACAAATTTAGTTTACTAACTTGGTCGTATAGAGAATGCCTGAAAAGTAATATTCCTGAAGGGAATTTCAAAAGTTCATTGTCATTATGAACTCTGAACCCGATAGTAAGCCTATGATTAACACCTAAAATAAACCTCTAATAAATATAAAACTAGATGTCATAAGTTTTAAGACATTAGCTGTCTCAGATCTGAAACGAAATAGAAGAAGTTGGTTTATCTTCAATAGGGATAACACTCTGAAAAGAATCTAATGTATTTTTATAGTAAATTATAACGAATGTAGTCACTGATAAGACTTTACACAATTTGTTTATAACGATAAGTAGACCTGGCTTCGGTACTTATTATTTTAGTACCTTCCTTAATATTTACATCACTATATTGTTCGTCGTCTTCGTCACGACGAAACTGCCCAAACTTATTATTTGTAAATATTGTTTTAAGATTTACTACTTCAACATTCCATTTGTTTGAAAACAAAACGATTGTTCTAAAAATTTTATATTTTTAGTTGTTTTTTTTTATCTAGTGATCTGAAACTGTATATTCCAAATGTACCATATATATACTTATTATTAAGTAGTGAGTAATGAAAACTTTTATTTAACTTAGGTAGTTACCACTATTATAAATAAATACACATTATGTGCCGGGAATGTGGAATGCGGATATATTATTAAGATGATCAGTTGAAAGTATCAGAAAGTTTATTGATTTATGGCATATATAACTGACAGTGCTCTGAATCTCTTTCTTAATCATCTAATTTTGATTAAGTCTTAACTTACACTAACACTTAGTTATCTATTTAATATTTTTTTTATTAGCCGTTTTACTACTTTATACATAAAACCACTGCTCGTAGTATAACAAGAACGGTATCATCTCGCCTTAGAGTACAAGTAAAAATCACAAGCAGTTATTCTAAGTTCTTAGTTATAAGTTTCTTGTAATAAGTTGATCAAAAACTAGGTTGCAGATCAAACAATTTACTTTATGCAACATAGTTTTAATAGTGATTATTAATGTATTAAGAAAATCTTCAACAAAGAATGCGCCTATACAGATAAATTGGCAATGTATGTCGTGTTTTTAAGATATGTAATTATTTCAATACTCGCTAAAATAGATTTTTTATTTACATTTGTTATTTTAGTTTCTTGAGAAAGTATTAATTTATTGTAAATATGTATTTTTCGTATTCTTTAATTATATTTTAGATAAACATCGGTTTGTAGCCTTTTAATGCTTCAAGGTGTATGTTTTAATTTGTAAATATTGATTCCTAAACTCTCATGTCTTGATGCATTTTTATAAAATGTGTGCTCAATATTTTTAAAGACACTTAAATATGACGGCGATGTGAAGAAGAAAAGTTTCCAAATTGTAGTTGAAACATAACATCATCTACGTAGCTATTCTAAATTTCTTTAAGTATTGATTTGATGATTTACTTTAGGAGATAACAATATAATATAACTCAAATTCATTATTATGAGCACTTTTGACATATTAATACATTTTACGTAAATTTTAATTAGTAATTCTAAAAATAATTTAAAGCAATATGTTGTGTGAAATGGTTAATAATATTCTAAAAAAGTTAAATAATGAAGTTACAGACTTAACAGTAACATTTAATAGTTGTAAAATAAGATTCTTATTAGTCTACTGGATCGATCACGCACCCCAAATTATATTTTAAGAATCATTGAAAGTTATAACTTATATGGTTTATAGTATGTAAATAAGTAAATATTAGTAGTAAAAACTGTAGATTCGAAAATTATCAAACAATTAGGGGAAACATTCGAAAAGCGGAATTAATTTACATGAAAGACGACTACTATCAAGACGGTAAATTGAGTGAGCGCAACTGGTTTCGGGTTTATTACCTATGTGTATAGTAAGTTTAACTAGTAAAACATACCTGTGTGCACCTATTTTCTAGATCATATTAAAAATAACAACATAGGTTTGTTAAGTCTTAATAATTCAAATTTTTAAACCCAAATCTTTCATTCATAAAGAAAATTGTTCGCTAGGGATTGGTAATTGAATTGGAATTAACAAAATTGAGATTGACAAAATGTGACGGTTACAACTCAAATGTATTGTACATTTGTACATAACCTAAAACTACAATAAGTAGAAGGTAAATAATACAATGTTGACACCAATTCTGTTAGAACAGGCGAATCGACTGTACTAGTCAGATTGATGAGAGTTGATTTACTTCGTTCGATTGTAAACATATGCGTGATTTTATTTTAGTGAGAAATACATTTGGTAAATAAATACATTTCAAGAATAATATTTCTTTTATTACCTACCAGTTTACCCATTCAATTATGTGTCTGCATACTAAATATTTATTGTTCGATTGCTGTAGTGTAATTAAAAGCAACAAAAGTAATTAGAAATAGTACTACGGTTTTTATAAGAATCTAATACTTTCATAAATGATAACATTTTTAAATTTCCTTTCTTCCTTCAGCGCTAAAAGACGTGGATGATGTTTTTTTTTATTTGACACCAAATTGAACTTATTTATTTCGCATTGGGTCAAATATATATATACCAGTTGGTTATAGAATTATAAGGAAACAATTAAACAACTTGTATTATTCCTCGTAGTTTATTGAACTAAATAAGGGTAAGAATTTACATTCAAAAAGTAGAAATAACATTTTTATTTGGAGCAACTTACCATATCTCTTATCACGAAGGTAGCGTAGGCGAATATAACAAACCGCCAATTTGGCACTTATAAACACAGAAATGATTTTGTATCACATGATAGCTAATAGCTTTAAAACACGAACCACCTATTCTACTAAAATTATAATTATCTTAATATACATACCTACTTAAAAACCGCTAAACAATTACTTTGCGTTTCTGCTAAAGAAGAACTCTTACTCAGTCTTAAAATTATCCCTTTCCTTAAAACTATTACTAAACATGAGCACTGACTAACGATTACTTTTACAAAATATCATATTTATCATTTTTTTGATATTTATTTATCACACTGAGTGAGACAACAGTTTTTAAACTGTAGCGACTTTTACAAATATACAAAGTTTTAGTAGATCTTGCAGCCTTTCCCCTTTTTATTGGTATTAGTACTAAAAGTACTCCATTAGGACTATAAAGTCAATTTTTTTTTTTTTTTTTTTACGTGTGGAAATCCCCGCGGACCGTCACCCCGTCGGGGGTTACGGCGGGGTGGTGTGTCGGACTCGAACCGACTAAAACCACACGGTGTGACGCTCTCTGCGCCTTTGTATTGGAAGGAGTCCAGGGAGGGGATTTCCTTCTGGACAAGGACTATAAAGTCCATACGCCAAGGACTACCTTGGAGTGTGGACTTTATACTATTACTACATGTCATAATGTCATGTCATCAAGGATGTGATACCGAAGCACACGCGTGGGTTATACATATGTACCTACTTAATGGATTGTAGTTGTGCTAGTTCCTACATCAGCCAGAAGATTACTCACAATATCAGTACTTATTAATTCGCGTTAAACAAATCAATGATCGCTGAGTACTTGTTGGAATTAGGACCAAACAACTAGGTTGAGCTACATAAAACGCAGGTTTTAGCCACAGATGGTAATTAGTAGAATAGTACATGAAACGTTTAAAATAAAGATATTCGTAAATTTCAACCGGGAAGACGGATACCGACTATCCACTCTTGGAATTGAAAATCCTAACATCAGCGTGTGCAATCCCCCGCATGGGAACGAAACATAACAGTACAAACAGTCAATACAACCCGTTCAATGTGTCGGAACAAAGAAGGTACTTTTAAAATAATTTTATCAAGAATAAGTTCCACTACCTATACAACAAACAGTCATTTCAATTTCATTGGATATCATTATATCAAAATGATGTTCATTTATCAGGTCCTTTACTCAAAGTGAAAAACATTATAAATAACAAATGAATAATAAATATAAATAATAATATACAAATTGTATCCCTATGAAGCTTTCCCATATCCCGATATGGTTGCATGATAGAGATATCAAGCAATCCTTGAAGCGATTTGTGTATCCTCTCTAAATTTCAGCTCAAAAAGTTCATTGTAGAACTGCTTGAGTTTTGAAGAGTACAAAAACACACTTATAATTTCTATAAATAAAGATTTTCATACTGAAACTGAACTCATTTTGCTCTTTATAAAATTCCCTATAACTTTAATGCCCCTAAAAGCATAATTAGGCGAGAGTCTTTGACGCAGTAGGTAGTAACCAGACATGTTCATGGCCACGAGGATTCCTACTAACATACCGAAGTCCGTCCAAAATGATACACCGGTCATTCCCATCATCTTTACGAAGTAACTGAAATATAAAGAAAGACAACATTAATAATTATAAAAAGCGGCCAAGTGCGAGTCGGACTCGCCCATGAAGGGTTCCGCATCAGCAAGTAACATCATATAAAAGTTCTTGTAGTTCGTTGTAACTTTCATGGATGTTTTTAGGGTTCCGTAGCCAAATGGCAAAAAACGGAACCCTTATAGATTCGTCAAGTCTGTCTGTCTGTCTGTCTGTCTGTCTGTCTGTCTGTCTGTCTGTCTGTCCGTCCGTATGTCACAGCCAATTATTTCCGAAACTATAATAGCTATACTGTTGAAATTTGATCAGTCGATGTATTCTGTGAACCGCATTAAGATTTTTACATAAAAAAAGAAAAAAAACAATACATTTTGGGGGTCTCCATACTTGGAACTGAAACTCAAAAATTTTTTTTTCATCAAACCTATACCTGTATCTATGGATAGGTGTTCAAAAATGATGTTGAGGTTTCTAATATCATTTTTTTCTAAACTGAATAGTTTGCGCGAGAGACACTTCCAAAGTGGAAAAATGTGTGTCCCCCCCCCTCTAACTTCTAAAATAAGAGAGTGATAAAACTAAAAAAAAAATATGTTGTACATTAACATGCAAACTACTAACGAAAATTGGTTTGAACGAGATCTAGTGAGTAGTTTTTTTTTTAATCCCTACTTAATATTATAAATGCGAAAGTACCTCTGTCTGTCTGTCTGTTACGCTTTCACGCCTAAACCACTGTATCGATTTTGATGAAATTCGGTATGATGATAGAACTGAACTTGGGAAAGGACATAGGCTACTTTTTACTGCAATAATCGAGACACAAAGACCAAAGCTAGGTGATTATAAAAATACATAAATCGAAGATGTCAAAATGTATCACTGTTTACCTCCTGTCAAAACTTCACAGGTTGCTAGGAATAACACACTTGCATGGCAACCATAATGATAGTTTGTAAATGACATATAGACCAGTAGACCAGAGTAGATAATTTTTGAAAACAAATAAAATTATAGTAGGATGAAACCTATTGGAAAAGGAGGAGAATATTATAAAAATGAAAGGAAAAATAATTTACGGGCGATCTGAGGTCGGGAAGGGGTAGGGAGGGAGGTTTTCGGATCCTTTAACCGGGGCGTGAAAAAGCATCTCACTAAGCCGCCATAGTGTGGGCCGCCATACATTATTGTCCGCATTCGCAGCAAGTGTGGTAGCCCCGACCCTTGGATTCTGCTCATGCTTTCCATCAGGCAGGGTAGAGTCAGATTGGATGGCTAAATATATACAACAAAGGGTAAAAAACGGTTTATCTCGATTTCCAGCAAAACTACAAGGAAAATAGTTAAATGGCAAAGTTGTAGGTAATTAAAAGATCTACAACTTTTTAGGGTTCCGAAGTTTATGACTTCGAACCCTTATAGATATGTCATGTGCGTCTGTCCATCCGTCCGTCCGTACGTCCTCGACTTGTCGTCCAAACAGTAAGTGCTAGAAAGATGAAACTTTGCATGAATATGTATTGTAATTACGTCGACAAAGTGCTACAATAAAATTATGAAATATATTTTTATTTAGGGTACCTCCCCTACACGTAAAGTGGGGATGTTTTTTTTTCTCACTGCTACCCCGTCATGTAGGGTATCATTATATAGGTCTTTTAAAAACATTACAGGTTTGTTAAGACGATTTTTTGATTTAGGTATCCGTTTGCGAGAAATTCCACTTTAAAGGCAAACTTTTTGTAAAAACAGGCCGTCCCGCCCGCCGAAAAATTTGTGATAGTGGTCCATATAATGAACTTTAAATGAAAACTATAACGAATTAGATGACTTTGTTAGTTCAGGAGTTATAGAGGCTTAACTTTTACAATGCGCTTACTTGGAAAAGTCATACAAAATCAACGCATTAATACGTAAACATAACAATTATCACACACTTGGCCGATTTTTTATAATATCATTGATCAAAACACTATTATTAAAACAGCGATCAAAGTTACAACTTACTACAAGAAATTTTATATGATGTTACCTGCTGATACGGAACCCTTCATGGGCGAGTTCGACTCGCACTTGGCCGCTTTTTATACTAGTGTATTGATTGGATGAAAGGTAAATTGAGAGTTACGATTTATGACGTATTAAAAAAAAACTACTAACTAGATCTCGTTCAAACCAATTTTCGTTGGTAGTTTGCACGGTAATGTACAACATATTTTTTTTTAAGTTTTATCACTCTCTTTTTTCAGAAGTTAGAGGGGGGGGGACACACACATTTTTCCACTTTGGAAGTGTCTCTCACGCAAACTATTCAGTTTAGAAAAAAATGATATTAGAAACCTCAACATAATTTTTGAACACCTATCCATAGATAGAATCACACGTATAGGTTTGATGAAAAAAAATTTTTTGAGTTTCAGTTCCAAGTAATGGGACCCCCAAAATGTATTGTTTTTTATATATTTTTATGTAAAAATCTTAATGCGGTTCACAGAATATATCGACTGACCAAATTTCAACAGTATAGCTCTTATAGTTTCGGAAATAATTGGCTGTGACATACGGACGGACAGACAGACAGACTTGACGAATCTATAAGGGTTCCGTTTTTTGCCATTTGGCTACGGAACTCTAAAAATCCACAAACATCTCAATCATTTTATTTAATCTGGGTTCAATAGAAATTCTTTCACTTTTATGAGAGAGTTTACTAGTAAAGCAAATGACACTAGGCGCAATCAAGTCTATAACAATATTATAAGGCGCTATTTTTAAATTGGTTTGCCCTCACTTACATGTAGCTTTTAAGAGGGCCCTTCCCGATTCGTCTATTGTCAACGCGAGCATAGTTGAAAAGCTTGTTGTTTCATGCAGCGCAATGTTATAAAAAGAGGAAAAGCGAAAAGAAAGAGAAAGCGCCTTGGCATTCGGTAACTTTCGTTCGTACCAAAATAAAGAAATAAGAAGTAAACATAAAAATTATGTATTGGACATGATGTTAAATCTACCGACTACTACTGACTACCGAACCTTATTCTATGCGGGGCCTGACACGCACTTGGCCAATTTTTAAATTTGCGATTTACAAGTCATTATTATGGTTGCTATGCAAGTGTGTTATGCATATCAACCTGTGAAGTTGTGACAGGAGATAAACAATGCCACATTTTGAGATTTACCATTTATGTATTTTTATAATCTAGGTGATTATAAAAATACATAAATGGTTTTCACTTTTTGTATTTCTATTTTTGCAGTAAAAAGTAGTCTTTATGTTATTCTGGTATATAAGCTATACTACTGTAAAGTTTCATCCAAATCCATTCAGTAGTTTTTGTGTGAAAGAGCAACAAACATACATACTCACACTTTCGCGTTTATAATATTAGTTTAATATAAAAATGCGTTATTTAAAATCTGCGCCATTCGGCGCTTGATAATCAACTTCCCCGTTTCATCCCCGCCCTGAACCCGCTCGACTCGTCCCCCGCATGCCTCTTACCGCCACTTGTCAACAAGCGAGTGAGAAAGCTATAATATTGAACAAAAAATAGTGTGCGGAAATTTCATTAAACTTGTTCCAAGAAATACGTTTTTTTCAGTAAGCCTTACAAGTTTGTGAAATAAATGTTGTCTTTTTTGATTACGCTATTGCATTTTCAAGGTTTCTATCACAATATTTTCTTTACTTTTATAATTTATGAGTACATTCTCAACTCCCGAAATTCAGGTAAATTGCAAAAAAGCTGATTTTTGCAATCTTACACTAAATTTATTTCTCTAAATTTTGATCTTTTGTTTTTGATAGAAAGCTAGATATAATGCACAAGATAAATAGTAATTCAAAACTTTCAACGAAAGATATATTATTACGCCATAATCACGCCCGTGCGTTTGTATGAAAAGTAAGACGGGTTGGCCGCTCTTAAAAACAGCATTAGTACAACGCGATATAGAATTTAATATAATGCACTTTGATTCAAAATCTATAATTTTTGAAGTCGCAACTAGCAAAAAAATAAATTAAATTAAATGCAATGGAAATCTAAAATATTGACGTTATTAACGATGCCAACTATCAATGTCACATTACATATGTGTAATACAAAGTAATGGATATCATATAAAAACACTTACGTAACATCCTTGTATTCACAATACTGTACATCATCAGGACACACCAGATCGTTCCTAGGAGGGCCATAGATTGCAACAATTAGACCTTCGATTCCATATCTTAGATAAGAACAAGATCTTCCTATCCTCCAAATCAAGGGTATGGGGTCATCTCCATAACCAATACCATATACTGCCAGGAGCATTAGTGGTACACACAATGACGGTCCCAGGAAAACGGAATTCTGGAAATGTATTACAGAATTTAATATTCAAGGGTTTACGTTTGGTGAAGTATTATTCATGAATTGTGGTGATAGTATCTAAATATTACGTCTAACAGATTTGAGTGGTCACAGTAGATCCTTAAAAAATTGTAAGTCACGATTTTGATCAAAAAAAGATACTCACAAATTGGAGAATTTTCTTTACACCTTTTTGTGATTAGAACAACAATTTGGAAACGGATTTTATTCAAATATATAAAAAAAAATATAAAAATAATAATTGGTCTGAAATTCAATTTTTTAGCTGAGGTATAGATTAACATAGATTAACCGTTAGTTTTAAATGTAGAAAAAAGTCTTACCACGACACTCAACATAGATGATATCACAGTTCCCATAGATTCTGATATCAGTGCTATCAAAATGCAGGTAGTACTAAACATTAATATCCTGCTAAATTCCATCGGCTGTGATGTCAACGGATATGTGATAACTAAGTATATTAAGCTGAAGAATATGGTAGATGGTGTCCGAGAGCAAACCAAAGCTGCATAATAAGCCTTCAGGCCATACCACCTGTTGAAATATTCGCGTTTCACCAACTGAACTTCATTAGGAACTGGAAAATTATAAACTCTTTTAAACCAACATTTCGTCTGTTTTCTTGATGTAACTTTGAGCTGAGCATGAGTTGTCCTCAATTAAAAATATAATTTTTGACTCATTTTAGTATCTCCAAGTGAACATTTTAAAAATATGTTTTTAGAAAATAGCCATGAATGACCAAATTTACTGACAACTATATAGTTCAACCAAATCAAATTTAGAAATTCAGGTAAAACCGGTTGAACTAGTAGCCGAGCCTAAATTATCTTGGGAATAAAGGCTAGGAAGAAGAAGAATCTAGACTAGCGTCATCATCATCATCATCCTTTAACAGTCCACTGCTGGACATAGGCCTCTCCATGAAAAGGATATATTGGCCTACTATACCACACTGGCCAGACGGGTTGGTATAGGGTTGGTTTCAAGTTACGATGGATCGCTGGTCGGTCCGGCTGGAGACTCCACGTGCTGGCTTCGCCACCGTAGAGGCGCTTCAGCCGGTCATCGGCGAATGGGCAGTGCGGCAGCACGGGACTCTTACCTTCCGACTGACGCAGGTTCTTTCCGGGCATGGTTGCTTCGGAAAGTACCTGCACTCGGTCGCCAGGAGGGAATTGAGTCCCGCCTGCCACCACTGCGACTGCAGTGAGGATTTGGCTCATCACACGCTGGCGGTCTGCCCTGCATGGGAGACGCAGCGCCGGGTCCTCACTGCAGTCATCGGAGGGGATCTCTCGCTGCCGGCCGTCGTTCGTTCCATGGTCGGCAGCGAGAGCTCATTTACCGCGGTCGCAACCTTCTGCGAGGACGTAATCACGCAGAAGGAGGCGGCGGAGAAGGCCCGGGAGGACGACATCCAATCGGACCAGATTCGCCGCCGGCGACTCGGGCGGCGGAGGCGCGAACATCTGCGCCTCATGCCGCCTTGAGTGTGGCCGTGGGTGGACGGGACGGGTTTTCCCTCCACCCGCACTATGTGGCCAGCCGCGAGGGGGCGGCGTCGGTGTGTGCCGGGCGCCGCCTAAGAGAGGGTCGTCAAATCGAGACGGTGCCCGCATCAGGAGCGGGCAGGCGCTGGAGAAGTTCAGAAGGAGATCCCACCCTGGACTTCTCCTACTCCTAAACGGAGAAGCGCGGAGAGGGCACACTGTGTGTTTTTTAGTCGGTTCAAGTCCGACACACCACCCCCGCCGTAACCCCGGTGGGGTGACGGTCCATGATGATTTTTCACACACTAAAAAAAAAAAAAAAAAAAAAAAGGGTTGGTTTCAAGTTTTCCTTCTCTTTGCATTGATGTTGTCTTGCGTAGTTTATCCCTTAGTCGCCTTTTACGATACCCGCGGGATGAATTGGGGTGGTGACACTCTGTATTCTTAATCCGTCACCACACGCCAACCCTATTTTAATAAAAAAAAAATTTGGCGTAGAAAAGTATTTACGAGAAAACTAAATTGACAAATAATAAAATCAATACATAGGAAATGTATATCCATAAAAATATATTTGTAAAGAGATTTTATAAGAAATGTACACAAAACCTAGTTGCTTAAATATTTCCAGCAAATTTACTTACATGAAAGTAACACAGGCATCATTGGTATATAAAGCATGGAAATGATACAAGCGTAACAAAAACCAAAATTGAAGATAGTCTTCGAAGCGTCGTAACCCATATTGTTAAATATTCCGCTTACCATAAAACCAATGAATAAGTGCATACATACTCGTAACCGCAAATAATTCTGGAAGTAAAAGAACATCATCATTAGCTTTGAAAACTACTATCATTTGAATATATACAGGGTGAATTTTTGAGACGGGACAGTAAGGGTAGGTACCTTAACCGTTATAGTTAGAGGAAAACGCTTTTAGAAGACTATCCATAATTTTTTAAAATATTCTGAACGGCATTTACAGATTTTTAAAAAAATGTACAGCCTGCAAGAAAATTGTCATTTTAAACAAAAACTTTTTTTGATGCCAATCGCTCCTGTTTCTTATAAGGATCAATAGTCTCTACTGGACTGACCGAGGTTTGAGTACTAGAAATGTCAGAAATCGCAAAAAACTTTTCCCATACATTTGTACGGAAATAAATCATTTTAATATGTATTTTATACATAGACTAACATAGCTTACATTTAGATGATCTACGGAATAAGTTGCTCAAAACAACCGCCGTTTTCACGAATACATAAGTTCACTCATTTTTGTACTGAGCTAGTAGCAGCCGATAATTTTCTTGGATAGATATCATTTAAAATCCTGGTTAATGCATCTTTCAGCTCCTGAATACTGTTGTATTTTTTTTGGAGACATTGTTTTTAGGTAGCTCCACAAAAAGATATCGAGAGGCATTAGATCAGGGCTACGAGGTGGCCGCTTGGTTGAACCATGTGTACCTACCCACTGTGCCCCGCACTGCCTATTTAAAGTAGAATACGCAGGTGTTGTGCGGAGCGCCATCTTGCTGAAAATAAACTTTTCGCAATTCTGACAGGAGCCATTCATCCAACTGGTTTTGGAGATTCTCTAACTCTGACGTCGTTATACACGGCAGAATTAAGAGTACCTTCATAAAATTCCACCATTACCACTTGATACTTGTCGCAGTGGAAATTTATTCGTGTACCACACCAATGCAAATTTCGTGTTCCTATTATTTACTAAATACGCATAAAGAATAAAAAAAAGATAAAATACATATTAAAATGATTTATTTCCGTACAAATGTATGGGAAAAGTTTTTTGCGATTTCTGACATTTCTAGTACTCAAACCTCAGTCGGTCCAGAAGAGACTTTTGATCCTTATAAGAAACAGGAGCAATTGGCATCAAAAAAAGTTTTTGTTTAAAATGACCATTTTCTTGCTGGCTGTACATTTTTTCCAAAATCTGTAAATGCAGTTCATAATATCTTAAAAAATTATGGATAGTCTCCTAAAAGCGTTTTCCTATAACTATAACGGTTAAGGTACCTACCCTTACTGTCCCGTCTCAAAAATTCAAAATGTATAGATATGTACCTCTATCGTGACGGCCCTAATCATTGAGCAACACGACAGGGAGAAGCTATAGGCAGTCGTTCCCTTCTGTGAATTGGGCATACGCTTTACACTGTTGACACAGAATTTGTTTATCTGTATGTTAAATTGTGTTCTGTTTTAATGTAATGTGTATTTTTTCAATAACATAATCGGTCTTGTTTCGTGAGTGAAATTATTATTATTGATTCTGCATCATCCTAAGGTCGACTGGCATGAAATATCTACGGCCTTTGAAACATCTGTCTGATACTATTCTGCTGGTGGTCGTTTCATCAAAAGAAGAAGAATTATCTGTGCATAAAGATAGTATGCAAATGCAAAATTTTAAAAATACAAATACAAATTCTAAATATTTACCTTATTTCTAAATATTTGAAGCAGCATTCTCTTTAATAGTACTGAGAATTGTTGATACGTTGAACATCCATGTCTATAGTTAAGTCTTTCGTAGCCCCCTGTGTTTAACTGTTCAATTTCCATCTCTTGTAAGGTCCTCTCCTCTACATCATACGTTCTCCATCTTTGATTCTTGCCATTTTCTATTGCTGATACCATTCGGTCTACATGAGAGCCATATTCACCGCTTGATACTTCAATGACTGTAATTTACATTTCAGATTCTCATTCAAGATTCTCATTATTTGTGGATATGCATTAATAACTAAAACTAAAATTATCACTGGGCGACATTAATGTCCTTTAACCTACCTTCTTTCTACTTCTATTTTCTCCATTGAGTAAGAAAGAGAAAGAGAAGTCACATTATTCCTTTTAATGAAAAGAAGAGTGCAACTGAATAACAAATTAATATAAATTATTTAACACATTTGAAACAGTGAACACCTCAAATTAGTCGGTAGCTCAGATCAATTTGATCTGAGGTCGGTAGATAGAAGTATAGGTTGCCCTTGGAATTAACAATAGCACAGTGTGAGTGCGCTAGGAAAGACAAACTTGTGTTTACAGTAATGTAGTAGATAAATGCTTTTTAATTTTTAATCTACTAACTATAGATACGATCTAAATAATTTAAAAGACTTTTTAAATATTCATAATCATGATACCATTTAATCGTGGTTTAATTTTGAAACGAACAATAGCAAGAGCGAACTAAGAAGTTTAAATCATACATTATAGAGACTTACTAAAATCGGCTGGATTGTAAGTTTTCGGGCAGGGTAAGCACAGCTCGTTCAAGAATGGCACTACGCCAGCTGAAGTTCCCTGGTATGCGCATCGCCCTTCCGCCACCACATACACGTGGTCGAACTCGGCAAACAAACGAGCAGAGGGAGTGTGGAGGGAACAGATAACCGTACGCCCTCCACGGGCTACTCGTTTGAGAAGAGATACGCAAGTGGAAGAAGATACGTCATCAAGACCCCTGTAAAAAATAAACAGTATAAAATAGAATGCATTATTGTATTTAAGAAGCAACAGGTTTTGCACTGAACTTTAAGAACATAAAAATGTAGCTGATGAAGTTAACATTTTAGATTGACATGGTGGTAAAAAACTAAGCTCATGGGTTCAGTTTTCATCAAAGACATGATGATGCATATTTAAAATTTAATAACACAACTGTAAACATGGAATTGCCTTTCACTGCACGACTGCCGTTTTCTACTAGGCTGAATGTTGTAGGGGAGATCCGAAAATTATTTTACAAATATGTAAGTTTAGTTTTTTTACCAATTTAAAGAATTACGTACGTTGTTGGTTCATCTAGGAAAATAACAGGAGGATTGTTTAGCATTTCCAGAGCTATCGACAGCCGTTTTCTTTCACCGCCTGATAGCCTTTCCGTTGTTGTGTTTCGTGCCTTATTTAACCTAAGCAGTTGAACAATTTCTTCTACCTGTAATGAATAACTTGGTTCTAAATATAATATACTTTTCTTATATATTTTAGGGAGCTAAAGTATAGAAAGGTCACGTGATGGTAAGTAGCTACCGTTGCCCATGACACCTGCAGGTCAAGAGTCACTAGTGTGTTGCTGTTCTCAGTTGCTGACTGAATAAAACAGCTAAAGAATGTCTGACACCGTATAAGCTGGTCCATTTGTGGTTATTTTCTACGTCAGACATGAGATCCCATTTTACGTCAACACGAGAAGTGACTTATTTGACACACACCGTCCGGGAGAATGATGCGGGAACATCTGAATAGGCCGCCACGGTATCGGGTAGGGGGGCACCATGCTGCATTGTCTGCACACACAACGAGAATGTTGACTCTTACTCCTGGATTCTACTCATGTTTTCTATCAGGCAGAGTAGAGTCACTTTGGTGGGTTAAATGTATTTGAAAAAGCCACATGCAACACATGAATCGTAGAGTTGTCCCAATTTAGATTACTTCCATACAGATATTGAATAGCCAAGTTCCATATCACAAAGGTAAACGTTAATAGAATAGAACTAACAAATATATTGGAATGACGACTCTCAACGCCAAGTCACATGGTCAAAACAAAATGTTAGCCAATTAAACAAGAAAATAGAGGCGTTAGGACATCTTAATAACTTTTACGTAAGATTACAAAGAATACACCACTACTCTTTGTAGTGATTATTTCCGAATGATTAAAATGATTCCATTTCACATGATTGTAAACTTTGCTAAAATTGCTAAATTTAAAATTCTCTTCATTAAAAATAATTAAAATAAAGATCACAACCAGACAAAGGTATATTCAATTTTTCCTTAGGATTCTTATGTAATAAACATAAAACACAGGGAAAGAAGAGAGTCAAAACTTGTAAAATTCGTCCTATGAAAAAAAAATACCGCCTCTTACCTGTTTAAACTATTGACGCATATGGCAGCTGTATTAAAAAAAATATAAGTATTTAAGTTCATATTATAGTTTTCGACAAAATAAAGGCATAAGCGAAGTTATCCGAACCCTACGGTTAATTATAGATAGACGTATGGATCTATGCCTTCCAACATTTATAGCCTTCATTGATCTAGAGAAATCATTCGATAGGGTAAACTGGACAAAAGTGATGGGATTCTGAAAGGAGTAGGCGTGGAT
This sequence comes from Phragmatobia fuliginosa, assembly GCA_932526445.1. Classification (NCBI taxonomy): domain Eukaryota; kingdom Metazoa; phylum Arthropoda; class Insecta; order Lepidoptera; family Erebidae; genus Phragmatobia; species Phragmatobia fuliginosa. The sequence goes on along the minus strand of OW052064.1, from coordinate 8,654,477 downwards.
TACAGAAATCGACAAATAAATAATTTATAACAACTTCTAACAGTAATGAATTAATTCAAACATTTTGGATTAAATATTAACTTATATAAAACTAAAATTCTAATTGCTTCGAAATTTCCTTCCATTCCATTCCAATAACCAGTCACATTAAAATTGATGCCATTCAAATTGAACAAGTATAAAGATTCAATTACTTAGGTAGCCGAATAATGCAGAATTCGCAATGTTCATCGGCCTTTGACCTCAAGAAGCACGTGTTCAAGACCAAATAAATATAAAAATATTGAACTTTATGGCTACTAAACCTGGGTGCTACCCATAGAGACAGAGACAGGTTGGCAGCATTTAAAGTGTGGTGCTGGAGGAGAATGATTAATATCAGTTTGATGGAGAGAAGAGCCAATGAGGAAGTTCTACAGATGAAAAAAGAAGAGAGGCAATTGTTGAAAGCTATTGAAGACAGAAGAGGCAAAATGGTTGTTCACTTGACAAGACACGACAATTTCTTGAAACTAATTCTGGAAAGGAAAATAGTGGGCAAGAGAAAACGAAGACGGCCTAGATTGACATACATACTGCAAGTCAAAGAGAAAGTGGGAGTCGTGGCTTATCAAGAAGTTAAACATATAGCAGAAAACAAAGAAGAGTGGCAATTGCTCCACCGACAAGAGCATAACTCTTAAATTGAGAGAAACAAATTGCTGTTAATTGTTAATCTGAATACATACAATGGTAGTTTTATTCGCGTTAGACAAATCAGTTCCAAGCTTCAAGTCAGCAGCAATAGACATAGCTTCTTGCACCGTGATGTATGGTTGTAATAAGTCCTCTTGCATTATGTATCTTGATAGTTTTCTGAATTGTTTAAGGTTTCGAGGTTCGCCGTTTGTGGAGATGACACCGCTGGCTCCAGCTAATCTGGATCAAAATAAAATATATTAAAAACAAAGAAATGTAATTCCTCATCGTCATTTTGTGACACTTTTTCTGATTTCATTTGGGATTGGTGTAATTTGTATTTTTATGACCTGCATGCCGTTCACCTCGGGAATGTACCTAATAATTGTCAACCAGGACATAAGATGTAAAAAAATATTGATAAATAGTAGTAGTAGCAATAGTTAATACAGAATTAGTACAAATAGTCTCATCTATATCCCTGAAAGGTCGAGCAGAATATATTGAACATATCCACATTTTGTCCACTATTTAATTACTATTCATTTACCGCAATTTGCTTTAGAGGGTAAACCGACTTTTGTCAACCGGTCACTTTAGGATTTCGATAGGAAAATTGAAACATCATAAAAAGAAAACAAGTTGGTATTGGAACGGTAAGAAAGTGACTTGTACGAATTGATTCTGGAGTGTGGGCAATAGCTCGAATTGGCGAAGGTCAAATCACTTCGCTTTATTTTATTTAAAATAGACAACTGCCACACTAAGATTATTATTGCATCGCGGGGACCTTTTAAATGTGCGTGAAAGAAGCACAAAGAACATCCGGAATTAGAAAAGCAATTTGTGAACTCGCATAAACCGCTATGCCATTAATGCAGTCCCTGTACATCAAACAAAATTTGTCGAGAACTCAGACAGAAGTTACTAAGTCTGATGTATGTGATACATTTACATAATTATTTTATAATTTAAAATGTAAGGTTTGACCTTATACGACCTAAAATAGACAATATATTACACATAACAGTTTTATGATGTCTATAATTTCAAAAATAAATTATAATTTACATTTACCTTGAGGTAATGTCAACATAAATTATTATTAAAATAAAATCCTAATATTTTATCCTTAATCCCACGGTCTGTGTCTTTCAATGCATCTTGTTCATTATTTGAAAATTAATGAAATCTAGTAAAATATATATAAATATCTTAATAAGTTATTGCTGGAAGTTATATCGCTGTCTCCCGAATGTGGACGTTATATGGCTATATTACATTTTTGATCTACTGTAGACGTTATCGAACCTAGAGTTATGACTATATCTTTTGTTGTCTGTTCTTACACCAAGATTATTCTGAATTTCGAACTTATATAAACTTCTACTAAAGCTTTTAATAGACAGAGAAGAAGCCAAAATAAAACTCAGGTATTTTCATTTTTCATAATTATATAGTCGAAAACAAGAAATTCATGTGAAATTCATGGTGTTTAAAAGTTCTGTTTATAATTTAATAAATTTTTGAAAGTATAGTAAACTTGTAAGAGCACAACTATTACCACCATTAGGGAAAATAATAGACTCCTTAATTTGCCTACCGCAGTGTAAGTGCCGAGAATTGAGCTTTAGAAACACTTGCTTTCTGTAAACAAACAGTTGAATACGCTAACGATTTTCACTGGCTCATTTCCTTAGTTTAGTTGCCCAATCTCATAAACTATTACATTTCCTACCTCGTAGATTTTATTAATATCTAACTATCTACTATCCTAGAGGAAGCCACAGAGGCTTCCTCCTGCCTGTTGGCCAATCATGATATATTTTATGGAACTAGGTTTTGTGACCAGGCCACCATCCTACCTCCGGCCGCAGCAATTTAGTTTGCTGCCCTCTTTTTGAAGCATTACAGCTTCTAAGAAAGAGACCACTGCGCTCCAGCCCTCCTCACCCGCCAGCATGGCAGCAATAATTGCTGACGGGGACAGGTCTCGTCTGATGTAGCCGACTAGGACTTCGCGTTACGCCTAGGGGTGTTAATAACATTTTAAAGGCAAATTAATGCGAAGCTTGGTGCAAGAAGTCGAGGATCGAACCAAGTGGCGTGCTATTGGAGAGGCCTATGTCCAGCAGTGGACTGCGATAGGCTGATGACGACGATGATGATGAAAGGCAAATGAATAAATATCAACCACCAAAAATGTCCCACAGCCGGGCTCTGGTCTGCTCTCAGGAGAGGTTAAGGCCATACTTCCCCACGCTGTACGATTGCGAGCTGGGACAGGCTTAAAAACGGCAATCTTCATAATCTTGCCGTTGGATGATTTTTAGCCGCTCGAAGGTACCCATCTAGGTAGTGACTGCGCCGTTGTTATTTACCCTCGGTGATTATTTCCAATTAACTAAGGCTTCTCGGCCATCAGCGCTAATATAAAGCTTATATTTCTTTAATAACTAACTGACCCTTGCAACCTCTTTTGCGGCTCGTAGCGTTTTTATTACTTTACTGCCTCGGTGGCGGTGCCTACTGTAACAGTCGCATACGCTACCACTGGGTAGCGTATGCGACTGCTGTGCTTGAGGTCGTGGGTTCGATTTCCGGGTCAAAACAAATGTTTGTGTGATCCGCACATCTTTGTTTCAGTGTTTGTATGTTTCTATGTATAACGTGTATGTATTTACCAAAAAAAATACAGGCTCTGCTTAGTTTGGGACTAGATGGCGTTGTGTGTATGTCCGAAATATATATTTATTTATTCAATAGCGTTTTTTGTTAACTATAAAAAAATTAAAGAGAGCCAACCGTAACAAATAGATTACACGGTTAGTCTGTAACGATTTTTTTTGGAACTTTTAACGGGCTACAATTATTTCAAAATTCATTTTTTGTAAACACGTTTATGCAGCACGCGCAATTAAAGCACAAAACTAATCATTTTCCCTCGTTACGGTTCCGTAGTTTATTACTCGGAACTCTTATAGTTTCGTCACGTCCATCCCTCCGTCTTCGACCTACCGCCCCAACGGTTAGTGCTAGAAAGATGAAACTTTGCACGAATATGTGTTGTAATTACGTGGACAATATACAACAATAAAATTATGAAATAATTTTTATTTTGGGCACCTTCCTGCATGTAAAGTGGGGATGTTTTTTTTATCTCGTCTACCCCATCGTGTGAGGTACCATTAGATAGGTATTTTAAAAACATTCTGAGGTTTTTAAAACCATTTTTCGATTTGAAATCTACCTTCCATTATGGGTGACTATTCTATGCGTGGTCATTTTTTGTTATTATATATATTGGTACTTTAATTTTAGTCATTGCGTGATGATAAATATGTAACCTACAGCCTTCATTGACAACTGGGCTATCCATAACTGAAAGAATTGAATGATGATGACGAGAATAAATAATAAATATGTATAAGAATATATGTAGGTACGGCTAAAGTCTATAATCATGTCAGTCTTTTATAACATACATCCTTACTAATATGTAATATAAAACGCGAAAGTTTGTATGTATGTATGTATGTTTGTTGCCTTTTCATGCTACATATTTGGATGAAACTTAACAGTAATATAGCTTATGTATCAGAATAATACAGGGTAGTTTTTACTGCAACAATCGAGATACACACGGGCGGAGCCGCGGGCAAAAGCTAGTTATATATATAATAACATAATTCTAGTCTAGGATTGCAAATGTAACAAGTATAATGTTCGACCCCCGTGTACAGTAATTACAGTGCAATTTGAGTTTTTTCTTAGAATATTATATTTAATAATGAGATAATTCACTTAATGTTGTAGGTATAATTTCCTTGCCTTATCCGCTACTAGCTTTCGCCCGCGGTTGCGCCCGCATCTATGTCGGTTATCGCGGTGGAAAGTAGCGTATGGGCCTGTCCACATGTCCACGTCACGACGTCATCAACGTGGAACGGTGCGGTATCGTAGCACGGCGCGTTGACGCGATGTGCTCGTACACGGTACGGCAAGGTCGCGACTAGAGATGGGTTTCTGCCCGGGCGGATTGGGCACATTGAATAAGCGCCCGATAAATGCCCGTAAATGCCGAATAAATGCCCTTTACCTGGGCAATAACTTCAATTTACATTTTATTAATTTAAATTGTGTGTAAATATATGTGTATGCAGCAAGGACTAATAAACAAAAAAATATGATATATTCCTGGATATAAATATGTTACTATTTTAGTTTTTTCTTTAAATCTATGGTCATGGGCGTATAAAAAAACCAAACTGAGTATTATAACGATAGCAGTTCTTTATATGTTATACTTAGTTAGTAATCTGTGACATAAACACAGTATTTTTGTTTCGATAACAATAGTCGATAGTATAAGTATATACCTATTACATGTAAAACTGACATAATAGACCAGGGTAGAAGCGTCTTAAAATAATAAAAAGTGAACATAAATTGTAGTAGGATGAAAGTGATAAAACCCATTGGAAAAGGAGGTAAATATTATAAAAATGGAAGGAAAAATAATTAACGATCGGGCAATCTGAGGTCGGGAAGGGGTAGGGGGGAGGTTTTCAGGGTAAAAACGGTTTATGTCGATTTCCGGCTAAACTACAAATCCTATGAAAAAAAAATTAAAGGCAAAGTTGTAGGTAATATAAAGATCTACAACTTTTGTGTTTGCACTTTTTTCACATAACCTCAAATTTTATGTGAAATATTCAAAAAACTAGCAGATTCTTCTATGCGCATCGGCCTACGGATGAACTTGGATAAAACCAAGGTCATGTTCAATCAACATGTACAACCGGAACCGATTGCAATACACGGTACCGCTCTCGAGGTTGTTCAAAAATATGTCTAACTTGGGCAGACATTGCAGTTGGGTATGAATAACCTCGAGGACGAGGTGAATAGAAGAATTCAGCTGGGTTGGGCGGCATTTGGAAAGTTACGTCGAGTCTTCTCATCGTCGATCCCACAGTGCGTAAAAACGAAAGTTTTTAACCAGTGCGTCCTACCTGTCATGACATACGGAGCCGAAACGTGAACACTTACGGTGCGGTTGGTCCACAAGCTCAAAGTTGCTCAGCGTGCAATGGAAAGGGCTATGCTCGGCGTTTCTCTGAGGGATCGTATCAGGAATGAAGTTATCCGTCAGAGAACTAAAGTCATCGACATAGCCCACCGGATTAGCAAGCTGAAGTGGCAGTGGGCTGGCCATATTAGCCGCAGAACTGATGACCGTTGGGGTAGAAGAGTTCTGGAGTGGAGACCGCGTCTCGGCAAACGTAGTGTAGGACGCCCACAGGCCAGGTGGAGCGATGATTTGCGCAAGATGGCTGGCAGGAGCTGGATGCGAGAAGCACAAAATCGATCAAAGTGGTGTGCAATGGGAGAGGCCTATGTCCAGCAGTGGACTGAGATAGGCTGATGATGATGATGAAGCGTCTTAAAATAATAAAAAGTGAACAGAAATTGTAGTAGGATGAAAGTGATGAAACCCATTGGAAAAGGAGGTGAATATTATAAAAATGGAAGGAAAAATAATTTAAGGGCGATCTGAGGTCGGGAAGGGGTAGGGGGGAGGTTTTCAGGGTAAAAACGGTTGATGTCGATTTCCGGAAAAACTACAAATCCTATGAAAAAAAAAATTAAAGGCAAAGTTGTAGGTAATAAAAAGATCTACAACTTTTGTATTTGCACTTTTTTCACATAACCTCAAATTTTATCTGAAATATTCAAAAAACCAAGTTTTTGCTTTTTTCTTTTTATCTTTTACAAATAAAATTATTTTTTCAAGAAATTTTGTGAAAACTTATCTTTCTATGTCTTGAATACACCGTAATTTATTTGATTTGAAATATCTATTTTTTCACCTCATTTTGACTTAATACCGAAAAAAAACTTGGTTTAGGAAAGATCTGTGCCGAGCGGTTAAAAACTGGAACTCGCTACCATCCCACGTCTTTCCTTCCCATTATAAACCCGGGTCCTTTAAGAGGGGTGTGAAAAAGCATCTCACAAAGCCGCTATAGTTTGGGTCAGCGTCGCCATACTTCCTCCATCGCAGGCAGTGTGGTGGCCTTCTCTCATGCTTATCATCAGGCAGAGTGGAGTCACAATGGTAGGCATCAAATAAAAAATGATGTAAATTAAGACTTGATCTTGCTCAACCTACCATTATTCAACTTGAACGAGTCGGATTCAGAATTTGATGATTTTTCGATGATGTTGATGATGATAAGAGTCAAATTAATACGTTTCATGATGCTCAACCATCAAAATCAACCAGTCGAACCGAATTTTTTGATGTAACGTCTAACATCGACTTAAATGACGATGATAATGAAATTAAAGATTTATTATTATTCTCTTTATTGACACTTGACATATGTATACTGTTGAGGACTGATGGTAGTCTCCAAAAATGCCTGTTTCATAAAGCGCATGACTCTGGTCGCGTATTACCAGATTCATAGGCAATTAATTTGGCGATGAGTGTCCTGGACTCAGCAATACGTTTTATTCTACACTGCCAAGCTGCCACTTATTATTATTATTATTGTTCTCTTTATTAAAATCAAAATACTTAACATTACATTACATTTTTAAATATATAAATCTAAAAAATACATTTAAAAATATAAAAAATAACATCGAATGAAAAAATTAAAAATGTTATTATTATTATACATATTTATATTTGTTAATTTTTTACGAATTTTCGACAAAAACAATGAAACGAACTGTGATTATTTGTGATTTTAATTACAAAAATGTATAATTAATAATTAATTATAAGTTTTCATTTACAACATACTGACTTTCATTTAAATTAAGAACAAATAGATTAAGAAAACATTTGTTTTTCACAAAACAAAGGTATTCGTTTTTTCTGCCCAGTGCTCGGGCATTTATTCGGGCGTAAACTTATTTATGCCCAATCTGCCCAGTTTATGCCTTTCCGCCCGTATTTGTTTTCGCCCTCGACCCATCACTAGTCGCGACGTCAACGCGCCGTTCAACGGCGACCTTGCCGTACCGTGCACTTCCACAGGCACTATGTCCTTTCTCAGACTTTAGACTATCTGTGTTCAAAATGTCATTTAAATCGGTGCAGTGGTTTATGATTTTATCGCGAAATTACAAACAGACGCTCTGGAGGAATTTAATATATTAATATATTTTGATTACTATTAAGACGCAATGACAAAGGTTTTTTTAGTTCATTATATAAATAACTGTACTATGATACGCTGCGACATTATGTGTTTACATTAATGAGAAATTATAAAATTATATGAAAAAAATCTTTTAAACGGGTTGTGCTTAGAGATTGCAAATCCCGGACGATTTTGCAATCCCGGGATTTCGGGATCGTATCGGAGCGATCCCGGGATCCCGGTACTGGTACCGGGATTATACAAAAATTTGAAATAAGTAGTTTAATAATAAACACAATTTAATAAAGAAAACTAACTTTTAATAAATAACAAAAGGAAAAACAAAGAAACAAATATGAATTATAACAAAATGAACAAAATAGTTAACAAAAGTAATAAAGTAAAGACTATCGAGTTATAAAAGTATGTCTCTTTTGTTATGTTTACTACTATTGTCAAAAATTTCAATGCCTAATTAGTCAGCCAAAGAAAAAGCGTCGGATCACGTTCGGGTTATAAAGCCGTATATGTCTCTTTTGTTATGTTTACTACTATTCTCAAAAATTTCAATGCCTGTTTATTAAGCGTGAATTTATTTTTAGAATAATGAAACTTTGTCGAGCTTAAAAAACTTTTGGTTAAGATTTGAGTGGAACAAAAAAGGTTAAATTAGCCTAGATTTTCCTTTTTCAATCCCGGGAAATTTCGGGATTGTGGGTCAATCCCGGGATTGTAATCCCGAAGAAAAAGCGGTTCGGGATCCCGGGATCCCGGTATTCAATCTCTAGTTGTGCTAAATCGTGTCTTCGGGCCAAATATTTGAACACAATCGGTGCACTTCTTTTAAAGACCTTGAACTGTAAACAAATCAACTTAACGTTCTGTATAGATATACACAGTGTATTACATACCTATATCCAGCTAATATGTTCAACAAGGTACTCTTGCCGGCACCGGATGGGCCCAAAATGGCCGTCAGCTGACCCGAACGGAAGTCCCCGTTTATACTACGCAAGATGATTTTGGAACCTGAAAGAATAATATTAGTTGTCAGTTACATTGTTGTGATATTCTCACTAACATTATGAATGCGAAAGTAATTCTGTCTGACCGTCTGTCTGTCTGTATGTCGTGTTTTCATTTTCAATTCATTAAACTATATAAACAGCTTTTGCCTGCGACGGCTTCCGTCGACATGTATGTCCTTTATTGCTATAAAAAGTAGCCCATGTCCTTTCTCAGATTATAGTATGTCTGTGTACCAAATTCCATCAAAGTGGGTTCAGTGGTTTTGCACGCACGACAAACAGACTGACAGACATCCACATTCAATTGATTTTTAAGTGATTTTTTTTTTGTAGTAGACTTAAATTCTACTACGATATGAACAAACTTCGAGTTTTTACTTGAAGCGACTGTTATCAAACCTCTACCGAGTTTTTTTTATTTCACTGGGGGTGTCAGGTGAGGTGATCTGTCACCCTAGCAGAAGCAGCGGTGGATTGAAACGCTATAAGGTGTGTCCGTTCTTTATTTCGCAGAGGGGGAACATCGCGATTCTCGCACAGAAGGGAAACATCTACAAACTGAAGGTGGCCCGAGGTCCAAAAAATAAGCTAAAAAATTGAAGCGACTAAATCCCACGACACAAGAAATCCTAGTGTGCGATCCAGGGATCAAACCCTATTTCTGTATACTTTGGAAATAATAATTAAAGTTATTATATTCACAGATAAATGGGTTTCAATGTATTTAACAATGTTAACCATGCTTAGACTGACTTAGCAGGTTTAATTTACATTACCTACAGCGTATTAGCATACTCGGATAAGCAGTGCGTAAAAGTCATGTTTTTCTCATGTCAGTATCTTTTTTTTACCATTGTACAGTGACAATTCGGTCAGGTATCTGAATTATGTGAATGCGGTAATTTCAAAGTTAAACGTAATAAAATACAGCTAAGTATATATCTTAACACAATCTTACGTCATATCTTATTATGAGAAGGCTATTAAAACATGTTTTGTTAAACAATTTTATATCACTAGCAAATTAAATTATAGTTTCAAAATAATTGGCCAAGTGCGTGTCACGCATAGAATAGGGTTCCGTAGTCACCCATAATGGTGGGTGGATTTAAATTCCTCTCCAATAGATAATTGCGAAATAGAAAAATGAGTGTTATAAAGTAACTAGGGCCATAACATATATTAGCCATTGACATAAACAGGTTTGTTAAAACACATATTTTTCATTGTTTTTATATACCCCGATCAACGCCGCCGATTAAAGTTACTGTAACAAAAATATACCAAGTTACTCCTTATATCATCACCTATCTGAGAGTGAAAATCCCGTTATAATCGGTTAAGCTGTTTCAGAGATTACCCGGAAAAAACAAACAAACAGACAGACTAACAAAATTTAAAAAAAATAGCTTACTTTTGATGTACGAAATTACTTATTGTATATACTTTTATAGGCATTTAGGAAATGACTGTAAATTTGATGTTACAAATAGACTGTTCAATTTTATTCAAATGCACATATATATTTTGTAACGTGGTGGTGTTCTGGTTGTTAACTTTCCTGTGCGAGACCCAGCAGCACCCCGTCACAAAAAAAAAAATATCAATATGTCTTTGTGATACAGGTATGTATTTGAAATAAAGTTTGACTCTAGTGAGGTTTTAACATTTATATTCCCCTATATTAAATACTATGAACATTTCTTCCTTCTTACTATTCTATCAAACATACAATATAATAATATTATAATAACATCAAAGGGGAACCCAGATTTATCACATTGAATTTGTCTAACTGTCCTATGCTTAAAATACGTAATTGTTACATAAAATTTTACTTAAAAACTTTTATGCTACGAGTATATCATATTGGTATAGATCATTTACTACAAAACACTTAGGCGAAATGCTTTCTAAAACCTTTAAGCTAACCAGTTTTAAACCTACTAACAAATAAAGAAAAATTCCCACATATCCTTACTACATTTAAAGAGATGGCAACAAGCCGAGTAATAATACGTATTTATACCAATACGTAATTTACTACCATAATATTAATAAACTGTAAATGAGAGACAATAGTTCATAGCCTTCTTTATAATATCGGTGGCGACTGTGGCGAATACATGTAGTTAACAAATACTTTGTGCAACATCCCACGGACGCTTCTGTTGCAATGCGACGTCTAGATAGATAATGCGCTCTAGTTGGTTAGACGCAAGAATTTTGATAGTATCTTAGTTTAGGATCTGTAGGTTTTGAAAAACCTACATTATCTCATAAACATATCTCCCGCTCTAGGAAGATATCATCAACATCTATGAAACAGGCACTAAGAACATTCATGACAATTTGTGGATTATTGCGCTTCTCTTTTGGGGACAATAAAAGGGAATATCGGTGTGTCCACACAGCAGGACGCCATCTACAACCCGCAGGTGGCCCAAGGTACGTGGGAGTTCCAGGGACTTCCTTTGGAGGTTCCTCGGCTTTTGGTACCCAAGACGTCGTGCCGTTTTAGTTGGTTCGGGGCCGACATAGCCACCAACTGGTGGTATCCGTCGGGAAAAAAAGGATCAACTTGCTTAAACCTATATATATATTATTATTATATCACCATTAGAGTCAAATTATTTTTGAAAATGTAATTCCAAATATATTAGGATTAATTCAAAACTTTTCATACGATCTACTTATTTGGATGTAACTAAAGCGTGTTTAACCGTAAGTTTAAGAGTATTAGAAAGTTACAAACTACTTATTGAGATGTGCTCAAGGAGAGCCTGGAGGTTCATGCTTCGTTGAAATGGATCGAAGTTTGAACTCGTCGGGTCGACTGGAGTAATGCACGTGGCATTACTCCTCTCATAATGCCACTGTGAAGTAGTATGTACTTGGTATATACCAAGTGAATGAGGTGACCAGAACCAATATTCAGATGGTCATTTTGTTTTCTATCTGCCCGATTATTTACTCCAAAGACAGTAGCGCATTCTCCAGCTCTTTAATTGCAAGTATCTACTTCACGTCATCGGACTGCTCACTTCCTCTTAAGCCATTATAAGAAACATCAACAGATTTTTCGTAGTCCATAGCTGAGCACAAGCTTGTCTTGAGAATCTTTTTGACCTGCTATACAAACAACAACCAGTTCTTCTATGCCTACACCATGACTTGATCGTGTTAAATATATACCATCCCCGCGTAGTTATATAATTTAAGATTATTGACACCCGATTAGTTCAGAAGGTACGGATCACTTTTACTAATATAGTTAGGATAAAACTAGATTGATAAAAGTATTCAAATTACTACAAGTGAATTAAAATTACATAGAATTTCTTTCCACTATTGTGTCTAGGTTTATTTTTGAATAAAGATATGTCTATAGCACGTTGGACAAAGAGAATTGTATAGGTTGATTCAAGTTTTCCTTCTTTTTTGAAGTAATTTTGTTCTGCGTAGTTTGAAAAGTAATTAAAAAATGTAGATGACGCCATTCAAGGCAATCAATAGTTTTTTATTAAATTTATGAACCAATAAAGTATATGGCATGTGTAATTTATTAAACAGATGTAGGTTATTGTGGTGGCAAAAAAAAATGTATAATCAACATAATTAATAGAAAATAATTAATTATTTATTTGAGATATTTCATCTGATATGTATGAATATATAATTATAATTAAAGCTTGTTTTCCTATTATAATTAAAAAAAAATTGAAGTAATTATTTTGTCATATCTACATAATTTAGATAATAATAACATAAAAATTTCATCATCAATCCCATCATCTAGTCCCAAACTAAGCAGACTAGACAACTGATATAAATACACATTTTCTTTTTTTTCTAAGCACATACAAATTTTACATAGAAAACGCCTAACCTTCAAATCAAATATTTGCAGATCACATACATACAACAACCACATAGGTACGCTAAACAATAAACCAACGGGGCAGTCAATTGCTGGTGACATCATATTCATTATCGTGACAATGAATAAGCTGCCAAAGTTCATGAGGTGTCAGGTGTCATTGTTAAACGACGCACAATAAATAATTCAGTGGATTAAATACTTACCCATCGACAAATAATATTTGTTAATAGCTGAAATTCGGCTTACTTATTTTTTTTTTAAATAAATAAATATTTCGGACATCTTACACACAACATCATCTAGTCCCAAGCTAAGCTGAGCTTGTATAACGGGTACTAGACAACTGAGACCAACACATAAACATACTTTTTTTTTTTGTAAATACATACATATTATATATAGAAAACACCCAGTCTCCAAAACAAGTATTTGTGAATCACACAAATAATATTTGGTCCGTCCCGGGAATCGAACCCAAGACCTTTTGATCAGCAGCCGCATACACTAACCACTAGACCATTAAGGCAGTCAAATACACACATATTAAGTATATTTAGAAAACAACCAAACTCTGATGCAGGCACTACACTTCGTTATGCGCTATTCGTTATGCGCTATTCGTTATGTGTCTACGCCGTATTCGCCCAAATATTAGTTATGCGCGCAAACAACAATCATGCCATCCACACTTCGAACTGGTATGCCAAATAAGCATTAATTATGGCAAATATGTGTGTTGTAGAGATGTGTCATTGTCATTTTTATGGTGAACGAAACGAATATACTCTCCACACTTCGCCGTATGCGCGCGAATAACCCGCATAACGAATAGCGCATAGCGAAGTGTGGTGCCTGCTTAAAACAATATTAGCGGATCACACAAACATTTGGTCCGATCAGGGAATCGCATACCACTGCGCCACTCTGGCAGTTACATTTCGGTTGCGGTCATTTAATGGAAACTTGAAAAATGTGGGAAGTTTGTGATTGAATCCATATTAATATAATAATAATATATCTCACTGTCTATGTGGAATGTAGAGTAGGTTAATGTTGTGTCTATAGTAGAATCTTTTTTTTCTTTTTTTAAGACAACTCCTATAGTTAGGAATATACATCTTGTATCGCGGGTGACTTTACAAACATACATGAAACGGATACAAAGAACACCCACACTCAAAAAACAATTTTTGAATCACCAAAGTGTAGTTCCACATGGTATTCGAACCCAGGACACTTAGCCAATTAAAAATCGGCGTGGCGACCACTTAAACCACTAGGCCAAACTTGCAGTCAATATCTGATCATGGATTGATAGCCAAGAGTCTCGAACAACAAGTTAAGAGGCTCTCGTTGGAAAGGTAAATCAAGGGCCCGATGAAGAAGTTAGTCCTACTTAACACGGCTCGTATTGTGACAAGCTATGTCTTCCTTCCAAGTGTCTGTCCGTGTGGTGACGGATTAAGAATACAGACTATCACCACCCTTATTCATCCCGTGGGTGTCGTAAAAGGCGACTAAGGGATATACTACGCAAGACAACATCAATGCGAAGACAAAGCTATACCACGCTGGCCAGACAAGATGGTATACCAACTCGTCTAGCCAGCGTGGTATGGTAGGCCAAAACCTCCTTTCTAAGGAGAGGCCTATGTCCAGCAGTGGATTGTTGAAGGCTGTTGATGATGATGATGCTGATGACTGTCTTCCTGTGTTTGTCTTTTTATATGTATTTTTTTGTATTATGAAAATGTAAGAGATTTGTGTGATTATCTAATAAAGATATCTAATGATAATTTATTTTCATTAATGTTTTCCGACTATATTCGTGTTATTTTCGACTTTAACATAACAAACTTAAAGTTGAAAATAACACATAATATGAATACGGCCGTTAATGTGTTATTAACAATATAATATTAATAATAACTTTATTGTTTCAAAGGTAGATAGATACTTGATCCCACACTAGGATTCCCTGTGTCGTGGGATCTAGTCACTTTCAGTCCGATTGGAGATACATCAATTAATGTCAATATTTATGTAAAGAATAATAAATAATTTATGTAATTTAAGGAAAGCAAATACAATAAATTTAGGTATACAAAAATATTAAAATAAAAATTAAAAATGACAGAAGAAAAAAAAAACAGAAATAGACAAAGGAAGTGCTGTATGTGTGTATGAGTGTATGCGAGTGTGTGTATGTATGTGTGTGTGTGTGCTTGTTAACGTTTGATTATAGGCAGATCTTCAGTGCTATCATAGTCAAGCCCTACAATATGGATTATTTTAATGCGTTCATTTTAATTACTGTTTTTTCTAATATTTCACACAATTCAACTTTAAAACGTTAAGTTCAATAACTTTAGCAGACAACTGATATAAATATGTAAATACTTCTCTTTGTGAATACATAAATATCAAAATACCAGTATAAAACAGTTCCGTTACGACTGACAGACAACGCACAGCCGAAACTACTGGACGCAGGAAGCTGAAATTTGACTTAACATACAAACATTTCGATCGAGAATTGAACCACGAGACCTTAACATTTGTAATTTATTATACTGCCTGTGTCACTGTCTAAAGTGTTTCTACTATGCCTGATCGAAAGCATGAGTAGAATGACCACTGCTCTCGGATTAACGGACCATCTCACTAGGTCGCCATACTGTGGGTTACCATTCTCATACTTATCAGGTAGAGTGGAGTCACTTTGGCAAGCACGTACTAAAAAACGAAAAAAAAGTAACTTAACCCCAGTTTCTGCCTATAACTACCAAGATATATTGTAAGTATATACTATATTTTTATGTCTTTCCCTAAATAGTTTGGTTTGGTGTCATCGTGGAGGAACGGATCATCACAAAGGAAGGATGTTCCGACCGGGCGAGGTGATCATGCCTGACGAGCCATGGCCCAACGGTTGATGTTGGGCAATTATGTATTTGCTAATCTGCGCAAAAAAAAATATATGGTGATTCAGGATTAATTTTTTGGTGGTTCAGTGTTACTTCGGTAGACGGCGCTGTGGTATGTTTTTCACTTGCGCTTTATGTGGAAGTCGCCACATCGTAATGTTATGCAAAATGGTAAATCAGTGTGGGTAAAGGTCGGGGATAAACAGTTGATTGTTATTAACTCGTATTAAAAAAAAAACACACTATAACTATTGCTTTTTGTTTTTTTTTTTTCAAATACAATTCCTTTCCAAAGACTTCACAAACATACAAAACGGACAACGGACACAAAAAACACCCAGACTCAAAATAACAAATTGCGGGTCACAAAAAACAACATCATAATCAACAACACTTGGCGCAGTAGAAAGCTATGCGCCTGAATTTTAGGAGTTCAGGGAATAAATCTCCTTCTGGAACACTCCCAGCGCCTGCCCGCACTACGCGGGCACCATCTCCTTAAACTCTCTAAATGGGCGACTTCCGTCACACACGGCTAGCCACTACAGCGGATGGACGGGAAAACCCGTCCCGTCCATCCGTGGCCACACTCAGGGCGGCATGAGGCGCAGGTGTGTGCGCCTCCGCCACCCGTTTCACCGGCAACGCATCGGGTCCGAGTGGAGACCGTCCTACAGGGCCTTCTTCGCCGCCCCTTTCTGCCAGATTACGTCCTCGCAGAAGGTTGCGACCGCGGTAAAACAACTGTCGCTACCGGCCATGGAGCGAATGACGACCGGTAGCGACAGATCCACGCCGATGACAGTGGAGGCCCGACGATAAGTAGCCTATGCGGTGCAAACCGCAAGTCTTTCTTGATCAATAAACTATCTAACAGTGAAAGAATTTTATTTTTCAAACCGTACCAGTAGTTTCTGAGATCAGAGCGTTGAAACCAACTCTTAGGCTTTATAATATGTATTTGTAAAGATTTATTGACATAAAGTTGATACATATTCGTATTCGTATGAATTCTCTGGCTCCGGAACTAGTGTGAATTGTATTTCCGGAACCAGTGTCAGCTTTACATCACACAAGTACACGCTAGTAGTACCTGGGCGACCGAGCTTTGTCCAGTTACCACTATTTATTGTTTAACAAGACCATCTATTCTCTCTATCAGAAGTAGTGTTGCTGTGTTGGAGCACTAACCACCCACTAAATAAGTGTTACTGAAAAAGATCTCGCAATCAATGCTAAGAGTAAAAAAGAAGAACGCATGAAAAGTAAGAAATCAATCGATTTTTCAGCACAGAAAACACTCAAATATTAAATTTTGTCGAAATCGTTTCCGAATTTCAGAGATGACAATGTTTAAGAATTATTTGTATAAAGATCTTAGATACATGTAGTTATGGAAATTACCTAATAGTCATAGCAATTAAAAAAAGGAAAAAAAACAACAAATAACAAAGTCAGAAACAACACTCACAAGTGACATGGGAATACTGACTGGACTTCTATTTATATTTATGTACCTACAAAGTTATATAAATTAATTTTATATAAACACTTCTACACTAATTATATATTCATCTATTCGTCATGAGGCGAACATAATGTCATATGGCCGTTTAAAACAGATACAGTTTATCAAGTATATAAAGGTGTTAATTAAAGTCTGTTTATTATCATAAAATGTACTGTCAGACTCATTTACGACACGGCTACTTAAAATCGTGAAGGCATCAAATGTAGTTACAACAAATAATTTATTGTATTATCACCAGATGGCGTATCTTGATGTATACAAAATTACATGCTGACAATATATACATTTTGTAACAGAACAGTATTGCGAGAATGTGATGTACAAATACTATATTATCTTGCAATTCCTTGCATCCATGCGCCGTTCCACGCAATTGTTGCAAAATTTTAGGCATGGTTCTTCATACCTAAAATTACAGTTTTAAAGAGATATATAATGTCAAAATTTATGCTCAATCGGTTCAGATGGTGACCTACCAAAGTGATTCTATTCTGTCTGATGAAAAGCAGGAGTAGAATTCAGTAGTAGATTTCACCATCCCATCACATGCAGCTGGACACCTCGTTAGCGATCTATAAAGGTAGATGTGACTAATATTATAAACTAAAACCAATAGTAGATACAATTCCCTAACCTCTGTTAGCAAATCTAATTGAAATCCTAGAATTCTGCAATAATTTTATTACTATGACATTTAGAATTTCCAAAAAAATATGTTAATATAGATTTACACTAATTTGAGCAGCACATTGCAATGTTGCAAAACCAATTCTATAACAATGTCCGTTTTATTCTGGCTAATTTCTAGAACGCGTACACCGATTTTGACAAGACTTTCACTGGTGAACGATAACATAGGGAATAAAAAAGTCATAGAGCCACGCTGATTTCAGTGTGCATGGGCGTCCTCGACCGGGGCATTCCTACCCTCACACAGAAGACCAACCTAAATGACACAACATCTTTGCCATCTTGGCTAAAACTCTCTATTTACGGTACACGCGGACGTACTTTAAATCACTCACTTAGGTAAGCTTGAATATGAAATAAAAAAACTTAAGCTACTTTTTATCTCTCCGCAGCATTACAACGTAACCTACGATTTACCTAGACAAACCCGGGTAGCATGGGAGACTCAGTTAGTCATTACTAATTACAGTCTTTTTAGGGTTCCGAAGTTTATGACTTCGAACCCTTGTCCATTCGTCATGTCCGGCTGTCCGTCCGTCCGTCCTCGACTTGCCGTCCAAACGGTAAGTGTTAGAAAGATGAAACATTGCATGGAATATGTATTGTAATTACATCGACAAAGTGCTACACTAAAATTATGAAAAATATTTTTATTTGGGGTACCTCCCCTACACGTAAAGTGGGGATGTTTTTTTTTCTCGCGGCTACCCCATCATGTGGGGTATCATTAGATAGGTCTTTTAAAAACAAAAAAGGGTTTTTAAGACGATTTTATGATTTAGGTTTCCGTTTGTGAGAAATTCCACTTTAAAGGCCACTTTTTTGTAAAAACAGGGCGTCCCCCTCCTCTAAAAGCTAAACGGCTGACTCAAAAAATCTGGAAAAATTCGTGATAGTGGTCCATATCATGAACTTCAAAGGAAAACTATAACGGATTAGATGACTTAGTTAGTTCAGGTGTTATAGAGGCTTAACTTTTACAATGCGCTTACTTGGAAGACGTCATACAAAATTAACGAATTAATACGTCAACATAACAATAATACATTGGATACGATTTCTAATCCACGTACCATTAAGGGAGACTGAGAAAACCTTTCCTGTGCGTGGCCCGACACGCACTTGGCCGATTTTTTAAAATTAAATTTACCACGCTTAGTATCTGAAAAAAACATCTGCTATGGCCTACATCCAGCAATCTTATTAAGAAACAAGTAGCTTTGATGCAATGTGTGCGCATTCTGTTAAGGAAATTTAAGTGAGGTTAAAGTTGTAAAGTCTGTCATCATATAACTCAAGAAACACGTGAACGAAACGAATATAGCCGACCTACATTTAGGCTGCAGGACAGTCACGTTTTGAGGGATTAGTGATGTATATACATCTATATCGATAATTTACAGACCGTAATCCGGCTTGTGATGGCTTATTTTTTTTACCAAGCCGTGAGTGCAGTAAAAGTCGACTAAGTGACCAATATTTTTTAACTTTGCAGAACAAAACACTGTAAATAATTTTTTTTTTCACGAACGACGACGAAAGAAATATAGGTCATAATGTCTACATATAAAATAAATAAAATAAAATAAAATATGTGGAGCACGTTATACAAACTGTAAAACGTACAATGTAAACATCACTGAACCGTTTACCGTTTTCGCATTACGTGTTAGTTGTTACGGTTGAGTTTTGGATGAGTAACTTCTTTGTTCTTTTCACTGCCTAACTGATGTATCGGTAATATTCTAGAAATCATCTCTGTCACATCGCAACTTTGTCAATCGATAATTGTAAATCTTTACGACGCGACTGTTATCTTATGATAACAACCGGAACCGACTGCTTAACGTGACCTATGAATCATGGAAATGCTAGCTAGGTCACCCATCTTGGTAATGACCATCGTTACTTACCCGCGGTGATTGTTTAAATACTGCATCAATTGTATACAAATGTATACACGTTTTTCAAAATGTATACACATTTTGATCATGTATACACTATTTGTCGCCTCACTTTTGTTACTCGTTTCTTATCAGCGAAGCCCCTATTTGCCACAGCGAAGCGTGACAGAGTGAAGTTTCAATTATTTAAAATTTGCCATGCCTCCTGTTTTTGATTTCTGGGTCAGCTCGAAATTGCATTTGGGATTTTCTAATTTTTTTTTTTAAACAGCCTGGAGTATGGAACTTTACCGATATTTGCCATGGATATCAATCAGAGAGAAATCAGTGCCCTAGGAAGGTGGTGATAATAAATTATATTCTAATTTATGATTGAAAAATTCTAACAATTAATTATACTTATTATTACTACTCAATTACAATTTGTTATTACTTTACTACACTATTTTTCTTGAGACACCGGTTTCACACTCACCAATGAAATACGACAGCAAGAATGTTGTTTTTATTAGGATATTCTTTGTGTGAGGATAGTACTGCCCGGTCGAGCCGGTCCATTCGTGTTGAAATCAGCGTGGCTCTAAGGGCTCCCACACATAAACACGATACGACGTCGTGTCGTACAACGATGTGGCATCGTTTCACGATACGACGTCGCGTCGTGGAAATCTACGATGATCATCGTAAAAAAACACGACATCGTAACGTAATGTGCCACGCACGATACACGGCACGATGTCGTCGATACAGTGGGGTGGTCTTTTAGTTCATTCCGAAAAATGGACCGCTCTAGACGCATTCTGCTCCTGCTGTTAATAAGAAGACGAAGAAAGAAAAGACAGATACTCAGAAGATATTGGATCCAACCATTTCTTTCAAATATGAATAACGGGAGTCACTTTATACAGAAGTACAATGCCTTATAGATAGACCACAATAAGTTTTTGGAATACTTCAGAATGAGTGCATCAAGTTTCGAAGAGTTACTTCATCGGATAACACCACATATAGCAGGAAAATATTTATGACAGAGGCAGACCACCCATCGAAACTCTCGAGATGCAGGAATTAATTGTAAGGAAACAATCGACTTCAATACCATCTGTCATCTTTGAATTTCGAATAACAACTGCGTAGGATTGCATCGTGAGTTTCTAACCCCACGACGTCGTATCGTACATCGTCACGTTAAGACGTCGTGTCACATCTCCACGTCACGACGTCGTCAACGTGGAACGCTGCGGTACGATAACGTCGCGTGGCCCATGTGCTCGCTCATTTAATGTTTTAATGTGCTTGTCCCAAAGCACTGGAAGTTCTTCAACAAGTGAAATCAATCAATCACAATCTATGTTCTCCGACATCTTTTATTCACAACTAATCGCTAACGACACTAAAACATTAAATGAGCGAGCACATGGGCCACGCGACGTCAACGCGCCGTTCCACGACGACGTTGCCGTACCGTGCTCTAGCACGTCGCGGCAACGCCCGTGCTACGATACCGCACCGTTCCACTTTGACGACGTCGTGACGTGGAGATGTGGACAGGCCCTATACTACCTCTAACACAGTTATCATCATTTTGTTCTCTTTTTTTCAAAATTTATTATCTAAATTGACTCTGAAGGTCAGGAGTCTAGTTTACATTAAATGTCATTTGCCAGTCTAGATTATTAGTGATGTTAATTAACTAAATAAAAATCAAAACGACTTGCTTTTAAATAATAACCTGTAGGTAATTTGTTTTAATAGTACCTAAATGACGTGAATGTTTACACCTTAACTTTTATTTTCATCCTGGGTGGGGGCAATACCACGATTACTTTACAAACATACATGAAACAAACACGAAAATACCCAGACTCAGAGCAACAATTTGTGGATTACACAAAATGTTGTCCCATTGAGATTTGAACTCACATTTGAACGTTTGAACTCACATTTGAATTCACGTTTTCAACGGTACCAACATTTGATACCGTTGAAAACGGCATGGCGACCGCTTAAACCACTTTTTTTTTTTTTAACGTGTGGAAACCTTCTCCGCCACCTCCTTCTGCACGATTACGTCCTCGCAGAAGGTTGCGACCGCGGTAAAACAACTGTCGCTGCCAGCCATCGATCCTATGACGGCCGGCAGCGAGAGATCCCCTCCGATGGACCACTTAAACCACTAGACCAACCATTATACGGTACCTACTTACATGATAAACACAAATTTATTTTGTCTCTGACTGTCTTTATTTTTGAACGGCTGGACCGATTTTGATTAGACTTTCACTGAGCAACTTTGTTTAGTCTAGCGTTAACCGCGGCGTTATCCGCGTAAAGGCGAAATGACTAGTTATCCAAAGTTCGGCTGGTTATCCAATAATGCCGATAAGGCGCTACTCCTGTGCAACTCACTAGGTTACATATCACTTGCAGCTTTCTCAAGAGTGACCAATATTCTTGTGGGTAAATAACTTTAATTACATACATACTGCAACTGCACCTCGTCGCGTCTTATTCTATTATTTACTTTATAAAATTAAACCGTGTCTGTGTGGTGACGTATTAAGAATGCAGAGTGTCTCCACCCTTGTTCATCCCTTGGGCGTAGCGTGTGTAGGCTGATTAGGGGAGAAAATAACTTGAAATGAATATGTATTACGTTTAACAACTCGGCAAGGCAGCTTGGTGGCTATAGTCAAAATAACATTCAACTATGCGTGACTCGAACCGACTAAAATCGCACGCCGTCACAAGTAATAGAAGCCGAGGCACCAGTTATACCCACGCAAGGAAATCCCTGGGACCCCGACGTACCTCGAGTCACCTACAGTCAGTAGATAGCCCCCTCCTGTGTGGGAAAGCCACTGTTCCTTTCCTGTTCAACAAAAAAGGGCCCGCCACCCCAGACTGCTTCTGCTAGGGTGAAAGATGGCCTCATCTGCTAACCAAGTTGCAAACGTTTTTCGTTTTCTATTCTATTAAAATATATATCTAGATATCTAGATGAAATTCTGCCTGTGATTTACCATTTAATTATTCCGTGTGTTATAGTTTTTTTTATATGTATGGAAAATGACTCAAATTATTCGTCTCCCTAAAAAAGGTAATCCTTCTTTTCTTTCAAGCTATCGTCAAATATCCATTCTACCCTTCTTTTCTAAAGTCCTCGAACGACTTATTCACATGCAGCTATTTCTCTCAAGAAATTGCCTCTTAAATTCTCTCCAAACAGATTTTTGTCCCGGCCACAGCACTACCACTGCACTCATTTATGTTACGGAGGATATCCGATTTAACATGGAGGAAGGAAAGTTAACAATTCTTACTTTCAAAACCAGATATACATAAATACAACATCCCTTTTCTTGTCTGTTCGGAAATCCCTTGGGTTCCTGCTTGTGGTTATGTTGGACAGGTACCAAGAGCCCAAGAACCAAACCCGTAACTCGATAAACTTTGATTAATAAAATGACAACAACTTTAATTGTTTACATGCTAACAAAATTTCTAGCAATTAGTTATGACATGTTCAGCAATTAAGGGCTGATTCGACTGATGTGAAAGAACGCCAGAGAGGCGTGAGTGGTATTAAGAAATCCTTAAGTTGCTTTTTCAGAATGTCTCGAAACCTGTAGCTCCTCAGGATTCCGAAGTTTATGACTCGGAACCCTTAAAGATTCGTCATGTCCGTCCGTCCGACCTCGACTTCGTGTAAGAAAGATGAAACAAAATAACGCATTAATACGTAAACGTAACATTTAACAAAAAAATCGGCCAAGTGTGTGTCAGGCCACACACAGGAAAGTGTTCCTCACCCATAATGGTACGTGGATTTAAAATCGTATCCAATAGATAATTGTTGTTTACGTATTAATACGTTAATTTTGTATGACGTTTTTCAAGTGAGCGCTAAGTGAGAGTTAAGCCTCTATAACTCCTGAACTAACAAAGTCATCTAATCCGTTATAGTTTTTCTTCAAAATTCATTAGATGGACCAACATCACGAATTTTTCCAGGTTTTTTGAGCCAGTCGTTTAGCTTTTAGAGGGGGGGGGGGACTGTTTTTACAAAAAAGCGGCCAAGTGCGAGTCGGACTCGCCCATGAAGGGTTCCGTAGCATCATATAAAAGTTTTTGAAGTTTGTTGTAACTTTCATCAATGTTTTTATAATAGTGTTTTGATTGAAAGAAATGTAAATTGCGGTTTATGATTTATGACGTATTAAAAAAAAACTACTTACTAGATCTCGTTCAAACCAATTTTCGTTGAAGATTTGCATGGTAATGTACATCATATATTTTTTTCAGGTTTATCACTCTCTTATTTTAGAAGTTACAGGGGGGGGGACCAACATTTTACCACTTTGGAAATGTCTCTCGCGCAAACTATTCAGTTTAGAAAAAAATGATGTTAGAAACCTCAATATCATTTTTGAAGACCTATCCATAGATGGTACACACGTATGGTTTTGATGAAAAAATTTTTTTTGAGTTTCAGTTCGAAGTATGAGGACACCCAAAATTTATTCCTTTTTTTCTATTTTTGTGTAAAAATATTAAAGCGGTTCACAGAATACATCTACTGACCAAGTTTCAACAGTATAGCTCTTATAGTTTCGGAAAAAAGTGGCTGTGACATACGGACGGACAGACAGACAGACAGACATGACGAATCTATAAGGGTTCCGTTTTTTGCAATTTGGCAACGGAACCCTAAAAAGTACCCTTTATGGTGAAATATCTCGCAAACGGATACCTAAATCAAAAAATCGTCTTGGAAACCCTTTTTGTTTTTAAAAGACCTATCTAATAATACTCCACACGATGGAGTAGCCGCGAGAAAAAAAAAACATCCCCACTTTACGTGTAGGGGAGGTACCTCAAATAAAATTATTTTTCATAATTTTATTGTAGCACTTTGTCGACGTATGTATGTCTCAACGTCGTAAAAGACCTACTGAGAGACAACGAACTGCCGTTCAACTATATGGATCTACTTGAACACAACAAGTATTCATGCAAAGGACAGACGGACGGACGGACGGACAGACGGACATGACGAATCTATAAGGGTTCCGAGTCATGAACTTCGGAACCCTAAAAAATCGATGTACCATTATGGGTGACTGACGGGTCCTGTGCGTGGCCTGACACGTACTTGGCCGATTTTTTTTTAATAAGATACCTCCCCCACTGGGATTATTCCTATGTCGCAGGGACTTTACAAAAATAGAACAGAACAAGAATTTATAAACTACAACTCAACTACAGAGCAGATTTTAATGAATTAGATGTCACTAGACAACTCAAGTTTTTACGTTGAAAAGTTATAACCATTTTAAATAAATAAATATTTCGGACACCTTACACAATGTCATCTAGACCCAAACTTAGCAGAGCTTGTATTAAGGGTACTAGACAACTGATATCAATACATAAACATACTTTTTTTTTAATACCTACTTATTGGACATAGGAAACACCCAAACTCCGAAACATATATTTGCAGATCACAAAAACATTTGATCAGCAGCCGTATAAGCTAACCACTAGACGAGTTCTTAAACTTTACTTGTACTCTTTTTCGATTACAATATATTTGCTACTCTTTTTAATGTTTATTCAAGCACTATAGTTTTAATAAAACCGGTTTTTGAAGGTGACATCATCATCATTAAATCCTATTTCAAAATAGCTCTGAAATTATCTCTAAGCTTTTTTAACAAGTAATATATCCTGATGTTTTCTTGAAGGTCGTAATTGAACCTTGCTAGATGACGGAACCGAAAATGCTTTTAGAATAGACATGTTACTATTTTTTGCTATAAATAAATTACTGCTAATCTTCTTCTTCTTCCTAGCCTTATTCCTAATATAATATAGTTCAACCGGTTTTACCTGAATATCAGGTTTTAGACGGAGTGACTGGCATCGGACCTCCACAAACCTAAGGGAAAAATTCGAAGGTCAGTAGTAGTTGTCAATAAATTTGAGGAAATGCCCAATTACGTTTAACTAATTATAAATAAATTCCTGCATAATATTGTATTGTGCATATTAAATACAGGATGAATTTTTGAGACGGGACAGTAAGGGTAGGTACCTTAACCGTTATAGTTACAGGAAAACGCTTTTAGAAGACTATCCATGATTTTTTAAGATATTGTGAACTGCATTTACAGATTTTGGAAAAAATGTACAAGAAAATGGTCATTTTAAACAAAAACTTTTTTTGATGACAATCGATCCTGTTTCTTATAAGGATCAAAAGTCTCTACTGGGCCGACTGAGGTTTGAGTACTGGAAATGTCAGAAATCGCAAAAAACTTTTCCCATACATTTGTACGGAAACAAATCATTTTAATGTGTATTTTAGACACAGACAAACATAACTTACATTTAGATGATTTACGAAATAAATTGCTTAAAATGACCACCGTTTTAACGAATAAATAAGTACACTCGTTTTTGTACTGAGCTAGTAGCAGACGATAATTTTCTTGGATAGATATTATTTAAAATCCTTGTTAATGCATCAACTGGTGACATGTGACGGGAAAAAAATAAAATAAAAATAAAGGGGGGCTTGTCCGATTAAAATATTTTTTTTGTGTTATCAAGGAAGGAAGGCTATTAACTGTAACTAAGTAATCGTAATTGTTTTTAAAACATATATCATATATTTTAGATGTCGAATTGTGTCGTTATCTGACCACAGATGGGTCACATTCTATCTACATGTAACTGGGTCGCATTTCACACAATACATTTCCCCTTATTTCATTATAGAAAACTCTATGATTAAATATCTAAACAATTTAAGAATCTTATAGACTCCATATGTATGATATAAAACTACTCTGCCTGAAGATAAGCATGAGTAAAATCTAAGAGTGGGGTCCACAACGTTCACTAGGAATGCAGACAGTATGGCGGCTCACATAATGTCGGTCTAGTGAGATTTTTCAGGCCCCGCCTAAAGGACCTGAGGTTATAAAGGGAAATAAATACGTGAGTTGGTAGTGTGTAGTAGGAGGAGTCGAATCGTTTAGTTCTAATGCATATTTCTAAAGCTGTGACTTCCAAGACCAGCATGTTATCCTTTATAGGAAGGAGGAAGGTGGGACCGGTTAGAAAAGCTATTTAGAGGTGATGGTATGGTGAAGGCGAAAGAGGACTGTCACAGAGACGACATCTCTTCGCAACTGTAGAGGTTTAAGGAACGCGGTGGCTACGGGCCTGTGGAAAATGTGGATTGCTCGCTACTGCAACGGATCGAGACCTTCAGGCAAATACTGAGTGGATCCAACGCAAATATTAGAACAGTTTGATTTTGAAACTTAATCTTTAACAACCTGGCTCTGATCTGCTTTTTAACAGGAAATGGGTCGGTTGAATGTCGCCGTATTTACATTTTTTACAATAGCCGTAATTACATGTAGACATTATTTAAGTTTGGTAATAGTAAGTAGTGAGGTCATCGTAATTGGAATCAAATCGTTCTTCCTTCGTGTGAGTTCTATATGTTTTGTACAGCGATGACTTTGATATATTAGTATGCATAAGGTCATGTACGATTTCACTTCATATTAAAAAAGAACATTCTAAAGTATTAAATAGATAAAAGAGAACAAAGATTGGCCTTTAACTTTTTATTTGCGACTTGGGATTAAAGAAATGTAGACAAAGGCAAAATCATTAAATATAACTTTTAATAATAACTCATTAAGTGTAGACCCGCCACGGGTCTTATCAGTAGTAACTTTTCAGTGTCTCTCCCAACTTTTTTTAAAGCTGAAATATAGCTTACCAGTGTCTCTTCTCCGCCTGCTAATAAATAAGGGGGGGGGGGGTATTTAGGAGTTAAAAGTTAGCAGCAGAATGTAATATCAATCTGGTGCCATGGTATAGTGGTTCAAACGTTCTGTAATAACTTTGTAGCGGAACAGCTGTTATATACTCGTTATATAGCTCAATAAGAACTCATCATACCCTGTTTAAAAAAGGTGCCTGCCTATTTTAATTCAGTTTTCTCTCCTCCAGTTTCAGACCCACGAATATCGGTGCAACCGTTTCAGAGAACAGCCGGAACAAACAGACAGACAGACTAAAAGTCTATTAATTTTAGGTAATGTAAGTACTCATATTTTCATTTATATATATTTTAGACCTTAAATTTTAAGACTGACTGACAGCTCATGCAGCTGAAATGTGGTATGTGTGTTTCTAAAGGAGCTTAGGCGAGCACTAAGAGAGGATTTTGGAAAATTCCACCCCTTGGGTGAAAAAGGCAATCAAAGTAACATATCTGAATAACACGTAGGCGAAGCTGCGAACTAAAGCTAGTGGCAATTCTGAGGGATGATTCAAATTTCAACGAGTCAGTAATACACTGATGGTGTGTAAAATTAAATCAGATCCCTCTTGTTTTGTAAGCTATTTTTACAGCTAAGTCACCCGATATGACATAAAATACGTCACCATCCTTTGATAATAATATACTTCTGCACGTATTTAATTACTAGCAATGCGTGGTTTGTAATAATACACCACTTTGTACACGATTGAGCTCTTCCAACTGACCCCTCTCCCTTCCTCTACAGAATAACACGTGCTGGCCCGGGAAGTCACCGCTTTAGAGTGGAAGAAATATGCTCAAGGACTAAGCGTTTCGGCTCTTCGTTCTTGTGCCAAGAAGTTAAAAACTGGAACTCACCAAATCATGTATTTCCACCCTACTAAGATCCCGGGTCCTTTAAGCAGGGCGTGAAAAAGCATCTCACTTCGCGCCCATAATGTAGGTCGCCATACTGCTTGCATTGGTAGTGAGTTAGGTGGCCCCCACTTTTGGATTCTGCTCATGCTTTCCATGAGGCATAGTAAAGTCAATTTGGAATCTTCAACAAATCGAAAAACTGCATCAAATCCTAGTTTTAGAATGTGTCGACTATAAAATGAAATTGCCGAGAAAAACGATGTTGACATTGACACCTCGACTCATGAGCGACTGTTAAATAAATATTTTGACCTTATCGTTTTAAAAGTTAAGAAACAAAAATGTATCGTTGTGTTTGTTTAGGTTGAGTTTGTCATAACTATGTATATTAGCATATTTTTTGTGAATACATATTATTATGGTTTAGAATTAGTCAGTGCTAAACCTATATGTATCCGAAAATTGTCATCGCTTGTTTGTTACCTGTTTTAATTGACTTATTAAATTAATAAATCAAGAAACCAGTAACATGGAAATTAACGTGACATCGGCACCTCTGATATAATTTATTTGTTGTTGTTATTTATTTGTATTGATATTATTTATTTTTATTTTATTATGTACTTAAATTATATTTTAATATTTGTTTTTAGACTTTAACACATATCGCATTGGTATTCTAACCTTTTTAATTTTATCGCGAATGAGTCCCGTTTACCGTAAAAATATAAATATACATATATTTGTGTATTCGTCTAATTATTTTAAATAGCATTTCCTATAATAATTTTAACAAAAAGGAACCGACTTCAATGAAAAACTATTCCGAGTACCCAAATCGCGACAATTGTGCCTATGATATTTGAGGATTCCCTCGATTTCCTTGGGATCTCATCATCAGATCTCGATATGGTGACGATTGGACCACCTGTAAGCTACGCCCATTCCAATGCAAAAAGAATTTTTGAAATCGGTTCATAAACGACGAAATTATCGCTAAACATACATAAAAAAAAAAAAAGATTCCGACGAATTGAGAACCTCCTCCTTTTTTTTGAAGTCGGTTAAAAATAGGCTTTTATTTATCCGTTCTCTTTCCTGACCATTATTTCCTATACACCTGCCTTGTATCTTGAACCGACTCAAGGTTGTCTGGTAGATAATACTATTTGGCATTAAGTCCGCCTCGTGCAAATTGTAATGCAGGAAGTATGAATCAATAAAAAATATTTTTTTACTTATAATCATTTGAGATTATCATAAAACAACGACCATGAAACTTAAATGGTTTCCACTTTGAAGTGATCTGGTGACTCTTAGCTATTCTATATAGTTCTATATATTCTATTCTATATTATATAGTATATTCTATATAGCGTAGTTTTCTGTGCATAGAATTGACTTCACATATCTATAAAATTACGATTTCCGTTTGTACTTTTAAATCACAAATTTTCATCACATGCGTATTGAAGTATATACGGCACTTACATTTTTTTTCCTGTCTGTTCAATCTCTAGAACGTCTGGACCGGTATTGACGGAACTTCCATTGACTTATAGTTGATAGTTTAAGGAGTAACTCAAGCTATTTTTTTTTACACTAGCTTTCCCGTGGTGTACCCGCGGTTATTGTTGTAAATCGCAAGTAAGGCCGCGGAGCGAAGCTAGCGTAAAAAAAATTGCCCAAGTTACTCCTTACGTCATCAGCTTTCCGGCAGTGGAAGTCCCGTTAGAATGGGACCAGCCGTTCCGGAGATCACCCAGAACTGTCATCATTTTGTTTGTTTAAGGGCAGGCAGATGAAGATATTACAATAGCATCATTTCATTTACAGATCCCAAAAAACTGGACAACTGTTTATATAAAATAATTTGTCTTGTCCAAAGTTAACAAACTTCGGTGGCAATTTGAGCAGCTCATGATATTTATGTCTAACTAGCTAAGCCTTGCGGTGTTACTCGTCGTATTTGTTCAACGTTTACAAAAATAAACGTGCTAACAAAAGGTCATCAGCTCTGCCAGTGAAAATCCCGTCAATTCGGTCCTGTCAAGCTCTAGAATAGAGCTTAGCTAGAACGAACAGACAGTCGGATAAACAGACAGATAAAATAAAAAAAAAATTGAAAGAACCGTATGTATAACTTTTATGCATTTATTGAAAATTTATTAAGAACTTGAAGTTATAAACATACACTTCAACTTTATTTTGTATGTGGGAAAAACTTTATTTTGTATTCCCCTGGGGCTGTCAGTAGTTTTGTGCTATTCAGACAGGTACGTACGGGTATTCCCCACAAATAAAAAAAATACAGAAAATTAAAAAAATGATTGAATAAGCGTATACCATAAAAATTATTTGCGTAATTAATAATTTACATAAAAAATATAACAGTTTATGTTATAGTGACCATTGGCATAAAATAAAACTATTAAAACTTATCGACTTATGGTCGAAGGTCCATCACTAATCAAATTCCAGCCATAGTTTTTTAGAGATTATAGGTTTTTTCACCTGTAACTCTTTTGCTGAGACTACAATTAAACTTTGGCGCAATTTTTTACAATCAAGAAATCTCGTGACTTGAAGGCTGGTTTTTTTCTAACACTATGAGCTAATGCCGCCAATTTTATGGGAGCACTACTACTAAGCGATGATGCGAGCGAATATTTCGCTTCAATGCTTGTTAGATAAAAGTCTGTGCATTAAACATACATAATACTATGCAATTTAAATATTGTATAGTATTATGAAATGAAGATATTGGTACATTTTCATCATCAACAGCCTTTAACAGTCCACTGCTGGACAGCCTTAGGACAGCCTTAGAAAGGAGGTTTTGGCCTACTATACCACGCTGGCCAGACGGGTTGGTATATGGTTGGTTTCAAGTTTTCCTTCTCTTTGCATTGATGTTGTCATGCGTAGTTTATCCCTTAGTCGCCTTTTACGACACCCGCGGGATGAATAGGGGTGGTGACACTCTGTATTCTTAATCCGTCACCACCAGAACAACGGTAGATTTTAGCAAGAGATAAATAGCTACATGTCAATCACCTTTTCAGATTTAGAATATAAATATTTATTAAAACATCTAAATTGATGTTTTATAGACATTCAATCAATGGTTAAACAAAAAAGACCGATTAAAGCCGACTTTTTATGCTTTATTTTATTGCTATTCATCAAGAGAACTTTTATTATATGTTGAATGTATATTAGATTCTGATGAGTTTAAAAAACATTCTAAAACTTTAAAATTACTAGTCATTTAGGAGTTTAAAATAATTACGAATAGAGTCATTCAGAAATTCTTTAGTATCATAAAATAAAATTAGCTGAAGTGGATATTCACTTCTAAATTTTTGTAGTTTTATTTATTTGGCGGATTTTCCAAATAAAATCAATTTGATGGATTCGATTTGCAAATTTGATCGATAGATAAAATGAATCTGCATGTCATTGAAAATGTAGGTATATCCAAATTTTTCATAGAATACATTATTCCCAAAGTGATTGCTAGAGACGTGTTTTAGGCCTACATTTTGCCGACAATTTTTATATCTGCCATGTACTTACTTTTCCCATTTTGCACTGTGTAAGTTAAATCTTGGAAATTCAGGTTAATGGGGGGTCGTTGTGGCAGATGGGATAGGTGGGCATGACCCAGCCGGGCCGGCACATCCACCATAGTTGATGACATCATCACTCACGCTGCCATTTGCCAAACGGTAGAGAATCTGGTGACAAAAACATACACAAATTAGCAAAAATAAAATGTTACAATGTCAAGTCACTTTAGTATTTTTAAACAGAAAAATCTTAAATCATATTTTCACATTAATTTTTATTCATTTATTTATTATTTTATTTTGAGAGGAGATTCGAGCCCGGCAGTGGGCCGTTATTGGTTTGTGATGATTAATGATGATGATTGATGATGATATTTCCACAACTGTTATTGAGAGCTAGAAAAATATCGGAACATAACAATGAAATTTGTCTCATAAACTTTTTAAATTATATATAGTCATTCGATTGCTTTACACTAGTGTGGATGTTGCAATTACTATAATTGTTCTAGTATTATAGTAATCTCGTTATGCTATTAAAACTTAACCTATTACATGCAAATTAACTAACAGATTACGTCTAACGTTGTGTGCAATTATTTTTTAAGTTATCTGAACTGCTGCCTATCATTATACAAAAATAATAGTGTAAAATAACGAGGTCAATAAAGAAACTGCATCTTTTTATAACAAACACATTGTTGCTAATCATGAGATAAGGAAACCTCAACGGATCAGAACCGGCCTATCACGATAATGCAGAGGCAAGGATTACGAAGACCTCTGATTCTGGTACTCTATGGATGTGTGACGAGATTTTTATGGACATAAAGGGAGTATATCTTAGTTTTCAAATACAAACCCCAAGAAAATCCAATCTAGGTACCTATATTTATTAATTGTATCGGTCATCTTTTATTTCAGAGAGTTCTCAAATAATTATGGAAATTATAGGGATTTTTACTCTATCTTAAGGGGTAAATATTATTAAGAGTTGGAAACACTGCTTTAAGGAGTTGACCTTGAGTAATCTCTAACATTATTTTAACATGGCTAAACAAATTTCGGCACGACATTGACATAGAAGCAGGTCAAGTTTTTCTGAGTAATGTTACATGCAAAATTTATATAATACCGACATTTTGCAAGTCACGCTGATAGACATTCTTAGAATTATTATGTGCTAACAAATTATGTTTGGCGAACAATTTGCGGCTATTGTAATCAAGTTGTTCAAACTGTTATAAAATTATGGCAATAATAATTATTGCTTATGAGATTATTATCTTAGATGAAATCTTCTTTTTATATTTGAAATAAAAAAAAAAAAATTTTGTATAATTCTGAATCTGTCAACTACTAGGAAAAATTAGTACGATATTGATGTAGGCTCCAAAAAGAGGCAGAAGCAACAAGACATCTCTACAGTTCAAGATGCAATTGAATTCAAAAAAACTTGTGAATATTTATTTGAAGAAATATATTTATAAACGTATTCAAAAAAACTAAAAGGTAAAACATCACTGGAATGCATAAAATCAACAGATTAAGATATCGATAAATCAAAGTTATGCAATCGAAAATTCGAAACGAATCGAATAAGAATCTGCACACATATAATGTCAGTTAACTGACCTTCCTCAAGCTATCTTGAATATCTTGCACCGGTATAAACAAACAAATACGTATATCCATGCGGTTGCTGGAACTGGAATAGCCGCTCTACCGTACGCGATTTTAGCTATGCAGTACCTTTCACTGCGACAGCAAGCGGTGTGACAACTGCATATGTGTGCAGACATTTCTAAGATGATTAGGCCAGCTTGTAGTATTGCACACCTAATCATTGGTTTCGTTTGTAATTACGTGCGCCGTGGACGTTATCACGGGTAATTTTCTATTGCTAACTATTTTTTGTCTTTACATTAAATCGCATTCGCATTGGAAAGGGAACAATGTTTTAATTAAAAGTGTGTAATTAACAAAAGATAATTTGAACTTCTTTTGAAAAAACACATAAACAAAATATTTTTTTTAATAATGTTTCTATTATATATTATAATAAGAATTTTTATTTGTAATTATTGTTCAACTTTCTTTGCTGTTACTGTTCAATAAAGACGTCACTTGATAGATGATGTTCTGTCTTTTTAAATAAAAATAATTTATATCAACTTTAGACTCAGTTGTCTGCTTAGAATAATGAAGCTACCTACGTGTCTTTAAGTCGATATTCACAAAGAGCCGTGAACCTTCATAGTTCGTCGTTCCAATTCTGCGGGGTCATTGGCTTAAGCGGGAAATGCAACAATCATTTATACCTCTTTGCCATAACTTTGTATAATATTTCCAGTGTTGCTATTAAATGCGAAATAATGTAAACTACCTTTCAATAAAAAAGCAAGGTTATACATTTCGGCCATGAGTATTAATAGCAGTATTGTTTTTACAAAAAAAAATATCGCAAACATTCTTGTATTTATTCTCAGTTACCTTTTAAATAGTACATTGTCAATTGGATATTTAAAAGATAACATTTTCAAACGGCATTGTTATTAAAAAAATAACTCTGTTGCATACTAATACTTTAACTAATTTGAACTTAAGTGGAATTTTCCACACATTTTAACTTTCATAATAGTAATTTATGTATATTATTCATAGAACAATGTATTGATTATCGAAGCATCGAGAGTACGTAACTTATCTCATAGAGGGAGACTCCCAAGGTTGATGTGACTCGGTTGGATTACAATCGCCATTTCATTGGTGCATTTTCTTGAATAATTGTCATTGTAAATCAAATTTATTGGCACTCATTTAAAAAATAAAGATAAATATTTGGGATGTTACTTTTTATAAAGCCGATTAGGACATTTTGTGAAGAGTTTGTGATGTATCACAAGGATTAAATAAAAACTTTTATAAGTGATCGGGCAAGGCGAACGGACGTTGAGTGGGAGATATAAATTAGTAAAGATAGAAAAAGAGAGATTTATGTTTCGTGTGGTACTGTAAAAGCAAGAAAGACCAGTGCGAGCGCACATTTTCTTTCTCTGTCTCTCTCTGTCTCATAGCAATAGCCACCTATATTTCGCTAAGACACGATGAAGGCCTAAGTTAGGTTTTATTTCAGTTGTGTGATCTGAAGCACACTCGTATCTACCCCTATATTAATTTATAGATACGTTATTTTAAATTATATTTTTAAAATAAAATTATTGAATTTTGATAGTAGACAGTTTTTATAATTAATCAATGATATTCTTAGATCTTTCCACGGCAATGACGTAATAGAAGTTGATGTCAGAATAACATTCTGTAGCGTTCAATATTTTATGTAGAATAATATATTATACCATACTTATCATTTGAAGTCAAACGATATCTACGACTACGACTAGTAACAAAATAAGTTTTAAATTAAAACAGGAAATGGCGGCATCTGATTGACCGGTAGGTATATGATTTATTGATAAATGAACGTTTTAATACGTTAATTAATCAACCTTTAAATAGTTATGTTCTTGTATTAACCTTGAAACTCGGTAGAAGAAAAAATTAAATATTTTTGTTCATGGACAAATAGTTGTTGTTCTTAATTATCTGGATACAAATAAATGAAATTGAAGTATCTGTATGTAACATCAAATGAACAGTTTTTACTAAATGCATATCAAAGTATAATATACTTAAAATATACTTTGATATGCAATAAAATAATTATAATGTACAAAGCGTGAGACGACGGTATTAAAATATTTTCAGAAAGCACCAGACGCTTTGTTACTTTAAATATATATTCTAAATTTTAAAAGAAAAAGACTAAGTAATTTGTTTAAACATTTTTTTAAGTGTTTTTTTTTTCAAAGTAGTGTATTGTCATCGGTCCTCGATAAATCTACAAAGTTTGAACGAAATCTGACTGTTTAAGTGGTTCGAAATCGCAGGAGGTGCTAAAAAGCGTGTAAAATCGGCCAAGTGCGTGTCAGACCACGCATAAAATAGGGTCCGTAGTCTAATAGATAATTCTAATGTTTACGTATTATTTCTTTATTTTTCTCCATCCCATGGTTGACTGTAAGAGATTGCCTTCGGGCGATAAGGCCGCCGCCCGCCACTTGTATCTCCTAGTTTAGGCCACCGCTTTATTTTTCTATTCTGGTGTACAATAAAGAGATATATGTATTATTATTATGGACTACCATAATGATGTTTTTTAGATTTTTTGAGGCAGAGCAAAATATCTGTTTTTATTTCCTCTTGATAACTTTCGTTGCGTGCGCTGCGTAAACGGTTAAAGTTTGGCAAAAATCATGTATGGTAGAATTGTTCTCCTTTAAAAGTTCTAAAAAAAGTCTAGTATACTATAATTGGTTATCATATGATTGATAAAATGACAGCAATTCGTGCTTTCGTCTTGCGTTTTTTTTCCTTTACGTAAATCGTTTGTACAACACTCCTATCACTGTAAATTAATAAATGTAAAACTAAAAGAAAATACTATAAAATGAGCATACAAAACACGTTAAGCTTTAATTATTATGTACATATGTAACCAATGTTAGCATAAATTTAAATTTTCTATAACATTGCCAAGATAAACAAAACGCGTTCCGCGGTGTTGCCCGCGGTTATACTTGTAAATCGTTATGTATGAGTTGTATGACATAAGTTACTTCTTATGTTATCAGCCTTCGGCCAGTCCGTCCAGATAATCCCGTCAAAATCGGTACAGCCGTTCCAGAGATTACACAGACAAACAGATTTTTTTTAAGCATTCCTTTTGTGATGTAAGCATCGTATTTACTTTCACGTGCATCTAGTTAAAAAAATATTATTTGATATTACCTACAGACACTAATTTTATTTATTTGTATAGCCACAAGGAAGGTTACCATCACACTATTTTGCAATGCGTCTAGTCTTTCAAGTGTGCACGCTAAGATAAAACAAAAATATGCATGTAACAAATTTCCTACTTTTTATTATTATTCTCTTTATTTGTTAATATTTACATATAAATTACATTTTTAAATATAAATATAAAAAATACATTTAAAAATATAAAAAATAGTAGACCACCGACTTCGGGTACAGGGACCAAGAAACCGGTGGTTAGGGCTCCAAAGACAGGAACCTCCTCACTATACGTGCCGTGTCAAGAAGGACTGCCTTCTGCATCAAACCCTTGATCCAGCCATCTAACGTGAGCCTCTTAAGGTGTTGGTCGAGGCTCTTGGCTATCAAACCATGAGCAGAAACAACTATCGGAACAATGATCGCCGAATCCACATTCCACATATCGACAATCTCGTGAGATAAATCCAAATATTTGATTTGTTTCTCTTTTTCAACTTTCACGAGATTTTCGTCATGAGGAACAGCGATATCGACAATCATTGCGCGGCGCTCTAATCGATCTATCACCACAATATCAGGCTTATTGGCGACAATAGTCCTGTCTGTGATAATAGATCGATCCCAATATAATGTAGCACGACCATTCTCGAGAACTGGGTCGGGCTCATACCTGTAGTATGGCACCTCCAAATTCACAAGTTTGTATTTAAGGGCAAGTTGTTGGTGCACGATCCTGGCTACTTGGTTGTGTCTGTGCAAATATTCACCATTAGCAAGACGAGAACAACCAGAAATAATATGCCTGATAGATTCCCCGGGACGGTGACATGCCCGGCATATGTCAACCGTACCATCCTTCAGGATATATTTTCGATAGTTATTCGTCATGATAACTTCGTCCATAATTGCACAAACAAAACCTTCGGTTTCTCCAAAGAGATCACCATACCGTAGCCAGGAAGTCGATGCTTTAAAGTCTATATCGGGCCCGTTCAAAGCCCGATAAAACCGACCATGAAGCTCTTTGCCCTTCCATACCTCCTTGCGATCATCAGTACTAAGTACTACAGGTTTGCGCCAATTCTCTTTAGCCAGAGCGAGTGGAGTGAATCCGTTATCCACTGCAACCACATTGCGATGCACTCCCACATCGGTATTAAGAAAATATTCTCTGAGATTGTAAATCTCGCGATTATGTAGGGTCTTGATATTTAAAAATCCACGACCCCCAAACTTTCGCGGGATGTACAATCTCATAACCGACGAACGTGGGTGGTGCATTCGAAATGCAGTCAGTAAAGTACGGACTCTCCTGTCAAGGGCATCTAATTCAGTTTGAGTCCATCTAAGTATGCCGAAGGAATACATCAGAACCGGCATGACCCAACCATTGTAGGCTCGCACTTTGTTACCCCCCGATAAAAGACTCTTAAGTACTTTTTTCAGGCGGCCAAAGAAGCGTTCCCGCAACGTTTGTTTCATATCAGATTCTGGTATTCCCAAGGACTGTGAAAAACCTAGATACTTGTAGTCTTCGGTGGCAGAAAGAGATCTGAGTTTTGTAGAATCTGAAAGTTCTATTCCTTCAGATTCTACAATTACACCTTTCTTCACATACATGACTGCACACTTGTCTACACCAAATTCCATCTTGATAGAATTACTAAAGTTTTCAGTGACCTTCAGTAACGCTGTCAATTGTAATTTAGTGGAGGCCAGAAGTTTCAAATCATCCATGTAAAGAAGGTGAGATATAACTTGATCATCTTTCTGTAACCTATAGCCCAACCCTGAACCCTCTAAGAGAGTGCTAAGAGGGTTCAAAGCCAGACAAAACCACAAGGGACTCAAACTGTCACCTTGAAAGATGCCCCTCTCGATCTTAATAAGTGCGTCGTTTACCGCAGTCTGACGACATCCAGGATAGCGAAGGACTGTCCTCCATTGCCCCATACATGACTTCAAGAAAGTGCATAGAGTTGTATCAATTTTATACAACTCCAGCACCTTCAAAAGCCATGAATGTGGGACCGAGTCATATGCCTTCTTATAATCTATCCAACATGTCGCCAGACTTTTACGATTACGACGTACCTGTTGGCAAATGGTCATGTCTATGATAAGGAGCTCTTTAGTGCCACGGGTCCCACTTCTGCATCCATTCTGAGAAATGGAAAGTATCGAATTATTATTAATATGTGTAGCAATTTTGAGTCTCAGAATAGATGTCAGAAGTTTGTATAAAGTTGGTAAACATGTAATGGGCCTAAAATTTTTGGGATCCATGGCACTACCAGATTTATAGAGTAAATGGGTTATACCAGTTGTTAAAAATTGTGGTAATGAACCCGAATCCAACGCGGCCTGGAAATGAGATGCCAAACATTCATGTGAGCTTCGGAACCACTTAAGCCAAAAGTTGTGCAGACCGTCCGGACCAGGTGATTTCCAATTCGGTAATGAACGGACTGCACAACTTACATCATTTTTGTCAATTTTAATTGGTTCCATAGTTGTTATAGACTCGCATGAATGTTTGATATCCCGTATCCAGTCGCCTTCTGTATGGGTGACAGGCACAGACCAGATGCTACGCCAAAATGCGTTTGTGCAATTTTCATCTGGTAAGTGCCTATCATGCTCACTAGGATCCGGTTCCTCCCATTTCCGGTAAACCCACTTCTCATTTCTCTGAAACATGCGATTCTGGTTATACCGATCTGATCGTCTTTTATAGCGTCTTATCCTATTTGCCCATGCATAAACTTTTTGCTTCAAGAAGTCTATGCGCTCTGTGACACTTGACATATATTGTTGAGGACTGATGGTAGTCCCCAAAAATGCCTGTTTCACAAAGCGCATGACTCTCGGTCGCGTATTACCAAATTGAAAAGCAATTAATTTGGCGATGAGTGTCCTGGTCTCAGCAATACGACGTTCTATTCTATACTGCCAAGCTGGCAAAGTATTTTTGGATCGAGTAGTAGTAACACTTTCATTGAATTTTACGCCTGCTACTCGACAAACAGCAATGGCCGCACAGTATAGAATAGAATGCATATCGCAAAGATCTTCGCTATTATCAAAATAATCTGATAATAACGAATCCAGGGCACCCATCAACGCTAAATTTCGTTTATGAATGGGCAAACGGGGTAATCGGGGTCTGTTGTTATAATTTACATGTCGGTACTCCTGAATCGCATCTTCCAAAGCGCTCCTTATCCTATTATTACACTGGGTACTTACGGATATAATTTCACTGTCCACTAATGCATCAACATCTTCGTCTTGTGGTACCACATTTAGAACATGCGACACTGAAGGGACAGTCAAGCTATTCCGTATGTCTGAGCGAATCCTCTCAAGTACAGCATCATCCAGCAGGTGACAGCGCTGTATAGCTCGTACTTGATCCGACAATCGTTGTGCTGATACGTTGACGGTTGGCTCAAGCTCCTGAAACAAAGAGACTAGTCGAACACGGTACGCAGTAAGGTTTGTTCCCAACTCTGTAGCCCGAAAATATGCCCGCATGACGTTCTCATTTATTGAATGTGACCATTTCATGCGGCGCACACCACCACCGGTAGCGGGGACCCTTTTCGAGGTCAGTGGTCCTCGGGATCCTAAGCTGTCTGGTGGCCGGGTCCTCTCCTGCCGACGTACAGGTGTTGGTGACGTCGGCGGAGAGAAAAACTCGTCGCTAGAAGTAGAGCTCGACGCCTCTTCACCAGTCGGAACTTCTTTGGTTTCTTCCATTGACGGCAAGGCGGAGCGGAGCGACGAGTCCGGGGTTGTTTCTTGTGCTTTTCGTCTAGCTCTTGTTAACATCTTTTTTTATAATTTCTCGCTTTCTGTATTGTGCATATTGGTTTGACATGACGTTTTAAACGTCATGTCTTTTAAAATTGATATTAATAAGTTTATTCCATTAAAATTCATGTTATTTCTTTATTTTTATAATTTTTATAATATTTATTTTTTAATATGTATAATAGTTGGTATCTAATATTGTTTCAAATGGTAAAAATAATTTATTTTAAAAATACGTAAGAGAAATTCTGATGTCTTTGAGTGTTGCTATTTATTATTATTATTATTATTTTCATGTTTTAAAACTCGAGAATTGCGCTTACAATTTGGCTAATTTTTATCATCATCATCAGCTTATCGCAGTCCACTGCTAAACATAGGCCTCTCCAATTGCACGCCACGTCGTTCGATCCATCCGCTCGATTGACGCATCCAGCTTCGTTTGGCTAATTTTGGTCTAGAAATATTTGTGGAAGTCCTGAGAAAGTTTTACTGTAAGAAAACATGGAAATAAGCTCAAAAATAGAAAAGGACGAATACGTACTTGCGTTAGTTAACTACAATTAATATATGTACTCATTTCTGGCTGTGAGTCATTGGTCATAACTATAACTGTTATCAGGGAACTCAATAAAGAGGGCAAACATCTGCCGACGACTGCGGATAGATAACTTTACTATATTATTCGCATTATTTCAGAAACGAAAGTGTTTATTGTTGGTGTATTCTTTACACCAACAATAAAACAAAGTGATATTACCTACGTAGATTTCATAAATCTATAGTTTTTTCTAGGGACTCTACTCTGATGGTAATCATAAGTAGAATCTAAGAATCTAATAGTTTCCATACTCATTGGGAATGCAGAAAACGAAACAATACAACATGTTGCATTCTGCATCATCAGAGCTCCGGGCTCGCACTCACCAACGAAATACGACAGCATAATTAATGTCATGTTTGGTTGATCTTCTGTGAGAGGGTAGTAACGCTCTGGTTAATCCGACCCATTGTTGCTGAAATCAGCGTAGCTTTGCTACCCCGTAGCGTCGAAAAATGCAATTATCAAATTTTACAGTCCCATCTAGTCCCAAACTCAGCAGAGCCTATACAATGGGCACTATACAACTGCTATAAGTAAATGAACTTTTTTTGTAAATACGACCATTTATGACATTGAAAATACCTAAACTCCGAAAATATTTACAATGGCTTTAGTCCGAACCTAGTGTTGTACCCGATAACTCAAGTAAGGCTCTCACATAGACTGCCATGGCACAACCGAGGCAATCAATGCAATACATTATTTTAGCCATAAACAAAACAAAGGACCTACCATAGTACAATCTCTGCTTTGTTTGCGACTAAATGATGTTGTGTGTCATCTTACTGATGTCGTTACATTAATATAAAAAATAATATAGTATTTTTACTTGTATTTATTTACTGGTATCAAAGCATCCTCACATCAATAATTAGACGTTGAAAAGGATTTTGGATTGTTAATTTAAAATATACTTACTTACTTACTGCAAATAAATGAATATTACAGCGGCGCCAAAATAAAATAAATAAAAATCAGACAAGTGCGTGTCAGGCCACGCATAGAATAGGGTTCCGTAGACATATACAATACGATGTCCAGTAGATATATAATTGTTATGTTTACTTATTATTTCGTTATTTTTTTAGTTTTCTTTTAAATTTCAATGAGCCAGCCGTTTCACATATAGTGGTGATGGGGGGGGGGGGGGGGGTGGAACTCGCAAATGGATGCCTAAATTGAAAAATAGTTTTAGCAACCTCATAATGTTTTAAAAGACCTATCAAATGATACCCCACACGATGGAGTAGACGCGAGAAAAAAAACATCCCCACTTTACGTGTACACTTTATTTGTACTCCCGTACCCCAAATAAAAATATTTTTCGTAATAAGGGGTAGGTGGCGCTTTTGTATAGTTTTTAGCTTGCGTGGTATGTGGCGCAACATCACTCTCCTCCAAGACCGCAGATCGATATGATGAGACGATTGTCTGTGTTCTGTTGTGGAGCTTACGAGTGCCAGGAGTGAGTAGTTCCATAATTTCTATAATCACGGATTTGGCCAAGGCTACGCTACAATGATAATTTGACTAAAGAGTACCTATGCGTGTGTGTGTCAAACACATGGTAGTGTCTGTGTGTCGTTTTATTTATTGATATATTTTATGAATATTAAAAAAATAACTTCGTGCACTCTACAGAAACTATAACTGTGCGAAATCCATTCTCCTCCATCCACGCAATTTTCGTAAAAGGGGTCCAAAAGTTTTGCTTCATGTATTAATATATAGATATTCAAGGCTCTTCGAATAATTTACCAATGTTAACTATATGTATTTAGCACATAGACAATAGCCTATGTAATACTTCTTAGAACATTAGGTGAAGTATTTGTACAACCTTAAGCAACACTGCTCTTGAATAATGTATTTAGCAAATAACAAATGTTCCTCCATAGAAATAGGTGATGATAAACCCTTTTATTTGGTTTCTCTTCTTACTTTTTATCTTTTTTCTTAAATTACACTAATCAAGGAGCACGTAAGTATTGTCCACATTCGTCACCAATCCGAGACTAAGTCGGCCGATAACGCGTCTTTTCATGATGTGATGCCATAATATGAGTGTTCCAAACGTCGCATCACATAAAAGAGATTTCACTTAAAATAATAATTTCTAAAAGTAGTGCCTGTGCTTTTAGTAGAAGCAAGGATATTGTTTATGAATGATATTTTTAGTTTTTACGCCTGCCAAAGTTACTCTCCTCTGCGTGATGGAATCCAATGGTAGTAGTAACTATAGTCATAGCGAATGCAGAGAATATAGCGGTGAGACCCACACCATGGTGGTCTATTAAGACGCTTCTGCATCTTTGGTCTCCGGTCTCGCATGCACCAACGAAACTCGACCGCTACCACTACAGGATGGTATTCTCTATAAGGGTCGAGCCCGTTCGTGATGAAATCAGTTTCGCCTACGAGAATTCAAAAAGCTACAACTAATACGTTGGTCACTCGCTAAAAACCAACAAAAGATTTTTTTAATTCGGGTTGATAGTACGTAGTGCTGTCCCATGTGGTTTGGTGTTTGAACTCACAACGCTTGGCGAAGTAGGAAATCGTGGTGGCGAGGCGACCGTCTAAATCATTACATCAAATCAAACCTACTGTTAAAAACGTTCTCTATCATTCAAGGCATATTATGACACACCGTTTGAGGTATTCGGTTAGAGTCGATTCAATTTACACAAAAAAAACAACACGCACAAAAGCAACTAGTTTTACTAGTATAAAAAACAACCAATGATTTATGGTATCATTAATTTAAAAATAATATTGAAATGGTAAATAACAAATTGTCACCTTACTTTTGTATTAATGAGGCGTCGTAGTTAATGGCGCTTTTTAGCCCTGTGGTAATTCATAAAGGCGGCATGATGATTAATTTCCCTTACAAAAACCATAAATATAGTATTACCACATGAATAATGACTACGAAAGTAAAGAGATTTATGATTTTCGTATATTCTTACATATTGTTCGCCTCGTCAAACAGGCTGTCGCTAAATAGTGTTAGGGGTTTTTACAAGCTTTATATTAGCTTCACATGTATGTTTTTTTTATATAACGCCTGCCAAGGTGACTTTACTATGCCTGATGGAAAGCATGAGTAAAATCCATAAGTGGGGGTCGCCATACTCACTGCAAATGCAAGCAGTATGGCGAACCACATTATGGCGGCCTAGTTAGATGCTTTTTCACGCCCCGCTGTTTGTTTGTAACCGACTCCTTTGGGTGAGATTTTGACCCCACTTTAAACGTCCAGATTTCGTTCAAACTGTGTAGATTTATCGAGGACCGTTGGCAATACACTAATTTGAAAAAAAAAATAAAAAAAAATGTTTTAACAAATTAGTCTTTTTAGCCTAGAAAAAATAAATATGACAGAACTAGACAGCACGTACACACACGTATGTACGTATCGCACGCTCAAGAGTACATACCTAACCGTGC
Organism: Phragmatobia fuliginosa; assembly: GCA_932526445.1. Lineage (NCBI taxonomy): Eukaryota > Metazoa > Arthropoda > Insecta > Lepidoptera > Erebidae > Phragmatobia > Phragmatobia fuliginosa. The sequence continues at coordinate 8,609,655 of OW052064.1, read as the reverse complement.
CAAGGACGAAAAAGCTAGGGTACATAAGTGGGTACAGCGGGTACACCCCATATTCTTTATAATATAGGAATCGAGTGAATTTGTTCTGCAATGCCATTGGCTATGCGTGTGAATTTGATATGCGGCGGGGCGGTGTGTCGGACTCGAACCGACTAAAAACCACACGGTGTGCCCTCTTTGCACTTTTGTTTTAGGAGGAGTCCAGGGTCATATCTCCTTCTGGACTCCTCCCAGCGCCTGCCCGCTCCTGATGCGGGCTCTGTCTCTGTACGATGACCCTCACTTAGGCGGCGTCAGGCACACACGTAGGCCGACCCCTCGCAGCTGGCCAAACTAATGCGGATGGAGGAGAAAATCCGTCCCACCCACCCGCGGCCACGCTCAAGGCTGCATGAGGCGCAGATGTGCGCGCCACCGCCGCCCGGTTCTCCGGTGGCGGATCTGGTCCGAGTGGAGGTCGACCTCCCGGGCCTTCTCCGCCATCTCCTTCTGCAAGATGACGTCTTCGCAGAAGGTCGCGACCGCGGTGAAAACAGCTTTCGCTACCGGCCATGGAACGAACGACGGCGGGTAGCGAGAGATCTCCTCCGATGACTTCAGTGAGGGCCCGGAGCTGCGTCGCCCATGCGGGGCAGACCGCCAGCGTGTGATGAGCCGAGTCCTTACTGCAGTCGCAGTGGTGGCAGGCGGGACTCAGCAGAAGCAGCCAGCCCGGGAAGAACCTGCGTCAGTCGGAAAGAAAGGGTCCCGTGCTGCCGTCCTGCCCACTCGAATGTAGTCATTACCAAATCTAAGGTACGGTTATTAACATTATATATGTCATTTACCTGCCGAAATCCAAAGAACGCCAAGAAATATTCCAAATAACATCGTACTTCTACCGTTGCCGACGGTATGTTAAAATCAACCACTACGATAACGAATTTATAGTTGAAACATACATTTTCTAATATTCGAAATAATTTCATGTATTAATTAAAGTTAGAACTAGGTGGAATATACACCACACAACACAAAAATAAGAAATTATTTTTACAGCTGGCCTTCACACAAACTATTTCAAAAAAGGTTCAAATTGTCCACATTGGCAATTTTCACCAAATTAATATTAAACCGGCAAGACACAGCTATGACACCTCCTTGTTTTCTTCCATCTATTCTATCACACCGAAGTATCTCATATCCGGGAGGAATTAGTTCACCATCTTTTATAAAACTATTTACGTAATTGTATTACATCGTAACTTGAAGCTAGTAGATTAGTGAAAAATGTTTCGGTCTTGGTTCGTAATCCTCTGACATTTTGATAATGTATATGAACGGGTTTAGTTCCTTTGCTTGTTTTTTGTTGGCTCTGGGAGTTCCGAAACCACAACCATTCCTTGAATTTCGTATTAACCAGCCAGTTATCCACGTTATTAATATTATTAAATTGTGATTCCGGTACTCCCACCATAAATGATGCGTAATCCCTCTGTTTTTGGAATAAGCTTTTCCACCTGAATATTATCAGAGGTACATACGATTTTGACGCGCTCCTTTATTGAGTCCACTGAGGTATCGGGATGCAAAGACCATACGTGCATATATTTCATCTGTTCCACAGCTTGGAATGTTGAAATTTCCGGATATCCACCCCTTAGAATAGTTTTTCCGGTTTATACTATGCTCGCGAGTTTTTTTTATTTTTTTTGGGCGACCGAGCTTTGCTCATAGATTAAAACAACAACTTGAGTATGTTTGTATATCTTGTTAAAATAGCTTAATTGGTGAAGGACTTTTGAGCCAGAGGAAAATGATGCTTGTTCATTTTACCGTGATTTAGTGTTACCAACAAAAAAAAAATAAACACGATTTCACTTCTAATTAGACAAAACTATTATTTTTAATAATGTAATAAAATAAGCCGTATAGTCTCAAGGTGAACACTATACTTTTATATGTATACCTCAAATTATTACTAAACTTCAGCGATGTTACGTATGTAAAATAAGAATATAAATTTGTGTATTTAGTTTTTTACTATGAGTAATAAAAAATATATAATACGGTAGGTATTTAATATTTTCGTTGTGCATTGATCAAATTCCAACCGTCGTGTCTAGACATTCAGTCCAAAAAGACTACGATTAAATTCCAACATCATTTCTGACATCTTTTTTATTAAAAGACAACTCGCGCATTAAAAATACAAATCCTGTATCGTGAGAGGCTTTACAAATATACATGAAACGGACACAAAGAAAACCCAGACTCAGAACAACAATTTGTGAATCACACAAAGTGTTGTTCCATGCGCTCATAGCCGAGTGGACTTAGGTGATTGTAAACAAACACCGAGGGTAAAAAAATCACTATAGCAGCCCACATACTGAACTTTAAAGGAAAACTGTAGCGGCTTACTTAACTTATTCACTTAAATAGTTATAGGGGCCTAACTTGCAAAATGCACCAACTTGGAAAACTTCGAACAAAGAAATAAAAATAGTCAGTAAGTAAACTTAACAATTATCTATTGGACACGATTTTTTAACCCACCTAACATTATGGGTGACTACGGAACCCTATTCCATGCGTGGCCTGACACGCACTTGCCCAATTATAATTTAACTGTACAACAGACATGAGTATCTGTGAACACATTCACTCTGTCACGTTACTCGGCTTTAGTCGCCGGTTTGTGCACGATAGATAGGAGAAAGAGAAATATACTAAATCACGAGAGTTTACAAGAAGTTGAATGTTTTAACAATCAATACAATTAAATAGATATAAACGGAATACAAGGGCTAGTTCGCGAGCACGTTAGGGCGTGGGCTCTTGAGAGTTTAGTCGGTGATGCCTCCAGAAATAGGAGACACTTAACTTGAGCAGCGAAGCAGTAGAAAGAGGGCTGAGCTCGAGGCGCGCGCTGTTTATATAGTCTCGCGGCCGCTGTTGTTGCCGAGCGCCGCCGGGATTTAGGTGGTGTAGCACGACGACGCGATGTCCATCCCACACCTGCAGCCGCTGTTGTTGCCATGCGCCGCCGGGATTTAAATGGGGTAGCATGACGACGCGACGTCCGCGCCACAACTCTACATATTTAATTTATTCCACGAGAGTGATTAAATTTTAACATCATAGTTAAATCAGGAGCTCCACATCACCATCTGAGATGAAACACGTCGACTGCTGAACGAAGGCATATTTAATGTGTCTGGACTTGGAGAAGGTTTTTTCTATGTATTTAATTAAGCCCGCCAAAAGAAGAGTTCCGTCTGGTACAAAGCATTAGTAAACCCCTGAGTTGTGGTCACCATGCTGTCCTGTCATTGTGAATGTAGACATTGTAGTATGGTAACCCATATTATGGCGGACTGATCAGATGCTTCTGCATCATTGGGCCTCAGGTCTCGCAATCACCAAAGAAATACGAATGTTGTGTCTTCTGTGAATATTATCGCCTCGGTTGAGCCGCCATTTTCGTGTTGAAATCAGCCTTTACCACGTGCACCACGTTATTTTGTGCACTCATGTTGTGCATTCTAAATTTGAATCACTGTCTAGACTTATGGTATGTACTTATATTCTTATATTTAACACTAGCGGCCCGATATTTGTGTAAATAGCTTTCCAATCACCGCTTCATAGCTGCCCATTTTTTAAAGCATTAAACTGGATATAGCATGTTATCCTCAAAAAATAGACATAATTTATATGCCATTGGAAACTTTTCTGTGAACCTATGAAAGATACAAAATTCAACCATACATCATTTTGTTATGTCTCAAAGGGTTTAGGCAGCGTTTTCGTTGAAAGCTTCCGAACGGCTTATTTTTTTCCGCCACCTCCAACAAATATCGTTATATTTCAGCCATTGTATAAAAAAACTTGACAAATTATATACCAAAATCTTCCCCGAGAACCACTTTATCCATTGATGAAAAAACGTGATAATTGGTGCAGTGATTGTTGAGTTCATCAGACGGACAGACGGCGCGGAGGACTTTGTTTTATAATATTTAGTGATGTACTAGAAGCAATCGGTAGACTAACTTTAAAAAATAATAATAATAATATGTAATTATAGCTATTAATCGTTAAAAGGAATAACAAGGTCATTCATGTTTTAGTACTTTACATATGTATTACAAGGTGACCTTATTTACTAGTCATTTATCATTTGTCATTCTTCTATAGGATAATTATGACTGTATCTAACTAGGTGTGTGCCTTTTTTGTTTTAGGTAGATCCCAATGATATTATAATATCAATCGGTAGATCCTGATAAATTAGGCACTGTTTTTATTACAATGTCTGTTAAATGACTGTAAAAAAACCATCAAGTGTTTATATCAGTTGGCTTAGCATAGATATCTTTTTCGTAAAAATTAGTGTTCAACGTGTAGTTGTTAAGAACAAATTGTCTCAATTTTACTCCTATAAAGTGTAAGTACATTTTGAAAGACTCGATCGCGGTGTCAAATGTAACTGAAATACTATAAGCATTATGTGAAGTAAATGCTCTAATACCCTACTATAATACTCAAAATACTTGAACAGTGGAATTTGTTATTTATACTCTATACAAATAAACAAAATTGGAGTGTCTGTTTGTAATCCCTACTATAATATTATAAATGCGAAAGTAACTCTGTCTGTTTGTTACGCTTTCACGCCTAAACCACTGAACCGATTTTGATGAAATTTGGTATGAAGATAGAACTGAACTTGGAAAAGGACATAGGATACTTTTTATCACGAAAATTAGGCTAAAAGGGGTTGAAATAGGCGACGAAAGTTTGTATGGAAGTTCCTTATTGTCAAAAATAAAATCATGTAAGATTGTTCAATTGCTTGGGTAAGACTAGGCTACTCATTACCATGTCGTAATATAACCGAATTCCACGCGGGCGAAGCCGCGGGCGTGAAGCTAGTATCAAATAAACAGTTTTTTACTAAATGCATATTGAAGTATATAGGGTACTATACTCCCTTTATATATATATATATAGGGAATATAGTAGTTTTTTTTTTTTTTTTTTGTCTGCCTGTCTGTCCATCTGTCTGTCTGTTTATTCCGGCTAATCTCTGGAACGGCTGGACCGATTTTGACGGGACTTTCTTTGGCAGAAAGTTGATGACCTAAAGAGTAACTTAGGGTAATTTTTGAAAGACCATCTTCGCTTCGCGGCGTTACTTTACCCTGCTAGTCTTATATATAAAATTCTCATGTCACGATGTGTGTAATTAAACTCCACCGAAATGGCTCTACCGATTCTCATGAAATTTTGTGTGCATATCGGTTAGGTCTGCGAATCGGTCAACATCTTTTTTTCATACCCCTAAAACGCGAGTGGAGCCGCGGGCATCAGGTAGTCTTTCTCCGAAACGGTTTGACCGATTTTTTAGAAATTATGTGTGCATGTCGGGTAGGTCTGAGAATGAGCTAACATCTATTTTTCATACCCCTAGGAATCGAGCGGAGCCGCGGGTATCACATAATTGTTATTGTTCACGCGTATAACCAACCCCGTAAACACCACGTAAATTTTGTAACCAATCAGACCAACAGGGGATGACGTGATACAGCGTCGTTCCCATTGGTCAAATTAATGTTCCCTTCCTCCCTACTTTCCTCGAATTATGTTCAAGTAATTATTTCGCAATATAGACTTCAACTTACCTTTCTACTGAACACTTGTTTTATTTAGCACCTACAAACGCAAACCTAAGTTCAGCACACGGGCTACCAAGAACCCAATAAAATAAATTCAAGTACCGATACAAGCCGGTACAGTTATTATAAAAATGTATATATTATAATATCGTATCGTATATATATTCATAACATATTTACATATTTATTACATAGATTAATGCATTGAATGGTAATAATCTGTGTAATCTATAAAATTAAACAAAGTTGGAGTGTCTGTATGTATTATCAAATGAATAGTTTTTTCATCATCATCATCAGCCCATTGCGGTCCACTGCTATACATAGGCCTCTCCTGTTGCACACCACTTTGATCGCTTTAGGGCTTCGCGCATCCATCTCCTGCCAGCCATCCTGCGCAAATCGTCACTCCCTAGCCTGTGGGCGTCCTACACTACGTTTGCCGAGTCGCGGTCTTCACTCCAGAACTCTTCTACCCTAAAGGTCATCATTTTGCGGCTAATATGGCCAGCCCACCGCCACTTCAGCTTGCTAGTCCGGTGGGCTATGTCGGTAACTTTAGTTCTATGACGGATTACCTCATTCCTGATACGATCCCTCAGAGAAACGCCGAGCATTGCCATTTTTTTACTTTTAGTTTTTACAAAATTCATATCAAAGCATTTACGATACTTACATCAAAAAAGCAATTTTTAAAATTGTTGGCTGTCTGTCTGTTTGTTATATCTTATCTCTAGAACGGCTTTACCTATTTTGACGGGACTTGCACTAGCAGATAGCTGATGACAAAAGGACTTAGGCTAACTTTGACTAATTGTATTAAAAACTAGCTTCGCTCCGCAACGTTATTCGCGATTTACAACTATAACCGAGGGTAACTCCGCGAGAATCAGCTAGTACACCAATGAGTACCAGCATTATAAAACTGAAGAGTTTATTGGATTGTTTTAATATGCTGATGATGATGATGTCAGTACTCATTCGAATTAAATAATAAATTTATAAGAAGGAAAATATCTAATAACGTAGTTAATTACTAGTATCCGGGTCTGACAGGGACTCCACCCAGCACACACTATAGGACTGACCTGATTGGTTGTCCGAGTGTCGAGTCCTGGTTCGGACACATCGGACGAAACCTGTCAACGCCAGCTTTGATCGCGGCAATGCTAGAGAATGGCGAGGAATGGGAAGCCGCGGTCTCTTTCTGTAAGAACGATATGCTTCAGGAGTCTGCAGAGCGGGATCGGGGAACGGCCGATCTCGCTCGAAGGAAGCACCTCACCAAGGGTATGGTGTGTAAAACATTCCCCGCGTGATAAAAAAGGTAATTACTAGTATTAGAGGGAAGTTTGTTTGTACTTTATTTAATAAAGCTTTAAATCAATTTCCTGTAATTTGCTAGCTAGTAGGCCTTTTACGATACATAAACTTCACCTTCACAAATATAATTTTGTGACCTTTATAAATCAAATGTGTTGACTTTGACATTGACATTAATAGGGAAGTGAACAACGTGACGACTGCTACTGCCGCCTAGAATGGAGTCGCGCTTACGATATTTGTCACAACGCTCACACTGTCGAACTCGGACACGTTGTGGGTATTTGTAAAAAAGACTACACGAAAGAGGATTTTCACTTGTTTTGAATCGCCAGTCCATCGCGGCACAGAACGCCTTACACTACGTTTGCCTAATCACTGCCTCCACTCTCTAGTACATTCGTATCTCCAGAAAAACATTCAACTGAAGCATACTGGTTCGCCGGCTCGGGTCTCCTCTCAGGAGATCGGTAAGGCCATACGTCCTCACGCTGGCCTAGGTTACTTAGCCCTGAGCGCTTTAGCGAATAAAATTATAGAAGTTGAATTTTTTTTCATTATTTTTACGATTAGTCTTAGTTTGTTTGATGCTTCACACTTATTTATATAATTATCTTTTTAAGGTCACCTATTTACCTATCATTATTTGAATTAAAAATTAATGACTGGCTGAATATAAATGTTTTAATATCATAATGACTTTTTTATGAGCTTTAAAATAGTTGTTTTTAATTTAAATGTAACGTGATAACTACTGATAACATAGCTAGGTATTATTGTATAGTCTGTGTCACTAACAAATAATAATTATGGCATTCGTCCTTCAGTAGATGTACAATATTCCTGCAAACTCATGCGTACAATTTCTTAATAAAATAAAATAAAAGTAAAAAACTAAGCCTTTGTTCTAATGTAGATTGTACAGTTTCTCTTTTAATTTATCTGATTATATATATCCCTATAACTAAGTTTCCTATATAGTCACCTCCTCAGCGTGTGCAAAATCCGAGATAACATCTTCACAGAAGGTCGCGTCCGCGGTAAAACAGTTTTCGCCACCGGCCATGGAACGAACGACGGCCGATAGCGAAAGATCTCCACGATGACTGAAGTGAAGGCCCGGCGCTGCGTCACTGCGGGGCAGACCGCCAGCTTGTGATGAGCCGAGTCCTCACTGCTGTCGCAGTGGTGGCAGATGGGACTCAATTCCCTCCTGGCGACCGAGTGCAGGTACTTCCCATGCAGCCATGCCCAGAAAGAACCTGCGTCAATCGTAAAGAAAGGGTCCCGTGCTGCCGCCCTGCCCACTCGCGGATGACTGGCATGGAGCGGTAATCGGGACGATAGTACAGGCCACAGAAGGGAACGTGCGGTACGAACCTAGGCAATGTCGTTGTTGACATGGGGGGTTGTTGGAGAGGGTGCGGTCGATGGTCATACCGAGGTATTTCACCGTCGCGGACCACTCGATATTCTCCCACATGAGTTTCAACTGTGGCCGTGTCACAGTTCCTATAGATATCGCCTGAGTCTTCGCCACGATGACTGTCAGTCTCCAGTTTTTCAGCCAATTGGGAAGTGCATCTAGAGTGTGCTGCATCTTGGCAGCAGCGGTGGCGCCATTTTTAGACGTCGCGTCGTCAGCGTACAGCGCGAGTTGCACGCCGTCGGTGACGGGAATGTCGTCTGTGTACCAAGAGTAGCACACTGGAGACAGGCAGTTTCCCTGCGGCACGCCGACACATATGGGTCGCTCTGTAGACAGGGCGCTCTCAAGCGCCAGTTGAAAGCTTCTGTCTTGCAGGAAGGTGGCTACAATTTTCACTACTCGACGAGTAGTAGATGTGAGCAGCTTGTATAGCAGGCCAGCGTGCCAGACGCGATCGAAAGCTATCGAGGAAAGATATCGAGGAAGACTGCACAGATCCACTCGCGCTTGTTGCGAGCAACCACGATGTTGTGCAGTTCCCTAACGAGCTGGTGTGTCGTGGAGTATTCGTCACGAAATCCGAACTATTCGTCACGTGGCTCAAAATGTGGTGTCATGTACAGCAACGACGAACGAACGACTTAAACGTTGTCAAAAGGAGCGTGATAGCTACCCGGTACAAGGATATTCTTCCCTGGTTTTGGGCAGCATGATTACTCTGCCAAGTCGCCATGCGGAGGGAAAGTATCCGGTGCGGAGGATGCCGTTAAAGAGACGCATCAACGTCGCAAGGGCTCGCGGCGGTAGGTGACGCAAGGCTTCAGGTCGGAACCGGGCGTTTTGCGGAGATGTGTTCGGCGAATCATCCGCTGTATTTGCCCAGGCGAGAAAGTGATGGGATCCTCAGTCGGAGCTATCGGTTGCTCAAAGTATAGTTAGAGCTTTCCCTCAACTTCTGCTAGGTGCTGCACGTTGTCGGCCGGATTCGGGTGGAAATGCGCTTCTAGGAAGTCGGTGAATATCTCCGCTCGGTCTTCGTGGGCAGTCACGAGCGGTATGAGGTCCGCCACAACGTACACAGAAGAGCGCCCTGTGGCAATTATGGGACGAGTGCCGAAATTGTTGGCACCTGTGGCATTGTGCTGGTCCCTCTATGTGTACGCTATGTGTACGCCGGGCATGAACGGCCGCTGGTGCCTGTGTAGGCGGGGGTGCCCACTATAGTGACATAAGTGGGTCTCAAAACTTCTATTGGCGAGTCTCTTGTTGTCACTGATTGGCCAAAGGACGGTGTCGTGAAGAGTACTCGCATTTTCTCCACTTTTGGCGGTGACGGAAACGGGAGCTACCGCCTTCTTGGGCCAAAAAGGCGGTAGCTCCCCTGTCACGGCGTTGTGGCATCGGTCGGGCCGTAACTGGAAAGGCAGATGCAGGTGGTGTGACGTCAGGTGCAGGGGCAGCAGTAGCCATAGTGGACGCGAGTCCGTGAGGGCTTATGGTCGATGGGCCGGGTGTAGGTGGCGTGTTGGCTCGTGAAATCGTGGAGTGGGGAGAAAAATTCCTCCCCCGCTCCCGGCGTCGGCGTCAAAGCAACAGTCGTTGGCTTAGCGAGCGGTGACCGTGACGGCTGCGTGGTGCCGCATATTAAAGAGGCTTGGTCTGCCACTACACGGCTTAGTGCAGGCTTAAACATGCTTCGCTACTCCAGCGTTTTGTTGTTACGGATGAGTCGCCCGACGTCTGGGTGGGTTGTAGCTGTGGCACGGAGGAGGCATGCCGAATTACGCCTGCATTTCTTCTTGAAGTTACAAATTCATGCGGCGACTTGGCTTCGCGCTGCACAATCAGTACCCTTCGGCACAAGGTACTCACTGAACAGGCCCACCAGGGCTTTCCGCTGGTGGCAGACCGGGGGCCAAGGTGTACCCTGCGTTAACCGGAGGCACCGATGTGAGCGCGGTGCGTGTTATTTGCTATCGCGCCAACCGCGGTCGTTTAGCGTTCAATACGCGGGGCTGTTGTCAATTCTCTGGTTGTCGGCGTTGTTTACTCCTTGAGTAAACAACGCCTGTGCCGGTCGAAGTGACGTCACAAACACGCGCGGTAACGCCGTTAGTACACCTACGCATTCGTATGCGGCAGCGAAACAACGAAAAAACTGTCAGTAATAAGGCAGAATTTCGCATACGCTACGTCTCACTCTAGCACTAGGCTACATAAAATAGTTGCGTCCTTGTCGGTATTGCTTCGCAAGGAACTGCGAAATCATCGTTACACGGACGCAGATGTTTCGCTAGTGGTGTTTCGCATCGCAAGGTGTTCGCATGCGTTCTGACGTTGAGGACAGATTTTCTTACCATGGAAGCCGAAAATATTGAAATATTTTTCTTTGCGAAAAAACTGCTATGTACTAACGTTCCGCAGATATTTTGCTACCGCAGTACTTTCGCAGTGATTCGCTGTCGCATACGAACGCGTCGGTGTACTAACGGCGTAAGAGGCCAACGATACGTACGCGTGTCGCTCTCGACAGCGCTTAGCGGACTCGATTATAGCATAGCATTCAAAATACATTAGTATGGTGGAATAACATGGAATCATTTAGACTGGTATACTAGATACGCACTGTGTTCAGACTTCTGGGTACAGTTGAACCATAGGCTGCTCGTGTAGAAGGTTTGACAATATGCTTTAAATAACTAAAATTATATTATACTTTTGGTGTGCTTAAGAATACAAAAAAGAAAATCTTTAAACACATTGTGATCACTGATCAGTTTAATTACCGTTTTATTAAATTTAGCAAATTTTTAGCGCTATCTGTACACACAAAATAAAAACAACTGCGTAGCCGTAAATAAACGGAATTTTGTTAGTTTAGTCATGCTCCCGTTGAGCGTGACGCATTGAGATTCAAATTATTATGTGCCTATCATCGATCTCATAAGTTCTTGAATACATGATGAATAGATGATATGATCTAATTAAACGACTGAAATATTTATAACTCTTATAATCCTTTCTGTCAAATGACTGACTGATGAATTTTAGCTAAGTGTTAATACGTTACCACACAGAACAATGAAACTTACCAGATTATGCGTATGGTCGAATATGAATTTAGGTTACAAAGTATTTAAAAAATCTCTATTAATATACACAAGACCTACTTTTAAATTTTTCGATTCCTGACAATACGTGACGAACTGTTCATAATATGAAAGCAAAAAGTTCTGAGTCACACTATGGCGGCGTAGTCGTGTGTTGTCACACAAAAATAAGTCACACTTATTTTGAGATATTGAATACTATTATAATAGTGATTTTTCACACTTTTTTGTTTCACACTTTGTGTGATCCACTAATATTTGTTTCGGAGTCTGGGTGTTTTCCATGTATATTAAGTATGTATTTACAAAGAAAACTTAACAGTGATGCCAGCTAAGATAATAGATACGCCGACAAATATGTTTCTGAATAAAGTTTCTTTACAGAAAGCAATTCTTTAGTTGCTAAACATCGAGTGAGTACCGTTACCAGAGCCCTAGACCTAATGCAATGGGGCGGAGTCAAAAGGCAGCAAACAGTTATGAATTTTAATTGCAGGTGATCACGAGCGGTGCTGATATGAGCCTACCAAAGTGACTATATGAGTGTAATCTAAGCGGAGTGATCACCATATTATTCATTTTGAATGCAGACAATGCAAAATGGTAACCCACACTATTGCCTTTTAAGGTGATTTGCGTCATTGGGTCTCACCAAACCAAGGAAACACGACGGCATTTTACATTTAACGCCGCTTATAAATAATGGATCATTTAATAATTTCATTAAATATATATGATAATACAGACAGTATAGTATCATTTGCATTTTAAAAGTCATTGAAGTAATTGCACACTATGATTGCAAACGTGATATGTCTCTAGACATAGGATTATATCTTTGATATCCGGTGTTTGATTACTTAATGCGAGATTGTTTATTGTTTTAAACGTCAACTACAATTCAAATATGGTTATTGTAGTTGACAATACATACCTTCTAATTTATTTAACTGCATTCAGAAAAAAAACGGTTCTTAATTTGTTTGTTTATCCGTCTTCCTCTTCTTGTTTACATAAAAAAAATTACGAAGTGCATGTCAGGCCACGCATAAAATAGGGTTCCGTAGTCATATACAATGGCAAGTAGAAATAAAATTGTGACCAATAGACAACTTTTATGTTTACTTATTATTTCGTTATTTTTGTGCAATGTTTTCCAAGTGAGCGTATTTCTCAAGTTAGGCCTCACTAACTCCTGAACTAACAAAGCTATCTAAGTTTTCCTTTAAAGTTAATCACGAATTTTTTTAGAGCGGGGGGGGCTGTTTTTCCAAAAAAATATCATTTAAAGTTAATGAACTTATAATAATACCCTAAATATTTTTCATGATTTGATTTTATCAAAGCACTTTGTCGGCCTGATAGAAACACATATCCATGAAAAGTTTCATCTTTCTAGCACTAATCGTTTGGACGGTAAGTTGAGGACGAACGGACATGACGAATCGAAATGCTAAAATCGACCTTGTCTGCTTTGTCTGTCTGTTTGTTCCAGTTAATGTTTGGAACCATACAATAAAAGTACAAGTCTAGATCGTAGAAGTTGAGGCGTCTATCACAGTTTTTACAATCTTGCTATTTTTACTATATAATAATAATAGCTTTATTTATTTTTCTCACACACAGTTTACAATATATATACAAAAAATTCACAAAATAAAAAACAGCTCACAAGATGTAATCTGTGTGGGAGACTGGCATCTGTACTAGGATGACCTGTATTACAGATTACCAGCGACTCCCAACTCCGGACAGTGGAATGTATGGTTGGAGTATTATATCTTTGATATGCATATTGGAAGCTAAATTGACGTACTATTAAATATCCGGCTTGCCTTCAATTTAATGTACTTTCAATGAAAATAATATGGGACCATGGAAATGTTCTGATGATGGCCATAGAATCTTCCTTAAAAAGATGGACCTATCAAATTTAGGCTCATTTGTTTTGACCTAGTGCTGTGTGATATCCAGGGTATATAAAAACCACACCAAGCAGCACCTCAATGGCCTTAACAGTCCACTGCTGAGCTTAGGCCTCTATTAAGGCCCGCGACACCGAGCGTGAGAATTTGTGATTGAACACCCACATACATATTTTACATGCACACAGACGCATCGTGCACTGTCGCATACATACCGTAGCAAGCAATCACCGACTTTCGGTTTTTTGCTTATGTTAAATATCCATCAACTGTTCGCCTTTGTAGAACGTATTTTAATGTCTTACAACGCACGCAATGTATTTTGCTATAACGTAAAGCCCGTAGGATTCATTCAGTACAGAAAGTCATAATACTTTCTGTATACCAATCGAATGGTCAAAGATTATAAAATAATTTTACACAGTATAAAATAAATTCGCTCGCGTGCATTGTCTGTCAACTCAGATCTTTTTAAATACGCAAGGTATTTAAATACGGTTTTCATCATAATTAAGGTTACCTTTTAAAGAAGATTTATTAATGTTATTTTATTATTTTAAAGGAACACATAAATAAAGCCAATATTGACAAAAGTTTACGAGTTACATAAATTAGGAATAACCTACAGTAATACTTTTTTAATTATACTTTTTTAATATTTCTTTATTATTTTATTTGTGAATAATAATTTCAAAGTAATTTGGAACAATGTAATATTAATCCTTATCATAATAAATACTGTAGACATTTAAAACAATTTTATTCTACATGAAATATGTAGAATAAAATTGTTTATTACACAATATTATTTAAATAAATATTTTATAATACGTCAGAGCGTTCATCCAGGTCGCCCCCGTAATTGGCCGTAATCTTACACTAGTGACTCTCAGTGTAAGATTTTATTATGTCAATAATGTGTGATTAACGATACGTGGTCTTATAGGCATTTAAAAAACATTTAAAATTTGACAAATTATACCCTCCTTTAAAACCAATCTATCCATTGCTGCAAACATCATGAAAATCGGTGCAGTAGTTTTTAAGTTACGTTATGTTTTGAGTTTAATAGACAGGTTGAAGAGGCAGAGGACTGTGTTTTTTTTTTATATATTTAATGCAAACGGCTTATTTACGCAATAATGTTACTAAAATAAATGTGAAAGTAACTCTGTCTGTCTGTTTGTCTGTTACCTTTTCACGCCTAAAACGCTGAACCGATTTTGATCAATTTCAGTATAGAGATATATGGGACCCCGAGAAAGGACATGGCTACTTTTTACCACGAAAATCGACACACTCGCGGGCGGAGCCATGGGCAAAAGCTAGTAAAACATAAATACGACTAGCGGTTTATACATACGTATAAAAGTGAAATACTAATCATCCAAGACCAAACCATTGAGTAGTATTACTTTCCATCATCAGCTGAACATCTTGAAAGATACGACTAAAGGTAACACACATATACGAAAGTAACTCTGTCTGTCTGTCTGTTACGCTTTCACGCCTAAACCACTGAACCAATTTTGATGAAATTTGGTATGAAGATAGAACTGAACTTGGGAAAGGACATAGGGTACTTTTTATCGCGAAAATAAAGGTATAAGGGTTTGAAATAGGGGACGAAAGTTTGTGTCGAAGTTCCTTATTATCAAACATAAAATCAGGTAAGATTGTTTAATCTACCCTTACCATGTCATGTGATATCAACGAATTCCACGCGGGCGAAGCCGCGGGCAGAAAGCTAGTTTATAATAAATAACAATAAATAAATATTTCAGACGAATGACACAGAATATCATCTACCAAATATTCGTGTGATCCGCAAATATTTATTTCGCAGTTTATAATACATAAACATACTTTTTTGTTATAAATACATACATATTATACATAGAAAACACACAAACTCCGAAACAAATATTTGCAGATCATACAAACATTTGGTCCGACCCGGGAATCGAACCCTAGACCTCTTGGTTAGCAGTTGCATACGCTGACCACAAGACCAACAAGGCAGTATGATATATTACAATAAATAAACAACTATTTCGAACATCTTACACACGACATCATCCAGTCCCAAACTAAGCAGAGCTTATATTATTGATTCGACAACTGATATAAATACATAAACATACTTTTTTTGTTGCTTACCTATAGAATACACCCAGACCCCGAAATAAATATTTGCGGATCACACAAATATTTGGTCCTACACGGGAATCGAACCTGAATCCTTACTCAAGCAAAGTAGTCGCATGCGCTACTACTGCCCTCATCATTATGAAATGATGGCTACCAGCTCAGATATTGCGTCTGGAATAGCATTACAAAATAAAAAAATATATAATAACTATTTATAACGTGCTTATAAAATTTTAGGGTTTCCCTATGAACTAACACTGAAAACAGCCAACACCTAAAAAAAAAAATTTTGTGGATCTCATAAACATTTGGTCCGACCCGTGAATCGAACCCGAGGCCTCAATCGCATATGCTACCACAGCGCCACCGAGGCAGTCATATAAAATGAATTTTAAAAATCGGTCCACAATTGACAGAGTAATCAATGAATGTACAATAAAAAAAATCATTTAGTTAAACATAAATAATACTCCTTTTTTGAAGTTGGTTAATAATAATTTAAAATATAAAGATTGGTGTGTCTATTCTCAGACCTACCAAATATTATCAAAAGTTACACACAGTCACGTCGTCGTATGTAAACAATCAAATCTCTGTGTGCGTGACA
Source organism: Phragmatobia fuliginosa (assembly GCA_932526445.1). Classification (NCBI taxonomy): domain Eukaryota; kingdom Metazoa; phylum Arthropoda; class Insecta; order Lepidoptera; family Erebidae; genus Phragmatobia; species Phragmatobia fuliginosa. The sequence continues at coordinate 8,593,447 of OW052064.1, read as the reverse complement.
GTGCGTGTGGAGCTAAAAACGAGCGTGCGCTCGCCTTGAATATTCGGAGAACACTGAATTTTTGGATCGCGTGAACTCTGTTTTATTGCAAATTATTTCTCCATACTAAAATGTATGGAACTTTTGCCGCTAAAAATTAATGATGTTTAAGATTAAATTATGACATTCTGGTGAGAATTAATAGAAACCTTAAATGGTTAATCTCTTTTTTGTACTTTTTTCTTGCAACTAATAAAATATTTATTTCAAATAAAGCAACATAATACTAGATTGATTCCAAACAGAAAAGGTCGATTTCGGTGATTTTAGTCACTGTTGATGATTTTTTTCTCGAAAATAAATAATCGTATTAGTAATTTTACTCGGTTTCTCTATAGATTGCTTTATTAAGGAACTGAAATATTTTTTTTACTGTCAAATAATGAATGAATTTGTTTCTCTTGTCATAACCGTAAGTGCTTTTTCGAGCAGTTATGGAAACGATCCCCTTAAAAGCAAGGTTTTGTATTTTTTTTTTTAGGTACCATTCATTTGAACACTTTAATCACGGTGATAACCTTCATAATGGTTGAAAGACCTAGTATAATATAGACAGTAAAAAAACGCCCAAAAAAAAAAATTGCCAAAATTGTTCGTTTATAACACACCAAACTCACAAATGCCATTTTTTGCAGCGATACTTCGCTATTGCTGTTTTTTATTTGGTAAATTGTACAGGAAACGTATTTAATTAATGTTTGCATAGACGATTGATATCTACCATTTAATTTACTCGACTGAGTCAGAAGGAGGGTAATGTTTCTAAAGCGTATGTATGTATGTACATATGTCCATTTCTTTGGCACGCCTTATAGCCCAAAGGGCTTGTAAAAAAAAAGAACTTGTCGGTTTATAAAAGTAAAAGTCTCAAATAAAATATTTGTTTAAAAAAACAAACCTGACTGCTTAATAGTAATTAACTGAAAAGAGAAAAACAACGATATAAAGCGTATTATTAATTCACAATATATGTAACATTTTGTATGGGTCTGAGATACCAGAATAAAAATATTTATTATTATCATTATTAAATTGGACTTAAAATTAATTGTTTTTTAAAGCTCACTAAACACTTTAATATGTAATGCGGTGTTTCACACTCTTACCACAGAGAGTACCTATCTAAGTACGTTAAGCTAACGTCATGGTCCGTTTGTCGTGAACATCATCTCATCAGCAGTCGTTATTAGGAAGTTCAACCTTCGAGTTCAGTCAAAGCACTTTGTTTTCCTAAAAGTGAAAAGAATGTCGGACACATTTATAGTTTTTGTCCTACTAAGATAGGTGCGACCTGCAAGTTATCATCAATTGTTATCAATAAATAAATTATTTGTAAAATTAAAATGCTTCCTCTACTACTCAGATAAAGAGTATGAGATCTCCTTTAGAGCAAGTTGCCTAATTGCAATAATTTTAAGGAAATATATTAATAACTAATTTATTGCAACAAATCATTTAACGAGGTATTTTGGAGGATTTTCCTTACAAAGATTCGTTACCTGTAAATAAAAAGCAGCGTTCTAGTACTTACTAGTAGTTTACACTATTTTTAACTTAAATAATATTTACAACGTTTACATGCAAGCGTAAAATAATCCAACATAATAAAAGTAAAAATTCCTCATTAACGAAATAGAATACCTCTATGCTAATTCTATGGAAAAATTTAATTATAATTATGTATGTGAGAAACTTGGCAATAGGTGATTATTAGAAACAATCACCGAGGATAAGGGGATGAGTAACCGTTTGTGGCGTATCAAACCCGTGATTCCATGTTCCCGTGATCCGGACGTCACGTTAAGCAGTCGGTCCCGGTTATTATAAGACAGTCATGAATGTTAGTTACAGACCTTTGGAAGGCTTAAAAACATCCAACGGAAAAATTATGTAGCCACAACGTGTCTTGCCAATCCTCAATCCGAAGTCGGCCAGCGTATGGCCGGCCTCAATCCGAAGTCGGCCAGCGTATGGCCGGCCTAAAACCTCTCCTGAGAGGAAACCCGAGTCCAGCAGTATGACACGGTTGTTGGTTGATATGTGTGTGCCATGTGTGTGTATATGTGTAGCAAATTTTGCACATACACGTATTGTAGATTAAAAAAGTACATACATGCTTTATTTTTTATGGACCTACGCAATCACAAAAAGGGTGTTTAAATTGTTTCCGTTTCCATTTAATTACATCCGTTACTATATATCTAAAAACTGCAGACGAAAGCCTGTTACCCTAAAGGTTTCGTATATTAATTTAATTATTGATATTTAAAATGCGCGCACGGAGTAGTGTGGGACAAACAGACCGACTGACAATCAATTTTTTTAAAATAAATAATACATACCTCGGAAATGTAACACACAACGCCATTTGACTTTAAACCAAGAAGAGCTTGCACTATGAAAAATAGAATGCCTGATAGAATACTTTTTTTAATATAAATACATACATATTATACATAGGAAACACCCAAACTCCGAAACAAATATCATAAAAAAAATTGCCAAAATTGTTCGTCTATTACACACCATACTCACAAATGTAATTTTTTTGCAGCGATACTTCGCTATTACTGTTTTAATTAAGGAACGATTTTAATTAATGTTTGCATAGACGATTGATATCTACCATTTAATTTACCCGACTGCGTTAGAAGGAGGGTAACGTTTCTAAAGCGTATGTATGTATGTACATATGTCCATTTCTTTGGAACGCCTTACAGTCCAAAGTAGATCATACAAACATTTGGTCCGGGACCAGGATTTGAACCTGAGACAGCGCAACAGCCGCATACACTACCACTGTGCCACAGAGGCCGTCAATTGATTCTTTGAAGTACCGTAGGCTTATACTTTTAATTTAGTGAAATGCTTAAAGTTTGAAATTACAAACAAACACTTCAACTTTACCTATTTGTATAGATTGAATAAAGATAATAAATGTACGTCGTTACCTTCAAAATAATCTGCCATATTTTAACAGTAAATGTGACATGTCTAGACTTTTAAACCTTGTTCTACTAAAAATGTTTAAACACAAATAGCCGGTGTCTATATACGCAACAAACGACATTGCATATAAAATTTGACTAACAAGACCTCGCCAATACCTAAAATTCCTCCGAGGCAAGCAGGGGTCGACTTCTTTGTTGGAAATTCTTGGTACATGGTAGGTAGTAGCACAGAATACATAATAGTACCAGTACAGAAGACTCACTCCGAAAAGTAAATTAAAGTTATAGATACCCTCGGTGTCAAAAGATAAAGTTCAATTCAGATCGCACAGCGCCGAATCACTACGATTATATTTACCTACAATTGCGTCTCTTTCTATCGTGTAACTCTTAACTGTTCTGACGATGTCTGTTCGACCGGCGTGTCTGACCCGGCAGGCAGCCGGCCGACTATACCTAAACTGCGGAGTGACACCCCCCTGGTAGTAGTCACCCTGAAGTCAGCACGAATAGGCCGGCTCGACCGGGGCAGTACTACCCTCACACAAAACATCATCCTAATAATGACAGCATTCTTGCAGTCATAATTATGTCGTTGACGAATGTGAGACCGAAGGCCCAATCATTCTGCATCTAATGCAGAAACATAATCTACATAAACATCTGACCAGGTCGCCGTGGTATGTATCACCATGCTGCATTGCCTACCCTTGCAATGAGGATAGTGACCCGAACTCGTGGATTCTACTCATGCTTTTCATCAGGCAGAGTAGAGTCATTTTGGTAGGTTTAAATAAATAAAAAAAGCGATAAGACCGAGCTACGATTTCTTACGCGGTGTCATCAGACCTTCACGACCTTAGTACATAATATCGAAATCCTTTAGAAAGACTGTTTGTTGTTATCGGATTTGTTACACTATAATTATGACATAACTACATTTACGTGACCAATATTATAAGTATTTAGTTAGACTTAAATGACAATAAGATGACGTACTTCATTGATAGTGATTGGTTCGCCTTCTCTTCAACACTTTTCCGTGCCCGACAGGGTCCATAATTGTTCCTCTAACATGTTTATAACACCATTATGTTCAATATGGGGTGCAATAATCGATTCGAATTTGAATTTGACTCTTGACGGTTAGTTACAGTAAGAATTGCCATTACTATATTTGTATGCACCTCCAGCTAACCGAGCTCTATAATGCACAGAGGTTCCCAGTATGTTAGGAATGATCACACATCATAGACTGACCTTTCTAGGATTGTGAAACTTTGTAATTTGTTGACCTTTATGTGCCTGCCAAAGTGTCTCTACTCTGCGTAATGGTAACTATGCATAGAATCCGAGAGTAAAGGTCACCATCATTCATTTTCATCATTCATTCATTTTGTTGCTGACAATACAGTGTAGTGATCCAAGCTTTGGGCGTCTATTGAGTTACTGCTGTATCCCTGGGCCTCCAGTCTCTCACTCATCCATGAAACACAATAGCACGAATTCTGTCTTTTTAGTTTGATTGATTTTCGTTCTTAGCCGGCCCTCTTGCACAAATCACCGTCGCTCGACTACCTATACGATTACTACGAGCTACCTACCTAAATGTGTAGTTTTTATAAAAAAAACTATGTTACGCTGAGTAGGTCATCAATCACTTCTTTTGTTACATTTCGCTGTGAGGCTGAACCCAGAGACTTTCTTATCATGGTGGTTCATTCAGAGGTGCCAAAATATTTGTGACTCTTAAACCACTTACACACTGTTCTCTTAAGGTCAACTTCAATACTTTAATTATAGAAAAAGTATGAGTACACTATTTAACACCTTTAAATCAAACAGTGGTAGTTCCTACTATGATCTAATCCCTAAGTCTCAAACTAAGCAGAACTTGTGCTACTATAATAACTGATATAAATTCGTATAATACATACATATTATGATATATAGGCAGAACCCAAACTCCGAAACAAATATTTGCAGATCATTGAAACCTTTGGTTCAACCCGGGAACCTAACACAAGACCTCAAGCACAGCAGTCGCCTACGTTACTGCTGCGCTACCGAGGCAGTCAATGGAAATAAATAAATTAACTTTCATGATGAGAACCCGTTTAATGTAGAACTTCATTTGCTCAAAAGTTTTATAATTTTAAAACTTATTTTCTTCACAATAAAATTAATGAGCATCTGATGCGAAAACATACGACAGCGCCATCTAGCGAAGAAACACTGAACTACTAAGAAAACACGGAATGAACTACGGAGTAACTACTAATCCTGAATCGCGAAAGAGACATTCTCGCGCCGATTACCATATAGATACATATACAACATCCCAACATCAACTAACGCATTGGCCCGCCAGGCACGATCACGTCGCCTGGTCGGAGGATCCTCCCTTTGTGTTGGAGGAACACGTCACCCGTTCCTCCACAGCATCTAACACTTATAAACATGATCTAAGCGGAATGAGGGTCACAGAGTGGCTCTTGGAACATGACTATGAAACAAACAGAACAACTTCTCACTTTATTTAGACACGCATCATAACGCACCAGACATACATAACATACACTTGATACACTCAAATTCAAAATACTTTTGCAAAAGTATTATTTAATTTAAGGTTTAGAATTTCATTTTTGTTATAATAAGTTCTCTGTTATTATTTTTTTCAATTTAAGTCAAGTATTCCTTACTTAAGAGCTTCCATTGCGTGCGCTGCGTAAACTGTTAGTTTTACAATAACAATGTATGGAATTCTTATTTCTCTTTTAAAATTTCTGAAAAATATCGTGACCAGAAAATGTTTGTCTGTTTTTTTCCAACTCTCGCATTAGGATTATATTCCTGTGTCGCGGGGGACTCAACAAACATACAAAGAACAAACAATTTGAGAATCACACAAAGGGTTATACCTAACGTGACCATACGTCCCGCTTTCGGCGGGATTGTCCCGCTTTCAAGCTGTCCGTCCCGCTGTCCCCAACGAGAACAAAATTGTCCCGCTTTTACGAATAAACCTCTATACCTACTTACTTATTACTTGCCTACATTATTATATCGCGAAAGACGGCAGCGCAGTGCAGCGTTATAAAAAATACATGTAACTGCAAATTAATATCTCAGTCTAATTTAAGAAAAAGTTAAGATTGTCTTTATATTTGAATAAATAAATATATTAATAGTTCATTTATCTGTTGTGCATCATATGTTTATTTAGAGACTTACTGAATACTTCCTTATCCCAATTCCTTATTATATTACATAATTTTAACAAATAGGAACCGACTTCAAAGAAAAACTATTCCGAGTACCCAAATCGCGACAATTGTGCCCAGATATTTGAGGAGTTCCCTCGATTTCCTAGGGATCCCATCATCAGATCCCGAAATGATGACGATGAGACCACCTGTAAGTTACGCCCATTTTAATGCAAAAATAATTTTTGAAATCGGTTTATAAACGAAGAAATTATCGCTGAACATAGGTACATAAAAAAAAAGAATCCGACGAATTGAGAACCTCCTCCTTTTTTGAAGTCGGTTAAAAATACATACTAAAGTAACTCTAATCGGGTTCTTATGTTTCATGCCTAAACCGTGGAACTGATTTTGCTGTAGCAAAGTAGTTTTTTGTTGCGAAATTACTTATTTATAAATATTATTTTTAGGGTAAGTTGGTGTAAGAATTTAGATGCCAGTGAGGATAAGATACAACAATAAATTATTTTAAGTCATTTTTAAACCATAATTTTTATATTATATATATTTATATAATTACACCGATGTACCCTATAAATGTATTTATTTATTAAATATAGAAAATTCCGTAGGCGTCCCGCTTTGACACGAAAAAAAAATGGTCACTTTAGTTATACCGTGTAGGATTTCAAACCACTTGCGCATTAGGAAGCCTCCACTAGGCCAACCGTGCAATCAAATTTGGCTTACTATAATCTATGTTATAGTAAACTTTATTCACACTACGGGCATTGGAGATCCAGACGAGGTTACCTGAGTCAGGTATGAAAATATATTAAAAATGTGCAACTATGCGTGGCAGAGTACAGCTGTACCCCGCTACGCTCTATAGTTGCACATTTTTGTTGCAAAAAATATAAAAAAATATCTCTAAAGTTTATCATGTCTAAACTTGCGCTTAAACGGTGCGTAACTTTGACTTTTTGAAGCGTATAAAAGAGAACTTATTTATTTTTAAACTACGTTCGTATATAGATAATTAATTTTATAATGTTTATATAGAGATGTAACAGATATTCGGCCGCTATCTGGTACCCTGGTATCCGGTCGGATATCGTATCGTCTACATTTGTACTTTATTTGAATAACATGACAAGAATAAAACTGTGTGTATATAATATCAATTGAGCAGTTTTTTACCATTTTGCATATAAAAGTATATACAGTATTTACATCAAAAAAGCAATTTTTATAATTGTTGTCTGTCTGTGTGTCTGTCTGTCGGTTTGTTGTAGGTAATCTCTGGAACAGCTGAAGCGATTTTGACGTAACTTTCACTGGTATAAAAGCTGACAACACTAGGAGTAACTATGGCATTTTTTTCTTAGAATATCTCTGCACCGCGGCGGTGCTTGCGATTTACAACTAAAACCGTCAAAAGTGCAGGCAATTTAATAATACTTGCTTTCGCCTGTGGGTGTACCCGTGTGTGTGTCGGTTATTGGGGTAAAGAGTAACCTGTCCTTCTCCAAGAATTTGTAGTCTCTCTCAGAAGTCTCTCCAATACCCGTTTACCCGCAAACGCCCAAGACAGGCAGAAAAACAGGGTTCCTTTCGAATATATAATATTAGTACGGATGGGTGTATGGTATTCATATACTGTTACATATTGGCGTTCTGTTTATTTCTTTATGATCTTTCAATAAAGTTAACATTAATTTAATAAATTGTTTAATTTGTTTAAAATAATAATTACCTTTAATTATTTTAAAGGCAGAGTGAGTAGGCAAGAATACAACTATCTGTGGTTGGTTTTAAGTATAATAAAAACCAGTCAAGTGCGTGTCATAATAGCTTTATACATTTATACTTACTTACTACCTACTTCATTATTTTGCACGATGTTTTCTAAGTAAGAGTATTTTACAAGTTAGGCCTCTATAACTCATGATTTAATAAAATCATCTAAGCAATTATAGTTTTGAGCCAGTCGTTTAGTTCTAGAGGTGAGGCTTAAATAAAAGCGTTTTAAAATTTAATATTGCGTAAACATAGGTACCTCAATCTAAAAATCGTCAAAGTAGCATCGCAATCTTTTTAAAAGACATATATAATGACTAGCTGATGCCCGCGGCTCCGCTCGCGTTTTAGAGACTTACTGAATATGCATAAAAAAATCATAAGAATCCGTCAAGCCGTTTCGGAGGAGTATGGGGAACGTTGTGACACAAGAATTTTATATATTAGATATGCACACTATGATTAAATGTATTAGGGGAGGTACCCTAAACACATTATTTCCCTATTATTATTTTAGCACTTTGTCTACGTAATAAATAATATATCTATGCAAAAATTTTCTAGCACTAAGTAGTTTAAGGTAACCCGAGGCCAAATGACATGACGAAACTACAACGATACGCAACCCTAAAAGTAATAATAAAACAAAGCATTCTGACACTGCAAATAATAAAAGTAACAAAATTTAAGCTTACATAACAAAACTATGGCAAAACAATTATCGCGTTCATCACACAGTATTTGTCCACGGTGGGAATTAAATCCACGGCCCCTAGTTTAACAGCCCGTGTCACTACTACCAAATTAGTTTTCAAAAACTTTATAAACGGGAAGACATGATCGCAACAGACCTAAAAATATTGTCGCTATACACAAAGAGTTCTATAAAATTAAAAATCCTATAATTATAAAATCCAATTTTAACGAACTACAAATCACACAAACTTCTTGCAAGAAATCATTTTTTATTTTACTATTTAGTAATTATAGTGCAATTGAGGAGGCCTATGTCCAGCAGTGGACTGCGATAGGCTGATGATGATGATGAATTATAGCTTAATGTAAGAAAGTTTGATGTATATATTTGTAAATCGAAATTAAATAAGTATAAACATATCCATTATGCATATGGATGACATTGTCATGTCACGGTGTTGGCCACGATGAACTCCGAAACTGTATAACCACTATTGTACAATAGAATTAATAAGGTACCAAACATTTACCTACAGCCTAAACAATAAAAATTGCAAGATCACGCTAACAGAATATATCGGTAAATTAAACTATACAGACACAGAAAACATTTTAGAAACATTTAATTAGTCTTTATCAACCATTGTCATCACTGAGAATTTGGCTTTTTGATAGAGACATCTGTAGTAATTAATTTTTACTTTTAATTAATAACTCTTAGATTTAATTCTTGTATAAATTAGTTACAGTGAACTAACCGCTTAATTTTGAGTCAAGCGATCGCCTGAAACACAGGATTTAAAGTATTCCAAACCATGAAACATAGGTTGCAATAAAAAGGAAGAAATTACTATCAAAGTAGGTTCTGAAGTTAAATCCCTTTACTAAGACTCCAAACAAAACATTGTAATATAGCACTTGTAACAAGTAATATATTCAACTTTAATTAAACGGAAAGTCATGATTCACTTTAAAACTAGTACAATAGGTACTGCTCAGTTTCCCAAGCTTATTCAAACTTAACAGTATTATAAATAGTACATTTGTTTAAAATAGACCAAAAACCAATTACTTAACGAAGAGAAAATTATACCTTTTTACTTTTTCAAATCTGGCGACACCAATAACTTTTAAGCACAGAGGTTTAGTACTACATAAAAATAAAACTGTAAGTCTAAGTGTCTCTCAGTCAAGTGAATCTCAGAACGAACACTGTTTTCGTTGTAGTTATCGATTAATGTTTATAACTCGCGTTTTGTGATATCGGCAGTGCGCGTGCGTCGGATGGTATCAACGACAAACAACTAAACGAAGTACTTGCTAGCCCCCTTCTATAACACTGCAGTTGTAACTTGTAACGGTGCACCTCCCGATCGTATTAAAAAAAAATTGAAAATATTCGAACAACATTAGTCAAATTTCTAGTGTTTCTCTTGGCTGTAAATATTCTTTTTCGTTTTGTTTATAGATCTCACCTAATGATACCATGAAAAAAAATCTTACTATTTATTTTTTTATAGTAAAAAAAATTAGGTTAAAAAAAATTAAAGGTGTAAGACACGAAAATTCATTTCTGTTTTCTCCAAAAAGAAAAATAACTCGTATTACTGTTGGTGCACATTGTCATTTGTCACACATTATAATGATATGTATTTAGGGTGGTTTTTAGTAAGTTTATTGTTTACAATGTATAAGGTTTACACATATCAACCTCATGTAAAATAAATAAATTCGTCCATAACTCGTATTAATTTAGAAAAACATATATGAGTCTTTATCAAGAGTCTGGTAACATGGTACAGAAACCTGTTTTCCTTAGAACCAGATAGTAGTGCGTATATATCCAAAGCTTTTTGTATATTTAGGGCCACCAAAGTGACTCTACTCCGCCTGATGGAAACCGTTAGTAGAATCCAGGAGCAGAGGAGTGAGGGTAGTACTGTCTCGGTTGAACCGGTCCGATTCGTGCTGAAGTCATCGTGGCTGTACTACTTTTAAAGGTAAAGTGTCCTATTCTATTCTTAACTTAATTCTGACGGACCGTCATCACACCACCAAGGGTGTTATGACGAAATGGGTCCGACTAAACTACAGAATGTACCTCTTTGCCGCTGAAATACAAGGGCTCCAGGAACTGCTGTTAATATTGACATCAGAACCACTACCAGCGGCTTCCCACACTAACGCGATGACCCAGGCACTATCTATGGTTAAATTCTCCATTTACGGTCTTCATGGCTGATCACTGCTGCAAGTTAAGGTAAATTCCGTCAATTTCAGGGATTATTCTCCTATAGATACTATATTTTCTAATATTCATTTTTTTTTTAAATATATGTAACTTTTACATCAGAAGAACAGATAGCTAGTATTCACCTTGATAACCGTCATAGACGCGGGCGGAGCTGTGGCAAAAAGCTATATTTCGGACATCTTACATACAACGCCATCTAGCCCCAAACTAAGCGGAGCTTGTATTATGGGTACTAGACAAATGATATAAATACATAAACATACTTCTTTTTTGTTAATACATACATACTATACACAGAAAACACCCAAATTCCGAAACAAATATTTGCAGATCATACAAATTGTTGGTCCGACCCGGGAATTGAACCCGAGACCTCCAAGCACAGCTCCAACAGTCACATACGCTACCACTGCGTCGCAGAGGTAATTAAAGTCAGCTAGTTATTTAAAAATTTAAAAGACTTCTTAAGGTGTGGTGGTGTCTAAAATGCTGATACACTTTATTTAGTAATGTAAAAAATACTTGACCTCGTTGGCCAAGTAAACTTGCCTTGGAGGCCAAGGCCAGTCGCTGGCAGAGGATACTATCAAAATAATATTTTATACCGGCTCTCGCCCACGATTCCGCCCGCGTGTTAGTCGGTTTTCGCGAAATAAACACCTTTCTCAGGCTCTAGACTATGTGTATACCAAACATTTAAAGCGGTTCAGTAGTTTTGAAGTGAAAGCGAGACAGACATACAGACTTTGGCATTTTTAATATTAGTATATACATAGTACAATAAATTATAACCTAAAATAAATAATATTACGAGTTACCAGTTGACTGTATCTCGCAAACAGTACAAGGTATAAAAAGAAATTAAATACAACAATTGTAGAGAATTTAATTCTCTACAATTGCTGGGTGTGCATGGCGGGGTGTGTGCGCCGCCCCGCGAGTAGTGATGGGTCGAGGGCGAAAACAAATACGGGCGGAAAGGCATAAACTGGGCAGATTGGGCATAAATAAGTTTACGCCCGAATAAATGCCCGAGCACTGGGCAGAAAAAACGAATACCTTTGTTTTGTGAAAAACAAATGTTTTCTTAATCTATTTTTTCTTAATTTAAATGGAAGTCAGTATGTTGTAAATTAAAACTTATAATTAATTATTAATTATATATTTTTGTAATTAAAATCACAAATAATCACAGTTCGTTTCATTATTTTTGTCGAAAATTCGTAAAAAAATAACAAATAAAACTCTTTTAAATATGTATAATAATAATAATAACATTTTTAATTTTTTCATTCGATGTTATTTTTTATATTTTAAATGTATTTTTTAGATTTATATATTTCAAAATGTAATGAATAAGTATTTTAATAAAGAGAACAATAATAATAATAATAAGTGGCAACTTGGCAGTGTAGAATAAAACGTATTGCTGAGTCCAGGACACTCATCGCCAAATTAATTGCCTATGAATCTGGTAACACGCGACCGAGAGTCATGCGCTTTATGAAACAGGCATTTTTGGAGACTACCATCAGTCCTCAACAGTATACATGTGTCAAGTGTCATTAAAGAGAATAATAATAAATCTTTAATTTTATTATCATCGTCATTTAAGTCGATGTTAGACGTTACATCAAAAAATTCGGTTCGACTGGTTGATTTTGATGGTTGAGCATCATGAGACGTATTAATTTGACTCTTATCATCATCAACATCATCGAAAAATCATCAAATTCTGAATCCGACTCGTTCAAGTTGAATAATGGTAGGTTGAGCAAGATCAAGTCTTAATTTACAACATTTTTTATTTGATGCCTACCATTGTGACTCCACTCTGCCTGATGGTAAGCATGAGAGGGGGCCACCACACTGCCTGCGATGGAGGAAGTATGGCGACGCTGACCCAAACTATAGCGGCTTTGTGAGATGCTTTTTCACACCCCTCTTAAAGGGTTCATAATGGGAAGGAAAGACGTGGGATGGTAGCGAGTTCCAGTTTTTAACCGCTCGGCACAGGTCTTTCCTAAACCAAGTTTTTTTCGGTATTAAGTCAAAATGAGGTGAAAAAATAGATATTTCAAATCAAATAAATTACGGTGTATTCAGGACATAGAAAAGTAAGTTTTCACAAAATTTCTTTAAAAAATAATTTTATTTGTAAAAGATAAAAAGAAAAAACCAAAAACTTGGTTTTTTGAATATTTCACATAAAATTTGAGGTTATGTGAAAAAAGTGCAAATACAAAAGTTGTAGATCTTGTTATTTACCTACAACTTTGCCTGTTATTTTTTTTTTATAGGATTTGTAGTTTTGCCGGAAATCGAAAACCGTTTTTACCCTGAAAACCTCCCCCCTACCCCTTCCCGACCTCAGATCGCCCGTAAATTATTTTTCCTTCCATTTTTATAATATTCACCTCCTTTTCCAATGGGTTTCATTACTTTCATCCTACTACAATTTATGTTCACTTTTTATTAGTTTAAGACGCTTCTACCCTGGTCTAATAAGTCAGTTTTACATGTAATAGGTATATACTTATACTATCGACTATTGTTATCGAAACAAAAATACTGTGTTTATGTCACAGATTATGTACTAACTATAACATATAAAAAACTGCTATCATTATAATACTCAGTTTGGTTTTTTTTATACCATAGATTTAAAGAAAAAACTAAAATAGTAACATATTTATATCCAGGAATATATCATATTTTTTTGTGAATTAGTCTTTGCTGCATACACATATATTTACACACAATTTAAATTAATAAAATGTAAATTGAAGTTTTTGTCCAGGTAAAGGACATTTATTCGGCATTTACGGGCATTTATCGGGCGCTTATTCAATGTGCCCAATCCGCCCGGGCAGAAACCCATCTCTACCCGCGAGTGCTCTATAGGCAAATTAGCGCATGCGTGTTGCCGCCACCGGCCGTTAACCGTTGCCTTGACAACACAGTCATTCTAGAATCTTCTTGCTTGCTTTTCTTACTATTGTAAATAACTAATTAAAAAAAATATAATTGTTATCTACTTTACACAATACATAGCGTACGCGTACTCCAGTACCGTCTATGTTTTTAGTGTTTTTTTTTATTTCATAGATAATATATGCTCATACATATTACTATTATGTTCTCTGTTTATTTGATAATCTCTTTCGGTTAATAGGATGATTATATTGTTTGGCAATAATAATATTGTTAGAATGTATGTTGGTAAAAAGACAGTGTATATTGTTTTATAAACTTGAGTTAATATCAAAGAAAAAAAAAAATAATTGCATAGGTAAGTTGATAAAAAATGCTATGCTATGGTTTTAGCGCGGCAGTCCCCGAGTGCCACACGACTTTTATTTTGCCATAATAAACCATGATGTTCAAACACTCGTTTCTATAGAACTTTTAAAAGAATTAGCACGCCATTTCCATTTAAATTATTGGTTAACAATAGCGACAATAGTACAGTCAAGCAGGAATTGACCACTTACCGACTGCTATACGTCTCGTTCTTTAAAAAGTATCGCACTTCTGAAATCTTACATCAAAAAAATCTATTTGAGCGACTTTGACCAACCGGAAAAATTAAAAACCATTTCTTCCTCTTTATACGAACCCGGGGTTTTATAATATTAAAACGATTTCAATGAAAAATTATTAAGAAGCTATTTCGTCGGTAGCTTTTCCAAACTGCCTTATATTATATAGTAGCTTCGCCCCGCGGTGTTACCCGCGTATATCATTATAGTTGCTATGCAAGTGTGTTATGCATAGAGGGCGTCTCCCCCCCGGGCTGGGCGTAATTTGTTACGCCGATGACAAATTGACCTAGGCCCGGGGACTAACTTTCCGGAGGCGTCGCGCCTGGCCACCACAGGAGTCTTCCTGGTGGTCGGGCGAACTGAGGCGCTAGACTCACGGGTGGCCCTGGATATGACGGAGGCCATTTTGCTCCATGGGCCTCGTCGTGGTCCACCCGCCTCCATTGGGGTCAACTCGGTCCTCGTACCGGTCCGGGCCCAGATGAAGTATCTGAGCCTGACCCTTGACGGTAGGTGGCTCTAAGACGAGAACTTCCGACAGCTTGCTCCGAGGCTGGCCGACACTGCCTCTGCCCTAGGGCGACTTTTGCCCAATTTGGGTGAGAACCCACGGGACAGCTGTACTGTCCGGTTTATCACCGCCCAGAATAGGGCGCGCCTCTGGCGTCCTCAGAGGGTATTGGCAGTCAGAACCAATACGCGGATACCGCACGGTGTCTACCGAGGCAGCGTCTGCTTTGGCTGGAACACCCCCGGAGGCGGAAGTGCTCGCCAAAGTTCATCTGTGAGTGACTGACGGTTTGACTGTTTTCGGACGGAGAGCGGATTTTGCCCTCCGCCCGAAGATATACGCGAGTGGCGTACCTGCACTCGGTCGCTCGTAGGAAATTTGAGGGCACTGACTTCCCAATAACGATTGCCATAGATGTTCATGACAACCGGGACCAACGGTTTTACGTGCTCTCCGAAGCACGGGCGTGATACACCGCCAAACTCCAAACTTCGTGTTGCTATTAGGAATTTCTTAAGAAAAATCCAAAAACACTTTTTTTGGCCCGACCCGGAATTTGAACCCGAGACCCTTTGATTAGCAGTCGCACACGCGATCCAATTAGACCAAAGAGTCGGTTTATATTATATTACATTTATCACATAGTACATCTGCAGTCTAAATACAAATGCTGGAATAAAAATCTATCTATTAAATTGTAACTTGTTCTTTCATAACACCGTGCCTGGCAGAGTCAGAATTTCAGAATCTGAATTCAATCATAATTTTCATTATGTTTCTGTTATTTTCCTCATATGTAGCATTACAATAAGTGTGGTGACTCCCATATATTTATAAAAAACAAACAATAGCGCCCTCTAAAGAAGAGACACCGAACTGCATAGTAACGAACTATACGCAGTAACTTCTGATCCTGTCTTGCGATATGGAAGTTCTCGCGTCGATTAGCATATATACAAACAACTGCTGAACATCACCTCTTAGGCTGTGGCCCACCAGCCTTTTGTGTTGGAGGAACACGTCATACGTTCTCTCATAACAGTAGAATAGCTTTTAGCACCAGCACCATCACTGCTCGATCTCCCCCATATTTCATAAAAAAAAACTATACTTTAATTTAAATGGTTTGATACTTATAAATAGTATAAGTTACAACGATTATATTTCAATACGAGCATATAAAAGGTACGGAACTTAAACATGTATAATATCTTCCCAAGTAAGATCCGTAAATTCATAGAACATTATTTCTAGAAATTCAACTGTGACAGTTAGTAACATGCGATAATAAGAGTGGTTATAATCAATGTCAAATGGACATCAAGATACAGATAAACCACGATATAAATAAAGCTAACCTAGCACTACCCAAATCAGACCGTAGAAAATGTTACTCATTATTATAATGACACTGTTGTTTTACATGGGGAGCTGTCACATTATACCGATACAACATCGAACTACCAGTCAAGAATTAGTACAATGTGTAAAGAATATAATGTCAGGATACTTTGTTGGACAAAAATTAATGACGTACTACATTGACAACAGAATGGAGGATTTCGAGTTTCTTAAAACGATTCAAGATTTAAACAACATGGCGATGATATCAAATTACTCCAGGCATAAAAATATTCCTCATAATGGATATTTAATAGCTGACTGGAATTATAAGCTTGTAATTGAACATTTAAGAATTGCAACAAAGAAACCAACCTGGAATCCTGAAGCGCGTTTTTTAATCGTCGTGAAATCGCTCCAATATTTCCATTTAAAGCACGTGTTTAATACACTTTTGAAAAAACACGTACACAACGTTGTTATAGTAAACGGCTCTTCAGATGAGTATTTGTATTCCTATAATCCGTTTGCTAACTATAGATGTGGAAAACAATATGATGAAATAATCAGCTATGGAAAATGCTCAGAATCAGACAGTCTAAATTTATACCCTTACAAATATATCACTGGTCTACGAAATTGCACCTTTAACGTATTTGTTCCTCATTGGCCACCTTATACGATCGTTCCTGATAACCAAACCGAAGCGTTATCTCCCCTTTCTTATGGTGTAGAGGTATATTTTTTACAACTAATTGGTGAGAAACTTGGATTCAAATTAAAAATTAGTCTATCCGAAGAAAAGTTTGAGGCATTTTCTACGGTGTCTTTAGACATGGAAGCTTTGGGACATCTCAAAATGCTGCAAGATAATGAAATAGATATTGCCATAGGCGGTCTGATATTAGTACCTTCTCGAGCTGCCGCTTTTAGATACGTATATGATCTTCTTCCTTACGACGACGAATTGAGATTTGTGGTTAAAAGAGCACAGTTGGTACCCGTCTGGAAAAATCTTTACCTGGAGTTTAACACAATCGTTTGGGTACTTGTGGTACTTTGCATCATATGTTACTCGATATTAATTACACTTCTTATTCGCGCCAAGGATAAAACTTACGTAGTGTATAAACTTGTAAACAATTTAGTGCTTCACGGTTGCAAATTTCACTGTCAGTCTATAACAAAGTTTATCTTCATTATATGGGTATGGTTTGCATATTTAATTAACGTATTTTATACATCCAGCCTGGTCAGTCTTACAACCAACCCTGCGAGAGAACCCCAAATTCTAACAGAGACTGATATTATAAACCATAAGCTGAAGGCATGTTTTGGTGAAATTACACGAAATTATTATAAGGAATCGTCAGAATTGCCTGTTAATGACTCCCTACCAGAATGTGACACCATCCCTGGTGGAATTAAAAAGGTGATAGAATATAACGAATACTATACTATTGTTCTTTATGGGTTCTATTTATACAATAGGTCGAATTATTTGGATGAATCTGGAAATGCTCAAATTTATTCACTGACTCCGCCTTATTCTAAAGTCATTTACTGCATGTATTTTAATAAAGGGTTTCCATTACTTAACGAAATAAGCAGTAATGCACTTCGAATTAGGGAGATGGGGTTAGTGCATAAATCCAAATCATACTTAAATTATGTTAGAAACCTGAAATTGCAACTGCACTTTAAAGAATTTAAGCGAGCTTCTGTAAAACCCTGGAGTGTTTACTTTTTAGGAATTATAGTTTCTTTTTTCGTATTTGTTATAGAAATTATATCTAAGTAAATTAGACTTAACTTGCAATTTGTATTTATTTCTTTGAGGATCACGTCCACAGAGTATGGTAAAGTCCGGAGAAAATTCGATATCTGCGGTTTGAAGTCAAGTAATAGTTTTAAATTGACAATTCAACTTAAGAGACTAAGGTTTTCTATTTTATTGGAGCTCTATTAAAAAGTGCAACAAGATAATAAATACACATCGTCTTTGCAAGTGAGTTGTCGTTTTATGTGCACAATGAAAAAACCATAAGATATAGTTTAAATGTGTGTTTTAAATTTTAATCGTAACATTAAGTTGGTTTGTGTACTCTAACTCAAAAGTTATGCATCAATTGCACTTAATTTTTTACGCAATATACAACCCAATTCAAAGATTGTTTTTATCTACTCATCTATTTACTACTCATACAATTACATTTATACCCATATAGGTTTAAAGATTCAATGACACGACCGTAAGAAGGTAAGTCATTGAGATGGCACCTTATTATCTAGAGCCAGGACTCACTCTCAGCTTACAATGCAATCAAAACAATAGGTCCTAGGGCGGTATTTTTGGCTTTAAGCCTTTCAACGGTCAGCGCCATTTTAACCCAAGTAACCGCAGACCGTCCATGTTGATCAATCTCCTCCAATCTACCTTAGAGTGATGCTGAGGAAAGAGATGCTTAGTTTAGGAATAGCGTTGTATGAATGTGTGGAGAATATTATGGTATAAACCTGTAAGTCATTTTAAGCTCGATGGTCGGTAGCGACAGTTGTTTGACCGCGGTCGCAACCTTCTGCGAGGACGTAATCTCGCAGAAGGAGGCAGCAGAGAAGGCCCGGGAGCGAACCGGGTGGCGGAGACGCATCCACCTGCGCCTCATGCCGCCCTGAGTGTGGCCGCGGGTGGACGGGACGGGTTTTCCCGTCCATCCGCTATAGTGGCCAGCCGTGAAGGGGTGGCGTCCGCGCGTGAACGGACGTCGCCCAGTTAGAGAGTTTTATAGGGGATGGTGTCCGCAACAGTGCGAGCAGGCGCTGGGTGGGGTCCAGAAGGAAATCCCTTCCCTGGACTCCTCCCAAAATACAGGCGCAGAGAGGTCACACCGTGTGGTTTTAGTCGATTCGAGTCCGATACACCGCCCCGCCGTAAGCAGTAAGGGTGACGGTCCGAGAGGATTTTCACACGTTAAAAATAAAACAAGGTTCATTTCTTGCTGTACTTTTCATTCCTTCTACTATGAACAATAGCAAATTATGCAAACTAACTAAATCCCAATCGAATCTCGTTCAAATCTACCTAAAAGAATTTTAAATGAAGTGAACACTTGCCGATGTACTGCTGTCCTTTCTGATTCAATAGTTGTGATTTCAAACCGGATGTAACAGAAAAACGACAGGTAAGAGACACTAATACAAAATTAGTGAGCCAGAGCGAGAGAGCAAATGTGTGTACAACCCGCCGGAAATGACGTCATGCAAACTAGAGAGATAGCAAAACAAATCGAGATATTGGTAAAAAAATACCAGATGTAAAATTAAACAAATTTTATATAAGTGTATCTATTTTTTATACACTTTTAAGCAAATACGTAAGCTAATACTAATACACTACTAGTACACTGTAATTACAACATATAAAATGCACGTCATTGTCATTGTTATATTTGCTATATCAGAAAGTAACTAAATTATCAATAAATGTTACATATTATATATGACGGAACGGTGTGCCCGGTAATGTTTTTAAAAACAGTGACGCCATTACTATTATTATTCTCTTTATTTGATAATATTTACATATAAATTACATTTTTAAATTTTTTTTTCTTCCGAGCCTTATCCCAAGTTTATTTGGGGTCGGCTACTAGTTCAACCGGTTTTACCTGAATTTCAGTTTTTCCACGGAGCGACTGGCATCGGACCTCCGCAACCCTAAGGGAGAACTGAAATTCGAAGGTTGAACTAGTTGTCAGTATATTTGAGGGCACTGACTTCCCAGTAACGATTGCCATAGATGTTCATGATAACCGGGACCGACGGCTTAACGTGCTCTCCGAGGCACGGGCGTGAATCACCGCCAAACTTCCAAACTCCGGGCTGCTATTAGGAATTTCCTAAGAAAAACCCAAAAACACTTTTTGGCCCGACCCGGGATTTGAACCCGAGACCTCTTGATTAGCAGTCGCATACGCTAACCACTAGACCAACGAGGCAGTTAAATGTATGTTTAAATACAAATATAAAATATACATTTAAAAATATAAAAAATAGTAGACCACCGACTTCGGGTACAAGGACCAAGAAACCGGTGGTTAGGGCTCCTCACTATACGTGCCGTGTTAAGAAGAACTGCCTTCTGCATCAGACCCTTGATCCAGCCATCTAACGTGAGCCTCTTAAGGTGTTGGTCTAGGCTCTTGGCTATCAAACCATGAACAGAAACGACTATCGGAACAATGATCGCCGAATCGATATTCCACATATCGACAATCTCGTAAGATAAATCCAAATATTTTATTTGTTTTTCTTTTTCAACCTTCACGAGATTCTCGTCATGAGGAACAGCGATATCGACAATCATTGCGCGGCGCTCTAATCGATCTATCACCACAATATCAGGCTTATTGGCAACAATAGTCCTGTCTGTGATAACAGATCGATCCCAATATAATGTAGCACGACCATTCTCGAGAACTGGGTCGGGCTCATACCTGTAGTATGGCACCTCCAAATTCACAAGTTTGTATTTAAGGGCAAGTTCTTGATGTACGATCCTGTCTACTTGGTTGTGTCTGTGCAAATATTCACCGTTAGCAAGACGAGAACAACCAGAAATAATATGCCTGATAGATTCCCCGGGACGGTGACATGCCCGACATATGTCAACCGTACCATCCTTCAGGATATATTTTCTATAATTATTCGTCATGATAACTTCGTCCATAATTGCACAAACAAAACCTTCGGTTTCTCCAAAGAGATCAGCCAGGAAGTTGATGCTTTAAAATCTATATCGGGCCCGTTCAAAGCCCGATAAAACCGACCATGAAGCTCTTTACCCTTCCATACCTCCTTGCGATCATCAGTACTAAGTACTACAGGTTTGCGCCAATTCTCTTTAGCCAGAGCGAGTGGAGTGAATCCGTTATCCACTGCAACCACATTGCGATGCACTCCCACATCAGTATTAAGAAAATATTCTCTGAGATTGTATATCTCGCGATTATGTAGGGTCTTGATATTTAAAAATCCACGACCCCCAAACTTTCGCGGGATGTACAATCTCATAACCGACGAACGTGGGTGGTGCATTCGAAATGCAGTCAATAAGGTTCGGACTCTCCTGTCAAGGGCATCTAATTCGGTCTGAGTCCATCTAAGTATACCAAAGGAATACATCAGAACCGGCATGACCCAACCATTGTAGGCTCGCACCTTGTTACCCCCCGACAAAAGACTTTTAAAGACTTTTTTCAGGCGGCCAAAGAAGCGTTCCCGCAACGTTTGTTTCATATCAGTTTCTGGTATTCCTAAGGACTGCGAAAAACCTAGATACTTGTAGGTTTCGGTGGCAGAAAGAGATCTGAGTTTTGTTGAATCTGAAAGTTCTATTCCTTCAGATTCTACAATCACACCTTTCTTCACATACATGACTGCACACTTGTCCACACCAAATTCCATCTTGATGGAATTACTAAAGTTTTCAGTGACCTTTAGTAACGCTGTCAATTGTAATTTAGTGGAGGCCAGAAGTTTCAAATCATCCATGTAAAGAAGGTGAGATATAACTCGATCATCTTTCTGTAACCTATAGCCTAACCCTGAACCCTCTAAGAGAGTGCTAAGAGGGTTCAAGGCCAGACAAAACCACAAGGGACTCAAACTGTCACCTTGAAAGATGCCCCTCTCGATCTTTATAAGTACGTCGTTTACCGCAGTTTGGCGACATCCAGGATAGCGAAGGACTGTCCTCCATTGCCCCATACATGACTTCAAGAAAGTGCATAGAGTTGTATCAATATTATACAACTCCAGCACCTTCAAAAGCCATGAATGTGGGACCGAGTCATATGCCTTCTTGTAATCTATCCAACATGTCGCCAAACTCTTACGATTACGACGTACCTGTTGGCTAATGGTCATATCCACGATAAGGAGCTCTTTAGTGCCACGGGTCCCACTTCTACATCCATTCTGAAATACGGAAAGTATCGAATTATTATTATTGGAGTATTTTATTTTCAGAAACAACTTAAAATAAACTTTACTTCAACCAGAATTTACTTTTAATTAGTATTGATTATACAGCTTCGAATATTTCACAAAACGTTAGGTGTTTGCTGTCCGAGCGCAGACAAACGAATGATTCCCTACGCAGCAACGGGCGGCTTTTTATAGGCATTGTAGTGGGGCGGTCTACCGACTCGACTACATGCTGTTCGACTAGTTCGTTGCATGCTGTTTTGCACCGATACGACCATTCTGTCCGGCAGTGCGTGCTCTGCACTAGCCGCGTTGTTGATGTTTTACCGACGAGTTTATCTGTAAAACGTAAATGTTTTTTAGGGTTCCGAAGTTCATGACTCGGAACCCTTATAGATTCGTCATGTCCGTCTGTCCGTCCGTCCGTCCGTCCTCGACTAACCGTCCAAACGGTAAGTGCTAGAAAAATGAAACTTTGAATGAATACGTGTAGTAATTACGTCGACAAAGTGCTACAATAAAATTATGAAAAATAATTTTATATGGGGTACCTCCGCTACACGTAAAGTGGGGATGATTTTTTTTTCTCGAGGCTACCCTATCGTGTGGGGTATCATTAGAAAGGTATTTTAAAAACAATACAGGGTTTGCAAGATGGTTTTTTGATTTAGGTATCCGTTTGCGAGATATTTCACTTCAAAGGGCACTTTTTTGTAAAAACAGGGCGTCCCCCCCCCCCCCTCTAAAAGCTAAACGGCTGGCTCTGAGAAAAACTCAAAAAGCTCAAAAACTCTGGAAAAATTCGCGATGGTGGTCCATCTAATGAACTTTTAAGGGATTAAATGACTTTGTTAGTTCAGGAGTTATATAGGCTTAACTTGTAAAATGTGCTCACTTGGAAAACGTCATTAACCTATTACATAAACATAACAATTATCTATTGGATACGATTTTAAATCCACGTACCATTATGGGTGACTGAAGAACCCTTTCCTGTGCGTGGCCTGACACGCACTTGGCCAATTTTTTTTGATTTGGCATCTGTGTACCTGGTTAATTATATTGACGTCTACACTGTGTATAGCGTACTATGTGTTGTGACGTACTCTGTGGTACTATGTGTTGTGACGTACTCTGTGGTACTATGTGTGGTGGCGTACACTGTGGTACTATGTGTGGTGGCGCACACTGTGGTACTCTGTCGTGGTGGCGTACACTGTGGTACTATGTCGTGGTGGCGTACACTGTGGTACTATGTCGTGGTGGCGTACACTGTGGTACTCTGTGTGGTGGCGTACACTGTGGTACTATGGTTAGTGGCGTACACTGTGGTATTATGTGTGGTAGCGTACACTGTGGTACTATGGTTAGTGGCGTACACTGTGGTACTATGTCGCGGTGGCGTACACTGTGGTACTATATCGCGGTGGCGTACACTGTGGTACTATATCGCGGTGGCGTACACTATGGTACTATGTCGCGGTGGCGTACACTGTGGTACTATGTCGTGGTGGCGTACACTGTGGTACTATGTCGTGGTGGCGTACACTGTGGTACTATGTCGTGGCGCACACTGTGGTACTACTACAATCTTTGTGTTCACGTCACTCGTCTCCACAGAGTAGGCAACTCGTTCATTGGACAATGTATACGCTTATGCAATTAACTCCCTATTGATATTAGGAATTTGCCATTAAGGAAATTTAAGAATACCATTAAATCTAAGTTATCCGCAAAGGGGTATTATATATACATAAATATATTGTTGATAAAACCGCCTGGGATTGAGCTGCCCATTCTGCACATGCTGTTTATTGAATGTTTAAATTTATTTTGATGTGACGATGATTTATGATTTAAATTTACATTATACATTTAACAAATTTATATTAAATTATTGCCGTTGTTGACAACTTTTGAATTATTATCTTTAATTATTATAATTGTGACAATTGTAATTATCGCATTTAAGAATATTGTCTGGACTTTAACGGCCTGGCCACGAGTTTTGGTCTTAGCGAAAAGCGGAGCGGCGTCGGTGAGCGGTGCGTTTTGCACGCCACGAACCCTAGTAGCGAATAGTTGCAGCGGCGACGGTGGACGTATTTAGGTAGTCGAAACGTGTTAAAAATCATGGCGTTATAAAAATTATCCCCTGTCTGTTTAGAAACAACATTTTAAATATGATAGAATGAGTGCACGAACTAAATAAAGATCGGTATTTAGATGGTGGATTTAGTGACCTATACGAAGGTCCTACCTATAAGAAGTAACTGATGTTTCCAAGTGTTTTGCTAAGTAGGTACTTACAGAGAGAAAAAACTTTAAAAACTTGTCAACTACTTACATTGCGTATAAGACATACTAGTAGTTTCGTGTGTAGTTATATCTACAGACAAAACTACTGATATGTAAACTGTTTTGCTAATTAGGTACCTACTGACAGAGAAAAAAAATTACTTTTAAAACTTGTCAACTATCCACCTACATTACGTAAACATACCAGTAGTTTTGTCAACATATCAGTGGCTTCGTTTGGTAGGTACCTAAGTTCTATGTTTTTGTGTTATCAATTTAAATTAAACGTATGTACCATTATATTCCGGAAAACATTGTTTAATTTCTTCCCACAACCTTTTTATATTTATGTTGGGGATATTTTGACATCCATATAGGCGGTCTATTTAAATTTCTGTTATAAAAGCCTTGGTATCCATTACCGCCATAAAATCGTCTAAATTTTTTTGTTTTTATTTAACGACGCTGAGTCCGT
This sequence comes from Phragmatobia fuliginosa, assembly GCA_932526445.1. Taxonomy (NCBI): domain Eukaryota; kingdom Metazoa; phylum Arthropoda; class Insecta; order Lepidoptera; family Erebidae; genus Phragmatobia; species Phragmatobia fuliginosa. The sequence goes on along the minus strand of OW052064.1, from coordinate 8,568,340 downwards.
CACTCCTGCACCGCTGTCCACGCCGCCCTGTTTCGTGGCGTCGCACATACGAACTTCTGCCTTTGTTCCCGCCGCTCTCCATACCGCTCGCCGCTGTAGCAATTCGCTCGGCAAAAACCGCTAGCTTTTTCGCTATGAGCGGCGACTCGTGGCGTGCCTCGTACATTTCTATACTTTTGATATGACCGCTCGGCGTTTCGCTTTTCGCTGCCGCTCACAGCGGAAAGGTCGTGAATGGGCCGTAAAAGAGACTGTGATCCCTGAGTTTGTTTCGTCCTTTCTTCTCAGGGCTAGTCCAGTTAGGAAAGGCCGAACTTATCTGCTCAAAAAAAAGTTTAACTTGCAAAAGTGTTCATGTAACCTAATTGCAGAATAATTGCAGAATAAATTATTTCATTTCATTTCATTTCACTAAGTTATAACGTACACTGTGGTACAATGATATTGCGTACACTGTGGTACTGTGTTGTTGCGTAGAATAGGTTTATAAAACATAACCTGAGTTTCTGGGTTACTTGTTCAGTTGCATTGGCTTGTGAAGTGGATGGTGTAGGCTCATTAACTGATACTGGAGTGTCGTCTTCTAACGCCGATACGGTTCCTATAGTTTTGCTCTTCCTTTAAGCAAGCTGCCAATCGGTGCATTCAGGTCGCGATTCTTTTGTATAATCAGGTTGTTGAGCTCTGTGTGCTACTCCGAAACAACATTCAACAAACAGCATCACATAGCTCTGTCTCTCCTGTCATCGCACCAGTAAATCAAGAGAACTTGAAAACAAAACTCTTAACATTAAACCAAAGATTTTATTATCAAATTTAAAATGATAATAAAAGCAAAAACAATAATCGACTCAAAACGCAACTGACTTGATTAACACCTTGTGTCACTAGAGACATCAATCGTACTAAGCAAACCAAAATACTTAAACTCAACATGTGATTATCTTGCTATAGATAGCACAGTAACTTCCAGTTACTCATCCTTGTGTGAACCCCTTATGGGAACGCCGAGTTTCGCCAGGACTCCCGCGTACTCACGGATTACATCAACTAGATACCGATTTCTACTGAGCTACGGCTATACGACAATCTCTGGTACGGTCCACCATCATGAAACTTAAGTTCTCTCCTCAAAGTCAGAACTACTTTGTTCTACATCGATCTCGTCAGTTATGTCCTGGTTATCAGATTTTTTTTTGCAACTTATCATGAGCGTATTTATAGGTACGGTTACAGTTAAGGGACTTAATTAGACAGCTGTGATCATGAAAACCCGTGTCATCCGTGATGTGTAATCACCCTAGAGTGATACACAACCCAGGTAGAGGCACCCTAGCTAGTCCATCATTTTCACGCATCTATTGCATATACCCTAACGATTGTAAACTATAAGTGTGTGATACTGAAACACTTTCTCATAACAGCAAAGCTGTTAAAACAGAAACCCATGCTCTCAAAGGCCTAAACACATTAGCACGACTGGCGTCACTCACTTCTCTCGAAGAAGGCTGAGCACGCATCCAGCGTTCATTGGCTAGATGGCAAATATAACAAAGGTTTTACTTCCCTCAGACAGTGAGAAAAAGGGAGGTTGCGTCTCACACATAAGGCGAACAGGTTGTAGGTCGCACGTCGCGAAACGGTGTGTAGACCGTAGGTCCGCACCTCACCAGGCGGCGAGTACACCGCATATCTGCGCCTCACCAGGCAGCAGCAGACCGCAGATCACAGCACGCGCTCAGCTCGCGTAGAAAGCGAGAAGACTGAAATTTTACGATCACCATCATTAGTTCAGAAGATATTGTAGTAAGCAAGTGTGTATACAAACACTCGAGCATTCTGTGGGGAAGGAAGGATTAAAATAACCAGCACTGGCTCACCTGTCAACCTTTCAATAATGTCTTTACAAACCTTTTCTCGTCATCCCATATTATTATAACGTAGGACTTTTAAACTTGGCTCCGAAAATAGTTAGCCAGGTAACTATTTATTCATCTGTGGCCAGGTACAGACTTAGTACTCTCACACTGTAGTACGCACTGACTAGTGCTTAAACCTTTTATAAGCTCGGCCTCACCTGACCCTTTAAAAATTGTTTCACAAACAACACAGTGTTCTCTTTTCCGTTCTAAAATAATTCGAAAAATTACACAACGTAGTGGGTATAAGTTTATTTGATTATTAGTGCAACTTTGTTTGAATTGACGTAAATCAATTAAAAGTTACTTTACTTTTACGCAAAAGGTTAGCGTTGCATTAGACAGCCACTATAATTACCACTGCTATTAATTCATCACCCATTCGGTAAAGAATGCGTAATCGTAATAAGGAACACCTAGTTTATTACGTTGGGGTAGTTATACCGGTGGGGTGGGGGTAGTTATAAAAATTCTTTTTAATTACGTCAAACAAAATATTCGCAATATGAAACCGTGATATTCGATCAACTACGATTTACATTACACCGTATTACACCTTAGCCTTAGGCAATTTTATACAAGCGCCATCGATTGCTTATCGCTTTAAATCGCGCACACGGTTAACCCTCGTACAGTACATATCAAAACTATGTTAAAAATAAATCAAAACTTGATATGAAAATATGATTCGATCATACCAGTGTAGCGCCAATTTCAGTAACCTCACTTATTACCGTATCGGTACTGGTGAACTGGATTACACCTCCTTTACATTGAACTCTGTGTTGTTCCCGTACGAATCACGGATGCAGCTTCTATCGCTTGAAACCATGTTTACTATCTGGAAAAAATGGGTTACACCCACGAACATACCGAAACATAGTGAAGTACCCGCATTTTTTTTTAATCAAAGCATCACATGTTTAATAACATTCCTGAAAACAAAAACGATTTAAATTCGTTTGCAAATGTTACTCAAAACCCGATATAGGCTGCATGTCACTTAATTTACGATTTCTATGTTCCGACGTTGTTAATTAGCTTTCCATTTTATTTTTCTTGTTGTCGGTAGTTATTTATTACAAAAACAGAGCAAACAGTCTACAGCCTTTAACAGTCCACTGCTGGACATAGACCTCTCCTTTGAAAGGAGGTTTTGGCCTACTATACCACGCTTGCCAGACGGGTTGGTAAAGGGTTTGTTTCAAGTTTTCGTTCTCTTGGCAGTGATGTTAACTGCTTATTTTGCTCCTTTAGTCGCCTCTTAAGCCGGGTACTCATTAGCGAACTGTAACCGTAACTGTTGCATGTTATGTAACCAAAAATTATAGTGTGTACGTGGTTCGCGAACTTGCCGCGAGCGGTTCGAGTTGCAGTTCGCAGCGAGCCGACGATAAACAGGTATTCATTATGTAACGTAACCGTTGGACGTTACTGTAACCACAAATCGCAATATGTACGTGGCACGCGAGCCTGCCGCGAGCTGCGGGAGCGGCTCGCAGCGAGCCGATGGATGTCGGTTTTTGGCGCGAACCAAAGGAAGCTCGCGGTGCGTTCGTGGACGTCCAAAGAAGGTCGTTGCACACCACGAACCTATGTATAAGTATTCTTCTCGAGAGGAGTGAGTGGACAGAGGATAAAAGGATAAATCTAGACGCCTACAAAGAAACAGTGTTCCATGGAATCCGAAAGACAAAGATTACTACAAAAAACAAAGAAAAAGTAGATTAATTCTTTCCCTGTACATTCAATGAGTCCACCATTTTCGTGGCCTTTTATAATTATCGAGTAAAGCGTCTATTTGTATATATGCTGCACACGCGAAAGGTATATAGTCCGACATCGCCAAGCTCCAAACGAACACTGCATCAGAGCCGACTTGTCGTTACGTTCACAGTAATGTGGACATCGCGTACACACTGTATCTATTCAGTAACAGTTACAGCCGACTGAATGAGTACGGTGGGTTAGGGCGTTCGATGGACATATTCAGTTCGACGGACACGAAGACTACAACACGCGTACACACTAGAACCACGTTACTGTAACTGTACGGTTACAGTTACAGTTCGCTAATGAGTACCCGGCTTTACGACACCCATGGAATGAATAGGGGTGGTGACACTTTGTATTCTTAATCCGTCACCAATTATTATAATTGGAGTATTTCATTTTCAGAAATAACTTAAAAAAACTTTACTTCTACCAAAATTCGCTTCTAATTAGTATTGATTACACAGTTTCGAATATTTCACAATATGTTAGGTTTTTGCTGTCCGAGCGCAGGCAAACTAATGATTCCCTCCGCAGCAACGAACTGCTTTTTATAAGCACTGTAGTGGGGCGGTCGATCCTTGCGAGTTGTTTACGTCAGTAAGGACACGTGTAGCGACGACGTAGTTCGTTACATGTTGTGTTGCGCCTATATATATATATTAGGCAAGTAAATGGGCAAGTAAATTGGCAAGTAAAAGGTCAAGTAAATAGGCAAGTAAATGGGCAAGTAAATAGGCAAGTAAATGGGCAAGTAAATGGGCAAGTAAATGGGTAAGTAAGTGGGTAAGTAAATAGACAAGTTAATGGGCAAGCGAATGGGCAAGTAAATGGACAAGTAAAAGGGAAAGTGTAAATGGGCAAGTAAATGGGCAAGAAAATGGACAAGTAAATAGGCAAATAAATGGGCAAGTAAATGGACAAGTTAATGGGCAAGCGAATGGGCAAGTGAATGTGCAAATAAATGGACATGTAAGTAAATGTAAAATGAATGGGCAAGCGAATGGGCAAGTGAATGTGCAAGTGAATGGGCAAGTAAATGGGCGAGTGAAGTGGTGAGTGAATGGGCAAGTGAATGGGCAAGTGAATGGGCAAGTAAATAGGCAAGTAGGTAGTCAAGTAAATAGGCAAGGCCAGAGCGAGAGAGCAAATGTCGGTGTGTATGTATATTCCACACTGTTTAATACTTGCTTGTATTTGAGCATTTAAGGTGTGTTAGTATATGTGAAACGTACATGAGTTAATACTGTACACTGTATGCGGTTGCGTATTACAGCTTTTTAGTAAGAAGTCAGTGTGGTGTGTTATTATTTGAGTGTTTGTGTGTATTTTTATATAATTTTTAAATTAACAAACTTTGTAAATGTGCTACACTTGTTACACATTTTCATTTCACTATTTTGTCGATTTACTGCAGTTTCACTTCTATCGTGTGTGAATCGCACACACACCTTTTTCTTTTATTCCATAGATATGCTCATATTATTATGTTCCCTGTTTAGTTGTCATTGTCTCTCGGTTAAGACGCTGAGTGCAGCCAATGACCTTGAGCAATGGATACACCCCTTTTTGTTCGATAAAGCAGCGCCCCGTTTGAGACGCGGTTCGTTATCGGTACTACCACAGTCTCCGAGAACTAATATTCGTCTTTGAATTTGCACTCTGCTTTTAACACAGGGCTTTAGAATATTTTAGATAGGGCAAAATAAAAATGCTATCGTAATGGTATGATAAAAAAAGTCATGTGGCACTCGGAGACTGCCGCGGTAAAGCTATTGCATAGCATTTTTTATCAACTTATGCAATTTAATTATTTATTTATTTTTTATTTATGTAGTATTGTTTTATTTAATATTAATCCAAGTTTACAAAACTATATACACTGTATTTTTACCAACATATGTACATTCTAACAATATTATTGCCAAACAATACATTCATAGTATATAATATGAAACTATTCTGAACGCGACGATACCGTCAGAGCTCAGCGAGTATGTGATTTGTGTATGATGCAAAACTACATTACTGTGATTAAATAATAGTACTTATTTAATTTAATATCTTTATTGCTTAATTATTATGATGATAATATTATGCGGTTAGATACACTATCAAAAATGACAATGCATAAAATAAGGCCATCATATGATACATTGTGTAAATAAAATGGCAGAGTCTACGACTTTTGTAAGTCTATGTATGTTACGTTCTATAAGACTAAAGCTGGAAACACATTATCGGACGCGGCTGACGGACGCGGCTAACAGCCGCGACTGTAAATTGTACATTATTTTATTAAAACACTGATAGAGTGCCTTGGTAATATATTTTCATTCAATGTATTAAAATATTGACTCAGTAATATACATATTTATTATAATAAATTGATTTAAGTGGAAAAATAAGTGTGCACAGTCTCGTCAGTCGGTCTTGTGCCAGATTTCTGTCGGACGTCCGAACGCTCAAGGTCAGTCTGTCCACGACTTACGTCCGATAGTTTGCACAGCTGAGTGTATGTTCATACTCTAGATCACGGCTATCAGCCGCGTCCATTAGCCGCTTCCGATAATGTGTCTCTAGCTTAAGCTTGTTCCACTACACAGTTGACAGTTTTTAGGGTTATGAAACTACATTACGTCTTTGTAAGGGTATCTAGTTAAATAATCTTACATGTCAATCAAATTATAAGTTTATTAATACAATAAATTATTCTTACCTTATAGCCTCCATCATAATATGATTTTGTTTTGTTTTTTAATAAAGTTTTTTAGATTTATCAGCTAAATATAGCGCGAGACGAGCGACATAGGTCCGTTTAGCAGCGCGCCTCAGCGCTCACTGTCGTTCTCCATAGGAGTGACAGAGAAAAAGCGCTTGAAATAGAAGGGCGTAAGTGCCAAACCACAAAATTCGTTATTTTTTGTAAATGTTGCATTTTTTTAAAAATCAAAGTTAACTATTTCCTTCAGTTACATATGATACACAATTTTACTAAATTTCATTTACATTACTTAAAGCACAACTGTGTAAAGTCAAAATTTAACTATTTTCAGAGGCTACTTTGATTATTTTTTTTATCGAGTGAAGTTTTTCAAATCGTGTTTTGAAAATAACCACTATGTGAGGAATATGTTCAATTATAAAGACATTGATTTTGGTAATGATATGAGCCATAGGTTTTTATACAAAACGATCTTTATTTACCTCTATTTTGGTTTTCAGCCCCTTAATAGGATGATTATATTGTTTGACAATAATAGTGTTAGAACATTCTAACAGAAACAATACACACTGTCTTTTTACCAACATACATATGTTGGTAAAAAGACAGTGTGTATTGTTTCGTAAATTTGAAATATTATCAAAGAATAAAAAATACAAATATACAAAAAATATATACAAAAATTAATTGCTTAAGTAAATAAAAAAGTAGCCAAGTGCAAGTCGGACTCGCCCATGAAGGGTTCCGTAACATCATATAAAAGTTCTTGTAGTTCGTTGTAACTTTGATCGATGTTTAAATAATAGTGTAAGTATTTATTGAATGAAAGGGAAATTGCGGTTTACGTTTTATGACGTATTAAATAAAAACTACTTACTAGATCTCGTTCAAACCAATTTTCGGTGGAAATTTGCATGGTAATGTACATCATCTATTTTTTTTAGTTTTATTTTTATTATTCTCTTATTTTAGAAGTAACAGGGGGGGAGGGGGACATTTTACCACTTTGGAAGTGTGTCTCGCGCAAACTCAGAAAAAAAATATTAGAAACCTCAATATCATTTTTTAAGACCTATCCATAGATAGATGGTTACCATACACGTATGGTTTTGATGAAGAATTTTTGAGTTTCAGTTCTAAGTACGGGGACCCCCAAAATTTATTGCTCTTTTTCTATTTTGTGTAAAAATATTAATGCGGTTTATATAATATACATAAATACATCTACTGACCAAATTTCAATAGTATACCTCTAATAGTTTCGGAAAAAAGTGGCTGTGACATACGGACGGACAGACAGACAGACAGACATGACGAATCTATAAGCGTTCTCATTATTGCCATTTGGCTACGGAACTCTAAAAACTGTCATGAACTTTACCGCAGTCCCCGTATTTTTTTTCTGCCACACGTATTTTTTTTTATTTAGCTTTAGTTTCATTTACCAGCATTTGATTTTCCTAACACAGGCTATTTTTTATTATTCTTCTGCTTCTTTTCTCGGGACATTAGTTAAATTTGACATAATCATTAGATAATTTCACAAATATTGGTCCAACCCGGGAATCAAACCCGAGACCTCAAGCACAGCAGTCACATACGCTTCCACTGCGCCACCGAGGCATCAATTATTTTACAATTTATCTCTATCATAACTTACTCTACAACATAAAAAGCAATTAGTGAACGTTTAAGCATCCTCAGATCTTTGACTACTTTTTGTCATTAAAATAACGTTTCAAAAACGGCAAAATGACAACTTATCAACAGTCAATAGAACAGTTTGCTCTACTGAAAAGTAATCTTTTGCAGGAACGACATAGTTAATAGGGACCATCGAACTGTTTGCAGAACGATAATTTTGCATACATTTACGGCCCATTCACGATCTTTCCGCTGTGAGCGGCAGCGAAAGGCGAAACGCCGAGCGGTCATATCAAAAGTATAGAAATGTACGAGGCACGCCACGAGTCGCCGCTCATAGCGAAAAAGCCAGCGGTTTTTGCCGAGCGAATTGCTACAGCGGTGAGCGGTATGGAGAGCGGCGGGAACAAAGGCACAAGTTCGTATGTGCGACGCCACGAAACAGGGCGGCGTGGACAGCGATGCAGGAGTGACGGACTCAGCGACGTTAAATAAAAACAAAAAATTTTAGACGATTTTATGGCGGTAATGGATACCGAGGCTTTTATAACAGAAATTTAAATAGACCGCCTATATGGATGTCAAAATATCCCCAACATAAATATAAAAAGGTTGTGGGAAGAAATTAAACAATGTTTTCCGGAATATAATGGTACTTACGTTTAATTTAAATTGATAACACAAAAACATAGAACCTAGGTACCTACCAAACGAAGCCACTGATATGTTGACAAAACTACTGGTATGTTTACGTAATGTAGGTGGATAGTTGACAAGTTTTAAAAGTTAATTTTTTTCTCCGTCAGTAGGTACCTAATTAGCAAAACAGTTTTGCATATCAGTAGTTTTGTCTGTAGATATAACTACACACGAAACTACTAGTATGTCTTATACGCAATGTAAGTAGTTGACAAGTTTTTAAAGTTTTTTCTCTCTGTAAGTACCTACTTAGCAAAACACTTGGAAACATCAGTTACTTCTTATAGGTAGGACCTTCGTATAGGTCACTAAATCCACCATCTAAATACCGATCTTTATTTAGTTCGTGCACTCATTCTATCATATTTAAAAAAAAAAAAATTGTTTCTAAACAGACAGGGGATAATTTTTATAACGCCATGATTTTTAACACGTTTCGACTACCTAAATACGTCCACCGTCGCCGCTGCAACTATTCGCTACTAGGGTTCGTGGCGTGCAAAACGCACCGCTCACCGACGCCGCTCCGCTTTTCGCTAAGACCAAAACTCGTGGCCAGGCCGTTACTACTAGTAGAGGTATCGTGTGAACAGCTATGTAACGTGTTTGACTTGCGTTTAATTCTAATACTAGCTGACTCCCACAGTAAGTAAATAATAGTAGTCTTATTCAGGGACTTGTCTGAATAAAAAAATGGTCACCCATCCAAAGACTGACCAGACTGGGCATTGCTTAACAAGGCAAAATAATTGATATCAAAATTAAGTTTTAAACATTCTTTGTCTTTTTATTCCTAAAATGTTCCAGAACGCCTGCATTATACTTGTCGACCTGCTTGTTACCATACACGATCAGGACAGTAATAATAAATAATAATAATAAACATTAATTCTCTTTTCACAAACGGTAGTTTTTAAATTCAAAGGTACAATTATGACTTCTTCCGGTTCCGGCTTCCGGATTCCACATTTGTGAAAGACTGGTACCTGATATAGGTTATAAAAAGATGAGCTGTGTTACAGGTCACCAGGCCCTCTGCACGGTAAGAATAGGAGGACAATTTAAATTTTGAACAACGAAAGACTTAAATTTAAACAAACTAATACTATTATAACAATAAAATAAGGAAACACACCGCAAAGAAAATTACTCAAAAATACACCACTTCAGATAAAACAGATATTAAGATATGTGCGCGTGTGTGTATGTGTGTTTCAATGTGTACGTGTGTGAGTACATACATAAGATTTGCGAGGTGGCTCAAGATAATGTTCTACGAGTTTAACATCAACGATGAGTAGGGTTAGAGCATTTAGAGTAGGACTTCATTTGATGATGACCATAATATATTATTAACAGTAGCAAGGCTGAAAAAATATAATTTTCCCACACGTAATGTTTGTGATCGAACCGCTAAGAAGAAGAGGGCTAGCATCGTAATCCAAAGTTTTCAAGTACTGTTTTAGAATATTTTTGATAGAAAAATGTACTAAATTTGGGGGTAAATGTTAAGGATGCTGTTTATTTTACTGTAAATGTATGGTGCAAGAAAACAGAAGAATCTTTGAGAGAGTGAACATTTGCAATTAAAACGGGAGCATACATTTAAATTCCCTTACGCCTTAAGTGAGTTAACGTCAAACTGAAGCTCAGTGTTTTTTAAACACAATTTGCAAAATAAACAAAAATTATGCTCATCTCTCGATATAATTATTTTGTTGGAAAACGCAAAAGGAGACCAGCAGCAACCTTAAGAATAACACGCTGTGTTCGTTCGATCTCGATAAGAGTCTTGGCGGCACCACCCCATGAAGTTATGCAGTAATCAATTAGAGACTGGCATAGTGCGAACTAAACCACCTTGATAGTCCTGCGATCAGCCGAGTATCTTTATACTTTAAAGATGTAAATTAGTTTTCGCACTCTGGATACAAGAGCTTCTATGTGTGGTTTGAATGTAATATGGTAAACAATTATCACTCAAGGTATTTAAGACTCTCAAGTCTCTCAAGAGTTGGACAAGGGCAGTCAGTTAAAAGCTGTTGAAATCAAGTTGAGCCATAATGTAGACTTTCTTCAAGCTATCGCTACTGAAAAATAGTGCCGTATCGGCAATAAAAGCAATAATCCTACTATTCATTACAGGTAGTTGACAAAGGTCGTTGATGTACACCAGAAATAGGGTCAAAACAATAATACTGCCCTGTGGCACACCAAATTTAATAGTTAACTCTTTGCTTAATCTATCATTTATTCTGACTCGTTGTTTTCTGCCAGTAAGATTCCATCAATTTAAAAGGAGTTCCGCTTATACCAAGGTAATTTAATTTTTGTAGAAGGTGTGTAGGTGTAGGTGTGTAGGTAGTAGTGTAGGTAGGTGTAGGTGGAAGAATTGAGACTATGTCCAAAACCTTTTGGCGGTCAAAGAATAGACCCAGGCATTTTATATTGACATCTAAGCCAGTTACCACATAGTTCTGTTACTCATGAACAGCATCATCAGTACTTCGAATTCTGCGAAATCCGTACAGTTCTCATACGATAAATAAAACGAGCCAAACCTCAACGGGGTTGTGTCCTTCTATTGCGGAACTCTTATGGCCACATACCAGCTTCAGTATCAGACCATGGAATGGTTTCCAGGGTTGCATAACAGATAGAATCTAAGCACTCATCAAGGCAAATGTAACGATCCCAATCTCGTTGTAGTAGTGTCGTTTGATTCAATAGCTCCTGTGTCGAATTTCTGGCTTCTGCATCAGATTCTTCATACGCTATAGGATGAAAGTACTCGTTTAGGCAAATAAAACGAGTCCAAACTGTATAGGGTTAGGTCCTTTTATTCCGAAGTCAGAATGGCCACTTATTTTATTCATGATCAGGCCATGGTGACAATATAATAACAAAGTTTTAATCAAAACATATGCAACAAGCCCAAGCTCGGTGGGGTTGTGTCGTTTTATTGCAGAGTTATAATGACTATTTTCTTAATTCAGCATCTGATCCTAGTTACCATTTTTTTGTTATTATTATTGAGTCTACTGTTTGTTTCCATAGGAGAAGATCCACGAGTAACAAAGTGGCATCCCATTAGCTTATTTTTAGTTTAGCAGCCAAAATAGCACTTAGGCATTACTAAATAATATGTTACTAGGTCTCCCTGTGTTACTGAGTCCTTCTGTTTTTACACACAACGCAATCTAGTCCCAAACTAAGCAGAACTTGTATTATGGGTACTAGACAACTGATATGCATACATAAACATACTTTTAAATACACACTTATTATACACAGAAAACATCCAAACTCCGAAATAAATATTTGCGGATCACACAAATATTTGGTCGGACCCGGGAATCGAACCCGTGCTATCAAGCACAGCAGTCGCATACGCTCCCACTGCTCCACTGAAGCAGCCAAATATTTATAGTGTCAAAGTACTCGTCAAGACAAATTGAACAAGCCTAAACTCAATGAGGTAGTGTCGTTTTCAAAGTTCTCATCACAAATCAAGACTGCCCAAAAAAGACCAAACTCAATGGGATTGTGTTGTTTCATTGTGGAGTTCCTATGACCACTTTCTAGCTTCAGCATCAGAATCTGAATACCATCTAAAGATAAAGAACTCGTCAAAACAAATCAAATGATTTCCAAATTTGACGGTATTTCCTCGTTTCATTACAAATTTCATTTAACCATCTTCTGGTTCTATCATCAGACCTCAAGTATTTCATGACGTAGACGATGCATTTCCATCATTTTATTAGAGTTCCTATGGCCACCTTCCGGGTTTATGATCAGTTCCATGTCATCTATGCATTGTCACGCTATACGAATTTCAGTGTAATCAATTTAGGTTATTGGCTTCAAAATAGACTTGCAAGATTCCTTCCGAACAAACATAGTTACATAAATTGCTAGTTAAACAAAAGCTTGTAAGGTTTTGAGGGCTATTATAATGCAAAAATATTTAATTTCATAAATTTCAGATAGAAGAAAGAATCCCATAAGGTCTATTAGGCCTAGATTCAACTGTAAGTTTTGATTCCACGTGCAAGTGTTTAAATATGTGGTAAAAACGGATTAAAAAAGCCGCATCTTATGACAGCAACTACTTATGAGTTTAATTTTTCAATGCTGCCTGAGAACACAGACCTAAGTCTTTGGTGATACATAATTTCAGATCGATATCACCAAGCGCTCCTGACAAAAGGTCCTTGACAGACGACTACTTACAAAGTAAACTTTAATTACAATAGTTTATAATGTTTATTTTAATTAAAGAACAAAAACAAAGGTACGGAACGTTTATATATCTATTGCCTTCCCCTACAGGATTCGTGTTTTACTGTCCATTTTTCTAGAAATACAACTGTGACAGTTAGTAACATGCGATATTAAGAATGGGTATAATCAACGTCAAATGGACATCAAGATATAGATAACCCATGATTTATATAAAGCTGAATTTACACTACATAATTCAGACCATAGAAAATGTTACTAATTATTATAATTTCACTGCTGTTTTGCACGGGAAGCTGTAACATTATACCGATACAAAATGAAACTTCTGATCAAGAATTACTAAAATGTGTAAAGAAGATCATATCAAAATACTTCGTTGAACAAAAGTGTATTATGTATTATATAGATGTCAGAATGGAAGATTTAGAATTTCTTAAAACGATCCAAGATTTAAGCAACATCTTAATGGTATCAAATTCCTCTAGTCATAAATTCAACGTTCCTCATAATGGATATTTTATAGTTGAATGGAATTATACGGTCCTAATTGAAAATCTAATAATTGCAACAAAGAAACCGACTTGGAATCCTGAAGCACGTTTTTTAATCGTCGTGAAATCACTCCAATATTCCCATTTGAAGCACGTGTTCAACACACTTTTGAAAAAACACGTACACAACGTTGTTATACTTAACGGTTCCTCAGAAGGATTTTTGTACTCTTATAATCCGTTTGCTAACTATAGATGTGGTAAACACTACGATGAAATAATCAGCTATGGAAAATGTTCAGAATCACACACACTAAATTTATTTCCCTATAAATATGTTACCGGTCTACAAAATTGCACCTATAATGTATTTGTACCTCACTGCCCACCTTATACGATTGTTCCTGATAACCAAACCGAAACGTTGTCCACTCTTTCTTATGGCGTTGAAGCATATTTATTAGAATTGATTGGTGAGAGGCTAGGGTTCAATGTGAAAATTAGTCCAGCTGAAGAAAGGTTTGAAGCGTTTTCTACGGTGTCTTTAGACATGGAAGCTGTAGGACATCTCAAAATGCTGCAAGATAATGAAATAGATATTGCCATAGGTGGTCTGATATTAGTACCTTCTCGAGCTGCCGCTTTTAGATATGTATATGATCTTTTTCCTTACGACGACGAAATGAGATTTTTGGTCAAGAGAGCACAGTTGGTACCCGTCTGGAAAAATCTTTACCTGGAATTCGACCCACTTGTCTGGGCACTTGTCGTGCTTTCCATCATATGTTACTCGATTTTAATGACGTTTCTTATTCGTGCCAAGGATAAAACTTACGTAGTGTATAAACTTCTAAAAAATTTAGTGCTTCACGGTTGCAAATTTCATTGTCAGTCTATGACAAAGTTTATCTTTATTATATGGGTATGGTTCGCATATTTTATTAATGTATTTTATACATCCAGCCTCGTTAGTCTTACCACCAACCCTGCGAGAGAACCCCAAATTTTAACAGAGAGTGATATTATAAACCATAAGTTGAAACCATGTTTTAGTATAGTTACACGAAATTATTATAATGAATCGTCAGAATTAACTGTTGATGACACTCTACCAGAATGTGACACCATCCCTGGTAGCATTAAAAAAGTGATAGAATATAACGAATACTATACGATTGTTCTTTATGGGTTCTATTTATACAATAGGTCGGATTATTTGGATGAATCTGGAAACACTCAAATTTATTCACTGACTCCACCTTATTCTAAAATTATTTACTGCATGTACTTTAATAAAGGGTTTCCATTACTTCACGAAATAAGCATTAATGCACTTCGAATCAGAGAGATGGGGTTAGTGTATAAATCCAAATCATATCTAAATTATGTTAATACCCTGAAGTTGAAACCGCACTTTAAAGAATTTAAGCGAACTTCTGTAAATCCCTGGAGTGTTTACTTTTTAGGAGTCTTCGTTTCCTTTTTAGTATTTGTTATAGAAATAATAGCTAAGTAAATATATCATTTATGGTAACCTGCACTTGCACTTCAAAGGAAGTTAAACAGACTGTTAAAATGTACTAACCAAAATAATGTAGAAGTCGTTCAGCAGGTTGTCGGACCAAAACCTCAGAAACTTTTTGCAGCGCCACCTGTTCTTAACGGAAAGCATGTGAACTTGAGAATTATGTTTTCGCAACAAGCTCGCATAGGACACGGACAAATATAACATCACCAGTGACATTCCCCACCTTCCAGAGCAATCTCCGTATGTTCACGGTGCTGCCGACAGATCTACAAAGACGACTCCCGAAACCTCTTCAACCACAAACCCTTCCTCTAGATATAGGGTCAAATTCAAAACTTGACTTTACTCAAGCGATTCTTTAATTTAATCTATTGATCTTGCTTTGCATGTAAGATATTTTTTTTCAAAAAGCTGTTATTATTAAATTTAAATAAAAATACACAGTTCCTTTTCTGTTTCATTGTTTTGTGCCCTCTGTATTATAGAGCTAAACACAAAAGAATATATTATGTGAATTGTTTAAAAAATCAGTGTGTATAAAGTTGCACGTGTTAGATTAGAGAAAAGATTAAACATACATAGTGATTTAGGTTTTATCTATTAAAATATTAGAATATTTAGAACGAATTATAAGGAGTTTGGTCTAACAATATGATATAATTAGAATAAACATCAGGAATTTGAGTATATCAAATCAAACAAATCAAATCAGATTAAAGCTTTTTTTATTTCAATGTCCAGTAGTCAGTCCGTTAGTCAGTCGTGATTCTATTCGTCTGTTCCAAGGCGTAGATCCTATGGAGAAGAACAGACAAGAAACTCCATGGACACTCTTTTCCAACTTATTTACATACATATTTCACATTATACACATATCCATTAATGAAACAGAAAATATTTAAAGTAAACTATTGACAAACATATATCAATATTTATACAAAGTATTTAGCTATATTAATAAGTACATTTACATAAATCTAACACACGCATGCAAAGAGCAAACCTTGATAATTTCTACTACGCTTCTTCTTATTCTTGTGGGTTCAATCCCCCACATAGGACAACAGTATTCAGTAGCTGTTTTTAGACATTTGCGACTTTTACACAAACTCATGTTATTTACAATGTTGTTTACAAGAAATCAATGCGGTCAAGTGCGGGTAGACAAAACCTGCACACCACGAAGGCCACGCTAAGCTCACATCAGTCTACCCGTGACCACGAGCGGCATAACCCGTTAGAAACGTCGGAAAATAGAAGATATTGTATAACCTTTTTAATTTTATCGCGAATAAGTCCCGTTTACAGTAAAAACATGAACAGTATTTGGTATTTACAAATTGTTGTTTTGAGTTTGAGTATTATCTGTGTCCGTTTAACGTATGTTGGTAGTCTTGTTGAACATAGTAAAATTTCTAGTGCACTATTCTTATAACAGCGTTCGTAATTAAAGAACCTAGACTGTAGGTACAAATACAATATCACGCAGCTTGCTATACTTTCTTTAAGTAATCTTCAATACTCTGCCAATCATATTTCCTACCACCAAAATACTTGTAGGCACCGCTTCTAAAGGTTCTAGAGTAGACAGAAATCTATTTGCCATGCTGTCGTATGACGATGAAACAAACTTCAATTTTCTTTTGAAATATATCTGTAGAGGAACGGGTATTATATCCTTACAACACAAAGGAAGTATTCTCCGTCCAGGCGAAATGATCGTGCCCGGTGGGCTAGAGCCCAACTGTTGATGTTGGGGTGTTGACATATATGAAGGTATATGCTTATCGTCGCGAGAACTTCTACATCACGATTCAGGATTAGAAGTTACAACACGTTTTTTAAGTTGTTTAGAATAAACTTTAGATTCACTAATGCAGCAGTTGCTTACAGCACCATCTCCCTTAATGTAGTTCAAAGTGTGTTTTGATATTGCTCTTTTAGCGAGTTGCTAAGCCGTCTGGTTCACCAATTATGTGATTTAATTTAATACACTAGAAACACTCTCATTTAGAAATGTCATTGATATAAGCTGTCAGTGACAAATTGTTGTCTTACGTTGACATTGAAAGGGGAGAGGGTGTTTGTTCTAGAACATTTGACCGATTATATTTAAAAGGCGGTGTAACTTCTCTCAAGCATTCATTTTTTACTATACTTGTCGACATACTGTTGAAGTTGAATTCATAGTGTTTAACTGTCTTCAACATGGGATAAATTCTTGTGTATAGAGCCCACATCTGTGGTGAGTTATTTTAACCTTTTAATAATATTTTTTTAACATTAAGAAAGTATATAGGAGTGTTGTTTTGTTCATAGGGTTCAAAGCTACGGCTGAAGGAATACCCGCTGATGTCTTACACTGAGGCTCGCAGCTGTGTCTTGGAAAGGTCGCGTAAACCTCTTTTTCTTCTTTTTTTCTTTTATTACCTCCACTTACTGGCATCTACTCATCGATCACTGGTCTACGTCTCCTTGACTTGATCTCACGAGCTACCTTGAGCTTGTGGGAGACCTCTGCAGTCTACCTTGAGTCTGCAAGGTGATCATGTGGACGTCTCCCAGGAACATGAGCTACCTTGAGCTTGTGGGAAACCTCTGCAGACTATATCGAGTCTGCAAGGCGATCCTGGGGTTGTCTCCTGAGAGCATGAGCTACCTTGAGCTTGTGTAAGTCCTCAGCAGACTATCTCGAGTCTGCAAGATGAACCTATGGATTTCTGCCCTTACCCTGATCGATCTGCAGACGGATTTATTTATAATAATTTGTAAAAAAACTTAACTTTAGACTTTATTTCTGTCAACCCACTTTTTCATGTAATAAATTTTATGTGATCTAATTTAAATATTGTAAATCTATGATACAATTTATTAGTCTATAATATATGTATGTGATACTGATGCTGTTGGTTTCTTTGAAGTGTTCCCTGGATACCCCATACGCACATGCACACACACAACTTTAAACTTTTATTTTTTTGTTTTTATACTATCCTTTATTTTTCTTTAAACTTTTGAAAGGCGCCCTGGGCTCATTAAATCTACCGCTGAGTGGCCGGTGAGTAGCCTCTCTGACAGGTTAAGAGGTTACAAAGTTACTCCGTTGTTCAGTGTTTCTTCGGTAGATTGTATGTTACTATCTTGCGCGTATGTGGTATATTTCGCCATATATTTCGAACATCTTACACACAACATCATCTATTCCCAAACTAAGCAGAGCTTGTATTATGGGTAATAAATACTGATGTAAATACATAAACATACTATATGTTTTTTGAAAATACATACATATTATATAAACATACATATATACATACACCCAGACTCTAACACAAATATTTGTGGATAAAACAAATAGTTGGTCCGACCCGTGAATCGAACCCGAGTCCTTTTGATCAGCAGCCGCATACGCTAACCACTAGACCAACAAGGCAGTCGGTGCATTCTAGGAAGGATAAGTAAAGTGAGTGTATGTATAACTCTCTATGTAAAACTTGCTTAGTTTGCTACTTAAAAAATTCAGAGAAGCTGTGTCAATAATGAATGCATGAATGCCGTGCAATCAAATGCATTTTTGACTGCACGTTATGCCTAGTGGTTTAAGTGGTCGCCACGTCGTATTTTTCTTAATAATCTTGGTCGTTATGAGTGTCTAATGTTTACTTTGCCTATTACTTTGCAATGCTAAGTTAACCACTACTACAAGTTATTGTACTACATTTTGCCAACAATTTATACCTATCTACTGATAGGCGATAGGTATCCGGGTTATCTATATGCTAACAATTAACCCACTTTTCATTAGTGACTGTAAGTTCTTTATGTCACTTACGTTACATTGTACAATAATGATGAATGAGTTGGGATGTGTTTTTTTTCTCGCGTCTAGCCCATGGTATTAAATATCCAGTATACATTTGCGATTTTTTCAACACAGAAGCATAGAAGGGCATTTTTGTTACAATAAGGCGTCCCCCTCCCCCGCTAAAGATAAAGATAGCTGGCTCGAAAAATATGTTAAAAAATTTGATAGTAGTCTATATCATCAACAACCCATAACGCCCCACTGCTGGGCTCGGGTCTCCTCTCAAAGAGGGTTAAGGCCTTACGTCCCCACGCTGGCCGAGTGCGGGTTATATGATGAACTTTAAATGAAAACCATAAAGATTTAGATGACTTTGTTAGTTCAGAAGTTATACAAGTAGAGATCTTACTTGTAAAATACGCTTACTTCGAAAAAATTAATACAAAAATAACGAAAAAAACATGTAAACATAAAAATCATCCATTAGATTCGAGTTTAAATTCACGTGAAATTACATATTTTATACGTGGCCTGACACGCACTTAGACAATTTTTTATATTCGTTGAGACACAAGGAAGGAAGTACAGAAAAACGTTAAACTGTTATGATAAAAATAGTATAAACATCAATTCTCTTTATCGATACAAACCATCATCATCATCTTCCTAGCCTTTATTCCCAAGTTCATTTGGGGTCGGCTACTAGTTCAACCGGTTTTACCTGAATTTCAGTTTTTCCACGGACCGACTGGCATCGGACCTCCGCAACCCTAAGGGAGAACTGAAATTCGAAGGTTGAACTAGTTGTCAGTATATTTGAGGGCACTGACTTCCCAATAACGATTGCCATAGATATTCATGAGTCATGACAACCGGGACCGACGGCTTTACGTGCTCTCCGAGGCACGGGCGTGAATCACCGCCAAACTTCCAAACTCCGGGCTATTAGGAATTTCCTAAGAAAATCCCAAAAACACTTTTTGGCCCGACCCGGGATTTGAACCCGAGACCTCTTGATTAGCAGTCGCATACACTAACCACTAGACCAACGAGGCAGTTTATCGATACAAACCATAGAGTAAATTAATACATCTGTCCCATTTTGACAGGACTTTAATTAGCGGATAGCTGATGATATAAAGATAAATTTAGACTCATTTTATATTTAACTACCCATGCCCCACGGTTGGTGTTGCAAAAGCCAACAATAAAATAGCGGTTCGCCGTTAGTAATAAATAAAATTTATTTCATCATGGACCGCAACGAAGTTAAAAATATGGAACAACTAGCTGACCCGGCAGACTTCGCACTACCTCAATCGATAAATAGAAGACCTAAACTTTTGTATAAAATAAACTTAAAACAAAGAAAATGCATCCATAATTAAAATTAAATTAAACAAATAAAATTTCCTTTTAAACCTTCTCTAACTTATTCAAGTCCAAAACTACTACTTACTACTTATCCTTCTTCCTAGCCTTTATTCCTAAAGTTATTTGGGGTCGGCTACTAGTTCAACCGGTTTTATCTGAATATTAGTTTTTTTACGGAGTTTCTGGCATCGGACCTCCGCAAACCTGAGAGATAACTGAAATTCGAAGGTTGTACTAGTTGTCAGTATATTTGATAATACTTACGAATAACGATTACCATAGCTGTTCATGACAACCGGGATCGACGGCTTAACTTGACCTCCCGAGCACGGGCGTGAATCACTGCCATACTTCCATACTACGGGCTGTTATTAAGCATTTCCTGTGAGAAAAAACCCAATAACACTATTGGCCCAACCCGGGATTTGAACCCGAAACCTCTTTATCAGCAGTCACAGACGCTTACCACTAGCTAGGGAGTCGTTCACAAATCTACTACTATTAACGGTTATTTTTCTAGATTTATCACCGAAGCATACAAGAAGACACTAGTGAACTTTTATGATTAATCTGCACGATATGTCCGAAACACTGTTCAAAACTATTAAGTTTATGTATGTTTATAATTTTATAGCTAAAAACTACAGGCTTTCGCTCACAAGATTAAAACTATAGGCAGTATTTCTCATAGAGTAAATTTAGACCGCAAAGTGAACACTTTATTTAAGTTGATCTATAACAATTACCTAAGTAACACCAATTAGTGTGTACTGTAATTAGTAGCCGATAAACGTTCAGTGTTCATTAATGTTTTTGGATTACAGTATGTGGGTCGGTTGCTTATTGGGCTCTTTATTTTTATTAAATGTACAATGTCGTCTTTTAAATTCACCAAATCAAGAAGAGCACCAAGACCTGTTGATGTGTATAATTGGCATTCTGAACCAGTATTTTTCCGAGCACTTCGAACTCACTGTCTTTAATATACAACCTTATGAAGATGACCTCTTGAAAGCGATACATTCAACGAACAACTTTACGTTGATATCCAGAGAACCAAACCAGAGAATGTTCATACCTAACATTGGTTATTTAATATCCTCGGAAGATGCCGCTGGTTTTTTGGAATACTTTCACTATCTCACATGGGACCGAACATGGAACCCACATGCACGTTTTTTAATCGTCATCAAATCGCTTGAAAAGCGTCAGTTACAATCAGTATTCAATGAGCTGTTGAAACAACGTGTCTATAATGTGATAATAGTAAACGGTGGCGAACATTCTAATCTTTATACTTATAATCCGTACGAAAACTACGCTTGTGGCTTTTACTACCACAGAGTTACAAGTTATAGCCAGTGTTCACAAGCTTCTAATAATTTATATCCAAACAAACTAGTCACAGAACTGAGAAACTGTAATTTTAGAGCAGCACTTACGCATCGGCCACCCATCACTATTGATCCTGCGAAGGTAAAGCACAAGAAAACTTTTTTGGGAATCGAAGAATATATTATCACCTTACTGAGTGAACTTGAACACTTTACAGTCACTTTCAACTATAGCTATAACGGTGATTTGTATTCTATGGTAGCACCTAATATGACAGCTATTGGTCCTATGACATTGCTACAAAATAAAGAATTCGATATTGTGTTTGGAGGACTTCAGATAGTAATGTCCCGAGCTAATGGGTTTTCTTATCTCTACGGTTATTACGATTACGCAAATGAATTATTATATTTGGTAAAGAAGGCATCATTGGTGCAAAGTTGGAAATACATTTACTTAGAACTTCAACCTGTGGTTTGGATCTTGCTACTCTTAGCCCTTATAATATACTCAATATTTCTTACAATACTACTCAACTCAAAAGATAAAACTAAGGTACTTTTGAGACTGTTGGAGAATTTAGTTTTGCATGGACGCGAGCGTCGCACAAATCATTCAACAGTGTCAGTGAAGTGTCTATTATTTACATGGTTAATTTCTGCGTACTTGATCAATACATTTTATCAATCTAGCCTCTTTAGTTTAACTATTCGACCAAGCTATGAGTACCAAATATCAAATGAAGAAGATTTTGTCAAATATAATGTTAAACCTTGCATTTCCAAATTAATTCGCGATTACATTGCTACTGAAATGGACCCAAATAGGGACGAAGTTTACTCACTAGTAGAAGGATGTCAAGAACCAATAGAAACGTTGCAAACAATACTCAATTCAACTGAAAACTATTTTACACTTATTTCAAGAACTACTTATTTATTTAATGAGCTAAACTACCTTAACAAGTGGGGAGAACCATTGGTTTACTGTTTTCAGAAACCTTTTATGAAGTATTTGTACGGATATTTCTTTCAGAAAGGATTTCCAATTACACAAAGTCTAAAAGTGAATGCGTTACGAATAAGGGAAAGTGGACTGACAGAAAAGATTTCTAATGACCATTATCATCAGCAACGTCTAAGGAATAAAAAACAATACACGGAAAAACCAGCTGTGGTTAATTTCGTGATTCCTTGGAGTCTTTTGATGACGGGATTCATAATAAGTATAATTATTTTCGTGGCTGAGCTATTGATCAAACATTTAAAAGTCTTTAGAAGAGTATTTTTTTTATTTAAATAATTAACTTTGCTGTCATTATATTATTTAAGAGTATTTTTATGCACGTAAAATGTTTCTCTGACAAGTTCTCAGTTTTTGAAATACAAGAACTTATTTGTATAAAAAGTAAAAAAAATGTAGGGGAACCTGTTGTACCTAGGTCAGTTTTTTAGATATATATTGTTCATTGTGATTTGACGTACAGGACACAAATCATAATTGCATATTTTGGAAGGTCAATTATTTGGGTACTCACCACCAAAATATCAGAAATGTACATTTCATACTTAGTACATAGATTTTAAAGTTAAAAAAAAATGCTATAAAGGCCAAGGTACAACATACCCTATGTACCTGGGCCAGTATTACGGTGTACCTAGGACACATAGCGAATTTGGAGGTAATTTAAGTAAATTGTTAACTTTTCTTAACCAAAACCGTTTTATTCGGTCTATTACATTACTTAACGAAACACCTTAGAAATTCTGAACAAAATCAAAATAATATTAAATTTTTTTTTTGCTGTTTATACAAAATCTTTAAACAAAAGCAACAAACTTTAAAATTAGTATATAATATAGTTCATAGACCTAGATTTGAACATATCACAACATATATAAATTTACCGAAATAATTGTATCTTAGAAATCATAGAAAATTAAATATTTAAACAATTAACTTTATAAATTATCATTTCTCTCTTAACTTTTAATCAGTCATTGGGTCTAGCTTTTATAAGAATAATATCAATGTAAAGATAAATATGAAAAAGGAACAACTGATCGACAGTGACCGAGGTACAACACTACTCCAACTACAACAAAACGATGGATTTTAAATAGTTTTGAGACTTATCTCGTAAGTTTTTTATTGTTTGAGCACTTGTTAAACAAAAGAAACCATAGCATATAAAAACTAATTGACTATTATAAAACGTTTAAAAACTATCAGACTTTAAAATATATTAGAAATACTTACTTTTTGCCAAAAAAAAATGTTAAGGTCGATAACAGCTAACACCGGCTTAATGGCGGTATGTGACTTACTTTACATTGAATAGTCGGTAGTGATGTACCCAATACGATAGACAGTAAAATTGTATATAGAGCGAATATTTGAAACGAGCCCAGTGGCACTATGTGTACCTAGACACATAGTGCCAAGGTTCAACAGGTTCCCCTATATATAAAAAATACGAAATTGATAATCTTCATTAAATTCAAGAAAGTACCTATTTTTCATTAAACTAATGAACCTTAATATGGAGTGAGATTTCAGTTGACATTATTATAGACTAGTTAATATGTGAACGTTACTAATAGCAACGTTTTAATTGATTTCTTTTATTTTATTAGCTGTCGGCCACTGTTTCACGCGGGTAGATAGAGGTAGATCACAAACATTTAAAAAATATAAACTTTAACACACCTTTGGCAGTCTTTCCATCAACACGATTTTGATTTAACAAACAATCAACGTTATACTTTAGAAATACTTAGTTTTTCGTCGATTTTGTAGTTTAAGTTTTCCAAATACATGATATACATATATGATATATCTGCTTACCCCCACAAAAAGGCCTCAGGCCATTATAACTTTTGTACTAACAAAGTATTCTAAGTCGTCATGATTTAGTTTTCCTTTAAAGTTCACCATATGGACTAACATTGTGAATTTATCTGATATTTCGACCTAGCCGTTTAGCTTTTAGAGGATTGACATCGCAGTCTCTCCTATATTATATATAGTATATTCTACTAGTATATATGTATACTACATATTTATACTATATAGAATACGTAGTATTAAAAAATGGATTAAAAAAAATGTTTGAAAACACTATCATCTTTTTATTTTAGCTGGCATTAGCTGGCAACTTAGTTAGTATGCAGGCACCACACTTCGTTATGCGCTATTCGTTATGTGTCTACGCCGTATTCGCCCAAATATTAGTTATGCGCGCAAACAACAAACATGCCATCCACACTTCGAACTGGTATGTCAAATAAGGCAAATATGTGTGTTGTAGAGATGTGTCATTGTCATTTTTATGGTGAACGCAATGAATATATTCTCCACACTTCGCCGTATGCGCGCGAATAACCCGCATAACGAATAGCGCATAGCGAAGTGTGGTGCCTGCTTAAGATAACTTCCCCTTCAACTGTTAGTTTCTTCGATTTTAACCTTAAATGGGATTTTTTACAACTAAGATTCAAATACCTGTCCTATCCTCCATTATTGTCCACAAAAAACCAATTTAATTTCGCTGAGTATAACAGTACTCTGAACAAGATAGGTATATACAATATACTTGTTATGTTCGTACAATTATTCAATGATGTCTTAATATAACAAGTATATTATTGCTTCAGAAATACGACAGAGTGAAGTAATCCCTAAATTTACTATATTGATTCCCATAATTTGTAATAATGATTACACGTCTTATTTGTCAATTTGTCTTGTATACAAACTTATGAGCACAGTGTATCCCTAATTGAAAATAATGGTAAAATAATAAAGGCATCCTACGTCAAGTAAATAAAATTAGAACATCAAGCAATTCAAATACTATTACTTTCTAATTTAAAAAATCAGCCAAGTGCGAGTCGGACTCGCCCATGAAGGGTTCCGTATCAACAAGTAACATTATATAAAAGTTTTTGTAGTTCGTTGATTATATGAAAGGTAAATTGCTGTTTACGCTTTATGACATATTAAAAAAAAACTACTTACTAGATCTCGTTCAAACCAATTTTCGTTGGTAGTTTACATGGTAATGTACAACATATATTTTTTTTAGTTTTATCACTCTCTTATTTTAGAAGTTAGAGGGGGGGGGACACACATTTTTCCACTTTGGAAGTGTCTCTCGCGCAAACTATTCAGTTTAGAAAAAAATGATATTAGAAACCTCAACATCATTTTTGAACACCTATCTATAGATACCCCACACGTATGAGTTTGATGAAAAAAATTTTTTTGAGTTTCAGTTCCAAGTATGGGGACCCCCAAAATGTATTGTTTATTGTCCATATTTATGTGAAAATCTTAATGCGGTTTACAGATTACATCTACTTACCAAAATTCAACAGTATAGCTCTTGTAGTTTCGGAAAAAAGTGGCTGTGACATACGGACGGACAGACAGACAGACAGACAGACAGACTTGACGAATCTATAAGGGTTCCGTTTTTTGCCATTTGGCACCGGAACCCTAAAAATCATTATACAACGACGGTAAATATAACAAAACTTATGTCTACATTCTATTACGCCATGAAATATACCTTCGCTGTACTTTTTCTGTAGTCACAATCAACTAGCGTTCTAGATCAAGTGTCAGTTTTTTTCGGCGCTGAACATGTTGGTCGCTTGCTTGCTAGTATCATTGTTTTATGTCACAGAGCAACATGAATATTTTCTAGAACCATTGCCGAAACACGGTTCTCATAAACTGATCCGATGTGTGAGTGACATACTCGACAAATATTTCGGGCTCAAAAAAGAATTGACTTTTGTGAATATGAACTTTGACGATAATCAGCTGTTAAAAGAAATTCATTCAATGATGCAATTCTCTCTAATAACCAGGAATGCAATTCAACCTCTGTTAGTCCCTAATCTTGGATATGTTGTGTATTCTCCGAATGTAGACACGTTCTCCAGTCACTTCCAGGATCTCTCAAGAGAGCCACCATGGAACCCATACGCACGGTTTTTGATAGTCATTGAAGTACTACTTGAAACAGAACTAAGGCAAGTTTTTGATGTACTGCTACGACAACATGTTAACGATGCTCTCTTAGCGAATGGTACTGAACAAGGACACCTTTACACTTACAACCCGTTTAATAACTACGCGTGTGGAAGATATTATGACACTGTGATGAGCTATGGAGTATGTGCCGAAACCTCGCAGCATATTTATAATTTATATCCAAACAAATTGGTCAATGGATTAAAAAATTGTACTTTTAGAGCATCTTTTGCACATATTGCTCCATACAGTATTCACCCTTCGTTAAATGAATTTCCAAATAGATTAGTTGGATTGGAACAATATGTTCTTAAAACAGTAACCGAATCTGACGGTTTTAAAATAGATTTCAACACAAATTACAATAGCTCATTTTACTCAAGGGTTTTTCCTAACATGACAGCCACTGGTCCCATTGCCATGCTGCAGACGAATGAAACAGATGTTATGTTCGGCTCGATTATGTTAAGGAATTCGTATGCAGAAGCTTTTACGTCGATCAGTGGTTACCATGACTACGTTGATGAATTTACATTTGCTGTAAGAAAGGCATCTTATGTACCAAGTTGGAAGTATTTTTACTTGGAATTTCATGTATTTGTCTGGTTGCTATTATTAGTGTGTATAGTTATTTATTCTGCTACTCTTATATTTCTTCTTCGGCCAACAGACAAGGGAAGGGTAACATTGGAATTAGTTGGTAACTTACTTTTACAAGGCCAGGGTATACCTGGGCCTATGACTATTAAGTATATTGTATTAATATGGGTGTGGTTTGCTTACATTGTAAACATCTTTTATCAATCCAGTTTAGTTAGTCTTACCACAAATCCAAGTCAAGAATTTCAAATATCAAATGAGAAAGACATAGCCAAATACAATCTCAGACCGTGTTTGGGAGAGACTTTAGCAAAGTATATATACCCAGATACAAGTAGTAAAGAAAGATACGAGAAAATGAAAGTAAGAAATGAACAGTGCGAAAATATGATCGGAGCATTGGAAGTCGTTAGCAAAAATAAGGATATGTTCACAATATTCGTATCTTATTTTTATTTAAATAATAAAGACACTTTTAACGACAAATATGGAGATCCCTTAATTTACTACGTTGAACGTCCGTTCTTAAAACTACTATGCGGTTTTCAATTTTATAAAGGGTTCCCAATTTCAACAAGATTCCAATTAAACATGATGCGCATGCGAGAAAGCGGTTTAGTACAGAAGAACGTACAAGATCAATATTACATGAGAAGTTTAAAGTATCGGTTCTCTTCGAAAGAATTTGTATATCGATTTGTTTCACCTTGGATTGTCTATTTCTCTGGATGTGTCTTAGCTGCGGCATGTTTTTTCATAGAATTCATTATTGGATATTCTAAGAAAACTATTTTATCGAACGTAAATTGAAGAAGTTTATGGTAATGAACTGAAAATTTTAATTATTACATATTTACATCAATTTTATTTCATTCGTAAACACACATATGTCGATAGCCATATAAACTGCTGTTAGTGCATCGCGCAATGAAAGTGGTTTATAGGTATATACTCATGTTTTTACTGTAAACGGGACCCGCACTTAATCGCGTTGATTTCTTGTAATGTCGGTACACACCACACTTAAAACATCTGCACGCCTTGTTTCATCTTTCCGATGGTGACTGCACCCGCTGTTGACTGGATTCCACGATGTTGATAGTCGGTAGATTTATCGCGAATAAGTCCCGTTTACAGTAAAAATATGAGTAGGTATGTGTAAAAGTCGCGAAAGTCTAAAAACAGTAGGTATGTGGGTATAATTAGCGTGGGTTTACTAACTTCTCAATTTCAAATAGTAGAGATAGGCGTGACCAATGCACTTAATCGAAGGATTCCTTTATAATCGTGTACTACCATGCCTCCACTTCGATAATCCTGAATTGTTCGGAAATAGTACGATGATCAATAACATTGGAACATGTTAACCACGCCTAGTGGCAGGATCAATACTGAGAAGTCATTGTCAAACAGTATATCTTAAGGTGATACCACTGCATTTGCTAAGCAGAGAAATTGTCATATCAATTATTATGGCAACAAAGAAGGGTTAGCAATGCAACACCATTAATTGTCAATTTATCTTCAACTGAAAAAGCTATAAGACAAAATGTAGTTTTTCTAAAAGTGTTTCTAACGTTAAGAAAGCGGTTTGAAACAAATTATTTACGAAAAAAGTAACCGTAATCAAATGACTACTACTACTAAAACACACTTTTAGAAAAACAACTGCTTTATCAGTAAACTTATTAATCACATGCTAAACACAGTCCTTGCTCTCTGTAACAAATTATTTGTCATTAATATCAACTCTAATACATCGCGCTTACTGTTTTATGAGTATTTAACATAAAGCTATCATAAACATTTAACTTAGCAGAATGTTGGTCGCTTGTTTACTATCGTCCTTGTTTTATATAAATACACAATGTATTTTATTGAGTCCACCACCTCAAGAGGACAACCAAAAATTTATTCAGTGTATAATCAGTGTACTTGAAAAATACTTCTCTGACCAAGATGAACTGACCTACGTTGGTATGCAAGATGGAAGCGATAATACACTTCTGAAAACGATTCACACAACTACTAACTTCGCGCTAGTAACAAGACTTTCAGCTCTAAGAATGGATGTTCCTATATTCGGATATTTGATATCCGCTGTGAATGTTAACGATTTCGTAGGAAATTTTCAATATCTTGTAAACGAACCAGCATGGAATCCGTACGCAAGATTCTTGATAACCATTGCAAAACTTAGTGACGCTGACTTGGAAATAATATTTAACGAGCTGTTAATATAC
The DNA here is from genome assembly GCA_932526445.1 of Phragmatobia fuliginosa. NCBI lineage: Eukaryota > Metazoa > Arthropoda > Insecta > Lepidoptera > Erebidae > Phragmatobia > Phragmatobia fuliginosa. The sequence goes on along the minus strand of OW052064.1, from coordinate 8,538,913 downwards.
CACGTAACCAACGTCCTATTAGTAAATGGCACTGAAGAAGCACATCTCTACACTTATAATCCTTTTGAAAACTATGCCTGTGGCAAATACTATGACAAAATAACTAGTTACGGACAATGTTTACTAACAAAGAATAATTTATACCCCAGTAAACTGGTCACTGGACTCAAGAATTGCAATTTCACAGCATCACTAGCACATCAGCCCCCTTTTACTATAGATCCATTAAAAACGAAAAATAAGAAAATATTAGGAACAGAAGAGTATATAATAACATTACTCAGTGAACTAGAAGACTTCGCTGTAAATTTCAATTACAATTACAATGGTGGATTGTTTACTACAGTAGCACTAAACATGACATCTCTTGGTCCTATGAAAATGTTACAGAGGAGTGAGTATGACATTATATTTGGAGCAATAATAGTGGGAACATCACGAGCTGAAGCATTCACTTATATGTGCGGATATCACGATTACGGTGACGAATTACGATTTGCAGTAAAAAGCTCAACCTTTGTTCCTCTTTCGGAGTACGTTTACCTAGAATTTGAACTAGACGTATGGGGCTGGTTACTATTGACTTTCTTAGTGTATTCTACTATCGTGTCTTTGCTGTTACGTACAAAAGATAGAGGGGAAGTTATGTTGCTACTCTTGGATAGCCTGCTATTGCATGGACGTCATATTCGAACTCGCCAGTCGGTAAAGTGTGTCCTAATCATGTGGGTGTTATTCGCATATCTAATCAACACCTTCTACCAAACCAATCTGTTTAGCTTCACTACACATCCTAGCCTGGATTTCCAGGTAGATGGCGAAGACGATATAGCTTATTATGGGTTAACACCATGTATAAGTCTTGGATTAAGAAAGTTCATAATCAGTGAAACAGATACTTATGATGATGATTTTTTTATGAATGAAGGTTGTCAAACTCTAGGTGAGACTATGGATACGGTCAGTTCCAATGACGAGGTATATGCGCTTATTCCTAACTATTTCTATTTATACAATGAAGCAAAATATAGTGACAAGTGGGGGAGACCTCGTGTTTACTATTTTGAGAGGCCTTATATGAAACTTTTATTTGGGTTCTTCTTTTACAACGGTTTTCCAATTACTCGAAGTCTAAAGCTTAACGCACTGCGATTGAGAGAAAATGGATTAGTTGATAAAAGTTTACAGGACCATTATTACATTCGAAGACTTCAACAAAAATTCTATAAGAAAACATTTCAAACCCAATTTTTTATTCCGTGGCATATCTTTGTGCCTGGAACGATATTGGCTACTTTTGCCTTCATATTAGAGTTGTTATTCAAACATACAAAATTGTTCAACTCCATATCAGTTCAATGCAAGTCAATATTTTCGTGGTAACCTTCGTGGATTCTTTTTAGACATTTATATTTGACACAGCTTTCTTACAGGATTCACTCTGTAAGGAATCATTAGTATCATTAGAACATATCACCTAAGTGTTACTTTCTTTCAGCTTGATCTTTTCAACCTTAGATAAGCTATAGAAAATATTGTTTACTTTTCGAAAATAATATTTAGCGATGTATTGCAATAAAATATTTTTTTGCTTGTTTGGGCCAACAAGTAAATATATTTTAAAATACTAGTAATATGTAATTTTTATAAATTAATTCTTAATAAGTTAGAATCAACATTGAACCAAATACTAGATTGTATAGGTATCTTAAAACTTGTGTAAAATACTTTATGCTCTACACTGTTTAAATTCATTTTTCCTGTATCTTATATTAATTGATATTAATTAATCGGACCATTATTACTCTAAGAACTCTTCCATAGTGCACTAATGGACGGAAAAATTCAAAACAACAATCAAATAACTAAATGTGATTTAACTGAATGCAAGTTCTTTAAGATATTTAAAATCGAATCCATTATTTTAATTCTTTATATGTTGATATTCTCTGCTAATGCATGAGAATTTCTGTTGTATAATTAGATATGTGTTGTTATCTTAGCTCGTTAAAAAAGAAAAACACACACCTTCACAACATAGATGTCATTTGTACGTCAGGAACCTTTATTAAGCAAAATAATTACACTACACAATAAATATATTATTCATATCTTAATAGAAATAATATCAATATATGCCCAATCAACATCAAAATGTCTGTCAAGATATAAGATAAACTGATGACTATATATGTTTGAAATTGATGATGTCTAGAATCTTAAGCCAGAAATTGTTGAAAATGCTACTGCGTCTACCAATATATTTATTATGCTCCGCAGTGAGTTGTCTTAAAATACCAATAGAAGTTCCAAAATATAGTGGCAAGTTAATAATCTGCGTAGAAGAATTAGTGGCAAAATATTTCGGCCAGGAAACAGTGCTTACATATGATGGAAATTATCAAGATAATCGTGACTTGTTTAAAGCAATTCATGCTTTAAACGTCGTGACAGTGATGCCTATAATTTCTTCTGGAATAATAATTAGACCGCACAAAGGATACTTGATTGCAACAGACAATTTGACAGTCTTTCAAAAAGATATCACAAAACTAATTAACGATTCTACTTGGAATCCAGAAGCACGATTCTTAATCGTATGTGTATCTCTAGAATACTCTGAACTCAGGTATTATTTTGATTATTTCCTGGAACTTCATGTAACGAGCGTGGTTATAATAAATGCAACTAAAGAAGCACACTTGTATTCCTACAACCCATTTGAGAACTACGGATGCGGCAAAAAATACGAAGACATTATTAGCTACGGAAAGTGCTCACAGTCTTATAGGCAAAATCTATTCCTCAACAATCATATCACTGGATTAAACAACTGTACTTTCAACTTGGCGATACCACATCTACCGCCATATACTGTCCATCCTAAAAACTCGTCTGATATGCCACATTCGCTAGCATATGGAATAGAACCGTATTTTTTACAATTGATCGGTAAAAAATATGGATTTTCTTTGGATATTATATTGGACACTGATGACGTGGAGTCTTTTACAACAGTAGAAACTGACAGAACAATTCAAATGTTACAAGATTCCAAAGCTGATGTTGTTTTAGGGGGTCAACTACTGGTCCCTTCTCATGCAGCTAACTTCAGTTACGTATTCGATCTGTTTCCTTATGTTGATGAGATACGATTTTTAGTGAGAACAGCAAAATTAATGCCGTCTTGGAAAACCTTTTATTTAGAATTTGATGGGACGGTGTGGTTACTCATAGCACTTTCTTTGTTTCTTTACTCGATGGTAATGATATTTCTACTCCGCGTTGAAGACAAAAGCCTCATTGTATTCAAACTCTTGGATACCTTAACGCTTCATGGTTGTACAATTAATTGTCATTCGACAGTAAAGATTGTCTTTATTTTATGGATTTGGTTTGCGTATTTAGTTAATGCGTTTTACCAGTCTAGTCTATTCAGTCTCGCCACAAATCCTCCGCGGCAGAAGCAAATTGCAACAGAATCTGATATCTTGCAGCACAAATTGAAGCCTTGTTTCAGTGAAGTAATGCAGAAGTATGAAATGGAATCTACGGAATCAAAACACGTCTATACACCAATTCCTGGTTGCGAAAGTGCTTATGACAGTATTAATAAGGTTCTGAATGATCAAAGCTATTATACAATATTTTTATACGGATTGTACCAATACAATAAACAAGATTTTTTTGACATTTATGGTCACGACCATATTTATCCGTTTAAAGAGGCGTATTCTAAGGTTATTTATTGCATGTACTTTTACAAAGGATTTCCTTTTGTACATGACATAAGGGTGAACTCATTACGGCTCAGAGAAATGGGCTTAGTAGACAAAGCCATGTATGACATGATTTACTTGAAGAACATTAAGCACCATTTCCACGCACATCCATATAAACCCCGTTTCACCCTCCCGTGGTATCTTTACTTATTTGGATGCACGATTGCTGCAATCACTCTTATTGTGGAAATTGTAATCAAAGATAGAGTAGACTAATATTACGGTGTTTATATACATACTGCACTTTTAAATATGTAATTGAGACACGAAATAATAAAGTATATACGTAGCAGAAATTGAAATAAATTTGAGATTATTATCATTGCGTGTGTATTAAATTTATTTTATCATAATATTTACATTTTTAAGTAATGTTTTAAAAACAAAAACAAAATGTGTGCCTTAAAATAATGTATTATAGAGAAAGAGCTCAGAGCCGCCAGACGTACGTCACGGCCTACCTACGGTCAAAAGTTGGTTAGAAACAAACAAACATACAGGTGAAACTAATAAAAAGCGTGTAAAAACCATTTAATATTTTACAATTCTATTCTTGAAATAATACCAAAGATGATATACCTCAGCTTCCTAATTACCTACTACAAATATTTAAAGGTGTCTGGGGGGATGATTGGTCTTAAAATAGTACTGGTCTTAAAATAGTACCTACCTTAGATAATATGTATAAAATTTAGGTTTGCTACTATAACGTAGTTTACCTAATTTTTTCACAACTTTCAAGACGTCTGGCAGAAGTAATGGCCCACGGAAAGTGTCTGGCAGTAATGAATTTTAATTTTAAATAATATTCTTGAAAAAATATGTAAATACTAGCTTTGCACCTTTGACGTAGGTAAGTAAGGTTTTTATCCATCTGTACTTCGCGCTACCTCAGAAACGGCCCCGCTTTCAAGGTAATGGGTACGCATACATCTTAACAAGACATTGTATTAATAATCCTGAAAATGTCAGCTTTGCACTAATGACGTAGGTCTCGGACGGCGGCTCTGGGACCTTGGACTATTATTATTATAACTAAATGACAAATTTGCTGTTTTAACATAGTGTATCTAATATAAGTGTAACAAGTTTAAAAGAAATGTTTAGAATTTCTGTAATTGGAATAAATTCCATTTAGTTACGGTACTGTTTGTATTTGCCTTGTTTTAGTGTATATTAATTAAATTTAAAAATAAAAATTGGTTTACCATCATTTTTCAAATCGAACCTGTCTACCGTCTTTCTAAGTCTTTGAGTAGTGTTAGGTTAATTTCAATAGAGAACTGTCTAACCTAATTGTCCAATTTTTTTGATTAAAAAAGCCCAAGAGGTTCTTCGGCCATAGGACTATGTTGCAACTTTTTTGGCCCGACCAATTAATAATATTCAAGTCAATCTCTTAGTCGCTCACTTTTTTTTTGTTTTTTTTTTATAATTACAACACGTGATGGCCTTGAACTCATCGCTTTAGAGTTTTTGACATAGTGTCACGAACTAAACAGATCTTTCTGATCCCGTTTTCTTCAAGCGGGGTACGAAAAAGCATTCACTATGCTGTCATAGTGTGGGGTCACCATGCTGGATTGTCCGCATACACAATGAGGATGGTGACCACCACTCTTGGAATATTTTCATGTTTCCCATCAGACTAGGTAGCTAGTTTGACAGCTCATTTAAAAATCGGCCAAGTGCGTGTCAGCTCACGCACAGGAAAGGGTTCCTCAGTCACCCATAATAGTACGTGGATTTCAAATAGTATCCAATAGATAATTGTTATGTTTACATATTAATGCGTTAATTTTGCGACGGTTTCCGAGGAAGAGCATTTACAAGTTAAGCCTCTATAACTCCTGAACTAACAAAGTCATCTAATCCGTTATAGTTTTCCTTTAAAGTTTATTATACGGACCACCATCAGGAATTTTTCCAGATTTATAGCCAGCTGTTATGCTTTTAGATGGGGGGACGCCGTTTTTACAAAAAAGTGCCCTTTATAGTAAAATTTCTCGCAAACGGATACCTAAGTCAAGAAATCGTCTTAAAAGCTCTGTAATGTTTTCAAAAGACCTATCTAATGGTACTCCACACGATGGGGTCGCCGATAGAAAAAAAAACATCCCCACTTTAGTGTAGGGGAGTACCCCAAATAAAAATATTTTTCATAATTTTATTGTAGCACTTTGTCGACGTAATTACAACACATATTCATGCAAAGTTTCATCTTAGTAGCACTTACCGTTTGGACGATAAGTCGAGGACGGACGGACGGACGGACAGACGGACATGACGAATCTAAAAGGGTTCCGAGTCATAAACTTCGGAACCCTAAAAAAAAGCAACATACAAGATATTTCATAAACCATTTATTTAAAAACATTTATCGGTACAAAACATCATAATATTACATCTATAACCTGTATGTCTAACCGTATCAATAATATTGGACCACAATATCTACTTTACATATCTAAGTACAAATAAAATTTACCATGATCCCTGAATATATAAATCTAACAAACCAATGGTATTATTATAATTCACTTCTACAGAAAGCCTGTGTGAGTTTTTTTTACATTTGATCATTATCAGGTAACCGCGTTCGGCACTGTGATTGATGAAAAATTTAGGGAGCAATTTGCAGTTTTAATAACATCAGTTTTAAATAAATAATAATAAATATTTCGGTCATCTTACACACAACGCCATCTAGTCCCCAAACTAAGCAGAGTTTGTATTATGTGTAACTAGACAACGGGCGCTTAGTGAGATACACATGAGATGTCCGCCCGCACCTGTCTCGGTCCCTTTTGTCGTCATACCCCCGCGCCCCTGTTACCACAGGCGAGGACTCAGATAAACGGTCGGCCTATAGTAATGATTGTTGATGATGATAATTGCAAATAATATCGCCATTTGAAAAACAACAACACGATGTATGTTCGAGTCGAAATCTTGCTTTCCCCAAAATTTTCGAGTTCGAAGTGGTTTTTAATATAATGAACAAAAAACTGTTGAATTACAATTTGATATCATTTTAACATGTTTTAATAAGCTTTACGTGTATGTTTGTTACCGACTTTTGTAGACGCGATTTTATTTTATTTTAATAAATTTTATTCAAATATCAGACCGATCAAGTGGTGGTTTGACGGAATCATTGATTCGATTCCGAAAATAGATATTTCTCTAAAAGTAAATTACAAAAATGCCAAAGGCTTCATATTAGCTATCTTTCAAATTAATGTTAAGGGCAAGCCCTGGAGGCAAGATAATAAGTTATGAGCAAATTTTATTTTATACATAATTAAGTTCTTAATACCCAGATGTTATCAGATCTTGATAAAAAAAAACATTTAAAAAACTATTTAAACTGTAATGGAAACCTGTTTAGTGGGTAACCATATTCATTGCATAAAAATGGATATTTACATACAAAATTTATGTTTTTATAGATACTCTGATATAATTATCACATATACAGTTATCACATTTTGTAGTTTTATTAATTTTATTTTTACAAATTCATTAAAATGGACGTAGCTACATACAATGGACAGTTCTGTGAAAACATATTATTTATTTCCGTATCGAACAAGATTACATTACATTTTCCATGATATATTCAAAATAATAACATCTCTTTTATCACAATAACTGCGTATAAAAATTACAAACTAACACTATTGCAACTTTGTCAAACTAAGCCGAAAATTTTCATATTTTTTTTAACAAGTCATTCATTCTTGTACAAACCCCTAAATTACTTTGGTATTTTCTCCAAAAGTCTTCTGTTCAACAAAGCGACAACCCTATCTTAAAACTACTTGTCGTTTGGTTTTGTGCCTAACGCTTGCGTCATAAAGTTCATTATCGCTTAACTGGTGGATTTGAGTTTCCAACGCAGGAAGAGGAAGGCGGATATACGTAGCACGAGGAATATGAGAATCAGCGCAACGATGTCCAGCGTGATATCCGCATCCTCCATGTCGAGTTCCTCCAGGGTTGTCATGGGATTCTTGAAGTGGCAGTAAGTCTGAGAACATAATTACATCATAAATATAAAACCTCTTTACTATTATAATAATACCTTCATACATGCCCTTCTCACAGTACCAGCTCTGGAAATTCTCCTATATCGGGGTCTGATCAAAATAAAGGATGATTCAAAGAGGCTTTACTGTGGTATCTACTGATAAACCTATCTGTAACTATACTAGTTACGCCCCGTAGCGTTATCCGCTATTGTTGTTGTATCGTTTTCATAACAACTGGACGAAGCTATTCTATACAAATAAATAAAATTGGAGTGTCTGTGTGTAATACCAAATTAACAGTTTTTACTTCATTCATACATCACACAATTAGCGTTTGGTGTACTACACAACGCTAACAAGCCGGGTTCGTATAGAATTTAATTAAAGTTCTTTCTCTTTCTCTCGCATTGTCCTACATAGATTGCTCTCTCACTTGGCGTTAACTACATACTCGAAATTAATATTGACACTGTATGAAAACGTGTTCAAAGCGTGTTTGAAGCGCTTATAGCCAAGTTGTCCTAGGTGACCTTATGGAGGTCGGAGGTCACGTTAAGCAGTCGGTCCCGATTGTAATCATAACAGTCGTGAAGCCTAGTTAGAGGCCTTAGAGCGGCTTAAAAACCCACAGCGGCAAGATTACGTAACCACAACGTGTCTTGCCAGTGTCTCCAATCCGCATTCAGCCAGCGTGGAGACGTATGCCCTTAACCCTCTCCTTAGAGCGAACCCGATGTGTTCAAAGTAAAACTGACCTGGTGACACTCCAGCTTCTGCCGGCCGAATGAGTATGTGGCGAGTGCTGTACCCTCGAACCCGTAACGGATGTAGGAGAGGTAGGTGATCCAGCGCAGGTATACCGGGATGGCGTTGAATGAAACGAAGAACCCGCTGAACAGCAGGAATGGGACCGACATCACAGGCGCCAGGAACACGCCGTTCTGTGGAACAGACAACACTGTATACCCATGGTCTATATTTATGTAGATACTGGTAGGTTTAAAACACAAGTCTTATTAATGTAAGTGCTCTCCACTTTTAGCCCTAGGGCTAGTTTTGGACTAGTCCCATACAAAGGTAGCAATAACAAAGGGAATAATGAACAATAGCAAAGTGAGCACTACGCTGTCGGACATATTCAATCCTAAAATGTGGACTCAGTTGGATTTTAGAAATACGTTTTTTATATATCTAATTTCTTCAAACGAGCACGGGGTAATCGATCTGGATTAGTCTTACGTTTGGAAAAACGCAAGTTCTCGAGGATGTATGTGCTTTTCTTTCGCATTTATCATTACTCCTAGCATAGCTTGCGACATCTATACCACTCTTAATAATACTGAGTTGATCGGTGGTTGGTTACTCCAAGACCGCAACACTGTAGCTACTTGAGAGAGTAGATAACGTTGTGAAAAAATAAATTGTATTAACCGAGAAAAGCTCGGTCACCCAGTTACTTAACTGATCTCAATGACAAATCTTAAGTTTTGCTTCTATAGCCCATAAGCGTTACGAAAACAATGACGCATCGATCAAGGCCCGTCCTATGATCAATCTGATTCCAAGAAATTACTGTTGTTTGGTTTTGTTCAATTCTCACGACCTTTCCTAATAGTTTCTGTTATACAGCGTACGTAAATTACATATTTAAGATATCTTCTATATGAATGTAGTGAAAAGATTGTTGTGGTCAGAAAATTCATTATTTTTTCAATAGATGGCTTTAGTTATCTGTATCTCGCATTGTATAAGTCCGATCAGGTTCCACTCAATGGCGTTAGAAAGATGAGTTTTCGTACTATATAAAACCTTTCTGTCAGTTTTGTGTTTAATTGACTCAGTTTCAGGCTTCAATTTCATTCAAACATAGGGATTTTATTTTCATATTTTTACTAAAGCAATTATTTTCCAACGTTTAGAACGGGTTAAAACGGGAGAAGATTGGTATAAGTTTAGCAACTTCTACATGATGCCGAAGTGGTGAGACCCGTACATGGTCTCGTAGATTGTTTGTACTGTCGCTTTTAAAGCATTGGTCTTATGTCCGTCCCAAGAAATATAGTTCTGCACGAAAGTTTTGAACTTAATCGATCACCGTACGGTCGATGCGTCACTATTTTCTAAACGCAAATTGGCTCGAAATAAACAAGTGTTTGTTAGAAATATCAGGCAGTGGCTTCTCCTAGTCATTTTGATGCGGAATGAGGATAGTTAAAGTATACCAACCTGTACGTTCATGGCGGCTCCGACGACCAGTCCGACGCTCTGCGCCACGAAGGAGATGAGCAGGCACGATGATAAGAACAACGAGAACCGGAACCACTCGGCGGGTTGTGACGTCAGCAAGTACACTATCACTACGTAGATCACGCAGAATATCGCCTGGACAACATACATGTAATATAAAGAAAAATTACGAACAAAATTGCAATCTCTGCAGATTTTTTTAGGAAATTGAACACACACGTACACACAAATCACACACGTACATATATCGTCTATGCAAATAAGTACAATTGAAGTGTCTGTTTCATCAATCATCATCATCAATAGCCTTTAACAGTCCACCGCTGGACATAGGCCTCTCCTTAGAAAGGAGGTTTTGGCCTACTATACCACGCTGGCGTCTGTTTGTTATTTCATAATTAACAGCTTTTTAAAAAATACGGTATCTATCTATATAACTGAATAAAAATGGAGTGTTTGTTCGTAATATTAAAATAAACGCTTTTTACTAAATGCATATGTATTTATACACTGTACATATGCCAAAATATATTTTTTTACAATTTTTGTCTGTCTGTCTGTCTGTTTGTTCCGGGTAATCTCTGGGACGGCTGGACCGATTTCGACGGGACTTTCACTGACAGATAGCTGATGACATAAAGAGTAACTTAGGCTACTTTATTTGGACTAGCTTCGCCCCGCGGCGTTGCCCGCGGTTACAACAACAAACTCGAGTAGCATCGCGGGGCTCAGTAAGTATCAAAGAAAATAGATTTTAAAAGTTCTTGAACGTCTGTTTGCAGATGACTTAAGGAGTAACTTTGGCTTCTTTATTTAGACTAGCTTTGCCATCTTACACTAACTAGTTAGCGAAGGAACGTCAAAGTAAAATAGCGAAGTAGATAAGTATTTCCACTTCGCTATTAGTTTAGAAATAGTATTACAACATAGTACACATTCTATGGAGTATTAGTCACATTATTATATTAGTACAATATTACCTGGAAAGGTATATCAGAGACAGTGATCGCCATGTAGTATGCTCGTAAGGAGTACCACCGATTGAAGTGTTCCTTCACCAAAACGGGCATTTCAAGTGGAACTGAAAATTATAAATATTCACATTAGTTTACCAGTGTAAGTTCAACTTTCGTTTTAAAGATAGATTTTTATATCAAGACCAAAAATCTTGTTGACTACCTTGTTGGTCTAGTGTTTGGCGTATGAGGCTGCTGATCAAGAGGTCTCGGGTTCGATTCCCGGGTCAAACCAAATATTTGTGTAATCCACAAATATTTGTTTTAGAGTCTGGGTGTTTTTCTTTATATAAGATGTATGCATTCACAAAAAAAGGATGTTTATGTATTTATATCAGTTGTCTAGTACCCCTAATACAAGCTCTGCTTAGTTTGGAACTAGATGGCGTTGTGTGTAAGATATCAATCAATATTCTTTATTGTGAATCATAGGTATACATAATGATGTTTACATAAGTGTTAACGATCCGCTAGTGTCAGAAATATTTAAATTATCATTCTAGTGTAGTCAATGCCTTTAATGGTATATAGAGAGAGTAATGAAGCACCACAAAGTGGTAAGTAGGTGCCTGCATATAGAGCTTCTTTTTATTTAAGCTTACCAAAGTGACTCTACTCTGCCTGATGGAAAGCATGAGTAGAATCCAGGAATAGGGGTCACCATCCCAATTGTGACTGCAGACAAACTAGCATAGTGACCCACACCATGGCGGTCTAGTGAGATATTACTGCATAATTCTTTCGACCTCCGGAGGCCGGAATAAGGATGCAGAATAATCAGGCCTCCGGTATGACACTCACCAACGAAAAATGACAACACGAATGCTGTGCTTTTTAGGTTGGTCTTCTGTGTAGTAGTACTGCCCAGATCAAACTAGCCCATTCGTGCTGAAATCAGCGTGTCTCTACTACCTGCAACTGCAATGTGTCTGTGGCGACTTCCACATACATCGCGACGTAAAACATACAACAGCGCCATCTACCGAAGAAACATTGAACTACGAAGAAAACACATAACGATCTATACGGAGTAACGACTAATCCTGAATCGCGAAAGTGACATTCTCGCGCCGATTAGCATATATACAACATCCCAACATCAACGGTGCGGTAGTGGCCCACCAGACATGATCAGCTCGCCTGGTCGGAGGATCCTCCCTTTGTGTTGGAGGAACACGACACCCGTTCCTCCACATGTCGTTTCATTTCAATGACCAGTATAGCCTGACCTAGTCCTGTCCTGTTATAGTATTGACCAAGACCAAAAGGTATTAATTGGCCGAGTCGAGATCATAATGTGTTCTAACAGGACTCTCACGTATTTAAACTAAATTAATTCAAGTATTTTATTAAATAATAAATCTATACTCACAACTAAGAATAGTGATAGTCATTGACGTGTACATGAGGAACAGCATATTGAAGAAAAGGAAGCCGAGGTTGGAGAGTACTTTGGAGCCGTCGTTGCCGATGTTGTAGTACAGGGCGCCGATCAGGAAGCCTACGAGAATGTGAGCGAACAATCGAAGATACATCAGGGTCTGTGGACAAAACACATGAACTTAATAACTAACTCTAACCAGGCTATTAGCAAACACAGTTTAATCTATGTACTAGCTGAGTCCCGCGGTGTCACCTGCGGCTAACGCCGCGAAGCGAAGCTAGTCTAAAACAAATAGCATAAGTTGGAGTAACTTAGTCTATTTTCTTGAAGTCATCAGCCATCTGCCAGTGAACAGACAGACAGACAGACGGACGGACGGACGGACAGGCAGAGAGACACAAATAAGTTTTTTTTAATATAAATGCTGTAGTTTGTATAGATATAGATTGTATAGATAGGTACATATAGGACGTGAAGGAAATACTTTTTATTTTACAAAAATTATAATTTGGCACAGTTAAAGTTAATTCATACAAATAAATAAAATCAAAGTGTCTGTTTGTACTATTGCAGTCAATTTATTTAAACGGTAATTGTGTACATCAACAATTTGTCGTAGCTAATCTCAGAATGGTTGTACGGATTTTGTCCTGACTTTCACTGGTGGATAGGTAATATAAAAGTAGTAACTTTTTTAGAGTAGTTTCGCCCCACGGCTTTACTCGCAGTGGTACTACGATAACCGTAAATGTAATATCTCGGTGCTCAGCTAGTGTGCCATAAAAGTACGAGTGAGTTTAATTTCAAATCGTATTTCAACAAGTTCCAACTAGAACCGACAAACGAGAGCAAAAACTACATTTAGTATTCTTTAAAAAATAAGCATTCCTAGCTAAGTGGCCTTATGGATGGCCGTTTGGGTGACCGTTTGTAGAATTATATATATTATGTTACTATGCTACGAATCATGGAAACGCTCACGTTTCCATGATTCGTAGGCCATGTTAAGCAGTCGGTCCCGGTTGTTATCATTAGGCAACAGTCGTAAAACTTAGTTGGATGCTTAAAATCTTCCAACTAAAAGGTTACGTAGCTATAACATTGCGTTAACCCTCGCGTTGGAGGTAAATAAAAATACTTACCCAATCTCGTCTGCTGAACAGTAATGTTCTCTTCAACACGATCCAAAACTGTCTGAGCTCTGATGTCGCGTATCTCTTAGGACACCCCTCCCCTCCTAGCAGGGCCATTTCTACATTATCCTGTTTTTCTGTATCCATCTGGACCACTAATGGTTCACCTGGAAGAAACGAAAATATAACTGTTAATATTAGTACACAGTTCATTATATCGTCCCCCCGCCCATTTAGACCAGAGTGCCTAGTGTGAATATAGTTCCCACTAGTTTTTGCTCGAGCCTCAGCCTTTGTATTTGTCGGATATTGTAGTAATTATTTTTCGGGTTAATAGCCTATGATACTTACAAATAATGTGATTTTATTTTTAAAAGAATTTTCAAAATCTGTTTAATAGATCCAGATATTACCCCTACAACCTCACAAATTTTATTATACATCGCGTTGATCGTATTCCGCTCTGTGATTTCTGAAGTGTGAACACTTAGTATATTTGTGTTTAAAAAAAACTATACATGTATTTATATCAGCTGTCTAGTGCCCATAGTACTGCTTTTGTACTTAATATTTATTTATTTATTTGTTTAATCACCTGAAGGAGACCTAGTGTGAGTTTATTTCATTTCACATCTATTCGATAGTATCGTGACTCGATAGTATCGATGAGTATCGACTGCGTTCGGTAATGCGATTGCTGAAAATTTACTATAGTTTTTATGTATGGTCGTACATATACGTATGAAACGAAGGTTACGCGAGAATTATCCCACTGACGATATAGAATACAAATACACCTGCAACCTCACAGATAGATGATTTTAAAATTCGAGTACAAATATTTACGTCAATGAATATTGCAAACGACAGACAGTGTACTCCTAAATACAGATATTTCGTCTGACAGACAACATCATCTATTCCCAAACTAAGAAGAGCTTGTATTATGGGTACCAGACAACTGATATGAAGACATAACCATTCTTTCTTTTTGTAAATTCATACATATTATACATAGAAAATACCCAAACTCCGAAACAAATTATTGCAAATCCTACAAATATTAGGGTCCAATCCGGGAATCGAACCCGGGACCTCTTGATCAGCAGCCGCACACACTAACCACTAGACAAACGGCAGTCAGATTTACAAATACTTTGCAGTGTTCATGTACTTACATTATCTTTTAATAGCAATAAAACGATGACGAGACAGTTCGAATGTCAAAGGCCTGGCGTATATCTCTGAGGTTTAAATAGCGACATATATGTTATATGTGAAGGTAGTGTATTTAATCTTAAGTTAACAGCTTCTCAATAAATGCATATAAAAGTATATCATCAAACAATCAATCATCAAAATGTTTGTATATCTGTCTGTTTGTTCCGGCTAATATCTGGAACAGCTGCACCGATTTTGATGAAACTTTCATAGGCAACTCTTGTTATAAGGAGTAACTTAGAATCCTTTTATTAAAAAAAAAAAATTAAGAGGTATAATTAATACTAATAGGTATAATAAAACACATATAATTTATATTAAATACAGCATTTATGTGCTATTTTACACTAGTGTGCAATATAATATATCTATACTTAAATTGTAAAACTGAAGAGTTTGTGTGTTTCGTTAAAGACGCAAATGTATGGTAGTCCTGGTCTTATTTGAAAGATTATTTGACTGGTACATAGCTCAGTTATAGAGAAAGGCTATAGAAAGGCTTTAAATCATCAAATTAAGATCTAAACGAATGGAGCACTAAATAAATAAATAATAATTTAAAAATAGATTATCACTGGTATTATGGGTACTATACAACTGATATAAATACAAACATTATTTTTTCTGTAAATACACACATATATACATAGAAAATACCCGGACTAGGAAAAAAACATTTGGTCCGACCCAGGAATCCACTACCACCATACGCTACCACATCACTACCGAAGCAGTTAATAATAAAAATTTTAATAAAAACGGGGAAAATTAATCCTATTCGGAGCTTTTATTGCATGTGCGGTTTAAGTTTCATAAAAAAAATGTGTATGGCATAATTGTTCCCCATTCAACGTTCTAAAAAATGTGTATGGAATAATTGTTCCCCATTCAACGTTCTAAAAAATGTGTATGGAATAATTGTTCCCCATTCAACGTTCTAAAAAATGTGTATGGAATAATTGTTCCCCATTCAACGTTCTAAAAAATGTGTATGGCATAATTGTTCCCCATTCAACGTTCTAAACAATGTGTATGGAATAATTGTTCCCCATTCAACGTTCTAAAAAATGTGAATGGAAAAATTGTTCCCCATTCAACGTTCTAAAAAATGTGTATGGAATAATTGTTCCCCATTCAACGTTCTAAAAAATGTGTATGGCATAATTGTTCCCCATTCAACGTTCTAAAAAATGTGTATGGCATAATTGTTCCCCATTCAACGTTCTAAAAAATGTGTATGGAATAATTGTTCCCCATTCAACGTTCTAAAAAAAAAGTTCGCGACAGCATATCGCTAGTAAAGTTTTTTTAATAATAATAATTTCTTTATTTCTCCTCACAATGGTACACTTATAGCTAGCTATTTCACACAGTTATAACTGTGCGTAAGTCAAAATAATTTACATGAAAGCAAAATAACTGAGTAAAATTTTAGTTTGCTACAGTTGAGGTTTATATTAAACTTACAAAACATATAAAACACGCTTTATACAAAAAATATATATAATATTATGATAAAATACACAGAGCTATTGGAGATAGCTAGCTATCTCCATTCTGATTGGTCGGGAAAAAGCACATGGGCTTTCTTTATCCAATGGCATCAAATGTTGAAACCGTCTAAAAAACGCACTGTTAGAACTTCACTGACAATATGTTTATCTTTTACGGTCGGCTGACTATGACCTTTTCTTTTACCGCAGTCGATGTTGCGTGGTTCTGTTAGTTTGATATAGAAGGGAACAAAGTTCAGGTGTGTTTGAAGCAAAAAAACAACGATTTGTATACATCGTTAACTTTGTGTGTGATGCAAAAAAAACTGGTTATCATATACGAGTTATACTCGTTGAAGGTTGTCGGTGTCATTTTGAGGCATGGGAACGACTCTAGTAACTTATTTGGATATTTTTAAAGTAATTAATTAAAAACTTTATTGTATTGCAAAGGTTTATTTCAAACTAGCTGTGTCCCGCGGTGTTTAGTTTGTAAACCCTAGTTTAAAAGAATGATTAAATTACTCTTTATATCATCAACTCAACATCATACATAACTGCCGGTGAACGTCTTGTCAAAATCGGTTCAGATCTTCCAGAGATTTGCCCCTAACAAACAGAAGGACAATTTTTAAAATTGCTTAGCTCCACTCATGTCTGTTTTCATCCTTTATAACATGAGGGCTTACAAAATAGTTTACGTCCTATTCTCAGAAATACTAAATAAAACACACGTAAAATATATTTTTTTAAACTCCGACTGATTGGACTGTTTTCCATCAAACATAGCAAAGAATACTCCCGAATAATTCACCTTTCATACAAAAAACAAAACCAAAATCGTTTCATCCGGAGCTACGATGCCAGAGACATACACAGACACCCAGACACGTTAAACTTATAACACCTCGTCGTATTCGCGTCGGGGGTTATAAAAATACAATGTGTCGATCTCACAATGTTGGAACAATTATTATAAATAATGTACAAAGTTCAAGCTATTGTTTGTACTTTATATTACTTGCTAAACTACACTGAGTAAATATGATAATTATCGCTGAACATACATAAAAAAAAGCGGCCAAGTGCGAGTCGGAATCGCCCATGAAGGGTTCCGTATCAGCAAGTAACATCATATAAAAGTTCTTGTAGTTCGTTGTAACTTTGATCGATGTTTTTATAATAGATTTACTATTTACTATTTATGACGTATTATAAAAAAACTACTTACTAGATTTCGTTCAAACCATTTTCGTTGGTAGTTTGAATGGTAATGTACAACATATATTTTTTTTTAGTTTTATCACTCTCTTATTTTAAAAGTTACAGGAGGGGGGGACACACTTTTTACCACTTTGGAAATGTCTCTCGCGCAATATATTCAGTTTAGAAAAAAATGATGTTAGAAACTTCAATGTCATTTTTGAACACCTATGTATAGATACCCCCCACGTATGGGTTTGATGAAAAAAAGTTTTTTGAATTTCACTTCTATGTATGGGGACCCCCAAAATGCGTTGTTTTTTTTTCTATTTTTATGTGAAAATCTTTATGCGGTTCACAGATTACATCTACCTACCAAGTTTCAAAAGTATAGTTCTTATGGTTTCGGAAAAAAGTGGCTGTGACATACAGACGGACAGACAGACAGACATGACGAATCTATAAGGGTTCCGTTTTTTGCCATTCGGCTACGGAACCCTAAAAACCGAAAATTTTTAAACCTCCTCTTTTTTTGAAGTCGGTTAAAAAGAGCACAAAACTCAACTTTAACATTACTCTGATAGCTTTCTTTTTAGAATGATAGCGTTATGATATAAATACATATAACCATTTATAACTAAGCTAACTAACTAAGCCGTTATAGTTTTCCTTTAGGGTCACAGCACACTAGCTACTTTTAGCATCGGCGATCGGCAACTAGTCGCTTTTTAGAAGCTAAATACGGCGACCGAACGCTACACCGCACACTTAAAAACGCCAATTGCGGAGATTGAGTCGCTTTTTAGAAGCGCAACACAGCAGCTGAACGCTACTCTCCGCACACATTCAGATGCCGCTAGCATCGATTTAGCATCTGAGCAGTCGCTAAAACGCGCGTTTCCGATACCGCGATCGAACGCAGGAAGTCGCTAAAACGCGATGCAGCATTGATGCAGTCGCCAAATCGCCGATCGCCGATGCTAAAAGTAGTTAGTGTGCTGTGGCCCTTATAGTTCAAAATATGGATTACCATCATGAATTATTTCAGATTTATTAAGATTTTAGAGTTTCATCTTTCTAGCACTTACCGTCGCAGATGGGCGGACGGACGGACGAACATGACGAATCTATAAGGGTTTCGAGTCATAAACTTCGGAACCCTAAAAAAATGTAACCCCCGCACTAGGAACATAATATGTATATGGAGTGTGTCTTGCTTGGGCGACTCCCACCGACCTTTGCAACCCTGAGGGCGTACTAAATTCGGAGGATAAATAAGTTGTCCGTATATTTCAGAGAACTGACTTTCCAATAACGATTACCATAGATGTTCATGACGACCAAAACTGACGCCGACGACTTAACGTGTTTTCCGAGACAGAGAAGAATAATCTTCGCCAATCTTGCTACTAAGATTTTCTTGTAAGAAAAACCCAACTACACTTTTGGCCCGACCTAGGTATCACGCCGAGACATCTTACGGCCGCTGTATTCGTGACGGGATTTTAGACGGACAGGACGGGACGGGAAGTTTTGCAAACATCGTTTCATACAAAATGTAGAAGGAAATGCATACTTCACGGAGACACGGACGATGTTTAGCACGTCAATAGCAATTAAAGCCAATTCTTGAAATGAAAAATCCATATCTTCTTGTTCACAACACTAGCACGTTAGATCCGAGTCACAGTCATATAGTCGGTGCGTATGCATTTACATCACGTCCCATTTATAACGAGGCAACCACGTCCCCGTCCCGTCCGAGGTAATATCTCGTTACGTATGCAGCGGCCTTTAATTGGCAGTCACATACTTTAATCTCTTGACCCACGAGGCATACGCTACGCCAATAATGCAATCTAAAAACTTATTCAGCGTTATTAAAGTTAATCAAATCCTACAAAAAAATATGGTTTTAAAACAAAGAATTAATTGGCTTTACTGACCTTTACTGGCATTAACAATTACAAAAGTAATTCGATATATATATATTCGTCAAAAACAAGTTTCTTAAACCAAGGTAGTAGAGCCCAGCTGATTTCAGCACTGAACGGGCTTGCTCGGAGCTTTACCACACTCACAGAAGACTTATATAAAATGAAAGCATTCATGCTAGTGTTTCAATGGTGAGTGCGAGACCAGATGACCAATGGTGTAGAAGCATCTCAATAAGCCGCCAATGAGTGTGGTGATCACTACTTTTGGTTCCTAGGTACTTGTGCTTTCCATCAGACAAAGAAATCACTTTGGTAGACAAGTTAATAGTAATAATTTTTATAATTTTAGTTTACCATATACTTAAGTCACGTGTTTAGGTATTATAAATTTATTTTATTTTTATGGTATATTGAGGAGTACCTACAAGTTCGCTTTATGTGTTATTTTAATACCACAATCATTACTTACTAATATTATTAATGCGAAAGTAACTCTATCTGTGGCTCTTTCACGCCAAAACTACTGTACTAATTTATATGAAATTTGGCACACAAATAGTCTAAAGCCTGAGAAAGGACACATACTACTTTGTACTGCGATAACCGATATAAACGCGGGCGAAATATAGTGTTTATATAAGTACATAGCTATATTAATTAAAAACTAAGTGATCTATGAGGTTACATGGATTCTTGCGTATCAAAACAAGCGGTGTTTACATTCATAGACTCATTATGACTTTATTAGTGTGCATATAGAACGCTAACAGGATGCTACACTACCCTTGATCTTTGCTATCTCTAACGCAAGTAGCTAATCTACTTGTATTAGCAGATATCTGTATTAGCTATATTACTATAACGTCATAAGTCATAAGACTTGATGTCACAATATTCAAATCATTTTTTTCTGTCTTTTATATAAATTTGCTATTCAGTACTGACAATACAATTAATTTTGAGACTGACATACATGAAACTTTCGAATAAGTTATAGATTGACTTAAAACTAATAATTTAAGTATTAAAATTGACGAAACAAAAATAATGAATTTTTGGATTAGAACTCAACGTACGATTACTTTAAATATCCGTTATTTAAATAATGATGTAGAAGAAAATGGAGCTACAAATTTTTTAGGACTACATATTAACAACAAAATATAAAATTAAATTGCTTAATCTATTGCTTAGCCTTCTTCTAGAAATTTAAGTCCGTGTTTATGCGAGAAAGCTGTGTTTGCCGCTTGATATTGTACACATAATAATTTGCAAGGGCTTGTATAAGTTGTAAGAAAAAGTGGAACACTTGTTTGTCAACTAATAATTAAATAAGTAAAATATATTTTAATTATATTTATTATATTTGAGATGAGTGGGGTAACAAAGGCAAAAAATGGGCAAAAATGGAACAGAGCAATATATTTGTCGGATGTATTGAATACAATACATATGGTTACATAACATAGTAGAAATTAGTTTAGTATTAGTATTACATATAGCTTTTTTAAACTTCTATCCACCATCGAGGCAATTTTAAACTCTTTCATCCGTTACCTAATGCACAATTCTATGTCAAGTTCTTACGTAAACGGAACACATCGATTGAGATTATATCTATGGTGTTAAATAATATTTATTCGATCACATAATATGATAATTTTGTCGGAAACTTCAATTATTGCGACGTTCAAAACAAGTTTTAGAGAAGGCCATACGAACCTTCAAACGACATATAGTTAGCTGTGAGGAAAAAGCGATCGTAACATAAGAACATAATTGTTCACAAAAATTCCTTTAGAATAAATAAAAATACCAACCCGTCTGACCAGCGTGGTGAAATATGCCTTCTAAGGATTGGCCATGTCTAGCTGTGAACTATTAAATGCAAATGATGATGAGTTCACTGAACAGAGGAGGAAAACTTGACATAAACCCTGTATGCGGTACAATATTTAAACGTGAATGACATGTGTTTGTAAGGTTAACAGATCGAACATTCATTCCGCTTCCGACGCTGCGACCGGCACTTTTGCTGTCGCGTTGTAAAAATTAAAAAAAAAACTGCAATTCAAAATGCAAAAATGGAGACTCCGAGTACCCAAATCGTGACAGGTGAGCCTATGATATTTTAAGGAGTTCTCTCGATTTCTGCAAGATCCCATCATCAGATTCTGGCTTCCTTATCATGGGACCACTTGGAAGGCACCAATTTTCAAATAAAAAAAAAAATTATCAAAATCGGTTCACCCAATCGGAAATTCGAATTGAACAAATCGAATTGAGAACCCCCGCCTTTCTTGAAGTCGGTTAAAAAGGTGCAATAGTGTTATTTTGATCTCCTGACCTATCTAAACCCTATATCACAGACGAGTACCTAGCGTGGCATTGTAGGTCAATGCCTTTGTAACGAAAGACCTATGGACCGATAAAAGTTGTTGATGTGTTATGCAATGATGAGTTACACACTTACCTTTAGCAACTTCACTAGCAGCATACTGCAAGAGTCCATTCTGAAGGTTCCCATTCCCATTAGTTCCGGTAGAGGTATCCTTGAATTTCTCCTGAACCTGGGAAAGATCGTTCTTATTCCTTTGTTTCTTGAGAGACTCTTCCATTGCCTCTTTGTTGTTGTACGGGGGGATAGTGACTTCTGGGAATTGTGTTCCGTTCCTAAAAACAGGTTTTTAAATATTTACATTAATCTTGAAGCAGCTCGTGGTTTTGGCTATCCTCTTTCTCCCTCTCAGGAGTAGACACGAAATATTTGGGTTCGGTAGCGAGTTTCTCTCTTCTGAGAGTAAAATTGACTACCATAGCAATTAGATACGTGAGATTGGAACCCGAAGTTATAGAAGAAACAGAGAGCAGAGGTATTATGTTCAAATTTCTGCCCGTAAAAACGTATTACGATAAAACATAATAGAAACAATAGGTTTTGGAAAACATTAGCATTGTTCGTGGTAGTTTAAATTCATTACAGTTTCATTTTATTTTAAAGACTATTCCCCATTATAAAACAGACTCAAGGAACACCTATATTCAGTACAACAGTTTATAGATCACCCAAAATGTTGTCCCATGTACGTATCGATGCCATAACACTTATGCCATCCGTATAGTCATTTATCACTTTATAATACCTGATATCGTTCTTGCCGTTGTTGATGGCGCGAACCAATTTGCCAGTGTTGTCTCCGTACTCCCCACAGGACACCTCAATGATAAACGAGGCAGGGTTGTGGTACGCTGGACACTGCAGGCCTTCACTGCCGAGCCATTCGACTAGTCATAGAAAAATATTAAAATAAATATTCAATCGACGTATGTATATACAAGCAATTTGTGTTGTATAAAAATTCAAAACCTTTAATATTCAAATTAATAATCGCGGTTAAAAGTTGCCTATGACGTTGCCTCAGGAATTAAGGTAACTCCATGCCAAGTTGAACAATAATCGGTAGTTTTTTTTTCAAAGAGCTACTCTGCCTGATACATAGTAAAATCGAAGAGTATTGGTTTCGATACATATTATGAGTGCAGACAATTCAGCATGGTGACCCATACAATGGCAGTCTATTAGCGTCGTGGTTCAGTCGTGATATTGTAGCAAAATAACAAATTCACATTTATATTACAATATTATATTAAATTAAAAGCTGGTATTTAACAAACTTCCATAGTCTATTGTCAAAACTATTTTACACAAATACAGGCAACAAGTTACAATACTGAAATTAAATCTGCCTTGGTGGCAGAGTGATATGGTATGCAACTGATGTTCTTGAGGTCTCGGCCCTCGGGTTCGGGTCCGACCAAATGTTTGTATGATCCTCAAATATTTGTTTCGGGTTTAGATGTTTTCTATGTATAGTGTATGTATTTACAAAAAAAAGCATAGTTATGTATTATATCAGTTGTTTAGTACTCATAATACAAGCTCTGCTTAGTTTGGAAATGGATGGCGTTGTGTGTAAGACGTCCATTAGAATTTAAGTAAGTTTACAAAAGATTCTCACCTAATCTGCCCGTGCTCCCCTGATAGACACATTGCCCATCAGCCAGGGTATACAAATGGTCAAACATTTCGAACAATCGGGCAGAAGGTTGATGGATAGTACATATAATAGTTCTGCCTCCTCTTGCTAAGGTCTTCAGGAGGGAAATACATTGGAAACAGGAGGAGCTGTCCAGTCCTGACGTTGGCTCATCGAAGAACATGATGGGAGGGTTGTTGACCAGCTCCAAGGCGATGGACAGTCTTTTCTTCTGACCTCCAGAGAGGTTTGATGTCATAGTTTTGTGGTGCTCCGATAAGCCAAGAGTCTCAAGGATCTCTTGTATCTGAAATAAAATTAATGTTGAATAATCGCTTATGATATATTAGTACAGAATACATAATAGTACCAGCACAGAAGACTCACTCCGAAAAGTAAATTAAAGTAATAGATACCCTCGGTGTCAAAAGATTAAGTTCAATTCAGATCGCACAGCGCCGAATCACTACGATTATATTTACCTACAATTGCGTCTCTTTCTATCGTGTAACTCTTAACTGTTCTGACGATGTCTATACGACCGGCATGTTTGCCCCGGCAGGCAGCCGGCCGACTATACCTAAACTGCGGAATGACACCCCCCTGATATTAGCCATTGAATGCAGCCAGTTATCGCGGTAAAAAGTAACCTATATCAAAGTATCTGTAAGCCAAATTTGATTGAATTCGGTACAGCGGTTTAGTTTGAAAGAGTAACAGATATAGGTACAAAGTTACTTTCCAATTTATTTACAAATAAATAAAATTGGAGCGTCTGTATGTAATATCAAAAGAACAATTTTTTTACTAAATGCATGTCTAAGTATATACGGTACTTAAAACAGCAATTTTTAAAAAAATGGTCTGTCTGTCTATTCGTTCCGGCTAGTCACTGGAACGGCAAGATTTTGAGTTACTTAACCGTGAGTTGTTGACTCAGCTAGTTAATTAACATAGGTAAACTACTTCTGGCCGACATGTACACGATGGTCTTCGACCAAATTCGTTCTGTCGGTCGGGATGGCGAGGGGACAGCGCCGGATCATGAGCCTGAAATACTACGGCGGAACGCACACGCGCAAGCATTACGGGCTTGGAGGGCACGGCTCGAAGCACAGGGCTGTGCCAGCCAACGCGCTGTTGGAGCCGTTCTGCCGAGCTTCGAAGCTTGGGTAAAGAGGACCGACTGTGTCACCTATCGATTGACTCAGATACTCACTAAACTTCTAAACTAAACTTCTACTTGATCCGTTACTAAGTATAAGTAAACTAATTATTTTATCAATATAGCAATCATACTCGTAATTAGACAAGTAATTATCGTTAAAAACTATGCATGAATTATCTCGCACATTCACCGATCTCGCCGTTGTTAAAATACGTGTGATTAATATAGCTATCTTTTAACATACATTACTTACAATAGATTATAATTTTATTTGTAAGATCTTTTTTATTAAAAGATACAAGTAATAAACTCGCAATTTTAAAGTTCTTAAGCTGCAAAAAACGATATAAAATTTTATATTTGCTTATTTTGTAAGTAACATAACTATTTTACAGTGTTGATCATTCTATTGTTCTAAAACTCGTTACATTAAACTAAAAATAACTATACATGTGTTTTGTCCTATCAAACAATGTTTTAAATATCAAAGGCAGACTACGCTAAAAATAGACGTTACCTAAATACCTTCGTTACCTACTATCACGCTAAAAATAGACGTTACCGAAATACAAGGGTGCATACGAAACTTAAAGATTGATTTTAAGAAAGTGTCCGATAGCGAATGAATGTGTACTGTCCAAGACTGAGATGTTTTTCGCTCTTAGGGGTAGACCTGCAATCAACGATGCATGGCGATAACGAAATTCCTTTTTTACAGTAAGAGTTAATTAATATTTTTTTGTTTTTGTTTAGTGACACACCAACAGTATTGCACCAGTTATGTACACCGCATTTGCCAAACCAACTACCTCGTTGGTAACAATTAGCGTACGCGACTGCCCATCAAGAGATATCTGGTTCGATTCCCGGGTCAAGTGTTATTGTTTTTCTAATTATAGAAATGCTTAATAACAGCTAGGAGTTTGAAAGTTAAGGGTTTTAACCTCGTGCTTCGGAGAGTACGTAAAGCCCTAGGTCCTGAGCATGATCTCGTCGTGTAGGATAACCGTCTTGTCAGATTCCACAGAGAGTGCACCTGTGTTTATGCATACACTCGTGAACTATGATATCTCCTGTGTAGTTGTATGGTCTCCATTTGAGACTGGCCGCCGTGGCCGAAATTAGCAAGGAAAATATAATCCATGAAAAAAAAAATACATACCACTTCTTCTTTAGCAGCAGTGGTGGTAGCATTTGGAAGCTTCAACGCTGTGGCTACCGACATGGCCTCTTCCACTGACAGGTTACCATGCAGCTGGTTGTCCTGCATTATGTAACAGGATAGCTTGCGGAAGCTGGACAGATTTCGCTCCATACCGTTCACCGTGATGCTGCCTTCCATTCCTGACGTTCTAAGAAGAAAGAACAGTGTATAAAGAAGATGTTTAGATCTGGACATTATAGATTTAAAGTAATATTAGCATGTATAAGCATGATTGGTAGAATTTTGCAGGTATAGAGTTTAAGCGGTTTAAGCGGTCGCCACGCTGTTTGCTACTGCGCAGAGTGGTGTAGGCTTGAACCCCACATTGGATAACACTTTGTGTGATACACAAGTTGTTGTTTCTGAGTACGGGTTGTTCAAGAGAAAGAAGAGAGTGAATATTGAAATTTCAGAACTATTCATGGGATTTAAAAAAACATCAATCATCATTAAACCAATAGTAGAATATACTGGTATTTACTACTACTATTTAGCAAGGAGGATAAGGATAAGATACTATATCACGCTGGCCAAACGCGTAGGTAACGGATCTGTTTGAAGTTTTCCTTTTCTTTGATGTGCAATCTACATGCGCAATGTGCTTCCTTAGTCGGTACTTTTGAGGTTGAAGTGTTGGGACTTTGTATTGTTGATCCCTCAACAAATAAAAATCCTATGCTTCAATTTAAGTCTCGTACATTCTTAGAATCTTTTTAACATATAGGTATAACTTGCATTGTTATACCTATACATGTACTTAGATGTGAAATTGAAGTGTCTGTCATATGTACTTTACTCATGCTGTTCAGCGCTCAACATTGATGTTCTAATTGGTTTAATGAGGTATATTTATAATAATATTTTAAATATTATTTTTTTAGTTTATTTTATTAATTATTTTTAGTTTATTAATTATTCTTCAAAAAAAACAGAAAAAGTAATTTGGAAAATAAATATTTATTTTAATTAATTTAATATTATAACCTTACACTATAAAAAACTGTTTTCAAGGAAATTGGTTAAATAAAGGTATGTATTTATGCAAATATTTTCTTGCCGCCACATTTTTCTAGGTTATATCCAAGTTATATAATTCCAGTAAGGTGACGACCCGTTGGGGCTACGTATAATAAACTTGATCCAACGAAGTACTCAGGCTTAAACCTATTTTTGCAATAGCTTAAATCCGGCATATTTATTAAACATTTTAATCGTAAATCAGGCGCACGATAATCTGCATCAGAATTAACTAAAAAACTAAATTTGAAGTATTAAGCTTTGATGTTATATAATTTATACACATTACGTCTAAAGCTAACCAGTTTTATCTACATTTGGTTGTTTTGATTTAGTTTAATTTGTTTTTTTTATTTCACTCAAATTGTAGACAAAACTGTTTATAATATAACGTACACCCCAATACTTATATTTTGTATAAATAGTCTGATTATAATATGAGTAGGCAAGAAGAGAAAAGTTTGTTTTGGTAACTTTTGCATAAAAATGACGATTAGCAATATCAAAATATTATCTATTCATATCTCAACTTTTACACTGTATATTTATATATACATTTCTTTGTGATTCTATATGTCCTTGTATTCAAACCAGTAATATCTGGAACGACTAGACGAAATGCATGGGTAGTCGATGGCAGATAGGTAATATTATCAAGAGTGACTACGGCCCTGCCCCCTAGCCATGTTTCAAAGTTTCTCGTTCTGTAGTCTTCGACATCTCTACTCTATTGTTTGATTGATTGATTGATAATGTCACTCAGTCATGTGATCAATACAAAATATTATTCTAGTAGGGCTGATATCCTCTACTGATAATGTACATTTCTTATATTTTTTTTTCTTCGGAGATCATCGTATGTGGTTTTATAAATATCATGATTTGTCACTAATCGAAAATACACCATTGATAAAAATTCATAGGGTACGTAATCCTATACTATACCTATACCACTGGACGATATAACAACTTGTTTGTATGATCCCAACACGTAGTTTGTTTGGCCTCCGGAGGCCGGGAGAATATGCAGAATGATTGGGCCTCACACGCACCAACGAAAAATGAAAGCACAAGTGCTCTCATATTGTGTGTGAGGGTAGTACTGCCCCGGTCGAGCCGAAATCAGCGTGGCTCTACTACCTGATAATATATAATGATGGGTTGTATTTTTCATTATACAATTTTTTTGTCCATTTACCAAAACGGGTGAACAAATATTTTCAGTATTATCACTACAGTAAAGAAGTCATTTTTTTTGAAAAATAATCATTTTAATAGTAGTGTATATGTATAAAATATACATGTAGTTTATCTTGACATTCATAATTCTTTGACCTAGATAAATATAAATGTTTGACTTCCATCCGTTTCATTTTTGCTTAGGAATATATTAACTGCCTGATACTCTAATAATATTATTATTTATTTTTTAAAGGGGGTAATTAAACTTTAAAACTATTATACATTAAGTTTCGCATAAATTTCGCATAAACTGGTTACATATTACATTTGATACGTCATCTGTACCTTGTTTTCATACCAGTTGTTGACCTTAAAGTAAAATGTGTATAATTTTGGTTGGTCATGACCAAATCTAACTAGGTTACAAACATAATTTTTACATGTTTTACTATTATATAAGTTATATTTTAGGCGTTCCAGATATGTACAGCAATTAAAAAGTATAGCTGAATTTTATCTAGTTTTATCTTCTGAGTTTCACTGCCTTGTTGGTCTAGTGGTTACCGTATGTGGCTGCTGATCAACAGGTCTCGGGTTCTATTCCCAGGTCGGACCAAATGTTTGTACGATCTTCCATAATAGGTATGTATTTACTAAAAAAGTACATAATATGTATTATGTATTTATATCAGTTGTCTAGAATAAAAAGTACAAGCTCTGCTGAGTTTGTGACTAGATGAACTTGAGTTGCAGACGTCCGAAATATTTATTAACTTATTTTATTTATCTTAATTCTTGGATTAGAGAGCTTCCTTCCTCAAGAGTCAAATTAGCTCTATGCCAAATTAGATGCAGCGGTTTAGTCATGAATGCGTTATAGATAAATGGACAGACAGATATTCTTATATTTATGCCTACCAAAGTGATTACTCTGCCTAATAGAAAGCATTAGCAGAATCCAGGAGTAGGGGCCACCATCTTTACTGTGAATGACACAATGTAGCATGGTGACCCTCACTATGACGGTCTAGTGAGATGTCAGTGCGTCATTGGGCCTCCGTGAGTCAGTGAGTCCTACCTACTGCTAAGTAGGTACCTCACCACAAGTGTAGCAAGATTTTCAGAGGCTTTCCCCATCTTACTAGGTTACTTTGGTCTGGCAGGGTCATCTGGAAGGCATTAAGATAGAATTTAACAGGGCAGAAGACCATTTATGTAGCAAGTGCGCCTCACCTCAGGTATAAGGGGATGCAGAACTCACTTATGGTTAACAACTCACTTCGCATTTCTATCTTTGAAAGGGTTTGTTTGCCTGGAAGAAATTGCTTTTTAGCGATAAGGCCACCATTTGTACATGGTCAATCTGTTTAATATTGTGTTATTTTATGTATATTGTATTAACTAGTGTACCATTAAGTTTATTCTATTCTATTTTATTCTATTTTGTGTCAAAATTTTAGCTCGATCAGGGCGGAACTTTTAAGTTTCTGGATCGTACACAAACTAACAAGTTTATGTGTAGATAATCCAATGGAAATGTTTATGAAAATGAAAATATTTTTTTTAAATGTATATTTTGTGGCACAAATAACTACATGTTTTATTCACTTTTTCTTTTGGTTGTTGCTTCCGTGTATTTGTTTTCCTACTAATCACTTAGCAACAATTACGGTCGTTTTCTAGTTATCGTTGTTTCAGCATTCTGATTAGCAGACAAGTGATAGAGATAGACATACGTAGGGTACATTTGTCTCTATCTTGTACAGTGTGCAAAGCAACTGCGAGTGATCGGAAACTCGACCCACTTCACTATGTTGTTGATAACTGGTTCCGGTTGTAACGAAGGCAATATTTTAAAATTACATTTCACGGAGTTCCTGAGAACGTCACGTGTTTTTAGTGTGTGAGTCAGCTTTTAGTACTTCACTGCTGGACATAGGCATATCATTAGTAAGAGGTTTTGGTCTACTATAACACAGTCGATTTATTATAGGGTTTGTTTCAAGTTTTCCCTTTCTTTGCAGTGATATTGTCCCGCGTAATTAACTCTCTTAGTCGACTCTTACGACACCCACGGGATGGATAAGGGTGGTAAGTGCCGTATTCTTAATTGATCACCACATGAAGTAAATCATAGGATGCAACTTATATAAAAGGGTCAAACGCCTCTAGACAATAGGAACAATGCACTTCTATTACTCAGAAGCGTTATCGTCGTGTAAACATTTATCGACGCGGCGACGGCCATGTTGTTTAAGTGGTGGCTTAATTGGTCAGCTGGAGCAGCAGGAAACAAAGAGGTTGTGGGTTCCGTCTCAACAGAGTTACGAGCGAGTTTTCTGGGCTTCCGATGTCCTTATGTAATCGGAGAAAAGATGCAAATTTATTGCTTAGCACCGGTTCTATAAGACCATGGAAGGAATCCCTCAAGTCAAGCCGACTCATATATGTATATATTATGTTGAAGGACGGCTCCGCCACGTAAAATCAACGTATTTATTTATGAACTAGCTTCTGCTCGGAGCTCCATCCGCGTGTATATCGGTTATCGCGTATTGTAAATAAGTATTTTGTCAACTATCAAAGGGTTCATATTGTAAATTTCAGGGGATCCATCGAAGATCGATTCAGCGGATTAGCTAGCATTACAACAGTCAGAGTTACTTTGAATTATAATATTATTATAATGTAGATATTAACATTACTCTGCTTAGTTTGGGACTAGATGGCGTTGTGTTCAGATGTCCGAATTATTAAATTATTTATTACCATAAAAAATAACATTTAGGTATAAACAAAACGTATTTATTATAGATAAGTGAGTCATTTAAATAAAGCATACAAATACTTTTGCATAGGTATATATTATCTAAAGTATGTTAGATAATTATTCAAGAAGTAGGTTTATGTCAGTTTCGTTACTTTACAAGACGTCACAACACTCAAACATTAAGTTTATTCTGTTTTTCTTTAAAATATTTATACAAATAATCTATCAAGTTAATAGAGCCACGATTTCAGCATGAACGGGCTCGTACTACCCTCATACAGAACAACCTAAAATGAAAGGATTGGTGCTGTCGTATTTCGTTAGTGAGTTTGAGACCGACCTGAGGTCCATATTGCATTGTCTACACTTACAATGAGGATGGAGACCCCTACTCTTAGATTCTACTAATGTTTTCTATCAAGTAGAATAGAAACATTTTAGTAACCTTAAATATAAAAAAGTGTATTTTAAACTAGTTGAATCCCGCGTTTGTACCCGCGGCAAATCGCGAGTACCTTCGCGGAACGAAACTAGTCTAAAAAAAATGCCTATTTAAGAATAACATCGCGTAGCTCCGCGGGACTCAGCTAGTATTAAATTAAATTAATAGCAGTATGGTACTTACAGCAAAAAATCTTTGATTGTCATGCTTTGCCGCAAAAACCACTAAACGATTAAAAAAATTCTTTCAGCAATGTAAAGCTACATTAACAGAGAGTAACATAGGCTGTTTTTAATCGCGATAACCGACATACATTAGGACAGAGCCGCGGGCAAAGGTAGTGGGCTAATATTTTGAAGTACAAAGCTCTGATGTCACCAGGCTAATTGCAATTGTGCCACTTTTTTTTTACAAAACAAGTTCAACACATGCCAACTTGAGTCTTTGAGAATGACTATTATATTTAAAGCTTTAGCATAAGATAAACGAAATAAGTGGCAAACAAGTAAACAGGTCACTTGACGTTGACTATTGTCGCCATGGACCGCTGCGTCTCTATAGTCACAAGTGATTGCCTCCTCTCTCAGGAACTTAGAGGTAAAGTGGGATTGGGTTCCAGTAACCTCACTCTTGTATTTGCAAGTAAAGCAATTGCTTGGGAGCTAGCTTTACATACATAAGTCTCTCATTAGTAAGGAGGTTTTGGGCTGCTATACCATGCTGCATGTCTATAGTTGGTTAAACCCTACCAACCCGTCTGGGTGGGTCACGCGAAAATGTGTGAAATAACAAAACATCATCAAAACAAGTTCTCTCATTAAATGTATGCGGTAATTTTTTAAACGTATAAGAAATCTGTACTATTTGGCTCACTAACTTAAATTCATAAATTGATCCGTCTTTTAATAAAATTAGTTCAAATAATGAGAACCTAACCAGACTACATGTCCATCCCCAGAACTTTCCGAATTTTTGTATTTGTAATTTTTATATATACGTCGATATAAGGCTTAAAATACACATACTCTACGCATAAATCTTAGTTCGACCTACTTCGAGAGAGCTTACATAACCCGAGTCGTGAGACTCTCTGCTATGTAATGATGACACTCTGAGTTGAAATTTCAAATGCAAACACGATGACGATTTTACCTACCAGCTTTCTTTGCAGCCTGCCTAAAGACAACACCAAATGAAATTTGGATTGTATGATGGCGCAGGACGAGTGAATCCAGTGTCACTGGTTTAATAGAAAAGGTATGTATAGTACATATAAATATCACATAAGTGACATTTACACCTAAACATATTAGGGTTCCGCAGCCAAATGGAAAAAAACGGAACCCTTATAGATTCGTCATGTCTGTCTGTCTGTCTGTCCGTCCGTATGTCACAGTCACTTATTTTTTTAACTTTAACTTTACAAACATACATGACACGGACACAAAGAACATTCAGACTCAGAATAACAAATTGTGAATCATACAAAATATTGTCCCACGTGGGATTTCAACACACTACGCTGCGCAGTAGAAAGCGGCGTAGCGACCGTTTAAACCACTAGTCCAATCGTTATACAACATTTCTGTCCCGCGCTCTCATTAGTAACAGTTTGAAATGTGCATAAACATTTTCAAGAATCATAAGGTCATAAGAACATAGGCCTCCTCCAAGGCTCTTCACAATAACTGCACAGGTGGTTATTAATACAACTACACAACTTGACGCGCTGGTAATTTGCACTAAGCAATAATACAACAATGCAACTTGCCGCGCTAGTAATTTGCACTTAGCAATTATACAACAACGCAACTTGCCGCGCTAGTAATTTGCACTTAGCAATTATACAACAACGCAACTTGCCGCGCTAGTAATATTTATATACACTACTAGCCGAGTCCCGCTGACTTAACCACGGTTATTGTTATAAATAGCGAGTGACCGCGGAGCAAAGCTGGTCTAGAAAATACCCTAAGAAAATTGTCTGAATCGGTTAAGCTGTTCCAGAGATTAGCTGGAACACACAGAAAAGAGAAAAAAATGTTTTTGATGTACTGAAACAACTTTAATTCTTATTAGGTAAAAAATTGATCATTTTATATATTAATATACAAAAAAACACGAATATTATTTATTTCTGTGTAGATGTATAAATGTCGCCGAGGATTTTACAGACGAAACGGAGACAAAGCACCCAGACTACAATTTATGAACAACAAAGTGAACCAATCACATGAGTTAATTGTTTCAATTAAATTCTGAGTTTAATCATTTCTAAGTTTTTTTAATAAATCTAAGGCCATGAAAACCGGTGTGGCTTAATGAACCTTGCACTTTGTACTGCCTTGAATGATACAATGAAGAGATGCTTAGACTGTATACTGTATACTAAGACAATTTAGGTGCTTATTTGCGTCAAACAAAAAACTTATTTTTATCACTTATTTCTCTAAAGAGTTTTTCTTTAAAATTGGGTCGACTATTGCACTAAGGAAACCATGCGAAAATCCATTAGTATGGGTACTGTATATTAACAAATGACAGAAAATGGCTAGCGGAGCTAAGAGGTACTACATACATAGGGGAGAAGAATCTTTTGCGAGCAACGCAATAGAGAAATTGCGTAACACAGCGAACGGGTATCTTTGAGCCATACGTAAAATTTTTAAAGCCATATCCGCGTACTTCAATACCAATATTAAAAAGAATAAAGTATTGATCGTTTGTTTGTATGTTTAAAATGAATAGACTCCATAACTACTGAACTGATTTGTAATATTTTTGCACCATTAGAATCGTACATTATCCTTGATAGAAATAGACTAGAGAATGTTTTCAAAAAAGATAGGGATCTGTATGAAATTTCGGTTACATTACCGAAAATTATGGGAGACTGCGGAACCCTATTCAATGCGTCGCCTGAAACGCAATTGGCCATTTTTTATTTTTTTATTAAGCCCTAACACAAAGTGTGAGAGTTGTTATAAGTTTGAAGGGATTTAATTATAACCAAATGGATGATTTAAATTATTGTTAAGTCAAAAACAGACTTAATCGTCTGCTGTTAGCATGGAAAGTGTGCCAAGAGTGTTATAATTTATAATTTTTTTTTGGTAATTCCTAAAAGTACACAAATTAGAGATATTTAGGTAACCGTTGAGATATTTTCGTTCACCAACCTTAAGGGGCTACATAAATGCTTCCATTTCTCAAAAAAAAATTAAGGGTACCCATGTTAGGAGGCCTCTAGTAAGGAGACGGATTATGTATAGTTGATAAAAACTATATTACTACTACTACTACATTTTTAGGTCAGCAAAGTAATAAGTACCTAATATCGATTACTACTGAATCTAATACACATGCTACTTTACATAGGAATATTATTATCAGAATATTTCCATACACAAATTGAGATGAAAGTACAATTTAAATTGACAAGTTTACTGTCATTTTTTGTTCTGTAATCCGTTTATAATGAATTAATCCCCGTGCGATAAAATCAATTGGATATATGGCTACAGACGTTTCTCATTACCTTTATATGTTGAGATGAAGATGTTCTTGGCCTATTTACAGTTGCGATTATATTGGAGCTGATGATAATATTCTTGGTGTTGTTAATACCCTGACCCCGTCTTGGAATCCGTACTTTAGATACGGACTTTATTTTATAACAAACTATTTGACCTACACAATTTGTTTCCCGTAGTCTCCTGCCAGGTCGTGATGGTATTATAATAATAATAATAATCCTTACTAAATTAATAAACGTACAAGTTTGTGAGTGTGTGTATGTTTGTAGCTCTTTGAACTACTGAACGGATTTGGATGAAACTTTACAGTAATATAGCGTATTTATCAGAATAACACATAGGCTACTTTTAACTGCAATAATCGAGATACACGCGGGCGGAGCCGCGGGCGAATCCACCAATAAATATTTCGGATATCTTACACACAACGCCATAAACAAAGGTTGTAATAACGACCTTAAAAGATACGCTGTATCGGAATTTATAGATTTTCAAAGGGTCAACAATTCTTTCATAAATTGATTTACGGAAACTTTAACCGTTTACGCAGCGCACGCAATGAAAGCTCTCAAAACGACAAATATTCGCCCGTTTTTACATCATTTATTACTGATACTCCGCTCCTTTTAGTCTAAGCATTATAATATAGCCTTTCTCCTTGAATTTTCCTTCCTTTCTTTTTGAGTATGTATGTATGTTTGTTGCTCTTTCACACAAAAACTACTGAACGGATTTGGAGGAAACCTTACAGTAATATAGCTTATATATCAGAATAAAACATAGGCTACTTATACTGCAATAATCGAGATACACGCAGGCGGATTGACGTGTTCATATAAATAAACTAATGAAGAGTTAGTTTCTAATATTACCTATAGATTTGTTTCGAAATTTTTTAAAACATAGATACTTATCCCTCATATCTCTTTCTGAAGATGATATTTATGTATTCAGTCACTGATTAATTTAAAGTTATCTATATAAATATCTATAGCTGAACCACAGACAATTTCTGAGCATGATAGCCGGCACGTTTCGGTATAATATACGACAGTATAGAAAAAAACATCATTTCGTTAAAGCCCTCAATTAATTAGACGATTTATTATAATTCACACATAAATAAATTCTATACACGTCCATAAAACACAAACAAAAAAAAACTACGTGTTATTACTTAAAAAACATACCTGTAACCAGTGAGAATATTTAGTAGCGTGGATTTTCCGGCGCCGGACGGACCCATGATGGCTGTCAGTTCGCCAGACCGCAGTCGGCCTGAGACCGACTTGAGGATTGTCTTCACATCTGCAAAAAAAAAATATTGCAATATCTATCTAATATCTTTAAACGGGCAACAGCAAACGACATCTATACTACTCTTTCAGTCACACTTAGTTGGTGGTCAATACTCCTAGAGGAGTACTAACCACCAACTTAGTTAGTGTATTAGAACAGTAACACAACAGCTACATTAGATAATAGATGGCGTTGTTAAGCCTCGACTGCCTTATGAACTAACAGTAATTATTATAATTATCGTTCAGTTTTTCTTTAACGGTTTGAATTTCTATTAGGTGGATGTTCTCCTGCCTGATCGAAATCAGGTCTCCGTTGGCCGAAGCCTCGACGGCAACGGAGCCCAGTCAACTACGCAGGAGATACAGTGCACAAGTGTGTCTCTCTCCCTCACTCTCACTCTCACAATTCGAAGAAAAGACTATCCGATACGACTGGGAACAAATTAATCGCAGGACCCACGGCTTTACGCTTGCTGCAAGGCGCAGGTTAACCCCTGCGCCTTGCAGCACGCGTAAAGCTCGTAAACTCCCAAACTCCGGATTATTAAGTACTTCTATAATAAGAAAAACTCATTAACCCTTTTGTGCCACGGCCTGGGATTCGGACCAAAGACCTGTTGATCAGCAGTCCCATACGCTAACTGCTAGATGAACCAGGCAGTTACAATGTATTTAACCATTAAATTACTAGTTTTTACGAAATTGATTTTATACCGAGCAGTGTTCTACCCTATTTATAGCACTAATAGATAGTGAAAGTAGAAGTGGTATAGATCTAGTAAGTACCTAGTCACACAGAAAAAGGCATTTCCTCAACTAGCTATTATTAATATCGTGACTAGGCTAAATACAATCATACTACAAGGTAACAAGATGCGTACCAAAATAAAATATAGCCTTCATATTCCAAATCAGCAAATTATACAAGTAGTTACGTGGTACAAGTTAGGCCTGTAGAAGGTTAATTTTTTACATTCAAAATTCACAAACCTCTAATAAACAAAATATGTGCATATTTAAGAATTAGCAAAAAAAATAACGATGTAATTGCGGACAACGAACGTTACAGCAATTAAGTCTGGGTTTTTATATTTGATTAATTATTCAGACGTAACGGATATGATTGACACCTTGTAGAACGAGGAAACAAAATTCTTTCTCAACATTATTTCTTAACATACGTGGCAAAAAAATATAAAAAGAGAGTACATATTTGCTGAAATCAATCGATGTGTTTAGGAGTTTACGAGGGGGTTCAAGAAGTACCAGTGTTAAAAATGAAGACACAATGTTTTCATTTTTTTAGGGTTCCGTAGCCAAATGGCAAAAAACGGAACCCTTATAGATTCGTCAAGTCTGTCTGTCTGTCCGTCCGTATGTCACAGCCAATTATTTCCGAAACTATACGAGCTATACTGTTGAAATTTGGTCAGTCGATGTATTCTGTGAACCGCATTAAGATTTTTACAAAAATTTAGAAATAAAACAATACATTTTGGGGGTCCCCATACTTGAAACTGAAACTCAAAAAAAATTTTTTCATCAAACCTATACGTGTATCTATGGTATCTATGGATAGGTGTTCAAAAATGATATTGAGGTTTCTAATATTTTTTTTTTCTAAACTGAATAGTTTGCGCGAGAGACACTTCCAAAGTGGAAAAATATGTGTCCCCCCCCCCCTCTAACTTCTAAAATAAGAGAGTGATAAAACTAGAAAAAATATATGTTATACATTACCATGTAAACTACCAACGAAAATTGGTTTGAACAAGATCTAGTGAGTACTTTTTTTTTAATACGTCATAAATTACGTTACGTTACGTTACACGCAATTTACCTTTCATCCAGTCAATACACTAGTATAAAACATCGATTAAAGTTACAACGAACTACAAGAACTTTTATATGATGTTACTTGCTGATACGGAACCCTTCATGGGCGAGTCCGACTCGCACTTGGCTGCTTTTTTCAATTACTTTCAGTAGTAGTCGTAGCAGTAGATAAATGGATTATCCAATACTAGATTTGACGAAATTGATCCAGCCGTTCCCGTGTGATGCCATGACCAAAGTAAAATATCAAATTATCAAAGGAAACCACCATTCAGTCTTTGAGTTGTTCACTGCAGGACGTCTCTCGCATGGACTCCTTCAATTTTTTTTTCAAACGACTGCTTTTCTAATTATTTCATTTACATCCAACAGTCGGCTAATTACTGACATCAGTCAAGGACTCGTGACGTACAAAAGTCGGTCTTAGAACCGGTTGAATACGAAACCACGCCGAGATCTTTACGATACATTTTATACATTACAAGTAATATATTTATTCAAAGATAATTAATTCCGTATATTTTAAAGTTGGTGTATTTTATATTGTATTCTTATATAGCTACAAAAAGTAGTATATAGTATGAAAAAGTAGTGATTATTTAATAAAATATCAGTATTCGATATTTCAAGACAAGGTAAAACGAAACTTATTGCATGTAAAATATATGTGTACTTCTTCCTGCTAAACATACTTACATCATACTACCGAGACCATCTCAAGAACCGAGCCTAACATGCCAACATCAAAAACAGTTTCGATACAAAGAAAATATATCACTCTTTCTAAGGGAGGGTGGAAAATGGACTTAATGTCCGAAACAAGTTTGGGTGTTTTCCATTTATAATATGTCATTCTTTACAAAAAAAAAAGTATTTAAATATGTATATAAGTTGTCTAGTACTCATAGTACAAGCCCTGCTTGGTTTGGGACCAAATGGCCGTTCTGTATCAGATATCCAAAAATTTTTTAATGAAGATAACAGGAAATCTGAAACAATTACTTGACCTTTAAAGATGACAAATTAAGAGACAAAGGGACGGATAATAACAATTTATTACGAGTAATTAAAATTAAAAAAAACAACACTCAGTATCGTTTGGAATTAGGTAATTGACAATGGCGTTCCCATGGTTTTAGCATATTATTTATCCAATTCAAAATATATTATACAACTCCTGAAGACAGTAAATTAAAAGCTACAACAACTACCACAACACGACAAATAGAAACCGAGCATTAATATAAACAATCCATACATGGCATTATTTACGAGACAAAATTCTTGATGTACCTCGGTGTTTTTCATGATCTCGTTAATTTATTGCTATAATAATAAACAAGTACGTTAAACAATACCCTTGAACTTTTCTCCATACCTACTGCTCTTATACGTATGAGGAAGTTGAACTTCGCTCATTTATGTCCAACGTACTCAACCTCCAAGGGCTACAATTTGACCTTATTTTTTAATGATAAAGGTGAGTAATGAGCGGCCTGGTCACACGCCGCTGATTATGCAGGAAGGGGGGGGGGGATACATAATCAGCGGCGTGTTAATAGGGTCATAGGGTTTAAACTCTTCAGTAGCCTTGGTCTCTGACTGTCTCTTGGTGACAATCAACGGTGTTTTTAGAAGCTGTGGTTATAGTCTGTTCAAAATTTGCCGAATTATGGCTCTTCAACGCTCGATAAATATCACTTAAAGAAAGGTTACCCAACAAGCAAAAGTATTGTAATATTCAACTACCATATTGCACAAAACATATATGTATTACATATACAACATGATAAAAGATAGTCTTATTTCATTCGACACATTTCATTGTGTACATTACGCAAATGACTATGTGTCATTTACTACATTTATCATCTCTGGACAAAGTTCATGTCCTATAACTACTAATACATAATACAATGTGCATTAAAATAACATTATAATATAATTTATAGGTATATAACATCAAGAGCAAAACATATTTCTAAGAGCATATTGGGTTTAATTAATCTATCAATTACTTATCTAATATTCCGTTCCCTAATTTGTATAGTGATCAAGATTATTCTAGTTGAAGACTCTAACTCTAAACTGTTGATTTATACCTTGAAGACTCGATTTTACTGCCTCGTTGGTCTAGTGGTTAGCGTGTATGCCTGCTGATCAAAAGGTCTCATGTTCAAATCCCGGGTGTGCCAAAAGTGTTGTTTGGTTTTTCTTAACAACAGCTCGGAGTATGGAAATTTGGCGCTGATTCACGCCCGTGCCCGTTAAGCCGTCTGTCCCGGTTTTCATGAACATCAATGGCAATCGTTATTGGGATGTAAATGCCCTCAAATACATATACTGACAATTAAGTTAACCTTCGAATTTCAGTACTCCCTCAGAGTTACGGAGGTCCGATGCCAGTCGCTCCGTGAAAAAACTGATTTACAGGTAAAACCGGTTGAACTAGTAGCCGATCCCAAATAATCTTGAGAATAAAGGCTTACTTGAATGGTAAAGTGCCTACAATATACTAAATAATAAAATTCAAATTAATGTAATTCAAGCACCTATTTGGTTTTTATTTTATTTGGAATGGTACACATGAAGTATAACTTAAAATAAGTTGTTCGCATGGAAATTTCTAGAATAAAATCTACTTAAAACTTTTTCATTAATGTTGTCAGGCCACAGGCCTCACGTGCACTTGGAGAGCAGCAGTGAACTGCCATAGGCTGATGATGATGATGATGTCGAAGTAAAATTTTAACTTCCGTAACTTAAACGTAGTGATTATCTTCAAATATATTTGAAAATTTTAAACAATACTTGGCACAAGACTTGCACATGTACAGTTATACTTTTAACCGTATTATCTTAATTTGATCCATAACAGCAGAACGCAAGTACACCGTTACAGACAGTGTGGTGGCAACCAAACTATATACTCGTATGTACCAAAATAATAATATATGCAACAAGAAATATAATATGTCATCTCCTTCTTAGCCTTCTTTATCTATACAAATAAATAAAATATGAATATCTGTATGTAATATCAAATAAAAAGATTTGAAAGTAAATACACATTTAAATTTTTTTTCTAGCTTTTTGTTTCGGCTAATCAACGGAACTGCTGGACCGATTCAACGGGACTTTCTCTGGTAGAAAGCTGATGAGCTAAGAAGTAATTAAAGCTAATTTTTATAGACTAGCTTCTCTGCACGGCGTTACTCGCGATTTACGACAAGAGCCGCGGGTAACACCGTTATTTGTTTTTGTGTTACAATATTATTTGGGGTCGGCATCTAGTTCAATTGGTATTATCTGAATATGAGTTCTTTTCACAAAGCGACTAGTATCGGACCTCCGCAACTGTGAAGGCGAACTGTTAAACTATTTGTAGGTTATCACATCACATATCTGCGGGCACAATAGGGACTTTCCAATAACTTTTGTATGAAAATAAGTCATATATGATACCTTTGTGACAAACGGGCCCGACAGCTTAACGTGCTCTCCGAGGCAGGGGCGTGAAAAAACCGCAAAAAAGTACAGTTGGCCTAGTTATTTAAGCGGTTTCCACGAGGCTTTCTGTTGCGCTGAATGTAATGCGCGGGGTTCAGACCCCAAATGAGGCAATATTTTGTGTTATCAACATATTGTTTCTGAGTCTGTCACTCTTAAGACGCAGGAGGTCCTGGTAGGCGGTAGTCAATTAAAATCAAACTATCCGCCTATTTGTTTGTTACACTATACCAAATTCACATCCACATTCAAGAATATCTTTGTCTGTCCGTCTGTCTGCCTGTTACGTTTTTACGCTAAGCCGCTACACTGATTTCAGTAAAATTTGGCATATAGATACTTTGATTATTATGAAAGGACATAGGCTACTATTACCGCAGGCTGAGACGCGGGTAAAGGCGAAAATAATGAACTGAGTAGAGTTGGGTTATTCATACCAGTAAACTGTAAATAGATAGATTGAAGCGAGTACCAAATGAAACTTGATACGTATTAATATAAACTGGTCATTAAAAGGAGGACAATTAAAAACATGTCAAGTATGTACATAGATAACTTATCTACATGCGAGTCTATCTCGTACATACACATGCTCACCGTAACACTAACAGCTGTTCAAAAACTTAAGTAAATATATTTACCAATCATCGTAATAGTGTGAAAAGTATTTCTTCAAAGTAGATTCCGTGTATGTGTTTGTCTTGTATAACTGATCTTACTGATCTTATTTTGATGAGGTATTAAATGAATGCATAATTAATAGAGACAATACTTTTTTTATATAAATTGCTAATCTGAACTGTTTATTTAAATTTATTATTACAATAAACTGCTGCTGTCTCACGTAGTGCATCTGCATCTTGTAGTTATACAGCAGAAACAAATACATTTCCCATAAAACAGGTTATAGTGAGCAAACTTCAAAAGATGGTCATATGCTCTCGCTATTTTTATTAGAACTTTTCAATAGAACCAATATTTCATAATATTCTTTTCGAGTTTTTTAATTTCAGCGCACGCAATGGAAACTCACAAAAGAAATATTTTTCCTCCGTGTTTTTAAAAAAAACATTGATACTATGCTCCTTTTGGTGATGATGATATATATATATATATAATCTTCTTCGATGAATGGGCTATCTAACAGAGAAATCATTTATCAAATCGGATGAGTAAAAGATTTATCAATCTCAAGAAAAGATTAGCTCTTCAGCTTTATAATATTAATATATTTAAATCCGGACTAAGGAATTCTTCGATTGATGCCTTTAATAACACCAAAGATTTGGCAATGAAAAGTGGAAATGTTTTGCCCTTAAATATCGACTTCAATTGCCAAAGTGACGGCCTAGTTAATCAAGAGTTAGTCCGGTTGTCATGAATATCTATGACAATCGTTGTTGGGAAGTTTGTGCCCTCAAATAAACTGACAAATAATTCAACCTTCGAATTCAGTACACGTACGGATTTCCTGAAGTTCGATGCCAGTAAAACGATTCAACTAGTGGACCCCAAATAATCTTGAGAATAAGCAATGCTGGGAATACCTTTCTATATTTATATTTGATAATATGTTTGCATTTAATTCCGGCACAATTGATT
Organism: Phragmatobia fuliginosa; assembly: GCA_932526445.1. Classification (NCBI taxonomy): domain Eukaryota; kingdom Metazoa; phylum Arthropoda; class Insecta; order Lepidoptera; family Erebidae; genus Phragmatobia; species Phragmatobia fuliginosa. The sequence goes on along the minus strand of OW052064.1, from coordinate 8,495,858 downwards.
ATTTTAAACTCTGTAACAATATGACTAGTACTGTCCAGAAAATACTGAAACGAATGGTGGTGATAAAATGAAACGACTATAAAACCAAAACAAGAAATACAAACCAAAAAGTTCCATTACAAAATAAATAACATAGACGTAATAAGATATTGCAACCAGCATCGGAGGTCGTCAACAAACCGGAACTTATATGATCAGGACAGATAATTACTTTAATTATTTCTAATTAAGCTAATAATACGTATTATTAATTAACTTATATTAGAATCAATATCGATTGCTGGCAAATATATGAATAAATTAATATTTCAAATATCTGCCACACTATCGTATCACTATCGTCTTGTTCCACACTAAGCAAAGCTTGTAATATGGATACTAAACAAACTGATATCAATACATACATTATTTTTAACCGACTTCAAAAAAAGGAGGAGGTTCTCAATTCGTCGGAATCTTTTTTTTATGTATGTTCAGCGATAATTTCGTCGTTTATGAACCGATTTCAAAAAATATTTTTGCATTGGAATGGGCGTAGCTTACAGGTGGTCCCATCGTCACCATATCGGGATCTGATGATGGGATCCCAAGGAAATCGAGGGAACTCCTCAAATATCATAGGCACAATGTCGCGATTTGGGTACTCGGAATAGATTTTCATTGAAGTCGGTTCCTATTTGTTAAAATTATTTCTGTAAAAAACTAGATAACTAGTAAAAACTAGTAGTATGTTATAAATTTGTAGCTGTTTTTGTAAATACAAACATATTAATTTATGTAGCATTTGCGACGGATGTGCTTGAGAATTCGGGTTCGATTCCCGGGTAGGACCAAAATGTTCTATGATCTGTAAGTATTTGTTTCAGAGTTTGGGTGTTTACTTTGGTGGTGCTTGCTTATTTATTTATTTATTTTATTTATATGCCAAGATATAACACTACCATATTTTAACACTATTATTGTTACTATAATTATGTATGTGCAAAGAACCGACCAATTAAAACTTTTAAATGTTTCCTACTTTAAAAGGTAAAATGACCTTATTTTTTTAACATTAAGGCTGGAATCACATCACTTTCACTGTAGTTAATAATTATAATTATTTTCCTTGTTACAAAGTTCACGATCTTGATCCGTACAGGAAGACACCTTAAAGTACAATTAAATTATTTAAAATGAAAACAATTTTTTTCACTCCATATGTGATTGCTGGTTCACCTTGGATCAGTTTGTAAATACTTTTTACATGCATAATAGCCTTCCTGTATTTTAACTTAAGTTGACATCGTTTAATTTTGTACTTTTGGCTCAATCTTATTTGCCTACAAATTAATTACAGTACTTAACAGTTTTTACACATACTTTTTTGAGTTGACGTGAACCACCAACAGTTAATATGTCTCGAAACATTAAAATACAATATCGTAAGCTTTTAATTACTTCTTTCATGGTCAAAATATATTAATATGTTCTGAGAAGAAACAGTTGACATGTTAGATATTATTTTAACAATAGGGAAATAAAGGCGTATTAGATGGTGTTGACAGTATTTAGTCAATTAATTTCAATTAGATGTTTATTCATCTCAAAAACATCAAACTAAACATAAAGATATTCTAAAAAACAAAAAAGGAACTCAAAAGCTTAAACAAATATACCAAACTCGTAAACAAAAACGGATAATAGAAAAGGTTCCTTTTAGAAGCGATGAGGAAAAAAACTATATGGAAAATCAGGATGATATAGTAGTACCAGGGCAAAAAAATAACGATACTCATATCTCGAGTGCCGTTTTTGAGATGGGAAGAAAATTGCTCTTTTCCAAGCTATAAATATGTAGTTGTTCATAGCTAGAGAACAATTAATAGCAGTAAGTATTTACATAAACAATGTTAAGCAATATTAACCTTGTAGGGCTTTGCTTACAACAAACCTTGATCTATCAGTACTATTGCTGATAGCCATTGATTATAATGATTACAACATTTACGAACATAAATCCATGGATACATAACAACTAACATGCATTTACAGTTTCATGCATTTTACTACCCCGCTAGGCAGTTGTAGTTCAGCTTTATCTTCTTATATTTGGTCCACCAAAAGTGGTTCTACTCTGCCTGATGGAAAGCATAAGTAGAATCCAGGAGTAGGGGTCACCATCCTCATTGTGAAAGCAGACAAAGCATGGTGACCCACACTATGGCGGCCTAGTGAGATGCAACTGCTTCATTGGGCCTCCAGTCTCACACTCACCAACGAAATAGCACAGCACTGCTTTCATTTCTAAGTTGGTCTTCTGTGTTAGAGTAGTACTAGCCTCGGTCGAGCCGGCCCATTCGTGCTGAAATCAGCGTGGCTCTACTGCTTATGCTCAGCTACCATCATAGCTTTATATTATTCAGACCTACTACCTTCCTCAATAAACAGACTATCGAACTACCGTAATCATTATGAAAGTTTGATTATATGAAGTTACATCATCATCATCAACAGCCTTTAGTACTCTAGATTCTCTAGCCTCTAGACTTTCTCTGGAAGGTTTTAGTGAACTTTACCTCGCTGGTCACATGGGTTGATTTGGGGTTTATTTCAAGCTTTCTTTTGTTTTTTGTAGTACTTTTGTTTTGCGTAATGACTTGCTCTATCGGGTACATTACATACTTATTTAAGCCAATTTGAAAGCGTCGAGTTTACGCAGCTAAGAATGTTTGTATACATAAGTACAATAAGTAACATCATAAATGTGTAATGTATTTTGATTAGACTATTTGATGAAACTGTTTATTTAAATAATTTAGGTCAACGAAACTCAAATGTTCTGAATAATCTCGATAGCATAACGATTATAAATAGATAAAACCGCTACTTACAAAAAAAATATTTTCATAAATATTTGTCATGAGTATGACTAATCTGGCTTCCCTTACAATTATTAACATACGGCGGTATATAATGTACTTGTATCTGCCAATGTGGCACGTGGTTTGAACACAAACTACACATGTTGACTGAACACAAAGAATAGCGACATCAATTGCTTACTAAATAATTATTGTACCACGTTTTTGGTATTTCCTCTATAAGGTCAGATTGTAACTGATATGACAGTCGAAAGCACTGAATCCGGGTTAACTTAAAGATACTTGTAAATTTTCAGCCTTTTATTTATGGAGTTTACTCGAACAAAATCAAAGAACCAAAGAACTACACGGCTTTTTTGCTTGCTTTACTTTGCTTTACTTTGCTTTGATGATAGAATGGATAGATATTTTACTTGTAAACTATAATATTAACTTGAAAAATTATATTATTTATGCTAATAATTTGTCATAAATCATATTGACGATACGATTGCTAAATGTGAATTGAATGATGATTGTGAAATCATCGCAGTCAACGTAAAATGCTGACAACACTAAAATGTAAGTTCGTTAGCCTGACAGTGAAACACATTATTCTGACTAAATTGTAGTTGGTGACTATACACAATAAGTATTACAACTAAGTCATCGTCGTTTGCATATTGTTATTTCAGGTGTACAGAACGATAAGTGATCAATTCAGGAGGATTTTGAAAACACCTGCAGTCATCCAACAATGGTGGACTATAAAGAATTATTCTTAGTATTGACCATATCGTCTAAAATGACTGAATAGATCTGACATCTGACTGATCTGATCATGACACGCAAGCAGAAACGCGGCGAAAGCTAATATACCATAAATCAGTTTGTACACTAGAATTTGTTAAATATCAAGGCCTATGAAAATCATTTTTCATTTAGTCTACGTGTACTAAATTCTCACTTCATATACATTACATCTACATCAGAAATATATAGTTGTCCACACGCAATAATACATACATTATCCAATTGATACCTTGACTACAGCGATAACTAATACCTGTTCTTATCGCAAAGATTAAGGAATTAATGAAAATCATATCACATACGGTCCTTTAAAATTAAAAATGTGTGACATTGAGTACTTTCAAATCAATCCGTATTATCTAGATCCTGCTTATAATGCAATGTAAAAACGGATGTACCGAGTTACATTATTATTTCTTCGTGGGAGAGACATGCTTCCGCACATATGGACTTGCAGCGCATATACAAAATCGATACTAAACAGTTACCAACCACTCAAACCACCTTTTCAATTCCCATTTCGGGGGAGGGAGGGGGAGAAATTAAAGGGCAGTAAAGCATTCGTAACTTTCGAGTTGCAGAACTCAAAATTATCTTGTGTCAATCATTTAAATTTAACACTTAAAAAGCTGATATCGAATCTTTTTCACAATTTTTATCCTAACGAAAATATAGAAACACTTTAGCCAACTATCTTACTTATAATTATTATATTAAAAATATGAACGTTTACGAGTAGTCGATTCATTTATAAATGGTCGTTATTCTTTTATGCAAAACAAGTCAACAATTTTATATGAAATATTGCATACGAATATTTTATGACGTCGACCTATACATACCTTCATAAGATACAGTTTAACATCTTAAACAAGGAAAACATTTATAGTTATTAATATCCACTTAGGTATATCCCAAACACAAAAAGCAAAACATCCGATCATTTTTATATGTACCTAAAGTGATTCTACTCTGCCTGATGGAAAGCATGAATACAATCCAGGAATAGGGGGCAACATCCACATTGTTAGAGTAGGCAATGCAGCATGGTGATCCATTCTTGCTGAAGTCAACGTGACTCTACTACCTACAAACAGTGTGTAAGTAATATTTTCTTTCCAATATTCAAATTTTGATTCAGATAGGATGTTTGTTTAATGAAACTGTAATCTGCTTACAAACTAACATTACACTGAAGAATTTACTGACCGTCGTCTGGTAATATGTATCTGTAAACACATAACAAACGAAAAGTATTGTTTTGATAGTCATACGCTGACCAGCCCCCATAGGCAAGTTGCAAACGTTTTTCGTTTTCTATTCTATTCAAATCAAATCAAATCAAACCATTTTTATTTCAAATAAACCATACAACGGCACTTTTGAAACGACAAGTAGTCAGTCAGTAGTCAGTCGTGAAGCTAATTGAATGTTCCAATTCGTAGATCCTATGGAGAAGAACAGACAAGAAACTCCATGGACACTCTTTTCCAACATTGTTTTTAGAATTTTTCGTTACATTGTTTAAGGCATTTTATTAAATGTGAGGACAATGTAACGATGCTGATATTTACACAGGCAGTGTCCAAAAATAATTAAACAATAAATAGAAGTTGTGAGATGACCAGCCCCGACTGGCGGCGCCCGTATCACGAGCATGACCAATGCACCAGCCATCGTCCAGTTCAACCATATCGTAGGGAGGAGCCGAACGACCCGCTACGCACGCCACCGCCAGCAGGGCTTTTGAGCGAGCATGACATACAACCGCTAGTCAACAAACAAACTTTCTCTTGTTTCATTGGCTAATTTCACTCAATCACGTGATCAAAACAAAATATTCGCCAATGAAACAAGATAATAGATAAATAGACGAAAAACGTTTACAACTTAGATAGGCGGGCAGATCAGCGGTGTACAAAAGAATGGTCCCATCCCCCTAACTGGCTGATGTAACTGGCTGAAGTGTATCAAAATCTGATAAATTGGAAGAGGGAAAAGTTGTTTTATTTTTATATGAACCTGCCAAAGACTCTCTACTTTGCGTCTCTGCCTGATGCAAAGCATGAGCAGAATCCAAGAGATGTGGTCACCATCCTCATTGTGGCACTCAGTAGAGCAAGGTGACCCACGCTATGGCGGTCTAGTGAGATGCCTCTGCTCTCGAACTCATTAACGAACTACAACAGCACGAAAGCTATTTGTATGTTAGGACACGGTTTTCTATTTTCTCTGAGCTAATCTGTGAAAGTACATGTGGGTATGGAATATATTTAAGTAATAAGTATTCACAGAATGGATAGGTTTTGTCACAACCATGACCTCCAAGTGAAACTTAGAGGAACGACTAGTGATGAAATAAAAATTGGCACACAATTACCACTCGTTACCAACTACAATGTATGAGGTAAATTGGTTCGTGTACGCTTACTTATACGAAGGAATAACTATTTATTCAATAATTTGCCTGCCATTTCAATCATTTGACTGCCTTGTTGGTCTAGTGGTTAGTGGTATGCGGCTGCTGATCAAGAGGTCTCGGGTTCGATTCCCAAGTCGGAAAATATTTGTGTGATACACAAATATTTGTTTCAGAGTATGTCTTATGTATAATAAGTATGTATTTACAAAAAAAAAGTATGTTTATGTATTTACATCAGTTGTTTGGTACCCATAATAAGCTCTGCTTAGTTTGGAACTAAATCATGTTGTGTGTAAGATGTCCGAAATATTTATTATTTATTTATTATTCCAATAACTGTACAAACTGTGCAATCTTCTTGAAAACTGTTAACTTTCGACATTTGTATGATTACTGTTAGTCTAAAATTATATGAATAACTTAGTCCTGAGCTGTTACCCGCTGCTATTGTTGCAAATCGCGAGTAACGCCGTAGATAGAAGCTGGTCTTAAAAATAATTAGCCTTAGTTACCAGCTATCTGCCAGTGAATGTCCGGTCAAAATTAGTTCAGCAATTTAAGAGAGTAGCCAGAACAAGCAAATAGAGAATTTTTTATAAATGTAGTTTGTGAAGTAACTACCGTATGTATATACTTTTTTGAAAAATATATACGATATTACAAACAGAAACTTCAATTTTATTAACTTGTATAAAAACTACCAGCGATTATTGACCTTGCTATCACACACTAGTGAAAGAGGAATTTAATTGCAGGGGACTTTATAAACATACATGAAACGGACACAAAGAACATCCAGACTCAGAACAATAAATTGTGAATCACACAAAATGTTATCCCATGTGGGATTTGAACCCATGACACTTGGCGCAAAAACATAAACAACTAGGCCAACCATGCAGTCATATAACTAGGCCAACAGTACTACAGCTATACAATCTTGAAGGTAAAATACATCTCACAAGTTTTATCAATCATACCTTTAATCTCTCTAGGTACTTTCACTTCTCTGAAAAATGAGTACAACGACAATGTCTTGTGATCAAAGTAATGTTATATTTTGCTGTGATTTTTTAAAGATTCGTATCTGTATATTTTTTACTAGAAACGAATGTAACCAAAGTCTGAGCTTGAGACTACTGAGATCTCAATATATAAGCATGTCCACATCTATACGCATGTTAATAATTCCAAAATAACTCTATATGCCTGTCTATTACGCTTTCACGGCCTAACCGCAACACCGAAGTCAATGAAAATTGGCATGGAAATACTTACTTGAAACTTGAGAAAGGACATAGGCCCTTACACCGCCATAACAAACACGCGAGATCGTAAGCAAAAGATTGTCATTTAATATGACTCTCCATTTACAAGAATTTCAGTAAGCTCTATTTTTTCAAAGAAAAAAGAATGTATTTATTTTCTTTTAAAAAAATACAAGTACAACATGAGGAAAATAAATCCTGTGTCATGTGGGACTTTACAAACATACATGAAACGAACACAAAGAATACCTAGACTCAGATCGAGAATTTATGAATCACACAGTGTTGTCCCACGTGGGATTTGAACCCACGACACTTGGAGAAGAAGAAAGCGTCATGGCGACCACTTATACCACTAGGCAAACCGTGCAGTCATATTTATGCATTTACTAGCTGATGCCCGTGGCCTCGATCGCATAAAAAATAGATGTTGGCCGATTCTCAGACCTACTAAGTATGCATATAAAATTTCATAAAAACCGGTCAAGCCGTTTCGGAGGAGTATGGGAACGAACATTGTGACACGAAAATTTTATATATAAGATATCCTATGTAACAAAGAAAAATCTGCAAACCAGTTTGTTAAAACTGTAAGCAGTTTCCTTATTGAACATCTTTTATTCTTTTAAATCAAAGATGCAACAACACGATTAATAAAACTTTATGTGTATAAAGATTATGATACTTAAAGTCGTGGGTTTCAACGCAAGACTTTAAAAGTAAATTTTCGTAAATATATGTCTTGTCTCTATATAATTATCCGCACAATTCTAGTAATTATAATACAAAAACGAAATTCAACTATATAATTATTTTATGGACGTGCCATTTTTACTCGACTTTTTAGTGTAATAATGATGGCATTATAAGGACATCAAAGTATGAGTAGTGTACACCAGTCATCGCCGTAAAGAGTAGCCTATATCTTCCTCAAGAATCAAGGCATCTCCATGCTAAACTTCATTGTAATTGATGTACCGATTTACAATCAGACACAATTACTTTTTTAATCTAACGTTTTTAATTTCGGATGAACATTTAATTTACGAAGAAAAATTTAACCCACAATATTAAATGTATAAAATCCCCCAAGACACGGCAACTCTTGATATTTTTTGTAACCAAAGTTTGAGTACCCTTAGCATTTGGAAGTCAAATTTATCTTGCCACATGAGAAATTATTTTCCGCCATTATGTTTTAAAAGTTATTGAATACTACTTCATCAGACAATTCATGTTCTGTTACGGTTTTTTGTTATTATATTATCTCTGGACATACTGATAAAATAATGTAAGGACGTTTACATAAAATACGATGTCGACAATCTCTGATATCGGCGCAGACGGTAATTTCATAGGACCATTTTGGACGATTGTAAATGCCGTGTCTTAGTGGAAACAGAATTGTTAAATCACTTAGGTATTAGCAGGAATCTTTAATATAAGTGATTTAATTAAGATAGTTCAACTAACTGCCTCGTTGGTCTAGCGGTTAACGTATGAAACAGCTAAACAAGAGTTTTCGGGTTCGGGGAAAGCTTAGAATTCCACATAGGAAAACCCTATATTATAAATAACAACAAAGATTTATCTTAACTTGCTGTATAAGTACTTAAATTCTCAGTGAGATTGTGCTGGTACTATTATGTATTCTGTGCTTATAATAAAAGATGGAGTAAGATAACTAACAGTTACTGTAGGTAGTTGCTAAAGGCTGCTCAAAACATTTTTTTCCATAAAATGATCTTTACGAGGGCCAAAATGATAAATGAAATAAAGGAGGAAAACGATTCTCGATAATTCATAACTAATCGTTAAAAGAGTTTAGATGGCAGTGACATTAATGTGCATCGAATGAGAAAATATATCGATAATAATAATTATAATATAATGACTGATGGACCGATTTTTAAACATAGAAGTTAAATGGCTGAGCCTAAATATGTCATCCACAATTCATATTTGTCAATATTCGTTCTTATATTTAAAAAGTAAATTATTAAATATTTAAAACAGAGGTATATCGTTATCTTAATGATAAAGTGGATTAGGTGCGTTCATTATTTATATCTGTTAGTGTATCAATCATGTTAGCATTTCATTAAGCTTTATGGAACAAGTATTTAAAATTTATTTAGTCTTAAAGCCTCTAACCGCAAAAAGTTATAACAAAGAACTTATATGGGTATATACTATCGTATTAAGTTCTTCATTTAATTAATGTCAACTAAATTACTCAATCGCTTAAGGAAACATAATATACATATATCACAGAGGTCGTAGATATAACAACTCATTACAAAAACACATAATTAATGACCAAGACATCACTAAATCGATATTAATCATCTACGTTGTTTAAGAAAATGGGTGATGTTGATTTTTAATACTTTTGTTTTTTTTTTTGTTTTCAATGTCTCATCTTTAAAAACAAAAGAATTTTATAAGTTTTACAAAAAAAACTTACTGCTCTTTCTTCCTTCCTGGACTTTGTACGTCAGGTCGGTGAACGCCAAGTCCACTGGAGGTCTCTTCGGCAAGTGTGTTAGGGTCTTGTGTTGTGCTGGGGTGATGGTCACTTTCAAACTCCCTTTCCTGTCGGAGATAATAGCTTTACTGTCGACAGATCCCGCAAGACACAATTCTTTGTCCACAACCATGTTGAATTTAACACAATGAATTTTATTAGCTAAAAACTCAGTTGGTCATTCCTACGTCACAAAGGAGTAACAAATATAAATTGATGAAATGCGCGATCCGCGCAATAGCCGCGCGCGCACTGTTCCCTGGTTCGTGGCCGACTGAGCCGACTGAGGCAGTTCCTCTAAGGGAGGGACGTTCGTTGTGACGTTGGCTGATTAGCTATACCAGTTTTGAACTTTGGCTCCGAATGCTCGTACATCATAATGACAGCCGTAACTTAGATGGCTTTTAATAAAGTAAGTATTTTAATAGATATAGTTTCAAGATGTATAGGCACAAGGCAATGTTGCTTGTGCGTTGTCAGTTGCTCTTAATAAATCAAGGCCAATTTTGAAAAACAAGTCTCTGAGTTATTATTGCATGCAAATGCATACGCAAAATAAAAATGTACTTCCATTGCCAGTATTATGCGGGCAATGGACGTACATTTTTATTTTCTACGATTGCTGCTTGTAACTCAAAGAACTCGTTTTTGATATCAGCGATTAAATAGCAGTCGCGAAGGGCAATGCAAGTTCACACGTTATTGAACTGTAGCTGTTATTTACTATGTACAAAATAAACATTTAACTAAAATAACATATATACAATTTGTTTTCTAACAGAGTACAAAACTTTAGTTAGAAGGTAACATAATGTTTCAGATTACGAAAGAAACAATCTTTGTTTTTAAATTGAGCACATCAGGAATATCTTTATAAGAGAATGAATGGTCACGGAGAAAGGCTTACTAATTTCAGATTCGTTCGTTCGATAACATGGTGCTCTTCTTAGAGAACGTTCACGATATGCTGGAAATGATCGAAGAACTGGAGATCGAATCAGGAAAGGTAGATGATTGAATTCATCTACTTCAATGAATTTCTCTAAGACAAAGAACTTGACCAACATATCCGAAGCAGCAATCTATCTACTGCCGTTGAAGTGGTTAGCAACTACGTCTACCTTTTTAGTAAACTACGACGAGGCCAAAGGGAAAGGCAAGAAGAAAGTTCTAATATATATATATATAATATAATGACTCGGTTTTATAAGTTTTATCCAATGTTTAAACATAGTCGATTTATGGTCTTTTAAGATGTTTTTGGTCAAGGACAAAAGTAGCACTTAGGTTCGCCAAGCATACGGTGAAAATTCACATGGCAAACTGACTTTAGAAAAGATGGTTTAAGAAATGAGCAAAGAGCCAAAAAACAGTTTTGCTGGGACCCAAATTGCGCTAAACGAAATGAATGAATTAGCCAGAGAACCTGCCAGAGAATGGAACTCAACTATTAAAATTGTTAACTGGCTCTCTTGCAACCACCCGCGGCGCTTACGGAATCGCAGAAAACTCCGGTATAAGAGGTTTTGATATAAAACTGCTGTTCCTCCACCGCGGTAAGCGGGGCTAGAAATCGTATCGTTCTTAGTAGCCTTTCAACGCGCTTATCTCGGGAACTACTGGTCCGATTTGAAAAAATCTTAAAAAGGCAAATGGGAGCGGAGCACCAATAAAGAATGTTTCTTGTTATTCTTTCCTCTTCAGTACTTAAACCTCAATCGGTCCGGTAGAGACTTTTGATCCTTATAGGAAACAGGATCGATTGGCATTTAAAAAAGTTTTTGCTTAAAATGACCATTTTCTTGCTGGCTGTACATTTTTTTCAAAATCTGTAAATGCAGTTCAGAATATCTTAAAAAATTATGGATAGTCTTCTTAAAGCGTTTTCCTGTAACTATAACGGTTAAGGTACCTGCCCTTACTGTCCCGTCTCAAAAATTCACCCTGTATACGTGAAATTGCGCCCAAAGAGGAGTGTGAAATTTGACACAGTTAAAGTTTATAAGGATGAGGAGTGAAGGAAGCAAAAAAAACTATAATCAAATTCAATGGGCGACCACTAGTTATATATAATGAAATTAAATTTATAATGATTTTTTTACTGTTTTATCTAATATAATAGTAGCTCTGCCCCACAGTGTTACCCAAGTCAAAAAAAATAGGCTAAAATACTTCTTATATCATTAACTACGAAAAAAAATTGTATTTAGACTCAATTAAGGAGTTATATGTTGTGCTCTGTGAACCTAAAAAGAAAATTTACCTTTTTCTACAGATCCAACTAAAGATCATCAGTGTAGCTATGTATTTTCAATTTCTTTTATAAGTATTAGTGTGTTATCTATAAACTCTTTAGAGCAATGTTTCTATGATCTATGTTAAGTGGCAACACATGTTGCAAGACATAAGACAAGTGTAGAAGAACATAATTTACGTTGACGGGTTTACTTATTTTCTATCTAGTATCTTTAAACTAGCAATTCTTGTATTATATTTATTTATTTATGTATATATTTGTGATCTCAGAAACTGCTCTAACAATGCTTTAATGCAATGCAATGCTCTAAGCTGAAATTTGGTATTTGGGGGATTTCTGGGGTGAAAAATCTATCCAGATTAGTTTGGGGAATTGCTAGTTTTCATGAGTTTTTTTTGTAATTAAAAAAAACTCAGGCAACTCTTAGCATTGATTGAGCATCTCTTTCTATAATTCAGTAACACCTAGTTGGTTAGTACTCCAACACATCAATACTACAGCTACTTGAGAGAATACATGGTGTTGATAAACAATAAACAGTAGTAACGGAGCAAAGCTTGATCACCCACATACTTAGTTATCTTATATACAGTTGTCTTCCAACAATCAAGTGAGTTCAATGCCTCTTATGTGCTATAAATAGCTGGACTATCAATCAACATTTATTAAATACTTGGTTTAAACAGATTATTAAGTCATGTATGCTTCATTTTTCCTACATGAATAGGTAACTTTAAACATCATTTCACAGAAAACGTAAACACTAAAAATACATTTTTTGTAACTTTCTCTTAAAGGTACAGGTCATTTCTAAGAAAAATAGGACAACTGAACAAAACAGTTATTTATTGTGCTTGCAGTGTTATGCCTGAAATTTTTTGATTAACATTTAATGCATTAATGCTGTTGCTAAATAGGTGAGATAAAATATTCACCTTATAATTATAGTACGTTGCAAAAAAATACTTCAGACAAGCAAATATCTCGCAAAACAACTTACCCTAAATTGTTGAGAATATATACGTTGTCCATCTTGCACAACTCATATGTCTAAACACAATTAGAAATTAATAATATTAGGTATATTAACAAATGTATAAAAACAAAGTAGTTCTCAATTAATACTTTTATATATAATGCGAAGCACTTCTTCATCTTCATTCCACTTTACTTAAAGTTGTCAAACTACGAAACTTTCTCCAAACAAATTGTTAGAAAGGGATGAAAGGCTGTGTAAATTACGGGTATAAAAGAGAAAAAGTATGTTTTCATTTATGGCATCTGACAGATGTCAATCATTGTAGTTGACGAATATCGAATGAAATGACGTCTTAGGGTACGCGTCTATTGGCACGCGCCGGATGCACCGCACGCACGGCACGCAACCGATCGAACGGATTTGCCTTGCTCATAAATGCCGGCGTTCGGTGCGGGCGGCGCTGATAGTGGACGCAGCACTATGTGAAATCATACAAAGCTAAATAAAATCCGTTGCGTACCGTGCGTGCGGTGCGTCCGGCGCAGGCCAATGGACACGTACCTTTAGGAGGTACTGATCGGATTCGGTCAGATTGAAACTGACAGCTGTCACTAAAAGGCTGATGAACAGAATAGACTTGTGTAGTTCATGTACTAAATACTATGAGGAACAAGTTCCTTTCAAGGAACTAGAACGAACTATTCCTCAAAGCTTAAAGTTCATTTATTACACTGTTGCTTCATGAATACAGTGAACTAGAGTTCTAAAGTTGTGAACGAAACGAAGCAGCTCTACGGCTGTTGTCGGCTCGATTGGTTCGTCGCTACCTCACGCCTCACTCGACGCATTAGAGCGAGCGAGATGTGTATATGGAAATTTATTATAGGAAAAAGCAGCGTAGATAACAATGTATTGACCAGCTTTTGACGCAGTGACAGGATTACAGAACTCTTTGCATTGTCTTTATTTTCATTGCGTTAGTTATTACTTTTGTTTAGCTATTATTTACAAAGACATGGAAGGTGTTTTGCCGTTGATTATTTTGAAAATACTTAATTCTAGTTCTCTATTTCATTTTGATTTTAAAAAGCGCCATTCTAATTTATCCACTTTAATTTATTTTCAACACGGTTATTATATGTTTAAAAATTAATATTAGAATGACAGTCTTAAGCCTGTTAAGTATGAAGGAAAATCAAAATATAATTCACTATGTAAATTCACAGCAAACTCCTTATAATTCAAATAAAAATCTAATTTACTCAATTAACTACGGTATATGGTGCTAAATGTACGAGTACTACGTAGTAGAAGGCATGTCTGAACTATTCCTAGTTCCGAATTAACAACTTAACCAAATGTGCTAAAGGAACTAAAGTACTAAAGGAACTATGGTACTAAATGAACTAAAGAAACTATGGTATTAAATGAACTAAAGGAACTATGGTACTGAACTAGTCACTTCGTAGTACGTAGTTAGTAGTCATTGAACTCATTGACAGAACGATCGCCTTATAAACGATTCCTTGCTCCGAATCAACAACCGAACTAGTGTATTAAGGAACTCAAGGAACTATAGTACTGAACTAGTTAATTTGGGTAACTGAACTAGATCGGATCGCTCCCTATAGTGCACGAGCAGGCATAAATCTAGAACATAAGTGTTTTACAGGATACCAATTTAATGCAAAACTTCACTTAGTAAGAATAACAGAATGATCTTGTCGTTATCTGTTTAAAACTTTTGTGGTCATTATCAGAAGATTACTGAAGGGAAGCCAGATAGAATGGAGCCGTCCGCTTGATTGCAAAAGTTTAGGTTACTGCAACAAATTTTTGAAGTCGATTGCAATGGAACATAATATATACTTCATTATGTATCTTCATTACATAAACTCAAAGAATAGTACGCACCCACTAATGTACTTGGGTATTTTCTTTTTCTTTTTCAGGTATTTTTTTCAGCCAGGGAGTGCAACACCCCCTAAGAGAAAAAAAACTGGCAGAAAGGTCTATTGTTTTTTGGGTGTGACCGTGTAATAACACGGTCACACCCAAAAAAGAATTGTGTGTAAATGAAACCCAACAAATGACATTTCAAAAGTGGTAGAATTAAAAAATCAGACCATGTCGTTTCATTTTATATAACTACCACGTTGTAGAGAGTAGAGTGTAGTGTAGACACTCAGTGTTGTCATTGTCATGTCATGTCATTTGTATTGTCATTTGTCATCATATTTTTACGTGAATTTGCGTCAAATAAAATTGATTAAAATAATGTGAATAGAATATTGTAATAATGAAACTTTGAAAAAAATCTATAAGACTTTTATAATGGACAGCATTAAAGTAAGCTATATGTTTTTAGTAACTATTTTTGGTATTGTTTTTATGTGTTCTTTGTTCATCAAAGTTTTTATTGTTTCAGAATTTTTCAGTCTCGCTTATCAAAGGTTTCGTAGACAGTTTACGAGGTGTAACCGTACTTTTATATTTAGATAAAGAGATCAATGAGCGAGCACTGAGTCGCTCACCGCTATCAGAGTTTGACAATGCAAAAAATAAACAAAAACAACCAAAAGTTAAACAGTAAGTTTATTATGATTTCCCTACATTCAAAGTTAATACGTGTTGTTTAATTATTGGCTGTTGTATTTTTAATGTTACATAATCACAATGACAATTACATAAACATGATTATGGGTGAATTAAATCACACATGTAATACCAAACATCCCCTCCTATGGCGAAGCGGGTAGTGGGGGTGTCTCAAAAGGTGGCAACGCCATTATTATTGCCTTAAAAAAATAACTTGTAACTTATATCTTCTAAATAAACTGGTATTAAATTTATTATTTTTATCTAATAGATGCATTTGAAATATAATTAATTTCTAGTAGTATACTTTTTTAAGAGAACTTTCAGGAGACTTTTGAACTCTTGTCCTTTATTATTGAAACATAACAAATTAGTTGAACTATTATCCCTACTAATATTATAAATGCCAAAGTAACTCTGTTACGCTTTAACACCTAAACCACTGAACCAATTTTGATGAAATTTGGTATAGAGATATAGATGGTACCTTGGGAAGGGGAATAGGCTCCTTTTTACTGCAAAAACCGACATACATGCAGGAAGAGCCGCGGGCATAGGCTAGTAGTGCATAATACGTTTCAGGACATAAAGACAATATTTGTATTAATCCTCATTTCTTTTGGATGTATGGAATTCAATGAATGGAAACAAATATCCAATGGATGTGTCCATCTATATACATAAATAAATAAATTTGAAGTGTCTGTTATTAAATGAACAGTTTTTTTACTAAATGCATATCAAAGTATATAAGGCACATACATCAAAAACCAATTTGAGGAAATTTTGTCTGTCTGTTTGTACTAACTAATCTTTGGAACAGCTGGACAGATCTTGATGGAACTTTCACTGGCAGGAAACTGATGACATGGTGGAATTACTAGTGATTTAAACCAATAATCAGGGTTAAACTGCGGGACTTAGCTAGTAGGAACAGTGATGGGTCGAGAGCAAAAACAAATACGGGTGAAAAGGCAAGAACTTGGCACATTGGACATAAATGAGATTAGACCCGAATAAACATAAGCCTGATATTTTTACTAATTATATTTTTATTTATTATATTAAATTATCACTGATATTTGAAAAAAACATGCGTTAAAGTTTTTGCCAAGTTAAAAGACCCAATGTGCCTGGGCATGAACCCATATCTAGGTATGTGTCTTGCAGTACAGTGTGTTCAGAATATTCAATATATCAATATTGAATATTACATACTTGAAACTACTGATAAAAGCTGTTACATCTCAAACAGTTCCAATCAATAATTTTGGCTAAACTTTATGTAACTTGTTGTATTGATTCAAAAAAAGAAATTGTATCACCCACTGATTACTCATGTTTTAATATAAAATAACAATTCAATTTAATATCCAAAATGTAGAATGTCTATCTGTTATATTGCACATAAATTTATTAGGTCTACTAAAGATTCTTCCTACCAATGATTGACACATAGTAATTGGGCTTCATGCCCAAAGATAGTGGTGACTGAACATATTTACACACTTTGGAACTAAAACAATATCCTTAACACATAGTAACGATCTTTCTGGATTACTATATAAATTTAACAAAAAAAAACCGACTTCAAAGAAAAACTATTCTGAGTACTCAAATCGCGACATTTGTGCCTATGATATGTGAGGAGTTCCCTCGATTTCCTTGGGATCCTATCACCAGATCTGGACATGGTGACGATGGGACCACCTGTGAGCTACGCCAAATCCAATGCAATTTTTTTTTTCAAATCGATTCATAAATGAAGAAATTATCGACAAACATACATAAAAAAAAAGATTCCAACGAATTGAAAACCTCCTCCTTTTTTGCTGTCGGTTAAAAAGTCCTAAAGAAAGTGTGGTGCACCTTATCATTTAGGTATTTCTTCACTACCCAATGGTAGACTGATAGAAATGCCTTTGCTATTTCTACCGCCCAATTTATAAGTTGGCTATTGTAGATACAGTTTGAGCATAAGTTTTAAATAAACAATGACTGCTAACTGGGATAATAATATTTATCAGTAATAGTATGATAAAGTGGTGGAAATCAATTTTTTGAAATATATTTAAGCCTTCCAAAGTGACTCTACTCCGCCTGATAGAAACCATGAGTAATATCCACTTGTAGGGGGTCATTATCCTCGTGCAGACAATGCAGCATGTTGAACCACACCATGGCTTCCTGGTGAGACATTTCTGCATCATCATCGGAGAGAATGATGCTGAATGATAGGGCCTCTGGTCTCACACTCACCAAAAAATACGACAGCACAAATGCTGTCATATAGTAGGTGTTCTGTGTGAGGATGGTACCGCCCCAGTTGAACCGGCCCATTTGTGCTGAAAGAGTGTTTTTACCAATCAATGCCGCTGATGATTTAGTAATTTTGTAAACTGTGTGAACCTATTTATAATAGGAGTCTGCTTGTGGTGAATGTATTATGGATATGAAAAAGTAACCTCTAGTGTACTTGTACTAGTAAAGTCTAGTGTACTTCAGTTGTTTTACAAATATTTCATTGATACATTTGTTACAGGGAATCAAAAGTACTTACAAGGGTGTTGCAGTCATGTGTCCTCAATGGCTTTATATTTTTGTGTAGCATATTAGTATTTGAGTATGCACTTCTACCTGCGGTCAAGTACTTAGTTACCGTGATATTTGGACACAATCCCGGTGTGGCGCACAATGTATGGGCGTGGATGCAACCGTTCCTGTCCATGACATTTAGAATGATATGGGTGCTTCCATTATTTTTATTGAGTAAACTAGTCAATAGTTTGTGGTTTCAAGTGAGTAATTTGTGTTTATTATTATTTTATGTGTCTTGCAGCGTGTTCAGAATTTTTTATTTGGTAACCAAGGTGATTTAATTTTTCCTGGTGGAAAGCATATGTGAATCCAGGAGTTGGGTGTCTCCACACTCTATGCGAATGCAGGCAGGAATTGGCGATACTATGGCCGCCAAAGGCTGAGACTATGAAGCAAAATGATTGGGCCTCCAATCTCGAACTCGCCAATGAAATACTACAGCATGAATGCTTTCATTTTTAGGTTGGTCTTCTATGTGAGGGTAGTACAGCCCCCGTCGAGCCAGCTGGTCAGCATGACATTCTTATTTTAACACACAATTATGTATCATTTAGAAATATTACCCAGCCAGATAGGCATTTTTACTTTGTAACATATCTTTGTTTGATAAAATCTGATTTGACTAGTGATTAAATATGCCATTGAAAATTGATTCTTATTTTATTAGGACATAGCGGACTCTGCGTACCGTCACAGACGTGGACGGCCACAGTTCATGTCGAGTGTCAGTAAAATAATCGCTGATTCACTCTTCAGCTTGCTGGTGCAAGCCTTATTTTTAGTGCAGGTAACATTCTCTATTATAATTTTCACATATATATTATTATTATTTTTTTCAATTAACAGTTCTGAAAACTTAATAAAATTAGAGACTTGGAATGAGAATTAATACCATTTAGCTAAAACTATGTAAAAAGTACCTTACTATTGAATGTAGCTCAGTTTATATTAAGGTCGTAGTAGAAATATTAATTTAAAAATTAGGTATTTGAATTTGGAAAAGTAAACTAAATCAAAGTTTAAGAGTTTTAATATAAACTAAATATTTTTGATACCTGATACACAACGCCATCTAACGCCTGAAACTAAGCAAAGCTTTTTTTGTAGATACCTAAATATTATGCATCGAAAACACCCAATTCCAAGATAAATATTTGCAAATCATAGAAACATTGGATCCGACTCGGGAATTGACCCCGAGACCTCGGGCAGTTATTTCTTTTGAATGATTACTGTAATAAAGAATTATATCGTTAATGATTTCTATTCTTTCTTTCAGAGTATGTTAGTCAGTATGTTACCTATAACTTATATAGGAGAACTGCTCTTCCTCATTCACATGTGTCTCCTGTATTCGCTGTACTCATTTGAGTATAAATGGTTCAACATGGGATGGGAACTCCACAAGAGGCTCACGTTTATCGAGTCCAACTGGCCTTATTTCCTTGGCTTCGGACTGCCCCTGGCTGTGCTGACGCAGATACCACAGTCATACATTATTAGGTAAGATTATAATTGTCCAATTAAATTCACTTACGTATTGGTATACTAATTACCTCTCGCGGTAGTAGTTGTTCAGGTACAACAATAATCACAGGTACAAGATTTTATAAGAACTAGTACTAGTTAGTTACAACAATTATCTGTCCGTCAGTCACGTCATAATCGGGCAAGTCGATACAGAGATTAGCCGGAACAAACAAAATATTTCAAATTAATTCTTTGGTAAAGTACTTTATATACGTGCTCGTACATACTATCATGCATCAAGATAAAAAAATACTTTACAATGGTCCCTTAGCCGGCTCTTACGATACCCTCGCATTCTTAATTCACTACCGTTATATCCCTTTTTACCACCTTCCCCTAACTTTAAAGGTGCTACTTAGAGACAGGTGATCGGCTGAGAAAGGTCATCGACTTGGACCACAGTATTATTAAGACAATGGCAATGGACAAATGGCAATGGACTGACCATATATATATCGTAGAAAATCGTGTTGGGGCAAAACAGGCTCTTAAGTGGAGACCGCGTCAAGACGCCTGGCAGGGAAAAAAAAAAAAAAAAAAAAAAAAGGAGCTGAATGCGAGAAGCCGAAGATCAACCAAGTAGTGTTCCAATTGGAGAGGCCTATATCCAGCAGTGGACTGCGATAGGCTGATGATGATGATGACTTAGCTTAGAGAGAGATACTTACCTTATCTTGACATTTTCGTTGTCACCAACCTATAGAAGACATCTAAGTTCTTACATGTCTCCTAAAATTAAGGGGCTACCTACTTTAGGTACTACCTACTTTAGTGATTCCTAGTAAAGAGGCGGTTTAAGTATAGTTGTTGAAAACGGACATTAGTCATTTAATAATTTATGTTACAGTGGTTGCGTGTTTTCTATATTCTTCCCCGTGTTCATTCTGAGTGGAAACGAAGCTTCTCCCGTCATCGGAAGGTGAGGATAAATACTTTTTAAATTTGTCTTTATTTCAAAACAAATCTTTTAATTGAGTATTAAGTACCTACTGATTTCTATTGTTTTACATTGTTTTTAAGAGTTATACTGAACATAGTTAATAGGTTTTAATTTTAAATAAATCACCAACTTCGTTTACATCATGGGCTCGACCAGGGCGGTACTAGCTTCTAACAAAAAGCCAACCTAAAGCTGTGTGTCAAATCAAATCAAATCAAATTTGTGGTTGGTGTTGGTGGGTGCGAGACCGCAGGTCCAAAGATGCAGAAACATCTCACTAGACTGCCATAGTGAGGGTCTCCATTGTTCACATTCACAATGAGTATGGTGACTACTGTTCTTGGATTCTACTCATGATTTCTATCAGGCAGAGTGGAGTCTTATGTGTTTATAAAAATTTTGACCAACCTTAAAATTCATAATATTAGAGACTAACTGTATTGTTGTAAATCGCTAGTGACGCCACGGAGAGAAGTTAGTCTAAAAATAAGACTAAGTAACTCCTGTCATCAGTTTTCTGCCTGTGAAAGTCACGGCAAATCCTGCCGTTCCAGATATTACTCGTAACAAACAGAATTCTTAAAATTGATTTTGACGTGACGTCTTATACTTCGATGGAGCTGGCTGCACGCAAGAGAAAACATGACTCATGCGGCGTTACCTCGCTCTGACGCGTTTCATTTAAGGCTTGAAGTGCAAGCGAGAGCGCGGAACGAGCGACAAAGAGGCACAATCTTATGACGTTGTCACGTTCAACTATCGTCAGTAAACCGACTTTACAGACAATTGATTTTTTTGGTAATATGTAGCCTAAATACTTCCCCTATGCATTTAGTTAGAAACTGTTAATTTATTACATACACACACTTCAATTTTATTTATTCCTATGATTATTATAACCAACCTAGTTGTATTTTTATGTACATAATAATTTAATATTATTGTATGTATATTTGCAGCGATTACCCACTCCGGCTATTCTCCCCTGTAGTCGCAATATCGAACGGTATGTTCAGATTTGTTCGTCAGGGAGCTGATGTGGTGACACAACGGGACAGATGACTCCCCGCCACAAACCACTGAACTATTTAGTTAAGGTACTATGGTACAGGGTTGTGCAAACTCAGTGTACGCACTTGTAGACATATATATATTAGATTAGATAGAATTTGGACATTGAATTTCATAAGAGGGTTCCTTGATATGTTTAGCCCACAAAATACTAGTTTATGTTTAAATAATACTTTTATGAATAAAATAATCGTTTGTTCGTAAGTAAGAAAAATCAATATGTTGCCGCCCTTGCATACGCTAAACCGTAGCTACTAATCTGATGGCTTGACTAATGCGTTCGGTTCTAGTTCTGGCCGTCAGATTTTACACATTGTATCCGACTGCTGTCAGACTTGTGTGTTTTGGGTTTCCAATAATCTGGAAACACGACTGACATATATGGTCATGACATATATTTTAATTGTTTGATGTCTAAATGTAGCGACTTAAATGAACCCTCTTATAACCAACGGACAGCTTTCTAACATGCAATTTTTGCGGTTGTGTTTTTTGTATTTAAAGATTGTAATTTGTAATGTTTGACCGTTGCGTTTCCAACATTCTGGAAACACAGCTGACAAATAGGAGACTACACAACGAAACTCGTGAGGTTTTGTATACACAATAATATGCTTCTATACTCTATTCTAATTACGAAGTCCCTTTTGACACTTCTTAAAACGTAACTCTTCAACGTTTCGCATAATTTGAAATAAAAATCATTTTTTGTTCATGGTCGTAAATCATAATTTAAATATACACAGTCAATCTAAATCATTATACAATTAATTCACACACACAATCAACATATTATTTTTAGACATCGTGCTCAAAATAATGAAATTTTAAAAGATAATAATATTTGAGTTTACGTTCTATAGTTTTATTTTTACTTTTTATAAAGTGACATGACTAAAAGAATTGTATAAAATCGGTATGATCAATCAATCAATTGATCGATCGTTTATAATCGATTCTACAGACGATGATGAGGGTGATGACGACGATGCCGACCATGAAATATCAATTTCGGCTAGTGATGATGAACAAGTTTAATAGTAATCAATAAAGTTCAATAGCGGTTCACTAAGCGGTACTTTACTAGTACTTGATTATTGACATCTGTCAAATGGGCCTTCGTAATTGGAATAGAGTATAAATGTAACAACCCTAATGAAACCTCGTAAATCCAATATTTTTGGAATATTTTTACGAATTTTAATATTATTTTTCAAATAAATAAATGCAAATAATTGCATTTTAACACGTCATAGTACACAAGTAATCGTCTAGCTAACATATAGAAGCTAGAGGCTTAGCTTTAATGTGTGTGATCTCTGGTAAAAAAATTAAATACATTGTTTTATGTTGTAAAACGAAAGATAGAGAAATCTTATACAAAATCAGATTAATATATTTTGAATACATATTATTATCGTACAACAAATTATCGTACTTATAATTTAATAATTAACTAAGAATAGGCAGTTTCGCCTATACAACCACCAGCGACTGGTTTTCCTTTGACCTCATTGCATAAAGATACTAGCTTTCGCCCGCGTCTGTCTGTTATCGCGGTAAAAAGTAGCTTATCTCCTTTCTCAGCCTTTAGACTATCTGGGTACAAAATTTCAATTAATTTAAATCGGTGCAATGGTTTTTGAGTTTATCGCGAACAGACAGGCAAACGCGTTGGAGAACTTTATAAATATTTTCGTAGCTCAATATTACTTTCTAGCTCTTTGTCTTTTGTATAACATTCTATTTAATCCTTTTAACCTACGTTACTTTAAATTCACTTCCTTACACGATACACATTTAAAATTACTGTGGTCGTCTGAGAACTTCACCCTGAAAATGCCTAAACATTCTATCAAATTTCTCGACCATTCTTTGTCTATCGAACTGCTAATGAACGCCTAACACAAACACTAACTTCCTTCAAGTCTTCAAGAGACTAGTAAAAAAAAACATTACCTGGAAGACATCTAAGTCCCTTAATCTAGGTACTTCTCTTTTTCAACAATCCACACTTCGTCTAACTTCATATACTATTATACATATATAATACTTTAATTTCCCCTTAATATACACTTTTTATTACACCATACTCTATACGTTTCTTCTAATCAAGTTTCTGCTCTTGCCTTCGAGCCATAAGGCCGCCACTTGTACCTACATATCTAGTATTAAGTCCTTTTGTAATTTATCTGGTGTACAATATTTTAAATAATCATTAGTATTATTCTGAAGCTATATTTCGTAACGTTACTATAAATAGATATTTAATACGAATCAACGTGCAACTTTTACTAGTCAGTTCGACACAAAACATTGCATTTTTAAATAATTAAATTGTGCATTGTATGTGAGAAATCCATTGTTATATAATAAATTAATTATGAGGCTTAATTTTTTATAAGAATGGTAACGTAATGTTGAGAAAAACTTGAATCTAATAAATATAAATGTTAAAAAATATAGCAGATCTTTGAATTCTTCACGACTAAAAACCATTTTGAGTTCGTGGGTACTCGGATAAATTTTGAGATCACAGGAACTCAAAAATATTATTACCTCGCCGGATTTCAGAGATATTTTAGTCCATTGGTACTCAGAAACGTTGAAAAGTATTTCTAGTTTTTTAATTGTACATATCAATACGCCAAGTGTTACAAACTCACAATAGCTTAGAACAGAAAATAACTAAAGACTATTATTAACAAATAGTTTAAAGGTCTTTTTATCTCATTATTTATGAAGTAAGCTGTGTCCTAGTTTTTTTTAGAAGTGAAAATAGCCATATTGGCCAGCCTTTATCTGATATTGTAATATAAAATGTTTCACCACTTGTGATCTAGATGTTAATATGTATGTATATTTTGTTCCAAATAACGCATATGATTTTATGTAGATATTTAATACACTGTCTAAAGAATAATTTGCACAATCCTGTAAGATCGGTTCCCTTAATCTACCTTAGTTAGTGTCATTAGATTTAGCTAGATTATAGGAACTGGTCGTTAATTATTATGAGGCCTATCGAGGGTCGGTGTGGCTTCTTATTATAGTCATTAATTTTGGAGACATGTTGCTCATAATGTTGTTTAAGGAGAAAAAAATTGATGTCATTAAATATCCAATACGAATTTAATTTGAAATCGTGTAGATTTACATATACTTATTGTTCGTATTCATGAAAAAATCGCCCAAGTGCATGTCAGGCCACGCACAGGAAAGGGTTCCTCAGTCAACTATAATGGTACGTGGATTTAAAATCGTATCCAATATAGTTTTCTTTTAAAGTTCATTACAAGGACCACCATTACGAATTTTTCCAGATTTTTTTAGCCAGCCGTTTAGCTTTTACAGGGGGGGACGCCCTGTTTTTACAAAAAAGTGCCCTTTAAAGTAGAATTTCTCGCAAAAGGATACCTAAATGAAAAAAATTGTCTCAGAAACCCTATTTTTTTAAAAAAGACCTATCTAATGATACCTCACACGATGTGGTGGGACGACACTTCTTGTGTAGGGGAGGTACCCCAAATAAAAATATTTTTCATAATTTTATTGTAGCACTTTGTCGACGTAATTACAACACATATTCATGCAAAGTTTCATCTTTCTAGCACTTACCGTTTGGTGGGTAAGTCGAGGACGGACAGACGGACATGACGAATCTATAAGGGTTCCGAGTCATAAACTTCGGAACCCTAAAAAGAGTCTTCAATAGCCTTTAATAACTGCTTGAATCTCCTAATGGCCGTTGTATAACCTATGCCTAGATAAAATTGGGATTTTCATATGATTTATTCAATACTTTCATTGGTATTCAAAACTTTTATTTCTGTAAGTTTTAACTGACAAAAACAATAATAAATACTTTTTTTTTCAAGAACCGATCTGTAATTATGATAATTAAAATTATGAAAATAATTAAATCTGGAGATAGGATATTGAAAACAACCCTCAGTAAACAGTTTTTTATTTCTTTTTTTAAAATTACCAGTTAGTGAATCAAACAGAACATGGAATTCTTGACTTGTACTCTTTTTAAACTATAAGTTCAAAATCAATATTGAAAATACACCTTTTTGCACACAGCAAAGCTTTGAGAAAAATATTTGAGCGCTGTGACTTTTTCTTATTTTTGAGAGACGCTGCTATGTCTCCACCGATATTTGTATTGGATATTTATTTAAAAAACGTGTTTATAATATATCAAAATGGTGCCTGGATATAACTTTATACAGAGGAAATGAGTAATCGCTTTGTATAGTGTTATGATAGATTATAATACAATCATTCTCATTTGGATATGTCTGAAATTGTGATTATTTTTACATGACATAATTTATTAAACGGACTGACTGATCTTTGGCTGTTTTATTAAACCCAATCTATCTTTTATTTAGCGAACTACACGTTAATTTGTAAAAAAAAAAAACGAAAGAACAACAACAATGTCTGCAATCGACGATTCGTTATAAACGCATGATGTTCCACTGCTGGGGTCGGGTCAAGACCATGGGTCCGTAACTACAGAGGATTAACTATACTCTGTCCATTCCTTTATTATCTTTTTACAGTTCAACAAATTACCACACGTCACCGATTCGATTTGAAATCAAAATCAATCGATATAATATTCTTTAAGTTAGTATTGTAAATAAATAAAATGTGCACTATAATAATATTTAAATAGCCTAGAACAAAGAAAACTTCCTAACACTCACTTGAAGGTCGGTTTAGTAAGTATTATGTGATTTTTCAAATGTATTTTCTGATAACATTGGATTTAAACGTTATTAACCACGTGTTTCAAAGTTAAATTTTAAGTCAGTCCAAAAATTAATTAATTAATGCACAGAGTTATTGTTCTTTATTCTAAGTTTGAACTTAAATTACAAAATTTCGACTTAATTCCTTGCAAATAATGAATCTTGAAGTCATACTATTTTATTTTTCCTTTTATTTTATTAAATTTACAGAAACAATACTTACATGAAGTCAAATTATTTTGATCTTAATAGGTAATATGATAGATTATTTTAATCGTTGAATCGATTTATCGTATTTCAAAAACTGTTTTATGTGTTGTTTTTAGCTATGCACACTGCCCACTTCCCTACCTGTCTATAAAGTACGAAATTACTGTAGTACATTATTATGAAAAAAAAATACCGGTAATTTATAGGCGTGACCTAGACAAACGAATGGACAAAGTATAGAAAATATATAAGACAAAAACTATAATTGACTATTTATATTAGGTCCAAAGTGAACATTTACAATCAATTAACTAATATTTGTTTGGAACCTTATGTGAATTAAATGTTAATAAAATATTTAATTAATGTATAAAACTAGTGTTTACCGAAATTTCAGGCAATTTAAACGTTAAACGGGAGTTATAATATTGTTTAATATTTTGTCATAATAGGACAATTATCACACTAGGAATATGGTCTGTTTCGCGGGAGACAAACATATAAGAAACGAACATAAAGACAGATAGTTCGATGCCCACTAGAAGGCATACAATTAGTGTTAAATAATGTATGTATATTATTACGCTACAAATAAAACTATAAAATTCACATAAATAATTTATTTAAATTCATTCATTCACATACATTTTATCACATGTTTACCTATAAGTTATCTAAATGAGTACATATTAAATGAATAGTGCATGGGCAACATCAACTCTGTGCTGGCATACCACATTTTATAGGCTAAAATTTTTTTTAGTTCAAATGTAATAAAGGAAAGTAAGATTGTACACAAAAAAATCTTATATATTTCTAATACAACATTGACATTATATTCTGAATCATACACCTAGGTCTTATCCTCAATTTGATTTGAAAAGAATAAGCGTTATTACTAGCTGGTAAAGATGGTCGCAGACTTACATTGAAGCATGACTAACATAGAGTGTTACAGATTAAAAGTTCTGCCATGCTAGAATAGCACTGCATGATATTTATGCAACATGCATTATTTTTGTGCTAACATAGTATCAAAACCGTAGATTAAATTATAAGTGGTATACCTGTGATTAAATTATAGGTTTGAACATATATGCTTATAATTACTATGTATAACTTATCTATACTGGCAACTAATACTCATTTATGATTAAAGCTTTAAAATCTAAAGGTTTACAAAAAAAAAAAGTATTATCACATGTAACAATTCTTGTGAAAACACTAATTTATGCATTCACTTAAACTAAAATAAAGGAATTTAATGACTTATCAACAGCCTTTAACAGTCCACTGTTGGACATGGGCCTCTGCTTTGAAAGGAGGTTTTGGCCTACTACACCACGCTGGCCAGACCTTGGTAAAGGGTTTGTTTCGAGTTTTCCTTCTCTTGGCAGTGATGTTAGCTGCTTATTTTGTTCCTTTAGTCGTCTCTTACGACATCCATGGAATGAATAGGGGTATGTAATGAATAGGGTAACGACATAGTTGTTTTAAAAAATTCTAAATCGTCAAAAATAGTTTGCCTGTCATCAGCAATTTCCTAAATATGTTGTGGATAGTACGTTACAATTTACTAGTTTACTACAGAGCGGCCTTATTTTAGATTTCTTTATAGACGAACTTAGTTTATGATCAAACTGCTTTAGCATGTTAAGAGCCAGATTTAATCTTGCAAGTTGTTCGTCTAACATAAAACGCTAGGTTCTTTATAAATTTCAATTATATTTATATGACTACTATATCTAACGAAATGTTTGAATGAGCTGCAAATTTTTATTTCGGAAACTCCCTCCTGTTTATAATAATAGGTGTAGTAAAAAGAAATCCATTATTTTTGCTCGAATTTGAACGCTGAAACTGATTCAACTAATCACAAAATAGTCACAGGAGGTATTGGAAGAATAATTGAATCATTTTTATTAGATCCATTATGTTTGTATTTACTAAAAAAGTATATAATAATGTAATGTTTTTTATATCTGTTGTCTAGTACCCATAGAATAAATATTTTTCGGACATCAACAAGCTCTACTCAGTTTGCGACTAGATGGCGTTGTGTGTCAGATGCTTGTTTTTGCCGAAATGTTTTTTTTATTACTAGGAACTGACACACAGAACATTTGCAATAAAAAATAAGCACCACATGCTACCACTGAGTCTTCGTAAAAGCCAGCAAATATACAAAATACAATACAAATACAGGAATACACGAGATTTAAAATACACTGCTGATTTACATAGACATGTATTATATATATTTAAACATTAAGATTTATTTGATAATACATTTTTAACCCTTATAAAACCAATTGTTTAAAAAGGCGTTTTACAAATTCGGGCTTATATACCGTTTAATTTTAATCGCATTTCTAATATAATTACTTATAAATATTAATATGTTTTGGTAATACAATGTCATACATCTACTTTTTATTATACTCCCTGTAACATAGATATTTAAACTTTAAACGGTTAAAAAGAACATTTATTATGATTTATCAAATATCTTTAATAGAAATATGATTACTATTTTATAATAAATATAACTTTAAACATTGAAAAGGTAACAGTTTTTTTTTTATTATAAATTATCTTAAATATAAAGACTACGAAAAAGTTAGAAATCATACAATTCTTATTGTTCGACATTAATGAAACGGATAAAAGACACAAATGGATGTAAGTACATATACTACATACATATGTAACATGTTATAAAATATTTACCTACTCGCAATAAACCCATAAAAACAACAATCACAGACATTTCTTGGACATAAAAGGCGCAGAGATACATATTTATTAATATAGAGATGTGGAACTCCTAACTAATAATCGTTTTAATTGTTTATCTACACGGAGTGTAAGATCACAATTTATAATATATATAGTATACACGACTTACAAAAAAAACTATACATTTATATGTTTTGAAGATTCATTAAAATAAATTTAACTAAATAACCACTACCAAGTGTGTACATAGTGCACTATGTGCTATGTACTTTAATATGTAGTCTGTGACGGATATTTCAATTGTTTTATTCTAATAGCGCATCCAGACCCTCGCGCCTCGGACACGAGTCTTATATATACATATATTAATAATTAGTATATAGTGTGGATGGGCTATAACACATAAATAATTAATCGTAACTGTTTATATTACGCCTAACATAGGCATCAATATGTATATTAAGTATTTATTTACAAGGCAAATGGCTAAAAGTAAGCAAGTCGAAGCTTTCATGAGTTAAAATTACCTTTCGAGATGTTTGTTTTAGTGTATTACTAATTAGTAAGTAAATAATTAATACCTTTTACGTAGGTACACTGATGATGTATTTTTTATAAACTATAAAATCTATATAAATTTAACTTAATAATATTATACATTAGTGTCATTAGGTGTGTGAAATGTGTGAGAATAATTATTATTCATTTTTCCTCTTTTTTTTTTAAGTTAAGCCCATCACTGAACGGCATATCTTAGATGAATCTAATTTACTTTTTAGCAGACACTATATACATCGATTTATTCTTTAAAATTAACTATGAAAAGATATCATTTTTGGCAGCAAATATTAATATTATGACTGTTTGTTGACGTTATACTATGACTATGACGTTATAAAATATATTATTATCAAATAAGTGAAAAGTAAAAAAATCAATTTTATTGTTCGCAGTTATGAATGTTAAGAAAGAATAATAGTTTAACAATAGTACATTGTTCACCGAGGGAGGAAAGGGACCGATTACTAGCGAGGGAGCAGTTTGTGGCCCGAAAGCGCAGCCTAGGGCCACACTACTCCCGAGGTAGGAATGGGACTTTCACCCGAGTGCTACACAGTGCTTTATACTACACCTGAAAAGAACATTTAAAGTATTTTTAAAATAAAATGAAAACGTAAGACACCATGTAAGACACAATTTAGCTTAGAATTTGACCAATATTTCGCGCATCTTTTGTTATTTTTTTATTCTTCACAAAAGGATGTCAGTGGCACGGAGATTCCATATTTAAATTTAATGAAAACTCCTTGGGCAGGCTCGCGCCATAGATAAGATAACACATGAGAAATGAAAATTCATACAACTTTCTCTCCCGCTAAAACACTTTAGAAATGGATTTTCATACATTTTTTCCACCCGCTTATTCAGGTCAAGGAAAAGACTAACGTTCTCTTTTCATTTTCAGGGAATATTGACTACTGTTCCGATCAGGTGTAGTATAAAGTATTTTACTTAACTAATATGAAATAATATTGTTATAACAATATGTGCTTACCAAGTAATATCTTGCGAGTGCAAAAGACGCTAAAATTCTTCTAAAACTACGAGATAATGAAAAAATCTTGTCTTATTATATGGAATGTAAGTAACGAGTTGTACTCAATTTAAAAGCTATTTTATTTGCACACCAGACAACACTTACTCGTTCTTGAAATAGGTACATAAAAAATAGAGCACAGATAAATTTTATTAAAAATAATAAGTAATATTTCTGATTTCACACGAAATGAAATAATTGAATATTAAAATATATTAAACTAAAAAGACATTCGTTCGTACAAAAAACAATGTTTCTAAAACATCTTTTATACTTGGATACAATTGTTTGATACTTAGCAATATTTTATCTAGGTATAAATAAAATATATATCTTGAAATCAATGTTATATATAAACATCATTTTATTTTCGTAGCACAGGTACAAAATATGAAAAAAAATATGACAAGTAAACTACTTATTTTTAAAGGAGTGTTCTACGCCATCTTTTGACGTAATATTACATTATGACGAAGTAAGTAAGATACCTTTCGTACTTAAAAATATACATATTTAGGTGTGTGTTGAGATATGTCGTGTCTACCTAAGTGTGAAGAGCGATGTGCCCGTCACATTGGACCAACATTATATTACTGATCTCAAATTATGTAAAATGCAATATTTCTACAAATTTATACGTATATGAGCTCTGGTTAGTAATATACTACAATATAATTTCTGTAAGGGATACGACAATTAAGAATAAGGCATCGCTTCCAGTTATAAGTGAGTTTGAAGTTTTGAATGATACATCACTCACACCACACATGTACGGAGATACACGAAAAAAAAAACTATTTTAATTCCTTCCAAACAGAACATTACAGTATGCAATTACGTACAATCCATCTATGTATTAGTATTATGTACTGGTAACTGGTAATTATACTCAACCGCACAGAACGCAATTTTCTATAAGTCGAAATCATCTGCCAATTTGTAACATAATTAAAAATTTAGTAACACAGAAAGATCAAATCCACAAAGGGTTCTGTATGAATTATAACAGAAGACAAAGTCAAACCTGGATAAGTGAGAAAACTCTATAAGTGGGAGTAATACCCAGGACCCGTCATTTTAACCTCCCAAAACCTCTATTAGCGAGAAACAGAAAAATCTGTCAGAGTCGTTTTTCCCTCATATACCTCCGTAAGTGAGACTGCTACTTATATACACCTCTATATGCGAGAGTCGAGCTTTATATATTATTTAGGAGGAACTATAGCTACAATAAAAATACATAGATACAGTAACAAATGACAAAACAAATTACAAATTTAACATCTGCTATTTTATGACTCATTCATAACTTTCGTGAAACTTCCTACAGTTGTTTTTGTATTGTTTTCATGTCAATATTGTATCTATTCTGTTCGTGGAACTAAATAACGTTGTTATTTTATCGCATTCTTTTCGAATGGACACGTGTGCCTGTGTACCGTCCTGTTTGTCGGACTTACTCGGTTTACAGTTATCAATTGCGAAGGAAAGTTCTGTTCTGCATCATGTCAAAACGGAAAATTAAAGTACTGCCATTAAGTGATAAACTTAAAAATAGTGAATGCGTTTGAATCCGGAAAATCGCGAAATGAAATTCAGAGGGAGTTTAATTTACCAGAATCCACCTATTTTAAGATTATAAAAGACTATAAAGTCTTAGTGCTCTGATGGACATGGAAATATTAAGAGGACTAGAGATTCTGAATTTCCCAATATCGAAAAGTGCCTTTTGGAATGAAAAATTTTTCTTTCAACATAGATGGACCATTGTTGAAAGAAAAATCTAAAGAGTTTGCTACAAAACTTGGAATCCAGAACTTTTCTGCTAGCAAGCTGCTTCTGAAGATAAGTGCTTTACCTTTGACGGAACTCTCAAAGAACCACACCCTGAGTAGACTCGCCCTACCGCGTTTGTCACACATCTTTTTGAATAAGAGAGAAACGCTACCCATGTACATGCATTAACGAGAAACTCGGGTTAGTGAGAAACCTCTTTAAGTGAGAATGAGATTGTGCCCCCTTGAACTCTCGCCTATCCAGGTTTGACTGTACTTTATCTTTCTGGAACAGTTTAAAATGCAGTAGGCAGTAGAGATTTAGAGGTTTATTTCAAATTGGTCATAAAATCTTTTAAATCTAAGCTTTATTACACCATAAAATTAAATCTATGAATTTAACTGATCATGATACTGTCATTTCTAAAGCTCTAGAAGTATAGCTGGATCACTAGTGTCATTTTAGAACTCTTGAGGTACATTTTAGGTGTGAATGTATTGCACTGTATTTGTGATTAAACTGATACAAAATAAAAATGTAAACAATGTTTGTTCGTCCATTCCGTAGCCGTACCCTTATTCCAGAGATCATGCTATATTATAAGCATTCTAAGTACCTATTACGAGAGTGATGTAACTCACAAGCCGGCCACGAAACTTCTGTACACCATCAACAGCATTGACCAACGAACATGAGATACGACACTCGGGAAACCATAAAAAAAATGAATTGTTTTGGAACCTGAAACGGAATAAATCACAAAAAAAATTAGAGAATTTTAAAATATAATAAAATCACTTCCCTAGCAAAGCAGGAGAAAAATGATGTAATAACAGGCTGTCACGGGGGTGAACGAAGTAATAAGTCAAATCTTCCTCCGACTTTAATTAATATTCTAACTACGATACAAAGATTAACAGCTGAGCCGGTTATGATAGTAATCAACGGCAATACGGGCCGGCTGACATACCTATCCTAGGGACTTAGGTACAGTGGCCAGCGGCTAATATTCTTGCAGAAGAGGAAGCCATGTCGGCCGTTAGTCGCGGCTCGGTCCAGCAGGGTGGGCGTGTCTGCCGGTTACCTTGATGGCTCTTCGTTTTGCGGAGCAAGGAGGAGGAACTGTAGGGGCCACAGCTTTCTCGGCGGTGAAGAAAGGAGGACGGGCTCGGCGTATACTACCACTGACACTACCACCGAGCAGGCAGGAGGACATAGTCTTCCCGACACCGTCGGCATAACGTAATCTCGAGAACAGTGCTGTGGTTATGTCTCACGGCTCTGATCGGCAGCGTGGGTCTTGGCATAAGCGCCCGGCCCACGAGGAAGAAAACCTCTGTAAAAATTCGCCGAAACCCAAGTTCTGGTGCGTGACCAAGGTATGCATGGCTAATGGGTAGTTCAGTCGCGAGCGCACCCCAAGCCGAGGTACCTGCGGACCCCTCAGTTGGGTTAAGAATTTACGCTTGCCCGGGTATTGGGGGATCTCTGCCCGGATGGACTTTCAGTTCTCCCCCACTCGTGGGAATAATATGAAAGCTGATAATTGCAATAACCAAACGGAACGATCGGACAATAACAAAACGAAAGCGGTAAACACAACGGAAAATGAAACGGAGGAAAGGAGGAAGAGCATCCTTGGAAAGAGCTCTTCAGGAGTGGATGAAAACTCGTTCAAAGAAGCGGTGGTGCTTCTCGGGCCACCCATTGCGGTAGGGTTCCCAGGAGTCAATCTGTCTGCTGGGAGCCGAAGAAGATCGGGGCGTTCCAGTGCGAATACGGTCGCACTGGCACCGATGGGAGACCGCAGCGAGCGACAGCTAAAAGGGCGTGCTCTCCGGGGATGACGAAAGCGACATATCCCAGGAGACGCCAGCTCTGAAGTTCATTCGAAGGCCGCGAACCCCAGCGTCGGCTCCGTCAGGCTCCGCCTTTTCAAGGACGGAGTCGTACAAGAGAGTGCGAGCGGATGGCGAAATCGCAGCGGAGAAGGAGATCTCAGATCTCCTACCAAGGATAACGGTGCCAGTGGAGGGAGATGTCCCACAGCATCCCTGATGCTAGCAGGAGAGGGTGAAGGTGGCCGTGGCAATAAGCCACAATGTGGCCACATAATCTGTCAATCTGAAGGACTCTTTTGTAAGGGACAGGACTCCTCCCTCGCTGATGCAGAGGTTGTGGGGACCCTGTGTGGGGATGTCTCTCGTCCCCATGCGGCCAACGACCGTCTGACGGGACAGGTGGATGAGCTCAGCGCTCAGTTTGCACCTGCCCCCTCTAACAAGGGTTGGCAGGGGCTGCTCAAAAAGCAGCCCAAACCCCTTCGCTACCGGTGGCGACGGCCACCAAGACGAAGGTACAGAATCTGCAGCCGCCCAAAACTGCGGCTGTGGTGGTGACCGTGTCGCCGGAGGCGGTCAGTGACGGGCTGACTGCAGGGCCCCTATTCCAAAGGGGCCCTGCAATCTCGACACTGAGTTCAGGACGGCGAGAATGAGCCTGCGCAAATCCCAGGCGGGAGCTCGAAACCTCGAATTCCCGGGGGCTGAAGGCGCAAGGTCGGCGGACGCTTTTGCCGAGAAGCTGCGGGGTATGTTCGCTGCCGAGGATGGTGTTGAAGCTGCCGAATGATATAACTATTCAAAACCACAACGGCTACGGCAATTACAACGACAGCCACTACACAGACTTCTCACTATTGCAAAAACAATAATAGGAAGTCTCCAAATTAACCGACTTTCGAGACAAATCGTAAATTGTGACTAGAAATAGCAGAACTAAGATTGAACCAGCAGCGCCCAACGTACTATCCGCCTAACCGTCCGAAATTGGACTTTGGACTGGCTTGGCCTACTGTATGCTGTTTCATTATTCTCAAAGATTGCAATACAATAAAAACCATTGAACAACATCTTAAAACTGGTCGTGATGAACCGACAACCTTTTTTTGTCGACATGCA
This sequence comes from Phragmatobia fuliginosa, assembly GCA_932526445.1. Classification (NCBI taxonomy): domain Eukaryota; kingdom Metazoa; phylum Arthropoda; class Insecta; order Lepidoptera; family Erebidae; genus Phragmatobia; species Phragmatobia fuliginosa. Next base: position 8,459,967 of record OW052064.1, on the reverse strand, counting down.
AGGATTTAAAGATATAGACAACAACTTTCATGTTAAAGAATTCTTTAAATTGTTAAAAAAGATTCCTGGTCAAACCGCCATTTCTTATCATTTCCTAATTAAAGATTTTGAAGAATACGTGGGTTTGGAAGAAATCCATAGAGGAATTAGGCTAGCCATCAACAAATAGTCTACATTAGAAATCCTAGGTGCAATAGTCGACAAAATGATAGAACTATTCGAAACCGCAACGGCTGCCGCAATTACAACTACAGCAACTACGCCGTCTTCTCACTATTGCAAAAATAATAATGCGAAGTAGAAATTCTACCGATTAACCTACTTTCGAGACAAATCGAGTAATTATCACTAGAAATAGCCGACCTAAGATTGAACCAGCATATTTTTTTTTTTTAACGTGTGGAAATCCCCGCGGACCGTCACCCCGTCGGGGGTTATGGCGGGGTGGTGTGTCGGACTCGAACCGACTAAAACCACACGGTGTGACCCTCTCTGCGCCTGTGTATTGGAAGGAGTCCAGGGAGGGGATTTCCTTCTGGACTCCAACCGGCGCCTGCCCGCACTGTTGCGGGCACCACCTCATGTGTATACTCTCTAATTGGGCAGCGTCCGGTCACACACGGACTCCACCCCCTCGCGGTTGGCCACTACTGCGGACGGACGGGAAACCTTTCCCGCCCATCCGCGGCCACTCTCAGGGCGGCATGAGACGCAGGTATGTGCGCCTCCGCCGCCCGGGGCGCCGGCGGCGGATCGGGTCCGATTGGATGGCATCCTCCCGGGCCTTCTCCGCCACCTCCTTCTGCAAGATTACGTCCTCGCAGAAGGTTGCGACCGCGGTAAAACAACTGTCGCTGCCGGCCATCGATCTTATGACGGCCGACAGCGAGAGATCCCCTCCGATGACTGCAGTGAGGACCCGGCGCAAGATTGAACCAGCATCGCCCAACGTATTATCCGCCTTACCGTCCGAAATTGGATTTTGGACTGGCTTGGCTTTTAGCATGATGTCTCATTATTCACAAAGATTGCATTGCAATAAAAACCATTGAACAATATCTTGAACTGGTCGTGATGAACCGGCAACCTTTTTTTTTGTCGACATGCAAGGATTTAAGATATAGACAACAACTTTATTCTTAAAGAAGTGGCAATTGTATGCCTCCAACAAATTCAGAGATTCCTGGTCAAACCACCTTGTTCTTATCATTCCCTTATTAAACATTTTGAAGAATAAATGAGTTTGGTTGAAATCCATCAAGGAATTTACTGGAGTGAAGACTAGCCATAAACAAAAGTCTACATTAGAAATCCTAGGTGCAATGGTCGACAAAATGATAGAACTATTCGAAACCGCAACGGCTGCCGCAATTACAACTTCTCACTATTGCAAAAACAATAATGCCAAGTAGAAATTCTACCGATTAACTATCTTTCGAGACAAATCGAGTAATTATCACTAGAAATAGCCGACCTAAGATTGAACCAGCAAAGCCCAACGTACTATCCACCTTACCGTCCGAAATTGGATTTTGGACTGGCTTGGCTTACTGTATGCTGTCTCATTATTCACAAAGAATGCATTGTAATAAAAACCATTGAACAACATCTTAAACTGGTCGTGATGAACCGGCAACCTATTTTTGTCGACATACTAGGAGTCAAAGATATAGACAACAACTTTTTTGTTAAAGAAGTGGCAATTTTATGCCTCCAACAAACTCAAAAGATTCCTGGTCAAACCGCCTTTTTCTTATCATTTCCTCATTAAAGATTTTGAAGAATACGTGGGTTTGGAAGAAATCCATCAAGGAATTAGGCTAGCCATCAACAAAAGTTTACATTAGAAATCCTAGGTGCAATGGTCAACAAAATGATATAACTATTCGAAACCGCAACGGCTGCCGCAATTACAACTTCTCACTATTGCAAGCATAATTATGCCAAGTAGAAATTCTACCGAATAACCTACTTTCGAGACAAATCGAATAATTATCACAAGAAATAGCCGACCTAAGATTGAATCAGCAACGCCCAACGTACTATCCACCTTTTCGTCCGAAATTAGATTTTGGACTGGCTTGGCTTACTGTATGCTGTCTCATTATTCACAAAGAATGCATTGCAATAAAAACCATTGAACAACATCTTAAACTGGTCGTGATGAACCGGCAACCTGTAATTGTCGACATACAAGGATTCAAAGATATAGACAACAACTTTCTAGTTAAAGAAGTGGAAATTTTATGCCTCCAACAAACTCAAAAGATTCCTGGTCAAACTACCTTTTTCTTATCATTTCTTCATTAAAGATTTTGAAGAATACGGCGGTTTGGAAGAAATCTATCGAGGAATTAGGCTAGCCATCAACAAAAGTTTACATTAGAAATCCTAGGTGCAATGGTCAACAAAATGATATAACTATTCGAAACCGCAACGGCTGCCGCAATTACAACTTCTCACTATTGCAAGCATAATTATGCCAAGTAGAAATTCTACCGAATAACCTACTTTCGAGACAAATTGAATAATTATCACAAGAAATAGCCAACCTAAGATTGAATCAGCAACGCCCAACGTACTATCCACCTTTTCGTCCGAAATTAGATTTTGGACTGGCTTGGCTTACTGTATGCTGTCTCATTATTCACAAAGAATGCATTGCAATAAAAACCATTGAACAACATCTTAAACTGGTCGTGATGAACCGGCAACCTGTAATTGTCGACATACAAGGATTCAAAGATATGGACAACAACTTTCTAGTTAAAGAAGTGGAAATTTTATGCCTCCAACAAACTCAAAAGATTCCTGGTCAAACTACCTTTTTCTTATCATTTCTTCATTAAAGATTTTGAAGAATACGGCGGTTTGGAAGAAATCTATCGAGGAATTAGGCTAGCCATCAACAAAAGTCTACATTTGAAATCCTAGGTGCAATGGTCGACAAAATGATAGAACTATTCGAAACCGCAACGGCTGCCGCAATTACAACTTCTCACTATTGCAAACATAATTATGCCAAGTAGAAATTCTACCGATTAACCTACTTTCGAGACAAATCGAATAATTATCACAAGAAATAGCCGACCTAAGATTGAACCAGCAACGCCCAACGTACTATCCACCTTTTCGTCCGAAATTAGATTTTGGACTGGCTTGGCTTACTGTATGCTGTCTCATTATTCACAAAGAATGCATTGCAATAAAAACCATTGAACAACATCTTAAACTGGTCGTGATGAACCGGCAACCTGTAATTGTCGACATACAAGGATTCAAAGATATGGACAACAACTTTCTAGTTAAAGAAGTGGAAATTTTATGCCTCCAACAAACTCAAAAGATTCCTGGTCAAACTACCTTTTTCTTATCATTTCTTCATTAAAGATTTTGAAGAATACGGCGGTTTGGAAGAAATCTATCGAGGAATTAGGCTAGCCATCAACAAAAGTCTACATTTGAAATCCTAGGTGCAATGGTCGACAAAATGATAGAACTATTCGAAACCGCAACGGCTGCCGCAATTACAACTTCTCACTATTGCAAACATAATTATGCCAAGTAGAAATTCTACCGATTAACCTACTTTCGAGACAAATCGAATAATTATCACAAGAAATAGCCGACCTAAGATTGAACCAGCAACGCCCAACGTACTGTAGGAGGTACACATACAAACACACACACCCACACACACACAAACATACTTCTATGCAACAAAATAACTATCTTCATAATATTCTATCAATAAATTATTTCTATATAAATACTTCACTATTAAATTATTATTACCTATTTATATATTAATATTATTTATATAGTATTTACACTTTCATCTAATATAAAATAGTTTACGTACATCGAATATTATTTATTCATATTTGATTCGCCTTAGTGAGACCACACCTTAATGGAGTTGACCTTTTGCTTTAACGGCCGGTGCAAGCGCATCGGTGATTCAGTATTGAACTGCCCTCGGTCGCGCGAAACAATAGTGGTTGCAATTAAACCTTTTAATAGATTTTAGAACATTTTAACAGTTTTCTGTGTCGTTGTGTGTATGTCTGTATGTAACTATATTTCTTGTGACTTTTCTTTGTGCTGTGTGACTTTTGTGTTTTATTCCGGATTGTGAAGATTAAAAGTGTGAACCTACCGTACAACTTTTATTTATAAAAACCTGTGAGTATAGACCATATACCATAACTGGTGACCCCGTGTAGAACACAATGAGTGACAGTAGTGATTCCGCTAAAACCGTGTCGGATAAAACTAAACACGTAACGATACGCCGCGCAAAACCCGTCACTGTTTCGCGAAAAATGAGCATTAAAATACCCCCGTTTGCTCCCGAGGATCCTGAAATCTGGTTTGCGTTGCTGGAAGGACAATTTGAGGCTATAGGCATTGAGGATGATGCAACCAAATTCACCCATGTCATCACTCACCTCGATCTACACCACGCAAAGGCAGTCAAGGATGTTATCGTAAACCCTCCGGCGCACAACCGATACTCAAAAATAAAATCGGAGTTAATTCGTCGGCTCTCTGCATCGCATGAAGAGAGGGTTAAGCAGTTACTGACCCATGAAGTGCTTGGAGATCGGAAACCCTCACAATTCCTGAGGCATCTGCTGGACTTAGCCGGACCTTCTGTACCGGAGGAACTCATAAAGACCATCTGGTGTAACCGTCTGCCTAACAATATTCAGACAATCTTGGCGTCACAACCTACCCACTCTTTAGAGCAGTTATCGGACTTGGCGGACCGTATCCAGGAAATTACAGCACCCTGTCAGGTCGCAGAGTCTTCTCTTAGACCAGGACCGAGTACCAGCGTCTCAAATGAAATCGCAGAACTGAGACAAATGGTTGAAAAGCTTGCACTGAAGCTAGATCAGCGGTCACATTCCCCTGAACATAGATACCGCCAGTCAAGGACACAGAGAGGACATTCCACTTCCCGCCAGAGGTCCAGGTCAAACTCGAGCTACCGCAAGTATCCCATTTGTTTTTATCATAATAAATACGGCGAACGAGCGAGACACTGTGTTAAGCCATGCGACTACAACAAGCCGGGAAAAGCCAACGGCAGTCGTTGATGGCGACTGATGACTGCCCAGTATCTTCAGGTCGTCTCTTCGTGTACGACAGGAATTCAGACACCCGATTTTTGGTCGACACAGGGAGTGACTTGTGTGTCTACCCTCGTTCTGCACTACGAGATCGTCGAGCCAAGACAGATTATACTTTGTGTGCTGCTAATGGCACTTCTATAGACACTTATGGTAGTGTAGATTTAAATTTAAATTTAGGTTTAAGACGTAGTTTTGCCTGGCGCTTTACAGTGGCCGATGTAACAAAAGCTATTATAGGTGTAGACTTTTTAAGCTTTTACAATCTTGTTGTGGATGTAGGTAATAAAAAGCTTATAGATAACACAACTACATTATATTCTAGTGCTTCTGTAGCTCAAACTAATGTATGTTCTGTTAAGGTAGCATCAGGCAACACCAGGTATCACGCGCTCTTGGGTAAGTACCCCGAAATTACTCGCCCTTCAGGCACTCCGTGGCTCCCTAAACACAACACCGTACACCATATTCGCACTACACCAGGACCTCCTGTATCATGCACTCCTCGTAGACTCGCTCCTGACAAACTCAAAATAGCAAGACGTGAATTCGAACTAATGCTTAGCAACGGTACAGCGCGTCCTTCAGAAAGCGCTTGGGCTTCTCCCTTACACCTAGCTCCTAAAAAAGACAACAGCTGGCGTCCTTGTGGGGACTACCGCATGCTTAATGCCCGAACCATCCCTGACCGTTACCCTATTAGGCACATACACGACTTTGCTCATTCCATAGCGGGCTGTAAAGTCTTCAGTACCATCGACCTGGTGAAGGCTTATAATCAGGTTCCAGTGTTCGAAGAGGATGTGCAGAAGACGGCCATTACAACCCCTTTTGGCCTGTTCGAGTTCCCCTGTATGACCTTCGGTCTGAGGAATGCAGGTCAGACCTTTCAGAGATTCGTCGACGAATTAACTAGAGGGCTTGATTTTGTGTACCCCTACTGCGACGATTTTCTTTGTTTCTCTCAGGATGAGGATCAGCATGAGCAGCATCTGCAGCAACTCTTCGACCGCATGAAGAAATACGGCGTCCTTGTGAATACTTCGAAATTTGTTTTCGGAGTAAGTGAGGTAAATTTTTTAGGTTACCACATTTCAGAAGCGGGCACCAAACCCCTGGAGGCGAAAGTCAAGGCCATCACCGATTTTCCTGTACCTAAGACTGTCAGGCAACTGAGGCGTTTCTTAGGCATGCTGAATTTTTATAGGCGCTTTTTGCCTAACTCAGCAGTCACTCAAGCCCCTCTCAACGCCTTACTCACAGGCTCGGTCAAGGCGTCACAACCCGTCGACATATCCGGAGACACACTTGTCGCTTTCCAACAGTGTAAACGGTCCCTTGCTAATGCTGCACTACTCGCTCATCCAGACAGCGATGCTAAGCTAGCACTCGTGACTGATGCTTCTGACTTGGCGATGGGTGCAGTATTACAGCAATTCAAGCAGGGTCACTGGCAACCACTTGCATTTTTCTCACGCAAGTTTAGTCCCTGCCAGCAAAAATATTCACCCTACGACCGCGAGCTTTTGGCAATTTACGAAAGCATCAAGTACTTTCGGCACATGTTGGAAGCTAGACACTTCATAGTGTTTACCGATCACAAGCCGATTACTTATGCTTTTCACGAAAGAAAGGCTAATTGCTCACCTCGCCAATATCGACATCTGGACTTCATATCACAATTCACGACCGACATTCGTCACATATCTGGCAAAGACAATGTTGTTGCTGATACATTGTCACGGATCGACGAAGTTCAGATGTCTGTTAATCTTGAACAGTTGGCGGAGTCTCAAGCCGATGACGAAGAGCTTGTTAAGTACACCGGTGGTGATTTCTCACTACGACTTAAAAAGCTCAAGCTTCCTGGTGGTACAAAGGAACTTTACTGTGACATCAGCACACAACATCCTCGCCCCTTTGTAACTAAGGCCCTCAGAAAGCCACTATTTGACACCCTTCATAACCTCAGTCATCCAGGTGCTATGGCCACCACAAAATTGGTCGCCGAGCGGTTCGTCTGGCCTGGTATGCGTAAGGACTGTCGAGAATGGTGTCGCAAATGTCTGCCCTGCCAACGCGCTAAGGTGTATCGCCATGTTTCAGCACCTTTAGGTACATTCGACCTACCACGCGCGCGTTTTACTTTTATACACGTGGACATTATTGGCCCTTTACCACCTTCTCAAGGCTACCGCTATTGCTTGACAGCAGTAGACCGTTTCACCCGTTGGCCCGAGGTCACACCCATGATGGATATTACCGCAGAAACCGTCGGTAAGGCATTGATATCCTGGATATCCAGATTTGGATGTCCCACGGATATTGTCACAGACCGCGGCCGGCAATTCGAATCCACACTTTTCCAATACCTTGGAAAAATGATAGGATTCAAACATCGCCGAACAACTGCGTACCATCCTGCGTGTAATGGCTTGGTGGAACGGTTCCATCGTCAACTCAAAGCGGCTATAATGTGTCATGCAGACAGCAACTGGGTCGATACCCTTCCCCTAGTATTACTAGGCATCAGGGCATCCTACAAAGAGGACTTAAAGGCTTCGTCGGCTGAATTAGTCTATGGCGAACCTTTACGTCTTCCTGGTGACTTCTTTCAGGCAACCAAGCCGGATTCCACAGATCTGACGGATTTCACATCCCGCTTACGTCATTTCTCACGAAAACTTCGTCCGTCCCCCGCTTCTCGCCATAGTAAAAATAACGTTTTTATTTATAAGGATTTACAATCTTCTAGCCACGTATTTTTAAGAGTCGGTGCATCACGAGGTCCCTTAGAACCTCCTTACTCCGGTCCATATGAAGTGCTCGAGCGCGGGGATAAAACGTTTAGGATACTTTTCAAGGGTAAGAGCGTCACAGTATCTGTAGACCGTCTAAAACCAGCCTACATACTCGTCGACCCATCTACTAACATATTACCCCCTCCAACTCCTACTAATTATGATCCCGTCTTAGATCCTATCCCTTGCCCCAGTCCTAGCCAGGATAAACCATCAGATCACCTGAATTCCAGAACTACTCGTTCTGGCCGCAAAGTTCGATTTCCTGACTTTTATCGACCGTAGTGACGGTCTCTGGGGGGGAGTGATGTAGGAGGTACACATACAAACACACACACCCACACACACACAAACATACTTCTATGCAACAAAATAACTATCTTCATAATATTCTATCAATAAATTATTTCTATATAAATACTTCACTATTAAATTATTATTACCTATTTATATATTAATATTATTTATATAGTATTTACACTTTCATCTAATATAAAATAGTTTACGTACATCGAATATTATTTATTCATATTTGATTCGCCTTAGTGAGACCACACCTTAATGGAGTTGACCTTTTGCTTTAACGGCCGGTGCAAGCGCATCGGTGATTCAGTATTGAACTGCCCTCGGTCGCGCGAAACAATAGTGGTTGCAATTAAACCTTTTAATAGATTTTAGAACATTTTAACAGTTTTCTGTGTCGTTGTGTGTATGTCTGTATGTAACTATATTTCTTGTGACTTTTCTTTGTGCTGTGTGACTTTTGTGTTTTATTCCGGATTGTGAAGATTAAAAGTGTGAACCTACCGTACAACTTTTATTTATAAAAACCTGTGAGTATAGACCATATACCATAGTACTATTCACCTTACCGTCCGAAATTGGATTTTGGACTGGCTTGGCTTACTGTATGCATGCTGTCTCATTATTCACAAAGAATGCATTGCAATAAAAACCATTGAACAACATCTTAAACTGGTCGTGATGAACCGGCAACCTGTTTTTGTCGACATACTAGGAGTCAAAGATATAGACAACAACTTTCTAGTTAAAGAAGTGGCAATTTTATGCCTCCAACAAACTCAAAAGATTTCTGGTCAAACCGCCTTTTTCGTATCATTTCCTCATTAAAGATTTTGAAGAATACGTGGGTTTGGAAGAAATCTATCGAGGAATTAGGCTAGCCATCAACAAAAGTTTACATTAGAAATCCTAGGTGCAATGGTCAACAAAATGATATAACTATTCGAAACCGCAACGGCTACCGCAATTACAACTTCTCACTATTGCAAGCATAATTATGCCAAGTAGAAATTCTACCGAATAACCTACTTTCGAGACAAATCGAATAATTATCACAAGAAATAGCCGACCTAAGATTGAATCAGCAACGCCCAACGTACTATCCACCTTTTCGTCCGAAATTAGATTTTGGACTGGCTTGGCTTACTGTATGCTGTCTCATTATTCACAAAGAATGCATTGCAATAAAAACCATTGAACAACATCTTAAACTGGTCGTGATGAACCGGCAACCTGTAATTGTCGACATACAAGGATTCAAAGATATAGACAACAACTTTCTAGTTAAAGAAGTGGAAATTTTATGCCTCCAACAAACTCAAAAGATTCCTGGTCAAACTACCTTTTTCTTATCATTTCTTCATTAAAGATTTTGAAGAATACGGCGGTTTGGAAGAAATCTATCGAGGAATTAGGCTAGCCATCAACAAAAGTCTACATTAGAAATCCTAGGTGCAATGGTCGACAAAATGATAGAACTATTCGAAACCGCAACGGCTGCCGCAATTACAACTTCTCACTATTGCAAACATAATTATGCCAAGTAGAAATTCTACCGATTAACCTACTTTCGAGACAAATCGAATAATTATCACAAGAAATAGCCGACCTAAGATTGAACCAGCAACGCCCAACGTACTATCCACCTTACCGTCCGAAATTGGATTTTGGACTGGCTTGGCTTACTGTATGCTGTCTCATTATTCACAAAGAATGCATTGCAATAAAAACCATTGAACAACATCTTAAACTGGTCGTGATGAACCGGCAACCTGTTTTTGTCGACATACTAGGAGTCAAAGATATAGACAACAACTTTCTAGTTAAAGAAGTGGCAATTTTATGCCTCCAACAAACTCAAAAGATTTCTGGTCAAACCGCCTTTTTCGTATCATTTCCTCATTAAAGATTTTGAAGAATACGTGGGTTTGGAAGAAATCTATCGAGGAATTAGGCTAGCCATCAACAAAAGTTTACATTAGAAATCCTAGGTGCAATGGTCAACAAAATGATATAACTATTCGAAACCGCAACGGCTGCCGCAATTACAACTTCTCACTATTGCAAGCATAATTATGCCAAGTAGAAATTCTACCGAATAACCTACTTTCGAGACAAATCGAATAATTGTCACAATTAATAGCCGACCTAAGATTGAATCAGCAACGCCCAACGTACTATCCACCTTTTCGTCCGAAATTAGATTTTGAACTGGCTTGGCTTACTGTATGCTGTCTCATTATTCACAAAGAATGCATTGCAATAAAAACCATTGAACAACATCTTAAACTGGTCGTGATGAACCGGCAACCTGTAATTGTCGACATACAAGGATTCAAAGATATAGACAACAACTTTTTAGTTAAAGAAGTGGAAATTTTATGCCTCCAACAAACTCAAAAGATTCCTGGTCAAACTACCTTTTTCTTATCATTTCTTCATTAAAGATTTTGAAGAATACGGCGGTTTGGAAGAAATCTATCGAGGAATTAGGCTAGCCATCAACAAAAGTCTACATTAGAAATCCTAGGTGCAATGGTCGACAAAATGATAGAACTATTCGAAACCGCAACGGCTGCCGCAATTACAATTTCTCACTATTGCAAACATAATTATGCCAAGTAGAAATTCTACCGATTAACCTACTTTCGAGACAAATCGAATAATTATCACAAGAAATAGCCGACCTAAGATTGAACCAGCAACGCCCAACGTACTATCCACCTTACCGTCCGAAATTAGATTTTGGACTGGCTTGGCTTACTGTATGCTGTCTCAGTATTCACAAAGAATGCATTGCAATAAAAACCATTGAACAACATCTAAAACTGGTCGTGATGAACCGGCAACCTGTTTTTGTCGACATACTAGGAGTCAAAGATATAGACAACAACTTTCTAGTTAAAGAAGTGGCAATTTTATGCCTCCAACAAACTCAAAAGATTTCTGGTCAAACCGCCTTTTTCGTATCATTTCCTCATTAAAGATTTTGAAGAATACGTGGGTTTGGAAGAAATCTATCGAGGAATTAGGCTAGCCATCAACAAAAGTTTACATTAGAAATCCTAGGTGCAATGGTCAACAAAATGATATAACTATTCGAAACCGCAACGGCTGCCGCAATTACAACTTCTCACTATTGCAAACATAATTATGCCAAGTAGAAATTCTACCGATTAACCTACTTTCGAGACAAATCGAATACTTATCGTTAGAAATAGCCGACCTAAGATTGAACCAGCAACGCCCAACATACTATCCACCTTACCGTCCGAAATTGGATTTTTGACTGGCTTGGCTTACTGTATGCTGTCTCAGTATTCACAAAGAATGCATTGCAATAAAAACCATTGAACAACATCTAAAACTGGTCGTGATGAACCGGCAACCTGTTTTTGTCGACATACTAGGAGTCAAAGATATAGACAACAACTTTCTAGTTAAAGAAGTGGCAATTTTATGCCTCCAACAAACTCAAAAGATTTCTGGTCAAACCGCCTTTTTCGTATCATTTCCTCATTAAAGATTTTGAAGAATACGTGGGTTTGGAAGAAATCTATCGAGGAATTAGGCTAGCCATCAACAAAAGTTTACATTAGAAATCCTAGGTGCAATGGTCAACAAAATGATATAACTATTCGAAACCGCAACGGCTGCCGCAATTACAACTTCTCACTATTGCAAACATAATTATGCCTAGTAGAAATTCTTCCGATTAACCTACTTTCGAGACAAATCGAATACTTATCGTTAGAAATAGCCGACCTAAGATTGAACCAGCAACGCCCAACATACTATCCACCTTACCGTCCGAAATTGGATTTTTGACTGGCTTGGCTTACTGTATGCTGTCTCATTATTCACAAAGAATGCATTGCAATAAAAACCATTGAACAACATCTTGAACTGGTCGTGATGAACCGACAACCTTTTTTTCGACATGCAAGGATTTGAAGATATAGACAATAACTTTGTTGTTCAGTGCTAATTCACACCTTGTGCGATTAGAACGTATTCTTAGTAGTTAACAAATATTGTAAACAACGGAAGCGGAAGCGCTCATAGCCGAGTGGCCTTTGGTGATTGGAAACAATCACCAAGGATAAGCAACGACGGCGCGGTCGGACCTAGATGGGTGACCGTTTGTGGCATTTTATATAATGAGCGTTTCCGTGATTCGGAGGTCACGTTAAGCAGTCGGACCCGGTTGGCCTTCGGCCTTAGGCCTTCGGCCTTAGGCCTTCGGGCGGCTTAAAAACATTCAACAGCAAGATTACGTAGCCACAATGTGTCTTGCCAGTTCCCAACCCGCACTCGGCCAGCGTGGGGACGTATGGCCTTAACCCTCTTTGAGAGGAGACCTGAGCCCAGCAGTGGGACATTATGGGTTGTTGATGATTGATGTAAACAACAAACCGGTTTATTATCGCTCGACGCAGAGCGATCGACGCCAGGCCGTCTATTCTATTGTGTTATATTAATATGAACCGTATCCTGAATGAATGACTAGTGATTGTGTTTACAATGACTGCAATTACATACACAGCTTAGAAATATGCACAAATGAACAACGAGTTGAGATTGACCATGCACATTGTTTAGAGGAAAAAAATCAAGATAAATGATGAATTAATAAATAAACGGACAAGGATGGAGGGTTGCGAAAAAGGTTGGCAGACTATAGCGAAGAAAAGAACATCAAAAGACATGTCTAGCACCCAATCGGCGGATATGATTTGGCAAATTGGCGTATATTTAAAAGAGAAACTACCTAAGCAATTTGCTCTGGCAAAGTTGCTAAATGAGCGCCAAATAAGTGGAGTCATAAAAGCTTAATATATTAACCCGTAAAAGGTTTTACTAACTTTTGAGAAAGAAGTTAACGCCGAGAAAGGAGAACTCCGATTCTGGGCCTAAGCGTTACACGAATGGAATATGTACCAAAAAATTTGTCTATTTTGCTTGATTAACCTATCGAAATCTTAGCTTCATTTGCAATGGCCAAGTGCTGAAAATAAGTAGAATTCTATTGTTTTAAACAATCTTTGTAAACCTCTGCAACACTTATTTCAATATACCTAACTAGCTCCACAAACGTAGCATTCCTAAAATAGGATCGATTTAGTGGAAATCGATACTGTTATAAATAAATAATACTTCTTTGTTTTAGTATAAATGATTGTTTTAATAGGTATTTTAATCAATGTAAATAGAGTCTGGCCAGCGAATCGTGACACAACTACTTACAATGGCGGCAATTCAAAATATCTACAACTGGCAGCATTAAATATAGCATGAAAGGGTAGTTTTGTATTTTTCTATTAATGTGACTATGCCATAGAAAAACACAAATGTATCAAATCGTGTTTTTCATGTTATAGAAAACTATAGCGGTTTTGATAACTTTTTTATTTCAGAAGTTATAAAGGCCTAACTTGTGAAATAAGCTGACTTAGAAAACTTCGTACAAAAATAAAGAAATATTAAGCAAATACAACAATGTATAATATGTATGTATTTACAAAAAAAAGTATGTTTATGTATTTATATCAGTTGTCTGGTTTGGGGACTAGATGGCGTTGTGTGTAAAATGTTCGAAATATTTATTACTTATTATTATTATTAATTATCTATTGGGCACGATTTAATTATGGGTGAGTATATAACCCTATCTTATGCGTGGCCTAACACGCACTTGGCCAATTTTTATGAAAATAACTCAAACAATAAACATAACCTAAAATGTAAACATTGTCTGATTTTACCAATTTGGCCATTGCTGGGAGACCTGAAAATTAGGCTTGTGAAATCGTCATAGATATTGTAATTTATGCCCAAATTCTAGCACTGTAACGCCAGGCCCAAGTTTGTATGGATTTCGGGTTTCTCCTTAATATCTTGTGCCGCTTTAGGTGAGCTTGGTTTGCGCAGACAAAAAACCTGGGAAGTGGACTTATGTTACGGAATCATCAAGGACATAGATGTAACTGAGTAAGGATGGACCCTGAGTGAAACCGTTAGAATTGGCTTTAGGGGTAATTCTTTACCAAGTCATGTTTATTTAATTAATGGACCTACGGATTGCTGACGGAAAGACTTCCGTTTGTGTTCCCGCTGACACAATGCTCAAGATGTTGGAGGTTCGGTCATACGTCGAAGATGTGCCCCTCCAACAAGCCTCTCTGCCCAAAATGTGGAAAAAATTATCACGATAATTGTGATATACCTATATATGTGTGTCAACTGTTCTGGACGCTGTACGCAAGAGAAAGATGAATTCGTGAGATTATGTCACAGATGAAATGTACGTGTCGAAAAGCTGTGACTTTACAGTCGAAATAAACGACTCCATTACCAACAACAGCAATTGCCAGAGTACATCTCAAGGACCACCTAGCACCAGTACGCCGAGTACATTGAACAATTAGTAGAGATCAATTGGCGAGCAAAGGCGACTACAACAAAAAAATAAAACAAAGATTCCATTTCATATATCCGAGAATATTATAGTATATAGGTATGTCTGTCACCGACTCTAGCCCCGAAGATTCAGGCGACCCTTATGAACCTACAAACACAGGCCATCATACAAGTAAAACCCCTCGGGAAATTTCCCTACTTCGGCGTTTGTGGGAAAACATTAAAGAGATGATTTATAACATAAAACATCAGATTAAAACACAATTTAAGGATGGGTTAAAAGCAGTGGCGGCTGTACCTTAAGTGCGCTCGTGCGCTGAACCACCAATTCAAAAGATTTAAAAATCACAAAATATTAAGTACTTCATCTTTATTTTTAAATTACCTTTTTAATAGTTATTTTTTAAACATACAAAAACGTATAAAAAATTAAATCTCCAATTATGGTGAAACAGTTTGAGCGCTTTACCAAACTATTAAGACTTAATTTCCTGTATAGACAAATTCTCGTGCGCTTCGGCGAGCGCACGAGGACTGTTAAATACAACTTGTAGGAGATACGAGTAAATACGCCTGACGCGTGCAACAAAAGATAGTTCATAGAAATGTACCGAGTAATGAGTGAGTTATCGAGCGCCGCACGGGTGCGCGAGGATTGCCGAGAGCACCCGATGTTTGACGAATTGGCCGGCCGGCATGGGCGTACGTTGTTTATTTATATTACCTACCGTAATTGTTTTTAGTTATTGTTTTGATTTTTTTCGAGAACTTCGTGAAAATGAGCATAAACATTGATTATATTAAAGAAAATAACGGAACTTTTCAAAATAAAGTGAACATAAAATTGGCCGGACCGCCACGGCCCTTTTTAAATTTAAAACAAGAGTGCAAATCGAAAAATAAAGCATTTACGCGAAGTTTTAAAAGTGAGATGTATAATAGAAAGAAATGTTTGTGTGGATGTGAGCGTCTTAATGCATTCTTTTGTTTTCCCTGCATTATTTTTGGTGGAGAATCGATTTGGACAGAAACAGGTATCAAGGATTTGACGCATTTGAGTGAAAAAATAAAAAACATGATTCTTCACAAGTACACCTACAAAATGTAATGAGTTTGTCTGTGTTAGGCACGGTCGACATTCGTAATCAGCTAGATTCTGTGTATAGAGTTTATTCTAGCAATTTTTGTTTCGTTGCATTTTCTAATTTTAATATTTTAGTAAAGTGCACCACCAGTTCGATAACCCACCAGCCGCCACTGGTTAAAAGTAATTGTGGATTGGCTTAACACATTCCTGAGTAACTTAATACCCGATATGTCCGTTTAAAAAAATATGTTTGAAACAGTTAATGGATAACGCTCCCAATACATTAATTAAGTTGAATATAATACAATGGAATGCCCGAAGTATTAAGTCAAAGTTACAATCATTTGAACAGTACAATCCAAGAAAATATACATATTGGCAATGGCAATGGCAATGGCCAACAAAATGATAGAACTGTTCGAAACCGCAACGGCTGCCACAATTACAACTACAGCCACTACGCCGTTGCAAAAATAATAATGCGAAGTAGAAATTCTCCTAATTAACATATTTTCGAGACAAATCGAAAAATTGTCACTAGAAATAGCCGAACTAAGATCGAACCAGCAACGCCCAATGTACTATCCACCTTACCGTCCGAAATTAGATTTTGGACTGGCTTGGCTTACTGTATGTTGTCTCATTATTCACAAAGAATGCATTGCAATAAAAACCATTGAACAACATCTTAAATTGGTCGTGATGAACCGGCAACCTGTTTTTGTCGACATACAAGGATTTAAAGATATAGACAAAAACTTTATTGTTAATGAAATGGCATTTTATACCTCTAACAAACTCAGAGATTCGTGGTCAAACCGCCTTAATCTTATCATTCCCTTATCAAAGATTTTGAAGAATAAGTGGGTTTGGTAGAAACCCATCGAGGATTAGGCTAGCCATCAACAAATAGTCTACATTAGAAATCCTAGGTGCCATGGCCGACAAAATGATAGAACTATTCGAAACCGCAACGGCTGCCGCAATTACAACTACAGCCACTACGCCGATTTCTCACTATTGCAAACATATTAATGCGAAGTAGAAATTCTCCAAATTTAACTTTAGAGATAAATCGAAAATTTGTCACTAGAAGTAGCCGAACTAAGATCGAACCAGCAACGCCCAACGTACTATCCGCCTTACCGTCCGATACACAGTCCAAGAGCGAATCATCACATTTTTGGTAAAAAAAAAAGCGACGTAAAAACTTCAATAATAGGAGTAGATTCCTTGCAAAATACAAATTATTAATTGAAATACGAAACAAAAAGTAAGTAGATCTTGTGACCGAGGTCAGTATTAGCACGTTTCAAAATGTAAAAGTGAAAATCTAACTAATCTAATCGCTAACAGCGGGGCCGGTTGGAATGGTAATCAACCACCTCTCCCTAGTATTAGGTTCAGGTACGAAGGTCAATTAGCCGGACCGGCCAATATACCTGTCCTTTTTTTACGCGGGGAATGCTTTTCGCACCATACCCTTCGTGGGGTAGACGAAGGGCGTGTGTAGGAAAACCCCGCAACAGCCTACCTCGGCAGACGGGAGAAGCACCAGAAACGCACAAAAAGAATAAGACACACCTGTCCCAGGGGCTTATGTACATCAGCCGGCTGGCATAGTATAGGGAGTAGCATCTGGGGTCAGCAAGCCCCTCAGCTGTCCCGAAAAGGCATTTATCCGTCAACGGGGAAGTACCATGGACACAAAAGGAGAGGGTTTTATTTGATTTATATTATATGAATAACAGAATCATCTCGTATGATAAATAAACATCTCTACCGCCTCTTGTACCCCTCAGGCATATTGAATTATAAGGTTTATTTATAAAATACGGCCAACGAGAAGCGATACAAAAGTTCATTTACGTTAAAAGCGACTTAACTTGAAGCTGACAATCTAATATCTATCTTTCGTATTTGTCGTAATGTCTCGTTCTCCCGGCAAAAAAATGTTAGGATCTATTATATATGTACGCTCATTTTATGTATACGTGGCTGCGTCCACTACTTGTATTGGAGATTAAACCAGTGTTTTAATAGCAGTCGCCTGTTTTACTTGCTTCCTATTACGTACATACCAGGATCAGGGATCATTCCCTTTCGGCACGTGCTCATGGTGATACAAGATATAGGTGAAAAATTGTTAGTGTTTGTTACGTATATAATTATTTTGTTGTGTTGATCATTGTTTTTTATTAAGAGTTGTTTATAGTGGAGCCACAACCAAGTACATCGAATGATAAATCAATAGATTTTATTCCTCCAAAAAAGAAACGTCCAAAAGTTACGCACCTTTTCTGTTTTGTTTACATTTAGTATCGCTTCTCGTTGGCCGCATTTTAGGCTATCTTGACATGAGATGCTATTAAGTCCTCAAAGTATTTTCAGAACTTCGTGTGAACGGCCATGTGTGTTAGTTCAAGAGTGAAAGGTGATATACTGGTGTTGAAGTGTCACATACCCAGTTGGTTGTGGTCTAAAGTGAGATTTACAGTAAGCGCACGAGTAGCATGCCAACAGCAGCGCCTGTGACGACTCCCACGCTGAGCATCGTGATAATGACAGAGGAGGCGGTCTCGCATTCGTGGAGTTCTATGAGCCTGGAAAAAAGTACAAAAAAACTTAAGATTTCATCCAATACAGTAATTTTTTGAAAAAAAAACCCAATTTAGAGGTTCATTATCCGATGATAATGAATGGATCATTTCAGCTGAAGGACTACCACTGTTGGACATTGGCCTCCCCCAAGTTTGACTGGTAGCGTATGTGACTGCTGCGTTTGAGGTCTCAGGTTCGATTTCCCATCAACAAGCCATAAACGACCCACTGCTGGGAACAGGTCTCCTCTCAAAAGAGGGTTAAGGCCATACGTCCACACTGGCCGAGTGCGAGTTGGGGACTGGCAAGACACGTTGTCGATTTCCCGGTCAGACAAAATGTTTGTATGATCTGTAAATATTTGTTACGTATTTTGAGTGTTTATCTATAGTATGTAGGTATGTATTGGTAAAAAAAAAGTATGTCTATATTTGTATCAGTTGTCTAGTACCCATAGTAACAAGCTCTACTTAGTTTGGAAATAGATGACGTTGTGTCAGATATCCGGCATATTTATTTATTGTGTCCCAACTAGGCCATGTTCAGTGGCCTGATTTACAGTAGTTTTAAGTTGGAACAAACTTACAAATACACGTGTGCTTATAAAATGATCGTGTTGTTAATATTTCCAATTGACCTTTTAACATGCAATTAGTTGTTTATTATCAATATTGATATTAATATTCTTATCTTTACTAATAAACCTGAAGTTTACTTTAGAACGAACTTTAAAAGCGAGTATCTTTGTTAGGATGTATTTTTGTATTTTTTTTTTTAATTTGGAAGCATATTTTCTTCCGCAGGGGTACCATTAAAGTTTAAAGAAAAATATCAACTCTAAGAATGAAAATTAGACTAAGGAAAACTATGATACTTGATACAATTTAATACACTAAAATAAATAAAATTGAAATGTCTGTTTGTAATCCCTACTTCCCTACTAATATTATAAATGCGAAAGTAACTCTGTCTGTCTGTCTGTTACGCTTTCACGCCTAAACCAATGAACCGATTTTTTATGAAATTTGGTATGAAGATAGAACTGAACTTGGGAAAGGACATAGGCTACTTTTTACCGCGATAACCAACATACACGCAGGTGGAGCCGCAAGCGAAAGCTAGTTTTAAATAAACAACTTTTCACTTAATGCCAAAACACTTAATGCAATGAAGTATTTACGGTATTAAAATCGAGAAATCAGTTCTTTAAATTTATGACTGCCTGTTTATTCGGTTAAACTCTAGAACGATTTCGAATTTCGAATCTTTCGTATTATTTAATCGATGTACGGGTCGCGTACACAGCTTGTTGAATGATGGACGTTTCCTAATAGGATACTATTTATTGTTGCACATAAAATGACTTATTAAACTAATGATATAACGTGAAATAATTTGTGCTAGTTCGTACACCCTGTGACTGTTGAAAGTGCACTAATTTATAAATGTTTTAAATCGACGATGTGGACGTTAAATGCTGACCGCGCCAAATGTAAGGTCATTGGCCCGTACAATCGAATCTCTTTTACGATTTTTGCATTAGGAATATACATCCTGTGTCGAAGGGACTTTACAAGCATACAAGAAATTTGAAATGGTTTTATGGCTCTGGTATAAAGTTGGATATTTAGAGATACTATATTTCTGCTTTCTACTGTCGATATGTATTACAATTCAAAGATCAGATCAGAAAAAATATATACTATATGTATATGGTAAGCACTCAACCTCCAAAACAAATATTTAAAGATCATACAAGCATACAAATCGAACCCGAGACCTCGGGCACAGCAATCGCATACACTACTACTGCTTATCAAAGCAGTTCGAGTTTTTCTTTTGAAATACAAAAATATTTTTTTGATCAGTATTTCAGACATCTTTTCAGTTTTATAATATAATCTGTGTAGCCAGTTTTATCACAGAATACATAATAGTACCAGCACAGAAGACTCACTCCGAAAAGTAAATTAAAGTTATAGATACCCTCGGTGTCAAAAGATTAAGTTCAATTTAGATCGCACAGCCCCGAATCACTACGATTATATTTACCTACAATTGCGTCTCTTTCTATCGTGTAACTCTGAACTGTTCTGACGATGTCTGTTCGACCGGCGTGTCTGACCCGGCAGGCAGCCGGCCGACTATACCTAAACTGCGGAGTGACACCCCCCTGGTTTTATAATATGATCTGACCTGAAATTCTATATACTCACTTGGTAGAGTTAGTCATTACAATATTGGTGAGGTATCCGTTCGTGAAGGCGAAGATGATCATGATGATGATGTACTCCCAGTCCCAGAGGAACACGACGGGGAGGTGCTGGCGGGGCAGAGCGTTACATAACATCAGCATCGGGACAAATATCACCCGGACGACACTGGCTCCTAATATTATCCACTGGTTCTTTGGCTGCGAAATAAATATTAAAGAATTATTTAATACCTCAATATAAACAACACAAACACAAAGCATTTTCAATTACTACTGTCTCTCTATAACATTGATCCATCCTAAGTTTGCCTGGAAGAAATTGCTTTTGACATTAAGGCCGCCCTTTGTACACTCGATATTTGATTCGAAATAAAGAGTGACTGTTCAGTTTGTCTAGTGGTTTCAGAGGTCACCACACCGTTTCAATTGTGCTGAGTGTTGCAGGTTCAAATCCCACATGGGACAACCCTGTTTGATCCACAAATTCCGAACAAATACGAACACAAATAACACCCTTCTTTGTGTCTGTTTCGTGTACGAGTATATTGGTAAAGCCCCACGCGACACAGAATATTTATTCCTAATGCGGAAGTTGTATCAACTAAAGAACTAAACCATTAAAATAAATAAAAACCTCGATATTGAATCTAAACATTTTATTTATTTATTTGTGTTGCAGTGTTTGTAAACATACATTAAAATGAAACGTACACAAAGAATACCAATTATATGTAGAATACATAGAATGTTGAGCCATGTCAAACACGGAGTTTAGGAGGAATCGTATATGCGATCGCTGAACCTCTCTCGAATATTGTGATATTGGAGTTATATGCGATTACTACTAAGGCTCAATATTTTTTTTAACAGGTTGGAAATTGAAAGATTGTGAGGTAATTATAACTAACCTTTTTTGCTTGTTTTGTCCTTAGCCTAGAATGTAAGCATGTATAATTACTCACCCGTAATACGTAGCCGGCAACTAATCGTCCCGCGTAATCTCCACAGTTGAATATTAAATAGTTTACCACAGGTACGAAGAATATATCTGCAAAAATATCATTGAGTTTGTACAAGAGTAAGAAATATCCTAACTAATATTATAAACGCGAAAGTTTGTGAGTATGTAGGTTTGTTGCTCTTGCACGCAATATACTGAACGGATTTGGGTGAAACTTTACAGTAATATAGCTTATATATCAGAATAACACATAGGCTACTTTTTGCTGCAATAATCGAGAATACACGGGCAGAGCCGCGAGCGAAAGCTAGTGTTTTATTAACATTAGCTGAACTGCGCAGTGGGTGACACCGCAGGGCGAAGCTAGTCTAAAATAATTATTTATTTATCATCAGCTATCTACCAGTGAAAAACCCGTCAAAATCTCTCCAGTCATTCCAGAGATTAGCCGGAAGAAGCAGACTAACAACACTTTTGATGCAAGTACTGTATATACTTTCTTAAGCATTTAGTGAAAAGCTGTGAACTTGGAAAACGTGGAATAAACTATACTAACCTGACAGACCAGCGTGGTAATGGGCCAAAAACTTCTTTCTATGGTGAAGTTTAGTCTATCAGCAGACTATCTTATAGATAGATAGAAAACTCTTTATTTGTAGGTACACCGTGTTATAGATTCATCATACAGAACAGAACTTACATTTATTTATTTTTTACCAAAATAAGAACTATCATCAATAACCTATAACGTCAACTGCTGGGCTCAGAATTTCTCTTAGGAGAGAATTAAGGCCATCGTCCCCACCATGGCCAAATGCAGGCTGGGGACTGGAAAAGCAAGTTGTGGCTGCATAATCTTACCGTTGGATGTTTTTAAGACGTCTGTATACCTTCATATTAAGCTTCACGACTGCTATCTTAACTGACTGTTATTGACTGCTTAACGTGACCTCCGAATCGTGGTCACCCATCTAGGTAGGTACTGACCATACCGTCGTTGCTTAACCCAGGTGATTGTTTCCAATCACCTAAGGCCAGTTGGCTATGATCGCTTCTAATTGGAACTATATTGATAGTAAATTGATATTCAGCGCTTATTGAGCTGTTGGAATTATCACATTAGTTACGTCACTTTTATTCGTAAATAGATACACGACAGTCACAGATCAGATTACATCAAATCTATATAAATAAATAAAATCGGAGTGTCTACATGTAATATTAATTGAACAGATTTTTACTAAGTGCATATGAAAGTATATACGGTGCTGACATACAAAAAGGATTTTTTTAAATTTTTATCTATCTGTTTGTTCCGGGTAATCTCACGTCACGACGTTACGTAGGGAAAGCCGCGGGCAAAAGCTAGTCTAGTATAAAATGAATAAACTTACTGTTCCAATCCGTCCCTGCAGTAGTCGGATGGGACTCCACAAGTACAGTCACTGCCGGATACACAGCCATGGTTATCGCATACACAGCGAACGAACTACAAGCGTATACCCACACTTTTTTAATAATACCGGTCAATGAAATAGCTCTATGTCTATTAGCGGCTATACCCCCACCGCCTCTTAAAATATGGTAAGTAAAGAAGTCAATCTTATACAGGAACGCGTAAGAAACCATCGAGGTGATAACCAAAACGTCAGCCATGATGAAGTATATCAAGGCGCTGTGTAAAGGCGATATTTTGAATGCGAGTGATATAATTTGGGCCACGGCTGCTATGATACCGCCTAGAGATTGGCCGCCTATCACGGCACCCATGTACTCGTCTGAGAATCGTCCGGCAATTCCCATGAGGCCTCCCATAAACACCGCGCTGGCAGCTGAAAAAAAAGTTTTGGTTAGAATAAATTGTTATACATTAGTTACCAATATTTAATTTAACACCGGTTTAAAAATGATATACTTAAATAATCTCAATTCGAATTTTATTTATAATGAAAATCCATACTAAACTCTGTCTGAAGCTTTCACGGCTTAACCGATGAACCATTTTCAATGAAATTTCACTTTGAATCTTGAGGAAGGACATATGCTACTCTTTACCGCGATAACCGACATACACGTGGGCCGAGTCGCAAAGTGTAAAAGCTAGTTATTATATACATACACATACACACACACACATACACAAACATATGAGGAGGCCATTTCCATCTCATTGGGCGTGGGAGAGCACGCTATTGAATATTTCGGCCGGCTCGGTGGCTCGCCGGGAGTGAACACTACGAGTACAGTCGTGCACAGAGGGTCTTACATAGGCACGGCACTTAGCAAATGTTTTACCTGGTTAAGTTATTAGAAAGGCTAAAGGTAATAGGGCCAAGCTGATTTCAGCACGAATGGGTCGGCTCGACCGGGGCAGTACTACCCTCGCATACAAGACCAACCAAAAAATTACAGCATTCGTGCTGTTGTATTTCGTAGTTGAGTGGGGTCAGAGACCGAAGGCCCAATGATTATTCCCACTAGACAGTCATGGTGTGGGTCACCATTCTGCATTTTCTCAGTCACAATGACGATGGTGACCCCTACTCTTGGGTTCTATTAACGCTTCCTATCAGGTGGAGTATAGTCTCCTTCTCAATTTTTTACTGAGAATAGGATGAATATATTCCACCCAGTAGGTAATAACGCGTCGAAGAATATAGCTTATTATTACATTTCATAAAGCATATCGACTTTCACATCTTAGTACGAATAATATGAATGCTTTTAGTTTAAATTTAAACTTAAAGAATAAACGTTAAAATGGATTTCAAGTATCTAGATTTTATTGATATTTATTTATCATCTAAATAAAAATTCACTAGAATAACGGACTCGAATTGATGGAATTTTTAAGTTCATTAAATATTGGAATAAAAGTACAACTCAGTACAAGATAGGTCTATCCAGGATTATAATTAAAAAACAAAATAAATGCAAAATTACAATTGTTTTAACTAAAAGATAAGTACTCTATTCTCTTATCCATAACTAATGTTACCATTCAAATTTTAGCGATGTCGTTTATCGGTACGAGTTTGCCATTGATTAGTTTAAAAATAACATTATATGTATACCTACCTATTGCTAATCTGTAACAAGAGAGGTTTAAAATGTTGTACTTGTAACATTAATGCGTTATGTTGTCATGACTATCGATTGACCGAATTAAGACATACTTAATATTTTATTGGATTGTTTTATTAGCGCGCTAATTTAATGTGCGATAGATGCAGTAGGTATAAACAATAATACATAGCATATTTTACTGTGTACAAATACTGTAGATTTTAGTACAACAATAACTTTTTTTTGGCTGGAAACTCCTAAGGGGGTCACCCGACCGAGGTTTGCGACGGGGTGGTGGGTCGGAATCAAACCAACTAAAACCTGAGTTGGGAGAGGTCCAGGAACTGCTGAGTACAACATCTGGACCCCTCCCGGCACCAGCCCCAACTGACACGGGCATCACTATCGGATGTACTCTCTATTTAGACGACGCACATACGGAACAACTGTCGTTACCGGCCATGGAGTGTATGACCTTCCGGAACTGGAAAGATAATAGTTTTGACAGACTAGTTAATATATCTGTGTGTTACACCGCAAGTCCGTAACGCCACCTAAACTACTCGTCCGATTTTAATTACAGAGGTGTCAATAGATTCGTATTGAAGGCGGGTCACAAACTATAAAATTGTATAAAAGTTTTTATGTAGTCTGTTCTTTTTAACTTTTTCTTGTTTGAATGGAATATTATGTCTTATCTGGACCAAACCTATTCTAAGACCAAAGTGGTCTTAGATATATTTTGTGTACCAAACAGTTTAAATAGATGTACTACATTATCTATGGTTGCAACTTATCGATTGACCCTATCATTGATGGAGCGCAGGTCAAATGCACATCTGTTTGATATTATGATGAACGGAATTTTGTCCTGGTTCTAATTTAGGTATATAAACAAACATACATAGTAACTGTATTGATCTCCAGTGTACAGGTATTAGTAGTAATTTGAAAAGAATTTAAAAAAAAAGAATTGAAATTTATATGTATTTTTATCAGTGGTCAATGCCCATTGGACAAATTCTGCAGGGTTTGAGACTAGTTTCCCGTGTGGTGACGTATCACGTATGTAATACAGAGTGTCACCACCCCTATTCATCCCACGTGGGTGTCGTAAAAGGCGACTAAGGGATAAACTACGCAAGACAACATCAATGCAAAGAGAAGGAAAACTTGAAACAAACTCTATACCAACCCGTCTGGCCAGCGTGGTATAGTAGGCCAAAATCTCCTTTCTAAGTAGAGGCCTATGTCCAGCAGTGGACTGTTAAAGGCTGTTGATGATGATGATTGAGACTAGATGTCGATGATTAGATGTCGATGATCAGATGTCCAGTGTTATTTATATTTTTTATTGATTTCAAACCACAAGTCCTCATCAGGTCTGGCTCTTTACTAGTCTATATACTCTTTAGGTTCTGCACGGAAGATGTATCGTAGTGTGTTCTGAAAATTCGTTTGTTCAGCCTTCTCGGGGCAACAGACGGACTTCGTAAAATTTATTATTTAATCGAAATAGAATCAACGGACCCTATTTAGTACGACATCGGGCTACATAAACTGGCACTTCCATTTTATAATTTGTAATTAACAGTTTCTCAATTAGGTAATTTTAAAAAAGCATTTTGATGCGTGCGTTGAGCGTGCAAATAAACTATCGAGAGCAGAAGTATTGCTTGAAATTGAGACACATTGAATTTAAATAAAATGTTGTTGTTCATTTAGTGACACAAAAAAGAAACTACAAGTCATATCATACCGGTTTGAGTATAAAAATAAGAAAACACAGCGAACTCGGACCAACTCTTCAATATCTAATAATAACTGACCCAGGCAGCCCCTTCTGCATCTTTTATTGCTCGTAGCGTGATGTTATACCGCAGAAACAATTTTGTTTCCCTTTATAGGTTATAGTGAGCCAATCATAAAAGATAGACATATTATTATGCTGTCGCGGACTTTTTTTAAAAACTTTTCGAGACGAACAATTCTATCATACATTACTTTCACGAATCTTTAACGTTTTAGGTACGTAGCCCAAGCAACACCATTATTAACACTCGCTCCATTGGGGTTGGGGGACTAGCAAGACAACGTTGACGCAATTTAATCTTGGATGTTTTTAAGTCGCTTGAAGAGCTTCAACTAAGCTTCAGGATTGTTAGGTCAGTCAGGCGAATCGGGCGGCGGAGGCGCGCCCATCTGCGCCTCATGCCGCCCTGAGTGTGGCCGCGGGTGGACGGGACGGGTTTCCCCGTCCATCCGCTGTAGTGGCCAGCCGCGAGGGGGTGGCGTCCGCGTGTGACCGGACGTTGCCCAATTAAAGAGTACACATTTGAGGTGGTGCCCGCAACAGTGCGGGCAGGCGCCGGGAGAGGTCCAGAAGGAAAACAGTTACCTGGATCCCTTCCAAACACAGGCGCAGAGAGGTCACACCGTGTGGTTTTAGTCGGTTCGAGTCCGACACACCGCCCCGCCGAGAGCCCCGGTGGGGTGACGGTTCGTGGGGATTTCCACACGTAAAAAAAAAAAAAAAAAAAAAAAAACTAGAAGACAACGTTGACGCAATTTAATCTTGGATGTTTTGAAGTCGCGCGAAGAGCTTCAACTAAGCTTCAGGATTGTTATCTATGATACCAAGCGGGACCGACTGCTTAACGTGAACTCCGTCGCTCAGCTTGAACACAGACGCTCATAATATCATACCACTAACGGTCACCCAATCTAGTGACTGTTTACTTGACTATTTTCTATTACCTTTACCCGCGGCTCCGAGGGCGTGTATGTTGGGTATCGCAATAAAAAGTAGCTTATATCCTACTTTAAAATCAAAGTTTTACAAACAGACAGACATTTCGAACTTAAAACAATGTAGAACTCTGGTCTTATTACGATCTGTATACTTCCAATTTACTTCAATATGATAAAAATACCTCTGACAAGATTAGAATACAATATTTTTTTAAAGTTGCTAAATATTGTCATTGCAAAAGAAATCATATTATTTTTCAACCTACTCACATGTATTATTCATATACTCTTTTTTTTGCTGTAAAATTGTAAAAAGGCTACGAGGTCTACTTTCCAACGTTTCCAGCAAAGACCCGTTTATTAACAGTATGTATGTCAGTCAGTCAGAAGCGCTCATAGCCGAGTGGCCTTAGGTGATTGGAAACGATCACCAAGGGTAAGCAACGACGGCGCGGTCGGACCTAGATGGGTGACCGTTGTGGCATTATATATAATGAGCGTTTCCGTGATTCGGAGGTCACGTTAAGCAGTCGGTCCCGGTTGTTGTCATAAGACAGCAGTCGTGAAGCTTAGTTGGAGGCCTTCGGGCGGCTTAAAAACATCCAACAGCAAGATTACGTAGCCACAACGTGTCTTGCCTGTCCCCAACCCGCACTCGGCCAGCGTGGGGACGTATGGCCTTAACCCTCTCTTGAGAGGAGACCTGAGCCCAGCAGTGGGACGTAAAGGGTTGTTGATGATGTCAGTCAGTCAGTTCACAGTAAAGTATGAAACAGCTACATACATATTTCAAAAATATACTTACCAGTCATGATAACCACGGTCACAATGGTTAGAATGAAAAACCCATTCTGCCAATCATCCGTATTCACTTGTACCATGGCAGTGGTGATTAAGAAGCACACTGTGACCACTATTAAAGACCCTTGAAGTCTGCTCTTTGTTGAAACTCTACAACAAAGTTATAGCTTGAAAATTACGTGATCGAAGATCAAAAACCTGAAATTAATTACTGGATTTTAAAGTGGGGAAATCAGGGGGCCTACTGTGAGTTTATTTGCCATTTACTCTATCTAAAAGTGATCATGTTCGGTGTTGCGATTAGTAAAAGCTTCACTGCAGGCCAAGCATAACGCCAAACGCGACTAAATTACAAAACCTACATATTACATTGCAAAGTACATCCTTAGTAAAACTAGAGGTAGTTTTGTTTAGTATTTCAGTCTGAAGATTATCGTATTGTTCCGTCTTAAGGGACAGTGTGACTCACATAATTACTTAAGGATTTATGAATTGCAAAGTGATCTACGACACTCAGCATGACATCAGTATGATATGTTTAATATTTTTTTTAATTGCTATAATGACTCGACACTGCCGAATGGAAAGAAGGAACGGAATCCAAGAGGAATCATTGCGATTATAGACCATACCGTGTGGTGTCCCAGACTATGACGTCTAGCTTAAAGGACCCGGAATATTAGTGTCAGGGAAACACTTGTTAGTGCACTTGCACTAGTACTGCAAACTCGGTTTTAACTTCTCAGCACGGAAGGAAGACCTGAACCAGCATTTGGGCTTCCGTACTCACACTAACTAACGAAATACGACTGCAAATGCATTCATTTTTAGGTTGGTCCTCTGTGTGAGTGTAGTACTTCCGTAGTCGAGCCAGGTCATTCATGCTGAAATTAATATGGCTCTACTACCCATCAGATACATTACATCCACAATACAAATACAATTATTGTGTACTGTGTACCGTGTATTTAGATTATGCTGGGGTATTCTGTGTTTATCACACAATATTAGTTCTGGATAGTAATAGAACTCACAGCCTCTAGCTTAGCAGTCAGCATCACTAACTACTAGGCCTATGTAGTAAGTGCATAGAAGTATGGTGATTTAATTTTTTTTACTACTTTTGTGAAACAAGGTTGTTTTTCGAGAAAATAATTATTTTACATAAGCATTTGTTAAAACACTGTCATTGATAAATCTGTTGACTCAGTCAGTTAAGCTAATTATCTCGACACATAATTAGTACTATTTATGCATTCAATTCACTATTTATCTGAATGTATATTGATTCAAGATAAAGGCAACTTTCACCAAACCTTGCTTTTATTAAAACAAAAAGAAATAAAGGGTTCTAAATTTTGTGACGTCACATTTCAAAATATAGTATAATCTAAGTGTTTACACGAATTTACACTATTACTTTACGGAAACCTCAAAAACATATAGGTCCAACTACATCTATGAAAATATTGTCGTCTTGTCGACCACTCGCTCTACTAGTGTTACGCGCCCGGCGCCGACCGCCTAGGCGTACTTTGATAAATGCCACCAACGCGCCTAGCAGTGATTTCTTTGTTTCTATTTTATGATCACCACTAACTTTCGCTGATGAAACAACGTCGTTTTTAGACGTTAGCAGAGTTAAGTTTAAAATGTTGATAAGTAAAAAGAAATTGTACAAGAAGTTAACAACTTATGGAAAAATTTAAAAGGTTGTGACGATGTTGAAGGTAAAGTGGAATCTGGATCACACAAATGCAAATAAATCGGTCAAGTGTGTGTCAGGCCACGCATAGAATAGGGTTCCGTAGTCACTCATAACAGTAGGTAGATTTAAAATCGTGTCCAATAGACAATTGTTATGTTAACTCATTATTTCTTTATTTTGTGTTGTAAAGTAAGAGCATTTTACAAGTTGACCCGTGTAACTACTAAAATAAGAAAGTTATCAAAACCGCTATAATTTTCCTTGAAAGTTCAATATATGGAGTACTATCATGAATTTTTTTAGCCAGCCGTTTAGCTTTTAGAGGGACGACGACGCTCTGTTCAGAAAAATGCACTTTCAAGTTGAATAACTCATAAACGGATACCCAAATCGAAAACTGGTTTTAGAAACCTCACATGTTTTCAAAGTCCATTCTAATGATACCCCACACGTTGGGGTAGACGCGAGAAAAAAAAAAGCGTTTGGGCGGTAGGTCCAGAACGGACGGACGGACATGGCGAATCTTTAAGGGTTAAAGAACTACGGAACCCTAAAAAATGACGAGCAAGAAAGCGACACATTCCTTCGCTTGACTATATTAATAAACGATTGACTATATTAATTTCTTTAATTAGTATAGATTCCATAGCCAAATAGCAAAAAACGGAACCCTTATGAATTTGTCATGACGTATGTCTGTCTATCCGTATGTCACAATCACTTTTTTCCGAAACTTTAAAATTAATAATAATATTATAATAATAATAGATCGATATATTTATATGATGTTGCTTGTGCTACGTAACCCTTTAATGTGCGAGTCCGACTCGCACTTTGCCGCTTTTTTGTTTAGTTAATTTTTTGATTTGATGCTGATTGATGTGATGACTTTTACTAAAAAAATAATTTAAATAGAAATAAAACTGATTTCGGAACTGCTGATTTCATTCAATAATTTTTTAATGTAAATTTGTTAAATATGTGACGTCACACTAGGGAGGGCCATATTAGCCGCAGGACCGACAACCGTTGGGGTAAACGTGTTCTTGAGTGGAGACCGCGTCTCGGCAAACGTAGTGTAGGACGTCCACAGGCCAGGTGGAGTGATGATTTGCGCAAGACGGCTGGCAGGAGCTGGATGCGAGTAGCCGAGGATCGAACTAAGTGGCGTGCAATTGGAGAGGCCTATGTCCAGCAGTGGACTGCGATAGGCTGATGATGATGATGATGATGACTAGGGAGGGGGGAGTCTCTTATATGTGACCATCTATGACAAGGACGGGGGGACGGGTAAAAAATCATGAAATTCGTGTGACGTAATTTATGGATGACCCCTTTGCATTGAGTTTTTAAGTTAATAAAATACATATATATTAATATCTATCCATAGACAAACTTATAAATCACTATAAATCACTACATAGTATAAAACAAAGTCGCTTTCTCTGTCCCCATGTACGCTTAAATCTTTAAAACTATGCAACGGATTTTGATGCCGTTTTCTTTAATAGATATAGTGACTCAAGAGGAAGGTTTTTATGTATAATAAATGCATATTATAATAGATAATAATTTTAGAGGTTTCTAATGTGTGTTTTTTTACGCTTACATTGCAAACGCTGGCTGTACCCTACGAGATAGATCAAAATAATGTACTACAGTATTGTACATCTTAAAAAGGTCTACAAAAAAGTCCGCGATGGTATATGTCTATCTCTTAGGGATAACCCACAATAACCATTTTTTATTTTTTTATTTTTACGAGAAATAATATCTTATTTACGAAGCGGTTTTAAGCAATACAGTATTAATCCTTATCCAATTAAGTACATTGTGTATTTAATATAGATTAATATGGCACTTTAGATTAATATAGATATTACAGATTTAAAATACAGGAACAAAGCTATTTTGGCGGTACCGGCCGGGGCCCGTTAGTTGACGCTGCTGTCAATTTTTCACTATCAGTTAATAACTAAACACTATATTTTATTATGAATTAATATTCTAAGGCGGTACAAAGTTTGCCGGGTCAGCTAGTACATAATATAAATAAATTTATAGATACTTAATATTTTATTATTCATTAATAAATATTATTAATAAGTCCTGCATAACATCACATTTTTATCGAATTATTTGTTTGTTAATTAAACAATACACCATTTTCTTTTTTATGCCTATAGAACAGATATTATCTTTAAAACTGTAAATGCATTTACACAATGTCGAATTACAGCCAATTAGCAACACAACATATTGATATGAAATGAGTCATTTAAAATATCTATTGTTACTGTTCTAATGTTCGTAATGTAACAAATAAATTGTTAGATTAAAACTAATGTGTACTTACAAGTGTCCATATAAGGAATTGAGAATTAGAAATATCAAGTTGGGAACAGCGGTAGCCACATTAAGGTATGAAGTAAACTCGGCCTGGAATTGTGTCTTTCGGACCATCCTTGTCATATTATTGGGTTTCACTTCCCGGAATTTATACATCCAATACTGAAATTAAAAATAAATTCTAACATTTCCAATTCATGTTTAGAGTGTGTTAAGTTGATGTAAAAAAAGTGTAGCATGTTTATAAATTGACCTTGGTGCAAGGTAAAAAAAGGTTACAAGAACTTAACATCACTATTGCTTTCATTTAAAATCTATACACATAAATTAAATTTAAGGATCTGTGTAAATGCATATGAAAGAATACACAATATTTAAATCTAAAAAGCAAATTTTTTATTTTTGTCCGTCAGTCTTTTTGTGTTAGGTAATCTCTGGAACGGATAGACTGATTTTGATGAGACTTGCACTGGCAGAAAGCTGATGACATGAGGGGTAATTAAGGTAATTTTTCTTAGACTAGTATTGCTCCGCGGCATCACTCGAGATATATAATAAAGATCGCTAGTAATACCGCGGGACTCAGGTAGTATATTATATACTTACATCATTAGCGGTGATCAAAAAATTCCAGGACACAAGAGAAGTTATTCCAAAGAGGTAGAACAGCACGTAAACAATGCGATATTTATCGCGAGGTTCTACTACAGAGTTTAAAACCTTCGTCGAACATGAGTCAGTCACAAGTTCCTTCTCCTCAGAGTCGTCAAAAATGTCGTCCTCATGCTCAATATTATCTAAAGCGTCAGTATTAATAGATCCTGAAGGATCCATTGTTACAAATCTATTTATTACTTGTCGAAAACGTATTATACGTCGTTTTTGTCGTCCCTAAGACATAACACTATATTCAAATCGCTATTTAAACATTTTTTAGATCTTAAATTATTTAACAAATATTTATATTGGACACTTAAGTATAGAGAGTGAAATAAATTATATTATAATTAAAATACTATTGTTGCAGCTATTGCTATACGTCTTCATCGACTTTTACAGCAATAGAATTGAATGAAGGCACAACAACAGCTGTCAATTGTAATTGCGTCAACAATATCGACAATTACGGTTTCTGATTGGTCAAAATTATACAGACTCATAAGAAATCCACAGTCTAACTAGAAATTGGTAAAATTAGAAGTCCGCGAATGAATGAATCATGCATGGTACAATAGATATTGTTTCTTTATATCATGCAATGAGTTAATTAATTGCTTAGCAACACAGGTCCGCCGAAAGGAGTGGAGTAGAGCAGCTATAGCGTCTATTTATTTCAAAACCATACAAAACAGTCTGTTTTATTTTGCAGAGCAAAATTTGAACATTTTAGACTGACATAAAAAAAAATCACCTGTCACTAAATAAATAAAATTGAAATATCTGTATGTAATATCAAAATAAAGTTTTTTACTAAATGCATATGAAAGTTAATAGATCATCATCTTCATCTTCCTAGCTTTATTCCCAATATTATTTGGGGTCGGCTACTAGTTCAACCAGTTTCACCTGAATATCAGTTTTCCACGCAGCAACTGGCATCGGAGATCCTCCGCAAGATTAGGGGAGAACTGAAATTCTAAGGTTGAACTAATTGTCAGTGAGCGCACTGAATTCCTAATAACGAATGCCATATATGTTCATGACAACCGAAACCGACGGCTTTACTTGCTCTCCAAACCAATATTATATTTATATGAAAGTTATTAGATATGTTATTTATATCAGAAACGCATTTTTTTTAAATTTTGTTTGTCTCCGGGTAATCTCTGGAACTCCTGGGCCGATTTCGACGGAACTTTCACTGGCAGATAGCTGATGATATAATG
This sequence comes from Phragmatobia fuliginosa, assembly GCA_932526445.1. Classification (NCBI taxonomy): domain Eukaryota; kingdom Metazoa; phylum Arthropoda; class Insecta; order Lepidoptera; family Erebidae; genus Phragmatobia; species Phragmatobia fuliginosa. Next base: position 8,425,880 of record OW052064.1, on the reverse strand, counting down.
AGTAACTTAGGCTATTTTTTTCAAACTAGCTTTGCTCCGCGGCTTTGCCCGCAGTTACAACAACAATCGCGGGGTAACATCGCGGGGCTCGGCTATATTTTCCAAGAAGAAACCTATGTCGAGCAACGGACTGTTATAGGCTGTTGATGACTATACTTAATCAAAATAATAATGCAATAACGGGTTGTCTTTTTAATTCATACCTAACTAAATAAAGACTCGGTGATACTGTGTTGTGTACATATAACTGCATTTGTGGGGGCGACATTTTTACGTTTTATGTACAATAATAAATTTATAAAAAGATATGTAAACGTTGAAATTAAAATACAAAGTTTGATACTAGATCAGGACTACGCTAGGGCAGAGGAACTACCGTAACGTATTACATATTTTTCAATTATTTAGAACACGACAGAGAGCATATACATACAACACAACCTCATAAACTTTAAAACACCATAATACATACACTAAACACTACTTCACATATTTTTACAAAGGTACCTACACACCTCCATATATACCCTCGAACACTAGACAACACTAGACTAGAGCAGAGTAAAAGTATGTATGCGTAATAATTTTACTCTGCTCTAATCTACCTAATGGAAAGCATGAGTAGAGTCCAAGAGTGGGAGCGACCACACTCATTGCGAATACCGACAATACAGTATGGCGACCCACACAAATACAATTGCGGCCTAGAGAAGAACCTAAAGAAGAGAACAGTACCTATAGTATTCGTAGGCTGGATCTTTGATTATAGATTAATCAAAGATCCAGCCTATCTATAATCTAAGGGCTGGATCCACACTATTATGTCGATCACGGTTCGTTCGCGGTCCGATCTCGGCCTGGTAAAATATTATCCGGTAAAAATCAATGTGTGCATTCATACTATCCGTAACAGTCAAGTCCCGGTCTAATCCCATTCCAGTCCTGATCAATCTAGAAGTTTTTTTTTTTGAGCGTTATCGAACTTTTCACAACTTGCATGGACTTGTATGGATGCTCTTTTGTTCCTGGTTCAGTCAGCTCTTACCCGGTGAAGCGACAATTCAATCAATTTTTTTTACATTTGAAAGATTTTGTTAAATTCCTTTGAGTAATTGAAAAAAATACTATTTAAGTTAATTCTAAGTACCAATGATGTATAAGCCTCTTCTACTTAATCAAGAATGAAAAAATATCACAGCTTATTCTTCAATCGAATAGTTTAATGAAATATTAAATACTTCAAAGTTTATTTTATTGTTAATTATGAACCAAATACATCCGACTTCGATTATTGATGGTTCAAGACTGAATCTTATACGGAGTCAGATTGTCTAATGTGACGTAAACGATTAGATTTTACCAGACCGAGATCGGACCGCGTGGTCGACATTATAGTGTGAATTCAGCCTTAGAAAAGGCACAGATGCTCCGGCGAGAAGAACCGCCTAACCTTGTTTAGTACACCTCGCATCCGCGAGGTCTCCTTTGTGACGTTATCAGTGTACTCAGTTGAATGAATAACTACATACAATGATGACAGCTCAAATAAACTGAGGTCTTCCACCCACCTGGATACCTTTTTGGACTTTCACAGCTTTAACAAACGATTTAAACACATCAATGATAAAACATCAAATTATTCGCTTTTGGTAAGATAAGAAATAAAACATCATTTTAACTATCAATTTTTTTTTATTAATTTTATTTATTATTCATCAAATAATAAATATCATATTTTGTGTTTTACAATTTACATTTAAAGCATGTATAAAATTAGGTCGTTATTTTGTAATGAAGTATAAAAAGTTGTAAATATAGAATAAATTAAATTAAAAACTGTGAAAACACAGATTAGCGTGATGTACGTTGAAAATAGAAATAAATTGAGGAGCATTTTGAAAATACAGTATAAAAATATTTATTTAAAAATATTTTAAAAGTAAGGTAAAACTAAAGTTCGTAGATAAGAGAGATATGCGAGTGTCTCGTTTTATTGTCAAGCTAATAAAAACCTAAATTTACAAGAACATACCTAATTAAAATTAAATAATACCTATTCTTAAGTATCGATATGGAAAGACTTTATCTTATATTAACCTAATATTGAATAAACATTTATAAGACGATTAATATATTAGGACGGACGTGCCAAATACGCATCTAATATTGCAACATGAAATAGATAATTAAATTTCTGTCTTTTATATGTATGTATACTTATATATAACATACTTAACTTATATAATTAAAAGGCATTTATTTCTCCGTAAGGCATACATTAGAATTTAATGTTTATTTCATTATGAGATCGATCACCTCTGGTAATTTGAATAGTACTTAAACTTATAATACTTTTTACATAGGTACAGGTATACAACAATTACCTATAGGGATAGATATAAAAGTGGAATGTAGAATTTAATAATTTAACAGTACATATAGAAACAAGGCACTTTTAGACGAAACATACTCATTATATGCGCTAACTTTGATGTTCAGTGTACATATATCAACATTTTTATTTTTATAATTAAAAAAAAAAAATGAATCGAATATTATGTTTGTGAATTTTTAGTTTTAAATAACTATATAGCTAAAATGACCAGTTATAAACTGGTACTAAATTCAAACACCGCTCAAAATGTTAGACAAAAAATCATGAGTGGTTTCATATTTTAAAGTCGGGAGCGACTCTTTTTTGGAACTAACTTCGTGTCAGAAGCTTATCTTATAACTTATAATACACACTTGAAGTGACGTGTGTACTTTTGCGATATAACTGTCTATTAATCTTCAATAAATCGCTACAGAAACCGTAAAAACCAAAGTCAGCATATTTTTTATTAATAAATGCAAGAAAAGCTATCTCAAACAAGACATCAAATTTCAGTCTTTATTGTTTTCTATTCTATAATAGGACCGTGTAATGAACTCCTGCTATTCAGGACAGAACGTTTTTATGTTCTTATAGGCTTAAAGTAATAAAATTATTTTTACGTGGTCTTTCGAACCCTATATTTATGACTCACATAGATGTTTCTAGGGGTTGACTATGTGATCGACTTGCTTCTGATAATGGAGTGGGACTATTCTCGGAGTCTTCGAAGTCGAAATTAGTCTCCAGTAAAGCCTCAGACTTAGATCTGTGGGTAAGGTCTGGTAGTGATGAGTCGTCGAATTCTCTGGACAGATCTTGAGGACTGGAGTCGTAGCTTGGTATGTTTTCTGACATGGTGCTGTCGTATGCGTTTGAATAACCTGGCGGGTGAGGCGGACTCGGCAGGTTGTCGCTGTAATACTGTGGCTGATCTGTAAAGATTTTTTGATTATAAAGTAACACGTATTACATTCATATATGTATGTATTTATTAAATTCGAGTTTAGTTTACGTCTATAATATCTTAAACATGGATTTCTTTTAGGAAAAGGATTCATTTTATAGAGTGATTTTAAGTGAATGATCGAAAGAATGAATTAGATATTCAAGAATGAAGTAGAAATATTTAAATTGATAAAATACCTGAATTATTATTCCTCTGTCCAAAGGTAGTTGCTGGTATAGCTCCGGGTTGTGGTTGTTCAGGCATTTTAGACCTTAACTCCATTAGAAAAGAAAGTTTTGGTTGCGCGCCGTAACTGTTGGCCGGAGCGCCGTAAGGCCCGTACATCTTGCGATCCCTTTTCAACGTATCATCATTGTCCCTTAAGGGTAACGTGTCGGATGTAAAGTACTGATTATTGTCGTTGTGTGGAGACAAAGTGTATTCATCTGGAGGTGACCGCAGACCCCCAGGGTGGTGAAGAATTGGTATTTCTTCAGTCGCAACCGTGTTTATAGACGGTGCACCGCTCGCTGTTCCTGAGTTGTCCCTGTAACCTTCGTTTCTAAAACCTATGTCATAAGGTCTATTATTGGTGGGCTGGGGTATTGAGTATTCCGGTGTGGTGGGTTTCTTTACAAATGTGCTGTGTGTGAGTGGCATTACATTAGTGTTAGGGTTGTGAGCCTCGTAGATATCGAAGCTCTGGGTGTCGTCTAGGGAGGAGTTGAATTGGCTTTTTTCCATGGACTCCATCGACGCTGTTGATGCCAGCATTTTCCTGTAGTCTGACCCTTTTGTTAAAGTGTCGGTAGATCTGGTACTCTGTGGAAAATAACGAAATCCAATATATTGCGAGTTAAGTTAAGGCGAAGTGAAATGTTCAGAAGCATGGTAGTAGCTTTAATTCGTGTTAGTTTCCTCCCTATACCATAAAAATATTGGAGAACGTTTTTTTACCAAACTATTTATACTATTATTTTAAAGCAAATAGAAACTTTTGATAATGCCATAAGGCGAAATCAGTCAGGTTAAAAGATTTCAGTTCATTAAAGAGTGGAATAAAAGTAAGTACAAGTAAGTTTAATTTCAAGAATGTATTTTAACATGTTCCAACAAGTTCCAAGAGTTTAAATTAGCTAAGAGTTTGTTTTATTTAAACGCGCTCATCTCAAGAAGTCCTTGTTGAAAAATTATTTTAGTGTTAAAGTTATACAAAAATAAAATTTATCCACCTTTAAAAGTTCTAAAAAAACGTCAGTGACAGCATAATTATGTTTGTCTTTTAAGATTGGCTCACTATAACCTTTTATATGAACAAATTGATTAGAAAAAAAATAAGGAAATAAGATTATGAAATAAGATGCAACTCACCATTTGATGATTTAGTTTTCTCCTGTACGGTGTATCAGGGAATCCGCCGTTGATGCTGCCAATGGACCGAACCGAGTGGAGTGATTGCCGTATAGAGTTCCGCCGCTCTAATCTTTGGACATGTCTATATAAAAACGCACTTTAATCAGAAAAAAAACGAAATATTTATAAATAAAATAATACGTCGGTTTTTATAAATTTTTGACACCCATGCCAATAAATAAGAGAAAATAAGAATAGGCGGACCCCTCCCCTTCTAATTAATATTTATTACGTAAGAATCTAAAGAATAAATTAATAAATCTTTGGCTGGGTTGGATGTTAATTTTAGAAGGTAATTTTTTTAGTAAAGTTTGCAATCATTTCTAAAATATTTAAAGGAGCAATTATTGTATATATATGTGTGTGTATAAGAAACGGCTCTAGCGTTTTATATTTGGTTGTTTTCTGGGGTGCATATTCGGTCTAAATTAGTCTTATGTTTGAAAAAACGTAAGTTGTTGTTGTTGAGTATTTATGCATTTTTCTTTCGCATTTATTACTACTCTTAGAATTGCTTGCGATATCTATGCTACTTTTTCAGTAACACTTAGTTGGTTGGTACACCAACACAGAAACCCCACAGATTCTTGAGAGAATAGATCGCGTTGTTAAACAGTAAATAATATTTTAACCCAGTTAATCTCAGTCGTCCACTACCCATAGGATAAGGGTATTTTTGTGATTTTACGTAAGTATTATCAGGACTCCATTGTAAGCAAAAATAAGACACGATCGCCCCCCTCCCCCCTGAATCGTCTTACGTTTGTTAATATTTAGCTCAGCAAACCACAAATTACTCTGAAAATTTATTTGGGTAACAGTGGCCACCCCATTGCTGCGAAAAATTGTCATTAAGTGACTCATATGTTGATTTTATTTTTTAATATAATTTGTTATTTTCTATTGCTATTGCATAGTTAGTCATTTCTGAAATGTATTGCAGCAATCTTACCTATGCTTAGACTTGGAGTACCAGCAGATGAGAGCACCTCCTACCAACAGCACCATCACTACGAGCACCCCGATAAAAGCCACTGCTAAGGTGTCGCCTTGCCAAGACATGGGGTCGATTACAATCCTTGGGTCTGAAATAATAATAAATGACAGTAGTTTAACACAAACTCGTTTTTATCTAAATATACAGTGCAGATAAAAACGAGTTATAGTTTCAGACTGAGTTATAGTCATTATGGAAAATTAATTAAATTTGTCTATACAATTTATATTTTTTCATAAAGTTCTAGCTGTTCTTGTAGAGTTGTATTCAAATATTTTTTTATAAAACTTACCAATCTCACAAATAAAAGCATGTTTCTCTTCACAGTCACTAATTTCCACGTTCGAGAATGCAAACGACGTGCATTGTGTCACAAAATCTATATGGTTCACCCAGACCCGATCTCCATATTGGAACCATTGATTTTGTCGACTTATAAACTCGTATAAAACCTCGTAGTTACCGGTTACGAAGGGCATGGATGCATTGTCCGACTGGAATAAAAGGGTTCATAAAAAATGATGTGTTTAGAAAGGATGGGGACGATGTCGAGTCGTTTTTTACCAGCAGGAAATATGTTTGGATAGAGCTATGTTAACTTCAATAGGTTGAATAGAATAATCTGTATTGTACACCATTTCATTTAATTTACATTTAGGATTCCATCAAAAGTATGACCATGTACAAATAGCGGCCTTTTCGCTGAAAACCAATTTCTTCCAGGCAACATTGGGATGAAAAAATAGACTGAAAAGAACGAATTTACGGGCAGTTTTTTGTGCGAAAAGTAAAGAAACAAAATAAATATACACACACACATACACACATTTAATCCCCCTCCCCCCCCACACACACACACGAACCCTACATATATCAAAGTCGTTATTTGAATCAGAAAAGAGGGTGACACATTTTCGAGTCACACGCTCTACACGGGTTTTGTAGTACCCCGTAGTAGTAGTAACTCGGGTAAATATTGTGTTTGATCCATTATTTTTATAGTCAAAGAACTTGCGATTCTCAGAATAATTTAGTGACGCAAGTGTTCATAAAAGTACGAATAACAAATGCTAAGTAGGTACAAGATGTAATTCAAAACATCAACTCATGAGTTAAAAGTTACAACCGTACTGCCTACTGCATTTATTTAATTTTCACCTTAAACATAGCTTCCATCAAAATCCATTTTTATATTATATTTATTGTACTAGTATGTAATTTTTTAGTTTTATTATACATTTTTTTATGTTATCTTATTTTACTAATGGTGCTATTAAAGGTTATGGTACATGTATAAACAGCGTTAATGTCAGTGAATGTTATAGATTTCATTTTATGGATTCCATGTTCGCACGATTTTGGATTTCATTTTTTGAAAATTATTAATTTTACGTTGTTGTTGTATACATAATGATAATGTATACCTACGCGAATTGTAAACGTGATTTTATTAAATAACTTCACGTGGAGTTTCTTGTCCGTTCGTCTAAATAAGAACAACATTTTGAAACCGCACAACTAGAGTCGGTAACGTAACTAGGCCACTAAAAGCTTTTTGATTTTGAGACATTGAAAAAATAAATTTAATGCCTTCTGGTTTGAATCACTCGCGTACTTGAATATGTCATCAGAAATAGAGTTAAGAAAACCGATATTAATAGCCTAAGTCTATCGCAATACATCGAAAAATAAAAGTAGATACTCACCAAACAGAACCTTCTTGCGTCATCATAAGTCATGGGAGCTCCCACATACATATAACAAGTTCCCGCTATAACATCCCACCCAGGTGGACATTTGCCGCCACCTAATACTGTTTGATTGTTCATATAGAATGGTCTGAAGTCCACCTCTAGCAATAAAGGGTTATCACTCTGGTCCCTTATTCTTCCTGCGACTGCCGAAGTTTCGTTATAACTCCAGAAGTTATGTTTAGCATCGATACGAGTCCGCCAGAGATCGAACGCACTGAAAAGTTTTAAATTTTAAAATCAGAAAAGTATTCGTTTTGTGAATTTAAACAAATTATTATGAAACTGACAGTAAAAAATTCTAATATAAAAACAAAATCCGTACACAAACTAAAACACTAGGCAGTTTTTTTAAATAACAGTTAAGCAAAACAAAAAGCACTCATTCAGCATTTATGTACTACAAATACAGCACAAGGCGGCAACGCACGCATAGGTTTGTGTTACAATTAACAAGACTGAGTAAGTAAAGTACACTTGCGGTATACTTGCGGCGAGGAAAATGACCCAACCACATATAAAATTATTAAAAACTATTATAGCAATGAATGACGACTTAATGCATGACTAAGTCTTGTCACGCATTTGTTAATTGAGTAAGTCATTGTATGAAATGAAATGATCTATGATGAAGCTATAATTAAGGGGAGGACTGTTACTTTATTTATTAAAAGTTTAATGTGTCATTTTGACTCGTGCGCTAGCTTCGTAGGTAACTTTTTTTTGCATCCAAAGGCAAATTTCTTTTTATTCAAAATGTTTCTAAATTGACAAGCAAGTCCCTGGTTTTTATTGCCACCAAGAATACTTGCTAACAGGTACACTGAATAAACCGCAAAGTCGTTGAGAAGATAAGTAGTGATACTAGATGTTACGCTTAATAATTAGCACAATTTAATTTAAAAAGCAGCACAGACATTATTTCAAAATTAACATGTAACATACAAACAAGACATCACAATTTGGTTAGTAAGCAACGGGACAATTTTTGAACGCAGTACGCTTGTTATTGACATAATTAAAGTAAAACTCACCTTAGAATATTCGGATTATAGTCAACAAAGCTATGGTCCGGATAGTCATGCAACAAAAAACATGCAAATAAATATTTTTGAATAGGAACGAGGCTTTAATATTCATGCAAATTTGCACAATAGAATTTATAAATATTTTGTCAAACATAATACAAAATCCATATTAAAATCCCGGGTCTAGGGGTCATGCTTAACTAGCTGGCTGGGTTCCCACACGTGTTGATATAAAACTTCTTCAGAGTTACAACTATCAATTTTATAGAAATATACTGACTTTGAAACCCATATGTTTAAGTACTGGAATAAACGTAATCATGACATAGTATGGATTTGGGAACATGAAGTATTTAGTCGTATTAAAGAAAATACCATGAAAGACCTAAATTATAGATTTGACGACGACTGTTCTACTGATCTAGTCAGCCCGTACCTACGGCCAGTTTAACCAGGTCACAAAATCAGGCAAATAAAGTACTTATAAATACCTATTACGCGATCAAATGCGTTAAACCTTTTACATCTACAGAGAAATGCATTAAAATATATCTGCTACAAGTTGTAAAATCAAAGGTATTATATAAAGTTGATCCAAGTCGATATTTCTAGTAACAAAGAGCAATATAAAATTAGATACAATATTTTAAAACATATAATCGGTTAGTAAAACCTTTTTTAAATGGACTGTTTTAATTTATGGTGATTATAACATAAAAAAATCAGCGAAGAGCAGCCTTTCTCATTGCATTTATATTTGGAGGTTCTTCTGTTCATTGAAACTACTCACATTGATCGATTAACGGTAATCATCTCGTAATCATTGTCAGGGTTAAAGAAAATGTTGTCCACGTAATTTTGGCCAGCAGTACCAGCAACAACAGTAGCTCGTCCTTCGCGGTCCGTTGCATGATTTCTGAAAAAATAAACAATTCTCAGTATAGTCTCACCTACATATAGTCCTATCTATAGTTTGCTTTGTACAAATACACATACACACCCAATCAATCAATCAATCAAAATGGAAGTTGTTTTGTCAATCAACAATCATCTTCCATTATAAAATGATACATGTCTGTAACACATGTCTATGGAAATTGAATTAAGGAACAACTTATCTGATATTTGTTATTAGATAAGTTGTTCCTTAATTCAACTTATTAATATTTTGTTTACATTACTATATTCCAAAAGTTACATAGATAACATTCTATAGATTTCATTCTACGTGTTATGTTACTTGCTTGTAATAGACACATATTTTTTTTTTTAATAATTATTACATTAATTACATGGAACAAAAGTCTTTATGAGTTGTTATATACTACCGCAAATATATTTTTTTCCCTAGAATTATGGTAACTATTAAATTAATTAAATTAATACCTGTAAAATCCGTTATGTGAAGTGGTCTGATAAATCGGCAGCCGTACTTTATCGAAACCTGAGACCTCGAGGATCCTCATGCCGGTGTTGTCGTGAACATAATTGTGCGTAAAGTTGGAAACCACTTGCCGAAGTACAATTACGTCGTAGTATGGCACTTGGTTACGAGTGAAGTAATTACGATAGATGGTTACTTCTTGATAAGATGAAGACTGTCGACCTGAAAAAATTATAGAATTGGTACCTATTTATTACTACATGAAGAGTTTGTGGACTAATTCGTTAGTAGTCCTGAATAAGTGGTCATGTCTGTTCTCATTATAAAAAAATAATTCAAAATTCATTTCTGATTGTCTATTGATCTCATGAAATAAATATTTTCCTAGTAAAGTATTATTAAGATTTATTAGTAAAATACCGACAATTCAATTTTCGATCACAATACAGTCAACTTTGGATGTTAAATATTTTACTACATTATCAACCCTTAACTTCCCACTGCTGGGATCGGGTCTTCTAAGGCCATATGTCCCCACGCTGGCAGAGTGTGGCTTGGTGACTGGTAAGACATGTTGTGGCCACATAATCTTGCTTTTGGATGTTTTAAGTCGCTCGAAGGCCTCCAACTAGTTCGTGAAGCCTACTTCACGAACTAGTTGGAGGACACAAATAGTCACCCATCTGGTTTCGAACCACCTAAGGGCACATACCTATGAGCGCTTCACTATATTTTAGTATTACTACTATTGACTAAATAAATGAGCTAAACAATACTTGTGCAGTATAAAAAATTGTGGAATAACTACCGACAACAGAAAAATAATTTGATTAAAATTACCTTCTACTTTAAGACATGGCAAATCGTGGTTTTCTAAGAATAAGTTGTTATGTATCCATCCACGAAGCGAAGTGGCAATTCCTCTCGAATCAGCTCTAATCAATAACCCACCTACGTTATTGCGAACTAAATTAGTCTGAAAAAAAATAGTTCAATTGTAACTTGCTGATAAAAACACTGTTTTATAAAAAATATTTCAACGATTTCATTGCACGGACTCGTTTAATGATAAAGGTGATATCAGACGGTTCATTTTTTGTTCATTTTCACCTTTCATTCGGTAAATTTCACTCGAAATGAAATGTCTGAACAAAAAATGAAACACGAGTGCCGAATGAATTCATTAGTGAACCGATCCAACAGTGTTGGATATTGGCATCCGGTATCTTTCATTCCCACTCCGAATGAACGAGAAATGAACGGTCTGAACACTGAGAGAACGTTCATTCGGATTCGGTCATTTTGTTTCGAGTCCTGTAGCCGACGGACATCACGTTGTCGACGAAGTTATATTTTTTTCCTGTGTGTTAATATATTGTTTTCATGCGGCAAAATGGTGTTCAAGTTAAATAAATCAGCCGTGACTGATTAGTGTAGTTGATAAATTTCTTCTTGCAATCCATGGTCGCACCCTCCACCGTCGACGTTTTCTTTGCTTCTTTTTTGTCAACTCTTTGATTAAATGATCACAAATTAAACTAATTCCAAGACGTACGACTTCATTCGATGACATATTTAAAAGAAAGAACAATGAATGTTCATTTCTGTATTATTTCGTGTAAGCCGTGTGAACATAGAATGAAAAAAAAATGAAGCATTCACTCGAGTGAACAATCATTCGAGTGAACCGTCTGATATCACCTTTACAGCACTGCAATGGAAGAAAAACTCGAAACCATCTCCGTACTAACGATGATATACATATTACTATTTATTTTATTTACACATATATTTTTACAAGTCGAACTTTACAGTTTTAAAAGACACCTTCATTTCCCAAAACTTATTGTGGGCAGAAATGCCGAAACACACTGCAGAGGTGTTTTGTAAGTCTGTGAACAGTATAGGCGCCAAGTTGCCTTTTTAAGGAAGTAGTAGTAGGCTAATATTTCCTTTCCAAGGAGAAATTTATCTGGTCCAGCAATGGAATACCTATTCAAGACTGTTGTGCTGTGGCTGCTGTATATCTTTCAAATTAGTAATTAAGAACCTTTCCAATTTTATATTTTAAACTACAAAGATTTAACTGGAAATTCCAACTTACCCTGAATACTAGCGTTTGTGTATTTTGTATGTCGAACCGCACAGCGGAGGGACAAGTTGTAAAGTTTCCGTACAATTTTTCGCAATTTTCGACTATTTCATTTCTAGTAATGGCTACTAGCGGATTGACTTCACCAACAGACTGATATATTATAGCACCTTCCCTGTTATTTATAAATTCACTGTTGGATATGTTATGTTGTATATCTCGATCTAAAACAAAGTGAATTTTTATTTTATTTATTACTTCTTTTAAAATATTTTATTCTTTATTTTACTCATACGATAGATACTTACTAAAACCTAGAGCAGATATCGGCAAAGTAACTATCTCTGCAATAAATCCATGAATAGCAGATGCCCCATTAGCAAATAGTCTAATACTTAAACTGGGCCCTTGAGTCCTGAAAAGTTTTTTTTCATCAGGTGATCCATGTTCTAAGTATCCAATAACAGACGCCGTTATATTATAAATATCGCCATCATATAAAGTGAGAGCGTCTCGTTTACCATAACTTGTCGTATGGTTAAATAGATTGAACTGAAGCAAACGGAATCCAAAGGGTTTTACCCTGAACATGCTCTTAAATATCTTAACACAATTGATGGGGTTATTGTCGTATTTGTAGTACAATAATACACGCTCTTCTACAGTTATCATTTTGGTGCTATCACAGATATCGATCATAGAAAACAGGTGGTAAGGAAGATTCAAATTTCTCAATGGAACAAAGCTTGACTCTTCAGATTCTCTGCCTTCACCATTTAACGATATGGCATTAACTCCTTCCCCTAGTAAGTTTCGTACATAGTTAAATCTCATATTTATAGAATCGGTGGGTGATATGAGATTAATACCATGATGGGCGCCTTTGGTAATATTCACATTTTGTATTATTGGATTCTTGGTAATGCTCTGAATAGCAGGTGATTTTTCATTATGCAGAATACCAGCACCAATTATTTGAACATGAAGTAATTCACTTTCCGATTTTTTCCTAGTTTCGTGAGTATGATGGTCATGAATTCGATGTTCATAAATCGAATATTCAAATTCTGGATGTGCAAATCGTATACCACCCCAGTATTCAAGATTTTCGTCCAGATTTCTACTACCGCAATGTATGAATATGAACTCAGAATCCCATTTACATTCATGCCTGTGACCGTAAAGTTGTCCATTCAATCTGATTGGGCAGTTTTCGTATCGGTCTTCGGTGCCTACACATTGCAAAGGCTCTGGCCATGACCATATTCGCGATAAAGAATTGCTGTGAAATTCCACCCTTCGATCGTGTGCAAAGAATACGTTAATGGGATCAAAACCAAGCTCTCTGCAGACTACTTGAGCATTTCGTTCAGTAAATCGGTTATCACACATCGGTACCCACTGCAACGTAGTTTTGTTGTAATATTCTAAAAATCCCCCGTTTATCTTCTCCACCACATTATCGTTAATAGAACAATTTCTGCTTGTGCAAAGACGAATTGAATGTGGAAGACTCAATGACTCTAATTGACGCCTGTGCTTCTGATGACTTGACGAATACTGTCCAACATCTCTTCTCATTCTGCTGATTTCGATATTGTTATCTGGAGTTATAGGCCTCATAACTATAGGTGCTTGGTTATGGCCTAATGCGTAAAGATATCCCAAAACTAATATTCCAACATTTGGTGCGAATTCTAGGATAACACCTGGACTAATAGTTAATACAACATCTGGCATTACTGTAATGTCCGATCGTACTATATAAGGAGCGATTCTGGATTCTATAGTGAAATTTGACACTAATCTGCCACCTAACGCATCAACATCCATAACGTTATCCAATGTGAATGACGCAGATATACTAGCATCCATACGATCTTCAAGCAAATAAGGTACATAAGTTGCGATAGCGTGATTGTTCCAATCATCAAAATCAAATATTTGCTTTCTAATTTCTTGATCTTGGGTAGTTCCCCACCAGTTTTCTGTTACATCTAGTAGATTGTTAATCTTTGCAGTCCTAATGCCAGCAAGTAAAGTATATTCTAAAGCGTTATTTCCGAGCAAATTCCTGCTTACTTTAACTTTTTGTATCCCTTTGAAACCTATGACATATGTTGGCTCCACACTTCTCATTAAACTACCTCGACTCATTTGAGACAAAACATGCTTGTTATTCTTGACTTGATTGTACACAAAAAGGGCGTAAACAAGTCCCATAATTTCACTTTGACTATCCATGTGAAATTTTATCATAAATTGTCCATTATTCCTTTCAATAAAATTGCCATCGATCATCATTTTCTTTTCCATCCCTTGAATAGAAAGTAGACCCGTTTTACAATAGTTGTCAGTGAATATATTCTTTGTGATGTTAACTTCTGCAAAATGACCATCTATAATGACAGCAAATAACTGATTGTTGCGCCAAGTATTATTATGCATGAATACGGAATGAGTAAAATTTTCGTTGTATTGCCACACATACGGCAAATTCACATCAAATCCACCTTGTTTGTTTCTCTCTATAGTATTATCTTGTAAGATGTAGTGATATAAATTATTAGAGCTCCTTAAATCTCTTGCAAAATGATATATTCCTCTGCCATTATCAGTAATCAAACTGCTGTTCACCATAATAGTTATTTCAGTTATATTACTTTCATGAATGTCCCAAAAAGGTGTGTTTACATAAATAGCTTCTTCTTTGTTATATGCAATTTCACAATTAAAAAGTTTGATACTTTCATTAGCTTTTCTTAAAAAGTGATCACCTAATTCATTTAAAAATCGGTTGTAGTATAACGCCTTGACACCTTTAGTATTACCCTTTATTTTTGAATTTACAACTTGTAGTGTTGGTACAGGGCCCTTAACGATTCTATTTCTTAGATTTTGTACCGGGGCAGCAATTGTACTAACTACAAGGACAACACCACCCAAAGCATTAGTTCCACTCTCATATGTGAGCACTACACCAAAACTGGTACTTGTGGTTGGAAAAGTCGATAAATCACGATCTAAACACCATTGAACACTTGCTTCATTTATATTTTGCGAATCATGTATGCAAATTTTTTCTGTTGAAAAATTATGAATTGGATTCAAAAGCTGTAATCCAAGAACATAACCTGGATTACATCTAATATTATAAGTTTTTGAAATATCTTCTCCAGGTCGGTTTCTAAAAACTAAGTGTCTAGTTTCTAGATTCACTAAACTAATGTCCGTTTCGTAATCAGGTATAATTATAGGTCGGAAACTGGATTCATCTATGTTAAAACCAGGATCAAAACTGAACCAACCTGCCAATTCCCTTTGCTGTGCACCAGGAATATGAGGATTGTGAGAAATACCAGCCACATTATTGTTTTCGATTACAGAACTGTAGACTTTAAGTCCTAATTGCTTGAAACTAATACCACTCCCTTTATTATTGCTAAATTCAGAGTTGCGTACAGTATTTACCGCATCCGCTCCATACAAATCCGAATAAATAATTCCTAAACCGTCATGATAATTGTTGATTATTTTAACACTTTCTAGACTATGTCGGGCAAAATCTATTTGAAGTGCTGGCTTGAAAAGATTTGACGAATAATCTAGAAGGCCAGCTTTTTCCACTGTGACATATTGTAAATCAGCCCTTTCAGAAATCACACTGAATCTAACTCCAGCCCAACTAGTTTCATAGCATCTAATTCCGACATCATTATCGTGCGTACAAGAATTTTCGAAGTGCTCCCTGGTTTCTGCTCTACATCGTGTAATATCATTATCAAATTCTGTACATTCAACATTTGATAATATAACATCTTCTGTCGTCCCAGCAGCGGGGATTTCATTAGGTTCTAAGAACCAATCATCTGGATTTAGAGCAAGTCCTAGTTGGTTGCAGACAAGAGCAGCGTTCAAGATATTCCATCTGTAATTGCACACAGTTCCCCATTTATCGTCTATTCTCACTTGAAGCCTTCCTTCATGTTGTGTTCTTCCTCCTAACAATCTTATAGGTACAATAGGTTCCGCGTACCCAGGCGTAGTTGGTTCAAAGTCTGTTTCATAAACACTATCATTCGTCATAACAATTTCTTCTTTTAAAGTAAAAGTGATATCATTAGGTCGCTTGCCTCTTGCATCCAATCTTCCAGCAACCATTATTCCTATGGCAGGTGGAAATTTCAAAGTTACTCCCGATTGTAGAACCAGTTTTCCACCGGGACGAATGTTAATATCTTTGTTGACGTCGTACTCTCCTTGTCGGAGTATTTCTATACCTTCAACTTCACCTCCAACAACAAATGTTCCAGGCACATTAAACTGAGGTACAAAAAGTGAATTAAAATTAATTTGCGTAGCCCCGGGGTTGCTGCTATGCAATAGATATGGAATATATGTAATCTTCGCCAAATTATATCGGTCTTTCCTATGGAACAATCTGTTGTAAACTTTTTCTTCTTCACCGAATCCCAGCCAGTTAAAAGTGCAGTTTAAAATTTTGCTCTGGTCTTCTACATGTGAGCCAATTTCATATTGAGATTCTGGATTATTGATAATATTTCTAAAAACGTCAATATTGCTCGATGCAAGCACAATCACCGCAGCTACTCTACTTCTTGGTATAAGTCTAGACGATATACCTTCCAAGGGCTCAAATGGTTCTCGTATCCTGTTATCACGTAAAAAGTTTCTGGTAAAAAGAATGTATTGGAGGTTACTATAAGGAGACAGGCCCAGGCTTACAACAAAAGGACCCCTATTACTAAAAAAATAATTATGTTGTATATTAAATCTAGCTGGCAATATTTCAAATTCTTCTAAAAAAATTCCTTCTATTCTATTCAAAATCACGATAGCACCATGATTACCATGTTCAAAGTAATTGTGTTCTATTCTCCCGAGAATATTGAGTGCCGGTTGGATTTTCAGAGGAACTTTTTGGTTTTCATAAAATCGGTTATGACCAATTTGTAAATAAAGCAGTTTATTTGGATTATTTAGCCTCCAGCAAGTTGATATTTCCACAGTACTTTCTATACTGGTATTGAACCAATTCCCCGTTATATTGACCCAACTATCACCACAATAGTTTCCATGCAGTATACCAACATCTAAATTCTTAAAAATTTCAGAATACTCGACTGCAGTTGTTTGATTTACTGGAACGTATTCAGTCTCTTGAGTAGTATTAAGCCAAACAGCGACACCATAACCTTGATTGGAGCTTAATATACTTCGTGATATATTTCTGTTTCCTCCAGTGACAGTAATATTCACCCCATCCCCTTGATTAAATGATATTCTACTTTCAGTCACATTTACGTCCCCTGCACCACTTACGACTTGAAGACCAGCAACATGATTGTTATTAGATATTGAAGTTCGATGTATATGAATTTGTGATCTTAAATTCTCTATAGCTACTCCTCTGCCGTTGTTGTCGGATATAATGGTATCAGTAACATTTAAATCATATGTTCTTGTCGCACCAGATGTTAGTCTCAGAAAACCTATAATATCTGTCCGTGTGTTCGCTCGAAATCTCACGTACATGCGGTTCATTGTTGAAGTAACGCTTTGTGGTCGAGTGTGATTTCTAATACTAAACGATAGTATAAGTCTATCTTCGGGGGTTAAGCCGTCATAGATAAATATCTCCCCTGTGTTATTTTCATTAGTCAGAAGCTTAATAAAACTTAAAGTTAGAACGTGATCAGTTCTAGTAAAGAATTTTTGATGACAGTCTCTCTCCATATTTGAATATCTTGACTGCTCGATGGACATTTGAATTGGGAATGTCTGACTGGACGTAGACGCTAAAGTACACAAATCAAATATTTCACTTCTATCAAATCTTTCATCCATATTCATTTCATGTACCACGTATTTGATTCCATCCCCACCATTATCGTGAATTAAACAGTTCTCAATCCTTGCCATGCCAAATGTAGAGTTGACATATACACCGTATCCTCTATTGTTTTGTATTGTGCAATTATTTATTGATATAGGAGCGTTGGGCGACGTGATGTTTATACCATTGAAGGCGGAATTGGATACTTCTATATCTTCCATTACTGGTGGAACACCAATTATGTCTAAGGCGCTTGTAGCATTATTATCTCTTCCAAGACCTGCGTTTCTTATAACGATATGTTCGAGTCTAGACATCGATGTTGGAACAAAAAGAGTATTCCCTGCAGTCAAAACCCTTTCATGAACAGCGTTTTCAAATCGTACACCTCGCCAATGGCGTCCAGATCCTCCTTGTTCATTAACATCATGGTGTGGGGAACATTCGATACCAAGATCCGGGTGAAAATCGCAAACACCTGAACCAAGTTGTCTAGAAATCCAATCACATTGAAATAAATCGTATTCTGTTCCTTTACATTTGGGTTCTTCAAACAAAAGCCTGGATCGTCTACCTGGCTGTCTGTCCATCCAGTTATAAAAAGAACCTCCCATGAAGCCAAGCTGCCTGCATGCTGTTTCCATATCGTTCAACGTCCAGCTGAAAATAAAAAATAAAGCATGTTTTTATTGACATCATATAGAGTCATCACTGCGTGGTGACGAATTAATAATACGAAGTGTTATTATCACCACCCCTATTTATCCTATGGGTGTCTTAAGAGGCGACTAACAGAGCTAGCTACACAAGACGATATCACTGCAAGAAGTAGCGAAACTTGAAACAAATCCTACATCAACCCATTTGGCCAGCGTGGTATAGTATTCCAAAACTTCCTTGTTAAAGATAGGTCTATTTCCGGCATTGGAAGGTTAGAGGGCGTTAACGATCCAATGGTTCATTCCATTAATATATATATGGTTTATTTTAAAAATAATTTTGTTGAATACTGAATGCATTTAATGTACATATATATATGTAATGACACTTTGTACATAAGAATTATAATCAAAAAATAGCTCATATTTAAGAAATAAGAAAACTTTAAATACGAGAGAAAATAAACTATATATGAAAATATTTCCATACAAACGTCAAACAATTTCTCCGTATCATCTCCTACTGGTAGCGTTCCCAAAAGACTGGCAGCATTGCCATGTTTAATGTCAATACTAATTCTCTATGCCAGAAAAAGGTTTTCTTTCTGGTCACAACAAAGCGTAAATCTGTTAGCTAGTTAATTACACATAGCACAAGCATTCGGATCCCATTAATATGGTTTCATCATCATCATGAGCCTTTAACAGTCTACTGCTAGACATAGGCTTCTCCTTAACAAATAAAAGTGGAGTCAACAAAATTAGAATGTGTTCTTGTACTAACTTTCTAGAATTTGTACAGACTGATCTCCACTGTCCCCGATGCAGTAGCTGCACTCGGCCGACCAAAATAGACGGTCCATCTACCAGGCGTATGTCTGGTATAGGTTTTGATGGTTTGACTGGCTCTTCTGTACTTGTAAATGTTATAATGTTTTGATGTTTACCCTGAAAGAAAAAGAAAATACACATTTAAAACCTATGGAAACATAATAATTTGAAGATTAATTTTGACAAAAATTTGGTGGACCCGGGAATCGAACCCGAGACCTCTTGATCAGCAGCCGCATGCGCTAACCACTAGACCAACAAGGCAGTCAAGTTTGGTTTAAAAGCCTGTCCTTTATAGTATAATTCATAAAAAACGTAAATCCAGCAGTCGATTGTTACGGGATAATTAAAATTACAACATCATTAAAGTATTGTATTGCAACTAATTAACAAAATTTGAATGGACTCATTTGTCAAACTCAAAAGGCAAGAAGTAGACTGCACTAGAATGGACGGATATGAAGAAAAAGCATTCACATTTAATGTTCTATAAAAGACAACTAGGTAAGTGACCGTTTAAAAGTGGATCCGTTTAGTTTATGTTCAAAGGAAGTTAAGTTTGATGCCTGACCTTTGAAAATCCAACGTTTGTTAGCTTTGTAGTTTGTACCAACTGTATACCTAGTTATATTGTACAAATAGCAAAAAGTATGTTATCTTATTCTAGCGGATGGCAGTTGGCGGCAACGTGGGAGTTGATATTTAAAAAAATACCAGCGATATTTATTAATTTAATTGACAACATAATTGTAAAATTATTATTACCGATACCCGTTTGGTACTTGTCATCTCTTTGTATAGAAATATAATATATTGAGTTAAGGAATAAGGACCTTAAGGTTAACTCGCTCTCTCTAAGTCGCCCCTTAAATTTAGGGGACATTGGTGAAAACGGTCATCAATATAATAGTGCATGTAGACAAATGGGTCTGATTTTAGGACCGCGAGTGAATGAGTGCTTAATATGCCTTTGCCTATCCCTTCTGAGAAACCGGCATTGCTTTATGCGTGACATGAATGTGGGTTACAGTCCTCCCCTAGAATTAGGGGAGGAATGAGATTAGACTTAGGTTATTATCACATATTTTTATTAGCGGTCTCTCCCCACCGTAATAGTTTTAATACGACCATGTATGAGATATCGTAAGACTATTAGTATTGCAATCTAAATAGTGAGAAAAAAATATATAAAGTGATGTCATGATATATTGATTTATGTATTTCCACGTATGACTAACTCCACATTTACATAAAGTTATCATCAAAACGATGGCCATCGACACGTATGACGTCACACCCGGAGACATGCGCTCGCGTCGGTCGACAACCCATTCCAATGCGTTGCGCCCTTGCACTTTGTTTCTATGGCTTCCTGCCTTTTCATGCAACCCCATTCATATGGTCACGTTCTAATGGCCAACTATAATTTAGCCGTTGCTAAATTGGAATTCAAGTGATGTAATTTCGATATAGGGGAACTACATTTCGCTTAAACAAAAGAACTTTTTTGTTTTGTTTTTCTCCACAAATTACACTGACAGTCTTAATATTAAAAATGACAAAAAGTTTTACTTGATTATGTTTTTAGTAATTTGTAGAGATCCGTAGTTCAGACTAAGGCTTGGCCTGTATTTTAGAGCAACAGAAGGAGATCGATAGCACAAACTTTGAAATAAAGTAGAAAGTTTTTACCGTTTACTTGTTTTGCTTACTAACTTATGCCTGTATAGACTAAAGTTATGAATACCTAAGATTTGCATATGAGTGGGTGTCGCGGTTAGGTACCTATTTCGCAGTTTTACTGAAGGCTGTTTTAAATGTCACATAAGAGGTAGACGTCCTACTTTCAAGTTCTGAATCTCACCAAAAATAATCAAAGATCAATAGAAAGTGCAATACTTTTTAATTCATTTTATTTTTATAGCAACAACATATTGTACTGTGTACACGACAAACCGATACAAAGGTTTAACCTTTTGAACGCCAGAGCAAAAACTGGTCAACTTGCCCTCAACGCCAGACCACAAATTTAGCGGAAATACCTACGAAAAAAATAAGGATTCCAAAACTATATCGATAACATGAATTGTATTTTTATTTTCGTCTGCAATTTCAAAATATATGTCCTTAAAACATTGAATTTATTTCAACATTACACCTCTTCCCACTCTAGTAATAGTTATACACTATTTACAGAGTTGTTTAATACCGTAATAACAGATATGAGACGACAATTTAATTAAATATAATAACTATAGGTACGACACTATTCTTGATCTGTTGTCTTCATATTGTGACCCTGGCGTGGGCGGTACGTCATTTTTTTGAATATTGCGCTTCTCAAATAGGGATGTAGCAAAGTAATATCTCGCTTATCGAGTACAATATATTCTAATAATAAATAAAACACGTATTATTAATTATATTTAAATTTTTTATAATTCGGTTGAAGGAGATATTTAAAAAAAATACACGATTCAAATAGGTTAAGTATGTAACTAGGCGTTTTTCAAAATTTTGCTCAGGACTATTTTGCTATGTCCTACGAGTTTGACCATTGATTAAAAGGCAAAAATGTAGGAAGTGAATATCAAATTATTTTATGTTAGGGTAAAATGTTTAACTTACTGTAAAAAAAAAGATAAACATAAGACTTAAGCGGAAAACATATTTTAATATTTAATAAAATACCAAATATTATCCTACTTTTTTATGTGTCCTTCATCATATCCTGGATTTTGATTATATATTTTGAAGAATATATAAGCTATATTTAGATATCTTTAGTATTACTCGAATGAAATAACTCATTTTATTTGTTTTTAAATAAAATGTAATAAGGTTGTAGTATATTTTTCTAATTTAAATACTGAAATTATCGGATTTTAAAAACTGGCCACAGCGGACAGTCCTGTACGTAGCGGTGTGATTTTATAAAGAATAAAAATAACATTGTCTTTGGCTTTACTAACTTTACTAACTATTTTTAAGCAATGCCATATTGACAATGTTTTTATCATTCATTCCTTCTTTTCCTTTGAATTAAAACTGAAGAAATTCAATCGTCAACACTGACCGTGACGTACGTAACGGGTCTGTTTGTTTGTCCGGTACGAACATTGATTTTGAAAGGTAAGACCCACAAATTTTATATACTACTCGTGTTAAATTATAAGTAAATATGTTGTAGATAATGAATGTGTACTAGTAAACTACTATAATCAACTTTTTTTATACCAAAGAAACATGTGACGTGATTTAGTATGAAAATAAATGGACATCCTGTACGTAACGGAGCAAAATTTTGAAAAACGCCCAACTACATAAAAATTTACAAAATGTAAAACAGTATGTACGTTTATAGCCTTTAAATACTAGCTTCTATAATCCTGGCATAAAAAGTAACAAGTAGAATATTGAAAAAAAAGCTAAGCAACTTGTGATGGACATTTTAAAACTTTTATTTATTTCATTTAAACCTCAGTAGTGTACGAAGCATTTTTTAGGGCACTGCTTATATTTTGTATCAATAACTAAGAGTTCTCTTTCTTCTTTACAAAATAATTGTCTACTTTAATTATTATTTCACGAGCACGGCTGTTAATTACTTTCTTACTCATTTTCATAATAAGTATAATAACAAAACTTAACAACAAAAATAAAACAGGCTAAAGAAATTTTAATATAAACTTACGATATCATCTAACGTGCCCTACATCACTAGTGGTCACATATTTGTGACTCTGGCGTGTGAGGACATTCTTTTTTAAGAGTTTATTTCTTTCTTTTTAGAGTAAAATTTCTTAATATCATAAAGCAATTTAAATAGTTTTATGGAAATAGATAACAGTTAGTGCTTCTTCATAAGGTACTTATATAAATTTAAAGGCATAAAAGTAATGTTTAAAGGCTTTATTTCGTATTTCGGTGCACCGCTTTTTTTGTCACATATTTGTGACGTTGGCGTACAGGGACAGTTTTCGCTTGTCACATATATGTGACCATGGCGGTCAAAAGGTTAAAGACGTTTTTACCATTCTGTACGCGTCACTCGGAATGTTTTAAGGCAGGTCACAGACGTCCGTTAAATCGTTACGCCTGACCGCCTATCAACAAGATGGGTCACAAAAAATACCTTACTGATGGAGTACGGGTAACAAGTTTAAAGGACGATGCAAGGACGTGTTCGATAGAGTGAGTCAACAATATGCGTATGATGAGTATTAATTTCATTCGTTTTTTATTACATTCCATTTTTGAATATAAAAGCCGTTTATTTTATGACGCAATACTGGCATTGAATACGGCGTACGTAGGTTGCACATTTTGTAGAGGGACTACTTTCTGTTGTGTGCGAAAAATAAAGTATTGTATACCTTGTACCAAATACCAAAAAATATATTAAATAGTTCCTCAAGGAATTATTTCATTAGGAATACCAAATGTAGTAGGTACCTACCTAATTAAAACAGATTTATAAACATCATTCTTCTTCTATCTTTACAGTATATAATATTATGTACCTAAGTATATATAAAAAGACCTGTGAAATTGAGACCGTCACATCAGTATTTCATATCAGTTTTTATGGTGCTAAACAGGTACAGAATACGCCTGTATAGTCGTATCCTGTGAAATCCCGCTACAAAAGATACACTTCTAAAGCAAAAAAAAAATAACCGTCAATATAAATTTTAATAAAGTATAGATATTCGAATGTCAAAGCAAAAAAATCTGAAAGTTTGTCTTATTGAAACATACAGATCACTTTTATTATTTTACAAATTCAAGTGATATTTCATCAAGGCCAAAATCGTCAAAGTAATTTAAGATCATGTTGCGTGTTATTTCAATGGCTGTCTAGACTACTCTAGATTGTTGATACATATGAGTGTTCTATTGGATCCACCCAAGACGAGTCGAACCTGTGATCAATAGTGTTCAGATCAAAATCATGCATAATATGCATGTATCTCTGAGTCCCATGGACGTTAATGGCGTTACCATCGAGATTCCAACTCCACCGCCACGACTTTTATCGAGAGGCCAAAAGAAGAATTCGTCTAGGCTGGTCAGCATATGGGAAGCTTCCTCTTACATTGAAGCCAAGACTTAACTGGTGCGTGCTACCCGTAATGACAGCCAAGCCGTCGACACTCATCGTTGGATTAGTCCACAAGTTTAAAGTCGTTAATTTCGATGGATCTTGCGATGCTGGGTGTTTCACTTGTCGATAGAAACTGCAATGGAAACATTCAACAGAGAACGGGAGTAACCGATACCTCAGGGAGAATCAGCACAGAAGTGGAAGTAGGTTATGTCTCTGTAAGTACGTGACTATACAGGTACAGCATTGATTTTACTTATAGTCTGTTACAACATGAAATAGGGTAAGCTTTGGGTAAATAAGTGAGCATTTATATTAAGGTTCTAGTGCATTGGGTGTGTCTAACTATTATTTACAATTAACAATTTACTTAACATAAAAATAAAATTTGACTATTTATTTTCATGTTCAAAAACAAATACTGCCTTCAACCAGTAATTTGTATATGGTACCGACCATAAAAGTTATAAAGATTTTATCAATATTTTAACTTTAGTAGGAAACCTAATTTGTGGTGGTTGTAGTCAATATAAAAATACCTATAATATAAATACATTCAATGGCGTTGGACTGCAAAGCAAATTCCTCATCGTTGGTATACGACTAGTAGACTTCCCGTATAGTGTGTGCCGCGTAGAATCACAAATAGGCACTTACAGGGTCGTTGAATAAATTCAAAGAGTATAAAAGTTCTTATCTATATCTATACTAATATTATAAAACAGAAGAGTTTGTTTGCTTATTTGGACGCGCTAATCTGAGGACCTATCGGTCTTATTTGATTTTTTTTTTTCAATATTAGATTGCCCCTTTATCGAGGAAGGCTATTGGCGACCAAAAGGAGTGCGAAGCAATGAAAAGTGTGACAAAAACAGGGGCAAATATGAGAGATTTCATTGCGTGACCTGAGAAAACGACTATAATTTCACAAAAACATTGAAAGAAAGAATTGTTGCGATTTAAGAATTCTAAAAAAAGACAACATATGTTAACTTTTAAGGTTGGCTGGCTCATAATAACCTGTTTTATGGTATCGTATGATAAGCGAATTTGTTTCCGCTGGATAATATCACGCAACGGGTATTATAAGAAGCAAACGGGGCTGGGTAGGTCACCTAATCACTATCGCTACATAGTATAAAACAAAGTCGGTTTCTCTGTCCCTATGTATGCTTAAATGTTTAAAACTACGCAACGGATTTTGATGCCATTTTCTTTAATAGATATAGTGATTCAATAGGAAGGTTTTTATATATAATACATTCATAATAGAGTAGATAATAATTGTAGAGGTTTGTAATGTGATATTTTTACGCTTACATTGTGCAATCGCAGGCTGTACCCTACGAGATAGATCAAAATAATGTACTACAGTATTGTACATCTTAACAATGTCTACAAAAAAGTCCACGATGGTATATGTCTATCTCTTAGAGATAACCCACAATAACCATTTTTTATTATTTCTTTTTACGAGAAATAATGGCTTATTTATGAAGCGATTTTAAGCAATACAGTATTAATCCTTATCCAATTAAGTACCTTAAATACATTGTGCATTTAATATATATTAATATGGCCCTTTACAGTATGTAATTTAAATTAATACTTTTGAAGATATTTCAGATTAAAAATTCAGGAACAAAGCGTTTGTTGCGGTACCGGCCGGGGCTCGTTAGTTAACGTTGCTGTTGATTTGTCACTATCTATATATATATATAGTTAATAACTAAACACAATACTTTATTATGAATTAATATTCTAAGGCGGTACGAAGTTCGCCGGGTCAGCTAGTGCTGTATAAAAATCAGTTATTACGGCTTAGATCTATGTAAACCTCGCACACTTGTGTCTTATTTTAGATTTGAGAATTGCTTTTGTCATTTATTGAGACAATCCAACGATATGTTTAAGAATTCCAAATAAAGTTATAAGGTAAATTGTTTTGTATTTTGTTATATAATCCCATTATGTCTAAGAAAATGTAGATACGTGTTTATAAGTATGAGATTGTTATCTCATACTTATAAACACGTCGTAAATGTCTTATTTTGTGTTGCTCATATATTATCGTCATTATCACTACTTTTTATCATTGTTAGACATAGACCTCTTCAAGGGTTCTCCAAAACAACTTGTCCTGTGCTGAAGAGATTGTTTGTATGGTTGAACGCGCTATTCATAGGAACGACCTATTCGATTTTAAAAAACTTTCAGTGTTATCGAGCCGATATATGGCTTGATACCCAGTCATCGAGCTATATATTATCATCAAAAGTGCAGAGCATTAATCAAAAAAATTGTAAAAATAGAGGGTAATTATTTATCTTGAGAGTTTTCATTGTGGATGCTGCGTAAACGTTATCATCAACAACCAATAACGTCCCACTGCTGGGCTCGGGTCTCCTCTCAAAGAGGGTTAAGGCCTTATAGTTACGCAAAAATAGTTGTTCCCCTTTAAAATGTCTAGAAAGTATATGTTATGATTTGCTCGCTATAACCTTCTTTATGGTAAATTTGCTAACACCAATGACAATAGTAGACGCAAATAAGGTTGCATGGGTCAGTTAGTTACTAATAATCATTTTGGATAACGGAAGGAACTCAAGATGCAAAAGGCGCATCAAACTCACAATTTTTGAGCTGCGGGTGTCATTTAATGTCAGTTGACCATCTGCTCGTTAAAATGGACAGAAGTTATATAAAAAAAACATAAATCGGCACAATAACGGTTTTTACTTTCTATCACGAAATCGATTACAATACCCACGAAACTAGATTCAGCGCACTAATTACAGAGGACAAACAATTGTTTCGAATGTTTGCAGAGAAAAGTAACAAAATACGGGATCAGCGGGGCGTGCTTCCCTAGATTTCACCGCATACGCTCGTGTTCGTTAAGCAATGTGAACTCGCTCTTTGTAATGTCTAAAATATGGATTACCTTGCTGGCTGGCTACCACATTGGCTGGTTTATGACTACCCACTATAATTTGTGTTAGCCTTATTCTGCTAAGGGATGACTTTATTTCACGCTTCGTACATTGTATATATTCGTTATTGGGATTTCAGTGTCCTCAAATATACTGACAAGTAGTTTAACCTTCGAATTCAGTTCGCTCCTAGGGTTACGGAGCTCTGAGGGTCCGATGCCAGTCGCTTCGTGGAAAAACTGATATTCTGGTAAAACCGGTTGAACTAGTAGCCGACCCCAAATAAGATTTGGGAATAATAAAGAAGAAGAATAATTTATCTTTGTATTTTATTTTTATAACAATTTACCATACAAAAATAGGTTTAAACATTTCTTATAATCTTGTATAAAATTTATACGTTTATTGTTAATTTTTTGTGAATGATGATCATCGATGGAATAAAACAATTCGTTTAAGCCACACAATACAATATAGCCTATACCTTATTTATCCCTTAAGTATCATAAGAGCCGACTAAGAAAGTAAATTACACAGGTCAAACAGCACAAAGGTCATCCGGCCAGCGTGATATAGCAGGCCTTAATCTCCTTTCTAGGGAGAGAACTATGTCCACGTGGACAAGGCTGCTGGTGATGATGAAAAATCAGTTGTATTTTTTTAAACAACTCACTTTTAGAACATTTACAGTTATAATTTTAACGAACCGACTACAAAGAAAAACTATTCCGAGTACCCAAATCGCGAAAAGTGTGCCTATAATATTTGAGAAGTTGCCTTGATTTCCTTGGGATCCCATCATCAGACCCCGATATGGTGACGATGGGACCACCTGTAAGCTACGCCCATTCCAATGCAAAAATATTTTTTGAAAGCGGTTCATAAACAACGAAATTATAAAAAGATTCCGACGAATTGAGAACCTCCTCATTTTTTTTGAAGTCGATTAAAAATAGTAGGTATATAGTATACAATAGATTTGCAACTTTATTGTAAAATATGTAAACTTATATATACCGATACCGATAATTCGTGCCATTATCGAGTGTGTAAAAAATAATAGAAGTAGAATCATATTATAACACAATCATATTTATTATATGCTATGCCGGCCAAGTGCGAGTCGGACTCGCCCATGAAGGGTTCCGTAGCAGCAAGTAACATCATATAAATGTTCTTTATAGTTCGTTGTAACTTTGATCGATGTTTTAATAATAATAGTGTAATGATTGAATAAAAGGTAAATTGCGGTTTACCATTTATGATGTATTAAAAAAAACTACTTTCTAGATCTCTTTCAAACCAATTTTCGTTAGAAGTTTGTATGGTAATGTACATTATATATTTTTGTTAGATTTATCATTCTCTTATTTTAGAAATTTCTGAGGGGGGGGGGGACATTTTATCACTTTGGAAGTGTGTCTCGCGCAAACTATTTAGTTTCCAAAAAAATGTTGTTAAAAAGCTCAATATCATTTTTAAAGGCCTATCCATAGATACCCCACCCCACTTTAAGGTTTAATGAAAAAAATATATTTGAGTTTCAGTTCTAAGTATGATACCTCCAAAAATTTTTGTTTTTTTTGTGTGAAAACCTTAATGCGGTTCACAGAATACATCTATTATCCCAGTTTCAACAGTATAGTTCATAAAGTTCCTGATAAAGTTTCATATAGTTCTATCCATAAACTACTTGACAAATACAAGTTGCTGGGAGACTATATCTCTATCTCAGACTTGAGATACCGAACTCTATAGTCATTTGACAGAATGATAACTACTGTCCTATAGTAAATCTATTCAGAAGTTTATCAGTGAGCAGTGAATAGCGTTTACTATGCAAAGTATAATTTACTACATTATGAGACAACCCCTCTTAACAAGTTCATTTAATTTTGCAAACCGCGATACTTATATTTGTTTATTTTATTTAAATGATAAAAGTTGAAACTAGGGTAAGCGTGCAACTGTTCAAAGAAACGACACACCTACCTAAAGTAACTATTTATTCATCTGTGCCTAAAGCCAATAAATATGATAAAAGAAGTTGATCTATCGCGAAAAAACTACACATGTAAACCTAACACTATCAGCGCACCCTTGCTTTTGCCTTCGTTTTTGACTTGTCAAGAAAAAAATTTGGACATTTGACACACAACATAATTTAGTCCCAAGCTAAGCAGAGCTTGTATTATCTGTACGAGACAACTGATCATAATATTATACATACAATACATACATATTATACAGAAAACACCCATTCGAGACACACCTTGATGTTTTTCTTAACAGCTAGGCAGCTGACGCAAATCCATATTATGTATGATGCTACTTATTAGGTAAGGCCGGAAGCCAACATTTACAGCCGTTTTCACCAACCTTTGGGGGACACTACAGTGTGATGTCTCTTAAAACTTAGGGGAACTAACGTTAGAGGTCTAAGTAAGGAGACAATTTATGTATAGCGTGATACGTATAACGTGAAAACGGGCATTAGTGCCACAACTACCTGGGTTCTCTTATGACATATCAATGCATACTCTTGTGAAAGATTCGACTTTGGTCCAGTTGCGTCACTAGAACGAGATACAAAGTTTTTTCAGATATCAAGAGGAAGATTATAAGTGTAAGCATGTGAATTCTTGCAGCATTATATTCTTATTCTTTATTGGCGACGAACCGGAAGACGGAGCTTGGGTAGTAAACAACAAGGAAAGTCACCGTCAAATCGTTGGATGATGACAGTATATAGTTCTTGATTGAGGCATATGTCCTATGTAGGTATATTGTCTAATAAGCTATTTATATTCTTCAAAAACACCCCTGGCTACCCTTTCGACAAAAAAGGTATGGTACTAATGTCGATATGTCTTTACAACAAAACATTGCACATTTTATTTAATTTACACTAGCTTTCGCCCGCGTCTATGTTGATTATCGCGTTAAAAAGTATGCCTATGTCCTTTCTCAGGCCTTAGAATATCTGAATACAAAATTTCATTTTAATCGGTGCAGTGTTTTTTTCAGTTTATCGCGAACAGACAGACGCGGCGCAGAACTTTATTTTACAATATGTAGTGAAGTTATAAACCGAAACAGTTATGACCTCGACTCGACAACTTTGCCTAAGTTCATTGTTCTGACAACCGAATTGCATTAACAATGTGTTCGAGAAGTTTAATTTCGCAAACTATACAAGTTTAAACAATAACTAAGTAAGCCACTATTTCCCGGAAACCTTAAGAAATATAGTTCTTTCGTGAGACGGATTGGAATTGATTAGTCAACGATAAGGTTAGACTACTAGGGTTTACAACGGAAACGACAATTCTGGTTTGTAACGGTAGTACAATACGACTATTATGGTCAGGAAAGTATTTCACGGGACACATAAGACAACCTTATGATTTTTTATGAAATTCAAATACTTTTTAGGGTTCCGTAGTTCATGACTCGAAACCCTTACAGATTCGTCATGTCCGTCGGTCCGTCCGTCCTCGACCTATATTTCAACCGTCCAAACGGTTAGTACCAAAAAGATGAAACTTTTGCATGAATATGTGTTTTTATCACGACGACAAAGTGCTACAATAAAATTATGAAAAATAGTTTCTTCGGGATAGCTTCCCTACACGAAATGTGGGGATGTTTTTTTTTGGGCCTACCCCATCGTGTGGGGTATCATTAGATAGGTATTTTAAAAACATTGAGGGGTTGGTAAGTCAATTTTTTGATTTGGACATCCGTTTGTGAGTTGTTCAACTTTTAAGGGCATTTTTTTCTTAAAATATGGCGTCCCCCCCCCCTCTAAAAGCTAAACGGCTGGCTCGAAAAATCTGCAAAAATTTACGATGCTAGTCCATGTGTTGAAAAAAGGAAAACTATAAAATATTACGTGACTTTTTAGGTTAGGAGTTATAGAGGCCTAACTTGTAAAATACGCTCACTTGGAAATCTTCGTACAAAAAAAAACAAAATGATAAGTAAACATAACAATTATGTATGGGACACGACGAAAGCCATTATGGGTAACTACGGAACCCTATTCTATGCGTGGCCTGACACGCACTTGGTCGATTTTTTTGGGAAAGGTCCTTCTTTCTAATGCAGAGGGAAGTCAATTTCAAACTTGATATAGGTTCTCGTCTGATGGCAAACTAGTATTCTTCTACTTAGCTTTTATTATTCCCAATATTATTTGTATCGGCTACTAGTTCAAGTACGGGCGGCAGAGGCGTACATGATATCAGCGCCTCACGCCGTCCTGTGTGCGGATGGACTGGACGGGTTTTCCCCTCCTTCCGCTTACGTCGCATAAATAGGCGCTGCGTGCTAATCGCAAAAGCAGACGTTGGGAATGTGGAAATAGTCCGGATGTCTTATTAACAGCTGTTCAAGGATTCCTCCGGGATATTTTGTTGTTCAGTTGTGATAGTTCGGTGTGTTCATGGATCACTACTATCGATACGTAATACGACTCACGAAGAATTAAAAACAACCTGTAAATCTATATCAGTGTTGATTTGGAAAGATAAAAACAATGTATTGAAGGTTATCAATCGAATTTCGTTTAAACAATTTATCATTAACTCAATCATTGACCTCTGCCGTATTTGATAAACAATCGAACATAAGTATATCATGAATGGCAATGGCATGGTCTTAGTAATGATTTCTGCTATCATGATTAATGGTATCCATACATATCGTCACAACAATCATACGTATTATAATAAAAATCGCTTAGAAATTGGTTGAAATGTAATAATAAATATTTCAGACATGCAACACACAACGCCATCTACCTTCAAACTAAACAGACTTTTACTATGAAAGCTAGATTCACTGATAAAATACTTATATACTTGTTTTGTAAATACATTCATATTATTATACATAGAAAACATCCAAACTCCGAAACAAATATCTGTAGATCACACAAGTATTTGGTCCGACCCAGGACTTGCACCCGAGACCTCAAGCACATCAGTCGCATACATTACCACTGCGCCACCGAGACTGTCAGGAGTATGAAATCGTAAGGCATTGCTGAGTCGATAAGTCAAGTTTTTTAATGGCGATCTAGTGGTTAGCAATCTTGACTTCTGACTGATTGTTTATTCTAGACTTCGAAATTCAACAATAAACGTATTTCAATAACATCTACTTAAAACACAATGAGCTACGGAGTAACTAATAATTCTACATCGCGCAATTGCAGTTATCACCCCGATTATTATCTATACAAATTTCCAAAGTCATCATAAGCCATTTCTCCATGGATTGATTTGCAATAAGTTTGCTTCATGTTTCACGTTGAAAGCTAATTTTTTACTTAAACTTTGAAAAAAGGAGCTTTGCCGATAACAGATAATAATAACAAAGTTTAAGGTGCATTTATTAAGGTAACGACCATCGTCTATGATTCAATCGAAGAACTTTGTTTTCATAGTTTAATCGTAATAAAATACGTATATTTATGGGTGTGATGCCAGGTTAAATGTACCTAACTTACAGGTAACAACAAAGCCCTTTAGGTCACGACATTACAATCACGCTAAAGAATCGTGCCACTGCGCTGCAAATGTACCTAGGTTGTTCACCTAAGCTTGGTTCTACGCTTATCCACAAAAGAATGCACTACTCTAGACAGCTAATTTATCCAGCTATGTTTTTAGTAGTAGTTAATATCTAGTGTTCGAGTTGAATGTTGGACTACCAGTTTACTACTGGACATCTAAATATAGATTTGTATAGCAAACTAAGGGAGCAAACTACGCATGACAACAGCGCAAAATCTGAGATCACAGTTATAATATGAAGGATGTCAGACTGTCCACAAATAAAATAAATCAGACTGTCCACAAATAATATGATATCTATCATAGAATAAGACAAGAATAAATAGACGTAATGAAACTCCATGGACATTGACAGAATATTATGAGATAAAAAGACATGATTAGGAATTGTCATCGGCTTTTACTTGTCACGAACATTTTCCATGGATCAGTCCAAAGCTAGTGCATTTGTCACGCTTTTCACAAACGCAACCAGAGCGGGACGATGGTATCTCCCGTGCCAAATGTTAACCAACACTATAAACACGCCTATTTTGTTTAGTATACAGTTTTTATTTGTAAGGAACAAAAGAGCCTTCACTGTGTTAAAACAGATTTAATTAACTCACATTTGAATTTCGAACATGTAAAAAAAGACTGTGAACATGTAATTTTATTTTGATGTTAGTTACATTCACACGCACGCTTAGAAATGGCACTTATTCACACGCACGCTTAGAAATGGCACTTTTCTACGCTTATTCACGCTTTTCTATGTATAAGCCTGTCAAAGTGACTTCACTCTGCCTGATGAAAGCATGAGTAGAACACAAGAGCAAAGGTCCCCATACTCATTATGAATGCAAACAATTAAATAAGGTGACTCACAATATGGCGGCCTATTGAGATGCTACTGCATCATTGAGCTCAAGATCTCTTACTCACCAACGAAGCACGACAGCACGAATTCTGTCATTTTAGGTTGATCTTCTGTGAGAGCTTAACACCACCCCAATACCTACCGAGCTTGGAAAATGGAAGAAACGACGTAATATACAAAGCCATTCAACTATTTACATATTAGAAATATCTAGATACATAAGCAGCATAAGCACAGGCTTTGCCTTATTTGGGATCAGACGCCCGTGAGTGAGATCTTTTGGCATATCTCAAATGCCAAAGTTGGCAAATGTAAACAGTATTTTAGTTGCTAATAAACCAGTAGTAGCAGGTAAGTAACGCCTTTTACGCTTTGGTATTTATTAACACACTAGCACTAGCTTATGGCC
The DNA here is from genome assembly GCA_932526445.1 of Phragmatobia fuliginosa. Classification (NCBI taxonomy): domain Eukaryota; kingdom Metazoa; phylum Arthropoda; class Insecta; order Lepidoptera; family Erebidae; genus Phragmatobia; species Phragmatobia fuliginosa. The sequence goes on along the minus strand of OW052064.1, from coordinate 8,391,655 downwards.
GCGGCTCCGCACACGTAAATCGGTTATCGCGGTAAGGAGTAAGTACCCTATGTACTTCCTTAAGAATCACCATATCTTTATACCACACTGATACAGCGATTTAGCCGACAGACTTAGTTGCTTACTAATTTATAATCTTTATATATAAATCCATTGTTCGTGTGATTGTAATTGAACTCCTTCTAAACGGCTGTACCGATTTTGATAAACTTTTTGTGTGTGTTCAAGTGGGTTAGAGAATGGTTTAGATTGGCAATTGGACCCGGTAGGTGGTTCTACGATCAAGTTGTGGAATTTTTATTTTTCGCATATCAGAACCTCAAAATTGGGCGGTATGAAGTTCGCTGGGTCAGCTAGTATTAGTATGGAATATAGTATAGAAGAAACACCCAAGAAACTAGGTGCTTCGAATCCATTTAGTATCTTGCATTCCAATATAATATTATTCATATAATTAATTCTTTCATAGACATAATGTTATATGATGTATGAAGCAGAAATACGGAAGATTTTCGTATAACTTTTATCTAATAATAGCGATTTTCTGAAAGATAGAGATAATTACTAAGTTGACTCCAATACCAGCCAAACTATAATTTTACTAATCTATAGGAGTATACTAAGAAACATTTATAGAGTATACTAAGCAGGAGAGGGTTAAGGCCATAAGTCCCCACGCTGCGCTGGCCGAGTGGGGGTTGGGCAGTTAAATATAATATACTACCAAGTAAAATTAGTATAGGTATATTTATTATTTAACTAAAGATACACCAATGGTACTTATCAATAAAATCAACAAGGACAGTGCAACAGTACACAGTGATAATAAAAATGTGTTACATTAAACAATTTAATTTCCGGTCCACGTTTTGATAACAAATTAAAAGAATTTAAACTCCATCATTTTAAATATTAAAGATAAGTAAATGTGTTTGGCTAACTGCATCGAATGATCGAAGTTATAGTGAGTTCTGTGAGAAGGTAGTACCGGCCAAAAAGAGGCAGCCCCTTTGTGCTGAAATCAGTGTGACTCTGCTACCTTCGAAAGGTATTTTACATTTCACGGTTCTATAATAAATTAATTTATATATATGACGACCGCAAATAGTGGTGATCATAATGAAGGCTCGGAAGAAGCTATACGCATACTATTTATTTAATTCAATACTTAAAATTTTCTTGTTATTCTTTGAAAATGTAAAAAGTCTTGATCCATAGAAAAATGAATACCTACTCGATATTTTTATAGCAGCGAGAGCACACAACACTATTGACAGTCCTTACATTATATATCATTAGCCACCTAGTGTTGTGACATTAAAACATTCTCAATACTTGTAATTGTAGAAGAGAAACGAAGAGACAATGGCCTTTGTCCTACATGTTTATAACATCCACCTGTAACACATACAAGCCAGGCCGTCTCAGTCCATGCAGCAAAAAACAGTTGTAGTTACATTGGTGAATAAAGAACCTGGTAATTAACAGTTCAATTTAACACTTAACTTAATAATCTATACCAATATTATAATTCCAAAGTAACTCAGTTTGCATGTTATGATTCCAATGTAATTTGACATGGAGAATGGAGATACTTTGAATCTTGAGGGAGGGCATAAGCTACTCTTTACAGCGATAACCGATATAAACACAGGTGGAGCGGTGGACAAAAGCTAGTAGGTAATTATATAAAACATTGACCTATCGTAATAAGTATAACCAAAAAGAAAACATAGGTACTTCTTCAGTGAAATCATTTATGAGACACGCGGCAAGTAATTCTAAGCAATTTATATCATTGTGAACGCATAATCGGTTGTACATGGGCTTTGATTATAAACATGTCTAGATAGAGAGTTAGACCGTCTAAACGTCCAAAAAAATAGTATTTAACTGTAAGAGACTAAGCTCGTCGCGGCCGATCAGTGGCGTTACTGTCATTGTACGGTAAACACGTATTGAGTGGCGTATAAAAATGACGTTTTGCATTATAAAAGTGTGCAGGAATTACTTTGGACGATTGAAATCAACTAAAAAAATTACTTATCATCGGTAAGTAAACTTTAAATAACTATATTGTTAAGAAATAATTAAATTAACTAAGTGAAATTTTATCAAAGTTCGACCAAAATTTTGACGGCATGTTTACAGGGTTGCCTGTTAATTGAATTTAAATTTCCCATGTGAGTGTTAGCCACTTTACAAAATGTTGAATCATAACTATAGTGCTGGATAATACATATTATATATGTATATATCATATATTTTTAAATCTAAGGTGGTAGATATTGTTAATCTGATATGGGTGTCAATTTTGCCGCTCCATGAATGCTATTAATGAAAGTAGTATGTACGACGTAAAGCTGAAGAGATTGTTTGTTTGTTTAAACGCACTAATCTCCAGAATTTCTGAACCGATTCTGAAAATTCTTTCACAAATCGGAAGCTACACCTTCTCTGAGTTCTTAACGAGAACGATATAAAAAACAAGATTTACGAGAAATTGCGGGGAACATCTAGTTAAAAATATAGTAATTAAATTAAGTATTTGTTTCATATTAACTAAATTAAAGGCCTCTGTGAGTTGGCTTTCCTTCGTCCGCCTTTCAAAGTACCGGAACCTCAGACTTCTTTCTAAGGATCAAGGTATATTTTTAACAAATTGTTGTTAAGTATTAAAAATAAATAAGCTTTAATGGCAATTCCCTTTTTCACCAACATATATTTTACCTAGTAACTCAAAAACTTTAATACATATTGTCTGACTTTAAATTCAATACAAATAACTCAAAATCTCAAAATCAATACATAATTATTTTCCCTCATTTTATGGAAAACATTCACGGGCTGGTATCACTCAGAACGCTCCCTCGTCATGCGCGCGCCCGTAGGCTACGCATGCATGTGTGTGTAACACGCACACAAGCCCTTCAAATCTGGCCTGTTGTTTTTATTGCGAATGCAGCGCAACACTCCATCTAGACATGTATATAATCAAAGTACGTGGGTATGCCAGTATTATTTACTTTTTGCGAAGGTGAAATTCAACATGGCTTCAACTCGTAGTAGATCCCTATGAATGGAACTATTTACACAAACCGCAAAACCAAACGGTTTAGTTATAACCTCGTACTGAGCGGCTAAACAGGAAATTAGTTAGGTAACCGTTACGAAAATACATGTTATTATGTTAAAATGGTAATTAATACTGTAAGTAATATTCCAATTTATTTGTGGACATATAGGTAAACCGTCAGTATTACTAATGTAAATGTTGAACAAGAAAAACGAATTAGTCCCATTTGACTTAAAAATCAAAATGGAACAAGAAGTACGTATCGAATTGATATCTATTTATTTTGGACTAGTTGAACTCCACTATGATTTTGTTGTGTACCAGTAAGTAACGGCGAGTGACTTAACTAGTTTAAACATGTAGCATTAGTTACTCCTTTTATCATCAGCAACCCGCCAGTGAAATTCCCGTCAAAATCGTTTCAGCCGTTCTAGAGACAGACAAACTGACAGCTAGAAAACGAATGATAAACTAAACATATACCTAACTCCTCCATATTATAACTACATGTCACAATGAGCCAACACTATGAGTCGCCAATTGTTATACCCTGACAATTTGTCACGTAACTGCATCTATTATTGTATATTTTATACAAAGGCATATATATGCTGCATTACGAATGCACGAACAGTCTGCATTTGTGCAACCCAAGTCGTACATTTAAATGTAGGTCGTTCAGTAAAGAGTACGTACTGTGTAACATTGAAAAGTTAAGTAATTTGAATTTATCTATGGATTAATCCATTTAAAACCCGTCCGCGACTCGGAGATCACATAAGCCATCGGACCCGGTTCATATCAACATATTATATCATCATTAAATCAACTGCTGGATATAAGTCTCCCCATAGAAAGGAGGTTTGGCCACGCGGGCCAGATGGGTTGGTTTACCTACGGTTTGTTTCAAGTTTTCCTTCTTTTAAGGTGCCCATCAAATCAGATTTAGCACTCCTCACAGGTTATGGTAGGAACCCCAAAAAGTGCGATAGTAATCGATAATTCTAATTCGTCTAGTTATAATTTACAGACTTAAGTCCGACTCCAATCTAGTCCAGGAAAAAGACTCGGTGAAAGTGTTCACCAAAGAGGTAAAATTGCTTGTATTTTCGAAAGAAACATCGACCGTTTTAATATTCCGTTATTGAAATAAAGAGAAATAGTTGATCTACTAAATCCATTGGAAAACGAAAAGTTACTCAACCGAAATAATTTCTTAAATTGACCGCAAACCGTGCGAAACTAAGTAGTTACATAAATTAAGAAAAATTGTTTGGGAATTTACCAAACACCTTTAGAATATAACTGGTACCTTACTTAATAATCTATATAAATAGATAAATTTATTGTGATTTCAAATTCAAATGTTTAACAAAATGCATTTCAAAGTACATCGGTACTTACATAACTTGAGTAATGACTACCTCGGTGGCGCAGTGAGAGCGTATGCGCCTCGGGTTCAACTCCAGGGTCGAACCAAATGTTTATGTGATCCGCAAATATTTGTTTTGGAGTTTGGGTATTTTCTGGGTGTTGTATGTATTTAAAAATGTCTGTGCACATACATTATGATAGCTATAGATAAAAAAAAAATATTCGTGAAAGATTTATAAAAATACAAGAAAACAAATACCAAATCATGTATAATAAATGGAGTGATGCATAAAAATGCATTCATAATGCTACATTAGTACAAAATATACACAAGCCATTGGCCCTAACCGGTTCCGTTTCACGGCGCCACTAAACGATCCAAGTCTGTAATAGCATGCATCGCCGTACATGGCTGTGGCAAATTGTCACAAACTCATAACAGACCTCAACACCATGACGCGCAACGCGAAAAGGCTATACATATACACGACAAAGATTTTGCACCTCACTATTTGCTACTTTAAGGTCTTGTCTTGGAATTTATAAAGTAACTTACAAGTTTCTTACAAAGTTTCGCGTTTATAATATTAGTGAGGATTTAGCAACGTTCTAATAATTTCTAAAATATATGTAAGTATACTCATTGATTTCAGTTTTGTTACACATTTCAAAATGTTTAGTAAACACATAGGTCATTCTTTTCCAATCAACCTTTTTACTTTAAATGATATTTAGTTTGATACAAATTAAAACAATAATCAAAGTTAACAAATGTTTTGCCTCGTCCATCCAAACCCTAATAGTAGAGCCGTAACAAGATCGCAGCGATATCGCAAGACATTGAACTCAAACCCACCGAAGAGGTTCCTTTCCAGGTCGTTTGTTATACCATCTTTATTTGGAGCAGCTTGAACAACCGACACGGAATACACCGAGATCTGTTCTTTTCATTTAAACTTAAGTAGATCTTTATAGAGTTATGTAAGACATCGGCCTGATCCTGTACTACGCTAATTAGACTGCTGAGAACCGCACATATATGTTGCTAAATACCTAGTATATATTTATAAAAATTACAGATACAAATACAAAACAAACAAACAAATCCTTATTATACACCTTACATATAGCTCAGTAGTTAGTTTAGATGACGGAACTACTAGACTATCAAGTCATTCTCATTTCTCTGAATGTATATTGAAGTATAATATCCACCTAAAACTTCTTTAAAATTTATCAATGTTGTCAATTTCGCTATCTGCAGAATCGTCCAATTAATGGATTACAAGGTCTTTCCCACGATCTAAACTACATAAAGCCGTTTAATTTATTACGCGCGATGTTCGGTGGCTGTTCTCACAGGAACTTGGAAGATATTATTGTTATATCCGCCAACGATATTTGATACCCATTAAAAATGGGTTTTATAATTACTACCGAGAAAGCACCCTAGAAAAGTTAGTATTAAATATGTATATATACGCAATTTTTCTCTAGTAAATACGTTACTTCAGCCGTTATTTAATATTAAACGTATAATCATAAATAAACCATGGGTGAGTGTTGAAAATGAGTTGGTTTGTGTACGTTTGTAAAACCGATTTAGTCCTGGACCCGCTTTAAAAGTTATTGTATCATTGGATTGGTATATTTTTGTTCCTCTTTTCTCATCAATGTAGCCAACCCATGCACAGAAAAACTTAGGACATATCGTATATTATAATTACGTAAAGGTTGTATGGTCCATTTCTGCCTCCATGCTACCGGATGCCATTCATTTTAATTTTTGTTGCATCGGTAGCCAAGCGTGCTATATTTATTCAACTACCAAAATTGCGTAACAGACCTTATCAGTAGAAACTGCAACCCAGTTTCGGTTTCAAATAACTCATGTGCTAGGTTATCTGCACCTGACCTAAAAATTTTGACAAAGTTATTAAGAAGTTTTTTGTAATTTATGCTATCATCCTCATTGATAACAAACAAAACACTGGTTCTAGTTAACTATTACATAAATAGATTTTCCAAGTAAGCGTATTTTACAAGTTAGGCCCCTATAACTTCTGACCTAAGGAAGTTATGTAAGCCGTTATAGTTCTCCTTTAAAGTTCATTATATGAACTACTATCATGACTTTATCCAGATTTTTTGTATCAGCCCTTTAGCTTTTAGAGGGGGGGAGGGCGGGGTATCTTTACAAACAAAAACCTTACACGATGGGGTAGCTGCAAGAAAGAAAACCCACTTTACGTGTAGGGGAGGTATCCCAAATATAAAATATTTGTCATGATTTTATTGTAGCACTTCATCCATGCAAAGTTTCATCTTTCTAGCACTAACCGTTTCGTCGGTAAGCCGAGGATGGACGGACTGACATGACGAAACTATAAGGATTCCGAGTCATGAACTTCGGAACCCTAAAAACTGTGCGAGTACAATATAGGGTCTTTGTCTAAGTCAATGAAGTATTGACATTTATCAAGTTTTCTTATTGTGGAGAAGGTGTTCAAGAAGACTGAAGAAGAAGTGTTGAGAAGACTATTACACAAATATCTGTTTATAGGAATAAAGTAAGTGATTCTTAAAAAGAAAGTATTCCTCAGAATAAGGGGCAATAAAAGATAACAGAAAGTGCCACTCATTGATTACACACGACAATATTTTCGCAGAAAGCATAAGACTCCAATCTCATGTATGATTCACTGTCAAAGAATGTAATTACTTATGTAGAGACTGATAAATATGATATGCGTTATTAACGTATGAACAACACCGTAACGGAAGTAATAGTGTTTGTTTTACAAATGCAATAATAACTCATCTAGGTCATTTATCCGGCTTCATTCGTCTAGTCATACTATATGACCACAATTACTAAACGAATTCTGAAACGATCCTTCACTGAAACTCTTATTGCCATTTGAATGGACCGAAATTCTCTATGGACAATTATTTAAAATTAGAATCTATATTATGTTCAGATCAATTTTAAATTAGTTCTAGTTTTCAAATTCGAATTTTCAAACTCTCACACGTTAAATGGCTACTGATAGATATCTATGGTTAAATGAATTATGGTCATGCGATGTTTTACTTGCAATAAAACAAGAAAAAACAAAGCTACCTGTTCTAAATCTACTATCCTGTTGCATACGACAGGAAATCAGTGAAGCTAAACTTAATAGCATACTATGTTTTATTTTATGAAAACAGGATATGACTCACCACGCGATCAGAAATGAGGACATTTTTTTAATGCTAAAGAGTTTAAATTCACTGATATATCAACATATGCTGATTCAATAAAAAACCAATCGCTGTTCTTCCAAGTAAGTTTTCATTAATTAATGACCTTGCTCTACCATAAAGAGAACCAGTATTCAATTAATGTCAAGGAAATGGTTTACCTGAGTCATCAAAAAATAAATACCATTGTTGTCAGAACATATGAATTGATAACAATTTTAATTGTTTAGGTGGTGTAATTTTTAAGTATGAATAAAATTAAAATATTTTAAAGCGAGAATTTCAAACTTTCGTATAGTAGTTGGACATTTATTTGTTGAAAGAGTTTGCTTAATATCAAACCTTCAAGTCTGCATCTTTTTCATCGTCAGCAGTACTTTTGATTACTTTAGTAACAGTAAATTAAAAAAACTTGACTTAAAACAGGTATAAGGCGTACAGATTCAAGAATTATACATGAACAAGAAGTCTCTTTATTGAAAAGGTAAAATATAATAACGTACTACAAGGACAACGACGAATAGTTATAATTGATGATAAATAATCTGTAGTTTGTTTCAATCGTATAATAGTTAAAATATTAATACTCTTTTATTAGGTTATTTTACTTTTTAGTACAAATGTACTGTCTTAGTTTGTACTTAGTTTGTAATGCAAAGTAAACATCATTGAATAAATTAGTTGTATCTTGTTCGGAGTTTTTTATGTATTTTATTACTAAATAAAGAAATTACCGCGTCTAAGTAATGGTTTGACGTAATCACATTGGACACGGTAACTCTTTATAAGTTTCTAACTATAACCTGAGATTTTTTTTTATTATAGAAACCTCCAAAGGATATTTAAAGTTTAATGTTATGTTTGGCAGTCAAATAAATTTTTCAATTATTTTTTAATAAATTTAGAACTTTTTTTTAAATGAAGTAAATTCCAGAGTACAGACAGGGTAGATAAGTAAAAACCAATAAATACAGATTTCAAGACATCAAAACCAAAGAGAATTTTGGTTTTTTTTCTCATCTCATTGCAGTTCTTTGTTTAAATGATAACGGACAAGTAATCTCATGCCCTAAATTCAAAATACATTCAATCGAATCTTGATTAAAACCTCATTTCAATCTGACGTGAACTGAAACGACAAACGGCAAACGGTACAGGCTCTGAGCACGTGTAACTGCTCGAAGATAATTTTCTGATGATTAATACTAAGATTAACGGTAAAATGCATTGCGTAGAATTTTGCAACAGATTGAAGAGATCAAATACAGTTACAGAGTTCTCTAATTCTATACCGTTTGCTCGATTAACATCAGTTAGAAAATCTCTCCTCGAATGACCTGATCTCGAGAAAATATGAGATAAAATCTCGAAAATATGTTAGCTCAAAGTATCATATAAATAAATGAAAATTAACAATGTCGTATTTGATTGAATCAATACTTATTTTATATGTTCTGTGAAGGGCCTTTGCATATAGTATAGTAATTACAAACTTATGGAGGAGATATTTTTTATCTTCTTTACCTGCCTTTAAATATTTTATAAGATTTTATTGTATTACTTTGTCAGCATAATTAGTATGTATGTTTAAGCAAATCAAAGTCCAGACAAGCTATCCAAATCCAACTGACAAGAACGACACTGAAAAAGTATGAAACAAGATTTTCACAACATGAAACAACGTTACTGAAGAAGCAAGATAATCGACACCATTTTCAGTGTACAGAGATACACATATTCAAGTTTAAAAACAGTTACGTAAAAACGTACCAAAACACTTTAGCCACGCTTGACTAAGGAGCTATGAGGAACAAATAAACATACATACATAGCCTGTCAAAATCATAATCCTCCTTTGGTTCTGCCGTAGTCGGGTGAAAATAGCTGTCGTCTGTCTGGGTTAATTAGTTAAATGAGAGAAAAGTAGTTTTCCATGAGCATGATTCATTCCTACTACCTACTAAAGGGCATAACAGTGGCATACGAATGAATCACCTATCCAAAGATACGACGCATACGAGGAAATCAGACTTGTCACACTATCTAAGACAAACATTCGGCTTCTACATTTCTTTTTGAGTTTATTTAGGCACGGTTAACATATTTGGCTTTATATTAAACGATTTTAGACAACATTTTAAAAGATGGAATCGTAAATTGGAAAAGTTTTGAAGTAACTAACGCTCTATAGAACACTCTTTTTATCAGCTTCACAAAGGAGAAGCTTCTATTTTCAGCTTTTTGATCATTTAGTATTTGCTTTCCCATAGCTTCGTCCTTAAACCGATTCGAAAATAACCGACTTTAACCGATTTTCACTAAATGCATATAATAATTTACACGGTAATTCCATACACCACAAAAACAATTTTTTAAATTGTTTCTCCTAACACTTTCACTAGAAAAAAGCTGATAATTTAAGGAACTTAGGTTAGTTTCTTCCCGGGGCGTTACCTTTACAAAAAGGGCGGGGCTCAGTTAGTACTTACATGAATATACGAAAACGCTAAAATATACCAGCAGTCTATAAAATATGTCACAAAAATATGATGATATTTTTATCAAATAAATAACAAAGTCTAACTTAACTCATCACTTCAGCATCACAACATCATATTCACTTCAACCTTTCAAACAACAAAGGGCTTGTCATCGAATACAAGCGCCGTTCTAGAATGTTACAAGGCCACTGTGCGGTATTGGAATAAATAGGTTAGAATAGTTAGTCCACCGCGACGGCTAAGTGTTCTCAACTAACTGTTAAGGCCGTGGATTAAGTACACGAACGATAAGAGGTCATTAACAGGCAGGTGCAACGTGTCGACCCCTCGGTTACGGACCACCTTTTGGGAGTTTACTGTTTATATCACACCAAGTCCCGTCGTTATTGTTGTAAACTTCGAGTAACGCTGCTTAGCAAAGCTAGTCTAAAATAATTTAACTTATGTTACACCTTTCGTTATTAGTTATCTGCCAGTTCGAGTCCCGGCGAAAACGGTCCAGCTGTTCCAGAGATTCCGTTCCAGCCGGAAGGAACAGACAGATAAAATATTTAAAATTGCTGTTTATTGTTCCGTACTTCATGACTCGATGAAACGCACTTGGCCAATTTCAAATGTAAGTATACTAAGTATCGTACTAATATTATAAACGCGAAAGTTTGTGAGTATGTTAGTTGGTCTTCCACGCAAAAACTACTGAACGGATTTGTGATGATGATGATGATAGGTTTGCGATTGGTTCACATTGAACTCTTGACCAATCGCACACCAAATGCTGTCGCCTTGGAGAGTAAACGACTTGGATACACTCTCACCAAGACCACAGAATGCGATAAGGACACAGCATGGTTCTCCGAAAGACGGCCAACTCCGTTGTTTTAAAGTTTATGCCGCAATCATGCGTTTAGTTATCTTGTTTATAGATCTTGACACAATTTTGATAGGTACGAGTCCTACAAACCATGCTTTTACGCTTAGATAAGAAAATTCTTGGCATTAACTACATATAAGCGAATAGAAATTGAAAGTCAGTGTATTTTCATTAGTTTAATAACTTGGCTTTATGCTGCAATGCGCAAGATTTGTAATAGAATTCGTATTCATGCTATTTGATATGGTAGCCCAAACCTGTAATAAAATATTTAGGTAATTTAGTTATTACTGAACCTTCAATAATTATAATCTATAGTAATATTATAATCCGAAAGTAACACTGTTTGTCTGTCCGTCTTTCACGGTAAAACTAATGAACTGATGTATATGAAATTTCGTAAATATATATGTCCAGCAGTGGACTGTTAAAGGCTGTTGATGATGATGATGATGATATAGTCTAGAGAGAAAGGGCATAGCCTAGTAGTAAAGAGTAACAAACATTCATACTTTTGCAACTTTTGCATTTGTAATGTTAGTGGGATTATTTGTTCTACTGCTTTATTTATTTATTTATTTTATTTACAACTTCATGCACTTTTGTACATCGGCGGACATAATGCCCTAGGCATTCTCTGCCAGCCAACTTTTGTGGGTGCAGAGATATAGTTTGGTAATTACATCGAGGTTCGAAGTTTTACTACTACATGACTTATACTTAATTACAAGTTCCGTAACAACGAAGGAACCAATAATTAACGTTACAAGGCTTATCTATGTACATAATTTAAATAAACTGCTACCGTTTACATTGGTTCCTACAACTTTTATTTATAAAAAACTGAACTATAGCTGAGTCCCGCGGTGTCACCCACGGTTATTGTTGTAAATCGCGCGGAGCGGAGCTTGTTTTAAAAAAAAAATTAGCCTAAGTTACTCCTTAGGCAATTCACACACTGCACCGCGCTCCGTCGCGTAGCGCGGAAGTGGCAGATTTTAATATTGTATGCAAGTACATCGATTAGTATAGAAACACGCCAGGTCCATCCAACACACCAAAAACGCGCTACGACGCGTGAGCGCGTGCCGCTAGCAGATTCGGGATTGGCTGCCCCGCGCCTACGCGCGTGTTCGCGTCGCCAGTGTTTGAATCGCCTTAAATTACCTTTCCGACAGTGAATATTCCGTTAAAATCGAACCAGCCGTTCCAGAGATTAGTCGGAACAGACAGAAAGACAGTCAATTTTTTTTATTTTTTTTAAATTTATTTGTATAGATAGAATTAGTAGTATGTTCTAAAATTCCTATTAATATTATGAGAAAGTAACTTTATCTGTTAATTACGAACCAATTTATACGAAATTTGGTATAGAGTTAAACTAGAGCTTGGTAAATAAAGCCTAGCATTACGTGCATCAAAATTAATACAAATAAATAAAACTGGAGTGTCTCTTTGTAATTTCAAAAGAACAATTCTTTACAATTTTTTTTTATTCTTTTAGTTTCATGGGCAGATAGCTGATAACATAACCATTTTGAAACCATTTTGAAAGGTTTTCTAATGTAATATTCTTACACTTATAAAGATCTATGCACTTTTCATATTTTTTGTTTATGGCTTTTAGACGCAACGAACTGCCGTGGGACCTTTCTTGTCAAGAATAGCTGCTCTATACCAACCAGAGATCGGAATTAGGTATGTGAAAATACCTAAAGTTTGCAGCGGGACATAATATGGAGCTGTTACAACCACTTAAGTTAAACCGGGTTTGAATTTTACCGGTTTAGTTTTGTTTTTTTTACATGTTCCTTACCTTTGAAACACCGAACTATAAACATTTACAAGCTGCTAATACAGTTCTAAATAAATTTTCTGCTAATACAGTTCTAAATAATTTTTTGATGTGAAACATCTATAGCCGCACGTAAAACAGATTTCTGGCCTGGCGACGCGTCGCCACGGCACGCTATACGATGGTATATATATACAGTCTATATGCAGTAGTGTGTACTGTACTATTTTAATAATTAGTAATATTTTATTTTATCATTATGACATATTTAGTTCCTATTACAATATGTTCTTTTCTGCATATTACTTTTACAAAATAATGGCGATGTTTCACATCTGCCAGGCGTCCCGTGACGGCTCACATTTTTTTTGTTTTGTACTTTTCCGGTTAAAATTCGGTCTTTTAGTCCCAATTGTTCTTTGTCGGTCAAACACAGAATTTTATATATCTGCAAAATGCTAATGCGGTTTTAATTTCTTTTTTTGATCTGTATCTTAAGTTAAAAAGTTTTGCTACTGGTTGATGCAAGGAAAACGAACATTTTCGCGTCTTTACATAGTTTTGAAGTCGGCTTTTTTTTAAATTATTAAACCTGCACTGCATAAAAAAATAAATTAAAAACATTTATTTCAATTGCAAAAACAGTGGTTGTAACAGCTCCATATTATTACTGCAAACTTACTGCAAACTTTAGGTAGTTTCACACACCCAATTCCGATCTCTGATACCAACCTAGAAACGTAATTTATGATTTCGTGTTAAAAGTTCACAGTAAAATAAAATGTGAAGTAGTCTTGGTTGCCGTCAAAAGTTTCGTTGTATAGTTAAACGTTTTCTGGTGATGTGAGTCGTATTTTATTACATTTAACAGTAATATTATCTGCACATTAGTTGACGAGTATTATGTCGTCCTTTAATTTATGGTCTGTTAAACTTAATTGACTTTTAAAACTTCATATGTTATAAATAAAGAAGTTTACAGATCAATTCTTAAAGGTAAAAAATAAAACGACAAAATTTCCGGATCATAGGAAGTAGTGTATCATACATTGGCTGAGGGTCTGAGGAGTGATTTGTCCAGCTGATTAAATTAGCGAAAGGATGTCGCTCCAATCTCGGGGTCAGAAGGGTCAGGTACGGCGGTGCGTCTTCATAGCGACAGCTGCCGTTAACACGTGTCTATCATCATATTATAGGTATATTGTTCGATGATTCAGCCATGTTTAGAAAAGACGCTCCTTTTGAATTAAACGGGGAATTAATATGTCGTTATTGAGTTATTTACTTTAATTTCACGGTTCTATAAGTTCTTTTACGAGTCTTTCTAGTTTTAGTTATAAGATAAATAATGTATACAAAAGAAATATTTAATACTAGTTTTCATCCGGAATCCACCTTCGTGTATGTCGGTTATCGCTTTAAAAAGTAAACTATGTCCTTTTTTAGGCTATAAACTATATGTGTACCAAATTTCACTTAAATAGGTTCAGTAGTTTTGGCGTGAAAGCGTCACAAAGTTACTTTTTTTATATTTTATTCACAATAAAAAATTATTAGTAGGGAAGTAAGGATTACGTAAAGATAGTTTTATCATCAATGATATTATATATACTTTTTAGCCCTTTCTAAAAACGAAAATATCTCTTGAGCGTTACCAGGACAAACAGGCTTTTTAAAACCAAAGTTGTCACGAGCTCTAGAATTGAAGACGTCAAATAAATCGTTAAATATTACTATGAAGTCTTTAGTGGGACCCGAATCCTTAAAATTTGAAGAACATAGTGTATCTTCGCAAAGTTGTAAAGAGTTTGCGACGCTTCTGCTTAATAACTGTGTGGCTAACTTAACTTTCATAATTTCATTTCGAAAATTTAAGTGCCGTTGTGTAAGTCTATTAGCGAAATTTAAACCCTGAACTGTTTGCAATTTGTTTAAGTTTTTAATTAATTGCCACCTAATCTCTTTATTTTCTTTATTAAAAATTACTGATTTCGTTTCAAAAGTGTTGCGTACCAATTTGATCATGTGGCATGGATCTAAAAAAACTGCAACTTCTTTATTGGTTTCAGGATGTTTAAATGTTGTTTTCAAATTATCCACAACGTTTAGCTTACAGCCTAAAAGTTTTGCAGTAGTCAAGTTAGCCGCACAACCATCGAAAGTCAAACTCACTACGTCAACTCCTGCTGCGTGACTTTGTCTTAAGCAATCCATAATTAAAGTAGACCTAGTCTCTGATGATAATCCTTTGACAAAAAAGTATGCTACAGGAATTTTCCAATTTTCACACAAACATACTAAAATAAAAACATATGCTTCTGTTGCAATTTCTTTGTTTTCTGAAGGCCCAGTACCATAATCTACTAACCCCTCTGTACTTTTACCTGTCCATTGAGTTTGATGCCTGAGAGCCATTTCATCTACAATTAAACCACAAATAATTCTTTTGCCAGACAAATTACTTTTTTCTTTTAATATATCAAATGCCTGTTTTGTAAAACCTGGTAACATAGAGCTATTTTGGTACCATTTAGCCAAAACGCGAGGATGAGGTAGTGCAGTATGGAACACTTGCCTAACGTATTTGTACGCTGCTGAGGAATAATAATTTAAAGTTAATGCAAATTTACGAAGAGCTGCTGGATATTTTTTCCTAAACTGTTTCTTGGATTTCTTTACTTTAAGTATTCTGTTAAATAAGTTTAATGGTTCTGCTTTTAAGTTAAGTTCTGAAAATTGCTGCTCCGTAAGATAATTTTGTTTTTTTAAAACCTTTAAAATATTTTTCATATTGGCAATTTTTTTTCTTAATCTTTTGTTTTGGACTTTAAGTACATTATTTTTCTTTTGTAATATTTTTTTATCAAACATTAATCTACGAACTCTCGTCTTAAGTGTTGCTTTCCTAGGAGTGTCGAACACAGAATCCATATCGGATATATTTACATGGTCCAGACTGGTAGGAGAGGCAGGTTTAGAAACATCATCTTTATCCTAAAAAGAAAAAAGTATTTTAGTTGTCATTGTAAATTATATACTTTCCAAGATTATAAACAACATTTTGTAATCTAATCAAAAATTCATTAGTAGTGAAATGTGAAAACACCTTAATTAAATTTAATGTAAAACTAAGGACAGATTTAATCAAACTACAATTTTATTATGGACACAAACAAATTTTACCATGTTTATAACAGGCACTGCATTTTTTTTCAGACGTATGTATCCTTTCGAAGTAGTGTATTTATATTCCTGCTTAAAATGTACGGAACAAATAGTACTACTTTTCGTAGGCATCCAGTCGTACTCACTTCTTTCCGCCTGAACCATTCTAACCCATTTAATTCTCGTAAGATTGTCACTTGGAAATCTGGTAAATACAAAACAATATACACAGTCTTTTTACCAACATACATTTTAACACTATTATTGCCAAATAATATAATCATCATATTAACTGAAAGACAATGACAACTAAACACATAATAGTAATATGAGCGTATCAATTAGACGGTACTGGAGGACGCGGACGATAGGTATGTATTGTGCCTACGATATCCCTTCTGTTTGATTTAATCTATTACGCATGCCTTGTCTTTGTCACACTTGAGTTACAATCTTATCCTCTGTCCTTTTTTAACGCGTCTTTAATAACATTGGATATAATTTAATAATTTCGGTAAATGGGAAACAAAACCGTGACAAAATACAAATATTACGTAGTTACTTATAAATACTTACCCGTGGTATGTAACTCCTTCCTTTTTATTTATTTTGGAACCATAGTTTTTACACCTTCTTAACACACAGCTCGGCATTTTGGTAATACGGCACTTCACGGAAACGCTCGGAGAACGAGTTTATTCGCTAGCTTCTATTAGCCGACTAAATGAAATCACGACGATTGACTTCATTTGTCCGCAACAATTTTCGCGCGATAGTGCGATATCTACCTTTTTTTATAATATCATTGTTTATCATAGACTAAAACACATTGTATTTTTTTTGGATTTTGTTTAAAATAGTTTACCTAATTGTTCAAAAGCTTTGGTTTTTTTTTATAATGCGTATCTAAGTACCTACCTAGGTACTCAACTAAACAGATAAATGAACACATACAAACTCCGGACAAAAAGGAAGTAGAACCACGCTGAATTCAGCACGAATGGGGCCCTCTCAACCGGGACAGCACTACCTTCACACAGAAGACCAACGTGCTGTCGTATTCCATTGTCGTTGTGAGACCGCAGGCATAATGATGCGGTTGCATCTCACAGGCCGTAATAGTGAGGGTCACCATCTTCATTGAGAATGCAGTTAGCATTCACAATGAAGATGGTGACCCCCTACTCTTGGATTCTGCTCATGCTCTGCTCGCATACGTTACCAAAAAAAACTTATCTATTTAGTTAATGACGTGAAATTTGGGTAGATAACACTAAGTTATTTGATTTAATGTTGTCAAATAACTTAAAAATAAACTTATTTATCAATTCCCGAATGGAACGTGTTTCATACAAAGTTTTTTTTGCACGAACTAGTGAGGTGTTCTTGTTGAAGTGTTTACTGATAACACGCGTTTATTTCGCAATTTATTATATAAAAGTGTTAATATTTTCTCTGCACACAAACAGGTGAATACCTAAATCAATATCAGTTGAATGGGCTCGATACCTGTCCTTATCACAGTGAGTAGATACCTAGAGCGTGCTGTTATCATATCTACCTTATCAATACCTATTTTTATCGTAAGAATAGACTGATCAATAATTACAGTAGACTTGTTTTGATTAAAAAAAAATTGGGACAATTCAATTTTTAAATTGAGTTTGGAAATTATAAGAAACTATTTTTTTTCTTTGTAATTATTAGTTGTGATGATTATGATATGAGGTCACTAATCGATTTTGAAATAGAAAACTATTTAGCATTTATAACTCCAAACAAAATCTGAATTGAATGAATGTCTGAAGACATCTTTCTGTACTACTTTTTATTGTTTATTAAAAACACCAAATAAAAAACAATCAAATAGAAATGCGAAAATTAAAATAAAGCTACTAAATTAGCTTTTATTACTTAGAAACAAGCAGATGTGAACCTTATGCTGAACTCGTCATTACGAAGTAAAAAAGGAAATCATATCTGAGTTAGGAAGACAAAAGATTCAAAAAGAAATGCATGATGTATACTAACCACTGCTGTAAGTCTTCCGCGCACTGTAATCCCGATCATAGGAGCAAATCGCACTTCCACACCGGGCTCTATCACAAGTTCTGCATCTCTCTCAATCAGCAGGTCGTCTCGCAACAAGTATGGACTACTGTCTGGTTTCCATACAGTGCGGCCGCCGGTTAACACTCCTCCCGGCAATTCCGTCAGACCTAAGGACTTGTTTAGGAGATAAGGGTCTGCCCCTCCGAACGACTCCTGTCCTTTACACCCACAAAAACAATAGAATACCGTTATGATAAACACTGACACTGTCCTCCACTTGTACTTCGTGTCGCTGAACTGACTATGTCTCTTCTGAACACCCATATCTTTACAGCACTCCATTATTCACTAACTGAACACAAAAATATTCATTTCACTTTTACTAAGGCTCCTCACCTGCCCAGCCTATTTTACACCTAACTAAACATCACCCAGGTAAATTGTTTCCTAAAATAACGCACAATAATACTTTTTATATAGATAGACATTTAACTTCTAAATTACTTCTCACGTTAATTGGAAAAACTGTATCAAAACAATGCATAACGAAACAAAGGTGGGGCTATTAAAAATTAAAGAAACGAAAATGCGCGCTGCCGCGCGACCGTTGAGCAAAGCGGTTTGGCCGGTTTTCTTGTATGTTTGATTCCTCCGGTCGGCCCTCCTCGCGTATCAACCGTGTTCACTCATTCATTCATTCTATCAAAGCCTCCTCCCCTCCATACAAAGCCTCACGCACGATGTATATCATATACCTATACGTGTATTTATGTCAAAGAATAGTACGGCCCAATTTTGTTTGTCCACTGATGTAAATGAGAAGTGGGTAATTTGTTTTTAATCTTTGAATACGATTATGATTCGCGGGTTTTTGTCGTATTTTATTTTAGTACCTCAATTAGGTTTAAGCATCTGTAAATGTTTAAGTATTATATATTATTATTACATTTATGAATTATGGTTATCTGATATCTAAATTAAGAATAGTTTATGTCTTATATTACAAGTACTTGAAAGAACGAAATGGTAAACTCCGTCGCTCGAAAGAAGTGCCGCGGTTATCAATGGAACTAATCTGACGACAGTCAGGCATGTTTGTTGCTGTCAAAGATTGTCTATATGTTTGTCGCAGCCTAACTCGCTTAATTAGCTGTTCAATCAACAGCCTAGCCTCTTTACTAAACAGCTTCCTGAATGATATGCAGCCGTAGCGCTGATTACAACACTGGCTGACTAATGCTTAGGTCATTCGTACAATAGGGTGAACAGGTTTTATGAACATCTAACAAGATATCACTGTTCTCTAGGTAAGACTCGTACTGTGGGAGTAGTGGCTGTGAGTCTTTTAAAAATTAAATAATGTTCATTTGCAGTTGGCATAATATCGTATCTTGTTATTTGTCGACGCAATATTGACAGTTCGGAGAGTTTCAGCGCTAGGTGGCAGAAAGTGGAATTAAATTGAAATGAACAGGCTAGGCAAGTAATGAAAATGAAACGTCATTGATCCAAGTCATTTGCCTAGCTGTTTGATACGGTGAACGGTGCTGTTTAGTAAAGACTCTAGGCTGTTGATTGAACGGTAATTGTGTTTAAATAATAGGAAAAAATAACAGCTAAAATACGTAAAAACTGTTGATAATATTTAAAATCTTTGTCTTTTTGAAGCATATAAAATAACAAATCATAAAATGTTTTATATTCAAAAATACCGAATATTTATTTGTACTTTTTTTAAATTCAAACAGCTTGACGTAGCCAAGTTGCAAACATTTATCGTTTTCTATTTTATATTATTCTATTTCTATGACCAATATGACCATTGTCCCTTTTACTCATAAACAGTAGCGCGGAAACATCAAGTCTGTGACACAATGACCACTCAAAGGACTTCCTTCCGTCTCCAGGAGATTCCTCGGTTTTTTAGGAGGCTATCTTTATAAACATACTGACATATACAGCTTTATTGCAATGGAAACGCGTAACGGAGTATATGTCAGCCTGTTTGTTGATGGTATAGTATATACGATCAACAAACAGTCTTTTTGATCTTATAGTATACTAGTTGACCCAGCGAACTTCGTACCGCCCAACTTTAAAATTCCAGAACTTGATCGCAGCGCCACCTACCGGGTCCAATTGCGAATCTAAACCATTCCCAGATC
Source organism: Phragmatobia fuliginosa (assembly GCA_932526445.1). Taxonomy (NCBI): domain Eukaryota; kingdom Metazoa; phylum Arthropoda; class Insecta; order Lepidoptera; family Erebidae; genus Phragmatobia; species Phragmatobia fuliginosa. The sequence continues at coordinate 8,371,410 of OW052064.1, read as the reverse complement.
CCCTTGAACACACACAAAAAATTTCATCAAAATCGGTCCAGTCGTTTGAGAGAAGTTCAGTGACATACACACTCACAGAAGAATTATATTAAAGATATTACAAGATCAACAAACAGTCAGTCTGACATTTGATCATTGCAATAATGTTGTGAACTCCTGGCTTAAGACGCTCAGTTACGATGAAACAGAAAGTCTTTTACATATTCCTTCATGACCTTCATGATGCAACGCGTTCTTACTTCTTATTATTATACCCACACAAATTTAAACTCCATCATGTTCCTACTTTTTTGCTATTCTTTCAACATCACACATACTCACGCACACACATATGCACGTTCATGCTATACACAACAACATACGAACACACACGCTGCCATACATACACACCCACATGAACACACGCGCTCACACTCTTTCAACTATCATAGATTTTTACACTACCTCTCAGTATTAGTGTTTAAACACTCCCAATAATAACACTTACCTGTCATCTAAAACTGCACAAATTCAGAGTTGGGAGAGGCTTTTAATCCGTCACACAGGCCTGTCCTACCTAGTACGGATACCAGTCTCTCACATGAGCATGGCAATATGTCAAAATTAAGTTTATTTTGTACTAGCTTTCCGCTCGCGGCTTCGCCCGCGTGGAATTCGTCTTACATGATTTTATGTTTGATAATAAGGAACTTCGACACAAATTTTCGTCCCCTATTTCAAACCCTTCTACCTTTATTTTCGCGATAAAAAGTATCCTATGTCCTTTTCCAAGTTCAGTTCTATCTTCATACCAAATTACATCAAAATCGGTTCAGTGGTTTAGGTGAAAGCGTAACAGACAGACAGACAGAGTTACTTTCGCGTTTATAATATTAGTAGGGATTACACCATCGGAAAGTAGAGATTTCTTCAAAGAGAAAACACCCCAATTTTTTGAAAAAAGTCGAAATAGGGTGAAAAAATTAAATATTTCAAATCAAAAAAATTACAGTGTATTCGTGACATAAAAAGGTAAATTTTCACTAAACTTCGTTTAAAAATTATTTTATTTGTAAAAGATAAAAATAGAAAACCAAAAACTTTTTTAATTTTTCACTTATAATTTGAGGTTATGTGAAAAAAAGTGTAAATAAAAAATCGGCCAAGTACGTGTCAGGCCACGCACAGGAAAGGGTTCCTCAGTCAGTCAGTACGTGGATTAGAAATTGTATCCAATGGATAATTGTTATGTTTACGTATTAATGCGTTAATTTTGTATGACGTTTTCCAAGTAAGCACATTGTAGAAGTTGAGCCTCTGTAACTCCTAAACTAACAAAGTCATCTAATTCGTTATAGTTTTCATTTAAAGTTCATTATATGGACCACTATCACGAATTTTTCCAGTTTTTTTGAGCCGGCCGTTTAGCTTTTAGAGGGGGAGGATGCCCGGTTTTACAAAAAAGTGGTCTTTAAAGTGGATTTCGCAAAGGGATTTCTAAATCAAAAAATCGTCTTAACAACCCTTTAATGTTTTTAAAAGACCTATATAATGATACCCCACATGATGGGGTAGCCGCGAGAAAAAAAAAACATCCACATTTCACGTGTCGGGGAGGTACCCTAAATAAAAATATTTTTCATAATTTTATTGTAGCATTTTGACGACGTAATTACAATACATATTCATGCAAAGTTGCATCTTTCTAGCACTTACTGTTTGGATGGTAAGTCGAGGACGGACGGACGGACGGACAGACGGACATGACGAATCTATAAGGTTTCGAAGTCATAAACTTCGGAACCCTAAAAAGTTGTAGATCTTATAATTACCTACAACTTTGCCATTTAACTTTTTTCCATAAGACTTGTAGTTTTGCCGGAAATTGAGATAAACCGTTTTTTACCCTTTCATCTTCCTAGCCTTATTCCAAATTTACCCTTTGTTTTATATATTTAGCCATTCAAAGTGACTCTACCCTGCCTGATGGAAAGCATGAGCAGAATCCAAGAGTCGGGGCTACCACACTTGCTGCGAATGCAGACAATAATGTATGGCGGCCCACACTATGGCGGCTTAGTGAGATGCTTTTTCACGCCCCGTCCGAGGAGGACCCGAAAACCTCCCCCCCCCCCCTACCCGACCCCTCTCAGATCGCAGATCACCCGTAAATTATTTTTCCTTTCATTTTTATAATATTCTCCTCCTTTTCCAATAGGTTTCATCGTACTATAATTTTGTTTTCAAAAATTATCTACCCTGCTCTACTGGTCTTTATGTCATTTACAAACTATCATTATGGTTGCCATGCAAGTGTGTTATGCCTAGCAACCTGTGAAGTTTTGACAGGAGATAAACAGTGATACATTTTGACATCTACGATTTATGTATTTTTATAATCACCTAGGTAAAAAGGTAAAAACCTTTGTATCTCGATTATTGCAGTAAAAAGTAGCCTATGTCCTTTCCCAAGTTCAGTTCTATCTTCATACCAAATTTCATCAAAATCGGTTCCGTGGTTTAGGCGTGAAAGCGTAACAGACAGACAGACAGAGTTACTTTCGCATTTATAATATTAGTATGGATTGTATAAAGTTGTCGTACTATGTGAGAGAAACAATAAATACAATTATCATTAACTAGCTTTCGCCCGCGGCTCCGCCCGCGTGTATATCGATATTCTGAAATATGAGCTATATTACTGTAAAGTTTCATCCAAATCTTTAAATTATTAACTTACTAAGGATTAATTTTAATTTCTTTATTCTCTTGTATGATTGGCTAATATTTTGCTTTGGTCACGTGACTGAGTGACATTAGCCAATGAAACAAGAGTATAGAGAAATAGAATGGAATGTATAGAAAACGATAAACGTTTTGCAACTCGTTTTCTATTCTATATTTCATTCTATTTCTGTATTCTCTCAGATACTTACCATATGACTTCAGAATATTAATCATATTAGACAAGTACTTAATGTGATCAATTTAACTATCTTTTTGAATTTTGCAGGTTGCCTTCCTTCCTTTTGGTGCCTCCCCACTAATGGAGGTCGGCCGTCAGCTCACTCCTGTCCTGTCTGATATTTTTACTATCATAATTAAATGAATATGACGGTAGAGCTTCTCTTTCTCTAGAGTTTCAATCTTTTGGCTCGTGTCCTTTTTAGGGGTCATGATTCGCATCCATAAAACACCAATGGCCAAAGGTAAGTGATATTAAGTACATGTGTTATGGTAGGCAGGTAAATGTAGGTAAGTAGTCTAGGTTGCCGACAGATGTTACTAAGACGACGAATGAAATTAGAGGATAATCATCAACAAAGTTAATACAAAGGTGGCAAGATGGCACTAAATTTTAATAGCCAATCTAGAAACGAATTTTCAAAATTTAAACGCTAAACGGCAATTGTAAGAAAAATGTGAAAAAAGGTTACTAAGAAACTTTAATTTGTATGTAACAGTAACTGAAATAATAATTATAATCTAATGATTTTTAAGATTTTTCACAATCTTACAGTTAGCAAAAATATAAACTTTTTATGCTTCTGGTAACATTGCACGCACACAGATGCACGTACCTATTCCTACAGTAAAACAGTTCCGCTGCTACACATAAATAAAAATCGGGTTCACGGTTCACTGTTTTGATTACGCACAGAACGTACGTAATGAAAACAAACGTAGTGTTACATACTCTTTGCAAAAACAGTGAATAATGGTTTAATTTCAAAATTTGAGTCACGTGAGTTTAAAAAAAATCAGTTTCTGGTTGATTCGATTTTTTTTTATTGCGTTATAGAATTTCTCACAAATTATCTGTAGAAATAATGTATGAATCAAGTGCAAAAATTGATTCAATAATTGACCTGTAGAAGAGTGATAGTTTTCGTGCATACACTAGCTCGTTTAGTTACAGTGATCTCACCGGTACTTTTAGGGATTCGCTCTACGTTGAATTTTCCAACAGCCCAAACAATGACGTGCCTTTCTCTATTCCTACCCCTAGAGGAACATTTTATTTCAGCCCGCATAGTTTCTTTTACGGTCGGGCGCCTGCGATTAAAAACTGTTTATTTTTTTTTTAAATCATCAAATTCTGGAAAAAAACTGATGCTAAAAAATCAAGAAAATTAAAAAAAATAAGTAACGAGAAAAATTTATCTATGAAAATTTAAATCAATAAAATTGTAACATTAAGTAAATAAAGAGTGATGCCACAGGCTCCTGTTTGAAGATATAATATAGAGTGTAATGAAAATGTGTGTTACAATACATAAAAATTGAGTAAATAGTTTTTTATTGCTAGTAAATTTGATTGTATTTCTTTTATTTTATTGATGCGTTTCCACATAATTAATTATTTCGTTTTACTAACCATACGATCATTACAATAAAGCCAAGCTACAAATGTTATTACATGTGTTATCACATTAATGTACATATAATAAATACTAATTGAATGCATTAATTGTTAAATTCATATACTAGGTCAACTACATAGCCTTTACAACTGTACACCATTTTACCACAATTAGTAAGTTTTCTTTTTTAGACGATTTTATATTATTGAGTTGCAACACTATAGAGAAGCCGACTAAAACGCTTCATTCATTCTTTGCTAACTGCGTTTGAAAAAATAAACGCTCCTTCATTCACTCATAAATTTCGTCGACTCTTTTAGTCTTCACATTTTATAGTTGAAATAGTTAAAATAGTAAATAGTTTTAAGTAATTTTAGGTCCATTTTAATTGCTTATCATTTTTATATCAACGTTACACGTAAGTTTTTATAAATTCTTCTGTAGTTTAAGATTTTTACTAATTGTTGGCGTGGCGTGGCAATGCCTGCGGAGTGTCGACATTTTGTTTTCTACATTGTATTTATATATTTATTTTTGTGTAAAGTACGTGTTTTTAGTGACTACTTTCATCATGTATAGTTTCATCAAGACGATCTAAACACATTTTGAAAGTTCTGTAATCATCTTCATTTTATTTATAGATTTCAACACAATCATGAGTTCTGGTGGCACTCGCGTTTATGTCGGCGGGCTTGTAGAAGGCATCAAGAAAGAAGACCTCGAAAGAGAGTTCGACAAATATGGGAAACTTAATTCAGTTTGGGTTGCACTTAATCCCCCCGGATTTGCATTCATAGAATTTGAAAACTTGCAAGAGGCAGAGGATGCGTGTAGCGCTATGAACGGCTTCGAGATGTTAGGCGCGACATTAAAAGTAGAGATCTCGAGAAAGCGTGACGGACCACGCCGTGGTGGCGGTGGCTTCAGAGGTGGGCGTGGAGGTAACTTCAGGGGTCGCGGTTTCGGTGGTCCACCCAGTAGCGGTGGAGGCCGATCCTTCAATTCGTACGGTGGCGGCGGCCGGCCCTACAATCGCAACAATCAACGCGATGAGTACGGTTCCGGTGGTGGTAGCTTCAGATCTAGGTCACCTTTGTCTCGATATTAATTTAGTATTTAGTTTATCATTAGGTGTTAGTGTTATCGTAATCTGAAGCCTTCCAAGTGTTAAATTCAATGTCTGAAATGAACTGGGGGTTTAATACTAGGAAGAGTTCCATTGATGTCTCAAGGAATTAGAGGTAATACAAATTTATTTCTACCTAATGTAAATTGACTAAATTTTTGAAACAGTTATTATCATATAAATGTGTGAAACTTGTCTTGTGATTAGATATTTATGTAGCGGTAAATTTCCTTATTCTTCTATTTAGCCGATATTTTAAAGCAATCAAATGTTTAATTTCAAGTAAAGACAATATTGAGTAAATGTAATAAATTGAAATTTAAAATGATGTTCCCTGCTGTAACTAATGTAACTCGATATATAAAGTTTGATTTTAATAAAGGTTTTTGTTTCAGTTTCTTGGAATTCTGATATCTGGTCAAAAGTAATTTGTGAGATGTAAATTCAAGAACAATCCTTCAGTGATTACTTAACATTCTGCCTAAGCGCCCTAATTGCTAAGTTTCTTTAAAAAAAATACATGATTATATAATTCAATCAGATTTTTATTTGTCTATAAAATTGCATTACATTATTATGGTTTCTAAAGTCCAAATCATTATGAAGTGCTGCTGAGACATGCCATGAGTAATTCCATCTTGTTTAAGAAGTTCTTGCCTTCCATTTTCTCAAGCTTGATCTCTTTGAAAGCTCCTCCGAGATGTTCCCACTTCTTGTCTTGAACAAGTTCACTAGCAAAGAAGTCTTTTCTGGGAGATTGAGCTATAAAGACTTGGATACCAACGGAGGGCTCGCATCTTATTGCAATCATTCTATCACCTGTAATCAAAATATATTTAAAATACTTACAGTTCGTGGACTTGTGTGAAAGAAACTGCTTTCAATTTAATATGGACATGAAACAATCAATAAATTAAGAGATGATTCATTCTTTTGCAAATTTCAATTGAAAGCACATGAGACTTATGCTTTACTTGTTAGCAGATTTTAAAATCTTGAAGTGAATTCGTTTTTCTTACTGTATATAAAAGTGGGTAATTAAGAAATTTTAATGTATATAAACGCCTATTTATAAACCATAAGTGAAAAGTTAACATTTTCTTGAATCAACTTCTAAAAATATTTAATCTCTGCTGTCAGTGATTACAGTACTGATTACAAGAATGTACATGTTATCAGTCTGTATGACAAGCAGCCATTTTATATCTTTACAAATATTAACCTGACGGATAGAAGGTACAAGCCTCATGTCATAAACGATGATGATGTTAGATCTTGTATATGGCAAGAATATAGGTATATGGTTCCAATATGCTTATGCAATAGCCCAACTTGGTGTAAATATTTGAAGTAAGTGTATATATAGTAGTTACTAAAACCTACCATTTGGAGATGCAAGAAGACAGGAGGAGGCGTTCCCAAGTGGTTCCACTGGGCCTGATCCAAGATGAGAACTACTAGCAAGTAGTTGCCATCCCATACATCGGCCCACTGCCTGCACAGCTGTCATTTGATGTTGGTAAATCTGGCGGGGAAATTATTTTGATAAGTATATAATTAACCTGTGTGTATATTTGCGAATGATTATTCTGATACTATATAGATATTTATAAAATCAATAATGATTCAAGGATATAAAATTATTGATAAATATCTGATATTTTAGGATAGTTGTATTTAGATATTGTAGAATCCAGGAATAGGGGCCACCATCGTCATTGTATATACAATGGTCAATGGCAGCATAGTGATTAACAACATGGCGGCTTAGCGAGATGTTTGTGCATCATTCTCCCGGCCTCCGATTGAATGATTGGGCCCCCGGTCTCACACTCGCTTTGCTGTCATTTTAGGTTAGTCTTCTGGTGAGGGTAGTACCTACTGTCTCGGTCACGTGGCTTTATAACCTACTTACTACTTCTACCTAATGCTTGACTATTATCTAAAGTATTAACACTTCGTATATAGTGAATAATTTTTTTTTAATGCCATTGAATAGAATAAATACGTATAAAGTTAAATAATAAATGACCGTTGAAAACAGACGAGTACAATGACCTGCGGTGAGGTCAACTAGCTTATATTATTCTCAAGGTTAAAACGTGACATGATGGGCGTAGTCAACAGACACTCGTACATGCTAACTAAATAGTTATAATCATTATTCGATATTTAGTGTAGGCAGGAAATGTTAGAGGCCATCCTAAAATAATCTTTATGCCATAATTTAATTACATAGCTTTTACTAGCAGTATGATGGTTATCGCGGTAGTTAATAGCTTAAGTCCCTCCTCAAGAATGAAAGTACATATCTTCATATCCAAATTTCATTGAAATCGTGGCAGCGGTTTAGGCTGTGAAAGTTTAACCACCTCGGTTAAAGGAAAATGGTAGACCCTGTATCAATGACAGTAGGTATGTAATGGATGGTTACAATATTCATACCATTTACTAAGTGTATAATTCATATTATTTTCATGTATTTATCATATTTTTAGAAGTATGAGAAAATAACTTCAATACTGTTCTAAAATTTTGTAGTGGATTATCAAAACAAATATACCTACATGATATTATAATCCACATTGTTTGAGGCGAGATGGCGTTGTGTCAGATAACCAAAAAGTAACCTACAATCAAATTATCTTTCTAACGCAATCTTCTAAAAATCTGGGAATTTAATATGTTATTGTCGGTGATATTAGCAGCCAGATAGACACAAAATTGACTAATTTAATATGTTATTGTCGGTGATATTAGCAGCCAGATAGACACAAAATTGACTAATTTAATATGTTATTTTCGGTGATATTAGCAGCCAGATAGACACAAAATTGACTAATTTAATATGTTATTGTCGGTGATATTAGCAGCCAGATAGACACAAAATTGACTAATTTAATATGTTATTTTCGGTGATATTAGCAGCCAGATAGACACAAAATTTACTAATTTAATATGTTATTGTCGGTGATATTAGCAGCCAGATAGACACAAAATTGACTAAGTGCGTATCAGGCCACACATAGAATAGGGTTCCGTAGTCATCCTTTTTAAAATAATGTCCAATGTATAATTGTTATGTTTACTTAATAATAGTTATTTTTGTACAAAGTTTTCCAAGAAACTATCCCCATCATAAGGTACTCCAGGTGGTCCTAAAGTCCATACAAACCTGCCATTGTCTTTTATAATACAGTATGGATTACCAGTTTAATTAAGTTCATTGCTACGCTTTAAAACCTTATTTAGGAAAGGGAGGGGGTCAAACACTAGTAAAAATTGTCTAACGTAATAAATTAATGGCCCATGTCCAATGGCCATTTGGCGGTATAATTTGGTTAACATTGAATAAATAAATATACCATGATAGGTCTACAAAATATATGCTAGACGCTTTATAGCTTGACTAGAATTCGCCCGCGTTTCCGCCAGCGTGTATCTTGATTATTGCAGTAAAAAGTAGTAGTATGATTTATTCTAATATATAAGCTATAATACTGTAAAGTTTTATCCAAATCCGTTCAGTAGTTTTTGCGTGAAAGAGCAACAAACTTACATAAATACTCACCAACTTTCGCGTTTTTTATAATAATAGGTAAGGATGTAATGTATTTTGTTTCAACCCGAACATCTACGTATCTCAAAAGTATTAATATTTCCGATTATTGTAATATTTTTCAAAGATGCTCAGCTCCTATCATTTGATTATGTGCGCACCATCGCATATAATAGTAATGATTATGAAAGTGGAGATGTGGAAGCGTAACAATCGTAACAAAACTACTATACCATTCTTATAAATTAGGATAAAACTAGTATCACTATCACTACATAGTATAAAACAAAGTCGCTTTCTCTGTCCCTTTGTATGCTTAAATCTTTAAAACCATGCAACTGATTTTGATGTCATTTTCTTTAATAGATAGAGTGATTCAAGATGAAGGTTTTTATGTATAATACATGCACAATATAGTAGATAGTAATTTTTATGTCGTAAATAAACCCATTTTTTTACACTTACATTGCAAACGCTTGCTATACCCTACGAGATAGATCAAAATAATGTACTACAGTATTGTACATCTTAAAAAGTTCTAAAAAAAAGTCCGCGATGGTTTATGTCTATCTCTTAGGGATAACCCACAATAACCTTTTTTTTTACGAGAAATAATGGTTTATTTACGAAGCTATTTTAAGCAATACAGTATTATTCCTTATCCAATTAAGTACCTTAAATACATTGTGTATTTAATATAGATTAATATGGCCCTTTACAGTATGTAATTTAAATTAATACTTTTGAAGATATTACAGATTTAAAATGCAGGAACAAAACGATTGTGGCGTTACTGCCGGCCGGGGCCCGTTAGTTGACGCTGCTGTCGATTTGTCACTATCAGTTAATATCTAAACACAATACTTTATTATGAATTAATATTCTTCGCCGGGTCAGCTAGTCTAATTATATTTATTAAACATAATTATACTAGACACGTAACTTCATCCTTAGTTCATATCTATCAGATATCCTCAAAACATACTCCAAGGTAAGATTAAAATGAATATCTTTAAAAAATATAGTCACCTGACTCTGTCTATCTGTGGCGCTTTCACGCCGTAACTACTCAACCGATTTAACAGAAATATAGTTAACAGATAGTAGACTCTACAGAGTCTGAGTAAGGTCATAGGTTACTTTCACCGTGATATCCGACAATCAGGCGGGCGGAAACGCGGGCGAAAGCTAATATTTGTAGGTATAGATGTTTTACTGCATAGCTTCTTAAAAGTTTTAGAATTTATTTTCTTTATTTAATTAACAAACATTGTATTTTAATGACTTGTGAGAAATAGTAAGTAAATTACAATGATGTGATCATTACTAATAACATTTTTTACCATTGCCTCCGGGCGATAAGCCCGCCAATTGTACCTACATACACCTAGTTTTAAGTACTTTGTAATTACCTGGTGTACTTATAGTTATTATAAATGGTGTTTGTAGTTAAACTAAACTTTTTGACTCGCCGTGATAATAATGTGATACAAGCCGGTAATGCCACAGTTAATGAACCTGTCTAAAGTATATTGGTTTGTATATTATATTATTCTAAAGGTTTATTTTTTGCACATCTGACACACAACATAATTTAGTCCCAAGCTAAACAGAGTTTGTGTTAAGGGTACTACACAACTGATATAAATTCATAAACATACTTTTTTTTTGTCAATACATAGGTATATATTATACATAGAAAAAACCCAGACTCCGAAACTAATACATATTTGTGAATCGGGAATCGAACCCGAGACCTCTTGATCTGCAGCCGCATACGCTAACCACCAGACCAACGAGGCAGGTAAGATTATGGGTCGGCTACTAGTTCAATTGGTTTTACTTGAATATCAGACTCCGACTATATCAGAATACTGACTCGTTGGGAATGGTATACGCTGCTCTTAACCACTATATCCGACATACACATCATACAGTTACTATCGTATATATAACTAGCAAAGTTCCGCGATTGTTGTGAATCGCGAGAAACGCCGCGGAGTGTAGCTAGTCTAAGAAAATATAGCCTGAGTTACTCCTTATGTCATCTGCTTTCTGCCAGTCAAAGTTCCGTCAAATTCCAGGTATGGTCCAGTCCTTCCAGACATTACTAGATACAACCAAACAGACAGACTAAAATGATGTTTTTTTTTAATGTAAGTTCCTACCGTATACATATACTAACTTATTACTATTATTATTATACTCAAACACGCAATATACTCACACACGCTTACTTATTCATACTTACTTTTCTCATTCTATTTTAGTCTTACTTATATCTGTATATACTAGCGGCCCGCCGCCGGTTTTGCACGGGTAGATATAGGTATGCAACAAACTTTTTAAACTTGACAAATTATGTACTAAAACCTTCCTCGAGAACCAATCTATCCATTGCGGAAAATAGCTTAAGAATCGGTTCAGTTTTAAGTTCATATATAGTAATAATACTTAGATATATTTCTGGTTATTTACTTGGAATCTGGTAATGTGTCTTACGGGAACATCCTAGGTGCATTTCATAAACCAGTGTCATATTGTACCACAGATTATGAGTAACCTTTGTAAAAAAAAAAAAAAATTTAAATATAAATAAACCATGTTACCTGACAGTATATTAAATCTCTAAGTTCTTGAAGTTCGTAAGACAAATGCCTCACTTTCCCGTCACGGCAGATACACTTGAGAGTTTTTTCACCGACATGCACAACCAATGATGTTCTGCATACAGCGTCGTACCTGTACAATATCATATTATTTTATTTTTTTAAATTTATGCCAACTAAAGTGACTCTACTATGCTTAATGGAAAGCATGAGTAGAATCCAGGAGTAGAGGTCACCATCCTCATTGTGAGGGTAGGCAATGTAGCGTGGTGACTGGTGGGGGTGGTTAGATAATTCTGCATCATTCTTTCGGCCTGTGTTACCCGCGGTTATTGTTGTAACGTCGCGAAGGAAAAAAAAATTAACAAAACTAATTTTTCGTTTTTTTTCGTCTAAAAAAAATTAGCTAAAGTTACTCCTTATGTCATCAGCTTTCAGCCAGTAAAGATCCCGTCAAATTCGGTCTAGCAGTTTAAGAGATTACCAGAAACAATCAGGCAGACAAAAACGTTAAAAATTGCTTCTTTGATGTAAGTACCATCACCATTTCATATGTATTTAGTAAAAAACTGTTTCTTTGATATTACATACAGACATTTTGTTTATGAATTTTATTTATTTGTATAGAATAGCTACGTTTCAAAGATTAGTACAAAGCCCGTAACACTAGAATAATATCGAGTATCAGTTAATGTAGTGATTGATCTGTTTGACACTCTTCCTAGTCTTCAATCTATCAGAATTGTCATAATACGGTACTTCTTAGATAAGATGAACTATATTGCATTACATTACTCTCGTCTCGTCCGCCGTCTAACTTTGCCTTTATTCAGTAGCATCATGAGTTCAATCAAAATATTGGTACTGTAAGAATTACTTACCCATAAGCCATAATATTTATTTTGACACAAGATGCTGTAGGGCTGTTCAGAGCATTCCAGTGTGACACGATCAGAGGGTCTTTGACCTGCAAATTAATTCAATTGAATAAAACCAAACTAGTAACAGTACATATTTACGGACATTAGATACAACTAGGCACCAGTTGCAGTCTCGGGAGGCACCCCCGGTCTGGAACCCCGATGCTACCTTGGGCCACCTACGGTTTATGTTATATTAGTTGAATCCCGCGGTTATTGGTGTAAATCGCGAGTAACGCCGCGGAGCAGACCTAGTCAAAATTTTTTTTTTACTAAGTCACACACTTATCTCATGAGCTTTCTGTCAGTGAAAGTCCCGACAAAATGGGGCCAGTCGTTCCAGAGATTAGAATGAACAAACAGAAAGACAAAAACTTTAAAATTTCCGTTTTTGGTGTTAATATCGTATATACTTTCATACGCATTTGGTAAATAACTGTTCATTTGTAACAAACAGATACTCCAATTTTATTTATTTGTATAGATACAGATTAGAATCCCGATGATCCTTTTCACCCGAAAGCTAGACCTGCCCTTTGTAGCGCTGGCACCTTCGGAGACTATTCCCCGGCAAGTAACATTACATAAAGCCGTCACTCTCTACCTCTTTCGCAATAGTGTCGAGTACATATTCACTCCGCCGTCTCATGAAGAAGTGTTGAGCTTGTTGGATGATCTGTTCCAGGAGGGATTGTTCTTTGCTCATGTCCAGCAGTTCATACCGGTCAGCAGCCATCGGTCCTGGAAATTTTATAAAACTATTTTATTACAATATTTAGTAATTATTGTATTTGAGTGCGCCAGTCAATTTAAATGGGTGTAAGTATAGATTTTTATTAACGTACAATAAAAAAACAATGCTTAGAATCACTTAGGACAAGATTTTTTATGTACGTCATAATCTAAAGCATGTATTTCAGTATTGACTATTTTTAGTCATTATTGTATTGTCGCTCAACCACACAGATATATAAAAAGATTGTAAGTTTATTTCTTGGTTTGTATATTTATTACATAACTCTTATAGCTATTTCAGATCTATATTGCAACTGAAAACATGTGCATATAGAAAATAAAAAATATTTATTGAATATCCGTGTGTAGATATTTAAAGATAAACATTTGCCGGACAAGATTTGTTTTAAACAATTGTATTTGTAATGCATAACTTATATAAATGCTTTTTTTACTACTCATAAATAAATTGATAAATAAAGTATACAATTTGCGACAATACACATTTTTACCGACTACCGCGAAACGAAAGGAAATTATTTTTGGCAGTCATATTTTTATTTCATTATTTATAGACTACCAAGGCGACTCACCCCTACCTGATGGAAAGCATGAGTGGAATCCAAGAGTAGAGGTCACCATCATCACTGTGAGTTTAGACTGTGCAGCATGGTGACCCACACTATGGCGGCTTAGTGAAAAGCTTCTGTATGATTGGGCATCCGTCCTCCCACTCACCAACGAAATACAACAACACCAATACTATAATTTTTAGGTTGGTCTTCTGTGTGAGGGTAGTACAAAAACATTCCTAAGATTACCTGCTAACCTAACATTGAACATTACCTGCTAAGCAGCGACGTTTGGATGGTCCGAGCGGTCCAGTGGCTGGATGTGGGAACGGGTGATGGGTGTTAGAGTGGTGCACTGCTCTCAAAAGCTGGTGGAGTGAATGTTCTAATACATGGTCGTGGTCGGACTTCCCTGATGGCCCTTCAGGCTGTAGGTGCAGGTGAAACAAAAAAAAACATAAGAAAAAAACACATCTAAGCCTGTTAAGCTACTTCTAAGAGTAGTGAAGACTGTTGTTTTGAGCTCTGTTACAGATAATTCATTAGTTTTTCTTCATTATCTTTAATGTACAGAATCACAATCTATTCAAATAATGAAATTAGAGTTCCTATTAGCAATATCAAATGTTTTTTACTCAAGGCATTTTAAAGTACCTACATCAAAAAAGCAATTTTTAGATCCTAGTTTAGGTAACTCCTATTAAATGGTAAGACTAAAATAAATATACCTTAACTCCTTCTGGATTAGCATTGTTGGTATTTTGCCCATTATTGTGACAAAGTCCGATCAATAATTGAATGCCTGGCAACACCTGAAACAGATAACAAAAAATAAATATAAACAAATAATGGTTTTGTTTAATCTCATAGTAAATTAAGTTTTTAACATGGTTGTTTCATACTTAACTCAAATATTCTATCCTTAAGTAACTTACAGTTATTTACTGTGCCATAGACTTTAAATAATTGTAACACTTATTACATGTTAAGCACTCAAATGCCATCCTTTTTTTTAAAAATACTAAGCACGCAAGATTTTGTTTTTATTTGTCATTTTCTTTGTTATGATGATATATGTTAAGGCATTTAAAGGTAACATTCACATTTAGATAAAGAATCATAATTATACAAATTAATTATTGGTATGATGATCATATATTTTCAAACCTCTATTTCGATATGATTGGAGACTTGTAAATACTCGATAAAAAGAAATCATCACATGTTTGAGAACAAATAAAAATATTTTTCATGCTTTTATTGTAGCACTTTGTTGACGTGATAGTAACACATATCCATGCAAAGTGTCATCTTTCTAGTGCTAACCATTTAGACGGGAGTCAAGGACGGACAGACATGACGAAACTATAAGTGTACGAGTACAGGACTCCAAACCCTAAAAAGCAGTCATGACTTACGGTGGCCATAATCTGGTTGCCCACGACCATGTGTGGGATTGAGGCGTCGAGTTGAACGGCTTCTGCCGCGAGACGTGCGAACAGCTCCTTGCAGAACAGCACGTTCTGGGCTGCTTCCAGCTTCTGCTGCCAGTGCAGCTCTGCACCCTCACCCGGCAGGGTGCTCGGACAGTTTAGCGCTGCTGAGCTCAGGGTTGCCGTCACAACATCCTCTTGTTCTGTAAAGAATATTCTCTAATTTTACTTATAGCTTAGACCTTACTTATAGGAATCTGGGCTGAACTCATATAAGCCAGATTAGTCAAATATTTCTTCTTCCTTTGCATATTGATGTAGAATATTTTGTTGGTGACTGTGAGATCAGAAGCTCAATGATGCATAAGCAGCGTCTCAATGGGTGAGCATGCTGTATTTTCGGCATTGTGATCCCTGATGGATGTCACAATGAGGATGGTGAACACTTTCCATGGATTTAATTCCATCAGGCAGAGTGGTCACTTTGGTAGTTTTAAATATTTATATATATAAAATTCATATTTTCTGCAAGATAGAAATTTAATTATGATGAAAAACACAAATAACTTCTACTCAACAACTTTTTAGACTCATTTGACTTACAAAATTAATTGTAGGGAGGTTTGAGCCTACTGTACAACATTCTTCTTGGTATAGGTTTTTATATTGAGTCTTCCTGCTGTGAACTGATGTTGTACTGCGTAGTTTGCTCCGTTAATGGCATTTTACGACACTTATGCGATGAATAGGAGTGAAGACACTTTGCATTCTCTGTCAATATGTGTAACCTACCTTTTTGACAAAGCACTGATATAAATGCAACCCCTTGTAGTTCAGGTGGCACAGTAACACGCAAAGCCGATGGTACTGGTCCAGCTGCGCTCATAGCTTGTGCTATCTGCTCTTCGGGTGCCTTTGTTACCTAGAGATATAACAATGTAATATAAATATGTTGTATGAAAGTTTTATAAGCACGCAATATGTCCGGCATAGCTATTTTTTTTTTTTATATTTTACTACCAGTCTACTCTGTAAACATAACTAAAATCCAGGGGTAAGGGTGACCATCACCATGGCGGCCTAGTGAGATGTTTCTGCATCATTTTCCTTGCCTCCGGAGGCTGGGTGAATGCTGCATATTTTTTTACATTGGCAAAAACAGCCACAACTTTAGGACTACTCTATAGCTTATATATGACCTAGAATTAGACCTGCAATGAACATTAAAGAGTACTATTTTGAATAACTTACCTCAAACACTCCGGTTTGACTAAATTTAGACCCAGCAGTCCTATAGCTCAGATCTCCAACAATAGTATTTGAAACTTTCTTTAATCTCCAGTTTTGTCTGAGCCTTAGCAAGTCTATGTGGAAGTCTGGCATATTTCGAGTCATTCTCATAGTCTCACTGGCACGGAGTCGTTCCACTCCAGCTAAAAGTACAGCAGCTGCTGCACCAAGTGCTTTCTTCCTACCATACACTTGAACCATAGGTCTGTTTTCTGGCTGCTCAGGTTGTACAGGGTCCAAAACCTGGTAATGTTTATAATTATTTCGGAGATTTTTATCAATATTTTGGGCAACATTGTCTAGTCCCAAACTAAGCAGGATTATGGGTACTAAACAACTGATATAATTACATATACATACTTTTTCTTGTGTAAATACATACATATGTTTCATAGAAAACACCCAGACTCCGAAACAAATATTTGTGAGTGACACAAATATTTGGTCCGACCCGGGAATTGAACCCGAGACCTCTTGATCAACACCCGCATATGCTAACCACTACACCAACCAGGCAGTCTATGTTTGACAATAATATCAGTACCATTGCCTATTCCTGATAGATAAGACACCTGCAATCTTAGGATTTGGGGTTGGTAAATATTTGCCCTAGGTTAGAATATGAAAAAGCATGGAATTGATTCAGGATGACCTGAAATCATTTGGTCCCGGTCCTTCCAGAGTAGGGCGCCAGAGTTCTTCTGTCAGGGTGGGTTTTAGTGCTACCTCCGCACTTTAGGATCCTTCATCAGGGCTTAACAAGTACAAGCCCTATACATGTACTAGTTCCCAATTCTCACCAATTCTCTAATAGAATTAGTAAATTCACATGAAATAAAGAAAGTTTGCATAAAATATGGAATTCATTCTGCACTTTTGCATATGTAATCAATACTCCATACAAAAAAATAAAGATTGAAGTGTTTGTTTGTAACTTCAAACGATTAGCTTTTCACTAAATACATATTAATTATTACAAAAGTAATAGGTATAGTAAAGAGAAGTTATCTTTGCATGTTATTACTGCATGATATTCAAAGCTGAAACTGAGTCAAAAAAAATCTCATCTTTTTAACACCATCTAATGAAACCCGATCAGACTTTTACAACGCAAGATACAGATAACTAAAGCCATGTGTAGGGAAAAAAAGAGGATTTATTTTTACTAAACCCATTAATATATATACAAATTCTTCATAATCCTCTTCTAATTGTCCTTAGGAATCAATATTAAATTTACCATGATACCTTTATTTTCTACCTTTATTTTGTTAACTCAAAACTTTATATAACATTTCCACCCTTAATTCCATAGTATGTTATTCATGTTGCAACAGGTTTTGACATGCATAATACAATCAATGTTCTATTTTAATAAATTTGATTATATTTTATAAATGTATTTTTATAAGTGGAGGATTTATAAAAAGTGTTAAAATGTATATGTAAATAAACATATTACAATGCTTACCATATATCTTTTTTCCTTGGCAATACTGAGGACATCTGCTAAGACACACACTTCTGTAAGAGCACTTCGCAATTTATTTCTAACAGAGTCCCATGGCCATAAGCTACTCTGGTAGCCTGGTTCCTTTTCATCTTCAGACTTGGTGTCGGAGCTGCACTCGCCTTCCTTCTTGATGTTGCAGAATTCATCATCAGTCTTTGAGAAGTCTATCTTTTGAGCTAGACGAGCCAAGTTCTCTGACATAGATAAAGGTCTGAAAATCAATTTCAAATTCTATAAGTTAAAATTGTATAGAATTAATTTCGTAATTTAAAATTAATTTAGGGGTTTAGTATTAAAGCTTTAATATTCAAAAAGCCTGATTTATATAAAGTGATTTTTATCGTAATATTCAGAGAATACTTACGCTTGGTAAATTTCTTGGCCATCATATGTTATTTCCTGAATCTGATTTTCTATTGGAGCTTCTATTGATATGTTAACAGAATTTGCCATTTCTTTATTCATTTATCTTATTAAACTACTTAACATTATACAGTAAAAATTTTGAATCTTTTACACTTATTTTTCAATAAGGAACACATGAATAAGTACCATTTAGTTTGAATTACACCTAAATAAAAAATATGATTATTACTTAAATATAATTTACGTATTAATTGTTAGTAAACAATCAGTTGTGGAAAAAATTTAGCAACTAAATCCAGCTAACACCTCAACTTAAAATGTTTTTATTTAACCATTTGATGTAAATGACAATTGATTGACAATGTTACTGAGGTGTTGCCATTCCTAAAACACGAAAACCACATGGAACACTACTAAAATATTTATTCACTTACATTATATCCCATGGATGCGTCATATTTAGAAATCTTCCTAGCCTTATTCGCAATATTATTTGGGGTCGGCTACTAGTTCATTTCGTTTTACCTGAATATCAGTTTTTTCACGGAGAAACTGACATCGGACCTTCGCAACCCTAAGGGAGAACGGCAAATCGAAGATTGAACTAGTTGTCAGTAAATTTGGAGGATCTGACTTTAAAATAACAATTGCCATAGATGTTCATGACAACAGGGACCGACTGCTTTACGTGCTCTCCGAGGCACGGGCGTGAATGACCGTCAAACTTTTAGAATCCGGGCTGTTATATATTTTTGACAAGACTCGAGATTTAAACCAGTCTCGGGTTCAAATCCCGAGTCTTGCCAAGAATATATAACAGCCCGGATATTGATCTCTTAATTAGCAGTCGCATATAGCGTATGCGACTGCTAGACCACTAGACCTACGAGGCAGTTACATTCAAGTAATGAAAGATATTTAATCGCTTTCAAAACTATTGATTTTATTTTCAAACACTATAAAAATAAATTAATACTTTATTAAGTGATCAAACAAATAAATGACTTGCAGACATTTCAAAATTCAAAAATAATGATACCTCAAAATGTTTCCAATCGAAATAATGTGATAAAAGAATAACTAGAAGTAACTTAATAATATATCACATTTAACTGAAGCTTTGGCTTTCAACGATTGCGGGATTGGCGACTCGAAGAAATATTTTTTTCTGTAGGCCGCAACCGAAGTTGTGCGCGATTTACCGGGTATATCCCGGCCTGCAAAAATGAAAATCATTATTCAAAATAAATACTGAGATACAAGTTAAAATTGAGATTATATTATACGTAAAAATAAAACAATGTTTTAATTTGTATTGTCAACTCACATGGGCGTACCCAGCATCTGGCCTAGGGAGGGGCAAGTCAATTTTTTTAGGTCGAATCGACCGCGGCTGTTTTGTCATACACACTACTCAAACACACCTACATGAAACATTAGGTATATGTAGTGTGCCTTGTAAAAGAACGTACCACGGCGTCCAATGCGACGACCAATAATAATAATAATAATAACTCGAAGTCGGTGGTCTACTATTTTTTATATTTTTAAATGTATTTTTTATATTTATATATTTAAAAATGTAATTAATATGTTTATTGACTGAATAAAGAAAATAATAATAATAATAATAAAGCTTTATTGAATTCCACACAAGTTACACTACATAAAATTAAAGAATTCACTTAAAGTCTACTTTGTATTACATATATGTGACACTGCAAAATAAAGTTAATTAAATAAAAAGGTTAATTAGAACTTTGTGTGGACCCCTTGCGGGTAAAAGCCTCCTCCAAGACATTCATTCCTCAATAGTGTTTTCTAGTATCGTTATACAACATATATTTTAAACATTTTATTTATATATATTTTTTTTTTTTTTTTCAAGAACCACATTATTTTCCTGGGTTATAAAGCGAGTTTGTAAGCATTTATTTAAGTCATCGTTGCTAAGGTGTAGATGCTTAGTTTGATGTCCTGGAGGGTTGTAGTCTAGTACTCCCGCGGGGACAAGCCGTATTGGGAGACGATAGGAGGTAGCTTATCGTTTCCATTTTGGTGTAAGATTGTGTGCTTAGATTTTTCTTGCTATTTATTTCTGTGTGTTGTATGTAAGTTTCGGATTTTGAATCAAAAAATGTTTTATGTTTGTGGTCTTGTTCTTCTTCATGGGTTGTTTTTCGTTACATTTTTTTGGTTGACTACTCAGTGCTATTTCGGGAGACTCAGAAAGAAATCTTTTATTGTTGTTATTGTTTTTATTATCCAGTATAATCAATTTATCATATTTAATGAACGCCTTTTTACCCAGCTCTTTTTCTCGTTTTAATTGAACTTGTAACTCTTTGCGTTTGTGGAGTACTTCAAAAGGGTAGTCCTGTTTAATGTAATAAGGTGAATTATCAAGGCATTTTCCGTTTTTCAGAATATTTATCTTCATCCCTAAAGTACTAAATGTAATTATTAGTGGTCTCACTTTCTCGCCTTTTTTGCCTAGTCTCCGCACAGCTTCGATACAATTTTTATCACATTGACAGTCGAAATATTTATTTATTATTTTTATTATACGTTGTTCTATGTCATGGTAAGAAGTTTCCTGTTCCTCAACACCAAAAATAATTAGGTTCTTACGTCGTATGTGTCTCTCAAAGTTATTAATCACTGTATTTTGATCTTCGACTTTTTTCTCCAATAGCTCGTATTTTAATTCCAGTTTTTTGAATTTCTCATCTATATTGCTGTTTATTGTGTTTTTTATATCCTCTTTCATTTCTTGCATATCCATTTTTTGTTGTTTTATGTCTTGTTGCATATTAATCAGCATTTGTTTTAACTCGTCCATATTGTTTTGATGTTTTGTTTAGTATTTGTAATATAGTAGTGTAATATAATATTGAAGTTACTTGCAAATGATAGTACAAATAACACCCTCTTATTCTAGGTTCCTGTAACTCTTGAGTATATTGATCTAACTATCCTTAAACGACCAATAGTTGCACGCAAAAGGTGGTACACGCGACATTATGTTACTGGTGCGGCCAATGTGGTCCCAGGCAAAAGAAGTGCAGCATAAGGGCTACAAGAGCGGCGACGGAACTGCTGTCGGCTATTCCGAAACTACTTGGTAGCGGTCAACGCCGAACACCGGCAACCAGTCGGCCCGACCCGCAGACGCCGATGTTCGGGAGCAGGGCCTTCTCCTAGTTTGGAAAGTGGCCAAGAGAAGAAATCTCCATAAAAATCATAGGAGCAAAGGTGGCCCAGGCCACATGCTAAGAGCTACCTCTCCACGTGGCCTTCTGTTACGCAGAGGGCAGGTGCGAGAGTTACGTCGGAAGACGACACTTTATTGGGGCGACGGTTGCCGTCGAAGATTCTATATGGAGCCACTGACAGTGATCACTGCCGGACTCTGGCAACCAATCGGCCCAACCCGTATACGCTGAGTAATCTCGAACGGGGAGGAGGGTGGAGAACACCGCGTGGAAGAAAAGCTCTTTAAAAAATTACTCCTAACCCAAGCTGAGGGAGCCCGGCGAAGAGGCGGCTGGGGGTGCAAACTTGCACTGCAAAAGGGCACAACAAGGGGTGGAAAGAGCGGTGAAAGTGGAACAGGGACCGAGACGAAGCGTGATGACGCACCGGGTCCATCTTGGTTGCGGCGGAGCTGAGGAGCCAACCCATCACTGATAGCGACTCTGGTATCCAGGAGTCCCTTTCGGCGATCGAGAAGGCCTTCCAAGGGACGAAGGGAGTCAAAGGCGGCAAAAGGGCTGCCGTCACAGCTTTTACTACCATCAAAACTCCATCAAAAAACCCAGGCGAGCTCCAATACTGTAAGACCAGCAAAGCAGCGTTCTCAAAAAAGAGCAGCCTACCGGACCGAGACCAATTCGCGGCCATGCTAGACCGTGTTCTTGCTGAGGCCCGAAAAAAGATGATAGGAGGTCAGTGCCCAGATACGAAGAACTTGCTGCTTCCAGCGGCCTTAAGTCTGGGGACGGAAGTGGCCACTGGCGTGGAGTCGCCCAAAGCCAAAAAGAAGAGTAGAAGGAAGAAGGGTCAGTGGGCTACACAGACATCTCAAGCGCCAGTATCGCTATCCCCTGTGCAGAAGAGGCAACAGCCGACAGCGGCCCCATTATCGAGCGAGACGTGGGTCCCTTGGTCGAAAGGCCAAGGCCAGGTAAATAGTAGTCATGGGCGACGGGTTGCTGTTCACCGCCACCGACTATTAAAAGGGTTATGCCGCGACTTCCAACAACAGCGGCTGTCACCGTCTCCGTACGGCTCGGAGACGACAATAGCCAAGCTGATGGAGAACGCGAGGGTCAACATCAGATTGGGTGATCTTGGCATCACAGGTGGTCTCCGCACCAAGCGAGCTATGACCGGCGCCCTGATCCCCGGTAAGGAAAGCGCCGCTTCAGCAGACAAACTGGCAGCACGCCTGCAAGATGATCTGTCTGACACGGATGTTATTATTGCGTGTCCGTGTAGGGCAGGAGACATACGGGTGATGGACCCGGAGGAGTCAATCATCCAAGCTGAAGTCACCAGGGCTGTGGCGGGGGAATGTGCAATATCCGATGTCAAAGCCGGTTGTGCTAGCACGCCCGTTACGGTGTGCTAACGGTGCCTTGAAATGGAACACGTGAGAGCTAAGTGTCCCAACGAGACAGACCGGGGTGCGAGATATTACGTGTGCGGTGACACAGGTCACGTGACACGAACATGCACCGCGAAAACGCCGAAATGCTCGGTCTGATCGGACCTTGGCCGTCCCGCGAATAATCAGATAGGGAGCAAGAAGTGCTCCCCGCCGAAAAAAAAGAAAAGGGGCCGCAGACGGCAACCGCCCCAGCCCGTGCTGACACCAGTAAAAACTCATCGTCTACAGGAGGGACACACAGGAGGCAATGGAAGCTTAAAAATTCGCGTCCATCCATAAATTGTTACAGGGCAACATGAACCACTGCAGCGCAGCACGAGACCTGCTTATGCAGACGATCGCTGAGCAGCCGGTTGCCTTAGCAGTGGTGGCGAAGCCATATTTCGTCTAGAATCATCCCCGGTGGTTTGGTTCGGATGATAGAACTGCCGTTTAAGAGCGTTACAACGCTCGGCTAATTTCGGTATTCTTTGTCCACCATCGTCGCGCGCGGTTTTTTGGCGATTGCACCATGCATTTTGCCAGTTTCTACTGCGCGGATTAATTAAAAGTTACAGCATAAGGCTCCTTTTACACTTTGATTAGTAATTAGGCGAGTTCATACATGTTTTGCAAGATTTCCAGGGGGGGCAGCTGCCCCTCCCTGCCCCCCCCTGGGTACGCCCATGTTTACTCATGTTTACCTCAACATTATCCCCACAATTAGACCAGGGTAGAAGCCTCTTAAAATAACAAAAAGTGAACATAAATTATAGTAGGATGAAACCCATTGTAAAAGGAGGAGAATAGTACAAAAATTAAAGGAAAAATAAATTACGGGCGATCTGAGGTCGGGAAGGGGGAGAGGGGGGGGGGGGTTTAAAGGAAAAAAATGGCTTATCTCGATTTCCGGCAAAACTACAAACTCTATGGAAAAAAGTTAAATGGGAAAGTTGTAGGTAATAAAAAGATCTACATCTTTTGCATTTACACTTTTTTCACATAACCTCCAATTTTATGTGAAAAATTCTAAAAACCAAGTTTTTGGTTTTTTATTTTTATCTTTTACAAATAAAATGATTTTTTAACAAAATTTTGTGATAACTTAGCTTTTCATGTCCTGAATACACCGTAATTTATTTGATTTGAAATATCTATTTTTTCGCCTCATTTTGACTGCATACCGAAAAAAAACCCTAATTTATAAAAAAAAAAATTTTTCGTACGTCACTCAGGTATTAAATTATCTTAAAATAGTAATAAATAGGTATATACGCATATACTTTAAAGAAGATTAGTGCAACTTTCTCAAAATATTGTAGATGTTTTATTTAATATTAACTTTATTATTTATTTGTTTTTCATTTTTGGCATTTTCTGAGAAGATTTACTATGGTAATAAATATATATTTTTACACCATCGGAAACTAGAGATTTCATAAAATAGAAAACACCCTATTTTTTTAAAAAAGTTGATATTTTGATGGACGAATTTTCGATTGAAAATTAGGGATTTTTTTCGGTATTCAGTCATAATGAGGTGAAAAAATAGATATTTCAAATCAAATAAATTACGGTGTATTCAGGATATGAAAAGCTAAGTTTTCACAAAATTTCGTTAAAAAATAATTTTATTTGTAAAAGATAAAAAAAAAATTGAGGATAAGTGAAAAAAGTGTAAATGCAAAAGATGTAGATCTTTTTATTACCTACAACTTTGCCATTTAACTTTTTTCCATAGGACTTGTAGTTTTGCAGGAAATCGAGATAAGCCATTTTTTTCCCTTAAACCCCCCCCCCTCACCCCCTTCCTGACCTCAGATCGCCCGTAATTTATTTTTCCTTTAATTTTTGTACTATTCTTCTCCTTTTACAATGGGTTTCATCCTACTATAATTTATTTTGTTTTCAAACATTAAAAGCATTGGTCTAAATATACTTAATGATAATAAAAATCTAGTACTACTAAAACTACTTAAATTGGATTATTACTTTAACCATCAGCTTCATTTTTTAATATGACTTACAATGAGAAAATAACTTTTTATTTTGATATTGCCCTTAGACTAGAGCAGTGTTGCCGTTTTTCTAACGCGCATGCGCAATGCGCAAGTACACGGTTTTTTTACATTTTTTAAGATTAATATTAAATATTTATAATAATTGACACGAGGGCAATTTAAATCACTCAAGAGCAATTTTTCTACGCTTGGTAGAATAAAAAATAACCATATTTGAAAGAGATACGGGTATTTGAAAAGGTGAAAAAATAAAAATGATTTTTTTGTTTTTTCCTGGGAAAACGAAAGAGGGGTCCTAAATTAATGAACGTAGATCGAAAGGGCTAATTAAGATCTATCAATATATATTTTTTCTATATCGAAATTTTCATTTTTGCAGGCCGAGACATACCCGGAGCGCGATTTGGATAGTTTGGGCAAGATAGATGCATGGTTGCTCAACTTCGACGATAACGGTACTTAGGGCCACGAGAAGCGAAGATATGTATCTACTCACATTGCATGTAAGAATTTAGTCTTCCCAATGCTCAATGCGAGTCCCACTAGTCTTGAATAGTAGTCTAAACTGTTGATAATTTTTTCAGGGTCATGCAGAGACAAAACTCACTCACTAAATACATATTATGAAATTGCATTCGGTACTTTCATAAAAAAGCATTATTTTTAAATAGTTGGACTGACAGTACTTTCACCGGGAGATAGATCATGTTATGGGGGAGTAAGCTACTTTGCAAATAAACTACAGCGCGAATTAGAAAAATAAACACGAGTAACATCGCAAGGCGCAGCTAGTTCTAATTTTTTTATTTATTCAAATAATAATTAAGAATCATAATAAAGCACAGATATCAACCACCCCCTCCAACGATTTTAAAATAGTTAATAGTTTGATATTGTAAAAAACTAAAAAAACATGTAGGACAGCCCTACTTCTCGTGTATCAAATTATCAATGTCAATGCCCCAACCAATGGTTATCGTGGAACTGGAATGCTATCGTGCTGCTATCGACGTATTCTTTGAAGAAACTACTGCAACTACGCTCGCTGAACACGAAATGAACTCGAAATGCATATTCACCAGTGAATCTTTGTTTATCTTAAATTATTATATAAATGTAGGCATAGTTACTCTAGCTTTGGGTTAACTATTAAAATCTATTTAGCAGTCATGGCAGATCGTGTGATAGCGGTAAGTAGTCATAGGTTTTGTGTTATTTTCAATTACATTATCTCCAAACACGGTAACTCGAATAGTAGGATGTAAACCATTTCGTGTTTTACTTCTATTCTTATTCTCTACTCATTGCTTTGTCACTGATGATGAGGTGAGGTGATAGTTGATCGAATTAAGCTGATTACCAGTAGGCAATGCAAACAATGTAGAACAAGTTTGTGATAAATATTTATTATCAAAAAAAGTGTTTTAAAAAAATAATAGGAGTTATTTTATTAATTAATTCAAAGTTATTAATGTGCATTTTGTAATGATTTGAAATGGGTTTACTAGATTTCTGTCACTGTTTTAATAAGTTACTAAAATTAATTGTAAGATATCATATAAATGTATAAATAAATAAATAAATAATAATGAAGTAGATTTAAAGGAAGTTTTTAACATTTCTTCTTTTACTTAATACTAACTAGGTAGTAGATAAAAAAACGAATTTCGAGAAAACGATTTACTTATGTTTTTTATTTTTATTTTCAGTCCCGTCCAAGCTTGGAGCAGGTGACAGCAATAGTTGATTTTATGGAAAAACATCCGACGCTGGCGCTAGGTCAGTTGCGAGGGTTGGAAGGCAGGGATGAGAGTAAAAAGCTGTGGTTCACTTTGACCAGGATCGTTAATAATTTAAAAGGCCCCACAAGACCTATGAAGTCTTGGATCAAAGTAAGTGTAGTAATTCCTCATAATGCCCATAGAATTTCTTATTTTTAAAAAATAAATAAATGAAGCAAACAAGTGACCTTATGGTACCCAAGAGAGGACACCAAAACAAGATGGAGGAACGATATCCGCCTAACCTTGGGGCCTTACTGGACCAGAGTTGCAGAAGACAGAGCTCAGTGGAGAGAGCTGGAGGAGGCCTATGCCGGGAGGCACGCTGAGTTGCGAGACATAATATAATATGGGACTGAAAATATTGCCGAACTTGTAGCAATCTCAGAATGAAAGGGCTTTATTATTAATAATATTATAATATATAAAACTAGCTGAGCCGGTGTTACCCACGTTTGTTGTTGTAACCAAGGGCAACGCTGCGGGGCTAAGCTATTCTATAACAAGTTGCCTAAGTTACTCCTTATATCATCAGCTATCTGCCAGTGAATGTCCCATCGAAATCGGTCCAGCCGTTTCAGAGATTACCTGGAACAAATAGACGGACAAAAATTAAAAAAAAAATATTTTGTCATATGTACTGTGTATACATACATATGTACTTAGTAATAATCGATTATTTTATTATGACAAACAAACACACCAATTTTATTTACTTGTATAGATTAAAAATAAACATCACTAAAATATTATAAAATGTTGTAAAATTACATAAATATGAACAGAATATATTTAATACAAAACTTTTAGGCTTTTAAAAAAATATATTAATAATAACTTTACTAAAGAATTAATAAAAATACATAATTAATTAAATCATTCTTTACAGTATTGGGCTGACAAGAAGTCTACTGTAAGGTCCAAGGTGGTAGGAGGTGATCCAAATAATCTGTGCTCAAACATTGAAAAGAAGATATATGATCTTTTCATTGCTAATGATAGCAGCAGTGAGTATGACTTGGACTATGTTATTTTGTCTTGGGAGGTTGGAATGGAGGTTTTTAAAAATTATTTCCTGATTCAAAGCCTTCTATTAACTGTTTAAAGCATTTACTTTTTTGTAAATGGTAAAGATGGCTGGCAGGAGCTTGATGCGAGTAGCCGAGGATCGAACTAAGTGGCGTGCAACTGGAGAGGCCTATGTCCAGCAGTGGACTGCGGTAGGCTGATGATGATGTTGAGATGGAATGGGGGAAATAAGCAAGTATGTATGGCTATGTGCTGCGGTATTGGGTAAACAAACATACACTTAAATTTGATTTCTTTGTATAGATATTAATCTTTTATGTATATTATATTTTATCCTTAGAACCTAGAAGTGGAATGAAACAAGAAGCAACATTTGTGGATGGAAGTTTTTATAATGAAGACAGTATGGATCAAAATCATACAGAATCTGAACCGGTGCTAGCATTTGAGGAACCGGTAGCTGATGTGGAAGACAGACAGATTGCTATTATGGAGAAACTCGTAAGTATGCATCGCTTTAATATGGGGCCTAGTGTGAGATACCATTCTGTCTTATTATTGTGATATAGTAAGCCAAACCCTCCTTTTTAACTGTAAGCGGTGGTCTATGTAGGCTGTAGATGAATCCCATACTTTTCATCAATCACAGCGCTGAATGCAGTCACTGTAATAATAAAGTTGATTTGAAATAAATTCACACTAAGCCCTATCTTAATAGTCTGTATTGTTAAGTATTGAGTAGTCAACTAAATAATAAACGATTCAAAATTTTTGAATATTATATAAAAAAATTACTTACAATCTCTGTTCAATTAGATTTTTTAAACTACTCAACAGATTTTAAAGTAGTTTTCAGCAATAAATTATATACATGCATAAAGTCAGGCCGTGTCGCTAGTCTTATAAAGTCAAATTGAAGCTGATAAACCCTAAGTTATTAAGAAAATTAAATAAAAACTATCACAGAAACCTTTCTGTAATTCAAAGTTACATTTCTTTTTATGCGAATTAATGAAAATCCAGAGGTAACATTTTGTTGAAACACATAATACAATGTTATTATTTCTATATATTTCAGGTACAAGTAATGAATGATCAAGCATCGGCGTTATCCCAACTAGCGCACGCGTCGCAAGTCAACGCTCAGGCCATGGAACGTCTAGCTGAAGCTTCACAGATACAGGTTAGTTTTTCTTCCAACTGCCGTTTACTGCTGAATGAAGCCCTCCCGCAAAGAGCGCCAACCCTTCCGGTCTTGGGCAGTCTGCATCCATCCACCGGTAGGTATTTTCTTCAAGTCGTCAGTCCATCGTGATGCAGGGCGGCCTACTCTACGTTTACTTAATCGCGGTCTCCCCTCCAGAGTACTTGTTGACTCCAGCGACCATCAGTCCACCTGGAGATACGATCATCCCACTCCGGTAACTCCAGTTCTTTGTTGAAATGCCTGGATACGAATTCTATCGATTAGTACCCCTACTCATCCTATGGGTGTCAACTAAGGTATCAAACTACCAGGACAACATCATTGCAAAAGAGAAGAAAACTTGAGACAATCAATACCAATAATCTATCTAGCCAGCTTGGTATAGTAGGCCGAAGCTTCCTTGCTAAAGATAGGCTTCTATCTATGTCCAGCTGTGGACTATAAAACGCTGTTGTTGTTGATGAGCAAACAAGGGGACGTGCTATTCGACTAAATGAAAGTGACCCCATGGCTTTGAAGTGTTAGGCAAGTTTTAGGGATCTAACAACTGTTTTTACCAACTGTACTTAACCGTTTCCCTTATAGACATCTATGCATTTAGGTTTAGTTTAGTAGGATGAAGTCTTCTAAATGTTGATGAAACCTGAAATATTGATATTTTAGTTGTCACTGACGTGTCTGACTGAATGACGTGACATTAGCTATTTAATCTCATTAGCTTCCTCTACGTATAAAAGATTCATCTTTTAATTAATTAATTTTTAAATTAAAGACTACCTAAGTGACTCTACTCTGCTTGAGTGAAAGCATGAGTAGAATTTAGGAGTAGAAGCGACCATCCTCATTGTGAGTGGATACAATGCAACAAGGTGACCCACACCATGGCGACTGAGATGTTTCTGCATCATTGTCTCGGCCTCCGGAGGTCGGGAGAATGATGCAGAATGTTTGATAATAAATAATAATAAAAATAATAAATTAATATTTCGGACATCTCACACAACATCATCTAGTCTCAAGCTAAGCAGAGCTTGTATTATGGGTACTAGACAACTGATATAAATACATAAACATACATTTTTTTTTAATACAGACATATTATACATAGAAAACACCCAGACTCCGAAACAAATATTTGTGAATCACACAAATAATATTTGGTCCGATCCGGGAATCGAACCCGAGACCTCTTGTTCAGCAGCCACATACGCCAACCACTAGACCAACAAGTCAGTTTGGGTCTTACATTCACCAACGAAAGACTCCGATCGAGCCGCCCCATTCGTGCTGAAACCGCGTGGGTCTACTACCTATTTCACCATCTAATCATATTTCTTCAACAGTTTCTAAATTATTAACTTTCAGGCCCGAGCCATAGACCGTCTTGCGACTACATTCGAAACAATAGGTGCTACTACACACGATGTCCGGACCGCCATCGTGGACATCGACGTTACTATGAAGAGGTTTTACTCCACATCTCCAACTTAGCACAGGTACATGTGAGCTAAGGGCTCGCCAGGATATCATTGTGGACATTATAATGTGATAAGTGTATACTAATAGTGTTTGAGAAGAACTTCTGTGGTGACATTCCATCTCAGTGTAGTGAATAAGTTGATTGTATTATTAGCCTTTGTATGCAGTTTTAAAAATCGTGTTATTTTTTATTACAAGTAATGTGGCTTTTAAATGGTAAAATAATTTTCAAAATCGATTCATTAGATCCAAAGAGATCCTCAACAACCTCACAGACTTTACCTCTTAACAAAATTAAACTGTATAGATTTTTGGCTAACTTTACTTTTTTTTTAATACAACATACAACGAACTAGAAATAAATGATGTGTCGCAGGGATCTTTATAAATATATATAAAACGGAACACAAAGTACATTCAAAACAACAATTGGGCCTACATTTGTAATAAGGAATCAATCCACACTGCGAATATCGAGATAAGGATCTTTAAGGAGACTAGGATAATTATCTTGATTTGTGATTTCGAAGGATGAATAGATCTGTCTGTGTAAATGAAGTCACACGAATATGAAGTATTTTTCATTGCCTTGTTATTATTTTTACAGAAACGCACAATATAATTAACAACTATATTGATTATTATCATGTGTAATGCAAGTCCAATGCTGTTTATGAAAGAATCTCGAGTATTATAGTGGTATTTTTTTAATGTTATTTAATATTTTGACAAAAAAAATATTATTAAGGGCCAGGTTCACCACTTGCTAATAATTTAAATTATAATATCACAGATAGACTGTCACCTTATCTGTCAAATAAACTAATGTTTAAACAAATAAACTAATAAATTGATGTTTCTGGAAGTGTCTAGTCTGTCTAGCGGCCAGAGGATTAAGATGCGTGGCTAATCGTTTTTTGTTTATGTTGATTTCCTCAATTACGGTAGGGCAATTGAGGTACTCGTGTATTTCCTCACTACGAGTGAACCAAGGAGCTTTAACTATTGTCCCCAGAATACCATTTTGTGCTCTTTGAAGGCACATTATATTAGAATTGCTGACCACACCCCACAGTCCACAGTTGAATGCCGTACGTCCATATGGACTTCAGTAAGGAGTTGTATAGAAGAAGTTTGCTGTCAACTGAGAGCACAGAGTTTCGGCCCATCAGCCAGTGTAGATTCGTGTATCTAAGATGTAATTGATCACGTTTCCGCTTATTGTGTGTTTTCCAGGTCAATCTTTTATTTAGGTGAAAGCCAAGATACTTTGCGCAATCGATTCGTGTTAATTAATCGTTGCCTAAGGTTACAGCGGGGCACATCCCGTTTCTTAAAGTAAAGCTAACGTGATTTGATTTGAGTGCGCTGGTTCTGATTCGCCACTTCTGTAGCCAGGTATACATTTAATGAAGGGTTTCTTGGAGTTTAATACTATTTCCTTTTCTTGAAGTTTAATTCTCTTCCTTATATAAAATAACTACCCGACACTTATTTATACTCTCCATTGTCAGCAGCAGCAGCTTATTGGGGGTCTTCGGGGGGGCTTAAAAACATCCAACGGCACAACGTGTCTTGTCAGTCCCCAACCAGCACTCGGCTATCGTAGGCACGTATGACGTTAACCCTCTCCTGTCCAGGAGACCCGTGCCCAGCAGTGGGACATGGTTTTTGAACCTTGTAATTAGTATTCCTGCATTACTTGATATTATTATTAGTATTAAACAAAATGTATTATGTGTAAATAATGTACTTAATTATTGTAGCATGTATTTTAATACTGAACATAGCGTTTTAGTTATGGTGCAGTTATTATTATTAAGCTTAAGTAGAAAATTATATTTTATTGTCAGTGACATTTAAATACCTTTTAATGTATTTTTTTATTTTTAAAATAACTAAAACTATGATACTCCGCATTAAGAATATGAAAGAAACTAACATACATGAAACGAACCTAAAGAACATCCAAACTCAGAACAACAATTTGTGAATCACACAAAGTATTGTCCCACTGTTTTTAGTGGGATTTGAATCCACGACACTTTCCGCAGTAGAAAGCTGCGTGGCGATCACTTCACACCACTCCGTGCAGTCAATTATCTACTTAATAAATAAAGTTAGTACATTCTGTAATTTTATCGGCTTTTATTGTTGTTTAATTTCTTCATTAAGGAACACCGTATCTAATTGATATAAGCCCTCTTGCTAAATTGCAAACGTTTTCTCTTGTTTGATTGGCTGATGGCTAGGAGGGCAGACGAGAGACATCTAATTAGGTGGAAATGGTAATTATAAATAAATAATTAAATATTTTGGACATCTTACACACAACGTCATCTAGGCCCAAACCAAGTAGAGCTTGTATTATGGTCACTAAACAACTGATATAAATACATAAACATACTTTTTTTTTGTAATTACATACATATTATACATAGAAAAACACCCAGACTCCGAAACAAATATTTATGGATCACACAAATATTTAGTCTGACCCGGGAATCGAACCCGAGACCTCTTGATCAGTAGCCGCATACGCTAACCACTAGACCAACAAGGCAGTCAAGTCAGTTATGAATAGCTAAAAGTGAGAATTTTACGTGAGAAGTAGGGACACCATAAATTAAATAAATATTTGGACATCTGACACAATGCCATCTAGCTTCAAACTAAGCAGAGTTTGTAAAATGAAAGCTAGATAGAATGCTTAAATAGCTCCTTCTTTTTTGTAAATACATATATATTATACACAAAAAATATCCAAACTACTAAACAAATATATGTAGATCGATCTGTATTATATATTTGGTTCGACCTGGGAATCGAACTTGAGATCTCAGCACTGCAGTCGCATAGGCTATCACTACGCCACCAAAGTGGTAAGCTGTAAAGTTCGTTTTCGTGAGCAGTAACGTGATCGTGAATTATTTGTAATGGATATAAATAAATATAAGATAGTAAGGACAATATTTCTCAGAAATAAAAGAAACCCAAGTTAATATGTCAGCTAACTGCCAGTGAAAAACTCAGCCAGCCAAATCAAAATTTTAAAAATTGAGGTTTGATGTAAGAATCGAATACAGGAATGGAAGTACCATTCCATATGCATTGAGTGAAAAGTTGTTAATTTAAATTACAAACACACACACTTCTTTATTTATTTGTATTAATAACTATTGTTAAAGACAATATTTTTACTTACTATACACAATAAGCAACATGTTAATAATTCTTTGGATATACTTTTATGACATCAACTTAAAGCTACAACTACTTTGTTAATAAATCAATAAAGCTATAATTAAAAATAAAAGCGGCCAAGTGCGAGTCGGACTCGCCCATGAAGGGTTCCGTATCACCAAGTAACATCATATAAGAGTTCTTGTAATTCGTTGTAACTTTCATCGATGTTTATAAACTAGTGTATTGATTGGATGAAAGGTAAATTGCGTGTACGATTTATGACGAATTAAAAAAAAACTACTCACTAGATCTCGTTCAAACCATTTCATTTCGTTTCCATTTCAAATCATTTTCGTTGGTAGTTTGCATGGTAATGTACAACATATATTTTTTTTAGTTTTATCACTCTTATTTTAGAAGTTAGAGGGGGGGGACACACATTTTTCTACTTTAGAAGTGTCTCTCTCGCAAACTATTCAGTTTAGAAAAAAATGATATTAGAAACCTCAACATAATTTTTGAACACCTATCGATAGATATCGACACGTATAGGTTTGATGAAAAAAATTTTTTTGAGAGTCAGTTCCAAGTATGGGGACCCCCAAAAGGTATTGTTTTTTTTTCTATTTTTATGTAAAAATCTTAATGCGGTTCACAGAATACATCGACTGACCAAATTTCAACAGTATAGCTATAGCTCTTATAGTTTCGGAAATAATTGGCTGTGACATACGGACGGACAGACAGACAGACTTGACGAATCTATAAGGGTTCCGTTTTTTGCCATTTGGCTACGGAACCCTACAAATATAATACAAAATGGCCATTATAGACTACGTTCTAAGTATACTACCTTTTACCAATGAATACAATACATAGAAACGCAGACTATAAGGATCCAAATGGGGTCTGTCCCCAGGTTACTTCGTAGTTGCCCGCGACGCTACCGTTTTCTCTGTTCTCTTTGCAATGCGTCAGAGAGATAAAGAGAGCTGTCGCAGCGCGACTGTCACGCTGCCAAGCGGTAATTTTGATCGCAGAAAGTTTGTCTTCAGAGCGCCCATTAGAACTGTGCTTCTATGTACGCTGTATTCATGGCTATTACTATGTTAGCAGTTTAAGGAGACTATTTTACTTATTGTACATCATAAAACGAAGATATCTTAAACGCATTCAATTCGTCCTTAGGGTAGCAGAGAGAGATCTGATGCCAGTCGTTCCGTGAAAGAACTAAAAAACAAGTTGATTTAGTATCCGACCCCAAATAGTCTTGTATATAATAAATAGGCTAGAAAGGAAAGATGTATATCATGCATTATAAAACGCCTTACCGATATTGATATTGATATCTCTTATTTACTGTCGCATATGCATATGCATATTCCATTGACTACATATTATTTGCTTTAAAGTAAAATTAACCTATCACTCAAGTGTATTCACACTCAAGTGTATCCTATTTAAATATATTCTACAGTCCGTTCACGTTAAGAAAACAGTGACGCGTCTATCACGAAGCACTAGCCTTGAGCAATAAGCCCAGCTATCCGTCAGTTTTCGCTACATTTTATAATATTTCGGTCTACTATCATTAACGCCTACATCTTTATTATTTATAATTTGTTTTGACCACGGGATTTAGCGTTGAAGGACATCATTCCCAAACATTTTTTAGTTCTCTATTATCATTTAACAAAATTTTAGGAATGTCAGCTTGGCCAGATATTTCTTCAAACCTGTCCTGGAACAGGTTTGAAGAAATATCATAGTTTGAAGAAATATCGTTTCGTACGCAAACTTGGGCCTTGATGATGATGAGTCGTCATTTTTACGCAAATGAATAAAAGTCTTAAGTCTAGCCTATTTAAAATCACAATTGATTATCTAAAATATCTTAGTATCTGAGTAAAGGTGGGATTTCTTCGTACTCTGATTTGGTTGTCATCTGGTTTCATGCCCTCTGCACCCATGGCGTACGGGGAATCCGCTTTTGTGTTTAGATAAAAGTTTCCTTTGGCACTGTAAAAAAAATGATTGATTTAAGTTGTTTCTAGTAGTCAAGTAAAAAAAGTTAATAGGTTTAATATCCATGATAATGCCAGCAGAATCAAACTTTTATTGCGTTGTTTACCTACGTTATGACTTTTTGTGTATCCAACTACGGAGCTAAAGAGAAGGGCAATAGTTTGGCAGTCTATGTATCTTTGTATGATCCACCATAACACCTTAACCGATTTTAATGAATGTGGTGTCAATGCATTGGTAAAGTCATGAAATTCGTGGACGTGTTTTTTATTGTTTATAATTAAGTCTATCAAAGTGACTACTCTGCCTGATGGAAAAAATTAGTAGAATCCAGGAGAAGCGATTACCATCTTCATTGTGTGGGCAGACAATGTAGCATGGTGAATCACAAAACCACCAACGAAATACGACAACACGATGTTATTTTAGGTAGGTCTTCTGTGTGAGGGTAGTATTGCTCCGGTCGAGCCGGCCCTGTTGTGCTGAATCAGCGTGGCTCCGGCTCTATAACTTACGTAATTCAAAAGGTAGTCTTTAAATTACGTAAGGTATAGATGGTTCGTTTGGCCACATTTATTTATGTATTTGCTATTCATCAATCATCAATCATCAACAGCCTTTGACCAGCTGGACATGGGCCTCTCCTTAGATAGGAGGTTTTGGCCAACTATACCACGCTGGCCAGACGGGTTGGTACAGGGCTGGTTTCAAGTGTTCCTTCTCTTTGCATCGATGTTGTCTTGTGTAGTATATCCCTTAGTCGCCTTTTACGACACCCGCAGGATGAATAGCAGTGGTGACACTGTATTCTTAATCCGTCACCACACGGAAATAGTTTTTGCTATTAGGCACTTAGATTTACAAGAAACTTCATTATTATACTATTATATTACATATTGAGCTGAGTACACGTTTAACAATTTCCTAGCTAAAACACACTTGAGCCTAATTGGGACGTTAACTTTTGAGACAGCAAAAACTATTTCTATGCAAGTTGTTTTATTTCACTAATGAATACACGAAGGTCAAAACACTAGATACAAATGCAAGAATAATAAGTTACATGAAGGTATAATGACATGGACATTATTCAAGTCATTGTAAAAACCGATCAATTCATAATAGAGTCCAAATTACGGTTTTTTATTTACTGTTGAGATGTAGTTTTTACAGCAAGTACACAGTGGATGGAAATTCCTCTCGGTTAAAATGAATACGTAGTATGTCTAGTGCTTTTGTTTTTTATAAGGGAAGAGAAGCAGGCAGTGGATCAAGTGGGAAATTTACCCCTCTCCCCCAAATAAAAGAAGAATTCCCCAAAGTGCTTTCCAAAATGACAGGTGTAAAGTCAAAAAAATCAATCCGAATAAGAAACAAATACATGCTTGCTTCCTAACTAAAATTATAAATGCGAAAGTAACTCTATGAGTCTGGCTGTCGCGTCTACACGCCAAAACTTCTAAGCCGATTTAAATGAAATATGGTAAACAGATAGTCTAGACTATCTGTGTACCAAGTAGCCTATATCCTTTCTCAGGCTCTACACTCTAGACTATCTGTGTACCATAGTGTGTACCAAGTAGCCTATATCCTTTCTCAGGCTCTACACTCTAGACTATCTGTGTACCATAGTGTGTACCAAGTAGCCTATATCCTTTCTCAGGCTCTACACTCTAGACTATCTGTGTACCATAGTGTGTACCAAGTAGCCTATATCCTTTCTCAGGCTCTACACTCTAGACTATCTGTGTACCATAGTGTGTACCAAGTAGCCTATATCCTTTCTCAGGCTCTACACTCTAGACTATCTGTGTACCATAGTGTGTACCAAGTAGCCTATATCCTTTCTCAGGCTCTACACTCTAGACTATCTGTGTACCGTAGTGTGTACCAAGTAGCCTATATCCTTTCTCAGGCTCTACACTCTAGACTATCTGTGTACCATAGTGTGTACCAAGTAGCCTATATCCTTTCTCAGGCTCTACACTCTAGACTATCTGTGTACCATAGTGTGTACCAAGTAGCCTATATCCTTTCTCAGGCTCTACACTCTAGAGCCTGAAAAAGGATGTAGGCTACTTTTCACTGCGAAAACCGACATACACGCGTGAGAGCCGAAAGGAGGGCAGAGGCGAAACCTACTGAACATTAATATCATCATCATATTTTCCATACTTAACCTATCACTCGTTAAAACTAGAAATAGTCATTATACATATATTTTTATTGATGATTGATTCAATACTTTCATTGATTTGCCGCTAACACGCACTCGGTCAGCGCGTGTCAGCGGCGTATGGCTTTAACCCTCTCCTGAGAGCAGACCCGAGCCCGGCAGTGGGATGTTATGGGTTGTTGTTGGTGGATAGGCAGGATAAAGTCATTACATAAACATACTTTGAAATAAATTATTAAATTATGTAAAACAGAATTTATCACAACCTTTAAAAATTTTAACAGAAATAATTAAATAAATTGAAAACAAAAATGCCTTACCGCATGCTGGTCAGGTCTCCAAGGTATATTTTTTCTTTAACATCTGCATTTCCAGCGATCCATTCTTCGTAATTCTCAGCTGCTGCACATGGGAAAGATGTCGGCGCTCCTAGAGCTTCTACAAAGAAATGCCATGAGCGGTCGTGATTGCACAAATCTGGAATTATATTAATAGTTATTAGAAAATAATAAGTATCAAAAAGATAATTGACATAATTGTGTTCTTGGTCCTATTTAACCAATATGAAATAAGTACCGAACTTAATTGGGAGATTGTTAAGCAGGCACCACACTTCGTTATTCGCTATTCGTTATGTGTCTACGCCGTATTCGCCCGAATATTTGTTATGCACGCAAACAACAAACACGCCACCACACTTCGAACTGGTATGTCAAATATGGAAAATATGTGTGTTGTAGAGATGTGTCATTGTCATTTTTATGGTGAACGAAACGAATCCATACGAACGAGCGAAACATATTATTTTAATTTCCTTTTTATTTTATTAAATTTACAGAAACAATACTTATATGAAGTCTAATTAATTTGATCATTTAATAAACTAATTTAATCGTTTAATCGATTTATTCTATTTCAAAAACTGTTTTATAGTCTATGGTTGTTAGTTATGCACAGGGCATTGTCATTTTTAATGGTCAATGAACGAACGAAACATATTATTTTAATTTCCTTTTTATTTTATTAAATTGACAGAAACAATACTTAAATGAAGCCAAATTATTTTGATCATATGATAGGTTATTTTAATCGTTTAATTGATTTATCTATTTCAAAAACTGTTTTATAGTCTATGGTTGTTAGTTATGCACAGGGCACTTCACTACCCGTCCGAAGTGTGGGCAGTCGATGCGTGTATTCGCCTTATTCGTGTCCTTTGAAGTGTGTCAAAAAACCGACAAGTCGACGTATATGCGATTCGCTATTCGATGCGTACGAATAAAGCGAATATTGGCGAATATACTCTCCACACTTCGTCGTATGCACGCGAATAACCCGCATAACGAATAGCGAATAGCGAAGTGTGGTGCCTGCTTTAGACATTTCAGGTTTATTCGCCTTAAAAATTAACTAATGATGACGCAATGATAAATGATGTTGATTTTCTGTACAAAGTCGATGCGAGAACACGGTCATTCTTCAACTACTTATCAAAGAATATGCTGCAAGCAATGATATTATTATCATTGGCTGCAAGATAGGGGCACATAGTGGCATTATAATATGTACGACAACGAAGTTATTAGTTAACAATCTATAATTACCACTTTATCATCTAAAAGTTGGTGTTATTGATTTATGAGCATATCATATGAAATTTCTAAATGTGTACATAAATTATTTAGAATCTTTGAAAGTATAGGTTTAGTGGTTAGTGAAATTGGTTGCAGAGATAGGGATTGTATCTGGATGTAACTTACTAACCTAATTATATTTTTATATTTCTTGACACAGGTAGACTACAAGCACATCCTGGAATAGATTGTAATGTAATGTGTTGTAATGTAAATAATGTTTGTTGAGTGAGCGAATCCCTCTCGCATAAAAACCTACACGGTTTAAGCGAGTGATTGTAATAAATATTATAATATGTATACTGTAATGCCTTGTCCATAATAAATAAAAAAAAAAAATTAGGCTTCAAATTATGATAAGTAATGCCAAGGTATATTTATTAGTAGTCAGTTCTCCAAAGTACTTAAACTAGTCAGTACCTGTAGTAGGCAGTATCTGTTGTACGACCAAACTTTCATTTAAGAAATTAAAACTTTTATAACTGTTTCTATTAATTACTCTTCTCAATAGATCTCCAAAAATTAATATGAAAACGTGTGATTCCCTATACAACCATACCTTCTTTTGAAAACATGTCGAAATTGCCGTGCGGACAGCCAGGCTGAGTGCCACCGTTTCTGGAGTAGTTAGGCCAGATGTCCACAGTGCCAATCGCACCACTGACACCGTAGCCACCAGGATCTGAATGCACTATATCCACCAATCTAGCACAAGTGCGGT
This sequence comes from Phragmatobia fuliginosa, assembly GCA_932526445.1. Classification (NCBI taxonomy): domain Eukaryota; kingdom Metazoa; phylum Arthropoda; class Insecta; order Lepidoptera; family Erebidae; genus Phragmatobia; species Phragmatobia fuliginosa. The sequence continues at coordinate 8,331,034 of OW052064.1, read as the reverse complement.
CCAGACCGCTGTTTATAGCAAGGACTCCTTCGAAAAGCGCGCGAGCGGGATCAAGACCTGTAATTCTGCGAAAAATTTGAACGAAAAATTTTTTGGACACCTTATTACGTGATTTGCTGCAATAAAATTTATTGTATGTATCATAATTTAAATTCTAAAGTTATGTTAGTAGTTGGTAATCTGTGAATTTAGGTTCTCGATATGATAGAAAAAAAAACATACTAAACAAAATCATTTTGACTTGAGAAACAAAGGAATTAACAGTGACCTAGCAGTATGTTTCGTCCTGTCAGATTAATTTCAGGATATCGCTTTAATAATATCAGTCGTTAAGAGACATATCACCACTCAGGATATTGCACTTATCGTAACGCTCGAAAACCCTTTATGGTTTTACCTAATCGCAAGCTTTTTTATTGTTATTTATGAACGTCATTCAACCTATCGCTGTCCATCGCTGAGGTCTCCCTTGAGAGCCAACCATCCCGGTCTTGGGCAGTCCGCATTCATCTACCGCCACCAACTTTCTTTAAATCGTTGGTCCATCGTGCCGCAGGGCACCCTAAACTTCATTTGTATAGTCGTGGTCTCAACTCAAGCACACTTTGACTCCAGCGACCATTAGTTCGTCTGAAGACATTACTGGTCCACTTCCACTTTACCGCACTGATCCCTTTGCTTTGTCGGTTACTTGGTTTTTTGGCAAATAACATTACGAATTTTATCGAATAAAGAGGCACCCAACATCGCACGCTCCATTGCACGGCAAATCATTAAACTTGTGGACCAGTCCGCTGGTGAGTGTCCACGTCTCGGCTCCGTATGTCATTACGGCTAAGACGCACTGGTTGAATACTCTGGCCTATAGTGATTAATGTTTCGGCGACTCAAAGTTATGTTTTTTTTTTTATTTATTTAATTGACACTCAAAACATGTTTTACAATTATAAAGTCTGCCAAACTGTTTAACAGTTTGCCTGCCGATCGAATTTGTGCCGGCCGAGTGAGATTGTTTGGTCAAGGCAGATGTTTTCTTGCATAACTCCTGATAGTAGCGCCATTTACGATCACGAGACTTAGGGATACATGCCTATTATGCCTGACTTTCATCTTTTTGGTATTCATTTCCAGTCCCACTCGCCTTGAAGAATCATCCAGGCTGTTGAAGATTTCTTCCAGGTCTGCCAGAATAACTATGTCGTCTGCAAATCGCAACTGTAAGAGGAACATGCCATTAATATTGATTCTTTAAGACGTCTTTCAATGTATTGGTAGACAGTTTTGGTGATATGACATGTTTTACCCCTCAATGCAATTGGATTGGTCTTGCGCTCTCCCCTTGTACGTGGACGATCATCGTTGCGGTATCTCATCACTTGAAAATAATGACAGTCGACCTGGCATCTCTGCATTCGATTTCAGGGTTTCGATACTCCTTTGTATTCTCAATTATTTGCCTAAGAGTTGGTTGTATATGGTCTACGGTACTGAACTTTTTCGAAACCCCGCCTGTTCCACTGGCTGGACGCCACCGAGTTTTAACTATTGTTAGCTTATGCGACTGGAGTGCTTAAGGTCTCGGTTTCGATTCCCAGGTCGGACCAAATCTTTGTGTGATCCGCAAATATTTTTTTCGGAGTTTGGGTGTTTTCTATGTAACCATAATATGTGTGTATTTACAAAAAAAAAAAGGGTGTTTTTGTATTTATATCAGCTGTCTAGTGTAAAAGTAGTAGTTTGGGATTCGACGGCGTTGTGTGTTTCATGGCAGCCGTAGCACTGATTTCAATGTAATTTGACATAATATGTATGGACTTTGATTCTTGCGTAAGGCTAGATAGATAGATAGGCTACTCTTAATCGTGATACGCGTGCGAAACCACAGGATAAAGCTAGTAGTAGATTATAAATAGTTCGTAGGCCTATCAGGAAAAAGGATGGGCTATCTTGTTGAAGTCCTTATTGCTGTTGTCAAGGTTAAGGCACGAGTTGCCTACTAACGAGTCTATTCAAGTAACTAGTAATTTTTCGAGTAGTTTGGAATGCGTAATACATAGAATGCAAATAAGTTTGTAATAAATGTATTCTAACTTTCATTCTGCTATGTTTTGTCAGTATTTGGTTTGAATACAATTAAATCTGCAAGTTGAAGTTGGAGTAGGCCGGTTTGACGCCGGTTCTGTCACTATACTTGTATAAATTAGCGAGTTAATAGAATAAGAATATTTTTTTTCTCCAATTTTATTTCTTTTTAATTCTAATTTTCTTTGTTGCTATATTTGTAGTAGCATTGTTTCACCGTGTCCAAGCTTTGCCTAATTTTAATTTGGGTGTCTGCAGGAGTGTAGAATGCCTCCGATTCTTTTTTACACAGTTTAAAATGAAGTCGCTGTAGCTATCTGTACGTCTCAGATCTTTTAAACTACTTAACGGTTTCGATGAATATTTTTAGCAATAGATACAGCGATTCATGAGACAGGTTAAGGTATGTAATACATACATATTATAGTGGTTACTAATATATTAAAATATTTACTCTTTTACTTCTTTTCTGTATTCTTTAACTGGTATCTAATCTATAGAGTTTAATATATATTAAACAATTAAAGATTTATGCAGATAAAATATTCTGAAAATAGAGCAACTTCATTCCAAAATATCATATAACCTAAAAGACTTTGAACAGTTACATTGCTACATAAAGTAGAATATTACTACGGGTTTTAAAAATATAAAGAAAGTTCAGAACCCAGCTATAGTCCTTCTTACCTCGGAATGACGCTGCCGTTCTCCCTGACACGTTTTCCAGCAAAACCCATGATATGCGCTCCTAGAGAATGTCCAATAAGATGAATATCCGTCATATTCATTCCGGATGCTGTCATTTTTGTCAAAGCATCGCCCAATGCCTTTCCAATCTAAATAGAGAATAGAAAACTAGTTGATTAGTAATTACCTTGAAAAGGTAGGTATTTCTTACAGTAAGTGTCCATAGTCAAGTTGTCCTAGGTGGTTGGAAGCAATCCCTTATAGGCACCGCTTATGGGATGATTAGGGGACATAGGGATGGGGGGTACCATACGGAGAATGCATACCTATTCAACGTCCTTAAATTATCATCACTTGTAATAATATAAAAAAATAGTTCCCTAGTTAATTAGTAGATCATCATCATCATCATCATCATCATCATCAACAGCCTTTAACAGTCCACTGCTGGACATAGGCTTCTCCTTTGAGAGGAGGTTTAGGCCTACTATATTATGCTGGCCAGACGGGTAGGTAAAGGGTTTGTTTCAAGTTTTCCTTCTCTTGGCAGTGATGTTAGCTGCTTATTTTGTTCCTTTAGTCGCCTCTTACGACACCCATGGAATGAATAGGGGTGGTGACACTTTGTATTCTTAATCCGTCACCACACGGAAGTTAGTTAGTAGATCAGCTCGTAGATAATTATGGTATTTTTTATAGATTGGTTTTAGAGATGGTATTCCAAAACAAGTCATTACCCTTTTCGAGCATAAATCACGTAGATCTCTGTTTGTAAAGATTTTTCAATTTAAGGTCAGACAGAAATAATAAACTGTAGATGTAAATTCAAAACTTTCAAGTTTTAATTATGGATTACCTACCAAACTGCGTAGATAAATTATGGATGTATGCATATAACTTTCTTTTGAAGTAGTCATTAGTCAAGTATTTGTACGGATTGGGCGTAAATGTACACAGTAATGCAGTTGAATACATAGATTGTAGACGTACCTACGCAAATATGACACATTTATTTTACAAAATATTTGCATAGCCAACTCAACATACCTACGTGCAGCAGGTGCACAATAAAGAATTCTGGCCATTTGCCAATTTATTACAACCATTGTTCTGACAGCATGGTACGTCGAACTCAAATGTTACGATTGATAGAATAATATTTGATTAGCTATTTTTACGACGGAATTAAGTATTCTTGGTGATCTTTCGATTTAATAAAAATAAAAATTGGCCAAGTGCGTGTCAGGCCACGCACAGGAAAGGGTTCCTCAGTCACCCACAATGGTACGTGGATTTAAAATCGTATCCAATAGATAATTGTTATGTTTACGTATTAATACGTTTTACCAGTTAAGCCTCTGTAACTCCTCTCCTGAACTCACAAAATCATCTAATCCGTTATAGTTTTCCTTCAAAGTTCATTAGATGGACCACCATCACGAATTTTTTCAGATTTTATGTGCCAGCCGTTTAGCTTTTAGAGGGGGGACGACGCCCTGTTTTTCCAATAAAGTGCCCTTTAAAATGAAATATCTCGCAAACGGATACCTAATAAAAATCGTCTTGAAAACCCTTTACTATTTTTAAAAGAGCTAATGATGGGGTAGCCGCGTTAAAATAAAAACAATCCCACTTTACTTGTAGGGGAGGTACCCGAAATAAAATTATTTTTCATAATTTTATTGTAGCACTTTGTCGACTTAATTACAACACGTATTCATGCAAAGTTTCATCTTTCTAGCACTTACCGTTTGGACGGTAAGTCGAGGACGGACGGACGGACAGACGGACGGACGGACATGACGAATCTATAAGGGTTCCGAGTTATGAACTTCGGAACCCTAATTAAAAAGGTTTACTACTACTGAGAATAATAGCGTATAACGACCTAAAATGACAGCATACATGTTGGCGTATGTCGTTGGTGAGTGTGAGACCGGAGGCTCAATGATGCAGAAACATCTCAATAGCCAGCCATAGTATGGCTCACAATGCTGCATTGTCTGCGTTCCCAATGAGGATGGTGACAACTCTTAGAGCCCCCGCACATCGAGCCACTAGTGGCGACCACATTATAACGACTAGTGGCGGCCACAAGTTGCGGACGCGTTTCTCCATACATTTTGTAAAACATCAGCGCACACCGCGCGTTTGAGTGCGGTAGCCGACCGCCACAGTCGCCGGCTTCTCCCCGCTCCCTCACTTGAACAACTGCCGCACCACGCCACCAGTTGAACAAACGCCACCATTGGCACCAGTGGCTGCCACTGGTAGCGGCGTGTAGTGGTCTGACTGAACCACTGGTGGTGACGTTTAGTAGCGGCGACTAGTGGCCCTAATGTGCGGAGGCTCTTAGTTTCTACTCATGCTTTCCATCAGGCAGAGTAGAGTCAGTTTGTCGGCTTAAATAGTTGTTTCGCAGTTAAGTTGAATTATTTACCTTTCTAGCATTAGGTACAGCATTTAATGCATATCCCAACGGTATCCCAAGTACTCCACTTTGGGCTTCTTCTTCCCAGTCCAACAGTATGACATTCCTCTTCCTCTTCGATATATAGGCATTTAGGACAGCTCTAGTTGCGGGCCCTGCAGTCTTGCCTCGGTAGCCGAACGTATACACTACCGTTGGCAACCCTTGGTTGATGCATGACATTATGTCTAATGGTTCGTGGAGTGGAGTGGATTTGAACTGTTCTATTGACCTGTAATTGGATAAAAAATCATGAGTTTGAAATACTTCAAAAAGTCTTAAGGTTATAATTTGTCCCCCATTCAATTTAAATGCTGATCGCTCTCGGAAGTACATTAACTTACTTGTAAACCTGTCACTGAAATTTAATTAGTATGGAAGTATGCATGTTAATTAGCAGCCAATAAGCCATTTTACTGGACATCGGTTTTTCCTTAGAAAGAAGATTTTAACCTATGAAGTGTGGCCTTTGTATACAGGACTTAAATGTATCACGTAATATTTGAATTGGCAATAGAATTGGAATCATAAACGTCATGTGAATAAAAGCAAAAATCTCTTCTAATATTCCATTTCTTATGGTTTGTTTATATAATATTATTATACAATATATTGATCAATTCGCTATCGTTGCATTATAAGTAGGTAGTAGACAGGTCTAGCCAGCTTGATTTTCGTTTTATATTCAGCTCCCCCCCCCCTAGCTAACTGACAAACGTTTTTCGTCTTCTTTTCTATTCTCTTGTTTCATTGGCTAATTTTAAGTTTTGATCATGTAATCGAGTGACATTAGCCAATGAAAGAATAGAATAGACAACGAAAAATATTTGCAAATTGGCTAGGGGGACAGATATTAGCGTTAAAAAACGCCTATGTATTTCTTTTAGCAGAGAATACGCAGTACGAAAGTAATGTGTATATTGCAACGTATACAGTTACAACCATAATAAAAATAAAGTACTATTGAGGATCTTCCTTACATACGTATGTTTTACAATGAGTCTTAACACATAGAATCTATTTGACAGTGAGTCAATGCTAAGCTTGTATCAATAGCTATTAAAAGGAAATTATTTGAAGGTTTAATCTACTTTTGATATTCATGCTCTGTGCTCAATATGTCACGATAGCCGAGCGCAAGGCTATTCTAGATATTTCCTTATAATGTTCTACTTGATAACAGTTTATAATTACTTTGTAAGTTCTATTAGCTTGCCTGAGACGTATATAGGTTATCGCAACAAAAAGCGCTAGCTTCATACCGAAATTCATCCAAATTGAAAATTAAACTTAACACATTTATGTGAAAGTAATAACAAAACCAAACAATATTTTAAATGAGGAATTGTTATTAATACATTTAAAATTTAAGGAGTCCACTTAGGTCTAGTACATTACAAAGGAAATTTGTGTTACTTGGTATTTTATTTCATATTCGTAACTATCTGTTACGAATATGTTTCATAATGATTGGTATACATATAGCAATGTTGCACTAATTGTAATGTAAACTTGGTAGGTTTACTAATAATCCTGGGGGTGACAGGTGAAGTCACCTGTCAACCTAGACGAAGCAGGCCCGGGTGGCGGCGTAAGCATTACGAAGGGTGCTCGCCCCCTTTTGAGGACAGCAAAAGAAATATCGTAGTTCCCACGTAGAAGGGGGCCATCCACAAGCCGTAGGTGGCCCGAGGAACGTCGGGGTTCAGGGACTTCCTTTCGAGTGTATAACTGGTTCCTCATCTCATAGTACTTACATAGACTTCGTGTGGTTTTAGTCGGTTCGAGTCCAACATAGCCACCAATTGGTAGTACCCGTAGGGATTTCCGCACGAAAACAAAGTGTACAAAAAAACGTTATGAAACTATAACCTAAGTATGTTAAAACTTGACATGTTTTTATGAAGGCTATGTCAGCCAGACAATCTAATGACACTTCATTCATTAAAGTATTCAGTAGTTTAGGCGCTGAGGTACAAACATACATAGATTCCCACACAGGCTATTTCCAAGCAGTATGTGACCCGAGGTCCGTGGGGGTTTCTTTTCTAGGGTGCACCTCGTCCGTCCCCCGACTTCTAGTACCCGAGACGGCGTGCGGACTTTAGTCGGTTCATGTCCGACATAACTACTAGCTAGTGGTATCCGAGGGGAATTACGCACGGGGAAACGAAAAGCCTCTACGGCTTGAAATGTATAGATAATGGTACGCAGTTTATTACAGCTTTGTCACTAATATACCTATTCAATACATTGGTCTTTTCAATTTCAATACATTGGTCATTGGTCGAGGTCAATGAAACAATTTGATATTTAATTAAATTGAATAACATATAGCTTTAATAGTCCACTTCAACTCGTGGTTTATTTGAAGTACCTCTTTATGTCCCCGTGATTGAACAATGTCTGACAAAAACAAACGGCCCTGTTTTTTTATGACCTTATGGTGCACTCAGTTGGGTGTAATTACTCAAATGAATGATCAGAAAATCTAGTGAACCATAGTCTTTTGTCATAGACTAGGATTTGTTATTAAAAATATCTTAAACACAGTCACTACGTTATTTTAGTTTATTTGCCTGTTAAGTGTATTTTAGTATCGAAACGAAATGTATGTTTTCTGTTACCAATCTTAGAAGAAGAATAATAGTTTTTACATTATGTATGTATGTTCCACCCTAGCATCTAAACAACTGAACCGATTTTAACGAATGATATATTAGTAGATTTGTAACAACGACCGGTCCGATATAAGTTATATAAATTTAATTAAAAGTTTATACGTAGTTGGGTTATAGTTGTAGAAAAGATGAGAGCTAAACGAGGTGACGGATTATCTAAAGGTAAGTGATCACCATCGAGTACGTTACTGATTTTTACATTCCTCCTCTTAAAATTAAGATTCTGTTTCGTTGACGGCTGATCATAAAAAAATAGTCTGACCTCTAAGCTTAGGATGGTAGCAAACCCATCTGCAAAATGTGTATACAATTTGAAACGTTCTAAAATTGAGCAAAATAAAAATAACTTTCGTATTTATTTTAGACCGGTGATATAAGTTAGTTACAAATATATATAATGGTATAATATATGGTAATTTATGCAATTTACTAAAACAATTTGCTAAAAATAGACTAGCTGTTTTTGAAACTAGATAGCACGACCTTACAGTCAAAATTCATTTAACAAATATTTCAAAAACTATGCATGAAATTTTAAATACAAAAGTAACTATTATAATGTTTTCAAAAAGAAAATACAGTAGATTAATAAAAAAAAAGTTGGTGTACAAAGTAATAAATTGATGTTCTACTATTCCCCACATTATTGTGGCGTGCGAGGCCCAATGTTGCGAGTTGCGAGGCCCGGTTTTCACTGTCAAAATTGATAAAATCTGAAGTGAACTCGTGTTTGTAATTGTAGGAACAGCTCAAGCTTCCGTAATAGGTCCCCAGCACTTCCTGACCTATGATAATGATATGAGCATCTGCATCACTGCATAGTATATGCTATCAATTTGCGGATGACACTTGTCTTGTAATAGTTGTAATTGCAGATAAAAATCCTAGAACAGCGCTTGCAGAATTTATTTTTGCGATCTTGTTGTAGGGTCAAATAATGTCAAGAAAAAATAACATTAACAAAGAAGAAGTAATACAGGAGTATTATAGATAATATTTTTCTGCTAGTTTATCACAATTTAACGATGGCACAGAGGTAGCGTATGCGACTGCTGATCAAGAGGTCTCGGGTTCAATACGCGGGTTGGACCAAATATTTGTGTGATCCGCAAATTTTTGTTTAGAAGTCTTATTGTTTTCTATATTTATATATGTATGTTTTATAAAAAAGTAATTATGTGTTTATATCAGTTGTTTAGTACCTATAATACAAGCTCTGCTTAGTTTGGGACTAGATTGCGTTTTGTGACAGATGTCGGAATTATTTATTATCTTTATATATATAATTCTTGTGTGAGTGTGTATGTCACTGAACTTCTCTCAAACGACAGGACCGATTTTGATGAAATTTTTTGTGTGTGTTCAAGGGGATCTGGGAATGGTTTAGATTCGCAATTGTACCCGGTAGGTGGCGCTGCGATCAAGTTATGGAATTTTAAAGTTGGGCGGTACGAAGTTCGCTGGGTCATCTAGTCTAAATATAATACTTGATTGGTTACTAATATGATATGACTAGCTAACCCACGCATCCTCGTCTGCGTCTACTTATTGCTCGGGGCGTGTGTGTGAATGTTTTTTTTAGAACTTTGAATTTTTTTTTCATACATTCTGTTTGGGAATCTTTAACCATTTACGCAGACCGTGCAATAAAGGTTTTCTAAAGGAATACTTTTATCCCGTTTTTGCATTATTTTTACTATAACTCCGCTTCCTTTGTTTAACGATAATGTCAAATCTAAATAGTACTTCCTTTGATTAGCGCCTTCAACAAACAAACAAATAGACTCTTTAGCTTTAATAATGTTCTAGTCCATTATATTTTAAGACCTCTTATTTGTATTTATGTAATATCATTGCCGTATTGGCCCGAGTGCATTGTGAGGTTTTATTATCATTGTCAAGGTCAAACATATCGCCCAATCTGAATTACTCTAACTCACAAATTACAGTGCTTGCGAAAGCATTTTGTTACACGAACAGTAGTATGTATGCGGAAGATGGAGTAAAACAAGAATTTAATGTTAGAGATACGTTTATTGTTTTTTAACCGACTTCAAAAAAAAGGAGGAGGTTATCAATTCGTCGGAATCTTTTTTTTTTTTTTTTTTTTTTTTTTTTTTATGTATGTTCAGCGATAATTTCGTCGTTTATGAACCGATTTCAAAAATTCTTTTTGCATTGGAATGGGCGTAGCTTACAGGTGGTCCCATCGTCACTATATCGGGATCTGATCATGGGATCCCAAGGAAATCGAGGGAACTCCTCAAATATCATAGGCACAATGTCGCGATTTGGGTACTCGGAATAGTTTTTCATTGAAGTCGGTTCCTTTTTGTTAAAATTATTAGGTAATTTAATTGAAAAAGGAGGGTTTAGATTCGACTGCTTGTGTGTTAATTACGAGATGTATTCGGCGTTTGTGTGTTTGTAGTTTATCTATAGTAAGTATATTTAATATCAATCTAATTAAAGGTTTTACTTAGTTTTCAATGAAACGGAAGTTTGTGAGACGAGTTAAATATTTTCTTTAATTGCATTGATTTTAGCGATGTTTTGTTCCTTTTTTTCGATTTAATTAACAATTATTTGTTCTTGAGGAAAGATTCACTTTGAATAACATTTGTAGGTCTTACGTGTAACTTACTTAATCATGTATAGATTGATTTGTTTCTATCGAACCGATTACTAAGATCTGACATTGACCTAAGTTTGACACACTATACAGATACACTATACAGGTTACAGACAGTTTGAATGTCATTTTTAACCGACTTCAAAAAAAAGGAGGAGGTTCTCAATTCGTCGGAATCTTTTTTTTTTTTTTTTTTTTTTTTTATGTATGTTCAGCGATAACTTCGTCGTTTATGAACCGATTTCAAAAATTCTTTTTGCATTGGAATGGGCATAGCCCACAGGTGGTCCCATTGTCACCATATCGGGATCTGATGATGGGATCCCAAGGAAATCAAGGGAACTCCTCAAATATCATAGGCACAATGTCGCGATTTGGGTACTCGGAATAGTTTTTCATTGAAGTCGGTTCCTTTTTGTTAAAATTATGTGTAAGTATAATAAGTAAATGTTTTACTGTCATCGCTACAATTAACACAAAAATAAACCGTGTTACAAATTCATTTGCATTCAGACAGAAAACGTTTACATTTAACCTAGTTACTGAGTTAACAACTGAATTTCCACTTTATTAAGTAATTTACAGTAACTGGTTAAATTCTACACATCGAAAAATGTTTTTTGGATTTTTTTACAATCAACACTAACTGAAGACATAACTGTTTGCCTGTTTGTATCCCGATAGCGCAATACGAAGGTACTATTGAATGAAGGAAAATGAAACTTAGCGTGACTTGAGCAGCTAAGCTTAGCTACTAGGCCCTAAAAATTGGTTACTACGAAAAGTAACTAATTAACTCCAATTTATAAAACTAAGTGTATCCTTACTAATATTATAAACGCGAAAGTTTGTCAGTATTGTATGTATGTTTAATGCTCTTTCTGCCAAAAACTACTGAACGGATTTTGATGAAACTTTACAGTAATATAGCTTACTAGTTGACCCAGCGAACTTCGTACCGCCCAACTTTAAAATTCCAGAACTTGATCGCAGCGCCACCTACCGGGTCCAATTGCGAATCTAAACCATTCCCAGATCCAATTGAACACACACAAAAACTTTCATCAAAATCGGTCCAGTCGTTTGAGAGAAGTTCAGTGACATACACACTCACAGAAGAATTATATATATATAAAGATATATCAGAATAACACATAGGTTACTTTTTACTGCAAAAATCGAGATACACGCGGGCGGAGACGCGGACAAAAGCTAGTATTCATAAAAGTTATTTTGCCAATTAGTACAGAAGATCAAAACTGTATTATCTACTATCACAATACTTTTTTCTTAATTTTTCTAGCCTCTCATCTAAAATACACTTATTTTCTTGGCTGGCGTCAGCGTCAACTACTGAACATTCGGTTCAGTAGTTAAAGCACAGAAGCAAGTTCAGCCGTCCTTCCAAGTTGCAAACGTTTATCGTTTTCTATTCTATATTCCATTCTATTTCTCTGTTCTCTTTTTTGATTGGCTAATATTTTGTTTTGATCACGTGACTGAGTGACATTAGCCAATAAAACAAGAGAATAGAGAACTAGAATATGCATCCCGTAGAAATTGTTGTTTTTGCTGAGTAACAGCAGTGACAAAACAGACGAACTTGAAACAAAATGGTTGAACTTTGACCAATTTAGGTACATGACTTAATACAATTAGGTTACTGTTACGAAACATTTACATATTCTGTGACCCTAATTGATAAACGAATTTGGAAGCAATTATGCCTCCTACTTACATAGGTTGATTTTTTTAGAGTTTATAGAGTCTTTATAGAGTCCTGTTTAGTTTGCTCCTTCAGTCAACTCTAATGATATTATACATGGAATGAATAGGTAGTGATACTCCATCCTCTTAATCTCTTATCGTCACATACTAATTCATTATTTTACTGCCTCGGTAGTAACGTATGCGACTGCTGTGCTTGAGGTCTCGGGTTCAATTCCCGGATCGGACTAAATGTATGTATGTGTGATCTACAAATATTTGTTTCAGAGTTTGGGTGTTTTCTATGTATGTATTCACAAAAAAAAGATTTTGTTTGTTTATGTATTCATATCAGTTGTCTAGTTGGTCAGTTGTCAGTTTATGTAGTTGGCGTTGTGTGTAAGATGTCCGAAATAATTAATTAATTTATTTTTAATTTTATTAATCCCCTATATATACAAGAATATTCTTTTAAGGATGTATAAATATTTTAATAGTACGAGCGTTCATTATCGAACTCGGTTTAGTTAAAGTAAATTTCATATCCTTAACCTTATTTTATTAAACAACTCAAAGTTAAAATTTTACCGTTGCAATAAAATCGTCTTCAATAATTAATTAAGGACCTTGCTCCAATTTTTGTATCGAGAGGATTAAACAAGAAAACTAAAATAAAATGTTAATTTCCCTACTGAAAGAAAAAACACTTTAAAATTAATTTATTTAGATCTTCCTTTTGTGCCCGCTCTGTCCGCGCGTATGTCAGTGGTAGGATTATATCTCTATGTTCTTTCAAGTTTCAATCTATTTAATTACTGAAATTTATTGAAAACGATCCGGCGGATTAACGTGAAAGCGTAACAGACAGAGTTACTTTCGAATTTACTATTATAGTGTGTACGTTAAACCCATTTTATTATTTAATATTGAAAATTAGTGATATAGTAATTGATTTAGCAACCCTACGTTTATTTTCAAAGTTAGGGGCTCGATAGAGTGGTAACCGCGCAGATTAACACATTGCAAATTATTTATTATTATTTATACTGGTAAGTCCATGTATGAGTGACCATGAACATTTTGAGACTCCTCCGTACCTCGGAAAGCACGTTAAGCAGCCGCTTTCCATGTCGGTCCAGCTAATATCACGAATAGAGGCGTCAGCGATGGTAGAACGAAAAAAGTTTGCATCTTAATTAGGTGGGCAGCAATTAAGAACATCATTAGCTATCCCCCCATTAATTTTTTGACAGTTTCTTTATCGCTCAGTACTTAAATTGTGGAGTTCTGATGTGAATCGCATCACGTACACAATCGAAGTTCAGCTCCGTCGTGGTAAACTTAAACCCGATACCAACCTAATTTGAGAACAAAACTGAGACTTTGAGAAAAAAAATGTTGAAATTAGGATTTCTTTAGATATAAATGTAAACAAACATCATTTAATGAAGATTATATAACGTAATACACACGTCTATTGACACGATTTCTCATCGTTGCTAAGAGAAAAGAAGCTTTCTTACAACACGCTAGAAACAATTTCATAATTCTCATCATCATTTAGCCTAGCCTTTATTCCCAAGTTTATTTCTCATAATCATTGAAATTATTCCATCAATAAAATGGACTGAGTTAATCTTAAGCGGTAGTTTACCTAAATACTTGTGTACATATTGGGCTAAGATTGGGTATATTGTGCCCAAAAAACGTATTCTATTTACAAATATTTGGTCCGACACAATAATCGAACCCGAGACCTCAGATTAGCAGCCGCATACGCCCACCACTAGACCAACAAGGCAGACGATATATAAATACTGCTTACGGGACACGTCAGTGTGCACGAAAAACTAACCCTATTAGGTTTGAACAACCCGTGTTGTCGCCAACTACCGACTCTATGGAATAAATATGGAACTCTAGCGGTGGTATGGTTAGAATAGTACTTTGACCCAATGTGTATAACAGCCGACCCGATGTATCTCAATATCAATATAATCTATGCAATTTAATCAAATTAAAGTGTCTGTATGTAATATCAAATGAACGGTTTTTTACTAATTGCATATGAAAGTATATACGGTACTTGCATCAAAAAAAAAAATGTCTATCTGTCTGTTTATTCCAGGTATTGTCTGGAACATGAGTTCCGATTTTGACGGGACTTTAGCTGGCAGAGGACTAATGACATAATAAGTAACTTAGGCTTAGGTATATTGCTAAAAATAACTTCGCTCACTGGAGTTCCTCGCGTTTTACAACAATGACCGCGGGTAACACCATGGGACTCAGCTAGTATCTACTATGTTTACACTTGACTATCGATATTTTTGATGAACTCGTTTGAGGCGCACGCGCATACCACGTAAGAAAGTTGACATGTTCGATAAGGTTTTATGACATAATGTTATGGCCCATTAATCCACTTTTTCTTGTCTTGACATAATTGTAGTTATCGTAAGTTTGGTTGTGTAATGTTTTGAAGGTTATTGCTATTTTGCAATAATGTAAACAGTAAAGTTCAAGTTTATGGGGACACAGTGGGAGAGCCATCGCACAAATGGGCCGGCTACATCGAGGTATCCTTTCTTTTGCAGAAAATCGGTATATACGTGGTAGAGCCATGGTCATTTCAGCACGAATGCGAGCCCAATGATGCAAAAGAATTTTAGTGTGGGTCACCAGTGCCGGATTATGCCAGCGCGGGGCCTGTAGCAAACTTAAGCGCGGGGCCCTTGGGTAGTTTCAGGATTTTATTTTTCTAAGGAAAAGGTACTTACAGATAGCAACCGTTCCTTGATTCAATGAGGGCAAATTTATTAATAATACTGTTTATATCGATGTATCTACGTTAATCAGTTTTTTAATGACGCCTGCCAAAGTGCCTCTACTACGTCTGATTGAAAGCATGAGTAGAATCCAAGAGTACTCGTATGGGATACTATACTCACTGCGAATGCATAAAAAGCTGCGTGGTGACACACACTAACTAACTAACTAACTAACTAACTAACTACTTCCTCGACCGGTTTCGGCCACGGCGACCTCTTCAACTTCGATCACACTGTCTTTGGTGTGCTCGTATATGGCTAATATAGCCGATCTTATTTGATAATGACACACTATGGCGGTATAGTCAGACGTTTTTTCACTCCCCGCTTAAAGGATCATGGATCGTGGTGGAAGAGAAACACGTGCACGAGCGCCGGTTGTGAGTTCCAGTTTTTGACTGCTCGGCACAGGAAAGAAGAGCCGGAGCGAGAGAGTTATTTCAACCACTCTGAAACGATCACTTCTAAGGCCTATAGACGAAGGGAGCAGGTGGGGCCAGTTAGAAGAGCTCTTCAGAACACTCTATATGCTAAAGGCAAGAGAGGACTGCCACAGAGGCGATATTTCTTTGCAGCTGCAGTGTTTTGAGGAACTCGGTGGCGTCAATAATGCGGATTGCTTGCCACTACAAGTGCTCGAGAGCAACAAACAAATACTTCACGGATCTATGGCAAAAATGAGAACACCATGATGAGAGTACCATACGTACAGACTCACACATGCTCGGCTGAGGAGAACCGTCTCACCTTATTCAGTACAATAAATTGAGCTTTCGCGAGGCCACTTTAGTGACACTCTCAATGTACTTCCGCGGATTGAGATCGCTACAATTATCTATACCCAGAATACCGAAGCCACCCTGCAATTCAATTATTTTTAATATTCATCAAGGTGAGGTTATTTAGACGCTTTTGTCTCATCCTGTTCCGCAGTTCATTTTTAACACGTTTTATTGTCCATAAAGATCGCTAATCACTATTGTTGCTGATCCTCAACGACGAATAAATGCGCAAAGCAATTTGAACGATCGGGAATCAAATACCCATTGATACCCATTGATAGGTAGAAGCAAATAATGCCGAATGCACCATCCACATTCGTCAGTTTTGAGATTGTACATCCCGCGAAAGTTTGGGGGTCGTGGATTTTTAAATATCAAGACCCTACATATTTGCGAGATATACAATTTCAGAGAATATTTTCTTAATACTGACGTGGGAGTGTATCGCAAAGTAATTGCAGTGGATAACGGATTCACTCCACTCGCACTGGCTAAGTAGAATTGTACAAACCTATAGTACTTAGTACTGATGATGGAGTCATGGTAGGAGGAAGGGCAAAGAGCTTCAGGGACGATTTTATTGGGCTTTGAACGGGCCTTATATAGAGTTTAAAGAATTGACGTCCTGGCTACGGTATGGTGATTTCTTCGGGGATACCGAAGGTTTTGTTTGTGCAATTATGGACGAAGTTATCGACGAATAACAGATATCGGATATATATAATTAAAGACGGTTGACATCTGTCGGGCATGTCACCGACCTAGGGAATCTATCAGGCATATTATTTCTGGTTGTTCTCGTCTTGCTAACGGTGAATATTTGCACAGACACAACCAATGACATGCATGGTGATGCATACTATGGCGGCCTAGTGACATGCTTCTGCATCGTTGGGGCCTCCGGTATAGCACTACAAAACACGACAGGACGAATTCTGGCATTTAATTTTGTACTTCTGTTGCTTAAGACATTTTATCTTTCATTTTTTTAGTTTTTTTGTTGTGGCAGACTGTTTTGACATCTACACGTGTTTAGTACAGCATCATTAAACCTCTTAGGAAACTTATTTGTATCGAGTGTCCCACTACACCATCACGCCTTTCAAGTTTGATCTAAATAGATACTTTTTTTGCTAAATCTTTAGGCGCGGGGCCCCTAAATGCGCGGGGCCTGTAGCATTTGCTACTCGTGCTACGTGGTTAATCCGCCACTGTGGGTCACCATGCTGCATTGTGTGCACTAACAATGAGAATGGTGACTGTATCTTGGATACTGCTCATGCATTTCATCAGGCAGAGAGGAGTCACTGAGGCAGGCTCATAAATAAATAAATAAAACAGTTTTTCATTAATTCATTGATGTTGCTGTTGGAGTTGAAGAGTTCTGAGGTGGAGATCTCTTTTCCACAAACTTCTTGGGTATGATAACTACAGTCCAGGTTGTTATGCAGGTTGTCCAGTGGTGTGCAATGGGTTGGCCTATGTTCAGCAGTGGACTGTAATGACAGTGACTGTTAATACCGGAGCGTACTTATAAATACTCAAACATTTCATGCAAATTTTTCTTACACATTTTTTATGGTACTTAGATTTTCGGCGGTCAGATGATTCGGTTTGGATTAAAATCTATTTTTTTTATTTCTATTTTGATAAGAAATCACATGCGAAAGTAATTGGATAACGACTCCAAATTATAAGCATTGGAGGTGCTAGGAACAAGTTCAACACCCTGCGATGGCGGGTGCCTGTATTAAAAAAAAAACATTAAAAATGAGAAAGTAACTTGTCGCGCTTTCTCAACAAAACTACTGAACGGATTTAAATGAAATTTAGGCTACTTTTTACCGCGATAACCGACAAGCTGCGGGTGAAGCAGGCGAAAGATAATATGTTATATTATTCTTAATAATTATTTTATTCTTGTATTAAACTTGGCTTGAATTTTTTTATTTTACCGTTACTTCAAACTCTAACACTCAAATCAAATCAAAATCAAATCAAATCATTTATTCTGCAATTATGTTACATGAACACTTTTGCAAGTAAAACTTTTTTTGAGCAGATGAGTTCGGCACTGTATAGATATACAGGTATACGCTCGAGAAATATAACCTTACTTCTGGTGCAGTCAGATAAAAAGTAGTCAAAAACATACAAATGAACGACTTATCTTGCGTATAAACATTGAATAATCTGTGCTACGTTATTGTGTAATTGAAATCTAAACATTTCAAGGTATGGAGAAGAATTGCGCTGAACCCGAAACAAGTAAAGAAAATTATAGGAGGCAGAAGAAAACCTGACCTGGTTACTGATGCTAGATTAAAAGATTTAATATTTGTTTTAAATGGAAACAAGTTTAGTGTTATGTTATTGTCAATTAGATTTAGATTTAACTAAAAAAAGCGGCCAAAGGCGAGTCGGACTCGCCCATGAAGGGTTCCGTATCAGCAAGTAACATCATATAAAAGTTCTTGTAGTTCGTTGTAACTTTCGTCGATGTTTTCATACTAGTGTATTGATTGAATGAAAGGTAAATTGCGTGTTAGGATTTATGACGTATTAAAAAAAAAACTACTCATTAGATCTCGTTCAAACCAATTTTCGTTGGTAGTTTGAATGGTAATGTATAACATATATTTTTTATAACATTATTTTTAGTTTTATCACTATCTTATTTTAGAAGTTAGAGGTGGGGGGACAATCATTTTTCCACTTTGGAAGTGTCTCTCGCGCAAACTATTCAGTTTAGAAAAAAAATGATGTTAGAAACCTCATCATCATTTTTGAACACCTATCCATAGATAAACACGTATAGGTTAGATAAAAAAAATTTTGAGTTTCAGTTCCAAGTATGGGGACCACCAAAATGTATTGTTTTTTTTTCTATTTTTATGTAAAAATCTGAATGTGGTTCACAAAATACATCGACTGACCAAACTTCAACAGTATAGCTCTTATAGTTTCGGAAATAATTGGCTGTGACATACGGACGGACAGACAGACAGACAGACAGACAGACAGACAGACTTGACGAATCTATAAGGGTTCTGTTTTTTGCCATTTGGCTACGGAACGTTAAAAACTGTGTTACAGGTTACAGGAAATATTTTTTTTTATTATAATTATTATTTAGTCTGCAAGTCTCCTCTATATAAACGTTATCTGTGCTAAAATATATACTCCTATATTACCATAATTTTCGTAAAAAGGGGTACAAAGTTTTTATACCGCGTATTAATGCTTACATAGATTAAGGAAAAAATAATTGCATGCAATTAATTCGTACAATGTTTTACGCTTATTAACTAAATTTACATTACGATATATACTTGAATGCTATTTCAAATATTAGCAATAATAAATTGACTTACATATTTTTTACACTTGCGTTTTATGCAATTACATTTGATCGCCTTAAAAATTAACGGTTTATTCGGTTCACCCACAGATTTAAAACTAAATATTATCAAATAAGTTAGTAATAAAATGTGATAAGTACTTAAATAATCATTGTTATATACTCGTATTAAAAAATCCTTACCCATTATAACATCTCAAATAGGCTCCATGTGTGAGATGAAAAAGATCTGAAAAAAAAAAGGTTTTTCTACAGAACTTATTCAAAATTTCTAAGTAAATTATACTTCGCACACTGGAAAATAATATTAATATTTTAGATTCAAAAATTGACTTAATATAAATAAATCTACACCAAGGATCTGGAGTAACAAAAATATTGGTTTGAAAATACTAACACAACAATACGAAACACAGTTTAAAAATTGTCTTTTCACTATGCATTTTGTTTTTTAATTTTAATCACAGATTTTTTGTTCTAATTGTTTATTTACTATATTTAATGTTGTTGTTTTATTTACAATATTTGTAAATCAATAACACAAATACACAATGTTTAACATTTACATACTGCGAAGAGTAAAAACTTTAATTAATCAAATTTTTTTTTCCGCACGTTGCGATAGCCGCAATCGGAGTGCGTATGCGTATGGATGCGCGCGCGCAGTCCACTAATATTGCGATAACACTGATAATAATGGATGCCAATGACTTCTGAATGAGTTCTTGAGGAAGTTGCTACAGACTTTTTTTTTTTTTTGTTGTTATAGTTTAATATATACCTATCACATTTGATCGTGACTTCAATCGCCACCATAAGAAAAATAATTTTGAAGTACAGTTACAAAATAGATTAAATTTTAAGCATATTTCATAAGTAAGTAGATTTTTTTTAAATTTTGAAATCAGATTTTTATTTGTATTTTTTTTCTAAATGATATAAATCCTCCAAAAGTTTGATAATGTGTTTAAAACCTTTACTAATATTATACATTCGTAAGTGACTCTTTCTGTCTGTTTATCTGCTTCGCTTTCACGGCTACACCGCTCCAATGATTTCTATCAAATTTGACATTTAGATACTTTGATACTTTTGACCGTGATGACTGACATATGGGGGGGGGGGGGGGCTGCATGCAAAGCTAGTATGTATTATAAATGTTGTTGCTATTTGTTTACTCCATACGGCAAACATATAGTTAAGTATATTTCAATGGCTGTTGTTAGTCACACAATGACATTACATTCCATACGAGTCTGCCCTAAACCTGACCATTGTTCTTATATATTAGTTATTCTATTGAACGATAACCGAACCAATCAATAAGCATAATAATTTTAGAACGTATTTAACTCAATTACTAGTAGAGCCCCGCTGTGTCACTTGCGTTTGTTGTTGTATCTTTACAAAAATAAGTGTGGGTAAGGTCATGAGACGATGCTGGTTTAAATATATCAGCCTGAGTTACTACTTATATTCTCATACATAGTCTTCTTAAAATTTGTTCAATCATTCCAGAGACTACTCGACTCTTTGCTGTATTAAATATTTGCTGTAAGTGCAGGATCTACTTTCATGATGCATGTATAACATACCATATATATATGTATACATATGTTATAGACAGACAGACAGACACTTCAATTTTATTTATGAGAATTGGTTTATTTCAATTAATAAAGCAAGGTTAGACTTGAATTGTTCGGTAATAGACAATTTGCGTTACAAGTGTACAACCCTGAGTAGCCCGACCTGCATTCACTGCCTACTCAGTAAAGCATTATCACTTTCCTACTTAAACTTTTCAGAAGATTGAATTTTGGAATTAATGTAAGTATTGACTGTTATTTACTACTAAAATATTATAAATATTTCTAAAAGTTTGACGACTAAAAATAAATGAATATGCAATATACATATATGTATACAGAGTGAATTTTTGAGACGGGACAGTAAGGGTAGGTACTTGAACCATTATAGTTACAGGAAAACGCTTTTAGGAGACTATCCATAATTTTTTAAGATATTCTGAACTGCATTTACAGATTTTGGAAAAAACGTACAGCCAGCAAGAAAATGGTCATTTTAAACAAAAACTTTTTTTGATGCCAATCGATCCTGTTTCTTATAAGGATCATCTGAGGTTTGAGTACTAGAAATGTCAGAAATCGCAAAAAACTTTTCCCATACATTTGTACGGAAATAAATCAATTTAATATGTATTTTAGACAATTCTAGTCCATTGTTGCGTTTAAGCCTCACTGTATTTCTACAGTGAGGCTTAAATGCAGCAATGGCTTTTGAGGTTTTTGTTTACTAAAATATCGTAGCCAAACTGGTTGTTATAGTTTGTTTCAAGATTTCTTTATTTTTGCATTTCACTGCGTAGTTTGTTGCTTAGACGGCTCTTACGACAACCATCGGATGAATAGGAGTGGTGACACTTATTTGCTTAACTAGCTGACCTAACTAACCGCGGTTATTGTCGTAAACTGCGAGTAGTGGAGTGAAGCTGGTCTAAAAATAATTAATCAAAATTACTCCTCATATCATCAGCTTTCTGTCAGTAATTTTCCCGTCAAAATAGGTCCAGCCGTTCCAGAGATTACCGGGAACAGACAGACAATAATTTTAACATTGCTTTTTAGGTGTAAGAACCGTATACGAGTATACTTTTATATCTATTTAGTAAATAACTGTTCATTTGATATTACAAACAGGCACTTCATTTTTAGGGTTCCGTAGTTTGTTTATGACTACGGAACCCAATACTGTGCGTGAATGGACACGCACTTTCCCCATATTTATTTATATGTAACGATACATTACCATATGTATACTAATATAGAGGTACTAGTATATAATTTATATTTGTTGCTGTATTCCTCATTTGTCTTTGTAACTGAAGCGGTGGATTTACTTAAGGATTCTGCGCGAAACTCAACCTTACGTCTCATTAATAGTCCTTCTCCGTAGATGAATTTTATTTGTATTCTATTCGATAATGTACCGACAAACTATGGCTGTTAAGAATATAAAATCAAATCTCATACATTACGATGTTTTGAATATGGATTTTTATTTAAATGTATTCCAAATAAGTATTGATACCAAAGACATAGTCTTTGTTCCTGTCTTAAACTGCAGTTTATTGAGTAAAAACAGACTTACATATGTAGGAATGATGCGTGGAAATATGCTTCTGCGCATCATCTTACATTTAGGACATTTAACTAATTGACCTTAAAGTAGCAGGTCAGACAGATCAATAAGCACTCTACCTTTCACACCTAAGTGAGGTGTTAACAGTATTTTCAATCGACAAATGGCCCTCTAAGTAAACTGAGAATAGAATTTCTATAGGTCTTAATAATTATCCAATTAAAATAAACACGTACATGTATGTGTTTACAAGTATATTATATACATTTTACTTCAATTTTTTGATTGTGAAAATTACGATCCACTTGGCAATTCATTAGTTGCATCTGCATAGGAGGATATGCCATTAATCGCCACGCTGGGCAGGCGGTTTTCTGTACTGATGACCGTTCTGGTAAAAGAGTTCTGGAGTGGAGACCGCGACTCAGCAAACGTAGTGTAGGTCGCCCATAGAATAGGTGTAGTGACGATTTGCGCAAAATAGCTGGCAGGATGCGAGAAGCCCAAAATCGATCAAAATGGTAGGAGAGGCCTATGTAAAGCAGTGGACTGCGATGGACTTTTGATGATGATGGCAATTCATTCTGATTACTGTTGTTCATACCTTGTATAACTTACTGTATTGCGGCACAATTATAGACCACATCCAAGTGTTTAAGAAACATCGTGTTAATATAATAGGTATTATCATCAATAGTCTATCATAAATTTCATTTTCTTATAATTTAAACAAAAAGGAACCGACTTCAAAGAGAAACTATTCCGATTACGATTATTGAGGAGCGCCCTCGATTTCCTTGGGATACCATCATCAGATCCCGATATGGTGAAGATGGGACTACCTATAAGCTACGCCCATTCTAATGCAAAAAGAATTTTTGAAATCGGTTCATGAACGGCGAAATTATCGCTGAACATACATAAAAAATAAATGACAAAAAAAAAAGATTCCGACGAATTGAGAACCTCCTACTTTTTTGAAGTCGGTTAAAAATGAGGGTTTCGTCTCCTATACCATGATAGCCAGACGGAATGGTATAGGACTTGTTT
Organism: Phragmatobia fuliginosa; assembly: GCA_932526445.1. Classification (NCBI taxonomy): domain Eukaryota; kingdom Metazoa; phylum Arthropoda; class Insecta; order Lepidoptera; family Erebidae; genus Phragmatobia; species Phragmatobia fuliginosa. The sequence continues at coordinate 8,307,589 of OW052064.1, read as the reverse complement.
CATGTTTTGCTTCTCTTTACTGCAGGATTGCCACCTTTTCGAAAAAAAAAATCGGGACGTGATAATTATTATAGACAGTCGGTCAAATTTCAGTCTAATTCAGATCATGATAAAAAAGCAGTTTTTTGGAAAGGATAAAAGTTTTGTATAAACATTTATGTATTTATTTTTCAAATATTTTTCCATGCGTATTTTTTTATTGCTATGGGGCGCGTTCACTATTTTTATTTCATTTTTTAGGGTTCCGTAGCTTATTATTCAGAACCCTTATAGATTCGATACGTCCGTTTGTCCGTCCTCGATTTTAAATCCGTCAAAACGGTTGGTGCTAAAAAGGTACACCTACGCATGGACATGTTTTTATTACGTCGACAATGTGCTGAAGTAAAATGTTGAAAAAAAAATGTAAAGTGGGGGCGATTTTTTTATTGTTAGGGGGGTATCATTAGATCGGTCATTTCTAAACATTAAGAAAGTTGCACTGACAATTTTTCGATTTCGATATCCGTTTGAGAGTTATTCAACTTTAAAGGGGATTTTTTTTATAAAACTCCTGCCAAGGTGACTTTACTATGCCTGATGGAAAGCATGAATAAAATCCACAAGTGGGGGTCGCCATACTCACTGCAAATGCAAGCAGTATGGCGAACCACATTATGGCGGCTTAGTGAGATGCTTTTTCACGCCCCGCTTAAAGGACCCGGGATCATAGTAGGAAGGAAAAATATGAGCTGGCAATGAGTTTTAGTTTTTAACTGCTCGTCACAAGAAGGAAGACCCGAACCGTTTAGTTCTGGAGCGTATGTCTTCCACTCTAAAGGGGTGACTTCCCTGGCCAGACCGTGTTGTTCTGTAGAGGAAGGAATGAGTTGGAGGAGCTCTTCAGAACACTCCCCATGGTAAAGGCGATAGAGGACTGCCATAGAGGTGACATCTCTTCGCAACTGCAAAGGTTCCAGGAACTCGGTGGCTTCGGGACTATCTATGATGCGAACTGCTCGCCTCTGCAACCGATCGAGAGCGTCAAGCAAATACTGCGTATCGCAAAGATGAGAGCAGTACTCCACGCAGGGGCGAACCTGGGTCCCATAGAGAAGACACAGATGCTCCGGCGAGAAGAACCGTCTCACCTTGTTTAGTACGCCTAGCTTCCACGAGGCCGCCTTAGTGACGCTCTCGATGTACTCCCGTCGGTTGAGATCCTGGCATATATCAATGCCCAGGATACCGAGCTTTTCCTGTAGTGGCAGCTGAGTACTCTGAAAAGTAGGAAGGGGAAGGAATGGACACTTTTTTGTTTTGATCCCGCAAACCTGTTTTTTTTGGCATTGAACTCGACCAGATTCTGATCACCCCATTGAGAGATAACGTTCAGAACCCGGTCGAGTTCAACGACAAATTCCTGTCGTTTTTCCTCAACGTCCGCTGATTTAAATGTAGAATATCTAAAATATTGTTTATGCACTATTCTGTCATCTGCATAGCAATGTATGTTGCCCAACGCTAACATGTCATTGATATGCAGAAGGAACAGCGTGGGCGACAAGACAGAGCCCTGGGGTACGCCTGCGTTTACCTGCTGGAAATTCAGACGCCGTGCCGTCACAAAGGACTCTAATGCGGCGCTGGCGCAGGAAGGCGGCAATCCAGCTGTACAATTTACTGGGCAGGCCGTATGCCGGAAGCTTAGAGAGAAGCGAACGGTGCCAAACCCTATCAAAGACCTTGACCATGTCTAGACTGATGGCCAGGTTCTCTCCATACCTATCCAAAGCCTCACCCCACCGGTGCGTGAGGTACGTTAGAAGATCACCCATGGATCGGTTCGGTCTGAAGCCATATTGCCGATCACCGAGAGCCGAGAGTGATCTTCCAGGTAATGAACCAATTGCTTGTTAATTATTCGTTCAAGCACCTTGCAGAGTATGGAGGTGACAGCTATAGGACGGTAGTTGACGGGATCTGAGCGGTCACCCTTTTTGGGGATAGGTTGAACATTCACCTCTCTCCAGGCCTCCGGGACAATTCCTGAGGAATATGACAGACGATACAAGCTTGTCAGTACTGGAGACAACTCTGGTGCACAGTTCTTTAGAACTTCTTTAGAAAAAGCATAGCCGGCCGTACTGTCTCAAGGTGCTGGTGGACGGCGTTGAGGTTTGCATGGAGTCCACGAATATTTGTGAACTCCACCTCAAAAAGCGGGTTGGCGGGAAAAGAGGATGCCGCTGTGGTACTGGTATGCTTCTTCTTTTTCTTACTTGCTGCCATGTTTGTTTGAGTGTAAGGATAAGGGGACGTAAAAGGCATGACAGTCATCGCGTTTTTAAAACAGACCCCCTCCCCTATAAATGTTAAATGAAAAACTGGAACTCACTGCTAACACATGTTTCCTTTCTACTATGATCCCGGGTCCTTTAAGTAGGGCGCGTAAAGAAGCATCTCTTTAGACCACCATACTGCCTCCATGCGCAGTGAGTATGGCGCCCTCCACTTTTTGATTCCACTCATACTTTCCATCAGGTATAGTAGAGTCACCTTGGCTGGCGTATGTCTTTAGTGAAATTTGGAATTCTGCTTGTAATAAATACACACTTAAAATAAACATTTAAAGGAGGTATGCTCTGAGCAAGAAGTACAAGACAAAATTATGCGTTTAATTTCTGTGCTTTTCCAGTATTAAATACTTTAACTCATTTTTATCACAACCTGTGACTGAATACAACAAATAAAGATTTTGATAAAAATGTTGTCATTAGTTCCATTTGGCACCCAATAGCTGTTTCTTTTTATGTACACTGCTCGAAAGAGGAAGAAGGTGAATTCAAATTGAGCAATTGTTACATTTGTGAAAAATCGGGACAAAATCAATAGGCCTTCGGGACGCGGGACGATATCATCGAATTCGGGACTGTCCCGGGAAATTCGGGACGGGTGGCAACTCTGCTTTACTGTGTCCTGCCTAGTTTGCTCCTTTAGTCACGTCTTACAACACCCGTGGGATAAATAGTGGTGGAGAATCTTTATATTCTTAATGCGTCATCAGACATACATATTATCATTTAAAACTGTAGTACTTGGGCGACCGAACTTTGCTAAGTTTTCTATATATTGTAAAACAACGCCATCTATTCTCTCAAGTAACTGTAGTGTTGCTGTGTTGAAGTACCAATCACCAACCAAATAAGTGTTACTGAAAGAGTGTTATAGATGTCGCAAGCAATGCTAAGAGTAATGATAAATGCGAAAGAAAGAGGGCTTAAATACTCAACAAGTCGCGTTTTCAACAACTCAACATAGTAATAATATAGATTTCACACCCTTTATACCTCAAATATTAAATTTCAGCGAAATCATTAGAGCCGTTCTGAGATCACACATAAATTCTTACTAATATTATAATACGTTTGTTGCTCTTTCTCGCAAAAACTACTGGATGGATTTTGATGAAATATCACAATAATATAGTTTACATATCGGAATAACACATAGGCTACTATTTACCGCCATAAATATATATATATGTACATACATTAGTGTACATACACGTGACATTGTAAGATAAATACATTTTCTAAGAGACGTCTAGCAGTAGACTTTTTTTATATTTAAGTCCACCAAAGTTACTCTCCCTGATGGAAAGCATGAGTAGATGCCAGGAGTAGGGGTTACCATCCGCATAGTGAGGGTAAGCAATGCAGCATGGTGATCCATGGTATTTACGACACTTAAGGACCGGTTGTTATGCGTTAGTCAATTTAGGGCCTGGTTGAAAACATGCGTCAGGCTTGGTCTGGCATTTGCTGAACTTAATTCAAATCGGTTCAGTATTTTCGGCGTGGCGCCACAGACAGACAAACAGACAGATTTACTTTCGCATTTATATTATTAGTAAGGAAGTAAGGATTTAAGTTTTCTACAAATCATGAATCTAATAAATACCAGAAGGTCATTAATTTATTATAGAAGTTTTAATTTAAAAATTGTAAAAAGAAATTATGACATCGTGCTTCTACGAATGTTTTGTTTGATTTAATTATTACATTGTAATAGTTTTTATTTTCTAAATGAAAGATGCAGAAAACTATCAATCTACGTAGTTTGGCAGGTGCAATTAGCAGGGTCCATTCCTTCTCGTCCCTTGCCGTATATGGGTTTAGCATTTGTGCACAAGTAAAATGAACCAGTGTTACTGTAACAAACAAAAATACAAGCTTTAACTGATCAATAATATACAATAAATCACTCCAATTAAGAATTTTGAAAAAAATGCTATTTACGAAATTAAATTTATTAAATTTATTTATGAGCTTGCCAAAGTGACTTCACTCCACCTGATGGAAAGCGTGAGTAGAAGCCAAGAGTAGCGATCACCATTCTGATTATTGAGAAATACACCTCTCACCATTGAGAAATACATCGCGTAATTGTCGTTTGAGGTTGGTCTACTGTGTTAGGGTAGTACCGCCCCGGTCGAGCCGACCCATTCGTGATGAAATCAGCGTGGCTGTACTACTTGGCTTCAAACCGTACGTGGTTCTACCTCATTCTGGAACTCAATAACTGTGAAAGGAGTTATCAAAGAAACATACCAAGCTGCTTGCCGTGAGAAAGGTTTGTCAGAAAAAGATAACCAATGTGATAACACTTTGAGAGAAGCCTCGATTTTTCTAATCCTTGTATAAATACATAAAGTTTAAATACGTGTAATTTCAAATTAACAGCTTTTTATTAAATGCTTATGTAAATAGTGAGAGATTACGCGAAAGAAACACTTAAACAGTACGTCACTGACAACCCAAAATTTTATTATTATGGAAGAGATCGCCGTGAGCGATAAGACCGCCTATTGTAAAACCAGATATCGATCTCTGTATATAATATTTTTTGTACTGTAAAGTGGTGTACAATAAAGTTAATAAATAAATAAATAAAATAAATTGTTGTTTTGCTGGTTATCTAATTATATCTAGTTATTTGGCTATGTATTTACATCTATTATGGGTAATACTATTTCTCAATATGGCATGCCCGAGCCATCATTTGACGGTGAACGTATAGAGATTACGTGATGGAAATCAATTACGTGTGTCTATGCGTGTGAGTTTGTGCGTGCTATGTAAGGTGTAACTTGGCTACTGAAATTCAAGACTAGCCTACTTTGTAACAGCGCTTTGTACAGATAGTAATATGTAGATAGATTAACATTATACTAACTTGGGGTTAATTTTAAATCCAATTATATTGATGTCTTCTGGATTTGGATCACCAGTAGACTTTTTGAAAGCGTTGTAGCTTTTAGCTTTCCGTCCAACAAAAATATACGGGTACTTCACTGCTTCAGCCATTATAAGCGGTGCTCGTTTGTGACTACAGGTACCTGTTTAGAAAATACTTAAATTCGATAATAATATTTTAGGACATCTGAAACACAACGCCATTTAGTATCAAACTAAGTTGAGCTTGTATTACAAAAAATGGATTGACTGATAAAATATACCTCTACTTATTTTTTGTAAATGCGTGCATGTTGTACACCCAAACTTTAAAGAAAATATTGAATATAATATTGAATATAATATATGAAAAAAAAATTGGTCAGACCCGGGGATCGAATTCAAAATCACAGCACAGTAGTCGCATATCCTGTCACTGCATCATACGTGCATAGGTCTAACTACATAAAGTTTCAACATTTTGGTTAGAGTATCGAGATATATTCAGTGTCTTAGTCATCGACATGTAAACAGTAAGAGAGGGATTGAAGATCGAACATTAAGTTATACTTAAAAGATTCAAATTTCTTTCAACATACTGTCTGAGGTAAATGGAACAGTCCATTTCTTGCATCCAGGTTGGACAGAGCACCCGTAATTTGGCCAGAAGTCAATATGGCCAACAGCTTTGTTGGTGCCAAACAATCCAGGGTCAGTGTGAACGACATCTACTAATTTGGCACAGTTTTTATCCAGGTGTTTTTCAATTGCTGGGTTTGCTGGGTCTAAACCTGTTATTCTAAAAAAAAAATAACCTCAAAAAGACTATTGTTTTTCACGACACATCTGACAAATGGATGTCTTGCACCAAACAAGGGCAAGTCCGTGATACGGTAACCGGACTTCTGATAAACATCCTCTTCAATTTCCAAATACATACATTTTATAGATGAATGACACCTAGACACAACAAATGATCGTGCTCATCATATAACAATTGTCTGGAGTGGGAGTCAAGTTAGTGATTCTAACTGCCAAATTAAACGACGCAACGTTTGATTTGGCAGTCAGGATCACTAAGCAGAAACTAAAAAGAGACCAACAGGCCCGTAGTCTACGTACGAATCCTGGTTTTCAAGCTTGTGAAAACTATGCTTCAGCACCTATAAGCCGCCTTGATCAGAGTTATTTCATGACGTGAGGTTACAGAATACTGTTGTTAAGTAATTCTTTCGTTGCTCTTCACTAAAGGAGTGCGGTTACTGGAGCCTTAACCTCCTCTCTGCCTGATCCTGGATAGACTCACTCACTTAAAAGCCATCAACACAAGTGCGACTCTTGAGGTTATTTACCTATTTCCCTACGCATTAATATTGATGGTCCTGCCAATATTAATTTACTTTGACTGATGGAAAACAATAACTCAAGATTAGTAGTCATCATACTCATTGTGAATGCAGATATTGCAGCATGGTGACCCACACTTTGATATATTTAGATGCCTGTGCATCATTAGGCCCCTAGTTTCGCATTCACCAAAGAAACAGGACAGTACTGACAGTATGTTATTTTAGGTTTGTCTTCTGTGAGAGGGTAGTATTACATTACTAGTACTAGTATACTGAAGCACTACTACCTTGAAGATGCCTATCCAAAAACTTGGACACCTCGATTATTGAAAATTATTCAGGGTTACGTAGGCACGGTGTAGCGACTACACGGGAAGTACTACTACACTAATAGTCAAATAAACCAGTAGCATTAGTAGCTGACCCCAATTATTGTAATACAAATTAAGACTAGGCGGAAATTCTAGTTCATAGGTACTGTGTTTCTAAAGTGACGTAATAATTCTACATTTTACTCACCTGCCAACTAGATCGCCAGATGATATTACCTTCCGGCCTGCTGCACCAGCCAAGTGTGCGCCTTCTGAATGTCCAATCATATAAACATCGTTCATTTGCACATCACTTGACTTTAGTTCTAACAAAGCCATTCCTAGGTCCTTGCCAACCTTCAAATTTTAATAATATTTTTCAATATAATACGACTGCACGGATGGCTCAGTAATTTAAGCGATTGCCATGCCATTTTTACTGAGTTATGTATTATTCTAGTCTGCCAGATGGAAAGCATGAGTAGTATCCAAAAGTGCCAGCAAAAAAAGGGCCAGCATGCTCAACGCGAATGCAGGCAATTATGCAACCCACACTATGGCGGTCTAGTAAGATGCTTTTTCACGTCCCTTTTAAGGGGCCTAGAGGGATGAGTGGCGATATCACTGCGCATTGTCAAATTTTCGAGGAATTCGTTGGCTTCTTGACTATTGATTATGCGGACTGTACGCCGCTGGAACCGATCGGGAGTGTCAAGTAATTACTTCGCGGATCTATCGCAATGATGAGAGTAGTGTTCCGCGCAGAAGTGAATCTTGGTTTTGTAATGAAAACACAGGTGCTCCGGCAAGAACCATCTCACCTTCTTTATTACGCCTTGCTTCTTCGAGGCCGCTCTTTTGTGAAAGTCTCGATGTATTGCCGTCGTTAGAGGTTCCGGCAGATATAAATGCCCAGGATACCAAACTTATTCTGTAGTGGCAACTGAGTGTTGTGGATTCAAACAACACATGGGAGAACACATTGTGCGATCCACTAATCGGTGGATATAGGGTGTTCTTTGTGTCTGTTTAGCGATACAGGATTTACTAACTGTATACATATACAAAGAACCAGTTACTTCACCTGGTAAGAGATTTGTCCCTGCGGGAGTAACATAAGCCCGTTGCAAAGCTAATGACATAAAGAAAATAAATAAGATTTTAATAATAATAATAGATATTTTGGACGTCTGACACACAACATCATCTAGTCCCAAGCTAAGCAGAGCTTGTGTTAAGGGTACTAGACAACTGATATAAATACATAAACATACTTTTGTTTTTGTAAATACATATATATTATACATAGAAAACACCCAGACTCCGAAACAAATATTTGTGAATCAATAATGGTTTACTGTCGTATATAGGTTTGAGCAAATTAGGTTTTAGCCTACCATACCTCGAGTTCCATATATGTTTGTGCGGGTTTTATTTCATGTTATCCTTCTCGATGCAGTTTACTCCCTTAGTTGGCTTTTATGACATTTACGGGATGAGTAGAAAAAATTAATTCACATTCTGTGAATGCTTCGTCTTTTTAAGCTGTTACGGTTACCACACGGTGCAACCGAGACTATTACAAATGTCAACTAAATACAGTAACTTACCCCAGCAGCTATAATCGAAACTGCAAAATAATCTATGCCGAAAAGTGCGATTCCAAGCACTTTTTTGATTGGCCGAACTATGGGACCAATATAAGCCGACGCTTCTTCCTTCCAATTTAAGGCGCAGTAGCTTTTAGTATCTTCAAAGGTTTCAATTAAATTATCAACAATGCCTACAATTAAAATGTCATCAGGAGAGGCTTCGTATCCGTGAATAAGGATAACTAATTGCTGGTCGGGCTTTATGTATGACGAGTTTAAAAGATCTTGAGACTGTTTAAGAGGTACTTCTACATAGTTAGCCGAAGAACTGTAATACAAATGGTGAAGACATATCTATTATATATAATTCTCGTGTTACGCTATAACTCACGATGATCTCTCAAACTATCTAATCGACTGTTGGGGTATATATATGACGGCGCGTGATTATATATATGTATTACATTACTGTTAATAATGGTTTATTGTAATCATAGCTCAATGTATTAGTTTCGATTATTTTAGTCGATTCTGTAATCGATATTGAATGTATTTAAATAAGAGCGGATTAGTTTCATGTTGCGCCACTAGTAAGAGCGGTCGGTCATTCTACTGACGGCTACCACTAGTATTGTGTTGTGATCTTTGAAATAAGAACTACGAGTAGAGTAAGTGATTAACTTATTAGAGTAGGAAATCTAGTGTAAATATTTCTTTTTAAATAACGACAAAAGTTATTTTTTTGTATATATTTCACTATCAACCCTAAAATCAGTAGTGGGATAAAGAACCAAGCTCATTTTGTATTATAAAAGTTTGATTTCCATCTCTTTAATTATATTTTGTTTTCTTTATATACCCACAATTTTTTAATTTGCTTGATAGTGTGGTAAATTTGTGTCTAAGTTTTGCAATATGCCTGTAGCACGTCACGACACATATCCCGTACTAGATCACGGCGCAGGGCTCGAGTTTACTCGAGTAATAGCGTGTTAATAAGTCGATGTAGTCATGATTTTCGTCGTGCAAATGGGAAATACATGGGCTAGAACTGACAAAAAGAAAGCGGACTTGTTTGCTGAGCATTTGGATATTTACGCTATTTACAATCCAGACAAGAGGCAGATCTTAAATCAACTATACCTATAAATCTATAGTTATTATGATCTATAAGTTTGGCAAGCCTCCAAATGACCGATCATCTCATAGGCCTATAAGTCTGTTGCCCATGATGTCCATAATGTTTGATAGAGTTCTACTAAGCAGATGAACACCTTTTTTTTTTCTTTTTTTCCGTGCGGAATCCCCCTCGGATGCCACATAGTTGTGGCTATGTCAGACTCGAACCGACCAAAACCTTCTCGGGCACTAGAAGTCAGGGAACCAGGTGCACCCTCGGAAGGAAAAACCCTGGGACCCCAACGTACCTCGGGCCATCTTGGTTTGCAGATGGCCCCCTACTGTAGCAGTTTAACACCAACCCTACACGAATACAAAATCATTCCTGATCACCAGCTTGGCTTCAGGGCATAACACGCTACCATAGAATAAGCCCATAGAGTCTGCACCACTATAAGGAAGACCTTAGAAAACAAATAATGTTACTCATTAGCGTTTCTGGACATCCAGCAGGACTTTGATAAAGTATGGCACGAGGGCTTGCTTTACAAAATTAAGCAGAGCCTCCCACACAGTTTTTATCTGATCCTAAATCATACCAGACAGAATATTTTGTGTGAAGGAGGCAGGTGAGATTTCCAGCTTCTACACAGTACCCATACCAACTCCAGGTGGAGTTATGTTGCTAAGGTGACACCAGGTGGTGTCACCTTAGCAACATTCGCAGATGATACGGCTGTACTCGTACTTGCGAGTAACAAAGATCCAATGCGAGCCTCAGACATGCTTCAGAATGCTCTTGACGAAGTCCACAAGTGGCTAGAGGACTGAAGGATAAAAGCAAGTGCCTCTAAATCAGTCCAAATAACGTTTACTCTTCTACATACTTTCTCTTAGCTTTACTTGATTCCCCAAGTAAAGCTAAGAGAAAGTATCTTGTCGCAACGCGAGTGTGTGAAGTACCTGAGATTCCACATGGACCGCCAATCAACCTGGAAAAACCACATCAAAGCAAAAAGAGATAAGGTTTCTATTCGGCACAGAAACCTCTACTGGATGCTTTGATGAAACTCCAAACTATTACTGGATAACAAGCATCTGATATATAAAATAATAACTAAGTCAACCTGGATGTACGGTATTCAATTATGGAGCTCCACAAAAGACTCTAATATTAATGTCATACTGAGAGGTCAGAATAAGATCCTAAGGTCCATAGCAAATGTACCGTGGTTTGTTACCAATACTGAATTGCACCAACAGCTGTCGGTGAAAACAGTGAGAGAGGAAATACAATATTCCTCCGAGAGCTATATGAAGTGGCTAAAACACCACCCAAATGAATTGGCACGCCAGCTGACCATAAAAAAGTACAAAGCGGAAGAGCGGATAATTTTCGAATGGGGTAGTAAGTAACTGTTTTTAAACTTTCGCGACTTTTACTCATACTCATGTCTTTACTGTAAACGGGACTTAAAAAAAAAGGTTACGATACCTTCTATTTTCCGACGTTTTGAACGTCGGAAAATAGAAGGTATCATTTGATACCATACTTAACAAAACCAGGATCTAATGATATGATCCTGGGGAAATCGAGGGAACTCCTCAAATATCATATACATACCTGTCCCGATTTTGGTACTCGGAATAGTTTTTCTTTGAAGTCAGTTTTTAAGGTTTCCTTGTTTATGACTCGGAACACTTACAGATTCGTCATGTCCGTCTGTCCGTCCGTCCGTCCTCGACTTACTGTCCAAACGGTAAGTGCTAGAAAAATGAAACTTTGCATGAATGTGTCTTGTAATTACGTCGATAAAGTGCTAAAATAAAATTATGAAAAATATTTTTATTTGGGGTACCTCCCCTACACGTAAAGTGGGGATGATATTTTTTTCTCGCGGCTACCCCGTCGTGTGGGGTATCATTAGATAAGTCTTTTAAAAACAATAAAAGGTTTCTAAGACTATTTTTTGATTTAGGTGTCCGTTTGCGTTTGTAAATGATCTCCGTCCTCCATAAGCGCAGGCCTGGGGGTGGCAGATTAGGCCATCTGTCACCCTAGCAGAAACAGGCCGGGGTGGAGGCGCGAGCGCTATAAAGCGCGTGCCGTGTAATTTTTAAGTGATGCCCCCCACACAGAAGGGGGCCATCTACTAGCGGTAGGTGGCCCGAGGTGCGTCGGGGTTCCAGGGACTTCCTTTCGAGGGTATACCTGGTTCCCCGACTCATAGAACCCGAGACGGTTTTAGTGCGGTTTTAGACGGTTCGAGTCCGACATAGCCACCAACGTATGGCATCCGTGGGGATTTCCGCACGAAAAAAAAAAAAAAGGTGTCCGTTTGCGAGATATTCCACTTTAAAGGGCACTTTTTTGTAAAACCAGGGCGTGTCCCCCCTCGAAAAGCAAAACAGCTGGCTCTAAAAATTTGGAAAAAATCGTGATAGTGGTCCATATAATGAACTTTGAAGGAAAACTATAAGGGATTAGATGACTTTGTTAGTTCAGGAGTTATAGAGGCTTAACTTGTTAAATGCGCTCACTTGGAAAACGTCATACAAAATTAACGCATTATTAAGTAAACATAACAATTATCTATTGGATACGATTTTAAATCCATTATGGGTGACTGAGGAACCCTTTCTGTGCGTGGCCTGACACGCACTTGGCCGATTTTTTTGTTAAAAGCATGTAATGTTTTGTTTCAATGTTTTATTATTATTAATTATTAAATAGATTAACAAAATACTTACTTTTTATAGCATCTCAAACTTGCAGCCCTTGTTGTGTGCACTTTAACTGAAAGTTAAACAAATCGTTAAAAATATTTGGGAAATATATCGAAATTGTGATCACATTAAATACAGTCTCCGTGTGGTGACGGAGTAAGAATACAGAATGATACAGATGCTAGTCTGAAAAAAAAATAGCCCAAGCTACTCTTCATCTCATCAGCTTTCTGCCAGTGAATGTCCCTTCGAAATCAGTCAGTTGTTCCAGAGATTACTTAGAACAAACAGATAATCAGACAAATCTTTTGTATTTGTTGTAATGTCTCGTTCTCCTGGCAAAAAAACGTTAGGATCGAGACAAGATCGCCAATTTACTAATAAAGAAAATAAGAACTATACTATTTTATCTATATCTATTTTCCATATATAAACTAATGAATTAATAAAAACAGTTTAGTGACCATGTAACAGAGGTCAAGCCTGTTACCACCGGGTACACAGTTTAATGGCAAGCGATAATCAAAAATAATAATAGATAATAATAATCTCGAAACCTAATTTAAATCTACATTATACAATAATTCGAAATATAACAAAATAAATAAAAAGTATTTTTGGATGACTTAAACGTTATTGGTTAAAACTATATTTTCTACTAAAATATATCATCCAATTATCAAAAAGTTACGCATCCAGGCTGTTTTGTTTACATTTAGTATCGCTTCTCGTTGACCGTTCTTTAGGAGGACATTTTTAACTAAAATATATAAATTTAACGGTATAAATTGTAACTGAAGTAATTTTATAAGTGAGACAGTTTGTGGGGTTATAGGAAGTAATCTAATAATTATAATTATTATTGGAGTTAATAAACTAATTTTAAACTTTTTTTACTATGCATATTTGGCTCGATATAAATGATAATGACTTGATATTAGAGCGGAGTCTCTCTCAAAAGAACACAGTAGAAACTTCATACAAGCAGGTTTTATAATATTAGAATAACAATATTAAGTAGGTACTTACTATATAAAACGATACATATTCTCCATATATTGTTCACAAACATTTTAAGTTTATTCTATTGGGTGTAATTTAAAAGAAAAACAAACGTTAGGTCTCTAATAATTACCGCAAATAAATACATTTAAAGTATTCTAATGGCTTGTATAAATACATTTTGTTCTTTAGTAATAAAATTGTTATCAGCTAGACAAGTTCAGTTTAAATTGTTTTTGTTGCTTAAAATTTATACATTTTTGAAAGTCAAGTTTATGTACATATCAGGCAGGGCATCGAAACTTGGCTCAATTTTTAAAACCCAGATTATTCGGGTCTAAGTGTTATCAAAATCCGGGTAGACCGGTTTTTTCGAGCATTTCGATCTTTTTATTGTATTTTTTTAAAATACACTAATCTGCGTTTATATATCGATTTCCTACAATGAGTACTAAATATAAAGGATGAGGTAGAATTTAAATAAATGAAACAGTACTTTAAAAATTACAAAAACACTTTTAATGTATATAAAAGTGATAGAGATTTATTTTTTCGTCAGAATATCTTAAAGCTTTGTAAGTAATTTAGTCTTATTTACTGCACGGTTGGCCTAGTGGCTTAAGCGGTCGCCACGCCGCTTCCTACTGCGCCAAGTGTCGTGGGTTCAAATCCCACGTGGGATAGCACTTTGTGTGATTCACAATTTGTTGTTCTGAGTCTGGGTGTTCTTTGTGTCCGTTTCATGTATGTTTGTAAAGTCCCACACAGGAATTTATATTCCTAATGCGGGAGTTGTCTTTTTAAAAAAAAAAAAATCATAGACTTGCAGAGATTAGTGTTAACATTAAATGAATTATTTTGGTAACATTCACATATTGTATTTAAAAGCTAATAGTTCTAGTCTTCTATTCTACTATAATTTTAATTGCAGTATTTTGGTTAATAATCAATTCTTTATCTAATTAAGTAAAATACTAAGTCAAAAGTAGTTATGCATTTGACACATTATATAAAGAACATAGTTAAGACATACCCTCTGACCATCTGACCACTTTAGAAAAAAGAGATATTCATATAAAATACCTAGCTGATGCCCACGGCTTCGCTGGCGTCTAAGAGGTATGAAAAATAGATGTTAGCCGATTCTCAGACCTACCCGACATGCACACAAAATTTTATACAAATCGGTCCAGCCGTTTCGGAGGAGTATGGGAACGAACATTTTGACACGAGAATTTTATATAAGACTAGCTGATGCCCGCGGCTTCGCTCGCGTTTTAGAGGTGTGAAAAATAGATGTTAGCCGATTCTCAGACCTACTGAATATGCATGTAAAGTTTCATAAAGATCGGTCAAGCCGTTTCGGAGGAGTATGGCAACGAAAACTGTGACACGAGAATTTTATATATTAGATAACTATACTTTGTCCATTCGTTTATTGTCTTTTTGAAATGAAATGAATTGAAATGAAATGATTTTTGAAATGAAATGATTTTTATTTCACATTAAATAGAGTACAAAGGTGTTTTTACAATATTTATTTTGACAGTTTCAGGGGCAGTATTATCAGTAGCAACAGCTTGACTTAACTGTCTGTTCAGTTCCTCTTCATTTGTCAAAGTAGACAACTGAATGTCAATTTCTCGCAGGTCTTGGTCTGGCAAATTTTCAAGAGGTATAGAAAGTCGTCATGACATCTGCCAGTGAAAATCCCGTTCCAATCGGTATAGCCGTTCTAGTGATTAGCCGGAACAAACAGATAGCTAAACAAAATTTTAAAATAAATATGTAGTTATGTGATGTAAATAAGTGGCATATTACTTTCATATGCATTTAGTTGTCCGTGTGGTGACGGATTAAGAATACAGAGTGTCACCACCCCTATTCATCCCACGTGGGTGTCGTAAAAGGCGACTAAGGGATAAACTACGCAAGACAACATCATTGCAAAGAGAAGGAAAACTTGAAACCAACCCGTCTGGCCAGCGTGGTATAGTAGGCCAAAACCTCCTTTCTAAGGAGAGGCTTATGTTCAGCAGTGGACTGTTGAAGTCTGTTGATGATGATGATCATTTAGTAGAAGTAGTTAATTTGAAATTACAAACAGACATTTCAATTTTATTTATATGTATATATACCACTTATTATCTACAAACGATGTTTTTCATACAGGTAAGTTTGTTAGGTTCTTTAAAAAGATTAGTTTTTTAACCAAAATAAAAATCAATGTTAGTTTTATGCTAGATACTTTATTAATCTGAGAATTAGAAGCTATTACAGTTTATATCTATTTCAGACACATGGGCGTAACGAATGGTAAGAATGAAGCACATTAAGAAAATATTACTCTATTTCGACTTTTGCTTAACCTAATCACGGTCAAATTATTGTCGTGAATGATAATGAGCGATTCCTTAATTCCGATTATTCTTAAACATTTATGACGTGCTAATCTGGTCTTAGTGTTAAGAAAACAAGTAACAACACTGTTATTTATCCAAGAATAATGTTTATGGAGCTGCACGACAAAGCACGGATTTAGAATTTTTTTAAATGTATATATAGACTTTTATATTTATTATTGTTAGATTAATATTAGGGCCCATTTATTTGATGATGTAGTGGAAAATTTGAATATACGATTGTGATTTATTCAAGCCAGCGGCATACTTATATTCTGCAAGTAATATGAAACATAGAAAACATTCTTTGATTGTAGTGGAGGCTGTAGTTTTTATAGTGTTCAGATTTTTATGTCGTGGGGCAGGTGCAATCTGAAGGGTTCATTCCAGCGGGACCTTTTCCGTATTCTGGGTTTGCATTCGTACACAAGTAGAAGTTGCCGGTAACACTGTGTAATTAGAAAATATTTATATTGTTACATAACTACGAAAAAACCTTCAATAAAACAGCGTATATTATACGGGCCCTCAGATGAATAAAAAAGCGGCCAAGTGCGAGTCGAACTCGCCCATGAAGGGTTCCGTATCAGCAAGTAACATCATATAAAATTTCTTGTAGTTCGTTATAACTTTCATCGATGTTTTTATACTAGTGTATTGATTGGATGAAAGGTAAATTGCGTGTTACGATTTATGACGTATTAAAAAAAAACTACTCACTAGATCTCGTTCAAACCAATTTTCGTTGGTAGTTTGCATGGTAATGTACAACATATATTTTTTTTAGTTATATCACTCTCTTATTTTAGAAGTTAGAGGGGGGGGGACACACATTTTTCCACTTTGGAAGTGTCTCTCGCGCAAACTATTCAGTTTAGAAAAAAATGATATTAGAAACCTCAACATCATTTTTGAACACCTACACGTATAGGTTTGATGAAAAAAAATTTTTTGAGTTTAAGTTCCAAGTATGGGGACCCCCAAAATGTATTGCTTTTTTTCAATTTTTATGTACAAATCTTAATGCGGTTCACAGAATACATCTACTGACCAAATTTCAACCGTATAACTCTTATAGTTTCGGAAATAATTGGCTGTGACATACGGACGGACAGACAGACAGACAGACAGACAGACAGACAGACAGACTTGACGAATCTATAAGGGTTCCGTTTTTTGCCATTTGGCTACGGAACCCTAAAAAGCAAACAAGTGCGTGTCAGGCCACGCACAGGAAAGGGTTCCTCAGTCACCCATAATGGTACGTGGATTAGAAATCGTAACCAATGGATAATTGTTATGTTTATGTATTAATGCGTTTATTTTGTGTGACATTTTCCAAGTAATAGCATAGCTAAGTTAAGCCTCTATAACTCCTGAACTAACAAAGTCATCTAATCCGTTATAGTTTTCCTTTAAAGTTCATTATATGGACCCCTATCACAAATTTTTCCAGAATTTTTGAGCCAGCCGTTTAGCTTTTAGAGGGGGGGGGGGACGCCCCGTTTTTACAAAAAAGTGGACTTTAAAGTAGAATTTCTCGCAAACGGAAACCTAAATCAAAAAAACGTCTTAGAAACCCTTTATTGTTTTACAAAAACCTATCTAATGATACCCCACATGATGGGGTAGCCGCGAAAAAAAAAACATCCCCACTTTACGTGTAGGGAGGTACCCCAAATAAAAATATGTTTCATAATTTTATTGTAGCATTTTGTCGACGTAATTACAATACATATTCTTGCAAAGTTTCTTCTTTCTAGTACTTACCGTTTGGACGGTAAGTCGAGGACGGACGGACGGACGGATGGACGGACGGACGGACAGACGGACATGACGAATCTTTAAAGGTTCGAAGTCATATGTACTTAAAGTACTTAGTTATGGTAAAAAGCATGTAGTAGTATGTGGTGATTACAACGTTAATATACTAGAACAGTCACCTATGTGTATTAGATTATGTACTTTATTTAAATCATTTAATTTAAAACATTTGTTTTGTACACCCACAAGGATAACATCACATTCTGCTACTTGCTTAGATAATATTTTTTGCAACTGTAGTTATTATAATGAGGTTATATTGAGTGATTTAACATCCGATCACTGTGGACAGAAAGTCACTTTTCCTATTCATACAGTGGCTAAAGTAAATAAGATCACCTGTAGGCCAATGAGTACAGCTCGCCTAAACAAATTTAATGAAAATGTTTCTGTCCGTATCACCAATATAGATTTTAGTCAGGATGATCCGAACTACCTTTACGCGTCTTTGTTTAACATGATCAAATCGGAATTTAATAACATATTCACAACTAAGACTTTTTTTAAAAATATAAAAATTAGCTTTTGTGATTGGGCAACTACTGGCATACAAATAAGTAGAGCTAAGTTGTATGAATTGTATGGCATGAAACAATATAATTTTGACCATAAGTTTGTTCAATATGTTAAAAATTATTCCAAAGTATTTAAAAAGACTTGCGCTGCTGCCAAGTCTTTATATTTAAGTAAAAATATTAAACAAGCAGAGAATAAAATTAAAGCCACTTGGAACATGATTAATGCTGAATCTGGGCGGGTCAAGCCACGTGAACATAATTTTGAATTAATTATTGGTGATATAACTGTAACTGACAATTTAGACCTGGCGCAAACATTTAATAATTTCTTTGCTGATATACCTAAAAATTCAACCAGCTCCCTAAGATCATGTCCGGTTGATGCTCAATCACTTATGAGAAGCAGTGTGAAAGAGTGTACTGTACCATTCAGTTTTAATTTTATAAACCCCACTGACATAATAAAAATATTTAAGTCAATTAATTGCAAAAAGACAGCAGATTTATGGGGTATTTCTGTTAAATTAATTAATAGCATTATTATTAAGATAGCACCACATTTAGCAACAATATTTAATCGATGTGTTGATACCGGTGTGTTTCCTGATTTGATGAAACACAGTAAAGTAATTCCTTTGTTTAAAGCCGGTTCAAAAAGCGACCCTAGTAATTTTAGACCTATTTCTATTTTACCAGCTATTAGTAAAATCTTTGAAAAAGCCATACTAATGCAATTAGAAACACATTTTAATTCTAATAATCTACTGCATAGTGAACAATATGGATTCACAAAGGGTTGCTCAACAGTAGACGCAGGCTCTAAACTACTTAAACATATATATAGTGCCTGGGAAAACTCGCAGGACGCCATTGGTGTTTTCTGCGATCTCTCAAAAGCATTTGATTGTGTGATGCATAGTACACTTCTGCTGAAACTTAGGCATTATGGCATAACAGGTACAGCGCTTAATCTTGTTGCTTCTTATCTTAGTGAGCGAATACAGTATGTTGATATTAATGGAATAAGGTCCTCCGGATCACCAGTGAGTATGGGCGTGCCACAAGGCTCAATTCTGGGTCCTTTTTTATTTTTGGTGTATATAAACGATTTGCCATTTTTTACTAGTAAGTTATGCGATATTGTTCTATTTGCTGATGACACTTCTCTTATATTCAAAACCAATCGCAAAAACGATTACTCTGACGAAGTAAATAGGTCCCTCGCATTAGTCCTTGACTGGTTTACATCAAATAACTTGCTTTTGAATTCTAAAAAAACCAAATGTATTAAGTTTAGTTTGCCAAATGTAAGGAATATCAGTACAAATCTAGTTTTAAACAATGAAGTTATTAATTTTGTTGATTCAACGGTTTTTTTGGGAATTACTTTAGATAGTAAGTTACAGTGGGGCGCCCAAATATCGTGTCTCGCAGGGAAACTGAGTTCTGCAGCGTATGCTGTCAGCAAAGTCAGACAGCTTACGGATGTGGAAACAGCAAGGCTAGTATATTTCGGTTATTTCCACAGCGTCATGTCGTATGGCATTCTGCTATGGGGCAAGGCAGCTGATATTCAAACAATTTTCATTCTCCAAAAACGTGCAGTGCGTGCGATTTACAAACTAGGTGCACGAGTTTCCCTTAGAGAAAAGTTTAAAGAGATAGGCATTATAACAGTTGCATCACAATATATTTTTGCAAACATTATGTTTATAAAACAAAATATGCATTTATATCACAGGAATAGTGACGTTCACTCGGTGAACACGAGACATAAGCATAAATTAGTAGGTCAATATCATAGGCTACATAAAACGCATAATTCATTTATGGGTCTTTCCGTGCGATTTTTTAATAGGTTACCAGCTAGTGTTATGAGTCTATCAGTGGAAAAGTTTAAAAATGTAGTCAAAACTAATCTTATACGTAAAGGTTATTATACAGTTGACGAATTTTTAAATGATAAAGAAAAATGGATTTGACTACTTGCTCCTTATCATTTTATTCTACTCATGTGAATGTTGTTATCACATTGTTTAAGAACATGATTTTACTTTTGTAAGTAAAGATTCTACGTGACTAATAAAGGCCATTCTTCTCTTTCTTTTGATCTTATAATTAATATTTTATATTTAATCTTTCGTTACCAGTAATTTGGCCAATATTTGAGCACATATAGTTTTTACCTTTGTTGTAAGTAGATGCTCCTACTATGTTGTACCCACTGAGGCTGTTGTTTTTTTTTTAAAATTAGCATAAGTTCTAATTTTTAATCACTATAATTTGCATCAGTCCTCTAACATGGTGTATAGTATATTAGTGGCAGCACCTTACCCCCATATCAGGTTTATAAACATTAAAACTATGTAAACATTGGCGATTTGAAAGGAGTGGCCGCGAGTTTTTATTGCCATGTTCTTTTCTCCGGCTCTACCTATTGTTTGCGAACATGGCATAAATGTACATGTAGAATCTTGACCTGTCACAAGAGATGTATTGCATCCTAAGTGAATAAAGAATTTTGAATTTGAATTTGAATTTGACATAAACTTCGGAACCCTAAAAAGGTAGATAACGCACGGCCTTTGCTACCAGTGAAGCCACAAAACTAAGTTCTCGTTCAAGTCAACAGCCGCGCACACACATGTATCAAAACTACGCTTCTTTTCCTCAGTATCATACTAGTTAGCAAAGTTACTGAACGAGCAGTTCCTTTGCCAAAAAAAAGCCGTCCTGCGTAGTTATACTCGTATGGTATAGAAATAATACAAAACTAAAAAGTATTATAAAGGAATTACTATTAACACGTAAGTACACACAAACCTATGTTTTAAGGCCCGCGACACCGAGCGTGAGAATTTGTGATTGAACACCCACATACATATTTTACATGCACACAGACGCATCGCGCACTGTCGCATACATACCGTAGCAAGCAATCACCGACTTTCGGTTTTTTGCTTATGTTAAATATCCATCAACTGTTCGCCTTTGTAGAACGTATTTTAATGTCTTACAACGCACGCAATGTATCTTGCCATAACGTAAAGCCCGTAGGATTCATTCAGTACAGAAAGTCATAATACTTTCTGTATACCAATCGAATGGTCAAAGATTATAAAATAATTTTACACAGTATAAAATAAATTCGCTCGCGTGCATTGTCTGTCAACTCAGATCGTTTTAAATACGCAAGGTATTTAAATACGGTTTTCATCATAATTAAGGTTACCTTTTAAAGAAGATTTATTAATGTTATTTTATTATTTTAAAGGAACACATAAATAAAGCCAATATTGACAAAAGTTTACGAGTTACATAAATTAGGAATAACCTACAGTAATACTTTTTAATTATACTTTTTTAATATTTCTTTATTATTTTATTTGTGAATAATAATTTCAAAGTAATTTGGAACAATGTAATATTAATCCTTATCATAATAAATACTGTAGACATTTAAAACAATTTTATTCTACATGAAATATGTAGAATAAAATTGTTTATTACACAATATTATTTATATAAATATTTTATAATACGTCAGAGCGTTCATCCAGGTCGCACCCGTAATTGGCCGTAATCTTACACTAGTGACTCTCAGTGTAAGATTTTATTATGTCAATAATGTGTGATTAACGATACGTGGTCTTATAGGCATTTAAAAAACATTTAAAATTTGACAAATTATACCCTCCTTTAAAACCAATCTATCCATTGCTGCAAACATCATGAAAATCGGTGCAGTAGTTTTTAAGTTACGTTATGTTTTGAGTTTAATAGACAGGTTGAAGAGGCAGAGGACTGTGTTTTTTTTTTAAATATATTTAATGCCAACGGCTTATTTACGCAATAATGTTACTAAAATAAATGTAAAACAAGTTACCTTTTCACGCCTAAAACGCTGAACCGATTTTGATCAATTTCAGTATAGAGATATATGGGACCCCGAGAAAGGACATGGCTACTTTTTACCATGAAAATCGACACACTCGCGGGCGGAGCCATGGGCAAAAGCTAGTAAAACATAAATACGACTAGCGGTTTATACATACGTATAAAAGTGAAATACTAATCATCCAAGACCAAACCATTGAGTAGTATTACTTTCCATCATCAGCTGAACATCTTGAAAGATACGACTAAAGGTAACACACATATACGAAAGTAACTCTGTCTGTCTGTCTGTTACGCTTTCACGCCTAAACCACTGAACCGATTTTGATGAAATTTGGTATGAAGATAGAACTGAACTTGGGAAAGGACATAGGACTTTTTATCGCGAAAATAAAGGTAGAAGGGTTTGAAATAGGGGACGAAAGTTTGGGTCGAAGTTCCTTATTATCAAACATAAAATCAGGTAAGATTGTTTAATCTACCCTTACCATGTCGTGTGATATCAACGAAGTCCACGCGGGCGAAGCCGCGGGCAGAAAGCTAGTTTATAATAAATAACAATAAATAAATATTTCAGACGAATGACACAGAATATCATCTACCAAATATTCGTGTGATCCGCAAATATTTATTTCGCAGTTTATAATACATAGACATACTTTTTTGTTATAAATACATACATATTATACATAGAAAATACCCGAACTCCGAAACAAATATTTGCAGATCATACAAACATTTGGTCCGACCCGGGAATCGAACCCTAGACCTCTTGGTTAGCAGTTGCATACGCTGACCACAAGACCAACAAGGCAGTATGATATATTACAATAATAAATAAACAACTATTTCGAACATCTTACACACGACATCATCCAGTCCCAAACTAAGCAGAGCTTATATTATTGATTCGACAACTGATATAAATACATAAACATACTTTTTTTGTTGCTTACCTATAGAATACACCCAGACCCCGAAATAAATATTTGCGGATCACACAAATATTTGGTCCTACACGGGAATCGAACCTGAATCCTTACTCAAGCAAAGTAGTCGCATGCGCTACTACTGCCCTCATCATTATGAAATGATGGCTACCAGCTCAGATATTGCGTCTGGAATAGCATTACAAAATAAAAAAAATATATAATAATATTGCGTGTTATCCCAGGGAGTCAATTAGACGACACGTTGATTGTAATGCTTTATTAATGACTCTCTTATCTCTGTAAGACTCCGACTAATTTGACTTAAACTAAAGCTTATATACAATGTAATATGTGTACAGTTTTAGGTGGGGGCTACTATGAAATATTATTTACTTAATTGCTTAATTGACAATATGTTGTTTATACTTCCTTATTTAATATTTATAATATTACTATTGTTTGAGGGCACGTACGTTAACTTTAGTAAAACAATTATTTAATCACGTAACCGTGTAAAGATCTAAACTACTATTTTGCTGTGGCTTCGCCCATAGATATTCCCCCTCTAAAGAGAAGAAACATCCTTATATTACTATACTATTATATATATTACTATTATATACTATTGTTGTATAGTTCTGGTTTATATATTATACTTGGAATCTAACCGTCTGGTGGGAGACTCTACCAGAACGTGTCCTTTTTTCTGTTTGCTTATCTGCTTGTGAAGATTCTGTTATCTTGTCTCCGATTGTTCGTTCGCTTATCTTGCTATTGTTTAAAATAAATGCTGGTTTGAGTCTATCGATAGCTACACTTTTTTGTTTTCCGTTTATCAAGATCGTGAAGATCTTATCATTGCGACTGATGACAAGATAAGGTCCCTCGTACGGTGGTGTGAGGCTGGGCCGTAGTCGGTCACAACGTAAGAAAACGTGCCTACATTCCGCTAACTGTGGGTGTACGAATATCTTGTCGTTCTTGCTTTGTCTTTGTGGACGCGAAATCATGTGTTCCAAGTTATCCTTAATTTCTCTGATAAAATCTGTGTACGTTGAGTTATTTTGTGTCTCGAAAAATGCTCCAGGCAGTCTAATTGTTGAACCGTATACTAGTTCAGCTGCCGAGAATCCTGTGTCTTGCCGTAAACTCGTACGTATGCCAAATAAAACGGTAGCTAACTCTTTTGTCCAATTAATTGTGTTTCCTCTTGCTATCAATGCAGTTTTTAATGTTCTGTGCAATCGTTCTACTTTAGAATTTGACTGTGGATGATATGGGGTGGTTCGAATTTTTTGAACTCCCATTAAGTTTGCTAAATTTTTGAATATTTCAGATTCAAATTGGCGTCCCTGGTCTGTGGTAATGTATTCAGGGCATCCGAATCGGGTTATCCAACCTTCGTATACCGTTCTGGCTACGGTTTCTGCAGTTATATCAGCTATTGGGAATGCCTCTGGCCATGAAGTACAACGATCTATCATTGTGAGTATGTATCGTTTGTTTTGAGAAGTGGGTAGAGGTCCTACTAAATCAATATGCAGATGGGAAAATCTTCCCGTTGGCATGAATTCTCCGAATTGTGACTTTGTATGACGATGTATTTTTGCTCGTTGACATTGTAAACATGTCTCCGACATCTCATTTACGTCTTTATTCATATTTTCCCATATATAGTTAGCTGAAATAAGTTTCCTCGTAGTATTCTTACCAGGATGGCTAATGTTATGAAAGCTTTCGAAAATAGTTTTCCTGAATTTGAGTGGTATAAAAGGGCGTTGTTTTCCTGTTGATATATCGCAATAAATCTTAATATTTTCATTTGGAAAGTGTATTAATTCTATTTTTAATGATTTATTGGCTTTTAGTCGTTTTAACTCGCTATCATTCTTTTGATATTTTTCTACCTCGTGCCAATCGATTGCAGAGGGTAAGGTTATCGTCTCGATAACTCGAGATAAGGCATCGGCTACCACATTCTTGTGGCCACTGATGTGCTGGATATCCGTACTGAATTGTGATATATAATCCAGATATCTGATTCGTCTAGGGGTATCATCCAATGATGGCTTCTTGTCGAAAGCATGCATTAGTGGTTTGTGATCCGTGTAGACTGTAAATTCTCGTCCTTCTATGAGTCTTCTGAAGTGTTTTATAGCCATATAGATTCCTAGCAGCTCTCTATCATAGGTAGAGTATTTTGTTTGGGCTTCACTAAATGATTTGGAGAAAAAAGCTATTGGTTCCCATTTTGTTTTTCTTCGCTGCTGTAGTACAGCGCCTGCGCATTTGAGACTAGCATCTGTCATTAACGCTATTTGTGCGTTGCTGTCCGGATATGCCAATGTAGTTAATTGTCGAATGTCCTGCTTGCAGCGTTCAAACGCGTGGTTTGATTCCGTATTCCACTGGATAACCGTCTTATTATTTTTCTTACTATTAATTAAATATTTATTTAACGGTGCCTGATGCTTTGCTGCGTGTGGAATACTGCTTCTGTAGAAATTAATCATACCCAAAAAACGTCGTAACTCATTTACCGTTTGTGGTTTAGGGTAATTGTTTATAGCTTGAATATTTTCCATAGTAGGAGTCAACCCTTGGCTCGTTATATGATAACCGAGGAAATCAATCTCCGACTTGGCGAATTCACATTTGCTTGTATTTATTGTTATGCCGTTTTTATGTAGGCGCTTAAACACCTCCTCTAAGTGTTCATAATGTTCCTTAAGGTTATTTTTCTTGTCAGCGATAAATATGTCGTCCACATATACAAATACGTAGTCCAAGTCTCTGAATATAGAGTCCATAAATTTTTGGAAGGACTGTGCTGCATTTCGCAACCCGAATGGCATTCTGATGAATTCAAAAAGTCCAAAAGGGGTTATTATCGCTGTTTTCTCTGGTTCAGCAACGGGCAGTATGTGAAAAGCTTTCTTTATGTCTATCTTGCTGAATATTCCTTTTCCGCTTGCTACATACGTGAAATCGAGTAGCCTTGGCAGCGGGTACCTGTCTGGTACTGTTATTTTATTTAGTGCGCGGTAATCTCCGCATGCTCTCCATTCGCCATTCTTCTTCTTGACTAAATGGAGTGGCGATGCCCATTGACTGCTTGAAGGACGGCATATTCCCATGTCCATCATATCTTGGAATTCTTGTTTTGCAATCCTGTATTTGTCAGGAGGTAATGGACGTGCTCGCGTAAATACTGGGAAACCCTTTGTTATTATTTGATGCTGTACTCGGTGCTTAGTCTGTAGATTCATTGATCTAGGCTTTGTAATATCTTCATATTTCTCTAATAATCCCTTTATTGGTTCCTGTAGAGAAGCGTGTATAGATCGCACGGATGCAATTTTTGTTCTTACTATTTTGGCAGGCGTTTTCAGACCTGTTTTTTTATCGATCAGTTTTTTTCCGTGTATATCCACTAATAATTGATAATGATTCAAAAAATCAGCTCCCAGGATTGGCATCTTGACATCGGCAATGGTAAATGTCCATTTAAAGCTTCGGCGTAGTCCTAGGTTAAGCGTTAAAGTGCGTTCCCCGTATGTATTTATAGGGGTCCCGTTTGCGGCGAATAATTGGTATTCGCATGCTTGGCTCTCCTTATTTGTGCTATTTATAACCGAAATGTTAGCACCCGTGTCGACTAAAAATCTATAACCACTGTTTGAGTCAGTTATAGTTAGACGGTTTGCTGGGTGGATAGCACAGAGGCCCGTCGTATTCTGTGCTAATTTTAGTTTTCCGATAGCCTGTTATTTTTCCATGAACAAGGCTTATTGCATCTATATGAATCCTGCTTGAACCGATTATGGAAATAACATAACCCATTATGTGAGTTTCTGTGGCGCGACCTTGACCGTGAATGTGGCGTATGTCGTGTTTGGTATTTGCTGCGTTGCATAGGTCGATTCTCGCGTATGCTGCGTAATGCATTTATTTCTATTCGCATGGCTTCCAGTTGTGACGTTATGTTTGTAACTAGGTTAATGTCAACCGCTGTTTCTTGAATATTCCTTTTGTTGTAGGTCAAGTTCTCGTAAATTTTATCGGCTAATTCGCTCAAGTTGTCTAACGACATATTGTTTGTCACCGATAATATCGCTGTTAGCGAAGCGGGGAGTTGCCTTAGCCACAGCAGGCGAATAGTGTCGTCGTTTATTTTTCCACATCCAGCTTCTTTCATTTTTCGCAGGAGCTGGGAAGGCTTCTGGTCTCCAAGGTCCATTTCTGCTAGTAGTCTGTGGAAACGTCGGTGTTCGCTCTCTTCGTAGCAGTTTATTAGACGTTCCTTGATGGTGGAGTACTTGTTTTCGCTGGGTGGGTTAGTTAATATGTCACTGACTTGATGAACGACCTCTTTTGGTAGTTTGGATATTACCATGTTATATTTGTAATCTTCGCCCTGTTTTTGTGGTGCTATTATTGCTTCAAACTGGGCGAACCATAAACGTGGGGAGTCTGTCCAAAATTGAGGTAGTTTGTCTGTGACCGTGATAGCAGCAACTGATTCGCACCCCGTGTCGCCTCTTGAAGGAGTTGTTGTTGGAGCCATTTTTGGGATGTGATAATTTCGTAATGCTATCGTTTTCTAGATTCACTGCTGAACACCATATAGGGTTCCGGTCGTCCCGGTATTATATCAGCACTAGAAACCAATAGATCACGTCGGGGTCACCAATTATTGCGTGTTATCCCAGGGAGTCAATTAGACGACACGTTGATTGTAATGCTTTATTAATGACTCTCTTATCTCTGTAAGACTCCGACTAATTTGACTTAAACTAAAGCTTATATACAATGTAATATGTGTACAGTTTTAGGTGGGGGCTACTATGAAATATTATTTACTTAATTGCTTAATTGACAATATGTTGTTTATACTTCCTTATTTAATATTTATAATATTACTATTGTTTGAGGGCACGTACGTTAACTTTAGTAAAACAATTATTTAATCACGTAACCGTGTAAAGATCTAAACTACTATTTTGCTGTGGCTTCGCCCATAATAACTATTTATAACGTGCTTATAAAATTTTAGGGTTTCCCTATGAACTAACACTGAAAACAGCCAACACCTAAAAAAAAAATTTTGTGGATCTCATAAAGATCTCATAAACATTTGGTCCGACCCGTGAATCGAACCCGAAGCCTCAATCGCATATGCTACCACAGCGCCACCGAGGCAGTCATATAAAATGAATTTTAAAAATCGGTCCACAATTGACAGAGTAATCAATGAATGTACAATAAAAAAAATAATTTAGTTAAACATAAATAATACTCCTTTTTTGAAGTTGGTTAATAATAATTTAAAATATAAAGATTGGTGTGTCTATTCTCAGACCTACCAAATATTATCAAAAGTTACACACAGTCACGTCGTCATATGTAAACAATCAAATCTCTGTGTGCGTGACAGTGCGTGTGGAGCTAAAAACGAGCGTGCGCTCGCCTTGAATATTCGGAGAACACTGAATTTTTGGATCGCGTGAACTCTGTTTTATTGCAAATTATTTCTCCATACTAAAATGTATGGAACTTTTGCCGCTAAAAATTAATGATGTTTAAGATTAAATTATGACTTTCTGGTGAGAATTAATAGAAACCTTAAATGGTTAATCTCTTTTTTGTACTTTTTTCTTGCAACTAATAAAATATTTATTTCAAATAAAGCAACATAATACTAGATTGATTCCAAACAGAAAAGGTAGATTTCGGTGATTTTAGTCACTGTTGATGATTTTTTTCTCGAAAATAAATAACCGTATTAGTAATTTTACTCGGTTTCTCTATAGATTGCTTTATTATGGAACTGAAATATATTTTTTACTGTCAAATAATGAATGAATTTGTTTCTCTTGTCATAACCGTAAGTGCTTTTTCGAGCAGTTATGGAAACGATCCCCTTAATAAGATAACAAATGACCATTTTAAAAAATTTCGACAGATAATGTTATCATCACTTTTACGTATTGACAGAGTGTTGCTAGTAGTACGTATTTCTAATAGCCTTAAAATTTGGTAATTAATTTTTTAGACTAACTCATAGCCAATAATGAAGTAGAGAGTAACTCCTCCGTTTGCCGAGACGCGGACTCCACTCAAGAACACGTTTACACCAACGGTTGTCGGTTCTGCTTTGCCCGGAAAAAATAGAAAGACTGACAGTTTGACTAATTGTAAAAAAAAATATGTTGGCATATTGGCAAATGTAAATTCCATATATTTTTAGTCTATTATGAATATGAACTACTGGCAACACTCTCCCGGTATTATATTCGTGAAATTGACATTGTGTGTGTCAAAAAAAATAAAATCTTTATTTTAATAACACAAAGAAATATCGTTTTGTGTGTACTAACGTGTGAAACGTTATCCCTTCAGATATTTTGTTCACTTTTGTATAATTTTAGGTTTTAAATATAAGGCGGCATTTTTAGGCAAACTTACATGCAGAAAGTTTGCCTAAAAATGACTTCTTGTACGATACTAACAAATAAAAGCGGCCAAGTGCGAGTCGGACTCGCCCATGAAGGGTTCCATATCAGCAAGTAACATCATATAAAAGTTCTTGTAGTTCGTTGTAACTTTGATCGATGTTTTTATAATAGTGAATTGGTCTAGTGGTTAGCGTATGCGGCTGCTGATCAAGAGGTCTCGGATTCGATTCGTATAATATGTATGTATTTACAAAAAAAAAGTATGTTTATGTATTTATATCAGTTGTTTAGTACCCTTAACACAAGCTCTGCTTACTTTGGGACTAGATGATGTTGTATGTAAGATGTCCAAAATATTTATTATTATTATTGAATGAAAGGTAAATTGCTGTTTACGATTTATGACGTATTAAAAAAAAACTACTTACTAGATTTCGTTCAAACCAATTTTCGTTGGTAGTTTGCATGGTAATGTACAACATATATTTTTTTTAGTTTTATCACTCTCGTATTTTAGAAGTTACAGGGGGGGGGGGACACATTTTTCCACTTTGGAAGTGTCTCTTCCGCAAACTATTCAGTTTAGAAAAAAATGATATTAGAAACCTCAATATCATTTTTGACACGTATGGGTTTGATGAAAAATTTTTTTTTGAGTTTCAATTCCAAGTATGGGGACCCCCAAAATGTATTGTTTTTTTTTCTATTTTTATGTGAAAATGTTTATGCGGTTCACAAATTACATCTACCTACCAAGTTTCAAAAGTATAGTTCTTATGGTTTCGGAAAAAAGTGGCTGTGACATACGGACTGACAGACAGACAGATAGACATGACGAATCTATAAGGGTTCCGTTTTTTGCCATTTGGCTACGGAACCCTAAAAAGACGCATAGTTTGATGCATGTGTGTGCGCGTGTGTTTTCTTGAAGTAGCTGATTTAGTGGCTTTTGGCTTTTTTATTGATTTGAGATTTTACTATTGTACCTCGGTTTGATATCGGATCCAACGATGTTAACATCGTTGGAATCTGGGGTGCCCTTGCTATTTGTAAACTCTGTGTAATTGGCTGCTTTCCTGCCTTGAAAACTCGAATTCAATATTGCTTCGGCCATATATTGTAACGCACGTTTATGACTGCAGAGATCTGTCAACAAAAAATGTTTTATTAAATAATATTTAAAATATTGCGTGCCTTCTTGTGTTTATGCTTATAGCCTACGAGTATGTTAGGTAGTAGTAGTAGTAAGCGAGTATCAATTCGAGGAGATCTCTCTCAAATTGCTCCAAAGGTCCGAATGTTAATCTTCGGGTGGTTTTCAGTGGAAAAACCACATACTCATGCGTCGTCAAGTACTTGATCTGAAGGTATTTTCCACTCTTCATCAAAAACAAAACAAGAGAATAATTCTATAGCATAAAGCCATAAAGCATAGTAAACTAAATAATACTTTGCAATTGGACTGACAGTTTTATTATTCTAAAATAAAATGAGTTTTTATCATACTTGCGGGAGTCAGCGGCACTGAATATCTCTTGCAACCGGGCTGAACTCTGCACGCATAGTTGACCCAAAAGTCTATATCACAGACTTCCTTGTTAGTGCCCAAGCCTTGAGGATCTGTGTGCACACAGTCAACCATTTCTGCATCTCCCTTTTTAAGAGTTTTTTCAATTGCTGGTTTTGCAGCATCAAGGCCGGTAATTCTATAAATAATAAATGATAATCATCTTGCTGTCTTTTTCGGGAAAACCCAAACCAACACACAATATCGATCCCAGGTAAGAATGGAAACCTATGATTTATCAACCTAGATTACTCCTCAGTAGACCAAAAGAACACACTCTCTGCTCGTTCAAGTATAAATTAACGTACAATAATATTTAGGTGGTCTTTTAAGACCGCTGTGTATTTTGGAAAGATTTACAGATGATTATTGTAGTGACAAGGTAGTTACCACTTACACACCATAATTGTACTAACCTAGAAATTATAATTCCATTTTTTTTCAAATTTTTGCCTACGTTTCCAGCAACATGAGCACCTTCTGAATGACCTATTAAATAAAGGGTAGCTATGTTAAAACCAAGAGACTCCATTACTTCTAAAGCATCAGACATATCACTGGCAACCTGAAAAAAAAAACTATAATATTAGCTTGGTTTGATGATGAATGTTTTTGGAAACTTTAGGGTATGGTGTTGTCGTAATATTGTAATGTTTAAGTGAATAAATGAATCTTATTATCTAAATATATATTACATTTTATATTTATTCTGCTAGTGCACTCTTAGAGCTGAAATTTTCAAAAACCCTTTCTCAGTGGGCGCTACATAACATAATAACATAAAAAAAGCTGCCAAGTGCTAGTCGGACTCGCCCATGAAGGGTTCCGTAGCAGCAATTAATATAATTTTTAAGTTCTTATAATAGTGTATTGATTGAATGAAAGGTAAATTGCGTGTTACGATTTATGACGTATTAAAAAAAACTACTCACTAGATCTCGTTCAAACCAATTTTCGTTGGTAGTTTGCATGGTAATGTACAACATATTTTTTTTTTAGTTTTATCACTCTCTCATTTTAGAAGTTAGACGGGGGGGGGGGGGGACACACATTTTTTCACTTTGGAAGTGTCTCTCGAGCAAACTATTCATTTTAGAAAAAAATGATATTAGAAACCTCAATATCATTTTTGAACACCTATCCATAGATAGCACCACCTATCCATATACCCCACACGTATAGGTTTGATGAAAAAAAAATTTTTGAGTTTCAGTTCCAAGTATGGGGACCCCCAAAATGTATAGTTTTTTTTCTATTTTTATGTAAAAATATTAATGCAGTTCACAGAATACATCGATTGACCAAATTTCAACAATATAGCTCTTATAGTTTCGGAAATAATTGGCTGTGACATACGGACGGACAGACAGACAGACTTGACGAATCTATAAGGGTTCCGTTTTTTGCCATTTGGCTACGGAACCCTAAAAAACACCATAGGGTTGGAGCCATGGGCAAAATCTCGTATATATTATTAGATGACCCACACAGCCCCGTCTTCGTCTTCTATGTCCGTTCTGTGTTGTTATACCGCGTAAACAAATTTGTATCCCATAAAAATGGTTATGTGAGCTAACCTTAAAAGATACACCTGCTGTCGTGGCTTTTTCAAGTTATTTTTCATACATTATTTTCATGAATCTTTAATTAACTCAGTACGCACGCAATGAAAGCCCTTAAAAGCAATAATTTTCTAGGGCCATTTATCACCAAAAGGAGGTGTATTGCGGAGTTCCTCAGGTTTATGTATTGGACCCATTACTATGTGCATACCATGCGGTCGCACTAGCCTGACCTCTGGCCGTGTCGTCTGCTATGTGGATGACACGCTAATATTGGCTACAGGGTCAAGCTTTCATGAAGTGCTTCCGAGCAGGGGGTGCTTGTATTGAGAATAAGATCTGTGAGCTGGGCATGAGGGTGGCACCACAGAAAACTGAGACGATATGTTTCCATGGCCTACGAAGGCATCAGGTACCACCCAGCTTATGCCTTCGGGTGGGTGAAGCTGAAGTACAGATGGGTCAGTGAGTAAAGTACTTAGTCCTCATCCTGGACAGTGGGTGGAGCGTCGAAGAGCATTTCAGGTGATTAGTCCGCCGAGTGCGCGGGGTAGCAGTTGCTCTTCAACGTTTCCTGCCAATCTCAGTCGGGGGACACTGGGAAGAAGTTCACTGCCTCTATATGGGAGTCGTGCGATCCATGGTCCTCTATGGGGTACCCGTCTGTTCTGAAGACCTGGCGAGTTCTCCCGTTGTCAGGCCCTACTCAGAAGCCTGCAGCGGTTAATGGCCATACTGATCGTGTAGGACTACCGCACACTTTCCTATGAGGCACCGACGGTCCTGGTGCGTTCTTCGCCCTTCCATATGAATGCTACGGTCTACGAGCAAATACGTTCGTTCGGTCGGAGTGCTGAAGAGGCCGCGCCAGACCTTGAGCCTGGAATGCTACCGCAGAACGCGCATAAGCAAGCTTTGGAGAGTTAGCAGGCACGGGTCGAAATTGAGGGCTGTGCTACCCAACGTGCTGTCGGAGCCGTTCTGCCGAAATTTGAAGCGTGGCTAGAAAGGACCGTCTGTGTCACCTATCGATTGACTCAGATACTCACCGGGCATGGTTGCTTCGGGATGTATAGTAATCGAATAGGAAATGAGGCATACAGCATAATGACACCACTGCGGGTCTGACTGGGACTCCGCCCAGCACACGCTGGAGCACTCCGCATTATCGACAGTTACGAAGTCGCCGAGTCCCCTGAGAAATATTGCCTCCATGGCAGTCCTCTATCGCTTACGAGTATATCATGGAGTGGTCTGAAGAGTTGTTCTAAATGGGGACCATTTGGGACAAAACTTCTTCCTCTAAAGGACAACACGTTCTGGTCTCGGAAGCCACCGCTTCAGAGTAATTGCAATACGCTCTCGAACTAAATCGTTCGGTTCTTTCTATCAGTACCGAGCCATTAAAACCTCGAACTCTATACCATTGTGTGCGTCCCCCTCCTTCTATGACCCCGGGTCCTTTAAGTGGGGCGTGAAAAAGCATCTTATATATCATAGTGTGGATCACCGTAATGCGTTGCCTGCTGTGGCAGTGAGGACGGTGACCGCCACTCCTGGATTTTGTTCATGCTTTCCATCTGGCAGGGCAGAGACATTTTTTCATTTGTCACCGCCAACATTGATCGCGGCAATGCTGGTGAGTGGTGAGGGATGGGAAATCGCGGTTTCCTTTTATAAGAAAGTTATGATCCAGAAAGAGTCCACAGGGAAGGATCGGGAAAGGGCTGTTCCGCTCGAAGGAGGCGGCGAAGGCTCCCTAATCGTCGCCTAAGGGTCGCTGCGGTCACATCCTGGGGAGATGCTATTGCATAGCATTTTTTTCACCTTATGCAATTATATTTACTTTTTATTTAAGCAATGCAGTGTTTTTTGTTCTTTGATATTAAGTTTACAAAACAATATACACTGTCTTTTTACCAACATACATTCTAACAATATTATTGCCAAACATATAATCATCCTATTAACCGAAAGACAATGACAACTAAACAGAGAAGATAATAGTAATATGAGCATATCCATATTATAAAAAAACGAAATAAAATACAGAAGAAGAATCTAGAATTACTGTATTGTCAAGGCAACGGACAACGTCCGGTGGCGGCAGCACGCATGTGCTAATCTGCCTATAGAGCACGGAGCCGCCACATCCTTGTCGCACTGCAGTTACAATCATATTCTCTATCCTTTTTAGGGTGTTAGGTTTTTTCGTTACGGAATTTCTTGATTCGGTCGCCGCGCTCAAAGCCCGCGATAAAAGCTATACAATAGCTTAAAAAAAGTCGTGTGATACTTGGGGACTGCCGCGGTAAAGCTATTGCATAGCATTTTTTATTACCATAAGAAATTATATTTATTTTTAATTTATGCAGTATTTTTTGTTCTTTGATATTAATTCAAGTTTACAAAACAATAGGTATACACTGTCTTTTTACCAATATACATTCTAACAATATTATTGGTAAACATATAATCATCCTATTAACCGAAAGACAATGACAACTAAACTGAGAACATAATAGTAATATGACCATATCCATATAATAAAAAATCGAAATAAAAAAAGAAGAACAATCTAGAATGACTGTATTATCAAGGTAACGGATAACGTCCGGTGGCGGCAGCACGCATGCGCTAATCTGCCTATAGAGCACGGAGCCACCACATCCTTGTCGCACTGCAGTTACAATCATATTCTCTATCCTTTTATCCACTCGTCAGTGAAGGTCAAGAATGTGAATTATACGCTTATTATGATGGACGCCTAGATTAGGACTTGCAATAATTTCGCGAATCTGTGACTTGCAATAGGATGTTAGGTTTTTCCGTTACGGAATTTCTTGATTCGGTCGCCGCGCTCAAAGCTCGCGATAAAAGCTTTAAAATAGGTTAAAAGTATGTTTATGTATTTATATCAGTTGTTTAGTACCCATAATACAAGCTGCTTAGTTTGGGACTAGGTGATGTGTGTAAATATTTATAATTCTTTTTTTTTAATATTTATTTTCTCATAATTTATTTAGTAATTATGTGTATTAGTGATATGTATGCTTTGATAAAATATGTAAGTAACTTTATGTATTGTTATATTAAAAAATATTGTAAAAGTACTGACAACCTAAAATTTTATTAAAAATATCCTTAAATGGTTGTCTGGAAGAGATCGCCGTGAGCGATAAGACCGCCTATTGTATAACCGTCGTTGATCTCTGTAAATTTTCTTTTTGTACTGTAGTGGTGTGCAATAAAGTTATAATAAATAAAATAAATAAATAAATAAAATTATTAGTTACTGTAGTTTAGAGGTAGCTTTAGCCCGCCGATCTTCTTACGTGTACCAAATTTCATTTAAATCGGTTGAGTGGTTTGGCGTGAAAGCGCGACAGACAGATAGAGTTACTTCTGTATTTATAATATAGGTAAGGACGATGTGAAGAGTATAATTACCACCAAACCAGCTATAACTGAAACGGCAGGATAATCAATTCCGATAACTTCCAACCCGAGAAGGTCTTCAATGGGTTTTGTTATCGACCCAATGTAGCCAGCAGCTTCTTTCTCCCAGTTCAGGGCACAATAACAATTACCGGGACCGTATTTTTCGATCAAACTTGATACTATATCCAAGATATTTGGACTGACATTAGTTGAGTATCCGTGAATAACAATGTGTAATTTGCAGCCATTTGGAAAGTACTCTGTGTTGACAAATTGTGGACTTTCCTTGAGCGGTAGTTCTTTAGAATTCGTTATTGAGCTGAAATATAATAATTAACTTAAGTTGAAGGAGTAGGTCAAAAACTAAATTACATACTATCGTGATTCTTATTCTAGAAAAACTAAAAACTAGTTTTTTTATATAAGTAGGTGAATCCCGCGGTGTTACCCGCGGTTATTGTTGTAAATCGCGAGTAACACGAAGCGAAGCTTGTCAAAAAGACTATATTATATTCCTTGTGTCATCGACTTTCTGCCAGTGAAAGTCTCGTCAAAATCAATACAGCCGTTCCAGAGATTAGTCGGAACACACAGACAGACAGACAGAAAT
Organism: Phragmatobia fuliginosa; assembly: GCA_932526445.1. NCBI lineage: Eukaryota > Metazoa > Arthropoda > Insecta > Lepidoptera > Erebidae > Phragmatobia > Phragmatobia fuliginosa. The sequence continues at coordinate 8,271,062 of OW052064.1, read as the reverse complement.
TTTTAAATTTTGCGTTATTGATGAATGGTACCGTAAATACTTTAATATTCATTTAGTAAAAACTGTTCATTTGATAAGAAAAACAGACACTCCAATTTTATTAAGTTCTATAGATGACTTTCAGAAATACGTACCCTTTGTAACAGATAAGGCTAGCAGCCTCAGTACCATAAGGTGATACTGAAAAGAAAATAAAGAGTTATTATATTATATCAAGTAAGTACACTAAAAACAATTTATGGGTAGTGTATAATTTAAATTCAACTTTTCTGTTGTAGGTAATATTGACAGTAAATGAATGTTAATAAAAAAAGGTACCTTTCTTATTTATTAATACCAGTGGCCGACAGGTGGTTGCCAAGACCATAACTCATTTGAAATATAAATGGCAACATTATTGAGGTTCTATTCAAAGACTATAAATACTATGATCACGGATTTCGATAAGGCTACGCCAGGGGGGTGTCACTCCGTACTTTAAGTATAGTCGGCCGCCTGCCTACAGCGCAGGTCATTCCGGTGGGTTGTCGCTTATAGTCTAGTCGAAAAGTTGAAAATGTTACAAAATACAGATACTGCTCTTAAAATTATATGCGATAGCTCATTGGATCCGGAATGAAGCCTAGAAAAATGTGCCAAAAGCGTGTATTAGCACATATAAATTGCAAAAGCTATAAACAATTAAAGATGAAAAAAAATGACATTTCGTTTATTGCCAATATTTCATAAACTATTAATATTAAAGAAATTTCAAATAAAGATTCTGAAAGAGGAGGAAATTTGCAATAAAAACTCCCACTCCCGGAACTCTATCTTCATTATTTATAATTTTAATTTAACGCTGAAAATAGGTCTTTGTAATAATGACACAATATTGCGGAGAATTCTTCGTTGGAGATTGTATATGTTTTGTAGATATGTGTCATATGTGCGACCATAGCTGCTCAAACCAATTAAGACGGTAGTTCGAGAAAATTTTGTTAGTTAGCAATTGTTTAACTTGTTGAAAAACTAACTTTAAGTAAAACTTCAACGGGAATAAATTATTTATAGTGTTCAGAACACACCATAATTTTTTCAAATTTAAAAACAAATATTCAATACCTTAAATAAATTAATTAATGTGCCGTACTCGCTTTTGACGCCACGCGTGCAACCTAAAAATGTCGCGCGCAAACCTATTTTCAGCGTTAAATTAAAATCATAAGTAATGGAGATAGTTCCGGGAGTTAGCAGTTTTTTATTGGAAATTTCCTCTTCTTTCAGAATCTTTTTTTTTGAAATTTCTTAAATATTAATGGTTTATGAAATATTGGCAAAAACCGAAATGCCATTTTTTTTTCATCTTTAATTGTTTAGAACTTTTGCAATTTTTTATATGCTAATACACGCTTTTTACACATTTTTCTAGGCGTCATTCAAAATCAAAATCAAAGCATTTATTTCAAGTAGGCCAGTTACAGGCACTTTTGAATTGTCGAAACAAAATGTAGCTACAGTCCCAGTCACAAGACATAAAAACTGTGAAAGTACTGTAGTTGCCCATTCCCTAGCGTAGATCTCTATGGAGAAGAACGGGCAAGTAACTCCATGGACACTCTTTTAAATCAAAATGTTTTTTACAAAATCTTGGTTACATCATTCATGTTGAGATGGTACATTATGTGAGAACGATGTAGCAAGACGTGCACGTTAAAAGTGTCCATAGTACAACAAAAATACAATTGAACTGAACTGAAATGACATACTCTCAAGCGCCAGGGCAGATTCAAGTCAAGAAAAGACGTAGGTTTTCAGTGAATGATAGCTTGAATAGCTTCCTAGTACATAGTACTCACACAATATGGGCTATGCGATTATATAATACTAAAGAGATTGAATCTATACAATGCAAAGAAAGTTGTACAATCTTCAGCAGCTCCAACAATACCATTTAATGCTATCAATTTATGCGCCCCTGTCCTTGTGAAGCAGGACCAGCATTGAGCCAAGCATTTTTATCAGCGATATAATCGCTCAACTTGTAATATGCTTGCTTACATAGTGTGCGTTTAATGCATGTTTTAAATTTTGTCTCATTCAGTTCAAGAATACTTTGTGGAATTTTATTATAGCATCTCAAACAGTACCCCATAAAAGAAGAGTCTACTTTAGCGAGTCTAAAGCCTGGCTGAACTAGTTGGTCCCTATTTCTAGTACTGTAATTATGTTTGTCACCTCTTTTGCCAAAAAGATGAAGATTTTTCCTGACGTACATTATGTATTCCGGATCCAATGAGCTATCGCACATAATTTTAAGAGCGGTATCTCTTTTTTGTACCATTTTCAACTTGTCGACTAGACTATTACGCACGATATGCGTCACGTTCGTCGCCGCGTCGCTCTCGCGCATTATTGAAATTTTTTAAACTTTTCGATACCCACAACGGCTTCTTATGACAAACTCGATCTTTTAATTCATGTAAAAGATATAGTTCTGTTCACGGATGTCTGAATAAAAGATTTAAGGTGTTAGGTAGGAACTAATCTGTTCGTATCGTACGTAAATACATACGACGCGAACAGATATTTCGATGTGATATTATTTAAAACGTCATTTGTTGACAAAAGTACCTACAGTTATTTTTTCAATAAAGTGCTGGAGAAAAAGTAGTTACCTATATTAAAATTATTTTTAAAAGAAGACATGTCAGAACAGATAAGAGTTACACGATAGAAAGAAAGAACTTAATGTAATGACACCAAGGGTCTCTATTTCTTTAATTTACTTTTCGGAGTGAGTCTTCTGTACTGGTACTATTATGTATTAAGTGGCTACGCACGATGTTACGTGTGGTGACGGATTAAGAATACAGAGTGTCACCACCCCTATTCATCCCGCGGGTGTCGTGAAAGGCGACTAAGGGATAAACTACGCAAGACAACATCGATGCAAAGAGAAGGAAAACTTAAAACCAACCCTATACCAACCCGTCTGGCCAGCGTGGTATAGTAGGCCAAAACCTCCTTTCTAAGGAGAGGCCTATGTCCAGCAGTGGACTGTTAAAGGCTGTTGATGATGATGATTGATGCTACGATGTTAATTGACAAAAGAGTGTCTTTGCGTGTGTGTATCAAATGCATGGTAGTGTGAGTGACGTTTTGTTTTATGCATATTTTCCTCTATAAATGTGCAAAATTTCATACTCTTCCGTACACGCCATTTTCGTAAAAAGGGGTACAAAGTTTTTAATTCACATATTATTAAATAGATTTTTAGCATTTCTAATTTTGCTGCTTCAGTTTTTCAAAAATAGTGCTAATAATGTTCATTTCACGAAAATCAGCTAATATATACATATATATGTATATATAGTATAGTATAGGATAATAGTCAGGGAACCAGGAATACATAGAAAGGACGTGTTTCATATACCTGACTCTAAGGGCCGAAACTGCGTTAAGCGGGCAACCGTCGCGTGTCCACGCGCGTGGACTCCGTGGAACCGCGACGGTCCCCGTCACGGGACCCGTCGCGGAGACCGGATTATTTTATTACTACTGAACAAGCCCGTGCGTGTTACCGCTGGCGGGCACCGCGCGTGCCCCCGCGACAAGTCCCGAAGGCGCGCCCCGTCGCGTGGGTGCGGGGCGCGGCTCCCCGTGACGGACGCCCGCGCAGGTCCAAGCGACCGGGCACTTTTGTATGAAACCGCCCCCGCGCCCGCTTAACGCAGTTTTAGCCCTATAAGATGTGTGCGCTCCGGCGCGGGTTTTTATGTCACGTAATAGTTTCAACCACCCTTTGGACCCTTAAGGATCAGACACAAGTGATCATGAACCATCCTTTCCCGGTTAACAACTCCGCCAATCGTTAGAATATCGTTTTCCGTGTTTACGTATTTTAGATAAAACTTTTATTAACCATCCCCTTATGTACACGTTTTTATTTTACAATAAACTATGCAAACTCTAGACTACAAAAAGTGAACTTAAATTATAATAATAAGGTCAACTTACTAGTAATTATGGAGACCATTGTCAATACGAACCACATATTTACTATAAAATTTGTCTTTCTTCGATGAAATAAATTATGTTCTTATATCGCAGAATCAAATATTAAAGGAATGCCAAAATTACCTTTAAATCGGTTGTTATATAGTCTACAGTTAATTACAGTCATGTTTGCAAAAGAATACACGGTCTTTGTTATTCAAATCCACCAAATAGATAAAAAGATCGCTTTATTTATTCAAGTGTCGTTTAATATTCAGTATTTTGTCCTTCATACGACTTAAAATAAGACAAATTTACTAGCACGAATTGATATCAAGAACATCTAACGCACTGCATGCCTTTGACCTACATTTCTAATTTCTATTAAGTAGTTCGTCACAACAACATGTAGGCACACTTGTACATATTCAACATACATATTATTTTTGAACGCAGGTATTCAATTTTTTACTATTGCACCTTAATAAATACATGAGAAAAATTACTTGTTCTTTATCAATAACTTGCGATTTTAAAACCGACTACAAAAAGAAGCTTCTCAATTAGTTATGATTGTTCGTTAATGGTATGGTATCGTTAATTTATGTATGTTATGTATTGTTTAAAACGTATTTGTGTCTGGTAGTCATCTGGGGTCGTCGTCGTCACGAGTCGATTACGGAAAGTAAGATTCTTGAACGGTTACCTCTTGGAGAATAGTTTTATTGTACTTTATGTTCGGTTTTATACGAGTTTCAAATCACTTATTTGTTAATTGTATTCGAAGGAGTAACATTTGACGGTGGTCGTGTACGTAGGATACCTCTACGATTAATGGCACTTAAATTGCTTTTTTTTAACTTTACTGATTTTTTTACCTTTAATTCCTTAAGGGACTCTGGGTTGCTGTTGAAAACTTTGCTTATAAGGTATCCCCAAAGAATGAAGTCTATGGGGGATGATTCCTACGTTATATAGTAATTGATATAATTTATCCAGAGATAAGCCAGCCACAGATTACCCAGAATTCGGACACTCTTTAACTCGTCAAGATTAAGATGTCATTATACGCATTGTAGCGATAAGTTTTATACTTTTATGATATATATATAATGTAGCTGTAAGCCATACCATAAGCATATCTTAGTGAGTGGGGTTAAGGTATAAACCAGTGCCTAAATAATAAATATGGGTGCCATCATGGTCACCGTGGTTGTATATAAACTTCCTTAAATTTTCAAAGATTTAGTATTACAGTTGTGAGATGTAGTACTATTTAGTATATAAGTATGACGCATAACCAGTATATAAACATGTTAATCTTTTAAATATATTCAGTATCTATCCAGCAGTCTTTTGTTTTACTCATCTCTAAGTGAATCCTTTACATGGCGACCCTGCCTAAAGGTGTCAGCTAACGCGAGCGAATTCGACTCGCACGCATACCCTAATAGGGAGTGTGCTTCATAAACATTGGTGTGTTAATGCAAGATTTTAACAATGTTTAAATTTATCATTATTGTATTTGCGATCTGTAACACGAAAAACTCGTGTAATTATTATGAAAAATGGGCACACCCAAATCAAAGGAAATTGTAGTTGCACAAACAGCAGCAGGGAGACAAAATCAAGCATCCCTACAAGATTTACAATACCATCTATCGATGACGAATATATTAAGAGCGCGCATAAAGCTAAATCGCCTATCTTATATTTGATTTTACATGAAAAGTTCCAAATTGTTGTTAAAATAAAAATCAGCGTGAGTAACTACATTATACTTTCAAGGACTTAATGTGAACAAAAACATAAACTAATACACTTTCTTCGATAAAAAAAAATCACGAAGTAACCTCTAATTTTCTTATTTTTTCGTTTTATATACAATATGGCAATGATTATTATGATAAAAAAAATATTATTCATTGTAATTGTGCATGACCAATAAACGTGCTTATGCATTTCTTAAAATTACTTTTAATTTTGGATTTATTGGGATAAAACACTTTTGGCGCTTACTACGCTATTATTCCGCGGAAGATTTCATGTTCCGTCGCATGTTGCGGGAGCTTCAAGCATATTTCTATTTCACAAATCAGTCACACACGCTCTGTTGAGACGAGTGGACTGCGCTCAACTTTGAATCGCTGTCTTAATTGATCGCGTGGTTTGAAATAAATCGTAAGAAAAACAATTCGTTAAAATGGGAAACAAGAGAAGATTATTGAAGACTTCCGACACGACAACTAAAGAAGTTACAAGAAGAAAAGATGAATATTTTTTTCCCAATTGAATATGAAACTTATGACTTTAAATAAAAGTTGAAAATCGATCAAAAAAAAATTGAATGATTGTGTTACTGGCCACCGTACCTATGTTTTATGTGTAAAAAATAAATCAAAACATTATTCATTTGTGAAATTTAATGCATGCAATTTTAGAATTTATTGCAACATGCATAGGGTCTAAATTAGTTTCTCCCTCCGTAGACAATTTTGTGATCACTTACCAGTAGTAATGAGATCTTTAAAGGTCTGGATAAGTTACAGAAAAATACTATGGATCTTACTAGAATTGTATAAAAATAAATGGCAAAATAATATATCTACTGCCGCGCTTTATTTTATGCTCGAGTAGTAATACTAATACCTACGCGTGTCGTGTAGTATAAATAGTATACGCAAAATAAAAAGATGCTTTTAGTAGATATCTTAGTGTTTATTCTATGCTAATTACTATTTCTCATTCTTATAAATCTGAAATATAGTGCATTGCTTGCAGATTACAGGAAAACCTATAAGAATTCTATCAATTGAAAATAAGGTTCATTTTCAGGGGACAATTTAGGAAATAAAAAAAAGTTTCGCAAATCTTACTATTGTCATAAATGAAAGGCCTTGTTATGAGGATTTCATATATATTTTTGTTATTATTGTAAGATAGGTAGTTTTGAATTTATTAATATAAATGGAATTCATTCTTTTTGTATTTTTTTTTTTAATATTTCATGCTCGCTTATTAAATTATTTAATATAATAATATGAAAGAAAAATTTGACTGCAGGCAGAATTCAAACCTGCGTCTTCCGGCTAGACGCCACACGCTATGGCCACTGATCTTTAGCGTGATGTTAGGTACATAGCCTATAGCCTTCGACGATAAATGGGCTATCTATCTAAAATAATTAAAAAAAATCGATCTAGTAGTTCCTGAGATTAGCGTGTTCAACTCAGCAAACTCTTTAGCTTTATACTCATATTTTATTACTCACTTTTAGAGAACTGGAAGAGATCGCCATGAGGGATAAGACCGCCTATTGTTGTACATAGTTTGTAACACAATTGTTTCTGTTTTTCTTTCTTGTATGATTTGTGTATATACTTAAAGACAATAAATAAATATATTTATGTATTATTCGCGTACACACAATAATCAGATGAAATAATCATCAGATTATTTTGCGTTTACTACTATAGAAATACGCGTCAACAGAGTGCAGCTGACTGCAGCAGAGCAGCGAAGTACTTGTCTTTTGGCGCCAAACTGCGCTGAGATCGCTGTCGACGTAAGGGGCGGGTGCGGGGCGCGCGGGTGAAATCTAAAATTTTGCTGGCTTTATGCGCGCTCTTAATGCTGATTTTTGTATTGTTAGCAACCTGCGCTGTATTGTATATAGCATTTCGAATATACCGGAAATGCCACTTGCGTTGGGTACGGCAGGAATTCCAAAGTAGCGCAAGAAGGGGATCGTTCTTTGGTAGGCGTATTGCATACCCAGATATGAAGATAAATGATACCGGAGTATAAAACCAATTTACAAGTGTGCAAAGCAATGGTTTTGTTGTGGTGTGTACAGTGAGGTTCTGCAGATCTATATAACTTTTATGTGTTAAATATATGTTATTTGTGTTTTTCAGCTGCAGTGATAGTGCCAATTAAATAATGCACTTAAACATGTTCTTGCAACATCAAATATTGTAAGTAATAAATGAAGTGAATGAATCATCCTATTTTGTAATCAAGTACGTATTTTTCTCTTATTCTTGTTATTGGTGGTGATATTTTTGAGTTGTTAAAACTAATTTGGTTACTATAATGAAATAATCTAAAGAGAAATAATAACATTCTATGGAGGACGAGAACATACAAACATTGTATATGGAGTTACTAGAAGTAAGAAAATATTTAATAAAAATTGGGCCTTCTCGTAGAACTGGTAATATTTTAGAGAAAAAATTGAAGGAAGCGAAAAGTATAATACAAAAATATAATTCGTGTGTGGATAGTATCAGCAAAACGATAAGTTTAAAAGGAGAAAATTTGTTAATAAAACATTGTGAGAATTTTGATAGATTATTTTCAGAAATAGTAAAGTTGTGCCAAGATACACATATTGTAGGAATAAAAATGGGCAAGTTTGACCTAAAAGTTGCTTTGAATTTGTTACCTGTTATGACGGATGAGGTGTCGAATACTAGAAATTTGATAGATGGTATCTAGTACTATAGTTCAGTTATTGACACTTAATCACAAAAAGAATTGATTATGTTTGTATTGAAAAGTAGATTATCACAACATGCTAAGTTGAAAGTATCTAAAAATTACGAGACTGTCGATTTACTTTTGAGTGAAATGAAACGTACGTTATTACCACAAAAGTCGTCTAGCGCGTTACAAAAACAGTTGTTAAACCTTCGACTTCCATTCTGTTCCAAACTTTCGCGTTCCATGATAATTAATATTATTTTTACATGAATTAACGCGATCACTTATTAAGTGTCACCTGGTCGAAACGTCAGGCAAATCAGAGGTATGTAATACCCTTAATAAGTGATCGCGTTAATTCCCGTAAAAATAATATTAATTGCCAAAATAATGTTTTGTTTTACTGGAAAACAAGACGTCACTAGTTCTCTCTCCGGAACGAACGGAGCGACTGTGCATACGTAGTGGAAACACGGACGGGACGGGGCACTTAGCGGGGCGGGACGCGCTATACAGTTGTCCCGTGAGTGCCACGTACCCGTCCCGTCCGTGTCTCCGTGAAGTATGCATTTCCTTATACATTTTGTATGAAACGATGTTTGCAAAACTTCCCGTCTCATCCCGTCCGTATAAAAACCCGTCACGTATACAGCGGCCTCTAATAAATCTCGCGTCTGCGTCGTAAGTTATTCAAAGTCAAACTTCGCAATATATTATTTTTCGAATTACCTTGTTTTTTGTAGGTCCGATGATGTTAACATTTGTTACAGAATTGTAGGGCATAAAATTTGCGACAAATTTGATCCAATTTTTTATTGATACGACCAACCATTTTTGATATGGAGGGTGGAGGGTCCACATCGCTTAGATTACTAAGCGATGTGGACCACGATCTTCATTTTGGTGTTAACTAATAACTTAACACCAAAATGAAGATCGTGGTTAGCGTATATGGCTACTGATAAAGAGATCTCGGGTTCGATTCCCGGTTCGGACCAAATGTTTGATCTGCTAATATTTGTTTCGGAGTTTGGGTGTTTTCTATATAGATATATAATTATATTTATATCAGTTATCTAGTACCCATAATACAAGCTCTGCTTAGTTTGGGACTAGATGATGTTGAGTAGTCAGATTCCGAAATATTTATTTATTTTTACACGACTAATTTTTAATGTACAGAGAAAAAAATATGTGGTATTCAGCTTTCGATACTGAACATATTTATGTAATTAAAACAAAAAAAAATACGTGTTAATATTTTCCCGAAAACTACCAAATTTTTGTTCATAACGCATGATATAATTCACGACATCATATTACGTAACAAGAAAGTGTCAATGTCCTAGCCTGCGGGTGCGGGTGCGAGCGGGGTACCTAATACCTACGATGCGACGCGTGCGCCTAATGGCGGCATGCTTTGAACTTTGAACTGATTTGACTGTATTGGGCGATGCGTCGTACACATTGAAACAGAAAATGTTATTCATTGATAATTAAAATACGCGTGTGTAAAATATTTGGGTGACAATAAATTATGGGCGTATTTTAACATTTTAAAAACCATAATAACTCAGTTATTTTAGTTTTTTGGGTATTAATTGTTCTATGGTGTTTTATGTTAGTATATAACTTCTGTATCTGCCCCTAGTTTTTCTCTGGTAATTAAAAACTAACCGTGTATACAAGTTTACAGCTTATTATCTCTCATTCTGAGGACCACTTTATTTTGTGTATTTAACTGGACTCTGAGAGAATAATCAAAAAATCGAAAACCGTCGCCTTAAATACAAATTTTTAGAGTCCTTCCCGCGTAGGCCATTACGGTGGGTTGTCGCTTACGCACGATACGATTCACGTTCGTTGCCGCGTCTCTCTCGCGCATTATTGAATTTTTTTATACTTTTCAATACCCAAAATGGCTTCTAATGACAAACCTCGATCTTCTAATTCATGTGAAAGATATAGTTCTGTTTACGGATGTCAGATTAAAAGATTTTAGATGTTAGGTAGGAACTAATCTTTTCGTGTCGTACGTAAATACGACGCGAACAGATATGTCGATGTGATATTATTTAAAACGTCATTTGTTGACAAAAGTACCTACAGTTATTTTTTCACTAAAGTTAAGTGCTAGAGAAAAAGTAGTTATTATACCTATATTAAAATAGTTTTTAAAACAAGGCATACGTGATTACGTCAGAACAGATAAGAGTTACACGATAGAAAGAGACGCAATTGTAGGTAAATATAATCGTAGGTGCTTCGGCGTTGTGTAAAATGAAAGCGTCAAACACTATTTGTTCAGATGTTGTCCATAATTCTTTATAATTCCTTGGTTAGTATTTCCAGTACTTAAAAAAAGTCACTCACCTTTTAAAATAAAGAAGACACCGATAAATATATTTTTGTTCTGTTTCAAATGTTTTTCAGTGTCATAATACCAGAACTTAAGTAAGTAATATACCTGGAGTCCAAATTTACCCCACTTTCCTTTAATCTCTGGGGAAGTGGAGGGGGAGGGGGTCTCATAAAAGTGGCAACGTGTTTTTGTCTACTAGATTTAATTTGATATACAATTAACCAATGTACGTTATGAGCGCATAAATGCAACAAAATCATACCTACGTACACCTGCCTGCGCAGAGGTGCGGCCAAGTGCGCAACGGCAACCGTGATTTTTCAGTCTTTGAATATACGATGTGTACGATGTTTTATTGAAAAAACAAAAAACAAGTCAATGAATTTTTTTCCGAAAAATCAATTAAGAATACTAGCGACTACATTTTGATAGGCAATGGCAAGGCATGCATGCTAAACTCTTTTATTGAGTATCATTCCATATTTTTGAGATGGAGCCCGTAGATCTGTAACACAGGGATAAGTCTAGCATGGATTCTCTACTGTCACCCACAAAGAAACCTCGAAACTTTTCTTCTTTTACCTAATCTATTGCTTGTACTAGTATCATTTTTGAAATTAATGAATAAGTTATGGAAGTCTATAATCAGGTGATTCTATTGAAATACTGTAACGTTTCGTTTCCAATCACCTAGGGTTATTTAGCTGTGAACTCTTATATAAACTTAAAATTAATTAAAATATGAATATTTAAATATGAAATATCAACACGCACAAAAAAAATCACTGATTTATTTAAAACAATACAGTTACACAAATACACAACACGTTTATTTATAAAAAAATATGACTAGTTTTAAATTACTCTTAATTCTAAATAACTGAAAAAATAACATCCCTTGTTCTTATCTTAGCTAATTCGTAATGTCACTTATGAGTTTATGAATGTACAACAACTTACAAAGTAGGATTCCTTCTAAATTAAGACGGATTCCCTATTTTACAAAAGCAAAGTAATGAAAAAATCTTTAAACACTTAATTTACTAACAATCCGAATACATTAACATATATTTACATTTCTTATAATTAGTATCCTGTACATTAAAGTCAATTAATTTAGTTAGAAAATTTTAGTTCGTTAATTAGAAAAACTTGAATATCCTTTCTTCATGATTATAAGAAAAAAAAAGAATAAATGTTTAGACTTAATTACATAGAAAAACTGATAATCATGCAAATTACACTAAATTACAACTGGCACGATATCTTCAGTGGATAGGAATTGAGGCTAGCAAAGTATTTAGCACACATGTTTCCTTCACATAGCTTCTACCAAATAAAATGTCATACTATAAAATCATACATTAATGTCTTGAAAAAAAAAAGTTTTTTATTTCATCTGGTTAGAAGAAATATTGTCTTAACAGCACTATTTACACATTTTTGATTACCAGTCACCCGTTTCATGAAGTTCGATTTTTTATCGATATCAATACCCAAAAACTTCTAATCCTGTTTATAGGATTCAAATCTTAGTCTATTACAAAATTGTATGCAACTATCTCCATAAGTTTTAGATTAATAATTTCAAGGTGGAGCGTTCGATATATTATTAGGTACTACTTCTGAAACATTGTCAGCGGTATCTTCTTCATTTTCGATGCTGATCGGTTCCTCTGGTTCAGCTCTCATGAGAGCCCTATATTTCTTGGCAATTATTTCCCAATCTACGACATTTTCTATCTTAGTAGCGTTACTGAAGCTTAACTGAGAGCCCAAAGGACTCAAGTGGACTACAGATAGTCGCGTCGAATCTGAAAAATGATATTAAAATATTCAAGATGGTTTTAATATTCAGTGTGATATTAGATATTTTAAAGTTAAAATATATAATTACCTTTGGGTACAACCTGTCCACGTTTGACCTTAGATAGCCATTTGACTCCAGCCTTCGATCGGGCACTCATCTGATCTTGTCTCTGTAATCCGATCATGTGAACTAAACTTGGTCGCTTCTTCTTACTCAGCCGATCCTGCATCATAATTTACATAATTGAAATAAACATGAAGAAATAGGTTTGATATATAAATACTATAGATGGGTTGGGTTTCTTGTTACCTTGCACCTAGCAATAAGCCACATGAGCCAAGTAGTGACTAAGTTCAGCGGAGACGGTGCAGTGTTTGTACGATGCATGTTACGAATCAGTTTTGACAATCCATATTTCCATTCTATATCAGATTGTGCCTGAAATATGTAAAAATCACGATTGTAAATAAATTGTCACCATTGTAAGTCATCTAAGTGATTCTGTATAAACAGATTAGTAAATGTACTAGTATATTTTTTTGAAAAGTTTTTCCATATAAACGGTATCTAAACGGAAAACTATGTATGAGTACATTGTAATTGTTTTTGAGTAAACGGAACAGTGATGATAAGCTATTGTAAAGATGGTTCATAGTTGTTATCACTTATTTTAAATTGAAAGTCAGTCGCCACCATTAGGTATTATAGCAATACGACTAATATAATATTAACTAATAATACTAAATTATATACCTAGTCAAGTTTCAAAGAAAACTTACGATAAAGATAAGTAAATGTACACTTTGTTTTCTTTTTCTTATAAGAGAAAAAAATATAATGAACTTAAACTACTTGTCTATTTTCAGTATTTAAATAAGTGCTCAGAGTATACTTATTTCTAGCCTATTACTGCCTACATAAAGAAACTGAATCTGAAATTAGATCCTCCATCTATTCTATTTGAATCTAGTGTATATTTATAATAATACAAGTATACTTTAACGTAACGTTGGCTTTTGACTACAAAGAGATAGTCCACAAATTTTGTGTCATGACTTATAGAATGTTAAATCTAGTGAATGTTACCTGAATCCTTTGATAGGTATCTGACATCATAGCGATGAGCAGGTTGATCAATACTACTACTGACACAAGCATGTAAATGCCAAATACAATTTTGAACAAATAATTCGTCCATTCTGGCTGCACACCAACTTCGTTGCGATGCACTCTTGTTTGATCTGTTGTAGTCTGTCCAAATACCGCAAAGAAGAGCAACTCGAAGGAATGCAGTGGATTCATGGTAACTGTGAACAAAAGATTAGAGTTCTGGGCGACAAGTTACCTGTATACGTTGGTAAGTGTTCGACATCATCGCAATGAGGATTGACATGAGCACCACGACCGACATCAGCAAGTAAGCGCCAAAGACGAACTTGAATAGATTCTGAGTCCATTTCGGGCGCACGTTGGACAGGTAGTTCAGGTCTGAGAGAGTTATCTGTCCGAAAATGGCCAAGAAGAGTCTCTCCAACGCCTCGTACGGTGACAACGTCGCTAGAAGACAATACGACACATGGACCACATTCTTTTCACTCGACACGGCAGATATTGGGGTAGGTTGATGCAGGGTATTTTGTTAACCTACTGTATGTATGTTGGTAAAATAGGTAATATTTGTAAATTTAAACAATAATTATGACATGTGTAAAACTCTTGCATCAATCGTACCAATAAACTAAAGATCTACGACGACTAAAGACACCAAAAGTGTGGGAGAGACAGATTGATGTATGTGTTTTGTTTTGTACATTGGTATAAATAAGTGTACCTATGTGTATCAATAAAAATTTGGTAGTTGTACAATATATAATGTGAATTGTTTACGTGTTTCAAAATTGTTACTTTAGCACTCATTATACCACTGCATCAATCCACCCCGTCCTCTAAGGTCTAGAGAGTGTTGCAACATCGAGAGCATGGGCAAACGCCACAATGACGACAAACAGCCAAACAAACAAATCCGAAACAAAAAGTGGTAAGTACCTCTGCATCGGTGAACAAACGCAGGACATAAGCCAGCCGCGGCGCATGCGCAAATAAACTTGCTCCATCAAATGCGGTGAAGTCGGCCACTCATTCCACTAACACTAGTACAGTGACTCGCAATCGCAATGCATGTTCTGTGTCCACATCTGGAAACCACCACCTTCATAAAGCCATGGGTGTTGATGCGATGCAGAAAATGCATTGTGTTTTTAAATTATACATCAATTGATCGAATCACTTACATGTGCCATAATTAGAAAATGAAAATACACATTATGGCAAGAAGTGTCGTTTGTATATTACAGAGTCCTAAACATTCCACATTCCCATTGTGAGTAGTAATTATCTAATGAAATGTAATATAATCATTTATGCCAACGATGATAACATTCTCGATGTGCTAGAGACTGAAGCTTGCAAGCGGATGCAGATGCAAGTATCGTTAGTAATAAAAGACAAGTAAAACAAGCACATCGAGAGGTAATGTGATCATCATGTGGAAAATGAAATTAGTGGACATTTTATTAACCGGCTATGAGGACTTACGCCCTATTGATCCCTGTTTCTGCCTGTACGAATCTGTAGAACTATCGTCAGATGCTTGTCGTTTTGATCGTAGATTTTCTACCACGGTAAGAAGTAGACAATAAGAATCAATGAACAACTATACGTAATAGAGCTAAATGACTTATTATGATGATATGCATATCAATGGTAAGGCAGATATTATACAATGGAGTAACACTTACCGTCAAAAAACAGCTTTTTTCTTGCATTTCTCGCATATTTATTGTCTTCTGATTTATTTATATTCTTGAATGGTTGATTTAGTGCTACTATATGCATTGAGAAACCGAACACAAATATTGCTAATACAGCGAGAAATCGTCCAAGATCTTTCATTAGATCCCCGATTATGATAGCCCATGGACCAAAGAGATGGTGAAATGATAAGAAATCTAATATTTGGACACACGCTAATAGAAACGATAATGCAAAGCACTGATTTCTACAGTACATTAAAGTTGGCCAGTATTTCTGCTGGACAAATATCCAGCCAACAACGTGGGTTGCCACACCTATCATGCCTAGTAAAAGTACGGCAATCTTAATCCACCCTAATCCCGATTTGTCACTAGGATTAGTTAATTCAAATAGTAGGAGACCACTTAAAATAATTAACAACATCCATTCATACCATCTGGGTATTAAACTATCCCTAAAAATTGACGTATAAATAGGTGTTATCGCTACTAACGATAATAGTACCATGAGATAAATGTGTGAAGTTAAGTATGACATGAACTTAATAATTGGAATCTTATTGTATTTATGACCTAATGGAAGAGAGAACACCATCCAAACTGGCGGACATACTATGAAAGAAAAAAAAAGGAACATAATTTTGACACCACTCCATTTAAGACTCCCTCTCCAGAGTTCCTGTGAACAAATAGAATAGTGAATCTCATTATACCTTTCTCACCACAAGTTTTGCTTAAGTAAGAAGGTTACCTATTTTTTACCTGAAGATATCTCTGGACTACAGTATGTGCTATAACATTTTTCTGTTCAGTTTCTATTAATACATCCAAAAATTCAATATTTCTGTTATCTGTAGCGGTAAGTATATGTCCGGCAGACTCTGCACCGGCTGCCAGCGCCAGTAACTCAGTGGCCATTGCCTCGCATTGTTTTCCTGCCGCTATTAGATCTTTGGCACGCTCCTTTTCCTATAAACAAAATGTTTTTCTTTGAAAATAACAAGTAATATAGCGACTTTTAATAGATATGAGTAGTATGTTAGTGGTAGAAAGTAGAAAGTAAGTAGTTATGCCTACCTTAGTTGATAAAATAATATAAATATTAGATAGCTTCGCTGCAGTGTCAACTGGTGCTGGTGACACTAACACAAATTCTTCAATCGGTATATTATTGTGATTCTTTGAACAAACCATAAGGTTGTAAACGAATCTTTTATCATCCATTAATGATTGAGTATCATGTTCTTTGTGTAACAAATATTCTAAAACATCGTTATGGTTTTCCGAAGCGGCGAACCAAATCGGAGCACAATTTAAATTAGTCTCACTTTTAGGAGATGCACCAGATTCACATAGAAGCTTCACTACATTTAAATGCCCAGCTTTTGCAGCGCAATGTAGTGGCGTCCATCCATTTTTGTCAGTTGCGTTGATTTCAGCACCTTGACCGAGGAGAACTTCTACCATTTGATAATGTCCGTGAGTTGACGCTATGTGTAAACCAGTTTTACCATGTCTATCTGTACTTTGAAGTAATTCTGCTGACCTACTAAGCAGCAAACCCACAATAGACATATGACCTCCAAAGCAAGCTAAGTGTAAAGGATTGAAACCCTGTAACAAAAAGCAAATCCGATGTTAAAAGTGTTAGACTAATTGGTCTTAAAATGAATGAATGACATAAATAATAAAGTTAAATACGTTTTCATTTGTTGCAGCATCCACTTGTACACCAGCAGAGTTAAGGAGTAATCTGACAACATTCTCATTTCCATTGTAAGCTGCTAGATGTAATGGTGTTAGACCTGACTCTGCTCCTAATTCGGGAACAAGTGAGACTCCTGTGGGAGCTTCGGATTTCACAGTACCAGGTACGTGCGACAGCAACTCTCGAACAGTTTCTAGAAACATAAAATATTAGTGGATATTAATATTCCTTGTTTCGCAGTTGACATGATGATGTTCACTTAAAAAATAAAAAATAATTATTTACCGGCTTGTCCATAATAAGCTGCTATATGAAGTGGTGTTAATCCTAGTTTTTTACTTGATATCCTTAGCGTATTAGTAGATCTCATAACATCCAATACATTTGTATGTCCATATTGAGCCGCTAAGTGAACTGCTGTAAGACCTGTCCGGTTTTCGTCAGTACATGAAGCTCCTGCTCGAACAAGAACACGAACAACATCTGCATGGCCACCTTCAGCAGCTAGTTGTAATGGAGTCGAGTCATTTAGTTTATTTCTTGCAGATATAACACCATTTCTATCAAATTTCATAAGTTCTTCTATTACTTTCACTGAACCTTGGATAGCCGCTATATGAGCACAAGTATTGCCGTCTTTTGTCGTAGCCATCACTAGTTGGGGGTGTTGTTGTAAAAAAAGTTGAACCACTTCATTGTAATTATTTTGTGCAGCTGCATGTAGTGGCTTTTGACCCAATTCATCTGTCGCGTCAATATTAGCTCCAAGTTCTAGTAACAGTTTACAGACTTCTATTTGGCCACTAGCCGCTGCTAAATGCAAAGGAGTTTGTTTTTTCAAAGTCAGAACGTCTATTACTGCGTTGTGATCTCTTATTAGGAACTTAACTAAATGAGCATATCCATTCATGGCAGCTAAATGTAGAGCAGTTCGGCCATTTCTTGCCTTAGAGTTAATAAAAGCTTTGTTAGTTAATAACGCGTCACAAACTTGTAAGAAACCATGTTCAGCTGCTAGATGTAATGCTGATCTGCCTTCTATATCAAATACATCTACTCTGGCGTGATTAGTCAGTAATGTACTAACAAGTTCCATATGGCCTCTATTACATGCTATCAGTAAAGGGGTCCAACCTATTGAATTTTGTCTATTTAGAGCTCTACTCACATCAGCAGCTGATATATGTTGGATCATTTCTGTCATGACGTCATTATTACCAGCGACAGCACAAAAGTGAAAAGCCGTTTCGTAATTATGTTTGGTTATTAATGTAACATCAGCGCCATTTTCTAAGAGACATTTGACTACTTGCTTATCTGCAGCAAGTGTTTTGACTTCTTCTTTAGTAATTTTACATGAGAAATGTAAAGCGCTAGCTCCATCTTCGTCGACTGTATCAATGTATGATCTGGCAACATTTTCACCTTTATGATTTTTTACAAATTCTATTAAATGCCGTACAACATCAGGCTTACAGCTTCGACATGCCATATGAAGGGGCGTTTCACCAGTCTATAAAAATATAATATTCTTGTCTGAACATGTATGTTCTTGTGTATTTATATTAGTTGTCTATCGTTTAAAGTTTAGTTTTAAGTTCTACTTAGTTGGGAACTAGATGGCGTTATGTGTCAGATGTCTTATAAATATATTATTTCGATTTAAAGATATTTATTTCTCGAAAAGACAATGTCACTTACATGAGAACAAAACATTCTGTTACAATAATTAACCCGAAATATTTGTGTATTTGGTATGTGTATGTGGGTATTTAATAATATATTGAATAACGACATATCTTGAGATGCGAGCTCACTGTAGTCGTATGACTCAAGTGAAGAGCGACAAGCGATTCAATTTTTCATTATTACTTAATTATATTACTTAATATATATCATTTAAAATGTGATTGTGTAGTTTTTTTTAAACATATTCAGTGAAGTCGCTTCCTTAATGTCTGATGGAAGTGCATTGTATAGCTGTGCTCCCGCAAATGTCAAGGAGTTTCTGCCATAGTTCGTCCTTATTGATGGTAATACTAAATGATTAGGTCTACGAGATGAATATTTTTGTGTATTTCCTTTTGTTTTGAAAGTGATATGTAATTGTATGTGTTTGTGGATAATTTTATATATGAGTATGCATGTGTTATATGTATAAAGTTGTTAGATATTCATTAGCATAGTTTCCCCAAATATAGTCTTTGTAGGTGTTAGGTAGTTAAATTGCTATAGGATTTTTATTATTTTATTTTGTAATATTTAGATCGGTTTTATATTAGTTTTATATATATTTTAATTTTGTTCTTAATCCTAATTATAGACCCGAGCCTTGCAGTGAGATATTATGGGTTGTTGATGATGATTATTTTATATAAGTCAGATTATCAGAGCATGATGTGTATGACACGATGAGTATGGGAATCAATCCAAAATGGTTGCTGAAGTGTTTGTTTTACCTTTGTTTTCCTAAGAGGGTCACCACCGTCTTCCAACAGTAGCACTAATGTCGCTAGATTGCCATACTTTGCTGCTACATGTACAGGTGTCATGCCATCTTCTGTTGCCTTATTGGGACCTGCCCCTGATTTTAGCAACATCAGCGCGCATTTGTCCCCTGGAGTAAAGGATGACATGAATAAAAGTAATAAAAAATAATAATTTAACCCCAAGGCGTTGTTTCGTATTAAAAAAAAACAATTATACGGACACTTTTTGCAAGCAGGATTTTAATTTTTAGGGTTCCGTAGTTAGTGACTCGAAAACCCTTATAGATTCGTCATGTCCGTCCGTCCATCCTCGACCTACCGCCTAAACGGTTAGAGCTAGAAAGTTGAAACTTTGCACGGATATCATCATCATCATCATCATCATCATCAGCCTATCGCAGTCCACTGCTGGACATAGGCCTCTCCAATTGCACGCCACTCAGTTCGATCCTCGGCGACTCGCATCCAGCTCCTGCCAGCCGTCTTGCGCAAATCATCACTCCACCTGGCCTGTGGACGTCCTACACTACGTTTGCCGAGACATGTGTTGTGATTATTTCGACAAAGTGCTACAATAAAATTATGAACAATATTTTATACTTACGTTACACGTAAAGTGGGTAAGTTTTTTTTTCTCGCTTTTACCCCATCATGTGGGGCATCATTAGATAGGTCTTTTAAAAACATTATGAAGTTGCAAAGATTTTTTTCGATTTAGGTATCCATTTGCGAGTTATTCAACTTTAAAGCTCATTTTTTTTGCGAATACAGTGCGCCCTAACTAAAGTCTAAAAATCTAAAAAAAACAAGATAGTAGTCCTTATATTGAACTTTAAAGGAAAACTATAGCGGTTTAGATAACTTTTGTATTTCTGGAGTTATAGGGGACTAACTTGTAAACTAACTTGCAGTTTTTTTAGGAATCTTCGTACGAAAATAAAGAAATAATAAGAAAACATAACAATAGTTATCTATTGGACACTATTTTAAATCCACCTACCATTATGCGTGACTACGGAACCCTATTCTATGGGTGACCTGATATGCACTTGGCCAATTTTTAATTACAGCATATACATTACAGCTTAAACCAAATAGGTCAACATTTGGGTTAAATTGTTCATCTTAAAAAGTGTTTTAGTTAAGTACATACACTAAAGTTATTCTAATTAAAAAAATAGTACCACGTAAACCGTGTCAAAAAGTAATCATGTAAAACTAAGCTTAAAATACACTCATGGAGTCAATTTAAATTTAAATACACAAAAGAAAACACATATTATTACCATCTGGTATCCTGGCTGCGATATGTAATGCTGTTTCTCTTTGTTTGCCTCCCCTTACATGCACGTCAGCGCCGTACCCCAACAGAGTTTCCACCACGGCGGGCTTGCATGATTCTACTGCTATATGTAACGCTGTGTAATTATCCTGCAGAAAAAAAATGTTACAAAGTTTAACCTGTAAGTTTATTATAATACGCGATCTTTCGACTGACGTTTGGTCTATAGTTTTCTATGGTTTATCAGACTTGAATTAGGCGGCGATAAAGGGCTACCGCAGACTAGCTACTTTTAGCATCGGCGATCGGCGATTTGGCGACTGCATCGATGCTGCATCGCGTTTTAGCGACTTCCTGCGTTCGATCGCGGTATCGGAAAAGCGCGTTTTAGCGACTGCTCAGATGCCAAATCGATGCTACCGGCACCCGAATGTATGCGGAGAGTAGCGTTCAGCTGCTGTGTCGCGCTTCTAAAAAGCGACTCAATCTCCGCGTTTGGCGTTTTTAAGTGTGCGGTGTAGAGCGTTCGGTCGCCGTATTTAGCTTCTAAAAAGCGACTAGTTGCCGATCGCCGATGCTACAAGTAGCTAGTCTGCGGTGGCCCAAAGTACAACCCATAATTCTATTTGCGCGTCAAGTTTTTTTAGTGGCACCTCAAATAAGATTTTTATTTAATTAATTCAAAAACAAATATTTAACGCTTATATTTTGGGTGTCAATTGGCATCCAAAATTATTAATAAAATATTTAGTTTTAAATCTATAAAAGTAATAATCGTGCCTTACTGTATAATATATTTTTGAGTATATCCCTCTCCTGAGAAGACAAACGAGCCCAGCAGTGGGACTTTATGGGTTGTTGTTGATGATGATGATGAGTACGAAACAACATGGGATATTAATTTAACTGAAAGTAATAAAAAGTAACTTACATTAGTTGTAACGTCAACACTTTCCCCTTTCTGTAATAAGGTGTTGATGATGCCCACATGGCCGTACCGAGCTGCTGTGTGGATGCTGCGAGCTCCATCCTGTAATTATTACGAATATTTGCTTTGTTATCTAGTTTTCAAATATTCTCTAAAGACTTTCGCATATTATGAACCTACTAACGAAAAAGGTAAGTGTTTCCATTATTTACTTTTGTAGTACTTCCTTTTTAATAAATAGCCTATGTATACCTACAAGACCGATACTTAAAGGTTGTTGCAATGCTAGCTCCATCTAAATCGGACAAAAGTCGTCCAAGGGCGGAGACAGCGTCCACCAGCTTCGGGGCAAGCTGTCGAAAGTGCTCGTCGAAGAGCCACCTGCCGCCAAGGATTGGGCCCAGATGATGTATCTGAACTAGTACAAATACCGAGTTGACCAAGATGAAGGTGCCAGGGGTCAGACAGTGTTCAAGGCCCGTTGATGATGTATTTTTCTATTGCAGAAACATAAGTTTCTATTTTAATTGTTGATTATGTAATTATTTTAAAAATAAATACAAGTGAAAGATATAACTATTAATGCCTGCAATGTTTGTTGCAATGTCTGCAATGCCTTAAGTTCAGTTCACTAATTTTTTTTTTATTTGTTTAAAAACATTTTAGTCTCGTCTAGAATGTTAACTAGGTCACACTTAAAAAGATCTGAACCAAATATACGATTAATTTTTACCGGGTTATAGTATATATTCGAAACACACATCCATTCACCAACAACATCACCTTCGTACACAACTATTGAACAGCCGTTCGCCTAACCACTAGTTACACATAAGCATAAGAAATAAGGCTAAGGTTATCGGAAGCAAATATGTATTTTATGTCTAATGCACTGCCGTTGAAATTAAACACGCAACATCATAAAACCGTATCGTGGCAAAGGAGTAAAGTATAAAGGGCCAATCACGGAAACTTTGAGAAATAGAAAGAAATTATAGGTTTAGGGATATTAGGAGTGCATGCGCTTACTAATACTATTAAACGTAATGTAATGTTTTATCAATTTGTTACAGTCAATATACACAATTTACGTTGATGAGGTTAAATAAAAAATTAATAAAGAAACATGGACTATTTTCAATTGATAGTTTCTTGAATGTATTTGAATTTACATAGCAAATTTACAAAAACAATATAAAATAATAACTAAAATGGATTGAACTGTTTACATCCAAATGATTCTTGTTCACGTAATTGCAGTTGACAGGTATTATATAATGAAGTATTACAGAGATTTTTTTTAACTTTTGGTGACACTGACTTTCGGCACTACCGAAACGAAAAGCACATTTGATTATAACTTATAAAAATCACCCAAGTGTAACTTTATTAAAGTTGGTTTTACAATGGAAACAACAGCTATTTTTTTGCTTGTTGGGAAAATGAGTAAAAAAAAAATCTCAACTAATAAATAAACAAAATTTCGAACATCTTAAACACAACGCCATCTAGTCTTGGGACTAAGCAGAGCAGCAGCTCTAGAGTCTAGTATATGCTGTGGCTCTAGTTAGAGCAGATACTAGACAACTGATATAAACACAAATACGTACTTTTTTTGTAAATACATATTATATATAACATAAGGCTTTTTAAAGAAATAACAAAAAGGTTAGTCGACGTCACAGGGGACCGAAGAGCTGGCAGCCACCTCGGACAAAGAATTAGTATAGCTATTCAAAGGCGGAACGCTGTCAGTATCTTCGGAACCTTGCCTAAAGGGACTCCTTATATTCTAGTTTTATTATAATTTTTAAGGTTTTTAGTTTTTAGGTTCATTGTTATTTAAAAATATGTAAACATGATTATATTATCTATGTATAATATGTATGTATTTACAAAAAAAAAGTATGTTTATGTATTTATATCAGTTGTTTAGTACCCATAACACAAGCTCTGCTTACTTTGGGACTAGATGATGTTGTGTGTAAGACGTCCAAAATATTTATTTATTTATTTAAACCATAAGTAAGTACATACATATTATACATAGAAAACACCCAAACTCTGAAACAAGTATTTGCGGAACACACAAACAGTTGGTCCGACCCGGGAATCGAACCCGAGAAAAAAGTAAACATAAAAGTTTTCTATTCTATTTTTAGCTATTTTAAAGCTTTTATCGCGGGCTTTGAGCGCAGCGACGGAATCAAGAAACTCCATAACGAAAAAACCTAACACGCTAAAAAAGGATAGAGAATATGATTGTAACTGCAGTGCGACAAGGATGTGGCGGCTTAGTGCGCATGCGTGCTGCCGCCACCGGCCGTTATCCGTTGCCTTAACAGTCATTCTTGATTCTTCTTTTTTTTTATTTCGTTTTTGTATTCCATAGATATGTTCATATTACTATTGTGGTCTCTGTTTAGTTTTCATTGTCTTTCGTTTAATAGGATGATTATATTGTTTGGCAATAATATTGTTATAATGTACGTTGGTAAAAAGACAGTGTATATTGTTTTGTAAACTTGAATTAATATCAAAGAAAAAAATACTAAATAAATAAAAAAACAATAAATAAATTAATTGCATGAGTTGATAAAAAATGCTACGCAACATCTTTACCGCTGCAGTCCCCAAGTGTTTTTAATAAAAGTTAACTCCAGCATTAGAATTATAAATTTCAGTGTCACGGGGGACTTTACAAATATTCATGAAACGGACATAAAGAACACCCAGAGTCAGAACAACATGAATCGAACAAAGGGTTATCCCACGTGACTTTGACATGACACTTGGCGCATCAGAAAGCGGCGTGGCGACCGCTTAAAACAATTGCCCAACAAGTCATAATATTTTTTTTATTAATATTTTACTTTTCTTTATTTCAGGCATGGCATAATAAACACCTATTAAAATTATCGTACCTCTAAAAGTACTTGTGGTGTACTAATAGTACTAACTGTCCTTGTGGTGACGTATTAAGAATACAGAGTGTCACCACCCCTATTCATCTCACGCGGGTGTCGTAAAAGGGGACTAAGAAATAAACTACGCAAGACAACATCAATGCAAAGAGAAGGAAAACTTGAAACCAACCCTATACCAACCCGTCTGGCCAGCGTGGTATAGTAGGCCAAAACCTCCTTTCTAAGGACCTATGTCCAGCAGTGGACTGTTAAAGGCTGTTGATGATGATGATTGGTGAAAAGTACTTTAGGCCGTAGATTTTTGTGTTAACTAGAATGATAGAGTAGATATATCGATATTTTATTTAAGAAATACTTGTGTATTTAGTTGATATTATGCAGTCGAAACTAGTGACATTTATAATCTTAGAATATAATAATAAAACCTTTAATAATATAAAATGTGACTACATAAGGTGAAATACAGATTTTTACCTAGTCTATCTATCTTATTTAAAATTGGTAGTTGAGTTGAACAAACAATTTTTGTTTGCTTTTTATACAATGAATAAATATAATTAAATTTGAATAAAAAGAAGGAGTCCATGAAAGTAAATAACAACAGTTTACCTTATTTGGCATATGTAAATAAACCCCCTTTTTGAACAGCATCATAGCACAATCTGCGTGTCCATTTAAAGATGCGATATGCATTAACGTACTACCATCCTTGGTCCGCTCGAAGATCGAAGCTTTAAATTTATCCGCTAGTAATTCAATTACAGCTGCATGTCCATTTTCAGCTGCTAAATGCATCGGTGTTCGATCTGAAAGAAACACGAATCAAAAATAAACTTCCAATTAACTATTTTAGTTAAATTGACACGTATTATTTTTTATTACATTTTTGCAACATAGCTCTCTTATTGTAGTAGAAGCAGCAGTTATGTTAATGCTATTAATATAGATTAAAAAATCTGTTTTAATACATTTTTTTATAACATCTGCACTTTTCTACATCAGCAGATTTAAGTCCACGAGCATTGTCTACCAGTTTTTCTCTCACTTTTTTGTCATATAGAAATCTTGTGAGGTAGACACACAAAACATAAAACAAACATAAACACAAAAATAAAGTGTACACAATTAAGTCTTGCCCAGAGCTTAGCTGGGATATAACCTACTTGTTATTGACATTACAGGTCCACACCTATTAAGAATGTCAGGATTTAAATTAAAGTCAACAATAAAATTTTACTTCTAAGATTCAAATGTACTTTGCACACATTTCTTGATAAAAAATAATATTTTGTTAAGACAGAGAAAATTACGTTACAAAAAAACAAATATACAAACACGTTGAAAAATAATTTGTTTATTTAAAAAGTGTACCTTCGTTATCGGCAATGCCCGCATTAGCTCTGACACCATAGAAGTATTTGACGAGTGGTTCGTCGCCTTCTGCCGCAGCTATATGTAATGCTGTCATCCCAGCTCCATTCACGGCATCCACCACAGCTCCATAGTCAACAAGGATTCGAGCCATATCTACGTCACGACGACGTGCAGCTAGGTGGAGAGCTGTGTCACCAGCCGGAGTACAGGCCTGCATACAGGCGTTACTTGATATACAACACAAATTCTAGTCTAAGATCATCGAGAGAATGCGACTAGGTTATACAAAGCTGTGAGGTATATTTAAAGTTTTGAAAGAAAGTCTTATTAGTTTAAGAATAAGTCTAAAAGTATGTGCATAACATAAGACAGTTGTAATTATAGGTGATGTACATCATAAAAGGCAAAAAGTATAAATATTTATAGAGAAACTTACAGAGCTTTTAAATTTTATAGAGATTAATATTAGCGAAAATGCAAAGGTACTTAAAGCAGTCACTAAACAAATGTAATTCAACGTAAACAATTACATAATATTTTATGAATAGAAAGCTTACATGTCATCAGTGTTGTAACCGAAACTTTCTTATCCACATACCTTCAGCTGTTCCGCTGTCTGCGCGCTGAGTAGTTCACGCACCATGCTCTGGTTCCCAGCCTCCACTGCCAACAGCAACGGAATTTTCCCCCTCTGGAATACCATGTCGCGAATTAACTTTTTCCATTCCTTCTGTTTGGCACGCTCTTTGTTAAGCTCAATATAACTGAGCTCTAGGCGCTGCAGATCTTTCGACTGGACGTTGGCGGGCGGGCTGCGCTGGCCTGAGCGACAACGTAAGTTGGCACTTTTCGGCGCGCCCCGCCCTTCATACATAGTCCCAATTACTCACGGAACCCGCACTGCACTGTATGCCACCGTCTAGAGTAGCTACTCACACCGTGCATTGCGGCGTGCAACTGCACGAATCGCTTCCAAACTGTGACACCACAGACAACAATAACCAATTTAGGTGCATTGCAATCTTCGTAGGCGGCTATACAATAAGGTATAATCGATCGTCTATCGTGCTTCTCACTGAAAACCGATGCATTGAAACGATTGCTTTGTACTAAGTGTATTCCGTCACGCTCATATTGGTAAATACGTACTTGATCCTCCATGAGAACTAGGAGCACTATCCGAATTTAAAGTTGGAGGCCATAACAAAGCTGCCTTCCTCTAGTCATGACGAATACCCGACTGAGACTTATTGTATTAAAATTAGTAATTTTGAATTTCAGCGGTGACGTTGTAACTAATATTCAGCAAGTAAATTTGCATTGTAAATTTGCGATGTGACGTTTACGCGGGTGGCTAAAGCTCGACGGATAATTAGCTAGTTTCTATTCGGATGGGGTGGCTCGTTCCTACTATCGGAATGTCCTTAAAACGTCAGCTTTGGGGAGGCGTTTCGAGGGAGGAATTTAGACATAATCAGTATTTGTCAGATTCTTTGTGTCAGATAATGCGTGTTAGGTTAAATAACAGCAAAGGGTTTTTGATTTTTATGAGTTATTTAGCCAAAAAGTTGTGTAAACGTCGCCAGGTTTAGTGTAAACGTAGATTTTTGTTTACACACCGTATTTGTTGAGTGTTTTTTTGAGGTTGAGGGTAGTTCCTCAATAGCAGGCGGATGGCAGTACCAGGCGTGGTGGGCTGCACGCGATCGCTGCGACAACGTGAATGCAACGGCCGCACCCTCAACTACTCCCATATTTACAATTCATAGCTCTAATAACTCAGACATAAAGCTTAAATTTTATTGTTTTCGAGTCGCATCGGTCGTTTAGCTTTCCTATTTAACATTTGAATCGTATTATCGTAACGTATTATAAATGGATTCAGACTTATTCAATATGCATATGAATACAACCTAAAAATAATTAACACTAACTTTAAAATAAAAAATAGTAACAGATGGACATGGATCTCTCCAGACAAAAATACTAAACACGAGATTGACTATATCATGTCCACAAAAGCCAACTTATTCTCCAACTACGAGGTGATCCCCTCATTCAGTTTTGGTTCTGATCACAGATTATTAAGAGCTACCCTTAACCTAGAATTTACAAAGAAAAGTAGACGCAACTATTCAAATACATCTACATCGCTGAAAACCTTGAAAGAACAAGAAACGTATCTCACCAACTTAGGTAAACACATACCGGATCTTCTTACTTCAGCTCATAGCGATAATGTCACCGAGTACTATCAAAAACTTTCGCACAGCATATTAGCAAGTTTGAAACTATCAAAAACAAAACAAAAAAGGAGGATTCTGTCCGAGTATGCGTTAAAACTGATGAATGAAAGAAATGAATTGCAAAATAAACCAAAGCTAAATAAATCTGATAAAGAAAACTTGAAAATACTATACAAATTAACTAATAAAGAAATAAGAAGATGCTACGAAACATTTAGAACTACCACTATACAAAGACACCTCGATAAATCCAGATCTGCTAAAAAAGCGTACAAAGAATTGAATTCGTCAAAGAAATGGATACCGTCACTTCAGCTGGGCTCTAAAAAGCGCAACAACCGCGCGGAAATAATAAATATAGCCACCGACTTTTATGCAAAGCTATACAGCCAAAAGGGTGCAGCACAACCCACACATAGGAACAGCGAATGCAGGAATATCTCTACTATTCAAGATTTTACAGAATCTGAAATTCTGAAACAAATAAATAAACTCAAATCAGAGAAATGCCCGGGACCGGATGAAATTACAAATGAATGTATCAAATTGGCGAAGTCTCTAATATTAACACCAATCACGTTACTATTTAATAAAATTCTTAAAGAAGAGACTGTTCCAAATTTATGGACTGAATCTGAAATAATCCTACTCTATAAAAAAGGAGACCCAGCTGATATAGGAAACTATCGCCCCATTAGCCTCATGTCGTGTCTCTACAAATTATTTGCATCTTGTCTACTAGAAAGAATTTCAATAGACATTGACTTACACCAACCGCTAGAGCAAGCAGGATTTAGGAGCGGTTTCAGTACGGCAGATCATATTCAAGTTGTGGATCAAGTGATTGAGAAACATTTAGAGTTTAATAAACCATTATATGTAGCTTTCATTGATTACAAAAAAGCTTTTGATACTATATCACACAACAGCATTTGGGAAGCATTAATAACACAAAATATAAACGAAAAATACATAAACATCTTACGTAACATCTACTTTAATAGTTCAAGCAGAGTCAAACTTGATAGAACAGGCACAAAAATTAACATCACGAGAGGTGTGAGACAAGGAGATCCGATTTCACCAAAACTGTTTATAGCCGTCTTACAATATATCATGGAAGGCTTACCATGGTCTCGCCAAGGTATCAATATAGGTGGAAAGTTTCTTAGCCACTTGAGATTTGCTGACGATATCGTTTTATTCTCTGGAAATGCACAACAACTAAACCTTATGATAAATGAGTTACACCGAGCTAGTATTAAAGTGGGACTGGAAATGAACCTTGATAAAACTAAAATTATCACTAATCACCATGAGAAATCCATCAGGGTAAATGACATCCCTCTTGAATATGTTCGAGGGTATGTTTATTTGGGCAAACAAGTTTCTTTTAGTAGAGCGAGGAATATAGAAGAAGTGGATAGAAGAATAGCCATCACTTGGAAAAAATACTGGAGTTATAAGGATATTTTTAAATCCCAGATCCCACTACCAATAAAGAAAATAGTAATGGATTCTGAAATATTACCATGTTTAACCTACGGTTGCCAGACTTGGATATTCGATTATAAAACAAGTAGTAAAATCCAAACCACTCAAAGAAGAATGGAACGCAGTTATCTCGGTATAAAACTAAAAAATAAAGTGAGAAATGTAGAGATTAGAAAGAAAACCAAGGTAACTGATGCGTTGACCTATTCACTTGCTAGGAAATGGAGGTGGGCTGGACACGTTGCTAGGTATAGTGATGACAGATGGACGTCAAGAGCTGTTAAGTGGTCTGGGCCAGAAGGTAAAAGAAGAAGAGGACGACCTGACGCCCGTTGGGTGGATGAAATAATTAAAATAGCCGGTCGAAATTGGTTATCCACAGCCAAAAACAGAGAAGTTTGGAATGCCTTGGAGGAGGCTTTTACCCGAAGGGGGTCCACACAATTGTTTTAAATCTATTAATATGAAACTGTAAATTAAAAAAAAAAAAAAAAAAAAATAAAATGAAAAAAAAAAAAAAAAAAAAAAAGAAAGGGAAAAGAAAAAAAAAAAAAATATATATATATATATTTATAATAGTATAAATTAGATTTAAGTAACCATTTTTTTTTTTTTTTACATTAATAGCTGTAGCATAACTTGTGTGGAACAAAAATAAAGCTTTTATTATTATTATGTCTATGTTTCTTAGCTGTGACGCTAGTAAATGCAAACCTATCACGGGCTTACGCCAAGTGGGTTGGTTCGTTATCAACTACTGTTGGTGTTTGTGTAGTGCATGTGAGGAATCGTCGAACTATGGAACATGTGTCGATTACAACGGACCTTTGCAGTGAGATGTAAGAATTTCTATGTACTCCTATTTCTTTCAGTGAAGTGTGTAATGATTTTGGAATGAGCCCTGTTGATGAGATGATGATTGGTATGATTTTAACAGTGTGTTGTTGCCACATCTGTCGGATTTCATCTGCGAGGGGTATGTACTTTTGTATTTTTTCTGTGTATTTCTTTTTTAAATTATCTGTATTTGGGATTGAAATATCTATTAAATATGTAATTTTTTGATTTTTTAATGTGAGAGTGATATCTGGTCTATTGTGTGGTGTGGATTTATCGGTAATTATATCTCGATCCCAATACAGTTTTACAGAATCGTTGTTTAGGATACTATTTGGTTTATATTTATAATATGGTTCTACCTTCTCAATCAATTTGTATTTAGCTGCTAATAAACTATGTATTTGTTTTGCAACGTTATTATGTCTCTCTGTGTATTGTTTGTTTGCTAAAAATGGGCATCCTCCTGTAATATGGTCTATGGTTTCTTGATTGGTGTTACATAATCTACATCTATCTGATACTACTTTTGGGTCTTTCATGATATATTTTTGATAGTTTTTAGTTTTAATTATCTGATCCTGTATAGCCACCATAAATCCTTCTGTTTCTTTGTATAGATTTCCTTTACATAACCATGCATTAGAAGCTTCTTCATCTACATGATCTTGTTGTAATTGATTCGGGTATTTTCCATGAAGACTCTTTTGTTTCCAGCTTGTGATTCTTTGCTCGTCTGTTATGTGTTCGAGTATGGGGGCTGTATTTGTTTTGTTGAGTTTTAATGGTGTGCCTGATGTAGTTATGGATGTAAGAGCCTTGTGTATAGGGCTATCAATGGCTTTGTTAAGCATGTATGTGCGAATGTGTTGTACCTGGTTGTTGTGTAAGTTTTTTATATCTATCAGTCCTCTACCTCCTAAGTTTCTCTTAATATTAAACCTTTCTGTAGCAGAATGGATATGGTGTATATGGTGTTTATAAAATGTGGTACGTGTAAGCCTATTGAGACGATCTAAATCTGTGTTTGTCCATTTGATAATTCCAAAAGAATATGTTAACACGGGTACCGCATATGTATTCACAGCTTTCACCGTGTTTCTACCTGATAATTCTGTTTTTACTATTTTAGTTAACCTACTTGTATATTTAGTAATAAGCTCTTCCTTTATTTTACCGTGATCTAATCCGGTGCTCTGTGAATATCCCAAGTATTTGTACGTATCATCTTGGCCCATTTTATCGATTAGTGCGTTTTGTTGTGTGTTTAAAATATAAGAGTCTGTTTCATTATGTTTACCTTTAATAATACTGTTTACCTTGCATTTGTCTATTCCGAATTTCATTTTGATGTCTGTGCTAAAAAGTTCAGTAGCTGTTAAAAGACTATTCATCTGTTGTTTGTTACCAGAGTAGAGTTTAATATCATCCATATAGAGTAAATGTGTAATTTTTGTATTACTTTCTCTGTGTAGTGAATATCCTAGTTGAGTTTTATTTAGTAATGTGGATAACGGATTCAATGACATACAAAACCATAAAGGACTTAGTGAATCTCCTTGGAATATACCTCGTCCTATCTGTATTGGGTTCGACTTTATCTCTCCTGAGACTGTATTAACGTTTAAAATTGTGGTCCATCTCTTCATAGTTTGGTGTAGAAACTCCGCCAAAGACTTATCTATTTTATAAATGTTTAGGATCTGTAATAACCATGAATGTGGGACGCTGTCGTAAGCTTTTTGATAGTCTATGTAGGAATAATAAAGATTTCTGTGTGATTGTTTAACCTGGTTATGTATTTCTGTGTCTATTACTAATTGTTCTTTACATCCTTGTGATCCTCTTTTGCAGCCTTTTTGTTCTTCAGCTATTATATTGTATTTTGTTAAATGATTATTTATTTTGTTTGCTATTATTGATGTGAGTAATTTATATAGTGTTGGGAGACATGTTATCGGTCTGTATTTGGCTGGGTTTTGTGTGTCTGTGTCTTTAGGTTTAAGATAAGTGTTACCTTGTGTGAAAAATTTAGGCATGGTGCTGGGTTCTTTAATCAGTTTACTAAAGGCAATTGCAATATAATTATGTGTAGTAGTGAAATATTTTATCCAGTAGTTATGTATTTTGTCAGGTCCAGGAGTTTTCCAGTTTAAAGTTCTCTTTACGGCGGTTTGAACATCTAATTTTTGTATGATAATTTCGTCCATAGGTTCTATGTTTTGCATTCGATCCACTTCATCTTTTATCCATTGTGCTTCAGTATTATGTACTACCGGTTCTGACCATATGTTTTTCCAAAAATTTTCTATTTCATTGATATTAGGAGGGTCTTCTACTGTTATTTGTGTGCTAAGCTTTCTATAGAATAATTTTTGGTTGCTATTAAATGTAACGTTGTCCCTATGTCTCTGATTTGATATTTTATACCTACGTAGCCTCTTGGACAAAGCCTGCAACTTTTGAGTTTTTGTATCCATGTCTTCTATTGCTGCTGTTTTATTTGTATATATTCTGCTAAGTTTTATCTGATTTCTTCTTGACATATTTTCTTTTATGAACTGAGAAAGTCTTCCTATTTCTTTTCTTAACCGTGCTATTTTATTTTCTATTCGCCTCTCCCACGCTGGTTTACTATGGCTCCTTCTCTCGCCTTCGTCTTGTTTTGGTGGGTTTTTATTAAATATTGATGTAGCTGTTATTGCTGCGCAATATATTAAGTCTTGTATTTCTTCTATACATGTATCTGTGTTGTTAAATAGTTCTTCCCCTATTAATCGATTTAGTATATCAACAGCTGCTTTAGATGACCAGGTTATTTTCAATTTGGGTAGACTTGGGCGTAATGTTGGATCGGTTCCTCTATATTTAGTTAAATTTTCAAAAAATATAGGTTTTATATGCTGTAATAAATCTTCAGTATCGTTTGTTTCCATTTCTGTATGAGAAGTTTGTGTATATTGTGTGCCCGATGAAACTGTATATCTATTTATTGGAATTTGTTCATTACTTGTCATAGACGATACTGTTGATTGTGTTTGTAGAGAATTATCTATCATATCATTCGTCTGCGAGGATGGGTGATTCTGTGTGTGAATATTCTCATTTTGTTCAACTACATGTTGTGTGGTTTCATGGGGGCTAGATTGATATGTAGGTTGTGTTGGAATTGTGTTACTATTAACTAAGTTTTGTTCTATTTCTTTTTTTATTATTTCTCGTTCAGTAGCTGGGATTCTGTTGTTGCGATGTATGACTCGTATTTGATCTACTAATCTTTGTTCTGAGAGGATATGAAGTTCTGGATATATGTTAATGAATTTAGTGTAAAGGCATGTACGATATCCTGTTAAGTCTGTTTCGCATTTTGTTATAGTGTAGTAGCAGCGGAGTAATTGTCGATTAACTTCATCTGTCCATTTCATCCGCTGCCTAGTTTTACCAGCAAGGGTGGTTGCAGGCAACATGTCCTGCAAAACACTTCTAGCTGTATTATGTGGAGTGTATGTTGTAGTTGTGTTGTTTGTTTCGGCTGTAGTAGGTTGTGTGGCCGTGACCCGCCTGTTCAATCTACGACCACTGGCGGTCCGCATGCTGCCACGTCCAGCGCCAGCTCCAGACGTGCCCTGGCGATCCCCAGGCAGCGGCCCTATACGTATATTTCTTTCTCTAGTCTCCATTTTAGATGGGTTCCCAGAGCCGTGTTAGCCGCGCCAGTAACATTTAATCGCGTGTCCGCCCCCCACGTGAGTCTGGTGTTCGACTCGGACGTACGGTTGGATTATAGGGGGCTTATTATTATTATTATTATTATTATTATTATTATTATAAATGGATAAAAAACATCATACTAATCGAAGATAGCAAAATACTTTACTTGGAGCTAAAATAATAACTTTTTCAATAAATCTTTTGTATTGAATTTATCATAGCTTTAGCAAACGGCTATTTTATGCAAATGCAATATTTGTCATAATCAATTTTCTAGCCTTTATTATTTCCAAGGGTTTTTTATATTAAGGGTATTTTAACTAAACAAACTAATGAATTAGGGGAAACGTTATAGTTATTGGCCCCTATACAGTTACTGGCCATTTCAACTTTAATTTTAAAAAACTAGCGACTCTTTGATTGAAGAGTAGATTTAAAAAATATATAATTTCAACAATTTTATTACTTGTCAAAAAGGTTCAACAAAATGCCACTAGGCGATTTAGTTCTTTTGTGATTTGTGATTTCTTGACGCTGGAAGAAAAACCGGTAAGTTTGATAAAAAAATATTAAGACTACAATTTTTTTTCATAAGAATTTTTGAATAGTAATTAACATAGTACAGTCCCTAGAATCTAATCAAATATACAGCAGTTAAGCATTATAATCGGATTTGAGGCATAATATGATGATAACTTCGTATAATCTGAAAAAAACGATTGTGGCCAATAACTGTCACGATTATTTCAAAAAAATATAGTTACGGGCCCCGTAGGCCAGTTACTATATTTATCATATTCTTAAAAGCAGCGTTTTTGATAAATGTCTTCGAATAAAATACCTATTACTAAACGGTCTATTCAATTACCATGTGTTTTAGAACTTCGCAGATAGTTATTAGCCTAGGCCAATTACTGTGTTATTCGTAATAATAGCTATTACAAAACTAGGCCAATAACTGTAATACTTTTTAATTTATTTTGAACAAGGTCACAGTAACGTTTCTTTCTTTTCTATCAGGTTCATGCCAAAAAATGCTAAAAATACCCCAGTATACAAAAGACGCCCTTCATGAGGCACTAGAAAAAGTAAATAATAAAACAATGTCTTTGCGAGCGGTCGCAAAAAGATAATAGTATCCCAAGGTCAGCTTTACAGTTCAAACTAAAAAAAACCTACTTCTAGATCTCAATTTGGGCCGACACCATATTTAACAAATGAAGAAGAAGATACTATCGAAGACTGGTTAATTATAATCGCTCGCAAAGGGTTTCCAAGAAAGTCAGATGATGTCCTCGACACTATACAAAAGTTTTTGTGTGATAATCCACGTAATAATACTCAATTGTCAATAATAGACCTGTTCAGGGTTGGCTGAAAGCTTTTTAAAAACGTCACCCCAATTTAGCTCAAAGAACCAGCAAGGGAGTCACTAAAGCCAGCGCCTGTGTTTCTGAAAGTGACATTAAGAAATGGTTTCTTGAAATCAGGAATTACTTAACCACTGAAAACCTGTTAGAGGCAAGTGTTTTTAACGCTGATGAGACAGGATTTCAAAGGTGTTAAAAATGTTTATGGCGTGGAAAAGAGACGAACAAGCAACTGAAAGAAATTGTCCTTAACAAGACAAGAAAAGGTAAAGGCATAGGAAAGAAGTCATAAAACGGAAACAAAAAAGTAAATCTTAACGTTGAGACTGAAACTGAAAATTTTAATGTAACATCATTGAAGAAAAAGTGAAAGAGGGAAGTGAGAAAGAATATTAGACTGAAAACAAAAATTATGGCTATAATTAAAGGTTATCATTATCAAACTTGGTGGTAGTTAACTGTGATACATGCCGGCGTCTAGCTGTGAATAATGAGTCTTTATTATGCAGTAGTTGTAATAAATATTATCATCGTCAGTGCGATCCCATTAAGCATCAAGAGCATATTCCAGATGATGATGAAGTTTTTGACTTCATATGCCATAAATGTTTATTGTTAAATGATGATTCTGAACCTTCCGATAATGAAAATCGTCATGAAGATAATATTACTCGTATGTCATAACAGCATTGCTATTTTTTAATATGGCTAATAACTGTATGATTTCATGGCCAATAACTGTATCAATACGGCCAATTACTGTTAATTTTAAATTTGTATTTTTGTGTTCATTTTATGCAGATAATATAATTATAAAAGTGTATGTAAACAATACGAATAAATAAATACATTAATAAAGTAGCATACATACATACAGTTACTAATGTTTTACTATATAATTTATTTTTAATTCAATCTTTCAGTCTTTGGGTCGCTTAAGTGGCCAATAACTATACCGGTTCCCTAGTAACTCTGGGGTACGGATGTGAAACAACGCCAAGTTTTAAAAGTCCGGTCTGTTCTGTCCCGACCCGGGAATCGACAACGAGACCGCTAAATTGGTAGTCTATTATGGTAACTGTTATATCAACAGTATATAATATTTCATGTATTTGTGCTCACCCCGTCAGCTCTTAGTCTGATGTCCTTGCCTGCAGCCGCCAGCAGCGCTCTAAGTATACTTGTAGCCGTGCCAGTCTGTCGACTCGCTACCAAATGAACTGCTGTTTGTTGTCGACTCTGTTAAAAGTTTAATTTCAAAGGTTTCATTATTTCAATTTTAATTATTCAAAAGATAGTATAGTGTATATAGTTCACGTGAACTAGTATGTGACGTAAATAGTTGAAGTACTACCTAAAATGACTGAGCTTTAATACAACAAACGAAAAGCTAACATATATATTTGACTGTTCTTATAATAACCCATTGAAATCATCTGCATCATTAATTAATATTGATATTGTAGTACCATGTTAACTATGTATATGACTAATTTATGCGTGTGTTATTATTAATCATTAATTATATTATAATAGTGCGTTATTCAAGGTGTGTTTAAGATTTCTTGTTAAAAAGGCAACGTAGAAAAAGTTTGAGACCAATTGCTTATTACTACACTCGGTTCCAAAAATAACGGGTCAGTCACATAAACCCGAATATCTCCCGAACTACGTATGCCATCCTAATGAAACGAAGACTGTTCAATTGAGAATTTAATTATACAGATAAAAAATAAAATAAAACTTAGTTACACCCACAATATTAATCTTAAATTAAAAAAAAACTAAAGTAGTCATATTTTTCTTAAGATTACATTTTTTTTATGATTGTTTTTTTGCTGTTTTTCATCACTGGAGGCTTCATCACGTGGAGGCAATACAAAGTATTAAATGAAGAAAGTGATGAAAAACAGCAAAAAAACAATCATAAAAAAAATGTAATCTTAAGAAAAATATGACTACTTTAGTTTTTTTTAAATTTAAGATTAATATTGTGGGTGTAACTAAGTTTTATTTTATTTTTTATCTGTATAATTAAATTCTCAATTGAACAGTCTTCGTTTCATTAGGATGGCATACGTAGTTCGGGAGATATTCGGGTTTATGTGACTGACCCGTTATTGGTTTATGTGACTGACCCGTTATTTTTGGAACCGGCTATATATTTATCGTTATTGCCCTTAATTCTCAAACCAACGCTGTCCTAAGTAACCAAAATGAATGATATAATGTCACCTCTCTAAACTAAACTGAAAATCACTTAAAAGTAAGTTTTGTCTTATTTAAAAAAGTTGAAAACGCTTAAAATTTAATAAATTTAAATGTAAACATAGAAAAATATTATTTTGCAAATATTTGTACTAAACTTTAATCTAAATTTACAAAAATTTGGTTCAATTCAGTTAGGTGACCCAACAACAGAATTTGCACGTTAGTAATTTTTGAAACTGAAAATCAGAAATATTACATTGTTGTCATCTTATATAGAATTTATTGTAGTATTAATTTTTTTCGTAAAATAAACTTACACCTCCGGTAGCAAAAGGGTCGACTCCTCGCTTAGAGAGTAATAATTTGACGATGTCTTCTCTTGAGTACATAGCAGATATGTGAAGAACATTGTAGTTATCCTAAAACAAAAAACTTTAAATTAG
The DNA here is from genome assembly GCA_932526445.1 of Phragmatobia fuliginosa. Classification (NCBI taxonomy): domain Eukaryota; kingdom Metazoa; phylum Arthropoda; class Insecta; order Lepidoptera; family Erebidae; genus Phragmatobia; species Phragmatobia fuliginosa. The sequence continues at coordinate 8,232,594 of OW052064.1, read as the reverse complement.
TGTTTATTAACCCTAATTTACAAAGAACTAGGGATAAGGAATTGTGATTGGATTAGAAGAATCATCATAGTCAAAGGTATCACAATGTTTGCGTCGTTTTAGAATGGGTCTAGTAAAATCTATCATTTCTCCAATAGATGGATTTTATTATCTGTATCTCGCATTGTATAAGTCCGATAGGGTTCCACTGAATGGCGTTAGAAAGATTAGGTTTCGTACTAGAATTTCAAAATTTCATAAGGTTTCGTACTAAAAAAAAATTTTTGATTAGTTGACTCAGTTTCTGACTTCAATTTTATGCTTAAATAATGGATTTCTTTTTACTACACCTATTATTAAACCAACTCGGCCCGGCTTAGGACATAAGTTTTTGCTGTCTCGTATTTTTTTTATGATAATATTTATGTATTGCACATATAAAACTGATCCTTGTATCGTTCTTCCTATTGTTAGCTTAGCTTAAAAGATCAAATCAAATCAATCAAATCAAACCATTTTATTTCAAATAAACCATACAACGGCACTTTTGAAACGTCAAGTAGTCAGTCAGTAGTCAGTCGTGATGCTAATCGTCTGTTCCAATTCGTAGATCCTATAGAGAAGAACAGACAAGAAACTCCATGGACACTCTTTTCCAACATTGTTTTTACAATTTTTGGTTACATTGTTTAAGGCATTTTATTAAATGTGAGGACAATGTAACGATGCTGATATTTACACATGTAGTGTCCAAAAACAATTAAACAATAAATAGAAGTTGTGAGATGACCAGCCCTGACTGGCGGCGCCCGTATCACGAGCATGACCCATGCACCAGCCATCGTCCAGTTCAACCATATCGTAGGGAGCCGAACGACCCGCTACACACGCCACCGCCAGCAGGACTTTTGAGCGAGCATGACATACTCACAACCGCCAGTCAACAAACTTATGCTACCAGTGACTACAAAGTGCTCACATGTACAATTCAAAATGTTCGCAGTTATACAATAATAAAAACCATTTATAATTATGCTACTCTCTAAGAATGCGATAAATATTAGGATCATGTCAATAAAAAGTAATTTAATAAGCAATAATGATATTACAAAAAATAATAATAATAATATAATGTCAAACAAGATACAATTAAAATATCAATAATCCATGTCGGAAATATGGATATCCAATGTCAAAAAAAAAAATTGAAATATATGAATGTCAATTATTATGATAAAATTAACATATGTCAAAAATACAAACTAACTTCTAAATAATTTGAGAATTAATCATGTGGCTGTGGAGCGGGACCAGCATTAAGCCAAGCATTCTTGTCGGCAATGTAATCCTCTAATTTGTAATATGCTTGCTTACATAGTGTGCGTTTTACAACATTTTTAAAACGTTTCTCTGTTAAATCTAGTATGTTTTGAGGTATTTTATTATAAAATTTAACACAGTACCCCATAAAAGATGTATGCACTTTTGAGAGTCTAAAACGTGGTTGAATTAATTTATCTTTATTCCTAGTATTATACCCATGTCTATCACATCTTTGATTGAAGAGATGTAAATTTTTTCCAACATACATTATGTTTTCATAGATGTACTGACAAGGAACTGTCATGATATTGATCTCCTTAAAAAGGCCCCTAACAGAATCGCTACTGCGGAGACTATATATAGCTCTAATGGCTCTTTTTTGCAGAATAAAAATTGACTCTATTTCTGCCGCACGTCCCCAAAGCAAGATGCCGTATGACATGATGCTATGAAAGTAACTAAAATAAACTAATCGTGCGGTTTCCACATCCGTTAGTTGCCGAACTTTTCTAACAGCATATGCCGCGATCTAAACGAACATACAGCAGAAATAAATTCATTCTATACCATGTTGGGATATACTAAGTTTTTGTACCCTCTGGATTAGATTTTTATAAAATATTCTAATTTTTATTGAAAATATATTGAAATGGACATATAAGTTAGTTTTTTAAATAACATTTAAGGAAGATAGTTTTCAAAATCAGAAATAAATTTTCTAATCCTACATATTTACATCTAGCACCCCTTTTATTCTTAATTAATTTAACTTTGCAACAGGTTTCATAATATAGCTCATTCGAAGTGGTAATGACAATTGATTATAACTGAAGAAGAGAAAAATAGAAGAACTACAATGCAAAGAGAAGGAAAACTTGAAACAAGAAAACTATCAATCCGATTCACCTTCGTGGTACAGGAGGACAAAATTTTCTTTCTCAAAGGAGACCTATCTTCAGTAACGAAATAAGACATTACATTATGTTATACCACATATGTATAACTAGTATAGTACATATTAGATGCATCCCGATGAGTCGCCAGCGGTTTTTGTTGAAACGTTACAAGAACATTCGCAGGGAGCGCTGATGGGCCCCGTCGTATTCCACCCGCCGGCGCCTCGATCGAGGTCAACTCGGTCCTCGTACCGGTCCGGGCCCAGATAAGGTACCTGGGTCTGGTCCTAGACGGAAGGTGGCTCTTCGACGAGCACTTCAAACAGCTGGCTCCAAAGTTGGTGGACACTGCCTCCGCCCTCGGGCGACTTTTGCCCAATTTGGGCGGGGCCAGTGTTCCCACTAGGCGGCTGTACACGGGGGTGGTCCGGTCGATGGCACTGTACGGTGCACCGGTGTGGGCGGCGGCTCTGTCCGCCCAGAATAGGGCGCGCCTCTGGCGCCCACAGAGGATATTGGCGGTCAGAGCCATACGCGGATACCGCACGGTGTCGACCGAAGCGGCCTGCGCCTTGGCCGGAACACCCCCGTGGGATTTGGAGGCGGAAGTGCTCGCCGAAGTTTATCGACGAGTGGCTGAATTCCGGGCGGAGAGGGGCATTCGCCCTCCGCCTGAGGACGTACGCGAGTGGCGCGAAGCCGCTCGTCGAGCCACCTTGGCTAGATGGTCTTTCCGGCTGGAGACTCCACGCGCTGGCTTCGCCACCGTGGAGGCTCTCCAGCCGGTCATCGCCGAGTGGGCAGGGCGGCAGCACGGGACCCTTTCCTTCCGGCTGACGCAGGTGCTTTCCGGGCACGGTTGCTTCGGAAAGTATCTGCACTCGGTCGCGAGGAGGGAACCGAGTCCCGCCTGCCACCACTGCGACTGCAGTGAGGACACGGCCCAGCACACGCTGGCGGTCTGCCCCGCATGGGCGGCGCAGCGCCGGGCCCTCACTGCAGTCATCGGAGAGGAACTCTCGCTGCCGGTCGTAGTCCGCTCCATGGCCGGTAGCGACAGTTGTTTTACCGCGGTCGCAACCTTCTGCGAGGACGTAATCTCGCAGAAGGAGGCGGCGGAGAAGGCCCGGGAGGATGACCTCCACTAGGACCCGATCCGCCGCCGGCGCCCCGGGCGGCGGAGGCGCGCCTATCTGCGCCTCATGCCGCCCTGAGAGTGGCCGCGGGTGGACGGGACGGGTTTCCCCGTCCATTCGCTGCAGTGGCCAGCCGCGAGGGGGTGGCGTCCGCGTGTGACCGGACGTCACCCAATTTGGAGAGGACATGGAGATGGCGCCCGCAACAGTGTGGGCAGGCGCCGGGAGGGGTCCAGAAGGAAAACAGTTACCTGGATCCCTTCCAAATACAGGCGCAGAGAGGTCACACCGTGTGGTTTTAGTCGGTTCAAGTCCGACACACCGCCCCGCCGAGAGCCCCGGTGGGGTGACGGTCCGTGGGGATTTCCACACGTAAAAAAAAAAAAAAAAAAAAAAAAAGGCAATCTAAGTTACTCCTTAATCATTAACTATCTGCCAGTGAAAGTCCCGTTGAAATCTTACAAGCTCAAACAAACTGACAGACAGATAGACAGACCAAAATTATAAATGTATATTTTTTATGTAAGTACCGTATATAAATACTTTCCGAATTAGTAAAAGGTTGTTATTTTGAGATTACGAATAGATACATAAAGTTTCTTTAATTGTATTTTTTTTATATTTAAGTCTACCAAAGTGACACTTTTCTGCCTGATGGAAAGCATGAGTAAAATAAAAGAGTAGGGGCCAACATCCTCAGGGGAGTGAGTGCATACAATGCAGCATGGTGACCCACACCATGGAGGCTTAGTGAGATTATTGTGCGTCATCCTCTCGACCTCCGCAGACAGGGAGAATAATTCAAAATGATTGAACCTCCGGTCTCATAGTCAGCAACGAAATACGACAGCACGAATGCTGTCATTTTAGGTTGGTCCGGTAAAATCGGCCCATTCGTGCTGAAATCAGCGTGGCTCTACTACCTATTTCGATCTAAAAATCAGCGTGGCTCTAATACAGAGGGCCAAATCAGCTGCTGCATATGTTAGAATAATAAAGGTATTACCCTCAGTTGTTGTTGTGAAGGTACAATAATGACCTCGGGATACAGCTTATTTAAAAAAAAATATGTTATGACCCTATTTTAATACCTTGAAAGTGATGTGTAGTATGTCACTGGAAAATAAATGAAATAGCCTTCGATTACGAATATGATCATGTGAAAATTTGGCAGATTTTTTAGGAAACTACATAAATGTGTAATTAAGGCCTCAATACTACTTATTATATGCAGTACAGTTTACTCTAAGGTGTTTGTGAGATTTGAAAAATTCCATAAGACCGCTCTCATGTACCTAGCGTAGGAGTTGTTTTATTACTTTTGTTACATATAACACGTTCATTAAAGCGTACAAATATTCAGAAAGTGTAATAATACTGATATTTTTCACCTCATAAATTGGATAACAAGTGCATGAGTAAAGATAAAATTGGTTCTAAAAATTATTACATGCCTCAAGAAATTAAAGACAGTTACTTTATATAGGTATAACTAGCTGCGCCCCAAGTAGCCTACATATGTGATTATTTAGAACTCATTTTTAAATTTAGTAGTTTATGAGTGAAAGAGGAACAAACATAACACACATACAAACACACTCACAAACTTTCGCTTTATAATATTAATAGGATTACAGACAATAAATATATTGTAAAATAGGAAAAAATCATTACACATACCTATTGTTTTTGTAAAAGGAGCCGTCATTTGTTTACCTTCATAGTCTCTTTATACTCTACTATAAATGACACTTTAGAACTGTGATAAGTGATAAGTCATAACTTTCATGTATTTAAAAAAAAAGCGGCCAAGTGCGAGTCTGACTCGCCCATGAAGGGTTCCGTACAGCAAGTAACATCATATTAAAGTTCTTGTAGTTCGTTGTAACTTTGATCGATGTTTTTATAATAGTGTATTGATTGAATAAAAGGTAAATTGCGGTTAACGATTTATGACGTATTACAAAAAAACTACTTACTAGATCTCGTTCCAACCAATTTTCGTTGGTAGTTTGCATGGATTACCATACAAACTACAAAAAAAATATATGTTGTACATTAGTACAACATATTCTTTTTTTTTGTTTTATCACTCTCTTATTTTAGAAATTACAGGGGGGGGGGACACATTTTTCCACTTTGGAAACCTCAACATCATTTTTGAACACCTATCCATAGATATCCCACACGTATGGGTTTGATGAAAAAAAAATTTTTGAGATACAGTTCCAAGTATGGGGACCCCTAAAATGTATAGTTTTTTTTCTATTTTTATGTGAAAATCTGAATGCGGTTTACAGATTACATCTACTTACCAAGTTTCAAAAGTATAGTTCTTATGGTTTCGGAAAAAAGTGGCTGTGACATACGGACGGACAGACAGATAGACATGACGAATCTATAAGGGTACCGTTTTTTGCCATTTGGCTACGGAACCCTAATTACAATAATTTGTTAGTACTTAGATGTGACGTCTACACATGCGTTTAAGGGCAGGGTCAGGCTATACATAAAAAAGAGTCTACCCTTATGTACTAATTTCTTAATGGACCTCTATGCACTAATATACAAACGTTTAACATGAATTGTATAAGAGTGGCTTAATTGAATTGAAACCTTGAATAGGTCTGATAACTGCCAAACGTAAATGAGTCAATTGAACATTTATAAACTAAGAGTTAGGAGTGATAATAAAAAAAGAGAAGCTGAACCTTTAAGGTAGACTAGCATGTTCGAGTCGCGTGCATTGTCATAAGATGCGCTGGGTGATTCCTTTTTGTATAATATATTCATTGGATATAATGATTAATATTAAGTACGTCAATCCCAGTTTGAATGTTGTAATAATGATTGAGTAACTTTGGTTTATCAGTAACTTTCAATGAAATCATGTGAAACATCTATAGAATGCTTCTTTATAATATATAGTGTCAAGAATTAAGTCTGGAACGAGTGGTGTCTGATTAATCCTGATGTACTCCTGGTACTGTTTAAATCCCTACGAACTGTCATTGTACTGTTTTATACGAGTACAATGGTGGGCGCATTTAGCGTTTGGATACATGAAGCGTTTTTAGGCCGGTTAAGTCTGATAGTCTCTTAATAAGTTTTGATCTGGGTTAAAGCGTTATAGCCCAGCTGCCCTGCGTGATTGGAAACAATCCCCTAGGGTAATCAACGACCAGTATCAGGACCTAGATGGGTGACCGTTTGTGACATAATATGTTATAAGCGTTTTCGGGATTTGGAGGTTACGTTAAGCAGTCCGTCCCAACTGTTATTATAAGATACTTGTACTTGTTACAGTGGTGGTTACTTCTACCCGCTCTTGAGGGTTGCTTTTAATAAAACCATCATTTGACTGTCTTGTTGGTCTCGTTGTTGGCGTATGCGGCTGCTGATCAAGAGGTCTCGGGTTCAATTTCCGGGTCGGACCAAATGTTACAGGGGAAGGACACATTTTACATGTGTCTCTCGCCCAAACTATTCAGTTTAGAAAAAAATGATGTTAGAAACCTCAATATCATTTTTGAAGACATATCCATAGATGGTTGAATCCTACATGAATGGTTTGATGAAAAACTTTTTTTAGTTTCAGTTCTAAGTATGGGGGCCTCCAAAATTTATTGTTTTTTATCTTTTTTTGTGTAAAAATATCAATGCGGTTCACAGAATACATCTACTGACCAAGTGTCAACAGTATAGCTCTCATAGTTTCATAAAAAAATGGCTGTGACATAGGGACGGACAGACAGACAGACAGACAGATATGATGAATCAATAAGGGTTCCGCATTTTGCCATTTTGCTACGGAACCCTAAAAATGAGTACTTTATCTAACCATAATACATACAAACAAATAAGTAAAGTTAAACTGTATGTTTATAAAATCATATCAATTTTTTTTTATTAAATACATATGTTTTTTTTTAATTTCTTACACCAAAAAACAGTTTTTAAAATGTCTGTCTGTCTGTGTGTGTGTGTTACGGCTAATCTCCTGAACAGCTGTAGTAGGAGTAGGTAGGCTGGATAAGTTAATAATTTAATAATTATTTTGTTAGTTAGTATGTATATGCAAATTTTATATTTTCAATTATTGTGGTTCTAAATTAGCAGCTTCAAACTTGATAAGAATCACACTTGAATTTGCCTTTGTAAAAAAGTTATCTTAAGGTTGTGTATGGTTTTAAAACGTAATAAAGTATAAATGCTAATTATTTCATGATGTCGAATTCAGTATACGTCGATTTCCCTGTTAGAGTGGAATCTAAGTTAATTATTAGCCAGATTACACTAATTATACCAGATTACATCTCTAACGCAGCGACTGCTGTGCTTGAGGTCTTGGGTCAAAAGCTCAAACATGGGTCGGACCAAGTCTTTGTATGACCTACAGATAAACAATTGTTCCAAAGTTTGGGTGTTTTCAACGTATAATAATATATGTACTAGCTTTAGGCTCCGCCCGCATATATGTCGGTTATCGCGGTAAAAAGTAGCCTATGACCTTCCTCAGACTCTAGACTACCTGTGTGCCAAATTTAATCAAAATCAGTTTAGCAGTTTAGGCGCGTAACAGACAGACAGACAGACCGAGTTACTTTCGCATTTATAATATTACTAGCTTTCCGTCCGCGGCTTCGCCCGCGTGGAATTCGTTTATATCGCGCGACACTGTAAGGGTAGATTAAACAATCTTACATGATTTTATGTTTGATAATAAGGAACTTGTACACAAACTTTCGGCCCCTATTTCAAACCCTTCTACCTTTATTTTCGCGATGAAAAGTATCCTATGTCCTTTCCCAAGTTCAGTTCTATCTTCATACCAAATTTCATCAAGATCGGTTCAGTGGTTTAGGCGTGAAAGCGTAACAGACAGACAGACAGACAGAGTTACTTTCGCATTTATAATATTAGTAGGGATTAGGGATTTAAGGTCTATCCAGATCCTGATTTTAACTTTCCCACCTACTATATTTTCTCTCTTCTATTGTGCTATTTTCTTAAAATCGATTTTATTTCTGAGGGCGATAAAACTGCCCACAACCAAGAACGTGGGTGTTTGACTAACAAACAAAACTAGCTCAAAGGACTTAATGGTAAACTTCAGAAATGGCGTCCGATCGTGTGTAATCACGTAGGTGCTTGTAATTCGTTTGTTGCGTGCTCTTGCTCGCTATTGGTCAGCTCGTGTCAATTTCGTTGCTTCTAATGTCACGGTCTTGACTCATAAAAGTGGTGAATCAACCTGATTTTATACGCGAAAACATTGCATCACTTTTTTGTATCTAAATTAGAGTTTGTTGGCCTGAATGAATAATGCTTCTATTGAAGTTTGTTTAATAGCATCTATAACTAAAATAATTAGTGATAAATTCACTGAAGTTCAGAGTGAATAATATCAATACACTGAAATGCATGATCACAAACACATTGCTTTAATGCTTTGACACATATTTAACCTTAGTTGTTTGTAATTAATACATATAAAAACTATTTAAAAAATTAAAAACTATAAAATATACGTCATTTTAAATTTGTACATCCAACCAGCTTCTGAGAAATGTAAATAAAATTAACATATCCATTGCTTCAGTATCAAATATTAAGATCACCTAAGTCATTCAGTGCGGTCATAATCACGATTGTTCTACTTGAACCTTTTTACTGGATTAGCAATGGTGTAATTGCCTTTGACATTAGATTTATAGCTTAAACGCACGTAAGAAATAGTTTGTTAGCGCTCCCAAATTTATAAAATATAGGTACTCGTGTTTCCACAGAATTTTGTTGTGACCATCTATCTTCACGTTATTTGATTAACAATGGAAAAGTATTTCAAAGTAACTTATATTTTTTATGCCTTGAGATTTATTTTCAAGAGCAAGAGTATATTTTGTTTCTGTATCAGTAAGGTTAAATTTATATTTATTTTCTTATAGTTAACTTGGTATAAAGATCTAGTTTTAGTATTATGAAGTTTAACTGACTCGGTGGCGCAGTGGATGAGTATGCGACTGTCGTACCTGAGGTCTCAGGTTTGATTCCCATTCGAGCCAAATGTTTGTGTGATATGCAAAAAAGAATTTTTGGAGTTTAAGGTTTTGTGTGGAGTAGTTTTGTGTGTTTACAATAAAAGTATGTTTATGTATTTATATCCGCTGTCTAGTCATAATACCAGCTGTGCCTCATTTGGACTAGACAACGTTGTATGTAAAATGTTCAATAAAATATTTATTTATTTTATTTATTTATTTCTTATAGTCTTATAATCTGGATGACGATGGTGGAGATAGTGGCTTAATTCGAAAATAGAAAACTAAATTTATACACTTCGCAAATTCTATAAAGTATGTCTTTTGATATTACTTCTACTTCATCGATAATAATTATCATTATTGAATTTTCCACGAACGAATCATTAAGTTGAGACATACTTTATAGAATTCACGAAGTCTAAATATTTAGTTTCCAGTATTAAGTAAGTACTCTACTACAATTATATTACATGTGAGAAAACGTTTTTATGCAACTATGTTCTGTTAATTCATCTTGAAGCATAGGTAAAAAAATTTAACATTTCAACTTCTCCAAAAAATACAATCGTCTGTAGACTAATTTATATAATGATCTCATCGTCGAGTATGTTTTTAAATTTCTTTTTGTTTTCAACTATTATATTTCTAATATTAAACTGACACTGAACGAACTTCCAACATTGGACAACGTACCCTAAAGTACACTGTTGAAATATGGCTTATATTGGTTGTTGCGAGAGTATTATGAATTCATAACCGATATAAGATATAATTTTTTGTTTATAAAATATAGGTATTCGTGTACCGATCTCATACAGCGGTCACTTTCTGGAGCATTACAGCTTTAAAGAAACCAAATATTGGCGGCGACCGGTCTCGTCCGATAAGGCCATTTCTTCATTCAAATTGGTACATATATCTGTGTACGAATTTTCATTTAAATCGGTACTGTTGTTTTGGCTTGAAAACCGGACAGACAGACTGACAGACAGTTACTTTCGTATTTATAATATTAGAAAGGATAGGATTACACTCACAATTAATGTGATTTTGCAGACTTTATTATAGGATACTGAAAAACCGTTATCGAAATAGTCATTCACAATTACCACATTGTTTAAAAATGTGTACGAAAAAATATTTTAATTTATGAATTCGTACTAATTAAAGTATGACTTTAGAGTTAAATCTTTGCTACTTATATAGTGATTATAGTATTCATGGTAGTGAATTGTGTAAAGTCGTATAAAGTAAAAATTATCACGGAAACCCGAAGGCAAGATGTTATTTTAAAAACAAATCGTAAATTAGAAAAGTTTTAAGTGTTGTTCTCGAGTTAAAGCTAAATTATTCAACTTCCTGGTTTATTGGTCGTATTTAACAGCCACAATCCCTGACTGAATCAATTTAGAACAAGTTATCACGAGAAGGGTAGCAATTTTTAATCGGGCCATATAAATAAATTCTTAGCAAGGCAAGTGATACCGTAATTTTAATAAGATGTGTCTAGACTATATATTAATATTTTATTGTGAAAATGACCTGCGATTTATGTACTTATCTCTATTTATTACCCTACCTTTTATTATATAAAGTATACTTTATATAATAGATAATTGTATTCATTATGTAAACCTGTGTCGTTTTTGCATGAAATATATTTTTCTGACAAAACTTACTTTTTTTTTTTTTAAACTTACTGCACATGTTGCACAAAGGCGGATTTAATGCCTCATTACTAGCTATTGCCCGTGGCTCTGCCCGCCTGTATATCAGATGTCAGGGTAATAATTTTAGACGTCAATGTCATGTCAACAAAAAAAGACTACCTTTTTTTTGTTGACGGGGTGGTAGAGTCTCTTCGAATCTCCGTCTCCTCGGGCTCTCAGGAGCCAGTGCACGTGTTTTCAATAAAAGCACCCTTTTACACCCCTCTAAGGAGGAGCAAGATCATGTTATTTCAGATCTCCCTCACGATCGATACCGCACCTATCTGAACTATATCCTTTAGGAAGCCAGGGTCTACCAACCACAACAATTAATCTTCCACCAGAGGTCTCCATTTTCTGGCAGCTGCGTTCCTGCTTCTATTACCGCCGTCATCGTCTATGCTTGGGATCGGCCCTCTCCTGATCTCATTCAGCGGTCATTTTCTGGAGCATTATAGCTTTAAAGAAACCAAATGTTGGCGGCGACCGGTCTCGTCCGATATGGCCATATCTTCATTCAAATTGGTACATATATCTGTGTACCAATTTTCATTTATATATGTACTGTTGTATTGGCTTGAAAGCCGGACAGACAGACTGACAGACAGAGTTACTTTAATATCTATAATATTAGAAAGGATAGGATTACACTCACAAATACTGTGATTTTGTATTGATAAAAAATTTGAAAATAGATTCTATAATATCCAGTGATAACTGGGTATCTCGGGGAAATCTCTGGAGATTACCTTCTATAACCTCACAAACTCAAACTTTATCCGTTTATTATCCTTTATTAAAATAAACTTATTCATTTTTTTAGTCACATGCATTAGTTATGTATGTAATAGTAGTAGTAGGCTTTAAAAGATAACATTGCGTTTGCACTGTACTGTTCAAAACAGCTGCATAATGCATTTTCTTATGAGCCTTACACTGACCTATTCAGGTTATGGACATAAATTGCCCGCTGTGGGGGTTATCAGGCAATCTGTGAAGGTATGTTAGCTAAATACATATGCTATAAAATTTGTTATAGTTTCATTGATCATGACTATAACTTTCAAGATTTGAATAGATTAAAAATATTATAATATATTGTTGTTTTTTCATACAAAATTTCAAGCCGTAACCACACTGCGCTGTTCGTTAAGTGTCTACGCCGTATTCGACAAAATATTTGTTGCGCATAACAAATATTTTGTCGAATACGGCGTATAATAAAATGTAATTCCAGTCATTGCACTGGAAAGTTGATACAAGTAGTATCCACATGATGCAATAATACTTTATCTTTTACTATTCATCATCATCATCAACAGCCTATTGCAGTCTGTTGTGTATTGATCGATTGCGAGCCTCTACTACTTAATATGTTGGAAATGTAAAAATGCGATTACTAGATAAAATTCAACCCGCGTCAATTGTGGTGGCGGATCACATCCGCTCATGACCTCTCATTTTTAGGGTTCCGTAGCCAAATGGCAAAAAACGGAACCCTTATAGATTCGTCATGTCTGTCTGTCTGTCCGTCCCTATGTCACAACCACTACCGAAACCATAAGAGGTGTACTTTTGAAATTTAGTAGATGTAATCTGTGAACCACATAAAGGTTTTCACATAAAAATATAAAAGAAAAACAATACATTTTGGGGGTCCCTATCCTTGGAACAGAAACTCAAAAACGTTTTTTTCATCAACCCCATACGTGTTTCCCATCTATGGATAGGTGTTCAAAAATGATGTTGAGGTTTAAATTATCATTTTTTTCTAAACTGAGTAGTTTGCACGAGAGACACTTCCAAAGTGGAAAAATGTGCCCCCCCCTGTAACTTCTAAAATAAGGGAGTGATAAAACTAAAAAAAAAATTGTTGTATATTATCATGCGAACTACCAACGAAAATTTGTTTGAACGAGATCTAGGACGTAGTTTTTTTTAATAAGTCATAAATCGTAAACCGCAATTTACCTTTCATTCTATCAACACACTTTTATAAAAACATCGATCAAAGTTACAACGAACTACAAGAACTTTTATATGACGTACTTGCCGCTACGGAACCCTTCATGAGTGAGTCTGACTCGCACATTGCCGCTTTTTGTTTTATGTCCTACTGCTGCATGTAATTTATACGTGTTGTACACGTAAAGATTACATGTATTTATAATTACACGCTTTATATTAGCTTCACCTGTATGTTTGTTTGTATGTTTGTAACCGACTCCTTTGGGAGCGATTTTGACCCACTTTAAACGGTCTGATTTCGTTCAAACTTTGTAGATTTATCGAGGACCGATGACAATACATCAATTCGAAAAAAAAAGTTTAAAAATTTTTTTAGTCTGGAAAAAAAATATAGTTTTAAAAAAACTAAACAAACACGCTTTTAAGCTAAAAAGTAGAAGATAATTTTAATGTAACAAAGCGTGGTGGGGTGCTTTCTGAAAATATTTCAATAACGTCGCCCCACGCTTTGTTACATTAAAATTATCTTCTAATTTTTATTTTGAAAGCGTGTTTGTTTAGTTTTTTAAAACTATATTTTTTTTTCCAGACTAAAAAAATTTTTACATATATATTTTGCTGTAATAGGTCTTGATAACAAGTTTTTATGATACTATATTAGATACGATAAGTGATACTACTATTACATACATTTCGGAATCTCGCAAGTGTTTTTTGGAAAACAATGATTTACGTATCTTAACTTTTCTCCAGGCCTTTTCCAAACTAGGTTGGAGTCAGCTTCTAGGTCTAGGATACGGTTAAGCTGTGACTGCTAACCTACTGCTAAATACTAAGCAATATCAAAATTTTATAGAATTAGTGTTTTCGGATGGCTTTTACTATTGTTTTGATAGTCGTAGCGCTCAGAGCTCAGTTACCCTTGGTAATTAGATATAATTACCGAGAGTAAGATTCCTTAGTCCTTTCTTCGATGGGCGATTGTAAGTGGCAAGACACTATGAGCGGCACCGTGACTCAAATGTCACATTAAGCAGTCAGTCCTGGTTGTTATTTTAGGATAACAGTGGTGAAGTTCAGTTGGAAGCCTTTGGGCGGCTTAATAACATACAACGGCAAGATTACGTAGTCACTAGCGACATTGTCTAACAAGTAAGACGCACTCGGTCAGATATACCCTCTCCTGAGAGGATAATTGATCCCAGCTGTGGACATTATATGTGATTGACGATTTTTTTGATAAGTGTAATGCATACGCTGGTAATTATTATAAAATAAATTAAATAATTAGAATGACTCACATTATTCCTGGCGCCGACATCGGAACCAAGCTCTATCAGTCTTTCCACGAACGATGTACGGTTGTCTTTCACCGCGTACATCAGGGTTGTCATGCCTGTTGCCTGCAAGAGAACATGTATATTATGTATAAATGTATTTTTTGTGTAAAAATGGGAAAAGGTGAACCTAAATAATAAGTAATTAGTTTTAACTTAAAACTTCTTTCACTAGGCGATAAGATCTGATAAGATCCTAAGAGGGAAATAAAAAAAAAACTAGTTAAGTTTCATTCTATGGTAACCAGATGAAATATAATTATGTTATTGACAAGTTATATCTAAATATAAGAACACCCAACAGTCACATGGTCCGGAGCATCCCCACAATAGAGGTCGTCTGGCGTCTGAGGCCACCTGTGAGGAAGATTTTAAATGGGAACACCAAATGGTTAATAAATGGAGTCCCTCTAGGGCCGCAGATCAAAAGGAATTTCCGATTTTCGAAAAAAATTTACAACAACAAACTCGCAATGCGACGTACTAATACTATGCTACCACTAGAGGTCGTTATTTTTCCTGCACTAATGATTCGTCTAGCAACTTTTTAGTTCTGACTGTTTACTTTTCAACGTCTAATTTCCACATTTTCCTGTCTTGGTAGAATGTGGAAACAATATGGAATAATTTTAAAATATGTACATTTAATGCGGTTTAATAAGTGGTCGTCAGTGTGAGTTTCCAACACGTTAAACAATAATTATTGTGAAAAGTCTTCAAGTAATAATTGTCTGAGGCGCTTTCTAGAAGTTTCGTGCTGATAAATAGCAAGTCCGGGGGTGCGGTGCAATTTACAAGATTATACTGAAAACGGTATGCCGCTCGTTATATTGAAATTAACGATCATAATGCAAGTTTTCAATTTTCGTAATGGGAAACCTCTATTATTAAATAAATCATGTTAGTATATTTCGAAGTTCTGTAATTTTAATATATAAACTAGCTGATGGCCACGGCTCCGCTCGCGTCCTAGGGATATGATAAATAGACGTGGGCCGATTCTTAAACTTACCCGATCTGCAAATAAAACTTCATATAAATCGGTATAATCATTTCGAAAGAGTTTTGTAACAAACACCGCGACACGAGAATTTTATAAATTAGAAGATGTATTATAGGCCGCTTGAGGTCTTTATTCTTCTTACCATTGCAATCACAGGATTGATAGAACAAAATGGCAATAAATCCTAATATTGCATGATTTTAATAATAGTTATAGACACGATAACAACTTGTGAATAAGAATTTTACTGAGCTTTATTAATTTTGTTTTTAATATGTTTTATTAATATTCTACGCAAAACCGGTGAGTTCTCTGAAAGATTTTTAATTTTAACGCCTTATATTAAAAAGTGTCTATAAGTGTACTTGGGTGTTGATGTTGACTCAAACATGTTGAATGTTAATTAGAATGAACTCTAAAAATCAACAGAAAAAAAACGAAAACTAAATATGTAGTCATGCGCTGTAAGTTAGTCCCTTATAATCTTTAAAACGTAAGTTATATACAAAAGGGGTTAAAGTAACCCTTTTAACAGTGATTAAGTTCAACGTAAGCGTGACTTGTTATAATTATTTTAATGATCTAACACTAACTTCTAATTGGTGCTTATGTACAAACGCTTCTCACTTTGTTTGCGAATAATTAAATGTATACCCATATATATTATATATCTACTAGCTACGCCCCGCGGTGTTACCCGCATTTGTTGTTGTAACTGCGGGCAATGCCGTGGCGCGAAGCTAGTCTAAAAGTAGCTTAAGATACTCCTTATATCATCAGCTTTCTGCCAGTGAAAGTCCCATCGAAATCTGTCCAGCCGTTCCAGCGATTACCCGGAACTAACAGACAGACAGACAGACAGACAAAAATTGTAAAAAAAATATTTAGGCATATGTACAGACACTCCAATTTTATTTATTTGTATAGATTGTATTTATTTTCGTGTCACGTTCTTGCTCACGATGAACTCCGAAACTATCTTGCCTAGTTACACGTTTTTAAAATGTGTGTATTAAATATGTTTATATTCAAAAACAAAAAAAATTATAAAATATCCTTACTTAAAGGTTGTCTGGAAGAGATCGCCGTGAGCGATAAGACCGCCTATTGTAAAACCAGATATCGATCTTTGTATATAATATTTTTTGTACTGTAAAGTTGTGTACAATAAAGTTAATAAATAATAAAATAAGTGCATTTTCAGCAATTTGGTTACCATGCTACAGACTTTGCGTAGTTCGGTACCAGACCGTCGAGTGTAAAATCTGTGAGGATATTATTATTTGGACAAACAATATTGCTTCAGTCAGCCTTTCTTCCAAATCCAAGAAAATAAACATCAAATATAAAGCAATGCGGCAGTCCTTTCACCACACCTCATTGCAGATAGTGCATGTTTTGTGATGTATCTAAATACTTAATTACAGTAATTTAGTCCGATTTACTAAACCTATTGTTTGGACCACAATTTGCTTATAAATTTATTTTGTTAAAAACCCATTAGCCAATAGAAAGGTTTGGTGAAAATTTAGATGCATTTCGGAGAAATAACGATAAAATTAGCTTATTGTGAATGTGTCCGAGTTTTACATCAAATTCAAAGTTTTTTTTCTAATTTTTATGGAGATATTTTAATAAAATTTTTTGGTACTAAAGATTTACTCGTATTTTTATTAGACTTTTCTAGCAAACAATTTATTTCAAGGAATTGCGAGTGAAAAGATTTGATTTGATTTACTTCTTTGAATACCTAGAGAACTACGCTGACAGCAAAAAAACAGTTACCGATTAGTGGAAACTAACCATATGATCAGGTTTTATTTTTACAACCAGCTACATCCCACCTAAATTGTAACTAACATCAATGATTTTTCTATTTAGTTATTTTTTGCAGTTTTATAGTTGGTAAAAAATAATAATCAATATAATAATGTTTTATTATAATCACAAACTTTTTATAAATTTATAGTGATATTTCTTCACAAGTAATCATTGCATTCGATTTTACTTATCAGCTTTCGATTTCTAAAGTAACATCCCTAGTGTTTAGAAAGAAAAAGGGTTAACTGACGCAACATTGTAACGATGTTTAGTTTTTAGATCAGAAATTGTTTATTATGTTTATAATAGTTCGTTATTCTATCAAAACGAACCACTTTATTTAAATCAAGAATCCATTAATATTTTTTGCAATAAAGTATGTGTATTCAAATATGTCGGTCACACAAAATACGTAAAATTTCTATGTTATTTCCTAGTATTTTATACACCTTCATTTTGCATATGAAGCACATTAGTTTTAAGGCGTTTACCATCCGTAATGGTATATGTAAATACAGTATTAAAATGGAAAACAGTTAAATTATGCCTCGCTGGGCTTTATTTGGTTTGTGAAACCTAGTTATTATTATTTCTCTATGATAAAACTTAATGTGTTTGTAGATTAGTTAGTAAAATGTTGTAGATATTATCTACTTAAAAAATCAATAAATATGTAATTTTTTGCTTTGAACTTGCAAGCATTCTGAGCCTCGATGTATTAGTGAGCCACCGGATGCTTTGATAACGTGTCATCATCACTAACTGATGTTAGTGAACGCTGATGATGCCTTTAACAGTCCAGTAGACAAAGGGCTCTCATTAGAAATTAAATTTTGGCCTGCTATACCACGTAGCACTCATAGCCAAGTAACCTTAGGTGATTTGAAATAAGCACCGAGGGTAAGCAACAACGGCGCGGTTAGTTCCTATATGGGTGACCGTTTGTGGCTTGATATCTTATGAGCGTTTCAGTGATTCGGAGGTCACGTCAAGCAGTTAGTTCTAGTTGTAATCCTAAGATAACAGTCGTGAAACATACTCGGAGGCCTTTGGGCGGTATTAAAACATTCAATGGCAAGATTTACGAAGTGTGTTGCAACTTGGTCAGCGTGGGGACGTATGGCCTCAACCCTCACCTGAGTTGGCCATACAGAATGGTTTATTATTGACTTGTTCTTAGTCGATTCTTATTTCATCCATGGTATTACCTATATGACACATCTATAGTCCCCGCAGCCTTGAAAAACAAACAGTTCCCGGACACCCTTTAAATTCTACCTCCCTCAAAAACCAGAAGACGGGGCGTTTAGATTCCGGAAACACCACTCACTCCTTAAATTAAGATTGGACCTTTATACGTGTTTATGATATAGTGTTCTGTATTAAGTCAAATCCCGCATTAGGAATAAATTCCGGTGTCGCGGGGGACTTGACAAACATTCAAAAAACGGACACAAAGAGCACCCAGACTCGGAATAACAATTTGTGGATCAACAAAGTGTTTTTCCGTGTAAAATTTG
This sequence comes from Phragmatobia fuliginosa, assembly GCA_932526445.1. Classification (NCBI taxonomy): domain Eukaryota; kingdom Metazoa; phylum Arthropoda; class Insecta; order Lepidoptera; family Erebidae; genus Phragmatobia; species Phragmatobia fuliginosa. The sequence goes on along the minus strand of OW052064.1, from coordinate 8,213,858 downwards.
ACCGCTTAAATCCAGACCAACCGTGCAGTCCAAAATCAAATAGTAAAAAAATATTCAATTTATAGTAAAAATCTTCTCTCATAAGTGTGAGAGAAGATTTTTACTATTAGTACGCAAGTGCGTAAAAATTTCATTAGTTAAAATAATTCAAGTTTGTATATCTCTAGAACAGACAATTTTTCAGAGAGAGGCCTAAGTTATAGAAAGTGCTAGAGATTTGATAAACAAATGAACAGACAGCAATGAGAACCTTATTAACAACCAGTTTCATTTAATTTCCGGTCTTATATAATAATAAGAAATACAAGGAATTCCATTTCATAATAATATGGATGACAATAAGTCGTAAAAATGTAAACGAAAGCATTGTACGAAACGAGATACATAGCTGTTGTAGAACGCAACAATAACGGTAAAATCCTTCGTTCGCATTTTTACATTGATTTCCATGATTAGGTACTTTATGTGCCTAATTTATTGCCTTAAAACGACAATTGGAATTTTTCGTTTTACAGGGAATTTTTCGTTAGCTCTATAAGGCTACCAACGTAGCTTTTTAAATTATATATATAACTAGCTTTCCGCCCGCGGCTTCGCCCGCGTGGAATTTGTTTACATCGCGCGACACGGTAAGGGTAGATTAAACAATCTTACATGATTTTATGTTTGATATTATGGAACTTCCACACAAACTTTCGTCCCCTATTTCAAACCTTTCTACCTTTATTTTCGCGATAAAAAGGACATAGGATACTTAGTATCCTATGTCCTTTCCCAAGTTCAGTTCTATCTTCATACCAAATTTCATCAAAATGGGTTTAGTAGTTTAGGCGTGAAAGCTTGACAGACAGACAGACAGACAGAGTTACTTTCGCGTTTATAATATTAGTAGGGATTACACCATCGGAAAGTAGAGATTTCATCAAACAGAAAACACCCCAATTTTTTAAAAAAAGTAGATATTTTGACGGGTGAATTTTCGATATTCAGTGAAAATAGGGTGAAAAAATTAATACTTTAAATCAAATAAATTACAGTGTATTCGGGACATAAAAAGGTAAGTTTTCAGTAAACTTTGTTTAAAAATAATTTTATTTGTAAAAGATAAAATTAAAAAACCAAAAACTTGGTTTTTTGAATTTTTCACATATAATTTGAGGTTTTGTGAAAAAAAGTGTAAATAAAAAATCGGCCAAGTGTTCCTCACAGGAAAGGGTTCCTCAGTCACCCATAATGGTACGTGGATTAGAAATTGTATCCAATGGATATAATTGTTATGTTTACGTATTATTGCGTTAATTTTGTACGACGTTTTCCAAGTCAGCATTGCATTGTAGAAGTTAAGCCTCTATAACTCCTGAACTAACAAAGTCATCTAATTTGTTATAGTTTTCACTATCACGAATTTTTCCGGCCGCTTAGCTTTTAGAGGGGGGGGGGACGCCCTGTTTTTACAAAAAAGTTGCCTTTAAAATGAAATTTCTCGCAAACGGACACCTAAATCAAAAAATCGTCTCAACAACCCTGTAATGTTTTTAAAAGACCTATATAATGATACACCACATGATGGGGTAGCCGCGAAAAAAAAAACCCACTTTACGTGTAGGGGAAGTACCCTAAATAAAAATATTTTTTATAATTTTATTGTAGCACATTGTCGACGTAATTACAATACATATTCATGCAAAGTTTCATCTTTCTAGCACTTACTGTTTGGACGGTAAGTCGAGGACGGACGGATGGACGCACAGACGGACATGACGAATCTATAAGGGTTCGAAGTCATAAACTTCGGAACACTAAAAAGTAGTAGATCTTTGAATTACCTATAACTTGCTATTTAACTTTTTTTCTTGTAGTTTTGTCGGACTTGTAGTTTTGCCGGGAATCGAGATAAACCGTTTTTTACCCTTTGTTTTCTATATTTAGCCATCCAAAGTGATTTCACCCTGCTTGATGGAAAGCATGAGCAGAATCCAAGAGTCAGGGCTACCACTCTTGCTGTGAATGCAGACAATAATGTATGGCAGCTTAGTGCGATGCTTTCTCACGCCCCGCTTATGTAGGACCCGAATTCCTCCCCCCCTACCCCTTCCCGACCTCAGATCGCCCGTAAATTATTTTTCCTTTCATTTTTATTACATTCTCCTCCTTTTCCAATAGGTTTCATCCTACTATAATTTTATTTGTTTTCAAAAGTTAACTACCCTGGTCTACTGGTCTATATGTCATTTACAAACTATCATTATAGTTGCCATGCAAGTGTGTTATGCCTAGCAACCTGTGAAGTATTGACAGGAGATAAACAGTGATACATTTTGACATCTACGATTTATGTATTTTTATAATCACTTAGCTTTGGCCTTTGTATCTCGATTAATGCAGTAAAAAGTAGCCTATGTCCTTTCCCAAGTTCAGTTCTATCTCCATACCAAATTTCATCAAAATCGGTTCAGTGGTTTAGGCGTGAAAGCGTAACAGACAGACAGACAGACAGAGTTACTTTCGCATTTATAATATTAATAGGGATTATATACGAAGCAACTTTAAACTTTAAATAAGGTAATATATAGTACAAAGAGTTGCAGTTTGGAAGAGATGTCGTAATCCTCTATCGCTTTTACCATGGGGATTGTTCTGAAGAGCTCTTTCGACTGATCCCACTTTCTGCTTTCCTCTACAGGACAAAACGTGCTGACCCTGGGAGTCACTACTTTAGAGTGGAACAAATACGCACCAGAACTAATCGGTTCGCCCTTCCTTCCTGTACCGAGCAGTTAAAAACTGGAACTCTCTGCTAGATCAAGTGTTTCCTTCCTATTAAGATCCCGGGTCTTTCAAACGGGGCCTGAAGAAGTATCTGACTAGGCCGCCATAGTGTGGTTATGTGTTGCATTGTTCGCATTGGCAGTGAGGACGGTGATCACCACTCTTGGATTCTAATCATGCTTTCCATCAGGTTGAGCAGGGTTATTTTGTCAAACAAATAATTAAAAAAAAAACAAAACAAAGATAACAGATTTAGAAACTGGGACCAAGGCAAGGAAGACGGAAATTGACCAGTAATGTTAGGAGTATATTTAAAACACTCATATATACTAATCTATATACCTGTCACAATTATTGGCGAACCTTAATTAAATAAAAAAAAAATAGTAGTGTTTATATATTTACAATTCTATCAAAAAACATTCATAGTTTAAATTATACAGGAACGCGTTGAGAGAAATAGAAAAGATATTTATATGTTGATTGATTTTTTGCAACGTAAAAGAGCAAATCACAAGTCGAACACAAAAGGAAACCCCAGAAAGGAAGTTGTACCATATCGTTATTGTATGAATGGTCCGTAAAGTTTAATGAAAAAGTAGCAGATATAAAATTGTAGATATCAGAAAAGAAAGTAAAGTACTGTGTAAAGTAATAAAGCGTGTAGAAAAAAATATTTATCAACATTGAAAGTTTAATAGTCGTTTTATGGAACTAGTGAGTAAAATTAACTGGTTAGTTAAACTTCCATTCGATAGAGATGCTCATATTGAGTAGTCAACTTATTAAGGGCAAAATTATCATTTGACGATGACGATGGGTAATTATATTATTAACACTATGTTATAGGAAAAAGTCGGCCAACGTCCTACAGAAAAGCTACGCTCAGTCTCTCTGAAGTGACCTAGGTTCTCTAACGAACGACATAGCTCTGAAAGGTAGTTTGAAGTAGTAATGAGCTTTGATATATGTCCCAGAACGGATAACCGCTGAAACAAGCGTGTTATGAAGTGGAGAAAACGTTACGTTGTTAAACGTATTTTACGGTGCGCTCTGGCCAAATAATGGGACGACTTGTGTAAGAGAGCCAGCGGCAATTGAATGCAAAAGGCCACAGACCGGATTCTGTGTGCCTTGAGAGAGGCCCATGTCCAACAGTGGACTGCAAGGGGCTGATGAGGATTACAGGACAAAGAAAATGGGTAACGGTTCAACGTATAAAGCAGAGTAAACGTCTAATCATGATTAGAAATGTTAAATAAAGCTCTCTTCTTAATTTTAAAAAGTGACATGAGTTTAACCCCTAAATCATAAGACCTTTACATTGCAGACTTAGATAAATGGATTCTCAGTATCTTTGGATAGAAACGCGACATGAAATAGAAAATGATGTACTGATTTAATGTCTATATTACTTTGAGATATTACTCTATTACACAATTTATGTTTTGTCTCTGTAGCCAATTTTACGTTGAATGTCTTTATAGCCAATATTACCCATGTTGGCTATAAAGAAATTCATTTATTCTTTTTTAAAATGATGTTTCATGTACAATGAATGTAGTAGTTTTTGCTTTCTCGTAACTTAATGTGTTCTTTGTACCTAATCAAACTATTATTATTAGATTATTTTTTATAATAAATTATATAATTAAATATTTTTAGCAAATTTATAACTTAATATTATTCAAATTTTTTATTTGTAAATGTTTTATTTTACGTTACACATCTTTAAAAAAATACCAATTGAACTTGCTATCTAAGGATTTCTGAGGAATCGTGATTTATTTTTAAACCAGCTTTAGTCTGCGTCTCCGTCCTCGTGTGTCTCGATTATTGCAGTAAAAAGTAGCTTATGTCTAATTCCGATATTTAAAGTTTCATCCAAATCCGTTCTGTAGTGTTTGCGTGAAAGAGCAACAAACATACATACACTCATACTCACAAGCTTTCGCCTTTAGAATATTAGTAAGGATTCAAGTAAGGTGCTTAAATTACTGTAAGATTGTTTTATATTTATAAAATACTTATCTAGTTCCTTAAATGACTTTAAAATGGGTTCTCAGAGATCTCCGTGATACGCAGAACAGCTCTCGCATGTCTTGTTCCAGCACCGACCGCGTTTCACAACCATCTAAGAGGACAGCCCTATTGATTGCTTTATAGACCTGGCTCTTGGGCACTTGGCCCATACGACATCGCAACCGATACAGATCGCAAGTATTTGACCTGGTCCGTGCGCTGACTAAGGCTAAGGACTCACGAAGCGGTTTTTTCCCGTGTTCGCTGCGGTGGTGGAACTACGGTTTTATTTCTTAACTCCCAAAACCGATTATTTGCGCGGTTACGCAGCAGTCGTATATTTTTTTCTTTAAAACAACTCCAAATAAAAAAAAAAACACACCATGTCTGCTAATGTCAAATGGAACGTCGAAACAACTATAAAATTTATACACCATCAACTACATCCATGTCTGTAGAACTTTCAATCTCCGGAATGCAAAATGAAGCAATAACTTAATTCTCCTGCTAATAGTGGAATGAGTAACTTTGTATAGTATTTTCTAATAATTATCTTTTTACAATCCATCGTGGCTAGAGATGGGTTTCTGCCCGGGCGGATTGGGCACATTGAATAAGCGCCCGATAAATGCCCGTAAATGCCGAATAAGTGCCCTTTACCTGGGCAAAAACTTCAATTTACATTTTATTAATTTAAATTGTGTGTAAATATATGTGTATGCAGCAAAGATTAATTAACAAAAAAATATGATATATTCCTGGATATAAATATGTTACTATTTTAGTTTTTTCTTTATATCTATGGTCATGGGCGTATAAAAAACCACACTGAGTATTTTAATGATAGCAGTTCTTTATAGTTTATATGTTATAGTTAGTAATCTGTGACTTAAACACAGTATTTTTATTTCGATAACAATAGTCGATAGTATATGTATATACCTATTACATGTAAAACTGACCTAATAGACCAGGGTAGAAGCGTCTTAAAATAATAAAAAGTGAATATAAATTGTAGTAGGATGAAAGTGATGAAACCCATCAACTCAATGGTGAATATTATAAAAATGGAAGGAAAAATAATTTACGGGCGATCTGAGGTCGGGATGGGGTAGGGGGGAGGTTTTCAGGGTAAAAACGGTTTATGTCGATTTCCGGCAAATCTACAAATCCTATGAAAAAAAACTTAAAGGCAAAGTTGTAGGTAATAAAAAGATCTACAACTTTTCCATTTGCACTTTTTTCACATAACCTCAAATTTTATGTGAAATATTCAAAAAAACAAGTTTTTGGTTTTTTCTTTTTATCTTTTAGAAATAAAATTATTTTTTCAAGAAATTTTGTGAAAACACCTTTCTATGTCCTGAATACACCGTAATTTATTTGATTTGAAATATCTATATTTTCACCTCATTTTGACTTAATACCGAAAAAAAACTTGGTTTAGGAAAGACCTGTGCCGAGCGGTTAAAAACGGGAACTCGCTACCATCCCACGTCTTTCCTTCCCATTATAAACCCGGGTCATTTAAGAGGGGTGTGAAAAAGCATCTCACAAAGCCGCTATAGTTTGGGTCAGCGTCGCCATACTTCCTCCATAGCAGGCAGTGTGGTGGCCTCCTCTCATGCTTACCATCAGGCAGAGTGGAGTCACATTGGTAGGCATCAAATAAAAAATGTTGTAAATTAAGACTTGATCTTGCTCAACCTACCGATATTCAACTTGAACGAGTCGGATTCAGAGTTTGATGATTTTTTCGATGATGTTTAAGATGAAAAGAGTCAAATTAATACGTCTCATGATGCTCAACCATCAAAATCAACCAGTCGAACCGAATTTTTTGATGTAACGTCTAAAATCGACTTAAATGACGATGATAATGAAATTAAAGATTTATTATTATTCTCTTTATTGACACTTGACATACAGGATGAATTTTTGAGACGGGACAGTAATGGTAGGTACCTTAACCGTTACAGGTACAGAAAAACGCTTCTAGGAGACTATCCATAATTTTTTAAGATATTCTGAACTGCATTTACAGGTTTTAGAAATAATGTACAGCCAGCAAGAAAATGGTCATTTTAAACAAAAACTTTTTTTGATGCCAATCGATCCTGTTTTTAATTAGGATCAAACGTCTCTACTAGACCGACTGAGGATAGAGTACTAGAAATGTCAGAAATCGCAAAAAACTTTTCCCATACATTTGTACGGAAATAAATAATTTTATTATGTTTTTTAGACACAGACAAACATAACTTACATTTAGATGATCTACGAAATAAATTGGTCAAAATGACCGCCGTTTTAACGAATACATAAGTACACTGGTTTTTGTACTGAGCTAGTGGCAGCCGATAATTTTCTTAGATAGATATCATTTAAAACCATTGTTGATGCATCTTTTGTATTAAGCGTATTTTGAAAATAATAGAAACACGGAATCTGCATTGGTTTGGTACGCGAGTAAGTATCGACTGGGACTAGTATCGTGTGGTAATGGTGAAGTTTTATGAAGGTACTCTTAATTCTGCCGTGTATAACGACGTCATTTTAGAGAATCTCCAAGAGCAGTTGGATGAATGTCTCTTGTCAGAATTGCGAAAAGTTTATTTTCAGCAAGATGGCGTTCCGCCACACAACAGCCGCGTATTTCAGTTTGAATAGGCAGTTCGGGTCACAGTGGATAGGTACACATGGTCCAACCAAGTGGCCACCTCGTAGCCCCGACCTAACGCCTCCTCCTCCTCCTTTCCGTGGCGCTATCTAAAAACGAAGACTACAAAAAAAATACAACAGTATTCAAGAGCTGAAAGATGCATTAACAAGGATTTTAAATGATATCTATCCAAGTTAATTATCAGCTGCTACTAGCTTAGTACAAAAATGAGTCGTGAAAACATCGGTCGTTTTGAGCAATTTATTTCGTAGATTAATAATAATTAAATGTAAGTTATCTAAATGGCAGTTATCTGTTTTCTGTGTCTAAAATACATGTTAAAATGATTTATTTCCGTACAAATGTATGAGAAAAGATTTTTGCAATTTCTGACATTTCTAGTACTCAAATCTCAATCGGTTCCATAGAGACTTTTGATCCTTATAGGAACCAGGATCGATTGGCATTAAAAAAAGTTTTTGCATAAAATGACTATGTTCTTGTTAGCTGTACATTTTTTTTTAAATGCAGTTCAGAATATCTTAAAAAATTATGGATAGTCTTCTTAAAGCGTTTTCCTGTAACTATAACGGTTAAGGTACCTGCCCTTACTGTCCCGTCTCAAAAATTCACCCTGTAGGTATACTGTTGAGGACTGATGGTAGTCTCCAAAAATGCCTGTTTCATAAAGCGCCTCGGTCGCGTATTACCAGATTCATAGGCAATTAATTTGGCGATGAGTGTCCTGGACTCAGCAATACGTTTTATTCTACACTGCCAAGCTGCCACATATTATTATTATTATTGTTCTCTTTATTAAAATCAAAATACTTATTCATTACATTTTTAAATAATAATATATAAATTTAAAAAATACATTTAAAAATATAAAAAATAACATCGAATGAAAAAGTCAAAAATGTTATTATTATTATACATATTTACAAGAGTTGTATTTGTTAATTTTTTACGAATTTTCGACAAAAATAATGAAACGAACTGTATTTGTGATTTTAATTACAAAAATGTTTATATAATAATTAAGTATAAGTTTTAATTTACAACATACTGACTTTCATTTAAATTAAGAAAAAATAGATTAAGAAAACATTTGTTTTTCACAAAACAAAGGTATTTGTTGTTTCTGCCCAGTGCTCGGGCATTTATTCGGGCGTAAACTTATTTATGCCCAATCTGCCCAGTTTATACCTTTCCGCCCGTATTTGTTTTCGCCCTCGACCCATCGCTAATCGTGGCCGAATTAAAGTCTCAATAGAACATACTGCCTGTGCTAATTTCAAAACACGTGTGAACAGCTACTCGCCTACATCACTGTCTCAGCCGAGCAACATTTTACTGTCTCGCCCGTTTGCTCGGTACGTGTGACTCAACTCCAACTCAAGTCACAGTATGGCATTGAAATGTAAGCTCTATGTTATGTTTGTTAAGAGTGAATTTATCACCTTGTAAGTTAAAGGTATATGACGCGTGGTCAACGCGTTGTTCACCTATTGACTGTCACCGACCCGTTTGCCCTTCATTGTCGATAAATTGATCACGAGTCGACAATGTGCTTACGGCTAGCGGGCGACGCATAACCAATTTATCTTGGCCGGTCAATATTCCCCTTTCCGTTTTTCTTTTTCTCTCTGTTCCTTCGGTTTATTTTATTTTCGTCATCGTCATCGAGTATAGATCTGGTAGAGGTCTAGCTAGTTGACAAAGCGTCGTCAACGACGCACTGTTGTCCATGCAAGTTGTCCACTGGTGACCAATACGTTGATTACCTAGTTGACGTCTCGTTGATACCGAATCGATAGTTCTAGTTGGAAGCTTGTTGGATAGGCGATGAGTCGGTCAAAGGCTAATGTGCAAAGGCCTTTAAGCTACTCGATTGAGATAAAATAACCAACATGATTTATAAATGTAATGGTTTCTTTTCAAAATGGTTCGATTATAACCAAGTAAAGACAGTCTACAGACTCTTCTGTAGAACATTAAAGCCTTTGTATGCAATTTCTTTTTTAACAGAAGCAAACACATCACTACATATGATATCAACGATTAGTCACTCACAAAATTTCCTTCTATCCTGCAATCCAGGCCACTACAATTTCCTTTAGCTAACAATATCCGGAGTTCGAAGCCTTTCAGTTGATTAACATCCATCAAGCTAGCTTACTTACTCACATCCGGTGGGTGATTCAACTATAATTCAGTAGAGGGCGTGGTGGTGATGACTACATCTTTTATTGGAAGGGTCTTTTAGCGTAAATTAAAGATTTATGTTTGATGACGAGAACATTTCTATGAATTTGCAATAAAAAATTGTGTATAAAGCTATAAAACTTGTATAAAAAACAGAATTATACAAATTCATTGTTGTCTTACTTCCGTCTTTTCTAATCAAAATAAGTTACAGGAGATGTAGGTCAGACAGGCATTACAACCCCTGGACAGAAATTGTTGGGTAAATATTCAATAATTCAATTTACGTAATCGTTTATGAATATACTGAATGGATTTAAATATCTTCTAAAACATAAAAACATGAATGTAATTATTTTGAGTTATGCGCTTTGGTACTAAACTATCCGCTGGCACAATATTGTTTGTGAAAGATCCGGACACAACCGCCATCTGAAAGACATCAACGCAGATAATGACACGGTTTTCCTTACATTTTAGTAGTATTTCAGTAACTTAGAAAATTGCTGAAACAAAATATGTTTTAAACTAAACTTAATAATAAATAAAAATAATACAACTAGTAATGTAATTCATACTATAATTTCACAATTTTTCAGATGAATTTTCAATGAAAAATGAGGATAATGCTACAAAACAATTGAAAAATACTCCACAAGTGAGCGTTCATTACAACTGACCTTGCTTAGTCCTTGACTCGGTTACACAATTTAATCAAACTTTTCCTATTATTGAAATAAAACCTATTGTAACACATAGGTATTAAATTTGATTACATTGCAATTTGATATAATTATTTCTTTTCAAAATTGACTTAGGCCTTACACGAAGACGTGAATAACTACAACTTTTATACAAATTAGTTTTTAACAATACGTGGCAAAAGTATATTTTACAGTAGATGAATACTGGCATTTGGATTTGTTGTTTGTTATGTCGCATTTAGGTTTTAACATTTTATTTTAAAAATATATTTTCAGATATCATTCATCATAAATTGTTTATGATTTCGCTTCATTCTTTTACACAATAATATCAACAAAATTTCATATTATGGCCTAAAATAATATTATTCATATTTATGTAAAATTCGACATTCATTCACATTCTTTTTTTTTTTTTTTTTTTAACGTGTGGAAATCCCCGCGGACCGTCACCCCGTCGGGGGTTACGGCGGGGTGGTGTGTCGGACTCGAACCGACTAAAACCACACGGTGTGACCCTCTCTGCGCCTTTGTATTGGAAGGAGTCCAGGGAGGGGATTTCCTTCTGGACTCCAACCGGCGCCTGCCCGCACTGTTGCGGGCACCATCTCATACTTTACTCTCTAATTAGGCAACGTCCGGTCACACGCGGACGTCGCCCCCTCGCGGTTGGCCTTCACTGCGGACGGACGGGAAACCCGTCCCGCCCATCCGCGGCCACTCTCAGGGCGGCATGAGACGCAGGTATGCGCGCCTCCGCCGCCCGGGGCGCCGGCGGCGGATCGGGTCCGATTGGATGGAATCCTCCCGGGCCTTCTCCGCCACCTCCTTCTGCAAGATTACGTCCTCGCAGAAGGTTGCGACCGCGGTAAAACAACTGTCGCTGCCGGCCATCGATCTTATGACGGCCGGCAGCGAGAGATCCCCTCCGATGACTGCAGTGAGGACCCGGCGCTGCGCCGCCCAAGCGGGGCAGACCGCCAGCGTGTGCTGGGCCGTGTCCTCACTGCAGTCGCAGTGGTGGCAGGCGGGACTCGGTTCCCTCCTAGCGACCGAGTGCAGGTACTTTCCGAAGCAACCGTGCCCGGAAAGTACCTGCGTCAGCCGGAAGGAAAGGGTCCCGTGCTGCCGCCCTGCCCACTCCGCGATGACCGGCTGAAGAGCCTCCACGGCGGCAAAGCCAGCACGTGGGGTCTCCAGCCGGAACGACCATCTCTGCATGGTGGCTCGGCGAGCGGCTTCGCGCCACTCGCGCACGTCCTCGGGCGGAGGGCGAAAGCCATTCTCCGCCCGGAAGTCAGCCACTCGCCGATAAACTTCGGCGAGCACTTCCGCCTCCAAATCCCACGGGGGTGTTCCGGCCAAGGCACACGCCGCCTCTGTGGACACCGTGCGGTATCCACGTATGGCTCTGACCGCCAGTATCCGCTGGGGGCGCCAGAGGCGCGCCCTGTTTTGGGCGGACAGAGCCGCCGCCCACACCGGTGCACCGTAAAGTGCCATCGACCGGACAACCCCCGTGTACAGCTGCCTAGTGGGGACACTGGCCCCGCCCAAATTGGGCAGAAGTCGCCCTAGGGCGGAGGCAGTGCCCACCAGCTTAGGACCAAGCTGTCGGAAGTGCTCGTCGAAGAGCCACCTACCGTCGAGGACCAGACCCAGGTACCTCATCTGGGCCCGGACCGGTACGAGGACCGAGTTGACCACAATGGAGGCGCCGGCGGGCGGACCGCGACGGGGCCCATGAAATAATAGGGCCTCCGTCTTGTCCAGGGCCACCCGCAGACCCAGCGCCTCGATGCGCCCGACCACCCGGGAGACTCCTGTGGTGGCCAGGCGCGCCGCCTCCTCAAAGTTTGCCCCCCGGGCCGTGACTAGGGTGTCGTCTGCGTAGCAGATTACACCCAGCCCGGGGGGGAGACGCCCTCGTAGGGCCCAGTCGTATCCCATGTTCCACAGGAGTGGTCCTAGGACAGACCCCTGTGGAACACCGCACGACATGGCCCTGCGTCTCAAGGCGCCACCTCGGTCCTCGTACTCGACGGTACGCTCCTCTAAGTAGTCTGCCACCAGCCGCCTCAGGTACCCTGGCACTCCGTGGTATTGGAGTGCGGCCCTGATGCAGCCGAATGGCAGACTATTGAAGGCGTTGGCGATGTCCAATGACACCGCCAACAGCACTCCACCGCCTCTCACCGCCTCTTCGGTCACGGCCCTCAGGCGCAGGATCGCGTCGACCGTCGAACGCCCTTCTCGGAAACCGAATTGGGCGTCCGACAGGTCGGGCCCCACCTCGCTGAGGTGCCGGACGATGCGGACAGAGAGAACCCTCTCAAACAACTTGCCCGCCTCGTCCAGCAACACGATGGGCCTGTAGGCCGCGACCGAATCGGCAGGCCGTCCATGTTTTTGGATCAGGACCAGCTTCCCGCACTTCCAACGCTCAGGGAAGCGTCCGGACGCCAGGCTAGCGTCCAACACTCCCCTGAGGTGGTCCGACATGTAGTCGAGGGCACGGGCCATCACTCGGGCTGGAACCCCGTCCGGCCCGGGGGCGGTGTTCTTGGACCGAATCCGTAGAACAGCCGCCCCTACCTCCGATTCCCTGACAGGCGGAACATCACCCACGCTGTCCCGACGACGACCGCGACGGGCCATCGACGGGGGTGTGTGCTCCGCCTGCTGTGGGAATAGGCCCTCGACCACTTCCTGCAGGAAGCTGGGCTGGAGAGTCTCCGTAAGGGGGGGGCCCTGTGTGCGGAGCTTTTGTCGCACCGCACGGTAAGGCCGACCCCAGGGGTCACGCTCGAGACTCTCCAGCATCTCCACTCTGGACGCGTCTTTGGCGCGGCAGATGGCCAGCCTCAGAGTTTCCCGAGCTGCTCGGTACTCCTCGTGAAGCCGGTCCACCTCCTCACCGCCTCCGCGGTGACGTCGCCGACTCCGGGTGTGGGACCTCCGGGCACGTACGCAGGCCGCACGGAGGTCCGCCAACTCCTGGGACCACCAGTAGACCTCCTTCCGAGGAGGCCGACGGCCACGAACGCGGGGCATGGCCGCATCGCAGATGAGCGTTAACGCATCGGCGAAGCGACCAGCCCCCACGTCGACCTCCTCGGTCGGGGCCTGCGGAGACAGCCAAGAGCAAACAATGGCCGCCTCCTCTAGTAGGTCCCTGTCCAGCTTGGCGACAGCCCACCGCGGAAAACGGGAGGGACGCCGCGTCGCGTGACCCCTACTGGCGTCCTGGGACCGGGAGAGCTCGAATCGGATATAAAGGTGATCCGAGAGCGTCTCGACCTCATCCAGGACACTCCAGTTCCTTACTCGTGCGGCAACTGCAGGGGTAGCGAACGAAAGGTCCACTATCGACCCCCCCTGCTGTCGCACGCACGTGTTGGTGGCGCCCCTGTTCAGCAAACAGAGGCCCACCGACGCCGCCCATTCCTCGACGGCTTCGCCCCTGGCGTCCGTCGCCGGGGAACCCCACGCAATGGACTTTGCATTGAAGTCCCCCAGCACGAGGACGTGCCCAGACACCAATCGCCGTATCGAGGTCTCCAAGTTGTTGAGGAAGACCTCGAAGTCGCTCAGACTCCGGTTGGGGGAGAAATACACACCATAAATGGTGATTCCCCCCCATTCGACGGCAACATATCCGGTACCCTTGTCTTTTAGCGACAAGGGCGGGGAATGAGCCGCCGTGGAGCTGACGACTGCCACGGAGCCGTCCCAGTCACCCATCCAGTTTGGACGGGGAGGGACAAAATAGGGCTCCGCGACTACGGCAACACCTATAGACCACTGCGCCATGGTTTGCAGGAAAAGATCTTGCGCCGCGGCACAGTGGTTGAGGTTCGTCTGGACCAGGAGGTTGGAGACTTGATCCATTACTGGATCGTCTCTACAACCCCCTCCATGGGCGACGACGTCGTCGCCTGATTGACGTCGGAGGCAGCCTGGGTCGCCGGGCTAGCCTCCGGCGTCTGCCGAGAAGCGCGGGGAGGCTTGCAGCCCCCCTGCCCCATCTGGTGATTGGCGGGCTTTTTACCCGCCGCACACATTGGGCAGTGAGGGGCGGCAGAGCATTCTGCCGCCTTGTGCCCGGTTTGACCGCAGCGGAAACAAAGTTCGCTGCAGTCAAAACAGCTCTCGCACTTGGTGCGAGTGTGTCCCGCGACGAGGCACTTGTAGCACCTCATCGGCCTCGCGGCCAGAACCGTGATTCTGGCATTCACGAAGCCGACGAGCATGCTCCCGGCGTCGGCCAAAACTTTGGCCGCCGCCACGGGACAGCTGACCCACACCGAGCCGAGGCCTCCCGGGCCCGGCCGGACGGTGCCGACTCGGATGGTGCCCGCGGCGCAGCCAGTCTTCTCCACGACTGCATCGCGGACATCCTCCGACGTGATGGAGTCGTCCAGACCCGAAATGCGCAGTTCCGCGCACTTGGTGGGCCTGGCGACCTTGACACCGTCCTGGGCGGCAAACACCTCCCGCAGCCTCTCGGCGAAAGTGTCGGCCGTCTTGGCGCCCTCAGCCCCTGGGAACTCGAATACTCGAGCTCCCGTCTGGGCGCGGCGCAGCCTCATCCCCGCAGCCCCGAACTCAGCGGCGAGCCCGGGACGGGCCCCTTTGAACAGGGCCGCGTAGGTGAGCCCGCCACTGGCCGCCTCCGGCGACACGGTCACCACTACAGCCGCGGTCTTGGGCGGCTGCAGCTTCCGCGGCCTCTTTTTGGAGGCCGCTGCCGCCACCGGCGGCGACTGCGGGGCTTGGGCTGCGCCTTGGGCGGCCTTCCTCGCCCGCTTTCGCTGCCGCTGCCCCCGCCTCTTCGAGGCCCCCACAACCTGCCAATCCTCGTTAGAGGGGGCTGGTTCCGAGGGGCCCGTCGGAGGTGCCGGAGCGGGAAGCGGGGGGAAGTCCGCTCCACTTGGGGGCGCCGTTTGAGGCCCCTTCTTGGCCGGCGCTTTGCCCGGAGGCTTGGCCGGCGCTTTGGCCGGTGCCTTGGCCGGCGCCTGGGCCGGTTTCGCGGCCCCCTTCTTCGGTCCCTTTTGATTTTGGGGGGGGGCCGGGGCCGACGTCGCCGCCGCGTAGGTGACGCGGCTTCCCACCAGGGTGGCAACCGGGGGCCTCTGCGACGCGAGCGGGGGGCGGACAACTGGCGCGGGGGGAAGCCTCGCCTCCAGGCCGGCCAGTCGCCCGTCCAGCATTCGCGTCATAGCGTCGAGCGCCTGACGCAGCATGGCGTCAGGGAACTCGCCGCCAGCAGGGGCCTCCGGCCGAGACGGCGCAGGCGGGGCCGGGACCTCTGCCCCAGACGGCCCGGGCGGGGCCGGTACCTCTGCCCTGGACGGCCCGGGCGTGGCTGGGACCTTTACTCGAGACGGCCCGGGCGGGGGCGGGGCCTCCGACTGAGACGGCCTGGCCGAGGCCGGGGCCGGAGCCCCTTGCTCGGGCGGCCCAGGAGGGGCCGCGTCCACTGGCTGAGTCCGCTCAGCCCGGAATTGGGCGAACTGCTTACTCAGCGCAGTCACCTGGTCCGACAGACGGGCGTTGGCCTCCTCGAGGCGCGCCATATTCCCACACAAGGTCCCCACAACCTCCGACAAGGCGGAGGAGGAGTCCTTCAGGGCCTTCACGAAGACGCCCTTCAGGTTTACGGACTTGATGGCCACCTTGTTGATGACGGCCACCGCCGCATTCGCCCTCTCCTGCATGGACACGGGAGCTTGGGGGGGTTCCCCCTCCACCGGCTCCCGAATCTTAAGCAGGAGATCGGCGATCTCCTCCTCCGCTGCGACTTGGTACTCCAGTCGCCTCCTCCTATAGGCCTCCGATTCCGAGAATACGGAGACCGTCTGTAGCGAGACAGGGGCCTGCGAACCGTCGGTGCCGAAGCGCTTCGGGACCGGCGTCTCTGCCTCGCTGTCCAGATCCTCGGAGTGCAGACGCTTCATGCTATCGCCCGCCCGCATCTCGGTCTCCATCGGCTCCGGGCGCGCACCATCGCTCCTGCCCGCCACCGCCGACTTGGAGCGTATGCGCTCCGAGGATCTTCCTCCTCTTCCTCTTCGGCTCCCAGCAGTCCGTTTGACTACTGGGAGCCCCACCGAGGTGGGCGGCCCGAGTACCACCACAGCCTCCTTGGACACTAGGTCCACAACCGAAGAAGAGCTCCCCTTGAGGATGCCCTTCTTCGCCCTTCCTCTCTCCATTTCAGTGTCATTTGTGCTTGCCGTTTCTGTTAGTTTTTGTTCCGATCGTTTTATAATATTTTTATTTTTAGTTTCAATGTCCATAATTAAACCCACGAGTGGGGGAGAAATAAAGGTCGACCCGGGCAGAGATCCCCCAATACCCGGGCAAGCGTAAATTTTTAACCCAGCCGAGGGGTCCGCAGGTACCTCGGCTTGGGGTGCGCTCGCAACTGAACTTCCCATCAGCCATGCATCCCCTGGCCACGCACCAGAACTTGGGATTCGGGGTAATTTTTATAGAGGTTTTCTTCCTCGCGGTCCGGGCGGTTAAGCCAAGACCCACGTCCCCGGACAGAGCCGGGATTACGCTATGCCGACGGTGGCAGGAGAACTACGTCCCCCTGCCTGCTCGGTGGTAGTGTAAGTACACGCCGAGCCCGCCCTCCTTTCTCCACCGCTAACAGCGGGAGAAACTCCGACCCATGAAGGGTCCCACCTTCGGTTTTTTTAATGAGGTTAACCTCCTCCTTGCTCCGAAGAGCGAAGAGCCAGCAGGGGAACCGGCGGAAACGCCCGCCCCGCTGGACCAGGCCTTGCCCGAGAGCCGATGGCATGGCTTCCTCTCCTGCTAGAATATTAGCCGCTGGCGATAATCCTCTCCTCCAGAAAACGCGGAGGAAATGAGGAGGAACAGCGTTATCGCCAGCGTTTCCAGGGTGCACCACGAGGAGGTTTTCTAGCCAGCACCCCCACATTCATTCACATTCTACGGCAACGCTTAAAATTATGAGGAACTGGCTATTAAAATGGGGTCAACATTACACCAGAATGTGCTGTTGAAATTGTATTATATTTCAGCTATAGTCTGCATAAACAATTTAATGAGTAACTAGGTTTTATGTAAAAAGAGTTGTTTTATATTCTACTAGATTTTGTCCGCAGATCCGCCCGCGTTTATGCCGTTTATAGCAGTATATTTTGCGGAGCCCCATAATTGAATGCTATACATCCAGGTTGGTTTAATGATTGTCTGATATATCAGATGTTTGTTGTCCAATGATAATTTGGAGTTTCGTCCGAGCATCCAGTAGAGGTTTCAATAGAAATCTCATCTCGGTTTGCTTTAATGTGGTTTTTCCAGGTCAAGCGACATTCTAAATGAAGGCCCAGGTACTTCACACACTCACGCAGCTTATTTGTGTCCGAAAATAAATATTGAATATAAGATCTTAGTATGGATTATCCAACTAAGAGCAGTATTAAGTTACAATCAATATTAACCTACTTAGAGGAAATTGGGGAAAATCTGTATTTATAGTCACTTTTTCTATAATAAACAAACACTATAGAAAACCGGTAGACGAGATAACCTATGAAAAGTGAATACAAATAACATTGTGCTTTAGAATATAGTCTCCCTAATTTCATAAAAACAACGAAAGGTTTGCTGAATACCATTTTTCTATCGGTTCGTAGTTTCGCTAAGGTGAAGCTGGTCTATTTGTATTAAAAAATGTCTCTTCCGCAATATTATCTAGTATATAAAACTGACTGACCCACTCAAGTTATCTGTGTTTCCTCCTGCCCGTAGTGTGATGTAATAACAGCGTAACAAAGTAATAACAGCGTATTTACCTTAAAAAAGGTAATAGCGAGGCAACTTTATTTGGAACTGAAGCAATATGTACAACATAAAACAAAACTGTGGTACAGGATAGTAAGTTGTCTTATATGTTGAAGTGCGTGTCAATTAGATGTTTGACATGGACTTTGACTTAAAAGTTCTATAAAAAGTAGACAAAAGTTTAGTAAATAGTTAGTAAAAATAATATAACGTATGTGGTGTGGTGTGTGTATATATGTGTGTGCGTGTGTCTGAGTAAGTGAGTGAGTGTGCTAGCTTTTGCATCCGGAATTTTTTCCGTTCCGTCATAATTGAGAGATTGAAAATAAGTTTCAAGTTTCTTTTTTAGCATATTGTCATTGAGATACTAAATGTGAAGGGAACTTAAGGATAGACGTACGTTAGACAGGACTTTTTTAGAACATTTAAAAGTGTCAATTTTTCATATAATTTTTTTGTCAAATCTTACCTGTTTTAAGCAGTGCACGCAATGGACACTCCATATTTTTTACTCGTTATCACATTGTTTAGTGATACTACGCTCGCTTGTGACTTAAGCGTGGTGATGCATGTAATCTTTCAAATTTTAAAATTTTCAAAATTTTAAACAAACTTTCAAATGTTGTTTTTGAGGGAGTGCAATGTCGTGCATAGCACAGCGATTTTTCATTGGTTTCACATTTTATTTTCGCAAAACCATAAAGGCTATGTCATATTTCACGAAACGAATGGAACTGATGGAATTTTGCCAAGTCACGTCTATCTAAATCAGATTCATTGTGGTCGGTTCTACATTTTTAAACTTTCGTGACTGTTTTCCACATAATTATGCAGCTTCATATTTTATGAAAGTTTTACAACATTAGTTGTTCAATGATTAGTATCCTCTTATTGAAAAGTGCGTTGGTCAAAGTTTTGGTAGTATAACTCGTGCGAGCTAAGATGGCACCTGGCTCAAAACGAAACATGATACCGTTCCCCTGCATGACATCCCTCTGTCGTCTTGTGAGTAGCGTTAGCATCACTATTACCATTGCACGAATTTTTCCATAATAATTTTAGTTTATTAGGTATTACCTAATGTCACATAAATCACTCCACGAATTTATTTTTTTAATATATCATTAGATTCGTCTGGATTTGGACCCAATTGTTTTAAGAAAAGTCACTCGAAAAAAAACCAGCCTGACGACTATGAGGCGCAATAGTTTAAAATAAAGAATATCCATATGCATATGATATTTAGAGACTACGATTAAAAGGCTTATCATGATGATTTAAAATTGTATTTTATAACCATATTTCAGTTCCTAATTTCATTTAAAATGATATTAGGTATTACCTAATTTTATATAAATCACTGCACGAAGAATGCATTCGGGTAAATAATGAATGAAGCCTGCTTCCTATTGGTATGCAAATCAGGTAGTAAAGCACCACTTAAGATAAAGTAGTATGTTATGAGAAACTATTTGAAGCAAAATAAATGTTGAAATTAACAAAAACTAAAACAATAGTACATTGTTCACCGAGGGAGGAAAGGAACCGATCACTAGCGAGGGAGCAGTTTGTGGCCCGAAGGCGCAGCCTAGGGCCACAATACTCCCGAGGTAGTAATGGGACTTTCACCCGAGTGCTACACAGTGCTTTATACTACACCTGTGAGGAACATTTAAAGTATTTATAAAATAAAATCAAAACGTAAGACACCATGTAAGACACAATTTAGATTAGAATTTGAGATAATATTTATAAATATTTCGTGTTTCTTTTGTTGCTAGAGTAGTAGGCAGTATAACACTTGTAAAATTTATAATATAAAAGTTTAATCTTTACTTTTACTATGAAAAACTTAATCTACGTTGCTCTACTAGCATATATATATATATATTATTACATATTTTTTTAACAACTGCTCCACTGGACCAATTACAAGGAGGAGTACAAGGAGCTGACGGATAACCTTTAATATTTGCATGGCACTTAGGGAAGAAGACTGAATTGAACTGAAGTTCTGTTAGAGGAGTGTTTTAGGAAAGTTCTGAACGGTCACTAGAGCGAAAAAAGGATCGAATAGTTTAGAGTTAATTGGCAATAGCGCTCAAGCGTTTTTCCGGAACGGTACTTTTAGTTACAATAGCGGTCGGCGGCTTATTTTGGCTGTAACTACACCTACCAATACCGCTCAAGCGGTTATAGTAAATAAAATACTTCTACAAAATTAATCATTAGGGTCGTTCTTTTTACAGCATTACAGTACTTAGGTATTTAAAATTACATATTTTTAGAGTCATTTCATTAGTTGTTCAATGATTAGTATCCTCTTATTGAAAAGTGCGTTGGTCAAAGTTTTGGTAGTATAACTCGTGCGAGCTAAGATGGCACCTGGCTCAAAACGAAACATGATACCGTTCCCCTGCATGACATCCCTCTGTCGTCTTGTGAGTAGCGTTAGCATCACTATTACCATTGCACGAATTTTTCCATAATAATTTTAGTTTATTAGGTATTACCTAATGTCACATAAATCACTCCACGAATTTATTTTTTTAATATATCATTAGATTCGTCTGGATTTGGACCCAATTGTTTTAAGAAAAGTCACTCGAAAAAAAACCAGCCTGACGACTATGAGGCGCAATAGTTTAAAATAAAGAATATCCATATGCATATGATATTTAGAGACTACGATTAAAAGGCTTATCATGATGATTTAAAATTGTATTTTATAACCATATTTCAGTTCCTAATTTCATTTAAAATGATATTAGGTATTACCTAATTTTATATAAATCACTGCACGAAGAATGCATTCGGGTAAATAATGAATGAAGCCTGCTTCCTATTGGTATGCAAATCAGGTAGTAAAGCACCACTTAAGATAAAGTAGTATGTTATGAGAAACTATTTGAAGCAAAATAAATGTTGAAATTAACAAAAACTAAAACAATAGTACATTGTTCACCGAGGGAGGAAAGGAACCGATCACTAGCGAGGGAGCAGTTTGTGGCCCGAAGGCGCAGCCTAGGGCCACAATACTCCCGAGGTAGTAATGGGACTTTCACCCGAGTGATACACAGTGCTTTATACTACACCTGTACGCGATGCAATACTTGGGCATAGATGGCGCTTGTATCTTTTATGTAACTTTGACAGATGGAACGTCAGTGTGTGATCGTTCCCGCCGCTGCGATCGGCACGTTTTCTGTCGCTAAGTAAAAACTTTTATAATTTGTAGTGTTAAAGTAGTAAAGTGCTTATAAACATTATATTTTCGTTTATTCTGATCTCCTGACCCCTACAGTTGGTCACTTCGAACCGGATCTTCATTAAAATGTACCGTACATCGGGAGGTAGGATTAGCACAAGGAGATCAGCCAGAAAGGAGACGGAAGCAATAGAGGGTCAGTCTTCAGCTCAAGATCCATCCACATTACTACCTAGTAAAGAAAAAGAAGTTATTGAGGACCATTTCAAACAAAATGAAAAAATATTTGTAGAAAATAAAAAAGTTGAAGGTAGTGTGGTAAAATCGGAAAAACCGTTAACCGACGATAAAATTAGGCCTGTAACGTCTGATCAGTCCTCAAGGACGAAGTCTAAGCGGTCTACATCTTCTTCTGTGCTTGCACTGAAAAAGAAGTTAGAACTGGAGGCGGCAGAGGCAAAGGCTAAGATTGAAATGGAGTTGATAGATAAACGTTTAGCGGCGGACCTAGCGGAAATAGACGACGAGTGTAGTGTACGGTCTAATTACACTAACAAAGGGGTGGAGGAGTGGCTGGAGCGCAGCCATCGAGAACTGGAAGTACAGCCCGTCCACGACAATGGTCAAACAACGGACGTGCCGTACGCGCCGGTCAATGAGGATGCTGGCACTAACGGAACAGTTCAACTACTGGCTAGCGCACTTAAGGATCTTACAGCCGCTTCTACCAACAATAATCTCAACACCAATCTGTTGAGTAGAATTTGTACGCCAAAAGACTTACCATTGTTTTCTGGAGACCCGATGGAGTGGCTTCACTTTAAACAGGCGTATGAAGAATCGACTAAGGTATGTAATTTCAAAGAGAATGAAAACTTGTGGCGCTTAAGGAAATGTCTGAAAGGATCTGCTCGCGAGGCTGTCTCGGCCCTGCTGATTAGTGCAACCTCGCCTGAGACAATAATGTCAACACTGGAGCTGCAATTTGGTAATCCTGACGTCATACTGTCACGCATTTTAATGGATCTCAAGAAATTACACTCTGTGTCCCAAGAATATCACAAGGATATTGTACCCTTTTCTATAAAGGTAAGAAACTGTGTAGCCGCTGCTAAAATAATTGGTGAAGAATACCTGAACGGGGTTAACATGACTACATGTATTTTATCGAAATTACCACCAGTTTTACTATCAAAATGGGCAGACTACAGTTACAATTTTATAAAACAAGGCAGAAAGCCAACATGGTGTGACATTTCTGAGTTTTTAAATGAAGAAGCTAAGAAAATATCTTCTATGGCGTTATTAATATCTAAAAGTAATATGGATAGTTACTACAACAAGAAAAAGTACACAGAAGCTACTACGCACACAGTGATATTTAATAAAAGCAGTGAGAACAATGAGAAATGTCTATACTGCCATATTTCAAAACATAAATTACAGGATTGTAAAAAGTTTCGTAAATCGTTGCGTAAAGATCGATGGAGTTTTATCAAGCGACACCGCTTGTGCTACAAATGTATAGATGCAACACACAGCCGCGATACATGTCCGGCGGCAGCGTGTGACGTCGAGAGCTGTGGACAGGCTCACCATAAGTTACTGCACTATAGCACGCGTCAAGCGACGTCCAGCGGCAACCAGTGTATCGAAAAACTTACTACAGACGAATCGCCGTCGTTATCAACCTCTCCTGAAAGTGTAAATCATGTGAAAAACAGTGAGTGCAAAGTGTTGTTAAAAGTAGTGCCTGTAAGTGTATATGGACCGAATGGTATTATAAAAACGAATGCGTTATTAGACGACGGTTCTACCGTGTCTCTTATCAGTGCATCGCTTGCGTCACGAGCCGGCTTGCGCGGGCGCCGCCGAGAGACACTGCATGTGCGTGGAGCGTGGAACAACAGTGCGCTTGTCTGCGACACCGACCTCCTAAACGTTTGTATAGCGAACTGTAATGGTGAGAAATTTGAATTTTCTGTACGTAGTATTCAGAACTTTAGTGTACCTATACAAAATTATAACTCAATTGATTTGTCATTGTATTCTCATCTGTCTGGCATTAAAAACGAATTTTATTATAATAATTCTATACCTGAAATGTTGATTGGTCAAGATAATTATAATTTAATGTTACCTTTAGAAATTAAGGTGGGTAAATGTAACGAACCTTGTGCCACTCGTACTCCACTGGGATGGTGTGTTCATGGTCGAGCACCTACATCGCTGTCAAAACACGCGTGTAACTCAACTTTGCATGTTACCGAGGTTCAGTCAGGGTTGGCAGACACTCGTGGTGCACCCTGGAAACGCTGGCGATAACGCTGTTCCTCCTCATTTCCTCCGCGTTTTCTGGAGGAGAGGATTATCGCCAGCGGCTAATATTCTAGCAGGAGAGGAAGCCATGCCATCGGCTCTCGGGCAAGGCCTGGTCCAGCGGGGCGGGCGTTTCCGCCGGTTCCCCTGCTGGCTCTTCGCTCTTCGGAGCAAGGAGGAGGTTAACCTCATTAAAAAAAACCGAAGGTGGGACCCTTCATGGGTCGGAGTTTCTCCCGCTGTTAGCGGTGGAGAAAGGAGGGCGGGCTCGGCGTGTACTTACACTACCACCGAGCAGGCAGGGGGACGTAGTTCTCCTGCCACCGTCGGCATAGCGTAATCCCGGCTCTGTCCGGGGACGTGGGTCTTGGCTTAACCGCCCGGACCGCGAGGAAGAAAACCTCTATAAAAATTACCCCGAATCCCAAGTTCTGGTGCGTGGCCAGGGGATGCATGGCTGATGGGAAGTTCAGTTGCGAGCGCACCCCAAGCCGAGGTACCTGCGGACCCCTCGGCTGGGTTAAAAAATTTACGCTTGCCCGGGTATTGGGGGATCTCTGCCCGGGTCGACCTTTATTTCTCCCCCACTCGTGGGTTTAATTATGGACATTGAAACTAAAAATAAAAATATTATAAAACGATCGGAACAAAAACTAACAGAAACGGCAAGCACAAATGACACTGAAATGGAGAGAGGAAGGGCGAAGAAGGGCATCCTCAAGGGGAGCTCTTCTTCGGTTGTGGACCTAGTGTCCAAGGAGGCTGTGGTGGTACTCGGGCCGCCCACCTCGGTGGGGCTCCCAGTAGTCAAACGGACTGCTGGGAGCCGAAGAGGAAGAGGAGGAAGATCCTCGGAGCGCATACGCTCCAAGTCGGCGGTGGCGGGCAGGAGCGATGGTGCGCGCCCGGAGCCGATGGAGACCGAGATGCGGGCGGGCGATAGCATGAAGCGTCTGCACTCCGAGGATCTGGATAGCGAGGCAGAGACGCCGGTCCCGAAGCGCTTCGGCACCGACGGTTCGCAGGCCCCTGTCTCGCTACAGACGGTCTCCGTATTCTCGGAATCGGAGGCCTATAGGAGGAGGCGACTGGAGTATCAAGTCGCAGCGGAGGAGGAGATCGCCGATCTCCTGCTTAAGATTCGGGAGCCGGTGGAGGGGGAACCCCCCCAAGCTCCCGTGTCCATGCAGGAGAGGGCGAATGCGGCGGTGGCCGTCATCAACAAGGTGGCCATCAAGTCCGTAAACCTGAAGGGCGTCTTCGTGAAGGCCCTGAAGGACTCCTCCTCCGCCTTGTCGGAGGTTGTGGGGACCTTGTGTGGGAATATGGCGCGCCTCGAGGAGGCCAACGCCCGTCTGTCGGACCAGGTGACTGCGCTGAGTAAGCAGTTCGCCCAATTCCGGGCTGAGCGGACTCAGCCAGTGGACGCGGCCCCTCCTGGGCCGCCCGAGCAAGGGGCTCCGGCCCCGGCCTCGGCCAGGCCGTCTCAGTCGGAGGCCCCGCCCCCGCCCGGGCCGTCTCGAGTAAAGGTCCCAGCCACGCCCGGGCCGTCCAGGGCAGAGGTACCGGCCCCGCCCGGGCCGTCTGGGGCAGAGGTCCCGGCCCCGCCTGCGCCGTCTCGGCCGGAGGCCCCTGCTGGCGGCGAGTTCCCTGACGCCATGCTGCGTCAGGCGCTCGACGCTATGACGCGAATGCTGGACGGGCGACTGGCCGGCCTGGAGGCGAGGCTTCCCCCCGCGCCAGTTGTCCGCCCCCCGCTCGCGTCGCAGAGGCCCCCGGTTGCCACCCTGGTGGGAAGCCGCGTCACCTACGCGGCGGCGACGTCGGCCCCGGCCCCCCCCCAAAATCAAAAGGGACCGAAGAAGGGGGCCGCGAAACCGGCCCAGGCGCCGGCCAAGGCACCGGCCAAAGCGCCGGCCAAGCCTCCGGGCAAAGCGCCGGCCAAGAAGGGGCCTCAAACGGCGCCCCCAAGTGGAGCGGACTTCCCCCCGCTTCCCGCTCCGGCACCTCCGACGGGCCCCTCGGAACCAGCCCCCTCTAACGAGGATTGGCAGGTTGTGGGGGCCTCGAAGAGGCGGGGGCAGCGGCAGCGAAAGCGGGCGAGGAAGGCCGCCCAAGGCGCAGCCCAAGCCCCGCAGTCGCCGCCGGTGGCGGCAGCGGCCTCCAAAAAGAGGCCGCGGAAGCTGCAGCCGCCCAAGACCGCGGCTGTAGTGGTGACCGTGTCGCCGGAGGCGGCCAGTGGCGGGCTCACCTACGCGGCCCTGTTCAAAGGGGCCCGTCCCGGGCTCGCCGCTGAGTTCGGGGCTGCGGGGATGAGGCTGCGCCGCGCCCAGACGGGAGCTCGAGTATTCGAGTTCCCAGGGGCTGAGGGCGCCAAGACGGCCGACACTTTCGCCGAGAGGCTGCGGGAGGTGTTTGCCGCCCAGGACGGTGTCAAGGTCGCCAGGCCCACCAAGTGCGCGGAACTGCGCATTTCGGGTCTGGACGACTCCATCACGTCGGAGGATGTCCGCGATGCAGTCGTGGAGAAGACTGGCTGCGCCGCGGGCACCATCCGAGTCGGCACCGTCCGGCCGGGCCCGGGAGGCCTCGGCTCGGTGTGGGTCAGCTGTCCCGTGGCGGCGGCCAAAGTTTTGGCCGACGCCGGGAGCATGCTCGTCGGCTTCGTGAATGCCAGAATCACGGTTCTGGCCGCGAGGCCGATGAGGTGCTACAAGTGCCTCGTCGCGGGACACACTCGCACCAAGTGCGAGAGCTGTTTTGACTGCAGCGAACTTTGTTTCCGCTGCGGTCAAACCGGGCACAAGGCGGCAGAATGCTCTGCCGCCCCTCACTGCCCGATGTGTGCGGCGGGTAAAAAGCCCGCCAATCACCAGATGGGGCAGGGGGGCTGCAAGCCTCCCCGCGCTTCTCGGCAGACGCCGGAGGCTAGCCCGGCGACCCAGGCTGCCTCCGACGTCAATCAGGCGACGACGTCGTCGCCCATGGAGGGGGTTGTAGAGACGATCCAGTAATGGATCAAGTCTCCAACCTCCTGGTCCAGACGAACCTCAACCACTGTGCCGCGGCGCAAGATCTTTTCCTGCAAACCATGGCGCAGTGGTCTATAGGTGTTGCCGTAGTCGCGGAGCCCTATTTTGTCCCTCCCCGTCCAAACTGGATGGGTGACTGGGACGGCTCCGTGGCAGTCGTCAGCTCCACGGCGGCTCATTCCCCGCCCTTGTCGCTAAAAGACAAGGGTACCGGATATGTTGCCGTCGAATGGGGGGGAATCACCATTTATGGTGTGTATTTCTCCCCCAACCGGAGTCTGAGCGACTTCGAGGTCTTCCTCAACAACTTGGAGACCTCGATACGGCGATTGGTGTCTGGGCACGTCCTCGTGCTGGGGGACTTCAATGCAAAGTCCATTGCGTGGGGTTCCCCGGCGACGGACGCCAGGGGCGAAGCCGTCGAGGAATGGGCGGCGTCGGTGGGCCTCTGTTTGCTGAACAGGGGCGCCACCAACACGTGCGTGCGACAGCAGGGGGGGTCGATAGTGGACCTTTCGTTCGCTACCCCTGCAGTTGCCGCACGAGTAAGGAACTGGAGTGTCCTGGATGAGGTCGAGACGCTCTCGGATCACCTTTATATCCGATTCGAGCTCTCCCGGTCCCAGGACGCCAGTAGGGGTCACGCGACGCGGCGTCCCTCCCGTTTTCCGCGGTGGGCTGTCGCCAAGCTGGACAGGGACCTACTAGAGGAGGCGGCCATTGTTTGCTCTTGGCTGTCTCCGCAGGCCCCGACCGAGGAGGTCGACGTGGGGGCTGGTCGCTTCGCCGATGCGTTAACGCTCATCTGCGATGCGGCCATGCCCCGCGTTCGTGGCCGTCGGCCTCCTCGGAAGGAGGTCTACTGGTGGTCCCAGGAGTTGGCGGACCTCCGTGCGGCCTGCGTACGTGCCCGGAGGTCCCACACCCGGAGTCGGCGACGTCACCGCGGAGGCGGTGAGGAGGTGGACCGGCTTCACGAGGAGTACCGAGCAGCTCGGGAAACTCTGAGGCTGGCCATCTGCCGCGCCAAAGACGCGTCCAGAGTGGAGATGCTGGAGAGTCTCGAGCGTGACCCCTGGGGTCGGCCTTACCGTGCGGTGCGACAAAAGCTCCGCACACAGGGCCCCCCCCTTACGGAGACTCTCCAGCCCAGCTTCCTGCAGGAAGTGGTCGAGGGCCTATTCCCACAGCAGGCGGAGCACACACCCCCGTCGATGGCCCGTCGCGGTCGTCGTCGGGACAGCGTGGGTGATGTTCCGCCTGTCAGGGAATCGGAGGTAGGGGCGGCTGTTCTACGGATTCGGTCCAAGAACACCGCCCCCGGGCCGGACGGGGTTCCAGCCCGAGTGATGGCCCGTGCCCTCGACTACATGTCGGACCACCTCAGGGGAGTGTTGGACGCTAGCCTGGCGTCCGGACGCTTCCCTGAGCGTTGGAAGTGCGGGAAGCTGGTCCTGATCCAAAAACATGGACGGCCTGCCGATTCGGTCGCGGCCTACAGGCCCATCGTGTTGCTGGACGAGGCGGGCAAGTTGTTTGAGAGGGTTCTCTCTGTCCGCATCGTCCGGCACCTCAGCGAGGTGGGGCCCGACCTGTCGGACGCCCAATTCGGTTTCCGAGAAGGGCGTTCGACGGTCGACGCGATCCTGCGCCTGAGGGCCGTGACCGAAGAGGCGGTGAGAGGCGGTGGAGTGCTGTTGGCGGTGTCATTGGACATCGCCAACGCCTTCAATAGTCTGCCATTCGGCTGCATCAGGGCCGCACTCCAATACCACGGAGTGCCAGGGTACCTGAGGCGGCTGGTGGCAGACTACTTAGAGGAGCGTACCGTCGAGTACGAGGACCGAGGTGGCGCCTTGAGACGCAGGGCCATGTCGTGCGGTGTTCCACAGGGGTCTGTCCTAGGACCACTCCTGTGGAACATGGGATACGACTGGGCCCTACGAGGGCGTCTCCCCCCCGGGCTGGGTGTAATCTGCTACGCAGACGACACCCTAGTCACGGCCCGGGGGGCAAACTTTGAGGAGGCGGCGCGCCTGGCCACCACAGGAGTCTCCCGGGTGGTCGGGCGCATCGAGGCGCTGGGTCTGCGGGTGGCCCTGGACAAGACGGAGGCCCTATTATTTCATGGGCCCCGTCGCGGTCCGCCCGCCGGCGCCTC
Organism: Phragmatobia fuliginosa; assembly: GCA_932526445.1. Classification (NCBI taxonomy): domain Eukaryota; kingdom Metazoa; phylum Arthropoda; class Insecta; order Lepidoptera; family Erebidae; genus Phragmatobia; species Phragmatobia fuliginosa. The sequence goes on along the minus strand of OW052064.1, from coordinate 8,184,949 downwards.
CATTGTGGTCAACTCGGTCCTCGTACCGGTCCGGGCCCAGATGAGGTACCTGGGTCTGGTCCTCGACGGTAGGTGGCTCTTCGACGAGCACTTCCGACAGCTTGGTCCTAAGCTGGTGGGCACTGCCTCCGCCCTAGGGCGACTTCTGCCCAATTTGGGCGGGGCCAGTGTCCCCACTAGGCAGCTGTACACGGGGGTTGTCCGGTCGATGGCACTGTATGGTGCACCGGTGTGGGCGGCGGCTCTGTCCGCCCAGAATAGGGCGCGCCTCTGGCGCCCCCAGAGGGTATTGGCGGTCAGAGCCATACGCGGATACCGCACCGTATCTACCGAGGCGGCGTGCGCCTTGGCCGGAACACCCCCGTGGGATTTGGAGGCGGAGGTGCTCGCCGAAGTTTATCGGCGAGTGGCTGACTTCCGGGCGGAGAACGGCTTTCGCCCTCCGCCCGAGGACGTGCGCGAGTGGCGCGAAGCCGCTCGCCGAGCCACCATGCAGAGATGGTCGTTCCGGCTGGAGACCCCACGCGCTGGCTTCGCCGCCGTGGAGGCTCTTCAGCCGGTCATCGCGGAGTGGGCAGGGCGGCAGCATGGGACCCTTTCCTTCCGGCTGACGCAGGTACTTTCCGGGCACGGTTGCTTCGGAAAGTACCTGCACTCGGTCGCTAGGAGGGAACCGAGTCCCGCCTGCCACCACTGCGACTGCAGTGAGGACACGGCCCAGCACACGCTGGCGGTCTGCCCCGCTTGGGCGGCGCAGCGCCGGGTCCTCACTGCAGTCATCGGAGGGGATCTCTCGCTGCCGGCCGTCATAAGATCGATGGCCGGCAGCGACAGTTGTTTTACCGCGGTCGCAACCTTCTGCGAGGACGTAATCTTGCAGAAGGAGGTGGCGGAGAAGGCCCGGGAGGACGATATCCACTCGGACCCGATCCGCCGCCGGCGCCCCGGGCGGCGGAGGCGCGCATACCTGCGTCTCATGCCGCCCTGAGAGTGGCCGCGGATGGGCGGGACGGGTTTCCCGTCCGTCCGCAGTAGAGGCCAACCGCGAGGGGGCGGCGTCCGTGTGTGACCGGACGTTGCCCAATTAGAGAGTTTAGAGTTGAGATGGTGCCCGCAACAGTGCGGGCAGGCGCCGGTTGGAGTCCAGAAGGAAATCCCCTCCCTGGACTCCTTCCAATACAAAGGCGCAGAGAGGGTCACACCGTGTGGTTTTAGTCGGTTCGAGTCCGACACACCACCCCGCCGTAACCCCCGACGGGGTGACGGTCCGCGGGGATTTCCACACGTAAAAAAAAAAAAAAAAAAAAAAAAAAGGGTTGGCAGACACTACATTAGGAGACCTGCACGAAATGGTAAGAAAATCATTTACTATCGAACAAATGGGTATATCCGGAACACCGCGTCAGAACATAAATGATCTGCGCGCTTTACAACATCTGGAACAAACGTCAAAATTAATCGATGGTAGATGGTACGTGGGTTTGCCGTGGAAGGATGCCAACTGTCGGATGCCTGATTCAGAACTTACGGCTTTGTCTAGGTTACATAACTTAGAAAAGAAAATGGCTCGTAGTGAGCAATACTCATTAAGGTATCGCGAACGAATAAAATATTTGTTAGACAATTATTTCGCGGAGGAAATTATAGATACCACGAAAACAAATAAAACTTGGTACTTACCTCACTTTGGTGTAGACAACCCTAACAAAAACAAGTTACGTTTGGTTTTCGATGCGGCTGCTAGAACGCAGGGTTTGTCGCTCAATGATTACTTATTAACGGGTCCAGATTTATTAATGTCTTTATTTGGTATTATGTTACGTTTCCGCGAGCACGACATCGCAGTGGTAGGCGATATTAAAGATATGTTTTTAAGGATCAAAATATCACAAACAGACCAGGACGCCTTTAGATTTCTGTGGCGCGACAACCCTACAGAACCTATAAAGACATATAAAATGACATCTTTAATATTTGGTGCGAATTGTGCCCCCTTTGTTGCACAATTCATTAAAAATAAGAACGCTGAACGTTATGAGTCATCGAAACCCGCAGCGGTTCAAGCTATTCGCAACCAACACTATATGGACGACTATATAGATAGTCAACCAAATGAAACTACTTGTATTCAACTCGCTCGTGATATTATAAATATACATAAACAGGGAGGGTTCCACATACGTAATTGGTTAAGTAACAGTTTAAAAGTTTTAAATAATTTGCCTGACGAGTCGCTCGCCGTTTCAGCAGCTACCGTAAAGATTGGTGCACAGCATGAGGGTGAACGTGCTTTGGGAATCATATGGTACCCTGATGATGACACCCTGGGGTTCGACACCTCGTTCAAACGGATCCCTGAAGTTATAATGAATGGTACAAAATGTCCTACAAAACGCGAATTACTAAGAGTAATCATGTCATTATTCGACGTGTGTGGATTTCTTTCACCATTCAGTATTAATGGTAAAATACTACTTCAAGAGACGTGGAAGTCAAATGTGGGATGGGATGTCAACGTGAATGTTGATATTTATATTAAATGGAATAAATGGTTGAAGTTGTTAAAAGCTATAAGTAGTATACGTATACAGCGCTTTTACCGGCGCTCTGCTACGAACGTGAACTATGACTCACAGTCACAGTTAATAAGCGGTTCATTTGTTGACACATATATACCTGCATCTCCACAGCTACAAACAGATAGGTCCTATAGTGAAACCGGTTATAATTGTTTACAACTTCACATTTTTTGCGACGCATCGACACAAGCTATGTGTGCGGTAGCATATTGGCGTTGGTTAGATCATAACAAACAGATAAGAGTTTGTTTTGTAGCGAGTAAAAGTCGTGTTACTCCGCTTAAACCAGTGACAGTGCCCCGTTTGGAGTTGCAGTCGGCAGTGATGGCCGCCAGGTTAGCAAATACAATACAGTCCGCACATCGAATTAAAACAGCTGACCGATATTTTTGGTGTGATTCCACAACTGTATTACACTGGATACATAATAACACACGCTGTTATAAGTCTTATATCGCTCATCGCTTGGGAGAGATCGACGAACTTACACAAATAAAAGAATGGAGATACGTACCTACATCTCTGAATGTTGCAGATCTGGCCACTCGGGAGAATTTTGATAATCTTCAACTGGATGGCGAGTGGTTGAATGGACCACTATTTCTGCATCAAACAGAACTTTTATGGCCTACTAGTACAGTCATTCCTATTGTCGAGGACTGTAACTTGGAATATGTAAACAATATTGTAGCTACTGATTACTTACCTGTACCAGATCCGATGCGTTTCTCATCTTGGATACGCCTTCTAAGAAGTACATCAGTAGTGCTGAAATTTATAAATAAATTACAAAGAAAGGACATTGATGAATGTGACGCAATGAGGGGCGCTGAGAGACTGCTCATACGTCATGCACAAAATGAATCATTTTATTCGGCTATATCTGCAATAAAACATGGACGATATGTAGAAAAAAGCAGTAAGCTACATATGCTAACGCCTTTTCTTGATGAACAGGGCGTACTACGGGTGGGTGGACGTATAGAAGCTGCAGCGGATATTACCTTCGACATGAAGCACCCTATAATTTTAGATGGAAGAAGTCAGGCTGCAAAACTAATCGTAAAATATTATCATATGTTGGCAGGCCATGGTAATCAAGAAATGGTGGTGAACAACCTTAAACAAAAGTATTGGATTATACGATTAAGACCTACTGTTAAAGAAATAACGAGTAAGTGCATGTTATGTAGAATAAAAAAGGTGAAACCTCAAATGCCAATAATGGGTGACTTACCTGCTGCCAGAGTCGCTCATCACCAAAGACCTTTTACACATTGTGGTATTGATTTGTTTGGACCAATGGAGGTAACGGTGGGAAGACGAAGAGAGAAACGATATGGAGTTCTCTTCACATGTCTCACTGTTCGAGCAATTCATGTGGAGGTTGTAGCAAACCTCAGTACAGATTCTCTGATTATGGCTCTTCGCAGGATGGCCTCTAGACGCGGATGGCCTTCACACTTGTACTCCGACAATGGGACGAACTTAAGGGGAGCAGACACAGAACTGAAGAAGTTCGCCTCGGAGCTCGATGAGCAGTCATTGCAGACTGCTGCAAGCATCCAGGGCACCCGATGGACCTTTATACCGCCGGCTAGTCCTCACTGGGGTGGGGCATGGGAACGCTTAATTCGTAGCGTCAAAGTTTCACTTAAAATAATCCTTAAGGAGAGAGCGCCTAGAGAGGAAGTCCTTAACACGCTGTTGGCTGAAGTGGAAGCCATCGTGAACGGACGCCCGTTGAGTCATGTGTCAGTGGAGGCCAATAGCAGAGAGTCGTTGACACCCAACCACTTCTTGCTAGGCTCGTCATCTACTTTGCCGCAGTTTGGAAAATTTGATGATTCTGACCTCTTCTTGCGTCGACAATGGCGCATAGCACAAAGGCTGGCTGATATGTTTTGGAAGAGATGGGTTACCGAAGTGCTACCCGAGATGATACCACGACAAAAGTGGACCAAAGACGGACAACGGCCTATGCAACGTGGCGACTTAGTGTTCGTCGCCGACCCTGCTGCTCCTCGGAACGTTTGGCCTCGAGGTATAATAGAGGAGGTATTTCCTGGTAGGGACGGTAGGGTGCGAGTGGTTCAAGTAAGAACGCAAGTGGGCACTTTAAAGAGATCTGTTGCTCGCATCGCGAGAATTCCAATAGAATGTTGAGTGCTGCCAGGTCAGCACTGGGGTGGGGAACTGTACGCGATGCAATACTTGGGCATAGATGGCGCTTGTATCTTTTATGTAACTTTGACAGATGGAACGTCAGTGTGTGATCGTTCCCGCCGCTGCGATCGGCACGTTTTCTGTCGCTAAGTAAAAACTTTTATAATTTGTAGTGTTAAAGTAGTAAAGTGCTTGTAAACATTATATTTTCGTTTATTCTGATCTCCTGACCCCTACAACACCTGTGAGGAACATTTAAAGTATTTATAAAATAAAATCATAACGTAAGACACCATGTAAGACACAATTTAGATTAGAATTTGAGATAATATTTATAAATATTTCGTGTTTCTTTTGTTGCTAGAGTAGTAGGCAGTATAACACTTGTAAAATTTATAATATAAAAGTTTAATCTTTACTTTTACTATGAAAAACTTAATCTACGTTGCTCTACTAGCATATATATATATATATTATTACATATTTTTTTAACAACTGCTCCACTGGACCAATTACAAGGAGGAGTACAAGGAGCTGACGGATAACCTTTAATATTTGCATGGCACTTAGGGAAGAAGACTGAATTGAACTGAAGTTCTGTTAGAGGAGTGTTTTAGGAAAGTTCTGAACGGTCACTAGAGCGAAAAAAGGATCGAATAGTTTAGAGTTAATTGGCAATAGCGCTCAAGCGTTTTTCCGGAACGGTACTTTTAGTTACAATAGCGGTCGGCGGCTTATTTTGGCTGTAACTACACCTACCAATACCGCTCAAGCGGTTATAGTAAATAAAATACTTCTACAAAATTAATCATTAGGGTCGTTCTTTTTACAGCATTACAGTACTTAGGTATTTAAAATTACATATTTTTAGAGTCATTTCATTAGTTGTTCAATGATTAGTATCCTCTTATTGAAAAGTGCGTTGGTCAAAGTTTTGGTAGTATAACTCGTGCGAGCTAAGATGGCACCTGGCTCAAAACGAAACATGATACCGTTCCCCTGCATGACATCCCTCTGTCGTCTTGTGAGTAGCGTTAGCATCACTATTACCATTGCACGAATTTTTCCATAATAATTTTAGTTTATTAGGTATTACCTAATGTCACATAAATCACTCCACGAATTTATTTTTTTAATATATCATTAGATTCGTCTGGATTTGGACCCAATTGTTTTAAGAAAAGTCACTCGAAAAAAAACCAGCCTGACGACTATGAGGCGCAATAGTTTAAAATAAAGAATATCCATATGCATATGATATTTAGAGACTACGATTAAAAGGCTTATCATGATGATTTAAAATTGTATTTTATAACCATATTTCAGTTCCTAATTTCATTTAAAATGATATTAGGTATTACCTAATTTTATATAAATCACTGCACGAAGAATGCATTCGGGTAAATAATGAATGAAGCCTGCTTCCTATTGGTATGCAAATCAGGTAGTAAAGCACCACTTAAGATAAAGTAGTATGTTATGAGAAACTATTTGAAGCAAAATAAATGTTGAAATTAACAAAAACTAAAACAATAGTACATTGTTCACCGAGGGAGGAAAGGAACCGATCACTAGCGAGGGAGCAGTTTGTGGCCCGAAGGCGCAGCCTAGGGCCACAATACTCCCGAGGTAGTAATGGGACTTTCACCCGAGTGCTACACAGTGCTTTATACTACACCTGTGAGGAACATTTAAAGTATTTATAAAATAAAATCAAAACGTAAGACACCATGTAAGACACAATTTAGATTAGAATTTGAGATAATATTTATAAATATTTCGTGTTTCTTTTGTTGCTAGAGTAGTAGGCAGTATAACACTTGTAAAATTTATAATATAAAAGTTTAATCTTTACTTTTACTATGAAAAACTTAATCTACGTTGCTCTACTAGCATATATATATATATATATATTATTACATATTTTTTTAACAACTGCTCCACTGGACCAATTACAAGGAGGAGTACAAGGAGCTGACGGATAACCTTTAATATTTGCATGGCACTTAGGGAAGAAGACTGAATTGAACTGAAGTTCTGTTAGAGGAGTGTTTTAGGAAAGTTCTGAACGGTCACTAGAGCGAAAAAAGGATCGAATAGTTTAGAGTTAATTGGCAATAGCGCTCAAGCGTTTTTCCGGAACGGTACTTTTAGTTACAATAGCGGTCGGCGGCTTATTTTGGCTGTAACTACACCTACCAATACCGCTCAAGCGGTTATAGTAAATAAAATACTTCTACAAAATTAATCATTAGGGTCGTTCTTTTTACAGCATTACAGTACTTAGGTATTTAAAATTACATATTTTTAGAGTCATTTCAAATTGTAAATGAAGTTTTTAAAAGTAAAGGTGAGGGCTAAAAATTTTAAAAATAAATTATAATGTTCATTTCAGTTTTTAAAATGGTTTATTTTGGTTACTGTTCAGCCTGACATCACGAATAGTTAAAACTGTATAAATATTATAATGCTGTGTGTTTTATATCTTAGCAGTCATTCATTACTCAGTATGTTTGAAATCGCGTGAAAGTAATGGGTGTAATTTTGTAACGTAAAATGAGAACACGTGAAAATGTAAGCCCTTGTGGTATTTTGTATTCTCAGTCTTATTTCATTAAATGTTTATAATAATATTGAATACAAATATACGATTATATTAATTGTTGCAATTGCAAATAGGATAGGTGAACCAAATACATATCTACTAAACTGTGCCTCCCCTCCATCGTTCATAACATTCCATGTCTGATTAAAAAGTAGCTCCTTTTAAATATGTATGTATTGTAAGTCTATTCAATAATTTTCATAATTATAATACTTATGTACGAAACGAAAATTCGGAATTCACTAATACAAAGGAAATGTTACCACAATACAAAAATAAAGTATTTAACAAATTCCACCGCCAAACTTCCCTCATTCTTTACAGTATTCGAACAGCAGTGGCCTTCTAACTATTAGACAGGTTACCAATAGCCAAGGATGTGGTACACCAAGGTCGAAAATCTCCCATCGATTACCAAGTAACGGGCAGGCCGACACGCAAAACTCCTTGCTTCTACCCTTGACACAGAAATGGTCAGTTCGCGGCTTATATTTCGATTTACACCCCAAATTATGTAGGGCGGGACGTAAAAATATCGGCCGTAAGCGGAAATAAGTGTCGTTACATTCACCTTCTTTGGGGTGAGCTGGTGGAATTGTCCTGTCCTGATTGTGAAATTTATTGCTAAGTTGTGGTATATTTTTTTGGTGGTGAGCTATATTTGAGTAGAAATTGTCGATTTATAACTTGATGTTTTGATCCAAAAATTAGATTGAGAATTATTTGAACGCCGGTCACTGCCAATCAATCCATATAATCAGCTTAACCACACTATTTTTGTACTTTATGAAAAAAAAACTTAGCGTTGAAATTGTTTGTTGTTTTTTCTTATTCTATGCGGTGTTAAAAGTACATTCTTTACGTTTGGCCGAAGCGAAAAAAAGCTTTTCCTATAAGTACTATAAAACCGCACGAGACGGCTGTTCGAGTCTAGGATTTGGTGTATTTTCAATAAAATAAATGAAAAGCTATTTATATAAGCTTGCTCCTTTCCCACGTGGCATTCGAACCCACGACACATGGCGAAGTAGAAAGTGGCGTGGCGACCGCTCAAACCACTAGGCCAACCGTGCAATCAATTATATTTCTATAAACTTTTATTTTTGTACTAGACAAGTCTAGTTTTGAAATCTCAACCATTGAGACAATAAACCATTTAATTTTTCAAGTATTATTTATATAACACAAACTAAAAAGTGTATATCCTCTTTCCTTTGCCTTCTTCCTAAAAACCCTTACCTAAAGTTTACTTTTAGGTACTTTTAAGTATATTAATTCAGTTTCACTAATTTATCAAGAAATAGCTGTACGCTACCACCTTTAACTACATCAGTATAGTCGTCCAAAGCTATTTCGAATTTATGAAAGCAGATTGTCGCCGTCTGGCACACTTACTACACGCCATGCCACAGAGTGGTGACTGCTAACTATATACACATTTAATTGAACTGAACGCTAATTAAGCTCATAGTCAAATGGCTTTAGGTGATTCGAAGGAATCACCGAGGGTGACCAACGACGGCGCGGTCAGTTCTTAGGTTGGTGATAGTTTGTGGCATGATATGCTAGAAGCGTATCCGTGATTCAGAGGTCACGTTAAGCTATTGGCCCTGGTTATTATCACAAGATAACATTCGTGAAGCTTGGTTGGAATTTAAAAACGTACAATTGCAAGATTACGTAGCCACAACATGTGTTGCCAGTCCCCAATCCGGTTGTTGAAGAAGAAGTGAAGTTAACGAAGCTTTTCTAAACACGAAAACAGATTATTTTCACTTCAGTCTTTTTTCAAGTAATCGTAGAGATAAATATTTTTGTATAATTATGTTATAATTTTCATTCCTTTCTAGCTTTTGCTCGCTGATCCGTCCGCGTGTATGTCGATTTTCGCGGTCCTTTCTCAGGGTAAATTTACCAAAATTTTTTTTAAATTTAAAAATTTAAAAATATTTACATTTATATGATCGTATCTGACATGGTTGAGGTGAATATCAATACTCTGTCTTGTATAGTATAGTTATCCGCAGTGAACATGGTACGGATTCCTATCAGTTTGAGATCGAAGGAACGGTTTCAAGAGTTGTGAGGTATTAATCTATACCTTAGATGAATAAAAAGGTAGATAACACACGGCATTTGTTAGCAGAGAAGCAAAAAAACTCAGCTTGTTCATGAAAACACACGCGCTCAGGCAAACATATGTATCAAAACTACGCTTCATTTCCTCAGTATCAGGCTGTCGTTCAGTATCTTTGCCAAACAATACCGTCTTGCGTAGTTATATGGTGTAAAAATATCACAAAAGTGAACAAAAGCCCATGCATGTAATACTTTTACAATTTGGGAGTGTTGCTAGGAGTTCGCATTTCTAATAGCCGAAAAATGGGGGAAGTACTTTTTAGGCAAAATCATTGCCTTACTGGCAATGAAGTAGAGAGTAAAATTTGAAAATCCCATTGCACACCACTCTGATCCATTTTGGGATTCTCGCATCCAAAAAAATTAACACATAAGCATTAGTTCAAGTTCTGTTTATTTCGAACGAGACCGCTGTCAATGAGAAAGCTATCTAATTATTATTTTTATTTAACTTTTAATATGGTATTTAACTTGTACAGAAGCAAAATGGCGATAGATGGATATTTTCAAAAGATTCATAAGCCAATATTATTTAATAAAATTCACATTCATGTCGTAAACGTCTTTAAAAATTACAGTTTTACCTAAAAACATTTTACAGTGCTGTACTGTAGGGGGGCACGGTAACGTGAAGAAAGGATTTTGGAAAACTCCATCTCCAAAGGGGTGAAAAAGGCAATCAAAGTTATACATCAGCTTAATACGTAGGCGGGGCCGCTCGCTAAAACCTAGTTTATATCATATGTATTATTTATGAGATACATTGTGTTTTCATGCGATTGCCAAGTCAATTTATTTATTTAAAACATAAGAGAATTTTTATATTGATATGGTTATTGTAAGACGTTGTTAGGACAGCTAATTACGTAATAACTTATTAAACTTGACAAAATATTGAATAAATTAACCGACTTCGTGTTACCTGAATCTCACAAGTTTTCACGGCAGAAGAACTGAGTAGCGAGACTTGGTACTTTTTACAAGTTATGTTTTTGATGGCATTGGAAGTTTCTGACAAGCATGCAAAAGAATTATTATGTTCCTAGTAAATAATCATACACGTCATAGTAAATAAAAAATAGTTGTTAAAAATAACATCTAGACGATTGTCCCCATGGAAAATAAAAACAGTTACTTATACCATAACTTTCTTATTGTGAAATTATACTTAGGTAATACTACTATTTGAGTAGTTAACACTACTTCCTAAATGTCCGAATTTGAAAACATTTCTTTGAAACATTACATTATATATACTCTATTTAATGTTGGGAAATAATTAATAGCTTCATCTAGTGCACAATTCGGGCCACTTCGAAAAAAAGGTTTTAAAAAACTTAAAAGCGGCTACGTAATTTTTTTTGATACTTGAATATACTTGAAGTAGTTTTATTTGATGAAACTTATATCGTCTTTGTAATACCAATTACAATTATGAATCTAATGATAATTCATTCATTAAAATTGATTGAACAGTTAAGACGCTATGGTAGTAACATAGCGTCATCAACATACATAACCTGCTAAAACCATTAGGTACCCGTAATTTTGATTTCACCGTAGTCAATTATAAGAACATTAAAGACTTTACCAACTTCAAAAAGAACAAGTTCCTCACGTGAACTATGATTTCCTTTTTTATTAGCTTAGAAGTGCATCACTATTTCAAAAGGATACACCCTTTTGAAATAGTGATACAGTTCAATTTATCCAAACAATGGACAAAATCATTTAAATAATGTACAATGGTGTGTATTGCATCACATGTTGATACAGGCGCATTTACACACAAAATGTTTTGTGGGCCAAAAGGGTAATAGTTTTGGCAACTTTACAATAAAAAATTATTGTAAAGTTGCCAAAACTATTACCCTTCCTGATGAAAATCATGAACAGATCCAAGAGTGATGGTCACCATCCTCATTGCGAATGCGAGCAATGCAACATGGTGACCCATACTACAGCTGTCACCGAAGACACTAATAAGATGCTTTTTGACACCCCGCTTAAAGGAACCGGGATCATAGTGGCAGAGAAACATGTACCATGCTAGTGAGTTACAGGTTTTAATTGGCCGGCACAGGAAGGAAGAGTCGAACCATTAAGATCGAGAGCGTATGTCGAAGAAGACTTGGAAAAGCTCGTCAGAACGCTGCCCATGATTCAAGAGATAGAGAAGTGCTATAGAGACGACATCTCTTCCGAACTAAAGAGGCTCAAGGGGACTAACAAAATTGCCCACTTTTGGCTGCATCCAATCGAGAGCATCCAGTTTGTGGATCCATTGCTCCATTGCAAAGGTGAGAACAGAATTCCACGCAAGAGCGACCCTGGATCTTATGAATAAGACACAGGATGTCAAACTCTGACCTCTGTGCTGGTGCAGAAAAATGACAATCCAGTTGCGAGTTTGAAGAACAAGCTGAATGCCGGGAAAATGGAAAGAAGAATGATGCCAAACCCTATCGAAGGCTTTGGCCATATCGAAGCTGATGGCCAGAAATTCCCTATGCTAGTCTAAATAATATCCTCACCCCAAAGGTGTGCGACGAACGTTAAAAGATCACCCGTGGATCTGTTTGGTCTAAAACCATAATGACGGTCACTTACGACTTGTAGACGAGTGAAATGAATGGTGATTATTGAATAGAGATAATCTTTGTGCTACATACTATTTTTACACGACTACGGCATAGTCATGCGTACGTTCCACTTCAACCTATTCATCGAGCTATTTAAGCTTTTGAAGTGCAAGCTGCTTCATAAGGTTCATTTTGTCTAATATTTTAATTGAAAAGATCTTGATGTTTATATTTTTACTCAATAAATCCTGTAATATAAACGTAACAAACTTTTTATTCAAACAACTACCTAGTTAAGCCGGTCATCTGAATATAAATAAGGCTTACATTCATTACATGAACGCTCTACTAAAGTAGTTTCAACAATAAATGTAGGTTGGAAGATTAGTGCACGACCTGTAAAACAATATAAACCACAGATATGAATTAATCATAAATATAATTACTTCACACTTTAGTTCGTTACTTTCTATACATTTTATAGGATACAAATAATTTACCAGTAAGTTTAATACCAACAATTTTATAAACCTACGCTGCGTCGTCTACCGTAACTTACAATTGAATATTGCAATGGCTGATGGGACCATGAAGTTCTGTAATGGCGACTGCGTACGGGAAAATGCAGCGTGGGCACACAAAACGTTGTTCGACTACGGAGTGAACTTGTCATAAAATCATTATAATAATGTATTTTAAGGTTGTTATTGTTGTGGCGATTGTTTTGTAGGAAAGTAACATAGATTTGTTATCTATATTACAAACTGAGAAAATTATGCAATAACTAATTGGCAATGCAAAAACGGACAAACAAAGTTATCCTACAAACGGCGGACATATCTCTACATATATAAAGAAGATATGCGATTGAATAATTATATATGGTATATTATTCAGTATACTACAGTTGCAAGTATACTTAATTTTTCTTTTTATTTTTTTTTTATTTCATTGACCAATTATAATCATACATATGTTACAGTATAGGACATTTAATATAAAAATATTTCTTAAGGTATGAGGTAGGCTAAATTGCGTAAAATTAACGAAATCTATTAAATTATACATGCTTACATTAGTAAAATTTTTATATTAAGCTCAAAAAATTAAATAGCTGCTTGACTGAGCTAGGCTAAACCTGTGTTTCAGGCGATTGTTTGACTCAAAATTTTTTTTGTAAATATATATACATAAAAACACCCAAACTCCGAAATAAATATCTGTAGATATTACAAACATTTGATCCGACCCAGGAATTGAACCCACGACCTCGACCACAGTAGTCGCATACATTACCACTGCGCGACCGAGGCTGTCAACATTTTAATATTAAATCAAAATGAAATATTGTCGTTACTAAAATTTATCGTAAATAAGTCAAATTCTAAAGGAAAACTTTTACTTTCAAGGAAGTCTCTATCACATGAATCATCAAAGAGAATATTGATTTATTCAAATTCCACAATTCAAAATGGAAAGCGAACGATCTCATGCAAATAGCAAAACAAATCATATATGGCAATAGTTGCCATCGATCCACCTCTAAACAGTCCCCTGTAGAGGCAGTAAAAAGGTAGAAAGATGTCTTGGTGTGCGACTGACAGGCACGCGATCGTTGCCAAGCTATCGAACATACAGCCTTACTCCCTATCCAGGAGCTACAAAAACTGAGATTAATTTTGTCCCCCATAACTTACTATGCACATGACATTTTAATCCCATCATAATTTTTCAAAACAGGTCAGGAATAATGGGGAACATAATTTGAATTCTCATAATTTGTGTAAAGGGAATCGTAGTTGTTAAAAATGTAATCTTTATTGTAAATTCTAAGAAAGTAGACGCTGTAATAAATGTGATATAGATTAATTATGTAGTAAAATACAAATTGGAAAAAGGTGTGTTAAAACTAGTTTAACTCACCGTTTCTTTTGTAATCGGGACCGAAATGTGTGTAACAAATTAAATAAAATGTTATAAATACACCATCTGCTTATGAACAAATTTTAAAATGTTGTCAAGGATTGGTTGCAAAAACTCGATTACAGTGCTACAGAAAATTTCTTTCGCTAAGAATTGTCACATACACATGTTATAACTCATGTAATACGCGCACTTGGTCACACACACAAATAAATAACTACAGACATACTCTCTTATGGATACATATCCTCCTATGCCACCATACATATGGATACAAACAGAGACTCCCTGAGCTATGCGAAGAGGAACAGGAAAATAAATATAAACATAATATGTATGAAAAAAATCATTTCTTTTCTAGATATTTTTAAATGTAATCACACAATTATTGTTCCTTTATATTTATTAAATTTAACTATTATTTTTTCCTGCCGTGGGATGAGGACCTGGTGATCTGTAATACAGTTTATACCTAAAATAGACACCAGCTCCTTGCAGACACTCCACTTTTGATTATTTTTGTTGTTCAATTTGATGCTGAATTACATATTTCTAATTAAACCTACACTCGGTTCCAAAAATTACGGGTCAGTCACAAAAATTGAAATACCTCCAGAACTGTAAAAGCTAGATCAATGAAATAAAAAACAGAATAAAGACTTTTTAGTTGCGCTTCTAATAGCATATTATTTAAACTGGTTGATGAAAAAAACTTCATTAGAAAAACAAAATTTAAAAAAATGACTATTTTTAAAAACAAAATTTTTGTTTCATGCCATTATGGATGCTTTCCATTTCTATTCTGTCACAAAAAAAATTATCGTGAACGTCTTCCACGTGCATAATTATTATTCTGTGAGGTGAAGCATGGCAGTCACGCTAGAGGAATGTACCAGAATCCTAACTTTTTTGGAACTTGGGCGGAGCCAGCGTGAAACAGCCAGAAACATTGGTGTATCTTTGTCGACTGTTCAGCGGGTAGTCCAGCGGTACCAAGAGACCGGATCACACCTTAGAAGACCAGGAAATGGCAGACCAAGATGCACAACGGCCAGGGAAGACAGACAACTGGTGGCTACAATGCTCCGAAATCGTTTTCAAACTGCTGTTGGTCTAAAAACTCACTTTATTCGCTTTGGAGGTGGCAATTTAAGCGCTCAAACAGTAAGAAGACGTCTTGCTGAAGCAAATTTGAAACCATTGAGGCCCGCAAATGGCCCCAAACTGGAACGGGGACATCGAATTGCAAGACAGAGATACGTGCGCGAACACCTAAACTGGACACTAGACGATTGGTCTAGGGTAATGTTCACGGACGAGTCTAAATTCATGCTTTATAAGCATGATGGTAGGCAGTTGGTGTACAGAAGACCAGGGGAGCGCTTCCATCAAGCGTGTGTGGAGGAAAAAGTGGCGTACGGTGGAGGCTCCGTACAAGTTTGGGCTGGGATTTCTGCTGAGGCCCGCACCGAGCTGGTGCTCATTCAAAATGGAACTCTAAATGCAGAGAGGTACGTGGAAGAGATCCTCAATGAACATGTAGGTCCTTTCATGGCCAAGATGGACCGGCATGGCATATTAATGCATGATAATGCGCGTCCCCATACCGCCAGAATTGTACATGACTACCTTGAAGAGGTCGGTATCGAACTCATGCAGTGGCCAGCGCGAAGCCCGGACTTAAACCCCATCGAGCACGCCTGGGACGAGCTTCAGAGATGCGTGAAAGGTCGAAACCCCCCACCAATCACGCTTCCCGAGCTCATACAAGCACTGGTGGAGGAATGGGAAGGTATTCCTCAGCACCGGCTCCGAAATTTGGTGTACAGCATGCCTAATCGCCTGGAAGCTGTCAGAAGAGCTCGTGGAGGCAATACAAAGTATTAAATGAAGAAAGTGATGAAAAACAGCAAAAAAACAATCATAAAAAAAATGTAATCTTAAGAAAAATATGACTACTTTAGTTTTTTTTTAATTTAAGATTAATATTGTGGGTGTAACTAAGTTTTATTTTATTTTTTATCTGTATAATTAAATTCTCAATTGAACAGTCTTCGTTTCATTAGGATGGCATACGTAGTTCGGGAGATATTCGGGTTTATGTGACTGACCCGTTATTTTTGGAACCGGCTTTAGTTCGCGCAACTCAATCGAACACTTGTATACGTCTCAAATCTTCTCAACGATTGATGTTCTTAGTTCATTCTTATATTTAAGTAATGGTTCACCATAGCTATAAGCTTTATTAATCTCTCACTGCGTTATGAAGTTGTTAATCCAGGAGACATATACGATATTGTTATTTTCACAACAATTCACACTCGCACATATTACAAATATGTCCTGGTATGGTATTACCCGGAGAAATAAACGTTATTTAAAAATAGTAGTATTTTCAATTCGAATATGAATGATCACAAGTTTTTTGACAGCCCCTGTGGCGTAGTGGAGGCGTGTGCGACTGCTGTGCTTGAGGACTCGGGTTCGATTCCCGGGTCGGACCAAATGTTTGTGTGATCCGTAAATATTAGTTTCGGAGTTTGGGTGTTTTTTATGTGTGTAATAAAGTATGTTTATGTATTTATATCAGTTGTCTAGTACCTATAAAAAAAGCTCTGCTTAGTTTGGGACTAGACGGAGTTGTATGTAAGATGCCCTAAATATTTATTTTTATTATTTATGCAAATAAATAATTTGAAATAACATTTGAATCCCTGAGACACGTGTCACTATTAGTTTTTGCTTGGCACCACAACTAAGACTCACAATTAGTGCATTACCGCCCAGGGACCCAATGTCCCTTTGGAGCTTTACTTTATCAACTTCAAAAGCAAAAACTAATATTATAATTAAAAAAAATACTAATTTTACAAGTGTAAATCAATTTGGATGAAATTTATAAGGATTATGAAAGCTACCATTTTTTTGTTTTAGATTATTTAAATAAGAATTGAAAGACGAAGGCGGAGTCGCATCCAAAAGCAAGTTATTTTATATTCTATAATACGTCACAACTGATAATTACATAGGTAAACAATAAAAATAACACTAATTTAATTAATTATTGGTAAATCATTGGGTTTTTCAATTTTAGTCAAATAACATACCCTGGCATAATAAACAAATAGAATTACACAATCCCCTTTCGCGAACTAAACCACACTAACTACATAATGACGTTGCGTAATGTCTAAACTTTCCCATTTAGGAAATGGAAAACGTCATTACATTAGAACTAATGTATTGTCTGCTATTTCCTTTGTCAGTGGAGTGCAAATTGCAATAAAATTACGTTATCAGTTTAAACACTGTTATTACTATTGATTTACTTTTTTTTTTTTAATATTAGTTACTGGGTAATTATTGTTTCATATAGGTACTGTCAATAAACATTTAAATGTAAAGAAAATAATAAGAGGATGCTTGTGTTTTATTGTTTGAAATTTAATTACCACAATTTTGTATTTTCATAAAGATAATATCATAAAAATATTTTCCCAAAAACCAAACTTTCAAGGTAGTATGGCGGTCGACCGGGGCGGTACTACCCTCGCATAGAAGACTGACTTGAAAATAACAGCATTCGTGCTATTATATTTCGTTAGTGAATGTAAGACTGTAGGCTCAACGATGTAAAAGTATCTCACTAGGCCGCCATGGTGTGGGTTACCAGGCTATGTGTGAACTTACAATGAGGATGGTAACGACCACTCTTGATATCTGATATAAAGAAAAAGACACTCATACTCTTGCAAATGGTAACAGATTATATGTAAAACAGTATAAAATATATATAGTACACCTGGTCTTACCACAAAGATATAATATGTAGATGCACTGTGTATGTATATATTAACATAAAATGAAGTGTAAAAAATGAAATTGATTTATGAAAGTTAGACTTAAGGTATTCAATTAATTATACTATTATAATGTTCTTCTACGCAATTTTTATAATCGCTACAGCCACTATTCTTTTGTACCCTGTGGCCAGATGGCGGGAAGACTTGCGTAGGGCCGTCGGTAGCGACTGGATGCAGAAAGCAACCGACCGGGCTCTGTGGTCTCCTTGGAAGAGGCATATATCCAGCAGTGGACAACAATGGGCTAATGATGAAGATGACAGCGTTGTGAGACGTCATTCCTCTACATTTATTAGATTCCTATTAACGTTTATTGACTGTCAGCTAGGTTAGGTGGGCTGTTAGGAAAGAAAGTCATACTGCCTCTCTCTCAAATGAACACTGCAATCTAGAATGTTACTTATAACCGCTGTCGTAGCACTCGTAGCAGTTCTATTGAATCTTAACTTCCATTCTACGATTAGAGCTTCGATTGATCGAAGTTCATTGATACACTTTATCTGTCTCTTACCTAATTCATTGTTTTACTTCATTTCACTTATTATTGTTGTCATTTAAAGTATAAAATTATAAATGGTATAAAACTCGGTGGTTTTTAATAATTAAAGGAAAACAGAAAATTTTATACATCTTTAGATGTTTGAGTTCCGATTGGATGTCATGAATAGTGAAATAAAATTACTAGTATTAATTAAAAGTTTTGTGCTTTTAAAAATGCTGTTGCAAAAAGATATGAACACTTTATAGTATTACTGTGTCATTATTAAGTTGATCACTATTTTTCTATTATTATTGTATTTAGAAAGATACAATTTGTTAAAGTATCACGATCACGATTTTTTACTTGGTTATTCTTATTTTATAATACATAATAATTCTAGTGACACCCGTGTGTATGTCGCTTATTGCGGCTAAAAGTAGCCTATGTCCTTTCTCAAGCTCTAGACTATCGTGTATCTAATTTCATTTAAATTGGTTCAGTTTTGGCGTGAAAGAGCGACAAACGGACAGGAAGAGTTACTTTCGCTTTTATAATGTTAGATTATAAACTAGAAAGTTACTTAATCTGTCTATTTTTTTTGAAGTCGTGGGGGACTTTATAAACAAAAAGGAAATGGATACAAAGAACACCCGGACTCAAAAGAACAAGTTGAAAATCGCATAAGTGTTATCCCGTGTAGGATTTGAACCCATAACACTTGACGCTACTGCGGAAGCGGCCTAGTGACCGCTTTAACCACTAGTACAACTGTGACGTCAAAAAATGTGACGCTTTAATGTTGTACCGATTTCAAAAACCTAAACTGTTGTACCGATTTCAAGAATATTTGGAATGGAGGGAGAGAATTTTGGTATTTAGAGACTCTTTTACTGATAAACAAGCGGATGGAACTGCAGATAAATATTAGTAAGAAATAATTAGACCGTATAAAATCTCTTGAATATTAACATATAGTTAGAATATACTAATAAAATATGTAAATAGTGGTGTACTTTGTAGTAAATTCATTAGAGAAAAAATTAAGTCTTCATTAGCATGAAATAAATGCATTACAAATAGTTCTTTACAATTCATATATTATGTTGGTGGCCCTGCTCGTATAACGTGAAGTGTACGTGCATAGTACGTTGTTTCTAACTTTGTAGTGGGATTAACTTAACTTAACAGACTTAGGTATACGAAGTCGATGTTTTTTTTTGCTGGTGTGCGAGTACATGATGTTTCAGAAATGGATTTAATGGTATGATATGTGTATGAAGTTCCTCGCGATACATTGCATATTCTTATAGTATAATAATATTCCCCCCACAGTTTTCACCGAAACTGCTTCAGTGGCTTCAAAAACCTGTGATATGATTCCGAGCTAGAAACTTGTTTTTGACCCAAAATTGCTATTTTCCGGAACCTTTGTAATTATTGACTTTACTGAACTTCTTTAAAAAAACCAGGCCATTTGAAGAGTACCAGGAAGCGATGAGCATGTGTGTGGACGAAAAAAAAGATGTGTGTCAGGACCGTAGTAAGTGGAGATCCATTGTCTCTGTCTACTCCTCTTAGAAATAGGAGTGATTCTATACGTATATATTAATTTTCAATATCTATCTTACGACTTACGGGTGACCTCATGGCAAACGATTATTCCCATCAACATACATGTGTAACTAAAGAGACATAATGAGTACTTGTCTCACTGTCACTGTCTATCCCTTTCGAAACATAATTTATGGGGTACGGCAACCTCACTTGAATTAAGTTTAGCATTTAATTTTGAATAAGTAACATAAAAGTGAAAATGTACTATAAGTCATTAAAATTATAACTACCTAACCTAATCTTAAAAAAGATTTTTGTCCCTACTGTAAAACACTGATCTGATTTGTTGGTATAGGGTTTGTCTTAATTTTCCTTCTTTTTGCAAGTAGTTTTGTGGTTTTTTTTTTAAATTCCATCGGGTACCAACAGCCGTTGGTTATGACGGACATGAATCGACTAACATCGGCACGCTATCTCATGTAGTAGAAGGCAACCAGGCAGGAAATCCCTGGAAATCTTATGTACTTTGAGCCACTTACTGCTTGTAGATAGCCCCCTCATTTTGGGAACTCTGATGTTCCTTTTGTTGTCACTATAAGGGGCACGCCCTCGGGGATTTGCCTGGGGAGGATGGCTTCACCTGTCACCACCACGATCTACGTCCTCCATCAGCGCATGGCTGATGGAGGACGTAGATCGTCTCCTGATCTCCAGCGCTTGAGTCACTTGGTACCGTTCCCAAGCCTGGTGGACTAGAAGACTTCTAAACCTCTCCCGGGTCCTTCGCAAGCATAACTTGTTCGCAGAAAGAAACAGCGGAAGTAGTTTTGTCCTGCGTTATCGGCTACATCGATCGAAACTTATCTTTTAAGTGTGTGTATGAATTTTTTTTTGTTTAATTGTTTTGTGTGAGTTCACAGTCGCAGTCGATTGTTATTGCATGTGAGAGTGTATGTACATAAATATGTGAAGATTTGCCACCACAAAAAACGGCAGATTGTTTTGGTATCGGAAATAGACGCTATGGCTACTCCCTTTCGGTCTGCCTGGCTGTGGTGTTCTATGAACGGTAGGTCTGTCTGTCTAGTAGTTATGGTTATTGACTATATACAATAATAATGCTTTTTTATATCTCTCAATTAAGGTACAGTCCCCTTAGACAAGATGCAAGTGTTTCGCTTCGATTGTCTTTTACTGTTATTCTTTAACATTGAAAGCGTGCGAGCGTTTGTACCGACTTGGATTATGCACGGTTTAAAACCTGTGTGATAAATCATATGGTGTATGGTAGACCTAAAGATCTGTCACACAGGTTTTAAATCTTTATTATCTTTATCATTAATTACAAATATATAATATTAAATCATATTTAAAGTTATATAAAGTTTAAAAAGATAACATTCGAAATAAAGATCTGTGTTACTGCACCTGTAGAGAATATATGTATTTACTAAAGTAATTCTATAATTAATAATTATTGAAATTACGATCTTTTTTATGTGGGGAGTATGTGTGTGTATGCCAGTGTAAGTGATTAAGCTAATGTGTGTATTACTTGTATGTGTGCTTGCCACCGGACCTCATGAGTATCGAACTTATGTAGGACAAATGTAATTCTCTGAATATTCTTTTTTGTTTTATGGGTTTATTTGTCTCTCGCTCCATAACATGATTGCTGCCTTGATACGGAACGAGAGCGCTTGGGTGACAGGTGAGGCCATCTGACTCCCTAGTGGGCGCGAGTGTAACGGAGCGCTCGCGCCTCTTTTGAGGTCGGTAAGGGAACATGGGGGTTCCCACATTGGAGATTATCCTCTACAAGTCGTAGATGTCCCGAGGTACGTCGGGGTTCCTTTCAATGTTAAACTTGGTTCCTCGACTTATAATACCCGAGATTGGAGTCCTACATAGCCATACTGGTGGTATCCGGGAAAATTTCCGAACAGAAAAAAAAGGCGTTGTTTGTTTATGATTTGAATGAATTTTGAAAAATATCAGTTAGTTTATCAGCAGTTTGGTTACCATAATAGCGCATATATTCATTATTCAGCTCGGACACTGGACAGGTTATCTCATTATCAAACCTTTTAACGTTATCTACATAATGCCAAGTTAACAAATACATTCTAATTAACAGTTTGTGCCGGAAACCACAGCTGACATATTACTTGCTATGAATTTGTTCATAACTGTTAGTATATCTCAGGCAGAATACTATGATGGATCTTTTCGACTTTCAGTAATCAGGTATTTATGGGAATTATTAATATCTGTGATTTTCTATAACTTTATCGACTCAAAAAGGTAAGTTTTCCTTTAAATTAATAGGATTTCTAGGATAAAAAAAGACTTTGTTTTAAAAACTATTTTTAACATATGAATAATTTGAATTTGATTAATCAAGATAACTATTAAACCAAAGAAATTAGCAAACTGTAGATGACGACTAAAAGCTACTAAAATAATAATTGTCTCAAGTCGAAACGAAGCTGACATCACTGGAGCAATGCCTTTCTGCTAAACTACAATTTCGTCCATTGCGCTTTCAACCCCACCATCTCTTACTTGGTTAAGTAGAAATGCCGGGATAATTAAGTTTAAAAATAATTATATATACCAAGAAGTGTAGGGAAATTTTCTTACTTTTATAGTACATTTAAGCCTATATCACTCTGACCTCACTTTAGGTAGATCTGAGATAAGATTTAATTGATGTATTCTGTTAAAATATTTATTATTATTACAGCATTTTCTCCATCAACTATTCTGATAATATAATTTATTGCTTCAACTAACCAGTCTTATGTGAACTACGAAAGTTGAAGGTTTCAGTCTCAGGTAAGATTTTATGCGAGCCCTCGGCCAACGAATAGCATGAAGGACATCTTTAATAGTACTTCATATTAATTTGGACTGGAACAAGGCCGTTCTTGTGTTATAAAATCAACATTTATTGGTTATTTTTCTATAAGCTAACGTAGAGCGAATATACAATTTGACGGTTTAAATGTGTAGCTTGGGGTGCATTAATGCAATTTTGTTACAAAAAAGTCTAGACAATGCTTTGATAAAACTGTCATAATATAGTACAGTTAGAATTGGACTTGAATTAGACCTAAAAATTCATTCATAAACATTATATTAGTTTTTCTTTTCTAGTATTTCATTTTGAGGCAGAAAAAATTTGTCATGCAGAGGTTGTAAAAAATTCCTCACACATTAATGAAACATTTAATACGTGTTACGGACAACGCCCGTTGACGAAGGAAAACTAAAAAGACGATTGTAATGTTACTTGCGCTTAGCATAATTATAAATACAAATTACCGTCTTACAAAGTCCTTCATTCATATACACATTCGTCACTTAATATTAGGTTATGACTCATATTTTAAGCAAACAAAATCAAACTTTTCACAAGTATCTTTTCACTGTTTACAAGCTAAAAGTCTGAACGCATTGAAGTCATTTCATTTCTGGTCTCATATTTATTGAACAATACTCCTCTCTGAGATTAAATACTTACCGGATCCAGTATTCCTGCCATGGGCACAGAGATTGCGTCCTCACCACCAGCTGCCACCAGTTTCTCCAGAACCTTGAGAGTTTGCTCCACAGCCGGCCATTCTCCTTTCTGTGCCAATGTAAGAATCCGAGAGGCCACCTCACGTATATTACCACCTGCACTTGGTGGCTTGACGATGTTCTCAGAGGCTCCATTCTCTTTAACCTCTTTCTTATCACCATTGTTAGACGATGTCTCATCTTTAGTGTCATCCGTGGCCTTAACCGGTGGGTTCTTATCTTCGTCTGCATTTTTCTTCGGCGGGCCTTTGCCGCCTTTCTTGCCACCGGCAGCCTGAGACATCGTCACATAACAGTATCACAATTACGAAGCACTACACAGGGTATTACAAACAGCCATGGCTCGAGCTTGCCGAGTATGTTAGTCGGTGGGCGGGCGGAGCATGACTGCGGCACGGTTGCGTAGCGCCAGCCGACTTCTTGCATGATTGGAGTAAATAAAGGCGACGGCTTGCGCCGGCTGGATTTACAAACAAACTCCGCTGAACGATGTCTCAGAATGTCCCATGCATTGACCCATTTACATTTTTCTGTCACGGCAGGAGCAGAGAATGTTAGAATAAAGTAGTATTTTTTTTTAAACTTTTAAAAGACGGGACTGATAGGTTTCAACTTCAACGTTTCTCGAGACGATTAACGATGTTTCACAGAGAACATCTTTTAAAAATAATATTTAACAACGCCATCTAAGCCCATACAAAGCAGAGCTTGTATTATGGGTACTATACAAAACTGACAAATCAATAAACATGTTTTTTTTGGTAATACGTACATTACATAAATTTTTGCGGCTCACACAAACATTTGGTTCGACCCGGGAATCGAACCCGAGACCTGAAACACAGCAGCCACATACGCTACCACTACACCACTGAGGCAGTCAATATAAATTAAATAGAAACAAGCGAATGTAACGCTACATATTTTGACTTTATTCATGTATTACTTTAACACTTTTCAACCTAGATTTAGGAGTTCTTGAAAGTTACTAATACATCTGAAATTACTTCTTATTTTTTTTTCAAAATGGTGTTGTTCCTACATAAAAAAGATTATATTCAAGTTTAGTAAGCAGCAACACGTACCTTCAGAGACTTTTATCAGCAGTATTAATTGTGAAGCATTTCTATCATTAGCAATATAAATAACAGAACAAAACATTAGTACAAAAGTTACGTATTAATTTGTTAAATGAAAACCAACACGATTAAAAAAATAATCTATTAGCGAATTGCTTTGAACATTCATAATAATCGCATTTTATAACCTGTCATGACATTATGATAAGCCAAAAGTTTGCAATTTACTAAATGAAGTTTAAAAGCACTGTCAGTAGATGATGAGTAAACAGTTTTCTTTGTATCCGTTTTTTTACATTTTGTGCTAATAACCCTAAAATGCAAAGGTTTTTTAGTCCTTCACTCTACGAAACTTGAAGTAAATGTGGAGAAATTGACCCGCGTCGATGTCGTTTCTATGACAGTCTGGAAGCATCACGCTGTCTGCGTAACCTCAGCAAAAGTGACTTACAGACAGAATACATTTTAGTCTACTCACTTGAATATAGGCACATGTTTTCTTAAATTGATTCTAAACTATAAATAGATTTATTTTAATTATGAGATTTCGTTAGTAGGTCATTAAATTTATGTTTAAATCTAACAGTTATAAGTTATTTAATCTTGTATTTGTCATAAAAAGTTAAAGTATTAGCAACGTTATATTCAAAAATAAGGTTAATGTTAGGGTGACTTCGAAATATTATTAAAATTATTCGAAAATAGAAGCAAAGCGGACCAGATCTTTCACCTTCCGACCTTGTTTGAGAAAACAGGAAAGCGGAAAATACATTTGTAACGCATTTTCCCGTACCAAGATTTGTATCGTGGCCTAGGAGGTCGGGGAAATTTGCATGTTTCGTCACAGAGAGGGGGTGAGCGGGGTTCGGAGGTTTGAAGCAGGCTATGTGGGGTGGCGTTGGCGTCGCGTGCGCCCCACGCGCCACTTCCGGCGAGGGGGCAGGGGCACCCGACGGCCTCGATTCAGCCAAGCCAAGATCAGATACCAAAAGAATACAAAGTCTTGACCGTGGTCCGTTATTACTAACATATTTAGTACGTGATTTAACGTGTCCTTACAAATATGCGAATGTTCAATCATGTTTGTGGCAAGCCCTTTTCTCTTTTGTAATAAATGTATGAAAAGCGTTTAGTTACATCTAATCTATTATTTTTTTACAGTTTACAAATTTCTACGGCATAAAAGGGAAACATTTTGTTTTTTTACGAATTCGGAGCTGAACGACAAGCCGCCTCTGCTAATTACGTATGCGAATACGATACCGAGGAAAACATCGAAGGCAAATATAATAAACATCAATAATTTCATTTATCTTATCGATTAATTAATTATAATTTATTTATCTCGAAAGTCACAAGTGCATTTTTGGCTTAAAAGTATAATTACAATTAATTAATTCTCAGTAGAGACCTAATTCTTCCAAATATGAGTATCCTTAAATATGTAAAAAGTTTAAGTTAAACATATATTTATTTAAATAAAACTAAAAGATAAATTCAGATGTGGAATAAATGATCGTAATAATAAAACGATAACAGCTGTTCTGCATCCACAAAGTTTAAATATCCGTTAGAAGGTAGTACTCGTAGAGCCGCTATGATTTCAGCACGAATGTGTCGGCACGATCGGGACAGTACTACCCGCACACAGATGTCCAACCTAAAAATGACAGCATTTGCGCTGACGTATTTCATTGGTGAGTGTGAGACCGGAGGCCTACTGATGTAGTAGCATCTCACAGGGCCGCCATAGTCTGGGTCACAATGTTGCATTGTCTGCATTTACAACGAGGATGGTGACCCCTACTTTTGGATTTTGTTCATGCTTTCCATTAGGCAGAGCAGAGGTATATGTATAAAATACATATTTCAAATAATAATAACCTTACTAGTGTTATAAACTCGAAAGTTTGTGAGTATGTATGTATGTTTGTATGTGCTCTTTCACGCAACAGAAACAGAACGCTACAGAACAGATTTGGATGCACCTTTAAATCAATATAGCTTTTATATCAGAATAGTATATCATCATCATCATCAACAGCCTTTAACAGTCCACTGCTGGACATAGGCCTCTCCTTTGAAAGGAGGTTTTGGCCTACTATACCACGCTGGCCAGACGGGTTGGTAAAGGGTTTGTTTCAAGTTTCCCTCTCTTGGCAGTGATGTTAGCTACCTATTTTGTTCCTTTAGTCGCCTCTTACGACACCCATGGACTGAATAGGGGTGGTGACACTTGTATTCTTAATCCGTCACCACACGGAAATAGTATATATAATAGTATATAGGCTACTTTTAACTGCAATAACTGAAATATCATAAGGTAGTAGATCCATGCTTCCTATACAGAAGATCAACCTAAAATGAGAAGATTCGTGTGGTCGTGTTTCGTTTCTGAGTGTGTAACTAGAGGCCTAATGATGCCATGGTTTAGGTCACCAAGTCGCATTATCTGCATTCGCAATTACTATAGTGACCAGTAGTCTTAGATTCGACTCATGATTTTCATCAGGTAGAGTTCACTTTGAATTATTTTAATATATACAAAAAAAGTCGTATGGCACTTGGGGACTGCCGCGGTAAAGCTATTGCATAGCATTTTTATCAACTTATGTAATTATAATTATTTATTTATTTTTATTTAAGCAGTACTTTCTTTTTATTTTAATTGAAGTTTACATAACAATATACACTGTCTTTTTGCCAACATACATTCTAAGAATATTATTGCAAATTATATTCATCCTATTAACCGAAAGACAACGAAAACTAAACAGAGAACATAATAGTAATATGAGCATATCTAGGGAATAAAAAAATGAAATAAAAAAAGAAGAAGAACGTGGAATGACTGTGTTGTCAAGGCAACGGATAACGGCCGGTGGCGGCAGCACGCATGCGTTAATATGCCTATAGAGCTCTAGGCCGCCACATCCTTGTCGCACTGTAGTTACAATCATATCTCTATCCTTTTTTAGGGTGTTAGGTTTTTTCGTTACGGAATTTCTTGATTCGGTCGCCACGCTCAAAGCCCGCAATAAAAGCTATACAATAGCTTAAAAAGTCCATTAAACTGATAAATTATTAAATCTTGCATTTTAAAAACACAACGATTTTAACAACCAATCAGGCCAATTTCTTAAAAGAAGTATAAATAATAATAATAGCTACATCATATAGATACCTACAGTCAAAAAAATTACATATTTCGAGTTATCGAGTTCAAAAACTGAACTCACTCTCTGTGGAAATTGACTATTCATTTCTCATTTTCCGTTCAGCTCGTTCGCCGAGTCCGCTCTGTCATTATCCGCTCGCAGTGGAAAAACTCTTTGTTGGTTGGAATGCAAACCTATTTCCAAGGATTCCGTTCCGCTTGCCATTTCCCGCCTTTTGCGGTGGAAACCGGGCTTATGTCTCGGCGATTTCCAAAATGACGGAGCAATTTTTTAATATTAAATTTATTTCCGAGGTGAAGAAATATCCTTGTTTATATAATTATATTGTAATTCTTTTGCAGCTACAAGCAGTCTGCACTTTATATTTCTCTCTATATACGGGTGAACCCAGTATCTTCTGTTACGACGATTTCTTTGTTTACGATAAAGATAGTACAAAATTATAGTTTCGTCATCACTTGTGTCAGACATTTTGGCAAAAGTGTGATCTGTTTAGCCGTTACGTCTATATAACAGTGATGAATAACCAACTCGCGTCTTGCTATTCAGTGTCGTGTGTACGGACCGTGCGCTACTCGATACTCGCGACTTGATACTAATGTCGTATACAACATTAGTATCGACGATTTGCGTAGCCTTGTGTACGAAGGGCCTTATTGTCGGGTGTAGTTTGCTACCATAGTTAACTTTTACGACACTCACAGGATGACTGGGGGGTGGTTAGAGTCCGTATTGTTGATCCGTTTCCACATGGACAGAGGTTACAATACAGAACTTAAATAAATACAT
The DNA here is from genome assembly GCA_932526445.1 of Phragmatobia fuliginosa. Classification (NCBI taxonomy): domain Eukaryota; kingdom Metazoa; phylum Arthropoda; class Insecta; order Lepidoptera; family Erebidae; genus Phragmatobia; species Phragmatobia fuliginosa. Next base: position 8,156,425 of record OW052064.1, on the reverse strand, counting down.
ACACCAATTTTTTTCATTAGATTATAAAGATAGATTAATAATGAACGATAAAAAATATGCAGTCCAATAAAGTCATTCTTCGAAACATGATGGTACTACGTATATAAGCAAACAATTTTGTTGATTGTTATACAAACTAAAGCAGTAAAACCTGAAATAAATAAATAAATAATAAATAAATATTTCAGATGAATTACACAACATCATCTAGTCTCAAACGAAACAGAGCTTGTGCTATGGTTACTAGACAAGTGATATAAATACATAAAATACTTTTTTTTGTAAATACATACGTATTATACATAGAAAACACCCAAACTCCGAAACTAATATTTGCAGATCGTACAAACATTTGGTCAGACCGGTAATGGAACCCGAGACCTCTCGATCAGCAGCCGCATACGCTAATCACTAGAGCAACAAGGCAGTCAAATAGTACTGGCTACGAAAGATCTCATCTATGTTCGATAGAAACTCTAACTTTATTATTCTAAAATGAAACTGTCTAATTAAGTCAATCTCTTTTTATTGAGCTAAGAATATTCAAAGGTTACAAATATTTAATTTTATTACATTTAATGACTTATAGTGAAATAATAATAAAGTAAGTATAGAACAATTTAACATGACTAGGTCAATTTAAATTAAGAAAGCAGTATCTTCCCTTTATCCCTACTAAGCACCCTCTTATTTTTTTTATTTTTTTTATGTGTGGAAAACCATCATGGACCGTCACCCCACCGGGGGTTACAGGTGACTAAGCCCCATGAGCCAAGATGCAAGTTTCTTCAAGATTTATCGACATGTGTATGAGAAATCATTGCAAATTTTAGCTGATCGATGATCGATAAATCTTGTAAGTCTGTGATTTATCGTTATGTATGTAGCGGGAAGGTACAGGCTTAGTCGGTGCGACATTGTTTTCTTACGCGATTTATTGTACTCGTAGATGTAAATAAGTCGGTGACATTTTATTTAAATTGTAATTGTAATGACTATAAAAATTAAAACCTCTGAAAATTTTAATTTACATTTTGATAACAATAGAATTTTTAATAGGAAAAATAAACTGTGAAATACATAAGCAACAATAATTTCGGGATCAATGTCCTGATTCTATTATTTTCTTTAGTTTATGTTTTTGGATCTTGCCCGAGGTTGTCTTTGGAAAGTCGTCAATTACTTTCAAAATCCTGGGTATTTTAAATCGAGCAATACGTCCTGAGCAATGTCGCTTAATATCATCTATAGTAATTGAAGAACGTTCTCGCATCCGTAACACAGCGCATAGTTCTTCTCCCAATCTCTCGTCAGGTAATCCTATCACCTAAAAGAAAATAAGAGTTTTAATATCTAGTCATGACGTATTCGATTTTATGGAAAACGTTTGTTTATCTTTACCATAGGCCATATGAAAAAGAAAACTGATCTAATAATACAAGTGGCCTAATATTGTGTAGCCTGTGTATAATGTAATGCAGTTTGGTTTATCATAAAAAAAAATAGGCAGCCTAATTAATTTTTTTATGGTAAATATTTCATGATTCTACGTACAAAATTAAATCTAGTTATGGGAGCTCCTCAAATTTTAACTGTTTACACTTAGAAATATTATACGCTTTGAATGTATTGATTGAAATTGATATTACCCACTGCTATACAGAATATTGATACATTATAAATCTGTGCATCATTTGCTAAACTTAACTAAAACTTTGTTCATACTTTTTGTGAATCATTTTACCTGACTTTCAATAATATCTGGGTGGGTGTTTAACAGATCTTCTATTTCTTTTGGAGCAATATTTTCTCCTCCTCTTATTATAATATCCTTGAGTCTGCCCACTATTTTACCGTAACCATCTTTAGTTAGTGTAAACTCGTCTCTGAAAATAAAAAATAATGTACTAAATTATATCATGATAGGTACTTATAAGCTCAAATGTAACTCGATCTGTCTGTTTTTTTGTCTCGATTGTCTTCTTTATAATAGCCTACTTCAAAAAGTACTTACAGTGAAATTATTCTCGAGAAATTTTTGCATATGTAGTGGTGTCTATATTACTCAGATCTTAGAGCGCGTTTCCACTATATCATTCTGGCCTATACAAAAATGTTTCGATATCCTAACATTACTATTTAATTTTATACTTATCCCTAGCAACACTCTGATTTTTGTTTTCAATAAAAACAAGTTTTTATTTTAAAGAAAAAGGTTTTGACTTTATAAAAAAAAGGTGTGTGTGCGATTCACACACGATAGAAGTGAAACTTCAAAAAGGAGAGACCGATATATATTTTTTTTTTTCCTTTTATCTAGGTTTTAAAACTCCGGGGGGTCTACGGGGGGGTCAAATTTTTTGTTATTTTTGGCCTAGGACGCACCGTTTTCGAGATATTTCAATCTAAAGCAAAAAATCGTCACTTGATAGTGGAAAGTGGAAACACGCACAAAACCAGAATAAACCAGTTTACGCTGTCCGCAGGTGCCACGTGACCATACACTTCTACAAACGCAAAAATTTCTCCAAGCTAATTTACCTGTATGTAATATTGACATATTAAATGAAACTGAAACTTAAATGACTTGAAACCTCAAATGATCATAAAAACTACGACTACTGCCTCTGAATGATGTATTTGTTTATTGTAGTAATAATTTCACTAACTTTCGTAAACTTGCTAAAACTTATTTCACTAATCATCCACGAGAGGTCCATTTTGAAATATGGACCTCTCGTGGATGATGTGCCGAAGCACATCGTAAAGTGCTTTGTTACCCAAAGTTACTATAATTTAGCTTACAATTATAGTAACTTTGGCAAATAAATCAAACAGTCATCAGTTTGGGTCGCCTCGCCATACTGCCTACATTCACAAGTGAGAGTGTTGTGGCGCCCACTTTTGAATTCTGCTACTCATGTTTTCTATCGGGCAGAGTAGAGTAGATGACTCTTGACCTATGTTCAACAAATTGCAAAGAATTTTGCAGTGGTGTATGTGCATTTGTACATTTTAGTTTTCAGTTTAAAAAAGGTTTTAATACTATTTTATATGTGGAAACTGTACGTGTAGTCTACCTGTGCATCAATTATTACTTTCAATTTGTACCTGTTTTTTAACCTAAAAAAATAATTAAAGACTTACCCAGTTGTTAGCCATCCATCTTCAGCCATGGTCTTCTTTGTTTTTTCTGGGTCATTCCAGTAACACATCATGTTATTGTAGCCGCGTACAACAAGCTCGCCAGGAGTTCCAAAAGGTACTGTTTCGCCTTTTTCATCGACAACCTTTGAAACAGAAAATAACTAAATTAATATGACATCAGAAAGGGTTTCAATTAATTTACATAATTTTTTCTTGCTATTTGTCACAAGGTCAGGTATGACTTTGTTAGTGTCCTTTAGCTGGCATATTTTTGAACATATGTTTTATTTACGAAAAATGTTTGCTAAAGCTTAAACCAAATTGTGTTTTTTTAACACTGATATTTTGATCTAGGTAAAACAAAGAAAAACATCTGTTCATGTTTATTTAAACAGTATTCAATTCAATATAATAGTTACGTCAGGTCGCATCCTCATACGCTTATTTGCTAAAATACTACCAAAATTATACAGGGATGTAAAATCATTTTACCTTTGCTTCCGTATGGTCATGAATGTATCCAACGGTTTCTGCAACTAAATCTATAGTATCCCCTGGTATGCTCTGGAATGATGCAGCTACAGTTTCTGTTAAGCCATACAGTACCTATAAATATAAACATGTGTTTACAAAATTTATTTGATTACAATTATTATGCATTTTTTGTGAAGTTCCCGTTGCCCCGTATTTTTATATTACTATATTTGGTTTTTTAACCGAAACTAATGTAATTCAACAACAAAAAATTGTTGTTGAATTACACACTTTAGCTTCATTTGTTTACAGTCCATTTTTCGATATCACAAATGTTCCTTCATTTCTGTAACGTTCTGTAGGATCAACACATTTAAAAATTCTAAAATTGTATCTAAACATGGCTACTTAGCCTACTTAGGTGTAAAGAGAATAAAAGTTAAAACTGACCTTCACTTCTGCTTTCAGATACGTTTGAATGTCTCTTATTAGTTGTGGACTACAGGGAGCTCCAGCAGCAAGGGCCACGCGCAGTTTGGATTTAACCTCTCCCATTTTCTTTAATTTAGCTAAGACGTCCACGTACATCGTCGGCGTTCCAGTTACTATAGTACAACTGGAAAAAAAAACAAGTTAAAATGTAATATATTATAGGTAAAGATTTTACTTACTGACTTTACACATTCACCTCATCGCTAGTATAAACGTAAAAATTATAGTTTCGCTACTCCTATTTAAACAGCAGCTGTCTTATGAAACGACTTAGGAAGAAAACTACACCTAAGTACAACAGCACTGCAAAATGGAAGAAAAACTTGAAACTCTTTGCCATATCGTCTGAGCGATGCAATTTAGTTGGTCAAAACCTCCTTTATGAGAAGCCTATGTTCAAGAGCCCACAATTTAAAGACTTATTTAACTAATTTAAAAACTTAAAGATTTGTTTAAAGAGTTTCGTTATCGTAATGTTTTTATAACTAAAACTAAAATATATGTTTTAATACTGTAACATAAATATTATGCTAATTAATTGAGGTTTAAAGGTTTTTGGCTAGGAATGCAGTTATTTTTAATATTATAATAAAGGGAATATAAAAACTTGAGACTTAGTTTTTAACAAATGTTAGGTACTTTCACATGCCCCTTTACACCTACATATATTATCTACTAAAATAACCATAACTCTAACTCTATAGTCACTGATCATTGAAACATTTTCAGTTTATATAAAGCATCGTAGGATTGTCTAGCCCTCGCAGGTTCCCACGTTGACGCAGCGGTAGCATATAAGACTACTGTAATTGAGTTCTTGGGTACAAATACTGGGTCGGTTCAAATGTTTGTATGACCTACAGATATTTGTTTCGGAGCCTAGGTGTTACTTATGTATAATATGTATATATTTATTAAAAATTATATGAGTATTCTATTAGTCTTCTTCAATATAGCTTCCATAGTACAAGCTGAAGCTTAGTTTGAAACTACATGTCCTAAAAGTATTAATTTATTTATATATATTTATTGTTCGTTATCACAGACTACACAGACCCATCGTCAAGTTCACCGTATCCGATTTAAAATTGACATACTGATTATTTTTGTTGTTAAATTAATAGTAGTATAGCTAATGTTGATTTCCAAATGAAGGGCCGTCTTGACCAGCGCAGGACTATCCTCACATAGAAGATCAACCTAAAATGAAAACATTCGTGGTATCGGCTTTCGTGGGTGAATGTGGGAATGGAGGCCCAATCATTCTGCATTATTCATCAATCATCATAATGATGCACAATCATCTCACTAAGCCGCCATGATTTGGGTCACCATGCTGCATTGTATGCACTCACATTCTTCTACACCTATTCCTGAATTCTACTCATGCTTTCCATCAGGCTGAGTAGAGTCACTTTTGTAGGCCTAAATATAAAAAGCCATTACAAAATATTATATACAATAAATATCTTACCTTTCAGCTAATAAAGTCTTGATGTTGGCATCAAGACTGTATGTAGGTGCGGTGAGATATAACGAGCTGCCATGAATGAGACTGCTCGAAGTTGTCACTATTGATCCCAAAGCGTGAAACAAAGGTGCCTGTAAGTCACATGTTTTAAGACGCAGTGTAGTCAAAATATATAAGTGCATATTTCTAAACAATATTTTATAAAAGCTAATTTTGATTCAGTGATGGCTGAAATTCTTCCCCAAAATAATAATTTTATGGGTGTATTTTATAACTTTTAATTTTTAGTTTCTCGTTGAATCCGTTAAATTTATAGAAGATTTCGATTATTTAAACAGTTTCATTTTTTTAATTTCTGTCGTTGAAATTTTGAACAAAATAACTATCATCTCGGCACCTTTCGACAAACAGTCAGCGACATTGAGTTAGAAATTAAAAACTTTAATTTGTCTTTGTACAAAAACATAAACAAAAGTTGTAAATATAAAATGATCTAATGCTGGCCTAACATCCGGACATGTCTTTCACCATCTGATCGCCAATTCAAGTATTGCATACGACACAGAATATGAAAATGGGATTTCTGATATGTTCTGTGGCGTAAGCTCATTGCTCTAATTAAATAGCGAGTTTTTCCCCAGCTACTTGTAACATACTATCTTTTCTTTTTCATAAAGTTACTATACTTTCATCTATATTTCTTAAAAGACTGATTGTTTTTAAACCAAATAATGGTATTTAAATAAGGGATAAAACGACATTTTGCCCTAATCATAAATACTTAAACCCACTTTTCTTAAATATACGTTCTATGAAAATTTCACTAACTAACATTTTCAAACCCATTCAGGAGTGACTATTTATTATAGTTCTGTTTATATTCAACAATCTATCTGTAAAACATAATATCAATTTCTTTCCATTGCTCTTTAGGAAAGTAAGGGGTAAGATAATTATTTTTTTTACCAAAATACTGATGAAAATGGTTTGATGTGAAAGTTTGTCAGAAAAAACTTTTGGAAATCTAAAACAAGCTGAGATTTTTCATACCTGTACGCAAATTTTTTGATGTCCATCGTTATATGTATTTCTCTTTCCAATGTAATATGCATTATTGACTACTGCTAAGTGAGAATCCAGAGCAGCTTTTGGGTCACCTTCGAAACAAAATGTTAAATTTTAGCAAGGTATATTCGTTTCACTAATATTTAAGTAATATTAAATTATATGTTATATCATCAGCCCGCCGCAGTTCATTGCTGGACATAATCCTCTCTCAAGCCACACCACAGAGCTCGGTTTGTTGCTTTTCGCATCTAGGATCCTACGCAAGTCGTCCCGCCATCTGGCCAGGGTGCATCCACACTGCGCTTGCCAAGATGGAGACCGCACTGCTCTGGAGTAAGCACTCCAGCGGTTATCTGTTCCATGACACGTAAAAACACTTCCTTCCGAACTTGGTCCTTCAGAGAGGCTCCTAGCTTCAACAGGCAGGAGCTGGATGCGAGTAGCCTAGGATCGAATTAAGTGGCGTGCAATTTGAGAGGCCTATGTCCATCAGTGGACTGCGATAGACTGATGATGATGAAAGCGTAAACTATACACGGAGTAACATCATAGCTAAAAGAAAAAAAAATGTGATAAGCTTCACTCTTCACAAAAATTCTTGTTGAAAAAAAACTTACCAGTGGTGCCTGAAGTGAAGTGAATGACAGAACCATCTGACGACTTCACCTCACTGCTGTACTGAGAGATCTGACTCCCTCCTCCAGCGACTAGGGACTTAAAAGGATGGGTTCCTCTAAAATAATAATAGTTTAAATTAATAAACGACCATAACCACGGGTAGACTTATTACTTACTGCGATTAATAATTGCTCACTTAAACGTATTTTCTCCAGTACTGATAATAGATGTTAAATTTGGAAATTCCTTAGATTTCCATGAGCCTGGATTATTATCGACTACTTCTGGTACCAACTGGGATATTATGTCGTTATAATTTCTATTTGGTAATGTGGCTCCAACCAATAAACTTTTTATTTCTGTTTTCTTTAAGCAATAACTAACTTCGTTTTTCTCGTATACTGGATTCATTAGTACCTGTAAAAAACAGGAGAATCTAAAATACTTTTTGTACCTAGTTGTCGTTTATATCCCTAAATAAGGTTGGGCATGATTACACAGTTGTGACTGATTTTTCTTCTTGTTAATATATAATTTCATAAGCTGTAAAATAAATAGTATGTGTCATTTATAAGTTTGACTGTGGTTAGAAAAAAAAATTAGACATGATGATGATGCACATATTTTCCAAAAAATAGTGAAATTTTGAAATAGCATTTTAGAAGCCGCCTGGTTTGTCAGTTAACCTTCGAGATTGCTTCCATGTTGATACAAGAATATTTTACCAATATAATGATCAATATTGATGGTTTCAAGAGGTGTTAAATAGCGTACCGAAATAAGTCCAGATCTGGCAGCTGCAACGACTGCTACTATCCATGTGTAACTGTTATGTGACCAAATACCCAGCCTGTCTCCTTTCTCCAGTCCTTGAGCTCGCAGAGCACATCCAAGAGCATCGGCCTGTAATATCATTATTTTTCTTGGTTAAAACCTAATAGGATTTATGACAGCAATGAAACTTAAATAAATAAAGGTATGAGTCTGGTGAAGTGTCAGTAAACCACGGCTTATGGCATCTCAATATATTATAATTGGCCAAATTATCTTTAAATTCATTTATGTACTTCTAAAATTTTTGTAAACCTAATTGGCGGTGGATTAAATAATTAGAAAAGCAAAACACTTGATATGTATATACGAGTATTATTAGAACGGATGAGGATAGATTTTGGTACATTTAAAGTTTTTAAAGAGAAGTACATAAAACTAAAAAGCATTATAAGTAATTATCGTTGAGTTTAAAGCATGAATTTCAGAAAAAAAACGGTTGTTTATATCTAAATAAATATTGCAGACGACAAATTATAGAAAATTAAACCCTCTTCAAAGAACATACAAACAAAACAAGCCTAGAACCGCAAAAACATCTATATAACGCAAATATGGTTAATCAACCATAAACATAAAAAAAACAGCTCATCAAAACTTATATTTGGAGCATTGCGCTTTATGACTTCGAAACGTGGACGTTGACTCAAAGAGACAGAGATAGATTGGCAGCATTTGAAATGTGGTACTGAAGGCAGATGATGAACAGATTTGGACAGAGAAAAAATCTAACGAGGAAGTTCTACTAATGGTTACCGAAGAAAGCAGACTTCTGAATACTGTTGACAATAGAAGAGGCAAAATGATTGGCCATCTGATGAGACATGACAGCCTTTTGAAAACCATACTGGAAGGAAAGATAGAAAGTGTAACAAAAAGCAGAATAGATTGGCGTACATACAGCAAGTTAAGGAGAAAGTAGGAGTCACGGCCTATCAAGAGGTCAAACGAATTGCAGAAAATAGACAGGAGTGGCGATTGCTCCACCGACAAGGGCCTGACCCTTAAATTGAAAAGAAGAAACCCTCTTCGAATATCTTAAAATGGATATTTGATATTTGAACAAAGCATTCGTAGTCCTACTGACTGAAAATATTTTTTTTTAATAAATTATTTCATGTAACTTCAAAGCTAACGACTGGGCGTCTCATCACATATAAATATTAGACATCCACGTGGTATAATATGTAAGGTAGTTCCCTCTTTTTTATAGTACCTTACCTGTTTCAACAGCTGTTCATATGTGATAGTTACATCCTCATGCATAGACTTCACGGCGATTCTACCAGGAAATTTATCAACAGTCTGTGCTATCACATCACCGAAGGTTTTATAGCACAGAGGTTCAGATCCCGGATTCTTGAGGTAGCTGTCTTCAGCAAGAGACTGGATCTTTCGGATCCATCTAAAAAAAAAAAAAAAAACTTGAGTCTTTTCCTAATTAAAAATGAAATTATTTCACATGTCAGTGTAGTCTGACAGTGTAGTGTCTTACACTGTATTACCACTAGCATCCGAGAAATACACACTTAGGTTAACCCTTATAACAATGCTAACTGACCCGCGCAACTTTACTGCGTCTCTTCAATAATACTCGGCTTCTATTGGTCTAAGCGTGATATCATCTGTCCTATCTTAGGTACACCAACAAAATAGATATTTAAAAAAACCTTATAATCGGTTAGACAGTTTCGGAGTTTGTGGTGAGAAACAAAGTGACACTAAAATGATATGTCTATAAATATATACAAATAAATAAAATTAGAGTATCTGTATGTCATATCAAATTAATAGTTTTTTTACCAAATGCATATCAGAGCATAGTCATATAAGGTACTAACATAAAAAAAAAAATCTTTTGTCCGTATGTCTCTCACTGTCTGTCTGTTTGTTCCATCTAATCTCCGAAAAGGCTAGATTGATTTTAACATGACTTTCACTGGCAGAAAGCTGACGAGGAGTAACTTAGATATTTTTTTAGACAAGCTTTGCTTCCCAGCGTAACTCGCGATTCAGCGTAGCAGCACGGGACTCAGGTAGTATTTAAATAATAAGCTCATTAAGTCTTGATGATAAATACGCGAAGAAAATAATTTGTACTTCAAAAATACTTTTCTACTGTAAATACTATTTAAAAAAAAAATATAGCAAGGAATCAAAATATTTTAAGAACAGTCATTCCGACCGTATGAATAGTATTTTTATTATTACTGCCGCAAGACATTTATAGCTAAGCCGTACTTTTACAAAAAGTGATAATATCGAATATGATACATATCGAACTTCAATTTCTTTATCAGATAGCAAAAAATCCTGTCCCAAACTTAAAATTTACCATCATTTCTATAAAATTGCCATTAATTATTACTCATGTATAGTAGGCCAAAACCTCCTTCCAAAGGAGAGGCCTATGTCCAGCAGTGGACTATGATAGGTTGATGATGATGTTAAGTTATAATTTTTTTAGCCATTTATGATTTATTTACTATTATTGATTTTATAAATGAAATTTATAATAAGGAATGGCAAACTCGTCAACAAACCGATAAAGGTGTGTGCAGCGCGTTACCTTTATCGCATATATTTACGTTGTTATTTATGCGATAAATGTTTATATTCTTAACACACTATATCATTATTTATTGTATTATAAAGATATTATGTATACACATTATAATAATATGTAGGTATACTGACTGCCTCGGTAGCGCAGTGGTAGCATATTTATTTATTTATTTATTGTCTTTATTGTTAATACAAAATAGTACAAAATAAAAGAATCTTATGAGTTACAAATTATATGTACAACAATTGGCGGTCTTATCGCTCAAGGCGATTTCTTCCAGACAACCATACAATTAAATAGTAAAATATTACAGAATATCATTAAGGAGTCATACATAGAGACACATTCATTGACATCAGACATATACTTACACCTACACAAATACATAAATACATACACAGACATACAAACGTACACATATCCAAACTAATATATATACACATACATATATATATATATATAAATACATACATACATATATATACATTTACACTTCATAAAACTAAACAAAAGTATTCACAATGACAAGTAGTGATCCTTCACCAGCTTTTTGAATAAAGTCAAGGTTTTAGCCTGTCGAATAGTCTCAGGCAAGCTGTTCCAAAGCCGCACTGCTTGCATACTAAAAGATTTACCTGCAAAGTGAGTGAAATGAGCTGGCATTTTTAGTTTTAGATTCTCCGATGATCTCAGGTCCTTACAATGTGTATCTTTTAAGAACTGAAACCGTTCTTTGAGATATGGAGCATATGTGACTGTTGTGCTTGGGGTCTCGGGTTGGATTCTCGGGTAGGACCAAATGTTTGTGTGATCCGCTAATATTTGTTTTGGAGTTTGGATGTTTTCTATGTATAATTTCTATGTATTTACAAAAAAAAATATTATGAAAAAAATAATTTATGTCTAGATCTGTTTTATTTAATTACAGTAGTAATTTATTTTCTGTATCTGCGTTTAATTTTTTATTTTTTGTTTCCATACCTTCCTTATTACAAGTAGCCCTAATTTGATAGAGAGGCTAGCAGAGGCTTTTGTTATTTAATCATACAGCGTCGTATCTATGCCTAAAAATAATTACTCTGAGTATAGGTGCTATTTGTATGAATTTCATGAATGTTTATAAAATCCCCCAGGTGCCAAAATTGTTACTGCTGAATGTTTTTCTGTGATAGTTCTCAGAAATCCTTAAAATGTAATCTGTCAGGCGAATCCAGCGAGTAAGTATTGGTATTAGCGAGTTATTCATATGCAGTTTACTGGTTCATGCTATTATTTTAAAATCTGAATCTAAACCTGACTAAGAAAACTATTGAACTGCCTTGTTGGTGTTGCGGTTACCGTATGCGACAGCAGATCAAAAGGTCACTGGTTCGAATCACAGGTCGGGAAAAAATGTAGTTGTCTTTTTCTTACAACATATCCTTATAACAGCCCGGAGTCCGGAGTATGGAAGTTTGACTCTATTTTAACTTCGCGCCTTGGAGAGTACTCGTAAGTTAAGTCATCGGTCCCAGTTGACATGAATGCCTATAGCAGCGATTATTTGCAAGTCAGTGTCTTGAAATATACTGATAAGTAACACAATCTTCTAATTCAGTTCACCAAGATAACCTGATATTAAGGTAAAACCGGTCGAACTAGTATCTGACCCCAAATAATCTTAGGAATAAGCTAGGAGTAAGAGACTGATTGAATTATTAGCACCATTTATTTATCCAACACAGTTTGCAATTCAAAAGGAAAGATAACATTGTAAAATTGAACTGTGCTAAACTTAACATTGACAATGAAGTTCATAAAACATCAGCCTATATCTTGTAGATAACGCATGTACGTAATGTTTTGATAAACGAGCACAATAAAAGACTTGAATCAAAACTAAATGAAAAAACAAAAATGAAGTGTAAACTATTTACGTAACTTGAAATTCATTATCTTCCTAGTCATTATAATGTCGGACATCCGCAACCTTGAGGCTTAGGCGAACTGAATTCAAAGGTAGAAATAGTTGTTAGTACATCGAGGACTTGACCTGAAACTTCGAGACAACTGGAACTGTATGTATATGTAGGTAGTAGAGCCGCACTGATTCCAGAACGAATGGGCCAGCTCGACCGGAGCAGTACTACCTTCACACAGAAGACCATCCTTATAATGACAGTATTCTTGCTGTCGTATTTCGTTGGTGAGTGTGAGACCGGAGGCCCAATAATTCTGCATCATTCAACCGGACTTAGGAGTCCGGGAGATTGATGCAGAATTTTCTGACAAGGCCGCCATGGTCACCATGCTGCATTGCCTATTCACAATGAGGATGGTGGCCCCTACTCCTGGATTCTACTCCTCCGGTAAACTTCAAGACTGCTAAGAATTGTATAAACTCAAATACACTTTGGCTCGACCTGGGAATCGAACGCGAAACTTCTTGATCGGCAGTCGCATACGTTAACCGCTAGACCAACGAGGCAGTCGTTGGTCTAGCGTTAGGCATATACGTAACTTCCAATTCTTATTTATAAAATACTGGCAACCTCCCAATGTTTTAAAAGTACCTATTTAATGATACCCCACAGGATGGGGTAAAAGGGAGAAAAAAAACATGCCTACTTTACGTGTAAGAGAGGTACCCAAAATAAAAATATTATTTGGTGATTTTATTCTAGTCCTTTGGTCGACGTGATCAAATATATATTCATGCAAAGGTAGTTTAAACGACTCATTTAAGTCAGGTGCAATCTTAGCTCACACGAGTTATACTATACTGTTCTCGTGTTAGTTAGCGTATGTTTATTAGTTTTTTTTATATATAACTTCCGCATTAGGAATTCTGCATCCTTTGTCTTAGAGGATTTAAAAAACATACATGAAACGACGCAAATAACACCCAGACCAAGAACAATAATTTGAATTAATCTCACTAAGTGTTGTCTCATGAAGGATTTGAACCAACAACACTTAGCGCAGTTGAAAGTGGCGTGGCGAACGCTTAAACCACTAGGCCATCCGTGCAGTCGATACACATTTCAAAAAAAAGTTCTACGCCGATTCTTCATACAAGATAATTTTTACGTTAGTTATATACAGTATTCACACAGCTAAATATAATCTAGGTAATGTATGAAACTTCATTTATTTTAATGCTAATTGCGCATCATACCCACTATAGTGTTACCCTCATAGGAAGTTGTCAGTGGAAACTGTTTTTAACTACATAAATAAAAACTAATACAATGTGGCAATCATGGTTTAAAGCATTACCTTACTGTGTCATATTAAATTAAATTTTCCTTATTGTATTACCTATATAAATTAAGTTACATCTAGCGTTGCTCTCAAAATGATCATTCTTAAAAGAGTAAGAATATCGTGTGGTTACAGGTTGAGAATACAGAGTGCCACCACACTTATTTATCTTGTGTTGACTAACGGGTGAAACAAAGCAGAACAGAAACACTGCTAGGAGGAAATTTGAAAAGTCTGTATCAACCTATCTGACCAGCGTCGTAGAGTTTTTTATATGTGAGCCAAAATTACTCTGCTCTGCCTGATTAAAGGCATGGGCAGAATCCAAGAATAGTGGTCACCGTTCTTGTTGCGAGTGCAAACATACTCGCATGCAGCATGGTAACCCAAACTATGGGCGCTAAGTCAGATGTAACGTTTCGGAATTCATCGCGAGCAACAACGTGTCACGAAAATTATCTATACAAATAAATAAAATTGAAGTGTCTGTTTATGTATGTATAATATTAAATTAACAGTTTTTTACTAAATACATTACAATTTTTGATTGTCTGTTTGTTCCGGGTCTTGAATGGCTGTATTTATTTACTGGCAGAAATCTGATGATATTAAGAGTAACTTAGGCTAATTATTTTAGACTAGCTTTGTAGAAACTCTACCTGTGACCACATTCGCTATAACCCGTCATGGGTAGACTCTACCCGTGACCACGAGTGGTATAACCCGTCATGGGTAGACTCTACCCGTGACCACGAGCGGCATAACCCGTCGCGGGTAGACTCTACTCGTGACCACAAGCGGTATGACCCGTTCGAAACGTCGGAAAGTAGAAGGTATCGTTACGTTTTTAATTTTATCGCGAATAAGTCCCGTATAAAAAATAAAAAACATAAGTGGTAGAGGAATGATTAATCGTACCATACGTCTATACATAAACGAGATAAGCAATTCAAAGTTAAAAACAGTGATAGTGTATGATTATATAACGCTATCGACTCACCTAAGATTAGCTGAGCTGTAACATTTTACAATACAGATAAAGTATTGACATTTCTTCTCATATAAATACACACCTACAGATAGAGTATCTTGATAATGGTTGTCACTCATCAACTGGGTTATTTTCAAATATTACTTTTGGTTGCAGTGGCCGTGAAATATTAGATTACCTAAATAAATATACTGGACTGAAGAAATTTGTCTTCAAATATGTCTCATGTCGCAATGTATTTTGTTTTTATCTACACAATATAACTTGAGATAAATGTTGTTGATAAATGTTTTTTCTCTTTCTATTGATACTTAACTTTTGCGGCGTTACTATGTCATCTCATTTCTTCCAATTTCATGCAACCATTCTATCGATACAGGGTAGCGTTGTAGCTTACCATGTGTATTATTGGTTTACTTAAATCAGAAACAAACGAAGATTATATGAAAGACTGATAGACTGCGTGAAAATGAACGTATCAAGCCCGGTTTGGCGTTCAACCACCCCATATTATGTCTACACTATTGATATTACTAAAAAAAATGAGTACCTTAACTAATTATCAAACTAATATGTATTTTAAATTACCGTTTTATTGTAAGCGATTACGTTTCTATGCCATCATTATTACATTTAACACGCGCTGGTCAAAGATTTTCCTTTTTGAGACATTGCAGTATTTGGGACGAGAAAAAGTACGTCACCCAACCGACTTGATTTTTAGATCTATATAATCATCAACAATTTCCAGCAAGAGCAGAAGGAGGTTCTACCTACAATCTTCACTAGACTGGGTGCGACATATAGGTTCCACATAATTTTCGTCTTTTTCAAGTTCATTTCAAGAGCTACTCATTTGGATACCCTATTAAGACCATCGAGTATTGTGCTAATGTCTTGAAGACTATATCATCAGCAAATCAAAGTTGGATGATGAATTTGTAATTCATATTATTGCGTTGGATAGTTTCTTAGATATTACGTATTCCTGCCTTAGTCCTTGCTCCAGTTAATACATAATTAGTTTTCGCGTACTAATCCTGGAAACGAACTAACATGGTATTGTTCCCACACAAACATCTCTAAACCTTATGCATTGGTGATCGATTTGACACCGGAAAGATTAAGGCACAGCCCATGTTCGATCGAATCAAAAGCTTTTTTATAGTCAAAAACTGTAAGCGTAGTGAAGGTCATGGTATATCCCTTCGGCCTTCTGTAAAATGTCATTTGATTCATAACGACTCTCGCTTATAGATGAAGAAAACGGATGGGTCAAAAATTCTTTCGCAGGACATTATCACTCTTTTTGACAAATGCACCATCATACCTCTATAATATTAAGCCAACCAGAAATTATAAGCCTCTTTGGCTAGTGAACTATGAGAAGGTCTTTCACTCGATCGAGATCTGCTGAGGTCTGGAGTCCCTGTAGCGTTGGCAATATGCCGTGGCCATACATTCAAGTTTTGAGATGACAAGATCGTAACAAGTCATACAGTCAAATTGATACACTCACAAACAAGTATTGGCAGTTAGAACAAGTATAAAACTGAGATTGTGGAAGAAAATGTTTGGTAGTTATTATATGACGTTTATATTTACTCTAAAATAGTTGTATGTGTAAGTTGTGTCCGATGAATATTGCCGCAGATGAAAGGGTTTTCACTTTGTCAAATTTAACAGGGGACGAATTACTTATATTCGTTCATATAAATATCTTCAACAGCCTTAAAATCTACTGCTGAACTTAGATAGACCGAAGTCCTTTTTAAAGAGAACCTAAGAATTCTTCGTCATACTACGCTACACTGTTAAATTTGTATTTTAACACTCACCACCAAGTAAGAATTATAAATTATCATACATAATTTTATGCGAATGAATGTTTTTTTAGAATCAGATTATATAATACTCGTATATAGTTTGTTTATTGGCTGCGCCGGCGCCACTAAAATACGTTGTATCGAGGAAAACGGTCTCTCAAGGTAATAAATGCCTAAGAAACAATTACAACACGAAAATAAGGTTACGACTTTTTAGAGGCACTATTTTGGACGACTAAATTTTACAGATTTTATTATGTACAAAATTTTTGATTTTAAATATATATAGTCATATAAAATGGTACTTTAAAGAGCACAAATTTAATAAACTAACCTTTGATTGAATGAAGAGCTGATTGTCGTAACACCCAAAGCATGTTTGCTCCACATTATACACGACACGTTAGCGACACCCGCGTCGCCCCACTACTGCCTAACTCGTTTACATACAACTTATATAACCAATTACATGTTCTTATCACACTTACCTATACATCAAATTTGAAGTGTCTGTTTTGTAATATCACATGAACAGTTTATTAAATTCAAATGTAAGTATATATGGATGCTACTTACATAAAAAAATATTTGACTGTATGTCTGTTGCTGTTGTTGACTTGTTCCGGTAATCTTTGGAACGGCGTCATCGATTGTCGACTTTTACTGGCAGATAGTCGATGATATGAGAAGTAACTTAGTCCACATTTTTATACTAACTTTGCTCCTTTGCGTTACTCGCGTTTTACAATAAAAACCTCAGGTAATTAACCAAATACGAGTATACAATAATACAACATAAAGAAACGTGAAGGTATTCACATCTTTTTGGTGTAATTCTAAAGACATACACCGAAAAGTTCACATGTTAGATTTATAGGGTTCCGTAGTTCAAACCCTTATAGGTTCGCCATGACCGTTTGTCCGTCCGTCCGTCCTCAATCTACCGCCCAAACGGTTGGTGCTAGAAAGATTAAACTTTGCATGAAAATGTATTGTAATTACGTGATAATAAATAATGCATGCAGATGCAGAATAATCTAACCAGGCTGCCATGGTAAGGGTCACCATGCTACATTGCCAACCCTCACAATAAGCATGGTGACCCCTACTCCTGGATTCTACTCATGCTTTCCATCAGGCAGAGTAGAGTCACTTTGGCAGGCTTAAATATAAAAAAAAAAAAAAAAAACTTTATTTGGAACTAATAACAAATTAACAATTTATGAAATAACAGTTTCCGGACCGATACGACCTTCAAACCTTAAAAAAAAGAGCGTACTCCTATCTTAAAGGCCGGCAACGCACCTGCGTCTCCTCTGGTGCTTCGGGTGTCTATGGGCGGCGGCAATCACCTACCATCAAGTGATCCGTCTGCTCGTTTGCCCCCATTTAGTATATATATTAAAAAATGTAAAGTGGTGATTTTTTTCTCGTATCTAGCTCATCGTTTGGGGTATCATTGAATAGTTCTCAACTTGAAAGAGCATTTTTTTCTAAAAACAGTACGTCCTCACCCTCTAAAAGAAAAACGGCTACCTCAAAAAATCTGAAAAAAAAAACATGTTAGTAGCCCTATATTGATCTTTCAAAAAAAAACTATAGCAGTTTTGATAACTTTTTTATTTTAGGAGTTGGGACGTAACTTGTAAAATGCACACACTTGGAAAACATCGTACAAAGAAAAAGAAATGATAAGTATAATTGACTATTGGACACGAATTGAAATCTAGCTTCCATTATGGGTGACTACGACACCCTATTCTATGCGTGGCCTGACACGCACTTGGTCAATTTTTTTTTATTGTATAGGTGGCAAACAAGCCTGTCTTGACTGCCTCATTGGTCTAGTCTCTAGTGGTTAGCGTATGCAAATGCTGATTAAGAGGTCTCGTTTTCAAATCCCGGATCGGGCACTAAAAGTGTTGTTGAGGTTTTCATACAGGAAATTCTCAATAACCTGGAGTATGGAAGTTTGGCGGTGAATCACGCCCGTGCTTCGGAGAGCACGTTAAGCCGTCGGTCCCGGTTGTCATCTCAACATCTACGGCAATCGATATTGGGAAGTCAATGCCCTAAAATATACATGTCAACTAGTTCAACCTTCGAATGCCAGTTTCTCCGTTGAAAAACTGATTTTCAGGTAAAACCGGATGAACTAGTAGCCGAACCCAAATAATATTGGGAATAAAGACTAGGAAGAAGAAGTCGGCATACAAGCAGACTAGTATTTTTTTATATATACATAATACGGCCAAAATGACTGCTCTGCTTAAGCTTGTTGTAAGAAAGTTGATGGTAAGTGTCTAAAAAAAGTTTTGGAGATTGCTCATCAGTTGGCTTATTTGGTACCTTTATAACAGAAATTCATTCATTTTGATACTTTGAACTCAAATATTATTACACTTATACATTATAAATAATTTTAAGTATCAATTGCCTTGTTGGTCTAGTGGTTAACGTATGCGGCTGCTGATCAAGAGGTCTCGGGTTCGATTCCCGGATCAGACCAAATATTTGTGTGATCCACAAATATTTGTTTCGGAGTCTGGGTGTTTTTCTATGTATAATATGTATGTATTTACAAAAAAAAAGAGTATGTTTATGTATTTATATCAGCTGTTTAGTACCCATAACACAAGCTCTGCTTACTTTGGGACTAAATGATGTTAAAAAAAAAAATTGATCTACGTTCAATGTACGGCAAATTTTTATGTTACTTGCGGTAGTTGTTGTACCTAAACAACTAAATCTACGGGTAATACCGTGGTGCATAGCTAGTTTTAAATAAAAATAGGCTAAGTTACTTCTCATACTATTAGCTACCCTCCAGTCAACGTTCTGTATAAACAAAACAATTTCTAAAAAATGTTTTTGCTATAAGTACCATAAAATGCTGTACATAGGTCTTTTCTAGCACAGATTCCAGAGTCACACATGGCAAGACTATGGCATGTCAAATGTAAGTTTATTTGTGATGCTCAATGTAAAGTTGTACTATATGAGGAAAACAATAAATGTAATTAATAATAATCGTTGGTTACAAAAAAATATACTTACTTAATACAACTACAACAAAGTTTTACCGAAATTGGGGCCACTCAGTCTAAAATAGATTTTAATGTAAGAATTGACTGCCTTTTTGGTTTAGTGGTTAGGGTATGCGGCTGCTGATCAAAAAGTCTCGGGTTCGATTCCCGGGTCGGACCAAATAAATGTGTGATCCACAAATATTTGTTTCGGAGTCTGGGTGTTCTCTATGTTTAATATGTATGTATTTATAAAAAAAAGTATGTTTATGTATTTATATTAGTTGTTTAGTGCCCATAATACAAGCTCTGCTTAGTTTGGGACCAGAAGATGTTATGTGTAAAATGTCCGAAATATTTATTATTATTTTATTAATTCATAGGTGCAAGCAACTGACAGTCTATAACTGTCCTATACTAAATAAGGTGCGATGCATCAAGTACTTAGGTATTACGGTTGACGATAGGTTAAACTAGTACAGTCATCTGGTACTGGTGTCAACTAGATTGAGAAAATTAGTGTGAATCGTTAAGATGTTGCGAGACGTGGCGTCTACGTTTGTATTGAATAGAATATATTTATATGGTCGAAACCCATGTTGTCATCACCCAACGATAGGATGCTGAAGAAATTTAATTTTCAGAAACACTATAATATACATCTAGAAGAAGAACCACACGACAAATCAGATACGAAAGAACTCAGAATATACACCGATGGCTCCAAAACCAACTCAGGAACCGGAGCAGGTGTATTCTCAGATGAACTTAACATCAGGGTATCGAAGCCGCTAGGTAGATTCAACACTGTATTCCAAGCGGAATGCGTGGGTATTATTGTGGCGGCCCATGCTATAGAGACAAGGAAAATCGTCCCGTCGTGCCTGTCTCATTCGGCCAGCTCCGTGGTTGGCTGCAGGAATTTACCCGCACACGAGTACAACACCACTGGCTATCTGTCCCAGGCTGCAGACAATCAAAGGAAGCCATACCACTTCCTAATGATAAACTAACCAAACGTTTATTGCGTTTGGACAGAGACAGTCTGCGGCTGGTGGCAGGAACTATCACCGGACACTGCTCACTAAATAAAGACTTCCACACCATAGGCATAACTGACAGTCCCCTATGCAGAGCATGCTTAGGGGCAGAGGAAACGGTGTCGCATGTACTCATTGAGTGCACAGGTGTCACCGAAACATCCTTGGATCTCCCAAACCTGTTTCAGAATGTCTGGACAGACTCGGAGACCTTATCCGATTCTGGAGGGAGGTGGGCTGGCTGGAGTGATGGCCGCCCTCACGTACAATGGTCCGACTAAGTGCGGAAACCGACCCACATAATATATGGTCGAATCTGTAATAGCATACTGTATTCCGCTTTGGGAAGGCGCTGCCTAAACGTTAGTTAGAGAGAACGCAACGCTCATTGATTATAGTTACTTACAATTTGGCCTACAGCTACCCAACTGCTGCTCTCTATTCTAAGGCTGAGGTTTTTACAGTTAGAAAGCTTTATGTTGTAAAAGTAATACTCAAAGCGCATAAGGCTTTACCGTATATTTCTGAAAATGTTGGGACTAGACGAAGGTCCGCCATTGTAAAGGTTAACAGTAGTAAATCTACTTTTGCTAAAAGGCAATTCACTCTGCAGGCAGGTAATTTGTATAATAGTGCAAACAAGGTCTTAAATGAATACAGAAAGAATTCTAAAATTGTGAATGAAACATTAAGGGAATGGCCTATCACAATAGTTTATAATGAGGTTGAAAAGTTAGTGTTTTAATTTGTAATTAATGCTTGTAATCTTTTTTTTCTTAACCTGTGTTCTTGACTTTATTGAAGATGGTGTCTCCTCTCACAAGTATTTTTGAACTTAAAAGGAGACTTAGTAAAGAAATGAAAAAATAACTTTTTTATTATTTACTAGCTTTTGCCCGCGGCTCCGCTCGCGTATATATCGTTTATCGCGGTAATAAGTAGCCTATGTCCTTTCCTAAGATTCCGTCTATATATATGCCAAAATTCATCAAAATCGGTTCAGCAATTTAGGCGTGAAACCGTAACAGACAGACAGACAGAGTTACTTTCGTATTTATAATATTAACTAGATTTCGCCCGCGTCATGTATGTCGGTTATCGCGGTAAAAAGTAGCCTATGTCCTTCCCCAAGTTCAGTTCTATCTCCATACCTAAATTTCATCAAAATCGGTTCAGTGGTTTAGGCGTGAAAGAGTAACAGACAGACAAAGTTACTTTCGCATTTGTAATATTAGTAGGGATAGTAGGGAAGAGTAGGGATTATTTACACAAACTTGTATTTTATTATACTTATTATTACTATAAAATATTATTATAACGAAGTTGAAATTCTAATAAGTCAAAATAATAAACATTTCACATTAACCGCTTTCTTTTAATTCTGCAAGAACGGATAAAAAATCTAGTATTACATAGCTATTTTCGTAACAAATTTTTATTAAACAGTAACGAGCCAACATTGACTTTAACCTTAATATCCAAGGTTCTTCTTATCTCCGTAACTCAGCAGTTAAATATAATATGCAAACAATTTTGTCAACATTGTATTATGAATATAGAGACTTATAGATATGATATTGAAATTGACTGAAGTGTTTCTGCATACAGAAAACACAATTGTCACTAATAAGAAGAAATGGCAAACATAATTATTTAGTCTGTCAATGAATACTGTTACACTTAAAAATAAACAAGTTATAATATAAGGTCCTTAAATATGAAATTTTCGTTTTGTTCCGAATTATTTGTAAATATATTTAATTAATCAAAGTATGCACCGTTGTTATCTATGCACTTTTGCCATCTCATAGGTAGTTCATTGCTCCCTTTACTAAAAAACTATGGGGGCGA
Organism: Phragmatobia fuliginosa; assembly: GCA_932526445.1. Lineage (NCBI taxonomy): Eukaryota > Metazoa > Arthropoda > Insecta > Lepidoptera > Erebidae > Phragmatobia > Phragmatobia fuliginosa. The sequence continues at coordinate 8,133,781 of OW052064.1, read as the reverse complement.
GTATCAATCAATAAACTCTTTGATTGGACTTTGCGGTATGGACTGACGCATTGGAGATGATTTTTTTTTCATTGTAAGAAGTTGTCCAAATTCCGGAAAAACTGGTAATCTGTTACGAGTACGGTGGATGTCGCAGACATTCCAATTGTAGCTCATTTAACTTAGTGGTTGTTTATTGTGCAGTGCATGGTCTTGCGTTGTCTTGAAGCAGCAGTGGCTTAGAGCGATTGATCAATATTGATTGTTTAGCAGCTAGTTCTTACTTCATGATTTGCAGTTGATGACAATAGATATGTGCCGTAATCGTTTGTCCAGATTTTAGAAAGCTGTAGTGAACGACACCGGTGCTAGTCCACCAAACACTCACAAGTAACTTTTTCTGAGTCAATTTTCGTTTAGGGCAGGATTTGGGTTCAAATATTACGACGAACGCTTCTGATTATCGTACAGTATCCACTTTTCATTACAAGTAATGATTCGATTTAAAATACCTTCATTATTGTGTCAGTTGAGCAAATAACACAGCAGTCGACACGTGATTGCACGTTGGATTCACTCCATGAATGAAGTACCTATCCTTCAAGTTTTTTTACTTTCTCGATTTGCTTCAAATGGATTAATACAATTTTATCACTTACCCCGTAGCTTGCAGCCTCTCTCTTATGATAGATTCGCTCCACAATAGCCTTAATTCTTCATTTTCCACTTTGGTCTCCGGCTGTCCACGAGGTATTACGCTTGGTATTAGTCGAATATTAGTGTAACGGAATATTGATATGTACAGTGAAACCTCTTCGAATTGACAGAAAAGAATCTAGCCATCTACGCAGTATTCGTGCTAAACATACCTACGATCAAAGCAGTAAGCAGATAAATATTGCTGCTAGCACCATGTCTCAGAAAAAAATTGTTTACGAGTGAGACTCGTTAACAAATGAGCAGTTTTAACAAGCAGAATGACCGTATTTGTGCTCAAAACTCTAATGAAACTTCCACATTCGTGAATAGAGTACAACGTGAACATTATTACACTTCAGTGATGGTCTGGTGAGTTGATTACTATGAAGGAGTGACTGAACCATATTTTTGTGAAAAAAGTATCAAAACATCAGCAAAATTGTATCAAGGTACCATTATTGAGAAGGTTTTTTTCCTCTTTATTTTTTTCATGGACTTTTAACCTAATAGGGTATGTCAGTCCCAAATGTTAAATTAATTTAACAAACGTCATTTATCTTTGATACGCTGGACTTTACAATTTAATAGCTTTTTAGATGGCGGCGCAACCAAAACACTTTGAATTACACCGACATCCAAAAAAAACAGGTTTATCTGTTTCATCCCTTCATTTATTTTGGATTGATTCTTAACATATTTTATCCACAAATGTTGAACATCGTCCACAATGTTGCACATATTACAATTTGGTGAGCTAGCTCTACGCATTAGATGTTAAAATTTTCTTGAGAAGGTGGTTAAACCACTTAAAACCATGTTCCATAGCCAAAAATGATTTTCTCAGCTAGACTCAGCGATGAGTCATAAAGCATAGTTTACTGAAAATTGGATGGGAACGAATGTTCCGTAGCAGAGCTGAAAACTGACCGTCATCTAGTCTAGATCTCAACCCGCAGAATTGTTATTTAGGGTCAGTTTTAGAGAGTATGGCGTGTCCTAAATCTCATTGATAATATGGAGTCCATAAAACAATCTTGGAAAGAGTGCGTGTTTTTATTGATTAACTGGCCTCAACGTTTAAAGAACTGGATAAGTTTTCAATGTTTTAATATTTTAGATATTCTTATAAAAGTAAAAAGAAACCCATTATTTATACATGAAAGTGAAGGCTAATTGAATCAACTAATTAAAAAACAGTTTTTTAGTACGAAATCTCAGCTATCAATCAGAATAATAATGGATTTTTTTGCTACACCCATTATTATTATATTAACTTGCACACATTACAGTAATAAATGTTATCTGCAATTAAAAAAACAAATATTATTCCTTCAATTCAATTAAAATAAATAAATATTTCTGATATCTTACACACAACACCATCTAGTGCCTAAACTAAGCCAGAAAACACCTAAACTCCAAAACTAATATTTGCGGATCAAGCAAACATTTGTTCCGACCCGAGAATTGAACCCGTCTTCTTGATCAGCATTCGCATACGCTAACCACTAGACCAACGAGGCAGCCAAGACTGAACAAAATAGTCACGTGTAACTATAGAAATGTATGATTAAGATTTTGTACATGCATTACATTATGTAACATAGCGTCACGCCTATTTCCTAGAAGGGTACGTAAAGACAAATAATCTCCACTTAATACGGTCAGACACACCTCTTTTGCTTCGTTCACATTCATCAATCGCTGCGTGCATGCTCGTCGGTTCCTGGTGCTCTTCACATGGCCCTTTTTCAAAACATCAGCAAGTTGGTCTATAAATTGTAGTGGACGCCCTCTTCTGATATTTCCAAACATATTCTATCTATAAATTCCTTTCGTGACTCTTTTATCATCTATCCTCTCTAAGTGGCCAAACCAACGAAGCATGCTTATTTCAATCCTTGTCACTACATCTTCTTTCCATCATTACGTTCTCTCACTGCATTCTTGACACTGTCCATAATATTCACACCACGCATAGGAGAACGCATCTCTACAGTATTAATTTTACATTCGAGCCTTTACTTGCTATATCCAAGATCCAAAATATTGTCCTCATGATAATTGTCTTAGATCTGTCAGATGTATCAGACTGATCAACTCAGTTCAGTGATTTAGCAGTGTAAGCGTAACAGACAGACAGTCAAATGTAGTATGGATTACAACCAGGATCAGAACAAGTGTATGGTGTTCGTCACACAATATTTGTTCTGGGTGAGAATTGAATCCACTAGCAGTCAGAGACCATTCAGAGATCCATTAGACCTATAAGAGCACAGCATAACGGCCGTTCGGAATTTAAAGAAAATTTCAATAAAAGGCAGCAGTTAAGTACCTCCTGACTTTTATTGAAATTTTGCAAGTGCTTAAACGAGTTTGCGGAGGTGAATGACTACATGAAAAAAAACGTTCTCAATTGTCTATGTAAAAGTGATTTCCTAATACATATTGCGCAGGTTCTCGAACAATGGCCGTATTTATCGCATCGCGTAACGATCGTATAATTTGATAATTGATAGAGTATTACAATGGAGGAAATTAGGTCCAATATAATAATGCGTTCAGGGTGTTGGTTGCGCCGCGAGTATGTAGTGCGTCTTAGGCGATTCACACACTGGCGACGCGTCCACGCGTTTTTGGTGTGTTGGACCTGGCGTGTTTTCTATACTAATCGAAGTACTTGCATACAATATTAAAATCTGCCACTCCGCGCTACGCGACGGAGCGCGGGGCAGTGTGTGAATCGCCTTATGTAGATTGTATTTACGTGACGATGCTTAAGAGGTGCGGCTCTTGATTGCGCAGAGTTCGTGGATAGTGTTCTAAGGATGTTAGCGTATCGTAATCATATCCCTTGTTTCCATGATCTGAGTCCATTTTTTTTCAACATATACTAATTAAGAATGAGAAGAAACAAAACTATACTATATGTGTGTATAATATAATTTAAGAAAAAATTGTTTTGAAATATTTACTTAAAGTTACATATAACTGTGTATAGCTTTTATTGGAAATCTCTTAAATATATTAATAAAATAGAGTTATCTAATGTAGTGCTAGAGATCATTATTTGCTATACAATTGTATTTATAGCATTTATCGAGCATCTTGGCTGCTTCGCCATAAAACTTCCACTGTTTTTTCTCCAAAAAAACTTGTTCGAGAAACTTCCTTTCTTACTAATTTATTCCACTGAACCTGCAAAAAATAATTATATAAGTTTTTTTCAATAAGAAAAACTAAAATTAGTTACCTATGGTTAGTTCACACGTATAATCACGCCAATACATGTGTGTGCTGCATTGTCTAAGCTCATAATGAAGATGGTGACCCCTTGTCTTGGATTCTACTCATGCTTTCCATCAGGCAGATTAAAATCATTTTGGTGGCCTTAAATACATAAAAAAACTGAGAAGCCTTTCGCAGGCTTTGGACTGACATCTGTGTACCAATTTTATTAGGATCGGTTCAGTAGTTTCGGCGTGAAAGCAGGATCTATAAAAGCAGTGTAGCCTACCTACTACACATATTAGTAATAATACTTATTTACTATAGTCGTTACAAAATAAGAAGCCCGGTTTGACATTTGTCATCGTGGCGTAACTAATACGATTAATTCGTGTTTTTGAGTGCAATTTTTCAATATCAAGTTAAACTTGATGCTTATTTAAGATATGCGTTGTGATAGTGTATGGGTAACATAGTAATTAAATAGGATTATGAATTTGATTTTCAATTTCTTACATGCGGCATGTCAAATGTCAAAACGGGCTTCTTATTTTGTGACGACTTTATGTAGCATTGAAGCTGTTGATGGATGAAGACTTCTTCGAGCGCCCGCGAAGATTACCGATGGCAGAGCGAGCGGCGCGCGCTGATCTGCGTCGTCGTAGCAACCATTATTGTTGATTTTACGCTCTACAATTTTCGCCAATATAAATCTTTCATCTTTTATATTTTGTGCATGTATTATTTATTATTACAAGCAATATAATAATAAGAAGTATCCCCACACTTCAGCAGAGTTACTTTCGCATTTATAATTTGTAAGGATTTTGTAGGCATGGTAACAGAAATGAAAAAATCTTATGATGAATCCCAATTGTCTGTGATTTTAGTTAATATCGAATAAAGAGTACTGCCCAATAGTTCCACACACTGAGTGTTTTAGGTGGGAAAGATAAGATAAAAGATATAGGTTAATAAACATTAAACATGACATGAGCATAAGTTATATAAACATACCATAACAAAAGAGCCGGTATTAAACAATAGAGGAATGGAGATTCTAATGGATCTTTTTCTAATGACGAAGGTACAGCGCCGTATCATGAGCCCAGAGTGTTACGGCGAAACGCATACACGCAAGCCCTGGAAACTTGGAAGGCATGGCTTGAAACATTGAGCTGTGCCGACCAACGCGCTGTCGCTGTCGGCTCATCTCTATCCAAGGATAAAGAGGACCGACCGCGATACCTACTGTTTGAACTGGACACGGTTGATTTGGTGAGAATCTGGATAGATTCGGACTTGAAGTTACGCCACAACTGCGGGTTCGACCGGGACTCCACCTAGCACACATTGCGTTGGACTGCTCTGCGTGGGAATCCTAGTCTGACAGATTGGATGAAAACTGTCACCACGGCGAGTGGCAAGAGATGGAAAGCCATGGTCTTCTGTGAGTGCGTTACGCTCTAGAAGGAGTCCACATAGCCGAATTGGGAAAGGGCCAATCCCACGTTGCGTCAGAGATCGTTAGCTCCCTAATCGTCGCCTAAGGTACGCTGCAAACACCCCTAAACAGGTGACACCCTGGTGCGGCCGGGAGATATCGTCTAAAGAGGGTCGGTGTTCTGACTCTTACTGTACAGAGCAGTAAGAGGTACGACAGTTGCAATGCCCAGGAATGAACCTCAGTATTGGGGTATTGCAGAGAGGATTAAAGAAGACGCTGATGCGATTCTTGGTGTTCCTCCCAACTGACGAAGTAGGTAGTAGAACCGTGAAGTTTAATGGATAGACCGGTTACCTGATAGTCCCCACACACGCTTTTGTTTACCCCACAAAGGGGGATGGTGCAAGAAGCATTCCCCGTGAGAAAAAAAACAAAAGATCCTAATGTAATGTGGTGCAGTTCGGGTAACCTCCGGGTTTCTTGTCCCTTTTGACGGCTGTATCTGCCGGGAATGGAAACAGGGAACTGGTGCAATCAGAGTGATAGTTAATAACTACCTTCAAGAGGTAGGTGTTGCACGCAGGTAAATAACTCAACGAGGGGTAACTCATTCTTGATACAATTCTGTTCAGTAGAAGAAACGGTACAAGTGAAGGCAGAGGCCGAGATAGAATTCGTAGAGAGTCACTGCTTTCGCAGGGACTGACAGGCACTAGTGCTGCCACCGATGAGAGAGAGTTAGCCACCCTTTTGCATTTCATAAACAACAGTCTCAATAACGATCTGACTGATGGGTCCAGGACAGTACGATGAGAACGTGTTGGTCAGAGAGCTCGTCTTGCTTGGCCAGGCCCATTACAAGAACACTCTATATGACCCACGACAAATAATTGAAACCTGTGTATACCAGCCGACCTCCACAGTATATAGAAAGTAGTTAAAACCTGTGGATACCGAAAGGTTCCAAAAACCCCTTTTGTGGAAACTCGCATATGATGTGGTGCTTAGAACCAGCTTGTCCCAGGGCAAGGGGCATGGTTTCCAGGAAGACCTGAAGCTAATCGATCTAGGGGTGGCCTATGTCGTCCAAAACATCGGGTGGGTTAGGTCTACGGGTTGCACTTCATAAGACGGAAGTCCTGTGGTTTCACAGGAAACGCATAGGTGCCGTTCCTTCTCACTTGCTTATTAGAGTGGGAGGAGGTCGACGGTGGTCAACATATCAAGTGCCTCGGCCTTAACCTGGACAGCCGCTGCAGCTTCGAGGAATATTTCTAGATAATGATACCCCGAGTTCAGACAGTGGCGGGGTCCCTACATTTGCCTAACTTGGATTGCCCGCGAGAAGAAGTCGGCTGCCTCTACTGAGTTGTGCTCTGATCCATGGCCCTCTATGGAGCGCCGATATGGGCCAAGCGCCTATCCATCCGGATCGTGGGAGGATACCGCATCATCTCGTCGGAGGCGGCAACAATCCTGGCACGTTTCCCGCCTTTTGGTATCCTAGCGGATACGGACGCGAGGGTCTAAGACCATACTCGCGTCATTCGCCGGAGTGAAGGCGGGGATGACCATGACGAGCTCGAAATGCAGCGGTACGCTCACCGACAGGCACAGGCACAGTAGCGCGCGCGGCTGTAACAGCCGTAGAATGTGCGCCTACGCGCTGTAGGTGCCGTTCTGCCTTACCTCGAAGCTTGAATAGGCAGGGAGGGAGGTCGCGTCTGAACGCGAAGTCTCAAAAGGGCTTGCAGGAAAATTGTACAATTACCTCGTATGGTTCATACCATTGTTCATACCATGTTGAAAATATAAGATATAAGATAACAACATCAACAATGGATATTCCAAAAATTATCACCTTGAATGCTTTCCTGAACTTCATAGAAATAAGGCTGAATAGCAATGGATTCATCACTGTAGTGAACCAGCTGTTGAACATTGCTATTTTGTAAAAAGTCACGAACAACTGCAAAATAAAAAATAGGTTAGTTTTTGAAGATAAAAGTTATATTGAGCTGTATCAAAAATTTTCACCTCCGAATCCACAGATATTCTTAAGTCATTAAAGCATAGGAGTATTTTCATGATAAAGCTTGGTAGCCAGCACACAATAAAAGACACCGTCAAAGCCACTGTAAATTGAAATTTAGAATAGGATTAAGTAGATGACTTAAAATTAAAATTATGTTAATTATATAGAAACTTGCCCATCAACTTAGTGACACTCTTTCTATTGCGAATGCAATTTTTCTTCATACTAAAACTCAGATTGAACTTTTCATGGTTTTTAACCCTAAACGTTATCATGCTGTACACAAATATTATGATACCTAAAGGTATAAAAAACGCTGCCACTGCAAAAGAAACAGTTATAATTTTTGCTGCAAAAGTTGTTAGAATGATACACTTGAATTCTGTTTCAGTAGATACAATATCCATTGTCCAGAAAATAGACGCCATTTCTCCTATAGCAATTGTCCAAAGTAATAAAATAATCTTGATTACTCTTTTCAATACTGGTACACGCTGTAATCTGAATGGGTAACATATGGCAAAATATCTTTCTATGGATAATGCTGTCATCACTAGAATTCCATGGTTGAAAAGTAATGTCACTAATATAAATTGAAGACAAACGAAAAGTTGGCATGTGACATCTCCAGTATCTTAATACATAGCATTGCCATTTGTGTTGAAATTTTGATAAGCTATAGTCAAAATTGGAAAGGTCACGATTAAATCCGAGACAGCTAAATCAAATAAATAGTAGTTTGTAGCGGTGTGCATGGTTTTATTGCAGTAGATGACGATACATATCACAAAATTTGCCACACAACCTACAACGAATACGGTTAATAATGCCACGGAAAATATCACTTTGGATAAGAATGATTCTTTATAAAGAGTTACAAAAAAATCATTCCATTCTATTGCTGTTTCATTAATCATGTTTATTAACTACTATAGTAATATTAAATAGGTATTAATAAAATATTGAGCAGCTATAGTTCCACTTAATAGCACTGTACTACAGTGTTTTTTGCGCGGTATTTGGAACACTACTAAGGGCATGTTTAATATTTTGTAAATACTTGTCATGTGAAGTAATTTGTTATATTGTTTGCTTAAAAAGTACGGTAATTGGATTAATTTTATGGAGTTGGGCTACTGTAAAAACAATGGGGCAATTTTCATTGATGACTTTGTCATTTTGCTAATAGACTGGCAGAAATTAAGTAATTGAGTTATCTAAATAAACCATACTTTAAATTTATTGGTTTTGCAAATATTGAGTTTGAGGTGTAAACAATGCCATGCAAATTAAAATGAATCTGTTGTAATCTGCTACACTATGCACCAGTCCACCCAGCCTCTGGACTCTGATCGCACATTCATGTCCCAACTCAAGTTCTGTGCCCTGCTCTTGCCCCAAACTTGCACGCGCAGATACTATTATTTTTTTTGACTTGACTTTGATTTGACTGACTTCTTGGTCTAGTGGCTAGCGTAAGCGGCTGCTGCTTCTATGTATAATATGTATGTATTTACAAAAAAATGTGTTTTGGTCAAGGCTCTCGGCTATCAAACCATGAGCAGAAACAACTATCGGAACAATGATCGCCGAATCTACATTCCACATATCGACAATCTAGTGAGATAAATCCATTTTTTTTTTTCTCTTTTTCTCGTTTTTTATACCGCCTTATTCTGTTTGCCTACGCATAAACTTTGTATATAGTAGGTAGTAGAGCCATGCCGGTTTTCAGCACGAATGGGCCGGCTCGACCGGGGCAGTACTACCCTCACACTGAAAGCCAGCCTAAAATGACAGCATCCGTGTTGTCGTCTTTCGATGGTGAGTGTGAGACCGGAGGCCCAATGATGTAGGGGTGACAGTCATCGTGGTATGTGTGCGAGCAGAGGAATGCTCGTGGAGTCATTGTGTGGGTGGCGTGGATGGAACCGTCGGCTAGGAAGACCCGTAGAAACGGTGGTGCCGCTGGCCGCTCGCGGCATAGAGCGGGGCCCAACCACGGTTAACCACCCTGGGAGGCCGCCCCGTCAGGTCGCGAATAATCTCGGAGTGGCTCGTCGTGCCGGTTGGTGACCGGATGTTGGGACCCGGCGACCACTTCCGGGAGGGTACGGGGGGGCCCTTCCGTCCGACAGTTCGGTCACCGTCTCACTACACCGTTACATGCCGACACAGCATTCTGAGTCTCAGTGTCACACTGCCACGATGACTGTCATGTCTTTCACGTTTCTCTTACACCTTAAACTAAAATGGTAGCAAAAAGTAAAAAGAAAATGCGTACAACAGCGGCATCCTCATCTCCCACCAACCTGCTCTTTGAGGTGGAGTTCACAAACATTCGTGGACTCCATGCAAACCTCAACGCCGTCCACCAACATCTTGAGACGGCACGGCCGGCCATGCTATTTCTTACGGAGACACAAATATGCCACCCTGCCGACACGGCATATCTCCACTATCCCGGCTATTTGCTCGAGGAATGCTTCCTGGCAAAGAATGGAGTATGTCTTTTCGTTAGGGCGGATGTTTGTTGTCGCCGTCTGCGCTACCTTGAGAACTCATCCTTCTTCGTCCTCTGGCTTATCGTAGATTTCGGGTCCACAAGCCGAGTCTACGGGTGCCTTTATCGGTCCCATTCCGGAGATTGTGAGACAACCCGTCTTTTTGATCACCTGAGTCAGGCAGCGGATAAAGCGCAGGAACAGTTTCCGACCGCCGAACTGGTAGTTCTGGGAGACTTTAACGCCCACCATGAGTCCTGGTTGGGATCTTCCAGAACTGATCACGCGGGTCGAACCGTCCACGCATTCGCTCTCACGCATGACCTCACCCAGCTGGTACTCCAGCCCACCAGGATACCAGACATAACTAGTCAAGCGCCCTCCTTGCTAGACCTGCTGCTGACGAGTAATCCAGCGCAGTACTGTGTGTCGGTTCTCGCCCCTCTGGGATCCTCCGACCACTGCCTGGTGTCCACTGCGGTGCCTTATGCTGCTCCGACACGACCTGTGGCAGCAAGGCGACGATTATGGCATTACTCGTCAGCAGATTGGGATGATATGCGGGATTATTTTGCTTCCACCCCTTGGGCTCAACGCTGCTTTGGAGGTAGGGATTTATCACAGAGTACATCTGCCGTCGCTGACGAAATCACTGTTGGTATGGAATATTACATTCCCCACAGTGAGGTCGTTGGCGCACGGACTCGCCCCTGGTTCGATCACGAGTGCGCCTACGCAGTCGCACATAAGCAATCCACCTACCGCGCATGGACCAGGGCTCGCGCTCATGGTGACCCTGACGTTCATCGTCTTAAAGCAGCGTTCAATAAAGCCACCAGGGAATGCAAGAGGGCTTACAAAAGAGCGGATGCCCAGTGCATTGCACGGATCGGCCAAGAACTCGTCGCACACCTTACCGGTAGTCGTTCTGGCTACTGGCCAAATCCGTGCAGGCTAACCACTGCTGGCCCTCTCTACCACCGCTGAAATATTCGGACGGAACACTGGCCCACCGGCCGCAAGAGAAAGCGCAACTGCTTGTTGATCTCTTTGCGGCTAACTCCCGAATCGACGACCGTGGCGTGAATCCGCCTACTATTCCAACCTGCGACTCCAAAATGCGGGATATTCGTATCCGACAAAAGGATATCCTTGCGGAGCTGCGGTCTCTCGACGTCCGGAAAGCCAGTGGACCCGACGATATTCCAGCGATGGTTCTTAAGAACTGTGCACCGGAGTTGTCTCCTATACTGACACGCCTATACCGCTTGTCGTATTCCTCAGGAATTGTCCCGGAGGTCTGGAGAGAGGCGAATGTCCAACCGGTCCCTAAGAAAGGTAACCGCTCCGATCCGGCCAATTATCGACCTATAGCTGTCACCTCCATTCTCTGTCAGGTGTTTGAGCGTATAATTAACAGCCAATTAGTTCGTTACCTAGAAGATCACTCCTTGTTAAATGATCGTCAATACGGCTTTAGACCGAACCGTTCCACAGGTGATCTTCTAGAGCGCATGACACACCTTTAGGGTGAGACTATGGATAGGCACGGGGAGTCTCTGGCCATCAGTCTCGATATGGCCAAGGCCTTCGACAGGGTCTGGCACCGTTCGCTTCTCTCCAAGCTTTCCGCATTCGGCTTGCCTCCCAAACTCTGCAGCTGGATAGCCGCTTTTCTACATCAACGCCGCATTAGAGTCCGTTGCGACGGCGCGGCCTCCGACTTTCAACGGATAAACGCAGGTGTACCTCAGAGCTCCGTCTTGACGCCCACGCTGTTTCTTCTGCATATCAATGATATGTTAGCACTCGGCAACATACATTGCTATGCAGACGACAGCACAGTACATGGTCGCTATTTGGGACATCTATCTGCTAAAACGGCGAATATTGAGGAAAAACTAAGGGAGCTTGTCGCTGAGCTCGACCTGGTTCTGAGCCATATTTCTCAATGGGGTGATGAGAATCTGGTCAAGTTCAACGCCAAGAAAACACAGTTGTGGCCGCTCACTACAAAAAAAATGTCCGTTCCTTCCCCTCCCCACCTTCCAGAACACTCAACTGCTAATGCAGGACATGCTCGGTATCCTGGGTATGGATATTTGCCGGGATAAAACCGACGGGAATACATAGAGAGCGTCACCAAGGCGGCCTCGCGAAACCTCGGTGTGCTAAACAAGGTGAGACGGTTTTTCTCGCCGGGGCATCTGTGTCTTCTCTACAAGACCCAGGTTCGTTCCTGCGTGGAGTACTGTTCTCACCTCTGCGATGGATCCCCTCAATATTTACTTGACGCTCTCGACCGGTTGCAGCGGCGAGCAATCCGCATTATTGACAGTCCCGAAACTACCGAGTTCCTGGAGCCTCTGCAGTTGCGGAGAGACATCGCTTCCATGGCGGCCCTCTATCGCCTTTACCATGGTGAGTGTTCGGAAGAGCTCTTCCAACTGGTCCCTCCTTCTCCCTTCCTTTACAGGACAACACGTGCTGGACTTGGAAGTCACCGCTTCAGAGTGGAGGAAATACGCACTAGAACGAAGCGGTTCGGCTCTTCCTTTTTATGCCGAGCAGTCAAAAGCTGGAACTCGCTACCAGCTCACGTGTTTCCTTACCACTATGATCCCGGGTCCTTTAAGCGGGGCGTGAGTGGCATCTCACTAAGCCGCCATAGTGTGGGGCGCCACTGTCTGCATTCGCAGCAATGATGAGTGGTTTCTCCCACTCTTGGATTCTGCTCATGCTTTCCATCAGGCGGGGTAGAGTCACTTTGGTAGGCTATATATACATAAAAAAAAAAACTAAGTACTACAGGTTTGCGCTAATTCTCTTTAGCAGGAGCTAGTGGAGTGAATCCGTTATCCACTGCAACCACTATTATTATTATTATTATTACCTTCTCGTTGTTGACTAGGTGGTACATTTGGTTATCATATTAGAAACACAATGACATTTCATTATCTTTATTGATATTATCAAATATACAATAGATGGAAGTACAACTTAATAATTACTAGTTGTCACCGTCGCGGTAAAAAGTAGTCCATAACCTTTCTCAATAACTAAAGTACCACGACGTCAAATTTTATTGAAAACGGTGCAGCGGTTTAGCCGTGAAGCTGTGACACACAGACCGACAGAATTAAATTTCCATTCGTGCGATGTAATGTTACGAGAATATGCTTTATATAAAAATATGTTTAGAGAATCCTAACTACATCTCTAGAGTTTCATGAACTTGTTTGGATGATTCTGTTTTTCGTTTGCTTATTCCACAGCACCTGTAAATATTAATATATATTTATAATTAAATATTTTCAATTAAAATGACTGTACATTGAATTAAAAAGATATAATATAAATAGCTTACTACTAATTTCACTTTACAGATTATAATAAGCCAAAACCAAATGACTTTGGCTTAATATAATCTGTTCTCAGTGTGGGATACTAATAATAAGTATTTGTTTTGTTCCACAATTTTCCATTGACTGTGACAGTCACACTAGGCGCAGTCGTTATTGTAATTGTATTAACTCCCGCATTACGAATATATTCCCTCGTTGCGGCAACTTTGCAAAGATACAACACAAGATACGGACACAGAGAACACCCAGACGCAGAATAACAATTTGAGGATCCCGTGTTGAATTATTTATCAGTTAATACATTATATTTAATAGCATTTTGCACACAAGAAGACTGCTTTGTACAGCAATCATACGAAAATGGATTACGCATCTTACTTTATAATGTTCCTAAATCTAAAGACATTGTCGATCATGTTCGATATTCTCATGTAATAAATTCAACAAAACTTGATAAAGCTGTTCAGTTGTCCAATCTCCCATCGACAATTGCAGCGGCTCTTCAGCATATAAATCGTGTTTGTCGGTTCAAAACGATTTAGAACCCTATACATCGGGTTCCGTGCTGCATAATGAACTCCTGAAGTCAATAACAACAATATTACCTCCAGATCCTGAAGAAATACTTAATAAACTATTTTATGATAGTAAGTCGGGGTGCGCCTTTTGGGTGCAGAAAATCGAGGTTGCAATGCACTTGTAGACAGTATATATATAATATATAATATAGAGGAAGAGAGTGTATTTTCCAGGAACTATGGAATATCCGGGTATTCTGGAATTCCTGGTTACAATGATCCAGAATAACAAAGATGATGACAATAAACCACAAATTTTCACATGCCCGGAAGATGAAGACGAGTAATAAGAAGAAAACAAAATACTTTTGTTCTTTAAATAATGAAAGATTCAAATATACTTACACTTTATTTCAGTGCAGATTCTAAGAAAGATATAGCAACTGAATAAATGTTAATTTATAATAGATTTACTGATTTTATAATTATTATATTATTGTATAATAAATAATTTCATTTAATGAATTTATATCTACACTAGCCGCCTGAACCAGCTCCGCAAGGGGACTTGTAGGTATTTAAAAAAAATAACAAACTCTTGGCAGACTTTCCATGCTTAGAACAGTCGATTAAGTCTGATTAAGTCATTCAAAATCATACATTTGGGAGTTATATGTGTACACATAAACCACTTCAAACTTATAATAACCCTCACACTTTATGTTGGGGCTTAATAAAAAAAGCAGCCAAGTGCGAGTTGGATTCGCCCATGAAGGGATCCGTAGCAGCAAGTAACATCATATAAAAGTTTTTGTAGTTCGTTGTAACTTTCATCGATGTTTAAATAATAGTGTTTTGATTGAAAGAAATGTAAATTGCGGTTTATGATTTATAACGTATTAAAAAAAACTACTTACTAGATCTCGTTTAAACCAATTTTCGTTGGAAGTTTGCATGGTAATGTACATCATATATTTTTTTTAGTTTTATGATTCTCATATTTTAGAAGTTACAGGGGGGACACACACATTTTACCACTTTGGAAGTGTCTCTCGCGCAAATTATTCAGTTTAGAAAAAAATGATATTAGAAACCTCAATATCATTTTTAAAGACCTATCCATAGATACCCTACACGTATGGTTTTGATAAAAAAAATTTTTTTGAGTTTCAGTTCTAAGTATGGAGACCCCCAAACTTTATCGCTTTTTTTCTATTTTTTGATTTCGTTACACACATATAGAAATTGTAAGTGTTTAGTGTAGTGCCTATCTTTTCGTATAAAAAACGTTTAGTCACTCAAGTGAGCTCAAGAAAAGCAATAATATCAAGGTGTTAATACTTATCCTTAGTTTGTTTGGAAGTAAATATTGAATATTTTACCATAAAAGAGTAGTTATTGTGACATGACTATAATAGTTAGACATATGCCGTCGCGGATTTTTTTGTAGATATTGATGTTCTCTAGAAGAATTAGTACATCACTGTGCTCTCTTGTCAATAGTTTTTGCAGCGTACGCAAAATAGTGATTTTATTTTTTATAGGATACAAGAAGGTGTCGTATACCTGTTTATGATTCGGTGGGCAAAAAACCAAACCGGTTACCTAATAGAAAATGTCTACAACCGCCCAATTGCAATTGCAACTTAAGAGTTACAAGTGAACTAGATTAGGGCTAAGATTCTAGTATCCTTGAACACTTTGTAAAAAACAAAAAAATAATCACTTAAAGCTGTCTTAATATGGCGTTGGCTGATATTGTACCAAAGCATAGGCATATCTTCTGGAGGACTATATCCAAATGAAGACTGTTATAAACTGATAATAATAGATCCTGTAGGTTATAATTCCGTATAATCGTCCTATGATTAGAGAGGCTTAATGCTGATTTATGTAGAGGATATTGAAAATAGTCACCTTAAATGCTTTCCTGAACTTTGCAGAAATGTGACTGAATAGTAACGGATTTACCACTGTAGTCAACCAGCTGTTGAACATCGCTATTTTCTGAATAGTCACGACCAACTGCAGAACATATAAAATTAAGGAAATTGATTAAGTCATAATAATATTCAACTGTGCAGTTATTCCTTACCTCCAAATCTGTATTTGTTTTTATTTCAAAGAAGTACATAAATATTCTTAGTATGGAGTGTGGGAGCCAGCACACAACGAAAGACACCGTCAATGCAACTGTCGATCAGAGTTTATAATCAGAATTTATATGTAATTTGTATTTAAAATTAATTATGTAAATTATTTAGAAACTTGCCAATTAAATTGGTAACATTTTTTCTATTACGAATGCTCTTGTTGATCATGCTATAACTCAAACTGTGTATTTCATGGTTATTGACTTTAAATGATATCATAGTGTATACAAATATCATGATACCTAAAGGTATTATAAACGTTATGACTCCCAAAGATACTGTTATAATTTTTGCTGGAAGTGTTTTAGGCAAAATACACTGTAATCCTGTTTTAGAATCTACAAAATCAAATGTCCAGAAAACCGGTATCGTTTCTGCAATAGCAATCATCCAAAGCACCAAAATTATCTTAATTACTTTTTTCCACACTTGCTCGTGTTGTAACTTAAATGGATAACATATAGCAATATATCTCTCTATTGATAATGCTGTCATTACTAGAACTCCATGGTTCCAAAGTAAAGACACAAATATGTATTCGACACAAAGTAAAACTTTGCATGTGATCATTCCGTTTCCATTTAAATTCATTGTATTAATATTAGTTGATAAGTTTTGATAAACGATTGATAAAATTTGAAATGTGAGAAGTAAATCCGAGATGGCTAAGTCGAACAAGTAATAATCAGTAGCGGTGTGCATGGTTTTACTGTAGTAGATGACGATACATATCACAGTGTTTCCCACACAACTTGCAACGAACACGACTAGCAATGCCACAGAAAATACCACTTTTGATGAGTACGATTCTTCTTTATTATAGGTTTCTAAAAGTTCATTCCATCCTACTGTTAATGCTTGCGTTTCGTTGGACATATTGCCGTTAGCCATATTATAATTTTACCGACCAACTATGTTACTAGCGTGGTTTTTGACACACTACTAAGAAAGGAATGTTCTACATTTTGTTAGTACTTGACCCAAGCAATTAAAGTTATTGTTTGCTAAAAATATAACAATATAAAAAAACGATAATTGGATTACTTTTTATGGAGCAACGAGGAAATGAAAGCGTTTGTACTAGGGTTGTTTTCATTATTAGCGTCGTCATGTTAATAATAGATTACATAACCTATTTAAAATGATTAAGTTTGCCAAAAAAAAGGTGCACGTGTAATTTATATAGTTTTTGTTTTATAGTTTTTCATGCGAATTGATATGTTTTTGTGAAGTTTATAGGGCACCTGACCTATAAAAATGTACAAAAACATGTAGGCATACTTAATACCAAACTAGAGTGTGTACAGCTCATTACCCGACTCCCAAAAAGAAGGAAGTTTTCAATTCAGCTGTATTTTTTATGTTCGTTACGCAGTAAATTTGAGCTTGTGAACCAACCGTACAGTAAGTGTACACGTCTCGGCTCCGTATGTCATGACAGGTAGGACGCACTGATTAAAAACTTTTGCCCAACCCAGCTGAATTCTTCTATTCACCTCGTCCTCGAGGTTATTTCTACCTAACTGCAATATATGCCCAAGGTAGACATATTTTTGAACAACCTCGAGAGTGTATTGCAATCGGTTCCGGTAGTACATGTTCATCGAACATGACCTTGGTTTCGTCCAAGTTCACCCGTAAGCCAATGCGCATAGAAGAATCAGTTAGGTCATTCAACATCTGTTGCAGCTCCTGCAGTGTCTCTGCCATTATAACGATGTCGTCCGCAAATCGCAAGTGAGAGATGTATTCGCCATTGATGTTAATGCCACTTAGTTTCCAGTTCAGCGTCTTAAACATATCCTCCATTGCATTTGTGAACCATTTCGTGGAAATAACGTCCCCTTGTCTCACTCCTCGACGCAATGATATAGACTTTGTTTGCAGGTTCTGTACTTGGACGGACATGGTGGCCGTATCGTAAAGACATCTTATCACTTGGATGTATCGCCAATCTACCTGGTAACGCTGCAGGGACTCCAGAACAGATCAGATCTCAATCTATATGTTAAATATAAAATTGTTCAACTTACTCATGCTTTCCATCAGGCAGAGCAGAGTCATTTTGGTAGGTTAAAATATTTATATATTGCCTCAATTTCGCTGTTTTAAGGTATTGTGCTAGTTAGGGTTCCGTAGCCAAATGGCAAAAAACGGAACCCTTATAGATTCGTCAAGTCTGTCTGTCTGTCTGTCTGTCTGTCTGTCTGTCCGTCCGTATGTCACAGCCAATTATTTCCGAAACTATAAGAGCTATAATATTGAAATTTGGTCAGTCGATGTATTCTGTGAACCGCATTAAGATTTTGACATGAAAATAGAAAAAAAGCAATACATTTTGGGGGTCCCCATACTTGGAACTGAAACTATAAAATTTTTTTTTCATCAAACCTATACGTGTGGGGTATCTATGGATAGGTGTTCAAAAATGATGTTGAGGTTTCTAATATCATTTTTTTCTAAACTGAATGGTTTGCGAAAGAGACCCTTCCAAAGTGGAAAAATGTGTGTCCCCCCCCCTCTAACTTCTAAAATAAGAGAGTGATAAAACTAAAAAAAATATATATTGTACATTACCATGCAAACTACCAACGAAAATTGGTTTGAACTAGATCTAGTGAGTAGTTTTTTTTTAATACGTCATAAATCGTAACACGCAATTTACCTTTCATCCAATCAATACACTAGTATAAAAACATCGATGAAAGTTACAACGAACTACAAGAACTTTTATATGATGTTACTTGCTGATACGGAACCCTTCATGGGCGAGTCCGACTCGCACTTGGCCGCTTTTTTTTTAATTCATTTAGTTAAAGTAGGATCATTTTTTGTTAATTTAATTATGGAAGTTAACTACATAAGTACGGATTATAATTATGTGTATCGAAAATAAATTTTAATAAAAGATAGACCTATCTATATGTCTATGTATTGCATAAATCCATTTAACTTAGATTTTATTACTTCCAAGTAATTCTATGTTGGGGGATTGTGAAGCTAATATATAAATAAATAAATAAATAAATAAATAATATAGGTATAATTAAATCATTTGGACATGATAACGATGACTGTATTAGATTAATAAATATACACATTTGATTTTCTCAAGATTTTTATTCATATCATAAAATATACAATAGACGACTTAAATAAATAATCTTATACAATTAATAAACCCTACTTATTTTCTGTTGCTCAAGATTATAATTATAAAGTTTGAAATAAGTAACAAATAGGATAAACTAACTAAAACCGTAATTTAAATTTATTTTATTTAAAAATGCATTACTTTCTTTCAATTCATTCCATTATGATCATCATCTCCATAGCTAAAGATGTCATCTTTTGGGTCATAAACTTTCCGAAAGGTTTGTCACAACAAACGGTTCGGTGTTTCCCGCATCTAAAGTCTGCCTGGAACCTTCACTAGATTATTTTAACACCTTTCTTGTTTTGAATAATATGGAAATGCCTGCCAAAACACTATATTATACCTGATGGAAACTAAAACGTTACAATACCTTGTGCCGAGTACATCCAAACAATTTAGCGCTAATCGTACTATATACTACACATATAAGTTCATCTAACTAGGTTATTTTTTTATTTAAGCAACAACAGTAGTGTTACAAATATGATAATAAATTATAAAAATAATTTATATCATTCTTAAACATTCCTTTAGTCATCCGATGCATACATTCGTGGAATATAGTTGTTATAAAATACAACCTGCTTAGGCCGCTAAGACACGCTTAGAAACATCGTGTCTTCTGCAGATAGCGTCAATTCTTCATGTATATGACAAGAATTTCGTTAAATCTAGAGAAGAATCTTATTCACTGCAAGTAAGACAAATAGAATATAATTTTCTGGTGGTTGGCTTAGTCACGTTTTATCCTGTTTAAGTTTAAAATCAATTGGTGCAGATTTTTTCAGTTTTTGAACATATTCACCAACTTAACAATTTTATGTAGATTGGAAGTGCATCTTAGCCGCATCTACAGATCTATACAAACTTATTTCAGTAGTCCGCTTTTTTATATATTTATTCCACAGCATCTGTAAATGTTAAAAAGTTTAGAACTAAGTATCTACCTTTCGAAGCACTTATGCTTACTCTAAATAAAAAAGTTTTGTACACTCATAGCAAAATCAGAAGATAATCAGAAGGTATGAAATAAGAGAAAATTATAATTTATTACGCAACTAATTTTGATTGAAATTTCCACTCATCACATCAATCAATCAATCACAACCTCTCACCGGTGCTTTGGTTTAGGTTTGATACTAATATAACAATTATATTATAATTATTTTGCAGCATTACAAGTGAGTTTAGTGACAAAACGGTGAATTGGAGCAAGGTGAAAATGAAGCAAAAGGTGAAGTTTGAGATGTAGGTTTTAATAATTTAAAACCTCCATCTGAAACTTTAACTTTTTAGTAATAATGGGTTTACTAACGCGACTTATATAGTAAAAAAAGGGGTTACTGGATCTATGAGGCTGTTATATGACTCCGGTCCATATGCTGAAATATAGCTCTTTTATGGCAATAATCCGCTTGTCAGTTCTGATAACCAAGAAAGTCAGACCTGATGTAAGTGTGATTATATAAACTTTCGAAAAGTGTTAAAGCTAATACAACTAGATTACGTTTAAAATTTAATTATCTTACCTTAAATTAAATTTAGACAGGAGTGGCGATTACTCCACCGACAAGGGACTGACCCTTAAATTAAGAAGAAGAAATTAAATTTAATTACCTTAAATGCTTTTCTAAACTTTACAGATATGAGACTGAACAGTAATGGATTCACCACAGTACTGAACCAACTGTTGAATACCGAAGTTTTTAGAAGAGACGCGAACCACTGCAAAGGATACAAAAGTTAGCTATTAAAGTTATATTAATATTTAACTGTGTAATGGTTTCTCACCTCTAAGTGTGTCTTCGTTTTGATTTCAATGAAGTACATGAATATTCTTAGAATGAAGTGTGGGAGCCAGCACACAACGAAAGACACCGTCAATGCAACTGTAGATCAGAGTTTATAATAAGAATTGATAAATGATTCGTATTTAAAATTAATTATGTAAATTATTCAGAAACTTGCCAATTAAATTGGTAACATTTTTTCCATTCCGAATGCTCTTGTTGACCATACTATAACTCAAATTGTGTGTTTCATGGTTTTTGACTCCAAATGATATCATAGTGTATACAAATATCATAATAACCAAAGGTATTAAAAACGTTATTACTCCCACAGATACTGTTATAACTTTTGCTCGAAGAGTTTTAGGCATAATACACTGCAATCCTGTTTTAGAATCTACAAAATCAAATGTCCAGAAAATCGGTATTGTTTCTGCCATAGCAATCATCCAAAGCACCAAAATGATTTTAACAACTCTTTTACACACTGGTACACGCTGAAACCTGAATGGACAACATATCGCAATATACCTTTCTATAGATAAAGCTGTCATTACTAGAATCCCGTGGTTCCATAGGAACGATATATACATATATTGGATACAAATAGAAACTTTGCATGTAATTCTTCCATTATGATATTCCATGGTATAATCATTTTTACTCAATTTTTGGTAAACGACCATCAATACTGGAAATGTTAGAAGTAAATCAGAGACAGCTAAATCAAACAAGTAGTAGTCAGTTACGGTGTGCATGGATTCACTGTAGTAGATGACGGTACATATCGCAATGTTTGCCACACAACCTACAACGAACACGACTAGTAATGCCACAGCAAATATTAATTTAGATGAGAACGATTCCTCTGTCAAAATTTCATCCCATCCATCTGTCAATAGATCCGTGTAATTAGACATATTCACAACTTAATTATTAAATTGAACACTGTTAGAACTACTAGGTAGTCATTGGCACTTTATGATTCCACTTAAAAGAGCTGTACTAGTACAATGTTTACTGTTTGATATTTGGTACGCTACTAATCTAATGTGTTATTTCGTTAGTGCTTTTTCCATCAAGTAATTTCGGCAATATTGTTGGCATAGAAGTATATGTATACGATAATTGGATGACGTGTTAATGGAGAATTTGAGTGGAGCCATAAATGAAAATGTGTGTAACCACCCAAGGTGGGTGTCATTTCATTGATGACGTTTGATATTGATAAGAGGTTATCAAAAACTATTTGAGCTATTAACTCGTCCATGTAAACCACTCCCATATGTGTTTTTTTAACACGTATTGAGTCTCGGTTATATAGATATTGTTGCACTTTTTATTGATAAATATTCACAAATCACTTGTCCCTGTGGTGACGGATTAAGAATACAGAGTGCCAGGGATAAACTACGCAAGACAACATCAATGCGAAGAGAAGGAAATCTTGAAACCAACCGTATACCAACCCGTCTGGCTAGCGTGGTATAGTAGGCCGAAACCACCTTTCTAAGGAGAGGCCTATGTCGAGCAGTGGACTGTTGAAGGCTGTTGATGATGACGATGATTCACAAATCAGAAATAACTAGTTTTCGCCTCCGTCCGCTTGTATATCGGTTATCGCTGTAAAAATAGCCTATGTCGTTTCTCAGGCTCTAGAATATGTATCTGTCTATGAAATTTATTTATTTTCGATTCAGTAGTTTTGGTGTCAAAGTGCGACATATTTACTTACTATTACTTTCGCATTTAAAATCTTAGCAATGATTACACGACATAACTACACGAGTCGAACTTCATACGTTAAGTAATCACATTTTAAAGGAAAATTATCAGAAATTAAAACTAGCTAAGAGTTTAACTTTTAAGGCTTATTTGTAATAATTTTCTTTTTTACTTTACTTACAAGCAACATTACTATGTTCATGATTCGTGTTTCCTGTATCTTTTTATCATTAATTCATATTACAATAATCACTTCATTCGTCGCCGTCTCATTCTCCTAAAATTAATATTGCCACTAATTTGACAATTTCAAAAATTACAGAAAAACCATTTTATGTCTAGAGCAAAAACATATTA
The DNA here is from genome assembly GCA_932526445.1 of Phragmatobia fuliginosa. NCBI lineage: Eukaryota > Metazoa > Arthropoda > Insecta > Lepidoptera > Erebidae > Phragmatobia > Phragmatobia fuliginosa. The sequence goes on along the minus strand of OW052064.1, from coordinate 8,110,824 downwards.
TTTTTCAACATTTTATTTTTTAGGTACGTTGATTTTACACGAATGTGCCGACTCGACCAGGGCGGTGCTATCCTAGCATAAAAGATTAAACCAATAAATTACAGCATTCATTCGGTTGTATTTCCTTAGTGAATGCGAAACCGGAGGCTCAATTATGCAGAAACAGCCATGGTGTAGGTCACCATGTTCCATTATGTGTACTCACAATGGTGATAACCACTTTTGAATTATGCTCGTGCTTTCCTTTAGGCATTATCACTATGAAAACTATATCTACTGAATCTTTTCTGTATTTTTTAATCATTCATCCTGCATTATAATTGCACAAGCAGATTTAATGCAATCTGACATTTAGCTATCAGTCAATCTTGAGTTGGTTCAGTAAGGGACAAGCTGAGTCCAGAAGGAAATGAGTCCAGAAGGAAATCCCCTCCCTGGACTCCTTCCAATACAAAGGCGCAGAGAGGGTCACACCGTGTGGTTTTAGTCGGTTCGAGTCCGACACACCACCCCGCCGTAACCCCCGACGGGGTGACGGTCCGCGGGGATTTCCACACGTAATAAAAAAAAAAAAAAAAAAAGTAAGGGACAAGCCAGAACCATATGTATGTTAGAATTAAGAGACAAAAAATCTATAAATTGAAAAACAATAATAATTATAAATGAAACGCCTTTGTCAGACACGAAAAGAGAGTGAACGATTTATTACTCATACTATTACAATATTTACTTAACACACAAATAGTATGTCCGACGCGGAAATCGAACCCGAGATCTCTAGCACGCAGTCGCACTGATACCACTGGCTACCACTGCGCCACTGAGGCGTTATTTAAGGTACAAGAACAACCGCGGGTAACACCACGGGGCTCAGCTAGTTATAGATAAATTGTTTTATGCAATGCTATAGTAAAGTTTCTTTGCAATTTTATCTAATATCACTTATAATAATGTGATATCTAATATAATAAACAGTATTGATTAAGAGACTGATATTTCCATTGTGACTATCCAATATTATTATCTCGTATTTCTCATATCTAATTTAACACCTAATACCATTTTAAAAGTACGCTTAAGTAAAATCCAATTATCTTATTCAAACTCCAAATAATAAAGTATTAATTCTATAATTATATCAAGGTCTACAAAAGTGATTTTACTTTGCTTTGCATCAATATGGCGGCCTAGTGTGATGCAACTGCATAATTGGGCCTCAGGTCTCACACTCACCAACGAAATACGACAGCACGAATGCATTTTTAGGTTGGTCTACTGTGTGAAGATAGTACTTCACCTGCCGAGTCAGATCGTTATTATTGAAGTCAGCGTGGCTCTGCTACCTTTAAGAATAGTGTTGTAAAATTAGTTTTACAACACTGCAGCCTCCAAACAAAAAAAACTAGTTTACTTATTTCTTCACCGTACTCTACATCTTTTCTTTACTTCTTCTTCTTTCTGTTACCTTCTAAATTGTTTTCTTTTGTTTTCGACACCCACATGAACGGTTATGGTCGTTGCCATTGCAGGTACACAGAAACACATGATACACTTGAACTTGGTAATACACGATAGAAATGTTGGTGAGCCGAAGCTGAGGTTAGAGGGAGATAATCTAATTGTACACTTTTTTTATTAGATGCTTGTTTAGCAAAGGAAAGGTAACGATAATTATCAATGCAGGTGATTTTTGTTGAAGCATTATAGACGGTAAGAAGAAAGTGAATTCCTTGACCGGTTATGAGTTTTTGGCGTAATCTTCACACTTGGGATACACTTTACTAAATCGTGTTTTTCGAAAAATATACAGCCAGTAAAAGCTTGTAAAAATTAAAGCTGGCGTTTTCATTTAGGGAAAATCGATAAACTCTCGTCTGTAAAAATCTGAAGATTGATTAGCCTTGCCTGATGAATTTTTAAAAAAAAATCACTTGAAGTTCGAGCAGTAATTAATACCAACAGATCAACGTCATCACCAATAACAACATTCAGATTGATACGTGGTTCAGTGACGAGCTTACCATGAGCCACGGTGTACCGTAGGGTAGCAACTTAGAACCAAGCCTATTCCTGGTGTATATCAATGACCTTTGTCAGCTTTGTCTTCACTGTGGAAATATATTTTTTTATGCCGATGACATAGCATTGATTTTAAGTGGAATTACCTGGGAAATACCCCCAGGTAATTTCTGTTCCCAAACAGCCGACAGATGTTGCTCAATGTCACGTGGTCACACCTAAGAGACGGGTTTTAATCACCACAAATTCTCAAATTTACTCATTATATGTTTTAGTCACGCAGACTGAAAATTTTACTTGTATTACGCATCTAAGAATATTCAAAAATAGCGTAGTCATGCACATTGAGAAGAAAACAGCTTCAGCTAACTTTCGAAAAGCTTTTTTAAAAATGATTTGGTGAATCTTAGAGAAAAAAGTATAGGAACAATTTTTGTAGATGATTGCCTGATCTATATTTGTTTTTTGAGCTATTTTATCGTCAATCTAAGCACTTAGCCAAAAAACCCAGAAAAATAATTTTAGCAACAATAAAAAATATTACACTCACTTAGTGCTATCCCGGACTGTTTATACATTTACAGCTTGTTGGGAATTTATGCAAAGGTTAATTACTATTTTGAACGGGCTATATAATTGTCCACCCAAGAATAATTATCGTGATGAGCACGCCCACTTACTCTATGTCTGAGTGTAATAAAGAGTGTCTGAGAGAAATAAATAAATTATTATTATTTAATATCTTAATTTTTACGCACCACTCAAAATTGTTGGGCAATAACAAACCAAGTATTCAGAACGTAAGCAATTTATTCAATTAATCACACAGCCTTATATGATTAACATCACAACAAAATGATAAAGCGATACAAGTATGTAATACAGTGACATCTATGGAGTTACCTCGAAACTAACGGTTACACTCGAACACTTGATTTAAAATTAATCTTAAACTTTCTGAGTAGGTGTATGCGTGTGCCTAATTATGGATCATTATCATTTCTCCACTTTACTTTTTCAAAAGCAACTGTAGCAACCTAGATCATGACTGTATTAATTCCTATGGTGATTTATTTTATTCGCACGAAGTACAATAGCGGATTTTAATACCACAGGCATTCTCTACTATCTTCTAGTCTACCATGGGATAGTGCAGAAATCAAAAAGTGGAAGCATGATCAAATTTTCATGATTATATTATACAAAGATTAAAAACTTTTATTCTGGTCATATGTTCACTGCCCAAGATGATAGCCTCGTACTTGATAGGGTTTACAGTTAAACCGAATTTACCTGACTAATTTATCTTATCTACAGCAGCTAGGTAATAAAGGTGTAAGTCACTGACATAAAGATAGTACGCACACTGAGGATTCTTTGTGATAAGAATAATAAAGAGAAAATAACAGAGGTAGATTGGTCGACACAGACAGACTGCTGGTGCACTCTTAGGGCCGAAACTGCGTTAAGCGGTTATCGATAAAACGCAATGTATTCCAGGCAACCTTGGGATGGAAAAAAATTGATAGTGAAAAAAACGAAATTCATGGGTAGTTTTGGTAGGAGTAGCAAAAGAAAAAGTAAGAGAATATTAATGAATGGGATATGGCTTAACGGCTTAACGCAGTTTCAACCCTTGGATATAAAGAGAACCATTCTAATATACCAGGCGATATCATATGATACAAAATGTTATAAGCATTTTAGAAATCAATCAAAGCTAACACTCGAACTTTGGAGTTCTCAATTGCCGTTCGAATGTCACCTTATAAACTGTGATACATGGTATTAGAAAGGAAATATAGAAATTGGGTGTAAATAACACCAGAGTAGATTTAAGTGCCTAAGGGAGGGCTAACAAACGCATTGAACCACAAGGAATTAAATTTCTCTCAGTCGAGTGAAAAATTCGCTTTAAACATAATCGCTGGATGAAAATTATCAATATCTAATCATAGGAGTGATCATGAGACGGTTAATGCTGTCACTGCCCATTGCGTTGGACTTAATGGAGAGGATTATCTTTTTAATATTCTTTATTGATTTATTTAAACTTATTGCACATGCTGTACAAAGGCGGACTTAATGCCATGAGGCATTTTCTACCAGTCAACTTTAGGGTGGTGTAGAAGTATGATGTGGTGGGTGCAAAAATAGAAAAAATAATCGAATTAAATATAGTAACTGTAAAACAGGTATTGTATTTTATATTAAGGATGACATTAGATTTTATAAAAAAATATATCCAAATGAATAATAAAAATATGAATTATGTTCATATAGAAGTCAAGATACATAAATAAAACATACATATTACATAAACATACATATAAAGAATGCGCTCTATGCTCTATAAAGTGCAATACATAAATTGAAAATAATATAACAGCACTCAGTCAGGTACTAACGTTGAGATTGTTGTATTAACTGGTGCAACTGAAAAAACGAGGTAGGTCAACCAGGTATTGTGTGATGCTTGGTCTGGTAATCTAATAGTGGTAAAAAATAAATATAGATTAATATCATCCTATTCAAAGCTCGTAGAAGAGATACATCTCTCAGATTAACGATACCGAAGACCCCGAAGTATCTCCAGATATAGGAAGCCAGAGAACAATTGAGATTGTTGATGATATGGTAGCGTTTAACGTTGCTGATGAGCAACGTTAAACGCTACCAACCTGAGACCAGTTTGCCTCGTTCCTGGTTTTCCGATATGTTATTATTATTATTATTTTAAAATACCTTTTTTCTTGTTTGCCAAAATTTAAAATCTCTAAAATCTCATACAGTATTTGGATCTCGCAAAGAATAGACGTGTTATCGGTTGATTTCTAAATGCTCTGCATTACAACAGCGAAAAGTGTTCCTTATTGTAAAAGTAATAAGTGCGTTCGGCGGAAGAAAGGACGAAACAAAATCCCTGAGTGTGTTTCGTCCATTCTTCTCAGGGCTAGTCCAGTTAGGAAAGGCCGAACTGATCTGCTCAAAAAAAAAAAAGTGTAACTTGCAAAAGTGTTCATGTAACCTAATTGCAGAATAAATGATTTGATTTGATTTGCATAACTCGTGTATCACAGAACTAGACACGCGCATTAGTCGTCTTGCTCCTACATCCTAGTGATCCTTTTCCCGCAACGCCGCTTTCGTCCGCGAACTGTCAAGTCATCGATATAATTTACATTGACATCTGCCCTGCCGGATCTTCATGTTCTGATATACACGCTGTAGTATATGCGATTATTCGAGTAACTTGAACAGCATACATACGCTGTTTCGCGTGCTCTCGCGGGCTAGCAACACTGCCGGAGAACTGTCACTATCTACAAGCGCATGGCGAGAGGTAGCACTGCGCGGGAAAGTGTAGTTCAGAGCAGAGTTAAATACGTGGGCATTGTCAAGCCAGTGTTTAGTTATTGCAGGTTGAAAGGAACTAAACAAACACTATACCCGATTCGGGTGATTCAACAAACAACAACAATCCTCGCCGTTTAAAGAAAGGGAAGAGAGGATGACATTGCAGCAATGTTTGTTAAGCTGTCGCTGGATATGACATCACAATTAGCTCTTTTAAACTCAGCTATGCAACAAAATTACTAGCATCTAGCCACACGAGGTACTTTTCTTTTTAAACGCTCATTGGAGCTAACCGCATTCCCGATATTATGGAAAAGAGCCCTCATCGCACCCATCCACAAAAAAAGCCCAAAATCTATGATTGAGAATTAAGGTAATCGCACACTTATCAGAGGCGAACGCGTAGAACGAGCCGAACGAAGCGAATTTTAGAATTATTTATATGAAATCTCATGAAACCTCGCACACTTACCCGCGTCGAATCATCCGCATCTGGAAGAACCCCAGAAATCCTAGACGAATTCGGATGACGTCATAAAATTCGGCGCGGATGATGCGGTCGCCTCGGTCGATGCGCCCGCATTCTATCAGTTGCGTATGACAGAGCAACGAACGAGTACTATATCTTGAAATGATTTCTTCGACGCGGTCGATGCTTTCGGCGCGGTCGATTCTTCCGCTGCGGATAAGTGTGCGAGGCCTCCTTGACTTCGGTTCGTTCGGCGAGGATAAGTTTGCGATCACCATTATCGACCAATCTCAATCTTAAATGTACTTGCCAAATTGTTTGAGTAAGTAGTATATGCAAAACTTATACCACGTTATATCTAAGGGCATTCCCGAGTCACAGCACGGGTTTCTTAGAGGACGTTCAACTCTAACTAATTTGGCCATATTTACAGATTTTGTTTTAGAGCACATGGAAGGGGGAGGGCAGATTGACGTGATTTTGATCGGGTGGATCACGTCATTCTGCTAAAAAAACTACAATCTCTGGGTATCCACGGATTACATTGAAATCCCTTCGGGCGTCCCGCAGGGCTCACATTTCGCTGCACTTCTCTACAACGCATACAAACACGACATCTATCAAAGTATTAAAACGGCCTCTCACCTGTTGTATGCAGATGATAAAAAAATCTTTGTGAAAATTGATAATAACACTGACTGTTTACACTTACAAAACGATCTCGGTAGTATAAACAACTATTATACAAAAAACAAAATAACAGTAAATATTTCAAAACGTCAATGCATAAGCTGTAGTCGTAAAAGAAATATTATAAATTATAACTATTGGACCAAGAGCCCAGAGCCGCCAGACCTACGTCATTAGTGCAAAGCTGAAATTTTCAGGATTATTAGTACAATGTCTTGTTAAGATGTATGCGTACCCATTAGCTTGAAAGCGGGGCCGTTTCTGAGGTAGCGCGAAGTAAAGATGGATAAAAACCTTACTTGCCTACGTTAAAGGTGCAAAGCTAGTATTTAGATATTTTATCAAGAATATTATTTAAAATTAAAATTCATTACTGCCAGACACTTTCCGTGGGCCATTACTTCTGCCAGACGTCTTGAAAGTTGTGAAAAAATTAGGTAAAGTACGTTACAGTAGCAAACCTAAATTTTATACATATTATCTAAGGTAGGTACTATTTTAAGACCCTTTGTATGCGGCCAGACCAATCTGAAGGGCCAATCATCCCCCCAGACACCTTAAAATTATTTGTAGTAATTAGGAAGCTGAGGTATATCATCTGTGGTATTATTTCAAGAATAGAATTGTAAAATATTAAATGGTTTTTACACGCTTTTTATTAGCTTCACCTGTATGTTTGTTTGTTTGTAACCAACTCCTTTGGGTGCGATTTTGATTTTGGTTACCTATACCAAATAAGTAAATAACTAAACTAAATAAGTATATAACTAAACTAAATAAGTGTATAACTAAACTAAATATGTATATAACTAAACTAAATAAGTATATGTATAACTAAACTAATTAAGTATATAACTAAACTTAACAAGTATATAACTAAACTAAATAAGTATATAACTAAACTAAAAAAGTATATAACTAAACTAAATAAGTATATAGCTAAACCAAATAAGTAGATTAACTAAACTAAATAAGTATATAACTAAACTAAATAAGTATATAACTAAACTAAATAGGTATATGTATAACTAAACTAATTAAGTATATAACTAAACTTAACAAGTATATAACTAAACTAAATAAGTATATAACTAAACTAAAAAAGTATATAACTAAACTAAATAAGCATATAGCTAAACTTAACAAGTATATAACTAAAGTAATTAAGTATATAGCTAAACCAAATAAGTAGATTAACTAAACTAAATAAGTATATAACTAAACCAAATAAGTATATAACTAAACCAAATAAGTATATAACTAAACTAAATAAGTATATAACTAAACTAAATAAGTATATGTATAACTAAACTAATTAAGTATATAACTAAACTTAACAAGTATATAACTAAACTAAATAAGTATATAACTAAACTAAATAAGTATATAACTAAACCAAATAAGTATACAACTAAACCAAATAAGTATATAACTAAACTAAATAAGTATATAACTAAACTAAATAAGTATATGTATAACTAAACTAATTAAGTATATAACTAAAGTTAACAAGTATATAACTAAACTAAATGAGTATATAACTAAACTAAATAAGTATATAACTAAACCAAATAAGTATATAACTAAACCAAATAAGTATATAACTAAACTAAATGAGTATATAACTAAACTAAACAAGCATATAACTAAACTAAATAAGTATATAACTAAATAAAAAAGTATATACCTAAACTAAATAAGCATATAGCTAAACTTTACAAGTATATAACTAAAATAATTAAGTATCTAACTAAACTAAATAAGTATATAACTAAACCAAATCAGTATATAACTAAACCAAATAAGTATATTACCAAACTAAATATGTATATAACTAAACTAAATGTGTATATAACTAAACTAAACAAGTATATAACTAAACTAAATAAGTATATAACTAAACTAAACAAGCATATAACTAAACTAAATAAGTATATAACTAAATAAAAAAGTATATTACTAAACTAAATAAGTATATAACTAAACTAAATAAGTATATAACTAAATTATATAACTATATAGCTAAACCAAATAAGATGATAACTAAACTAAATAAGTATAAAACTAAACCAAATAAGTATATTTGGTTTAGTTATATACTTATTTAGATTAGTTATATACTTAGTTTAGTAATGTACTAACTTATTTAGTTAGGTACTTATTTAGTTTAGTTATATACTTATTTAGTTTAGTAATATACTTTTTTATTTTGTTATATATTTGTTTAGATACTTGTTTAGTTTAGTTATATACATATTTAGTTTAGTTATATACTTATTTGGTTTAGTTATATACTTATTTAGTTTAGTTATATACTTGTAAATAAGTAAATAAAAAAGTATATTACTAAACTAAATAAGTATATAACTAAACGAAATAAGTATATAACTAAACTAAATATGTATATAAAAAAACTAAATATGTATATAACTAAACTAAAGAAGTATATAACTAAACTAAACAAATATATAACTAAATAAAAAAGTATATAACTAAACTAAATAAGTATATAACTAAACTAAATAAGTATATAACTAAATAAAAAAGTATATTAATAAACTAAATAAGTATATAACTAAACTAAATAAGTATATAACTAAACTAAATAAGTATATAACAAAACTAAATATGTATATAACTAAACTAAAGAAGTATATAACTAAACTAAACAAATATATAACTAAATAAAAAAGTATATTACTAAACTAAATAAGTATATAACTAAACTAATTAGGTATATAACTAAACCAAATAAGTATATAACTAAACTAAGTAACTATATAACTAAATAAGTACCTAACTAAATAAGTTAGTACATTACTAAACTAAGTATATAACTAAACTAAATAAGTATATAACTAAACTAAACAAGTATATAACTAAACTAAATAAGTATATAACTAAACTTAACAAGTATATAACTAAACTAATTAAGTAAATAACTAAACTAAACAAGTATATAACTAAACCAAATTAGTGTATAACTAAACCAAATAAGTAGATAACTAAACTAAATAAGTATAAAACTAAATAAGTACCTAACTAAATAAGTTAGTACATTACTAAACTAAGTATATAACCAAACTAAATAAGTATATAACTTAACCAAATAAGTATATAACTAAACTAAATATGTATATAACTAAACTAAAGAAGTATATAACTAAACTAAACAAATATATAACTAAATAAAAAAGTATATTACTAAACTAAATAAGTATATAACTAAACTAAATAAGTATATAACTAAACTAATTAGGTATATAACTAAACCAAATAAGTATATAACTAAACTAAAGAAGTATATAACTAAACTAAACAAATATATAACTAAATAAAAAAGTATATTACTAAACTAAATAAGTATATAACTAAACTAAATAAGTATATAACTAAATTATATAACTATATAGCTAAACCAAATAAGATGATAACTAAACTAAATAAGTATAAAACTAAACCAAATAAGTATATTTGGTTTAGTTATATACTTATTTAGATTAGTTATATACTTAGTTTAGTAATGTACTAACTTATTTAGTTAGGTACTTATTTAGTTTAGTTATATACTTATTTAGTTTAGTAATATACTTTTTTATTTTGTTATATATTTGTTTAGATACTTGTTTAGTTTAGTTATATACATATTTAGTTTAGTTATATACTTATTTGGTTTAGTTATATACTTATTTAGTTTAGTTATATACTTGTAAATAAGTAAATAAAAAAGTATATTACTAAACTAAATAAGTATATAACTAAACGAAATAAGTATATAACTAAACTAAATATGTATATAAAAAAACTAAATATGTATATAACTAAACTAAAGAAGTATATAACTAAACTAAACAAATATATAACTAAATAAAAAAGTATATAACTAAACTAAATAAGTATATAACTAAACTAAATAAGTATATAACTAAATAAAAAAGTATATTAATAAACTAAATAAGTATATAACTAAACTAAATAAGTATATAACTAAACTAAATAAGTATATAACAAAACTAAATATGTATATAACTAAACTAAAGAAGTATATAACTAAACTAAACAAATATATAACTAAATAAAAAAGTATATTACTAAACTAAATAAGTATATAACTAAACTAATTAGGTATATAACTAAACCAAATAAGTATATAACTAAACTAAGTAACTATATAACTAAATAAGTACCTAACTAAATAAGTTAGTACATTACTAAACTAAGTATATAACTAAACTAAATAAGTATATAACTAAACTAAACAAGTATATAACTAAACTAAATAAGTATATAACTAAACTTAACAAGTATATAACTAAACTAATTAAGTAAATAACTAAACTAAACAAGTATATAACTAAACCAAATTAGTGTATAACTAAACCAAATAAGTAGATAACTAAACTAAATAAGTATAAAACTAAATAAGTACCTAACTAAATAAGTTAGTACATTACTAAACTAAGTATATAACCAAACTAAATAAGTATATAACTTAACCAAATAAGTATATAACTAAACTAAATATGTATATAACTAAACTAAAGAAGTATATAACTAAACTAAACAAATATATAACTAAATAAAAAAGTATATTACTAAACTAAATAAGTATATAACTAAACTAAATAAGTATATAACTAAACTAAATAAGTATATAACTAAACTAATTAGGTATATAACTAAACCAAATAAGTATATAACTAAACTAAATAAGTATATAACTAAACTAAATAAGTATATAACAAAACTAAATATGTATATAACTAAACTAAAGAAGTATATAACTAAACTAAACAAATATATAACTAAATAAAAAAGTATATTACTAAACTAAAGAAGTATATAACTAAACTAAACAAATATATAACTAAATAAAAAAGTATATTACTAAACTAAATAAGTATATAACTAAACTAATTAGGTATATAACTAAACCAAATAAGTATATAACTAAACTAAGTAACTATATAACTAAATAAGTACCTAACTAAATAAGTTAGTACATTACAGTTTAGTTATATACTAAACTAAATAAGTATATAACTAAACTAAACAAGTATATAACTAAACTAAATAAGTATATAACTAAACTTAACAAGTATATAACTAAACTAATTAAGTATATAACTAAACTAAACAAGTATATAACTAAACCAAATAAGTATATAACTAAACCAAATAAGTAGATAACTAATCTAAATAAGTATATAACTAAACCAAATAAGTGTATAACTAAACTAAATATGTATATAACTAAACTAAACAAGTATCTAAACAAATATATAACTAAATAAAAAAGTATATTACTAAACTAAATAAGTATATAACTAAACTAAATAAGTATATAACTAAACCAAATAAGTATATAACTAAACTAAGTAACTATATAACTAAACCAAATAAGTATATAACTAAACTAAGTAACTATATAACTAAATAAGTACCTAACTAAATAAGTTAGTACATTAATAAACTAAGTATATAACTAAACTAAATAAGTATATAACTAAACCAAATAAGTATATAACTAAACTAAATAAGTATATAACTAAACTAAATACGTATATAACTAAACTAAATAAGTATATAACTAAACTAAATAAGTATATAACTAAATAAAAAAGTATATTACTAAACTAAATAAGTATATAACTAAACTAAATAAGTATATAACTAAACTAAATAAGTATATAACTAAACTAAATATGTATATAACTAAACTAAACAAGTATATAACTAAACCAAATAAGTATATAACTAAACTAAGTAACTATATAACTAAATAAGTACCTAACTAAATAAGTTAGTACATTACTAAACTAAGTATATAACTAAACTAAATAAGTATATAACTAAACTAAACAAGTATATAACTAAACTAAATAAGTATATAACTAAACAAAATCAAAATCAAAATCAAAGCATTTATTTCAAGTAGGCCAGTTACAGGCACTTTTGAATTGTCGAAACAAAAATGTAGCTACAGTCCCAGTCACAAGACACAAAAACTGTGAAAGTACTGTAGTTGCCCATTCCCTAGCGTAGATCTCTATGGAGAAGAACGGGCAAGAAACTCCATGGACACTCTTTTAAATCAAAATGTTTTTACAAAATCATGGTTACATCATTCATGTTGAGATGGTACATTATGTGAGAACGATGTAGCAAGACGTGCACGTTAAAAGTGTCCATAGTACAACAAAAATACAATTGAAAAATAAAATAATTAATTCAAATAAGCCGTGGCAACTAAGAGATGACCAGTCACAACTGACAGCGCCCGTTCACGAACATGACGCATGGATCCGCACCATTCAACTCAACCATTTTGAAGGGAATCAAATGATCAGACACACGCGCCACCATCAGCGTGACATTTGAGTGAGCATGACATACTCTCAACCGCCAGGGCAGATTCAGGTCAAGAAAAGACGTAGGTTTCCAGTGAATGATAGCTTGAATAGCTTCCTAGTACATAGTACTCACACAATATGGGCTATGCGATTATATAACACTAAAGAGATTGAATCTATACAATGCAAAGAAAGTTGTACAATCTTCAGCAGCTCCAACAATACCATTCAATGCTATCAATTTATGCGCCCCTGTCCTTGTGAAGCAGGACCAGCATTGAGCCAAGCATTTTTATCAGCGATATAATCGCTCAACTTGTAATATGCTTGCTTACATAGTGTGCGTTTAATGCATGTTTTAAATTTTGTCTCATTCAGTTCAAGAATACTTTGTGGAATTTTATTATAGCATCTCAAACAGTACCCCATAAAAGAAGAGTCTACTTTAGCGAGTCTAAAGCCTGGCTGAACTAGTTGGTCCCTATTTCTAGTACTGTAATTATGTTTGTCACCTCTTTTGCCAAAAAGATGAAGATTTTTCCTAACGTACATTATGTTTTCGTAGATGTATTGACTATGTACCGTCATGATGCCAATATTCTTAAACAGTTCCCTTAGAGAATCGCGCCTACGAAGATTATATATGGCTCTGATGGCTCTTTTTTGCAGAATAAATATAGACTCAATATCTGCAGCCCGTCCCCATAACAAGATGCCGTAAGACATTATACTATGAAAGTAACTGAAATAGACCAGTCTAGCGGTATCTTCATCAGTAAATTGACGGATTTTTCTAATAGCATATGCTGCTGAACTTAGCCGCCCCGCAAGAGATGTTAAATGAGAACCCCATTGTAGCCCTGCATCAAGCGTAATCCCCAGGAAAACAGTTTTATCTACGAATTCAAGTTTCTCTTTATTCAAAATTATATCACAATCACTACTCTTAACATTCGGTAAAGCAAATCTTATGCATTTGGTTTTTTTTTCATTTAATACCAAATTGTTTGCTGTGAACCAATTCTGGACTTGAACTAGGGCATTATTCACGTCATCTAGATTTTGGGCCCGTCTTTTTATCTTAAAAATTAAGGAAGTGTCATCAGCAAATAACACCATATTTTGAGGTTGATTTTTTAATAAATATGGTAGATCATTTATATATACTAGAAAGAGGAAAGGACCCAATATTGAGCCTTGAGGAACCCCCATTTTTACTTTTAAACCCTGTGAATTAACACCATTTATTTGTACATATTGTTGTCTATCACTCAAATAAGATTTAACCAAATCCAGTGCAAGTTTTCCTAGTCCGTAATGCTCAAGTTTCAAAAGTAATGTGTCGTGATTTACGCAATCAAATGCTTTGGAGAGGTCACAAAAAATTCCTATGGCGTCTTGGGACTCTTCCCACGCAGTAAATATATGCTTTAATAAGGTTACACCGGCGTCAGTTGTACAACGTCCCTTGGTGAAACCATACTGTTGATCATGTATGATTCTGTTGGTGTTAAAATGATCGAGCATTTGATTAAGCATTACCTTTTCAAAAACTTTGCTAAAAACTGGTAACACGGATACAGGTCTATAATTATTAGTATCTTTACTGTCCCCGGATTTGAAAAGAGGTATTACTTTACTGTATTTCATTAAATCAGGGAAAACTCCTTGGTCAACACATAAATTAAAAATTAAAGCTAAGTATGGGGCTATAGTCTCAAGTATGGATGTACAAACTTTGATAGACATTCCCCATAGATCTTCGGTCAGTTTGATTTTTATTTGCCGGAAAGCCTTAATAACTATCTTAGGGTTAATGTGTTTAAATTTAAATTCAGCCAGGCAGCTAGACACATTCGCCTTTAATAAATCAATTGAGACATCAGGTGAGGAATTAAGAGCCTCTGTAGTTTTTGATGGTATATTAGTAAAGAAATTTACAAATTCTTCAGCTACTTCCTGATTTGAGCTTTTAGGACCACATGCTGTATCTAATGTGTAGCTAGTGTTACGTATTTTCTTCCTGTTAGTCTCGTTATTTATGACTTTCCAAACTGTCTTTATTTTATTTTCTGCTGATTTGATCTTGTTGCTAATGTGCAGGGCTTTAGCAACCTTGCATGTATTTCTAAAAGTTTTTGAATACTTAGCAACATACTTGTTAAAAGTTTCAGAGTTTATAAAAGGCTTAAGGCCATAAAGCTCAAATAGTCTTTCCCTACTTATTCTGATACCTTTAGTTGCCCAATCACTAAATATAAATTTAGGGCAAATACTTTTTGTCTTCTTTTCAAAAGTTTTGTTGAATTCCGTGTGAACTATTGAAAAGAAACGCTCATACAATTGATTTATATTAATATCGTCAAGGCTCATAAGACTTAATTTGTTTTGTAGGGAATTATTATATCTATCTAATTTGCTGGAAGTTATAGGTCTAAATTTAATCTGAACTTTTTGCAATGGCGTGTTACACCTAAAAGTTACTGTTTGTCCACTATGGTCAGACGGTAGACAATTTACTATGGCTTTATCTAAGTAATTACAATTGCAGAAAACATTATCTATACAAGTAGCAGAAGATGGAGTGACTCTAGTAGGTTCTATAAAAGTGTTGGTCAAGTCAAATGACTTAAAAAGATTTATTAACCGACTACTATTTGAATTTTCTTCTAAAATATTGATATTAAAATCACCACAAATAATTGTATATTTATTACTGGCTGCAAGTTTTGCCAGGACATCTTCCATTATCGATTCAAATAAGGTAAAGTTTTGATAGTTTGGGGGTCTGTACACACACACAATTACATGCTTATCTAGCTCAACACAGGACAGTTCGACACAATGTTCAACCGAAAGATCCACTATGTCAATACGTTGCTTAAATTTAAAACTATTTTTTATTAAAATTAAGGAACCTCCACGAAGCATAGTTTTACGGTTAAAGCAGCTACCCACCATATAGATCTCAAAGTTAATAAGCATTTGGTAATCCTGTAGCCAATGCTCAGTAAAACAAATAATATCAAACTTACTATTTTCTAAAAACAATTCAATTTCTAATAATTTGGAAGAAATGCCTTGGATATTTTGGTGGAATAATTTTAAGGTGTTCTGATGAGGCCCCTTTTTGCTAACTAATTGAGTGCAAGAAGGTACCTTACTGTTGGTAGGATTAACAATATTGTTAATGGTACCTTCCATTGTCTCACTTTCTAGTTTAAATTAATATTAATATTTGGAGTGAGGCTGGAGACTCCCGTGCCATCCTCAGACAAAAAGACCCTATTACTAATAGATACTAATTGAGGATTTTCCACGGTGACACATGGATTCTCCTCAGTACAATGTTTGTAAACATTTATAGCACTAATGCTATATTCATTTAAAGTCACCTGTACATTACTATTATTACTAATAGTCGCCGTGTTAATAATATAACTAAACTTAGACATACTACTTATGTCTGTGTGAATATTAAAAGCTAATAGCCTAGCTATTTTGTGTCTACAACTAATAGGTAGATGCACTTTACCCCGAGTTGATCTAAGTTTATCAACAAAAGTGTTGATATCAAGATATATAAGTTTATCACTATAGTGACCTACTAAAAAATGTATATGATTATTTAACATGTGAATGTAATTGTTTTTACTATTACTTAAATTTTCAAAATATGGAAAAGCACACAATATGATTTTCTTACAATTCAACTTCAACAACTCTGAAACACAGTCAGTGATGTCTTCCTTTTTAATCTTAGAACTATTGCCAATACATATACTAATGGTGGTACTAGGATCACAAACAGTTTTTGTTACTGATGCCATAATCTGTTTGTAGGTTGACCCGGGCATACAATTGTTTTGGGTACAATAACTCAGGTTATTACTAATTAATTTACCTAGCCCCCTACCTATACTGTCAGAGAACATAACTGAATGATTACAATCATGACTATTAGGTGAGACAAAATTATCAATCTCAGGCAGACTATCATATAACTCAGGCTGTACCATGTGTGAATCTTGTGTCATATTAGTTGATTCTTGGTTCAGTATACTGTCCTGAGACAAATTCTCAACCTGGGACGGGTACTCCATTACCTCAGGCTGGACAGTATCATGGTTGGTAACTGTCTGACAAAAACATTGACACATTACCAACTCCTTTGCTGCAAAAATATGTTCTTTAATTTCGTTCTGAGAAATTTCATACCTACTAGAAAGGGAACGTAGTGAGTCCTGAAGTACCTGTATTTCAGACTGCAAATACTGAGTATCAATTTCATATATTTTTATACTGTCTTCTAACTTTATTTGGTAATTATTTAACTTATTAACTAATTTAACACGCTCTTTCCTCAGTGGAATATATTTGGAAAAGTGTTTGTGTTGTTTCCTAAATTGATAACATTTTTTAATTAATCTATTCAGTTTTGCATACTTTTTTATTTTCTTATTGCTAACTGAATAATTCTGTTTCAGTAAGGAATCTTCAGTCAGATCAATAGTTATTAAGGAAGGGGGGTTACAATCACTATTTAATAATTCATTGTATAAGAGGTTTGTTTCTTTAACCTGATTACATGCTTTTTCTTTCTCTAACTTTATTATACAACTATTGGCATGAACTAACTCATCTTCCAAGTCCCTAATTTTAAATAAAGCCTGATCATATAAAATACTACAATTACTGAAACCATCCGTGACCACCTTCAGCTGATCCCGTTCATCAACAACGTCCAAGTATTGCTGATGTAGGTCTACTAGCTGCCGTTTTAAGCTTGAGTTTTTGCTATTAACTTTATCAACCTCCACCTCACTCTCTTCTCTCTCCTGTAACAATTGTTGGACTTGGAGGTTTGATTCTTTGAGCTCTTGGAGGGCCGTTCTCAATTTTAGCTCCATAGCCTGGGCAGCAGCCTTTCGGGTCATCACAGGCATGGTTTAAGAATTGGTTACTGAAAATTTAAAGTAAAGAAACGGTGAGAACTGATAGAATAGAACACTAAAGGAAAGTTAGCGAAGAAAGGGGTAAAAAGACAGATGAAGCTTTCAGTTCCATGAAACTAAATGAAGTATATTAGCTTTAAAAGATTAATTAGTCCAATGTATCTAAGTAATTGAATAAATATTCAAGTTCAAAGGTTTTATTCTCTTATGGATTAACTTTTTCATAAGTGGGTATGTTGCACTATAAAATAAAAATTTAAACTTAACTAATTAAGATATCAATTAAAGACAATAATGCACAACAAACGATCTACACGTATCTAAATCACTAAAGAATAGATCGATTTGGAAATAACAACAGGAATTTCTATATTTCAACTATGTTTAGTTGTATAATGACCGGTTCTCAATAAAAAAAATTTTTAGGTAATAAATCAGCAAAAAAACTATAATAGAAATTGGCATGGATGTTTATGAGAGTTAAAGTGACGATTGTGTGCTGTTATTAATTAAAAGTAAACAATACTTCCCTGAATTATCCGTCTATGTCCGTAGTTAGAACGTCAGCTGATGTTTCTAGGTTACCGGTATTGTAGTTTTACCGAAAAACTTTAACAATTCTAAGGATAACAATTTTATTATGAGTATTTACGCA
The DNA here is from genome assembly GCA_932526445.1 of Phragmatobia fuliginosa. Taxonomy (NCBI): domain Eukaryota; kingdom Metazoa; phylum Arthropoda; class Insecta; order Lepidoptera; family Erebidae; genus Phragmatobia; species Phragmatobia fuliginosa. The sequence continues at coordinate 8,092,326 of OW052064.1, read as the reverse complement.
TTTATGATACGTTTACACAAATAATTACACCATAATCTAACTTATTTACTAATTAAAATTAATTTTTAAAATACGGAACAAAATTTTTACATGTCACTCGGGCAGTGTTGCCACATCTAAACTTAATCTAAATGCCAAATCTAAACTTAACAAGTATATAACTAAACTAATTAAGTAAATAACTAAACTAAACAAGTATATAACTAAACCAAATTAGTGTATAACTAAACCAAATAAGTAGATAACTAAACTAAATAAGTATAAAACTAAATAAGTACCTAACTAAATAAGTTATTACATTACTAAACTAAGTATATAACCAAACTAAATAAGTATATAACTTAACCAAATAAGTATATAACTAAACTAAATAAGTATTTAAGTAAATAAAAAAGTATATAACTAAATAAAAAAGTAAATTACTAAACTAAATAAGTATATAACTAAACTAAATAAGTATTTTAATTTTAAATAATATTCTTGATAAAATATGTAAATACTAGCTTTGCACCTTTAACGAGTTTCGGGGCCGTTTCTGATATTCATCTGTACTTCGCGCTACCTCAGAAACGGCCCCGCTTTCAAGCTAATGGGTACACATGTATGTGTATTAGCTTGAAAGCGGGGCCGTTTATGATGTATCATAACAAGACATTGTACTAATAATCTTGAAAATTTCATCTTTGCACTAATGACGTAGGTCTGGCGGCTCTGGGCTCTTGCTCTATATAACTTTAATGGTGTGCCAATAGAGAGAATTGACTCGGTGCGGGACCTGGGAGTCATCCTTGACTCAAAAATGAGAACGAACAAACGAACATACTGACAATATAATTAACAAATCGTATAAAAATCTTGGATTCGTAATGCATGCCTGTCAGCCTTTTAGAAGTTTATTGTGTATGAAAGTAGTTTATTACGCCTATGTTAGAAGCACTCTGGAATATGTCTGTCAGATTTGGTCACCTTAAGTATCATGCAATACACATTAATAGATTAAAACATATTCAAAAGAAATTAATATACTACCTTAACTTTAAATTCATAAAACCTTAGACCTTAGACTACGTAGACAATTGTTGAATATATAACTTACTTACCCTAGAAAACAGACGATCATTGATGGATATGGGGCTTCTCTTTGATATAGTACGTGACAGAGTCAATTCTCCTACACTAGTCGTAAAAGTAGGATGCACACGCAATTATTAAATGTACCATCACATTCTACATCATATGGCCAAAATGCAGTGATGGCTAGAATCGCACGTTCTTATAACACCATATTTAACTCTGTAGACCCATTTATCACGACTAAAAGTACATAAGGAAAGTTATATTAAATGATACATAAAGAAATAGTGGCATACCTCAGATTTAATTCCGCTTCATTTTTGAATATAATTAACGTAGCAAAAAAAAACACGTGCATGTGTCTGCCGCCGCACGATTCCCCTTATTATTATATCAACTATACTCGCAATCCTGCACTTGAAAGAGAAAACCAATAACATTTTTATTTAAATGTCTAGGTGGGCACCTACTTACCACTGTGCCACCTACAAACCGGTTCCAAGTTTCGCCCGAATGGCGAGTTCGATGAGTACTCATAGCATAAATGGCACATGTTTACATACCACGATATTTATATTTTTATAGTTTATAGTTATATTTTTAGTTGTAAGTTCTGCAAACAACTCATTAATTATTTAGCATTGTAAGAAATTGTTATTGAAAGTCAGTTCTTTGCATTTTTGAAAACCTTTAAAGTACCGTGGAAAATGAAATTGGTCATGTTTTGGTAACTATCAAAGATGTAATTATACCTATTTGTAAAATACTGTTGTTATGCCTATTATAATAAATAAAAGAGAAACACAAATGTAACTTCTCAGGCGCAGTGACGAAATACAGTTTACGTACAATTTGCAATAACCTGCTAACGAACGAAAAATATTTGAATAAATTTGAACTAAAATATTGTATAGAATTCATTACTAACATAAAGATTAGGGTTATTGAAGCGATAAGAAATTATTTTACACAACAATAACAGATTGCACTTTAATATTAAATGTTCCATTACAATTATTATTATCAGTACACATGTGACTGTCGCGGAGTAGTGTAGTGTGGTGCAATAAAATGTGGAGGAAATATCCACTTCATTTTACCAAATTCAATCACTATCAGAGGTCAGTAACTAAGAATTTGCATTTTATAAAATTTTAAAACTATTTTATATTTTGACAGTTATTTACCACTAATTATTTACATTGAAATTAGTTACTTAGGTTTTGATCAAATCGATACATTCTATTAGCCTAAGATGTATCTGTTTTTCGATTTTTCAATGCGGTTTTTCAATACATACATCATCATCAATGATCATTGATGATGATGTATGTATTGAAAAACCGCGCATGTGACAAGGTGATTAAACGCGTGTCTTTTCGTGTGGAAAATCGTCATGGACCGTCACCCCGCCGGAGTTTTCGATTCGGCGGGGCGTTGTGTCGGCCTCGAACCGACTAAAAACCACACGGTGTGACCTCTCTGCGCTGGTGTATATGGTGTATGTAGTGTGTATGCTGTATGTAGTAAAATTATAATGTGTGCTAATTACCTAAAATCTGCTGCTGCAAAAGTGACGTATATTCGCCCCCGCCACATCGGATATATTTTATAATAACAAGCATACATTTTTGGCTTGAAGCTGACTTCAAATAGACTTTATAATTGTACTTTATTTAAATTAATAGATAATTAAGTATTGACAAGAATTTTCACTTACTAGTTTAAGCTAGTCAAAGCCAGTTTATTTTACACTTTTCATTGTCCTAGGGAGTAGCTTTTGATGTGTTTTGTTGAAGTCGGTTATTTTTAAAAAAAAAAAGCTTTTATTTTTCTATTTTTAGTTCAAATAACCTAGGTAAATAGTGAATATAACTATTACATCTAAACGACAAGGGACAACTTACGGAAATGACCACCTTTAAATGTTACTCCAGCTGATGACAGTAACTGTAGTGGCTTGGAGCACGTATCGAAACTGAGCATAGGTTCCAAAATTATATTCAGACGCAACATTTCTGTTATTACTGAGAACGTGGTCTACAAAGCAATGGGCATCGTATCCAAGTTAATATAAGCTACACCTTGTCTTGATGAATAGAAACAGGCGAGTTACTAAAATCAAAAGGCATTGAGGGGTAACTTCTCATGGCGCCTGATTGTAAAATGGAGAATGCTACAGCTAACATTCAGTTGGGTGGTTATGATACCTACATAAACTCTTAAAAGTCTAGTGACACTTATTAACACGTCTTATCGACCGCTTAGTCTTGAAAATCGAATCAGTGAGAAACAAACTCACATTATGCTTTCTGAACATTTCACTAATCGCAACGCTAACGCCAATAGCGCTATGATTAGTAGTGTTTACCATGCGGTCTGGATCTCACGTAAATAAATTCAGTCAAGTCCTTCACGGTATTCCTAATCTGTGCCTAACCTAAGAAAACTGAGCGTTTACCAGCGTAAACACTTTAGATGGTGTCCCCCTTTGCAATTTTGAACCTAACAAAATGCCTAAGAAATCGTACGATAAGAAAGCGTAACACGTAAGTCAACAATTTAGACTAATTACCATCGATGTTTTATGAGTTATTAAGACAAGCTAGGTGTATAGATAAATGTAGTGTAGGTCCTTAATCCAAACCTCATCTTTGTATATATTTTCTTTTCTACACAACGGAAGTTAGTACATTGGCTTCTTAAAGTATCTTAAATTCTAACCTTAGCTGTCAGATTACCAAATCATCTTAAAAGAATACCACTAAAACTCTGTTTGTGCAAATTCTATTTACAGAGTCATCCTCTAACCCTTAACCTGATGATGGAAGGTAAACTCCATCATCAGCTCATGTGAAAGAATATAAATTAAGGTCCAATCACTAGATCACAGTCACCTCACCTAAATAGGGTGAATGTAGAATAGAATAGAATAGTGTACAAAGGGCGATCTTATTGCCAAAGGCAATCTCTTCCAGGCAAACTTAAGAGTGGTCCAAATGTATCGGACAGATGGTGGTAGTCGACTGTGCATTGAGTTTTGAAGTAAGTAAAATATAATAATTAAATATATTGATATATGTATGCATGTATGTCTGTCTATTGACATACATACATACTCAATACTTATACATACACACTTCTCACATGTGTCAAGTCAGACATTACACGTATTGTATTTATCAAACAGTTTTTAATTCTTTACTCCTATAATTCTTCAAAACACACACTTATACATACATACATATATACATATACGTACATATATATATACACATACATACAAAATACATACTTAAATAACTAATTAATTGAATGAAATTCTAGAAACAAAACCATAAATTTCATATCCTTGATCGTGATGTTATGTTAGTTATGATGCATAGTGTTCGTGAACCATTTTCTTAAATTTTGTTAGTGTTTGCGCTTTCTTAATATTTATCGGCAGTGCATTCCGTAATCGTACTGCTTCAATAGTAAAATTTGGTTGAATGCAGGGGCATCGCCAGTCTCAGATTCTCGGATGACCGCAGACATTTTGCATGTCATGTGTGTCATTGAGGAACTTTAATCCTTTTTAGGGTTCCGTAGCCAAATGGCAAAAAACGGAACCCTTATAGATTCGTCATGTCTGTCTGTCTGTCCGTCCGTATGTCACAGCCACTTTTTTCCAAAACCATAAGTACTATACTTTTGAAACTTGGTAAGTAGATGTAATCTGTGAACCGCAATAAGATTTTCACATAAAAATAGAAAAAAAACAATTTGGGGGTCCCCATACTTGGAACTAAAACTCAAAAATTTTTTTTTCATCAAACCCATACGTTACTTAACTATGGATAGGTGTTCAAAAATGATGTTGAGGTTTCTAATATCATTTTTTAGGGTTCCGAAGTTCATCACTTCGAACCCTTATAGATTCGTCATGTCCGTCTGTCCGTCCGTCCGTCCAAACGGTAAGTGCTAGAGAGATGAAACTTTGCATGAATATGCATTGTAATTACGTCGACAAAGTGCTACAATAAAATTATGAAAAATATTTTTATTTGGGGTACCTCCCCTACAAGAACGTGGGGATGTTTTTTTTTTCTTGCGGCTACCCTATCATGTGGGGTATCATTAGATAGGTCTTTTAAAAAAAATAAAGGGTTTCTAAGACGATTTTTTGATATAGGTATCCGTTTGCGAGAAATTTCACTTTAAAGGCCACTTTTTTGTAAAAACAGGGCGTCCCCCCCCCCCCCCTCTAAAAGCTAAACGGCTGGCTCAAAAATTCTGGGAAAATTCGTGATAGTGGTCCATATAATGAACTTTAAAGGAAAACTATAATGGATCAGATACCTTTGTTGGTTCAGGAGTTATAGAGGCTTAACTGTTACAACTTTTACAATTGTCAGTACATAACATGGAATGGAATGGAATAAAGATAAATTAATTTAACCACGTTTTAGACTCTTAAAAGTTCATACATCTTTTATGGGGTACTGTATTAAATTTCATAATAAAATATCTCAAAACATACTAGATTTAACAGAGAAACGATTTAAAAATGTTGTAAAGCGCACACTTTGTAAGCAAGCTTATTACAAATTTACATTGCCGACATAGAATGCTTGGCTTAGTGCTGGTCCTGCTCAGTCCAGAAGGAAATCCCCTCCCTGGACTCCTTCCAATACAAAGGCGCAGAGAGGGTCACACCGTGTGGTTTTAGTCGGTTCGAGTCCGACACACCACCCCGCCGTAACCCCCGACGGGGTGACGGTCCGCGGGGATTTCCACACGTTAAAAAAAAAAAAAAAAAAAAAAAAAAGTGCTGGTCCTGCTCCACAGTCACATGATTAATTCTTAAATTATTTAGAAGTTAGTTTGAAGCTAGTTTGTATTTCTGGCATATGTTAATTTTATCTTAATGATTGACATTCTTATATTTTTCTTTCTTTTTTTTTGACATTGGATAACCATATTTCTGACATGTACGTATTATTGATATTTTAATTGTATCTTGTTGTTTGACATTTCTATTATTATTATTATTTTTCTCTTTATTTCATAATATTTACATATAAATTACATTTTTAAATATAAATATAAAAAGTACATTTAAAAATATAAAAAATAGTAGACCACCGACTTCGGGTACAGGGACCAAGAAACCGGTGGTTAGGGCTCCAAAGACAGGAACCTCCTTACTATACGTGCCGTGTTAAGAAGGACTGCCTTCTGCATCAGACCCTTGATCCAGCCATCCAACGTGAGCCTCATAAGGTGTTGGTCGAGGCTCTTGGTTATCAAACCATGAGCAGAAACAACTATCGGAACAATGATTGCCGAATCCACATTCCACATATCGACAATCTCGTGAGATAAATCCAAATATTTGATTTGTTTCTCTTTTTCAACTTTCACGAGATTTTCGTCATGAGGAACAGCGATATCGACAATCATTGCGCGGCGCTCTAATCGATCTATCACCACAATATCAGGCTTATTGGCAACAATAGTCCTGTCTGTGATAATAGATCGATCCCAACATAATGTAGCACGACCATTCTCGAGAACTGGGTCGGGCTCATACCTGTAGTATGGCACCTCCAAAATCACAAGTTTGTATTTAAGGGCAAGTTGTTGGTGTACAATCCTGGCTACTTGGTTGTGTCTGTGCAAATATTCACCGTTAGCAAGACGAGAACAACCAGAAATAATATGCCTGATAGATTCCCCGGGACGGTGACATGCCCGACACATGTCAACCGTACCATCCTTCAGGATATATTTTCGATAGTTATTCGTCATGATAACTTCGTCCATAATTGCACAAACAAAACCTTCGGTTTCTCCAAAGAGATCACCATACCGTAGCCAGGAAGTCGATGCCATAAAGTCTATATCGGGCCCGTTCAAAGCCCGATAAAACCGACCATGAAGCTCTTTGCCCTTCCATACCTCCTTGCGATCATCAGTACTAAGTACTACAGGTTTGCGCCAATTCTCTTTAGCCAGAGCGAGTGGAGTGAATCCGTTATCCACTGCAACCACATTGCGATGCACTCGCAGATCGGTATTAAGAAAATATTCTCTGAGATTGTATATCTCGCGATTATGTAGGGTTTTGATATTTAAAAATCCACGACCCCCAAACTTTCGCGGGATGTACAATCTCATAACCGACGAACGTGGGTGGTGCATTCGAAATGCAGTCAGTAAAGTACGGACTCTCCTGTCAAGGGCATCTAATTCAGTTTGAGTCCATCTAAGTATACCGAAGGAATACATCAAAACCGGCATGACCCAACCATTGTAGGCTCGCACTTTGTTACCCCCCGATAAAAGACTCTTGAGTACTTTTTTCAGGCGACCAAAGAAGCGTTCCCGCAACATTTGTTTCATATCAGATTCTGATATTCCCAAGGACTGTGAAAAACCTAGATACTTGTAGTCTTCGGAGGCAGAAAGAGATCTGAGTTTTGTAGAATTTGAAAGTTCTATTCCTTCAGATTCCACAATTACACCTTTCTTCACATATATGACTGCACACTTGTCTACACCAAATTCCATCTTGATAGAATTACTAAAGTTTTCAGTGACCTTCAGTAACGCTGTCAATTGTAATTTAGTGGACGCCAGAAGTTTCAAATCATCCATGTAAAGAAGGTGAGATATAACTTGATCATCTTTCTGTAACCTATATATTATTTTTGTTATTAACATTATTGCATAATAAGTTACTTTTTATTGACATGTTCCAAATATTTATCGCACTCTTAGAGAGTAGCTTATTTATAAATAGTTTTATTATTGTATAACTGCGAACATTTTGAATTGTACATGTGAGCATTTTGTAGTCACTAGTAGCATAAGTTTGTTTGTTGACTGGCGGTTGTGAGTATGTCATGCTCACTCAAAAGCCCTGATGGCGGTGGCGTGTGTAGTCTAGTAGGTCGTTCGGCTCCCTACGATATAGTTGAACTGGACGATGGCTGGTGCATAGGTCATGCTCGTGATACGGGCGCCGCCAGTCGGGGCTGGTCATATCACAACTTCTATTTATTGTTTAATTATTTTTGGACTGTGTAAATATCAGCATCGTTACATTGTCCTCACATTTAATAAAATGCCTCAAACAATGTAACCAAAAATTGTAAAAACAATGTTGGAAAAGAGTGTCCATGGAGTTACTTGTCTGTTCTTCTCCATAGGATCTACGAATTGATCTACAGACTACTGACTGACTACTTGACGTTTCAAAAGTGCCGTTGTATGGTTTATTTGAAATAAAATGTTTTGATTTGATTTGAAAAAAAAATGCGCTTACTTAGAAAATGTCATACAAAATTAACGCATTAATACGTAAACAGAACAATTATCCATTGGATACGATTTCCAATCCACGTACCATTATGTGTGACTGAGGAACCCTTTCCTGTGCGTGGCCTGACACGCACTTGGCCGATTTTATTTCTAAGTCGAATAGTTTGCGCGAGAGACACTTCTAAAGTGGAGAAATGTGTGTGTGTGTGTGTCCCTGTAACTTCTAAAATAAGAGAGTGATAAAACTAAAAAAAATATATGTTGTACATTACCATGCAAACTACCAACGAAAATTGTTTTGAAAGAGATCTAGTAAGTAGTTTTTTTTTATACGTCATAAATCGTAAACCGTAATTTCCCTTTCATTCAATCAGTACACTATTATAAAAACATCGATCAAAGTTATAACGAACTACAAGAACTTTTATATGATGTTACTTGCTGATACGGAACCCTTCATGGGCGAGTCCGACTCGCACTTGGCCGCTTTTTATGATAGAAGGGAGCTCTAGGTTTGAACAAAATGTTATAGAGAAGTACAAATATTGTTCACCGACTGTGACCGAAGTGTGTGAATATGAGTATTCCGGTGAGAGCGAATTGGAAGCCACTTGATCATTTGACGGAATTCAGGGACTATTTTCGTAGGCCAAATACAAATCGTATACAGAGATTTTGAAGTCGCTCAAGCTTATCGAGTTGTGCTTCAGTGAGATCAAGATAGCTGACATCGGCATAGTCGAGAATTGGGAGAAGAAGTGCTTGTGCAAGCACAACCCTAGTTGCAGTCGGAAGAAAGTTTCGTAGTCTTCGGATAAACCCGACAGAAGCAAATAACTTGAGACTGACTTTTTGCATTTGTGAACCCCAAGAAAGAGTACTATCGATGTAAATACCCAAGTTTTTGACACTAGTACTAATCTCAAGGTTGGTGTCATTGAACTATAATGAATATCTGGGCCTGGTCCTCGACGGTAGGTGGCTCTTCGATGAGCACTTCCTACAGCTGGCTCCTAAGCTGGTGGACACTGCCTCTGCCCTTGGGCAACTTTTGCCCAATTTGGGCGGGGCCAGTGTTCCCACGAGGCAGCTGTACCCGTGTATTGCTTGAACCCCCGTGGGTTGTCCGGTCCATGGCACTGTACGGTGCACCAGTGTGGGTGGCAGCACTGACTGCCCAGAATAGGGCGCGCCTCTGGCGCCCCCAGAGGATATTGGCGGTCAGAGCCATATGCGGATACCGCACGGTGTCCACAGAGGCGGCCTGCGCCTTGGCCGAAACACCCCCGGGGGATTTGGAGGTGGAGGTGCTCGCCGAAGATAAGTGACTGTCTTCCGGGCGGAGAGCGGATTTCACCCTCCGCCCGAGGATGTGCGCGAGTGGCGCGAAGCCGCTCGCCGAGCCACTAAGCTGAGGTGGTCGTGCCGACTGGAGACTCCAGGCGCTGGCTTCGCCGCCGTGGAGGCTCTCCAGCCAGTCATCGCGGAGTGGGCAAGGCGGCAGCACGGGACCCTTTCCTTCCGCCTGACGCAGGTGCTTTCCGGGTACGGTTGCTTCGGAAAGTACCTGCACTCGGTCGCTAGGAGTCAATCAAGTCCCGCCTGCCACCACTGCGACTGCAGTGAGGACTCGGCCCAGCACACGCTGGTGGTCTGCCCCGCATGGGCGACGCAGCGCCGGGCCCTTACTGCAGTCATCGGAGAGGAGGCGCGCACACCTGCGCCTCATGCCGCCGTGAGTGTGGCCGCTAATCGGCGCGACGGATATTTACAAAATATATCTATATATTATATGGTAAGCCCCATAGAGATAAACTGATACTTAGATGTTATTTTATAAGGTTTTAGGTTGCCAATAAAAGAAAAAAAATGTATCAGATAACGTAACGTCGTGTGAATAAGTATTAAGTCCCTTTGATGTTAATTCATCCTACTAATATTATAAACGCGAAAGTTTGTGAGTATGTATTTTGACTACGGGATGAATTTCGATAAAACTTTGCAATAATATAGCTTACATATCAGAATAACAAATAGGCTTTTATTTACCGTGATAAGCTACACGCAGGCGGAGCGCAATCAAAGATCTTTAGGAAGACTGATCTTAGTGCTCCAACTGCTCGTAACGATTGCCATATTACAACGTGCACTTTCGAGCAAGGACCGGTCTTTATGAATAGTGAAACATCCATAGACTGACAGGATTGCAGAATTAGTGCAAAATGTTGATTGACTTTGACTGTAATCATTTCAATTGTATGCTCATAGCCGCTTGGCTATGATCACCGACGGTAAGCAATGACGGCGCAGTCAGTACCTAGACAGGAGACCGTTTGTGACAAGATATGTTATGAGCGCTTCCGTGATTTGGTCACGTTAAGCAGTCGGTCCCGGTCCCGACTATGTAGTCTCGACGTGTTTTGTCAGTTCCCAACCCGTACTCCGCCAGCGGGAAGACGTATAGCCTTAACCCCCTCCTGAGAGGAGACCCGAGCCCAGCCGTAGGACGTTATGGATTAATGTTGAGTTTCAATTGTACTGAACTGAAAATAATCTTGACTAAAAAAACAAAAAAAAATATACAAGTGCATGGAGTATATGGTCTGGAGGATACAAAAATTACTGCATTAACAAAAGTTAAATTTAGAAATTAGGGCATGATGATTGGATGTAAATGTTTTTTTCTTTTTGTAACATAATTAAGTTAATATAATTGAATAGTTATTTATTTGTATGCATGTATATGGTATGTATAATGGTATGTATATATGTATTTGTATTACTGCAAATTAAATCGTATTGTGTGCAAATTAAAAAATTCAAAACTCATTGCAACGTCAAGAACCGTTGTTTCTCCGAAATATTTCAGTACATTATACTAAGGTTGCTTGGAAGATATTGTTCTAACAATAAGCCCTTAGTAAATTAAGTATAATTCATTTTATGCTCTCTTGTGAATCTGTAATATGGTCACAAATAGAGTTTTCAATCAATCGATCGAAAAGTTATCGATTCATCGGAAGAAGGTTGTTTTTATGTTACAAAACGAAATGCTCTAATGCATTTAATTTTTAGATGGGTCCGGAGGATCCAGACTCCAGTCGAAGGTCACCTCAAGAATCCGGGGTCAGAACCCTTGTGCTATAACACTCTGGGTGATGTGATAGCACAGACCGTTGACAAGTACCCCGACAGAGTCGCTGTGAAGTCTCTTCATGAGGATATAACTGTCACATATGAACAGATGTTGAATCAGGTAAGGATATAAAACGTTATTTATACTATATTAATTCAGAGCCACACATTATTATTTTATCAGCTCAAAACTCTTTAACAAATTAAACAAAATATTATATATATACTAGTTGACCCAGCGAACTTCGTACCGCCCAACTTAAAAATTCCAGAACTTGATCGCAGCGCCACCTACCGGGTCCAATTGCGAATTGGTTTAGATTCGCAATTGGACCCGGTAGGTGGCGCTGCGATCAAGTTCTGGAATTTTTAAGTTGGGCGGTACGAAGTTCGCTGGGTCAACTAGTCTTTATATATATAATTCTTGTGGATTCCCAGTGGATAATGGATTCCCAGATCCCCTTGAACACACACAAAAAACTTCATCAAAATCGGTCCAGTCGTTTGAGAGAAGTTCAGTGATATACACACTCACACAAGAATAATATATATAAAGATATCCATTTACTATAACAAAAATGTAAAACTACATGCGTCGACTGGCTTCTAAGTTTGACATACATATAGACTCCCAACTACTTTTAACGTAACTTTGTCGTCATAGTAACACTTACACTCGCACTATCTTTTTTACCCTCACATCTTCTTACACACATCACACTACTACAATACACTACACTACAGTATTTACGCTTTTTTTTTTGTTTTCGTAAGTATTTGGCTTTTTTTACAATATATACACGTTAATTCATATCTTTTTTTTTTTTTTTTTCTTACATAAGCAAGTTCAATTTATTTTCTATTTATTTTATCTCATTATCATCTATTTCTTTCATTATTTCGGCAGAAATCATTGTTTCAATTGAACTCTGTGTTTGATTGTTATATCTATATATATCCAAATAAATATTATTATTATAATAACAATTAATATATAGTTTTGTAACCTTCTCGATATTGTTTATCACGTTTGTTGGTTTTGATAATATCGTACCAATTTTTTTTACAACGCTGATTTTAACATGAATGGGCCGGCTCGACCGGGGCTATACTAGCCTCACACAGAAGACCAACTGTCGTATTTTGTTGGTGAGTGTGAGACCGGAGGCCCAATCATTGTGCATCATTCTCCCGCATAATGCAGAACATCTGACTAGGTTTGTATCACCATGCTGCATTGTCTGCAATCATGATGAAGTTGGTAACTGCTACTCCAGGATTCTGCTAATGCTTTCCACCAGGCAGATTAGAGTAACTTTGGAAGGCTTAAATATTAAAAAATATTATCATTTTATTTAAATACCTCATTAAACATTTAAAAGCGTGGACAAACGAAAATTACAATATGCATTTAAAATTTTTACCTGTTACGAAATAAATTCATAATCATCAGCTCAATCAAAAAATGTCCACTGCTGGACATAGGCCTCCCCCAAGGCCCCCTCACCAACCGTTTCTGTACTGTCCGTATCCATCGGTTTCTCGAAACCTTCACCAATTCATCTGAGCATCTTGTACGGGGTCTCCCCGCGCTCTATCTCCCAGTAAGTGGTCGCCACTCCAGGACTTTACGACCCTAAAGACCATCCTATCTGCGAGCAATGTACCCCACCTACTCCCACTTAAATCTGACATTTCTTCTGGCAATGTCGATGACCTCGTTTCGTATGCAGATTTCCTCATATTTCCGTTCAAACACATTTAAAAATTGTTTATATTTGTAGGACTTTTTCAAAGCTCATGAGAGGGGACCCGAGCCTAAAAGTGAAACGTTATGGGTTGATGATAATGATGACGACTCTAAAATACCCACTATGACTTCAATATCTTACATTTTCAGGCCGACTCTCTAGGTTGTGCGCTCCGAGCCCAAGGTCTCGAGAAAGGAGATAGGGTCGGTATCTGGACCCACAACAGCGTCTCATGGGCTATAGCACTTATTGCAGCTGCCAGAGCTGGACTAATTTCGGTATGTATATAAGTAAATGTCCGTTCCATCTCAACTGCTGCTGAGGTAGACCAGCCACGTATCAGATATATGAGCAATAACAGATTGCGGAGAACAATCGTCTACTTAGCTAACTTTCGGAAAATGCAGAAAAGGCAGTCGATACCTCTGGTATAAAGACGTCCTCGAGCGTAACCTCCCTGTCTGTGGCACACCAACAGACGCCTGGAAGCGGCCTGCTTATCTCAGTGCACGTGCAGATTATTCTTCGCCACTCTGGCGACGAATAATCTGCACGAGTGTCGAGAACTTCAAGACCGCCCGTGTGTAGAATTTTGACGTGAAGCTTGAAATGTGCAAAACCAGGCCTCACACCCCTATCCTTTATTTCTGACGACCACTTCTACAGTACTGTACCAGACCTAGGTATTACCGGATACGGTGTGGATGGATGGACATAAATGTGATTCCGATATAATGTTACACACCTTTTATGTTCATTTTGAAGGCCGTTATCAGTCTCTAAGTTTCATCATCATCCTTGCACTAATATCAGTTATGTTATCAATAGTATTGTAAGAAGAAGAAGAAGAAGTATTAACGAAAGTGTAATTTATAATTCTTATGACTGTTATTGTCGCTTATGTATATTAATGTATATTATGTACATTAATATTCATTCGAGTCTAATATTTTTGACTATTTAAATAAATTTCGAAGCTATAATCAAGCCTTTCATTTTAACACTTCAAGTCATTTCAATTCATTAAGACAAATGTTCAGGTTTCATAATGTTGCCAGGCATATGTCAGCTTCTGACGATTGAATTGAATTCCCATTAATTGATTATACAAAAAATGTTGAGCAAAGATTTAACGGGTAGTTTTCTTTTCAATTTGAACATTACTTAAATTTTAATTTCAAACTATTGCGCTAGCTACGTACGTATGTAAACATGCCTTGCACATTTAATTTTTTTCTACTTTTGTATATTTCAGGTCCTATTAAATCCTGTTTATGAAAAAAACGAACTGGGCTTTTGTATAAAGAAAACGGGATTGAAGACTTTGTTAGTTGGAGATCCATTACCGAATAGAGATTATTACAAGATACTTTTGCAGCTATTACCAGATATTCAGAACAACAAACCTGGATCATGGACATCAAAAGAATTTCCTGATTTGATATCTGTTGTCACCGCTGGTAAAAATGACTTAGTGTGAGTTGGTATTTGTTAATTTAGTATTTGTAGTGAAATTTTGATTACAAAAATTCATAGAAATTATTCTGAGAATTAAATTTCAAAATTTCAATTATCTAAAAAAATGAAAGGACACAAAAACAAAGAGCCTCAGGTCAAGAAATAGAAATTTATTTTATGTCGAATAAATTAACCAGTATTCACAGCAGCTTGAGGAAACAATATTTCGGAAATACCTTATTAAAGATAAAATTGTAAAGTATATAGTAAACTAACATAATGTTTTTTTTCTTAGAGGAGCTCTTTCTTACAACTCGCTGATCACTGGAGGAGGGAGTCAGATCTCTCAGTACGGCAGTGAGGTCAAAGCGGACGACGGTTCTCTTATTCATTTAACATCGGGTACAACTGGTACGTAACAAGTAGATTTCAAATATTTATTTTTCGTAATACATAATATAATAGAAACTCTTAGCATGGATTTAAAATAAAATTTTATTAGATAACAAACATTTTTAAAAGTAACCGGTTACTTATTTCTTGAAATTTGCAAAATTTTGTGTGTAATTTTTTTTGTTTCACAGGTGATCCAAAAGCAGCTCTTGGTTCTCACTTGGGTGCAGTCAATAATACATACTTGTCGGGAAAAAGAAACGGTTTTCATAAAGAACATCACAAAATATGCGTACAGGTAATAATTATTTAGAAAAGTTCTATTGAAAATGCGCAAGATAGTTACCAGAGCAGTCGTTGAACAACATACGATTTTCAGGTTTCATTTTGGCTTATGTAATTTTAATGTTTTTAAACTTTTATCCCCCAATCAAACCTGCAAAATAAGGTAATTAGATACGTACGTAGATACAAGACAAATGTTTATTCATATTCCAGGCTCCACTTTTTCACGCTTTGGGATCAATCGTGACAATTCTAAGCGGCTTTAGGCATGGCAGTTCTATTATACTCCCCTCACCTACATACAATGTTGATGCCAATATCAATGCCATATTCGCTGAAGGGTAAGTAATTTCATCATCAATAGCTTTTATGGGTCCACTGCTGGATATATACCTCTTGCCTTTAGACAGATTAAGTTATAAAGTTAGGTTACTACTATTATACTAGTAGATAGTTGTCAGGTCTGGTTTAAACACATTTGACAGGCAGCCAAAATTAACATGAAACAATATTGATTCAATTTTAAGCAATACTTGATGCATAGATTGTTAAAATATACGAAACCTGATGGCAATCGCTTTTTTAATAATCAATTTTTAATTACACTATTCCTACTGGGAAATTGTAACTTTTCCAGTTGTACCTCCATAACTGGAACTCCGACGATGTACGTCGATATGTTGTCTAAAGTTAAAACAATGGGAGACATTCCATCAAAACTGCGCATGGCCCTGGCCGCTGGAGCTCCATGCAGTCCGCAGTTAATTAGAGACATGCAAAAATACCTAAAAGCAGATGTTAAGGTAAGTTTCATAACATAAAATGTAATCTAATCTAAGTATCAAGTTTTATTAGCTTTGGTCCACGCATGGAACTACACTATGTGTTCCACAAATTGTTGTTTTGTGTTTATTCGTTCTTTGTGTTCCTTTCATGAATGATTCGTAAAGGATATTATCATAAATGAGGAAGTTCTTTGTTAAGATATAAAAAGCATTAAAAATTATCTACCCAAATCTTACTGATTTTACTGCACAATACACGTAGTATTGTGCACATTTTGTGGGAAAAAATTGCTGTTCTGTATTTATAGCCCACAATACAAGATATATTACTACTACAGGACAAAGCCTATAGATCCCTGATATCAAATTTCAATCAAAATATTGAATATTATTATATTCAATAATTTGATTGAAATTTGATATCAGGGATCTATAGGCTGAAAATGGAATCTATAGGGGAAAAAATTGCTGTTCTGTATTTATAGCCCACAATACAAGATATATTCCTACTACAGGACAAAGCCTAGATCCCTGATATCAAATTTCAATCAAAATATTGAATATAATACACACGTCGAATTTTACAAGTTTACGCAACAAAAGTTAATAGGAGGACCAATATGATAGTTTGTAAATCTTAATTTGTACTTTACAGTAAATCTTAATTTGTACTTCTAAAAGTTAATATCTTGAGTGTAGCAATTTTATTATAATTATTTTTTTAGGCTTTGTATGGTATGACAGAAACCACAGCATCATCGTTCCAGAGTTTGCCAGACGATAGCATCGACCTAGTTGCAGAGACCGTTGGATATATACAAGACCATACGGAAGCCAAGGTACTTTGATATTGAGTTTTAACATACCATCGCAATATGAGCGTAATCCACAACTTTTTACTGTAGGTATTATTAGGAAGCTGCTGACGCGATCCTGGTGTTCCTCTCAACTGCCGAGGTAGGCCGCCGCGGGATTTAGTGGGTAGACCGGTTGCCCGGGAGTCCCACACGCCCGGGAAAATTTAAAATTTAAAATAAAAAAAAAAAAAAAAATATTTATATTAGTTAAGATAATATCATGATGATCACTAACAAACGTTAATAGAGTTTATTGTTGAATGTAGGTCTCCCTTTTGAAAATAAATTTAGGTTTTGTTACAAGTTTTTCTTCACAGCGTGAAAAGCGGTGGTGACAATCTGTCGTCCTAATCTGACCACCGCAGAATGACCACCGTTAACTCGAAAATTTTGAACCAATGTGCTACACGTACGGTGTTGAGACGTGGAAATTGACTGTAGGTCTAGTCTATTGACTTAAATTTTCTTAGTGATCTATCGAAAGAGCCACGGTTGGACAGAATTAGAAACAAAGTGTGGAGGAACGTGTGTTCCTAAAACACAAAGGGAGGATCCTCCGACCAGGCGAGGTGATCACCGGGTGCCACTGCCCCACAGTTGATGTTGGGATGATGTATTTATGCTAATTGGCGCGAGAATGTCACTTTCACGATTCAGGATTAGTAGTTACTCAGTATAGATCGTTACGTGTTTTCTTCGTAGTTCAATGCTTCCTCGGTAGATCGTGCCGTTGTATGTTATTCGCTTACTCTGTATGTGGAAGTCGCCACAAAAGTGATCCGTAAGAGAACCAAGATAGTAAGGTAGGCAGGCAAAGTTCAGTTCTGAATGTTAGTAGCTTGAAGTGGCAATGGGCTTGTCATATATGTCGTAAAACCGATGACCGTTGGAATAAGCATGTTCTAGAATGGAGGGGGCGCCTTGGCAAACTTAGTGTGGGGCGCTCTCTGACAAAGTGACGGGACAACTTACATAAGAGCATGATGATGAATCCGACATCACAGATTATATGTAAGAGCTAGATCAAAAGCTTACAAACTGTTAACAATAACTCAAAAAATATGTTGTATTTAACTTTAAAACTTAACTTAACTTATAAAATGTATTGTATCTAATTTTAGTTAGCACCGTTGCATTTTGGCTCTTATTTACGATGATTTAAAGGTGGTGGATGAAGACGGTGAAATAGTACCGTTTGGCAGTCCAGGCGAATTGATGTTGCGAGGTTACAGTAATATGATCGGCTACTGGGATGACCCTGTAAAAACCAAGCAGACAGTTTCTGAAGACGGGTGGCTTAGAACCGGGTATGTATTTCACTTCTTTAAAAACAAGGTCCTCGAATTCCATCAGTGCCGTGCATTTTCTCAATCACTGGCATTATCTCCCGAATCTGCCAGTTTAATGATATTTATTGACGTTATTTCGAAAAATGATTCAAAAGTAAATATTACAAAAAATTTCATAACAAGACCCTAAAACAAAAACAAATTCAAGACAACAAAACTGTTTTGCTTTAAAGCTTCTACGTCTACTTATATGAATGTATAGGGCACATTTTAAATGTAACGATCGTTAAAAAAAAGTGGCCAAGTGCGAGTCTGACTCGTTCATGAAGGGTTCCTTAGCAGCAAGTAACATCATATAAAAAAAAAATTAGTTTGTTGTAACTTTTATCGATGTTTCAATAATAGTGTTTTGATTGAAAGAAATGTAAATTGTGGTTTATGATTTATGACGTATTATTTTTTGAGTTTCAGTTGTACGTATGGGGACCCCCAAAATTTATTGCTTTTTTTCTATTTTGATGTAAAAATATTAATGCGGTTCACAGAATACATTTACTGACCAAGTTTCAACAGTATAGCTCTTATAGTTTCGGAAAAAAGTGGCTGTGACATACGGTCGGATATACAGACAGACAGACATGACGAATCTATAAAGGTTTAGTTTTTTAACCATTTGGCAAGGGAACCCTAAAATAGTGTAGGATAATTCTTTTTGATTTATCATTATTTTAATAATGATAACGCAAGTGTTTATAAATACTTATATTTCAGAGATCTGTTTGCATTAAGTAAGGACGGCTATGGAAGAGTAGTTGGCCGGCTAAAGGACATCATAGTTAGAGGAGGTGAAAACATCGCCCCAAAAGAAATAGAAGACATCCTGAACACTCATCCTGACATCGTTGAGAGTCAGGTAAATGTTTACAAATGTTCGTGACATATTCGTCACATTTTCATTTCAATTCAATTTTATTGTCTTTATATTATAAATAGATAAGCTAATAATATAATTCATACTATCTATTTCGATATTATTGCTCCGATTTTCCGATTATAATTATCGGTCTGTGAATACGACTCCAAGGGTCTGCCAGGTGTGAACCACAATAAAACACTAGAACTCTGTACTAAATGTTTATTGGGTGTGGAATCGTCATTGAACAAATGTTCCTCGAGCTTATATACTAGTCTCGGTGACAAAAAATTGCGACATACAGAAAATGGGCATAACGCCATCTATCGACGCTTGACTAAAACTATTAACCATTTGTCTTAGTGACACTTAGACATACCGCCCACCAAGGACATGTTGCTTAATGTCCTTTTAAATATGCCGCCCACCATGAAATAGGTGAGATAACTAGTAATGAAAGTAACAATATAAGCACTGTGCCTGCATATCATTTGTGGCTGGTAATCCGTAAAAAAAAACAATCTAATTAATAGGTGAATCCTTAAATCTATACAGACGACAATAATCATAATAACTTATGTACATCTAATCATTGCAAACACAATAAACTATATACGAGTAATATCGTCACTCATGATATCCTCTTTATTCTAACAAATTACAAAAACGACTAAACTACTCAGTCACAGGAAGTACACATAACTTTGAAACTGGTCTCTTAATAAGGGAATTTTCAGTCCGAATAGTAACCACTCGTGTAATTGAATCAGAACCTGGATGTTTCTGTTCGATTTTCCCTAATAACCACTTACCGGGAGGTAAATCGTCCTCCTTTACTAACACTACATCTCCTATTGATGGCTCTGGGGTCCGATATGCCCAACGGTAACGTTGCAAAAAATTATGTAAGTAATCCTGTGACCACTGTCGCCAAAAGTCTTGAACCGTTCTCTGAGTAAGTTGCCAACGTCTGAGACTGGTAATATTGGATCTTTCAAAGTTGCTATCAGGGACTAATACAAGAGGTTCTCCTACCAAAAAGTGGCCTGGGGTTAGCACTAACAATTCACTCTCTTCTTCCAAATACGAGAGTGGCCGAGAGTTAAGACATGCCTCGATTTGGCTTAACACTGTCGATAACTCTTCATAAGTGAGAGTTGAATTTCCAACAACTCTCCTCAGGTGGTGTTTAGTGGATTTTATCCCGGCTTCCCACAAACCTCCAAAATTAGGAGTGTGAGCTGGGATAAATTTCCATTGAACCCCATTATTTGCAAGATCCTCTGCAATCTCCGGGAGAAAATTAGATTTCTCTTCGTTAAAGAGCTCTTGCAACTCACGAGCTGCACCTACAAAATTTGTGCCGTTGTCACTGTGCAGCTCTGCACAACGACCTCGTCTCGCAACGAATCTTCTAAAGGCTGCCAAGAATCCCTTTGAAGACATGTCACTAACGACCTCCAAATGAATGGCCCGTGTAGACATACAAATAAACAATGCTATGTAGCCTTTGTAAGACTTATTTCCACGTCCCTTAGATACCCTAACGTTTATGGGACCAGCATAATCCACTCCAGAGATAAGAAAAACCTTATTAGGTGTCACTCGTGGAGAGGGCAACTGTCCCATTAATGGAGCTCTTGTCTTGGCAGAATAGCGAAGACAAATGACACACTTACGAAAATAAGCCTTAACTAACAGTTTGAGACCAACTATCCAATAAGTGGATCTCAAGTAAGTGATCATGGCTTGAGGCCCTCCATGCATGGTTTTATCATGGGCATCTGCTATTAAAAGTTTCGTAATAAATGACTCCTTAGGTATAAGAATAGGATGTTTACGGTTGTACTCTAAATTAGACATCTCTAATCTACCTCCTACACGTAGTATTTGTTGTGAATCTAAGAATAAATTCAAAGATGTGAACTTACTCTTTTTTGAGTTTAAGTAGCCATTTTTCTTAAGCTCTTCTATTTCTTCTGATAATTCTTCTTCTTGACATCTTCTTATGCAAATCTTCTTCGCCTCATCTATTTCTTTACTGGACAAATACTTACTACAGTGCCGATCTGTAACCTTTTTTCTAAAGTTTAAAAACCTCCTGCAGTAAGCGACCACTCTCACTAATTTTTGAAGCGAGGAGAATTTGTTCCAAAACGAACTATCGACCGTACTTACTGTGTGTACCTTAACTTCTTCCATTTTAGTGGCCAGATTTTTCGGTTTTGGGTATTCGATTACAGGTTGACTTAAGAACTCCGGCCCATTAAACCATATAGAGGTATTGCTAAGTTCTCGTGGAGCTACCCCTCTCGAAGCGCAGTCAGCCGGGTTTTGTTTAGATGGCACGTAGGACCAATGCTTAGTGTCTAAGGTATTTAATATTTCAGCAACGCGATTTGCCACAAAGGTCTTCCACCGACTAGGATGGCTATTTAACCAGGCGAGCACCACTTCTGAATCAGTCCAAGCGTGCAGATTTGACGTTTCAATGGCAAGAACTTTAGCAACCTCGACAATCAGCTTAGCCACAAGAACAGCTCCGCACAGTTCCAATCGTGGGATAGACACCTGTTTTATGGGAGCCACCTTGGTTTTTGCAGTAACCAACGTCACCTTTATGTGACCATTTGCATCCACAACTCTCATGTACACCACTGCTGAGTAAGCCATTTTTGAGGCATCAGAAAAACCATGGAGTTGTACCTCAACATTGCTAGAAATCGTGTTATACCACCGTGGGATTTTTATGTCTACTAAATTAGGTAAGCCATCACGATATATTTTCCACTCCTCTAGTAAAACACTTGGAACCTCTTGATCCCAGCTTATGCCTGCTAACCATAGCTTCTGTATCAGTATTTTGGCTAAAATTATACTGGGTGCTAACCATCCCAAGGGATCGAAAAGCCGTGAAATATCTGATATAATTTTACGTTTACTGATAGGTTCCTTTAGGAGAGGAAGATCCACCAAGTACTGGAAGACGTCTGCCCTCGGATCCCAGGTGAGTCCTAATATTTTTGTTACATCATCTATTTTAATAATCACCTCTTTGTTACTATCTTTAGATTCTTCAGTTATTTTGTTTATTAAATCCTTGCTATTACTAATCCATTTTTGCAACTGAAAACCTCCTTTAGACAATATATTTTTTATATCTATGTAAATCTTATATGCATCTCGTACATTTTCAGCTCCTGTCATCAAGTCATCCACATAAAAATCATTCCGAATTATGTTAGCAGCTATTGGCGAATCCTGACCCTCATCGTTGGCAACCTGATGCAGCGTCCGTACAGCTAAATAGGGTGCCGAAGACGTTCCAAAAGTCACTGTAATCAATTCCAGCTCTTCAATCTCATTTTTGGGACTATCCCGCCATAAAATGCGCTGAAACATCGTGTCATCTCTTGCGACTAAAACTTGCCTATACATCTTTACAATATCAGCGCTAAGAGAAATAAGGTGTCTTCGCCAACGCATGACTAAATGACGTAGATCGTCCTGCAATGTCGGTCCAACCATCAGGTGATCGTTCAGCGACATGCCATTGCTACCTTTACAGGACGCGTCAAAAACAACACGAACTTTAGTCGTCTGTTTATCTTCCCGGATGACCGCATGGTGAGGTAAGTACAATCCTTTACTTTGTTCCTTGTTTTCTACTTTTACCACATGATTTAACTCCATATATTCATGAATCACTTTAGTGTAATCATTTTTTAATTTATTATCCTTTGCCAGTCTACATTCCAGGTTTTTAAGTCTCTTTTCAGCTATGATTCTGGAGCCATTGTCCTCAACACGGGCGACACTATCGCGGAACGGGAGTCTTACCAGATAGCGACCGGTACCATCTCTCATTGTGGTAGATGCAAAGATCCTTTCGCATTCCATTTCTTCTTGAGTGAGCATTGGCTTATTTAATGTCGGCTCCGCCTCTAACTCCCAGAAATTCCGTAAGAGATCATCATCTTCTTTAACGTGAGTGTGCATAACAGTAATACAAGAAACCGACTTGATATTGCTTGTATCAGTTCTCTCTACAGCTCCAGAAATAATCCATCCAAGAGCGGTATCTTGGGCTACTAGCGATCCAACCTTCTTGATACCAACACGAATAATTTGGCTATATATCTCAGCACCTAATAAAACATCTATTTTATTAGGGCTATGGTAATTACAATCGGCGAAATCATTTTCCTCGAGCGTATCCCATTCTACCCTAGTTGTTTTAGCAACTGGGAGAAGAGAAGTAATCGATTTCAATACGTACGCGTTTACTTGCAGGTTAAACTTCGGTTCTACTCTAGAACGTATCTTAACCGTAACCGTGGATTTCGACGTCACCGTTTTACTACCGCCTACACCTGAAACCAAGTGTTTTGTTAAAGTTTTCTTCAACCCTAAATACTGAGCCATAGCTTCAGTTATAAATGATCCTTGTGATCCCTGGTCTATTAAAGCACGTACGAACCGATAAACTCTATGCTTCGACTCGGCTTCAACTAATGCCGTAGGAATTAGTACTGTATCTGTACACCCCGTCGAATGGCATGAAGTTACGTGCTTATTAGACCCCTCTGCTTGTGTAGCAGCCTTGCTTTTACCTACTGATGTGTCTTCAACCAACCTTACCGTATCAGCAGGCGTCGGCAACCCATTCACGAGAACTGCACCAGAGTTCTCACTAACAGACCCAGACCCACCACTAGGGTGTAGTAAGGTATGATGGCGTTTTTTGCAAACATGGCATCTGAGTGTATTTCTACAATACTTAGCGGAATGACTATTACCTAAACAAACAAAACACAATCCATTCTCCTGAACAAAATTACGACGAGTGTCATTACTTTCCCTTGTGAACCTTTTACAAATTGTTATTTTATGATTACCTGAACAATAACCACAGATTAACTCCCTTCTGTCTTTATCTACTACATGAAATGACCGACAACTCCTAGTAGTATTTAATTTAGTCTCTATATTTTCTAGACCACGAAAACGACCAGTTAAAAATTCTATGAAATCAGTAAGTTTTGGCAATTCGTCACCCGGTACTGACCCTATAAGCAACTCCCAAGTTTTCCTGGTTTCTCTATCCAATTTGGCACTTATCAAATGTATTATCATAATATCCCAAGAAGCAATCTCTATTCCTAAGTTTTTGAGGGACTCTAGGCACTCAGTCGTGGTACAAATCAATCGTTTAATTTCAACCGCTGATTCGGCGGTCGAACTTTTTTGATCAAGTAAACGTTTCAAAATCCCATTTGCCAAAAACCTTTTATTATTATACATTGACTCTAATTTTGCCCAACTGCTCTTATAATTATCTGCCGTAATATTTATATTTTGTAACAATTGTTGAGCTTCCCCTGATAAGTGTCCCTTTAAATAGTAAAGCTTCTGAGCATTGTCCAAACTGTTGTTTTTATGGATCAAACCTACAAACAGGTCTCTGAATGTCTGCCACTCAGAGTATTTCCCAGAAAATATAGGTATCTTAACTTCGGGTAATCTTATTCTAGTTACTTCTGTATTAACAACAGCTTTCTGACTATCACCAATTTTTAACTTACAATTAGCTAACATTTCTTTCATATCACTTTTAAATTGAATGTACAAATCTTCAACTGTATCATAGACCTCATTTTTTAAATACTCAGAACTTTTTAAATCAGACCTTTGCATTGAACTTATTATTTTTACATGGTTACTGTCAAACAACTGCCACTGTTGCTCCAAAGCTTCTAGCCGTGTTTCAATATAAGAACTAGTAAGTCTCTCTTTAGGAGTTTTCTTAAAGTTTGTCCTTGCTCGAGATATTTTGGATTTAACATCCTCCTGTACATTGTATAACGCTTCCATTTTTATAACAAAACAAAATGGATATTAAACCAAATAATCAAATTTCACAAGTAATCAATATATCTTTAGAAGACAAATCTAAATAAAAGTCCTTACAAGACCACAAATTGAATGAATTTTTCTAAGTGTTTTTACAATATTATAAATCTAAGTGAAATCGGGCATAGATTCCTCGTCTCAACCACTTTTCACTTAAAACTATTACAAGTCCTAACCACATACAAATTACTACAATATTTTACTAAGTCCCTAAATCAAAAGTGTTTTTTCAACTTCACATAAAACCAAGAATGACAATAAATTCACTAAGTTAATTTTCTAGTAACTTTAGAGTTCAATTTTCTCTGCATTATGTTTTTTAAACTGGTCATCTGTTAATATTGTAAATATATTAAAATGTACTCACAGTTTCACATCACTATACTGCACCACACTTGATGCGCCATCTGCTGTTGCACGTTGACAACCATGTACTCCCGCGGTTACTTTCAGCAACCTTTCCTTCCAGCTTCCTTGCCGGATCCTCCACGTTCCCGACGTCGTGGTTATGACGTTACGTCTATGACGTCACGTCGCGTCACGATGCGTAGCTGTGGTCTTTGCTCTGGACAGCAATCCACTATCCAGTCCTAACAATCGGGTGACCCTCACTACCACCACTTGTTTATCAAAAAACACCTTCACACCAAATCCGGCTGTCGAAGGACCATGAATACGACTCCAAGGGTCTGCCAGGTGTGAACCACAATAAAACACTAGAACTCTGTACTAAATGTTTATTGGGTGTGGAATCGTCATTGAACAAATGTTCCTCGAGCTTATATACTAGTCTCGGTGACAAAAAATTGCGACATACAGAAAATGGGCATAACGCCATCTATCGACGCTTGACTAAAACTATTAACCATTTGTCTTAGTGACACTTAGACAGTCTGAACAAATGTTATCATGATCTACAAATATTTGTTTCGTAATTTGAGTGTTTTTATGTACAATATGTATATATTTATGAGATATTTATATTAGTTGTCCAAGACAAGCTTTGCCAAATTAGGGACAAGGCATGGCATTGTGTATTAGATGTCGGATTATATAGTGTATATAGCCATGTATAGACAATAACCATTATCGTTAAAGGAACTAATAAAATACATATGTGTATATATATATCTATAGATTATTTTTACCTGTGGACTTAGGATCATGAGCCGTGGATTAGGACGTTATAAATAACTATGTGTTACGTACGTTTTTGTCGGTGTTTACTTTTCCTATAATAAACAACATAAAATATTATTATTATAATATGTTGTTTATTATTGGAAAATGTATTATTAAAATTTATTATACTTAGAATATATTATATTTAAATATATTATATTTAAATGCTTTACTTAGGTAAAACATTTAAATGCTTAGCAGCAGTTCTCATAAACAGGCTTTGCTTAGCATGAGCTTAATTGGACGTGTGTGAGATTTATTAAAAATTTATAGATTATTACTATTTTGAGGAAAATATTAAAAAAAATCATACTTTTTTACAGGTAATAGGAATTTCAGATGAGAGATTAGGTGAAGAACTTTGCGCTGTATTAAGGGTCAAGGAAGGAACTTCAATTTCTACTGACGACATTAAACGGCATTGTACAGGTCGTATTGCTCGATTCAAAATACCGAGGATCGTGAAAGTCACTCAAGATTTCCCAAAAACTACATCTGGCAAAATTCAAAAGCACAGATTAAAGAAAATTGTTGAGTCAGGGGAACTTAATTAAATTTAATATTTTTTTTGTTTGCGGTTTTATTCCCTAAAATACTGTAGCTACCATCATTAAGAAAATTGTTGGATTTGCTTTAAATTACCTTGATCAGTATTAGCATAATAATATTAATTCTATTCTTGTTATTGCGGTTTTCATTAAACCAATCAAAAACCATCCTTAGACTATCAAAGTCTATCGATGGTATTTTTCTCAAACTTCTGCGTTCAGCGATTGTCAAGTTCTAGACAAATTCAAAATGGTACCTCATCAAAAATTTTAATAACCTATTACACACCACAATAGAAACTAATTTTGTTATTTGCTAATATTTAATATTCAACAAAAGCTATCTGTTCATGTAAATAGTTTCGGGCTAAAACGATTACATGAAATATTTTTTTTGCTGGGGTAACGTTTGAAAAGTTACTCCAGCAAAATCAGTTTTTGCCGACTAACTTTTTACATGCATAAATTTTGCTATTTGATACTAATTATTCCTTAGGAAGCACTAGTTTTCTATTATACTCTCACCTCTCTAAAGCCCAGCTTTATTTCAATTTTGCTGGGGTGACGCACGCTCTGCTCATATACCTCCGCGGTGGCGCAGTGGTAACGCATGTACTTGTGGTCTCGGGTTTGATTCCCGGGTCGGGGCAAATGTTTGTATGTATTTCTATGTATAATATGTATGTAATAGGTCTTTACCTATGAAATTGCCGTTTTTTATGCAATAAGTGAAAGTACTTATTTTTTCAAACTTTTTTATTTCTCTTATTCGAGGTAATCACCCATGCAATCGACGCATCTTTGCCAATGCATTGGCAGTTTATTGATGCCCTTCTTGTAAAAATCTGCTGGACGGGAGGCAACAAACTCTTCAAAGGCATTTTGTACTGCCTCTCGGGAATTGATTTTTTTACCCACTAAAAAGTTGTCTAAATTTTGGAAAAAGTAATAGTCGAACAGGATCCATTTTTCGTCGCACGTAACGATTCGTTTCAAAATTCCTTCATTTTTTTGCCTGTTGAGCAGCGCAAGGCAGGTCTCGACGCGTACGTTTCGCTGGCGATCGTTAAGGTCGTGGGGCACCCATCTATCAAGCTTTTTTACCTTGCCAATTTGTCGCAAATGGATCAATATTGTTTTGATGATTACATTAAAAGCTGCTGCTAGCGCAGCTGTAGATTGAGTTTCGTCAGCTTCCACAATCGCTTTTAATTCATTATTGTTAAACTTGTTAAACAAAGTCTCCGGGCGACAACCAGCTTCATTTTTCAAGTCAAAATATCCAGAACGGAACCGGGAAAACCAATAACGGGTTGTGCGTTCGTTTGTACAGTTCTCTCCGTAAACGTTTTTGATGTTACGTGCCGTTTGTGTCGCGTTGGTACCACGACGGAACTCATATTTCATAATTACACGAATTTTTAAAGTATCCATTATGACGAAAAATGTTCAAATGTAATGAAAATACAACGCTAATCAAAAAACAAAAGACTGAGTTTGTAAATAGAATGTCATTGTTTTAAAACAAAATTAATTTGAATTTAGAATACAGAGCCATTACAAACCTTTTTTTTATTTGAAATGACCAGTACTGAAGAAAAGCAATTTCATAGGTAAAGACCTAATATTTACATAAAAAAGTTTTTGACAAGATGGTGTGATTGTGTGTAAAATATTGAATTTTGTACTGAATCGATTCAGAGAATCGATTTTTACCCTTGAAAATCGACTGTCGATTTTTTGTGTTGGTAAAAAAAAAAAGTTTACAATAGTTACAATTAGCTGAATGTATTAATTTGATATGGTAATAAAAATAATTGTTATAATCGAATTCCTTGAACTAAAAAGTCGATGTTTTTACTGATAAGAGATCCCACAGATTGTATGAATATTTTTGTTTTCATAAAATGGATTTATATTTATATTGTAAATACAGAAAAGATTTAGAATCGATCTTTTAGAAATCGTTTTTCTTAATAATCGATTCTTCATGTTCTGATTCGAATCGAATCAAAAATCCCTACAAAATAGTTTATCCTGACGCCATTTTCCGTGCCCCGCTCTCCGCTTACTTTTGATTGCTCGCTGGTGATAAGCAAATATGGCGTCAAACGTGACTGTGCACGAGGACGAAATTGATAATGAAGTACTTATAGAAGAAGTGGAAAGAAGACCAGCACTTTTCGACAAAAGATTATAAGAATATTCTGACATTTATTATAATATATATAATATAATAAATACTAGGCATGCCTTTTAAGTTCTGTCGTTTCCATATTTCCCGGCAATTTTGAATTTGGAACAGTTCTATATTCGAATGTGTTTAAATTTTGAATCTCAAAACATTTTTAACACCCCTACTTTAGAGTGGAATAAATGTTATAATTAGTGGTTTGAGCGAAGGGAAAAGTGTACTAAACTATGTGGTGAATACTTTGAAAATATGCAGTAATTCATTAAAACTTTCTACACTCATTCGAAAATATTGAAAAAAATTCTTAGGATATAATTGCAACTTAAGGAAAATTAAAGTGTAAAATTTTCCACTTATTAATCTGTCACTCCAAAGAGGATGTATCCAGTATTCTTTTTCACGATATTTTCTTTTACGCCGTATGAATTCGCAAATAATGACTGTCTCCTCCAAATGCATATCGATAAATGAACCATGGATTTACAAAAATGTTTACTGACTGTCATTCACCGTGTGCGCACTCAGATTTTAAGATGTGACGCGACATGACAAAAACTTTTTTGTCACAGTAACAAAAGTCACCCGTGAGCGCACTGCTTTAGGAAAATTTCGAAATAAAATTTAACTTCTTTCAGTACAAATTATGACTTAGTATAATCATAACTTAAAATTTATAAAATATATAATATATTTAATGTGTATTGATGCATTGTTTTAGTATTTACTGCTATAATCGCAATTGTAATACAGTTCAGTTCTCTCAAATTGGAAATATTCGTACGGCATCGGGTTTCGTTTTGGAGGTGGCATGGCCAAACATTTATTCCCCACGTAGCTGGGTGGTTGCCACAACACGTGTCCATACCAGCGAAGGCGACACTCTTGCGACTTGTCCTGCTTGTGTCGCTCTAGTAACGGCCACGCTTCACAGCCATGTAAAAGAACAGGCCTAATGATGGTTTTATAGACCTGTCCCTTCAACTTGACTGGCATCTAAAGAACTTAATTTTCCGAAGGAATTACTCACCTTGTCTGATACACCGCAGAGCTCTGTAAATTATATTAATAACTACTTTTGTAATATGGGTAAATCTTTAGCTGAAAAAATTACATTATCACAGAATGGGAGATCGAGGGATAGTCATAGCCATATCAAACAGAACTTAAATACTTTTGCATTATTTACAACGGATGAGCGAGAGGTTTACAATATTATTTCTGCCCTTAAGGAGGAGTGCTCAGTGGGCTGTGATGGTCTATCGAATAGGTTCTTAAAGGAATATAAAAACATCCTTGTTCCGCATTTAACACACATATTTAACCCATGTTTGTCGAAGGGCGTCTTCCCCAAAGACCTCAAAAAAGCCCAAATCCATCCAATATATAAGAGTGGTGATAGAGACCGTATCGAAAACTACAGACCTATTTCAATTTTACCATCGGTATCAAAAATAATAGAAAAAATCATGAACAATAGACTTATAGATTATTTAGAGAATCAAAACATTTTGTCTGAGCATCAGTTTGGTTTTCGTAGAGGAAAATCAACAAGTGATGCAGTTAATAGCCTCACAGACTTTTTGTCTACCAATCTTGATAAAGGCAATAAGTGCGTTTCGATATTTCTGGACCTAGCGAAAGCATTCGACACGGTCTCTATCCCAATCCTCTTGTGCAAACTGGAACGAATCGGCATTAGGGGAACTCAGCTTGAGCTCTTTGCCGACTATTTGAGGGATCGGACGCAATGTGTTACAGTGAACTCCCATAAGAGCGACGAAGTTTCAGTGAAATATGGCGTGCCACAGGGCAGTATTCTAGGACCGACTCTCTTTCTCGTTTATATAAACGATCTCCTATGTCTACCCTCGTTCCATGGCAAAATTATCTCATATGCAGATGATACTGCTCTAATCTTCGCTGCTAAAACGTGGGATGAGACATTTCGGCTTGCCCAGAGTGGGTTTGACAGTGTTAAGACGTGGTTACATGACAACATATTAAGCTTAAATGTACAAAAAACCAAATACATGACTTTTACAATACGCGGATCTCTAAATACTGCCTTGGGTCTGATCTCTCACGAATGTAACCCTAGTATTTCGCAAAATATCACATGCGCTTGTACACCGTTAGAACGTACCAATGAAATTAAATACTTAGGCGTTGCAATTGATGAAAATCTTAATTTTAAAATGCATATAATGTCATTAAGTAAGAGAATACGCAAACTGAACTACGTCTTTAAAACATTGAGATATGTAGCTACACCTACGGTCCTTAAACAGGTTTACTTTGCGTTAGTCCAGTCATTGCTTACTTACTGTATCTCATCCTGGGGTGGCGCAGCAAAAACTATTCTTAAGCAACTTGAAGTTTCTCAAAGGACTATTCTCAAATTGTCTACTTTTAAACCATTTTGGTACCCTTCAAAGCAGCTCTACGAATATTGCCAGGTTCTCACAGTACGACAGCTTTTTGTCGTTGATATTTTAATTAAACAGCACTCTTTAATGGAATATAATTCTCACGCAAACAAAAAACGAAGAGGCCACACCGTTTGTGAGCGACTGATTCGGCCAAAAACAACATTTATGCGTAGGTTCTTCCCATTTTTGGGTTCTTATATATATAATAAAATAAATAACATCATTTATATATATACCCTAAATAAACAAAATCTAAAAAGATCAGTGTCACGGTGGTTAAGAAGTCTGTCTTATGATGAAACAGAGTCACTGTTAACTGTTTTGCAATAGTAAAGTTGCAAAATTCTACTTTCACACAAAACTTACAACTAGCTTTCACTCACCCTCTGACACACACACACGCACCCATGCAGACAACACACCCAGAGGACATTCTTTATTATTGTTATTGTTTTTTTATTATTATTATTATTTTTTACTTTTATATTTGTTTTCATATCTGTTCTGTGATTACCTCAAACTTAAAAATGTTAAATTGAAATTCATTATTAAAGCTGTAGTAATGTACATAGTAGAGGGTAGAGGCGCCGTATGCTGAAGCACAGGTTTCCAACCTAGTTCAGCAATGGAGGCTAGTAATAAGACACAATTTTGTACATAGTTAACATGCAAATGTAATGATCTGCTAGACTCATCAAATTGTTAACAATCTTTATTGGTCAATAAACTATTATTATTATTATTATTTTAGGGTCACAAAGGATACCAGTCATCTCACGCCATTTGGCCCACGCGGCAGCAATGCGTGCCTTGACGTCACAATCGATGTAACCGGATTAGTGAAATATAGATTATTTAACTTGGTCCGTGCGCTCGACCAAGTCATCGCCTATGCGGACGGGTGTGGGATCTGTTGTGTTTAAGGCCAAATATTCAGTCTTTGCCACATTAAGTTTCAGACCGCTACTTTCAAGCACCTCCTTCCACACCTTCACGCGTCGTATCAACCTGCCCCTATCCATGTCCATCAGTGCGATATCATCAGCAAACATAAGCAACCATGGTGGTTGCTCATGCGAGTCTTTGACGCTGTCTGATAGGACGTCTAATATGACACTGAACAAAAAAGGACTGAGTACCGATCCCTGATGTACTCCGACGGTGATGGGGAAGGGTTTCGTGTCGCCAACAGCGGTCCGAACCAAAGAATTAGAATGACGGTACATGTCTCGGATGACATCAATATAGAGCTCTGGAACCCCTTTGGAACGTAAATCGCACCAGTTTACCATACGAGGAACACAGTCGAAGACCTTCTGCATGTCAAGGAATAAGAGTGTGATCACGAGTCCGCATTCGTAACACGTGTCTCTAGTTGCAGATAAGTTGATTTAATAAATAACGAGTCAGATGAAAACTTTGAAGAAGATTTGATGCAAATTTTGGCTACATTATTTCAATACAGTACAGTATTCCTTGGATATATTTGAATTCATGTCATATTCTCAGATGAATAAAAAATATAGATAACGCACAGACAATCAAAGTGAAGTCACTTTTTTAAATATGTGTGTCACTGAAGTGATGCTACCTTTTAAACAAAAGTCCCTGTAAGTTGCGTTTTGCGTATGTAATATAAATAAATAAATATTTCGGACATCTTACACCCAACGTCATCTAGTCTGTAGGTAGATAGGTGTAGGTATACACAAATACAAAGTTCACAAGACGAAGAACGAAAGTTTATTTAGAAATGAAATTACACGTACACAAAGTTTACACAAAGAATAAAAGGAGTGATAGATTAAGACAATTACGAATTCATAGGATAATAACAGTATGTATTCCAAGTCCTAAGTCCATTAAAAAAAAACATAAATATGCGAAAATTAATCCGATTGTTTTCTATCCCTGCTAGTCCCTACTAATATTATAAATGCGAAAGTAACTGTCTGTCTGACTATATGTTACGCTTTAAACTGCTAAACCCATTTTGATGAATTTTGGTATAGAGATAGATGGATCCTTGGGAAAGGACATAGGCTACTTTTTACCCCGATAACCGACATAGACGCAGACAGAGCCGCGGGCAAAAGCTAATATTTAAACAACGAATTTTTTTTACAAATAAACAAAATACGTTTGATGTATGTATATAATGTACTCGAAAATATGTTAATTTAATAATCCATTACTATAATCTGTAGATGGTTTTATTTCATTAATGGGAAACTACGAAACCTCCCGAAACTGACAGTATATGTTACATTATAAAGTCTAAATCTTGTAAACACTATAAAATGACGTGATTAAAAGAAATCAATAATACTTATGTATTTAACTATTTACTCTCTACTTCATTATTCGGCATGATTTTGCCTGAAAATTACTTACCACATTTTAGGTATACAAACTCCTAGCAACACTCTCCCAATACGTCAAAGTGATATTGACATTATATGTCTTTTTTTTTAATTGCCTTTTGATAACTTATTACAAACAACTTTGTGTGTACTTACGTGTGTGACGTAATTCCTTGAGACTTTTTGGTTACTTTTATTTTATTAGTTACTGAAAGACTACTCGCACGATACTGAAGAAACGAAGCGTAGTTTTTGTTTTGTCGTTGGTAGTGTTGGTTGCGTACTCAACTCATAGTTCATTTTAAAAATAATATACTCATTTTATATCTAGAAAGTGTGGTGTGATCTATAAACAATTATACAGTGTTTTCAGGACATATAATAGTGTATAATTCTAAATACACTTAATTAACAGAAACTAGTGAAAAAAAATGTACCCTCTTATATAAATATAAAAAGTAAATAACTTTTTAAACAAATTCTGTTGTTGTGAGAACCTTAATCGCATGGGCCCGAGTTTGTAGTCTAAGTGTTACTAACGTGCCAAGTGAGAACTCCGTGCAGGGAGCCGAAAAAGTGCCTCAAACACATATTGACAGCAGCGCTCTCTGTTGTCGAGTAGATCGACCACCCTATCTTACCTTAGATTCACACAATGGCAAACTGTGCTGCATGTGGTAAACTTATGTCCACCCAGTGGAGTAGTTGTATGCTGTAAGTGTACAATAAAGTATCACCTGTCCTGTGTTAATATGACCAAGGCGAATAAGGAATGGGAACGCCAGGACTGCAGGAGCAACTCTGCCAAAGAAAGCGACAAAGTTGGTAACAACGAGAATAAGAGTTCCCCCGCCAGCTCATATGACTTTTCACAGTCTGTTACTGGCTCAGCCGAACGGGACCAGGGGTGAACTGCTGATATTGTTCGTCAGCTAAAATTGATGAGAGCGGAAATGCGGGAAATGAGGGAGGATGTGAAAGCGGAGCTGCGGGAGATTCGTCTCGAATTGAATGACCTCCGCCAGGCAGTTGCTGCATCTAGAAAAAAGGTCGACCAACTGGAGAGTCGTCTAGAAGACCTAGAGAAAAAGCAAGCTGCCTCACACGGAGGTGCAGTGGATCAACTGGAGGACGCGGTGAGGCAGTTGCAAGCAGAGCTCAACGCGCGAGAGCAGGAACTGCTACTTTCCGATATCGAGATCTCGAACCTTCCTGAGAGTCCCGACGATTACGTATTTCACTCCGTAGAACTGGTAGCTAGGAAACTGGGAGTAGCGCTGGAGACGCGAGACATAGAGTTTGCGGAGCGTGTGGGCCCCCGTGTGGATCGATCAAGTGGTTCGGGAGCGGCGCGGTGCCGCCACGTCGTGGTGCGGTTGGCGCGGCGCGGGCTACGGGACGAGCTGCTGCGGAGCGCGCGCGTGAGGCGCGGGGCCACTTCAGCTGACCTTGGTATCGATGCGCCGCCGCGTCGTTTCTACCTCAATGAAAGGCTTACCAGAAACAACAAGGCTCTGTTCTACCGCACCCGACAGGCAGCGGCTGGGTTGGGCTGGAAGTTCACGTGGACGAATCGTGTTAAAATTTTAACAAGGGAAGCTGAAGGAAAGTCCACCCACGTGATACGCTCGGAGACAGATCTTGAACGGGTTTTTGCTAAGCAAACTATCACAAGCGATAAACATTAGCATATTTGGATTGAAGTGTAGTAATCCGTGTCAATGTACTTAGCATCCGTTATAAATTATTGCATTGTATGTATAAAGTTCAATGACCAAATGCACACACGCACAGACACGTTACACGAAGTTATAATATTTAAGTCGGTACATATTATTAATAAAATGAGTTGGTATTACAATCTAGTGTTGATCACTTGTTTCCCCGGCCTACTAGGACGTCCGTCGTACGTGTAGCCATGTGTACCGACGTCGGGTGTAGCCTAAGTAGTAACTTAGCCTAAAGAACCCACAATGGTGACCCCGACGCTCAACCGACATGCTCAACGGACGTGTACACAGGAGTATCACATTCCCTATTTACAAGTAATTATTTATCTAAAATTACACACAACTATTTACAAAATATATTTATATACAATTGTTTACAAATGTTCTTATTACATGAGAGCTATAATAGAAATAAATTACAACAGTCATCCTATGGATAATGTAAGATTCATTATGTTCTCTCTACAACTTGAGAAACTAATAGAGAGTAACAAGTTTCCAATGTGCAGCTTCCTAAATTATAATATTATGATTTTCCTGATTGTTGTGCTTCCAGTTACTTATATTACAATTACAATTATATTAATTAATCCAAAATTACTTTTAGGTACAATAGATGCCAACTTTCATTTGAGAGCAGGAACTGATACGCAATGACTGTTTATGTGGTGCCTGCCTCCAAACAAATATATATTATTAATCTCATTAAATATAAGTATTACAAACATAGTACTATAACCAGGTATATAAATTACAATGAATGGTAGGAAATTTTTAAAGTTTGGTCTTTTTAAGCGGGCTCACTGGGAACTAAGCACGATGAGTTTTTGTTGGCTATGAGTCTGTATTCGGTAGACATCATGGCCATTAATGAGACTTAGTTAAGGCCAGGTGAGGAGGGGAGGGCACCTACTGTGCCAGGCTATAGGCTGCGGCATATTCCAAGACCAAAATCTATCAGGGATGGTCGCGGTGGGGGCGTTCGGTATTATATGAAAAATGGAATTAAAGTGCAAACTAGAAGTCACCCTGCACATAAGGATGTAGAGCAATACTGGCTATCACTAACTGTAGCAGGAAAAAAACTCTTAGTAGGTACCGCTTACAGACCCCCCTGGCTGTGTGTTGACAAGTTCTTAGATAGTCTGACTGACAGCATTGGTGCACTTGCCCCTTTTGACTATACTATTCTCATGGGTGACTTTAATATCAATATGTTAGATGTGTCTGCCACAAACACTAGAAAACTCCAACACTTCTTACACTATACCAACATGCAGCAAATAGTAAATAGTCCCACACATTTTAAAGGAAACAGTAGCACACTTATAGATGTCATTTGTACGGATGCGACTGTGATAAGTGTAGAGGTTAGTCATAATCCCGAATTAGGCCAACATTCCATAGTGACTTGTGAGTCAGTGTTTAGGAAAGAAAAGGTCAAACCTAGATGAATCACCTACAGACCACTTAAAGATATTTCACCCGTTCCATTTAATATCGATCTGGAACATATTCCATGGCAGACGTTAACTCTGCAGGATGAAGTGGACAACATGGTGGAAGAATTATTAAGACAACTAATACAGTTGTTCGACCGCCATGCCCCTATAAGGCACACAATATTTAAAGGCGAGTGCACACCATGGATTACCGATAACATTAAATTAATCTTTAGGTTAAGAGACAGGGCTGATACACACTGATCTGATACACACTCCTGTGTGTATCAGAAAACAAAATTACCATCTTAAAAGCAATACTATCTGGACCTTAAGCATCAAGCTAAATTAGCATTACATAATGAAAAATCTGCTATCTACATAAAAAAAAAAAAAAAAACATAAATAATAATATAAACAATCCAACATCTCTGTGGAAGAATATAAAGATCAAAGTCTTTCCATCACAAAAATCTACTTTTTTGCCAGTTCATTTTAATAATCCAGATGATATTAACAAAGATTTCTCAAAAATACCAGGTGAATGCAGAGTAACCATCTCCAGGCTAACATACTACGAGTTTCATAGATACAAGCTAGACTTGTCTTTTAGGCTAAAACCTGTAGACCAGAGTACCATAATTGGTATTCTAAAGAATATCAAGACAAATACAATGGGTATAGATAAAATAAATATTGACATGTTAACACTCTCGTTACCAAATTCATTGGACACTATTACAAAAATTATCAACACCTCAATTATGACACATACATTTCCAAGTGAGTGGAAACACTCTATTATCAGGCCTATACCCAAAATAGATCTCCCAAACACCACAAAGGATCTGAGACCAATCAGTATGCTACCCTGCTTATCAAAGGTGTTGGAAAGAGTAGTTTATATACAGGTAATACAATACCTAGAGGACAACGGTATCCTCCCAGATAAACAGTCTGGTTTTAGGAAAGGACGTGGAACTGCTACGGTCCTGTGTGATGTGATAGGTAGCATACTAGAAGCTAGGGATCGTGGAGAAGGAACAATACTCGCCCTATTAGACTACTCGCGTGCTTTTGATGCCATTGACACATCCCTGCTCCTTTCCAAGTTGTCGTAATATGGATTTTCCCCAGAGTCCATACAGTGGTTTCACAGCTACCTCTCAAAGAGATCACAAAAGGTAGAAATAACCACAGAGAATGAATCGGTTATGTCTTCCTGCCCCCTGGCCGTAACCAGGGGAGTTCCGCAGGGCTCCATCCTGGGGCCTCTTCTAATTATATTATATACAGCTGACATAACCAACTGTTTTCTAAATACCACATGTATGCAGATGATACTCAACTGTTTTTATCATTTAAGCCAAATTAAACTAGATCTGCAGTGGATAGGATAAACGAAGACTTGGAGAAGGTCTTAAATCCTGTAAAGTCCAAATTCATAGTATTGGGTAGTAAAGGGCAGATCCAATCTGTTCTACAGAATGACCCTGTCATTACTATAAATGGACAAAGTATTGCTAGGGTAAATCAGGCATATAATCTGGGACTGTTGATGGACCCAGAGCTGAGATTTGAAGCGCATATAAATAATATAGTCAGAAATTGTTTCTATATACTCAAAATTTTGTATAACATCCGCGACTACATCAGTATACCTTTAAGGAAACAATTAGTAGACAGTCTAGTTTTGTCCAAATTTAATTACTGTGATGTAGTGTATGGTCCATGCTTACTGGCAAGAACAAAGAACTTAAAACAAAGAGTACAAAATGCTTGTGCTCGGTACTCTTTCTACATTCCCAAACGTCACCACGTAACACCATACATAAATGACCATGGATTCATAAAGATGGAAGCCAGAAGGAAGCTGCATTTGGCTGGCCTGCTTTTTGGTGTAGTCAAAAAAGGGAGTCCTACCTATTTACATGAGAGAATAGACTGGAGGCATAACCACTTTGCTTATTCCATCAGACCGTCAGCTAGAGCTCTCAGCATGCTCTCGTCATGCTCTTTGTTGGACACGACGTACAGCCCCCGTCACCAATATTACCAGCTCAGTATTGTATTTCAGAGGCTTATTTTTGTTTTGTATCACATATATATGTTAATGTAGACTTTATTATGTATAATTCTAACGTTTTCACAAAGTATAATGCATGCAAGTGCTAATACACATCATAAACCTTAAAAGTAAAATTTCCAATTGCCACGTCAGCTTGTATCAAATTGACATATTTGACATTAGCAAATGTTACAAGCCTCATAAATATTGTCAACTGTCTCTTTCTACTGTGTTTGGATATTTGTTTTTTTGTCTATCTGGTGTATGTTGTGTCTTTCAAATAAAGTTCTTATTATTATTATTATATTATTATTAGTTTTGATACTGTGTTTGCGGCGTGAGCGTGTGTGTTTACATGACCGAGCTGAGTTTTTTGGCTTCACTGCTAACAAAGGCCGTGGGTTATAATTATGATAAATTCGGTTTGACAGTTTGAAGAATAGTTATAGAGTCAAAGTATGCATGCATATATGCCCTGTGTCAGTTCTTGAACAACTGAGGTGTGGCGTTGGGTGTTGTATGGAAAGCATTCATACACTCCTATACTATGTGAACTGACGGCGGCTGCCGCTGATCTTCCCAGTTAGATTGTCGACGGCTGTCGTCAACGGCTGCAGTTATCTGTGCCGTTGACTACATGTCGTTCGTGTGTACGAGTATGAGCCCAAACATACCACGCGCGACGCGTCGGATGGCGTGTTTACCCCACTATGGTCAACACACCGACCTGGCACGTCTGGAATGGGTAGCGTGTGAGCGCATAGCGTCGCGTCGGGTGTTCATAGTGTGATTCTGATCTATAGAAAATAATACATTTGATTCGACTCAACACGCGTCGCGTTGCATCGGGTTGCGTGGCCTGCCTGCCTTTAATAATGTGTTTCCGCCTTTAAAGTCTTTGTACAAAACATATTCCAATATAATGGAAATTAAATGATTTGACATCACCCAACGATAGGATGCTGAAGAAATTTAATTTTCAGAAGCACTATAATATACATCTAGAAGAAGAACCACACGACAAATCAGATACAAAAGAACTCAGAATATACACCGATATCTCCAAAACCAACTCAGGAACCGGAGCAGGTGTATTCTCAGACGAACCTAACATCAGGGTATCGAAGCCGCTAGGTAGATTCAACACTGTATTCCAAGCGGAATGCGTGGGTATTATCCTGGCGGTACACGCTATAGAGACAAGGAAAATTACGGACTCACACATCCGTGTAGTCTCTGATAGTGCATCGGTACTTATCTCCCTCAATAAAACCGGCCGGAATTCAGTGACAATACAATGGATAAAAGGACACAGCGGATCACTAGGTAACGATGCGGCCGATGAGCTGGCTAGGAGGGGGTCGGTCGCGGCGGTTTTCGGACCCGAACCCGTCGTGCCTGTCCCATTCGGCCAGCTCCGTGGTTGGCTGCAGGAATTTACCCGCACACAAGTACAACACCACTGGCTATCTGTCCCAGGCTGCAGACAATCAAAGGAAGCTATGCCACTTCCTAAT
Source organism: Phragmatobia fuliginosa (assembly GCA_932526445.1). Classification (NCBI taxonomy): domain Eukaryota; kingdom Metazoa; phylum Arthropoda; class Insecta; order Lepidoptera; family Erebidae; genus Phragmatobia; species Phragmatobia fuliginosa. The sequence goes on along the minus strand of OW052064.1, from coordinate 8,051,692 downwards.
GATAAACTAACCAAACGCTTATTGCGTTTGGACAGGGACAGTCTGCGGCTGGTGGCAGGAACTATCACCGGACACTGCTCATTAAATAAACACTTCCACACCATAGGCATAACTGACAGTCCCCTATGCAGAGCATGCTTAGGGGCAGAGCAGACAGAGGAAACGGTGTCGCATGTACTCATTGAGTGCACAGGTGTCACCGAAATACGGGAAAACACCCTTGGATCTCCCAAATCTGTTTTAGAATGTCTGGACAGACTCGGAGACGCTATCCGCTTCTGGAGGGAGGTGGGCTGGCTGGAGTGATGGCCGCCCTCACATACAATGGTCCACTTAAAGGACTAAGTGCGGAAACCGACCTACATAACAGAGCATAGAATGGAAATGAAATTTAATTTCAAAAACAAACTGTTAACCCTAGAGTGGGCGCGCTACGAGCATTTTGCCGACTTCTTCAAAAAAATGTTAATAATTCGTAAAATAGTTGCTCTCGAAGAATGCGCTTATTAGTAGGTACCCCCACTATTGTTCGCCATCCGTGCCGAAAGGCGGGACGCCTTCAGTGCGCGCGGAGCCGCTAAAAGAGGTATTAATTGTTGTGGTCGTTCGTCGTGACGCTTACCGCGCGCCTTCTCATGTAAGTAAAAAATATGTAAAAATTTACTTCATATTTTACTTTCTAAATAAAATGTCATACTCTGTTGGAGGAATGACTCGGAGATGGCTAATGAGGTTATTTTTTTCAATGATGAATATTGCTGACATACATCTTCCTAGCCTTTACTCCCAAGTTTATTTGGGGTTGGCTACTTTTTAATGATGAATATTGCTGACGAGATAAAAATTTACAAAGCTAATACTAAAAAACTTAAGACTACGCCGACAATATTTGGAGTCCTAGTTAAGCCATAAATGATCATATTATTAAAAATATTCGTTTGAAGAATCAAACAGCTCAGTTTGTATCTACAGAGCAAGCATCATCTTCAAGATAGCAGGGAAAATACAGTATTTGCCCATCAAAGAAAACGCACAAAAAAGGGTGTTGTAGATGCTATAAATTACTGATGAATTAGTGAAAGTCTGTTCATTGCACTTTTTGAAAACGTGTATGCTAAAGTGGATAACTGTAATTGGTCATATTCTATATACGCAAATGTAATTTAAGTTTGTAAAAAACTGTTGTTATTCCGATTATAATAAATAAATAAATAAGTTTTTTGACGCTTTCTACTGGATATTTACATTTGATCTCGTTTATAACTTTCCATGTGGCTTTGCATTTGTTTGTTGCATATTTAATAAGGTAGTCATTTTGAGACTTTTTGTCAGTCTGATTATATGTTTATGTTTCTTCGTATATCATGTTTTAAATATGCGCTTGTTTCGCTGACTTGGTTTATGTCTATATTGCCATAGTAGTTGACTTTTATGCTTGCTGCATAATTAAAAACCACGCAAAAGCCACTTCGGCCTTGTTCTCTTTGAAATCTTAATTTTCTTTATAGGAAAACACATATCATACAGCTTAAGAAAGTTTTCATGGAATTTATTAAAAGGCCTATTTGCATTTGTACAAGTGTAGATGTCAGTGTTGGTTACCTGTTTTAAGTATTTTATAAATATCGCTTTATTCTCTTTAGAATAATCCTGTTTAAGTCTATACCAATATTTTATAGTACACGTTATTTTCGACTGGAACTTTAATAAGAATTTAATTTGCGTATTGTGGTCTGAAAGAGCTAATTCCTTAATGGTGCCTTTGCTTGCTCTTATATCATGGGTTATTTTATCTATGCAAGTCCTACTAGCAACTCGCGTTATTTGATTTGACTCTTGACTCGAAACTCGCGTTTGACCTGAGGCTTGCCATTGCATTTTTTGCTTACGGCTATCGTAAAAAATCCACTTTTCATCACATGTCACCATTTGATCCAATATTCCTTCATTTCTGTATCGATTCAACAAGGCAACACAAGTTTCAACACGCGTTTCTTTCTGCAGATCAGTCAAACCATGAGGCACCCATTTTTCATATTTTTTTTATTTCATTCATTTGACACATATATGTCAATATTGTTGGTAAGGTAATGATAATCCATGCCGCTAATTCCTGGGTAGTTTGGCTCGGATCGGCCTACACCATCTCTTTCAATTCATTGTTATTCACATGTGGGCGATCTTCCACGTGGTTCTTTCTTCAAATACAAAATTTCCATCACTCGTATTGAAAAATCACTCGAATTTTCAAAGTACTATATTTCTTGCCCAAGCTGAATAAAAAAACAACTGAAGTCGAAAATAAAATAGCTGTCAGCGTAGTTTGGTGGTCTACAAATACATATTATAATTATTTCATGTTGCAGCATGTCAACTGCAGGGCATTCTAATAAATTGCCAATTGAATATTTTGAGATGCTATGGACGTGTGTAATTTACTGCCTCGATAGTCTAGTGGTTAGCGTATGCGACTGCTAATCAAGAGTTCAAATCCAGGGTCGGGCCAAAAAGTTTTTTTGGGTTTTGCTTAGGAAATTCCTAATAGCAGCCCGGAGTTTGGAAGTTTGGCGGTGATTCACGCCCGTGCCTCGGAGAGCACGTTAAGCCGTCGGTCCCGGTTGTCATGAACATCTATGGCAATCGTTATTGGGAATTCAGTGCCCTCAAATATACTGACAACTAGTTCAATCTTCGAATTTCAGTTCTCCCTTAGGGTTGCGGAGGTCCGATGCCAGTCGCTCCGTGGAAAAACTGAAATTCAGGTAAAACCGGTTGAACTAGTAGCCGACCCCAAATAAACTTGGGAATAAAGGCTCGGAAGATGATGGACGTGTGGCCTTAACCCTCTCCTGAGAGAAGACCCGAGCCCAGCAGTGGGGCATTATGGGTTGTTGATGAGATAATATTGACGTAGGAAAACGTATTTGCTGTAAGCCTAAAAATACTGCATCGATTAGTACAAGTCTCATAATTCTAACGTAAAAAAAAAAGGTCAAAAAAGGCGTTCAACACAAAGGCTATTTAGTTTTACTTAAAAAAAGCATGTATGCCATAATCTAATTTTTATTTCTAAAAAGTTTGTTTATTTTACTTTTGGTTAGTTTTTGCTCACTTGCCACATTAAATAACCTTATTTGCTTTCATTCTATTCAAGTTAATGTGTAATAAACTTGTTTTACATTTATGCAACAGAATTTTACTGTCAATTTTTTTTGTTTTTATTGGAATATTTCTTTCACAGTTTACTGGATAACACTATCACGGAAACTTCAGAATGATATGCACAAGTTAAAATAGTCTTAATACATACTTTTATTTACAGTTTTTACATTTAAAACGATAAATAATATAGACTCAATGGTAACGCAACAGCTAACGCCATCTGTCACATTGCTCTCTTTACAACGTTTTGGACTGCCTACTTTTGTACTAAATTATTGATAATTATCCTTCCTCACAGTTCTACTTTGTACTCCGTGTACACAACATACGCTCACAATGTTATCGGAGTGTATATATGCCCTTAGTGCATTTATACTGATCACTCATCTGTACATTCGATATTCTCGTGCTGGTCAACTGATGGCTAAAATTCCCGGACCTAAAGGAAACTTCTTCATAGGAAACTTGCTGACTTTAAAAGGAACACCAGGTGCGATAACATATTTTTACTAATATTATACACAGGGTTCTTCTAATTTTCTATAATTTATACTTACATTACTTAATTTATATTAACTTGTAACCTTTCTTCCGTGAAGTAGGTGGATAGAAATAAAAAAGGGAAAGTTTTTACAATTTATTATGTAGGATAATTAATAGGTAGTTGATTTAAAGAATTAGTCCCAGGGGTGGGTTCGGAAACACCCACAACACGAAATGGTGTAATTAACGGATAATAAAGAACGCCACTGTCCTGCGTTAATATCCGCGGTAGTCCGGTCGCAGGGGGGCCGTTCCGGTTGTCGCGGAATAGTTTTCTGGCTAGGCTGGTAGCAACGGCAGCGTCGTTGTGTGCCACAATTAGGGTCCGGAGCCTGGTAGGTGAACCCCAATTCGGGGTAACACGGCGCACAAGATACGGTACTATTTGGAGTAGGTACTCCCAAAAGGTACATAGAAATTATAATACTTTTAAATATATCACTAAAAGAAATTAAAATATTTGATTTAGTAGGCAGCGGTGGATACCATATGATCGGTAGACGTCCGTAATCACAATGAAATCCTTTCGGTGTCGAGTGTCATCCACTCATCGCGCGCAGCGGTCGCAAAACCTGTTTTGCTCATTCGGTCGTTCCGATGCGAGGGTTGCGAAACATATAGTGAGACCCGATATTGTTTATTATTGATTTAGTAGATTAGGTAGTATTAATATTCAAGAGCGTTACAAACTTAGTGTTATAATACTGGATAAACGATAATTTGTACAAAAAAGCAGTGTCTAAACAGAATTATGAAGTACATTTATTATATATTTTAACTAACTTTTGCTCGCGGCTTAGACTACGCATTATTCTGATGTATAAGTTTGATTACCTTTTTTTCTTTTGCCCCCTTCGTGTTGGAATTTTCCAAAATCGTCTCTTAGTGCTAGCCTACGCTCCTCAAGGAACACACTTGCTTTTTTTCAGCTTCCTGCGCGCAGTTGTTTTGGCTGTGCGTTTTGGTTGTGTGTTGGTTGTGTCTGTCAGTCAGTAACGTAACAGTTTTATAAATGCATATGAAATTATATAGTATGGTACTTGAATCAATATTTGTTCAATAAATTATTATTTTTAAAAGGGACTCAGTGGTAGACAGCTACGATGATGTTTAGAGTAACTTACACAATTTTAAATTGATATTTTTAGGGGATGGTTGCTATCATTAATCCCTACTGTGCATACTATCCTTACATGATAAACGGGAAAGATTGTGAGTATGCATGTATCTATGTTTGTTGCTCTTTCACGCAAAAACTACTGAATGGATTAGGGTGAAACTTTACAGTGATATAACTTATATATCAGAATAATACATAGGCTACATTTTACTGCAATAATCGAGATACACGCGGGCGGAGCCGCGGGGGAAAGCTAGTATTATTATAAATTAATATTATTATAAGATTTTCATGAATTTTGGGATAGAGTTAGATGGATATAAAATAGATGGAAGAAAGGACATAGGCTACTTTTTACTGCAATAACCGATATACACGCGAGCGTAGCCGTGGGCAAAAGCTAGTTGTGTATATGTAGAATCACAGCGCACTTGTATTTATAAAATTGTGATAGACACTATGATGTGAGCCGTCGGCTAGTATGCCTCCCATAAAATTACTAAATTATCACAACACATGATATTTTGTGATATTTTTTCAGATGTATTATTTCAAAAAGTTCGACTGTGGCACAAGACCTATGGCCATATTTTCAAATTACAGGGGTTCATGTTTCGTACGGTCCATTTGAGTAAACCTGAAGATGTGGAGGTAGGTGCACTACCTAAATGTTATTTGAATTACATTTAATTTATGAACCCTTTGCCTTTAGACATAGAATTAGTATGTATCCTTTATAAAGATTCACGGATATATTTGAAAAGAACTTGAAAGAAACAATTTTTTTATTTAGAATATTGGTTTTCCTTAAACTTTTACACACTTCCATATTGTTAAATTAATAAAAGATTAGGTTTTCCTTGATGTACGAGTACATTTTACATTTCTTTGCAGATCTTGCTTTCATCACCGCGATATAACTATAAAGGCATGCCTTATACTTTTTTCCACAATTGGCTCGGAAATGGTCTCTTAATCAGTAATGGTAAGTGCATTAAAAAATTTCAAAGTACTTATGTATCTACTAGCTGTGCCCGCGACTTCGTTCGCGTGGTTGTCGAGAGCAAAACAACGTCGTTTAGATAAGAGTATATCACCTTTTTGATGATTTAGATAAGAGTCCTGACTTTGGTATAGTTGATTACGTTAATGCTTCTCTATATACTATGTTAGCGGTGGAATTACCCGGAGCATATACAAAAAGGTTGTTTGGGTTGCTAACACGTGATAGAGAAACATAGAGTTGGCCGTGTGAAAAACAATCAAAAGTAAGGTCTACACCCGCAACGGATAACGTCTGGCCTTGGGCTTTATTAATAGTCATAGCGTAACAGAGGCTTACAGGAAATTGCACACGTTTGAAAGTAAACGGAAAATTATTGGGGATAATGGGTATCCTGGGAATGAAAACAACATCACCGGAGCCGCAACCTGTTAAGATTTCGGCTTCGATGACATTTCGTTGGAGATTTGTTACTCTCAACCGAGTTCCATTGCATAGTTTTGGTGGGCTTAAATTTCTGAGTAGAATGATTGGTACTCCGACTTTTAAATAAATTTTGTGTGCTGGAAGACCTGGTGTATTTAGAGAGTCTAAAAACTCTACTGGATAGTGGGTGGCATCTCCTTCTTCTAAAACCGTGTTAATAGATAAATATTCCCTACTTTCTCCAGAAACATGTACCAATATTTGAGAATTTATTGCTGCTGCTTGGTCGTTGCGAGGTGCCAAAATAGCTCGTTGGCATAGCCAAGCAGCGTCATGGTTCGAGATCTCTGATGGATCTCCGTATACAGAGGAAATGAGTTCCTGCTGTGAGGCAACAGAAGAACACAGGCTTTCGACTAAAGTTACTTTACCTCCTTCTTGAGTCGGGTATGTGCCGTTACCAATTTGAAGTAGTAAATTTGAGAAAACCTGCGCGTTTGCGTCACCTCCCAAATATGCTCGCATATTAAAGCTCAAATTAGTTAATATGACACTACGCCATAAAATAGAGCTCTTTAAACAGGCACCTATTTCATCGGCCCTCGTTCCTCTGGGTATTATAGGGAGTGTCTGCCTGAAGTCTCCACAGAATAGCACCGTTAAGCCTCCCATCGGTCGGTCATTTTGTCTTATATCTCGCAACGTTCTATCTACAGCTTCCACAGCTTTACGATTTGCCATCGTACACTCGTCCCAAACGATAAGGGCGCAATCGCGTAAAACCCTTGCTTTATCACTATTGCGAGACACGTTGCAAACAGGGTTTTCTGTGCGGTCCAAGTCGATTGGTATTTTAAATGTTGTATGTGCAGTTTTTCCTCCTGGTAATAAAGTGGCAGCTATTCCTGAGGAAGCGACGGCAAGGGCAATTTTGTTTTGGCTCCTTATTTGAGCCAAGATAACTTTAGTGAGGAAAGTTTTACCTGTTCCACCAGGTGCATCTAAAAACAGCATTTCTCCTAATGAATGTTCTACACTACAGCATACTCTATCAAAGATTTGACGTTGTTCTGACGTCAAATTTGAACAGCCATTTCGCAATATTTCTGCTAACTCTTCGGGGTTGTAATTTATTTCAGATGTATACTCCCTATTAATTCGTTCCCCACCAACTGTCGGTGTCGGCAAGCCGTATTGACTGAGGGGGTTCCCTCCTATACTTGTAACTATATCTTGTATAGCCAGCAAAGCCCTATTATGGCAGCTTTCACGTACTTGGTCAGAAGTTTCACTATTTATATTTTGCTGTCTCAAAAAATCTTCGGCAAACGCGTCTTTATATTTTTGCCACAACTGCCCAGCGTCCGATAGGCCACAAAATGTCAACAAAATGGCAAATAAATGGCGCAAACGATGTGGACTATCACTGACGCATGCTTCGGCTAAAGCATCATCCCAATGCTGATCGCCATCTAATAAATGCCGTGCGCGGCAAGCAGCTTGAAATGTGGGATATTCTATATCGTCCACTTTGCGGAGCTCAGCAAAAGAAGTAGGTCCTCGCACTGTGTGAAGAAGAAGGCGTAAATAATAACACTCTGCATTATTTGGGTGCACCGTGTATACTCTTCCAATCACGTGTTCTTTAAAAATGCCGGACTCGCCTTCTACAGCAGTTCCACGTCTCCTGCGATTAAAAACACCTTGCTGCTTGTTATAAGTATAATAATGTGGCACTTCATTGTACAACAGAGACTTAGCGAAATTGTCTCTTTCGCAAAGGCGAAAGAATGCGAGCAAGGTGGTTTGTCTTGGGTTGTTCATTCTTTCTGCCACATTTTCTGGCTGAAAGTAAACTCGCTGCCCGCCTTCCAGGTGCACGTCAAGATGGATGACTGGCGGATACCTTTCATGAATAGGGAAACTCAAAATGCGCCAAACTGCCTCCGAAGAGCTTATGTATCGGCCAGATTGATACCTTGTCACTTCATCAAATTGGTTGTTATTTCTTAGTGCTATCATGGCTTGATCACTACCTTTATTAACATATTTACATATATATTTTATAGATTCGACGCTATTACAAATTTCAACATTAATGTGTGCTTGAAAAGCGTTTGACAAAACTGGAGAATACGGTACCACCCAACTATTATTTAGAATTATTTCTTGTCCACGGAATCTGACAGTAGCTGTGAAACCACCTTGTGACGGTGATCTTCGCCGGTATTGCGGATACCCATTTTCCCCAGCCATAGTTAGTTCTTTCAGTGCTCTGGGGTATTTTTTTGAGCATTGACCATCTTTCATGCACGGTGATTCCCTGTTTAAGAGGCCACATGGCCCCTGAACCATATGTGTTTTTACTATGTCATGCAAAATCGGATCTGCATTATAGTCCGGAAATTCTGCACTTATGACACTGTCTATAGCATCGGGACGAATTTTTTCTTCCAGCCACAGAAGAATGTGCGCGTGGGGTAAACCACGCTTTTGCCACTCGACGCTATACATAAAACAAAGAGTTGAACCGAAAACTTTCTCCTTTGTAAGTAGATTAATCAAGACTTTGAGTTTTAAATGAAAAATCCTAGCAATAATGTCATGTCTGTCGTATGACGCCTGTCCTGTGAGAAGTGCCTGGCAAATCTCCGTCCACTTTGGATTTGTTGTAAATGTTATAAAAAGGTCCGGCCGGCCGTATTTACGGACGTAACAAAAAGCATCTTGCGTTCGTTCGTGCATATACCGCGGACCGCCTGTGAAACTGGATGGCAAAATAACCAATCGACCCAAGTTTTCGACGTTATTATCTGATTGCATGGCGTCCCGCAAGTGCACGTATTCTTCAGCGCGTAACCGTCGCTGGTTAGTGCGAATATACACTAAACGTTCAGTTTCTATTTTTGCGTACATGTCCACAATAAATTGGCTGAACAAACCACGAAATCGTTGCAAATATACGAAACTGTTTTGCCTTATTTGTAAAAGGTAGGAATAGTATTGTTGAGCAGATATATTTTTTTGATAATTAGTGACTCTCGTAGTAGGGTTCACTTGGTACAGCCCAAAATTGTACCCATCTTCACCATGACAATAGATTAGTGGATATTGCAGGGCGTCGTAAGCTCGGTGGGTTTCCAAAATGCGTTGAAGGCGATCGTCGCGTGTACGCAACACGATATCACGTCTCTCACACTCCTGGTCGACTAAAACAACTGCAACTTCATCTGCGACGGGTGCATTGTGTCTTCCACGGTGTTCACCCACAGGACGTCTATCGGCACTTATAACAATTTTGAAATCATTGCTGCCTTGTGGAATTGACTCCAATGCAGCTTTGAATTCACGAACGTACTGGTTAACGCGATGCAGCAATTCTTGAAGTTGACCCAAAAGCTCAGCATTGAGCTGGGGAAAATTGTGATTTCTAACATTGAGCTGTTGCGTGTAATCGGATACAAAATAAATTTGGAGAAATTTGGGTTCATTTTCTGGCAGCAAAGATCCAATAAGGTGATAAACTTGACCTTGTACTTTGAAGGTTGGCATGAACGGTCCTTCCGTTATTTGTTTTGCCCCAAAGGAAGTCATTTGGAAAGCACTGTTATATAAACGAATATTATCCAAAAAACGGTTCGACTGGGGATGATCGCCATTCAGGAGACTTATAAGTAAGTGTGGTGGATCTTGGAAATTTGGAAGAACAATTTTTCCATTTGAGCAGCACATTCCATCTGTCTCTTTCCTCCATTTCAAAGCATGACAAAAATTACAAATTTCTCTCATGTCACCCACGAAAGTAAAGCCAGCATAATTAATTCTAGACGAATATGTGAACCCTGAATTTTCCCTATTGTCCCAAGGTAATAAAATATTTGCATCGTCATTTTCCATGGACTCATCAGCTCCGCTATTTGTTTCTCTATTCATATGGTATCGAGCTCGTTCTATTTCTAGGCGAGATTGACGTTGTTCTGCTGTTTCTGCTCGTCTTAGTTCATCTATTCTTTCCCTTTCAGATGCAAGATAACTTTCATTGTTTCTTTGTACACCTACATAGTTATGTCTAGCTATTTCTAATCGTTCTTCTCTTTGGGAGAGAGATTCAGACTCGCGCGAGAGAGCGTGTCGCTCTCGGTCAGATGACAGACGTGCTTGGCGTTCCTCGATACTCTCTTGAGAACGCAAAGTCGCGGTCCGAGTTCTTTGCGAACTTAAGCGCGACTCCCTTTCTGTGAAAGTCTCTGACTCGCGTGAGAGAGACTGGCGCTCCCGATCAGCAGACAGCCGAACTTCGCGTTCCTGGATATTCTCTTGAGAACGCAAAGTCGCGGTCCGAGTTCTTTGCGAACTTAAGCGCGACTCCCTTTCTGTGAATGTCTCTGACTCACGTGAGAGAGAGTGGCGCTCCCGATCAGCAGACAGCCGAACTTCGCGTTCCTGGATATTCTCTTGAGAACGCAAAGTCGCGGTCCGAGTTCTTTGCGAACTTAAGCGCGACTCCCTTTCTGTGAATGTCTCTGACTCACGTGAGAGAGAGTGGCGCTCCCGATCAGCAGACAGCCGGTCTTCGCGTTCCTGGATACTCTCTTGAGACCGCAAAGTCGCGGTCCGTGTTCTTTGTGAACTTAAACGTGACTCCCTTTCGGTGAACGTTTCCGATTCACGTGAAAGAGCGATGTGCTCTCGGTTAGCAGATAACCGTGCTTCACGATCTTCTTCCGATTCCTGAGACCTACAAAGTCTCATCCTTTTCGCATTTCGGCTACGCAGCGAAAGGTTAGTTTTTTTTCTTTGAGGCATTTTCAAGGAAAATTAAAGCAATAAACAAAACTAACAACACTTATGACTGAATAGCCTACAAACTTAAAAGAACGGTGCGTCGAACAGTCTAGTGTGACAACGTATCGTCTGTTCGTGGTCGTGACTCAACGAATTGGCAACACTAACTTACTGTATAACGATTGGCACTATTGGATTCAAACTACGAAGTAAATCAAATACAATCTTAACTTCGTACTTCAAACCAATGACCAAAGTTGACCAAACGAAACCAATAAGATAAGCAAATACTTTTTTTTCGACCAATTTAGAAAATCGATAAACCAAGCAACCAAAGAACTTTTACGACACACGCAAGAACTTTTAAGACACCTAACGAAACCCAATTTGCCTAGTAAACACGGTGGACGTCATCCTCGCGCGGAAAATCTTAACACCGCGATTCAGAAAATGACGTCATTTGCACAACGCCATCTATCGGATTTAGATTTCAACTATCAACATTAGTTCTATTTTTAGTCTTAAGATGTCGTTGCAAGTACTATACTTAATTGCGTAACGTAATATTTTACTTCTTGAACTCACTAAATTAATCATATCTTTTGATAGAGTGAACCGATTTCGATGAAACAAAAACTAAGTTAAACCTCAAGTTGCGTATAATTTTTGTATATAAACATTGTCAGCATTGAATTCGTAGATTTTACGTGATGTGCGCACAAACAAACAGACAAACAGACAAACAGACAAAAATTTCAAAAATGATGGAAATGGGTTCTGTTACTTATCTTTTCACACGCTGGCTATTTTTTGTTTCAATTTCTTCAATGTACAAAAATGACTTTTCTACAGATTTATTATATGTATAGATAACGACTATAAAAAAATGTACTGTGCTTCACGATTGTGACCATTTCTCTCCTGCCATTGTACGTTGTATAAACTATTAACTTAACATTTTTTTGACATGGTGACTAACTTATTATTTCCTCCTGCTCCTTAGGGACTCACGAATCATGAATATGTGGTGATCCCCCTAAAAACTAATCTAACGGCAGGCCTCTAGCGCTCTCATTTGGGTGGAATCGGACCATTTGATAATAAATAGGTCCTCCCTGAATCGATACCGCGTCTAATTAGGCCTCATCCAAAACTATTAAGTAGGATGTGCTTGTCTAGCGAGAAGCAAGTTAATAACGTCATGACAATTCCCTTTAAGGCTTAAGTTTCAAATAACTACTGTGATTTATACATTTGTAATAGAATGAGTGGAAGGAACGTGAAATGATGAATGACAGATGTGAAGCATGACAAGTTGAGTGAAAGAGATGACGGATGAGGATAACGTAAGAGTGAAAAAGGCAGTAAGAAAATGTTTAAATTTTAAACAAGGAAGTGGGAGTGAAATGAGGCAGAAAGACGGCAAAGACTAGCTAAGACGTATTTTTTATAGAACTTTTTCACTCTTTTATTCGGCTCCAATTGAACCCACCTTACATTTATGAAATACGTAGGTATATTAATGATATAAATATTATTTCTAAAATGTTTCTTATTTATAGGTAAAATATGGGAACATCAAAGAAAAATGCTAACACCAGCTTTCCACTTCACTATTTTGCAAAAATTCTTCAGCAGCTTCTACGAACATACTCGGATCCTCTCAGAGTCTTTAGAGGCTGAAGTCGGTAAAACTAAAACAGATATCTCACCGTTCATACACAAGCTGAGTGTTATTACTATGTGTGGTAAGTTCTATTTGGTACATACAACCTGATGTTGTTTATATTTTCTCTGAAAGTTGTTTATTTAAATATTTTATAAAATGTTTAGTAAAGCCAAAACAAAACAAACAGAGCTAAATAGAGATATCTTTTAAATACCTTAGTATTGGTAAATCTTATAAAAAAAAGATACAGCTCTTTTGTAGATAATTTTGAAATCTATAACTACCCTGACTTAAACTTACTAGTGTCAAATTAAGACAAAAGTCTTAAATTTAGCACCTTTTCAATTTACCTCTATCAAATATGTATTCCCACTAGTTGGAATATTTCTTTTTTTCCACTTATCCCTACCGATAGCGATAAATAACACGTTTTATTTCATTTATATTTACTAATAGAATTTATAAGGTAAAAATTATGAGTAGATCTTAACTTAACGGTACTTAAACTCTCATAGAAGACCAACCTAAAATTATAGCATTCGTACTGTTGTGTTTTGTTGGTAAGCGTGAGACGGAAGATGCTACGAGTATTATGCAGAAACATCTTAGATCACCATATAGTCCAGTCAATAAAAGCTTAACTTTGCCATTTTGGTTGAACACCTGCAACCAACGCCAAAATTTCCGTAAGTCTTCGTAAATTAATATACTAAAATTGCAGGGTGCTGCAATACCGGCAAAGGGTGCAAATACATTGCAAAAGGGTGCAAAAACAACTTTTTCGTCTATATCTCGCGATTGGCTGGAAAAATAAAAAAAGATCCTACTACAAAATTGTAGGAAATTAAATCCCCTACAAAAACTTGGAAACGTATTTTCGCGTATCTCTCATAGTTTTTGCACAAAATGCATATAAAGGTGCAAAATTGTAAAAATATTATTATTAATCTTTTTTTTTCATTTTGAAGCGATCCTACATGTTTCCTTGGGATTTAATTAATATTTTTGTTTACTTATTTATACCTTTTTTGATATGATATTTTTATTATATATTTTTTTTATTCCATCGGATTCAGCGCAAATTTTCAAATTTGAGAGGATGGTTATCTAATGAACGGGAGGCATGTAATATGCCTGATAGAAATGTTATATACGATGGTGATACAAGAGGTGAAATGCCTAAACATAGTTTACTAGGATCTGCATAGGTGATGTTTTTAATCCAGAAGGCAATCGCTCATCATACATCTCATCGGTGATATCTGTTGTAGATGCTAATTGCGCTGCAGATTTTTTACATTTGATTGGAGTTCTTTTATATCAAACACTACTTGCTGGTGTGTACACTGCTATGCCTCCTAAACAATGATAAGTCTCCTGACTACCTGAGGTTTTTATACAAGGTGGGCCAAAAGAAGTCATCCGATGTTGTTTGGCTCTCAATTTTTTTCTAAATGAAAAACTTCGATTTTGTTTTTTGATTATGTTTATTTGATCCTTTAGAATTTTATTAGTGAAGTCGAGAAAATGATATCGGCCAAATGGGCGCAGCCACAATCGATTGCTATACGGGCTCGTTTTATGGCATTTTTCATTACTTCGGGCGACAAATTCTCGCACTCGTGTCGAATGTTGTCCTTGAGAGCTTCCAGGGTGTCGAACTTGTTCACATAAATACGGGACTTCAAAAAACCCCACAAAAAAGTCTGGAACGGTTAAATCGGGCGATCTTGCGGGCCAGTGCAAATCGCCAAAACGAGAGATGAGGCGACCCGAGAACGCCGCCTTCAGAATATCAGTTGTGTCTCAAGCAGTGTGTGCCGTTGCTCCGTCTTGTTGAAACCACATGTCCTCCGCTCCTAATTCATTCAATTGTGGCAGAAAAAACTCGGTTAACATGGCCATATAGCGCGCACCGTTCATTGTTGTCGTTTGATCAGCGGCGTCCTCGAAAAAAAATGGATCGATGACTGTTCCAGCTTGAACAGCGTACCATGCCGTCACTTTTCGCGATTATAATGGCTCCTCGTGCTACACTCGTGGATTTTCGGTGCCATAGAAGTGATAGTTTTGCTTGTTCACGTACCCGCTGAGGTGGAAATGAGCCTCATCGCTCATTATTATTTTGGTCGAAAAATCGTCTACTTCGTCCTCGAGATTGAGAATCGCATGGGCGTAGGCTACATGCGTTTGGTGATCGACAGGCAGCAGCTGATGCATGGACATGCGCAGGTCTTTGACCAAAATTCACCTTAGGGACGACCGGCTGATGGCTAATTGCGAGGCACGGTGTCTGGTCGATGTTTCTGGCGACAGCTCGACATCCTCAGCAACAGCTGCGATATTCTTGGCAGAATAGGCGCTCCGGGGCCGGCCACTCTTGGCAGCATCTCTTGTGGTCCCTGGCCAAACGGCGCAGTGTTTGCGCAGTTAGTGCCGGACGACCGGGGAATCGGCGATGGAATTCGCGCTGCGCCAACACCACAGACGAATTGTTACGCAAAAGAATAGACACGACTATTCCGATTTCCGCGGGGAGTGTATCGCTCCATGGCTTGTTCACTTGTATTCTACATCTGTCTAGTTTACAAATGTCAAAACAGATTTGACATTGGCCGCCATTTGCAAATATAAGAGCATCTTTCAATAGGGTGATTTCTTTTGGCCCACCTTGTATTACAGTCAGTATTAAAGACATATTGAAGGAAAGCATCAGTAATTATAGTCTTCTGAGGTTAAATTATTGATGAAGCTTCATGAAACTAAATATTATGGTATGATGTGCAAACACAAAGTTTGCTTAGTAGATTGATAACTAACATCGATTCTGTTTTTCGATAAATGTATGTCTCAACAGCTAGTTGAAGAAACGAATGAAGGATTTAGGACGAAGTGCTGAAATAATACTATAGGCAATAGTATCTATTTTTGGGATAACAGGACATTCATCTCACACGATATTTTTATCATTTAATGATAATTTATGTATGCAGCAAGTTAATAGTGGAGGTATTTCTGATACAACGATATCAGGGAATTTGTCCGGTAGTAGATAACTTTTTGTTTCGTAACGAGTTTATTTGGTCCTGTAAAATTTCTGCACATACAGTGATAATTGTTTTCTTAGCCATTTCACTGAGGTCCTCTCTTTTACCATACCAATCACTACAATCAGTATGCAATCCTGAGAGGATTGCATACTTTTCACAACAATTGTTGCATCTTATACAAATAGAAGTTCTTCATACAAATAGAACATAAAAATTAAGGATTCATTGTTTCCTTTAAATTGAAAACAGTGAATCAAGTTTATTTTATAAAAAATCACTTTTGGACAAAAATTGCACAAAAATTAGATATCCCTGAAACGACAGTTTGGAGTATAGTGACAGTAAGTGACAAACAGTTAGTTGAGCATTTTCAGCTGCAGTCTTACTCATTGCACTCAGCGAGATAGAAAAACAAGCGCATGTGTGTGTGTTCTCAATGGTACTATTTTCGTCGAGCGCAAGGTTCTCATTTTTGTCTGAATCTCTATCTCTTTCACTCTTGTTAGGAAACGTATGGTCTTATTCGAGCACATGGGTATTTTTCGATCCTATACCCATGTATCCTATACCCATCTTGAATGGGACTATTTACGTCGAGCGCAAGGGTCTCATATTTGTCTTATTCTACCTATTCACTCTTACATTGAAGACTCTTACTGTAGAAAATTGGAATCAGTGGGAGCAAAAGAGTAGAATAGTAATAGAAAGAATAATATAAAATATACCATGCTCTTTCTCCGCCAGTGATATATTATTATAAACGTCCCCCTGAAATTTAATTTATAATAGCTCAGGTAAATGGAGAGGTAATATATACTGCAAATATACGTTTCAAATGCAATTTTGCTCTGAATCCAATGCAATAAAAAATAAACTAAAATTAAATTATCACTACATAGTATAAGCCAAAGTCGCTTCCACTCTCTGTCTGTCCGTATAAATGCTTCGATCTATAGAACTACGCAACGGACTTTGACGCCGTTTTCTTTACTAGATAGAATGATTCAAGAGGAAGGTTTATATGTATAATGCATGCATAAAAGTAGAGAAACATTGATAATTTTAGAGGTTTTTAATGTGATGTCGTAAATAAACCCATTTTTTTACGCTGACATTGCAAACGCTGGCTGTACCCTACGAGATAGATCAAAATAATGTACTGCAGTATTGTACACTTTAAGAAGTTCTACAATACTTTCTCTCTTTTTACTAGAAATAATGTTTTATGTACGAAACGATTATAAGCAATACAGTATTAATCCTTATCCAATTAAGTACCTTAAATACTTTGTGCATTTAATATAGATTAAAATGACCCTTTACAGTATGTAATTTAAATTAATAGTTTTGAAGATATTACAGATTTAAAATGCAGGAACAAAGCGATTGTGCAGTATCAGTTAATAACTAAGCATAATATTTTAATGATTATTCTGAGGTGGTACGAAGTTTGCCGGGTCAGCTAGTCATATAATAAAATTTAATTTTTTTTTTGCCAAGATTATTAGGTAATTGAAAAAAGGTGTAAATAAATAAAAAAAATGCCCGAAACATATCATTTGAATCAAAATGAAACATGTAGTATCACTTCAATATGAAAAAAAAAAGATTAATAGTAACATTTTTTTCATTTTGCACCTTTAAATGCATTTTGTGCAAAAACTATGAGAGATACGCGAAAATACGTTTCCAAGTTGTTGTAGGGGATTTATTTTCCTACAATTTGGTAGTAGGATCTTTTTTTATTTTTCCAGCCAATCGCGAGATATAGACGAAAATGTTGTTTTTGCACCCTTTTGCAATGTATTTGCACCATTTGCCGGTATTGCAGCACCCTGCAATTTTAGTATATTAATCTACGAAGACTTACGGAAATTTTGGCGTAGGTTGCAGGTGTTCAACCCAAATGGCAAAGTTAAGCTTTTATTGACTGGACTAATAGTGTATGTGTGTGTCACTATGATATTCTGTTTACACTTGTATTCTACAATCTAATCATAGCTAACTTAAAAAGGTTTTAAAAAGGTTATAAAAATTTCGAAGGTCAGAAATTATATCTTATTTCAATTTAGCCCTGTAGTAGGAATAAAGTTTTCAGGTGTTTTCATGATTATTACGATTAGGTAGGTGTAACTGAATAATTTGTGATAGGGCAACTCTTCATTCATTTTTCTCTTTACAAAAAAAATACTAAGTAAAACATTAATAAAAATATGTATATTTAAAAAAGAAGATTTCAAAGAATGAAATTAAGGTACGATCAATATGTTGAAAGAAGCAATATGAAGGAACTGCTGTCGTGTTCCTCCATCACAAAAGGGAGGTTCCTCCGACCAGGCAAGGTGATCATGCCTGGCGGGCCACGGCCCAGCGGTTGATGTTGGAATGTTATATATATCCTAATCGGCGGGAGAATTTCTCTATCGCGATTCAGGATTAGCAGTTACTCAGTATAGTTCAGTTCCGTTTTTTCGTGGTTCGGTGTTCCTTCGGTAGATGGCGCTGTTGCATGTTTTTCGCTTGTGTTGTATGTGGTGTCGCTACCTGCGTGTGGTGTTCCCTGTCGAGGCCGAGGTTACTGGCTGGCTGAGACTTGGTTGACGGTTATCGATGTGGGAGAGAAAGATGGCGCTGCTGATCTGCTTCCTCGAAGGCTGCGTCCAATCACGTCGGGGCTAACACTGTGGAGGAACGGGTGTCTTGTTCCTCCATTACAAAGGTAGGAGGTTCAGTGTTCCTTCGGTAGATGGCGCTGTTGTATATTTTTCGTTTGCGCTGTATGTGGAAGTCGCCTACCGTGCCCTTCATTCCAAATACTTCAAAAATATGCTCAAAAGAAAACTATCGTTGTCAAGTGTTGTCAAGTAGGTTTTGACTGTCTCGTTGGTCTACTTGTTAGTGTATGCGACTGTTGATCAAGAGGTCTCGGATTCAAATCCCGGGTCGTGCCAAAAGTGTTATTGGGCTTTTCTTAAAAATAGCCTGAAGTATGGAAGTTTGGTAGTGATTCACGCCGGTGCCTCGGAGAGCACGTTAAGCTGTTGCTCCCGGTTGTCATGTACATAACATCTGTTGCAACCGTTATCTGGAAGTCAATTCCCTCAAATGTACTGAAAACTAGTTCAACTTTCGAAATTCGTTTCTCTCTCCCTTATGGTTACAGATGTCCGATGCCAATCGCTCCATGGAAAAACTGATATTCAGGTAAAACCGGTTGAACTAGTAACCGAGCCCTTAATAATCTTGGGAATAAAGGCTAGGAAGAAGATGATGATGAAGTTTTATAATTCTACGAGGAATCAAAGATATAGTCAACCAACTAATTGACCCGCAACCCATTAATGTGTAATGTTTAATAATACTTTGGAATTAATTCAACATGCAAGCACTCGGCAAGTATTAATTTTACGTTGCGTCTAAAGAAGATGTGGTTTTAATAGTAAGTTAAAGTGAGTTTTTGTATGAGTTGTAATTGTTTTCACGACTTTCCTTTATTTAATTTTTTAATAATTGTAATTGTAATCATAAATTTAATTCATTACCACCTAATCGTAATAATCAAAGAAAACTCTGGAAACTTTTATCTACTGGTACGGAGGATAAACAAAAAAAAATCGGGCCATTATTTCTTAGCCTTTGGTAGGAATATATAGAGTAGAAGGTTCCATGCATCCCTATAACGGTAGCTATTACTGAAAAATAATTGTTCCTATTTGTGGGAATATATCGATATTTATGAAACAGGTGAAACTTTGAACTTTGATACCGAACATTATATTAGCACCCATTGGATGGAAATTTTTGACGCCTTATTTCTAATGGTGGACACAAGGCATTCACCAAAATTTCACTCTGTTACAGTTGCGCTGTTAGGCGACTATTTTTGACCATAATATAATTTGAAAATACTATATCTAGTCCATCTACTTATCAATAAACTTTTTTCAATTTCAGAGACCTTATTAGGTACGAAGATAAACGATATAACGTCTGTTGACAAATACATAAAGAATGTACATAGATTGGGACTTTTCTTTATAAAACGACTTACACAGCCTTTGTATATAGTAGACTATATTTATAAGATAACTCCTTATTATTTAAAAGAAAAAAAATTGATCAGAGATTTACATAATTTTACTGAAGAAGTAATAAGAAAACGGAGATCGGTTGTTAATGACGCAGTTGATGATGAAACACAAAATAAGATTATGCTTGATATTCTATTAGATGAAGTAAATAAAGGTAATATAGATGAACAAAAACTTCGAGACGAAGTTAATACGTTTTTGTTTGAGGTAATTAAGTTTTTATTAAACTCTTCATAAGATCTCGTGCCATCTCATAATGCTATTTAAGAAATAAAGTCTAGATAAAAACTATTTTACGATTTATTTTAATTTATTTTTTTAAATTGTAATAATGAAGTGCTCCTTCTCATCACACGCAGAAGTCTAATGACAAAATAGTTTATGTTCGTGTATTTACGGGTGTTCCCTATTTGTAAGCGATTAATCGGTGAAATGTGTCTCTTTAAAGTTAAATTGATTAATTTCAGAGTTTTGACACATCTGCGACGGCATTGATTTTTATGATCGTGAGATTAGCCAACGAAACTGCTGTACAGGTTAATATTTTATTTCAATTTAATTATGATTCACTCGACGGTGCAGGGTCAGTGTTAGATACAATGCACCGCCGAAGTTCAAAAAGTGCAACTAAACAATGTAATTGCATACGCGTTGGATTCAAATTTTATGATCTTCGAAAATTTATTTTGGAGTTTGGTGTTTTTATGTAAACTAGCTGCATCCCGTAATATTTCTAAAATAAAAGAAGCCTAATTTACTCATTATATCATCAACTATTTGCCAGTGAAATTCCCATCAAAATCGGACAATGTTTTAATTTTGCTTTATGGTTTGTATAGGAAAATAAAAATTTATGTTTCACTATTCTATACCATGTAATTACACCTAGAGATTTAAACAAATTAGTGTATAAGAACTTTACATTGATCGGCTGCATTATTATTTACAGAACGCAATTCATGATGAATTGGAAACTATTTTTGAAAACTCTGACAGAGACCTTACTATAGACGATTTAAGAAAAATGAAGTATCTTGAATGTTGTATTAAGGAATCACTCCGTCTATATCCAAGTGTACCATTTATATCAAGATATAATACTGAAGACCTCACAATTGGTAATAATACTGTTATTTTTAATCAACTGCCAAGGGAGTGGTGTTGGCGATGTCCAAGGACACCGCCAACACCACTCCGCCGCAGCTCACTGCCTCTTCGGTCACAGCTCTAAGGCGCAACACGGCATCGACCGTCGAACGCCCCTCTCGGAAACCGAATTGGGCGTCCGACAGGTCGGGGCCCACCTCGCTGAGGACCGGCAGGACGATGCGGGCAGAGAGTATCCTCTCAAACAACTTACCCGCCTCGTCCAGCAACACGATGGGCCTATAGGCCGCGAATGTGTCTGGGTCTAAGTTGATCTGGGGGTAAGTTTCACGTAAAATGTCACGGTAAATGTGATGTGGTGAGACTTTGGAGCGCTTGCTTTTATGCGCCACTTAGTGAACAAACATTGATGGCATTGAGCTGACTTTGCAATAATCTGCTCGCTTCATTTGGGTCACGATCACAACTGAGGAAGGCCGCATCATCGGCAAAAGTTGCAACAGTTATGTCAGGAGACTGAGTTAAGTCACTAGTAAATATGTTGTGAAGGAACGGACCAAGTACAGAGCCCTGGGGTACACCAGCTGTGCAGTTATAAAGGGAAGATCTTGCGTCACGGAGCTTGACTTGGAACTTTCTGTCGCTGAGATAAGATTCCATCAGCAGGTAGTAGGAGTGTGGAAGGAACTTTTTAATTTTGTAGAGTAGTCCTTTATGCCAAACTCGATCAAAGGCCTGTTGTACGTCGAGAAAGGCAGCCGAGCAGTACTCTTTCCTTTCCAGACATTTCCTTATTGTAGAATAGACTCTATTGTTGGAAAGCATGGTCCAAAAACAATGCACTTCTTAGGGAGCTCTTCTAGTAGCCTAGCCATTTTGGCTATTTCTCTAGCCATTTCCCTTGATGGGACTTGATCTACTTCTGGATCTTCAGTGACGGGGAGACAAATAAAGTTAAAATAGGCTAATATCTTTTTTAAACAGGGAAACACTATAGGTATAAAATAATATCGTTCCTAAATCAGCGAAATATTTGATTTCTATAATACGAGTATGTATGGCAGAATTACCTAAATGCATGGCAATTGACCCTAGTCAATCTCTAGATACTGAAACATATTTTCCTCTTACAGCTGGCTACAAAATACCAAAAAATACATATTACGATGTTCATATATTCGATATGCACCGCAACCCAGATATTTATCCTGATCCTGAAAAGTTCATCCCAGAGAGGTTCTTACCTGAAAATTCTGTCAAACGTCATCCATATGCTTATATACCTTTCAGTGCTGGCTCCAGGAACTGTATAGGTGAGCTTATCTTTACCAATTAATACATATTATAAGGCTTTAAGGTTTGTTAGTTTCATTGAACGCGCTTAGTGTCATAAACTACAGATTTAATAAAAGAAGAAAGTAATTATTGAGTTGAATAGTTCAATTTTCGAGGAAAGCTATTGGCTATCTTTATATAGCTTCAAAATCATACCACGACAAATATGTAGCCTCATGTAAAAATGTTAGAGAAACAGACTGACAGACAAAGTAGTATTTGTCAGTCAGTACAGATTCAGGAAATAAGACTATACTTAGAATAATACTACTAAGAATAAGGATCACTAGGATTAGTCTACTGCGTTTCTCTTACTTTTGTTGTGTTTAAACAACTATACTTTTATATAAAATCAAATTAAATATTACAAGCTTATAAAAATAATAATATCAACAATTAATAACCTTGAGTTAAGTTACTAACTAACAGCTTTATGCAAAGAGATGGAAAACTAGTCAAAATCGGCTAAGTGCGTGTAAGGTACATTGAATAAGGTTCCGTAATCAACCGTAGTTTTCTTTTAAATTTCATAGCATGGATAATCATGACGTTTTTAAGATATTTCAAGCCCGCCGTTTAACTGTTAAAAGTCCCCCCCCCCCTTCTAAAAGCTAAACGGCGGGCTTGAAAAATCTTACGCCCTGTTTTAACAGAAAATAACCAAACGGATGTCTAAACAAAAAAATGATCGTAGCAACTTTAAATTTTTTTTAAAAGACCTTTCTAATGATTACACGGAATAATAATAATATGAGGGGTTAACGCGAGAAAAAAAATTATCCCCGCTTTACGTGTTGGAGGTACCTCAAATAAAAATATTTTTAGTAATTTTATTGTAGCACTTTGCGAAGTTTCATTTTTCTAGCACTAACCCTTTGGGCGCTAATTCGAAGATGGGCGGACGAATAAACATGACAAATCTGTAAGGTTTACGTGTCATGAACTACAGAACCCTAATAACCCACTACCAACCAAGTATAGTAGGCCAAAACCTCATTTTTAAGGATAGCCTGTCCCCAGCAGTGGACTGTTAAAGGCTGTTGATTATGATGATGTTCCTTTCATGGATGTTGTAAGAGCCGACTAAAGACACAAACTAACCAGAGCAGGGACTACATAAAGAGAAAAAAAACTTGAAACAAACCCTATGATAACTCATTATTTGTCCAGCGTGGTATAGTGGACGAAAACCTCTTATCGAAGAAGAGGCCTGCGTCCAGCAATGAAGTGTTACTGTTGATGATAATGACATACAACAACAGTTTTAAAATAAACTTATGGTAATGGTGTCACTAATACTAAATTAAATAAACCAATGGTGTGCTCAACAATTAATTGCACTTTTTTGAAGATTCGTTTTAACAGAATAGTGATAATAACTTTAGACGTCTCACGCACAACCTTCTGAAACCAAACTGTCTTTATTATGGTAACCAAAGGTCTAGTATACGCCTTAATAGTACGGAGTTTAGCAATATTTTGTCGTAAAAAAGAATTGCGCTCGCGCCTCTATGCGATGTCCTACCACTAGATGACGCATTAGTGTCATGCACGTACGTATACGTACGTGCATAGTACGTATACCACGTACTATTAAGGATTATATTGAGTTACTTTGACTATTGTTTTGTAAAAACAGGTCTGTCACACAGGATTAAGAATCATGCTCATTATATAATTTATTTCTGTGTGCGAATGTATGCGGCTTCTCGGGTTCAAATCCCGGGTCGTATAAAACGTTTGTATAATCTAGATATTCGTTTCGGAGTTTAGGTATTTTCTATTATATATCTATGCTAATATTATAAAGAAGTAAAGTTTGTGTGTTTGTATATTTGTTAAATTGTAAGGGGTAATCTCGAGATCTACTGAACCGATTGTAAAAATTATTTAACCAATAGAAAGCCACATTATTGCTGAGTGTCATAGGTTTATAACCTATGACACTCAGCAATAATGTGTATATATACAAAACCGAAAAATAAAAAGGCTTTTACGTGGTAGTCCGTTTTGCAAAGTGAATCGGAAAAAAAAACGGTCGAATGAAAGCGTTTCTTACGAACGCTGCCTTAACTATGAAAGATATATTTTTACGTTTTAGAGAAAAAATGTGGAGCTTGAAAATGCCCACAAAAAAGTCAACGACAGCATAATGTCTAACTTTTATATTTAAGTTACAAAAAGTAGTTTTTTTAATATTCATCAACAGCCTTCAACAGTCCACTCCTGGACATAGGCCTCTCCTTAGAAAGGAGGTTTTGGCCTACTATACCACGCTGCCCAGACGGGTTGGTATAGGGTTGGTTTCAAGTTTTCCTTCTCTTTGCATTGATGTTGTCTTGCGTAGTTTATCCCTTAGTCGTCTTTTACGACACCCGCGGGATGAATAGGGGTGGTGACACTCTGTATTCTTAATCCGTCACCACACGGACACGTTTTTTAAATATTAGTATAGATAATTTAATTTTTAAAATTTTCTTTCTTGACGCCCCGGGAGGCACTGGCAAAACGTTTCTTGCAAATTTGGTATTGGCAAAAGTAAGACAATCCGGGAGAAATGGACTAGCCGTTGCCTCTTCGGGGATTGCCGCTACTCTGTTAAATGATGACGAAAACAGCACACTCCACCTTTAAGCTACCTCTGACAGTCTCGCTAGAGCAACAGTCAGTTTGTTACATACGTAAAAATGGGCCACTCGGGAAACTTTTACAAGAAATATATTTAATTATATGGGTCGAATGGACCATGAGTCATAGAGCTCATGTTGAAGCAGTAAACCGAACGCTCAAAGACCTCAGAAACTCTGATGCTGTAATGGGTGGCGTTACTTTTGTTTTCGCGGGCAATTTTCGGCAAACATTGCCTGTAGTAACAAAAGGAACACGAGCCGATGTCATCAGAGCATGCTTAAAATCATCTCACTTAGGGAGTTCGGTTGCATCTCTCAATTTACGAACAAACATGAGAACCCATTAGAGCGACAACGACGATGACGACTTTCCGCGTCAACTAATCAATCTTAACTGTTTTATATGTTGTTTTAGCTATGCACACTGCCCACTTCCCTACCCGTCTATAAAGTACGACATTACTGTAGTACATTATTGCGAAAAAAATACTGGTAATTACAGGCGTGACCTGTCAAAAAGACAATAAAAATGGACAAAGTATAGTGTCTAATTTATGATAAATAGCTAACCAGGCGAACTTCGTACCGCCTTAGAATATTAATTCATAATAAAGTATTGTGTTTAGTTAGTAACTGATAGTGACAAATCGACAGCAGCGTCAACTAACAGGCCCCGACCGGTACCACCAAAATCGCTTGGTTCCTGCATTTTAAATCTGTAATATCTTCAAAAGTATTAATTTAAATTACATACTGTAAAGGGCCATATTAATCTATATTAAATAAACAATGTATATAAGGTACTTAATTGGATATGGATTAATACTGTATTGCTTAAAATCACTTCGTAAATAAGCCATTATTTCTCGTAAAAAGCAAAAAAAAATGGTTATTGTGGGTTATCCCTAAGAGATAGATATATACCATCGCGGACTTTTTGTAGACCTTTTTAAGATGTACAATACTGTAGTACATTATTTTGATCTATCTTGTAGGATACAGCCAGCGTTTGCAATGTAAGCGTAAAAAACATCACATTAGAAACCTCTAAAATTATTATCTACTATATTATGTATGTATTATACATAAAAACCTTCCTCTTGAATCACTCTATCTATTAAAGAAAATGGCATCAAAATCCGTTGCATAGTTTTAAAGATATAAGCATACAAAGGGACAGAGAAACCGACTTTGTTTTATACTATGTAGTGATGATGTGGCGACTTCCACAGCGCGACGACATACGACAGCGCCCGCGAAAATTGCCGATGGTAGAGCGAGCGGCGGAGATCTGCGTCGTCGTAGCAACCATTATTGTTGATTTTTACTTTTTACAATTTTCGCCAATATAAATCTTTCATCATTTATATTTTGTGCATTTATTATTTACTAGCTTTCGGCCGCGGCTCCGCCCGCGTGTATGTTGGTTATCGCGGTAAAAAGTAGCCTATGTCCTTTCCCAAGTTCAGTTCTATCTTCATACCAAATTTCATCAAAATCGGTTCAGTGGTTTAGGCGTGAAAGCGTAACAGACAGACAGACAGACAGAGTTACTTTCGCATTTATAATATTAGTAGGGATTATTACAACCAATAATTTGATCGTCTGGACTGCTTGTATATAAATCACTGTTCTGCAGTCGCCAATGGAATGGCGTGTTAATATTAATTATTATTACATTTTATTTTATTAATTATCAGTCTATTTTAATTGAAATTTTTATTTTATTTATTTATCAATACAATTTGAATTATTTTAGTTAATATTATTTGATTTTAAAATTTGTAATAGAAATTGTTTTTAAATGTTTTGATTTTGTATTAATTAATTTTATTTATGCTTTTTATTCTGTTTATTTTAATAATTTTACTAACCACAATATTAAGATAATTGTAATTAACAAAAAATGGACACAAAGTGGTCTGAATAAATGATTTATTATTATTATTATTTAATAATAAGAAGTATCCTCACACTTCAATATGTATGAATTCACAAAAATACGTAAGTTTTCTATCAGTCAATCTAGGTTTCATAGCACAAGCTCTGCTTAATTTGAAGCTTGATGTCGTTGTGTGTTACATGTCTGAAATATTGAAATATTATTATTTATTTACTGGATGAGAATTGAACCTAGAATTGATTTGAAACTTTTATTTATAAATATATTTTTTGATGTCATATTGCTAGTATAGACATAATTTTAATAAGTCTAGCTGTTATAAATGTTGAATAAATTACGAATGAGAAAAATCATTTTTATAATTACAGGTCAAAAATTTGCTCTAATGGAAATGAAAACAACGTTGGCGGGTCTCTTCCGTAAATATCGTTTGGAACCGGTAACACGGACTGAAGAAATCAATTTCATTTCTGATATGGTTCTTAGAGTTTCCCATCCGTTGTATGTTCGGTTTTGTCAAAGAACACCTACATTTTGAAATTCTTTGTTAATGTTTATTTATGCAGTTGTCAGAACAGTCAATTAATTGTGTAATATAATTAGAAAATATGTTGTTATTCTAAAATACATCCAACCTGAGAGGTACCGTGTGAGATTTTTGACAGATTGTAGAATTGAGGCTATCAAAAAAATCAATCACTACAATGTCCGAATCTCGATGAGATTTGACTATAATAATTATGTATATCGATTTCAATTTTACAGATTTATGTACTAGTTTGTGGCATGATACCATGAGCGTTTTTGTGGTGCGGAGGTCAGTCTCGGTTGTTATCATAAGATAACAGGCGTAGAGACCTTGTTGAATGTTGTCTTGCCAATTCCCAACTCGCACTCGACCAACGTGGAGACATAATATGTCATGCCACAAACGGTCACCCATCTTGGTTTAGACCGCGCCGTATGACCTTAATTCTCCCTTGAGAGGATATCAATTATTCTTTTAAAACGATCATGATATGAAAGTAAATTTGAAAAGTCATAATATTAAGGTAAAGGACCAAATAACGTGTTTGTTGTTTACTTTGTTTATTTAGCCTTAAAAAATAATGACTGTCCTGAAGAAAGCAAATAAATAGGTAAATGAATGGTTTGTAATCGAAAATGAAGTTTTAATCTTGTGATAAATTAAAAGATTCATTTTTTTTAATTTTGTTTCTTCCTTTTATCTTTCATCGGTTAAAAAAATGACTGTTTATTACTGTATAAAGTAAATAAATAAATAAAAATCTTTATTTAACGCATTTTTTTATTGAGGTTATGTGACTTATATCTATACAAAGTGATTTCGTGTCAAAAAGTATGAAAAGTCAAACAGCACCTCCTAGATTAATATTATATTATACCTAATTATCTACGACGAAAATTCTGTGCCCAATATATGTATACCTAACATTTATATAAAACTATTTTGAATAAGAAACTTAAAAGTTTACATTGAGCTTTCTTACAACCAAAGTAAACGGATTTCAGCGCACGATCTTGTAACATGGGCATGATGAAATTAAAACTATTATTCAATACATTTTCACCTTAAATGTTACTTTTAGTATGGAAATGAAGGGCCAAATCAAAAATAAGCATCATCACCACCTCCATTTAGGCCTCAATCACACAAGAGTTTTTTTAACGGACGTTAAAAAAGCGTTCAAGTATGAACTTGCATAATATTATGGTCTATGTCCAACGCCCAAAGTTGAAAATGCAACACTGCTCGATAAAAAAGCGTGGTGTTTTAAAAACGTTGTCGTGTGAACATATATTTGTGAATGCATTTGTTGTATTTGAACGCTTTTTTAACGCCCGTTAAAAAAACTCTCGTGCGAATGAGGCCACGATTGTAAAAAGAGTCGACTAAGTTATAAAATATTTAAGACAATAACTGTACCAGTCCGTGATGTTAGCGTGGTACTATATCAAAAACAGCCCTCCTAAACAGCTTCCCTAGCCAAGTTGCAAACGTTTTTCGGTTTCTATTCTATTTCTCTATTCTCTTGTTTCATTGGCTAATGTCACTTAGTCACGTGATCAAAACAAAATATCAGCCAATAAAATAATAGTATAGACAAATATAATATGTTTGTAACTTGGCTAGAGGGGCTGAGGCTTACGCCCAGAAGTGAACTAACTACTAAACAAGTCGAATGATACTTAGTTCTTACTTACAGACTTTGGAAGCATATATTTAATTTTCGTGTAAATCAGGTGGCATGATTACTTATATACTCATGTCAGTCCTATCGCCAAAGAAAACCATAACTTTATAATTGAATTCTCCAATAAATACTTGAATAAATTAATGAATAAATACATGAAAAAGTTAATTAATTGAGATTTTTATTAATCTTTTTACTAAAAAGAATGGACCAAAAATTCGTTTAAATTTGAATCGGTAGCTGCGATGGCGGGATGGGGCGGAGGGGCTACAAAGCGCTTAAGAGGCTATTGGGAATTCAGTTTATTCAGTTAGGGATGCAACATCGTTCATTAAATACATCGATTTCAAAATATCGATGTTTTTAAAAGTGAAATATCGATGTCAAAAATATCGATGTTTATGAACGATACATCGATGTTTTTCCGATGTTTTTTAAAATACTAGCGAGGATTGACAAGTACGGCCTTCAAATATGGAAAAAGAGTTCTCCTTTAAAATTGATTGATATATCTAGATTCGTTTTGGTAAACATGATAATTATTTACTTCAAATAATACGTAATCTTTATATAAATAATTCTTCTGTGAGTGTGTATGTCACTGAACTTCTCTCAAACGACTGGACCGATTTTGATGTTTTTTTTTGTGTGTGTTCAAGGGGATCTGGGAATGGTTTAGATTCGCAATTGGACCCGGTAGGTGGCGCTGCGATCAAGTTATGGAATTCTGAAGTTGGGCGGTACGAAGTTCGCTGGGTCATCTAGTATAGATATAATGTACTGGGATATGAAGAGTGGTAGAACAACAAAGACAAAGTTAATTAAATTTATTGTGAGAGGAATACTTATTGCCAAACAAAACTTATTTCCTATTTGTTTCTCATAATAGAATACAAAAACAATAATTTCGATAATCTACTACCAAGCAATCGGTTTCTTTCTCGAGAAATAACTGCGCCAGCTTCAGAAAATAACCGCTCACTAGGGACTGAAGTTGCTACTATTGGCAAATGTTTCATAGCCAGTTTATATAGATATGAAAAAACCGTTTTCATATCGTCCCAGATTTCTATAGGATCTCCTTTTATTGGGGTAACAGGTGAAGATACAAACATGTGAAATTCCGATTTCGCTTGTCTCGTGTCCGTGGTTTTGTTTTGCAATAGAACATCGTTCATAAAACATCGATCATAATGAACGATGTATCGATGTTTTCTGGTTGTTCAACATCGATGTTAAAACATCGATGTTTATGAACGATACCTCGATGTTTTAAAATATCGATGTATCGTTTGCATCCCTAAATTCAGTACCATGGCGTCGCTTAGTGGTAAATAACGTGCGTTCTGTGTACACGAGTACTACCACAACAACGATTTTTTAACTTTAGCGCAACGAAAATGAAGCTCCATCGATTGAATTGATTAGAAAATGGGTACAGAAGTTTGAGGCGTGCCCAGAACATCTTTGTTTCGTATTCTTCACAAAGATTTACTTAATTATACATCCGTATTTTACAAATAGTATTTTACGAAATTGAAATATTACAGGAATTAAGCTTCAAGATCGCCCTCACAATCAAGGATCACAAACGGGTGATGTAATTAAAAAAAAATCCCCATTTGTATACTTTATTAATACATAAACAATTTTTATCTCACATTTAAATCATCATTTGAAATGTAAACGAACTTTTGGTCCAGCCTATATATGTTATGTAAATCGTGTTCTTGTGGAAGAAACTTTTGATTTGGTTTTCTTTTAAAAGTTACAACGAGGATACACTTTGTTTTGGATGACATTGAAATCGTAGATGTCCTTTAATATTCGTACAAAATTTACAAGTCATGCATGCACGACCAGATAACACGTGGTTGACTTTTTGTCTTGTGTTTCAGCAGTCATATTTTTCTTTGCTTGAAAACATCTTTTCTTCATTTTTTTATCCCATAATACCTGCAAATTAAGTTTTTTTTATGTTATTGTGTATTTCCTCTCGATAAAGATCTCTACAGCTAGTAAAAAAAAAGTTTCATGTAATATTTTGATTACATCTTTTGGCTTCTAAGGTAGTAGAGCCACGCTTTCGTGCTGTTGTATTTCGCTGGTGAGACCTAAGAAAATGGGTAGTAAAACTAGTTGCGTAACAAATCAAAAGTAGGCTTATCTGGGTAAAAAAATTGGTCAATTTATATATAGTTGTATTTTAATAAAAACTCAAAACTAGTTACTAGTTACTCAAAACTATAGTTGTATTGGCTTAAAGTAACGTGGAAGTTATGTCTTAGTAAACGAACCGTTCGAATAAGATTGTCATTTCTTTGATAACTCAGTAAAAAAATAATGTTTATTATAAAACTTCTAAAAATAGTACGCCTATAAGAATAATCCATCTCGAGTTTAAATTAAACAGTTTTACCTTAAAAAAATATTGTATTTTTTATGATACCATGTTTGTTTCATTAAAGAATATATTATTTGTTTGAATATATTAATTACATTTAAATAAACTTAAGAACTTTACCTTTGAACAGTATATCTTTTAGGTAATTAATAACTCAGATTTCTTTTATCTAGATAATCGTTTATCCTTAAGGAAGCTACGATTGGATGGAAGCATGGAATTTTACGCAACTCAACGCTGGACTACAATAGTGTAAACAACTAGTGTACAAATGTTGAAAAAAAATGAAATAATTACCTTAAGTGCTTTTCTGAATTTAATTGATATTAGACTGAAAAGAAGCGGATTGAGTACCGTGGTGAACCAGCTGTTGAACATCGCAACTTTGTGTCCGGTTGTAAACCACTGGAAATCGCATGATACACATCAGACTTAGCATTGTAATAAATCTAAAGAGTTGCGACATGACTCTTACCCCATGGAAATGCACAACCTTCGGTATATCAGTAAAGAAAATGAACATCCTAAGAGTAAATGTCGGCAGCCAGCAAACCACGAAAGACACCGTCAGTGCTGCTAAACATCATAATTGAGTATCAGATAATAACAAAAAATAATACGTTCATTAATAAAAAGTCACTTACCAATTAATTTATTAACATTCTTTCTCTTGAAAGCATTATTATACACAAACGTATCTTTCATGTAATATTTTTGATTATCATTAACTTTGAATGCTATCATAGTATATACAAAAATCATGATACTTAGAGGTAAAATGAATGTAGCTATTGCAGATGTTGCCGTTATTATCCTCGCTGTAGGAGTTGGAACTGAGAAGCATTTCAAGTTTTTACCAGTATCTACAACGTCAAGTGTCCACAACAAAGGAAGTGTCTCTGCAATTGCGATCAACCAAATAGCTAAAATGATCTTGCCGATCCTTCTCCACACAGGTGTTCGTTGCAAAATCATTGGGTAGCATATCGCAATATATCTTTCAATTGATAATGCTGTCATTACTAATATGCCATGATTCCAAAGTAACGACACAAATGTAAATTGAATACAAAGAATAAACTTACAAGTCATCACTCCAGTCTTATAGTCTACTATAGGAATCTCTGGAATTAGAACTTGATACACGACGATCAAAATTGGGAATGTAACTAGTAAATCTGAGACAGCTAAATCGAATAAGTAATAATTAGTGGCGGTATGCATGGTCTTGTCATAGTAGATAACGACGCATGTTAACACATTCCCAACTAAACTGATTATGAATACAACTAGTAATAATACTGAAAACATCACTTTTGACGAATATGGTTCTTCTCTGAAAGCAGTTTTGACGAACTCATTCCATCCTTCTATAAATTCTTCAGTTCCATTCCACATTTTATCAAAAATATTAAATTCTGACTTTTATTTTTTCTTTTTAATTAAAACCTCTTGGTGTATTGCTTTTCGTGCAATTTCCAATACACTACTAATTCCATTGGTAAGTTCATGTAATAAGAGCAGTGTTTGTGTAGCGCCTGAGTAATATAAGCTATCGTGTTTAATCTATAGTGTACATACATGATCATTAGATTAATTTCTTAAGAAGTTGTTTTGATAACTGAAATTTTGACTCTGAAACGAAAGGTCATGTTCTTTGTGCAGTAAATTGACTGACACTAGTCGTTTCGTAGTCTGCTTTTATAGATATGGCCATCGAGCTTGTCTTTAATTATTATTTTAGCACTACCACTAACATCAGAACTACGAACTCATCAATCACTTATTCGAACTACATCACATGTTAACTGGAAATTGTAGTATTTGAGCTGGACATAATACTAACAAATTAAAGTTAATGTCTACACATCGGTAATTGTGAGTATTACATACATTTTCTGAGAGAACAATCATCTCTCTCATTACGACACAATGACGAGAGCATGACTTAAGGATTATTATGCTTTACATCAGGCAGAGCAGAATCACTTTGGCAGGGTTATATATATATACTAGTTGACCCAGCGAACTTCGTACCGATCAACTTTAAAATTCCAGAACTTGATCGCAGCGCCACCTACCGGGTCCAATTGCGAATCTAAACCATTCCCAGATCCCCTTGAACACACACAAAAAAATTCATTAAAATCGGTCCAGTCGTTTGAGAGAAGTTCAGTGACATACACACTCACAGAAGAATTATATATATAAAGATATATAACTACGGAATCCTAAGAAAGGCGAGAAGATCAATTTATACTTGTCTAAGTAACCGGTGTTTAATACGCTCGTGACTACCGTAGAGAGATAAAAAGATAATTGCATGTAGGCAAACAACAAACGACACCTCATAAAATCATACAAACAACGACAGGATTACAGACCTTCTAATCTTACCTAAATTAAACGCAATGTAAACAGATTACTTCTACTTAAATGTAGATAAGCACGTTATCATTGTTAACAAAACGGTTATTAGAATTGAGCTAATTAAGACATTTGCCACTATTTTATTATAATCTGAGTCACATGAACGTCTTTTCTTATTCTATCTTTTTTTTAAAGACAAATCCCGCATTAAGAATTTATCCCTGTATCGTGGTGGACTTTAAAAACATGCAATAAATTGGAAAGGAACCCACAACACTTGGCGCAGTAGTAAGCGGTGGCGGCGTGGAGACTAACACTAGGCCAACTGTGCATTCAAGTAAAAGATCGAAGTAAAGTTCGTTAAACTATGACTATGACAAAAGAGCGCACTGATCATATTATTAAATAATATAATGTTGATTTATAATTTAATAATGATGTTGTGCGTTTTACTTTTTAGTCCTTAGGACTCCCACATCATGAATAGGGGTGGGCACCACACTGATTAAATACAAATACGACTTTTTTGGACCCTTCAAATATATTACCACTCTTAAAGTTTCCCTCCCCAGAAATAAGAGGTCCGGTAACCTCTCCTAGGTCTAAAGTATCGTGAAAATTGCTTGTCTATGTTTTTTTCTGATTCCGTAGTGTCACGGACCCAGCCAGTCTTTTTATCAAAAAGCATAGCTCTTTCAGATTTAATGTTTTTTAACAAATAAAACTACTGCTCTAAAAGTATTTTTTATTAAAACATACAAAACACAATTACCTAATTAATGTAAATTACACGCCGATTTATATTTGTCGAGTAATTCTTGCACCTGACACTAATTTGTATCTGGACACGAGTTTATGAAAAATGTAGATGTACATAAGTGAAACCGTAGGTAATTAATAAAAAAAACATTATCTCGAAACAATTCACAAAACACATCATATCACTTTGTAAGCATATAATATCATTTCACGTCAAGTGGACAACCAAAAAAAAAGTGAGGTCATGAATTTTGTTTATAATCTGGTCAGTTAAGCCACGTATTCATTAGTAAACATTTGTTGATCAACTGTTTATGACAAGTTTACAATAAACACATGTTTCTGAAACTTGGCCGTCCACACTTGTCAGTTGTTTCACAGGATGTCGCCCGTGGAGGCAGTGATTAGAGATTGCAAATCCCGGACGATTTTTCAATCCCGGGATTTCGGGATCGTATCGGAGCAATCCCGGGATCCCGGTACTGGTACCGGGATTATACGAAAATTTGAAATAGTTTAATAATAAACACAATTTAATAAAGAAAACTAACTTTCAATAAATAACAAAAGGAAAAGCAAAGAAACAAATATGAATTATAACAAAATGAACAAAATAGTCAATAAAAGTAAATATTTAAAAGTAAGGGGTCATCCATAAATTACGTCACACAAATTTCATGATTTTTTTGCCCCTCCCCCCTCCTTGTCACAGCTGGTCACATTTGTGAGTCTCCCCCCCTCCCTAGTGTGACGTCACATAATTTGCAAATTTACATTTAGAAATAATTGAATGACAACAGGTTCCGAAAACAGTTTTATTTCCATTTAAATTATTTTTTGATAAAATTTACATCAAATCAAACAATTAATAAAACAAAAATTGATTATTGATATAAATTAGAGAAAATAATAAATCAAAAATTTTTCAAAGTGTGTGTCAGGTTGCGCATAGAATTGGGTTCTGTGGTCACCAATAATGATAGGTATATTTAAAATCGTGTCCAATAGATAATTGTTATGTTTACTTATTATTTCATAATTTTTGTACGAAGTTTTCCAAGACAGTGCATTTTACAAGTTAGACCTGTACAACTCCAGAAAAAAATATATCAAAAACGCAAAAGTTTTCCTTTAAGTTTTAATATATGGACTACTGTCATGAATATTTTCAGATTTTTCGAGCCATCTATTTAGCTTTTAGAGGGGGGATGCTCTATTTTTACAAAAAAATGCGTTTGAAAGTTGAATAACTCGCAAACGGATAACTAAATCGAAAAACCGTTTTAACAACCTAGCATTGTTTTTAAAAGTTTTTAAAAGACCTATCCAATGATACCCCACACGATTGGTAGCCTCGAGAAAAAGAAAACATCAACAACTTTACGAATAGGTACCCCAAATAAAAATAATTTTCATGTTTATTGTAACACTTTATCGACGTAATTACAACACATACCTATTCAAGTAAAGTTTTATCTTTCTAGCACCAACCGTTTGGGCGGTAGGTCTAGGACGTACGGAAGGATTTGACAAATGTATAAGGGTTCCGAGTCAAGAACTACGTAACCCCGAAAACGATTATATTAATTAAAGAAATTAACAAAATAAAAAGAACGAATCCAAGTTTTATTGTTATTAATATCCAGTTCTCAACGTGACTCAGAGATTAGTCAGTATAGGTTGCCCGGGAGTCCCACACACACCCTTCGTTGTCCCCAAGAAGGGTATGGTGCGAAAAGCATTCCCCGCGTAAAAAAAAATGAAAATATATATAATATACTCTAGAGAAGTAAATGTATTGGCCCTATCTTCTTCAATTTTCTTCAAAATTCTTCTTCAAAATTTGTCACAAATATTTATTTGTTCGACTATATTAGATTAGAATATACTTTATGGTACACCAAATACAGTTTTTGCAGTTAAAAGTTTCAGTAAGATATGTACAATGGGCGGCCTTTTTGCTAAAAGCAACCACTTCCAGGCAACCTTTGGATGGACTATTTGACGAAAGAAAAAGGTGATTTAATCACAAAATAGTAGAACTAAGAACGACGTTGTTTCATCCGCAAAAGACAGTGGTCAAATGAAATAGAAACAATCAAAGAGCGCCTAGGTGGTCGGCGCGTAATACTAGTAGAGCGAGTGGTCACCAAAAACAATTGGTATCTTATATTCACACAGATATCGTTGTATATGTTTTTTAGGTTTTCGTAAAGTAATAGTTTAAAGTTCTTGTTTTAAGACTTAGACTACAATAGATTTTGAAATGTGACGTCACATTATTTAGGACCCCTCCCACCCCCTTGTCACACAATGTCACACTTCGTCGACCCCCTCCCTCCCCCTTAAGGTGTGACGTAATTTATGGATGGCCCCTAATGATATAATTTTGGAACTAGTTGTTTTTAATGATAGTTAGTATTTTAATTACAATCTTTACAAATTACATGCAAAATTTACAAGTTGACAGTTTTCAATTTAGTAAATTTACAAATTATCATTACTACTAAGCTCACATCAGTCTACCCGTGACCACGAGCGGTATAACCCGTTCGAAACGTCGGAAAATAGAAGGTATCGTAACCTTTAATATTATCGCGAATAAGTCCCGTTTACAGTAAAAACATGAGTATGTGTAAAAGTCGCGAAAGTTTAAAAACAGTTATCATTAAAAAAATACAATTATCGTTTGGCAGATTATGTTTGTTTGTCAAATTTAACAATTGCCGAAGTGTCACATGAAATCTATTTCGTTTCATTTGAGTCGTAAATAAAGTCTTTATTTTATTATTTTTGTCAAATCTCGACAAAGTTAAACTCATTGATTTAAAAAAAACTTAATTACAAATTTAAGGGTTAAATATTCCCAAATCATAACTTAAAGCTAAAGAAAAAGAGTCGGATCACGTTCGAGTTATAGAGGTATATGTCTCTTTTGTTAAGTTTACTACTATTGTCAAAAATCTCAATGCCTAATTAGTCAGCCAAAGAAAAAGCGTCGGATCACGTTCGAGTTATAAAAGTATATGTCTCTTTTGATAAGTTTACTACTATTGTCGAAAATTTCAATGCCTAATTAGTCAGCCAAAGAAAAAGCGTCGGATCACGTTCGAGTTTTAAAGCCGTATATGTCTCTTTTGTTATGTTTACTACTATTGTCAAAAATTTCAATGCCTAATTAAGCGTGAATTTATTTTAGAACAATGAGAATAACTTTGTCGAGTTTAAAAAACTTTCGGTTAAGATTTGAGTGGAACAAAAAAGGTTTTATTAGCCTAGATTTTCATTTTTCAATCCCGGGAAATTTCGGGATTGTGGGCCAATCCCGGGATTGTAATCCCGAAGAAAAATCGGTCCGGGATCCCGGTTTTCGGGATCCCGGTATTCAATCTCTAGCAGTGATGCTTTCTGCTGCTTACATAAGAATTCACAAGAGCATTAATCGAAAAAAAAAAAGAAGAAAAGGTGGTGGGACTATTCGAAACTATTTGTTGAATAGAAGTTATATATTTAATGACCTCCGCGGATTTGATGGGTCATTTCAGAACTTCACCAGAATGTCACCAACTGATTTTGAGATGTTATTAAGATTGATTGGACCATCAATAAAAAAAAAGAAACGAAATTTCGGCATCCTATTGAGAAAGAATACTACGTTGGTGATAAAGCTCTATGAGCATCGAAATTTGGTTGTTGGACCACACTACCTCCATGTTTATAAACTCGCGCAAAACACGTCCACACCTGTTGACTTTTGTTTATAAACTAGATGTTTCGTCTTGCTCTCCACTCGTAGTTGGGAGCACGGCAACACGTATCATAAACAATGTTTCATCATCTATGTTCAGGAACTGTTTATAAACTGTTTACAGAGATGATGAAACATTATGAAACACTGTTTATAAACAGTGTTTATTACCAAATGTTTACTAACGAATACGTGGCTTTATACTTCTAGTATGACATGGATGTTTACACATTTTTTTTTTCTTATGAAAGCATCATCATCATCTAGCATCAGGTCGAAGTTACTCAACAATCGATTTAAATTTGATTTAGAAATCGACCAAAAAAATTTAAAAACTTCATCTTTCTTACCAGAAGAAATCATACTTTATAGTTTTTTTTTACAAATTAATTGATACAGTTAATAAGCATGCAAAAATTCATGACTTCATTCTTCATACATTTTGAAAAGCTCGTAACTTAGCAATAAAGCATCACACGGAAAAATAATTGTGTGTACACATCCACGTCTAATAGAAGTATAACTGACCAGAGTATAAAGAAAATTTGCGACCTCACTTTTTTTTGCTTATCCGATTGACTTGAAATGCCCCATTAAGTAGATTCTTAAAATTTAAAATGAGATGATATTTAGATAAGAGTCAAGTCTCTTCATTCTTTCTTTTAACTAGTACACTTTCTAGTAGGCTATCACTCAATTGCACTTAAAATAAACCTATTGTTTTATACATTAACGACCTGGATACTAGGGTACTTCGTGACGTAACACAAAACTCTGAACATATAAGTCATTTGGAAGCAGTCGGAAATAAAATACTTTGTGCGATAATTTGATTCATGTCTTGGTCCTCCAAGGTACGCTCTTCAACCGTTCTTCGGTAAGAACCACCCGTGTAAACATTTAGGAGCTGGTGAAGGAGTGTTGAACTTTACTCGCGCAAGCTCTTTCAGAGTCTTTGAATCTAATACTAGAAGAGCCACCGTCTGGGTATCTTCTCCACCCCATACCACTGCACTTATTAATACTCCTTCGTCTTCTTCCTGGAAAATGTACGTAAAAATATGTTACCGTTTTTGAAAATGCTATCGTTAATTATTATCACGCCGTGTGGTGACGGTATAGAATATAGAGTGTCACCATCACCTCCTGTAATCATCCCGTGGGTGTCAAAATGTCACTACAAAGAAGAGGTAATCTTAAAGCAAACCCTATGCAAACTCATCTGACCAGTGTGGTATTCTAAACTAAAACATAGTTTACAAGGAGAGAGATGTCCAAAAAATAAATATAAATATTTATTTCAACCTCCGTAGGCCAGGAGACTCATGCAGAATGATTGAAGTTGGTCTTCTGTGTGAGGGTAGTATTTCCCCGGTCGAGCCGGCATATTTGTGCTGAAATCAACGTGACTACTGTTTTTAAATATTTAAATCTTTACAAGCAATCGATAAAATAAGAGTCATCCTTTAGTCTTTAATGACTCTATATCACGTAAGTACTTCCGAATTACAATTTCCGTTTGGTTTGGCCATTATTACCATATATACATCTACTAATGAGCACTTTGGCTGAACACAGTGTACGGGTACTCCCGAAACAAATACTAAACACAGCATTTGAAAGTTAAAAAAATAATCTGGAATTTGAAATAAATTTTAGACAATCAAAATAAAATAGTACCTTAGCATTGGGCGCTGGAACAAATATTGGTTCACTGGGATAACAGTTAGTATCACACCACATCTTTGTCTCACCAGTACTGGTATCGACCTTTATCACCTGGAATATTTAACAACTTATTTTTTTAAATTGTAAAATTTTAGATTTTCCTTAGTTGGAGGCCATCTGGCGACTTACAACAAGATTACGTATTGTGTTGCTAGTCGCAACTCGCACTCGGCCACCGTGGGAACGCATGACCCTAAACCTCTCCTTAGAGGAGACCTAAGCCCAGCAGTGGGACGTTGTGGGTTGTTGAAGATGATGATGACATTTTTTTAGATTTTCGCTAAAACTTGTCACTTCAGCAGTTAATATTTTTTGGCATTTTTCTCTTCAATACATATGTGGAAAACAGAATAATGGTACTTTTTAAAGTGTTTCGACAATTGACTTTTTTTTCACAACACCATCTAGTCACAAACTAAGCAAAGCTTGTACTATGAGTACTAACCAACTGATTTAAATACGTATATAGGTACTTTATTTATAGATATATACATATAATACATAGATAACACCCAAACTTCGAAACAAATCTTTGTAGATCATATAAACATCTGGTTAGAGTCAGGAATCGAAACCGAGTTCTGAAGCACAGAACTCGCATACCGTAAGGAACGAGGCAATCATTCGTAAAACCTTCATCACCACCGTAGCAAACATTCATTGCTAGATTTCAAGTTCTTAAAAGTAAATAATGTCTTAGTATTTAAATGGTCTGACATAAGATTTGCAATTCAATATATACAATTACATAAATAGTACTAGCTGCTCCACGCGGTGTTACCCGCGTATTTTCGGGATAAATTAGCCATTTACAAACTATCATTAAGGTTCCTATGCAAGTGTGATAAGTATGTGAATTTTTGACAGGAGATAAACAGTGATACATTTTGACATCCTCGATTTATTTTATAATCACCTATCGCCGTGTATCTCGATTATTGCAGTAAATAGTAGCCTATGTGTTATTCTAAGCTATATTGCTGTAAAGTTTTATCCAAATCCGTTACGTAGTTTTTGCGTAAAAGAGCAACAAACATACATACTCACAAACTTTTAATTTTAATTAAATTAATTATCCATAAGGTATTATATAAAAAACGACTTTAAAGCTATACCATTGAGTATAAGTTACTTCGAAAACAATTAAAATTGCAATTAACTAAAGTAATGTTATCTCACCGCTCCTGGGTTTTCAGCATCCACATCTGAGCTGATTGCGTAGAAATATCTGTAATAGCGACCTGCAAGGAAAAATAGTAAAAATAAAATACTTTTAGTTATTTTTATTCAATTAGTAAGTAATAATCACTACTAAATAAAAAGATTTCATTTTTACATAAAATAAATCCAATTTTAGGTTAAATCAAATCAAACCATTTTATTTCAAACGAGCTGACCCCGCGAACTTCGTACCGCCTAACAGTCGATTCAACATCACTCAATTGTTTTTTGCCTTCTCGGAACCCCTCCAATAAAACTTAAACTTTATATTATGGTATTAAAGTTCAAATTGACTTTTCAGTATTATTGCGAATCTTTTGTATGGGAATATAGAAAATATAGAAAAAGAAGAGTGTCCATGGAGTTTCTTGTCTGTTCAGATGAACAGACAAGAAACTCCATGGACACTCTTCTTTCTTCGTAGATCCTATGGAGAACCATAGGATCTACGAATTGGAACAGACAATTAGCTTCACGACTGACTACTGACTGACTACTTGACGTTTCAAAAGTGCCGTTGTATGGTTTATCTATATATATAAAAATGAAACCCGTTTTCCTTGGTCACGGCATCACGCGTGAACGGCTGGACCGATTTCGCTAATTCTTTTTTTATAACATTCCTTGAAGTACGAGGATGGTTCTTACTGAGAGAAAATTTTAAAAAATTATCTGAAAAAGTCTTAAAACAACAATTTTCTATATTCCCATACAAAAGATTCGCAATAATACTGAAAAGTCAATTTGAACTTTAATACCATAATATAAAGTTTAAGTTTTATTGGAGGGGTTCCGAGAAGGCAAAAAACAATTGAGTGATGTTGAATCGACTGTTAGGCGGTACGAAGTTCGCGGGGTCAGCTCGTTTGAAATAAAATGGTTTGATTTGATTTAACCTAAAATTGGATTTATTTTTCAGATAATTTTTTAAATTTTTCTGTCAGTAAGAACCATCCTCGTACTTCAAGGAATGTTATAAAAAAAGAATTAGCGAAATCGGTCCAGCCGTTCACGCGTGATGCCGTGACCAAGGAAAACGGGTTTCATTTTTATATATATAGATAAACCATACAACGGCACTTTTGAAACGTCAAGTAGTCAGTCAGTAGTCAGTCGTGAAGCTAATTGTCTGTTCCAATTCGTAGATCCTATGGTTCTCCATAGGATCTACGAAGAAAGAAGAGTGTCCATGGAGTTTCTTGTCTGTTCTTCTGAACAGACAAGAAACTCCATGGACACTCTTTTCCAACATTGTTTTTACAATTTTTGGTTACATTGTTTAAGGCATTTTATTAAATGTGAGGACAATGTAACGATGCTGATATTTACACTGGTAGTGTCCAAAAATAATTAAACAATAAATAGGAGTTGTGAGATGACCAGCCCCGACTGGCGGCGCCCGTATCACGAGCATGACCTATGCACCAGACATCGTCCAGTTCAACCATATCGTAGGGAGCCGAACGACCCGCTACACACGCCA
The DNA here is from genome assembly GCA_932526445.1 of Phragmatobia fuliginosa. Lineage (NCBI taxonomy): Eukaryota > Metazoa > Arthropoda > Insecta > Lepidoptera > Erebidae > Phragmatobia > Phragmatobia fuliginosa. The sequence goes on along the minus strand of OW052064.1, from coordinate 8,008,939 downwards.
CCGCCAACAGGACTTTTGAGCGAGCATGACATACTCACAACCGCCAGTCAACAAACAAACTTATGCTACTAGTGACTACAAAGTTACAATAATATTTTTGATTCAGAAAAACATTTGATAAAGTTTGAAAGTATGATACCGATCTAAACAATACTTAATTTCTTTTAAAATAAAATATTGTGAAAAACATACTTATTGTTAATTCGAAAGTGACTGTCTCATGTTTTTTGTTGATTCTCCATTAAATTCTTTCAAAAAGGTATCGATACCTTCTACTTTCAGACGTTTGGTACGCGTAATACCGCTCGTGGTCACGGGTAGACTCTTGGTAGACTAGTAACGCTGTCTGTCTATAACGATTTGGCGTACTTTGATTCTTGAGGAAAGTCATAGGCTCATTAGCGCGACAATCGACATAATCACGGGATGAGTCGACGGGAAAACTATTATGTAAAAAGTAGAATCCCTACTTTATCATTTTTCTGTGATACTTTAATGGAATAACGAACAAACAAACAGGTACAACTCACCTACACTTCAACCCTGGAAATATGAATTTCGCATCATCTTCGTTCATACATAATACGTAAATATCAAATAGAAAGAATTTAACTCACCGTTGTACAAATCATAATGTATCCTTGGTGTTTCACATCCAATATCAGCGAGTATTGTCTGATCCATTTTCGTCAAATTCTTAGCGTTGAGAGAAACCTCCAGTCGTTTTGGTCTTCCGCGGAACCAGTTCGCGTAGTCAGCATTACTTTGCATCGTCTAGAAGTTAAACATTTTTTTAATGACCATGCAAAAACCGAAATGTACCCAAGAATTACTAAGTAAATTATCAAACAAACTTTCTCTAAATATTTATGAAACTAAATCACTTGATACAATATTTGTTAAGGATTTATAATTTAAACAATCAAGCATAAAGGGACAAGAAGAACGTCTTACTCGACATACAGATAATATTTCATTATGTTATGATTTAGAACATATTCGAATATCACTGAATATTTTTTTGTGATATCCAAATATGTGAGCACATCCTCCTAGCCATTATTCCCAAGTTTATTTGGGGTCGGCTACTAGTTCAACCGGTTTTACCTGAATTTCAGTTTTTCCACGGAGCGACTGGCATCGGACCTCCGCAACCCTAAGGGAGAACTGAAATTCGAAGATTGAACTAGTTGTCAGTATATTTGAGGGCACTGACTTCCCAATATCGATTGCCATAGATGTTCATGACAACCGGGACCGACGGCTTTACGTGTGAGCACAATACGTAATAAATATTAATGTCGCTCACTACAGCCTTTCTATAACCGATAGCTATATCATACTGACAGCAAGTTGTACGTAAATAGATAATCACAAATCAATAACAATAAAGTCACACATTTCTCACGCGGCTATCTGATCCCAAACTAATAAGAGCTTGTACGGTTTCCAGACTAAACAGATAGAGAAAATATCATATACATAGATACTGAACAAAATGCGGTGTTTATCACACATGGATTTGCCTGGGTTAGAAATCGGATTCACGAAATTCGGTTTAGCAATCACGGACATGGGAATTTTACGCATAGTTCAGCACAGTTTAGGGCCGATGCCGCGCTGTTTACGGCACTTTTTGTGAACTTGAGCTCTTACTAAAGGGCACTAGAGTATTAAAGGACAATAACGAGATGATTATTTGAAGTAAGATCAAACCCAAATACAGTATTTTCTCTGTATATAATAATACTTTGAAAACTAAAATCCTCATTAGACCATAAATGATTTTTTGAGCAACCGAGAAAATAAAATACAGTTTCATTTAAAATATAGGATGTTGTAACTCACCTCAATAGCCTGTATGTACATGCCATCGATGACCTTGGCATCCTTGTAAGCACACAAGTCTACCACCAACTTCCCGTTGTGTTCATAACAGTTGATGATGTGCAGATAGAACAAAGCTTCTGTACGGAACCGTTTTACTTCTTTGCCGGTTTCACGGCTTAGAAGCACTATATGTGTCTGTATTAAGTGAAACTACAGTTTAGTTATTTTAATATATAAATTACTAAACTAGCTTTGTATGCTAATTATTATACTAGCTTTGTATGTAAAAGTAATCCTTTCCCAAGGTTCAATCTATCTCTGTACCAAAATTCATCAAAATCGGTTCAGCGGGTTAGATGTGAAAACTTAACAGACAGACAGAGTTACTTTCACATTTAAAATATTAGTAGATTTAGTAGAGCTTTAGTAGGTAGTAGATTCACGCTGGGCGGGTCTCTACTACCCTCGCACAGAAGACCAACTTAAAATAGACAGCATTCGTGGTGTCATGTTTCGTTGGTGAGTGCGAGACATGAGACCCAATGATGCAGTAGCATCTAACTAAGCCGCCATAGCATGAGTCACCGTACTACATTCTCACAATCAGGATTGTGAGCACTACTCTTATATTCTACTAATGCTTTCCATCAGGTAATATAGAGTTACTTTGATAGATTTAAATATAAAAGAGTCCCAATGCAGAGAATATTGGCTGAAACCACTTGTAAGTTTTTTTATAAATGAGGGTGTTATAGTTGTTTCTAATATAAAAATTAAAGTAGAAATAGTTTTGTTATGATTGCTCAATTTCCTGCTATGCTACCGCATGGTACGAAATACATAAAAGTTACATAAAATTAGATCGGCAACTACGACAGATACATTTTTGACATTATTCCAAGATCTATCCGAATTTGGGTACGCCGTTCTCGGAAATAAAAGTGTATTCCTTGAATTGGTACCTATAGTTATTATCAGAGACGTTACTAACATTTACTACTATATCTATTTGAACGACATTTACTATATGTATCTGTTATAATCAGTTTCGCATTTGTTATAAATACCTCGTAATTAGGAAACCATTGCAGACTTTTTACTAGTGGTTCGTTGGTGACGACTCCCCGCATCAAACTGTACAGTGACACCGACAGAGGCTGCTCCACTATTACGAAGTAGTTTTCTGTAATACCTTTAAAATAAAACAGCAGTGGAAGATATTATTTAAAGACAGTATTAATATACCTTTGTCAACATTTATCTTGGTATAAATTTATAAGTAGATATTCAAGTAATTAATTTATACGTCTCAATCTAAAATATTTACTAATAGGCAGAGCTAATTTCAATACTAAACACAATACTTGGGAATTGGTTTATCAAAATTATATTAAAGAAATCAAAAGGAAAGTGTTAGTAAATTTTATTAAGAATAGGTATTACCCTCAAGGTAATTCATCTAACGTTACACAAATTTTCTTTAGTAGGTACATTTGAAATACAGATATAAGAAGTAGGCGTCAGTGCTTAAATTTTTGTTTACTTAAACGCCATCTACCGAATCTAATTGCAACTAGTGAACAACCGCATTTTCATGTTTTCCAACTTTACTGTAAAATGTTTTACAATCACTGCATATGGCGCTAGTACATTGAAACTAGTCAGTCACTCTTACAAGTTTTTTTTTGCATGTTTAGTAATGGATTTTGTTAAAATGGTTCTATGTAACACTCCTAATATTACAAAACTAAAATATTTTAGTTATTTTAGTTTTGTATTATATTATATATTAGATTATATTAAACTGAAATTCGCGTGCGTTACCCCAGCAAAAAAGCAAAAAAAATTGTACCTTAGAGAGATGAGAGTATAACAGAAAATTAGTGTGTTTTAAGGAGTAATTTGTTACAAATAGCAAAATTTGTGCATGTAGTAGTTTAAAAGTTATTCGCCAAAAACACTTTTTGCTGGAGTAACGTTTTAAACGTTACCCCAGCAAAATTTTTTTTTTTTAAATCGTTTCAGACCCAAACGAAATACATGAATAGATAGCTTTTATTACCTATTAAATGTTAGCAAACAGCAAAATTTGTGTATGCTGTGGTTCTTAAGTTATTGACAATTTTGCTGGGGCAATATTTTGGACTTGTCTAGAACTTGAAAATGGCTGAACGCAGAAGTTTGAAAAAATTACGTCGCTTTTACGTAACCTTTTAATTTGCTCGGGTTATAGGAGAATGTTGTTACATTCTTTTTTTACATATAACTTTTATAATATTCGTAATTGATAGCTGAAATTTACAGGGTTGTTTGTTAATGATATACTTAAATTTGTTAGAGTTTGCCACGTTTCATTGTATAATAGGAACTGCGTATTCGATGACTTAAATATACCATTTAAAATTAATAATATTTACTTATATCTTCTTATTGCTTAAAGTTACTTAATCCAAATTTACAGTCATTTTAAATGTAAACTATGACTACAGGTTACAGCTTTTTATTTGATTGTAAGTATACTGGTTTACTAGCAAAACTGTTTTTTTCTGATTTTCAAAACCATTTAATTACATCAGTGTTCATCAAAAAACTTAAAAACTAATGACTAAACAAATTTAAGCAAATGAAGGTCTATCGATAGTATTTTTTTCAAACAAGTTCTAGACAAGTCCAAAATATTGCCCCAGCAAAATTGTCAATAACTTAAGAACCACAGCATACACAAATTTTGCTGTTTGCTAACATTTAATAGGTAACAAAAGCTATCTATTCATGTATTTCGTTTGGGTCTGAAACGATTTAAAAAAAAAAATTTTGCTGGGGTAACGTTTGAAACGTTACTCCAGCAAAAAGTGTTTTTGTCGAATAACTTACTACTACATGCAAATTTTGCTATTTGTAACAAATTACTCCTTAAAACACACTAATTTTCTGTTATACTCTCATCTCTCTAAGGTACAATTTTTTTTGCTTTTTTGCTGGGGTAACGCACGCCTGAAATTCAGCTCCAAAATTTTACTATTACTTATAAATAACTTATAAACGAAAAAAAATACGGATTTATGTATTTTTAAAGCAATATTGAATAATGTAAGTATGGTGCTTAAATTAAATTATTGTTTGATCTTTATGTATGCAAGACTCCAAAATTTACAACACTATATTTTTTAAATTAAAAATACTAAGTAAAAGAAAAAAACAATACCGAAAGTGTGCATGTATGCAGGATGCATTTGCCAGCGTGGCTTCAACGTGGCAACAATTCGAGCACTTTGAAACATATCCCCTGGAATGTAAAAACAAAACTTTTTATTACTTTTATATGTAGGCCTACCAAAGTGACTTTACTCCGCCTGATGGAAAGCATAAGTAGAATCCAGGAGTAGGGGCTGCGATCCTCATTGTGAATGAGACAATGCAGTATTGTGATTGTGACCCTCACTATGGCGGCCCTGTGAGATTCAACTGCATCATTGGGCGTCCGGTCTCACACTCACCAACGAAATACAGGTTTTATTTTAGGTCGGTCTTCTGCCTGTGTGAGGGTAGTAGCTGGTAATAACGCGGTCAATCCGGCCCATTCGTGCTGAAGTCAGCGGGGCTGTACATCCTTTAAATTTTATTATTTTATAGTACGATTCCCGGGTATGGCTAAATGTTTGTTTACTGCATAGTTTGGAACTAGATGGCGTTGGGGGTCAGATTTCCAAAACATTTGTTTATCTATAACTAGCTTTTGCCGGTGGCTGCGACCGCAAGTATGTCGGTTATCGCTGTAAAAATTAGCTTACGTCCTTTCCCAAGGTTCTATCTATCTCTATACAAAAGTTAATCAAAATCTGTTTAGCGGTTTAGGCGTGAAGACGTAACAGACAGACAACAGACAGAGTTACTTTCGCGTTTATAATATTAATAGGGATTAAATTCCCACAGTACACATTAACATAAACTGTGAACTGAATATTTACATAAATATACCTTTTTCATTGAACGGGAATTTGGCGACCACGTGCTTGATTCTGCCTCTGACCACTGACATTCCAACATTATATACATCGCCTGAAACAGGGAATAAAATCCTCAATATACCTACAAAATAATAACAAATAAAGACCTTTATGAATCTTCGATTGCTCATAAATCAATTATCATATTATATCATAATAGGTAAAGCTGTTCCGTTACCGATTGACTGATAGACCACGCACAGTCGAAACTACTAGACGTAGGAAGCTGAAACTTGGCATTTGTGTTCCTTGACTAGCGTAGGCGAGCATTATGAGAGATTTCGGAAAATTTCACACCCAATGAAATCAAACTTATACATCAGAATAATACGTAGGCGAAGTCGCGGTTAAAATTTAGACTAAACATAAAAACTATAAACTCAGGCTTGAGAAATTTTATAGGTTTTCCACATAAAAGAAGTTTACTTGCATTATTAATTGTTAAAGTCATAATATCCTAACATTATCAAAAAGAATTTTCAAAATATTGCATTTGTAGTTTGACTTTTTACATTTATTTTGAGTTTCGCTTATATCACTGCTGTGGATATGGAGGGGTACAATAATTAAAAATTCACTGAGGACGCGGGTGTTTTCATGCTATGAATCTGCGTGACTGACTTAAAATCAAGTAAGAATTAGATATTGTTCACTGTGTCCTTTGTTTTGTTATTGCATATTCCTGCGTCATATATTGGTATATTGTTATATATATATATATATATATATATATATATATATATGTGTATAAAGTAAAAGACGGAAATTATACAGAGATATGCTTGAGCACATTTTAGATATGTGCCGACTATCGAGCACGTAGGATTCCGGCTGTCATTTCCTTGTTGATATTAAGACGTGTTTATTGTGCAGTGTAACGATAGGTTTAGAATATATAATGTAGCTGTAAGAGCATAACTAAGAAATACCATATTCGTATCGTAGTAAGTAATGTTAGAATAATAAAACAGTACTTAATTAATAAACATGGCTGCAATCGTTTACACTGTAATTGTGATTCGATACGACCCTTAAGTTCGCTATAATTGGTGACCCCGACAACTGAACAAGAATGAAAACATAAGGTCGCTATAATTAGTGACCCCGACAAACGAACAAAGAAGATGAACAAGGACCCGAAAATTGAACTATGAAGAAACCGAAAATTTTACAATGAAGAAACAACTAATCGCACCTTGTGAAGGAGAATATATAGTGAACTTATATGACAGTAATGCTTAAGGACCAGCCACAGTTATGGTTCACGCAGTCAGGCTATCGTCGCCCCTCAACAACAACAATGATCGTCATTCAAGTCTCAGCCAGCCAACAGCCTCGGCGTCAACAGGGATACCACACACAGGACGCGACCGCTCCAACCTGGTTACCCCTTCAGCGTCATCAGCGCCCCGACACACTGGGGACTTCAAGCAGCACCGCACACCGTTTGTAATTCCGACACAGTAGAACCAGCGGACTTCAGCCCCGACTCAGTGGGTACTAGCGGCATACAGTTCCAGCTCACTGGAACTAGCGGCACTCAGTTCCGACTCACGGGAACTACTCACTCCTGGCACGGGCAAGCTCCGCGACGGATTACAGACCGTTAACTTTCGCCTTTGAAAGGAAGCCCTCATAAAATGAGACCCCACGAAGAGAAAAAGGCCACATGGTGCCTTAATTGCACGATACAGCACGGATATCAGGTATATTAAGTTTTCTCAAAATGAACTTCTGACGCCTTTTCACGAATAATAGGAGTAATCTCTATGCCGTCAACGCTAGATTACGACGAGAATTGTCGTGTGCAGTAGTATGATACAGAATTAAAGAAGTTGCCTGGAGAGGCGTTAGAGCAAAATAACGACAAGACGTATTGCGATGATTTCAGATCGCAGCTAAAGCATGATATTAGTCGAATCCTGTCGTTACCGAGGCTCGCTCTCCAGCGACCAGGTAAATCTATTTCTTTCATATAACCGGCGTTAAAGTGCTGTTTGTATGTATTCAAATTGTTCTGTATTCAGTATTAAGATACTGAGCAGTACGTGTCTATTGACCGAGTAAGGTTGTACGTAATTCACTAAGCGATATTATAATAATAAATCTTGAAATGTTAATATACATATATTATTGTATACTTTGTAAATTTTGCTGACACGTGAAGGTCGCAACTCTCGGTCATATGTTTGTTTTGTATTCATTTTAATGTTATGATTGTTATTGACATAGATTATATTTATTATCTTGGAACTACTCCGTGATACCGACTTAATGTTTAATGTTATGATTGTTAGTGAAATAGGTCATGTTTATAATTGTCAATTGTTAATTTAAGATGAAGATTGTAGTAGACATTTGTAGTTTGACTTTTTACATTTATTTTGAGTTTCGCTTATATCACTGCTGTGGATATGGAGGGGTACAATAATTAAAAATTCACCGAGGTCGCGGGTGTTTCCATGCTATGAATCTGCGTGACTGACTTAAAATCAAGTAAGAATTAGAAATTGTTCACTGTGTCATTTTTTTTGTTATTGCATATTCCTGCGTCATAATATTGGTTAAAGTAAAAGACACATTTCAGATATGTGCCGATTATCGAGCACGTAGGATTCCGGCTGTCATTTCCTTGTTGATATTAAGACGTGTTTATTGTGCAGTGTAACGATAGGTTTAGAATATATAATGTAGCTGTAAGAGCATAACTAAGAGATACCATGTTCATACCTTAGTACGTAAAGTTAGAATAATAGTACAATAATTAATTAATAAACATGGCTCCAAAAGAATACATGAACATTGTTATTCGATATTCACCTATGAGTCGCCATAATTGTGGACCCCTACGACGGACCAACCATGAAGATATAAGTTCGCTATATTGCACTAAATATTTTTTTTGGAATAAAAGTAGCCTAAGATACTCCTTACAACCTCAGCTATCTGCCAGTGAAAATCCCGTTAAAATGGATCCAGCCGTGCCGGAGATTACATTAATTTATCCCTAAATCCACTAAAATTGTGATCATAACGCATGAAAAAGTTCACCACGTAATTATGTAATAATATTTCATGTGTCAATGTCCTTGACTGCGGGTGGCCTGTGTACACCGTACACCGACGAAAAACGATCTCTGACAACTGACTGAAAATAAGTCAAGTAAAACTGTAGTGTACTTCTGTAGCTGGTTCACAGAAGTACACTACAGTACGTGAGGACCCATGAAAAAAAAAATTGACGCTTTGAATTAAAATCAGCAACAAAAAGATATTTTTAAAAGTGAGCTTATGTTTTTGTAATAATATATAGTAAGTATGAAATGCTACAATTCAATTAAGTATAATCTGTCAGTTGATTACTTAAAAATTATAACTAGTTAATAAGGAAACCGTATTTTATGTGATAGGTAATTAGATAAACTCTCAGATAGTTGTATGTCTAAAACATTGGTAGTCACGTACCTACATAATGTTGTGTTTGGTACCTATGTGTGCTTGACCTTAACCGTTGATACACGACCGGGTTGTTCGTGTGTCGAAAAGAGACGGAGACATATAATAGAAAATATTAGGTTAATCGATAATTAAAATACGCGTGTATAAAATATTAGAATGGGGGTTCTTTCGCTCCGCAGCAGGAATGTGGCCATGATACGGAGCGAGAATGCGTGGAAACCCGCCGTCTATTTTTGTGAGCAAGTGATGCTTTCGAAGGAGATGGCGGAGCAAGAACAGGAGGGGTTCACGGTCTGCCAGCCTCGTCGACCGATCTCCGTCCTCCATAAGCGCAGTCCTGGGGTTGACCGAAGAGGCCATCTGTAGCCCTAGCAGAAGCAGGCAGGAGGGTATAGTACCTACTCAGAAGGGGGCCATTTACAAACAGTAGATGGCCCGAGGTCAGTCGGGGTTCCAGGGATTTCGTTTAGAGGGTGCTCCTGGTCCTCGGCTTCTAGTACCCAAGACTGTGTGCGATTTTTAGTCGGTTCGAGTCCTATATAACTACCAGTTGATGGCTGGCTGTATCTGTGGGGATTTCCCTTGGATTTCCGCACGGAAAAAATAAAATTAAAAATAAATTAAAAACCATAATAACTTTGTTTTATTTGTTTGTTGGGGTATTTGTTCTATGGTGTTTTATGTTAGTATATACGTTCTATATTCGCCCCTAGTTTTTATCTGGAAATTAAAAACTAACCGTGTATATAGTTTTCGTTGTATGTATATTTAAGTTTCTTTCTCACCATTAGGCATGACATGAGGATGTGAGGTATGGTTTACAAGTGCGATGCAGTCTGTCATGTTCTTCTGCTCCATTGTGTCCAACGTTACTGGATCTACTCTGGAAGCAAAGAAATATGAAAATTGAATTCTTTGTGAAAAATAAGACGTTAAAAAAGAAGGAAAGTTAAATTAACAATTGGAAATACCGTGGAGTTTTATTTCTTTGTGTACTTATACGTGTTCTCTGACAGCATTGGGATGTAGAAATCTAGATAATAAAAATAGATGCAATTACAGTAGTAACCAGTAATTGTACCTTTTACAGTCTTATACTACTACCACACTATATTGTTGACTAGAAAAAAACTAGAGTTACTTCGAATATTTAAATATCCGGATTATTGTAAAGATACCTTTTATGGCTAAATTTAATATAAATATTTATCTTAAGTATTTTTATGTAATTAAAGTTTTCAAACAATGTTTATTGAAAATTCAGACTTTCTCCAGATATTCCGAAGCTTTTATGAATGTTACCAACGGTTTCTTAGTCTAAGAGGATACATTTTTTGGAGGTAGGTTCAGAAAGATTAATAAATGTGTATTTGTCTCATAAAAGATGGTTGTATTGGTTTGGTTGCTCTCAATCGTTAGTGTATACATAAACATGTAAACACACCTTATTGAGAGCTGAAGTTATAGTAAGTTTAATTAATTAATTACTTAACTAACTTAACTAAATACATAACTAAAAAACTTATTAAAACCGTGTGACAAATTCGTTGAAACAGTTAAACAATAAATTAAATATATTAATAAGCGGGCACACCTTGTTCTACTACACCAACACTTGTTACATTAGTAGATTAAAATAAACGCACTTTTTAAACGGGCGCTAAACTATCGTTAAATCCAAAAAATATTTAAATATTAACTTCTAATCAATCACCCTTAGGAAACTACCTTTACTATCATTACATAGTATAAAACAAAGTCGCTTTCTCTGTCCCTATGTATGCATAATTCTTTAAAACTACGTAATATATTTGGATGCCTAATAGGTTTTTATGTATTATACATGCATAATATTATTGTTTAATCATTGATAATTTTAGAGGTTTCTAATGTGATGTTTTTACGCTTTTTTACGCTTACATTGCAAACGCTGGCTGTACCTTACGAGATAGATCAAAATAATGTACTACAGTATTGTACATCTTAAAAAGGTCTACAAAAACTCCGCGATGGTATATGTCTATCTTATAAGGTTATCCATAAGAGATAGACATATTATACCATCGCGGAGTTTTACAAAAAAAAGGTTATTGTGGGTTATCCCACAATAACCTTTTTTTAATTTTTTCCTTTTACTAGAAAAAAATAATAAAAAAAAATACTATAGATTAATATGGTCTTTTACAGTATGTAATTTAAATAAATACTTTTGAAGATATTACAGATTTAAAATGCAGAAACAAAGCGATTGTAGCGACACCGGCCGGGGCCCGTTATTTGACGCTGCTGTCGATTTGTCAGCGTGCGTTACCCCAGCAAAAAAGCAAAAAAAATTGGGCCTTAGAGAGATGAGAGTATAACAGAAAATTAGTGTGTTCTGAGGTGTAATTTGTTACAAATAGCAAAATTTGTGCATGTAGTAGTTTAAAAGTTATTCGACAAAAACACTTTTTGCTGGAGTAACGTTTCAAACGTTACCCCAGCAAAAAAAATTTTTTTTAAACGTTTCAGACCCAAACGAAGTACATGAATACATAGCTTTTGTTCCGTATTAAATGTTAGCAAACAGCAAAATTTGTGTGAGCTGTGGTTCTTAAGTTATTGACAATTTTGTTGGGGCAATATTTCGGTCTTGCCTAGAACTTGAAAATGGCTGAACGCAGAAGTTTGAAAAAAATACCATCGATAGACCTTTATTTGCTTAAATTTGTTTAATCATTCGTTTTCAAATTGTTTGATGAACAGCGATGTAATAAATTGGTTTTAAAAATCAGGAAAAACTGTTTTGCTAGGAAACCGGTATACTTACAATCAAATAAAAAGCTGTAACATATAGCCATGGTTTACATTTATAATGACTGTAAATTAAGAATTAGTAACTTCAAGCAATATGAAGATATAAGTAAATATTATTAATTTTAAATGGTATATTTAAGTCATCGAATACGCAGTTCCTATAAAAGAAGGAAACGTGGCAAACTCTAACAAATTTAAGTATATCATCAACAAACAAGCCTGTAAATTTCAGCTATCAATCACGAATATTATAAAAGTTATATGTAAAACAAGAATGTAACAACATTCTCTTATAACCCGACCAAATTAAAAGGTTACGTAAAAGCGACCGCGCCATACATTCGGCTGACATCTGAAATGAATGGTATTATAGAATATTTTGTTGGTACAGTTACGAACAAAAAAGTTAGGTCCGGGTGACAAGAATATTGAATTGAGTATGATTAATTTTTTTTATTTAAAATCAGTCTTATACGCTCACATAAGTACATAAATGTTTAGAAAAATCACAGATAGTTGAGTAATTTCAACTTGTTTAGATACTAACTTAGATATTTTTTTGTTTCTTTTAACAAGGAATTAAATAAATATTTACAATGTTTAGTAACATTTTCTTGTAAAATTTTTCTTGTCCTTTCTTTGTAAAATGTGTTCAGTATTTTACACGCATTATTCTTTTTAAAACTACATTTGTTGCCTTCCTGTTGCTTCCATGGTGTCGCGGTGAATGTAACTTATTATTTTTCTCATAACAAGAACAAAAAAAGGAAAAAATATAACATACTATATGACATTTTGTAATTTTTATATTGTTTTATAAAACACTATTCCCAACTGAGTTATGATATTTTGGTTTGCAAAAATTTGAAATCGAATGAAGCATTAAATTGTATGAAACAAAAAATGTAAGGTTTTAAAATTAGTTTAAATATTTAAATTACAATCTGATAAAAATATTCTGTTGACTGTACAAAATACCAGATACTAAGCCGTTAATTTACGAAGATATTTAAATGTATGGCGCGGTCGCTTTTACGTAACCTTTTAATTTTGGTCGGGCTATAGGACAATGTTGTTACATTCTTGTTTTACATATAACTTTTATAATATTAGTAATTGATAGCTGAAATTCACAGGCTTGTTTGTTGATGATATACTTAAATTTGTTAGAGTTTGCCATGTTTCCTTGTTTAATAGGAACTGCGTATTCGATGACTTACATATACCATTTAAAATTAATAATATTTACTTATATCTTCATATTGCTTAAAGTTACTAATTCCAAATTTACAGTCATTATAAATGTAAACCATGGCTGTATGTTACAGCTTTTTATTTGATTGTAAGTATACTGGTTTCCTAGCAAAACAGTTTTTTCTTATTTTTAAAACCAATTTATTACATCGCTGTTCATCAAAAAATTTGAAAACGAATGATTAAACAAATTTAAGCAAATAAAGGTCTATCGATGTTATTTTTTTCAAACTTCTGCGTTCGGCCATTTTCAAGTTCTAGACAAGACCGAAATATTACCCCAACAAAATTGTCATTAACTTAAGAACCACAGCTCACACAAATTTTGCTGTTTGCTAACATTTAATACCGAACAAAAGCTATGTATTCATGTATTTCGTTTGGGTCTGAAACGTTTAAAAAAAATTTTTTTTGCTGGGGTAACGTTTGAAACGTTACTCCAGCAAAAAGTGTTTTTGTCGAATAACTTTTAAACTACTACATACACAAATTTTGCTATTTGTAACAAATTACACCTCAGAACACACTAATTTTCTGTTATACTCTCATCTCTCTAAGGCCCAATTTTTTTTGCTTTTTTGCTGGGGTAACGCACGCGATTTGTCAGTATCAGTTAATAACTAAACATAATACTATAATATGAATTAATCTTCTAAGGCGGTACGAAGTTCGCCGGGTAAGCTAGTTTTATAATATTTTAATGTATTAGATAATTTTGTTGTTTTGCAAATCATATAAATATGTATCAACATTATATGCAAAGTATTCTAGTAATTCCTAACAAATGGTGAATATGCCTAAACCGCCATTTGTTTTCCTGTTAGCTATAGTTGTGACTACCTACATTACAGTAAGAGCTAATAAGAAAAAAGTATCTACAATATATTTAGGAACTTGTTAATACCTGTGTATAATAGGTCCTTCTGTAAAGGCGTATATTTCATCGCCAAAAGGATACAATGAGATCATAGCGTTATCGGAGACCATTTCCCCCGGATTGAAGACCGCTGCCATTCTGTTGATAATAAGCAAAAAGTTTATACTCGAAAGCAAAACATGAGAGGAATAACGGCTTAATAAGAAATGGGCTGACTAGACTGAAGTACTAGCATGGCCTCTTAAAATGAGAAAGAGTAGTGTTACCGGAGCTCAAAACATGCGCCCCTAATTCCAAAGGGCTAAAGACCACTGACTAGTTACTTATGAGCTCCATCTATCAATGGGCGGAGGAAGTTACTCACAACATTATCAGCGTCATCATAAGCCGTCTGGTTTTTTGTCCTAGATAACATGAAAAAAATCAAAATGTTTGTTTTTTAATGAATAAGTTTGATTGACTGCCTCGTTGGTCGAGCAGTTAGCGTATACAAATGCTGACCCAAGTGACCCAGAGATCTCGGGTTCGATTTCCGGTCAAAAGGTGTCTAAGGTGTTGTGAGATTTTTCTTACAAGACTTCTAAATGAAAGCTTGGAGTATTCAAAGTATGACGCCCCTTTTGGAGAACCTAATAAGCTATCAATTTCGTATGTCATGATAATATTTTTATTTATTTTATCTATGGCAATAATTGCTGGAAAATAAGTGACCTCTAATATACTAATAGTTGACCCTTCGAATTCAGTTCACCTTCAGGGTGGAAGGGATGGAAAAACTGATATTCAAGTAAACCCGCCTGAAATACTAGCGGATCCCAAATAATAGTGGGAATAATTAAGACTAGGAACATGGTGAATCAGTAATTTTAATTTATCAGAAACACACATTTTTAGAAACATTCATAAATATTATACTGATATAGAATCAGACACTCAGGCACTAATGGGTTACTTTGATGAGATTTTAGAAGTAATTCTAGTTTAATCAACAAGTCGTACAATACATTAACAGCATATAACCTGTCAAAGATAGTATGACACGGATCTGGGACAGCCTTGGTGCCAAACTCCGTGACCACGATGCGGTTGGCGGTGCGGTTTTTCTTCAACGTATTGGTGCTAAGAAACCGACACTGGTAAGTTACGGTGCCATCATCGATCGCGAACCTGGGAAAAGAGTATACTTTATTGTAATACATAATATACAGCTCGATACAGCTTGATTTATAGTTTAACGATCAAAATTTTCCATGTGTAAATAAAAAAAAAAAAAAAAAGTGATATTTATATTAATCTTATAGCTATTCTATCTAATCATAAATACATCCTTTTCTAAATCAGTATAAAACATTAAACAATAAAAGTCTGTAATAACAATCATAAAAAAGATGCAACCGAAATGAGTTATCTCGGTAAAAAAAAATACAAATATTTGCTAGTTAACGTTAAAAAATTAACTTAACGAGCTTAAATTAGAACAAAAATATTTAGCTTTAATATTATTGACAGTATATAATGATATATATATTGACATAAATATTGACAGTCCTTGGGCGATCGAGATTTGCTCGTTTGATTCTATTTATTCTTTAATAACACCATCTATTCTCTCAAGTAACCGTAGTATTGCTGTGTTGGAGTACCAACCACTAATCAACTATGTGTTACTGAAGGAATAGCATTGATGTCGCAAACAATGCTTTGCTAATATTATAGCGGACGTATACAACGCGAGATACATAACTAAAACTATCAATTGGAAAAATAATAGATAAGAGATTTCTTTTTACTACACACTACACTCATTATACATATATACTATTTATAATACATATCTTACTTGTATGTAAAAAAAATTTTTTGATTTGTTTTAAACGTTAATTTAAAACAAAAAAAAACATGTGTGTAATATAACCGTGTTGAAATATATCTGGATATTATGTGATTTTTTGGATCATATAGACATCACTTGCCACCGTCATAACCTTATAATGACATTGTTTAATGTATGTGAACGAAGACTATTAATTGAAAACATGTCATTATTTGTATATGACATGACAATGTAATTTATATAGTATTAATTTAATATAAACATTTAATTTGATTTCACGTTGGGAAATCACAAATCCAGTTATATTTCTGATATTGTAACATGGCGGAAAGCTTGGCAGGTATACCTATAAGGCGGAGATCACTTGGGAAAAATAACTGGAATACGGGCATAAACGAGAATGTCAACAAATATAAATAAATAAATATAGGCCTTTATGGATAAATTATAAATGATATGTATATATACCATGCACCACCAACAATACCTGTGCAATAAAGCTGAGCTGTCGAATAAATGCTCAAACCTCATTGAGCCAACATTGAGTGAACCTGGACCATTACGGAGTAATGTACCTCGAAGCCATGAGGGTACTTCACCTGAAAAGTACATTTATTATTACAAATGTAATAGTACAAAATAAAAATTCAATTATTTTTAAAACGGGTCAATAAAAGAATTAGTAGGCAAAATAGATGAATTTGTTATTAAACTATGAATGTGCAATTTAAGTGTTGGTAAGTGCACTGAAAATATTATACATACTATATGTACGCTGTTAGAATACAGGAGTAGAAGTCACGATAGTCATTCTCTTAATAGACTTACAAATCAATCAATCAACCAATCCATCGATCTATATTGGTTATAGGAAAAGAATGATAAATATCTTACAGTTCTAAATAAATTGTACAACCACGAAGTCGGACAATCTTCCTCCTGCATACACATTGCGACTCTTATAGATTTACTTTGATAAATGCTGTATAACGTTTTGTAATAACTTATAGGGTCTTCTGAAAAATCTAAGCATTCAACGATTTGATCTGTAATGTAAATTATTAAATCTGTAAATTATTCCTCAAATACTAAAGTCAAATAGCCATTGACGGTGAGCGCTTACGTCTTATGGCAATGCTATTTGTGAATAGACTGCTGACTAATCGTGATTCCGAATGCGGTCACCGTGGGAATCCAATGTGTAATAGTAAGAGATGTCTTACTTACCTCATGAAATAAATTATAAATCAATTTTTAAGATGCTTGTGAACCTGTTATTGTCAAAAGTATATGTCGTATTTAAACATTATTAAACTTTTAACAACCCTGGTTTTCATATTTAAAGTATAGGTAAAAAACAATAAACAATAAATTTGAAACTAGACTATTTTATCAAAACACCTTTGAAAGTTCGATGTTGAACTATTTGTTTAAATCACATTGCTGATCTACATTTCAGAAACCTAGAATTTCATTCGGCATAAGATGAACTAACTAATATACCTGGACATTATTTGACCACTGCGCTTTATTTTGATAAAATAATGCTTTCAGAGGTAAATAATTTTCATGTTACTGTTGGTTCGTCTTAAAATATAATGAAATATTAGGTGAACAGTATTTTGATTAGCTTTTCAAACACGTAACTTTGGCGGTTAAGCCGCCTGGGAAGAAATTGTATGTATTGAATGGTAAATGAGTTTATTAAGTATGCACACACTGTAGCTAAACATAGAAGGGCTTCATTGCAGCACCAGCCTAGCTTGTAATTGGCCATACCAACCTCGGTACTAACACTACTCACAGTAAAAAAAAAAACGGAATTGATTAATTGAGCAAAGTTTGTAAGTTTTTTTAAATTTTTGTGGGTTTATTTCTAATTTACAAAAAAAACACTATCTATTTATTTAAAATTATTGCACATGTTGTACAGAGGCGAACTTAATGCCATGGGTATTCTATTCCAGTCAACCTTCAGGTGATAATCATTTGTATTAACCCAAAACACGATTACCGTAATCCGATGTGGGCGGAGCTGCGGAAAAAAGATAATACACACAGTTAAAAACATACCTGTTAGTTCCCCTTCTAGAGGCTCGGAAACCTCCTCCTCACAGGAACGCAGCCATACCGAAGAGTCGCAATTGGGATATAGCTTCTCTTCTACTTGCGCCATGACTAAAACTATGCACTATCATCAAATACCCGCGTTATAAACACCTTTTCAATCTCATTACAATGTGTTTGATGAAACTATATGTGCTTCTTGCCCATTCAAGCCTATCTTCCAATGAACAAGAATATATTTATCATATTCGAAATTTACAGCCACCACCAGTTTTGCCAGCGATACAGAAAAAGAGATTGTGAATTTTTCATAAATAAAATAGGTTCTAGTAACATTAAAAAACTTTTATGTAAACGGTCAATTTCATAAACTTTTTAAAATATTATAATGGTCCGCTTTGTAGGTACAAAGTCTATTAGGCTTCTTATAAAAAAAAAAAATATTTAGGATACCTCCCCTATACGTAAAGTGGTGATGTTTTTTGTTTCTCACGGCTACCCCATCGTGTGGGATATCATTAGACAGGTTTTTTCAAAACAATAAAGGGTTCCTAAGACGATTTTTTGTTTTATAGGTAGGTATCCGTTTGCGAGATATTCCACTTTAAAGGGCACTTTTTGTAAAAATAGGGCGCCCCCCCCCCCGTAAAAATGATAACTGGAGCTATAGCGGTTGACAATTTCAACAAATATATCCCCTTCCTTAAAATCTGGAGGGTTCGTTTCCGTACCGCGTAGTTTCTTAAACATGGTGTACCTATCTAAGTTTATTAATATAGAATTTATTATAAAAAATAGGCTTCGTTAGGATTAAAAACCTCCATGGAAAATATTTAACGTCGTGAAATATTAAACATTAAAATTACAAAACTAATTTATTTGCTTGATTTTTCTATCTCAGATTGATTTTGTAAAATAACCTACGATACAAACCTACGTTATAAATCAGACGTGAGGTAACAAACAAATCAAAATGAAAGTCACAATTTTTTAATAACTCTCTAAGAAATGAACTGTACTATCTATTCTCCCTGTAGCTGATACCTAAAACATTATTTTAATCTGCAAAATGGCTTTCAAATTCGTCATGTAAAATAAATTCTGATTTGTTATAATAAAACTTCAAAACACGTTTAACGCACCTTTCACTAGTACTTTGGATCAGACTTATTATTTCATAATTTTTATATTTTATACAATTATTGAATATCGGTTTTAGTTTTTAAGTAAATTTGAAAAGAATTTGAAACAAAGGTGTTAATTTGAATCATACACGTAGAACTTTAAACATCAAAGCAACACGAAGTTATAATCAACATAAGCATTGAATAGTCTCAATTTCAAGACATAAGCGAACCATAACAAAGATGACCTTGAGATGAAAATCGATTTTCTTTTCACTTACCTGTTTATGTAACTCCAAAATAACTAAAACAATTCCGATTTTAATAAGATAAAAAACACTTGGTTTTGTCTTGAGTTATAGACGAGTGTTGTACTTCGCGAGACAGACTCAAATGATTAGGGTGAGTTTCCTATCCCCAGTCACGTGGGTAACCTTCAACGCTGCGCGCACAGCTACACTGAAGACACACAGCCTCTACGCCTTACCTTATATAGAAACACTTTCAGACTATCACGTGTCTATTGTTGCTGTGGATTTATTATTCTATACTTTCATTTATAACTAATTTGTGACAAATATTGTGTTTGTTTAAAATAATAAAATTACAAAAATCAAAATGAAATAAAGAATCTTTCGTCACCCAACTATTTGCCAATGCGGGAAGCGTGTTAAGATATTTTCCTCAGGCCCTTCCTTTTAATATCAGCAGCATAATTGTTAGTGTCATCGGCTACACTGACTAAAGAATATTTTTATGTGGAATAATTTGGCAAATATATAATAAATATGTAAATAAGGAGAGGCCTATGTCCAGCAGTGGACAGATGATGATGATGATGTAAATAATTACTAAACAGGCATTATCATTATTTTATTATATTATTATTGTTATAATATAGTAGTCCTCTACTAATTTAGTGTAATTTATTTCCATCGTTACATTGAATCGAGGTTACAATTTATCTGTAGGTACTTTTATCAATGTTCAAAATTAAGAATACTTTCCAATGACAGTCATATTTATAAGTATTTTGGCAAACGTTACTTCTGTGTTTATAAATAAACAAAATCTATGCAACACAAAGGTCATTGGCAATTCTAAATTGCGAGAGGTTTGTAAATAGGAGGGCGTGGAAATACCCAGGACTTTTAAACATTTCCTTCATAATATCATGTCATGGTATGCCTTATAGTACTTGCATAGCTGAATGTTACTCACACATCTAGGTCTAAATTGATCTGTTAATAGATATCCAGATACCACGCAATTCACAAATAAAGAACGAACATATTACAAGCTAAGTCTTTTGCAACCTTTTGGCTGATTGACGAATTCCCACTTCTTTTACCGAAGGTGAATAACCCTTCAACTTCACGTCACAATTACTGATTTGGCAAAACAGTCTAGGACGGAATAACCTTGAGGGGTTAAAAGAAAACCAACGAAGAAAAAATTAATTCCTTAATTACAATTTTTTTTGGAATAATAATACGACAAAATAATAAGCAGTATCCATGTAAGGTTAACCTGGTGTATCTCCTTATCTCGCGTTATTATTATATTGATTGGTTTTATAAACGTAAATCTCTATTTTATAAATATTTAGTTTATTAATATTCCTCCGTTTTCCATTTCAGTGTGTGAATTAGTTTAAATAATTAAATGAATTACATAAATTAATCTACGCAATTAAAACATAGTCCACAGGCAATAAAAAAAAAGTGTCACTCAAGAATTAGTCTTCATCTAAACCTTAGTCAAATAAAAGTAAATGTGATTGGCAGACGTTTGAAATTGAACTGGCAATTTAATATTCTAGCGTTACAACTTTTCTATTAATCCTTATTCAACACAATTCTGGAGCTGTTCCTCTAGAGACCGTAATATTAAGTAGGTATATGTATATAAATGAAGTGGAAAAGAATGGAGGAGGCCTTTACTCAGTAGTGAGGTCCTTAATAAATAGCATAATAACACAAAGGACAGCAAATAATAATAAATAATAGCTATAATACATTTCAAAATATTTAATAAATATAATGTTAAAAATGCATGTTATACTTATAAATAAATTTAGTACTTAAGTAAATTAAAAAAAAAAAATAATGTCATAAAAATAATAGAAGTATGAAATTGTAGAATGAAATATTGTATGTAATTGCATGTAAATCTTATTAAGAAATAAACGTGGCTTTATTATTATTATTATTAATATAATTATGTATATAAATATAAATATTTCGGACAAATATTTTTATACATATTTTTTCGGACATTTTACACACAATGTCATCTAGTCCCAAACTAAGCAGAGCTTGTATTATGGATACTAAACAACTGATATAAATACATAAACATACTTTTTTTTTGTAAATACATACATTTTATACATAGAAAACACCCGAAACAAATACATAAGGATGACACAAATATTTGGTCCGACCCGGGAATCAAACCCGAGACCTCTTGATCAGCAGCCGCATACGCTAACCACTAGACCAACCAGGCGGTTATATATCATAACTAGCTTTTTTGTTTCCCATAAAAAAGGTTAAAGTGAGCCAACCATAAAAGATAGACATGTTGTTGCGGTTTTTTTTAGAACGTTTAAAGGGGAACAATTCTTTCATACACTCTCAAGAGGAAATCATTGGTGCTCCGCTTCTATTGATTTTAGCGTGATGATATATAGTTTATAGTCTTTCTCGATAAATGTGCTATCTAATACTGAAAGAGTTTTTCAAATCAGACTAGTAGTTCCTGAGATTAGCGCGTTCAACCAAACAAACAAGCATATTAACAGACAAACACTTTAGCTTTATAATATTAGTTTAGGTAAGATGTATATAAACGACTCGTGATAAGATCGATCGTGACACTGAAACATCAGTTCCAAAGGGCGTAGGATTATCAACCCCGCTTTGGGTCCAAGTACAAACGGCAGCGATTCGAACAAAAATAGAAACTAGGTAACTTTACAGACGCTAGATCTATCCTGATGTAGAATTTTCTTTCTTTTGTCATTTTCGATTTCTTTAATAAAATATAAGTTAAAACCTCCAAAATCCTTAAAGCTTTTAACAGAAATAGAAGACAATGCTTCATTTCCTATCATTACAAGTAAATCCATCAAAAATAATCTTATGGTTCAAAGAAAAGTTCAGTGACATGACAGTGACTGCCTTGTTGGTCTAGTGGTTGGCGTATTCCCGGGTCGGAACAAATGTTTATAAGATTTAGACCGATATAAAATCATAAATTAATACTAAAAAATCAGTCAGAAACCGTTTTTTGTGATATAGATAGAAACGAGCAAGTATGGGACTATGTTCAACAGTCTTTATCAGTCCAATATTAGATATAAACCTTTCCCTAGGAAAGGGGGAGGAGGACCTACTTCACCTACTATGTACATAAAATTTGATCCCGGGTCCTCTAAATGGAGAGTGAAAAAGCATCTCAATAGGACGTCACAGCGTAGGTAACTATGACGCATTGTCTGCATTCGTAATAAGTATGGCTTCCACTCTTGAATTCTACTCATGCTTTCCATCTAGCGGAGTACAGTCATTTCGGTAGCCTAGAAGCATAAACTTGATGGAAAATAATTACTACTTACGTATTTATCTCTCATGTTTATAAATCCAAAAATCGCTAATAGCTTGCAATGTAGATCAGTGGCAGGGTAGCATGTCTGGATAATCCTCTAGAGAAGGGGGAGGCCTTGGGCGGACGACCTTTACCGAACAAGGCCACGAGGCTAGTTCAGCTTCTACGTACTACGTAGCATCTATAATGAGGGATAATCTTGTATGATGTTGCGAATAGCGATTAGATTTCGCCAAGGGCTTCTATCACGAAATTTTAATGAAATATGTTACATGTTTAAATTTTGTTGCGTTAATTTCGTAGTGCTGTTAAAATTTCGTGTTCACTACCTTGGAGAAATCTAATCTGTAATATGTTATTAGATAGGTATGGTACATGTTTGTGTAAACATACTAAGAGGCTTATTTACTTAGGTTAATCTTAAATTCTAACGTATGACATTATATTTCTATACATATGATTAAAATGTAACGGATCGCTGTCTATACCTACATGGAAGATAACGCAAATAGAAACCAAAATAATGATTGTTAGAATTTTTGTTTGTTTGTGCACACGTATCATAGAAACGGCTTATTTGCTTAAGATTTGGTTTTCATGAATATTTTGTGGTAAGTTTCACGTAATATTTAGTGTTTGTTTAATGTCAATCGGCTCATAAACAATAAAGTTATGCCAATTGAAAGAATCAAATCGAACATGTAATTATTAAATTAATTAATAAAATATTTAAATAAATCTATTAACTATACCTATATCTTACATATAATTTGATGTGAATGTATTAAGAGAGATTACTCGATGGAAATCAATTATAATCCAGAAATCAATTATAGATCTCATTAAAATTTTACAAACTGATGTCTCGAGGCTAACTGAAGACCAGCGTTTAATACTTGGTTAGCGCTATAGCGCTTTGGGAGAAATGCTATTTGTAGGTGCTCCCGGTGGAACAGATAAGACATTTCTTAACAAAGCTATTTCAGGAAAGCGAAGGTACGAAGCCAAGGTAAAATGGTAGTTGCTGTCGCTTCATCGGGCATAGCAGCCACTATGTTGCCGGGAGGTAAAATAGCCCATTCAATGTTTAAGATTCCAATCGACTTAGACCGCACAGAGAGCCCTGTTCCAAATATATCTAGAATCAGCGATTAGATTAAGCTAAGATTCTTCGTGATCGTAGCCTTATTATATGGGATGAGTGCACAATGGCAAACCGTAAAACGTTTGAAGCAGCAGATAGGACATGGTGTGATATCAAGCAAAATGACCAACCTATGGGTGTCATTACTATACTTTTTTGTGGCATTTTCGTCAAGCTCTCCCCTTAATACCGCGTGGAACAAGGTCTGATAAAATAATAGCCGGACTAAAGAGTTCTCGACTATGGTAGGTATTACATTACCCCTTTGCATTTAACGATAACACAAATCCGAGGAAACGAAAATTGTCAAGATTTTTCAGATTTGATACTATTTTTGTTCTGTCGAATTATTGTTTTGTCTTGACATGCGTCGATTAAGTCTGTTCTTGAACAGACTTAATCGACGCATGGAAAGTCTGCCAAGAGTGTAATATAATTTACACACTTTATTTTTTTTGTTAATACCTTTAAGTCCTTAAGCGGGTGGCTAATCACTACATAGTATAAAACAAAGTCGTTTTCTATGTCCCTATGTATGCTTAAATCTTTAAAACTACGCAACGGATTTTGATGCCATTTTCATTAATAGATAGAGTGATTCAAGAGGAAAGTTTTTATGTATAATACATGCATAATATAGTAGATAATAATTTTAGAGGTTTCTAATAAGCCCATTTTTTACGCTTACATTGCAAACGCTGGCTGTACCCTACGAGATAGATCAAAATAATGTACTACAGTATTTTACATCTTAAAAAGGTCTATAAAAAATCCGCAATGGTATATGTCTATATCTTAGGGATAACCCACAATAACCATTTATTTTTTCTTTTTACGAGAAATAAAGGCTTATTTACGAAGCGATTTTAAGCAATACAGCATTAATCCTTATCCAATTATACATTGTGTATTTAATATAGATTAATATGGCTTTTTACAGTACTTATGTAATTTAAATTAATACTTTTGAAGATATTACAGATTTAAAATGCAGGAACAAAGCGATTGTGGCGGTACCGGCCGGGGCCCCTTAGTTGACGCTGCTGTCGATTTGTCACAATCAGTTAGTAACTAAACACAATACTTTATTATAAATTAATATTCTAAGGCGGTACGAAGTTCGCCGGGTCAGCTAGTAATAATATATTTAAATGTGTAATATGTGATTAAAACATCGTAATCCATGGCGAAATCTAATCCTTAATATTTTACGTATTTAGGTAAGTAACATGATTGTATGAACATAATAAGAGGCTTATTTACTTAAGTTAATCTTAAATTCTAACTTAATTTGATACTGTGGAAATAAACATAATAAATTAATTTGGTAGTGTGTTGCCTGTATTATTATTTTATAACTTCAAGACAGTACTAACTTTTGAGTGACCCCACTGCAACATAAAATATGTAATACTGAGAAAAACCGTTTCGTTAATAAAACACTTTTATACTTATTATGACTGCCTTGTTGGTCTAGTGGTTGGCGTATGCGGCTGCTGACCAAGAGGTCTCGGGTTCGATTCCCGGGTCAGACCAAATATTTGTGTGATCCACAAATGTTTGTTTCGGAGTCTGGGTGTTTTTCTATGTATAATATGTATGTATTTACAAAAAAAAGTATGTTTATGTATTTGTATCAGTTGTTTAGTACCCATAACACAAGCTCTGCTTACTTTGGGACTAGATGATGTTGTGTGTAAGATGTCCAAAATTATTTATTATTTATTTATTTATTGTTTTAGCAAGATTTTAATACATTTTTCTTGTAGATACTTTTACAAAAGTGTAGGTAAAGAACCTGGACTTTGACCGGAGAATTGCCAAAAAGTGGAAGCGGGAGGGCCGCAGTGATAGCTAATCGACAAGATGGCCGATGGGGCCGTAAACTCTGGACCGGTGATCGTCTCGAGTGAGCTGGAGGGTAGGTACCTGTTGTATGCAGGCAGCACAAACAATCGTAATGTAGTCTTAGTGCTGACGTTTTTTTTAGTACAGGATCATACAGAAAAACCGGCCAAATGCGAGTCATACTCACGCATGACGGGTTCCGTACCATTGATTAGGTAAACAACAATTGGTACTTTCGTATTGTAACCGTTTTTTCTATTTTTGTATGAGACCCCAATTAAATACTCATTTTATTTTATTATTTATAATTAAACTAAAATACAATTGAGTATTTTGTGAATATTTCTAAGTGCCTACCTGTTGCCATTATTGATATCGAGCAAAAAGGAGCCAAAAATTTGCGTTCGTTGTATGGGTCCCCTTAAATATTTATTTTATTTAGTTTTTTGTATTTGTTGTTATAGCGGCAATAGAAATACTTACTTAATATGTGAAAATTTCAACCGTCTAGCTATCGTGGTTCTTGAGATACAGCCTGGTGACAGACAGACGGACGGACAGACAGCATAGTCAGCGAAGTAACTGGGTCCCGTTTTTATAATTTGGGTACGGAACTCTAAAAATGAATCTTAAACATTAAGAAAAAACAAGGTCGAGGATTCCAAAAAGTGATTCTATGAGGAAAAAATCCTCTTTGGCAATATTTTATATACTTTTGTATTAAACTGCTTGTATTATAAAATTTACTGCCTTGTTGGTTTAGTGGTTAGCGTATGCAGCTGCTGACCAAGAGGTCTCAGATTCGATTCCCTGGTTGGACCAAATGTTTGCGAGATACGCAAATATTTGTTTCGGAGTTTGGGTGTTTTCTATGTATGTTCTAATAAGTATCTATAGCCGGTTCCAAAAATAACGGGTCAGTCACATAAACCAATAACGGGTCAGTCACATAAACCCGAATATCTCCCGAACTACGTATGCCATCCTAATGAAACGAAGACTGTTCAATTGAGAATTTAATTATACAGATAAAAAATAAAATAAAACTTAGTTACACCCACAATATTAATCTTAAATTAAAAAAAAACTAAAGTAGTCATATTTTTCTTAAGATTTCATTTTTTTTATGATTGTTTTTTTGCTGTTTTTCATCACTTTCTTCATTTAATACTTTGTATTGCCTCCACGTGATGAAGCCTCCAGTGATGAAAAACAGCAAAAAAACAATCATAAAAAAAATGTAATCTTAAGAAAAATATGACTACTTTAGTTTTTTTTTAATTTAAGATTAATATTGTGGGTGTAACTAAGTTTTATTTTATTTTTTATCTGTATAATTAAATTCTCAATTGAACAGTCTTCGTTTCATTAGGATGGCATACGTAGTTCGGGAGATATTCGAGTTTATGTGACTGACCCGTTATTTTTGGAACCGAGTGTAGTTACAAAAAAAAGTATATTTATGTATTTGTATCAGTTGTCTATTAACCATAATACAAGCTCTGCTTAGTTTGGGACTAGATGGCGTCGTGTGTAAGATGTCCGAAAAATATTTATTTATCTATTAACTAGCTGAGCCCCGCGGTGTTACCCGCGTCCATTGTTGTAACCACGGGGAACGCAAAAAAATTAGCCTAAGTTACGCTTTATATCATCAGCTATCTGCCAGTGAAAGTTCCGTCGAAATTGGTCCAGCCGTTGCAGAGTTTACCCGGAACAAACAGTCGACAGACAAAAATTGTAAAAAAAAATATTTTGCCATATGTATCGTGTATACATACATATGCATTTAGTAAAAAGCGTTTATTTTAATATTACAAACAGACACTCCAATTTTACTTATTTGTACAGATTAATTAATTAATTGATAAATTTAAAATTAACCTACTTGATATAAAATTATCTTGCTCTAAATGTCATATATCCCTACTAATATTATAAATGCGAAAGTAACTCTGTCTGTCTGTTACGTTTTCACGCCTAAACCGCTGAACCGATTTTGATTAATTTATATACAGAGATATACGGGACCTCGGGAAAGGACATAGGCTACTTTTTACGGCGAAAATCGACACACTCGCGGGCGGAGCCGCGGGCAAAAGCTAGTACTATATAACTGTAAAAACTAACACGAGGGGTAAAACGTGATCCAACGATACAGACATCATAACATTATGACGAAATACAAAATTACGGACAATTATAATGGAAGTTTTGTTTCTTCAACTAACTAGATGAGCAATTGAGCATGCTTTTTAGGGTTCCGAACCTCACGACTTAGAACCCTTAAGGTTTTGTCATTAGATAGGTTTTTGAAAACATTGAGAAATTGTCAAGACGTTTTTTGGATTAAGGTATCAGTTTGTGACAACATTTTATTGTAAAAACAGGACCCTCTAATAGATACTCAAAAAATTTCATTTATCTATTTTTATGTATTTGCTAATCATCCACACTACGCGTTGCCATTACATAAATAATGTATTTATACCTTTTATTCTATCCCTCTCTTAATACACCATGCCTATAGGTACTTTTCTTCAAATGCTTTACTCTCCATCCCATTCCATTCCTAAATTGGGTCTGTGCGACAAGGCCATATATATTTTAGACTTCATAACATGTATATAATTGCCTCGTCAAAAATCGCAGTCTACGGTAGTAGGTCCGTCCGGTAACTGATGGTCGGACCGAAGTGTTACTTAGATATTTTTCTTACATTAAACCCCTAATGACAGTTCTAAGTATGGATTTTGGTTGTGTTTGAAAACTATTATAAAAAAAACATTGTAATTTGAGTACATCACCTATACTCGCATACAATGTATAATCAGAATTAGCTTTGCCAGTCAACGTGGCAGTAATGTCAGTCGGAAAAGGTTATTATTTTTTAATTCAGCCACATCTAGAAATAAATAGCTCTTTAAAGAAGTCGTACAACCACCGTCTGAGTAGGTAACCATCACGTGAAAGTGGTGCGGTATTTTTAATCCTTGCAAATGGCTCATGCCGCAGGTTGTAAGTAGCGTTACATTTCGCGTGACCAGAAACGTGGTGCCTATTTTTATGATTGATACAGGTGGTCACAAACGTGTGCATTTTTCTTTCACAAAATGTACTCGATAATTAGTTTACAGAAATAAATAAAACTAGATCTTAAAAAATTGCTCGATCTGCATGATTACTGTTAAGTGTAATTTTAGAGCTTACGAAGGAAAATCTTATATAGGTGTGAATTTTTAGATTTATAACGTATTCTCTTTCATTTAGGTTATATGTTTTTATTCTTTATGTAGGTACCAAACCTACATAAAGAATAAAAACATAAGTGTTCGCTCTTTCAAAGTTACTTTGTTCGTTTTGTAGTCGGTTTGTATTATCACAAAGTTTCATAATTCTCTATTTTTACACCTTTAGTTTTGGTAAATGTAGCAGGTTAACATCAACAACTGTTAATAATCCTCTGCTGGGCATAGGTCTCTTTTTAGAAAGGTTATCCAAACCTACTGTCCCATACTGGCCAGACGAGCTGGTATATTTAAAGTGCTTCAAATTTTCCTGCTCTTTGCAGTGCTGTTGTCTTGTGTAGTTTACTGCCTCAGTCGGCTCTACAACACTCATGGGATGAATAAGGGTGGTAAAATTTCATATTCTTATTCCGTCACAACACGCACCTCGTAACATGCGTTTTCTAATATGCCAAATATCAGAGTTTTTAAAGAAAACCCGCACTATGGCGGCTTAGCTTAGGCTTGAGATGTTTTTTCACGCCCCTTTTCAACCGTGGATCATAATAGGAAGGAAATACCTGAGCTGGTAATGAGTTCCAGTTTTTAACTGCTCGGCACAGGAAAGAAGAGCCAAACAGTTGTTTTAGTGCGTATTTCTGATACTCTAAACCGATATTTCCAAAGTTCAGTTGAAAGAGCTCATTAGACACTCCCCGTAGTAGAGGCGATAGAGGACTGCCATAGAGGCGATATCTCTTCGCAGTGATTTATGGGCTACCAATATTGGGACTGCTCGGATCCATTGCAAAAATGGGAACAGTACTCCACGCGGGAGCAAGCCTGGGTCTTATGAAGACAGATGTTCCGGCGAGAAGAACTGTCCTACTTTGTTTAATATGCTGAGCTTCCGCTAGGCTGCCTTTTGACGCTTTCAGTGTATTACCGTGATCCCGGCAAACATCCATACCTAGGACACCAAGCTTATTCTGTAGTGGCAGCTGAAAAGTGGAGAGAGGAAGGAACGGAGACCTTTCGGAAGTAAGGGCGCACACCTATTAAAACTATAGTTAAACTATATCTTTTACCTTTTATAAACAATTTATTTATTGATTTTTCAACTCATATGATATATTTCACTTACATTTTACGAAGGTAATCGATGTAAATTTCAAATCTCATAAGTAAAAAAAAACACTATCATTTTTTTCATAATACACTTCTTTTTGTTAAAAACCAAAGTTGTTTTCTCTTCAAACTACTAGGTTTTTTAGAAAAAAAGCTTTGATATCAGGATTAGATAATTTTTACAAATGTTTTGTTAACTCAAGACAACTCAAGTTAAAGACTAATAATTTAGCAAAAAATAGTTGCTTTTGAAAAAGTGTTATTTTAATAGACCTCTCGGAAAGGATTTTAAGGAACAAATTCACTATGCCAAGACTTACATCATTGCTATGATTTTACACGTTACGTTTTGGACAATCTGTTTAGGAATTAGACAAATTCGATACTTTATGTGATCATACATGTCAACTGCTTTCCCGCCCTTTAATTTGCTACTTGTTGATCTTTGTCGTTATAAGATAACCTGACAGCGTTTCCTTCGTAATATTAAAATATTTCAATTAGTTGCTTCTTTGCCACAAGGTTTGGTAATGGGACAATCTTTTGACGGTAAAGTACATGGCCAAACTTTCTCATAAGGTAGATAGTAATCGTCGCCCTTAGCGTAACACCGACCCAAGTTCAGCATATCTTCCAAGTCAAGTCTGGTGAAGAAACAGAAATAGAGCAAATATGAGAGACAAAAATGTAAAATCAAATTACTTGATTACTATTAAAATTAATAATTAACTCATAATTAAATTAATAAATAATTATATTTATTATTATTATATTATAATTTATGTTATATTTTAATTTAATTAAATTTAATAAAATTAAAACAATAATTAACATTAATAATTAAAATTTGACTTCAATATTATACTACAACAATAAGGTGGTTGTCATATTTTTATTATGAAGTTATAAAGGTGCTCGTAGACGGGCTATTTTTTTGATAATTTCTTGCAATATTGCAAAATAGCCTGGCGATATTGTCAACATTATAGTTGCAAGTATTTAATGTCTAGCCGGCTATATTGCAAATGATTTATCCCGCTTGCTTAAAGTTGCAAATATACTGAACTATATTGGTCAAGAAAAAAATTTATAGCCTTTTTTTTAAAAATTAAAAATTTTATTAAAAATTATGACGCTTGTAAATGTACAAGCGTCATAATAAAATAAAAAAATTGCCTAGTTACTTTCAGTATTGCTATTTTGATATGAAATGTTGACAATTGTGTGAAACAAGTAAAATAAACCTCCACTTCTTAGAATGATTTCATTTTGTTTTCCTCATTTTTAGGGTTCCGTAGCCAAATGGTAAAAAACGGAACCCATATAGATTCGTCATGTCTGTCTGTCTGTCCGTCCGTATGTCACAGCCACTTTTTTCCGAAACTATAAGAGCTATACTGTTAAAATTTGGTATGTATGTATTCTGTGAACCGCATCAATATTTTTACACAAAAATATAAAAAAATCTATAAATTTTGGGGTCCCCATACCACTTAAAACTGAAACTCAAAAATTTTTTTTTCATCAAAACCATATGTGTAGGGTATCTATGGATAGGTCTTCAAAATGATACTGAGGTTTCTTATAATTTTTTTTTTCTGAACCGTATAGTTTGCGCGAGAGACACTTCCAAAGTGGTAAAATGTGATAATAATAAAACTAAAAAAAAATATGATTTTTATTACCATGCAAACTTCCACCGAAAACTGGTTTGAACGAGATCTAGTAAGTAGTTTTTTTTTATTCCGTCATAAATTGTAAACCGCAATTTCCCTATCATTCAATCAATACACTATTATTGGAACATCGATAAAAGATACAACGAACTACAAGAACTTTTATATGACGTTACTTGTTGCTACGGAACCCTTCATGGGCGAGTCCGACTCGCGCTTTTTGATCAATTGATTGATAATTGGCAACTAAGTTATTGTTGAATGCTGTAAGCAAAGTCTTTCATTCTTATTTTGTGATTTCGTTAAATACGAGTATTATGATCTTCTTCATATATATTTTAACTACATCCTTTAGCTTTAATAATAATTTTCACATTTATACGTTATTTATCCACATTTATACGTTTCTATTCTATAGATATTTTTTTATTTGAATATGATAAACTAACTTGCACTCCTCCAAGAGGCTAGCTTCAAACTCATCAAGTGTAGGCACCAAGTACTCGGTGATACCGCCATTACCGATGGTAAGAGGTGTCGAGCAGTATTTCAAATTAAAGCATAAAGATGGGGAATCTTGTTCTACAAGTGCACTGTCGATGTACGCTGGCTTTTCAAAGAGACCTAGAAAATGATCGTTTAAAAGCCACATAAGAAATGTATTCAAATTGAATGTAGTTTTTCACATTTACATTAAATAAATGTAAAGGTTATGCCTTTGTCTTTCCAACTCGCAGAAATGTAATAAGCAAAGATATAGCGCTTATTTCCATTCGAATTAGAATGCGTAGTTTAACTTATACTCGCCGTCGACGTTGAGCCAGTTGGGCGTTGTAATTGGTGTTAATTTTAGAACAAATGCAGTCACAGTGACGATTAAAAACATGTGAAATAAACACACACTAGACGCTCAGGATGCTACTTAGCAGACACGGTAAGGTGTACCTGAACAGTTTCACCCGTCTGGTAAACTTGAGCTGAGTAGAAGATATACCTACTAAGTCGTGCAACATGTATGCAGACTATCTGTACACCAAATTTCAATTTAATCGGTTCAGTAGTTTTAACATGAAAGCGCGACAAACAGACATTTTCAAATATATAATAAAATTGATAACGAAAATTGGTAAGTTTTTGGGACTTTTTCTTCATCATATATTTTATTAATTTGTATATATTTTCACACAAAACATGTACCGTCACGGGTTTAGTTTACCCGTGACGGCACTCAACATAGAGGATATACCTTTCATAATACTCGTGACTAATCTCGCCGTGGCGAACCCAATCGAGAGATGACCTTGTTCGTAGTTGCTCTTAACCTTGCAGATGAGATCGTCTGCCTCCCGAACCAGCCGCGTTAAGTTTTTCACTTCTGTCTGTATCATTGTGAAATACCGTGAAAATAATAAAATTTATATGATATTTCGGTTATTTTTATTTAACTTCAACTATTTATTTATTCGCCACAGTGAATAGATAGTGAATAATAATACACAAATGAAATGAAATGAAATGAAATTTGAAATGAAATGAAATTATTTATTTGCAAGAATGTAGTACAGAACAGGTGATAACGTTTTTACAAGGATCAAGTACATTCTACCATAATAATGGTGTGCAAATGGTTTAATCCCTTATTGTACTAAAAGCATGCAATAATATAGGTATATATTTTTTAAATATTACTAGAGCACAATAATTTCCGTACATTTCCACATAATAATTACAGATATAAATATAGTTCAAATGGTAAGATTATAATTAAATGTCACAATAGTTCAATTAATATTTTGTCATTTTAATAGAAATCAATCAAACATCCTCCTAGCCATTATTCCCAAGTTTATTTGGGGTCGGCTTCTAGTTCAACCGGTTTTACCTGAATTTCAGTTTTTCCACGGAGCGACTGGCATCGGACCTCCGCAACCCTAAGGGAGAACTGAAATTCGTAGATTGAACTAGTCAGTATATTTGAGGGCACTGACTTCCTAATAACGAATAAACAACATACAATAAAATTTACTTGTTAATAATAGTAATTTTTTTTTTTTTTTCAATAACCTCACACTGTGTACTCACACACGGTCGTCTACTACGAGTATCCCTCACTAGGAAGAGACTGTATATATTTTCCTGTGTGTAACCAAACTGCTCAGTGATCGTGCTTATCACATATTAATTTTTCCTGGGTAGGAATCAAACCCACGACCCAACAGGAGCCCAACAGGCCCGTTTAAATGTTGTAACTAAGTCAAATGTTAATCTCTTACAATCTGAAGTCAAAGGTGGCTACAGTTTTATAGAGATAATTTCTAGGAGAGATAAATTCGAATTCGCTTCAATGCATACGTTCGATTTCATAGACAAATAATTACACTCACTTGTGACCAATTCCTGGGTTTTTTACAAATATCCTTAGCCACAGGTGCTGAGAAACATGGTACCCTTGTACATCGTCCGGTGCCACCGACAACAGGCAGTTGTATGGTTGCCGGGTCCCAACCACCGACGGTACAAAACAGATGGTTGGCGCGCATCGAGTTAACAGAATTGACCCCCAACACTTTACGCTTGTTATACTTTCTTGCAGCCTTCATTGTCTACGGGACGTATTAAAACAAATTAATTCACAAGCTATTGATTGAATAGACATAGCACATAAGTCATTTTGGATACATTAGGTAAGTTCAGCATTATGTGTTCAGAAACGCCCAAATTCTTGAAACACTATAAATACTTGTTTTGGTTTTTAATTAGGGACGGCGGCCGGTGGGACGACCCAAATACCGCTGGAAAGATGAAGTTGCTAGATATATGAAAGAGATCAAAGTGCCCGATTGGTCTGAATTGGCACAGAATAGAAAATAATGCACATTTAATTGTCGGAGGCCAAGCCACACTTTGGATCTCTGAGCCAGTGAAGTAAGTTTTTAAATAAGGAACAGTTTATATTAAACGCATTATTATATGAATAGAATATTTTTTTTAACTGTTTTTTAATACGCTCGATCTTCGAAACTCTCTCGTACTCTCGTAACTCAGACCTATATATAAGTAGGTATAAGCATATTAAACAGTAATCAGATCAGCCACATAGCCAAGATGCAATTGTTTCACATCTATTCTCTTAGCACAAAAAACAAAATATTTGCCAATGATACAAGAGAATAAAGACGTTATCAGTCTTGGCCTTTTTATAGTGACCACATAACTTAGCGTTGAAAGGAAGTTTTTCCCATACGCTTGCAATTTTTCTTATAACATTTATGTTTGATTGTAGAAAGTCAACTGGGCTAAGTGGGCTAATCTTGATAGACAAAAGATGTAGTGTATAATGTCTTTAAGTTGACAAAACTAACATATTTAACTAGCGTAAGGTTGGCATCCACAGGTGGAGTCTGAACAGCGACGATGGCATGCGGCGCAAATTCTGCAGAAGCGAGAGCTGCACTGCGTACGAATGGCATATTTTGGAAGAATAGATCTCGGTCTAGCATGTTGCAATATGGAGGGAGAATATAGGCACCACCGCAAATCAACACAACATCGGCATTCTAAAGTGAAAAATTATGAATAATAAACAGAAATTGAAATAACCAAACATATGACTGCCGTCCATGCTTTATTGCTCATTTGGAATAAACGTGAAACAAGCTTGTTAGATTCCTATCAAAATTTCATATGTTTATACATGCATAAGTAAACACAATATAATATTTATATTATGAATGCATTTACTTATATAATACAGATCAGTAAGTACTGTAAAAAAATATTGCGCGTCGTTACTCGAAACCATCTTTTCGGATTTACTGCCTTCTCGTTTACCACGGCAGAAGGCCTCTTCATCTTATCTCCTTCGAGTGCTTCCTCTTAGCCTTCCTGCGAAACATGGCTCTCCTATTAACTACTGATTTCTTAAAACGATTGTTTTCCACTACTGTCTTTTGTATAGCAAATGCTATACAATATCTCAATTTAAAGTAGAAATGATGAAAGTTTATATTCAATGAATAAATATGTCTAAATTGCAAGTTCTTTTCTCTTTTGTTTTTATTTAATGAGCTTACCGAAGCGACTGCTTTGCCTCATAGATAGCTTGAGTAGAATCTAAGAGTATTGGTGTAGTATGGCGACCCACGCTGTGGGCCACCACAGCGTGGGTCTGTATTACTGTGCCAACCTTTAAATTATCAATATTGTATGTTTTTGGGACTATTAACATACCCAAAAAACACCTGTCCTTAAAATTTGAAAATTGTTATCTTTTCACTATGAATTTCAACAAATAAAATGATTTATTCTTATAATGCCGGTTTTTTCCACTTACCTCACAATCGAGATGTAAAACAGAATAGTTAGCTCGGGTGTAAGTACCAATTGCACCCTCGAACTATTATAAAATATCTCGGGCTGCAATTGATGCCTTACAGCCCTTGGCTACTAATCTACTATTATGATTTGATGTGAAGTAAACTGGCAATAAGCCCTCTGTCTGAAGCGCTCATAACCAAGTGGCCTTAGGTGATTTGAAGCACTCACCTAGGGTAAGTAACGACGACATGGTCAGTACATAGATGGGTAACCGTTCTTACCGTTAAAATGACCGTTTTATGAGCGTTTCAGTGATTAATGTCACGTTAAGCAGCCGGTCCCGGTTATTATCATAACAGTCGTGAATCATGATTAAAACATCCAACGACAAGATTACGTAGCCAAACCGTGTTTAGCCAATCCCCATCCCGCACTCGGCAGCGTGGGGATAGGAGACCCGAGTCCAGCAGTGTGACATTATAAGTTGATGATGATGTTGTAACTTACATTTAGTGCTCTCTTGAGTAAAGTTCGCCCTTGGTAAGCTTCTACAGCAGGACTGGTATCAATATGAGCGATGTCAGTTGCCACCCCAATCACACAGCGCGCTGGGTGCTCATCGTACATAGCAAGAGTTCGGATTACCTTCTGCTGTTTCAGGAGCATGCACACTATGCGGCCTATATCGCTGCCAGCGCCTATTACTGTTACCTGTAATACCTTTCTAGGTTAACAGGTTCTAGTTAAAACAAAGGGCACTTTAATCATATTATTGTCAAAGATAAGCTATAGAGGTAGTTACTCTAAATATTTTTTAATAAACCTTAAACAAAATAATAATCGTTTGCGGGTGTATGAACTTGAGGTTGTTTGTTTCATCGAATTTATCAATGAATGCATTATTAACTATGATAAAGTAATCAACTAAAATAAAATTGATACTATAAAAGAAACCACAAGTGTCGATACATAACTATCTAATCATCGTGTTCGACCACAAACCTTGCGTGGTGGGATCCTTGGCACATGACAGTACTGCTCACATAATTGCTCCAGCTGTGACAGAGCAGGACTCTTAACCCAGTTTTTATGACCGGCTATTGTCTGCCGTTGAAGTGGTTTCAGGCGGTTGCATAAGATAGGACGAAACATTATTACTTCTGAAGGTTATTGTACTGAAAATGTATATGACTAAGTACGAGAAAGTTAAGCAACTTCAAACATAAAGGAGATTTGAATTTAGCTTCAAACTAGCGCTGTGCGGACCCCGTACAGTATTTAGCTGAGATGATGACTCATTCCGATCCATAGTTTTACGCAGATCCTTTTGTCTGAAGTACCTAATGTAGCTATAACTACATTAGGTACTTCAGACAAAAGGACCTATGTACCTATGTATCTATAACTCTTAGGAGTCAGTAATACATCATCATTATCAGCCTATCACAGTCCACTGCTGGACATAGGCCTGTCCCATTGCACACCATTTTGATCGATTTTGGGCTTCTCGCATCCAGCTCCTGGCAGTAATACAATCTGGAACAACTGAACCATCATCATCATCAACGAACAAATTACTGCTAGACATAGGCCGCTACTTTGAAAGGTAGTTTTGGTCTGCTATACCACGCTGGCCTAACGGATTTGTATTAATTTTTGCAACGGTGTCGTCGTTCAGCGTCGTTTTCTACCGCAGTTACCTCTTACGATACCCATGAAATGAATAGGAGTGCCGTAGGTATATTACTTACCTTTTCCGCGTGTGTGAAATGTGTAAAGATATTTTCTTACTATTTTGCAAAATATGTATAATTAGATTGCTTATTATATACTAATAGTTTCCAATTTGTCCCTCAGAAATGGTGTAAATTTTTATATGCTTTAAAATGAAAATTTAACTGTAACAATAATGTTCTAGGTAAATGTGTTATAGCTGCAAATAAGGCCTACCACTGATCACGTTGAAGATTATCATAATTCTGTTTGAGTCGAGTTGCTAGTATTCTAGCTTGACTAGATACGTGCTCTGCAGCAGATGTTATATCATTCACTATTCTCCATAGTCTTACAAATAAATAATAATTTTCTCTCATACTTACGTCAAGGTAGATAAAGATTGGGCGATTTCAGTTGAATGGAATGTATAGTTTCATGTGGACATGCAATTTGCATGCATGTATGAAATTTGATTTTTTAAAGCATGTAACTGTTTTTTTTTTCTGTGAGAAATTCACTATCAAGACTTCTAGACTTCTTATTACATTTTGGTTACAAGCAATTTCTAATTATATGAATTTAATAAATTCACCATCAAAGATTGGAGTTTGGCAGAAGAGCATAGATAATTAAAAGTGTAAAGCCAAAGAGAATGTAATAAAACTACGTTTTTAGAGACGGGAGTGCCATACAAAAAGCGTGAACTCGTATTTGTATGAAACGAAGCCGAAACATGACGCCAACATGAAGCCGCAAAGAATGTCATTCATGAGTGCGTTCCACTTGGCGTTCACAACGATCACGCTCACGACCGCAGTTTTTCCCGTTCCACTTGCTTGTGAGCGTTACTATAGTAAACTCAAGTGGAATGGAATAAAGAGCGTTTTGGGCGTGGAGGTAAATAATATAATTTTTTTATAAAAAAACAAAAGATTTAAGAGGTTAGGTTATAATGTAGATGTAAGCCTTGAAAATAATAATTAATTATTGTGTAAATCGACTTAAATTAAAAAAACTTATAATTTAATTTTTTGTAATATTAGTGGTGTATTTTATTAATTTATGTTCAAATGTAAATAAAATATCGTTTGCGGCGGCAATTGGATATTTGGTAACAGGTCTCATTATTGCTCTAGAAAGTACTAGTTCAACCAGTTCAGATGAAGAATGGAATACGATTTTACGAAAATATGATTGTGAAAAAATAAAACCATAGACGTAAGTTTAACGGTCGCCATTTTTGATGCTTTGACATTTCAAAAGGCCGCCAATATTCTCAATGATCACCACGACCCACCTTTTTAAATGGGTCGTCGCGAGCTTCGCGTGAGCGTAAGTCATGACGTCATGAGTGACGTTTTGGCCGCGACCACAACGACCGCGGTCGTTAAGTGGAACGACTAAAGGAGCATTTTGATCGTTGTGGGCGCTTAGTGGAACGCACTGCATGCATGTCATGCCAATATGAAGAGCCAACATGAAGAACGCAATAGGGATGTCACTGTCGCACTAATTATCGAATTATCGATATCGGTATTAAAAAAAAAACTTGCTGTAGCGTAATGAGACAATTTTTTGTAATATTTAAACGGGACCATTTATTTGTAATAATTAAATAAGAAAAGTGTATTTAAAGAATTTTATTTCGTTCAAACTTTATCAGTAATTTTTACTTAGGCATAGACAAAAACAAGACCGTTTCTTCACTCCAGGCTGTGCTCCAGGTTGAAGGCTCTGCAACACAAATAATACAGGCTAGTAAATGGTGACTAATCTATACAAATAAATAAAATTGAAGTATCTGTTTGTAAGATAATATTTTACTACCAGTTAGCTGTCTATATTAGGAGTAACTTAAGCTACTTTCCCTCTCAAATCAAACCTGAACGCGAACGAAGTCGCGGGAACCAGCTAATGAATAATAATTCATTGCTAAACTAAACAGTGTTAAAAAACCTTTATTTATTTGTATGCAAACATATAAAATATAATGACCGTGTAAAAACATATCTGTATGTCAAGCTGAAACCGCACCTTTTACAGTCCATAGAAGGTTCTTCGTTTAATTATTTTTAGCAGTTCCTGCAGTCAGCAATCTATTTTTAAGTCCCTTAAATAAACATGAAAATGTTGTTTTTACAAAATTATACAAAAAAAAGAAAAATAAAATTACAGAGTGATAATCTATACATAGATTATCACTAGATTATTGCACAACACATCATTATATACATGTATATAATGATGTGTTGTGCAACAAATCGAATCCATGTTATTTTGATTGTGCTTCATTTCAGTAGTAGTTTCAGGAACTGACGTTAGAGCAAGTACTTATTATTATGTTAGTGACTAACTCGACATACCATATTGACTAAGATTATTTTATTTTTATTTGAATTCATTTTATAAAATATACCACAAAATGATAATAACTGCAACAAATGTGGAATTATTTATTTATTATTATTTATTTATTTTTACAATATTAAAAAAATGATTATTTGAATTTTGTTAATCATCAATAAATATACATATATGTACTCACTACATTAACATACACACACACTCACACAAATACATACGCACGCACACACATATTCACACACGAATACGCACGCACGCACACACTCACATACACACACACACACGTTCATAGTATGCTTCACTTCTTTCGATTTGTTTTTGTATATTTATTATTATTTTGTTCTTTTATATATAGCATTTAAAATAACAGTAAAATACATATATTATAATTATAACCTATTATAATTAATTGGGGGTTAGGAACTGACACTCCTTCACACAGGTTATGATGTAACCTAGTTAGGAGATCAGAACTGCATTCACAATAATTGTAGCAAATTATTATTCAATGTAGAATGTATTTTAATATGTATGTACTGCAATATTTGTAGTGTCAATAAACTTTATTATT
The DNA here is from genome assembly GCA_932526445.1 of Phragmatobia fuliginosa. Taxonomy (NCBI): domain Eukaryota; kingdom Metazoa; phylum Arthropoda; class Insecta; order Lepidoptera; family Erebidae; genus Phragmatobia; species Phragmatobia fuliginosa. The sequence goes on along the minus strand of OW052064.1, from coordinate 7,968,088 downwards.
ATTATTAGTTTTCACTTCAAATGAAAACTATCGATAAACTTACAACTGCACTATTGTTTACATACAAATATGGTTATGTATTACTTTCTTCAAAAAACCAAGTTTTCAACAAATTTATGATAAACATAGTTATATCACGCGGTAATAAATGATATTTTGTACTTACCGATCTTTGTCTAGTGGAAATCTTGCCATGAATAGTCTTTTTTGGCTGTCCATTCGACACGTTTTAATTCCACATATTTCGCACTTTATCCTTTTGAGTACACTCATATTTGCTTTTCTGGTTGTCTTGTGTACCTATTATATGACCACCACACCCCAAAAATAAAGCATATACGCAAAATTTTATCAAATAATTAGATTGTTTCTGTACTCTGTGAACCAGACTTCAGTCACAACAAAAGAGAAACGTCAACATGACACGGCATTGCGAATAATGGCGATTAAAGATGGCGTCGAAGTACTTCGAAGTAAATTCGAATGCCGTCAATTATCTACTGCTTTGTAGGTTTCAACGTTCTTTCAAACTTAGAAAGGTAAAAATTCCGCCTCGTTTCATACAATCGTTTTTAGGGTTCCGTAGCCAAATGGCAAAAAACGGAACCCTTATAGATTCGTCAAGTCTGTCTGTCTGTCTGTCTGTCTGTCCGTCCGTATGTCACAGCCAATTATTTCCGAAACTATAAGAGCTATATTATTGAAATTTGGTCAGTCGATGTATTCTGTGAACCGCATTAAGATTTTTACATAAAAATAGAAAAAAAACAGTACATTTTGGGGGTCCCCATACTTGGAACTGAAACTCAAAAAATTTTTTTTCATCAAACCTACAAGTGTGGGGTATCTATGGATAGGTGTTCAAAAATGATGTTGAGGTTTCTAATATCATTTTTTTCTAAACTGAATAGTTTGCGCGAGAGACACTTCCAAAGTGGAAAAATGTGTGTCCCCCCCCCTCTAACTTCTAAAATAAGAGAGTGATAAAACTAAAAAAAATATATGTTGTACATTACCATGCAAACTACCAACGAAAATTGGTTTGAACGAGATCTAGTGAGTAGTTTTTTTTTAATACGTCATAAATCGTAACACGCATTTACCTTTCATCCAATCAATACACTAGTATAAAAACATCGATGAAAGTTACAACGAACTACAAGAACTTTTATATGATGTTACTTGCTGATACGGAACCCTTCATGGGCGAGACCGACTCGCACTTGGGCCCTTTTTAGGGTTCCGTAGCCAAATGGCAAAAAACGGAACCCTTATAGATTCGTCAAGTCTGTCTGTCTGTCTGTCCGTCCGTATGTCACAGCCAATTATTTCCGAAACTATAAGAGCTATACTGTTGAAATTTGGTCAGTCGATGTATTCTGTGAACCGCATTAAGATTTCTACATAAAAATAGAAAAAAAACAATACATTTTGGGGGTCCCCATACTTGGAACTGAAACTCAAAAATTTTTTTTTCATCAAACCTATACGTGTGGGGTATCTATGGATAGGTGTTCAAAAATGATGTTGAGGTTTCTAATATCATTTTTTTCTAAACTGAATAGTTTGCGCGAGAGACACTTCCAAAGTGGAAAAATGTGTGTGTCCCCCCCCTCTAACTTCTAAAATAAGAGAGTGATAAAACTAAAAAAAATATATGTTATACATTACCATGAAAACTACCAACGAAAATTGGTTTGAACGAGATCTAGTGAGTAGTTTTTTTTTAATACATCATAAATCGTAACACGCAATTTACCTTATAACCAATTAATACACTAGTATCAAAACATCGATGAAAGTTACAACGAAGTACAAGAACTTTTATATGATCTTACTTGCTGATACGGAACCCTTCATGGGCGAGTCCGACTCGCACTTGGCCGCTTTTTTTTCTTGAGAGTTGCGCGAGGCTGGTGTAAAGCATTCTATATGAGTACATAGAGTTGGAAATTAAATTCATAGAGGGAGGCTTTAAACCTATAGTCGTATTTTTATCATACATTTTTAACTCGTAATTATTAGAACTGTTGTTACCACTTAGTAGTAATGAACACAATACATAATTTGATCCTTAATTTGAATTAGTTATTCGTTTGTCTTTAAAGCTTTTGATGTGTGTACTTAGCGACCTGTACTTTATATTGTTAATAGCGAGATATATAGCTAGATAATTCAAAGTAAGGAAAATTATAAGAACTTCTAACAGTGAAAATATCACATTGTCAATATATGTATGTAACATATTTGACTGGTTGATGGTTTATGATTGCGATGGTTTGTACTGAATGTTTCAATTTGTTTTAAACTGTCCATATGTTTGAGTCATGCCTTTCTTTTTTACATGAGTTTGATGATATACTGAATTACGATTGAATATCGTTTGGTGTGGTATTGTAATTTTAGCTTTAGTTCTTGTGAACATTGTGTTGCTCTCAACTAGTGTGATCATCACAATTTGCTTAATTCATTTGTTGTTTAGTACTGTTTTGGATATTCCCTTCGCACTCTGCGCAGGGAATACTGTGGGGAAGGAGGTGGTGTAACATGTTTTTTTTGTTTAGAATAATTTTAAGTTATTTCAGCGCCCTCTCCCTTATTGTAGTTCTAAGTGTGTTTTGATACAGCATTTTACCAGTTGCATAGCCGCCTAGTTCAACAAATTTTGCGCCAGATGGCGTTTACTCTAATGATTGTACTTCACATCAAATGATAAATAAATGATAAATGATATTTATTTCTGTAAGTAAATCTTTTGAGACATTTTTACAAGTCGGACTTATAGCTAGAAGACGCCGGCATTTCCTACGACTCACTCTGGGAAGAAACGACGAAACAAACCACAGAGGAGTCTTTTTTTTTTTTTAAGTCCGTGTACAACATTAAAGAGAACTATGTGAGTGCAGTATAGGGTCTGGGTTGGCCTTTTGAAGAAAGGACCATAGTTTTGAGTCTACCTGTCCATACAGACGGCATACGGGCCCCAGCCATCGTGTAGCTTAACCGATGTAGTCAGGATCCACAACCCGGAACACGACACTGCCGCCAGCAGGACACTTGAGTAGGCCGTGGAAACACTCAAAACCACCAGAAAATTACTAAAATATAAACTAACATTACAAGCCTACACTATACTCACATTTACAAATTTACACAAAAAAAGCAAAAAAAAATACAATACAATTCAATTTCAACGAAAAAATAAACAAATTAGAAATGTTCATCACTTTAAAATGTGGGAGCGAGCAGCATCAATCCCAAGCAAATTCGTCATATAAATAATCAGTAACTGTGTATTAAGCTTTATCACACAGTTTCTGTTTAATTACGGACTTAAATTTGTTAATACTTAATTCTTGAAATTTGCTTGGAATCTTATTGTAGAATCTCACACCCTGACATCGAAAAGACTTGCTTACTCTTTGTAGTCTAGTCGTTGGCAACACGAGTTTAACTTTATTTCTAGTGTTTATATTATGAATGTCGCTAAACTTTGTGAATAAATGTATATTTTTCTTAACATACACTAGATTTTCATATACATATTGAGATGCGACTGTCATAATACCAATTTATTTAAACTTATCCCTCAGTGACTGCCTATAACTGAGATTATAAATTGCGCGATGCGATTCAGCAGCATTTCCCCACAACAAAATACCCTATGACATTACACTATGAAAATAGCTAAAATACACCAGTCTTGCGGTGTCCACATCAGTTAATTGGCGAATTTTATAAACCGCGTATGCTGCAGAACTGAGTCTATTCGACAAGCCATCAATGTGTGGGCCCCACTGCAATTTAGAATCTAGAGTTATACCCAAAAACTTAGTGGTGTCCATAAGATCCAACTCCTTTCCATTTATCAGAACATTAGTTTTTACCTGCTTTAACATTAGGTGTAAAAAATCTAATACATTTAGTTTTTTTCTCGTTTAAAAGTTTATTAACGTTGAACCAGTTCACGACCTTGGAGAGAGTGTTATTCACATCGTCAGTAACTAATTGCTGTCGTTTTAGTCTAAATAAAAGTGAGGTGTCATCCGCAAATAGCACTATCTCCTTATTATCTTTTATCAGATTAGGTAGGTCATTTATATAAACAAGAAACAAAAATGGGCCGAGAATTGAGCCCGGCGGAACCCCCATAGTGACCAGAGACCCGAGGGACCTCTGTCCATTAACTTCCACTCTTTGGGTCCTATTACCCAAATAAGAGATAAGAAGATCCAAAGCAGTATTCCTTATTCCATAGTGATGCAATTTCCTGAAAATTCCTGTTTCATGAAAAACGCAATCGAATGCCTTGGATAAGTCACAAAAAACACCCAGCGCATCCTGTTTATCCTCCCAGGCACTAAATATATTTTCCAATAGTTCAACACCAGCGTCACTTGTCGAGCGTCCTCTTCTGAAGCCAAACTGTTTCTTGTGTAGAATTTTATTTGCGCTAAAGTGAGTTTGTAACTGATCCAGTATAATTTTTTCAAAAATTTTACTGAAAGTAGGTAACACCGAAATGGGTCTATAATTGGTAGGATCGGACGTACTACCCGCCTTGAACAAAGGAATGATCTTACTGTGTTTCATTAAGTCAGGAAATACACCACACTCAATGCACTTATTGAAAATTAAGGCCAACTCTGATGCATACTCTCAAAAATACTCTCAATTTGAAATGTCATCGATTAGTATGGTAAATTGTACACGTTTTAGTACACCTTGATTTGGTTGTATTGAATCTAAGCTGTCAGTGACATATTGTGTCTTGCTTTGACATTATAATAGTAGGGGAGCCCAAGCGGGGATTTCGGGATTTACTAAAGCGCGGCAGATTAATATATAGGACGATACCTTGTATTCGGTTAAGTACCTCCACCAAATATGAACCCCATATATAAGGCCGCCCGTGAAGGATAAAGGATCAGATTAGTAAAAAAAAATTGATTAGAAATTCTCAAGCGCGTCAGATTAAGGTAGGGTGAGTTAATTACATGCTAAAAAGTGTATATTCCACTAATCTGACAATTTGAAAGTGACGTAAAGAAAGGGGAGGGCAGCAAAGTTGTAAAAAAAAACGTCATCTCGACATTCTCGAGCGTAGCCAATTTTTTTTTTATTTTGAAGGAAATAATTGAAGGAAAACGAAAAATATATAATCTGACGATTTCCGCAAGCCGAAATAATAAAAAATCGTCGATAAAGTTTAATGCGTGCAGCTGGGAGATAACTATATTGAGCGACTTCAAAATCTCTGTATACGATTTGTATTTGGCCTACGAAAATATGATCACGTCTCTGAATTCCGTCGAATGCTCAAGTGGCTTCTAACTCTTCTCTATAACATTTTGTTTAATCCCAGAGCTCCTTTCTATCTCAAAGAACGTTTCAAGTTCCTCAATGACACACATGCAAAATGTCTGCGGTCATCCGAGAATCTGAGACTGGAGATGCCTCTGCATTCCACCAAATTTTATAATCATTCGTTTACTGTTGAAGCAATACGATAATGGAATGCACTGCCGACAAATATTAAGGCCCGCGACACCGAGCGTGAGAATTTGTGATTGAACACCCACATACATATTTTACATGCACACAGACGCATCGCGCACTGTCGCATACATACCGTAGCAAGCAATCACCGACTTTCGGTTTTTTGCTTATGTTAAATATCCATCAACTGTTCGCCTTTGTTGAACGTATTTTAATGTCTTACAACGCACGCAATGTATCTTGCCATAACGTAAAGCCCGTAGGATTCATTCAGTACAGAAAGTCATAATACTTTCTGTATACCAATCGAATGGTCAAAGATTATAAAATAATTTTACACAGTATAAAATAAATTCGCTCGCGTGCATTGTCTGTCAACTCAGATCCTTTTAAATACGCAAGGTATTTAAATACAGTTTTCATCATAATTAAGGTTACCTTTTAAAGAAGATTTATTAATGTTATTTTATTATTTTATAGAAACACATAAATAAAGCCAATATTGACAAAAGTTTACGAGTTACATAAATTAGGAATAACCTACAGTAATACTTTTTTAATTATACTTTTTTAATATTTCTTTATTATTTTACTAGCTTTTCGCCCGCGGCTTCGCCCGCGTGGAATTCGTTTATATCGCGCGACACGGTAAGGGTAGATTAAACAATCCTTCATGATTTTATGTTTGATATTATGGAACTTCTGAATCTGAATTATGGACACAAACTTTCGTCCCCTATTTCAAACCCTTCTACCTTTATCTGCGCGATAAAGAGCATCCTATCTCCTTTCCCAAGTTCAGTTCTATCTTCATACCAAATTTCATTAAAATCGGTTTAATGGTTTAGGCGTGAAAGCGTAACAGACAGACAGAAAGACAGACAGTTACTTTCGCATTTATAATATTATAGTAGGGATTACACCATCGGAAAGTAGATTTCATCAAACAGAAAACACCCCATTATTTTTAAAAAAGTAGATATTTTGACGGGTGAATTTTCGATATTATGTCAAAATAGGGTGAAAAAATAAATATTTCAAATCAAATAAATTACAGTGTATTCGGGACATAAAAAGGTAAGTTTTCACTAAACTTCGTTTAAAAATAATTTTATTTCTAAAAGATAAAAATAAAAAACCAAAAACTTGTTTTTTTGAATTTTTCATATATAATTTGAGGTTATGTGAAAAAAAGTGTAAATAAAAAATCGGCCAAGTGCGTGTCAGGCCACGCACAGGAAAGGGTTCCTCAGTCACCCATAATGGTACGTGGATTAGAAATTGTATCCAAAAGATAATTGTTATGTTTACGTATTAATGCGTTAATTTTGTATGACGTTTGTAGTTTGTAAGCACATTGTAGAAGTTAAGCCTCTATAACTCCTGAACTAACAAAGTCATCTAATTCGTTTTAGTTTTTATTTAAACTTTATGATATGGAACACTATTACGAATTTTTCCAGATTTTAGCTTTTAGAGGGGGGAGACGCCCTGTTTTTACAAAAAAGTTGCCTTTAAAGTGAATATTCTCGCAAACGGATCCCTAAATCAAAAAATCGTCTTAACAACCCTGCAATGTTTTTAAAAGACCTATATAATGTTACCCCACATGATGGGATAGCCGCGAGAAAAAAAAAACATCCCCACTTTACGTGTAGGGGAGGTACCCTAAATAAAAATATTTTTCATAATTTAAATGTAGCACTTTGTCGACGTAATTACAATACATATTCATGCAAAGTTTCACCTTTCTAACATTTACCGTTTGGACGGTAAGTCGAGGACGGACGGACGGACAGACGGACATGACGAATCTATAAGGGTTAGAAGTCATAAACTTCGGAACCCTAAAAAGTTGTAGATCTTTTAATTACCTACAACTTTGCCATTTAACTTTTTTCCATAGGACTTGTAGTTTTACCGGAAATTGAGATAAACCGTTTTTTACCCTTTGTTTTATATATTTAGCTCTCCAAAGTGACTCTACCCTGCCTGATGCAAATCATGAGCAGTATCCAAGAGTCGGGGCTACCACACTTGCTGCGAATGCAGACAATAATGTATGGCAGCCCGAGATGTTTTTCACGCCCCGCTTATAGGACCCGAAAACCTCTCCCCCTACCCCTTCCCGACCGTACTCAGATCGCTCGTAAATTATTTTTCCTTTCGTTTTTATAATTTTCTCCTCCTATTCCAATAGGTTTCATCCTACTATAATTTTATTTGTTTTCAAAAATTATCTACTCTGGTCTACTGGTCTATATGTCATTTACAAACTATAATTATGGTTGCCATGCAAGTGTGTTATGCCTAGCAACCTGTGAAGTTTTGACAGGAGATAAACAGTGATACATTTTGATACCTACGATTTATGTATTTTTATAACCACCTTTGTATCTCGATTATTGCAGTAAAAAGTAGCCTATGTCCTTTCCCAAGTTCAATTCTATCTTCATACCAAATTTCATCAAAATCGGTTCAGTGGTTTAGGCGTGAAAGCGTAACAGACAGACAGACAGACAGAGTTACTTTCGCATTTATAATATTAGTAGGGATTTGTGAATAATAATTTCAAAGTAATTTGGAACAATGTAATATTAATCCTTATCATAATAAATACTGTAGACATTTAAAACAATTTTATTCTACATGAAATATGTAGAATAAAATTGTTATATATTTAATGCAAACGGCTTATTTACGCAATAATGTTACTAAAATAAATGTGAAAGTAACTCTGTCTGTCTGTTTGTCTATTACCTTTTCACGCCTAAAACGCTGAACCGATTTTGATCAATTTCAGTATAGAGAAATATGGGATATGGGACCTCGAGAAAGGACATGGCTACTTTTTACTACGAAAATCGACACACTCGCGGGCGGAGCCATGGGCAAAAGCTAGTAAAACATAAATACGACTAGCGGTTTATACATACGTATAAAAGTGAAATACTAATCATCCAAGACCAAACCATTGAGTAGTATTACTTTCCATCATCAGCTGAACATCTTGAAAGATACGACTAAAGGTAACACACATATACGAAAGTAACTCTGTCTGTCTGTCTGTTACGCTTTCACGCCTAAACCACTGAACCGATTTTGATGAAATTTGGTATAAAGATAGAACTGAACTTGGGAAAGGACATAGGGTACTTTTTATCGCGAAAATAAAGGTAGAAGGGTTTGAAATAGGGGACGAAAGTTTGTGTCGAAGTTCCTTATTATCAAACATAAAATCAGGTAAGATTGTTTAATCTACCCTTACCATGTCGTGTGATATAAACGATTTCCACGCGGGCGAAGCCGCGGGCAGAAAGCTAGTTTATAATAAATAACAATAAATAAATATTTCAGACAAATGACACAGAATATCATCTACCAAATATTCGTGTGATCCGCAAATATTTATTTCGCAGTTTATAATACATAAACATACTTTTTTGTTATAAATACATACATATTATACATAGAAAACACCCAAACTCCGAAAAAAATATTTGCAGATCATACAAACATTTCGTCCGACCCGGGAATCGAACCCTAGACCTCTTGGTTAGCAGTTGCATACGCTGACCACAAGACCAACAAGGCAGTATGATATATTACAATAATAAATAAACAACTATTTCGAACATCTTACACACGACATCATCCAGTCCCAAACTAAGCAGAGCTTATATTATTGATTCGAAAACTGATATAAATACATAAACATACTTTTTTTGTTGCTTACCTATAGAATACACCTAGACCCCGAAATAAATATTTGTGGATCACACAAATATTTGGTCCTACACGGGAATCGAACCTGAATCCTTACTCAAGCAAAGTAGTCGCATGCGCTACTACTGCCCTCATCATTATGAAATTTTGGCTACCAGATATTGCGTCTGGAATAGCATTACAAAATAAAAAAATATATAATAACTATTTATAACGTGCTTATAAAATTTCAGGGTTTTCCTATAAACTAACACTGAAAACAGCCAACACCTAAAAAAAAAATTTTGTGGATCTCATAAACATTTGGTCCGACCCGTGAATCGAACCCGAGGCCTCAATCGCATATGCTACCACAGTGCCACCGAGGCAGTCATATAAAATGAATTTTAAAAATCGGTCCACAATTGATAGAGTAATCAATGAATGTACAATAAAAAAAAATCGTTTAGTTAAACATAAATAATACTCCTTTTTTGAAGTTGGTTAATAATAATTTAAAATATAAAGATTGGTGTGTCTATTCTCAGACCTACCAAATATTATCAAAAGTTACACACAGTCACGTCGTCGTATGTAAACAATCAAATCTCTGTGTGCGTGACAGTGCGTGTGGAGCTAAAAACGAGCGTGCGCTCGCCTTGAATATTCGGAGAACACTGAATTTTTGGATCGCGTGAACTCTGTTTTATTGCAAATTATTTCTCCATACTAAAATGTATGGAACTTTTGCCGCTAAAAATTAATGATGTTTAAGATTAAATTATGACTTTCTGGTGAGAATTAATAGAAAACTTAAATGGTTAATCTCTTTTTTGTACTTTTTTCTTGCAACTAATAAAATATTTATTTCAAATAAAGCAACATAATACTAGATTGATTCCAAACATAAAAGGTCGATTTCGGTGATTTTAGTCACTGTTGATGATTTTTTTCTCGAAAATAAATAATCGTATTAGTAATTTTACTCGGTTTCTCTATAGATTGCTTTACTAAGGAACTGAAATATTTTTTTTACTGTCAAATAATGAATTAATTTGTTTCTCTTGTCATAACCGTAAGTGCTTTTTCGAGAAGTTATGGAAACGATCCCCTTAAGAAAGCGCAAACACTAACTAAATTTAAAAAAATGGTTCACGAATACTATGCATCATAACTTAGGTAATCACGATTAAGGATATGTAATTTATGGTTTTGTTTCTAGAATTTCATTTAATTGATTAGTTATATATATGTATGTATGTATGTTTATATGTGTATGTGTGTGTATGTATATATATATATGTATGTTTAAGTATTGTGTGTGTATGTATGCATGTAGGTCTGTTTATTGATGGATATATATATATATATATATATATATATATTATTTACTACAGAACTCAATGCACAGTCGACTACCACCGTCTCTCCAATACATATTGATCCATCCTAAGGTTGCCTGGAAGAAATTGCCTATGGCAATAAGGCCGCCCTTTGTACACTACATATATATGTCATTTAATGTATTGTAACTCTGTAACAAAGTGTGCAAATAAAGAGTTTCTATTCTATTCTATATTTCCCTCTCCGCGTTTCTACTCCTCTCTCACTTTTTCTCTATCTATTACTCTATCACTCCGTCCCCACTCTGGATTTTATTAGAGGTGTGTCGTTGACGTATTTATAGTTAACGAAACGAAACCGTCGAAAGTCGACAATCAACTAGTCCCTTAACTAGTTAAATTTTTCAACTAGTTGAAAGGTTAACTCTTTTAACTAATAGTCGTCTTGAATTACTCGACGTTGAAACGTTTTAAGTCGAAGCCGTTAACAGTATTTAGTACATCTTGATGCGTTTCGTTGGACGAGTTGACGACTTAATTGGCCGTCACTCATCGAGTTTTTGACTGTTTGCGGGTTCAATGCCTGCTGAATTCACATATTTAAGATATTTCTACTGATGAAGATGAAGATGATGATTAATTAATCAATTAATTATAAAAAAATAAATTTGTTTTGGCATTTTATTTTTATTATTTTCTTATAAATACAAGTATTCTACTTAAAAAACATACACTTTATTTGCATGCTATTTCCTGAGCTTCTCAATTAATTAAGTCCAATGATTTAAAAAATTGTAAAAAAAATTTTTTTTTTGTCAGATTAGGCGAATCCCTTTAGATAATCGTCAGATTATGAGACAGCACGTCTAGAACATAAAGATGAACCATATATATCTTAATCTGACGCGCTTGAGTATTTTAAAATGGCGATTTTTTTTTGCACATTATAATAATGGCCGCGAGTTTGCGTCAGATCGAAATCGTCAGATTATTGAATGAGAGCTTTTTTTTTGTGGCACTTAACACCCCCTTAGAAAACCTGACGCGCTCGATATTTTTTTTTTTTTTTTTCATTTTCAACCCTTACGTACAACCACCCGCATCATGCAAATGATCAGATTAACATACGTACATTATTAAAAATACGTAGGACATTGATGCTATCAATATCTGACGCGCTCGAGTATGTCCATGCAACAGTATTTTTTTACATATTTAAAAATCTATAGCCGCTTCCCCCACCGATGAGAAGGTATATATTATATAACATTTTTTTCTTTTTATCATCTAAGCTTTGCAACCTAATAAGTCTCTATGACGCTCGAGTAAATCCCCATTTAGCATCGGGGGCTCCCCTACTATAATGTGAGTGGGAGTTTCTTCGAGAACATTCGACCAATTTTCTTTAAAAGGCGGTGTATCTTCGATTAGGGATTCATTTTAACTATTCTTTCTGATAGACTGTTGAAGTTAAACTCATTGTGGTTGCCTATCTTCAATATGAGTTAAATTCTTGTGTTTAGTGCCCCCATTGGTGGTGAGTTTTTCTTATCCTTTTTATAATATTTTTTTACATTGAGAACGTGTGTAGGAGTGTTGTTTTGTTCGTAGGGTTCAAAGCTACGGCTGAAGGAGTACCCTTCAGGCCAATCCGTGCTGTGTTTCGTGCCTGTCTGCAGAAGAAGTCTTGTGATTGGAACATCAGCTCAGCGCGACTCACTCTGAGGCTCGCAGCTGTGTCTTGCGAAAGGTCACGTAATTTTATTTTTTTCTTATTACCTCTACTAACTGGCACCTACATATTGATCACTGGTCTACGTCTCTTTGACTTGACCTCACGAGCTACCTTGAGCTTGTGAGAGACCTCTGTAGACTACCTTGAGTCTGCAAGGTGATCATGTGAACGTCTCCTAGGAACATGAGCTACCTTGAGCTTGTGGGAAACCTCAGCAGACTATCTCGAGTCTGCAAGGTGATCCTGGGGATGTCTCCTGAGAACACGAGCTACCTTGAGCTTGTGAAAGTCCTCAGCAGACTATCTCGAGTCTGCAAGGTGATCCTGGGGATGTCTCCTGAGAACACGAGCTACCTTGAGCTTGTGAAAGTCCTCAGCAGACTATCTCGAGTCTGCAAGGTGAACCTGTGGATGTCTGCCAATACCCTGACTAATCTGCAGAGGGTTTTCATTGTAAAAACTTAACTTAATATATATATTTTTTTAATGTAATAAATTTTATGTAATCAAATTTTAATATTGTAAATCTCAAATACAATTTATTAATTTGTAATATATGTATGTGATACTGATGCAAAGATGGTTTCTTTGAAGTGTTCCCTGGATCTCCCATACACACATACACACACTTATCTTTTACATTTTTTTATACTATCATAAGGCGCCCTGGGCTCATTAAATCTACCGCTGAGTGGCCGGTGAGTAGCCTTTCTGACAAGTTCCGGGGTTACAATATGTTTATATATATTTACAAAATGTTTCTAATAATTATAATTAGAATGTCAATTTAAACAATACACGATAGGTTATTTTCGTTAACTATAAATTACTTGATTAAGGCCAGTAGAGTATAAAAGCGATTGTATTGCTTTGGCAAGTCAGTTGTGTAGCAGCTACGGAACGGAAAATTGATAGGTAAGTTATGTACATTTGTATTTATTTGCTATACAAGTTATTTTATGGTAAACAGGCATTGACATAAGTATTACGTGTAATATTAGTATTTTGTCTGTACATTTGTATTTATTTGCTATTTAAGTTTGAAATTATAAAATAAAAATAAAATGAAAAAGCGGCCAAGTGCGAGTCGGACTCGCCCATGAAGGGTTCCGTACCAGCAAGTAACATCATATAAAAGTTCTTGTAGTTCGTTGTAACTTTGATCGATGTTTAAATAATAGTGTATTGATTGAATGAAAGGGAAATTGCGGTTTATGACGTATTAAAAAAAACTACTAACTAGATCTCGTTCAAACCAATTTTCGGTGGAAGTTTGCATGGTAATGTACATCATATTTTTTTTTTTAGTTTTATTATTCTCTTATTGTAGAAGATACAGGGGACACACACACACATTTTACCACTTTGGAAGTGTCCCTCGCGCAAACTATCCAGTTTAGAAAAAAATGATATTAGAAACCTCAATATCATTTTTAAAGACCTATCCATATAACCCCACACGTATGGTTCAAATTGAATAAAAACATTTGAGTTTCAGTTCAAAGTATGGGGACCCCCAAAGTTTATGGTTTTTTTTCTATTTTTATGTAAAAATATTATTGCGGTTCACAGAATACATCTACTGACCAAATTTCAACAGTATAGCTCTTATAGTTTCGGAAAAAAGTGGCTGTGACATACGGACGGACAGACAGACAGATTTGACAAATCTATAAGGGTTCCGTTTTTTGCCATTTGACTACGGAACCCTAAAAGGCCCTTTATTCTACCACATAATTACATAACTGAATTTATACTTTATGTTACATACATTATTGTTAGTTGAAATAATTTAAATGATGATTTTTTTTTAAAAATTAACATATTACATTATAATAATTATTAAAAAAATAATGAAATTCATTTTAATTAAATATTTATATTAATAATATAATTTACAATCCGTGCATATCGTTTATTTTGGCTCGAGGGTTTAGCGGTAGTCGCCTCTTTGGCGTAGGCCTCCCAAAAAACGTGGAAAGAGCCACATTTTTCTGTCTCTGGCTCTAGTCATTAGTACCGTCCTAGCCTTTGCATTTATAGGTCTACCCATCTTCTTTTTTGACGTCCTCGCGACCTTATTCTGTCTCTTGGGATCCACTCTGTGATTTTCTTGGTCCAACTGTCGTTTTGCATCCGACATACGTGGCCCGCCCAGTTCCACTTTAGAGCTCTCACTCTTTCTACAACATCGATAACCTTTGTCATTTTTCTGATTAACTGGTCATTTATTCTATTCGAGAGGTTTATCCCTAACATACTTATCTTTGTCTTTCGCTGACATATGGTGAGTCTATCTTCTTCACTCCTTCTCAATGACCAGCTTTGACAACCATGGGTTAAACACGGGAGTATTGCTACATCAAAGAGATTTCTCTTGACGTTGATATTAATTGATTTCTTTTTCATGACTTCCTTTAGGCTCTATAGCTCTTTACCAGTATCTTTTCCACGCTATAGCAATTCTTCTGTTCACTTCTTTCTCAGTATGATTTTTGAAACAAACCAGTTGGCCCAAATAAATATATTTTTTTAAGTACTCGACGTTGTCATTTAGCATGGTTTTCAAGTCTCCAAGATTTTCAGTGAATATAACTATATCGTCCTCAAAACGTAGGTGGCTTAAGTATTCTCCGCTCACCTTCAAACCTTTCTCTTCCCAGTCAAGTTTCCTGAAGATACATTATAAAACTGCTGTGAATATTTTTGGTGACATTGGGTCACCCTGTCGGACGCCTCTTCCTATGGGAAACTCGCTCCGTCTCGTTCCAATCTAATCTTTGCTTATTCTTTTCCGTATATTTGCTGTAATAATGTTATGTACTTCTTTTCAATTCCTTGATGTTGTAACGTTTCCCATATTCTGCTGTGAATTAATTTATCGAACGCTTTCTACAAGAAAGCGTTCGATAAATTCCACAAAGTACATATATACGGTTTTATTCTACTCCTTAGCTTTCTCTATAATTTGAGTTACCACCTGTATATGATCCATGGTTGAGTAGTTTTTACGGAAATCCGCTTGTTCACATAGTTGGTTCTCATCTAGATTTATTGTTATTCTGTTGAGTATCACTTTTGAAGTAACCGCATGTAGATGTTGGACATTAAGCTGATTGGTCTGTAATTATTTAGGTCATTTCTGTCGTCCTTCTTGTGTGGAAGTACAATAGTTGATTCCGACCATTGTTCCGGAGTTGACCCAGTTTGTAGTATGTTGTCAAATAGTACTGAGAGAATGACCTGCAATGGTTCAGAGAAAGATTTTAAGAATTCGTTTGTGATATTATCTTCGCCGGAAGCCTTGTTACTTTTCTGTGACTCTACAGCATACCTGATCTCTGCGTGTAGCACACTAGGGATAGGATTTTCTTCCACATGGGTATTAGTTTGTGGGGTTATTGGTTCTTTAGGTGAGTTTAGATCGCTAAATAAATCTGTTGCCACTTTTAATGTATCCGGTTTTAGTTTTCAAGCTTGGTGTCCACTCAGATTTATATTTAAGGTCTTTGTAAGCTATGTAATCTGTTGTCTCTCCTTAGGTTTTTTTTTATTTCCTTGCTTAGTTGAGTAATGTTTGTGCGTACTTGTTTTGTTCTCTTTAGACAGTATAGTTCTTTTCGTTCCTGTAACAAATCATGAGTTTTTGTACTGATTTTGCTCCTAAAAACTTTTTCCTTCTTTGGTAATCCTTTCGTCAATGTCTTTACTTCTGACACAAAGTTATTATACTGGCTCTAGACGTCTGGTCTTATTTTTATGGCATATGGTATTTTTTAAATTCAGTCGTGCAGACAGACATTTCATTTGTATGCCTTTTGTTCTGTTTTTTAAAGTTCCTATTTTTTATCATGTTGTCTAGTTTTATTTTGCATCTTATCATACAGTGATCTGTTTCAAAGTTAAGATTATTTATTATATTAAAACTAAGTATTTGTTTCGGTTTATTAGTTTACATATAGTTTATTTCATAATAGTAAAGATTGTTTCTTGATCGCCAGGTCCATTTTCTGTGGGGTTTCCTTTGAAACATGCTATTTATTATTTTTAAATTATTTTCTAGGGCATATTCTACCAGCCGTTGGCCATGATCATTTCTTTTTCCAGATGAGTATTTTCCTAAAATACATTTTTCACTTTGTTGCCTTTCACCAATCTATGAATTAAAGTCGCCCATCAATATTGTGTTAGTTTTATTTGCAGAACTTATTGCTTACTCTACAGTTTGATAGAATACATCTATTTCTTCATTACTGGAGCTTTCCGCAGGTGCATATACATGGACAATGCTTGGGTTATCATCCTTTTCCACTCTTATCTCGAGAACTGCTACTCGGTTTAAATAAGATTTCAGACTCTAGATGTACTGTTTCCAAGATTTTTTGATTAGGAAACCCACACCGTTTCTGCCTCTGTCACTTGACGAGTGGTAAAGGATGAATGTTTCATATTCTTCTATTAATTCTGTTTTCCGTCTCACTTCACTTAGACCAATTATATCCCAATTAACCTTATATATATAGTAGTAAGTTCTGTAATTCTGTTGTCTTGAAGCAAAGTTCTGACGTTTAAACTTGATATGTGTAGGTAATTTTTCAGTTTTTTCTTGTTTTCAAAAATCCGCTTATTAGGTACTAGTTTTTATTATTCGTAGAGATGGAGGGTTATAGTCAGTATCTCCCGCGGTGACAAGCCGTATTGGGAGAAGATGAAGAGCGGCTCCTTTTTTGGTAGTGAGTGTACTTCAGACAAGCTTGACTCTGTCATTATTTTATTTGCAATTAAGAAGTAAAAACTGTATAAGTAGCAATGTTATTGGTGTTAAATTGATTAGTTATATAAATTACTAATAATGCTAGTAGTTGTGATAATGAACAATAGAAAATTTAAATCATTAACCAAAATGACATCATTCATTTCAAGAAGCTAAAATAATTACCCTAAAACATTCAATAATTAATAATCAAACCTATGAGGTGGTTTGAAGAAATAAATAGTCCGTTAACGGTAGGAGATATATACGTATAATAGTAAAGTCACAGTAAGCCACACACAAAAGAGTACACAAGACAGATTCATAATAGTATAGAAGGAGAAGCGAACTGAAAGCGACAGGATGAAATAGACACAGATTTTAGCAACATTATATAAAGCACACGCGATGTGAGAAGTGCAACCGATAAGGGCGCGACCGGCGAGCGGTAAGCGTCGTGGTATTCATGCGTCTGGCGCGCGGGCGCCGGCGCAGGACCTCAGCGGCTCGGCGAAACAAACCGGTTTTTGCACGACTCACACCTTCACATCATAAATAATATACATAGATAACAGGAATTGTTTTGTTTGTTTATCGATTACATTTATGTCTACAGTATTAAAGCTACTTACGATCTACACATAAAATTATTTATTTATACACAATATAAATATAGCTATGCTCCACCTACTTATATATATTTATGGGTACATATATTAATAAATTGTTGATTAAGTTCATAAATAATACACCACCAAAATCTAACACATCCATGAATCTTTAATTTGCGCAGCACACGCAATAAAAGCTCTCCAAAGAAATTATTTCTTATAATATTTTTAGTACTACTATAGATACTCTACTCCTATTGATCGTAGCGTAATGACATGATATATAGTCTATAGCCTTTCCCAATAAATGAACTATCCAACAGTAGAAGATTTTTTAAATTGGACCTGTAATTCCTGAGATTCACGTGAGCCCAAACTCCATGGGGTCCCTATGGCCACCATCCAGCTCCAGCATCAGACCCTGGTTACATTGAGTGCGTTCCACTAAGCGCCCACAACGATCAAAATGCTCCTTTATTCGTTCCACATAACGACCGCGGTCGTTGTGATCGCGGCGAAAACGTCACTCATGACGTCATGATCATGACTTACGCTCACGCGAAGCTCGCGACGACCCATCTAAAAAGGTGGGTCGTAGTGATCATTGAGAATATTGGCGGACTTTTCAAATGTCAAAGCATCAAAAATGGTGACCGTTAAGCTTACGTTGAAGTTTTCTACCAGAGAAATATCCAAATGCCGCCGCAAAAGACAGTTTATTTACATTTGAACATAAATTAATCAAATACACCACTAATATTAAATATAAAAATTAAAATAAAAGTTTTTTCAATATAAGTCGATTTAAATAATAATTAATTATTATTTTCAAGGCTTAGGTACAGATTATAACCTAACCTCTTAAATCTTTTGTTTTTTTTTAATTGGCGTTTGTATTATTTACCTCCACGCTCAAAACGCTCTATAATCCATTCCACTTGAGTTTACGATAGTAACGCTCACAAGCAAGTGGAACGGGAAAAACTGCGGTCGTGAGCGTGATCGTTGTGAACGCTTAGTGGAACGCACTTTATATAGTATCAAGGTACTCGTCAAGACGAATGAAGCGAGCCCAAACTCGATGGGGTTCCTATGAATAAATAAATAAATAAATGTATATTTTGGACATCTTACACACAACATTATCTAGTCCCAAACTAAGCAGAGCTTATATTATGGGTACTAAACAACTAATATAAATACATAAACATACATTTTTTTTTGTAAATACTTACATACATATTATGCAGGTACCACACTCGTTATGCGCTATTCGTTATGTGTCTACGCCGTATTCGCCCAAATATTTGCGCGCAAACAACAAACATGCCATCCACACTTTGAACTGGTATGCCAATTATGGCAAATATGTGTGGTAGAGATGTGTCATTGTCATTTTTATGGTCAACGAAACGAAACCATACGAACAAACAAAACATATGATTTTAATTTCCTTTTTATTTTATTAAATTTACAGAAACAATACTTATATGAAGTCTAATTATTTTGATCATATGATAGATTATTTTAATCGTTTAATCGATTTTTCGTATTTCAAAAACTGTTTTATAGTCTATGGTTGTTAGTTATGCACAGGGCACTTCACTACCCGTCCGAAGTGTGGGCAGTCGATGCGTGTATTCGCCTTATTCGTGTCCTTTGAAGTGTGTCCAAAAACCGACAAGTCGACGGATACGCGTATTCGCTATTCGGCTTACGTGTTATGCGTACGAATAAAGCGAATATTGGCGAATATACTCACCACACTTCGCCGTATGCGCGTGAATGATCCGCATAACGAATAGCGCATAACGAAGTGTGGTGCCTGCATTATACATAGAAAACACCCAGATTCCGAAACAAATATTTAATACTAGCTTTCGCCCGCGGCTCCGCCCGCGTATATGTCGGTTATCGCGGTAGCCTATGTCCTTTCTCAGACTTTAGACCGCCAACGCCATCTAGTCCCAAACTAAGCAGAGATGTATTATGGGTGGACAACTGATATCCTACTAATATTATAAATGCGAAAGTTTGTAAGGATCTGTGTTTGTATCTTTCACGCAAAAACTACTGAAGGGATTTTCATGACCCTTTGCAGTATTATAGCTTATGCATCTTCTTCTTCTTATCTGAATAACATAAGTAACTGTCAAGTCAATATAACGGTAACTGTCAAGTAAGTCGGAAAAAAATCAGCCTTCTGAGAGCTATTTTGGCGTGCGCTGCCCAAACCGTTGGAGTTACACAAAGATTATGACTGTAGAATTATTGGTCTTAAATAGTTCTAAATAAAAATCTGCGACAGCATACATATATCTACCTTTCATGTGGAAATCACTATGAACAAAACAGTAACCCATAAATACAATTAAATTTGATTTTTTTTAACAATGCACATTTTAGAATATTTCTCGAACTCTTATCAAAATTGATACATTTGTCACTTATGTATTGAATGCTCTGGATTCGTTATTATCAAATTATTTTGATAATAGCCAAGATCTGAGTAATGCACATTCTATTCTATACTGTGCGGCCATTGCTGTTTATCGAGTAGCAAATGTTAAATTTAATGAACATGCCACTACTGCTCCACCCAAAAATACTTTACCAGCTTGGCAGTGTAGAATAGAACGTCGTATTGCTGAGACCAGGATACTCATCGCCAAATTAATTGCCTTTAAATCTGATAATACGTGACCGAGAGTCATGCGCTTTGTGAAACAGCCATTTTTGGGGACTCCCATCAGTCCTCAACAGTATATGTCAAGTGTCACAGAGCGCATAGACTTGAAGCAAAAAGTTTATGCGTGGGCAAATAGGATAAGACGGTATAAAATAAAAAAAGATTCCGACGAATTCAGTCCCTCCTTCTTTTTTTGAAGTCGGTTAAAAAGACGATCAGACCGATATAACCAGAATCGCATGTTCCAAAGAAATTAGAAGTGGGTGTACCGAAAATGGGAAGAACCGGATCCAAGTGCGTGTGATAGGCACTTACCAGATGAAAATTCAACAAATACATTTTGGCGTAGCATCTGGTCTGTGCCTGTCACTCATACAGAAGGCGACTGGGTAAGGGATATCAAACATTCATGTGAGTCTATAACAACTGTGGAACCAATTAACATTGACAAAAATGATGTAAGTTGTGCAGTCCGTTCATTACCGAATTGGAAATCCCCTGGTCCGGACGGTCTGCACAACTTTTGGCTTAAGTGGTTTCGAAGCTCACATGACTGTTCGGCATCTCATTTCCAGGCAGCGTTGGATTCAGGTTCATTACCACAATTTTTAACAACTGGTATAACCCATTTACTCTATAAATCTGGCAGTGCCATTGATCCCAAAATTTATTTTAGGCCCATAACATTTTTACCAACGTTATATAAACTTCTGACATCTATTCTGAGACTCAAAATTACTATACATTTAAATAATAATTCGATACTTTCCATTTCTCAGAATGGATGTAGAAGTGGGACCCGTGGTACTAAAGAGCTCCTTATCATGGACATGACTATTAGCCAACAGGTACGTCGTAATAGTAAAAGTCTGGCTACATGTTGGATAGATTACAAGAAGGAATACGACTCGGTTCCACATACATGGCTTCTGAGAGTGCTAAAGTTGTATAAAATTGATACAACTCTGTGCACTTTCATAAGGTCGTGTATGGAGCAATGGAGGACAGTACTTCGCTATCCAGGATGTCGCCAGACTGCGGTAAATAACGTACTTATAAAGATTGAGAGGGGCATATTTCAAGGTGACAGTCTGAGTCTCTTGTGGTTTTGTCTGGCTTTGAACCCTCTAAGCACTCTATTAGAGGGTTCAGGGTTGGGCTATAGGTTGCAGAAAGATGATCGAGTTATATCTCACCTTCTTTATATGCCTCCACTAAATTACAATTGACAGCGTTACTGAAGGTCACTAAAAATTAGTAATTCTATCAAGTTGGAATTTGGTGTAGACAAGTGTGCAGTCATGTATGTAAAGAAAGGTGTAACTGTAAAATCTGAAGGAATATAACTTTCAAATTAAAAAAAACTCAGATCTCTTTTTGCCACCGAAACCTACAAGTATCTAGGCTTTTCACAGTCCTTGTAAATGCCAGAATCTGACATGAAACAAACATTGCGGAAACGCTTCTTTGGCCGCCTGAAAAAAGTACTTAAGTCTTTTATCGGGGGGTAACAAGGTGAGAGCCTACAATGGTTGGGTCATGCTGGTTCTGATGTATTCCTTTGGTATACTTAGATGGACTCAGACCGAATTAGGTGCCCTTGATAGGAGAGTCAGCAATGTACGGAACATTGCTGACTGCATTCCGAATGCATAACCCGCGTTCATCGGTTATGGGGTTATATATCCCGTAAGTTCGGGATCGTCGTCGTGGAATGTTAAACATCAAGACCCTACACAATCGCGAGATATACAATCTTAGAGAATATTTTCTACATTCTGATGTGGGGGTGCATCGCAATATAGTTGCAGTGGATACCGGATTAACTCCGCTCGGTCTGGCTAAAGAGAATTGGCGCAAACCTGTAGTACTTAGTACTGATGATCGCAGGAAGGTATGAAAGGGCAAAGAGCTTCATGGTCGGTTTTATCGGGCTTTGAATGGGCCCGACATAGACTTCAAAGCTTCTACGTCTTGGATACGGTATGGTGATCTCTTCGGAGAAACCAAAGGTTTTGTTTGTGCGATAATGGACGAAGTTATCATGACGAATAACTATCGGAAATATATCCTGAAAGACGGCACGGTTGACATATGTCGGGCATGTCACCGAAACGGGGAATCTATCAGGCATATTATTTCTGGTTGTTCTCGTCTTGCTAACGGCGAATATTTGCACAGACACAACCAAGTAGCCAGGATCGTACATCAACAACTTGCCTTAAATACCAACTTGTGAATTTCGAGGTGCCGTACTACAGGTATGTGCCCGACCCAGTTCTCGAGAATGGTCGTGCTACATTATATTGGGATCGATCTATTATCACAGACAAAATCAAAGCATTTATTTCAAGTAGGCCAGTTACAGGCACTTTTGAATTGTCGAAACAAAAATGTAGCTACAGTCCCAGTCACAAGACATAAAAACTGTGAAAGTACTGTAGTTGCCCATTCCCTAGCGTAGATCTCTATGGAGAAGAACGGGCAAGAAACTCCATGGACACTCTTTTAAATCAAAATGTTTTTTACAAAATCTTGGTTACATCATTCATGTTGAGATGGTACATTATGTGAGAACGATGTAGCAAGACGTGCACGTTAAAAGTGTCCAACAACAGTTAGTACAACAAAAATACAATTCAAAATTAAAATAATTAATTCAAATAAGCCGTGGCAACTAAGAGATGACCAGTCACAACTGACAGCGCCCGTTCACGAACATGACGCATGGATCAGCACCATTCAACTCAACCATTTTGAAGGGAATTAAATGATCCGACACACGTGCCACCATCAGCGTGACATTTGAGCGAGCATGACATACTCTCAACCGCCAGGGCAGATTCAAGTCAAGAAAAGACGTAGGTTTCCAGTGAATGATAGCTTGAATAGCTTCCTAGTACATAGTACTCACACAATATGGGCTATGCGATTATATAATACTAAAGAGATTGAATCTATACAATGCAAAGAAAGTTGTACAATCTTCAGCAGCTCCAACAATACCATTTAATGCTATCAATTTATGCGCCCCTGTCCTTGTGAAGCAGGACCAGCATTGAGCCAAGCATTTTTATCAGCGATATAATCGCTCAACTTGTAATATGCTTGCTTTCATAGTGTGCGTTTAATGCATGTTTTAAATTTTGTCTCATTCAGTTCAAGAATACTTTGTGGAATTTTATTATAGCATCTCAAACAGTACCCCATAAAAGAAGAGTCTACTTTAGCGAGTCTAAAGCCTGGCTGAACTAGTTGGTCCCTATTTCTAGTACTGTAATTATGTTTGTCACCTCTTTTGCCAAAAAGATGAAGATTTTTCCTGACGTACATTATGTTTTCGTAGATGTATTGACTATGTACCGTCATGATGCCAATATTCTTAAACAGTTCCCTTAGAGAATCGCGCCTACGAAGATTATATATGGCTCTGATGGCTCTTTTTTGCAGAATAAATATAGACTCAATATCTGCAGCCCGTCCCCATAACAAGATGCCATAAGACATTATACTATGAAAGTAACTGAAATAGACCAGTCTAACGGTATCTGCATCAGTAAATTGACGGATTTTTCTAATAGCATATACTGCTGAACTTAGCCGCCCCGCAAGAGATGTTAAATGAGAACCCCATTGTAGCCCTGTATCAAGCGTAATCCCCAGGAAAACAGTTTTATCTACGAATTCAAGTTTCTCTTTATTCAATATTATATCACAATCACTACTCTTAACATTCGGTAAAGCAAATCTTATGCATTTGGTTTTTTTTTCATTTAATACCAAATTGTTTGCTGTGAACCAATTCTGGACTTGAACTAGGGCATTATTCACGTCATCTAGATTTTGAGCCCGTCTATTTATCTTAAAAATTAAGGAAGTGTCATCAGCAAATAACACCATATTTTGAGGTTGATTTTTTAATAAATATGGTAGATCATTTATATATACTAGAAAGAGGAAAGGACCCAATATTGAGCCTTGAGGAACCCCCATTTTTACTTTTAAACCCTGTGAATTAACACCATTTATTTGCACATATTGTTGACTATCACTCAAATAAGATTTAACCAAATTCAGTGCAAGCTTTCCAAGTCCGTAATGCTCAAGTTTCAAAAGTAATGTGTCGTGATTTACGCAATCAAATGCTTTGGAGAGGTTACAAAAAAATCCTATGGCGTCTTGGGACTCTTCCCACGCAGTAAATATATGCTTTAATAAGGTTACACCGGCGTCAGTTGTACAACGTCCCTTGGTGAAACCATACTGTTGATCATGTATGATTCTGTTGGGGTTAAAATGATCGAGCATTTGATTAAGCATTACCTTTTCAAAAACTTTGCTAAAAACTGGTAACACGGATACAGGTCTATAATTATTAGTATCTTTACTGTCCCCGGATTTGAAAAGAGGTATTACTTTACTTAAATCAGGGAAAACTCCTTGGTCAACACATAAATTAAAAATTAAAGCTAAGTATGGGGCTATAGTCTCAAGTATGGATGTACAAACTTTTATAGACATTCCCCATAGATCTTCGGTCAGTTTGATTTTTATTTGCCGGAAAGCCTTAATAACTATCATAGGGTTAATGTGTTTAAATTTAAATTCAGCCAGGCAGCTAGACACATTCGCCTTTAATAAATCAATTGAGACATCAGGTGAGGAATTAAGAGCCTCTGTAGTTTTTGATGGTATATTGGTAAAGAAATTTACAAATTCTTCAGCTACTTCCTGATTTGAGCTTTTAGTCCAGTCAATAAAAGCTTAACTTTGCCATTTTGGTTGAACACCTGCAACCAACGCCAAAATTTCCGTAAGCCTTCGTAGATTACTATACTAAAATTGCAGGGTGCTGCAATACCGGCAAATGGTGCAAATACATTGCAAAAGGGTGCAAAAACAACATTTTCGTCTATATCTCGCGATTGGCTGGAAAAATAAAAAAAGATCTTACTACCAAATTCTAGGAAATTCAATTCCCTACAAAAACTTGGAAACGTATTTTCGCGTATCTCTCATAGTTTTTGCACAAAATGCATTTAAAGGTGCAAAATGAAAAAAATGTTACTATTAATCTTTTTTTTTTCATATTGAAGTGATACTACATGTTTCATTTTGATTCAAATGATATGTTTCGGGCATTTTTTTTTATTTATTTACACCTTTTTTCAATTACCTAATAATCTTGGCAAAAAAAATATTTAAATTTTATTATATGACTAGCTGACCCGGCAAACTTCGTACCACCTCAGAATAATCATTAAAATATTATGCTTAGTTATTAACTAATACTGATAAATTGACAGCAGTGCCACCTAACGGGCCCCGGCCGGTACCGCCGATACCTTTGTTCCTGCATTTTAAATCTGTAATATCTTCAAAAGTATTAATTTAAATTACATACTGTAAAGGGTCATTTTAATCTATATTAGATGCACAAAGTATTTAAGGTACTTAATTGGATAAGGATTAATACTGTATTGCTTATAATCGTTTCGTAAATAATCCACTATTTCTAGTAAAAAGAAAGAAAGTATTGTAGAACTTCTTAAAGTGTACAATACTGCAGTACATTATTTTGATCTATCTCGTAGGGTACAGCCAGCGTTTGCAATGTCAGCGTAAAAAAATGGGTTTATTTACGACATCACATTAAAAACCTCTAAAATTATCAATGTTTCTCTACTTTTATGCATGTATTATACATATAAACCTTCCTCTTGAATCATTCTATCTAGTAAAGAAAACGGCGTCAAAGTCCGTTGCGTAGTTTTAAAGATCGAAGCATTTATACGGACAGACAGAGAGTGGAAGTGACTTTAGCTTATACTATGTAGTGATAATTTAATTTTAGTTTATTTTTATTGCATTGGATTCAGAGCAAAATTGCATTTGAAACGTATATTTGCAGTATATATTACCTCTCCATTTACCTGAGCTATTATAAATTTAATTTCAGGGGGACGTTTATAATAATATATCACTGGCGGAGAAAGAGCGTGGTATGTTTTATATTATTCTTTCTACTACTATTCTGCTTTTTTGCTCCCACTGATTCCAATTTTCTATAGTAAGAGTCTTCAATATAAGAGTGAATAGGTAGAATAAGACAAATATGAGACCCTTGCGCTCGACGTAAATAGTCCCATTCAAGATCTATAGGATAGGATCGAAAAATAGGACCCATGTGCTCGAATAAGACCATACGTTTCCTAACAAGAGCGAAAGAGATAGAGATTCAGACAAAATGAGAACCTTGCGCTCGACGAAAATAGTACCATTGAGAACACACACACATGCGTTTGTTTTTCTATCTCGCTGAGCGCAATGAGTAAGACTGCAGCAGAAAATGCTCAACTAACTGTTTGTCACTTACTGTCACTATACTCCAAACTGTCGTTTCAGGGATATTTGTGCGTCTAACTGTCCAAAAGTGATTTTTTACAAAATAAACTTGATTCACTGTTTTCAATTTAAAGGAAACAATGAATCCTTCATTTTTATGTTCTATTTGTATGAAGAAAACGTAAGATGCAACAATTGTTGTGAAAAGTATGCAATCCTCTCAGGATTGCATACTTTTCATCTGTATGTGCAGAAATTTTACAGGACTAAATAAACTCGTTACGAAATAAAAAGTTATCTACTACGGGACAAATTCCCTGATAACGTTGTATCAGAAATACCTCCACTATTAACTTGCTTCATACATAGTATTATTTCAACACTTCGTCCTAAATCCTTCTTTCGTTTCTTCAACTAGCTGTTGAGACATACATTTATCGAAAAACAGAATCGATGTTAGTTATCAAGATTGATATCTTAGTAGATACTAAGCAAACTTTGTGTTTGCACATCATACCATTATATTTAGCTTCATGAAGCTTCATCAATAATTTAACCTCAGAAGACTATAATTACTGATGCTTTCCTCCAATATGTCTATGATAATACTGGCCGTAATACAAGGTGGGCCAAAAGAAATCACCCTATTGAAAGATGCTCTTATATTTGCAAATGGCGGCCAATGTCAAATCTGTTTTGACATTTGTAAACTAGACAGATGTAGAATACAAGTGAACAAGCCATGGAGCGATACACTCCCCGCGGAACGCGGGATAATTGTGTCTATTCTTTTGCGTAACAATTCGTCTGTGTTCGTCGTCGTTCGTCGTTCGTCGCAGCGCAAATTCCATCGCCGAAACTCCGGTTGTCCGGCACTAACTACGCAAACACTGCGCCGTTTGGCCAGGGACCACAAGAGACGCTGCCAAGAGTGGCCGGCCCCGGAGCGTCTATTCTGCCAAGAATATCGCAGCTGTTGCTGAGGATGTCGAGCTGTCGCCTGAAACATCGACCAGACGCCGTGCCTCGCAATTACCCATCAGCCGATCGTCCCTAAGGCGAATTTTGGTCAAAGACCTGCGCATGTCCGTGCGTCAGCTGCTGCCTGTTGACCACCAAACGCATGTAGCCTACGCCCATGTGATTCTCAATCTCGAGGACGAAGTAGACGATTTTTTGACCAAAATAATAATGAGCGATGAGGCTTATTTCCACCTCAGCGGGTACGTGAACAAGCAAAACTATCGCTTCTGGGGCACCGAAAATCCACGAATGTATCACGAGGAGCCATTATAATCGCGAAAAGTGACTGCATCAAACGACAACAGTGAACGGTGCGCGCTATATGGCCATGTTAACCGAGTTTTTTCTACCACAATGGAATGAATTAGGACCGGAGGACATGTGGTTTCAACAAGACGGAGCAACGGCACACACTGCGCGAGACACAACCGATATTCTAAAGGCGGCGTTCCCGGGTCGCCTCATCTCTCGTTTTGGCGATTTGCACTGGCCCGCAAGATCGCCCGATTTAACCGTTCCAGACTTTTTTGTGGGGTTTTTTGAAGTCCCGTATTTATGTGAATAAGTCCGAGCCCCTGGAAGCCCTCAAAGACAACATTCGACACGAGTGCGAGAATCTGTCGCCCGAAGTAATGAAAAATGCCATAAAACGAGCCCGTATAGCAATCGATTGTGGCTGCGCCCATTTGGCCGATATCATTTTCTTGACTTCACTAATAAAATTCTAAAGGTTCAAATAAACATAATCAAAAAACAAAATCGAAGTTTTTCATTTAGAAAAAAATTGAGAGCCAAACAACATCGGATGACTTCTTTTGGCCCACCTTGTATAAGAACCTCAGGTAGTCAGGAGACTTTTCATTGTGTAGGAGGCATAGCAGTGTACACACCAGCAAGTAGTGTTTGATATAAAAGAACTCCAATCAAATGTAAAAAAATCTGCAGCGCAATTAGCATCTACAACAGATATCACCGATGAGATGTATGATGAGAGATTGCCTTCTGGATTAAAAACATCACCTATGCAGATCCTAGTAAACTATGTTTAGGCATTTCACCTCTTGTATCACCATCGTATATCACATTTCTATCGGGCATATTACATGCCTCCCGTTCATTAGATGACCATCCTCTTAAAGGAGAAATCCGAAATCCATACAAACTTGGGCCTGGCGTTACAGTGCTAGAATTTGGGCATAAATTACAATATCTATGACGATTTCACGAGCCTAATTTTCAGGTCTCCCAGCAATGGCCAAATTGGTAAAATCAGACAATGTTTACATTTTAGGTTATGTTTATTGTTTGAGTTATTTTCATAAAAATTGGCCAAGTGCGTGTCAGGCCACGCATAAAATAGGGTTATGTACTCACCCATAATTAAATCGTGCCCAATAGATAATTAAATAATAATAATAAATAATAAATATTTCGGACATTATACACACAACGCCATCTAGTCCCCAAACTAGACAACTGATATAAATACATAAACATACTATTTTTTGTAAATACATACATATTATACATTGTTGTATTTGCTTATTATTTCTTTATTTTTGTACGAAGTTTTCTAAGTCAGCTTATTTCACAAGTTAGGCCTTTGCAACTTCTGAAATAAAAAAGTTATCAAAACCGCTATAGTTTTCTTTAGCATGAAAAACACGATTTGATACATTTGTGTTTTTCTATGGCATAGTCACATTAATAGAAAAATACAAAACTACCCTCTCATGCTATATTTAATGCTGCCAGTTGTAGATATTTTGAATTGCCGCCATTGTAAGTAGTTGTGTCACGTTTCGCTGGCCAGACTCTATTTACATTGATTAAAATACCTATTAAAACAATCATTTATACTAAAACAAAGAAGTATTATTTATTTATAACAGTATCGATTTCCACTAAATCGATCCTATTTTAGGAATGCTACGTTTGTGGAGTTAGTTACGTATATTGAAATAAGTGTTGCAGAGGTTTACAAAGATTGTTTATCACAATAGAATTCTACTTATTTTCTACACTTGGCCATTGCAAATGAAGCTAGGATTTCGATAGGTTAATCAAACAAAATAGACGAATTTTTTGGTACATATCCCATTCGTGTAACGCTTAGGCTCAGAATCGGGTTTCTCCTTTGAAAATTTGCGCTGAATCCGATGGAATAAAAAAAATGTAAAATAAAAATATCATTGAATAAAATTGAAATGATTTTTTTGTCAAGATTATTAGGTATATGAAAAAAGGTATAAATAAGTAAACAAAAAGAATTAAATCCCAAGGAAACACGTAGGTAACACATCGCTTCAAAATGAAAAAAAAAGATTAATAATAATATTTTTACGATTTTGCACCTTTACATGCATTTTGTGCAAAAACTATGAGAGATACGCGAAAATACGTTTCCAAGTTTTTGTAGGGGATTTAATTTCCTACAATTTTGTAGTAGGATCTTTTTTTATTTTTCCAGCCAATCGCGAGATATAGACGAAAAAGTTGTTTTTGCACCCTTTTGCAATGTATTTGCACCCTTTGCCGGTATTGCAGCACCCTGCAATTTTAGTATATTAATTTACGAAGACTTACGGAAATTTTGGCGTTGGTTGCAGGTGTTCAACCAAAATGGCAAAGTTAAGCTTTTATTGACTGGACTATTTTAGGACCACATGCTGTATCTAATGTGTAGCTAGTGTTACGTATTTTCTTCCTGTTGCCTGTGAGACAGGACTATTGTTGCCAATAAGCCTGATATTGTGGTAATGGATCGATTAGAGCGCCGCGCAATGACGACAACATCGTCGTTCCTCATGACGACAATCTCGTCAAAATTGAAAAAGAAAAACAAATGAAATATTTGGACTTATCTCATGAGATTGTCGACATGTGGAATGTAGATTCGGTGATCGTTGTTCCAATAATCGTATCTGCTCACGGATTGATGCTCTCGTTGGACGGCTGGATCAAGGGTCTGATGCAGAAGGCAGTCCTTGACACGGCACGTATAGTGAGGAGATTCCTGTCTGTGTAGTCCTTAATAGAGTGGCACGTTTTTGGAAGTAGTTATTGTTTGCAATAGATTTAAGCGTTAATAAAAGATAATTTGTAATCCGATATATGTATAATATTTTACATTATTTTTAC
Source organism: Phragmatobia fuliginosa (assembly GCA_932526445.1). NCBI lineage: Eukaryota > Metazoa > Arthropoda > Insecta > Lepidoptera > Erebidae > Phragmatobia > Phragmatobia fuliginosa. Next base: position 7,937,244 of record OW052064.1, on the reverse strand, counting down.
AAGTGAAAAGTAAAAAGTAAACAACCGGTTTCATAGCAACCTGCCTTTTTTCTTTTAACACTTTCCCTCACTTGTAGAAATACCTAGAATAGCTCTTAAATCTTGAAGCCTTGGCCTAGGCACTCCCTTAGTAAGAATGTCTGCTAGTTGATCTGTGGAACAGGTTTTTCTTACATCCACCAGACCTTCGTGTACGCATTTACGAACGAAGAAATCCCTCACCCTTATGTGTTTAGTTCTTTTGTGGAACTCAGGGTTGTGTGCTAGTTTGATGGCTGCTTCATTGTCGACATAGAGTATGGGTACTACATCCATATTCATCAATTCGTTGAATATTCTCTGCAACCACACTAGTTCACGCGCACCTTCGCTTGCAGCTACGATCTCTGCTTCGGTCGTGGAAATAGCTACGGAAGCTTGTCTTCGACTTAGCCACGAAACTGCACCGCCAGCATATAGGCATACGACACCTGTTGTTGAACGTCCTGTTTGCTCATCACCAGCATGGTCAGCATCACTGTAGCCATTTATACAGGTTTGAGGATGGCTCGACTGATACTTGATGCCATAAGAAATTGTCCCTTTAAGGTACCGGAATATTCTCTTGACCTTGAGCCAGTCTGCCTCTGTTGGGTTTTCTAACTTCCTAGAAGCTACTCCAACGGCGTAAGCTATGTCAGGACGTGTACCTGTCATGAGGTACGCTAAAGCACCTACGGCCTCTCGATAAGGAAATTTCTTTTCAGGAACTCCGTCTACAACTTTCCCTGTTTCAGAAGTCTTATCGATTGGAGTGGTGACTGGGTTGCAATCTGCCATCCCAAAGCGGTCTAGAATCCGTTTGGTGTAGGACTCTTGGTTTATAAATATAGACCCATCCTTGTATTGCTGTAACTCCAGTCCCAAGTAATAGGATACTACTTTGCTTGTTATCTTTAGCGATTTGCCTAGTTCTTGCAAGAACTGGTCAGCTAAATTTTTATCTGTGGTGGCCACAAGCCCATCATCCACATATAGAGTTATAAGAATTTTCTTATTTCCCACTTGTTTGGTAAACAGGCAACAGTCAGCTGTGCACTGTACAAATCCTTTTTGCAGCAGTAAATCTTCGAAGCAGGTATTCCAACAACGAGGCGCTTGCTTGAGGCCATACAGGCTTCGCTGGAGACGACAGACTTTCGACGTTCCATCACTAAATCCATCTGGCTGTTGCATATAGATTTCCTCTTGCAATTTACCATTTAGAAATGCAGTCGATACGTCAAATTGGGTCAAGTAAAGCTTTTCTTGAGCACTGACACTTAATAAAGCTCTTATTGTCGCCATCCGGGCAACCGGGCTAAAAGTCTGGTCATAATCTATACCTTTGCGCTGTTTAAAACCTTTTACCACAAGTCTAGCTTTATATTTTTCTATGGTACCATCTGGGTTGTACTTTATTCTAAAGACCCACTTGCATGGAAGCGCTTTTCTGCCCGATGGAAGCTCACACAGGTTCCAAACATTATTATCTTCTAGTGATTTCAGCTCACTTTGCATGGCTTTCTGCCACTGAACTCTATCAGGTCTGTTTATTGCTTCCTGATATGTCTCTGGTTCTGACTCTATATGACATATGTAGTCATTAAGCCTCACGGGACGAGACAAAGTAGACCTATCTCGAAGGTTGTACCTGTGTTCCGTCTCCGGTTGATTAACTATTGTTGGTTCTTCAACTTCAACATCTTCAGCATCAACGAAATTATCAATAAGCTCAAACTCTTCACGCTCAACGTTTGGTTCAGGCTCAATCTCGGAAGGTGCAAGACCAGGATTGATACGTTCAACGTCAATATCTTCTCCCTCTGGGCTTGTGCTTGTAGAGATTCTAAACTCTACGTCACTTTCAAACGTAACGTCTCTGGACCTCACTGTTTTTATTCCGTCCCAGATGCGATATCCGTCAATTTCATATCCAATTAGTAAACCTTTAATGGCCTTCTTACTCATTTTCTTACGACACTGCTTTGGAATGTGGGCGTAACAAATGCTTCCTATTATTCTTAGGTGCGATATTTTTGGCTTCTTGCCATGCCATAGCTCGTAAGGAACTTTCCCTTCCACTTTAGTGGGACCGGTTCTATTAAGCACATAAGCAGCTGTATTAATCAGTTCAGCCCATAGCTTTTGCGGTAACTGTCCTCTCGCGTACATCATACAGCGAGCAGCTTCTACAAGAGTCCGGTTCTCCCTTTCACTGCAGCCGTTTTGTTCAGGCGTGTAAGGCATTGTCAACCGCTGTTGAATTCCGTAACTCTGTAAAATCTTCCGAACAGCTTCATTATCGAACTCACCACCATTATCGGTCAGTAATGTTTTTATTGAATGTCCGGCATTTCTAGCTTCTTCAAGCATTTGCTTAAGTTTGTCTTTCACTTCGGACTTTTCCTTAATAAAATAAACAAATCGATAACTGGAATAGTCGTCTTTGAAGAGAACGAAATATTTACATTTGGATATGCTTTGAGTAGCAAAGGGACCGCAAACATCTGCATGCATTAATTCGCCAGCTTTAGTAGCTCTATCTCTTATTCCAAAAGGCTTTCTATGTGCCTTACCAAAAATGCAACCTTCACATTTTACTTTGTCCTGTTTTAGAGCAATGCCTAATTCGCGTTTCACCACGCGTATGACGTGACTCTTATCTTGGTGAGCAAAGCGTTCATGGTACAGTTGTAACATATTGTTACCAGTCAGAGCATTAACCTCAATAGCTGTATTATGTTTTGGAGGAACTGTAACAAAACACAGTTTATATAACCCCCCATATGGAAGTCTTTTGCCAACAACTTTAGTTGCTCCGTCGATATTCAACTTGCACTCTTTAGTTGTTGAAATAAAGATGCTATTTGGCATCCTATCTTGTGCTGCTAGTGTCGAAAAAAGATTTTTAGTGAGAGTTGGTACTAGCCACACGTCGTTGAGGGTAATATGTGCTTTATTTCCGTTTACTGTTGACTCTACCACAACGGTTCCCTTCCCTAAAGCAGGTATCGTGGTCCCGTCTGCCGTCGTCTTCAAATTCTTGGAAGTTCGTGAACATTCGCCTCTTGACAGCTATATGTGTAGTCGCACCACTATCGACATACCAGTTGTCTAAATCTCGGGTTTCTCCCAGAGTGTACGCATCAATATACAGTGAAATCTGCTGTACATGTTTATTAGACTGCGAGCTGCTTGAACCTGGTGAGTTAGTGCTTGATGGCTTCGGTGGTCTCCCATCCTTTATCCATTTATAACACTTTCTAACTTTGTGTCCTTTACCGGAACAATATCCACAGGTGATATGCTCATCCTTTTTGATACGACGTTTGGCGGGCGTGGTCACTAGTGCTTCCTGCTGTGGTGAGCTCCCTTGACCGCCCAAATCTCTTTCGAAAGTGCACAGATGACTTGTCAAATTATCTATTGTCTTTTCGTTTTGTTTGAGCATTAGCCAGCTTGATTTGAAGTTGAAGTACCTCTCATCAAGTGTATCCAAGACTTTACAAATGAGAAACAGTTCTGGGAGCTTAGCTGTAGGATCCAGTTTATTAATCTCTACTTTCAAGTCAGTCCATACATTTTTCAGCTTAGACATGAGGGTGGGTATGTCATCCTCATTATTACGCTTCATTCCGAAAAACTCTAGACATAAACTATAAGCCTTGTCCTCACCCTGTCCATCAAATAGTCTGTGAAGCTCTTGCCAAACTTCGCGAGCAGTTCTATATCGCATGACTTTCTTCAAAGTGTCTTCGGTCATGTTGGTCGTCAATATCAGCAACGCGCAGCTCTCCGTCTTCTTATATTTCGCTAATGCAGCATTATACGCATTTACGGCGACGGCAGCAGCGGCGGCATCACTAGCTTCTGGAGCAAGAACTGGTTTTTGGAGCAGACCTTGCACTGCTTCGTAGGCTCCTTCCGTACCTTCGAGCATTATCGTGATTTTATACTTCCATGTACACCAATTTTCTTGACCAACTAATTTTCCGATATCAACTTTGGTAGAAAAATCCATCTTTACGGCATTTAAATAACTCCTGGGCCCATAACCTAATAGAGTGGCACGTTTTTGGAAGTAGTTATTGTTTGCAATAGATTTAAGCGATAATAAAAGATAATTTGTAATCCGATATATGTATAATATTTTACATTATTTTTACAAGTGACAAGTAAAAAGTAAACAACCGGTTTCATAGCAACCTGCCTTTTTTCTTTTAACAGTCCTAACCATCGGTTTCTTGGTTCCTGTACCCGAAGTCGGTGGTCTACTATTTTTTATATTTTTAAATGTATTTTTTAGATTTATATATTTCAAAATGTAATAAATATGTAAATTCGTTTATTGTGTTCTGGAGGTTGAATGAAATTGTGGTACCTGAGGGTTGTTCGAAGAATGTAAAGCTGCCGTACGGTTAGTACCTTAGAATCGGCTTTTCACAGTCCTTGTAATCGGCATGGTATGGTAAATGGTGTCATCGGCATAAGCGTATATTTAAACGTACTTAGGGAAACTCATCAAACACAAATCATTGACATAGATTTGGAATAAGGTAGGACCTAAGATACTATCCTGAGGAATGCCGAAAGTTACTAACTCTTCGTTACTCACGAAAGAATCTACTTTAACGGTCTGTGTGCGATCTTTAAAGTAGTCCTTGAACATCTCCAGCGGAGTGCCACGCACTCCAAGCATTTCCAGCTTAGAAATGAGGAGGGGGAGGAAATCGCGTCAAAAGCTTTTGAAAGGTCCAAAAATATACCGAGACATTTGTTTTGATTGTCCAGTTGTTTAGCTACAAGTTGTGTAAGTTCGAGTACAGCATCTTCTGTGGAGACTCCAGATCGAAAGTTAAATTGGTTTTTAGGTATGATTTTATATTTCTGTAAGTAGGTTTTTAGGTTATTACTAAGAATTTTTTCAAACATTTTAGATATAGTTGATAAAATAGAGATAGGTCTATAGTTATTGACACAGTTTCTGCCCCTCCCTTGTGGACTGGGTGGACTACTGCCTTCTTTAGCGCATTTGGGAATACTCCTGTTTGAATACAGTAATTAAATAAGGCAGTTAGTGGTGGTACCAAAAATTTACGACATTCCTTTAAAATACGGGTGAAATTCCATCCCACCCAGTAGCACTGTCATTACGTAACTGTAGAATAAGGGACTCCAACACAGAATTATCGACTTGCAGTATAGCCAGTGAGTTAGATGGGGAAAACAGTAATCGGTTTCTGGCTGCGATAGGAAGAGCCGTAGTATGGTTGATTATATCCTGTGCTAAGTTTCTACCTATGTTTGCTAAATAATGACAGACCTCATTTACAGATGATTTCGGATTGTCACTAATTTTAAGTAATTCACTGGGGCTGGAGTGTAGGTTTTGAGTGTTGGTTATGTCTTTAATTGTTTTCCAAAGAGTCTTAGGGTTATTTTTAGATTTTGTCAATTCACTTTGCTCATATGAAGTCTTTAATTTACGGATGAGTTTATTACAGAAATTCCGGTAGCGTCTGTAAGTTATATTAAGAGTTACGTTGTCCGGATATTTTTTATAATTAATATGCATTCTATCTCGATTCCTTATACATTTTAACATACCACTAGTTATCAACGGTTTTAAGCACCTTTTTTTACGTGAGATTCTTTTGTATATTTTATGTTTGTCTATGATTATTTTTAGTATATTTATTAATTCATTCATCGCTATATTCACAGATTGTATATTATAGATGAAGGAGAAATCAGTATTTGACAATTCTAATTTAATAGCGTCATAATTTAGTGAAAATGAACACATGGTAGTTTTCCTTTTAGACTGCATATCTTCAATAATCAATAACACCGGTTTGTGGTCGGTGATATAGGAATCTAATACAAGGGTACTAGGAGTGAGTTTAGACTTCAGAAGTATGTGATCATAGCATTTATTATGACGAGTACTAAGGAAGTGAGTCGGTAATAATCCATGGGATACATTCAAAATTAGGTAGTCCAAGGCGCGGTGGTCTCTATGTTCATCAACTATGTCAATGTTTGTGTCTCCGACAAGTGTTATATTAGGGAAGTGAGTTAGTTGTTGGTAAATGGTATCTAAGCTATCTAAGAAGGTGTCAAAGCTTTCTTTTGTAGAATATGAAGGGGAGCGGTAAATGGCCAGTATGGCTATTTTGTTATTTAATTCGCAGATTAGGCAATTCCCTTTCTTAAAGCTCGGTTCCCATACCGAATGTTTTATTTCAGATTTTATGTAAAACACAACACCGTCATTTTGATTGCAGTTAACCTTAGTTGAGTAAGAACGATAACCAGTTAATATAGGTAAGTTATTTCAGCCAACAATCCGTCAAAACAACGACATCTATATCGATTTTTATATTTTTAATTAAAATTTGCAATTCAGTGAAATTTTTGTTTATGCTACGTATGTTAAGTTGGAGAAGGTTATTTTCTGATAAATTAACAAACTTCTGACATTCCTCCGGAAGACAAGGAAAACTGTTCCCTGCCATAGAATTCAATTCGTTATTAATGTGTTTTATGGTAGCCATTGATTAAGAAAAAAGTACATGCAAACAGAGCCACTATATACATAGTTTCAAATATACCGTGGAGTCTAGTTTAATTATAGTTGTATTGAACACCGTTATTATCAAGCACATAAAATCATGTCAGTAAACGAAATACCGAAGAGTTTGTGTGACTAGGTTTTTATGAGTAATGCGTAGCACGAGTGAGATAGTGAATATGATGTGTAAGATAGTGTGGAGTAAAGAAGTGTAGGTTTGTTTACATAATATTTTTACAATTACGAACTTATTAATGTTATTAAATAACTGAAATATAAACGCAATAATAAAGTAACAAATAAACTGCACATACAGTAATGAGCTATTAAGTATTACCTAAATTCAACAAACACTTTTCTGAGGTTATTTTTATATACTTGTCTCCCTCCTGTTTACGAAGAAAGATGTTTCCGTTGGCCGTCCAACAGTATGTAGAATCCATTCATTTTGGCATATTCCCGGGCCTGGTAGAACAGCTTTTTATAGCTTGGAGGTAGTTGTTCAGTTATATATACCTGTAAAAGTTTTCCTTGAATTCCGATAAGTTCCGTGTTGAGTTTGTATTTAAGGATAAGCTTGTTTTTGTTGTTACTACAATTAAGGATATAATTACACACAAAAAAATATTTAATATTTGAGGAGCAAAAATAAACATTGTTAATTATAAGGTAAATGGTGAAAATAAGGTATAATGAAAAAAAATATATGAAAAAATTATATATTAATTAACTTAGTTCCTACTATGGAAACCTTGAAACAATTTATAGTGTCTATATAAAAATCTATTGAGTGTTAAATAAATAGAATGACATTGAGAGGTTGCTAACACATTTTTTTAATTTGGTATCCATTTGCGAGTTATTACACGCTTTATATTAGCTTCACTTGTATGTTTGTTTGTATGTTTGTAATTAGGCGCGATTTTGACCCACTTTAAACTTTGCAGATTTATCGAGGACCGATGACAATACGGTAATTTAAAAAAAAAAGTAAAAGTAGAAAATAATTTTAATGTAACAAAGCGTGGGGTGCTTTCTGAAAATATTTCAACAACGTCGCCCACGCTTATTACACTAAAATTATTTTCTACTTTTTAGTTTAAAAGTGAGTTTGTTTAGTTTTTACACGCTTTTTATTAGCTTCACCTGTATGTTTGTTTGTATGTTTCTTTGTATGTTTGTAACCGACTCCTTTGGGCGCGATTTTGACCCACTTTTAACGGCCAGATTTTGTTCAAACTTTGTAGATTTATTAAGGACCAATGACAATACACTAATTTGAAAAAAAAACTAAAAAAAAAGAAAAAAGATTAAACAAATAAGTATTTTTTAGTCTATCTAAAACCAAATAGTTTCAAAAAACTAAACAAACACTTTAAAACTAGAAAGTAGAAAATAATTTTAATATATGCTTGGGTGCTTTCTGAAAATATTTCAATAACGTCGCCCCACGCTTTGTCATATGAAATTTTTTTTCTACTTTCTGGTTGTTTAGTTTTTTAAAACTATTTTTTTGCTATCCTATTTCTTTTTAGGAACTTTTTTCGATATTTAATTGAAATATTTTAACAATGAAGCATTAAAATCATTTAAAAATAACAATTTTATTTCTGACAAAATACAAAAAATAGTTCGCGACCCTGCCAGGATTCGAACCCGGAATCTTCTAATCCGTAGACAGACGCGTTAACCGTTGCGCCACAGTGCCAGTTGGTTATTGTGTTGAAATTACGAACTTGACTGTGCACACATTATGTGAAAGTCGTCGTCGTCGTATGTCGAAATCGTCGTTACAATTTTTCGATCTAGCCCCCTTTCGCAGCGCGCCTTATGGAACTTCGTTCCAAAAACATACATATTATATTTGTCAGGTTATAAAGAATAGTAATACTTATCAGAGTTATATTCACTACAAAATACAAATGAATGGAAACAGAATATAACAAGTTTTCTTTATATATCAAAATTACATTAAAAATCGGTATCTTCAGGTCCAGATGTCTCTACTGGCTCTGTTTTTGGGTCAGCAGATACTAAAATTACATTAAAAATCGGTATCTTCAGGTCGAGATGTCTCTACTGACTCTGTGTTTGGGTCAGCAGGTAATCAAAGTTTAATCGTTTCAGGTAGAAATGCGTTACGTGAAGGGTTTCTTTTTTGTCTCAAGCAACTAGTGAAGGGATCTGAACTTAGCAAGATCCAATAATAAAAATCTAAGTTACATTCTTCCCTAGAAAACTTTCTGGAAAAGTTGAGCCGGTACGATCGGAAATGCTTGTTCTGGGCTTCTGCAGCTTCTTCCGATAGCTGTTCAATTGGAAGCAGCGAACTTTTTATGATTTTGCTTCCAGGTACCAATATCTTGTGCATAGTAGGTGTCATTGGGTGCCAGCCATCTTTTTCTACGTACAATTTTGCTGTGTCGTACGCATTCGTATCATATTTTTCTGTATCAATTTCATGGCCACCAGAAATAGTTTATAAAATAACCTTGAATCTGTAAATCAGTTCAAAGTTAATACCTGTTATGTCTGAAGCCAATTCGGGGTTTCCAAAAAGCCTCCTGCTTATATTGCCATCATTGGTGTTGCCAAAGTTGGCCTTTGGAATCTTGAATGTTTCCTCTAACTATGATTGATTAATTTTCAGGAAAACATCTTGGTGTTTATTTGCCATTACCCATCGTTGCTTAATTTGTGATTTTACATAAGAAAATCTGGGTTTAATGACTTCTTTAGGGTCTTTGTTGTGGCCATAGCGCGTAAGGAGAAAATTCACATTATAATCAAGTTTTTCATTTAAAGTTGGTAAATTTTGACTCTTTTGTTAGTCAAATATGCATTTGACGATTCACTACTTTAGTACATACCCGAGGTAGTAGGTAGACCTGAAACAAAAAAAACAATTGTAATACAAAATATCGCACACTCAATTTTTCCTATATTTAACAAAGAGCCTATCAAAAGGGCTTAGCTCAAAAAAGCGGCCTAGTGCGAGTCAGACTCGCCCATGAAGGGTTCCGTAGCAGCAAGTAACGTCCTATAAAAGTTCTTGTAGTTCGTTGTATCGATGTTTTAATAATAGTGAATTAATTAAATGAAAGGGAAATTGCGGTTTACGATTTATGACGTATTAAAAAAACAACTTACTAGATCTCGTTCAAACCATTTTTCGGTGGAAGTTAGCATGGTAATGTACATCATATATTGTTTTTAGTTTTATCATTCTCTTATTTTAGAAGTTACAGGGGGGGGGGGGGGGCACATTTTACCACTTTGGAAGTGTCTCTTGCGCAAACTATTCAGTTTAGAAAAAAATGATAAAAGAAACCTTAAAATCATTTTTGAAGACTTATCCATACATTGTTTGGTTGGATGGTTTGGTCCCACGTATGGTTTTGATGAAAAAAAAGTTTTTGAGTTTCTGTTCTAACTATTACCCCCAAAATTTAATGTTTTTTTTCTATTTTTGTGTAAAAATATTAATACGGTTCACAGAATACATCTACTGGTCAAGTTTCAACAGTATAGCTCTTATAGTTTCGGAAAAAAGTAGCTGTGACATACGGACGGACAGACAGACAGACAGACATGACGAATCCCTAAGGGACCATAAGACGAATAAAAAGCGCGATTTTGCGTAGCTATTTCGTATGGAATTTGTTAGTTACATATACTATACAGTATAATGAAAATTATTACAGAGAGAATGTTAATTAAATTTTTCTGTAACGAAAACAAATTGTTTTTACCTGTATTATCGCAATCCATCACAGTTAAAACGAAAATATTAGCTTGAAATGCATAATGCACTTTGGAAACTTATAAGTTTAGGAGATCTCCGAGACCCGACAGGTACACACTTGTTCACTATCGAATTCCGACCGATTGAAAGTCGACTCCCGCGCTTCGAAGTCGGGGGAAAGGGGATGTTATATTGTACATAGAACTATTGAATCACCAATCGTATTACCTTACCTTACCATTATATTGATTTTTAAATAAATACTTTTGTGCGTCTAAATTATGAAAATGTATGTGCGCTGCGTCGCCCAGGCGGCGCAAATTGCAAGCGTGTGCTGAACCGAATCCTCACTGCAGTCGCAGTGTTGTCAGGCAGGACTCAGTTCCCTGCTAGCGACCAACTGCAGGTACTTCCTGAAGCAACCTTGCCGGGAAAGGACTTGCGTCAGTCGGAAGGGAAGGATCCTATGCTGCCGTCCTGCCCACTCGAGGATGACCGGCTGGAAAGACTCCACAGCGGCCAAACCAGCGTATCTCTTCGGGCGGAGGCCGAAAGCCGCTCTTCGCCCGCAAGTCAGTCGTCCGCCGATAAACTTCGCCGAGCGATTACGCTTCCAAGTCCTACGGGGGTATTCCGAACAAAGGTGCGGTAACGTCGTATGGCTCTAACCGCCAATATTCTCTAGGGTCACCAGAGGCGTACCTTATTTATTTATTTATTTATTTTATTTCGGATCACCAACAAATGATACACACATCAAATATGAATATAAAGAAAACAAAATACATGCCCTGTGCTCATTCAGTTATAGGTAATCACAGCTAACAAAGGATAATTATTAGTACCATCTAAATTAAACTAAAAGAATATAATAAAAATTGATAAAAAGAAGACAACTAGTTAAAAGAGCTATAAAAAAACCTAAAAACAGCAATTCAATCAGGATTCCTCGACTGGTCCAAGCTCGCCATAGTTTAATTCTGGCGAGCCCAGGCTTATCGAAGTACAGACTCAAAATGGTCTATGATTTTGTTCTTGAAATTAGGCAAGTTATCTCCAAAAATGTCCAAATCCAACAAACGAGAAAGTTCGTTGTAAGACTTTACCATTCTGGTCAACGGTGAGTTAAGCCCCAGATTAGTCTTATATCTACGTAAACTGAACAGTCTGTAGACACTTGAGCGTGACAATCTACTTGGCGCTGAGATGTATATTCTTGAGATTAGCTCAGGACAATCTATTCTATTATTGAGTAAGTTATACAAGAATGAGAGATCAAGGAGTTTCCGTCTATCGTTCAGTGATATTAAATTGAAATGTTTCAAGCGAGCGCTGTATGAGTTCAGAGTTCTGCGAAATTCCGTGTTATACGTAAGATGACTAAGAAACCTTCTTTGTGTTCGTTCGAGACGATTTCTGTGACATTCATAGTGTGGGGACCAGACTTGAGAGCAATATTCCAGTATACTACGTACCAAGGCATCGAAAAGGAGGATCTTAGTTTTTGGTAACCTAAATTGTTTGGTATTTCTAGAAATGAAGCCACACATTCTTGATGCATTAAGTATTATCTTATCCAGATGAGCATTAAATGTTAGTTTACTGTCAACCAATACCCCCAAGTCCCTTATACATTCGACTTCCCTAAGGGGTTGATTATATATTGTGTATGACCCTTGTACCTTTATTTTATTTCTAGTGAAGGAAATAAAATTACACTTGGCCACATTTAGATACATTTTATTAAGCTCACACCATTTAACTAGGCGGTCAACATCGTCTTGAATTAAGTTGTAATCGTCGAGACCCCTAACATGACGTAATATTTTGTGATCGTCAGCGAATAAATATGCAGTTGTGTGATGGAAACATTCCGATATAGAGTTAATCAGAATTAAAAACATAAGAGGTCCCAGGTGTGATCCCTGTGGTACGCCTGAATGAGCAATAAACTCATAGGACTGAACGCCATTCACCACCACAAAGGACCTACGCTTGGTAAGGTAAGACTCAAACCAGCTCAGAATAGATCCTCCAATTCCAAGCTCAGTAAGCCTCAATAATAACGTGGCATGATCCACCTTGTCAAAGGCCTTGCTGAAATCTGTATATACAGCATCCACCTGAACTCCTTGATCCAGATGGTGGGATACAGTGTCTATAAAAGTTACAAGATTGGTGATGGTGTTGCTTGTGTAAAACCATGTTGTTGCTCAATAAGATGTGGCTTAACTAAACTGTTAAGGTAAGGGTATATTAGGGATTCAAAAATTTTAGGTAAGATAGACAAAATAGAAATTGGCCTGTAGTTCTTAACAATATTTTTAGGACCATCCTTGTGGACAGGGACTATTTTAGCAGTCCTCCAGTAAGAAGGAAACTGCCCTGTACGGAGGGATTCATTGAAGATGATCGTTAGTGGGAAGGATAATTGATTAGCACAGTTAGTCAAAAAAATGGCTGGTAGGCCATCTGGGCCCGGCCCCTTATTTAAGTCTAATCTTTTTAATTTCTTATGGATATCAGATTCATGCAATACTAATGTGTTTAGATAGACTGAACCACCAATAGAAGCCGGACTTGTAGAAATGTTAGTCGCCCGTAGGCCATTAGATCTACTGTAAATGGAAGAAAAATGCTTGGCGAATAGGTTACTAGCGCTAATCACATCAGTTGCTTTTTCATCGTCTAAATGCATGTCAGATTGTATACTACTCTTACAATTCCGTTTGTGTTTAATGAATGTCCAAAAATATCTCGAATCTCTAGCAATGCTTTTTTCGAGGCTTTCACAATATGATTTATAACATTGGTGCATTATGTTTTCAGATCTAGCCTTCAATAGATCCAGGAGTATTTTGTCCATAGGATTTTTGTATTTTTTGAATCGCATCCTTGTTCGCTGTTTTTCCTTAAGACACCTAACTAAACCTCTCGAATACCAAACCGGATATTTGTTATTCTTTGGCTTGGTCATTGGTACTAATTTAGCTATTATATTGTGTAAAATCTTGTAAAACTGAGTTAAAATCTCATCAACGCCTTTACAGACCGAGAATGAGTTCATCCAATCAACTCCGTTTAACTCATTCTGAATTGCAACATAGTCAGCTTTGTAAAAATTAAGTCTAGGTAACTGACACGTATTAAGATTACTTTCGGCGCTAATGGTCAGTTCGGTTTCCAAGGGGGGATGATAGTTATCTATTGCTGTAAGTATGTCTCTAGATTCACTGACGGATATACACACATCAAAAGTGTCTAGGGATCAACATATATTTTTGCAATAACTTTTCTCCTGATTGATATTAATTAAAAATTTCTTTAAGGATTCATCAAATAAAGTGTTTTCGTTTGTCACAGTAACGATAAACCAAGTCACCTTTGCATTAGTAAAGAAATTTGCCATTTTCCTAATAAAGGGATTTTTGACATTTGAACCACTAACATTAAAGTTCGAAAAAAAGACTGAAATAACAGTTTTCTTTAAAATTTTATTAGGTAACTTAAACAATTAATAATCCGTGTTTCTACCGCGAACACTAACAACACAAGAACATCGGTTTGGCATACTCAAAATGAGTTCATCCAAATCACGCTGTGGAATGGCCGCCCATGTTCGTTGCAACAACAAAAAAAGGTCTTCTTGCGACTGGATACCCTCCATATTCGGCAGAGCTCTTCTCTGTAGCATATCCCATGCATGCTCAATCGGGTTCAAGTCTGGCGACTGAGCAGGCCAGGGCAGGACATTGATGTTAGCTGCGGCGAGAGTCTGTCTTACAACTCTTGCGGTGTGCGGTCGTGCATTATCATGCATTAACTGAAATAAGGGACCGATTTGCACTTGTAGAGGAACGATGACGTCTGATACAATCGTCTCAGCATAAATTTGAGCGTTGAGGTTGCCTCTGATCCAAATCAAATCAGTTCTTCCGCCGATCCAAATACCCGCCCATACCATGATGGTTCCACCACTATAAGGATGGACTTCCTGGCAGGATTTTAATCGCTGTTGGCGTCCAGGGGTTCTCCAGTGTCGTATACGTCTTGTATCCGGTCTCATACCAAAACGAGACTCATCAGAAAAGCACACGAAACGCCATTGTTCTTCTGCCCAATTTCTGTGTTCAAGAGCCCATTGATATCGAATCCTACGATTGTGCATTGCTATAGGTGGTACCCGTAGCGGTCTTTGGGAATGAAGGTTCACTTCATGCAAGCGGTTTCTGACTGTTTGGTCGCTAATTAAGTTCCCTGAAGAGTGATGAAGCCTCACGGCTAACATCATGGCGGTTATTGTTGGAGCTCTTCGAGTTAAGATTTGAATGTATCGGTCTTGTCTCCGTGTGGTGCAGCGATACCGTCCTCCATGGCGCTCAGCCACGGTACCAGTGCTTCGGTAACGTGTCCAAAGTCGACTGATAACACTCTGACTTGTATTCAGAGCTAAAGCCACAGTACGTTGCCGGGAACCAGCTTCTATCATTCCCACGGCTCTGAGCATTTCTTCCCTGCTTAAATGACGTCGCCGCTCCATAATAACGTTGGTTTTAATCAGTAGTAGGGAAACAGTAGCACTAATAATTTCTTCAATGCGTTGTATGTTTTTATAGGGAAAATATTGGCAGCTGATTTTCATCTTTTACTCGAATTTGATTGACAGTTCCTGATTCAAATTATGAAATGCACCAAAAAGGATCCATATAAATTTATAAAATCATAAATTTATTACAAAGCCACATCTCAATCTCAAGAAATCCGCATAAAAATGCTTGATCCCTAGACACTTTTGATGTGTGTATTTGATTCAGATGAAAGAACCAGATCCAGAATTTTGAACTGATGGTTTTTTATGGAATTAAACTGTTTCAAATTATTTAAAGCAAGAAATTCAGACATGAGATGGTAAAACGGACAACTAGATCCCTTTAAATCAGTAAAATTGTCGCCATCATTTGATATCCAGGTAAGGTTAGAAAGATTAAAGTCACCCAACACTAGTGAGCGGTCATAATTCAAGAGATTAGCGCTCACTCTGTCTACAAACTGCTCAAATACCTCCAAACGTACTGGTGGCGGTATATAAACTGCACCGATACAAACTTTGACAATATTATTACCTTTCCTAAGATTGATTACAATCCACAGATCTTCTACTATACTGTTATTTTCAAATTCGTGCAATCTAACTGTGCTAATTTCCTTTTTAACTGCAATCATTACGCTGCCACCTGTCTTTTTGGAAAGATAACCCGTCAGTCACAATATATCTATCGTCAAATAATTCACTATCCGTTATGTTACTTTGAAGCCAAGTTTCGGTAACAATTATTATATCGTAATTATTAAGAGATACATTTTTATAAAAAGTATTGGTTTTTGTATTCAAACCTCTACAATTCTGATAATAACAATTAATTTGTGCGAATCTTATAAAGATTATGTGGCGACTTCCACATTCAGCGCAAGCAAAAAAAAAAACATACAACAGCGCCATCTACCGAAGGAACATTGAACTACGGAGAAAACACGTAACGATCTATACGGAGTAACTACTAATCCTGCATCGCGAAAGTAATATTCTCGCGCCGATTAGCATATATACAACATCCCAACATCAACTGTTGGGCAGTGGCCCACCAGGCACGATCACCTCGCCTGGTCGGAGGATCCTCCCTTTGTGCTGGAGGAATACGTCACCCGTTCCTCCACAGTGGTGACCCCGACGTGATTGGAAGCAGCCTTCAAGAAAGCAGATCAGCAGCGCCATCTTGTTCACTCCCACAGCGATGTCTCAGCCAGCCAGCAACTTCGGCCTCAACAGGGACACCACACGCAGGACGCGACCGCTCCAGCCTGATAGCCCCTACGGCCTCAACAGCGTCTAGGCACAGCAAACTGCACCTACGGTCCACGTAAGAAGAGCATCTCTCTCCCGTCTATGTCTATGCAGCAGCCAGCCACTACGCAGCAACCGCCCCGACTCACTGGGGACTTCACCGCAGCACCGCGCACTTATACAATACGCGATTTTATACAATACTACTAACGGAAGCCAGATCCCTAACTAAAATTGCTGGTGAAGATTCAGATTTTCTGACAAACACACGTCCACTCCTTACCCAAACAAATTTGTATTTAGCCTCTCTAGCCTTTAGTCTCGCTGCTTTGTGAAGTTCTTTGTTATGCGAAGAAAGGTTTTCCACCACATAGACAGCCTTTTTATCTCCACTCATGCCTAGGTGTGCTGTACTCAGCTTTTCCAATGGATGAGCCTTGTTGAACTTTATAACTGCAGCTAACAATCCGTCTCGAACCAACGGGCTACGTAGTTTGACAATTATAGACTTCGGCCGTGAAGACGATGGATTAGTTTTTGCAACTCTCGTACATATATGGATGTCACCATCATTAAGATCGAACTTGACTGTTTTGGCTAGCTGCATTATCAAAGTAAGTAAATTTTCCTTCTTATGTTCGGGTACACATTGTATTTCAATGTTAGAGGCCCGGGTATGTTGCTCAATATCAGCTAGTCGCTGAGTTAGCTCTTTGTTGGTAGCACTCAATGCTGCAATATCTTTTTGGAGACGTATAGTCAATTCAAATTTATTATTCATCTCAGATCTAATTGCTTCAAACTCGGTGTTTATAAAATCCATGGACTCCTTAAATGAAATAACCTCATGTTTCAGAGCAGTTATATCAGTTTTAATTTCTTGCAACTCAGAAGTAATAGTTCTCCTAACCAACTCGAGCAGTTCTGTAGACAATGCAGATTTCAGCTCATTTCGTATAATATCTCTTATGTCTTCCTTTGAGAGACACTGATGAATTGGTCCGTGGTCAATCAAAGCGGGAGACGACGCTCCTCTTGACTGTGAGCGTTGTGTTACCCAATTTGGGGAAGATAGTTCGTTGTCGGTGCGACGAATTGGCGTGTTGGTATTATCACCTTTGGGTATCTTGCCGACACAGACAGGACATGACCAATTCGAATCTTTTTGTGATTTTTTGCCTGCTCTATAGGCGCAAAGCAGATGACAACCCTCCTTGCAAGTTACGCTTATTCTGGGGTACACACCGGTGCATCATACAGCGCCATTGATCGGACAACCTCCGTGTACAGCTCAACTAGACTGCAGGGGATCCTGCTGGAGTAAGAAAAAAAACAAACCCACGTCCCCATTTCCATTTGCGGGCGCCATTTTAAATTTTTTTAAAGCGTAAGTCACTACCACAATTCTAACAAATACAACGACACGTATGTAAATATTCAATGTAAAGCGTGCCAAAGAAATGGATATACATATCTACATACATACCTACATACATACGCTCGAAAAACACAACAAAGTACGCTTCACGTATGAACGTGTTTTTAAGTGGGATTGAGTTATCACGCCCAGCATCATAACACGGGCGCAGGCTCGTTGAAAGGTGAAGCATTACACACCCTGCACTATACGTAAAGACGCCCCTGTGTATAGACTACTACCGAGAATAGAATTAAGTAGTAAGATCCACCCAAATTCTAAAGATCTTCTTTTTAATTAATCACCATAAGCAAACGTCTAATAAAAAAATAACTTCAACCATTCATGGAGCATATCTCTAGCTCTTTATTCGTGCTGAAGATCACAACACATCCACCACAATTTTTAATCTCAAATTCAAATGAATTATGCATTATATATATTTTAACATGCAGTTGGGCCTTGGAGTGGCTTGGAGAATGGTTTAGTATCACGCGAACCGCGACTGTTTACGCACGGTTCCTAAGCCATTTATGTTTTTTTTAAATATATAGTCTGTGGCTTCCCGCGCTTTTACGACGTTCATGACATGTGACAGGTAAGAAATAATATGAAATATTAAGCTTAAATGTTAACTAGCTGAGTTGTGCGGTGCTACCCGCGGTTATTGTGTGGTAAATCGCGAATAACGCCGAAGAGCGAAGCTAAACAATAAAAAAATTGCCTAGGTTACTCAAGTCATCTACTATCTGCCTGTGTCCCGTCAAAATCGGTACAGTCCGAGTTTAGCCGAAAAAAACAGACAGACAGATAAAATTTTTAGAAATTCATTATTTGAATTATGAACCGTTTATACCAATTTTGATATGCATTTACTAAAAAGCTGATAATTTGGAATTACAAACAAACACTTCATTTTATTTTATTTAATATGGAAATTTAAAAAAAAAAAAATTTTTTATGTATTTTAAAATAATATTTATAATAATATTGATATTCAATGGGAAAAGCTTGAAAAAAAATTTTTTTTAATGAATTATAAACAATAAGAAGCGGCCAAGTGCGTGTAATGGCGCCTACACACAGTGCCGGCGGGTATTCATGCCGCTGGACTTGCCGCACAAACAACCGCTAGGCCGCCGGGTTGCACGGGATGCCGGCGGCAGTTCGTTCTACACGACTGTCACAACCGGAATTATGCTTGGCGGCTTTGCGCGGCATGTGCTTGGCGGCTTGTAATGCCGGCGGCACGGACTCTCGGTATAAAGCCGGTGGCACTGCCGCCGGCACTGTGTGTAGGAGCCATAAGGCAACGTAAAAATCCACGCGTAAAATCGTATCCAATAGATAATTGTTATGTTTACTTAATAATGCGTTAATTTTGTATGACGTTTTACAAGAAAGCGCATTTTACAAGTGAAGCCTCTATAACTCCTGAACTAACAGTCATCTAATCCGTTATAGTTTACCTTTCAACGACCATCACAAATTTTTCTTGCAACTCAGAAGTATTAGTAAACAAAAACAAGTTTATAAGTTTTAAATGAGAATATTTCTTTCATACATTGTTTCACGAAATGAAAGCCATAAATAATTTTCCCCTGTTGGCGCCATATTTTTTTACTGCTACTCCGCTTCTTCTAGTCCTTTTTAGGGTTCCGTAGTTCATGACTCGGAGCCCTTATAGATTCGTCATGTCCGTCCGTCCGTCCTCGACTTACCGGCCAAACGGTTTGTGTTAGATTCTTTCCATATATCCAAAATTTAACATAAAAAAAAAATCAAAAACCCAATTATCTATTGGATAAGATTTTAAATTCATGCATGCATGCAAGCATTAAGTGACTATAGAACTCTATACTATGCGTAGCCTGACACGCACTTTACCGATTTTTATAAGTATATCTAGATATATTAGATTAGAGAGAATAAATATTTATTATGAAGGAAGGAAATATGAAATGTTAAAACTTAAGTAAAATTTTGATATTTACATTTGTTTTTTTATTATCTAATTGTAGTAACTAATTGTAATAAATTTCCTATTAAACTTTATACCAGTATTGATTACGATTACGATTACGATTATATATATATATATAATATACTCTATTGCTCATAAGTTCATAACACATACAAACTGCACACTCATATCTCAATTTACAAGTTACAATTTTATTGTAATACTGTTAAAATGTAAAAAATGGCAATTTATGTAAGTAGCCCACAGTCTCCCAAACTGAGTTATACTCGTATTCTGGGAGCCTGTAAGTTCTCTTTATGCATGGTGAAACATGGTGAAAGTGAACACTTTTTTACAATATGGATTGAACTTGGATTCATTACTCTTTTTTGGCTCGATTGGCCTCTAAACACCCGAATCTCGCCATAAAATATCTTCGAGTGGATCTTAATTAAGCATAAATCATAATTTTAACCAAAAGGAACCGACTTCAAAGAAAAACTATTCCGAGTACCCAAATCGCGACAATTCTGCCTATGATATTTGAGGATTTCCCTCGATTTCCTTGTGATCCCATCATCAGATCCCGATATGGCGATGGAACCAACTGTAAGCTACGTCCATTCCAATGCAAAAATAATTTTTGAAATCGGTTCTTAAACGACGAAATTATCGCTGAACATATATCAAAAAAACAAAAAAAAAAAAAAAGATTCCGACGAATTGAGAACCTCCTCCTATTTTTGAAGTCGGTTAAAAAAGAAAATTATCCAGCTTTTGATTTATAATATAATAATTTTCATTTAATATTTACATAACAACATACATTCATTTGATTAGCTTTTGTCCGTGACTTTACATAGTTATATAAAGTTTCATATACATATGTTCAGCAGTTTTTGCTTGAAAGAGTAACAAGCATCCTTACATCCTCACAAACTTTCGAATTTACAATCATCATCACCTAAGTCCGACGTCCGCTGCTGGACATAGGGCTCCCACCAAGGCGGGGAGCCTTACTGTGCCGACCGCATACATCGGTGTCCCACGATCTTCACCAGGTCGTCTGACCACTTAATAGAGAGCCTACCTACGCTCTGTATTCTAATACAATATTAAATAGGATTTGAATTGAAATTCAGATTGATTTTACCTGAAGTTTTTACCTGAACTTGAAATACCTCGGCGTGACCATCGATCGCACGCTCTCCATGAAGCACCACGTCAACAAGATCATTGCCCAGGTCCGTGTCGCGCGTTCCCTTCTGCGACCCGTACTATCGTCCCGACTGCCGCTTCGTGCGGAGCTTGGTGTGTACAAGACATACATCCGCACCCGTCTTACGTATGGTGCCCCGGCCTGGTTTGCACTTGTCTCCGAGACAAACCGCCGCCGCCTACGTGCGCAACAATCGCTCGCACTACTCACCATCACTAACGCACCTCGCTTTGTGCGGAATAAGACGATCTCCGGGGATCTGCGTGTGGAGAGCCTGGACGACTTCGTGAGACGCCTGAGCTCCAACTTATTCGTGAGTACCGATGGCTCACAAGCTCGCCACATGGACTACCATCCTGAATGATTTCACATTTTTCGAGTCAGTCGTTTGTTATTGTCTTAGCAATCTCTCAACATTTTATAAAATACCTTTCTAATGATTTTACATGTAGGAAGGGAGGAAGGGAGGTAACCCAAATAAAAATAATTTAAGTGATTTATTTTTTAAACATATCCATGCAAAGTTTCGTCTTTCTAGCACTAACCGTTTGGGGAGTAAACCGAAAACAGACGGACATGGCGCATCTATAAGGGTTCCGAGTCGTGAACTACGGAACCCTAAAAATAAGGTTTGGCCTACTATACCAAGTTGAATATCAAGCTTTCCTTCTCTTTACAGTGCTGTTTTGTTGCGTAGTTTAGGCGATTCACACACTGGCGACGCGAACACGCGCGTAGGCGCGGGCAGCCAATCCCGAAGCTGCTAGCCGCACGCGCTCACGCGCCTAGGCGCGTGTTCAGTGTGTTGGACCTGGCGTGTTTTCTATATTAATCGATGTACTTGCATACAATATTTAAATCTGCCGCTCCGCGCTACGCGTCGTAGCGCGGTGCAGTGTGTGAATCGCCTTACTCCCTTAGTCGAATCATAAGCAGTGCGCTCACGGGTGACTTTTGTCGCTGTGACAAAAAAGTTTTTGTCATGTCGCGTCGCGTCTTAAAATCTGAGTGCGCACACGGCGAATGACAGTCAGTAAACATTTTTGTAAATCCATGGTTCATTAATCGATATGCGTTTGAAGGAGACAGTCATTATTTGCGAATTCATACGGCGTAAAAGTTTTCGAATGAGTGTAGAAAATTTTAATGAATTACTGCATATTTTCAAAGTATTCACCACATAGTTTAGTACACTTTTCCCTTCGCTCAAACCACTAATTATAACATTTATTCCACTTTAAAGTTGGGGTGTTAAAAATGTTTTGAGATTCAAAATTTAAACACATTCGAATATAGAACTGTTCCAAATTCAAAATTGCCGTTAAATATGGAAACGACAGAACTTAAAAGGCATGCCTAGTATTTATTATATTAAAGTATATATATTAAATGTCAGAATATTCTTTTAATCTTTTGTCGAAAAGTGCTGGTCTTCTTTCCACTTCTTCTTTAAGTACTTCATTATCAATTTCGTCCTCGTGCACAGTCACGTTTGACGCCATAATTGCTTATCACCAGCGAGCAATCAAAAGTAAGCGGAGAGCGGGCACGGAAAATGGCGTCAGGATAAACTGTTTTGTAGGGATTTTTGGTTCGATTCGAATCAGAACATGAAGAATCGATTATTAAAAAAAACGATTTCTAAAAGATCGATTCTAAATCTTTTCTGTATTTACAATATAAATATAAATCCATTTTATGAAAAACAAAAATATTCATACAATCTGTGGGATCTCTTATCAGTAAAATCATCGATTTTTTAGTTCAAGGAATTCGATTATAACAATTATTTTTATTACCATATCAAATTAATACATTCAGCTAATTGTAACTATTGTAAATATTTTTTATACCAACACAAACAATCGACAGTCGATTTTTAAGGGTAAAAATCGATTCTGTGCATCGATTCAGTACAAAATTAAATTTTTTGGGCCGAAACATTGATTCTTCGATTATTGTGTAATTCTCAAAATTAAATAACATCTGGTAACCTTTCAACCAGTGTTCACTTAAACAAATTATATCATATTTCATTTTCTCTAAAACAATTCAAGCTCTAGTAATTTCGAAGAAAAACCTTGAATATTTTATTAGAACAACTTCAAGGCATACTGCTTAGACCCTTTATGATAATGTGGTGATTGAACGCTAGGAGACACTTTTGTTTTGATTACCATGCTATTTCAAACAGAATCCCCTGTTGTCTGAAAATATAAATAAAAAGTTAGTCCTTTCCGCTTTTGGCTTAGGGCACGGGCAGAAACTGTTTTGTCACCCGTGCGCGCGCTTCTATCAAAATCTAAGCGGCGCGCTGACAGTTTTGTCACAGGCTTGTATATATATATATATATATATATATATATATATATATATATATATATATATACCATATATACCATAATATAGGAGATAAATAAGGAGAGAGCAAGCGTACAAAGCGAATCACGGAAACGCTCACAACGTATCATGCTATGCCACAAACGGTCACCCATCTCGGTACTGACCGCGCCGTCCCGTGATTGCTTCCAATCACCTCGGCCACCCGGCTATGAGTGTTTTCAGTATGTCTATTACCTGTATAAGACGATATGACGCCTTTATGACGATGAAATGTGATACTTAATTACCTACACGCATTACGCATCAAACGAAGAAGTATTAGATTACCAGATTAAAATATTTACTATAAAGCTCAAGAGTTTGTTTGTTTGTTGCCTTGGATAGCACGTTAAGCCGTCGGTCCCGGTTGTTATGAACACCTATGGCAATGGTTATTGGGAGATAAGTGTTGTTGGTTGTTGGGATGTTGATTCCTCCGAACTGCGATTCTATGTTCCTCTTTGTATTCATTGCAAATATTTGTTTCGATGTTTGGGTGTTTTCTATGTATAATATAATATGTATGTATTTTCAAAAAAAAATGTATAAGTATGTATTTATAACATTTGTCTAGTATCCATAACACATACTCTGCTTAGTTTGAAACTAGATAATGTTGTGTGTCATTCGTTCGAAATAATTATTTAATGCCACTCTTAAACGTTGCCTCCTATCCAATAAAAGAAACCTAAATATAAAATAACTAAAATATCTTTCTTCTTTTCAGATTTATCACAATTTACATTTATTTTGAAAACGCAATTCAAGATGGCGTTCTGTGAAAATTATTCCAAATTCGAATTGCATATCAACAACGAATACTACATAAAAGATGTATTGTATTTGTTTAACATATTTTTTAGTGTTTTAATAACAATTTGTGAAACAATTTACGATAATAGTTCATACATATTTTGTGCTGTGATATTTATTTTAATATTAATAGTGTTATACAAGAGTTATTGGAGTCCTGTACTTATAAAAAGAGTAAGTATCCGATTGTCTATGATTTATTATGTTATTTTGATGGTAGTCAACAATTCATTTTAAAATAGGACAAAAAAAGAAAATTATCTCTCCTAATAGGGTTGGTGTTGGAATTAAACTAATAATAGGTAACCTCCTAATTACCAATGAACTATCGAAGGGCCTTAGAAAGGTACTTACGCGAACGAAGGTGAGAAATAAAAAAAACACGCATTTATTACTAGAGCTTCTTTATAAAATACTACCTAGCTGGCGTGAAGGCCGTTGTACATCTTATGATAACAATAAAATCATTATATACACCAATTTTTATCAAAAACCGACTGTCTGTGTGTCTGCTGAAATTTTACTTAAATGAATCACTTGAACTTTGTAATAAAAAACATAAAGAAACCTTTTTGGAAAGATTTCAAATGCACAAATGGCGCCATTTAGCTGCCCGTATTGTCTATGGTATCTTTTTTATTATTTGATGCCTGTCAAAGTAACTCTAACCTCCTTTCTAAGGAGAGGCCTATGTCCAGCAGTGGACTGTTGAAGGCTGTTGATTGATTGATTGAAAGTGACTCTACTCTGCCTGATGGAAAGCATGAGTAGAATCCAGGAGTGGGGGCCCCTAGACTGTCTGCAAATGCAGGCAGTGTGGTGATGGCGACCTAGACTATGGCGGCTTAGTGAGATGCCTTTTCACGCGCCTCTTAAAGGACCCGGGATCATAATGGGAAGGAAACACGTGAGCTGGTAGTGATCTATAAGTAAAATTATTTTGCAGGAACTAATACAAGTTGGGTTCGACCATATTCTTCCGGGTCCTGACCGGGATAGACGCATATCCCGGGCACAGACAGCCAGACGTTTGGGCAATAAAGTCCCTCCGCCATACCCCAATGGATGGTACGGGGTGGCAGAGAGCAGAGAATTGAAAATCGGAGGGGTACTGGCTGTTGATGTTATAGGTGAGTAGCGACATCTAGTAAGAAGTAGGAATATTACTTAAACACTAACTTTTAAAATCGTAATTGTATTTTTAAAAGTAACTTAGTATTCACTAAACTCATTTTTTCTCAATTTAGTATTTTATCGTAAGTCCTTAATTTTATCCATATTTACTATTTTTAAAACAATTAGCGCACTCTGTGAACAAAAAGAATAACTATGACAGTGACATCTATGATCGAATAGAAAAACTATAACTGTAGACAGTTTTTAGGGTTCCGTTGCCAAATGGCAAAAAACGGAACCCTTATAGATTCGTCATGTCTGTCTGTCTGTCTGGCCGTCCGTATGTCACAGCCACTTTTTTCCGTAACTATAAGAGCTAGACTGTTAAAACTTGGTCAGTAGATGTATTCTGTGAACCGCATTAATATTTTTACACAAACATAGAAAAAAAAAACAATAAATTTTGGAGGTCCCCATACATAGAACTGAAACTCAAAAAAAATGTTTTCATCAAAACCATACGTGTGGGCGGGGTATCTATGGATAGCTCTTCAAAAATGATGTTGAGGTTTCTAATATCATTTTTTTCTAAATTGAATAGTTTGCGCGAGAAACACTTCCAAAGTGGTAAAATGTGTGTCCCCCCCTTGTAACTTCTAAATTAAGAGAATGATAAATCCAAAAAAAATATATGATGTACATTACCATCCAAACTTCCAACGAAAATTAGTTTGAACGGGATCTAGTAAGTAGTTTTTTTTTAATACGTCATAAATCATAAACCGCAATTTACATTTCTTTCGCTTGGCCGCTTTTTTTTTTCATTTAAAATTATCTTTTCAGGTCAAAATCTTTGCGTATATCGTGGTGAGGATGGTGCAGCACGTTGTGTAGATGCATACTGCCCTCATCTTGGTGCCAATCTTGCAGTAGGAGGCAGTGTGTGTGGCAATTGTATCGAATGTCCTTTCCATAAGTGGCGTTTTAATGAAGAGGGCGCTTGTGTAAGTGTTCCCGGGGTTAAACACGGTACGTTGGTCCTAACTTATTATTTCGATAGTAGATGGCGCCATGTGTAAAATCCTACTAATATTATTAACGCGAAAGTGTATGTTTGTTGCGATTTCACGGAAAAACTACTTGTATTGGTCGGTGCATTATATATTAATAAACTAGACTTTAGTTTATTGACTTGATTTATTATATTAAGACAATTTATTACAGAGAGGTATTTAAACGTTAGGTTAGGGCTAAGACGGGTTAGTCCAGAAGGAAATCCCCTCCCTGGACTCCTTCCAATACAAAGGCGCAGAGAGGGTCACACCGTGTGGTTTTAGTCGGTTCGAGTCCGACACACCACCCCGCCGTAACCCCCGACGGGGTGACGGTCCGCGGGGATTTCCACACGTAAAAAAAAAAAAAAAAGGGCTAAGACGGGTGGACATATTGTATAGTGTTGTGCCATGACATTAGTGACGTGCTCATAACAATACTGAATGGATTTTGATGAAACTTCACAATAATATAGCTCACATATCAGAATAACACACACTTCTGTTTACCGCGATAACCTACACGCGGGCGAAGCCGCGGACAAAAGCTATTGTAAAATACGTGTGTAAAATGTTCTGTGACTATTTATGCTGAATCATCATCTGACATCAGTGGTGCACTGGTAGCGTTGCAGTCCACTGCTGGACATAGGCCAATTGAATACGAAATAATAAAAAAGTATTTAATTAAAAACTTTACTCATTACCGTTCCTAGACGTCCAAGTGTATCTGATAAACGTAACAAAGATCCCTTTGGTCCAGTAGATAGTGATCTTGCCTGATTGTTAAGACGGAGGTCGTAAGTTCGGTTCCCAACTAGTACAATTGATAGTTTACACGAAAAACAGTCGTTGCTTTATTAACTCGGTTGTGCAGTGGACTGAGTGTTGAGGCCTCGAGTTCGATTCTCGGATCGAACCAAATGTTTTTATGATCTGCAAATATTTGTATCAAATTTGTGTTTTCTATTTCAAATGTCTAGTACTACTCATGGTACAAATCTCGCTTAGTTTGGACTAGAGGTCTTTGTATGTCAGATGTTTGTATATCATTTATATTATATTGTTTTATGTGTGTTTTAGCACCCAAAGGCGTGACCATAAAACAATGGACTTCAGCAGAAGTAGATGGGGCAGTTTGGATCTGGTATGATGCTGAACAGAGGGCGCCTCTGTGGAATATTTCTGACGCACCAGAGCTGAAGAGTTGGGCATACAGAGGAAGAAATGAATACATCGTGAGCGCTCATATTCAGGTACAATTTGATTAACTGGAGAAGTTATTTAATAAGGGATAGGAATACCAAGTGTCGATACCCTTTTTTTTGCGAAAATCCCCTCGTATAGGTACTAGCTACTGGTAGCCACGCTGATTTCAGCACGAATGCGCCGGCTCAACCGATTGCAATACAACCCTCACACAGAAGACAAACCTAATAATGACAGCATTCGTGCTGTCGTATTTGGTGAGTGTGTGACCAGAGGCCCAATCATTCTGCATTACTCTCCTGTTGCCAAAGGTCGGGAGAATGATGCAGAAACATCTGACCAGGCTGCCATGCTGCATTGCATACATTAACAGTGAGGATGGTGACCCCTACTCTTGGATTCTACTCGTGCTTTCTATCAGGCAGAGTGGCCTGAAAAAAAAGATGTTGGACTCGAACCGACTAAAACCACTCGTCGTCTCGTTTACTAGTGGCCGGTGAACCAGGTATACCCAAGAAAGAAAAACCCTGAAACCTCGAAGTACCTCGGGCCTTCTGCTGCTCGCAGGTGACCCCCTCTTGGATGCGAACCCTGATGGTCAAACATCGAGAACGTCACGCTAACGAGAGACGCACGAGCCTGCTGCTGCTAGGGTGACAAATGGCCTCATCTGTCACCCCTATTGCGCTTATGAAGGAAGAGTCAAAACCCCTATTCATCCCGTAGGTGTCGTAAGAGCAAACTACACAAGACAACAGCACTTTAAAGAGAAGGAAAACCTAAAAAATAGTACATTGTTCACCGAGGGAAGAAAGGAACCAATTACTAGCGAGGGAGCAGTTTGTGGCCCGAAGGCGCAGCCTAGGGCCACAATACTCCCGAGGTAGGAATGGGACTTTCACCCGAGTGCTACACAGTGCTTTATACTACACCTGTGAGGAACATTTAAAGTATTTATAAAATAAACTCAAAACGTAAGACACCATGTAAGACACAATTTAGCTTAGAATTTGACATAATATTTATAAATATTTCGCGCTTCTTTTGTTTTTTTTTATTCTTCACAAAAGGATGTCAGTGGCACGGAGATTCCATATTTAAATTATATGAAAACTCTTTGGGCAGGCGCGCGCCATAGATCAGATAACACATGAGAAATGAAAATTCATACAACTTTCTCTCCCGCTAAAACACGTTAGAAATGGATTTTCATACATTTTTTCCTCCCGCTTATTTAGGTCAAGGAAAAGACTAACTTTCTCTTTTCATTTTCAGGGAATAATGAATACTGTTCCGATCAGGTGTAGTATAAACTCTTTTCTAAATGGTATATGACCAGCATAGTTGGCTGTCTCGACCACTAACAGAGAATAAAGCAACGAAATGATAACATTATAGACCAGGGCCGATAATTTTTGAAAACAAAACAAATTATAGTAGGATGAAACCCATTGGAAAAGTAGGAGAATATTATAAAATAAAAGGAAAAATAATTTAAGGGCGATTGCTCTGAAAGTGCAAAGTAATCCTGAAGTTTGATGCAGTTTATGAGTCCGTCAGTGTACCTATATATTTTTACACCATCGGAAAGTAAAGATTTCATCGAACAGAAAGCACCCCAATTTTTTGAAAAAAGTTGATATTTTGAAAATTTCAGTACTTTTTCGATTAATAAGTCAAAATAAGGTGAAAAAATAAATATTTCAAATCAAATAAATTACAGTGTATTCAGGACATAAAAAGGTAAGTTTTCAATAAATTAAGTGAAAAAATATTTTCTATAAACTAAAAACTTGGTTTCTTGAATTTTTCACATAAAATTAGAGGTTATGTGAAAAAAGTTTAACTACAAAAATTGTAGATCTGTTTATTACCTACAACTTTGCCATTTAACTTTTCAATCCATAGGACTTGTAGTTTTGCCGGAAATCGAGATAAACCGCTTTTTACCCTTAAAACCTTTTTCCCTTCCCCTTCTCGACCTCAGATCGCCCGTAAATTATTTTTCTTTTATTTCCATAATATTTTCCTCCTTTTCCAATGGGTTTCATCCTACTATTTAAAAGGCTTCTATCCTGGTCTATTAGGGGGTTACGTTACGTTATGATTCATTAAAAAAACCAGTGTGAACTAATCTGCAGTGTGTACTTTTGCATTGAGCTCGCTAACAAAACCATATCGCGCTTCGGCAATGTTGTACAACGTCATCTAGTTCGCATAAGACAACATATTTGTTAAATCCCATAAAAAATATATCAATCTGATAATAAATCACAGATTTCATATTTTCCTAGGAAATACCAGAAAATGGCGCTGACGTCGCTCATCTTAATGCTGTACACTCTCCATCACTGTTGACTAGTCTTGGGGAAAAGTTCCCGTTCCTGCATAATATCATTGGTAAGTTTTATTCCTCATCATCCCTGTAGGGGTGGTGACCCCTATCCATCCCGTGGGTGTCTTTAAACTACGCAGCACTACAAAGGGAAGGAACACTTCAAACAAACCCGATACAAAAATGAGAAATTACTAAATTAGGAAACCAGTTATACTTGTGGAGGAACGGGTGTAGTGTTACTCCATCACAATGGGAGGATCCTTCGACTATCGTGCCTGGTGGGCCACTGCCCAACGTTTGATGTTGGGATGGTATTTATATGTCAATCGGCGCGAGAATTTCTCTATCGCGATTCAGGATTAGTAGTTACTACGGAGTAACTACTAATCCTGAATCGCTCTGAAGTAGTTTATTCCGTCTTGCTTCGTGGTTCAGTATTTCTTCGGTAGATGATCGTGTTGTATGTTGTTCGCTTGCGCTATATGTGGAAGT
The DNA here is from genome assembly GCA_932526445.1 of Phragmatobia fuliginosa. Classification (NCBI taxonomy): domain Eukaryota; kingdom Metazoa; phylum Arthropoda; class Insecta; order Lepidoptera; family Erebidae; genus Phragmatobia; species Phragmatobia fuliginosa. Next base: position 7,907,061 of record OW052064.1, on the reverse strand, counting down.
CGCCACGTACTAATCTTCTTCTTCATCCTGGCCTTTATTCCCAAGACTATTTGGGGTCAGCTACTAGTTCAACTGGTTTTAGCTAAATATCCGTTTTTACACGGAGCGACTGGCATCGGACCTCCACAATCCTGATGGAGAACTGAAACTTATTGAACTAGTAGTCAGTATATTTGAGGGCACTGATTTCCCAATAACCATGCTTCCAGATGCTTATGATAACTGGGACCGACGGCTTTAACGTGCTCTCCAAGGCACGGGCATGAATCATCGCCAAACTTTCATACTCCGGGCTGTTATTAAGAATTTCCTGGAAGAAAAACCCAACAATACTTTTGGACCGACCCAATTATACTAATGAATTACTGAATTCTTTCAGTACTCTTCATGTTATGAGTAACGTTCATCATCATCAACAGCCTTTAACAGTCCACTGTTGGACATAGGCCTCTCTTTATTGGATTAATGGTGAACCTGCTGAAAAAATACACACACGTATGCACACACAATACAGCAGCATCATAGACGTATTTTAATCACATTTTTAATTCATGTTTTTTGTCTGTTTATCAAAATCTCTTTTCAAAAGCACTGTTAAACTCAACTAGAATTGAATATACATTATTGTGTCAACAAGAGTGAGCCCTGGCACTCATAACACAAGTTCAAACTTAGCTTGAGTGCGAGAGGTCATAACTAAGAGAACCTTTACAATTTATAACGAATTATAATATTACAAGTTGTGTATAGCATAAGCTTAAAAATTGTTATGTTTGAAATAAATGTATATCAATTACATTTTTAAATATAAAAAAACACATTTAATTATACCAAGAACGAAGGACCAAGAAAGAAGGACCAAGAAACCGGTGGTTAGGGCTCCAAAGACAGGAACCTCCTCACTATACGTGCGGTGTCAAGGATTACTGCGTTCTGCATCATAATCATCTAAATTCCATTTTATATCTCTATTCTCTTGTTTCATTGAATATAGAATAGAAAACGATAAACGTGTTGCAACTTGGCTAGGGAGGCAGACCCTTGATCCAGCCGTCTAACGAGAGTCGCTTAAGGTGTTGGTCGAGGCTCTGGCTATTAAACCATGAGCAGAAACTTCCATCAGAACAATGATTATAATATTTTTTTGAAGGTCACCACGAATGGTCTGCGAACTGGCTCAGAGGTGTTGACCACACCGCTCACATCACTCTGACACACGATTATAAGATATTGCAGTACAATCTTCTACACGTCGATGCCAAAATTACACAGGTAGTGAAATTATAGCTAATAAGAATATATCAATTTGATCTTTTACCACTGAGTCTTCTTCTTCTTCTTCTTCCTAGCCTTTATTCTCAAGATTAATTGTAATAATAATAATAATATTTATTTCCAAACAGTATTTGTACAAAAATCACTTACAACATACAAAACATTTCAAACATTTCTTTAAATGCGTTACATACTTATGTAAGGGTAGAATTGAACTCTGGTACCCATGATAAGATTCAACTTGAGTTATGGGTACCAGTGCTCTTCCCCGGTTTTGTTTACTGCGTTTACTATAAAAACATTGCGAGGTTGCTAACACCATTTTCGATTAAGGTATATCTGTTTGTGAGTTATTCAACTTTAAATATATAAAACTATAAATATGCTATAAATATTTAACTTCGTACAAAAAATTGTGGTTGGCTACTAGTTCAACCGGTTTTGGACTGGCACTTTGGACAGGACTGGCATCGGACCTCCACAATCCTGAGGGTGAACTGATAATCGGTGGTTAACTTTTACAACAGAGTAACATATTTTGTTATAGTACTGGCTGATTCACGAGGTTTTACTCGCGTTTACTGTAAAGCGCGAGTAACGCCGTAGAGCTAATATAGACTACAAAAAAATGCCTAAGCTACTCCTTGTGTAATCAGTTATCTGCCAGTGAATTCCGGTCGCAGTCAAGACCTGAGATCCGTTCCAGAGATTAGCCGGATCAAACAGACAACAATTTCAAAAATTGATTGTTGATATAAGTACCGTAAATATTTTCATATGCATTCAGTGAAAAGCTATAAATTTGAGATTACAAACAGACCCTTCAATATTTTTTATTGGTTTAAATTACCATCGTCATTGTGAGTGTAGGCAGTGTAGGGATGTTGTGTACATCCGCATCCGTGAATGCGGAGCTTCCGCACAGATTTGGACATCCGTGAAAAAATCCACACTATGTCGGCCTATTGAGATGCTTCTTCATCATTGTGTCTCCGGTCTCACTCACCAACGTAATACGACCGCTAGAATGCTGTCATTATTAGTTTGGTCTTCTGTGTGAGGGTAGTGCTGCCCCGGTCGAGCGGACCATTCGTGCTGAAACAAGCGTGGCTCTACTTCAGACCGTCATCTTGAGATAGGTCGCAGTTGTTATCATAAGTTAGCTGTCGCAAAACTTAGTTGGAGACCTTTGACGGCTTAAAAACATTCAACGGCAAGATTTACGTAGCCACAACGTGTCTTGCCAGTCTCCAACCCGCACTCAGCCAGCGTGGGGACGTATAACCTTTTCCTGAGAAGAGACCAGAGCCCGGCAGGGGACATTATGGTTTGTAATTTTAATTTGATGGTCTAGTATGGTAGATGGATAGCGTATGCGACTGCTAATCAAAAGGTTTCAAATCAAGGTCTCGGGTTCAAATCCCGGGTCGAGCCAAAAAGTGTTTTTGGGTTTTTCTTAGGAAATTCCTAATAGCAACCCGGAGTTTGGAAGTTTGGCGGTGATTCACGGCCGCGCCTCGGAGAGCACGTAGAGCCGTCGGTCCTGGTTGTCAGGAACATCTATAGCAATCGTGATTGGGAAGTCAGTGCCCTCAGATTTACTGACAACTAGTTCAACCTTCGAATTTCAGTTCTCCTTTAGGGTTGCGGAGGTCCGATGCCAGTCGCTCCGTGGAAAAACTGATATTCAGGTAAAACCAGTTAACCTAGTAACCGACCACAAATAATATTGGGAATAAGGCTAGGAAGAAGAATCTTAATTTGACAATTTCAATATTGAATTCCAGATCGGACCAGGTAATGTACGCCTTCTGATAAGCTCTCCGTTGGGTCCATTGCTGGTCTCCCAGTCAGTAACCCCTCTCAGTGCCAACTTGCAGAAGGTCGTCCACAGGGTATTCTCTCCAGTTTACAACGCACCTTTTGCCGCTGTGTTTGTCCAATCAGAAGGAGCTATGGTAAGTTCTCGGGTCCTGAATAAAATCAATGTAACGCAAGTGAAATCACTAGTAATCTGCCCCTCCAGCCAAGTTGCAAGCGTTTTTAGAATTCCGTAGTTCATGACTCTAAACCCTTTTGGATTCGCCACGTCCGTCCGTCCTCGACCTACCGCCCAAACGGGTGGTGCTAAAAAGATAAAACTTTGCGTGAATATGTGTTGTAATTACGCCGACAAAGTGCTACAATAAAATTATGAAAAATATTTTTATTTGGGGTACCTCCCCTACACGTAAAGTGGGGATGATTATTTTTCTCGCGTCTATCCCATCGTGTGAGATATCATTAGATAGGTATTTTAAAACATTGCGAAGTTGCCAAAGCCATTTTTCGATTTAGGTATCTTTTTGTGAGTTATTCAACTTTATAGACATAAAACTATAAATATAGGTACCGTAAACTGGGGATATTTGGATATCACGGGGTTATTTGGAATTTCGGAAATAAAAGTTTTGATGACATGTATTTTATTATCTGCTAATAGTAGGAAATTTACTATACCACCTGGCATAAGAACGACATGTAATATTATTGTTAAACTAGAATTTTCACAGACAGCATCGATGTCCGCTGAGTAGTGCGTTATTTGAAAATAGCTAAAATTTTGGTGTATTTCATGGTTCAAAAACTTTCGTCTGAAACTCTAAATCTAGAAAGGTATGTATAGAGTGAAATATATTGCGAAATACTGTGTTTCATTGACATTACAGTGATTCAACTTGCTTTTTTCTATGTCTTTTCTGTCTGCCGGGTTCTTCGATTATTCTAAATGGGGCTATTTGGTCTCGGTTTTGGGGCTAATTGAAACTTAGTTTTAAATAGCCCCTTTAAAACTTGTCAAACATTGCTATGGTTTTTATTCGTCGTTTCAAATAGCCCCAATTGATGATTTTAACTGAATTAAGGGTTAGTTGTTTCTGAATTTATTATTAAATTATGTACAAAGTACAACAGGTCAATAAGTGGCTGGTTTGATTCCAAGTGTTTTAAGCCGATAGACGTTGCATTTTACGCACGTTTAAAAAAAAATTGGCGTGACGTGCTAGCACAGAAAAAAAGTTCATTTCCAACATAGTTATGCAAATTACATAACAAGTTAACAGAAAAGGGTTCGAGCTCCAGCAATATCATTGCCGGGTTCAGTAAATCTGGGTTATATCCCGTTAATTCAGAGCGACCTAAGTCATGTTTGGCTCAAACAAATTCTATCTCTGCAAAAAATATTTAAAACGCAGCGTTTACAGCAATTAAAGAAATTTTGCAAGAAATAAGAAATCCCCCCACACGACCCTTGAACAACTGAAACGTAAAAAAATGCAACGTTCCATCTGGTAAGAATATTACTGGAACGAACACAACTGATTGAATCTCGGCAGAGTAAAAGAAAAAGTACTGTGAATTCTCGGCCAAACATAAGAAAATGTATCAAAAGCAACTTATTTTTATCTCAAAGAAACAAATTATAGCATCGATTCTGATGTGATCAGACACATTGAAAAATAAAATAAATAAATATAAATATTTTCGGACATCTTACACACAACGTTATCTAGTCCCAAACTAAGCAGAGTGCCAAACAAGTTATATAAATAGATAAACATACTTTTTTTGTAAATACATACATATTGTACATAGAAAATCAACCAGACTCGGAAACATATATTTGTGGATAACACAAATATTTGGTCTGACCCGGGAATCGAACCCGAGACCTCTTGATCAGCAGCCGCATGCGCTAACCACTAGACCAAAAAGAATATATTCTTAGTGTAATTTTCTCTAATGTCCTACAACCGGTAAACCAACCTATCATTTCACTACTTTTTTTTATTAATCAACTTACTGTTGACTTCGCCTTAAATTATTCCAAATATCGCTTCATCTTTAGTAGGAACGCATTTACTATTTAACATCAGATTCCAAATAACCCCAAAGAAGCGATAGACTTTCATTACCATAAATTTGCAATGGTATATTTTCATATTATTATTAGGTATTGAAAAAGTGATGTTGAAGAAAACTCAAGACTGTCTTTCAATTTAGGTTTTCCAAGTATCGCCTTAAGGTTTATTTTCGAAACTGTTATAAAAATTTAGTAAATCCAAAGCAGTCAGTTCAGATACCAAATAACCCCATCAATGTGATATTTGGAACCATACATTTAAAGTAATATATCTATAGATCTATTCACAGAAAACGCAGAGTTATAGTAGCTACTTATAGACAAATATGAAAACTACCAAAACTAATAATCTAAATGTTGATATAGTAACTTTCGTTTTTGTAAACATCTGTTTCAAGAAATATATGTTTCAATTAGCCCCACTTTACTGTACTTTAGATATGCTATAAATATTTAAAACTTTGTACAAAAATAAAGAAATAATAAATAAACATAACAATTATCTATTGGACACGATTTCATTTAAATCGGTTCAATACTTTTGGAGTGATAGACAGACAGACAGTCACTTTCGCATTTATAATATTAGTAAGAATTATAAAGAGTTTGTTTGTTCGAACGCGCTTAACTAAAAAAGCTCTGATTAGAGTAGTAGAAAAAATCTTTCAGTGTTTGATAGCCCACTTCTCGAGGAAGGCTATATCATAACGCTACCTAATAAAGGTCTTGTCGGGGAAATTGTCTTTTTACAAAATAAAATAAAAACCACAAGTTAAGTCTTAAGTACAATCCTTTTTTTTTTTTTTTTTTTTATTTATTTTTACGTGTGGAAATCCCCGCGGACCGTCACCCCGTCAGGGGTTACGGCGGGGTGGTGTGATCCCCGGGCGGCGGAGGCGCGCATACCTGCGTCTCATGCCGCCCTGAGAGTGGCCGCGGATGGGCGGGACGGGTTTCCCGTCCGTCCGCAGTAGAGGCCAACCGCGAGGGGGCGGCGTCCGCGTGTGACCGGACGTTGCCCAATTATAGAGTAGAAACCAGAGTAGGTGCCCGCAACAGTGCGGGCAGGCGCCGGTTGGAGTCCAGAAGGAAATCCCCTCCCTGGACTCCTTCCAATACAAAGGCGCAGAGAGGGTCACACCGTGTGGTTTTAGTCGGTTCGAGTCCGACACACCACCCCGCCGTAACCCCCGTAGGGGTGACGGTCCGCGGGGATTTCCACACGTTAAAAAAAAATAAAAATAAAAATAAAAAAAGGATTGTACTTAAGACTTAACTTGGGGTGGTGTGTCGGACTCGAACCGACTAAAACCACACGATGTGACCCTCTCTGCGCCTTTGTATTGGAAGGAGTCCAGGGAGGGGATTTCCTTCTGGACTCCAACTGGCGCCTGCCCGCACTGTTGCGGGCACCACCTCAGCTCTCGACTCTCTAATTGGGCAACGTCCGGTCACACGCGGACGCCGCCCCCTCGCGGTTGGCCACTACTGCGGACGGACGGGAAACCCGTCCCGCCCATCCGCGGCCACTCTCAGGGCGGCATGAGACGCAGGTATGCGCGCCTCCGCCGCCCGGGGCGCCGGCGGCGGATCGGGTCCGATTGGATGGCATCCTCCCGGGCCTTCTCCGCCACCTCCTTCTGCAAGATTACGTCCTCGCAGAAGGTTGCGACCGCGGTAAAACAACTGTCGCTGCCGGCCATCGATCTTATGACGGCCGGCAGCGAGAGATCCCCTCCGATGACTGCAGTGAGGGCCCGGCGCTGCGTCGCCCAAGCGGGGCAGACCGCCAGCGTGTGCTGGGCCGTGTCCTCACTGCAGTCGCAGTGGTGGCAGGCGGGACTCGGTTCCCTCCTAGCGACCGAGTGCAGGTACTTTCCGAAGCAACCGTGCCCGGAAAGTACGTGCGTCAGCCGGAAGGAAAGGGTCCCGTGTTGCCGCCCTGCCCACTCCACGGTGGCTAGGCCAGCGCGTGGGGTCTCCAGCCGGATCGACCATCTCCTTAAGTACAATCCTGGTACAACTCTCATTAGGATTACTAATTTTGCTCTCAGCTTGTTGTCGGTTATCGAGATAAAAAGCCCATATATATATAAATAAATATTTTCGGACATTTCACACACAACGTCATCTAGTCCCAAACTAAGCAGAGCTTGTTTTATGGATACTAGACAAGTGATGTAAATACATACATTTTTTGTAAATACATTTATATTATACATAGAAAACACCCAAACTAAGAAACAATTATTTGCGGATAGCACAAACATTTGGTCAGACCCGAGAATCGAACCCGAGACCTCTTGATCAGCATACACGCATACACTAACCACTAGACCAACAAGGCAGTCAAATCAAGACAGTCAGTCATTTTTGTCCTCTCTGTCTTTAACGAATATTCTTACCCTTTCAGCAGACTGCTTGCCAACCCACACGTAAATGCTCCCGCTGACAGTGTCCAGAATGTATTTTTCCTGTAAACAAATCACTTGCTATAGCGAGTTGACTTGTAAATACACATCTTATACCAGCTCCGTGTCCGTGTGGTGACGGATAAAGAATACAGAGTGTCACCACCCCTATTCACAAGATCAACAAGGCAGTCAAATATACATATTCTTCCTCAAGAATCAAAGCATCTTTGTACCAAATTTAACTGAAATCGGTGCATCAGTTTCGCGGCGAATGCGTAACAGACAGACAGGGTTACTTTAAAATATATAATATTAGAATGGAGTATGAATAGGCTATTTCACGCTAGTTTGCCTGCCTTTCTCAAAAAGTATAAAAAACCTCCATTTTCGTAACAGTTTCCATTGATATATCCTAAAAATATACATCTTTATAAGTTCTAGCAATTTAATCCAAAGAGTATTTTTCTCTTTACAGTTCGAACGAGACATCGCAATATGGAACAGCAAACGTTTTGTGTCAGCTCCCGCGTACGTACGGACAGATAAAACTATACGCGCCTTCCGAAGTTGGTTCTCACAGTTCTATACCGAAAATAGTATTAGTTTCCGAGACGCCATGCAAAATACATTAGAATGGTAAATCTGCGAACAATGAACCACACTAAACTTGATACTGTGCTGACATCTAGCGAGTAGTAGCTGTACTAGATACCACTCACTAGATTTCAGCACAATCTATACTTATAATAAATCTGTAGAGAGGCCAATTCTGTACATGTAATATATTTAAAAAATAACTATCAAGGGGTGATTAGGTATCGCTACTGATGCCAAAAATGCAATCAGTAAAATTTTTGTCTGTCTGTCAACAACAGAAACAGAAACAAGAACTACTCGACGGATTTTAACGAAATTTGGCACAATTATTCTTCATACTCTTGGGCAGGTTATAGTATACTTTTCATTACGCTACGATCAATAGGAGCAGAGCAGTGAAGGGAAATATTGGGAAAACGGGAGAAGTTACTCCATTTTTTAAGCTTCCGTCGCGTGTGCAGCCTTAATAGTTGAAGCTACATAGAAATCATGGATGACGGAAATGTTCTCCTTAAAATTATATAAAAATATTCCTTGACAGCATATGTCAATCTTTTATGGTTGACTCACAATAACACGTGAAACTCCCGATAGCTTAGCAATTCGGAGCTTTCTGATTATATTTGTTTACTCTTACGTTTACAACACTCTCACTCAACCCTAATTAAAAAAGTTAACATTATTACCTATTCAATAAAAAAAATAATCATATAAATCGGTGTAGAAACACCAAAGTTATACATGAAATACGCTAATAAGTCATCGCGCGTGAATACAGAATCATGCTTTAGGGATTATTTTTGTGTATCGGTTGCCGCGCTTCGCGGCGGGAGGTATAAAAAGGCGGGGGGGTCCGCGTCCGCGCGCGAGCTTCGTACCATATTTGGCTGTTGATGCGAATAGACGTTCAGACTGTTCGACTGACTGACAGACAATAATTGTTATTTACAAACCGTGCTTATCAACGCGACTTTTAGTCTTTGAATAGTTTATTTTTGGATTTGATTTGTTGTTATTTTATGAAATAGGTATTAGAGGTTTTGGTAGTGTTTAAATATATTATTACTTTACATTTTATTTCTTTATAAGTGAAGTAGTAGTAGTAGGTACGCATATTAGTTATTTTGGTAGTGTTTAATTATATTAATCGTTTATTTTAGTAATTATTATATTTTTACTATATATAATTATTAAAAAAATATTATAAAATATTAATAGATTTAGTAAGTGTAAGGTAGCTTCAGTTACCGTCGATTAAAAATACACAATGCCACCTAAAAAACGACCATCTTTATCTCGAAATTCGAGAGATGCTAAGAGGATGAGAAATGCGCGTTCTCAAGAATCGGCAGAGGAAAGAGCACATCGGTTAAACTCTATGAGAGTTAGTGCCTCAACTTCTCGAGCCAATGAAAGCTCTCCAGAGAGAGAGATGCGATTAGAAGCTGACAGAGCGAGACGAGCTACATCACGGGCGTCTCAAAGTTTTTCTCAACGAGAGCTGAGGATTACCATTGACCGAGAACAACATGTGTTATCCCGAGAAGCTGAAACTGCTTCACAACGAGAATTGCGTCTCACAGCTGACCGCGAACGACATACATTATCTCGCGAGTCCGAAACATTTACTGAAAGGGAATTACGTCTCACAGCTGACCGTGAACGGCATACATTATCTCGCGAGTCAGAAAACTTCACTGACAGGGAATTGCGTCACACTGCTGACCGTGAACGTCATACATTGTCTCGCGAGTCCGAAACCTTCACTAAGAGGGAATTCCGTCTCACAGCTGACCGCGAACGTCATATATTGTCTCGCGAATCAGAAAACTTCACTGAGAGGGAATTACGTCTCACTGCTGACCGCGAACGGCATACATTGTCTCGTGAGTCCGAAACCTTCACTGAGAGGGAATTGCGTCTCACAGCTGACCGCGAACGTCATGTTTTGTCTCGCGAATCTGAAACTTCTACTCAATATGAAGACTGTTTGACAAATGATAGGGTACACCATAATATTATTCGATCTCTCGAAGATGAACATGAGCATGAACAACGACTAGAGTCGGTACGCGAACATTACAATCCTTTGAGACAAGGACGATTAATTAATTTGTCTAATGAAAGATTAAGAATCGAAAATATTCGGTCTCTTGAAACGGACGAACAGCGAGAGGCCCGTCTTACTGCAGACAGATTTCGACATAGTCTTAATAACTTAGATGTACACATAGAAGATCAATCTAGAAATTCGGTGGCGTGGTCCGACAAATATAAAAGTGGGTTTGCTTATAACCTCACAATTGATTACAGATCATCTTCTGTAATATTTGTAATGCTTCAAAGTGGAGTAAGGAGTGGCACAGGGCTTACGACAGTTTGCAATATCCTTTGATATACTGTCGAGGGGAAGATGGTTATAATTTTGCTTTATACCAAACTGATCCGCGTACAGGCGCACCTAATTATAATAAAAAGATTTCATGCCTTCAATTTTACTGTTACCACTTGCAAGTAAGACGGAATAGGTTTGTATACTTTCAACGTTTTCGTGGCTTATTCAATCAGTTTATTGTAGACATGTACGCAAAAATTGAAACCAAAAGATTAGTTTATATACGATCTAATCAAAGGCAGCTGCGCGCTGAAGAATACGTGCACCTTCGCGACGCCATGCAGCAAGATAATGATACGGTGAATATGGGCCGTTTAGTTATTTTGCCCTCTTCTTTTACTGGTGGTCCACGCTACATGCACGAACGTACTCAAGATGCTTTTTGTTACGTAAGACTTATTCATTACTGTAACTACCAATCCTAAGTGGGATGAAATCACTCGGGAGCTTCTCGAGGGTCAAGCACCGCGTGACCGCCATGATATCGTCGCAAGAGTTTTTCATTTAAAATTAAAATCAGTGATAGATCTACTTACCAAAGATAACATTTTTGGAGAAGTATTGTGTTATATGTATAGTATTGAATGGCAAAAACGCGGCTTACCTCGCACACATATCCTGCTTTGGTTAAAAGATAAGGTTCGACCTAATGATGTAGACAGTTTAATCAGTGCTGAAATTCCAAGTCCGATTGCAGATCCCGTGTTATATGACATTGTTAAAACTCATATGATACATGTTCCATGTGGTGCATTTAACGGGAATTCTCCTTGCATGCAAGACGGTCGTTGCACTAAAAGATATCCAAAAGCCTTAGTGGATGAAACTGTAACAGGACATGATGGATACCCATTATATCGTCGCCGTTCAAGAGACAATGGTGGTTTTACTGTTGAAAAGCGAGTGTCTGGACGACAGCTTACTTTAGATAATAGGTGGGTCGTTCCGTATTCTCCTGTGTTGTCCAGAGCATTTCAAGCTCACATAAATGTTGAAATGTGTAATAGTGTAGAGTCAATAAAATATATTTGTAAGTACATAAATAAGGGCAGTGACCAAGCGACATTTGCTTTGAGAAATGAACATGATGAAGTTACAAGATTTCAGTCAGGCAGATATATAAGTTCTTCAGAAGCTGTGTGGCGGATCTTAAGTTTCAACATTCACGAAACTTGAAGGCGGTCAACGTATACAGGGTGTAACCAGACGACTATCGAAAACGAAAGATGCAGCTTCAGCACCTTAAAACCTATTGAAAAAAACAAACAGTTGTCCTTAAAAAAAATTGTAGCCGGAAAAAACAACGTGTAAAGATTTTTATTGATTTCAGAAGCCAGCAATGTACTGCGCGCAACGAGTAGCTAGGTGAATGCCTTTCATAACTATTCAATTTAACTACCTACGCATCGCGGCGTCGGTAAAGATGCCTACCAACGAAAAACTGTATTCTACTTATCTAATTCGCCGGTAGCCTTTGTCGAACCAGAAATAGCTCAAATGGAGCTCCTTCTCGGTCATAGCACAGCTGATTCCTACCCGAGGCTTTCTCTTACCAAGAACCAAGACATGTCCTAAACTGTTCTTCCACTCGAAGACCAACTTCTAAGCCTCTTCCATGCCTTTGGGGTATAACCCTCTCATTATTCAAAGCTCTCTGGTGACTTACCTATCACGGTAAATACGCAAGGCTATGTCTATCAATTTATTAAAGTTAGTCCTACTACCACTATAATCACTGCGTATAGGTAAGATTATTGTTCTTAAATATTATACCTACACAGATTTTAACTAACACTTATTTAATCACAGAAGAGAATACACAAGGCGCGGCACAGAAAGCAAAGTAAATTACAGTTCAAGCAAAAGAATAGAGATATAGAATTATTTAGACAATATTATGCACTTAAATGTTTTGCGTAAGCGCGGAGTTAAAGTATTATGCCAAGCAACGTAGATTCGCGGCGAGAGCGTACGGCTCACTGGCTCGAGGCAGTGTTGCCAGGTTGGATTGAAAAAAATACAGTGTTTCGCATGTAAAATTACAGTAGATCGGTAGGAAAATACAGTAAATCACAAAACTCATTACAGTGTTTTTACAGTAAAAAAAAACCTACTTTTATTTATTTATTTATCATAAATAACGTTACATTTTGAACATAACAGCGGTTTCCGCACTAAGCTCGTGAAACTACTTTTATTGGAATTATAAATGTATTTAATAATCTCTATTATAAATTATACATAAATTGTCAATCAATATCTGTATCACTGTCACTTATGGGTTTATTTCTATATATTTTGTCCGTAAAATTCTTGTAAATTTTTTTTTTGGGTTATAATTTATACAAATAACAGCATTTCTTAAAATGGACTGGCGCGATAATATATTACCCTTGATGGTATCTGTGATTAGTTGATGTATTACCCTTGATGGTTCACTGTATACTGTATAGCTGGAATACAGTGTACAGCAAAAGCAGTCAAATTACAGTAAAACTACTGTAATTACAGTGCACCTGGCATCACTGGCTCGAGGTGTCGGCGCCTCGGCGACGGCCGGGCGACAACTTGCGCGGGCGCGGGCGGTACCTCGTCAACTGCCGAGTACGCACCGCTTAAGTTGGCGTAATGTTATAGTAGTAATGTAGCTAAATACGAACGCAGAAAAAAACACAAGTGCACAGGATACCATTATTAATTAGCGTTGGTTGATATCCCATCAAAAAGCCAGATTAGTGATTGATTTTGTTTAAAGTTTTCTGTCCAACGTTATCAAGTAAATGATGATAAATGAATGATGAAATTCAATAACGTAGGAAAATAAAGTTTTGTACCTATCTAATACAAATTTATCTACATAGACAATTGTTTACGCAGGTACACGCTTCATAAACTTACGGCTTTACATTAAAATGTAATGTTAAAGTACCTATAGGTTCTTTATTATTTTATTATGTTAAAGAACCTATAGGTACTTTAATATTTTGCATTTTGTTTAGAACTAAGGTTTCTTAGAAGTTCTGTTTGTAAAATTAAAGCAGGCTGTGATTTCTAGGTTACTATGATTAGTAGGCAAGCGCGGTCATTGAACCGCGCGCGACCGAACTGTGCCGACCGACCTCCGGTCATCTGTTTTTATTTTGAAATACATTGCAGTTTTATTGATTTTATTTGTTTATTGGCTTTCTAAATGAGATAATTAGGTTGTTAGTGTCCTATTATGTTGTACTATGTGTATGTAACCAGAAAAATACAAAAAAGAACTTAGATAAATTAACATATATTTTGCGTTTTTTTTTCGCTAAACCTATTCAGTATCATGATCTGAATGCAACCATGAAGTTTTCGATTTCAGTCTTTTTACACCCTGTATATTTCAACGCCGAAAATGTCAGAACGGATAGAACCCTAGACAAACAACTTTATTAGGATTCTTTCGACTTTGCCAAACTGATGATTTTGCAAAATATCTTTTGTATGAGGAAGTTCCATCGTATTATACCTACGATAAGCAACGAGGTATCTTTAATCGAAGACGCCGTGGCAGGCCTGTAGATGGCGAGTCAGGTATTTTCAAAGAACATGTTCTTGGTAGAGTGTACACCGTTCATCCTTATAACGCTGAGTGTTTCTATTTGCGATTATTATTACATACCGTGCGAGGACCAACCTCATTTATAGATTTGAGAAAAGTAGACGATGTTGTTTATCCCACTTATCATGCAGTTTGCCAAGCCCGTCATTTGCTTGAAAATGATCAGCATTGGGATGACGCTTTAGCAGAATCCTGTGTTAGTGATAATCCACAACGGTTACGCCATTTATTTGTAACATTACTCACATTTTGTAATTTGTCAGATACTGTACAATTATGGGAAAAACAAAGAAATATTTGCAGAAGACTTTCTTAGAAATATACCTAACAATGATGAAGGCACAACTACTGATAATTTCCGTGATCTTGCCATAAATCAGTGCTTATTAGCTCTTCAGGATGACTTAACAGCAGTAGGCGGTAAATCACTCTGTGAATATGGTTTGCCAACACCAACCTCAGTCGGAGAGGTAACTAATAGGGAATATTCCGCAGAGATTGGTTACAACTTAATGGAACTGCTGACAACATTAGAAAACGGTGTCCCAATGATGACTGCAGAACAACGTTCAGTTTATGATCGCGTGTGCAAAAGTGTTCAAAATAATTTGGGAACAATATGGTTTTTAGATGCACCTGGAGGAACTGGGAAAACCTTTTTGACTAAATTAATATTGGCTTATGTTCGAAATCAGCGTAAAATTGCTCTTGCCGTAGCTTCAACAGGGATAGCTGCAACATTGTTACCAGGAGGTAAAACTGCTCACACTATGTTTAAAATACCAATTGATTTAGATAGCACGGAAAGTCCAACCTGTAGTATTTCAAGAAATAGCGACAAAGCTAAGGTATTACGCGAGTGTAATTTAATCATATGGGATGAATGTACGATCGCCCATCGAAAAGGAGTAGAAGCGGTAGACAGAACTTTAAGGGATTTAAGACAAAATGATAGACCAATAAAAAAAAGTTTATAGATCAATAAATAGAATGGTCGATGAACAAGAAGCCACTAATTACCCGATAGAATTTCTAAATTCTTTAAATATGCCCGGACTTCCTTCTCATGAAACTTGTTTAAAAATTGGCATTCCGATTATTCTGCTCCGAAATTTAAGACTACCACAACTTTGCAATGGAACTCGACTAAAAGTAACCCAGTTGCAACAAAATATAATCGAGGCTCAAATTTTAACAGGTTGCGGTGCAGGAGAAACCGTCTTTATTCCCAGAATACCCATAATACCAAATAATTTTCCATTCCAATTTGAAAGGACGCAATTCCCAGTATCGGTGTGTTTATGCAATGACAATTAATAAGGCTCAAGGGCAGACTTTTCGTGTTGCCGGAGATCTCGGTGTCAGTTGTTTCTCGCATGGTCAGTTATACGTTGCTCTTTCCCGTGTTAGCAGTTCTAGAAATCTTTATGTTCACGTGCCGGACGGGTCAACTTTTAATATAGTTTACCCGGAAGCTTTGCGCTGAAGTATTTTCGTTCTATAGGTACTTAAGCTTCATGTGAACGTGATCTAAACAATATAACAATCCATTAACTTAATAACACACAAGGAGTTACACGCTGACGGAGTCGCGGGCACAGATATCTATACTTTTCTGCCGGAAGTCAATATTCCACGCGGACGAAGTCGCGGGCAAAAGCTAGTACAAAATATATAAGTGAGAAAATGAAAACTAATCTTGACTTGAGTACCGAGTGACAAATGAAAATATATTATAGTACAAATAGCTTTATTTTTTCATGAAGTATCAAAATTTAAACAAAGATTTTTAATACTAGTAATGATTTAATTTCTTTTTTTAATATAAAAGTAAAAAATATACAGACTGTAATATTCTCTCTTAAATAGTGACAAGATGAGCGAGACAATTTATTACTTAGACATCTCAATTCATCAAAATATCATCTAGTATCTTGGTTCGCTTTCGAGCTACCACATCTTTCCTTTAAAAAAGAGAGACACAGTATCAACGCATTGTGTAGCAAATGTTAATTAATCTATGAGAGAAGAACCGCGACTGAATTATTTACTGAAAAAAGTTGGGTTTGGGTTGAAACATGTTTGGGTGGCGGGAAAAACAAAATTCTGATGTGTAATTTGTGGATTGCGGATTAATAAAACCTGCATCACGTACTGTGATAGGGAACTGGGTAAGAACGGTTCTTCGTGACAGTGGAATTTCCGCTTCTCCCGGTAGCTGCAGGTCAGCCGTGGCATCATTAGGATGGTTAGATAATCAATCAATAGATGAGATCTTAGCACGGGGTAACTGGAAATCTTCGAATACCTTTTTTAATCATTATTGTCGCGAAATTGATCTCCCAAAGGAAAATCAGCATTCATTTTTTAATTCTTTTAAGCCGCATTAGATTAGCTTAAAATAATAAATAAACACAAGTCTGAATTATCAAGAATAGAGATACGTTTTTTTTATGTTTGTAAAAATAAAAGTAATAAAAATAAATGAAAACTAATGTCACTTTTATTTTCTACTTCGTAGCTCAGAATGGATGTTCTGAGCTTCGTTGTTATAATCATCATCATAGCGTTGTGCTTTTTGTTTTAAGTTTTTAACCAGCAGATAACAAACAAGTCTTCATAGACAATGCTGTATGTTTTCCAGAGCCACATTAATATAACGGTTTTACACAAAAATAAAACCGATATTATGAGCCGAGACGGAAAACATACAGCATTACAATAAGATCTTACTGGTGAAGACTACCATGAAAATCCAACTGAGCGAGGTTCGTCTTGCTGGTGGACAGTTTTGCCATCTAGCGTAGTTTTAAAGAAACTTAACCATAGACACCGCAGTCAGAGCTAAGTATACACTGCTTCTTCATAGACAATGCTGTATGTTTTCCGTCTCGGCACTTAATATCGGTTTTATTTTTGTGTAAAACCTATATATTATACACATACCCATACATCAAACATTATAAATTATTACAAAATTAGAAAATTTAGTGAACATCTTAGAACAAAGAAATACACAAAAGTGAATGGTATATACTTAGCTTTTAAATCTATATAATATCCTAGATTACTGGTTGAATACTAGAGAGCTTCGTACTGGTCCGCGTCTTGACGAGAAGTGTGTCAATCCAGTCAGAACACTCGTTTTTATGAGCGAGGAGAAGCAGTTTCGATATTGTATGACTACCGTCATCAAACTATATTATCTTCAGAAAGTATTTAAAGTAAATTATAAATACAAACATATATCAATATTTTTATAAAATATATAGTTATAAGTAGTAATAATTACATTAACATGACTAACAGTGTTTATAGGCAACGACAAGCGAATATAACATACCCGTTTGTATTTTAATCAACTACCGTCATCAGCTATATTGTCTTCAGAATGTAGGTATTAAACCTTTTCACCGCCACGGTCACATATATGTGACAAGCGAAAACTGTCCCTGTACGCTAACGTCACAAATATGTGACAAAAAAGCGGTACACCGAAATACGAAATAAAGCATTAAAACATTACTTTTATGCCTTTAAATTTATGAAAGTACCTTAAGAAGAAGCTCTAACTCTTATCTATTTCCATAAAACTGTTTAAATTGCTTTATAATATTAAGAAATTTTACTCTAAAAAGAAAGATTTAAACTCTTAAAAAAGAATGTCCTCACACGCCAGAGTCACAAATATGTGACTACTAGTGATGTAGGGCACGTTAGGTGATATCATAAGTTTAAATTAAAATTTCGTTAGCCTGTTTTGTTTTTGTTGGTAAGTTTTGTTATTGTACTTATTCTGTTAAAATGAGTAAGAAAGTAATTAACAGCCGTGCTCGTGTAATGATAATTATAGTAGACAATTATTTTGTAAAGAAGAAAGAGGACTCTTAGTTATTGATAGAAAATATAAGCAGTGCCCTAAAAATGCTTCGTACACTACTGAGGTTTAAATGAAATAAATGAAAGTTTTAAAATGTCCGTCACAAGTTGCTTTGAAATTAACATGTGTGTTAATTTTAATTTTAAAATTATTATTTTTTTACATTTTAAAACTTTTTAAAACTTTTTAAGACATTTTAAAACTTTTACAAAATTCTACTTGTTACTTTTTATGCCAGGTTTATAGAAGCTAGTATTTTAAAGCATACTGTTACATATTATACATACTGTTTTACATTTTGTTAAAATTTTCCATTTTTATATAGTTGATTATATACTTATCCTATTTGAATCGTGAATTATTTTTAAATATCTTCTTCAACGGAATTATAGAAATCTAATTTACAATACGTGTTTTATTTATTATTAGTAAATATTGTACTCGATAAGTGAGATATTACGTTGCTACATCCCTATTCAAGAAGCGCAATATTCATAAAAATGGCATACCGTCCACGCCACGGTCACAATATCAAGACAACAGATCAAGAATAGTGTTGTATCTATAGTTATTATATTTAATTATATTGTCGTCTCAATTCTGCTATTACGGTATTAAACAACTCTGTAAATAGTGTATAACTATTACTAGAGTAGTAAGAAGTGTAATGTTGAAATAAATTCAATGTTGGACATATACATATTTTGAAATTGTAGACGAAAATAAAAATACAATTCATGTTATCGATAAAGTTTTGGAATGCTTATTTTTTTCGTAGGTATTTGCGCTAAATTTATGGTCTGGCGTTGAGGGCAAGTTGATGAGTTTTTGCTAACGGTGTAAACTTAATACAAACGTATCAACATTTATAAAGTATTTAGTTATAATAATAATTACAGTAAAATGACTGTAACAAGCTCAACTCTTTTTCGGTGGAAACACTAGGTAGGTACTTTGTAAAAATCAATTGCGAGTCAAAAGGACTCCGATCCGAGTCCGCAACTCATTTTTACTCTTTTCGCCCTCGTTGTTCTTGGTTGGTGGAAACACATGTATGCAGTTTTGTATTGCGAGGTAAAAGGAGTACTTTATGGGTCCGTTCCGCTCGCGGTGGAAACCGGGCTATAGGACGCGAGCGGAGCCGCGGGCATCGGCTAGTATATGTAGATATATAAATTTTAAATTAAAAAACATTAACTTACCATATCTATTGCAGTTGACAGGCAATAATGTTAATTGAAATTAAAAGGTCGTTATGATGATTTAAAATAAAAGAGGTTTAGTTTCAAAAGAAATACCAATGGTTCTTTCTCATTGAAATACTTGCATTCATACTCCTTTTCTCAGCATAATATTGTAGATGATTTTCATACAATGGAATATTACACAAAGTTTTTTTTTTTTTAATATCATTCGAAACAAAAGAGATGCCAGTTACGTCATGGAAGAAATAAACGAGAAATATTGTTATTCGAGAAAAAAAGGACGCAACCATTTAAAAGTTATAGGGTCATTTTCCCAAAAAGTGTACACTGTTTGAAAGATTTTTTTCATTAAATTCAGGAGCAGTATTCTTTTCAATATATGAAAATAATAACAGAACCTCTTATTCTGTATTATATAATGAAATATAGGTAATTTAATGCCCTTGGGCAAAAAAAAATCTTCCATTCCGCTACTTTATGCTTTTAGTCATAGGAAATAAAATAAAACACGCTTGGATTTAATCAACTGGTATTATATTTTGTTAGTAATGTTTTGTTATTCAATATAAAATAAAGAAAAAATGAAATCACTTATAAAAAACATACATTTTTATCAATTTATTTTCGATTACGTTACTTTTGGACGAAATTAATTAAATACTTTTTAGTTTGTTACTCAATTAGGAATCAATAAAGGAACTCTTTTTAAATTTATATTGATAAAATTAATAACCTCTAAATTATCACAATTTTGATGGTTTGACTCTTAAAATAATATTATAATCAAAATATAAAAAAGTCACAGAATTGACTGTTCAAGTAACTTTAGCTACAGAAACTTACGTAATTAAACATTATTTGGTATTAAAAAAACATGAACACATTATTATTAGCTATTCCAAAGCTATAATTGCACATTGTCAAGAAAATGAAATCAAATTATTAAAATTAGTAATTTAATGTACCATCTTCCTAAGAATTCGATTCCGAAACTTTTTACTTCCCATTTTAAGTTACCTGCGTTTTGGTTACGGAATGGATGTTTCGGAATTCTACCTTTGAACTTGTTCGTTTCATTTATTTTTAACTAAAACATCCGACCAACATGTTTGTTATCAAATTGGGTTTACTGAAAGTTTATAAAGATATCAAAATAATTTGCAAGAAATAAAATTGTAGTACTTACTTCCAAATTGGTTGCAGTTGTGGAAGATAGATCAAAATCGACCGTTACAAAAGTGCGTGTTTATCGTCCGCTGATCGCCGTCAAAATAGACGAATCATTATGGTGCAGCCAATGAGAGCTTTATAAATATTGGCAATCGACATAAAATATGCGTAACTGGTAGTTTTAATTGCGATCTTTCTTAAAAAAGTGTGTTTTGGAAGGGAATTTTCCACTTAAGCTAATTTATGTCCTCGCATATATTTAATTATTTAAATATTTTGTATCATGTTACACTTTTTCTACATTTATTAAAAAAAACATAAACAGCTATTCTTTCCGAAAAACTTATCAAATTAGTATAGATAAGTCAACAAAATATATAAAAGTTAAGTTCTTTTACTGTAATTGGTAGTGGGACAGCGCTAAAATAGGTACGTTTGACTAGTATTTTTGAAAATTACGGTGAAATGACTGTGTTTTTATGTAGCAACAATATTTAACATTGTTTAGAACTAACCATAGATCTTTATTTTTAGTGTTATTTTTCTAAAATGTAAAAAATATTCACTAAATATTTAACGAAAGTTGTGGGACACCCCCAAAACACGAATGTACACTTTTTGTGAAAATGACCCAATAATTAAACTGCAAAGTATACTCTATCTGTGGGTAATATCGTTGGTTTCTCTTTATTGTTAAGATATTTTGACTAGTTTGCAGGCTTAGATACCAATAAACAACCTATTTGATAACATAAATACGAACATTCTGTCAGCGAACATATTAATGACAACTGATTGGTAAGATCTTTGACCACTTTGAATGCGTACAACAATTTGAGCACCTTGCGTGCCAATACAAAATTGAATTAATGTTTTTCACATCATTTTTTGACTACTTTGATCGCTAATATCATTTTGATGCTGACTGCACTATGCTATAAATTCGTTGTATTTTCATCGTGCAACCACCTGCACACCATGACAGACATCGTCAGGCAATATACCTACGATCGTTTGTTCACCGCTACCATCACCGTGAAGAACAAGATTAATTCTGCATGCTTCATCATCAGCCTATCGCAGTCCACTGCTGGACATAGGCCTCTCCCATTGCACACCACTGTGATCGATTTTGGGCATGCATGCTTAGTGTGTTTCAATAAACAAATCGAATGACTTAACCACCACGTAAATCGAGTTTACGGCAAACGGATCGACAAGTAAATACTCGCGAGTGTGAGTGCTTACCAAGTCTTTCGCGTCGATCGGCGTTAACTCACCGTGAGAACGTAAACTTTTTTGTCAATGTTGGCAGCACTATAGCGTCCATGCGATAAACCAACTAAATTAAATACAATGATTTTCGAACGCTATTTGTATAGAGGCGTTGTATAATAAAAATTGTCGGGTTACGCTTGGCGACACTTGTTTGATTTATTTGATCGTTGTGTAAACAAACTGTGCGAGCATTAATTGTTATTGTTTAACTCAACGATGAAATAAAATGAAAACAAGTCAATATCAATTTGAATTATTAGTAACTTTTATGGAAGAGTAAGTACCTAATCAAGATATTTATAATAGTTAATGCGAGTTGTTGAAGTGAACTTGTGATATATTTTGTTTTTGTTTTCTTTTTGCTAGACATGGAGACCTTAGTAAGCCGATAAGAAATGCAAGAGGTAGGATCGTGGCCATTCAGCATTGGCAGAAGCTTACATCACTGCTTAACAGTGATGGCAGTGGTGATACAAAACCCACAGAAAAGTGGAAAAAGGTTTTCATGGTGATAAGTGATCCTTCAAATAATATGTTTATTGGAACTCTTTTTATCGCAATATCAATATATCTTTGAATAAAAAATTACGAGCAGCCGTTTTTTTTCTCGAAAACAACACAAAAATTATATAAACTATGTTAGTTTTTACTCTCACTACCAAAAGCTAAGTGACAAAGTTAACTTGCTCGAAAGTGAAGGAGTTAACAATAGAACTGTCAAAATTGACTATCGTTGCAACTCACACTCACAAAAGCGTCATTTGAGCTCGTTTAAATGCTCACTTCGATAAAGTTACTCGACAGTCACAATCGAAAAGTAAACAAACAATCTCGCACTCACAAAATATGCCTTACAAACGTTCCGCTAGGTGGCGCTGATCCAATTCAGTACAAATTGGAGTTTACTTTAACGCGATCGAGTAGTTAAAAAAACTCGCACTAAGCACACAGGTCGATATCAAGTTGACGTGACGGCGAACGTCGCATGATCACCGTACGCCCATCATCAGAGCGCCGCCATACCGCTGCCGATATATTGCTTAGTTCGGCGCTACCGCTCGATCGACCCGAGATTGTGACAGGCCGAAGTGGTCACAATACAAAACATTTATATTAGGGGTTAAAGTACGAAATTGCCGATTTGTACTGAAAAATTGAAATTCGTTTTTTAGGGTTCCGTAGCCAAATGGCAAAAAACGGAACCCTTATAGATTCGTCAAGTCTGTCTGTCTGTCTGTCCGTCCGTATGTCACAGCCAATTTTTTCCGAAACTATAAGAGCTATACTGTTGAAATTTGGTCAGTCGATGTATTCTGTGAACCGCATTAAGATTTTTAAATAAAAATAGAAAATAAACAATACATTTTGGGGGTCCCCATTCTTAGAACTGAAACTCAAAAATTTTTTTCTCATCAAACCCATACGTGTGGGGTATCTATAGATAGGTGTTCGAAAATGATGTTGAGGTTTCTGATATCATTTTTTACTAAACTCAATAGTTTGCGCGAGAGACACTTCCAAAGTGGAAAAATGTGGGACACATTGGACCCCCACTGTAACTTCTAAAATAAGAGAGTGATAAAACTAAAAAATATAAATATTGTACATTACCATGCAAACTACCAACGAAAATTGGTTTGAACGAGATAGTGAGTAGAGTAATTATTTTTTTTCCTAATACGTCATATATCGTAAAACGCAATTTACCTTTCATTCAATCAATTCACTAGTATAAAAACATCGATCAAAGTTACAAGGAACTACAAGAACTTGTTACTTGCTGATACGGCAAATGGCCGCTTTTTTTTCATTTAACATATTTATCTTCTTTGTCCTAGCCATTTCCCATCATTTGGGGTCGGCTCTCCTCGTTCTGCGGCGCCAGGTCAATCTGTCCTGGGTTGTCGAAACATTAACTGTTTTGGCAAACTCTAAGTCCTTGGCCACCGTGGACCACCAAGTGGCTAGTGGGCGTCCTCTACCGTTCTTAGCACTTGGTAGCGCCAGAGCCCGCTTCACTACATGGCTTTCAGGGCGTCTCATGACATGACCAAACCATCGTAGACGACTTTCGGTGATTTTTTCTGCTATGGGTGCGACTTTGAAACTGCCTCTGATGTGCTCGTTTCGCACTTTATCGAGTCGAGTTACACCTGCTGCCCATCTTAGCATCTTCATCTCATTCACGTGCATTTTATGTTCATGGGCTTTCTTTATAGCCCAGCACTCTGTACCGTATGTCATAGCTGGTCTGACTGCGGTTTTGTAGATTTTGCCTTTGGTTTTAATAGGCATTCTCATGTCGCATAAAACTCCCGTCAGAGCCCGCCACTTCTGCCATCCCACGCCGATCCTATGAGTGACATCGGCCTCAATGTTACCGTCGGCTGTCAGCATCGCCCCAAGATATTTGAATTTGGACACCTTTGGTACTGGATTCCCGTCGACCCGAATCACGCTGGAGTTGCCGGTGCTACCACTAAAAGCGCACTCCATGTATTCAGTTTTATTTCTACTGATTCGGAGGCCGCTATTTTCCAGCGCGAGTCGCCACTTTTCCAGGGTATTTTGGAGTACTTCTGGATCTTTTTCAATCAGGACTATGACATCTGCGTACAACATACACCACGGTAAAGGAGACTGAATATCCTTTGTTAAGTAATCCATTACCATGTTAAAGAGGAGCGGACTTAGAGCTGAGCCTTGATGAACCCCTACTTTGACCTCGAAGCATTTGCTTGATTTAACATATTTATATAATCACAATATCTACCATTATAATTTATACATTGCTGTCATCTAATAGGAAGGTCATTTATGCCTTTGATAGAACTCTAGTGATCTAGATTCTACAAACTGTGTGAAAGCATTTTGTACTGCCTCCTGGGAAGAAAACTTTTTATCACGTGTGAAATTGTCCAAATCACGAAAAAAATGGTAGTCCGTTGAAGCAATGTCTGGCGAATAAGGAAGGTGACGAATGGTTTCTAATTGCAGTTTCTGTAGAGTTAAAACGGTTTCTCGTGCTGTTTAAGGTCTCGCGTTATCATGGAGCAATAATGGTGCAGATCGCTTCATGAGTAGGGGCTGTTTCACTGCAAGTTTTACTATCATTGTTCGGAGTTCAGCACAGTAGACATTTAGCGTTATTGCTTGACCAGATCAGAGAAAGTTATAGTGAATAACAATATGCTGAGGCCACCAAACAGTTACATTTACCTTTTAATTGGTAAGCTTTGCTTTAGGACACTGTTGCGGCATTTGACCTGGGGACAGCCATTGCATTTTTCGCTTACGGTTATCGTAAAGAATCCACTTTTCATCACATATCACAATTCGATCCAATATTCCTTCATTTCTGTATCGATTCAACAAGGCAGCAAAAGTTTCAACACGCGTTTCTTTCTGCAGATCAGTAAAATCATGAGGCAACCATTTTTCATATTTTTTATTTTATTGATTTGACGCAAATGAGTCAATATTGTTGGTAAGGCAAAGTTAAACCATGCCGCTAATTCCTGGGTAGTTTGGCTCGGATCGGCTTCCACCATCTCTTTCAATTCATTGTTATTCACATGTGTGGGCGGTCTTCAACGTGGTTCGTTCTTCTAATCAAAATTTCCATCACGAAAGCGTTTAAACCAAAACCGCAGGGTGCGTTCATTAGCAGTCCCTTCTCCAAACACAACATTGATATTGCGAGCTGTTTCTGCAGCGTTAGTTCCGCGTCGGAACTCGTTTTCAAAAATCACTCAAAATTTCGAAGTATCCATCTTTCTTGTCTAATTGTCTAAGCTGAATAAAAAAAACAGCTGTAAGTCGATAATCGAATGTTGCACATTTTTTAAAAGAAGAACCTCATAGGTACGATTTGAAAAAAGTTTCAATCAAAAATCTCAAACCATGAAGGTTCTATGTCAGTTCGAAGTATCTATTACAAAAAAACGGTAATTTCATACTTTAACCCTTACTATCATAAACGTGTCCACCGTCACCGGGACGTCATTGACAACGAGATGACGGCGCCGATTTGACTGAAATGAACCACATTAATCTTGTTCTCGTTGACTATTACAGGTAATTGGGGTAAACGGTATTTCAGGGCCTTTTTTTTATTACTTAACAATAGGAGCAGGGCGGCGTCGGTCTCAGCGCTGGCAAAGACCCGTTTCAATGGACAGATTTGTATACGAACGGCCTCGAAGACAGCGGCGAGAGGAGCTACCGTAGCCGCCTCCACCGTCAGCCGGCCTTAAATACACCCAACCCACCAACCAACTACTATTACTAAGTAAGAACAGAAATTAAACAACATATAGAACAGACATCAAATTTAATAGATATAAGTTTCACCTATATATTATGTTTAACATTCATATTGATTATTATTATATTGTCTACCCATATACAGGCATACTTGTTTATGTATAGATACAACACGGAGGAATTAAAAATGACTAGACTATTAGAGAGTGAAAGCCGCCCAGACAACTTTACATATCATCAGTATTGTATACTAGTAAGTACATGGTTCGACCTTTAAATTAAAGTATCCACTAAGAAACTGTTAATATTTTAATTAAAAATAGATATGTAGTAATAAATATAATAATAAAAAAAGAATTGGCGCCAATAACTAAATCAATTTTTAAAACTGGTAAATTTAAATTTAGAATAAACCATTCGAAATATAACTATTACTTTAACACGGCTTTTACTAAAACAGCGCCAACTCCTTGCTAAGGTTAAAAAAAACTTTATTTAATAAGTTGTTATTAAATAAAGTTTTTTTTAACCTTAGCAAGGAGTTGGCGCTGTTTTACACTTACACTTACACTATCAACCTACTGATTTGAAATCAATACAGTGGATAGTTTGCACTATTTTTTTAAAAAAATCCTGTTTCTGATAAACTTGTAAATACATCTTTAATAAATAACTACAAAGAAGATTAACGCGTATGCACATCGAAGCGATTTCTAAACTTTAAATGGCACATAACATACTGCCAGTGGGCACAATGTCAGAAAAGCAAATCCACCAATTTAATGTATACAGACCTCAAACTTAATATTACTGGCACACAGGTTTAAAAAATTAAACAATTACACTAAACAGATCTTCTTTTTAAAGTTCTAAAATAATTGCGATAAAATTTAAAAAAAAAACAAAATAATATATAATACAATATTAGGTATTTAGTTCGACCATAGACTAACTTAGCGTCAAATATTAGGTTAGATGTGTTCGTAACAATTTTTGTTTGCTCCGGAGCATTAAGAGTTAAAAGAGAAACTGAATCAAACAACTGCGATATCAAATTGAAGTAGGAGACGTTAAAATCTAGTGCTGCCATTATTGGAAATCATAGCAACAATAATTGAGGTTATAGGAAAAAAATAATTAAACATTTTTCTAAAGACATCGTTTCTAATATAAACCAATTCATGTTCTCTGGTCGAAACAACTCTATTGAAATGCTTACATCAAACAGCCTTGACATTATAAACATTTAGAACAAATAAATTTAATATATAAACAAGAAGATTAAAATAAATTACTAAAATTATTTAGTAATAAACTTAGCATTATTTGCAACATATTCAGATCAACATGGTGTTTCTTATTTTATAATAATAATAAACTATTATGTACAAGACGTAATTAGCAAAATTATATAAACAATGTTTTAGTAGCAAACTATACACAGTACTATAATGTAAATAGACATCTCAAATAAAATCTGTATTTAATTTACTTAATGCATTTAAAATGACTGTTATCTCGGGCAGATAAATCAAAAGCAAGGAACCTGGTTGAGTTTTTTATAATCTATGAAATGCTTATTCATTTTATCTGCGATGGCATATCTTAGCCGGTGCCTATGTTGTTTTTTTGGAAACTCATACCTAAATATGCAAATAAATATTATAAATAATAATTTTCTAACTTGAAAGTGTAGTCTAAATCAAGTACTTATCAAGACAAACTTTTGACAAAGTAGAAAACTATTATCAGTTTTATGACTATTTTTTGTAATTTAAGTTAGGTCTGCTTATTAAGTGACTTTATAATAAAGTTATTTAAAAAAAAAGAAATGGTGTATTTTAGTACTGTTCAAACTGTAAAAACTATAGGTTAATTTTGTTAGATCTACCCACAAGGTAAACATATTTTTAAGCTGTATACTCTAGACTTAGAGTAAGTTATGAGCAGGATCCTGGGCCAAAACATTAATAAACACTTTTAGTGTATAGAAATATGTTTTACGAACACAAAAAACTGCCGATTGCCAAATCAAAACAAGAAATTTCTTAATATCAAGATCAAAACAATCCATCTGAAATTTGTAATATGATGATCGCAACACGTCCCCAGACGGCTCTCTCGGGAAGTGATACAAGGTCTCTAAACTGACTGCAGCTCCGAGCATCCATTATCACTACCTCTCAATATTCACAACCGGTCTTCTTACGCTTAAAATAGATCATAAGAAATGTGCCGATCACTTGATTTCACTCCGCTTGATGATGTTCTAAACTTAATAATTAAGTTTGTGTAAATTTAGTGACATCAGCGTATTAGACATACTCAAAATAAATTAGTGTTTAATTTAAATGTGTTTCAATTGATTCAAATTCAAAAAGAAATACAATGAAAAGTACCCAAAGAAATGTATTTTTTAATTAGAATTGCTATTCAGTTTAATCTGCTTTGGTTACTTATATATCGACCGAAACCGATTTGGTTATAGTTTTACTGTACCAAGAAATAAACATGTTTTATCAGGTGTGAGCGTTTGTTCATAATCACTTCAGCACGCGTAATCGAACATCGGAATGCAATTACGAAAAAAAAACAGTTTTAGATTGAATTTAGGTAGCAAGTTAGGAAAACTGTGTAAAAACATAAATGATAAAGCATGCCTTTACACAAATTAAAACTACAACATATCAAGCGGAGTCACAATACATAGGTATCTACCCTTATACCTAGCTAAGTGTATTTCTTTAAATAGTATGCTTTTAGAACATAATTCATCACTAATCTATTTAGATACACCTAAAATTTGTAAATATCAAGATTTGTAATCGCATCAAAAATAGAGGTAGGTCCTAAAACCAGTTTGAAAAATAGGTAAGTCTAACTTTAGTAAGAAAGTATTAAATAACAAGCAAAACAATTACAATTATCGTATTATTTTTGTATTTGCAGAAATATTGTTTCATTATAAAATAATAACGTATGTTAAACTATGTAAACTTGTCTAAAACTGGATTGTGTACAATATCGAAAAACTTTATTAAATACAAAATCCTCAAGTAGAAAGGAGTAATGAGAGTAGATTCAGTAGAAAATATGAGCAAATTATCTTAACAGTACGCAACGACAAAAATAAGTTAGCTTTATAACGTTTGTCGAGAACAATACCAACTGACTCAAATATGAGACAGTTATAGAAAGCTCTTGAAGCGGCGTGAGCGAGACAGCTTTCTACAACAAATCGTCACAAGCGCGCATACACAAGCAACTTGGCTTACAACTCGCCATTTCTACGGGGAATACAAACATTTGTCTCACTCACTCTATACCCTGCCAGAGCATTGCACTAGAGTAAAACATAAGACAGCTGCTCAACTTTCGCAGGTTTATAATTCTAATTCACTTTAAATAGTAGTAACAGGATAGTATTTATACATGTATACATATATAAATATGAGAATACATAATTAGATAACTCTTTAAAAATAAATAGACAATACAAAATGTAACAAGTATACAAGTTTCACTTATTATCTATGTTAGAGTAACCTAGAATTCCAGAATATTCTAGAAGAGTCCACCATGTTCAAACATCACACAATCGAAGCTGCAGTCGGATACATAAACACTACGTAATAAATCTTAACATCTAGTTGGCAAAATCACACGAACTTTAAATATGTATTAATTTTACTATGTAGACAAACACGGAAACCACGGTGTAACATTATAGAAATAAATATTTAAAGCGGAATAGAGATAGAAATATACTAACGTGTTTTAAATAGCTACTAAATAGTCTTATATAAAAATATTGGGGCAAGTCACAGAACCCATGTTTTGTAAGATTGGCCGCAAAAACTTTAACAAGACGAATAGAAAAATAGATTAAGCTGTTGACGAACAATCCTTAGGAATCCAAAAGTGACGGAAAGCTTAGGCCATTTGTGAACAAACTAACGATACGTGTGCGAAACAGCTGTGGATGAGAACATACGTCACCTACATCTTATCTAGAGACGATATAGTTACACAAGGCAAGAACAAGTCGTGTTTTCATTAAACATCCGTATATCTACTCATTACACAGATACTCGTATTACTATTCTACCTAAATGAATATCTATTTAAATGTTCTTCTCAACGAACGGGGATAACAACGTCAAGATCGGGACTTACATTATAAAAGTAAAGTGGACATCGGGAAAGATAGCAGATATAAATTCAAATTCCATTATTTCTTATAATCCTATAAAACATATTTAAAATTACATTAGACCAGAGACGCGAAAACTTTAAACATTGAATAAATGAGAAGTTATTTGGTTTTTAAAAGAATTTTGGAATAAATCGCACCTCCTAGGGTCATGAAAACCTCTTTTAATAACGAGCCCTCGTATAATACCGCACACAGATTGAAGCGTCTGGTCTGGTATGCATAATAAATGCTGTTCTTTAATTAGATGGTAACAAAAACACAGACACGCGCTAAAGCTCGTGTAGCTGACTTATTATGAACTTAGCTATTATAATATGCAATGTACCTAACTAGTTTCAATTTATAAAATGAAAGACTGACCTTAAATTTGCAAGTACGAGTACTCTTGAAGTATTATGCAGTATGCAGCTGTATAACGACCAATTTATCCGTTTTCTTTAAAATTCTAGTGTAATTTTTCACTTTACTGTGAAAAGTTTAAATAATAGTTTTCATCAAATTGCTATGAATCAGATTAGAGTAATTTTTACTATCAATTATTTAAATAAATAAGTTGAAAGAAATGTCTTATTTTCCGTTTGGTTGGCCTACGTGCAGTCTAACAGAAACTATACTCTTGCCATCTGAGTGGCCACAATATACCCACGTGAAGATACTCACATAAATACTTCACAGTGAACTTAACAAATAAGCATTCATTTTCACACATAGCGGCATAGTGCCACGTAGTCTAAGCTCATCAAGTTGTGTCTACCTATATCAAGTTCCGACCCATACCTCAACGCTACCAGGGCCTACAAGTGTCTATTTTACACATACTCAATAATCACTAGATTCTGACAAGAATCTCTATTTCATGTACATATACATATAACTAGACATTGATAATAACTTAACACTCGTCTATAATAAATACTGTTTGCAACACAATTTTGCATAGACAGATCGATAAATATAGTCAAGAGATAGTCAGAGGTTCCCTGTTTCCTTTTACATTCACAATAATCAATTGAGATCATCTGAAACACTAATGATGAATTATATTTATACGATTAATGTGTGTATAATTTTACACGGTCTATTGATAGTATATGAAAGTTATGCGACTTATTTCATTCCATCGCAATTTCTAAATGCCTGAACGATTTTCTGAATCGCTGGAACATTACATTAAGATTTAAGTCGTAACAAGACAGTAAAATCTAGATTTGTTTACTATTGAATTTGAAATGAGAAGA
Source organism: Phragmatobia fuliginosa (assembly GCA_932526445.1). Taxonomy (NCBI): domain Eukaryota; kingdom Metazoa; phylum Arthropoda; class Insecta; order Lepidoptera; family Erebidae; genus Phragmatobia; species Phragmatobia fuliginosa. The sequence continues at coordinate 7,875,631 of OW052064.1, read as the reverse complement.
GGACTTTAGAACACGCCAATATTGCCTCTCATACTCTCAGTTTATTTTTTACGTCATGTATTCAAATAATCCCAATAGATTTTAAATTTATAACAACGATATATGTATTAAAAGTAGATTTACAAGTTGATAAATCCGTGGGACCAAAAATTATTACATTGATGGCACTTTTATAATAACAAGAGTACTTATAAAATTGCCATATGTATTATAAGTATTCTTGTAAAAGTACATTATGGCACTTATGTTATCGTTAAAAATATAGCAATATTTTAACTATAACATATATAAAGTAGATTTAAAAGTTTAAATCCGTGGGACCAACAATCATTACATTGATGGTACTTTTATAATAGCAAGAGCTAACATACAGTGATTTACATGTTCCTAGTGCATCATGCCCCAGATTTAAAATAGGCTATTGTATCTGTTGTCAAAAACGTTTCTTTTGGTAAGTTATGTAATAGTTTCTTAAGGCACGATGCACTCTATTACAATGACGAGACTTGCAAACAAGAAATTCCAAAAAAAGAAAAATCTAAACTATACATACACATGATTGTACCATTACTTCTAATTTCAACTATACATTTGGCAACTACCGTAATTACTAATCGGTATGGAGAGTGCATACGCACGTATGTGTTAAATATAGCCAAGTCATAAGTTAATATTGCACAATTTATTTAAACGTTTCGACACTTTCATTTCCTACAACACTTCAGCTGAATATAAACTATTTATAAATAAATACAAAGATTTACAGAAAGCACTTAATTGTTGTAAAGACTGAATCTAAAGGAAACGTATCCAAATATATATCCCTAAATCTATGAAAATTAGAACAGTATTTGTGTATATGTTATTGCAATTTTCGTTCAAGTGAAGACGGATAAGTTAAAGTTACTATTCATAGTTAATTATTGCTCTAATCAATTCATCAGCGAGTCGTGAACTTATTTCTAACGAAGAAATATGACATATTTGCGCTCAGATAGGAAATATTTACGTTCAATAACAGTAGCTACAATCTAAAAAGTTATCATCAAATGTTATTACTGCATACCCTACTAGGTCTACCATTTTTCCTACCATTTTGTCCAAAAATAAAACCATTATTCCCTAAATGCAAGCTGATACTTAAGAAAATAAACACGTCGAGTCCAGTTCAACTTTAGAGTCTACATCTGCATCCTTACAAGATCATGCAGTAACAAAACGTTTATTAAAGGACATAAATTAAAAATAAGTACTCCGGCCTAGAAAGCACCATAGATGAACTACATTTTTTTTATGAATAAACCCGTACTCAATAATTCTATAGAGTTAATAAAAAGCCTCATAACTATTTGGAAGATTATGGGAAGCGATTTTAATTAGCAATTAAAAATTAATAAAAAGAAGACCTGGACTGGAAGATGTTGGACATTATTGTAATTAGTTGCCGGCGGTCCTCTTCATTGCTAATTTGACAGAAAACTTTGCAATACAAAGACTTATTTTATAAATGCCACCAGGACTTCGGAACATTTAAATAAATACTCTTTGTGTCACGTAAAACCAAATTGTAAATAAGATTATAATGTCTCATGCTTTGACTAAGTATCATTTCAATTATTATTTGGTTTTCCTAAAGCATTTCTACACTGAATGCAAACTACTTTTATCCTAGATGTAATAAGAAGGTATAACCTGATGCTGTATTGTCTCCTCGTGAGAAACTTATACTGTACATATTTGGAATACCACTAGTTAGATATCTGTGCGATGGCCCATTACAGCTAATATCTAAACATTTCTGCGTTTAATGACTAAGCGATAAAATGGAATGTTAATCTACAACCTCATGTTTTACTAACATATACATATGTTAATATTAAATTAATGCAAACAAGCCGTTACACAAACAGAGCATAAGCAAACAGAAAAAATCGTGCCCTGACTCAGTTTACGCTTAATTTGAGCGGGCTTTTATCCTAGCAAGAGACAGAGATAGAAGTAGATGGATTCAAATCAGTAGTACAAATATCTTCTGTCTTTTTATGTTCTGCGTACATGACTACATATAAATGCGTATAATAATATAGTACATATATACTATATAAAAAAAAGTTACTGTATTAGTTTGTGACAAATAAATGTAAGATATACATACTTAACATTTCCGTACTCAATTTGTGCATTATATGTTAATTAATAATAAATGTTCATAAATAATTTTTACAATGACAATAAATTTCATCTAACTGCTCGAAAAGCATTCACTAACCAGAAAATATTGAAATCAATTTTATAATTGATACGTTATTTATTATCTACATCTACAAACATGTACATATAATAAAAGGAAGATCTATTAGTGATTTGTACGAAACATTTAGGTACGAATTTACTGAAAACATAGCATGTCGTGCATTAGATATGTATAGGTTAGACTCGGTACAGCGCGGACGACGGGTGGCTAGTGCACGTGACGTCACGTACAAGGATTTAAATACTCTACACATATAAGGCTCATTCCCAGTGCGTCGATCTCCACCCGCCGACCGCGAATACGCAATGACTAGGTATTCCGAAGCGTTAGTTTATCATGCAAATCGCTATGGACTACTAAATGCAGCAACAAAAAGATTCCCAGGACATACTCTTTTACGATAAAGGTACAATAAGGATAATCTTAACGAGAAATATTCACACGCGGAGCTCAAATATCGACCGGCGGGGACGGGGATAGGGTGAACTAAAACTATGAGATTGCGAACGTAGAGAATACTGTCGAGACTCGGCGATGTGCTCCTTAGGCGATAATATCACAGATTCCTAAACAAATCGAATGCTCGACGAGAGACCAGGGCCGAGATGAGACGCAGGCTTGGCGCCTACGTACAGTGCGGTACGGCAGAGCTGGGCGCGGCACAGCATGGTACAGCGCGGCCTCCCCCTAGCCCTCCGGCGCCCCTCCGCACATACGTTCCAACTCCACTAACTCCTGTCGACAACAGACACGGCTTTGTAGCGTGCTTCAACTTCTGACCTCGCAGAACTATATACACACATCAAAAGTGTCTAGGGATCAACATATATTTTTGCAATAACTTTTCTCCTGATTGATATTAATTAAAAATTTCTTTAAGGATTCATCAAATAAAGTGTTTTCGTTTGTCACAGTAACGATAAACCAAGTCACCTTTGCATTAGTAAAGAAATTTGCCATTTTCCTAATAAAGGGATTTTTGACATTTGAACCACTAACATTAAAGTTCGAAAAAAAGACTGAAATAACAGTTTTCTTTAAAATTTTATTAGGTAACTTAAACAATTAATAATCCGTGTTTCTACCGCGAACACTAACAACACAAGAACATCGGTTTGGCATACTTAAAATGAGTTCATCCAAATCACGCTGTGGAATGGCCGCCCATGTTCGTTGCAACAACAAAAAAAGGTCTTCTTGCGACTGGATACCCTCCATATTCGGCAGAGCTCTTCTCTGTAGCATATCCCATGCATGCTCAATCGGGTTCAAGTCTGGCGACTGAGCAGGCCAGGGCAGGACATTGATGTTAGCTGCGGCGAGAGTCTGTCTTACAACTCTTGCGGTGTGCGGTCGTGCATTATCATGCATTAACTGAAATAAGGGACCGATTTGCACTTGTAGAGGAACGATGACGTCTGATACAATCTTCTCAGCATAAATTTGAGCATTGAGGTTGCCTCTGATCCAAATCAACTCAGTTCTTCCGCCGATCCAAATACCCGCCCATACCATGATGGTTCCACCACTATAAGGATGGACTTCCTGGCAGGATTTTAATCGCTGTTGGCGTGTTCTCCAGTGTCGTATACGTCTTGTATCCGGTCTCATACCAAAACGAGACTCATCAGAAAAGCACACGAAACGCCATTGTTCTTCTGCCCAATTTCTGTGTTCAAGAGCCCATTGATATCGAATCCTACGATTGTGCATTGCTATAGGTGGTACCCGTAGCGGTCTTCGGGAATGAAGGTTCACTTCATGCAAGCGGTTTCTGACTGTTTGGTCGCTAATTAAGTTCCCTGAAGAGTGATGAAGCCTCACGGCTAACATCATGGCGGTTATTGTTGGAGCTCTTCGAGTTAAGATTTGAATGTATCGGTCTTGTCTCCGTGTGGTGCAGCGATACCGTCCTCCATGGCGCTCAGCCACGGTACCAGTGCTTCGGTAACGTGTCCAAAGTCGACTGATAACACTCTGACTTGTATTCAGAGCTAAAGCCACAGTACGTTGCCGGGAACCAGCTTCTATCATTCCCACGGCTCTGAGCATTTCTTCCCTGCTTAAATGACGTCGCCGCTCCATAATAACGTTGGTTTTAATCAGTAGTAGGGAAACAGTAGCACTAATAATTTCTTCAATGCGTTGTATGTTTTTATAGGGAAAATATTGGCAGCTGATTTTCATCTTTTACTCGAATTTGATTGACAGTTCCTGATTCAAATTATGAAATGCACCAAAAAGGATCCATATAAATTTATAAAATCATAAATTTATTACAAAGCCACATCTCAATCTCAAGAAATCCGCATAAAAATGCTTGATCCCTAGACACTTTTGATGTGTGTATTTATTTCACTGATTCCTCTCTAACTATATTAATATAGCTGATCACTTTGAGGAATAGTTTCCATATTCATAACATTATTTCTTATATTGTATAATGTAATTTTGTCATATTGAAAACCGTGTTAATAACAAAAAATCAAATAAACATTTCCAAAAAAAAGTAACGACGAGGGGGCCATTGGCGCGATGAACAATAAGTTTAACATTTCTATGTACGAAACCAAAACGAGAGTGTGACGGTTGATGTTGCTGCGATATTATTATTCTGTTGGCCATAAGGTTGAATTTTGTATGCATATTAATTCAATTATGAAACATGCATGTGTATGGTTTCCATAACCATTTTTAGTTTAACAATGAGTATATATATTTGTGAAATATGAATTTCATATACATATACATATTTTAGTACAAAAATAAATACCTTCCCATGTTTTTAAGCCAAATTACGACTGCATAATATGTATATTTAAATGTTAAAATATAAACGTGTATGTGAATTACACATTTACATTTATGACCATAGTGTAAGTGATAGTATAACAAAATAATTTTCAAATGCTGTTTGGGTTTAAAATATTAATTTAAAAAAATGCAAGACTAACCATGGAAACGTTTTAACACACTATGAACACTTTTAAATAAATATATACCATGTGACTATTTACTACAAAATTTACTCGTTTTATTACGTTTGCTTATTCCAAAATTTAGAATTTAGAATTTAAAAAAAAAAAAGAAAATAAATCTCCATCGAATATGGATATGATCGATAGGATCGATTGGATATTGCATACCTCCTATTTCTAATATACGAAATGATTATGATACCATAATGTTTTAAACCTACTGCCAATTTTAAAACTATAAAATACTACATACTACTACAGTCGTTCACAGTGTATTCGATGACGATGATTCTCTTCAGTTATAGATAATTTAATAGAACATTGTACAATACTCCCGAGGTAGGAATGGGACTTTCACCCGAGTGCTACACAGTTCTTTATACTACACCTGTGAGGAACATTTAAAGTATTTTTAAAATAAAATCATAACGTAAGAAACCATGTTAGACACAATTTAGCTTAGAATTTGACCAATATTTCGTGCTTCTTTTCTTTTTTTTTATTCTTCACAAAAGGATGTCAGTGGCACGGAGATTCCATATTTAAATTATATGAAAACTCCTTGGGCAGGCGCGCGCCATAGATAAAATAACACATGAGAGATGAAAATTCATACAACTTTCTCTCCCGCTAAAACACGTTAGAAATGGATTTTCATAATTTTTTTCCTCCCGCTTATTCAGATCAAGGAAAAGACTTACGTTCTCTTTTTATTTTCAGGGAATATTGACTACTGTTCCGATCAGGTGTAGTATAATAGTACATTGTTCACCGAGGGAGGAAAGGAACCGATTACTAGCGAGGGAGCAGTTTGTGGCCCGAAGGCGCAGCTTAGGGCCACAATACTCCCGAGTTAGGAATAGGACTTTCACCCGAGTGCTACACAGTGCTTTATACTACACCTGTGAGGAACATTTAAAGTATTTATAAAATAAAATCAAAACGTAAGACACAATTTAGCTTTAAATTTGACGTAATATTTATAAATATTTCGCGCTTCTTTTGTTTTTTTTATTCTTCACAAAATGATGTCAGTGGCACGGAGATTCCATATTTAAATTATATGAAAACTCTTTGGGCAGGCGCGCGCCATAGATCAGATAACACATGAGAAATGAAAATTCATACAACTTTCTCTCCCGCTAAAACACGTTAGAAATGGATTTTCATACATTTTTTCCTCCCGCTTATTTAGGTCAAGGAAAAGACTAACTTTCTCTTTTCATTTTCGGGGAATAATGAATACTGTTCCGATCAGGTGTAGTATAAAATATATTTCCATCATTCATCTTCACCCGGTGAAGGTGTAGTGTGTCACAAGGTCGCGGTGAGGTGAGGTGAGGTGTTCAGAGGCGCGTGTCAAGTGTGACGTCACTGCGGCAGTAGTCGCTAGTTACCTGGTCGCGGTGCTTGGCGAGGAGCTGCAGTAGGCGTTCGTGCGCGCGCGCCAGCTGCTCGCGCCGCTCCGCGTACTTCTGCTCGGCGCGGCAACACTCCGCCACGCCGCGAGCCACTGACTACGGACCAACGACACTCCAGCGTATTATCTCACTCGATACCAACTACACATGCTCCTTCCAACCCAAACTGTCATCAGCTCTACAAAATTTACTTTTTCATCTTCTTCCTGGCCTTTATTCTCAACTTTATTTGGGGTCGGCTGCTAGTTTAACCGGTTTTACCTGAATATCAGTTTTTCCACGGAGCGACTGGCATCGGACCTCCGCAACTCTAAAGGAGAATTGAATTCGAAGATTGAACTAGTTTTCAGTTTAATTGAGGGCACTGACATCCCAATAACGGTTGCCATAGATGTTCATGACAACCGGGACCGCGGTTTTACGTTACGTGCTCTCCGAGGCACGGGCGTGAATCACCGCCAAACTTCTAAACTCCGAACTGCTATTAGGAATTTCCTAAGAAAAACCCAAAAACACTTTTTGGCCTGACACGGGATTTGAATCCGAGACCTCTTGATTAGACGTCGTATACGCTAACCCCTAGATAAACGAGGCAGTACTTTATTCAATGTGAAATAAATCATTTCATTTCAGGCTAGGAGGAAAACCAAAAGGTAATATATAGTTTTGGCAGTCATGTATGTTCGTAATAAACCGTAAACGATTACACTGATATCAATAAATGAGGGTTTTCATTCGAGTTTTTCTGTCCCTTGCAGAGCTCTTTAGTCAACTCTTACGATTCCCACGGGATAAATAGAGGAAGTGACACTTCGTATTTTAAATCCAACACCACATGGAAAATTATTTGTATTGAACAGGAATCGAACTCAGATCCTCTGCCTGAAAGAAACACTAACAGCTCGACTACTAATCTATATTATTTTATAAAAACTATAAGGACAGTTAAAACTTGTGAAAAACATACATGGGAATGTATCTCCCTTTTTCTTCTATTGATCTCGTCCTTGTCTCTATTGGTCTTTTTCGCTAACGCTTTGACGTCCTCCTTTCTCGAATTCGCCAACCTATTCAGAATTTCCTTCTTTTCTATTTCTAGGGAGTCCTATAAGAAAAAGAAATTATAAGTACAATTATTCTGTTCTTAAAGTAAACTTTCACTACATGCACCCTTATTTAATATTTCGGCACAACCATCATCCATACTTAATATGAAAAACTCTATTTTCTATCTGTTTGTTTTTATTATTTTGAAGCCTGCCAAAGTCACTACTCGGCCTGATGAATAGTATAAATAGAATTCAAGAGTGGAGGCCACTATACCTACGGTGAATGAGTATCTACGCAAACGCTACTTAAATACTAAGCATAAGGTTCAGTTTGTTAAATCACAAGTGTTAAACAGTACCTTTGTGTTTATTTATTTAATAAATTATTATTATTACTACGATCATAAATCATCTATGTCGGCACAAGAATAAATGTTTACTTTTTAGGGTACTTGTATATGTTGTACTCACCGCTAATAGTTTCATCTGATGTTGTTGTTCATTGCGCACGTGTTTCTCCAAAGCGGCATATATCTGGTGGTGGTAGCGCAGGCGCAGCTCACGTTCAGCCATCAACGCTGTACTGAACCCATCCGTCGCGTTCCCGTCCTCAGTACTAGGGGTCGCGTCACTGCTGACCAGCGCAATTTGTTTCATTAGATTTCTCAGACAGTCATTATCAACCACCTATAATGTCCTACTGCCGGGCTCGGGTAGCAGGGTTAAGGCCATACATCGCCAGGTTGGCCGAGTTAGGGACCTCCGAATCACGGAAACGCTCATAACGTACATATCACTAAACAAACGGTGACCTATCTAGGTACTGCGTTGCTTACTCTCGGTGATTGTTGCCAATCACCTAAAGCCCCTGGCCCGTGGTTATGAGTGCTTCACCATCTGCTTAGATTTAGAAGCATTAGATCAGATTAGCAGTAGTAGGTTAGCAAACGTAATGTGGGGCGCCATCTGGCCAAATGGCGTAACGACTTGCGTGAGCCGGCGGGCAACTGTATGCCGAGAGCAATAGACCAATAGATCGTGTGCCTTGGGACAGGCTTATCCGAGGCAATAGACTGCAATGAGCTTATGGTGATGATGATGATATTATATTGGCGGAAAAACTACCTCCAAAAGATAATCTCCCCTGGCCAAGGCTGCGTACGCAGGTCTTCAAATCCAAGAACAGACTGTCAAGGCGGGAAATTGTCGACCCAAGCGTATGTGATTGCGTGGCGTGGTGTATCTCCACAGACAATGAGCTTTTGCTAATGCATCGCGAGTCCAGAACCGTGCACGCTTGATGATCTATTCGCGTTGCTTAGCATGGGGCCAAAACCATATAAGTATTTACGATCGACAAGTTAAAGTTTTTCATTATTATTATAATCATCAAAAGCCTTCCATAGTCTTTCATAACTGGATAGACAGGTTGTTATAGGATTTGTTTCAAGTTTTCCATCTCTTTGCAGTGCTATTTCCTACGTAGTTTGCTCCGTGTAGTCGACTCTTACTTACTCACCCATGGGATGAAAAGAAGTAGTGACGCTTCGAATCTGCGACTGATTGCGTGTATACCCACAGATATTACGTTATCGCGGTTTTCAAATAAAATCAATATAGTGATTAATACTTACATCTGTTTAGCAGACAGTCTCTTTACTAAGTTTTTGCTGACGTAGAACTTCGAAGTTGGTTTCTTTTCCTTGTCGTACTTGCGACGAAGAGCGTCAAGTTCGCGCGACAACTTCATTTGTTTGTCGCGTACTAATTTTGATGACAGTAGCCCTTCTAGCGTCTCTTCTAAGGACTCATCCGAAGTACCGTTCGGTTTGCTTTCTGCTTCTGTAAAATGTATTTTCTATTTACACAATTTATCAAACTCAAGTATTCATTCATATAATCAGGTATAACATAAAAAAACGGTAGATACTATGTCAAAGGTGTACGCAGCACTCAAAAACTATTTTAATCCTTCACAGCACGGTTTTCTGAAGGGTCGTTCAACGGTTTCAGACCTGGTACTCTTGAACGAACACGTGACTCAGGGAGGATGGTGCACAGGTCGACGTCATCTACACGGACTATAGCAAGGCGTTCGATAAAATAGATCACAACCTGCTAAAAATAAAGTTATCTAATAGTTGCATAAATGGAGATTTACTTCGTTGGTTTTCCTCTTACTTAGAAAATCGTACGCAGGCTGTTGTGGTTAGTAACTATATTTCTAGCTGGGTTTCTATCCCCAGCGGTGTACCGCAAGGTTCTTTAATCGGTCCGTTGCTTTTTACCATTTACGTGAGTGATATCGACTCCTGTTTCCAAAATTCCAGTTTGATTTGTTTTGCTGATGATATGAAGATTTATTCGATGGTGTCTTCGACAAAGGATGTGCAGGCACTTCAATCTGACCTATCGCGACTTGATCACTACTGTCAAGTAAACAAATTGGAACTTAATCCTGCTAAATGCTCAGTCATTTCATTTTGTAGAAAGCGTTCTCCAATATTAGCATCATACGAACTTAAGGGGCAAGTTATACCTAGATGTGATGGAGTGCGAGATCTTGGCGTATACCATGATTCGAAGCTTCTGTTCAATGTTCATATCGAACAAATAATAGCAAAAGCTTCGAAGGCTTTGGGATTTGTAATGAGAATAGCCAATTGCTTCGTGAAGGCCAAAACACTTAAAATTCTCTACTGCACCTTTGTAAGAAGCCACCTAGAATATGCCTCGCAGGTTTGGAACCCTTGCTATTATAAATACATTGATCGCATCGAGAACATTCAAAAACGTTTTTTGAGGTTCCTTTGTTTTCGTTTAAATATTCCGTACAGTTCAAATAATTACATCAGCCTTTGCAAAAGATTTCATTTACAGCCTCTAGTAAATCGACGCCAATTAGCAGATCACTCATTTCTATTAAAAATAATTTTTAATGAGATTGATTGTCCTGGTCTTCTGCAAAAATTGAAATTTAATGTTCCCCGTAGATCGGTTAGATTTAATCTACTCATTTCGGTTCCCTTTGCCTCCTCTAACTACAGAAGAAACTCATACATGGTTCGGGCGAGCGGCGCATTCAATGGGTTGTGCAGAGAGTACGATATAGATTTGTTTAATACGAAAGCCAATGTTTTACGCGGCATGCTAAACCTTAAGTTTTTTGAGTGATGGTGTTTTAACATTTAACTCTTGAATTTTTTAGTTTCCTTTTTTTCTCATTTACTGTATTGGTGTAGTGTCTATGTTGATGATTACTGTTCCAGAACTTTCATTATATTATAATGTCGCAATCCGTGAAGACCTATAATTGGCTTGATGTTGCATATCAAACTATTTATTTTATTTTTTGTAGCTGTTGGTTTTCCAAAATAAATAAATAAAATAAATAAAAAAAAAAAATTACAACGAGCGACTTTGAGTCATAAATATATACAATAATATGAATATATTTAACTAATAATATAATATAAATAAGATTGATATTAATACATCAGTGACGTTTAAGTTCATTTAGGTTCTGTTGCGAGACATATCGCTTATGTTACTGGTAGTTCGTATGCTATTTCTGACAGATTTGAGAATCAAAGAAGTCTATCACAACAACATCCGATTATCGATATTATTTCCGTTTTGAAAATCGATTCCAATTTTGTTACCTACTAGACATATATGTCATAAAACGTGGTATTTTCGTTTTGTGAAAAAATAATCAAACGGCGATTTCTGAAATGTAACGATGATGACAAACTAAATATATATTCAAAAGCAAACATATCTAACGACACATTCAACGAATTCGAAAACCAATTTTGATGATGACAGACTATCTATATATAATAATAGCTCCACCGGCGTAACCCGCGATTGCTTTTGAACAACCGCGGAGCAAAAATGGTCCAAAATGAAAGTAGCCTAAACTACTTATTTTACCATCAGCTATCTGCCAGTAAAAGTACCATCAAAATCGGTTTAGACGTTCCAGAAACCGCAAAAAAACCCAAAAAATTTACTAGCTGTTAGTTGTACAGTACAAACAGACGCTTTAAATTTATAAGTGTACTTGTATAGATAGAACGTGCGAGAGCCGCGGCTAAGTCCGCTGATCTATTTGAAATCTCCTCCCTCCTTCCCCAGAATCAAAGCCACGTTTAATATAATGTTTATTATACTTTATGAAATCAATGATGAATTAATAAATAATTCGAATTCATTTATTTCTTCTCCTTCTTACATTTGGTACAGTAATAGTAATCGTAGTAATAGTACATATTAATTGTAGCTGAGGTACATTATTTCTTTGCAGTAGTTCAAAAAGTTCGTTAAAAGATAAAACTTGTCTCTCAACAATGATTAGTCTGTATCCAATGGGATGATGATGATGATATGGGGCCATTTATTTATTAAGTAAGATGATTTTTACTATTGGTTGACCCCCTCTCTCTCACCCCTAAATTAAGAAAATAAAGATAGGCCAACCCCTTCCCCCTGTTAAAAAATTATTACGCAAGAATCTAAAATGAATATAGCTGTGGTCGGTTTTAATGTTTATTTTTTAAAACAAACATTTTTTTATTATTTTTGGGAACGTTTAAAATCATATTATACGATCATACTACAAAGTCCGAGTCGTATCTTGTATTGACTGACAGTAGAAATTAAAATCTGTTGTTATGAACTATGAAGACTCGCTCCCACCCCTTATAAGAAAAAAATAAGATATCGACCCCCCTTTCCCCCCCCCCTAAATCGTCTTACTAAATAAATGAATGGCATTGAATAAAACACAAAATAAGCTCACATGCCGAACAGCCGGGTATAAGTAGGAATTTTAATTATCTACAAGATCACAAACAGTTCGAGGCAATACACTCACAGTTAGTTGACTCGTGTTAGACACTCCAAAATATAGTTGAGATAAGAGAAGAAGACTTACTTACTCCACGGAACTAAAGACTTGAGTATAGAGAGTGGTGACGTCATACCGTGTGAAGGCTTCTCTTGCGGCTGAGGCGGGAGGGTTTGCATTTCGTGTTCTATCAAACTCATTGTCTCGTTAACGAGGTCCCGGCGGGGACTGCTGCTTTCTGGGCCATCGTCTTTATCGAATTTAACCTGTAATGTGTTTAAATGTTAAGTTACAAACATACTACAATCAGATTAATGACTAGTTCAACCGGTTTTACTTGAATATCAGTTTTTCCACGGGGCGACTGCATCGGACCTCTGCAACCCTAAAGCGAGAACTAAAATTCGAAGGTTGAACTTGTTGTCAGGTTGACTAAGATTGACTGACAAAGAATGCCCTGGGCATTAAGTCCGTCTATGTACAAAAGCCGACCCCAAATAATATTGGAAATAAGGCTAGGAAGAAGAAGATTTGGTGATCGCGCCCGCGCAGTGCGGCCAGGCGCTGGGAGGGGTCCAGAAGGAGGTTTGTTCCCTGGACTCCTCCTAAGATCTTAGCGCAAAGAGGGCACACCGTGTGGTTTTAGTCGGGTCAACTCCAACACACAGCCCCGCCGCCAACTCCGGCCGGATGACGGCCGAGGATGTTTCCACACGTTAAAAAAAAATTGGCAGTAAATTTGAGGGCACTGACTTCCCAAACTAATGAACATCTATGCCAATAATGATTACCATATATTAAGTTCATTTGTTTTTTCTATAAAGAGCCTAAAGTTAAGAAAACAATATTCTTTGACGTAATAGCTTATATATTTTTAAAACCTTGAGATAAGAAAATGTCAAAGTCAAAAATTTAAGCTTTTTCAAACTAACTTTAGGCTTAATTTTTTACATTACCTTTCTGTACCTAGCACTTTTTGCTCAATGTCAGATTGAAAATATTTCAATTGTAAACTTCAATTGCTGACTGCCTTGTTGGTCTAGAGTTTGGCGTATGCGGCTGCTGATCAAGTCTCGGGTTCGATTCCCGAGTCGGACCAAATACTTGTGTGATTCACAAATATTTATTTCGGAGTCTGGGTGTTTTCTATGGTCATATATGTATGTATTTACAAAACAAAAGTATGTTTATGTATTTATATCAATTGTTTAGTACCCATAATACAAACTCTGTTTAGTTTGGGACTAGATGATGTTGTGTGTAAAAGATGTCCGAAATATTTATTATTATTAATTTATTCAAATATATCTGTACTTACAGCATGTGCAACTGGTCTGTCGGTCTTTTCATTTTCATTGGTCTTCTTGGCTTCAGACGTTGGCACATCTGTATCTTCGGTGAGTACAGACAACTGGTGTTCGCGCTTATCCAACTCGCTCTGGTACTTGATGGGGTTCGCTAATGCTTCAGCTAGTTCCGACAGGCGATCAGGCACGTAATCCTATAAAAAAATATAATTAAATAATTATATCTGTTACAATTTTTAGTATCTAATTTTCACATTTTGCCATCAAAGTTTTTTATATTATGTTTATATTTCTTTAAATTGATTGTAAATAAAACTAACAATTATCTGGATTATTTATAGGATCACAACCGGAAACGTGAACCGTTACTTCTGTAATATCCGGTACATAGAATGGAAACATTGATTCGACATGACTTTGAAAACTCCACTTAAATTAACTACACCTGGATTCTACTCATGCTTTCCATCAGGCAGAGTAGAGTCACTTTGGCAGGCTTAAATATTAAAAAAAAAAAAAAAAAAAAAACTTGAGCATTAGGAGAATGCTAATCACAAATTATACGACAATACACTACGACAAGAAAAACTTAAAAGTGGTGGTATAACTGTTCTGAACTGTTTATATGATAATTGTGGTGAGTTTAAATAAATATAAGTAGTTTACCTTAACATCAACAAGGAGCAAAAGACTAGCGGCTAGGGGTAGTCCTAACTCGGTACGCAAGTTGACATGGTGATAGCCAGGACATAGTCCCACCACTGGCAAAACTCGATGACCCAGCAAACGGCCGCTTTCTTCATGAGCAGCTATGCGAATTATTGCTAACTCTGGTAGTACCACCTTGAATTAATCATAAAATTTAAATTAATTACCGTTTCATCAATGCAAAAAACGATGTACCTTAACCAAAGGCACAACACGACTGTGTATCGTATAAAATATTAAAGTTATGTATGTGTAAACTTATATTTAATAGTATTTCGTATTTATTAATGAACGTAATAATAATTTTTTTTTGTACTTTGATATAGATGGATATCTCGTAAGTACCTCTTAAACAGTCATTATATACCTAAGAAATAATATATATTGCCACAAGAAGTACAAATTGTTTCCAATCAAAAAAATAATTTCTACTAAAAGTTATGTTAAAATATTTCCGCAATTTTTAATTAAATGTTTGACCTCCCTTTTATTTTGCATGTATTACCAGGAACTGTATTCTTTATGGAAATGGAAGCAGAAACTGTGAGATATTAATTCTTGGAACTAAAATTCCTCCCATTATTATATCATTGACAGTAGTTTATATTAACATTCTAGCAATTTAATATCATTTATGGTCAAGGAAGTTAAAAGGAAATAGATTATATAATGTTTATATTTCGTACTAGGTTTTGCTTGCGGCTACACGTGTATGCCAGTTATTGCGTTAAAAGGTAGGCCTTCCTCAAAAATTACATTGTCTCCGTATCAAATTTCATTGAAATTTGTGCAGCAGTTAGGCCGTAAAAACTTAACAGTTAATAGTAACTTCAGAATTTATAATAATAGGGGTTAAAGTATGAAATTACCGTTTTATTGTAATAGGTACTTCGAATGGACATAGAACCTTCATGGTTTGAGATTTTTGAGTGAAACTTTTCGAATCGAAAATTCGAGGTTCTTCTTTTAAAAAATGGGCAACATTCGATTATCGACTCTCAGTTGTTTTTTTATTCAGCTAAGACAAGAAAGATACTTCGAAAGTTCGAGTGATTTTTGAATAAGAGTTCCGACGCATAACGCCTCAGAAACAGCTCGCAAGATCAATGTAGCGTTTGGAGAAAGGACTGCTAATTAACGCTCTGTGCGATTTTGGTTTAAACGCTTTTGTAATGGAAATTTTGATTTGAGGAACGAACCACGTGGAAGACCGCCCACACATATGAATAACAATAAATTGAAAGAGATGGTGGAAGCTGATCCGAGCCAAACTACTCAGGAATTACACAGTTTGTGGAATCTAGATCACTCACAGATCGGCAATTTCATACTTTAACCTCTAATATTACTATGGATACATAGACCTACCAAAATTCCAAGTCATTATTTGTACCATTAAATCTCATGATAAGAAGATCACACAAAAAGAAATGGTTCTAAATAATTCTGACTCTGCTTCCCCACTTAAGATACTTCTCAAAATAGGAACTTATACTTGAAACAAACCCTTTATAGCAACCCGTCTAGCCACAGTGGCATAATGGCCGAAAACCACCTTTCTAGAAAGACTTATGCCCACCACTTTAACTGTCAAAGGCTGGCGTGATATGATGTTAGGTGATAATATTTGGCTGTGGCTTCGTTAGCGCAGTAAAAATGATTTTTCAGTTTTAATAGAATTGTCTGTTATTTACTATAGGCAGTAATGCCACGCTGATTTCAACACGAATGGGCCGACTCGACTGGGGCGGTACTACCGTCGCACAGAAACCAACCTAATAGCATTCGTCGGCCAGCATGTCAGCGGCCAGCGTGTGAGTCACCATGCTGCATTGTGTGCACTCACAATGAGGATGGTGACCAACACTCTTGGATACTGCGCATATTTTTCATCTGGCAGAGCAGCTTTAATGAACACAGGTATTTTTTTATTTTGTATAATTATGCAAATAATAAATTAAATCGGCAAAATCAGTATACACGATAGCGCAGTGACCATACAATTAGGTCATCCATACAGCTGGATCCAGTCATTTATTCCCCCAAACAAACATTAGAAGGAAACTCGCTAAATTCCATTGTGTCGGCGCCGGCGGATCGCAGACTTTCTTGTAAACAGATATCGCAAAGTGACAAGCACCATATGCCGATCTCAAAGGAATCGCTGGCGTGTGAATTAGTCGTATCACCGAGTGATACATTATATGCAACTATCTCAAGTAGTGTTGTCTCAATCCGTGTGATGTGTAAAGACGCTGATGTTCTAAGTAACTTATCTATACCACGTTTGGAGTGTGATAGCTGCCAATCATCCGGCACTGAATGTTGTATATAAAATGTGATATTGTACAATACCTATTTTTAGTCAAGTTAATAAAATAATTATTATATAATATTAGAAACAAAAAACCCGACTGCTCAAAAGTAATGACAGGTACAATGTATAAATAAAACGAATGCATTGTTTTTTAAGCTTACTAAACACTTTATGGTGCTGCATGCGGTGACAAACGCAGTTTTAGCAGTAACAAAGTATTGACATTAATTAACAACTTAGTTCAGCTACATAATAGACAAAGCTAGATTTTGATATTCTGCGTACCCCATGAGGGATATAGACTTGATGTTACACTTATTTACACATACGTCTATTCTCTGTTGTAGATTAAATCACAGGTCACTTAAAATTTCTAAAGCTATTTCATAAATGGATAAATTGTTTTTGTTTCTTTTGAATCATCTAAGTTTATTAGTTTTATTCTCATTTCGCGTACCCCTATTTTCTACTTCTAAAATAAAAGTACACTAAACTTTTTATTACTTATGATGAGTTATCTTCTAGTGCAAGTTCTACCCAAAACGGTCCAACCGTTCCACCGATTAACCGAAACCGAACCGACAGACGGACAGATATTTAAAAAAAAATGTGGTAAAGTAGAAATAGACACTTAAAAATTTATTTATTTGCATAGATAGAAAAGATATATGAAGAAACAGATATTTATAATTTATTATATAAAAAGAAGACATTTATTAATTTAATTAACAAATGTAAACAAGTATTGAGCAAAATTAAATTCATTAAAAAATGCATGCATAAGTACATAAATATAATTAAAATATATAAAATTAATTTTAACACATTTAATTTACACAGTAAATTTAAATGAACACGTATGATACATGAATATTTATATGAATTTTATTAACGTCAATTTACTAAATGCATATTTGACTGGTATAATTTTGCTATTCTTCAAAATTAATTAGTCTTCATTAGTATATTACAGAAACTTTAGTAAGTATTTAATTATATATTACTCGTACAATTTTTACTATTTCTGAAACCACATTAGTTGTAGCATGAGCGAAGTTGAGTTCATCCCAACAAATATATAAAATTGAAATGACTGTTTGTAACATCAAATGAACAGTTTTTAATATGAATGCATTATGAAAGTATAGACGTTACTTGCATCAAAAAGTATATTTATTTATTTTTATCTGTCTGCCTGTTTGTTCTGTCTAATCTCTGGAACGGCTGGACCGATTTAACGGGATTTTCACTGGCAGACAGCTGATATCAAAAGGAGTTACTTAGGCAACTATTTTTAGACTAGCTTCGTCCCGAGGGTAAACAACGATGACGCGGTCTGTGTCTGGATAGACAACCGTTAGTGGCATGATGGGTGTCTAAACGATTCGGATTATTATCATAGGATAACATTCGTGAATCTTAGTTGGAGGACAAACAACAACAATGGCAAGATTATGTAGCATCAACGTGACTCGCCAGTCCCCAACCCGCACTCACCCCGCGAGGGGACGGATGCCCTCAACCTTCTTCTGAGAAAAGACCCGAACCCAGTACTTGTAAATTAAAGGTTGTTGATGAATCGATGAAATAAAGCGGGTCAGACAGTTTTTCTTCTCCTTGCAGTGCTGTTGCTATGTCCTTTGGACTATACTACGAATCGGTTCTTACGACACCTACGTGATAAATAGGGGTGATAAGACTATGTTTTGTTTTAATCTATCACGACAAGGAGAAGGCCATTTTTATTATCTAATTAGCTGAGTCCTGGAGTGCTCGCCGCGGTTATTATTGTAAATCTCGAGTAACGTCGCATATACAAAGCTACTCCCTCTGTAATCAACTTTCTGCCAGTGAAAAGAGATATTACTTATAGACAGATAGACAGACAAAAGTTCCTAAATTGCCTTTTCGGCGTGAGTGATTCACGTGAAATTCATATGCATTTAGTATAAAAATTGGGCAAGTGTGTGTGAGGCCAAGCTAGGAATAGGGTTCTGTATCCATATAGAATGCCAAGTGGAATTAAAATCGTGTCCAATAGATAATTCCTGAACTAACAAAGCTATGTAAGCCGTTATAGTTTTGACTTTAAGTTCATCGTATGGACTACCATCATTATTTTTTTAGATTTATCGAGTCAGCCGTTTAGATTTTAAAGAAGGGGGACTTTATCCTTGTATACTATGTATTTTAAATTTAAATGTTGCTAACAGATACCAAATTTAAAAAATCATTGTGGCAACCCCTCCATGTTTTTAAAAGTCCTTATGTGATACATAAGTCACTTACGTCACGTAGCAGGGCATTTAGCTGAGTCTCCACACAATGGGGTAACCGCAAGAAAACGAAATCATCCCACTTTACGTGTAGGGGAGGTAACCAAAAATTTTTTTTTTCAAGATTTTTGTGTACATTGTCAACGTAATAGAAACACATCCATGCAAAGTTTCATATTTTTAGCATTAACCATTTGGACGGTAAGTACGCACCGACGGACGAACATGACGAATCTATAAGGGTTTTGGGTCATGAACTACGGAACCCTAAAAATGTTAATTTGATAATAAATACAGACACTTTGATAATATTTATTTGTGTAGAATACATTTACTATTCTTTAACACCACTTTGTGATCGAATTGGCAAGCGCCAATAATAACAATCACGTTAGCGTATCTGTTTGAAGTACTGTTCAATTTGTTGAACTATATTGAACAGCTCTGCGGATTGATAAATGTACATTAGAGGTTTCCTCTAACCATTAAACAACAATTTCTTCCGAAACGCAATTTCCATAGTGTATTTTATTAGCTCGCTTTAAAACAAACGGTATGCGATCGGCAATCTTATAGAATTTAGATGTAATCAAGTTTTGTTACACTTTTTAGACAACCTATATATCTATTATTAAACTTTCACGACTTTACATAATTATACTCTTTCTTGTATAGAGGAACTTATTCGCGATAAAATTATTTAAAAAGTGGCGATAATTCTATAATTCTTCTATAATCCGACGTTACGAACGGGTCATACTCGTGGTCACAGGTATGATGAGCTTAGTGTTGATGAACTTATCTATCACTAGATTTCGCCCGCGTGTAAGGCGGCTATCGTGCAAAAGTAGTATTGAGTAATTTGGGCACGATAAATTAACTGTTTTTAGACTTTCGCGACTTTTACACATACTCATGTTTTTACTGTATAACCCGTTCGAAACGTCGGAAAATAGAAGGTATCGTAACCTTTATAATAATATCGCGAATAAGTCCCGTTTACAGTAAAAACATGAGTACGATAAATTAAGTACGAATTAAGAAGCTATTCTTAAACTAACACATTTATATTTTATCAAAATAGTACCTACTACACAAAAACCACTCTTCAACTGAACATAAAACGATTGCCATGTACAGTGCCTGGCTCCCCGCAGTCTCACTTGCTTTGCTTGCAAGTCACTGCCCCGCTCCTAAAGGTCGCACTGTGTATTGTTTCACTTGAATTGCGGAATCTTTTTTTATATAAGAGAGGTATAGGCAAACAAAATTTCTTCTAAACTCTCCAAATGATTTCTAGTATTGGTTTTAGAGAAGTTTATCAAAACGCTTTATCTGCTTAATTAGGCATTTATACACTTTAATTTTTTTATCATTCAAACGTATAATAATATAGACACCGATTTATTTCGAAATACTTAAAAATATCTATTTCCAGCGTTTTTTTTTTTTAGATTTGGTAGGTATGTATTTTTTCTGAGTCATCTCTACACGGAAAAGTTTTTTATGAACGTCATGTTATTAATGGCAATGTATGCATGTAATGCAGAACAGCAGAAAGATTCAACTTTAAACTTTGTCTTCCTACATTTTGGTAGAGCAGGGAAGCAGCTGCCATCAAACAGTTTCTGTTCTATAAGCGGAATTGTTAATGTTCATGGAACTCGACAAGTCGCATACTTTAATAATATATGAACCAATATAAGATATATTGGTATATATAAACCTATCGAAAAAAATATATGACTATAGCTTACCTTTCTAAATTCAAAAGGTTCCTCCCCATAAACAGGATTGATGCCATTGTTCGGCGCAACTCTCGTCCTGAACTTCTTACGCACAGTGTCTGCTGGAAGACCAAACATGTCCACTTCGACGTAAGTGCCACATCTCTTGTCGGTAAGTAGCTGGCCAGAGAGTACTGTTATGGAGAGTGTACCGGCGATAATACCGTCTACGGTACTCTCAGCAAAGGGGTCAAGCCGACGGTCCTGGAATAAATTTACTATAAATGGGCATCTGATGGCAGAAGCGTTCATAGCCGAGTGGCCTTGGGTGATTGGAAACAATCACCCAAGGCCATCAGACCTAGATTGGTGACCCATAGTAGCATGACATGTTATAAGCGTTTCTGTGATTCGGAAGTCATGTTAAGCAGTCGATCCCGTTGTTATCTGAAGATAGCAGTTATGAAGCTTAGTTGGAGGTCTT
This sequence comes from Phragmatobia fuliginosa, assembly GCA_932526445.1. Lineage (NCBI taxonomy): Eukaryota > Metazoa > Arthropoda > Insecta > Lepidoptera > Erebidae > Phragmatobia > Phragmatobia fuliginosa. The sequence continues at coordinate 7,854,258 of OW052064.1, read as the reverse complement.
CGGGCGGCTTAAAAACATCCAATGCCAAGATGACGTAGCCACAACGTGTCTTGCCAATCCCCAACCCGCATTCGGCCAGCGTGGGGACTTATGGCCTTAACCCTCTCCTGAGAGGAGCCTCGAGCCCAGCAGTGGGACGTTATGGGTTGTCGATGATGATGATCATCGGCCAAAATCTCCTTTACTTAGAAAGGAGGAGAGAAATAGAGGTGGTGACAAAACGTATTCTTAATCCGTCACCATACGGACAGGATACCAGAGCCCAAACCTTCCATGAATTCGAGCAGCTGTAACCCCATTCACTGACTGAGAAGGTTAACTACATTTGTTATTAAAATTTAATTAATATTCTCTTACCTTCCTCCTCATGAACTCAGGTTTGAGTAAATAACCACACCGTCGATTGTATTCGTACGTGCCCAAGTTCAGCTGCATCGCTAAGTCCAATGTTTGGTAGTTGAGAGCAACCAATTGACATCCCGCATTCCAGAACACCTTTTAAAATTATCACGACATTACATTATGGAATATGAAAATGTATAAATTTTAATCATATTTAAATCAATGGTGGTTGTAGACGTCAGGTACATAGCGTGTAGGTAATTAAGATGTCATTGGCAGCCGTCGGTGATTCTAATCTTTTGAATACGGTGCATATTAGCACTTTGGAGGTTTGAGTGCTTCCAAAAAGAGGGTGAGTCAGAAGCTTCTAGAATCACTTACGCGGGACAAAGCTATGAAAGAATCACATACATTAACGCTGGAAGTTGTTTGTTTGTACCTTTCAAGCAAATTTTACCAACACAGGAATGTGAAATTAGAAAGATTTACAGTTTACACGATGGAGAATATTATAATTATAAACTGATATCCATAATTCATGTGAAATATTTATGGGCACACTTAATGTCAGGCATTTCTATTACCGTCTTCCCGTTACACGGGCACGGTTCCAAACTGCATGAAAATATTGCTAACTGCTGGGAATCCCTGAATTATATAAATTAATTTATATTTCAGATATTCCTATGATAATTTCTTAATTAAATAGTGTGGAGAGTCTTATAGTCGTAAATTTAACAATACATTGAAAAAGTTGTTTGACAATCCAAGTCAGGGCGGTCTATTATAGTTACCAATAGTAACATTTTATAATTGCATGATGATTTGCGCGGTCACAATTAGTATACTAATTATTATCCACACTACATAATTAGTTTAAAAACGATATTTTACAAAAACAAACCTATTTTCCAAAAATAGGAAAAATAGGGTAATTTTTAATTAGTCCAAAAGTTGACCATTAAAATATTCTATTATTAAATATATCTCTTATATATATCATGGCATGAAAATTAGTTTACTACAAAAAATATATGTATTAATATATATATAGTTGTTTAACTACATGTAACTACACTCACCAGAATAATAATTTAATAATATTTTCATAGCATCAAACAAATAAACCAGATCGTGTTTGAGAAATTAATCTGTAGTACTTATCATTTTATAACGACCAAATCAATTATTTAATAGTTCATCGATATGTGTATTTAATTATGATGTGGTAAGATTCCTAGTTGTTTACAAAACCATTCCAGTATCTTGAGATGGCACAATGGCACAATTGATGGACATATAAAAGAGTTTCAAAGGACAAAGTTCTCTTTAAAAAAATCTAAAATATTCACTTCGGGTAATAGCTAATTGACATTTGTACCTGAGGCATGAAGTTCGACGAGTCGAACCTAGTACCAGCGGGATACACCCGGGACAGCTGATGTTTGTTGTAGTTGACGAATTCGATCGGACGCTCTTTGAGCAGTGTAGTCGCTTGCTTCTCGTCGAACGATGACATCTCATAGTAGCGATTCTTTTCTGTACAATATTAGTGAAATTGTTGTAATTTAAGCGACTAATCCTTATTTATATAAATATTTATATTATAAATCTTTTCTTTCTTTCTTTCTTTTTTAAAAAGACAACTCCCACATTAGGAATATAAATTCCTGTGTCGCGGGGGACTTTACAAACATACATGTAACGGACACAAAGAACACCCAGACTCAGAACAACAATTTGTGAATCACACAAAGTGTTGTCCCACGTGGGATTTGAACCCACGACACTTGGCGCAGTAGGAAGCGGCGTGGCGACCGCTTAAGCCACTAGGCCAACCGTGCAGTCAAATGCGAAATAACTCTGTTTGTTTGTTCGAATTCTACACAAAACTCCTGAACCGATTTAAATGAAATTTGATACACATACTAAACCTTAGAGCCTGAGACAGAAAATACGCTACTATTCACCATAACCGACAACGACCGATCTACAACGATTCACAAACGAAGTTTAATGATTCACAAATTAAGGGGACGCCCTGTTTTTGCAAAAAATGTACTTAAATACCATAGCGACCTCTGTATGTTTTTAAAAGACCTATCTAACGATATTTCATACAATGGGGTTGAAGCGAGAAAAAAAAAATCATCCCCACTTTACGTGTAGAGACCTCCTCTAAATTATTATTAAATATTTTATTGTAGCACTTTGTCGACGTGATAGAAACATATCCATGTAAAGTTTCATCTTTCTAGCACCAACCGTTTAGACGGCAAGTCGAGAACGGACGGACATGATAAATCTATAAGGGTTCCGAATCATAAATACGAAATAGGGTTTCTAAGTTACTCCGAAACCATTGGCTATCTTTTGCCAGTTAAAGTCCCGTGAAAATCGGTTTAACGAAACCGTTCCTGAGATTAGTCGCATGGTATAGGCGTCATGCAGACAAACAGACAAAAAAATTAATTATTGTTTTTTGAAGTAAATATCGTAAATATTTTCATGCGTATTTGTTATTCAGAATTAAAAACAGAAAACTCAATTTTATTTATTTGTATAGGTAAATAGTTGGTGAACTTACTTTCAGAGTTTTCAAAGGAGCTAAAGTGCACAGGTTGCACGTAGTTGACGAGAGCAGAGATCTCGGCGCCCGCATGAGTTTCGCGCGCGTCTTCGCCCACAGCGCTGTCAACGCCACCTGCTTCTTCTTCACCCGACGAACTGTCAGAATCTGAGGAGTCCGAGGAACCTTGGCGGGTCAGCTGCAGGCAAACGTTTAAATCATCATCAACAGTCTTGACAGGTAACTGCTGAAGACAGGCCTCTCCTTAAACACAACGTTTTGGCCTACTATATCACTCTGACGAGGTGAGTTAGTTTCGGCATGTTTAAATGTTCTGTAGAAGTGAAGTCACAAGTCAAAATTTATTGAATACATCAAAAGAAATTATTTGACATCATATTCTTTAATCACAGATCAACAAACAAAATAGAAAACATTTATTATAGGTACGTACTGGCTGATTACTCCCGTATTAGAGACACCGTACGCCTCGGTGTTACTCCCGGTTGTTATACTTTTACAACAAAAAATGCAGATAACGCCGCGGGGCGAAGCCGGTCTAAACAAAATTAGCGTAAATTACATCTCATGTCATCAGCTATCTGCCAGGTTAAATCCCCTCAAATTAGTCCATCGCTTCCAGACATTAGCGGGAACAAACAAGCAGAAAGACGGACTGATAAAAACTTAGATTTTTTTTATGAATGTGACTCCCGTCATATACTTTTATATGCATTTATTTAGTGAAAAGCAGTTATGTTAAAAATTATTAACATACACTTAAATTTTGTTTAATTATATAGATGAAAAAATTATATGATTTTAACAATTACTTATATTTATAGAAATTATTTTAATACTTTTTGTGAGCAAGTAAAATCTATTGATTTATCACTGGACTAGCTAAAAACTAAAGTGTGATAAATAACTAGTCAATAGAAGTTTTAATTAATTTTAAAAAGTATTTTATTTAAAAAAGTTAAGTTTAAAAGTAATTCATACTAACAATATACTGTTTTGGTGAATCATAATACTTGTGGGACTTGAACTACGTTCACATACTCCTTCGCTCAGTGGCACGATATAAGGCTATGAAGTGATTCAAGAGAAAGGTTAATTAATATGTGTAATACATGCATGCAAATCAGCTAATATCATAGGGTTTCATTCTTGCCGCACGAGTTGTTAGTCGATAAATAATTTAATTATTAGACTTCATTAATTTCCTCTTAGTCATTAATATGTATATCAAATTAAATTGATGGTTTCTTTTTCCTACACAAAATTTACGCTTATTATGACATGAAAAAAATACTTGAATTTTAACAAAAAAGAAGGGTTACGGATAATTAAACGCGTATAGAGTTACTCCCTAATAACTAACCTCAAATTAGAGTCAGGAAAATGTGAGTGATATTGTATTACCTATACGAGTGTGCTTAAGCATTTTCAAGTCAAGGTAGTAAAGCTACGCTGATTTTAGCACGAATAGCTTGTCTCGACCGGGGTTGTACTACCCTCACACAGAAAAACTAACCTAAAGTGACAGCATTCATACTTAATATTATTTTTACGGGAATTAACGCGATCACTTATTAAAGGTATTACATACCACTGATTTGCCTGACGTTTCGACCAGGTTGCACTGGCCGCGGTCACAGGCTGACAGTCAGATATTAATTATCATGGAACGCGAAAGTTTAAAAGTTAGTATAGCATTCATACTGCCATGTTTGGTTGGTATGTATGAAGTTGGAGGCCCAATGATACAAAATAGGCCGTCTTAGTCTAGATAGCCATACGGCAATGTCTGCATTCACAATGGTTATGGTGACTACTACTCTTAGATTCCTATCATCATCATCTCAAAGTTGCCGGGCCACCTGGTAGGTCTGCCCACTGCTTTCCAGTACGTGATTGCTACTCCAAAACTATACGTCCTATAACATATATCACTTATGCCCTGTAGCATTAGAAAAAAGCAATCAAAGCACAAACCGTAGCTGTAGAAACATCGCCGTTGCCCTGAGGCAAGGGGTCAGGCCGCGGATCACTTTCCTCCGACGCCACCGAATCTTCCTTTTTATGGTGATGATGATGTTTCTTCTTATTTTTGATGATGATCTTATTACGGAGCAGCGATGGTGATGGTAGCTCCCCTCCTGTACAAATGAAAACATCGGAATTAAATTCTTGGGATTTTGCAGATAAGTTTTGTAGATTGTTCTCTGTTAGTATATATTAACTAGGCAGTGTCTTATTTCTCTGACGTCGCTTTGGTCGTACTCTAGTCTTGAATCTGTTATATTACATACACATGACAAACGAAACCGACCGCTTAACATCCAAGAACACTTTCGGCCCGATCGGGAAATTGAATCCGAGACTTCTTGATCTGAAGTTGCATGAGAAAACCACTACACCAACGAAGTAGTCAAAAATATACCCTGTACAATCTACATATTAAAACGTTAATGAAACTACATATTATGAAAAACATATTACATACTCTATTATTTATATGACCGGCAACCTGTATAATACGACATGCAATTATTAATAACTAGTTAATTTATAAAATATCTAAAATGTGTAAAAAATTTATGAGTTATTATTTATTTTAGGGCCACCGCACACTAGCTACTTTTAGCATCGGCGATCGGCGATTTGGCGACTGCATCGATGCTGCATCGCGTTTAAGCGACTTCCTGCGTTCGATCGCGGTATCGGAAACGCGCGTTTTAGCGACTGCTCAGATGCCAAATCGATGCTACCGGCATCCGAATGTGTACGGAGAGTAGCGTTGAGCTGCTGTCGCGCTTCTAAAAAGCGACTTAATCTCCGCGTTTGGCGTTTTTAAGTGTGAGGTGTAGAGCGTTCGGTCGCCGTATTTAGCTTCTAAAAAGCGACTAGTTACCGATCGCCGATGCTAAAAGTAGCTAGTGTGCTGTAGCCCTTATGAACTTTGCTGAGGTATTCCAAAAAAGGGCCTACGTACGGAAACAGTTCAAAAACAATCTACTCACCTAATTTGAATAATTCGATAAAAACAGGGTTCTAAGCTAACCTAAACCTACCTAATTCTGAATTAATTTGATCAGATGCAAACAAAAATTGTGTCATTTCATAGATACATAAAATTGATAAATACAGACACGTTGGTGCTGGACCAGACCACGATATTTCATACATTGCCTAGAAGCCCAATGCTCGCATTGTATACATAACCTAGGGTATTGTACAGTATAACTGAATTTACAGATTGCAAGTAACACATACACATTCTGTTATTAATATATTATACTCTATATTACAAGAAACACTGTAATTTATTCGGTAATTTATCATTACAGTTTTTATAGAAATAACAACCTCAATAAACTCTTCACCACGTTTTACAAATTGAGCAACTATAATTTTCAAACTAAAATTTGACTTAGTAATAGGTTTTGCTTTTTTAATCCATAACAATTTTTCAAGCTTGCTGCCAAGTGCAGCAAGTTAATTCTTAGTCTAATGGAGTTTGGCTTCTAGGGGCAGCACTTGCCGTTTACATAAAATAATGGTATTACATTCAGAGTAATGGATCACAATAATATATATTAAAATTAACTAATAAACTAATATTGTAAGTTAAGTAGTTATTTAAAATAAGCAAGAGCAAATATCAATAGTAAAAAATATCGAAAATAGCCGTGTTATCGTGGAATGCGGAATCTTTGTCTGCTAGCTTGCTCATATGTATGTATTTACAAAAGAAAAAGATGATGTATTCATATCAGTTGTCTATGGCGTTGTGTGTAAGAATGATGTCCGAAATATTTATTTATTTATAACAGCGCCCAAGTCGATCCCTCAATTCCTCAAGGAGGACCTGGCGGAGTTCGGATTTCTGATCTCGATTTCTTGAGTCTCAGAACTCCTACCCAACTCCTGCGCCTCAACCACAAGGGCCCCCGCCTCCAGGTCCCATGGTGAAGTTTCGGCCATGAGCCTCACCGCCTGAAAGGAGATCGATCGTGCGATACTCTCTAATAATCCTGATGGCCCGCACTCGCTGCGGTCATCAAGTCCTCCGTCCCTACAAAAGAGCCATGGACCACACAATCCCTGCGTAGAGTCTTACTGCAGAAGTGATCGCAGGCGTTTTGACAACCAGCTTGGACAGCAGACTTCAGAAGTGATATTCGAAGTCCCAATGGCCTTCGAGTACGAGCCCCTGATACCTCATAGAAGTCATAGAGGGCTCGATGCCGACGCGTGGGTACGGTAACCGAAAAAGTATGTTCAGTTTAAGCGTGTCTCATAAGTTTAACAGGTAGGTAGATACGTATAATTTGATGAGTTTTTATAGGCTCTTACTTCGTTGTGGCGGCCTATTTCGTCTGAAACCATCAAGCGTTACTTACATTTTACGATGTTTTGTTTACAAACAGCTCGTAAAAAATATAAAAACCCCGGATAGATAAGTAAAACAAGGTTATTGACACATTGATGTTAGACCTCGTAAATTCGAAATGCCTTGTCCGAGCAAACATCGATAAATAGTTTAAAAAAAGTAAGCCACTAAAACGGGATGATGTTATGTTATGATACCTTCATTGACCCGATTTATATAAATTCCAACAATTATGGCTTATTGTGTTTTGTCGGCGCCTGCTGATTTTATACAGCCAAAATCTACGGGGTTTTTTATATATACGTGTTACTTTATTAGGATTCATTTTTCTATCATTCCGAGGACTGGAGCTCAATCAATGTATGAATGAGCAGGCGTCAGACATAAACATAAGTTTTTTAATTTTTAAGTGTATGTTTAAGTTTTTATGGGTATTAATAAATAATTAATGGCTTAACGAGTTCGGTTGTGTTTTACTCTTATGTATTGTCTTGAACTTTACTATTACACACATATAACAATAAATGTTAAGGCAAGCCAACAAGTTCTGAGAAGAGGCCTATGTTCAACAGATGAGGAACAATCATTCCTCATCTGTGTGAGGAAGTGTATGTGGGGGCGCAATAACCTCTACCCAAGAAAATTTACTATTATGATCCGGAGTGCGCATTTGCCAGCAAAATAAAGCGGGTATGTAGGATAGACTGTTGATTGTGGCATCAGAATTTCCGGGTAGTTTATTCCTCGATTTCCCGAACAGTGACGGTTCCTGTTTTCCTCATTAGAATTAGAGATTCGCCGGTGGTTAGTCTACATTAGACGAACCATTTGCCGGCATCAATTGTGAAATAAACAATTCGAGATTCTGCTCAGGCCTTCCATCAATCAGACTGAGTAGTGTCATCTGCAGCTAAATTTAAAAAAAAAACAGCAACATCGATGTCATTCTTTCTTTGAGGTTTATAGTTTAATTTTCAATTTGTATTTCTACAACAAACTTAATATAAATTCTAGAGCACAAATTGTGAAATATGTTTATGTTATACACAACCGGTAATGTAAATAACATATTTCCAAGATATTTCTTGGATATGTATTAAACAATTTGTGTTGGACTTGTTAAACTATGTTATTACAATTTAAATGCTGAAAGAATTTGTAATAAAAAAGGTAAGTGGTTTCAAATGATTTTCGAACAACCGTGAGCATATTTTTTTTTATTTTGTTGAATTTTGTAAAAAAAAGTCGTAACTCCAGTAAACGAGTGCTGTTTTAACAACAGTGAAACCTGTGATTCTAAGGAAATGATGGCTTTGGCGCACTGATGAACTGAACCAAATAATCATAAACAATTTATGCCACGGAACTAACGGCAGGTTAAAATAACAATAAAAACGTGGCATGGTCTGATGGTAATGTTAGAGGCAGTCGGTCAAGCGAGCATCGATTTAGTGAAGGTTACGATCTCGGGTCTGCACGTGATCTAAGAGGAGAGGAAAAGGTTAACTATACTCCAAGGTTAAAAGATTTTAATTGGAAATTTCTGGGAGTTCTGTGGTGTGTTTCGGGATTTTTCTACGGACCTGCTAAGCCGGAGGTCATGGGTCCCATCCAGAACACATTATTTATTTATTTATTTATTTTTTTATTTTTATTTTACAACTTTTTGCACTGTAAGTACAATGGCGGACTTAATGCCACAGGCATTCTCTACCAGTCTACCGACGGGTGGTGCGGAGATGATTGAGAAGGTGCACTACAATTATTCAGGAATAAATGAGTATATATGATATATCTATTCATACGAAATCTATACATTTATACAGTATACATAAACATACGCACATACATACACATATATATACATTCTCATATATAGATATACATACACATACATACATATATAAATATACATAAATACATACACATACATAAACATGAATACATATAATAAATTAAATATCAATATTTTAATATAAAATGTTAATTTTGTGACGACTCTGATAAGCTCCGAGCAAGGAGAGCTCGTACCTTTGCCTTGAAGGTATCGCGACTGGGTGCCATTCTGATTTCCTTGGGAAGGGCATTCCAGAGAAGGACAGATTGAACAGGGAAGGAAGAATGCACGCATGCAGAAGTGTGGGAGGTGCATGACAGAAGCAAACTGTTTGTGGAGCGAAGGCTTCGGTCATGGTTAGATCCTAGGAGTTGGAAAGATGAAGTTAGGTAGGTAGGCGTGTTAGGAGAGTTAAGAATAGTATAGAGAGTCGTTAGGGCGCGCAGGTGGCGACGCTGACGAATAGGGAGCCAGTTCAATTCAAGGCGATAGGAGGAGATATGGTCAAATTTACGCAGATTAAAAACGAATCGAATGCAGTTATTAAGAAGTCGGTCGTATTTGTTGAGTAGGTCTGCATTCAGGTCGTAATAGCACACGTCACCATAATCAATGATGGGTACAATCAAAGTTTGCACCAACATCGCTTTAATCTTGGGCGGTAAAAAGTTTTTGAGTCGGTATAGCGCCCGCAGTGTGCCCGTAACTTTCCGACTTACGCTAGTTACCTGTGTCTGCCAGCTAAGGTTGTTGTCGAGGAACAGGCCTAGATCCTTTACTGTAGAGCTTAGAGGAACAGCTAACCCATTGAATGATATAGAAGGTAGTGTTTTTGGGTCAAGCCTTCTGGTCATATACGGACTACCTATTATGATAGCTTGGCACTTTGCAGGGTTCACAGTCAAACCGAATCTTTCAGACCAACTACTAATAGTATCCAGATCGTGGTTCATCATGGCAATAGCCTCTGTTATGTTATCTATAGCAGCATGGTGATAAAGTTGTAGGTCATCGGCATAAAGATGGTACGCACACTGAAGATTTTTGGTGATAAGATTAATAAAGATAGAAAATAACAGTGGAGAGAGAATGCCGCCTTGAGGGACGCCAGAGTCAAGTTCACACCATATGGAGGCAGATTCGTCGACACGAACAGACTGCTGGCGCCCCCGAAGATATGAAGAGAACCATTCCAGTTCATCAGGTGATATCATATAATAAGAAAGGATAGACAGGAGGACATCGTGACTGACGGTGTTGAAAGCATTGGAGAAATCAATTAAAACTAACACAGTAACCTTGGAGTTCTCAACTGCCGTCCGAATGTCACCAGTCACTTTCAGGAGAGCGGATGTTGTGCTGTGCCCAGGCCTGAAGCCCGATTGAAGCGGGCTAAGTAATTTATTCCGATGCATAAATTGTGAAAGCTGTTGATGTACACAGGTCTCCAGCACCTTGGATAGGAAAGGAAGTATGGAAATTGGGCGCAAATGATTTACAAGGGTGGGATTAGCGACCTTAGGGATGGGTATAACATACGCGTTACGCCACAGTGAAGGGAACTTCCCTGAGTCGAGTGAAAAATTCACTATATGCGTAATCGCAGGAAGAAGGTGATCAAGGATAGGAGTGATCATGCGTCGGCTAATGTTATCACTGCCCGTTGCGTTAGACTTAAGGGAGAGGATTATCTTTTTGATATCATCTGATGCAACTGGAGAAAATTGAAAGGAATTAATATTAGGGCGTGGTAGGTCAGCCAGGTACCCTAAAGTTTGACTCTTGAGTTGGTGATCAAATTGTGGCAAAGAGGTGAAATACCGGTTAACGTCATCCAAATCAAAGGTTGCAGTTGAGATACATTTACCGGATTTACCAATGCCCAGGGTGCCAAGGAATCTCCAGATATGGGAGGCAGAAGAACAGTTGAGATTATTGATAATATGGCAGCGCTTAGCGTTGCGTACCACCTGATTACACCGATTTCTCTCTAATCTATAAAGAGACCAGTTCGCCTCGTTCCTGTTAGTTCGAAATTTACGAAAAGCTTTGTCCCTGCGTTTCATTGATTCGCGAACCTCCGATGACATCCAAGGGGCTGGAGAACGTTTAATTCTCACCTTCCTGATAGGAGCATGTAGGTCGTACAGGTCAGTCAGTGACGAATTAAAAATTTGAACCTTGTCATCTACTGTATGCGCTTCAAACAGAGATTTCCAGCTTAGTGCTAAAGCATCACTGTGCAGTTTTTCTTCATTTATCCGACCGAAGCAGCGAATGTGGCGAAACTTAGGGTGAGGCTTAGGAGATTTCAGGGCATAGGACAGGTAGATGAGATCATGTTGGGAAAACCCAGGGGCCTGGTGTTGACCATGGTTGCGGACAAAGGAAGGGGATGATGTGAGGATTAAGTCCAACCAGGTGTCAGGCACGTCACTGTTGTGATGTGTAGCTGACAGTGGCAGCACATGCAAACTTGATGATTCGACGACCTGGAGGAGTTTAAGGGAACGAGGAGATCGGGAGGCTAGGAGATCGGTATTGAAGTCGCCCATAATGATTTGGTGTGTATACTTAGACCCTAAAGATTCCAGAATCGGTTCGAGACTGGAGAAGTAGTTGGCGTTAGGGGGACAATAAACAACGCCCAGAACAGATTTGGTTCCATTGAAGCTGGCCTCGATGAAAAGGTACTCTGCAGATGCAAAACAGGAGGGAGGGGAAGATGTTAAGATTTTATATGAGACTGAGCTGTGAAGATAAATGGCAACACCACCTCCTCTCCTATCGGTTCTTTCATTGCGGATAAGCGTAAAACCCGGAATAGCGTATGACGTTGAAGGCAAGTGAGGTTTTTAGCCAGGACTCAGAAATCAGAATGGCATGCACTTTCGAGTCGATGAAAGCTTCAAGCAAATCACTGTGATGGCTGGGAATACTTTGAGCGTTAATGTGGCAAACATTCATGCAAAATTTTGTGGGGTGACCAAATGTCTGTCGCAAAAAGTCGCCAAGTGTGTTTGATAAAGAATCGAAACTTTCGTCACCGGAAACACTAAGAGACTCGTTCGCAGAATAGAACGACTCATTATCAGACAACATTAAATAAATATATATGTAAAAAGAAATAAATATATACAAAAATAATAATTAAATAACGGTATCGAATAACAACACTAAAATATAAATTTTAGAAATAAATATAGACAGTATTTATAACAATATAAGTATAAAATATTAAATTATTGGTAAATTTAAGCACTACAATAAAAGTGTTTATTGCGGACTTTAATAAATGAACATCATCTGCACCACCCGCCAGTTTAAACCACACAAATATGCAATACAGATAAAAATTTGTAATAAAAGAGACATTTTAAAACAAATGAAAGGAAGCTAAAGTTAGGCGACACAAACGAATATGATTAATGTAATAGGTTTTCGAACGTAACTTCAGAAACGTCATTTAATGATTTGTTGTTTACATTATTGAATGTTATCCAAATTCCATCTAACATTTAAAATACACACAGTTTGCCATATTATAAGAAGAAGAAGAAAATATGTAGTAAAATAAAGTGATTAATGAATGGATAACTTACATAATTTTTAAGTAAACAGAGCTACGCCGTAATAAATAGAGGACAAGACAGTAAAAATGCGATTTTACAAAAGTTAAAAGTTATTTCGAAGAAGTGTTACCGCTGTTGTTGGCTGTAGACGATGTGTTACCAACAGCTCTGGGATGTTTCTCCAGCAGCTGAAGGAGCTGGTCTAAGTATGTTATTTTGTGGCGATGTCCATCCGTCGTTTTAATGATGATAATACCGTCTTGCGTCCAGACAGCTCTCATACCGAAGTGCTGTCGAGCTTTGCCGAAGATCGTTTGTCGAGTCCTGGTGAGAAACTCGCGTACTGAGACAGATGAGCCTTTCAATGCTGGCTTCGCTCTCCAGATGAAGTTTCTTGACTTCAAGTCGGCAAAACGCACAAGAATGGGCCGGGGATGATCTTTGTTCGAGGTCCCTATTCTGTGACAGGCCCTGATGTCCTCGGAAGAGACTGTTTCTATGCCCAACTTTTTGTGGACCAGGTCGAGAATTGATGCGGAACAATTTTCATTCTCAGCCTCCGAAATGCCCAAAAAAAGAAGATTCTTTCGTCGCTGCCTTGACTCAAGATCATCGACTTGCCTCTGACAATCAGAGATTTGTTTGCGAAGCAGTCCAAGCATTTTAAACATGAGTTCGCGAAATGTCCGGAACTCATCCGCCACTCTAGCCACAGTATCTTTCGCGGGCACTCCACTGTGTAGCTGGGCCTCCAGTTCCATCATTCTTCGATTGAAGCTTTCCTCAAGATTGTATCTCCGTTAGTTGAGGCATTTTGTAAAGTTCAGTGAGTGTGGGTCTAAACTGGCAGGCGGAATAAAGGGTTCTTAAATTACATCAAATGTGCTGACTATGTAAGTAGCAACTAATTACACTATTTAGCACTTAAACTGGTTAAAAAAAAATTGAAAACTCACTATTTATTTAAAATAAATAAATTATCAAGAGCAGAGGATATCTTTACTTATTTAGCACCTACCCATTATTGTGTGGTGAGTGCGAGCATTCGTTGCGTATCTGGGTAAAAATTAGTCTTTAATATATGTAAATTTGCGAATATGCTATATATATGTCTAATAGCATTTTGGTGGTAGTGTGTGAGACGTGTAAAGTTTTTTGATTCTACGTTATAATATGACCCATAAGGAGATGTTCTATGGTTTAGTCTTTCCAACTGTCGTATCCATATATACTTAGTATGGAAGAAAGTAGCATTGTTTATTACACTTTAACAAAAATATTATTACTCTAGTAGAGGAAGATTAGAATGTCAGAACAATATTTATTAGTACATAGATCTTATTTAGTACCCAAAAACGTGTTAACCCATAACCCAAAACAATGCACAATGAAGAGATGAACTATCAATTCAAACATTCGTTGAACACACAAACAATATGTTTAAAACATTACAGTAGAAAATGATTTAGCGAAAACAATTTGTCTTCCAGTGTTTATACGGCATAAAGAAACACTTGGATCGGTTTCAACGATAATAGTCCAGATGTTTTAACTTCAGCGTATAAAGCACTCAAAATAAATAGATAAATTAACGCACAACATAACATAAATGGCTAAGCACAGATAGGTACAGACTTATTATAATGAATATTACGCACTAAGTTATTTCTTTTTGATTCCCTATTTCATACTGGTATCTTAAAATCCATTATCATCCTCTTAGCCTTTATTTCCAACAATATTTGAGGTGGGCAACTAGTAAGTTCATTCGGTTTTATCTTAAAATCAGTTTTTTCACGGGGCGACTGGCATCCCTGAGGGAGAACTAGAACTCGAAAGTTGAACCAGTTGACAGTATATTTGAGGGCACTGACTTCTCAATAGCGATTGATATAGATATTCATGACAACCGGGACCGACGGAGTAAAGTGCTCTCCAAGGCACGGCCGTGAATCACCGTCAAACTTCCTTGCTCCGGGCTGTTTAAGAATTTCCTGTAAGAAAAACCCAACAACACTTTTGGCCCACCCAGGATTTGAACCCGAGATCTCTCGATCAACAGTCGCATACGCCTACCACTAGAGTACCGAGGCAGCCTTTAACACTTATCAGTTTTTAAATTGTAAAGTGATATCTAAAAAACCGGTACAATAGACTGACCTATCGGGGAATCAAACCAAGGCCTCGCAATGAGCATTCATATTCCTGCCACTCACACCAATAAATTTTATTCCAATGACGTAAGTGTGTCACATGGCTCGGCTCTCCATGTCCTGCAATTTATAGAACTTGCGAAGTTGAATTCTAGACAAAAAAACTAATCTATTTCAGTCCTAATGATATTCGGCCATGTAATCGAATCCGCGACAAAACCGGATCATAAGCAATTCATGTTAACAAAGACCTCACACTTCCTCTAATAAAATCACATCAAATTCATCTGGCTTTTATCACGGTTCAATAAAATTCGATGGAGATTCGGCTATTGCGTATAAAAGATTAACGATCGTGGAATACAAACAACCTATCTGTTTAACGCAATCTTTAATCCCAGGAGGTGATCGTTTACCTTGCGATTAGAGATGCCACATACATCGGGTTTATCTTCCGGTATTCAACAACACACACATTTTTGTTACTTGCACTAATGCTGTAACTGTATGGCTGTTGTTTCGAGATATCATAGCTAAATTAACCTCATTTCTAGTTGTCTCTTGTTATTTTATAACACGCCAAAATATTGTTTTTTTTTATGTTGGTTTAATGCACGTATATGTATGTAAGTTATTTATACAATGTTTAAGACGCTTATTCGGTACAGTTTTTTTTACATTTTCACCTCTACTCGGTATTATAAAAATAGTGGCATATACTAGCAAAAAAAAAAGATTTTGTTGTACAGTTTGAGCCTCTATCATCTCTTTATGAATCATTCATCAGACCAATTCCATATAAGCTCGCAGATTACTTGCTCACTTGAACACCTTTCAATATGCTCCTAGTAAGCTAAACCACATACATCTTCCTACTATTATTCTCTTTACACTTATTATCACTTCAAAATAATTTAATATATTTTCTAGCCTTTATTACTGCCATGATTTCACCTGAATATTAGTTTTTCCACGAAGCGGCTGGCATTTTACATATTGCATGTTGCTATTTGGAATTTATATTAGAAAAAAACCAACAACAGCCCGACCCGGGATTCGAACCAATTAATCAGTAGTCGCTTACCCTAAGCGCTATATCAATGAGGCAACGTGAAAGAATAAAATGTACAAGATAATAATGGCTTAAGATTACATTAAAACAAATAAAATGTTTATTAAACGATAATTATATGATAAGAACGATAACTTGAATACCATCGCAATTCATTTAATCATTTTGATTTAATAAATTGCGACTTTAATCAAATAACACCGAACTTCCGGTATCTGGTATTTGGTTTCGAAATCACAAGTTATAGAATCTCTATTTACGACCAATCTCTTGTAACAGTACACACGTGCCGATGTAAATTAACTTTACAGTTTGTTTTAGAAACTGAGCTTTTAATTCAATTATAGATTATTTTACTGAGCGCCGGTTACCAATTCCCAGCACTACGTGTAAATCTCGTACGTATATATTTTACTGGGTGTACACACTTAGATATTTCAATGTCATGACGTTTATTTGCCAAAAGGTTTCGTCGGTCGGTTTTTATTTATTTACGGCATTTCTTAAGGTTTTTATGTAAGGACAGTGAAATAATGGTGGCCGATTCTAAAAGAGAGTACGTAAGCTATATACCTAGTTAACAACACAGAAAAATTATTACAATACAACTACTCATAGCCCAGGCGACTCATAGTAGAATGCAAAAAATGAATTTATAAGTATAAACGAGCGATATAGTATAATTTGATCCGTCTGATCTCCTGTTAATATCTACGACAATATAAATATAAAAATAAAATAAATATTTGGACAACTTACACACAACATCATCTAGTCCCAAAGTAAGCAGAGCTTGTGTTATGGGTACTAAACAACTGATAGAAATACATAAACATATTTTTTTTTGTAAATACATACATATTATACATAGAAAAACACCCAGACTCCGAAACAAATATTTGTGGATCACACAATTATTTGGTCTGACCCGGGAATCGAACCCGAGACCTCTTGATCAGCAGCCGCATACGCTAACCACTAGACCAACAAGGCAGTCAAAAAATATATGCAAAATATATACATATCTATTCAATAGTCATGTGTGTTACAGTCCTTTCAATTTTTCTCATCTGAACAAAAGGTAGGAGGAGGTACTGACTGACTCATTCGGTGAAAAATAATAAAAAGAAAGTAATGAAAGATCTTTTTAACACCAGTGTACTATAACGCCAGATCAGGCTCGGCTGGACCGATTTGTGTGTAATGGGGTAGGTCTAAGAATCGGCCACCATTTTGTTTCATATCCTTAACACGTGAGCGAAGCCGCGGGCATCAACTAGTTAAACTATATATTTTTTCCCTCACCTGGTTCTAATTGATGAGAATCCAAAGGTTTATCCAGCAACATATCTCCGAAAATCTCCCTGCAATAGTTAGCTATCTTGGCCTGTTGTCTTGGATTGCAATGGTTCTCGAAACTGAGTATGACAGGAAAATCAGATGTTTTGAACGCACTCTCAGCAATCGCTTCGAGAACTTCTTTAGCGTTTATCTCAGGGACAAAAGTGTATCCGTGGACAATGACTGGTTCATCCGTACGTCCGTTCCAGAAGTCTAGCTCCACGCATCTGTGAAAGAGTTACGTATTAACAACCGTTTTAAATATTAAAACTGGGGGACAGTCTATATATTTTTTATATATTTGTTTAATATGATTGATTCAACACTATGCAGGTTCAATTTTCTTTTTTTTCTTTGTTTCTTTGAATTGACAAGTTTTAGTTGTCAAAAAACCTTATATTTTTCCCTATTAAACATGCTTCAGAACATTAATAAAGAAATAATGACTATTTGTGGACATTTAATAGACAGCGTCATCTAGCTTCAATTAAGTAGAGTTTGTGCTATGAAAACTATATTGACTGATAGAATACTCACATACTTTTTTTGTGAATACATACATATTTAATTATTTATTAAAACTTCCTGCATAACATATTGCACAAGGCGGATTATTAATAGAAAACATCCAAACTCCGAAAGAAATATCTGTAAAGCATATAAACATTTAGTTCGACAAAGGATTTGACCAGAGACCTCAACCGCAGCAGTCGCATGCATACTTAAACTGCGCCACCGACGCAATTAATACTCTGATTAAATGGCTGTACCTGGGAGATCGAGCTTTGCTCGGTTACTGCTATTTATTATAAAATATGCGTTCACCCTGCTTAACAACGCCAACTATTCTGTCAAGTAGCTGTAGTGTTAGTGTGTTGGAGTACCTACCAACCACCAACCAAGTGTTATTGAAACAGTAGAATATATGTCGCAAACCATGCTAAGAAAAACGCATGAAAACTCGCGTTTACCCAAATATAAGACAAATCTAGATCGACTTTATATTTATATATAAATAAATATACAAGAATTGCTCGTTTAGCTAAATTGCACAATTATGCAAAAACAAGACAGAATTTGGAATAAACTCATCATTTAATCCGTAATACTTAAAATAATAGTCGTCATATTTTAGTTAGTATCTACATTAAACGCTTAGTACTATTCATTTGATCATATAAAACATTATGCGCAGGATACCTTTTTGTGAAGGGATGATGATAGATATTTTTTCCAAAAAAATATCGAATAGTTAATACCCATTATATAATTTCTCGTTCATCAGAGACCTGAGAGTGCAAAAATTAAAGTAAAAAAAAATTAAAGTATGTGACAGCATATACATATCTATCTTTACAGTTGCCTTACTACAACCATATTTTTAGACACAGACACATTTTTAGACAGTCAATAAGTAGACGCAGACGATGTTTCGTGGGTCATCTAGCCACATTAACATTTTTTTTTATGATCTCCAAATATTTGTTTCGGAGTTTGGGTGTTTTCTATGTATGATATGTATTTGTGTACAAAAAAAAGTATATATGTATTTATAATGGTATTCTAGTATCCATAGAACAAGCTCTGCTTAGTTTTGGTCTAGATGGCGTTGAGTGTCAGAGTCTAGGAGTATGTTAATATTAGTAATAATTATATTTATTAATATTAAATCTGCTGCAATGCATACTGTATCGAAACAAAACGAGGTAAGATTAAAAATGACATAATAATAATCATCTAACAACGTTATATCTTAGTAACTTACAAATATTTACTCAGCATACATACACGTGAATGTATGTATGCTGTAACGTTATGAATAACATAAACAGAGCTAAAAAATAAGCCACAAATAATATATCCCACAAATATTTATGTATATTTTTATATATTGATGTAATTAAGGTCGATTCACATCGATACCGTTGATACAGCGAGTGTGCTCGATACGGTACTAATTGGAAATACCATTAAAAACGCATCGATAATACTATAAAGATAGAACAAACAACAAAAAGATAGACTAAACAAAAAAAATGTATATCAAACTTTGTAATAACAACATATCTAATAACATTTATAGTTTACTAGCTTTCGTCCACGACTCCGCCCCGTGTAAGACGGTTATCGCGGTAAAAGGAGCCTATGTCTTTTAAGGGTCCCGTATATGTCACAGCCACTTTTTTCCGAAACTATGAGAACTATATTATATATATTGAAACTTGGTAAGTAGATGTTTTCTATGAACCACATTAATATTTTCACATTAAAAAGAACAATAAATTTTGGGGGTTCCTCATACTTAGAATTGAAACTCAAAATTTTTTTTTCATCAAACTTGTTCATCAAACAAGCTTTTTCATCTATAAATAGGTCTTCCAAAATGATATTGAGGTTTCTAATATCATTTTTTACTAAACTGAATAGTTTGCGTGAGAGGCTTCCAATATGGTAAAATGTATCCCCCAATTAAATGTATAAATGTAAGTACTTAACAAAGAGAATTATGAAACAAAAAAAATGATGCAGATTACTATGCATACTTCCACCGAAAATTGGTTTGAACGATTTCTAGTAAGCATTTTTTTTAAAACGTCATAAATCGTAATCCGCAATTTATCTTTCATTCAATCTACACTAGTAATAAAACATCGATCAGTTACAACGAACTAAAAGAAGTTTAATATGATGTTATTTGAAGGGTTCCGTAGCAGACGGAACCCTTCATGGGCGAGTCCGACTCGCACTTGGCCGCTTTTTTTTCTATCTAAACTTTGGTATAATGTACCAAAGTTCATTTTAAGCAGTTCAGTTCAGTTTTAAGAGTAAAGAAGTAAGGCTAGATTCTGAGCTCCCTACTAAGAAGATAGAGGTAGAGGGTACCAAACGAATATTGTAATCTAATTTAGAGCACATAGCACAGTAACAAAGGATCTTACTACAAAGGCATACGAGCTTTGATTATTATATTATTTACGAAAATAAGGTAACTAGGTGAAGTCTTTCAATTGTAGATATTTTTATAGAAAAGCCGCGTTAAAGTAATCTACCAAAGTACTAAATTCAGTGACAGTACAAAAGTATTATTTCTATCCGTTGTGACGACCACAACGAAGCTACGAAGCTTCTAGCCTCGCTTCGTTCCAAACTCATTGAAATATGTAAACAAAAGGTTCACTCTACGAGTTTTTGCTGAGCTGTTTATTCATTGCACATTGTTGGTAGGAAAATTGCAATGTCTATTATAAAAAGGAAATAAAAAAAACTACGAACTATGCCATAACGCACAAATATAAAAGCCAATTTAGAATCAAATAAGTTCCCAAACTTGCTGCTGATTAAAAATGCAGTTACTTTTGAGTGATTATACGAGAGACCTTTGTTGGAATAGACTATGGCTAAGATTGTTTTCCTTTTGCTACTCTTAGCTGTCAGAGTTCTAGGGGCTGACCGAACGCGATCCATAGGTATGCAATATTTTTTTTTATACTGTATTTAAATATCCTAGTATTATAAATGTTGAAGTGAAGTTTGTTGATGGATGGACCCATATCCAAATCAGAAGAATAAAACGTTTAGAAGAAACTTTACAGTAATATAACTGATACTTACACAGGCTACTATTTATTGAGATAACCGACATGCACACGGGCGGTGGCGCGAGAAATAGCTAGTACCGGCTAATAATACTACTATTAATATTACTTTACTTTTAGGGTTCCGTAGTTTATGACTATAACACAAATTTATCCACATATAATAAAATTATAAGCGGTCGATGTCTGTATAGAAAAGAGAAGGTAATTAATGATTTTTTAGGGTTCCGAAGTTTATGACGCGGAACCCTTATATATTCGTCATGTGCATCCGTCTGTCCTCGACCTACCGCCTAAACGGTTGGTGCTAAATGATGAAACTTTGCACGAATATGTGTTATAATCACGCCGATAAAGTGATTCAATAAAATTACTAAATATAATTTTATTGGGCACGTTTAATTATGTGGGGCTGATTTTTTTCTGGGGATTTTTTTTTGCATAGTGTAGGTATCATTAGATAGGTCTTTTAAAGATATTGCGAGGTGGCTAATACCATTTTTGGATATAGGTATCCGTTTGCGAGTTATTTAACTTTAAAGCACATTCTTTTGTAAAAACAGCTCCCCCCCTCTAAAAGCCAAAACTTCTGGCTCAAAAATCTTGATAGTAGTTCAGATATTGAACTTTCAAGGAAAACGATAGCGGTTTTAATATATATATTTTTATTTCAGGAGTTATAAGGGCCTAGCTTGTAAAATGCACTCACTGGAAAAACTTCGTACAAAAATAAAGAAATATTAAGTAAACATAACAATTATCAGTAGATCTAAATCTATATGAATTTATAACGGATGACTTATAACGGCCATTATGGATGACCTCGGAACCCTATTCTATGCGTGGCCTGGTACTCACTTAGCCGATATTTAGTTTATTAGGCCTACTCTCAGTTTAACAAGATCTCAATAGTTTTATTAAATAGGTAAAAATGTTTTCCCAAAAACTTTGACAGGAAAGCAAAATAATGTTTCTGAAGCAAAGACGTATTTTGTTAATAATTAGTTTACATATGTCTGTTATTCTTGAGTTTAGAGTACCTGGGCGACCGAGCTTAGCTCGGTCATCATATATATTGTTAAAGAACTATTCTCTCAAGTAGCTGTAGTGCTGCTGTCGTGTAGTATTAACCACCAACTAAGTGTTGCTGAAAGAGTAGTATAGATGTCGCAAGCAATTCTGAGAGTAAGAAAGAAACAGAGTACTCCCAAATACCAAATTTCAATTAAAGCCGTTTCCGAGACTACAAAGGTAAGAATTGTGCTGAATACTTTTATTTTTACACATTTACACCACACATTACATAGACCCGTTTATCGTATATTTAATCGATTATAACGTATAAATTAGCATTCACAATTAGCAGATTTTTTTTTCAGCAGAAGTTTCACTAACAAAACTGTTAGTGAAATTTCTGCTGTAAATTTTTATAACTGTACATGTTTGTTTAAAACATTTTTTTTTATATGAAATTATGAGTTTGCTTCATAATATCAAACAATTATAATCCATAATTCAAATATATTTGTATTACATGTGATCGTGTGCCGAGATAAAACAGCGCTTAAGAACTCCTAGTAAAAAATACTAGTATTTGATGTTTAATTTTGCATAAATTTAAATTAATTGACCGACTGTGAGAACAAATTACTTATAACAAAAACATCTCACAAAAATAAAACGTAAATTACCAGCACAACGTGTAAATGTTTCATAAGGGTTAACCCTTTAAAACCTATGTCCTGTACTCAACTATTTTAAGCGCAATTAGATGTGAGGTTTTAGCCAGTTCTATTTCGATAGACCGCCCCGCCAAAACCCGGTTGGGTAATGGCATGAAGGGGCTTCCTAAACACAAATACGCATAGAATAGAAGAGTTATAGGGGCCTAACTTGTAAAATGCACTCGGAAAACTTCGTACAAAAATAAAGAAATAATAAGTAAACATAACAATTATCTATCGGTCACGATTTTAAATCCATTTACGACTAGGGTGACTACGGAACCCTTTTCTATGCGTGGCCTGAAACTTGGCCAATTTTTTATTATCATTGTAGGAAAAGCTAATAGCTTATTTAAATGGTTTTTAGAATTAAGGGTTATTTTAAGGAAGTAGATGAAAATGTTTTAGAAACCTTTTTAAAAGCTCAACGGCATGTGACATATTGTTGAATTGCAGTAAAATTATTTGCGAAGGCACTTCATTTTACAGTGAAACCAATGTAAAATGCGCAATTCAGTAATAGTGTTCGTTTCAATTTATTGAGCAGTAAATCATACCTGTCCAAACTAATTTCAAACATTTCACAGAAAAATAAACTAACTTTACAACAAAACGATCCGATGTCGACGTAGGTACCTATAATATAACATTTTTATCTTGTTAGACAATTAAATATGATTATCCCTACTTTTTAAAGATTATTTCTGTACCAATAAGTAATAAGACAGCTTAGCTATGGTTTCGACTAAGGCAAGATTTTTTTTCACTTGTTCTAGAAGTAATAAAAATGACGAAAATTTGTTATCAAGAAAAAAACCAACCCAACTATAATATTTTTACTGTACGTTTTTCGCAAATAATCTTAACTTCAAACAATTTTCAATACCTATAAAGAAATCAGAAATACATTAGGCAACTTGATACCAACCTGCATCCAGCTAGCAAACTCTGTCTGTAGATCTCCACACTAGACTTCCCGGTAAGCTGATGACCAGTCAAGTACGTGTTATGTGAACTGTTAATGAAATAATGTGCTAATGGCTGCTCCATATCATCACATAGATCCAGTTTACTTGTCGCCACGATAGGATTGTCCTCTGACATTAAAAACCTGTAAATAAAGATTAACTCGGATACTTTCTTATGAACGATGAAAAAAGGATGATAAAAACCAATGAATGACATGTTTGTAAATGTTTATGGTAATTATTATTTTAAATGTTCGCATTAATCATAATAAAATGTAAACAATAAACGAGCAATGTATATTTAAGAAAGTGTTAATTAAAGCTTTCGTTTTTATAACTGGAATAAAAATGCTTTTAGTGTACCTGTTTTACGGACCGTAAAACTAACTATATCTTTATCCTAACAATACAAAAATTCAAAACGTATTTTCTGGCATCTCTCACTTTTCGCTACTTCTAGTTATGAATATTTGTTTCAAGGAGGTATGAAGAATGTTCCTACAAAAATTTTAATCTCATTTACCTTAGAAATCCATCAAAAGTCAGCTGAGATCGTTGTTGATGGTACTTGTTGTGTTCATATGTCTTTATCAGATCCTTCGCTCGTTGCAAATCTGCGTATGGGTGTAGAATCTCGTTGAGCCTGGGGTCCCTTTGCACTTCGTTAAGGAAATCAACCAGCTGATTAGCAGACAGATGTGGTTTGTCGTCCGTGCTGTAAATAGAACTATATTATCGATCTGTTTTGACCAATGTTTAAAACGGATGTGAGTTGCGAGCAAATTTCCTGCACACGATTTGCACTTTCGAAGAATGTTATCATACGAAGGTTTATATGTAAAACGGGAATTTACTGACATGTTTCACATATCACTCTGATAACAATAATATAATTTGATTAGGAACGCTTTATATCGACCTCCATTCCTTAGACCGTTGAATGTGACTAAACATAATAAGTAACTTTCTACAGGTCACCCGAGTTCTATATAAAATGTATATAAACGTCTGCTTATAGGTCGTTTTAAAAATAAATGTAGTAAAAATACATTTGCCGTTTTATTTAGAATAGAGTGACAGTTACAAATGTATTCATATTTTTTTAGAAGTCTTCATATCTTGACAACGATATTTGCATTTTTAACGACTAGGTGAGGTCTATCTTTACAAATAAATAAAATTGAAGAGTCTGTTTGTAATATCCAACGAATAGTTTTTTACTCAATGCCAAAGAAAGTACATAATAATATATGTATACAGCGCTTACATCAAAAAATCTAATAAAAAAAATTGACTGTTTATGTTTGTTCCGGGTAATCTCAGGAACGGCGCAACAGATATTGACGAGACTTTCAGTGGCTGAAAGCTGATATAACGAGTAATTTAGGCTACTTTTTTAGACTAGCTTTGCTCCGCGGCGTTGCACACGTACGTTCACAACAATAACCGAGGGTAGCACAATTGGACTTAGTTTTGAATATATGTAACTCGCATTTTTCTCCTGTTGAATAGACAGGACTCGATTTAAATCCTTATTATTTGAAGTTCAAGAGCTTGATTACATCAGACACGCTAGTAATACTTTAATCACTGAAACGTCGGCGTGCTTAAACTGCTCTACACATGAACAAAGGCGCAGGTGAAAGCTAGTTATGAATAATAAATATCAAGATAGACTAACGGCGGCGAAAACCTCAAAGCAATCGTTGTTTTTGATAATCTGCCAACACGTTAAACAATAATCTCGACCAAGATAATTATAATTAAAATTAACTGAATCCCAGTTCATTTCACTATCAAATTTTGTTTTGGCTTACTTTAATGAAACAAAATAGACGATAATTTAAATTTTAAATAATAGAAGATTCAAACTGATGAAAAATTGAGTTCGCCCAAACAAGTATAAAGCAATCACAATGCCAAATTTATCCTGAAAATGTGAGAGATATGTTTTGTGACGCGTTTTCCTGTTATGACTCATTGAATCACGAGAATTATGACAAGATACCTAGTGATAAAATGAACAAAGAAAAGTAAAAGAATATTGTCTGCTCTTCCTAATCAAATTCGCATTCAGGTATGAATATAAAAACAACAGTAAGCCCAAATAATCTAGGTTCTTAGTTTACTTGGATCGTGACAGCACGGTTGGCACAGTGGTTTAATCAGTCGCCAGCCACTATCAACTACGCTGAGTTTTGTGGGTTTAAGCCATTGGGACATGTTGTCATAAGTGGTGTCTGTCAGTGTGGTCAAGTCTGTGTGATTTACAAATGGAGATGGAGATAGCGGATCTCCATACGATACATATTTCTTTCTTAGTTTAGACTGCTTATTTAATAGTTTTGTCTCTGTCTGATACGCTTTTATGAAATTCGGCATGGAAATAATTTGATGCCAGAGGATGAAATATGCCACTCTTGAACGCGATAACCGAAATATACGCGGGCTGAAACGCGTGCAAAATCTAGTACCCTAAAAAACTACATTCAATTCCAATCATTTAAACATAAAATGTATATCTAAAACGGTTCGGTGAAAGGTCTTTTCATATATTTCAGAAAAAAATTACAAATTTAGTTATCCAGGTGCACAAAACTAAATATCGGCGACATCAAATAATTTTCAATCAATACCTCCTGATAAAGTATATCTTTATCTGATGCAATTTATTACCATAATAACTTCAGCTCATCGGATGTTTGACCGATTCTTTGCAATTACGTTATTTATTTCCAGATAGGATTGTTGTCACACGCTGAATAAACAACGAACTAGATTCTTTAGATAATAAAATAAATAATTAAAAATATTAGCCAATGAACCAAGAGAACAGAGAAATAGAATAGAAAACGAAAAACCACCACCAACCTCCCATCCATATACCACGTCGCGAATAGAAACGAGTTTGACTATTTTATAATTAGAGAGATTAGAAGCACTAGGACATCAGCTACATAGAAAACCTTAGGTTTTCTCCGAATCAACAACATCAGCCTATTGCAGTCTACAGCTCTACATAGGCCTCTCTACACCACTGGGTTGGATCCTCGGCATCTGGCATCCAGCTTATGACTGCCTGATTATTACAGAATAAGCTACGTTTAATAATAGTTGGATCGCCATCTTACCATGAAAAGGCTAAAAGGCACTCGTAACTCTTGAACCTTATGTGCAAGATAAAATTAATCAATTACCACAAGGAGATCCATTTGCTTGTTTACCCTGATAAGTATCTCTGAATAATCCCCCTAGTACACAGGTCAAATCGTCTCAAAGTGTGAGTCTCCTGTGTGTCACTTGCAGTGTTTGTTTTGGTTGAATAATTTCTTGCAAAAAGAAATACCCAACTCTAGAACATCTCGGGTTTGTATATTAGGTATATAACAATTTAAGTGAGTAGGCGTACGTATCAATTGTGATTTATTCCCGTGTCAACTACATGATGAGGTTATCATGACCCCGCAATTATAACTAATTGTCGCCTCGCTTCAACCTGCGACCTTTTAAACGACAGGAGCATATCCACTTTATAAATAGAATGAGTTATATGGGTAATACCTAACACTCAACCTGTTACTTTATCATTCGTTAAAAATATCAGAAAAGGTAATACACTAATTTTGATTTTTCGTTTGCTTGTTAGACTTTCACCTCTAAAAGACGCGACGGATTATTACAAAATTTCTAGGATACACTTCCTTTACCAGTTACAGGTACCTCCGACGGCATGCAGTCGGATCAAATCCGACAGAACCAGGGGGTGGGTGGTAACCGGTTGGATTTTAGCGCAGAAACATTGTCAAGCGATTTCAGTTATTGAAAAAGGTTTTCCCGTTACGGCCGAAATTAATGGCCTTCCGCGATATATGTACACAGGTGACGTTTAGTATATTCAAATAACTTTTAAGATACATGATGGAATAATAAAATACTTATAATATTGGTTACTGCAATTAACATCTAGCCTTGAATACTTTTGTTTTCCCACAAGTAAAACCATTGTCTTATATCTTACAGATGTTGTTGAAACATAACATTTTGAATGGTGTCTGGTGTTTCTATGAATAGAGATATATTGCAAAACTTTTATATATTTCGCTGGCATTTAATTATAATATTCTGTATTTTACATATCCGTACGTATTTTTTGATGTCAAATACACATATTTACAAGCTTGCAAGGCACGTCAAGGTAGTATATGGCTTGACGGTCAATAGTTACACCGTCTTGCTCTTGCTCTGATTATTTTGTTAATATTGCAATGCTTGAAAAAAGCACTAAGTTATAAGTACTTATGTCAATACTGTAACAACAAATTGTACACTTAGTAAGCAATAAATGATTTGATTTGATTGATTTGATTTCTTTATTTATTTATTAACTAGTTGAGTCCCGCGGCGTGCGAAGTCTACAATAAAAGTTTATGTTTGAGTAAAAAGTAATTAATCTGAAATTATAAATAATAATAATAAATGGTTCGGAGATCTTAAGCCGCGTCCACGCTATGTCGACTGTGTCGATTGACCGCTGTCGATCGACACAGTCAACATAGTGTTGTCGAGTCGAATGTACCCCGAATGAAGTGCATTTTATTTTCAGTCGAATGATAACCAGTAGACCAACAAGACACTTTGATTTAATTTATTTGTATAGATGTGTGGAATGTGGATATAGTTGTCTCACCGATCTTACGAGATGGTAAAAGTGAAAATAATAGCATCAACACAACAAAAAAATACTGAATTATTATTTAGATATAACTTTAGCTTTATTCAACAAGTAATAACTTAGCTGAGTCCAAGTCTATTAGGAAGCAATGAAACTGGCTAATTAAAATTAACTAGTCAAACACTTAAACGTAATTAGCACAACTCCAAAAAACTGACGTAATTTTCCTATCCGATTCAATTATGTATCTAAAAAAACACGCCACGCGTTGACACGTAAAAACTGAGAACTCTGGTATACGCAATGTTTTTAAATACATAATTAATTATAGAAGTTTAACACCTGCTCCTGAGAATACATTTAGAAACATCATTATTTAATTCATTAAATGATCTCTCAAAGTTTCTGTTTCAAAGCTTGAAAATCTGGCTTCATTAAATATTACTCTCATTTCCGAGAACAGTAAATTTTCAATATCACCATTTTAATAATAGTATTATTTCATCGTAAACCGTGAAGCGAATGATGATTGGAGCGTATTACTTATGGGTACAGTTTTCTAGGAAATAACATTACAATGTTGACCATCTTTTTGTACCACATTTAGGCAAATAAAAGTATATTATATTTCTCCTTGTTATATAGTTGACCCAGCGAACTTCGTACCGCCCAACTTTAAAATTCCAGAACTTGATCGCAGCGCCACCTACCGGGTCCAATTGCGAATCTAAACCATTCCCAGATCCCCTTGAACACACACAAAAAATTTCATCAAAATCGGTCCAGTCGTTTGAGAGAAGTTCACTGACATACACACTCACAGAAGAATTATATATATAAAGTTGTTGAAAATGGCATTTTTTTTATTTCATGATTTACCTCTATTTATTGAGCAGCAATGTATATATCAATGTTTTTTTTTTTGTCAGTCTAAATTCAAAAGATACGTAAACGTACATGACGACAAATAATAGATTTTGGTGTCGTATGAGGCATGCTTTTAAGTTTTGTGGTTTGAAGAACTAGAACCTTATAGTACTTTCTATTGCTTTTACAAAGTATTCACCACGTAGCTTAATCACTTTTCCATTCGCTCAAACCAGATATTATAACATTTATTCCACTCTAAAGTCATTTACGACCACCAAACTATCGCGGGATGTAAAATCTCATAACCAATGAACGTGAGATTTTATTATTTTCCCTTTATTACATTTACATACATGTCATTATTATTATTAACTTTACAATTTCTCTTACGAGCGGACAGCGTCTGCAGCCATTGTAATAATACTTATATGTCATGCTCTTTATTTTGTAAGTTACTGGCATTGATCCTGAATTCTTTAAATAATTATGACATCAGTCAGCACTCAGCCTCACTGAAACTGTAATTAGCTACCTAAAATTAAAATTCAGCCAAACGCGTGTCGGGCCGCGAGCATTGACATCTGTATCTCCATAATCCAAATTGTATGGAATTTTGTTTCTTGAACTTCATAAGTTGTTAAACTTGTAAAGCATTGTCGTGTGTGATAGTTTTTCATGTCGTTATAATTCTGCATAAATAGTAATGTATTTTGCAAGTCGTTAGTTTCTAATTTTCCAAAATTTTGTGAAGACATGGACAAAGACACTGGACTCTTAACTTTATTCTAAAAACAATATCGTAGTCTTTAAGAGATCTCCCCCACGACATGCGACTCCCGGATTTTGGCTTACACGAGACAAACAATTTCATTTCCACTAGATCTCTTTATTACTTTTGGTAAGTTTTCATTCTGTGATAGTGTGATATATGTATGCATATTCGTACCAAATAACATCTTTTTAGTATAAAATCGCTGAGCTAATCCGTAGACAGATGAGTGACTGGATACATTAGGCTAAACTATCAGTTTCTTTATGACACGACCTAGACCTGATCTGACTTTGTTGCCTACAAACTAAAAGTTTATTATGCTATTGTATAGCTTTTATCGCGGGCTTTGAGCGCGGCGACCGAATCAAGAAATTCCGTAACGAAAAAACCTAACACGCTAAAAAAAGATAGAAAATATAATTGTAACTTCAGTGCGACAAGGATAAGGCGGCTCAGTGCTCTATAGCCAGATACGCATGCGCGCTGCCGCCACCGGCCGTTAGCCGTTGCCTTGACAACACAGTCTTTCTAGATTATTCTTCTTTTTTTATTTCGTTATTTTATTCCAAAGATATGCTCATATTACTATTATGTTCTCTGTTTAGTTGGCATTGTCTTTCGGTTAATAGGATGATTATATTTTTGGCAATAATATTGTTAGAATGTATGTTGGTAAAAAGACAGTGTATATTATTTTGTAAACTTGAATTAATATCAAAGAAAAAGTACTGCATGAATAAAAAATAAGTAAATAAATATAATTGCATAAGTTGACAAAAAATGCTAAGCAATAGCTTAGCAGTCCCCGAGTGCCACACGATTGTTTTTTATATTTAAAATACTGCTTCAAAGTAAGAGACTCTGGTATACCCCATGAAATTGCAAGACTCGAGCCATCTCGAAACTACGTCTTCAAGGAAAACGAAAGACCGACCACATGGAGATTGAAGATCATTGAGCGCATCCTCTTAACAAGTTCGTTTTCATACTGCTCTACTGTTTACATCCTGTTTACAAGATATAACTGTGACACAAAATACAGTTTAAACAAGAGTACTATGCAATGGAAACCTAAACACTACTTTTATAATAGCTTCCCAGTAGCTTGACATAAAATAATTCTATAATAAATAAAATACATAATATACTTACAGATTATTAAAAATCTTCTGTACTTCTGTCCTTTGCGTGAGATTCTTATAAAACGCGAAGAAGTCTTCAAATTGGAACTTTGACTGACTGATTGTGTCGATCTTTCCAGTCGGCAACCCAGATTCACTCAGTGCTTTTTCGACGCGTTTTTTATCTTCTTTGTTTTGAGCTAGCAGCTTGACGATACTATAGACAAAAAGGTAAGATTACAAAAAGCACTTAGGTATTTCAGAAAACTCTGGATATTCCTGCAACCGAAGAAGAATTTATATCTTTTATATTTTAGTACACTCAGGGCGACAGTGCTACGGAGCCTTAATTTACAATCGAAAAAAATTTTCTTACGAGTCAATTGTCTCGGTTCTAGTGTTTTTCAATCTAATTTGAACAAAATTCATCTGCGATGTCTTGAAAACTCTTGAATGTTAAGAAGATAATCAATCAAAATCTTAATCACTTTTGCCGATGAAAGAATACTATTTAATAATAATAACAGCTGATAGCCTCCTAACAGATACTAAACAACGGACTTTAAAGAAGGTAACGCCGATCACCAACAATAAATTCTTAGGCTCCTAAAATATATAAATGACTAAGAAAGAATACTACTAATAGCCTACTAAAAGGTACTGTATAAAATACTCAACTTTCAATTTGAAGGTGACGCCGGTCACCTATACTAAATTTCAGGCTTCTAACATCCATTCACTATTGTTATACGGCTTGTTAGACTATATAACAATGGGCTAACTACTGAGAGTTGACTCAAAAGGTCGCAAGTTCATAGCAAGAAGTTACAAACTATTGTAACGTCAGCGTTGTTACAAGGCTAATAAAAATATCTTGTAACAAAGTTTATCAGTATAAGTATCTCGAATATGTGATATGAACCGCAATTTATGAGTGTAGTGATGACCCTGGTTCTACCTTGTTAATAATAAATTACGTCTGCCTGATTCTAAGTATAGATAGAATATATTTTCATTTCAGAGTTATTCAAAAATTTCACTACACCTATTCTAAGAAACTAATCTCATTAATATCACATATGTGTACGTGACCTATTTTTCTTTTTTTTCATGTTTTTTTCAATAATCATCAATTTTACATACACACGTTAGAGGTGTTTGGTAGGTTTAATTTAAGTTAATAAATGGAGCTGGTTGCAAAAAGCCACAAACGGAACAGAGTGAATGGTAGTGCCCTATGTCCAGCGGTAGACTGCCATAGGCTGGATATGATAAAATGCAGTAACTTTAATCTTATTTTTTGACAGAAGAATCTGACGAAAGAATAATAAAATCTATGACTAAAATACTATTCTTAAATGTCTTGATGATTATGATGATCTGCCAAGCTTTCATATACTATGACAGACATACGTATTGTATACATATATACATTTGTAACAAACACTATCGTAGCTGATAACTTTATCACTTAAGTCAATAGTAGTGACAAAGGTATTGTACTCAGTACCCTTTCAAGGCAAGATCACAATAGACGACGGAAGTAACATCACGTCACACCAAGGTACCAAATTTCACAAAGTACACTAGACTAAAGGGTGAAAATGGGTCAAAGTGATAGCTCAATAACTGACAAAAAGCAAAAACGCAGTAGAAATGTATCAAAAAAATCTTCCGAAATTGAAGTTGCCTCAAAATTTGTAGAAAAACTGTAGAATAGTACATTGTTCACCGAGGGAGGAAAGGGACCGATTACTAGCGAGGGAGCAGTTTGTGGCCCGAAGGCGCAGCCTAGGGCCACAATACTCCCGAGGTAGGAATGGGACTTTCACCCGAGTGCTACACAGTGCTTTATACTACACCTGTAAGGAACATTTAAAGTATTTATAAAATAAAATCAAACGTAAGACACCATGTAAGACACAATTTAGCTTCATTGGCACGGAGATTCCATATTTAAATTATATGAAAACTCTTTGGGCAGGCGCGCGCCATAGATAAGATAACACATGAGAAATGAAAATTCATACAACTTTCTCTCCCGCTAAAACACGTTAGAAATGGATTTTCATACATTTTTTCCTCCCGCTTATTCAGGTCAAGGAAAAGACTAACTTTCTCTTTTCATTTTCAGGGAATATTGACTACTGTTCCGATCAGGTGTAGTATAAATATCTTTTAGGGAATATTGACTACTGTTCCGATCAGGTGTAGTATAAATATCTTTTATACTACACCTGATCGGAACAGTAGTCAATATTCCCTGAAAATGAAAAGAGAACGTTAGTCTATTCCTTGACCTGAATAAGCGGGAGGAAAAAATGTATGAATTTTCATTTCGCATGTGTTATTATGGCGCGCGCCTGCCCAAGGAGTTATCATATAATTTAAATATGGAATCTCCGTGCCACTGACATCCTTTTGTGAAAAATAAAAAAAAAAACAAAAGAAGCGCGAAATGTTGGTCAAATTCTAATGGGCCCGGTAAACGATCAAATTTGTTTGACAAATTTACGTCGGCCTTTAAGCTAAATTGTGTCTTACATGGTGTCTTAAGTTTTGATTTTATTTTAAAAATACTTTAAATGTTGGTGTAGTATAACAGTAGTATATTTTACACAGTATTAACATATCTCCAACGGTGATTGAGTGGTTTCGTAGTTACCTGTTAGGACGAAAGCAGCGTGTACACGTCGAGGAATTCTTTTCCTCATGGCATAATACATCTGCTGGAGTTCCGCAGGGTGGCGTGCTATCTCCTTTACTTTTCACCATTTTCATAAATTCCATCTCAAAAACACTACTCTCTTCCTACCACCTTTACGCAGATGATCTTCAAATCTATACGCAAGCTCCATTGAACAAACTGTCAGAAGCTTTTGCCACTATGAACTTAGACTTGGCGCGAGTTTGTGATTGGAGCAGTCAGTATGGTCTAATTGTAAATCCATCTAAGACTAAGGTCGTTGTTGTGGGCAGTTCCAGGTTGTACTCCAGGATAGACTGGTCTAAATTACCAGACATCAAATTTAATGACGTTGTACTCCCAGTTAGTACTTCTGTTAAGAACCTGGGAATTCTCATTGACAGTACGTTGTCTTGGGGTCCCCAATTGCGAGAGGTTAGTAGGAAAATATTCGCATCGGCGGGCTCAATGCGTAGACTTCGCAACTTCCTACCTACAGTTACTAAGGTTGCGCTGGCTGAATCCCTACTCCTTCCTATACTTGATTACTCCGATGTCAGTTATCTCGATGTCACCGAGGAGCAGCTTGATAAACTTGAGCGCCTACAAAACTTCTGCATTAGATTTATATTTGGTTTGCGCAAATATGATCATGTGACTGAATTTCGCAAATTGCTCAAGTGGCTCCCAATTCGGCTTCGTCGGAACTCTCATATTCTTTCTATGCTTTATAGCATCTTATTTAATCCCTTTTCCCCACCTTATTTAAAGGAACGTTTTATATTCCTCAGTGACACACACATGAGATCCTTAAGGTCGTCAGAATCCTTGGAGCTAATGGTGCCTAGCCACACCACAACATTTTATGACAAATCTTTCACGGTGCAAGCTGTCAGATTGTGGAATGGTTTGCCAACATCAATTAGACGTGCCGAAACACTGACAGCGTTTAAGAAAATGGTTAAAGAACACTATTTGGCTTCATAAGTACTCTTTGCTCTCGATAGCTGTATATGACTGAATTATTTTTTATAATATTTTAATGTATGTATGTTAAGTATATATTTTACAATATATATTTTATTTATTTACGTTGTGTATTTATGTATATGTATTTTTGTTTTTTTATTATGTATATATATTTGTGTTGTGTTTATGTGTACTCATATTTCTATTTAGAATCACAATAGCTTTAACACACCTTAACTACCCTTCTTTATACTTTCTCTTCTGTCGAAATGTCCATCCAAAGGTTGCCTGGCAGAGATTGCTTTTAGCAATAAGGCCGCCCATTGTACATATCTCGTAAAAACTTTCAACTGTAAAAAAACTGTATTTGGTGTGCAATAAAGTATATTCTATTCTATTCTATTCTATTCTATAAAGCACAGGTGTAGTATAAAGCACTGTGTAACACTCGGGTGTGAAAGTCCCATTCCTCCCTCGGTGAACAATGTACTATATTAATAGGGCTTAGTTTTTATGAATGTGGTGTTTTCTTTTTGCTTTGTTAATGTATGTACTCGTAACAAATAATCACTGTAATGGCCACTTTTATTTTTATCTTTATAAATATAGTTCCTATTACTCGACATAAAATGTTTACTTTTCTTTGTATTCTCTTTTAAAATTAGAAATGATCTCTAAGAAAAACATTAACAAAATCGTATTTCTGATCTTTATTACTGAACATACAATTATCACTGACGTCTTTTCCACTGCTGGTCATAGGCCACCTAAAGGGTGGAAAGGAGGTTTCGATTTACTATACCACCCTGCCCGCTTAGTCAAGTTGCAAGTGTTTCGCAATTCTCTACAAGTACTTTATTATTGGTTCATATTTTATTTAGATCTCTTGACTGCCTCGTTGGCCTAGTGGTTAGCGTATGTTAAGCCGCGTCACCTACGAAGCCGCGTCACCTACGCGGCGGCGATGGCGGCCCCGGCCCCCCAACAAAAACAACAGCCGAAGAAGGGGGCCGCGAAACCGGCCCAGGCGCCGGCCAAGGCACCGGCCAAGGCGCCGGCCAAGGCACCGGCCAAAACGCCGGCCAAGAAGGGGCCTCAAACGGCGCCCTCAAGTGGAGCGGACTTCCCCCCGCTTCCCACTCCAGCGCCTCCGACGGGTTCCTCGGGACCAGCCCCCTCTAACGAGGGTTGGCAGGTTGTGGGGTCCTCGAAGAGTTGCCAGCAGCGGCAGCGAGCGCGGGCGAGGAAGGCCGCCGAACGCGCAGCCCAAGCCCCGCAGTCTCCGCCGGTGGCGGCAGCGGCCTCTAAGAAGAGGCCGCGGAAGCTGCAGCCGCCTAAAACCGCGGCGGTGGTCGTGACTGTGTCGCCGGAGGCGGCCAGTGGCGGGCTCACATACGCGGCCCTCTTCAAGGAGGCCCGTCCCGGGCTCGCCGCTGAGTTCGGGGCCGCGGGGATGAGGCTGCGCCGCGCCCAGACGGGAGCTCGAGTATTCGAGTTCCCGGGGGCTGAGGGCGCCAAGACGGCCGACACCTTCGCCGAGAGGCTGCGGGAGGTGTTTGCCGCCCAGGACGGTGTCAAAGTCGCCAGGCCCACCAAATGCGCGGAACTGCGCATATCGGGTCTGGACGACTCCATCACGTCGGAGGATGTCCGCGATGTAGTCATGGAGAAGACTGGCTGCACCGCGGGCACCATCCGAGTCGGCACCGTCCGGCCGGGCCAGGGAGGCCTCGGCTCGGTGTGGGTGAGCTGTCCCGTGGCGTCGGCCAAAGTGTTGGCCGACGCGGGAAGCATGCTTGTCGGCTTCGTGAATGCCAGAATCACGGTTCTGGCCGCGAGGCCGATGAGGTGCTACAAGTGCCTTATCGCGGGACACACTCGCACCAAGTGCGAGAGCTGTTTCGACTGCAGCGAACTTTGTTTCCGCTGCGGTCGACCCGGGCACAAGGCGGCAGAGTGCTCTGCCGCCCCTCACTGCCCGATGTGTGCGGCGGGCAATAAGCCCGCCAACCACCAGATGGGGCAGGGGGGCTGCAAGCCTCCCCGCTCCTCTCGGCAGACTTCGGAGGCTAGCCCGGCGACCCAGGCTGCCTCCGACGTCAATCAGGCGACGACGTCGTCGCCCATGGAGGGGGTTGTAGAGACGATCCAGTAATGGATCAAGTCTCCAACCTCCTAGTCCAGACGAACCTCAACCACTGTGCCGCGGCGCAGGATCTCCTCCTGCAAACCATGGCACAGTGGTCGATAGGTGTTGCCGTAGTCGCGGAGCCCTATTTTGTCCCTCCCCGTCCAAACTGGATGGGTGACTGGGACGGCTCCGTGGCAGTCGTCAGCTCCACGGCGGCTCATTCCCCGCCCTTGTCGCTAAAAGACAAGGGTACTGGATATGTTGCCGTCGAATGGGGGGGAATCACCATTTATGGTGTATATTTCTCCCCCAACCAGAGTCTGAGCGACTTCGAGGTCTTCCTCAACAACCTGGAGACCTCGATACGGCGATTGGGGTCTGGGCACGTCCTCGTGCTGGGGGACTTCAATGCAAAGTCCATTGCGTGGGGTTCCCCGGCGACGGACGCCAGGGGCGAAGCCGTCGTGGAGTGGGCGGCGTCGGTGGGCCTCTGTTTGCTGAACAGAGGCGCCACCAACACGTGCGTGCGACAGCAGGGGGGGTCGATAGTGAACCTTTCGTTCGCTACCCCTGCAGTCGCCGCACGAGTAAGGAACTGGAGTGTCCTGGATGAGGTCGAGACGCTCTCGGATCACCTTTATATCCGATTCGAGCTCTCCCGGTCCCAGGACGCCAGTAGGGGTCACGCGGCGCGGCGTCCCTCCCGTTTTCCGCGGTGGGCTGTCGCCAAGCTGGACAGGGACCTACTAGAGGAGGCGGCCATTGTTTGCTCTTGGCTGTCTCCGCAGGCCCCGACCGAGGAGGTCGACGTGGGGGCTGGTCGCTTCGCCGATGCGTTAACGCTCATCTGCGATGCGGCCATGCCCCGCGTTCGTGGCCGTCGGCCTCCTCGGAAGGAGGTCTACTGGTGGTCCCAGGAGTTGGCGGACCTCCGTGCGGCCTGCGTACGTGCCCGGAGGTCCCACACCCGGAGTCGGCGACGTCACCGCGGAGGCGGTGAGGAGGTGGACCGGCTTCACGAGGAGTACCGAGCAGCTCGGGAAACTTTGAGGCTGGCCATCTGCCGCGCCAAAGACGCGAGTCGAGTGGAGATGCTGGAGAGTCTGGAGCGTGACCCCTGGGGTCGGCCCTAACGTGCGGTGCGCCAAAAGCTCCGCACACCGGCCCCCCCCCCTTACGGAGACTCTCCAGCCCAGCTTCCTGCAGGAAGTGGTCGAGGGCCTATTCCCGCAGCGGGCGGAACACACACCCCCGTCGATGGCCCGTCGTGGTCGTCGTCGGGGCAGCGTGGGTGATGTTCCGCCTGTCAGGGAATCAGAGGTAGGGGCGGCTGTTCTACGGATTCGGTCCAAGAACACCGCCCCCGGGCCGGACGGGGTTCCAGCCCGAGTGATGGCCCGTGCCCTCGACTACATGTCGGACCACCTCAGGGGAGTGTTGGACGCTAGCCTGGCGTCCGGACGCTTCCCTGAGCGTTGGAAGTGCGGGAAGCTGGTATTGATCCAGAAACATGGACGGCCTGCCGATTCGGTCGCGGCCTACAGGCCCATCGTGTTGCTGGACGAGGCGGGCAAGTTGTTTGAGAGGGTTCTCTCTGTCCGCATCGTCCGGCACCTCAGCGAGGTGGGGCCCGACCTGTCGGACGCCCAATTCGGCTTCCGAGAAGGGCGTTCGACGGTCGACGCGATCCTGCGCCTGAGGGCCGTGACCGAAGAGGCGGTGAGAGGCGGTGGAGTGCTGTTGGCGGTGTCATTGGACATCGCCAACGCCTTCAATAGTCTGCCATTCGGCTGCATCAGGGCCGCACTCCAATACCACGGAGTGCCAGGGTACCTGAGGCGGCTGGTGGCAGACTACTTAGAGGAGCGTACCGTCGAGTACGAGGACCGAGGTGGCGCCTTGAGACGCAGGGCCATGTCGTGCGGTGTTCCACAGGGGTCTGTCCTAGGACCACTCCTGTGGAACATGGGATACGACTGGGCCCTACGAGGGCGTCTCCCCCCCCGGGCTGGGTGTAATCTGTTACGCAGACGACACCCTGGTCACGGCCCGGGGGGCAAACTTTGAGGAGGCGGCGCGCCTGGCCACCACAGGAGTCTCCCGGGTGGTCGGGCGCATCGAGGCGCTGGGTCTGCGGGTGGCCCTGGACAAGACGGAGGCCCTATTATTTCATGGGCCCCGTCGTGGTCCGCCCGCCGGCGCCTCGATCGAGGTCAACTCGGTCCTCGTACCGGTCCGGGCCCAGATGAGGTACCTGGGTCTGGTCCTCGACGGTAGGTGGCTCTTCGACGAGCACTTCCGACAGCTTGGTCCTAAGTTGGTGGGCACTGCGTCCGCCCTAGGGCGACTTCTGCCCAATTTGGGCGGGGCCAGTGTCCCCACTAGGCAGCTGTACACGGGGGTTGTCCGGTCGATGGCACTTTACGGTGCACCGGTGTGGGCGGCGGCTCTGTCCGCCCAGAACAGGGCGCGCCTCTGGCGCCCCCAGCGGATACTGGCGGTCAGAGCCACACGCGGATACCGCACCGTGTCCACAGAGGCAGCGTGTGCCTTGGCCGGAACACCCCCGTGGGATTTGGAGGCGGAAGTGCTCGCCGAAGTTTATCGGCGAGTGGCTGACTTCCGGGCGGAGAGCGGATTTCGCCCTCCGCCCGAGGACGTGCGCGAGTGGCGCGAAGCCGCTCGCCGAGCCACCATGCTGAGATGGTCGCTCCGGCTGGAGACCCCACGCGCTGGCTTCGCCGCCGTGGAGGCTCTTCAGCCGGTCATCGAGGAGTGGGCAGGGCGGCAGCACGGGACCCTTTCCTTCCGGCTGACGCAGGTACTTTCCGGGCACGGTTGCTTCGGAAAGTACCTGCACTCGGTCGCTAGGAGGGAACCGAGTCCCGCCTGCCACCACTGCGACTGCAGTGAGGACACGGCCCAGCACACGCTGGCGGTCTGCCCCGCTTGGGCGTGCCCTCTCAGCAGTCATCGGAGGGGATCTCTCGCTGCCGGCCGTCATAAGATCGATGGCCGGCAGCGACAGTTGTTTTACTGCGGTCGCAACCTTCTGCGAGGACGTAATCTTGCAGAAGGAGGTGGCGGAGAAGGCCCGGGAGGATGCCATCCAATCGGACCCGATCCGCCGCCGGCGCCCCGGGCGGCGGAGACGCGCATACCTGCGTCTCATGCCGCCCTGAGAGTGGCCGCGGATGGGCGGGACGGGTTTCCCGTCCGTCCGCAGTAGAGGCCAACCGCGAGGGGGCGGCGTCCGCGTGTGACCGGACGTTGCCCAATTAGAGAGTACACGACAGAGGTGGTGCCCGCAACAGTGCGGGCAGGCGCCGGTTGGAGTCCAGAAGGAAATCCCCTCCCTGGACTCCTTTCAATACAAAGGCGCAGAGATGGTCACACCGTGTGGTTTTAGTCGGTTCGAGTCCGACACACCACCCCGCCGTAACCCCCGACGGGGTGACGGTCCGCGGGGATTTCCACACATTAAAAAAAAAAAAAAAAAAAAAAGTGGTTAGCGTATGGGACTTCGAAATTTAGAGGTCTCAAATCCAAATCACAGGTCAAGTCAAAAGTGTTGTTGGGTTTTTCTAACAAGAACGACTACAATCGCTCCGCGTAAAAACTGAAATTCAGATAAAACTGGTTGAACTAATAGGCGACCCCAAATGGTCTTGGAATCTAAATGGAATAATAAAGGATAGAAAGATGAAGATTATGATTTTGTTTAGACCACGTTGACACCTCGACTTTGTATATTGAGACACCTCATTATCATACATACGTATTTCTTTTTACTAATGTTTGCGTAATGTTTGTACAATGCAACTGGGCTAATCAGACGGATTGGTTTAGAGTTTGTCTCATTTTCCTTCTCTTTTGGCAGTGTTGTTCTGCATAGTTTCATCCATAAGTTGGTTCTTACGACATACATTGTGTATAGGAGTAGTTCCTATTCCGTCACCATATTCGGAATCACGGAATAGTAACTATGATGTAAAAATGTATTTTAACCAGAACGAGGTTCTACATAAAGATAATAATAAAATGATAAGCTATTTACATTTTTGAGCAAATAAAAACGAGATAATAGGTGCGGTAGGTGCCAGATGCGCCTTAAACTATTAGCTGCAACACAAATAAAACTATCTAATTTTTGTACAGTTTCTTATTTGCATGCGTTTACATAATATTCGATACATATTTCGACCTTCAAGATCAGAATAAGTTATGCTGTATTTTTTTAATAAGGTGACCTAAATAAAAATTAATAGATAATAGAAATTGACACCTTCAATCCGAACTCACTGATGGTTGCAACAGCTGCATCGGTGGCCCGTTAATTACGGTAATAAGTGCACTTTACATTAAACAAATTTTAATGTTTAGTAAAGTATTCTTGATAAAAATGTAGTATTGTCAGACTGTCGCTGTCTGCAAACTTATGAACTATATTAAGCTCCTCCGACTACATACCGGTTAGTTGTCAGTCAGGGTGCGGGAGACGTGATAGAAAGGGTCTCTTCGGACTTACTGGAAAATAGGATCGCGCTCTGTTAAATATAACTTAGTCTTAAATGTAAGAAAAAATACAACATTTTCAACTTAGCTCGCCTAGTACTGTGAAAGTGGCCACTGTACTTGTCGTAGTGCAAATCGGGCTTTAAAAATGTATGATCTGAGATTTTGTGAGTTGCTACAACGTAATAAAATCTTATTAATATTTAATTGTTTGGTTAATGGAAAAATGAACGACAAAGAAAAATCAAAAAGGCATTGCCATAATCACCGATATTCAAACAGAGGGTAAATACTACATAAAGGTTACATAAGAACGGTTTTTGTTATTGTTTTACCATTGTATCTTTTATTTAATCATACGGTCGTGTAATAGGGTGTAATGGGTCAATTAATGACATTAAGTATTAAGACATTGGGAGGGAAACATTAATAGAGTGGAGGGACAGTTTGTCCAAATACACTCATTAAACATTTCTATAGTCTTTTCTTTAGAGGTTTGGTTTGTTCAAGAAATAATTTTATATTCTTTGTGTTTAAATAGGGTTTTAAGTATATTGACTATCAGACTGATTAAAATGGAATTTTATATTATAATTACTTTAATAAACTTTTAGTAAAATGCTATTACTCATTTTTAGAGTTTGAGATGAAATTAAGAGGTTTGCTAGTAAAATAAATTTTCTTGGAAATCGGAACCTGAAAAGAAATTCTGGATAATTCTCTTAGTTTCTACAACATTCGTTAGATCACCTATAAGAAATTTCAGCTTGAGGTGAAACAAAGCTAATACCAAGAAACCAGCTTAACAATATAATAGAGCAATAAATAATTGAAACTGACTTTTTGTGTTGCATGAATGTATAATTAATCCGTTTTTAGGGCAAAAAATGGAACTCTTATGGATTCGTCATGTCTGTCTGTCTTTTGTCTGTCTTCATACAATCAATACACTATTATTAAAACATCGATCAAAGTTACAACGAACTACAAGAACTTTTATATGATGTTACTTGCTGCTACGGAACCCTTCCTCGTCGAGTCCGACTTGCACTTAGCCGCTTTTTTTATCATCATCATCCACCGCCTTTATTAGTCCACTAGTAGACATAGATCTCTCCTTAGGAAGGAGGTTTGGCATACCTATGTACCTACTATAAAAATGATTGCAACAGAGTCGATTAAGTTTTACATACATACATTTTCAAGAGTTCAAAGAAGTACCTACAAAATATTTTACTTTCGGTGAAAAGTATTAGTTCTAATGCGTACATAAAAACTCCTAAAGCTAATTTTCCACATTTTAATTTGAGGCAAGGGTTTCTTACATTGGTAAAATAGTAAATAAATTTGTTAACGTCAAATATATTTTTAACTAAAAGGGATATTCCATTTTTATACACCTGTATACCAATATAAAAATTGGCCAAGTGCGTGTCAGGCCACCGTTATGATAAGTAGATTTAAAATCGTGTCCGATAGATTATTGTTATGTTTACTTATTTTTTCTTTATTTTGTTACAAAGTATTTCAAGTTATTGCATTTTAAAAGTTAGGTCCCTATAACTCCTGTAAATAAATGAACTACTATCTCATGTTTCTTTTCCAGATTTTTTGAGTAAGCCGATTGGCTTTAGGGGGGGGGGAGTAGATCGAGGACGGATGGAAATGACGAATCTATAAGGGTTCCGAGGCATGAACCACGGAACCCTAATAGAGTACTGATGTTATACTAACATAAGATGTACTATTCACAACTAGTCATTGTAACACTGCAGTAAAATAATATAACACCAGTTGTTTATTGGATCTAGTGCTGTACTATTTGTAACTTAGTAATTTATCTGTAATAACGTTCACATAAGTCAAGGGTAACTAATTATAATCAATAAACAAACAACTAGCTGTAGGTACATATAAACGTACTTTTTAACCAATATCTTGCCGGACTTGTCAGCTTTAAGGATGATCTTCGTGTGCAACTTCTCTAGAAACTTGATTGTGGGATTGTTCAGCTGATTCAAGTTGTACGCCAACGCAAATAGAACCTCCGTCCATATCTGAAAATAAAACGAAAGATAAGAAAATAGTACAAACTCAAAA
The DNA here is from genome assembly GCA_932526445.1 of Phragmatobia fuliginosa. Classification (NCBI taxonomy): domain Eukaryota; kingdom Metazoa; phylum Arthropoda; class Insecta; order Lepidoptera; family Erebidae; genus Phragmatobia; species Phragmatobia fuliginosa. Next base: position 7,810,849 of record OW052064.1, on the reverse strand, counting down.
CAGTAACGGGTTACACAGGCTGGATAACTTCTTTTTGAGATTTCTTTGTTTTTAAACTGGAAACAAAATGCCACGTGAATACAATATTTATGGATAAATCCTCAATACTTAAATAACCTCTGGAAGACCTAGGCAGCAATGTATTTTCTTTACATTTGTGTCTATTAGTTTTAGTATATAGTTAAGCCTAAGTTACAGAACCAAATGACGTCTTTTGCGATGTGGCTTACCTAGATGTCGCTGTCAGGGTTGCCTGAATCGCGCTATTGCTTGCTTACCGGAGTAATGTAAATACCTCGAAGAAATATTTTTTGTAATGAGCTGGTAAACAGAGTAATATTGTTTCTCGCCTACGGACCCTTCAGTTGTGTAGGTACCCCGATCTCGTTCAGTAGATTTAAATAACGCAGTACTTAGTAACAACGACAACCATCGTAATATAATGATACAAGAAAAAGAAAGTCTCAAAGGTCGTTAAATACAACTCGAATCTTACGACAAATCAGTCATTAATTATTTAAGACGCCCAGTACCATAAATAACTTCGCGCGTAATCATCAGTGAGATAAAGAAAGCATTACGTTTAATTCGAGAACGTTTCGTGTTATGAGAAACTAATAAAATAACTCCTCTATTGGTAAAAGTAAACATTTACTACGTGAAGTAAGAGTAAGTAGCTATAAATTTTAAAGCAGTTATGCGTACTAGAGTTGGCAACTATCGATAAAACGTCCGTAGATAAATCAAAAATTAATTTGAATACGCCTGATTTATATTTATCACATTTTTACTACATACTAGCATTCCAGCTTTTGCTCGTGTATGTCGGTTATTACGGTAAAGAGTACCTAGTCAATGTCCTTTTAACCAAGATTCAATCTATCTCTACACCGATATTTTCCCAAATCGGTTCCGCAGGTTAGACGTGAAAGCGTAACAATCATTTGCTTTCTAATTTATTTTATTATTATCGCGAGTAACGCCGCGGAGCAAAGCTAGTCTAAAAAAGTTACTCTGCCAGTGAAAGTCCTGTCAAAATGGGTCCAGCTGTTTCAGGGCTTAGCCGGAACAAATAAAATCGGTGCAGCGTTTTAGCCCTGAAAGCATCACTCATAGACAGACAGACAAAGTTCCTTTCGAAGTTATAATATTAGTATAGAGTATAACATACAGTCAAATACTATATGTTATACTCTAAACTAATATTATAACTTCGAAAGGAACTATAGAAGTATAGATAGAAAATTGTCGATACAATTAACAGGTACTATCATTAATTGTCGCATCTCTAATGCTTACTACAACCGTTCACGTACATTAGCATCCTCCTGATAAAATGTCGTAACTCGTAAGACAGCAAATAAACTTGACATCAAACGTGACTAAGCCACATAAGTGCTTTTAAAGCAAGTTGACAGTCGTAGGAGCGATTTTAATGACAATGTCAAAACATTGAACACATCGTATTTATACAATACAAACAGTGGACAATCGGGTGTGTCCTGTATAATGTTAAACATTTTTACTTTTATGTGTTGAAGTATAATACTGATGACTTTATTAAATGTATAAATAATACTTGACATCATTTTAGGCTTACAATAGATCCCTAAAATGTAAAAAAAAAAATGTTAAGATTAAAATAGTTACTGCAGCATAATTAATAACTAGTATTCGAGCAGGGATTATTACGAATGAATGGCTTTGTAAGCGTTTGGAGTTACTAATTAAAAACAGTTTAAGCATTTTTCATTTAAACCGTTAGATGACATACGTTAATAATAATAGGTATAGTATACGCTAAAAATAGTAGAGGAAACTATACTACGATATACAATCCACACATCAAGCAATCGAAATGAGATTAGATTGTTTCATTTAAGTCATTGATAACATGGCCCAGGATGACAAAAATATTATAAAACAGGCTATAATTGCGATAACATTGGACGTGGTACCATACCCTTTTGGTTGCCCGATGTTTGAATTGAATTACATACCTAGGTATGCGACGAAGGTCAGGGCATGTATCTGCTAAAATATTGTTCCTTCTACATATTTATTTTAGAGATAATGTATTAGAGTCGCAGTGTTCTTTATATTAAAATGTCATACTTAATTTTTCCTCCAGAAGACTAATACCGAATGGCAACACAACATAATTATAACAATTACTAAGTACTAGCTAGGCTCTGCCCGCGTGTATCTCGATTATTGCAGTAAAAAGTGGCCTATTTGTTGTTCTGATATATATATAAGCTATATTACTTTAAAATATCATCCAAATCAGTTCAGAAGTTTCTGCGTGAAAGAGCAACAAACATTATACATACATACTCACAAACTTTCGCGTTTATAATATTAGTAAGGATACGAACACTCCTTTCACAAGAAGTATATTTCTGTAAAATATATTTAAAAAATATATTTATAAATATAAAAGTATATTAATAATAATATATTTTAGTATATTTAAAAGTAAATTTATATTTCTGTCTATTATTACTAATAGGTACTTTGTGTAACGTAAATTTTGATTTGTTATACAACAAACATCAAATTATGTTGTATGGAACGTGATTCTGTTAGCCTCGTTTCATAAATAAAACAATGTAGTCCTAATCCTGTAATCTGTAATCCAGTAAACCTGTAATACTAATTATTAAAATTAGGATTACAATTGGACAGAAAACGTTGCAAGAATGTTTTACACGCTTTAACAGTAACAATGTGCGTTAAACTCATCTGCTTGACATTTAAACCATACGGCCGCGGTAACGATTACTGCAAAGTATATTTTTAGAAACACAAAAATAGCTTCAGTTTTAAAATCTCGCTGTAATAACCTTGTTGACTTTTAACCAGTTTTTTTTTTTAAAGTGTTTTTTTTTACATTTAACTTGGGTAATTTCTTTTATTAACTGTGGTTTCATAGTCCACTGCTGGACATGGAACTCTATTTAGAAGAGAAATTATTCTGCTTACTATAGGCACTACGCTTGCTAGCCAGGGTGGTCTAGGGACTGTATGAAGTTTTCATTTCTTTTTTATTTCTTTAAAAAAGACAACTCCCGCATTAGTAGATTTCTTTAGACAATTCCCGCACTAGAAATTAATCCTGTGACGCTTGAATCTTTGTAAACACAAACATGTAATGGACACAAAGAACACTCATACAAACAATAATTTGTGGATCACATAAAGTGATGTCCATAGTGGTATTTGAACACACAACAATCAACGCAGTACAAAGCCAGGTAGTAAGTAGCACAGTTGAAGAACTTTTACGGAAGATGAACCTAAATTGGCATCATTCGTGTTATCGTGTTTCGTATGTGACTGCGAGATCGCAGGACCAATAATGCAGAAGCAACTCAATAAGATGCATCAATGAGAATGGTGACCACTACTCTTGGATTCTGCTCATACTTTCCATTACACGGCACTTTCCACACACAGCTTGAATAGTCGATGTAAGGGTTTGGGTACCGAGACATCTTGTGTCTCGAAGTACCGGAAAATTTTGTTAATTTCGTTGTCGCGGGTTCCAAGACTTTTGTATCGAGTCTTGATTGAACAAGAAATGACAAATTGTATTGAATTCATTGAGATCCTTAGTGCCTTCTGGTAGTATAAAGAAATATTACTTGGTGTCTGTAGTTTTTACTTCGAATTAAAGTGAAAATGCACTTCGTGGAGAACCAGAATTTCACGCTCTTTGCAGTGATGGTGTCTTGCATAATTTGCTACTTTTGTCGTTTTTAGGGTTCCGTAGCAAAATGGCAAAAAACGGAACCCTTATAGATTCGTCAAGTCTATCTGTCTGTCCGTCCGTATGTCAAACTACGGTCAAAAATACTGTTGAAATTTGGTGAGTAGATGTATTCTGTGAACCGCATTAATATTTTTACATAAAAATGGAAAAAAAAAACAATAAATTTTGGGGCTCTGACAGAGTTACTTTCGCATTTATAATATTAGTAGAGATAGCAAGGTATTCTATAGCATGCCGAATGTAATGCAATGCATGTGCAAAGTACGGCGACAGTTTAAAAAAAAGCGGGCAACTGCAAGTCGGACTCGCCCATGAAGGGTTACGTAGAAGCAAGTAGCATCATATAAAAGTTCTTGTAGTTCATTGTAACTGATCGATGTTTTATTAGGGTTCCGTAGCCAAATGCCAAAAAACGGAACCCTTATAGATTCGTCAAGTCTGTCTGTCTGTCTGTCCGTCCGTATGTCACAGCCAATTATTTCCGAAACTATAAAAGCTATACTGTCGAAATTTGGTCAGTCGATGTATTCTCTGAACCGCATTAAGATTTTAACATAAAAATAGAAAAAAAACAATACATTTTGGGGGTCCCCATACTTGGAACTGAAATTCAAAAATTTTTTTTTCATCAAACCTATACGTGTACCACACACGTATAGGTATCTATGGATAGGTATTAAAAAATGATGTTGAGGTTTCTCATATCATTTTTTTCTAAACTGAATAGTTTGCGCGAGAGACACTTCCAAAGTGGAAAAATGTGTGTCCCCCCCCTCTAACTTCTAAAATAAGAGAGTGATAAAACTAAAAAAAATATATGTTGTACATTACCATGCAAACTACCAACGAAAATTGGTTTGAACGAGATCTAGTGAGTAGTTTTTTTTTAATACGTCATAAATCGTAACACGCAATTTACCTTTCATCCAATCAATAGACTAGTATAAAAACATCGGTGTAAGTTACAAGAACTACAAGATCTTTTATATGATGTTACTTACTGATACGGAACCCTTCATGGGCGAGTCCAACTCGCACTTGGCCGCTTTTTATTATTGTATTGATGGAATGAAAAGTAAATTGCGGTTTACGATTTATTATGTATTAAAAAAAACTACTTACTATATCTCGTTCAAACCAATTTTAGGATGAAGTTTTCATGGTAATATACATCATATATATTTTTTAGTTTTGTCACTTCCTTATTAGGGTTCCGAAGTTTATAACCCTAAAAATCATTGATTACTTTTTATTAGGGTTCCGTTGCCAAATGGCAAAAAACGGAACCCTTATAGATTCGTCATGTCTGTCTGTCTGTCTGTCCGTCCGTATGTCACAGCCACTTTTTTCCGAAACTTTAAGAGCTATACTGTCGAAACTTGGTAAGTAGATGTAATCTGTGAACCGCATTAAGATTTTTACATAAAAATAGAAAAAAAACAATACATTTTAGGGGTCCCCATACTTGGAACTGAAACTCGAAAAATTTTTTTTCATCAAACCCATACGTGTGGGGTATCTATGGATAGGTCTTCAAAAATGATGTTGAGGTTTCTAATATCATTTTTTTCTAAACTGAATAGTTTGCGTGAAAGACACTTCCAAAGTGGAAAAATGTGTGTGTGTCCCCCCCCTGTAACTTCTAAAATAAGAGAGCGATAAAACTAAAAAAAATATATGTTGTACATTACCATGCAAACTACCAACGAAAATTGGTTTGAACGAGATCTAGTAAGAAGTTTTTTTGTAATAAGTCATAAATCGTAAACCGCAATTTACCTTTCATTCAATCAATACACTATTATAAACACATCGATCAAAGTTACAACGAACTACAAGAACTTTTATATTATGTTACTTGCTGATACGGAACCCTTCATGGGCGAGTCCGACTCGCACTTGGCTGCTTTTTTTCTATACAGATATCGACCGCTTATAATTTTATTATATGTGGTTATATTTTTGTTATACAGTACTCCTTTAATCTACATCGATCGCATGGGTTAAGATAAAAGCCTATCCAGGAAAATAGGCAGATTGCCAGATTTTGGTAATAACTAGAAAAAAAAAACTAGTTAACATATATTTCCATATTTACATACATAGGTACTTTAAAACATTATTATGTATCCTATCTTACTTCCATTAAAATCTATAGCAATAGTTTAAACTCGAAAGTAACTCTATCCGTCTATTTGTTACAGCGCTAAACCGATACAGCGATTTAGAATGATAGGGCCTCCGGTCTCACAATTACCAACGAAATACGACAGCAACAATACTGTCATTATTAAGATGATCTTTGTGAGGGTGCTACTGCAATAGTCGAGCAGGCCCTTTCGTGCTGAAATCAGCGAGGCTCTACTATGACTAGGTAGTGGATTAACTGGATAGACGTTGGTTGGGGGAGGCAGTTGCCGGCCTCCGTGCGGCTTGTGTACGTGCCCGGAGGTCTCGGACCCGGAATCGGCGACGTCACCACGGGGTCGTGGACCGGCTTCACGAGGAGTACCGAGAAGCTCGGAAAATTCTGCGGCTGGCCATCTGGGCGCCAAAGATGCCAGAAGGGTCCTTTTATAGTCTGCCATTTAACTGCATCAGGGAAGCGCTCCGTTATCACGGAGTGTTAGAGTACCAGAAGCGGCTGGTGGCAGACTATTTAGAGGAGAGTACCGTCGTGTACGAGGACCGAGATGGGGCCTTGAGATGCAGGGTCATGTCATGCGGTGTTTCACAGGGGTCTGTCTTAGGACCGCTCTTGTGGAACATGGGATACGATTGGGCCCTACGAGGGCGTCTCTCCCCCCGGGCTGGGTGTAATATGCTACGCAAATGATACCCTGGTCACGGCCCAGGGGGCTAACTTTTAAGTGGCGGCGCGTCTGGCCACCACAGGAGTGTCCCTGGAGGTCGGGCGCATTGAGGCGCTGGGTCTACGGGTGGTCCAGGCGAGCACTTCCGACAGCTTGGTCCTAAGCTAGTGGACACTGCCTCTGCCCTAGGGCGACTTCTGCCCAATTTATGCGGGGCCAGTGTTCCCACTAGACGGCTGTTCACGGGGGTTTGCACCGGTGTGGGCGGCGGCTCTGACAGACTTAACCTCCTAGTATATATCTTATATAAACTTATCAGGAATATCATATTTACACACAATGTTATAAGTCAACACAGTTAGTTACATGCAAATGTAAGCTGAGTGTTATAATAAATATAAATCAGAATTCCGGAAGATATATTATTTCTATCAATATTCAGACGTAGAAGATTTATTCAGATGCACATTTGAAATGCCTCTCTAACCTAATAATCGTTTAGTTAATTTGAGAGGAATTTTCTCGACACCTGCGAGCATTGACGGGACTATATTTAGCCTCAACAGAATCCTATATAGGTGAAGCTTACAATTGGCCGTACCCGTAGTCGATCTATGTCAATGGAACTAAAAACAGAATTAAGCAGATTCAGAATCAAAGCCATGAGTGCTAGTGTTTAAATTATTACTGTGTAAAAATAAATATTGTAGGGAAATAAATATGGAAATGTGAGTGATGAACATTGGATTTTATAAGTCAACAATTATATTATCATCCAGTCAATCGTCAATCGTAGACTACTTAAATGGCCAACATTGCTTCTTTAAAGGAGATTGGATCACGCAAAGGAGCTATTCCAAAAGCTATTTTTATTTTAAGAGTGATTGAGAGGGAGTGTTCCACTAGCATTAGTCTTACCGTATATTCCTTACCTTGATAAAGTTTCATGGTCTCTGGATTTCTTATATATGGAGTTCAAAATAAATTCTAGCGAGATGAAAGATTTCGACGTCAGTGAATTAGACGGTCTAATTATGTCACAAAGTGTGATACTTTTTCGAAGACAGATGAATAAGTGTTTTGAAATACTATTATGCATAATGCAGTACGAACGTTTGCCCGCAGTCATAATAAAAAGAAGTCTGTTCTATTGTCTGTTCTTCCTCATCAAAGTATCTTGATACCAAATTTAATTTAAACCGGTTCAGCTATGTAAATTGGCAGACAGTTACTTTTGTTTTTATGATGTTAGAAGAGGTTTTGCTTATATACGACATTAAAACTTTCGTTCGCGCTTACCTAGGCCATTAAAATTTACCTGGCAATGTTGTAGGTGAGAAGTACTGAGAAAATAATATAAAACAATGAAGTGTAAAAATACAGAAGCTCGCAGCTGAAACAGTTCAATAGAGAAAAGTTTTAATCTGGCACACGAGCGTAACGCCTACAGTCTACGGACTCGAATCAACGCGCTCGGCTGGGCATGGAACAGATATCAGACGACGTGAAATCTGCCGTTGTAAGGTAGAGTAACAGCTGTAGCTGTAAGCTGGTAGAATAACAAATAAAACGTACACAAATACGTGTTATTTGTTATTCTACCATCATTGTCCTTTCATGTACTGAAGCGAATATACAGATTTTTGCATAAAACTGTGTTAACATAATGTCATATCTCAAATTGCTACTGATTTTTACTGATATTACGTTTTTTTTATTCCCTTTGAGAGGTAGCCTATCATTGACAACTGTAGACAGCTATAGAAACGTGTGCGCTTCCATCCAATTAACCAGCTGGAGTGGTATTAGCACTATATGGTTATGACGCTGTGCATATTTATATATGTGTATATGTATACATTAAAGTAATTTAACGACTTACCTGTGCAATTTCCTTTCTAGTGCAACAGAAATTGATGAATGTGACGTTGACAAAGTCAGCACCATAGCACACGGTTACAGTTTTTTCTTCGAGAGATCCTTGAGAGCCGATCAGGACGAGGTTGCGAATTTTAGGATCCTGAGAACAATAAAATACTACATTAATCACTTATATACAACAATAACTCTCTATATAATAATATTTAAGTAAATATGTGAAGAGATGAACAAATTATTCGACCAGAGCTATAAAGAACAATGCCCATTTTCGGCCTAATTTTGGAACTCGTGGACAGCACAATAGATTATTAATTAGTTGTTGAATAATTATTGTATATTAAAACATAGTTTGTAGATAATACTAAAGGTGTGTCAAGAAACTTATTCAAAATATATATTTAAAAATATGTTCTAAGGTCCTATGTCCTGAACTATAAACGTGTAAGGGCCACAGCACACTAGATACTTTTAGCATCGACGATCGGTAATTTTGCGACTGCATCGCTGCTGGATCGCGTTACAGCTACTCAAAATCGCGCGTCGTGATCGCATCGATATCGAAAACGCGCGTTTTAGCGACTGCTCAGATACCTGGATCTCGGGCTGTAGTCTTGTCTATAATTTTCCGATTTGTAACTTTGATTACTTATGTTTGTGATTTGCAATGATATTGCAGTATTCTGTAATCTGTAATTTTCTTTACAAGTAAAAAAATATATGAGTCAAGTCGTGTTCGGCAGACGCCAAATCGATGCTACCGGCATCTGAATGTTTGCGGAGAGTAGTGTTTAGCTGCTGTGTCGCGCTTGTAAAATGCGACTCAATGTCCGCGTTTGGCGCTTTTAAGTGTGCGGTGTGGAGCGTTCGGTCGCCCTAATTAGATTCTAAAAAGCGACTAGTCGCTTTTACATTATTAAACCGGTAATGGCCGGCCAACCTGTTCATATCATCTTCTTGTTTTGTAAAGAAATTATCAGTTAGTTAAAGTTAAAATAGTCACAGTTTTTAGTTAGTATAATAGTATCTCAGTGACCTACTAAGACCTTTTGTGTACCTGTAGTAAGAAATAAAGACAGATCTCTTAAAAAAACATGCCCACACATGGTTTTCCGTAATACAAATCACATCACTTTGAATCGAACTGATTGAATCACAAGTGAAAGAATAAAACAAACGGCTCTTCGCGGAACGTACGTTGTTTGTTATTGTTACGATTGCTGAATCGTTTCTTAGCTTTAGGCAAATTACTACAAATGTAAGAAAAGCTTTTATTATTTTTGGGCCCACCAAAATGACTACTCTGTCTAATGGAAAGCATGAATTAAGTCCAGGAGTAGGGGTTACCATCATCATTGTAAATGCAGACAATTCAGCATGGTGATCCTGACTTTGGCGGCCTAGTGAAATGCAATTGCATGATTGGGCCTCCGGTCTCACACTCACTAACGAAATACAACATTACGATTTTGACTTACAAAAATATACCTGAAATCAAGATTAATGCATCGATCTTAATGTTACTATTAGTGTACTATCAACTCAATTTGGCAAACTGAATCAAGTTTGATTTAGTGTAACTCGAGCAGTACCGAGTTATGCCACGTTCAACTAGGTAAGTTCTCAACCGGTAACGAAGACGGGTTGGCTCGATGACAAGTACTTGTAACACTTGATAAGATTACAATTTTTATTTTTTTATTTATGCCAAACATCCACATTGTTCACTCTCAAAACTCGGGCGAGAGTGTTGCCTCACCTGTGTGGAATTAAACTTAACTTACAGATAGCTGATCTGGCAGTAAAAGTCGCAGTAAAATCGGTTCAACCATTTAAGAGATTCCAGAGAAAAACAGACAGCTAGACATACAGACAAAAAAATTAATGCTTGATTTTCATTCTGGTTCAGTGAAAAGCTGTACATTTGCAATTACAAATAGTCACTTTAATTTTATGAATACATCTATATAATGTAATTTATTTAACGCACGCAGTAATTAAGATTCTTTCGTTGACTATTGGTTGTCATTAGTCGAATTAAATACAAGATCTACGGCGTCCCGCCTTAACCCTTATTATTTCACGACCTTTCTATAATTTACTATCTACCTATCAGTGTAAACATTTCTTAAAAAACAATTTTAAGAAAAAGAAGCATGTGAACATACATTGGAAACAGAATTAGATTATAGCCCTTTACTTCACATTGTTGTTAAAATTCTTTAGGCGTACAACAAAGTTGAAATACGGAGAAACACCGAGCAATGTTAAACAAAATTAACTTTGATACAATGTTGTTCTCAAATCGTACAGAAAATGACGATGTGGATCGATTTTATCTTCGGACTAATCTAAAATATTCTATCTCAGTGTTCTTGACAGTTTAAAATCGGTCCAGTTTAGTATACCTACGGTTTATCGATGTTAACCTAGTTTTGTACAAGAAATTTTGCCAAGTCCTACAGATGTTTTAGTAATTTTCGTTTAACACCAATACATGGAATCAGTGCTCGCGTGTTGAAAAACCACAATAACAATAATTTTTGTCGAATGGTGCTCGACCTCGACCACGATATAACTTATCCGATAAGTCAAACGATCCTCGACGCGCAATTTATCGATAGAAAAATATATAACCATGTTCCAACTAACGGTGCGGTTATTAGCTGCATTGTTCAAATAGTAACAATGATATAATATACCTGGTATTCAGCATAGCGAGTCATATCTAATAGTAAGTTAATTTGTTTAACAATTTTTCATTCTCACACAAACGGTTTTATTTTTACTGAAATGAACTAGGTACATGGCTCGGAACACATTTATTGTACGGACAATGATTGTGTTCCGAGCGATAATGGTATCAGGATGAAAGAAAATTCAACACTATGTAAAAGTACCTTGAACTTCTATAGTTTGCAGTTTGCATCGCTCCAATTTAATTTAATTATAGTCTGTGTATTAGATATGTGTATTTTTGTATGTTTAAAAGTAGAATACATTAATTAATAGAAATAAAGGCTGTGTGTAAGAGGCCGCTGTGAGCGTTTAGACCGCCGATTGTTACTTAAGTTTTCTTTATGAAAATCTTTTTTTATTATTTTTGACATGTGTATACAAATGTATTTAGGAATAAATTTAGGTCAGTTAGAAATATCTAAATTCTCGTGTCACGTTGTTAGTTACCTGCCAAACCCTTCCGAAAGGGTTTGATCGATTCTTATTAACTTTTGTGTTTATATAGTAAGTCTAAGAATAGGTCGTTAACTATTAGGGGTTAAAGTATGAAATTGCCGATTGGTGTTAGAAATTTGAAATTCGTTTTTTTTTTCATTTAACATATTTATTTAATCAAAATGTCATCATTATCTACTAGCTTTCACCCGCGGCTCCGCCTGCGTGTATGTCGGTAAGCGCGGTAAAAATACTTTCCCAAGTTCAGTTCTATCTTCATATCAAATTTCATCAAAATCGGTTCAGTGGTTTAGGCGTGAAAGCTTAACAGACAGACAGAGTTACTTTCGCATTTATAATATTAGTAGGGATACATTGCTGCCATCTAATAGGAAAGTCATTTATGCCTTTGCGATAGAACTTTAGTGATCTAGATTCTACAAACTGTGTGAAAGCATTTTGTACGTAGAAAATTGTCCAAATCACGAAAAAATTGGTAGTCCGTTGGAGCAAGGTCTGGCGAATACGGAGAGTGACGAATGGTTTCTAATTGCAGTTCCTACACAGTTAAAACGGTTTCTCGTGCTGTAGAGGTCTCGCGTTATCATGGAGCAATTATGGTAAAGATGGATTCATGAGTCGGGGCTGTTTCACTGCAAGTTTTGCTATCATTGTTCGGAGTTCGGCACGTTAGACATTGGCCATTATTGCTTAACCAGATCGAGAAAGTTATAGTGTATAACACCATGCTGAGACCACCAAACAGTTTCCATTACCTGTCAGAATTCGATCCAATATTCCTTCATTTCTGTATCGATTCAACAAGGCAACACAAGTCTCAACACGCGTTTTTTTCTGCAGATCAGTCAAATCATGAGGCACCCATTTTTCATATTTTATTTTATTGATTTGACGTAAATGACTCAATATTGTTGTAGTGTGTTGGTAGTTTGGCTTGGATCTTGGATCGGCTTCCACCATCTCTTTCAATTCATTGTTATTGACATGTGTGGGGCCCGATCTTCCATAGTTCGTTCTTCAAATGAAAAGTTTCGCCACGTCGCCAAATCGCACGGTGCGTTCATTAGCAGTCCCCTCTCCAAACGCAACATTGATATTGCAAGCTGTAATCCGAATAGTGTTGCAGAGCATAAATTTAACACGGAACGTGGGAAAACGGAAATTAATAATCATGCAATAAACCACAACTATGTCGCATTAATACGGCACACATTAAATCCTACGCCACTAATAAAACAATCGTTATACTTCACATAACATAGTTGACTGAAATGTGTAATAATATAAAAAAAATAAAAACTAAGACAAAACCGACGCTGAAAAAGCATGAAACAAGATTTTCAGGACACGGCTTTTCGAACTTGTATATGTGTATCTCTGTACACTGTTAATTGTGTCGATTTTTATGCTGCTTCAGTAACGTTGTTTAATTCACTGTCCTGACAATCTTGTTTTTGATACTTTCTCAGCTACGTTTTTCGTCGTAGTCGAGTTTTAGTTTTAATTTTATTGTTTCTTTAAAATGTTTTGGAGCCGTTATAACATTAATTTATTTGCAAAGTATTTAAAAACCACAATTATCGAATTAATACGGACAAGGTCATGAGCAAACGCTAACAATGTATACCTATATGTTTTTTGAATAAAATTTACAATGATACCATAACTTCACTTCACTTCTTTATCGATTCAACAAGGCAACACACGTTCACGCGTTTCTTTCTGCAGATCCGTCAAATCATGAGGCACCAATTTCATATTTTTTTATTTTATTGATTTGATGCAAATGAGTCAATATTTTTGGTAAAGTAACGTTAATCCATGCCACTAATTCCTGGAAGTTTGGCTCGGATCGGCCTACACCATCTCTTTCAATTCATTGTTTTTCACATGTGTGAAATGGTTCGTTCTTCAAATCAAAATTTAAATCCCGTACCGTAAAAAGTTTCACTAAAAATCTCAAACAGTGAAGGTTCTATGTCAATTCGAAGTACCTATTACAATAAAACAGTATTTTCATACTTTAACACAACGTCATCTAGTCCTAATAGACCAGGGTAGAAGCCTCTTAAAATAACAAAAAGTGAACATTAATAAAATTATAGTAGGATGAAACCCATTGTAAAAGGAGGTGAATAGTACAAAAATTAAAGGAAAAATAAATTACGGGCGATCTGAGGTTGGGAAGGGGGAAAGGGGCTGGGGGGGGGGGGGTTTAAGGAAAAAAAAATTGTAGGTAATAAAAAGATATACATCTTTTGCATTTACACTTTTTTCACATAACCTCAAATTTTATGTGAAAAATTCAAAAAACCAAGTTTTTGGTTTTTTATTTTTATCTTTTACAAATAAAATTATTTTTAACGAAATTTTGTGAAAACTTAGCTTTTCATGTCCTGAATACACCGTAATTTATTTGATTTGAAATATTTATTTTTTCACCTCATTTTGACTGAATACCGAAAAAAAACCCTAATTTTCAATCGAAAATTCATCCGTCAAAATATCAACTTTTTTTTAAAAAAAGGGTGTTTTCTATTCGATAAAATCTCTCCTTTCCGATGGTGTAAAAATATATGTATATTACCATAGTAAATCTTCTCAGAAAATGCAAAAAATTAAAAAACTCTAATTCGATTTTTTTAAATCGTTATTGAGATATTTATTAAAATTTACATTTTAATCACTCGAAAAACTTAAGATTGCATGTTACAATTTAAAAAAAAAATTGCAAAGCGAAATATTCTACTATAATTAACAAACAAAAAAATAATCAAGTTAATATTTAATAAAACATCTACAATATTATGAGAAAGTTATAGAATCTTGTTTAAATTATATGTGTATATGCCTATTTATTACTATTTTTAGATAATTTAATACCTGAGTGACCTATGAAAATTTTTGGCTATTAAAAGTTTTTTAATTATTTATTTTTCCTTTAATTTTTGTACTATTCTCCTCCTTTTACAATGGGTTTCATCCTACTATAATTTATTTTGTTTTCAAACATTATCGGCACTGGTCTATAAATTAAGCAGAGCTTGTATTATGGATTCTAAGCAACTGATATAAACAAATATTTGTGGATCATACAAATATTTTAAAACCTGGGAATCGAACTCGAGACCTCTTGATCAGCATCCGCATACGCTAACCACTAGACCAACAAGTCAAACAAGGTTGGAGGAATCTTGATATTTCTTACATAAGATCAAAAGAAAATTAAGAGTAGTGATTATGTCTAAATAATTAAAATTCCATTAAACATGGTTGTATATGTCGATAAAAATTGTTAGACACTTTTAAAAATAAACATCAGGAGTAGCCAAAGGAACGTTGAAATATAAAACAGGGAGAAGGATTCCCCGATTTTTATTTTTTTCTTATTTAAGGGAGAGAGGGGGTTTAAAACTAGTAAAAATTGTCTTACGTGATAAATGAACGGCCCCATTCCGCGCTAGCTGATATTCAATGAAGACAAAAATTTCAGGAGTAAAAACGTAAATTTCATGTATAGATATGAGTAACATTAAAATGTTACTAAGATCTTTCAACAGAATGGTTTCCTTTACTTTAATTGCCTTGCCTTGGCTTCGCATAGAAATCTTGAATATCGTCGGATTTTCGCTAATGTGTCAACTGATTCAAATAGAAAAAAAAATTGAAGACCTATCCATAGATATGGGTTTGTATATTTACATATGTCAGTTACACACGTATGGGTTGGATGAAAAAAATTAGTTACAGTTAAGTATGGGGAACCCCAAAAACTTATTATTATTTTTTCTATTTTTAGTACAGTACACAACTAATACCAATGGTTTGTATAACTTTATAATAACCAATACCTCATGGTATTAAGTCCGCCGTTGTACAACATGTGACAGCTTAAAAATAGAGGCCTATGTCCAGCAGTGGACTGCGATAGGCTGATGATGATGATGATATGTACGGATAGAAATAGACTTTAATTCAGAAGGGTCTACTGTGATCCCGACACAACTCCATAAGCTGTAAGATTTTGAGCATTGATTACAAATTGAAAATAAAAGAAAAATATCACGACGTTTTTATAGATCTTACTAAAAAAATAACATTATTTCAAACTCCTGCTTTTAACGTTATACACGTTGAACACAACTGAAATTATTTTCCTAGTTATATTTATGTCGGCTATGTATGTCGGTAATCGCGATGAAAAGTAGCTTATATGTCCTACATTAAGACTCAAAGTACTACAAAGCCGAATTTCATTTAAATCAGTGAAGCGCTTTAGCCACAAAAGCATAATAGACAGACAGATTTACTTTTGAAATTATAATATTAGTATGGATAATCTTTAGCTACAAATGCAACGAACAAATCTATTAAATTTCGTAACTTAGCTCCGCTTACAGCTTTCAGTATTACCTTAAATCCAACTAAATCCTAAAGGCTTTTGAGCAATCTCGGTATGGATATGGTTGAACGTCAATCATTTCAGAAGTGGCCGTATGCCATCCGACAAATTGTGTCAGAGGTTTTTATTTCTTTATAGCTGTAGCACAATATTTGTTGTAAGTTTCTGATACATTTTTAAGTTTCAAGAGGATATGTACATTCTCATTCCCTTTTATTAGTATCCTTTTTTATTATATCCTTATTTCCTTACCAGTGCACTGATTAAGTAGATACGTTTAATCTTAACTTATAAAACAAGAGACAAAACGATATTTTTTTAAATTAGTTTTGCACACTGTATTTTTTGTTTCCTTTATTTTTTCAGTGACTCTACTTGTGACCTTTACGATGGCGGCTAAGTCAGATTATTCTGCATCATTCTGCCGACCTCCGGAGGCCGGGAGAATGATGCAGAATGATTGGGCCTCCGGTCTCACTCTCACCAACTACCTTCAGATGTTATAGTACAAAAAAAGCGTTTTCTATTTATCTTCACCCCTTTCTAGAACATTATCCATTGATGCTCTGTTAGATTTTTCTCGATAAATGGGCTATCTATCTCCGATTTTGAGATGGTCATGGAGTGTTCTGAAGATTTCTTTCAAATAGTCCCACCTTCTCCCTTCCTTTACAGGGTAATACGTGTGGTTTGAGTGAAAGAAACACGAACTAAAAGGTTCAGCTCTAACTTGTGCCGAGCAGTCTAAAACTAGAACTCACTACCAGCTCACCGTGTTCCCGTATGATCCCGGGTTCTTTAAACGGGACATGAAAAAGCATCGCACTAAGCCGCCTATCTAAACCAAAAATCAATAGGTAAACATGTTAGATAAAAATGAAACAAAACATTCTGAAGGAAGTCGTTTAATCCTAATGTGTTGCAGAGCATAAATTTTACACAGAACGTGGGAACAACGGAAATTAATAATCATGCAATAAACCACAACTATGTCGCATTAATACAGCACACATTAAATCCTACACCACTAATAAAACAATCGTTATACTTCACATAACATAGTTGACTGAAATGTGTAATAATATAAAAAAATCGGCCAAGTGCGTGTCAGGCCATGCACAGGAAAGGGTTCCTTATTCACCTATTTATAGTTTTTTTCTATTTTTATGTGAAAATATTAATGCGGTTCACAGAATACATCTACTTACCAAGTTTTAACAGTATAGTTTCGGAAAACAGTGGCTGTGACACAGCCGGACAGACAGACAGACATGACGAATCTATAAGGGTTCCGTTTTTGGCCATTTGGCTACGGAACCCTAAAAAGTAAAAACTAAAACTCAACTACGACAAAACCGACGCTGAAAAAGCATGAAACAAGATTTTCAGGACACGGCTTATCGAACTTGAATATGTGTATCTCTGTACACTGTTAATTGTGTCGATTTTTTTGCTGCTTCAGTAACGTTGTTTAATTCACTGTCCTGACAATCTTGTTTTTGATACTTTCTCAGCTACGTTTTTCGTCGTAGTCGAGTTTTAGTTTTAATTTTATTGTTTCTTTAAAATGTTTTGGAGCCGTTATAACATTAATTTAATTGCAAAGTATTTAAAAACCACAATTATCGAATTAATACGGACAAGGTCACGAGCAAACGCTAACAATGTATATACATTCCTATATGTTTTTGAAATAAAATTTACAATGATACCAAAACATGTCGCATAGCCTATAACCAGCGTACGATCGAGACGCTTCTAACGATACTTGATTTGTCCAGGTCTAATAAGTAGTTGAAAAGCTATGAAATAACAGATGAACTTACATAAGTACACACACATACGTACATAGCCTATCAAAATCATAACCTCTTTGGCTCTGCCGTAGTCGGGTAAAAACACGATTGAACTGAAATATGTCCTATCTATTACATTCTTTCAACTCAGTAGTGGTGATTTTCACTTCTATATTTTTTTTACCTCAATTAGAATTGTTTTATAATGCGTTCGGATTGCTTCGTGCTCTGTGCATTAGAAGTTATGGATAGTTTTGATGTGAAACATCTATAGGCGCACGTAAAATAGATTTCTGGCCTGGCGACGCCTGGCGACGCGTCGCCACGGCAAGTTATACGATGGGTTATATATACAGTCTATATGCAGTAGTGTGTACGGTGTGGCGTAAATTATAATTATAATTATACTTATAATATAATTATTTAATTATAATTATTATAATTATAATTATACGCCACACCGTACTATTTTAATAATTAGTAATATTTTAGAGTAGAGTAGAGTAGAGTAGAGTAAACTTTATTGTACACCAGTTAATACAGTTTACATACAAGAATACATCATTATACTGACCATGTACAATTGGCGGCCTTATCGCTAAAAAGCAATTTCTGCCAGGCAACCTTAGGATGGAAAAAACATTATGGGTAAAAAATCGACATAATGGGCAGTGTTGGTGCGAGTTTTTTTAAATAATAAAAAAAAAATAAAAAAAAAAAACAAGGTGATTTAAAAAGTAATATTTCCATAATGAAAATAAATACACTCGTATATACATACAAGTACACCCAAGTACACACATACATAAATATATATATACACATATACATACATACATACACATACATACACCTAAACATACACATATACATACATATACAAATTCATATATAAAACATACTAAAATGTTTTAGGTACATAATTATTAAGATGAAAGGTAAAATTCTTTGACCATTTTTTTAAAAACTGGCAAAGATTTGGCACGTCTTATAACCATTGGCAAAGCATTCCATAGTCGGACAGCCTGTACAGTGAACGACTTATCGTAAAACTTGGTACAGTGAGGTGGTACTGCCAGTTCCATAGATTCGGATGACCTCAGGGATCTTGAATGTGTGTCACTGAGGAACACAAAACGTTCCTTTAAATAAGTCGGTGTAAACGGATGAAAGAGAATACCATAAAGTATGGAAAGAATATGAGCATTCCGTCGAAGGCGAATTGGGAGCCACTTAAGCTGGTTGCGATATTCAGAAACATGGTCATATTTGCGTAGTCCAAATATGAATCTAATACAAAAGTTTTGAAGGCGCTCAAGTTTATCGAGTTGCTCCTCGGTGATATCGAGATAACTGACATCAGCATAGTCGAGTATAGGAAGAAGGAGGGATTGCGCAAGTGCAATTTTAGTAGCCGTTGGGAGAAAGTTGCGCAGTCTTCGTAGACATCCTGCCGATGCAAACAGCTTTCGACTGACTTCTCGGAGTTGAGGTCCCCAGCTTAATGTGTTGTCAATATAGACTCCTAAATTTTTAACCGAGGTACTCACCGACAACGAAGTACCATTGACTGTTATGTTAGGAAGTTGTGTCCAGTCTATTCTAGATACCATCCTGGCACTGCCCACAACAATAAGTTGAGTCTTGGATGGATTCACCACAACTCCATATTGTTCACTCCATTCACAGACACGCGCCAGATCCCGATTAACAGTTGAGAACGCTTCAGCTAATCTATGTAACGGTGCCTGTGTATAAATTTGAAAGTCATCTGCATAAAGGTGGTAGGAGGAGGATAATGATTTAGAGATGGAATTTATAAATATAGTGAAAAGTAAAGGAGATAAAACGCCACCCTGTGGGACTCCAGCAGACGTTTTACACCAAGAAGATAACGATTCCTCTAGGCGCACACGCTGCCTTTGTCCAAACAGGTAACTTTGAAACCAATCAATTACCGTTGGAGATATGTTGATAGAGCGCAATATGCCAAGCAGAATGTGGAAATCTACACAGTTAAAAGCATTGCTGAAGTCCAGCAAGGAAAGAACCGTAAGATTCCCATTCTCCATACCTAGTCTGATGTCGTCCGTAACGTTGATCAACGCACTTACCGTACTATGACCTGCCCTAAACCCTGACTGGAAAGGATCTAGGAGTTGGTTTCTATTAAGGAATGAATTTAATTGGGTATGTACAAGACGTTCTAGGACTTTTGAAAGGAAGGGCAATATGGAGATGGGACGATATTCGGAGAAGGATTTGGGATTGTTCTTTTTGGGTAGTGGGATTATTAATGCCTCTTTCCAAGTCTCCGGAAAAGTACTTGAAGAAAGGGAGTAATTTAAAATATGGCATAGGGCAGGCAACAATTCATCGAGAATTGGTTGGATCATGTTACGGCTCACACTATCACTTCCAACGGCGTTCGAAGTTATAGACATAATGCACTTCTTAACATCACAAGCAGTTAATTGATTAAAACAGAACGGGGGATAATCAGGAGCTGGAAGTGTAGAAAGATATTGTAAAGTATTTGCCTTACTAGTCTGATTAAGTTTAGACGAAGAAGAGAAATGTTGGTTTAGCAACTCGATGTCAATCTGTTTGGAATCTGAATATGAATGTGACTTACCAACTCCTAATGTTTTGAGAAATTTCCAAATTTTAGCTGGGTCTCCGTTCTCGACCGAATTATGAATATGTTGGCGTTGGGCTTTCCTACAAGCCTTATTGCAGAGACTTCGGATGGTTATGTATTTTTCCCGATTGTTAAGGGTTGGTCTAGATTTAAACTTGCTTTTGGCTACAGCTTTTTTGATATTAATTTTTTTATATCATCCGTTAGCCATGGTGCAGGTAAATATTTATGTCTTACAGCACGAACCGGCGCGTGTATGTCATAGAGACTGGTCAGTGTGGCATTAAAAAAGTTTATTTTATTGTCAATGGAGTCCATTTCTAGCATAATATCCCAATTGATTCCAGCGGCATCTTGGCGGAGCGCGTCAAGGTTTATGTCCCTAAAATTGCGTTGCATAAGGATTTTGGCTTTAGGCTTAGGAGAGCGTAGTTTATAGGATAGGAATATCAGGTCATGATAGGAAAATTCAGCAGCTGAGCACTGTCCATGCTTAGCAACTGAATTTAGGGAGGAGACTAGTATAAGATCTAGAAGGGACGGAGTAGAATTAGGAAAGTGATGAGTAGCATTTAAAGGGAGAACAGACATATTACATGACTCGACTGTACTGGAGAAGGAGGAAGAGCGGTAATTATGTTTTAACAGGCATGTGTTAAAATCTCCCATGATAATACAGTGACTGTAAGCGGGCGTTATTCTCTCCAATAATTTTTCGAATGTTGGCAAAAAAATTATACGAGAAGAGGGACAGTAGTAGACACCAAGCAATGTCCTTATATGGTGCAGCTCTATTTCTAAAAATAAATGTTCACCTGCGTTTGGTGGTGGAGGTTGTGGTGACAAATCTATGATTTTGAAAGGAATACTATTGTGTAGATATATGGCAACACCTCCCCCAACACCATTCGCACGGTCGTTTCTTACTAAACGGAAGTCAGGAAGACAGTAAGCCGTAGAAGGGAGACATGGCTTCAGCCACGACTCTGAAATAAGTATTGCATGGATACTCTTACAGTCAAAGTTAGCCAGCATCTCTGGGAAATGGGCCGGAATACTCTGGGCATTTATGTGGACTACATTAAAATTCTTGATTACATCCGAAAACTGGGTCTTTAATGTATCAGAGAGAGAAGGTATACTAACGAAGCTGTCGTTATGA
This sequence comes from Phragmatobia fuliginosa, assembly GCA_932526445.1. Lineage (NCBI taxonomy): Eukaryota > Metazoa > Arthropoda > Insecta > Lepidoptera > Erebidae > Phragmatobia > Phragmatobia fuliginosa. The sequence continues at coordinate 7,789,187 of OW052064.1, read as the reverse complement.
CTACTCGCTGATTGAAAGCTATCACCATCGTCACTGCTGATATCTAAATTATTTAACATTAATAAATATAAACACTGATAAAAAATGTAATATATATATATTATTATAAAAATAAATATATATTATTTATATATATATATGAATTTTATTTTATCATTATGAAATATTTAGTTCCTAATACAATATGTTCTTTTCTGCATATTACTTTTACAAAATAATGGCGATGTTTCACATCTGCCAGGCGTCCCGTGACGGCTCACATTTTTTTTAGTTAGCATGACAACACTTGAAGTATCTATGGTAAATATATATGACTGCCTCGTTGGTCTAGTGGTTAGCGTATGCGGCTGCAGATCAAGAGGTCTCGGGTTCGATTTCGGGTCGGACCAAATATTATTTGTGTGATTCACAAATATTTGTTTCGGAGTCTGGGTGTTTTCTATGTATATTAAGTATGTATTTACAAAAAAAAAAAGTATGTTTATGTATTTATATCAGTTATCTAGTACCCATAACACAAGCTCTGCTTATCTTGGGACTAGATGATGTTGTGTGTCAGATGTCCAAAATATTTATTTATTTAAATATGATCGAACCCTTATGTGTGTCAATATAACCCACACGAGGTGACCCAAAGCAAACAATGCTCAAGTACTGTGGAATATGGTTGTTTTTATAGAGAGTTATTTTCCAGTTAGGCAATGTTTAAAGTTTTAGTTCAATAAATTTTAATTTTTCTGTTTTTTTGTGTCCATCAAATAAACTAATAGCCACTAAAATATGTAAATGTTCAGCAGTGGATAGCGATAGGTGATGATGATGAAGTAAAATAAATAAATTGTATAATGAATAAATTAAAGAAGCGAATAGAATAAATAGGTTTGTTATTTTTGTCGCAGCTTCTATCATCTGCCAGAGATTCTTACAATATACTAGTTGCGACCCGCGTTATAACGTGTGGTTTTTATTACTTTTTATTGTTTACTAGCTTTCGCCCGCGGCTCCGCCCGCGTGTATGTCGGTAAAAAGTAGCCTATGTCCTTTCCCAAATTCAGCACTACCTTCATACCAAATTTCATCAAAATCGGTTCAGTGGTTTATGCGTGAAAGCGTAACAGACAGACAGAGTTACTTTCGCATTTATAATATTAGTAGGGAAGTAGGCATATAATTATCAATACTAGCTGCGCCTTTCGGTTTTTCTATTGTTCCTTTGTAAAACAACCGCGTGACATAGCTGGCCTAAAATAAAAGTAGCTTAAGTCAGGTACGTCGTAGGTACGCAGAAGGAGGCGGCGAAGAAAGGCCCGGGAGGACGACATCCAATCGGACCTGATTCGAGGCGCGAACATCTGCGCCTCATGCCGCCTTGAGTGTGGCCGCGGGTGGACGGGACGGGTTTTCCTCCACCCGCATTATGTGGCCAGTCGCAAGGGGGCGGCGTCGGTGTGTGCCGGACGCCGCCTAAGAGAGGGTCGTCGAACCGAGACGGTGCCCGTATCAGGAGCGGGCAGGCGCTGGGGGAGTCCAAAAGGAGATCTGACCCTGGACTTCTCCTCCTCCTAAACGGAGAAGCGCGGAGAGGGCACACTGTGTGGTTTTTAGTCGGTTCAAGTCCGACACACCACCCCTTTTTTTTTTTTTTTTTTTTTTTTTTTTTTTTATGTGTGGAAAATCATCATGGACCGTCACCCCACCGGGGGTTACGGCGGGGTGGTGTGTCGGACTTGAACCGACTAAAAACCACACAGTGTGCCCTCTCCGCGCTTCTCCGTTTAGGAGGAGGAGAAGTCCAGGGTGAGATCTCCTTCTGAACTTCTCCAGCGCCTGCCCGCTCCTGATGCGGGCACCGTCTCGGTTTGACGACCCTCTCTTAGGCGGCGTCCGGCACACACCGACGCCGCCTCCTCGCGGCTGGCCACATAGGGCGGGTGGAGGGAAAACCCATCCCGTCCACCCACGGCCACACTCAAGGCGGCATGAGGCGCAGATGTTCGCGCCTCCGCCGCCCGAGTCGCCGGCGGCGAATCTGGTCCGATTGGATGTCGTCCTCCCGGGCCTTCTCCGCCGCCTCCTTCTGCGTGATTACGTCCTCGCAGAAGGTTGCGACCGCGGTAAATGAGCTCTCGCTGCCGGCCATGGAACGAACGACGGCCGGAAGCGAGAGATCCTCTCCGATGACTGCAGTGAGGACCCGGCGCTGCGTCTCCCATGCGGGGCAGACCGCCAGCGTGTGATGAGCCGAATCCTCACTGCAGTCGCAGTGGTGGCAGGCGGGACTCAATTCCCTCCTGGCAACCGAGTGCAGGTACTTTCCGAAGCAACCATGCCCGGAAAGAACCTGCGTCAGTCGGAAGGTAAGGGTCCCGTGCTGCCGCACTGCCCATTCGCCGATGACCGGCTGAAGCGCCTCTACGGTGGCGAGGCCAGCACGTGGAGTCTCCAGCCGGACCGACCAGCGATCCATCGTGGCTCGGTGAGCGGCTTCGCGCCACTCGCGCACGTCCTCGGGCGGAGGTCCAACTCCACCACTCTCCGCCCGGTAGTTAGCCACTCGCCGATAAACGTCGGCGAGCACTTCCGCCTCCAAATCCCACGGGGGTGTTCCGGCCAGGGCGCACGCCGCCTCCGTCGATACGGTGCGGTAGCCCCGTATGGCTCTGACCGCCAGAGTTCTCTGAGGCCGCCTGAGGCGCGCCCTATTCTGCTCGGTCAGAGCCGCCGCCCACACCGGTGCACCATAGAGTGCCATAGACCGGACAACCCCCGTGTACAGCTGCCTCGTGGCGACACTGGCTCCTCCCAGATTGGGCAAAAGACGCCCAAGGAAGGAGGCAGTGCCGATCAGCTTCGGAGCAAGCTGTTGGAAGTGCTCGTCGAAGAGCCACCTACCGTCTAGGACCAGACCAAGATACTTTAAGTAGGCCCGGACCGGTACGAGGACCGAGTTGACCTCGATGGAGGCGCCGGCGGGTGGACCACGACGGGGCCCATGGAAAAGTAGGGCTTCCGTCTTTTCTAGGGCCACCCGCAAACCCAGCGCCTCAATGCGCCCGACCACCAGGGAGACTCCTGTGGTGGCCAGGCATGCTGCCTCTTCGAAGGTCGCCCCCCGGGCTGTCACAAGAGTGTCGTCGGCGTAGCAAATTACACCGACGCCGGGGGGGAGACGCCCTCGCAGGACCCAATCGTATCCCATGTTCCACAGGAGTGGTCCGAGGACAGACCCCTGTGGAACACCGCACGACATGGCCCGACGTCTCAAGACTCCTTCTCGGTCCTCGTACATGACAGTACGCTCCGTCAGATAGTCTGCCACTAGCCGCCTCAGGTACTGTGGCACTCCGTGGTACTGGAGTGCGGCCCTGATGCAGCTGAATGGCAGACTATTGAATGCGTTGGCGATGTCCAACGACACCGCCAACAGCACGTCGCCGCAGCCCACCGCCTGTTCGGTCACGGCCTTCAGACGCAGAATTGCGTCGACCGTCGAACGCCCCTCCCGGAATCCAAATTGGGCGTCCGACAGATCGGGGCCCACCTCGCGCAGGTGCCGGACGATGCGGGCGTGGAGCACCCTCTCGAACAGCTTACCCGCCTCGTCCAGCAACACGATGGGCCTATAGGCCGCGACCGAGTCGGCAGACCGACCTGGCTTCTGGAGCAGAACCAGCTTCCCGCTTTTCCAACGCTCAGGGAAGCGTCCGGACGCCAGACTAGCGTCTAACACTCCCCTGAGGCGGTCCGACATATGATCGAGGGCTCGGGCCAGCACTCGGGCAGGTACCCCGTCTGGCCCGGGGGCGGTGTTCTTGGATCGAATCCTTAAAACAGCCGCCCCTACCTCTGATTCCCTGACGGGCGGCACATCAGCCTCGCCTTCGTCGTCGCCTCCGGCCATGACGGCCATCGACGGGGGCGTGTGCTCCGCCCGCTGTGGGAATAGGCCCTCGACCACTTCTTGCAGGAAGCTGGGCTGGAGAGTCTCCGTGAGGGGCAGGCCCCCCGCGCAGAGCTTTTTGCGCACCGCACGATAGGGCCGACCCCAGGGGTCACGCTCGAGACTCTCCAGCATCTCCTTGCGGCTCTCCTCTTTGGCGCGGCAGATGGCCAGCTTCAGAGTTTGCCGGATCTCACGGTATTCCTCTTGAAGCCGGTCCACCTCCTCACCGACTCCGCGGTGGCGTCGCCGACTACGAGTGAGGCACCTCCGGGCACGAACACAGGCCGCACGGAGGGCCGCCAACTCCTGGGACCACCAGTAGACCTCCTTCCTTGGAGGCCGACGCCCACGTACGCGGGGCATGGCCGCGTCGCAGATCTGCGTAATCGCACTGCAGAAGCGACCAGCCCCCACGTTGACCTCTTCGGCCGGGGCCTGCGGAGGCAGCCAAGAGTTAAGAATGGCCGCCTCCTCCAGTAAGTCCCTGTCGAGCTTGGCGACAGACCACCGCGGAAAGCGGGAGGGACGCCGCGCCGCGTGACCCCTACTGGCGTCCTGGGACCGGGAGAGCTCAAATCGGATATACAAATGGTCCGAGAGCGTCTCAACCTCATCCAGGACACGCCAGTTCTGTACACGTGCGGCGAGTGCAGGGGTAGCGAACGAAAGGTCCACTATCGACCCCCCCTGTTGTCGCACGCACGTGTTGGTGGAGCCTCTGTTCAGTAGACAGAGGCCCACCGAGGCCGCCCACTCCTCTACGGCCTTGCCCCTGGCGTCCGTCGCCGGGGAACCCCACGCAATGGATTTGGCGTTGAAGTCCCCCAGCACGAGGACGCGCCCAGACGCTAGTTGCCGCATCGAGGTCTCCAGGTTGTTCAGGAAGACCTCGAAGTCGCTCAAACTCTTATTGGGGGAGAAGTAGACACCGTAAACGGTGATCCCCCCCCACTCGGCAGCAACATATCCCGTGCCCCTGTCTTTGAGCGACAAGGGCGAGGAACCAGCCGCCGTGGAGCCGACGACTGCCAAGGAGCCGTCCCGGTCACCCATCCAGTTTGGACGGGGAGGGACGAAGTAGGGCTCCGCGACTACGGCCACACCGACCGACCACTGCGCCATGGTTTGCAGGAGGAGATCCTGCGCTGCGGCGCAGTGGTTCAAGTTCGTCTGGACGAGAAGGTTGGAGACTTGATCCATTAAGGGTTCGTCTCTACAACCTCCTCCATGGGCATCGGTGCCGACGCACTAGTGACATCGGAGGCAGCCTGGATCGATAGGCTGGCCTCCGGCGCTTGCCGAGACGCGCGGGGAGGCTTGCAGCCCCCCTGCCCGGTCTGGTGATTGGCGGGCTTATTCGCCGCCGCACACACCGGGCAGTGGGGGGCGGCAGAGCAATCTGCCGCCTTGTGCCCCGGTCGACCGCAGCGGAAACATAGACCACTGCAGTCGAAGCAACTCTCGCACTTCGAGCGAGTATGGCCTGCGGCTAGGCACTTATAACATCTCGTCGGTCTCGCCGCCAGGACTGTGACTCTAGCGCTGACGAAACCGACGAGCAGCTTGCCAGCGTCGTCTAGCGTCTTGGCCGACGCCACGGGACAGCTGACCCATGCAGCGCCTAGCCCGCCTGGACCGGGGCGAATAGTGCCGACCCTGATATTGTCCGCGCTGCAGCCGGTCTTCTCCCGGATTGCATCGCGGACATCTTCGGCTGTCACAGAATCGTCCAGACCCGAAATACGCAGCTCCGCGCACTTCGTGGGCCTGGCGATCTTGATGCCATCCAAGTCGGCAAACATGCCCCTCAGCGTCTCGGCACATTTGTCCGCCGTCTTCGCGCCTTCTGCTCCAGGGAACTCGAGGACTCGAGCTCCCGTCTGGGCGCGGCGCAACCTGACCCCTGCCGGTCCAAACTCGCTGGCGAGACTAACCCGGGCCTTTTTAAATATGTCCGCGTAGGTTAGTCCGCCACTGGCCGCCTCCGGCGTGACGGTCACCACTACAGCCGCGGTTTTAGGCGGCTGCAGTTTTCGCGGCTTCTTTTTGGTGGCCGCTGTCACCACCGGCGGTGGCTGCGAGGCTTCGGCTGCCTTTTCGGCGGCCCTTCTGGCCCGCTGCCGCTGCCGCTGTTGGCACCTCTTTGAGCTCCCCACGACCTGCCAGCTCTCGTTAGCAGCGGCAGATGTGGAGGTGCCCGGCAGGGGTGTTGGAGTGGGGAGAGGGGGGAACTCCTCTCCTGTTTCCGGCACCGCCTTGGTCGGCGCTGTGGCCGGTGTCTTTGCCGGCGCCTTCGCCTGCGCCTTCGCTGGCGCCTTGGCCGGCGCCTTCGCCGGCGCTTTCGCCTGAGCCTTGGCCCCCTTCCCCTGTTTCTGGGGAGCCTCAGAGGCCGGGGCAGCGGCCGCCGCCGCATACGACACCGGACCTCCCTCAGCGGGGAGTTTGGTCGGCGCCGCTGCAGCCTTCGGCTAGCACCTGGCGCAGCTGGGCGTCAGGCATCGCCGCATTGGCTGGGGCTGGGGCAGGCTGGGGCAGGGCAGCGGCCACCATCTCGGGATGACTCGCTTGGAAGCAGGCGAACTTGTATCCGAGCTCAGCCACCTGCGCTGTCAAGCGGTCATTTGCCGCCTGCAGACGAGCCACGTCTCCGACGAGCTCGTCTACGGCCCCCGTGATGGCGGAGGAGGACTCCTTAAGGGCCCTAACGAAGGAGCCCTTCAGGTTTGTGGACTTGGTGGCCACTCGGCGGATCACGTCCACCGCCACCTTCGCCCTATCCTGCACGGAGGGAGGAGCCTGCGGTACATCTCCCGCCGTCGTCATCAGCTCCTTGACCCTCTGCAAGAGTTCCTCTACATCTTCCTCCGCCTTTGCCTCTTTGTCGGCCCTGTTGCGCCGGTAGGTCTCCGGCTTGAAGACGGAGCCTGACGGGCCTGGGACCGGCGAGGGTGACGCCGTTCTACGTTTCGGCTGGGATGCGTCACCGTCGTCATTCCCAGCGTGCTCGCGCTTCTTCCGGACGTCGCTCGGCTCCATCTGCATTGGCTCCGAGCCATCCGTGTCCGCCGCGGCAGTCTTGGAGCGCAAACGCTCCGACACTCTTCGGCTCCCAGTCGTCTGTTCGACTACTGGGAGCCCCTCCACGATGGGCGTGTCCAACAACACCCTCTCCTCTATAGACGACGTATCCACCAGGATGCTCGTCACCTCGCTCTCTTTATCCTTCCTGCCATCTTCGATTGCGTTAGCCATTGTGCTTGCCATGTCGTTAGTTTTTGGTTCTTCCGATTCGGTTTGAGTTTTAAAATTTAAATTATCCATAATTGAACCCACGAGAGGGGGAGAAATACAAGGTCGACCCGGGCAGAGATCCCCCAATACCCGGGCAAGCGTAAATTTTTAGCCAAACCGAGGGGTCCGCAGGTACCTCGGCTTGGGGTGCGTTCGCAACTGAACTTCCCATCAGCCATGCATCCTCTGGCCACGCACCAGAGCTTGAGATTCGGGGTGATTTTTTATAGAGGTTTTCTTCCTCGCGGTCCAGGCGGTTAAGCCAAGACCCACGCCCCCGATCAGAGCATTCTTCTCGGGGCTACGCTATGCCGACGGTGGCAGGAAGACTACGTCACCCTGCCTGCTCGGTGGTAATGTGAATACACGCCGAGCCCGCCCTCCTTTCTCCACCGCTACCAGCGGGAGAAACTCCGACCCATGAAGGGTCCCACCTTCGGTTTTTTAACGAGGTTAACCTCCTCCTTGCTCCGAAGAGCGAAGAGCCAGCAGGGGAAACGGCGGAAACGCCCGTCCCGCTGGACCAGGCCTTGCCCGGGAGCCGATGATGGCTCCTCTCCAGCTAGAATATTAGCCGCTGGCGATAATCCTCCCCTCCAGATAACGCGGAGGAACAGTGCTATCGCCAGCGCCCAGGGTGCACCACGTGGAGGTTTTCTAGCCAGCAGCACCCCCCGACACACCACCCCGCCGTAACCCCCGGTGGGGTGACGGTCCATGATGATTTTCCACACATAAAAAAAAAAAATGTACGTCGTAGGTCCAGAAGGGAAAATCAATTCCTTGGATCCCTCCTAAAATTCAGGCGCAAAGAGTGCACAACGTGTGGTTTTAGTCGGTTCGATTTCGACACACCGCCCCGCCGCATAGAAAACCCCGACGTGGTGACAGCCCGAGGGGGATTCCACACTTTAAAAAAAAAGGTACGTCGTACGTAAGGTCGTGTCATAAGTTTTGAAAAAAAGTTTTTTGATGTAAATACCGTACATAATATACTTGCATATCTATTTAGACAAGCTGTTAATTTTAAGTTATAAACAGACACTTAAATTTAATTTATTTGTATAAATTGGGTGCACTAAAGCTTATAAGTCAGCCGTCTATTTACGATTAAGTTGGCAAAAAAGTTAAGACCACTTTGTTGTCTCATAAAGAGTGGTCGTGGTCATCACTTCAGGTGTTGGTGGCAAGCTTTACAACACGCTGCCACTCTTCTCGGGTGGCCGCCTTCCACATGCATTCATGTAGCAATGATGAGTCATTTACTGCCTCTTTTATCTGGTCGGTCGATCGCCTATGAGCGAACTTCCTCATACCCTCAACCTTTCCTTGGACCACAAACCGCCCAATAGATACTTCGCAACGACGGTATACCAGACCAAAGAGGGTAAGGACTACACCTAATATGATAACCGCTGCTTGATGCCGAGTCCCTGAAGTTCTTTTAATCTACTTTCAACAGGGTCCACGTTTCTGAGTACTTACGTACCTCCAAACTGTTGTAAGTAGTATTGTTTTATACCTTTGACGTAACTTATTTGTTATCAACAATTTAATGAATTAGTTGCAATTGTATTTCAACATCTGACCACTGTTATCAATAAAACGACCTTAATATCTACTCCTTATACCAATAACAACAATATTTTGTATTTTATGTAAATTGTAGATGTTAGGTTTACAATCTCTCAAATTTCTCGTTTGTATTTAAGCTGTTGTAAGACTGGCGACGTGGCAGCTCATGCTATACTATTACGCCGAACACGTACAAGTTAATCCTTGTCTACATATTCATCCCTTATACCATATATCACAACTTTCACTAGAACAGATTCACCAATGTTATATGTTATCAATCATTGCAGTAATTTTCTGTGTGTAGTAGCTTTCAATTTATGGAGAGCTAGTACATTGTACTACATATCTAACATGTAGTACTCTACATGTTTCTGGTACAAAGTTATTAAGCCTATGTTCAGTTCCAGGCTGTCCTTGTGCTCCATGCATCCAGATCCTTTCAGCCGTTTTTGCGAGAAAAAGTAACAAACATCTATTCATCCAGTATTTGTTATAAACTACTTATGTTCAAGCTTTGAGTTTTAGTATTTACTAGCTGAGTCCCGCGGTGTTACCCGCGGTTATTGTTGTATATAGCAAGTAACGCCGCGGAGCAAATTTAGTCTTAAAAAAGTTACTCCTTGTGTACAGATAAAAATTACATTTTGATGTCAGTACCGTATATACTTTCATATGAATTTAATGAAAAAACTGTTTATTTAGTATTTATACGGAAAATCCAATGTTATTGTATTTTATAAAAAGAAACATTCTATAATCTGTAAGTCCATCTCTTGAAGGAGATAAGGCGTAACTAAAACTGCGGTACACGGGTGTCTTACCTAGATATTTAAATTCAATGTGTTGTATTTGTGTCACAATGTCCTTCAAATCTTTGTAAACAGTATTGATAAAGATCATGAGGTTACTCTGTCGACCTCCTTGTTTTAAACATTTCATTTCTATTAGCGTGCAGTGAAGTTTGTTATTGCAAGATATATCTATCTATATTGTTAAAATTATAAATGTAGCTAGTTTCAGCTTAGAATAATATTTCTATAATAATTATAAACAATCTTGCTTGCTGAAAATTTTATTCATTATAAATTATTATATAACAAACACTTTGATCGAAGCATTTACTTTTTATGCCGTTTTTTGCGGTTGTTATATAATCGTAATTTTATTAGCTTATTAAAGGTAATAAAATCTAAGTATACAAAAATTATAAAGCTAAAAAGTTTGTTTGTTTGTTGATTTAAACACTAATCTCAGGAACTATCTACTGGTCTGATTTGAAAAAAAATTATGGTGTTAGATAGTCTATCGAGTAAGGATAGGCTGGTCAGCTAATTGGAAAAATCGTCTATTTTAAGGTTACAAAAATGGACCATGTTGAAGTTCAATCTCATACTGTTTCAGTGTTTTAAGTGTATTGCTTACTATTAAATTATCGTTTTACATTTCAGGTTTTCAATTGTTTTTTTAATTATTACTTCTTAAACTGTTACGATTATTGAGAATTTAAAATGGCATGCAAATGAGCGTCGTTCCACATGTTGTTTTATGTAGATAGTCTAATGGTGATGGCGGGGCGCGAATGCTACTGCCGCGGCCCATTCGCGGTCGTTATCGATTCCGTGTCATGCACTAATTTTAGAAAAATCTATGGCATAAATTATAGCCGCATCGATATGACGCGGTCATCCTATCGCCTTATATTTATTTTTGCCGTTTATTATTTAGCACAAATGGAGTATCGTACTGGCAAGCTTTAGACTTTTCGACTCAACCGATTCTCGAGATGCACATTATTCATTAAAGTGATGAAAATACTATAAGATTTTTCATGTAAACCGAACGTTGCTTTCTAGGAATTTATACAAAGAGTTGTTAATGCATTCAAACAGTAATTATATATGTAAATGTTTATCGATTTATGTGTTGCCATTAAATTTTTAAAAGGTAGTATGTGAAATATGGTGTTTTATATTAAAATACACCTTATTTTTAACCGACTTCAAAAAAAGGGAGGAGGTTCTCAATTCGTAGGAATCTTTTTTTTCTATGTATGTTCAGAGATAATTTTGTCGTTTACGAACCGATTTCAAAAATGACAGACAGGGCGTAGCTGACAGGTGGTCCCATTGGCACCATTTCGGGATCAGATGATGGGATCCCAAGGAAATCGAGGGAACTCCTCAAATATCAAAGGCACATTTGCCGCGATTTGGGTACTCGGAATAGATCGGGTTTTTCATTGAAGTCGGTTACTTTTTGTTAAAATAATTAGATTTAACATAATTTAAAATTCACTATTTCCATCTATTTATCATTTTGTCATAAAAGTTTTGGTGATAGCTTTTTGTTATATCTATAATGGACCAAGCAATATTTGTAAACATATCGAACGGAGGATATAAAGTTTAGGTCTTACGCAGCCCTTAAGAAAGGTCGCTCACGTTTGCTTAGTAATACAAATAGACATACGATTTGATATGAATATGAGTCACCTGAATATTTTGAGGTTTTCTTGTCTTATCATGTTTTTCTGTAGAAAAGCTTTGTTCAACTGTTCTCATATTCAGAGGTTTTCTTTTTCCTACACATGAAGAAAGTGACACTTTCAAAGAGATTTTTATATAGAATACTTAGTTTTGTGTAATAATAAACTGTCTCTTTCTCCTTTTATGTTTTTTAAATGTAAGGAAGTAAGCTCATACGAGTAGTGTAAACTGATATAAAATATTTACTAATCTCTGAAATATCTATTAGTTTAATTTGATGAATGAATTGCAGTGTATTTTTTTATTGTCATTCATTGTATAGTCTGGTTTATTAATAAAACGAAATGTGTTTTCCGTCAGTGTGGTATAGTACCTATAGTAGCGTATTTTTTATTGTCATTAATTGTATAGTCTGGTTTATTAAAAAAACGAAATGTGTTTTCTGTCAGTGTGGTATAGTACCTAGGTATAGTAGTGTATTTTTTATTGTCATTCATTGTATAGTCTGGTTTATTAATAAAACGAAATGTGTTTTCCGTCAGTGTGGTATAGTACCTAGGTATAGTAGTGTATTTTTTATTGTCATTCATTGTATAGTCTGGTTTATTAATAAAACGAAATGTGTTTTCTGTCAGTGTGGTATAGTACCTATAGTAGCGTATTTTTTTATTGTCATTCATTGTATAGTCTGGTTTATTAATAAAACGAAATGTGTTTTCTGTAAGTGTGGTATAGTACCTATAGTAGTGTATTCTTTTATTGTCATTCATTGTATAGTCTGGTTTAATAATAAAACGAAATGTGTTTTCTGTCAGTGTGGTATAGTACCTATAGTAGCGTATTTTTTATTGTCATTCATTGTATAGTCTGGTTTATTAAAAAAACGAAATGTGTTTTCTGTCAGTGTGGTATAGTACCTATAGTAGTGTATTTTTTATTGTCATTAATTGTATAGTCTGGTTTATTAAAAAAACGAAATGTGTTTTCTGTCAGTGTGGTATAGTACCTAGGTATAGTAGTGTATTTTTTTATTGTCATTCATTGTATAGTCTGGTTTATTAATAAAACGAAATGTGTTTTCTGTCAGTGTGGTATAGTACCTATAGTAGTTTATGGAGTCGTAACATACGGTACGATTTAGGCATGGAAACTGATTAGCAGGTGAAGTGGTTGCCCATCCTAGAAAAAGTTTGTTGAAACAATGTACGTTTTTAGGACAAATTATTATTATAGCATGAGAGCCAGTCCCCATAGCCAAGTTGCAAACGTTTTTCGTTGTATTATATTTCTGTATTCTCTTGTTTCATTGCATAATATCTTGTTTTGATCACGTGATTAAGTGACATTAGACAACGAAACGAGAGAATGGAGAAATAGATTAGAAAAAGAAAAACGTTTGCAACTTGGCTAGGGGTAGGGGCTGGTGTTAAACATACACCCCGAAAAGGGGAAGCTGAAAGAATACAGGAGTCATTAGACAACGGCATAATATAACCCTTACACCATAAAAAAGAAAGTCTGAGTGTATAAAATGATCCATTATAGTAGTACATCCCATCCGATATTCATAAAAGCACCTTTATAAGGTGCTCTTATGAATATCTTTATATATAGTTTATAAGAACGACGCAGCTAAGGTCAAAGGTTCAAGCCTGGCCTATAAGCTTGCTAATGTATTCGGGTATAGTCCGAAATTGGAATCAATACAATATTTGTGCAGTTAAATTAGTTTATAGAAATAGAACTGATAGATAGTCTACGATTTACATGTAGCATAAAGCTTCAGCGTTTAACAAAAGAGTAACAAATTGAGTGATGATTACAAGGGAATTACAAGGGAAAATAGTGTATTGTAAAAGTATGTAACCTGAACGCTTTTAGTTGTTCACCCTATCTTGTACCAAAACTACTTACTTATTTGTAGATTTTATCAATTAATACAACATAACACAACACTCCAGAACGTTTAATCCAACGTCATCAGTTCTACAGCTAATATGGTAAACCCACTGCCACTTCAGCTTGCTAATCCGGTGAGTTATGTCGATGACCTTAGTCCTCTAATGATGGTGCTGATGATGATTATGATAGAGCACTGATATGATATGGCTTTTGCCTCATATACATATTCAGCATGTTAAAATAGCGACCCGCTCAGGCTTCGCAATGAATTCTTTACAAATCTCGGCTTTCCTTTGCTATAAATTGCACGTATTACACATATACTAAATAGAATAAATAGGAAACTGGATGAGTACCAACCAAGAGAGCAGGCCGGGTTCCGCTCAGGATACGGAACGAGTGATCACTTGCACACTCTAAAGACCATTATTGAGAAATGCCACGAGTACCGGAAACCAATCATAGTCGCATTTGTCGACTACGAAAAAGCCTTTGATTCAGTGGAAGCGTGGGCGGTTGAGAGGGCCTTAGTGGACAGCAGAGTGGACGAGAGGTACATCCAAATTATTAAACACCTGCAACTATCTGGAACATCTTCAATAAGGCTCCATAAGCTGACAGACACCTTTAAACTGGAGCGAGGGGTACGCCAGGGCGATACGATTTCGCCGAAGCTGTTCAACGCCGCCCTCGAAAACATTTTCAGGGAACTCGATTGGTCTGACAGGGGGATATTATTTGACGGCGAAAGACTGAAAATCTTCGATTTGCGGACGATATTGCTCTGGTTGCCGATGATGTGGAGGATATGATCACTATGCTTGAGGAACTACAAATAGAATCAGCCAAAATAGGATTGAAACTGAACAAATCAAAAACAAAAATCATGACAAACATCCAAGAGGCGAAAAATCACGAACTTCCTGTAGAACTCGTCGACCACTACATTTATCTGGACCACAAAATCACTCTGGCGTTGGAAAATCAGGTGGCGGAGATTGACAGACGTATTGCGCAGGCATGGGCATCCTTCGGGATGGAGACCACGACCTTGACAGAGAAGTCTGCTCAGAAACTCCTTGTTGCACAGCGAGCAATGGAAAGATCAATGCTCGGAATATCTTTATTAGACCGGAAAAGAAATGAGTGGATTAGGGAAAAGACACAAGTCAGGGACGTGGTACAGGAAATAGAGGCCCGTAAATGGAGATGGGCTGGCCACATCGCCAGGATGGATCCCAGAAGATGGGCGAGGAGAACCCTGGAATGGAGACCTCGCGCTAACACCCGCGGACGGGGAAGACCACCCAAGAGATGGACGGACGACATCCGGCAACAAGCCGGTACCAATTGGATGCAAGTAGCCCGGGACCGATACCAGTGGAGGGATGGAGAGGAGGCCTACGTTCGAAGACGAACATATTAGGCTGATATGGATGGATGGATTACACATATAAATAACTTTATTCTTAAACTTTAAACTTTAAAATAACTTCATCTTGAATAACTTTATACATTGCAGAAAACTACAGTAAAATCCGTTCAGTAGTTTAATATATCTAAGCGAACAGACAGTGGAAGTGACTTCAATGTAAAGATAAATATTGTTAGTTTACTATAAAAAATTGTTGTACGCTACTGTAGTCTATCTCTAAAAGAAGCATGCATGTGCAAAAAAGTATGGCTAAAGGTAATTTTCATTTCCGCTGAGTTTATCGCAGACGTTAACTTAATATGCCAAACAAACCAGACGGAATAGTGAGATGAGCGGCAAATATAAATTTATACATAAATGAAGTTTTTTTTATTGCCATTTTTAACAAATATACATAAACCGTCTCTTAACTAGGAGCCTGTAGGAATAGAGCCTCTAGACGAATGGACTATTACAAATTATATAATTTACAATGGCATTCGATTCGTTTTCAATTTACATAAATATGATGACATGTCCCAACATCGTTCCCTTCTAAAATGGCTTCCAATTCGTCAACGTCGACAGATACGAGCATTAACCACTCTATATTCTTGGTGCAAACCGCGATAGAAACCTTAGATCTTCAAACAATCTTCTTCTCCACTGTCCTACTCACTGCTATGACTGTAGGGCGCAAGCCCTAACCATGAAGGGAATTTGTTCCCAGTCAGTGGACAGTTCAAAGTTGCCTCCCTATCTTAGGGAACCCACCAAACTTTAGAGAACTAAAAGTTCGTGCAAACGAAAATGTCACTAATTCACTCTTTGTAACTCTTCCAAATGGCCCCTAAAGTTTAGAGGATAATGGTGAAAAGGCCCATTAACGACTTAACCATTACAAAATTATTAATGAAATGGAAATCGATACGAGTTATTCGATCTCATTATCAATAACTGATTTTTTTTTTGATAACTTTTTTAACATTTTAGCTAAATCATTATCATATTTATAACCGACATTTTGCTATTGCCGCTACAGCAAAATTTACTATACGACTAATGAAATACAGGGGTACACTAGAATACGTGTTTATTTAAACGAGTATCGTCTTTTCGGAGAATGTGAATGTAACTTTACGTACTGCTTTTAGGGTTCCGTAGTTTATGACTAGGAATCCTTATAGATTCGTCATGTCCGTCTGTCCGTCCGTCCTCGACTTACCGTCCAAACGGTAAGTGCTAGAAAAATTAATGTATCTTCTAAGTACATCGACAAAGTGCTACAATAAAATTATGAAAAATAGAGGCTTAACTTTTACAGTGCCCTTACTTGTAAAACGTCATACAAAATTAACGCATTAATACGTAAACATAACAATTATCCATTGGATACGATTTCTAATCCACGTACTATTATGGGTGACTAAAGAACCCTTTCCTGGGCGAGGCCTGACACGCACTTGATCGATTTTTTTCACAGATACGGTCGCCTTTGCGATCGTGTCGCCGTAACACGTGTTGCCTTTTGTCATATGGAAGCCGACACGATATAAAAAAAAGCCGCTTGCAGCGTATAGTGAAAGATCCGGTATAAGTAGTTTATACCCTCATCTGCTATTTACTACTATTGATAAAAAATAAATAATAGTTATTATTCACATTGACACATTGCAAATAAGTTGCCTAATTATATTACGTACGGATAATATTAAACAATTACAATTTATTTAATCTATAACCATTATTTCGATTCTAGACGAATGGACTATTACAAATTATATAATTTACAATGGCATTCGATTCGTTTTCAATTTACGTAAATATGATCACATGTCCCAACATCGTTCCCTTCTAAAATGGCTTCCAATTCGTCAACGTCGACAGATACGAGCATTAACCACTCTATATTCTTTACTCTCTTCACCAAGTTCTCCTTCCTATTTAACTACTCATCTCCAATATTTAGGTGCAAACCACCATAGAAACCTTAGATCTTCAAACAATCTTCTTCTCCACTGTCCCACTCACTGCTATGACTGTACGAGTGACTGGTGAGGTCACTTGCCACCCTCTAGATACTACATAATTATGATTACTAAAAGTCTTAAACCAATACGATACGTCGCATTTCCCAGTATAAAGGCCAATCAATCGAAAACTTTATAAGCGTGTTTAGCGTTTCATTACGCATACACGCATGAGCGTGTTAATGATTACGACATAGATAACTCCCTCTGGTAACATACTCGTAGTTATATATTTTACTGTTACTATACCAAGCAATGTAATTAACATATTATTGTTTCATATCACAAACAGGGTGAACACGAATTACGTAATAGGCACCTACTTGTAATTTGCTCTCAATTGCTGCGACACAAATTTAGTCTACATTTTGCAAATAACAAAGATAGCTTACAAATATTTGACGTTAGATAACAAACGCTAGATTTTGGGGAAACATTCAAACTAATATTAGAAACGCGAATTGAAGTTTATTTGAATTTCAACTACCAAACCGATTATGAACATTATTTCAGCAATGGCAAAGTACGTCTTCACATTCTTCACTGAGTAATACTGGCTACATTTAACGGGAAAACTGACATACACACGGATGGAACCATAAACAAAGGCTAGTAATATAGGAAGCCATAATGTAATTTTTCTTTTAAAAGAAAGCTTTAGCGCTAGGTTTCAATCATGGTATATTAATGGAAACAAACTTTACGCAGAATCAATGTATTATTATATTTGTAAATCACACAATTGTACACTCCTATATGCCTGGGGATTTACCAAACATATTAAAATATTTACTTTCTCTTCACATTAACTGTTTAAACATCTGTCCTTAATATGGATTATTAAGCCTTTGGGAAGCTTCGTCGGGTCTTCTCATCGATTCCACAGTGCCTAAAGACGAAAGTTTTCAACCAGTGCGTCCTACCCGTCATGACATATACAGAAACATCTAACTAGGCCGCCATGGTACAGGTCACGATGCTACATTGTTTACCCTCACAATGAGGATGGTGACCGCTACTCCTGGATTCTACTCATGCTTTCCATCAAGCAGTCACTTTGGTAGGCTTAAATATAAAAACTATACGGAGCCGAAACGTGGACACTCACGGTACGGCTGGTCCATAAATTTGAAGTCCCTCAGGTGCTATGAACACGAAGAACCACAAACCAACCAAAATACTGCACAATTGGGCTAGTGGTTTAAGTGGTCGTCACGCAGCTTTCTACTACACGGGATAATACTTCGTGTGATTGATAAATTGATATTCTGAGTCCCAGACTCATTTCATTGTGTCCGTTTATTGTATTTTTGTAAATTATCCCGCGACCCGGGAATATATTCCTAATGAGGGATTTGTCTTCAAAAAAAACAAAATAAGCCGACGCGCTGTCGGAGCTTTTCTGCCGAGCTTCGATGCTTGGGTAGACTGGGCCAGTGTCACACACCAATTGACTCAGATACTCACCGGACACGGTTGTTTCGGTGTGTAGGTATCTGAATAGAATACTCTACTCTCACCTGGCTTACCGGATGCAGCATGTTTAATAAATTTAATAAATACAGGGTGAATTTTTGAGACGGGACAGTAAGCGTAGGTACCTTAACCGTTATAGTTACAGGAAAACGCGTTTAGGAGACTATCCATATTTTTTTAAGATATTCTGAACTGCATTTACAGATTTTGGAAAAAATGTAAAACCAGCAAGAAAATTGTCATTTTAAACAAAACCTTTTTTTGTAGCCAATCGATCCTGTTTCTTATAAGGATCAAAAGTCTCTATTGGACCGACTGAGGTTTGTGTACTAAAAATGTCAGAAATCGCAAAAAAACGTTTCCCATACATTGCAACCTGAGAACTAATTTGTTTGTTGTCGAAAAATAAATTTGATGGCAGCCTATAAACTTGGTGAAGAAATGGAAAAAGACTCAACTTCTCTCAAAAAAGGTATTGGATCTCCAAGGTATTGGATGCGTTTCGAATATAAAGCTTTAGCAAGATGCTTTCGCCGGATCCATTACAAACGCTCGCGTAGCGTGGATAGCTGCCTCGCAGCCCTAACTCGTCCCAAACCCCAATTGATGCGGCTGTAAATAACCTGACATGTTCTCTCTAACAGCGCGATATGCTAGTTTAGCAGCTAAGCACGAAAAATGCTACCGACCGCGATTGGCCTTATGCCGCCGTCCCGTTTAACCAACGCAAAGAGTGAGACACAGGTACGGACACACCAATTGATTCAGCTGACCGTTTTTTTGAGCTTTTTTGAGCCAGCCGTTTAGCTTTTAGAGGGGGGGGACGCCCAGTTTTTACAAAAAAGTGCCCTTTAAAAAAACTCATCTTAGAAACCCTTCACTTTCCCTTCACTTTTCGTCTTTAAAAGACTTATCTAATGATACCCCACACGATTGTGTAGCCGTGAGAAAAATAATTATCCCCACTTTACGTGTAGGGGAGGTACACCAAATAAAATTATTAGTCATAATTTTAATCTAGCACTTTGTCGACGTAATTACAACACATATTCCGTTTTTACGGTACCGTTTGGACGGTAAGTCGAGGACGGACCGACGGACATGACGAATCTATAAGAGTTCCGAGTCATAAACTTCGGAACCCTAAAAATACGAGTCTGATTAAATCGAGTGTCGTGTATCAGGGTGAACAAAATAAGTGGATAGCATGGTGTTAGTGAAATTACAAGTTTCCGCGCCCTATAATTTTATGTCCGGCCAAGGTTTGACGGCACTACAACGCCATACCAACACGATATTGACACTTTATGCTTTCATAACATGAAAATGTCTTAATTAATGAGTTATCTCATAATATTATTGATGTCAACAGGCTTTCCAATAGCCGATTTATAAGGTTAACAAGGCGCGTTAAAATCCAAATATTAAATCTATGCATCAATTTCAATGACATACACGAGGGCGGAGCTGAGGGCAAAGCTAATAGTTCATAAATATGATTTGTATATATTGCATAAACAATATAATACATTTATATATGGCCATATATTAGTTACAAATTATAAAAGAATGTATAAACCATATTTCTGGAAATGTTGTCATGTGAGAAGCTCGGTCAGCCTTTTTTATTTCAGCAATTAAACTCGGAAACGTACTTAATATTTTATTCATTAAAAAATATTTGGTAAATCGAATTTAAATATTTTGGTCTATAATTTGATTGTACATATAATGTGCAATCAAATTGATGTACAATCAAATTGATGTACAATCAAATATAGACCAAGCACAGTTTAAGTCGTTTTCTATAGTCCTGAGCGTTGTGGGTTCAATTCAAACCCCACTTGGGTCAACACTTTGTGAAATCCTCACATTTTTCACCTTTGTGTCCCCGCGATACAGGATCGATTCTTATGGCGAGAATCATCTTCAAAGAAGAGAAAAAAAAATAGAATCTGAATTCCTAAGTACTTATTGATAAGGACTGTATTTATTTCTTTACGCATTTTGTACAAAATCGGAAATAATGCAAAAGGCAATATTGTGTATTTTGATAGCTAGTCTTTATATATATATCTTTTGACTTATAAGGGTATCATTTTTCCAAAGAAAGAGCGAAACATCTTTCGCTCCTTCCCTCAAGTGGAAGTTTATTGAAAAGACACAAGTACCTAATAAAGGTGCTACCTGTGCTAAGTTTTCTAAAAAGGTGTAGTTCAATGTACTTTGCCAAACAATAGACTTGGTGCCGGTAAACAAAACTCCGAACATTGGGTATTAGCTTGTTAAAGTTAAAATAACAAGCTACTTACATATTATTTTTATTTATTTATAAACTTAATGCACTAAATTTGTATATAGGCGGATTTAACGACTTAATGCCCAAGGCATTATCTTCCAGTCTACCTTAGGTTGGTGTAAAAATTTTTAGAAAGTAGGTGAACAGAGGTTAAATAATATGTACTCTAGAATATACATAAATACAAATACAAAACATGCCTAATTAAATTATTACAAATATACATACATATTTGTACATAAATACTTCATTTATAAACTATAGGTAAATAGCAGAGTAAGTTTAAGGGATGTTAATGATAATTCTGTCAGTTTATTGAATAGATCATGTACTTTCCTCTTGAATGTGAATAGGTTGGTGGACATCCTGACTTTGAGCGGAAACGCATTCCAGAGTAGTACTGCCTGAACAAAGAACAAACAGTTCGTGAAGTCAGAGTTTTTAGAGGGACACGAGAGAAGCAGATTATTAACTGAGCGAAGATTTCTATCATAGTTAGAGCACAAGTAACGAAAATACGAGGCAAGGTAAGTAGAAAAGGATGGTGAATTGAGAAATAAATATGGAGAAGTAAGTGCTGACTGCGCCGCAGGCGAATAGGCAACCATTTTAACCGGGAACGCGAAGCAGACACATGGTCATACTTCCGAAGATTGACTATGAGTCGAATTGTTGAGGTCTACATTCAGGTCGAAGTAACACACATAACCATAGTCGATCATCGGGATAGGGACTGCATGAATATAATTTCAGTTTTAACAGGCAGAAAGTTTTTGAGACGATACATTGTTCGCAGGTTTCCAGTTACTTTCTGGCTCACGCTAGTAACTTAACACAATTGTTTCTTTTACTTTCTTGTATTATTGAGTATATACGAGAAGACATTAAATAAATTTAGCTCGCCAATCGAGGGTTGAGTCAATAAGTAAACCCAGGTCTTATACGGCAGAGCTGAATGAAATGAAAATGAATGGAACAAATCAATGGGACTGAGACGGTATCCAATCTGGTCATTACACGTTTGCTGACTAAGACCAGAGAGAATCCAAATGAGTCAGTAGTAGGACTGGTATAACCAGATATGTATCGTAGCGTTTAACATTTAGTTTGAAGATCCAGCGCAGCAGTAGATGAGAAATGGCGATTGATATCGTTCAAACTAATTTTATTATTAAACACGGGATGTTGTCGTTTACCTATTCCTATTGTACCAAGAAATTTCGAGATACTGGACCATGAAGATGACTCTAAATTAATTATGTTGTGTATTGTTATAAACATAGTATGTAATACAACTTCAGGCATAATGTGGTAGTTTCAAGCAAACACTTCAAAACATTTTTAATAATTATTTTTTTCAATTTCAAGGATGTATGGAAAGTTTTATTATAGTATGAAATACATGTGTATTTCATTTCCTTTTGTTAGAAATTTCATCCATATATGTATTTTCATATGTACTCTCTAATGAAAAAGAATATTAAAGGTATTTTATTTTGGCTGACTAAAATTACTATGTGACCATTGTTGTCTATACCTAATTAAACGATAGGTAGATACATAGGTACCTATCGTCCAATTTCCTTACTATCCTTTCTGTCCAAAGTCTTGAACGTCTCTTCAGTCTGAAATAACTTCTTACCTAAAGAAGAACCATCTACTCAATCTCTACCAATTGGCTTTCGTACAAGCCGCACTATGGTAAGTGCGCTGGTCAATATAACTGACATATATGTATATATCTTGTCAAGGATCGCTTAGGTTCTTAGGTACTCCTTGCTCACAAAGTTTATACATGGCTACATAATTACTTAATTATTACTTTGTGAAATATTTATTTTAATACCACCAAAACACTTAAACTACCCTTTGATTATTTATAGCTCCTGTCGATATGTCTATTCAAGGGTTGCCTGGAAGAGATTACTTTTTAGCGATAAGGTTGCCCATGTACATTTCTACTTATAATATTAAACAGTAACAATGTGATTAGTCTACAATATAGTATTTTACAGTAGCCAATTCCCTTAATCTATACAATAAATAAAATTAAAGAAGAAAATAACAGTTTTTTTTTTAATAAATGCATATGAAATTAATTACTTACGTCAAATAAGCAATTTTTATATGTCTGTCTGTCTGTCTGTCTGTTTGTTTGTTCCGGGATATCAAGAAAGGCTGAAGCGATTTTTATGGTACTTTCACTGACAGAAAGCTGATGACATAAGGAGTAACTTAAGCTATTTTTTTAGACTAGCTTCGCATAACAACAATAACCGCGCGTAACACCGCGGGACTCAGATAGTTCTGTGTATAATTCTGTTTTGTCGTGTGTATGTGGGAATAGATAAATAATTTCTGTTTCTTTTTTTAACTGCATTTTTGTTCTTTGGGTCATCAGAATCAGTTCTTGGATTTCTGTAGCACACCTCTCCAATTTGCCGTGGTATCCTGCTGCGTGTCTTAATCACAGGCTATTCGATTGATAACACTTCGTCGAAATATGGATTACCACTCTCACGCTTTATCATGCAATTTCCTGATTAATTTCCGATTTGATTTAACTCTACTTATCAACTCTGACGATAAAGAAGATAAAAGGATTTGTCAAATAGATATATGACTGGTGTGAGGTGTCAAGCGGTTGATATCCTATCTGCACTAATACCTACTCTAATGAGAAAATCCATTTTTTTTTTATTTTATAAAGGGACTTCATTTTTTTAGTATTATAGTTCATTCATTAAAATCAAATCAATTATATTCCTTTGAATATACCTCTTAGAAAACTCATGACTGTGGTTTATAAAAAATTAATTAACTTTTGCATGTCATGTGAATCAGAAACGTAAACTTAAATTTAAGTAAGTAAGTACGCTCAAACTGCAGTACAAATTGCGTTATTGTTTTTTTAAATGTCTCCGATTGTCAACAACTGGATAAACGGATGAAGTAACTCATCTGTTGTATGTAAAGTGTAAAGAAATTAAGTTAACTAAATAAAATAAAAACACTCTTTTTGAAATGTAAATTGTCTTGTTAAAAAGACCATCTTTCTGAATTCGAAGGTCCAAATAAGCAAACATTTGCAGTATGTAGTTTATCTGATTGCCGACCTACGGTACGTAAAAAATATTAATAATCGGGTAGGGTACGTGACGTACCCAACCCGATTATAATTATTTGAATAATTTAATAGAACATTTTTGCTGTATCTACGAGTGGTAACAAATTAGTCAACTGCCCTCAATAACCAATTTCAGTTAATTTTGCGTAGCATTTTAAAGATGAAATGCAGAACGCCATCTTGATCATACTAAACATGTCCTTCATGTTTGTTTACGATGACAAAATATCGTACTAATTCATAATAAGTTCAACGTATATGACTGTCGATTTACAATGAATGCGGTCGCGGTAATTTTACCCAGACAATATGTTTTTTTATAAAAACAAGTAGTGTCGTGAACAAGTAATACCAAAGTGGCGTCTTAATACGGACAGATATCTATCTATTTTGTCTATGTCTGTCTTGGTATGTGGTGAGGTCAGAGTTCCCACAACGAGGACGATATTTTTTATAATACACTAGCTGACTAACGCAGTTCCGTCTGCGCCTTCTATTGCCCGTAGTGTAAATATTTTGCAACGGAAATAAATTTGTTTACTACAAAAAAGGTTTTACGCATTAACAACGTGTCTTGAGAGACCCCAACATACACTCGGCCAGCGTGGCGACTGGGGACGTATGACCTTAACCCTCTCCTCAGAGTAGACCCGAGCCCAGCACTGGGACATAATGGGTTGTTCATGTAAAAAGGTTATTGTGAGGCAACCTTAAAGGTTGAAAATTTAATGCAAAACATTTCTTTCATACATTGCTTTGCTTAAATTTTAATCGTGAATGAATAATTTCATAACCGATAACTGGGCTGTCTAATACTGAAAGACTTTTCTAATCGGACCAGTACTTCCTGAGACCAAACAAACAACATTTATAAGTATTTACATTAGTGATGTTACATAAAAAATATTATATCTATAATTCTATACTTAATATAACAGGGTAAAGTTTGTAAGGTTCTAGGGGATAACCTCTAGATTTACATCATTAGAACATAAAAACATCAAAGCTTAACGTAGCGCATATTTAACCTGACAAATTAGTGTTTTTGAATCGGATTTGCTTGAACATGTTTAACGCCCAGCGAAGTGGGGACGGGTAAGCTAGTAGGCCTAGTATTCTAATACGTACTATTATGTATTCTGTGCTAATACTCTATTGATGGAATAACCAACTTATACAAAATGTATAAAATATCGTATTTCAAAATCTTAAAATTAAGAACATCAATATATACCCATCACAGCACACACCCAGCGTAACCACCCCCGTTTATTTAGCTAGCGGATATAGAAAGCACGTCAAGTTAATATTACCGTTGGTGAAGATCGTTTACTTACGCTGAAAGCTAACATCTGCAAGGATCATCGTACGACGTTCTCGTTTATTTCACTTACAATAGAGTCAGATCACAGCATTAAAATTATCTTTAGAAAAGTAAAAAGAATCCTAAGAACGAAGCGAAGTCACATTGTAACGGGTGCAATTTCTATCTGTATTAGAGGTTGCAAGCATTTACTAACAGGTGCCAACAGGTGCATTACGTTAACGTTTTCGATACAATACCGGACGTATGCAATATATACTCGTTATGCTACAATTTATTTCTTGGGTGTAATGGGTTGCCCATCATAGAGGAACAAGGTAGGCAGTGTAGCCATACGCATACGTTCCCCTCTGCCAAAGCCAAATATGCATTATTACACGATTATTACCCAGAATGGGTTTCTTTGTGTGTGAAATTTTGTTTTTTTTAGATAGGCGATTTTTTACATGTGGGTTTAAAATGTGTATTTGTGAAGATCCCCATAAAATTAAAGATGGACTGTTTGGTATCAGAAAAAGACGTTATGGCTGCTCCCCTCCATGTTGATTCCTTTCCTGGACCTGGAATATTTGATTCCTTTCCTCGTTTTCAATCAAAACACAATCATTGATCGCTAGCTTGGAAATACTCGGATCAAATCGATTTTTATCATAATTTGCATTCTTCTCAATATTCTGTGTCGCTTGCTCTCAAATCTCATCTAAAGGAACGTCATTCACATCATCATCAGCGGTTACTAAGCCAAGCGGCCGTGCGTGCTACCTTTCCTGTTATAAATTGTGTAATACAATAGTATTGTACTGTCCAATTAGAAGGGCAATCATAATTGAATGCCTTTAGGCCAAATATATGTAACCTGGTAATACATATTTTTGGAAATGGTATTTGTATGTCAGGTATAGTACTAATCATTTTTTGAAAAACATTATACCTTAGACAATAACAACACAATTAATGTGGTTTTCTATAAGTAAAACAATTTTCGAAATTGGTTTAGTAGATCCAGAGATTACCCTGTACAATCTACAAAGTTAACCTTTTATAATATTAGCATAGATACAGTTAGTAACTAACAAAAAAAAACAATTTTTTAGGGTTCCCAAGTTCATGAGTCTGAACCCTTATAGTTTCGCCATGTTTTCTCTTTCTCTTTTTCTTTTTTAAAATTTTATTTTAAATTTTATCTTAATGATAAAATTTAAAATAAAATTTTAAATAAATTATTTTAAATAAAAAAATTAAAAAAAAAAAAATAACAACATTACCAATAAAATATGAGAAATGTCCATGTTAAAACACTTATTAAGAAAATTCAACAAATTATCTAAAAAATAGTAAACATTATTAAAATGAAATTTAATGTACTAAGACTTACCTATAGTAATAGTACTAGACTATACTAATATTAAAAGAGTACTTAAAGTTTGTCATTGTAGAGGTTAATCTCCAGATTTGATGAATTGATTTTGAAAATTCTGTTATCACTAGAAAGCTGCATTATTTATCAGTATAAATATTAAAATATATATAAACAACTAATACTTCGAAACTTGATTACAGTGATATCCTTCACACACACGAATCAAAGTCAATTATATATACAATTCAGAGAAAATTTAACCAAACAGGTTTTAAATTAAAACAGGTTTTAATACAAAAATTTCAACTGACCTTGGGTACTTTGGCATATGGTCCTGTCCTGACATCCCTGATGGTAGATATGTCCAGCATCTCCACCTCCATATTCTGGTCTGTCCAGTACAGGTAGAACCCTTTAGGGTCCACCCGTAGGGTGACCGGTACACCTGTTCCAGAATCCTGCAGGACACATGTTTATTATTATTCATTCATATTTACATGTTTATCATCGGCCTATTGTAATAATTACTCACATATTTATGATTATAAATAGCATCTTAATCAACTTAATTATTAAAAATGTAAAGGTGCAATTTGTTTTTAATGAACACTTTAACTTCTAATTCTTATAAGAAAATTGAATAATTATAGCATTTAGAAAATGCTAAGTACTTAGAATAAAATGATATGTGAAAATGTGAAAAAAATAACATCAATCATTTTAATGAGGATAGTAATGAAACTGTTGTAATAGATTAATTATATATATATATATATATAACAAATATTGGTTAAAGTTTCGAAATACGTCACCTGATTCTGGGGTTGTGAGTGGTTGGGGGGGAGGAGGGGGAGGTGTCGGAACCTCCCCTCACCATTTTTACCTGCCGGAAATACTTGGTTCCCTTAGAAAAAATTAAAAACAGAAATGGTAAAAATTTCGAAATACGTCGCCATTTTAAGGGGTTGTGAGTTTTTGGGGGGATGGGGGAGGGGTCTGAACCCTCTGAACTCTGCCTGCCAAAATACTTGATTCCCTTTGGAAAAATCAAAAACAGAAATTTGTACAAACATTATTTATACCACTTTATATGCATGTTTTATTGCTTTATGCATTATAGTAGACGGAGCCCCGCTACGCGGGGCTCCTATTTCTGGGTGGTTTAGAAAAAAATAACCACGATGGGTAAGGCGGCAGCTTCGCTGCGCTACGCTCCCGCCTTACCCATCTAACCTAACCCAATGAAGTCGGATTGTGCCAATATAATTACCTTGATTAATTAATTACAGTAAAGCAATCCAAACAGAATCCAAGAACGTAGCCAAGTCGTAGAAAAAACACAAATCGATACGGAAGAACACATTCACTTAAACTCGAAAGCAAAGGAATGACACATAAATTTGAAATTTGCTGTCAATTAGTGTCAAAATGTTGCGTTTCGTTTCACGTTTTTCATATAAAAACTAAAAATTACATTTTAAAAACTGTACTAAAGCATTAAAATACGTTCCGTTTAGCATTATTGCAATTGTATTTAAGAATTTTTGATTTTTTTTTTTAAATATTTAGACGCAACTCCGGCATCCAAAATTACTTGGGGGGGATTAAGACTAACTCCCTTAAGCCCCCTACACCACCAAAACCCTCAGATTCAGGTGACGTATTTCGAAACCCAACCCCAAATATTAAGCATTCCATTTCACAGCTTTTGCGTTTATAAATAAAAATATCACTCACTTATTTATGTTTACCCCAAACATCACTCCAGAAAATAAATAATAAAATTTGCAAAAAATTATTTAATGCAAGTATACAAATAGTTTATTTTAAAACTATAAATAGCTTATTCACTAATTATGATAAATATAAACAAAGATTTATTTTATAGCACTTGAAAACTATTTCTTTTCAAAATTATGAATATTACTATATTGATTAAGTACTGTTTTAAATATTTTACAGTATATTATATTTAAAAAATAATTACATCGTACCATAAACGTCATCTTATATCAAAATAGAATCAATGTAAGAAATACTATAGATTTTTAGAAACATACCTCATCCCACTTGATGAATTTCTCCCCTTCCTGCAGAGCCGTCGGCACTTCCACAGGCTTGAGACTAACTTTAGCTGATCTCGTACTCATCGTGAACAATAAAAACAATTATGCGGAAATAATATCACTACTGTAGATCAAAACCGTCATCTTCGTCTCTCAACACAGAACTATGTATGAAATCTCTGAATGGCACTCTCGACAAACTCACACCTAGCGTATGGACAACAATTACTAATTGTTATTATATCAACAGCGAAGATCATAGTAAAACATTTTACGGGAGAAATAACACCTGCTTAATTACTAACAAACAATGATTTTCCCCACACACTGCAACTCGACAGGACCACCAAAAATCCAGAATGTCAAATTGTACTAAGCACACCATAGTAAGGAGCAAAATTTTATCGATAGACAGGTTATCCGAACAGTCTTATCGATAGAAGCGATTGCTACTCGATTTGAAATTGATGGTAATCCAAATTGAGAATAACAATTATTTTATTCTCTGTGATTCTGCTTCATAATTTAACTCAATATTATGAATCAGAATCACATTTATTTTCCTTAATTGATAGGAATCTGAACAGTCGCCAAGCTATATGAAACAAACGTATTTTCAGGTAAGCTAAAGTAGAATAATTTCCTAAACCGTTTCTGCCAGTAACTTTTCAACAATCTAGAATTTGCCAAATGATAACTTCAATATTTAATTAATAATAACTTAAAGTATGTGTAATAGTATAAAAATAGGAAAGAATTATAGGTTTACATAGCTTTTCATGAATGGGGAGTTTGTAGTTAGATTTACTAGAGACCTTCATAATGATCCGATGTATGTGAACAAAGGTGGCAAAGCCGGCAGTAAATTTAGGTGGTCGGAGCCACCGAAGTTGTATACTTTTGATCGTGAACAATATTCGTAGGACCTAACGTAGCTATTGGTAATACGATGTTGGTAGCTTTTCCTTTTTAGACCATACATATTTTAAAATAAAAGTAATGTACGATACTTGATGGTACAGTTGTTGGAGTGTATGTTGTAACAATGTCTGTACCAAATTAAATAAATAAATAAATATTTCGGACATCTTACACAAGTCGTCTAGTCCCAGACTGAGCAGAGCTTGTATTATGTGTACTAGACAACTAATAAAAATACATAAGCAAACATATTTTTTTTGTAAATACATACATAGAAAACTCCCAAAATTTGAATCAAATATTTGCAGATCACACAAACATTTGGTCCGACCCGGGAATCGAACACGAGACCTCTTGATCAGCAGCCGCAAAATCTAACCACTAGACCAACAATTTATCTATTAACCTCTATAAACTGAACATATTCTAATTTCTAAACGAGTTGTCAAAATTGACAAATGTCATCATTGTAGTATTTTGCGTCCCGTCAGTTTGTTTTTTGCTGCTTTTGTACAATTTCAATATTAATTCATACATGCAATTATCCCCAAGGGTTTTACATCTAAGGTATCCTTAGGGTTACTTGCGTTATGTTTTACTGGCTAAACCAGTAGTTACATTATAATAATATAATTATAAGTGTTAAGTTAATAACCTGTTTTGATTGTAAAAGAAATCATGACCGGCACTGATACGCCAGTACCTGCAGCAGAAACTAAGCATGAAAGCAGCCCCAGGAAGCGTGTACGACATCGCAAGAAACAATTGTATGAAAATATTCTTAAACAAATGGAATTTTATTTTAGTGACGCTAACTTATCGAAAGATAGATTTTTAGGGGATCTTGTGAAGAAAGACCCATATGTTCCTATAGAATTATTTTTAAAATTCAATAAGATTCGAGCATTGACCCAAGATGTTATTGATATTGGGAAAGCCATGAAGAACTCTACGTTATTAGAACTTTCTGATGATAGATTGAAGGTAAGACATAAAAAACTTTATTCTTGTGAATTTGGAATTTGTATATTTGATCAAAATCTTATTAAAAAACCATCCTCAGACCAGGCGAGGTGACCATGCCTGGTGGTGGTAGTAGGTACTAAAGCCACATTGATTTCAGCAAGCATGGGCTGTCTCGACCGGGGCAGCACTATCCTCACACAGAAGATGAACCTAAAATGAGTGGTATCATGACTTCCATGTTGTTTCGATTCCGGGTAGGATTTAAGGTCTTATGATCTACAAATATCTGTTCCATAGTTTAAGTCTTTTATTGAATATACCTACATATTTACAAATAAAATACATCCATGTATTTATATCATTTGTTTTGTACCTATAGTACAAATTCGTAAAGGCAGCCTGTATAACTGAGTAAATGATTACTTGGAAAGTGTTTGTGAGGATTTTTGTTTGGGAAACTGGCACAAAAGCATAAAATTTATATGGTATTGCTCTTTATTTGTGATAAAACTAGTATGTAAAAAAAGTGACACAAAATAGTCACTTCTACTTTATTCATGCTGAAGTTGGCGGCTCTACAATCTATTATAACTGTCACAGAGTTCAAGCTATATTAGCAATATAGTGAAAAAAAAATCTGTAACATTTTCAGGTGAAGCGTAAAACTCCAATATTGCCATATGATGCCGATTCAAGGACAGTGTATGTGGAGTCAATCCCTGTGTCAGCTAGCAGAGAATGGTTGGAGAGAGTATTCTCTGATTACGGACAAGTTGCCTATATCTCATTACCCAAGTTTAAAAACTCACGGAAAATTAAGGTATGTTGATAAAGATTTTCATGGACTTACTTTCGTTTGAGACATTACTTTTATAAACTTGTTTATATTTTAAAACTGACAGTTTTAAAATATAGTTCATAGACAGTTCATTGAATAGGCATAAATTATTAATAGCTGAGGTTAAGGCACAGAATACAGAATAGTAATAGTACAGAAGAGTCACTCCGAAAAGTAATTTAATGAAATAGGGGGATTAGATTATGTTCAATTCAGATTGCATAGTGCTGAATTACCTACAATTGCGTCTCTTTCTATAGTGTAACTCTTATCTGTTCTGAAGATATTAGGGTTGTCTCCTCTTAAAAATAATATAAATCTTTATTAACTACTTTTCTGTAGTATTTTACTTTAGTGAACAAATTACTTCCCAAATAAACATAAGGTAATTTACGGTAAGGTACGTTAGTAGTTACGTTTTCGAAACCCATAATGGCATGTGGATTAAAAATCGTGTCCGATAGATAATTGTAATGTTTACTTATTATTTCATTATTTTGAACAAAGTAGTCCAAGGAAGTGCATTTTACAAGTTAGACCTCTATTATTTCTGATTAAACAGAGCTATCTAAGCCGTTATAGTTTTAGTCCTATAGAGTTCATCACATGTACTACCATTATGAATTTTTATTTTTTATTTTTTGGAGGGTTATAAGATGCGTAAGATGCGGGGGATGACCTGTTTTAACAAAAAAATGTCCTTTAAAGTGGAGTAACTTCCAAACAGATACTGTAAGCAAACAATTGTGTTTAGAACATCTCAACTTTTTTTAAATACCTATCAAATAATACCCAACGGGTAGGGGTAGATGCGAGAAAAAAACAATCCGACTTTACGTCTATTATAAAAACACATCTATACAAAGTTTCAACTTTCTAGTTTTAACTGTTTAGACAGTAAGTCGAGGGCGGACGGACATGACGAAACTATGAGTCTCCAGAATATTCAGAATATAAGCATTAAGATATTTATGTTGAGAAATTAATAAGTACTATTATGATTTTAATTCCAGGGTTTTGCCTTTATCGAATTCAACAAACCAGAAGAGGCCCAGAAATGTATTTATACATTCACCAAAATGGGTTGCAAACTACCCACATGTACGACACCAGGAGACTTGTCCTCTATTAAAATGTTCTCAGCAGATGAACCACCAGAGGAGGCAATAGAATCAAAACAAAATAAAGAAGACTATGAACCACCAAAGAAGAAAAAGAAAAAAGAGAAGAAGGCACCCCAGAAAAGTTTAGAATTGAAGCTGGGCAGTGAATCGGATAATGAGAAAACAGTAGAGACTCCTACACCAACGGTAAGTACCTATAATTATTATACCAGCATTGTTCTACATATTCAAAAATAGCCAACGAAATCAAACAACTGTATAGGAGAATAAAAAAAATCTGTACCAGGTGTGCAGAAACGGGTGTCGTGTTCCTCCAACACAAAGGGAGGATCCTCCGACCAGGCGAGGTGATCATGCCTGGTGGGCCACTGCCGCACAGTTTATGTTGGGATGTTGTATATAAGCTAATCGGCGCGAGAATGTATATTTCACGATTCAGGATTAGTAGTTACTCTGTATTGTTCATTCCGTGTTTTTCTTCGTAGTTCAGTATTTCTTCGCTAGATGGCGCTGTTGTATGTTTACGTCGCGCTGTATGTGGAAGTAGCAACACCATGTAATCAAAAAATCATCGATAAAATGGGTAAAGACGTTACCGAGAAGTGTGACCGCTGTGAGAGAAGCTATATAGACTAGCTTTTGCCAGCTACGCCTACGTGTACGTGTACATATTAAGTGTAATAACTCAGTGAATTTCTTCCTCTAGAATTAATGTCCCCAAATCCCCATGTCTATATTAATTCTAATTTGTGCAGCAGTTTAGCCGCGAAAGCTAAAGACAGTAACTTTGAATTTATTTCATTAAAATGGACGATTGCAAGAATCAACTCACATTGTCAAAAACAATCAGCTGTAGTTGAAAGATGATAACAGAATATTTTGTTTAATTTTCAGGAAGAAAATAAAAACATTGCGTCTGTTGCTACACCTACTGAGGTTTGTTGTGTATACTTACGTACTTTTTTAGACATATTTTGTCTCGAATGCCATATTCGAGCTCAACGCTTCTAAATAACAACTTACATAAGCAGCCTATCTATACAAATAAGTAAATTGAATTGTCTGTATGTAACATCAAATTAACAGTTTTTTATTAGATGCGTGTATGAAAGTACAGTGTAAACTCATTATGACCTCATTCTGCTTAACGACAATTTCTCTACTATAGTGAAAACAATTTGGTTGGTTTACCATAAAATCCATACATTGATATACTTTTTAAGGTTCGAGCACATTATGTCGGTCCGCAGCGTGTCGGGGCGGAGGGCAAAAATCCGCCCAAATCGCTTGAATACAGATTGTAAGAATTAACGCACACTGTGTCGGGCCGCAGCGGCTCGCATTATTGCGACGCGGATTTGCGGCCCGCTGCGCCCCGTCAACAGTGTGCTATAGCAAGCGGATTGGTGGCTCTTTTACTATTTCGAGTAATTGAAAATATCGATCAGGAGTCATACAAAAATATCCCCAAAACTTGTCTTTGTCTGCTAAAAGATCGGGAAAAAGATGGTGGTATTCACCGAATACCTTTTTCTTAGAACAAATTGGATGTATCCATATTTTACGTTTTCGTTTTCGACGAACTTCTTGTCTATGCTGTTCATTAACTTCTTCTTGTAACAGCAGGCAAAAAAAGGAAAGTTCTTCGTCAGAGCTATACATAACGTACAGTTGCACTAAATACACAACAGTTGCGCATGCGGTACATTGTACTCAAAATCCGTCAATGCACTGCGACCCGGCCCGTCACTAATGTGCTAAGTTAGCATTTTGCGCTGCGCTGCGGCCCGCCCCGACACGCTGCGGCCCGGCATAATGTGCTCGAACCTTTATAGCGCAAGATCCTTTGTATATTACGAAGAAATATGTTCGTATTTCACCAAAGTAAATATTTAATTTCTGTGTTATTGTTTAGGTTTCTTTATCAGTTAACAAAAAATGTCGTCGAAACCTTTCAGAACCCGGAATTTGTTATAGTTAATTGCCTTACATGCTTGGTTTGCTTTTAAATAATGTTCACCTAACCTAACCGTACCTTGAACATGTAACACCTTATATTCAAGGTACCTATCAAGTACTGGCACACTATAGTTAACCTACCATGTCTGCATTTCTTATAGGTACACGTTACCGGTTAAACAATATAGTACTATTACAATCAACTGCCTCGTTGGCATAGTGGTTAGCGTATGCGACTGCTGATCAAGAGGTCTCGGGTTCAATTCCCGGGTCGGACCAAATGTTTGTGTGATCTGCAAATATTTGTTTCGGAGTTTGGGTGTTTTCTATGTATAATATGTATGTATTTACAAAAAAAATGTATGTTTATGTATTTATATTAGTTGTCTAGCTACCCATACTACAAGCTCTGCTTAGTTTGGGGACTAGATGGCGTTGTGTGCAAAATGTCCGAAATATTTATTATATTATTATTATTATTAATCTTTCATTTGCAGGAACAAAAGATATCGGATCTGGAATCCAAAGATGAGATGACTAGTCAAGATGAGGGCAGAGAAGGTGAACCACAAACGAAAAAGAAGACCAGGAAACGTACGGCAAAAGAAAGGAGTAAAGCGAAGAATAAGTTAACAAAAAATGAAGCACCTAGGGGCGCATTGTGGGGCTTACAAGTACTATCGAAGTCAGAGTGGAAATCTCTAAGGAATAAGTATTTGAATTTACAAAGGAAGTATATGAAAGAAATGAAAATGAATATACACAATAGGAAGCATCAGTACTCCAGCATTCCTGCTCCTGCTGCACCATCCGTGGAGGCTGAAGGTCAGTATTTACTTGTATTACATGACACTATGCCAAGCAAAAATTACACCCTAAGTATTTACCCAAAGATTCCCGCTCTCCGAGGTACTTGTTTGTTTGCAATTTTTGACGGAAAGCATGACTAGTATCCATGAGTTGGGGTTATGATTTTCATTGTAAAGGAGACAATGTAGAATAGCCACCTCCCAATGGCGTCCCTGTGAGATGCAACTGTATCAGTGGGCCTCCGGTCTCACACTCACCAACGAAATACGTCAACACAAATGCTATCATTTTTAATCTTGCAGGACTTATCCCATAATATTATATTTTTACAGGCATTCCCTTAGTTGAAAGTGAGGGTGTTAAAAATACAGTGCTACTGGAAAAAATACCGGGCGTATTTGTAAAGGAGATGTTATTGGAACCGTGTCTAGACATAAGACTAACAAAGAGGACTGTAAGTTGATTTGCTATTTTTTTCTTTCATGAGAATAAACATAGAAATTATCAATATATGACTCACTAACTGAGTCCCACGGTGTTAGCCGCTGTTACTGTTGTACTGTTACAGTTTAAAAAAAGTCGTGTGGCACTCGGGGACTGCCGCGGTAAAGCTATTGCATAGCAATTTTATCAACGCGGACGCTATGTATTGTGTAAAGTAGATAACAATTATATATTTTGTAAATAGTTTTTTACAATAGGATTATAGAAGAGCAAGGAAGAAGACTCTAGAATGACTGTGTTGTCAAGGCAACAGATAACGGCCGGTGGCGACAGCGCGCATACGCTAATCTGCCTATAGAGCACGGAGCCGCCAAATCCTTGTCGCACTGCAGTTACAATCATGTTCTCTATCCTTTTTTAGGGTGTTAGGTTTTTTCGTTACAGAATTTCTTGATTCGGTCGCCGTGCTCAAAGCCCGCGATAAAAGCTATACAATAGCTTAATAATCTTAGTTACTCCTAAACTCCTAATGTCATTAGACGAAAGTCCCGTCAAAGTCAGTTCAACCGTTCTAGACATAACCGGAACAAACACACAGACAGACAAAAATGTTATAATTGCTATTTTGATGTAAATTGGTACCATTAAGTAAAATGAACTGTTCATTTGAAATTACAAACATAACCAAAAATTTTTTACAACTATAACTGCCGGTAACACTAACAATTTCACATCTGATATATTTTACAGATCAGAAGTAATATCCACGTTATGCACGTAGACGTAAAAGAAGGTCAAACTGAAGCTATAATAAGATTCGATTCTGCCAAAGCTGCCGAAGAGGTATGTACATAATTGTCGATACTTCTACACTAATATTATAGAAGTAAAGTTTGTGTGGTTTCTTTTTGTGATTGTTATTGTTTCTGATTTTGTAAAGTCTTTTTTCTAATATAAAACCACATAATTTATGTCATAGTATTATGTGGTATTTATTTATGTATGTATTTATTTTTCTATGTATAGTATGTATTTACAAAAAAAGTATGTTTATGTATTTATATCAGTTGTTTAGTACCCATAACACAAGCTCTGCTTACTTTGGGACTAGATGATGTTGTGTGTAAGATGTCCAAATGTCCAAAAAATAGTCTATGAAAATACCGCGATATCCGATGTACACGTGATCAAAGCCGCGTACAAAAGCTAGTACATCTTAAACAGGCACCAAACTTCGTTATGCGCTATTCTTTATGTGTCTACGCCGTATTCGCCCGAATATTTGTTATGCGCGCAAACATGAAACATGCCACCACACTTCGAACTGGTATGCCAAATAAGGCAAATATGTGTATTGTAGAGATGTGTCATTGTCATTTTTATTGTGAACGAAACGAAACCATACGAACGAACGAAACACATTATTTTAATTTTCTTTTTATTTTATTAAATTTAGAGAAACAATACTTAAATGAAGTATAATTATTTTGATTACATGATAGACTAATTTAATCGATTTATCTTATTTCAAAAACTGTTTTATAGTCTATGGTTGTTAGTTATGCACAGGGCACTTCACTACCCGTCCGAAGTGTGGGCACTCGATGCGTGTATTCGCCTTATTCGTGTCCTTTGAAGTGTGTCAAAAAACCGACAAGTCGACGGATACGCGTATTCGCTAATAAAGCGTACGAATAAAGCGAATATTGGCGAATATACTCTCCACTCTTCGCCGTATGCGCGCGAATAACCCGCATAACGAATAGCGCATAACGAAGTGTGGTGCCTGCTTCATATCTTCTTCCTTGTCTTATTCCCAGTATTATTCGATGATGGCTACTAGTTCAACGGGTTGTACCTGAATATCAATTTTTCCACGGAGCGACTGGCATCGGACCTCCGCAACCTTGAGGGAGAACTGAAATTCTAAGGTTGAACCAGTTGTCAGTAAATTTGAGGGCACTGACTTCCCAATAACGATTGCCATAGATGTTCATGACAACCAGGACCGACGGCTTTACGTGCTCTCCGAGACACGGGCGTGAATCACCGCCAAACTTCCAAACTCCGGGCTGCTATTAGGAATTTCCTAAGAAAAACCCAAAAACACTTTAGCTCGACCCGGGATTTGTATCCGGGACCTCTTGATTAGCAGTCGCATACGCTATCCACTAGACCAACGAGGCAGTTAGTTCATCTTATATATTATGTTAGTTAATTAATCTCAGATGATTATATAGGCTTAGTTTGGAAGAAATTCAAGATGATGCCTCTCTAAACAATAATTGGCCTGTCGGTTTAAGGATTAGTGAGTTTAAGTCAGGGGTTGTGTAGAACCATTACCACCCAGGACATATATGTGTGTGATGAATATCATATTTCATCTATAACTCGTGCGACCTAAGATGGCACCTGACTCAAATGTCAGTCGTTTGAAGTACTGAGTGCAAGAAAAATATAATTTATTCTAGTTATTTTAAATTTCAACAATTATTTTGCTTCAAGTAGTTTCTCATAACATACTACTTTATCTTAAGTGGTACTTTACTACCTGAGTTAAGAAAATACATATGCATACCAATAGGAAGCAGGCCTCATTCATTATTTACCCGAATGCATTCTTCGTGTAGTGATTTAAATAATATTAGGTAATACCTAATATCATTTTAAATGAAATTAGAAACTGAAATATGGTTATGAAACACAATTTTAAGCCTTTTAATCGAAGTCTCTAAATATCATGTGTATATGGATATTCTTTATTTTAAACTATTGCGTCTCATAGTCGTCATGCTGGTTTTTTTTCGTGTGACCTTTCTTAAAACAATTGTGTTATCCAGACGAATCTAATGATATATTAATAAAATAAATTCGTGGAGTGATTTATATGATATTAGGTAATACCTAATAAACTAAAATTGTTATGGAAAGATTCGTGCAAAGGTAATAGTGATGCTAACGCTACTCGCAAGATGACAGAGGGGTATTACGCGGGGGAACGGTATCATGTTTCGTTTTGAGCCAGGTGCCATCTTAGCTCGCACGAGTTATATGTATATAAAATTTTCGTGTCTCGATTTTTGTTACGAAACTCCTCCAAAACGGCTTAACCGATTTGTATGAAATTTTGTGAGCAATATCTATATGTGTATGTATGTAATTAGAAAAATATAATGCTTATCTTATGTCTGTTTACTGTAGAAGTAAAGAAACTTACTAGTACCTAGAATACAAGGTCAGCTTAGTGTTGAACTAAGTTTATTATTATTTCCCAGTACTGTGCGAATGTTCGGGGGCAGGCGCACGTGTTGTCGGGTGCCGAGGAGCAGGAGCAGTGGAGCCGTGCGCTCGGCGCCCTCGGGCAGAAGCGCGCGCGGGGCCGCTGTCGCGTGCTGGCCCACCCCTCCGCCCGGCAACCCCCGCCACCCCCACCCACCCTTGCACCCGCCTCGCCCCAACCCACGCATACGCACATACGATTCGAGGACGAGTAGCCACCTGGACGTCGATGTATTCTAAATAGGCACTGTCTTCTTCTGCTTAGTTTCACTTCTGTTCTAAACGATTCGTGATGAGTTTACTCTACCCAGTAAAGTTACGACCTCGGATCTAACAGATAGTATTAGCGTAAAAAGTAGACAGACGACTAACTCTATTTCAGAATCGAGATCTCGATTTCAAAAATCACAAGTCAAGCACTTGCATGCTTCGTTGCTCTTCCTGCTTACCTTACGTCTACTTAGAGACTTTGGTATTTTACAGCCTGTCTACTGAACAGTAGCAATGCATTTCGATTATTTTCTATCGAATCGCATGGAGCCAGGTCTACTGTAACTGTCAAATCCCAACGGTCAGTGAACACCTGCCGGTTTTTTGTTTACTATACATTATCTATGTTGTTTATTGTTAATAAGATTACAAGAATGGAAGGAGTAGATTTAAATATTTCTAAGTGTCTTAATTGAATAAGTTTTGTAACTAAAACAACTTTAGTAAAAATGTTTGAAAATTTAAACTACAAATAAAATTGGATTAAAATTTATTTTACTCTTAATTTTTTAATTTCCCATAAGATCGCAATTTGACATACCTCGTAAATTGATCTGATACACAAGGTGTTTATAGTGTCAACCTATCGCCGTCCACTGCTGAACGAAACGAGAACCATATCGGTCTTGAGCAGCCCAACAAGGTGTTTATAACCAACAATATTTTCCGATACTTCGATACCAGTAAGAACAAGATTAGCGAAAGGGTTAATAGATTTCAATTAAATTATTAAGCGTGAACAATTACATTTCAATGTACAATATAGTCTAAATCGTTTTCATGATTATTTTTTTCATAAAATTATAACAACATCGTTACGCTGCGCCTGAAATAAAATAATTTAAAAATATTGAAAATAATGCCTAATTTCACGTGACTGCAAACGCCAATTGGGCGCAAAATTTTAACCTCAAACTTATTCGTTGTTTTTTAATTAAAACTAGCCGAGACAGGCGCTGTTATTGTTGTAAATTGCAAATAACGAATGAAGCTAGTCTAAATTGCATAAGTTACTCCTCCAGCTTCCTGAAAGTCTCGTCAAAATCGGTTCAGTCGTTGCAGAGTTTACCCAGAACAAACAGACGGATAGTTTTTTTAAATTGCTGTTTTTATGTTAGTACCCTGTAGTTAGTCTTCCTATTCCCTCTTAAAGACCTGTTGTACCTGTCAGTCAGAAGAAAACGGTTCCCGCCTACCTACTTGACGATGACCGGCTGGAGAGCCTCAATAAGCATCGGCGATTTCAGCACGAATGGGCCGGCTTGACCTGGGCAGTACTACCCTCTCACACAAGACCAACCTAAAATGGCAGTCATTGTGTTGTCTTTCGGTGAGTGTGAAACCGGAGGCCCAATCATTCTGATGTAGAAACATCTCACTAAGCCGCCATGGAGTGGGTCACTATGCTGCATTGTTACAATGAGAATGGTGGCCCCTACGCCCTATTTGTTTTAAATGCGCTTTAAAGTTAAATAATTCGCAAACGGATATTTTAAAAGCGCTATCGAATGATACCCCATACGATGGTGTAGAAGCGAGATTAAAAAGAATCGGCCAAGTGCGTGTCAGGCAACACATAGAATAGGGTTCCTCAGTCACCCATAAATGTACGATTACGAAGATTTAAATACTTATTAATGCGTTAATTTTATATGAAGTTTTCCAGGTAAAGCGCATTTACAAGTTAGGCCTCTATAAATCCTGAACTAAGTCATCTATGCCGTTATAGTTTTCCTATAAAGTTCATCATATGAACTACCATCATAATTTTTTCCAGGTTTTTTGAACCAGCCGTTTAGCTTTTAGAGGGAGGGGGCGTATTTTATTCTAGCACTAGCTGTTGCTACGGTAAGTCGAGGTCGGAGATGACGAAACTATAAGGCCCGATTCGGTGCATCGCGGACCGTCCGCGTGCGGATTAGCGCTAGGGTCCGTCGCGGATGGATTCGACGCTCAGTTCTGTGCGGAACTGCGGATCGTGATTGAGAATGGTACACTCATGGATAAAAAAAAATTGATGGTTGCTGCCTATTTGTTAAACAGCAGAAAGCGCGACGGTGTCAGAAGATTTAATGTACATCCAATCGTTGCGAAAAGGGACAAATCAAGGATCAGGGGCAAATAATTAATCTGGGCCTGAACTGGTACGTCACACGTTACATAGAAACGTATAACACTAACAAGCCTTTTCAAACTTGTAAATGTGTACTGTACACTGTAGTACTGTATCTGTACTGTACACTGACAATTTGTGTACAATGTTGTTTAAATCTCGTTTCATACTTTTTCAGCATTAATTTATTTGAAATGTATATTATATTTTAATTAAGGAACCAAACCGACCATAATAAATTGTCTGAACTGGCGAACATACTATCGAAATATTACAATTATTGAATAAATATGTTCAAGGTCACCGGCAAATGCTATTTACATATATAATGAATACTTTGACCTTACAGACAACGCCATCTAGTCCCCAAACTAAGCAGAGATTTTTTTGTAAATATATACATAGAAAAAAAATCAAACTTCGAAACAAAACGAGACTAACGAGGTAGTCTATATTTTTCATTATCAAATATAGAGAACACCTTTTCCAGCATATTTATCTTAAATTTGTTTTATAACATACTTTGACTTTTACATGTTCGCCACATGAGATTCAGTGATGTGAAAATAAAAACCACATTTATTATAAAAGAAAAATGTATTACATCAAATTAATGCCAACATCTCAAGTTCAGTCTTAAAAATAAGTTTCCTTATATCTTAGTCATATAGGCACTGGCACTTTATCAAAAATTAATTTATATTGCCTTAAAGCTAACTTAAAAACACAAACTATAAAAGTTAGTGTAATACTTATGACATGTATAATACAATACAACCTCTTAATTTTAACTGCTAGGACATCCTAAGAGTAATATTCTGTACAAAAACCTAACATGAGTTAATGGGATAGATAATAAATACTTTGACATTTCTTTACTAAGTCCTAGAATTATCTTTTATAGACTTGTATTTTCTTCAAACAGCATGGCAGTTTGAAAAAAATATGTCTGTAAAATTTTCAGTACTGTTACACTACTTTTCATTAGTTTTAGCAATGAGTCAAGTCAGAGAAAAATTAGAAAAGAAATATAATACAATATATTATAAAATAAAAAGTTAATTATTAGTTCAACATTTTACTAATTGCTGCTATCACTCCAAACATCAAAGTGATTTATTTGTGAGATGTTTAGAGTCAAACAAGTTTCTGTATCTACGTACAGCATACTAGGCCTTGTTATGTTTAGAAAAAACTTGTGTACATTTTATATACACACATAAAACATAAAGGAACACACTACGACACAAAAAGGAATCCATCACAAACATGCAGATTATCTTGATGAAAAGATTAGATTAAGTACGTCATATTTAACAATAAATTAAGTACCTATACATTTACACTGAAACATTTCTACCATATCAAAAAAATATTACATTAAGGAACATCAAGTAGCTAATGTCATTACTGTAAAAAATATATAAGAATAACAAGTTACGTTAAGAGCACCAGAAGTTTAAGCTATAATACTTGTGATAATGGACGACTAATAATAATCTAAGTACTTAAAAAAAGGAATCATTCAGCTGCCTGTTTGTAAAATAATATTTATCACATAATTGAACAAA
Source organism: Phragmatobia fuliginosa (assembly GCA_932526445.1). Taxonomy (NCBI): domain Eukaryota; kingdom Metazoa; phylum Arthropoda; class Insecta; order Lepidoptera; family Erebidae; genus Phragmatobia; species Phragmatobia fuliginosa. The sequence continues at coordinate 7,746,596 of OW052064.1, read as the reverse complement.
ACATGTTACTCTTTTGTTATATACACAGAGGTAGATTTATAATATATGTACCTAACATTATTAGGATGCTTCCATATGTCTGTGCACAGTAACAGGTGCTAAGACACTGTTTTTGCCGCAAGGCAGTACAGTTATATTTAAATCAGTTGTTTTTAACCTAGGCTTTATCTTAGCTGGTAGGGGACAACTAACATCGGACTTGGTGTCATCTGACAACACAATAGGCTCGTTAACTGAAAACCCAGTGGCCTCAGAGTCCTCGTGAGGTGTCATAGTGGAGTAACCATGATCTGACCCACCCGCGGTGTGCGGTCGCCTATACCCTGTAATAACCCTGTACGGCGAAATTGGAGCCTCGATCTCCATAGCTGGTAATAATTTATCTTGACCAGACAAATCATGATTATCATCTGATTGCAAATGACTCATCTGCACGTCAGGGTCGTGCCATGTTTCTGCTGGACCGTCGACGTATAAATTATGGCAACTGGCTGTAGTAACATTTTGCCTATAGCAGTACATCGCCACAGCTATAACTAAACTTACTGTTACTATACAACCTGCAATTGGACCTATTGCAGAATAGCCACCAAATGCGTCTCTATTCACATGGCCGAAAGTGCCTTCTCCGTAAGGAGTGACGGCGCCTAATACGCCGTTAAAACAAGTAGACTGCGATGTACAGAAAGGTGCCGACAGAGGTGTCCTACCGTCGGTATCTATTTGGCACCATTCACAACCTAAAACGCCTAAACATGAAGAATGCGTTGTATAAGTTTCGCATTGAAAATCAAAACAAGATTTCAAATTCTCAGCAAAGTTATGAAAGTAATGTGACTTGTGATTATTGTTTTCGAGCATCATGCCACAAAGAGGTATGTCCTTATTAAACCGTGATATGTTTGCATTAGGACATTCATAAAGCTCAGAACTACATTCACATGGACACTCACATTCAGTTTGCTCCATACGATTGCAGTTTAGACACAAACGGTCGAACATACTGCAAGGGCAAAAGGCGCCAACACTACAAGACGCATTCACCAATCCAATAAAAGCATTAGTGCCTGGTATTGCAGCTATATAATAATGAACACAATGATCACCTGACACCACATTAGAGAGCACATTAGGCAGTGAAGTATTAAATTCGTAAAACCGCTGTATAGTTTTGTCGAAAAAATTATTACACAGTCTTTTGGTAACAAAACCCTTGTGATTTAACATATCTATAGCAATCATGGACTCTTTATGAGTTATATGCTGTTGTTCTATAGGACCAGAGCTATTTGGATCCATCAAACCAGGATGTGATACCAGATATCCTCTATTGTTCATTATGAAGCATTTAAGATAAGGCATGGCACAGAGGGGTAAACTATCTGTTAGTAACTTGTAAAGAAATCCCATAGTAACATCCATTGAAACAACAATTGTTGGTAAGTAGGCAGTCTGCACAGCATAAGATATTGAGACAACATACCCTGCTCCACCTACATCTAAATTAGGAGGAGTTAAAATTATCTTCCCAGGGTTCTCTACAGCATAGGTATACCATGGTCTCCTAACAGGTTCATAGTCATACTCTAACACTGTCCCAGGAAACATAACTAGCACACCACTCTCAGTAACTGCATATCTTCTGACTATGTATTTAGAATATGCCCCATGTAAATGTTGCCTCTTGTAAAAAGTTAAAATTGAATTTAGAAAACCTACATCATGTTGAATTTCATTTTTTAAACCAGGATTAGATAGCAAGCCATGAGCAACACTTTTTAAGTACGCTAAATAATTCTGCATATATGTAACAGCCTCTTGGCCATCGCCCATGTCATATAGATAAGTGAATGGTGATTGAAAGCTAGATGGACTCAAATATACAGTGCCATGATCAATGGTAGCTATTTGTTTGAAATGCCTGCACATTTTGCCAGTTTTGGGTGGAAATAAATCTAATCTATGAAACAATATTTCTCTGTTATTTCTAATGAACAATTTAGCAGTTTTATTGAAAATAACTGGCTCTGTTACTTCAGATACAACACAGGCAATGTATAAGTTCTCAATCCATTTCCAAGAATATATAATCAACTTTGTCGAGTTATATTCAGACATAGTCAAGTGTCCAGAGCTATTTGCAAACATTTCAGATTTTACTGTACTTATAAAAGTATATGTTTCTACATTCTCCAGTTTTGTAAACTTTATTTTCTCCGAAGCTGATTCAGGCCTGGGAAAAAATGAATGCATTAACACTGTACCTGAAAAATCCATGACAAAGGCTCTTTTTTTCTCTTTTGTTCCTTTGAAATATACAATATCTTCAGCCAGATCAGACCAGTATAGGTCTAGTCCTAAAACTCCATTTGAAGTAGGTAGTACTAATGAGATCATAAAGTCTCTTTCAGTGGCTTCCCACACAGGTCCTTCAATTTTAATTTCTCTACTATCATAGTGTCCTGGTAGTAGGGAAATAAAGGCTGAGGCCACTTGGCCAACCACACCGCTATCATTTATATGAAGTCTCATTACTGAGTGGTTATTCGCATGACTGTTGTGCCATTTGTCTATATGTAAAATACCTAAGGAACTGTTCTTGTCTACTTTATTTTCATAAATGAGTCCTATAGCAAACTTTAGATTCTCAGTTTTGTTTGTAGAAAAAGGAAAAATTTTGAGCCATAAATCATTCTTCAATACTTTTGTGTCCGTAAGAAATATAAATATTTTATTATTTGGTAGCTCCTTTTGAAATAGTAATTTTTTCAAGTCATTATTTATAGAAGCGGGAGATACACTTTCTTGTGCTACATCTAAGGAAGATAAATATTCTCTTAGCAGAAGCTTATTGTTTTCAGTAGCATTGCCTAAGTCAGACATGCCATCTGTGCTGCAAGTATCTTCAAGTTTAAGAAAGTCTGACATATTTGTTAACTTCAATGCTATCATATCAGTGTCCTGCAGTGCATATACTGTTTCTTTGGCAACAAGAATAGCATGTTGTAATGATTCCTCTTTCATATTATTGTCTATGACAAAAACAACTAGTTTTGGGTCTGGGTGCACAATTTTATGATATAAGTATCTCAAATTTGAGTGCGGCATAGTTGCACATTCTCTGTCAGTAGCATAATCCATGTGTGACAAGTAGTATTGTCTTTTAACTTTCAAGTCTTTGAAGCGACCCAACATTTTGTTTTTGGTATCCGGTAAAGGCAGATTATCGTATACATTGGAACTTTTGATAAATACAGACTTACGAATAGAGTTGAATGGACAGGGATGAGTGAAGGACGGAGTACTGTTGTCATTAATCGCATTGTTCATATCGTAAAGTATGTTCATTGCAGAAGACAGCTTGTAGCTTAGTTTGTCGGTGATACTGAGTAGTACATCGCTATCAGATGGCAGGTGACGAGCCGCAACTTTATTAGCAGGCCGTATTTCAAAATGGGCAGAGTACTCGTTGCCGATTTCGATATTCACTATTTCACTAAATTTCTTCCCTAAAGTATCTGATAATTTGTGAACACATAACTTATAATCACTTCTACTGTTAGTTCGAGTACAATTATCGGTTTGAGCGAGGATCACATTGACGCCAAAACTCGCCATAATCATAAATAACAGCGATAAAAGCCTCATCTTGTCGGCATCGGCATTATCTTTGATCCTGATAATCAAACTAATTATTTCGAGAAAATAGTTTTAGAGCTATTTATGCACATTATTTTACAATTAACACTTTTAACTTTGTTTACTATAGTAGACTTCATCGATAAACTTTTAATTCTTGGTTTTTGTATTTGAAACAAACATAATTCTCCAACGACACAGAGGCAAACAAGGCCAAGCTGAAATGACATTTATTTTTCAAAATAAACATGGCGACCATTGTACTATTAGGGATGGCGTTCTGAGATCGATTAATGAGAGAGTCAATTCTTCGGACCAAATAAATCGATTTTTAAATCTAAATTTTGTACTGAATTGATTCAGTGAATCAGTTCAGTACCAATTATTATTTTACCCTTGAAAATCGACATACGATTTAATAATTACAATTAATACGAGTACACTCGTAATATTACGGCGTTGCCGGTTTTATTGCTCAAAATTGTCGCTTCTCTTTAGTAAAAAAAAATTACGTTTGTAATCTTTGACTTTGTTGATTACCAAGGCCGTAAAAATAATAACAAACAAAAGACTGTTCTGTATGAACTCAAAGAGTATGTAACATTACGTATGAACTGTTTAGCTCGTGCAAGCTAAGATGGCACCAAACTCAAATGACAGTCGTTTAAAGTACCAAGTACAAAAAAACATTAGATTAAGGTTTTTTAAAATTTCAACATTTATTTTGCTCTAAGTAGTTTCTTATAACTTACTACTTTATCTTATGTGGTATTTTACTACCTGAGTTAAGAAAATACACATGACATGCATACCAATAGGAAGCAGGCCTCATTCAATATTTACCCGAATGCATTCTTCGTGCAGTGATTTAATGATATTGGTATTACACCTTATATCATTTTAAATTATATAAGTAACTAAAATATGTTTATAAAATACTATTTTAAATCGTCATAAGCCTTTATTTTAAACTATTGTGTCTCTTAATCATCATGCTGGTTTTCTTTTTAAGTGACCTTTCTCAAAACAATTGGGTTATTCAGACGAATCTAATGATATGATAATTAAATAAATTTGTGCTGTGATTTAAATGTTTATTTATTTATTTTGTTTATTTACAACTTTATTGTACACCAATAAGGTATCAAATTTTGTACTATATATATAAATGTATATATATATATATATATATATATATATATATATATATATATATATATATATATATATATATATATATATATATATATATATATATATATATATATATATATATATATATATATATATATATATATATATGGTAATTATATTATATTATATTATATTATAAGGTAATTATATTTTATATATTACTAGCTGATGCCCGCGGCTCCACTCGCGCCCTAGGGGTATAAAAAATTGATGTTGGCCGATTCTCAGACCTACTGAATATGCATATAAAGTTTCATGAAGATCGGTCAAGCCGTTTCGGAGGAGTATGGCAACGAAAACTGTGACACGAGAATTTTATATATTAGATATTATGTGCTAAAGAAAATGTATAAGAACAGGATATAATTCTTAGGTAATTAATAGCACTGTATTACTCCGAGTTGGCACAATCCGACTTCATTGAGTTAGGTTAGATGGCTAACCTAACTCAATGAAGTCGTAGGCCGTAGCGCAACGAAGCTCCCACCTTAGCCATCGTGGTTATTTTTTTTTTTCACCCAGAAATAGGAGCCCCGCTTAGCGGGGCTCCTTCGACTCATAATTGGAGCCAGTTTGTTTATAATGTTCATAAAGTGGAATAAACAATGTTTGTACAAATTTCTGTTTTTGATTTTTACTAAGAGAACCAAGTATTTCCTGCGGGTAAAAATGGTGAGGGAGGGTTCCGACCCCTCCCCCCTCCCCCCAAAAACTCACAACCCCTTAAAATGGCGACGTATTTCGAAATTTTTACCATTTCTGTTTTTGATTTTTTCTAAGGGAACCAAGTATTTCCGGCAGGTAAAAATGGTGAGGAGGGGTTCAGACCCTTCCCCCCCCCTCCCCCCAACCACTCAAAACCCCTTAATAAGATGACGTATTTCGAAATTTTTACCATCGAAATCCCTGAACTCTAAAATCTGTGATTTTACTGATAAGAGATCCCAGAGATTGTTTACTATGGTATCTTTCTTGTTTTTACCTTATATTGGATTTATATTTACATTGTAAATACAATTTGATAAAAAAAAACATTTTTTAGAAATCGATCTATAGAGGTTCGAGCACAATATGCCGGGCCGCAGCGTGTCGGGGCGGGCCGCAGCGCAGCGCAAAATGCTAACTTAGCACATTAGTGACGGGCCGGGTCGCAGCGCATTGACGGATTTTGACATTCGGCCCGACACAGTGTGCGATAATTCATACTATTTGTATTGAAGCGATTTGAGCGGATTTTTGCGCTCCGCCCCGACACGCTGAGGCCCGGCTTAGTGTGCTCGAACCTTAAGGCGATTCACACACTGGCAACGCGCGTGGGCGTGGGGCAGCCATTGCAGCCAATCCCGAATCTGCTAGCCGCACGCGCTCACGCGCCTAGGCGCGTGTTCGCGTCGCCAGTGTATGAATCGCCTTAAGGTTCGAGCGCGTCGTAGCGCGGTGCAGTGTGTAAAATTAAATAGTCTTAGACCCATATTTTTTCATGAATCAATTCTTCAGGTTACGATTGGAATCAATTCAAATTCCCATCCCTATCACAAATGCAGTAGCTTTCACAGGACCAGCCTTAATAATGAATATTATTATGTAAATGTGCCCCTTGCGCATGTGTTAGCCCCATAGGGCGGCATAGGGCATGTCATGTCACCAAAGCACAGCGCCCGTCGCACGGCGCACGCGGCACGTGCGCCTACTTCTTTATCTCGTGCGAGCTAAGATGGCACCTGGCTCTAAATGATACCGTTCCCTTCCCCCGCGTGACACCCCTCTGTCGTCATGCGAGTAGCGTTAGCATCACTATTACCGTTTCACGAATCTTTCCATAATAATTATAGTTTAATAGTAGAATTAATAAAGACCTGGTACAAATATGCAATTGGAGTATAAAGAGTTTAGAATAAAAGTCAATCCAAAAAAAAACCCTGTAACGTGGCTATACTGCCCCGTTCCCCGCGAGCAGGCGAGCGTCTCCCCGCTACTCCGCGCGCGGCTATAAGAACGGCGCGCGCCTCGAGCTCACCCTCTTTCTACTGCTTCGCTGCTCAAGTTAAGTGTCTCCTATTTCTGGAGGCATCACCGACAAACTCTCAAGAGCCCACGCCCTAACGTGCTCGCGAACTAGCCCTTGTATTCCGTTTAAAACTATTTAATTGTATTGATTGTTAAAACATTAAACTTCTTGTAAACTCTCGTGATCTAGTATATTTCTCTTTCTCCTCCTCTTTTCGTGCACAAACCGGCGACTAAAGCCGAGTTGTGTGACAACCCAGGTTACTATAATAGGTAGCAGGAGGACGAACTCTTTAATAAATTGACGGCAATTACCAGCCGTCTCTTGTGACGGGTCAAATATTCCATATAGTGACGAGGTCAAAAACCTTGGAATCACAACAGATTGGTGAAGTTAGTCGAAAGTTGTTTGCGAAAGCAGGTTCACTGCGAAGACTTCGTAACTTTCTTCCTACCAACACAAAAACGCCCTAGCACAAACCCTTCTCCTTCCTATTCTTGACTATAGTGATGTTAACTATCTAGATCTTACCGAAGAACAGTTGAACAAACTTGAGCGTCTCCAAAATGTCTGCATAAGATTCATATTTGGCCTACGTAAATATGATCATATCTCCGAGTATCGCATCAAGCTATAATGGTTACCTATACGCCTTCGCCGTAATGCCCATATTCTCTCTATTTTATACAGAATTCTGTTTCTTCCACATTCACTGCCCTATCTCAAACAACGCTTTGAGTTCTTACACAATTCACATTACAGGCCATTGAGATCGTCGCAGAATTTGAAACTGAAAATGCCTAGCCATACCACACAATTCACTGACAAGTCGTTCTCGGTGCAAGTAGTCAGACTGTGGAATGACTTACCTGAGGCAATTAGAAAGGCCAAATCTTTGCATGCATGTTTGCGACATTTGCGTGTGATGTTTGTATATTGTTTATAAATGTATATATATATATATATATAATGTAATGTAAGAATACAAAGTGTCACCACCCCTATTCATTCCATGGGTGTCGTAAGAGGCGACTAAAGAAACAAAATAAGCAGCTAACATCACTGCCAAGAGAGTGAAAACTTGAAACAAACCCTTTACCAACCCGTCTGGCCAGCGTGGTGTAGTAGGCCAAAACCTCCTTTCAAAGAAGAGGCCTATGTCAAGCAGTGGACTGTTAAAGGCTGTTAATGATAATATATATATATATATATATATATATATATATATATATATATTATCATTAACAGCCTTTATATATATATATATATATATATATATATATATATATATATATATATATATTATCATTAACAGCCTTTAACAGTCCACTGCTTGACATAGGCCTCTTCTTTGAAAGGAGGTTTTGGCCTACTACACCACGCTGGCCAGACGGGTTGGTAAAGGGTTTGTTTCAAGTTTTCACTCTCTTGGCAGTGATGTTAGCTGCTTATTTTGTTTCTTTAGTCGCCTCTTACGACACCCATGGAATGAATAGGGGTGGTGACACTTTGTATTCTTACATTACATTATATATATATATATATATACATTTATAAACAATATACAAACATCACACGCAAATGTCGCAAACATGCATGCAAAGATTTGGCCTTTCTAATTGCCTCAGGTAAGTCATTCCACAGTCTGACTACTTGCACCGAGAACGACTTGTCAGTGAATTGTGTGGTATGGCTAGGCATTTTCAGTTTCAAATTCTGCGACGATCTCAATGGCCTGTAATGTGAATTGTGTAAGAACTCAAAGCGTTGTTTGAGATAGGGCAGTGAATGTGGAAGAAACAGAATTCTGTATAAAATAGAGAGAATATGGGCATTACGGCGAAGGCGTATAGGTAACCATTATAGCTTGATGCGATACTCGGAGATATGATCATATTTACGTAGGCCAAATATGAATCTTATGCAGACATTTTGGAGACGCTCAAGTTTGTTCAACTGTTCTTCGGTAAGATCTAGATAGTTAACATCACTATAGTCAAGAATAGGAAGGAGAAGGGTTTGTGCTAGGGCGTTTTTGTGTTGGTAGGAAGAAAGTTACGAAGTCTTCGCAGTGAACCTGCTTTCGCAAACAACTTTCGACTAACTTCACCAATCTGTTGTGATTCCAAGGTTTTTGACCTCGTCACTATATGGAATATTTGACCCGTCACAAGAGACGGCTGGTAATTGCCGTCAATTTATTAAAGAGTTCGTCCTCCTGCTACCTATTATAGTAACCTGGGTTTTTTTTGGATTGACTTTTATTCTAAACTCTTTATACTCCAATTGCATATTTGTACCAGGTCTTTATTAATTCTACTATTAAACTATAATTATTATGGAAAGATTCGTGAAACGGTAATAGTGATGCTAACGCTACTCGCATGACGACAGAGGGGTGTCACGCGGGGGAAGGGAACGGTATCATTTAGAGCCAGGTGCCATCTTAGCTCGCACGAGATAAAGAAGTAGGCGCACGTGCCGCGTGCGCCGTGCGACGGGCGCTGTGCTTTGGTGACATGACATGCCCTATGCCGCCCTATGGGGCTAACACATGCGCAAGGGGCACATTTACATAATAATATTCATTATTAAGGCTGGTCCTGTGAAAGCTACTGCATTTGTGATAGGGATGGGAATTTGAATTGATTCCAATCGTAACCTGAAGAATTGATTCATGAAAAAATATGGGTCTAAGACTATTTAATTTTACACACTGCACCGCGCTACGACGCGCTCGAACCTTAAGGCGATTCATACACTGGCGACGCGAACACGCGCCTAGGCGCGTGAGCGCGTGCGGCTAGCAGATTCGGGATTGGCTGCAATGGCTGCCCCACGCCCACGCGCGTTGCCAGTGTGTGAATCGCCTTAAGGTTCGAGCACACTAAGCCGGGCCTCAGCGTGTCGGGGCGGAGCGCAAAAATCCGCTCAAATCGCTTCAATACAAATAGTATGAATTATCGCACACTGTGTCGGGCCGAATGTCAAAATCCGTCAATGCGCTGCGACCCGGCCCGTCACTAATGTGCTAAGTTAGCATTTTGCGCTGCGCTGCGGCCCGCCCCGACACGCTGCGGCCCGGCATATTGTGCTCGAACCTCTATAGATCGATTTCTAAAAAATGTTTTTTTTTATCAAATTGTATTTACAATGTAAATATAAATCCAATATAAGGTAAAAACAAGAAAGATACCATAGTAAACAATCTCTGGGATCTCTTATCAGTAAAATCACAGATTTTAGAGTTCAGGGATTTCGATGGTAAAAATTTCGAAATACGTCATCTTATTAAGGGGTTTTGAGTGGTTGGGGGGAGGGGGGGGGAAGGGTCTGAACCCCTCCTCACCATTTTTACCTGCCGGAAATACTTGGTTCCCTTAGAAAAAATCAAAAACAGAAATGGTAAAAATTTCGAAATACGTCGCCATTTTAAGGGGTTGTGAGTTTTTGGGGGGAGGGGGGAGGGGTCGGAACCCTCCCTCACCATTTTTACCCGCAGGAAATACTTGGTTCTCTTAGTAAAAATCAAAAACAGAAATTTGTACAAACATTGTTTATTCCACTTTATGAACATTATAAACAAACTGGCTCCAATTATGAGTCGAAGGAGCCCCGCTAAGCGGGGCTCCTATTTCTGGGTGAAAAAAAAAAATAACCACGATGGCTAAGGTGGGAGCTTCGTTGCGCTACGGCCTACGACTTCATTGAGTTAGGTTAGCCATCTAACCTAACTCAATGAAGTCGGATTGTGCCAACTCGGAGTAATACAGTGCTATTAATTACCTAAGAATTATATCCTGTTCTTATACATTTTCTTTAGCACATAATATCTAATATATAAAATTCTCGTGTCACAGTTTTCGTTGCCATACTCCTCCGAAACGGCTTGACCGATCTTCATGAAACTTTATATGCATATTCAGTAGGTCTGAGAATCGGCCAACATCAATTTTTTATACCCCTAGGGCGCGAGTGGAGCCGCGGGCATCAGCTAGTAATATATAAAATATAATTACCTTGATTGACCTAACCTAACAAATTTGACATTATCTGTCAATATCATCCATCCAAGATGACGGGTTGCGTATCGTTTCACGTTTTTCACATAAAACCTTAAAATTACATTTGAAAAACTGTAATTAAAGCATAAAAATAAATTTCAAATTTGCTGTCAATATCATACATCCAAGATGGCGGGTTGCGTTTCGTTTCACGTTTTTCATATAAAATCTAAAAATTACATTTGAAAAACTGTACTAAAGCATAAAAATACGTTCCGTTTTGCATAATTGCAATTGTATTTAAGAATTTTTGGAAACTGTTTAAAAATACTTAGACGCAACTCCGGCAGCCAAAAATTACTTTGGGGGGATTAAGACTAACTCCCTTAAGCCCCCTACACCACCAAAACCCTCAAATTCAGGTGACTCGTTTCGAAAGCCAACCCATTTCGATTCCTAATTAAAATTAATTTTATTACCATATCAAAATATCAGATCAGTACTTCGAGTACGAATAATTATTGAATTCGTAACGTCAATGTCAATAACGAAGTGTTACGATAGGCAGCAGCACGAAGCACTAACGACTAGGTAGACGTCGATATGAATAAGTTAGTGACATGAACTATTCCGTCTTTACCATAAGGGCACACGGGGCACTGGCCCAGGGCCTTCATTGTCAAGGGGGCCCCCGACGAACAGAAAATTTATTTCTCACACATATTTTTTCGAAAAAAAATCTCTTGCACAGTACGTTGTTTCATTAGAAAAAATGCAGTTCAATATGAAATTATAATGACTAAGCTTCCAATATTATTAATGAATGAAAAACAAAACGCAAAGAATTATTGCCTCTTAGTCATCTTTTTAATCACTGAATTCGAAAATAATTGTTTCCTTTATTGATATTCTAGATATATACTCGTAAATAACTTTACATCATATAATATTAAGTATGGAGCTTATGTGACGTACCTATGTATAAAAACTGTGCCTATTGTACTGAATAAGAAATTATAATATTTGAAACACATCCTACCTAAGTTACCAAGTAAATTATCTAGAGATCACCCATGCACATCACTTGGATTGCAAAGTCAAACTGCTGTTGTAAAAGAAAATATAAGTTTTGATTTCTTCATGCTGTTGAAAAGGACACATTTAAATGGTTCGTACATCACAGTTAAAACAGTTTTATGTAGTAAGCTCAAAACAGGAAAACAAAAAAATCCTAAGGTTTCTTAGTTCTTACAAAAAATCGGGCAAATATGGAAAAATAATAAGAAAGCATTGCAAAATTTGATGTTAGGTACTATAAATTACCCAAAATAAATTTCACAAAAAAAATGTTGGTAAAGTTCACTTTCTTTACTTTCAATAAGGGGCCCCCTAATTCGTATGTGCCCAGGGCCTCCTGCATAGTTAAAGACGGCATAGTTAAGTGAAATAAAATTATAGTAGGATGAAACCCATTAAAAAAATATTAGAATATTATAAAAATAAAAGGAAAAATAGTTAACGGGCGATCTGAGGTCTGGAAGGGGAAGGGGGGTGGAGAAATTTTAAGCGTAAAACGGTTTATCTCGATTTCCGGCAAAACTACAAGTCCTATGGAAAAAAGTTTTATGGCAAAGTTGTAGGTAATAAAAAGATCTAAATCTTTTGCATTTACACTTTTTTCACATAACCTCAAACTTTATGTGAAAAATTCAAAATACCAAGTTTTTTGTTTTTTAACTTTTACAAATAAAATTATTTTTTAACGAAATTTCGTGAAAACTTACCTTTTTATGTCGCAAATACACTGTAATTTATTTGGTTTGAAATATTTATTTTTTCACCTTATTTTGACTTAATAACCGAAAAAGTACCCTGTTCAATCGAAAATTCACTCGTCAAATTATCAACTTTTTTCAAAAACTTTCTGTTCGATGAAATCTCTACTTTCCGACGGTGTAAAAATATATATATCACAATTGTAAATCTTCTCAGAAAATGCATATAATTAAAAAACTCTACTTCGAATTTTTTAATCGTTATTGAGCTATTTATTAAAATTTACACTTTAATTGAAAAACGTAAGATTATATGTTACATTGATAAAGAAAAATATTCCAATTCGAAATAATATATACTACCCTAATTAATATGCAAATAAGATAATAAAGTTAATATTTAAAAAAACATCTACAATATTTTGAGAAAGTGGTAGATTCAATTTTAGGCGTATATGCCTATTTATTACTATTTTATAATAATTTAATTCCTTAGTAACCTACGAAAAATTTTTGGCCATCAAAAGGTATTTCATAGAGAAGTTACCCATGGACGGATAAAGAAATAAGTCCATGCTTCTACCCTAGTCTATAAATATTAAGTACTCATTAAAAGATCTTTAATTCTGCCTGCAATTATTATTCATTCAGAAAATTATAGCATGTATAATTATTTTCGGTTACATGAAATTTTTACTAAAAAACGGTTTGAAAACGCATGCTACCAGCATGCGTCAATTTATTAATAACCTCCGTCTTTTCATATTATAGAAAAAAATCGGCCTAGTGCATATCAGGCCACGCACAGGAAAGGGTTCCTCAGTCAACCATAATGGTGCGTGGATTTAAAATCGTATCCAATCGATAATTGTTAAGTTTACTTATTAATGCGTTAATTTTGTATCACGTTCTCCAAGTGAGCGCATTTTACCAGTTAAGCCTCTATAACTCCTGAACTAACAAAGTCATCTAATCCGTTATAGTTTTTCTTCAAAGTTCATTATATGGACCACCATCACGCCGTTTAGCTTTTAGAGGGGGGGGGGGACGCCCTGTTTTTACAAAAAAGTGCTATTTAAAGTGGAATATCTCGCAAACGGATACCTAAATCAAATAATCGTCTTAGAAGCCCTTTATTGTTTTTAAAAGACCTATCTAATGATACCCCACACGATGGGGTAGCCGCGAGAAAAAAAAACATCCCCACTTTACGTTTAGGGGAGGTACCCCAAATAAAAATATTTTTCATAATTTTATTGTAGCACTTTGTCGACGTAATTACAACACATATTCATGCAAAGTTTCATCTTTCTAGCATTTACCGTTTGGACTTTAAGTCGAGGACGGACGGACGGACATGACGAATCTATAAGGGTTCCGAGTCACAAACTTCGGAACCCTAAAACCTGTTAAAAACTTAAAAATATGCTTTCGATGAGTTCCCTAAACATGGAAATACGTATTAGTAATTATAATTACTTTATATGAAAGTGTTAGGTTCAGTAATTTTAAGAAGTGATTCATGCATTGTTTAGTCACGCAGCCCAAGGTTTTTACAATTTTTAATGTCTCGTCAAGGTCGTAAGACCTGGTTGTCACACCGACCTTAATTCTTATGAAACGACTGATACAAAGCTTTCTCGTGAAAATAGTTTCTTTTATTCAGAACTCAAAAGGAATTGTCCCCAAATTGAAAAAAGGTAATTGGATTGGTATTCAGGTGAATATCAACGGCTATACTACATTGCTGCCGTTGTTACTTATAGAATTTTATGGATAATTAGTAGCTGTATTTACCTTCTTGTTACTTACTACAGTCATAAACACTTTATTATAACTAAGTAAGGTAAGGCGATAACTTAAATGCGCAAGTACAAGTAAGTTTTAAACCTACTACTAACCCATAATTAAAATATTTAAGTCGGTTCTTTCGATTATAACATTTGCTAGAATAGACTATCTAGATGTAAAAAGTAGGTTATTGCGAGAATATAAAACTTTCAATTTTTCGTAGAAATAACTTTATAAATACTTATAACTCGTTTTTATATGTAAGTTTAGTAATTCAGAACTAACAGAGAATTAAAGATTTTGTGCACTTATGTGCTAATTAGTAGGTACTGAAAAGCCGTAAATGTTGATAAGCGAGTATTCGTACTGCGACTGTATTCACGTGTACACGTCGCGGTAAGCTACACGTATATAGTGTGTTTCCATCGATTGGTCAGGGGCGGCGTGGCTTACCGTCCGACCATTAACCCAGTTGTATGGCGATACGCGGCCCGGTTGGGCACGCGAGCCCGTCGCCTCAGTCCTACGCCATGCAACTGCCCGAAACACCGCCGCCGCCTCTCGCTCCTCTATGGGATCGCGTATTAAGGGCCCGAGCTCTGCCTCCAGATCTAGATGTAGAGCTTCTCTACATCGCTATAAGAGATCGCCTTACACATCCGGAATGGGAAGTCCGTTTGCACGCGCTCAGAGTCTTGGCGGACCTTTTACCATTGTCAGGCAACGCTCTATCGTTTCCTTTTGACCAAGTAGTGGATAATTTAGGACACAATTCACCAAATGTTAGAAAAGCAGCATTGGATTCACTAAAAGTTTTTTGTACACATTGTGAAGATGTAGAGTGCGCATCGCGGGCAATCTTAGACAAATGTTCCTACCATAACATACGGCCACATTCTGCAAATATTGATACAAAAGTGAATGTAATTACTGGCCTAATTTTATCAATACCATCTGTAATGGGAATATTAAGAAGAAGACTTCCAAATCTAGACATGTTGCCAATATTTCAAGTGTTAGGTGAGAAACTTTTTGATTCCATGCACAGAGATGTTGCTCAGCGATCTATGCTCAAGCTCAGAAGAATATGTGGGCCGCGGGATTACATGACCTATCTTTCTAAATTAGATTCTAAAACTCAAAATAAATTCCGAACTTTATACGAAACTTATGATGAAGATTCCATGGATGTTTACTATGCTCCTAAGAAAGCTGATTATAGAAGCTTAAACAATAACCACCAACCTTTAGTTAAAATAAACCATATTTATAATAATCCGCACACCGGACCAGTAAGATTTTCAACCGATTCATCATCAGAAGAATCATTTGGACCCATAGCTTTTTACAACAATAATTATGCAAAAGTCATTATTGAAACAGAAATTAAGTTTGATTCTGACACTGCCATTACCATGACTGTTTTAGAAGAGAATGAGACTGAGTCTGAAAAAAACACAGGCAGCGAAGATGATTATGACAGTTCAGATCGAAATATGTTGAAGTATAGTGATGGAGATTCAGAAGACATGGATGTGGTAGTCAAAAGAGTGCGTTTTGGTGGTGAAAGTGTAAAAATAAGGACACCTGACAGTGATAATTTAATTACAAGCGAGGAAGATAATAATCAGAAACTACCAGTGAAAAATGAGAGTTTTAAAGAAGTAATATCACCTGTTACATCGACAGTCATAACTAGAATAAACAAAACGAAACAAGAAGTATTTGAGAAAGAATCTGAACTTAAATCAATAAAAAAAAGTGGCATACCATTGCCAGTAATTCAGACTAAAGTGCAAAAAGAAACTCCCATTGCTAAACAAACAAACGGATCTAAATTAAAATCGAAGTCTTTGAGTGAGCTTTACGACTATTTTAAGTCCAAGAATGATATCCAGGAGGAAAAAAGTAAGGATATGTCCGACCTCGCTCTGACTTTAGCAGAAGTACGTTCTCCTGAGAAGTCAGGCCGCAGTTCTCGAAGTCCTGTAGAACCTCATAAAGAAGTAGAGGTTCTCCACAATTTACAGAGGAGTCCTAGTGTGTCTCCCCGTCGTCATCAAACCCGAGTGCAACTAGAGAAGGACGGGTAAGTCTATAGTAGCATTTCTTTTACTAATTTCCTTTAGATGTTTGATTTAATATTAAATAGTATATTATTTCCTTTCTTTATAGGTTTGTTTTAAGTTTATTAGCGTCGTCTCCACCCAAAGAGTACGATTTATTAACTCCTCGACCTCCAACTCCTCTACGAGCACATTACGACTGGGAAGAATTAGATGTTGTTCCACAACATGTGGCCGATCAACTACATAATACGGTGAATAGATTTTATGTGTTATAGTTTACAGTTATATTATATACATAACTTAGGGATTAAACATCGAAAAAACCTTTTCCATGACATTACATACCATACCATAGAGCAACACCATACGGCTTACCATACGCAGCCGTTCCCCTCTGTCGAAGTATAGGCCGAAGTGAGCCTAAGCTACGGCCTACGCTACGCACATACGAGTACAATGTGTTACAATATGTGACCTTCAAACCTTCAAAAAAAGAGCGTACTAGGCCGGCAACGCACCTGTGACTCCTCTGTTGTTTCGGGTGTCCATGGGCGGCGGCAATCACCTACTATCAAGTGATCCGTCTGCTCGTTTGCCCCCTATAACATAAAAAAAGAAAGTATAAGATTGAGTGAATTTGTGATTTTTTGTTTTAATTGTTTTGAAATGAATAGAATATTTTTAAAGTAGATTATTAGTTTTTAAAAGACGTATCTACGTATGTGTACCTACACATACGTAGGTACGTCTTTCTTTTAGGTACATATTAATTTTGCAATTTGCTTTACTGTAGATGTTGATGAGTAGTCCGAGACTACACTAGCAAATTATCGTTTAAAATCCGGTTTAATTATCTAGATATTGCTAGCTATTGACTTTTCGTGTTTACATAATAAAGTTGATTTACAATTGTCCAGTGCTGCCGATCAAGTCTCTGGTCTCAAGGTCTCAAGTTCGATTCCCAGGTCTGACCAAATTTAGGGTTCCGCAGTTCATGACTCGGAACACTTATAGTTTTGTCATGTCAGTTCATCCGTAGCCGATATAAAATATTGATGAGAAAATAAATAATAGTAAGTCAATGTCCAGCATCCATTAGAATTTTTATTTGTAAGTGAAATAGTCTTATCCTTTTGTAATATACTGTAGGAGAACTGGATAGCAGCGGTACGGGCAGCCGATCAACTCCACAGCACGCTACTCGACGCCAGCAGCGTGAGAAAGGTGGAGCCGGCTGCCTTATCTCTGGTGCAACATATGTGGGCGCTCAGTGATACGGTAACTAACACTTTTATTGTACAGATAGTTCTAAGTCACTAAATATGATATATTCTAGAAATATTTCCGACATAACAGCTTCGGGGGTGCAGTGGTAGCTTAAGCGATTGCCTGTGCTGAGGTCTCGGGCGCGATTCTCGGGTCGTACCAACTGTTTGTATGATCTTCATAAATTTCTTTCGAATTTTCAGTGTTTTCTATGT
Organism: Phragmatobia fuliginosa; assembly: GCA_932526445.1. Classification (NCBI taxonomy): domain Eukaryota; kingdom Metazoa; phylum Arthropoda; class Insecta; order Lepidoptera; family Erebidae; genus Phragmatobia; species Phragmatobia fuliginosa. The sequence continues at coordinate 7,728,635 of OW052064.1, read as the reverse complement.
ATGATATTTATGCATTTAAATAAAAGGTAGTAGGCATATGTGATATTAATATTTTAGAAGTCCATCTAATTTTCACAATCAGTACAAACTTTATTAATTTGGTAGGTAGACGTTATGTAGACGTTAGAATTGCCAGAATCAATTAAAAATAAATTAAAGGATTCGTGAACGCCAGAATCTTTGGTAAAAGTGAACTATTGATTAGCTACAGTTTACTATCAAAATTATAATGGCAGAGTTTTATGTCCTCACCACCATATCGCTGTCGCCATAAATAACAAAGCTGTAATCCAACTAATAGCAATTAATAAGTACTTACATAGTAGCGTGTCAAATACCCCGCTATAAAGTAAACTAGTATCAGTTATGTTTTTGCCTATTATAGTGCAGACGTCCATTACCTATACACCAGAACCGCATTCTCATGTCTAGACTTACAGTTTTAAAATGTATCTATTCAAATAAGTAGGTTGGTGCCCACATCGTTTTAGTCATACGTTGTATAGCCTAGATTTCATACACAAACATAATGATTAATGATAGGAACATCAACAGGTTTACCAAAACTTGAAGCATTGTTGTAGTCCTAGAATCTTCTAGACTACCTATAACAAAGTTAGTAGTTAATATATTATTGAAATATTAACTATTAATTTTTACCCTCGGATCCGTCCGCGTGTACGGCAGCTATCGCGGTCTAATTTGGGGTTAACCTATACTATGCCTATGACACTCACAAATTATGTCACTAACATCTATTAATTTGGGTTCTTAACTTATAGACATACATAGGTACCGAATATCACACTCACTCTGCGCAGAACATTAGTTTTTGAAGGCTGGTCAGAATGTTCTTACGACTCGGTATATTTTATTACTGCATAGGTCACCAAAAGATGGGCAGTAGATTTCTAGATTTTCTAGTGACCTCAGTGCTATCTCACTGCGAACAGTAACCGGCTTAATAAATGTGGCAAAACAAATTGCAATGGTAAATGCACACAACATTTTCCTTATGAGTTTATCCTAAAGATTAACTGTCATCTGTTTCTTTGTAACCAGGTGGCAGCAGCAAGAGCGCCGGCAGAGGGTGCAGTCTGTGCTCTCGTTCGTAGTGCAAGTAGTGACTGCGCACGAGAACTCCTGCCAGCTCTCATATCGCGTATGGCGCGAGAACCTTTACCAGCTGCACTGCCCCATGCATTGCTGCAGCGTCTAGCTTTGCATCATATTATAGACCTGATATTCGACCCTACAATGATTGGGGTAACTGAAGTTTCTCACTAATAACTGTAGTGCGTTCTTCTGGTTTAATGTTTTAGATAATATTTTCAGAGACATAATTTTTTACAGAACTGTATAATGTTTCGTGTTTTTGTTGGTCTAGTGTTTTGCGTATGCGGCTGCTGATCAAGAGGTCTCGGGTTCGATTCCCGGGTCGGATCAAATATTATTTGTGTGATTCACAAATATTTGTTTATGAACGCCGGTGCTATCGGAATGAGCGTTCGGCTTGTGACGCATGTTCCACTCCTTCGGCCGACGTATCCGAGTAGAAGAGAGACAGCTGCAGCACACAACCTACACATCAACTGTTTTGTCAACTGTTAAGTTATTGTTTTCTAATGACATTATTTCATAAATTATCGTCCGTAAATGGAAACACAATTTTACCTTAACTGCCTAGTCGTGTATATGACTGTTGTGCTTGAGGTCTTGGGTACTAATCCTGGGTCGAAATTTTTTTTTCTCTGATCTAAAGATCTTTGGTGTCCAGAAAAAGTATATAAATATTGTATCAATCAATCTATGTAGCTTTCATAATCAAGTTCTACTTAGTTTGAACCTATTTTCTGTTATGTTATATGTATATATGTATATGTATATATAAAATTTGCGAATGGAAAAAATATTTCAGCTTTGGATAATTCATTTACCGAGAAAGACAAATATAACGTCACGCTGTAGACTCCATGAAGAATAGGATTCATGTATCAATAAAGAAATTCAAAAACATTAACAGTTAATCCGTTTAAACGGGTCTTTCAAATAGATCCTGAAAATTATAAACAGTACTGTCCTGTTTTTCGTAAAGGTATATAGCGATAAAGAGATGATGCACAGTGCTCAACTACGGGCGGCGCTCTGCTTGGCCAGAGCTGCTGGCCCAGCAGCTGTCTTATCGGCCGTAAGAAGAAGACTGGCTGGAACTGCAAGAGCTGACGTATTTTGTAACAAGGTGAGCTTAGTAGACCTACAATAGTATTTTATTATTACTAATATGAAACAGTAACATGAATGTGTTTACGGGTTAAGAATACGTACGACTAAAGGAGTAAACTACACAGGAGAACAAGACCGCAAAGAGAAGAAGAAGAAAACTTTACATAAACTTTCAGAGTTTATGTAAAGTTTTCTTCTTCTTCTCTTCTTCCTAAATCAATAATTCCTTTTTACGGAGGGGTTTATGACTAAAGTACGGCCTACGAGATGCGATACAAAAGTTCATTTACCTGTGGAGTTCACCATTAACTATCTATCTCTTTCCATATTTTGTATTTGTCATAATGTCTAGTTCTCCCGGCAAAAAGATCAAGACGGGATCGCCAACATTCGGGCGGTCAGTTTAGTAATTAATAATAGTGATTCATTCCCTTTCGGACTGGTGACTACTTGTTTTAAATTTTGTTTTGTGTTGGTTGTTTATTTCATTATTATTTTTTCTTGATTGTTTTTTTATTAAGAGTGGTTAATGATAGAGCCACAATCAAGTACGTCGAGTGATAAATCAACAGATTTCACTTCTCCAAAAAAGAAACGTTCCAAGGTTACGCACCCCTGCTGTTTTGGTTACATTTATGTAGTATCGCTTCACGTTGGCCATTCTTTGGGTTAGGTCTAAAGGACAGGTCTTTAAGACTATCATTGGGCCTATTACATGCTTGTGAAGCATGGCAAGGATTGTGGGAGAAAATCCCCGCATATGTGGCAGCGTTCGTGTCCTTGAAATAGCAGACAAAATGCAGGAGAGTCGCCTGCGCTGGTGGCGCTGGTGCCGTCATGTTTGCGGCAACCGTCTGCCCTGGGTAGCAGATGTCACGCCATGCCGCCCGTGCCGTGCCCCGGTAGAAGGGGTAGACCCAAGAAGTGTTAGCTTGACGTCGTCATGGGTTACATGCGTGCTAATACCGAAGGCTGAGCAAAGTCGTGGAGGAAGAACTGGAAAGCGGACCCCGGGCTCTAAAGTGCAAGTTTTGGAAGCAACCGGGAGGAACTCTAGTATAATGATGAACACTACGAATACCGTTGTATTTCTAAATAAAGAGATACAAATAAGTACATAAAATATCAGAAATGCGGCCTCATTGCCAAAAGCAATCTCTTCCAGGCTACCTAAGGATGGATCAATAGTTTCGGAGAGACAGTTCTGATCCATCCTATCCATCTAGATGACTTCCATAAGTATAGCAAAGTAGAATAAAAGCTCTAATGGACCATTAATTTCTCCTGCTCAAATGAGACCCAAAAAAATTTGGCTCCCAGTCCTTAAACTGACATACTGCATTAACAAATAGTATTTTCATTTACCAGTGATGGTGCTAATTCTGTTGTTGCGTCACTCGATTAAACTAAACTTCCCTAAATTTTAAATTTTGTTTTGGTTAAACGACTTCTAAAATGCTATTTTTATGCTTATATATATATATATTTATATTTAGATGATGTATCTACTGTTAGTGTGACATATCTAATTTTAGTCAATCTTTGGAGTCCGGAAGGTCGTTTGATAGTTTTTTTCCGTCCTTATTTTGTAGGAATCTTAAGATTATTATTTTCTTTTGTATTGTTTTGTGTATACAATAAAGACAAATAAATAAATAAAATATTTTGCAGAACAGTTTTAGGATTACTGTTTATTTTATTGGTTATTGGGGACTAAATATAGTAGAGGAGAGTTAACCAAATTATGTCCTTAGTTAAGGAAGAGGGGTATGAAGTCTTTACAAAAATACTACTTACTAAAAAAAGACTAGGAGTTATATCTCTACTACATCATTTTTAGAGCAACACAAAATATATAATGAAATATTTCAATCTCTTAGTTATTTCATTTGTTGTAGTTGAGGGAACGATTAAGCCGACCTGTTGAGAACATCCGACCTTGCCACGTAGCCAGGTAAGTAAAATATGATAACTTCCACTAATAGTTAAACTATTAGCGCCAAATTAGAACTGAATAAAGCTCTCAAGTTAGATAGTGCGCTCTTTCCCGATCCCTTTATACCCTTTATTTCCGTCACTTCATTCCGAAATCAAAATTTCAATAATAAAATATATAAATTTGTGTGTGTAAATGTGCGTTCCATAGTTTATCAAAGTATCTAAGTAAAAAGCAAAAAAATTTGGAATGCTTTTGAAGGTGATCCTTTTAATTTACTTAAAATCTATGAAGACATTAAAAGGGCAAAATGAATTGTTCAGTATTTTTGTGAAGTATGAACGTAAAATGTCTACGTCTCCTTAAAAATGCTCTAGAGGTTCCCAGCTTCCGGTGCCCGTAAGACGTCGTGCCAGGTCTACTCCGCCCCCTGCCGCTCCACCTCCTCCAAGAAGGTTGCGACCACTACCGGATTCTGCACCTTTACCTGGTAAGTAATAATACCTTTATTGCCTTTTATTTATTTTGCATTAAACTACAAAAACATAGGTAGGTAATAATTAAATTTACAGATTGCACTTCATCAGAAATTCTTATATTTGATAATGTGTTTGCGGATTCTTAAAGCGCGCCACAGAAAATCACATATCAATCACAAACCGACTGCACTGTTGGCCTAGAGATTTATGGGGTTGCTAGGCCACTTTCTTCTACGCTGACTGTTGTAGGTTAATTTGCCATATGAGACAACACTTTGTGTGATCCACAAATAGTTGTTCTGTGTCTGGGTATTCTTTAAGTCCGCTTCATGTATGCAAGTAATGTTTGTGAAGTCCGCCGATACATAGGATCCATTCAGTCAGTCAGTATTCATGTATATGTCCTAATGCGGAAGTTAACTTTCAAAAATTTTAACTTCACGGTTGACCTAATGATTTAAATGGTCTCCACGCCGCTTTCCACACCGCCAAGTGCTGTGTGCTCAAATCCTACATGGGACAACACCATGGGCGTACCCAGGGGGGGGCAGGGAGGGGCAGCTGCCCCCCCCTGGAAATCTCGCAAAACATGTATGAACTCGCCTAATTACTAATCAAAGTGTAAACGGGGCCTTATGTTCTAACTTTTAAATAATCCGCGAAGTAGAAACTGGCAAAATGCACGGTGCAATCGCCAAAAAACCGCCAAAAAATTATGGATGGACGCGAATTTTGATGTGAAACATCTATAGGCGCACGTAAAATAGATTTCTGGCCTGGCGACTGGCGACGCGTCGCTACGGCACGTTATACGATGGTATATACACGGTGATTTTATAGACGTTTTGAAAACGAAACATTTTAATTTGTAATCATCTATAGTACCAATAAAAATGGATAAATCAATTGTAATGTTGACTATAAAAAAGTTTCAGTTTTAATATTCATTTTTACTCGATCGACTTGGAAAGTAGTAATGCACTGCAAAGTAGTATGAATTAAACACGCCGCGCGCCGGTGACGCTAACAGCTGATTTACAAGTTTACCTATGCGCGAGCTAGCGAGTAGGTACTTCGTAGTTTGACTCCAGTTTGTTCTTCATACTTAATACGGGCTTAGGACTGTCGTATTGACGGATATACCTATTTATTTAAACTTCTTTTCGATTATTAACCACGAATCACATCAAATCAATTTATCAACGGATTGTAGGACTGCGGCGTTAATACCTATTTTTTTAAAACTTCTTTTCGTCAGGCATGTTAAAAAAATCGGAGCTATCTACAGAATAATTAGCTTACATACCTATTTACAGTTTATTTAACACTTCTCTGTATCGAAGCAACTGTTCAAAATGGAATCCGCGTTCAACCGTAAGCTTCCACGTTTGATACAATTGTATTTTAATTTTCTTAATGTGTCTCTATCACTTTTCACTTTATCAACTTCATCACTTAACAATTAACATCTCTAAGTACGAGTTGCCGGTTAGATGACCTTTGGTCCGTGGTTAGATGACCGTGACCGACTGACGCCAAGGACGCGTGACGATTGAGTCCCGCTGCGCCCGCGGGGCAGGGGCACAGTCAATGAACGATTTACGATTCGTTGATTTTATTGGCGATTAACGATTTACGATATAAAACGCATAGTATTTCTGTTTGTAGTATGTACCTACGTGTGATTGAATAGTGCTACTACTGGTTCTCACTTTTTATCTGTAAACGATTTGAATATCGACTTTGATGATTTTTTTTTTATATATTTTATTAAATTAACGTTATATATAGCTTCTGTTATTGATTACTAATTCAAAATTTTCGGTTTCAAAACGCTTTCAAAATCACCGTGTATATACAGTCTATATGCAGTAGTGTGTACGGTGTGGCGTAAATTATAATTATAATATAATTATTTAATTATAATTATTATAATTATAATTATACGCCACACCGTACTATTTTAATAATTAGTAATATTTTATTTTATCATTATGACATATTTAGTTCCTATTACAATATGTTCTTTTCTGCATATTACTTTTACAAAATAATAGCGATGTTTGCGCTGGTTCCCACTACGCCGGACCGGCAGATTCGCCGGACCGGTAAAACTGCCGGAAGGGCTAGTGGCTGTACAAGTTAAATGAAGCTGTTCACATTATCCCGGATCCGGCATTTTTGCCGAGTCCGGCATTTTTACCGTGCGTTTTGTCACTACGATCGTCCGGTAAAAATGCCGGACCGGAGCAATGTGAACGAGTTTGATCCGGTATCTGTCCCCCGCTCGCAGCACCTGTGCTCCCCTCGCCCCGCCCGCGCTCCCGTCACATCATTTTGCTCGCATTTTCTTCAGTAAATCGTCAAAAGTGGTTGCTGTCATTCGAAAATAGAATGTACCCAATGTTTTCTTTTATTTTGCTTTCTATTAAAATACCACCACAACACAACAATTTCGTCGTTCATTGTGTGCACAGGTCCAAATTTAACTGAGCTGAGTACTTGACTGTCCGAGGCTCCGGTGTAATGTGAACACTCTGTCCGGTGTCCGGTTTCCGGTAGATTTACTGGTCCGGCGTAGTGGGAACCAGCGCTTTCACATCTGCCAGGCGTCCCGTGACGGCTCACATTTTTTTTAAGCTTTTATTGCCTCCTGTACCGGACTGATTTCCGGCTGTGTTCCTCCTGTAGCCGATGAGTTTTGACTGGTGTCAGCACGGGCTGGGGCGGTGGCCGACTGCGGCCCCCTTTTCTTTTTTTTCGGCGGGGAGCACTTCTTGCTACCTATCCGATGATTCGCGGGACGGCCAAGGTCCGATCAGACCGAGCATTTCAGCGTTTTCGCGGTGCATGTTTGTGTCACGTGACCTGTGTCACCGCATACGTAACATCTAGCACCCCGGTCTGTCTAGTTGGGACACTTAGCTCTCACGTGTCCCATTTCAAGGCACCGGTAGCACACTGTAACGGGCGTGCTAGCAGTGGCTCGGTCCTGGACAAAACCCAGCCCACCTGTAACCGTTTAGCGTTCACTATTTTGCGAACAGAGGCAAGTGGAAATCGAACTCAGGCCGTGCCCAGTCGTGACGGGGAGGCACGTATGTCTCCGGCTCTGACATCGGAGATTGCACATTCCCCCGCCGCTGCTACAGCCCTGGTAACTTCAGCTTGGGTGATTGACTCCTCCAGGTCCATCACCCGTATGTCTCCTGCCCTACACGCACACGCAATAATAGCATCCGTGTCAGACAGAACATCTTGCAGGCGTGCTGCCAGTTTGTCTGGTGAAGCGGCGCTTTCCTTCCCGGGGATCAGGGCGCCGGTCATAGCTCGCTTGGTGCGGAGACCAACTGTGATGCCAAGATCACCCAATCTGATGTTGGCCCTCGCGTTCTCCATCAGCTTGGCTATTGTCGTCTCCGAGCCAGAAGGTACGGAGACTGTGACAGCCGCTGTTGTTGGAAGGCGCGGCATAACCCTTTTAATAGTCGGTGGCGGTGAGCAGCAGCCCGTCGACCATGACTGGACCGTCTCTACTACCTCCCCTTCTTTTTTTTAACGCGGGGAATGCTTGAACTTTAACTATTTACCTGGCCTAGGCCTTTCGACCAAGGGACCCACGTCTCGCTCGATAATGAGGCCGCTGTCGGCTGATGCCTCTTCTGCACAGGGGATAGAGATACTAGCGATTGAGACATCGGTGTAGCACACTGACTCTTCTTCCTAATACTCTTCTTTTTGGCTTTGGGCCACTCCACGCCAGTGGCCACTTCCGTCCCCAGACTTAAAGCCGCTGGAAGCAGCAAGTTCTTCGTACCTGGGCACTGACCTCCTATCATCTTTTTTCGGACCTCAGCAAGAACCCGGTCTAGCATGGCCGCGAATTGGTCTCGGTCCGGTAAGCTGCTCTTTTTTGAGAACGCTGCTTTGCTGGTCTTACCTCAGGCAGTATTGGAGCTCGCCTGGGTGTTTTGATGGGGTTTTGGGTCCCCACGGCGTAGCTTTTCCACCTCCTCTCGGAGGGAGGCCATTTCAGAGCATAGCGCCTTGTTCTCTTTCCGTAGCCTCCCCACTGCGTCTGTCATGGCCGACTCATCGGCGCTTTTATAGAGTTCCGACACTCCGGCCCTGATGGTCGTAAAAGCTGTGAAGCTTTTGCCGCCTTTGACTCCCTTCGTCCCTTGGAAGGCCTTCTCGATCGCCGAAAGGGACTCCTGGATACTAGAGTCGATATCGGCGACGGGTTGGCTCCTCAGCTATGCCGTAATCAAGATGGACCCGGTGCGTCATCACGCTTCGTCTCGGTCCCTGTTCCACTTTCACCGCTCTTTCCACCCCTTGTTGTGCCCTTTTGCAGTGCAAGTTTCTTGGGTCATTTTTTTGCTATCTGACGTGCCCTTCGGTTTTGGCTTACGGGTTTGTGGTGACCACGAGGAAACAGAGCAGAGAGCCAAGCATCACTCTCTTCTGAATCTCCTTCCTGCAACCCTGGACCTACTACCTCTTTCTCTTACGCGAGAAGACGCCGGGCTCGGCGTCCTGGGACGCACAAAACTGGGCTTGTGCGCCCTGGTTGATGTGCCCAGACTCGGACACCCTTGTGTACGTAACTGAGCCCCCACAGAATACGGTGGGCAGAACAGCCTCAGTGACTGACACTGGAGCGCCGAGGGATTTTACGTCTGCCGCGTGGCCGGTACCCTCCTTTGCTCTTATACGTGAGCTAACGTTGTGTTGCCCTAGCGGCTGGCATAACCCCCCAGCCGTTAACCTCTTCGCCAGGCTCCCTCAGCTTGGGGTAGGGGTAATTTTTTAAAGAACTTTTTTCCACGCGGATTTCTCCACCATCCTCCCCGTTCGAGATTGCTCAGCGTATACGGGTTGGGCCTATCGGTTGCCGGAGTCTGGCAGTGATCACCGTCAGTGGCTTCATATGGAGTCTTCGACGGCAACCCCGTCGCCCCCATAAAGTGTCGTCTTCCGGCGTAACTCTCGCATCTGCCCTCTGCGTAACAGAGAGGTCACGTGGAGAGGTAGCTCTTTGCATGTGGCCTAGGCCACGTTTGCTCCTATGATTTTTATGGAGATTTCTTCTCTTGGCCACTTTCCAAACTAGGAGAAGGCCCCTGCTCCTGAACATCGGCGTCTGCGGGTCGGGCCGACTGGTGGCCAGTGTTCGGCGTTGACCGCTACCAAGTAGTTTAGGAACAGCCGACAGTAGTCCCGTCGCCCCTCTTGTAGCCCTTGGGCTGCACTCCTTTTGCCTGGGACCACATTGGCCGCGCCAGTAACATAATGTCGCGTGTACCATATTTCGTGTGCAACTTTTGGTCGTCGCTTTGGACGCCGTGGTACAGTCTTTAACAAGGCACACTACATATACCTAATGTTTCATGTAGGTGTGTTTGAGTAGTGTGTATGACAAAACAGCCGCGGACAATCCGACCTAAAAAATTTGACTTGCCCCCCCCCTAGGTCAGATGCTGGGTACGCCCATGGACAACACTTTGTGTGATTCACAAATTGATGCTCTGAGTCTGGTTGTTCTATGTCTTGTATGATCGTAAAGTACCCCGCGACACAGGATGTATATTCATAATGCGGGATATGTTTTATAAAAGGAAAAAAATGAAAACTGCTGATAATTTCCTCCACAGGTGTGTCGCAACCGGGAAGGGAGTATATAATGAAACCGTTGTCACCGATACCTTTGAGTGATAGGTAAGTTTACTTTCTATATATATACAAATGCATAAAATTGATGTACTTGCCTATCTGTAATCTATAGAAATAAATAAACTTAAAGTGTCGTGTCGTCAAAACTTTGACGGCACTGACAGAAATACTGATAGAATGGCATACGCAGTAACTTATGCTGATTATTTTAGACTAACTTTATTCCGCGATTTGAAATGATAACTACGGGGAACACCGCGGCTTTTGGTACGACTGCCTTGTTGGTCGAGTGGTTAGCGTATGCGGCTGCTGATCAAGAGGTCACAGGTTTGATTCCCGGGTCGGTTCAAAATATTTGTGTGAATCGCAAATACTTGTTTCGGAGTCTGGGTGTTTTCTATATATATGTAATTTGTATGTTTTTACGAAAAAAAAATATGTTTATTTATTTTGCTACCGACCGGTCGAAATGGAAATCAATGGGGGAGGCCTACGTTCAGCAGTGGACTTCTTGCGGCTGATATGATGATTTATATCAGTACCGATAACACAAGATTTGCTTAGTTTGGTATGAGATGACGTTGTGTATAAGATGTCCGAAATTTATACTTATATACTGCATAATTATGTATTTATCATCATCATCATCAGCCTATAGCAGTTTATTGTTGTACCTCTCCCGTTGCTCTTCACTGTTTGTTGTAGTTGTATTATAAGTTAGAGGTATGCATACGCATTGGAAAGTATCATATATACAATATATATACTAGCTGACCCCGCGAACTTCGTACCGCCTAACAGTCGATTTTAATGGAACCCCTCCACTAAAATTTAATCTTTATGTTATACTTTTAAAGTTCAAATTGACTTTAAGTATTTTTACGAATCTTTTGTATGGGAATATAGAAAAGTGTTGTTTCTTGCCTTTTTCAGACAACTTTCTAAATTTTTCTCTCCGTATGAACCATCCTTGTACTTCAAGGTATATTATAAAAAAAGAATTAGCGAAATCGGTCCAGCCGTTCACGCGTGATGGCGTGACCAAGGGAAATAGGGTTCATTTTTATATATATGTATATATAATACCTTCCAATGCATATGGGCAGTCGTGTGCGAAAGCTAGAAATATATATATATATATATTTCTAGCTTTCGCACACGACTGCGCTCGCGTCTATGTCGGTTTTCGCGATAAAAAGTAGCCTATTTCCTTTAGACCTTCTGGGTAGTTGCAGTGGTTTTTAAGTTTATCGCAAACACACAGGCAGACTCGCTGGGGGACTTTATATTATAATATGTAGTGATACAATGCAATCTTTAAACTCGCTCCGTATAATGACCGCAATCATTCTACCGCGCGCGATTACCTACTTTGATCACCTGCGTCGGTCATTATGAGAGGGTTTTCGTGTTACCTCTCTAGCCAATCCTCCAAAACAAGTCTTACCGCCGCAGTAGCAGATACTGAGGTCCAATGATTTTTTAAGTTATGTTTACTGAAGTATCCACGTGGTAACACGCAACCAATTAATAATAGACAAATGTCGCCAGACCGAGGCTCTTGACCTTCGCCATCGTGGGAACAATAACAGATGATCATTCATTTAATTTATGATGACTGAAATAGCCTAAAAAAATGTTACACTAGGTATGTTTTTTATTTCGTAAAAGAAATAATATTTTTTACTAAGCCTATGAATCATCATGTTATTTAAAAAAATGGCCAGAAACAGGCCTCTTATTTAAAACAACCAGTCACAACAATAAAAATTTTAACAAAAAGGAACCGACTTCAATGAAGAACTATTCAGAATACCCAAATCGCGACAATTGTGCCTATGATATTTGAGGATTTCCCTCGATTTCCTTGGGATCCCATCATCAGATCTCGATATGGTGACGATGGGACCACCTGTAAGCTGCGCCCATTCCAATGCAAAAAGAATTTTTGAAATCGGTTCATAAACGACGTAATTATCGCTGAACATGCATAAAAGAAAAAAGCGGCCAAGTGTGAGTCGGACTCGCCCATGAAGGGTTCCGTATCAGCAAATAACATCATATAAAAGTTCTTGTATTTCGTTTTAACTTTGATCGATGTTTTTATACTAGTGTATTGATTGAATGAAAGGTAAATTGCGATTTACGATTTATGACGTATTAAAAAAAACCACTTACTAGATCTCGTTCAAACCAATTTTCGTTGGTAGTTTGCATGGTAATGTACAACATATATTTTTTTTAGTTTTATCACTCTCTTATTTTAGAAGTTACAGGTGGGGGGGGGACACATTTTTCCACTTTGGAAGTGTCTCTCGCGCAAACTATTCAGTTTAGAAAAAAAAGATTTTAGAAACCTCAACATCATTTTTGAACACCTATCCATAGTACACGTATGGATTTGATGAAAACAATTTTTTTGAGTTTCAGTTCCAAGTATGGGGACCCCCGAAATTTATTGTTTTTTTTCTATTTTTATGTAAAATTTTTAATGCGGTTCACAGAATACATCGGCTGACTAAATTTCAACAGTATAGCTCTTATAGTTTCGGAAAAAATTGGCTGTGACATACGGACGGACAGACAGACAGACTTGACGAATCTATAAGGGTTCCGTTTTTTGCCATTTGGCTACGGAACCCTAAAAAGATTCCGACGAATTGAGAACCTCCTCCTTTTTTTGAAGTCGGTTAAAAATCAAAAACATTTTATTTTCTAATTTTAAGGCACTTTTGAAACTAAGTAGTTGCGCGGTTTCAAAATGTCATTCATAATAATATGGTAAAGAACCAGCGGAAAATTCCAAAAGTTACTCTATTAAAAATTATATCGAGGTATGCAATAGCAACGCAAAATTGTAAAATTAGTCATCATCATCATCATCAACAGCCTTTAACAGTCCACTGCTGGACATAGGCCTCTCCTTAGAAAGGAGGGTTTGGCCTACTATACCACGCTGGCCAGACGGGTTGGTACAGGGTTGGTTTCAAGTTTTCCTTCTCTTTGCCTCGATGTTGTCTTGCGTAGTTTATTAGTAATTTTCAAAAAATAAAACCATCTGAAAAAGGAATCAATAAAAGAAATCTGCGCAATCACGCTGTTGTGATACATGTACTCGTACAATGAATAGTATTTACAAAATCAAATGCTTGATTAAAGAGTATTACCATGGGACCTGGAGGCGAAAGCCCTTGCGGCTCTATATCAGTGGCGCAAGGAGGCGCAGGAGTCGTGTAGGAGTCCTGAGAATCGAAAATCAGAAATCCCGACTCCGCCAGGTCCTTGGGGACTTAGGCAATCGAGCGCTGGGCACGCCGTTATTGCGGCGGTAAAACCCGTTATGGAGAGGAGAGAGAGGAGAGGTTCAGAACTCTTCCGGTCCGCCAGGCCGGGAACGGGTCAGATACCGCAGACAACTCGGGCGCTGGAGATCGTTAAACGATCGATTAGCAGAAGCAGGCCGTGGTGGAGACGCGAGTGCTACAAAGCGCGGGCCTTAGATCTTTTGAGTGGTGCTCCCACACAGAAAGGTACAAGCGCTAGGTGGCCCGAGGTGCGTCGAGATTCCAGGGACTTCCTTTCGAGGGTATACCTGGTACCCCGACTCATAGTATCCGAGACGACATAGTCACCAACGTGTGGCATACGTGGGGAATTCCGAACGAAAAAATAAGAAAAAAAAGATTACTACATTATTCCTACAGTAATACTGTAGTAATTTTTTTAAAATTATTATTACAGTAAAAAGAGTATTATTACAGGATTAATATAAAAAGAAACTAGTAATACTACAGGACTACTAGTGAAGCGAGAATTGACATATTTATCAGGTCTAATTTGAGCAGAAATCATTCATTAGATATCATCTTTGATTATATACATGTTTATAATCAAAGGATATTCTACTTAGCTAAACTTAAATAGTTAGTTAGTTACAATGCTGTTAGTAGTATATAGCATGTCGATGTGTAAAGACGAGGAATTACGCACAGTCCTCAGCTTATACGTGTACATTGTACAGTGAAAAGTAAGAAAGACAAATTAAAGAGTATTACCACCGGTATGTAGTAATGAGGCTTATATCCTGGTCGGTACTGAGTTTTTCTAATTCTCCGAATTATGTCAGGTCATCAGTCTATATTAATTCTTTAGCAAATTTTTATTTTCTTATTTTTTTACTTATAAAGTCGGTCGGTTGTCGGTAGGTACCAGTTAGCAGGCACGTGTTTTGATATCTACCATTATTTTGTCAGCTATAATATCCTTGTTAGACTTGAGTGAGACTTTAGTGCCGAATATAGACGCATAATTTGGAAATTAATTTGGGGCAAAATTAAGAGCATATTTAAAAAATCTGAATAACAAGGAAAAAATGCTACAACGAATGGATTAAGAGGTTTTATACAATTAATAACTGTACTACGTGAACTTTCCAAAAATAGTTTTTTTAAGCTGAAACATCGTAATATTTAAGATATTACAATATAAACTAGCTGCCGCCCGCTTTTATTAGCTTTTGTGCAATGATATTATAAATATCATTGCTTTTGTGTATCAAATATTTGCAATATATTTAATGATTAGTTCACAAACTGTTTCTAAAACCTTCAACAGGAGCTTATCTTAATTTCTCATCGTGTTGATTTGGAATGAAAACGTGTTTCAAATGTGATGTGATTGTGACGTTTACAGCTAGCCGCCACAACGATTGTTATCAATGTAAATCCAACCGTCAATTATTATGGGCGCAATGAAGTCACTCACCCCTAAAACATCTAGTATGAACAATCGATAGTTCTTTACAAGTAACGGGGTGTAATGAAATATTAGTAGGTGTGTAGCAAGTTTCAAGAAAATAAGTCGCATATGACCTCGTGAATAACGTAAACAGTTCAACATCGTTTTTATAATTTATTTGCCGCCAAGAACGCATAGTTTTTGTAAAATATGTTTGTATAAAGATTTTTTTGGGATACTTCATAAAAATTATATGTTTTATCAATAAACTTGGGTACCGATAGGACATAAATTCTAATCGGTACTTGGCGAGGAAGCGTAATTCATTTTAATAAAACTTTATCAAAATTAAGGGATAGTTGGACGGAGAAGATTTACCTGAGTAATTCTTTTTAATTATGCATAGTTTTAACTTCAAAAGACCAAACATCAACATCGTCTCCGTCGTTAAGATATATTTCAATAGCCTGGAATACAACGTAGGAAAGTCTGGTATCAAAGTCTGGCACATTCGTAGTTAGAGAGACACCTTTAGAGCACGGTTTTATGGACACTTAAGCCCAGTAGTGATCGTTTTAAATAACGCGAAGGAAACCGCATGTCAGGGACTATGTACTTAATTGGACAATTTTATTCCGACGGACTATCGACCCGTTAATATTTAATTCCCTTCGGCCAAATGTGGACTGTCACTTATCTAAAGTGACGTCCCATTAAGAATTAAGAGCGAGCTTACAAGTTACTAGCCCTTTACAGCTCACAGTAAGAGTAATTGTATGTAATGTGCTAGCGTGCCTCTACTAACCTACATTTTGTAGTTAAATTATTGGCCTACTTCCATTCAGACCGTTTATGAACGACAGACGACCTATTTTTGCTATCGTTGATCGCCCCACTTTAGCAGTCAACTAACATAGTCCTTTAACGCCAATTAAATGTCGTAGAAATATATTACTTTACTTTCTGATTACTGATGATGTTTGATAATACATCCAGTTAGTTTCGCCTCTAGATAGCTATCTCCAAGTTTAAAACTGTTTATTCTAACTTACAAAAGCTCTATTGTTAATTTTTTATTTAGTACCTATAAAATTGTGCCTCGTGAATTACTGTTCAAAAAGCTATACTTAGTCTGAGTCATAATTGCTAGAAGCAAGTCGGTGACTAATGACTCTTACATCAACAATTCTATGAACGTTAACCAATCTGCATAATATGCAGGCAGTAATTTAGGATCGTACTAAGTAGCGAACTCCTCAACATAAGGCTCAATTGATCGAGGCTTGGGTGGTAGACACGGTATACTATGCATACGAGGGTAAAGTAGCGACGACACGGCTACGGGCTATGTATCAGCGTCAGTCGCGGAGGCACCGTGGCGGGTCGCGCACGCCGGCATGCTGCGCCTGTGCTGCTGCCCGCGCCCTTCTGTCGCGCCCTCCCCCGCGCACGCCCTCGCACTCGACCTCGTCGCCGACCTGCCACCCCACACGCGGTAATTACACCGAGGGGTTTCACGTAAACAAACAAGCACACGCCGCCGCTCTGTTTACACATCAATTTGTATTTCTTTATGTTTGCAGAGACTCCAGTGCGCTTACCAGCTACGAGGATGGTCAAACTGAGAAAAAAAATCAAAGCTCCAAGGAGAAGCCACACGATAAGTTAGAAAATGACTCTGCAACACAGGTGAACATCGCAGGAGAAGAGACGACTGACCCACCGCTACCATCCCCTCGGTCTCTCTCGATAAGAGTGGAGGACTACTCCGAGCGGTCGACTGCTTCTCCCAGTAGTGTACGCTCCCGTCTTGAGGTACCGCGACCCGTGACCGGCAGTGGACCTGTAGATGTTTCTCCTGGTGAACAAAAAAAATATTATGATACATCGCAAAACGACTTTTTGGAATCTATTAAAACTGTTGTCGAGGATCCACAGAGCCGTGCCGCTAGTGCGGGACCTACTCCCAGTCCACCGCATAGCGTTAGCTCTACGCCTCCTCATAGTTTAAATCAGTCACCGGCCCGAAGCGGTAATCGATCACCGGACCCCGTCAGTGATGTTTACGAACAAGCACAAATACCCGAGAGAGACGTTCGAACTGCACTAGCCGAATGTATCGTACCCGCACGTCACGAAGATTGGGAGGTGATCGTCAGCGCCCTCATCGAGACGGAGCGATTAGCGTCGGACCGTGCGGCCCGGGCTCCGGCTTCGAGTTGGCGGGCCGTCACTAGAGCGACCGCCGCTCACGTTCGTTCACTGAGATCACGAGTAGCTCGCGCCGCCTGCTCCACTCTAGGTGTTCTGTTCGAGCACCGCGGTCGCGCATTGGACCCGGAACTAGACGAGGCAGCCGGGGCGCTGTTAGAACGGTGCGCCGATGTGAACCGATTTCTGCGTGCCGATGCAGCAGAAGCGCTAGTCAGGCTAGCCCAGGGAGGGAGTGACGTTCGTGCTGTGACGACGTTGGCGCGGCGCGGGGCGGCTCACCGAGCGGGCCCGGTGCGCGCGGCGGCGGCGCACGCGCTGGCGCGTTTCGTGTCTCACGCCGGAGCCACCCGAGCGCTCGCACTGCCGCCCGACACACGGACGTCGCTTCTGCGTGCGGCCGGCGAGATGCTCGGGGATGCGAACGCCGATGCCCGCCTCCACGGCCGCAACCTTTGCCTCGCGCTCGGTGAGGATGTACGGTTCCGACCGATGCTCAAGGAAGCGATGCCTCCCTCGCGCTATCGAGCGATTGAGAAATTAGTTGATAAGTTGCGCTGTCGATAGCTACGGAACATAAATGAGTACTTTGATCACCTTCGATGTTCCTACAGGAGTTACATCCGTCCGCGCCGTAATGTCGAGCATATACATATTACGAATAAGTGTAAAGTGACTGAAATATGCGAAAGGTATTTTTCTAGTTATCATAGTTCTGTATATCTAATGTACATAAAAATGTATTGTTATCCTCCAATGGAGTGAACTTTATTAAATGGTGTCTTATTTAGAAATTTTTATCATCTAAATAAATTTTTAGATGAAATTTGGGCTTTTTAATGCGAAGTTTTGAAAAATCTTAAAACCTTTCTTGGTCTTCAATACAGAAAAGAGGTTGTAAGTGATCGGGATAAACGAGTACGGAACATGGTTATAATTTGCCACAGATAACAAATAAACTATAAGTATACCATGATAGGTACAACATTTTGACATCTGCAAACTACAACAGCAACAGTTTATAATATTATTATGTCTTTTACAAAACCATTTAAAAGTCAACATAAAAAATAATTACCTATGTTGTTCTTTATTTAAACACAAGCTTTTTTGGATCCAAACTGTTTTAAAACGACTATGTTCTGAATGGCTTTCTTTGAATTGACGTATCCATGGCTATTAAAATTGATTTCTTTTATATTTTGGGGCAATTTATATATCTATACAGTAAACATTGTGCCTAATAAAAGTCCTGAGTGGTGTTCAAGAATGATCACTTTGCTCCATGGTACTGTTAGCTCTATATTGGGTTTGTACCAATGTGGTTGTATGCGGGGCATCGATTCAAGGCAATTTACAAGTAAGTTAAAACAATCAATAAAATCGATAAGAAATTCTTACGTTTATTACGGTAACGGTAAGTTTCGATACCTTTAAACACTAAATTAGTTACTCATATGTATAGTAGGTGTAGTGTATGTAGGTCCATTAGTGATGGCCCAATACAAACATGAAGGTTCTATTCCTTTCTCGGCCACATTTGACGCGTAGAGACTATAGAGTAGTCTATTAACTTCTTGGTAAGAAGGCGGCAAACGGAAGACATTTCAAGAGGAACAATCCATTTAAACATTATTATCACGAATCTACCCATTTACGTAGCGTACGCAGTGGAAGTTCTCTTATGAAATAATTTTCTTCCGTTTGTGTAGCATTTTTGATTGATACTGCGCGTCGTGTCGATCTCGGACCTATGGGTCGTAACGCGATGATATATATGTACATATATAGCTTATAGCCTTCATCGATAAATGGACTAGGTATCTAAAAGGGAAATATTTTTACAAACAATATCTCTGGCTCTTTATTATTTGTATCAATATTGCTATGGACTAGTACATTTTCTTGAGAGCGTCTTTTTGCCTAATATAATAGGCCTAATGCCAAATTTGTCGTTGTCGGTTCGAATCCGAGCTCGCTATCACAGGTTAACTCAGTTCTGCATAGAGATTGGTAATTCTTGTTTTATTTTCTACATGGCTAGTATTGCTCCTTTTATTCTTAGCCGGTTTTTTGGCGATGAATAAAATAGCAAAACTAAAATAATCTCCAATTACAGGAAAGGTAATGCCGTCTCAATATGCACTGATGCACTGGTCCTGGGGATATTTCGCGTTTGATTTGTTGTGGTGCTGCATTTACTGGTCGAATGCCACCCTGATGCTGTTTCATCATGTAAGCGCTTTAAGCGCTATAACTATTTACATGCAAAAGGACTACACAGGCTCCACTTTCGCGTGTATGTTACTTATGCTCGAAATAACTAATCCACTACTTCAAATGAGATGGTGAGTTAATCGTCTCAAGAACGATATAGGTATACCTATTAGCACCTCTTGGTTAATTCCCCAATTTAATATTTTGTGTTTTGCCTAAACCAGATTGGTGTCGGAATTTGGCTTAGGGCTTAATATTTTTCATATCAAACGACCTCTATAACCCAAGAAGTAAGAACCCAACAACGTAGGCGATATCGAATTTCTGTAAATAGACTATTGTCAGACTTTTCAGGGTTCCAACTACTCGTAACGATTGCCAATATTTTTTTATTAAGGCAACTCGGATCGATTCCTTACAGACTTAACGTATCCTCTGAGATATAGACCCTCATCCACGGCGCGCCGCGCAATTGTATCTCTCAATAGAAAAACATTTTTGCAACATATTCATCGAAACTCAACCGCTTAGTCGCAGCGTGATAATAAATAGTTTTCCTCGATAAAAGGCAGTCGCCTACGCACTAGCAGTGAGAGGGAGTATTGTGTATAATATATAATACATAATATGTAGTTTTGCATGCCTCGTCGATCTAGCGGTTAACGTATGTGACTGCTAATCTAGGTCGAGACCTACTGGGATTGAACCCGAGCGTTCAATCCCTGAGTCAGGCCGAAAGTGTTGTTGAATTTTTTACAAGACAGTTTTAACGACAGCTCAGAATACAGAAGTTTGCGGTCTTTAAAACTGGTGCCTCGGAGAGCACGTTAGGCCGTCGGTCCTGGTTATCATGAACATCCTGACAATTGTTATTGGGAAGACAGTGCCCTCATACTGACGACTAGTTCTAACCTTTGCATTCAGTTTGCAGTCAGGGTTGCGGAGTTCCGTAGCCAGTCTCTACTTGGCTAAACTGACCTTTAGGTAAAACCGGTTGAACCCCAAATAATCTTATAAAGAGAATAATACCTACCTGAATTTAACGACTCAACCAAACAAGTAATAGCTAATATAGGTAAATGTAAAACCCAAACTCAAATATTTTTTCCCCCAGGTTTCTTAAAAAGGAAGGATATGGAGCGACATCTCTTTGTCTTCTCATAGAGATCGTCTATTTGGTATTATTTCTATTACTGCGTGCTTTATTAGGCACATATGTAGTGTATCATATATTAAGGTCGAACCACTTCTGTTGGGAACAAAAGTTGATATCAATGAGTTTGTACGTTGTGTCATTAGCGTTCATGTACGACATAATGGGGTACATACTGTATAAGTACAAGAGGGAAGTAGTAAGTAAAATATTCTAATATGGTACATATATAATTTACTTATAATTATTTCTGATCAATGCAACTATAAAATTTCACATCCAATCGTAGCAGGGTCCAAACTGACTTTCTTCTATGATAATTCAAATCGCCGTTTGATTTGATTTTCTTACAAAACGTATTTTTACGGTAAGTACGTAATGATGTAAAAAAATCAAAGTTTTGTGAGAAATGAAAATCAAACGCGGCGATTAAAAGTATTAAAAAATACTAGACGTTCATAACCAAGTTGCCCTGGTTGACTAGAAAGAATCACCGTCAGTGGCATGATACCATAAGCGTCGCCGTGCTTCGGAAGTCTGTTAAAGCAATTCGTCCCGGATGAGAATGACTGCCTTGTTGGTCCAGTGGTCAGCGTATGCGGCTGCTAATCAAAAAGTCTCGGGTTCGATTCCCGGGTCTGCCCAAATATTTATGTGATCCACAAATATTTGTTTCGGGATCTGGGTGTTTTCTATCTATAATATGTACATACATTTACAAAAAAAGTATGTTTATGTTTTTAAATCAGTTGTTTAGTACCCATAATACAAGCTCTGCTTAGTTTGGAACAAGATGATATCGTGTAAAGATGTCCGAAACATATAAAGAAATATAATTTTCAGAATATTGGTTATGTGAGATTTGCTGAATTTTGTCACGCTACCTGCTTGACTTTTAACGAATGGCAACCCTTAACAGAAACTCAAGATTTCTCATTTGAAGGAAAAGATAAACGTGATACCAGATCTTAGCCAACACAAACTACTTCGGCACATATAGTTGCCATATATGCCATTTTAGCTGTTTGAACTTAAAAATAATAATTGAAGCAGTTGGGCTCCATTCACACTGACTAAAAATATTATTAACAATAATTTAACATGACGCCATTTCATCGGTGACCGGTTGTTTACCTAAGTAATTTATAGTTTAATAAAGTTTAATTATAAAACCTGTACTTATTTTATTTTATCTACTATGACCGGTTTCACCAACTATACTTAACCGTCTCCTTACTAAGTGCTCCATAGCATAGGCAGACCGTAAAGTTTTAAGATACGTCTAAGCACTTATGTGTCCCCTAAAAGTTGGTGAAAACGAAAATGTCACTATGAGTTACCTAACTCTCTAAATAGCCCCTTACATTTAGGGGAAGTTAGTAAAAACGGCGATCACTTACCACTTACATTAAACATAGAATTTAGCCTCTCTACTCTAGATTCCAAACCTTCGCCTTAAGTTTAGAACTTACGACTTTCGAAGATTTGAAATCTATACAAATAAAGAAAATACGGCCAAATGCGAGCCCATGAAGGGTTCCGTAGAAGCAATTATTCCAAATTCCAGGGTTCCAATTATAAATAAAATTGGGTACGGAATCCTAAAAACTGAAGTGTTTGTAATTTCAAATTAACAGATGTTCACTAAATGCAAATGAAAGTATAAACGGTACTTGGCTTAGTTCTATTCAAAATTTATGTATAAAAATTTCATCTGTCTGTTTAGGCTAATCTCTAGTAAATCTAAACCGATATCGATGGAACTTTCTCGGGCAGATAGCTGATGATATAAGGAGTTACTTAGGGTACTATAACTTCGTCCGTATTATTGTAGCTTTATAACAACAACGCTTTAAAGCGATTAACACCGCGGGTCGCAGCTACTTGTGGCGTTCATTTCCGAACGTCACAGAGTTGGCAACACTGCTTCCCGCGTCTACGGCACGAGGTACGCCAGAAGGAGACGCTTTTAGGTTTTGCCTGCACATGTATATCTCATATCACTTCAATAGTTTAATGTATACCACAGTTGTATAAAAGCAAATACATATTTACACCATTACCAACAAGACTTTGATTTTGGGCAAAGGAGCAGAAGTGAGTGGGAATCTACTTTGGCCTTTGGATAGGCCGGATAACCCACAAATTGGTGACCCCGACGTGATCTGAACACGCAACAATTCCTAACATCCTTATTGTTCTTACGCGGGTGATTCTGCCAGGTCACACCTAAGGTGAGTATGAAATGCCGTTAATGTATGGTCAAAATGCTGATTTTCTCAAGTACAGTTTGCATTGAAATTGAACATTACCTTGCACTCATATTTTTGTAGGTAGTATTAGTTTCTGTAGGTACCATTTTTAGCTTTGAAGCGCTCTACAATTTATTACTCTAAAAGATACCTATACAATAAAGATAAATAAATAAATGGAGTACATATAAGTAAATAAAAGACTTCATTAGTAATTTCATGGCAAGTGGCAACACATTTGCCTACTAAGTTAATCGGGTAGTTCACAATATTATCGAAATGACTGACGACCCCGGATAGTCATGAGGAATAGATGGAACGACTATGCTCCGGTCACACAATTATCTCAGCGATCAGAAGGATTATGAAGGATTCGTTCGAGAGGAATCCCGGGACCCTGTCATAATGGTGGATACAGGTGATTGATTACTGAAAAGGATGTTTCGTAGATCACCTGTCTGATTCGGAAGGAGTAGAGTGCCCGAATGCGGCCTGTGATTGTCGGACTGCGGATACAGTGTTCCACACGCTGGTGGAATGCCTGATATGGACGAAATAGAGGCTTGACCTCATGGCGAAGATCGTATTGGAAATTCTGTTTCGAGGGTAGAAATGGAAAATGGGGTGTTTCCACTCAGGAGATGATTTCTGCAAGCTGTAGATGGCCTGAGAAAGTTTTAGGTATTTCCTAACTTGATTTTGGTCCCGTCCGTCGTGCGTGAGGAATATATTTTCAGGAAGTATAAATAAATATATGTTTTTTAAATCGGATCTGTAGTTCCTGAGATCAGTGCATTCATGCGAACAAATGAACTCTTAAGCTTCATACTATTAGTATTGATTATATACATCCACACACAGAACAAATAATTATGCTCGTCACATAAATATTTGTCTTAGGTGGGAATCATGAGCACCAGTTGAGCAGTCAGTTCAGGACGAGTAACCACTAGACCAGCAGGCCCGTCTGTTGGTCTAGTCTAGTGGTTACTGGCCTGGTGATTTCTGCAGACAAGAAAGCAGGTGTTTTGTTGCTAGTCTAGTCCATGTGATGATTAAATCCCTACTAATATTATAAATGCGAAAGTAACTCTGTCTGTCTGTCTATTACGCTTTCACGCCTAAACCACTGAACCGATTTTGATTAAATTTTGTATGAAGATAGAACTGAACTTGGGAAAGGATATAGGCTTTTTACCGCGATAACCGACATACACGCGGGCGGAGCCGCGGGCGAAAGCTAGTTATCTATAAATCAGGGTCTCATGAGTTTTTCCGTATATCACAATCTATGATTGTGATATACCGAAAAACTCTATAGGGTTTAACATTATCTCATTCAAAAAGGACTACATGACATCATCAATAAAGGTAGTAGAGCCATGCTATGGGCCCGGCACGATTAGGGAAGTGTGATCCACACACAGAAGGCAAACTTAAAAAAATCTGCCAAGTGCGTGTGTGTACGGCCACGCACAGGAAAGGGTTCCTCAGTCACCCATAATGGTACGTGGATTTAAAATCGTAACCAATCGATAAATTATTATGTCTACGTATTAATGCGTTAATTTTGTATGACGTTTTACAAGTGAGCGCATTTTACAAGTTTAGCCTCCAGAACTAATAAAGTCATCTAATCCGTTATAGATTTCGACGAATATACGACTTTTGCGGATTAGGTAGATAGGATAGAGGGGGGACGACGCCCTGTTTTTACAAAAAAGTGCCCTTTAAATATAAATAAATAAATATTTTGGACATCATACACACAACATCATCTAGTCCCAAAGTAAGCAGAGCTTGTGTTTTGGGTACTAGACAACTGATATAAATACATAAACATACTTTTTTTTTGTAAATACATACATATTATACATAGAAAAACACCCAGACTCCGAAACAAATATTTGTGGATCACACAAATATTTGGTCTGACCCGGGAATCGAACCCGAGACCTCTTGATCAGCAGCCGCATACGCTAACCACTAGACCAACAAGGCAGAAGTTTTATAACAACATTATAGTCAAACTTTAAAGTGGAATATCTCGCAAACGGATACCTAAATCATAAAATATTCTTAGAAACCCTTTATTGTTTTTAAAAGACCTATCTAGTGATACCCCACACGATAGGGTAGCCGCGAGAAAAAAAAAACATCACCACTTTACGTGTAGGGGAGTTACCCCAAATAAAAATATTTTTCATAATTTTATTATAGCACTTTGTCGACGTAATTACAACACATATTCATGCAAAGTTTTATCTTTCTAGAACTTACTGTTTGGACGGCAACTCGAGGACGGACAGACGGACATGACGAATCTATAAGGGTTCCGAGTCATAAACTTCGGAACCCTAATGACAGCATTTGTGCTGTTGTATTTCGTTGGTGAGTGTGAGACCGGAGGCCCAATGATTCAGTTGCATCTCACAGGGACGCCATAGTGAGGGTCACCATGCTGCATTTTGGTAGGACTAAGATCTTCGTAGCTTTTATTATTCCCAAGATTATTTGGGGTTTGCTATTACTTCAACTGATTTTACTTGAATTTCAGTTTTTAAATGGAGGGATTGGCATTGGATTTCCAGAACCCTAAGGGTGATGAAGATTGAACTAGGTTAAATAAAATATTATGAACAGTACATAGTTATGTTTCGTTCAGTTATTCATGCTTTCGAACCTTAGCTCGGTCAGTTTATTTAAATAACAGTTAGCAAATGACATTTTTAATCTTTAGGTGAATAAAATTTTAACAGTAATCTGTCTAAACTACATTTATACAAAATGTACATATGAAGGCTATAGATTCAAAAGCGCCTCTATCCCATTTCAAGCTTTTATTGTTTTTTCAACTGCTGGCAATGATATTCTACTTCTTACACTGTATATTAAATTAGTTTAGTTTTATAAATATAATTTAATGACAATCCACCACTTTATTCTATTCAAATATGTTTTTAATAACAAGTAGTAGTACAATAAATGGTTTTAGTATTATTCTGGAAAAAAATAAAAAGTGGATAGAAGCGGTTTTGAATCTATACCCCTCATATTGTCATTTTTTTTCTGTATGTAGGTACTAAAGAATTTTACAATAGTTACATTTAGTATTTTACAAGACATTTATAAATAAAGTTCTATATTTAACTACTTGATACATAGTTACAATCGAAAATTAACAGTGGAAGCCCATCTCAGTACTGTGAAGTTACAAATAGGAGCAATAACGTCAAGATATTGTCACCGTTTATGAATATAAAATAAACCCTATTATCTGTGATAGCTACTTTTTTTATGATTTCTTCTATCTCTCCAGCTGTTAGAATTAGAATGTTTATTCCTGGCATTTCCCTTATAACTGTCAATATGTGATTCTCTAGGCTCTCGATCTCTTTGTCTATAGTCATCTCTGTGTGATTTATCTTTATTTCTGTATGGATGATGCCTATGCTGCCAGTTACCTTGTAAGCTAGCTATAACTAGTCTATCAGGCTTGTCTTCTCCTTGTCGTGCCAGATGCACCATCCTCAGGTCACCCTCTTTCAAATTTTCAGTCATGTCAATAAACTGATTGGAAATATTTGGCTGTGAAGGAAATTCTATGGCAGGCTCTGGACCATAACACCGTATTGGTGGTGGCAGCGGTGGCATTCTTCCTCGAGATTGAAGCGAGAGTGTCCTATGAAACAAGGAGGTTCCACGAAACAAATTTATAGCATAGGGCACTGAAATCTCATGGCAGTATGTGATGAAAGCAAAGTTCTTCTGTCTCCCATCTCTGTCCTTTGGTATTCTTACTTTTTCCAGTGGACCTGCCTATAACCACAAAATAAATTATATTTGCGCCTAATAGTATATGAAGCAGTTCAATTTATAATTTAAAACAAATAAACGAACCTGTAGAAACAACTCGTACAGTAACTCCTCCGTGGTTTGCTCTGCTAAATTGCCACACCAAACAGTTTTATTATCTTCTTCGATCATTCTGTTGGTAGATATTGCAGTAAATTTCAGAAGAATCTAGTAAGGTCAAGAAAAATTTAAGAATTGACACACACACGACAAAATACGTTTAGTTTAAAATCGCAAAACATTTACTACACACACAAAGTCACACATCACAAAACAAATTGCCAATACACTTACAGGACATTTTAATATTTATGATCATAGATTAATAAGATATTAGACACACACAACACACAACTAAACCACAGATCAACCTATAGATACGTAGTGTCAAAGAGTATGTAATTGTAACACTACGTAGTGTTATATACTCTTTGGATCAACCTAAACAAATTATTAATTTACCCTAGTTTTTTTTTAATTTATCCCTAAAATTCCCTAAACTACTTTCATAAATCCTTTATTTAGGGAGCATAAATATAATACAGAAAATAAACCACAGCATATTATTTAATCATAGATCTACGCCTACAGAAGATCATAGATCTACATAATTAGACTTTTTGGAAGTTGACGCATTGCTTTTATATTCTTTTCATCGAAGATACTTGATTATGATTTTCCTCCATTTAATATCGTTATAACTTGAACTTGAATATTGATGCCACTAGTGCAACTACTACTCCGCAATGCAGAAAAAACGTCAAACATATCAAATCAAGAATCTATACATTACAATATTACTAAGTTCTGGTGACATCAATGAAAATAGGTAAATAATAAAAATTAGACGGATTCCACTTATTGGGATTCTGGGGAATCCTTAAGAAAAAAGCAGTGGCTTAGTCTATGGGTGCCCGCACACACACAATAATATTGGCAATAAAGTACGTATATACTACTCTGGATCTGTTTCTTTCATAGACCTTTAGAATACTTCAGTGGTTTCTTTATTATTTATCATGTCATCTTATTAATTGACACACGGGCAATTTAAATCGGACAATGTATTTGAAGGATAAAAAATAACATTAAAAGATACGGGTATTTAAAAAGGTCAAAAAAGTAAAATTATATTTTGATTTTTCCTGGGAAAACGAAAGACGGGCTCATAAATTAAGTAACGTAGTTCAAAAGGGCTAATAAGGATCTATCCATATATATATATTTTATATCGATATTTTCATTTTGGCGGGCCGGAATATGCCCAGTGTGTGTCTGTCTTTGTAATTATTTGACACGGTGTTTCCACTTTTAGGGAATTTTTCATGTCTTAGGGACAAATAGCTGACATTTTAGATGGTTAAAAGCAATTTGAAAAATACAAGGATTAAAGAATTTCGGGGCAAAATCAAAGCCTATTCTGGTAGCCCTGTAGTAAAGTAAATCATAGGGTGCCCGCACACACACAATAATATTGTACAATAATATTGTGACACACGGCCCCGCACACTATAATCCACAATAATATTGTACAATACAGCCCGCACACACGCAGTATTATCGGCAATGGGCGTTTTTCAAAATTTTTCTCCGTTACGTACAGGATGTCCATTTATTTTCATAACAAAATTTTAAATAAACGATGAAATGTAGACATTGACAATGAACTAAGGTTTAAGAAAAACCATAATCAAACAATATTAAATGAGTATAATTTCTATTTAATGTATTATTATAGTGAGGGTTGCCAATACAGGGGTCTTGTACGTTACATTTTCATTCAAAGTAAATAATAACTCAATCATATCAAAGTTAATCAGCTTTATTTATAATTAATCAACAACATAAAAATCTTCTAAAATTTAATACCACTTTGTGATATCTTGCCTCTTAGTGCTGTTTAAAATATAAAATATGTCTTGTACGTAACTAAATGGCACTCTGGACTATCAAACTTTGTGAATAAATAACTATTCTGAAAGACTAACATTATAGGTAAGTTTTTTTAAATACAAAAAATAACAAAAAGACATATAATATATATTAACAAAAACATAACTCCCAAAGGTTTTTTCATAAAAAAATAAAAACTATAACAGCCAAAACAGGACAGTTACGTATGTGGACAACAGTCGTTACGTTTAGGAACTCTAAAGCTATGTTTACAATGAGCACAATTTGTAGTCATTTTAGAAACAATACAATATTATTCAACATTTCAAAAACGTCGTGATGTGACATATTATTTAAGTCACATCACTTACTGTACTTATTTCTATAAAATTAGTCACTTAAATCATATCATATCATAACATATCACAGACTGTTTTGATTTGAGCATTTTAAAAATATATTTTACAAAAAACTTAGGGGATTCAAGTCTATCTCAGTTTCATTTTCACATTAAGTAGGTAACAATACTTCTTTACTTACAAAAAAATCCAACAGATACAAAAAAATGTCAAATAAGTAGTAACAAAAATAAAATAGGGAACCAATAAGTAGGTAATTCTGCGTGATTGTTTGGTCTTCTTTTAGAGTAACTTTTTCATTTTCCAATAGCTCAATCATCTTTTTGTGTTTAGTCTCTAGGCGAAATCTATTTTTACTTAAACTACTAATAACTTTCTTTAACCTTTCACAAGTTTTTAATGTCCTTTGATATCTTTTATAATTTCGGTAATTCAATCTCTGTTTTTTCTTCAATTTTGTATTATCTTGCATCTCTGGCACTGTCACTGGAACAGCTGGCTTAGTATTATTTACTTTTTTATTGTCCCTTTTATTCCTTTTTTGTTATCTTCAAATTTTCCGTCTTTTTTCCTTTTCTTCCTTATTTAGTTCACTTACCTTGAGTTTATGTTCTTCAGTCTTTCGACTTCTTTCTTTTGTTGTATTTTTCTTCATTTTCTTTGTTTTTGTCCATATCGCCGTTGTTTTTGTCTCTCTCGGCACCAGTCAACGGCATAATTTACCTGAGTAGGAATAAATTAATTTGTAAGGAAGTGCCGAGGATGTGAGGAATGTTAGGGTTCACCCTCTTTATCGCTAGTCTAAATAGGATATTTATAACATAATAAGGAAACCTGCTCACCATGAGGTGACTAGATCCTATAAAGGTAATGAGTTTACCTCTCTGGGTGGATTATATTTTTAATTTATATTAAATTGCAAAAGACAGTATGAACGCATCTTTACGAGTCCAGTACGTAACGTTTTTAGTCCACATAGTACATCACGTCACGTCCTGGACGTTACGTATAACGCGGATTTGTCATCATATGTTTTTTTGGTATAAAAAAAGTTGATTATAGTAGTTTACTAGTACACATTCATTATCTACAACATATTTACTTATAATTTAACACGAGTAGTATATAAAATTTGTGGGTCTTACCTTTCAAAATCAATGTTCGTACCGGACAAACAAAACAGACCCGTCACGCACGTCACGGACCGCAAGTGTTGACGATTGAATTTCTTCAGTTTTAATTCAAAGGAAAAGAACTAATGAATGATAAAAACATTGTCAATATGGCATTGCTTAAAAATAGTTAGAGCCAAATACAATGTTATATTGTTATTCTTTATAAAATCATACCGTTACGTAACCGGACTGTCCGCTGTGGCCAGTTTTTTAAATCCGATAATTTCAATATTTAAATTAGAAAAATATACTACAACCTTATTATATTTTATTTAAAAACAAATAAAATGAGTTATTTCATTCGAGTAATACTATAGATATCCAAATATAGCTTATATATTCTCCAAAATACGTAATCAAAATCCAGGATATGATGAAGGACACATAAAAAAGTAGGATAATATTTGGTATTTTATTAAATAT
Source organism: Phragmatobia fuliginosa (assembly GCA_932526445.1). Taxonomy (NCBI): domain Eukaryota; kingdom Metazoa; phylum Arthropoda; class Insecta; order Lepidoptera; family Erebidae; genus Phragmatobia; species Phragmatobia fuliginosa. The sequence goes on along the minus strand of OW052064.1, from coordinate 7,698,046 downwards.
TAAAATATGTTTTCCGCTTATGTCTTATGTTTATCTTTTTTTTCACAGTAAGTTAAACATTTTACCCTAACATAAAATATTTTGATACTCACTTCCTACATTTTTGCCTTTTAATCAATGGTCAAACTCGTAGGACATAGCAAAATAGTCCTGAGCAAAATTTTGAAAAACGCCCATAGATGTCAATTGTATAAACGATACCAAACATACAAGTTCTAAACTAGTTCAATTCCTTATGTGAACAAGATCGGATCGCTCCCTATAGTGAACGAGAAAGCACAAGTTAGTCAAGTTAGACTCGTGCTTGCTGGTTCACTTACACACTTCACTTACAAAAAATAATATCCGGTATAGAAAAAAATTTGAATGGTGCCTTTCAAAATCAAAATATTTACGAATTTAAAAATCAAAATGAACTAGATAATTAGACAGGTGTTCGTAAAATGATCAACGGCAAAAAAACTTTCCTTAATTAAATTTCAAATTTTGTAAATAATAGCTAAATAAAAGTATTAGATAACATAATGAAAATAAAGATTAGAGTTCTGTGATTCTGTCATTGCGTAAATGTTTGTAAATAAATTGTTATCTACTATGCTTATTCCTATACTAAATTCCCATATACACATCTCGCTCGCTCTATTACGTCGGGTGACGCAGCGACGAACGAATCGAGCCGACAACAGCCGAAGAGCTGCTTTGTTTCATTCACAACTTCAGTACTCTAGTCTCTAGTACACTAGTTCACAGTATTGTCTGTATTCATGAAGTGATAGTGTACTAAATAAACCATGTACTATATACTTTGTGGAATAGTTCCTTCTAGTACCTTGAAGGAACTAGTTCCTTATAGTACATGTACTACACAGGTCTATCACATAACAGTTGTGACAGGTTGTCTTGACTTAAAAGTCTTAGTTACCAGGTCATTAAATTCCAAAAAAAAAAAAAAAATGTGACAGGTTGTGACTGACAGTGACAGTCAGTCAACGTCGTTGAACGTCTTCTTCTGACTTCTACAATATCTTGTCAAATAAAATGTCAATTGTTAATATTTGGTATTTAATTGATTTTGTCCTGAGGCTGTGTAGTGCTTAAAGTTCATACAAGTTTAATATTCACTATTCACAGAGATGTTGGAGTCTGTATGTATCAGACGTGGTTATAATTAGTGAAGTTATTATTATTTCAAGTTACTACGTAAAATTTTGGATTCTTTAAGGTTAAGCAACAAGCAGCGTCATGGACGACTCCACAAAATACCAGCAGATGCAGGATGAAATGTCCAGGTTAAAACAATTCACAATTTATATCATAGTCTCGTTTGTGTATTCTTCAATGTCTCAAGTTCTTTACTTAAATAGTTAACATAAATAAAAATAATTCGTTAGGATGGTCATAGGTCTCTTTTTATATTGCTAAACTCCATACTTAGAAACCCTACTAGTATTAGATGAAATTCTCTACCTAGCTAGATCTGAGAAAAAAGGTTTTGGCTCACTGTAAAACAATGTTGCCAAAACGGTTGTTAATCTAAAAACTGTTTATACTCAGGTTCGAGGCGGAGATCTCGGGTGGTGATGCCCTTGTTACTGGGCCCATCCGCGCTGTCATTGGTGCTGCGACATTTGGCGCAGTACAGCAACAGCTAGAACGGGCAGCAGCACCTCCTATGATGCCCTCGTTCGAAAGTGCTATGGCAGCTGGCATGATGTACCCAACTGTGCCGCCTCCGCCACCACCTCCCTCAATTATGGTGCCTTCACAGGTAATTCTTTCTTATTCTTCCTAGCCTTATTCACAATAGGTTGGCTTCACAGGTAATAAAATACTAGTTTTTTTCTTAAATCTGTGAAAATAAATAAAATATTAATCTCTGTTTGTAATTAAAAATTAACACCTTTTCAGTAAATACAGTAAAAGCTCCTTATTCGCTTCTTTGCCTAAAGTATGTTGTTGAATGATATCGCCGAGGACTTTGATATAAGCCGCCTTCGCCGCGATTACTTTTTGAGAATGTAAACAAACGGAATGAAAGCAACCTTTTTACGTAATGAATAAAGTACATATATTATTAAATGTTACTGTTCCATTCTATGATAAAAGACGTGTGTTTTATTGTTTCGTCTTTCACATTCGGTACAAAAATTGTGATCGAGTAACACATTTCTACCGCTCTCTTCCTAATTTATAATGTCAACTAAAAAAAATGAGAAACTTTTCAAGTCATTACCTAAGCCTGAAGATAATTAATCAAAATGTTCAAAAACTTCAATTAAATTGATTTTTTAAAATATTTCTTATTATTTTTACTTTGTCACCTCGGAAGGTATCCCCTATAATCCCATGTAAATTACCATTCCGTATTCACGGTTTCTGTATTCGCGGCACATTCATGGAACATATACCCCGCGAATAAAGAGCTTTTACTGTACATAGACAGTAAAACTTGGTTAAGTGAGACCTGGATTGAGAAACCTCCATAACTGGTACTCATTCTGAGGTCCCAACACTTGAGACTGAATTACCTCTGTTAGTTGGATGAAGCAAACCCTATATCTGGAATTCGTTCTTTCGATTTATTATCATAGTTACCTCTATAACTGGGACAGAGAGTAAATTGTATATCCATAAACCTCTATAACTGAGATAGAATAGATATAACATTGTTTTGTTTGTTTACTTATTCTACCCGCAAATTCCGCACTTAACTACGTAAGTAATTTTAGATGACCTCCAGTTTTAGTTTCGCTTTATGGACATTTATTTGAAAGATGTCAAAAATGTTATATATGTACCCACATTTATACATAGGTGGCTGCATCCACTATGCATTGAGATATTAAACCAGTGTGCTAAGTGCTAATAGCAGTCGCTTGTTTCACTTGCCTCCTATTACGTACATAACAGTATCAACGAGGATAGGATACGAACCCACGCATGCAGGTTTTTTTTTTGTATTTTATATAGTATGAAATAAGGGGAGGAATGTTGTATATGTACCCACATTTATACATAGGTGGCTGAGTCGACTATGCATTGAGATAATAAACCAGTGTGATAATAGCAGTCCCTTGTTTCACTTGCCTCCTATTACATACATAACAAAAATGAAATCTAAATCTTGAGCAATACGCAAGAAACTGAAGTTAATATCCATTTATTAAAGTTGGAAGACACACGATGAAGTTTGTGTCGAATTTAATGTGCCAAAATCTACTCTTTGTGGAATATTTCAGAATAACCATAAAATTCAATCACAATGTTCTGAAGGACAAGGAAAACTAAAACATTTATGTTTATTCAAATATTCTGAACTTGAACTCCGTAACAAAAACGCACCCTATAACTAAAATAACCTGAATTCTGACCTCTATTAATGGAACCCTCTGTAAATGAGACAGATATTTATTTATACCTGGATATCTGAGACACTGGGTTAGTAGTTAGATCCCTTGATGTCTCACTTAACCTGGTTTCACTGTATATGGTACTTACATCAAAACAAAAATTATTAAATTTTTGTCTGTCTACAAATGTCTGTCTGTTTATATCTCTGGAACAGATGGATCGATTTTGAGTTGGTTCACTGGCAAAAAGCTGATGTTATAAAGAGTAACTTTTTTAAGACTAGCTTCGCTCCGCAGCGCTACCCGCGGCATACAACAAACGCGTGCTAGTCAGTAGTACATAACTATGTAAGTAAAAGTAATCTCTAAAAACTTGTATATGTAAGACTTAAATTAAAAATAAAAATTTAATTACAGGTTCGTATACGCCCTGGTGGACCAAATGACCAATTTCCTCCAGGCCTTCCGTATCTAAGACCAGTATTACCAGGGCCGCAGGTAATACCGCCACCACCGCCCAAACCCCAACCTGTAGTATTATCAGCTGCTCCGAAGTTATACAAACAACCGAAGGAAGACGAAGAAAAGAAAGAAAAAGAGAGAAGAAGAGAAGAAAGGAAAAGGGTAAGATTGAATATTTTTAATACTAGTATGTACTTGCACTTTGCATTGCAAATCTAGTAGTCCATGTGTTGAACTTTAAAGGAAAACTATAAATATACAGTAAAAAAATTTGTTCCAGTTTCTAGGTAGTAGTCTTCTTGATATCTCTAATGCGATGTGTAGTCTATAGCGAGATATTTTTATAACATTCTGTTGTCATTTTAGAAACACTCTCCGCCACCTCCGCCGCCGCCTCGAGTAGAGCCGGTCGTGGAGCCAGCGGTGCCGACACCGCCTCCCCCTCCAGTCCTGCACACACCTGACGTTGTTACCAAACCCAAGAAGGAAAAGAAAAATAGGAAGGTATGTGTCTTAAATCCATTAATCAATACTGTACTGTACTGGTTTCCGCACCCCTAGGGTTAAATGGACAGTTGTAATTTTTACAGATGATATATTTCTGCCTCGGTAGCGCAGTAGTAATATCTGACCAAGTTGTGTGATCTACAGATATTTGTTTCGGAGTTTGGGTGTTTTCTATGTATAATATGTATGTATTTATTTACAAAAAATATTTATAGTTATTATATTAGTTTATCTAGCTTAGTTTGAAGCTGGGTGGCAATGTGTGTTACATCTCGTATTTATCTGTTATTTCTGTTGCTGCTACTATAACAATAAATATTTAAACAGAATAAAAAATATATTCAAGGGGTGGTTTTTTTGTGTGTGTCATTCATAATGACAACCCTTCCTGCGCCAGTTTGACTCGCACTACGCCATTTTCAAATTACATATAAAGCTGTCACTGTTTTCTTGTTTGTTTGAACATGCTAATAGGAAGCACTGGTCTGAGTTAAAAAAATCTTGTCAGAGTTTGAGAGCCTAGTGGCCGTTACGTTGTGTTCAATGGGAGCGGAGTATCAGTTTTTGCCATGTTTTATTGCATTCGGTTAAAGTCTAGAAAAATCCATGTTTGAAAGAATAGTTACCCTTTATTTATTTTTTATATATATTTAAACCTACCCTGGATTACTACCTCTACTCTGCCTGGTGTAAAGCATGAGAATCTAGGAGTATGGGTCCACCATTCTCATTGCGTGGGGAAACAATGCAGCATGGTGTCCCATGCCATGGCGGCCTGGCCATATGTGTCTGCATTATTCTCCCGGCCTCTGGAAGCCGGGAGAATGATGCAGAATTATTGGACCTTGGGAAAATGTTCTAAAAATCACGTTTTTTAACATCATGCCTGTGGGCCATAGACTCCATAGACGCTTAGGTCTTGTATGGTCTTACATGATAAGTAAATAAATAAATGTAACCACATATAATGTATTTAACATAATGTTATTATAATAGGTGGTGAGAACGGCTGGCGGCCAAGTTTGGGAGGACGTGACTCTTCTAGATTGGGCCGACGATGATTTCAGAATGTTCTGTGGGGATCTCGGCAATGACGTCACTGATGAGTTATTGGTAAGTGTAACTTTTTCTGCTTATATAGGATGTGTCAAAGTGACTAATAAAGTGGTTGTCACCATGTTCATTGCGAAAGCAGACAATTGCAAAACACTATTGTGGCCTAGTAAAATGTTTTTTATGCTCCGTTTAAAAGACCGGGCTTCATAGTGGTAGCGAAACACGTGGGCAGTGAGTACCAAATTTTGACTGATTGGCACAGGAAAGATGAGCCTAACTGATTAGTTCGAAAGTGTAACCAATTAGCTAGAGTCCAGCTATATTATTAATCCTACAATATATTTCTTAAGTTATTAACATGTTGGTTTTGTTTACAGACGCGAACGTTCAGCAAGTACACCTCCTTCCAAAGAGCAAAGGTGGTCCGAGACAAGCGAACCAACAAAAGCAAAGGTTTCGGTTTCGTCAGCTTTAAGGATCCCGGAGACTTTATTAAGGCTATGAAAGAAATGGATGGTAAGATTACTTTGAGAATCATTTTCAGATGAACTAATATATCCCAATTGACCCCCTGGGTGTAGGTCACGGTGCTGCACTGTCTGTTACAATGAGTATGGTGATCACTATTGGATTTTACTCATATTTGCCTTTGGGCAGAGTGGTCACTTTGGCAGGCCTTTTATAAAATAAACAACACAACATCAATTTAAAGTCAGTGGTAAATATTTACAATGTTTTTAACTTCCTTGTTGGTTTAGCGTATGCGGTTGCCGATCAAGAGGTTCGATTCCCGGGACCAAATGTTTTTGTGATCTGCAAATATTTGTTTCGGAGTTGAGTGTGTTCTTTGCATATATACATATGTATGTATTTACAAAAAAAGTATACATGTATTTAAATCAATTAGACTAGTTCTGCTTAATTTGGGCCTAGAAGGTGTGGTGTGTTAGGCGACCCCGGACTATTTATATATATTTATTAACTTTCAGGTCGTTACGTAGGGAGCCGCCCTATCAAGCTAAGAAAGAGTACCTGGAAGAACCGAGCCCTGGATGTTGTGAGGAAGAAGGAGAAGGAAAAGGCAGCTTTGCTCTCTCTACTTATGTCCGGAAACAAGAGCTGACAGCAGTACTAATTAGTTTCTAACATTGAGTTAGTTGACTTCCCGTCTGCTGTGGTAATGTACCGTGACTATTTGTTATATCTACGCGTTCGTATGTGTATACGTCCGTACGCGACCTAAGTCAAGTTGTTAGGACAGTCAGTTTAATATTAAAAACCAAGTTGTATGAATAGGATAACTTAAAATACAAACAAACTCCCGGTAATCCGACAAACATTTTCGAAGGCAGTGTCGGACTATCGACATTGTCGGATTATGGAGCACTGCCTAAAACCTCTTATAATAATTCGGCATTTTTAACAAAAGAGCTCCTTGTAATCTGACCAATTTTATAACACATCCAATGATAATCATACTTCATAATGTAAAATTAAACAAAACAATAGCTTACGTTATATTATAAAGTTAACTTCATTAATATTTATAGTACTATTAGGAAATAAATAAGTACAAACAAGTTGTTCATACTAAAATAATCATGTCAATCAATCAAACATTATGAATAAAATACGAATGAAATTTGAATGATGAATGAAAATGAAATTTAGCGCGATGGTGGGGGCGCGTACAAGTTGTAACCTGTTCAATCATGTATTAGTGAAGATTGTCAAAATATTTAGAAATAATAACAGACATGTCGGATTACAAGGGGGGCCGGATTACCGGGGGTCCATTGTATTACCCAAAGTTAGAGACAAGGAGTGTTAGTGTATTAGTCAAATGTAATGAATTGTTTCGTTTAAAACCTGTGTAGGTGTTATATATTACACAAAATCGCATGTGATCTAGCTAACAAGTAAAAAAATTTATATGTACCTATGTGGAAAATCCTTACTAATATTATAAATTCGCAAGTAACCCAGTAAACGAAATTTGGCATGGAGATACTTGACTTCCTATTCCGTATTCATTTTTTCTCTGCATCGCCCAATCGGTCGACAAAAATCACGAAATATCACCGGGGGTTTTGTATAAGATATCACGTTTATTTATTTTTATGTCAAGCGCACGGCAGTGTCCGTTTCCAGGCCAAATTTTAAGATTTTTTTAACTTACTAATACTACACGTGATTTTGGTAGGGGGGGGATTGTCCTAAACTTCACCACGGGGGAGGGAGGGGCTAAAAAGGGCTAAAAACCATCACGTGATTAATGGACGGCCCCAAGGGATTTAGACACCACATGAATTACCACACCACACTAGATTTTCCCGTCGCTCTTTTCGGGCTCGGGGAGCCCTTCTCCTGAGAGGCACCCAGGGAACCCAGCTACTCCTACTTTTGACATTATGGGTTGTATGAAACTCCACAAGTTTTGTTTCCAAAACCTTTCTAAGAAGAGGCCTCCTATGTTTCGTGGTGGATGTTAGAGGTATAGATATAGGCTTTATCATCTTCAAAAGTATTTTTATTAGACGACCGTGGAACATCATCACTAACCCTTAATGTCCCACTACTGGGTTCGGGTCTTCTGGAAACACGCTTGCCGAGTGTGGGTTAGGAACTGGCAAGATTAGGTTGTTGCTATGTAATCTTGCTATTGGATGTTTTAAGCCGTCCGAAGGCTCCAACGAAGCTTAACAATTGCTATCCTGTTGGACATAGAAAAGAGATTTAGAGATGAAACACTGTTTAACAAAAGTTGTAATAGCTTTATAGTAGTATAAATATGACTAAAAGAGATTCATTAGTCTGCAGTTTAAGTATAAGCTAGGCTAGAAATGTCAAGTAAATTGAACTAGTAAGCTTAACTTCTAATTTTTGTTTGACACTAATAAAATAATAGTTTTACTTCAGAAAGCATGCATTTGACACTACTTTTGGTTTGACAATACTATTCGGCTGAATACACTCCTGTCTTAGCTAAAGAAAATCTGTAAATAGTTTGTTCCTTTAATAGTAAACTTGAACTTTGCAATGTAACATTAGGAATGTAGTTTCCGTAGTTTTTATGTAATAAATAGTTTTTATAATGCAAACTAGTGTTATTTTATTACATTTATACTGTACAAACATACATGAAATGGAGAACGCCATGACTCTGTGCAACATGTGGATCACACAATGTCGTCCCAAGTGGGGTTCAAACCCACTCACTCAAATTATCAATGCAATCAATTATATAACTAAACTGCACATTGCTATTTTTTAGTGGGTTAGGTGTAGGAACTGCTGTTATTACGCCATCTGTACAAGTGTACGTAGCTGGGGCAACCTATTGTTTTCAATCGATAACTTTCTGAATTACATAGAAGAAAAGAGATGGTCCAAAAAAACCCAGAATCGATTGGGACTAAATAGGTATCAGTAGGTTCATTATAATGCACAATATACTCCACCGTAAGCGCAACGCCGAAATCAATGGGATATATGAGCTGACAAAGTCTGTATGAAAAAATCATGATTACTTGTGATTTTTAACAGTTTATACAATATCAGCAATATAGTACGACTATAACGACAGGATTACTTTACTATAGTTCACTTTCAACCATTTATGTTTATAATTATTACTCATCACTAAAAAGAAACAATTATTTTTACTAATAAAAAATTAACAATTCGAGCTTGCTAATACTTACACCCCATTGATTTTAGCATTGCGCTTTGGGTGAGGTAAATTGTGCAATTTAATGAAACTACTGATACCTATTATGTCCCATTGATTCTGGGTTTTTGGTCCATACAATATGACCAATATGACCTTTATACAGTATTAGAAAGTTAAAACTTATAGTTTAGCTATATGGGCTAGGAGTATAAACAATATGGCGGCATACTTGTAATTCAATTTGGCAAATTCATATTGCAATTATAGTTATACCGGCATTATTTCTTTAATATTTTTTATAAAGTGCGTTTTTATATAAATTTAAGCCTAACAAAGTGACTACTCTGCCTGATAGAAATCATGGGTAGAATCCAGGAGTATGGGCCACCATCCTCACTGTGATTGCATACAATGCGGCATGGCCACACTATGCTGTCTTAGTGAGATTATTCGGCATCATTTACTTCTAATTTTATCTTCTGTGTGAGAATAGTACTGCCCCGATCGAGACGGTCCATTCATCCTGAAATCAACTTGGCTCTACTACTATGTTTGTGTTGACCAGATTTAATAACCTTCTGAAACATTGTGCTGCGTTGAATTTGATATACAGGTTGGGAAATGAGGACAAGCTAATCCATCTTTTAAACCGTTTTATTTATATTCGTCATACTTTTCAAACTTTCACCTGATTGGTTTATTTTTTATGAAAATAAGTAAATTAATTTATCATTCATTAATTTAGCTCACGCTCTGACACATTTTGAAACGACCTCTTTGTGTTATAGACCAGGGTAGAAGTCTCTTAAAATAATTAAAAGTGAACATAAATTAAAGTATAATGAAACCCATTGTAAAAGGAGGAGAATATTACAAAAATTAAGGAAAAAATAATTTACGGGCGATCTGAGGTCGGGAAGGGGGAGAGGGGGGTGCTTAGGAAAAAAACGCTTATCTCGATTTCCGGTAAAACTACAAGTCCTATGGAAAAAAGTTAAAGGGCAAAGTTGTAGGTAAAAAAAAGATCTACAACTTTTGAGTTTACACTTTTTTCACATAACCTCAAATTTTATTTGAAAAATTCAAAAAACCAAGTTTTTAGTTTTTTATTTTTATCTTTTAGTAAATATGCATATACGCATATAATGTAAAGAAGTTTCTGCAACTTTCTCAAAAAATTGTAGATGTTTTATTAAATATTAGCTTCACTATTTATTTGTTTGTTAATTATAGTAGTATATTTCGATTTGCAATATTTTTGTTTATCTACAATGATAAACAAAAATATTGCAAATCGAAATAAACATGTAATCTTACGTTTTTCGAGTCATTATAGTGTAAATTGTAATAAATATCTCAATAACGATAAAAAAAATCGAATTCCAGTTTTTTAATTCTTTGCATTTTCTGAGAAGATTAACTATGGTAATATATATTATATATATTTTTACATAATCGCAAAATAGAGATTTCATCAAGTAGAAAACACCCCATTTTTTTGAAAAAAGTTGATATTTTGACGGCTGAATTTTCAATTGAAAATTAGGGTTTTTTCGGTATTCAGTCAAAATGAGGTAAAAATAGATGTTTCAAATCAAATAAATTACGGTGTATTCAGGACCTAAAAGGGTAAGTTTAAGTAAGGTAAGTAAAAAATAATTTTATTTGTAAAAGATAAAATTAAAAAACCAAAAACTTGGTTTTTTGAATTTTTCACATTAAATTTGAGGTTATGTGAAAAAAGTGTAAATGCAAAAAATGTAGATCTTTTTATTACCTACAACTTTGCCATTTAACTTTTTACCATAGGACTTGCAGTTTTGCCGGAAATCGAGTTAAGTCATTTTTTCCCTAAAACCTCTCCCCTTTCCCGACCTTAGGTCGCCCGTAAATTATTTTTCCTTTAATTTTTGTAATATTCTCCTCCTTTTACAATGGGTTTCATCCTACTATAATTTATTTTGTTTTCAAACATTATCGGCACTAGTCTATTAGAATAAATAAATGTTATAAGAATCTGAGCACAATGGTTTCTATTATTTAAAAGAATATTATATATATATATTATATATACAGTAATATACATCACTAGTTACAAATATTTATGAGGAAAGAGTAAAAACCATTAAAAATCAATAATTTATTAATGGTAAGATTTTCTTTGGCTCATTTTCTCCAATCTAAACAAATAGAAATACTTTTACATTTTTTTATCATACAGGGTTTGTCACACATTTCATGATACCACATAAAAAAATACCTGCAATAAGCTGGTTCTGAGACCCAATTACATATGAAAGAAGAAACTCGAGTTATGGTCCTTATGGATATGAGTTAAGTACTTCTTTTATAGTAAGTATGTTTGTTTTTCATTGAAACTATGGACCGTTAAATATACTATGTCATAGATTTATTATCACCAATATGTCCACATTGTCTTTCAATCTCCTAATATTTTTTTGTTTTAATTATGTAATCTGAATAAATTGATTAAAAAAAATACGTATTAAATTCACACCACTTTTCAACCACCTCTCTGCGTTAATACTCAAGTATTACACAGAAACTAACGAACAGTCTTATAACGCATAACGTATTTTGTACAAGTAAACTTTTAATTAAACGATTGGTAATAATATTATAATATAATTAAATACTTTATATAATCTAATTAAGTTATGAAACACATCAGCCTATTTTTTTTTACTTAGTTCTTTTAGACAATTCAAGTCCAGTCACTATCATTTTTATGACTTGGTAAATTAATACTCAAACAACAAAATCCAATCACTTAAATTACTTGTATAACTGCTAGCTCAATAAAGAATACTGGTCGCAAGCTTGTAACCTACGGAATTAGTGAAACAACCACTTTTATTTTCATTTTGAAGTTTAGTTTATAGAACAAATCAGTTTTTTGTTAATTTTAATAATAGAAAGCTACCACACTAGGAATAATTCTGGGGGAATTTACAAACATATAGGAAACCTCAGATGATAGATACGAAACGATACAAATTACACCCAGACTCAGAACAACAACTGGATCACACAATTCACAAAGTGTTTTCTGAAACAACTACGCGGCTACGTCATCCGTGCTGTCAAAATATCCTAATTAGACAGTTTAGAAATGACCAAAAGTATTATCAAGTGAGAGCTTCATAGAGACTTAGTCTACTGGTTGTTCTCGTCCCGCAGGAGTGGTGTGTTGCGCAGGCGCAGGGGCCGAGGCCGCGCGGGGCGGCGGCGCGGCGGCACGGTGCTGGCGCCGGCCGCGTACAGCGCGTCCAGGCAGCAGCGCTCGTCGCCCTCCAGCAGACCCGACGTGTGCGGACAGAACGGCGTCGTGAAGTCTTCCAGGCAATACGCACCGAATGCACTATCGAATCGAAATAATGATTTTTTTATTATAAAATTTCATTCGCAACGCATTGAAAATTCTTATAATTTTCTTTGAGTCAGTTTTCTTGTAAAGTACAATTATTGACAACTGATTTTTGAATTGACATAGTGGTATCTAGATTATTCTAGATCCAAATTAATCAGAAATATCTACGTACCTACTTTACTATTTAACAAAGCAAACAGACAAATTGAAAACGTATGTTACTTGACTAGGGGGGACTGATCGTCAAAACTTAAATGGAATAAAAACAGAAATGGTTTGTCTGTCGACAGTAGAAATATACAGTGTAGTATACTGACGTCATGGGAGCTGGTTGTCCGATAGGCACGGGCAGGGCGGAGGCGCGCGCGGGCGGAACACGCACTGAACAGCGCCGGCCGCACGGGGCCGCTGCACGCGCTCGGAACAGACTCTCCGCCTGGTAGCAGACCGACCAGATGTGACTGCACAGGGCCTCGTCTGCAGCGATGGAAATACATGCCATCTTAAAATTGAACTACATCTGATTCTTACACAAATTACCTAAGTTTAACAAATTTTATGATTATTTTTTTGTGACTTTGTGACACCATAAAAATTTTAAATATAAACCTATCCATATAAATAAAAAAAATTGGAGTGTCTTTATGGACCTAAAACCAAATGAACATTTATTTAATAAATGCATATCAAAATATCAAAGTATATGCGGTACTAACATCAACTAGGCAATTTCTAACATTATTGTCGGTCCGTCTGTCTATCTATTTGTTCCAGCTAATTTCGTTCATAAATAAGTCAACATAACATTAACAATTGGACACCATTTGAATTCAGAAATTTTTTGATATTAATCATACAATGCATCTAAACGAGATGCGTAAAAAAAATCTAATTTAAATAACTTACTGGGCGTATCTTCACAGTAGGGCTGACTCCTTCCACCATTGAGACAGAAGTCAGCATGTCCCAAACGAGCTGCTTCACCATACCTTCCTGCGTTAGTGTGCAACACGTGAACGGCACGGGCATCGCCAGGGTCCAGGCGTAGAGCAGGCGCTGAGCGAATTAATGGACGGGCAGGATCTAGACCTGGAAATGTTAAAATCATCATCCTCATCATCATCATTTTGATTAATTTGGATCAATTTTAAATTCTCGCGGACCACTGGTTGGAAATTATTGGTATAAATAAAAAATAACCCACCATTTTCACAACTCTGAGATACAACTTGGTTTACGTTGATGAGACAGTACTTTTAGTATATTGGTATATTAAGACACTTACCAATAATTCTATTGAGCCTAAACGTCAAATAATTCGCTATAATTCCACACATGTGAGCTCCGAGCGAGTGTCCCACACACGTGAACTTCTCAGTCCTGAGTCCACCGCGCCGAAGTACTCCCAGTGCCTCGGCTACACACCGGGCTACTGGTCGGAGGTTGTGTACTGCAGCTACGTAGCAAGGAGGCTGGCAGAGAACTCCCCAATCTAGCATGAAAACGTTATAACCGCCACGTCGGATGTACGCTGAAAAGAAAATTCTTTAACAATTTTCAGTTCTATTGAAAATGTCATTTTTAGCCAGTTTTACCAGCAATTGATAAAGTTTCAGTTAGTTAGTAGTAACTGAACACTATGTGTATTTATGTTGTACAGATAAAAGTGGCTGATGACGTGCACATTAATCTTTAACCGAGACTAGCCCTTATACGGTTGTGTTTATTTTTGAAGAGATAGTTAGATGTATATAACAATACCCTTGTATGGGGCAATTCATTTATTACGTAAGACGATTTTTAGTTTAGTTTTTAAACCCCTCCCACATCTTACTGGGCTCCACCGTAATAAGAATGAATAGGAAAAAATAAGATAAGTCGGGCTATATGTTGCTGCCTAAATTTTGATTTTAACTTATGATTTATGAATTTGGACATTAAAATACTGAAGAACGCGTCAAAATTTTATATATTTATGTATATGTACAGAATTTCCAAGAATTTACACGTACATATTTGATTAATTTAATCAAGAAAACTATTTTTTGTCATGTCAAACCATTTAAAATCATAGACAAAGTGAACGGGTTCCTTATATTAAGTAGGTCTAGTGCTTTGGAATAGCCTTTTTTTTTAAAACTACTTACGAATATACCTTAGGAATATACGAGCCGTGTCTCAGAGGATTTTACAAACATACATTAAACGAACACAAAGAACACCCAGACGCATAACAACAATTTGTGAATTTCACACAAGTTATTGTTCCATGTGGGATTACACCCCACAACACTTGGTGCAGTAGAAAGCAGCGTCCGTACCGTGTTGCCTAAAAGTTTTCTGTGACACAGCGGTATTACTTAGACTCATATCCTAGACTCCTTTATAAGGAGAGGCCTATGTCCAGCAGTGGACTGTTCAAGGCTGTTGATGATATCCTAGACACCATCCCGGCTCATCAAGCCGCTAGAGAGGACAGAGGAACATTGCAGTACGGTGGACATGCCAGCCTATACATTTCGAAGTATATTTCTCATAGGGTCACACTTATCTTTTAATAAACGACCATAATTATAATCTACTAGTATGTGTTAGATTTCAATAAAAGGATATTTAGGCTTGTTAGTACTTATCCTAAAATTTAAAGTAACTAAATGTGTATTACGTAACCAAGTACTAATTCTTTAACTAGCATTATCGCAACCTATCAACTTTAAGTTCATCGAACTTCATTGAAATCGCTAGCACCAACATGGAGAAAGCCGTGAGAGTCGACATTTTGCGATTGTCATGCAGTGCGGTTCGCTCCAAGTTGTCGGTTCCTAAATAGTTCCTGAATGAAGAATTACAACTGTGTGCCAATACTTTCACCTTTTATTATCCATACTGCAGAAGAAAATTAAATGCAATTGACAGATGCACAAGGTGAGGTACTTTAGAAAATTGCACTTTCCATTAAATTTAACATTTTCTTTGAAACACTGATAAGTACTACTCAATAATAGGTGATTGTAAAAGCTATAGTTATATAGTAATAGCAGTAAACACCATTCAATATATTTAAAAAAATGTAAAGTTCGTGGAAAAGGACGTAGTACCTACCAGTATTTACCTACGTCCTACTTCAATTTAAATCAAACTATTTCAATGACGGTAACGCCAACTGAATATTATAGACCAAGAGCCCACGAGATGGTCAGACGTTATTTTATAAAACCTGAATTACCAATATCAACATGAATAATATTTACATACAAACGTCAAAAAATTCCTCCCCATATTCGTTTACTGATAGCGTTCCCAAAAGACTGGCAGCAATATTCCATAAACCTATAATATCTATTACATACCTACCTATAAAAATAACTCAAACCAAACTTCATAGTCGCTAATCGTTTTGCACTTGTATTGATATTAAATAACGCATGTCTGGCCCTGGTGGGCTCTTAGGCTATTGGGAATACCTACATAATATGTAGATGTAGTATGTAAGTAATGTAGAAAATACTTATTAATAAATAAATTAATAAACTAAAAAAAATTATATCGGAAAACTGGACAGTTTGTTTCAAGCTATTCGGCGTTATTTAAAATGAACTCACCATCTCTGAGCACAGTGATAGGCAACGTATCATCACCCCCAGCGTACCCATGCACGAGAAGGATCGTCTCGTGGGTCGGATCCCAGCCATTCTGACGCAGCCAGTCTTCGCTGTTTAAGTCTACCTGGAAACAAAAAGCATAATGAGTTTATACGGTGACGTCGCTGTTTTCTACTGAACAGAACCATTAATAATAATAATAATAATGTTTTTATTTTACTCCCACAAAGTACATGTCATATAGTGAATTAAACTTATAATATACGTTTCTGTGGGAGTCAGGAAGCCAAACTAGGATATGCCCTGTGCTATGGATTCCTGGGTCCCCCCTCACGGAGTTAATACTTTAATAGGATATTACAGTACGAAAGGGCAAAATAAAAAAGAAAGACGACAATAACATTAAGAAAAAAATTAAAGGTGTTTGTTTGTGTGTGTGTGTGTAAAAGTGTTGTGTGAGTGTATGTGTATGTATGTACGCGTGTATGTGTTTATAAGAATGTGTAGTGATGTAGCTGTGTAACTGTGTGTGTGTGCACGTATGGGTGCTTATTTAACGCAGTTCTTTGCAAGTGATTCCATTACTGCAAATTAGTCATTAAAGAAACAGAAGGATTACGAAACAATTTTTAGAAGAGACTCTGTTTCGTCATAATCAAGTTTTAAAAGCCACTTAGTAATTTTATCCTTACACTTAATTCTTGTTAGGTTCTGAACGGAGAGCAGTTGATTCGCTTTGTTATACAATCTGCTTGCCCTAAAGCTAAAAAATTTTTGTGCAAAAGAAGTTTTCACCGGAACGGATTCACAGACTGCGAAGTGTCTTCGGGAGTTAGTTTTGTTATGTATTGTCGAAACGTCTATGGAGACATGAATCTTCAGAATAATTGACAAAATGTAAAGTTTTCTGATCGTTAATACATTTGCTTCACTGTAAAGACTATTTGTAGGATAAAGTCGAGGCCTAAAGAGAGCAATTTTTAAAATAAGTCGTTGCACTCTTTCGACGGTTAAAAGTTTTGTTTTATCCGCGCCTCCCCAGATGGGGATACCGTACGATAGAATTGCGTGCTAACACTGTATGATTCATAAATTGTTGTTCAGAGTCCAGGTGTTCGTTACTCCCGCAACACAGGATTTGCGTGAACTATTGCGTGCATTTGCGTGGGGTTTTTTTTATAGAGAGAGAAAACAGTTACACGAGGATACGGAACTCCATAGTTATTGCTAATTCTGTGAAATTAAAAGGATAAAATTATTGAAAAAATATCATTTTAGGTACACTCTTCACAAACTTAAATAGATATATTTGAAATCAAATTTCTTTTTTTATTTATTTTTATGTATGTTCAGCGATAATTTCGTCGTTTATGAACCGATTTCAAAAAATCTTTTTGCATTGAAATGGGCGTAGCTTACAGGTGGCCATCGTCACCATATCGAGATCGGATGATGGGATCCCAAGGAAATCGAGGGAACACCTCAAATATCATAGGCACAATTGTCGTGATTTGGGTACTCGGAATAGTTTTTCATTGAAGTCGGTTCCTTTTTGTTAAAATTATAACATTTCTCGTTCAAAATTAAACTATGAGAAATTTATGAAACCCATTATTTTGGTACAATGATTTTGAAATTTTTGAAAACACAGGTAATTTGAAAAAGAATTCTTTTGACAGATGCAGACGAAGTGGCCAGGGTCAACTAGTGTCAGTATGGTCATGGTCATACAACATACAACTCTAAAAGAATATATTTACGTTGCAATGTATCGTTTGCAATGATTAATTATTTTTATATGATTCTAAGCAATGATAAGCTTTGTTCTTGGATTAATTATGAGACTCATTGAAATCCTTTCCATAGAGGGCAAATAGTTGCATGATGAACACAATTATTTATTCTTAACAACTGACCTTAGCGAACCTGCCCTATAATTGAACACTATTTAGTTCGACTCTTTGACAGTCTGTCCAAACATCCTATCTATACAAATAAATAAAATTGGCCAAGTGCGTGTCAGGCCTCCCATAGAATAAGATTCCGTAGTCATCCATAATGGAAGGTAAATTTAAAATCGTATGCAATAGATAATTGTAAGGTTTACTTATTATTTCTTTATTTTTGTACGAAGTTTTCAAGTGAGTGCATTTTACAAGTAAGGCCCCTATAACTCCTGAAATAATAAAGTTATCAAATCCGCTATAGTTTTCCTTGAAAGTTCAAAATATGGACTATGTGCTTTTAGAGGGGGGGACACACCCTGTTTTGCAAAAACTTTCGCTTTAAAATTGAATAACTCGCAAACGGATGCCTAGATCGAATAATTAGTTTCAGCAACCTCACATTTTTTTTAAAAGACCTATTTAATGATACCCCCCATGGAGGGATAGACGCGAAAAAAACGTGTAAATCCCCACTTTACGTGTATATTTATGCAAAGTTTCATCCTTCTAGTACTAACCGTTTGGGCGGTAGGTCGAGGACGGACAGACGGACGGATATGGCGAATCTATAACGTTTCTAAGTCATGAACTACGGAACCCTAAAAAGGAAGTGTCTGAGTACTATCAAATGAACAGTTTTTAGGGTTCCGAAGTTTATGACTCGGAACCCTTATAGATTCGTCAGGTCCGTCCGTCCTCGACTTACCGTCCAAATGGTAAGTACTAGAAAGATGAAACTTTGCATGAATATGTGTTGTAATTACGTCGACAAAGGGCTACAATAAAATTATGAAAAATATTTTTATATGGGTTAATAATAAAAAAATAATATAAAAAAGTCATCTTCACTTTACGTGTAGTATTTTTTTTTAGGTATCATTAGATAGGTCTTTTAAAAACAATAAAGGGTTTCTAAGACGATGTTTTGATTTAGGTATCCGTTTGCGAGATATTCCACTTTAAAGGACACTATTTTGTAAATCCCCCCCTCTAAAAGCTAAACTGCTGGCTCAAAAAATCTGTCAAAATTCGTGATGATGGTCCATATAATGAAATTTGAAGGATGAGATCACTTTGTTAGTTCAGGAGTTATAGAGGCTTAACTTGTAAAATGCGCTCACTTGGAAAACGTCATACAAAATTAACGCATTAATAATAATAATAATAATAATAATAATAAGAACTTTATTTGATAAACATAGCATACAAGGTTTAATGCGATATTTTTAAACACTATACAAAGTAGAAGTATTTTTTGAGGCTTGTAACACTTGTCATTGTCAATTGACATTACTGTCAACTGTCAATGCCAAATGACGTGGCATTGATTTTTAGTGTGTAAATTAGCATCACATTATGAAATTCACACGTAAAGTTAATGCATATTACATAAATGGAATCGAATGCCAAAAATTACAAAAACAAAGTGTACATTAACTGGTGCATAACAAAAGTAGGTAAGCCTCTGAAATAGGGCACTAAGCAGTCAATAGTGGTAATATGGGCTGTACGCCATGTCTAACAAAATAGGTGGACACTCAGCATTTACTGCAACGGACTTAGACCATCGCAGAACTGATTTTCAGTGCCCCCCGTAGCAGCCGATTTAATGCCGATAGCAGCTAAGTTAAAGTTAAATATTAAAAATTGTTAAAGTGGTAAGTCCAGTATGAAATATTCTACAATTACAATAATAACATTCTTACAAACACAATAATAATTACTCAAAAATAATCATTAATTCCTTTCAGGGGGAATATAACAAAACAAATATAGAACCAAAGTGAGACTAAAACAAATAAAACAAAAAGCAAGTAATAATTAAAGATCAAATTGATACCCAAAACAAATTATAAATTAAATTATAGTTAAAAAACTGTCATCACACCGGGACACACCAGGACACCATGGGAGATGTTACCCCATCTGTATTAATAACATACTGTTCATGGATCAAAAACCTGAAGGTACGTACGTAACTATGGTCATAGCTAGTTGTTTTTGTTGTTCTAAAAGGTATTTTTTAAATTTGAATTTAAAAGAGTAAATGGATTTCAGGTCCCTAATGGGTGGTGGTATTGAGTTCCAGCATCGCGTGGCTGCATATTTAAAACAACCACGAAATGCAGCTGTTTTATGTCCCGGTATGCTGAGAGCTCCAGCCGATGGCCGAATGGAATAAGCGAAGTGGTTACGCCTCCAGTCTATTGTCTCATGTAGATAGGTAGGACTACATTTTTTTATTACGCCAAAGAGTAAGCTAGCTAAATGCAGCTTCCTTCTGGCTTCCATCTTTATGATGTCATGGTCATTTATGTATGGTGTTACGTGATGACGTCTGGGAATATTAAAACAGAACCGAGCGCAAGCATTTTGGACCCTTTGTATTAAATTTTTTGTTCTTGCCAGTAAGCATGGACCGTACACTACATCACAATAGTTAAACTTAGATAATACTAGGCTGTCTACTAACTGTTTCCTTAAGGGTATACTGATGTAGTCACGGATGTTATACAAAGTTTTGAGTCTATAAAAACAAGTTTTAACTATGTTACTTATATGAGCTTCAAACCTCAGCTCAGGGTCCATCAGCAGTCCCAGATTGTAAGCCTCATCAACCCTTGCAATCCTTTGTCCTTTTACAATAATGACAGGGTCATTTTGCAAAACAGACTGGATCTGCCCCTTACTACCCAACACCATAAATTTGGACTTTGTTGGATTTAAGACCAATGAGTGTTCTTCAGACCATCTAACTACCCTCTCCAAGTCCTCGTTTATTTTGTCCGCTGCAGACTTGGTTTCATTTGGTTTAAAATTAAATAACAGCTGAGTGTCATCTGCATATATGTGGTATTTGCAGTTTAAGAAGCAATCAGTCATGTCAGCTGTGTACAATATAAATAAGAGAGGCCCCAGTATGGAGCCTTGTGGAACTCCTCTTGTTACAGCTTGGGGTCGAGAAGACATGACTGATCCATCCTCCTTATGCAGCTCTACCTGCTGTGACCTATTTGTGAGGTAGCTGTGGAACCACTTTACCGATTCAGGGGCAAATCCGTAGTACGATAACTTAGATAGGAGAAGGGATGTATTAATGGCATCGAATGCACGCGAGTAGTCGAGCAGGGCAAGAATTGTTCCCTCTCCGCGATCCCTAGCTTCCAGTATGGTACCTACCACATCACATAAGGCTGTTGCGGTGCCGTGATTCTTCCTAAAACCAGACTGTTTCTCCGGAAGGATGCCATTGGCCTCCAGGTATTTTATGACCTGCATGTATACCACTCTTTCAAGTACTTTTGACAAACAGGGTAATATGCTAATAGGTCGTAGATCCTTGGTGGTACTTGGAACATTAATTTTAGGTATAGGGCGGACAATAGAGGCTTTCCACATGCTTGGGAATGTTTGGGTGGTAATGGAGGTGTTCACAATATCTGTGATAATATCTAATGAGTTTGGCAGTGTAAGTGTTATCATTTCTATATTTAATTTATCTATACCTATAGCTTTAGTCTTAATGTTATTCAAAATAGTTAGTATAGTATGTTGATCTACAGGTTCTAGCTTGAAATATAAGTTTGGTTTGTATCTGTGGAACTCATAATATGTCAGTCTGGATATACTTACCCCATGGTCACCCGGCACATTTAGGAAATCCCTGTTAATACCATCCGGATCATTCAAATGATCCGGCAAGAATTTAGGTTGATGTGATGGCAATACTATATTTTTTAAATTTTTCCACAAAGATCTTGGATTGTTAATATTATTATTAATGTTTATTCTGAAATATGCTGATTTTTCATTATATAAGGCTACTTTAGCCATATGTTTTAAATCTAAATAATATTTTTTTTTTGATGCTAAATTTGTCTGCTGAAATACTCTCCTAGCCCTATCTCTCAAGCCAAAGATTAATCTAACATTTTCTGTTATCCATGGGGTGTACTCGCCTTTAAACAATGTGTGCTTTACAGGAGCATGGTGGTCAAACAGTTGAATAATGTGTTTTGAGAGGCCTTCCACCATGATGTCCACCCCATCTTGTAAGGATAAAGCCCGCCACGGAATATGCTCCATATCTATATTAAAAGGGACTTGCAAAATGTCCTTGAATGGTCTATATGTAACCCATCTTTGTTTGACTTTTTCCTTCCTGAATACCGACTCACATGTTACTATAGAATGATGACCCAAGTCGGGAACATGACTCACAACTACATTTCTTACATCAACATCTGTGCATATAATATCTATTAGTGTGCTACTGTTTCCTATGAAATGTGTAGGAGTGTCAACTACTTGATGCATGTTGTTGTAGTGTAAAAAATCTTGCAGTTTCTTAGTGTTTATGGCACACCCATCAAGCATGTTAATATTGAAATCACCCAAGAGAATGATGTGATCATAGGGGGATAGTGCACTAATGCTTTCAGTTAGGCTGTCCAAAAATTTGTCAACAGACAACCAAGGAGGCCTGTAAGCTGTACCCACCAAAAGCTTTTTACCAGCTATGGTTAATAAAAGCCAATATTGTTCCACCTCTTTATGCGCGGGGTGGCTTCTGGTTTGCACTTTGATCCCATTTTTTATATAGTATCCTACTCCCCCACCGCGACCATCCCTAATGGAATTAGGTCTTGGAATGTGCCTCAGCCTATAACCTGGCACTGCTGGTGCTCTCCCCTCCTCACCAGACCTCAACCAAGTCTCATTTATAGCCATGATGTCGACTGAGTGTAGACTCATTGCCACTAGAAATTCATCATGTTTAGTTCCCAGAGAACCTGCATTAAAAAGACCAAATTTTAAATATATTTTTTTACGGGTCATTATAACATAACTTAATACTATTATATTTAGAAACCATTATATTTAATGTATTTAGTAACTGTTTGTTAATATGTTCTTTTGCTTGCCACCTGCAGGTAGTCATCACGCAAACCATAGTGGCCTTAGACTTAAAATGAGTATCCAGCGTAACCACAGCCAAGCTCACCTTCATTATTGTAATCTTTATAGAAAATACAACTCTCATAACCTTATGATATAAGATATTGAACAACATTGTAAACACTTGTTTCAGTTTTCGTTTCGCAAGGTGAACAAGGTCTATAAAGTGTTTTTTAATATAAATCTGTACATAATATCTGTAAATAATTACATGTAAGAAATGACTGTAATGAGTTTTAAAAAAATATAATTTGTAAATAGTTGTATATGATTTAAGGTATAGAATTAGTAATAAGTGTGGATTTAGTTTTGTAATAGTTCCAGTCATAGCAAAGATAACTATCAACAACACTATCACAAAGGTAGCCAAATATAGGAGGCATATAAAGAATCTGAGATACATACTCAGTATATTTTCAAATTTATAAAATAACGGTGATAATCTATTAGTCACTATTACACCACCAGACACATGAACACAGAGACACAAAAACATAACTGTGCTAATCCGTGGAAGTCGTGGCTGTTTGCTTACCAAAAACCCGTTCGAGATCATTCTCCGAGCGAATAATGTATGTGCGTTTTCCATCAGCTTCCTTGGTCAGTATCCTTCCGCGATTCGTCCATGTGAATCTCCAGCCCAGACCAGCAGCTGCTTGTCGGGCGCGGTAGAACAGATGTTTGTTTGTTCTGGTGAGTCTCTCGTTTAGGTAGAAGCGTCGCGCCGGGGCCTCGATGCCGAGATCCGCCGAAGTGGCCCCGCGCCTCACGCGGGCGCTCCGCAGCAGCTCGTCCCGCAGCCCGCGCCGCGCCAGCCGCACCACGATGTGGCGGCACCGCGACGCCCCCGCCATAGCTCCCGACTCACGTGACCGCTCCACACGGGGGCCCACGCGCTCCGCAAAAACTATGTCCCGTGCCTCCAAGGCCACACCCAACTTTCGGGCCACCAGTTCCACCGAGTGAAAAACATTCTCCCCGGGACTCTCGGGGAGATTCGAGATCTCGACGTCAGAGAGCAGCAGCTCCTGTTCTCGTTCGTTGAGCTCCATTTGCAGCTGTCTCACTGCATTGTCCAGCTGGTCCACAGCGGCTCCGGGTAAGGCAGTTTGTTTCTTCTCAAGGTCGTTTAGGCGACTCTCCAGGTGGTCGACCTTTTTCTTGGATGTAGCCACTGCTTGACGTAGGTCATTCATCTCGAGACGAATCTCCCGCAGCTCCGTTTTCATATCTTCCATCATTTCCTTCATTTCCGCTCTCATCAGCTTTAACTCGCGGACAATGTCAACATTTCGCTCTTGGTCCCTATCTGCAGAGCCAGTGACAGACTGCGAAGAGTCATATGAGCTGACGGGGGAACTCTTATTCTCGTCCTCACAAACTGGATGGTCACGGTCTCTAGCAAGTTTTCCCCTACATTCCTGACATTGCCATTCTTTATTTACCTTTGTCATGTTGACACAGGATAGGTGAAATTTTTTTGTACACTTGCAGCATACAGTGACACTCTTATTAGACACAAATTTGCCACACGCCGCACAGTTTGCCATTGTGTTTATTCGGTCTATTCGATAACAGATGGCGTTGCTGTCAAACTATATTCGAGGTTGTTTTTCAGGCTTAATAGACGAGTTATTCACTTGGCACTTCAGTAACCACACGATTACACACCCAGGGTCAAACAATTCAGCTTCACACAAGCACAAAGTTTCTATTTGTTCTTTTTTTTTTTTTTTTTTTTGTGGAATAGGGTAGGTTTTTTTTCACTGATCCGATATGTGTTTTTGTTATTTAGTTTAAATAAGATTACACTATGTTATATGTTTTGAAAAACACTGTATATTTTTTTATTAATCACACTAGACTTTGTTAGCAATTAAATTAATGGAACAAGAGGAGTAAATTATTTTTTAAATGAGCCTTAAACAGAGAACTCAACCGCTACTACCGACACCAAACCGACGAACTGACAATTATCTTTTGGATACGATTTTAAATCCACGTACCATTATGGGTGACTGAGAAACCCTTTCCTGTGCGTGGCCTTACACTCACTTGGCCGATTTCTTACTAAATGCATATGAAAGTATTTTAAGACATGCCAGATAGAGTTTTAATGGCAGAAAGCTAATGACATAAGAAGTAACTAAAATTAATTTTTAGGGTTCCGTACCTCAATAGGAAATAATGGAACCCTTATAACATCACTTTGCTGGTCTTTGATGGTTGGTTGTCTGTCTATCTGTCTAGACCCTTTATTTCAGGAACGCATAAAGGTATTGAGTTGAAATTTAAACGGTATACTCAGGTCTACGGTCCCTGGTAATGTTGAAAAATACACACCACTAAGTTTACCCAAACAAAGACACGGCCGTTTGTTCACCAAACAAACGCATATTTCGAACGTTTCTCCCGTCGACCTGGATCTATGAAATTTGCCAAGCAGTATCATCATTAACCACAAATTTCAAAACTCTACATTTGTGATTCAATCCTAAACACCTAAGATATAAATCTCCTAGACTTTATATTTTTCGCCAATTTTTTTTTTTTAATATAGAATGTCTATATTTGGAAGTGGTTTGTACAACATTGTATTTATCCCAAAAGTGTTTTTTAAACATGTATATTCATGATAATACTCCAAAAACATCCACTATGAACCGCTGAATAATTTAATACGATAAAGCGAGTCGGGTTGCTCTTACGATTCACAAAATTCGGCTTTAAGGCTTAAATCCCTTTATTTTCTATTCACGTATAATTTTATTAAATTTTAAATTGAATCTTTGAAAGCTGAAGAAATGGAGTATCATATGAGAGAGCTTGATGTGTACATTGCAAAGTATATTTAATTCGATTGTTACGATGCATTGAAGTGAAGTGCACATAGACAAGTGGCCGCTAATAATCGGCGAGGGTAAACTACGACGGCGCGGTCAGTACCTAGATGGGTGACCGTTTGTATCATGATTTGTTACGAGCGTTTCCGTGATTCGGAGGTCACGTTAAGGAGTTGGTCCCGGTTGCTATTATAAAATAAGTCATGAAGCTTGTGGAAACTTACAGACGACTTAAAAATATCCAACGATTAGATTTCGTAGCCACAACGTTGTCTTGCCAGTCCCCAACCCGCTCTTGGATAGCGTAGGGACGTATGGCCTTATCCCTCTCGTGAGGGGAGACCCGAGCACTCCACTGAGTGCTCGGGTCTCCCCACGAAGCGAAGCAAGTCTAAAAAAACTGGACAAGTGCTAATCGGACCTGGCCAATTGAGGGTTCCGTATATTTTTCTGTATAAATAAGGAATAATGCATCGTAATCAACAACCCTTAATGTCCCACTGGACATTAAGGGTTGTTGATTACGATGCATGTCCCACTGGACATTAAGGGTTGTTGATTACGATGCATTATTCCTTATTTATACAGAAAAATATACGGAACCCTCAATTGGCCAGGTCCGATTAGCACTTGTCCAGTTTTTTTAGACTTGCTTCGCTTCGTGGTATTACTCGTAATTTATTTAGATAGAATTAGGTATATGAATGGGTAGGTTATGGCCATGAAAAATTTAGGTCAGTAACACAATTCATGTACAGATTGTATACAAACCATGAATGGATGGTATGTGTTCGCAATAAAGTATGAGGACCTGTCGCCGAGGAAGGAGAGCGCCCCTTGAGGACAACTAGCGGTATTTTGGACGCATTCCTGCCCAACGCACTGCGGCACATTACAATGAGACAAAAGTGAATCTGTTTGCGTATCTAATACGAGTATCTGTACTAATATTATAAACTCAATAGTAACTCTGTCTGTCTGTCTGTTGCACCGATTTCAATGAAGTAAGGTATGTTAATGGTTAGATTCTAAGCTTACTCTTTACAGCGATAAAAACTAGTTTAGTTCAATTAATAGTGCACTGAAGTCTCTCATCCGAAAGGAGGCTATGTCTCGCTAAACTTACCACAATAGCTAAACGTCTGGTTTCGAGTTTTAGTGTAGTTTGTTCCCTTTGTCACCTCTTACGGCACCCAAATGAGATGAATATCGACGATGACCACACGAACGCTTATAAAGTCACAAGATTCACCAATGGTTCGTTCAGAACTTTCAAGGATTATCGCAATCGCACATACTGAGAGCCAATAAAGGCAATGGAATATTTTTCACAACGTTTAATAATTACTATAATTAAATCTTACGAAACGAAGACAATTTAAAATCATCTAATAAATTATTGTAATAGTTTCGTCATATGATAACTAAATTTACAACTAACAAATTTTAATAAATATTAAAGCTAAAGTATCGAGTAAGCTGGGCTGGGTGTCTATTAAAGTACATGCACATTATCTTACATAACAACACATCTCACTTCTACTTAGGAAATAATAGCTAACAGCAGTTTGCATCATAAGACGTAGCTTCGCACACAAATCTACGTGATGTTAGTTTTAGACACGTGGGAGCCTTTTTTTTACAATAACAACCAGTAATGTACACATTGCCGTGGAATACCGGTTTATAACGCAACATTGAATATATGCATCAATTCTCTAAAAATATTCATAAATTGAGATTGTATTTTTAGGGATTTTATGGAATTTAGTAGTGAAGGTTAATTGATAGGTAATAAGATTAGAAATTTTTACAATATCTAGATCTCATTAAGATACTAACTAAGCCACTCGGTTCTAAAAAAGGTAACACCTTATGTCATCAGGTATACGTCAGTGGAAGTCCCGTGAAACTCGGTCCAGCCATTCCAGAGATCAGCAGCAACAAAGAGATACAAAAAATTTAACAAATTCAATTTAGGTGTAAGTATCGTATTTAGTTTCATATGCATTCAGAATTTAATAAGAAACTGTTCAAATGATATTAACAAACAAAAATTTCAATTTTATTATTTATATAGATACTAGCTTTCGCCCGCAGCTCCGCCCGCGTGTATGTCGGTTATCGCGGTAAAAAGTAGCCTATGTCCTTTCCCTAGTTCAGTTCTATCTTCATACCAAATTTCATCAAAATCGGTTCAGTGGTTTAGACGTGAAAGCGTAACAGACAGACAGACAGAGTTACTTTCGCATTTATAATATTAGTAGGGATAGAAGACCATCCTAATAATGACAACTGTCTTGCTGTCGTATTTCGTTGGTGAGTGTGAGACCGGAGGCCCAATCATTCTGCATCATTCTCTCGGCCTCTATAGCACGGAAGAATGATGCAGAAATAACTGACCAGGCCGCTATGGTATGAATCAACATACAGCATTGCCTACCCTCACAATGAGGATGGTGACCCCTACTCCTGGATTCTACTCTTGCTTTCCATCAAGCTAAGTAGACTAATTTTGGTATACTTTGGAAAGATACTCGTATGTACATAGATAAAAGGATATTTGTAAAGACTGTGAAAGATAATTGGGCAGATAAGGGTCAGCTCGGCCCGAGTGATAGGTATCTATTCTTGCTTTTTCCCTACATAGTTTTGTAGTTTAAACATATCTCTGTCACTTATTCTGGGGGAAGGGACTGAAATTACAGTTTAGTGTCCTAATCTGTCGCAATGCGCTTCTGACTCTTATGTTCCAGGTACACTAAGGTTACTAGTTAGTTTCTTCTCCCCATACCTTACGCCATAAAACTATCTCACTTGTATATTTCTATTGATGTTTTAAGTTAGAAATGTATTGTGCATTCCATACCACGTGCTTGTACGGTTCTGACTCAGTGTACAAGTGAAGGTTCACATCAGGATCTGGACATGTTTCTTTATCCCTCCTCCAAACACAGTCTTCAAATGTGGCGTTGCTGAAAGCCTCGTCGATATATAAGGCCTCCTTTATCGGGTTGCGCTGACATAACGAACCTGGAGGAACAATTGACGTCGGTTATAAATTAGAATGAGGTTTTTTTGTTTTTGTCTCTGTAACAATCGCCTAGAGCCCAGGCTAGGTGGAATTTGCGTAAACTAAATTTTCCCTTCTAGATAACTAAAGTAAAGAGGACGAACTGAATGCAATTTTAGAGGGTTTCATCAGTTCTTCCTCTTTAGTTCAGTTGATTAACTTCCAAACAGCATTAGATTTTTCAAATTAATTAATTTATTTTTATTAGCTCGTTTAATTATGGGTCTTAAATAAAACAAATGGTAAAAACAAAATAAAAGAACTAATATGATAAAAATCCATGTGCTTCTCTACTTACAGGAGAGACCACATCGTGCACAATAGAGGTAAAACAAACATCATTTCAGTCTACTAGTGAAATATCCATTTAACCAAAACTAAATATAAAAATGCATACAACACCATGGTCAAATAATTTATGGGCTATAATATATAATAGTAATAGGGCACAATTATGTTTGTGCAATAGTCTCATGAGAGTGAGTGAGTGTTTCAATTTTATGTCATCAAATACTCTGTAATACTATGACACTGCTATGAAAGTGAGTGTGGGTAACGAACTGTGTCAGGAAGGCGGGCTGTCACCTGTCACCGGTGCTGCAATGGCACATTGCAGCAGATCTAAAACATGCACCTATGTGCAGTAGGTACTTGATGCAATATTGTTCTGTTGCATGCACACATGAAATGAATGATTATTACTATTTGATAGTTGCTGGATTTATAGCAAGTCGTTCATTATAAACATAAATATTTCATAGCATTGCGAATTGAAGTCAGTGATATTTTATATTAATAATTACCCTTAGGGGTCAGAGTATCATACAGTCTGAAATAAAAGAAAATAAAAATCTAAACAAAAATAATACATGTGATGATATTATTATGACATTTCTCTCTTACAGATCAATTTTTTATTTTTTTCTTGTCAGGGTTACGGGTATACCAACTACAAGTCTGTGTAAAATCAAACCTTCACCACAGCAATCTAAAACACGCTGGAAAAATTGAGCGAAATAAGCAGCTTCTATTTTGGTACACCGGTATCTGTTTCTAATTTTTTTAAATTTGTTTAATGGATAATGTAAGTTGATATTTTAACCATGTCTAGAAACTATTATTTCCATATATATTATGGTGAAAACAAATAGGTTATAACTATGAAATACGAAATGGTATTAACTATCAAATGTTAGGCGCTAAGATTAATATAGTTTCACCAACATCAGAATAATTTCGCTAAAATTGATTTGGTTTCACTAAGATGTGCAAATTTATTTCTTTATTTCTTCATTGTACACACAAAAGAGAGTTACAATGTTGCAAATTAAATAAATATTTTTGGACATCTAACACACAACATCATCTAGTCCCAAACTAAGCAGAGCTTGTATTATGGGTACTAGACATCTGATATTCATACATAAACATACTTTTTTTTTCTAAATACATACATATTATAATATAGAAAACACCCAGACTCCGAAACAAATATTTGTGAATCACACAAATAATATTTGGTCCGTCACTAGACCAACAAGGCAGGCAATTATAATTGATGTAAGAAATTAGACATAAAGCAGAGAACTTACAAACCGTTTGGCGTGTGTGATTGATTCTTGTATATATCTTACAATATTGCTTTAGTTGTCATATTAATACAACATAATTCATTACAGTTAGTATTTTTAGTGTTGCATAATATAATGATACACTTACTTGAGTTGAGAATTTGATTATAAAAGTAATACACGGACGTGATGATACTGCCCCAGATAACACGGATGGGAGATTTGGATTATTAAATAATATTTACACTTTTTGTATCCATATACTCACGTAAGTATAGTCACATAACTATTAAGAAAACTCAATGAGATTATAAACTAACGCAGTTAGTGACGATGCAGCGTTGGTAACTTCGTGTTCTTTTGGATTTTAATAAAAAGGTTGAAGTAAGAAAATATTCTTCTCCAATTTTCTAATTATTTAAAAAAATATATGATGTAATGTTAAATTACTAATTTTCTCTAAATAATATTTATTTTTTATTTTATATGTAATATTTTTAATTCATACAATTATAGTTACCTTACCTACTAATTTAAATAATCGTTAAAAAGGTATTTATGAGTACCTATTCTTTCATAAGTGTGTAAAGTTAGACACACTTACCTAACCATCAAGAGAATCCAGGCCATAAATACGTAGAAAATAAAAATAAACCTGAATATTGTTTTGCGCAACACATACCTTGCGTTATCAAGATAGTCGCGAGCCAGGCCAGTTGCGCAGCAGTATGGACGCGCGCCATCCTTGCGAAGCGTTCGAACATCAACTACTGCTAAATACGAAGAGGGGGCATTCACGACCCCCGTAAGTAAACAAACACATTTTGCATATTCTTACTAAATTTCCCGCTTCGAATACTGATGAGGCAGTGAAAAGGTTAAACTTATAATGCAAGACGTACCTGTTACAATACCTACTAAGACGTTTGTGGCCGAAATAAAATAGTTCCGTTCACATAGTCGTGAATCCATAAGTATAACCGTCTTTTTTCATGCATGAACTAGATACCCTATTAAATTTGTAATCAACTAAATATATTTTTTTAGGCATTTTAGACAAATAGGTCTCAATAAAAATCTATTTCAAAAAGTACCTTGTCTATGTAACCAAATTATGGTAGATATTTTTTTAAATTAAAATGAATATTCTGATTGCTTTCTCGTCTGATCATTCTGATTGCTAAAGCAGAGGTCGAAGGTTAGACAGATTGAGTATTGAACGTTGTGGGCACACATATTATATTTCAAAATCTTCAAAACTTACTAACGCGTTTCCAAATACATAATATTTTAGATCAATAACACACAGATACAAAATACAACCATTTCTCTTGGATTCTACTCATGCTGTCCATCAGGCAGAATAGCCACTTTCGTAGGTTAAGTATATAAAAAAAAACAAAAACAATCTTCCATCTTGTCCTTCATTATTATCAAAAATGGAGGAGGTTCTCAGTTCGTCGGAATCTTTTTTTTTTAATTCGCCAACTTATAAACATTAAACTACACGTGGAGTGGGGATTTTTTTTTCTCGTGTCTACTCCACCGTGTGGGGTATCATAGATATAGGTAGGTCTTTTAAAAATTTGGTAGTTATTACACGCGTTTTGTTGTAAAAGATTAACGGCTGGCTCAAAATTTCAGAAAAAATTTCATACTATTAAACCATATATTGAACTTTGAAGGAAAACTATAGCGGTTTAGATAACTTTTTTATTTCAGGAGTTATAGGGACTAACTTGTAAAATGCACTCATTTAAAAAGAAAGAAATAAGTAAAAAATAAAGAAATAAGTAAACTTAACATTATCTCTCTCGGTGAACGTAGTATAGGACGCCCACGGTCGAGGTGGAGTGACGACCTGCGTAAGATGGCTGGCACGAGCTGGATGCGAGAAGCCCAAAATCGATCAGAGTGGTGTGCAATGGGAGAGGCCTATGTCCAGCAGTGGACTGCGATAGGCTGATGATGATGAACATTATCTATTGGACACGATTTTAAATCCACCAACCATTACGGGTGACTACGGAACCCTATTCTATGCGTATCCTGACGACACATACTTGTTACTTAATTACAGCAAAGCCAAAATATTTCTGGCTGTCTGTGTTTGTTTGTATGTTACACCGTAGAGTCTAAACCACTGAACCGATGTCGAACTGAATAGGTAGTGAAAATAGATTCGTAATTGGGGTGACTAATTTCAAGTGTGATAAATTTTCAGATTTAGTTTATTAATTTTTTTGTTTATTAAGAAAGCGTCAAGATTTTGCTATTTTTTTGAAATAATCTGATTGTACATTTTCAATACTTGGTTACTTACTTATAGATATAATAACACACCTACTTATTACACACAAATTCATGTCAAAGCGCCCTTTCAGCGATTTAACTACTTTTTTACACGCTTTATATTAGCTTCATCCGTATGTTTGTTTTTATATTTAAATGAGTCTATTGAGATTATTGATGGTAAAAATGACAACTGACCTGTTTTTTAGTGTCAGAATACAACGGCGCAGCTAGTTTCAAAAAAAGAAAAACTACCAAACGCCTTATAAAATGTTGTTTGCAACAAAGCTAGCCTGTGAATTTGCCGCAAAACTTTTGTCTAAGTATACTTAGCATTTGTAAAGTTGGGTTCGATCTCGGTATTTCCTTTCTTTCTAATTCTTTCAAAATATAATTTATTTAATAAAGAAAATAATGTTTTTAGTACAATACAACGACGAGGTAGCTAATTAGGGTTCCGTAGCCAAATGGCAAAAAACGGAACCCTTATAGATTCGTCAAGTCTGTCTGTCTGTCTGTCCGTCCGTATGTCACAGCCAATTATTTCCGAAACTATACGAGCTATACTGTTGAAATTTGGTCAGTCGATGTATTCTGTGAACCGCATTAAGATTTTTACAAAAATTTAGAAAAAAAACAATACATTTTGGGGGTCCCCATACTTGGAACTGAAACTCAAAAAATTTTTTTTCATCAAACCTATACGTGTGGGGTATTTATGGATAGGTGTTCAAAAATGATGTTCAGGTTTCTAATATCATGTTTTTCTAAACTGAATAGTTTGCGCGAGAGACACTTCCAAAGTGGAAAAATGTGTGTCCCCCCCCCCCCTCTAACTTCTAAAATAAGAGAGTGATAAAACAAGAAAAAATATGTTATACATTACCATGTAAACTACCAACGAAAATTGGTTTGAACAAGATCTAGTGAGTAGTTTTTTTTAATACATCATAAATCGTCACCTTTCATCCAGTCAATACACTAGTTTAAAAACATCGATGAAAGTTACAACGAACTACAAGAACTTTTATATGATGTTACTTGCTGATACGGAACCCTTCATGGGCGAGTCCGACTCGCACTTGGCTGCTTTTTTTTTTCAAGCAGGTATCATTATTTTTAAAACCGTATTCTTATGCGATGATGACAGCGTACTCTGTAAGTATGTACTGTAGGGGAAAGTGGTCACCCTTCGTACGCGAGGCACATTCGTACAGTAAACATAACAAAAAAACGAAAAGTCATACGAACACGAGTTTTCTTGTGTGCGTAGACATACCAACCGCCAAGTTGTATGGCAAATGTCACGCCAATCGCGCCATTCAGTGAGCGCAGTCAAGTCTTAAGAGTGTGCTGCGCGAACAAAAAACGTCGAGTTTAGGTATTTACGAGCAGAGTTGCGCGGCAGCGCCGCTAGGCAGCACCGTTGCCGCTTCCTACGTAAAAACATTTTATCTAAAATATGTAAAATAATTGTACAGAGTAGGCTCCACACAGAGTAATACATATCTTCTAAATATTCAGTCGCTATTTCTGAAAGTTTTGTTCAAAGGTAATAGCTAATTTCTAGAATCTATAAATCATCATTTTCATAATCAGCCTATCGAAGTCCA
The DNA here is from genome assembly GCA_932526445.1 of Phragmatobia fuliginosa. Classification (NCBI taxonomy): domain Eukaryota; kingdom Metazoa; phylum Arthropoda; class Insecta; order Lepidoptera; family Erebidae; genus Phragmatobia; species Phragmatobia fuliginosa. The sequence continues at coordinate 7,663,708 of OW052064.1, read as the reverse complement.
CTGCTGGACATAGGCCTCTCCAATTGCACACCACTCGGATCGATTTTGCGCTTCTCACATCCAGCTCCCGTCACTATAAATATATCATCTATACAGGCTGTCCCAGAAAGAATGGGTAATCCTAAAGCACTTAGTAGTATAGCTATCGGGCGTACAAAAAAAAACCCAAAAGAAATCCAATTGTTGCCCAAGTTTTGAAGTTATCTTATTCCTCACAAACAATCTTATTAGAAATGCAGTACATAGTATGAGTGCCTATTATACTTTTTTGGGAAAAAACAATAACATTAAATTTGATCAAAAATAAATTATTACAAAATTTGAAATTTTTGTGAAAAAAAAATGTATGAAAAACTAAGCAGCAACTATATTTAAAAAAAAAATGGTATAATACATAATTTTATCCAAAGAGAGAAAATTAAAGCTTCCTTTTTAGTGTAGCAGGTCGTGTGATTATTATAATGTTATTTCGCTATTTACTACCTGAGTATGGCCGAAGTATTTTTTTGTTAATTACGAGACAGAGATAGGTGAATATATTTAGTACTTAAGTACAGTGTAAGCGAGCGAGAGAAGAGTATATTATTATTACATTGTACCTTATCTCTCATAACAATGGCAAGTATTTGGTGCGTCGCTTCACTTGTTCGGTATCGCATGTGCCCATTCCTTTTGCAGTTCTCTGTGATTTTCAATCAGTGTTACAACGACGATTTCTGGCTAAACAGCAAGAAGTCATCGTTTTAACTAAGAGTCCAATGAAAGCATTGGACTCTCAGTTTTGCTCACTGATTTGGACTTGATAGTTTGGTGATTTTACGACGACTTGGCTTGTATCTGAACTGGTTTCGTGTATCAATATGCCTCGTATTCAATATACGGCACAAGAATACGCAAACATGGACTTTATTTATGGTGAATGTAGAAGTAGCGCAAGACTGATGCATTCCTTTATAGGGAAAGATACCCTATAGCGCGTCATCCAGATTACCGCGTATTCATAAGAGTGCACAGATGTTATTCGGAAGGTAGAATGCATAGGCGGTACACGCACTGGGAGAATAGCAAATATCAATACACAAGACACTGTGCTTGACGAAATTCAGAAGAAGACAAAGACGACCCTGCATCATGTACTGAAAAAAAAAAATTCATCCCTAGCACGGGTTCAAGCTCTTCAGCCGAGAGATTACAACGCAAGAATTTTTTTTTTGTCGACAAATGCTTGCAAAAATAGAACAAGATCCACAATTCTTTGACAACATTCTGTGGAGAGATGAACCCACTCTTAAAAGAGATGGATATAACAACGTGCATAAACTGCGCAGCTGGCAACTCTCGAACCCGCATCTAATGCGAGAAGAAAAATCGCAATACCAGTTCAAAATAAATTATTGAACTGGTATTTCCAACGAAATAATCGTTGGTCCATTTGAACTGTCCGGAAAGTTATCTGGCCAAAGTTATTTACATTTTTTACAAAATGATCTGCCAAATTTAATAGAAGAGGTACCTGAGGAGGTGAGGCAATCCCACTGGCTACGTGCTGCAAATGTCCGTGCCTATTTAAATGCCTCATATCTAAATGTATAGATGGGTAGTTTGACTCCTATTTTGTGGCCTCCACGATCCCCGAACTTAAATCCACTAGATTACGCACGACTTCTTGAAAGAGCATTTATCAGAAGATGTCGAACTTGTATCTCAGTTGGTGGCAGACAATTCGAACACCTCTTATAAAATAAAGATGATTTTTTCTACATCTTAAAGCTTTTTGATATTATAATTTAAAACAAGATTTATTCAGTCGAATTTGCTCTTTTTGCATCTAAATAACAATCACTGCATATTTGCGTTAAATGAAATTATGAAATTATACAAACTCTCAAATTATTCTTAAACTTTGTCATATTTTTTTTTATCAAAAATCATGTTAAAAATTTTAGTTCATATTTGTCTTTCAAAAAAGTACAATAGGTACTCATACTAGTTACTGCAATTCTAATTAAAGTGTCTGTGAGGAATAAATGTGAGGAGTAAGAATAAATTTCATTAATTTTCAATAATTTGCATTAATTTTTTTTGGGTATTTTTTTTGTACGCCAGATAGCTGTACTACTAAGTGCTCATGGATTATCCATTATTTCTGTCTGGGACACCATGTATATACATATACTAGTTGACCCAGCGAACTTCGTACCGCCCAACTTTAAAATTCCAGAACTTGATCGCAGCGCCACCTACCGGGTCCGGAATCTAAGCCATTCCCAGATCCCCTTGAACACACACAAAAAATTTCATCAAAATCGGTCCAGTCGTTTGAGAGAAGTTTAGTGACATACACACTCACAGAAGAATTATATATATAAAGATGACCTCATTCACAACGATTGATATCTGGAAAAGAGTAAGCAAATCAGAAATGAAAAACATCAATAACAATAATAATAGGTTTAATAGTTAGATTTACTATGTTTGGGTATAGTTATACTATCGTTATTTGTTATTTTTCGTTTATTTTTGACCTGTTTTTTTTAGAGCTTTCAATATATAATGAGGCTCCTTAATTTTCATTTTTCTTGATAATTCATCTAGTCTTGTACAAAAGTTTCTGAGGAGGTGGTTAGAACACTCTATCTTTTCGACAATAAGTGCGGCATATGGTTTGGTATCCAGAATATTTTTGTAGGTGCTGGAATCACCATCAGCTATAAGTTTGTATATCATACATGCTCAGGTACTTCAAGTTTGCGCTTCTTAGCTCGCCCGCAGACCATAGAGTTTTTATTTTTAACAGTCATGTAGAGAACTGTTTTAGTTTGTAGCCAATGATATCTGCAGCTCCTGAAAAGGTCGTATAGTTTTTCCTGTATAACCTCTTATTCCAAAACGCATCAGATACAACTGTTATCATCGGTACGTTATCTGCATTAACGTCACCATTTTTTTCAGCCAGTTCAAGTTTTTCTTTTGTTGCTTCCTCTATGCTTTTTTCTTTGGCCAGTTCCCAGAGTTCACATACTTTAGCATGACATTTGGCATAAAAATGTTCTGACATGCAGGGTATATCAAGAGAAGTTGTGACTTGCTCCAGGGCACTGAATCCCATACCTACACACTTAATTATTCCTTGCTGTTTCTAGGTTTTCTACAATTTTCCAATCTTAATTTTGCATTACACATATTGCATACTATGAAACAGGAGGAATGAAAACAATTTCTATATTCTCCATTAATTTTTAAATTACTGAAGTTGCAACCAAATGGAGAGTTGTGGTCAGTAAGTTCTTGGTTACCCGAATTGTGGCTTTGCTTTTATTCGTGTTTTCCTTTTCTACTATAAGTTCTTTCTTGACCATAAGATTACATGTAACCTGAAAAACATAGGCCTATAATAATAAAGTGAGTTTGATAAGAGTAGGTTAGGTACCTTTGATTAATTACATGTTTATAATCAAAGGTAAATATTTACGTTTTGAAGTTTTACCGTCTTGATTACTTGATTACTTGTATTGATTGATTAGCAACTGACGAATAATTGTGAACGGAACATTGAATTTACAATAAAATTATAACAGTAACATTAAACATACCTGTTTGAGATATTTACCTATTTGCGTTTGTACGTTTGTATTGTGTTTCGTACATTTGTTGCTCTGCGTTCGCACTACTCTGTACAGGATTCGACTCGAAATTTGTTTTTTTTCCAATTTTCTTATTTGCCAGTAAGTATAACCACTGACATATAGACATGATACACAATACAATACTGACATAAGTCTAAAAAAAACTTCAAAACAAAATCGATCTCATTAATATTAGTAATTAGATCCATTCTGCTTTGAAGTTTCAGACCTAGTAATTTAATTAGAGCAATGTTTTTTTCTGCGCAATGTGCAATGTGCATCAGGCGTTTGTGTTAAAAATTGAAAAGTCTTAATATTTTTAGATTTATACTTTTAAATTAAATTAAACACTGTCTATACCCTGCACGATGTAAATACAAATATTGTCATATGAAAATTATTGTTCTAGACGTAAAATCTACTATCTTTTCGAAGAAAAATGTTTTTAAGATTTCATCTGACACACAACATATATGTATCGTTTTTTAATTTCATATGTATCTGTTTCAAATTCCAACCTTACATAGATCTTGTTCAAGGATCGACCTAAACTATACAAATACTTTTGATGTATTTAATTAATGCAGCGCACAGTACTACTCATTTGAAAATACGTCAAATCCCACAATTTCGTGCAGTACCTTCTTAACGTGTTTTTGCGCGTCTGAAGTATTTTTTTTGGGTATGTTTAGAATCGTATTGTAACTAGAATATTTAAGCTTTCGACAAAATAGTGATGATGTATTCATGTTAACATCATTTATTCTGGGTTTTAATCACGAATATTTCTCCAGCTAAATTCTAATTATTATAAAGTTGTTTTTTTTTGTTGTGCACGACTTGGGGTAGGTTCGGACAGTACTAAGTGTGGCACATTCGTACGCGTACGAATGCTCCCCCTTAGAATATATTTAAGTAAAATACAGCGAGAATGTGGAATTCGTATTTTCTTTAGTTAAATATAGTGTCAACCTATCGCCGTCCACTGCTGGAGGAAGGTCTCCCCCAAGGAACGCCAACCATCCCGGTTTTGGGCAGTCCGCATCCATCCGCCGCCAGCCACCTTCCTCAAATCGTCGGTCTATCGTGCCGCAGGGCGTCCTACACTACGTTTGCCTAATCGCGGTCTCCACTCTAGCACCTTTCGGCTCCAGCATCTATCAGTCCGTCTGGATACATGTCCGGCCCACTTCCACTTCAGCGTGCTGATTTTCCATGCGATGTCGGTAACTCTAGTTCTCCGTCGAATAATCACGTTACGTATCTTAACAGATAGAGAGATAGCCAGCTTCGCACGCTCCATCGCACGCTGAGCTACTTTTAATTTATGGACCAGTCCGATAGTGAGTGTCCACGTCTTGGCTCCGTTTGTCATTACGGGTAGGACGCACTGGTTGTAGACTTTGGTCAGTAATTGAGGTATTGGTGACTCAAAAATATGATGTAGCTTCCCGTATGCCGCCCAGCCCAGACGTATATTTCTGTCGGCTTCCGGATCGAAGTTGTGATTGGATGATTTGGCCAAGGCAGATGTATTTTTGCACAACTTTGATAGCAGCGCCATTTACGGATACGGTTAGTTAAATATATTACTTTCTAAATATAGTTTTAAAATACTAAAATATAAGAAAATTTTAAATACATATATATCGCTTTGCTTTTATTTATTAGGAATATTATATCTAATACATTAAAATATTTGGTTGTAGAGTCATGGTGCGAAACTACGTAAAAAAGAGAACGCGAACCCAGATTAAGCGTCCATAAATTCAGCAGTTGGGGAAGTAGTGAAAGACCTTTGTCCTATAGACAAGGCGCATTGAAATACAACATCAAAACATCAACCTTAGAATGCCGAGTGAAAAAATTTAGAAATGAAATTAACAAAACTGGACCCTCACGTACTTTTCAATCCAAATTTACTAGTCTGGAAGATATTCATACATTGTATATCAGTGATGTAATTAAGATCCTCCCAGATCCTCAACCACGGCTACATGGTACAACGAGATTATCAAGACTTTTTACTTTTGCAATAAATTTACGTAATTTTAATATTCCATAACCAAATGTTTAATTATGTGCGTACTTCAAGTTGTTATCCTTACAAAGATCTCTCTAAGACTGATTTCAAGTTTATTATGAGTGAAGTTCAATATTATTAAATTTGGTTTAAGATAAATATATATGTATTTTGTGAATTAATAAATGAATACGACTTTAATTTTACTTTTTAATTATCCTGTATGAATCTACCCCATGGTGTATGAAAGTACCCCACCCACAGTACGAAAGTACCCCACACGTGGGGTGCGTTCGTACAAATTTCATATCCTAGAAAAAATGCTATAACTCTTTAAGCTTTTGAAATAAATTCTTTAGGCTTTTTTGTAACAAACTACGATATATTTACTAAGCTTAAATGTAAACAGGATAATAATTATTCACATAATAAAAAAAATAAAAATAAAAATGTAAAAAGTGTACGAAGGGTGACCACTTTCCCCTACTGTTTACAAATCGGTTTGAAACGTTTTCAACTTTATGATAAAATGTTTCGTATGTACATACCCTTTGTTAACTCCCATTTTTTTCTTAATTACAAATATATATCTAAAACATACGAATTGTCAGCTATGCTTTTTCTCAAAGAAAACCTTACACAACACAACTGTTAGATACTTATTAAAGTTGTTAAACAAATGTCATTGCCATGTTTTTAATATGTACTGCTATTGTTAAAGTTAAAGTATGCGACACAATTAATGGAATGAATAGATGAGTGTAATTTGTAATCCTTGCTCTTGCGACCGCGCACCTTTGAGTAACAAAAATACTCTTGTGTGCGTGCTTGTAATCATTGTGTGATGAAATATAAGGAGGCTTCAATGATTATTTTAAAGGCTTACTTCTCTGTGTGTGTGCAGGTACACACAGGTGAGGTGCGGAGCGGGACGCGCAACAGCCTCTGCAGGTAGAGGCAATGGAGCACTGTAGAGCCGCCCGCGCCAGTCCGAGACACGCGCCCCGCGCGCGCCCGCGTTGTGCCGTCATACACACGGTCACGCATAACCTGATTTTAAAAACCACATAAATTTATACAATCCTTTGAAAAAGACAAACGCAAAGATTTTAATTTATAAAAGTTTATTCTTGCCCTACAGTGTTTAACAAGTGCATTTGGTTATACAAAGTAACACGGTTAAGTTAATTGCGCGAATGCCACGCTCTACAGCCTACGCAGCCGGCGGCGTTCCCCACCTTCGTTCATTCAAGGACCAATCGTTGAACTCACGCCGTCTTGACATTTATATCAATATGATTCTTCCATTTACAAATGACATCTTAGAAAACATAGAGAAGCATTGACTGTGTTGGTTACCGAAAAACAATCGGTTACACGACAATGTCAATCAATCAGAACGCCGCCCAATTTAGTAAACAGAAGCAGCAACTAGGTAAACAGGGCCCAGAACCGGTCAACTTTCCACCGCGATATCACCCGCCTCCACTTGCAGCGAGCGGTCTCAAACTAGCCACTATCGACCCGTCCGTCAAAGAGTACAAACCGCCATACGCAGGAAAATCAATCGATCCTAGTAAATTACATTATCCTTTGGGGCCACACGGTCCAGTGCCGGGTTCATACGGTGGAGGACCCCCAGTTCATTTGTTGAAATATCCTCAAAATTATCCGGGCTTTCCGCAACCACCAGGAACTAGCCGCATGCAACGATCCTCTGGTGAAGTGGTGACGAAAGCTTTAGTTCACGAGCCCGTGGAGCCGACAGCGAGGGCGAGAAGTGCTGACGACATACAACGAGCTCAGCGTAACCTTGAAGAAGAACAGATCCACAGAAGATCGGCAGATATGCTCAAATTTACTAAACGTGTGGAACCGGAGGGACCGCGAGGCTCGACAGACCAAAAACAACAGATTCAAGCACTTTTGGCCCAAATAAAAGCGCTGAAAGAAGCAAATAGAAGATTAAGTGAGGATAATCAAGAACTGCGTGATTTGTGTTGCTTTTTAGATGACGATCGTCAAAAAGGTAGAAAGTTGGCTCGCGAGTGGCAAAGGTTTGGTAGATACACAGCATCAGTAATGAGACAGGAGGTGTCCGCCTATCAAAATAAATTAAGACAATTAGATGACAAACAGCAAGAACTTATTCGTGATAATCTAGAATTAAAAGAACTATGTTTATACCTAGACGAGGAACGTGAAAGAACTGCTTGTGTGAACTGTGGACGAACACCTGGAAGAGAAAGAGACGATGGTGACGGCAGTAGCAGTGGAACGAACGCTGAAGAGGGGTCTCGAGGTATTCCAACCATACAAATTCCACATCCTCAGCTTGCAGAAAGAACTGTACAATACGTAAGAGACTTGGAGCAAAAAGTTCGTCGATTAGAGGCTGAGAAAGGACAGAGCAATAGTGCCGTAGGAAATGAAAGACCCGAAGCCGTGGTACGTGCTCTACAAGTTTTGGAAGTCAGGGAACGCGTAGAACGTGAGCGAAGAAGACCTGCACCAGATCTAGATACTGGAGAGCAAGCTTTAGTTAGAGAAATGTGTAACGTAGTGTGGGGAAAATTAGAGGATGCACCACCACAAGCACCACCACGCTAATAAATAATGTAAATAATAAACTGCTTTCTAATTTAGTGTCAAAGTGGGTTTATAGAAATAAGGTGAACGAGTGAGTAAAAAGTTGTTCAAAATAAACGATGATGGAATTCGACTTGATCGAGGTCATCGCCGTGTCTGTGTCTCGTGACCTAAACAGAAGAATAACTTGACTATATAAATGTACAAGTACTTGGGACAGCTTAAGTCCCATAAACGAGTGTGATGTAGTTGCCACAGCAAAGCCGTGCAGAACCGTAAAGTACAAAATTACTAATATTATATGTAGTTTTAAGCGATTAAGTATAATGTTTCCATAATTTACTTTTTGCCACTATTTGTAATTATTTTTCTCTCTTTTATTTGTTAAAAATATCAAATTTTATTGAAATATTTGAAAAATTGTTTATGAGGCTTTAGTTATACAATTATCTGTGATTAACCTGTGAGCTGGTGAACCTAACTGATGATAATACTCAGTTACAGAGGTTAACAAAACCATGAAGTTGTACATAGCAAATATGTAAACGTAACAAAAACATAAGATGCTTTTATTGCTATTAAAAAAAATACTAGAATGTTGTTCCAAGTGCGTTTTGATTCTTACTTGATTCGCATAAAAATGCACATACAGAAACATGACACTAACTCTAAGTCAGACGTATAATGGTTTTGTCTAACTGAATACAAGTTGATTCAAACTCTGATCTCATTTTCAAATCTGAGATTTACAAAGTGCAACAAGTTTAAAAACGTTACAAAATATCAAGTTTCCGTAATTTTAAAATAGTGGAAAGTTATTATAAATTTGATTCAGAAACACGTACGCAGTTTAATATTGATTTAATTAGCTTTTATTTCTATCATAGATAGATTAATAAGATAATACTTAAATAAGCAGTTTTGGCTAATGGTTTTGATTAATTAAATTAAAAGTTTCTTATCAAATAAATCTATAATTTCTATTCCTTAGAGAAGTTTTAAAAAAAAACAAGTTTACTTTTTATGTTTTTAAAGCAAATGTCCAGCGTCTAGTCAGCCTTAGATTGCCAAGTTTTTTCTAGTTCTATGATCCCAGCTCACTTTACTCGTTCATTTGCCTAGCTTGCTTCACTTTGATTATAATTTATGTACTTAGTGTGTTATTAATTTATTCAAATGTCAATGGATGTGTAAGAAATAAAATTATTTCTGTTTGCGAACATATTTTTATTTTATTAATCTGCTAATAATGCTTACAGTTTGTACCTAGCTGTTGATTTAAACCACTTACTTGTTGTGTCCCGCTGTTTATGTTTCAAAAAATAGCCAGTACTATCAGACCAACAAAGACTTACCGCCCAAACGGTAAGCGCTAGAAAGTTGAAACTTTGCACAAATATGTATTTTTAATACACCGACAAAGTGCTAAAATAAAACCAAGAAAAATATTTTAATTTGGGGTAGTGGGGATGTTTTTTTCATTGCGTCTATCCCATCGTTTGGGGTATCATTGGATCTTTTAAAAACATTGCGAGGTTGCAAAGACGATTTTTATATTTAGTTAGTTTAGCTGAATTGAACTATTTGTGAGTATATTTGACGGCACTGACTTCCCAATAACGACTGTCACAGATGTTCATGACACCAGAACCGACAGCTTAATATGCTCTCTAAAGCACGGACGACGTAAGAATTTCTTGTAGGAAAAACCTAACAAGGTTCGAATCTAACAAGAGGTCCTATCCTACTTCGAACCTGAGACCTCGTAATCAGTAGTCGCATACGCTAACCACCGGACCAACGTGGCAGTCCAAATGCATTTAGTGTTTTGCCTTTAATTTGAAATCACCAAAATACGTTTTAAATTTGTATAGATATACGACCTGCTTTCGTAAATTCTATGAATTTTAGACAAGATAATGACACTGACAAATATTTTGACAGACAAGTTGAATTAATATCAGAAAATATTTTACAAATATGACTACTGAGCAAAAAGGAGAAGGGCCGGAGGATGTTGATACCATTGGGGTAATATTTTCAGAAATTTATTTTTTATTATTCATTGTAGACCCAAACAATATCTACATAATGTATGCTTTTCATTATTGGCCCTGTTTAAGTCTCATAAGAGAGGCCTATATCCAGCTGTTTGACTGCATGGATTATTTTATTTATTTTATGCAGTGGTTTAATATATTATTATGCAGTGGTTTAAACGGTCGCCATGCAACTCTTTACTGTACCGAGTATTGAAACTCCACTGAACATTTTGTGATTCACAAATGGTTTTTGTTGTATAGCGAGCCTTATACGCGGTAAAATGATTTAAAATCGAATACGATACCATTTATATTCCGGACTATCTGAGACACGCGGTGTTAACCGCGGTTATTGTTGTAAACCGCGAGTAACGCCGCGGAACGAAGCTAGTCTAAAAATAATTAGCCTAAGTTACTCATTTTGTTATCAGTTTTCTGTCCGTGAAAGTCCCATCAAAATCCGTTTAGCCGTTCCGGAGATTCCCCGGAACAAACAGATAGATAGACGGACAGACAGACAAGAATTTTAAAACTTGCTTTCTTGATGTAAGTACCGTGTTAACTTTCATATGCATTTAGCCAAAAAATGTTTTAATATAGCACACAGACACTTCAACTTTATTTATTTGTATAGATAGAGTAAACATACCCGTGACCACAAGCGGTATAACCCGTTCGAAACATAGAAATATATAGAAGGTATCGTAATCGTTTCAAATAATTATCTTTTTTTTTCTTGTTTTATTTTGATACATATAATATATTTCTATATTCTTTGCATGTTTTCGGTGTCTTTGCAATGTCTTTTTGATATAGATTTATAATATTTTACTTATAAGCTAAATGTTAGTACCTAACTTCTCTGAGAATGCTGTGGAATCCTATAATTGAAGGAGCAAAAAAGTTTTGTCTTGTTAAGTGACTTTATTGTGTACATATTTTGATGGAGGTTCTCAATACTAAATAAAAAATAAATTAAAACGCAAATAAGTCCACTTTACAACAATATATCTATGTATAAAAGTCGCGTAAGTTTAAAAAGTAATCTCACACAATAATAATTTAATATCTAATGAGCGCCCACTTCTCCGTCTGTTAACAAAATATTTCCACTATTAAAGGTATATGTTGGAAAACGTAACCTTGCTGGGGATAGACATGGTGAAGGATGGGCCATATTACCAAATGGAGATTTCTACGAAGGCTGCTACTGTCGCGGTATGAGAAGTGGAAAAGGCCTGTACATATTCAAGAACGGCGCTCGTTATGAAGGTAAAATAAATATTTTGAGAATTTAATGTTCGTCAATGATCTAATATATATGACAATAATAATTCTCAAGCGTGTTTTATTACGTGTCGCATTGCTGGGCATCGGCCTTATAGCTCACCTCACAGCTTTAAAAAGCGATGAAAATATTTCTAATTTCCCTATTTCACAGAATTGACAAGGAAAAGGATACAGAATTAAGTTTTTCAAACTTAGGTATACTTGCACTTGAAGCATAAAAAAAAATATTGGTCATTTCCGTATGTTCCGTATTAGTTTAGTACGACTCATTTTGAAAGTATAACATAATAAATATTTTTTTAGAATGATTCCAATTACGTCCATCCCTCCATTTCTTTGATTCCCAAACCTACAGCCAGCCAGAAGAACTTAGCGAAACTATAAGGCATCTATAGATTATTCCAGCATAATAAAGTTTCACTAAATCCTTTGTGTATACAATTTAATTTATGATTTGCTGCATTTCTGCTAGTCGCGATACATATTATTATATTTCGTAACTATTATTACTAAACAGTTCCGAAAACACTGGCCAAGAAACATGTAATCATAACTTCATAAGTATGCAAATTTCTTGAACGGTGGATGGCGGGCTCAATTTCAACCCAACAGATTATGTTAAAAATAACGACTTGTATGATTTTAGGAGAATGGCGTCGGGCCATGAAGTACGGCGTAGGGCGCATGGTGTACCCTGACGGTTCTAGCTACGAAGGCGACTGGAGACATGACCTTAAACAAGGATTTGGAGCTTATTATTATCCCAATGGTGACATTTACGAAGGTGCCTGGTTCAAGGGTAAAAGACATGGATTGGGAACCTATTTCTTTGCCGAGTACCAGATTAAATTCATGGGAACTTGGTTGCAAGGCGTAATTCAAGGTCCAGGGCAAATCATTTACCCGCGCTATCGCTACCATGGCTCCTGGTTGAAAGGAAAACCTAAAGGCACTGGATGTTTTGTTTTTGACACTAGTTGTATGCAACATGGATTTTATTTGCTTATAAAAGATCCAGCTCTAGAAGAGTTAGGCGAGGGCGAAGAAGAGAAAGATGAAAATAAAGAAGAAAAACTTGGCGAGGAAGAAGAAGAAGCGGAGATAGATGAGACATATGGTAAGGCTGATACACTTACTCTGAAATTTGTACTTAGTTATAGCGTCTGTTGCTTCAATATGAAGCATACTTTTGTACAGCAGTGTGTGCATAATTTTGTAGAACTAATCAGAAATTAAGGTAGTAGAGCCATTTGCCTGTAATTAATGTACAAAGGGCGGCCTTATTGCCTAAGGCAATCTCTTCCAGGCAACCTTGGAATGGATTAAAATGTGTCGGAAACACAGTAGTTGACGGTGCAAGGAGTTTTAAAGAAATATAATTTACTAATGAATATAACTATTACAATGCATATTTATTTCCATACATACTTACACCGTTACATACATACATATATACATACATACATATCAACATATGTATATACATCATACATACAACACACATACCAACCGATATGCATACATATAAATAAATATCAATTATATTACAGTATGAAAAAGAAAACATTCATATCTTACCCCTATCTATGAATGATTAAGTTATGCCGTATAATATTCTTGAATCATTTTCCGAAAATTATTTATTGTTTGCGCTTTCCTAATGTGTATTGGTAATGCATTCCACAAGGGTACAGCTTCAACCGTAAAAGATTGGCCATAGAATTTTGTGGAATGCAGAGGCATCCCCAGTCTCAATCATTATATCACCGCTACTTGAAATTTAATACAATTAAAATATGGCAGACTATGAGGCAACACTGACTTTCTATCTCGAGAAACGTATAATAAACGCGAAGACTGCAAATAATCAACCGCATACATAATAACTGTTGTTAAAAATTCAAAAGAATTAACTTAGCTGACCAAAGACAACCGACTCTTTCTAACTAATAATTAATTCAATAGCACAGTGGACAGCGTATGCTACTGCTGTGCTGAGGTCTCAGTTTCGATTACTGGTCATACCAATATAGAAGTAGTAGTTAATAGTCACATTAGTCACAAGCTCTGATTAGTTTGAAACTAGATTGTTTTCTAATGTAGGAAGAACGCCTTTCTAGACTAGAAAGCTGTTTTATTCGATGTCCGAGAAAATATCAAGTATTGTTATTACTGTACGGTAGCTGAAAAAAAAACTCTACTTTACGTGTAGGGGAGGCACCCCAAATAAATTATTTTTCATAATTTTATTGTAGCACATTGTCGACGTAATTACAACACATATTCATGCAAAGTTTCATCTTTCTAGCACTTACTGTTTGGACGGTAAGTCGAGGACGGACGGACGGATGGACGGACAGACGGACATGACGAATCTTTAAGGGTTCCGAGTATTAAACTTCGGAACCCTAAAAACCGTTATTTTGTTGTTACATACAGACACTTCAATTTCATGTATTTGTATAGATGTAGTGTAAATTAACCACAATTTTCTTTAGTACTGTCATCATTGGTGATCTTTTCATTTAATTTAAAAAATATATTAAGTGAAAATTTAAATAAATAAGCTTTATAATATACCTTTAATGCAAGATAACAAAAATTTAATTTAAAAAGCTATTTCATCTATTCCAGGTAAAATATCAACATGGCGTGCTCGCAACGTGACAGCATACATGGCCGAGTTCTTACCTCCAGAGCCAGTGCCTCTTCCCGTCTGCGATTCCATCCCATCCCTCACCGACGAAAGTATTGAAACTGACGTTATGGTCTTCGAGCCTCCTTATACAATGCCTGAAGATGAAGGCGGAGACGACAATGATTCTTGGTTACTGCATAGACAAAAGTTCTTAGAAGAGCCTGAAGTAAAGGCAGACTAAACATCACAGACTACCAGGATACGGTGAAGTTGTGAATTTATCGTAATAGAGGGTGGAATAAGTTTTTTATTGATAAAGAAATTATTACATTTATCATAGGTACAAAGACTATATAAATAATTAGTAAAGGGAAGTACCTACCTAATAAAAATCTGCGGTAATAATTATATTGATGCCTCCATGTAGCGTTGAAGACAGAATCAGAAGAATCAGTGGTAGAGTATGCAACTGCGGTGGTAGGTTCAAATCCTAGGTCGGACCAAGTGTTTGTATTATCTACAATCTATCTGTTTATTTCGTAGTTTGTGTTTTATATGTATAATATGTATGTATTTCCAAAAAAAAAGTATAAGTACACTTATTCTAACTCTGCTTAGTTTGAAGATGGTGTTGTGTGTTACATGTCCTAAATATCAAAATATAGTTATTGTTATTTGCTGTTATGTATTGTATTAAATGTCTTATATATAAAAAATGTCTTTGTTTAATTATACAGCGTCGTAGGTATAGGTTGGCACTATTATGTAATACTAGCTGACCCCGCGAACTTCGTACCGCCAATTCAACGTCACTCAATGGCTGTGAATTACATTAGATTTTCTTAATATTTTTTTCCGTAATAACCTTCTCCTAATAATAACAAATACAACAAAAAAAGAATTAGTGAAATCGGTCCAGCCATTCACGCGTGATGCCGTGACCAAGGAAAACGGGTTTCATTTTTATATATATAGATTAGTACTCAGATGAATAATTATTCATCTGAGTGTTGGTAGTAAATATTTTCACAAACTTACGAACTCGCTGTCTTTAAATTTGAAAAGGCAACTCAGATTTGGAATATACCTCGCGGGAGACTATAAAAAACATAAAACGGACACAAAGAACTCGTACACTAACCAACAATATTTTACATGACAAAACTGACAATATAACATAGTGCATGTGGAGCCTAATATTTACATTGAACACTATAAACCCTACCAAGAATGTAAAAGAGTCTGAGATCAACGAGGTGGTATATAGGTGTATTCATATACTGTTTGATCATGCCGTTAGCGCATGCGACTCCCGGTCTCAGGTTCGATTCGCAGGTCGGCTACTAAAAACACCCATAGTTACTGTTGAGTTGTTCTTATAAGAAATTCATAATAGGATCCCGAGTATGGAAGTTTGGCGGTGTATCACTCTCGTGCTTCGGAGAACACGTGATGCCGTCGCGCGTCGCATCCCGGTTGTCATAAACATTTTTGGCAATCGTTATTAATAAGAAATCAGTGCCCTTCAATGTACTGACAACTAGTTTAACCTTAGAATTATTTTCGCCCATTAGAGTGCAGAGTTCCGATCCAGTCACTGCGTGAAACAAGTGGCCAAAAAAACTTGTTTTCATAAAACCGATTGAACTAGTAGCCGCCATCTTCAAGCGTTTACGCGGCACACGCAATGCAAGCTCATAAAAGAAAAAAAGTCTCCTAGTTTTGCAACATATTTTATTGATACTCTGCTACTAGGTCATAACGAAATGATACATAACTGATGATACATAACTGCCTATACTGATGCTAATACGATAACTGGGCTATCTAACATTGAAGGAATTTTTCAAATCGGACCAGTACTTCTTGAGATTAGCGCGTTCAAACAAACAAAATCTTCAGCTTTAAAATACTACTATAAACAAATGCGGGACATTTCTCTCCCGCGGATATCTGGTCTCTGGTGAGTTGGCATTACCTGTGCTGTGGATGAAAAGTGTTATACCTGAGCCATGCCAGAAAACTGATAAAAGTAATTCACCATCAGCCTATCTCAGTCCACTGCTGGACATTGGCCTCTCCCATTGCACACCACTTTGATCGATTGTGGTCTTCTCGCATCCATCCTTCATCACTCCACCTGGTATGTGGGCGTCCTACACTACGTTTTCATTTCATGTGGAGAGTGTTCTAGAAAGCCTATGTCTGTATGTTAATCGCTTGAGATGATTATTATAAAGGGAATAATGACTCACAAAGTGTGAGTTAAAACAGCGAAAAAATTGCGATAACGCGGTAAAAAGTTGCCTAAGTCCTTACTCAGGCTTTAAACTATGGGTACTGGGTACAAAATTTCATTTAAATCGGTGCAATGGTTTTTAAGTTTATCGCGAACAGACAGACAGATGACGTGCGGAGGACTTTATATTAATAATAAAATAAAGTTCTCCTACATATGACAATCGTACATATTAATGTACTGATAAAATAACAAATACCTACTACCTACGCACATAAAGTTACAAGTAAAAAATATATTTATAGGTCCTTCTTTCAATCTCTAGTATGTAGATATTTCAAGTGTTATGTCCCAGTGGAACTAATAGAGCTAAAATAAGTATATAGGTACATGATAAAGGAAAAAATGAATCAAAGATTAGTTACATCTTAGATTAGGCATTTATTTTAAATAGTAAAATAAAATTACTTCTACATTCCAGTCATATTGTGCTATCATCAAGAACAACAATGATTATTTATTATTGTATTTATTTAAAGGCTCATGTACTTGTGTGTAGTCGGTAAAAGAAATATCTGGTCAGTAGAACAAAGTACTTGTGATTTTGGTGACATATTATAATCATTTCATGTGGAGAGTGTTCTAGAAGGCCTATGTCTGTATGTAAATTGTTTGAAATGATTATTATAAAGGGAACAATGACTCGCAAAGTGTGAGTTAAAACAGTGAAAAAATTGGTCTCATTCAGTTCATCAAAACCCTTGGTACTTTGTACTATAGATCAAGCATTTCATTTACTGTGTGTACAAACACTGCAACACCATAAGACTTTGTTAGTAAGTAATAACATGCATAGAGTTTTAGAAACACTGATTTTATTACATTTGCAAAATTGGGGTTCTGTTAAGACTTTTTGAATACTGGATTGGTAGAAATTGAGCAAGAAGTTGACTAGTGTAATACACAAGATTGTTTTGTGGAAGTGGAGAACAACTTAAGTAATAATACTCATATTTGAACACACTTTTTTAATACACATATTGGATCACATGTACATAACTGGTGGCCTGGTGACTTCAGTACATGTAATGCATTTTCGAGAGCTATAATTGATTTACCAGTCTTATTTATTTTCTAATTATTTTCAAAAGGACTATTTCCACATTAGGAACATGTACTGTCACAGCTTTCCAAACATACAGGCTCCAACACTAAAAACACCCATACTCAGAACAATATGTAAATCACATGAATTGTTATTCATTTGCTGTCCCCTGTGGGATTTGAACCCCAATACCTTAGCACAGTAAAAAGTGGCATGGTGACCGCATAAAGCACTTAGTCATCCACGCATTTGACAAACTTATTTACAGAGTATACTTTCCTCATACTAGTTCCTGTTTCAAACACTTTTAATTCACATTTTATATTATTTGGACAATTGAAAATATATTTTGTATTGCTTAAAGTTGTATTCACTACATGGTATTTTAAAAAGCATGTATGTTCGTGAGTTTTAAAACAAATATTTATTCATGGAATAGTTTTTTAGATATTTTGTACATATTTCCGTAAACACTCATCAAGCCAGTAAAGTTAATGTAATAAACCCTTTGCTATCCACAGGCACTTAGTTAATTGTAAATTTTATAATATTAGCACACTGAAAAATTGTAGGTATGATGAATACAAAATAACTTAAATTTTTACCATCAAAAGAGGGTAAGCCTAGTTTTCGCTGCCAAATGTACATTTGTTATTATAGGCTAAGCAGCTTACAGTAATATTTTAACATAGCCATGTCCTGTATTACATTGTTTCTTGTGCATGGGTTTATGGCAACCTATGTTCAATACTTATAAGTTGTACAATCTTTGAGATCACAATTATTCAAGTGTTTCATTATTCACTTATTGGTTACTCAATAGCATTTATCATAAATGAAATAACAAATAAGTCAACAATAATCCAATATGCATATTATTACAACTTAACAAGTATTAGGATTGTGGGTTTTGAGGTGGGTTGGAAGTATTGGAGCTCTCAAATGTACTCTTATTCTTCAATAGATATGATGCTAGATAATTTATAGGGTCTGGTGGCCTTTCCTTAGCTAATGATGAAAGACCTTGCAATAATATTGGCACTACGGTCTGATCGAGATACTGGCGAGTGGGAAGCGCATTGAGATCAATCCTAGATTTTCTATTCGAGTTCGTTTCATTATCTTTTTCCATCGAAATGATTTTCTGAAATATTAAAAACTTAATTAAAAATCGAATTCTATAAGTTTAATGCTATTCATCCTCATTTTAAACGATAAAGGCCTTTATCGGGTAGCGTGATAAATGAGTATTTTACTTACCCTTACGGATTCAGGTATTTTGGACGACGGCTCGTCTTTGGAGTGTCCTTGTATTATTGAAGGATCGGACATCGGTTGGTACTCTTAGATTATCATTCAAGAATTATCAAAATTAAAAAATCAAGTTTTTTACAACTAAAGAAAACACTAGCGCAGATTCACAATCATAGATTAAATTAAAATGTTTGTTGTATTCAATTTTTAATTTGGATCTGTCAAACATTGAACATAGAAACATAGATTAAAAACTCCTGATTTGAATATAAGGCTTTTTATTTAGACGTCTGGCACGAGCTGGATGCGAGTATCCGAGGATCGAACTAAGTGGCATGCAATTGGATAGGCTTTTGTGACTGTGATGCGATGCTGATGATGATGCCTTTTTTTAGCTGTAAGACATCAGATATAAAAGGATGGAACGTACATTTGGAATTAATTAAACATCTTTTAAAATTCTTTCAACATTGTTTGTTGTGAAATGCGGTGCACACGTGAGAGTTTGAAGTCGTAGGTATAATGCTTGTCATTAAAGACCTATTTTTATTTTATTTCTGAATGTTGAATAAGCACTGTCAGTAAGATGTACTGAATCTACTTACTGTCCATCATAAAATATGTCACCCGAAAAAGTATTCAATTTACTTATATTAAATGGAATTAATAAAATTAAAAAAACTTTACATTTTTATTGCCGGAAAGGAAAAAAAACACTAAAAGTAATCATCATAAAAGTCAACAACAAAATAGTTTTATTAGTCCACTGCTAGACATAGATCTCTCCTTAGGTTCTCCATAAGTTCAGGCCCTAGCAGAAGCAGGCCGGGGTGGCAGCACAAAGCGCTACGGGGCGCTACATCGTTCCTACATTGTAGGGGTCACCTGCAAGCCCTTGGTAGAATGCCTGAGCACACCTGGTTCCTCGACCATTATTACCTGAGGCCGTATACGGTTTTTGGTTTGCTAGTCTTTTGAGGAGTTTCTCTATAGAAAAACAGTTACAGGTTATGCTGTTGGAAGTTTACCTGTATTAAGCCGCGCTGAATATAATTCGAAGCACTATCACAAAACTAGTAAAATTAAACCCCGAATCTCATTTGAAAAACACCATGCTCCTTCCTTCAACCCATTCCTTTTACATAAGTTGATTCCACACAATCAAAATCATTTACACGATTTCAATAGTCAGTAGCTCATAGTTACAAACACATTTAATTCATAAATCTATCTATTTTAATAGTGCTTCGTTTTTTTAAGTTCTTGGGGGATTGTATTCGTGATAATTTAATTAGTTTACGTCGATATATTTCTGACAACTGTCACAGTTTTAGCTGAAACATTCTTGTCAAGCCTTTTTACTATCTTTTCAAATTTTAATATCTTTCTTCTATTGCCCGTAGCGTGATGTTGTACCGCGAAAACAAATTAGTTACCCATACAAAAGGTATATAGTAAGCCAACATTAAAAGATAGAAAGCTGCTGCTGTTGTTGTTTTTTTAGAACTTTTCAAGGGGTACAATTCTGTCATACAGGATTTTTGCGAAACTTTAACCGTTTACGCAGCGGAAGCTGTCAAGAGGTAAATAACCCGATTTTGAAACATTTTTCATTGGTGCTCCGCTCCTATTGGTCTTAGCGTGATCATATATAGTCTATAGTTTTCCTCGATAAATGGACTTTAAAACACTTTTTTTATTAATCAGACCAGCTCCTGAGATTAGCGTGTTCAACCAAACAAACAAACTCATCAGCTTTATAATATTAAGTATAGATTTGTCTATTTTAAATTTAATTTATGTCTCATTGGTAAAAACATTTGAGATTGTAAATCTGACATATCAATAAGATTTAGTTAGTAACTATGTACATATCGATCAAATAATGGCAGGAAAAGTACCTATAGGTATGTCCTTAAATATAAAATTAGCGTTTTGTCGTACTGACCACTTTGATCTGAAATATCTCCTCTTTGGTTATGAATTCTAAATTCAAATTTATAAATTCATTTATTAGCTGGTACATTTGAGTTTTGAAAACAGTCATTCATTTGTTTTTTCCTCATTATAGTCATTCAATAAATCAGAAACAGCTTGAAGGATTAATGATGTGTACGGCGCTGGTGTCCTAATAGAAAGCACGGTACGTTTTTGGTTTCAACGTTTTCGTTCTGGTAATTTCGACTTTCAGAACCAACCCCGTGGACGGCCGGTGACCAAAGTGGAAAATAAAGAATTAAAGGCTATTGTGGAAGCGGATCCATCACAAAGCACTTCAGAGATAAGCTGCAGGCTTCGGGGTAAGTGATAAAAGTGTATTAATCCATTTGAAGCAAATTGGAAAAGTAAAAAAACTTGAACGATGCCGATGTTTACCTCATAAATTGAGTGAGTCGAACTTGCAAACACGCGTCGACTGCTGTGTTACTTTGCTCAACCGACACAAAAATGAAGGAATTTTAAATCGAATCATTACTAATTGTAATGAAAAGTGGATACTGCACGATAATCGGAAGCGCTCGTCGCAATGGCTGAACCCTGGAGACCCAGTCAAATCCTGCCCTAAACGAAAATTGACTCAGAAAAAGTTACTTGTCAGTGTTTGGTGGACTAGCGCCGGTGTCGTTCACTACAGCTTTCTAAAATCTGGCCAAACGATTACGGCACATATCTATTATCAGCAACTGCAAACCATGAAGTAAGAACTAGCTGCTAAACAACCGAGATTGGTCAAACGCTCTAGGCCACTGATGCTTCACGACAACGCATAACCACACACTGCACAACAAACGAACCACTAAGTTCAATGAGTTACAATTGGAAGGTCTTCGACATAGGTACTCCCTGGACCTTGCTCCAACAGATTACAATTTTTTCATTTTTACTTACTATTTACTTCTTACAAGGAAAAAATTCAATTCCGATGCGGCAATCCAAACCGCCTTCAAAGAGTGTATTGATTCTCGCCCCATGGGGGCGAAGAAAGAAGGGTTTGAGATGGCAAAAGTGCATAGATAACAACGGTAATACTTTGATTAAATAAATTATTTTACACAAAAAAAAATCGGCCAAGTGCGTGTCAGGCCACGCACAGGAAAGGGTTCCTCAGTCACCCATAATGGTACGTGGATTGGAAATCGTATCCAATGGATAATTGTTCTGTTTACGTATTAATGCGTTAATTTTGTATGACATTTTCTAAGTAAGCGTATATTTTTTTCTAATCAAATCAAACCATTTTTTTTTTCAAATAAACCATACAACGGCACTTTTGAAAAGTCAAGTAGTCAGTCAGTAGTCTGTTCCAATTCGTAGATCCTATGGAGAAGAACAGACAAGAAACTCCATGGACACTCTTTTCCAACATTGTTTTCACAATTTTTGGTTACATTGTTTGAGGCATTTTATTAAATGTAAGGACAATGTAACGATGCTGATAATTACACAGGTATTGTCCAAAAATAATTAAACAATAAATAGAAGTTGTGAAATGACCAGCCCCGACTGGCGGCGCCTGTATCACGAGCATGACCTATGCACCAGCCATCGTCCAGTTCAACCATATCGTAGGGAGCCGAACGACCCACTACACACGCCAACCCCTACAAAGTGCTCACATGTACCATTCAAAATGTTCTCAGTTATACAATAATAAAACTATTTATAAATATGCTACTCTCTAAGAGTGCGATAAATATTTGGAACATATCAATAAAAAGTAACTTATTATGCAATAATGTTAATAACAAAAATAATAATAATAATAGAAATGTCAAACAACAAGATACAATTAAAATATCAATAATACGTACATGTCAGAAATATGGTTATCCAATGCCAAAAAAAAATCGGCCAAGTGCGTGTCAGGCCACGCACAGGAAAGGGTTCCTCAGTCACCTATAATGGTATGTGGATTTAAAATCGTATCCAATAGATAATTGTTATGTTTACGTATTAATACGTTAATTTTGTATGACGTTTTCCAAGTGAGCGCATTTTACCATATAAGCCTTTATAACTCCTGAACTAAGAAAGTCATCTAATCGGTTATAGTTTTGCTTCAAAGTTCATTAGATGGACCACCTTCACGATTTTTTTCAGATTTTTTGAGCCAGCCGTTTAGCTTTTAGAGGGGGGGGGGGACGCCCTGTTTTTACTAAAAAGTGCCCTTTAAAGTGAAATATCTCGCAAACGGATACCTAAATCAAAAAATCGTCTAGGAAACCCTTTATTGTTTTTAAAAGACCTATCTAATGATACCCCACACGATGGGGTAGCCTCGAGAAAAAAAAATCATCCCCACTTTACGTGTAGGGGAGGTACCCCAAATAAAATTATTTTTCATAATTTTATTGTAGCACTTTGTCGACGTAATTACAGCACGTATTCATGCAAACTTTCATATTTCTAGCACTTACCGTTTGGACGGTAAGTCGAGGACGGACGGACGGACGGACGGACGGAGGGACGGACGGACGGACAGACGGACATGACGAATCTATAAGGGTTCCGAATTATGAACTTCGGAACCCTAAAAAAGAAAGAAAAATATAAGAATGTCAATCATTAAGATAAAATTAGCATATGCCAGAAATACAAACTAACTTCAAACTAACTTCTAAATAATTTGAGAATTAATCATGTGACTGTGGAGCAGGACCAGCATTAAGCCAAGCATTCTTGTCGGCAATGTAATCCTCTGATTTGTAATACGCTTGCTTACATAGTGTGCGCTTTACAACATTTTTAAATCGTTTCTCTGTTAAATCTAGTATGTTTTGAGATATTTTATTATAAAATTTAATACAGTACCCCATAAAAGATGTATTTTTTTTTTCTAAAAAAACTAAAAGAAGTATGAACTTTTAAGAGTCTAAAACGTAGTTGAATTAATTTATCTTTATTCCTAGTATTATACCCATGTCTATCACATCTTTGATTGAAGAGATGTTAATTTTTTCGAACATACGTTATGTTTTCATAAATGTACTGACAATTGTAAAAGTTGTAACAGTTAAGCCTCCATAACTCCTGAACCAACAAAGTTATCTGATCCATTATAGTTTTCCTTTAAAGTTCATTATATGGACCACTATCACGAATTTTCCCAGAATTTTGGAGCCAGCCGTTTAGCTTTTAGAGGGGGGGAACGCCCTGTTTTTACAATAAAGTGGCCTTTAAAGTGAAATTAAAGTGAAACGGATACCTAAATCAAAAAATCGTCTTAGAAACCCTTTATTGTTTTTAAAAGACCTATCTAATGATACCCCACATGATAGGGTAGCCGCAAGAAAAAAAAAACATCCCCACGTTACGTGAAGGGGAGGTACCCCAAATAAAAATATTTTTCATAATTTTGTTGTAGCACTTTGTCGACGTAATTACAATACATATTCATGCAAAGTTTCATCTCTCTAGCACTTACCGTTTGGACGGTAAGTCGAGGACGGACGGACGGACGGACAGACGGACATGACGAATCTATAAGGGTTCGAAGTGATGAACTTCGGAACCCTAAAAAAGTACTTATATTCCTCCCGTACCTAATATTAATATTCATTAGACTTATAGTTCAATATCAATTTAACGTCATGTTTTCTGTCTAAAGTTTTATCGTGTTTAATTGTCTTTGAACTGTTGTAGACTAGGGTAGAAGCCTTCTAAAATAATAAAAAGTGAAATAAAAATTATAGTAGGATGAAACCCATTGGAAAAGGAGGAGAATATTATAAAAATGAAAGGAAAACTAATTTACGGGCGATCTGAGGTCGGGAAGGGGAAGGGGGGAGGTTTTAAGGGTTAAAAACGGTTTATCTCGACTTCATTTTTCGGGTTTCATCCTACTATAATTTGTTTTGTGTTCAAAAATTATCAGCACTGGTCTATTGGGATCATGGGATGTTTCATCTGCTTTGTATTGCAATGTCACAACTATTCAATCAATCACAATACTCTATGTTCAAGTTTTAATTATCTTTATAAATACATTTAATTAATTATAATAACAACATAATCATAATAGTAAGAAGTTGTTTCAGCAGATTTTTATCGATGGTTTGGGCTGCCATGTTTAACAAGTCAGATTTAAATTGTAAAGTATGAAGTTTTGTAATTTATACCTAATTTAAAACAGAATATTATTCAACTTTTATTTCTAAACTATCCTTATCTATTGTCTAACTCTAAAGTAGATGTCATAATTTTTGTTCAGTTCTTACTGTAAAAATGGAGCTAATTGTCTATTCAGTGACACTGTATATTCGCTAATATGACCAGTAATTTATATAAAATTAGGTAGGTATAAATAAATTTAGGTAGTAGAGCCACGCTGATCTAAGCACGAATGGGCCGGCTCGACCGGGGCGGTACTACCCTCGCACAAAACACCAGCCTAAAATGACAGCACTCGTGCTGTCGTGTTTCGATGGTGGGTGCGAGACCGGAGGCCCAAAGATGCAGGGGTGACAGTCATCGGGGTATGTGTGTGAGTAGTGGAATTCTTGAGGAGTCATTGTGAGGGAGACGTGGGTCGAACCGTCGGCCAGGGAGACCTGTAGAAACGGTGGTGCCGCTGGCCGCCCGCGGCATAGAGAGGGGCCCAACCGTGGCTAACCACCTTGGGAGGCTGCCCCATCAGGTCGCGCATAATCTCGGAGTGGTTCGTCGCGCCGGTTGGTGACCGGACGGTGGGACCCGGCGACCACTTCCGGGAGGGTACGGGGGCCCTTCCGTCCGACGGTTCGGTCACCGTCTTACCTCCCCGCTACATGACGACACAGTATTCCGAGTCTCGGTTAAACAATGCCGCGATGACTATCATGCCTTTCACGTCCCTACACTCAAACAAACATGGCAGCAAACAACAAAAAGAAGAAGCATACCACAGCGGCATCCTCTTTTCCCACCAACCCGCTCTTTGAGGTGGAGTTCACAAATATTCGTGGACTCCATGCAAACCTCAACGCCGTCCACCAGCACCTTGAGACGGTACGGCCGGCTATGCTGTTTCTAACGGAGACACAGATACGCCGCCCTGCCGACACGACATATCTCCACTACCCGGGATACCAGCTTGAGGAGTGCTTCCTCGCGAAGGCTGGAGTGTGTCTTTTCGTCAGGGGGGATGTCTGCTGTCGCCGTCTGCGCTGCCTCGAGGACCCATCCTTCTCTATCCTCGGGCTTCACGTAGATCTCGGATCTACCAGTCGAATTTACGTGTGCCTTTATCGTTCCCACACTGGAGACTCGGAGACAACCCGTTTATTCGACCACCTGAGTCAGGCAGTGGACAGAGCGCAGGAGCAATTTCCGACCGCCGAACTTGTGCTTCTTGGAGATTTTAACGCCCACCATGAGACCTGGTTGGGGTCTTCCAAGACTGACCACGCGGGTCGAACTGCCCACGCATTCACTCTCACGCATGATCTCACCCAACTGGTAGTCCAGAACACCAGGATACCAGACACATCGAGTCAAGCACCCTCCTTGCTAGACCTGTTGCTGACGAGCCACCCAGCGCAGTACTGTGTGTCGGTTCTCGTCCCTCTAGGCTCCTCCGACCACTGCCTGGTGTCCACCGTGGTGCCTCTTGGTGCCGCCCCACGATCTGGGGCGGCAAGGCGAAGACTGTGGCACTACTCGTCAGCAGACTGGGATGGAATGCGGGATTATTTTGCGTCCATCCCGTGGGCTGAACGCTGCTTTAAAGATAGGGATCTGTCACAGAGTGCATCTGCGGTGGCTG
The DNA here is from genome assembly GCA_932526445.1 of Phragmatobia fuliginosa. Classification (NCBI taxonomy): domain Eukaryota; kingdom Metazoa; phylum Arthropoda; class Insecta; order Lepidoptera; family Erebidae; genus Phragmatobia; species Phragmatobia fuliginosa. The sequence goes on along the minus strand of OW052064.1, from coordinate 7,637,158 downwards.
ACGAAATCACTGTTGGTATGGAATATTACGTTCCCTACAGTGATGTCGTCAGCCCGAAGGCCCGTCCGTGGTTCAATCGCGAGTGCTCCCACGCCGTTGCAAACAAGCGGGAGGCCTACCGCGCATGGGTCAGGGCTTGCGACCATGGTGACCCAAACATCGATCGCCTAAAAGCAGCGTATAACAAAGCCACAAGGGAATGCAAGAGGGCTTACAAGAGAGCGGATGCCCAGCGCATCGCACGGATTGGCCAAGAACTCGTCGCACACCCTACGGGTAGCCGCAAGTTCTGGCGATTGGCTAAAGCCGTGCAGTCCAACCATTGCCAACCCTCACTACCACCGCTGAAATTTCCCGACGGATCACTTGCCCACAAGCCGCAGGAGAAGGCGAAACTTCTCGTCGACCTTTTTGCGGCTAACTCCCGAATCGATGACCGTGGCTTGCTTCCGCCCACCATTTCGACCTGTAGCTCCACAATGCGGGATATACGTATCCGGCAGAGTGAAGTACGCGCGGAGCTTCGGTCACTCGACGTCCGGAAAGCCAGTGGACCCGACGGGATCCCAGCGGTGGTTCTTAAGAACTGTGCACCAGAGTTGTCTCCTGTACTCACACGCTTGTATCGCCTGTCATATACCTCAGGAATTGTCCCGGAGGCCTGGAGAGAGGCGAATATTCAACCTATCCCCAAAAAGGGTGACCGCTCCAATCCCGCCAACTACCGTCCTATAGCTGTCACCTCCATACTCTGTAAGGTGCTTGAACGCATAATTAACAAGCAGTTGGTCCATTACCTGGAAGATCACTCTCTGCTAAGTGATCGGCAATATGGCTTCAGACCGAACCGATCCACGGGTGATCTTCTAACGTACCTCACGCACCTGTGGGGTGAGGCTTTGGATAGGTATGGAGAGAACCTGGCCATCAGCCTAGACATGGCCAAGGCCTTTGATAGGGTTTGGCACCGTTCGCTTCTCTCTAAGCTTCCGGCATACGGCCTGCCCACTAAATTGTGCAGCTGGATTGCCGCATTCCTGCGCCAGCGCCGCATTAGAGTCCTTTGTGACGGCGCGGCGTCTGATTTCCAACAGGTAAACGCAGGCGTACCCCAAGGCTCTGTCCTGTCGCCCACGCTGTTCCTTCTGCATATCAATGACATGTTAGCCCTTGGCAACATACATTGCTATGCAGATGACAGCACAGTGCATGGACAATATTATGGACATCCTACATTTAAATCGGCGGATATTGAGGTAAAACGACAGGAACTTGTCGCTGAACTCGACCGGGTTCTGAACGTTATCTCTCAATGGGGTGATGAGAATCTGGTCGAGTTCAATGCCAAAAAAACACAGGTTTGCGCACTCACCACCAAAAAGTCTCCATTCCTCCCCCTTCCCACTTTCCAGAGCACTCAGCTGCCACTACAGGATAAGCTCGGTATCCTGGGCATGGATATCTGCCGGGATCTCAACCGACGGGAGTACATCGAGAGCGTCACAAAGGCGGCCTCGCGGAAGCTAGGCATACTAAACAAGGTGAGACGGTTCTTCTCGCCGGAGCATCTGTGTCTTCTCTATAAGACCCAGGTTCGCTCCTGCGTGGAGTACTGTTCTCATCTATGCGATGGATCTGCGCAGTATTTGCTTGACGCTCTCGATCGGTTGCAGAGGCGAGCAGTTCGCATCATAGACAGTCCCGAAGCCACCGAGTTCCTAGAACCTTTGCAGTTGCGAAGAGATGTCGCCTCTATGGCAGTTCTCTATCGCCTCTACCACGGTGAGTGTTCTGAAGAGCTCTTCCAACTCATCCCACCCTCTCCCTTCCTCCACAGAACAACACGATCTGGCCAGCGAAGTCACCCCTTCAGAGTGGAAGACATACGCTCCAGAACTAAGCGGTTCGGGTCTTCCTTCTTGTGCCGAGCAGTTAAACACTGGAACTCACTACCAGCTCATGTTTTTCCTTCTTACTATGATCCCGGGTCCTTTAAGCGGGGCGTGAAAAAGCATCTCACTAGGCCGCCATGATGTGGTTCGCCATACTGCTTGCATTTGCAGTGAGTATGGCGACCCCCATGGATGGATTTTACTCATGCTTTCCATCAGGCATAGTAAAGTCACCTTGGCAGGCGTTATATAAAAAAAAAAAAAAAAAAAGTAAAAAAATTAACTATGAAAGTAAGATAACCTATTGGGCGGCCTCTAAGTAATTTGATACATTATTGTTTGTTTTGTTGATTAACAAACTACTTTTGAACGCAGACTGGGTCTTGTGGAAATAGATGAAGGTATTTATTAATAAGGGCAACATTCATCTGCGAAACCAAGGAGGTGGATAAAAAAAAACATAAAATGGTCATCTTGAGTTATAAGTTTAAATAGACACTGTTATTTATGTTATTCTTTAATTACAACACACAAGTTCTTCTTTATGTTCTGATATAATGAGGCGGTGGTGGCGGAGGAGGCGCTGGACGGAGACGCGGGCCTCGTTCTAGCTGCCGTCGCCATGATGCCATCGCTTCGCTCAACGTCCACAATTCAGAGAGCAGAGACAAGTCAAGCTGCCGTAGGCTTGCCTGAAAATTAATAAATTAAAATATTAGATGACTCCCAAAACGCTGTATTCACCGATCCCTGCTTATTTTTCTTTAAAACGTGGTAGCTATAAAGTTGTAACATTTACTTAGGATTTTTATTTTAACGTAAAAGCTAGTGTTTGAACTTTAAGTATCGTCGCCGTTTATATTGAACACATGGCTCAAAATTACAGTTATCATTTTGTATCAGAGTGTTTACGAATTAGCGAAACAGCTAAAAATTTCCAAATATTTTTGCGCAAATTGGATTCGGATATAATTAAGAATTAAGATATAACAGTAAAGACATCTTAGAGATGGTAACCACGTAACAACAGTTAACTTAAAAAATGAATTTACGGAGAGTATGTCAAAGGAGAAAGTAAAGAAAAACAGGATCCTAGTTTATGCATGCACGTGGGTTTCACGATTCTGAGATAAAAAAAGTAAGTAGGTATATATTTTTTGCAAAGCGACAACTGTGGAATGATACTGAAACCAAAGTTGTTTTGCGATGAAAAATACACAATTAGGGTACGCGTCCATCGGCCCACGCCGGACGCACTGCACGCAACGGATTTTATTTTGCTTTTTATGATTTCACATAGTGCGGTGCGTCCGGCGCGGGCCAATGGACGCGTACCTTTAAGGGCTGAAACTGCGTTAAGCGGGCGCCCGCGCGGTTTCATACAAAAGTGCTACGTCGCGGGGACCCGCGCGGGCGTCCGCTTAACGCAGTTTCAGCCTTAAAGGTACGCGTCGTCGTTTTTCACAACTATACATGCACACCATTAAAATTGAACCAGTGACATTGCATCAATAAAATAATCCGTTTCTGCAACGTTCCCACAGATTCATCCCCAGGGGTCAACGCGCGTAGCCACGCTACTGTTGCCCGTCACGGGCGCCTGCTTAACGCAGTTTCAGCCCTAAGAGTAAAGCACATTACTGTTTTTATTATTTTGTTTAAAATAATAGTTTAATCCATTTCATGTTGTTAGAGTACGTTTTTTTTTTCGCTTCCGTAGAATATAACACATAGACATAGGGCTTTAAGGGGTGGGGTATACTTAGACGCTCCTGGTTAAGTGGTTACTAAGAAGGTTACAATGTTTACATTGTAAAGTTAGTCTATCGGGCTGACAGTACATGGATCATTGACCATAAGCTTAAGCTTCTTGAACTTAGTTTAACACTAGTTTTACCCAGTAGTGGTGGTCATTGTATGTGGATGGATGGAAAAAAACAGTCGAGTTGAGAACCTCCACCTTTTTGAAGTCGGTTAATAGGTTAATAGTGATAGACATAAATTCCACTGCATTCCATTTAATTCCATTCCAGTTACACTATTAAATGTCTAAGCTGGATTATACTTTATTTTAATACACTTACAAAATAATAGTAATAAATATTTCGGACATCTGACACACAACATCATCTAATCCCAAACTAATTTTTTTAAATATATATTTAAGGTATAAGGTAGCATAAACCAGGTAATTTAAGCCTACCAAAGTTACTCTAACAGATACATACTATACATAGAAAACACCCAAACTCCGAAATGTTTGCAGATCATTCAAAAAATTGGTCTGACCCGGGAAACGAACCCGAGACCTCTTGATCAGCCGCGCTAACCTCTGGACCGACAAAGCAGGCAAAGTAATCAATTTCATGAAAAAAAGCCCAAAACCAATCAGAGTGGTGTGCTATAGGAAAGACTGATGATGATGATGATGATGAAGTCCTTTCATCTTTATTGGAATTCAGAACATGTAAATGTCAATACATACATACACGCACTGGTCAATAAACGATTGTTATACGTATACAACACTGGTAGGCGTGCTGTCGGTGACAATAACTAGTTCTAAATTCACTTTCAGAATTTACAACTATGACCTGATAAACATTTATATAAATATTTATGTGCTAATGCAGGTAACGTAAACATTAGATATTATCGATCCACCTACAGCCTGTCCAAGCGTACAGGTTTAGCAGTTGGCGTGGGTAACGAATGATATTTTTATATCTTACTAGCTGATGCCCGCGGCTCCGCTCGCGTCCAAGAGGTATGAAAAATAGATGTTAGCCGATTCTCAGACCTACTCGACATGCACACAAAATTTTATACAAATCGGTCCAGCCGTTTTGGAGGAGTATGGGAACAAATATTGTGACACGAGAATTTTATTTATAAGACTAGCTGATGCCCGCGGCTCCGCTCGCGTCCTATAGATATAAAAAATAGATGTTGGCCGATTCTCAGACCTACCCGATGTGCACACAAAATTTCATACAAATCGGTCCAGCCGTTTCGGAGGAGTATGGGAACGAAAACTGTGACACGAGAATTTTATATATTAGATAAACATTTTACTGAAATCAAAAAACGACGCGTACTCGCCATAGTGACACAAGCTTGTATTATTTTAGGGTTAAAAGCATTAGTTAAACTAATAACAAGTCGAGTATTCTATTCTTATGATGACGGGGGGAGAGATATCAATTATTTTACGTATTCCATCTATATAGTAAAAATTAATTAATAATATAAATGTTATTACACAAGTTTGCATAGAGGTAGCGTATGCGACTGCTGATCAAGAGGTCTCACAGGAAATTCGTAATAACACCCGGAGTTTGGTAATTGACTTCGGAGAGCACGTTGTTAGGCCATCGGTCCCAATTGTCATGGACATCTATGGTAGCCGTTTTGGGAAGTCAATGCCCTCAAATATACCAACAACTAGTTCAACAATCGAATTTAAGTTCACCCTCAGGATTACGGAGGTCCGATGCCAGTCGCTCCGTAGAAAACGGATATTCAGGTAGAACCGGTTGAACTAGTAGCCGAAGCCAATTAATCTTGTTAATATAGGCTAGGAAGAGCAAGATAAGTTTGTATATCAGATTTATATAGAAGTAATGAATGTATCCACGACAAATGAATGATAGCAGTGTAGCCGGCGACCTTCCGCGAGCGTTCTGCTCGATTGCGTTAGATAGGAATGCGGCACGATCACGACTGTATGTGGGACGTAGAAATAACCGCACAACTTATTGATATTACCTACACACCACACCAGAAGGACTTGCATTGAACACGGATCTCGGCAAGCAACAGTTGCAAGCGAGCAAACTAGAAAAACCTCATGATCTAAAAACACTATACTATAACCTTACACGAACGCTCTCATTCCACAAAATATCCGTTCTTACAATTTGCCAAAAAAAAATACGACGTCAATAAACAGAATCAGTCTACTATCTATTGATAAAAACTGTAGAAAAATCCATTGAGTAGTTTAAAATAATTAATCAAAAAGACAGCTGAAGCAACTTCATTTTGTATAAGTATTGTATTGATAAACTTCTGTTTTAATCAGAATGTTTATTATAATAATGCACGACTACCTTTATTTTTAGATGGGGAAAAAGAATTATTTTCACCTAGGGAGGCATAATTCGAAAAATAAACTGAAGATGGCGACAATGAAGATTTCACATTTTCTGATACCGTGTGTACTAAAAAAAGCGCGTGTACTGAATAACGCAAATGACACACAACGGTTCTTATAACATAACGTTTAATCTATAAATGATACATGAAATTAACTATTCATTTAAAATAATCAAATAAAGTTGTATTTGATGTTTGTTTCACCATTTAATTTAATTGCGCGATCAATTTCTAGAGATAAAAGTAGGAATACATTAAAAAATACGATTACATAAAAGCTTTCGTAATATTAGTATATTTTAGATCGAAACTCTCAATGACTGTCAATTAAACTATATCTTTGCATGAGATGAAACACGTCACGAGAGAAAATGATCATTCCTCACATTCTTCATGATCGTCTAGGAAAAGAGGGAAAGTGGCAACTGTCGGTTTAATGATGTTCCACGCTGCGGTGGAGGAATAACATACCACTGGACCGCCTGTCACCTTGTTGGACATGTTTAATTAATGCTGACAGACTGTATATAATTAGCATGCACTTATGCAGGCAGTACACTGTTACTAACAAATGCATGCATTGAAAATCATGTTCTCACAATTTAAACCTGATATTACTGTTATATAGCTTTTATTGTTTGTTGTATGCGACTGCTGTCCTTGAGGAATCGGCTTCATACCCTGAATCGGACCAAATGTTTGTGTGATTTGCATACATTTGTCTCGTAGTTTGGGTTGCCACTTCTGGTTGTTGGGTGTATTACATAAGTATATTATATAGATATAGGTGTGTTATATATCGTATAGTATAAAAGGTATATAAGAATTATATCAGTCAATCTAGTTCTCATAGTACAAGTTCTGCTTAGTTGGAAGCTGGATGGCAATGTGTGTTACACGCCCGAAATATTTATTTTTATTTGCATTGCTTGGTTAATCAAATAAAATACTACTTTAAATATATCTACAAAAAACGCTCGTTACCTCTCTAAAAGTAAAAAAAATTATGTTTGCAAAAATGCGAGTTCTATGTTTTCGAGTTTTCGTACGTTTTTCTTTAATTCTCTCTTAGCATTGCTTACGACATCTGTACTACTCTTTCAGTAACACTTGGTTGGTGATTAATACTACAACACAACAATACTAGAACTACTTTAGAGAATAGATCAGGTGGCCTTTTTAAACAATAAATATGATAACCGAGCAAAGCTCGGTCGCCCAGATACTTCTCTATAGATAGCTTATATGCTGACTATTTCCCGTAACTGCTTTATAAGATTGATTGTTTGCCTAATTTCACCATTATAAAAGTCTAAATTGTTAGTCTTTTTCTTGTAAGAAAGGAGGTTTTAGTCTACTACGACTAATTTGCTTTTACCCTACTTTGTAAGAAGAAGTTGAGTTTGTAACAATAACAGTCTACAAGTTTATATTGATCGGAGTTTGACATTGTCATGAATATAGATATAACATGATAACGTCTGAGAAAGGCTAGAAGTCAATTCAGTCATCTTTGCACAACTAATATATAGTTGGCGACAAGTGGAATAATTAAATTTAATTTGACAGGCAGTGAGATAGCGAACTCCTGTATTCAATAGTAGCTGACCCACGCGTCCTAATCTGCCCATTTCATCGCCCGTAGCGTGATGTTATACCGCGAAAAAAAAATTGTTTCCCTTATACGGTTATAGTTCGATCTTCGAATTTCAGTTCTCCCTTAGGGTTGCGGAGGTTCGATGCCAGTCGCTCCGTGGAAAAACTGATATTCAGGTAAAACCGGTTGAACTAGTAGCCGACCCCAAATAAACTTGGGAATATAGGCTCGGAAGAAGATACGGTTTAAAAGAAGGCTGGCTAGGTTAACTAGGCTGCGCGGATTTTTGTAGAACTTTTCAAGATGAAGAATTCCTTCACAAATCTTTAACCATTTGCGCACACAATAGAAGCTCTCAAAAACAATAGATTTCCCCCGTTTTTAATCATTTTTATTGATACTCCGCTCCTATTGGTCGTAGCGTGGTAATATGTAACCTTCGATAAATGGACTTTTAACAATAATTCTTCATTGAACTTCGTTTATTATTCTGTACTGTTCCAGGATCAATAATCTTTCAAACTGGACCAGTTTCAAACAAACTTGTCAGCTTTATGACATGTATTAGATATCAAATTAAAAGATGTATGTGAGATAAAGTAGGTTTGGTCAAATATTTTAATGTTGGGTAATATGCCAGTTGTAATTTGAACTAAAAGTAATGTACGCAATTGTGGAGACATACATTTGAAATATATACGAGTTCTGTAAACATTAACATCTGCCAGAATTGCTAAATGGTATTTTCGTTTGTAGATTCAATAAACACAACCAAGGCTAAATAATTGTGCCAGATTCATAGAAATTTCATTGGTTTCGGCAATAGATGGATTACGAACGTCAAAATATTGTGATCGCGTTTAAAAATGTAGAGTATTGCAGTTTTCATGACAAATAGCAATTAGTTAATACAGACTAAATTTCTAATACCATGGAAAACCATAACGGTTGATGGCCTTTTAAAATTAAACCTGAGTAACTATAGAACAGAGGGGTGCTGAATGGTTACTTAATTGAATTACACTTTCCCGCACCCTTTTATGGCCGAACGTTAAAAATGATTCCGAATAGAAGGAAAGCTAATTTTCTGAAGTAGGCATTTGTAAATACAATATATTTGATATTGTTGATTTACATAAGGCAGTAATGAGAGACAGAAAATAATAATTTACACAAGGTTGTCAATAGTTAACATTTAAATGATATATGCACATGAAATATTTGCTCTACAATATTTGGAGCTTCATACGGATATGGATGGAGCTATGTACATTGGTCACTTAAGTCTTATTTGGAAGTAGTGAATAACTATTTAATATTTAAACATATTGATAGCAAGATTTGCACTTTCTTGAATATGTATTAATCGTATTCAGAGTTGGTTCTAAATAGCCAGTGCTATTCTCCAGTTTGTTTCAAACAGCTTCATCAAAGCGCTGTAAGCACACGTAGGAAAGAGTTGAGAAACCTTTAATAGTTTCCGTGAAGGCGAATGCTATGTTACAACAACAATTGTGGCGAGGTGGTTGTTGTTACCAGTTCAAAGGAAACTAACTATTCGTGTAGCTGTGCGTCCGGTCTATTGTACCGATTCGTCTATTACTGGAACTTATTTATTTAAGGTACTGTTATTTGCTCGTTAAGAATGTAACTAAACGTGCAAGAACAGACTTGTTGACTGCTCTTCGTGTTTTAGGAAAAGGTTTATCTAAGATAAAACCCGTAAGCAGTGTACTCTAGTATTTTAAGCGTTTGATAGAGAAAGACTATAAGAAGACATTATACTGAACTTTTTTCATTATTGTACTTAAAAGCTCTAATAAACGAAGTATCTGTTAGCTAGCAAGTGGTTAGGAGAAATGGGAACGCACATTAATCGTAGATAACAAAGAGGGAGTCCCTATATCTACGTATGTAATTTATATAAAAAAAGATTAATTTATGTTATATAGAACCAACCTATTTCACTACATATTCAACATATTACGATGCTATTATTATTTAATATGGGCTGATAGCTGGCAGCAAAAAAAAACATTTAAAAAAATCGAGGCCAAAAAACATCAAGCGAAATCTTCTTAACAGGAACACCAAAAGGCTGTAACTATACTGGATTTAATTTAGGTAGCGTAAGTTAATACGTGACAACTCTTGTCTATAGGTACTTAGTTGTCTATTAATTTGTTTAAAAAAGTATTATAATTTTGAAGTCGGTACCAAGCCGAACAAGTTTTCTATAAGTGATGTAGGTACATTAGCCCTCGCCACATCAGTTAAGAATTATAATAAATTGGGCCACACTGAAATTTCTCGCAGAGAGAGAGAGAGTGAAGCGAACTTATCTTAGCTAATGTAAGATCGAAGCGCCTGTCGCCATTGCCTCGCCGAGTCCTTCAATGAATTCACACTGTGGCAGGTGTAAATTAACATACACCTGCTACCTTCTTACTTCTACCAAAAACCATGCTTAAGGTAATTTCACACCTGTAATCATTGTACATATACATAGTTAATTGGGTATAGTATATCTCTTACATCGATAGTTAAAATAACCGTAAATATGAAATGATTTTAAGGCAGTCGTACTTTGTGCACTCATTGTAGATGCATATTGCCTTGTTGGTCTAGTGGTTAGCGTATGCGGCAGCAGAGGTGTCGGGTTCGATTCCCGGGTCGGACCAAATATTTGTTTCGGAGGCTAGGTCATTTCTTATAATATGTATGTATTTACAAAAAAAGTATGTTTCTGTATTCATATCAGTTGTTTAGTACCAATAATACGGTTTAGGACCAGATGATGTTGTGTGAAATCCGAAATATTTGTTAATTTATTTTATATGTGACATTTACGTATGGTATGTGTCTATATACTTATTTATTTATTTATTTATTTATTTATTTAATTCTTTATTGTACACAAATTTTCTTACTTTATTTACAAAGGAGATTACATTTACAAAGGCGAGCTTAACCCAAACCTGAGTTTTCTTCCAGCGAACCTTGAGTGAATAGAGGATAGATTAGATAACGGTAAAATCATGTGTACTAACATTGGATAAACTTCAAAAATCAGAAAAGAAGATTATGTAAATACCGAAAGTTAAGGTCATTCATTTTTGTGGCAATATCTATTTAATTTTCAAAATATACCTACTTACATACGTACTTATACATACATATATACATATACATATATATATACATCCACACATACATACATATACATATAACTACATATACATACAATAAAATATGCAGAAAAATAACAAATAAAGACTACATACTACATTCTAAGGGCCTAATTATTGGAGGGAGAGGTAATAATCCCTGGTATTCTTTTTGAACACAGTTAATGAAGGGCTTTTACGTATTGCAAGCGGCAAGGCATTCCATAGCCGCACAGCCGCAACAGTGAATGACTTATCATAGCGACTTGTCTTATGGGAAGGAGTTCGAAGGAGGAGAGAAGATGAGGAGCGACAGAGGTTATTCCTAGGACCAAAGTATTCGAAGCGCTCACGGAGGTATATAGGAAAGTTAGGGTTGTATAGCGTGGAATATAGTAAAGAGAGAATGTGAACATCACGACGCCGACGAATAGGAAGCCAATTTAGTTTTTTCCGAAAATCTGAAACATGGTCGTACTTTTTCAAGCCAAATATGAAACGGATACACAGATTTTGCAACCGTTCAAGTTTATCCCAAAGTTCTTCGGTGGCGTCGAGAAAGGAAATATCAGCATAGTCAAGAAGGGGAAGGAGAAGGGATTGAGAAAGCAGTATCTTGGTCTGTAAAGGAAGAAAGCTTTGAAGACGTTTGAGGGAGTGGTAAGACCCAAACAGTTTTTTGCTTACCTCTGTCACATGCGTGGTCCACGACAAGTTACAATCCATAAAGATTCCGAGATTTTTAACATCTGTTGAAAACGGTATAACAGTATTATTATATAATACTTGAGGTACCGCAGTGTGGTCAAGACTGTTACAGATGTACCTGCCACCAATAATGATGGCCTGAGATTTAGCAGGGTTGACAAGCAGCCCAAAGGATTTTGCCCAAGAACAGATGTTCAGTAGGTCACTATTGATGGCAGTGACAGCCTCTGCAACTTCCTCAATTTTAAAGTGGCGGTATAGCTGCAGATCGTCCGCATAAAGATGATAACGAGAAGAAATAACATTAGTGATAGCATTAATGAAAATGGAGAAGAGTAGAGGAGATAATACGCCACCTTGAGGCACGCCTGCAGGTAAGGTCACACCAGTTGGAGAACGTCTCCTCCGAGCGGACCATTTGCGAGCGACCCCGAAGATAGGAGCTAAACCAAGCGATTGCAGATTTAGTAACATTTAGAGACGCCAGGATGCCTAAATGTATGTATGTATATGTATATGACGTGTATGTGTATATGTTAGTTTGTGTATGTATTAGTACTGTTATTGTAGAAACGTGTAATAGGTTTAAATATTATTAATTACATAGAATAATACACTTCTGACTACCCAAAATCAAATCTTACAATTTATCCGTACAAAGGTTGTCTGGAAGAGATAAGCGATAAGACCCCGTTAAGTTATATTTATGTCTATGTACAAAATTTTATACTTTATTGGTATGCCATGAAGTTGTAAAATAAAATAAATAAATAGATGCCCACGAGAGCAAGAGAAATAGTGTTATGAAAGTGAAATATAAATTTTCTTTGTCTGTCTGATACGATATTCAATATAAACAATAATTAAAATTTAAGACAGGCTATACCGGTTATACCATTAACAAAGTGTGGTTACAGCCACCATAAATCCTGCACACGTCAAAGCAATTGAACTTTACCGCACGAAACATTTGTAGAACAACAGTGTAAGTGAAATTATCCCACGTGCACGTAGTTGCGGTCAATAAGTGTAACCTAATCGCAAATCGCATGCGCAAGCGCCGGTTTTGTTCCGGTGCTGACTAGTCCCAGTGGGCATCAGTTTCATTCACGCGAACTTTCTTTCTTAGGGTATCATTTGATATGCGGACAAACCTGTTGATGGTCATGTAGTACTGAATAATAAATAATAACAACAGGTAATAACTTAAAAGGTTTCCGTTTAGGATTTAACGAACGGGCCGGCTCGACTCACAGGAGATCAGCCAAAGAAACAGCATTCGTACTGTTATGTGTCGTTGATGGGTTCAGTTCAGGTTAAACTTCGACTCAAATTTTGACGTTATTAGGCTCAATTTAAATATGGAAACCAGAAACACTTCAAAGAGAAGTTAATATCGGGTTCGTTCTATCTAAAATGAAGTTAATGTATGCACTGGTCGGATGAAGCCAGATAAACCATATTTGGCGCGGTTTTAATATCGACAGTTAAATGCTGTGTACATATACAACAGCATGTCATAATATTGATAAATAAAAGATGTGCGTTCAATCGAATGTTATAATTGACTGATTAATATATACACTCATGTAGTTACCGTAGGAAACTACCCACTAATATTTACAATATATAACACCTTCACCCTTAATAATTACTATACTTAATCTAAACCTTAACTAAATCTAAATCTAGACACAACTTAAACTAATCTCTCTGTAAGTCCGGTTACAACCTAACTATATACTGATAACAATATTTTACAAAAAACTATTTGTACAATTTGCGATAACAACCAACATAATTATTATAAAATAATTTATATAATAAGTATTTACTTGTAACAGTCATCTATACCATATCGTCTGACTGGTTTACGTACACGCCGGACATTATTTGATTCATTTGGTATGTGACCATCTATTGCCGGCACATTGGGCTCGCCAGTAGTTAGCGGGTCCGCCGTCAATTCGGTGCCCGTACTACTAGGTGAGTCGGTTGGGTTTGAAGTTGCCCCCTCGGCTACTATCGACCCCCTAACCGGTGCGCCCGCGTCGGACTGTTTTTCGTCATTATCTGGAAACATTAGCGAAGGGCGGGAACGTCTTTTGCGCATGAAGTCACGACTGTCACAATTATTGCGTATTAATGGTACTATATTAGTTATATCTTTTGACACTCTTAACTTAAGTTGGTCGACATGTCTATGTTCCTCGGTTCCATTGATAGATCTGACTTTGTAATCCGTACTACCCAACCTGTCTATTATCGTCCCCGCTGACCACTTATCGAGACCACGATAGTCCCTATACCAAACCTTGTCACCCGGTGTAAATTGTCTAATGGTTCCTCCAGCTGAACTTTCTATCCGCTTTTGGCGAGCTTTAACCAATTCCTTTTGATCCGGTTTTAAGCAATCTAAACGCATTCGTAAATTACGCCCTAAACACATTTTTGCCGGACTTTCCCCGGTTGTGTAGTGTGGTGTATTTCTGTAAGCTAATAGAAACCTACACAATGATACATGTATATCTGTTTTAGACTTGATAGCTTTCTTTATATTGCGCTTACACAATTTAACGGCGTTTTCAGCCGCCCCATTCGAAGCCGGGTGATATGGGGCTGAAAACATTTGTTCAATCCCGTTAGTGTTTAAAAATTGCTTAAACTCGGTACTGAAAAATGGGGGACCGTTATCACTGACCACTTGTTTGGGCAAGCCAAATCTCGCCCACATTTCTCTCAACTCCTTTATCACCGCTTTTGCTGTAGTGCTACCCATTTTAATTGCCTCTATCCACTTTGAATGAGCATCTACAACGATAAGGTAAGTTTGCCCTACGATTGGTCCCAAAAAATCGATGTGTATCCTTGACCATGGGCGGTCTGGCCAAGGCCAGATGCGCGGCTCGTGAGCTGGGGGAGCTTCGGCTACCGCAGCGCACACGGTGCAGGCACGGCATGCTGCTTCTACGGCCTCGTCTATGCCTGGCCACCACACATAGCTCCGAGCCAGGGCCTTTGTTTTTACTACCCCCATATGACTCTCATGAAGCTCCATAATCACTTTATCTCTACAAGTATTCGGAATAATGACCCTATGTCCCCACATTACACAACCCAATTCTATGTATAGTTCATTTTTCCTGTTGACGTATGGTTTTAATTCTCTCATTTCGACTTCGTCCGGCCAACCGTCATTAATATATCTAACTACTCTGTTCAATATGCTATCCGAAGCCGTTTCTTTCCTCAATTTATGAGAATCTAACAGCAAAGCTTGTGACGCAAAATGTAGGTATGTTTGTTCTGGGGTGTCTAATTCTTCCTTATGAGCCACTTCTTTGTGCTTACTAATCAACCTAGACAAAACATCTGCTGTATTCTTGTCCGTGCGAATGTACTCTATATCGAAGTCATAAGCTGACAATTTAATGGCCCATCTCTGTAATCGGCTAGCCGCGGTGCTAGGAATACCCGCCTGTGGTCCAAAGATTGTGACTAACGGCTTATGATCCGTACGTAAAATAAATTTTCTACCAAACAAATATTGATGAAATTTATCCATCGCAAATATTATCGCGAGAGCTTCTTTATGTATCTGACTATAGTGTTGCTCAGCTGAGGTGAGCGCGCGCGACGCGTAAGCCACGACTCGCTCGGCACCGCCGCCGTCGCCAGCCGGCGCGCGCTGCGCCAGCACGGCGCCTAGCCCCCGCGAGCTCGCATCACATGTTACAATGCTCTCCAATGACATATCGAAATGTGTTAAGACTTCCGCACTACACAAAAGTTTTTTAATGGTGTTAAAAGACTTCGTATGTGACATTGTCCATTTCCAATGTTTACCCTTTTTGAGTAAGTCGTAAAGAGGTGTCACATGAGTACTTAAATTTTTTATAAATTTTCCGTAGAAATTAACCATACCTAAAAACGATTTTAATTCTGAGACATTAGTTGGGTGGGGCATACCTAATATTGGTTTTAACTTTTCTGGGTCGACCCGCACTCCCTTTTTATCAATTATGAACCCTAAATACTTTACTTGGTCAGAACCAAAATTACATTTTTCTTTCTTGATTTTTAAGCCGTTCGTTTCCAAAATACTAAATACCAGTTCTATGCTTTTTAGATGAGAACCCCACGATTTACTTTTGATTAAAATATCGTCATAGAATACTACTACGTCCTTAACATTTCTAAAGAGATTTGTCATTAATTTTTGAAAAATGCCAGGGCTCGAAGAGAGACCATATACTAAACGATTGTATTTAAACAAACCCCTATGCGTATTAATGACAGTGTAATTTCTAGACGTTTCATTTAAAACTAGCTGATTATAGGCTTGGGATAGATCTAGCTTGGTAAAGTAATGATTACCGCTTAAATCACTAAATAAATCTTCTACCTTTGGAACCGGGTACCTATCGACCAACAAAACTTTGTTCAGTGTCACCTTATAATCCGCGCACAGCCGTATTCCACCATCCGCCTTCCTCGCTATGACCAGCGGCGTAGCCCAGTCCGAGCGGTCGACGGGCTCGATGACGCCGGCGCGCAGCATCGCGTCCAACTCCGCATCAACCCGCGGAAGTAGCGCGTACGGAACCGGCCGCGCGCGGCAGTAGATCGGCTGGGCCCCCTCCCGCACGTACAGCTTCACCTCTTCTCCAGTATACTTGCCCAATGCGCCGTCAAATAAATTCTTATGTCTGGTGATAATATTATTCAGACAATTAGTTTTACATGGTACAATACTATTATTGTTTATTTGTGTAGACTTGCTTAGTTTCGGTATTTTTATATTTAATTCAGACAACCACTGTCTCCCTAATAAACTAGTGCTACCTTTATTTATGACATATAAATCTAATTTTTTCAAATTATTCTTATACTTAACATTTATTTCCAAGTACCCTATAGGGAAAATAGTTGAGCCATCATAAAATTTTAACTTTAAATTGCATGGTTTTAACGGTAACTGTTTAAACAATTGTTTGTATGTCGAATAGCTTATACAAGATAACGCCGACCCAGTATCGACTTCCATTTTTAAGAGTTTGTTATTAATGCTAATGTTTATACACACCGGTTTATAGTTCGCTAAAGACATCTGGTACATAGACTCCTCTCCAACATCAGACGCGTCCTGTTCCTCACCGGAGCTATTGACCTCTGCCGGCTCGCATAACCAATGCGCCGCACCAGCAGCGTAGTGAGCGGGGCCGGCGACAGTGCTGGCGCAGCGGCGCGAGTTCCGCCTCGCTGTGCCCGCACGGCGCACCCCGCTGTTTTCCCCAGCACTGTGGCTGCTCACGCTCGCTCCGCGCGCGTGACCACGGCGTGACCGCCCTCGCGGTACGTTGGAATTTGAGTGTTTTGATGACATACGGCGATTGAATTGCATCTTCAAGCAAACTCTGCGCAAATGGCCAACTTTTCCACAGTAACTGCATTCGTACCCTTTAAACTTGCACTCTTGTGAGCTATGGCTATTGTCACCGCATGCTGAACAACTTCTCATTCCCAACTTGTGCATCCTCTCGCTAAGTTCACGAACCGGGACCGGTTCCCGCAAGTCCTCGACAGCCTCGGCATCCCGCTCGGCTGCTTCTAGGGTATTGGCTAGCAGTACCGCTTTGCTATAATTTATATCATTTTCAGCGAATACCCTCTGTCGAATCAGATCGCTCCGCAACCCGCAAACAAACTGATCTCGCAGATTTTCTTCCAAATTAGATTTAAATTCGCAATATCTCGACATCTTTTTCAAGTCCGCCACGTAATCGGCTATCGATTCACCTGCCGTTTGTCGTCTTTGACGAAATCTGTACCGTTCTGCCAGGATAGACGGTGTCGGTTGCAGATGTGCACGCAGTAGCTCCACCGCGACCGCATAAGATAAACTTGATGGTTTTTTAGGACTCGCTAATGCCGACAATAATTCGTATGTCTGTTCCCCGATTAACGCAATCAAGGTCGGTAACTTTAAATCGTCCGATATCTTATTCGCTAGAAAATACATTTCTAGGCGGTCAACATATGCTGACCAGTTACCGGATTTTAAGTCAAAGTCTTTAATTTTCCCAACCGACATTTTTGTTTGTACACTTGATCACACGACACCATAAAATTATAGATCTGAGAAAGTCCTTTATCCTCGTCGCCACTGATAAATAAAAGATGTGCGTTCAATCGAATGTTATAATTGACTGATTAATATATACACTCATGTAGTTACCGTAGGAAACTACCCACTAATATTTACAATATATAACAAATATGACTTCAAATACACTAAACATAGTAAATTTACGCAACACACGTAAGCAAGGAAGATATTAAAAATCGATTGTCATTCTGTTACGTTGATTAAAGTAATAAAACTATTTCAAAAAGCAAAACAAGGTATCTCTGTGACAACGACGCAGGCGATCAAAACACGAGACTTCATATATTCGCGGCCCAACAAGATAAGGCACAAAAAGTTACCGTTATACTGGTTGCTATTTCTCATGGAACAGAACAGAACCGCCGACCGGCGCCATAGTAGCACCCACGTGTCTTACATGACATTTGAATTCAATACACACGAGATGCCTTTAGATTAGAGGGCCGGGAGATAGTTATACATATTAACATACGTTAAGGCACCCGTTTATGGTGTAAGCAAAACTCGTTTCCTAACCAGGTATCCAAATTTTTATTTATTTATTATTTTGTAATTATTCATTACTTCATTGTATCAAAATCAAAAGAACAAAAACAGTGTCGGCCGTCTTATCGATCACCGCGATCTCTTACAGACAACCTTCAGTCTAAGTCAGAGTTGTACTGTGATGGGCAAAGCATGAGAGACAAATTTGACTAAACAGAAAGATTTGGTGGCAGATTCATAATTTGTGCTATAAAATTTGGTGTAATAAGTTCGAATATTGCATTTAAGAAGTCTATTACAGGAATGTTAAAAATAAATTTGATAAATGTTTTGGGTATTTAGGTTTATTAGTCTGGCAGCATTAAAAAGCTAGAAGTCTTTTGAAAAAAGAATTTAGGATTGATTGTTTAGTGAGTTACTACCCATTTTCTTCTTTTCGATATGGTATCTACAGAATTGTATCATTCTGCAGCTTTTCTGCAATGTTGTGAGTTGATAGTGACTACCACAACAATATATTATTGATAAACAGTGAACTCACTTTTATTCAATAGCTAAAGATGCTATCAAGTCAAGTGCGATCACAAATTTAAAAAAATAAAATTACTACCGCTTCATACTGGCTCTCAATTTCAAACGTGTTTATGTATTGAGTACAGTTATCGCACCAAGGCGTATGTATCATTAGAAAAATGAACTGCAGTTGGCCTGCAACCTGGCCTCCCACGGTTGGATCCATTCTCTCATTATTTTTCAATGTTTGTATGGCAAGACTAACTAATACTGGATAAGGTTGATTAAAACTTTGAGATATTCTTTCTTTTTATGTTTTTTCTTATTTATGTAATTTTGAAGATGTTTCATTTATTTCATAATTAATTAACAAAGTTGATTTAAATAAAACATGTTCGATTGACATCTACTAGATATATATTCATATTGCATAATAAAATACACTACTTAATACACGTAAAAGTAATATATACTAACCTAAAGTAAGAAATACAATAAATCTTTTGTCTGGACGATAAAAATATGGCATTATGCATTTAATGCATAAGAATGTGGGTTAAATAAATAAATATAAAACGACAACCGTTGAAGACTGATTCCACAAAAATATAAAATATTGCACAAGTTTCCTATGAATACATATTTTATTTCCCTTTATATATGAGACTGCCAGAGTGAATCTACTCTGTCTGATGGAAAGCATGAGTAGAATTCAAGATGAGTGGTCACCATACTCATTGCGAATGCAATCAATGCAGCATGGTAACCCACACTATAGCGGCCTATTTAGATTTTCTCACCTTCAAAACACGACAGCACGAATGCTGTCATTTCAGGTTGGTATTCTTTGAGAGAGGGGGCGGGGGGGGGGTAGTAATCCCCGGTCGAATCGCCCTGCTCGTGCTTGAATTTAGCGTGGCTCGACCGACGACCTATCACTATAGTTTGTAATAGTACAAACTTACATTTATTTGCTTGTATTCATCAGCATCATCACACATAATGACTGCCTCGCTGGCGCAGTGGTAGCTTATGCGACTGCTGTGCTTGAGGTCTCGGGTTTGATTCCCGGGTTGGACCAAGCGTTTGTGAGATTCGAAAATATTTGTTTCGGAGTTTGGATGTTGCACAGATCAAAGATGGGATGTTGCTATGTATAATACGCAGGTATTTAAAAAAATATGTTTATGTATTTATATCAGTTGTTTAGAAAAGTAAAAAAAGTATTAAAATTCTTCATTAGTAGCTTTAGAAACTTGCTCAATTTAATTGGTTAAGTCGTATTACAGGTTTACCAACAATATTATGCACAATTTCATGTTTCCGGTTTTGGGCACTCAATTACGTATATTTTTTTATGTAGAACCAGAAATGAAGTGAAGTGAAATGGTTTGGCAAATGGAAGCAGCTGTCTGTTCGACGCACGTGTTTATTTTGTTGAGTGTAAAAGAGATACGAGAAAAAATAGCCGAGCGGCTCTGAATGGGAATCAGATGTGCTGACTGAGAGTTAACAAATCTATATAAATTTAAACGTAAAGTACTTTTTCTTAAAAGTTTACAAGTAACAATTGATTTAGTTCCTAATTGGCTGTTGGTATGTGTGGGTGGTAGTAGTAATAGTTGTAAGTTAAGACGACTGACAACAACAATCATCATAAGATCTCGATCCCTACCCGGGCTTATTTATATGTATTATATATATATATCTCCTTGCTTTTGCCCGCGACATGTCGGTTTTCGGGACAAAATATCTCTATAACGAAATAATTGAGAACTTCGGTGACGCAATGGTAGCGTATGCGACTGCCATGATTGAGATCTTGAGTTCCATTCCCGATAATATCAATGTATGTGAATTTGAAAATGTGTGAATTTATAAAAAAAAGGATATATGTATTTTTATTAATATAGTTATCTAATACTCATTGTAAAAGTTCTCTGGAAACGTTCAATGATGGGATCTCCCTTTATGATACATATTACGACTGTTTATAGATAACGTCCGCCATATTAAAAAAACACCTGTCAATAGCAATAACAATTAAAACTTGCCTTAATTCTTTCTATTCTATTGTATTATACCATGATATTTTATATATAAAAAGAGATCATTGGTATTATACTAATAAAAGTATAGTTAATCATATGAACATAGAGTTTTAGGTCCATATCGTATGCAAATAATGTTTCTATTCTCTCAGGTGTTCAATTAATGTATGCTTGTGAATAGTGCTTATAGATACTGCATTCACAATACACCTTGAACCGTCAAAGTGAACACACCTGCTGTTTCGGTCGAGGACTCGTGCCTAAAACTGGTCAGGCTGCATTGCAAAAAACGGGCATGTGTCTACCCATTGTTTAGGGTGCTTTTATGATGTCATCGGAGAAATATACTTCCCTTGCTCACTCACTTCAGTCTCTATGAGTACATACGTAAATAATATAAAAAATCTTCTTGAAAATACTAAAATAAAAGGAATAGTAGGAATAAATTCTCAGTTAAAGTTTTCGTTATCATTAGACAGGTTTTTTTTATTTGTAGATGCTAAAAACAGTGGTTGTATATTATTACTTTTGCTTTCATCAGGTAGAGTAGTAACTCCGGCAGGCTCATAAATAGAAAAATATTTATATAATTTATGTATTCTCTGGGTTATATTAAATAATTTGTTTATGACTACCAAGGAGATAGCCATTTAATCTAAAAACAAAATTTGAGGCTCGCCTTGGTACGTCTTTTAGTTCATTTGACAAGATCATCTCACAGTTTCTTTATCAGAATAGATGTAGAGTTTACTCATTTCTGTAATAAAAAAATAAACGGGAATAATGTGCAGAAAGAAGGTCGTTGCAATCGCAACATCTAAAGTAGGTATCGACTTGTAGCGCGAACATAATCCTTGCCTATATTATAAATGCGAAAGTAACTGTGTCTATCTTTTTGCCTGTCACGCAATATTGGCAATATCTCGATAAAATTTTTGTTTACTACATTAGAAATTGCATTAGTATTAGTCGAAGTAGTATTTGTAATTGTAGGCAAGAAGTAGGATCAGTTTCTTACAACTCCGTAAGAAGCAAGTTGATCCATGTCGGAAACTTACAAACCGTTAACCGAGTACCTATCAATAAGGCACAATCTACCGTTTCAAACTATTTGTCTGTTACACAAGAAATGCCACCATTATGTTCTTGATTAAAAACACCGTAGGTACTTGGATTACCGTATAGTGGAACTCGGGTATTGTCCATTAACTAACCCACAGATATCCGGCTATTCGTACGTTCGATTACGTATTTAGGGGAAGAAAACTTGTTCATCATCATTGTTGTTTCTGAACTTAAATGAAGTAAAATCATAGATATTCTGAAGATATAATTACTTATTTTGAAGATTTAGGTCCCACAACTCTTTAAAATTCGAGAGCAAAAAAATATTGACGAAGTATGAGAAATATAATGTCCAACAAGAAAGTGTTTTCTTAAAGACATGTCATCGATCCATCGTCCTCTACGTAAACTGGTTTTAAGTTCGAAATATTTCAGTACACAGAGTTGATATAAAAAGACGTCAGTGACAAAAACAATGGTTGTTAGACCAGTTGGGGGCCGTTCCTGGTTGACAGTACAGAAGGTCGTTGCAATCGCAACATCTAAAGTAGGTATCGACTTGTAGCGCGAACATAATCCTTGCCTATATTATAAATGCGAAAGTAATTGTGTCTATCTTTTTGCCTGTCACGCTTAAACTACTAAACCGATTTTAATTAAATTTAGTACACAGATATTCTAAAGCCTGAGAAAGGTTACAAGCTACTTATTACTGCGTTAACCGACATATTATAATGTAAATAGCTATTATAGGATACAATGAGGCTGGCATAATCATGTTTGATTAAAAGCCTCTACATTTTATATGTAACAAATAAAGATTAAAAAAAAAAAAAAAAAAAAAAAAAAACGACATTGGTTAGCAGAGCCGCGGTTGAAAGCTAGTACATAATATTTGCAGGTATAACAATTACTTTATTATGTCCAGCAGCTATGGTCACCAAAATATGTACACTGTTGATGATGATTATAATTAAAACAACACTTTGTTAAATGATTTTTATGCATAATAACTTTTTAAGTATACAACTTATTATTAGACAATGGTATATTTTTGTGAATTCTTATATGCGAGTTCACAGATTTCGTCTTAATGTTTAAAACTAGTTCAAGGTTCAGTTTAATTAATAAAATATTCAAAACTCGATTTGTTTCACTTATCAAATTAATAATTTAAAAACAATTATAATTATAGTGTTGTTTAACATCTTTTGTTTAGCGTATTAATCAATCACATTACATCTAAATTAATTATCAAATCAATTATCAAAATTCAAAAGATGGTTTTGGTTTGGTAAATGTAGTAGAGCCACGCTGATTTCAGAACGAATGGGTCGGCTCGACCGGGGCGGTATAACCTCACATAGAAGACGAACCTAAAAATGATAGCAGTCGTGCTATTGGATTTCGTTGGTGAGTTCGGGGCCCACTGATGCAAAAGCATCTCACTAGGCCGCCATAGTGTGGGTCATAGCCGCAGGTAACATATTTTACATTTTTTTTTTTTTTTCTTTTTATATTAGCTGCCAAAATGACTCTGCCCTGCCTGATGGAAAGCATGAACAGAATCCAGAAGTGAAGGCCACCATCCTCACTGCCACAACGGACAGTGCAGTACGGTGACCCACACTATGGCGGCCTAGTAAGATGCTTTTTCACGCCCCGCTTGAAGGACCCGGGGTCATAGAAGGGAGGAAACACATAGGATCTTTGATTTATATGTATATACATTAACTTTTGCCCGTTGCTCCTCCCGAATGTATACAGGTTAACGCGGTAAATAACAGCTATGTGCTTCTTCAAGAACCAAAGGATCTTCGTTGTAAAATTCATCATTAGCTTCAGCAGTTAACCGGAACAGCGTAACAGCCGGACAGACAGATTGAATTTAGTATGGATAATCATATATCATCAGACTGTAAATCTTATCGAATTTTATAGAAAATAAAGTACAAAGGTTAAGTTCTTAAATCAAAAGTATGTATTCTATAGTTAACGCAGTATCACAATAATTTAATAATACTAATACTTATTTAATTGTGAACAAATTGCTACTGCAAAGTGATGTATTCATTGCTGAATCAGACCCACAGAGCTCTTTCGTAAACAAACGTGGATCTAGTGAATCATGCTCGTTTGCCAAATGTGCGAATGATGTTGGAATGTGAACGTAACACAAAAAACTGGACTGAGACAAATTATTTGACTGGTTCTTGAATGACAAGCAAGTTTAAAAAAAGTTGTTCAACTACCTGTCTATTATTATTTTATAAATTCTGTAAAAATAATTTTGTTAATAACTTATTTATCTAAGTATTATTTATAACTCTCGTGTTACGTTGTTGTTCAAAATAAAATCCGAAACTATCTAACCGATCTTCACGTCATTCTTTTAAATGTGTTTTCCTGGCATGCTTAAGATAAGTATTTAACACCACGTTTAGATCAATTGGAGCCGGGTATGATTAAAAAGAATCCATTTACTTCTACTTACTTTGGACTTAGTGCATTCATTTTGCACTCAGTGCAATAGGGCGCCAGAGTTACATAATTTAAGGCGAAAATTGGCAAATACATACTAAAATCGATTGGACATGTTGTGACAACAACAACCGCAGGTGACACGACATCATGGGATTCAGCTAGTAGTAGTAAAAAAATCAAGAGTCTAGCCTTGTAACATACTTCAACTTCAAACATATAAATCCTATCTTTCATAGAATTATTCGCCTTACTATAAAAGCCAGTATAAAATTGCAATATACTTAGATTTCATTCGTTTGCAACTATTATATTATCAAATTAGAACTGATTTATGGTGATAAATGATGCGAATGGAATATGATTCAGGAAGCTATTTTAGTAACTAGCCAGCCAATAACACAGGCAGTCAAAATGTAGATACCTGGTATCAAATGAGTCAGCACACTCAACTGACTCGGGGTAAAGCCTAAGTTGGTAGAGATTACGCATCGCATGTATGCGGTTTCTGAAGCCCAAATCAGTTCTGAATTTTTACATTTTATTCAGTTCTGTAGTATATTTGTTATTTTTGGAGGACAAATAGACGCGAACATCGATACAAATACAAAGGTCAAGCTTAAGTCACCTATAGTTTCGTACTAGTGTAGTTCTGATTGTCTTATTTTGACCCAATGATGCAGAAGCATCTAACTAAGCCGCCATAGTATGTGTCACCATGCTGCAATAGTGACCCCTACTCTTGGATACTACCATCTTGGATATCACTACAGCGGATGAATAGGAAAACCCGTCCCGTCCATTCGCGGCCACACTCAGGCCGGCATGAGGCGCAGGTGTGCGCGCCTCCGCCGCTCGGTTCGCCGGCGGCAGATCGGGTCCGAGTAGAGGTCGTCCTCCCGGGCCCTCTCCGCCGCCTCCTTCTTCGAGATTACGTCCTCGCAGAAAGTTGCGACCGCGGTAAAACAACTGTCGCTACCGGCCATGTAGCGAATGTTGGTAGGCTTAACCAATGCCAAGGAGTTCCAACCATCCCGGTTTTGGGCAGTCCGCATCTATCTGCCGCTAGTCTATCGTAGCTCCGTCGTGTGGGCGCTCTACAATAGGTATAAAGAGGCTGCAAATTGTGTGACCCAAAACGTATTGACAGCACATAAAATGTAAAGTGATATCGTTTTAATTCTCACACGAGTGAGAGTTGGGTGGCGTAATGTCTTCCGAAGGCCTCGCAATATTACATTTTGGTCAATAAATTGATATGTCCATTCGAAATCTACGAGAAAGAATTTACATAAACATTTGTCATATAAGCTGTGCGTAGGCTACTCAAAAAACTGCACCCACCCACGCTAATGGTAGGAAATGAGATATGAAACGAAAGAGTCAACGACCGCGACAAGGTGTGTTTACACAGGTCGTCGATCATTACGGAGGGTGAATTTACCTTTAAAAGTTACAAATTAAGTTATTCGTAACGTAGTCATATCGATACAAAATTTGTTTGAATTGCAAAACTAATGTAAGTATTCACAACGAAGGGAGTTTTGCAACTGTCAAAATTACAATTCAATTAAGTTGAAATGAATAAATTCGATGTAAACCTTTGTCAACTTTCCGTAGAAGACACCAATATTCAGGGCATTTCTGGTTAACTTCGCACTAGACTCAAATTTTTATATGATATAACAATGTCTTTTCTTTACCTTACATTTATGTTGCCTTCGCTTGAAAAGAACATAGGACATCCGTAAACCAATGTAAATGGCGAAACAAAGCTTTGTGTCACCATTATAGAATATAAAGAGCCACACTGTCTACGAAACAATGACATAGTCGTAGATTGCGAAGAATTCAATGAACAGACATACCGGTTCCATGAGCACCGGACAATAGGTATGCCAGCTAAACCAACCAACCAAAAGGTTGATTGCCTTACTTCTTTAAATATGTCAAAATTAATTCTATATATACTGCCATTATATGTGTATTAAACATACTGTCAACCATCAATACATATAAAATTAACAGACAAGGCACAGCCGAAACTACTGGGCGCAAAAAGGTGATATTTGGCACGTGTGTTTCTTGAGGTGTCTAGGCAAGTAAGAGAAGATTCTGGAAAATTAAAGGGATAAAAAAAGCAATCAAAGTTATCATCAGAATTTGGCGTAGGCGAAGCTGGGGGCTAAAGCTAGTTAATGTATATTTTCATGTTCATAATCTAAACACAAATATTTAAACAGGAAGAAGTGGTCACAGCTAAGACAACAGTTTAAATATGCAGGGTTTGTTACAACAATAACCTTTTTTAGAAACCTACTTGTCACGTGTCAAAGTTTGGTTTGTTCGAAAGCAGTATAGTGAATGGTATACAACGACGGCATGGTAAACAATATTAATAATTATGAATTCTGCACACGTTCTCCGATTTGGTCGGACGGTCGAGGCGACCTCACGCTAAGTGGCACAAGGCGTGTCTACGCACTACGCGTAGGATATTCCAATACACATACAGAAAGCTACCAAAGAAAACTAATTAAGCCTTGTTAAAGCGAATGGAGAAAATAATACTACTACTAATAATAATACTGATTAATTATAGGTCTTACGAAATTGAAGTATTAGCATTTAGCACAGAAACGTAAATAAAGGCCAACATGAGACAGGTTTTATCGAAGTTGGCATTAAAACATTAATAATCTTATGAAGAACATCCATCTGTAGAGCAAACATAATAAGATTGAATGAATGCGATCTTAATTATCAATTAGCGTTGCTGTTAATCCTGCACCGGTCGTTGGCACCGCGAATATAGAAGCGGGAAAGGTCGATGGATGACTCACGTTATGATTCGTATATGCCAACACTTGGACACTGTGACGTAAGAGAATAGGTTATTATGGTGATGACTACGCAACGAACAGCTTGCAGGAATATGTATTTAACCTAATCTCTACACATTTTTGATATAAACACACCGATCAAATAATGTCTCTTAGCCACGAAGCTACAGAAATAAAAAGAACTATTTAAATGTGCTCTATCAAACACAGCAGGACGTGCTTTCAACTTTAAGTGCAGGCGAAGAAGCTCTGTATTTCTAAAATAAACTGTTGCAATATACAGGATTGTTAACAATCTAATTACGCAGCACACGTTTGAAGTCTCAACTAAACAATGAGATAAAGAGCTCATCATTTATCATGTAACAGCAATGTTACCGAGGTAATGCTTATTATGACACTTTTGCAACGTTTTGACATAGACACACTACAGCGACAGTTCGGACATACTACAGGCATTTAGAATATCATGTCACTTGTCTGGAAACGGGAAAATGTAGGAGATATCGCTCTTTAAGTGTGTCTACGTTCTTATTAAATTTGTCCCTTACATACAATCAGCACCAGCACCGTAACCAGCACAGTTTAAATGAATAAGTGATGGGTATGACTATAAGTATTATTACTAATGCTGTCACTATACTCGCCAGTGCATTTGTGGTTATGTTATTTAGATTAATATAACATGACCCCAAATGCACTGGCGAGTTTTAACATTATGCACGCTCGCTCAATCATATTTCGGAGAACAGCACTAAAATATAAAGATAGTTTATGGCTGCCCATTGGGAGACGTTTATGAAAAGGGGAAGACACTGACAATAGAAGATTTCGAAATTAATTGAAGTAAATCGTCCACGGAGTGTTGTGGACGATTTACGAAGAGAAAAGATGATTTGAAATATCAAGTTCTTACAAGCACTCGTAACGGTATTTCAAGTAAGTGTTAAGATAACAAGAATTAAATCAATCTAATTTATTAAGTAAAAATAGAAACCTTAGAAATGAACCAACGCGTGAACCGTGGCGGTAATATATTCTTTGATGCATGAATAAATATCTTTGCCACAGGAAGCCATGTTTCCTTTCAAAAACTACCGGTCTATTTGTTTTCTAACACTTTAATTTTTAATTCAGTTTTATAAAATCTCTTTGTAGTATGTTCAAAAGCAGTGAACACTTCGTGGTATGGATGTGCGGACGAAATATGATTCCAGCGAAACGAGTTTGCGGTCGGCTGTTGCTTAGAAACAATGCGTCATTAAATTCATTGCAAACTCTTTTTACTTTCAATATTATGCACTTAAATTTACTATGATGTAATTATTTATAATTATTTTTCTTAACTTTGATTTTATTTAATTAATAGCTGCGCCCTGCGGTCTCATCTGCGTTTTTAGGGTTCCGTAGCCAAATGGCAAAAAACGGAACCCTTATAGATTCGTCAAGTCTGTCTGTCTGTCTGTCTGTCTGTCTGTCTGTCTGTCTGTCCGTCCGTATGTCACAGCCAATTATTTCCGAAACTATAAGAGCTATACTGTTGAAATTTGGTCAGTCGATGTATTCTGTGAACCGCATTAAGATTTCTACCTAAAAATAGAAAAAAAACAATACATTTTGGGGGTCCCCATACTTGGAACTGAAACTCAAAAATGTTTTTTTCATCAAACCTATACGTGTGGGGTATCTATGGATAGGTGTTCAAAAATGATGTTGAGGTTTCTAAAATCATTTTTTTCTAAACTGAATAGTTTGCGCGAGAGACGCTTCCAAAGTGGAAAAATGTGTGTCCCCCCCCCTCTAACTTCTAAAATAAGAGAGTGATAAAACTAAAAAAAAAAATATGTTGTACATTACCATGAAAACTACCAACGAAAATTGGTTTGAACGAGATCTAGTGAGTAGTTTTTTTTTAATACATCATAAATCGTAACACGCAATTTACCTTTCATCCAATCAATACACTAGTATAAAAACATCGATGAAAGTTACAACGAACTACAAGAACTTTTATATGATCTTACTTGCTGATACGGAACCCTTCATGGGCGAGTCCGACTCGCACTTGGCCGCTTTTTTTTGTTTCTTTTGAATCAGTTTGGATTGAAGTCCTAACAAAATCGGCCCAGCCCTTTCAAAGATGAGTCGAAACCAACAAATAGACACAAAAAAAATGTAAAACTTGAGATTTTACTGAATACATACGTACATAATTTCATATGCAGTTAGTGAAATCTGTTAATTTGAAATTACAAAGAGTCAATTTTACAATTATATTCAATTGTTTAGTGTAAGTTTATTGTATAGGTGTATTATACTTAACCATAACTTTATGGCTGGGGCTCGTATGCCTTTCAAAACTATCTATAAACCTATTATCAAAAGGCCAACCCTGACCCTATACTGTATTCGCATAGTTATTATTTAACCAATGTTCACCGAGTTAAAAAAAGACACTCCTATAGTTGGTTTCGATAGTTCTTCCCAGAATTAGTCTTAGGAAATGCCTTCTAGTTGTAAAATCCGACCTGTAAAAATATCTGTTAAAGATTTACTTACAAAATATAAGAAAATATCTCACACAAACGCTAAAAAATAACAGGCTTTCTGATTTAAAGTAGTATTAAGTATGAAACGTATGGTTTTCATTGATAATGAGGTACGAAAAAGCAATACAACATGTATTGCATTGAGTCACAGGCGCTTAAGGCCCTGAGGCTTTAGTCGCGCTCTGGTGAGCTCTATGACGGAATAGAAACAATAGCCTTCTCACGGTGAACATTATATTTCGCCATCTTACAAAGGACTTTAAGTTAGATAATGGCTACATTTTATTTCCTGTACAATTAGATGCTATGAAACTAGTGATTGCTTGTAACTACTGAGTATTGTACGTATGCTGAGGAGAGATATGTATGTTTACGTTTTTCGGAATATTGAGCGTATATAAAAGTTCACTGCACAGTTTACTGGTATCAGATCTATATGTAAACATTAGGATTCAAGTAGTGTTTACGTTTTCTGGGTTAATATATCGCATGAGTGCACACCTCACATGTTTATTGAACTTTAAAGGAAAGGAGGAGTTCATTCATTTTTTTTGTATACCGTGGTTCTTGTTTTTGAATTTTGTTTACTATTTAATTAGTAAAACTTAAAGAAAGTAGCATAAGTTACTCCTTAGAACATCAGCTATGACATTGAAAGACTTGTCAAAGTCGGTGCAGAGATTAGTCGAATCAAACAGATATATAGAAAAAATATCTTATAATTATTTTTTATGCAAGTACCGTGTATACAGTCGTGTCCTGAAGCTGTTAATATGTACTTAATTGCAAACAGACACTTAAATTTGATTTAATTGTATTAATTCTAACGAAGTTTTTTCACCATTCACCGCCAACCCATTGTATTGAAACTTTTCCACATCAAAAGACTATTGAGTGAACATGAGGCATATTTTTACGCTAAGTTACATTTGATATTACATACAGACACTACAATTTTATTTATTTTGGAGTTTGGATTTGGAGGGATAAAGCCAAGAACTTATAGATGTGTAACTTTCATCCTGAATAAAGTTCGAAAGAGATGTAAAACTAATCTTACGACAGCAAAGCCGCAGGCCTTTTTAAGAAGAACTCTCAATAGTCTGTTATTGCCAACTTCCCTACTTCGTTTCCAATTTCATTCTCAATATCGCCGGTCAGAATCATGCACAAGTAGGCTTCGTCTTCTCGACCCGGTTTCGTTTACGTGTTGTTGAGTGTCTCTCTGAATGTGCAAGTGAACAAATTTTGTGTACAATATCAACTGCTGACATCGACTTAACTTTCTCATGACCCGAGTCACCGGATACTTCGTGAGCCATATCGCAGATAGGTACCTACTTACGAACTTTTACTCACTTTTGCATGTACTGTGAAAATATAAATCGATGTAAATAAAATATGTTATCTCTCTTATGTCAGATTGATTTTTGGGCAATTAAATAACAACCCATAACTTTCCACTACTGGCCAAGGGTCTCCTCCCAAGAGAGGGTTTATTTATTTAAAATGATAAGAATTAAAAACCTTAAGGTAACTTAAGGCCAAACGTCCCCACGAGTGAGGGCTGGAGACGCGTAAGTCACGTTGTGGATACGTAATCTTGACGTTGCATGTTTTAAAGTCACCCCAAGCCTCCTTATGATAACAACCGGGACCGACTGCTTAACGTGACCTGCGAATCACGGAAACACTCGTAACATATCATGCCACAAACTTACCCATCTAGGTCTTACGGCGCTTACTCTCAATGATTGTTTCCAATCACCTAAGGCCACTTGGCTGCGAGCGCTTCAATTTTGGGCAATTATTTAAGGATAATTTTAACAAAAAGGAACCGACTTCATAGAAAGACTATTCCGATTACCCAAATCGCGACAATTGTGCCTATGATATTAGAGGAGTTCCCTCGATTTCCTTGGGATCCCATCATCAGATCCCGATATGATGACGATGGGACCACCTGTAAGCTACGCCCATTCCAATGCAAAAAGAAGTTTTGAAATCGGTTCATAAACGACGAAATTATCGCTCAACATACATAAAAAAAAAGATTTCGACGAATTGAGAACCTCCTCCTTTTTTTAAAATCGGTTAAAAATGGATCTGAGAAAAAATCTATTAGGTAGGATTTACTTTATACAATCGCCCTATATGTTTAAGGTCTTGAT
This sequence comes from Phragmatobia fuliginosa, assembly GCA_932526445.1. Lineage (NCBI taxonomy): Eukaryota > Metazoa > Arthropoda > Insecta > Lepidoptera > Erebidae > Phragmatobia > Phragmatobia fuliginosa. The sequence goes on along the minus strand of OW052064.1, from coordinate 7,605,308 downwards.
TTTTGATTTGAGTCATGTTATTCCTATTTTAGGACACTATTTGTATTGTAAATGTTTATATATAAGCATAGAAAGTGGCCGCTTAGTGTAGAAAAAGAAACAATAACTGAATTTCTCTGTGATGATTAGGCTACTTAAATAGCTGACCCACGGAACCTAGTATGCATGTATTACTCGTGGCGTATGTGCAAAAAAAAAATATATAGAAAAAAAAAGGTACTGAAAGTATTTTTCAGATCGGACCAGTAGTTCCGAGATTAGCGCTTGCAACCAAACAAACACTTCCGCTTTATAGTATTAGTATACCTGGCAAATAGAAGAGCCTCTGGCCACAATTAATTTACATTAATTTACTCATCCCTAATCGATCATGTAATGATTCCGTCACTATGGTTAATTAATCAATGAAAATTAGCCTTGTTTTATCATCTGTATTGTATATATCTATGATCGCTGAGTCGTGAGTCACGGCGCGTCCTATCAAACTGTTCGTATGAATAGCTCGTTAGGGATGCTTACCTCAACGTTCCGCCATGATAAGTGACACTTTTAATATTAATTCAGTATTAAGATTTTATACGACAAGAGCACTTGCCGCTGCAAATTACTTTTTTATCTATTCCAAAACTATTACGTCACTCTGAATCTTTCACTGGCGGCTTATGCGATTATAAAACAGCATCCATTCATTATGGAATAAAAACTTTGTAAAGAATGTAATTACAAAAGAGATATGGACCAAGAGCCCAGAGCGATCAGACATAACTTATTTTCACATGGATGAAACCTTAACTACTCAGTAGCGTCTAGTGTACTTTTAAATACCTGCGTGTTTGTGGAACTAGATCTGTGACACCTGGGCAGATATCAGGTGAGAAAGGTAACTAAAAATAAGAGTTATCTAACTTATTTTAGTATGGCTGATCTTTATATATATTTTGTAGAATATTATTCTAAACTAGTTTCATAAAGTGTCAGACACTTTTCATGGACCAGAGCTTGTGTCAGACGCTTTAAAGATCGATAAAAAATTTATGAACTTTACTTATTTTTACATGTCTGATTTTTTAATATGTTATTAAAGTAACTATTACAAAGTTACATTTCATCAGTCAGACAAATTCGAGTGACCAAACATCCCTTAAACACAAAAATTATTCAGCCGGGAGTGCGATCATCATGCTATTTTAGAGCGAGTGAGACGTCCACAGCAACTTGGATCCCGTTTTTTAGGGTTCCATAGCCAAATGGCAAAAAACGGAACCCTTATAGATTCGTCATGTCTGTCTGTCTGTCCGTCCGTATGTCACAGCCACTTTTTTCGGAAACCATAAGAGCTATACTTTTGAAACTTGGTAAGTAGATGTAATCTGTGAACCGCATTAAGATTTTTACATAAAAATAGAAAAAAAACAATACATTTTGGGGGTCCCCATACTTGGAACTGAAACTCAAAAAAAATTTTTCATCGAACCCATCGAGTAAAAAAATTAAATGTAATGAAAATACTTACTAATTTCAATCTAAGATTTTCGCATTCTTGTTTCAATAACATGGGCTTCAACATTAACTTGTTAATTATTAAATATTAAAGTGAATTCATTTATTGCATGTATTTGTGATAGGTGAATATATGAGGATCCATTTTATTTTATAAGGAAATATCTTTATTTTATTGTAAAAAAGATACCAGTTAGAAAAAGATATAAACAAAATATTACCACTACCACTAAAATATCACTATGATTAATTACAGCAAATATCTCCTAATCATCGCAATCATAGACGCAGTCATTAGAATAAATAAATAACAAAAAAAAAAAAAATTGCAGTAAATTGCAGTTTACGATTTATGACGTATTAAAAAAAAACTACTTACTAGATCTCGTTCAAACCAATTTTCGTTGGTAGTTTGCATGGTAATGTACAACATACATTTTTTTTAGTTTTATCACACTCTTATTTTAGAAGTTAGAGGGGGGGGGGGGAACACATTTTTCCAATTTGGATGTGTCTCTCGCGCAAACTATTCAATTTAGAAAAAAATGATATAAGAAACCTCAACATCATTTTTGAATACCTATCCATAGATACCCCACACGTATGGGTTCGATGAAAAAATTTTTTTTGAGTTTCAGTTCCAAGTATGGGGACCCCCAAAATGTATTGTTTTTTTTTCTATTTTTATGTAAAAATCTTAATGCGGTTCACAGATTACATCTACTTACCAAGTTTCAAAAGTATAGCTCTTATGGTTTCCGAAAAAAGTGGCTGTGACATACGGACGGACAGACAGACAGACAGACAGACATGACGAATCTATAAGGGTTCCGTTTTTTGCCATTTGGCTATGGAACCCTAAAAACGGGATCCAAGTTGCTGTGGACGTCTCACTCGCTCTGAAATAGCATGATGATCGCACTCCCGGCTGAATAATTTTTGTGTTTAAGGGATGTTTGGTCACTCGAATTTGTCTGACTGATGAAATGTAACTTTGTAATAGTTACTTTAATAACATATTAAAAATCAGACATGTAAAAATAAGTAAAGTTCATAAATTTTTTGTCGATCTTTAAAGCGTCTGACACAAGCTCTGGTCCATGAAAAGTGTCTGACACTTTATGAAACTAGTTTAGAATAATATTCTACAAAATATATATAAAGATCAGCCATACTAATTTAAGTTAGATAACTCTTATTTTTAATTACCTTTCTCACCTTATATCTGCCCAGGTGTCACAGATCTAGTTCCACAAACACGCAGGTATTTAAAAGTACACTAGACGCTACTGAGTAGTTAAGGTTTCATCCATGTGAAAATAAGTTATGTCTGATCGCTCTGGGCTCTTACTCTAATACGTGAATTTCATTTTGATAGTCTAAGAAAATAGTTTCAAATGAATATAAGAACCATAATACCGTAGTGCGGATACCAAATAGTAAAAGAAAGCGTAACCAAACAGTAAAAGTGTTACTAAAGAAGGGATGACAAACGTTTTTATTAAATTTGTAGAAAGGTTCATGAGTTAATTGGTATTGTTACTATTGTTATTTCACTTTTACAATATAACTACATTAACCTGCAAAAAAACAACCCGTAAAAGATTGCTTAGGCCCTCTCTGGTTTAAATGTTATTTAACTACCTTTAGGCTCAATTATGTATCCAAAACGAATGATACTAATATATGACAAACTGACTCCACCCTAACAATTTATAGATAGATACAGAAAGCCATGACTTTTTGTAACAGACTATACATATATGGCTTTAGTATTCGATAAAACCTCACCCGTTATTGGATTGACGCCTAGTAATCAGTTTTAGCCACCCTTCGAAGACACTTAAAGAAAGCGTTTGATTGATTGTAGCTAGTTTAAGTGTAATACCAGTATGATATAGAAGGTAAAGGTTTTGGTAGGTACATTTTTCAATATAGTTGTTATTGACTCTCGAAATATTTGAAAGAATTAGACAAATATATACAAACTAAACCTTGAACTCGACATAGGTACCTACTTACATACTGCTATACAACTACAGGAACTAAAGACTATTTTTATTTTATTTTATACAACTTTCCGTATTAATTTATTACACTTAACAGTAATACTAAAAAAGTAATATAATAACCTAATTAAGTAAAGCAATCTTATGCCACTCGTTTTAGAGTATGAAATTCTCTGGCATATTCCCTCCATTGAGACTTTGGGATTAATTACGTAGGTTATAGTTAATTAGTTTAGCAGCTCGCCTGATAAAACTATACTATGATTTGTCTTGTTCCAAGTAACGCATTTGTCTTGTAAGTAGTTTGACACATTTACTCGTAAATTGAAAAATATCCTGGAGACTAGACGTGTTTTGCTCAGCAGTGGATGGATGTTTTTGGCTGAGATATTGACATATTTTTTTTGTTTATCTGCTAGACATTTCTATTGTTTTTTTTAGACGACCGGAGAGCTATAAAACAATATCCGCCAATATCTTAATACAAGTCATTTATTTCATCTCAAATACTTAATCTGTATTTTTTCTAGAAACTTTGGATAAAACATTGTTTTGTGGAAAAATATTTCTTTGATTCAATCGAGCTTGTTGGCATTTAGCCATGAATACAAATTATACATTAGTTATCTTAAATTTGCGCATCTTTAGATTTTAGTAATTTTAGTATTGTTATGCTTTGTATTTGTTTGAAGTTTGGAAACAATAAATTAAGCAACGCGAAGAGAAATATTTCTTTTATCATACATATATTGGTAAAAATATCTAAATTGTCAGTCTAGACATATCGCAATAAACTATACTGTGTAATTTCTGTAGCCTTTACTAAAATCGCACATTCCGAAATCCTTGAAAATGTTAGAAATATTTTGTTTTGCTTATATTGCACCTTAATATCTAAATTGAACCTATCGCATGTCATTGAAATATTTAAAACACGTTTTGGTCGAAGTAAAGGTTTTATAGTAATTCGCGCAATCTCTAAATTTCCATTTTGCAATCGAATAGTAACGAGTTGGAAATAAACATGTAACCTTGCTGTTAAAACAACAAAATGAGTGGATGGTCAAAGTCATCTGGTCCTCTCGTTCAACTTTAGTTGAGTTGAGTTGAAACACTTATTTCGGTATCTTGAAGTCGCTCTCTCAGTTTTATGATTTATTTTGAGATATTATAAAGATACTAATTTCCTAAGAAAAACCCCAAAAACACTTTTTGGTCCGACCCAGGATTTGAACCCAAGACCTCTTGATTAGCAGTCGCATACGCTAACCACTAGATCAACGAGGCAGATTTATGATACCGAATGATAATAATTATGGCTGTATAATTTTAAGGTAGATTTATTTTTTTCACGTGGCTTCGCCCGCTTGTGTGTAGAATATCGCGGTAATCATTTTTCGGATTAATATATCTATAGCTTATGACACAAATATTGTGGTTTCCTATTTTTTTAAACATTTTTTGAAATTGGTACGGTACATTCGGAGACAAACAAACCCCTTACAATGGTACAAATTTTATCTCTTTATAATATTAAGTGTAGGAATTTAAATAACATGCTGTTACCTATTACTTTTAAATTAATATCTTATTAAATACTGCTAAGGTCAAACAAACTTTTTTTATAAAATGCCGAGCACTTATAAAGATTAGAATAACCTCAAACGGGGCTATTTCCTTTTTGAAAATAAGGCCTAATTTAAATACTTGTTTCAGGTGAATATTTATTTACAGTATTTAGTTTAAATACCGAAAAATAAGACAAATAATGTACGTGATGACGCAAAGATTATAAAATGATAGAAAAGAGAAAAGAATGTGAAGACCGCGTGCGCCTAAGCAGTGACACTATTATGCAAGAACACATAAGTATCACAAACTCCAGTGAACCGTGCATATCATTAAATTCATTAACCTAGAAACACAGTGCCGTTGAACCATAATGAAATATTTTTACACTATAAATGTTAATGACATCTATTAACAAACAGTTTTGTAACGTAAATACAGAAGTCAGCATTATAATGCAAGAAAAGCATTTCATGATAAAACATTACTAATATGACGAATGAATATGACGCGAATGCATATGCGCGTGAATCGACACACTTCATTGCGTACACAGATACACTACTACATAAAACCAGCTGTGTTTTATGAGTTTATAATTATCGTAGAACTTTCCAACAATTTTAAGTTCACAAGTCTCTGTGGTCCTTAGGTACAGAGTAAGACAAATGGACCCTCAACTTTCTGATGTGTTACTTGAAATTACCTCAGGTGTCTATATGCTTATAAGATCATACGCTATTGAAAGCAAAAGATTTGAGGCCAACATTTTAGAAATCCAAAATTAGATGAACAAACATTATTTGGTGCAGATAGTGACGGAATATGTGTTTTATGAATAGATGATTGGTATCAAAATTATAAATTCTTGGTGATACAGTTTATAACAAAACAATCATGTAACACAGTTATAAAAATGTAATGCTTTTGAATTTCGAAAGTCAACAAAGTTTCTCTTCACGAATTACAAATATGGATAACAGAAGCGACAATCTTTTTGTCTTGTTAAATCAAGCGGAATGTTAAGTCATAATGAAGAGGTAATTGAAAGTTCGTTTAAAAACCGAAATACAACAGTCACAATGCTGTATTTTTAATGAAAACAAAGCGCGTCAATTCGAAGGAAACGATAAGACTAGGAGGCATCAGGCAAAGTAAACAAGGGAAGATATGCATTACAAGAATAAAGACATGTAAGCTTGAGTAACTTGTTAATAGAATAGATAAACTGAGGTAAGATGCAGGTGTAAACGATGCACTCGCAACCCAAAAACAACGCGTAATGCAAGCAGACCAAACCAAGTGTATATTAAAGTCTAAAAGAAACGGTAGTCGACAATCTACTTTCTAAATGACTTAAAACAAATACTTTGATACATCAAAATGGTGCACTTAGCTACTGGTCCACATAAAAATCTTGCAAAACGTTTGTTGAATATTTTATAAAAGTAGGTACGAAAATTGTTATGTAAAAATAACAATGAAGTTCATAGCTGGTCTGTTTCTTATGAATGACTAACCTTTCAAAAATTAAATCTTAAAACATAGTTTCGATTCCATAATTTATCATTCTAGTAAGAGATTACAAATTGTGGCTCTTACATAAATAAGACAGTCGGACAAATAGAACAAGTTATTTAATTCTGTCCACTGTTGTATCCAATGTCGTTATTAGTGTATATCGTATCGGGCCAGTGCCGGTAGACAGCTGACGGCAATTGATGACTTGTTAAGTTGTCAGTAATCCCATCGTGAGCCATTATGTCACTGTTGCTTTGAGGTCGACGGACTCTCATTCATCTGCCCGTGGCCAACAGTTGACATAATTTTTTTATGATGCAGTCTATAATGCATGGGTTCCTATTAGCCAATTCAGTTCAATCAGTGGTTGAGATTTATTTTGAATGTTATTGAACTAGATAGTATTATTAGAGGTGTCGTTTTACTATTTCCGAGTTGTGAAGGATTGAAAATGCTGAGTGACACCAATTGTCAATATATACCAAGAGAGTAAAGTCCTTGTAAAGTAGAAGCCTATGTCTAGCACTGAATTATTAAAGTCTGTTGAATCAAATACGTTAAGGTTTCGTCTTGTCAGACGTTAATGTAATAATACTTCAAATTTAAATGATATAAAACAAGTATGAACAATTAAACCGTGTCTTCTATAATAAAGTGTATATTTTGACTAATGCTTCGTTGAGTTCTTTATTTATAGATGATACGTAAATCTTAGCGACGTCTTCAATGTCCCCTTGGCATTATTAAGTCATATGTAAATCTGAAGAAGAAACTTCACAGCTAAATATACTAGTCATTGGCTTTCGCTTAAAATTATAAATAAATTATGAATATATTAAAAATGAACTATAACAAGCACAGCTTGTTCTTATTCTTTATCAATTACAGCTGTTATAATGCATGTTACACATAAACTTATTGCACACTTTTGTCTTTTTTTCACAAAGCAAACTGTGTTTGTGTTATAAGTGACCGATCAATTATTGTTCTATTTTCTGAAATTTAGAATATTGAATCATACATTATCATAAAAGCGTGCTTTATATATGATAAATAATTAGAGAAAAAGAATGAACCAAAGAAATTGGCAATAGATTATTAGTTCAAGTGGTTGTGGTACTGAAACTGTCTTTATGAGAAAATGTGAGAGCATAAAACTCAATAATACAGGGAGGGACATTTTTATGACGTCATCTTGTACTGCGTCATTGAGGTTTATTACGCTTATTAAGGCCTTATACTCACTAGGGGACACTTAGTATACGCAGAAAATGTATCTATTCTATTTTCTTGCGTCTAACAAACTTAGCTAGAAAATTAAGCCACAACATCTATTAAGGCCGCTTCTTTATATATTTATGACGTAAGCTGGTTGAGCTTGAGATATCAACCTCATAGACATAGCCAAGAGAACCCATTTGTACTTCAGTTTAAACATCCACTGTAGCTTTATTGATGAAAGAATATTAGTTCATCATAAATTGAGATTAATTTCAGAGTAATTTTCCCTGTTGAAAGTCTTACCTTAAAACATTTATTTTTAAATTCTCTGAGTTCAGAATATTGAAAGAAATAACGATGATCTTACTTTCCTTAATAACTTCAGCGATTTTAGGTGTCATTGAGGCGAAGGTGCAACTTATATTATTTATTACTAAGGACCTACTGAAACAGACATCATGATCGATATAAACAGTTATATAGTATCTAAGTAAATTCAGTTCAAGAGTCTCGTTTAAGGTGGTCGCCACGTAGCTTTCTTCTGTGCCAAGGGTTGTGGGTTCAAATTGCAGATAGCACAACTCCTTGTGCGATTCACAAATTGTTGTTCTGAGTCTGGGTATCCTTTATGTCCGTTTCAAGTATGTTTGTAAAGTCCCCGTCGACACAGGATGTATATTCCCAATGCAAGAGTTCTTTTACAAAAGAAGAAAAAAAAGGGGTCACTATTGCAGACCACTTTTTAGATAATTTTAACAAAAAGGAACCGACTTCAATGAATAACTATTCCGAGTACCCAAATCGCGACAATTGTGCCTATGATATTTGAGGAGTTCCGTCGATTTCCTTGGGATCCCATCATCAGATATGGTGACGATGGGACTACCTGTAAGCTACGCCCATTCCAATGCAAAAATAATTTTCGAAATCGTTCGAAATCGAAAATTCATAAACGACGAAATTATCGCTGCACAAATATAAAAAAAAAGATTCCGACGAATTGAAAACCTCCTCCTTTTTTTTGAAGTCGGTTAAAAATCAATACTCATGCAGTTCTAAATAAAAAAAAAAAAATATAACTGTTCATCAGTGCAAAGCGTGAAAACCTATTAAGAACTCGCAAATGAAAAATCTTAAGAACCATTCGTCCTTGAAGGATACTTTAGTTTCCGAAAAGGAACACATTATCTAAAGTATTGATGCGCGTCGAGACAAATGAGAGTGATGAATGCTCGATTTGATAATTTTTGAAGTAATCCGGTTAGAGTTGTGATGTAACCCCCGGGTGTCGTGCTCGAGCTAAAAATAACGGCACGTGCTCTCCCTCCAGGCCAACATGACATAGTCTCATTATAGTGTGTCTCCTACTACTTGTTAATTTGTTAATACAAGATAGCTCGTCTTCACCGTTTTTGCGTAATTAGGTTTTCTTTTGTATATTAACTAATGACCAACTTAGAATCTCATACGAGTTGTTTTTATGTAACTGTTTTTTTTAAGAAAATAAGCTGGACGTGTAAAATGATCACTAACCAAATTAAGGTATTCGATAAAAATGTGTCCAGGATTTGTATTTTTCTATAAATAATACCCTTTCCAGGTTTTCCAATGAATTACTTTAAAATACTATTAAAATGTGCGCTTAAAAACAGAATCGTTCGATAGTCATCATTAAATTTTTCTTAGTATTTAGGTCAGCTTTAAGCTAAACCAGATGTATTTGATTACTATAGTTGACGCATTTATTGCTAGTTTGTAAGTATTTTAAATTAATATATTTCCCGCTACCTGTCATGTTATAAACCACAGACGAAATAAGACCTTTGTCATCACTAGTTTCGACCGGCGTAGCGGCAAGCATGATCTATAATAGCCCGTGTCATTTATCGGTTTATTCTCGTGGTAGGGGTTAACATCCTGGGCTCCTAGCTCTCTTTGCCAACGCGGATGCGCCTCGACACAATACGGGTGGAGGGTTAATCACTATATCGGACAATTGATGTCAATCATGATGGCATTCTACAAGCGCTTACGAGTTCAAATAAATGTACCAATAACATAGCTAGATTTTATTTTATCAACCCATCTTTATACACAGCTGCACGAAGTGTGTATGTAAATATTAAATATGCCTTGTCAAATAGTATTGTTTTACCTATTGGCAATTTCACTTGCAATTCTCCTTACGGTCGTAGAGTAATAATAAGTTATAAATTCTTTATTTTAATACAAAGACAAGGTTTTGAACCGATCACTATCAGATGGAAATTAATTTAAACAAGTATTCCACTAAAACAACTACCCAGTTTTTTACAACCATGCATAACTACAATATTATAGATTACGTTTTTATTTTCAGTTCCCAAAATGAAATCTTTTTTACAGAAAAAATCCCAAAGTGTATTAATCTTAACTAAACGACGACGACTGAATTATACAGCCATAAAACACAGTTCTTTCTATTAACGTCTCCCTTTCCAATTTTTCTGTCAACTCAACAGCATAAACCATGGCTGCCCACCGTAACTTTGCCAGTAAAAGCACATTTAACTGTGTATGGGGGCGTTCAAAGCAAATGCGTGGGAGATATGCCTTTAAACAAAAGATATAGAAAGTCATCGCTGTTACATCCGATGACCAGATAACAAGGTTTCGTAACGACATAACTCTCTTTCTAATGAGCTTTATGTACATAGACGATGTTTTGATCAATGTTCCACATTTGTAACGAGTTGACTTCTAAGGTTTCTGTGCAACACTGGAACATACCTTCCTGTTGGATAATCCCCTATAATGAATCCGTATAGTGGATCACTGGATTCCAAGCGGCTATATTAGGCTTGAAATGAGTCTAGAAACTTTACTATATCGGGCATTAAATGGCGATTTTTTTGAATTGGAATTATAAATCCATTTAAATTTAAGAATATCACTCTCATATGAAAAATACAGTTAAAGAATGGACTTTATGAAGGAATCTCGCTTAGCGGATAAGGGTGTATATTTAATTAAATATTTTAATTTAACATCATTGCCTACCCGAAATGCTACACGTATTATTCATAGAAATTGTCATTAAAATAAAGGAAGTAACCAATTGCAATATATTAGTAATAGTCTATACAAGGATAAGTTTATTATTATAAACTTAGAACAAAATAAAGATTTTATAAACCTGAAAATGTTAGGAACCTTTTCAAAGTAAGTAGAGCGTCGGCGATATAGGCACGAACGGCTGGGTAAAAAAAACTGGAAATGGTTATATTCAATTATAATAGTTTTTCGCATTAATCACTAAACATCACATCACCGCATTAATCACTTATTTGTTTTACGTGTATTTATAAACTGGTGACGTTGATCATGCAAGTTAGAAATAGCAGTTAGTAAGAGACCTCGTTTTAGCTGATCTTAGTTTAGCATATCTGGAACATTACTTAATTACAGTACTTACAGTCAGTAATTGACTGTGTACATAAAATTATTTACGTATTTGTGTTCGATTGGAACTAAATATGATCATTTTTTGTTTCTTGTATTAAATCATCAAGACTATAGTCGTCCACTGTCATAGATCTCTCTTTAAAAAATTAAATATAAATCAAATAACTAACGCACACCCGTAAAAACACACAGGGAAATGTTTTTGCTAAATAATATACTAACCAAAATAATCTGTATTGGCTATGCTGAATAATATAATAATAATATAATAAAATCAGACCAAGAATATGGTATAGGCGACAGGTTCGGCGCGTTCGACGTGCCTAATCATTCGTTATAGGAATCGCAACCATTTAGAACCGGTTTATAGATATATAAGGCATAGGAACGTTTAGCATTATTGACTCAGGTGCAGAATTAATAGTTTCTACACAGTGCAAGCAGGTCTGTCCAACGTCCCTTCAGAATGTAAAGGCAAAAATATTTAAGTTAAGATGTTTTAAGAAGGCAAAATAAAATCTCGAAGGATTATGTGCCACAAGTACTACATACACAACACTGTTAGTACTATATTTTAAGAGTGCATTGTGTGATTGGTTAAGAATTTAGACGGTCAGTGCCATACGTGTAGACACTTCTACAAAATATCTTGGCAGTATAAGATGTGTGGGTGGTATCAGCTTGAAAACTTTTTCTATTCTTGATACATTCAAATTCTACTTTATGCTTGTTAGTTTGACTTTACAAATATTTGTGACCCACATACGTGAGCAAACATTGGTATGTGTTTGACGCCGTTAACCTTTTACAATCATACAATTTTGATATTACCGACTTTCTACTGGATCAGGTCCAAATTACTAGTTCACCATATAAACGTAATGTGGCCGTGCATTAAGATAACGATTACAATGTTCATACGGTAAAAAACTAAAAGGATAATGAAGACTACAGATTCCATGTCATCGCAAAATGTTGTAATGATTTTCTTTGGCTTTTCACCACATCTTAAATATTTAACTGAATAAATTATAGATCTTACTGAATGAATGATCTTGAAGGAAGGACAAAAAGGTAGATAGCTCACCATAGACTCAGTATTATATAGTAGTCGTATAAGCATGTCTTGCCATGTGCGCACCTACGCAGCACAAATGGAATAATGAAGATTCATGTAAATGCAAACAAGATTACGACACACACATAACCTGTCTGTAAACCGGATACATGCAGATACACTGTTATGATGCTACTAGTCTGATTATTTGTAACTCTTTGGTGGTAAACAGTTGAATGGAATTCGTCTTGTGCTATATTGTCGCGAAGTTGTCTAATCAATACAGTAACCTCACATCTGCATTATTTTGTTTAGGAGGAAGAAGTACATAATGTTTTTATTATTTATAACATAAATTCATACTCCGTTTTAATAACAAAAAAGTGATTTTGTCTGTCTGTTACGCTTTGAAAGATGTTTCAAATGGAGATACTTTGATTCTTGAGGTAGAGCATAGAATACTCTTTATCACGATAACCAACTTACAACATGGTGGAGCCGTGGACAAAAGCTGGTTATTTGTGTGGAGTTTAAAGTTAAAATTTACAAATAAGTCAAATTTAATATCTGAAAGGTTATAAAGAAACTAAGTCCAGCGATTCGATTTTTAATACATTAAATAACTTGTACAAATTCGTTTCTATGGACCACTACCAATTAATATTCATGGACCAAAACATAACATACCTATCGATGATTTCATTCATGTAATCATAATCGATTTCATTTTTGTAGATTTCGTTTTCTGATAGTAAAGTTGTACAACCTTTATATTTTTTTTATGACAACGATTTCATTGAAAAGTTGCATTCATAATGATTTAACTTGCCTGCATGTACCTATGGCCTTGTTTAGTGAGAGATGTTAAAAGTAAAAAGAAGATGTATTTTGATATCTCTGCGAAAATCATCATTATATAGCTAAATAAATAAATATTTATTTTTTTAAAGTACTTAACATTTCTGAAGTCAAGGACGCAGCCGGGATTCTACCTGAGAACCTCCTCCTTTTCACTGAAGTATGTTAAAATTAATACATTAACAGTTAGTACAACTTTATGGCTATCAATAGAGAAAGTAATAGCAGCCTTAATGTATAAGGTTATTTAACTGGAGTCATTTATTTATAGCCAATCAATTATAGCGTTCTAAAAAATAAGAAGTTGAGGAGGAATATTACTTAAGTTTACGTAAGTTGTCAGTAAGCCATTGAGATTGATGATTAATGTCGGTACTCAAAATATTAGTAAATTGAGAAATATATGGAAAGATATATATAGATATAAATGTAACTAATTAATTAGAAAAGTTATTTATGATATCTTCTCACACATTGTTTTGTTTAAGTTGAAAGATCTTCGCAGTTTACAATAGTTGTTGCATTATATGTAAAAAAAAGTTTTTGGCAAATATCTTTAATATCTAACACCCTTTAAGAATAAATAATTAACCGACAGAAAGCATTTTTGTACGTGACGTGACCAAACAATACCAAACCTTCAAAAGAAAACTTTTTTACAAATCACTTTTAATCGCAAGGTTCATATATTTATTTCTGTTTTTTATATAGACATAAAAATATGAATGATTTCAAATATCTACTAAAACTAGAAGCAAAACAAAACAGCGATTGTAAAGTGTAGGATGCAAATTATTACAAGGTCGTCGAGGTTGTGTTATGAGCGAACGATAATTGCCATTAGAGTTGTTATTATATACCGGCTACATGAATAAAAGACACCTTGCCCACAACAACAAAACGACCGGCTGAGAAATATAAATTGTACCGTGTATTGAGGTCAGTTATAGAATGAAACGGATATTAAATCGAGAAAGGAAGCTATTTTTTTCTTGTGGACACTGATTGCTGAATCATTTAGTTATGAATAGGCTTACCGGATCAATAATTCCCTATTTTTAGTGCGTTTTTTGATGTGTAGCATCTTTCTTCTAGCTTTCCAGTTTCTGTGAGAGTAATTTTGTGCAAAGACACGGAAGAGAGCAAACAGAAGCCGGAAAAGTGAGCAGAATTTATATTTGACCAATAAGCGCACGCAGTTTGTAGAATTTTACCGTCAGATGGAGGAAATATCAGTGAGAGTTGTGTTTATATTGTACGGTTCACTCATGTTTTATTAGCTGTATCAAATAACAGAAAAAACTATACATACACATAGGTTAAACTTTATTTTTATAAATATTACATCATGGTTGATATTGTCAAGTTGTAACTCCTATATAACTAATTAAAATCTACCTACAGACCTTTAACCATAATGAATTAGGAAGGAATATCAATTGACGTACCTATTCTATTTACATGACAACAAAACGCGACATGTTTTCGCAATACCTACTCATGGTTTTCACTAATATCATTTTTTGGGAGTGTTGTTTTAATATTGGCAATCAGTCCCAGGAGAATGAGCAGATGTGATGGTGCTATTCAGCAAGAGCAACTACTCATATGCTTGGTAGCTTGAAGTTTCTGACGGATATGCAGATCTAAGATATCAAATCTTTTGAGCCGGTTAATGTAATTTTTATAGTCAGCTGGCGAAATAATTACTTTGGGTGGTTATTTAGCCTGTTCATATAGTTCTCGGAGGCATGTCTTATTTCCTCCTCCTGTTTTTACCAACAGCTGTTGATGAAAGTCAGTATTGGTAATAAACCACGGTACATTTGCTATGAACCTCAGGATCTTGTTCTGAGCTCTCTGTATGACATTAATATTGGAGTCTTGCAGAGCCCCACAATTGAATCCCTAC
Source organism: Phragmatobia fuliginosa (assembly GCA_932526445.1). Lineage (NCBI taxonomy): Eukaryota > Metazoa > Arthropoda > Insecta > Lepidoptera > Erebidae > Phragmatobia > Phragmatobia fuliginosa. The sequence goes on along the minus strand of OW052064.1, from coordinate 7,590,217 downwards.
ATCGAAGTTGGTTTCATTATAGTTTAATATAAAAAATATATATTAATATTATAAATTCGAAAGTAACTCTGTCTATCTGTTACGCTTTCACTGCTAATACGCTCGATTGATTTGACTGCCTTATTGGTCTAGTGTCGAGCGTATGTGACTGCTGATCAAGAGGTCTCGGGTTCGATTCCCGAGTTGGACCAAATGTTTGTGATCTGCAAATATTTGATTCGGAGTTTGGGTGTTTTCTATTTATATTTGTATTTACAAAAAAAAGTATGTTTAAGTATTTATAACAGTTGTCTAGTTACCCATAATACAAGCTCTGCTTAGTTTGGGGACTAGATGGCGTTGTGTGTCAAATGTCCGATTTTTTTTTATTTTATTATTAATTACCAAGAAATTTGTCAACGAGATACCTTGATTCTTGAGGAAGAACATACTATTTAGATTTACCTACATACACACGGGCGGAGTCACAGGCAAAAGCTGGTAAAATTCACAATAATTCAAAACTATAATTCTCGAGAATGATGATTATGTATACGAAGTAGAAATAAGAACGCGCTTCGTTTTATATTTCGTGCACATATTATATTATAGAGTAGTGTTTAGCGATTAGCCCACTTAACTAAAGTCGTAACGAATTTAAATATTAAAGTACAAATTTTATTCACATTAGTCTTTGTCCAGCTAACATTAAAAAATAAACGAAAGTATGGAAAAAGAAACAGCCAATATTCCCCTATTCATTATGTATATTATTGCTGACTCAAGATTGGGAGGTTTGATTTTATGATTTTTTATTTCTTAGATTTGTCTCCGTACCGAATACGGCCTCGGAACAGAATTTTGATTTAAAGCGCAGATGATAATGGGTTAACAGCCAAGCAATCTATATCAGTAACGTTGTAAGTAGACATCGGATTATAGAAACTATCAGGGTACCGGAGCATTGCTGGTTTCGGTTCTAATATTACTAACTAGTAGTTAGAAGTGTTGGAGTTAGATTTGGTGATCTTCTGGCATTTTGACAATGCATATAATCTAGATATGAGCAAAGAAAATTTTATTGTCAAGAAATATTATGCCTGTGTCTGCTGTCTTCATTTAAAAAAACTTACAAATATTCGTGTACATAACTAGCTTTCGTATTAACAGGTGACGATGCAAGACATAACACTACAGAATAATATATTCCTCTGCTATGCTGCATGAGGGGGTCCATCATCAACAACCCATAATGCCCCATAGCTGGGCTTGGGTCTCCTCTCAGGAAAAGATTAATGTCATACGTCCCTACGCTGGCCGAGTGCGGGTTGGGGACTGGCAAGACTGTTTACCCTCGGCGATTGTTCCTGATCACCTAGGACTTTTAACGCTAAAGGGTAACTGGGCTTTTAACGCTTCCTATGAGTAATGGTGCGCGAGACGTATAAGTATGAAGCTAAAGTGCAACAAATAAGTATGCATACAGAGGTACTTATTTCCCGATAGTAAAACTATGTTACGAGTTTTTGAGTCATGACCGAGCTGTGCAACAATGCGATAATGATGTGTTATTATTATCTGTGCCTTACGTGTGCCAGGTGTTACACTTTTACGTTTCAAATCGCACATAATAGTTTATACTAAACTGAGTACATCACAATATAATATATTTACAGAACTGTTTCAAATACTTCTAAAGAGAATAATAGAATTAGATAATTTTAACACATCTCTTCCAGGGTCGGCATACTAGGCAGAGTAGAGGCTGTAGTATATACCTCTTAAATATCTTTACATAGTGTTAAATTAAGTCGCTTCCTCTGCTCCGCTTAAATCTATTAAACTACTAAACGGACTTTTATGCAGTTTTCAGCAATAGATAGATTGTTTCAAGAGGTAGGTTATATGAGTAATCCATGCATATACTTATAGTATAGGAAATCGGAAAATTTCAGTCAAAGACTTCAGTGCGTAACCAGGCCGAGTCGCTAGTACTAACAGCTAGACACTAGAACAACTAAAATCATAACGTACAATTATTTTACCAGCTTATGGGATCAAACCCACGACCCCCGGCTCGTAGGCTAGTGGTCAGGAACACTTAGTTATGTACCAATGAGCCTATCAAATAACTGAGTGTGGACCATTGTTATGGATTCGTAAATCTATGAATTGTGTTCTATTGTATAATCTACTAGTCAAAATAGAAAAACTATTTAGCTATATTTTACAGTGTAAATCATAATTAACAAAAGTTGTTGTTGGCATTTCTGACTAATAATTATTAAAACACGTAAGGGTTACAGTACAATAACTTGTATGTATTAGGTAAAGTAAGTTATCTGTAGATAATTGATGAGTGTCCGCTATACAATAATAATGGTACTGCAATAATTGTTTTTAGTACAAATGACTGATAATCTTTTTATCTTTAACAGACTATTCTACCAATTGATATCGATATTCTACAGTTACTTTTATATGTTATACATTTGTATATATTATACATCTAACATAAGTGTATGATGTGATTTTAAATTCATCTTTATTGCCAAATTTCGTAAGAGTATTTAAATGGGGCAGATGCCATTCTCTAAAAGGCACTGTAAAGAGCGATAAGTCCCAATGAACATCTGTTTTTTAAAATGCGCTCGCGTACAGTATTTATTTCTTTCCATGTTTGTACTTTATACTGCATAGGGGAGTTCTATTTTTGGTATCTCCTAGTTTCTACAAAATTGCTATCATTATGAAATGTTGCTGGTCTATAAACGAACGTTTTAAACAGATATCCTCAATAAGTAAAAGAATGTTCATATACCAACTATGGAAACACATGGTACATTTTATAACCCTGTTATTAAAAAAACTGTATAATAGACCCAGAAACTATGGTTTCAGTACATTTTCTATTGCAGTAACGTTCTTTTATGGAACGGTTACAACGGTATAACTATTTTACAGCGTAGTAAACTTCTTATTATGTTCAATGACGTTACGCTGTCATCAATAAATTAAATGGTTATTTATTAGGTAACACAACCGGTGGACAAAATGACACAATTCATCAGAAATAGACGTAACTGGTTATATGTAATGAGCCTTGTTAGCTTAGTATTGAGAAAACTAATTATTAGTAGGAACTACGGTTTCAACAAATTCAATAAAAAATCCATTCACTATCAGCAAATTATAAACTCACCATTTCTTTCTTCAGGTATGCTAGTTGTGATTCCAGATCTGTTGGAGGTGTGTCCGTGGGCGGTGAGGGTGAATCTTCAAGGTCAGGCTCATCGTCTGCGAAGCCACTTAAGCTTTTCGGTAAAGGTGGCAATCCTTGGAGAGACATGGTGCTGATAGCGCGGAACTGCTTACGAAGTCTGTCACCAAAACACACAAAATTATAATTTTATATTTCGTAATAACTCTGAAGGTCATTTTAACGTCATCAACAACCCATAACGTCCCACTGCTGGGCTCGGGTCTCCTCTCAAGAGAGGGTTAAGGCCTTACGTCCCCACGCTGGCCGAGTGCGGGTTGGGGACCGGCAAGACACGTTGTGGCTACGTAATCTTACCGTTGGATGTTTTTAAGCCGCCCGAAGGCCTCCAACTAAGCTTCACGACTGTTACCTTATGACAACAACCGGGACCGACTGCTTAACGTGACCTCCGAATCACGGAAACGCTCATAACATATCGTGCCACATACGGTCACCCATCTAGGTCTGACCGCGCCGTAGGTGCTTACCCTCGGTGATTGTTTCCAATCACCTAAGGCCACTCGGCTATGAGCGCTTCACATTTTAACGTATCACCATCATAAATAACTTTTGCAGTTAATCGTTTAAATTCTGCAAATGCAATTTTGATGACCTAGAAATGATAAGTTCTATTGGCGACTATCGTACAAAACCTGTTTTACTCCAACCTTTTAAAACAAAAACCTTAGTTGAACATATCGAAATTACGGAAATTACGTTCTATGTAGTGATTTACGAATACGATACAAATATTTTTTTATATCATATTATATTATTTTATTATATCTATTATTTTGTAATTCTTCCAACCCACCTAGACTTAAGGTCATCATCAAGTATGTACGCGTAAGCCTGATCATCAGTGTTTTCTTCATCTATGTTCCCGCAATCCGTGATTCCACTAGTTACTGAAGACCTTGCATAGTTTTGTTCGGAATCCTCAGAGTCACCGTGTCCGTTCCTATCTCTATATTCTGGAGTCTCTAAACTTTCTGCTATATTGGACTGCGAGCGCATTGTCTGTAATTCATATATCAACATTTCGTGGTTGTTCATATCTTTCATCATATCCATATCTAACTCCGAAGGATCGTTGCCATTGGTCATCCTTTCCGAATCTTTGCCTTTGTCAATAACAGTGTTTGTTTCATCTTTGTTATTATTATTTCTACCGGCGAGTATTTCCGAAATTAACATTTCCGTTACACGTGACGTTTTTCTTTCCAAAGAGTTATTATTTATATTTACATTTTCTTCCAGTTTTGTGTTAACTGGCTCTGATGCAACTGCTGGTTCTGGTTGTGTTTCGATACGTTTAGGGATTTTAGATGGACTATTCCGTAATCTGTTATCGAAGTCTTCAACTTCCGCTACAGAGGCGTATGGTGCTTCTGAGACTGGACTATCTGGCTTCGCATCTACTGGGGACGAATACGGACTGACTTCTGGAGACATTTTAGTATTGTGTGCGACTTTTACAGGACTTTGAGGTAAATTTGAACGCTCTACGGAACTTTTAGGTGCAGGTGAATGATTAACAGGTAAAGGTTTCATTGGTTTTAACTTAGGTTTTGGTGATAATGGTGGTGGAGGTGCTTTACGTAAAGGCAGTGTCTTCTCGGCAAAACTAGAAGACTTTGTGACTTTACATTTTGCGTCTTGATCCAATTTGTTTGACGTTGAAAGCGACCTCACTAGTATTTGTCTACATGTTTTTACTGCTTTGGAATTAAGAGATTCATTAGATTTTTTGTTTGAACCTGGTGTAGGGATAGAATTGCTGTCACTGGAACTTCTTCTAGAGTTTTGACCACTCGATTTTTTTTCATCTGATGAAGAACTCCTATCACTGATCACATCTCTGATAAATGATTTCACCCGTGCCAATCCATTTTGTTTTGGAGACACTGTTGATTCACTCACATTATTACCCCTATCCAAAGTTTTTGCTTTCGTATAACTATTTTCTTGTTTGGAAAAGGTACGATTCTTTGTGAAACTAGCCTTCGAATCCGCGACAGCCTTCCTTGTTTTTGCAAGTGCCTCCGCAACCACGCTCTGATTAGGCCGCGGAGGTACAGGAGGGGGTCCTTTGATCTTATTGTTCTTCATCGGTTGCGAGTTAGTTTGTACCATTAACATGCTTAAAGGAAGCGTCACTCGAACGATACTATAATATAACTGATATAGTACAAAGAGCGCGTCAACACCAGCACCGCGTAAACCACACACGAGAGCGCTCCATTCGCGCTGCGATACGTCCGATCCCGCGAGCGCGTGGCACTGACTGCCGGACGCCGGTGACTGTACGTCGCTCGTGCGACCACCGTCAGTGATTGTAGACCGCCATCGGCATACTCTATACTACAACGTCACACACACACCTCTGATACTACGACTCTGAGTTAGTAATTATTTTATTAGTATTTTATACAGTAGGCACTTGGTACCTCGTGCGGGTCAGTACTTTATGCAGACAATATAGCAAAACAATGAGTTGACCCACACTTTTTTAATGTAAAAGTGATTGTTTACTATGTGAATGAATTCATGCAATAGCGGCTACCGGTCTGCAGCGCACACGACATGGCTATTGTTGGTGATTTCGAAAGCACTCTCTGACCCATTGTTTTACGGCAATCATGTTACACTATTCTTTGTGAGTTGTTGGGCTGGAGGGGCTACTCAATTCATTCATCTGCAAAGTATATTCATGTTTATGGGCAATTTAGATATAATCGTATCAGAATATTAGAAACGTATTTCTATCATATTTTTAGCTTTTAATATAAAATCAATGTCTACAAAAGGAGATTTAGATAGGTACGTGCGAATCTTTTTACAATAGGCGCATTACCGTGTCAGCTGGGTAAGTTTGTATCTAGGTACATCTGTTCAGATCTGGGTAGCGGTAGTAAGATTACTCAACAATATTTAAATGTTTACATAAAATAGTATAAAAGAACTCAGTTTTGTAACTAGCCGAACCAAAAAGTAGAAAACTACTTTTTACATCGACCAATTATAAAATATATTTATTATTATTATTTTGCTTTTTTTGTTTATTATTTTTAATGATGATTACTCAAATAATATAGTCAAATAAATAAAATTAAAGTGTCTGTATGTAATACCAAATTAACAGTTTTGTACTAAATGCATAATTATGAAAGTAATATACACGTTACTTACACCAGAAATTATTTTTTTAGGAATTTTGTCTGTCTGTCTGTTTGTTCCCTAGAACGGCTGGACCGATTTTGACGGGACTTCCAAAAGCTGATGACCTATGAAGTTACTAAGGCAGTAATCGGTGCAAATCGCAAGTAACGCCGCGTAGCGAAGCTAGTGTAAAAAAGACATTAAAAAAATCCTTTTTAGATGTAGATACCGCATATACTTTCATATGCATTTAGTAAAAAATAGCCAAGTGCGTGTCGGGCCACGCATAGAATAGGGTTCCGTAGTGTCCATCTAGTCCCAAACTAAGCAGAGCTTGTATTAGATAAATGTTACTTTATTTTTGTACGAAGGTTTCCAAGTGAATGCATTTTACAAGTTAGGCCCATTTAACTCCTGAAATAAAAAAGTTATGAAAACGCTTGTTTAAACAGAACAGTAGAAAGAAACCTCAATATCATTTTTGAAGATCTATCCACACGTATGGGTTTGATGATAAAAAAAAAAATATGAGTTTCAGTTCTAAGTACTTACTTATGGGGACCCCCAAAATTTATTGTTTTTTTTTCTATTTTTGTGTAAAAATATTAATGCGGTTCACAGAATACATCTACTGACCAAGTTTCAACAGTATAGCTGTTATAGTTTCGGAAAAAAAGGCTGTGACATCCGGACCGACAGACTGACAGACATGACGAATCTATGAGAGTTCCGTTTTTGCCATTTGACTACGGAACCCTAAAAATGCGCTTTCACTTTGGATAACTCGCAAACGGATCCCAAATCGAAAGTTTTAGCAACTTCGCAATGTATTTTAAAGGACCTATCTAATGACCAGAGAAAAAGAGCATCATCCCCACTTTATTTATAGAGGAGGGTACCCCAAATTTTTTTTTTTTCTTAATTTTATTGTAGCACTTTGTAATTACAATATTCATGAGAAGTTCAATTTATCTAGCACCAACCGTTAGGGCGGTAAGTCGAGGACGGACGGACATGACATGAAGTGGGTTTTGGGTTTTGAGTCATGAAATACGGAACCTTAAAAACGACACTAACTATTAATGTAAGCTATTTTAAAATTTTCGTTAAGTCTGTTAAAGAGTGCAGATTTTTCTTCTTTATACGTAAGTATGCCTTATTAATATGCTTCCTTCTCCCCCCCTCACCTCGACCCCAGAGGAAGGAGAGGCTTATGTGCAGCAATTTATTTAGTAGTTACTTATTAGTTATTACTTTATTTATCAGGTACGTAAGAACTGGTAGACCCACACGCAACCCCATCTTCGTCTCCTATTGTCCGTAGCGTTATGTGTTAATAATTAATTTGTTTACCATGAAAAGGGTTTTAATTACCCCATATTATAAGGTATATTTTTAAGCTGAGCCAACCTTAAAAGATAGACACAAGCAGTCACGGAATTCTTTTATAAACTTTTAAAAATTTAAAATATCATCAATTATTTTCAATTCATCATACATTGTATTAGTGAATCTTTTTAACCGACTTCAAAAAAAGGAGGAGGTTCTCAATTCATCGGAATCTTTTTTTTATGTATGTTCAGAGATAATTCCGTCGTTTATGAACCGATTTCAAAAATTATTTTTGCATTGGAATGGGCGTAGCTTACAGGTGGTCCCATCGTCACCATATCGGGATCTGATCCCAAGGAAATCGAGGGAACTCCACAAATATCATAGGCACAATTGTCGTGATTTGGTTACTCGGAATAGTTTTTCTTTGAAGTCGGTTTCTTTTTGTTAAAATTCTCGCCTCAGAATAATTACTGAGAAACGCGTATCATTTTTAAAAAGTTTTCGAATTTGCTCTACTAGGCTGCCATGCAAGAGGAGAGGTAGAGTGGATAACACAGACATAGAAAGTAGGCAATGACGTTAAATGGCCCCGCCCCCGATCTAGACATATTAATATGATTATACGGCACGGGGTTGGCGATGAATGTGTCACCTTGTCACTGGCACAAGGCACAACAATTTTGTCGTATTTATTAGATGCCATCTCCTTGTTGTACACATGCTATGGAATTCTTGGGAGAAGTAATTTTCATCAGTTTTTGCAACATTTGTTTTCTTTAATCAATTGTGATGAGAGTTAACATCATCATCAGCCTATTGTAGTCCACAGCTGGAGATAGACTACTCCATTTTTACTCCTCTTGTTTTGGTTTGGTTCTAAAGGAGGTAATATAACTTTAAATAATTATATATATTTATTATTAGTGCTCTTTTGCTACTGGATATATGCATTTGACTGCCTTGTTGGTCTAGTGGTTAGCGTATGCGGCTGCTGATCAAGAGGTCTCGGGTTCGATTCCCGGGTCAGACCAAATATTTGTGTGATCCACAAATATTTGTTTCGGAGTCTGGGTGTTTTTCTATGTATAATATGTATGTATTTACAAAAAAAAAAGTATGTTTATGTATTTATATCAGTTGTTTAGTACCCATAACACAAGCTCTGCTTACTTTGGGACTAGATGATGTTGTGTGTAAGATGTCCAAAATCTAAGATGTCCAAAATCATTATTGATATACAACCCTGACATATGCTTCAAACCTCTATGGAAATCTCTTATTGGACTAACCTTTACATTGCTACCATTGAAAATACTTGAAATGCTGATAATGTTTTCAAGATAAGTTTTCATACTATTAAGGTATTATAGTGTGAATATAAAAATGTGTTGTTAGACAAAGCTCTATTTATAATACATTTTTAACAAGCTTTTAGTAGCTTCACCAATTAAACCATCACACTGTTAGTTGTAAGCAACCTTTACAAGTGTTTTTACTACATTTATTATATACCATCTGGCTGAATCTTGTTGATACTGATGCTTGAGATGCTGAGAAGCTTGTGTTATATATATGTTGGTGTATTAATTATTTTAGCTGGCAAAACTGTTGAGTGTCTGAAGGTAAGACACTGAAGCAACACCGTGCACTGGCGCATGCAACCGGTGACCGCAAGGATGGGAATCATTGACACTTTAAAATAATTGATACACCAACATATATATTTAAATTAATCAATAAAAATCTATCCACGTTAGACTTCCTAAGTCACTCTGTTACCACAATATAATCATAACTGTGGAGTCAATGATTAGTGCTTTCGTAATAAATTATACATCTTAAAAGAAACTGATTTGACTACACGGTTGGCCTAAAGGTTTAAGCAGTCGCCACGCTGCTTCGTACTGCACCAAGTGTTGTGGGTTCAAATCCCACATGGGATCAATTTGTTGTTCTGAGCCTGGGTGTTCTTTATGTCAATTTCATGTATGTTTGTAAAGTCCCCAGGAATTTATATTCCTAATGTGGGAGATGTCTTTTGAAAAAAGAAAAAGTTAAAAGAAGACAGAACTTACTCAAGTTGTCAACAGGTAACAAAAGATAATTATATCACTCCAGACAAGCTTGTGCATCTGTGCTTATACAATACTATATGATTATGAAACAATAAAACATCTCTAAGCATAATGAAATTCAAGAATATTACATACTTTATTTATTATTGAACTTCCAGTCTTGTCTGCACATAGGGCACTGCTGTTGTGGTTGGGAATGAAGCCACTTCACTATACAGTGGATGTGGAAGCAGTGAGAGCAGGCTCCCCACACCAATGGGCAATCGTCTCCAGGTAATTTGCAGTCTGGGCAACAGCTGTCGAAGGGCATACGACAAATGCCACAATTATCGTCATTCGCTACCCACCGCCAAGTCGCTACTCCCGTCCAACCTTGAAGATTAAAATATGTTTCGTGTAAAACTTTTTCTCAAAATATAAATACTGTTAGGGGAAGAATAAGTATCAGCTTACTTTTAACTGTTACTTTCATATCATAAAGTTGACATTTATAAAGGAAGAAACAATCAATTAAAGTAATTTAACGCAAGTAGTTTCTAGAACTTTAATTGTTTTCACTAGGCACTTAATCATTCAATTATAAACGATCGAATTCATGTTTCTGTTAACGATCTTTGTTTGTTGACTTTCTTTTCCTTCCTGTTGACTTTTTTTTTTTAATTCTGCACTTTATAAGTACTGAAAAGCAAGCTTTTGGGTGACATTTATGTGAAATAAAAATCAACAACTATGTACATGAAATACTACTTCCAATCTTTTTCTTATCATTATTTTAATATTTTACTGCTGGAATTGGCTGGAAATAGGTTTCTCTGTAGAAAGGGGACGATTATAAAACACTAAAATTAATAGTTTGCGTTTTGTGGTCGATCGATGCACAAAACGCATTATCTTCTCTTCAAGCACTTGTTATTTTTTGACTATTGTGTTTTAGTTAATTTGCATTACTTTTAAAATCGACGAATATAAGAAATCGAAACCGATCAAACAAATAAGCTTAGAGATTATGTTGTGTAGTTTTTGAACATTGATTACAATCACAACCTAATTTTCTTATATTTCTATAAAGATTATTTTAAAGATTATTACATTTCTTCAAAGGTTTTTAAAATCACAAAACCTATTAAATTTGTACTATGGCAAATATTTGGAAAATGTCACTGTATCTGAATCTTGATTCATATCTGTAATCTGTATAATCTGTATCTTTTTGTGTACTATTTGACAAGTGATGTGTTGGAGTTTATTTATTTTAACTAGATTCTTATTGAAAAAAAATACTGCAAAAGAGTAAATAACTATGACTTCCTTTGATACAAAATACGACGTAAGTTACTTATCATGAAGTATCACACCCATGCACCTAAAATATTAATGACTTGAGGTTAATTCTCTAAATAGTATTATATCCCGACATTGAAAATTTGCGATAAGTTTATGTATTTTCATGAAAAATACAAATACTGCTAGTTTTAGTTACTGTTTAAGTGCTGTTATTAACACCTATTTATTTCGTACATATCACTTTCTTATCACGTAAATATCTACACTGTTTTGTTAAAAATTAGATCACCTTTTCTATTTTTCTGTTTTAGATGTACCCAGCTGGGGATGTGGGAGTGGTAGAAGGTGAAATGAACATTCCAACCCGGGGTGTGCCCTCAGGAGACAGTATGGAATTTAATACTCTTGATGAGCCAATAAAGGAGACAATTGTAAGTGATCAGTAAATTCTGTCTGCTAAATATCCAAATATACTATACTTTTGTTTGATAACTTTCAATAACTGAACATTATTGTAGTTGATTTTAACAAGAACTATTGTGAAATATTATATTGAGATCTCAATACATACAGAATATAAAAGTAACGTTATTAGGTATTGTGTTGAATGGTTACTATGAAAATATTTTATTTAGCAGTCATATACAAATTGTGAACAAAAACCTGCTGCTGCTGAGCTTATTTCAATGCAAAACAATAGCATTTAACAAATTTTTTATTATTATATACTTCCATACTAAAGACTGGCAACCCGCTTATCATTAGAATGCATGTCAAATTGTTTGTCACATAAATCCAAAATTAAGTATCAATGGATTTTAGAACTAACATTCTTAAAGAAAGTTAATTCTTTTAAATAATCCATTGCATGTTATGATACTGATGCATGTTCTTTATTATGTTCTAGATGCGAGATCTGAGAGCTGTTGGCAATAAGTTCTATCACGTACTACTCCCTAGGGAAAAGACAAGTTTGTTAAAAGAATGTAAGTGAGTTTGTACTTTTTCCATTACAAGTAATATTAAAATTAACAACAACCTTGAGCTTGAAAAATGTAACATTAAGTACACATTTATTTATACAAAACATATAGTATAAAAAATGTCCAAAATATTTATTTTAATAACGAATGCATTAGCATGAAAAACTTAACATTGTAAATGGTTATATGGTTTAGTTGCATGGCATGGGCAATCTCTAATAACAAAATCACTAATTTTACAATCATAAATAATTTGACAATGTACCCATGCATGAAAAATTAATTTGTCAGTTCCAATATAGGTCTATAATGCTCCTTTTGTTCTTTATGAATGTTGGATCTTAGCATGGGACAACACTGTCACAAATTGTTGTGCCGAGTCTGGGTATTCTTTGTGTCCATTTTACGAGTCTGTGTTGTTCTTATAATTATTTTCATATTTTTCAAGTTCAGGAGTATTTAAAAAGAGAAAAAAGAAATTCATTTAATAATATTTATTTTTTTATTTTGGAATGGAGTTGTAGATTTTTTTAATTGATTGATATGCCATATCAGTATACCACATTTATCAATTAAAGTGAAACAAGTACTGCCCATCAACAGAAAAGATAAGCATTTAACTGTACTGATATATTTGGTTTTGATTTTTAAATACTTCCTCCATTTTCTTGTCATAAAAACCATGTTTCTTGATTTTGTGACTTAAATAGTAATATTAAATACAATATGTTTACTACTTAATGAAAAATTAACTGTCTGAAAAAGAACAGCCTGACTTTTCAGTGTCCAGTCCAGTTTCAAGTAGATAAAATTGAAATATGTACCTGTCTAGTTATATTAAATAACCTTTTTTTTTGCTTATTAAAGTATAAACGGTACGTACTTAAAAAAAAATAAAAATAATCTGTCCGTAATCATAATGATCTGGAAACCATACATGTGTGCTTATATTTTAAATTGTAAATTTTACATTATCTCTAAATTAAAATAGTTCTTGCTTTATAATTTAGTTTTTAATACTTTAATTAAAATAGAACATTCACCCTGTATTTTGAACCAAACATCTATATTTATAACTAAATTGAAGCGTCTGTCTATAACGTGTGTAAATCAGTTATCGGGGTAAAACAGTCCTATGTCCTTCAGGCTGTAGACTATCTGTGTACCAAATTAATTAAAATCGATTCACTAGTTTTGCCTGAAAAGGCGTTACTTTCGCATTTATAATATTAGTAAGGATTAACTTTTACCAAGTACATACCTACATTATCTAATATATAAAATTCTCGTGTCACAGTTTTCGTTGCCATACTCCTCCGAAACGGCTTGACCGATCTTTATGAAACTTTATATGCATATTCAGTAGGTCTGAGAATCGGCCAACATCTATTTTTCATACCCCTAGGACGCGAGCGGAGCCGCAGGCATCAGCTAGTCTATACTAATATTATAAAGAAATAAAGTTTGTGTGTTTGTTAAATTGTAAGGGGTAATCTCGGGATCTACTGAACCGATTTTAAAAATTCTTTCACCAATAAAAAGCCACATTATTGCTGAGTGTCATAGGTTATATATAAAACCGAAAAATAAAAAGGCTTTTACGTGGTAATCCATTTTGCAAAGTGAATCGGAGAAAAAACGGTCGAAAGAAAGCGTTTCTTACGAACGCTGCCTTAACTATGAAGGATATATTTTTGAGTTCTAGAGATAAGATGTGGAGCTTGAAAATGCCTACAAAAAAGTCAACGACAGCATATGTCTAACTTTTATATTTAAGTTATGCCCAACGAAGTGGGCACGGGTCAGCTAGTCTTATATATAAAATTCTCGTGTCACAGTTTTCGTTGCCATACTCCTCCGAAACGGCTTGACCGATCTTTATGAAACTTTATATGCATATTCAGTAGGTCTGAGAATCGGCCAACATTTAACATTAACTTATTTTTAACATTTTAACATATTTTTCACACCTCTAAAACGCGAGCGGAGCCGCGGGCATCAGCTAGTAAATTATAATAGTATAAGTTGCACTGTATCTACATAAACATACCATACGGTACTATTATTACTATTATTTAGTATGCCACACTAGTAGTTAAAAGCTGATGCGTGTGTTTCAAATAGCTTGGCAATTAGCTATGTTCGTCGAGCCTGTTCTTAAAGTAGTTTTTTCTAGGACACTATTTTATCAGCTTTTTAATGTGTGGGAATAATCTTAGAATTGTAAGTAGTAGAGCCACGCTGTTTTCATCACGAATGGGCCGGCTGCACCGGGGCAGTACTACACTCACACAGAATACCTATCGAAAATGACAGCATTCATGCAGTTGTCTTTCTTTGGTGAGTGTGAGACCGGTGGACCAATCATTCAATCGTCTGGAGAATGTTGAAGAATGATGAAAAAAAAAAAAATTTACTGATAGGTTATTGATATTATGAAGAATAATCGAGGCTTCTTTTATTTTAGACTAGTTTTCGCCCGCGACTTCGTCCGCTTGTATGTTGTTTATCGAGGTAAAAAGTAGCCGATGTGCTTTCTCAGGCTCTATACTATTTGTGTACTAAATTTCATTTAAATCAGCTCAGTAGTTTTAGCGTATGAGAGTGACAGAAAGACAAACTGAGTTACTTGGGCATTTACGAGTATTAAGCAGGCACCACACTTCGCTATGCGCTATTCGTTATGCGGGTTATTCGCGCGCATACGGCGAAGTGTTTTTTTTTTTTTTTTTTTTTTTATATATTTAATCCTGCCTGCCTGTGGAAAGTATATTCGTTTCGTTCACCATAAAAATGACAATGACACTTCTCTCTACAAAACACATATTTGCCTTATTTAATGCTTATTTGGCATACCAGTTCAAAGTGTGGATGGCATGTTTGTTGTTTGCGCGCATAACTAATATTTGGGCGAATACGGCGTAGACACATAACGAATAGCGCATAACGAAGTGTGGTGCCTGCATTATGTAAATGAGGAAGTACGATAACTTTATATATATAGTATAGTAGTAGTATAATATATATATGTCGGAGTTGGTTGAGAATATAAATTTTGCAACCAGGTTTAATATTATGTGGGTACTCTTGAAATCAATATTGAGAGTATGTTTTGATATTGTAATTAGATTATAGTTGATAAAACGCTGTTATAACTTTACGATAATTCCTGTTGGATTATTTGATGAATTCTAAATGTAAAACTAATTAGATTTAAATCCTTTTTGTAAATTGTATCGAGTAAACACGTGACGTATTTACTACGTCATTGAACAGAGCTGTTTGGAGGGATATAGGGAGGCGTGGCCTACCCTTTAAAAGAGCTAGCACTGTTTTGTGCGGGGATAGTCTATCTTCGGATTAGACTCAGTAAAGAGCTCTGCTCCCAACAGAACTGTTGGTTTACCTGGTACAGTCTTGCGCTGTATATTGCATATGTGGAATTGCTGACGCGATACCTTATGCTATAGCTATATTGCTTAGGCAATAGGCTATTTGGGTGGTTGCGTTGCCACTATACGAACGTAGAACTTAGTTTCTGTTCGTCGCTATTTTTAATTGTATTACGAGTATTATTATAAGTGTAATTAAATCTAATCCTGATTGTCAGTTGTGCCTACTTAATCCCTGCGATATGGGGACTCCAAATCCTGACATACCGCTTTATTGGCCGCCGGATCCGACTTATATATGTATAAATAGACTCATAACTTCATAATATATTACATGGGTACACAGTTGTTCGTTTTATTCATAGTCACATTTTTAATACAATGTGACTATGAAAAAACTAAATGAATCATACACGTAAAGATAATTTGATAAAAGTTTAAGATAATTTGATTTTAGAACTTTTTTAATTTGTTCACTAAGTTTCACAAATTTGAGATCGCTAATTGGTTGAATTTCATTCGGCAATAAATTATAAGTTTTTATCTTTTTCTCTTTGCTTTTTTTATGAGCTGCGATAACTACTTAGTACAACTTTTTATTGTATAGACTTACTCATTATTTGGTATTGGTACACACATAGCTAGCCATATGGCACATAAATAATAAATAACTAATAAATAAATAATTAAAATATTAATTAGCCCAGTCTCGCGTTAAGTGTTGTAAATCGTGAGTAAATCTAACAACCGTAATCTGTCGTTGTGAAAATCTCGTCGAAATCGGTCCAGCTCAATCCATTCCAGAAATCTCTGGAATGGATGGAGCTCGGGTAATCACCCGATACAAGCATACATTTATGTATACGTGCCTTTGTTTTTTAATTTTATGGATAAACGAGAATGTACTTAATTGTGTGCACAGTGTTTCTGAATCACTGACACTACTATTAAGTGTATATAGATATTTCATTTTTATCTATTTTTTTTTGGAATAGTATTTTAAAACAGTCAATTATTTAAAATAGTAATACTATTCCAAAAATAAATTTGTATATAATTTATGGTTCTGGGTAAAACTCAAAAGATAAAATAAAATAAAAGATTTGTAATTTTAAATTTTCAGGGGATCTGTGGGGCCCTCTCCTGCTCTGCACACTGATGGCCACAATCCTGCAAGGCACAGAGAGAGCCGACAACTCCAACGACGGTGGCCCTGAATTCGCTGAAGTATTCGTTCTGGTCTGGATAGGAGCTGCTATCGTCACAATAAACTCTAAACTACTGGGTGGGAATATGTAAGTGTTTTTGTACCTACTAATCTGAATATTTGTGGTTATAGTAACTAGGTTTAATGTATAAAACGGTATTTGAAGAAAATTAAAGAATGGTTGTTTAAGCACAACATATTACATCAACTGTTTTTAATCAACTTCAAAAAAAGAGGATGTTCTTAATTTGACTGTATTTTCTTTAACTTTGTTACCTCAGAACATCAATTTAGATCATTCTTTTTTTACTCGAAAGCTGGTGCCTCCCATGTGGTCCCATGATAAGGAAAGCAGGGTCTGATGATAGGATCCTGGAGAAATCTCGGAAACTCGTTTTTTAGATTATCATTGAAATTGCTGGACATAAGCAGAAGCCTCTCCTTCTATTATTACGTTTTGGCCTACTACACAATGCTAGCCGGATAGGATGTTGGTAGAGGGTTTGTTTCAAGTTTTCCTGCTTTTGCAGTGATGGTGTCCTGCTTAGCTTGTTCCCTTGGGTGCCTTTTAGCATACCCATGGGTTAGATTCCAAATCTAATTCTCTGCAAAGCATTCGCTAACTCTAAGATTTCTATTTTTTATAGACAGTTTTTACTATTTATCTACTAAAAACTGATTTATAAGAAAAGACTATTAAGAGATTTTAGAACTTTTTTATTAGTAAATAAGGTACCTATATAATTCCGGAAGGATTAAGGCTTTTTTAAAATACGAATGAGTAAACTGGTAACTTCACTCATTCGATCTTTTGTCGCATATGTGCCATTTATAAACATAGTAAAAATATTTCACAAACACCGAAAGAGATCTGAAAAGACGAGTAACTAAGTATAATATGTGTTTTATTATAATTTCAGCTCGTTCTTCCAGTCAGTGTGTGTGTTGGGCTACTGTATGTTTCCGATTGCCCTCTCCTTGGTGATTTGCCGCATAATACTGTTCAGCACACAAACCACCTTCCTATTTTTCTTGAGACTCGTTATATCTATGTCGGGCTTTGTGTGGGCCACGTTCGGTAAGTACAGTACTTTAATACATAATATAAAACACTTGATCTTCATATAATTTTTACCCAGTACCAGTAAGATTAGAAAAAAAGGGAATTCGTGTCTAGTAAGTCATATCATTTTTGTTACAAAGGCGACTGACTCTTTAGTCCCACTTTCATGATGACAATTAACTTCAAAACGTAATTAAAACATATTTACTAAAACTAAAATCTTCATTCATAACACATCGATCACAAATCAGTCTGCGGAACAATTCGTCGCATGTGGCATGTCTGTACCGATTTGACCGAAAACCGAATCTTGTAGAACAGAGGCCAGCACATCAAAGGCGGCAACGAGCCTATCACATTTTGGTTGCAGGCGTTTATTTGCGTCGGTAGTCGCTTTCCATCAAGTGACAACTTAATAAAAAACGCATTTGTAACAGCTTTTCGGTTTCGGTTTTCCGACTTGTAAAAATGTCTGAAAAGATTTACTTGCAGAAATAAATATAATTTATCATTTATTTTGTATCGCATTGATTCCGTAACCGCCACTTTCATTAGTATTTTTAGATTATAAATAAAAAAAATTGTTGCATTGTTTCAGCTGCAACAAAGTTTCTGGGCGATAGCCAGCCCGACGGGAAAAAGGCTTTGGCCGTCTACCCAATATGCCTGTTCTACTTCATACTGTCATGGCTTGTCGTCTCGCACAGTAACGTCTAAGCTCGTACTGATTACAGTGTATTTATTATATTGTGATACAACAGACTATTTAGTGTAATTTGTGAATATGTGTTAGTTAAGTGGATCACTCTTGACTGTAAATTATTATGTCACTTGTATTATTCATCAAATAATAAAACCTCATATTGTCTATGGGAAGATTTGTTGTAAAATAATGATTTTATCTTTATAAATACCGGAAGGAAACTATTATTTTAATATAGAAGCTTGTGCCATAAATATTTTAAAAAAATTGTTATGGGTTAACTTTCCTTCATCATCCTCATCAGCCTATCGCAGTTCACTGTTGGACATAGGCCTCTCCAATTGCACGCCACTTAGTTCGATCCTCGGCTTGTTATTTTAGGTAAGATGTAAATTTCAATATTTCTGCTTTGCCAATTGGGGATTTGATTTCATTATCATACATCCTTGTTGTCTTACTAATTTAATTTTTAGATGTATTTAAGCTTACCAAAGTGACTCTAACCTGTCTGATGGAAAGCATGAGTAAAATCCAAGAGTGGGGCCACCATCCTTATTGTGATTTATAAAATGCCCCACACCATGGCGGGTTAGTGAGATGTTTTTGCATCATTCTCCCGAACTCCGGAGGTTGGGAGAATGAAACAGAATGATTGGACCTCCGGTCTCATACTCGCCAACAAAAGGCGTCGGCACGAATGTTGTCATTTTAGTTAGTGTTCGTGTGAGGGTAGTGCAATCCCGGTCGAGCCGGCCCATTTGTGCTGAAATTAACGTGTCTCTACTACATTGGTTGTACATGCGTTGTATGTATAATAACGCATGTACACGGAATAAAGTGTATATCACTTATCATGCATTGTATTACTGACACTGAAACCTGCATAAAACGTCAGTTAATTAGAAGGTATGTAATACCTATTTGACGTGATCATGTTGATTCAAGCGTATAGCCATGTATATATATCCTGTGTTTCGCGCAATATTTTCCAACAAATGTTTTTCCAATCAATAAGAGGCTTTTGAAAGTTCATTACACACTATTTTCTATGACACAATATAAACATTCCAGTATAGCCGTGAGTTAAGATTGTAGATCATTTTTGTATATAATATCAATTAAAAAGCTATTTTCCTTCTCATGTATATTTTATTGGAATCCTTGACATTAATATGCTTAAAAAAATAGTGGAAATTCGTGCGTTCAGTGGTTTCTAAATGAGATGAATTACTCAGCCGTGTGCAGGGGTACATAAATAGACTAGAAGGACATATTCAAGCATGTAAAAGTAAATACTATATTTACAAGAGAAATATAACATCAAAAGCAAAACTAATGGATACAACTTATATTCTAAGTCTTGCAGCAGAAACTCATTTAATAACACAGTCATAATCCATACTTCCATACTAATATTATAAATGCGAAAGTAACTCTGTCTGTCTGTCTGTCTGTTACGCTTTCACGCCTAAACCACGGAACCGATTTCGATGAAATTTGGTATGAAGATAGAACTGAACTTGGGAAAGGACATAGGCTACTTTTTACTGCAATAATCGAGATACAAAGGTTTTTATCTTTTTACTTAAGTGATTATAAAAATACATAAATCGTAGATGTCAAAATGTATCACTGTTTATCTCCTGTCAAAACTTCACAGGTTGCTAGGCATAACACACTTGCATGGCAACCATAATGATAGTTTATAAATGACATAAAGACCAGTAGAGCAGCGTAGATAATTTTTGAAAACAAAATTATAGTACAATGAAACCCATTGGAAAAGGAGGAGAATGTTATAAAAATGAAAGGAAAAATAATTTACGGGCGATCTGCGATCTGACGGGGGTCGGGTAGGGGGGGGGAGGTTTTCGGGTCCTCCTCGGACGGGGCGTGAAAAAGCATCTCACTAAGCCGACATAGTGTGGGCCGCCATACATTATTGTCTGCATTCGCAGCAAGTGTGGTAGCCCCGACTCTTGAATTCTGCTCATGCTTTCCATCAGGCAGGGTAGAGTCACTTTGAATGGCTAAATATATAAAACAAAGGGTAAATTGGAATAAGGCTAGGAAGATGAAAGGGTAAAAAACGGTTTATCTCAATTTCCGGCAAAACTACAAGTCCTATGGAAAAAAGTTAAATGGCAAAGTTGTAGATAATTAAAAGATCTACAACTTTTTAGGGTTCCGAAGTTTATGACTTCGAACCCTTATAGATTCGTCATGTCCGTCTGTCCGTCCGTCCGTCCGTCCGTCCTCGACTTACCATCCAAACAGTAAGTGCTAGAAAGATGCAACTTTGCATGAATATGTATTGTAATTACGTCGACAAAATGCTACAATAAAATTATGAAAAATATTTTTATTTAGGGTACCTCCCCGACACGTAAAATGTGGATGTTTTTTTTTTCTCGCGGCTACCCCATCATGTGGGGTATCCTTAAATAGGTCTTTTAAAAACATTAAAGGGTTGTTAAGACGATTTCTTGATTTAGAAATCCGTTTGCGAGAAATTCCACTTTAAAGGCCACTGTTTTGTAAAACCGGGCATCCTCCCCCTCTAAAAGCTAAACGGCCTGCTCAAAAAATCTGGGAAAATTCTTGATAGTGGTCCATATAATGAACTTTAAATGAAAACTATAACGAATTAGATGACTTTGTTAGTTCAGGAGTTACAGAGGCTTAACTTCTACAATGTGCTTACTTGGAAAATGTCATACAAAATTAACGCATTAATACGTAAACATAACAATTATCCATTGGATACAATTTCTAATCCACGTACCATTATGGGTGACTGAGGAACCCTTTCCTGTGCGTGGCCTGACACGCACTTGGCCGATTTTTTATTTACACTTTTTTTCACATAACCTCAAATTATAAGTGAAAAATTAAAAAAAGTTTTTGGTTTTCTATATTTATCTTTTGCAAATAAAATAATTTTTAAATGAAGTTTAGTGAAAACTTACCTTTTTATGTCCCGAATACACTGTAATTTTTTTGATTTGAAATATTTAATTTGTTCACCCTATTTCGCCTTTTTTTAAAAAATTGGGGTGTTTTCTGTTTGATGAAATCTCTACTTTCCGATGGTGTAATCCCTACTAATATTATAAATGCGAAAGTAACTCTGTCTGTCTGTCTGTTACGCTTTCACCTAAACCACTGAATCGATTTTGATGTAATTTGGTATGAAGATAAAGCTGAACTTGGGAAAGGACATAGGATACTTTTTATCGCCAAAATAAAGGTAGAAAGGGTTTGAAATAGGGGACGAAAATTTGTGTCGAAGTTCCTTATTATCAAACATAAAATCATGTAAGACGAATTCCACGCGGGCGAAGCCGCGGGCGGAAAGCTAGTATGCTATATTTATTAACTGAAATAAAAACGCTATGGATTTTTGGATTGGAATTTTACGTAAGCAAATAAAATAATTTGTAGGTTAAGTATGTGACCACCTACAACAATGTCTGCCGAAGATATACGAAATTACTGAGTAACTGTTGATCCTGCACCCCTAACCAAATTGGAAACGTTTTTCCTTCTGTAATCACTGACGCCTCTATTGAATAGAGGCGTCAGTGATTACAGAAGGAAAAACGTTTAGGAATAGAGTCTATTCCCTTACTTGATTGGCTAATGGATAACTTTGGCCAATCAAACAAGAGAATATAGGCGTTTGCGATTGCAGACAGGAAAAACGTTTGCAACTTGGCTAGGGAAGCTGTATCGAGATAAGGAGATTACTCGCGCCCGCTAGATTTGATTATCTCGCCTGTTTGGAGGGTTCATTCGTCGGATTGGTTTTTGACGTGAAAAAAAAACTTGTGACATAAAATTGTATTTCTCTTGTTTTTTTTTTCAATTTATAAAGCACAAGAAAATAATAATTAGGATTCCCAATTTCTTAACCATAACAACATGAGTAATACGTTAGCGAATCTATATATTTAAATTCGGATACAATTTTAAAACAATAGTTGATTTTCTTAGTATATAAATATTTTGTATGTGTTTCTTACTTAATCCACATACATTTTTAATGATGACATAATATCACTTACACTATCACATTTAACATGTAACGCTAAACCATACATGTCACTATCACACAAAGTTTACTACAAATAACACAATATCTTAGTAGCTGTATGAAGTAAAAAGAAATCTATAAAGTTTACATGATATTGAAGACTGAAACTTGAGTCCACTAATTATAAAAATGTCAGAAAAGTTTTTTATTACGAAATCTTATTTTTCTAACGCCATTCAGTGGAACCGACTTGTACAACACCAGATAGGTACAGTTAACTCAAGCCATCTTTTGGAAAAATAATAGATTTCTTTTTACTACACATTATGTGAAGACGCCAATCTATGACGTTACATAAATAAGATAAAAATAGAGAAATGAGATTGTTATTATAATCTATACAAAATAATTTAGACAAAAAATATATTTAATAGGCACTATTCAGTCATTTTTTATGAAATGAAGATATTTGTATACAACTGAAATTATATTTTGGTGGTTATGAGTCAAATATGTAACAGCTTTTGTTCGCGGCTTTGCTTTATTCCATTGATTGTCTTTTTCGCTCCCTTAGGTGTGCAATTTTTCAAAATCCTGTGTTAGTGCTCGTCAACGCTCCTCAAGGAATACATGCCAAATCTCAGCTTTACAACAACTTAAAAGCTTTCGATGGTTATTTCAAATTATTACAACGCTTGGTGATTTAAAAAAATCATGTTTTGTTATCTTTCAACAGACCTAGATAAAAACAGTATTTTTTTTAGAATTCTATAATTTTCTGTAAAGAGGTATCTAAAAATGAAGATAAAATTGTAAATATTTACATCTAAAGAAGTATCAAAGTGTATATTACTTTTCAGCATTTGGAACAATATGTATATAAATACTGTGAACTTCTGCTGTAATGTAAAAAAAACTTTAGCAACAAAAAGTGATGTCCGCAATGGCCAAAGGTTTTCTCAATAGTGTAGTAAACAAATATGATGATTAAGGGCCACCGCACACTAGCTACTTTTAGCATCGGCGATCGGCAACTAATCGCTTTTTAGAAGCTAAATACGGCGACCGAACGCTCCACACCGCACACTTAAAAACGCTAAACGCGGCGATCGAGTCGCTTTTTAGAAGCGCGACACAGCAGTTGTACGCTACTCTCCGCACTCATTCGGATGCCGGTAGCAGCGACTTAGCATCTGAGCAGTCGCTAAAACGCGCGTTTCCGATACCGCGATCGAACGCAGAAAGTCGCTAAAACGCGATGCAGCATCGATGCAGTCGCTAAATCGCCGATCGCCGATGCTAAAAGTAGCTAGTGTGCGGGGCCCTAATGAATTTGAAAGTTTTGTCAAAATTGATAAATTACGAAATGTTCACAATTCAAAATGACAATTTTCTCATCTATACCTGCCTATACATAGGTACTTTACGTATCGACTATAGTGTAGGTATTATTTTACCAGCATCGTTTTATTTAATTACATATTAAATAAAACGATGCTTATGTATAACTTTACAAGAAAATTCAATGGATTATATAGGATTAATAATTCCTTCTCCTTTTTATACCTACACGTTCCAATTTTCGCAAACATAAAATCTTCAAGTATGAATAATCTCTTAAAATATACTGAAATATTCAGTCAATTATCAATTTATCAATGAAAAAAATTATATATCTTGAGTAGAACGAGGTCGTTAAAATTACGTGGCTAATTCTTTTTAAAAAGAATTTGAAAGAAATATAAATTAACTAGATTCCGACCCACTTGATACTTTTTCTGGTGTATGAGGAGGTGTGTTTCTTGGTGAAGTTTTCGTAGTCATTTGATATGACATATGCAACTTTATGGAGTCCTTAGCTTTTCGCGCGTTTTTGTACGTAAGCGAATTGGCTCTTGGCTTGCGGCGGGAAAAATGTCGCTCAACCCATTTCAGCATTGCTAAGACGGAGTCTGTAGATGACAAACGTCGTTCGGCTGACGTCTTAGTTATAGATGATGACGCAATCCGGAAAGTGGCGGCCATACCTTTTAGAGCCTGTAATTGATATTTATTATAATATCCTATTACAAGTAGTTTTTTTTTTGTAATTAAGCCTACCAAAGTGATTCTTTGTCTGATGGAAAGCCTCATTGTTAGTACAGAAAATGCAGTATGGTTACCATCACTATGGCGGCTTGTTTGAGACCCTTCTGCGTCATTGGGTCTCCGGTCTCACACTCATCAACGTAATAAGACAATACGAATGCTGTTATTTTTAGGTTGGTTTTCTGTGGAGGTTAGTACTGCCCCGGTCGAATCAGTCCATTCATGCTGAAATCAGCTTACCTGAATCCAACTAAATGACGGTACTATAGTTTCATCAAAAATCAATCGTCGTTAATAGAACAAAATATACCACGAATCACGATAAGTTCAATCTCTACTCACCAACATAGCATCTTCATCTGTAACGTCATCTCCAGCGTAAATAATTCTGATCCTCTCGCTCCAATCTAAGCCGAATGCTGTCCTCAAGATGTAGATGCAAGCCCGACCTATAGCGTATCAATATACAATGTAATAAATATTTATTTACGTAATGACCTTATAACGCTCTCCTGAGAGGTGACACGAGCCCAGCTGTGGGACGTTATGGTTGTGCATGGTTAAATAGAAAAAGATTCTAACGATGAAACGTTTAATTTTATTGTTTAATTTACATATCTATATCTCTATCATATTTATATATCATTTACATTTACAAAAATCGGCATACGTAATGGAGTATGATTAAACATAAATATAATTCTTTAAAGTGAATTTGTTATTTGTTCATGTTTTTTTGCTGTACGGGGCTACGCGATAAAATTAATAATCTCTTATAATCTCAAAAAATATGAGTATTCGTTAAAGTCGCTAAAGTCTAAAAACAGAATTTGTTATTTGTCAGATTACAAGGTACTCTTTTGTTTAAAATTCCTGACTCTAGAAGGGCTTAGGCAGTACTCTGTAACCCGAAAATTTCGATAGGCCGACACTGCCTTGCAAAACGTTTGTCGGATTACCGAGAGTCCACTGTATTATTAATAGAACATATTTATAGCTTCATATTACTGAACTAATACATAAAAAAAAGATCAAGGAAGTAAATGGCCAATAGGGTGTACATACCCTTATCCCATTCCACCGGCGGTCTCGCCTCTAACGCGCAATGCGCTGTCGTAGGCGTCAATCCTGCTTCGACTATAAGTTTACCGGCTTCTTCTACCAAAGCTGGCCGAAGGTTAAGTGGAGTTTCACGATAATGAAAAGTAAGTAAAGAACCCTTGTTCTCAACCCAAGCACCGTCTTTACATACCTGCATAGTACAATAGAAGAGTCATAAACTATTGAAGAAAAAGATTTACAGCGCATTATCTAGTACCGAATATAGGCATCTCCTTAGAAAGCAGGTTTCGGCTTCGCAGACAAGTTTGTAGGGAATTGTATTAAGTTTTCCTTGTAGTGATGTTGGCTCTCCATTCTAAAGAGAGGCCTAACAAGTGGATCATAAAATGCTCTTGATAGGCTGTGATGATCTAAGTACTCAAATAGCCATCATTTCCGAATCGTTTTCCTAAAGTTTATTTGTAAGTAGTACATTGCGAAACCCGTTTTTTTTTACCGAGGTCTCCAACAATTTTGTCGTCCCTTGAAAATTTATTTAAATTATTTTCAAATGGGAGACAAAGGCATAATAATATAATACATATCGCGAATTCTAGGCAGGCAAAAGTTTATAACAATTTGAAATATGTCCGCGACGTAAAATAAAAGTATGCTAATGTATTTATATCTGTTGTCTAGTACTCATAATACAAACTATGCTTAGTTTGGGACTAGATGGCGTTGTGTGCTAAGCTGTCCGAAAATGTCAAAAATACTTTACCCTTTCTTGCAACGATTTCAAAAGATTGACCACCGATTCTTGCAGCTCTGTTGGCATCGGATGTATAAACTTGCTGCCATCGGGGTGAAGAATCTCTAGACCGTGGTTACCCGCATACGTGATACCTTCAATGCCAACCTAAAAATAGAATACTTTATTTAATTATTGGTACAATTCACTCAGAGAGATATATATAATCGTGCCTTTGTTTGTATTTCTCCTGTAGATACCTAGGTGTTGAGAGTTCACCAGTCATGGTCAATAGATACGACAGTACCTACTGAAGTGATATGAAGTAATTTGTTATTGTTTGATATGCCACCAGGAAATTGTAAAAAATAAAAACATACTCTTTATATACAGACTATTCCGAAATTCAACGTTAAGCGGGAACTGGGTTAAGTACCAGGCTATATCTGCTCCAATAAAAATAAGAAAAAAAATTCTACAACCCGTCGCTATATTTTTGAAACTGACGAAAATTCACACAATACGCTAAATCTTTTGGTACTATCATCATCATTTTCGGTAATTTGTCGGTATTTTTTTGTCTACGTCACAACAAATGTCTTAACTTCTTTACAAAATACAGGCATAGCTTATAGACATAGGTGTGTACAATTTTAGACTACGCGACTAGACTACTTTTTCGATAAAATTGTTTAATTATGTATTTTGAAATTTCGTACGGGTTTATACCATTCGTGGTTATGGGCAGACTCAATCGGAATCAATTTGTGACGTGTTCATGAATAAATCATGAGAATAAAAATAATATGGGGAACAATAATGATTTCTCTACTGTTGCGACATCGTGTTTAGTACTTAAAGAATTAATCCCATTTCACGATTGAATCAATCAATCTTAAAGAAGATGTAATATAGATTTAATTGATGTTTTTTTTTTCTTTTTTTTTCTATATTTAAACCTACCAAAGTGACTGCCCGGTTGAAAGCCTGAGAAGAATCCAAGAGTACGGGTTACTATCCTCATTGTGAGGGTAGGCAATGCAGCATGGTGACCCATACCATGGCTGTCTGGTCAGGCCGGGAGAATAATGCAGAGACCGGAGGTCTCACATTCTAAGAAGGTTCAGTAAAGCATCCGTTTCGCAAAGTAACTTTAAGATCAGTGAACTTTTTTATCCCGAATTGACCTGTTTGGATGTTATGGACAACATAACTTAAGAAAATAAACACTGAACCATTGTGTATCTTTAATAAATATTTTCAGTAGCTGGTATTCTAAACATAAACTTTAAGCAGGTAGGTAGGTATTAAGAATATAAGCAAAATTTTGCTGATATTTTAGCCCCTTATAAAATAACTGAGAGATAATAAATTAATTTATTTCGCATCATAACTTAACACAAAGAGTCAATTACATCAATTAACTTTATCTAATTTAACCCAGTTACATAAATTATAAGTAAATACTGATTCACAGTGCATCAACTTCTTCCGAGCATTTACTCCCAATATTAGGTATTATTACATTGCATCAACAAGGAAAACATAAAAATAAACATTAAAAGATATTGTTACTTTTGTTCATTCTTTAAATCAATTTACGATCAGATACTGGTGATAAACTTTTAATAACTACACGTTGCTAAATTTATTTAACTTAATTACTGAATTTTAGCCATTTAAACCTTCAGGCTGGTTCAAAATCCACACATTAAGTTAAATATCTATTCCTAGCTTCATATTATTAAAAAAATAATGACTTGAGTGTCACCCCTTATGGAGGTTCGCCTTATCGCAAAGTACTAAATTCACTAATGATGAGTAATCACCCAATTATTGACGTAGATGGGAATTGAACATACGACTAGCTCTACAATGTACACACACACTATAATTGATTAATTACTTACTAAACCAATGTTTTCTGCTTTGTTTTTGTTACCTAAATTATAAAACGGACTTGTGTACGACCTACTAACATTATCATATAAATTTTCCCAGTTGTATTTTTTAACATTAAGTCCTATAGCTCATCCATCACGGTCTTAGCCTTTATTATTCTTAAGTTTATTTGGGGTCGGATAATAGTTCAACAGGTTTTACCAGAACATCAGTTTTATTGCGCTTAGCATCTGACATCGGACCTCCTCAATCCTGAGGGTGAACTGAATTCGAAGGTTAAACTAGTTGTCAGTATATTAGAGGTCACTGATTTCCCAATAACGATTGCCATAGATGCTTATAACTACCGGGACCGACAGAATAGCGTGCTTTTCGAGAAACGCTTCATCATTAAGTAGCTTTTTTTAAAATTTTAGTCAATCTTGTTAAAAGACTCTAAATGACTGATCAAGACATTACAATTTTATTTCAATACTGCTACGATGATTTCAGCACGAATGGGCCTGCTGACCGGGGCAGTAGGTACTACCCTCAACAGAAGACTAACTTAAAAATGACAGCATTCGAGCAGTCGTGGACAACGAGGTTAGTGACCCTTACTCCTGGATTCTACTCATGCTTTTCATCAGGCAGAGTGGAATCACTTTGGTAGGCTAAAATAAACATATATATAAAAGGTAACTTACCATATTCTTAACATTGTCGACATTTCTGCCAGATATAATAGCAATATACACATCAGACATATTTGATAGCCTCTGAAGCGTGTTTTTGGTTTCTAGTGGTAATGTGGCCAAGTCAGGATGAGGAGCGATTGGGGCCAGGGTACCATCGTAGTCCAGTAGAAGTGCTAACTTTTGGGTGTAGCCAATGTACCTAAAAATAAATTTATTAACAAATTCATGAAAAGGGCGAATTTATTATAAGGCCTGTGGAGTTAAATATAGAAAGTTGGTAGAAAAAAATAATAATTAAGGCACCGAGCAAGAACTGTTTTATGTAAGTTTCGCCGGCCCATTTAAGCTCTCCCATGGTAAAAAGGCATTTTTCTTAATCTATTGGATTCTTCAGGTAGATTTTTCTACCTATTTATGTGAAATTATTCTTAATATTCTTAATATTATTCTTATTATTATTAATATTCTTAATCGTCATCATGCTTCTGTTTTTAACTTACTTGGATAAATACTCGTCGAAGTCATCAATACTGAGTGGTTGCATAGTGGTTGCTCCTAAATCATCAGCTTCTTCTTCTAGCGAGTCCATTGCTTTTAGGAACGCCTTCATCCAACTGTCCACGTCGTTCAGTTGCTCCCTTCTTCGGAGATGGTTCATGCGGACTGTTCGTTCGTCCTCCGGCATGATGAGAGCTCTGCAACGGAGTTAGCGCTACTAGAGTATTCTACCAAGTATTAATTTAAAAACAACAGAAATGCAAAGAGAGGGCACTTGACACAAGACCGTCTGGCCCGACAAAGTGGGCCAAAACATTATTTCTAAAAAGAAGCCTATGTCGAGCAGTATCTGTATCTTTTAAAAACTAAAGATGATTATGATTCTTTTAGAAATTCAAATTTTTAAAGCACAGTTTTAGTTTTTCTGATTCTCGAAAACAAACTTTTATAAAAAAAATTACGTAATTAAAGTCCGAGTTATGATTGATCTTTTTCTACTCAAGTAAAAAGCCTTTAACAATTTGCAGTGTTCTTGTACTGCACTTGATGTGGTATCAAAACTTCACAATTCCTTGTAGTTCATCTTACTTCAAACATTGAAAATCTTATAATAGAGACAAATAGTGTTACTAAATAATTATATTCTAAAGTTGACTAATCAGCTATTTTTGAAAGTTTTAAATACTAACAGAAATGAGTTTCTTTTAGTATTTAGATTTACTCGGACATTTAGTTATTTAAACATTTCTATCAGTTTTTACGAGAAGTCTTTTTATTAAATCCTATACGTTTTATATGTTTACTTGTGTATATTTTGTTGACCACTATAGAAATTAATTTATATAATTATCGTATTGTGTGATTCATAAACGTAACAAACCATATAGTATCTAAGAATAGGAGTAATTAAATGTTGCTATTTTTAGACAAGAAATTTATTTGTGTGTTTTTTTTTAACATACGTGAATTAGCAACGAGATGTTGTTGTTACTTTAATTTTTAGCGTCAGTGTCCTAAATTACTGACCGTAATTGTATCTTATTTAATTGCGAGCAGATATCGTTTTAATGTGACCTGAAAAAATTATTGGACAAGGCCGAATAGTCAACTTTAGATTATAATTATTTAGTGACACTATTTGTCTCTATTATAAGATTTTCAATGTTTAAAGTAAAATAAACTTCAAGGAATGGAGAATTTTTTAATACTACATCAAATGCAGTACAAGAACACTACAAATTGTTAAAGGCTTTTTACTTGAGTAGAAAAAGAATGATTACCAACGTAATTTTTTGATAGAAGTTTGTGACACACAGTGAAAAAGATGATAAAGATGGTGGTGGATAATGGGACAGACGTTTTCAAAGTGAAAAAGCTCTTAGACAAATTTACCTGCAGTTATTTTTTGTTACCTAAGTACTTAAGGTACAATATGCATGCATTTACCTGTGAATAACCTCAGCTGCATCGTCCAGTTCGTAAGGGTTACAGATGAGAGCTTCGTGCATCATTTCCCCTGCTCCGGCGAATGGGGATACTATCAAAACTCCAGGTGGTTTTTTTATCTGACAAGCGACGAATTCTTTTGCCACCAAATTCATACCATCCCTTAAGGGTGTAACCAAAGCGACTGCTGCATCTCGATAGAATGCTGCCAGTTCGTCTTGTCCGATACAGCCGAATATGTATCTGCCAAATTAATTCTTATTAATAATTAGTTATTATAATATACATATATTATGTTGGAGACTGGTCAGCTCGAACGGGGTCGCACTGCCATCACACAGAAGATCAAACAAAAAATTATAGCATTCGTGCTGTCCTAATTTATTGGTAGCTATGAGACCAGAGGACCCAATCTCTCTGCATCATTCTCCATCATCTCAGCAGGCCGCCATGGTGTGGGTCACCATGTTGCATTGTCTGCACTCGCAATGAAGATGGTGACACATACTCTTGGATTCCACTAATGCTTTAAATCAGGCTGAGTAGAGTCACTTTGGTAGGCTTGATCTTCTATATATATAAAAATGAATTGCTGTTCGTTAGTCTCGCTAAAACTCGAGAATGGCTTGACCGATTTGCCTAATTTTGGTTTTGAATTATTTGTGGAAGTCCAGAGAAGGTTTAAAAGGTGAATAACTATGAAAGTTGTTAACTATGTAGATTGATAAATCTTAAGTTTTGTCAGAAATTATTTTATAAAAAGTTTAGGTCTTCTATTTATCAATTGAGACAGTACGAAGTCTGCCGGGTTAGCTAGTTAGTTAAATATAAAAAAAAAGCTACAGCAGAAGGTAATAAACGAGTTTTATTCAAAACTCCCTTCCGAACTTATTTCGATCTCAAAACTATCATAAAATTTATGATAATGATATGAGTATTTTTGTGGTAACATATTAAACATCTTACGTTGTCTGTAACATCAACTAATATTTATTAAGAGATTACTCAAACTCGGTTCGATATTTCTCTCCGCGTATAACTGTCCTGTTTTATTTAATAAATTAAAGAAAACTCATGTAAATCGGTGGCTACAATCAACCGCAATGAAGCAATAAAGCCTTCTAGACTGCAAGATCCTGCAAGATCATTTGAATAAAATGCATCCAGATAAGAAAGACAAGAATATAGTATATATTTTAAAGACCTAAAGAAAAAGCATAAGTAATACTTAGCCTAGTGTAGGTAAACTATTTTCGGCGGCTGCTAAGAAAGATGCTGACGGACTTCGCTATGTAAAATATCTCTTTGTTGATTGAATTGATCAAAAAAGCAAACCACGCCACACAAAATCGGAGAAGAGTTAATTTTGAAGCAATAAAACCGGCCGCAGATATTTTCCAAAAAAATCCTTTGAGTAATAATTCTGTGCAAAGACGAATTGATGAAATGGCTGAAAACATTTGAAGGATCATTGTGCAATCATCTGAGGACTAGTCAATTCTCAATTCAGCTCGATGAGTCCACTTTACCAACTAATGAAGCATTGTTGCTGTCTAACGTGAGGTTTATCAAAGATGAGACAATATGTGTAGAACTATTGTTTGCTAGAAATTTCGAGGCCGATAGAAAAAGAAAATCCATATTCAATACATTGGAAAAGTTTCGTAATGAGAAAGAGATTCGTTTGAAAAATATTATATCAGTTGCTACGGATGGCGCTCCGGCTATGACAGGGTGTTAAGTAATACATCGGCGAGGTTTTCAGCAGTCTAGTGATTACAGGTCTTTGCATTTTAGAGTCATAAAGGCCTATGTAAGATGTGTTCAGTCAAGCTGTAAATGAATTATATCGTACCAACCTGATGGGTGACCAATTGGGAGTAGTAAATCTTCCATTTATTCTTCCAACAAGTTGATCCATTTCTTCTTTCAAATCTTGGTATTCTTTCACATCTGTCCTTGACGGTACAGATATCTGCAGTAATACAACTTTTTCTATATGTTCCGGGTGCTTCACCAACAATCTTTCGAAGGCTTTCAGTCTGTGTACCAATCCTTTGGTGTAATCCAGTCTGTCGACACCTAATATTATTTGTTGGCTAGTAGAGAGCACTGATTTCGCATTTTGGGCCAATGATACAAATCTGTCGAATGGTACACCAATAGGTAATGGTCGGACGCATATAGTACGTCCACCCAACTCCACAAGAAGATTCTTCCTGTCCACCCGACAACCTAATTTTCTTTGACAACAGTCGATGAAGTTTAGGCAGTAGTCTGTTATATGGAATCCAACCATGTCGCACCCTGAACAGATAGGAGGCCATTAGATATTGACTACATAAAATAGTTGATTAATTATCTTTAAAGTATATTTACTTACCAAGTATTCCTTGCAGAACTTCATCAGACCACGGAAATAGTCTGAATATATCCCATGGGGGGAAAGGGATGTGTAAAAAGAATGCCAACTTGCATTGTATTTCGTCTTCTTCTGCACGCTGTGAACGAAAGTATAACATTAGGTATTGGACGTCATCTTTCGACCTTTGTTGTTTGCTCAATTAACATAAGTAATAAAAGATGCTAGCAAAATTAAATCCTAATGAACTAAGTTTGGATTTTATTTTTGGATTCGTTTTATAAATTTCTTTATAGGAAGAGATGATTATGGTCTTAAATGTTGTCTACTGCAATTTAAATATTATTTTTGCTACAAGTAGACAACCTATTTGAGCAATATCAACAATATTATTGACTTAAATGATGAATTTGAATAAACATTATCAAAGGCGAAGGTCTTCAGAGGAGGCAAGGCATCACTGACCTGTCGTATCCAATTAGCGGCTAACATGAGGTGGTAATCATGAACCCACACGATCGGTGGTGAAGTCTCAGTTCTACCACCTTTCTGCTGCTTTAGTAAATGTAAGGCATGAACTGTTTTTTCAGCAAACTCTTCGTTAATTTTAATGTATGCTTTCCAATGGTCTGCGATGAATGTGGCTCGATCAGGCATGGAGTGGAAAAGAGGCCAGAAAGTGCCGTTACAGCTGCCATTGTAGTAACTGTCAAAGAGTTTAGGCTCTGCGCGTATGGCGACAATCTGAAAATAGTTTTTTATTAATTTTAATGTATTTCGGTGCATTTTAATCTTATTTTTTCTTTCTTTTTTTACAACTCCCGCATTAGGAATATTCTGTGAGACTTTACAAATATATATGAAAGAGATACAAAAAAACACCCAGATTTAGAACACAATTTGTGAATCAAAACAAAGTTTTGTCCCAAGTGGCGATTATTATATCATGGCGATTTATTATTCTACATACAAACTATGGTAATTACATCATTATTTACGTTACTTTAAAGATATATTTGTAACATTTGTATAAGCTTATTATTTATCCTATATAATAACTATGTATAGCAAAAAAAAAACTGCAATTAATAGTAGAAAATAATAATTATTGTTATTATCATACTACAATAATGTAATAGGTGTATTGTCTTATGCACTTTTATTTTATTCTATCTAATATCTTCTAAACTTCTATATTTCGGGTATGACGACGGCACCAATGTTTACTTGCCTGCCTAACTGTTCAAGTTCTAGGATAAAATTTCATGAAATGTTTGCAAGTGTTTGTTATCTGTAATAGGTATTGTCTTATGCACTTTTATTTTATTCTATCTTATATAAGTGACGATTTCTTATTGGTTCACATTCGACTATAGTAGTTGTAAATCCTCCATAACATGCAAATAAATTAATTTATTATGTTTTTTTTTATAATTTAGCCTACTAAAGTGGATCTACGCTGCCTGATGGAAAGCATGAGTAGAATCCAGGAGTAGGGGCCACCAGGCTCATTGTGAGGGTTGGCAATATAGCATGGTGACCCATACCATGGCGGCCTGGTTAGAGAATTCTGCATCATTTGCCCGGCCTCCGATTGCCGGGAGAATGATGCAGAATGATTGGGCCTCCGGTCTCACACTCATCAACGAAATACGATAACAAGAATGTTGTTGTATGTCGTCGTAAAGCATTACCCGTGAAAACAAATAAAATATTGTACTCTTCTAAACTTGCACGTATATACATTTCGGATATGACGACGGCACCAATGTTTATTTGCCTGCCTAACTGTTCAAGTTCTAGGATAAACCTTAGGATAAAATTTTAGAAAAAAGTGTTCATTATTCTTGTTTAAGCGCAACATTTGTTATGAAATCTCTAATTGTTGCGCTTAATTTAAAGGTACGCGTCCATTGGCCCGCGCCGGACGCACCGCACGCGTGGCGCGCAACTGATTGAACGGATTTGCCCTGCTCATAAATGCTGGCGTTCGGTGCGAACGGCTCGGATTGTGGACGCAGCACTATGTGAAATCATACAAAGTAAAATAAAATCCGTTGCGTGCCGTGCGTGCCGTGCGTGCGGTACGTCCGGCGCGGGCCAATGGACGCGTACCTTTAAATTAAGCGCAACAATTAGAGATTTCATAACAAATGTTGCGCTTAAACAAGAATAATGAACACTTTTTTCTAAAATTTACCGCGTACCTTAAGTCATCATATTTTTTTATTTCCTCTGTAAACATAGATATTGATAATGGGTAATCAGAGTATAAGTTAGAAGAAATAAATTAAACAGAGACTTCAGCGAACTACAAACAGCTCTTACATCTAGACGAATCATGCAATTATATCTGTGAACGTCATGGACATATTGTGCGTTAACTGTAATTCAAGGTCATTTCGAACATTACTCTTCAATCAACCTGACAAATACTTTTCCTAAATGTATCTTCGTGTGGTGTTTACTAAGAATGCAAAGTATCACCACACTTATTCATCTCATGGGTGTCATAAGATTGGAGCAAAAAATGCAAGACGAACTCACTGCAAAGAAAAGAAAAACTCGAAACAAGTTAAGTAACAGCGTGTCTGTCTAGCGTGGTAGTCCAAAACTTTCACCTTTCATAGGAGACGCCTAAGTCAAGTATTGGGCTTATAAATACTGATGATCTAATATATTATATTATTGCACCGTTCTCCTCAATCGTAAATGCTTTACGACGCTGAGATGACATTTTTTTACATAGGATATTTCTAAAAACAATTCCGTGACGTTCAACTGTCAAAGAATCACTGATATTCAAAACAAAAACCAGCCTTATGCCAAACGTCACGTCGCGTCGTCGGGAATCAACGAACATGGCAGAATGTAGGTGTAAAGAATCATGTCAGTCACTATAAACGGACAACATATTTGATTAAAACCCTTAAAAGCAGTAAAACTAAAAAGTAACAGAAAATATGATATAAACCTTTTCTGAGAGCAGTCCAGCTGTAGGCGTTTTGTCCAAAGGGTCTGGCTGCGGTATTTTCTCATTGGGTTCAAGGTGAATCCCAGGCCAACCCACCCAAATACCGCCACCACGAATTACTACCGGAGCAACTGCAGTCACTAAACCTCCGGCGCTGTTGACAAAGATTTCACAAAATGATGACCAAATAAGTAGTCCACCAATTCAAGGTTTCACTATCTTTTACTACCTTCAACGCTGGGCAACACTACCTACACAGAAGACCAACCTAAAATGAGAGCATTGTGTTGTTGTATTTGAAAATGAAAAAAAAATGTTTTATTCTTGGCGCACAATTCGAGAAACAGTGACAATACTACAATTTACAATACTGAGCCTGCATTCACCCAACCATTGGTTACCATCTCAGCAAAATGCTACACGGTGTCCGTGCAGCGCTTGTTTTGAGATGGCACCCTTGAACCCTATTTCGTTGATGAGTGTGAGACTGGACCGGAGGTCCCAATGATGCACAAGCATCTCATTAGGCCGCCATACTTGGGACATGTTGCTTTTTTGTAATCACAATGAAGATGGTGCCCCTACTCCTGGATTCTACTCATGCTTTCCATCAGGCAAAGTAGTGTCACTTGTTAGTCTTAAATAACAAGTATTATCTTAATATAACAATTCACCTTTCATACACGCCGTCTAATCCTAAACCAGGCAATACCTTTAGCCAGATTGATTGCTGATGAACATACTATATTTTATATATAAAGTTAAATAAAGAAGAATAGATAATTATGTTCATTATGTAATTATTGGTACTGGTTGGGAAACGTATCCACTACTTTTGGTTTAGTAGGCGAAATAACTACCTAGTTATGGTTGCCTAATGCTATAAATTATGTCTAACTCCGCATGTTATGATGTGTAAACATAAAAATCTCACAATACAAACTTATGATCTCTCTGTTTCAATTAGAAGTAATTACAGTGTTTGTATCGACTAATTGTGACCACATATAACAAGCTGTGTAGCGTACATCAAGCAATTAAATACCTAGTGTACGTAGACACAATGAGGAATTCATAAAATAGATTGAAATTTAAAAATGATGTGTGTGACGGCGCGTTAGAATTATTGCCAGTCTGGGGATAAAAATTCCACCGTTAATCAAAAGATTCCATGCAATCCAACAATATTAAACTGAATACAAAAACCACTAGTATAGTAAATGCAAGGTCAATCCTCAGTCAAACAAATGACATCTGAAAACGGCTATCATTGACTCGTCCGGTAATCGTTGTTAGTCATGCCTAACTCGTAGTACAGAACCGAATGATACATCTACTTCACATCAATCACTTTATTAGTACACAACTTGCCACCGGTAGTGACGTAAGAATATTTCGGGATTGTCACGAGCGTGGTCACGTCATGGCAACGTTTTACATCTGAATTAAATAACAATATGATTCGTAACGAGGAAGTCCGTGGAACCAAAGTTGAATTGTCAATGGTCAGGTTAATTTGTTCTAAAAACTGTCAAGGATGTCTACGTGTGTTGTGTTTACGTATCTTGATTACGAACTGAGTGTATTAGCTTTGAGTGGGACCAAACTGGAAAAGATATGAATATTAGTTAGAGAGTTTATTGGCGTATCATATTTGTAGGAACACTTAAGCCAAGGTTTGTCCTTACATCAAGTATAAATATATTTGACGGAATCGGCACTACTTTGCGAAATATTTATTTTTCAATAATTTACATATACAAAGTTCTAGTAATGTTGTACGAGTCGAGTCCACATTGATAAACTAGTATTAAGTAAATTCTAAACTACTATACTAATTCTTATTTGAAATAAATTTCCTAGATTTTATTGTATTGAAAATGTAGGTCATATGGCAGTAGGTATGGCTAACTAACTAGCAATGACCAAAGAGTATGTAACACTACGTATAGCAATGACTTCAAGGTCACTTAGGTTTTATAAGTTTTTTATTCTTCTTCTTCCTAACCTTATTCTCTATATGATTTGGGGTCGGCTACTACTTCAACCGGTTTTACCTGAATATCAGTTTTATCTCATCTTTGTTATTGTTTTGAGTATACAACGAAGAAAAAACCTTGCTCTAACAAAGCCGAGAACAAATTACGGAAAAAAAGATATTAAATACGAAGGAGCGCAAATTTATAATTCATTACCTAAAAAGATTAAAGATACAGAAACTCTAAATTTATTTAAAAAACAATTAAAATGCCACATCTTATAAGACTAAAGTTTTGGATTAGGAATAATTGGTGAAACGCAGTGTGAATAGTCCATAACTAACTTTGTGCCACAATTTTGTTACCTACCTACAATGTAGTTTATTAGTTTCAACGAGCTCTAAACTCTTTTTTAATGTACCTACATATTACAATTATGTTTATTTCTTTTGTGAAGTGATTTGTAATCTTCCAGAAATAAATAATTCTTACCTTAAAAAAATTATCTTCCTAGCCTATATTCTCAAGATTATTTGGAGTCAGTTACTATTTCAAACGGTTTTACATGAATATTCGTTTTTCCACGGAGCGACTGGCATCGGACCTCCGCAACTCTAAGTGAGTGCTAGGTTTAGAAGGTTGAACTAGTTCTCAGTAAATTTGAGGGCACTGACTTCCAAATGATGATTGCGTTAGATATTCATGATAACCGGGACCGACAGCTTTACGAGCTCTCTGAGGCACAGGCGTGTATCACCGCCAAACTTCCAAACTCCGAACTGCTACCTATTAAGAATTTACTAAGAAAAACCCAAAAACACTTTTTGACCCGACCCGCGATTTGAACCCGAGACCTCTTCTTGATTAACAGTTGCATACGCTATCCACTAGACCAACGAGGCAGTTTAGTAATAATTATATATTGGCAGACGTAAGTGTGTTATATAAAATAAATAAAAATAAATATAACATTTTTAGTACACACCCATGCTATTTCATAGATTGTGAATAAATAGTGATGGATATTGTGGGTGCATTGCAATTATTGTTGATAACGCCATCACCACGTTGTATTGACTAAACACGTAAAAGACAAAAGACACAAAGCTCAATGCAACTAGCGAACTAAAACGAGTAGCTAATAGACTTAACATAACTAGACCGGTTTGCAGAAGCTTCCAATGACCGATGTAAATGGTTTAAAAGACCGGTTTTGCAATTTATGAAATTAAACATTTTCGAATTTCTTAAATTTTTATTCACTGATTGTTTACACTCCATTAATATATGAATCTTTGTTAACATATACTGCTTTACATAGGAAATTATTTCATTACATACTTTCTTCGCAATGAAGGTTGTTTTTCGGTTAGGAAACTTTTGTATGTGTAGCCATCTAAGCCATCCAAAGTGACTCTCCCCTGCCTGATGGAAAGCATGAGCAGAATCCAAGAGTGGGGGCTACCACACTTGCTGCGAATGCAGACAATAATGTATGGCGGCCCCCACTATGGCGGCTTAGTGAGATGCTTTTTCACGCCCCGCATAAAGGACCCGGGATCTTAGTGGCTTAGGTGTGACTTAGGTGATATAATTGTAACAATTTATAATTTTGCTTTCTGGCATTTTCTTAGCAATTCCTGAGATCAATCTCAAGTTCTTAGATATGCTAAATCCGTTACATATGTGTTTTTGTATTAATTTAAATTTTAATAAACAGAAATTAAATCGTATCTATAAAAAAACATTTATATGTGTGATTATTTCATAATAAGTTTATCTGTTGGTTTATATAACTTTTGCATCAACCTGTAACATTTAAGTTCAATAACCAATTAATATTGTTATTGTTAATGTTAACAAGGTGCACGAACTGATAAGAATTCAATATTATTTTAGAGTTTTGTTTTCTTTTGTATTACATAAGTTATCATCCACGAGTTCATTGAGTACTGGGTTGTATTCTACTTGTATCTAGTATCATAAGGTTCACTGATTGTAATAATAGCCGTAGTTATATATT
This sequence comes from Phragmatobia fuliginosa, assembly GCA_932526445.1. NCBI lineage: Eukaryota > Metazoa > Arthropoda > Insecta > Lepidoptera > Erebidae > Phragmatobia > Phragmatobia fuliginosa. Next base: position 7,549,995 of record OW052064.1, on the reverse strand, counting down.
ATAGCAATTATTTAATTAACGTATCTCTCGAAATATGTAAAAAACACTTATTAGCATGTTGTGACTTGCATCTGTACAGACTGGAGCGGGTGACGCGACATTCTAATTTGCTAGCTGTGACAGTTTGGACTGTTATTATTATTACCACTTTTAAGTAATTCCTTACGAGACTATTATCTAAACTAATCTTCTTCTTCTTCTTAAAGAAGAAGAAAATCTAAATTAATAAAAAATATAAGTTGATTTCTGTGCGTTTCAACAACTCACCGAGTGTTTAAATTTCCACACGGAGATACATACTGCTTTATAGATTGTTCTTTATGAATTTTCGCATCAGTTTTGTTTTTCTATTTCTCATCAATGCAATCATGACGTACCACATTCAAGCACGGCAAGGTGCAAGTATTTTTTTGTTAAAATCTTTATATATATAATTCTTCTGTGAGTGTGTATGTCACTGAACTTCTCTCAAACGACTGGACCGATTTTGATGAAATTTTTTGTGTGTGTTCAAGGGGATCTGGGAATGGTTTAAATTCGCAATTGGACCCGGTAGGTGGCGCTGTGATCAAGTTCTGGAATTTTAAAGTTGGGCGGTACGAAGTTCGCTGGGTCAACTAGTATTATATAAGTCTCCCAGTTTCATTCAAGGCATGGTGAAAAATTCCATTGAAATAATAAACGACAACTACAAAGAACTTTCTATATTATCTACTGCAAAGTCTCGTTATTAGTTAAGCATAAAATTTAATGCACGACTTGATTTATTAAATAATAGTGATATTATACGTTTTATCGGTGCAAGAGTCACATAAGTAGGTTATCGTCCCGAACGTTATAGTTTAAATTTAGCAGCAACTTGCAGGACTGATTGTAGCTATCTAAAGACCTAAATATACTATCTCCTTAACTTTTGGTAACAATAATACACAGATGACATAAAACTGTCTATACACAACTAACCTACTTACAAAGTAAATATCTCAGGATTTTTTAATATATAGGTTGCGTGACGTGAAGTTAATTGTTGTAGCCTTGTTTCAGGCCTCTGCCTCTAAGAGCATATTTAGTCGTCGGTCCCGGTTGTCATGATCATATATGGCAGTCATTATTGGAAAGTCAGGGCCCTCAAATATACTGACAATTATTTTATCCTTCGAATTCAGTTCACCTTCAGTGTTACGAAGCTCCGATGCCAATCACTCGGTGGAGTAACTGATATTATTGTAAAACCTGTTGAACTAGTAGCCGAACCCTAAAAATCTTGGGAATAACAAAGGCTAGGAAGATGACGATGTTGCATGAGCTGTTTCTATCTAATTAATTGTTTACACTGAATTTATATGAAGTTAAAACCTCTTTACACTATATTATCATCCCTATTCAACCTGTGGTTGTCGTGCTTTCTTGCTAGGTGATATAGTAGCCCAAATAGGAACAAGGAGAGGATGGGTCTAAGGAGATACCTATATCAGGCAGAGGACTAGTAAAGGCTTTTGATAATGATTGATTAAAACATCTTCTTGAAATTATTTCATCTACTCATTCGAGTGTTTAGCTTCGTCACGTACATACAGTTACACTTAAATTTCTTCACACTTAATTATGATTAGATCCAGCACTCATACAAACAAAGTGAAGATATGTAAATGAAAACCTTTTTCACTTCTGGACAGTCATTGACTTTCGAGCCGCAGATTTTAGTTCACATTGCAATTTTAATAAGATTTAAAATTATTATCATATCATGACCCTGTTAGTTGTATCGTTAATTTAATTGTTCACTCAGTATCTTCCCGCTAATATAGAACCTTTACATAATAGTGTAAATGTAAGGATAATTTTACTGTTATGTGTATAAACATCTATTTTTTTGCATCTAAGTTGTTTTCAGCGATGTTAGTCAAATCTGTTATTGCGTCCTCCGTGAATAAACCTAAATAAAAACTGTATGGGGTGGTAGTATTAATATTGTCTACGAGATCTCTCTAAATAAAACTTAGAGCATCTAAATAGTACGATAATTGTTTAGGCAGTCTCCGTCTCCTTTTTTATTGGTGTAATTTTGATTGTTTTAATCGCATGTGAAATAATGAGGTCTACCTATGAATGAGCAATAAAATAATTACTATTAAATATCAGTAAATAGGTATATAGCTAGGTTTAGTTACTATTAGAAATATGTTATGTTTTATTTCACCTTAAATAATATATGAATATTGAAAATAGGAAAAAGAGCAGATTATTATCAATAACCTTCAATTACTAATGTGTGCATATAATTATGTGCTTACGCAGTTTGATGCTACAAATTGAGGCGGAGGTTTTTTTTTTTTTTTTTTTTTTTTTATATTAGCTGCCAAAATGACTTACATATGCACTATTCTTTAGAATACTGGTATCGGAGCAAATTTATTAGTGTACGTGAGAAATGTGCGCATGTGGACTGTATTCATAGATGGTGTAATTTAGTGGGAGTAATGTGGAAAATTGTTCGGGTGTCACCCAAACAATTCAACATACTCGCCAAGTCCGTTGGGGTTCGGAGGCCAAAAGTCTAATTGCGTCAATTGGTCGCCGAATCACGCATAGATGTGGTGACTCCCGCTCCGGTTCTTTCCAGGTGCAAAGGATGTCCATTGCAATCCAGCGAGGCAGCGCTGTAAGTACCATGGGCACTTTTGCATAGGAAACAATGTAGGGTGGGTTATTGTATGTTTTGGTATTGTTATTGTTTATGTATGTATATGTTTTGGTTGACTATCTATTTTTCATTAACATGTATTTTTATTAGAATTTTAATAATTTTTTTTATTATAATTTGTATATTAAAATAAATAAATTAAAAAAGATAAACATATTTATGATTTAAAGTAGGTTTGATTACTTTTCACGACAAATTTTCACCTGTTGCCAAATAATTTTTACACAGAAAAATGTCGAATGGTCGTGACATTTCGATATCTTTGTAAATTTTCCACCGAATTTCGTCGGGTCGTCTGTTTTGACATATTTCGACTTATTGGTTTATTAAACAGGGCCCAGGCAAGTATGTGACAACGAATAAGAAGAAACTAATAATTCAGTTCATCTTGGAGAGTATAATAATTGGCAAATGTTTATATGATTGTGTGAATGTAATGTTTAAGTATTTAGAGACAAGTACTAGACTTGCCGAAACAGCGCACACGTATAATATAAACCTAGTATTTAGTTATCCGTGTACACAATTAACAAATAACTTATTTATTAATTAAATATTAACACACGTGGTGTCTCAATCTAGGTTAAAGAGCTAATCTAATTCTAATTATGTCATTGTTACGAAAGAACAGATAACTATTTCTTAATATTATTCATAAGCCGTGCCTAGCATAAGGGAAAATAGAGACAATTGTTTAACAACCAAAGTGACGCGGTGGTAGCGTAAGCGACTGCTCTGTTTGAGGTCTTAGGTTCGATTCGAATAATTAGGACCAAATTTGTATCGTAAATATTTTTCGGAGTTTGGGTGTTTTCTTTATTTAATACTAGCTGACCCGGCGAACTTCGTACCGCCTTAGAATATTAATTCATAATATAGTACATATTGTAATTAGTTATTAACTGATAGTGACAAATCGACAGCAGCGTCTACTAAAGGGCCCCGGCCGGTACCGCCACAATCGCTTTGTTCCTGCATTTTAAATCTATAATATCTTCAAAAGTATTAATTTAAATTAAATACTGTGAAGTTCCATATTAATCTATATTAAATACACAATGTATTTAAGGTACTTAATTGGATAAGGATTAATACTGTATTTCTATTAGCCATTATTTCTCGTAAAAAGAAAAAAAATAAAAAAATGGTTATTGTGGGTTATCCCTAAGAGATAGACATATACCATCGCGGACTTTTTTGTAGACCTTTTTAAGATGTACAATACTGTAGTACATTATTTTGATCTATCTCGTAGGGTACAGCCAGCGTTTGCAATGTAAGCGTAAAAAAAAACCACACATTTGACACCTCTAAAATTATTATCTACTATATTATGCATGTAATATACATAAAAACCTTCCTCTTGAATCACTCTATCTATTAAAGAAAATGGCATCAAAATCCGTTGCGTAGTTTTAAAGATTTAAGCATACATAGGGACAGAGAGAGCGACCTTGTTTTATACTATGTAGTGATATAAATATGTAATATATAAATATGTAAAAAATTGGCCAAGTGCGTGTCAGGCCACGCATAGAATAGGGTTCCGTAGTCACCCATAATAGTAGGTAGGTTTAAAATCGTGTCCAATAGATCATTGTTATGTTTATTTATTATTTCTTTATTTTTGTACGAAGTTTTCCAAGTAAGTGCATTTTACAAGTAAGGCCCCTATAACTCCTATATATAAAATAAAAAGGTTATGATAACCGCTACAGTTTTCCTCGAAAGTTCAATATATGGGCTACTACCAGTCGTGTAGCTTTTAGAGGGGCGGGGCGGGGGGCCCAAAAAAGTATATTATTTATATCTAGTTTTCTAGTTTCCAAAGCTCTGCTTAGTTTGAGGCTAGATGACGATGGATATTAGATGTCCGAAATATTTATTTATTTAACACTAATAAAATAGTAGGTATTTATATATACCTAAATGATGTCGTAGATGATGTCACTTTAACTGAAAAAGGTCGTCACCTTTTTCAGTTAAAGTTAAACATTAAAGTAAATGTCTTTTATATTAATTTTATTTCATGTTTGTTTAAATTAATTCGACTTTACCAATTACAACAATTAAAAACAAAAAATACACATAGACAAACATTAAAACAAATAAAAATAAAGTTAATATAAATCAAAACATAATTAGTACCTACTCTAACATTTCTAGATTAAAAGTACATAATATATGCAATTCTTGACGAATGTCACCATCTCATGCATTTTTTTTTCAAATACTTTCAACAAATGTGCAATAATGCTATATTTCTTATTATATTTTGCAGTATTATGTCTCATTATGACATTTTGCAATTCTCTAATCTTTTCACTTACGAGTATATAGCGAGTCTTTTTGCAAGTGATTTTCGCGTACGTATTTTAATTTACCGAACGAAGACACTACATCCGAATTTTAAACGTCTGAATTTCCTTTGGTTGATTAATTATTTTTTTATTGCATAGTGTGATTACGACGGATAAAATATTGCCAATCCACGCTAATGAACTTCTTCATTTCAGACGACACAAGTGTTCCATGTTACCATGGAGAGTTATCATTCCATTAACAAAGTCCAAATTATGTTACCGTGGAGAGCTAATTATATTTAGGTTAACAGTGCACTTAGGAAGAAGGGGGTAGTGAGGAGATATTGCTCTAAAGTGTTAATGCACTTGTAAGTTTTATTACAGGAGTACATGGAGGGCGGTTCATCAAACAATTAAAATATTGGCTCTCTCTTATAGATGACATAATGGTCAGTTTTGACACTTCAAGGTAAAATAACTATTATATTTTTAAAGTAGAGTTAAAAATAGTACGTATATATGTTTTTTTTTGTTCAAAATATGTATTTTATATATAACAATAGTCATGGATAGAGATGGGTTTCTGCCCGGGCGGATAGGGCACATTGAATAAGCGCCCGATAAATGCCCGTAAATGCCGAATAAATGCCCTTTACCTGGGCAAAAACTTCAATTTACATTTTATTAATTTAAATTGTGTGTAAATATATGTGTATGCAGCAAGGACTAATTAACAAAAAAATATGATATATTCCTGGATATAAATATGTTACTATTTTAGTTTTTTCTTTAAATCTATGGTCATCGGCGTATAAAAAAAACCAAACTGAGTATTAAAATGATAGAAGTTCTTTATATCTTAAACTTAGTTAGTAATCTGTGACATAAACACAGTATTTTTGTTTCGATAACAATAGTCGATAGTATAAGTATATACCTATTACATGTAAAACTGACATAATAGACCAGGGTAGAAGCGTCTTATAATAATAAAAAATGAACATAAATTGTAGTAGGATGAAAGTGATAAAACCCATTGGAAAAGGAGGTAATATTATAAAAATGGAAGGAAAAATAATTTACGGGCGATCTGAGGTCGGGAAGGGGTAGGGGGGAGGTTTTCAGGGTAAAAACGGTTTATGTCGATTTCCGGCAAAACTACAAATCCTATGAAAAAAAAAATTAAAGGCAAAGTTGTAGGTAATAAAAAGATCTACGACTTTTGGAATTGCACTTTTTTCACATAACCTCAAATTTTATGTGAAATATTCAAAAAACTAGCAGATTCTTCTATGCGCATCGGCCTACGGATGAACTTGGATAAAACCAAGGTCATGTTCAATCAACATGTACAACCGGAACCGATTGCAATACACGGTACCGCTCTCGAGGTTGTTCAAAAATATGTCTAACTTGGGCAGACATTGCAGTTGGGTAGGAATAACCTCGAGGACGAGGTGAATAGAAGAATTCAGCTGGGTTGGGCGGCATTTGGAAAGTTACGTCGAGTCTTCTCGTCGTCGATCCCACAGTGCCTAAAACGAAAGTTTTTAACCAGTGCGTCCTACCTGTCATTACATACGGAGCCGAAACGTGGACACTTACGGTGCGGTTGGTCCACAAGCTCAAAGTTGCTCAGCGTGCAATGGAAAGGGCTATGCTCGGCGTTTCTCTGATGGATCGTATCAGGAATGAAGTTATCCGTCAGAAAACTAAAGTCATCGACATAGCCCACCGGATTAGCAAGCTGAAGTGGCAGTGGGCTGGCCATATTAGCCGCAGAACTGATGACCGTTGGGGTAGAAGAGTTCTGGAGTGGAGACCGCGTCTCGGCAAACGTAGTGTAGGACGCCCACAGGCCAGGTGGAGTGATGATTTGCGCAAGATGGCTGGCAGGAGCTGGATGCAAGAAGCACAAAATCGATCAAAGTGGTGTGCAATGGGAGAGGCCTATGTCCAGCAGTGGACTGCGATAGGCTGATGATGATGATGAAGCGTCTTAAAATAATAAAAAGTGAACATAAATTGTAGTAGGATGAAAGTGATGAAACCCATTGGAAAAGGAGGTGAATATTATAAAAATGGAAGGAAAAATAATTAACGGGCGATCTGAGGTCGGGAAGGGGTAGGGGGGAGGTTTTCAGGGTAAAAACGGTTTATGTCGATTTCCGGCAAAACTACAAATCCTATGAAAAAAAAATTAAAGGCAAAGTTGTAGGTAATAAAAAGATCTACGACTTTTGTAATTGCACTTTTTTCACATAACCTCAAATTTTATCTGAAATATTCAAAAAACCAAGTTTTTGTTTTTTCTTCTTATCTTTTACAAATAAAATTATTTTTTCAAGAAATTTTGTGAAAACTTACCTTTCTATGTCTTGAATACACCGTAATTTATTTGATTTGAAATATCTATTTTTTCACCTCATTTTGACTTAATACCGAAAAAAACTTGGTTTAGGAAAGACCTGTGCCGAGCGGTTAAAAACTGGAACTCGCTACCATCCCACGTCTTTCCTTCCCATTATGAACCCGGGTCCTTTAAGAGGGGTGTGAAAAAGCATCTCACAAAGCCGCTATAGTTTGGGTCAGCGTCGCCATACTTCCTCCATCGCAGGCAGTGTGGTGGCCCCCTCTCATGCTTATCATCAGGCAGAGTGGAGTCACATTGGTAGGCATCAAATAAAAAATGTTGTAAATTAAGACTTGATCTTGCTCAACCTACCATTATTCAACTTGAACGAGTCGGATTCAGAATTAGATGATTTTTCGATGATGTTGATGATGATAAGAGTCAAATTAATACGTCTCATGATGCTCAACCATCAAAATCAACCAGTCGAACCGATTTTTTTGATGTAACGTCTAACATCGACTCAAATGACGATGATAATTAAATTAAAGATTTATTGATGTGAAACATCTATAGGCGCACTAAAATAGATTTCTGGCCTGGCGACTGGCGACGCCTGGCGACGCGTCGCCACGGCACGCTATACGATGGTATATATATACAGTCTATATGCAGTAGTGTGTACGGTGTGGCGTAAATTATAATTATAATTATACTTATAATATGATTATTTAATTATCATTATTATAATTATAATTATACGCCACACCGTACTATTTTAATAATTAGTAATATTTTATTTTATCATTATGACATATTTAGTTCCTATTACAATATGTTCTTTTCTGCATATTACTTTTACAAAATAATGGCGATGTTTCACATCTGCCAGGCGTCCCGTGACGGCTCACATTTTTTTATTATTCTCTTTATTGACACTTGACATATGTATACTGTTGAGGACTGATGGTAGTCTCCAAAAATGCCTGTTTCATAAAGCGCATGACTCTCGGTCGCGTATTACCAGATTCATAGGCAATTAATTTGGCGATGAGTGTCCTGGACTCAGCAATACGTTTTATTCTACACTGCCAAGCTGCCACTTATTATTATTATTATTGTTCTCTTTATTAAAATCAAAATACTTATTCATTACATTTTTAAATATATAAATCAAAAAAATACATTTAAAAATATAAAAAATAACATCGAATGAAAAAATTAAAAATGTTATTATTATTATACATATTTAAAAGAGTTATATTTGTTAATTTTTTACGAATTTTCGACAAAAATAATGAAACGAACTGTGATTATTTGTGATTTTAATTACAAAAATGTATAATTAATAATTAATTATAAGTTTTAATTTACAACATACTGACTTTCATTTAAATTAAGAAAAAATAGATTAAGAAAACATTTGTTTTTCACAAAACAAAGGTATTCGTTTTTTCTGCCCAGTGCTCGGGCATTTATTCGGGCGTAAACTCATTTATGCCCGATCTGCCCAGTTTATGCCTTTCCGCCCGTATTTGTTTTCGCCCTCGACCCATCACTAGTCATGGACCATTTCTAGACGTTTCTGTATATTAATGTAGTCAAGGGTTTTAAACATTTCCACGGCATTCAATTGTAAATAGATTAATTGTAATTTATCACAACCACGCTAAACACTCAATGTATCACTGCACAAACATAATAGGTTTCTCGCATCAACGAGTTACAGACAATAAAGGTACATTTTTATAAAACTGGATTATTGTTGTGGAAAATGGACGTTAACAGCTGACTGTTAAAATGACATTGAAAAGCCGGCGATTGACATTATTGTGGAAAACGATTGAACAGTGTAAAACACGCAATAATAAGTTGATTTTATCCAAGAAATATCTATCTATATCTAAGAACTGCACAGTTTTTTAAAAATAATTGAAACGTTAATATCTACGAATACTTTGCAAATAGAACTCTAAGATTGATAAAATATTTCGAATTTGCACCTGTCCAGAAATTTCTAAATCTTTCTAGAAACACATGCTGTCGATCAATAAAAAACACTAGCACTTCCAACTAAGTACCTAAATAAAATATAACCGTAACCTGAATGTGACCTTTATACAAGATTTAAATTCTAAATATTTTTTCCAACACTGAACCGTACAATAACTGGAACTTCAACACTTTATATCACTTAAATCTATACGTTTACATACCTGGCTTTCCGCTCTAATTCGCCAGTCTTTTCATTTCTTTTCAAAATAAATGGCAATCGGTTCGAAACGACGATCATGCTACCTTTGCTGTTGCACGATGTTCGACGCCTGTACTCGTTTTCTCCGTTCATTGTACTTTCTCTACAAAACGTTCTTATTCACGGTCAATCACAAATTGGACTACACGCATGCGCGACCCTTGGGGAGGGAAATTTCAAATAATTATTTACTACCTCACTGATATTTTTTTTTTTCACCTCACGCTACTCGTAAAAACTCTCGCGCTAATCATGTACTTCTAAATCAGTATCATTGGCGAAGATCGAATGCGTACTGTTTCTTTTGTATACGTCGAACGCTTTTATAAGACTGATGCGTCGCAAAAGGGCGAAGTTCTTGCTTGCGTCTGAATGCGTCGGAGGTCCGCGGTACCGTTGTTAGGAGGTTATCGCTTATCATTCGACTGACCCCTCAATGAACGTCTGAACTAAGTGGAACTGCGAATTTTGTGTGCAACGGTTTTCGATTGTATGCGGTATATTAACGCGGTATGTTTACTTGTTAACCAGTGCACTCATAGGACCTAGGTATGAGTTTTCTGTTGAGGATCATGTATCTCTTTTTATACGTTTAAAAGGTCTCCCTGCCAAAAATACTATTTCAAAAATAATTAAAACTTAAAAGATCTGCCTATTAAATACGAAAAAAAAACTAGGAAGTAGAGCCACGCTGATTTTAGCATGAATGAGCCGACTCGATCGGGGCGGTACTACCTTCACACAGAACTGAACTGACAGCATTCGTGAGTGTGAGACCAGAGACGCAGAAGCATCTCACTAAGCCGCCATAGTATGGGTCACCATGCTGCATTGTCTGTACTCTCGATGAGGATGATGACCCCTCCCTACTCTTTACCTATCATCCAGTGATTCAAGTATGTTTTATTTGTCGTCTTTTTATACAAATGTACAAAAGGACGTAAGTCCTTTATTGTAGGTCAAGGTGTTATAATTATTTGACTTTAATTTATGTAGATAAAGATGTACATACGAGTAAAGGTATTGACTAACTCTTTGAACGTTCTTCATACTCGGTTGTTATTAGTCAGTTTTTTAATCTGCACGGATGACCTGCACGTTAGACTGACATGTCACCTCATACAAGAGCTCTCACAGGTCAGGAGACATCAATTTTGAGTGGGATAAAAACGGGGTTCGAAAAACTCAGTGACAAAAAGTTCCAAGTAAAAACGGAATTACAATAGAGGTCCTAAAAGCCAGGACGAAGAGCTTTCAAGGCCTTATTAATGCAGACTGGAACTACACCCAAGATTGAACTAGTTGTCAGTGCCCTCAAATATACTGATAACTAGTTCAATCTTCGAATTTCAATTCTCCCTTATGGTTGCGGAGGTCCGATGAAAAACTGAAATTCAGGTAAAACCGGTTGAACTAGTAGCCCACCCCAAATAAACTTTGGAATAAGGGCTAGGAAGATGACTGGAACTACACCGAGCGAAGGTATGTTGGTATAAAAACCTAGTGAAAAACTACCGCCCCATGTTACACTTTTGAACCATGTCTGTAAGTTGTTTTGAGGGTCATTACGAATCGTCTTGTCTCTCTTACCCGTGGAGTAGGCTGGGTTTGGAAAAAGCTTGAGTACTGTGGAACACATTTATGTAATATGGTAAATTATTGAGCAGACAAAGGGAAATAACTGGGGCTACATTATTTCTTCGAAACTGTATACCAATGCATTAGAATACGTCTTCAAGACGCTTGATTGGGTAATCAATGTCAGTGGGTATATAGACATCAAACTTGTTATTTATAGACAGTATAGTCATCCTGACGGAATCTCTGTATGTCTTGGATAAAAATGGTTTAACAATCTGAACTGTTGTTTTTTCTTACCCAAAATATTCAACTGGTCCGCAACCTTAATTTCAATTTTCACCAGTGCGTCCTACGCGTAATGATATACGACACCGAGAGGTAGAATCAAACCGTTGCACTGGTCCACAAGTTTAATGGTTGGTGCTTTTTTTGAAAAGCTTTACTTACAGTGCTTTTTTTGAAAAGCTTTACTTACATCAGAAATAATATTTTAAATGATTATTATTATTTGAGTTGTAATTTCTCTTGCGTTCCATATCGACTTTTATGTCACTCTGGCTAGAAAAGTACTTAGAAATTACATCAAAGTTATATCTCCTATATCCTATGTAATTAAAGCCTATGCCTATAATACAATACATCAATTGCCTAGAAGTCTACCAGTGCCTTGACTAATGTCATCAGTGACAGGTTTGCCTTTGTTCATTCAGAGATACCTATATGCACGAGTAAGAACGTAAAATAATTATATTTGGAAAAAATAAATTTGTATCGAAAATAATTCTTTCGAATTTAATATTAATTATAGTATTTATTTAATATTTATATTTTTGTTTCGAACCAAGTGGCGTGCAATTGGAGAGGCCTATTTCCAGCAGTGGACTGCGATAGGCTGATGATGAAGATGATTTAATATTTAAGTAGTTGAGGAGTACTGTGGTCAATAACACATGTATTATAAAATACTTCATCGCATTAGTAGTTTTTTTTTGCTTTTGAATTGTGTTCTATATATTATACATATATGTTTTTAATATATCTGTAACGAGATTCCACAATCGAATACAGTTTGAAGTACTTTGGAACACGAAAAAAAAATTGTAGTCGAGTGTGTAGGACGCGTCGGCGCACGGTAGGCATGTAATGTGATGGTTTGATTGCTTGCTTTGTGCCAGTGCCGACTCTACTGTGCTCAACTACAACTTTACAAAGATAATGTGGAAGTTATTGTTCTTAATTGACCTTGAACCATTTGCTTAAACTCATAAACTAGATTATAGTTTTCTGTCTTGTGAATATAGCTTGTGTAAATATTACTTACGTGATATGCATCATGGTGCAACTTGTTAAAATGTATAATTTAGCTATTGCCACAACCCTGCAGAATCTCGACCAACTTGAATAGCAACCCCGTGTATTTGTTTATGTGATCTAGGCCAACAGAACAGGGACATAAAGTGGCCTATTATCCTAGCGACTTTATATCCTATATATTTATAACTAAAGGAAAAGCAATGCTTCAATCGTTTTAACTTCTTTCCATCTTAGGTTTAAAAAGGTTTGCTCCTTTTGTGCCCCTGTTTCATAATGAGAGTACGTACCTGCGATGTGAAATCTGTATTGTCACAAATAGCACATACACAAATAGCATTCTCTTTCTTGATATGAAGTTGTCTCCAATAAATAAACACTCCTGTTTTGAAGAACCATGTGCGATTGACTCTCGAGAAAGCTTAAAAACTCACCAGAAAGCTTATTTCGAGCAATCAGTAAATATTCGTGGGCGAAGAGGCTTGTGGCTGAGTGGTAAACGCCGAGATTAATATTTGTTTATGTTGGGTTACCATTATTAGTAAAATGAGATCCTTCCTAGCCTCAAAGGTACAGTCAGCCGATCCTGGCTATCATCCTAACATCTTTTGCAATTATTACGGATTGTTAGTCTCCAAAAAGTCCAACAAAAAACCGCCTTCCTCGACGTTCGAATACTGCTTAATTCTCACCTAAATGGTTTATTCCTTATCCGACTACGACAGAAGGAGGGTAATGTTGAGCCGTAACCAGTAATCTTATCTCTAACGTTATTTATTATTAAAAGGAAGAATCTGAAGTGAAATAGCTAATTATTATAAGCTATGGCAGCGATTTATCTCTAACTGTTGATATACCGTTTCATAAGAAACTGAAGTAATTCTCATATAAATGAGAATTACTTCAGTGATACTGATTTTTTTCTTATTGAATAACATGTAGGTAGTACTTCTTTTTTAAATTGAAGCTCGACAAGAACAGACTAGTAAAGAGTATAATTCCTTCATCAACAAACAGACATACTGAACTATTGTGTCATCGTTCAAAACAGTGCTACGTTAAGTGGCTCATTAATTCCTGAAAACTTTGTCATTGAAATCTAAAAATATTCCCAACGAAATTAATGATTCTATCTTGATTGCAGTTATAATAGCAAACGTGCTGGTAATACGAGTATATTGCCTCATGTTAGATTTAGATGGTTAGGTACAGTAAAATTAACTTACTTTATCGGTAAACGTAGTGTAGGACGCCCACAGGCGAGGTGGAGTGACGACCTGCGTAAGATCACTGGCAGGAGCTGGATCCGAGAAGCCCAAAATCGATCAGAGTGGTGTGCAATGGGAGAGGCCTATGTCCAGCAGTGGACTGCGATAGGCTGATGATGATGATGATGTACAGTAAACTTGGTTAGTACCACTATAGTTAGTGGAAATGTGATGTATTGAAATTAAGCTTAACGGTAAACTACTTATACCTGTTAGGAGAATTTCTGTTTGTTCTTTTTATCTTTCACTTTGGTGTATCATTATCAACGGCGAAATGTATAATAACCATGTGTTCTTTAAAATACTGTAGACAATGGCTTTTAACACAAATACTTCTGTTGGTAATAGCCCTACTATTGTTAATGTAATATAATAATTTATATGAACATGAGTTAAATGAGTATGTTGTTAGGGTTCCGTACCCAAATGGCAAAAAACGGAACCCTTATAGATTCGTCAAGTCTGTCTGTCTGTCTGTCTGTCCGTCCGTATGTCAAAGCCAATTATTTCCAAAACTATAAGAGCTATTCTCTGAGGGATCATATCAGAAATGAGGTGATCCGTCAGAGAACTAAGGTCATCGACATAGCCCACCGGATTAGCAAACTGAAGTGGCAGTGGGCTGGCCATATTAGCCGCAGAACTGATGGCCGTTGGGGCAGAAGAGTTCTGGAGTGGAGACCGCGTCTCGGTAAACGTAGTGTAGGACGCCCACAGGCGAGGTGGAGTGACGACCTGCGTAGGATGGCTGGCAGGAGCTGGATGCGAGAAGCCCAAAATCGATCACAGTGGTGTGCAATGGGAGAGGCCTATGTCCAGCAGTGGACTGCTATAGGCTGATGATGATGATGATGATGAAGAGCTATACTGTTGAAATTTGGTCAGTCGATGTATTCTGTGAACCGCATTAAGATTTTTATATCAAAATAGAAAAAAAACAATACATTTTGGGGGTCCCCATACTTGCAACTGAAACTCAAAAATATTTTTTTCATCAAACCTATACGTGTGGGTATATGGATAGATGTTCAAAAATTATGTTAAGGTTTCTAATTTCATTTTTTTCTAAACTGAATAGTTTGCGCGAGAGACACTTCCAAAGTGGAAAAATGTGTCCCCCCCCCCCCCTCTAACTTCTAAAATAAGAGAGTGATAAAACTAAAAAAAATATATGTTGTACATTACCATGCAAACTACCAACGAAAATTGGTTTGAACGAGATCTAGTGAGTAGTTTTTTTTTAATACGTCATAAATCGTAACACGCAATTTACCTTTCATCCAATCAATACACTAGTTTAAAAATATCGATGCAAGTTACAACGAACTACAAGAACTTTTATATGATGTTACTTGCTGATACGGAACCCTTCATGGGCGAGTCCGACTCGCACTTGGCCGCGGCGGTCTTGGAACATGTATATACTGACTTTTTGAGGAGTGTTTAGAATAAAATACAACATAATCCTTACAAATATTATAAACGCGAAAGTTTGTCAGCATGTATAGATGTGTTTGTTGCTCTTCCACGCAAAACTACTGAACGGAATTGGATGAAACTTTACAGTAATATAGCTTATATATCAGAATAACACATAGGCTACTTTTTACTGAATTAATCGAGGTACACGCGGGTGGAGCCGCGGGCGAAAGCTAGTACATACTAAAATCATAATATTTAAAATCATTTATTACGAAGATTTTGTTATGTTCAATTATTTGTATAATTGACATAATAACAGCAAGTGTAAATACCCTTATTTAAACGCGAGTAATGCCTTTCGCACAATACCCTACCTAAGGATACGAAAGGAGTGTGTAGGCCTCCCGTCGAACCGGTTATCCCCTAAAACCCCCAGGGGAGTACCTGAGCAGTCAGAAGGAGCGCCAGAAACGCGTCAGCGGTTTCTGCAGCCAAGAAGAGTCTTCTTGCTTGGTAGTGCTGTATATTTGATGTATTTATTCATTTAAATATTACTACATATTTACCTATATACATTCAATTTTTATATATATATATTTTTATATTGTAGATATGTAGATAGATTAATATTTATATCAAGCCATCTAGTACATCGAAACCTGTACAGAACTATCCAGAGATGTATACTTTAATTACGAAGATATTCATTCAATGAGAGATCTCTTTGTAACTGTGCTAATGAATGTTATCGCTGATGTGTACAAGAGACTTCAACTGTATTAAAGAGATTTTTTTAAATAATTTATGTAATTTATAACATTAATTTGTAGTTGAATCTTAAATAAAGTTTATACTGCACCTGATCTGAACAGTAGTCAATATTCCCTGAAAATGAAAATAGAACGTTAGTCTTTTCCTTGACCTGAATAAGCGGGAGGAACAAATGTTTGAAAATCCATTTCTAACGTGCAAGGAGTTTTGACACAAACTGCTCCCTCGCTAGTAATCGGTCCCTTTCCTCCCTCGGTGAACAATGTACTATAAATGTTCCTCACAGGTGTAGTATAAAGCACTTTGTAGAACTCGGGTGAAAGTCCCATTCCTACCTCTATTTCTCCATGCTATGTGTGCCCTAAGACTAAGGCGACTAAGGGAGCTTGAAAAGCGCGAAATTAACCAACTCGTGTAAGCAGCGTGATATAGCCCTCTTATAAAGATGCTTAATATATATCCAGCGTCGATCTTTGAGTTACGACTAATCAGTAAGTACATAGGACAGTGCGGCGGTAACGTCAAAAGGATTACCATCCGAGACAATTAACCGTTGCTGTACAGGTAAGCGCGACCTAAATGTAAGAAGTTGACGATCATTACAGATTATCTGTTCGTTACATGCGTTTGACGCGTGCCACAATCCATTATTTTCTGTTTAATAGATATATGCCGAAACGCAATGAATGTAATGCAGTAGAGGTACTCCTTTGTACGACATAACATTATAATTAGCAAAAGGTAATCAACTCAATATAATGAATAAAGTTCTTAGTCAGAACAGTTGCAAATTATTGAAATTATTTTTACCGTCTTATAGAATGCCATTAATGTGAGTAAGCACTCCGCGGGAATTTTCTCAAAAGTGGTGAAATTAGTCTGGGAGCAGGTATACACCAGGAACTACCCTATACTTTCCGTGTCTTTCTTTCAATCCTATAATTGCCGGTAAGATTGCCTATATCATAAGTTCCCATTGTAAGTAATTTGGTGTACAGTATATTTATTATTATTATTATTGAAAAATATTTTTTTAATGTTAGGACCAAGACTTATCCATGCTCCAAAACCATATAAAAGGTGATAGCGTAGTAACAAGAAAATAAATAAATGATTTTTAATACTAGTTGGTAAGTGTAGTATGGACACTAGGCAACAGTCCTTTAAATCATAGTTAGAGATTAGAGTCATAGATAATGAGATAGTTATAGCATGTGAAAACAAGGTTAAGAACTATAAGGAATAAGGAGAATAAAACGAATTAACCTTTATACAAATATTGAATATTAAAGTATGAAATTGCCGATTTGTACTGAAAACTTTAAGTTAGTTTTTTTTAACTTATTTATTTAATCAAAATATCTAGGTACCATTACTATCTACACATTGCTGACATCTAATAGAAAGGTCATTTATGCCTTTGTGATAGAACTCTATTGATCTAGATTCTACAAACTGTGTGAAAGTATTATGTCCAAATCACGAAGAAAAATATAGTGCTTTGGAGCAAGGTCTGGCGAGTACGGAGGGTGACGAATGGTTTCTGATTGCAGTTCCTGTAGAGTTAAAACGGTTTCGGGCAAGTTTTGCTATCATTGTTCGGAGTTCGGCACAGTAGACATCTGCCGTTATTGCTTGACCAGATCGGAGAAAATTATAGTGAATAACACCATGTTGAGACCACCAAACAGTTACCATTACCTTTTTATTGGTAAGCTTTGCTTTAGAACACTGTCGCCTTGGTTGACCTGGGGTCATCTATTGCATTTTTCGCTTACGGTTATCGTAAAGAATCCATTTTTCATCACATATCACAATTCGATCCAATACTTCACTTCATTCATTCTTTCATTTTTAGGGTTCCGTAGCCAAATGGCAAAAAACGGAACCCTTATAGATTCGTCAAGTCTGTCTGTCTGTCTGTCCGTCCGTATGTCACAGCCAATTATTTCCGAAACTATAAGAGCCATACTGTTGAAATTTGGTCAGTCGATGTATTCTGTGAACCGCATTAAGATTTTTACATAAAAATAGAAAAAAACAATGCATTTTGGGGGTCCCCATACTTGGAACTGAAACTCAAAATTTTTTTTTTCATTAAACCTATACGTGTATTAGAATTAAACCTATTTTTAAACCTATCTATGGATAGGTGTTTAAAAATGATGTTGAGGTTTCTTATATCGTTTTTTTCTAAACTGAATAGATTGCGCGAGAGACACTTCCAAAGTGGAAAAATGTGTGTAACTCCCCCTTCTAACTTCTAAAATAAGAGGGTGATAAAACTAAAAAAAATATATGTTGTACATTACCATACAAACTACCAACGAAAATTGGTTTGAACGAGATCTGGTGACTAGTTTTTTTTTTAATACGTCATAAATCGTAACACGCAATTTACCTTTCATCCAATCAATACACTAGTATAAAAACATCGATGAAGGTTACAAAGAACCAATCAATATTGGTTGGCAAGGTAACGTTAAACCATTCCTGGGTAGTTTGGCTCGGATCGGCTTCCACCATGTCTTTCAATTCATTGTTATTCACATGTGTGCTAAGCTCAATAAAAAAAAAACAACTGAAAGTCGATAATCGAATGTTGCACATTTTTTAAAAGAAGAACCTCATAGGTACGAATTGGAAGAAGTTTCACTCAAAAATCTCAAGCCATGAAGGTTCTATGTCAATTCGAATTACCTATTACAATAAAACAGTAATTTTCATACTTTAACCCCTATAGTAAGTGATGGGTGTGCCATCAATTACAAAGCAACCTGTAGGGGCTACGTGCACTGATTTTTAATTGTTTTTATCATCTTATTATAGTTCACGATTAATACAATAACGATATAACTAATTAAATTTGTAATTGAATTGATGCATATATAATGAATATTAGAGTTATTGGTTTAACATGACATTGAACTAAATACCTAAGTTTTTGCAGCCAAGTGGCCTTGGGGGATTGGAAAATATCACCGAGGGTAAGTAACGACGGCGCGGTCAGTACCTAGATGCGTGACCGCTTGTTTCATGAATGTTTCCGTGATTCGGAGGCCACGTTAAGCATTTGGTCCCAGCTGTATCATTAACAGTCGTGAATCCTAGAGGCCTTCGGGCGGTTTAAAAACATCCGATCAAGATTACGTAGTATTCAAAGCATTGTCTTGCCAGTCCCCAACACGCACTCGGCCAGCGTTCTGGCGTATGGCCTTAACCCTCTCCTAAGAGGAGACTTGAAGACCAGTGGGACATTATGTGTTGTTGATGAAGATGATGATGATGAAAAAAGTATGTAGAAGTTATATAGTATTTAGAGCCGCGCTGATTTCAGCACAAAAAGGTCGGCTCAACGTCAACCAGGGCTGTACTACCTTCACGCGGAAGACTAACCTCGGCGAGACCGGAGATTCAATGGTGCAGGAGCGCCTCAACAGGCCGCCCTAGTTTGGGTCAGCATGCTTAAATGTCTCCGTTCACAAAGGGAATGGTGACTACTACTCTTGGATTCTACTCGAGAATCGCGATGGCATTCGCAGACGGGACGAACAGTCTCCACCAAGACATATTCAGTCACTCGTTTCAACGGTTGCCCATTGCTGGTCATATTTTTTGGCGCACACAGAACACTGTGTGCAACCTCTCGGGCCTGTATCTGTTTGGACGATGAATTTCCCAAGATTGTCGTCCGCAGGCCACTTTTACGAGTGGCCGGAGGTCAGTTAATGCCCTCCGGCGCCCGGTACCTCTCCTGTGGGCGGAGGGAGAAATGCTGCTCTCTTTTTCCCGTCCTAACGCTTTCTTTGAAGACATCACTTCCTCGCAGAAGTAAGCGACAGCGCTTTATCATTTTTATCACCCTTTTGATAAAATGATAAGCATCTTTTTTTTTGTAAATTTTTTTTATAGATTATAGGTACAGGTACATTATTTATTACACACATACAATTTAGTTTTTTAATTTAATTTTATATAACAATGATAAAACTATTATATGAAATCATTATTATATATTACTTAAAACTTTTTTCTTTTACTAATGCCAATAACAAAGACACAGTTAAAAGATATCATAATGTTTCAATAGGAAAAGTTTGCAATACGTCTGTTCCAAACAACAATGACAACATTTTTATGCCCATTTAATACGCACATACTATAAACACATCGTCAATTGCTCCAAGGCTGAAAATCTAATTCATTCCAAACACCTTTGTACCACATATCGTGATAAACAAACAGTCATCATAACTCAAACACGTGCATATTGCATACAAACTTAACGGTATGCATGTTGGTATATTATATTAAATGCCTTGGCTAGTAATTCCATAGATAAAATGGATTTGATTAAATCGAGAAACACAATTAAGTCACTGGTATTCTAAGGGGGCTGATTCTATGGATTTAATAAAGGAGTTGTAGACTCAGTTGAAGCACTCATAGCCAAGTCATCGTCATCGGTGATTGTTTCGTGGCGACTTCCACATACAGCGTAAGCGTAAACCATACAACAATATATAAATACAATAATATAGGATTTTGATATTGAACCGGCGTATTACCGCCGGCTCACGGACGATATGATCCACAGACGTGTCAGTAACATCCCAACTTCAGCCGTAGGGCAGTTGCCCGCCAGGCACGATCACCTCGCCTGGTCGGAGGATCCTTGCTTGGTGTTGGAGGAACACGATACCCGTTCCCTCCACAGTTTCTAACCTGGCAACGACGGCGCGGTTCTAGATGGTTGACCTTTTGTTACATTATATGTTTTACGCTCAATGAACTTAGGTCCGAGAGAGAGGTGAAAGGCGCATATCATATGGATGATGGACATCGCGGATGGACGGGACGGGTTTTCCTCTCCATCCGCTTTAGTGGCCAATAGTGGCCCGCGAGACTTGAAACCAACCCTACACCAACCCGTCTGGCCAGCGTGGTATAGTAGGCCAATACCTCATTTTCAAGGAGAGGCCTATGTCCAGCAGTGGACTGATAAAGGCTGTTGATGATGATGAAATTTTCGTAATAAATGATTATATATATTAAGATTTTAGTATGTACTAGCTTTCGCCCGCGGCTCCACCCGCGTGTATCTCGATTATTGCAGTAAAAAGTAGCCTATGCGTTATTCTGATATATAAGCTATATTACAGTATAAAGTTTCATCCAATTTCGTTCAGTAGTTTTGCGTGGAAGAGCAATACATACTGACAAACTTTCGCGTTTATAATATTTGTAAGGATTATTTTATTTATTATTTGTCATTCTCTACTACCTGGTCTAGCGGTTATTGTATGCGACTGCCGATCAAGAGGTCTAGGGTTCAAATCTCGTGTCGGGCCAAAAATGTTGTTGGGTTTTTCACAGGTTGGGTTAACAACAGCCCGTACATAGAAGTTTGACGGGGCTTACGACCGTGGCTCTAAGAGCACGTTAAACCGTCAGACCCAGTTATCATGAGCATCTATGCAATCGTTGTTGGGAAGTCAGTGCCCTCAAATATACTGACAACTAGTACAATTCTTCTTCGAATTTCAGTTCATGCTTAGAGTTGCGGAGATCCAATGCCAGTCGCTCTGTACTCCCACCTTAAAGGCCGGCAACGCACCTGTGACTCCTCCGGTGTTTCGGGTTACCATGGGCGCCGGAAATCCCCTACCATCAAGTGATCTGTCTGCTCGTTTGCTTCCTATAATAATAGGTCTTTACCTATGAAATTGCCGTTTTGTATGCAATAAGTGAAAGTACTTATTTTTTCAAACTTTTTTATTTCTGTTATTCGAAGTAATCGCCCATGCAATCGACGCACCTTTGCCAACGCGTTTGCAGTTTATTGATGCCCTTCTTGTAAAAATGAGCTGGACGGGAGGCAACAAACTCTTTAAAAGGCATTTTGTACTGCCTCTCGGGAATTGAATTTTTACCCACTAAAAAGTTGTCTAAATTTTGGAAAAAGTAATAGTCGGTAGGTGCAAGGTCTGGTGAGTATGGCGGATGGGTCTAACCAACTTGCTGAGCGCTTTCGATTGTCGAACAGAATCCATTTTTCGTCGCACGTAACAATTCGTTTCAAAATTCCTTCATTTCTTTGCCTGTTGAGCAGCGCAAGGCAGGTCTCGACGCGTACGTTGCGCCGGCGATCGTTAAGGTCGTGGGGCACCCATCTATCAAGCTTTTTTAACCTAGCCAATTTGTCGCAAATGGATCAATATTGTTTTGATGCTTACATTAAAAGCTGCTGCTAGCTCAGCTGAGTTTCGTCAGCTTCCACAATTGCCTTTAATTCATTATTGTTAACGAAAGTCTCCGGACGACCACGAATTTCATTTTTCAAGTCAAAATTTCCAGAACGGAACCGGGAAAACCAATAACGGGTTGTGCGTTCGTTTGTACAGTTCTCTCTGTAAACGTTTTTGATGTTACGTGCCGTACATATTCCTTAATTACACGGTTTTTTTTTTAAGTATCCATTATGACGAAAAATTTTCAAATGTAATGAAAATACAAGGCTAATCAAAAGACAAAAGACTGAGTTTGTAAATAGAATGTCATGGTTTTAAAACAAAATTAATTTGCATTTAGAATACATAGCCATTACAAACCTTTTTTTTATTTGAAATGACCAGTACTGAATAAAGGCAATTTCATAGGTAAAGACCTAATATAAAAAAAACCTATAAGAAATTGTTGCATAAGGCTATAAGTTTATAGAATTTATTTAATATTTTTTAGTATCAATGTAATTGTAAAAAAAAATAAAAAAAAAATAGGTGTGTTTGTTATTTAATATTAATTTCTCTTTTTGTTCTGAATTCGTCCAGAGTTTGGTTTTGGTTAGATTCATTGTTAGGCCAGCTTTAGCACTTTCAACAGACTGATACAAAGTTAAATAAATAAATATTTTTTTTGGCCATCTTACACACAACATCATCTAGTCGAAAACTAAGCAGAGCTTGTGCTATGGGTACTAGATAACTGGCTTTGTGAATGCCAGAATCACGGTTCTGGCCGCGAGGCCGATGAGGTGCTTCAAGTGCCTAGTCGCGGGACACACTCGCACCAAGTGCGAGAGTTGCTTCGACTGCAGCGAACTCTGTTTCCGCTGCGGTCGACCCGGGCACAAGGCGGCAGAGTGCTCTGCCGCCCCTCACTGCCCGATGTGTGCGGCGGGTAACAAGCCCGCCAATCACCAGATGGGGCAGGGGGGCTGCCTCCCCGCGCTTCTCGGCAGACGCCGGAGGCTAGCCCGGCGACCCAGGCTGCCTCCGACGTCAATCAGGCGACGACGTCGTCGCCCATGGAGGGGGTTGTAGAGACGATCCAGTAATGGATCAAGTCTCCAACCTCCTGGTCCAGACGAACCTCAACCACTGTGCCGCGGCGCAGGATCTCCTCCTGCAAACGATGGCACAGTGGTCGATAGGTGTTGCCGTAGTCGCGGAGCCCTATTTTGTCCCTCCCCGTCCAAATTGGATGGGTGACTGGGACGGCTCCGTGGCAGTCGTCAGCTCCACGGCGGCTCATTCCCCGCCCTTGTCGCTAAGAGACAAGGGTACTGGATATGTTGCCGTCGAATGGGGGGGAACCACCATTTATGGTGTATATTTCTCCCCCAACCGGAGTCTGAGCGACTTCGAGGTCTTCCTCAACAACCTGGAGACCTCGATACGGCGATTGGGGTCTGGGCACGTCCTCGTGCTGGGGGACTTCAATGCAAAGTCCATTGCGTGGGGTTCCCCGGCGACGGACGCCAGGGGCGAAGCCGTCGAGGAGTGGGCGGCGTCGGTGGGCCTCTGTTTGCTAAACAGAGGCGCCACCAACACGTGCGTGCGACAGCAGGGGGGGGTCGATAGTGGACCTTTCGTTCGCTACCCCTGCAGTCGCCGCACGAGTAAGGAACTGGAGTGTCCTGGATGAGGTCGAGACGCTCTCGGATCACCTTTATATCCGATTCGAGCTCTCCCGGTCCCAGGACGCCAGTAGGGGTCACGCGGCGCGGCGTCCCTCCCGTTTTCCGCGGTGGGCTGTCGCCAAGCTGGACAGGGACCTACTAGAGGAGGCGGCCATTGTTTGCTCTTGGCTGTCTCCGCAGGCCCCGACCGAGGAGGTCGACGTGGGGGCTGGTCACTTCGCCGATGCGTTAACGCTCATCTGCGATGCGGCCATGCCCCGCGTTCGTGGCCGTCGGCCTCCTCGGAAGGAGGTCTACTGGTGGTCCCAGGAGTTGGCGGACCTCCGTGCGGCCTGCGTACGTGCCCGGAGGTCCCACACCCGGAGTCGGCGACGTCACCGCGGAGGCGGTGAGGAGGTGGACCGGCTTCACGAGGAGTACCGAGCAGCTCGGGAAACTCTGAGGCTGGCCATCTGCCGCGCCAAAGACGCGTCCAGAGTGGAGATGCTGGAGAGTCTCGAGCGTGACCCCTGGGGTCGGCCTTACCGTGCGGTGCGACAAAAGCTCCGCACACAGGCCCCCCCCCTTACGGAGACTCTCCAGCCCAGCTTCCTGCAGGAAGTGGTCGAGGGCCTATTCCCACAGCAGGCGGAACACACACCCCCGTCGATGGCCCGTCGTGGTCGTCGTCGGGACAGCGTGGGTGATGTGCCACCTGTCAGGGAATCGGAGGTAGGGGCGGCTGTTCTGCGGATTCGGTCCAAGAACACCGCCCCCGGGCCGGACGGGGTTCCAGCCCGAGTGATGGCCCGTGCCCTCGACTACATGTCGGACCACCTCAGGGGAGTGTTGGACGCTAGCCTGGCGTCCGGACACTTCCCTGAGCGTTGGAAGTGCGGGAAGCTGGTACTGATCCAGAAACATGGACGGCCTGCCGATTCGGTCGCGGCCTACAGGCCCATCGTGTTGCTGGACGAGGCGGGCAAGTTGTTTGAGAGGGTACTCTCTGTCCGCATCGTCCGGCACCTCAGCGAGGTGGGGCCCGACCTGTCGGACGCCCAATTCGGCTTCCGAGAAGGGCGTTCGACGGTCGACGCGATCCTGCGCCTGAGGGCCGTGACCGAAGAGGCGGTGAGAGGCGGCGGAGTGGTGTTGGCGGTGTCATTGGACATCGCCAACGCCTTCAATAGTCTGCCATTCGGCTGCATCAGGGCCGCACTCCAATACCACGGAGTGCCAGGGTACCTGCGGCGGCTGGTGGCAGACTATTTAGAGGAGCGTTCCGTCGAGTACGAGGACCGAGATGGCGCCTTGAGACGCAGGGCCATGTCGTGCGGTGTTCCACAGGGGTCTGTCCTAGGACCACTCCTGTGGAACATGGGATACGACTGGGCCCTACGAGGGCGTCTCCCCCCCGGGCTGGGTGTAATCTGTTACGCAGACGACACCCTGGTCACGGCCCGGGGGGCAAACTTTGAGGAGGCGGCGCGCCTGGCCACCACGGGAGTCTCCCGGGTGGTCGGGCGCATCGAGGCGTTGGGTCTGCGGGTGGCTCTGGAGAAGACGGAGGCCCTGCTATTTCATGGGCCCCGTCGCGGCCCGCCCGCCGGCGCCTCGATCGAGGTCAACTCGGTCCTCGTACCGGTCCGGGCCCAGATGAGGTACCTGGGTCTGGTCCTCGACGGTAGGTGGCTCTTCGACGAGCACTTCCGACAGCTTGGTCCTAAGCTGGTGGGCACTGCCTCCGCCCAATTTGGGCGGGGCCAGTGTCCCCACTAGGCAGCTGTACACGGGGGTTGTCCGGTCGATGGCACTGTATGGTGCACCGGTGTGGGCGGCGGCTCTGTCCGCCCAGAATAGGGCGCGCCTCTGGCGCCCCCAGAGGGTATTGGCGGTCAGAGCCATACGCGGATACCGCACCGTATCTACCGAGGCGGCGTGCGCCTTGGCCGGAACACCCCCGTGGGATTTCGAGGCGGAAGTGCTCGCCGAAGTTTATCGGCGAGCGGCTGACTTCCGGGCGGAGAATGGCTTTCGCCCTCCGCCCGAGGACGTGCGCGAGTGGCGCGAAGCCGCTCGCCGAGCCACCATGCAGAGATGGTCGTTCCGGCTGGAGACCCCACGCGCTGGCTTCGCCGCCGTGGAGGCTCTTCAGCCGGTCCTCGAGGAGTGGGCAGGGCGGCAGCACGGGACCCTTTCCTTCCGGCTGACGCAGGTGCTTTCCGGGCACGGTTGCTTCGGAAAGTACCTGCACTCGGTCGCTAGGAGGGAACCGAGTCCCGCCTGCCACCACTGCGACTGCAGTGAGGACACGGCCCAGCACACGCTGGCGGTCTGCCCCGCTTGGGCGGCGCAGCGCCGGGTCCTCACTGCAGTCATCGGAGGGGATCTCTCGCTGCCGGCCGTCATAAGATCGATGGTCGGCAGCGACAGTTGTTTCACCGCGGTCGCAACCTTCTGCGAGGACGTAATCTTGCAGAAGGAGGTGGCGGAGAAGGCCCGGGAGGACGATATCCACTCGGACCCGATCCGCCGCCGGCGCCCTGGGCGGCGGAGGCGCGCATACCTGCGTCTCATGCCGCCCTGAGAGTGGCCGCGGATGGGCGGGACGGGTTTCCCGTCCGTCCGCAGTAGAGGCCAACCGCGAGGGGGCGGCGTCCGCGTGTGACCGGACGTTGCCCAATAGAGAGTCGAGAGCTGAGGTGGTGCCCGCAACAGTGCGGGCAGGCGCCGGTCGGAGTCCAGAAGGAAATTCCCTCCCTGGACTCCTTCCAATACAAAGGCGCAGAGAGGGTCACACCGTGTGGTTTTAGTCGGTTCGAGTCCGACACACCACCCCGCCGTAACCCCCGACGGGGTGACGGTCCGCGGGGATTTCCACACGTAAAAAAAAAAAAAAAAAAAAATGGGTACTAGATAACTGATATAAATACATAAACATACTTTTTTTTGTAAATAAATACATACATAACCGTTGATTACTTTAACGAACTCGGATCGGTTTTAGAATCTATAGGTCCTGAGTACGAACATCACATCATCATGGGCGACTTTAATTCTGATCTCCTGTCTCAAAACTCCCCCCGCTATCGTAAGCTCTTGTACACACTGGAATCTACAGGCCTACACGTTTTACCGCTTCAAGCCACACGCTACATATTTCAGATACTGCTCATCGATCTCTTTGCCGTATACCTCTTTTGATGGGGAATTAATTACCAGTGGATTCTAGTTTAACATGTGGTGTGTTGGCGGTATATACTTTTTTTAATTACAGTTATGTTCTTTGATTGGACTCGTTGTCTTCTTCTCTCATGTTCTATTATATCAAACGCTTTGTTAAAATGTACGACCACTAGGTTTTATATTTTATTATATTCTATATATTTTTGTAAGATTTGCCTTAGAGCATAAATCTGGTCTCTTGTCTAAAATTTGCTTCGAAATATAGCACAAGCTATACCTAAGGAACAATCCTTAGGTTTCTTTTATTCTCTTCTAAAGTATTGGTATTCTAGTTAGTATTATTTTTGAAAATATTTTATAAATGTTAGACATTATGCTGATCGGTCAATAATTTCCTACATTGCTTTAGTCTCCTTTTTATTGCATAATATAAAAGATTTTACAAAAAATAATACCCAATTTAAAAGATTATATAAAAAATATATAGAATAATGTCAACATTTAAAATTGGCATTATGTCTTCTGTATATATGTTTCTCTTTTTGTCTTTTATATAGATTTTTGTAGTATTAAGTAGCGATTTTTAAAATGCTTGATCTTTTGCTAGTTTTCCGTAGAATTTCCCTAGAAAAAAAAAAGATTCCGACGAATTGAGAACCTCCTCCTTTTTTTTAAGTCGGTTAAAAAGGTGCGAAAGTATTTCATTTTCCAATATCGCTTTTATGGCGTCTATTTCGTAAAAACGAAATTTACGTACCCCTAGTTACTATATATTAATAAAAGATAGGACCTCTTGGAACATCATATCCATCATATCAAGGAAATATAGGTACTTCAAAGTAAACATGACCTAAAAGTTTACACAATTATGCCAATAAACCTATATATTATCTATTTGTAAGGAGCGTGTGCCCTACTGATAAATAAACAAATATGTATCTATAATGACCGCAGAGCATTCTGGATTTCACTTTTGTAAGTAAATCGAAACTATATTTGGAAAAAAGCTTGAGTTAAGTAAAAAATGTACTTTTTAAATCTAAGTTTTCCGAAAATATTAAAGTATTTCCTCAAGAAAAACAAAACTGTGTTTATGTATTTTTTACTTAACTGTGGATATCGATAATTTTATGATAGTATTCTGTTCACGTAAATATTAATCGTAAGGAATGTGTCTACAAATGTCAAATGATGATTCAGTCTTTTTGAACGAGAGTGTAAACAAGTATGGAAAAGTCACTTCGAGTATTTTAATGTATTTAAAAAAGAATAACTGAAAACCAGGAAGTTAACATAGGGTTGGTTTTAAGAGCGGAATCCAATAAAAAATTATTGCAAGTGCTACGTATGATTAGAAGACAGCACAATTTAACGAAACAGTTTCTCGGTGCAGCCTCGACCCTAATGCACCGACATGGCACTATGTTCACGTGTCTTTATTGGGGACGCGATAATTGTATTTTAATCACTGAGTGCAATAGCATTTCAGTCGTTTTGAGTCCGTATATAGCCTCACCTGGTCAGGTGAAGTGGAGGTTTCCAATGAGATGGGGGACAATATGCTTCCCTAAAGTTTAAGGAATATTATTGATTACTTAAAAGTAAGATGGTGATCTCTTAAATTCCAAGTACTTTTACCAAGACCTTACCGTCAATAATATTTTATGATGTATGGGATAAACGATCAGACGGGTCACCTGATGGAAATCATGACCGTCACCCATGAGCCCTAACAATTCAGGAGTCGTTTAGAAGTCATACTCCATACATTATAATAATATATAGATGTAGTATTTGGGTATGTAAATGTTTAATTATTATGTGCATTAATATCAGTATTTAAGTAATGTGTATGGGTAGGTTCTGTATTTAATATTATGTTCCGTATACGTACCTATGCTTTAATTCAAAAACTTATCTTTCTTAAAACGTTTGGCTCTACAACGCCCTAAAAGAAAAGTGGCCAGAATCTTTACTACTGGACGAGGAGTATCAGATGTGGACAGCTTGTACAGCAGGCCGGAGTACCAGACGAACGCCTTCTCAATATCAAGGAATACTGCAACAACCCGCTCGTGCTTATTACGCGGAACTGCGATATCATGCAGTATCCTCGCGAGCTGATGTGTCGTGGAGTGTTCGGGAAGAAATCCGAACTGTTCATCGCGTGGCTGGAGGTGTGGTGCCATGTGCAGCAGTAGCAGTTATGGGGCGATAGCTTCCCGGGCAACGTGATGACTCTGCCAAGTCGCCATGAGGTGGAAAAATGTGTACAGTGCGAAGGATGCCTTTAAAGAGCCCCGTCAACGTCGCGATCGCTCGCGGAGGTAGGTGACGCAAGGCTTCAGTGGTGACCCGGTCGGGACTGGGAGCTTTTCGGAGGGGCATTTGCCGAATCATCCGCTGAATTTTGACTGGGGGAGAATACGACGGGGTCCTCAGTCAAGGCTATCGGTTGTTCGAAGTATAAGTCAAGCTTTCTCTCGACCCTACTCCCTTTCCCCTCGAACTGTGCTTCCAGAAAGTCGGCGAACACCTCCGCTCGGTCCTCAGCACGGTAACGTGGAGTTCTGTCATAAGCCAGCAAGGGCCTAATTGGAGCAAGTTTCCAACTACATAGGCGGCGACATAGGCGGCGTATATCCGACCAGTCATCACTGGCTCACTCGATGGTGCGTTGCCACGATTCCGCTGCATTTGTTGTCAACGCGACAGAGATCTTCGCAGACAGAGGTTTGAGCTGGGATTTAATGGTCGGGCATCGAGTGGCCTGCCACTGCTGTCGCAATTTCCTCTTCCTCTCGATCATTACCAGGATATGGGGAGTTGGATGGTATATAGCCAATAGCCTTCCTGGATAAATGGGCAATTTAACACATAATATTATTTAAAGACGGATCAGCACTTCCTGAGATTAACGCGTCAAAGTAACCAGCTTTGGCTTTATAATATTAGTATAGATTTAGTTATCAAAGAGTTCGATAGAAATAGTACATTGTTCACCGAGGGAGGAAAGGAACCGATTACTAGCGAGGGAGCAGTTTGTGGCCCGAAGGCGCAGCCTAGGGCCACAATACTCCCGAGGTAGGAATGGGACTTTCACCCGAGTGCTACACAGTGCTTTGTACACCACTTTGACACCATGTAAGACACAATTTAGATTAGAATTTGAGATAATATTTATAAATATTTCGTGTTTCTTTTGTTTTTTTTTATTCTTCACAAAAGGATGTCAGTGGCACGGAGATTCCATATTTAAATTATATGAAAACTCTTTGGCAGGCGCGCGCCATAGATCAGATAACACATGAGAAATGAAAAATTCATACAACTTTCTCTCCCGCTAAAACACGTTGGAAATGGATTTTCATACATTTTTTCCTCCCGCTTATTTAGGTCTAGGAAAAGACTAGCTTTCTCTTTTCATTTTCAGGGAATAATGAATACTGTTCCGATCAGGTGTAGTATAAATGATATTCATATCAGTAGGTCATACTATTATAGTTCGCTATGACTCTGACCCTTCAGAGTACTACTACTATCTTTTACTATCTTATCTTTTACTACTACTTTTCTACTATCATATTAATCTGCCTAGTCTGTAAGGTTTACTAGTTTCACGCAAGCGATAATCAAAACAACGATCTAATAAAGTTCATAAAGTGATATAGATTGACACACAGTATCACGAACGTAAATATAGGTTGTTGCATGATACTTGTTAAATAATAAGTTTCTGACTATTGATCGTGACTCCGTTCCCGTACTGACTGAGTCTGTCAATATTTTTTCCTCATCATCAGTCTTTATCGATCCACTGCTAGACACCGGTCTTTCCTTCGAAAGGAGGACTTGATTTACTATAGAGGGCCAGACGGGTGTTTTGTCGAGTTTCCCTTTTATTTACAAAGTTTTTGCGTTATTCTGGTATTACATTCGTTGGCCAGGTTCAGTACTCGACCGAGGTTCGGTGCGTACATCTGTCCCGCTTGTCATTTACTTGAAAATTCATCTATTGTCTACATTCATCTATTGTCTGCCAAATTATTAAACAGCAATTTAACTACTCGTAAACGCGTCCATTTCGTGTGTCACTGTGCGAATCCAGTCAGTTTGTTGTTTGGTCAGGATAGCACTCAGTCGTCAGGACCGAGTGAACGCACCTATCGTCAGTATTTTTTTTTAATATAAATTCTAAGGTCTGCTTAAGAAGCTAGTAACAATACAAGCTCTGCTTAGCTTTGAACTCAATGGCATTGTGTGTTAGACTTTCGAAATATTCTTAATATTTTAGAAACCTGTGACCCTTCTTGGCCCTCTTAAAGTTTTTTAAGAATATTTATAAAAAGGCATCGTGCACGATACTAAGCCCCGTTAGAAACAAATTGGAACAGTTTTCTTTAGGATGCGTAACACATATTCATTGAGTACATAAAGCGACTAACTTCATTAATTAACTGACACTAGAATAAATGATAGATGACGTCAGTCTTACACGTAAATATAGTTCGCGCTTGCTTTGTTTTTGTTGTGGCATGTGGAGTATCACATGGATATCACGCCAAAAGAAGGTGGAATTCTAATAATAATTGCAGGTGCATGATTCAGAAACGTGACCCTGGGTAGTGAAAATCGAGAACGAAAAAAGAGCAAGATTATAATCGTCCAGTCTATTTTCTGGACCGTTGCCGAGATGTTCAAAGACGCCTAAGGAACAACGGAGAGGGAAATGTTCAGACTTTCTGTGCGTTATCGAATGAGAAGGAGATCCGTAGAAGAACCAAGGTCACTGACATTCCCTGGATAATTGCTATACTTGAGTGGCAATTGGCGGGACTAGATATAAACTACTAGAGATTGCAAATCGAATCCTCGTAATTCGTACTACATATTAATTTAGAATGATTCTAATTAGCAACAATAACTAAATTGATTGCAACTTACTAGTAGGTATGTAATAAACCAAGCAATGTCAAGGTTATATATATATAAATGAAACTATAACTAGAAATAGTACTTAGGTATAGCATGACAAATGAATAGATATTATATTAAGTATGTTTCGATAAGACGACGAATCCATACTTGATATGATAAATTGGTAAGCAACTCTTCTGTCTGTTTGTTTATTATGCTTTCACGTCTAAACTGTTACACTGATTTAAATCAAATTTGGTATGGAGATACTTTGATTGTTGAGAAAGGACAGCCTATTATTTACTGCAGTACCCGACAAAAACGCGAACAGAGTCACGGGCAAAAACGAGATTATAATAAATAGTAAAAACATCATAAATGCTATAATATAGTTTTCAACAAATAACTGTAAATTAATTTATTAAAGTTGCGTGAATTTATGATTTTAGAAAATCGTAACTCATTTATTTACCTAATTATCAAGGCATGACAGAGGCGTGCTATATACAAACAATTACTTTCTGAAGCGATTAAACTAAATCACGTTTTGCGACATGCTTAGATAATAGTAATATAAACTCTGCAATTGTGTATGTATAAATAAGGCAATATTGAATAACTTTCGATCATCGAGGGCAAAAAGCCATGTTTAACTAAAATGTCTAATGTCA
This sequence comes from Phragmatobia fuliginosa, assembly GCA_932526445.1. NCBI lineage: Eukaryota > Metazoa > Arthropoda > Insecta > Lepidoptera > Erebidae > Phragmatobia > Phragmatobia fuliginosa. The sequence continues at coordinate 7,517,354 of OW052064.1, read as the reverse complement.
ATTGTTTACTAAAGCAGTTTTATGTTCGTAAACACGACTTTGATGATAGATACACTTCCCTTACATAAGTCATAAGTACCTAAGTACATAATCAATGTTTCTAAGAAAATATTTTCGTTTTAATATCCAACATTGACCTTTTTTTTTTTTTTTTTTTTTTTTTTTCCGTGCGGAAATCCCCCCGGATGCCACATAATTGTGGCTATGTCGGACTCGAACCGACCAAAACCGCACGCCTTCTCGGGCACCAGAAGTCGGGAAACCAGGTGCACCCTCGAAAGGAAAAACCCTGGGACCCCAACGTACCTCGGGCCATCTTTGTTTTCAGATGGCCTCCTACTATGCGAGAACGAATGAAATCAACTTGCCACCCCGGCCTGCTTCTGCTAGGGTGGCAGGTGGCCTCACCTGTCACCCCCAGGCCTGCGCTTATGGAGGACGGAGATCGTTTTGCGATCTCCGGCGCCTGAGTCGCCTGCGGTACCTAGCCCGTTGCCGGGCCTGGCGGACCGGGAGGGTTCTGAACCTCTCCCGGTCCCGCTCCGCCATCTCCTTTGCAAGCATAACTTGCTCACAGTAAGAGACAGCGGAGTTCCACGCACTCTCGCTCCGTATCATGGCCGCAATCATGTTACCGAGCGAGAGAATTCCCACTCCGATGGCCGCCACGAGATCTCGCCTCGGCTCCTCCCACGCCGGACACTCTGCCAGTGTATAAAGCGCCGTGTCCACGCTGCAGCCATCGCAGTGGTGGCACTCAGGCGTTGGCTCTTTGCGGATCAGACACAGATGATCACCGAAACAACCTTTTCCAGTGATCACCTGCGTCAGCCGGTAAGAGAGGGTTCCGTGACGCCTCTCGAGCCAATCCTCCATAAGGGGTCTTATCGCCGCAATAACGGCGTGCCCAGCGCTCGGTTGCCCAAGTCGTTCCCTCCACTCTTCCACGAGGGCCTGGTGGAGCTGGGATTTCTGAGCTTCGATTTCTGAAATCTCAGGACTCTGACCCAGCTCCCGCGCCTCCTTGCGCCACTGATAAAGTGCCGCAAGGGCTCTCGCAGCCAGATCCCATGGTGGAGTTCCAGCCAGGAGACTCGCCGCTTCAAAAGAGATCGTGCGGTACCCTCTTATGATCCTAATGGCCAGCACTCGCTGTGGTCGTCTCAGCAACGCAGCGTTGCTGGCCTTTAGGGCCTCCGCCCATACTGGGGCCCCATAAAGGGCCATGGACCGCACAACTCCAGCGTAGAGTCTCCTACAGGAGTCATCGGGCCCCCTCATATTGGGCAGCAACCGTGCTAATGCACGCGCCACTCCAACCAACTTGGGGACCAGACTTTGGAAATGATGTCCAAAGTCCCATCGGCCGTCGAGTACCAGTCCCAGATACCTCATAGAGGGCTCGATGCCGATGCGAGTGCCTCCTGCTATCAGGCTGAGTCCCTCAGGTGGCTTCATCCGAGGCCCGTGGAAGAATAAGGCCTCCGATTTGTGTAGAGCCACCGTAAGACCCAGCCGCTGGATTCGTTCCACCACTTGGGCAACCCCGGTCGTGGCCCTAACGATTGCCTCACGGTGCGTCCCACCACACGCAGTCACTAGCGTGTCGTCCGCATAGCACGTGACGGCGACACCATCAATGAGTGCACCGCGAAGCACCCAATCGTAGCCAATGTTCCACAGGAGCGGCCCTAAGACCGACCCCTGCGGAACACCGCACGACATTTCACGCCGTCCGAGACCGGTCCTACAGGGGTAGATGACAGCTCTCTCTGACAAATACGCCCCGACTATGCGACGGAGGTAAAGAGGCACTCGGTGGTATACCAGCGCCTCTTTGATGCAACTCCAGGGCAGGGTGTTAAATGCGTTGGCGATGTCCAAAGACACCGCCAACATCACCTCGCCCCGGGAAACTGCTTCGTCCGCTAGAGCCTTCACACGCATGATCGCATCCACGGTGGAGCGCCCTTGACGAAAACCGTACTGGTTGTCCGCCAGATCCGGCCCCACTCTTAAGAGATGCTTGACGAGGCGCCATGCAATCACCCTTTCAAAGAGTTTGCACACCTCGTCAAGCAAGACTATAGGCCGATAGGCGGATGGTGTGTCCGCCGGGCGCCCCTCCTTACGGATGAGGACCAGTTTCCCCGTCTTCCACAATTTCGGAAACTGACCCTGCTCGAAACATGCGCTGAAGAAGGCTCTCAGTCGGGGCTCAAGAGACTCGTCATCTAAAGCCAGGACCCAAGCTCGACCTGGAATGCCATCGGGTCCTGGGGCGGTGGTTTTGGCTTTGAGCCGGTCCACCGCCACTGCAAGTTCTGCCCCTGTGACCTCAGGCACATCGTCGTCATTCACGTTAGGCGCTTCAGGCGCTGAAGGCGGAGCCATGTGTGGTGGAGTATGTACCAACACTCGCCCTGGAAAAAGGGAGCCGACGACCTCCTCAAGCAACTCTGGCTGAAGACACCGAGTCAGTGGTGGAGCCCATGGGCGCATCTTGCCCCTAACCATTCGGTAAGGGCGTCCCCATGGATCCCGCTCCAGTGTCTCCAGCAACTCGCGGCGGGCCTCAATCTTGGCCCGCTTTATCGCTGCCTGAAGGGTCCTCTTGGCAACCCTGTATTCCACTAACAGCTCCGCCTCTCGGGCTGCCGCATCCTCGAGGCGGCGACGCCTCCTGCGGAACCTGGACCACTGACGGCGCGCGGTCACGCAGGCTTGTCGCAGCCTAGCGATCTCCGGCGACCACCAGTAGACCCGGCGCCTCACAGTATTGGGCTGAACCCTAGGCATCGCCGCATCGCAGACGCGGGTCATGGCCTCCCGGAACCATTCTGCCTCGGCGTCCACATCGATAGGCCCTTCAGGTACAGGGGCCCAGGCCTGAACAATGGCAGCTTCCAGGAGGAGCACCCGATTCAAACGCTTGAGCGCCCAACGTGGCTCAGGTGGAGCCGATATGGCCACCGCGTCACCCGTGGGAGCGGAGACATCAAACCGTATGTATCGGTGATCCGAACACGTCTCCTCCCCCACAACGACACGCCAGTTCTGAACACGACGCGCCAACGAGGGGCATGCAAATGAGATGTCCACAATCGAGCTGCCCCTCGCCGTCACAAACGTGGGTACGGCTCCCCGATTTAGGACAACTAGGCCAAATCTATCGGCCCAGTTCTCTAGTGCTCTGCCCCTCGGGTTTGTGCTCTGAGAACCCCATGCCTCTGACCAGGCGTTGAAGTCCCCGAGCACAAGAACCGGAAGGGGCGACAAGCGTCGACGACGACGGCCAACTGAGCGAGCCATTGCTCATATTCAGTTATGTCTCGGTTCGGCGTGAAATAAGCAGCCACGACCGCTATATTCCCAACTACCGCCGCTACGCAACCTCGTTCCCTAGCAACCACGGCGAAAGGAGGGGTGCCGGCGGCGGTTCCATGCACCAGTGCCGCCGAGCCATCCAAATCAGTCTCCCAGGCATTCCCAAGAAAACGATGGATGTATGGCTCGGCGACAGCGGCAATGTGGATAGACCACTGTGCCATGCTCTGGAGCAGAAGGTCCTGAGCGATAGCACCGTGGCCCACGTTCGCCTGAAGGATGCGGAGATGTAAATCCATTATTGGATTTCCATCTCCACATTCCGTCGCGAATCTTGCCGCTCTCTTGCGACCCCCACCGCAGTCTCCGGGGAGCAGCTAAGAGGCTGGCCTCCCGGCTTAGGCCCTGACAAGGCGCAGGCCTTACTACCGACCCTGTGGTCGGCAGGTTTGTTCTCTGCTACGCACCTAAAACAACGCAGTGGCGCGTTGCAGCCTCCCGCCTTATGACCAGACTGGCCGCAGCGGAAGCATAAGTCACCTACAGTAACCTCCGCTGTACACTTCACCCCCACATGCCCCACCGACAGACACCGGAAGCACCTTGCCGGCCGGGCAGGCAGGAGTCGTGCCTGCGCCCTGAGGAAACCTCCAACCAGGAGGGTACGTCCATCCGCGACCTTTTGGGCCACTGCGATAGGGCAGCTGACGACCGCTGCCCCCTGTCCGCTGGGGCCAAAGCGTATTGCTCCGGCTTTCACGTTCTCTAGGGAGCAGCCTCCGGCCTCCATCACAGCGGACCTGAGTTCGTCTGACGTGACAGAGTCGTCCAGGCCAGCAATCCGAACTTCAGCGCATTTTACGGGCCTGGACACTCGGACATCAGCCGCGTCCAATGCATCCCTAATCTTAGACGCTAGGGCGTCAGCTTTGGGGCCACTGGTAGCGCCGGGGATCTCGAGGAGCCGGGCTCCGGTCCGGGTGTTTTTACATCGGACGCCCGGTATCTCAAGAGCCTTGAGGTCAACTTTGGCCTTGACTTTCGCCAAGACCTCTGCGTACCCCAAACCTCGCTCCGCTGCTTCTTCAGTCAGAGTGACAACGACAACGACGGCCGTAGAGCGAGGGGCGCGAAGCCTCCTTGGCGCTCCCATCGCAGCGGCGGCAGCTTTTTTGGCTTTTTTAGCTGCTTTTTTAGCGGCCTTCCGACTCTTCTTCTCCCCAACCTGTATCCAGCCCTCTTGCTGTGTGTTCTGGGGATCAGTGGGGGCTGAGGTTAGAGTTTGGATTGATTTTCCATCCTCCTTTCCTTTTCCCTTAGTGACCGTCTGACATTGCGCCTTAGGCACTGGTCTGGCAACCCTGGTTGTTGGTTGGGCTGTTGCCCTAGCAGCATCCGCATACGTTGTTCTTGCTGGGGTCAGAGGTGGGTGATAATGAGCGCTCTCTACTGCAGAGATGCGCTTCATCAGTCGCTCCTCCATCTCCGCCATTAGACGGACTATGTCCGGTTCCACCCGACAGGACGGTGTTACCAGTGTCGTTGACGATGGTGCCATCGTGACACCAGGGTTGACACATGTGGAAGCCCGCGCCCTCTCTCTTTCTTCGGCGAGTTTTGCTTCGAGGCGGGCTTTCTCCTTTTCGTGGGCCCTGTTCTCGGCCACGAGGAGTCTTCCCGCCTCGACTATGCTGCGCACTACCGCTAACAGGGGCTCCTGCTCCCGGGACTCGGGACCTTGAGACGCCTGGAGGAAGCAATCGGCTGCAACGATTGCCTCTTCAATGCGATCCACTGGGTTCCCTCCTTTACGGCGTAGCTCCTCCACGCTTAAGTCAGCGCAGCTCGTTCCAGTAGTACTTGCCCTGTCAGATTCGATCTTTTCAAAGAGGGCCTGAAGCAAGATCTCACCCTCGGCCCTCTTACCACAAGTCTGTCTTGCTGGAGTACTCTGCCCAGTCTTTGGAGGCCGGCCTCCACCTCGAGCCCCTCGACGGCTAGTACGGACGGCTTTTGTTATCTTGCCCTCGTCACTGGAGGGCGATTCCAGTGAGCATTTCTCTCCTGAACGGGGCTGTCGTCTTTTTCGTTTTTGTGTGCCCTGTTGGTACCGCTCTACAGCTGACAACATCGGGGTACTAGCTTCGCTGTTTTCTGAGGCAGTGTCGGAATCCAACACTGCCAGTATTGCCGCGTCCTCCGCGTTGAGTCGGTCGCCGGATTTACCGCTCGGCGACGGGCGGGTTGGGCATTGGTTGCTCCCCCCAGAATACGAATGGGAGCTGCCGGAGCCGTTTGGCTCCGGGAGGGACTCCCCAGACGCATTGCGTCCGGGACCCTCCTGGGTAGATTTATCTTTCTGTTTACCCATGCCATTAAAATTGAGTTTAGCGTCCTCCGACATGACGCCCTTGGCACTGGACTCCCTCCAGCGACTCAGCCCATTGCCAGGCGTCAGAGCGTGGGCTTGGGGTTTTTTATAGAGGTTTACATCCTCGCGACTCCTAAGAGCCACCGGTCCTGTCCGTTCAGGGTTGCGGTTTGGCCGGACGGAGTCTGCATCAGACCGAGTCCGTCCGCCCCATGGTTTTTTAAAGAGGTAACCTTCCTCGTAGCCCTCAAAGAGCCGTCGTTTCTGAATGCCGCGGCATTCAGACTTGCGACTTGGTCGGAAGGTGGTCTGCATCAGACCATCGTCCACCACCTCTGGTCAACACCAGCAGTGAAGAACTCTTCCGCCCTCTATCGTTCTCTCCACTGTGCCCTCCGCTTAACGGAGGGATACGTGGAAAGCCTCCGAACAACCCTCAAAGAGTTGCTTCCACCTCGGCCGGAATCTGCCGAAGGCGGCAACGTCTCCCCCGCTGAGCAGGAGAGGCGCTGCCGTCTCCTGCTTTCACGTCTAAACTGTTACACTGATTTAAATCAAATTTGGTATGGAGATACTTTGATTGTTGAGAAAGGACAGCCTATTATTTACTGCAGTACCCGACAAAAACGCGAACAGAGTCACGGGCAAAAACGAGATTATAATAAATAGTAAAAACATCATAAATGCTATAATATAGTTTTCAACAAATAACTGTAAATTAATTTATTAAAGTTGCGTGAATTTATGATTTTAGAAAATCGTAACTCATTTATTTACCTAATTATCAAGGCATGACAGAGGCGTGCTATATACAAACAATTACTTTCTGAAGCGATTAAACTAAATCACGTTTTGCGACATGCTTAGATAATAGTAATATAAACTCTGCAATTGTGTATGTATAAATAAGGCAATATTGAATAACTTTCGATCATCGAGGGCAAAAAGCCATGTTTAACTAAAATGTCTAATGTCAATTGTTTACTAAAGCAGTTTTATGTTCGTAAACACGACTTTGATGATAGATACACTTCCCTTACATAAGTCATAAGTACCTAAGTACATAATCAATGTTTCTAAGAAAATATTTTCGTTTTAATATCCAACATTGACCTGATAAAAAATGGTTTTATTTCTTACAATCGTAATAAATATGATTGCATGCTTAAATCTAAAAGTTATTATAGAACTAAATAATAGTTCTGTGAATTGGCAACAGTGGCAACTTCTGAGAAGTAAGTAGGTATAATGTAAAAAATTGGTCAAGTGCGTGTCAAGTCACGCATAGAATAGGGTTCAGTAGTCACCTATAATGACAGGTCGATTTAAAATCATGTCCAAAAAAATGATTTAGCTTTAAGTTTTAAATAAACGCCCTTTATAGTTGAATAACTCGAAAACGGATATTCAAATCAAAAATTGGCTCGGAAACCTCTTTAATAGAACTATCTAATGTCACCTGATGATTATCTCACACGATGGGGTGGACGCAAGAAAAAAAATCGTATAGGCGAGTTATTCCAATTTTTTTTTCTTGATTTTATTTCATTACTTTGTCGTCGATATGTTTTGCACATATCCATGTCAAGTTTCATTTTTCTAGCGTGAGCCGTTTAGATGTTAAGTCGAGGACGGACGGACATGACGAAACTATAAGAGATCTGAGTCATGTACTACGGAACCCTCACTAGCCAAGTCAGATCTTATGATTCAATATATTATCCAAAGTTATAACTTTGGATAATATAGGTATCTCCTTATAAGGAGAAATTTTGCATTATATTTGAAATTGTTTGTTTTTTAACTTGGTTAGAGTCATTTTGGCATCAAATTAATAAAAAAAACAGTATGTTTTTTAAGCTGTCATAAAATATTTTATGATGTTACCATCATCTTTAAAATACTGAAATAATTATTTATATAGTACTAAATCTCAGTTATTACGTAATAAATTAAAAACTATGGCGTCAGTTGTAGTGATTGTATCTTTTAACTGAAATGTTTGGACTAAAAAAAGGTGGAACCCGTTACACATGCACGTGGAACCTTAAAATCTCCATAAAGATTGTTTGTTTGACAACTTTGAGTGCTGATTCGTACATGACATGTACAGTACAGTACCATATAGTTTTGTTAGAAGAATTAATTGAAAAAAGATAATAGAATAATAAAAAAATAGTTCCTGACTTATTCCTTTATAGGTATTTATCTAACCACCTACCTGTGGCTTGTGGAACTTTTTAAATCATCTGTCCTGGGTTAGTCTTATTTATAGGTCAGTCAGTGATAAAAATGACGATTGTTTGACTTTTGTATCCAAAATAAAAACGCAAGTCTCAATATTTTTTTTTTTTTTTTTTTTTTTTTTCTCATTAAATCTGCGATCAGTCAAGTAACTATAAGCAGATGAGCTGAAAGGAGAGAACGTTTTGGATAGTTTGGGCCACTGCTACAAACTTCCCTTACTTAAATAGCACATTGGCTCTTTTCAGTCTATTTATTTGATTTGGTACCAAAAGCATTTTTGTTAGGGGGTTTGGATGACCTTCCAGTCGTTCTAGGTACTTTCCAGAATATATTTGAGCTTCCTGAGTAACAGTTCTCATGTCTAGGTATTCATAAATTTCAGAAGTGCGTGTAAACCAAGGTGCACCGCAAATGGTCCTTAGGATGCTGTTTTGCATTCTTTCTAGGCAAAGAATATTTGATTTGCTAGCTGACGACCAGAGCTGGATACCATAAGTCCATATTGGTTTGATGATCGAGCAATAAACTCTGAGTTTGTTGCTCAGAGAGAGGGTGGACTGCCTTCCAAGTAACCACAGGAGGTTTCTGAACCTATAGTTAATTTCATCCCGTTTGTGTTTAATGTGATCTTTCCATGTCATACGTTGGTCCAGATGGAATCCCAAGTATTTAACACAGGTAGTTTGGGGTAAGGGATCCTGGCCTAAGTTAACCGTAGGGCATCGTTTTTGCCTAAGTGTGAAGGTTATGTGTTGTGACTTATTGGCGCTTGCTTTAACGCGCCATTTGTTAAACCAGGCAGAGGTCATGTCAAGTTGCGACTGTAATATCCTACTGGCCTCGATTGGGTCGCAGCTAGATGTGAGGAACGCAGTGTCGTCAGCAAAGGTAGCAACTGTTACATTTGGAGCCTGGGGGAGGTCATAGGTAAATATGTTGTATAACACAGGACCGAGGACCGATCCCTGAGGTACTCCGGCGCGAAAGGTGTGAAGGGATGATCTGGCATTGCCCAATTTAACCCGGTACAATCTTCTATCGAGATACGAAACCAGCAAAGGATAGTAAGAGTGTGGGAGTGTTTGTTTAATTTTGCACAGCAGACCCTTATGCCAGACGCGGTCAAAAGCCTGCTGAACATCCAGAAACGCCGCTGAGCAGTATTCCTTCTTTTCGAGGGAATTTCGTATTGAATTACAAACCCTATGAACCTGTTCCAGAGTAGAGTGGTCCCTGCGAAACCCAAATTGATGATCGGGAATTATATGATCCTCATCCAGATGCCTTTTTAGCCTTGTCAGAAGTACCCTCTCCCAAAGCTTTGACAGTATTGGGGTAAGACTAATTGGTCGATACGATGTCACTTCATTGATTGGTTTTCCAGGCTTTTGAATCATCACTATCTCGGACACCTTCCATAGGGCAGGAAAGTATGAGGTCCGCAGTATGGCGTTAAAAACAATCACAAGGAAAACGACGCACTTCCTAGGGAGTTCTTTCAGTATTCTTGGTGAGATTAAATCGAACCCTGGGGCCTTATTCAATGCCAACCTTGAAATCTCCCCAGCCAGTTCACGTGGAGATGTCGGTCTTATAGGAAAACTCAGCTGGAGGTCTTGGTTCAGGATGACATCAATTTCCGGGTCATCCGGGTCTTCAGTTTCGTTTGGTTTGAACACATCAGCCAGGTGAGCTGCAAACATTTCGAACTTTTCCGAGTCAGTACGGGCCCAAGAATTATTCCTTTTGATAGGAGGATGGCATTGTTGAGGTTGAGCTAAGGATTTTGTGGCCTTCCACAGTGAATGGTGGCCACTATTATTGGGCGACAACATTTCTAGTTTCCTGCGGAGGGTTTCGCTTTTTAAATCGGAAAGGGTATTTTTCAGCTCAACAATTGCACGGTTAAGTCTACATTTATCCTCTTTATTGCGAGAGAGGTGCCAGACTCTGCGTAGTCGTCGTTTTTCAGCTATCTTCCTTCGGATCTCTACAGGAATAGGTACACTATGTAAAGGTTGTGTTAACTCTGGGGTGTTAATCCAGGCTGCTACCTGGATGAGATTGGTAATATAAAGACAAGCCTTTTCAATATCATCTGGACCTTTCATCGAGACATTCAAGTTGATGTTGGATTCGAGGTATTCTCTGAAGTTCTTCCAATCAGTTTTCATATTATGCAGGTTGTCCTTATTTCTGTCATTATACATGATGGTAGTACTTAGTATCAGTATAACCGGTGTATGATCGGAAGATCCATCGAGACTCGAATGAATATGAGTATACAGGTGACTTATATTTTTAGTAATGAAGAAATCCAGAAGATCCGGCAGCTTATTACTATCAGTGGGCCAGTATGTCGGCTCGCCAGTTGACAGTGGCATTAACCGATTTGCATCAACACTTTTCTTCAATTCTCGTCCCCTGGTAACTGTTGTCCTTGCTCCCCAATAGGTATGTTTTGCATTCCAGTCCCCGCCCACAATAAACCGGCTGCCCAAGGTTTTAAAAAAATCCGTAAACATTGGCGCTTTTATAGAGTGACGCGGTGGGCAGTAGACTGCCGAGAGGTTAATGTAGCCCGAGTGATCTTCTATTCTCACTGTGGTGGCTTGCAAGTAGTCGGTTGAGTATGGCTGCAGCAAGTAATGTTTAATACAGGATTTGATGGCAATTGCAGAGCCAGCATGTGAACCACCATCAGGGTGCGGAGTGTAATATATGCAGTAGCTGGGGATACATATTCGGCTTCTTGACGTTGTGTGGGACTCAGATATAAGGCAAACGTCCAGCCTATTGGAGTTAAGGAATGTTTCCAATTCGGATTTTTGAGTTATGAGGGGGTCGTTCGTGTCATTCATTAGTTCGTTCGGTTCGTGTAATACACACATGATGCTGCTTGCCAGTTTTATTAGCTTGAACTTGGCTGGACACGCTCCCGCAAGTTTTGACTTAACCTTTGTCTCCCATATCATTTTTTTTCAATAATTTTCTATTTTCACATCAGGCATTGCAAACCAGCAAAGTGGTATCACGCGATTCAGCGGGACCCAGCTCAATTTTATGCTCTGCAGGATTCCGCAATATCTTGCAGATCCGTAATGCGAATCCGCAAGCATCAGCCGGTGCAAATTTAATCAAATTGCCGCCTTTAATCTAATCAGCAACGCTTTATTTCACTACTTTGCTACTTAAATTATTTCATATTTCCAACATTGATTAATTATTTGGTAAAAAAATAAAAGACCATTAGAAGACTAAATTCATATGATACTCGTTGTGAATACAAAAGACTGATTATAACTATTACCTCCGATAAAGATTAGAATGAATATTTTTAGCTAACTAGTATAGTACAAAAGTACCTACAAAGTTCTACCAAATATTGATATTTTTTATGTTTCTGGACTGGACCTTTAATTAATAAATACGTAGCTGAACTAGTGAAATAATTAGTCGAATATAAGTAAGGCGTGGTTGATTTTTGTATTTTCAATTAAAATTTGGTTACAACCATTATAAAGTTAATTATTTTGAATACCATAAAAATTTAAAACAACGCTTGATCCCGCAGTGTGGGATTGCAATCCCTATTTCATACCTCATTCATTAACATCGCTTCTGTAGCCTAAGCGCTACGGTGATACTTACACAAATACAGATTAATATTAGTCGGGTAAGAATTCAGTCATTTTTAGAGTTCCGTAGTTCATGTTCTAAAAGGGTTCATTCAGAATCCTTTTAAATTCGTCATGTCTGTTCACCCGTCCTCGACTCACCGTTTAAACGGTTGGTGCTAGAAAGTTGAAACTTACCTACGCCGGCAAATAAAATTATTGAAAACAATAATTTTATATAATAACAATAAACAAAAATAAAGTGGGGATGTTTTTTTTCTCGCGTGGAGTGTCATTAGATTGATCTTTTAAAAAACATTGTGAGGTTGTTAAAACCATTTTTTGATATAGGTATCTGTTTGCAAGTTATTAAACTTTAAAGCGCATTTTTTGTAGAAACAGGGTGTCCCCGCCTTCTCTATGATAAGCTAAGCGGCTGGCTCAAAAATCTGAAAAAAAAATATTAGCAGTCCATATTGAACTTTAAAGGAAAACTATAGAGGTTTAGATAACGGTTTGATCGGAGCTTGATGATGTTATATGGTTGTGGCAACTTCCACATACATGGCAAGCGACATAGCCTAAGACCGTTTTGTCTTTATAGGGTTAATTATTAAGCACCGTCATTAATTGTAACTATGTTAAGTAAGAGATAAATAAGGTTTTTCTTATTCTCAATCTATAATCTTAATCGATAAATGGGCTATCAAACAGTAGATTTTTTTTTCAAATTAGACCAGTAGTTCATGAGATTAGCACGTTCAAACAAACAAACTCTTCAACTTTATAATATATACTAACGAGCTAGCAGTCACACTCAGTCCCGTATTTGTCTTCCATTGCCCGTGATGTTATACCGATATAAAACGCTCAGAGCCGAGTGGCCTTAGGTGATTGGAAACAATCACCGAGGTTAAGCAACGACGGTGCGGTCAGACCTAGATGGGTGACCGTATGTGGCATAACATGTTATGAGTCTGAAGTCACGTGAAGCAGTCGGTCCCGGTTGATATCATAAGATATCAGTCGTTAAGCTTAGTCCAAAGGCAAGATTACTCTGCCAGGGTGGGGACGTATGGCCCTAGCCCTCTCCTGAGAGGAAAATGAAATCCTAAATCTTCAGTGTTGGACAGTAAATTTGTCTAAAAAGACTACTCATATACCACTGTATTCATGTAGTCTATGTTCTTTCTCAAAAAAACCAAGTATCTTCTATAGAAAACTAGTTTCGCATGCAGTTCCTTTAACATCGAAGTAAATGCACGCCAATTTCATTGAAATCGATGCAGCGATTTAGCCGGAAACAGAGACATAGAGAGACGTACTTTCAAATTTATTATATTGATATGGAAATGAATTTCATTAGAAGATTTCTTTATTAAAAGACACTTTTACTATAAACGGTTACATAGTAGGCAATGGAATAAATCACTGACATTGATCATTAAAAATAAAATACAATCATACCAAAATTATAAATGTATTACAAAAACATATTTACAAAATATATCACCATTTATAATCTTATACACTATCTACGTATTTCGTTCTAATACTTCTACAACTAATTACAAATAAATATAATAACTAATTGAGCAACTAAATAAGAGAAAATATTACTAACACAAATATGTGTGTACACTACGTCCTACATAACTGGTAGGTACTTATATACTCGTCATAGTAGAATAAATATATATTATGTACTGCATCTTAAAAGGGTGCATACACACTCCTGACTACAACCGCCCAATAGACAAGCAACGTCTGAAACTTATATTAGATGAAATAATTCAACGAATTCTTCCTAGATATAATTATTTTTTCTAAAACACCACTTATCAAAAATAGTAAATCATTTAAAAAGTAGGTACTTAAAATAGAAAAGAAGTAATAATATCCAAAGTAAATATGTATTTAAGTTTGATAATTTTAAAATGTACTGAAAAGGTAGTTCTAAAAACGCTTCACTTGCATCTATAGTTGATAAACTAATTAATAGATGAAGTAATTATTTGGTACATCGAACTGAGCAAATATTTGCAGTATATATTAAATTTAACGTCATTTTGAAATCTTTTCAATTTATAATGTATTTTTTAGTCCAGAATAACATTAACTCATAACAATCAACACATCAATGACGTGCAAACCTTATGGAATTTCGTGTGCCGATTCCAAGTGCGGTCTGCCCCCAGTTTAGTTCGTAGTTGGCGGCGCGTGCGTCATGTCTTGTTCACCTTGTAATGAGAGACGGATAACGCAGCGCGACTGCCACGCTACCAAGCGGCAATTTCGGTACATAGAAATTTCGTCTTCACAACGGAGACGAAATTTCTATGAATTAGAACTGTTTCTTATGTCCGTTGTGAAGACGAAAATAAACACGTATGTAGATAGATATGTATTCATGACACTAGGAAAAATAAAGTATCTAAATATTTCAAATTGTTCGTATCCCTTTAAATTACAAACACAACCACAGCCTCGAACGTTACATTTGTTTACCCCTTTATTATTTATCTACAAAAGAACCAATATCAGCCTAACAAATATAAGAAATTTAAACAAAAAGTCATGAAATTGTAGCTCAAGAACTCTAAAAGTTATCACAGTTTTACCTTTGGACCCATAGAACGAAAATTATGTTTGACTAATTCTTGAACTTGATTGTTTAAAAATATTACAAATGACTAATGAAATCTATTTTAAAACCACATCATTTTAACGTTTAAGCTCATATTTCAATTACAATATATAATAATAGTACTGTAACTGAGAATGACTGACTGAGGCATGATTGGTTTATCGCACGGCGTTAAGTTTCCACTTAAGAAGTATAAAAGCAGCAATCCTCAGCAGAAAGAGATAGATGGTGAGTGCGAGTACGTCCCACCAGAACATGTCGGGAGACATCGCCACCTCGTTCAGGAATGTACGTGGATGTCTGTAACATAGAAATATGTTAAACATTACGATTATCGTGTTCATCGTTCTACTTTCAGCGTGCGTTACCCCAGCAAAAAAGCAAAAAAAATTGGGCCTTAGAGAGATGAGAGTATAACAGAAAATTAGTGTGTTCTGAGGTGTAATTTGTTACAAATAGCAAAATTTGTGCATGTAGTAGTTTAAAAGTTATTCGACAAAAACACTTTTTGCTGGAGTAACGTTTCAAACGTTACCCCAGCAAAAAAATTTTTTTTTAAACGTTTCAGACCCAAACGAAATACATGAATACATAGCTTTTGTTCCGTATTAAATGTTAGCAAACAGCAAAATTTGTGTGAGCTGTGGTTCTTAAGTTATTGACAATTTTCCTGGGGCAATATTTCGGTCTTGTCTAGAACTTGAAAATGGCTAAACGCAGAAGTTTGAAAAAAATACCATCGATAGACCTTCTTTTGCTTAAATTTGTTTAATCATTCGTTTTCAAATTGTTTGAGGAACACCGATGTAATAAAATGGTTTTAAAAATCAGAAAAAACAGTTTTGCTAGGAAACCAGTATACTTACAATCAAATAAAAAGCTGTAACATATAGCCATGGCTTACATTTATAATGACTGTAAATTTAGAATTAGTAACTTCATGCAATATGAAGATATAAGAAAATATTATTAATTTTACATGGTATATTTAAGTCATCGAATACGCAGTTCTTATTAAACAAGGAAACGTGGCAAACTCTAACAAATTTAAGTATATCATCAACAAACAAGCCTGTGAATTTCAGCTATCAATTACGAATATTATAAAAGTTATATGTAAAACAAGAATGTAACAACATTCTCCTATAACCCGAGCAAAAGTAAAAGGTTACGTAAAAGCGACCGCGCCATACATTTAAATATCTTCGTAAATTAACGGCTTAGTATCTGGTATTTTGTACAGTCAACAGAATATTTTTATCAGATTGTAATTTAAATATTTAAACTAATTTTAAAACCTTAATTTTTTTGATTCATACAATTTAATGGCGACTGCACGGTTGGCCTAGTGGCTTAAGTGGTCGCCTCGCCACTTCATACTACGCCAAGTGTCGTGGGTTCAAATCCCACGTAGGACAACACTTTGTGTGATTCACAATTTGTTGTTCTGAGTCTGGGTGTACTTTGTGTCCGTTTCATGTATGTTTGTAAAGTCCCCCGCGACACAGGAATTTATATTCCTAATGCGGGAGTTGTCTTTTTAAAAAAAAAAAAACAAAATATTTAATGCTTCATTCGAATTCAAATTAATGCAAACCAAAATATCATAACTCAGTTGGGAATTGTGTTTTATAAAACAATATAAAAATTACAGAATTTCATATAGTATGCTATATTTTTTCCTTTTTTTGTTCTTGTTATGACAAAAATAATAAGTTACATTCACCGCGATACCATGGAAGCAACAAGAAGGCAACAAATGTAATTTTAAAAAGAATAATGCGTGTAAAATACTGAACACATTCTACAAGGAAAGGACAAGGAAAATTTTACAAGAAAATGTTACTAAACATGGTAAATATTTATTTAATTCATTGTAAAAAGAAACAAAAAAATATCTAAGTTAGTATCTAAACATGTTGAAATTATTCAACTATCTGTGATTTTTCTAAACATTTATGTACTTATATGAGCGTATGAGACTGATTTTAAATAAAAAAAATTAATCATACTCAATTCAATATTCTTGTCACCCGGACCTAACTTTTTTTGTTCGTAACTGTACCAACAAAATATTCTATTAAACCATTCATTTCAGATGTCAGTCGAATGTATGGCGCGGTCGCTTTTACGTAACCTTTTAATTTGGTCGGGTTATAAGAGAATGTTGTTACATTCTTGTTTTACATATAACTTTTATAATATTCGTGATTGATAGCTGAAATTTACAGGCTTGTTTGTTGATGATATACTTAAATTTGTTAGAGTTTGCCACGTTTCCTTCTTTTATAGAAACTGCGTATTCGATGACTTAAATATACCATTTAAAATTAATAATATTTACTTATATCTTCATATTGCTTAAAGTTACTAATTCCAAATTTACAGTCATTATAAATGTAAACCATGGCTATATGTTATAGCTTTTTATTTGATTGTAAGTATACTGGTTTCCTAGCAAAACTGTTTTTTCTGATTTTTAAAACCATTTTATTACATCGGTGTTCCTCAAACAATTTGAAAACGAATGATTAAACAAATTTAAGCAAAAGAAGGTCTATCGATGGTATTTTTTTCAAACTTCTGCGTTCAGCCATTTTCAAGTTCTAGACAAGACCGAAATATTGCCCCAGGAAAATTGTCAATAACTTAAGAACCACAGCTCACACAAATTTTGCTGTTTGCTAACATTTAATACGGAACAAAAGCTATGTATTCATGTATTTCGTTTGGGTCTGAAACGTTAAAAAAAAATTTTTTTGCTGGGGTAACGTTTGAAACGTTACTCCAGCAAAAAGTGTTTTTGTCGAATAACTTTTAAACTACTACATGCACAAATTTTGCTATTTGTAACAAATTACACCTCAGAACACACTAATTTTCTGTTATACTCTCATCTCTCTAAGGCCCAATTTTTTTTGCTTTTTTGCTGGGGTAACGCACGCCTACTTTCAATTGATGGCTTTTTAGCGTGCGTTACCCCAGCAAAAAAGCAAAAAAAATTGGGCCTTAGAGAGATGAGAGTATAACAGAAAATTAGTGTGTTCTGAGGTGTAATTTGTTACAAATAGCAAAATTTGTGCATGTAGTAGTTTAAAAGCTATTCGACAAAAACACTTTTTGCTGGAGTAACGTTTCAAACGTTACCCCAGCAAAAAAAATTTTTTTTAAGCGTTTCAGACCCAAACGAAATACATGAATACATAGCTTTTGTTCCGTATTAAATGTTAGCAAACAGCAAAATTTGTGTGAGCTGTGGTTCTAAAGTTATTGACAATTTTGCTGGGGCAATATTTCGGTCTTGTCTAGAACTTGAAATTGGCTGAACGCAGAAGTTTGAAAAAAATACCATCGATAGACCTTCTTTTGCTTAAATTTGTTTAATCATTGGTTTTCAAATTGTTTGATGAACACCGATGTAATAAAATGGTTTTAAAAATCAGAAAAAACTGTTTTTCTAGGAAACCAGTATACTTACAATCAAATAAAAAGCTGTAACATATAGCCATGGTTTACATTCATAATGACTGTAAATTTGGAATTAGTAACTTAAGCAATATGAAGATATAAGTAAATATTATTAATTTTAAATGGTATATTTAAGTCATCGAATACGCAGTTCCTATAAAAGAAGGAAACGTGGCAAACTCTAACAAATTTAAGTATATCATCAACAAACAAGCCTGTAAATTTCAGCTATCAATCACGAATATTATAAAAGTTATATGTAAAACAAGAATGTAACAACATTCTCTTATAACCCGACCAAATTAAAAGGTTACGTAAAAGCGACCGCGCCATACATTCGGCTGACATCTGAAATGAATGGTATAATAGAATATTTTGTTGGTACAGTTACGAACAAAAAAAGTTAGGTCCTGGTGACAAGAATAGTGAATTGAGTGTGATTAATTCTTTTTATGTAAAATCAGTCTTATACGCTCACATAAGTACATAAACGTTTAGAAAAATCACAGATAGTTGAGTAATTTCAACATGTTTAGATACTAACTTAGATATTTTTTGTTTTTTTTAACATTGAATTAAATAAATATTTACAATGTTTAGTAACATTTTCTTGTAAAATTTTCCTTGTCCTTTCCTTGTAAAATGTGTTCAGTATTTTACACGCATTTTTCTTTTTGAAATTACATTTGTTGCCTTCCTGTTGCTTCCACGGTGTCGCGGTGAATGTAACTTATAATTTTTCTCATAACAAGAACAAAAAAAGGAAAAAATATAGCATACTATATAAAAATTTTATATTGTTTTATAAAACACTATTCCCAACTGAGTCATGATATTTTGGTTTGCATTAATTTGAATTCGAATGAAGCATTAAGGGTATCGTTTCCATAATTGCTCGAAAAAGCACTTACGGATATGACAAGAGAAACAAATTAATTCATTATTTGACAGTAAAAAAAATATCTCAGTTCCTTAACTAATCAATCTATAGAGAGACCGAGTAAAATTACTAATACGATTATTATTTTTCGAGAAAAAAATCATCAACAAGGACCAAAATCACCGAAATCGACCTTTTCTGATTGGAATGTATCTAGTATTATGTTGCTTTATTTGAAATAAATATTATATTAGTTGCAAGAAAAAAGTACAAAAAAGAGATTAACCATTTAAGGTTTCTATTAATTCTCACCAGAAAGTCATAATTTAAACTTAAACATCATTATTTTTTAGCGGCAAAAGTTCCATACATTTTAGTATGGAGAAATAATTTGCAATAAAACGGAGTTCACGCGATCCAAAAATTCAGTGTTCTCCGAATATTCAAGGCGAGCGCACGCTCGTTTTTAGCTCCACACGCACTGTCACGCACACAGAGATTTGATTGTTTACATACGACGACGTGACTGTGTGTAACTTTTGATAATATTTGGTAGGTCTGAGAATAGACACACCAATCTTTATATTTTATATTAGTATTAACCAACTTCAAAAAAGGAGTATTATTTATGTTTAACTAAATGATTTTTTTTTATTGTACATTCATTGATTACTCTGTCAATTGTCGACCGATTTTTAAAATTCTTTTTATATGACTGCCTCGGTGGCGCTGTGGTAGCGTATGCGATTGAGGTCTCGGGTTCGATTCACGGGTCGTACCAAATGATTATGAGATCCACAATTTTTTTTTTTTTTAGGTGTTGGGTGTTTTCAATGTTAGTTTATAGGGAAACCCTAAAATTTTATAAGCACGTTATAATACGCCCCTATAAATAGTTAATATTATTTTTTTTATTTTGTAAGCCTATTCCAGACGCAATATCTGGTAGCCATCATTTCATGATGATGAGCTGATGGTGGAAGATATAACTTTTTAACGGTTAGGAGTTTTAAAATTATTATTGACTTTTATTACTTTTTGACTTTTATTATTTATTGACTGCCTAGGTGGCAGTTAGTGGTAGCGCATGCGACTACTTTGCTTGAGTGAGGTTTCGGGTTCGATTCCCGTGTAGGACCAAATATTTGTGTGATCCGCAAATATTTATTTCGGGGTCTGGGTGTATTCTATATATATAGTGTATTGTATTCAAAAAAAGTATGTTTATGTATTTATATCAGTTGTCTAGAATCTATAATATAAGCGCTGCTTAGTTTGGGACTGGATGATGTCGTGTGTAAGATGTTCGAAATAGTTGTTTATTTATTATTGTAATATAACATACTGCCTTGTTGGTCTTGTGGTCAGCGTATGCAACTGCTAACCAAGAGAGCTAGGGTTCGATTCCCGGGTCGGACCAAATTTTTGTATGATCTGCAAATATTTGTTTCGGAGTTTGGGTGTTTTCTATGTATAATATGTATATATTTATAAAAAAAAAGTATTTTTATGTATTATAAACTGCGAAATAAATATTTGCGGATCACATGAATATTTGGTAGAAGATATTCTGTGTCATTCGTCTGAAATATTTATTTATTGTTATTTATAATAAACTAGCTTTTCACCCGCGGCTTCGCCCGCGTGGAATTCGTTTATATCGCGCGACACGGTAAGGGTAGATTAAACAATCTTACCTGTTTTTATGTTTGATAATAAGGAACTTCGACACAAACTTTCGTCCCCTATTTCAAACCCTTCTACCTTTATTTTCGCGATAAAAAGTAGCCTATGTCCTTTCCCAAGTTCAGTTCTATCTTCATACCAAATTTCATCAAAATCGGTTTAGTGGTTTAGGCGTGAAAGCGTAACAGACAGACAGACAGAGTTACTTTCGCATTTATAATATTAATATTAGTAGGGATATATGTGTTACCTTTAGTCGTATCTTTCAAGATGTTCAGCTGATGATGGAAAGTAATACTACTCAATGGTTTGGTGTTGGAGGATTATTATTTCACTTTTATACGTATGTATAAACCGCTAGTCGTATTTATGTTTTACTAGCTTTTGCCCGTGGCTCCGCCCGCGAGTGTGTCGATTTTCGCGGTAAAAAGTAGCCATGTCCTTTCTCGAGGTTCCATATATCTCTATACTAAAATCGATCAAAATTGGTTCAGCGGTTTAGGCGTGAAAAGGTAACAGACAGACAGACAGACAGACAAAGTTACTTTGCATTAAATATATATAAAAAAAACACAGTCCTCTGCTCTTCAACCTGTCTATTAAACTCAAAACATAACGTAACTTAAAAACTACTGCACCGAGTTTCATGATGTTTGCAGCAATGGATAGATTGGTTTTAAAGGAAGGTATAATTTGTCAAATTTTAAATGTTTTTTAAATACCTATAAGACCGCGTATCGTTAAACACACATTATTGACATAATAAAATCTGACACTGAGAGTCACTAGTGTAAGATTACGGCCAATTACGGTGCGACCTGGATGAACGCTCTGACGTATTATAAAATATTTATTTAAATAATATTGTGTAATAAACAATTTTATTCTACATGAAATGCTTAAAATGTCTACAGTATTTATTAAGTTATGGATTAATATTACATTGTTCCAAATTACTTTGAAATTATAATTTACAAAAAATTAATAAAGAAATATTAAAAAAGTATAATTAAAAAAGTATTACTGTAGGTTATTCCTAATTTATGTAACTCGTAAAATTTTGTCAATATTAGCTTTATTTATGTGTTCCTTTAAAATAATAAAATAACATTAATAAATCTTCCTTAAAAGGTAACCATAATTATGATGAAAACCGTATTTAAATACCTTGCGTATTTAAAAGGATCTGAGTTGACAGACAATGCACGCGAGCGAATTTATTTTATACTGTGTAAAATTATTTTATAATCTTTGCCCATTCGATTGGTATACAGAAAGTATTATGACTTTCTGTACGGAATGAATCCTACGGGCTTTACGTTATGGCAAGATACATTGCGTGCGTTGTAAGACATTAAAATACGTTCTACAAAGGCGAACAGTTGATGGATATTTAACATAAGCAAAAAACCGAAAGTCGGTGATTACTTGCTACGGTATGTATGCGACAGTGCGCGATGCGTCTGTGTGCATGTAAAATATATATGTGGGTGTTCAATCACAAATTCTCACGGTCGGTGTCGCGGGCCTTAAATTGTATGAAACAAAAAATTTAAGGTTTTAAAATTAGTTTAAATATTTAAATTACAATCTGATAAAAATATTCTGTTGACTGTACAAAATACCAGATACTAAGCCGTTCATTTACGAAGATATTTAAATGTATGGCGCGGTCGCTTTTACGTAACCTTTTAATTTTGCTCGGGTTATAGGAGAATGTTGTTACATTCTTGTTTTACATATAACTTTTATAATATTCGTAATTGATAGCTGAAATTTACGGGCTTGTTTGTTGATGATATACTTAATTTTTTTAGAGTTTGCCATGTTTCCTTGTATAATAGGAACTGCGTATTCGATGACTTAAATATACCATTTAAAATTAATAATATTTACTGATATCTTCATATTGCTTAAAGTTACTAATTCCAAATTTACAGTCATTATAAATGTAAACCATGGCTATATGTTACAGCTTTTTATTTGATTGTAAATATACTGTTTTCCTAGCAAAACAGTTTTTTCTGATTTTTAAAACCATTTTATTACATCGGTGTTCATCAAATAATTTGAAAACCAATGATTAAACAAATTTAAGCAAAAGAAGGTCTATCGATGGTTTTTTTTTTCAAACTTCTGCGTTCAGCCATTTTCAAGTTCTAGACAAGACCGAAATATTGCCCCAGCAAAATTGTCAATAACTTAAGAACCACAGCTCACACAAATTTTGCTGTTTGCTAACATTTAATACGAAACAAAAGCTATGTATTCATGTATTTCGTTTAGGTCTGAAACGTTTAAAAAATTTTTTTTTTGCTGGGGTAACGTTTGAAACGTTACTCCAGCAAAAAGTGTTTTTGTCGAATAACTTTTAAAGTACTACATGCACAAATTTTGCTATTTGTAACAAATTACACCTCAGAACACACTAATTTTCTGTTATACTCTCATCTCTCTAAGGCCCAATTTTTTTTGCTTTTAAAAATGGAATTCTTTGAATACAATTTTTTAACTTTTTTTTTCTGATATTCCATGCCATCTAATGCTAAACGCATCAACGTTTGTATTATAGATATTAAACAACTGATATAAGTACATACTCGTATTTTTTTGCAAATACATATTATACTGTGTCGTGTTCCTTCAACACAAAGGAAGAATCCTCCAACCTGGCGAGGTGATCATGCCTGGCGGCCTATATAAGAGTATATGATATATATATATATATATGACGGTTCTTTATTGGACTTTGGTCCACAGAACCCTTAACGGCAGGATTAACGTGATGTTGAGTCTCCTTCATCTAAGCAAAAAGATTGGCATCTTTGTGTCACAAATCGATAGTTTTTTTGGGACTAGGACCAGATGACCATGAAGAAAATATTTTTTTCGGAACTCAAATTGAATAAAATCTTATTCAATTTGGTGAGTGCGGGTGAGTTTCAATTTTCTACATAGACGAATAGCATTGCCATTCCAATATTAATAATCTTTATTATATTAAAATTTCACTTGATTCTTTTTGGTGCATTCTTTTATTGTTAGATAATAATATTTAATGCTATGAACTAAATTACGCATGACTTGAATTTTAACTTGAACATCCAATCTATATTTGTATGAATGTTCAGGCCAAAATTCAAATTTTTTTTACCGTCAACTTTCATAAATGAAACTTACTTGTAATGACAGTACAAGGCTTCATTACAGTCCAGGACTGGCCTCCCTAAACCGTATATGGCTCCAATGAAGCCCTCCAATCCATATCGAAGGTACGATATGTAGGAACCCCAGTAAAGATAATTAGGAAGATCTCGGAGAGTTACGCCGAAACCGGCGAACATCATCATAGGAACAGAGAGTGTTGGACCCAGGAAGGTCCCGTTCTGTAAAGAAGAGTTCATTATTACTGATATTAGGGTTAAGGTTTATGGACTCTTTATTTCTCTTATGAACAATATTATTGTTCACTTAAGTGAGATACAATTTCTTATAAATAACAATTATTGTCATCTTGTAACGAAGCACGAATGTGTATAACGGCATTAGTCTTTCGGCTTGCTAAAGTAATAGAATGTAAACAATAAATCTGGCCAGTCAATATATCTTTCACTAGAATACAATTCAGTAATAATAATGTGATCTCAGTAATAATAATGTGATCAAATTGTTTTTAAAACGTTGGAATATTAATTATATATATTTAGTGAGATCGTAATGGGTAGTAAGTAAATATGCAGGTGTACGCGTGTTTGGTAAACTCGACGATTTCCTAGAAGTAATGTAGTCAGGGAGACAGCTTATGAGTAAGTTAAGAGAATGTGGGATTAACTTTTTTTTTTTTATTACTTATTTGTGTGCAATGGGAAAGGGCTACGTCAAGTAGTGAACTGCGATAGGCTGATGATAATGATGATGGTTTATTTTGACCACAGGGAATCGCTTCATTAAAAATATAATATGCATGTTTTATGTACTCGTATTTACTATTGTATTCAAGTTTTATTCTATTTAAGAGGTATTTAATAAATATTCCTTGTTAACTAACGTGTAACTACTACTTTAGCTATTTAAGAATTTAATGTGTCAAATAATTTTTAATTTATTTTTATTTTATTTTACATCTTTAAGGACAATAAGTGCAATGGCGGACTTAATGCCACAGGCATTCTCTTACAGTCTACCGTTGGGTGGTGTGGATATAATTGAAAAAAAATTATATTAGCATTTTCTAAATATCTGTCGCTATTTACAGATACGTTCAATCGTTGTTTTCAGTGACGTGTTCTAATAAATTGTTTTTTATTGAACTAGCTAAAGCTGCTGTACTCTGCCTGATGGAAAGCATATGTAGCAGTCACGATATTCATTGCGAAGGAAGACACTGCAGCGTGGTGACCCAGACTAAAGCGGCCTATTGAAATGTAGGTACTCTGTGAGAGGGTAGTACTGACCCGTTCGAGCCACTCCGTTCATGCTAAAATCAACAAAATTTAAAAAAAAAAACAGACAAAGAAAAAGAATCAAAGTGTAAATAATTACCACGACATCAAAGACAGCACCAATCATCAGGCCCAGACTCTGTGCGACCAGCACCGTGTACAGTGAGATGGCAAAAAACATCGCAAACCGCACAATATCTAGGGGCTGAGAAGACATCGTGTACACTATCACACTAAATACTGCGCAGCCCACTATCTGTAACAAAAATATACCTTTATCAATCCACTGAATTAGTGGTGTATAATTTTTCATTCGTCCGTGTGGTGACGGATTAAGAATACAGAGTGTTACCACCCCTATTTACCCGCGGGTGTCGTAAAAGGCGACTAAGGGATATACCACGCAAGACAACATCAATGCAAAGAGAAGGAAAACTTGAAACCAACCCTATACCAACCCGTCTGGCCAGCGTGGTATAGTAGGCCAAAACCTCCTTTCTAAGGAGAGGCCTATGTCCGGCAGTGGACTGTTAAAGGCTGTTGATGATGATAATGATGATGAATTTTTCATTCTGTGACTGGTTTAATGATAAATACGATGTTCGATAATGACATTCTTTTTACTTTTTCATTCAGTTCGACTACTTTAACTTAAAAATTTAAATACTTTTGGGCTTTTACTTCATGAAGAAATAACAGAATTGAAATACATACAGACACAGGTAGGTCCACGAGTGTTATGGATATGTAGTAAGACCCCAAAGAATACCATCGGTTAAAGTGCTCCTTGGATAATACAGACATCTCTGATGGAACTGCAAACAATTTTTAAGTTGTAATTATCAAATTATTAAAAAAGAAGCATAAAATATTAACAAATTTCATTTTCGGTACCTATTAAGTTAATCGAGGGGCTTAATAAAATGCTATTTTTGTACAAATTTAAAATTATTTTTTTGCTAAACAGGCAGTTATATATACATGAAGCGCAATCCAGCATGCGAGCAAAAAATTATAAAAACAGATGCAAATTTGTGTTCTGATGTGCTTATATTCTCAGTTCTATTGCGTATAAGCACAATTATGTTGCTCTAACACGCAGTAACATGTACATTAATGTGTGAAATGTAAACATTACATTTCTAGGTTTTCATAATGTACAATAATGTTTTCGATCTAAAAATTGGTTTTGTTTAATTTGGAAATTGAAACCAATTTATACTTACACGTAAGAATAGTTAACATCATTGGTGACATCATGTGGTGCATCAGTATCGCGAACAACAGGTTGTAGTTCTCTAGTACTCTGGATCCTTCGTTACCAGCTTTGATGAATAAGGTACCCAACATTATGCCTACCACCACGTTCACGAACAGTCGCAAGTGAGTCATCGTCTGGTGAAGAAACACAAACTTTATTAAATTTAACTTAAGATTTCTTTATATTACAATACTAATTGAAATTATTTTCCTTTTTGATTCTTGGTGGTCATAAGGACAAGGATGAAACCGGTGAAGAGTTCAATACAATTGCATATTCAGCATTGAGAGATTGGCCGGTTTGACTGGAGTACAGAAAATAGGTGGTAAGCAATCTTTAATAACTTTCTACTAGTAAGTGAGGTTATTGGAACTCAACCTACCGGTTCTGGATGTCGAGTTAAACAAATTAAATCTACGTTTCGATATTCCGGTAACAGTTATAGGCCTTTTTAGGAACATATCGATATTTTCTGCATGAACTTGATAGCATGTCAAATTTTCCAAGGTATTAGAACTACGCTGATTTCAGCACAAACAAAATGGGCCGTTCGATGGGGATATTACTACCCTCTCACAGAAGACCAACTTAAAATGCTGTCGTGTTTGTGGTGAGGGCTATACCAACAATGTGAAAGCATCTCAATAGATTACCTCAGTGTGGTGCCCATATTGCGTTGTCTGCATTTACAATAAGTATGGTCCGTGTGATGACGGATTAAGAATACAAAGTGTCACCACCCCTATTCATTCCATGGGTGTCGTAAGAGGCGACTAACGGAACAAAATAAGCAGCTAACATCACTGCCAAGAGAAGGAAAACTTGAAACAAACCCTTTACCAACCCGATGGCCAGCTTGGTATAATAGGCCAAAACCTCCTTTCTAAGGAGAAGCCTATGTCCAGCAGTGGACCGTTAAAGGCCGTTGATGATGATGATGACAATAAGTATGGTGATTTCTATCATGCAGAGTTACTTTTGGAGGCACATAAATAAAAAAGTATCCATATTCAATTTGATAAGAAAAGAGGAGATGTCTATTACGACTAAGAATCTAACTTACTGTAAACTTACTGATCATTTGTTGATTGATTGTTTTTGTTTTTCTCATTGAAGTGAATCAAAATACTTTAAAATAATATTAGAATATATCCTAGCCTAACTTACCGAATCTCGCTTAGCTTTCAGAAAACCTCTCCTAATAAGCACCGATCTTTGGTTTGATTGACTAGTTTCTTCGTCACCACCCGTGGGTTCCGTTTCCCGAAGTACACTGAGCGGAAACTTCTTTCGTAAAGCTTCCATGCTAGGGATACTGCTGGAGTCATCGAACCATTCTAGTGACCTTCCATTCTCCGATTTATTACTCATGAGTTCAATTTTGTCTAGGCCATATTCACCGCAAGACAGCTCGATTACTGGAAGTGGCAAAATAAGTAAATTAATTATTTATTTTCTCTTCTTTCTAAATTGTGAGAAAGTCTTTACAAATTGTGAGAACTCTTCTATTATTAATATGCATGTATTATATGTATAAACGTCGTCATGAACAACTCAATTTAGTGCTGAAAACTGTATTATAAGATGTAAGCGAAAAGAAGACTTTATTTTAGCATTACTTGGCTATGAAGCGCTCAGAGCCAGGTAGTCTTGGATGATTGCAAACCGTCATCGACGGTACGCAACGACCACGGTGCGGTCAGAATTAGGTTCTGAGGATGGGTGACCGTTTGTGGCATTATATAATAATAGTATTTCCGTGAAGGTCACGTTGAGTAGTCGCTCTCGGTTGTTATCACAAGATTACAGTCGTGAGGCTTAGTTGGAGGCTTAGTGGGCGGTTTAAAAACATCCAACGGCAAAATTATGTAGCTACAACATATCTTGCCAGTCCCCAACCCTCACTCGGACAGCGTGGTGACGTATGGCCTTAACCTTCTCATGAGGGGCCCGAGCCCGGTACTGGGACGTTATGAGTTATCGATGATACTATGTAAAGATAATAGTTTGAATACAAATTCAGTAATATAGAATGTATAACGTATTTACTGAACAAAAACTAATGAAGTTAATTCCAATCTTGTACTTTACAATGAATTTCATGTTTGTTTTCTGTCTTAATATAGTTGTGCAAATTTCAGCAGGCCTTTCTTATTTTATGTTAAGTGATCCTTGGTGGTCTATTGGATAGCGTATGCGACTGCTAATCAAGAGGTCTCGGGTTCAAATCCCGGGTCGGGCCAAAAAGTGTTTTTGGGATTTTCTTAGGAAATTCCTAATAGCTGCCCGGAGTTTGGAAGTTTGGCAGTGATTCACGCCCGTGCCTCGGAGAGCACGTAAAGCCGTCGGTCCCGGTTGTCATGAACATCTATGGCAATCGTTATTGGAAAGTAAAGACAGTTTATTTGGGGTCGGCTGCTAGTTTTAACTAGTTCAATCTTCGAATTTCAGTTCTCCCTTAGGGTTGCGGAGGTCAGATGCCAGTCGCTCCGTGGAAAAACTGAAATTCAGGTAAAACCGTTTGAACTAGCAGCCGACCCCAAATAAACTTGGGAATAGTGGCTTGGAGGATGATGAAATATAACTGCGTACGAGGTATTATACACTCTGTCATAATTATGGGCTATACTATAGTATTCTAAATAACAAAGCTAAACTTGTTCTATACTTACTGTAATCAGCAGGGTTGTGATAAATCGGACAAGGTATACCCGACTGCTCCAAATACGGCACAAGGTTTCTAGTAGTGCCCTGATACATGCACTGACCAGCTGCGAGGACGTACACCTGGTCGAACAGAGCAAAAAGTGACGCCGATGGCTGGTGGACGGTGCAGACGATAGTACGACCTTGGTGAGCCAAGCTTCGGCAAAGTTGGACGACTTGTGTGCAGGACGAGCTGTCGAGTCCTCTGTAATGGATTAGAATAGAACAAATTTAGAACGAAGTATTTCTTTATTTTCGTATTTTTCTCTTTAGAAAAGTGAGTGAAAAGTACTAAATTTTGACTAAATAAACCTTTCATTTAGCATAACTAAGCTCTCTGCGGTCAGTTTTCCACTTTTAATAATGGTTAGTAGCGTCTAGAATATAGATTAATTGGTAGTAGCTTATTACGTTCATTTAATGAAAAACTTATCGTTTCATTATTTTAGTATACATGACATGAGATGCCGGTTTGGTTTGAGAAAAAAACAGCTTCGCTATTCGTGGATGTAATTGGCTACGTTTTTTTTATTTGACATTGACTTGAAAAAAAAAAACAACAGTAATAAAGAGTTATAATTGTACTCTTAACTTCAATTACCAGTTGTTTGTTTATAATTACAGTTCTTTTACAGAATTCAAGAATGTCGGGAGATGGATTTAAGTTTTTGAGTGTTGAAATATTATGTTTAGAATATGCATCAACTCACGGTAACAGACAGAAGTAATTCTGAAGTCATGAACTAGTTCACCAGTAGTGCCTTGTATGCATAGATGTGTTGTCTGCAATCAGTTACCTAGCAAGCTACGAATGGTAATAAAAACGCGTTTAAGGTGATAATATATCCGATGAAGCTGACCACCTAATAACTCTTTTGTAAGTGTATTTGTTGTTCAACTCTTCTTAAACGGCTGGATTTTAATAAAATTTTGTGTGTATATTTCAATGGGTTCCTTAGTGATTTGAAAGACATAATAAGACCCATGAGATGGCGATGCTGTTGGTATGTAACCATCATTAATAAATATACTTATGGATTCTAAGGTGGTACTACTGAAACCATCCATTTTAATTATATCATACACAAATTTTAAGATTTACTGTGTATTGTTAATCAAGTTGTAAAAAGTAGGATCATAAATAAATTGTCTTTTTCTTTTCTTTTTTCCTTTCGGCTGCAACAAACATGTAGTCAGAAAGTAACCTAAGAACACTCACTTGACTACCGCGACTTGCGCAGCTGACGGATACCTGCATCTTAAAGGCCTCCTGCATCATGCTGACGGACTTAGACGCTAGAGAAGCATTTCAGCCCGACCGACAACTAGTCACCACTATCTCCCCCCCGCATAGTGTGTAGGGGGCAAAGAGTCACTAGATAGTGTTTCAGCTTCATTTGAGGAGGATGTGTACCGCATTATTTGTGCCACAGTAGCTTATTGATATGGAAATAAATTTCTAAATACATATTAACGAAACGTATTGTTTGGACCTTGTTGCAGCTGCTCGGTAGTATATAAATCACTTGTTTACAACTACATATGTTCTAAGCCTCCCCTTGCTCATCTCTTGTTTTTATTCCTTGACCTTTAGTTAGCTTAGATAGTTTATAAACAGTCAGCTATCAGCTTGCGATATCTCTAATTGACACTATGTAATTAAGCTAAGTTATAAGGTACAGTCATAAAGAGTGCTGTAAGTATCTGATACAAAGGCAAAAGTCTCCAACAAAGATGCGGTGACGTGTAAATGTAACTTGTAAAATGCGCTTACTTAGAAAACTTCGTACAAAATAACGAAATACTAAGTAAGCATAATAATTACCTATTGGACGTGATTTTAAATTCACGTGCCATTATGAATGACTATGGAACTCTAATCTGTGCGAGTTTTAAATTATGGTACCGTTTAGGTATCTATCACTTTCGCACAAGATAAATAGGTACCAAAAATGACGAATGTGCAATACAAATATACTGAATATGGGTTAACAGGTAAACATTGTAAAAAAAATGCCATATCCGGAAGTCAAATAATCATTTTCTGATAGGTACTGATACAATTTATCAACAAGACCTCTGATAAATAAATATCAGTACATATGTTTTAATTTACATTTAATATATCGATTGTAAAGCTTTGATATTCGTTAGTTAAAATCGTCTTTACGGCCCATTCACGACCTTTCCGCTGTGAGCGGCAGCTAAGAGCGAAACGCCGAGCGGTAATATCAAAAGTATAAAAATGTAAGAGGCACGCCACGAGTCGCCGCTCATAGCGAAAAAGCTAGCGGTTTTTGCCGAGCGAATTGCTACAGCGGCGTGCGGTATGGAGAGCGGCAGGAACAAAGGCACAAGTTAGTATGTGCGACGCCACGAAACAGAGCGGCGTGGACAGCGGTGCAGGAGTGATTGACTCAGTGGCGTTAAATAAAAACAAAAAATTTTAGACGATTTTATGGCGGTAATGGATACCGAGGCTTTTATAACAGAAATTTTAAATAGACCGCCTATATGGATGTCAAAATATCCCCAACATAAATATAAAAAGGTTGTGGGAAGAAATTAAACAATGTTTTCCGGAATATAATGGTACTTACGTTTAATTTAAATTGATAACACAAAAACATAGAACCTAGGTACCTACCAAACGAAGCTACTGATATGTTGACAAAACTACTGGTATGTTTACGTAATGTAGGTGGATAGTTGACAAGTTTTAAAAGTTAATTTTTTTCTCTGTCAGTAGGTACCTAATTAGCAAAACAGTTTACATATCAGTAGTTTTGTCTGTAGATATAACTACACACGAAACTACTAGTATGTCTTATACGCAATGTAAGTAGTTGACAAGTTTTTAAAGTTCTTTCTCTCTGTAAGTACCTACTTAGCAAAACACTTGGAAACATCAGTTACTTCTTATAGGTAGGACCTTCGTATAGGTCACTAAATCCACCATCTAAATACCGATCTTTATTTAGTTCGTGCACTCATTCTATCATATTTAAAAAAAAAATGTTGTTTCTAAACAGACAGGGGATAATTTTTATAACGCCATGATTTTTAACACGTTTCGACTACCTAAATACGTCCACCGTCGCCGCTGCAACTAACCGCTACTAGGGTTCGTGGCGTGCAAAACGCACCGCTCACCGACGCCGCTCCGCTTTTCGCTAAGACCAAAACTCGTGGCCAGGCCGTTAGACTTATTACTAGTCCACCGTTGGACAAATACCTCTCCTTAAAACGGAGATTTTGGCCTATTTCCTGGCATAGACTCATTATTCATTTTTACTATATATGTATATGTATGTATGTATATGTATGTATGTATATGTATGTATGTATATGTATGTATGTATATGTTGTCCGTGTGGTGACGGATTAAGAATACAGAGTGTCACCACCCCTATTCATCCCGCGGGTGTCGTAAAAGGCGACTAAGGGATAAACTACGCAAGACAACATCGATGCAAAGAGAAGGAAAACTTGAAACCAACCCTATAACAACCCGTCTGGCCAGCGTGGTATAGTAGGCCAAACCCTCCTTTCCAAGGAGAGGCCTGTGTCCAGCAGTGGACTGCTAAAGGATGTTGATGATGATGATGATGACTATATATGTAATGTAAATAATGTGTAATGACAAAAATATTCCAAAGGCCAGTTATTTAGATGTTTTCTGCGACTCAGTTTGTTTTTGTTTGATCAAATGGATTTTAACTGTTTGAAGTTTTAAAATGTGTCTCTAAACATCTTCTTATTTGTTGATTATAATACAAAGCGCTCATGGCCAAGTGGCTTGAGGTGATTGGAAATAATCACCTAGATGGGTGCATAGCATTTCCTTGATTCGATGGTCACTTTAAGCAGTCGGTCCCGGTTGTTATCATGAGATAACAGTCGTAAAGCTTAGTTGGAGGCCTTAAAACATCTAACAGCAAGGTTACGTAGCCACAAAGTGTCTTGCCAGTCGATGTATGGCCTTAACGCTCTCATTAGAGGTGACCCGAGCTTAACAGTAGGACGTTATGAGTTGCTGATCGATTATATTCTTATTTATAATATTTTTCTATAGCGCGTACTCTAATATGTGTGCAATTATTTCAAGATATGATAAGCAATTGGAAGGACCTTCAAGCGGAGCTATGATTAGATAAAAAAAGATAGAGACGACTTACGTGGTAGGTTCGTCGAGGAACATGACAAGAGGATTGTTGATAAGCTCCAAGGCGATGGACAGTCTTTTTCTCTGACCGCCAGAAAGTTGTGCCCCGCGAGTGTTCATATGTTCGTAAAGACCCAAGTTCGTTAGTATATCTTCTGTCTGTGTAAACGTAACAAATATGAAGATTAGATTAATATTCATGATGAATTAAGTAAATAAAAAAATCTGTGTACTTATTCTTCATAATTCGTACACTTATGTAAACAGGCTTTTAGACTAATTTTTTTCTTTGTCGTCCACCATTAAAATGAAAACTAGTATTTAATTTTCTATATATATAAGCAGGCACAATTAAATAGTACGTGATAGGTATAGGGTTTCTCTAAGGGATCGTATATGGAACAAAGTGAAATGGCAAAGAATCAAAATCTTTTTGATCACCAGATTAACAAGCTGAAGTGCAGAGGGCTGGCCATGGTAGCCCTAGAATCGCTACGGTAAATGGGTTCTTGAATAGAGACTGCGTTTCAGCGAACATAGAGTAGGATGTCCACATGTCAGGTGGACTGATGGTTTGCTCAAGACGGCTGGCAGGAGCTGGATGTGAGAAGCTAAAGATCGAAACTAATGGCGTGCAATAAGAGAGGCATGTTCAGCAGTGGGCAGATGATGATTATGAAGACTACTTACAACTTCACCCTTTTCGTATTTGTCTAATTTGGTGGGTAGCTTCAAATCTGCAGCTAATGCCATATTCTCCCCTACTGTGAGTAATCCCTGAAGACGGTCATCTTGCTGGATGTAGCATGACATCTTTTTGAAGCGTTCTGAAAATAAGCAAATATAATTAGATGTCATAGTGAACATCTAATAAACAAATATCTCGTGTCACTGTGTTTGTGGTGGCACTTCTCCGAACAGTTCAAGTTGATAGCGAGCTCATTACGAAAATGAATGAACTCTGAGTTAAACTAAAATGTACCTTGGTCTCCACGTAATTAAGGTCAACGGTCACTGAACAATAATTATATTTCTTCACTTAAGATCAACCTAAATTCTTAGAGCAAGCGAGAACTAAAGCCATTCATGATCAACGTGGAAATACCAGCGGAACTTGTCGTATAAGTATTTAATCAGATAACTTGTTTCAATGAAATCTACAACTAAGTCGTGGTACCGGGTAACTAGACTCGTCATATGAAAATTCACACAAACTATTTTCAATTGTTTTAAGTCTCTTTTTGTTAAGCTCACTATATTTTTTATTGATAATATGTTTTGGTAATCTTGTACATTGTACTATTTAATGCTTTAAAAAACATCGACCTTACGCCGGACGTAATAAGCTACCATATCCATACCTTCTGTTTTTAGTCCAATGACTTTTCAACAAATTGTAAAGAAAGTCCAATGTCATAGCTGCCTCCCTAGCCAATTGCCAAACGTTTCTCGTTTTCTACTCTATTCTATTTCTCCATTCTCTTATATGATTGGCTAATATTTTGTTTTGATCACGTGACTGAGTGTCATTAGCCAATGCAACAAGAGAAGAGTAACATAAAACATGTAAACTAAAACAAGCTAGGTAATTTTTATTGTGGTCCAGTCCTGATCTTCTAGTCATGTCCTTGTTTCTACCTGGACTAGATTATAACTCATAATAGGTACATTTATAGCATTTAGACACGGGGGAAATCAAAGGATGTTGCTGATAATAGACAAAGGACGGAAAAACATATATATTACAAATAAATGTTATCCTAACAATTTTATTGCTTTTTATATTAAAATAGCGACCCGGCTCGACTTTGCACGGAAGTATTTGAATTGCACGGATTTCGTCTACCACAATATGCAATTACACCTTCATGTTGTATCACTGAAAACTGCATTGAAAAAGGTTAAATAGTTAAAAAAGGTTAGGTTTAAAGATCTTGGAGAATAGGCAACAGAAGCTATTTAACTTTATACAAAGTAAAGAAATGAACTTGAAGAATGTGAGCAATATGCCTAGACTACTGCAGTTTTATCTAATAGTTAGAATCCGGGTCCGCGGTTCATTGCTAATTAATTATTGTTTAACGTTGATAAACACGTACTGTATATGTATGTAATCTAATCATGTTAGTTGTAAAATGTCTATAGAAGCAATTATTTCATACACATAATAATTTCTATGTAATATCACAATATAATGAAAGAACATAGACTGCATAAAAATAATTATACATTTTTATGTGAAGATCTTTAATTGCTCGTTTAGAGCGTGTGCCATCCACAAATTAAAAAAACTAGGATTTTAAGTTGGAAAAACCAGGACAATTCACTTTAAAAACAGGACGCAACAATAGTGTTTGCAATAGTTAAATTAATATGTAGTGAATATAGGTGAAATGAAACTTAAGTAATGCATCATCTTCATCTTCCTAGCCTTTATTCCAGAGTTTATTTGGGGTCGGCTACTAGTTCAACCGGTTTTACCTGAATTTCAGTTTTTCAACGGCACGGCACGGCAGCGCGATAACTTGCGACTGCGAGCCGTGAGGTCGTAAACTCGTAACGTAACAATAAAATTTTAAAAGAGGAGCGTGAATTATTTTAACTTTAAAAACCCAGGACGTTCTTCAAAAACTATTCAGGACATCCCAGGACACTTCAAAAACTAGGACATGTCCTGGGAAAACAGGACGGTTGGCAACTCTAGTTTAGAGAACATGTCTATTTAGTAGAGAACCCGAAATTGGCTGTAACTACCACTTAGGTTTACAAACGTCTCAATCACTTACTTGAGATATTAAATAAAATACCTACCTTCCCATTATTATGTTCCTAATTTTTTCTTCCATGACGTTCTACTCTTAAAATCATAATTATAAATTAACATATTATGAGTGTTCAAAATACTTCTGTATTAAAATAAAAGAAAAAACTCTGTATGACGTCCCTAAACAGGTACCAACCTGACCAACTAAATAAGTACCTTTTAATATATCGTTACCTAACTTCATATCAATTCCTCGACATAAACAACTTCAATAACGCATCAATAACATGATAAAAACTTACTCATAATTCTCCCTCTGCCATTGATAAATACAGCACCACCGACGCCAGTAATACGGTATCCTGACAACACATCGAGGAGAGTTGATTTCCCGGCTCCAGAAGGCCCCATAATGGCAATGAGCTGTCTCGGCCGAAGTCTGCCATTTACGCCGTGTAGAATTTGTTTTGTACCTGTAAAATAATGTTAAGATTTAAGTAGGTATAATTAAGTGACATGTAATTGATAGAATGGATGTCGTAGTGCCGTCATAAGTAAGAACTCGACCAGCCGCACCAGTTATAGTCCATAGTCTCCCTGTATTTGCTAAAGCATCTTTATAATCAGCAAATCGTTAAATATTTGATTAAACAATTAAAAACTTAATTTACCTATTACCTTTAAAATAAGCGATGACGCGGGGAATTTTTTGACGCTTGTTAATTACTGTAACTATTGTAAATTAACTTTGAAATCATTATATTTTTTGTTTAAGAATTTTAATTTCAAGGTTCAACTCGTGATTTGATTGGTTCAAGTTATTATTTGATCACGATAATTTAGTTGTAAAGGACATGACTCTGCGTCCTTAGATGATTCGCCCCAAGACCCAACAGCTATAAAAAGCGGCCAAGTGCGAGTCGGACTCGCCCATGAAGG
Organism: Phragmatobia fuliginosa; assembly: GCA_932526445.1. Lineage (NCBI taxonomy): Eukaryota > Metazoa > Arthropoda > Insecta > Lepidoptera > Erebidae > Phragmatobia > Phragmatobia fuliginosa. Next base: position 7,480,834 of record OW052064.1, on the reverse strand, counting down.
GTTCCGTACCAGCAAGTAACATCATATAGAAGTTCTTGTAGTTCGTTGTAACTTTCATCGATGTTTTTATACTAGTGTATTGATTGGATGAAAGGTATATTGCGTGTTACGATTTATGACGTTTAAAAAAAAACTACTCACTAGATCTCGTTCAAACCAATTTTCGTTGGTAGTTTACATGGTAATGTACAACATATATTTTTTTTAGTTTTATAACTCTCTTACTTTAGAAGTTAGAGGGGGGGGGACACACATTTTTCCACTTTGGAAGTGTCTCTCGCGCAAACTATTCAGTTTAGAAAAAAATTATATTAGAAACCTCAACATCATTTTTGAAGACCTATCCATAGATACCCCACACGTATAGGTTTGATGAAAAAAAAAATTTTGAGTTTCAGTTCCAAGTATGGGGACCCCCAAAATGTATTGTTTTTTTTCTATTTTTATATAAAAATCTTAATGCGGTTCACAGAATACATCGACTGACCAAATTTCAACAGTATAGCTCTTATAGTTTCGGAAATAATTGGCTGTGACATACGGACGGACAGACAGACAGACAGACAGACAGACAGACAGACAGACAGACAGACAGACAGACAGACAGACAGACAGACTTGACGAATCTATAAGGGTTCCGTTTTTTGCCATTTGGCTACGGAACCCTAAAAAGTGCATATTATATTTTAAATCATTTGTAAATTATGTCATAATAGCATTTATAAGATGAATACTCCGAAAAAATACATTACATTAAAAGTTCCAAAATTTGAGGATATTTTGTGACTTATAATTAACTAGCTTTCGTGGTAAAAAGTAGCCTATGTCCTTTCCCAATTTCAGTTATATCTTCATACCAAATTTCATCAAAATTCGGTTCAGTGTTTTAGGCGTGAAAGCGTAACAGACAGACAGACAGCGTTACTTTCGCATTTATAATATTAGTAGGGATTTATAAATGTTCATGTTCTGAAGGCAATTAAAATTTTTACATGTTTCTATTGATAAAATAATATTGGCACCATGAACAATATCATAGATCGTAAGGACATGCTTATTTATTTGGTCTAATAATTCGAATTCTATACGAATATGTACTTAAATCATTATATTGTTATTCATATTCATATTAAGGCATTGACGTCGGACGAGTATTTGATATACATACGTAGGTACTACTAAGTCATTTTTAACAAACAATAGATTCTCACACATTTTAAAAACAAAGAATCCACAATTATTATATTTTCATTTTTATTGAACATCTCTTTGACAGTTTGACCGCGTCGCGTAAGCCATTTAAGATTTATAACTTGTTACAATACTTCTAAATATATGTTTTCAATATGTGGAGTGTCCGTTTAATATAGATATTTGCTATAAATTACTTAAAACATATTAATAATTATGGTGTAAACCATATGGTTGTTAGTTCTGGGGTGATTTGCAGCGATGTTCTTTGTATGTTAATACCTATTACGGTTGCAATGGTCTTCCCAATCATAATAATGGAGGTATGGATTCCCATGGAGAGTTACTTTCAATGGTATACTAAACAACTGACAAACCAATTCTACTTACGAATGGGGGGTTCCACGAGATAAAAAATATACTGACGTAACAAGTTCCTACACTTCATTAAATTTCCATTTTTAGGGTACCGAAGTTTATGACTCGGAACCCTTATAGATCTATTCGTCTTGTCCGTCCGTCTGTCCGTATCCGTATTAGTGGTTCATATAATGAACCTAATAGGAAAACTACAACGGATTCGATGACATTGTTGGTTCAGGAGTTATGGAGGCTTAACTTGTGAAATGCACTTCCCTGAAAAACGTTATACAAAATTAACGCATAAATACGTAAACATAACATATCTATTGGATACGATTTTAAATTTTCGTACCATTATGGTGACCTTTCCTGTGCGTGGCCTGACACGCACCTGGCCGATTTTTCATCATAGAGTGGTCCAGTAAAAAGTGACTCCTGACCATCCCCGATTTTACTTTTGAAAGATTTAACAGACCTATCTTTTTATCATTTTCTTCTTTGTTTTTTTTAATCTATAACATTCCTAAGAAGCAATGTCAATGTCCGGCAGATCTAACCTTTAAATAAGTTTTTCGCCAAATAACATTTAAAGACGGTGTAAATTGAAAACTAATAATAATTAAAATTAAGTGTTTTAGCAAACATTTATTTCTCGTACCAAATTGGCCTAGGCATCTCATCTCGAAGTGGCGAAACAGCCACCTATTTATGTTGAGTGTGACCTATATGACCACTTACTGAGTTTCCGCGGTTCATTTCACCCTGATAACCCTGGCTGACGTCATTGATAAGCTAACGCGTTCTGCTGCACTTGAAGGCTTGTTATAATCATGTAAGTTAAAATTGAAGTTACTGTTAGGGTCTGTTTCACAATGTCCAAGTAAAGTCCTTAGTAAGCTATTTGCCACTCAACTGTCAAATAAAATCATCGTTCGCGTTTCACAATCTTCAAATAAGCTTAACTGGTAAATAAAGTGCTTAGTAAATTATAGGTTAGATGATCTGTCAAATAAGGAAATTATTTTATGGTAAAGTTACTTGTCAGATCATAAAATCAGACAGAAATCGAGAAAATATTAAAAATGGATCTATTTAATGCACTTGACGACGAATTAGATGATCTTTTCTTGTTCTTCAATATATGTATTTACTTCGACCAATTTAATTAATACATCGACCTCCTCCCGCGTAAAATTAATACTCTCCCGTTTTTGATTCATTGTTTGAGGCAAAATAAAAGACAATGATTAAAATAAAAAAGAAATACAACAAACGAAGCATTTACTTACAAGCCAATTCAATTCAAGTGTTTTTTTTTCTATGACAGTTGTTTCACACTTCGTTTTACATAAAAATAAACCGATTTCTAAAACAGCTCCTTTGTATCAATAAAATTGTTGCAGACTGTAAATAAAGTATATGTAATACTTACGTATCATAAAATAATGCATTTTTATGCATTCATCATATTTTTAGGAGTGATTTAATCAAAAAATATTTTATGTTATTATATGTTTAGTAAACTGAAACGTCAAAGTGCGACGTTGCCAGTTTTATCACACAAATAACAAACTGACACATAAAGTTAACGGTTAGATGTTTGTGAAACGCAAACTGTTTTAACAGGGAGTTATATGTGGCTGATAATTTATTTGTCATTTAGTTAACCAGTAATTTACTCAGACTTTGTGAAACAGACCCTTAGTATAGATTGTAATGACCTTGAATCTATTATATATTATCGTGTCCTAATACCACTTGAATGGGCAAGCCATGCGTATCACGTATCGAAATTGCTGTAAAAGTATAGCTAAACCATTTTTTTCCTCTTTTTTTTTTCTTAAAAAATCTAGTTAAGTCTAGTTTAATAAAAAAAAATAAGTAGTAGTTATTATGAACATAAACAGTGCCAGTTTTTAAAGTTTTTGCCAGGGGGGGTGGAGTGGTTCGCGTCCGTAGGAAGATAACCTGAAGAAGACCCTACACGTGCTCCCCGGGTGGTGCTAAACGAACCACAACGCCGAGCATCGGGCGGCGGTCAAATAACCCGGCCTGGCCTAACCAGCTAGTTAACAGTGGGTGTTGGGAAATGAATACCCACGCCCGCAACCGCAGTTCAGCGATCGGGAGTCTTGGCTTAATTGCCCGGGCTAAGAGGAAGAAAATCTCTTTAAAATAATAACCCCAATTCCACGGTGGGATACGTGCCAATGGAATGCATGACTGGTGGGAGATCAGTACCGAGCGCCAACCTCGGCGTACCTGGCAAACGTCGTTGAAGATGGCCTTCTTGGAGGAATGGGCGTCACCCTTCAAGTGACCTTTTATATCGACCCTTCTCGTGGGAACAAAATGAGTACGAAAAATGAAAAAACAAACCTAAACAAACCAAAAATGACACAACAACTTCTACAGAACAGCATATTTGCACGCGCAAGGAGCAATTCACTTGGAACTTTACCAATTGAAGCTCCAAAACAAACCAGTCCAAACGATGACGTGGATGTACAAACTAATATATCTGAAAAGAATGATGAACAAACTAAAATAAATCAAACGTGGCAAAACGACCAAGTGCCTATAAAAAGAAAAGCAGAATCATCAATTAATCACAAGCCTTGTAAAGCACCCCTAAACCTTAGGATAGTCACCTGGAATGCCAACGGGTTAACAGAACGTCGACATGAACTCGAACTCTTCTTGAAACTGGAAAGAGTGGACGTGGCTTTGATCTCAGAAACAAGATTTACATCAAAAACTCACTTTGAGCTTAATAATTACATGGTGTATACTACAAACCACCCATCGGGTAATTCACATGTGGGAGCTGCGGTCGTAATAAAGAAAAATATCAAACATTATCTATTTGGGGAAAACAAATCCGAAAAGATACAAGCAACTTCGGTCAGGATCCAGGATAACAAAACAGAAACAACAGTGTCTGCTATTTACTGCCCGCCCAGGCACGTTATCACAAGTGATGAGTTTAAGACTTTTTTCAACACATTGGGAAATAGATTTATCTGCGGTGGCGATTGGAACGCAAAGCACACGTTCTGGGGGTCAAGGCTAACTCTGCCACGGGGTCGACAACTTTATGTTGCTACGAACGACCTTAATCTTCACTGTGCTTTACATGGTGTTCCTACGTACTGGCCCGCGGATCCAAAAAAGATTCCAGACCTATTGGACTTCTTCATCACCAAAAATATCCCACTCAGACACATAAACATAGAAGAATGTACCGACCTGTCATCAGACCACACACCAGTGATTGCTAATGTTCACTATAAGGTTGTATTAACTGAAAGCCTACAAAGACTGTATAACCACAAAACAGACTGGAACAAATACAGATCAATAGTATCAGATTCAATTAACTTGAATTTGCCACTAAACGATTTAGATAGCGTTGAAATATCCATAGAAAGGTTCAATAAAATCATTCACTTGGCAGCCAAAGAATCTACGCCTATACTGAGACCGAAAATAACACAAGTAGCCCATTACCCAAAACTAATAAAGGATAAGGTGAATGAAAGAAGACTGCTGCGGAAAAAATGGCATAATACGAAATATCCATGTGACAAAAGACGTTTCAACAAGGCTTCTGAGGAACTTAAACACATGATCTGTCAAGCAGAAAACGAACGTCTACAAAAGCAGTTAGCTGACCTTACTCCCAATAAAGACACTAACTATACCCTATGGAAAATAACAAAAAGACTGAAACGACCGAAGGAGCATATACCACCCATAAAAGCTCCTGACGGCAGGTGGGCAAAAACAGACCTTGAAAAGGCACAAGTATATGCGGACTTCCTCAAAACTGTTTTTAGTCCCTTACCGAACAAAAATGCTGAACACGACAGAGAGGTCTACGAATATCTAGATGCACCACTGCAAATGAGCCTACCACTAAAAAGTGCTAGCCCCAACGAAGTTTGGAGAGAAATCCAAAAGTTACAAGGGGGGAAAGCACCAGGCTATGATTTGATCGACGCGCAACTGCTCAAACAGCTGCCTAGGAAGGGCATCAATCATATCGCGGCCCTCTACAACGCCTGCCTAAGACTGGCAAATTACCCGGCTCAGTGGAAAATTGCACAGATCATAATGATACCGAAACCAGGAAAACCTCTACACGATGCAAGCTCCTACTGACCAATAAGCCTATTGCCGGTGCTGGGTAAAGTATTAGAAAAAATTTTGCTGAACAGGATGCGCCCCTATCTACCAGAAGTCATCCCTTTACACCAGTTTGGCTTCCGAGAGCAGCATGGAACTATAGAGCAGATCACCGTATTACGGATACAATAAGTCGTGCACTGGAATGCAAACAGTTCTGTTCTGCTGTCTTTCTCGATATTAGTCAGGCGTTCGACAAAGTTTGGCATGAGGGACTTCTTTTCAAAATTAAAACGTTACTGCCTCACTCTTTCTATCCGATTCTACGATCGTACCTACACAGTAGATACTTTGAGGTGAAATGGGGTAACGAAGTAACCTCTTTAAATGCAATTCTCTCAGGAGTACCCCAAGGAAGTATATTGGGACCAATTCTATATTTACTTTTCACTGCAGACCTTCCTACGCACGCTGATACTATAACTTCCACCTATGCGGATGATACAGCCCTTTTGTCGGTAGACGTGGATCCCGCTATAGCAACAGATAAAATACAAACACACATACATAAAGTGGAAAAGTGACTCGATAAATGGCGTATCAAAGTCAATCAAGAAAAATCTGTCCATGTAACCTTTACCCTAAGAAGGCAAACTTGTCCACCAGTAAAGCTTTTTGATGAAGTGGTCCCTCAGGCTGAAGATGTCAAATATTTGGGTATGCATCTTGATCGAAGACTCACCTGGAGAAAACATATTTGGACCAAGCGTAAACAGCTGGATATGAAAGTCAGATCAATGTACTGGCTGATAGGACGTAAATCAAGTCTGTCACATGAAAGCAAGATAGCTATTTACAAGACCATCCTCAAACCAATTTGGACTTACGGCATCCAGCTGTGGGGTACTGCTAGTAATAGCAATATAGAGATTCTGGAAAGATTCCAGAGCAAAACACTGAGAGCCATGTTAGATATGCCTTATTATATAAGTAAGAAATATATATACGAAGACCTTAAAATCGCTACCATCAAACAGGAGATCGCTAGATATGGTGAAAGCTATCAGACGAGATTGTCAACACACGTCAATGAACTTGCATCTAAGTTGGAGGGCACGGGAAGTGTTACATATTCCCGATTAAAACGACATAGTGTTCCTACACTAACAATAAGATTTGAAGACACCAAATGAAAGGGATTTGATAGTGATCCCATCAGATAGCATGCACGGCTCCAGAAACTTCTCATCTAAATGGCTTATTGTGTTTGCACAGATCGCCACGTTACAGAAGGAGAAAAAAAAAAAAAAAAAAAAAAAAAAAAGTTTTTAATGGATGTTACTTTAATTATGAATTTTTTAGCTTCTGTTACATTATATTAATTTAGTAAAGATAAATTTTTAAGCATTTTTTGCTTTTATTGCTAAGTTTTTAATGTCTTTTATGACTTTGTCTCGAGCGAAATCGTGCACCGACATGTATTACTTGTTGTCACAGTAAATGAGCGACCACTGAATTGAGTTATAACTCAAAACATCAGCCTAAACACTGGCACTGTTAACTTTCAATACAATCTTTATTTTTAATATAGGAAGAGGAAAATTGATTGTTCGAAAAACTACCCTTTTCAGTCATCCCACCAAGGATGTGTACATGAGTTAATTTAAATATATAAAACTGTTTAAATAGTTAAAGAATATATTTAAAAACAATTTAAGACATATTACTTGCTTGCTGCAGAGCAACATTCACGACTGTTCAATGGCAAAATCTGTGTCTATTGGATCCACAACTGAACACTGTCAACCAAAATACAGGCTACGCCTAGTTTGGTAAACAGTATCAGTAAATAATGAGAACAAAAGACTGTTTAGCGTCTAAAATTCATGTACTCACTTTTTTTTTTTTTTTCTTTATTTCTCTTTTTAGGGTTCCGTAGCTAAATGACAAAAAAAACGGAACCCTTATAGATTCGTCATGTCTGTCTGTCTGTCCGTCCGTATGTCACAGCCACTTTTTTCCAAAACTATAAGAACTATACTGTTAAAACTTGGTAAGTAGATGTATTCGGTGAACCGCATTAACATTTTCACACAAATGGGCTCCCCATACTTAGAACTGAAACTATAATAATAATAAATAAAATTCTTTAATTAGATTTATATTTTTTCATCTTACTTACTTCCAAAGTGGTAAAATGTGTGCCTCCCCTGTAATTTCTAAAATAAGAGAATGATAATGAAAAATATATATGATGTACATTACCCTGCAAACTTCCACCGAAAATTGGTTTGGACCAGAACTACTGAGTACTTAGTTTCTAACCGTAATTTACATTTTATTTAATCAATACACTTTTATTAAAATAGCGATCAAAGTTACAACAAACTACAAGAACTTTAATATGATTTTACTTGCTGGTACGGAACCCTCCATGGGCGAGTCCGACTTGCACTTGGCCGCTTTTTTTCACACAAACCATTTTCCATATATATTTAGGATACAGACACAACATTATCTCGATGACGAAACACAATTATGTACTGAATAAGTAACGTATACTTATCAGAAATTTAAAGCTTACGCATGTTTGTTTTGGGTAAAACTTGCCGTTTATCTCATATTAACTATATTATTTTAATTTGTAATAATAACAACAGGTTTTGCTTTTGTTGTTTTCGTATACATTACAATTTCGTATATCAACCAAGAGGAAGGTCAAATGAGTTAAATGTCAAAGGATAAACTTTTAAATTGTTTATTTCCTATATCTGTCTCATTGGTCGCTGTTACTGCAGTACTAAAGAAGATTAAGGTATGAGGACATTTCTCTTTTCAGCCTTTACGGTAGAATGTTTGAATGTCTGGTGTGCGAGATGAAAGTGAGCTCAATTGATTCTATTGGTAGTAGAGCCACGCTGATTTCAGCACGAATGGGCCGGCACTGCCGGGGCAGTACTACCCTCACACAGAAGACAATCCTAATAATGACAACATTCCTGCTGTCGTATTTCGTTGGCGAGTGTGAGACTGGAGGTCCAATCATTCTGCATCATTCTTCCGGCCTCCTGAGGCCGACGAATAATGCAGAATTATTTAACCCGGCCGCCATGGTATGGGTCAACATTGCTGCATTGCATTCTACTTATGGTTTCCATCAGGCAGAGTAAAGTCACTGTAGTAGGCTTAAATATAAAATAAATAAATAAGATAACGAGGGCGACCGAGCTTTGCTCGGTTATGATATTTATTGTTGTATGTTATTAGTGTAGCCTGTGTAGCTGTGTTAAAGTGTTAATTACCAACTTAGTGTTACTAAAAGAGTAGTAGATATGTCGAAAGTAATGCTAAAAGTAATGCTAAAACCCAAAATACTAAATTTTTGCAAATTAGTTAGAGCACACAGACGCGCACACATACACAGACGCACACACACACAGACTTTAATGAACGAAATTAAACGAGGGGTAAAATCACATTCCGATTCTAAGCAGGTTTCAAAGAGCATTAACACTGTAAGCGACTAATAAATAATAACAAATATTTCGGACATCTTACACAAAACCTATCAAAGTAGGATCTCCACAAGTCCACACATGTGTGAAAGAGAGAGAACCAACGAAATACAGTAGAAATAGAAAGAAGTGATTAGATGGATTAATTTCGAAACCAGTAAAAAAAAATGTAAAAGATTGTACGAAGATGGATGATGTCAAAGTCTTGTAAACAAGCATAAACTTTATTGTGTACCTAAATACAAGTACAATAAGCATAAAAGAGATAAAATTGTTTGTGTACGCGCACATGATAACATTGTTTACAAAATTAATAGGAAAGCACGTTGTTGTACAAATTACAGAAATGAAAAATTATTTATTTTATATTTACAATATGACTACTTGTTTTAAAGGAATAATCTTAAAATTTTATGCGTAGTAAGACATGGTCATCTTTTGTAATCCACAAACAGTTTATTTTTTACTTACTTTAGAGCTTGAAGACCCTTTGTTATTCATCCAAGTAGGCATGTGCGATAAAGAAACATCTCAACAACCCATACATATTATTCATAGGCACTAATATCATAAATTCAATATAAACTCTGTCTGTCATTTTCGCTTTCACAGCGATATTTTGATCATGAAGGACAATAGGTAGTTAGAACAACGCCGATTTCAGCACTAATGGGTCGGCTTGACCGGGGCAGTACTGCCCTCATACAGAAGACCATCTTAATAACGACTGCATTCATGCTGTCGTATTTTATTGGCGAGTGTGAGACCAAAGACCCAAGCATTCTGATAATGATGCAGAAACATCTCACCAATGTGGGATACTATGGTTCATTGTATGCGCCATAGTGACCCACATTGTCCTGGATTCTACTACTCATGCTTTCCATCAGGTAGAGTAGAATGAGTTTGGTAGGCTCCAACATTATTATTTTTTATAAAATTCAAGAGTTTGTTTGTTTCAACACGCTAATTAATCTCATAACTATGACTTAGATTAAACGTATAGAATAATATTATGTAAACTACAAGTTTCCGCATCAAGCTGGCTGTCAATTTTGAGCAACTTGAAGTACCAATTACACAGTTTAGATAATTATTACATATGTTTAAAGTTCATACTTCAATTCTAATGAATTGTTAATTGACATCTATAGAGGCCTCGATGCAATGTGATAGTAGAGACAGGATACTTACAAGAACATAAATATCACTTTGACGTTTAGTGTCAGCTGTCATTTGATATCAAATATCAACTTTAAATAAAAAGGCTATGCACGCACTCTTGCATTTAATCAAAAGATAGAAACGTTTATTCTTGAACTAATTGTGATGATACTGTAAACAAGAACAAAATTCTACATCAAAATCGCAGTTCATGCCCAACGTTATCTTTGAGTTTCAACTTATTTAATTTCAAAATCCTTAAAACACACGTTTTGTATTTTGGTACACGACTTTTTATGTCCAAAATCAGTAAAAAATGTATCCTAGTCAAACGTCAATACTGAGTCCCGTGGTGTCCCCAGGGTTATTTTTGTAAATCGCGATCAACCAGATCCGTCCATTCGTTCCAGAGATTAACCGGAACAAAAAGACAGAAAAATACTTTTTGACGTAAGTACCGTATATACTTACATTATGCATTTAATGAAAAAAAACATTTGAGATGGTTCTTTGATATTATAAACAGAAACTTATTTGAATAGATTGAAATAAAATTAATTGATCTGACTTACTGATCAATTCAATAATAACCCTGAATCTAAACCACTGAAGCTTACATACTTTACATACTTTGTATTTTAGCCTCTGATACTTTTTACGTATTAATCACCAGTTATAATATTTAATGGTATTTTTATCCTTTAAGGGTAAAATTGATTGTATAGAACTTCATTATTTTCAAGGTTAGAAACACAAAGTATGAAATAATCGCGCTAGCGAAATAGCGGACCATGTCAAGTTGGACATATTTTATGTTAGTTAATTATTGTAACAATTTTATCTTTGCGGCGGTTAGTCAGTCAGTCTGTCAGTTTGTTTATGCCACTTTATCATTATGTGTTCAAATATTTACACAACGGACGAATGTAGTAGAAAGTGGAAACAAAGAGACAATCCTGGCTTCCCTATTGCAGATGACAAATGCCTTTGTTGGCGCGTTATTGTTATGTTAGCTACCAGCTGGTCAATCGAGGTGATTCATGGAAACCAAAGGTCGTGTGTTGATACATTTTATGACTTCAGTGAAAATTATGCAAATAACCACAATGTAACAGTATTCCTTCTTCCGTACCGCTTGTTGCTAAGTTGTGTTGTAGTCTACGACATTTTGAATTGAACACAAACATTTCGTTTGGTAAATAAGGGTTTGGTTCTAAAAAAAACATAATTTGCCATTTTACGTATTAATTTAATAAATAAATTAAATTAAATTGTCTGTTTGTAATATCAAATGATGACGAAAGCAAGTTTTACATTTTTGGTGTCTGTTTTTGGCGTCCGGCTAATCTCTGGAATAGCTGAATCGACTTTGACGGGACTTTCACTGACAAATAGCCGATGAACAAGCTGTAACTTGTCTGTTTATTTAAACTAACTTCACTGATGATCCCAATTTATTTGACGTTATTTTAACTGTATTAATAGCGCCAAATTATAATAATAATAAGAAAATGAAAATGTTTTATTTGAAATTGTTTTTTTTTTTTAATTATTTATTTGTGTTGTGACACAAACCAAAAGAATAATAATTGTGAAGTCGTTTGTACGGCAATATACCCACATATATACATAATTAAATATATTACAGCAGAGAACAATCTAGTTGTCTTAATAAATACGTACGCGTTAGTAGCCATGTTTATTGTTACTTTTAATTATCTCACATAAACAAAGATTGTGTAGTCGACACAATTAACAAGTATATAAAAAAATTACAATGGCCTCAGTTTGGCATTTGTTACGTCACTCAAGTGGTTGCCGTGCTGATACCTACTTGTGACAATAATTCGACCTACATACGCAGTATCAGCTGTGTGTCGTCAAAGGTTAATGACACCGCTAAAGATAAGCATAGTTGACAATTGCGACTATCGCACTACTATTGTTTGCTACTTTTGTTACTTTTTTTGGCACTATCCAAAAAGGTTGAGAATACGTCAATCTCGTTCACGATTGTGAGAAATATTTATAATATCTGTTTATTATTTCTATATCGTCTAACGTTTTTGTATCGTTAATAAAATTTTAATAAACGTTTATGACTGAAATAATCTACCTCATTAATTACTGACGCGACTTTAGAAATTCTATTTTGATCAAATACGTTCTATACAAAAAAATATTTATTTATTTTAAAAAAATACTGCCTTGGTGGTGCAGGCAGTGGTGGTAGCGTTTGCGACTGCTGTGCTTGAGGTCTCGGGTTCGATTCCCACGTCAGACCAAATATTTGTGTGATGCGCAAATATTTGTTTCGGAGTTAAGTAGTATGTGTTTTATATTTTACTAGTTGACCCAGCGAACTTCGTACCGCCCAACTTTAAAATTCCAGAACTTGATCGCAGCGCCACTTACCGGGTCCAATTGCGAATCTAAACCATTCCCAGATCCCCTTGAACACACACAAAAAATTTCATCAAAATCGGTCCAGTCGTTTGAGAGAAGTTCAGTGACATACACACTCACAGAAGAATTATATATATAAAGAAGATATATCTTTAAACACGTAACTGTATGTATTAAAATGGAAGTGTCTGAGTCAACAGCTTCTCACTAAAAGCATACGAAAGTATATGCAGTACTAGCGCTCCTTAAATAACATTTTTTTTAAATATTTATGTGTCTGATTGGATTTACCGGCTAGAATTATGAACCGGCTGGACCGATTGTGACAGATTTTTTACTGGTATATAAATGATGACAGAAAGATTTACTTAGGCTACTATTTTTAACTAGCTTCGTTCCGCGTTCATAATCGGACATTTCTTCCTTTCATGCTGATGTCAGCGTGGCTTATGTCATATTTAGCTTTGTTAGTTAAAAGCTGCTGATGATGATGATTAATTTTCTCAGTATTTTCGAGCGAGTTTTACAATACGCCACTACCTTTCCTTGTTTTAGGGTGTTTTCTAAATGTAATAAGTATGTATTTACAAAAAAAGTGTGTTTATGTATTTATGTATATCATTTTGCCTATTATATACGCTTGTGTATGAGAGAAACGAAATAAACTACATATTAATATTATTATATTCGTATAGCAAGCAACAAGTAGTATGAAACATATAAATACTAGATAATAATATGGGTCGAATGTTGCAATGACCCGCTGCCGTTCTCGCGCAGTGAGGATTATGAGCCATAACATTAAACAAAAGGCGATACGATGTTTAAACATTTTTAACTTAAGATTATATTATACAACTACATGATATATTGATATATTGTACAGTAGGACTACCTCTTCGGTCTAGAGGTCCAGTGCTTAATTCTCGGGGCGGGCGAAGAAGACTGGTCGCCGTAGCCCAAATCGTCTAGAAGTTACATCATCATCATATTTTTCATGTGGTGATGGATTTAGAGTACAGAGCGTCACCAACACACTTATTCCCAAGGGTGTCGCTAGAACTAACTACGGGTGTAAACAGTCCAAATTTGAAACAAACCCTTTTATTTTATTTTTATACGTGTGGAATTTCATCCCGCGGGTATCGTAAAAGGCGACTAAGGGATAAACTACGCAAGACAACATCAATGCAAAGAGAAGGAAAACTTGAAACCAACCCTATATAAACCCGTCTGACCAGCGTGGTATAGGAGGCCAAAACCTATTTTCTAAGGAGAGGCCTATGTCCAGCAGTGGACTGTTGAAGGCTGTTGATGTGGAAACCCCCTCTGGCCGTCACCCCGCCGGGGTTTTCTATTCGGCGGGAAACGCACCGACTAAAACCACACGGTGTGCCCTCTTTGCGCCTGGAATAGGAGGTATCCAGGGAACTGATTTCTCCTTCTGAACCAAATTTGAAACAAACCCTAAACCAACCTATCTGTCCATGGTGGAATAGACAACCAATACCTCCTCTTTAGGAAAAAGCTTATCGCCATTCTAGTAGTGGGCTAATAAACATTGATGTTGACGAACTAAATATAACCTACGTAAGAAAATCAGTAAAATAAAGAAAGACGAAAAGGTCTAAAGCTTGTCAATTAACAGTTATAAAAAACTAACAATAATAAATAATAATTTTATTATTCACTGACGTTCATTTAATAAATCCAGTAATAACACATTTATAATCTCATACATATTTTTTTAACTGGGAAATATTTTTTGACAATTGTGGACTTTAACTCTATATAAATTATGTTCATTTAAAGTTAAGATTTGGAATTTAAATAATTTAAAAATAATAAGATATAAATGTTTTCCCACACTCTACGGCCACTCTAAAACGGTGACTGCCAAGGTCAGCACGTGTTATTGTGAGAGCAAGTGAGAAGATGAGATCAGTTAGAAAAGCTCGTTAGAATACTGTTATTGACAAAGACAATAAAGGACTACCATAGAGCCGACATCTTGTCTTGTCGATACTTGGTACCTTCGGGACTGTTGATAAGGTAAACTGCTCGCCGCTGCATTCAATTGAGAGCGTTTAGCAAGTACTATGCAGATCCATCGCAAAGATGAAAACAGTACTCCACGCAGTATGCCCGGTTTCCGTAAGGCACTCTAACTGACGCTCCCAACGTACTCGCGCGGGTTGAGATCATGTATACCGTACCACCTTTTAGTGGCAGTGTAGTAGGTATTTATAAATGCAAAAAAAATAGTGCGAGGTTCCGCTAGAGTTCCTTTTTAGGGTTCCGTGGTTCATGACTCGGAACCTTTACAGTTTCGTCATGTCCGTCCGTCCGTCCGTTAGAGAGAAAGAAATTGACAGTGTTAGTCCATGTGATGAACTTCAAAGTAAAATTTTAGCGGTTTAAATAACTTTGTTATTTCAGGAGTTATTCTATATAACTCCTGAAATAACAAAATAAATATTTAAACCTTTAAAATACGCTTACTTGAAAAATTTGGTACAAAAATAACAAAATAATAAGTAAACATAACAATGATAATTGGACACGATTTAAATCCACGCGCTATTATGAGTAATTACATAACCCTATTTTACCAGTATGCGTGGGCTGACACGTACTTGGCGATTTTAACTATAATTAATGTAAAATTAGGTTAACACAGATGACAGAACGAATCGTACAGCGAAATAACGTGGCGTAACTGACACTTCAACTGAAAGGGAAAATATATTATTTCTTTAAATATGTATATAGTTTAAATAATAAAGTGTGCTTAGGTCTAAATAGCCGGTGCATGAATTACTTAAAAATCACTTTTTAGGGTGCCGTATCATGTCTGTCTGTCTATCTCAATATTTGTCGTAATATTTTCACGTAAAAATAGAAAAAAGAAACAATTAATTTTTGGGGGTTCCCCATACTTAGAACTGAAACTCAATAAAATGTTTTTCATTAAGCCCATACGTTTGGAGTATCTATAGATATTTTTCTAAAATCTCTAATATCTATAGATTTCTAATATTATTTTTATTCTAAACTGAATAGTTTGCACGAGAGGAACTTCCAAAGTGGTAAAACGTGTCCCCATCTGTCACTTCTAAAATAAGAGAATTAAAATATGACAAACATTACTATCCAAACTTCCACCGAAAATTGGTTTGAACGAGATCTAGTAAACAGTTTTTTTTCATTATCATCATCAACAGCTTTTAACAGTCCACTGCTGGAAATAGGCCTCTCCTTAGAAAGGAGGTTTTGGCCTACTATATATACCTATAAAAATGTCCTTACGTGTATTTTTTTAAACTTAAAAAAATTCTAATCTAACAAAACACGTTGAATAATTTAAATAATTTTATCTTTGTAGTATTTTCATTTTTTGTTTTATTTAAAACTAGCTGAACCGGCGAACTTCGTACTGCCTTTGAAAATTAATTCATAATAGAGTATTGTGTTTAGTCCTTAACTGATAGTGACAAATCGACAGCAGCGTCAACTAACGGGCCCCGGCCGGTACCGCCACAATTGCTTTGTTCCTGCATTTTAAATCTGCTATATGATATATTCAAAATGGTAATTTTAATTACATACTGTAAAGGGCCATATTAATCTATATTAAATACACAATGTATTTAAGGTACTTAATTGGATAAGGATTAATACTGTATTGCCTAATATCGCTTCGTAAATAAGCCATTATATCTCCTAAAAAGAAAAAAGAAAAAAAAGGTTATTGTGGGTTATCCTTGAGATAGACATATACCATCGCGGAGTTTTTTGTAGACCTTTTTAAGATGTACAGCACTGTAGTACATTATTTTGATGTATCTCGTAGGGTACAGCCAGCGTTTGCAATGTAAGCGTAAAAAAACACACTTTAGAAACCTCTAAAATTACTATCTACCATATTAAGCATGTATTATACATAAAAACCTTCCTCTTGAATCACTCTATCTATTAAAGAAAATGGCATCAAAATCCGTTGCGTAGTTTTAAAGATTTAAGCATACATAGGGACAGAGAAAGCGACTTTGTTTTATACTATGTAGTGATGACAGATATCTTTATTTTACCTAGTTAATCTGCATATTAACGGCAGCAACACCGTTAAATGGCGGAAGACAGTGACCGCAACACTTTAATATTTTTATTCATTGCCTCTGTTACTAATCAAACCATTTTACTATGTAAATAAACTTCTGCTAAGTTTTAGTGTCAAGGTTGAAAGTTCAATATCAGGACAAGGCAAGCCATCGCCACGATGACATCACAGTCTATAGCGATTGACCGTAGCGTAGCAAAACCATGAGTTTGTAGAATAAAGATTATCAACTTTTAACGTTCTATAAAATCACATTATACATTATTTATAATATCAAATACTAGTCCATAGCTGGACATAGACTTTTATTTAGAAAGAAAGGTAATAAATAAATCATCATCAACAGCCTATCGCAGTCCACTGATATATATAGGCCTATTGAATTGCACGCCACATAGTTCGATTCTAAATTATTATTATTTTATAAAAATAAATATAAATATTTCGGACATAACACAACGCCAACTTACTTCAAACTAAGCAGAACTTGTAATATGATAGCTAGATATACTGATAGAATACATAAATACCTTTTGTGACACACTTATCCGAAACAATTTTTAGATCATACAAACATTTGGTTCGACCCAGGATATAATCCCGAGAACTCAAGCGCATCAGTCGCACTACCACTACGCCAAAAAGGCAGGCGTTACGCAAAACTTTGGCATAATTATGCTGTGTGTTGGGTTGGTATGAGATTTGTTTCAAATTGTCCTTCCCTTTGCAGCGCGTTGTTGTTTTGCATAGTTTGGTCCTGCCTGCTTATTTGACTCTTACGACATTCACAAGATGAATAAGGGTGGTTACTGGTGAAATTTCGCATTCTGAATCCGTCACCACAAAGACTATTCTTAGAAATAATTTAGACATATCAGTGTAAATCTTATCTTGGATAATAGGGTCCAAACAAGGACACGAATCAAGGCAAAATTGATGTTCCATGCGGCCGTGAAATACGAGAGGGAGCATTCTATTAAAACAATGAACTTGTGTCTAAGAAGCAGTTGCAAATGTTACCGGAACTTAGACCCCGATATGATCAATAAAAACAAAGTGGTAAAAGCCCGGCTTATTCGACATACTAGACTGTCTTGCTGTCAACCCGATATCCTAGCGAAAACTCCAAAATGGATTGAAAATGGAAATATGGATTGAACTCCATTTATGATATAATTTTAACAAAAAGGAACCGACTTCAATGAAAAACTATTCCGAGTAACCAAATCGCGATAATTGTGCCTATGATATTTGAGGAGTTACCTCGATTTCCTTGGGATCCCATCATCAGACATCACCTGTTAGCTACGCCTATTCCAATGCAAATAGAATTTTTGAAATCGGTTCAGATTCCGACGAATTGAGAACCTCCTCCTTTTTTTGAAGTCGGTTAAAAAACTGTTGGATAAAAAATAAAATATAAGTGACACAACATGACGTTTGTTCAAAGTCACTTCGTCGGTTTCGTAGCCATCTCTTATGGATATCAAACTATTTTTAGAGACTGTAGTTGTGTCGGGTTTCCAGGGACTTCCTTTCGAAGGTATACCAGGTACCTCGGCTCATAGTACCCGAGACGGAGTGCTGTTTTAATCGGTTTGATTCCGACATAGCCACCAACTGGTGGTATCCGTGGGGATTTCCCCACGAATGATAAAGGGTTGTAGTTGTAAGGTTTGTCTCCACGGAAAAAAAAAGTTTTTTTTAATTAAAATGTATAAATCACAATACACTCTTGGCAGATTTTCCATGCTGAGAACAGCCAATTAAGACGAGTTAATAAGTTTAAAAGACAAAGGAGGATTATGTTACCCATCGTAACCTGTGCATGAAATGTGTATGAATTGTGAAAGCATTATAAGACATGCTATAAAACTTTCCGACTCCAGGTCTTTGTCTCATGAATTTGGACTCATAGTAGTTCGAAAACCTTACAGAAGCTTCAATGAATCAAAATAACAAAAGAATTTGCAACGCACCCTGGTAACTACATATTTATCATCAATACAAGTTTACCAATATTTATATGTACATAAAATAAGATTATATCATGAAATAAAGATTATATATATCAAACTTATTAAGAAGAGTCTAAAAGGCAATTGTTTACAAAACTAATGCTTCACAGATGAATCGAATCAATCAAAATCAAAATTAAAAACCAGTAATTTATATAGATAAACTCGCGGTTCTTGTTCCTTTACAACGCAACGATAAACGCGGGTAACGCCGCGGCGCGAAGCTAATTAAAAAGCAGCCTTAGTTACTCCTTATATCATTAGCTATCTGCCAGTGAAAGTCCCTACAAAATCGGTCCAGCCATTCCAGAGATTAACCAGAACGAACAAACGGAACGACGCCGCTGTCATCGTCGCGGAGACAAACATTTTAAAAATAGATTTTTCGTTTAAAATACCGTATACATATCACACTTTCATATTCATTTAGCTAAATACTTTTAATTTGGTAAATGAAACAGACCTCCAATTTCATTTATTTGTGTAGATGTAGGGACAAGAGATTACGGATGTAGAATTCTAATGAAGGTTGATTATACAAATAAGTGCAAAGTTCAATAAATAATCGCCAGTATAAAGGTCTCAGCGAACGGAGATATATATGTTAATGCAGCTAGCTGACCACATCGACGTGATTACTTATAATCAGGTTCCGCTTGGAATTATCCAGTGAGTAATAAATACGAACGTTAGAAAAACAATACGAGTATCTACTAGTATGTCACATGTACTCGTTACTTGGTCTAAAGTTATCACGTTCGTCAAGTCTGTCTGTCTGTCCATCCGTATGTCACAGCCAATTATTTCCGAAACTATAAGAGCTATACTGTTGAAATTTGGTCAGTCGATGTATTCTGTGAACCGCATTAAGATTTTTACATAAAAATAGAAAAAAACAATACATTTTGGGGGTCCCCATACTTGGAACTGAAACTCAAAAATTTTTTTTTTATCAAACCTATACCTGTGGGGTATTTATGGATGTGTTCAAAAATGATGTTGAGGTTTCTAATATCATTTTTTTCTAAACTGAATAGTTTGCGCGAGAGACACTTCCAAAGTGGAAAAATGTGTGTCCTCCCCCCCCCCCCTCTAACTTATAAAATCATCATCATCAACAACCCATAACGTCCCACTGCTGGGCTCGGGTCTCCTCTCAAGAGAGGGTTAAGGCCTTACGTCCCCACGCTGGCCGAGTGCGGGTTGGGGACTGGCAAGACACGTTGTGGCTACGTAATCTTACCGTTGGATGTTTTTAAGCCGCCCGAAGGCCTCCAACTAAGCTTCACGACTGTTACCTTATGACAACAACCGGGACCGACTGCTTAACGTGACCTCCGAATCACGGAAACGCTCATAACATATCATGCCACATACGGTCACCCATCTAGGTCTAACCGCGCCGTAGGTGCTTACCCTCGGTGATTGTTTCCAATCACCTAAGGCCACTCGGCTATGAGCGCTATAAGCGCTATAACTTATAAAATAAGAGAGTGATAAAACTAAAACGATACGGAACCCTTCATGGGCGAGTCCGACTCGCACTTGGCCGCTTTTTCACTTACGGTTATTGTAAAGAATCCACTTTTCATCACATGCCACGATTCGATCCTACATTCCTTCATTTCTGTATCGATTCAACAGGGCAACACAAGTTTCAGATCAGTCAAATCATGAGGCACCCATTTTTATTTTATTGATTTGACGCAAATAAGTCAATGTTGTTGGTAAGGTAACGTTAACCATGTCGCTAATTCCTGGGTAGTTTGGCTCGGATCGGCTTGTTATATTTGACATGTGTGGGCGAACTTCCACGTGGTTTCTTCTTTTAATCAAAATTTCCATCACGAAAGCGTTTATTTTCCTCCGTGAAGGTGAAGACGGAATCATAGCACACCAGACATGCAAGGGGTTCCATCCAGCACATTAAGAATTATAAATTTATATAATAAATGCAAATGTCTCTAACCTGTCATTTTTATTAGGTATCTTTTTGTTTTTGGGCTATTCTAGTCTTAAAATGTATAATTTTTGAATATTATTTACTATAATGTCTCTCAAACGATCGTTTTAAACAAATATCTGAAGATTAATATTCAACTGTTTCTGTTTCCATGAGTCAAACTTATGGATACATAATATAGGTTATGAGTGGAATATGTTATAGTAGGATCAACGCGAAACCTCCCTCTAGGGAGAGGGTGAAGATTCAACATCAACTTGTTGAAGAAGAAATGATAAAGGTTAAAATCTTTTAACTTTGATGTTACATAATGAAAGTGAATTATTAAATTGTTTATTGGACGTGGTTTGAGTTAGTTATTGGTAACCTTGTCCCTAACAGATTAATTAATTATTATATAATAAATTCTAAATTCCTAAATATATACTAAAGATATTTGTTCTACAGTTTTTTAATATCACGGTTGTGTGGATTCTATAATAATACTTTTGATGTACTTGATTCTTGTATTATACAACACGTTTGCTATATCTATCTAAAGCATGTAAGTTCGCTTAATAGATGAATTCATTATATTTGGAGCTATTTGTTACTGTCTCAAAGAATTAATTAAACCATAACATTTATTTTCAAAGATATACAAAATTAATACACATCGTTTAATAAAAAACTTAAAATGAGCTTACAAAACATCGGTCGGTTCCAAACACACAGTTGAAGATAATAAAAACGTGTTAAAAATAATATACGTCATTGGTGTAAAAATAGCTCTACAATGAAACATGATAATTCAAGAAAACCTTTTTGTTCTCCGCAACCCAGAAGGCAAACTGAATCTGAAGGTTAAACTAGTTCTCAGTATATTTGAGGGCACTGACTTCCCAATGATGATTATCATAGATGTTCATGACAACCGGACCGGCAGCTTAGCGTGCTCTCCAAGACACGGGCGTGAAACACCACCACCATATTCCGGGATGCTATTAGGAAATTGTATTAAGGAAAACCCAACAGCTCCGAAACCCGACCGACTCGGGAATCGAGACCAACAGTATTGAACAACAGACGCGTACGTAGACCAATGAGGCAGTTCAATAATGTAAACGTGGAGCGAAAAACCTTTATACGAATATTATGTGAATAGAGGAGTATGAGGCACAGTTAAAGCTTATATGGAGGAGGAGGAAGAACATTTAAAAAAAAGCGGCCAAGTGCGAGTCGGACTCGCCCATGAAGGGTTCCGTATCAGCAAGTAACATCATATAAAAGTTCTTGTAGTTCGTTGTAACTTTCATCGATGTTTTTATACTAGTGTATTGATTGAATGAAAGGTAAATTGCGATTTACGATTTATGACGTATTAAAAAAAAACTACTCACTAGATCTCGTTCAAACCAATTTTCGTTGGTAGTTTTCATAGTAATATACAACATATATTTTTTTTAGTTTTATCACCCTCTTATTTTAGAAGTTAGAGGGGGGGGGGGACACACATTTTTCCACTTTGGAAGTGTCTCTCGCGCAAACTATTCAGTTTAGAAAAAAATGTTATTAGAAACCTCAACATCATTTTTGAACACCTATCCATAGATACCCCACACGTATAGGTTTGATGAAAAAAAAATTTTTGAGTTATGTTGCAAGTATGGGGACCCCCAAAATGTATTGTTTTTTTTCTATTGTTCACAGAATACATCGACTGACCAAATTTCAACAGTATAGCTCTTATAGTTTCGGAAATAATTGGCTGTGACATACGGACGGACAGACAGACAGACTTGACGAATCTATAAGGGTTCCGTTTTTTGCCATTTGGCTACGGAACCCTAATGAATTATGATCGAATGTCGACAACTGGGTGGTTACTTATTTTCCAAATTGTCGTGGTCTTTGGCCTAAGACTAACAGATTCATCAACTGTTGTGCACAATGCTGTTTTATAAATAATCTGCACTTTGTGCAAGCTTTAAATGTAAGGTTCTTAAACCTTACTTCTTAGGATTGTTTTGATTCATAAACTTAAAATCAAGTAAGAGTAAAACATGTCTGCACGGTTGGCCTAGTGGTTTAAGCGTTCGCCACGCCGCTTTCTAGTCCGTCAAGTATCGTGGATTCAAATCCTACGTGGGACAACACTTTGTGTGATTCGCACTGGATGTTCTTTGTGTCCGATTCATGTATGTTTGTAAAGTCCCTAGATATATTCAGGAGTTGTCTTTTATATAAGAAATAATAATAATGTACTTATGTAAGTTTAAGTGTATAGGTACTAATACTAGGATACTAATGTCTAATTTTAGTGAAAACAATAATAAACTCATTCATAATAATTGAAATAAACTTGGAGTCAAAACTATAATCAAACGTGTCAGTTAATACAAAATTATTGTTTCTTTATGTTTTAAAATCAGCTATCTCGCATATTATCCTCCGTGAGATGAATGAAGTAAGAATAAAGAGAACAAAGTTACTTCATTCAAATGCAGCCCTACCCGCCATGAACACCTTAGTCATTCGGTCGTAATCGTGAACCATTTACATGAGACACGTGTTACAAATTGTAACATTTATATACTTTATTTGGAATCCTTCACATTACCATTTTGACAAGATGAATACTTTGATATCAGTTAATTGTATAGATTAAGTAAACCCGTAGATTAATTTTAAAACAGCTTAGATTTTACTTTTAGACGGTTCAAAGTTCGCTATAAATGTTTGATTAATTCATGTCACAATCTCAGTCACCAAACTATTGCATAAATGCATACCAAATGGTTTTGTAGTCAGTATACTTCCTTATTGTATGAGGAAGGAGTTTAATCATGAAAACCTGAGAGATGTCGCATAGAAGCCAAATTATGTGCTTACAAAATCCTTGTTTGTTATTTGCAATGGTTCAGAAAAACGGTGATTTTCTTTTGTAATACAGTGCAACCTCGATATAACAAATACGACGCGAACTCGTAAATATTCGTTATATCAAGTAATTCTTTGAACTTGGTTTAAAAAAATAGTTTTATTCACATCTACATTATGTATCATCTTGTTATTGGGAACAACTTCTACTTATACTCTATGTATTTTCAATTTTAAAACAATTAGGTAGGTAACATATTAAAATTTATTCCCTTAGATTATTAATCAAAATAAAATGCAGTAAAATCCGTAAAAGTATCATCAAAAAAAAGTGTCGAAACCTGTCGCGACTGAATCACATGCTATGGGATGAAGTGTCATATTGGTGGGAACGTTATATATAGAGGTTTTGAGTTAACAAAATTCGTTAAAGATAAGTATTTACACTTTTATTGATAGTTGAAAATTCGTCGAAAATTTGTTTTCACGAGATTGTTCGTAAAAATTTCGTCAAGGTATTATTTACATTGACTATTGTTGACAATTCAAGGGGATGACAAAAAAATTTTAAATCGAGGAAATCGGTAACTTAAGGTTCGTTATATTAATGAAGGTTGCACTGTACTTATGAAGCCACTTAGATTTAAGGTTATAGCAAACTATTTACTTTCTCAAATGATATTTTATATTTAAAAAGAAATCATTGACTTTCTCATAAACACTTAACGTCGGGTCGTAAGCAAGTAATTTTTGTTGTATTTATGCTTATTTATTTACTTTTTTCGTAGGCAAGATGATGTTCTCACCTTAATAACATTTCTATTCATAGGTTATACACACGGTCGTCTACTACGTTCTCAGTGCCATATTTAGGCGACTTGCGATTTTTTTACAAATCGCTCGACGTCTCGGCTTTGTCCAACCAATGGTGCTTCAGGACGGTAGCGGTCAAATACCCATTAGGAAAATAACTAAAATCAAGTTCATAGTTATAAATGTTCCTATAAAACGTGTAACAGCCCCGAAAATTATGAGTAGTGAGTTAGTGACGTCAGACACGTGATCAAGGTTGAAATCAATGAATTTATTACAACAGTAGGTCCTTTCATTAAAGGGCTATCTGTTTCACTTTTAATTAATCTGTTGTGTAAAGTTATAAGTGTTATTACAGTTCAACTCATCCAATGACATTGTAGCGGTTATTTGTTAAATGATATTTATGAACACCGATCAAAGAATATATTTGTATGTATACCTATGATGTATATTACATGCGACAAGAAAACGTGTCATGATATAGATACCCATTAGCGCCATTAGCGTCTCTTATCATTCGAAGTTCTAAGGTCATTAACAAAGCCAATAAAATTACTTATTAATTATTGACTCGCTTAATGTAATATTAGTTTATGTTATGTGTTTTTACACTATCTTCTTAGCTCGATAAATAGAGACAGATAAACATTTTTTTTTGCTTATTAGCATACGAACACGAGATCAAGGACGCATTGTTCTTGCCACCTAAATAGTAATTTACAACATAAATAAGCAAAAAACAGGATAAGAAAAATATAAGACTAAACACTAACTTACAAAAACCATTGACTATAATGCGTATAATTCTATGTTCCTTGTTTGTTTCTCACAGATTTATGAAACTCTCACACAATATTTTTTGATGAAAAAATGATTATTATAAATTTTAATACTAAGTGCCATTATTGATCGGGGGGCTTACCTTCTGATGAAAATATAATTAGTAGAATAAATTAATAAATTAAAATAGAGTACTGTACACAGGGCGACTTTATTGCTAAAGACGATCTCTTCCAGGCAAAAGGATTGATCTAAATGTATTTTCTTAAATTCATTTTGATGATGGTGGTAGTCGTCTGTGCATTAAGTTTTAATTGTTTATATATTATATATTCATATAAATTAACATGGGCGTACCCAGCATCTGGCCTAGGGGGGGGCAAGTAATTTTTTTTAGGTCGGATCGTCCGCGGCTGTTTTGTCATACACAATACTCAAACATACCTACATGAAACATTAGATATATGTAGTGTGCCTTCCCAAAGACCGTTTAACGGCGTCCAATGCGACGACCAAACAGTTGCACGCGGAAGGTGGTACACGCGACATTATGTTACGTGGTCACTGGCAAAAGGAGTGCAGCCTGAGGGCTACAAGAAGGTCGACGGGACTGCTGTCGGCTGTTCCTAAACTACTTGGTAGCGGTCAACGCCGAACATCGGCAACCGATCGGCCCGACTCGCAGACGCCGATGTTCGGGAGCGGGGGCCTTCTCCTAGTTTGGAAAGTGGCCAAGAGAAGAAACCTCTATAAAAATAATAGGAGATAAGGTGGCCTAGGCCACATGCAAAGAGCTACATCTCCACGTGGCCTTCTGTTACGCAGAGGACAGGTGCGAGAAGTCGGAATACGACACTTTATGGGCGCGACGGGGTTGCCGTCGAAGATTCCATTCCATAAGATTCCATGCCGTCGAAGGAGCCACTGACGGTGAACACTGCCAAACTCCGGCAACCGATCGGCCCAACCCGTACGCTGAGCAATCGGGTGCGGAAGTCTTCTTGAACGGGGAGGAGGGTGGAGAACACCGCGTGAAAGAAAAGCTCTTTAAAAAATTACTCCTAACCCAAGCTGAGGGAGCCCGGCGAAGAGGTTAACGGTTGGGGGGATATGCCAGCCGCTAGGGCAACACAACGTTAGCTCACGCTAGCACTAAGAGCAAAACCATTATGGACGTGACTCAAGAGAAATATATTACCCCAGAAGGATACCGGCCGCGCCGCGGACGGAGAATCCTTCGGCACTCCAGTGTCAGCCTCAGTGGCTGACACTGGAGTGTTCTGCCCACCGTATTCTGGGGGGGGCGCAGTTACGTACACAAGGATGTCCGAATCCGGGCACATCAACCAGGGCGCACAAGCCCAGTTTTGTCCGGTGTCTTCTTGCGCCCAATCAAGGGAGCGCTTAGGAGGAAGAGGTAGCGCAGGGCAGGCGGCGACGATTGAGCGTCAGCCTATGGAATCCCTTAATCAAGGTCCAGGGTTGCAGAAAGGAGATTCAGAAGAGAGCGATGCTTGGCTCTCTGCTCTGTTTCCTCACGGTCACCATAAACCCGTAAGCCAAAACTGAAGGGCACGTCAGATAAAAAAAAAACCGTCCCAAGAAACTTGCACTGCAAAAGGGCACAACAAGGGGTAGAAAGGTGGAATGGTGAAAGTGGAACAGCGATCGAGACGAAGTGTGATGACGCACCGGGTTCATCTTGGTTGCGGCGGAGCTGAGGAGCCAATCCGTCACCGATATCGACTCTAGTATCCAGGAGTCCCTTTCGGCGATCGAGATGGCCTTCCGAGGGACGAAGGGAGTCAAAGGCGGCAAAAGGGCTGCCGTCACAGCTTTGACCGGAGTGCCGGAGTGTCGGAACTCTATAAAAGAGCCGATGAGACAACAACAACAGACGCAGTGGGGAGGCTACGGCAAGAGAACAAGGCGCTACGCTCTGAAATGGCCTACCTCCGGTAGGAGGAGGTGGAAAAGCTACGCCGCGGGGACCCAAAACCCCATCAAAACACCCAGGCGAGCTCCATTACTGCCCGAGGTAAGACCACCAAAGCAGCATTCTCAAAAAATAGCAGCTTACCGGACCGAGACCAATTCGCGGCCATGCTGGACCGTGTTCATGCTGAGGTCCGAAAAAATGATAGGAGGTCAGTGCCCAGGTACGAAGAACTTGCTGCTTCCAGCGGCCTTAAGTCCGGGGACGGAAGTGGCCACTGGCGTGGAGTCGCCCATAACCAAAAAGAAGAGTAGGAGGAAGAAGGGTCAGTGGGCTACACAGATGTCGCAAGCGCCAGTATCGCGCAGGAGAGGCAACAGCCGACAGCGGCCCCATTATTAAGCAAGACGTGGGTCCAGGAAAATAGTAGAGACAGCCCAGTCAGGGCGACGGGCTGCTGCTTACCGCCACCGAATATTAAGGCTAAGTACACACGAAGCGTTTTTCTCCCGTGCCCGCTGCAGTGGTGGAACTACGGTTTTATTGATATACTCACGAAACCGGTTATTTGTGCGGTTACGCAGCCGTCGCGGTTGCGATATTCGCCCGCCACGTTTGCGGGCAATGATCGCAAGATAGGCGGTTGCAAGATGGGCGGTAATATTCAGTATAGGTTCAGACCGCCAAGGGTGCAGGCGACCGAGACCCACGCGGTTCTACTGGTTGCCCACCGGTGCAGCGGGAGCCGCAAACAACCGCCCATACTGCAGGCGTAAAATGCGTCGTGAGTAGTGCTTTAATTTTTAAATATAAATCTGCATTCTACGGAAGCTGCGGGCCCGCAACCGCAGCGGACACGGGAGAAAAGCTCTTCGTGTGAAATTAGCCTAAAAGGGTTATGCAGCGACTTCCAACAACAGCGGCTGTCACAATCTCCGTACCTCCTGGCTCGGAGACGACAATAGCCAAGCTGATGGAGAACGCGAGTGCCAACATCAGATTGGGTGATCTTGGCATCACAGGTGCGCCAAGCGCCGCTTCAGCAGACAAACTGGCAGCTCGCCTGAAAGGTGTTCTATCTGTCACGGATGCTATTATTGCGTGTCCGTGTAGGGCAGGAGACATACGGGTGAGGGATCTGGAGGAGTCAATCACCCAAGCTGAAGTCACCAGTGCTGTAGCAGCGGCGGGGGACTGTGCAATCTCTGATGTCAAAGCCGGAGACATACGTGCCTCCCCGTCACGACTGGGCACGGCTTGAGTTCGCTGTCCACTTGCCTCTGTTCGCAAAATAGTGAACGCTAAACGTTTATAGGTGGGCTGGGTTTTGCCCAGAACAGAGGCACTGCTAACACGCCCGTTATAGTGCTACCGGTGCCTTGAAACGGGACGCGTGAGAGCTAAGTCTCCCGACGAGACAGACCGGGGTGCGAGATGTTACATGTGCGGTGACACAGGTCACGTGACACGAACATGCACCGCAAAAACGCCGAAATGGACCTTGGAATCGGACCTTGGCCGTCCCGGGAATGCAGCGAGTAAGAAGTGCTACCCGCGAGAAAAAAGAAAAGGGGGCCGCAGACGGCAACCGCCCCAGCCCATGCTGACACCAGTCAAAACTCATCGGCTACAGGAGGGACACAACCGGAAATCAGTCCGGTACAGGAGGCAATGGAAGCTTAACAATTCGCGTCCATCCATAAATTCTTACAGGGCAACATGAAAAAAATCTTGCAGACCTATGCAGACGATCGCTGAGCAGTCGATTGCCTTAGCGGTGGTGGCGGAGCCATATTTCGTCTAGAATCATCCCCGGTGGTTTGGTTCGGATGATAGAACTGCCGTTTAAGAACTTTCTAACGATAGGCTAAGTTCGGTATTCTTTGTCCGCCATCGTCGCGCGCGGTTTTTTGGCTATTGCACCGTGCATTATTCCAGTGTTTACAGCGCGGTTTATTTAAAAGTTAGAGCATAAGGCCCCGTTTATACTTTGATTAGTAATTAGGCGAGTTCATACATGTTCTGCGAGATTTCCAGGGGGGGGCAGCTGCCCCTCCCTGCCCCCCCCCCCCCTGGGTACGCCCATGTAAATTAATACATATAGCCATCCACAGCGGCGGCCTTAGGGGGTGGCGAACAGGGCAATCGCCCGGGGCCTCGCTCTTGCAGGGGCCTCGCGCAACAACCCACTCAAGCAAATTTAAAAAATATAGTTTTTAATTTAAAACTTTTGATATTGATCCTTAATTATTGTTACAAGCTAGGAGGTTCGATTCAATAAAAATTCAGCCACTATAGTAAGAGAGCTTAGGCGCACTGCCTTGCGTTTAACGTATAGAGGCTACATCTAGCGGACTTCTCATGTAGCGTCTGGTCACAGGATACCTAAATCATACAGAGTCCAAGCTTCCATACAACGGTGCGCGCGCGACCCCCCGGCGACGACGCCCGCCACGCTCCGCGCCGCGTACATGACAAGCGGTGGTGCCGTGGTGGACAAGCACACATGTGCCCGCGCTCTTGTAGTAGTGCAACCGTTTCGCGCGGGCTCTATGAATCTCGCTCGGGGAATCCCCGTGTTTTGTTTCGTTCGTCAACTTTTGTCATCTTGGAAATATTTTAGCGAAACAAAACAAGATTTACGAAATGAGTTTGCGTGATCGTGATGCCGGTAGAAAATTTGAGTCAGGTAGTTCAAAAAGGAAACGAGCTATCAAAAG
This sequence comes from Phragmatobia fuliginosa, assembly GCA_932526445.1. Lineage (NCBI taxonomy): Eukaryota > Metazoa > Arthropoda > Insecta > Lepidoptera > Erebidae > Phragmatobia > Phragmatobia fuliginosa. Next base: position 7,450,855 of record OW052064.1, on the reverse strand, counting down.
AAAGCAGGTACAAGAAAATCTACGAGGATCTTACTATAAATATATAAAAAGTGATGATCAAGAAACCTCTACAAAACATTTATTTACTGAAAGTGCCCTAATCCTGATGCAAGTGAAAACATTCCTTCCACATCATGGGAGCCGCCGCCGTCATCAAGTAAAAACAGCCAGGATGATGATGAATTAACTACATCACTGTCTCTTAGGTCACCGGTGCCGCCGTCAACGCTATCCAGTCAAGAACACGAATCTGAGCCCGAGTCTATGTCTACATTCATGATTGCTGGAATGGAAAATCTGAATCCTCAAAATGACCCCGGTTTGTGCCCCATAACAATTACTGATGTAGACCGAACTGAGATTGTATTAAAAAGTTCAATCCGGGTTAAAGTTGATTTATTTCCCGTAAATGATAATGGACGACGATTCGGCGAATATCATTATAATAAGATATTAGTTAACGGTGAAAAGCTTGACAGGCGCTGGATGATTTATTCACAAAGGATGCCGTTTACTACTTTCCGTGTCGAATATTCGGGCTAGAAAATACAAAGATTGGATCAAGTGAAGGAGTGTGTGATTGGAAACATTTGGGTGATTACCTAAAATCTCACGAATCTACTCGACAGCACAAAGATTGTATTGCCATTGAATGCCATTCTATAGAAAAGGAAATAACTACCTACGAATTTGTAGTTTCACTTGTCATATGGTATGACATTCTTACAAAGATAAATGTTATAAGCAAAATGTTGTAAAGTGAAAACATGCACTTAGATGTGGCTATACAACACCTAGACGCATTCACAAATTGGCTTGATAATTATCGAGAAAATGGTTTCCAGGCATCCCTTGTAACAGCGAGAGAAATAGCCGAGGAAAATGACATTGACAGGCCGTTCAAAGAAGTCAGAAGACGACGTAAAAAAAGGCATTTTGATTATGAAGGAGAAGATGAAGGTCATGAATTAAATGCGGAAGAGATTTTCAAAATAAACCATTTTTATGTCATTGTCGACAATGTACGTGCATGCTGCCATCCTAGGTTTGAGGCACTTAAACTTCATGAGAGCATATTTGGTTTCATGTATAATATAAAAAGATTAAAGGAAATTAGTGATAGTGAACTTTTGAAGCAATGCAGCGACTTGCAAATATCTATGACAGCAGGAGAATCATGTGATATTGATGGACATGAATTGTACGGAGAACTGAGTATGTTCATGCGTGTGTATGAAGGAAACGACGATATTATCTCGGTGCTGAAATACATAATAGAAAACAAATTAACTGAAGTTTACCCCACTATCGAAATAGTCCTGAGAATTATTGCCACCACACCTGTGACAGTTGCGTCTGCTGAAAGGAGTTTTTCGAGGCTTAAAATGATTAAAACATATTTGAGGAATTCGATGACACAAGATCGGCTTTCAGCCCTTGCTATTCTTTCAATCGAAAATGACGTAGCTCATTCGTTGGATTATTGTGCTTTAATTAAAGATTTTAGTCTTAGGACAAGCCGCAAACATCAATTTTAAAATTTATCATCTCTGTATTTGTTAATTTGGTAAATCTTTCTATGTATAAATATATAAATATTTTAAAACTCAAATTTTATTCATTTGTATAACTAGCATTTCTCGTCAAACATGACTAATACCTAAACCAAAAAACCAGACTTACTTTCGCATCACATACATTTTACGAAGAGCAAAGGGCCTCGCAAAGGGCCTGCCGCCCGGAGCCTCGCAATGGGTAAGGCCGCCGCTGGCCATCCATAGACAGATATACATACTCACATACATAAAAAGCACATACTTTACACAATTATTCTCAATTAATTAAATTCAAAAAAACAAAACCATAAATTTCATATCCTTGATCGTGATTTCCTAAATTATGAAGCATAGTATTCGATACCCATTCTCAAATTTAGTTTGTGTTTGCGCTTTCTTGATTTTAGAGTATTTTTTATTCAAAAAAATCATCAACTTTTTTTAAAAAACCTGTATAGGTACAGTATGCGAAGAGTATACAAAAGAGTATACAAAAACAACAAGTATTTGTGGACTAAACAAATTTTATGTTTAAAATTCTTGTAATTAATGAATTGTGGTGCTCAATACCGAGGATCGAACCAAGTGGCGTGTAATTGGAGGCCTATGTCCAGTAGTGGACTGCGATAGGCTGAGGAAGATGAAGCTTAATACATTTCGCTACTTTTGAAATCATTTATATCGGTCACGACACGAGTATTTTAAATCTCGTTACTATTATAATAAAATTGACAACATCCTTTTGTTTTAGAGGGGCAATTCAATAGATGGACCTCCCAAACGAGTTGAATGAACTTAACTCATGTACAAAGTATGCACTACAAACAATGCGCGTTGTAAATGATAACAAACAACGTTCGGTATCACTTATCATTTTGATTCCATTTATCTTGATAACCGCGTATTTAATATTTATCTCAAATCCGGGAACAATGAGGTTTCTTTTAGGTATACTGTTTAGTCAATAATTCCAAGATATATACGTTTTCAATTTAGTTGAAACTTGATAATTTAATATGGCAACTTTTTCGGTCATATATTCTTAACTTTGGTTTTAAAATTAGATGCAATATTATCAATTAAAACAGTAATTTACTTCAAAATTAGATTAAACTATTACGGTGCTGCTTAAAAATTATCATAAACGTTATAAATTTCTTTACAGAAACATTTAACTTCTGAAACTATTGATCTAAATAAATGTACACCAATACATATTTTATAACTTACTAAATGGATATTTTCGAAAGTTTAACGCTGTTTAAATTTGACATTAGATTTAAGCAATTCAGATATAAATTGAACTTAAAATAAGACAAATTTGATTCAAGATGAAAAAAAATGTTATATCGTCAAGTATCAATGTGACTTTCAATAAATTTCGTTAAGGTCAAATCAGTTGGCACATGCATGATAATCAATAAGGCTATGCCTTACAGATTACAAAGTGACGACATCATTTATAAGCCAGATAACATTACCGTAATCAAGATTAATACAGAAATACGTTTGAAAAAATGTATCACTGTAGTAAGTATCTATATTATTATTTTTTATATTAATTTAACATGACAACAGTGTTTTCCAAGTTTCCGTTTCTCACCTGAATTTGTAGTGGTGTAGCAATTTCAGGTTTGGGTCTATAAAGTTTGGAATGGATGGTGTACTTTACACGATACACCTAGTCAACATGGTCGATTTTTTCAAAGTCAAGCGCTTGTAACAGGTTCTAAAAGTAAGTTTAATTTTCATAGAGTACAGTCAGTTTTGGGGCTCAAATTTGATGTCATATATGTCATTGTCAATTGCTCAAATTCTCCATCGATTGAATTTAAGGTTTTCGCGTTTACGATTTATTAAAACCCTCTGTATCTAATCGGTGTCTGTATGTAATCTGGTATTATTTTTATATTGAGGCATATTCAATAATTGAAAAAAAGAGATAAAGTGTCTTTTAATTATGTTTTATTTTCTATCAATAATTTTTCTTTTTACTTTTAATTAAAAACGAAAATCACTTTTTTTCAAAATAAATTCCCGCTGCTGGTGAAACTGCTGGACTCAGCTAGTTTGAAATATGGAACTTAACGCTGTCTATTGCAAAACAGTTACAAAATTTACAATATCGATGCGAAAAAAATCACTTAATATTTATTATATAAGTAACTGAGACGCAACCGATACGACGATTTTGCACAAACATGTTGTAGGTGCAACGTAGTTAAATATATATTACACAACGTTTCATTTTGTTTCTGACAAGCTTTGAGTGCAATTTAAATATTTGTACTTCTTTTATGTCACATTGGCAGTTTTATATAGGTGCTAATGTGAAATGTGGGAATTTTCTAAATTTGTCTATTCTCAGTAGACCTTCGTTGAGCAGTGGTAGGCTATCGCCTAGGTTGATATTGATACTATATCACAGTGCAAAACCTGTACCTACGTCATTTTACTCCCTATATTTATTTATCATCTTCTTTTCACGAGATTGAAGAGGAGTGGTTTTGTTGATCAGATTATAATAAGGGAATTATTGTAGGAAAACCTTATTTATCGAGAACTATTATAACGGATTAAATCCCATTTTCTACAGCTACTCGAAATGTTGAATTAAAATCTGTTGTAAATATGTCGTGATAGTATTCTTGATAAATGTATTAATCCACAATAGATAACATTATAGATATTATCATATTAGTTATATTTGTAAAAGGACGCGTGTGGGGTAACATTTTTTAGTTATTACACATACTTGTACATATAGATAAAGGCAATTACAGTCAGTAGTAGACGAAACAATATAATGTTATCATGAAAACTTACAAATGCTAAATGTGAGTTTCTCTGTGGTTTAGATAGAGTCCAGTTTTGCCTATCTTAATATCAAAGTATTAAACAAATTCCTAGTTGCCTATTCCATAAAAGGCTGCAAGCAATACTTGGTAACTTGGCAGCGGCTCTACCTGAGTGTATGTTGGTTATCGCGGCAAGGAGTAGCAAGACTACTCTTTAAGAATCAAAGTGTTTTCATGCCAAATTTCATTAAAATCGGTGTAGTGATTTAGCCGTGAAAGTCTAACAGACACGCAGAGTTACTTTCGAATTAGATAAATTTTCGTCATTTAAAAGATTCAGAAAAATACATAAACTGAGAATCTTCTACCAACAGCTGCCAACTTACATACGTAAGAAGACTATTATAAAAAGGGAAAACTAGAAATATCGAACAGATTTTTTGTGTATTAATTGTACAATTCATATTAAAATTGCTAAAAACCGGTTTTATAAATATATACATATAGTCCTAATATATATCCACTGATTTTACCGATTTCATTCGCCTTTCCTCTTTCACTTTTGCGCACTACTTCACTTCATTGCTATAAATCTTTAAGAATCTTACATAGGTACTGTGAAGCGAAAAATATTTAGAAATTCGAAACATTAACTTTGTCTCATTGTTGATTTAAATTGATTTTTATCTTGGCTTATAACTGTGTTGTTATGGATTAGAATAGTATACTATAATCAATTAGTTCAAAGGTTAAGGAAAATATCGTTAAGAGTACTCATTATGCTTGTGGAAATATTGTCTAGTCTAATCCACATTAGTTCATCACCTCGAACCTGATAGCCTCAACATTCTAGCATCTGTGTGTGATAATTAAAACCTGACATGGGTAAACATTTTATAGAGAATAAGAATGGAGAACTTGTCTTTTAGAAAAAATAAAACCAAAATGAGACCTTTGCTCTGAAGAGAGTCGGACTGTAAACAGAAACACGGATGATATCACATTGATGCGTGTGAGAAAAGAAATTTCTATAGAAAAGAGTTTGGAGATAAAAGCTTGCTTGAAGTGTTTGTGCTTTAGAAGTTACGTTACGTTGGTATGAGATAGAGGTGTACCACTTGCAGATGAGGTTGACTTTAGGGGGTCTCAGGTGGTGCCACCCGCTTAGTTCTACTTACAAAACTTTGATTTCGCCTAAAATTTAGATTGTGGTGTGTAGGTGGTGTGTTGTGATGCCATTTAAAACTCAAAGTTCAGCCATATCGTCCTAAACTTTAAGCCAACCCCGACTGACATTCTTTTTCCGTTCTCTGAAAAAGACTAGTCCACAAATGACTATTTATCACATGCGAGCAGAGAAATAATCACGGCCCTATCTTTGTTTTTTCATTTAAGGACCGTTTAAGGTTGGGGCGAAATCTCGTAAGTCATCAACTCATCACTAATCTCTAGATATTTATCGGCAACTTATCCTGTAAATTTAACATTTAAACACTATTTATAACATTCAAATACGTTAATTTATCACCTTAATAACAACGATATTGATAAAAAATAAGAATTAAAGTCGAGATTTCCCATTCTTAGAAAATATTATGCCATACAATTTTTTTTTTTTTTGTAAAAGTTGTTGTCATAAGATTTTGTTTTATTTTTTTCTGAAATAAATAAAAAAATGATGCTTTTAGTAGATTAAATGAAATTACAAATAAATATGATTGAATAAACTTGACTTAGATAGTCAAGTTTCACGTAACTACAACACAATGTTGTTAGGTACATCGTATACATTTATTAAGCGTTCTATTTTTTTTGTACCTAAGTAACCTTTGTACGACTAACTCTTCACTCCACTCCAATACTCACATGATTTTGTTACTCAATTGCCCTTAGCCTAAAAGTCTCTATTATTCTTCTAATCTTGATTACATGTACCAATCGATTAGGTTTTTGTGGTCTAACCACACCACTTAATTAGTTACCTGATTTCCTTTATGCACATGAATCGTACAGTGTAAAATTCAGACAACGGTATTTGTACTAAAATAAGTAAATCAGTGACAGTTCTTGAGGAAGGCAATAAACCTTCCTCAAGAACTGTCAGTGATTTACTTATTATTTATTAATTCTTACTTTACAATTTATCTAGAATTCTTGTAAGCGCCATGTTGATTTTTAAAATACGGTAAAAATAATATGGTCTAGACCCGTGGTTTTAATTATACCGAAATTTCAATTTCGAGATAAACAAATGAACAAATATATGTAATACTTAGGAATAATAGTTTACTAAAATCAATTACAAGTTACAAATATGACATTGACAATATTGATCGGGCTACAAATAATTAATTAAACATTCCATACTTTTTTCGACTGGTGCATAAAAAAGGAAAACCTGTGCTTTAAGCAGTAACGTAAAATATAGTGATGCGATTTGTCAATTAATGATTGACACATTTATGACATTAACCAATGCTTGAGTTGACATTGAGTAGTTAATCACTACTTCGCTGTCGTCTTACATCACCAACACTGCTAATAAACCAATGTCTTGTAATGAATAGCACTTTGATACATAATAAGACGTTAGTTTCCATCAATTCGCGCTCACGAAGGAAACGATCGACAATCCTCAAATACGTCATTAGGGAAATGAGAGGTTGGACTTTGAAATTTACGTGTTATCGCAAAGGCCATTGTGTTAGTAAAAATAATACATACATGTTTTTAGTAAACATAAAAACTGTATCATATTTTCGTAACATTTTCACGGTAGATTTGAAATACCTACTCGTTTTGAACTGGTATTTCAATTTAGGTATTTATTATTTATAAGTACTTGGGTATTTATAATTATTTATAATAAAACTTTATACATCATCATCATTTGATTTCTTATAGATACGAGCTGTAATTACAAAGTAATTGTATATATAGCTCAACTAAGGAACAGGCAGGCACAAGACTAACATTCGTGTTGTTATATTTCGTTGGTGCATCTCAGAAGTATCTCACTAGGCCGCCATAGTGTGGTTCACCATGCTTGCAGCGTGCACTCACAATGAGGATGGTGACTGCCACTCTTAGATTCTGCTAATACTTTCCATGAGACAGAGTAGTCTATTTGGCAGATTCTCAAACAAAGTACTTTCGCGCATTTAATATAAAGAGGGATTTAGGTGCAAACTAAATTATAACAAAGTCTAAGTACAAATAATGACTTTTATTTATCAACAACCCATTACGTTCCACGTTGGGCTCTGGTCTCCTAGCAACGTCCCCACGCTGGCCGAGTGGCCGGGTTGGGGACTGACAAGACACGTTGTGAGTTTAAAAAATATCATTTCAGATAACAAATGAGACAAATCGCCTAGTAACCCTTGACAACATATTGCGTATTTAAATGATTACTATTTACATTACATTATACCAAACGATTAGATATAACTGGGTTCCTAACGTTATCCTAAACGGGTAATATAATGCGATCAAAGACTATGTAATGCAGTTTAAAATTTATCGGCTAAAGCAGTTCCCACAGTTTGCTGATTTATCTGTTAATTGTGCCAGTTGATAAGAACACGATGGATGCCTACACATATCATTAAATGCATTAGAGTCTTTGTTAGTAAAAACAAACTAATTAAGTAACATTTGTGGCATCTTTTGTTAAAATTTATAATTTTATATAAAATGAATGAAAAAACGTAAATGTATTTAGTCTTTTGAACATAAACTTAAAGATATTAGATCGTTGCATTCATGTAGTTTTAGTACTGGTGAATTTTAGATAGCCTGATAATCGATAATGATGTAATATACCAAGAAATTGACTAACAATGAAAAATGTTGTAAAAAAGTGGAAACAATATTTATTAGGAGACTTTCTATTGCTTGCGCCGCATAAACTATTAAGGTTTCGCAAAAATTATGTATAAAATATTAATTATTCTCCTATAAACGAAGTCAGCGACAGCTTATTAGCTTGAAGGTCGTCTCCCTATTATATAATCTCTTTTATGGGTAACAAATTCATGCTGTATATTATTAGGCATCGAGAGACGCAGAAGAGGTCGCGTGGGTCATTTAGTTCGATACATATGGGCAAAAACTTTATATACTTTGAATACCACTGTTAAAAAACTAGGTAACAAGAAGTAGGTCATGAAACACGAGATGATCTCAAGTTCATTCGGTGTCACGTGATCACGTCTAATGTAGAATTAGTATTACCGTAAACGCGAATATGGGTCAGGTCCGTTAAGTTGAAATAAGTATTTGGAAGATCTTAAAAGTTTAATAAAATTGTTGACTTACTTTATAAACGTGAAAGTATGATTTTGTAACTTCATGTAAAATAAGATAGGTTACATCACATGGCAGACCAGTTGTTGCAAATTCCTCCGACAAAAGTGACTTTTACAATACTCTCTCTAAAAATACTCAGAGATAGAGTAACAACTTAGATTATTGTAAGAGATTTGAAATTATATTCTTATACGTCGAGACCGCTGTATAACACAAATTTAAAACAAAGACAATATTACCGATATAAATTTATTATCACGTTTCTGACTTACTAATCGTATTATAATCAATAACAAAGGTCGTTAGATGTTCCACTTCTAGAATGATATCAAATTACATGACGAATAACTGCAGTAGCAAATAAACGCCGATGGTTGTTTTTTGTCAATGTTCATAATAATATATACTTCCTCGTATTTATTCGAAATTTGATCATTAAAATAATATATTGACCATGAGATACTGGGTATAAGTTTATTTTAATTGACCAATTACATCTTGAATGTTATCAATTTTTATCGCATAGATTTTTACTTATATCGATTTTGCTTGGATTACTAGCTGTATATTTAACTTCTTTTCTATTTCCTTTTCTTAATGTATTAAGTAATTACCTTTGGTAAATCCTAAGTTCACGGTGCAAGTGATGTTGCTGAATTGTATATCCACAGGCTCTAATTTAGGGGCTAATGCCAGACCCTGGGTAGGAGCCTCTACCTGGGCTTCCTTAGATGATCCTTGGACTGCAGGAAGCGCAACACTAGGTTCGACATTTTCAGATGACCCTGACGTATAGGCCACACTAGTTTTGTTAATTTGAGCACCGGCGAGCATCATTTTAGTATTTATTATTTACGCGCGTGCGCGTTAGCTTGCGTCGCGCGGTCGAATGCGCGCGCGTCTTAACACGACTCGAAGTAAACTGTGTAGTCCCTTTGTCCGTAGCCGGTAAATAATTGCACACGCATTTATTTTGCTTCATTGCACGTGAATTTGTAAATGAGTGCTGTACGACACTATTAGCGCGAGTGTGGGCGTATGTAAGCGTGTTTGCGTGCATGAACAATACCCTTTATTTAATACCAATGTTTGTAAGTATGTGGAGACAAAGATGTACACTTCACACTAAATTTAACAATGGACATTTTATAAATGAAGCAACAGGGGCACCCATACAGCGTATCAATGACCTGAAGTATTTTAGATAGAAGTAAATATTCAGGCATGTTTTATGATATAAGAGAATCAATCTTTATCCTTCAAAATCGTGTAGGGGTGGTTTGGGTCCCAGTAACCTCCCAGTTAAGCGAAAAGCGAAGAGAAAGTAGCTTAAGTTCGGTTTTATGGAGCCATGTTGTAAGGCTATAATAACAAAGATGGTTCAACTTCTGACGCGGAGTGTGGAGTAACTAACTAAACTATGTGACCTAACCTAACTGCCTACCTATCATGAGAATAAATATGAGCTTCTTAGCTATGCAGTATATATGTAATTATGTATAAGAATTATAACATCCTGAACGTATACAAAATTCTGATAATAAAATATTAATCATCATCAAACGCCTCTAATAGTCTACTATTAATGTTAGATCTCTCATAAGATTAAGGTTTTGGGTTTGGCCTGTTATATCACGCTACCTAACTGCCTTAACAGCCTTGTTGGTCTAATGGTTAGCGGATGAATGTGGCAGACATCTAGTCAATCTTAGATTTTTAGTTAAACACTCATTTATCTAATGCAGAAACAGGTAGTACTATTTTTGACTGTCAACTTCTAGAGTAGGCCGAAGGCAGTATGGAGAGTGGGCAATGTTCTTTACGTAGGTCATAAAGATTACTATCAGATGACTAAACATGCAAAATGAATAATGGAATATCAAATTAATAGTTTCTTTTACCAAATACATATAAAAGTATATGCGGTACTTACATCAAATAAGCAATTTAAATATAATGTCTGTCTGTTATACTAGGTAAAATTTGGCAGGCTACAATTTAATAACATTTGACAAGAAGTCGTGATTCATCTGAAGTGTCACAGCTGTCGAGATAATGACAAAGGATGAACCAAATTGTCTGTCTAAGAACCTGGTAATGATAGATGAAACGATTAATACACTTGTACATAATCTGGATGCCACTTTATAAGATTTTGATGCCTGATCGAATAATAGATCGAACATTAGTTTACTTTATTGAACACCTTTCATTTCTGTGTAGGAACCGCCCCCGAATATTACCCTCCGGTGGTTATGTAGGACTTGAATAGACCAAAAACCAATCGACGTCTCGGGTAATAGAAACCTTGGTAACAGATGCAATTTAGTAAGGAAATCCCTGTAACCACGACGTACCTTGGACTACTTGCGCAGTGTAGATGACTCCGTCCATTCTGTGTGGGAATTCGATTGCTGTTAATAAAAAGGGTGCGCACGATCCATAGCGTTCTCGCCACCACCCGGGTCTGCTTCATCTAATCTAAGATGACTAATGATCTCGGCAGTACTCGGCACCGCCCGTCTCGTCACAGGCTTACGCTGATGGTAGACGGTGGTAGTTTGCGAATATATTGAACACCTGTACTTGTTTTTTGCTATTATTTTTAATTGGTAACAGGTAACAGGTTTTTCTCTTAAATTAAACTAAACTCTTAAACTTAAGTTAGTTTTGTCAATTTGCCTTTAAAATAGTTGTTACATTAATCATGTTTAAGATAACTTTAAGCACTGCAGAAAAGACCAAGAAGTCTTCGTTTACAATTATTATTTCTAAACTTATTTCTTCCCCATATTTTCACTATTGGCGAAAATAAGCAAATGTTTGCACGTGTGTGTATTAGTGGTCCTTATTAGCATAATTTAAAATTAAATAAATAAACAATGTGCCCCGCCAACATCGCACTTCGTAGGTAAGTACTTATTCTCTAGCTACTTGACTCTAAGAGTTAGATACAAAATATCTACTAGATTAATCATACGAATCATAGAGGCTTGCGTATACGTTATACTAGTAGTATGCTTTTACACTTACAATAATGAATATTCCACTTTAATATTCTAAATTACGGTTGTTATAGTAACAGTTACTTTCGAAACAAATAGAATCACAATGTTCATCATATCAATGTAAGCATTATTCTACATATATAGATACCTATTTTTAAATTTGCTAAAAACAAATATATAAACATAGGTTTTGAACGACATCTATCATAATATAGTGAAACTTTTAGATTTTCTTGATATGTCATGAATTTCGAATTACCACCACCAGATAGCAGTAACGTCGTATACATACACATCTTGTTCACGGTATTATTTACAGATGGCACTATTATAAAATAAAGAAATTAATATCAATGTATTTGAAAGCAGCTTATGCTCGCGTAGCCGTATACGTGTGTCTATTAACGTAGTCATTTTTCGGGTTGATATAGGTATTATTATAGGCATAGATTACAAAGAATTTAATAATTTTCAAAATCGGTTAAGTCACCAACTCACCTCTTTGTTAGATTATTAGATGGTAAACTCCTTAATTACTTAGTATCCAAATTTCCGAATGTAAGTCTATTCGAAACTAAACTGAGTACATATATTTCTTAATTTTATCTGCTGTTATTAAGTGGTGAGTTTCAATATATGTACAAAATACTACTTTCACATTTTGTATCACCGTAATATTGTAATGTGTCGTAGCATTCGTGCTGTCGTATTTTGTTGGTGTTAGACTGCAGGCCCAATGATGCAGAAGCATCTTACTAAGGCATCGTAGTGTGGATCACCATATTGCGTTATTTGTACTCACAATCAAGATGGTGACCCTACTCTTGGCTTCTACTGTTTTTACCTACATTACTGTATGCCGCCGAAACATGGATCGCCTTTCACATGGAGTGCCAAAATGAGCAACGAAGAAAGCAATGAAGACTTCGTTGACTCGGTCACGTTCATCGCATGGATCCCGAGAGACTTTCACGCCCAGTCAATCTAGTTCAAATAGCGGACACAAAGAGACCGGTTCGGTAATACTGAGATTCAAGGACTTTTGACTCACGATTCGTCTGCATTCGTTGTGGCAAAAAATGCAAAAAATGCCAATAAATCCAGGTGCTGCAACAATCATTTGAAATAGATGCTAAGACCAAATATACGAGTGTACTAGGCATGCCTTTTAAGTTCTGTCGTTTCCATATTTCCCGGCAGTTTTGAATTTGGAACTGTTCTATATTCGAATTTGTTTAAATTTTGAATCTCAAAACAGTTGAAAGTATTATGGCTAATGCTTAGTCACAACAGTCAAATTGTTTAGTCACAGCGTTGGAATCGGAATCTGTCAGGTTACGTACGAAAATGAATCTTTCTAAGGAAAATGTTCGTGCAATAATTTTCAACAACTTTAGAAGAGGCCTGACATGGCTTCAGTGTTTTCAAGAGCTAACATCTATGTTCAGTGATAAAACCCCATATCTGCGGACTGTGAAACGCTCGTTTTTAGAATTCCAGTATGGACATACTAGTGTTAGTGACAAATCTCGCGAAGGACGCCTAAAACCCGCCTTCACTGAAGTTAATATCATTGCTGTGAGACAACTATTTCTCGCAGATCGTCATGTGACGTATCGAGAGATAGAGGCTATATTAGGCATCTCAGAGACAACCATTCAGAAGATCTTGCATGAAGCGCTTGGTGTGAGAAAGCTAGTTTGCCGTTGGATACCGCATCTGCTTGCCGACGATCACAAGGCGGCCCGCGTCAGATGGTGTAAGAAAACTCTGCAAAGGTTCAACCGAGGAGAGTCAAATCACGTCTACGACAACATCAGTGGTGACGAATCTTGGATCTATGCCTACGATCCTGATTCCAAACAACAATCTACAATGTGGGTCTTTCAAAACGAGCCAAAGCCGACTAAAGTTGTTCGTTCTCGAAGCACTTCAAAGAAGATGGTGGTAACGTTCGTTGGAGTAACCGGCCATGTTGCGACTATTGCACTTGAAGATCGTACAATGGTTTACCACAAATCATCGGCGAACTTCGAAAATCTAACTCAAAGCGACGCATCGTCCCGCACCACGACAACGCAAGCTTACATAGCGCTCGTCAAACGATTGAGTATTTGAATCAGGAAAAAGCAGAAATTCTTGACCATCCTCCATACAGTCCTTTTTTTTAACGTGTGGAAAATCCCTCCCGCCCATCCGCGGCCACACTCAGGGCGGCATGAGGCGGAGGCGTGCGCGCCTTCGCCGCCCGGTTTGCTGGGAGTGTAGGTCGCCCTCCCGGGCCTTCTCCGCCGCCTCCTTCTGCGAGATTACGTCCTCGCAGAGGGTTGCAACCGCGGTAAAACAACTACCGCTACCGGCCATCGATCATCCTCCATACAGTCCTGACTTAAGCCCTAACAATTTCTTAACATTTCCTAAAATTAAGAAAAGTCTTCGTGGTCAAAGCTTCCAGTCCGGTGAAGAAGCAGTCGACTTTCAAGTCAGCCATTTTTAAAACCCGCACTTTAGAGTGAAATAACTGATATAATAACTGGTTTGAGTGAATGGAAAAGTGTAATAAGGTACGTGGTGAATACTTTGAAAAACAATAAAAAGTACTATAAAGTTCTAGTTGTGTTTTTTTCTTCAAACGACAAAACTTAAAAGGCATGCCTCTTATATCACTTGGAATTGTAATATCTCCAGCCCCTCACATAGTTATTGTCATTAATATGTTTGAAATATGCCTGATAGAATTTAACTGTCTCGATCATTTTATCATCGTAACTTTTTAAAAGATATGAAAAGTTTGACATAAACTTTTAGAAAATTTTAATTTTATAAGTATTACTCGCGCCCTACTTAGGTAATTAGGTTATATTTACTCAATTAGTTTCCTAGAAAAATATTCTGCTGAAATCTGAAACTTTTTAATAAAAATCTTTGAGAACTAAGTAAAGTATTACTTATTTTTTTCTTTTTTTTAAATTTAGTATTCCTTACCAACGTATTGCCATTTATGGTTTTAAGGTGTAACGTTATTCAGTGTCATATTGTTCGTAGTGATGAATGATTGATGAGTCAAAGCATTAATTATTACTATCACCATACACGTGTGTGATCTTTGTTCCGTGACTGAATATATAATTTACACATCAATATGCAAGTAGTTTGTAATATACATATTTTTTGTAATATACAGCTGTCTACATAATTCGATGTGTATGTGTTTTGTGGCCGTGTATGAAAAACATGGGTTTTGGTCTCTCGGTCTATATAAACTAATTTATTATTAATATTAAAAAGCAATAAATACTATTATGATTTAACAGGCTGTATCACTATACAGCCTGTTTTCACTAAATTGGCTCGAAATTTCGCAATGAAATCTAATGTTAATAGGTTAGTACGTCTTAGGAATTGGACAACCATTTAAATAAAATCTCGTGTTCGGATACTGTGTGTGGATTGATTTAAAAATAATATTTATCCTTAAGCTAATTGCCAATCGAGAAAAACACCTTATTTCTCATTATATGAATATAATGACAGAGCAAGAAATCGTAAGAAACATTGGTTTAAAAATTGGTCAAGTGCGAATCAGGATAGAATAGGGTTCCGTACTCATCCTTATTTTTATGTGGATTTAAAGTCATGTCCAATAGAAAATTGTTACGGTTACTTATTATTTCTTTATTTTTGTACGAAGTTTTCCAAGTAAGCACATTTTACAAGTTAGGCCCTATAACTCTTGAACTAATAAAGTTATCGAAGCCGTTATTGTATTCCTTAAAGGTTCATCACATTTACTATCATCACTAATTATTTTGGATGTTTAAAGACAGCTGTTAGAGAGGGGGGACACCCAGTTGTAACAGAAAAATACGCTTTAAAGTAGAATAACAAAAAATTGTTTCTGGAATCTCTCTATGTTTTCAAAAGACCTATTTAATGATACTCCACAAGATTTGGTAGGGGGGACGCCCTGTTGTAACAAAAAAATACGCCTTAAAGTAGGATAACAAAAATTGTTTCGACAATCTCTCTATGTTTTCAAAAGACCTATCTAATGATACTCCACAAGATTTGGTAGGGGGGACGCCCTGTTGTAACAGAAAAATACGTCTTAAAGTAGGATAACACAAATAGTTTCGGCAATCTCTCTATGTTTTCAAAAGACCTAATGACACTCCACAAGATTTGGTAGGGGGGACGCCCTGTTGTAACAGAAAAATACGCCTTAAAGTAGGATAACAAAAATTGTTTCGGCAATCGCTCTATGTTTTCAAAAGACCTATCTAATGATACTCCACAAGATTTGGTAGGGGGGACGCCCTGTTGTAACAGAAAAATACGCCTTAAAGTAGGATAACAAAAATTGTTTCGGCAATCGCTCTATGTTTTCAAAAGACCTATCTAATGATACTCCACAAGATTTGGTAGGGGGGACGCCCTGTTGTAACAGAAAAATACGCCTTAAAGTAGGATAACAAAAATTGTTTCGGCAATCGCTCTATGTTTTCAAAAGACCTATCTAATGATACTCCACAAGATTTGGTAGGGGGGACGCCCTGTTGTAACAGAAAAATACGCCTTAAAGTAGGATAACAAAAATTGTTTCGGCAATCTCTCTATGTTTTCAAAAGACCTATCTAATGATACTCCACAAGATTTGGTAGGGGGGACGCCCTGTTGTAACAGAAAAATACGCCTTATAGTAGGATAACAAAAATTGTTTCGGCAATCTCTCTATGTTTTCAAAAGACCTATCTAATGATACTCCACAAGATTTGGTAGGGGGGACGCCCTGTTGTAACAGAAAAATACGCCTTATAGTAGGATAACAAAAATTGTTTCGGCAATCTCTCTATGTTTTTAAAAGACCTATCTAATGATACGCCACAAAATTTGGTAGACGCGAGAAAAAAAGCGGCCAAGTGCGAGTCGGACTCACCCATAAATAACATCTTATAAAAGTTCTTGTAATTCGTTGTAGCTTTGACTACTTTAAATTATTTTAATAATCGGGTATTGATTGAATGAAAGGTAAACAGCGGTTTACAATTTATGACGTTTTTTAAAAAACTACTTACTAGATTTCTTTGAAACCTAACATACGTACCTATGGGTTAGATGTAAAAAAATTTTTTGAGTTACAGTTCTAAGTATGGGACCCCCAAAATTGTGGTTCACAGAATACATCTACTTTCAAAGTTTCAAAAGTATAGGACTTATAGTTTCAAAAAAAAGTGGCTGTGACATACGGACGGACAGACAGACAGACATGACGAATCCATAAGGGTTCCGTTTTTTGCCATTTAGCTAACGAAACCCTAAAAAACATCCCACTTTACAGGTATGGGAGTAAGCACAAAAAAAATGTTTTTTCATGATTTTATTTTAGTACTCTGTCAACGTGACACACACACATCCATGCAAAGTTTTAACTTTCTAGAACTAACCGTGTGGGCGGTAAGTCGAGGACGGATGGACTGACGGACGGACGGTCATGACGAAATAATAAGGGTTCCGAGTCATGAACTACAGGACCCCAGTAAAAAAGGCCTGGGTAAAAAAAATACTTGCAGACAAATTCATTTTAGTAAATCGTTTTTATTAAAACTTTTTGCCCGTGTAATATTTCTGATCTGTCATTTTATATTCAAAATGTTTAAGGTCTTTGAAGGTTTTTTTTTCCCGGGCGGAAATAACCACGTATACCACCAGCTATCAACTGATGGCTATGTCTGACTCGAACCGACCAAAACCGCACGCCGTCCCTAGTACTAGAAGCCGAGGAACCAGTTGCACCCTAGAAACCCTGAAACCCGAACATACCTTGGGCTCGCCTCGCTCGCCTCTACCCCGGCTAGCTTCCGCTATGACGACAGATGGCCTCATCTGTCATACCCAGGCCTGCGTTTATGGAGGACGGAGATCGTTCAACGATCTCTGGCGCCCGAGTCGTCTGACGCATCTGGCCCGTTCCTATATTTCCTTCGCAAGCATAGCTTCCTCACAGAAAGAGACGGAAGAGTTCCACGCGCTCTCGCTCCGTATCTTGCGGATAGGGGGTTCTCTTGTTACTTGCGACATTACAGTCACAGAAATGAGTAACTTAAAATTTTTGTCTGTACGCGTGTAGCCCGCAATAGGTCCTGGAATCACGTTCTTACTATGTTTTTTGGTACTGTACAGTAATGATTGCCTTGTTAGTCTTGTAGTTAGGTTAGCATCTGCCAATCAATGGCGGCCTAGCCGAAAGACGACAGCACGAATGCTGTCATTTTGTAATTAGTTTTTTACAATCATCATCATCATCAACAGCCTTTAACAGTCCACTGCTGGACATAGGCCTCTCCTTAGAAAGGAGGTTTTGGCCTACTATACCACGCTGGCCACGGGTTGTATAGAGCATGGAGCCGCCACATCCTTGTCGCACTGCAGTTACAATCATATCTCTATCCTTTTTTAGGGTGTTAGGTTTTTTCGTTACGTAATTTCTTGATCCGGTCGCCGCGCTCAAAGCCCGCGATAAAAGCTATACAATAGCTTAAAAATTATAGCAAACTCTTTCCAGACTTTCCGTACTTAGAATAGTCGATTAAGTATATTTTTGACAAAACAATCATTCAAAACGATCCGTTTTGTCCTTCAACTTCATAATAAGATACTTCGTCTCATTGCACACATGCAGCGAGGGCAAGACCGTCTATAACTATGCGGATGGGGGGCACTGGGCACTCGAGAAAGTGTGTATAATGGAAGGTAAGTACTTATTTCGATTATTTCGTATTGAACTGTAATTGTTTTGTAAACACACAGTGCTTTGGCATTACGATCGTCAAAATATGTATATTGTCTTACAGTTAAAAATTCGCGTAATTTATAAAGCCCAGTAGTGAGGTAGAACATAGGCTTATTATCACAAATCTTCAGTAGGTACTGCTCTCTGCCTTATACGTCTGTCTTATACGTGCCTCCCCATGAGGTTATACAATATATTCAGAGCAGTAGCATAGGGCATAATATATTTGCTTCATCTACGGTGGTTCAGTTATTGTTCTTAGGTTCTTATAGACGTTCATGAGTTTACGTTTCTTTTTAAAATTAAGATTGATGTATATTGTTACACACAGGTACTTTATCGAGTTTACACATCCTGGTGGTGGACACGTAAAATCAAGTTCTGAGGAATACTTGAATCAATTTTATGAATACTAGGGTTAAGCCGCACACTGCCTCGAGTTAATTAAATATATTTAGTCTAGTCTACGTTTATTTCCTAAGTATTATTTGTAGCCAACAGCATTAAAACCCAGCTGTGCTTTGTCAAAAACTGCATTCCAAGTATCAAAAACTAGAGCTTAATTATTACATCACTATAAATGTAATCAATCTGTCTATGCTTAAAGCAATTTTCACCTTTGTACACTTGGTGGATAGAAGTCCTTACATAAACAATTATTTTTAAAGTAGTGTTTCGAAACCTTAACATAGGTTAATATTTGTACGTACATGCAGCGTATTAAATTTATGGCAATCACACTGGCCAAGTGTGGGTTATGGACTGGCAAGACAACGTTGTTCCTACATAATCTTATCATTGGATGTTTTTTAAGCCTCCAAGACCTCCAAGTAAGTTTCACGACTTCTATCCTATGATACCAACCGGGATAGACTGCTTATCGTGATGTCCGAATCACGGATTACGACATGACTATGTTTCTAATTAATCAATTATAGTCAGTCACGACTATATAAATCCGTCACTTGCCATAAGCTCAAGCAAAGACCGCGAGAATTTTTATATACAGAATACGTGTCAATCATTTGCTGTCTGTTAATACTGACACTAAATATACAATGATAATGAATATACTCACTGGGCATGCTCAGTAAATATACAGGGTGTAACCAAAAGTCCGTTTAAATTTGAATCGGTATCTGCGACGACGACGAGCGACGGCTAGGTGGGGCGGAGGGGCTACCAAGTGCAAAAGTGGCCAATGGGAATTCAGTACCATATCGTCGTCTAGTGATAAACAACGTGCGTTCTATGTACGCGAGTACTACTCCAAATGAAGCTCCATCGATTTAATTGATTAGAAAATACGTATAAAAGTTCAAGGAGACAGGTTCAACAATGAATAAACCATGATCCGGCGACCTAGAATATTAAGAGATCCCGAAAACGTCGACCGTGTAATCATCTATTCGTAAAAATCTGAGCAATTTCTGAAATAATATGGTTCGGGTCCTCCTCAGAGCAGGGTGCATGATTCCGTCTATCGGGGTGGGTTTTAGTTGAAACACCACATACTCCTGGCTTCTGAATCCCCGAAGAGCCGGAGATTCAAAGGGAATTCCCACCTCGTGAACAAAAAAAGTATCTAACACTTAAAACCGTGTCTATGTGGTGTTTCCGTGTGTTGACAGATTAAGAATACAAAGTGTCAACACTTCTATTATTCCATGGGTGTCGTAAGAGGCGACTAAAGGAACAAAATAAGCAGCTAACATCACTGCCAAGAGAAGGAAAACTTGAAACAAACCATTTACCAACACGTCTGGCCAGCGTGGTATAGTAGGCCAAAACCTCCTTTCAAAGAAGAAGCCTATGTCCAGCAGTGGACTGTTGGAGGCTGTTGATGATGATGATGATGATGAACACTTAAAACATAGTACGAAAACTATTATATCATATTTTTTTTTTATATTAGGTAATAACCAGGCCAGTGAAGATCCTGTCGAAATCAGTCTAGCTGTTCCAGAGATTACCCGGAGCTCGGAACCAGAGTTGCCACCCGTCTCGAATTTCCCGGGACAGTCCCGAATTCGATGATATCGTCCCGCGTCCCGACAGCCTATTGATTTTGTCCCGATTTTTCACAAATGTAACAATTGCTCAATTTTAAATTACCTTCTTCCCCTTTCGTGCAGTGTACATAAAAAGAAACAGCTATTGGGTGCCAAATGGAACTAATGAGAACCTTTTTACCAAAATCTTTATTTGTTGTATTCAGTGGAGTGTGTCTTTTCGTCAGGGCGGATGACTGAACTGCCCACGCATTCGCTCTTACACATGACCTCACCCAACTGGTACTCCAGCACACCAGGATACCAGACACATCGAGTCAAGCGCCCTCCTTGCTAGACCTGTTGCTGGCGAGCCACCCAGCGCAGTACTGCGTGTCGGTTCTCGCCCCTCTATGCTCCTCCGACCACTGCCTAGTGTCCACCGTAGTGCAGTACGCGCGGAGCTTCGGTCACTCGTCGTCCGGAAAGCCAGTGGACCTGACGGGATCCCAGCTGTGGTTCTAAAGAACAGAACACCAGAGTTGTCTCTAGTACTGACACGCTTGTATTGCCTGTCATATTCCTAAGGAATTGTCCCGGAGGCCTGGAGAGACGTGAATGTTCAACCTATTCCCAAAAAAGCTGACCGCTCAGATCCCGCCAACTACCGTCCTATAGCTGACACCTCCATACTCTGCAAGGTGCTTGAACGAAAAATTAACAAGCAATTGGTTCATTACCTGGAAGATCACTCTCTGCTAAGTGATCGGCAATATGGCTTGAGACCGAACCGATCCACGGGTGATCTTCTCACGTACCTCACGCACCTGTGGGGTGAGACTTTGGATAGGTATGGAGAGAACCTGTCCATCAGTCTAGACATGGCCAAGGCCTTTGATAGGGTTTGGCACCGCTCACTTCTCTCTAAGCTTCCGGCATACGGCCAGCCCACTAAATTGTGCAGCTGGATTGCCGCCTTCCTGCGCCAACGCCGCATTAGAGTCCTTTGTGACGGCGCGGCGTCTGATTTCCAGCAGGTAACGTGTACCCTAGGGCTCTGTCTTGTTGCCCACGCTGTTCCTTTTACATATCAATGACATTTTGTCGCTCTCGATCGGTTGCAGGGGCGAGCAGTTCGCATCATAGACAGTCCCGAAGCCACCGAGTTCCTGGAACCTTTGCAGTTGCGAAGAGATGTCGCCTCTATGGCAGTCCTCTATCGCCTTTACCATGGAGAGTGTTCTGAAGAGCTCCTCCACCTCATCCCACCCTCTCCCTTCCTCTACACAATAACACGATCTGGCCAGGGAAGTCACCCCTTCAGAGTGGAAGACATACGCTCCAGAACTAAGCGGCTCGGGTCTTCCTTCTTGTGTCGAGCAGTTAAAAACTGGATCTCATTGCCAGCTGATGTTTTTTTTTTTCCTACTATGATCCCGGGTCCTTTAAGCTAGGCGTGAAAAAGCATCTTCCTAAGCCGCCATAATGTGGTTCGCCATACTGCTTGCATTTGCAGTGAGTATGGCGACCCCACTTGTGGATTTTACTTATGCTTTCCATCAGGCATAGTAAAGTCACCTTGGCAGGAGTTTTATAAAATAAAAATCCCCTTTAAAGTTGAATAACTCTCAAAAGCAGCTTTCTTAATGTTTAGAAATGACCGATCTAATGATAGCCGTAACGATAAAAAAAATCATCCCCACTTTACGTGTAGGGAGGAACCCCAAAAAAAAATTTTTTCATGACCTTATTACTTCAGCACATTGTCGCCATTGATTTCCAAAAAACTGCTTTTTTATCATGATCTGAATTAGACTGAAATTTGACCGACTGTCCACATAATAAGTATTGTCCCGATTTTTTTTTCCAAAAGGTGGCAACCCTGCTCGGAACAAATAGACAGGCGAAAATGAAAAGATATGAATTGCTATTAAAATGAAAAGTTTTTAATTTGATATTATACACAGACCCTTCACTTTTATGTTATCACCACTGGGATCAACTAGTGCAGTATAAATGTTGGCCAAGTGCGTGTCAAGCCACGCATAGAATAGGGTACCGTAGTCACCCCTAATGGTAGGTAGGTTTAAAATCATGTCCAATAGATAATTGTTCTATTAACTTATTATTTCTTTATTTTTGTACGAAGTTTTCCAAATGAGTGGAAGTCTAGTCCAATAACTCTTCTAGGGTAGTGGTATAATGGTGAGACTAATGATACTTATAAGTATTAAATTATTAATTAGTAACAATTATTGTTATTATTATTATTAGTATAAAATGTGTATTTACACACGTGCATGCGACGAATGAGGTTTAGAAGCGCCAATGGCAGAATGGCAGAAATTCGCTTACGACAATCTACCATCTCAAAACTGGCTCCTTACATTAACCGGTTTTTCCGGTATATAACCAGTTCATAAAACAAACTTTAAATATTAACTGAAGTGTTTCAAAAAGCAAGACCCTGAGTGATAGGAAATGAAAAAAAAAACTACCGGTCAATAAACCTTATTACTATTTCAAAAGAGGAAGTTATAGTTACTTAAAAGAATATATAAAAAGTTATAAACCTTCACTATGGCAACCGCTTATACATATACCCTTACTAATATTATAAAAGCGAAATTTTGTGAGTATGTTTGGTATGTGTGTATGTTTGTTGCTCTTTCACGCAAAAACTACTGAACTGATTTGGATGAAACTTTACAGTAATATAGTTTATATATCAGAATAACACGTAGGCTACTTTTTACTGCTATAATCGATATAAACGCGTGCGGAGCCGCGGGCGAAAGCTATAACTATAAACTAGCTATAAACTATAGAGATTTTAACACAATATTAATCTTGTATGATAAACAGGCTTACTACCTTTGGCAGTCAAGTCAGTCGCTATCTGCAAGATCACAACCGTAGCCAAGCTAATTGCTAAAATATAAAAACTGTTGCCATAAAATTAATAATATTAAGACATTGAGAAGCGAGCAGCATTTAATAATTATTCATAATTACATTAACATTAATTTTTAATTACCGCTCCATTCTCTGTACCATCGTCACACTGGCAATACTATGTGTATTACTAATTCTTTCAGGTTTTCAGCCATGACCATATTTAATATTAAATTAACAGTTTGCTTTTACTTAATACATATGAAAGAGTATACGATACTTACAAGAAAATTGCAATTTTCTCTCTCAGTCTGTCAGATCCCTGTTTGTTCCATAGTCTCTGGAACGGCTGCACCCATTTTCACAGGACTTTCATTGGCAGAAAACTAATAGGGCATAAGGAGTAACTAATTACAGTTAGAAGAAAATGTAGCGCCCTTCTGCTCGTTTTTAGGGTTCCGTAGCCAAATGGCA
Source organism: Phragmatobia fuliginosa (assembly GCA_932526445.1). NCBI lineage: Eukaryota > Metazoa > Arthropoda > Insecta > Lepidoptera > Erebidae > Phragmatobia > Phragmatobia fuliginosa. The sequence goes on along the minus strand of OW052064.1, from coordinate 7,427,032 downwards.
AAAAACGGAACCCTTATAGATTCGTCAAGTCTGTCTGTCTGTCTGTCCGTCCGTACGTCACAGCCAATTATTTCCGAAACTATAAGAGTAATACTGTTGAAATTTGGTCAGTCGATGTATTCTGTGAACCGCATTAAGATTTTTACATAAAAATAGAAAAAAACAATACATTTTGGGGGTCCCCATACTTGGAACTGAAAATCAAAAATTTTTTTTTCATTAAACCTATACGTGTGGGGCAGCTATGGATAGCTGTTCAAAAATGATGTTGAGGTTTCTAATATCATTTTTTTCTAAACTGAATAGTTTGCGTAACTTCTAAAATAAGAGAGTGATAAAACTAAAAAAAATATATGTTGTACATTACCATGCAAACTACCAACGAAAATTGGTTTGAACGATATCTAGTACGTAGTTTTTTTTAATACGTCATAAATCGTAACACGCAACTTACCATTCATCCAATCAATACACTGGTATAAAAACATCGATGAAAGTTACAACGAACTTGCTGATACGGAACCTTACATGGGCGAGTCCGACTCGCTCTTAGCCGCTTTTGTTATCTTGACAACTTAATCATCAATCCCTCCCCTATCCCTAGTACCCCTGGTAGTTTAGGGTTAATTGGTTAGTTCTATTGTTAAAATACTGAATTGAAATACCTACAAACAATGTATAGGTAAATATAGCTATGCAATAAATTATGAAATAATTTGACCAACCTTAGTAATAGAACCAGTTTTAATTAACCTCTTTAGCAATAAATTTGCCTAATAGGCCTAATAATATTAATGATGTTGGATACCTTCAACAAATAAACTGAAATTAAATTTACAAAAAACCTTCACCTACCGAATACGTACTTCCCGTTAAACTACCTTGTTGGTCTAGTGGTTAGCATATGCGGCTGCTTATCAAGAGGTGTCGGGTTTGATTCCTGGGTCGGACCAAATATTTGTGTGATCCGCAAAATATTTGTTTAGGAGTTCGGGTGTTTTCTATGTATAATATGTATGTATTTACAAAAGAAAGTATGTTTATGTATTTATATCAGTTGTCTAGTGCCCAAAATACAAGCTGCTTAGTTTGGGATAAGATGGCGTTGTGGGTAAGATGTCCGAATTATTTATTTATATTTATTATCTAGGTCCGACCGCGCCGTCGCCGCGACGTTGCTTACTCCCGGTGGTTGTTTCTATGAGCGCATTATGAGTGCTAATATTAATATTAATCCCTACTAATATTATAATTGTGAAAGTAAAGTTCTCTGTCTGTCTTTCTGTCTGTTACGTTTTCACGCCTAAACTGCTAAACTAATTTTGATGAAATTTCCCACACAGGTAGTCTAGAGTCTGAGGAAGGACATAGGCTACTTTTTACCGCGATAAACAACATATACGCGGGCGGAGCCGCGGGCGAAAGCATATTAGCAGTATAATAAATACATATATAATAAAATAAAATAAAAATATCATGACGTCTAGATATTTCTAAATATTTATACAATCGTCATATATGTATTAAGTTATTAACGGCTGCCATGTTTCTTTTTCTCTTGTATTTGTTTTCACGGCATCGGCATTCAGTGAAAATCACAGTTCCTTGGTTGCACCTCAAAAAGTGGATTTAAAAAGGTTGTCCATGTGTTGACGGATTAGGACAGCGGAGTGTCACCACCCTTTATTCATCCTAGGGTGTCGTAAGACAAGGCCCGCCACTAGCTGTTTTAGCGCCCGAGTGCAAACCCGAATGAGCTATTTTTGAATGAATGATATTTTAATCTTATATATAATATATCTTTTTATTATAAAAACCTACATTAATCTGTATTCGATAAACTATTTATATTATAAAAATCGATAATAATCATTTAAAACACTAGAGTAGCGCTCCGAAACTTCAAAAATAAGTATTTAAGTCAGAATTTAAAAAAAAAACCGGATAAAGTTAAGAAATGAAATAAGCTGCTAACTCAAGCAAATAAAAATGATTTTGAATTTGAAAGTGTATTATATTTATTTATATTTTATTATAGGGGTGGCCCCCTATATTTATGACAATTATTATTAACTACCGCCACAATCGCTTTGTACCTGTATTTTAAATCTGTAATATCTTCAAAAATATTAATTTAAACTACATACATACTGTAAAGGGCCATATTAATCTATAGCCGGTTCCAAAAATAACGGGTCAGTCACATAAACCAATAACGGGTCAGTCACATAAACCCGAATATCTCCCGAACTACGTATGCCATCCTAATGAAACGAAGACTGTTCAATTGAGAATTTAATAATACAGATAAAAAATAAAATAAAACTTAGTTACACCCACAATATTAATCTTAAATTAAAAAAAAACTAAAGTAGTCATATTTTTCTTAAGATTACATTTTTTTTATGATTGTTTTTTTGCTGTTTTTCATCACTTTCTTCATTTAATACTTTGTATTGCCTCCACGTGATGAAGCCTCCAGTGATGAAAAACAGCAAAAAAACAATCATAAAAAAAATGTAATCTTAAGAAAAATATGACTACTTTAGTTTTTTTTTAATTTAAGATTAATATTGTGGGTGTAACTAAGTTTTATTTTATTTTTTATCTGTATAATTAAATTCTCAATTGAACAGTCTTCGTTTCATTAGGATGGCATACGTAGTTCGGGAGATATTCGGGTTTATGTGACTGACCCGTTATTTTTGGAACCGAGTGTATATGAAATGCACAATGTATTTAAGGTACTTAATTGAATAAGGATTAATACTGTGTTGCTTAAAATCGCTTTATAAATAAGCCATTATTTCTCGTAAAAAGAAAGAAATAAAAGAAATGATTATTGTTGGTTATCCCTAAGAGATAGATATATACCATTTTTTGTAGACTTTTTTAAGGTGTACAATACTGTAGTACATTATTTTGATCTATCTCGCAGCCAGCGTTTGAAATGTAAGCGTAAAAAACGAGTTTATTTACGACATTAGAAACCTCTAAAATTATCAATGTTTCTCTACTATATTATGCATGTTTTATACATATAAACCTTCCTTTTGAATCACTCTATCTACTTAAGTAAACAGCATCAAAATCCGTTGCGTAGTTTTAAAAATCTAAGCATTCATAGGGACAGACAGAGAGCGGAAGCGACTTTGTTTTATACTATGTAGTGATTTCGTAATTTCGTTAAAGCCAAAGTTAAAGAGATACGAGTATATTTTTTTATTTGTGGTTTTAATTTTTTTTCCTCAAGTAATTTGGACTGGATTTTTGGAAAAGTTATATATACCTGAATTGAGGTCTTCTACTACCCCATCTACAAGACAAATATCAATATTATCGCAGTAAGCTTTTAGTATAGTAATAGCAGCTGACTGATCAGAAATGAGTCTCGATGATATATGATTATATTATGGGTTAAGGGGCTGAAAACCAAAATAGAGGTAAATAAAGATCGTTTTGTATAAAAACCTATCGCTCATATCATTACCAAAATCAATGTCTTTATAATTGAACATATTCCTCACATAGTGGTTATTTCCAAAACACGATTTGAAAAACTTCACTCCATAAAAAAAATAATCAAAGTAGCCTCTGAAAATAGTTAAATTTTGACTTTACACAGTTGTGCTTTAAGTAATGTAAATGAAATTAAGTAAAATTGTGTATCATATGTAACTGAAGGAAACGGTTAACTTTAATTTTTAAAAAAATTGCAACATTTACAAAAAATAACGAATTTTGTGGTTTGGCACTTACGCCCTTCTATTTCAAGCGCTTTTTCTCTGTCACTCCTATGGAGAACGACAGTGAGCGCTGAGGCGCCCTGCTAAACGGACCTATGTCGCTCGACTCGCGCGCTATATTTAGCTGATAAATCTAAAAAACTTTATTAAAAAACAAAACAAAATCATATTATGATGGAGGCTATAAGGTAAGAATAATTTATTTTATTAATAAACTTATAATTTGATTGACATGTAAGATTATATAACTAGATATCCTTACAAAGACGTAATGTAGTTTCATAACCCTAAAAACTGTCAACTGTGTAGTGGAACAAGCTTAAGCTAGAGACACATTATCGGAAGCGGCTAATGGACGCGGCTGAAAGCCGTGATCTAGAGTATGAACATACACTCAGCTGTGCAAACTATCGGACGTAAGTCGTGGACAGACTGACCTTGAGCGTCCGAATGTCCGACTGTGCACACTTATTTTTCCACTAAAATCAATTAATTTTCATAAATATGTATATTACCGAGTCAATATTTTAATACATTGAATAAAAATATATTACCAAGGCACTCTACTAATGTTTTAATAAAATAATGTACAATTTACAGTGGCGGCTGTTAGCCGCGTCCGTCAGCCGCGTCCGATAATGTGTTTCCAGCTTTAGTCTTGAAGAACGTAACGTACATAGACTTACAAAAGTCGTAGACTCTGCCATTTTAGTTACACAATGTATCATATGATGGCCTTATTTTATGCATAGTCATTTTTGATAGTGTATCTAACCGCATAATATTATCATCATAATAATTAAGTAATAAAGATATTAAATTAAATAAATACTATTATTTAATCACAGGTTGCAAATGTGGAATTCTCACAAAACGTTCAATGTTCTGAAGTTCCAAGGTAAGAACAGTGTAAAATACTGCACGTCTTGAAATGTCACTCAAATCTAACTAACAATTCATAGACTATTTATTTACAGCAAAAGAAGACTATTGGAAAATAGCTCTGAAGGAGATGGACCGCAGAATGTAGTTTTGCATCATACACGAATCACATTCTCGCTGAGCTCTGACGGTATCGTCGCGTTCAGAATAGTTTCATATTATATACTATGACTGTATTGTTTGGCAATAATATTGTTAGAATGTATGTTGGTAAAAAGACAGTGTATATTGTTTTGTAAACTTGGATTAATATTAAATAAAAAAATACTATATAAATAAAAAATAAATAAATTATTAAATTGCATAAGTTGATAAAAAATGCTATGCAATAGCTTTACCGCGGCAGTCTCCGAGTGCCACATGACTTTTTTTATCATACCATTACGATAGCATTTTTATTTTGCCCTATCTAAAATATTCTAAGGCCCTGTGTTAAAAGCAGAGTGCAAATTCAAAGACGAATATTAGTTTTCGGAGACTGTGGTAGTACCGATAACGAACCGTGTCTCAAACGCGGCGCTGCTTTATCGAACAAAAAGGGGTGTATCCATTGCTCAAGGTCATTGGCTGCACTCAGCGTCTTAAAGTAAGAAATTGCCGATTTGTACTTAAAAATTGAAATAAGTTTATTTTATTTTTTATATATTTATTTAATCAAAATATCTACCATTATTATCTATACATTGCTGCCATCGCATAGGAAGGACATTTAAGCTTTTGCGTACGAACTCTAGTGATCTAGATTCTCCAAACTACGCCATGAGTAGCAGTAAAATACCTTTTAGAGCATATTATTATAAGAGCGCCGAGATGGTCCGAGTGGAGGAGGAGCCTACATTATATTTATGTGAAACCTTCAAATATTTTTCACTATTTTACCTCCTTACATGTACACACCGTCTCGGACTAGGGCATCTAGGTCAGGCCAAAAGCGTTGTTAGAGTTTCTTACAAACCAATCATTAATAATAGCCCAGAGACTGGAAGTTTGACATTGTTTCACGCCTGTGCCTTTTGGAGCACTTTAAGTTGTCGGTTCTGGTTGTAAAGAAAATCTATGGCAAAATTTATTGTTATCCTTATGATTAATATAGTGCCCTCAAATTTACTTGCACTCAGTTCGCGGAGTTCCGTAAAAAAAATGGTAAAACTGATTGAGTTAGTACTTAGTAGCATTCAACTAATATTGGGAACAGAAAGGCTGCATAGGAAGATAATGATTTTACTGCACCTTTGGCCTAGTGGTTTAAGCAGTCTCCACTGCGCCAAGTGTCTTGGGTTCAAGTCCCATGTGGGACAACACTTTTGTGTAGTTGTTCTAAGTCTGGGTGTTCTTTGTGTCCGTTTAATGTATGTTTGTAAAGTCCCCTGCGACACAGGATGTTTATTCCTGATGCTGTATTTATCTTTAAAAAAAGAATAAGAAAACTCCTGAAATCATTTCTAAATATAATTATCTAAATATATTCAAAAGTAAATTTAAAAAACAAGAAATAATCATCAAATAGTAACTCCCTGCCTAGAAACACTAAAAAGCGTAAAATTAACTGACTTTAGTCTGAGAATACGCGACAACTCTTGTTCATACATACTTAATGATGCAAACATAATGTTTTCTAGGTACCTCAATTCAGCGTTATGAGAGCGGCCTGTTCGATAGACAGAAGAAAGGACAGCCTTCCATTATCTTACATCTCCAACTGCACACATCTGCAATTCATATGTCAACACCAGACAGACAGCGGTCATTGAACCTATTCATATAGGAGGTGATAGAGACAGCATCTCTGTTTCATAATGTACTTATTTCTACAAGTCCAGCGTTCATAATACTGTTGAGAAATTGAACGGAGGTTGACCTTCCACTTCGCGTTTACAGTAAGTTTAATATTTCTACATAGGTGATTTTTGAAGGTAAACAAGTTTGTAAAGCGCATAATTCTGATAAAGTATGTTGAACACCATGTTTTTACAAAGCGTGGAAGAACCACGGTTCCCCACAGAATGTCCGGTTAGATGATGATACCACGGCATCACAACAGTTATAAATGCACTTATAATTTTGAGTTGCAGGTGACGACAGTCTATTATCATCAGGTGCCAAATTTGCTAATCTTACCCAAATAGCGCAGGAAGAAAAAAATACCTATTTTTTGGCAGGTAACTTCTGTAATCATTTATCGCATACTTTAAAAAAATTGCTTAAAATATGGCTGAGTGTAAAAACGTAAAATGCTTATGGTTATTTCGACGTTAGATCTTATATTGCTAGATCGCCCAAATCCGTTAGCTTGTGATGAGTCACAAACTTACTACAGTCAGAAACAATCAGTCACGAACCGCACAGGTCAATATATCTTGACTAATCACTACGATTAGTTATGATATTTTGACCGGTGCGGTTTGATTCTTCCCAGAGGGAAATCCTCAGAAATGTCAGCTCCTTTTAGCTGTTAAGTCCGACTTCTTGAAATGTCTGTTAGATATTTACATACAGCAATAAGTATGTTATTTTCTAGCGAGAATACGTTTAGAACAAAAGGATCCCTTACCATCCCACCCATTAGAAGGTAACCTATTTTAATAATTTATTTTAAATAGAAATAATTGGCATTTACAATCACACTATAAACATACATTTTTGTTTAATATTCGTTTGTTTTATTTTTGCCTATAGTCTAATACTTAGAAGACGATAAAACAAATGAATAAACCGGTTTATAAGTTATTTATTTCTATTGGTAGATACCGTTAATTGACATACATACAATAATAGACAGCACACGAGAAATATATTTATACCGCAAATAAGTGTGAGATTTAGGATTGTATTTTATGTGTTTTTTAGCAGTATCTGTTACTACAAGTTAAATAAAAATCGGCCAAGCGCGTGTCAGGCCACGCACAGGACAGGGTTCCTCAGTCACCCATAATGGTACGTGGATTAGAAGTCGTATCCAATGAATAATAAAATTGTTATGTTTACATAATAATGCGATAATTTAGTATGACGTTTTCCAAGTAAGCGCATTGTAAAAGTTGTGTTGTAAAAGTGATAAGACTGATAAGCCTCTATAACTCCTGAACTAACAAAGTCATCTAATCCGTTATAGTCCTTTTAAGTTCATTATATGAACCACTATCACGAATTTTCCCAGATTTTTTGAGCCAGCCGTTTAGCTTTTAGAGGGGGGGGGGGGATGGGGACACGCCCTGTTTTTACAAAAAAGTGGCCTTTAAAGTGCAAACGGATACCTAAATCAAAAAATTCTCTTAGAAACTCATTATTGTTTTCAAAAGACCTATCTAATGATACCCCACATAATGAATTAGCCGCGAGAAAAAAAAAACAACCCCACTTTACCCCAAATAAAAATATTTTTAATAATTTTATTGTAGCACTTTCTCGACGTAATTACAATACATATTCATGCAAATATTCATCTCTCTAGCACTTAGTGTTTAGACGGTCAGTCGAGGACGGACGGACGGACAGACGGGACGGACGGACGGACGGACGGACGGACGGACGGACGGACGGACGGACAGACGGACGGACGGACGGACGGACGGACGGACGGACGGACGGACAGACGGACATGACGAATCTATAAGGGTTCCGAGTGATATACTTCGGAACCCTAAAAATGACTCTGAGACGTCTGAAATTGCATTATTTTCGATTCATTTGTGGCTGCTCCTCTCCGGTTCATCAAATTTCATTGCAATTGCTTTAGCAATTTAGGCACGAAAGGAATATTATTTGAACTAATAACTTTTATCTTAAGATTAAATTTAGATTATGTTGGTTTCATTCAATTAGGATAGACTTAGTGTATTTGAAATTTTGTAGAGAACTTTAGAGAGTGTTCCCTTATAATATTTCTGAAACGAAATAGTTAAATTTAAGTACCCTGCCTCCAGAGAACCCAGATTTATATCCTATTGAGAACGTATGTGATAGAATATGGTCCAAATGTGGGATCATGAGCAGACTTGACTTTACTGAAAGTTAACGGATGCATATAAATGCGATTTGAAATTCATGCAGGGGAACTTCATTTTGCTGTAAAACTACTTTTTTACAGCAAAATGAAGTAAATATACATCAAGGAGCCGTTGCCTCATTAACCTAGTAAGGTTAATGAGGCAACGGCTCCTTGACGTATATATATTTGAATAATTTAATAGTAATTATTCACCAAAAAGTGATTATTACTAACGTAACCATGAAATTCTTAATATATAAAAATATAGACACTTTATTTAGGGACTGTCGGTCCCGGTTGTCATGAACATCTATGACAATCGTTATTGGGAAGTCGGTGCCCACAAATATACTGACAACTAGTTCAATTAACGAATTTCAGTTCTCCGTTAGGGTTGCGTAAGTCCGATGCCAGTACCTACGTGGAAAAACTGATATTCAGGTAAATCTGGTTGAACTAGTAGCCGACCCCAAATAACTTTGGGAATAAAGGCTAGGAAGATGAATATAGACTTTATTTAGCTCAATATAAGATCCACAATCCTTATATATTTTGTTAGTATTCTTATTTGTATAGTTGTGGTATAACACATGCAGGTGAAACATAATTCTCAATAAAACAGTCTGATTTATTGCTATTTTATTTATTTTTTTATTTATATACTATGGAGAATTTACAGCTTTTACATTCAGAATACGAGCAGACAAGAAAATAGACAGCCAATAACAAATCCTCACTAATAGAAACAGAATACAAATAAATAAAGTGTACAAGACAATACAGAGAGATACAATAATAGAGCACTCCACAGACACTGATACACCAACTAGACATTTATATTGATCACAAACATCAGTCACTCGGACCACTCATCATTGCCACCAAAGAATTTAAGGCATAAACACCTTCTCACTCTCGATACACTATCATTAAAAATATCAATATTGAATTGTTCACACACACCATTAATGCTTCTACTTGCACGGATTATAAAGCTATTCTTTCTGTAGTTCGTCGATGCAAAAGGTACGCTCAGCGGTGGGTTATAGCGAGTTCTGGACGGAATATTAAAATTAAACCTACTCAACAGTTCGCAGCAGTCGACTTCACCCTCAAAAATTTTCACTAATAGGGTACAGTCAGCGATCTCACGCCGAATTGTGAGCGGTAGTAAATGGTACTTCTTACAGAGACTAGTGTAAAGTTCCGGGTGATACGTTACCTTTTGGTGAAAGCATAGATACTTTATGAACCTTCTCTGAATATTTTCTATTCGGTCCACATATTTTTGGTAGCAAGGGTTCCATACTTCACATGCGTACTCTAAATGGCTTCTAACAAAAGTGCAATAAATAATTTTTAGAGTTTTTGCCTGTTTGAAGCCCTTAGACAGTCGCATTACGAACCCTAGTGCTTTTGAAGCTTTGGCGACAATTGCGTCTATGTGTGCCTCATAGATCAGCTTCGAATCGTGCGTGACACCCAAATCGCGAACCGAGGCACACCTAGGCAGTGACTCGCCCTTTAACGTGTAAGTTGTGGTAAGAGCAGAACGTTTACGTGAATATGTTACCACTGAGCATTTTGTGGCATTCAGATCGAGTTTGTTATTTCGGCAGTACTCCTCCAAACGAGATAAATTAGCTTGAAGAGCAATCATATCATATAATCATATCATATCCTCAAGTGATGATATTGCTGCAAATATCTTCATATCATCAGCAAAACATAGTAGTCTCGATGATCGAAGGCTTTGCTGTAGTCAGTATAGACCACATCAACTTGTTTACTCTTGTCCATAGTGTCTGTGATGAAATCATTTAGCAAGGTAAAATTCGTGACAGTAGATCTCCCCTTTAGAAAACCACGCTGACAAGGGCTGAAAGAATTTTTTAAGGCCGAGTAAACTTGGTCATAGACTACTTTTTCGAAAACTTTAGCTAGTATACAGAGTTTGGATATAGGCCTATAATTTGTTATTTCAAAACGATTAATGATGTTTCATAGATATTTCATGCATCGTTCATCATTTGAAATTTTAATCTATTATTCTCAAGATATTTAGTTTTACGTTTTATAGATACCCAGACAATAAATGTCAACCGTCAAAATCAGGCTTTTAAATTATTTGGACTATAGTCGTCACAAAATAAGAAGCCCGGTTTGACATTTGTCATCGTGGCGTAACTAATACGATTAATTCGTGTTTTTGAGTGCAATTTTTCAATATCAAGTTAAACTTGATGCTTATTTAAGATATGCGTTGTGATAGTGTATGGGTAACGTAGTAATTAAATAGGATTATGAATTTGATTTTTCAATTTCTTACATGCGGCATGTCAAATGACAAATGTCAAAACGGGCTTCTTATTTTGTGACGACTATAAGTATAGTATTCTAAGAGTACATCAAGCAGCATAGTAACAACACCGGTCTGCGGGCCTATGTTACTCTATGGTATTTTAATATTTAATAAATATTATACTGAGAAAAGGAGTATAGATGCAAGTATTTCTTTGAAACCGAACTTCTTTTAAGTAAAATAATCATATTGACCTATTAATTTCTTAATTTCATGTCATGTTGTTTTAATGTCATTATATATATATAATGACAGGATATATATAAGCATGAATAGAATCCACAAGTGGAGACCATCAGACTGCCTGCGATGCAGGAAGTATGGCGATGCTGACCCAAACTATGGCGGCTTTGTGAGATGCTTTTTCACATCCCTCAAAGAACCCGGGATCATAATGGGAATGAAACACGTGGGATGGTAGCAGTTCCAGTTTTTAACCGCTCGGCACAGGAAAGATATATATATATATATATATATATATATATATATATATATATATATATATATATATATATATATATATATATATATATATATATATATATATATATATATATATATATATATATTTTGTTGCATTATCTATCACAGTTGAAAGGCAACACAGACATAAAATTAAGAAATTAATAGGTCAATATGATGATTTTACTTAAAAGAGGTTCCATTTCAAAGAAAATATCAATGGTTCTATCTCATTTAACTACTTGCATCTATACTCCTTTTCTCAGTATAAGATTTATTAAATGTTAAAATACCATATAGTAACATATGGCCGCAGACCGGTGTTGTTAGTATGCTGCTTTATGTACTCGTAGACTACTGTACTTGGTCCAAATAATTTTGGCTGTACTTGGTCCAAAAAAATAAAGGCTGATTTTGACAGTTGACATTTATTGTCTGGATACTAAAATATGTGAATCGCTCACAAAGAACACCCAGACTTCAAACAAGAATTAATTGCGGATCACACATAGTGTTGTCCCATGTGGGATTTGAACCAACAACACTTGGCGCACTACAGGGCGTCGTGAAGACCGCTTAAACCACTAGGCCAACAGTTTCAATAAATATGCCTCCTTATTATTTATATGAGCAAACTAAGCATCGCTTAGTAAATTAATACCGAGAAAATGTTTTTATCTTCGATATTGCCCACCAGCTCGGTATTTGTACGTTTACTTTTTTTACATATTTTCGCTATCAATGCAAACAAAAAAAACGTCTCAACTACATCATACATCGAATTGAAACAGATTCATCATAATCTGTTAAACTATTTGAGCAGACGCTACTGTTTGAAGAGCCTTAGTTTTTAATTGGACTCAAACCGAGATTGTAGCCAGCCTTAATGACAATGGTTTTTGACTAGTATGAATGCATGCATGCAGGTACAATTGAACAGTTCATTTGATAACATTATTATGAACACTCTGTCAGCTAACATATTATTGACAACTGATTGCTAAGATCTTTTGACCACTTTGAAAAGATAGTTTCTTGTTTTTTTTTGGGGAAGACGATCCCCATTTCATCTCATCTACATTTTTTTATCATTAAATTCATTACGACGAAGACTTGAAGACTAGAAAACTTTTTAATACTTTAAATACTTGACATTGCCAGAAATAGCTAATATTCGGCTGGTTGCCATTTCACTAAAAGCAGAAGAAGAAGACCACTTTGAATGCGTACAACAATTTGAGTACCTTGTGTGCCAACATAAAATTGAATTGATGTTTTTAATATCATTTTGACCACTTCAAAAGCCAATATAATTTTGATGCTAACTGTACTGTTGGAAATAATATATGTTATGAATACTCAAAATTGCACAACATTATAAAGTTCACATGTCAAATGTTGAACATTTTCAATACTGTGCAATAGATTGACATGAAGGAAACAGAAAGTCAGAATAACAAGAAAATGCGTAATTCAAAGCAATTTCTTTATGCAACTAAAACAATCTCTAATAAAGCTTTATATACTTTATATCCAAAAATCTTATTTTGAAATAATGCATCTGCCCGTTTTTACTACTTATAAAGTGAGGCAAAGTGGCCAAGGTTGTCATTTTGGACTGATTCATGAGGGCTAGGGACAAATGGTGGTTATAATTAAAACTAATAAACTTTACAGGTTCAGTCTGATTTGTTCTCGTCGTAACAGTTCTTTTTAAATATGGATCCTTAAACTTTTTACTAGTAAGGTCTTTCTATTTGCGCCTAAAACATTCTGATATAGTAACTAGTCATTCTTGATATATGTATAAGTCGAAGGGTTGATGAACTACAGGCGTTTGTCGTCATTCGTCTTTAATAAAAGTATCCTTTACTAAAAGTATCTTCTCCAGCTTATGGTGAGAACTCCAGAAATACATTTCTGAATTTTTTTTACATTCTTCGGGAAACCTTTACCAATGGCTTCCAGCTCTTGTTTGTATGTGAGGAAGTACTTAAAACCTACAGATTTCCTGGAATGTCTTTTAAATGTTTTTGATACATATGATGTTCTAACTGGTTTGAGCTTTTCATTGTGATCAAGTCTGCTGCGATGTAATGAATTTGTCAGTAACAATATTGCGGAGAGTAGGTTTTGGTAGTGGTTGTGGTGACAAAGAATACACATTTTCGTCTAATTAAGCGGTTTTGTGAAATTAAATTTCTCGGTAGTGCTGGTGTAGACTTTGGTTAAGAATTTAAGTCAGATCTGACAGAGTAATGACGACGATGAAGCTTGGAATAAGATTATAATTATAATAACTACATTTTGGAAGGTACTACTATTAGAAGAAGCTATTTATTTCAGATGATATTAGGGCCATTTATTTTAGTGCAGTTCAAAGTAAACAAAAAAACATGTAAGTAAAATTCTAGCACCATGTAAAAAATGTGAAAAATAGAAAAAAGTCTCAAAATAAGAGTATCAATAATGTGCAATGTTGAATACACTCACAGATCAAACTGAAAGTACTTTACTAGAATCTCGCCATGTTGAGAATACTCGACATATGTTTATATTTTACTAGTTGACCCGGCGAACTTCGTACCGCCTTAGAATATTCTTCTTCTTCTTCTTCTTTTGATGAAATGGCAACCAGCCGAATATCAGCTATTTCTGCCAATGTCAAGTAATTAATGTCTTCAATTGTAAATCTTTTAGTCTTCAAGTCGTCGTCGTATTGAATTTAATGATAAAAGAAATGTGGATGAGATGAAATGGGACCGTCTTCCGAAAAAACAAAAAAGCGGCCAAGTGCGAGTCGGACTCGCCCATGAAGGGTTCCGAATCAGCAAGTAACATATAAAAGTAGTTCGTTGTAACTTTCATCGATGTTTTTATACTAGTGTATTGATTGGATGAAAGGTAAATTGCGTGTTACGATTTATGACGTATTAAAAAAAAACTACTCACTAGATCTCGTTTAAACCAATTTTCGTTGGTAGTTTGCATGGTAATGTACAACATATATTTTTTTTAGTTTTATCACTCTCTTATTTTAGAAGTTAGAGGGGGGGGGACACACACATTTTTCCACTTTGGAAGTGTCTCTCGCGCAAACTATTAAGTTTAGAAAAAAACGATATTAGAAACCTCAACATCATTTTTGAACACCTATCCATAGATACCCCACACGTATAGGTTTGATGAAAAAAAATTTTTTGAGTTTTAGTTCGAAGTATGGGGACCCCCAAAATGTATTGTTTTTTTTCTATTTTTATGTAAAAACCTTATTGCGGTTCACAGAATACATCGACTGACCAAATTTCAACAGTATAGCTCTTATAGTTTCGGAAATAATTGGCTGTGACATACGGACGGACAGACAGACAGACAGACAGACAGACAGACAGACAGACAGACAGACTTGACGAATCTATAAGGGTTCCGTTTTTTGCCATTTGGCTACGGAACCCTAAAAACGATCTGCAAATCGACAGCAGCGGCACACACACGGGTAGCGGCCGTTACCGCCATAATCGCTTTGTTCCTGCATTATAAATCTGTAAAATCTTCAAAAATATTGATTTAAATTACTTACTGTACAGAGCCATATTAATCTATATTAAATGCACAATGTATGTAAGGTACATAATTGGATAAGGATTATTATTGTATTGCTTAAAAACGCATCGTAAATAAGCCATTATTCCTAGTAAAAAGAAAGACATAAAAAAATGATTATTGTGGGTTATCCCTAAGAGATAGATATATACCATCGCGGACTTTTTTAAGGACCTTTTATAAGGAGTAAAATACTGTAGTACATTATTTTACACCTTTGCGTTTGCAATGTAAGCATAAAAAAGCGGCCAAGTGCGAGTCGGACTCGCCCATGAAGGGTTCCGTATCAGCAAGTAACATCTTAAAAAAGTTCTTGTGGTTCGTTGTAACTTTCATCGATGTTTTTATAGTAGTGTATTGATTGGATGAAAGGTAAATTGCCTGTTACGATTTATGACGCATTAAAAAAAAACTACTCACTAGATCTCGTTCAAACCAATTTGCGTTGGTAGTTTGCATGGTAATGTACAACATATTTTTTTTTTAGTTTTATCACTCTTATTTTAGAAGTTAGAGGGGGGGGGGGGGGACACATTTTTCCACTTTGGAAGTGTCTCTCGCGCAAACTATTTAGTTTAGAAAAAAATGATATTAGAAACCTCAATATCATTTTTGAACACCTATCCATAGATACCGATACACGTATAGGTTTGATGAAAAAAATTTTTTTGGGTTTCAGTTCCAAGTATGGGGACCCCCAAAATGTATTGTTTTTTTCTATTTTAATGTATAAACCTTAATGCGGTTCACAGAATACATCGACTGACCAAATTTCAACGGTATAGCTCTTATAGTTTCGGAAATAATTGGCTGTGACATACGGCCGGACAGACAGACAGACAGATACTTGACGAATCTATAAGGGTTCCGTTTTTTGCTATTTGGCTACGGAACCCTGAAAAATGTGTTTATTTACGACATCACATTAGAAACCTCTGAAATTATCAATGTTTCGCTACATATTAAGCATGTATATTCATATAAACCTTTCTCTTGAATCACTCTATCTATTAAAGAAAACGGCATCAAAATCCGTTGCGTAGTTTTAAAGATCTAAGCATTTATAGGGACAGATAGAGAGCGGAAGCGACTTTGTTTTACCTACACCTACTTACACTCCTCGCGAGAGTAAAGCTCGCAGAAGGAGAACCGCCTCTACATCAGAACAGCTCCTCGAGCTGGAGCGAGAGTTCCACGCCAAAATCGATGTACTTGCATACAATATTAAAATCTGCCACTTCGCGCTACGCGTCGTAGCGCGGTGCAATGTGTGAATCGCCTATAACTCCTAAAATAAAAACGTTATGAAAACCGCTATAGTTTTCCTTGAAAATTCTGTATATGGACTACTATCATGAATTTTTCTCATTTTTTTTTGAGCCAGCGGTTTGGGTTTTAGAGGGGGGACGTGATCTATTACGTATATAGTGATTGTAATATTTACATTGATTTTACTTGGAATTTAGATTTAACATAGTTGCCACTCGTAGTCCTGGCATAATTTTTGCTAATTACATTTTCTCAAAAAAAAACTTTGTATATCAATTTTAATTTTTTAAGGATGCAGTACAATTTTCATAAACTTGATTCTTAAAAAAGAAGACTTATTGTTCTAGTGGTTAGCGTATGCGACTGCTATCAACTACTACTATCAAGAGATATAATGGGTACAAATCTAGGGTCGGGCTGTTGTTGGTTTTTTCTAACAAGAAAAGCGTAATAGCAGCCCCCGGGGCCCTCATGTGTCCACAGCTTTTGCCACTCAATATTAGTATCAGTCACTCCGTTAACGATTTTTTCAATAATATTGTATGTCATTTAAACATTAAGATCAAACAGACACACCCACTTAGCGACTAGCACGACTAGGAAATAAAAATTGAATTATATAATTTTTAAAATATTGTTATTATTTATGTATATTATACCTAGAGCTTATATCTGCAACATTGTTACATCACCTTAGTTTATAGATAATGTCTTCTGTGGTCATTAGTAATTAACTGTAATTATAAACATTGCTCTGTTCAGCTGAACGACGTCATGAAAGTGTAATAATGATAGAGTTTTTTTTCTCAGGAACTACTTGTCTGATTAAAAAAAAACTCTTTCAGTGTTCAATAATTCAGTTTTTAAATCAGGCTTTAGGCATCTTATAGCACCACCCTGGCACAAAATAAATAAATAAAATTATACTTACAAATAACCAGTATTTGTTGCAGAATTTGAACTTTTGTTGTGAAGGTCGGATGTTAGATGAAGTTATTTATATTAAAAAAATCGAGCAAGTGCATCAGGTCACACATAGAATAGGATTCCGTTGTCATATAAAATGGCAAGTGGAAAGAAAACAGTATCCAATATATAATTATTATGTTTATTGATTATTTAGATATTTTTGTACGAAGTTTTCCAAATAAGCGTATTTTACAAGTTAGGCCTCTATAACTCCTGAACTAACAAAGCTATCTAAGCCGTTTTAGTATTCCTTGAAAGTTCATTACATGCACTACCATCATGTTTTTTTTAAATGCCAGCCATGTAGCTTTTAGAAGGGGGGGGGGTCAAAAAATGTCCTTTAAAGTTGAATAACTCGCACGACGCACGTGTACAAGTCGAGGACGGATGGACGGACATGACGAATCTATTAGGGTTTCGAGTTATGAACTACGGAACACTAACATCAGTCCATTATTTACATTTTAACAAGTTCGTGATATGTTTTGAAGTGATCAGTCGACGATAATGTTATCACAAGACAGTTTATGCTGAACGAGAATGATATTAACTCGCCTGGCTGACACTTAACCTTTAGCTCATATCTATTTGCAATATCTGTATCAGAGCTTGAACGAACCGTTAGTTTCGTAGCTCTACGATATCAAACACTAGCTTAAGAAATTTTGTAACGAGTAAAATTAATCTGATTATAAATTACTAGCTTTCGCTCGCGGCTCCGCCCGCGTGTGTCTCTATTATTGCAGTAAAATGTAGCCTATGTGTTATTCTGATATAATAATATAAGCTATATTAAAGTTTCATGCAAATCCGTTCAGTAGTCTTTGCGTGAAAGAGCAATAAACATACATACACACATACATACTCATAAACTTTCGCGCTTTCTTTCTCAAGTAAGAGAGGTATCTCTCTGTTCGTTATTTTATTACAGTATTAGAAGTGGTAAATAATCAGGAAAATTAACTAATAATGTATTTATCTATTTAAAAGTATTTTTATAAATTTAAACTAGAAACAAACCATTTTCCAAGCCTTCTGAAATCAAGTATCATAGCGTCTCTCGTAAAATTGGACTGATTAATGCATTGTTTTGTAAGTTTAATAATTTAAAGTACTTTATTGTATGCAGGCGGGAACTACATATTTATGTTTTCATATCAAAGATAGTAATTTTTTTAAAGTACCGTAGTGTCTCATAAAACATTTATGTACAAGATCTAGCAGCAAGATATAGTAGATATTTTATAGATTCTAGCTTGTCAAGTGCCAGAACTATCACAGTACCCTTAGGATCTCCATAGCTACATGTTGCATTGTTCCATTTAAGTTCACAAGAAATAATCATTACCAGTCACAGTTGTCTTTTCATAAGCACAGAAAAGGCAATAGTATCTGCAAACATGTATCAACTCTCGACTCTGCATAAGGACAAGCACCTACCTAAAATACTTTTTATTTTTTTCTCATCATTCTTATTTGTTACAATCTGAGTCCCGCGGTGTTACCTTCTGTTGGGGTATAGGTCCAGCCTTTCTAGAGATTAGCCGGAATAAACAGATATACAAGAAAAAACAAATTGGATTTTTTATTATAGATAACGTATTATAATAGGTATATCTACTTCCGTATGAATTTAGTGAATAGTTGTTAATTTGAAAATACAAAGAGAAACATCAATTTTATTTATTTGAATAGCTAATATTATGAATTGTAATTTGTGTCTGTCTGTGTGTGTCTGTCGTAAAAGAGATATGTCAGGATGTTCTGGGATTCTGAAAATAAATAAGTAAGTGAATAAAATTTATACCAATAAATAAAATTTGAGTGTCTGTATGTTTTTATGTTACTTACAACAAAAAAGTAAATTGGTTTTTTTTCATCTATCTGTCTCTTTGTCGGAACAATCTGATGATGAACAAGAAAGCTGATGACCTAAGGTGTTAACTTAGGCTATTTTTTAGGGTTCCGAAAGGAAAAAAAACGGAGCCCTTATAGGATCACTTTGTTGTCTGTCCGTCTGTGAGGACTCTTTTTCTCAGGTACGCGTAGAGGTATCAAGTTAGAATTTATATCAAATACTCTGGTCTACACTATAAGGTACTTCCTGTGAACGTCTTAATACCTAATAAAGGAAAAATTGCGGAAACCGTATAATTTTTTTAAAATATTTTTAATAATTTGTAACTTACTACCCCTTTCCTCATGAACGCGTAGAAGTATTAAATTGAAATTCATATGAAATCTATAATTTTATAGGTCTATAAGCTGCTACAGGGTTAAGGTATTATATTATATGCTCAGTGCGCTAGCTCGACTCGAATTTGACCGATTTTTTAGACTAGCTTCGGTGAGGTCTAGCGGAGTTACTAGCGATTTACAACAATAACGGCGGGTAAAACTGCGGACCTCAGCTAGTAGTAAATAAATCAATACAAAAACGAACAAAAAAGGTAGGGTGGGTAACCCGGTCTGGCCAAGGATAAAGGAAGAGTTCCACTCACTTCCGCTCCTTTACCCCAAATCAAAGTCTTGACGGTGGTGTATAATGTACCTATATATTTAGTCTAACAACGCAGAGGTATAAAATTAAGTAGTATCAGAGGTACATTACATGTGCAGTCAAATCTAAAGTCGCTTGTAAACGGGCAATACAAATTATATCTTGTTGGCTATTTTTCTTGACCAATATAGATCAGTATAATATTTGCAACTTTCGGCTAGACATTAAATACTTGAAATCGTAATGAAATATATTGACAATATAGCCAGGCTATACAGCAATATTGCAGCAATTGTTGCACTGTGTTGAGATATATGTATAATCAGCAACTTGGCGGCTATAAAATTGTACCAAAAAATACCCCTTTTACGAGCACCTTAAAGCGTGTCTCTGTCTATCATAGATTTCCTGCTTCAGTGCTGTCTGTCTATCCGTACAGTAAACGCGGGAAGAACAATAGTCTATGGCTGTCAAAAGTAAATACTTTTTGTGACGTTCGGAAATGAACGCCACAGTAGTAACTAAAACTCACACTATAAGCTATTTTAATAAATAGCTATAAGCTATTTTAATAAACAGCTTATAGTGTGAGTTTAAAACTATTAAAACTTTAAAACTTACTTACTTTTTACTTACTTTAAAACTAATATGCCTATTCGATGAAAAAATAAACGATTTTCAATAAATAGAACGAACATAAGTAGTGAGGGTGACATTGGATTTATTGTAATAAGTAGCAAGTTGGCCTTGAAGAACAACAGTTTTAGAGCCAGTTATAAATGTAACGTGATTTTATTAGACCCTTAATGGTAATTCTTACATAATTTGTGAAATTAATAGATATCTTACAGAACCAAGAGATATTCACTTAAAATAAATTATACCTACATACAAATACGTAATTAAAATGATGTCTGTTTTTAATTTAAAGTTATGCATACGAATACGTTACCTACAAAGAAAACTGTCTGTCCGTCTGTCTGTTTGTTCCAGCTAATCTCTTGAACGGCTGTCCGATTTTGACGGTTCATTCACTGCCAGGTAGCTGATGTTTTAAGGAGTTTAATAACTTTCAATATAATTTAGATAGCCTATGTCACCCGTACTTTATCTATTCATTATAATTTACTTATTGATATTTCATTGATATATTAAAATCGGTTCAGTAGTTTAGGCGCCATAAAATAATGTTTTTACATTAAAACATACTTTAATATAGATTGCCAAAAGATTACCCTTGCTTTTGACTTCAACATAGTATATCAAAATGACCAATTAAGAACTAAACTACGACTAAAAATAATATCACCGCGATATTAACCAACATACAGAACTGTTAAGCAGGCACCACCCTTCGTTATTCGCTATTCGTTATTTGTCTACGCCGTATTCGCCCGAATATTTGTTATGCGCGCAAACAACAAACACGCCACCACACTTCGTACTGGTATATCAAATAAGGCAAATAGTGTGTTGTAGAGATGTGTCATTGTCATTTTTATGGTGAACTAAACGAAACCATACGAACGAACGAAACATATTCTTTTAATTTCCTTTTTATTTTATTAAATTCACAGAAACAATACATAAATGAAGTCTAATTATTTTGATCATATAATAAACTAATTTAATCGTTTAATCGATTTATTTTATTTCAAAAACTGTTTTATAGTCTATGGTTGTTAGTTATGCACAGGGCATTGTCATTTTTAATGGTCAATGAACGAACGAAACATATTATTTTAATTGCCTTTTTATTTTATTAAATTGACAGAAACAATACTTAAATGAAGTCAAATTATTTTGATCATATGATAGGTTATTTTAATCGTTTAATTGATTTATCTATTTCAAAAACTGTTTTAGAGTCTATGGTTGTTAGTTATGCACAGGGCACTTCACTACCCGTCCGAAGTGTGGGCAGTCGATGCGTGTATTCGCCTTATTCGTGTCCTTTGAAGTGTGTCAAAAAACCGACAAGTCGACGTATATGCGATTCACTATTCGATGCGTACGAATAAAGCGAATATTGGCGAATATACTCTCCACACTTCGCCGTATGCGCGCGAATAACCCGCATAACGAATAGCGAATAGCGAAGTGTGGTGCCTGCTTTAGAATGAAACTAATATGAAACACCCGCACACTGGCAGTCTGTTTACGACCTTGCGCTCTTCCGCACATGCTTCGGACGCGAGAAACAGATATCCATAGGACATACGCAGTCTTGAACTTTATATAAATACTCGACTTCTGAAATTAAAAACAAAATTTAAACATAAAAAAAGAATTTGAAAATCGAACTCTAAGATTTAAAATTTATTTGTGATGCGTCTATACTAATTTTAAAAACTGTTTAACGGTGGTGTGAACTTTGGTAAATAAAAAAAAATTGAAAATAAATAGTCATGGCGAAGGCAATGGCTATGCTGCAGGGCTTAGGGCAAAAGGTGAGCGGTAAGGAACATCAGGACAGCAGAACTCTGCATTTGAATTTGCAGCTACCGAGCCCCGTGGACGTCGAATTTAATAATATAACATATACGGTATCATCGAGATTGAGGCCAAGTAAGTGCAAATTACTAAAATAATATTTATTTAGGTGTTTTATCAGATATAGTTTTATTATTATTTAACTTTAGTTTTGTATATAAATTAATGCACAGCTCTAAGTTCTGTTCTAATTTTAATCAATAGCAACAAGTATAAAAGTAAATTGGAACTCAATTTTTAAGACATCAAATTACTATTATTAGAATTATTGGACACTTCAAACCTACCTGGCGTAAGCGCTATGTTATTAGGTACCGTAAACATGATAAAACTTGTGTATCGATACATGCATGGTTTTATTGACCTTTGTTTGTATTTAGTTTCGTGGTTAATAGAACAGGGTTTAAAACGTATATTTCTAATTCGAAATTTTCAACTTTTTTTAAATTCATTTATTAAATTCATATGAAAGTATACGATACTGACATCAAAAAAATATTTAGTTTTCGTTTTGGTCAGACTATCTCTCTTTGACAGTTTACAGTGTAAGGAATAAGTAAGGCTAATTTTTGTAAATGTTTGATAAAAAAACAGAATATCATTATACAGACATACGCAAGATACAATAAGTACCTATACTTATGTATAGCTAGTAAATCGGTAAAAAATTTGGTCACGTACGCTCTATTAATAGTCATTTAATTATCATTAAAGTTCGCATAATAAAGCCTTCAGCCCGTGACTCTAATTACCTTTTTATTGTAATGTATAACTTTACACATTAACAGATAGTTTAGAAAATTTAAATAGTTATGCCATTAATTTGCAGGTAGGTAGGTACTTTGGTAGACTAATTAAATTATAGGTATGTATAATGATTATAATATCATTGGATAGGTAGGTTGGGTATTTACTGCGTAAATTTCTCGAAATATTTGTAACATTATACGTACTCGTATTTGCGTATGAGGTAGAAAGTAGTCATTCAGCATTGTTGACAGTCAAGATCAACTAGGTAGGTATTTTTAACCTATTTACATACATATTTTAAAATTATTTTATTGTATTCATGCGAAGACGTGATGGAAATAATGCTTTAAACAATTAACTAATATTTACACGAACGTAAACACAAAAAAAACTTTTACGTTTGAAATATAAGGCCCTGCGCGCACGGGTAACTTTTGTCACTTTCATTATGTCTGTAGAATAATATGGAGATGCGCGCACGTTACGACGTGACAATCGGATGACAAAATAATTCTTGGAACAAGCCCGTGACAAAACGTAACGGTTCCGTAGTTCATGACTTGGAACCCTTATAAATTCGTCATGTCCGTCCGTCCCTTCGTCCTCGACCTACCGCCCATACGGTTGCTGTTAGAAAGATGAAACTTTGACCAAATATGTCTTGTAATTACGTGGTAAAAGTGCAACAATAAAATTATGAATAATATTTTTATTTGTGGTACCTCCCCTAGACGTAAAGTGGGGAAGTTTTTTTTTCTCGCGTCTACCCCATGGTGTGGGGTACTATTAAATATATCTTTTAAAAACATTGCATGGTTGCTAAGACCATTTTTAGATTTACGTATCCGTTTACGAATTATTCAACTTTTTTGGAAAAACAGCCCCCCCCCCCCTCCCCACCACTTTAAAAACCAAACGGCTGGCTCAAAAATCTAAAAAAATTAATGATAGTAGTCCATATATTGAACTTTCAAACTATAGCGGTTTTTATTAGCTTTTTGTTTCAGGAGTTATAGGGGCCTAACTTGTAAAATGCACCTACTTGGAAAACTTCGTACAAAATTCCTACTAATATTATAAACGCGAAAGTTTGTATGTGCCTATGTGGGTATGTATGTTTGTTGCTCTTTCACGGAAAAACTATTGAACGGATTTGGATAAAACTTTACAGTAATATAGCTTATATATCAGAATAATACATAGGCTACTTTTTACTGCAATAATCAAGATACACGGGCCAAAGCTAAGTGGTTATAAAAATACCTAAATCATAGATGTCAAAATTTTTATCTCCTGTCAAAACTTCACAGGTGGGGGCACGATTTTAAATCTACCTTCCATTATGGGTGACTACGGACCCCTATTCTATGCGTGGCCTGATACGCACATTTCCAATTTTTTTATTGCCTGCCGGTGATAAACAAATATGGCGTCAAACGTGATTGTGCACGAGGACGATATTGATAACGATGTGCTTATAGAAGAAGTGGAAAGAAGACCAGCACACTCTTCGACAAAAAATTATAAGATTAATTCGCAAATAATGACCGTCTCTTCTAAATCCATACCGATGAATCTTGGATTTCAAAAATGTTAATGACTGTCATTCGCCGTGAGCGCAATCAGATTATATTAAAAGACGCGACGTGACAAGACAAAAACTTTTTTGTCACAGTGACAAAAGTCACCCGTGCGCGCACTGCTTAAATTGAACTTTTTACTTACTTATGTACCTCCAGTTGTTTAGGGATTTGACACCGAGACCTCTTGATTAGCAGTCGCTTTTTCAACCTTTCACTGGTGTCTTGAGAGAGAGGCTATATCAAGCAGAAGACTAAAACGGGCTGATAGTGATGATGTTACTTTTGGTATATCTATCGTGATAATCCATTATTCGCATTAACACACTCCATCCATTATTAAAATTGATCACGGTACCAAAATTACAAACAAATATACATGCCTCATACATTTACATAAATGTATACACACCTACGTAACTCCTGCGGTGTTATTTGCAGTTATTGTTGCAGCCAAGACACCTTGTGTCATCAGCTACCTCTCAGTAAAAGTTCCGTCAAAATCGGCGCAGCCATTCGAGAGAATCCGGAACGAACAGACTGACAGACACCGTTTCACCGTTTATCACTCATATGCATTTAACACATACTTGAAAAAATGCCTTTACTTTCATAGTTTAAGTGCGATATCTACCTTTTTTTATTGATCTGAGTAATGTGAATACATAGGTACAATATTCACGTTACTGAGATCAACAAAAAAGGTACTTTCATATGCACTTGTGAAAACAGTTCATTTAAAACAACAAACAGACACTTATATTTGATCTATTTGTATAAATTAAGATCATTAAGATTTTTTAACAAATCAAATATGGCATTAGGTTCATTACGAAAATAAATACAACGAAATTCCTCCGACTTGCTTTATGGAAAAACAGGGAAAACACTAACATTTATTAAATTACAACTAAAAGATGAAAATATATCTAGTGTAAGATTATTTTACTTAAATATGTTAAGACAAATCTGTTGACTAGATCGATATAATTAATTGTGTTGTCGTTTTTCTGTTAGAATTACACACTTAAAAACAAGATACGCGCTTAAACCTAGCCCTTAATTTGGCCTTCGAATATAAAATACGGTTACAAATGTTATAGGTATATGTTTTTTACATCAATATAATTTGATAAACTAAATGTATAAAAATTTTAACAAGTAAAGATAAAACGATTCGAATTGAAGTATATTTCTATGCACAAAATATAATTCAATTCGAATTATTAAAACTAGTAAAATATTTTGGAATCTACTTCACAATCCTCCTAGCCATTATTCCCAAGTTTATTTGGGTTCGGCTACTAGTTCAACCGGTTTTACCTGAATTTCATTTAATCCACTTCACAATAACAGTAGGAATTAATATATATATATTTCGGACATCTGACACACAACATCATCTACGAGTACTTAGTTCCAAACCAAGCAGAGCTTGTACAATGAGTACTGGACTACTGGTGTATATGTATATATATTTTGTACATAATACCCAAACCTCCTAAACAAATATTTGCAGATCATACAAATAATAGATCCGACCCGGGAATCGAACCATCACTAAAACCAAAAGAGACCTCTTGATTAGCAGTCGCTCACGATAACCAAAAAACCAACAAGGCAGTCAAATACTCTCTTTTAGTCCATGAATCAACTTCGATATTCATGGCCACGGATGTTCTATTGTCACGCAAGAAAATGAACGAAATTCTTAAAAGTAAATGGCACATAATGTGTTTGTTGTTTGAAAAGACTTGCGAAGACACGTGTTTTATACGAATACTACGAAGACATTACTCGTAAACTTGGTCCAACTTAATCGAGCTTAATTAAATAATAGATTAAAGTATGAAATTGCTCTTTTATACTAATATAATACTTTGAATTAAAATAAAACCTTCATGGTGTAATAATAGGTACCTATGAAATTGCCGTTTTGTATGCAATAAGTGAAAGTACTTATTTTTTCAAACTTTTTTATTTCTGTTATTCAAAGTAATCACCCATGCAATCGACGCATCTTTGCCAACGCATTGGCAGTTTATTGATGCCCTTCTTGTAAAAATCTGCTGGACGGGAGGCAACAAACTCTTCAAAGGCATTTTGTACTGCCTCTCGGGCATTGAATTTTTTACCCACAAAAAAAGTTGTCTAAATTTTGGATCACTTTTTCATTGTAACGAATAGCTTTACACATTTAGCAGATAGTTTAGAAAATCTAAGTGGTGTTGCCATTAGTTTGCAGGTAGGTACTTTGGTACTTACCTACCTATTAAAAGGGACATAGGTAGGCTAGGTATTAAATATGCACATTTCCCTACTATAATGTCATACGTGCTCGTGTTTCCGTATGTGAACAGCAATTGCATTGGAGGTATTGAACTGCTATGCTGTATTGAACTATCGACTGCCTTGTTGGTCTAGTGGTTAGCGTTTGCGGCTGCTGATCAAGAGGTCTCGGGTTCGATTCTCATGTCGGACTAAATATTTGTGTGGATCACACAAATATTTAGTCCGACATGAGAATATTTGTTTCGGAGTCTGGGTGTTTTCTAAGTATAACATGTATGTATTTACAAAAAAAACTATGATTGTGTTTATATCAGTTTTTAGTACCCATAATACAAGCTCTGCTTAGTTTGGGACTAGATGACGTTGTGTTTAGCCCTTAATTACTCGCAAAAAGAATATTACATTATGTGTAATATTCATGGCATGGGGTCACAGATGACCCCATGCGAGCATGCGAGCAATAGTATGAGTAGTTTTTATTATATTCTGAAATATATAAGTAAATAAAACTATTTTCTTATCAAATTCCTTTATTTATTCTATAATATCTATTGGTAATAACATGAATTACTAAGTAATTATACAAAAACAAGTTAAACTAAAATAATTATCAATAATCAACAATTTGTACTAAGGGATACTGAGATCGTAGTAAATACACGTATTTTTTAGGCACTCTCTGAATCACTCATAATACACAGTTGACAGTATATGTCAGAACGATCATTGCATACATATTTTTACATTTCTTGTATTTTGTTGGTACGAGTTTTGCAGTGGTTGGTGGGACGCGATTTTCCAAAGTCATGCTCATCAAAAAAAGTAACGTAATTACTCGCATGGGGTCACCGCTCAAGAGTTTAGCGGCGAATCCTTCCACTTTCATGACTTGATCGCTACTAAAATAAACTTAAACATAAAACTTAGACGCGCATTATGAAGCTAGCGAGGGCGCGGAGGGAATCCGGCCGCGACAAGTGCTTCATTTTTTAATCCTAAATTGACCCCATTCGAGTAATTATGGGTTAAGATGTCAGAAATATATATTATTATTAAGTATTATTATAAGTAATATATAGACCTCCAATGCTCGAAAAACCGTTGGAACTCTACAGGAGCTTCTGTTAAAAACCACGCGTCCCTCCATTGCCATTCCTTGCTCAATTTCTTTAGTGTTTTTCGAGAATTTCCTAAGTGGTCAAAATTTTGATCTTTCTTTTTCAAGAAGTAGTACAAAATGTTTGCCCACAGTTTGACGAACCTTGTATCGCAAAGGCATAAGAACTTCCGAGTGTATGGCAACATGTACAAGAAAAAAAGACACATTTTAAGTTTTCTGTACAAATCGGCATTTTCATACTTTATTCACTAATAAACTTCACAGGTTGCTATGCATAACACACTTGCATAGCAACCATAATTATTGTTTGTAAATGGCTAAATAGGAAATGAGTTCTGGTTAATCACATAATTCACATATGTAGGCTACTTTATACACGAAAACACGCGGGTAATACCGCGAGGCGCAGCTAGTATGAATGTATGTTTGGTTCGATCGTTTTTCTTAAATGTTTAATCGAGAACATGAAATTTTTCACATTATAACTTATGACAGAAAACAAAAACAAATAATATATTTAAAGATGCGTGTGAAATCGCGGACAAACGTTGTTTAAATTTTTATCACTCATAGATCAATGTATTTATTGACCTTTCAATTTTTAAATCACAGATTTCAAATTGATTTCCATTTTAACCTTTTGTACTTGACAGTAAAATCTGATTGTTAGCCTTGATGAATTTTAGTTCAATGATAAACAGCATAATTATGCAACAAAACCACATATCTAATAGATGTATAACACATATATAGGTATAGGTATATTGTGTAACTCAGTATAATTAAACAGCATTGGCTTCGTAACGTAGGTAATGCACATTTGGATCGATTTTCTTTATCCTCGAGTGATATCATGAAAGTGTAATAGTTCATAAACCAGAACTAGGTTACTGATATAACCAGAGTTGACTTGATTGAACATCACTTTGTGTTTACGCGATTGATTAGATATCCATACAAATCACTCGAAAATTGCAGTCTATGATTAGCATTAATAAAAATAAAATAAAAAGATATTGAATTAATTCGGTCAGAAATAGAATCGCTTTTAAGCAGTCTGCAGTGATAACTTTATAAGTTTGTATAATAATCCATAATGTCATTCTTAATATTAATATACTCGTACTTATAAGAACTTCTTTCTTTTCGTCGGTCTTTGTACGAGTGGAGTTAGTTATTTGTACATAATTTTTAATTGGTCCACGATTAAATAATTTCTATTTTTATTATAAAACATCCCTCCCTTATCCCTATTATAAAAATCCGTCTGCCATAATCACTTTAACTTCAATAACATGGGACTTTCATACAAATTTTCCAATCCCCGTTTTACCTCTTTATATCCCCCGTTCTACGCCTAAGCTCCACCCGAGTTTTGTGAAATCCGTTCTTAGCGGAGGTTCACATTACACCCTAAAAGGAACCTACCTGCTAAATTTCAAGATGATATTTTTTTTTTATTAGCTGCCAACATGACTCTGTCCTGCCTGATGAAAAGCATGAACAGAATTCAAGAGTGGCGGTCGCCGTCCTCACGGCCACAGCGGCCAATGCAGCAGGGTGACCCACGCTATGGCGGCCTAGTAAGTAAGTTCTGAGATATTGTGGTTAATCACTTATCTTTTATTACTTATCTTTTAAAGAACTTTATTAGTATAGTTCTAGTCTAGTGGTAAGAGTTTCTACCTGTCAAACCAGCCTTATCTAAATTATAGAGTCTGATAGTGCGCTGTGCAGATTTGGGGAGAATCTAAAATAATAGGGGCCGGATTCTCCCAGAGCAGGGCTGCGTAGGCCAGCTGTCTGGGTAGTTTTTATTATTATTATTTTAGTACACAAGCAGCTTAAAGCTGATGCGTGTACTCGTATATCATTACACTTGTGTTTTTAAAAATCGAGTCTGTTTTTGAAAATGTTCACATTAGGGGCACTAATCACGGTTTTCAGTAAAGAGTTGTATATACACACTACACGGTTTGTCAAGAAATAGTTTCGCGAATTGCTAGTTGCGGGGATTTTTTGAAAACTACACAGTCTTGAATACCAAAGAAATATTAACAAAATAGGAAAAATCCAGACTTTGTGATTTTTATCCTCATCAAGGATACTGTGTAATAGAAAAATTATGTGTTTGTATTTGGGTGTAAGGTAATTTCTCAATTATATATTTTTCAGAATATATAAGTATGTTTTGCATTAGTTTCAACAATAACCCATAACGTCCCACTACTGGACTTGGGTGGCCTCTCAGGAGAGGGTTAAGCCCCCATGCTACCCGAGTACAGGTTAGAGATTGCCAAGACACGTTGTGTCTACGTATCTAACCTTGCCATTGTATATTTTTAACCCGCCTGAAGGCCTCCAACTAATCTTCACGACTGTTTTTGTATAATAGCAACCGGGACCGACTGGCACCTGCTACATAGATTAGTTTTTTTTTAATACTCGAGAATATACTCTGAAAATTAAGAAATCACCGGTCTTGGTAAACAGAACTATATATTCGTATCTAATATTACAGCCGGTCAATTTACTTAATTTGAAATTTAAAATTGGGGTTTACTTTGCTGTTGTGAATAAAGAGACGCAAACCATTTTTTTGCCCTATGGAGTCCCCAAGCCTATAAATGTATGTATATTTAATTACATAAAATATGAACACTGTTACTTAAACTAGGGTTTCCTGTGCTATATGTAACAGTTACAATTCGAAGTTGGTCTAGCTACGTACTTTACATTTTATTGTACAACAATCTGTTATTCTTACGTTATTAAGTTTGGATTGGAAAATTTTAGGGCAAGTAATAGGGGAAAGTAACGAAAAATAAAGTAATGAAATAAAATAAAGTAGTAAATTAAAATAAAAAAATACATAACGAACATTGTTTATGTACGGAAGGTGTGTTAAAGATGTGGAATAATATTTGATGTTAGTGAATGAAATGAATTAATGACATAGGGTATATTATTTATCATATATGGACAAATTATTTAGGGACGCATAGAAAATTTTGTTTCTTCGTAGTTCAATTCAGTTAAATATAGAATATAAACTTATGAGGGACAATTATTCATATAACGTAACTATTTTTGTATGTTTATTGTAGTTATAGGCGGCTGCAATACAAGGATGTCTTTTTGCAAAACTCGTTCTATGAGGTATAATTTTAAATACATAATCCTTCCGTCTTTTATTTTTAGATTGATTGGTAGGTAAATCTGTATGAGCTTAAATTAGATTTCTTAATATGAATAATTTGCGTACTGTGAGGACTCCTGTTTCCTTATAAAGATTTACGGTAGAGCATAACATTGGTTTGGACGTAAGGACTTTGAGGGCGACTCTTTGAGCTCTTTCAATTTTTATAAGTGACGACTTATGTGCTCCTCCCCAGACTGAAATACAAATAGGGTATATACTGATTGACACAGCGAAAAATAAATTACTTTTAATACATTTACGTCTAGTTTATGTCTTAGTTTTTTGAAAATAGACATAATTTTTCTTGTTCTGTTTGTAAGTAATTCTATGTGACGGTGCCAGTTAAGATTATCATCGATCCAAACACAAGTGTGAGCAACTATATTAAACCGATCTGGTATTCCTTGTTTTGTAAAAGAAAAACTTATATATTTTGTTTTGCTAAGATTAACAGTCTGTTTATTAATATTAAGCCAGCACAGAACCTTTTTGAGGACACTTTTTGTAATATTTTCTATCTCATCCCAATTTCTCCCATAGAAAACTATTGTTATATCATCTGCAAATGTGAAAATTCTTGAATTGAGTAATTTCAAGTTACGTTATTGATTGATGTAAATTAAAAACAGTTTTGGACCGAGAATACTCCCCTGGGGCACTCCATACTTTACATGAGCATCCTCACTTAAATTAAATATGAACCAATCTTTACGCGCTGAGTTCTATCGGTTAAATAGCTTTTGAAAAGATTTAAATCTTTACCCCTTATTCCAATATTGTCTATCTTGTTAAGGAAACGCGGAATAGAGACAGTGTCAAATGCTTTCACAAGGTCCAAAAATACTCCTAAGTATTTAAGTTTCGGGACATAACTACCGCTTCAGTGAAACTTCTAAGAGCGTCTTCTGTTGATTTACCCTGTATGAATCCATATTGATTCTCCGTTAAAAGTTCAAAGGATTTCAAATATTTTAAGTCTCTTATTTAACAATTTTTCTAGTATTTTCGACATTGCCGGTAGAATAGATATTGACCTATAATTATTGATACTATCTCTATTCCTCGATAGATATATAAATAGATATATATCGAGGAATCCCGAGATACTGGGATAGTTACTGCGGTTTTAAAGTGTTCAGGAAATATGCCCGAATGAAAACTAATGTTACATATGTAGGTAATAACAGGTGTGAGAATGTTGTTTACTCAACTACACTACAAAAGCCATTTAACCGATAGAACACAGCGCATAAAGATTGGCTCATAGTTAAGTGAGGATGCTCATGTGCCATTTTCAGTAACCTGTTTGTGATCCCATCGTAGCCTAACTAGCCTACGGCACAATCATCCTTTAATACTAGCTTATGAGTATTAAGTACCTACCCAGATACATAAAGTTAATTGAATGAAATCTCTTAACACTCGATGCTGAGAAAATGAAGATTGTTTCATTAATCGGGAACTTTACTTAACTCATTCTATTTAAAATATTCCGGAGAAGATTATTTCGAGATCCTACAATAAGTTCGGTTCGGTTCTCGGTTTACTTTTCGAAAATCTTAAGCACAAATACATCAGTTAAAAATTTTATAAGAATATATATTTACTTTAATATTATATGAGTATATACACGAAGACCACTTGTTTGAAAGTAGTGGTTTTAGTCGATTCGATTCCGATACACCGCCCCGCCGCAAACCCCGGTGGGATGACGGCCCGAGGGGGTTTCAACACGTGAAAAAAAGTCAGTTAGCTTATTATACATAAAACTCGCCAACATCAACTGTGGGTCCCGCAGCCAACCAGGTATGACTCCTCGCCTGTTTAGAGTATCTACTTTTTGTATTGGACCAGGTATGACACCATTTTCTAAACAGTGAAAATAATATGTATATGAATTGGCGGACCAAGAGCACAGCTTTTTAAAACCATATGGAAATATTAATAATTTTACATACATAACAACATAATTTAAGGGGGCATAGAACCCTAGCTCAAATTCCAATTTTGCCCCCACTTCATTGCCCGGTTGTGTACCCCCGCACTAAACAGTCGCTACTATCTTGCTCACACGGCTTCAAACCGAGGTAGACAACATAAATCTCATTAATTGTGTAAACATAAATCTGAATTTGATTACGTGTCCTGTTTTTACGAAGAAAGTTAATGTACTGGTTCTTTTTCTTTTTTTCACTTTTATATGAACCAACAATCAAGACATTCCTCAAGTCAGCGTGTCTCTTGGTGCAAGTCTTCACTTAAATTTTCTATTGATTTTTAACTCTAAACTTTTACCATGTAGATAGAGTACTGTTCAGTTCTTGGGTACTTTATAGTAGACTGACCGCCTGTGAATCTTCTACTGAATTCATTTTTCCACTTGCAAGTGCCCCCTTATTTTTATTAATAGTAAAATTTTATTAAATCCAGTAGGATTGTTTGAAACAGTTGTAACAATATTGTAACAATTCCACGTTTGACCTAAGACATAATCGTATGCAAAATATTGTGTAAAGTCTTGTATTTAAAAAATGATAAGTAGAAGTAGTAGCATAAAAAAATATGAAGTATTCTTAGCGATAATACTATGTGCCACGAAATAAGCATTAATTAAATGAAACTATCTGTATGTGTTTATTTGTGACTAACTAAGTGGCGCGGTGCTACCTGCAGTTACCTAAAGGTACCCGACACGATGGGGTAGCTGCAAGATAAAAAATCATCACCACTTTACGTGTAGGGGAGGTACCCCAAATAAATATATTTTTCATGATTTTATTGTAGCAATTTGTGGACGTTATAAAAATATCTACATATCCATGCAAGTTTCATCTTTCTAACCGTTTCGACGAAGCCGAGGACGGACGGACGGACGGACATGACGAAACTATAAGGCTTTCGAGTCATGTCATTAGTCATACGTATAGAAGTAAGAGGGGATGAATTTTTTCTCGCGTCTACCCCATCGCGAGGGGTATCATAGATCGGTCTTTTAAAAATATTGAGGGGTTGGTAAGACGATTTTTTGAATTGGACATCCGTTTGCGAGTTATTTAAGTTTTTAGGGCATTTTTTTCTTAAAACAGGGCACCCCCCCCCCCCCCAAAACCTAAACGGCTGACTCGAAATATCTGCAAAAATTCTGACGGCTTACTTTTTTTAGTTAAGGCATTATGGAGGCCTAACTTGTAAAATGCGCTTACTTGGAAATCTTCTTACAAAAATAACGAAATAATAAGTAAACAACAAATATCTAATAGACACGATATTAAAGCCATTATGGGTAACTACGGAAAACTATTCTTTGTGTGACCTGACACGCACTTGGTCGATTTTATTTAATATTTTTTATTTCGGACATCTCACACACAACGTTATCTAGTCCTAAACTAAGCAGAGCTTTCTTATGGGTACTAAACAACTGATATTAATATATAAACATACCCTTTTTTTGTAAATACATACCTATTATACTTAGAAAACACCCAGACTCCGAAACAAATAGTTGTGGATCACACAAATATTTGGTACGACCCGGGAATCGAACCCGAAACCTCTTCATCAGCAGCCGCATACGCTTACCACTAGACTAGAAAAGTTTTTAATATTTTTCATGATTTGTGTAACTAGCAATAAAAATAAAAATGATTTTGAAGATAATTTTATCTGTGCCAAAGCCGAGAAACCAGATGCACCCTCGAAAGGAAAGCCCTTGAATTCCAATCTACCTTGGATCACCTACGGTTATTAGATCACCTCCTCCTGAATGGGAATCACATCACACAATTGCTCCCTGGTGAAATAGCATTCAAGATATTTATATACCTTTGTATCATCGTCACTTAGTCACAAAATCAATGGCATTTGCTCAATATGTAACCGTGAAAGAACTATCCTATGCCACAAGAGTTGAGTGATACCAGGCGCATATAAAAATCTTTCGAAAATACCAAATCTTTCGTTGTTTTTCGCTGTGAGGCTTCCGGATCTAAATAGGAGTTACGAGTAGCCGTAATCACACATAACTTACTACTTTACGTAATGAAGTTTCTCACCGATTCTTCTCCATAAGAATGGTATTTTGAAAGCAAGCAACTAGAATCATTCGTGTAACGTTTCAAAAGTGCCTGGAAATACCTTACTGGAAATAAAAGCTGATTAATTTGGATTTTGAAGTAGCTTCATATCCAGTAACTGCGTAAGTTATGATGGGTGACCATTATTAATAACTTGAAGTCCCTCTGATGAGGATGAGATACATTTATAATCATAATTGTATTATGAACATCTTCGTCTATCGTTACAGAGAATTACGGCCGTTTTAACCAAACGTCCCCTAAATTTAAGGAGCCACTTTGGTGATTTCGTTTGCACCAATCTTTAGGGGACAGATCAGTATCTTAAATTTAGGGCCTACTTACGTAAGAGGGATTCTCGTAAGGAGACGGTTTAAGAATAGTCGATGAAACAACTGTCTTTCTACAGAATTCGGTAATCACCTAATGATATAAGTCTGTTGCTATGAAGATCTAATAACAGCCGCTGCACGTGGATAATATTTCAAATTATAGACAAATCAAAGTAGACTTACAGCCGGTTCACAACTTTATGCGATCAGTCCCAGTAGTGTCCCATCCGAGTACCACATTTCCAAAAGAATCTATAGACACTGTCAGTTGAGGTTCCTTGACGGAATTCACTGTCAAATAGATACAACGTGCAATGGAATACGATACATACACGAAAGTTACTATGTCTATTTTAGTGTTGCAACGATGTCACCTTGATCTTGTTAAAGGATATGGGAAGACTTATTTTGTATTATCTAAAGTTCTACTTGTTTACGTAGAACTTTATTTATTTAAAAATCGTCCTCTTACCCCTGGCCGTTATATCTTCTGTCATCAGCTCACCTCAATGACTTGAAAATATATAACTAAAGGTTTATACATACGTACGTTCGGAACGTGAAAGAATAATCCTCCAACTCGTAACCGTTGAGGAGTTCTACCTTCCATCGTCAGCACACTTGAATAATTTAAAAGAATGAACTACAAGGAAACATATATTTGATATTTAAAGAATCATCCTCCAACTCCGAACCGTTAATGAGTTGTATCTAACACCATCAGCTCATCATCATAAAATGAAGACTACCAGACTAAAGGCTTAATAGCTTAATATTAGCTTTAAAAATTAATGAAAAACAATACGTGGCTATAAAAATTGAAGGTTTCCCTCAATTTTCTTGGGATCCCATCGTCATATCCTGATATAATGATAATGGGCCAACCACGGTAGAATATTTTTTCGGATGCAAAAACAATTTTCAAAATCGTTCTACAATTGACGTAGTAATACATAAAAAACATTCATACGAATACGAGTATAGTGAAACATGGAACTTGCTCCTTGTTTGAAGTCGATTAATAACTAATTGTTTATCTACTACAACAAGAACTTATTAATGTTACAATTTATGTAATTAATCTACGTTACAATAGACAATCTACAATAAGAATTGCAATACAATGGCTGTAGTTGGACTTGCACCAGATCATAAAAAAGCTGATATTCAGTAAGTATTGTGGCCTTCACCGCCGTCGTTGCTTGCAATTAAATCACCTTTACATATCACACTATAATTCCCAGTTCTTTGCCAGTAATCTATCAATGATAATACTAGTAATAAAAGCTTTTTGAAAAAAAAACGACGTAAAAAAACACTCGAAACTTCCTGCCTCGGACACTGAAAAGTGTAAAATAAATTGGCTTTAATTTTACTGGCTTAAATTACCATGTCAAAATTCCTGTCGATATCTAATTACCTATTAATTGAAATAAAATAAAATTATAATCTGTGCTAGTTACCTAAAATCTGTTTGAAGTAGGTGCTAAGCCGAATAGATTTTTCAGATAGTTGCGAGTGTAACTATTTCATCTAAATCGCAAGAAGCAACCTACGGAAACTTTTAAGTGTTACTCCAGCTGATGCGAATAACTCTAGAGGTTTGAAGCAGGTATTGAAACTGAGCATAGGTTCCAAAATTAGGTTCAGACGCAACATTTTTGTTACTGGTAACGTGGCATATAAGACAATAGCTATCGTGTCCAGGATTTTACAAATTGCACGTTGCCTCGATGAAATAGAAACAGGCGAGTTACTAAAATCAAAAGGCATTTAGGGGTTACTTGTCATAGCACCTGAGTTAGTAGCCTATCAAAAGGCTACCGGGATGTTAAACGGAGAATGCTACTGCTAATCTTCAGCTGGGTGGTTATGATATCTACATAAACTCCTGAGAGTCTAAAGAGACTTTATATCACGTCTAATCTAGATAAACGAATCAGTGAGAATCTAAGTCACACTAGGCTTTCTGAACATTTTACTGAACGTAACGCTAACGCATTTAGCGTTGCGATTAGTGCGGTTAACGATTCGGTCACCATTTGATCTGAATAAACTCAGTAAAGACCTTCAGGTCATCCCTAATCTGCGCCTATCCATAAAACAATGGACCAAGTGCGTGTCAGGCCACACATAGAATAGGGTTCCATAGTGACCCATAACGGTAGGTGGACTCAAAATCGTGTCCTACAGATAATTGTTATGTTTATTTATCATTTCTTTATTTTGACACAAAGTTTTCAAAGTTACTGTATTTTACAAGTTAGAAATTAGATTAATAATTGTAAATATATAATGTTTTTTTTTATATTGAAGCCAACCAAAGTGACTTTACTCTGCCCGATGGAAAGCATGAGTAGAATCCAGGAGTAGGGGTCACCATCCTCATTGTGAGGGTAGGCAATGCATCATGGTGACCCCTACCAAGGCGGCCTGGTGAGATAATTTTATTCTGCATCATTCTCCCGAGCTCTGGAGACCGCGAGAATAATGCAGAATGATTGGGCCTCCGGTTTCACATTTCATTATTAGGATGATCTTCTGTGTGCGGGTAGTACTGCCCTGGTCAAGCCGACCCATTCGTGCTGAAATCAGCGTGGCTCTACTACCTACTTGTGTGTGAAGTGAAGACAAATAAAGTTTTTCTTATTCTTATTCTACATTTTTAAATAAGATCAAACAGATAGAGGTTTTACTACATGTTGGATTGCGAATTTGCCACCAACATGAAATAATCAAAATCATCCTCCTTATCTTCTTAGTCGAAATGCGTGTACTGTAGTGCATCGGCCTTCCCAAAGGCTCCCCACAACAACCGGTCCTGTGCTTCCTGCATCCATTGGTTTCCCGTGACCTACACCAGGTCGTCGGTTACCTTGTACCCTTACAAGGTGGTCTGACGACCTGGTATTGGTCTATAGCCATTAGCCCATAGCCATTTAGATGGCTAGAAAGTTCTGGAGTGGCGACCACGTACTGGAGGATGGAGCGTGTGTGGGTAGGTAGGTCGGACTTACACACCACTTTCTGGCCGTCTAAATGGCATTAGTAAATAGTATGAAAAAATGTAAGAAACTGTTGCCTTGTTATAATTAAGTAGTTTATATAATCAAGTGAAAGATCGACGTAACATTTAGTAAGTAGGTACTAGTCTGCATCCGAGCATCCGAAAGAATACTGGATAGTAGTCATTAAATCGTTTCATCGAAATAGTTTAAGCTATGCAAAGTTGAATATAAACACAAATAATAAGTAATTTAGTAATTAACTATGATAGGCATTACGAAATTATTAGCCGAAGCACTTGCACAGTTGTTTAATATTAGTATAAAAGTAAATGTGCTGATTAATCACCACAATTACTGTTACGAATCTTGCGAATCTGAAACTTGTTTCCGGCAGGTATCAGGTTGACAAGTTCTGCAAAACTGCAGGTTATTGAACTGTATTCAGACTATTTTGTTGAGTAGGTATGCCACAGGGCTTTCAAACATATTGTATATAAATGTCGGCAACTTATTGAGACAATGGTTTCGTTCTAAGCGCTCCCTTAGCTTACGTCAAAAATGTTATAAATAGGAATGACAACATCACTGCAACTGCAAGGAAAAATAAAACTTGAATCAAACTCTGTTTTATGCGTGTGTTCACACTACAAGACCACGGTCCACGCGTAAAAAAGGCGTTTATTTCAAGTTTGAGGAGGGGCAGTGTGTGCCACTCTGCGCCTGGGATGGGAGAGGTACAAGTACAACAAAAAGGAGTTTATTAGCGCATCCTAGCGCCTGAACTTAAAAGAAACGTAATGTAAGATCAAACATCCGAATTCCCTTGAACGTCCCCACGGTTGGGATCTCGCTAGACACGTTGTGTCGTTTGACACCGACTGCTTAACGTGACCTCCGAATCACGGAAACACTCAAACATATCATGCCACAAACGGCCAACCATCTAAGTACTGCCCGCGCCGTCGTTGATTCATCACTTAAAGGTCATTGCACATTACACCGACTCAACGCCAATCCAACACGCTTCCAACTAGAACTATCGATTAGGTATCAACGAGTCGTCAAGTAGGCAATCAACGCATCGGTCACTAGTGGACAACTTGTCAATGAGTGTGCAGTGCGTCGTCAACCAGTGGGAAGCGGTTTGTAAACTAGCTCGACCTCAACCAGATCAAGCAGACCAGCAAGCGTAAAATGCCTAGATTCAAATACCAATAACTGGCAATAATAGCGATTATACTCGATGGCGATGACGAAAATAAAATAAACCGAAGGAACAGAAGATATTTCGTTCATGATATGTTGAAAAAAAGAAAAATGGAAGGAGAATATGGACCGCCTAAGACGAGTTGACAATGCATCGCGCGCTAGCCCTAAGCACATTGTCGACTCGTAACCAATTCATCGACAACGAGGTGCAAACGGATCGGTGACAGTTAATAGGTGAACAACGCGTTGACCACGCGTCGTATACCTTTAACTTACAAGATGTCAAATTCACTCATAAACATAACATAGAGCTTACATTTCAATGCCATACTGTGATTTGAGTTGGAGTTGAGTCGGCGCGGCGTTGAGTTGGTGTAATGTGCGAATACCTTTAGGCCACTTGGCTATGAGCGCTTCATACTTCAACTCATAGCAATGACCTTTATGACGGAGAAAAAAATGTGAAACAAATGTATTCCGTACTCTAGGTATAACAATTATGTTAATAACCGAAAGAGGAATTTATAATATATCATTTATTGCATTTATCATGCGGTATCGAAACTAAGAAAATATTGTGTATGTGCATGTGTGCGTTTAAAATAAAAATCACTTGGTATGATTTAGTACTTAGTTGCTCATTTTGGTATTTTGGTTTTAGTCACATAACATTTATTTACATTAAAATTTTGTTGTCAAGTTTGAACAAAAATTTATAATTAGAAAATTTAATTTGTTTACTAATTACTGAATGATTAGTGAACGAAGGCTACTATATTCCACAACGCAGATAATCCTAGTCTGGATCGAAATTATCAATTCATATACATGAATTGATAATTTCGATCTTATTGTCTCATAACAGCAAATATACATTTGCTGTTATGAGACAATTAAATTTAATGTTAATTTTAGTGGTAAGTATATGATATTCAGGGGTATATCTATTTCCTTAGCAAACATCAGTTTTCCCGAGGTATAAAAATCTGTGCAGCGGGTGAAAATGCAATATGAAAGAAATCCTACCATATACTATATCCTACTAATGCGAAAGTTTTTATGTGTGTGTATGTTTGTCGCTCTTTCACCCAAAAACTAATGAACGGATTTGGGTGAAACTTTTCGTTAATACAGTTTATATATCAGAATATAACATAGGCTACTTTTTACTGTAATAATAGAGAAACACGCGGGCGAAGCCGCGGGACAAACCTATTTATACATAAATAAATGCAGGTAGTATCTGAAAGACAAAGTAAAGGTAAGGTTTTTGGTCAAATCAATCTCAAAAAAAATAGTAGGTATGTTAGGTGAAGGACCGGCAACGTTGCCAATATTGTACTCGCTACAAGTTTAGTTTTTTTACAAAACGCGTTCGGGTTCACTGTACAACCCGTACAGTAAACCTAATGAACAGCACAGCTTCATTCTTAATAACACTTCATTAAAAGGTTACTGACTTAAGTTCTTGCAGCTTTATAACAAAGGCTACCTTCTATTTTTCGGTGTTGGTGTCGATGCGTGCAATTTATTTATTTTATATAGTCTACCAAAGTGACCCTAATCTAAGATAGTTGTGCAGACAATGGAATCTGTGTGTATCACATTGTGGCGGCCTATTGAGATGCTTCTGCATCTTTGGGCCTCCAGTATATCGCACTCAATACCGAGACATGACATCGCGAATGCTCTCATTTGGTCTTCTATGAGAGGCCAAATGAGCCAGTCCGTTCATGCCGTAATAGCGTAGCTCCACTGCCTTGAAATCCTACGTCAAATGTAAAAGAATTTCCTAGGCGTATAACTCGGCTTTTGAGCTATGTAGAGACTATTTCAAAAAGTATTAACAGCCTTATGGAACAGGGTTGTAAAGAGCATGCAAAACGTGCCGTCTTAACATTGTTGAGAGGAATAATTAGGATCATATTATTTTTGTTTAACTTCTGAATATTAGATTTTGAATGCTAAATTAATTTTTAAAATCGTTTAAAATCACAGTCATGCTCGGGATTCTACCTGTACGAGTATATTGGCATTATTTGTTGCATTGTGTTTTTGGTTTACGTGAAGTACATACATATATATGATTCATTGACCTTTGGGGAACTGTGACGGTCAACTGATTTTAATAATTGTTATAAAATATGCGGTTATAAAACAGCTAATAATATTCTAGAACATGACGAGTTCAATTAAATATAATCTTGAAAAAGTTAAAAGAAGACAGATTTGTTTGTACAAAAAAATATTATTTATTGTTATGAATACAAGGATTGTAAGGTCTATCCTTTTATTCAAATCAGTGGGCTCAATTATAACAACCCTTTTTTTTTTTTTTTTTTTTTTTTTTTTTTTTTTTTACGTGTGGAAATCCCCGCGGACCGTCGCCCCGTCGGGGGTTACGGCGGGGTGGTGTGTCGGACTCGAACCGACTAAAACCACACGGTGTGACCCTCTCTGCGCCTTTGTATTGGAAGGAGTCCAGGGAGGGGATTTCCTTCTGGACTCCAACCGGCGCCTGCCCGCACTGTTGCGGGCACCACCTCTGTCGTGTACTCTCTAATTGGGCAACGTCCGGTCACACGCGGACGCCGCCCCCTCGCGGTTGGCCTCTACTGCGGACGGACGGGAAACCCGTCCCGCCCATCCGCGGCCACTCTCAGGGCGGCATGAGACGCAGGTATGCGCGCCTCCGCCGCCCGGGGCGCCCGGGGCGGCGGATCGGGTCCGATTGGATGGCATCCTCCCGGGCCTTCTCCGCCACCTCCTTCTGCAAGATTACGTCCTCGCAGAAGGTTGCGACCGCGGTAAA
Organism: Phragmatobia fuliginosa; assembly: GCA_932526445.1. Taxonomy (NCBI): domain Eukaryota; kingdom Metazoa; phylum Arthropoda; class Insecta; order Lepidoptera; family Erebidae; genus Phragmatobia; species Phragmatobia fuliginosa. Next base: position 7,384,317 of record OW052064.1, on the reverse strand, counting down.
GCAACTGTCACTGCCGGCCATCGATCTTATGACGGCCGGCAGCGAGAGATCCCCTCCGATGACTGCAGTGAGGACCCGGCGCTGCGCCGCCCAAGCGGGGCAGACCGCCAGCGTGTGCTGGGCCGTGTCCTCACTGCAGTCGCAGTGGTGGCAGGCGGGACTCGGTTCCCTCCTAGCGACCGAGTGCAGGTACTTTCCGAAGCAACCGTGCCCGGAAAGCACCTGCGTCAGCCGGAAGGAAAGGGTCCCGTGCTGCCGCCCTGCCCACTCCGCGATGACCGGCTGAAGAGCCTCCACGGCGGCGAAGCCAGCGCGTGGGGTCTCCAGCCGGAGCGACCATCTCAGCATGGTGGCTCGGCGAGCGGCTTCGCGCCACTCGCGCACGTCCTCGGGCGGAGGGCGAAATCCGCTCTCCGCCCGGAAGTCAGCCACTCGCCGATAAACTTCGGCGAGCACTTCCGCCTCCAAATCCCACGGGGGTGTTCCGGCCAAGGCACACGCCGCCTCTGTGGACACCGTGCGGTATCCACGTATGGCTCTGACCGCCAGTATCCGCTGGGGGCGCCAGAGGCGCGCCCTGTTCTGGGCGGACAGAGCCGCCGCCCACACCGGTGCACCGTAAAGTGCCATTGACCGGACAACCCCCGTGTACAGCTGCCTAGTGGGGACACTGGCCCCGCCCAAGTTGGGCAGAAGTCGCCCTAGGGCGGAGGCAGTGCCCACCAATTTAGGTCCAAGCTGTCGGAAGTGCTCGTCGAAGAGCCACCTACCGTCGAGGACCAGACCCAGGTACCTCATCTGGGCCCGGACCGGTACGAGGACCGAGTTGACCTCGATCGAGGCGCCGGCGGGCGGGCCGCGACGGGGCCCATGAAATAGCAGGGCCTCCGTCTTCTCCAGAGCCACCCGCAGACCCAACGCCTCGATGCGCCCGACCACCCGGGAGACTCCCGTGGTGGCCAGGCGCGCCGCCTCCTCAAAGTTTGCCCCCCGGGCCGTGACCAGGGTGTCGTCTGCGTAACAGATTACACCCAGCCCGGGGGGGAGACGCCCTCGTAGGGCCCAGTCGTATCCCATGTTCCACAGGAGTGGTCCTAGGACAGACCCCTGTGGAACACCGCACGACATGGACCTGCGTCTCAAGGCGCCATCTCGGTCCTCGTACTCGACGGTACGCTCCTCTAAATAGTCTGCCACCAGCCGCCGCAGGTACCCTGGCACTCCGTGGTATTGGAGTGCGGCCCTGATGCAGCCGAATGGCAGACTATTGAAGGCGTTGGCGATGTCCAAAGACACCGCCAACACCACTCCGCCGCCTCTCACCGCCTCTTCGGTCACGGCCCTCAGGCGCAGGATCGCGTCGACCGTCGAACGCCCTTCTCGGAAGCCGAATTGGGCGTCCGACAGGTCGGGCCCCACCTCGCTGAGGTGCCGGACGATGCGGACAGAGAGAACCCTCTCAAACAACTTGCCCGCCTCGTCCAGCAACACGATGGGCCTGTAGGCCGCGACCGAATCGGCAGGCCGTCCATGCTTCTGGATCAGGACCAGCTTCCCGCACTTCCAACGCTCAGGGAAGTGTCCGGACGCCAGGCTAGCGTCCAACACTCCCCTGAGGTGGTCCGACATGTAGTCGAGGGCACGGGCCATCACTCGGGCTGGAATCCCGTCCGGCCCGGGGGCGGTGTTCTTGGACCGAATCCGTAGAACAGCCGCCCCTACCTCCGATTCCCTGACAGGCGGCACATCACCCACGCTGTCCCGACGACGACCACGACGGGCCATCGACGGGGGTGTGTGTTCCGCCTGCTGTGGGAATAGGCCCTCGACCACTTCCTGCAGGAAGCTGGGCTGGAGAGTCTCCGTAAGGGGGGGGCCCTGTGTGCGGAGCTTTTGTCGCACCGCACGGTAAGGCCGACCCCAGGGGTCACGCTCGAGACTCTCCAGCATCTCCACTCTGGACGCGTCTTTGGCGCGGCAGATGGCCAGCCTCAGAGTTTCCCGAGCTGCTCGGTACTCCTCAATTATAACAACCCTAGCTAACCCACGCAACATAATCGTAGCAGTTCGCGTAACGGAATCTTTTAGTGTGAACAATTTTCCCCTGTTTTTAAAACCTTTTTTAAGCTTATAGCCATCCTCGATCACTGAGCTAATACTGCTAATACTGAATAAATTGAAATCGGACTATTCCTTTCTGAGATTAGCGCGTTCATACAAACAAATAAACTCTTCAGCTTGATATTGTCAGTATGAACATAGGAATCTCCACTTTGATCGATTTATATTTATAGAGATAAGCTATATAATTTAGTGACAAAAGAAAAACGATTCTTTCTATATTAAACACACAATAACATCAGATACTACTAATTAAAAACAGAAGTTTTAAGCTTGAATTGCAAAAAGTATGGAAATATCTATCATACATTTACCATTATATTTTCTGTTCATGAATTTACTAATGCCGACATGTTTTGCAGATTACAGCACAATACACAATTAAAATAGTGATAAATATCAAAACGAAAAAAGCCCTCATAGCCAAGTGACTTACTTTGTGGCAAGCAACGACACGGCGCCGGTGCGGTCAGCACTTATCTAGATGGATGACCGTTTGTTGCATGAAATGTTTCCGTGATTCTGAGGTCATGTTAAGCTGTCGGTCCCGGTTGGCACCATAAGATAACAATGATGAAGCTTAGTTCGTAGCCTTCGGACGACTTAAAAACATCTAACGGCAAGAATTTCGTAGCCACGACGTGTCTTGACAATCCCCATACCGCACTCGGCCAGCGCATGAACGTGGCCTTAATCCTCTTCTTAGAGGAAACCCGAACCCAGCAGTGAGAAGTTATGGGTTGTTGATGAAATATCAACATATTTTTTTGTTGAATTTTACACTTTAAGGTCTACAAGACTTTTATGACCATACTAGCTTTCGCCCGCGGCTCCACCGCTTCGTTATCGCGGTAAAAAGTAGCCTATGTCCTTTCCCAAGTTCGGTTCTATCTTCATACCAAATTTCATCAAAATCATTCATTGTTCATTGGTTTAGGCGTGACATCGTAACAAACAGACAGACAGAGTTACTTTCGCATTTATAATATTAGTAGGGATGTTTGAAAGTCAATTTACCTTATATTTCATTCGTTTACATAAGTTAGTTTATACTGCAGTACCTAATCGACCAAGCTTTGCTCGGTTACTACTATTTCTTTTTCCTTGTTTAAAAACGCCATCTATTCTCTCAAGTAGCTGTAGTGTTGCTGTGTTGCAGCATCTGTTGAGCAATAGTTTTGTATTCCTCCGAAGGATCATGTCCTTAGTAATTCCAAAAACTTTCGCACCACATCCATGAACGATATCCAAGCTTATCTTTCCTTATCATTGATACTTTAAACAAAGAGGGTGTCGGCAAAAACTCCCTCTTTCAACTTTGCTTCTGGCAGCTTCGGGAATTTTGTATATGGATATTTAAAACAGTCCCCACGCTTTTGGAGCGATTTTACAAATTGTTTCAACCACCCCAATTTGTTATGGAGAGGGAGAAACAAAACTCTTTCTGGTGGGACCAAAGTAGCGTTAATAAGCTTTTTCTCTCCAGATTTCAAAGTTTCTCGGGATGGCCAATCACTTTTAGTCCAGTGCAGTTGTCTAGCACTACTATTACCACAAGCATAAGAAGAATGGGTATTTACCTAGTATAACCTGCCAGCTAACCCAAAAGTATCGTGATTATTTTGAAGTCCCCACAAACCATCTACTTATTAACGATCCTGATATTTGATTTTTTCCAGGATAATGGCCAAATCATTATAGTTTTCTTCCATATGCACCGAATGCCTCATTGGAAGCGATCCAAATTTATTTCCATTGTTCAATATTATATATGGATGGATGGATCAATGAATAAGCTCCATTCAGATTCTGATTCTGAAATTATTTTTCTCAGTACCATGAAAATGAGTAGCCAGTTTGATAAAATATTTTTTTTTTTTAACCTGGAACCTAACAATTATCAATATTAAATTTAAAAATCGGGCAAGTGCGTGTCATGTCACGCAAAGAATAGGGTTCCGTGGTCATATACAATGCGAAGTGGAATTCAAATCATGTCTAGATAATTTAGTCTAGATAATTACTTATTATTTCGTTATTGTTGTACGAAGTTGTCCAAGTAAATAAGCTTATTTAAAAATTTTTTAAAAATAACTCCTAAACTAACTAAGATTATAGTTTAGATTAGCCATTATAGTTTTTCTTTAAAGTTCATCTTATGGACTACCATCTTGATTTTTTCAGATTTTATGAGCCAGCCGTTTAGGTTTTTTTTTTTTCTTCTTCTTTCTTTTTTTTTTTTTTTTTTTTTTTATTTAAAGGACAACTCCCGCATTAGGAATATAAATTCCTGTGTCGCGGGGGACTTTACAAACATACAAGAAACGGACACAAAGAACACCCTGGATCAGAACAACAAATTGTGAATCACACAAAGTGTTATCCTACGTGGGATTTGAACCCACGACACTTGGCGCAGTAGGAAGCGGCGTGGCGACCGCTTAAGCCACTAGGCCAACCGTGCAGTCAAAAGTTTTAAAGGGGTCAAAAGTTTTAGAGGGGTTTACGCCTTGTTTTTGCCAAAACATGTCCTTTAAAGTTAAATAACTCGCAAATGGATAAATAAATCAAAATTCTCTATGTTTTTAAAGACCTATCTAAAGATACCCCCAGGGTAGCCGTGAGAAAAAAAAACATCCCAACTTTAGGTGTAGAGGACCTCCTCGGTATTTTTATTTGGGGTACCTACCCCAAATAAAAATATTTTTCATGATTTTATTACAGCACTTTGTCGAAGTGATAGAAACACATTTCCATGCAAAGTTTCATCTCTCTAGCACAAACCGTTTGGATGGTAAGTCGAGGACGGACGATCGGACGGAAGGTCGGACGGACATGACGAATCTGTAAGAGTTCCAAGTCATGAACGGAACCCTAAAAATCATGCATAGGTTAATTACTAAGGAACGTAAATACCGCAAAAAATATAAAAACTATGTGATTATTTTTGTATATTTATTGTTTTTCCTGTTTTTAGAAGGTTAAAATCTATTTAAAGAAGATGTTAAAAAACCCTATGCAGTTTTTTAGTCGCAGAGATCAGTAATAACACAAGTGTTATATTTATCTCAAAAACAGTCCATTACAAATAAATCAAATTGGAGTACCTATTTGTATTGTCTCATTTCCGTATTGTCCATTAAATACTGACTCACTGCAGAACCGGCCATACCTTGACGGTGTTAGCCTAAGTTACTACTAGTACCAACCATTTGCTAGTATAAATCCCGTCGAAATTGGTTCAGCCGTTCCAGAGATAAGCAAGAACAAAAAGACATACAGACAGGTCATTGTAATTTACGTATTTCTAATAGTATGTTAGTGTGTGTTCGCAGGGGGCGCTATCAGGTATTCAGTTTCAATTGTATATAAAGACCGTAGGTGATACTCAGCTAGGTTCGTGGTCTCAGGTTGTGAATTGCGATTATGGCCGCAGAGCGCAGTTGTCTCCTATTGAAAGTCCCGTTATAATAGGTCCCACCGTTTTAAAGATTATCCGGAACACAGATAGAAAGACAAAAATAAAAAAAAATGCTTTTTTTGATATAATTGCCGTCTACCGTATTACTTTAATATGCATTTAATAAAAAAAATATTATTTATTATTACAAACAGACACTTCTATTTCATTTATTTTTATAGAGAAAGATATTTTAGGATATCTAAAAATAATAGCGACTCGGTCCGGTTTAAACCGAAGATTTTGAAATTCTTGCATTTTCTATAGATATACTATACTGTGTATATATCACATCTAAGAGCATTTTTTTTTAAGTTTGTCCGTAACTAAATAGGAGTTCCCAATGTTGTCATACTTTTTATTTGAATTAATTTTAGCTAATGTCATGGGAAATATAATTGATTACATTAATACAAAGATATTATTTTATGTAAAATATAATCGATTGATGAAAATTTTAAAGGTTTATGTAATGTAACGCAATGAAATGCTCCATTTCGTCACGTTAGTTAGTAATGAAATAAGCAAGAAATAAACAGTTTTATCCAAAACAAGGTTTTTTTGTAAAATTTTATGAATAGCACCTATGAAAACTTAAAATGTTATGAAAATTATTTATTATAACCAAAAAGTTTACAGCGTAAATGGTCATAATCATCACTATAGCAAAATATGACAGTATCAAAAACTTACGTTGTATCCGGAATACATAGAAAATATCAAAATTGCCTATAAATATAGAATCATATGTTTCAAAAAAATATAATATAATTAAATACATTATTCTAACCCTACTATTTTTCGTTAAATCTAAATTAAACAATAGCGTTAGTACTATTAAGAACTAGTAAGGAAGGGAGTATAGAAAACATTAAAATAACAATAAAATTATCACAACCGGGGGCGATATCCATAGATCATCCAATACATTACATTATTATGTTCTGGTTTATTACGATCAGAGAGTTATCTGGTGTATCATAAATACACTCCTTACTATCTTTTCTGAAATCATCATCGTCTTCATATTTGTCGCTTTTTATTTCATTTACCCTGTCATCTATAATTATTTCTTCATCGTAAAAATACAACGTTTCTGTAGCTTTCTTATCCATCTTTTCTTCACTACTGTCGCTTTTGGAACACAGTTCATCATTCGTTAATTCACTTCTAGAACTACCTCGCTCTGAGGCGTTCCATTTAAGGCTTCAAGTGCAAGCGAGAGCGCGGATCGAGCGACAAAGAGGCACAACCAGTATTTTCTTAAGACGTTGTCACGTTCGATTATCATCAGTAAACCGACTTTACAGACAACCGATTTCTTTAACAACTTAATTTCTTTATCATACTTGTGCTGAACACGATCAAACCTTTTTCTTATACTGTCTAATTTTAGTTTTAATAGCCTTATATGATTTAAAGCTTTCTTGTAGTTCTTTGCAAACTTTTGAGTGTTTGAGTTTTGACGAGTGTTCCTCTGACTTGAGGTCTTCTGACAATTCTTTGGGTGTATTCTTTAGTTTGGTGTTCTTATTCTCTTTTTGCTTTCGCTTTTGATCTCTCCATATTTTTCTTTATTTCTGTTTTTCTTCTTCAGAAAGTTCTGTTACTTTTAAGCTATTGCATAGCTTTTATCAGCCGCGACCGAATCAAGAAATTCCGTAACGATAAAAACCCCGTGTTAAAAAAAACGAGAATATGATTGTAACTGCAGTACGACAAGGACATATAACGGGCGCCTGGCATGCGTCATAGATTAATAAAAGAAAAAAAAGGGATATCGTAGGCACAATACATAGCATCCGCGTCCTCCAGTACCATATAATTGAATCTTAGTGTTTTTTGATTACATTGATATGCTCATGTTACTATTATGTTCCCTGTTTAGTTGTCATTGTTTTTCGGTTAATAGGATGATGATATTGTTTGGCAATAATAGTGTTAGAATGTATGTTGGTAGAAAGATAGTGTATATTGTTTTGTAAACTCGAATTAATATAAAAAAAAATACTGCATAAATAAAAAATAAATAAATATAATTGCATAAGTTGATAAAACATGCTATGCAAAATGCAATAACTTTATCGCGGCAGTCCCCGAGTGCCACACGACTTTTATAAGATATTTATATTATAAGAAAGATAGGTTACTTTCATACTGGACGGCTTCCGTTTATTGTTGCGGTATGACATGACGTAAATATTTAGAAGTGTATACATACATTACGATTATGAATGCGAAAGATAATGCGGAATGCATGGTAAAGAAAGATATAGCTATCTCTTGTGAGTTGCACTTTGAGGTAGTAAATTATAGACTTAAAATTGATACAGATATGACATTGAATATCGTCATTTACATGTTGTCTAAAAATTACTGATTGGTAATTTGTCTTCCGAAAAAAATTATGTGGTAAGAATAAAACAACGAAGAAAATTATTATCGATTTATTTTCAATCACAATATTCATGCATGTTTTTTAAAAACACTGTAAGTTTGTACAGATAAAGAAGGTTATAAAGTTATTCGAATCCGCCGCTATAGATATCTCACATCAATATATTCAATATTTTGTTTTATAATTAATTCCTTTTTGAAGTCACTTATTTTTTTTACATACATATAACTATATGCTACATACAACTTTTGAACGCGATTTTCCCCTACTTCAAAACGTCTTATGTATTTGACATCATCATCATCATTTTATAATATCACAATAAGCATTTCTGTAGTTATCGGTCCTCAAGGAATATTAAAGGCAAAGCAAGGCAAGCAAGGAAAGTTAAAGGCAAACATTTTGTAATCTGACCAAAAATTCAATAATAGTGAAATGTGAAACCACCCAAATTAAATTTGATGTAAAACTAAGTACAGATTTTATAACACTACAATTTTATTATGGACACAAACAATTTTACCATGTTTACCAAGATCATCACTTGGAAATCTGGAAAATACAAAACAATATACACTGTTTTTTTACCTACATACATAATACCTACTTATTAACCATATATAAACTCTTTATAATATAAAAACCGCTTTTAATTTTTCTCGTTCTTGGTTACTGCGGATTTACCTAATAAACGATATGTTTATTTATGAATTTAATTTCTAAATATAATTGAAAAAGAGACAATGAAATACTAATTAAACATATTCTTTGTAACTTTACAACACTTAGAACCAGCCATCTGTATATACATATATTATATATATACCTACACTCAATTTTAGAATTCTATTTCGTCACGAAAAATTCCGCATGTATATCACGTGACGTGATTCCTCGATATAGTAGGTAATAAGAATTTCATTTATAGCTATTCTGAAAAAAGCTTTTACTATAACAACCTCTTGTTGGTCATTTATTAGTTAAATATGAAATCTGTCATAAACTCTTAACATAACAATAAATTGAACCGTTTTTACACGCTTTACCGACTCCTTTGCGTGCGATTTTGACCCACTTTAAACGGCCAGATTTCGTTCAAACTTTGTAGATTTACCGAGGACCGACGTCAATACACTAATTTGAAAAAAAACTAAAAAAAAATGTTTAAACAAAGTAGTATTTTTTAGTTTAGAAAAAAAATAGGGTAAAAATTTCGAAATACGTCACCTTATTAAGGGGTTGTGAGTGGTTAGGGGGGAAGGGGGGAGGGGTTAGAATCCCCCCTCGCCATTTTTACCTGCCGGAAATACTTGGTTCCCTTAGAAAAAATCAAAAACAGAAATGGTAAAAATTTCGAAATACGTCGCGATTTTAAGGGGTTGTGAGTTTTTGGGGGGAGAGGGGGAGGAGTCGGAACCTTCCCTCACCATTTTTACCCGCCGAAACTACTTGGTTTCCTTAGAAAGGATCAGAAACAGAAATTTGTACAAACATTGTTTATTCCACTTTATGAAAATTATAAACAAACTGGCTCCAACTATGAGTCGACGGAGCTCCGCTAAGTGGGGCTCCTATTTCTGCGTGGTTTAAAAAAAAATAACCACGATGGCTAAAGCAGGAGCTTCGCTGCGCTACGCTCCCGCCTTAGCCATCTAACCTAACTCAGTGAAGTCGGATTGTGCCAACTCGGAGTTATACATTGCTATTATTTACCTAAGAATTATATACTGTTCTTATACATTTCCTTTAGCACATAATAGGGGAAAGTGGGGACCCTTCGTACGGTTTTTACATTTTATTTTTTATTATTTTTATTTTTTCATGAATCAATCACCTGACAGCTTAAATTTATAGTCTAACTATTTGAGATTCATATAAAAAAATTACAGATGATTTCATCTGATGTTTTAACTATAATTATGATTTAAAGAAAATCTGGAATTTGTACGAATCTGCCCCAACAACGGGGCACCTATGTACAGTGTTAGGGGTACCTTCGTACGCTGTGGGGTAGTTCATACGTGCGATTAAAACAACACATATAAATCAAAATTATTTTATTAGCAATGAAATTAAACACAAAAATAAAGTTCATGAGATCTTGGAGCCAAGACTTTAGGAGTAGCTTGAACGGTAGATACACCTGATTCGTCGAAATTAAAGATTCTGTCAGCAGTTAATCGATGTCACTCCAACACTGTCTTCAAGTTGGTATAGAACTCGGTAACCGAAGTTTTGTTAACCGCAAAAGATCTGGCAGCGCTTGTGTTTTCGGGTTTGCGTAAACTAAGTTCCGGGTTTCTTCTGCGAAAACCATCCATCCATTCTTTCCCAGTCATCTTATCTTCTTCCCACTTTGCTGGATATTTCAAACTCAAAGATTTGGCATACTCATATGCTAACTTTCTTACTTGAATTGTCGTATAACAAGCTCATAATGCATCTTACAACATTTGATGATATATTGAATTAGCAGTTTTTCTTCTTTCATGGAAAAATCTTGGAAACTTGTATATTTAGAGTCAAATGTACGGTTGCTTGACCCTTCGCATCATTGCTATTCTTGTATTTTTTTACACAGCTTTCTAATGTTGACAATTTCAAATTGTACTTGCAGCAGCTTTTCTATATGACAATACTCTTTGCTTAACATCCTGTATTGCTGACTGCATCCATTTTTCATCCACAGCTTGTCTACTTGTCTTTATTGGTTTATAAGTCCGCACCATGTTTCTGTGAAAAAATAATAAGAAATAGTTATCAAAATATATATACATACAAGACAAAGTTAATGCAAAAATTAGCAATCAGCACACTAATCCTAAAATCCTACCTACCTACCAGTTGGGGCACATTGGTACGCGTTCAAATGTGCCCCATCTAGTTCTGTACGAAAGTACCCCACTAACTGAATAATAACAAAATATAACCTCTTTTAATATTATTAGGAAAACGTCATAAATTAAGTATTGAAAACGTATCTTAAGTATATTTTGCTACTTACTAATAGAATACTCTACACGAAAACATATTTTATCTACGGTAACAATAGACAAAAACATTGATAAAAAAATTACTTACCTAGCGCGAAAACACGTTCGTGTCTGTCACTTCACTCTCACCAGTGCGAATGGCGCGATACTACGTTGACTTAAAGTTGGTACCTCGACTCACGCACACATTCAAAAGCAAGACCGTACGTTGTTTCGTTCAAGTTTTATTTTAACTGTATGAATGTGCCCCGCGTACGAAGGGTCCCCACCTTCCCCTATACTTGACGCCGCATACGCGACAGAATAATAATAATAGCACATAATATATAAAATATAATTACATTCATTGTATTTTCATCAAACAGAATCCAAGAACGTAGCTAAGTCGTAGAAAAAACACAAATCGATACGTAGAAAAAACACAAAGAACACATTTACATAAACTCGAAAGCAAAGGAATGACGCACAAATTTGAAATTAGCTGTCAATATCATCCATCCAAGATGGCGGGTTGCGTTTCGTTTCATGTTTTCATATAAAACCTAAAAATTACATTTGAAAAGCATAAAAATACGTTCCGTTTTGCATAATATTTAAGAATTTTTGGAAACTGTTTAAAAATATTTAGACGCAACTCAGGCAGCCAAAATTACTTTGGGGGGATTAAGACTAACACCCTTAAGCCCCCTACACCACCAAAACCCTCAAAATCAAATGACTCGTTTCGAAATCCAACCCAAAAATAGTTCTAAAAAACTAAATAAACACGCTTATTTTTATCTTACAAAACGACGACACTATTAGGAGCACAACAAACCACAACCTTGACGCTTGCAATCTGTTTATTGTGTCACATTAACTCACATTTGATTGGTCGATTGAATCCGAAAGCAGAAATGCCATTAATAAAACAATCCTATTTTATAAATTCTAAATTCGCATCATATTAAAATCACCGTGGCTACGTAGGAGTTTCCACTACATGTTATTTTTGTGGACACAATAAAATTAGATAATGTTATTTTCTCTGCCTTTGATTAGATAGCTATATCTAAGCATTAAATGGCATTGCTCAGAATCTTTCAAAACAAAACATTTAGGTACCTCTATAAGGCAATTCACACACTGGCCACGGGCACACGCCCGTTGGCGCGTGGCAGCAGATAACGCGCGCGGACACGGAAGGGGCAGATCTGCCTCTTCGAGCAGATTTTACCGCGCCTCCGCGCCTGACGGCTTTGTACATGGCCCGCACCAAACTAAAGGTTACTTTCCATTTGGCCGTCGTCGTCTGTATTCTTTGCTTTTCATATCCCAAATTGCTGGGCATTGTTCAATTTCGTTTATAAATGTATTTACTGCAGAATCCTGCCGCCGCGCGCTTAGGCGGGGCGGGCCGCACGGCGCGTGCCGCTAGCAGATTTGCTAGCGGCACGCGCTCACGCGCCGTGGCTCGTGTTCGGTGTGTTGGACCTGGCGTGTTTTCTATACTAATCGATGTACTTGCATACAATATTAAAATCTGCCACTCCGCGCTACGCGACGTAGCGCAATGCAGTGTGAGAATCGCCTAAAGAATAAAAACAAGTAATTCTATTTCAAAGTTTATAAGAAGGGGTTGGAAAAAAATAATTTATATGGTAAGCGCTGCTTTAGAAGGTTGTATTTTGTAAAAATATAATTTAAAAAATATCCTGTTTTATATCATAATGTTTCGACTCCACCAGACAGATTGATCTAATGGTCTACAAACTTTTTGTAAAATGCCCCTAAACCTTCCTCTTATATCCTCTTAAAAACTCTGCATTGCTGAAAATTGCATTAAAACTCGTTGTGTAGTTTAAAAGCTTTATGCGACTAGACAGCGGAAGCGACTTCATTTAAAACTACATATGTGAATATGATATAATTAGAATAATTACATTCACGTACGTAATGACGCTGAGAACACGCTTGCATAGAGAATTATAAATAGGTGTCTCACTCGTGTTTTTATTAGGGTTCCGAAGTTAATGACGAAACTATATGGTAGTAAGCAGTGAGGGAGGTACCCCCAAATAAAAATATTGTTGAAAATATTAATATAGCACTTTGTCGATGTAATTATAACACATATTCGTACAAAGTTTCATCTTTCTAGTGCCAATAGCTTGGGCGGGAGGTCGAGGATGGACGGACGAACGGACTTGACGAATCTATAAGTGTTCCCTACGTTCGCTACTACGGAACCCTAATAAGAGTTATTATAACAGAATTGATGTTTATTGATTACCAACGTCAATTTTAATGTGTTGCCAATTTCTTTAATTGAATTTTGGCCCCGTTTTAATGTTTAGTTAAACGTAATGGTGGTGGGCCTGCTAAAGAAAGGAAGATGAGCAGTGCAGTATTGCGAAGAGAATTTTTAAAATCTTGAAAAATCTAAAAACTGTTCTTAATTATTTGAAAAACATTTCTTTTACATTTGATGATTTTTACATTTAATGATGAATGATTATATGATATCTCGTTTTTAAATTTCTTAGAACAAATAATGTATTAATAATGACGCAAAAAACTACGTGAGGTAAAGGTCGAGGGTGAATTTAGTTGTAATTAATCTATGCAATAATTATCTTTTTGTGTTTGACAAATGTTAATTGCCTAATTTATTACATCATCTGCAATGTTTATCATGTATTCAAATACTGTAATCGTGGTGGGTAATGTATTAATTAATTGATGTATGCTCCTGTCCTGTTAGAAGTAGTTGGAACAGATAGCACGAACCCTGTTGCCGCCAGCTTTGATCGCGGTAATGTTTTTGCGGATTTCCAATCCTATTCTCATTTGAAACGCCAGTTTAAACTTAACAGTCTTTATCCAGAACAATATATTTCTGTATATTAATTTTATTAAGATTATACAAAAATAACTAATTATATATTTAAATGGTAACATTACCTTGTTTATTATGCAAAAGTAAAGGTATATTCCAACAAAACACACTGAAAGCCTTCACTACCATTTCAAAAGCCTTCACTAGTTCACATTAAAATGTACGTACAATATAAAATAATAATGACCATGGATTTCGTTTTAATAATTACAGAATTTAGAAAGATTCATGTAATTATTTAAGTAGAAGGAAAATAATATTTAGGTTGTTGTATAAAAAAAAATATGTTACCACAATTTAATTACTTATTTAAGCAAAAAAAGTACTTCACTCCAACCCAAACAAAATAGGAGCCCATACAAGATTAGCCTAATAAAAAAAAATCTGGCTAGTTCATGTCAGGCCACCTATATTATTATATAGGTGGCCTGACATGAACTAGCCAGATTTTTTTTTTTTTTTAAAACTAGCCAGATTTTAATTACGTTTGTCACTATGGAACCCTATTGGGTTCCATAGTGACAAACGTAATTAAAATAGATAATGGTTATGTTTACTTATTAGTTCGTTATTTTTGTGTATTTCACTAGTTAGACCTCTACAAATCCTGAACTAACAAAGCTAAGCCTTTATTGTTTTTCTTGAAATTCATCACTAATCATCACATGGACGATGATCATTTTTTTTTATATAGTTTCAAGCCTTAAACCTTTAAAAGGGGGACGCACTTGTTTTTCAAAAAAAATGTCCTTTAAAGTTAAATAAGTCGCAAACGGATACCGAAACCTAAAAGGGCCACCATTATATCCGGAAACGAATTCGAATTTCGAAGAACAGAATATTATATATATCAGTCTTAGTTTAATTTTCTTAGACTTACTTCTTAGAATATGTTTTTAAATTAATATTGTCATTTAATAAAAGTTTATTTCTGATTTTGGGGAATTTTGATAAATTTTATATGACGGCATAAGCCACCAGGGTCTTATTACAAATAGTTTAACACCTCCTTCATAAAAATCGGAGCTGTATCTAATATAAGCACTACAGTGTACATCGAATACTAAAATCATTATCCTTCCTTTTGACTTTGCCAGAGTCGGGTAAAAAATAATATTGAAAGATAGGTACGGCCAACGATTTCATTTTTTATTTTAAATTTGGACATTTGACACAGAACCGCAGCATAATAGTGACACAACGCCATCTAGTCCCAAACTAAGCAAAGCTTGTACTATGGGCTAAAAACTGATATAAATACTTATATACTTTTTTTGAAAATATATACGTACAGATTATACATAGAAACCACCCAAACTTCGAAACAAATATTTGCAGATCATACAAACATTTAGTACGACCCGGGAATCGAAAGCGAGACATCTTGATCAGCAGCCGCATACGCTAACCACTGCACCAACGATACAGCAACGATGAAACGGTATATTATAAACATTTTACATGACATCAGAATATTTTTCATAGATATACGTATAATGTAGATATATGTATATAATGATGGTGTTAGACCGACATGTGAAGTTCAAGTTGTCGTTAAATAAAGAAGTATACTGTGATAACCGTCAGCCATGCATAAAATTAGCTATTCTCTGTCATATAATTGTGCACTTATATGATATCTGGTATTAGTGGTACCTACCACTAATACCAGATATCAGTAAGTAGGTACTTAACCATTATAATTGAGATTGGTAGCCATGACTTACATACACACATACACATGTGCATTAATGAATGAGTATATGGCTATGATTACAGTTGATTTGTCATGTTAACTTATTATTTCTTTACTCATAAACGGATACCGTAATAGAAAAATGGTTTTAGAAACCTCATAATATTTTTATAAGACCTATCTAATGATGCATCACACAATAGTTCACTGAAATAAAATACAAAAATTGTACAACAAATATGCCACTTTCACTAGAGTTCTTGTTAGTAACTATTCACTTCTTGTCTAAATTTTGATACTACATATTATTATATTGCATACCAGTGAAGTTAATCTAAAAAAATTAAGCCTGAGTTACTCCTTATTTCATCAGCTTTCTATTGGTGAAATTCCCGTCAAAATCGGTCCAGCCCTACCAATTTTATCGCGGTACAAACATACAGACAGACAAAAAATAAATAAATTACTTTTAGATGTAAGTACCTACCGTATTTGATTTCATGTGCATTTACAAAAACAATGTTATTTTGATAGTACACAGACAATGTTATTGTATAGATTAAAAGATATGATTCAACAAAACAATGATACAACAGAACAAGAAGATAACGTGTTGTACAGAACTTTTCATAGTAACGTGAAGGGTTATTCTAAGATATTATCGTAATAACGGCACAGTAATAATTCAATTAAATCCAAGTACGTAATGGTACGCCATTATTATATCATTTATAAACTGTTTAACTTAAACATGTAATGGGACATGTTTCTGTATAATGAGGCGTTTAAAGATTACTTACAGAGTATAGATACCTTTACTTACTATAATTATATAGTTCATTACTTTAATTATATATACACTAATATTACATAAATTTATAAAATATCACTTGATATAGGTCATTACATTAGTTCAATATCTGTTACTTTCAGCGTTCTTCAGTATTAAATTGGCATGGTTCACAAAGTCTTTTCTATAATTGTTTTTTTTTATAAGTAACTAGCTTTTGCCCTCTTCATGTCATTCCAATATGTAAGCTATATTATTGTGAAGTTTCATCAAAATGCATTCAGTACTTTTTGCGGGAAAGAGCAACAAACATACATACATACTCAGTATACTCACACACTTTCACGTTTATAATATTAGTAAGGATATAGATACATTAGTAATGACAAGGATAGATAACATGTACAAAAAATATTTATTTTATGTGAGTTACACAACGTAACATGTCTATGTAAATGTGTACTTAACTGTGACCGTTGTAACTTAGGTAGATATATAAATATACATATAAGATATATTATGGAGGATTTTCACATTAGATAACAAATTGTTTCTCTGAAAATACAAAGATTTATTTTATTTTTTAACGCCTTTACAATCTTAACAACTATTGTTTAGCTATGACAATATTATTCATAAATCTCACCTGAAAATACAAAGAAACGACATTTTAGGTTTACTAATATCGCTTCCTCAATAATATCCTATAAATCTATCTTTCTATAAGTTTTTCTATTACAATTTATTGTGCACAAAATATTCTCAATGTCATCCGCCATTCAATGACCCGTCACTCCGGTGCGCCACCTACCAGCTTTCACCGACAACTTAGAAAAGCGAGAAGCGCTCCAAATTTAAATTAATGAAATGTCATTTCATTACATCTCCCCCCCTAAGAAGGAAAATTCTAAATAATATATCTATACACTGCACCTATTAGTTATCTTCGTTTTCTTCTACTTCATCTTCTTCAGCTTCTGTTGTGACAGGTTGTAATTTTGTTATGTGGAATAAAGTTGATTCTGTTTTTCTGTTGCCAGTGTCAATTCTGTAAATGGAGTTCGATATTTTCTCTACTATCTTATAAGGGCCTATTTTTAATTCGTCTAATTTCTTTCTATTCAGTCTATTTCCATTTTCTACATATACACTGTCTCCTATATTAAACTCTTGTATTTTTCTATTTCTATCAAATATTTTTTTATTGTACTTGTGGGATTTTATTGTATTCTCTAATGCCAATCTTTTATCAGCAATCCACTTGTCTTCTCTTTCTATTGTTTTTAATTCGTTTGGTAGAATGCTGACATTCGTACCATCCAATAAATATTTTGGTGCAAAACCTGTAACGGAGTGCTCTGTTTCATTATATTTCTGTATACATTCTCTTGCCACTGTTGTCCATGATCTCTTATTATTTTTCTCATTTATTTTACATCTTATTTTATTAACTATTGTTTGATTTAATCTTTCATTTAAGCCATTCGAGAATGGTGTATTCACAGCTGTAAAAATTAATTTAATATTATTTTCTTGCAAATGTTGCTTAAATTCTCTTGAATTGATGCCCGGATATTGATCTGACAGAACTATTCCAATTTCGTCTGTTTCTAGTACATTCTTTGTTAGTTTTATAAAATCACTTGCATTCTGTGTTTTAGAAGTCGCAATGAATGCATATCTTGTGTAGTGGTCTACTAAAAGGTGTAGGTATTTTTTTGTTGATCTAGACCCTCCAAAGCCACCAATAGTATCTATAGACATTATCTCAAATGGTTTTGTTGCTGGTCCCAGTTGTGACATTAATCCAAATTTTCCTTGACCTCTCGATTTATTTCTTATGCATATTTCACATGTTTTACAAGTATTTATGATATTCTTTGTTAGGTTTTTAGCTGTGTATATTGGACTTATTTTTTTCTGCAATTGTCTGATCCCAATATGGCATAAATCTTCATGCACCTTTTTTATAAAATTTTTACTAAATTCTTCTGAGAGTATAATCTTTTCATGTTTCTTTATTTTCTTATAATAGATTCTATTTTTGTGTATTAGATTTTGTTTCTTTTCTTTTATTTTTTCATTTTTCTCTTGGTCTTCGACTATATCTTTTATTTGTATTACATTAACTATTTTTAATAGTTCCTCTTTGTTATCTTCTGGTTCTAATATAGGATTTCGACTTAAACAGTCTGCTTCTACGTTTTCTTTACCGGGTATATATTTTACTGTAAAGTCATATTGAGACAGGTAGTATGTGAGATCACCCAATTCTTCGTCTGTCCTGCATTTAATGTTCATGTTCTCTAAAGGTTTGTGGTCTGAGTATATAGTGAATTGTTTTCCAATGAGCCAATGTTGCCAGTATTAAACAGCTTCTTTCATAGCAAAACATTCCAAGTATATAGCTTTTTTTCGTTTTTGAGATTCATTTAATTTTTTTGAGAAATATGCCACTGGTTTGTCTTTACCGTCTAATTGTGTTTGTTTTAATATTGCCCCAATGCCCTCTAAGGATGCATCTGTAAAGATTTTTATTGGTAAGTCTTTGTCATATATTTCCAACGCCGGTTGAGAACATAAATATCTTTTTATTTGATTAAATGATTCTTCACACTCCTCTGACCACACAAACTTTTCGTTTTTTCTTAATAATCTATGTAATGGATCTAAGATAATTGCGCTCCTTGGTATGTATTCATGGTAAAAATTGATTTTTCCCAAAAATTGTCTGATATTCTTTTGCGTTTTTGGAGTTGGAAAATGTCTTATTGAAATCAAATTGTCTTTGAGTGGTCTTACCGAATTGTTTTGAATTACGTGGCCAAGATACTTTACTGAGTCTGAAGCAAAGGTACATTTCGTAAACTTCAATCTAAAGCCTTCTTTTATTATTGCCTCTAATACATTTTTTATGTGTCTTATATGTTCTTCAAAGGTGGACGAGTATTTCAAAATATCATCAATATAGTTTACGGAGTATCCTGTAAGATTGTGCCTTCTTAGAATATTGCTTAAAATTCTCTGGAAGATTGCTGGTGATGTTTTTAAGCCAAAAGGAAGGCAGGTCCACTGAAAGTGGCCATCTTGTGTGACAAATCCTGTTTTATGTCTATCTTCCACCCGTAGTGGTATTGCCCAAAATGCTGAGTTTATATCCAGTGTAGTAAAATATTTACAATTTCTAGTTTTAATAATCAAATCATCTATTAGTGGGAAAGGTTGAGCTTGTGGTATCACGATTTTGTTTAGTTCTCTGAAATCTACACATAAGCGGGATTTTCTATTTTCACCTTTTTTAAATGCCAATGTCACTGGCGCAGCAAAAGGACTGTAAGATTCTTCTATTAAATTATTCTTTAGTAACATGGATATTTGCGTTTCAATTTCTAATTTATCTTCTATTGTACATCTGTATGGTCTTTTACTACAGTATCTACTTACTAGTAAATCTATGTGAGCTTCATAATCTTTAACTGATCCTATATCATACTTGTCCTTAGCAAATATTGTTTTATATTCATTTATAATTTCTTCTATCTTAATTTTCTTTTCATTATCTAAATGGTCTGTATTACTTACAAAATCCTCTGTTTCTATGTGTTCATTGAAATTTATTGCATATGTATTGATATTCTTATCTTGATTTCTGTTATCTCTAGACATCTTGTCTATTTTACTTGTTATTTTCTTTTGTTCTATCTGCAAGTCCTCATTTTGGGTTAATTTGAATTTTTTTATCATATCCAATCCGATTATAAAATCATCAAAATCTTCATTTTCCACTATATAAATATCCACCTCTTCTTCTAAATCAAAGATTTTTATTTTTATTGTTATCAAGCCTGCTGTCTTCTTCACACCATTAACCGTTTTCATATATGCTATATTCACATTGTCTTTTTTTTCTTTTACTTTAATTAGTCTTGAATTTATTAACGAGATCTGTGAGCCTGAATCATAGATGCCGCTCACTTCTAGTTTATTTTCTAATAAAAGCTTGATTTTGATTAATGGTGTACTTACTCGTTTTTTGTTTCAGTATTCATATCTACTTCAATAATGGAGTTATTATTTACATTTTTGGCTTTAAAGACCTTTTCAGATTCATTTTTATTTTTCTTGAACCAACATGACTCCTCCGGATGATATCTAATTCCTTTGTCCAAAGATTCACAAGTCTTACATGGCTTCTGTTCAATAGTTTTATTTTTATAAGGAAATTTATATATTTTATAAGGAAATATAGTTGAGTTTTTCTTGTAGATCATACCTTCATATTTTCTTATCTCATTGAATAAATCAATAGTGTTGTTGAGTTCGTCCCTGTTTAACTTATTCAAGATAAACCCAGGTAAGCCTGTTGCAATAAGGTCCACCATTGTTTTGGGATCTATCAATTTGTTCATATCTAGTATAAGCCGTTCTTTTTTTATAGCATAATCAATTAACAGTCCTTCTTTATACTTGAATGTGAGGGCAGTTGTGACTATGTCCCACCCTCGGTTTTTAAAAGTTTCTAAAAATTTGTCTTTCCATTCATTCCATTCAGAATTTACTGTTAGTTTCATCACCATTGAGCTATACCAATCCAAACTGGATTTTTCTAAAAATAACCTTAGTATATCTATTTTTGTTTCATCTTTTGTTATATTAAAACGCTCACACTCTTTTTCAAAATTCTCCATCCATTGCATTGCATTAGGATTTTTGCTTGTGAACTTTTCAATAATAAATTTTTCTGAAATATGTTTTAGGTTATGTTGATTTTCTTTCTTCGTTGTAGACTCTATTAACTTTTCCAGGATATGTTGCAAACTGTCATCTTTGTCTCTTGGTTGTTTTGTGTTCATTTCTTCTAAATATTGATCTAAAAATTGCATATTACCTTCCTCATCTATATATGTTTTCTTAAGATCTTCATCCAATTTTATCCATATTTTTCGACTTTGGTGCCTTTTCTTTATGCTATTTTTTATTTTTGAGAAACTGTTCAATTTAACAATACATTTATGATGAATCACCGCCTTTAGTTCATCAGGTAAAACATAACATTTTCCTTCTTCTGTAGATATTGAAGTTATAGCTAAAACATTAGATTTGCCATCATTTGAGGCTATCATAGTAAATTCAAATTGCAGCCGGTCCATCTTCTTTTAGTTAACAAAAATGTCGTTTTATAAGATATATTATGGAGGATTTTCACATTAGATAACAAATTGTTTCTCTGAAAATACAAAGATTTATTTTATTTTTTAACGCCTTTACAATCTTAACAACTATTGTTTAGCTATGACAATATTATTCATAAATCTCACCTGAAAATACAAAGAAACGACATTTTAGGTTTACTAATATCGCTTCCTCAATAATATCCTATAAATCTATCTTTCTATAAGTTTTTCTATTACAATTTATTGTGCACAAAATATTCTCAATGTCATCCGCCATTCAATGACCCGTCACTCCGGTGCGCCACCTACCAGCTTTCACCGACAACTTAGAAAAGCGAGAAGCGCTCCAAATTTAAATTAATGAAATGTCATTTCATTACATACATTTTACCTTAAACGCAACAGTTGCAAAAACGCAACCGCTGCTATTGCGCCACCGAAGTAGTCACAGACAGTGGCAGATTCTCTTGTTAAGATCACCAAATTCATGTCAGCTAAAATTTGTTGTTGGATTATATACTGTAATATCATTGAGCACAGTGCATATTTCATTATCGCACGCACGGACTGCCTCGTTGGTCTGGTGGTTAGCGTATGCGACTGCTAATCAAGAGGTCTCGGATTCAAATCCCGGGTCCGGTCCTGTTAAACTAGTAGCCGACCCCAAATAATATTGGGCATAATGCTAGGAAGAAGAAGAATTAACTATTAGCCATTATCAGCAACAGCAACAGCCGCCCCAAATAATCTAGGGAATAAAGGCAAAATGATGAATCAGGTGTATTATATAACACCTAAGTTGTTATTATAAATCTGTTATTATAAATCGACTAATCTAATTATATGTAACTAAGTGCTTTCACGCATAGACGCAGTGGCGTAACAATACCATCTGGGGCCCGTGGCAAATTCTTTTGATGGGGCCCTATCAGTAAAAATCGTTACGTTATACTCAGTTTAATTTTAATAAACTACGAGATTTTCAGCGTACATTACACGTTGTATAGGTCCCACTAGAGCGGGGAAGACCAGGACGTGCTCGGAATGCGGCGGAATGCTCACCGACAGGCACTGGCCCAGTGGCGTGCGCGGCTGGAACAGCCGCATATCGCGCGTCAACGCGCTGTTGGTGCCATTCTGCCTAACCTCGAAGCTTGGGTAGGTAGGGAGGGAGGTCATGTCACGTACCGACTTACTCAGATACTCACCGGGCATGGCTGCTTCGGTGAGTATCTGAATAGGATAGGACGCGAGGAGACGGCACAATGCCACCACTGCGTAGCCGACTGGGACTCTGCCCAGCACACGCTGGAGGACTGCCCGCTTGGGTGTCTGAACGCGAAGTCCTAGTTGGCCAAATCGGACGAGACCTGTCCCCGCCAGCAATCATTGCTGCAATGCTGGCGGACGAGGAGGGATGGGGCGCAGTGGTCTCTTTCTGTGAAGCTGTAATGCTTCAGAAAGAGACCGCTGAACGGGATCGGGAGAGGGCCGATCCTGAGCGTAGAGGACGTCGGCGACAACACCAGTCCTCGAGGGCACCGCAAGCTACCAGAGAGTGGGGATCTTTGGTAGCAGATTAACTGTTGCGGTTAATAGAGAGGAGGAAAAACACGCCAATGGAGCCGTTAGTTAGGGGGAAGCCTCTCTGGCTTTCCTCGGGATAGAGCCTTGATAGGCGCGGCATCAATCCTGGGGGGACCTGAAATAATATGGTCCGGGTCCTCCCTAGAGCAGGGTGCATGAGTCCGGCGATCGGGGTGGGTTTTAGTGGAAACACCACATACCCCTGGCTTGTGTATCCCCTAGGAGCCGGGGATCCGAAGGGATTTCCCACCTCGTAAAAAAAAAAAAAAAAAAAAAAAAAAAAAAAGGTCCCACTAATGACCATAGGTCTCCTCTCTTAGGCGAGAGGCAAAGATCTGTAGTGCCCACGCTAGCCTAATGCGTATTGGAGACTTCACATTCATCCACAGAAGAGTTAGCGCTTTTTGGACTTCAAGAACTTTTAAAGCAAACACGGCATCGTAACGTCCAGCTTATCTAGTAGGGTTTAATGTTTTTAATGTTATTGAAGTTGAAGACTCAATTTCTTTATTAGATACATAACTTGATGAAATATATGGAATATCTTTTGATACTATGCCCAAAAATATTATAAACTTGTTGAATCGTTTTAAAAAAAATCTGAATATCAATAACCTCTTTCACTGCATCTTTGAGTACTAGATTTTAATTATGAGCAGCACAGTGAACATATACGGCATTCGGCTCGACATTTTTATGAATTTTTGAACTCCACCATAAGCCCCTTTCATTTTGTTAGCACCATCATATCCTTGTCTTCGACACTTATTTAGTGGAATATATTTGTCATTTATGGATTTAATAATTTGCTTGGACATTGCTAAGGCAGTTTGATCCATAGCATCATGAAATCCTTAAAATGTTTCTTTAGTAACAAGTGCCTTTGGGATCCCATTACTTTCTTTTTTGATCATACAATCACGGTAAAGTTCACAAGCTTGATCAATTTTTGAAATATCTTGAGTTGTATCGAATATGATAGAGTAGAATGGTGCGGCATTACTTCATTTATCAGTGATTTTCTACTTTTAGAACCAGAACAGAAATAAGCTAATTTTATATTTTTGGACTTAAATATTTTACCTGGCCCTTGGGTTTACTTAACAATTCTTGTAAAATCGAGACGTATTTACCTAATAACTCAACAATACTCAAAAAGTTTCCTTTAGAGCTTGGATCACTGCTATCTGCGTTTTCTCTGTGGCCTCGAAAGGCTAAAGAACACGTTGAAAGTGTCAGAGTAACATCAAGAAGCCTAGAAAGTACTTGATGCCAAAAATAGTTTTCTTTTATCATAGACCCTTGCTCTTCATCGAGTGTTCCATGTAGCCGCCACTGTTGATACGAAAGACAGGCATCCAGATGAATTTTTGATGTCTCGTGTCTTTGTAATGGCATCTACAATATGTTTCCAGTCGTCATAGCCCATAATCCAAACATTTTGTATTTTCTTAGATGCCCGATTTGCAAATAACCAACACGTTTCACAATACGCCTTCTGAAGTATTATAGAATAGGATAGCCATGTAAGGTTAAGTTTCATGCCAGACTTGGAAACAATATAGTAATGTTTTTCTAGAAAATATCTATTGTCACTGTCTTATAAGATGTCCGATATTTATTTAATATTTGTCCGAAATATTTAAGAAAGGGCCCTTAGGTTTACAATGTCCGTTTTCAATCACGAACCTGTTCACTTGATCAGTTAGCTCTTTAAAATTACCCTTATCAGTAACATATGGCAAAGATACAATATTTTTCATGCTAAAATACGATTCTCTTAGATTTTTGCTAGTACCTCGTTGTGGTTGTTGTTGTGTTGTATTAAGGTCTTTAATTGTTTTACTTTGGATTTTAAGCAGAACTTATAAAAATATACCTTTCAAATAAAATACTCAGGTACAGTGTAAAAAAAATTTTTTGAGCTCGCAGCCTCTTGGGCCGGGGCCCTCTAGGGTCGGGGGCCCGTGGCATTTTGCCAGCCCTGCCACCCTATTGTTACGCCACTGCATAGACGTAACAGTAACGCAAACAAAGTATGTATAGTCATAATAGGTACGTCCAACTGAACTTTGACACACCGGTAAACCGTGACCGATCGATCGATTTGTTAACTATATTCCAAGGTTAGAATCGATCGAGCGAGTCTACGGTACCTTTTCTATTTCTTTTTTTAAAACATAATGAGGTTTCTAAAACTATTTTTCGTTTCGAGTCATCGAGTCATTGAACTTAAAAGCGCATTTTTTATAAAAATAGGGCGTTCCCCCTCCTTTAAAAGCTAAGCGGCGGGCTCGGAAAATCTAAAAAAAACAGGTACAATCCTGTTTTTTTTTAGATTTTTCGAGCAGGAGATTTTTAGTAAAATGTAGTACATCATTTTGCTCTATTATCAAAGTTTTCGCAAAATAGTGATTTTATTGGGTATTTGTTTTACACCTCGTGTGTAAACGAATTAACGTTAAACACATTACCGAAGTTTTTATACGGATCCCTAACTTTTTTGAAAAAATTCTAAACCCTATATCCATCAGGGATAATGTACGATTCTAATAGTGAAAGAATTTTTCAAATCAGTCCTTTAATTTTGGAGCCTACTGGTTTCAAACGAACTAACAATCAAGTCTTTCCTCTTTATAATATTACTATAGATATAGAGACAAGTAATGACAATTCAAGTTACAGCCAGCAAGTAAATAGTACATTTACAGGTCAATTTATTCTTATGACTTGTAGGACAAACAACTAAATGTCTTGTATTTGTCATACACTCATTGCGACCTATTGACGCTTATTTACTGAATAATTTGCATGTAATGTTTGCTTATTATTCAGAACTAGCTTTTGCCTGCAGCTTCGCCAGCCTCATAGTTCGTCTCTGAAGAGTAGCCTGGGTCCTTCCTAGAGACATAATGTATCGTAATGCCAAAATTTATTAAAATTGGTGTAGCGCTTTAGTCCAGTAAGCGTAACAGACATATAGATAGACATATTCACTTTTATAGTTCTAAAATGACTTACAATTTAATCTTATAAATAGGTACACGACTTGTTGAACATGTTTGCCCCATAGAATTTATACTACCTAAGTTGTCATTGTAAGCCGCGGATAACGCCGCACAGTGAAGCTAGTCTAAAATAAAGCTTAAGTTCTCCTTATGTCATCAGCTATGTTCCAGTAAAATTCCCGTCAAAATCGGTCAAGCCGTTTCAGAGACTCGCATGAACAAACAGGAGGACATTTTTTTAAATTGTTTTGTTTTATTATTTTTATTTAGTAAAAACTATTAATTGGATATTACATACAGTCACTGAAATTTTATTTATTTGTATTATTTGTGTAAATGTGTTAAGTTGCAATACTCACGACTCACGACACAGCACGACGGCAAACCTGCTTTCTTTTGGACGAAGATTGAATTTTTTTTTGCAAGAACATGAATATAAAATATTTCGTTGGTAACTAATGGATGTTAAAGACTTTTTTGTATTTCCTGTGTGTTCCAAACATGAATAGTTAGTAGTAATAGTAGTTAACACAAAAAATCTACAGGAATGTATCCTGTAGATTTTTTTGTGTTAACTACGACAAACAAAAAGAATCGAAAATTACTTTAATTGTAGTTTTTTATGTAAAAAAATAAAAACATAAAAGTGAGCACGTCTACTTTGTGGTATAGGTATTTGATTTTTAACCGTCTTCAAAAAAGGAGGAGGTTCTCATTTAGATTAATTTTTTGTGTTTGTTCCCTTAAAACTTTTGCTTGGGCGTACCGATTTTGATAACATTTTTTTATTTGAAAGCTGGTGCCTCCCATGCGGTCCTATTATAAGGAAACTGATGATAGGATCCTGAAGAAATCGAGGGAACTCCTCAAATATCATAGACATATCTGTCGCGATTTGGGAATAGTTTTTCTTTGAAGACGGTTTTTTTGTTAAAATTATTAATCACACTGAAAACTAACCAAAATTGGAATTATTCTTATTGCATTTACACGGGTACATAAAATTCAAGATAAAACAGTTTCGGCGGCGGTCAAGGTAAAAAAGTTTTATATTTTATCAAAACATTTGATCATGACTTTTTGTCACAAAATTCACTTGACTTTGGAACGCGTAGAATTCAAATACTTCCAAGAGGACCAATGAGGGCCACCGTTTTTGTGCTCGCCAGTGAGCGCCACTGTAGTATGAAGTCCTAGTTGGCTAACTTTTTGACCGCTTATTTTGCATCTTTTTTTAAAGCACACATATTCATTGAGTCGTAATATAATGTAAATTTCATAATCAATATCGCGTATTAGAAAATATTCACAAACTTTTGTTTAAAAGGAGTCCGTTCCGCTTACCATTTCCCGCTCATTACCCTTTCGCGCTGGAAACCGGGCTTTAGGGCCGTAGGTCGAAGACATGACATAAGGGTTCGAGTCATGAACTACGGAACCCTAAAAATGTAAGTGTAGTGCTTACCCCGAAAGGGAACGCTTAGTTAGTTAGTTTTATTTATACTTTTAAAAAGTGTCACGGACTTCCATACGCCTGGTGTTCCGTTGTACCACAGAATACATAATACTACCGTTGTACTATGAAATGTAATACGAGTAAAACTGCCGTCTTAATTCAATAATTTTGAACTTTAAAGTTAGTAATTTTCATCCTTTATAATTGCCTGGCGCCGAAACTGGAAAATGCAAATATTATATTTGTTAACTTCTGTTTTAATACTTAAGCTAAGTGTTAAAAGTGTATGATAATAGATGAACACAAATTAAATAATTATGAACTGTATCGTACTTGGTGATGATTGATGAATTAAAAAAACTTAAAACAAGACAATCATGGTTTGCTATAGATTTTCTTATACATTAATACAATACAGACCATGGCGATCAAAAGCAATTTTATGGAAATGAGAAAAAACGGTGTCAATGCTAAACTACCTTGAGTACTTAATAGTATTACCTACTATAATTATTACTAAACAAGCCCAGGTCGATACTCGACCGATGACTACCGAGTACATAAATATTAATAATAATTGTTGATTTTTTATTGATTGATTATAATAAAGATTGGAATCTTTATTTGCATAAAATGTGGTTTTACAATGAGTGGTTTTTAGGGTTCCGTAGCCAAATGGCAAAAAACATAACCCTTATAGATTCGTCATGTCTGTCTGTCTGTCTGTCCGTCCGTATGTCACAGCCACTTTTTCCGAAACCATAAGAACTATACTGTTGAAACTTGGTAAGTAGATGTAATCTGTGAGCCGCATTAAGATTTTCACATAAAAATAGAAAAAAAACAATACATTTTACTGGGAACTGAAACTCAAAAACTTTTTTTTCATCAAACCCATACGTGGGGGTATCTATGGATAGGTGTTTAAAAATGATGTTGAAGTTTCTAATATTTTTTTTTTCTAAACTGAATAGTTGGCGCGAGAGACACTTCCAAAGTGGAAAAATGTGTCCCCCTCCCTGTTACTGATACGGAACCCTTCATGGGCGAGTCCGAATTGCACTTGGCCATTTTTTAAATACTAACGTTGCAGAAACAGCTCGCAATATCTGTTGCGTTTGGAGAGGGGACTGCTAATGAACGCACCGTGCGATTTTGGTTTAAACGCTTTCGTGATGCAAATTTTGATTTGAAGAATGTACCATGTGGAAGACTGCCAACACATGTGAATAACAATGAATTGAAAGAGACGGTGGAAGCTACCCAGGAATTAGCAGCAATGTTTAACGTTACCTTACCAACAATGTTGACGCTTGTTGAAACTTGTCTTGTTGAATCGATACAGAAATGAAAATATTGTGACTTTTCAAAATTGTTAAATTAATAGATATAAAGTAATATGTTATACAATATACATATCTTCTTTTACGTAGAATTGTGTCCCTGTCCCTATTATCTGGTTTGAGTGTTTTTGTTCGTTGTTGCAGTTTTTTTTCCGATATGTACTTGTAATTACAGATACAATAAATGCAGATTATAGTAGCCAATGAGACAAGGTGACACCAGTTCAACAATTTTGTCAAATATGTTTGTTGCACATTTGAAGGTGTACCTTTATTAGAATCACTAGGACATATTAAGACATTTCTTAAACTTAAAGCTATCGAATAATAATAATAAATTGTAATTAAGGTAAGTCAGCGGTAACTAGTTACGAGTATAGATAGTTTCGATGCCGGCCCTTCTTTTTACTTTCGTTCAAGTTTATAACTTCATATGGCAAACGTCATGGAACTCATTCATAAGTATATATGTAATAAGTAGTAGGAGTAATATACTTACTTGTTAGTAGCAATCAAGTGTGTTTCATTTCAAATTAATTAATGTTACTTATATATGATGACCTTCGTTACTAGTCATTTCAAGTTTTTGTCGTCGGTGTACTGTATTTAGTGATCAATTAATAAGTTGCTTTAAAATCTTGTTATACTTCTTAAATGGCAATCTTAATGTTTTAATCTATACAAAGAAATAAAATTAGAGTGTGATACAAATGAACAATTTTTTTTTCTAATATATCAAAGCATCGGTACTAACATCAAAAACGCATTTTTTAACATTTTTGTCTGTATGTCTGTCCGTCCGTCTGTTTGTCCCGTGTTAATCTTTGTTCCGAATTGTTATCTCTGGAACGACTGGATCGACTTGGACGAACAGAAAGATGATGATGATCTAGGGAGTAACTAAGGCAAAAAAAAAATAACCAGCTTTGCTCCGCGGCGTTACTCGCGATTTACAACAAAACTACGGGTAGCACCGCGGGACTCAGTAACAGGTAAAACATTTAAATGATAAATTTGCATGAGATTGATGCTGCTCATTCCTATTTACGTTTTATTGTGTTTGAAAGTGAGACAATTTTTTTTTTGTAAATTTTCATGGTCAGTAACATTGAAACAGAAATCTGCAGGATTGCTACCATGTACCTTTTTGTTGGTGAGTATCTGATATTTCGGCACTGTTGCAAGCGCCATGATCACGGAGTAACTGAAGATCTTGCGGGTGGGATGTTATTGGCAGACATATCGGTCTACCCTCTTTCGCAGTGCCGAAATATCGGATACTCACCAACAAAAAGGTACATGGTAGCAATCCCGCAGATTTCTGTTTTAATGAGACAATTTAATTGTTGTATGTTTTTGAAATACTATTTACCTTTTATTCTTTTGTGTGTTGCTTGTAATTTAAGTTCATTTTCAGTATCTTTCTGGTGGTTTTGAGTGTTTCGACAATGTACCCAA
This sequence comes from Phragmatobia fuliginosa, assembly GCA_932526445.1. NCBI lineage: Eukaryota > Metazoa > Arthropoda > Insecta > Lepidoptera > Erebidae > Phragmatobia > Phragmatobia fuliginosa. Next base: position 7,353,955 of record OW052064.1, on the reverse strand, counting down.
ATGTTCCCCTGATGCTAGAGTGTCATGCTTAGGGTTACATCTATCGGGCATACCAGTTAAGTAAGACGATGACAATGACTCAAAACTATGATCCTTTCTTTAAAAGTCCAACCCAGACCCCATACTATGCTACACTGGATACACCCTTTACGAATCATTACAAAAATACGTAGACGTGATGTCAGTCGATCAAATATTTAGAAAAAATACAAAGATCTGACTGATGTCATAATAGCAAGAAACTGCTAGAAAAAAGAACCGAAATACACAATAGGGACCATTATAGCGGCATCACTGGATGATTACGTTGAAAATCAAATATTCAAACCACGATATGATATTCAGGTGTTGATTGTCACCATTGATTATTGATTTTCATAGTGGGATAGTTGCCTCGTTTTTAAAAAACCTAACTAAGAAATTATAAGAAATAAAAGTATAACTAAGTGCCGCAGGCACCCCGCACCTAATGTAGCCGCGGGCCATCGTGTGGTGAGGACGTGTTTCGTTCGTATGAGAGCATTTATCTCCGAGGCGAACTTTACAAACACGTCAAAGTTTTTATAACTTTACAAATAGTCATTAATTCCGTTATATTATTTATTACGTCAATAAACAGATTCATCAAGTATGCATCTAGATGTAAATAGTTGCTCTTTTGTTTTATAATTATTCAAAAAATACTTGGGCATCTATCCCTATCAAAAAGGATAGTTGCCCTGACTTTTTGACATATAGGTACATCTCTCCCTCCATTCACCATGTATACTCATATGTGGTTTTAAGGTATAATTTTATGTTCAGTGATATTTTTTATGTGTTTACATCTATTTTTATTTTAACTTTTTAGTGATTGTAGCAAAACCATGCCACGAAGATACAAAAAAAAGAAGGGGTTCGAGCTCGAGCATGTTCTTGGACTACAGAACAATTGCAGTCGACTCAGCTTCCAACGAAATGGATAGAAATATCTTAGGGATAAACTAAATATCCCGACAGTTTAGGATTCCATCAAGACCATTGCGAAGACGTTATGCTGCTAAAAATACAACGAAGCAGACACTGGTAACCCAGATTGATCTCAAATTATGTAGAATTACATGCTAACGATGACAACTGAAAATGTTTTTCATTATTAGGCCCATGTTTCTTGGAAACAATTTATGTTTTAAAAGTAACTTTTTACTGCTAAAACACCAATAGTGAGTTTTTCGTTTCAGTATACTTAGAGTATGAAGGATAGATGCCTTTGGAGCAGGAAAGATACCCAACTATCCCGCGCCAAAGGCATCTATCCTTCTAAGTATTTTCATGGTGCGGTAAATATCCTCAAAAAAGGAGTTCCAGAAAAATCAAACTTCTTTTTAACTTTTCAATGTCTTGTCTTGTAGTCTAAAAAAAATTCACTATACTTTATTTATACTTTTCGTCTGTAGAATTTCAAAAAATACGTTTTAGGCAATATACACAACAAAAAGAACGTAATGTAACTTTACTCGAACTTTCTTACTAATAAATAGTAGCACATTGTGTAAAAATGTTTGTACCTTGAGCCTAGCACGCAGCGCACTCTGCTGATATTACAACAATTATTTTTTACATCATGTAAAGATAATGTCATCAACAAAAAAAAAATCAAGAGGCTTCCGGACATTATCTAATTACAGGAAACTAATCATATTTAAGGACAGGTATAATAGGCACACTGTGTTCAAGTACAATACTCGTCACGGTGAACAGTTCTACCGAGTCTGTATTAGTATTATTACATATCATTATAATCATTACTTGAAACATATTTTTTATAAATCTTTATCTAATACATAATATGTAATAAAACTAATAAATAAACATGATTATGCCGACCTCGTTGTATCCTAAAATAGCTATAAATTACATTTTTTAGGCAATTTTCAAAAAATGAATACCTGTACCTACTACTACTACAAAAAGCAGCCAAGTGCGAGTCGGACTCGCCGATGAAAGGTACCGTAGCAGCAAGTAACATCATAATAAAGTTCTTGTAGTTCGTTGTAACTTTGATCGATGTTTTGTTGTTTATTGTTAATAGTGTATTGATTGAATGAAACGTAAATTGCGGTTTACGATTTATGACGTACTAAAAACTACTTACTAGATCTCGTTTATACTAATTTTCGGTGCAAGTTTGCATGGTAATGTACATCACATATTTTTTTTAGTTTTATCATTCTCTTATTTTACCACTTTGAAAGTGCCTCTCGCGCAAACTGTTCAGTTTAGAAAAAAGCGGCCAAGTGCGAGTCGGACTCGCCATGAAGGGTTCCGTAGCAGCAAGTATCTTCATATAAAAGTTTTTATAGTTAGTTGTAACTTTAATCGGTGTTTTAATATTTGTGTATTGATTGAATGAAAGGTAAATTGCGGTTTACGATTTATGACGTATTAAAAAAAATACTTTCTAGATCTCGTTCAAACCAATTTTCGGTGGAAGTTTTCATGGTAAAGTACATCATATATTTTTTTAGTTTTATCACTCCCTTATTTTATAAGTTACAGGGGGGGCTTCTTTTTCCACTTTGGAAGTGTATCTGTGTTAAAAAATATTTTTAGAAACCTCAATATCATTTTTGAAGACCTATCCATAGATACACCCCACACGTATGGGTTTGATGAAGATTTTTTTTTTGAGTTTCAGTTCCAAGTATGGGGAACTACCAAAATTGACTGTTTTTTTTTCTAATTTTGTGAGAAAATCGTAATGTGGTTCACAGAATACATCTACGTACCAGGATTCAACAGTATAGTTCTTATAGTTTCGGAAAAAAGTAGCTGTTACATATGGAGAGACAGACAGAGAGACATGACGATTCTATAAGGGTTCTGTTTTTGCCATTTGGCTACGGAACCCTAAAAAATGATATTAGAAACCTCAATATCATTTTTGAAGACCTATCTATAGAAACACGCATGGGTTTGATGAAAATAATATTTTGAGTTTCAGTTCTAGGTATGGGCAACCCCCAAAATTTATTGTTTTCTTTTTCTATTGTTTGTGTGAAAATATTAATGCGGTTCACAGAATACATCTAGGTACTTACCAAGTTTTAACAGCATAGTTCTTACAGTTTCGGAAATAAGTGGCTGTGACATTCGGATGGAGAGACAGACTGACATGACGAATCTGTAAGGCGATTCACACACTGCACCGCGCTCCGTCGCGTAGCGCGGAGTGGCAGATTTTAATATTGTATGCTACTTGCATACAATATTAAAATCTGTCAGCATCGATTAATATAGAAAACACGCCAGGTCCAACACACTGAACACGCGCTACGACGCGTGAGAGCATGCGGCTAGCAGCAGCTAGCAGATTCGGGATTGGCTGCCCCGCGCCTACGCGCGTGTTCGCGTCGCCAGAGTGTGAATCGCCTAATGGTCCGTTTTTTGCCATTTGGCTACGGAACCCTAAAAGGAGACTCAATCAAAATTTACACATTGAACAGACTACTGACTTTCCTCATTAAAATTCCGAACTTGTTAATCGGAACGTGTCTGGACCTCAATCTATGTGCAATAACTACTACTTCTTCTAATAGTATTATTTGAAAACCATGGGATACGGGGAGGTTTACACTTTCCTTTTTCTCGTGAAAGTTTATCAAATATTCCTTCCAAATTCCATAACAACTAGCATTAAATTTAGGTAAGAATTGAAATAACAAGGTTTTATATCAATTATTGTAACATAAATAGCTTAACTTTGCGCTAAAGTGTCAACCAGCTCATTTCCCTTAAATCGGATGTGCGATGGTAGCCACGGCAACTTCAAAGAGACATTATTATTTTTGAACCAATTTAACAGATTTGAATTTTATGCCAAATATTGCAGGGCTTTTATTGTCAGTAAATATGGCTACTTTTTCAAAACTTGTACTTTTAATATAACACAACACCTCCAGAATCGCAGTCAATTCCACTATCATAATATACATTATTTTTTATCGCATATTCTAAAACTACTACTGATTTTACTACAAGGATCAAAAAATGCTGACCCCAAACCACTAACACTCTTCGAACCATCAGTTTTTATAATGTGCCAACTGTATTTATTGTATATAATGAATCCCATTAACGATGTTAATTTTTTGTGTATCCCGATTATAACTATTTTTATTTTATGTAATGCAATCCAAATTACAATATATCACTTGGAAAGTATTGATGTTTGAAACCCAAACATCTAGCGTAAACATTTCTAAAGGATAACTAGTTTTTATATCTACACATAATAACGCAGAAAGATTAGGCCTCCGGTCTCACACTCATCAACGAAATACAACAGTTCAAATGCTGTCGTTTATTACTGTCCTGGTGGAGCCGAAGCCATACTGAATAGAAATGTAATCAGCGCGGCTCTCCCGCGCTTGACTTTCAGTATAATGAGCTGCACCAAGGTTTCAATTTCAAAATTGCATGAAATAAATGTAATGGAAAGAAAAAAATATGTTATTCGAGAGCAATTTTTTTTTGTCCGTGTAGTGGTTGTTGTGATTAAGATTACCAAGTTTCACCACTCCAATTAATCTCATTAACTCTCATTAACTTGCTTACGTTAATGTTCGATGTGCAACTGATTAATAATCCGTTAAAGCCATCTAGGTTATGGTATGAATTTAAAGATTTAAATTAAATTTTCTGAAATTCGACTACGCTTTTATGATTTAATTTTGCATACTATTGCGTATAAGAAGCACATATAAGAGGATTAGATAAAAACACGGGACGCCTGGCAGATGTGAAACATCGCCATTATTTTGTAAAAGTAATATGCAGAAAAGAACATATTTTAATAGGAACTAAATACGTCATAATGATAAAATAAAATATTACTAATTATTAAAATAGTACAGTACACACTACTGCATATAGACTGTATATATATACCATCGTATAGCGTGCCGTGGCGACGCGTCGCCAGGCGTCGCCAGGCCAGAAATCTGTTTTACGTGCGGCTATAGATGTTTCACATCAAAAATACGTAACATAACTACATAAAGTGTGCTAGTTTAATGATCACAAATGTATTTTACCAAATTAAATCGTTAGAACATGACGATTTCCATTTGCATTTTTAATTCGTCACGTTAACAAAAAGAGTCGTAAGGTAATGTTTTACAATAATTGTTACAGCTAAGAAGACAATTCTTAAAGGCGTGTCTGGATTGTTTAAATCAGGTCAACTGACTGCTATAATGGGGCCATCCGGAGCTGGAAAATCTTCACTATTGAACGCGTTAACATTATTCACGTAAGTACAAATGAATACTTAAATAAGGCAGTCAGGATGTGGCATATGTATTTTCACATCTCTTCAGAAAAAATATGTTTTGTTAGTTTTTACTGAAGTATGTGAAAAAATTTCCCTCCTGTAGAATTTTTCTATAAAAATAGACAAACATTTTTTTTCTTTAACTCTAATTAACTGAACACATGCACATCAGTTTTCAATTGTTTTGGAGGAAGAATCACTGTATACTTCTAATAGATAAACAAAGTAACTGGATATCAATTGACGAGAAGTTCTAAGATTCGTGTCTAAATAAATATAAGCATGTAATCAAGTAAATAAATATTTTTTCGGATATCTGACACTTAACGCCATCAAGTCGCAAACTAAGCAGAGCTTGTACTATCAGTACTTAGACTGATATTAATGAAAACATTTTTTTTTCGATATGCACATTATATTATACATAAAAAATACCCAAACTCCGAAACGATTATTTGCAGCTCATAGAAACATTTAATCACTCGCATGCACTACGGTCAGTTAATCGATAAAATAAATTAGAGTTTAAATATTAATTTGTGTTTTACAGAACGGAAGGGCTGACGGGGCGAATACGTGCGGGTGACACCATGTGTGAACTTAGTTCTAACAATAACATGCGCTGTCTCAAATCTTACAGAAAAAAGTTATGTTATATTTTGCAAGACGATAGACTAAATCCTCTTTTTACTGTAACAGAGCTCATGAATTTTGCGGCTGATATGAAACTAGGGGATTCATTGACTAAAAAATTGAAGATGAACGTGGTGAGTAGTACCAACTACATAATAATATATTTTATATAACAGCTTCTTGAGAGTGTTAAGGTTAAGGAGTACAAGTACTTCTAACACTCATTGCGTCGACTATAATGTCAATCTGGCCGTATTTTGAGGAAAGAGAATGTTTTACTAAGTAACTTAAGTCCATCTGTTAATACTTTAACAAGTCATGAAATTTGAAAGATTCGATTTATATAAAATACTTGACAGATTATTTAAATAATAATTGAGAATTCCTTTGAAGAATTTTGTCTATCAAAATTATCACCAGTATTTAATTTAAATCAGTTGTTTTGCTATCTTCCACAATTCACCACTAGTGGTAAAACGTTTAAAACCATTTTATTTTTACTCATTTTTGTTGTTGTAGATAACTGAGATAATACAGACACTTGGACTATCGGGATCAGAAAACACAAGATGTTGCAATCTTTCAGGAGGACAAAGAAAAAGATTATCAATTGCTGTGGAACTGATCGATAACCCTCCTGTCTTGTTCCTGGATGAACCAACGACGTAAGTTTAAGATAGATTAGCATTAAATTATATAGAAATCTCAACATCGTGAGCTCGCCTGGTCGGAGGTTAGTCCCTTTGTGTTGGATGAACACAACACACCCGTTTCTCAACAAACTCTATATTGGTAAATTCAATAATACTTTTATACTGAAAATGCTTACACATAAACATATGTATAAACAAATATACATTCGTGTTGGTGTGTGTGTGTGTGTTACTAATTTGAAATATTCTTAATTGGCTGTTCTAGCTCATTTTTAATTGCTATTTTTATGTCGAGGTAATTCGTTTAATTTGAATTTTATTACTAAATATCGCTATTTTGTAAAACTGTCTATTACCGTCGGCACGCATTCCGTTTTGAATTTGTACGGTTAGATCTTTTAAACTACACAATGGATCTTTATGCCCTTTTTATCAAGAGTGAAAAGCTGTTAATTTTAATAATTTTGTATTTCGTTGTTCAGTGGTCTGGACAGCACAACATCGTCTCACTGCATGAACTTGTTGAAGAGTTTAGCGCACAACGGGCGAACTATTGTTTGCACCATACATCAGCCACCTGCTTCTGTATATTCTTTGTTTGACCAAGTAAGTTTCAGAAAAATATAAGCATTGTTTTATGAGTGTGCCAAAGTGACACGCATGTTGTGACGTTTCTGCATTTTTGGGCCTACGGCATTTCAACTTTGCAAAGTTTTGGTCAGAAAGAACTATAGTTTATATAAGTTGTCTAGTTGAAATTTCCATTTTTTCTCTTCACTGTTGCGTTGCCTCTATAATGTTTTGTTATTGTTGTGTGTGGCTTTTAAAATTTTATTTTTCTTTCACGGTTGAATTAAGGCCGCTGCATACGTGACGGGTTTTTATACGCACGGAACGGGACGAGAAGTTTTGCAAACATCGTTTCATACAAAATGTATATGAAAATGCATACTTCACGGAGACACGGACGGGACGGGTACGTGGCACTCACGGGACGAGCTATAAACATCGTCGCCGACGATGTTTACACGGACGGGATGGGGCATGTGCCCCATCCCGTCCGTGTTTCCGCTACGTATGCATAGTTAACTCTTTCGTGCGTTCCGGAGAGAGAACTAGTGACGTCTTGATGACGCAAGTGTCGAAAATGGACGACGAAAAACTAATTGAGTGTGTACGGTCACATCCAGCTTTTTATAATAGTGTCTTTCCTAAGTAAATAAATAAAATAAATAAACATTTTTGGACATCTTACACACAACATCATCTAGTCCCAAAGTAAGCAGAGCTTGGGTTATGGGTAATAAACAACTGATATAAATACATAAACATACTTTTTTTTCGTAAATACATACATATTATACATAGAAAAACACCCAGATTCTTACTGGGGCTTGTCTCAATTTTTGTAATGTAATGACAATGTATGAGAAACAATAAAAACCTTTAATTTTATTTTTTATTATTCTGAAACAAACATTTGTGGATCACACAAATATTTGGTCTGACCCGGGAATCGAACCCGAGACCTCCTGATCAGCAGCCGCATACGCCAACCACCAGACCAATAAGGCAGTCGTGAAGAGGGCTTAGCTTGTTTTCCAGTTAAGCAAAACATTCTTTTGGCATTCGAAAATACTGCTAAAATTGAGTCTCATCATCCTGAAGTGCTTTGTAGATAGTATGGTCTTCTCCTTCTTATTCTCTATTCTGTCATGTAGGATGTACAGAAAATCTCCTTTTCTTGTTCACGGTCGTAGCTACTTCGTCATCTAGAGCAATAGCAATTAAAGCCATTCTTAAAATGAAAAATCCATCTTTCCTCGTTCACAACACTAGCACGTTAGATCCGAGTCACAGTCACGGTGCGTATGCATTTACATCACGTTCCCGTTTATAACGTGGCAGTCACTTCCCCGTCCCGTTCACGTCCCGTCTCGTTACGTATGCAGCGGCCTTTATATATTAGTATGATTTCAAGATCCTTTCTAAAAGATACCAGTGAAACTTAAGTCATGTTAGGAATTTAAAAAATATTTTATTTAAACTTATGTATTTAAGAAACATCATGTTAAATGAGTCCAATTTGAATCTAAGAATGTTTTATTTGTCCCCAGGTATATGTACTAGCAGAAGGTATGTGTATATACCGTGGCCCTAGTGAAGAAACTGTATCGTATTTAGCAGGAGTTGGTCTACAGTGTCCTAAATACCACAATCCAGCTGATTACAGTAAGTTAAAGGAATATATAACATTTCAACTGATTTGTTCAGACCATATTTATTGCTTCTAATTGCACTCAGAGGCATTTAATATTCACTGGCACTTTGCATAGAGCCGTCGCTCCTGAGCGACACTTGCGTTATAGAAAATCCTACAGAGAACTCTTTAAAACAAGAACATGGTGAAGAGACAGATTTATTTATTTTGTTTGAAATTAAAATATTTACATTTATATGTTTCCTACAGTTTTGGAAATAGCAAACGGTGAATACGGCGAGGTCAACGAAGAATTAGCAGTTGTATGTAACAACCGCGGAACACAAAAAACCGTAACCGTACCTCCTGCAACTGATAAGAAAATGTCTTTAGGCAAAACGTCAGTAATAGTCAAACCACCTGATGAGTTTTACAAATTTGGAAAACTTTTTAAGAGATGCATTTTACATCAATATAGAGACTGGGTGAGTTAATCTATAAACTACACTACAAATATTACCTGTACCGAATAGAATCGACCCATTCGAAACTACATCCTAATTATAGTGGAATCCAATCCCAGCTTTCCATTTATTTTTAACCGCTGTCTTCATTGAAGTAGTTGCAGTAGTAGATAGGATAATTACTTAATCGTATCTGAATAAGCCAATAAATATAGTGTGGGTCACCATACTGTATTGTTCACGTTTAGAATGAGAATTGTAACGCGTACGACCACTTTTGGATTCTACTCGTGCTCTCTGTTAGGCTGAATAGAGTCATTTAAACTAACTTCATAAATACATATTATAATGTAAGACATAACATAAAATTATAAATAATACTTTAAGTATTTTGTTTCCGATGAGAAAACAAAATACTTAAAGTATTATTTATAATTTGGAGTGAATAGATGAAGAGAAATCCTGACAAACAGGTTTGTCTTGTACAAAATTTCGACACAGGTAATCCGTTAATCAACCATTACAAATAAATAAAATGTAAGTATCTGTTTGTAATTACAAAAATACATAAACAGTTTTTTACTCACAAGGAGACGGCAAGGGTGTAGGTCCTCAATTCGAACGGAGGTTACGCGTTTAGTTAGCACTCAGTGAGTGTATTCATATACTCAAACCCTAAGAGCGCACTACTTAGCCTAAAGTTTAAAAAAATGTATTAAAATTCAATAAATGGTTATAAACAATTTCTTTTGAACTTTTATATATACTGTACTGCACTAATAAAACCGTGCGATTTATTTTATTTTTGACTTTTCTGTAAAAGTGTTTACAGAAAAGTCAAAAATAAATTGAAAAACAAAATTGTTCGTAATGAATTGAAGAAAATCGGGAAATTAGCTATTGTGAAGATTGTATTAAAATTCAATCAATTGATCATCACCAGCTCTCTTCACTAACAGACTGACCTGTAAAAAGTACCTTAAAAAGTGTTTTTGGTTTTGTTTATACTTAATTTTATCTAAAACAAATTATTTTTTTTCTATGTATATATAAATGTTCTATCGCTCATTATTACGTGCCTAATACATATTACATAATAATTACGCAATAAGGTCAACGTGACCGTATTGCAAGATCTTAACCTGTTAGAAATTTACTCATTAAAACTAATAATAATATATTGATTGCATACACGATATGTCTGCTGTATGTTTTTGAGCAGTAGGGTTCTTTAGAGACCATCCACGTTGGAATACCCGGACAATGTGACCGTATTGCGAAATGATAACCTGCATCATCATATCAGCCGCAAGAAGTCCACTGCTGAACGTAGGCCTCCCCCATTGATTGCCATTTCGACCGGTCGGTAGCGGCCTGCATCCAACGAGTCCCTGCGATCCTAATCAGGTCATCCGTCCACCTTGCGGGAGGTCTTCCTACGCTGCGTTTGCCGTCACGTGGTCTCCACTCAAGCACCTTTCTGCCCCATCGGCCATCGGTTCTCCGAGCTATGTGCCCTGCCCACAGCCACTTCAGCCTGCTGACTCTCTCTGCTATGTCGGTAACTTTAGTTCGTCTACGGATCTCCTCATTTCTGATTCGATCCCGTAGAGAGACCCCAAGCATAGCCCGCTCCATAGCTCGCTGTGTGACCTCGAGCTTCCTTATGAGGCCCATAGTTAGAGACCACGTCTCGGCACCGTAGGTCATCACTGGTAACACGCACTGGTTAAAGACCTTCGTCTTTAAGGACTGTGGTATTTTGGACGAGAAGACACTGCGTAATTTCCCGAACGCCGCCCAGCCGAGTTGGATTCGTCGATTGACCTCTTTCTCGAAGTTGGATTTGCCTAGTTGGACCGCTTGTCCCAGATAGACATAGTCATCAACAACTTCGAGAGCCGAGCCTCCCAGTAATACGGGGGTGGGCGAAACATGGACATTTGACATGACTTTCGTCTTGTCCATGTTCATCCTCAGGCCCACCCGCTGGGACACTCTATTGAGGCCTCCGAGCATCGTGCTGAGCTCCTCTAAGGACTTTGCCATGACTACGATGTCATCGGCAAACCGAAGGTGAGTGATGTATTCGCCATTAATATTGATGCCGAATCCTTCCCAATCCAGAAGCTTGAAGGCGTCTTCCAGGGCATTTGTAAAGAGTTTAGGCGAGATAACATCACCCTGCCTAACTCCCCTTCGTAACGGAATAGCCTCTGTGCTCTGGTCCTGTACTCGGACCGACATGGTGGCGTTTTTATACAAACACTTCAGCACTTCGATATACCGGTAGTCAATGTGGCATCTCTGAAGAGACTGCAGCACTGCCCAAGTCTCGATCGAATCAAAGGCTTTCTCGTAGTCCACGAACGCTAAGCATAGTGGCAAATTATACTCCTCGGTCTTCTGTATAATTTGCCGCAGCGTATGAATGTGGTCTATGGTACTATAGCCTTTACGGAAACCGGCTTGTTCGGGAGGCTGGAAGTCATCAAACCTCCGTGCGAGACGATTCGTAATCACCCTCGAAAACAGCTTATAAACATGGCTCAGAAGCGAGATGGGCCTGTAGTTCTTCAATAAGGTTTTATCGCCTTTCTTGAAGAAGAGAACCACCACGCTTCTGTTCCACGCTTCGGGCGTAGTACCGTCGAACAGGACGTGATTAAAGAGCCTCTGAAGGACTTTCAGTACCGGGGTTCCACCCGCTTTCAGAAGCTCCGATGTGATTCCGTCCTCACCCGCCGCCTTGTTGTTTTTTAACTGTTTGAGGGCCATCCTAATCTCATACAGGCTGATGTCCGGGATGTCTTCTGTGTAGTGTCGGGTTAATTTGGCTCTTGGATCTTTATCCAAATCGTCAACAGGCGTAGCAATCGAGGTATATAGCTGTCCATAGAACCTTTCGATCTCCCTCAGTACCTCTGGCTTAGTAGACGCTACACTGCCATCTTCTTTCTTCAGCTTCGTCAGCTGGCTTTGCCCAATAGATAAGTCTCTCGCGAACACTTTGGAGCCCTTATTTCGCTCTATCGTATCTTTAATATGGTGAGTATTAAAGATACGGATGTCGTGCCGCAAGGACCTAGAGATCCGTCTATTGAGCTGTCGATATGCTGCAGCGTCCTCGGAAGTTTGGAGCGCCAATGAGCGTCGTTCTGCCATAAGGCCGAGGGTGTGATCTGATAGTTTTTGAGGTCTATCTTTCCGGCGGGGTCTAGAGAAGGTTTTCCCTACCTTGTAGACAGTTTCTACCAGCCTGTTGTTGACCTCGTCCACAGAAACGCAATCCTCCAGGCCAGAGAAGCGATTTGCGAGCTCGAGTTGAAAGCTCTCGGGGTTTTGTATCTGGGCTGCAGTAGGTCGGAGCGTGGACTTCACTAGTCGAGACCTTTCCAGTTGGACATTGATATTCAATGTGCCTCTAACCATTCTGTGATCGCTCCCGGTTTTCACCCTGTGGATCACGGAGACATCAGTGAATATTCGTCTCTTTGCGGACATGATGAAGTCGATCTCATTTCTTGTGGAACCGTCGGGACTCATCCAGGTCCACTTCCTATGGGGTGGCTTTTTGAAGAAGGAGTTCATCATAAAGAGTTCCTCCTTCTCCATAAAGTCGGCCAACCTCTGGCCCCTGGGATTCCTCCGCCCACATCCAAATTGCCCCACTCCCAATTCGTCATCGCCCCTTGTACCCAGTTTCGCATTAAAATCCCCCATAACAACAGTGAAGTGTGTTTTGGAAGTATGTATGGCCCTACTAATGTCCTCATACATAGCTTCCACTTCGTCGTCCGGGCGCGCCGAGGTCGGAGCGTAAACCTGTATTACCTTCAACGAGTATCTCTTTGATACTCTGAGTATCAGGTACGCAACCCTGCTCGACACACTCGTGATACACACCACGCTGCCCACAAGGGATCTGCGAACGAGGAACCCAACACCACCCTGGGACTGTTGGTCGCCCTCCCGGTGGTAGAACAAGTTGCCAGACTTTAAGGTCGTCATGTCCTCGCCCTCTCTTCGGACCTCCGATAAACCCACTATGTCCCAATGCAACTTGCTCATCTCCTCTTCTAACTCAACGATCTTCTCATCTGTCCTCAATGTGCGCGTATTATATGTCACCAGCGACAACCCACGTCGGTATTCCGTTGTGCAATTGCCTGAGGTCGTTTGACGGTAGCATCTCGCCCGGAGATTCTTAGCACCCCTGACTCCAGTGCTCGACCGACGCCCGTCAACGTCCGTCTTGCACCTGGAGCCCCCGGGCACTTGGGGCCGTGCTCCTTTGTCTATCATCATTAGGGGGGTTTGGACCGTACCCCGCCGCGCTGGTCCAGTGCGTGTTGGCGGGTTGCCAGAGCCTTCTTCGTTATTCAGCAGAGTGCGCCACGGGCAGGCGAGGTTGGCTTGGGTCCCGAAGGATGTTAGTGGGACCCCTTACACTCCTTGCGAAATGATAACCTGCATAGTCACCCAAAAATACGGTATTATACCCAAAAATATGATATGTCTGAAGTGAGTTTTCAAAGAGTTGGGTTCACTGGAGACCATTCTGGTTGCAGCAGTTCGAAGTTATCCATGAATTGTCATCCATCGACTATACTGGCACTCGTGAAGTACTAAATCGAGATTCATACGCGAATCATACGCATACATGCCTTACATCATTTTGAAAAACTTATATTATTGAAACCTAGCTAAGAACAACCGCAGGGAAACTGGATTTTAAATGAAAAAAAGTGTATGGAAATTGGTTCATCCGCTTGAGAGCTACGATGTCACGGATAAACACACAAACACAGACATCAAAGCCAAACTTAAACATCCCGTTTTTTGCGTTAAGGGTTAAAAACAGCTTAATAACATACCTACTATCATAGATCGTATGCCTACTATAACATTTCTGACAACGTCGAACAAAAAACGAAGATTGACATCACTAACTTTGTTTTATTTTTAAAATAAAATGAATCAGGTAGGTCTTAAAATAGAAAACAAATGCAAAATGTATTATTAAAGTGTATCGTCAACGTTATAAGTTATTTTATGTACGATTACCTCATATTATTACTATAGTCTGGCCACGCTAACTCTGCAGAATGAAAAAAATTATAGAATTTGAAAATCTATAGATGGTAACACCGTCTATACTACGAAAAACTAATTTGATACTAGTTGTTTTTTTTATTTTGGCCAAGTTATTTTGTTTATATTCTGATTTTTTCTTGGTTAAGAATAGTCATGACTTCAGCACGATGCATTGTCGATTTGATACAGTTTTTGAGGTCATAAGTAGGTACAATACAGGTTGTAATAATTCTGATTCCTAACTTTTAAAAATCTACTGAGGCTATGGTTTATCTACACATTAATAATAATAAAAGGCTAACTTTACTTTAAGATCTATGAAACAACTCAAGGACAATATAAAAATAACGATAGATTTTTGAATGATAAACATAATTTATTTTTAGGTTTCATCAAGATATACATTAGTTTTTTTGTTTCTACAGGCTCGTTTCTTAACAAATTTTTTATTATGTATATAGATTATGGAATCTGGCCATAAGGCTCCATGCCGCCACATCATGTTTTTCCATTAGGACTGTCCGTTCGTCAATAATATTTTGCGTAAGGTTTCTCTGCAGCCAGTAAAATCAATTGATTGCCTCAATTGAAGTAGTAATTTACGCAGAGTAGGAACTTTTTTTCGGGTCAAATAATACTGATATATCGTATTTCGTTTGGCGCATTGGTCAAAATGATCAATATTAACTTTCGTTGCCCGTGCTGCACGCTTTTTGCCAGGAACCCTCCAGATCGCTGAATCCTGTAGAAATAAACATAAATCATTTATAAAGTTTAATTTGAACTTGTATTCAATCCAATATGTATTGGATGTACGTTGTACCTACTTTAATAATCTAACGAAAATTTTAGAAAATAAATACGTAGGTAACAGATTCTTACCAGTCGTTGAAGCGATATTTTTTATAAACTGGTTCTCACTATTGATGGTAAGCTCTTCAAGAGCCTTCAGCATCCGTAGGGCAACTTGAATATGAGGTTTAAATTCATCACTTATACTACCTGGAATGTCTAAAAATAAATACTTGTAAAGAGTTGAGTATCTATAATTTATGTAATAGTTGCTTAAGACCTAAATCCTATCTGTAGGAAGCAAATCTATAGGTAGATATGTTATTGAAATTTGACGTTAATTTGACACGAGCTTCTTGTCAGCATCATGAACAGGCTATGAGTATTTGAAAAAATGTTCTTAGATACATCTAATGGTAAATTAAAACGGCGAAGTATCAAAATCAGTAGATTTACTTACACGTCAACTTTTCGTTATCTTGTAAACATTGTCGTTTTTGGCTAAGGACGACATCACACTGTGCCTTTACATCTTGGAATTTACTTATCATGTTATTTAATAAGTTCCGCACTCCACTTTTAATAGGTTTAACTATTTTTCTTTAAAATATATGAAAAACAACAAACCGCATATGCAATGTGACAGCTCACGTACCACAAAAGTGACATCAGAAAAAGTATACCATATAAAAAACTTTTTGGGGTTGCCCATTTATTCCACTGCAGAGTTAGCGTGGCCAGACTCTATTTGCGAATTAGCAACAGAAACATATACAACAAATAAATATGTTTAAGTACCTACCTACTGTAAAAATAAGCGAAATGCTTATTATGTAACGAAGCGATTGTTATTGTTGTAAATATTCCAACCACATGATGTGGACCCTGGCCGATACAATGCAAATAAACATACATATTATGTTCTACAAATATGTATGGTAATGAATAAAATATCTGTGCTTGTACGTCACTGGTCTTCAGAATTCTAGATTAGAGTATTTTACATTAAGTATTTTGATTTATAACGATGTAGCACGTTTTAGGAACATTAGCTACGCAATTGAACAAACAAAATGTTTCATTAAAAAGGTCCGTAAGCAATATATTTTCAACAAAGTTATTGTATCCGAAACTCTCAGTTATTTATCTGTGTGGTTTTATCATTTTAGTATGATGTCTCTTTAATAATTTTTAATCCCTAAAATATACTTTATGTACTGGAGTTAAAGTATTACTCGATCATATTTGATGGTTTTTAACATCCGTTGTAGAATCCTTAGCTTAGACTATCCCTAATCTACGTGAAATATTTGTTGTTGTTGGTAGATCTTTAAAAAATTATAAAATTACCTTTGCTAGTATGTCACGCAACTCGGCTTTAGTCGCCGGTTTGTGCACGATAGATAGGAGAAAGAGAAATATACCAAATCACGAGAGTTTACAAGAAGTTTAATGTTTTAACAATCAATACAATTAGATAGATATAAACGGAATACAAGGGCTAGTTCGCGAGCACGTTAGGGCGTGGGCTCTTGAGAGTTTGGTCGGTGATGCCTCCAGCAATAGGAGACACTTAACTTCAGTAGCGGAGTGCAGCAGAAAAGGGCTGGGCTCGAGGCGCGCGCTGTTTATATAGCCGCGCAGTAGCGGGGAGACGCTCGCCTGCTGTCGGGGAACGACGCAGTGTAGCCACGTTACATACCCCCCCCTTTAGGCCAGAATTTTTCCTCAGGAAAAATTCGCCTGGGGCTCGTGGTCTCCGCCGTAGGTAGTCCCTCGCTGGTACCCTGGAAGTAGTAAGCAAAAGCTGAGAAACTAAACAAGGAAACACGAATCACAGCTAGAGGGGAAAATAAGACAAAATGCAGACACAGTGCTCAGCGAGGTGAAAGTAAAAAGACGTTAGTTATACATTAAAATGATGATACGATCGATGTGAATGATAGGTTAGTTTTTATTTTTAAGTTATTAAATTATATAGAAAGGAGAAATAGTGATTTATGTCAGTAGCAACAACAGATAAGATAAGTGTGCAGTAGAAAAATCGCAACCACAAGGATCAAAACACGTTCGAGGATCGAACCTGTGACGAGGTTTGGAACGGGCCCTTTAACCACTGAGCCATAGGGCAAAAAGTTTTAGTATTTTTTTTAGGTTACATTTAGGTATTTATAAATCAGTATTTTTAAATTGAAGTACAGGAATTTTTTTTTTCTTGTTTTTTTTTTTTTTTTTTAAATTAAACATTTTTTTCTTTTTTTAAGAATTATAGATACCCAGTTGACACAACGCAGGAAACGATACTAAATGTACTACAAACAACCAAAGATCAACAATGAAAGTCAAAAAGTAATGAGTACTGTTCAAAAATGTTTTTATCGTTAAATTCGCTTATTCAACAGCATTTCTGAACAGACATTATTTTGCCTAGCGACAAATAAAATAGAACATTCCAAACGATAACGAACCTTATGCAACTGATACAATGAAGAATTTTAACAAGAGGGTAGTCACAACTTGTAGTAGTAGTGATAAAATTTTATTGATATAATATTACTTTACCTCCATATTTGTTTATAATATTACTGTTTATAGCTTAGAAAAAAATATTGTAAGTTTTATAGTTTACTAGTTTTATGTCTGATATGACATTCACCCAAGTGTTTACTTGATATATCTACTAATTTAAACACCAAAGGATATTTTTTTGAAATAAATTAACATTTTATGTATTTAGGAGCTAATTTTTTGCTAAAGTATTTGTCTTTGTCACTGAGATAAATGTCACCGAGTTGAATTTTGCCGGCTTCCGGCGAAGATTATAAGATTTAGAATTGATAGGCCTCAAATAAAGCTGCCTGTACCTTCTCAAAAATAGAAGATAGATAGCCTAAGGTTTCGGCGTAACTGTGATTTGTTTCATTAACTATATTTGGATCGTAATCCACAGCAATATAGAAAGAACATAGTTGACAATTTCTCTTCCGTAGACTAGGAAGTTTGGGCTGAACTCAGTAGTTTCATGGACTGAGCAGTTAAGACCAAATTTAGTTTGTTATTAATTTATACCAGATTATATGGTCGATAGTTATAAAGGTAGAAATAGCTGTCATTATTATTTTATTTTATCGTTCCACTGTGTTTACGTAAGGCGTATATAGTGGTGTGTAATATAAGATTGGAATTTTGTATTTAGATAATAGATTTTTAATTGTTGCGCTAATGAATTGTTTACCGCTATCGAGTACAAAGGGAGACGGGACGCCATATACGAGGAAGACATTTTCCTCTAAAATTTTAGGGATTATTTTTGGCGTAGCCCGTTTTATAGGAAACAACAAACGATATTTAGTACCAAGGTGACCGGTAGAGGGCACCGTGTGGCTTTCCACCACGATTTTTGAGCTCCGCTTAGACGGAACGACTTCCTTCAATTGAAAGTCCTTAGTGAGTGGGTTTAAACTGTTTTTGACGTTGTATAGTTTGTTATTTCTGTTTTGATAATTCAAAGGCGGCCTCCTTTTTAGTTGGGAGTTTTTACACCGCTTGTGAATGTTTAGGTACCAAGAATCATTAGTAGAAACTGGTAAATTTGAATTAGGTTTAAGAGAGATATTAGGGTCATTATTAATGACGGAAACTGGTGCAACAATAGTTTTTTTGCCATTTTCCGAGATAGGAACATGAGTACTTTGATTATAAACATGTCTAGATAGAGAGTTCGAGCGTCTAAACGTCCAAAAAAATAGTATTTAACTGTAAGAGACTAAGCTCGTCGCGGCCAATCAGTGGCGTTACTGTCATTGTACGGTAAACACGTATTGAGTGGCGTATAAAAATGACGTTTTGCATGATAAAAGTGTGCAGGAATTACTTTGGACGATTGAAATCAACTAAAAAAATTAGTTATCATCGGTAAGTAAACTTTAAATAACTATATTGTAAAGAAATAATTAAATTAACTCAGTGAAATTTTATCAAAGTTCGACCACCATTTTGACGGCATTCTTACAGGGTTGCCTGTTAATTGAATTTGAATTTCCCATGTGAGTGTTAGCCAATTTACAAAATGTTGAATCATAACTATAGTGCTGGATAATACATATTATATATGTATATATCATATATTTTTAAATCTAAAGTGGTAGATATTGTTAATCTGATATGGGTGTCAATTTTGCCGCTCCATGGATGCTATTAATGAAAGTAGTATGTACGACGTAAAGCTGAAGAGATTGTTTGTTTGTTTAAACGCACTAATCTCTAGAATTTCTGAACCGATTCTGAAAATTCTTTCACTAATCGGAAGCTACACCTACTCTGAGTTCTCAACGAGAACGATATAAAAACAAGATTTACGAGAAATTGCGGGGAACATCTAGTTAAAAATATAGTAATTAAATTAAATATAACTATGTTGTATAATAACTTAATTAAAGGCCTCTGTGAGTTGGCTTTCCTTCGTCCGCCTTTCAAAGTACCGGAACCTCAGACTACTTTCTAAGGCACAGGGTATATTTTTACCAAAGTTTTGTTAAGTATTAAGAATAAATCAGCCATAATAGCAATTCCCTTTTTCACCAACATATATTTTACCTAGTAACTCAAAAGCAAAAACTCTAATACATATTGACTGAATTTAAATTTAATACAAATAACTTATAAATCTCAAAATCAATACATAATTATTTTCCCTCCTTTTATGGAAAACATTCACGGGCTGGTATCACTCAGAACGCTCCCGCGTCATGCGCGCGCCCGTAGGCTACGCTTGCATGTGTGTGTAACACGCTCACAAGCCCTCCAAATCTGGCCTGTTGTTTTTATTGCGAATGCAGCGCAACACTCCATCTAGACATGTATATAATCAAAGATGCGAGGCAATCACCGATGAAACTCTCAGCCTATTTAGACGGGCGCCAGTGTCACGCAACTCGGCTTTAGTCGCCGGTTTGTGCACGATAGATAGGAGAAAGAGAAATATACCAAATCACGAGAGTTTACAAGAAGTTTAATATTTTAACAATCAATACAATTAGATAGATATAAACGGAATACAAGGGCTAGTTCGCGAGCACGTTAGGGCGTGGGCTCTTGAGAGTTTGGTCGGTGATGCCTCCAGCAATAGGAGACACTTAACTTCAGTAGCGGAGTGCAGCAGAAAAGGGCTGGGCTCGAGGCGCGCGCTGTTTATATAGCCGCGCAGTAGCGGGGAGACGCTCGCCTGCTGTCGGGGAACGACGCAGTGTAGCCACGTTACAAGTATAATTATAGAAATTACTTTTAAAAGTAATTTCTATATATACTAGAGTGGAAGAAATACGCACCAGAACAAAACGGTTCGGCTCTTCTTTCCTATGCCGAGCAGTCAAAGAACTCACTACCAGCTCACGTGTTTCCTTCCCACTATGATCCCGGGTCCTATAAGCGGGGCGTGAAAAAGCATCTCACTAAGCCGCCATAGTATGGGCCGCCATACATTATTGTCTGCATTCGCAGCAAGTGTGGTAGCCCCCACTCTTGGATTCTGCTCATGCTTTCCATCAGGGAGGGTAGAGTCACTTTGGATGGCTTCATATAAAAAAAAATAAAAAAAACATAAATTCTAATTAGCATCACATGCACATTTGAAATGTTTCTTGTCTGGTTGTAGTAGGTGTTATAATGGTGCACACCAGGCCCCATGAGCTCACTGGTGTGTCCCCGATGAAAATGCTATGTGATACAGTGATAATCTTTGTAGGTACCTATTAGTACCTATTGGTAGTACTAACAGGTAGCAGAGTAAATATCTGAACATTGAAATGTTCTAATACACTACTTCAATGTCAGATTACGTAACTCAAAACCCTGAAAAGATTGAATTTCAATAGGTATTTTAATTTCCATAGTATAATAAGAGCCATATTTAAAGCTTACCCATTTAAATGTTGCAATATGTATTTTTCGGCGGCAGGAGACACTGACCAATTCAGTGTCTCCGTTGGTTTGCA
The DNA here is from genome assembly GCA_932526445.1 of Phragmatobia fuliginosa. Lineage (NCBI taxonomy): Eukaryota > Metazoa > Arthropoda > Insecta > Lepidoptera > Erebidae > Phragmatobia > Phragmatobia fuliginosa. Next base: position 7,332,809 of record OW052064.1, on the reverse strand, counting down.
CCAAGGATCGGGTCTTAGCCCATACCTCTTTCTGCTGATAATGGATGCTCTAACATCGGATATACAGGAGGAGGCACCTTGGTGCATGCTATTTGCAGACGACATTGTTTTGGTCGGTGAAGACGGGTCCGATGTCCAGCGCAGACTGGAGATGTGGCAGCAAAGACTAGAGAATTTTGGCTTCAAAATCAGCAGAACTAAAACAGAATACATGTTCTGCGATTTCGGCGGTCTCTCCGGTCCTGCTGCCATGTCTCTAAATGGAACATCTATCTCGGTCTACGCCGATTTCAGGTATCTTGGCTCCCTGATACAAAATAATGACGAATTATATAGATCCGTACAGCATCGAATCAATGCAGGATGGTTGAAGTGACGGCAGGTAACGGGAACTATTTGCGACCCTAAGTTCCCTTTAACGTTAAAGGGACAAATATATAAAACGATCATCAGACCTGCCGTCCTGCATGGATCTGAGTGTTGGCCAACAAAGAAAACGGATGAGAGGCGCCTACATGTGGTTGAAATGCGAATGTTGAAATGCATGTGTGGTGTGACCAGAATGGACAAGGTAAAGAATGAGTTTATTAGAGGAAGCCTGAAAGTAGCACCATTAGATGAAAAGTTGAGAAGTAAGAGATTATCCTGGTATGTACATGTGATGCGTAGAGAGGAGCAAAATGTAGTGAAGAAAGTTTTAAGTATAAAAGTTGACGGATATAGGAGTAGAGGGCGACCAAAGAAGAAATGGATGGACTGCGTGAAAGAGGATATGGCCAAAAAAGGAATAAACAGTGAACTGACGAGTAATAGAGAAGAATGGAAGAAGAAAATTCATTGCACCGACCCCAAATAAATTTGGGAAGAGGGTAGGAAGATGAATATGTATTTTGTTATCCTGTAAGCATATGTTGGTAATATTCCTTTTTAAACGTGAGAACAATTAAACTATAATACATGACTTGACAGCACTGCACTTTAGAGTGTTGTGTGAAAGTGTGTGCACATGCGATAATACGCTATGCGATCCAAGAATTGTTGATCTGAATCTGGTTATTGTCAAGACACAAGGCTATATCCCTATCCCTAATGCTAAATTTCATTTAAAAAAGCACCGTAAAAAGTACTGCAAGTATAAGAAGGGAAGAGGGTGTAAGAAAGAGTTCTCGTCATTGAAAACAATTCATTATGCATCATGTTTAACGTGTAGTGTAAATTTGACAAACTAGGGTAGAAGTATATTTAAATATAGTGAATCTCCACTATGTTATTCTATGCTACATGCTAAATGTTTAATTTATAATAATGACGTGGATCGATTTTTGCTTTTTAATTATTAAATGATTAATTTCTTTTAATTAATTTCCTATATTTTGGAATTCATATTTTAGATAAATTAAAGAAAATCTTGTTTCTACAGACAGTTTCCCAACTGAAAGTGTGCATGCACATAGTTATTGGTGTTCTTCTGGGTCTTCTCTATGAACACGCTGGCAGCGACGCATCAAAGACTTTCAGCAACTTAAGCTTCTTGCTGGTGTCCACTGTCTACCTAAGTTATACCTCACTAATGCCTGCTGTGCTCAAAAGTAAGTTTGTTAATTTTTTTACTCTGCTTTTTATTCTACCTAGTTTGGTTTCTTTGAAAACCAATTACATTTTCTTTTTTAACATCTTTAATCATACTTTATGCGGAAAATAAACATTCATAACAGTGTCGTAAAAATTCAATCTTAGTCAATATTACTGTTGATGTTTTATTACCCTATTTGCAATTTTTTCTTCTAAGTATGGTTCGCATGAAAAAATACTCGATTAAAAATTCTTGAATTCCACAGTTCCACAACTTAAAAAATATGATGTACAAAGTAGATACCGCACCTAGATTATGAAAGTGGTGCCACTTTTTATCCATGTGTGACTCACTTAAGGTATTGTCATTTATAAAAAAATGTCCCTGGAAGTTGCGTATCTCTATTATCTGTTTTTTCATATAAATTACAATAAGATTATACATGCTTGTATATGGAAGAGACATATATATATATATATATATATATATATGCAAGAACCCCTCCTTAGGTGAAGGCCTCCTCCAAAGAATTCCAATTTTCTTTGTCTTGTGCCTTCTGCATCCAATGTGGGCCGGCCGTTTTCCTTATATCGTCTTCCCATCTCGTGTAGGATCTACTTTTAAGAAGCCTGAAAAGAAAAAAAAACATATAGTATAAGATAAGAAAAAATAGTAAAAAAATAATTTTGTTTAGTTCATTTAAGTTGCATGATAATTAAGTTATATGTATTTGCAAGAAATATAAGGCTTTTTTATTTTAATTTTATTTATTATATATATATATATATATATATATATATATATATATATATATATATATATATATATGCCTCCATTTTCTTTTTTTATTAAGTGCTTTTATATTAAAAACTTATGCGTATATTTACATGTTTTTTTTTATAATATCGAGAAATGTGTATATATATTTAGAGCATTATTATATTGTTCGATAGATAGACAATAAATAAGTTAAATTTAGATACATATTGGACTTTAGGTAAAATTTAACTATGAGATGTATTTACACGTGGAAAACTTAATGGTACGTAATTATGTCGTAAATCTCGACCTCATTAAGAAATAGTTGATGTGGTCATAAATAAAATAGTAATAAACTGTTAATGCAAGTATGTATTTGCTATAATCTGTTCATGATCTGGTTACTTCTAAGGAACCCGACCGACACACGTCATGTTCACACAATAACAAAATCGGCCAAGTGCGTGTCAGGCCACGCACAGGAAAGGGTTCCTCAGTTACCTATAATGGTATGTGGATTTAAAATCGTATCCAATAGATAATTGTTATGTTTACGTAATAATACGTTAATTTTGTATGACGTTTTCCAAGTGAGCGCATTTTACCATATAAGCCTTTATAACTCCTGAACTAAGAAAGTCATCTAATCGGTTATAGTTTTCCTTCAAAGTTCATTAAATGGACCAGCATCACGATTTTTTTCAAAATTTTTGAGCCAGCCGTTTAGCTTTTAGAGGGGGGGGGACGCCCTGTTTTTACAAAAAAGTGCCCTTTAAAGTGAAATATCTCGCAAACGGATACCTAAATCAAAAAATCGTCTAGGAAACCCTTTATTGTTTTTAAAAGACCTATCTAATGATACCCCACACGATGGGGTAGCCTCGAGAAAAAAAAATCATCCCCACTTTACGTGTAGGGGAGGTACCCCAAATAAAATTATATTTCATAATTTTATTGTAGCACTTTGTCGACGTAATTACAACACGTATTCTTGCAAACTTTCATCTTTCTAGCACTTACCGTTTGGACGGTAAGTCGAGGACGGACGGACGGACGGACGGACGGACGGACGGACATGACGAATCTATAAGGGTTCCGAGTTATGAACTTCGGAACCCTAAAAAGCGTTAAAGATATCATTCTTACTGTGCAAAATTATTAATGTTAGAAAAATAAGCATTCAGTGAAAAGTCCTAATTAAATTATCATCATAATCATCGTTCAACTTTTTCAAGTATGCTTTAACCGACTCCTTACTATAATCTCCTTAACGTAAGTAGTCCCTAAATTTTAATAGTCAACCTAAGCCCTTATGTATAAGCTTGGTGAAAACGAAAATATCACTAAGTGTTACCTAACTCTCTCTAAGAGGCCAATTAAATTTAAGCGACGTTGTTGAAAACGACTGTTAGAGACAGTTTTTATCATATATCTAAAGCCATCCACATGGCTGACCCCAACTCTCCTTGGGAATGTAATCGATCTTTGTATATATCTTATGTATTATTGGCCAATTCAAAATTATTTTTCAGAAGAGCCTTTATATCATTATAAATGTAAATTCTACTTTGAACAAAGCTACATTCCATTAGGCAGTTTTTATTATCGTTGTTGCGCTAGTAACTCAGTATAAAAATCAACATGTTATTATTTTCCGATTTTGCAAGAAACCAAGGTTAAACTTCTAACTATGTGAAATTGTGAATGATCGCAATCACATTTTATACCGGAGGAAAAATAGCCGTAAAATTATTGGTTCTTTTTTAACAAAATATTCCATAGAAGGATTAATTAAAAGCTAATAAATAAACACGAAAGACGGTAAAAAACATTTCGGATTACGAAAAATAAATAGCTTCGGTCATTTAGATATACATGGGTGCAGCTTAAAGATTATAATATTGTTTAAGACTTTCTGTTGTGTAATGTTTTCATGATATTTTCACTTTTCAGTGTCCTACCCTACAGTTTCTACTTAAATAAATCTAAGTTATTTACAGAATAACATATACTTACAAATGGCTGTACAATAAATTAAAATAAATGAAATAATATGAAATAAAATCATATGAAATTGGCGTTTCGTACGGGAGGAATATAGTATTAGGGGAGGAATTAAATATATTTATATTTAATTAGTCAAAGTGTGCACTGTTGTTATCTATGCCATCTCATAGGTAGTTCATTGTTACATTTACTAAAAAAAACACGGGGTCGAGAATCAATAAACTCTTTGAAGGTAGTTTGGACTGTCACATTTGAGTTGTTTTTTTTTCCTTGTAAGAAGTTGTTGAAATTCCGGAAAAAATGGTAATCTGTTGGAGCAAGGTCCGGGGAGTATGGTGGATGTCGCAGATTTTCCAATTGTAGCTTATCTAACGTAGTGGTTGTTTGTTGTGCAGTGTGTGGTCTTGCGTTGTCGTAAAGCAGTAGTGGCCTAGAGCGATTGACCAATCTCGGTTGTTTAGCTGCTAGTTCTTCCTTCATGGTTTGCAGTTGCTGACAATAGATATCTGCCGTAATTGTTTAACCAGATTTTAGAAAGCTGTAGTGAACGACACCGGCGCTAGTCCATCAAACACTAAGAAGTAACTTTTTCTGAGTCAATTTTCATTTAGGGCAGGATTTTGCTGGGTCTCCAAGGTTCAGCCATTGCGACGAGAATTTCCGACTATCGTACAGTATCCACTTTTACTTTATCCCAAGTAATGATTCGATTTAAAATCCCTTCATTGTTGCATCGGATGAGCAAAGTAACAAAGCAGTCGACGCGTGTTTGCAAGTTCGAATTACTCAATTCATGAGGTAGCCATCGGTCAAGTTTTTTTACTTTTCACTTACCCCGAAGCCTGCAGCTATCTTTGAAGTGCTTTTTATGGGTCCGCTTCCATAATAGATTTTCTTCATTTTCCACTTTAGTCTCCGGTCGTCCACGGGGTTGGTTTTGAAGGTCGAAATTTCTAGAATGAAAACGTTAAAACCAAAAACGTACCGTGCTGTAAATATACCGATATTTCGTGTTTTCCATTGTGCGGTAGTAAGCGACGCCAAAGAAAAAATAATGAGGAAAAAACAAGTGAATGACTGTTTTCAAAACTCAAATGTACCAGCTAAATTAAAGACCTAACATTTTGTTTCTTGTTGTTTTGTTTTATAGTGTTCTAAGAACAATTTGGTGATTAAATTAAGATACCAATTAGATAGGTTAAAAATAGAAATATGAATCATGCTTAGGAAATATGTTTTTAGTACCAGCTTCTAAACGACACACACAATCTTTACGGCCAAAAGTTTATGCCGTTACCACTACTTGTATTCATCATCATGATGATGTACACTTGACATGATGAAGAATAAAAATATTTTTATGTAATAAATACTTTGAAGCGTTTTATTCTTAATGTAAATCAAAGTAATTGTTTACTTTAGTAGCCATATAATTTTTTTGTTCAGTCTTAGGTTTTTTGCCATTTATTTTGTATCTTCATGCTTCAACTAGATGGTTCCGTTCAAAGAACCTCTTACCTGAGATTCCGTTTACTTATTATACTTAATGCACGACGAATATGAGCCATATTCGTCACTGCATCTGCAGTACCTTGCAATACCTGATATTCGTAATTATTTTTTGTGTTGAATTAATTGTTTTGCAAAAATAATCCTAATGAATATGCGCTGTCACAATGCTGACATAGGCAAAATCATTCGCCTTCCATTCATGACGGACAGTTGAGTTTTCTGATAACATAGTATTTCAATTTATATCTAATTTTGCCAAATTTCGTGGCAAACACTGCTCACGTTTTATTGCTATTAGTAATAAATGATGATGGTATGTAATTTCGTGCAAGAACCTTAAGAATTAAGAGATATTTAAGTAAGAGCTATTCAAACACGTGGTCAAGTTATGTAATAGTATCTGTAGGGATTTTACAAGATACTAAAATTTGTATTAAGATACTAAATGAACATTATGTTTTTCATCTAGTTCCTCTGGAGATGTCGGTTTTAAAGAAAGAAAACTTCAACAATTGGTATGGTCTGAAGACTTATTACGCGGCGCTGCTTGTTACCGGTATGCCTCTACAGGTAATAGTTTCAGTTGTGTCTAGTGTTACTTTTTTTTAAAATTTAGGCCTACTAAAGTGACTCTACTCTGCCTGATGGAAAGCATGAGTAGAATTCAGGAGTAGGGATCATTGTGAATGCAAACAATGCAGCATGGTGGTCACCATGCTGCATTGTTTGTTGTTCACTTGTTGTTCACTATGGTGACCAACTACCAATCTCACACTCGCCAATGAAATACGATAGCACGAATGCTGTCAATTTAAAATTCTCTCTTCTCTCTCTCTCTCTCTGTCAGGTCTTCTGTGTGAGGGTCATACATTCCCAGTCGAGCCGGGCCCATTCGTGCTGAAGTCAGCGTGGCTCTACTACTTTTAAAACTTCAATATTATGACAATGTCTCTACCTATATATGACACTGGTTTAAATTTATCATACACTAACAAACTACCTATTACTGCAAGTTATGAGAAACTTCATGAACTATCATTGAATTTAAAACGGCAGGTGCAGGATAATTAAGCAAGTATATACTCTTGGTCATGACCTTAAGCCTGGTAGCAGTAGTACGTTATGGTTTGATGAGATATACATACACTTGAGCCAAAACCAAACGTACAAACTAATTATAAGTTACAAAAGATACTGTTGTACTTGTTTACCCCCTGTATTGGTACTGGTTGGTTACTGTTTAACCCTAAGCAATAGTAGACGCAAGGTTGTTGCAATTGCTGTTTCTCTTCACGGTTTCATACTTATGTATAAAGTGTTCGTTACGTTGCTGTGATCATAGCAATGCCATAAAGTTCTTAAATAACAATCGGAGAAAATAATATAATAAGCATTAATTGACAGAATCAAATTTTTTTTTTCTTTCAAAAACACAACTCCCGCATTCGGAATATAAATTCCTGTGTCGCGGGGGACTTACAAACATACATGAAACAGACACAAAGAACACCCAGACTCAGAACAACAAATTGTGAATCACACAAAGTGTTGTCCTACGTGGGATTTGAACCCACGACACTTGGCGTAGTAGGAAGCGGCGTGGCAACCACTTAAGCCACTAGGCCAATCGTGTAGTGCAGTTGCAGTCTACAATAGGCTGGATAAAAACCCATGTTTTTGTAGGTTCTATAATAGTAAAATATTTAACTGTGTTATCTATGTTACTTTGTATTATATTGTAGGTTACGTTTATTGTTCTACATTCAGATGTGTTATCTTAGATCGGAGAATCCCACCAGTCAGGTAAACTGTTCATAGGTACATCTATCACGTACACGATGTACCTATCAGAGTAGACATCTTAAGCACATTATTGTACTGTAATTGCGCACTATTTGAATGTGTATCCACGTAAATATAAACTTTAAAAATAAATATATCGTTTGCGGAGTGATGTCTATTGAATACACAGATGCATAGAGCAAAACCAAGACATCAATAATACGGTGTTAATAGAATAACGATCTGCCCTACCTATCCTAAAGTGATTTGTCGCCTCATAGAATTAATATTATATATTATTTCTTTACAGATCGTCTACAGTTTCGTATATTCAGTACCATCATACTTCTTGTCAGGTCAACCTACAGATCCTTACCGATTCATCATGTTTGTAATCACTCTCTCAAACGTAGCACTGTTAGCGGAGGCAATGGGCAATGTTCTCGGGACTTGTTTTAATCCTGTGGTAAGTTATCTTAATGTGGTTTGTTTCAGGTTTCTAAGGGTTAGTGATGATTATTTATTTATGATACTGAGTTTAAATTTAGACTGCTAGTAGAGTAAGCCGTCGCCACGCCACTTATTTCTTTTCATAATGAGTTACATTAATTCATTTATACTAATTAATTATATGTTACATCATCAAAAGCGTTAGCAGCCAAAATTTTAAGTTTATAGTTCCAGAGATTCTGTAGTAAGTAGAATTATAAAACAGTCAGCCGGACATACAAAGTAATTTTATATGTATATAGCTTGGAAGTCTATTAATGCATTTATAATAACGATAATCTTTTTTTTGGTTTCAGAATGGTACTTTCTTAGGAGCAATATGGACATGCGCAATGATTGTTTTCGCCGGTTTTTTGGTGATGTTTGCACATATGACCCCCTTCATGCGAATAATTTCATATTGCTCCTTCTTGAGATATGCCTTCGAAGCACTCGTATTGGCAATTTATTCTAATGGGAGAGAACCGCTCAATTGTCCTGACAGTGTAGTTTACTGTCATTTAAGGTGAGGTTTCTCTTTACACTTATAATGGCGGTGATTCTCTTGTTAACATCACTACACAAAAATCTCTAATATTTAAGTATAGTTTTTTGATAACACAAATCTCAGCTATTCTTATGTTGAACGTTCAAACGAATAGCAAGTAACGTAGAAAAAAGTAAAAACTAAAACCCAACTACGACAAAAAGCGAAGCTAAAAAGTACGAAACATGACTTTCAGGACACACTATTCAAGGCTTAAAATGCCGTATTCACGCTTTGTTAAAGTGTTAAGATACGTTTCTATGTCAAGGGTTGTTTGTTTAAACATAAAATTTTTATTTCATTTAAAATGTTTTGGTGCAGCTATAATAATAATTTATTTGAGAAGTATATTTTAATTAACAAACCAAACCCACCGCAATAAATCTTCTAAACAGACAAGCATACCTACTAGACACATTTATTGAATTGAATAAATACGGACAAAGTTACAATCAAATCCCTAAAATATATATCTTTTGAAATAAGCAAGTAGCGCCAAATGATTCCAAACACGGGGCATAGTAATCTCAAATTGATTTTTAACACTTTATTACCGCTAGAGGGCGCCCCATTCCCTCATCATAACCCTCTTTTGGTTTGCCGTAGATAGGATAAATTGTTTATTTTCCTATTACTAGTACTTAAAGTTATTTTTAATGGCAAATGATTACCTAAAATTTTAACCAATATTTATTTAAAGGACATATCGCCGAAAATCCCCGGAACTAAGAATCATATGGAATTATAATTATTAATTTAGTTTATTCATTTAAAGCAAATATTCATATCAAATGTACACGTCGATTTTGAAAACAAATATTTAAAAATATTTCAATCAACAAGTTAAATCCTAAACCGGCAGAGCGACGTAATGCGATTAAACTGTCAAGAGATGTTCAATGGACTCATTTGTAAAATATCTAATCTGTGCTTCAGACCGAATAAATAAGTATGTCCTTACGGCTTAACATACTATTCATTATAGACCAGGGTAGAAGCCTCTTAGAAAATAACTAAAAGTGAAAATAAATTATAGTAGGATGAAACCCATTGTAAAAGGAGGAGAATAGTACAAAAATTAAAGGAAAAATAAATTACGGGCGATCTGAGGTCGGGAAGGGGGAGAGGGGGGGTTTTAGGGGAAAAAATGGCTTATCTCGATTTCCGGCAAAACTAGAAGTCCTATGGAAAAAAGTTAAATCGCAAAGTTGTAGGTAATAAAAAGATCTACATCTTTTGCATTTACACTTTTTTCACATAACGTCAAATTTTATGTGAAAAAACCAAGTTTTTTGTTTTTTATTTGTATCTTTTACAAATGAAATAATTTTTTAACGAAATTTTGTGAAAACTTAGCTTTTCATGTCCTGAATACACCGTAATTTATTTGATTTGAAATATCTATTTTTTCACCTCATTTTGACTGAATACCGAAAAAAAACCCTAATTTTCAATCGAAAATTCATCTGTCAAAATTTCAACGTTTTTCACAAAAATTGGGCGTTTTCTATTCGATGAAATTTCTACTTTCCGATGGTGTAAATATATATATTACCATAGTAAATCTTCTCAGAAAATGCAGAAAATGAAAAAACTCGGATTCGATTTTTTTTAAACGTTATTGATATATTTATTAAAATTTACATTTTAATCACTCGAAAAACGTAAGAATCCATGTTACAATGATCGATGAATCGATTCTGCAATAAACACACTTTTTTATCCCGGAAGAGATGCAGAGGCGTGTAAAACAACCCCTATTTGCCAATTATAATTTCAATCCTTATACACGCCAAGTGAAAATCTAAGCAATAGTTCGATAAGGTTAACGTATCTGTAACTCGAACTACCTGTTACAAGAAACCCCCGAGTCCTTTAATTAGGAATAATAATGTAATAAATAAGTACTTTGTGATCTAGATGATAAATCAATCTGTCAAAAATATATTTGTAACTAATATGTAATGTATTTTGCTTTTATAGGTATCCTTCGGAAGTGATAAAGGAACTGAGCTTCAAGCCAGACGACTTTTGGTTCGACACGATGATACTCGTATTGGAAATAATTGTATTTAGAATTTTAGCTTATTTCACATTAAAGAGAGGTGTAAAAATATCACACTGAGTGTACTCAGCACCTAATAGATATTGGTTTAAAGGTATTTATGAATTTATAACGAGATATTTTTATATATAATCGTATATGGGTATTACACTGACTAGTAAATAATTAGTTGCGTAGGATAAAAACGTTGCCAGTCTTGCCACAGTACATTTATGTGCGTCAAGAGTGTTCAACATGTAAAGAAAGCTTTATTATTTACACTTACTTATGTAGAACCTAGAATATATTTTCAAGAAGATCTGAAGAATTTGGTTTATATAAAAATATATTGTTCGAAGTTACTAGGTTAAATAAAATACACGGACTAAGTTGTGTACTTTCCTAGTAATCTTTCTTTTTAATATAAGTTTATAATGTAAACACTATCTATCAGTAGGGGTGAGGAAATGTTTATTAATTTAATATGTATGTGATATTTTTTACAATACAATAGAATACTAAGCACAAAATTGCCAAAAATAGAAGAAATGTTTTAGCGTGAATCCACTGATTTTAAAATAGTATCCACTAGTGGTTATTCTGCTTCTAAGTATCTAATATGTTTACAACAAATAATAAGATTTCAACAGGTTACTGTTTAGGTAAATGTTACTTTAACTACGCAATATTGTAATAAAGTACTTTAGATATTATAATCAAAAATTAAAACAAAGAAAATTCATAAACGAGGTTCACGACAGCCGAAAGTAATATACAGCGTGCGTAGAAACACAGTTCTTATAGGCGCTTTGAAGACTAACGGCCATCGCAAACTGGGCGACTTGTCGCCGCGTCTTGTCACCGTGACAAGACGCGGCGTCGTTGTTTCTTCGGGCGTCTCTGACGCCTAGTGTGCGGAGCTTAAAGCAAATTATATGAAATTTGACGGCCGCAGCCTGTCGTCTCGCCAAGTCGTCGAGCTGCCGCTGTCGCGTGTCGCCTAGTGATCGCGTAGGACGCGTAGTGTTATTTTCTGCGACCAAAATTGGCGGTTGGCGGCGTGGCAGTCATCTCTTTCTTCGTCGACAGTTGTCTCTTTCTCATGCATCGCAAAGCCAACTGATAACAACGCCAGTGCCGCCAACTACGAACTAATCTGGGGGCAGACCCCACTTGGAACCGGCACGAAATCCTTAAGGTCTGCGCTTCTAAGTACGCTGTTTCATTGCCAAAAACAGTGTTTCACAATCAATATCAGTATTTTGTAAAGATATCTCGATGTATTTGTGATGATGTATTAATGTGAGTTGTAATAAAAGTCAACACTATAGTTTTATAAAATGACGTGACTGACATTGATGAATCTTTATATACCTACTTAATAAGGTTGTTACTAAATTTTACGGAATGTTCTAACTTTGAATGGTGGTTAGAAAGCACTAATTTACATTTGTTTTTTGGACTTAATTTTCTTATACTTTCTACAGTAAAGTACCGATACTAAAGAATATAACCGTGATGTACCGATGTATAGCCTGACAGCCGTATTCGGCTACATTGACTGCTTCTCGATTCTGGTCAGTGCTAGGAAGTAGGAGCTATGTTGGTGAGCTCGTTGAAACGCTCACCAGTGCCTGGCGAGCGTAAGCATGACAACTAATTCCACTACCATTCAAAACTTCGCCTGCAGTTGGCAAATGTGAACCAAATGATCTGGACAAATGTCCAATTATTAAAATTGTCATAGTTTTTAGATTGTATGTATTTTCTGTGATAATGATAAGTTTTTATTTATTAGTACTTAAATAAAAATATTTTAAAAATGAAACTTGTTTTGCTTTTGACATATATTTATAGCTTTCTTCATATAATTTAATAAAGCAAAACTAATGGGCTAAAAACTGGAGTCAATAATATTACAAACCAAATGAATCTGGCTCTTTTATAGAGACTATCCGGTACGTGACGAGCGATATGATTTCCTTCAACAAAAATTTCATCTGTGAAATGCACACGTTGAAACGGTCAGAAGTACTAAAGGAATAGTCCTACAGTACTTCTAACCGTTTGTTTCCTTTAAGAATGAAAAATAAAATGCCTGTTCAATTTTTAGTAGCTTCACGCTAATTTTTATCTATGATACAATATTCAGGCGCATAGCTATACCTACATTTCCCAGGATTTTTGAAGTGAAAAAATATAATGTACGGATGCCTGGTTTTTACTCTTAATAGTTATTACAAAGCCAAAATTTCTGTTCCGTCGGTCGTAATGGGTCGAAAGTAAGGGTCGGTTCGGTCGATTGCGGTTTCGACAGAAAAACCAGTTTTGGTGGACACTAGTTATAATACCTTCCAAATCGCCCAGCTTGCATATTTTATATTTTTTTGAAATATAGGTGTAGATTTATAAAAAATTACAAAATGCCTACAAGATTAGATTAGATATCTTTGTACAGTAATAATTGTATAATATAGTACTATAGTATATCGCATCGTATGACATAGTCAACTTACAATGTAGGCATCTTGGTAGAGTATGTCGTCTAAGCCAGGACGGTGTTTTCGCCTTTTAGAATGGTGATAAGCGCGACATCAGATCGCCGATCGGTAGATAGACACAATAACATAGGAGTAGTAGAGCTTAGCTTAGACTGGAAAGTTTTTGTATTTTAGATACGGTACACTTAGCCTTACTAGCCCTTATCTGCTAAACAGCACTTTTTGTTTGTAACAGTATTCAAAAAGTTCTCATGACCCAGGGCCGTAGCTAGGGGAGGGCATTGCAGGGCAATGCCCTACCTTGAAATCAGAATGCCCTACCTTAAAAATATCAAAAACTAAGATATTTTTTTATAATTGAATTATTTGTAGTTTGAGATAAAAAAACGAAGGGATAGGACTCAAAACTTTTCTGAACATACCACAGTTTGTATATTCATTTCATATTATAATAATTCTTTGCTCTGTATATAGCATTTGAAGCGGCATCACATGAAGCAATGGGTCTATTTAATTACAATATCTGTGTAGCAGACGGTACTCCCCGTCCCATAGATTGCAATATGGACTACATTACAGTCTATGGGAAGGGGAATCCTTTTTTAAAATAAAACTAGCGTACATGTTTTGCGTGCAAGTGCACGCGTGTCATTTTTCATATATTTATTTCAATGAATATTTTTGTGTTGTTTGCATACATTTTTTCACTTAGGACCGACGTTACGAAAAAAAAGTATCCCTGTTACATTTGCGTCCGTCCTTAGACACGACCAGTACCGCTGTCGCCGAATCAAGAATAGCTGCCTGAATCTTGTCCCAACTGTCTTGAACCAATTTGCTCTCAGCTCCAGCGCACTTGTCAATGAAGGGCGAGGCGAACTTTTGAGACGTGACTTCATCAAACCGCCACCACCTGATCCGGCGTTGGCAGCGTTCTACATGTTTGTCTTTAGGCTTCACACAGAGGTCCATAACAAGGAAACGGTGTTGTGCAGTGAGACTCTCTCCGGGTATGACTTTGCAGTTGGCCACTTTGCTAATAGTGTGTCTTCTCGGAGGAAATCGATTTGAGTGCCTCCCACTTTTGTAGGTGATAAGGTGTTCCGGTTTCTTTTTAAAGAACGTGTCTCCAAGGCAAGATCGATAACCGCACATGTTCGTAAAATGTCTTCACCCTCTTTGTTGCGAATGCCATAACCGAAACCACCATGAACACGCTTATACTCCACACAACCCTCACCCACATGCCCATTTAGATCACCACCCGGAACGATTCCCTGCTACAAAGGAATGCCGCGAAGAACCTCCCTGAGTTGGCTCCAGAACGACATCTTTACGGTTTCGCTACAACCTGCCTGTGGCGCGTAAGCTCTTATCAGATGGGTAATAATTCCATCGATAAGCACCCTTACGACCATAAGACGGTCGCTACATCAACTCTAAAATGCCAGTCTGAAGCCACCCGGCAAGCACCACGGCCACTCCGTTCTCTCCACCAGGTGCCTCTGTGTATATCAGTTGGTAGCCACTCCCAATGAACCGGGATCTACTGCCCTTCCACCGAGTCTCCTGCAGGAACGCTACGGCTACCCTCCGCCTGGAGAGTAAATCGGCTAACTCCCTCGCACGACCGGTTAAGGTGCCAATGTTCCAGGTGGCAAAGCGGAGCTTACGTGTTACAAATGTTGGGCGTAACTTCTTTAACCCGCCCTGGACCCGGTAGCCCTCTTCTACTCGACACATGAGTCGGGCGAAGCTCCTGCGCGCCGTTTTCCGGCGGCGCCCTATCCGTGGCACTAACAGACCTATTGATCAATGCTCATTGGTGGTTACAGAAACTAATCAAGCAGATGTAAAAAAACCTGCTAAACCTCCTCCCATCTTTGTAGATAAAGTTGAAAATATACGGCCACTGAAACTGCTACTTGAGGAACACGCTTTGGGAAATTATGAAATAAAAGTGTTAGATGACAACAGAGTTAAAATTCAAGCTAAGACATCTGAATCCTACAGAGAAATTGTGAAACAATTAGAAGGAAAAGTTACTGAGTTCTATACATACAGACCTAAGCAAGACCGAACTTTTAAAGTTGTGCTGAAATCTATACATCCATCTACAGACTCAGAAGATATCCATAAAGCCCTAAAAGAACTAGGACATGACACAGTTAATATATGGAACATAAAGCAAAGGATAACTAAAAAACCTCTACATATGTTTATAGTGGAACTCCAACCAAAAAGCAATAACAAAAAGATTTACGATGTAAAAAGCCTTTTGAATTACCGCATAAAGTTTGAACCGCCAAGGCCCACACGCAACATTCCACAATGCGCAAACTGCCAACAGTATGGTCATACAAAATCATATTGTCATCGCACACCAAAGTGTATTAAATGCGCTGGAAATCATACATCTGCCGATTGCCCCCGTAAAGAACGTTCGGACTCTGTTAAATGCGTCCTTTGTGATGGAAATCACCCGGCTAACTACAAAGGTTGTTCTGTCTATAAAGAACTCCAAAAGCAAAAGTACCCCCCACTTAAAAACAGACAAACCTACGAGCCACGGGAACAAAAAGGCTTGAAAACGATAAGCGAGCCCAAGGATAAAATTGACTCCACGAAAACATACTGTCCAATCTCCAAAAAAACTTATGCAGACGTTTTAAAAACAACTGAAAATAACATTAATTCTACCGATAGCGAGAACAACCAGAGTCAAACCAATGAAATGAAACAGCTGTTAGAAATGTTCAAACAGATAATGAACCAAATGTGCCTAATGACAAATCTCTTAACAAACCTAATGACTATTATGAACAAAAATTCAACCAATTAAAATTAGTTCTTTGGAATGCCAACGGCTTACCACAACACTACCTAGAAGTCAAAATGTTTCTTGAGACCAACGAAGTGGACATACTTCTAGTATCGGAGACACACTTTACTGGAAAAACATTTTTTAACATTCCAAAATATAAGATGTATCACATGTTATATTTTGGAATTGTTGCATGGCGATTATACAACTTCTGTTAATGCCCGGAACAAGCTCCAACTCCTTGTGGACAGCTTTGACACATGTAGGGATGAGTATGAGCAGGCACTGAAAAGGATTAGGAAGCTGGAATACCAACTACAAAAAGCAGAGGAAAAAATATCAAGAATCGACACTCATAACCACAACAGCCTAGTAGCTGCTAACCAAAGTTTGTTCGAGGAGTTGGTTGCCCCGGGGTTGGATCAGGCTTTAGTTGATAGTCTCCATCCAGCTATGGTAATAGATCTCACAGCTGACGATGATACAACTACTTGTTCTTATAAACCTAACAGAATTGTTAAATGCAGCTTGAGAAAATTGAAAAAGTACATTAAAATTAAAAAGATTATTACCAAAACAAAAAAAATGATTCACAAACATAAATTTTTTATTAATAGTATGTCACTAAATAGGCAGAGAATTCATTTAATTGATCAGGTGACTATGTACTCCACAGAACTAGACAACATGTCGAGTCAATATATAAAAGATACAAGAGAATTACAAAATGAGATAGACCGTCTTGAAGAAAAACTTTGTAACATTAGTTATAAGTATGAAATATCTCAAAAGCAGAGCAAGGAGCAGGTGCTGGCTATTGGCAGGTTGGTTAATGCCTGTAATTGTAATGAGTCAATGTATTCTCTAGACAGCCCCAGGACAGCGCTAGCTCCTTCCTCGCTGACACCACAACCTAACACAACTTTTGTATCTGACAACAAGGATTCCCTTAAAAAAACAAACAAATTATACAAAAATTATAACATAGAAATGTTTAGTGATGAAATTGGAAAGGGCCTGGGTCCCTTAATGTTAAATACTCACTTGGGACATTCATTCAGTAATTATTGTATGCCTCACTCATCTTTTAATGGTATAATGGAAAAAGTTTTAAATTCCAAATCAAACTTCAATGTAAATACTTCATTAGTCATTTTTGTTGGTAACAGGGGAAATGTAAACAAGAAGAAATTCTTAGAGTATTTTGAATTATTATTACAGTTAGATGTAAATAAAATAGTATTGTTTACACTTCCTCTTAATAAAGGGTTGTCACAGGAGGAAAAAAATGTTAGACATAATTTAAATACAATGATGCACAATTTAACTTGCCAAATAAATGGGCCATATTGTAATAAATTTCATCTTATTGACACTAACAAGCTTGTTAGTAACAATATTTCATTGACAAAAGGTAGGCATTACCTTTCCAATTATTATAAGAGACAGATAGCAGTTTCGCTATCATATTATTTTTCTATTACAGCCAAGAACTTGGCTAAAACTGTTGCTTCTATTGAGCAAATTGACACCTGTAGTGACTTTGCCAATTCGTTGGCAGATAATTCTTTTGACATTTATAAAAATCTAAATGACATATCTAATAAGTTACCTGTTAATGTGATTGACATCTCAAATAATTTAAATTTACTGATAAGACAATAGAGACTACCTCTTGCATTATTAATTTGAACACTAGCAGAAAGTTCAATCATTGTAAATTAATTAAAAATAATAAGATAACTAATAAATGTAATATAATAGAGGCAACCTCTAACTTAAATATACCATATAGAATGGTATCAGAAACACCTAAAAGGACCACTTTTACTCTGGTGCATCAAAATATTCAAGGAATGTCTAGTAAGCACCTAGAGATTGAGTTGTTCATGAGCTGTGACAAAATTGATATTTTTTGTGTTACAGAACACTGGCTTAAAAGTCATCAGCTCATGTTCAATTTCAGTAATCACACATTAGGTAGTTCGTTCTGCAGGGAGCATGCTGTACATGGCGGTTCATTGATTTTGCTTAGAAAGGATTTTAGTTTTAAGAACCGTACTGATATTGTGGGCTTCTCTGTTGAACGGACAATAGAGATAGCATGTGTGGAGTTAGAGCAACTTATTGTATTGAGTGTATACAGGCCTCCATCCTCATTGTATGTTAGTTTTGAAAAAACTTTGAATGAAGTCTTGCAGAAAGTATGTAAATCAAACAAAAATGTAGTTGTGTGTGGTGATTTTAATGTAAACATATTGGAAGATACATCCTTGAGTTCAAGGTTTAAAAACCTATTTAGATCATACAACCTTGATAACATCTTTCTGGAGCCTACCAGGATCACTGCCACCACAGCCAGGTGTTTAGATAATATATTTACTGACCTATTGCCACACACTAAAGGAATAATAAATAAACTACATTCTGATCACTGTGGACAGATGTGTGCGTTTGATATAAAAAATAAAATAGTGGTAACACGAGATATTACTGTGGTACCTAAAACTGTAACTCGTATGGAAATTTTTAAAAATAAACTGCTTAGTAAACTGCCGTGCTTGGGTTATAATGATGATCCTAATCAATTATATAATGCTTTTTTTAACATGTATTGTTCAGAATTTGAGTCAACTTTTACTCCTAAGAAGTTATCAGTTAGGGGTACTACAACCTTCAGTGAATGGGCCACGGTTGGAATATTTAAAAGTAGAACACGGCTTTATGAGCTTTATGAAGAACGAAATTATAACACTAGTGTAGAATTTCGAGAATATGTTAAACAATATTCCAATTTATTTAAAAAAATATGTCATCTCGCAAAGGTTAATTACTTAAAATCTAAAATTAGTAATAGTTCAAATAAAATTAGAATGACATGGGAAATAATTAATGCCGAAACTGGAAAAGTAAAGAACAAAGGTAATAATTACAGTCTTTTAGTTGATAATAAAGAAATAAATTCCGATTTAGACGTTGCCACAGCTTTTGAAAAATTTTTCACAGACATTCCAGTTTCGACCACAGAGTCATTGAATTCGTCCCCCACTATTGCAGAATCATTATTGAAAGAAAATATTAACATTTGTAATACTGAGTTTAGATTTAGTTGTATCACCGATAGAGATATTGTTAAAACGTTCAGTGCTCTTAGTGTAAAGAGAACCTCTGACCTTTGGGGTAATTCTGTACAAATAACCAAATCAATTATTAACGTAGTTGCATCAGATTTGGCCTTAATTTTCAATAAGTGCATTGAGTGTGGTGTATTTCCTGACTTAATGAAACACAGTAAGATCATTCCTTTGTTCAAGGCGGGTAGCACGTCCGATCCTACAAATTATAGACCCATTTCGGTGTTACCTACTTTCAGTAAAATTTTTGAAAAAATTATACTGGATCAGTTACAAACTCACTTTAGCGCAAACAAAATTCTACACAAGAAACAGTTTGGCTTCAGAAGAGGACGCTCGACAAGTGACGCTGGTGTTGAACTATTGGAAAATATATTTAGTGCCTGGGAGGATAAACAGGATGCGCTGGGTGTTTTTTGTGACTTATCCAAGGCATTCGATTGCGTTTCTCATGAAACATTGATCAGGAAATTGCATCACTATGGAATAAGGAATACTGCTTTGGATCTTCTTATCTCTTATTTGGGTAATAGGACCCAAAGAGTGGAAGTTAATGGACAGAGGTCCCTCGGGTCTCTGGTCACTATAGGGGTTCCGCAGGGCTCAATTCTCGGCCCATTTTTGTTTCTCGTTTATATAAATGACCTACCTAATCTGATAAAAGATAATCAGGAGATAGTGCTATTTGCGGATGACACCTCACTTTTATTTAGACTAAAACGACAGCAATTAGTTACTGACGATGTGAATAACACTCTCTCCAAGGTCGTGAACTGGTTCAACGTTAATAACTTGCTCTTAAACGAGAAAAAAACTAAATGTATTAGATTTTTTACACCTAATGTTAAGCAGGTAAAAACTAATGTTCTGTTAAATGGAAAGGAGTTGGATCTTGTGGACACCACTAAGTTTTTGGGTATAACTCTAGATTCTAAATTGCAGTGGGGCCCACACATTGATGGCTTGTCGAATAGACTCAGTTCTGCAGCATACGCGGTTTATAAAATTCGCCAATTAACTGATGTAGACACCGCAAGACTGGTGTATTTTAGCTATTTTCATAGTGTAATGTCATACGGTATTTTGTTGTGGGGAAATGCTGCTGACATTCAAAGTATCTTTGTGTTGCAAAAGAGAGCTATTCGCGCAATTTATAATCTCAGTTATAGGCAGTCACTGAGGGATAAGTTTAAAGAAATTGGAATTATGACAGTCGCATCTCAATATGTATATGAAAATCTAGTGTATGTTAAGAAAAATATACATTCATTCACAAAGTTTAGCGACATTCATAATATAAACACTAGAAATAAAGATAAACTCGTGTTGCCAACGACTAGACTACAAAAAGTAAGCAAGTCTTTTCGATGTCAGGGTGTGAGATTCTACAATAAGATTCCAAGCAAATTTCATGAATTAAGTATTAACAAATTTAAGTCCTTGGTTAAACAGAAACTGTGTGACAAAGCTTACTACACAGTTACTGATTTTTTAAATGATAAATTTGCTTGGGACTGATGCTGCTCGCTCCCACAATTTTTGTTTTGTATAGTATTTTTTATTTATTTTTTGTTTTTTTTTTTTGTGTAAGTTTGTAAATGTGAGTATAGTGTAGGCTTGTAATGTTAGTTTATATTTTAGTAACTTTCTGGTGGTTTTGAGTGTTTCCACGGCCTACTCAAGTGTCCTGCTGGCGGCAGTGTCGTGTTCCGGGTTGTGGATCCTGACTACATCGGTTAGGCTACACGATGGCTGGGGCCCGTGTGCCGTCTGTATGGACAGGTCGACTCAAAACTATGGTTCTTTCTTCAAAAGGCCAACCCAGACCCTATACTGCACTCACATAGTTCTCTTTAATATTGTACACGGACTTAAAAAAAAAAAGAAAAAAAGACACCTCTGTGGTTTGTTTCGGCGTTTCTTCCCAGAGCGAGTCGTAGGAAATGCCGGCGTCTTCTAGCTATAAGTCCGACTTGTAAAAATGTCTGAAAAGATTTACTTACAGAAATAAATATCATTTATCATTTATCATTTATCATTTATCATTTACACTATGCACCCCGATGGCACCGCCCACGGTGGCTCGGCTATTTTTATCAAGGAGAAAATACGTCATTATGGTACAAACTCTTACCAAACTGAAAAAATACAAGCCACGAACATAATCGTCGAGGATGACAAAGGCCCGCTATTACTATCAGCACTATATATCCCTCCCAAGCACAACATGAAATGTGAGGATTACTCTGCTTTCTTTATTACCTTGGGTCAACGCTTTGTGGCTGGCGGAGACTTTAACGCAAAGCATAAAGACTGGGGCGCTCGAGTTACTACTCCTAAAGGACGCCAACTTTTGAAATCAGTTCAATCTCTCGGATTAATAGTAACTTCTACTGGAGAACCAACATATTGGCCCACTCACGAATGCAAGAAACCTGACCTTGTGGACTACTTTGTTAGTAAAGGCCTTCCCTCTTCTTCACTCAAGTGTAGTTCCTGCTTTGAACTATCTTCTGACCATTCACCAGTAATAGCTCACGTGAACTCTTCAGTGGAAAACACAGAGGACAACTGCAGATTGCATAACAATAAAACCAACTGGTCATACTTTCGCGAACTCGTCGAAAACACCTTGGACTGTAAAATACCTCTCCAATCAGACGTAGATGTGATTGATGCGGTGGAACGTTTTAACAATATAATTCAAAATGCTGCATGGGCTGCTACTCCCATCTTCAATGGGAATAGTCCAAATAACAAAAGCTATCCCAAAGAGACGTTGGAATTGATAAAGGAAAAACGTGGGGCTAGAAAACTTTGGCAGACCACAAAGTATCATGTGCATAAAACAAGATTGAACGGACTGATTAAGAAGTTTAAAAAATTACTTGCCAAGCAGAAACAAACTAGCACAGAAAATTACCTCAGAAGCCTTGATGTGACACCAGCCACTGACTATTCCCTTTGGAAGGCTACAAAAAAACTAAAGAGGCCTACCGTACACCGGTCACCTATAAAAAAGGAAAATGGTACCTGGGCAAAGAGTGACAGAGATAAAGCGGAAGTATTTGCGACTCATCTGTCTGAAATTTTTACCCCAAATGACGATCAGGGTTCCTCTAAGTTGAATGAAGTTTCAAATTTACTCACACAACCACACCAAATGGAACCGCCCATTAGGAAATTCACAAAAAGGGAAGTAACTCAAGTCATTATGAAACTCAATGCTCACAAAGCTCCTGGATATGACTTGATTACAGCCAGAGTTTTGAAAGAGTTGCCGGGTATTGGATATAAATATCTCACACAATTATTCAATGCCTGTCTTTTGAGAAACTTTATTCCGCCACAATGGAAGGTAGCTGAAATTATTTTAGTTCTAAAACCTGGTAAAGATGCTACTGATGTGAGATCTTACCGTCCAATTAGTCTCCTCCCGACAACGTCTAAAGTGCTAGAAATCCTGTTTCTTAGCCGCCTGGCCCCGGTTATTACAGCAGCGAAATTAATCCCTGAACATCAATTTGGCTTCAGACCTGCCCACAGCAGCATAGAGCAGGTGCACAGAATCGTGGAAAAAATAAATCATACTTTTGAGAATAAACTGTGGTGCTCTGCTGCCTTTCTGGATATCTCACAGGCCTTCGATCGTGTCTGGCATGATGGACTTCTGTATAAAGTTCTGAGGAACCTGCCCCTAAACAACTATCTTTTTATAAAATCTTACCTTGATGACAGATATTTCTATGTCAAATATGGTGACAACGTCACAAATCTACATAAAATAAGGGCTGGGGTACCTCAGGGTAGTGTGTTGGGACCAATGCTCTACTTAATGTATACTTCAGACCTACCAAACACAGAGCACGTTCTGACTGGGACCTATGCTGATGATACTGCAGTGCTAGCGGTCGACAATACAGCTACTGGAGCTTCAGGTAAGCTCCAAAACAACCTAGATGAG
This sequence comes from Phragmatobia fuliginosa, assembly GCA_932526445.1. Classification (NCBI taxonomy): domain Eukaryota; kingdom Metazoa; phylum Arthropoda; class Insecta; order Lepidoptera; family Erebidae; genus Phragmatobia; species Phragmatobia fuliginosa. The sequence continues at coordinate 7,309,673 of OW052064.1, read as the reverse complement.
CTATCCCGTTGGCTAAAGGACTGGCGAATAAAGGCTAACGAAACTAAATCAGTGCACGTAACATTTAGTTTACGCCGTGATACGTGTCCCGAGGTTGAGCTCAATCATATCAAAATACCACAGGCTGATGACGTAAGATACTTGGGTGTATACCTGGACCGCAGGCTGACTTGGAGAAAGCATATTGATACCAAGAGAAAAGCACTAGATCTGCAACTCTGCAAACTGCAATGGCTAATGGGCAGGAAATCACAATTACATCTAGAAAACAAGCTGCTTCTCTACAAGTGTATCTTAAAACCTATCTGGACCTATGGCATTCAGCTGTGGGGAACAGCTTCGTCTTCGAACATAGAGATCCTGCAACGATTTCAGTCAAAGACTCTGAGAATGATAACTGGAGCACCCTGGTATATCACAAACACGCGTCTCCACAAGGACTTGAAAATTGAAACCATCAAGGAAGAAATAGCAAACTCTCTTCATAAATACTCTGAAAGGTTAAATCGCCACCCAAATCTTCTGGCAAGAGAGCTGATGAGCATAGAACCAAAGTCAACTTTTAAGAGGTTGAAAAGACGTGCTCCTCAAGACCTGACCGCATGAGGAGATAGCGCCAATATGGACATATCACAGGATATTGTGCCGTACACGCCTATTTCATAACCATACAAATATCCAGCTCAATGTCGTAGAGACAGATCGCAGGACATAGATAATACAAAAAAAAAAAAAACATTCTGGGAAAACTATTGTTTTGCTTCAACATTACTTAACAAAACTGTTTTTAGCATCGTTAGAAAACAGTGCTTTTCTTATCATCTAGAAGGAGACCATGTCATAAACACTGAAGACATTAATTTAAGTTGTCATCATGAGGAAGCTGACACATGCATAATGTTTCACATAAACAAAGCACCTACAGAGACAAAAGTTTTACTAAAAGCTGATGACAACCATGTCTTAATTATTTTATCAGGCAATATTCACAAAGTACCTACCTACCAGATATGGAAATTTGTCGGGCTGGTACAAAACAAAAAAACGAAGAAAGATGAAGGTTTTATAAATTGTACGCAATACGCAACTAGCGGCGGAGTTAGGCCCAATTTTATGTCGTGCACTGCATCATTCCATGCATTTACTAGCTGTGATTATTTAGCTGCGTTATATAATAAAGGAAAGATCAGAAAAGAAAATAAAGAAAGAAAGAAAATAATATTTATTTTGATACTTATACGATAAGACACAACATCTATAAATCTAATAATTCAATAATCTAATTATTCAGATGATATCGACACCGATATAGACAATGAATGAGAAAAGATAAAGACATGTATAATTATAAAATTTCCATGTAGAATAAGTATAATTTTGAAGACATAATTTGTAAAATAAATGTTTTTTTACTTTTTTAATAAAAAAAATTGAAATAAAAGTCAGAGCAAGTGGAACATAAAGTGATGACGTTAGTCATTGCTCTGATTGACTTATAAAAATAGTGTAAATTGATGTGTAGTAATTATCCCAAATTAAATATGATAATATTGATAAGATTAATAATGAAACAAGCCGTGTATAATCCAATGAAATCAGAATCATTACTATAACTGAACATGGAAGAAATAAACAAAGAAACTCCGATTTTCTTTAGGGATTCTCATTATAGATGATTAGAAAAGTGATAAAACAGTTTTAATGAAGTCATATTGAAGCAAAACAATCGTTTTCCCAGAATGTAGCTAAAAATTTGAAAAAAAATCCTTTGGAGGAAACGGATTTTTTTTAAACTGTCGCTTAAGTTTTTAGGCCTGGGTTCTAGAGGCCCGTGAATTGTAAATGGAACATAAATTCTTTCCAAATTTTCACGTTCGCAATGTTTGATGGAAGGTGACAGGTGCCTGTCAAAAATTAAATGAATTTATTTTGTATTAAGATTAAAAAAAAGCAAGTGAGTGTATATATTTAACACTAACATACCTGTTTACACCTGGCAACCCTAATGTTGCGGCTGACTGAGAGCTGGCAACCATTTCTTTTTAAATTCGTAACATTATTTTCTTTCGAATGTCGTAGAATTCATTAGAAAAACATATAGCTGCAAATTACATCAGCGAAACAATTTTACTAAAATTAATTGCAGGTAATTGCGGCTAATTTGTTATAGGCAACCTATCCCTAATCCATTGTTTACTTTATAAACAATCATTTAAAATTAGTTTCATCGAAAAAACAAATACCTGCAGAATCGAGCAGTGGGATCTTGTACTAATAGCATTTGCCTATAATTACGTCTCTTTATCTAATTACTATAACTACTAATTTTTATACAGGCTAACTTTGACAGTGTTTTGAAGTATTTTTTTACATAATTTGACCTACATAATTGACGACGATTTGCTCTATATGGAGTGGGGTGAATAAACATTTTATGGTCAAGTGTTCATAAATTATTATTTTTTTCTAATTATTTTAGCTTCTTTTCTATTTTTTTACACAAAAAATGTTGCCTTAAACGTGTTTTTAAAGGTTTTTTGATACTAATTAAAAATATGTATAACAATGCCAAATGTCGTAGACTGATTATTGATTATTTTATAAAATATAAGACAAAACTGGAAATTAATGGTTTTATTACGTCGGTTATACCCATTTAGAAGAAAAACATAAACCAATGTTACCCAGATTAATACAAAATATACCTAATAATTACTACTTTTCTATGAATGGTTCTATGTGTGTCAAAGTTACCCATGTAATGACGGTAACTTTGACAGACTAGAAAATCAGGTTTTCCTAAGGACTGATAATTTTTTAGAGAATTTAATTAATCTTTACGGGTGAAAAGTGTTATGAGAGCACTAACAAAGCAAAATACAGTCGTGTTGTATGCTTGAATTTTATAATATTGTGTAAAATATCGCAATTATCTGTCAAAGTTACCCAGATTGACTGTACGTCAATTATGATAATTTTTTTACTTCCGCCCTACCATTAAGCAATGCTGCCCTACCTCAAATTCGACTCTAGCTACGGCCCTGGATGAAGCCAGGATATCTCTGCATGTTTAAGACGGACGTCAGCGAGTACTACATAGACAAGGAGAACGCTTTGCAAAGGCATGTTTTCGAAGAAATCACACCTTATGGAGGGGGCTCTGTTATGTTTTGGGCAGGAATAAATTCTATGGATCGTACGGAGTTAGTCTTCATCGACAACGGTACACTGACTGGACACCGATACATAACGGAAGTTCTAATTTCTTACGCACAACCCGCTTTAACCACTCTTGGCGAAAACTCAATTTTTATGGACGACAACGCTCGCGCCCACTGGTCTGGCGATGTGGCAGCGTATATGCTAGAAATCGGAATTCGTCATTTGGACTGGCCACCTAGAAGTCTGGACCTCAATCCCATAGAGCATGTCTGGGACGTTCTGAAGCGATGAGTGAGATCAGTGCAGCCGGCTCCGCAGACCATCAGAGAGCTAAAGAATGTGATTACCGCGGAGTGGGAACGTATTCCCCAAGAAACCATAAAAGATATACTCGCTAGCATGCCCAGACGAATGCAAGCCGTGATTTCAGCAAGAGGGGGTCACACTCAATACTGAACTTTTATCTGCTTTTAATGTATTCAATAAAAACAAAGAAATTAACGCGTTTCATTTTTATTTGGCGAGCAGGTACAATTAGTGTTTTGAGCTCAAACATTATTTCTCAATAATTTAATCAAAATGTTATGATAAAACTGATGAAAACTATTCCTTCCTAATTAATTTATAAAATTCTGAGGGTAACAATACCTAAACTTGTCAAACTTGTCCTCGACTTACCGTCCAAACGGTAAGTGCTAGAAAGATGAAACTTTGCCTGAATGTGTATTGTAATTACGCCGACAAAGTGCTACAATAAAATTATGAAAAATATTTTTATTTGTGGTTCCTCTCCTACACGTAAAGTGGGGATGTTTTTTTTTTCTCGGGGCTACTCCATCATGTGGGGTATCATTAGATAGGTCTTTTAAAAATAATAAAGGGTTTCTAAGAAGATTTTTTTGCGCGTTTGCGAGAAATTCCACTTTAAAGGCCACTTTTATGTAAAAACGGGGCGTCCCCCCCCTCTAAAAGCTGAACGGCTGGCTCATAAAATCTGGGAAAATTCCTGATAGTGGTCCATATAATAAACTTTGAAGGAAAACTATAACGGATTCGATGACTTTGTTAGTTCAGGAGTTATAGAGGCTTAACTTTTACAATGCGCTCACTTGGAAAACGTCCTATAAAATCAACGCATTAATACGTAAACATAACAATTATCAATTGGATACGATTTTCAATCCACGTTCCATTATGGGTGACTGAGGAACCCTTTCCTGCGCGTGGCCTGACACGCACTTGGCCGATTTTTTTTTATAATATCACTGTAAGTTACCGTTACTCGAACGACGACAGAGGGGTGTCACGCGGGGGAACGGTATCACGTTTCGTTTTGAGCCAGGTGCCATCTTAGCTCGTACGAGTTATAAATAGCAACTTATGTAAAAATATATAAATACCATACATATATTAAAGTATTATGAAAAATAAATCAGTCATACAATGCATCTATCGAGAGCAAAGAGCACTTATGATTTTGAGAAGCCAAATAGGGATCTTTAACCATTTTCCTAAACGCTGTCAGTGTTTCGGCACGTTTAATTGATATTGGCAAACTATTCCACAATCTGACAGCTTGCACCGTAAAAGATTTGTCATAAAATTTGGTGGTGTGGCTAGGCACCATTAGCTCCAAGGATTCTGACAACCTTAAGGAACTCAAATGTGTGTCACTGAGGCATTTAAAACGTTCCTTTAAATAAAGTGGGGAAAAGGGATTAAATAAGATGCTGTGAAGCATAGAAAGAATATATAAATAAATCGAATTGGGAGCCACTTGAGCAATTTGCGAAATTCAGTCACATGATCATATTTGCGCAAACCAAATATAAATCTAATGCAGAAGTTTTGTAGGCGCTCAAGTTAATCAAGCTGCTCCTCGATGATATCGAGTTAACTGACATCAGAGGAATCAAGTATAGAAAGGAGTATGGATTACTTTTTTACATACACTTTAGTACATGAATTTTACTTCTTGTGTAAAATCTAGTGAACACGAATCAGTTCTTTTTAGAGTTCCGAAGTTCATGACTTGGAACCCTTATAGTTTCGTCAAGTCCGTTCGTCAGTCCGTCCTCGACTTACCGTCGAAACGGCTAGTGCTAGAAAGGTGAAACTTTGCATGGATAGGTATGTGTTTTATCACGTCGACAAATCGACGATGTACATGCTAAGATGTATCACTCTAGTAGGCCGATATTTCGATATTTTAAGTATAATATATATTGTCCCTCTCCCTCACCCCTCGTCCTAATCGTTTATAGTTTTTGTGTGTGATCAGACAAATCAATTTTGGTCTATTTATTATAACGTTAACGTGAATTCATATTTATTTAGCCTGTACTATTACAATAACTGAATCTACACTGCTAATGCTTTTGCATTACAAACATAATTTGAGCAGAGCAGTGAGCTTACAAACATAATTTTTTAACAATTAATACGAATAGTGGTGCGCGCCTTCGTAGATGGCACTAACTATTGCTTAAATCACTGCTTAATATTAGTTTCAACAGTATGTTTTATTAAAATTGGATAAAAAAGTAAGAATAAGTTTATTTTTCACATCATTTAAAGCTACTATCTGTGATATAAATCATATTAAAAAAACGATGTATTGAGTTATTCGATATTGATATATCGAAATCAGCGATTTGTTTAAATCGATATAATAAATATGTTACGGCGTCGATATTTTGATATTTATCGGTTTTCCGATGTATCGTTGCAAGTCTACTCACACAGTTCATATAAAATAGAGAGAGCCAGCCTATTCTTAAATCATAATCAAGAAAGTCAAAGATTACAAAAGTTTTAAAGAAAACTAAGCACACAGCCATCTCGCGAGTTTTTGAGTAGTTAAACCTTCAACCGGAAACGCCATAATATTATGAGTACATTTAGTTAATTGTTGATGTCGACTTTCAAGGGTAAAATATTGATTCACTGAATCAACTCAGACCAAATTGTCAAGTAAAAAAAATGATTTATTTTGATCTGAAAAATCAATTCTTCGATTAATCGATCTAAGATCGCCATCCCTATTGTCAATGTCAATTCATTCATTCATACTCCTTCGTAGCATAGATAATACACTATATGTTCGTAGAGATTGCGAGTTCAGCTGGTTCAGCCGTCAGCGACTATCGAGTTGAACAAGCAAGTTCATTACACCGAATTTCCGACACCTAACACCTACACAAATAGTAAACAATTAGCTAAATTTTATCTTATAGTTAATATTGCCTTATCTAACCCAATTTTATGAGCTTCTCGAGACATAGTTACGTGTGCCGGTGTTTACGTGAGATAAAAAGAATACAAATTTAAAAAATGTAAGTTTTTAAAAAGTTTTATTAAACTTTATGATCAGGTGTTTTAGATTACACAAATATATTAGTTCAATTTATTATTTTAATACAGGTGGAAAGTCATTTTGTTAAGTTTTTTACTTCTCGGCGCTGTTAACCTAACCGACGTTACTTACTATGAAATATTAGGAGTATCAAAAAAAGCTACTGCTCAGGAAATAAGACAGGCTTACAAAAAGTTAGCGGTAAAGTTTCACCCGGACAAGAATCCAGTAAGTATAACTTCAATAATTCTCAAAACTTCAGTCATTACTTAAAGACAAATTAAGTAAACACTGAAATGGAACATTCTTATAGTATTACTTACTTACTGATTAGATTTGTCCCCAGTCAGTATATTGATTAAGTCTAAGCAACAACCTTGATTTCAAAATAGTAATATTGTATATCTATCACTCATCATTTTTAAATGTCAACTACATGTTTCTCTGTAGCATTTTGTAGCATTCTGGTTGTGCCAGCTCATTCATGCTGAGGAGTGCCTCTCCTAAATCCATACAAATAAATAAATTTAGAGTGTCTGTTTGTAACCAGTTTTTATTAAATGCATATCAAAAGTATTTACGGTACTGACATCCAAAATTGTTTTTTTTAATTTTTTGCTGTCTGTCTGATCCGGGTAATCTCTAGAATGGCAGCACCGATTTTAACAGGACTTTCACTGGCAGATGGCTGATGGCATAAGGAGTAACTTAGGCTAATTTTTAGGGTTCTGTTACCAAATGGCTAATAGCGGAACCCTTATAGATTTGTCATGTCTGTCTGTCTGTCTATCCGTCCATCCGTCCGCATTACACAGCCCATTTTTTAGGGTTCTGGACCTCGAAAGAAAAATACGGAACCCTTTTATAGGATCAGCTTGTTGTCTGTTAGTCTATCTGTGGGATCCGTTTTAGATTTCTGTAGCCAAATGGTAAAAAATGGAACCCTTATAGATTCGTCATGTCTGTCTGTCTGCCTATCTCTTTGTCCGTCCGTCCATCCGTATATCACAGCCTCTTTTATCCGAAACTTTAAGAACTGTACTGTTAAAACTGTTTGTAAGTATACTTATTCTGTGAACCGCATTAATATTTTCACACAAAAGTAAAAAAAAAACAATAAATTTTGGCAGTTACTTAGAACTGAAACTCACATTTTTTTTTCAATAAGCCCTTACATGTGAGGTATCTATAGATAGGTCTTCAAAAATGATATTGAGGTTTCTAATATTTTTTTTCGAAACTGAATAGTTTCCGCAAGAGGCACTTCCGAAGTCCTAAAATGTGACGTCCTCCCCCCTGTAACTTTTAAAATAAGAGAATGATAAAAACAAAAAAATATATGATGTATATTACCATAAACGTCCACTGAAAATTGAAAAAGATCTAGTAAGTAGTATTTTTTAATATGTCATAAATCGTAAACCACAATTTACCTTTCATTCAATCAAAACACTATTATTAAAACATCAATCAAAGTTACAACAAACTATAAAAACTTTTACTTGCTGCTACGGAACCCTTCTTGGGTGAGTTTGACTTGCACTAAGTACCCTTTTTTAGACTAGCTTCACTCCACGGCATTACTCGAGATTACAACAATAACCACGAGTAACACCGCGGAATTCGGCTAGTATAAAATAACATTAAATGATTCGCTTATTCTAAAAAACAAATTATCCATACATTCCATCCATTTGGCTCTGGCATCATCTCACATTGGAATTGAGTGAGCAGTAAACCAGAAAAAGTTGTTTCAAGAGAAGAATGCACAACATTTTTTTTACTGTAGTTACTGTTATTTTTCTAACAATTAACTATATTTCTTGTACAGACATGTTTGAATTGAAACCTAGATATTATGAAGTTCATTTCACCTACATACCAAATAATTGTTATTTACACATTGTTTCTTTCAGAATGAAGAACAACAAGAAAAATTTTTAAAGATTACAGAAGCATATGAGACATTAAAAGATTCTATTAAGAGACAAAACTATGACCGATATGGCTCACAGTCATATTCGCGAAAGTACGACTACAGGTCGCAGTCCGAGTATGACAACTTGTTCTACAATGGGTTGTATCACAATGATCCCTATGTAGATACCTTAACAGGAGCCACTTTCCGTAAGTATGATATAAAAATTAATTTTATCTCAACTTTATGAAGCTTCAATATTCCTTAAACAAATTCAATTATTGTTTGTTATGACATTTTGATCCAACAGTAATTTACATAGAACTTTTTGTTTTTTGCATGCATTACAATATTAAAAGAGTTGTTAATAATTACTATTATTTGATTAAAATTACAAAGTTTAAATATAATATAACAGGCATCTTTCAATACTATTGCTATTTTTGTATCTCAATTACGATTTTTTACACAAAGTGACTTCGTCAACACAACTTAAGCAGTTAGTGATAATTAGGTTCTGTAGAAATGCTGTTATTAGACTTTCTAGTTCTCTAACCTCATGTATCAAATTTCTAGAGATGTTTGTATGAGGACCTGGACCAATGATATAACATGCTCTCAGTATGTTAGGCATGGTCATCATAGACGGACTGGGCCAGGATAAATTTGCAATGTGATGCTATATTCCATGCGCCCCTTCCTTAAACAGATATGATAAAAAAGTATTTAGTCTCTATTCATGTATAAAAAGGTAAAATTATCTTATAATACAATTATGAATTGTTATTTATTTCTATTATTTCAGCCAGTTACTTGAAGGATAGTTTTCACTTCATAAACTTCTATTCACCTTTTTGCCCTCCGTGCCAAAATATCGCTGATAACTGGAAAAAGCTAGCTGAAATATATAAAGGAATAGTAAGTCTTTACTTTTTAATTGCAGGCCGATCCAAGAGTTGTGTGTTTGATTCAGTTAGACAAAAAATTTAGTAATTAGCACCATTTGTTTTTCTGTATATATAAGTACTAGCTTTGGTCCGCGGCTTTGCCTGCTTGTATGTCGGTTAAAACGGTTTAAGTAGCCTATTTCCTTCATTTTTGTCTATAATATACCAAATTTAATTTAAATTGGTTCAGTAGTTTTGGCGTGAAAGCACGACAGATTGACAGACAGTTAATTTTGCATTTAAATATTATTCAGGATTAATAAGCTCGTTAAAGCTTATAAATTCGGCTTAAATGTGGATTTCCCCTTTTTATGTAGTGGTATTTTGTTAAAATAAATAGCTTATTTTTTTGTACAATTTCAGGTGAAAATTGGTGCAGTAAACTGTAAATATCACAGTTCGTTTTGTTATCAAAACATGAGAATAAACAGTTATCCCACACTTCTCTTCTATCCAAATGTAAGTATACATCTATTTATATCTATATTATGTTAAATATTAAAATACGAATTACGTTAGGTGGCAGCAGAGGTTGCAAAAAAAACCTTTTTTACTTAAATTAACTTTAATTAAAATGCAAATTACAATTACTTATTATAACTTATTACTAAGAGACTATCCAAGTCGGCGATCGACCAAAAAGTGACGCCGCTCCTCGATTCCCATGCATGTTGCACCAAGGTGTCGTCTTCGTCACGTTGCGCGATGTCAGCGTTTTGAATAAAGCGTGTGACCAAGTGTAACCGAGGCCAATGCCTATACTAGCAATAACGCCTGGCTATGCCTGCGTAACATACGCCTCAGAGTTAAAAAAAATATATGTCCAATTTATTTGGGACCGAGTGAAAAGGTGTGGTTTCATTTTTACGAACCTACGAGTAAATTGCTCCACCTAGAGCAATCATCTGGATTTATTTCGAATTGAACAGTACATAAATAAAATATTTGTTTATTTAGATGTTTAAATCAAAAAGAAAGAAGTATGTAATGCAAACATAAATATTTTTTTCATGTGGTAATGAAGTGTGTCATATAGTGGGTGTCGCAAGAGTTGATTATGTGATGTAACAAAAACAAATGATGGCGAGCGACGGTTGGTTTTATTTCGTTGTATCAAATAAAGTTGTGTTTTGAAGAACTTTAGTTTGAATTTTAATTGTTACTGTATTAGGCCGCTTGTACACGCGTGACGTTTCACCGCTGTGTATGTAAACAAGCTCTCATAGTGATCCATATAACAATGCGTGCCGTACGTACACGCGCCAAATTAACAGTAGTTTTTTATGCTGAAAAAACGTGTACAAGCGGGGTTAGTCTCCTCACCTCCACTCAGTCCGTCGGCGTTGACCCTAATGAAGCAAACTCTGCAAGACAACAGTGCATTGAAATTAGAAGAAGATCACAAATGGCTAATCAACCAACATATGGCCAGTGTGATGTAGTAAGTTATTTTTTTTAATTTCTTACCTGTATGGAAGATATTTTAAACGATGAAACATTTCAAAACTTTTTTGGTAAAACAGTTGCTGCCATCCGGAAGGTATATCGGACTCGAATCGACCAAAATCGCACCCCGTCACGGGTACTAGAAGCCGGGGAACCAGGTGTACCCTCGAAAGTTATTCCACGGCTCCCCGACGTACTTTGGGCTACCTGTAGATAATTTTCCCCTGTGTAGGAACCCCAATGTTACATATTTGTACACCTTTAATTTAAAACTATATATCTAAAATATAAATTTAATCCTACTTTCCAAGGAGAGATAACATTCTATGTCCAGCAGTGAACTAAATCTTAGTAATGAAAAGATTTAGAAAAGGTGTCGATACTGGTCCTCAATGACCTATTCTTTATCACCACTTTTCTCCTTCCACATAATGGTGGTTCCTTCCTGCAGGGTAAGAATGGTAACTTCGTGTACTACCGAGGCGACCGCTCCCTGGAATCTCTGGACGAGTTCGTGCTGCAGTTCATCCGCAGCCAAGTCCACGTGCCTGTTGTAGCACAGATCAGGAACACTGACAGACCCATGGCGTACGTGATGGGCGCCAATAGACTCGACAGAAATGCACTCACTAGGATCGCATATCACTTGGTAAGTTGTTTATTCAGATACTTAAATCCGTTTGTCATAGCTGTTTTAATACACATCATATTCACGCGTATTTGTATTCGGTAACTTTCGATAAATAATACAAACACTCGACACATGATTCATATTCTTAATGTGAAAGTTGTTTATTAAAAAAAGAGTAATATTGACTATTGACGGCTTAATCACATACAATGCCAACTAATTTCAAACTATGCAGAGATTGCGTACATAATTAGAAATTTATTAATTATTATATAAAGAAAACACCCAAACTCTAAAACTAATATTTTGTTTGCGATTATGGCATTGAGGGTGGGAAAGGTCCAACCTTACGCCATTTCGTACGGATTCAGTTGACATTGCGCTGAGCGACTATGACATCACCGTCTTCTTATTCTTTTGATGAAATGACAACCAGGCGAATATCAGTTATTTCTGCCAATGTCAAGTAATTCATGTCCTCAATTGTAAAGTCTTCAAGTCGTCGTCGTAATAAATTTAATCATAAAAAAATGTGGATTAGATGAAATGGCCGTCTTCCGAAAAAACCAAAAAACGAGCTCCCCGAGATCTCCTTGAAACACCACTTAAAACGAATGAAATTTAGGTCGAAGTATATCATTTAATTTATGCTGTGTATTTTTGATTTGAATATCACAAACATCATAAGATGAATAATGCAATGATGTATCTTCTGTAACTTTTCCATTCACGCACTTTTTACAGCACGGTTTAGTACAAGTGGTGTTGGTAGAAGATGATAATATGCGCAAAAAGCTGACCAGGGATGACTACACTACAGTGGTTTTCAAATACAAAGACATCAACAGAGAAATTGAAAGTATGGATGAAAAGGCAATATTACAAGAGATTGTTGAAGCATTGCCGAAGGTTGAACAAATTGATCCAGAGAAACTGAGGGTATGGACATTCTTAAATATTTCGGGCATCTGACACAGAATATCATCTAGTCCCAAACTAAGCAGAGATTGACTAGACTAGAAAACTAATATGAATAAATAAATACTTTGTTTTTGTAAATACATAGGTACCTATTATACGTACTCGTAGAAAAGACCCATACTAGAAAAGACTATATTTTTTTGCAGATCATACATACGTTTAATCCGACCCGTGAATCAAACACGAAACCTCTTGATCAGTCGCATACACTAACCATGACACTGCCTACAAGACGAACGAAATTTTTACACTAGAATAATTGAGCCTTAGTGACTCTTATAATCTCTAATTAATTAACTTTTCTTAAGTACTTACTCTTTTAGCATCCCTAAATCGTTAAAAAATATCTTCAAAAATAATAATAAGTATTTGTTTTTGTAGGAAATAAGAAATGAATTACGTGCCGGCTCACGTAAAGCCTGGGTTTTGTTCTTCTCGTCTGTGGGAGTTGACAAGTTGCAGTTATATCAAATGCAAATTGCATTCCCTCACATGAACTTTGGTAAGTTATAGAGTCGGGTCGGCATTATCTTATATATTTATATGTTACGCTCAAAAAACAAAAGCACTAATGGTTTTCGAAACTCAGAGACGTTGCGTTCAAGTTGTTTATTCCTACAGTTGTAGTCCGTATTTTGTCCGGTATAACATCCAAATACGTTTGTTGTTATACATAACTTCTAAAAGTAGCTTCATGCGTAAATAGAAATCCGGAATTATTTTATTATGTACTTATTAGGTGACTACACCTATGATGTACATTTTTTTTTGCCTGAAACTGAAGGTGGAAATTGAGTCAACAAAACTCTCAGAAAGGGTTTTTCAGGAATCTTATCTTTCTGGAAACCGATTGGATTTAAAAGGTGATACAGCTAACTAAATGCATTTATTGGAAAAATATTGGATTTATTTTAATTATAATAACAACAATAATGGGTTATTGTATTTTTAAAGCAATAAGTTGCATAGTGCCGACACAGAGCCGACTGAGGGAGTGTAAGGTGAATGAGTGGGTTTAATGTTGTCAAGTGATAGTGAGTGAGTAACAGTTTGTCTTGTATTGTAAAAAAATAGTTTTACATGGTAATATAAAATTTATTTACTCACGTCCTGGCAAGTGTAATGATTGCATGCAAATGGCTCGCATCGCAACGCATTTAGCTATCGTCAACTGATATTAATTCGTGTATAGTGTATTTTAAGTCTTTTAGCCTTCTACGGACGCATTCTGTGTATACCGATCGTAGTCGAACTTATCAATATATCAACGGCAGAAAGCGGAAATTTAAATATTCAATTTTATTTTCACCTGAGCCAAAAATCTTTATTAAAAATGTATAACTTAGGTCTATGATAATTGGTCAATAAAGATAGAAAGTCAAAATCAAAAGAACATTTTTCTCTACCTAAATTTCAAGTAATGATATGACACATGATGAAAAATCGTTCGCTGTTTTTTTTTCTGATCAAAACTATACCAAAAGTCGTTGTAATATTTCTGGGATACTATATTTCGGCTTTTAAGTTCTGCTATGTACACTTTAAATACACGATAGAATTAGTTTATATATTGGTGGAACCAAGTAGTGTATGTGGGGAAGTATTTGTTGAGCGTGTGGTGTGTGTAGGCGAGGTGTCGTGCTCGTCGTGGGAGCAGCTGTGCTCGTCGCTGGGCGTGGTGGGGGGTGCGGGCGCGCGCTGGGCGCTGCTCAAGCGCGCCGGCACCTACCAGCGCGCGGCCCCCACCGCCGACCTCAAACACTTCATACAGACCGCGGCCGAGGCGCTCAACCTGCACTCGCTCTCCCCCTCCGACCTGCTCAGGATACTCGACGGCGGTGAGCACTCTCTACTGCTTTTCACTCTACTCTTACAAGTTTTCATTTTTAGAGTCCCGAAGTTTATGACTCGGAACCCATATAGATTCGTCATGTCCGTCCATCCCTCCGTCCGTCCTCGACTTACCGTCCAAACGGTAAGTGCTAAAAAGATGAAACTTCGCATGAATTATGTCGACGAAGTGCTACTATAAAATTATGAAAAATATTTTTATTTCGGGTACCAAATTGTGTGTGGTATCATAGGGTATGATAGGTCTTTTAAAAAAAATAAAGGGTTTCTGAGACGAATTTTTGATTTAGGTATCCGTTTGCGAGAAACTCCACTTTAAAAGGCACCTTTTAGTAAAAATAGGATGTCCACCCCTCTAACAGCTAAACGGCTTACTCAAAAAATCTGGAAAAATTCGTAATGGTGGTCCATATAATGAACTATAATGAAATTAGTGTCCAACCAAAACAGAATTTTCAGCCGAAACCGAAACCGAACCTTCGGTTTTGGTCGCAGTTTCGGCCGAAACCGAAACTTATTTGAATTTTTATAGCATGTTCAATCTATTGTATTTTTACACATATATAGACAGTTAACACGTGTAAAAAAATAAACTATGTAACGAAAATGGGTACAAAATTTAATCCAACAACAATTACAAATAAATATAGTAATGTTTGAATCAAACATCACAGGTATCTTCACATATCTTTTAAGTGTTACATTAATTTCTACATAAATTCATATTGTATAAGTTCTAGGGAATAACTCAACAGAACCAAGTAAAATATCTAATGAATTCTGTTCTATTACAACTTACAACCTATTTATTTTCCACTGTAGGACAATACTCTAAATAATGCCATTAAAATATTAAAAATACATCATCATTATGTAAAAACAAATGCTTACCTAATGAAGTAATAATGTTTGCGCGAGAAAAACCACATACAAACACATAACAAACTCAACTGGTAATCACGTATACTCACTCGAAGTTAGCCGAATGATGTGCGACAACTCACAAACACCTAGTTTCGGCGGGGCCGAAGGTTCGGCCAATTATTGGCCTTAAACCGAATCTGCGGCCGAAACTAGCCGAAACCGAATCTTCGGTCGGTCCTTAAAAGGAATAGATGAGTTTGTTAGTTCAGTAGTTAAAGAGACTTAACTTGTAAAATGTACTTCCCTAAAAAACTTTATACAAAATTGAGGTTTAAATACGTAAACAATTATCTATTGGATACGATTTTAAATCCACGTACCATTATGGGTGATTAAGGAACCCTTTAATGTGCGTGGCCTGACTCGCACTTTGCCGATTTTTATTGTATAAGCCTATGGTCTCCACTCTGATGATAGAAAGCGTAAGTGTAAGAATCTGAGAGCACGAGCGTCGTGGAACCTCCAGTCGCTCACCCACTGACCATTTTAAATATTGTATCTACTTGGCGGAATTAATGCCTTAGGCAATCTTTCCTAATCAACCGTAGCGTGATGTGGACATGAATAAAAAGGTCCACTGCCGCTTTAGTCAAGAGTAATAAGAAGAACAATATATAATGAAGATAATATATACTCATTTTTTACTGTATACGGGACTTATTCGCGATAAAATTAAAACAGTAAGTAAGACATCTACAAACACAAAGATACATATATACCACATCTACAAACTATTTTTGTAAGTATATTAAAATATTTCCAGGTGACGTAGGCTCCTGGGTCCTTCTCGTAGCCCCGCATGAGTCGTTGTGGGAACACATTGCGGATTCCTTCACTAGAGCCAGTCGACACTTCGCTAACAGAGACGACATTAGTGTAAGAACACATTACCATACATATACAAATATCTGTTTTATTTCTATTGAATCACTTGTCTACGAAGAGATTTCGACGTTAGCTGCGTTTAAAGAGGCATACATATAATTCTACAAGTACAACCGACGTTTAAATTAATCAACTTTAGTGGTTTATAAAGGTATTATTTAAAAAATACCAAATGGCTGTTCGAAAACTAAAAATACTTGACTGCACGGATGGCCTAGCGGTGTCAGTGGTCGCCACGCCGCTTTCTACTGCACCAAGTGTTGTGGGTTCAGATACCACACGGGACAACACTTTGTGTGATCCACAAATAGTTGTTCGGAGTCTGGGTGTTTCTTGTGTCTGTTTCGTGTATGTTTATAAAGTCCCCCGCGACACAGGATATGTATTACTAATGCAAGTTTTCTTTTAAAACAAAATAATTTATTTTTTATTTGATGCTTGCCAAAGTGACTCCACTCTGCCTGATGGTAAGCATAAGTAGAAACTTTACCTTTATAAAACTAATCGTAAATATAGCCATCCATAAAGTTACGGAGAAGTTACATATAAAAGTTTTTTTTTTAATTTTGAATAGAGCAACACTGGCCTGCGGGCCGGAAGGGAGTAGTGTGAAACACTATAAAACTGACATTTTTTGTGGGATCTTCAAATATGCAGATTTTACACTCACATATAATATAAATATAACAATCAAAACAAAAAAAAACACATTCTGTGTTATAACAAACAGTGTAACATTTAAGCTAATTTGGGTCAATTTTTTACAGAGGGGAACGCTTGCGTATTGCTACTCCCTACCGTGGTACTCTATGGTACTCACCATACGTACAAATCTATGCAAATAAAAAATATAAGTGTCTTTTATAATTTCAAATTAACAGGTTTTTAGGAAAAGCATATCAAAATATATAACGGTTGGACTGATTTAGAATGGTCTTTGACTAGCAGCCCTAGCAGGTAGCCGTTGATGTAAGAAGTAGGTAGCTTAAATTACTTTTATTTTTAGACTAAGTTCGCGGTTATAGCCTCGGGGCACAGCTAGTAATAAACAAAAACAACACACACAACAACAACACCTATATAATATCGACGATATACTATAAGTATCATAAGATTTAAGTGAAATATAAATATAAAGAGGTGTTCGTTACTGTATGCAGTTCGGTATAATGGAGTGTTCAGCGCACACCGACAAGTACTGCCGCCAGGTGACGCACCGACACCCCGCGGTGCTGGTGCAGGCCGGAGACAAGCAGTACCTGTACAATGGACAGGACTACGAGCAGCAGCTCAGGGACTTCATTGATATGGTTCTAGACAGTGGCGGTAAGCAAATACGTAAAAACATTATACTCCACCGCATTTGTCGAACGATTGACAAAACGTAACACATGTAGTGTGCGAAAGGGACAATGGTTAATTTCGTGCGAAAGTGACAACGCTCTACAAAGCCGAAATGAGTCGACTGTCTCTTTCTAGAGGTTGATGTGTTATTTCTTGCTTAGTACTGTACTTGTTATCAACAGCCTATAAGGTTTAACAGTAATTTAATGGGCATATACTTAGTAAGTTTTGGCCTACTCGCCACGCAGGCCAGACGGGTTGGTTTTGATTTTTTTCAAATTTGCAGTGTTTTACCAAAATGTGAGTGCGTACACGTATGAATCTATTTTTAAGTTAACAATTAGACTCATATCACTCCCTTGTTAATGTTATAAATCGGAAAGTAACTCTAGTTATATTCTGTCTGTTACACTGTCACGGCAAAACCGCTGCACCGATTTCAATGAAATTTGTAGTGGACTGTGCTTGAGGTCTCGGGTTCGATTCCCGGGTCGGACCAAATGTTTGTGCGATCTGCAAATATTTGTTTCGAAGTTTGGGTGTTTTCTATGTATAATATGTATTTACAAAAAAAAACTATGTTTATGTATTTATATCAGTTGTCTAGTACCCATAGCACAAGCTCTGCTCAATTTGGGACTAGATGATGTTGTGTGTAATTCGTCCGAAATATTTATTTATTTATTTCAGTTTTCTAGTACTCATAATACAAGCTCTGCTTAGTTACAGACTCTGATGCTGTTGTGAGTAAGATGACTGATTATTTAATGGACATCTACGAAATATTTATTTATTTATCTCTTTCAAGTTTGACTTTATTCTTGGCTAAAGTAAGTTGCAGCAACTAAACTCCAATTTATCGCATCACACTTACTCATTCGGTGTAAACGAACAGATTTACAGTTGAACGAGCAGCAAGTGTTGGAGATCCTGGACGCGTCGAGTCGCGAGCACAGCTGGCTCGTGGCCTACCTCCCGCCCCACTGCGGCCAGCTCTGCGATCAACTCGCATACGAGTGGATGATCGTTTCCAAGAAGGTGAAAACCTTATTTTTTTTAATTATTGATATTAACTAAAGCGCGGCAATACCGAAGATAAAGAATTTTCTTTTTCGGCGGAAAAGCTCTTACAGTGCACAGTGTGTACGCAAACACAGGTGCACTCTCTGTACCCTCGCCCTCACAATCCGATGGGACGGCTATCCGGGGCTCTTTCCGGTTGTGATCATATACCGTTTTATCGGATTCGTTGGTCTCGTTCCGACCGTATGTAGACTGGCAACCTACGTGCTCTCTGGAGCACAGTGATTAAGACCGCAACTTTGAAACTCCAGGCTGTTTTAACATTTTTTTAATAAGAAAAACTCAATAAACTTTACGGCCCGTTTCGGGAACCGAACCCCAGACCTCTTGATCGGCAGTTACGTTGACCGCTAGATCAAGGCAGTCGAGGATAACTGGGTCATAAGCGTAACTAATTTATTAGCTGCAACGATGAACAGTAACAGTTAATATTTTGCCTACTTCCAGCTCCGGCCGTTGGAATTTGTTCGTGTAGGTGTTCTAAACTGCGCGCAACAGTCGGGCGGCTTCTGCCACAACATCAGGTCACCCACGGCGCGACTCTACCCTATAGCTTCAGGCCATCACTACAGGTCCGTTTCCCCATGTACACACAGTACAATTTTGAAATTTCTAGTCTTTTACATCAGGTAAATAGACTAACAGACATCAGAAGTTGCACCTAGACGATAACAATATCACGAATCCGAAGCAGTGATGCTTGACAAGTTTATGAAGAGGCCTATACCTTAACCAACCCAAGTAACCCAACCTATACCCAATGGCCTATAGCGTACTGTTAAAGTATGAGCACCTAAGTTTCAGGCGTGTGCTCTCGTACCCTATCTTGGCACTGAATGATCGTGCACAGTAGGGACAAATGAGCACATCGTTGGGTATAAGCACAAGTAAACACAAGTGCTTACTTGTGCTTATACCCAACAATGAGTCACTAAAATATGAAGACGAGATAATCTTCTTTGACAAGAGATAAAAGAAAGAATATAGTCTTCATCTAATTTTTGTAGTACAAAACATCACTGCCCATCCTGGAAGATATGTGGATTTACAAAAAAAATGTATTTTGTGCCTATTGAGCCTGCTAAAGTGAGTCTATTCGTGCAGAACCATAAAGTAGTGATCATTGCGAACACAGACCATGCAGTATGGTAACCCATACTGTGGCGGCTGGTTGAGATGCTTTTGCATCATTGGCTCGATCTCGCACTCACCTAGAACGTCACAGCACGAATACTATCATTTTAGATTGGTCTTCTGTGGAAGGGCAGTACCGCTCATGTCGGGGTCCCAGGATTTTTCCTTCCGAGGGTGCACCTGGTTCCCCTACTTCTAGTGCCCGAGAAGGCGTGCGGTTTTAGGTCGGTTCGAGTCCGACATAGCCACAATTGTTTGGCATCCGGGGGGATATCCGCACTGAAAAGAAAAAAAGAGATAGTACCGCTCAGGTCGTGCCCTCCTGTTTGTGTTAAAATCAGTGTCACTCTACTACCTTGAAGAATTGTCAATTAATTAATTTAACAAGCTTTTCTTCTTGGTCTTGAACTGTACACAAAAAGTACAATTAACTCATAGACTCAAATAATAGTTTTTCATTGCAGTGTTAGTTTACAACACCTCTCCCAAGCCCCGTACATGCTAGAGTGGGCATTAGAGTATATCGACGATTCTATACAGAAGTTGAGCTGGCAAGCGTTCAGTAAGAAGGTCATAGCTGAGGAGCTGAATCCAACCAGGTAAGATAGACTATTATTTATAAGACTAGCTGAGCTCCGCGATGCTACCCGCGTTTGTTGTTGTAACCGCGGGAAACGTCTAAAAAAGTAGCCTCAGTTACTCCTCATATCATAAGCTATCTGACAGTGAAAGTTCCGTCGAAATCGGTGCAGCCGTTCCAGAGATTACCCGAAACAAATAGACTGACAGACAGACAAAAAATTGTAAAAAATATATATTATCATTTAGTAAGAAGCGGTTATTTCAATATTACAAAGAGACACTCCAATTTTATTTATTTGTATAGATAAAGGAAATCGATTAATTATCCAGACAGCAACCAAGTACATACAAAATGTGTGTTTATGGAACGTTGTGTTATTGGTCGATGTTCTCGTTTTTTTTTTCTTTTTTTTAAATCATTTTTGTGTTCGTATATACAGCTAATTGCCAATGTTGTTTTCAGCGGCAAGAAACCTTGGCTCGTATACTTCCACTCTCCGAGATGTTACAAATGCTATGAAATGTTCTCAGACTTCGCGATAGCTGGTATTGTAAGTACTATTTCATTGTACGTTAGATGCCATCCAGAATCGTATTTTTATCATAAAACATAACTTAAAATGTCACGATTTTTGTGCTGCATTCAAACTCACAATTTGAAATGGATTAACATATTATTCAGCAACAACTTTATTTGTTCCTTCTTAGAATAAATTTGTTAACCGTGTTCAACTCTACTCATTACTGTCGTCGCTAAGTGACTTGTAATAATAGTGCACTTGATCGACTATATCTATCGACTGCCTCGTTGGTCTAGTGGTTAGTGTATGCGACTGCTGATCAATAGGTCTTGGGTTCGATTCCCGAGACGAACCAAATATTTGTTTCGGAGTTTGGGTGTTTTCTATGTATGTTTGTATTTACAAAAAAAAAGTATGTATATGTATTTATATCAGTCATCTAGTACCCATAATACAAGCTCTGCTTAGTTTGGGACTAGATGGCGTGTCTTAAGGCGAGTGTACATTCTTCTTCTCAATCGTTTCGCTCTTGGCAGAGCGGTCGATAGACATTAACCAGCAAAGGTGACATTATGCATCCCTGTCGCACACCCGCACTCGGATGGAACCCATCCGACAGTAGGTCATCTGTCCGCACTAAAGCTGTACTCTCTTCGTATAGTTACCTCAGCAGATGCACGAGGTGTTGTGGTGTGCCCATGTCCAGTAAAGTTTTCCACAACGTTGGCCATTTTACTGAGTCAAACGCTTTAGAGAAATCAACAAAGCATATGTAGGTCGGCTTGTTGAACTCTCGAGCCTTTTCAATAATTTGACGTACGATGAGGATTTGTTCACGGGTTCCTTTTCTTTTCATGAATCCGGCCTGTTCTTGCGCAATTTCTCTAGACAGATAAGCTTTTAGCCGCTCGTTTAGTGTACATTAGTCAGATTATTGTATTTCAATTTACAGTCTGATATTTATGTTTATTTTTTTCTCGTTACAGCTTCTAAATAATGCGGTTCAACTGGGCAAAGTGAACTGTCTGAACGAAAGAAGCTTGTGCCAACACGAACAAATAATGAGCTACCCATCCCTCAGGCTGTACCTCAATAGAAGCCCTAACCAACGATTCAGTTCTGTCGTCACCATACAAGTGAGAGACTATGAAAACATACTGGAAGACATCAAACCCCTTATTAGGAAGTATGATAAACAATTATTAGAAGGATTTGAACAGTCATATCATATAAAACACGACGAATTTTAAACTAACTTTACTTTTAAATCAATTTATAGGAATGAACTGTCTATATAAATATATACCTGCTTATTATATAGGCGATAATAATGTGATCTCTGATAATGAAGTGTGAACAAACACTAAACAACAGATCTTGAAGCGTTGCTTACTTGTAATATCTTTCGAATCTCTATAATGCAATTCTTGAGCGAGTATTTATTAATAGTGTAAAATTGTGCAGGCTTCCCAAAATGTTAAATTATGGATAATACTCAAAGGAATACATCTTTTTTTGACTGCCTTGGTGGCGCAATAGCCCCAATTTGATTCCTGGTTCGAACAATATGTCTGTTTGATTATAGTATATAAGTATTACATCAATCAATAGTTAGCATAGTACAAGCTTTGTTTAGTTTGAAAGTAGTTAGCGTTGTGTCATATAACAGGGGGGTGTCACTCCGCACTTTAGGTATAGTCAGCCGTCTGCCTGCCCGCGCAGGCCATGCCGGTGGGTTGTCGCTTACGCACGATACGCGTCACGTTCGACTTCTCGCGCATTGTTGAAATTTTTTATACTTTTCGATACCCACAATGGCTTCTAATCACAAACCTCGTATGTCTGAATAAAAGATTTTAGGTGTGGTAGATACTAATCTGTTCGTGTCATATATACGACGAGAACAGATATTTCGACGTGATATTATTTAAAACATCATTTGTTAACAAAAGTACCTACAGTTATTTTTTCATTAAAGTGCTAGAGAAAAAGTAGTTATTATACCTAAATTAAAATTATTTTATAAAAAAGACATGCCTGATTACGTCAGAACAATAGGAGTTACACGATAGAAAGAGACGCAATTGTAGGTAAATATAATCGTAGGTGCTTCGGCGCTGTGCAATCTGAATTGAACTTAATGATATGACAACAAGTGTCCCTATTTCTTTAATTTACTTTTCGGAGTGAGTTTTCTGTACTAGTACTATTATGTATTCTGTGATATGACGTCTGAAACATTTTTAATTACTAGTCCTCGCTCAGTGGTACCAAACAAAAATAAACAATTTTTTTTTAATTCTTTTAGCTTTCTGCACTCCACATAAACATTAATTGTGCCAAATTTCATCCTACTTTTCCTCCATCCTCCAAAATATGCTTCACGTATTAATATATGTACCACAACTAAAAAATACAAGACATCCTTCTCATTCGGTTTAGAGAAATTCCGACATTATTCTTTTCTTCTATTGTTAAATAAATACTATCTAAATAAGCTCGCTATAATTGAGTGACCATACCTAATTGTATGTTTATACAAACAAATATATTATTAGATTATAAATATTATATAACTCGTGCGAGCTAAGATGGCACCTGGCTCAAAACGAAACATGGTACCGTTCCCCCGCGTGATACCCCTCTGTCATCTTGCAAGTAGCGTTAGCATGACTATTATCGTTGCACGAATCTTTCCATAATAATTTTAGTTTAGTAGGTATTACCTAATGTCATATAAATCACTCCACGAATTTATTTTATTAATACAGTCATAATCAAATCTAATCAAATCAAACCATTTTATTTTAAATATACCATACAACGGCACTTTTGAAACGTCAAGTAGTCAGTCAGCAGTCAGTGTTCCAATTCGTAGATCCTATGGAGAAGAACAGACAAGAAACTCCATGGCCACTCTTTTCTAACATTGTTTTTACAATTTTTGGTTACATTGTTAAAGGCATTTTATTAAATGTGAAGAATAGACATACCTCGACTTACACTACCCCGTTTTACGCGAATTCTGAGATACGCGGTTTTTCACTTCATTAATTTCGACCCACGGATGGAAGTTACATTTTTGCCATTAAAATTATTATAATATTTAAAGCTTACTACACAAGGCGATCATTTGCACATTTCACAAAAAACTTTGAGTGGCGCCTGGAAAAATCCGTGTCCATTTTTTACCATAGAAACTCAAGAAAAATCAGCCTCAAATCCTGAACAAATTGATGGTATTGAAGAAAAAGTCAATATTGCCAAACATTAAATTTTCTGGATTCACGAGCTAACATTGACGAGCTTATGGAAATACGTGAGCAAGGTTAATATAGAATCAATCAAATCACTCACACAATCTGGTTCGATTTCACAAACTTTATAAGTATTTATATGGGAAGTTGAACCCCGACTTACGCAAATTCGACTTACACGGCTATCGCTTGGTCCCACCAATTGCAAAATTCCAGGGTATTACTGTATATAATTAGATTCGTCTGGATAACCCACTTGTTTTAAGAAAGGTCACACGAAAAAAAAACCATGTTATATTTAGAGACTACGATTTAAAATTGTATTTTATAACCATATTTCAGTTCCCAATTCCATTTAAAATGATATTAGGTATTACTTAATATTATTTAAATCACTGCACGAAGAATACATTCGGGTAAATAATGAAAGAGGCCTGCGTCCTATTGGTATGCATATGTATTTTTAGGGTTCCGTAGCCAAATGGCAAAAAATGGAACCCTTATAGATTCGTCAAGTCTGTCTGTCTGTCTGTCTGTCTGTCTGTCTGTCCGTCCGTCCGTATGTCACAGCCAATTATTTCCAAAACTATAAGAGCTATACCGTTGAAATTTGGTCAGTCGATGTATTCTGTGAACCGCATTAAGATTTTTACATAAAAATAGAAAAAAAAACAATACATTTTGGGGGTCCCCATACTTGGAACTGAAACTCAAAATTTTTTTTTTCATCAAACCCATACGTGTGGGTTATCTATGGATAGGTGTTCAAAAATGATGTTGAGGTTTCTAATATCATTTTTTTCTAAACTAAAGTTTGCGCGAGAGACACATCCTAAGTGGAAAAATGTGTGTGTCCCCCCCTCTAACTTCTAAAATAAGAGAGTGATAAAACTAAAAAAAATATATGTTGTACATTACCATGCAAACTACCAACGAAAATTGGTTTGAACGAGATCGAGTGAGTAGTTTTTTTTAATACGTCATAAATCGTAACACGCAATTTACCTTTCATCAAATCAATACACTAGTATAAAAACATCGATGAAAGTTACAACGAACTACAAGAACTTTTATATGATGTTACTTGCGGATACGGAACCCTTCATGGGCGAGTCCGACTCGCACTTGGCCGCTTTTTTAACTCAGGTAGTAAAGTACCACTTAAGATAAAGTAGTATGTTATAGGAAACTACTTAAAGTTCAATAAATGTTGAAATTAAAAAAACTAGAATAAATTATATTTTTCTTGCACTCAGTACTTTAAACGACTGACATTTGAGTCAGGTGCCATCTTAGGTCGCACGAGTTATACGTACATAGACTAAGAATAAGATCTTACTTAGAAGGAAATAGCTATATTTTTTTCATGTATTCATCACAAATTAGCTAACATTTTGACTGTACTTATAAAAGTGAACCTATAGATCAGACCTTAAATTACACTCACATGCGCTAGGTTGTACTCTTGCTTTGTTTGAAATGTTACTTACCATCAGGCTAGCCATCTGTTCTTTTAGGTAATTAATTATTAGGTAAATATACAATATATACAAAAAAATTAGGTAGTTAAAGGTATTAGGAGGTCCTAATACCATAAAAAAGCTTACGGGATACTTGAATAATTTTTTTTTTCATTTTAATGAAATATAAATTTGCCGATATTTGTTATAAATTTTTTCTTATTTTAACCAGTCTTTTTTTCTCTAGCGGTTAGTATCAAGAGGTCTCGGCCTCAATCGAGTCGGAACAAGTGTTGTTAAGGTTTCTTAAGTCTGACGGTGGATCGACCCCGGTTGTCAGGAACGTACTCGTATATGGTGTTATTGTTATTGGGAAGTCAAGTGCCTTCAAATATACTAACAACTACTTTAAAATTCGAATTAAGGTTTGCGGAGATCCGATGCCAGTCGCTCCGTAAAAAAACCGATATACCTACAAGTAAAACCATTTGAACTAGCAGCCGACCCCAAATAAATAATCTTGGGCAATATTAAACGCTAGGAATATTATCATAGTGGAATAGAGAACCTTTTTATAGACACTTTAACGTTTAGAATATTAACTTAATACTTATTATATTTATACTACATCTTATTTGAATAATCTTTACTATCAACTTACAACTACTATTAATAGATCTACTACATTTCTTGTAATTGTTAATCTCTTCACAATCTCTTTAAAATGTGTATAAGTGTTAACATGTTCCATATGTTATCATGGATCTGAATTAATGTGATATTAATTAGTTTTAGTTAATAAAAGCGACTGAAAAGTAGTCGGATAACATATCTATTCTTAATAATTGTAGCTTGTATCGAAGCAACAACAAACGAAGTAAAACTACATGTAAAGTTAAATCTTAAAAGACAATAGTTTCAATTCAATACATGGAACTGACTCGTTGGTCTAGTGGATAGCGTATGCGACTGCTAATCAAGAGGTCTCGGGTTCAAATCCCGGATCGGTGATTTTAGGTTTTTCTTCCTAATAGCAGCCCGGCGTTTGGAAGTTCGGCGGTGATGTGTATCACCGCCCGTGCCGCGGAGAGCACGTAAAGCCGTCGGTCCCGGTTGTCATGAACATCTATGGCAATCGTTATTGGGAAGTCAGTGCCCTCAAACTTACTGACAACTAGTTCAACCATCGAATTTCAGTTCTCCCTTAGGGTTGCGGAGGTACGATGCCAGTCGCTCCGTGGAAAAACTGATATTCAGGTAAAACCGGTTGAACTAGTAGCCGACCCCAAATAATATTGGGAAAAGGCTAGGAAGATATACATGGAACTGACAACCAGTACTAATAAGTAACAGATCGATTAAACGATAGTTCATCACAATCCCCGCATAAGCATAAATCGTTTTTAAAATAGAATTGTTCTGAATTTTTTTAGTTTTAAATGACACATCAAAGTGTATAATTTCATACTATAGACATCGTATTATATGCACTATCAAGGTGCTGGAGGATTGCTGGTTTTAATTCTGGTGTTACTAACTACTAGTTAGTGTTGGGGTTGGAATTGATGATCTTTTGGTATTTTGATAATGTTTATAATCCCATGTCTATGATTTTATTCTAAAAAAACTGTATTATGTACATATTATGTAATTACAATAAAAACAACACATTTTAAATAAGCTATTTATTGTTATAAATGCCTTATTTGACAATAAACCCAAACACAAACAGTCTGATATTATTTCTTTTAGCGACCTTCCTTAGCAGTACTCTTCCAAGTCAAGTTTAATGTATGGCTGGCATTTTAATAAAAAGTATCTGGAACAATAATCGGTCAAATTTCAATAACATATAAGATTTATTTATATGTAGTTGTAATGGAATAGGCGTTTGTCTTCCATCTCACTTGATGGAAAGTGTAGATGAAATAAATAGTGTCAAATAAACTCTCGAGGGTCGTGAGAGCCAACTAAGGGAGCAACTCAGGACAATATTTTGTACTGAAAAGAAACGCTGTTATTATGCCTATCTAAAGAGACGCGTATGCCTAGTCAACTGTCAAAGGTTTTTGCTTTCAAAAACATTTTTATTCACACTGAAAAGTGGAATACAAAGGTTTAATTTGTTTTTAGACCTAACGTTAATAGAAAACTAACAAATGTTTTGGGTATGACGTGTCACGTGGCCAAAACAAAATATAGCTATTAATAAAAGATAATAGGAGCATTAACACTTGCAACTTGACTTAGGGGCAGGAATTTTCGTGTCTTATAATATTTGGTAGAACAGGATCTCAGTCCTGTTCTAGATATAAATGTTTTACTGTCGTATTTTAACGAAACAAACCATTTAGAAATATATAAAAGGTAGGTAGTATCCTTTGTCTTTAGACAGACATTATAGGCGTCAATGGGCCCTTATGCAATTTACTCACTATCATCAACAGCCTTTAACAGTCCACTGCTGGACATAGGCCTCTCCTTTAAAAGGAGGTTTTTGCCAACTATACCACGCTGGCCAGACGGGTTGGTAATTTTCTCACTATTTTATAATGAATCCAATTTAACTTTAGTAACAATGAGTCCACCACCCTTAAATAATAGGGGTTAACGTTAAATTAGGAAATTACCGTTTTATTGTAATAGGTACTTCGAATTGACATAGAACCTTCATGGTTTGAGATTTTTGAGTGAAAGTTTTTTCAAATCGTACCTATGAGGTTCTTCTTTTTAAAAATGTGCAACATTCCATTATCGACTTTCAGTTGTTTTCTTATTCAGCTTAGACAAGAAAGATGGATACTTCGAAAATTCTAGTGATTTTTGAATATGAGTTCCGAAACGTTGCAAAAACAGCTCTATTGCGAGCTGTTTCTGCAACGTTTCGGAACAATACAATGTTGCGTTTGGAGAGTGGACTGCTAATGAACGCATCGTGCGATTTTGGTTTAAACGCTTACTTGGTTTAACGTTTTTATGGTTTAACGTTACCTTACCACCAATATTGACTCATTTGCGTCAAATCAATAAAATAAAGAAATATGAAAAATGGGTGCATCATGATTTGACGGATATGCAGAAAGCAACGCGTGTTGAGACTTGTGTTGCCTCAAAACGATAATCGATACAAAAATGAAGGAATATTGGATCGAATTGTGACATGTGATGAAAAGTAGATTTTTTACGATAACCGTAAGCGAATCATGCAATGGCCGACCCCAGGTCAAACGCAGCCACAGTGTCCTAAAGCAAAGCTTAACAATAAAAAGGTAATGGTAACTGTTTTTTGGTCTCAGCATGGTGTTATTCACTATAACTTTCTCAAATCTGGTCATCTAAATAGAAAGTTTTCTGCCGAGGATGCAGTACAAAATGCTTTTGAAAAACACGTCCAATTTTGAAAAACGTAACGTGAATCTAATTCTGTGGTGCGACCCAGCACGGTTACAAATTTAAGTAAATTACCCACTTGAGAAACCGTAATTATTGTTCAAGACTTAAATATAAGTAATTCATTTCTTACTGGATTTCTTTTTTTTTACATTTCATTTCTAATGTGAATTGAATTAGTAATTCATTGCATCAATTCGTAATTAAAGAGCGCATGACCTGATGTGGCAAGGGAAGCTGCTATGTGCATTCAATCAACCTGAAGTTAGCAGCGCGCTGATAACAAGCAGGCTTTAAGTAATAAGAATAACACTTGTAGTTTCCACGCCAGGCAGACCGGTCATTAAAGACGCTTTCGGATAGTCGCGATTTGTGCATTACTGAACGGGTCCTTTATTTGGTAAGCTTTTTTCAGACTTATAAGCCTCAGTACTTTAATACAGGTAATAATAATTTATTATCTTATACCATTGTAATTTATAATATTAAAATTTTGACTGCATGGATGGCGTGGTGATTTATGCGGTCACCTAGTCTCTTCATTCCTAGCTAGTGTTGTGGGTTCGAACCTGCATTGGACAACACTTGTGTTGTGTCGACTTCAATAACATTCAGTCACAAGACAGCAGTTTTTAGATGTTTGTTTGTAAAGTCCTCCAAGATGTTTTTAGTGCTGAAATTGTCTTACAAAAAAAGAAAAATAATCACAGTTTCGTTCAGGATGGAACTTAAGATACTTTACTGAGAAATAATGAAATTTAAATCTATTGAAGTACCTATTTTGTAGCTAGAACGAATTGTGTAGTTCGCTGTTCAAATCATATTTGATTTCTACTCATTTAATTTATCTTAGCGTAACTTTTCACTTATGCATTTAATGCAACAATGTTACCAACAACTTTGACTTGCCCGAGTATTCTAAATGTCCGCGAACCTTTAGAACTCATTCATGTGAAACTATACTAGTTGTCTAAATAGCACCAATTTTTAACTACGCCGTTAGTAAGAGGCTTTGCTGTAAATCCACATGATAACCCAATGATTTACGAAAAGTATTTTACTGTAACTCAGTGATAAAAGCCCATTTAAGTAAAAGGTACGAGACCCCAATCTATTCAAACTACTACTTTTACTCCTCAATTCATTCATACAAGCATATATCCTTTGCATACTATTGCCTTTTCTTCTGATCTGTATCTATTTTCAATGTATTCTCAATCTTCACTTGCTAATACGGCAATCCCTATAATACCTTCCAAGTTTCAAATCTTTCACAGACATGGTTAATCAGCTTTTTTCTATCTTTAGTCTACCAAAGTGACGACCCTGCCTGATAGAAAGCATGAGTAGAACCAAATAGTATGGGGCACAATATAATAGTATGGTGTGACATGCTTTTGCACCATTGGACCATTCTTAACTATATCTAAATAGCTTAGCCCTTACCTCTCCAATCTCACTAGATACCTATTTGCCACTTTACTATAAAATAATACTATTTTATACAAAAAATGATATTGATGAGACCAGAGAACTAAACTAACCCAAGAAACTAAATCATCTTGGTATAATCCTATCTCAATATCCGGTCTACACATCACAACATGTCCAACAAAGAAACAACCTTCAAATGTTTGATTTTATAAACTAAAATTCTAAGGAAGTGCTCACTACTTAATACCCCTTTAAATCTGGCCCTTACTCATAGTCGATTTAGAACTGGCATCTCTTAATGATGACCTTCATTATCACTCCTCATTTAGGTGTAACCCATTTATTTTTTAATGAAATCCCTAGTTACTGTTGTTGTACTTTTGAATTCCATTTATTTTTTATAACCCCTTTATTCACAAACATAAAAAGATAATTATTGAAGTATAGCCAAATTAAAATAGCAATATTCAGTTATTCTAAATATAATCATGGACATAGATAGATTGGGGCAAGAAGAGGCACTGGCAGCCCCAGCTATCTCATTGCCCTCTGGAATTGGAAAAGGTCATATTTTTTTTTTCTGTATTCCAGTTAAGCCCTGTCATTATCTTCTATCGAGCATACAAAATGAAATGCAAAACCATTACTAATTTATTGACACATACTTTGTTGACCATGATATTGTTAACCCATTTAGACATATACCTATTTTTCGGAAACAGGTGTACCAAATATGGCACGGTAGGTCTAAATGGCTTAATGTATTACTGATAGGAGACATGTTTGTATTCAATAATTCGCATATAAAAATTAGCCTATTTTATATATTATTATTATAAATGTATAGGGGGTAGTAAAATTTCTAACTATGCTCATGAATATAATATTCTAAATATCATGTTCTACAATAAAGTATATTTCATTACTTTTATGCTGTGAAACTTACTAAGTTACTATTTGTAAGTTATGCTGGCATCTACACAAATAAATTTAATTGAAATGTACTTTGTTCATAATTTCAAATTAACCCAAAATTTTCACTAAATGCATTTAATCAATTTTTTTTGTAGCAACCACAAGTAACACTGTGCGGGCAGCTAGTTTAAAATAATATAGTAACCCTACTGTACTTATTTTTTATTTATGTACACATGTTAAGGTGCATCCTACTGCGTTGCTTAGTTGTTGTATATTTGTTCCTTTATGACTGCCTTGTTGGTCTAGTGGTTTAAATATGCGGCTGATCAAGAGGTCTCGGTCTTCGATTCCTCAGTCGGTCCAAATATTTGTGTGATTCACAAATATTTGTTTCAGAGTCTGGGTGTTTTCTATGTTTAATATGTACGAAAACAATATGTTTAAATAAATATATCAGTTATCTAGTACAAGCATCATAATACAAGCTCTGCTTAGTTTGGGATTAGATGACATTGTGTGCAAGATGTCCGGAAATATTTATTTTACACTAGCTGCGCCCCGTGGTATTACCCGCGTATTTTCGGGAAACTATAATTATGGTTGCTATGCAAGTGTGTTATGCCTAGCAACCTGTGAAGTTTTGACAAGAGAAAAACAGTGATACATTTCATTCATTGACATAAAGATTTATGTATTTTTATAACCTATATATAAAATATATCTCGATTATTGCAGTAATAAAATAGCCTATGTGTTATTTTGATATATAAGCTATATAACTGTAAAGTTTCATCCAAATCCGTTCAGTAGTTTGTGTGAAAGAGCAACAAACATACATACACACATACATACTCACAAACTTTCGCGTTTATAATATTAGTAGGATGAGCCTGTCAAAGTGACTATTACTTAGCTTGATGGATATCATTAGTAGAATCCAAGAGTAGTGGTTCCCATTCCCATTGCAAAATCTTTTGAAGAGATGTTAGTTTGAAATTGCAAGCAGACACTTCAACTTTATTCATTTATACAAGTTATTAGACATTCTACATGTTTCATCTCAAGCCATCGCTAATGCAGCAGAGCCTACCTTATGCATAAACTAATAATCTAAAAGACTGTGTTCAAGACAATTACTATTGCCAGCACTACACTGCATTTAGATTACAGATCGATCATGCAGATTGTTAGCATGAATTCTATCCAAATTAAAAACTTCTTCACTACAATAAAATCATCTGCCAGACACTGGCCAACAATGAGAAATGTAATAAGAGGTAAACATAGTTTTATAGTAATACAAATAAAGTGGACATCAATACTTACATCTTCATTTCTATTCAAGTGGGCATCAACAACATTCAGGTCCACACTACACGGCAAATAGAAATCAACTGCTTCAAATCGCCCCTTTGAATCCAGTACTAATCTATCTTCTCCAACTTCTAGGCTTAGATCTTTCATTTCCATCTGTAATTAAAATCATTTTATTAATGGAAATCTCTGAATGGGTACAAATACTAGAGCATGCAATAAAGAGACCTGTTTTTTGAGTCAGATTCTTGAAAAGCAAATGTAATAATTATCTTTTAACATCTTCATCTTTATAATTCCAGTTAACCTTTAAGATTATTTTCAAGAAAAATGTGAGGTAGTATAGTTGCTAAGCCAACTACAGATCCTACCAGAGTACACAACTGATGTGAACATATTATCATAAGAATTTCTTTTATCTGTTAGTTTTACAAGCATTAAATCAAAACCACCCCTTAAAGCATTCTTCACTTAGAAACTTTTAAAACTAATCCATTACAGATACTATTACTTAGAAATAAATAAAGTTTTCCAGCAACACTTACATTAGAGGGTATTTTAATTTCAGCTAATAAGTACTGAATTTCCCCAGTTGGTGGTTCTCGCCTTAGCCTATACTGTAGTTCCTTCTTCTTTGCTATTGTTTTGGTGCTGTTATGTCCAGAAGACTTTTCATCTAACTCCTCGATCAAAGGTGTTTTGGCTGGACTCTCACAAGTCTTTATATCTCTAATTTGTATCCTATGAGATTGCAGAGTACCAATAGATTTTCGATTCTTTAGAATGGTATACTTATGCATGTCTATTTCAAATTGGTATTTATCTTGCAAACCCTCAAAAACAACTGTCAGGAAGAATACTTGAAACAAATCATCTTTCTCTATCTTTTTAAAGAATTCTGGGTTCACAGCAACATCATAGACAGTGACAGGAGCTCCAGAGTTATCTGACTCAGTTCTACCTTCTCCGATGCTCATAGGCACCCGGTAGCTAGAGGGGTCCTCTGAGCTTAGAATTTGCATAAGTTCTTCATTGGTTATATCTCTAGGACATGGAATAGCATCAGTAACACAGATGTTTATGAATACTTTCTTGTTGTCAGACTTTGTGAATGTTTTCACGCAGAAACCTGCATTAAACAATTTTGTATCTTAGTAAATAATAATAAATATTACCTATTATATAGTGCATAGACTGAAAAATTCTATCTTGATACCTGGCTTAGGTTTAACAAGCTTTGAAGGCACAGGATCGACCGCAGACAGAAGCTTATTAAATTCTTCCTCAACAGGATTATCCTAAAAGTTAAAACAATAATGTTCAATAGCAGCGCCTAGTAATGTAAATTGTAATATACATAGGTAATTCAATCCGCATACTTACTTTTACAATTCTCATATTGCTTTCCATTATAGTAGGATCTACATCCAAAGATAATGATTTTTTTGTCATTCTGCTGGTTTATCGCAAGAGTTTTGGTAACGAAATCAACAAACTTACAAAAATCGAATATGACCTGACAACACTTGATAACACATTCATTCAAGACAACAACAACTAAAATAAAATAATGACATGACAGTAGGCGATCAATGATTATCCTGCGTTCATTGCCAGTGTTAAGTGTTGCTACTTTGCCAGACTATACCGTTAAAATATAGATAAAAAATTACTCATCAAGCCTTTGTAACGACATATTTGTTTATTTGTATTATCAATCACGTCCTTAAACTGAAATATGCACTGAGGTTTACATTAAGGTATTGTAACTGATATTTTACTGTTTCTGATTTAAAAGTACATAACTCAGATAATTTCCAAAGAAGTTATAAATGTTTCCTAGTTAATTAACTTACAATTAACTTTAAAAATGTCACAGGCATAACATATCATTTTATTTATTTTTAAGTAAACACTTAACACATAGTTAAATAAAAATAAAAATAAATATTTTGGACATCTTACACACGACATCATCTAGTCCCAAAGTAAGCAGAGCTTGTGTTATGGGTACTAAACAACTGATATAAATACGTAAACATACTTTTTTTTTTGTAAATACATACATATTATACATAGAAAAACACCCAGACTCCGAAACAAATATTTGTGGATCACACAAATATTCGGTCTGACCCGGGAATCGAACCCGAGACCTCTTAATCAGCAGCCGCATACGCTAACCACTAGACCAACAAGGCAGTCAAAAGTCAGTTATTATATATTAGTTATGTGTTCCTCACTAGCTATTACTACCTACTATTAGTAACATTAGTGATAACACGCCATCTCTAAAATAAACGTCATGAGAACTAGGTCGCAGGAATAGTCCATGTCGAACTCATTGGACTATTTTATTACTTTAGCTAAACCTTCTCCATGAAGTTATTATTTTATTAGTACGCCTGAAAACGTACTGACGATGACATTTATTTTCGATACATAGCTGTCTTTCTATACAACATTCGTGAAGAAGTCATCGAAGGTAAGGAGCTCAATTGTTTGCCATATTTTATCTATTTGAACTTTCTTTTAGAACTTTATGTTGCAATTTATTTTTTATTTTTGAAATTTAATTAGTATTTTACTCTAGGAGAGACTGTTTTTTATGTATACCAAACAGCTAATTTACTTGTGTTGTGGCGAAAAAAATAGCCCTAACTAGTTCGTCAGCTGTGTTAGTGAATGTAGAGATACGTATGCATAATAGATACCTGTATGGTGTATTTACTTTTATTTATTTTAATTTAGGGCATGCTATAAGGAATACTACATACCTTCATATATTAGGACTGACCACTGTGGCCACAAATTTGATAAAAACAAATTTTATTATCACGAATTTTAATGATACAATTATTTTGCTGTAAATATCTTATGTTTAGTTTATGTACAAGTATCTATTTTCTTAAAATTATATTACTTTAATAACTGTTGCATTAAAGAACTTAATTAAACAAAAAATAAGTGTGAAATAGTAAAAACTGCATGTAACAAAAAACATACACTATAAGTAACTATAATTCTAGTGTTCATTCAACTTTGTTTTAACTAGTATTTTATGAGGAATAAAATCATATTCTTATACTCATTTATAGATTAAGAGCTTAGGAAGTCTCAACCTAAAAAAATTATGTTATAAATTTTATTCTTAGTTTCATCGACTTTCATGTTAAAATATAGCAACTTTGCCACACCCATCACTCCCATTAGGCACCTCTTTTCTTGCACCAAACTTTACATGCTGTTTAAATTTATACATTTATTAATTATAAATATAAACCTGCCAAATAAGAGAAAGTTTTATTGACATGTTTCAAGGTTTTAAATCTGTTTCATGAAATTGTTGGGTTCCCTTGAAATTTAAATTTATATTGCTACCCAAGGCTATTAGTAGTAACCAGTACCTACTTGAAGGTTTCATTAATACACCATTCATATATTTAACCATTCCCAAACTAAACATTTGTATGATATCCTCATTTCAATACATTTAGAAAACTGAAATATGTATGGAAAAATACATTGAAATAGCTTATATAGATTATACTGAGAGATGTAAGTTAAGTGACCAAATTTTTTTTTTAGGAACATATATGGCATAATCTGTGGATCATCATGGCGGATAGGCACAGTCTGAATTATGAAGATGTTAGAGAGCTGAAGTTGGGAGCAAGCTTCACAAACAATAAAGTGTCACAATACCACACAATAAAATGTAAGTAAAGAACTATGTTTAAATCTAGAATCAAATAAAATTATGACTGCCTTAATGGTCTAGTTGTTAGCGTATGCGGCTGTTGATCAAGAGGTCTTGGGTTCGATTCATCATCATCATCCACAGCCTTCAACAGTCCACTGCTGGACATAGGCGTCTCCTTGGAAAGGAGGTTTTGGCCTACTATATGATGCTGGCCAGATGGATTGATATAGGGTTGGTTTCAAGATTTCCTTCTCTTTGCATCGATTTTGTCTTGCGTAGTTTATCCCTTAGTCGCCTTTTACGACACCCGCAGGATGAATAGGGGTGGTGACACTCTGTATTCTTAATCCATCACCACATGGAGATTTAACCGCCCTTTAATGTGTAGAGTGATGAGAGGTGCGACATCATCCTGCGTCTTGCGTAGTTCTATTCAATCAGACCAAATATTTGTGTAATCCACAAATATTTGTTTCGGAGTCTGGGTGTTGTCTGTGTATATATGCATGTATTTTTAACAAAAAGTATCTTTATGTATTTATATCAGTTGTTTGGTATAGTTATTACAAGCGCTGCTTGCTTTTAAATCATGTTTAATTTGGTGAAATCTGTTCCATTTTATACTTGGTTGTTATACTTATCAGGTAACCAATTACTTGTCCAGTACTGTCTGCTATATTCAGAATTTATAATAACTTTTAGAATGTCTTTAAGTTTACGTTCCCAGCATTCGAGTTTCTTGATAAAAGTACTTTGCAATTTGTGCTTTAATGTGTAGCTAGTAAATATCAATGGCTACTATTAAATGTAAGATTTAACAAGAAAGTAAAAAAAAAATATCAACTGACTACTCAGTTGATATTTTTTTTTTACTTTCTTGTTAAATCTTAGAACTTGTAAGAACTTTTTACAAAATTTCTATAGTCTGCATCACCCGTGGGATTATTACGAATCTATTGAAAACTGATTCATAAAATTACTTCAGTTGCTTAGATTCAGGTGTTACACATAGTTGATCTTTCATGTTTTATATAATACCCAATAATATCCATAACACTATGATTATTTTTCTGTCAAGAAATAATGTGATTCAAATCTATTTTCATCTGATATTGTTTTATTAATAAAGATAAAGAGATTAATGTGAAATTAAGAATATTTTATGTTTTAAACTTATTAGTTTCTACCCCCAACATAAAAAAATAGAGTTATTTTCTTTTTAATATAGGGATCTCAATAAGAACCCCTGCAAACTGCAGACTTTCTATCGGCCGATAGAAAGTCTGCGGGGGCTCTAACACACAAAACTTCAATTCATTTAAAAATTAGTGTTTAGCTGTCACATTGGTACCTATTGCATGTTATGGTACCCTTGACTTGATGATGCAGCTGAGCCTTGGGTTCATACTGCCTGAGTGTGTTTGGATACTTCCCAAAATAACTGGACTATGTTTAAACATTATATTTTAATGTTTCAGATGATTTTAAACCAGCTTCAGTTGATGTTAACAAAATGGCAACAGTTGACGTTGGAACTAACAACCAAGTGACAGTTACAGTGCCACATTTAGGTATGCATACAGTTTGTCACACTATAATATAAAATATTCATCAAGCAGCACCTAGCTAATATGTTCATGTCTTGTGCTACAGTATCTGTTACTATTTTGTAATTATTAATTCCTTACGAAATTAAAATTTAACTACCATTTTAACTAAAACTAATTAACTAAGTTTAAGGAGTGCTTCATAGTAGCTAGCTAGAACATTATAATAATCATTGGTTCACTGATGTAGAAATAATATCCTGAATCAGTAAACCTAGTTTAGCTCAGTTTTATATTTATTTGTTTTGTGGTTGAAGAGTTTACATTACATTACAATTCATCTCCATCCACACATAAAATGCTGTGATTTCATAACATCTTGCAACTCAATTATTTTGTTTGGGTTTTTATTTTTGCAGTAACTTTCTAAATATAAAGATGAAGAAAATAAGTAACCTTGCTTTTATAACTCTGTTTCTGGTTTGCTTGTATGATGGATGGAAGATTTTCGATCATCTCAATCACATTATGATTTAGTGGAAATAGCTGATCGAAAATCCTAATCCTTCCCAATTGTGCTCATACATTAATGTAAATATACTATTATTATCTATCACTAACTAGATCCAAAACCTCCTTTGGATCTTTTGGATCTAGTTTCATGGATTCATTTCAATGGATGGGTTTCAAAATAATATATATTTCAAATTCTAATACACATCTTAGATTTTTTGTAACATTTCACTTTGATAATGATTTATATTTTAGAAATTGAAGATGTATAAATGTTTTAGTAGCAATTATTTTAACAGATGGCGCAGGCGTCCCACAAACCGTGTTCAAAGGCAACCAGAGGCCTTACACGAAAGAATGTGTACTTATCATTGATAGGATTACTGGCGAGATTACCTTAGAGAAACTCTCTAGTAATATACAAGTTAAAAAGACTCGGTAAGTACTGGTTTAATACATGTTTCTCATTTAAAAAAAAATCATAAGTAATAATAGACATTTATAATATACATTTGTCATTGATGGTGATTTGTTTCACCAGTTGTGTATAGAAAAATCTGTAGAAATAGATTAGACAATTTATTTTCATCGGAAATCATTTGCATTTATGACACATAATACTTAATAGTACTAGTACTCACTCAATAGACTCACTCCGAAAAGTAATTTAAAGAAATAGCGACACTT
Organism: Phragmatobia fuliginosa; assembly: GCA_932526445.1. Classification (NCBI taxonomy): domain Eukaryota; kingdom Metazoa; phylum Arthropoda; class Insecta; order Lepidoptera; family Erebidae; genus Phragmatobia; species Phragmatobia fuliginosa. Next base: position 7,270,686 of record OW052064.1, on the reverse strand, counting down.
GTTGTCATATCATTAAGTTCAATTCAGATCGCACAGCGCCGAATCACCTACGATTATATTTACCTACAATTGCGTCTCTTTCTATCGTGCAACTATCTGTTCTGAAGATATTTAACTTCTTTTTCTGCAGTATTTTACTTTAGTGAACAAATTACTTTCCAAAAAAACATAAGGTAGTTGGTAGTAGTACTTGATTTATAATATAATCGCGCATACCTACTTACGTTTCCGAAACCCCCACGGGAAGTGAGACAGGCTTGATGTTACTAAGATATTGTATCACGCCGCCTTACTATAATTACTGTAGGTACTTTTACTACCTACATACGCACGACGCGAACAGATTAGTTCATACCTCACACCTAAAACCTTTTATTCAGACATCCGTAACAGAACAATATCTTTTACATGGATTAGAAGATCGAGGTTTGTGATTAGAAGTCATTGTAGGTATCGAACAGTATAAAAAAATTTCAATAATGAGCGAGAGCGATGCGGCGATGAACGTGTAAGCGGTAACGGGTAAGCGACAGCCCACCGGCATGCCTGCCCGGGTAGGTACGCGGCCGACCATACCATAACTGCGGAGTGACACCCCTCTGATAATAATTTATAATGTATAACAATGTAATAACAACTTGTCTGCAAACACCTACATAAATTAAGAAGAGAAGATTGCGAGAATTTCTATATCAAGATATAGGATTAGTTACTAAGTGGTTCAGTGGTTCTTCGATAGTGTGCGCTGTTATAAGTATATTTTACTTGCACTGAATGTGGCGACAATAATTATAGAAGAGCGGGGTCTCCTGACCACAAGTATTTATTAAAAGAAGACCCCAGCAGCTCTACATATGTGCTATGTAGATTAAACAAGAAAAATATTTATCATTTTCATTTCATTCATTCTTTCAAAAGATACAAATGTATTGTTAATACAGCAGAAATAACAAATATAAAGAAATAACGATAATACGTTCAGAGTTCTCTGTAACACGGAAATACTACATTAACACCACACGAGTAACTGACTCAGAGAAAGTGCTTGATACTAACTATTTTTATTAGAAAGTAGGTACATGGCCTTTATAAAAAAAATGCTCACTTGTACACTATACAACTTACATGTTTTATACTTTGTCCATTCGTTTATTGTCTTTTTGACAGGTCACGCCTATAAATTACCAGGTTTTTTTTTCGTAATAATGTACTACAGTAATGTCGTACTTTATAGACAGGTAGGGAAGTGGCTTGTGCATAGCTAAAAACAAGAAACTATAAAACAGTTCTTGAAACACGATAAATCGATTAAACGATTAAAATAAAAATAATCTATCATATTATCATGATTAAAATAATTTGACTTCATGTAAGTATTGTTTCTATAAATTTAATAAAATGACTTCAAGATTGATTATTTGCAAGGAAGTTGAGATGGGTTTAAATTGTCAAATGTCTGGAATCCTGTGATTCGAATGTGCAAAAACTGGTGTAATCACCAAACTATAGTTTCGCGATCAGATACTGTTAGGGTGCCCGCACACACACAATAATATTGGCAATAAAGTACATATTGCCGATAATATTGCGTGTGTGCGGGCTGTATTGTACAATATTATTGTGGATTATAGTGTGCGGGGCCGTGTGGCACAATATTATTGTGTGTGTGCGGGCACCCTTAGAGTTGTGTGTAGAGAACAGTTACGAGTGAATAGTGAGTTAGTGACCGGTGGTACCGGGGGCGATTGTAGTAAAAGACCGCGAAAGAGGGTAGACCGATATGTCTGCCAATAACATCCCACCCGCAAGATCTTCAGTTACTCCGTGATCATGGTGCTTGCAACGGCGCCGAAATATCGGATACTCACCAACAAAAAGGTACATGGTAGCAATCCCGCAAACTTCTGTTTTAACTTCACATTTTATTTATTTACATTACTGACATAAAGAATATTATATCGATTGATTTTGATTTCAAATCGAATCGGTGACGTGTTATGGCGTCACTAATGTCGAAATTTGTTGAACTGTCAAAAAGATAATAAAGGAATGGACAGACAGAGTATAGTGATGATGAAACTAATATAGTAAGTACATTGACATCAAATGTATTATTTGTTTGAGATTTTTGTTATGGAGTTCTTTATTTTTTCAAACTCCTAACTACTCCTTTTGCATTTTTAACAAACCTTGCAAAAGTTTAGAAAACTATCGTGACTACGTAATTTTTTTTTATAAAATTGATAAAGCCTTTGTCACCCGGGTCATTATTATTACGAATCTATTGACACGTCATTCATCGGTTCATTAGTTTACGCGCTACGGACGGAATAAACAAACATAATAGTAGCCATAGTTCGTTTAGTTTGCGTTCACAATAGTTGTAATTTTTTTTTTATCATTCCAATAATAGTAAACGGAATGTCGTTAGTCAAGAAAGTCCTACCGGCCGTTGGAAAAGATTCTATACATATGAATAAAATTGAACAGTTTTTTACTAAAGGAATATGAAAGTAAGAACGTTACTTACATGCAAAATGCAATTTATGTATAAACATTTTGTCTGTTTATTCCGGGTACTCTCCGGAACAACTGGACTGATTTTGACGTAACTTTCACTGGCTTCACAGATGGTTAATGACACAAGGAGTAACTACGACTATTTTTTTTGGCTAGCTGCGCTCCGCGGCGTTACTTGCTATTTACAACAATAACCGCGGGTAACACCGCGGAATTCAGCTAGTGTAAGGCATACCTCGAAGCGACATAAATCTATAATTGTTATGTCGAAATATACGACAAGTAGTAAGGCAGGACGAGTCAGGGCACTAAACGATGATCCAAATAAATGTAACTCTGCAGACAAGAGAGCAGCCAGAAGGTGCGGCCGCTGACGCCGGTAACGAACGAGTTCACCAACACCACGCAGCGCTCCACCTCGCGCACGCGCGTCGCCACCACCAAGCGCACCAACCCCGCAGGTACCGCGCACCACTCCATCGCACTTATATATATTATAATACACTGTACATATTATGTTCGTAATAGCAAAAGTACTTCAAAATTTAAAAACGTTTTAGGAGCACCGGGTGCGGCTCAAGCTAACCCGCAGGCCAGGTTTAACGGTAGCGCGAATCAACCTAAGCCCAATAACATGGTGCGCTCCCCGCCGCGACAGAAGACTTCGCCGCCTCAGGCGGCACCGTAAGTTCGCTTTTTTACTTTGTAACCGTAGGAGAGGTGAGCCCGATCGAGTCAGTAGCGCCTCCCCGGTGCTTCTCTTCCCGAGCTGGAAGAAAAACGAAGAAACACCAGTATAATGAGATGTCTTCATCACTACATAGTATAAAACAAAGTCGCTTTCTCTGTCTCTTTGTATGCTTAAATCTTTAATACTACGAAACGGATTTTGATGCCCTTTTCTTTAATAGGACAGAGTGATTGAACAGCAAGGTTTTTATGTATAATACATGCATAATATAGTAGATAATAATTTTAGAGGTTTCTAATGTGATGTTTTTTACGCTTACATTGCAAACGCTGGCTGTACCCTATGAGATAGATCAAAATAATGTACTACAGTATTGTAAATCTTAAAAAGGTCTACAAAAAAGTCCGCGACGGTACATATCTATCTCTTAGGGATAACCCACAATAACCATTTTTTTTTTACGAGAAATAATGGCTTATTTACGAAGCGATTTTAAGCAATTTAGTATTAATTATTATCTAATTAAATACCTTAAATACATTGTGTATTTAATATAGATTAATATGGCCCTTTACAGTATGTAATTTAAACTAATACTTTTGAAGATATTACAGATTTAAAAGGCAGGAACAAAGCGATTTTGGCTGTACCTGCCGGGGCCCGTTAGTTGCCGCTGCTGTCGATTTGTCACTATCAGTTATTACCTATCTATAACTAAACACAATACTTTATTATGAATTAATATTCTAAGGCGGTACGAAGTTCGCCGGGTCAGCTAGTTTTATTTAACGCGAAGAAGGTCCAAGTACAATAAGCGCTTTTTTACAGGTGGTCCGGCGGCGGTAACAGTACCTTGGCTTCGTTGCCCATGATCGGCCTGGACGACAGCCTGGGAGGCCTGGCCGCGTCGTCGAGCGCCGCGCCGCCGGTGCCGGCTGCGCCTGCGCACAACGGCTATGCGCGCCCCGCCCCCGCGCACCCCGCGCCCCTCGCGCCCCACGCACCGCACGCGCCCCACGCTCCGCACGCGCCCCTCGCTCCCCACGCACCGCACGCGCCCCTCGCATCCCTCGCACCTCTCGCGCCGCCCGCGCCCCTCGACAGGGCACACCACAACCCCTACGTACCGCAGCACCATCCACAGGTGAGATATTTTATGCCTTTTAAATTATATTCCTATTATATTATCCTATAAAAAAATATTTAAATACTCTTTTGATAAGTATGTAGTCTAATTTAAAAGTTAACTCATTATAGCAACCGACGCAGCAGGAAGACAGCTCGTCGAGTTCGTCCAGCGAGAGCGGCAGCGACTCGGACAGCGGTAGCGACAGCGACGACAACGACTCTAGCGCACACCACTCCCTCACCAACGGTCAGTTTATCAGCTCCTTCTTCTCCTCGCTTATAATGAAGAGCTACATAAGGACGTTAATTAATAATATCATTGTTGTTAATTTACAGGAACCGCACCTCCCAACCCGGCGCTACCGAGTGATGTTTTAAATGACGATCTATGCCTGTCCGAATCAGGCAGCGATTCGGACTGACCACACGACTTCTTTCTTTATTCGGGTTTCGGTCGGTATCTTTCTCTCTACACATTACTTTACGCGCTTCGTGCAGATTACTCGTAAACGTGGCAAGTGACGTATTAACTCTCTATTTTATATTCATATGCCAGGGAGCGTACATATTTCTTAAAAGGGCCTAAAGGTTGAACCTTACTCAGAATTAACAATTAAGCGAGCTGTCTTTGTTATATACAAAGACATATCGCATATTATAACATACATATTATAATAATTTATTTTATGTTTGTCTTTCACACAACACTATATTTTTCTCAGCTCGCTACTAGTCTAGAGCGAACAAGCTTTAAAATTTTACACCTTGCAAAATGTAGTTATATTTGCACACTTGCGCTATACAAAATTTTTACTATTGTCCTTATCATTCTGCGACTTCACCACAGTTACTTTTCATACTCAATCAGGTGATGTTCTTTTTAATTAAAAAGTAAACTCACTTTAATATACATACGCGACTTTGGCTGAGTGAAGTCCAACCTTAGCTTCAAAGACTTGGGCCTTCTCGTGTGGCTCCCGCCTAATGTTACATGTCGTCTTGCCATGTTTTAAATAGTTTCTAATATAAGAAATAGTACATTAAAGTATGATATTTTTATGTCAAATTTATTTTATTTATAAGATTTAAGTAAAATGAATTTAATTGTTATGTATTGTTGACGTAATGAGAGAATAATAATCGTAACGTGCCTCATATAAACACAAATATTTTTTCTTATTTTATACAAATATTTGTAAAACATAGATGTAGGTAAGCAATTATTATTGGTAATAATATCATTCTTTTTAATTTAGTTATTATCGTAAAATTGCAATAATCTCTGTACAGGAAGATTCTGAGACGATGCATATTGTAATATAAGGATTTAATGATAAATGTAAAAGTTTGTCGAAGATATAAAAGGATTTGTATATATATATATAGAGTACTAGTTTATATAAAAATAAGGTTATTGTGGTTTTTTAACTAGCAAAACCTGAAATTGTGTGCCTTCAGCAAATTAAATTGCTAATTTATTTTGGATCATTATGTTTAATGAAATAAATATACGTTACCTACGTAAATATGTCCATATGCTCTTTTTACTTAAGAAAATATAAATGAAAAAATAAAAAATAAAATGGTTTTTATATTTTAAACTTTATGTTGCACCTAACACCCACACATTCAAGGAATGTGATTATAATTATATGATCAAAGTCTATTTATCTATACTAATATTATGAAGCTGAAGTGTTTTTTGAAAAAAAATATTTTGCTGTTAGTCTATTTATTTATATAAGTTGAGAGCGTACAAACAAATTTACCAAGAAAATCACCGGAAAAAATCTGACTTCGTCGATCACTATTATCTATTGTACTTGTTTCCTCATTATTTTCTGTCTATCTATCGATGGTAAGAATCCAGTACAAAAATATTTAATATTACTTTATCATAACTAGAAACGAATCCTTAAAATGTTAAAGCTTAACCCCAACACGCACTTGCTCACCGTGGCCTTAAGACCATAACCCACGTACAAAAGTGGGTTAAGGCTACACCACTCCACGTAAAAAAAAGGGCACATTATAGGATGTGCCCTGATTTTTTACGTGTGGAAGGCCCCACGGGCCCTAACCCCGCTGGGTTTTGCGGCGTGTGTGGTTTTAGTGAGTCCGATAAGCTGTGCCACTCAGCTCCTGAGGTGGAGCTGAGAGGAGATAAGAGCGTAGCACTGCGACGTAATGGGTTGTAGATAAAACGCTAAAGACCGATATTATAATAAATGGTGCAAAATAAGAAATTTTCATTTGTAGGAAAAAGTTATTGAAATAAAAACAAATAAATAATTCAGTAATTTTCATTTCACAAACTTCATATGAACAGAAGACCAATAAAAAAACAATAAGTTACTAAATTCCTAACCTTATCTAACTCTAATCAAATAGGTAGGTACTAAAAATTCATTACAATCCCATTCTAAATCAATAAAGACCAGGGTAGAAGCCTCATAAAATAACAAAAAGTGAACATAAATTATAGTAGTAAAACCCATTGTAAAAGGAGGAGAATAGTACAAAAAATAAAGGAATAATAAATTACGGGCGATCTGAGGTCGGGAAGGGTGAGTGGGGGATAACAGTATATTTCAATTTGCAATTTTTTTGTTTATAATTGTAACATGCAATCTTACGTTTTTCGAGTGATTAAAATGTAAATTTTAATAAATATCTCAATAACGATTAAAAAAAAATAGAACTAGTTTTTTAATTTTTTTCATTTTCCGAGAAGATTTGCTATTTTAATATATATTATATATATTTACACCATCGGAAAGTAGAGATTTCATCGAATAGAAAACACCCTATTTTTTTTTAAAGCTGATATTTTGACGGATGAATTTATTATCGATTGAAAATTAGGGTTTTTTTTCGGTATTCAGTCAAAATTAGGTGAAAAAATAGACATTTCAAATCAAATAAATTACGGTGTATTCAGGACATGTAAAGCTAAGTTTTCACAAAATTTCGTTAAAAATAATTTTATTCGTAAAAGATAAAAATAAAAAAACCAAAAACTTGGTTTTTTGAATTTTTCACATAAAATTTGAGGTTATGCGAAAAAGTCTCTATCTTTTTATTACCTACAACTTTGCCATTCAAATTTTTTCCATAGGACTTGTAGCTTTGCCGGAAATCGAGATAAGCCATTTTTTTCCTTAAAACCCCCTCCTCTCCCCCTTCCCGACCTCAGATCACCCGTAATTTATTTTTCCTTTAATTTTTGTACTATTCTCCTCCTTTTACAATGGGTTTCATCCTACTATAATTTATTTTGTTTTCAAACATTATCGGCACATTAGTCTTAGTAGTAGTCACATTAGTCATACATTAGTCTATTACACTCTCATCATATTTCATTACCTTTCGAGCCCTCATCACACTCCATCACTGTTCATGAAATTTAAATATTTTTTTATGAACGCCTATTCCAGTAAACGTTATCTAGGAATATACGAACCTAATAAATACAACCAAAACTCGAATTAAAAACTTCACATCATGAAAAGATGGGATCGATGACTTACTATGTACAATCATATATCCCTCGTCACTTACCAGATTGATCGCGGCAATGCTAGCGAGTGGCAAGGGATGCTCCAGAATTATTCCGCAGACTGCAATCGAGATAGGGCCACTCGAAAAAAGCGGCTTAGGGAACGCTGCAGAGGTCGTTAGCTGCCCGATCATGGTCTAAGGAGATTTAACCGCCCTTTACGGCCTGGCCACGAGTTTTGGTCTTAGCGAAAAGCGGAGCGGCGTCGGTGAGCGGTGCGTTTTGCACGCCACGAACCTTAGTAGCGGTTAGTTGCAGCGGCGACGGTGGACGTATTTAGGTAGTCGAAACGTGTTAAAAATCATGGCGTTATAAAAATTATCCCCTGTCTGTTTAAAACAACTTTTTTTTTTTAAATATGATAGAATGAGTGCACGAACTAAATAAAGATCGGTATTTAGATGGTGGATTTAGTGACCTATACGAAGGTCCTACCTATAAGAAGTAACTGATGTTTCCAAGTGTTTTGCTAAGTAGGTACTTACAGAGAGAAAAAACTTTAAAAACTTGTCAACTACTTACATTGTGTATAAGACATACTAGTAGTTTCGTGTGTAGTTATATCTACAGACAAAACTACTGATATGTAAACTGTTTTGCTAATTAGGTACCTACTGACAGAGAAAAAAAATAACTTTTAAAACTTGTCAACTATCCACCTACATTGCGTAAACATACCAGTAGTTTTGTCAACATATCAGTAGCTTCGTTTGGTAGGTACCTAGGTTCTATGTTTTTGTGTTATCAATTTAAATTAAACGTAAGTACCATTATATTCCGGAAAACATTGTTTAATTTCTTCCCACAACCTTTTTATATTTATGTTGGGGATATTTTGACATCCATATAGGCGGTCTATTTAAAATTTCTGTTATAAAAGCCTCGGTATCCATTACCGCCATAAAATCGTCTAAAATTTTTTGATTTTATTTAACGCCGCTGAGTCCGTCACTCCTGCACCGCTGTCCACGCCGCTCTGTTTCGTGGCGTCGCACATACTAACTTGTGCCTTTGTTTCTGCCGCTCTCCATACCGCTCGCTGCTGTAGCAATTCGCTCGGCAAAAACCGCTAGCTTTTTCGCTATGAGCGGCGACTCGTGGCGTGCCTCGTACATTTTTATACTTTTGATATTACCGCTCGGCGTTTCGCTCTTAGCTGCCGCTCACAGCGGAAAGGTCGCGAATGGGCCGTTAATGTGTAGAGTGGTGAGAGGTGCGACATCATCCTATCCCGAGAATGATTTCTGGACACGCCAAACAGCATTGACCACGTTAAACAAAAAAAATATGGTATAATCATATTTTTGTCAAGGATACTATCGTTTTTGTTCTTCTTTTTGGATTAACTGATATTTATTTGGTTGTAAACTTAATTTATTGGAGGACTTTGAATTCGTCGCACAACACAAAAGCTACAACTATTTTTGTGGGCATCACCATATTTCTTGTATCTTTCAATAAGATTGACATATTATTTATTACCTGGAAATGTCAATGTCAAATATCGCCGTTTGGCGTTTGTGTTGTACTGTACGGGCATTTGTATTGTTACGGTGCCTTAGATTATTTTGATCGCGTGTTTATGTGTGATTGATTGTTGAATAAAATTGTGAAGAGAAGACTAATTCTGTGAATTAATATAAATACAGCAAACAACACCATGCTATAAATATCCAGGGATTATTAAAATGTCTAACTCACTTTCGAGTAATAAAAGCCATACGAAAAAAGTTACTAGTAGCAGAGAACGTGATCGTAATAGGTCTGTTGCATCCGAATCTGGTGGTTCTAGTCAATGTGATACTCCCCCACTAACGGAGAAGGTAAATTATAGCAAAGGTTTCTTACAAGTTTACTAAAACTAAAGTAAAATCTTAAAGGGTAACAACAAACTGTGAAACGGAGCTATGTTGAAGAAAGTCCTATGTATTCAGTCAAGTTGTCACCAATATTGGTCATAAGTTTGGTAATATGCACTAAAGAGTACTTTTGATTTTATACTAACTTCATACTATCTTTTTCTTTATATTTCTAACACTTAGGATGTGGGATTTAAGTATATAGATATTCTTTTTAATGGTTCACTCACTGACAGGAGTTCAGGGGTGATATATAACAAGACGAAATGATGATAATATTTAAACACTGGTGATTTTAATTATTAATTGTTAAAACAGTGTTTAAAACTTTTTCAATCAGTAGCTGGCCATATGTCTCCGACTGCATTTTCTATTGCCCGTAGTGTGATGTTATACTCTAGAAATAAATTTATTTGTCTCAAAAAATGTTATAGTAAATAAACTGTAAAAGGTAGGCTCATGTTGTCAGATATTGTGATGTCGCTTACCTGGTTAATGCTAAAGTTCCTGTGTCTGCTGCTAACAAACTCCAAGACATAATCATGATTAATTACATCTTAAATATAGGAACAAACACTAGCTGATGAGTCGAAACTCTGTGTTGTCAGTTGAACAACAAACTCCTCCTTTACAACTTCTTACTGAAGACCTTATGGTTGTATATCATTCAAGTTAGGGGTGTGAATAACAAGTTGAATATAATGTGTCCCCAAAAGGCACAAAATAGCATTCTGAGGAAAATAGTTAATGCAGCCTGGTTCACTTGTAATGCGGAAATACACAAGTACCTCAATTGCGATTTCAGGAAATCAAAATTAAAAAAAGATGTTACAGTGAACAACTACACAGACAATAGCCGCTGAATTTCCTGCTAAATTGAAAAAAAAAAAACATCAACAGACAAAGGATATTGTCTTTTAAGGTAGCAGTGGCACTAACCTCTGCACCACAAACACCAATCACCCGCTCAACAGAATAAAAAATAGTATGACTGATGGCAGTTCCTAACAGAACAAAAAGAAAATGTAGTCAGCCTGTTTTTTAGAACTTTTCATGGGGATTCTTTCACACATTATTTTCACAATTCTTGAATCTGTTTTGCAGTGCATGCAATGATAGCTCTTCAGACAAATAATTTTTCCCTTTATATAAAATTTTGTCTTGATACTCTGCTCCTATTAGTTGCAGCGTGATATTATATAGCCTATAGAGAAGATTAAAAAAAAAAACCATTGAATGTGAATACCAATAATCCACCTCTGGCCACAGTTTTTGTATTAAACTGCTATAAGTTTAATACAATAATAATAGATGTTCAGATGAGATTGTCTGGTTGAGCCACCTGGCCTGCCATGATAATGAATAATGGCACTTGCAGGGCTTACAAGCAAGCTCAAACATTTGGAATCTTTTGGAGAGGATTTAATACATCTTTGTCTTATTTTCTGTGTATACATCAACCCTCTCAATGAGTGAACCTTTAAAAAGAATATCTAAAATTCTTAAATCCCACACCCTAAATATTAAAAGTATAGAAAAAGATAGTACAAAGTTAGTGATTTTTTCTGATGATAGGGTTCTGGAGAAATCAAAGGAAATTCTCAGATTTCATAGGAACTCCTGTCGCGATTTGGGCACTCCGAATAGTTTTTATTTGAAGTCAGTTTTTTTATTAAAATTATGATTTGTTCCTTGGGTGTTCCAGAAAGCACAAGATAAGATCATCAATAATCATCAACAGCCTTCAATAGTCCACTGCTGGACATAGGCCTCTCCTTAGAAAGGAGGTTTTGGCCTACTATACCACGCTGGCCAGATGGGTTGGTATAGGGTTGGTTTCAAGTTTTCCTTCTCTTTACATTGATGTTGTCTTGCGTAGTTTATGCCTTAGTCGCCTTTTACGACATCCGCGGGATGAATAGGGGTGGTGACACTCTGTATTCTTAATCCGTCATCACACGGATAAGATATAAGCTATTTATTTTCAACAAGTGTGTTTTATTGAAGATACCAAAGGACTATCATAAAAATTAATATATATACGAAGTATGTCTTTGTCTATAACCTTGGTGCTGCTTAAGTACATATAAATGTTTGGAAAAGTGAGTGCACAAGATAGAGCTGCAGTGAATACGGCGGACGTTCTCCAACAATATAAATGTTCTTGGACTGACAATTTATATACCTACCTACATACATTTAACAAAAATTTTCTTCTTAACATTTCAACTGATCATTAATCTCTGCAAATGATTGAAATTTTTATATTTATTTACAGGATGGTAGTTCAGCACAAGGCAGATTTGCAGGTATTGGCACGGAGTCTGTACAGTGTATGGCAGAACAGTGTGGAGCAGAGATCAATGCAGAAGCGTGTACTAACCTCGCTGAAGATGTCAGCTATAAACTTAGACAGATTATTAATGTAAGTTAATATTGAAGCTGTAATGTTATGTTCATGATATTTTTTACATTACATAAAATAAACTACAAATGTAACAGGCATGTATAACTCGTGCGAGCTAAGATACCGTTCCCCCGCTTGATACCCCTCTGTCGTCCTTCGAGTAGCGTTAGCAACACTATTACCGTTGCAAGAATCTTTCCATAATAATTTTAGTTTATTAGGTATTACCTAATGTCATGTAAATCACTCCACGAATTTTATAAATATGTCATTAGATTCGTCTGGATAACCCAATTGTTTTAAGAAAGGTCACACGAAAAAGCCAGCATGATGACTATGAGACCCAATAGTTTAAAATAAAGAATATCCATATACATATGATTTTCAGGGACTACGATTAAAAGGCTTATCATGACGATTTTAAATTGTATTTTATAACCATATTTCAGTTCCTAATTTCATTTAAAATGATATTAGGTATTATCTAAAATTATTTAAATCACTGCACGAAGAATGCATTCGGGTAAATAATGAATGAGGCCTGCTACCTATTGGTATGCATATGTATTTTCTTAACTCAGGTAAAGTACCACTTAAAATAAAGTAGTATGTTATGAGAAACTAGTTGAAGCAAAATAAATGTTGAAATTTAAAAAAACTAGAATAAATTATATTTTTCTTGCACTCAGTACTATAAACGACTGACATTTGAGTCAGGTGCCATCTTAGGTCGCACGAGTTATACACATGGTAACTTTAGATAGACGTACTGTTGTTATTACTAGTTCTGGTTACTCAACTTCTTGTCTTTTATTCAAAAGTTTCTGTCATTATGAAGTGTTTTTTTAATGCCTAGCAAGATTACTATGCCTGATGGAAAGCATGAGTAAAATCCTAAAGTGGGGGTCGCCATACTCACTGCAAATGCAAGCAGTATGGCGAACCACATTATGGCGGCTTAGTGAGATGCTTTTTTTTATGAAGTTATTTTGTAAAATGAAATAAACACTTACACACACACAACACACAAAATGCGTATCTTTGACATTTCTGACACAAAACACAATGTAGTTCCAACCTAAGTAGAGGTTTACCTTGGATACTAGACAACTGATTTATATATACCTACATGACATAATAAGCTTTTTTGAATAAACACACATGTGAAACAAAGATTTCTTTCTACCTGGGTATAGAACCTGAGATCAAGCATAGCACTCATCGTCCATCCATCATAGAGGATGTCAATCCTTTAGATTGAAATCCAGTTGGCTAATTATTCACACACAACAGTATACTTTAGAGATATATACCTAGTATGTGTCAAATATTTTTTTGCCCATTTTCAGACTCTTTCCCTTCATAGTGAGATGATGAAGAAATCATGTGTGGATGGCTGGGATGTCAATTCTGTTTTGAAGTTGGCAGATACAAGTCCAATTGTTGGAGCTTGTTCGACACAATATGCCACACTTAGTGAAGAAAAACTGTGTGTTCCTCTTGTAAGTTAATCTTTTTACACAACTCGGTCACAACCTACCTAAAGCCAAATATTGGTTTATAGACTTTGAATTTATAAGTTACAAGGTAGTTTATGATAATGCAGCCTCATCCTTTGATACATTGGCAATGCAATAAGCCATCCCTAAATTAAACCAAACAATATAATCTATGTTTTTATCATAGTCTAATACAAAAAGTAATGTATGTCAGTAATATTACTTACTATATCAGAGCTTATTAGAAATGACCTAACATGTTTCACAATAGTATTCGCTAAAGGGGCAAAGACATCAATTTCATTTAGATTCTAGACATGTGTGAATATACCATCGTAAGCTCTTTTGCCACACATTTCTCAGTTAAATATGTCTGTGTGTTATTGGATCAGTCTGTTGCAGGACAACCTAATCAATGTTACTGAGTTTTCAACAACGGTGTACAGTCACGTGTATTCATCAGTGCCAACTCTATCAGTTGATTGGATCACGGATGATAAAAATTTAAACAATGCCAGTAACATTAGTGTTAACCTGCAGAATTATTACACAAGAGTTGCTAGAGGTGAGTGCTTTTTGTTTGTACTGTAGCGGTACTAATGTAAATACTATAAACAATTTTGTTCTTGTGTACTGATGTCCCTCTGGTGATGGATTAAGAATATCGAGCATCCCCACCACGACTAAGGAATGAAACTACGCAGAACTAGCTACATCTCAGCAAAGAGAAAGATAACTTAAAACAAAGTCTTGACTAACCCATAGGGCCCCTGTATTATAGCAGTATAAAACCTCTTTTCCAAGTAGAAGCTTGTGTCCAGCAATGGATTAGAGGCTGTTGATGGTGATGTGATGTATTAAATAATGCTCAAATTTTTATTTTCAAAATTAATACAGAGGTTTTGTGTTTTTAACTTTTCATTTCTTAATTTATTTGTGTTTTTAACATTATGGTTGCTAGGCAACCTATGAAGTTTTGACAGGAGATATACAGTGATATATTTTGACATCTACTTTATTTAATGTATTTTTATAATCACCTAGCTTTCGTCCGTTTATCTCTATTATTGCAGTAAAAAGTCGCCTATGTGTTATTCTGATATATAAGCTATATTACTGTAAGTTTCATCCAAATCCGTTCAGTAGTTTTTGCGTGAAACAGCAACAAACATACACACATACTCACAAACTTTCGCGTTTATAATATTAGTAGGACTAGCTGACCCGGCAGACTACGTACTGCCTCAATCGATAAATAACTAAACTTTTTTATAAAATATACTTAAAAGAAACAAAAGGAATCCATAATTAATAAAAAAAATGCAATTCATTTTTATAAATTAACCTTTTAAACCCTCTCTGGACTTCCACAAATAATTCAAGACCAAAATTATCCAAATCGGCCCAGTCGTTCTCGTGCTCGTGCGAGACTAACGAACAGCAATTCATTTTCATATATTTAATATAGATATAATAAAATGTCGCAATGTACAGAAATAATGACGGACGAAGATGTTTTTGCGGAACACTTGTACAGCCTCGATATTTCATCGAAGTTCGTGATTGTTTCAGCAATACTCAATCTTAGAAAGAAGCCAAAAGAAATAGCTGTAGAAGATCTAGCAACAAACACTCGCATTGGGCCGATATTTCCGAATCTCTTTAACCTAGCCGTGTTGGTGCTCAACGATGACAATCTAAACGCTCTAAACGTGCCTGCTAAGAAACCTCTGCAGTCCAACGTGCTGGATATGGTCGACGCTCTCTGTTCTAATCCCTGTAGTTTAGATACTAATATTCAGCAACAGGTGAGTAGATTTCTTTATACATTGTTGAGCTATTTTCTTTTTAAGACCTTTATAGTCTTCTATTTTCTTCTGATATCTCTTCTCCACAATCGACGAATTCTGTATAAATTTTGTCTTTTCTTGACTTTTGTCGGATTTTTATAACTCTTAATACCCGTAACGATTGTTAAAGACACTATCACAGCTATGAGTTGAGCTATACGTTAATTGACGGCCTTGACCCTCTCCTGAGAGGTGACCCGAGCCCAGCATTAGGACATTATGGGTTGTTGACAGATACGTTCAGTATAAATAGAGAGTTAATCGCTATTATAATAAAAGTATAGGACCGATAGGCAGTGGAGCCACGCTGATTTCATCACGAATGGGCCGGCTGCACCGGGGCAGTACTACACTCACACAGAATACCTACCTAAACTGACAGCATTCGTACTGTTGTCTTTTGTTGGCGAGTTAGAGACCGCAGGCCCAGTCATCCTGCATCATTCTCCCGCCTCGAGAAACAACTCACTAAACCGCCATGGTGTGGGTTACCATGTTGCATTTTATGCGCTGGCAAAGAGAAAGGTGGCCCCTACTCCCGGTTTCTACTCATGCTTTCCATCAGGCAGAGTAGAGTCACTTTGGTAGGGTTAATTATTAACAAAACAATCATTTTTATCAAATTACACGAGTGTAACATAATGTTCTGTTTTCAGTTTCAGAGATTGTTTCCGGTGATGGTATCGAACATACTCGGCAACGGATCGCTGTCGGATAAAATGGTCGCCATCCTCACTAAAATCACACGCACCTGGCCGTCTTTTATCACTATAGGTACTTTTTTCTTTTTTTTTCATATAAGCCCATGAAAGTGACTCTACTCTGCCCGAAAAAAAACGTGACTAGGATCTAGATTCTCTTACTGATTGCAGACAATGCAACATGGTTATACACACCATGGCGGCCTTGTGAGATGTTTCTGTATCATTCTCCCAGCCTCCGGACGTCGAGAATGATGCAAAATGATTGATCCTCCGGTCGGCGATCACACACTCACCAACCAAATACGACATAACGAATTCATTTTTAGATTTTTTTAAATTCATCAATAAATTACAAATAGTTTTTTAGGGTTCCGTAGTTCATGACTCGGAATCCTTATAGATTCGTCATGTCCGCCCGTCCGTTCGTCCGTCCTCGACCGAGGCGGTAGCCTAAACGGTTGGTGCTAGAAAGATGAAATTTTGCATGAATATGTGTTGTAATGACGTGTGCTTAAGTGTAATTAAGTGCTACAATAAAATTACGAAAAATTCTCTCATCTATCTTATCGTGATGGGTATCTTCTAAGCAGGTCTCAGACTATTTTTCGATTTAAGAATCCTTTTGCGAGTTATTCATCATTAAAGCGTATTTTTTTTGTAAAAAACAAGGCGCCCCTCTAAAAGCAAAACGGCTGACTAAAAAAATCTGTTTCATGATAGTAGTCCATATATATTGAACTTTCAAGGAAAACTTCGTACAAAAATAAATATATGATAAGTAAAGATATAATAACAATAATTTATCCAGGACAGGATTTTATATCTATCTACCATTAAGGTTGACCACGGAACCCTATCCTATGCGAGGCCTGACACGCACTTGGCAAATTTTATACGACCAAAAAACAAAGGATGAATAAAAGTGAAATCGCTATCGCTTTGGCAACGAGGCAGCTCTTGTAAATAAAATTTAAGTAATTTATGTTCTTTATTGTAATCTAAAGTGTTCTCTGAAGTGTTCTGCAATGGGGAGACCTATGTTCAGCTGTGGACTAAGATGGGCTGATGATGATAATGATTGTAAATCTGTAATACGGTGTACAAATATAGAGTTTTGTACGTATTTGGTGAGCGGGTGTAGCGCGTGGAGTGGTGCGTGGAGTGTATAGAGTGCTGTGGTGTGCAGGCAAGGGCATCCTGTTCGAGTACCTGTCGCAGGGGTCGGCAGAGCGCGTGACGGCGCCGATGGTGCGGTGTGTGGCGGCGCTGGGACGGCGCGCGCTGGCGCAGTGCCTGGACGCACACCTGGCGCACCTGGACCGCGCCGCGCACGCGCCACCCGACCCGCGCCGCCCGCGCCTGCCTGACCTGCGCGCCGCGCTGCTGGTACGTGCTCTCTACTTCCTAGCCCTTCTCTGTTCGCTTTGCTTTGCCTGGCGCAGTGCCTGGACGCGCACTTGGCGCACCTGGACCGCGCCGCGCACGCGCCTCCGACCCGCGCCTTGCCTATAACAACTGTGCTTCTATGTACGATATACGATTCCAGACTCGTACTATTGTTTTGATTACAACTGCGTACGTTTGTTTTGAAGTTTGGCCCTTTTATATGTATAGTATGTATGTTTTTACAGATAAATACATATATATTTGTTTTAGTTGTTTACGAGATAGTACGAGCTCTAGAACTAGACGTTGTGCTTGCCAGATATCCGACTTGTTATCCACTTACGTACGTTGTGTCGCAGGAACGAACACAAACACTAACGACGGCCACGCTCAACACATTTACATACACAGTATAAATTAGCGAGATTTATGTAAGCGTTTTTGTGATTTATTTTTATGGTCGGCGGCCCTGCCCGATAAAATTCGGAGTCACGGGGTTCGATTCCCACATTAGATTAGGAATACAATAGATACATCACTGTTTAAAATAGTTTCAGGCAAGTTAGTAAAGTTATCCTTAGGCGATAGACACATATGATATTGTCTTTTTAACGCACAGGACGCGGCGACGTGCTTGATGAAGTCTGAACCGACGACCTACTTAGAAGATTTCGTGATTACCGATTACTCCCTGTACGAGATTCTAGGAGACTCCATCGCTCCTCGGCGGACCTTGTTTCAATATAGAGGTAAGTCACAAACACTTATATAAATACATCACTTTGGTTCATCAACTGTCATTCGCCCGCACATTCCTTTTCTATTCTTAACTTACTAGGGTCCATAAACTTTCTAGTCTTTTGCTTTGTTCAAATTTTTTATTCAATTGACATAAGTTTTATTATATTGTATGTCCGTGAAAGCGTCAGAAAAAAGTCAGTCAAACAGTCAGACAAACCGAGGGACAGACGGATATTCGAGGTTTATTTTCAAATGTAAACGGCGGTCTCAACGAAAACGAAAAATATATTTTAGTGCACAAGTGAGACATTAAGCGCAGACCGACGGCTTTACATGCTTTCCAAGGCAAGGCAAGGCAAGACCCCAAACTTCCAAATTCCGGGAAAAAACTCAACAACACTTTTGACCGGACCCGGGATTTGAACACGACACCTCTTGATCGGTAGCCGCATACGCTAACCGTCTAACTAACGAGACAGGCAAATTCTAATTTAAAATTAAGCATGGAAAGCATATTATTACTTGCTCATTATTAGTGTCCGACCGAAATAGACTGAACCCAACCCGATAAGTGAAGAACTAATAAGTTTGGTTCAAGATTGGCTACAATTGGAAAAATAAATTATTGTAAAACTTCAGTAAAACAAACAATAAACAAAATAAAATACATGTCAAAGCTCTCCTCACTGCTGGAATGTGTCTCCCAAGTCCTCATCACGTGTCGTGGGGTATCCGACAGAGTAGAATAGCACCAACCCATCACTTCGTGTGTCTTAAGAGGCGACTGAAGCTTCCATAGACCAGAGAATGGACAGCGCCGTTTTGAAATGATTAATCATTCCGCTTGCTCAGGTTGGATTCGGTAGCAGTCGTAGCGTTGGTGGTACACGGGGTGCTAAGAATCCCGGTGTATGGACGTCTATCGCATATACAAAGAATTGACCTTGGCTACGTACAATGGACGGACTCTTAGAGACAACGAATATCTGGCTGAATCGGAGGTGAACGGAGTTATGTTTCACGACTAGAGATGGGTTTCTGCCCGGGCGGATTGGGCACATTGAATAAGCGCCCGATAAATGCCCGTAAATGCCGAATAAATGCCCTTTACCTGGGCAAAAACTTCAATTTACATTTTATTAATTTAAATTGTGTGTAAATATATGTGTATGCAGCAAAGACTAATTAACAAAAAAATATGATATATTCCTGAATATAAATATGTTACTATTTTAGTTTTTTCTTTAAATCTATGGTCATGGGCGTATAAAAAAACCAAACTGAGTATTATAATGATAGCAGTTCTTTAAATGTTATAGTTAGTAATCTGTGACATAAACACAGTATTTTTGTTTCGATAACAATAGTCGATAGTATATACCTATTACATGTAAAACTGACATAATAAACCAGGATAGAAGCGTCTTATAATAATAAAAAGTGAACATAAATTTTAGTAGGATGAAAGTGATAAAACCCATTGGAAAAGGAGGTAAATATTATAAAAATGGAAGGAAAAATAATTAACGGGCGATCTGAGGTCGGGAAGGGGTAGGGGGAGGTTTTCAGGGTAAAAACGGTTTATGTCGATTTCCGGCTAAACTACAAATCCTATGAAAAAAAAATCAAAGGCAAAGTTGTAGGTAATAAAAAGATCTACAACTTTTGTATTTGCACTTTTTTCACGTAACCTTAAATTTTATGTGAAATATTCAAAAAACTAGCAGATTCTTCTATGCGCATCGGCCTACGGATGAACTTGGATAAAACCAAGGTCATGTTTAATCAACATGTACAACCGGAACCGATTGCAATACACGGTACCACTCTCGAGGTTGTTCAAAAATATGTCTAACTTGGGCAGACATTGCAGTTGGGTAGGAATAACCTCGAGGACGAGGTGAATAGAAGAATTCAGCTGGGTTGGGCGGCATTTGGAAAGTTACGTCGAGTCGTCTCATCGTCGATCCCACAGTGCCTAAAAACGAAAGTTTTTAACCAGTGCGTCCTACCTGTCATGACATACGGAGCCGAAACGTGGACACTTACGGTGCGGTTGGTCCACAAGCTCAAAGTTGCTCAGCGTGCAATGGAAAGGGCTATGCTCGGCGTTTCTCTGAGGGATCGTATCAGGAATGAAGTTATCCGTCAGAGAACTAAAGTCATCGACATAGCCCACCGGATTAGCAAGCTGAAGTGGCAGTGGGCTGGCCATATTAGCCGCAGAACTGATGACCGTTGGGGTAGAAGAGTTCTGGAGTGGAGACCGCGTCTGGCAAACGTAGTGTAGGACGCTCACAGGCCAGGTGGAGTGATGATTTGCGCAAGATGGCTGGCAGGAGCTGGATGCGAGAAACACTAAATCGATCAAAGTGGTGTGCAATGGGAGAGGCCTATGTCTAGCAGTGGACTGAGATAGGCTGATGATGATGATGAAGCGTCTTAAAATAATAAAAAGTGAACATAAATTGTAGTAGGATGAAAGTGATGAAACCCATTGGAAAAGGAGGTGAATATTATAAAAATGGAAGGAAAAATAATTTACGGGCGATCTGAGGTCGGGAAGGGGTAGGGGGGAGGTTTTCAGGGTAAAAACGGTTTATGTCGATTTCCGGCAAAACTACAAATCCTATGAAAAAAAAATTAAAGCAAAGTTGTAGGTAATAACAAGATCTACAACTTTTGTATTTGCACTTTTTTCACATAACCTCAAATTTTATGTGAAATATTCAAAAACCAAGTTTTTGGTTTTTTCTTTTTATCTTTTACACATAAAATTATTTTTTCAAGAAATTTTGTTAAAACTTACCTTTCTATGTCCTGAATACACCGTAATTTATTTGATTTGAAATATCTATTTTTTCACCTCATTTTGACTTAATACCGAAAAAAACTTGGTTTAGGAAAGACCTGTGCCGAGCGGTTAAAAACTGGAACTCGCTACCATCCCACGTCTTTCCTTCCCATTATGAACCCGGGTCCTTTAAGAGGGGTGTGAAAAAGCATCTCACAAGGCCGCTATAGTTTGGGTCAGCGTCGCATGATGCTCAACCATCAAAATCAACCAGTCGAACCGGTTTTTTTGATGTAACGTCTAACATCGACTTAAATGACGATGATAATGAAATTAAAGATTTATTATTATTCTCTTTAATGACACTTGACATATGTATACTGTTGAGGACTGATGGTAGTCTCCAAAAATGCCTGTTTCATAAAGCGCATGGCTCTCGGTCGCGTATTACCAGATTCATAGGCAATTAATTTGGCGATGAGTGTCCTGGACTCAGCAATACGTTTTATTCTACACTGCCAAGCTGCCACTTATTATTATTATTATTGTTCTCTTTATTAAAATCAAAATACTTATTCATTACATTTTTAAATATATAAATCTAAAAAATACATTTAAAAATATAAAAAATAACATCGAATGAAAAAATTTAAAATGTTATTATTATTATCCATATTTAAAAGAGTTTTATTTGTTAATTTTTTACGAATTTTCGACAAAAATAATGAAACGAACTGTGATTATTTGTGATTTTAATTACAAAAATGTATCATCATCATCATCATCATCAGCCTATCGCAGTCCACTGCTGGACATAGGCCTCTCCCATTGCACACCACTGTGATCGATTTTGGGCTTCTCGCATCCAGCTCCTGCCAGCCATCTTACGCAGGTCGTCACTCCACCTCGCCTGTGGGCGTCCTACACTACGTTTACCGAGACGCGGTCTCCACTCAAGAACTCTTCTGCCCCAACGGCCATCAGTTCTGCGGCTAATATGGCCAGCCCACTGCCACTTCAGCTTGCTAATCCGGTGGGCTATGTCGATGACCTTAGTTCTCTGACGGATCACCTCATTTCTGATACGATCTCTCAGAGAAACGCCGAGCATAGCCCTTTCCATAGCACGCTGAGCAACTTTAAGCTTATGGACCAACCGTACCGTAAGTGTCCAGGTCTCGGCTCCGTATGTCATGACAGGTAGGACGCACTGATTGAAAACTTTCGTTTTTAGGCATTGTGGGATCGACGACGAAAAGACTCGACGTAGCTTTCCAAATGCTGCCCAACCCAACTGAATTCTTCTATTCACCTCATCCTCGAGGTTGTTTCTACCCAACTGCAATGTCTGCCCAAGGTAGACATATTTTTGAACAACCTCGAGAACGGTATCGTGTACTGCAACCGGTTCCGGTAGAACATGTTCATTGAACATGACCTTGGTTTTGTCCAAGTTCATCCGTAGGCCGATGCGCATAGAAGAATCAGCTAGGTCATTCAGCATCTGTTGCAGGTCCTGCATTGTCTCTGCCATTATGACGATGTCGTCCGCAAATCGCAAGTGAGAGATGTATTCGCCATTAATGTTAATGCCACGTCCTTTCCAGTTTAGCGTCTTGAACATATCCTCCATTGCATTTGTGAACAATTTCGGGGAAATAACGTCCCCTTGTCTCACTCCTCGATGCAATGGTATGGACCTTGTTTGCTGATTCTGTACTTGGACAAAAATGTATAATTAATAATTAATTATAAGTTTTAATTTACAACATACTACTTCCATTTAAATTAAGAAATAAAAAAAGCGGCCAAGTGCGAGTCGGACTCGCCCATGAAGGGTTCCGTATCAGCAAGTAACATCATATAAAAGTTTTTGTAGTTCGTTGTAACTTTCATCGATGTTTTTATAGTAGTGTATTGATTGGATGAAAGGTAAATTGTGTGTTCCGATTTATGACGTATTAAAAAAAAAAACTACTCACTAGATCTCGTTCAAACCAATTTTCGTTGGTAGTTTGCATGGTAATGTACAACATATAATTTTTTTAGTTTTAACACTCTCTTATTTTAGAAGTTAGAGGGGGGGGGACACACATTTTTCCACTTTGGAAGTATCTCTCGCGCAAACTATTCAGTTTAGAAAAAAATGATATTAGAAACCTCAACATCATTTTTGAACACCTATCCATAGATACCCTACACGTATAGGTTTGATGAAAAAATTTTTTTTGATTTTCAGTTCCAAGTATGGGGACCCCCAAAACGTATTGTTATTTTTCTATTTTTATGTAAAAATCTTAATGCGGTTCACAGAATACATCGACTGACTAAATTTCAACAGCATAGCTCTTATAGTTTCGGAAATAATTGGCTGTGACATACGGACGGACAGACAGACAGACAGACAGACAGACAGACAGACAGACAGACTTGACGAATCTATAAGGGTTCCGTTTTTTGCCATTTGGCTACGGAACCCTAAAAATAGATTAAGAAAACATTTGTTTTTCACAAAACAAAGGTATTCGTTTTTTCTGCCCAGTGCTCGGGCATTTATTCGGGCGTAAACTTATTTATGTCCAATCTGCCCAGTTTATGCCTTTCCGCCCGTATTTGTTTTCGCCCTCGACCCATCACTATTCACGATATAGATAAAGCCCTGTACAGCAACACAAAAGCACACTTGAATGTTGTCATAGGGGTTTCAATGCCAAAGTAAGATTATACACGGACACCGAATTGCTTTTGGGGACCACATGGAACAAAAATCATAGGGGGAAGATGTTAAGCAACTTTTTGGAACCAGAGGGGCTACTTTTGATGAATTCATTCTTCAAGAAGCAGCTCCATAGCAAGTGTGCCTGGCAGAGTACGGACAACCTGACTAACAATGAGCAACCTTCCAACTCATGAACCTGGACAGGAGGAAGATCATGTATGACCTCCTCGCTGAGGAACCGGTAATAATTCCTCTCCTCTTGAATTTCTCATACATATCTATCTCATGCAACTAATGCTGTTGGGCAGATGTTACTTAGAAAAGGTAGCCGACAGGATGGTTTGTTGGATCTTGCAGAGGATAGTCTTCAACCAACGTGTGCTCCCTATAGTTTACGTAAGGTGTTGAGACGTGGACGGTGACTTTTGAACTAGTTCACAAACTTTATGTCGCTCATCGAGCTATGAGAGTTATGCTAGGAATCTCTAAGGGATAAAATTAGGAATTAGGTGATCCGTCAGAGAATCAAGGCAACCGACATAGCTCCAAAAATGATATATGTCGCAGAACCGATAACCGTTTGAGTAAGCGTGCTCTGGCGCCTTTGGCCAAATGGCGAGACAACTTATGTAAAAGAGCCGGCGGCGACTGGATGAACTGAAAGCAGCAGACCGGACTCTGTAGTATGGACTGCTGCTGAAAAGTCCCCGTTAGATACACCAAGCCCGTCACTCTCCCATTCATTTATTGGTCGTTTTGTTTTGACTTTGGCTAGGGAGGAACCTTCGGCAAAACCTTCAGCTTCGGCCTACTTTTAGACCAAAGTCGAAGTAAACTCATTTATGAAGTCAGTAACTCATTTAGGATATAGGGTTCAAAAATATAATTTCAAATGTGTGATTTTTTTATTTTATGTTTCAGAAACGGTGACACAAGGAAACACCAGTCCTCAGAAGACGTGTGAAGAAGAATTCTTGTATATGCCTCTGAGGCCCGTGTTGAAACGAGCCAAACTTCGCCTAATACCCGCTTCGATGCCTCATAGAAATAGTATTCACAGAGACGCGATATTTGAACCTACTAAATATAGAAGTGATAAGTGTTTAAGAATAAAGATAAAAAATTGTAGGACACAAGTGACCAGACCTAATACAGTGCGAACAGAAATGAACCATTCGTTTTCTAGTCGAGGTGGAATCGTAGTGGCTAGTGGTCTACTCAATAGATTTAAGTATAAATTTAATAAATCTAGTAACGATTTTCCAATATTTGGAGCCATTATGTTGTAAGCTTAATTTTATCGTATATAAATTATTACATTTTAGTTGTGACTTTTATTTGAGAATTCTAATAAGATAGAACTATTATTAACTAGTTTAAATTTAATAATGAAGTTACAAATTTTGTTATGCCAAGTACCGCAAAATAATTTGGGTTGCAAATGGACGTGACTGCGCGAGAGTGTTCATAGCAGCTCTCTATTTCATCACACAACACAGCCGCATTCAGGGGAAGCTTCGCTCTGCAGCATCTAGTGTGAAATAATTTGCCACCGCCTATTAGGTCGGAAACACTAGGTATTTTATAGACATATACGGGGATGTTCGTGTGAAGTTGTCGGGTAGTTTGAACTTATTTTAGATGTATTTGTGCAACTATATGGTTTTTTGTACCTACTTGTGTACTCGCTTATTATAAAATGTAATAAACACGACTAAATTTTAATGTCTAGAAAAAAAATTTCGTATTCAGCTTTCGATACTGAACACATTATATGTAATTATAACGAAAAAAAAATTACATGTTAATATTATCCCGAAAACTACCAATTGTTTGTTCATAACGCATGATATAGTTCACAAAGTAATTACGTAATAATAAAATATCACTTCAGTATCAATGCCCTTGAGTTGAACGGCGTGATATTTAATATTACCTACTGTGCCGCGCTTTGGACTCCCGCCCCGCGATCCGCAATTTTATTCATTGATCATATAATACGTGTGCGTAAAATAATAGGTGTCCATAAATTATGGGCGTATTTCACATTTTTAAAACTTTAATAACTTTATTTTCATAAGTGTTGGGAACTTGTTGAAAAATTTGTTTTAAGTAAAATTTCCAACGGAAATAAATTATTTATAGTGTCCAGAACACACCATAATTTTTTCAAATTTAAAAACTAAGATTCAATACCTTAAATAAATTAATTAATGTGCCGTACTCGCTTTTGACGCCACGCGTGCAACCTAAAAATGTCGTGCGCAGACCTATTTTCAGCGTTAAATTAAAATTATAAATAATGGAGATAGAGTTCCGGGAGTTTTTTATTGAAAATTGTCTTCTTCAATTTTTTTGTTTCTGAATTTCTTTAATGTTAATACTTTTTGAAATATTGGCAATAAACGAAATGCCATTTTTTTTCATCTTTAATTGTTTATAACTTTTAGGCTAGGCTGCATTCCGGATCCAACGAGCTATCGCACATAATTTTAAGAGCAGTATCTCTATTTTGTACCATTTTCAACTTGTCGACTAGACTAGTACCCATAATACAAGCTCTGCTTAGTTTGTGATTACATGACTTTGTGTGTAAAGTGTCCGGAAATATTTATTTATTTATCATTTATTAATTTATAATACTGTATAAAAGTATTTAGGGCACTAACATCATACAATTATTTTTTATGGCATATTGTCGAATATATAGACACATCCATTCAATTATTCAATATAATATTTTTTTATCATTATTTAGTATGTAACTGATCATTGATAACCATTTTATAATACTTTGTTACATTCGGTACCAGCCTAAATTTTCATTGTCTTTATATGTCAGCCAAACCTGTCATTCTCTATTTGATTATATCTGCTTTTAACCAAATTTTTACACGCCTTAGTGTAGAAAGAAAGTCGGTCCTGTAGATGAGTGATTATACTATTAAAATTTATCAGTGTGTGTGCAAACTGTGCTATAAACTTGGCTGAAAAGAGAGCAAATGCCACTAACGATTTTAGGGTTCCGTAGTTCATGACTCGAAACCCTTATGGATTCGTTTAGTCCGTCCGTCTGTCCTCGACTTACCGTTCAAACGGTTAGTACTAGAAAGATCAAACTGTATTAATATGTGTTTCTATTACGTCTACAAAGTTCTAGAATAAAATCACAAAAAATATTTTTATTTAGTGTACCTCCATTACAGGTAAAGTGGGGATGATATTTTTTTTGTCGCGTCTACCCCATCGTATGGGGTACCATTAGATAGGTATTTGTATTATTTTAAAAACATTGAGAGGTTGCTTAGACGATTTCCGAGTTCCCTTTGCTAATTATTAAACTGATAAAGATTTTTTGTTAAAACAGGGTGTCGTTCGGCGCTGATAAGTGTGCGATCACCTTAAAGGTTGCGGTTTAGATAACTTTATTATTTCAGGAGTTATAGGGGTTTAACTTGTAACTTGCAAAATATTGTACAAAAATAAGTAGGTAAACATAACAATTATCTATTGGGGATTACTTGAATTTCACGTGCCCTTGTGGGTAACTACAGTACCCTATTCTATTTAGTTAAGATTTCTAAATACCGAATATAAGAGAAAGATCCTCTACATAA
The DNA here is from genome assembly GCA_932526445.1 of Phragmatobia fuliginosa. Classification (NCBI taxonomy): domain Eukaryota; kingdom Metazoa; phylum Arthropoda; class Insecta; order Lepidoptera; family Erebidae; genus Phragmatobia; species Phragmatobia fuliginosa. The sequence continues at coordinate 7,243,212 of OW052064.1, read as the reverse complement.
TTAAAAGTAGTTTCCTGCATCACTTTTTTACTTAGTTAATTATTTAGTACTCTACTGTGTCTAGTCATGCTTCGTCTATACTTTTTTATTAGTCTGAGTAACGGAGCAAAGGTCTGGTTATCAACAAAATTATCGTATTACTTAAATTCAAAATCATTCGTTTACAATTTCCTGATCCGCAATACATTTTTACTTTGCTAAATATACTAATCTAAGCTCATTTATAAATATTTTATATCGTTTTGTTACTTATTGTTATCATATTATATTTTACTTACACAAATAAATTAAATTGAATATGAATTGAAGTGTCTTTATGTAATATCAAATTAACAGCTTTTAATTTTGTATGAAAGTATTAAACAATATAAAACCGATTTGACACCGAGGCCCTAAACTAGTAATAAGAAAATATATTCGGACACCTGATACACAACGCCTTTACATGCCTTAAACATAGGTCATAAACTTTTGTGGGAGATATAGCATGTGTTCCTAATACATTATGCAGTGTGCAAATATTCATATCTACAAAAATGACAGTAGTTAATAAATTTAAATAATTAAAGTTTGACAGTAGATTACTACGCGCTTGCATTAATTTTTAGAAAAAAACATTTGCGTAGTCCCATCACAATAGATTAAAATTGTCAAAGATGATTAAAATTGACAAAATAACATTTAATCAAATGTTATTTTACAGAAAATATTGTAAAATCATAAAAAAAAACATAAAAAGCATTGGCATACGTAACGTACCTTTTTTTTTTTTTTTTTTTTTTTTTTCGCGGGGAATGCTTTTCGCACCATACCCTCCGTGGGGAAGACGAAAGGCGTGTGTGGGACTCCCGGCGAACCGGTCTACCCACTAAACCCCGCGGCGGCCTACCTCGGCAGTCGGGAGGAGCTCCAGGAACGCATCAGCGACATCTGGAGTCCCCCCTGCCTAACCCCATGATTGGGATACATCTCGCGGTAATCAATAGGTTACCCTTGGGGCAGGACGATATCGCGCCTCTCGCCGCTTTACACAGAAAAAGGCGGGACACCGACCCACCTTAGACGACACCCCCGGCCGCACCGGGGTGTCACCTGTCACGGGTCGTTTGCAGCGGTCACATCTCCCCAACATGTGGCCGCAGCGACCCTTAGGCGACGATTAGGGAGCTAGCGACCTCTGCCGCGTCCCCTTCGCCGCCTCCTTCGAGCGGGATCGGCCCTTTCCCGATCCCGCTCTGCGGACTCCTTCTGGAGCATAACGTTCTCACAGAAGGAGACCGCGGCTTCCCATCCCTCGCCACTCGCCAGCATTGCCGCGATCAATGCTGGCGGTGACAGGTTTCCTCCGATCTGTCCGATCAGGACTCGACGCTCGGACTCCCAAGCAGGGCAGTCCTCCAGCGTGTGCTGGGCGGAGTCCCGGTCAGACCCGCAGTGGTGGCATTGTGCTGTAGCCTCCCGTCTTATTCGATTCAGATACTCACCGAAGCAACCGTGCCCGGTGAGTATCTGAGTCAATCGATAGGTGACACAGTCGGTCCTCTTTACCCAAGCTTCGAAGCTCGGCAGAACGGCTCCAACAGCGCGTTGGCTGGCACAGCCCTGTGCTTCGAGCCGTGCCCTCCAAGCCCGTAATGCTTGCGCGTGTGCGTTCCGCCGTAGTATTTCAGGCTCATGATCCGGCGCTGTCCCCTCGCCATCCCGACCGACAGAACGAATTTGGTCGTAGACCATCGTGTACATGTCGGCCAGAATGTCAAAGGGTGGAGATCGCGCCAGGATCGTCGCTGCCTCATACGAGATCGTACGGTAGCCTCGTACGATCCGAATGGCCATCAGCCGCTGCAGACTCCTTAGTTGAGCCTTACAGCGGGAGGAACCCGCCAGGTCTTCAGACCAGACGGGCGCCCCATAGAGGACCATTGATCGCACGACGCCCATGTAGAGGCAGCGAACTTCTTCCCGTGGCCCCCCGAGATTGGGCAGCAGACGATGTAACGCCCCAGCTACCCCTCGCACTCGGGGGACTAATCGCCCGAAATGCTCTTCGAAGCTCCACCGACTGTCCAGAATGAGGCCTAAGTACTTCATGTACTGACCCACCTGGACTACAGCGTCACCCACTTGGAGGCGTGAGCTGGGTGGTTCCTGTCGCCTCCGTAGGCCATGGAACCATATAGCCTCAGTTTTCTGGGGTGCTACCCTCAGTCCCAGCTCACAGATCTTATCCACAACACAAGCCACCCCCTGCTCAGCGAGCCGAAGCACTTCCTGGAAGCTTGACCCTCTGGCCAGTACTAGCGTGTCATCCGCATAGCAGACGACACTTACGCCAGAGGGCAGACCGGTACGAAGGACCGCATCGTATGCGAGGTTCCATAACAATGGGCCCAATACAGAGCCCTGAGGAACCCCGCAACACACTTCCCTTCGATTCTCCACTCCGTTCCGATCCACAAACTTCACCGTCCTGTCGCGCAGATAGGCCTCTATGATGGCCCGCAGGTAGGGCGGCACTTCGTGGTATTCAAGTGCCACCCTAATTGCCCGCCATGGGAGGGTACCAAAAGCATTGACAATGTCAAGGCTAACTGCCAACGCCACCCCCCCTGATCGAACTGCCATCTCCGACAGGGAGCGGACACACCTAATAGCATCCACTGTAGAACGCCCCCGTCGAAATCCGAACTGGCAGTCCGACAGATCAGGGCCCACTCGCGACAGGTGCCCGCTGATACGGTCAGAGATAACTCTCTCAAAGAGTTTCCCCGACTCGTTCAGAAGGCATATCGGTCGGAACGCGGAGGGAGAATCTGCAGTCCTTCCATCCTTTTTCAGGAGCACCAGTCTCGCTTCTTTCCAGTCGAGGGGGAAAATGCCGAGGCTGAGACAATCCGTGAAAATCTGCCTCAGTTTATTTCCCAACACCGACAGAACTATCACCAGCGCCCGTCCTGGAACACCATCAGGTCCAGGTGCCGTGTTGCGGGAAGCCAGCCGTCGCACGGCTCGATCCAATTCTTCCTCCGTTACCTCACACTCGTTGGACCAGAGTTGCCGGTCCGATAGTGACGAAGGAATCGCGGGACTGTCCTGGACCCTTGGAAAGAGCGTGTCTAAGACTCTTCCCAGGAAATCAGGGTCCAGGGTTTCCGTCAGCGGAGGTACCCATGGTCTGAGCTTACCCAGTACCATTTTATATGGTCGCCCCCATGGGTCCCTATTCAGTCCCACGATGAGCTCTTTCCAGGATCGAGCCTTGGCCTCAGCGATTGCATCGCTAAGAGCCTTAACAGCAGCTCTATATTCCCGCCGTGCTCCGTCGATCTCCTCGACTGTGGCTCGCCGTCGTCTTCGGGCTCGAAGGTACGGGCGGCGCAATCTTACGACTGTCATTCTCAGCCGTGAGATCTCCTCGCTCCACCAGTATACCGAGCCCTTTCTGGCCGGCATGACTCGGGGCATAGAGGCATCACATATGGACGCCATAACGTTCCCAAACCAAGCCGCCAGTTCCTCTGGATCGGACGAAACCCTTTCCTCCGACCAATCCGCGACGTGGGATGCGGCCAAGACCATCTCTCTGTTGAGCCGCTTAAGAGACCATCGTCGCGGAGGTCCTCTATCCTGGTGTGGGCGGCCAGCGTGGTCAGGGTGGCTGAGAGACACATCGATTATTATGTGCCTGTGATCCGAGAGGGTAACCACTTCCTCCGCCACCCGCCACCCAGATACCATGCGCACTGCAGAGGGAGTCGCCCACGACAGGTCGACAACCGACTCTCCCTGCCATCGCACACAGGTACTTACTGAACCCCGATTTAGTAGACGGAGGTCCAGCCCAGCCGCCCACTCCAAGATAGCCTCTCCCCTCGCGTCGTCCCGGGTATCACCCCACTCCCTTGAGTGGGCGTTAAAGTCACCTAGGACGAATACCTGACGGGAAGCGTAGTCGCGAATGCAAATCTCTAACCCGTGCAGGTATGCCTCATATTCGGCTAGGCCACGATTGGGGGAAAAGTAGCAGCCTACCACCACCGTTGTTCCCCACTCCACTGCTACAAACCCTGCACCCTTTCTCAGTAGCGAGCAATGGAGACCTTCCCCACCTGGCCAATATATAGCCGCAGTGCCATCGGCCGCCCCGAACCAACGCGGATGGTCGGGGACGGAATAGGGCTCGGCTATGACGGCCAGAGCAACCGACTGCTCCACGAGCGTTTGGATTAACAAATCCTGCGCTGCGCGGCAGTGGTTAAGGTTACCCTGGAGGATATTCGTATGTGGTGGGAATTTTAGGCCTCCATTGCCTCTCCCATCGAGTTACTGCTCGATGCAGACTGCCCTGATTGATTAAAGGCGGGGCGAGACTGGGCCTCTCCCGACCTTCTCATTTTCGGTGGACAGCAGCTCTTGCTGCCCAGCCGATGGTTGGCAGGCCGGCCGTAATCACTGCATACCGGACACTTCGGCGCATCCGCTGCACAGTTTTGGGCTTTGTGGCCTAATTCGCCGCAGCGGAAGCAACGCCCGCTCCTGTCAGCATGACTTGCGCATTTCACTCTAACGTGCCCCCGTTCGAGGCACTGGAAGCACTGCAAGGGCCGGGGTGCCAACGCTTCAACACGGACGGAAGCCCAGCCCACCTCCACGCGTCGAGCAGCCGCAACATGGCGTACCGCCGTGAGTGGACCCCGAACCCAAACTGTAGCCAACCTGGTTGCAGTTTTACGGATCTCCCCAACCTTGATGTCTGACGGAGAACACTTTCCCGCTGCGGCTATTGCTTCCGCAATCTCAGTAGGCGTGATGGATTCGTCAAGATCCATCACCCTCAATTCGGCTGTCTTACACGGGCGCATGAATCTCGCATCCATGTCGCCCATAACTGTGCGCAAGCGGTCCACTAATGCGTCAGCTTTGGCAGCGCTATCAGGACCGGGGACCTCCAGTAATAGGCCCCCTGTGATTGACTTTCGCTGGCGGACCCCACTCGTAATCCCGAGTTCCGACAACCTAATACGGGCTTTAGCTGCCTGCATGACGTCCGCCAGTGAGGTAGTAGAACCCGGAGGCACTGCAACCAGGACAGCGGCATTTGTTGGAGGGCGCGGTAACTGCGGTCTCATCGTTTGTGAAGTGACCACAGCCCCCTGTCTTTCAGCAACAGTCCGGGATTTCCTCCTAACAACTTGAGCCCAGGTGCCTCCTTCTTGGCTTACCGATGCTACAGGCAGGGTCTCCAACCCAGTTGCTGGCTCAGTTACAGGGGCCAATTCAGGAGCCGGCCCTTTCGCCTTCTTCTTATTTTTTTTCTTCTTTTTCTTCTTCTTCTTTTTGGTAGAAGAAGCTGTAGCACTGGCAGTCGGCTGCTGCACCACCGGAGTCTGTCCCTTTCCTAGAGTAGGTCTGGCACCTCTTTCAGGGAAAAACCTATCGATGAGTCCGGACTGGAATCGAGCAAACTCACGGTTCATTATGACCTCGATTCGCTCCCAGTCCGGATGATCCTCCTTTGCAGGGCGGTCTATTGATGTAGACGCCGTTGGGCCGTTTGTAAGCCTCGGTCCCGATGACGATGAAGGCAGTGGGCCATCTCCTAGCACCTTTGCAACTGGTATTGCCGGATATGGCAACATCGCCTTCGCACGGGTAAGAGATTCGATCTCCCGTTGGAGATCCTTAATTTTGCCATCCATTTCTTGTTCACGCGACACTGCCTGGTTGCAGATCTCCTTAACGTCGTTTTGCAGAGACTGTAGAGCTCGGCGTATAGAGCTCATCATTTCAGCTTTGGTGCAACGCGGCCTGTCCAGCATTTCCTCCACGTCAGCCAGACTTCGCAGCATGTTGGCGCCAACCTCTGCTGAACTGCAGCTGTTGGACTTATCCTCCGTATGAGGTCGTTTTACCAAGCCAGTCCCATCCTCAGCATCAGGCTGCAAGTTCCCACGCTTTCGTGTCTGCCGGCGCGTTTCCTTCTCTGACCTTAGTGACACTGAGCTATCGCTATCTTCCCCCCGCAGCTCCACATCTAAGGGCAGTGGAGTGGAGGGCCTGGATTGCGATCGTTGCCGCAACCGCCGTTCCTCTTTCTCTGTCACCTTCTCTCTCAATCCTTTTTCAAAGCCAAGTTCATTTTTTGTAGTTCCGTCCGTAATTTTTTCAGTATTAGAATTCAAAGGCATAACTAATCCCACGAGTATGGGGGAAATGTAGTCCATCCGGGCGGTGCCCCCTGCACCCGGATAAGCCTATATACTATGGAGGTCGGCCGGTATCCACAGGATTTAACGACTTTGCTGTCGGGTGTTATAGACTGTCCTTGTCGTGGGCCGGCCAATTAAGGCAAGCCCTTCGGCCAACAGGTTCTCAGCGTATCCTCCTGGAGCCATCAGTCAGGTCGTTGTTGAGTCCCTGTTGGTTACGAAATGCAAGAGGGTGGCTAAACCTCTCTCATCGGCGGCAACTAAGTGCCTGTCAACCCCTGATTGAACAGTGGACTGACCCGCCGCAGGATTCCATATGAATCCTATTCCCGATCTCTGTTTTCACTCATCCAGTCCTCTCTGATGAACAGAGAAGTACTGAGAGCAATCTCCCCCCCTTGTCGAGTTATTCGCCGACAGCCAATACACAACCCTTAAGGGAATTCATTGACTGCCGCCCAGGGTGCACCGGTCCCCTGTTTCCGTACCCATAGACACATTGGTCAGAAAGCAACAATTGAAGACGCACGTGGAGGTTACTCGACCAGCACCCCATACGTAACGTACCTATGGCGAAATATATTTACAAGTACCTAACCTTTATTTAACTATACAGTTGGATAGATTTAAGTACAATATTGATTTTCATACTTTAAGTATCTGTATGTGACAGGGAGACGGTCACTCACAGAATTATTAGTACTACCTATGAATTTTATGCTAGCTTATTTTTATCTCCTACCGTGTGAACTAACATGGTTCCATTGTCTGCCACAAAGGAAGATCCAGTTATGCTCTTCGCCTTATCACTCGCAATAAACATTATAAGGTCAGCGATTTCTTCAGGACTTGCCAGTTTTTCTAAAGGTGTTATCTTTTTTAAACTGTTCCATAAAGTTTCTTGCATAGCTTTATCAACGCCAATGGTGTTTATGATATTAGTTCGCACTAAACCTGGATTGACACTGTTAACTCGAACTCCTTTCGGTGCAAGCTCAAGGGCAGAAGATCGGGTAAAATGATCGAGGGCAGCTTTCGATGTTTCATAAGCAAATGTTTCTGCAAATACTAATCGTAAAGCTGCTACACTGGAGATATTGATAATATTGCCTTTCGTTTTGATAAGATGTGGTGCACTTAGGTGTGTTAGGTAGACAGCAGCGCGAAGGTTCGTGGCTATTACCTTGTCAAAGATTTCGATACAGTTTTCAGATAAAATGGATTTAAAGCTTACTATTCCCGCATTATTTACTAAGACATCAAGTTTACCGTAATGGCTTATGGTATGGCTAACCATCTCTTTCACAGCTTCGTCGTTAGTCACATCAGTTTCTAAAAGTAGAGGTTTAGAATCGAAGGATCTGCATATCTCAGAGACCTTGTTCAGTCTGTCTTTGTTTCTTCCAACCAGAGCAACACTTGCTCCGTTTTTTACAAATTTGATTGCTGCAGCTGCACCAATCCCCGAACTGGCTCCTGTGATCAACACAACTTTATTTAAAAAACTCATTTTATACCTATTCTATACGGCAGATAAATATGAACTAGTTAGTTTGCGATTGAAACGTCTTTATATACACGATTATTTACATTTATTTATGTTAATGAACTTCGGTCAAGGCCACAACAACTTAAGCTGCGTTTTTAACAACTGTAACAGATTTCCATCGGATCGGACATGAACTAAGAGCCGCACGCCGTCTCGGGTACTAAAAAGTAAATAATATTTACTTGAGTAATTTTGGTAGCTTAAATATATAAAAAAGTGACGTCTCGGTAATGGTGGCGTCGAGGTGATGGTGGCGGTGGACAAACAGCGTTACTTCTGCTCGTAGCTCATACTCAGAGATTACTTTTTTTTTACTTGAACTCGAAAATCGAATGTTGTAGATTTGTGTAAACAAGACTTTTATAAGATCACGTGAAAAAAGTTATTTTAATTTTATTTATTAGATAATATAAATCAGGCTGTCAGCGCAAAAGTGGCCTAAGCTTGAGACAAATAGTATGAAAATAATAGGTTTTGCATAATCACGAATTTCACATTAATTTGCGTATAATTTATTGTAGTGGATTTTAACCCATAAGCATATTTTATGCAATTACTGTCCTAAATTCTTCAGAATAGAGTTTGTTATTTTGAAATAAATCCATATATTTGTATTATTTGTGTGGCTTAGGCCACTTTTGCATTTAAAGTTCTTTTACCGATTCACCACTATAACCAAGGTTAGGCCGTTAATGAAAGAAGTTAGTACTGAATACTTCCAGTTTTATCAAAAAAAAACTTATTAACCCGTTAGAGGTCAAACGCAAATTACCAATGTTTAAAAAAAAATATCTTTACTTCTATATTGAAATAAGGATACAAAAACAGCAAATATAAGTGAAAAATTAAAATAATTTAGTTTTCATATAATTTCAGGGGTGTACCCAATTGAGTACACTGACCGCTTTGGTATGAGGTTCGGATCCGAAGTAGGTAGATCTTCACTCTCGTCGTACGCACTTCGTTATTACAGCAGCCAGTCGTGCCAAAAATGTGTGATGACGGTATGCATAAATGGCCTAAGCGGTTTAGGCCACTCTTGCATTACGATTAATAAAATATTATAAATTCAAAAACTAGTTTTGCAGCGCTATCTTTTACTGAGGATAATAAATTAAAGATAGGCCGATTTATCATGATATTTTATCAGGTTTTGGATCACTTTTTGTAGTTAAGTCGGAATATGGAAAATTGAGGGTTAGGCCGTTTTTGCGCTGACGGCCTCAAATGTAGCACATGATGCGAGCCGTTTTTGCCACATTAGTTCTGGTCGGAACTCGTTTTAAAAGATTACTCCAAAGTCGAAAATTAAATGATGCACATTTTTTAAATAAGATATACATAGGTCTCTCTATATAGGTCAAGTCATATAAGTTTCCTTCGAAAATGACCCACAGTGCCACGGAGGTTTTATGGTTTCAAGGTATATAATACTATGAAACGGCAATTTCATACTTGTTCTACAGGATGGACCTAAAATTCGTTTACATTTCAAATGATAAGTGAGCTAAAAACTATATATATATTTTTAAAATAGACAAATGATTTTTTTAGGGTTCCGTAGGCAAATGGCAAAAAACGGAACCCTTATAGATTGTCTGTCTGTCTGTCTGTCCGTCAGTATGTCACAGCCAATTATTTCCGAAACTATAAGAGCTATACTGTTGAAATTTGGTCAGTCGATGTATTCTGTGAACCGCATTAAGATTTTTACATAAAAATAGAAAAAAAACAATACATTTTGGGGGTCCCTATACTTGGAACTGAAACTCAAATTTTTTTTTTTATCATACCTATACGTGTGGGGGTGTAAATCTATGGATAGGTGTTCAAAAATGATGTTGAGGTTTCTAACATCATTTTTTTCTAAACTGAATAGTTTGCGCGAGAGACACTTCCAAAGTGGAAAAATGTGTGTGTCCCCCCTCTAACTTCTAAAATAAGAGAGTGATAAAACTAAAAAAAATATATGTTGTACATTACCATGCAAACTACCAACGAAAATTGGTTTGAACGAGATCTAGTGACTAGTTTTTTTTTAATCGTAACACGCAATTTACCTTTCATCCAGTCAATACACTAGTATAAAAACATCGATGAAAGTTACAATGAACTACAAGAACTTTTATATGATGTTACTTGCTGATACGGAACCCTTCATGGGCGAGTCCGACTCGCACTTGGCGCTTTTTTTTTTTAAATTACATCATCCTTAAGTGATCCTTGGCTGTTTTGATACGATGCAACCGGGAGTGAAAATTTTCAATGACCGTCTCACAAGTCTTTCGTGAAATATTTTGCATTTTCTCTCGATTTAGCTTCAATTCCTCTAGAAACTATGGGTAGCTGTTGAAAACACTTTGCTATTAAGGTATCCCTAAGAATTAATTAGAAAGAATTAAAGAAAGAAGTCCATTACGGATAACTCCGGGCTACGAGGGGGCCAGTTAATGGCACCTCTTTTGGACATAACTTTATGTCCGAAATTTTACAAATACCAGCCTTTGAGCGCGATCTTGAGGCATTAATTCCTGTACCATATGAATTTTGTACGGATATAAATGTAAATCTCCTTGAAGACTACGAATCAAAGATGTTCTGAGCACGCCTAAGGCGTTAGACCACTTCCAAGTAGAGTCTAGGATTTTCATGAATATACGCTCTTACACGCTTTTCGGAATCTCTTAATGTTCTAGCTCTGTCGGATCGTGGTTGATTCATTGTTGAATCTGTCTCCTCGAACTTCTGTACAGATTTTCTAATTAATTGAATCGATGGAGCTTCATTTATACGCCGTATGATGTAATGAGTGAAAAATTTTCGTTGCAAAAGTAAAATAATCATTGTGGCGGTAGTACTCGCGTATACATAACGCACGTTGTTTATCACGAAACGACGCCATAGTACTGAATTCCCATTGTCCGCTTTTGCGCTTTGTAGCAGTGTTGCCAACCCGAATTTCAGAAAATCTGTAGATTATGTGCCAAATGTTGGTAGAAGTTGGTAGATGTAAATTGCAAAATTGGTAGATCTACCACCTCAAATTAGAAGATTTTTAGGGTTCCGTAGTTCATGACTCGGAACCCTTATAGATTCGTCATGTCCGTCTATCCGTTCATCCGTCCATCCGTTCTCGGCCTACCGCCCAAATTATTTTCGATTATTTTCAATCTTCAATCATTTTCTAACCTAATTTAATTTTTCTTTCGTATTTCGGTCGGTCGGGTCGGGCCATAAAAGTGTTATGTATAAACAACACAAAACAGGAGCAAATATTCACAATTGATTCTGCAACAAACCAACCGGGAATGGGCCACAGAACATAATAATAATGTCAAAGGGCGCGAACGGCGAACTGTTGCTAACGTTTTTTTTTGTGGTTTATAGCCTGGACTCTATATATGCTTGATGCATCGTCGCATGACTTGCAACACATCGCAACGTAGCTTGTCAATATAAAAATAATTCAAAGTGGTGATATGACAAACTTATTAAAAAAGTAGGTAGATTTTAGGTCTAGGGTGGTAGATAGGTAGACTTAAGTGAAAATTGGTAGATCTACCAAAAAGTTGGTAGATATGACATCACTGCTTTGTAGCTCCTCCACTCCACCCCGCCGTCGCTGCTCGTCGCAGCTACTGATTCAATTTTTAACGAACTTTTTGTCCATCCTATAGAATAAGTACCAGTTAATAATATTATATTTTATTGAAAACCCTTTTTTGTCTCAGTTTTTATTGTCTATTATATCCACTACTTTATTATGTTAACTTATTATGTACAAACAGCAAGGTTTATACAGATATTATGTTAAGATAATAAAATATGATATTTCATAGAGCAACAAAGGCCCGCGCATCAGATGGTGGTAGCGTCTTTTTCGATACAAAACAGTCTATATTTATTACTTTGTTTACGTACGAGTATGATACTCATTTTAGACATACTTATAAAATCACCTTTCGCTATGAACTCAGACCTCAAAGCAAATATAAAGAAGAGCAGCAGAGAAATAAGCAGATGTGGCCATCATGGCCAGTCATAGCTGAAAACGAGTAAGACGAGTCCTGACGTCATCGCAGTTGATGCGGCTTACAAATCGTAAATCTTCATATTTTCTCCGTTTTTCTCCGTTAGAAGTAGGTACAAAGTGTTGCATTTTATCATGTAGAAACTACTTAGATAGATATTTACGTTGGTGGACACCGACTTCAATAATATAAAATAATTATAGACACAAGAATATGTAACTGTTTACCTTTTTAGTGTATTTCTTTGTTTTAGAATATTTTGTTTCAAATTGATTTTATTTCTTAAAATTGATATTCGTTGCTTTAAAACAGTCGAAACACCCTGATATTTAAGGGTAGGGATTAAAAAACGGTAATACACTAATTACTTTTGACTTGCAAGTGTCCATGGACGATGGTAGTTATTTACCATCAGGTTAAACCCTCTACGTGTTGAATAAGTGAAGAAGTGTGTATGACAAACTGTGTTTCCCAAGCAGTTTCCCGGGGTCAAGTGGTGTTGGCGGTATCTCTGGACATCGCCAATGCGTTCAACACTTTACCCTGGAGTTGCATCATTGAGGCACTGATGTATCACCGAGTGCCTCTTTACTTCCGTCTCATAGTTGAGGCATTTTTGTCGGAGAGAGCCGTCATCTACCCAAGTAGAACCGGTCTCGGTCGGCGTGACCATGGGAATGGGACCTGGAGGCGAGAGACCTTGCAGCACTTTATCAGTGGCACAAGGAGGCGCGAGAGCTGGGTCAGTACCCTGAAATTCGAGAAATCGAAGCACAGAAATCCCAGCTCTGCCAGGCCCTCGTGGAGGAGTGAAGGGAATGACTTGGTAAGACTAAAAGCTAGTTTCACAACAATACATTACGTGATACATTACACAGAGAGTACACAGAGTACACAGAGAGTACCTAACCGCACTCCACGAGGTCCCGAGACAAAAGAGACCAAGCTTCACGATACTGCTCAATTTATAGTCTCGTTCGAATGACGTCACACAACGTGAACATAGGTACAGAACATCGGCGGACTTCACTCGATATTGTTACTGCTTACACGGCCTCTCCTGACACCCTGACGTCCTCGGCAGGTCCGGGTGACCACACACTTCTTCATTGTTCTCATTTGCGGTGACTGGAACCGCTACTAAAAAGTTTATTGGACGCCTCTGTAAGTACATCATCGTCCAACTGTTACTTATTTTTTTTTTTTTTTTTTTTTTTTTTTTATGGGAACAAAAGATAGATACTTGTCTAATCAGACATTTATTTATAATCATAAAAAGATGCAAAGTGTATACTAAGTTACTATATATATTTCTCCGTAAATGTAAAAATGGAACTGAACATTATGAAACAATAAAAAAAAAATAACAACAAGAAATAGTTGATCAATTACATTTCTAATTTTTATTTTTGATAATTCAATGAATGGGCTGTTCTTATATATTGGTAGTTAATGAGAGCAAATATATCGAGAGCTTAAAAATGTGTGTTGTAACTATTCACAATACGGCGATAGGGTGCGTGGACAGCAGCGCTAGTCCTGACGGAGCTTATATAAAACAGCTTGAGGAACTCTAATCATCCGCCGGTAGACAGTACGAGGTACTATGTCACATTGTTTACTGTTATTGTAAAATCTATGCAGCGTTATAACATAGTGGTCAATGTTTAGATTCTAAAGTTATGATGTTAAATTTATTTAATAGTTCAGAGTAGGTAGTACGAAAGTGACTTCACTTGTAATTTATGGTCAGAGATCGGAATTGGGTGTGTGAAAATACCTAAAGTTTGCAGTAAGTTTGCAATAATAATATGGAGCTGTTACAACCACTGTTCTTGCAATTGAAATAAATGTTTTTAATTTATTTTTTTATGCAGTGCAGGTTTAATAATTTAAAAAAAAGCCGACTTCAAAACTATGTAAAGACGCGAAAATGTTCGTTTTCCTTGCATCAACCTGTAGAAAAACTTTTTAACTTAAGATACAGATCAAAAAAAGAAATTAAAACCGCATTAGTATTTTGCAGATATATAAAATTCTGTGTTTGACCGACAAAGAACAATTGGGACTAAAAGACCGAATTTTAACCGGAAAAGTACAAAACAAAAATTTATTTAGAACTGTATTAGCAGAAAATTTATTTAGAACTGTATTAGCAGCTTGTAAATGTTTATAGTTCGGTGTTTCAAAGGTAAGGAACATGTAAAAAAAAAAACAAAACTAAACCGGTAAAATTCAAACCCGGTTTAACTTAAGTGGTTGTAACAGCTCCATATTATGTCCCGCTGCAAACTTTAGGTATTTTCACACACCCAATTCCGATATCTGTTTATGGTTCAAAGAAAAAAAAAAGAATCTTCTTTGATCCATCTTTAGTGGACTCCAAACTGGAACTTCATATTTAAAATGTAATCTTATTGGTTTTACACAACATCAACAACAAATTGTAAATGTTAAAGAAAGATCTCTTATGATAAAGCGAAACATATCGTATGTTTGTTAATTATGTTTTAATGTTTATCGAAATGAGAGAAGTATTGATACCGGTAAAGACTGCATGTCTATCGATCTTATTAGTACGTCTACTTAGGCATGCTATTCTTGATGTTATAGAAACATTATGAAAAGTTTTAAATATCCTCACTAGTGTCAGGTATTAAATGAAATTTTAAAGTGTAAGCTTGCGAGACAACATTATGTTATGTTGTTTGGGAAACAATAATGATTAATGGTCAGGTTAGACCGAGCTAAAATAAGGTTTAAGCACTAGTCAATGTGAGAGTACCAATTAGTGTTCCAGAAAGATAATTTTCGTGCCTGACTAGCTATTTCAGATGTTAAATTTTAAGATCATACACAAAATCATTGTAGCAAACTTGATCGTAAAGGTGTGACATTCATATGGGATCACGATTAATAAAATGTTCATAAGCACGTTACGAGCCAGCTCAGGTTATTGTGATCTTTCTCTTCCTGACAGAGGTACTTATTGAAAGGTCAGTACTAGTGATGGTTTCGACTGCTTTGTTGGGCCGACAGTTAGTGTATGCGACTACTAATCAATATAGGTTCGATTTTTGCGTTGAACAAACAATAACTAATAATACTGTGTACTTCTAATTATAGATATGCTTGTCGCGGCCCGAAGTTTAAAAGTTGTGGTCAAAGCTCCGTGACTCGAATGAGTACAAAGAGTCGACGGTCCTACGCCTGATCTCTTTCGGGTCATGTTGGGTGGCCCTCTCATCGGACCAAAGGCGAACACCTGTGTTACACAAGTACTTGCGTGCTGTAGTGTCTACTGTGTTTTTGGTTAGTCACCATTGGGACTGGCCACCGTAGCAAAAAGGTTTAAATGGTAAGGTGTAACTACAGACTCGAGACGATGGACGATAAGTAAACGGTGGCCTATTACAGTAAGTTTGAACGACACCTGTCGGACAGGACAAGCCCTAGTGCATAAAATGACTTTGAGGGCAATCAGTCTGAACTTGAATTCACTGCGTGGGCATACTTGGACATGCTTCGGAGTTGCTTGACGCCAATCGTCAAGCTGTAGACATAACCCAAAATTGGTGACCCGGTATCTTATCCTGAGAGCTATGCGAATTATTGGGAACATCCTTAACCGAGTACCGTGAGACTTCTGTAACATTTTGGCATCCTCCGGTTCTTGCATCCTGAGAGATTTGCGAAAGATAGTAACATTCTTGACGTGTCACTGCGTACATACTGAGGGCATTGTTATTTTTAAATATCCTTAAAGCTTTGCTTGCTAGTATCGCCTTCTAAAAGCTCTGTGATTATTCGTGACGATAGTGAAGCATATTGGTGATGTAAAAGTAATACCGTATTCAAAACTAATGCAATATTTCATGCTTTATTTAGATGACAACTATGCATTGAGAGGTTAATAACGAGAGAGTCCCGTCACTGTGGAAGATGCAGTCCTTCAGTCTTCTCGCTGTCTACGCTAGCCAAGCACGGGCGGTGACTTGGCGTCTGCTGCTGCCTGGTGAGGCGCAGACTTGCGGCCTACTCGCTGTTCCGTAAGGTGCGGACTTGCGCCCTGCAAGCCGCTCACGAGGTATGTGGCAATGTATGGCGGATGATGGAGAGCATGAGGTATGTTATGATGGAATGGACCCATGGACAGGGTAACCAGCCCCAAACTCGTGGTCTTCCTGAGATAATTTTAAGACCCATGGACAGGGTAACCAGCCCCAAACTCGTGGTCTTGATGGGAGAGGTTTAAGACCAATGGACAGGGTAACCAGCCCCAAACTCGTGGTCTTGTTGAGAGAGGTTTAAGACCCATGGACAGAGTAACCAGCCCCAAACTCGTGGTCTTGATGAGAGGTTTAAGACCCATGGACAGGGTAACCAGCCCCAAACTCGTGGTCTTGTTGAGAGAGGTTTAAGACCCATGGACAGGGTAACCAGCCCCAAACTCGTGGTCTTGATGAGAGAGGTTTAAGGTCTGGATGGAGGGTGGCGGAGGAGGTGGTTACTTTATCGGACCACCGTCACCTCGTTTTTGATGTGACTAGCTTCACTCCGCGGCGTTACTCGAGATTGACAACAATACCGGCGGATAATACAGCGGGATTCAGCTGGTGTCAAATAAATTGCAACCTTAACTCGCAACTCCCTACCGGAGATTACCGAATACAGCGTTCTAACGCTCGTCTAAGTTCGGTATTCTTCGTCCGCCATCGTCGCGCGCGGTTTTTTGGCAATTGCACCGTGCATTTTGCCAGTGTCTACTGCGCGGTTTATTTAAAAGTTAGAGCATAAGGCCCCGTTTACACTTTGATTAGTAATTAGGCGAGTTCGTACATGTTCTGGGAGATTTCCAGGGGGGGGGGGGGCAGCTGCCCCTCCCTGCCCCCCCCTGGGTACGCCCATGCTTCCATTCATTCCATCATTATTCCATTTCAATGGCTTCCAGCCACTTTTTCTTTTTACGCTCATTTCTTGGGATCCTATAAAATATGTTTTATTATTATTTTTGTATGTTTTAAGCGGGGTAGCAAGATAAAATAAGAAATTTTATATAAGCAATCATATTAAATCGATATTAAAGTCGATAAATAATGTACAACCCTAGATAATAAATTAACATTAATTTAGCGTAAAGATATAGTTAAGTAAGTCAAATCCATTCAGTATCTATAACTGCACATAAGAACCTTGCTAATTATGATGTAAATCTTCCTTTAGTTTCCCGGCAACATTATCAATAACCAATATTTTTAATGTTATTTATAGCGTACCTGTGTATGGTTAAAGATGGCTGATTTGGTGTTTTTCTTATGCCGCAGCTTATTACACTACACACTGGCATATTTGCGACGTAATTCTTTACATTTGGCAATTATTTCAAATCACAAGTAAAATTTTGAAAGATATTTAGTTATTTTGATTTATACCACGACTTTTTGAC
This sequence comes from Phragmatobia fuliginosa, assembly GCA_932526445.1. NCBI lineage: Eukaryota > Metazoa > Arthropoda > Insecta > Lepidoptera > Erebidae > Phragmatobia > Phragmatobia fuliginosa. The sequence continues at coordinate 7,225,977 of OW052064.1, read as the reverse complement.
AAGACAAGTACCGGCTGAACTCACTGACAATGACATTTGGTGCCAGTGCTGGATTTACACATTTGCCGCCCCAAAGCTTTAATATTCTTGCCGCCCCCACTGACTCCTAAAATTAGATACACTTTTCACAAGTAAGTTAATTCCTTTCTTTAGGAAATAATTTAGTTACTACATTATTTTTATAACTTTTGTTGAAGCTAAGCAAAGCTTGTTTTTTACTGCACTACTTATAAGGTTTGGTAGGCTAAGGAATATACTAATAGCCCAATACTGCTAACCATGCACCTCCTTTTTTTCGCGGGGAATGCTTTTCGCACCATACCCTCCGTGGGGGAGACGGAGAGCGTGTATGGGACTCCTGGCGAACCGGTCTACCCACTAAACCCCGCGGCGGCCTACCTCAGCAGTCGGGAGGAGCTCCAGGAACGCATCAGCGACTTCTGAAGTCCCCACTGCCTTACCCCATGACTGGGGTACATCTCAGGGTAATCAATAAATTACCCTAGGAGCAGGACAATATCCCGCCTCTCACCGTTTTACACGGTAAAAGGCGGAACACCAACCCGCCCCAGACGGAACCCTCCAGCCGCAACGGGGTTTCGCCTGCTCGAGTCGCTTGCAGTGGTCACATTTCCCCAAGATGGAGCCGCAACGACCCTTAGGCAACGATTGGGGACTAGCCGCCTCCTACGAGCGGGATCGGCCCTTTCCCGATCCCGCTCTGTGGACTCCTTCTGGAGCATTACGTTCTCAAAGAAGGAGACCGCGGCCTCCCACCCTTCATCACTGGCCAGCATTGCCGCGATCAATGCTGGCGGTGACAGGGTTCGTCCGATCTGCCCGACCAGATCTCGACGCTTGGACTCCCCCGCAGGGCAGTCCTCTTGCGTATGCTGGGTGGAGTCCCCGTCGGACCCGCAGTGATGGCATTGTGCCGTAACCTCTCGTCCGATTCTATTCAGATACTCACCGAAACAAGCATGTCCGGTGAGTATCTGAGTCGATCGGTAGGTGACACAGTCAGTCCTCTCTGTCCAAGCTTTGAAGCTTGGCAGAACGGCTCCAACAGCGCGTTGGCTGGCACAGCCCTGTGTTTCGAGCCGTGCCCTCCAAGTGCGTGTGTGCATTCTGCCGTAGTATTTTAGTCTCATGATCGTACGGTAGCCACGTACGATCCGAATGGCCATCAGCCGCTGCAGACTCCTAAGTTACAGCCGGCCTTACAGCGGGAGGAACCCGCCAGGTCCTTTGACCAGACGTGTGCCCCATAGAGGACCATGGATCGCACGACGCCCATGTAGAGGCAGCGAACTTCTTCACTTGGTCCCCGAGATTGGGCAGCAGACGATGGTACGCCCCGTCTACCCCTCGAACCCGGGGGACTAATCACATGAAATGCTCCTTGAAGCTCCACCGACTGTCCAGGATGAGGCCTAGGTACTTTATGTACTGGCCCACCCGGACTTCAGTGTCACCCACTCGGAACCGCGAGCTGGGTGGTTCCTGGCGCTTACGTAGGCCATGGAAACAAATCGCCTCAGTTTTCTGAGGCACCACCCTTAGGCCCAGCTCATGAATCTTTTCCATAACACAAGCCACTGCCTGCTCGGCGAGCAGAAGCACTTCCTCGAAGCGTGACCATCTGGCCAGTATTAGGGTACTGTCTGCATAGCAGACATAATATTATAATAATAATTCCATAATTGGATAACCATACTTCTGGCATGTATTATTGATAATTGAATTGTATCTTGTTGTTTGTCATTTCAATTTTTTTTTTGGTTTAACATTAATGCCTAATAAGTAATAAGTTACTTTTTATTGACATGTTCCAAATATTTATCGCACTCTTAGAGAGTAGCATTTTTGTAAATGATTTTATTATTGTATAACTGCGAACATTTTGAATTGTACATGTGAGCACTTTGTAGTCACTAGTAGCATAAGTTAGTTTTACATGTATTACATACATGTGTATTGGAACAGACAATTAGCTTCACGACTGACTACTTGACGTTTCAAAAGTGCCGTTGTATGGTTTATTTGAAATAAAATGGTTTGATTTGATTTGATTTGATAATGATGGGCCCAATTCAGAGCCCTGAGGAACCCCGCAACACACTTCCCTTCGATTCTCCACCCCGTTCCGATCACCAAACTTCACCGTCCTGTCGCGCAGATAGGCCTCTATGATCTAACCATGCACCTGTCAACATCAATGTATCCAAGAGTTGGCAGTGCTTGGTCGGCAGCGGCGGGGTATCGACAAGACCTGTCTAGGTCGTGTTGGTTATCTGGGCCTGATCCTTGACGGTAGGTGGCTCTTCGACGAGCACTTCCGATAGCTTGCTGCGAAGCTGGTTGACACTGCCTCCGCACTTGAATGACTTTTGCCCAATTTAGGTGGAGCCAATGTCGCAACGAGACAACTGTACACGGGAGTTGTCTGGTCTATGGCACTGTACGATGCACCGGTGTGGGCGGCGTCTCTGACCGCCCAAAATATGGCACGCCTCTGGTGACCCCAGAGAATATTGGTGGTTTGAGCCATATACGGTTACTGCGGTCGCAACCTTCTGCGATCTATGCCATGCTCATGCTACCCTGAGTGTGGCCGCAAATGGACGGAAAATTTTCTCCTCCATCCGCTTCAGTGGCCTTCAGGCTTCAGTGGAGGCGACGTCCACGTATGCCGTACGTCGCCGTGGAGAAATAAGCAATTGATGGCACCCGCTTCAGTGAGAGGAAGCACTGGGAGAGGTTCAGAGGGCGTATTAACAGGTTCCTTGGACCCCTGCTATTTCAGGTGCAGAGTGGCACACCATGTGGTTTTAGTCGGTTCGATGCCGACATACAGCCCGGTAACGTGACGGCCCGAGGGGGTTTCCACACGTCAAAAAAAAGGTGTTATTAGTGGTCGCCACGCTGCATTCTACGTGGGAAAACACTTTGTGCAATTTACAAATTGTTGTCTAAGTCTAGGTGTTCTCTGTGTTAGTTTTATGTATCTTTGTAGAGCCCACCGCGACACAGGATTTATACTCCTAATGCCCTAATGAAATTTTTACCAGTTTAGTTTTTGGGCCATTTTGCCGCCCCCCTAATTCTGCCGCCCCAAGCTTCAGCTTTTTCAGCTTATATGGTAAATCCGGCCCTGTTTGGTGCTCAAAACATGGTGGATTTTCGGCCTCATTAGGTATTTATGTATATTCGTTCAATGATTTTTTATTTTACTTCCTTCTTACACATCTTAAATACAACGCCATCTAATCCTAAACTAAGCAGAGCTTCCGTTTCGGGTACTAGACAAACATATAAATACATATACATACTCTTTTGTAAGTCCTCTCTCTGTATATAACATAGAAAACACTCGAACTCCGAAACAAATATTTGCAGATCATACAAACATTTAGTCCGACCCGGGAATCGCATCGGCCGAGGATCGGCAGTCGCACTACTACTGCGCCCCCGAGGCAGTTAATTGACTATCATACACTATCATAATAAAAATAATAATATTTCAGACTATTTTTGGTAAGAATATCAATAAATTCAATTGTGCATTCCGTTCATAACTGGTGGAAGTCACTTTTTGTCGTCAAAATATTCGTCCGCTTGTTAGACCTTTATATCATAAAAAACTAAGTCTGCTACAAAATCTTTGTAAAAAAATAGTTGTTTTTTTTATATTTTATGGTACAATAATTAATTTATAGTGGCATTTTTTGTTTTCAACCAAATTTCTATTCAGTACAAGAAAGTTGAGAGTTGATTTCTATTTACTATGATGATATAATGACCATAATGATAAAATATTCAAATCCGTTTGAACGACATTGTGGGTATCCGTTTATGTATGGTAAGTACCTGTAACAGCTAGGTAGGTACGTGATACGAAAGGCATACTTAATTCGTTAAACTATTTTAACGTTAAACGATTATGTAAAAACGTTTTATAGTAAACAGTCAGTTAAAAATATTTTTAATGTAATTACATTCAAGAGTTACAGTTTAAGAAGTTAGTTATTAAGGTTAAGTAAGATTAGTTTATTATTTTCTTCTTTTCAGTTCTTTTGGCGGTTCAATTTATTGCTAAAACGTTAAAAAAAAGAGAATAACAAGTACCACCATATCTATATAAAATCCGACTATAAATATTTCATGGCACTACGTAAAACAATTATCATTTGTCAAGTAAGTTTTGTAAATCGTTCTTTGGTTAAAAAGTATTGTTTGTTCCAACCTGAAGCACCAAAACGTGCGTGCGTTACCCCAGCAAAAAAGCAAAAAAAATTGGGCCTTAGAGAGATGAGAGTACAACAGAAAATTAGTGTGTTCTGAGGTGTAATTTGTTACAAATAGCAAAATTTGTGCATGTAGTAGTTTAAAAGTTATTCGACAAAAACACTTTTTGCTGGAGTAACGTTTCAAACGTTACCCCAGCAAAAAAATTTTTTTTTAAACGTTTCAGACCCAAACGAAATACATGAATACATAGCTTTTGTTCCGTATTAAATGTTAGCAAACAGCAAAATTTGTGTGAGCTGTGGTTCTTAAGTTATTGACAATTTTGCTGGGGCAATATTTCGGTCTTGTCTAGAACTTGAAAATGGCTGAACGCAGAAGTTTGAAAAAAATACCATCGATAGACCTTCTTTTGCTTAAATTTGTTTAATCATTCGTTTTCAAATTGTTTGAGGAACACCGATGTAATAAAATGGTTTTAAAAATCAGAAAAAACTGTTTTGCTAGGAATCCAGTATACTTACAATCAAATAAAAAGCTGTAACATATAGCCATGGTTTACATTTATAATGACTGTAAATTTGGAATTAGTAACTTTAAGCAATATGAAGATATAAGTAAATATTATTAATTTTAGATGGTATATTTAAGTCATCGAATACGCAGTTCCTATAAAAGAAGGAAACGTGGCAAACTCTAACAAATTTAAGTATATCATCAACAAACAAGCCTGTAAATTTCAGCTATCAATCACGAATATTATAAAAGTTCTATGTAAAACAAGAATGTAACAACATTCTCTTATAACCCGACCAAATTAAAAGGTTACGTAAAAGCGACCGCGCCATACAATAGAATAAAGTACAAGTGAAAAAATGTACTTTAACTTCACTGTCGGTATTTTGTGGAACTTCCACGGTGTGGCATGCCGACAGTGAAGGGTATAAATTCATTAGTACTATTTAATACATAGATTTAATAGAACTTTATTATTATTCAAGGTTATTACCCATTTTATAAGGCCTAACTACAAATTAAGTTGACAACTGGTACTACGAAGTAACTGATGGATTAGTGTAAAGTGAGTACCTACTAAGTATTTTCAGGTAATGCCCTGTGTGAGAAGAGGCTATTACTTTTGTTACTATATATTCCAAGTCCTACTTATGGTGTTCATAATATTTTTGGAACATGGAATAAAATAACTTAGCAAATATGTACGACTTAAAACTATTTTATAATTTATTCTTACACATCACACCTGAAAATTAATTTTTTATTGATCAATTTATGGCAACAATATATTTATAGTCAGTCTAGTCTAGAAATAAAATTTAAATTATACTAATTTTATACAGGTGATACAGGTTTAATGACAGGAAATATTTACATTCCGCATTCGAACTTGAACACACTCATTTGTCATCATGTTGACAACGGCGATGTTTATTTCAACTACGGGTTTCTATAAGAATTAGACCCAAAGGCGAGTGTTCATTTAAAACACCTTTCACTTTTTAGGGTTCCGTATCCAAATGGCAAAAATCGGAACCTTTAAAGATTCGTCATGTCTGTCTGTCCGTCCGTATGTCACAGCCACTTTTTTCCGAAACTATATGATCTATACTGTTGAAACTTGGTCAGTAGATGTATTCTGTGAACCGCATTAATATTTTTACACAAAAATAGAAAAAAAACATGTAATTCTTACAACTGAAACTCAAAAAGTTTTTTTCCATCGAAACTAGGTCTTCAAAAATGGTATTGAGGTTTCTAATATCATTGTTTTCTAAACTGAATAGTTTGCGCGAGAGACACACATTTTTACACTTTGAAAGTGTCCAAAATGGTAAAATGTGTGTCCCCTCCCTGTAATTTCTAAAATACTAGAATGATAAAACTGAAAAAAATATATGATGTACATTACCATGCAAACTTCCACCGAAAATTGTTTTGAACGAGATCCACTAAGTACTTTTTTTTAATACGTCATAAATCGTACACCGCAATTTCTCTTTCATTCAATCAATATTACTATTATTAAAACATCGATCAAAGTTACAACGAACTACAAGAACTTTTATATGACTAACTATACTTGCTGCTACGGAACCCTTCATGGGCGAGTCCGACTCGCACTTGGTCGCTTTTTTGTTAGTGTTAAAATATGAGCTGCCTCGATCAACGCATGTAGTAAAATAAGTGTTTACACATCCTGAACTTTAATAACTAATTAATCAATATTATAATGAAACTAAAATTTACTTCCATACTAACCACAGCATAAGTTTTGATACTATTTGTCTGTGCCAATGATGGCAACAGATTTTTATGATTTTTTATTAATTTAAGTAATGTTTAGGAATGTTTTTTATGAAATATAATAAACATGTAAAAAGTAGCTGACTGGCATACAAATTACTACTAATATATTATCATTGCACTCCATTTTCTAATATGTATTTTTGCAACCAGTTGCCAAAGACAAAAGAAAAACTATAGATTTTTCTATATTTCAGCTTGTCAATGAGATTCTACTTTGCCTGATGGAAAGCATTAGTAGAATCCAAGAGTAGGGATCACCATCCTCATTGTGAACGCAAACAATATAGCATGCTGACCCACACTATGGGGGCCTATTGATATGCTTCTGCCCTTTCAATGAACCTGCGCCTGTATTATGTCGCCGGACGTTACAGCTCAACCCTACGTGAAAAGTCGTCCGTGACGGACTAAAGGTTCGAGCACATTATGCCGGGCCGCAGCGTGCCGGGGCGGAGCGCAAAAATCCGCTCAAATCGCTTCAATACAAATTGTATGAAGTATCGCACACTGTGTCGGGCCGCAGCGGCTCGCATTATTGCGACGCGGATTTGCGTCCGTGCGATGCGGCCCGCCCCGCCCCGCTGCGCCCCGTCACAGTGTGCTATAGCAAGCGGATTGGTGTGCATGCGCGTACGTGTTTATTTTACGAAATTTGCGTTTTTTGATACTTTTTCTTCTAACTTCTTCTTCTTCTTCTAACAGCAGGCAAAAAAAAGAAAGTTCTTCGTCAGAGCTATCCATAAGGTACAGTTGCACTAAATACACAACAGTTGCGCATGCGGTACACTCTACTCAAAATCCGTCAATGCGCTGCGACCCGGCCCGTCACAATGTGCTAAGTTAGCATTTTGCGCTGCGCTGCGGCCCGCCCCGACACGCTGCGGCCCGGCATAATGTGCTCGAACCTTAAGAATACAAAGTGACATCACCCCTATTCATTCTATGGGTGTCGTAAGTATTGACTAAAGGAACAAAATAAGCAAATAACATCATTGTCAAGACCAGCGTAGTATAGTAGGTCAAAACTTCCTTTCTAAGGAGAGGCTTATGTCTGGGAGTGGACTGTTAGAGGTTGTTGATAATGCTGATGACGTGAAAAGAGCATCATACGTGTGTGTGTGATATTGCGAAGTAAACTCGATTCTTTACATCATAAAGAATTGAGTTTGATGACTTGCTAAGTTTCGCGTTATTGTTTTAAATCGCGAGTAGCGCCGCGGAGCGAAGCTATCATATATAATATATATTATGGTGGCCTTGCATCTATATTCACACCCATAGTACCGAGCTTATCTTGTAGTGGCGGTTGAGCATTCTGAATATTGGAATGGGAAGAAATGAAGACTGTGTAGTAAAGAACGAACCTGTTTTCTTGACGCCAAACTCGACTAGATTCGCGTATTCCTATTGCAATATATGTGGTCAAAGGCTAACATGTCATTGAAATGCAGAATAAACAATGAACCCCGAGGAATACTAGACCAGCGTTTACCTGCTAAAACCAGGGGCCGCAACTTCGCAAATAACCTTATTGCGACGCTTGTCCGCGGTGGTAACCCCGTTGCAGAGTTAGGGACTAGGCCAAATTACTAAACCAAATGATTAAAAAGAAGAGAACGGTGCTAGCACTTTTATAAGACCCTAAGGCCTCTTGTAGACGGCACGTTTTTTTAACCGTACGGCAATTTAGCCGTACGGTAAAAAAAACGTGCAAGCATGTATATGGCATAGAAAAGCTACCGTACGAAACTACGGTCATGTGCCGCTCTATTGTGTCTTTTCTGCCGCCAAGCTACGACGTCTTCGCCATGGCTTCTTGTAGACGGAGAGTTTTCTTTAATCGTACGGCACATTAGCCGTACCATTATGAAAACATGCAAGCATTCATATGGCACGGAAAAGCTACTATTCAAGACTACGGCCAGGTGCCATTTTTGTAATTTTCGATTGTTGTTTTTATATTTCAGGCCCGAATTAATGGTATTAATAATTCTTGATTTAAAATTATCTCGTTTACAAAATTAAGAAATAATAATAATAATAATTTATTGTCAAATATAGATTGTTAACAATTCGATAAGTTTATTAGATCATTACATTTGCATGTTAACTACATATGTACCAAATTGTGTCTTATTACTAGCCTCCGTTGCTGAACTAGGTTGGAAACCTGTGCTTCAGAATATGGTGCAATACTATACTAACTATTGTATGTAGGTACATGTTTTGTCGCATTGAAGCCGCCACGAAAACGTGAGAACGTCCGGCGTCGTCAACACACTCCCATAGACTGCCATACAACACTGACGAAAATCACGCCGTGCGTAGACACGGCGCGCCGAGGGGAACTCACGGTGCATACGGCGGCGCTGCCGTGTCGTTGCGCCGCCGCGTATGTCAACAAGCTCTCATAGTGATCCATACAACACTGCGTGCCGTGCGTAGACGCGGCAAATTAACCGTAGTTTTTTTACGCCGAAAAAACGTGTGTGTACAAGCGGGGTAAGGCTGATGGCCAAGGACTTTTCATTTTTAAAAATAGCTTAGAGCGCAGGGCTAACGATTGCACATGATTGTTTTGATGATGATTGCGCTACATAAGCTAGAGACGCCTCTATTACCATACTTGTTAACTATTTCTTAGTAGACAAGCCCGAGGCCCAATTAAGCTAAATAGATTAGATTAGTAGAATAGCGAAATCCCTACGTACACTAACACATCAAACTAGTTCCGATGTACATAAATGAACATTGATGGTTGTATTCTAAATTTTTCGAAAAAATAATGTTATAATATATCTTGACAGATAATGTGAACAATGAACATGTCACTGAATATTTATAACAACAATGACTTATGGTGTTTTGTATTTAAAACTTTGAGTCTTGTACGTCGCCGCGAAAATCCTGAGACAGGAAGTTTATGAAGGTTACCGTAAAACATTTCTGTACTGTTCCCTAATAAGTATTTTTTGTTAAAATAAATGTTATTATACTAAGAAACGTAAGAAAAAAGTTGTAATTTATCTAATCATGAATTACATATTACATGAAGCGTTCATAGCCAAGTTAAGACCACTTGGCTATGAACGCTTCATGTGACTGGAAACAATTACCGAGGGAAAGCAACGTTGCCGCGGTCAGTATCTAGATGGGTGACCGTTTGGGGCATGATATGTAATGAGCGTTTCCGTAATTTTGAGGGCACGTTAAGTAGTCGGTCCTGGTTTCAACAAAGTTGCAAAGCTTAGTTTGAAGCCTTCGGACGGTTTAAAAACATTCAACCGCTAGATTTACATAGCCACAATATTGTCTTACACGTCCCTAACGCCCTCGGCCAGCATGGAGACGTATGGCCTTAAACCTCACCTGAGAGGAGACCCAAGCCCATGCATTATGGATTGTTGATGATTGATAATTCAAATTGATAATTAAATTTCAAGGAATCATATGTGTGTAGTACATACGTTAATTTTAAGGGTTCCGAAGTTCATGACTCGGAACCCTTATAGATTCGTCATGTCCGTCCGTCCGTCCATTCTCGACTTACCGTCCAAACGGTAAGTGCTAGAAATATGAAACTTTGCATGGATATGTGTTCTAATTACGTCGACAAAGTGCTACAATAAAATTATGAAAAACCTTTTTATTTGGGGTACCTCCCCTACACGTAAAGTGGGGATGTTTTTTTTTTTGTTGAAGCTACCCATCATGTGGGGTATCATTAGATAGGTCTTTTAAAAACAATTAAAGGGGTGCTAAGATGATTTTTTGATTTAGGAATCCGTTTGCGAGAAATTCCTCATTAAAGGGCACTTTTTTGTAAAAACAGGGCGTTCCCGCCCTCCTCTAAAAGCAAAACGACTGGCTCAAAAAATCTGGGAAAATTCATGATAGAGGTCCATATAATGAGCTTTTAAGAAAAACTATAATGGTTTAGATGACTTTGTTAGTTCATGAGTTATAGAGGCTTATAAAATGCGCTTCATGGAAAACGTCATACAGAATTTACGCGTTAATATGTAGAAATAACAATTATCTATTGGATACGATTTTCATTCTAAATACAAAGTACACTGTAAATGTTTTGAATAAATAAATAAATGAACCTATGGCAATCGTTACAGGACGTTAATTTATAATCCGGTTGAACTAGTGGCTGACCCTAAATATTCTTGGGATTATTAAAATTTGGAAAGATCAAAGATCAGATGTATCAAAAATAAATAATTTTAAAATTTATTTGTCCTTATTGCATCTACAACATTCTTTATAAAATAAAAAAAAAAATGACTCAAAGGCCAAACGGTTTTAATTTATTCAGATGTGCAAATACTGAATTTTCAATTTATTTTTAAATTTTAGTAAAGTTAGTAATACTTATTATATATTACAGGCCGTTCATTAATCACGTGATCTTTTGTCATTTTTCAACCCCCCCACCTCCCTTGGTGACACATGGTGAGGTTAAAGACTACCTCTCCCCTCTTATATCACGTGACGTCATCAGAGGTACAGTAGGAAGGTTGACTGACATAAAGATGATAATAATAGATAGAGAATAGAGAAGATATAAGATAATAAATAGAAATGCGAAAATTAGCAGAAAAAATAAATACACATTTTTTTTTTTTTTTTTTTTTTATATATAGCCTACCAAAGTGACATGATACATTACTTACCTTACTTACCTTTTATAGATACTTGTTTGTAATTGTTTATAATTGTAAAAAAAGAAATAATTAAAGAGTGTAACTTCTGCAGTTTCTATGAAATAACTGAATAGATATTATGATAAAATACATGTACATTAAAACATTCTCTATTACAGCATAAATTTCTGTAAGTAACAAGTAATTTATCCATTGCACTTCTGAGATTAAAAACATAGTGCCATTTTATCGTACTGTTTCTTTTTAGGGTTCCGTAGCCAAATGGCAAAAAACGGAACCCTTATAGATTCGTCAAGTCTGTCTGTCTGTCTGTCTGTCTGTCTGTCTGTCCGTCCGTATGTCACAGCCAATTATTTCCGAAACTATAAGAGCTATACTGTTGAAATTTGGTCAGTAGATGTATTCTGTGAACCGCATTACGATTTTTACATAAAAATAGAAAAAAAGCAATACATTTTGGGGGTCCCCATACTTGGAACTGAAACTCTAAAATTTTTTTTTCATCAAACCTATACGTGTGGGGTATCTATGGATAGGTGTTCAAAAATAATGTTGAGGTTTCTAATATCATTTTTTTCTAAATTGAATAGTTTGCGCGAGAGACACTTCCAAAGTGGAAAAATGTGTGTCCCCCCCCCTCTAACTTCTAAAATAAGAAAGCGACTAAACTAAAAAAAATATATGTTGTACATTACCATGCAAACTACCAACGAAAATTGGTTTGAACGAAATATAGTAAGTAGTTTTTTTTTTAATACGTCATAAATCGTAACACGCAATTTACCTTTCATCCAATCAATACACTAGTATAAATACATCGATGAAAGTTACAACGAACTACAAGAACTTTTATATGATGTTACTTGCTGATACGGAACCCTTCATGGGCGAGTCCGACTCGCACTTGGCCGCTTTTTTTGGTTTTGCGGTCGTTGACAAAGACGAATGAACTCATTGTGGACAGGCAGATGTGCACCCCATACAACAATTTTAAATACAATAATTGCTGATTTTTTTATTTACTTTCACTACAATTATTTTAACTGGAATGTTACAATTGAAATGTTGTACCATGTGATAAAATAACCTACTTAATGTTAATGTTGCTACAAAACTAAAATTTGACAATAAAATGAAACATAGTTCAATAATTTCTTATAAAAAATTAATAACATTTAAAAGTGACTGATTGACCCGAAAGTATTGTATATGTTAATTTTTAAGTATTTTTCAAGACAGTGATGATTAAGATCCTAAAGAACTATTATTACTAAAAGACTATTTAAGTCAAGAGCATTTCAGCAAGTTGTATGGATATTAGAACGTTGAAACGTCATGCTATAAGCTTGTGGAGGCACGAGTGTCGTGTTCCTCCATCACAAAGGGAGGATCCTCCGACGAGGTGATGCCTGGTGGGCCACTGCCCAACGATTGATGTTGGAATGTTGTATATATGCTAATCGGTGCGATAATTTCTCTATCGCGATTCATAATTAGTAGAACTTACTCCGTATAGTTAATTTTCGTGTTTTTCTTAGGTGGTTCAGTGTTCAAGACCAAGTAAATATTATACAAATTATTTAGCTACTGATTTGTGGATTGGGTTAACAAAATAAAAGAAGTTTTACGTTTCATTTTTGTAATGGAGAAATATCTTAATAATCCCTACACATACCTTGACAACTATAGTTTTTAATTGACATATAAATATATTTTTTTACACAACGCCATTTTGTTCCAAACTAAGCGGAGCTTGTATTACGAGTATTAGATAACAGATATAAATAAACAATCACACTTTTTTGTAAAAACATATACATATTTTACATAGAAAACACCCAAACTCTGAAACAAATATACATGGGAATCGATCCCGAGACCTCGAGCACAGCAATCGTAAACGCTACCATTGATTATTCGAGTCGAAATATTTCATCAATTTTAATAGGTCACTGTTGCACATAGGCATATCCTTAGCAAGTAGGTTTAACGCTTATTTAGTAGATTTTCTTTAAGAAACGTTTTCACAGAATTTAACTGTTTATCTCTTGAAATGTGGAATAAACGCAGATATCGACGTGTCCGACGTATATTATATAGTTACGAGTCTTTCTATACTAAAATGTTCGTATTGCGTTCTGTATTGATGACTGTGCGTTATACCGCAACCCACTTTATATGGTTCTCTCAGACAGCGGCGAGTGATAGTGTTAAATGGTAAAGAAGTATGAAATGCAGATTTTCGTAATGTAACAGATATGTTTTTTCCGACCACGCAAGGTAGTGGTTATTACGAATTAATCTTTTGTATGTTATTTACAGTTCATTTGGTATCTAGAACTGTTGAAGATGATGGCTAGAAGTATGGATTGCAGAAAGTATTAATGTTAAGTTTCGAATAGTTTGTAAGGTTAATAAACAACAGCAATAAATCCTTTAAATTTTCGATGGAAGGAAAAGCAGTTGCTGTTGTAGAAAGTCAGTAGAATTTTTATTATAATATGTTATGTATGTCAGCGAGGAGCAATCGAATGTGAAACATGGGAACTTTTTATTACTAGGATAAATAAATATATTAAGTAAAAAATATATTCTTAATAGTAGTAATGATATACAATTAGAGATAAAGTTAATAAGAAAACTTTATTCTACTTGTAAATATTTTCGAAAACCGATGAATGAAATGTTTTACACTATAAATTTAATTAATTTTTTTTTCATTTAAACCCTTTAAATTATAATACATTAAAAACAATAATAAAATAATTTAAATTATTAGTTCTTTTTTCAAATTAGCTGCCAAAATTCTCTATTTGCTCTTCTCTACAGTTGGAAGAACTTTTCAGAATACTCTTCATGAAAGTGATAGAGCACAGCCATGGAAGCGACATTTATTCGCAACTGCAGAGGCTCCAAGGACTCAGTGACTTCAGGTCTGTCGATATTGCGGATTGTTCGTCGCTGCAACCGATCGACAGCTTCAAGCATAAACTGCGCGAATCCATCACAAAGATGAGAACAGTACTCCACCCACGAGTGAACCCGTATCTAAATATTGGTACTTTAAGTTGTTTTATTTATCACACACGTTTAATACTTGTAAATACTTAGTTTGTTAATAGCACATTAACAAACTATAAATTTAAAGCATCAATATAAACCAACCTTTGCTCCGTTATGTGTTACATATATTCCTAATGAAATTGGTTAAAGACCTGAAAGTGGTGTTGCTTTGTCTCTTCTTGCTACTTTTTAACTTTCAAATTAATATATATTTATATTTCTGGCGCATTATTAAATTTTCTTGCAAATATTATTTGAATATTGCAAATAACAGTTGGTTCCTTACGTATTAAACATGGTCAGTGGCGAGACTAGTCGGATGGAGATTATATTTTGCGGTCAGGGTAAAAATAGAGAAAGCACCGTGCGAACGCACAACATGACTGTCAATCAGATTTGAAATCAATGTTTTATCTACAGTCAAAATAACGTTATATTATTACATAATGGGATGATATCTTATAAGAATATGAACGTAATTGCGGCCTCAAATGCATGGATTGAGGTCAAATAATGTAGGATCACCTTGTTTGTACAAATAAAGTTTTTATTATTATTATTATTATTATTCTCTTTATTCAGTCAATAAACATATTAATTACATTTTTAAATATATAAATATAAAAAATACATTTAAAAATATAAAAAATAGTAGACCACCGACTTCGAGTACAGGGACCAAGAAACCGGTGGTTAGGGCTCCAAAGACAGGAACCTCCTCACTATACGTGCCGTGTCAAGGAGGACCGCCTTCTGCATCAGACCCTTAATCCAGCCGTCCAACGTGAGCCTCTTAAGGTGTTGGTCGAGACTCTTGGCTATCAAACCATGAACAGAAACGACTATCGGAACAATGATCGCCGAATCGACATTCCACATATCGACAATCTCGTGAGATAAATCCAAATATTTTATTTGTTTTTCTTTTTCAACCTTCACGAGATTCTCGTCATGAGGAACAGCGATATCGATAATCATTGCGCGGCGCTGTGATCGATCTATCATCACAATGTCAGGCTTATTGGCGACAATAGTCCTGTCTGTGATAATAGATCGATCCCAATATAATGTAGCACGACCATTCTCGAGAACTGGGTCGGGCACATACCTGTAGTATGGCACCTCCAAATTTACAAGTTTGTATTTAAGGGCAAGTTGCTGATGTACAATCCTGGCTACTTGGTTGTGTCTGTGCAAATATTCACCGTTAGCAAGACGAGAACAACCAGAAATAATATGCCTGATAGATTCCCCGGGTCGGTGACATGCCCGACATATGTCAACGGTACCGTCCTTCAGTATATATTTCCGATAGTTATTCGTCATGATAACTTCGTCCATAATTGCACAAACAAAACCTTCGGTTTCTCCAAAGAGATCACCGTACCGCAGCCAGGAAGTCGATGCTTTAAAGTCTATATCGGGCCCGTTCAAAGCCCGATAAAACCGACCATGAAGCTCTTTGCCCTTCCATACCTCCTTGCGATCATCAGTACTAAGTACTACAGGTTTGCGCCAATTCTCTTTAGCCAGAGCGAGTGGAGTGAATCCGTTATCCACCGTAACTACATTGCGATGCACCCCCATGTCGGTATTAAGAAAATATTCTCTGAGATTGTATATCTCGCGATTATGTAGGGTCTTGATATTTAAAAATCCACGACCCCCAAACTTTCGCGGGATGTACAATCTCATAACCGATGAACGTGGGTGGTGCATTCGGAATGCAGTCAGTAAGGTACGAACTCTCCTGTCAAGGGCATCTAATTCGGTCTGTGTCCATCTAAGTATACCAAAGGAATACATCAGAACCGGCATGACCCAACCGTTGTAGGCTCGCACCTTGTTACCCCCTGACAAAAGACTTTTAAGGACTTTTTTCAGGCGGCCGAAGAAGCGTTCCCGCACCGTTTGCTTCACATCAGATTCTGGTATTCCCAAGGATTGTGAAAAGCCTAGATATTTGTAGGTTTCGGTGGCAGAGAGAGACCTAAGTTTTGTTGAATCTGAAAGTTCTAATCCTTCAGATTCCACAATAACACCTTTCTTTACATACATGACTGCACACTTGTCCAAACCAAATTCCATTTTGATAGAATTACTAAAGTTTTTAGTAACCTTTAGTAACTCAATCAATTGTAATTTTGATAGAGCCAGTAGTTTCAAATCATCCATATAAAGAAGATGAGATATAACCCGGTTACCTCTCTGCAACCTATAGCCTAACCCTGAACCCTCTAAGAGAGTGCTAAGAGGGTTCAAGGCCAAACAAAACCACAAGGGACTCAGACTGTCACCTTGAAAGATACCCCTCTCGATCTTTATAAATACGTCGCTTACCGCAGTTTGGCGGCATCCAGGATAGCGAAGGACTGTCCTCCATTGCCCCATACATGACTTCAAGAAGGTGCACAGAGTTGTATCAATTTTATACAACTCCAGCACCCTCAAAAGCCATGAATGGGGAACCGAGTCGTAAGCCTTCTTATAATCTATCCAACATGTCGCCAAATCCTTACGATTACGACGTACTTGTTGGCTAATGGTCATATCAACGATAAGGAGCTCTTTAGTGCCACGGGTCCCACTTCTACATCCATTCTGAGAAACGGAAAGTATCGAATTATTATTTACATGTGTAGTAATTTTGAGTCTCAAAATAGATGTAAGAAGTTTATACAAAGTTGGTAAACATGTAATTGGCCTAAAGTTTTTGGGATCCATGGCACTACCAGATTTATGGAGTAAATGGGTTATACCAGTTGTTAAAAATTGTGGTAATGAACCAGAATCCAATGCTGCCTGGAATTGAGATGCCAAACACCCATGCGAGCTTCGGAACCACTTAAGCCAAAAGTTGTGCAGACCGTCCGGACCAGGTGATTTCCAATTTGGCAATGAACGGACTGCACAACTTACATCATCTTTGTCAATGATGATTGGTTCCATAGTTGTTACAGACTCACATGAGTGTCTGACATCTCGCATCCAGTCACCTTCTGTATGGGTGACAGGCACCGACCAGATGTCACGCCAAAATTCATTTGTGGCATTTTCATCTGGCAGATACCCATCGCGCTCACATGGATCCGGTTCTTCCCATTTCCGGTACACCCATTTCTCATTTCTTTGGAACATGCGATTCTGATAATACCGATTCCCACGTTTTTTGTACCGTCTTATCCTATTTGCCCATGCATAAACTTTTTGCTTCAAGAAGTCTATGCGCTCCGTGACACTAGACAAGTACTGTTGAGGACTGATGGTAGTCCCCAAGAATGCCTGTTTCACGAAGCGCATGACTCTCGGCCGCGTATTACCTGCCTGAAAAGCAGTTAGTTTACCGATGAGTGTCCTAGTCTCAGTAATACGACGTTCTATTCTATACTGCCAAGCTGGCAAAGTATTTTTGGGTCGAGTAGCAATTCTGTCTTCAGCAAACTTAATACCAGCTACTCGACAAACTGCAATAGCCGCACAGTAAAGAATAGAATGTGTATCACTAAGATCCTCGCTATTATCAAAATAATCTGACAATAACGAATTCAGGGCACTCACCAGTGCTAAATTTCGTTTATGAATGGGCAAACGGGGTAACCGGGGTCTGTTATGATAATCAACATACCGGTATTTCTGAACCGCATCCTCCAAAGCGCTCCTTATTCTATCATTATATTGGGTACTTACAGATATAACTTCACTCTCCTCTTGTTCATCAACATTATTATTCTGTGGTAGAATTGGTGTACTATTCGCTCCCAAATCCACAGCATGTGACGAAGAAGGGATAGCCAAGGTATTCCGCACGTCCGAGCGTATCCTCTCAAGTACGGCCTCATCTAGCAGATGGCATCGCTGTATAGCCCGCACTTGATCCGACAATCGTTGTGCTGATACGTTGACGGCTGGCTCAAGCTCCTGAAACAGAGAGACTAGTCGAACACGGTACGCAGTAAGGTTTGTTCCCAACTCTGTAGCCCGAAAATATGCCCGCATGACGTTCTCATTTATTGTATGTGACCATTTCATGCGGCGCACACCACCACCGGTAGCGGAGACCCTTTTCGAGGTCAGTGGTCCTCGGGATCCCAAGCTGTCTGGTGGCCGGGTCCTCTCCTGCCGACGTACAGGTGTTGGCGACGTCGGCGGAGAGAAAAACTCGTCGCTCGAAGTAGAGCTCGACGCCTGTGCACTATTCGGAACTTCTGTAATTTCTTCCATTGGCGGCACGGCGGAGCGGAGCGACGAGTCCGGGGATGACTTTTGTGCTCTGCTTCTAGCTCTTGTGATCATCTTGAGAATTTCTCGTTTTATCGATATTTATAATATTGGTTTTGACATGACGTTTTAAACGTCATGTCTTTTAAAACGGATATTTTTAAGTTTATTTTATTGCGATTCATTTTATTTCTTTTATTTAATTATTTTTGTAACATTGAGTCTTCTAAAATATATAAATTTGGTTTTTAATATAGTTCTTATTGGTAAAAATAATTTATTTTAAAAATATGTAGGAGAAATTCTGATGTCTTTGAGTATTGCTAGGTTATTATTTTTTATGAATTAATTAATTAATTAATTAATTCATAAAAATTAACGCTTTTTACTACATCGACATTCGACATACATTCCAGAAGTTACCGAGGTCTGAGGTACCAAGCCAAATAATAGTCGCAAAATTTATACGTTCTTACTTTCATATTGTTTATTTTAAAATAGCACGCAATAATATAATAAATTACGTCAAAAAAACACATCATTTCATGAAACACGTTGCTTAAATTATTATTATTATGCTTATTTCAAGTCTATCCTAATATCGAAATATTCATAAATTACAAATCTAAAGAGTTTAAAAGAAATGTTTCAGTGTTAGAGATTTTAGTTAAGGAGGAAGGTTATGTGCTATATAAAATCACGCAATATGGAAACGTCCAAAGTTCAGAAAAACATTGGATGAAAGAATTGTTTCATTTCAAAAGCTCAAAAAACGGTTGTGACGGTCTATTTCTTAAGGTTTTCTCAATTTAATAACCCTTGTTATGATGAACTCGCTTTAGTAATATCACGCAAAGGACAATAGGACTCGCAAAATAAAGTTGCATGGGTCAACTAGTCTAGCTGATATGCGCCATTTACATCGTCAAGACGTTATAAATATGTAACCATTCAGTATAAGTAATGAATAAGCAACGAAAATCGAGCCAGAGATTTAGTTATAAACATAATTATTGAAAATATAGTTTTAATAGAATAATGATCATAAAGTTTCAATTATATGTATTTTAGAAAAATAACGAAAACATGAATAACTTTCTTTTGATCTCTATCTCAAAGAAATTGTTCTGACATATCGATCTCTACTTTTCGCTATTAGGCGAAGCAATGTGCAGCAAATTGTCTTAATACCTTAGACGGAGAAGCAAGGGCTACTTATGTTAGAATAAATCGAATACTTAATCATAAAACTACTGTCTCAACATATCGCGGAGTAAAATTTTCTTTTAAATTAGAATTGCTTAATTCATAAAAATTAACGCTTTTTACTACATCGACATTCGACATACATTCCAGAAGTTACCGAGGTCTGAGGTACCAAGCCAAATAATAGTCGCAAAATTTATACGTTCTTACTTTCATATTGTTTATTTTAAAATAGCACGCAATAATATAATAAATTACGTCAAAAAAACACATCATTTCATGAAACACGTTGCTTGTCGATTAAATGTAGACTCTAGTTTGCTTAGTGAAGTGTGTAATGAAAAAATAGTGTATATTTTTATGATCAGTATGTCTGGTAGAAGAATGATAATAAAAGGTGGCAGAGCCACGCTGATTTCAGCATGAACGGGCCGGCTCGACCGGAACAGTACAGTCCTCGCACTGAAGGTCAACCTATGTAAAATGACAGCATTCATGCTGTCGCGTTTCGTTGCTGAGTGCGAAACTTGAGGTCCAATAATGCAGGAGCATCTCAATAGGCTGCTATAGTCTGGGTCACCATGCACTGTCTACGTTCATAATGAGAATGCTGACTACTATTATTGAATTCGGCTTATGCTTCCCATCAGGCAGATCATTCATAATTTATTAATTCATATGTACACAATTTAGGTGAATGAAACGTTACTTCATTGGAACATCCTACCATTAGTTCTGATAATGAAACAAAATCAAATAATTACTTTATTTACTAGTGAATATAACTTCATGGTGATTTTACAAGTTTCTGATATACAATCTTAGCAAATTGTTTATTCAGGTACAAATATTCGTTTAGGTAACTGCTGATTCCATGATTCTGATTCCGTGCAAAAAAAATTGTCATTATATTTTAGGCTATTTGAAAGGAATATAAGTTAAATTACCTTGTAATTTAAACTAATTTTAGGTTTCCGTATCTAAAAAGGAAAAATGGAACCCTTATAGGATCACTTTGTTGTCTGTCTGTCTGTTAAAACCATTTTTCCCAGGAACGCGTAGAAATATCAATGAAATTCATATTACATCCTCAGATCTACTGTCTCTTGAAGCTGTGAAAAAAAACATTTTTCTAAGCCAACGCAATTACAAAGTACAGTCGTTTTTTTCGCAAAATTTCGACACCCGCAAGGGAATAAAACATACAGGATACTTCCCGTGTATATGTATAAAGTATAATTTTTTAGTTCCATCATTTAATAAAAGTATTTTTAATAATTTTAAACTGACCTCCCCTTCCCTAACGAACGCGTGAAAGTATTTAATTGAAATTCATATTAAATATTGGTCTATAATATCTTTAAGCTGTAACAAAATCAAAGTTCTAAGGTGGAGTGACGTGAGTGTGAGTGAGCAAATGCTCAAGATGACTGGCAGGAGCTGAATGCGAGAAGCCCAACAATAATCAAAGTGGTGTGCAATGGGAGATGCCAACCCAAGAAATTTAATAGTATATGCAATATATAATAATTACACATTTAAAAAAAAAAAAACGTTTCATGGCACACTTTTAGGAAGAAATTCGCAAACCTTTTTTAGTTACATCACTTAATTTTTTATTTATAAAATTATAAACTTATTAAATTAGTCGGTTTGTACGGAACCCTTGGTCCGCGAGACCGACACGCACTTGACCGGTTTATTTTACATTTAGGTATATGTTGACGCCAAGGCGCCATGGTACCATCTCGTAGATTGTATATGACAATGTGATGTAATTGTCCGTGTTACATAATTTGGTGGGTGGCGGCGCATGTGGGATGGACCGGCGCGCGCACAGACGGCGCCTGACCGGTGTTGCCACTAACATACAACGTTATTATTTTAGTTTCTAAAAATTTGGATAGTGCTGCGATTCTAACTCAAAAATTGTGAATTTCATTATTATATAGAAATATTTAAATTTAGAAAGAGGATATTTTATTTGATAAATGTGTGTGTTTCTTATGAAGGTATTGCTATTATTGATGCACTTTTAAAAGCTAGTACGTTAACTGAAATGCATACTTTAAACCTATTTTCAGCGTGAGAGGCAATTTTCTCGATAATTGAAAGTAGGTATCTCTTGAGAACAGCTTTTTATAAGAAAAGCTGTTCTCAAGAGATTTTAGTTTCAAAGAGACAAATATTAATCAATACCTACTAGTAATACACCAATTTATATTGATGAAAAAGTTTTGTGTTTAGTATTATTGTATCTAAAGATAAACTTTTCATACACTATATTTTATGTTACCAAAATAATAAAAAAGAAGATTTTAAGATAATATTAATTATGATTATTGCAGTTTAGTAGAGCGTAGAGTTAAGGAGACTTTTGACACTCATAATGTTTACATTTTCATCATGACATGACTATTTTTAGTATTAGAGATTCAGTCATTAAAGCTGTATTTAGTATTAGAGATTCGGTTTTTGTTTTTTTTTTAATTCTATAGGACAATTTATTTTGTGGTTTGCAACACTACTAACGGTGTTGTTATTACACACTGAAATGTAATCGCCATAAACTTTAGATAACTACCGACAGACAGTAGTTGCGCGTTGTCAAATAGATAAGTGATTGCATAAACAATTGCATGAGCACAGATCAAAAGTTCTTAAATGCATACTTGACAAGAACTTGATTTGTGACAATTTGAGTAAGTATATCTCGGTAGTATTTTAATGAGATGTTCGACGAAAGTTGTATAGGAATGAAGCTTAATAATGTGCTCTTACTCTGCTTTGTGCCGCTTGCTTTTACTCGTTACAATTTATGCTTCACATACTTTACCCACACTTGTCAAAGTTGTATTAAATGAGTTAATGATTAATAATATTTATTTCTATAAGAAAATCTTCGAAAGATATTTTTAAATTTATCGGATGTGTATGTATATTGCATTCAATCCTAAATGCACATGAACCAGCTCCATCGAATCCTGCGTTGCAAAAACCGTTTTAAATAGAAAGAATTTTACTGTTTTTACTGAGTGAGTAAATAAATTAACTAAGTATATAATATTTTTACTTAATATATAATAATACACTATCATGGTCATATGATTGACATGTTTGCTAATCCTGGCTGTTACTAGCTATCATATTAACATTATTTAACCAACCACCAATGTAGAAAATATTGTCAATTATTAACAATGACTGTTAAACCAACAAGAATGCACGTGGGATGCGTAAATACAAAGCAGAAATGTCTTACTTTTATATTTTCCATTAGTAGGCGCCAATGGTGCGTTATATCATATTTTTATATTTACGATGTTTTCACACTTAGTTTTATGTTGGCATTCCATCTTCTTTTACGTCTAATTGCATCCATCCACATTTAAAATGTTAAGTGCAGACAAAACAAACAGATCAAACGGTGTCAAGAATTACTTTCTGACAATAACATTGTGGTGAAATTCAACAACTATAATTTATCTGCCATAACCAAGGCCGTCACTATATACATACTAATGGAGTTATTACAAGTGGCGCTATAAAATTGACAGATACAAGAAAATAATATGTTTTTTCTTTAACTTCAACTTATGTTTCAATGGCCATTTTGTTAGCTGGTAAGGAGAAAAGAAATAATTATTATGTTATACACAACAGATAGATTGCTACTATTTAATGCTATACACGAGTACTGTACTTCATTTCAAACTGCCACAAAGAAAATAGGAAAACCAAAATCAAAGATTTAATTAAGACGCTTAAATAACATTATTCATTAGATGTCTTGTGGTCAGCGTATACGTGTGATCCACAAATATTTGTTTCGGAGTTTGGGTGATTTTCTATGTATAATATGTATGTATTTACAAAAGAAAAGTAAGTTTATGTAGTTATATCAGTTGTCTAGTACCCATAATACAAGTCTGCTTAGTTCGGGACTAGATGGCGTTGTGTGTAAGATGTGCGAAATATTTATTTATTTTGCACAAAATTTGACTAGATAATATACCGCACTGACTCAGTAATGCACACGCATGCTTACGTGAAATGCTGTAACAGTCCATTGCTCATAATTAGTTAAATTGTAGAGTTGTTTTGGTGAGCTGATAATATACTGACAGCCGTCAGTAAAGCTTGATTGTTTCAAAATCAAGTAAAGCCAATTTCTCGAGATGACAGGATGGTGTCAACAATTTTATAGAATCAAAGTAGCTTCACTTGGCTCTTTAAAAAGTAGAAGGTTTCATTCATTCTGGTCTCATTTCCGAAAGTACTGCGGTACAAGCAGGCGTTCGCTAAGGCTGTTTCACTCAGGATTCTCTTATTCTTGGTTGTCGTATATAATCTAGAAAAGGAACTGCTATCGCTTAGCGCTATTGCTTCCAAGTAACCTTTGGTAAATATTTGAACAATAAGAAGGTCTTAAACGTGGTATTAGCCAATGCCACAAATAAATATATACAACTGGCTTT
This sequence comes from Phragmatobia fuliginosa, assembly GCA_932526445.1. Lineage (NCBI taxonomy): Eukaryota > Metazoa > Arthropoda > Insecta > Lepidoptera > Erebidae > Phragmatobia > Phragmatobia fuliginosa. The sequence goes on along the minus strand of OW052064.1, from coordinate 7,201,766 downwards.
TGTAAGCAGTTTAACCTGCTTGTCGGTAATCAAGATAAGGGTAGTCTATGGCATTCCTCAAGAATCATAGTATTTCCACGTCCATGTCATGAAATTGGTGCAGCGGTTTAGCCTTAAAAGCATAACACACATTTTAATGTGGGGTAAACGAAGTGCATGTGTGGGTCTCCCGGGGTAACGGGTATATCCGATAAACCAAGCGGCGTCCTAAATAGGCAGTCAAAAGGAGCACCAGGAGCGCATCAGCGACTTCTGGAGTCATCCCCTGCTCACCCCACTGATAAGCTACATACCAGGGTGAGAGTATTCATCCCCTGGGCAGGACGTCTCTCATCGCTCTACACAGTAAGAGGCGCAGGCTAATAGACCTGCCTTAGACGACACTCCCCGGTCCCCGGTGTGACCTATTTAAGGTCGTTTTGCAGCTCTCACATCTCTCCAAAATGTGGCCGCAGCGACCCTTAAGTGACGATGGGGAAGCTATTGAATTCTTCCACGTACTCTTTGCCGCCTTCTTGCAGCGGGAGCAGTCCTATCCCGATCTCGCTCTGCGGACTATGTATGGAGCATAAAGCTCTTACAGTAGGAGACCGCCGCTTCCCGCCCCTCACCACTCGCCAGCATTGACGCGATCAATGCTGACGGTGACAGGTTTCGTCCGATCTGTTCGACTAGATCTCGACACTCATAACCCCACGCAGGTCAGTTCCTAAACGTGTGCTGGGCGGAGTCCCGGTCGGACCTCTGTCATTGTGAGCACCTCATAGTACCTTCAGTACTATTTCAATATTGCTAATCAAATTATTCGTCTTCTGAACACAATTGAAGCGCTCATAGCCAAGTAGCCCTAGGTGATAAGAAACAATCACCGAGGGTAAGGAGCGAGGGCGCGGTCTGTACCTGGATGGGTGAACCTCGGTGGCCATGATGTCATGAACGTCTTTGTGTTTTGAAGGTCACGTTAAGAAAGTCGGTTCTAGTCGTGAAGTTGGAGGGCTTCGGACTGCCTAAAAATTTCCAAGGGCTGGTTTAGGTACCCACACTCGGCCAGAGCATGGAAACGTATAGCCTTAACCGTCTCCTTAGTGGAGGCACGAGCTCAGTAGTGGGACATTGTGGGTTGTTGATGATATTAAACACCTTGTGATTCGTAGCTTGTAATGTCCGGGGTTGCGAATTCCGGTTTTAGAAATTAACGATCATTCTATATTTGCGTCTTGCCTTTGCATTGTTCGTAAAACTGATATATGACTGTAAAAATGGCGCCATCCCAATTAACTCAATGATATCATCTATTATAGTATCATTTCAATATACCTTATAATTAACTGAACACTTACTTATAAACAACTGAACTTTTATTTTATATTTAAGTCACACAATCTCAGCTTTTAAGTCAAGTGGTTTCGCCTTGATAAATAATACAAGCATATTATTTATGTCTTATTAATTGTTGCTGCATATTTCTGTCAGGGACCGTTAGGATGCTCCGGAGTTTATTTAAAATTGATATATTGATACGTAAAGGATTACGTGTCTACATGATAAGAAATTTAAGTAATATCAGTCACTTAAATCTATGGATGACAATTGGGGTATTAAGACTCCTTTGTGGCCGACTGATACGGTTAGCTACAGTTCTAAAAAGTTCGACAACAGTCTTTCAAAAGAACTTCCCGTCCGTCAATAATGTTATAAATCTTTTTTTTTAAGAATTGCATTTACTTAATAAGATATATTTGTTTTTATAATTAAGCCTACAAAAGTGACTCTACTCTGCCTGATGGAAAGCATGAACCACATCTGACCAGGCCGCCATGGTATTCGTCACCATCCTCATTGTGAGGGTTAGGCAGCATGGTAACCCATACTGCATTGCCTAACCCTCATCACCCACCATCATGGTGGCCTGGTTAGATATTTCTGCATTATTCTCCTCGGTATCCGAAATACCGAGGAGAATGATGCAGAATGATTGGACCTCCAGTGTCACACTCACCAAAGAAATACGACAGCAAACATAAACATAACATAACATATTTAACACACATTGGATTGAGCTTACTTTAAGCTATAAATAATGTCACTTGTTTGGGCACTTTAAGATTGCTTTGGTCATTACTTTTTTTTACTTGACGTGTCGAAGGGACTACGTGATATCTTTTTGTGTTTATTTTTTTGTATTTTTTGCAGTTTTCGCATAAATTAAATAAGTCAAGGGTTTTTATAGAATCAGATCACGCTCGACCGTGATTCGATATTTTAAGATTTAATCGACCTGTGATCAGATAGCATAGTTTCCATCTAAAATCTGTAAATTGATTAGAAAGCTACACAATGAAATGTAATGTCATCCCTACCCATTTTTGTTCAATCTTTGTACAGGCGTCTCTACCCTACGTAGTACTCGTGTGCGATCATTACCCTGGAAAAACGCATCTGGTAATCCGGCGGATCCGGCGATCATTAAATGTTTACCGGATCCGGTACCAATTTACCGGATCGGATTCCTTTCAGATAATATAAATTTCTCTCTTTATTAATTTTCTAATTTTTGTCTATCTGTATGTCTTTCATTCCGTTTGTGTGTCTGTCTATTTGTTCTGTCTAATCTCTTGAACAATAGTTGAGTATTTAAGGCGTAACTAACTTGGAATTGGTTTCTGTTTATTAACGACCAAACGACGGTTTATTAACATCTTAATGACCGCGGGTAGCGCCGCGAGGTTCAGCTAATAAATATATATAAACTAGACTAATACGAATTAAAAGGAGGACAGAAGTTATCCTGTGACGTACCGGAGCACAGTAAGGTTATATAGTACTGCTGGACTCTAGCTATCTCATCCATTTAATGCGCAATCAGGAAAAATAAATATATATAAATTTAATATAATCGGCCAAGTGCGTGTCAGGCCACACATAAAATTGGGTTCCGTCACCCATAATGGTACATGGATTTAAAATCATGTCTAATACACACAATTGATATGTTTACATAATATTTCGTTATTTTTTGTACGAAGTCTTACAAGTTAGACCTCTATAACTTATGAACTAACAAAGTTAACTAAGTCGTTATAGTTTTCCTTTAAACTTGATGATGTGAACTACAATCGTGGATTTTTCAGAAGTTTTGAGCGTGCCGTTTAGCTTTTAGGTTGCGGGGATACGCTTTAAAGTTGATCAACTCACCATTAGATATCTAAATAAAAAAAAAATGACATTCCACATGATTGGGTACAGGCCAGAAAAAAAATCGTCCCCACACGTTACGTGTCGGAGGGGAGGTTCCACAAATAAAAATATTTTACATAATTTTATTGTATCACTTTGTCGACGTAATCGCAACACATTTCCGGACGGACGGATATGACGAAACTACAAGGGTTCCGAGTCATGAATTACGGAACCCTAAAAAACAAGTGTAGGTAAACATATGCACTCATTGTTACCTACTATAATCTTTCAGCCCAAATATAAAAAATATAGTTAATAAATAATTTATGTTTTAGTACTCACTTTAATGTAAAAAGTAACAAAGTAGGTACATGTGTATGTTCCAAGTAGAAAATAATATTTTATGAGTCAATTAAATGATTATGACATCAGAATTCATTTTTATCTCATGAGGTTTTTTCATACAATTTTACGGTAGAGGTAGATCGCAAGTGCTTTGCTCTGTCGAATCACGAATGTATTTGTTACACATTTTTTATCGTAAAAACTACGTCATTCTGATCAAAGTGAGACAAGGTGACGTAATATTCGGGTGACCACTAATTGATAGTTTCTGGGATATTCATCGTTAGAACTTCTAAATATGTCTTAGTTAAAATAGTTGAGTAGAAATACTTTGCAATAGGAGAGGCCTTTTTTGTTTCTTTTGGAAGAGAGGAGAAGGAGAAATCCCTTCGGGTCTCTGGCTCCTCGGGGACTAAGGAGCCAGGAGTATGTGGTGATTCCACTAAAAAACACCCCGACGGCCGGTCTCAGGTGCTCTTAGGAGGACCCGGACCATGTTATTTCAGGTCCTCCGCAGGATCGGCGCCGCGCCTATCCAGGCTCTATCCTAGAGGAAGCCACAGAGGCTTCCTCCAACCTATTGGCCAACGAATTTTTCGCTTTTTGTTATTCCAATTTTTCCAAAGAAATGTAAATAGGTGTGTACAAGATATGTATTTAAGTAGTAAAAGTGTTTCGATCTTCTCTGTGTTATATACTGGACTAGCTAATTCCCCTGGTACGACCCGCAGTTAATGTTGTAAAAGTATAATGTCGAGAGGCATCGCTAATCTAAAAAAGTAGCCTAAGTTACTCATCTTCACTTAAAGGGTATATACTGAGGTCACACATGTCACACTAAGATATAATATAGATAAGGTTGTATATAAAGTGGTTCTATAACGAAATTAAGTACAAATCGGATAATTATACTGTTTTTTTCTGGTCAAATTTACTTTATTGTTGATGTTGATGATAATGAATCTTGACGACACTAAGTCTACTATGTGTATGAACGCCTAGATATTTTGTATTAAAGTTGTCACTTAAAATCAGGTGACCAGTTAGTTCCTTTGCCCCTATAGTATCCAGCAACAAAATATAACAATACCTGTATTGATAAAAATGCAAGTTTATGGTGTTATTAGTGCGATCAGTGTCACGCGAAGTAATTATTGTCTAATATGTAATAAAGTCTGGATTATGGGCTTGTATTTTAAACACATTAATTTGTTCTACATTACGAGTAGGTATGTCATCAAGACAGTGGGATGAGATCGACACGATCATCAAGGATGTGAATCACTCATTGGTCTATTATTATTTTAAAACTACTCGATATAAACTCTTTGTGTCCATTTTTTTTGACTACTATGCTTTAACTGGGCTATTTTGATGAAATGTAGAACCACGCTGATTACAGCACGACATTCGTGCTGTAATCAAATGTCTCAACCGGGCAGTACTACCCGCACACAGAAGACCAACCTAAAATAACAGTAGCCGTGCTTTTTTCGTTGCCAAGTGTGAGACCGGAGGCCGAATCTTTATAACGCATAACTGAATTTTTAGGTAGGTTGTTGTCAATTTAGAGCAGTTCAGTCATTAATGATGAACTTACCTAAATTGTTAACACTGTGACGTCGTTTACAAGGTCGAGGTATAACAACTTTATGTGTCACGATTTTCTTATCTGAAGTCAATATTAAATAAATAAATATTTTCGGACATTTTACACACAACGCCATCTAGACCCAAACTAAGCGGAGCTTGTATTATGGGTAACTAGACAACTGATATAAATACATAAACATACTTTTTTTTTGTAAATACATACATATTATACATAGAAAACATCCAAACTCTGAAACAAATATTTGCAGATCACACAAACATTCGGTCCGACCCGGGCATCGAACCCGAGACCTCTTGATCAGCAGTCGCATACGCTAACCACTAGACCAACGAGGCAGTCAATCCTTGTATTGTGTAGCTTAGAATAAGTTTGTAAATTTGTTTAATAAAATAAATAAAGTATACTTATAAATAGGCACATATAGGCGCTAAACATATACCTGCTTAAGTATTTGCTTACCTAAATATTACAATATTGCTATGGTATTTTCCTACCTATCAAATTAATTAATAGTTTTCTATTGCCATTTGCCTTAAGCAATCACGAATTTATGACGGAGCGCCGTAAATATTATTGTGACACGTTATTTGTATATTCCATTTCTATTGAAATAGTTAAACTTGACAACATTTAGGTCAAGTGTTTTGGAATTTCAATTTTTATACTTACTAGTCTGTTGTAAGATTATTTTTATGTATTTTTTTTACGTTTTTCAGTAATGTCAGTCTACTCATAAAGCAACACAGGCCCGCGGACCGTAGGATACAAAGCAGTCCTTCATTTTGCGGGGGGAAATTTTCATACATACATTTTAGACACACGTACAAAAACAACCGCTTGTGACTATGAAATGAACCCACACTTAAAGAAATTCAAAATTTTACACATTATCAACAACCTATAACTTCCCACTGCTAGGCTCGGGTCTCCTCTCAGCAGAGAGTTGGGGCCCTACGTTCGCTGGCCGAGTGCGGATTGGGAACCTGTAAGACAACTATGTGGTTACGTAATCTCGAAGGCCTCCAACAAAGCTTTGTTACTGTTATCCTATGATAACAATCGGGACTGTCTGCTTAATTTAAAATACCCTCCTAATATACTCTAATGACGTAGGGCAAATTAGCTATGAACACATCCACACAGCCGCAACTCTCGTTGGTATCGATTAGGATATTGGAAAGACAATTCAATACAAAATGATAGAAGTTAGATAGTTAAAGGAATACAAAAAGAATTGGTACTAATATATTTAAGGATAGGTGCTCGGTTATACCAGTGACAGCTAGTAAATGGTGTTTATGACGAACGATGATCTAAGAACAGTTAGGACTTTTACTAGCGAGAGTTTTACCCCTTTATACTAATTATATATATTATGGAACAAGGAGGAAAATGAGGGATTTTCCTCTTATTCCTATGCGGTGTAGAAACATGAACGCTGAAACCTGCCGCCTGCAAGCGCCACGACGCTTGCAGGAAGTGATGATGAATTAAACTGCAAAGTGCCAGGCTATGTCTTTAATATTGACTTACCATAGCGTGAACTTTTATCCTATCACTTTAATATGAGTATATGGCATCATACTGCATTAATGACTTCGGGATGAATTATTGTGATTGGATAAACAATGATTTATCCAACAATGAGTGCCCGCAAGGCACCTCATCGGTAGATGACTGATGTAAAAGAGGCAGTGAGATCATACTATACCTACTGACTAATCGATTTATCGCCTTCCGATGGTGAAGTTGATAAGGCTTTCAAAATACTGGTAATATTCACCGATCTACATAGTAGAGGTTATATTAGCGTAAGTATGCGACCATATTAGTATAATTATTTAAATGTACCCATAAAACTAAACTATCCTTAATAGTTGTGTGGGGAAGAACCACAATAATTCTCAAACATTTATTTACCATTTACTGCATCATATATATTTTGAAATCGTTATTTAACTGCCTTGTTGATCTAGTGGTTAGCCTATGCGACTGCTAATCAAGAGGTCTCGGGTTTAAATCCCGGGTCGGGCCAAAAAGTGTTTTTGGGTTTTTCTTAGGAAATTCCTAACATACAGACAGACAGAATTAAATTTATAGAGTGAAATTTTAAACCATATCGTCATTCTAAAAAAATAGTAAAAGTAAGATACTTTTGGATGCTACGATTATTTATTTTTCAAAAAAGCTGTTTTTTTTTTAATATTTTCTATTCCTATCGTTCACCCGCCTTTCGTCTTCACGCGTCGCAAACATCAGCTGGACGGGAGGCAACAAACTCTTCAAAGGCATTTTGTACTGCCTCTAGGGAATTTAAATTTTTTACCCACTAAAAAGTTGTCTAAATCTTGGAAAAAGTAAAAGTCGGTAAGGTGCAAGGTCTGGTGAGTATGGCGGATGAGGGAGAGCTTCCAACCCCAGCTCTTGCAGCTTGGAGACTGTCTGTTGCGCAGTATGGGGTCGCGCGTTGTCGTGAAGGAGCAGTGGGGACGACCGATTGACCAAAGCTGGTTGCAGATGTGCAAGCTTCTCCATCATTCTCTGCAGTTCTTTATAGTACACATCTGCATTAATGCTCATGCCGTTTTGTAAGAAGCTGTGGTGAATCACACCCGCACTAGACCACCAAACAGTGACCATCACCTTTTTAGGGGTCATTTTTGGTTTAGGGCATTGCTTTGGTGCTGAACCAGGGTCTAACCAACTTGCTGAGCACTTTCGATTGTCGAACAGAATCCATTTTTCGTCGCACGTAACAATTCGTTTGAAAATTTCTTCATTTCTTTGCCTGTTGAGCAGTGCAAGGCAGGTCTCGATGCGTACGTTGCGCTGGCGATCGTTAAGGTCGTGGGGCACCCATCTATCAAGCTTTTTTACCTTGCCAATTTGCGCTTTTAATTCATTATTGTTAACCAAAGTCTCCGGACGACCACGAGCTTTATTTCTCAAGTCAAAATTTCCAGAACGGAATAGGGAAAACCAATAACAGGTTGTGTGTTCGTTTGTACAGTTCTCTCCATAAACGTTTTTGATGTTACGTGCCGTTTATGTCGCGTTGGTGCCACGACGGAACTCATATATTCCTTAATTACACGATTTTTTAAAGTATCCATTATGACGAAAAATGTTCAAATGTAATGAAAATACAACGCTAATAAAAAAAACAAAAGACTGAGTTTGTAATTAGAACGTCATGGTTTAAATACAAAATGAATTTGAATTTACAATACAGAGCCATTACAAACTTTTTTTATTTGAAATGACCAGTATTGATGAAAGGCAATTTCATAGGTTAAGACCTAATAAATCAATTAAGCCGGCTATAATTTGTTATTAAATAAATGTAGGCAGTTCACGAAGTAGATGTTGGTGTGGTCGTGCGTATCTTGCGTTTACATCAGTGGTCCAGGACATAATTCCTTTACATTTCGACTAATAGCGAATAAACGTTTAGGTGATAATGTAATTTACATGTCAACCGCTAGCTTATCGTTATTAAGATATTGAGATGTTGTCTTGTCTATAGTATTGACCTCAGCCTACTATTACTCTAACTAGATCCTGGACAAATATAAATGTCGTTAGGTTTTTTTATGAATTATAAATGGTTTATTAACAATAAATGCCTTTTATGTAAAATAAAGGCACATATCGATTTGGAGAGAGAATGTCTCTTGCCGTTGACTTTGACCGTTGACACTGACTTCAGCACGAATGAGCCGGTTCAACCGGGAAGGTACTACCCGCCTACAGAACACCAACCTAAAATTGACGTATTCGTGGTGACATCTTTGGTGATTGGTGAGTATGAAATCGGAGCGGAGGCTCAATGATGCAATAGCGGCACACAGTTTCGACTCACTGGAACTACTTACTCCTGGCTCTGGCACGCTCCAAAATGGAACACAGACAGCTGTCGCATCAAAAACATCCGATCGTGAAGAGGAGTGTTGTGGCAACTACCACATATCGCGTAAGGGATAATATTCAACAGCACCATCTACCGAAGAAACACTGAGCTACGGAGTAACTAATTTTGAATCGCGATGGAAAATTTCTTGCGCCGATGAGCATATACTATATATACAGCATCCTAACATCAACCGTTGGCAAAATTAATACAATAAGGTTAAGCAGCCCCGATCAGTTCTAATGGCAAGTTTAAAACCGAAGGATTAAAGAACTCATCGAGGCTTTCTTTCGGAGGGCTCATTAGGCTGTCGGTTGTGGCAATCGTAATCGTTATGATTAGTTGAAAACTTAAAAGTCCTATGACCGTCTACATAACTTTAGCATCAGCAACGCCTAGTACTTGCTTATGGATTTTGGTTGCCCTTAAAAGAAAAAAAAAAGATAGTGAAATTATCCCGTTTTTTCGGCTATTTCTGTTTTACGGATAACCATGGACCATTAAAGGGGGCCAAAAGATTAGTTCGTCTATGTCATAGACTCTATGATGATTGAGGCCAGCGCTGTGCTTATTCACAATGCTGTCTAATATATTATTTTACTTATTTAGTGTCTCATATTATTTTTATCTTCAATGCAAAAAAAACTAAAAAAAACAGTAGTTTTCCTGTGTTGAGTCATAACGACTCATAACTAACCTATAGAACCACATTCGATTGTTTTTTGTGTAAAGCACATTATTATTTTGGCAAAAAAATCATGACAAAAACTTTTCAAGTGCTCTCTTTTAAATTATGTTCACGTGTTAACTTTATCTCTTCGTCATATAAGGTAAAAAATGACTATGATGTCACTATCGAAAAAAGCCGTTCAATATACCAGAGAATAGAAAAAGTTTGATAAGTATAATTTAAACAGTACTTACAAAGAATAATCGTATTTAAATATATATATTTTTTGCTTTTTTATACGATGATAACATGTCATACATTTTAATTACATACCTAAATTAAATATTACGATAATATTGTGTCGTTCGATTTGCTTCGTTCGAAAAATCGAACGACGCGGTTTTTTTTATAAAGTACTTATCTGAATTATAAAGTAGTTGGAAGACTATGCTGATGTAAAATATGTAAAAATATGTAATGTAACTAGAGAAAAGCTATATATAATGTTGTTAACATTGTATGTTAACTGCATTGAAAACTGACTGCCTCGTTGGCGCAGTGGTAGTGTATGCGACTGCTGTACTTGAGGTTTCGCGTTGAGGGTCGGACCAAGTGTTTCTATAATTACATATTTATAAAAAAAACTGGCAAGTGCGTGTTAGACCACGCATAGAATAGGGTTCCGTAGTCATATACAATGGTAAATGGATTTAAAATCGTGGCCAATAATTAATTGTTATGTTTACTTCATCATCATCATCAGCCTTTCGCAGTTCACTGCTGGACATAGGCCTCTCCAATTGCACGCCACTTAGTTTGTCCTGCAGCATCTAGCATCCAGCTCTTGACAGCATACTTGCGCAAATCATCACTCCACCTGGCCTGTGGACGTTTGCCGAGACGCGGTCTCCAGTTAAGAACATGATTATCCCAACGGTTGTCGGTTTTGCGGCTAATAGCCCATTGCCACTTCAGCTTGCAAATCCTGTGGGCTATGTCGAAAACTTCAGTTCTCTGCTGGATTACCTCGTTTCTAATACGATCCTTAACGCCTTAGAGAAACGCCGAGCATAGCCCTCACCATAGCACGCGGCGCGACTTTGAATTTGTGGTCCAGCCTTGTCGTGAGTGTCCACGTTTCGGCTTCGTATGACGGGTAGAACGTATACTTATTATTTCGTTATTTTTGTATGCATATTTCACAAGTAAGGCATCTATAACTACTAAACTAACAAAGCTATCTAAGCCGTTATAGTTTTCCTTGAATGTTTATCATATGTACTACCATCATAACTTTAACCAAAAAATATCCTAGTAACTCGCAAACCGTTACTTCAATGAAAATGATCTAAGTATCCTCTCAATGTTTTTAAGACCTATCTAACGATACGGACGATACCCCACACAATGCGATAGACGTGAGAGTAAAAATCACTTTACGTGTAGGGGAGGTACCCTAAATAAAATCATTGTTCATGATTTTAATGTAGCAATTTGTTAACGTGATAGAGACATATATCCATGAACATCTTTCATGTTTCATTCTTCTCGCACTAATCAAACTTGGGCGGTAAGTCGAGGACGGACGGACATGACGTATCTATAAGGGTTCGGAGTCATGAACTATGGAAGCCTAGAAGTATAAAAGCATTCTATCAGTCAATTTAGTTTTCATAGCACAAGCTCTGCTTAATCAAGAATTCAAACAGACTGTCTGTTTATGTAATGCATATGGCCATTTGGACTTATGCTTTAACAGAGGGCTACACCTACGTATGGCTACTCCCTACCGTGTAAATAATAAATTAATAGGTAGATGATCATATTTTGCTACTAAACTTTATGCTGCTAAAGCAGAGTAAAATACAGAGAAACCAGAAAAAATAAAGCGATTGAGGCAAAAGTTATTGTAAATTGTTACAATAACATAAACCCAAATATGTATAAATAATTTTACAAAATAATTATTTCTACGTACGGGAATTAACGCAATTACGTAATAGTTATTGTTTGCCTTTGAATTGTCTGATGTTGTTGATCAGTACTGTATTACACTTTGTCATCGCGTGGCGTTAATGACTGTATCTATACCTATATAACCTATACTACACATGTCATGCACGTAGAGCAACATGGGTCATATACTACTAAAGTTACGAAGGCAGTCTTCTTCTTTTTAGCCTTATTCCAATGTTATCTGGGGTCGGCTACTAGTTTACCCGGTTTTTCCTAAATATCAGTTTTTTCACGGAGCGACTGGTATCGGACCTCCGCAACCCTAAGGGAGAACTGAAATCGCATTTCGTTGAACTAGTTGTCAGTAAATTAGAGGGCACTGACTTCCTAATACGATTGCCATATATGATCATGACAACCGGGACCGACGGATTTACGTGCTCTCCGAGGCACGGGCGTGAATCACCGCCAAACTTCCAAACTCCGGGCTGGCCTCACCCGGGATTTGAACCCGAGACTTTTTGATTAACAGTCGCATACGCTAACCACTAGACCAACAAGGCAGTTAAATAACAATTTCAAAATATATATGATGCAGTAAATGGTAAATAAATGTTTGAAAATTATTGTGGTGTTTTCCCACACAACTACTAAAGTATAGTTTAGTTTTATGGGTACATATAAATAATTATACTAATATCGTCGCATAATATACTCAAAAATATGAATATCCGAGGCACGGGCGTGAATCACCGCCAAACTTCGGGCTGCTATTACGAAGGAAGTATTGTGAAAAATACTCAAAAATATGAATATAGTGCTATACTTATTTTTGTTGATAACTTAATTCTGGGTCACTATTTACACCACGACAAATTTGTACTGTATTTGTTTGGCTTTTCCATTTTGGACCTCAGGGTTTTTGTTAACCATAAAGTTTATTTTAATTTTAATTCTATCAGGATACAAGTTGGTAAAAACTAAAAGTAAATCATGTAAAAATGAGAATTAGAGTTTTACATGTCAATGAATTCATGACCGTAACAGACACAAATGCTCCTACATAATGCGCTGCGATGTACCATCTTCATAATCCGGCAAATCCTGGAAATAATTAGGGTAATTCCTGTCGATTTACTAATTTGTTTTTTTTTTTACCAAAATGGCACCAACCATCCATCCAAACCGTAGTCGTAGACCCGTAGTCTCTATTAACGTCGAGGGTTTTTAGCAGGACAAATCGGTGGTCACTGTAACATCTTGTCTGTGAAACAAAGAAAAAGCCAAACTCAGAGATGGCCACACATCCCTGGACTTTGACCAAAAACAGAATTAAAATGACTATAGTAGATTGGATCATCTCTTTCTTTTAAAAGTCCCCAGGAGTCTCTTTTAATTCTTACCCCCATTCTTACTTACTTCTTAAAATTCAACAATAAACCTATCAAAACTGTAATGAGCGACTTTATTAGTCACAGTACGAACTAGGTCTATTTGACTTTAAAAGGAATAAGTGTCGAATAGTTCCTTAAGTTAACTAGTAACCCGTAATAACTTCCATTCAAATTCACTGCTGAATTTCTCACTCCATCTCTTTGAACTTCTTTTATAGAGTTTCTTTTTGTAATTGTGAAAAAACCCATTTAGATTGGGATTCTTCCAGGATCAGTCTCGGGTCACAAACTAGTCACACAGCCTGTATAATATTAAAACTGTTATTAATGGCACCATTCCAGTTTTTATATTGTCTAGGACTGTTCACAAAAAGCAATACATAAATAATACTGTAAATATATCATGTCAAAATAAATAATATAAATACGTAACAATTATCATGATAGTTGTGAGATAATTCATAATGTTTATACTTTGTAGAGACGATGTGACAGACTTACGCACAATGTGTACTCGTCCTTTTCGAGATTAGTGTAGAAATTAAATGGTGTCTCACTATCACTTATCTGTTATTGTTAGTTTGTTTACTTTTGTAGAATGATAGCTTGGCTAGACGGGATGGTAGTAAAGACAGTTATAAGGGCGACGCAGAACAGACTTACGCACAATGTGTACTCGTCCTTTTCGAGATTAGTGTAGAAATTAAATGGTGTCTCACTATCACTTATCTGTTATTGTTAGTTTGTTTACTTTTGTAGAATGATAGCTTGGCTAGACGGGATGGTAGTAAAGACAGTTATAAGGGCGACGCAGAACACTCACACGTAGTGAGCTGAAAACAGTCTATGACATGGTTTTTAATCAATGCCACACGCTTCCCTTTAAGTAAAAGCTTAATCTTTGGTTTCTATCCATAGATGGCAAGTCTATGGATGCCTTCATATTTCTCAATGTGACCACAACCGCAGCTCGAGGATAAAGCTGGAAACCCATTATCGGACGCGGCTGACAGCCGCGACTAATAAGTGTGCGCAGTCTCGTCAGTCAGTCTTATGCCAGATTTCTGTCGGGCGTCCGAACGCTCAAGGTCAGTCAAAGGTCACGTCCACGACTTACGTCCGATAGTTTGCACAGCTCAGTGTATATTCATATTCTAGATCACGGCTATCAGCCGCGTATAATGTGTTTCCAGCTTTAGGTCGCAACCAGACGCGACTGACACGACAGCAATGTGGTCGATTGCAACTCTCTGCCTCCGATTATAATCTTCATCTCGTCTTGAACCTAAACGTAAGTTCTATTTGTATATTGTGGTAAAAATATATATGTTGCAGTAATATATATTTTTTTCCGTCGAGATCATACAATGAAACCGGAAACGAATTAAAATAGAATTGAATTAAAAGAAAATATTAATACCGACGCACAAAATAATAAATGATATAATAATCATAAACAGGAACTGCACCAAAACTGTAATATTATGGTTCGAGACAATAAAATGTTAACTCCACGCGATGGTTTAAATGATAGTGATTAGCGTAGTATACGCCTTAACAAGGACGATATTATGGGTTATGACTTCATTGAACAAAAAATTCCAACAAACGTGCCGAACATTCTACTACGAGTTTGAATGACAGACATGTCGCAATCGAATTATTCGATCGATTAAATTATTAATTAAATGTGATCTTTGTTAGTTTATTAGGTACTGTTCCTATTGGTAACTTGGATAAATCGCATCCAAACATTCACATGATAATGATGAGAACGTTCCGTAGTTCATAATTTGGAATTCTTATAGTTTCGTTATGTCCATCTTCGACTTACCTCCCAAACGTTTGGTGCTAGAATGATGAAAATTTACATGGGTATGTGTTTTTATCATATCGACAAAGTGGTCAAGACAAATAGGTATTTTAAAACATTTGGAGGTTGCTAAGACTTTTTTTTTATTATGGTATTGCATTTATTCATCTTTTTAGGGTTCCGTTGCGAAATGGCAAAAAACGGAACCCTTATAGATTCGTCATGACTGTCTGTCTGTCTGTCCGTCCGTATGTCATACTTTGTTCCGAAACTATTAAGAGCTATGCTGTTTAAACTTGGTCAGTAGATGTATTCTGTAAACCGCATTAATATTTTTACACAAAAATAGAAAAAAAGCAATATTTTTTTTTCTCAAAACCATACCTGTGGAGTATCTATGGATAGGTCATCAAAAATAATATTGAGGTTTCCAATGTCATTTTTTTTCTAAACGGAATAGTTTGCGCGAGAGACACTTTCAAAGTGGTAAAATGTGTCCGGGGGGACACATTTTACCACCCTGTAACTTCTAAAATAAGGGAGTCATGAAATTTAAAAAAAAAAATTTTGTACATTACCATGCGAACTACCAACGAAAATTGGTTTAAACGAGATCTAGTTAGTAGTTTTTTTTTAATACGTCATAAATCGTAAACCGCAATTTACATTAAATTGTCGCACAATTGTCGCAATTGGGGTACTCGGGATAGTTTTTCATTGAAGTCGGTTCCTTTTTGTTAAAATTATTGTTAAAATAGGACGTCCCGCCGTTCTAAAAACTAAACAGCTTTTAGAACAACGGGACCGGTATGAAATATCTGTGAAAAAATTATGATGGTAGTCCATGTGATGTGCTTTATCTAAAGAAAAAGCGGCTTAAATCACTTGCTTAGTTCAGGATCTAAAGAAGTCTAACTTGCAAAATACGCTCACTTGGAAAACTTTTTACAAAAATGACGTAATGATAAGCATATATATCAATTGTATAATGGGCATGATCGTAAATCCACGTTCCATTATGACTCCGAATATTAGAAATATTAAATTCGATACGACGACGATAAAAGGATAGTTTAACTAATGTAATGGTTGCACTTCTTACTCTTTTAATTTACAACCCAGCAATCGTCGGTGAATTTCTGAGGATATACTACGAGTACATACAGTACATACGTACATATATACTACATCCATTTTATTGAAACACTATTGCATTTTCGTCCTTGCCCTTATAGTCTCCCACTATAACGTGACTACCACGTGCATTTCACTCGGAATAAAAATTCATCGCAATATAGATATTACATAGATGATATTGAAATAGGCAGAGTTGGTGTTGTGCGGGATCTGGGTGTTCAACTTGATAGTGTGCATAAATTTGATGTACATATATCGAATATTGTGTCTAGGAGTTTCAAGGTTCTCGGTTTTATAATACGAACTCTAAGGATTTCAAAAAATCTTCTACAAAAATCAAATTGTTTGACACATTAGTTCGCCCAATTTTGGAATACAACTCGATTGTATGGAATCCGCACTACGAGGTGCATACAAAGCGCTTGGAGAGTGTTCAAAGACCACCTTTCGTATGGAGATGGTCTAACAAAGCGATGTCGGAGCTAAAGGACAGGCTTAAATATTACCACATTACAAGACTGGCTAATCGTAGAGATTCGCTCGATCTAACATTCCTTCACAAACTCATTAACGGAGTCATAGATTGCAACGAACTCTTGAACTTATTGAGAATAAATGTTCCTACGCGCATTCCTAGGAAGCAGGTTTTTAATTTTTTTGTAGTGCTAAACTCGAAAACCAATTTGGGTCACTTTGCTGCTATGCCCAGAATCTGTAAGCGATATAATGCATTGTCCAAGGCTCATGGAGTAGATATTTGTGAGCCCTTACATAGATTTAAGAAAGCCTTGTTCGAATGCTGTTAGTTGTCCTTGATAGTGAATCCTTAAAAGTGAATATCCTAATGTGAATCGTGTTGGTTTTGTTATCATTTTTTTTATCATTTGTTTTATCATTTTTTTTTCATATTTCATTTTGATACATAGATATATATATTACTTACTTTATTACTTTCACAGTACTACAGTACTTTCACAGTTTTTATGTCTTGTGACTGGGACTGTAGCTACATTTAATTTTCATTTTTGTTTCGACAATTCAAAAGTGCCTGTAACTGGCCTACTTGAAATAAATGTTTTGATTTTGATTTTGATTTTATTCTTTGCATGTTTTCGGTGTCTTTTGCAATGTCTTTTTTATATAGATGTAAATGTTACTTAAAGTACCTAATATCTTTGAAAATGTTGTAGTCTCCTATAATAGATGGAGTGCACTAGCAAAAAACTTATGTATTATAAAGTGACTGTATTATGTACATCTTTCGTTGGAGGTCCTTAATAGTAAATAAATAAATTACAAATAAATGCATCTATAATGTGACGACTAGGACAAGATATAATTGGAACGGAAGTGTAATTCACAAATAATTTATTATGTAAACCAACTGACTGCCATGTGTCTAGTGGTAAGCGTAAGCTGCTGGTCAAGAGAGGTCTCGGGTTCCATTCCTTGATCGGACCTAATGTTTGTATTATCTGCAAATATACAAAAAGAATAAATGTATTTATATCAGTTATCTAGTACCCATAGTACGAGCTCTGCTTTTTTTTATCTAACTTTAAATTATTTTATTAAGTGAAAACGGGCATTAAATAACTATTATAACATTTTTACAAAACATGTGAGACAGTTTGACCATTGCACTAATTCTTCTGGCAGTCAATGATCGATTTAGTAATGAACTTTTGCTATTATTTTGCTACTTAAATTGTTTTTTTTTAATTAGTTAGAACTATTGTAACATATTTCTTTATTAAATAGAGGAAATATTATTGACTGTACGTACGTCTTTCAATGAATTAGGAAAATTTCCGTAATTCACCAGAAACTCAACGGAAGCAACCTCAGCAAACGTTTCCATTTCTAAGTAACAAGACCTCTGTACTTTGATCTCTTACTTGACCTTTAGAGCAATTAATCATGAAAATTATTTAAAAGTAGCGTTTGACACGAGTAGGTATTTTCTAAGAAATCATCTGGGAAACCTTTTTTAAACCCTTTTTTGTTTATGTAGGAAATTGAAAAAATATATGTATAGATTAAAGAATTACTGTGAATTACTAAAATGATTTCTGTTTGTAATATCTTGTGTTACTACATTAATGTATGAGTATTGTAACTTTTTTGGAAATAAATATTATTATTATTATTATTATACCTACCTGAGCAAACGTGGGTCACCCAGAATAACTTACTTATGACAATAATTTGCATTTTTAACTGACTTCCGAAAAGGAGGAGGTTCTCAATTCGTCGGAATATTTTTTTTTATGTATATGTTCAGCCATAATTTCGTTGTATAAGAACCGATTTCTAAAATTCTTTTTGCATTCGATTCGGCATAGCTTATAGGTGGTCCCATCGTCACTTTATCGGGATCTGATGATAGGATCCCAAGGAAATCGATGGAACTCCTCAAATAGGCAAATGTCGAAGAAAAGCGTCAGGACCTTGTCGCTGAGCTCGACCGGGTTCTCAGCCGTATTTCTCAATGGAGTGATGAGAATCTGGTCGAGTTCAATGCCAAAAAAATACAGGTGTGCACGCTCACTACCAAAAAGTCTCCATTCCTTCCTCTCCCGACTTTTCGGAACACTCAGCTGCCAATACAAGGAAAGCTCGGTATCCTAGGTATGGACATTTGCCGGGATCTCAACCGACGGGAATACATGGAGAGCGTCACAAAGGCGGCCTCGCGGAAGCTCGGCATATTAAACAAGGTTCGAGACGGTTCTTCTCGCCGGAGCATCTGTGTCTTCTTTACAAGACCCAGGTTCGCTCCTGCGTGGAGTACTGTTCCCACCTCTGCAATGGATCCGCGCAGTACTTGCTCGACGCTCTCGATTGGTTGCTGCGGCGAGCGGTCCGCATCATTGATAGCTCTGAAGCCACCGAGTTCCTCGAGCCTTTGCAGCTGCGAAGAGATATCGCTACTATGGCAGTCCTCTATCGCCTTTACCACGGGGACTGTTCCGATGAGCTTTTCCAACTGATCCCACCTTCTCGTTTCCTTTACAGGAACACACGTGCTGGCCTTGGAAGTCACCGCTTTAGAGTGGTAGAAATACGCACTAGAACTAAACGATTTGGCTCTTCTTTCCTGTGCCGAGCGTTTAAAAACTGGAACTCGCTACCATCCCACGTGTTTCCTTCCCCTTATGATCCCAGGTCCTTTAAGAGGGGTGTGAAAAAGCATCTCACAAAGCCGCCATAGTTTGGGTCAGCATCGCCATACTTCCTGCATCGCGGGCAGTGTGGTTGGCCCCACTCTTGGATTCCATTCATGCTTACCATCAGACAGAGTGGAGTCACATTGGTAGGCATCAAATAAAAAAAAATATATATTATAGGCACAATTGTCGCGATTTGGGTACTCAGAATAGAATTTTCTTTGCAGTCGGTTCCTTTTTGTTAAAATTATAAATATGTTCAAACTGTAAAAGACAACTAAAAGTTGTGAGAAAGACGGGCAGTATACCAGGATTAATCTTAAAGTAGAATATAAATCATATTCATGTACTTATTTCGTCGCGTTTGTCTTCTATTTTACACACATGTAGCTGCTAACTGGGTGTATTCGGAAACGTAGATTAGTGCCATAAATCGCACGCCGCTCTCTGATAACAGCAGCTCTCCTGCCAAATTTCACTGTACGCATTATGACGTCTGTCTGCCAGTGTCCAATATGTCACGAATAACGCCAGTATCAAAAATATTATTATATTAACCTAGCTTGAGTCATACAGGCCTTTTTGCGTATGTTTAAACAAGTAGTTTCCTTTAATCGCCACAGTGGGCCTGGGCATATGGCTTGGTGATCATAGAGCATAGCTTGAAATCGATCAAGGTGGCTTATTATAATAAAGGCCTATGACCAGTCTCAGATTAGTAAAAAAGGTAGATAACGCACGGCCTTTGGTATTTCTAAAGCCATAAAACTCAGCTACTTTAAGTATAATTTGCATCAAACTATTCTTCCTTTGGTCAGTATCGTACGAGAGGTCATGGTGTTAGTTTACCTGAAAAATGCCGTCCCTTGTAGTTAATTACCTATGTAAAAATTATATAAAAGTGAATCGAAAGTCTGGAGAAATAACGTTTCACACGTCACTCACTAAACTATAATTGTTTACGATATTAAAATACTATATTGAGGTTATGTGATACAAAAAATGACAATTTCACGAATGGCGTACTGGAAGAGTGTTTTCCGGAATTAATATTCATAATAAAAGCGTAGGTTATTTGTGGGTAAATTCGTAGTTTACAAATTAAGTGGATTGTGAGGCATCACTTGGTATTATTTATTTCATTACGTAAGTATTTATAGTGTTTCGTAGATTAAGGCCTTCTCATTAAACGTATACTGTCCCTTTCACCACTATTCTAATCTGGTATGCCTTGGGAGAACCTATATCTTGTAGTGAACTGAAAATAACGATGTCACTTTCTAGATACCTTTTGCAATTTCCAGAGACATTTTTTTATAAAGTGGCAACACTCTAGAGGCTCACATACTTATGAAAGTGGTTTCACTTTCTTATTTTAAGCGAGTTATTTTACTTTTTATTTGATGTGAGTGTTTAGGATTGAAATGCAAATTGTATGCAGGATTGAATTAACGCGTAGTGGCGTTTTTGTATTTGATAGTTTTGGGGTTGTACATTACATACATCCTATTAAGATGATGTCTCTTACTGCTTTTATTTGTGCTTTTTCCAGTGTTATGAAGATCCATATAGTCTAGTTGTTGATAAAAAACAAGCCATTTTGTTTAAACTCGACTGACTTCTTCCTACTGCGCCAAGTGTCGTGGTTTCAAATCCCACGTGGGATAACACTTTGTGTGATTCACAATTTGTTGCTCTGAGTCTGGGTGTTCTTTGTGTCCGTTTCATGTATGTTTGTAAAGTCCCTTATGACAAAGGAAATTGAATTCCTAATACAAGAGTTATCTTTTTAAAAAAAAAAAAATTACCTACTCGTTTTTTGAATGAAACATTTAAGTTGGTAGGTACGTGATTCCATAAAAAATATACCTACTGTGCGATTCTCATTTTTGAATAATGTTCAACTGCATACCTACCTAATAGAAATGGTGAAGTAGCCAATCAGATTCTTGTATCCAAAACTAAATAAATACCAAGTTTTGGCAATGCTAAATATATCGATATCATCATCCTAAATTCTCAATTATCCGACGTTTAACGTAACCGCAGACTCTGTCTAGAACGGATATAAACGATGAATTCAACAATAAAAACAATTATGTAGTCTCAAGTGCAATGGAGCTGCTCCATCTCGTGTTAGTAGAACATCGACATCAATATATATGCATGACTCAATGTTTATTCGTTTATCAGCTATCGGGTTTTAGTGCGATCTTATACAGTTGGATATATAGGTACTAAATTATAAATGCCCCTTACCTACATAATATCAATTGCTCTATGCTGTACTATATAATATTGACTCTATATTTTGGCCGAAACTAGCCGAAACCGAACCTTCAGTCGGTCCTTACTATAAACGTAATACATTTATACTTTTCACTGGTATAGTGTTTGAAAATAAAGGAGGACATACCACATTTCATAGTTTAAAATTAGTAGTCATTTATAGTGAAACTATCGGCGGCCTATAGCGGACTATCGTGAAAATCTTTCGAAATTCTTAAGCAGTTTTCAGAACCCTATGTTGATTATGGACGTATAAAAGTAACATCATACTATCCCTTACGTAGTATACACAACCAGTACGCCGCCGAGGCAGTTAGAATATTATTATACTTAATATGAATTAGACTTTATTGCAACGAAACTCTCATAAAACTGTAATAGACTTAAAGTAAATGATACTCGTTTAGGTGTTATTCGATGGAACTCAACCTGTTTTTATGCTTTATCAGCCCTATGAACTTTTCTTCAAATGTCCCTGCTAAATGCAGCCTTAAGGTTTATTAAGCGAAATTCAAATGCATTTGTTGATCTATCGGTTAGTGTATATGACTCGACCTCCACCAAATCATTAAACTCTGTAGTCTCAAAGTTTCGTGAGTGATACTATGATCAAATCAAATCTGATATTATTCAATTAACTCAAAGGTTCCAAATAAACTTAAAATATTCAATTCTAAACAGGCATATAAATGAATTATGAAAGCATTCATTATAATAGTAATAGGTACGTTGATGTACTCGAAGCTCACAATTATTTCGAACTTACTGTACCTATGCAACCAACGTAGCCTCCGAAAATATGAAAATAGGCAGGTACATAGTTGTCGTCATGGATGAATGTAGCTCACCTATTATTTGGTATGCTAAGTTGTGTGTTGTCGCATTAAATGTCATGACTTAATGACATGAAACGTGTTAAGGCTTAACTGAATAGTACAAATTACAGAACAATTTGCTTAGAATTTATTGTAATAAATTAATGTGAACAGAGTACGGCAGGCGGTTATTATGCATATTTATTATAGCGCTCGTAAAGAACATCATCATCGATGGCGCAGTAGCCGCGTATGCGACTGCTATGCTTAAGAACCTGGGATCGATTCCCAGGTCGTTCGTCGGACCAAATGTTTGTATGGTCTGTAAAAATGTTTAAGAGTTTGGGTGTTTTCTATGTAAAATATGTATCACTGTTGATTATTAACTTTTAACAGTCTACTGCTGGACAAAGGGCTCTCCTAAAAAAGGAGCTTTGGGCCTACTATAGCAACGGGTTGAATAGTATTTTTAGTCAGTTTTCCTTGTCTTTGCACCAATGTTGTTCTGCGTAGTTTGTCCCTCTATCGGTTTTTACGACACGCACGGGATGAATAGAGGTGATGACACTTCATATTCTTAAGCCGTCGTCACACCTCTAAGTATAATATGTATGTATTTACAAAAAGTATGTACATGTATTTATATCAGTTGTCTAGTTGTTTTAGTAAAATATTTGTTCTGGGACTAGATAGCGTTGTGTGTCAGATGTATGAAATTGTTTTTAAATAAATAGTAAACGTAAGCTCATCTTTTAAAAAACTATGTAAATATTTATTTCTTTAATGTAAAAACCTATGAAACTGGATAAAACGGGCACGTAACCATTTATCTGATAGTAGAGGCGTGCATTATTGTCGTCAAGGAGCTGAAGTAGCACATACAGAATTTTAGCAATTATCATTAATACAAATTGTGTTTGCTATAAGTATTTACATGCCTTAATTACTACCTATAGAACCTTATAAATAACTTGATTGATTGACAAACCTAGATTATCGCAAGCGAAGACTTAAGACACCAAATAAATACAATAATTTAATAGAATATTTTCATCTAAATTATGACTATGACTAGTGTAAATACCTACGTATGTTTCAAGTTTCATTATATTCGATCGTATTCTACACTTTTAATCAGAAGATGTAAAACTAGCTTCCAGCTATAAAGTCAGAAGTTGGCTATGAATATAACAGTGTTATCATCATCTTCCTAGCTTTTATTCCCAAGACTATTTGGGGTCAACTACTAGTTCAACTGGTTTTACCTGAATATCAGGGTTTTCACGGAGCGATTGAATTTAACAGTGTATAAACAGTTATTAGTCACCTTGAGTTTATAACTTAATTAAATGTCTATTACGCTGATTGTACTTGTAGGTCAGGAGCTAAACGCCCAATTTATATTATGATTAATATAAAGATTGATTAATATTTCCGAGCTGTGGTGAACCACATGGACGTCACATAATGCTCACATTTGTATGTTACTTGTAAGTAATACCACAGTATATATACTGTGGTAATACTGTGTGTGAAAACATAATTAGTAGTGTGTAATAACCGAAACTGACACACAATGTGGTGACGTGTAGAAGAACACACTTTTGCGTCATGTATCTAATATGCATTGTATAGTGATTGAGCAACATAATTTAATTCACAGCAACTAAGTTGTTAAGTGCTGGCTGAACGCGCAACTTTGTCTGCCTTTCGTATTGTTTCTAATGGCGGCTCCACATTAGTACCGAGAATTCTCGCCGTGAATTCGCGGCGCAAGTTGTGACCTCCACATTCACGGGATGTTCACATTCACAGTCGTTCGTGAAACCTGCCGCGAAATGGACGTAGAAGCTGCTGCTGCAATAAGTTTGTTTGCTGTGGCAACATGTCAATAAGTATGCGTCCAAAACAAGAACACGAAATACTACAATCATATATACAAAATAACAAACCCTTTTACGATATAAATGATAACTGGACAGCAAAGAGTCTTTTTTATTCTTTATAGGTATAGGTTCTGTATAGGTAACATCACGTTACCGCGGCTCCACATTCGCGCCGCGAAGCACCGTGAACAGGCGTGAACGTGAATGTTCGCGTTCACGCTTGTTCCCCGATCAGAGTCGGTATTTAGTCCGGCGTATCTATCCACATTCACGGCCATTCACGGCCAAAAGAATTAAGGAATAAAAAATACTCTTTACTGTCCAGTTATCATTTATATCGTAAAAGGGTTTGTCATTTTGTATATAAAACCATCCACATTCACGTTCACGCCTGTTCACGGAGTTTCGCGGCGCGAATGTGGAGCCGCGGTAACGTGATGTTACCTATACAGAAATGATCTGAAGAAATTTGTTTACTTTAATCCACTACTACTACATATAAACTTCAAATTTGAAATACAATTTGTGTGTAGTGTATAAATCAAGGAAAAATAAATATTTTGCAGAAAACCTAGCCAGAAAACCTTAACTATCAAACAAAATTAATAATTCACATTATTAGTTTTATTAGTCATTATTAATAAATAACATTATTCTAATGTTATAATTATGGTCTGGTCACTTTTAAATAAAAGGTTTAAGATATTTAAAATGTATTCGTTAGCTACACATATATATTTTTATTCCTTTCCATGAAATTGTTATGTCGAATTCAAGTCATATCCGTTAGTATTCATTAGCCAGCCCATTCATCAGCTTTCAGACATACCTACATGAATTCTTTTGAGTATACGTATTGGCATTTCCGTAATATTGAAGCTTCACATTACAAAAAATATTTAAGATCTGAGAAGTTTTATTAATTTCGTTTCATTACCATCGCTACTTTTGTTTGACCTAAATGAAAAAAAACATTGTAAATAATTATCAACAAAAGCATTTTCGGATCCTTATTTTTTCCTAGTAAATGGTTTCCACCCATAAATAATAAGTTTTATAAGTGTGGTCTTTATTATAAAATAGTAAAACAACAAAAATACTTAACAATCGCACAGTCTTCTATCTAAATTACCAATTTCGCCAATAAAATTGCTTTTAACATCCAAAAATGTTAAACCTGAGACACATGACACCCGGGCACGATGTAAAACAAGTAATAACCATCAAATGGTTTGTTAGTGTCTCATTATTTTATTACATTTTCTAATTATAGGAAGTACAGATACAGCTCAGATCCCAGAGTTTAGATTTTCTTGCCAATATCAAAGAAGAGCACAAAATATTTGAAAATAAAATTATCAGAGAGAGTACTAGTTTTCTGTATAACGTACGAATATTATTATAATATTGTACACACATTTAATATTACTATTATCATTTCGATAAATGTACAATAATGTTAGTTAATATTTACTTTAGAGTTTAACCATAACAATAAAAGTTTAACACAAAATGCAGAATAGAAAATTTACTTCATTCAACGTCGGTCTTCGTGAAAATATCTTTGACTGTTATTCCAAGAGATAGGTAAAGGAGCAGGCCGATAGGTATCATCACACATGGACATGTCCAACATAAGTTACAATATGTATATGGGCACCGTGTCAGTACTTTCCTTCCTCTTTCCGCAATTTGGACTCATGTTTCATTACTTACTCGTTAAAAAGCAGTCAAAGAATTACTTAGTTTCGGTATATACAGGTTGAATTCTTGAGACGGGACAGTAAGGGCAGGTACCATAACCGTTATAGTTACAGGAAAACGCTATTAGAAGACTATCCATAATTTTTAAAGAAATTCTGAACTGCATTTACAGATTTAGGAAAAAATGTACAGTCAGCAAGAAAATGGTCAATTTAAATAAAAAAAAATTTTTTATGCCAATCGATCCTGTTTCTTATAAGGATCAAAAGTCTCTACTGGACCGACTGAGGTTTGAGTACTAGAAATGTCAGAAATCGCAAAAAACTTTTCCGATACATTTGTACGGAATTGTATTTGTACATAGCTTACATTTAGATGATCTACGATATAAATTGCTCAAAACGACCACCGTATTCACGAATAGTTCACTCATTTTTATAATGACCTAGTAGCAGAAGATAATTTTCTTGGATAATAGATATCATTTAAAATCCTTGTTAATGTATCTTTCAGCGCCTAATTACTGTTGTATTTTTTTTGGAGACTTCGTTTTAGGTAGCCCTACAGAATCATATCGAGAGGCGTTAGATCGGGGCTACAAGGTGGCTACTTGGTTGGACCATGTGTACCTATCCACTGTGACTCGAACTGCCTATTCAAACTGGAATACGCAGCTGTTGTGTGGCGGAGCGACATCTTGCTGAAAATAAACTTTTCGCAATTCTGACAGGAGCCATTCATCCAACTGGTTTTGGAGATTCTCTAACTCTGACGTCGTTATACACGGCAGAATTAAGAGTACCTTCATAAAATTCCACCATCACCACTCGATACTTGTCGCAGTTGAAACTTATTCGTGTACCACACCAATGCAAATTCCGTGTTCCTATTATTTACCAAATACGCTTAAAGAATAAAAAAAGATAAAATACATATTAAAATGATTTATTTCCGTACAAATGTATGGGAAAAGTTTTTTTGCGATTTCTGACATTTCTAGTACTCAAACCTCAGTCGGTCCGGTAGAGACTTTTGATTCTTATAAGAAACAGGATCGATTGGCATCAAAAAAAGTTTTTGTTTAAAATGACCATTTTCTTGCTGGCTATATATTTTCCAAAATGTGTAAATGCAGTTCAGAATATCTTAAAAAATTATGGATAGTCTCCTAAAAGCGTTTTCCTGTAACTATAATGGTTAAGGTACCTACCCTTACTGTCCCGTCTCAAAAAATCACGCTGTATATACTCTTTGTGCAGATTTATGAAAAAAAAGTATTTACTAGAGGCCTTCCAGGGGTTATCAGAGTATCATACTCTTTAACGAGCGATAGTATTAGAACTACAATCAATAAATTCATTAGTTTTTTTTGATATTTTTTTTGTAGGTGAATTCATTTTCTATATATTATTTATTATTATATTTGGCTTCTTTAGGAATTTTCTAAGTTTGCCGTATTTTGTATGTTCGTGTATATATATAAATTGTAGTTGAAATAGGAGCAGGATGAAGTGAGAATATTTACATATGATGAGTGATGATGACAGACACTCTGTTTAATTACAAGTAACGAATAACAATAATCCATAAGCGTGACGTCACCTTCCCATGTTGGGTATTAGCGCCCACCATGGTTTGCGTCAATTCTAATTGCTGACACCATTGGTGGTTACCTGCCTATGGCGATGAAGTAGCTATTGTGAAAATGATTTCTATCTTTCAGAACTTGTTTTGTTGCCTACAAATAACTAGAAAATAATGTTCAAGGCATTAAATCCGCCGATGTGCAAATGTGTAAAAAAACGATTGAATAATAGGTAATCTAGCTCACTACATATTCGCATTTCTTTTGCTAATTTTATCTGTACACTTAGTTCATGTTTGTTTACTCAGACTCTAAATTGATTTACTGAGACTAAATATAATTGCTAAATGCATATCTGAACACATCTCTAACCCACTGTTACAAACTTTAATGTAAAACGTTTAGCAAAAGTATTAAAGGAATAAAATAATATTATCAGATCTAAGGTTAAAACTTAAGTATGGCTTTTTAAAATACACACACCACATTAGCAATATACATCCTATGTCGCGAAGGAAATTGCAAACATACTTCATGTATAACAAACATATAGATACAAAGAATAGTGATACTCGAACAACAATTTGCGCATCACACAAATTGTGTTGTACCATGTAGGGTTTGAACTCATAGCACTGAGCGCAGTAGAAGCGAGCAGCGAGGCGTAGCGACCACCTGAACCACTAGGCCAACCGTACAGTCGAAACATTTAATTTTGGGGATGTTAATGTATTTCATGATGTATACCTATACTACATAGTTTAAAGTAGTATAAAGTATACCTTTCTGGCTAGTAAAAATCATATACCTATGCCAGAAAAATCTACAGTTTTCAGATTATATTCTTACAAAGCGTGGCAAAACTTTTAATTAATTTATTAAGTCGGTCAATTCTTGCGGTCAAACCAATCAAGTACCGTTGATCACGCACTACCAAACACATAATCAACCATTGGTCTTGGACAGTACTTCAATTACAGAGCTGGTCATCACAGTTGCATTTAGTACGTATCCCAGCCTAACAGAATTAATAGTCAAGTATGTTTAAATGACTTTTCCTCCGTGGCAGTCAAGGCATATCCGCAAATTGAATTATACTCTGTCCATTCCTTTATTACCTTTTTGAAAGTTCAACAAATATCGAAATTAGTCACACGTCACCGATTCGATTTGAAATAAACACCAATTGATATAATATTCTTTAAGTCAGTATTGTAAATAAAAGGCCCAGAAGAAAGAAAACTTCCTAACACAGTCATTTGAAGGTCGATTTAGTAAGTATTATGTGATTTTTCAGATATGTTTTCTCATAACTCTGGATTTAAACATTATTAACCAGGCATTTCAAAGTTAAATTTTACTAACGCGTACATAGTTATATTTTAAGTCAGTGATATTTAATGCACAGAGTTATTCTTCTTTATTCTAAATTTGAACTTAAATACAAAATTTCGACTTAATTCCTTGCAAATAATCAATCTTCAGGTCATACTATTTTAATTTCCTTTTTATTTCATTAAATTTGCAGAAACAATACTTAAATGAAGTCAAATTATGTTGATCATAATAATATGTTAATCTATCATTTTAATCGTAAATACCGGTAATTTATAGGCGTGACCTGTCAAAAAGACAATAAACGAATGGACTAAGTTTAACAGGAGGTTAGTAAGTTACCTCACGAGGTACATATATATTATGTTCTTTTGAAAAATTGCAACATACGACTATCGACTTTGAGTTGTTTTTTTTATTCAGCTTAGACAAGAAAGATGGATTCTTCGAAAATTCGAGTGATTTTTGAATACGAGTTCCGACGCGGAGCTAACGCTACAGAAAAAACTCGCAATATCAATGTTGCGTTTGGAAAGGGGACTACTAATGAACGCACCGTGCGATTTTAGTTTAAACGCTTTCGCAATGAAAATTTTGATTTCAAGAACGAACCACGTGGAAGACCGACGACACATTTGAATAACAATGAATTGAAAGAGATAGTGGAAGGCGATCCGAGCCAAACTACCCAAGAATAAGCGACCATTACCATTACGTTACCACCAATATTGACTCATTTGCGTCAAATCAATAAAATAAACAAATATGAAAAATGGGTGCCTCATGATTTGACTGATCTACAGAAAGCAACGCGTGATGAGACTTGTGTTGCCTTTTTTAATATGGAAAATAAAGGAATATTGGATCGAATTGTGACATGTAATGAAAAGTGGATTTTTTACGATTACCGTAAGCGAAAAATGTAACCCATGACCCCAATGCCGAACTCTGAACAATGATAGCAAAACTTGCAGTAAAAGAGCCCCAACTCATGAATCGATCTTCACCATTATTGCTCCATGATAACGTGAGACCTCATTTAGCACGAGAAATCGTTTTAACAGGAACTGCAATTAGAAACCATTCGAAATTCAAATTCAAAAAACGAATTTCAATTTTTCAGCACAAATCGGCAATTTCATACTTTAACCTCGTATACATGTATAGAGGCCGGGAAAGAAGAAAAAGAATTAATTTATCTGAACACATCTTTATCACACTACCTACCTATAACTGATTAAAAGTATTACACTATATGCAGATCATGACAGCTTACAAGATAACTTAAATATGATAAACGAATGGAGTATTGATAGTAAACTTTGCTTTAATACCAGCTGATGCCCGCGGCTCCGTTTACGTCCTAGGTGTATGAAAAATATGTTGTTGTGATGTTGGCCGATTCTCACACCTACCCGATATGCACACAAAAATTCATACAAATCGGTCCAGCCGTTTCGGAGGAGTATGGTAACTAACACTGTGACACGAGAATTTTATATGCAAGATCTCTATGTTCTGTATTATCGTTTAGTCGATCGCATAACCCTAGTCACTATTAGTACCAAATGACGGAGTCGCCTCTACAGCGAATAAATGAGGTCAGGGACTTAGGCATTCGTTTTAGCACAGACTTAAAATTTAATAAACACTTTCACGATGGATGTAAAAAAGCAAATCGTAATATAGGTTTTCCTTTGAGACATGCAAATCATTTTATAAATATCACAGCATTGAGAGCATTCGAAAAAAAAACGAATTAATGTAAGAACGTATGCAAAGCAAATTCGTAAGATTTTTGTATTGCAAGGTTTCTGGTGTGTACCCAGGATACCCGTTGTTATGTAACGCTAATCTTCTAGAATAATATCGAGAAATCGTTAATAAGTATTTATATTTTCTTTATTTAAAAAACTAAATTAAAAAAAGTATTGTATTTTATCATGTAGAAGCTACTCAGATAGACGTTCTAGTGCCATGAATCACATTTCACTTAAGAGTAATTTTAAAGCTAATTTCTTCAAATAGTTCTAGAAAATACCCTAATCCAATGAAACAATTATATTTTGATTAAATTTATTCGCCGCTAAATAGCAAAACTTTGTATAACGTGAAATAAATATATTTATAAAAGTACGTACGGTATGTAAGGTACGTAAAGTACGTAGATTGGTAAAATAATTAATATGAAATGTATTCTCATTCTTTTCTTAACATTTTTTTTTCTGACATTGGCTTTACTTAATCATTCAGATGCTTATGTGAAATTATATGTTTTAATTTTATTTTATATATTAATAAAACTATGTACACTATTTTTGTTTATTTCTAGTTCTCTCTCAACATATTTTATTATAATTAATTTACCTGTAAACGTGTAAGAAAACTAAGAAAATTCTAAGTACAGCCCTTACATCCTACACCCAGTGTCAAATAGCTAAACTACAGAGCAACATCAACTTTTAGGGTGTGAGTAGTATTGCTATTGTTTGGTAAATGGAAAAGAACAAAGTGAAGGTAGCCTAACACCCCCTCACCCCTCATTTACCCCGCTATTGTCACACATTGTTTCCAACAAAAATCTCATTAAGGCGCCTCCCTTTTGTATTTGCTCCGTGGTGGTGTGTATATTATTAATTTTGGTTTTATCTAAGATGTTGTCTATTGTGTGATATTATTATATTTATTATTTTAGTCTTACACTGTTGCATTAGATATCTCTGTAAAGATAGTAAATGGTGCGTACATAAATAAATACATTAAATACATCTTTCTGATTTATAATATGCAGCATCCAACTAGCTTAATTAGCCGTTATAAAAACAGTCTAAACTCATGAATTCTATAGAGTAGTGAAATGCGGTACTCGGAATAAAATTTGACTTTTAGGTTAGGTTAATATTTTGTAGTTTATGGACAGACGCCTAGTAAAGGCTTAGGTGTCGATTGAACGACCAATTAAGCTAGTTGTAAATAAAATTAAGTAGAACGTTGTTATTTATTCATTTAAGTGGAAAACATGCAGCGATGGGTTATGTGTTAATCAGAGAAGTATTTATAGGTAACTAAAAATAAACCATAATGTCTATAACTAGTACGGATCCTTCTACTGTCCAAATGTTGACGAGTCTAATGTCGAATGTTTATAGCCATAACAAATTCGCACCCAACATTGGCATTTATGAAGCTTTCATTGAATTTTTAATATAGCGTTACTGAGCATGATCAATTTTGGTCGGAGATCTAACCTTTCTTCAGAAAATTAATGTTTTTTTTACTAAATACCCATTACCACATATTCTTGCGATTAATTCCATACACATCATAAACATACTTTATTATCATTAAGCCGAAATACATTCAAACACTGACAGAAGGAGACGTATTTTACTAATCTTAATAGTTTGTCCATTTGACACGGATACAGAATGAAAACTCTAGCTCAAACAGTACCTACTATCCGATAACACGTGCAACTCTAGAATCTTTAGAACTCAGGAGGACGGAGTGGGAGGGTTATTTTCCGCTAATGCAAACAAAACAAAAGAATCATTTAAATTGTTATCACTGCGGCCCTTATGTACTACAGCATGACTGCCACAGTCCCATCGAAACGAAGTACTCAACTATCATCATCACCATTATCATCAGCCTATTGCAGTCATCTGCTGAATATAGGCTTCTCCTATTGCACACCACTTTTGGGCTTCTTGCATCCAGTTCCTACCAGCCATCTTGCGTAAGTCGTAAACTCCACCTGGCCTATGGGCGTCCTATACTGCGTTTGCTGAGATGCAGTCTCCTCTCCAGAACTCCTCTACCTCAACGGTCATCAGTTCTGCGGCCAATATGGCAAGCCCACTGCCACTTCAGCTTGCTAATCCGATGGGCTAGGTCGATAACCTTAGTTCTCTGTCGGATTAAACAAATTAACAATGATTGAACGAATTAGAAAAAGTATGTCTGGTTCATCTATTTGAAGCTGCATAGAGTATTCCCAGGGTATACACTGTTATATCCGTTCTTATATATTCTTGGCATGGTAAGTTATTATAAGTTAGAATTAAGACACGAAGTTGAAATTGCAGGTATGTATTACGTGGCAAGATACAAATCCACCGATATTATCTTAAAAAGTTTCTGTGTTCCTATACCGCATTAGATTCTACATATCTGTAATGGTAGAGGTAGACCGTAAAAGTACTCCTCAATTCTACACATGCTTTCCATCATACAAGATAGAGTTACTTTAGTAGACTTACATAATAAAAAAAACGCAGGATCCAAGTGTATAATAATAATACGTAACTCAGTTAGTAATTTGTATACGTATACAAATGGTATTCAGTCTATACGTATAGGGGATTGCTGGTTATTTAAATCACCTTTAGACTGATTTTAGAACGCAAAAAGGTTAAGATATTTTTTGTCACACCTATCACGTCCGTCCCTAATTGTTCCATTCAAAAAGCAACCAAAAGTGTTTTTAATCCTATAATGTTATTCGATGCGTGGAGCGCTGTTCGGCGTTCGGCTATTCACATTCAATGCTTTTTTATTGGAATCCGTGTGAATAATAAAGGATTTTATGTCATAAGTTGTTAGAACCCTCGGTTTGATTTATAAGTCTGCTCATATTAAACGTGTATACCTGCCGTTTGAGGAACTTTACCTTTTTCTTCGTTACCGTTTTTTGTTATGGCGCTGTGCCGGCGCCGCGTTAGTGCACTGATCAAAGCGATTGGAGACGATTAAATTTACTTGATATATAGATGGTCAACAATACACACCGGCGCCTCCCAGTCGCAGTACACGTTTCAAATGACGAATAATGCCGCTACACTGATTAAATGGTTTTCTTGTAATGCATTCTTGTTGTGCATCGAACCGACGTTATTTATTTGTAGTGGTTATCCGTTCATTTTTGTTCAAATTTAGACAAGAACTTTGATGTCACATGACGTAATTGTTGTCTGAATAAAATTAATTGAAGTGCAGGGTAACAAGTTCAAACAATTTTGCTTGTAATTCGACTGCTATAATTGATGATGAAACGAAGATTCGACTTATAAAACATTTCTCTCATCAGATAATTCTAACATTAATAAAGTATTTTAAGTTACATATATTTCTATAATGAAGTGTATATGATATTATTTTTTGATACTGCATATAAAATATGAAAAGTGGACAATACTGATTTACGATCATTCGGAACATTAAAATGCTATAATCAATAGACGTTTCTCAGAAATCACCGCTTACCTTAAGGTATGCGAGCCCAAAGATCACAGGGCTCAGACATACACAGGTTGTGGCATGTCAATTATCCAGTTTAAAATGTTTATCGAGCTATCGCATAATGTATTAGAGTTTGATATTATTGAAAACATTTCTTCATAGTATTTTTTCTGTTTTTCTTTTATTCTTTTAACATTTTATCGATTATAAGTAGTTACCTATAGCGTGCTTTCTTTACATTTAAAATCTCTTAAAAGATACTAGATAATAATATTTCTAGCTGATTGCGTCATTTATATCACAAACCTCATCTGCTCATAATTAGAATGACTGATAGCATGATAAGCAAAAAAAAATTATGACATATATATAAATAAATAATGATAAATCTATTTATTGTTGAAGTTAGGGATGACATTGTCTGTACCTTTTTACGCATTAAAATTTAATTTAATTTGTAATATTATAAAGAGTTACAACGACTATGAGACAATGATAAATTATTAGCAAAATAAGTGTGATAAACTTTACAAATGTACAACTTTACAAAAGACGGTGAATGCCGTCTTTGCAAAATATAAATCCACAAAATTAAAAGATTTTTTACAACGAATGTATTCGGACACGTCTAAGTTTAATGCGACATGTTCTTGCTTTAAGATTTGAGTTCTCGAAAATTAGACTGTAAATAAATGAAATCAAAGTATATATTTCAACAATAATTTTTTTGTGAATTTAAGTTTCGTTACATGAGCACAGAATTACCACCATTATTTTTATAAAATTCGACTGACAAGTTCATTGTTTTATAAGGTTACTAAATTCTGTACTGCAGTTTGAGTTTATGATTTTTTTATCACTCCAGTTATTTAAAGGTATAGTACATTTCATCTATTAAAAATATAGAAGCACCTGAAGTCATACTTACTAATGAATACTATACATACTTACATTTTTAAGAGTTTCCTATCTATCTATATTTCATTATAAATTTGAAAGTAACTCTGTTCTTGAAGAAGGGCATAGGCTAGTATTAGCCGTGAAATCCACACGGTGGAGCTCCGGGGAAAGGTTGTGTATATATATTATGTATATAAATCTGCCTCAGAAATAATGAATAATCCTGAACAATGAATACCAAATGGTACATTTTTTAGATGCCCTAAAAATCGCATCGCATGTGATATTATTGTTAAGTACTCTCAAAGTTATTGATATTCAGGTGCGGCTAAATAAATTCAAACAAAGAAAGGAAATTTAAAAAATCGGGCACGTGCGTGTCAGGCCACCCATAGAATAGGGTTCCGTAGTCATATACAATGTCAAATCGCATTAAAATCGTGTCCAATAGATAATAATTGTTACGTTTACCTATTATTCGTTATTTTTGTTTTTTATACGCTGACTTGGAAAACTTTGACATGGTCTTGTTAAATGTACAAAGAACATTCTGACATCCAGATATAATATACTTACTAGTCTTCCTAATCTACCTTGATACCTATTTAGTTAGTGTTTCAAAGATAAGTACACGGTTGAAAGGCAAAAGGGTGTCAGCAATATCGATAATTGACATGAAAATCACTGTGTCGTGTGCCGTAACATATTTTTTGTGTTAAAAATTAAATCATTTGTCACAAAAAAGTGCAATAAGTACTAAGAGGACTAAGATAACTCCAACAAACGTAATGAAACGTTTCTTTGTGACAGTGATGTACAGAAATCTATAGTTATAGAAAAGTGGTCGGCTTTTTTTAAATACAACAACAATTTGGAGTAAATTTATTTCTTTTTAGAATTTTTAGAACGTCTTGCATACACTGTTTGCTGCTCCAGGATCATCAATTATTGTGTATAATTAACGCTATGTTGGTCTGAGTGCGTTTTATAAATTGAAAAAATCTACATTGGGCGCCTCTATTTTACACGAATTACAATATCTTTTAGACATAATACTATCTTTTGTGTTACTTTTTTGCTCGTTTGTCATCAATGCCGTTAAAATATATCAAAGCAAAGCTTGAAAAGGTAGATTGAGGCGATAGACGTATATTGGTTTGTTAAGTCAAAACAAAAAAAGTCACTTGTTGTGTTAAAAACTTTGCATTTAAATTTTTTAACATAAGTTGATTATTACACAAAATAGTTTTGAAACCCACTGTATAAGCGACGAATATGGGTGATGTAGACCGCTTGTCGCTAAGGGTCTTTAACGCCTATTACGGTCTCATTTTTTTTCACATCCTCACGTGAACAAAACGATCAGTAGAATGAATGAATGAAATTCCATTTGCTAAGCGCCTCGGTAGTAATAAAAAAAATAAACTGTTCAACAATATCAAAAGACTTCCTTTTGTCGTAAAATATTTCTATTGCGTTAAGGAATTTCAGATACCTTAGTATTTTGTTTTAGTGGAGTAGTTTTTCAACTTGGAACATTTGTGCAAATTGTTCGTTATATATATTGGGCCAAAAGGTGTGTAATGCTTTCCCATGTATGTACTTCTCCATTTGTGCCTATTTTTACCCGATTGTCGATTTAATTGCGGTTTTACCTAAAGACAGAAGAACAACTTGCAGTCTTTATTCTTAAACAGTCTAGACAAAGCTGCTAGAATTCTGCTCAAACCCCCGAAACGATGCTTAGAAAACCTAATTACATATAGTTATCTATCCGCCACTGATAAGGCAGTCCGTCATCCCTTTCTCGAGTAAGTGAAAACGTGGTTGTGCGTGTTTCATTCGTGGCTTAAAAGAGAATACCTAGCGTTTTTACGATGCGATAATTTCTGCTACTCTTAACGTAAAGCTGTAGAAGATTACTTGTTTTGTGTCTGGTACAATTCCATCATCTTTGTATAGTTGAGTTTTCCAAACTGTTAGCGGTTTAAGACATGTAATATATGTCTAAATTTTAATACTTGGCATCATATTTAGATGGCAGGAGTAGGCGCTATTTACATTAGCATTATCAAAGTAAGCGTTCAAATTATATGTTGCTTTTATTCAAATAATCAGAAAATGTAACTTAAACCACTTGCCGGTTGTATTGTGTAGAATTATTATGAAAACAATTTAATAAACTAAATTACGAAAATCGTAATAGAACTGAAATATGTCAAAAGCGTAAAATTACCTAAACAGGATGTCATTCATGGTGTAAAAGTGTACTTTTACAGTCACAATTGTTAATTTCTACAATAGAAACTTTGAGTAAACCTGCGTAAAACTCAACATTCTTTAATACAAAAGATATAATTGAAAGGGTCTGCACCCACACGTCGCCTACATTTCGCAGAAGGCTGCGAGTTGCTATCGTACTGTTTGAATGGGCATTGTGGGCACAAATGGGCGGAAGCAGAGCACCGTGTGCGCCGGCGCTTGCTACCTCTATCTGGCGCCGTTTGACGTTAGGTGAGAAAATTGCAGCATCTATAAACTGTTTTACCTGAAATAAAATACACGTATAGTACCTGCACGCCGTTGTCCTCGCTGAAGTTCAATTGTAAAAATTGTGATCTAACTTGTAACCTGTATGAAAAGAACCCTTCTATTCTTTATGGGTGTTCATTGCATTAATTTAGTCTTAAGAAGTCATCACTATCCCATTAGACAAACTGAATTGAATGGAAACACGTATTACGCTCTTGATTTTAAAAATAAAAATATTCTTAAAAGTTTGTAATGTGTTGCTAAACCCCAATCGGTTAACACAAAAACTTTTTTTTTATTTATTTCTGAGAATCCTTTTTACAATTGTTTGTAACAACTCAGTGTACATTACAATTCATTGTGGTCGAATAGTGGAATTTAGTAATCCAAAACATATGCAGTGTCGTGTCTGTGCGGAGCGGTTGGTAGTAACGGTTCTATGGAGGAGGCGCGGTGCGTGACTCATCTCTCGTTCATTGAGCGCTGGTCCATTGAGGCGCTTGTGCTCATTACCGCTCCACCGGCCGAGCTTGCGCACACGTACGTAGCGCTCCGCTCGCGGATTAACTACACCGACGCACTGCCTACAGCATATCGCCTCGCATCTCTAAATACAATGTGAGTGTAGCCTACGACATCCGCTCCAGCAAAGCCTTATATAAATATTTAATGATTTTTAATTTGGATATCCAAATTTCTTTACAACAACTTATGTATTTTAATAATAAACGTATTATTGTTTCAGATGGAGAATTTATATCAGTCGTATATTTGGCTGCTGTCTGCCGCGCTCTTAGCAACCTGCGGGATATGCTCTAGCGTCGGCGTTGGCAGTAGAAAGAAATTCACTCCTACCGACTCAGTCATGGACATCATTAATATCAAACAAGTGGAGTCTTTCCTGGCGGAAAGACGACGAGCAGAACAGGCCACAGCATCGTCACCGACAGCTTTTGTACAAAGAAATGAGCTGGGAGACGGTAGTTCAGAGACGGGGATGGTTGTATCGGTACCAGAACAGGAAGATCCAACGGAATTGCCTCCTGGTATCGAATTTAGAAATATTTTGAAGTCTTCGAAGAATGCTCTAGTCGTGACTAAAAAGGATTATCTCAAGGAAGACTGGTGTAAGACCGAGCCCTTAGTTCAGAAAATACGAGAGTCGGGCTGTCTTCCTACGACAGTGATAAATAGGTTTTGTTATGGCCAGTGTAACTCGTTCTACATACCGAAGGGCCCGCGACGGCGTGATAACCCAGACCGGCCGCAACCCGCTTTTAAGTCCTGCTCATTTTGTAGGCCAAAAAAGTTCACCTGGGTGACAGTAACACTTCGTTGTCCTGGGCAGAATCCGCCGTTTAGACGCAAACGGTTACAGAAGGTGAAACAGTGCAAGTGCTTACCAGTTGGAGTGAACTGATGTTGACAGTGTGACGAACCCTCGCCTTAAGAGGTTGTGTTATCACAGAGGCCTGCGATTGCGCCCTCAAAATACACACAAACCCACCATGATTATAGTATAGAGGTGACTGAGAGTGAGTGCAAATTTGGTAGTCCTCAATGTTACATTTTTGATCTCGTCTCAGTGTATAGATTGTATGAACTGGTCTAATAAATTGAGATGCTGTGCTCTCATACGTCAATGGGAATGACGTAACGCGATGCATAGATTAGTTGCCTATTTAGAGTTACATTATAATAGAGCGTCTTCGGCTACAAGTCGTCAAGCAAAAGCTTTAATTTTTACTAGCAAAACTAATTAGCCAGTGTATCAGAATAAAGGTGGCCTTCCAATCGATTGAGGTTTGTTTTGGTACAAAACTTGCGAATAGTGTCCGTTTAGTGCAATTATTCTGAGAATAGTGTGCTTAATACGGCTGCAAAATAAAGTGTGATACTAGTTTATAGTATAAATAAAAACATTTTCAAAAGTGAATTAAAGAGCACCAAGTTCGCAAGTGTTATTTATTTTATGTCGTTATAATGTAGCTAAAATAAAATACGCTTATAATTATAAATAAGTTAATTATTTAATGTTTATTTCAATTTGGGTCTTGTAAAGAAAGATTAATAGATTTTGGTCATTTCAATGAATTTCACATCAAGATTTATTATTTTTATATTGATCTCTGTTCTCTATCCGGTCTATTTGTTTAATGAATTTATGTTAATAAATTTGTTAGAACAAATATATTAACATAAATTCATTACTGATATATGTATATATAATAAATTCATTACTGATATATGCAACTTTATAGTATTTGCAGATTTGATAACGATTATCAAGTAGTAGGTATGTACTTATAACCTTAGCTGTTGTGACTAGTAGTATCTAAAGTAATTAATAGGGAGTATTTGGATTCTGGCAATTCCTTTTATTGATCATGAACGAACTTTTCCTAATTTTATGCTATTCAAATTTCTTCAGCGGTCTTATTCAACTTTCTTGCAAATTAAAAAGGATAGTGTCCCACCTGCAAGTAAAATATTCACTTCGGATAGCTTATGATTTTTGAAATTTATTGTACAAAACAATAGAAATACTATACTTTATTTTTTTGGTGCCCTTGCAGTCATGTTTATCATTTCTTCGTCATTTACCTGATTATTACCAGAGTATTCTTCGAC
Source organism: Phragmatobia fuliginosa (assembly GCA_932526445.1). Lineage (NCBI taxonomy): Eukaryota > Metazoa > Arthropoda > Insecta > Lepidoptera > Erebidae > Phragmatobia > Phragmatobia fuliginosa. Next base: position 7,161,658 of record OW052064.1, on the reverse strand, counting down.
AGTATGCAAAGACTTTGTTGTTTTTTATTATGATGAAAGCTTACTTCATAAAAATAAATATTTTCTTTTTTCTTTTTTTTCGTGGAAATGTTGAATATTATGTTTAACATTTAAAATTGGAAATAAGTGATTTGCAACAACAGTAGTCCATTTTGAGGGTTCTGTAAGTTATACCATAGGTGGCAAGAAATGATCCACGATTTCAATTTTTTTTTCTATTATGTACCTAAATAATAAGTCAAGTATCACTGTAAATATATTGAAATGGTTATAATATGAAAGTTAAATGGTAAATATAAATATTGTTCGCCGTATGTATGTATAACAAACATAAATGAAGTTATTGCAGACAGCGAATCAATATGAGTGAGTCTGTACCTATTTCTGTAACGTAGTTTCTGTAATTGTTTCAATTCAAGAAATTCCCTCGTGAAACTAAAGGACATTTTAGTTCATAATTGTACTCTATACAATTATGAATGTTGTTAATGTATGTTCATAATAAATATTAATTTCGCAGAAAATCTTGCCATTATATGTATTTTATTTTGCATTAACTATCGATATTATTAAAATGTACTTAGTCGTTGTTGAATTTATAAAAACTTTTTTTAGTATTTTTGAAAATTAAAATAAAATAAATATCTATAACTTAATTAAGGAAATATCTATGCAGTCAAATTTGTTGAAATTATGAAACTTTTACTTGATTATTACCAGAGCATTCTTCGACAGTATTCAAAGACTTTGTTGTTTTTTATTATGATGAAAGCTTACTTCATAAAAATAAATATTTTCTTTTTTCTTTTTTTTCGTGGAAATGTTGAATATTATGTTTAACATTTAAAATTGGAAATAAGAGATTTGCAACAACAGTAGTCCATTTTTAGGGTTCTGTAAGTTATACCATAGGTGGCAAGAAATGATCCAAGATTTCAATATTTTTTCTATTATGTACCTAAATAATAAGTCAAGTATCACTGTAAATATATTGAAATGGTTATAATATGAAAGTTAAATGGTAAATATAAATATTGTTCGATGTATGTATGTGTAACAAACATAAATGAAGTTATTGCAGACAGCGAATCAATATGAGTGAGTCTGTACCTATTTCTGTAATGTACTTTCTGTAATTGTTTCAATTCAAGAAATTCCCTCGTGAAACTAAAGGACATTTTAGTTCATAATTGTACTCTATACAATTATGAAAGTTGTTAATGTATGTTCATAATAAATATTAATTTCGCAGAAAATCTTGCCATTATATGTATTTTATTTTGCATTAACTATCGATATTATTAAAATGTACTTAGTCGTTGTTGAATTTATAAAAACTTTTTTTAGTATTTTTGAAAATTAAAATAAAACAAATATCTATAACTTAATTAAGGAAATATCTATGCAGTCAAATTTGTTGAAATTATGAAACCCTTATTTTTTTTATTTTTTTTAACGTGTGGAAATCCCCGCAGACCGTCACCCCGTCGGGGGTTACGGCGGGGTGGTGTGTCGGACTCGAACCGACTAAAACCACACGACCCTCTCTGCACCTGTGTATTGGAAAGATTCCAGGGAGGGGATTACCTTCTGAACTCCTCCCAGCGCCTGCCCGCACTGTTGAGGGCACCACCTCAAATTTGACTCTCTAATTGGGCAACGTCCGGTCACACGCGGGCGCCGCCCCCTCGCGGTTGGCCACTACTGCGGACGGACGGGAAACCCGTCCCGCCCATCCGCGGCCACTCTCAGGGCAGGTATGCGCGCATCCGGCGGCGGATCGAGTCGAGTCCAAGTGGATGTCGTCCTCCCGGGCCTTCTCCGCCACCTCCTTCTGCAAGATTATGTCCTCGCAGAAGGTAGCGACCGCGGTAAAACAACTGTCGCTGCCGGCCATCGATCTTATGACGGCCGGTAGCGAGAGATCCCCTCCGATCTCCCATGCGGGACAGACCGCCAGCGTGTGCTGGGCCGTGTCCTCACTGCAGTTGCAGTGGTGGCAGGCGGGACTCGGTTCCATCCTAGCAACCGAGTGCAGATACTTTCCGAAGCAACCGTGCCCGGGAAGCACCTGCGTCAGGCGGAAGGAAAGGGTCGGAATCGGAGGAGGGAGAGATCGGGCGAAATCCACTCTCCGCCCGAAAGTCAGCCACTCGCCGATAAACTTCGGCGAGTACTTCCGCCTCTAAATCCCACGGGGGTGTTCCGGCCAAGGCGCACGCCGCCTCGGTCGATACGGTGCGGTATCCGCGTATAGCTCTGACCGCCAATATCCTCTGGGGGCGCCAGAGTCGCACCTTATTCTGGCGGTCAGAGCCGCCGTCCACACCGGTGCACCGTAAAGTGCCATTGACCGGATAACCCCCGTGTACAGCCGCCTAGTGGGAACACTGGCCCCGCCCAAATTGAGCAGAAGTCGCTCTAGAGCGGAGGCAGTGCCCACCAGCTTAGGACCATGCTGTCGGAAGTGCTAGTCGAAGAGCCACCTACCGTCAAGGACCAGGCCCAGGTATCTTATATGGGCCCGGACTGGTACGAGGACCGAGTTGACCTCGGTGGAGGCGCCGGCGGGCGGACCACGGCGAGGCCCATGGAATAACATGGCCTCCGTCTTGTCCAGGGCCACCCGCAGACCCAGCGCCTCGATGCGTTCGACCACCAGGGAGACTCCTGTGGTGGCCAGGCGCGCCGCCTCCTCAAAGTTTTCTCCCCGGACCGTGACTAGGGTGTCGTCTGCGTAGCAGATTACACCCAGCCCGGGGAGGAGACGCCCTCGTAGGGCCCAGTCGTATCCCATGTTCCACAGGAGTGGTCCTAGGACAGACCCCTGTGGAACACCGCACAACATGGCCCTGCGTCTGAAGGCGCCATCTCGGTCCTCGTACTCGACGGTACGCTCCTCTAAATAGTCTGCCACCAGCTGCCTCAGAGACCCTGGCACTCCGTGGTACTGGAGTGCGGTCCAAGGACACCGCCAACAACACTCCGCCGCATCTCACCGCCTCTTCGGTCACGGCCCTCAGGCGCAGGATCGCGTTGACCGTCGAACGCCCTTCTCGAAAACCGAATTGGGCGTCCGACAGGTCGGGGCTCATCTCACAGAGGTGCCGGACGATGCGGGCAGAGAGAACCTCTTCAAACAACTTACCCGCCTCGTCCAGCAACACGATGGGCCTATAGGCCGCGACCGAATCGGCCGGCCGTCCATGCTTCTGGATCAATACCAGCTTCCCGCACTTCCAGCGCTCAGGGAAGCGTCCGGACGCCAGGCTAGCGTCCAACACTTCCCTGAGGCGGTCCGATTATGAAACCCTACTTTATCCTTACAATTTATTGACTTTAATTGATGTTTTAATTATAGAATTAACAAAACGTTAACACAACTTTTATGTTCTTAAATATTCTTTATACATAATTTTGTTTTCATATTTTGAATAACCAGCACAATAAAAGTCAATAAATTATTTGGTTATATCTTAAGAACAAAATAATAGGATTGCAATTATATAGATCTAATATATAATATATATTAGATCTATATAATTATATATGATACATATATAAAGTATATATATATATATATAATTCAGCAATACTTTATATATGTATGGGTTATGTGGGACAATAGAAATAATAGAAGTATCCTAATAATGATACTGACATAGTCACCAAATGCAAGCGATGACGCCACAAGGTCAGGAGATTTACAACGAATAAACTTACATATTGTTTACCTTAGCATAGTGGAGTATTCCACAGATTCCACTAACAGTTTTTAACTTTTCTTATAGAATACATTGTACTGCCTAAATATCTGAATCAGTAAGTTTGGCAATCCACTGGTACTGTACAGGTACAGGTGAAGTAGCTCTGAGCCAAATTTAATTTGTCCAAATTACTTGCACGTAGCCGCTTCTCACACGGTTAGAGAGGTTGTTTCAAAAACCAATAAGTTCTATAACTAGCATATTCAGTTTGGCTGAAAAAGTATTCATTACATTGTTTTGTATAATGTATAATTAAGATAATTTTCAACTTCAACTAATTGCATAATATAATGAACTGTAAAACTCGTTTCTCTGTTTAACAATATCACTGTTTGTAATCACTATTTAGATAGTCAGAAAGGCCATGACTGCATAACTGAATTAGGTTTACTTAAGGTTCTCTCAATGCCACATTAACATATGTATATGCGTGCATATACTTGATTTTAATATATTATTGTGATATATTATAGCAAAAAATGAAAAAGCTGATGTTTAAAATGTCTCCGAATTGTCATTCACAAATTAAAAAAGTGTAGATAAGATACTAGTTTTGTTTTCTCATTCAAAGATCATTACCATAATGCCTTGTAAGAATGAAGTTACCATTAGCTCTCTCTCTATTGTTATCTACTCCATTTAAAAGGTCGGGTAAAGGCGTTTCATTTAAACTTTAAAACTTAGTTAATTACTAATGATAAAAAATAGAACCTACAAAATCACTACTTAATATTATGTAGAAAACAGTACTCATAAGGAATCCTATTTATGATTCATACTGTAGAAACACCTTACCAAACTAATGAGATGAGGTATTATAACATCACAATCCTAGTACACCACACTGTCTTGTTCTGCGTATGTAGTTTGCTCCCTTATTCGACTCTTACAAGATTCACTCAATGAATAATGGAGATTTCTGACACGGATGTTATATCTGTCATAATTTGGATACTTGTTGGTTTTTTAATTTCTTTTTTACACAAAGCCATCCAAATTCAAACTAAGCAGAGCTTGTAATATAAAATCTAGATTGCTTCATAGAATACGAATTTGAACCGATTTAATCCGAGAACGAGACAAGCTGTTTTTGAAACAGAAGCCGCATACAAAACCACTGCGCCACTGTGGCAGTTGCAAATCAATATTGATGATTTCATTTTTCGTAAACTATCTAAGTTCTGTATGTATATATTTACACCGTAATTAACCAACACGTGTAGCCGTTGTAGTCCCAAATAGTTTGGACGACATAAGCATTTGCATACAGCGACTTAACAACACAATTCAAAACAGTCATTTTTTTTTTATAAATAACTTTTATAAAATTTAACCTCACACACATGCAGCTATTAATTAGATAAAGCTCGTAGGATAAATATAAATAAGTAAAATTTTATTTTATTAGATATATAATAAAATCATTTTTTTAGACATCTTGCACACAACGCCATCTAGTCCACAACTAGACAGAACTTGAGTTAACTATAGCACCACAGTCGATAAATCATACAGTCGTCCCAAGAAGACGTCTAGACAGGGCAATCGTGCAGGGCGTGAGGGGTGAGACGGGGGAACGGCTGCCCCGAGCTGCACGATTTACAGTGTTAGTAGCTCGGGACACAACTTTTAGGGCTGTCGTGTGTCACTCTAAAATGTTATTATTTTGGAAAATAATTAAAATGGTGAATACGACGTGTGTTGTGGAAGATTGCAAGTCGTCATCTCGCATTAACAAAAAACTGCGTTTTCATCAATTTCTGGTATGGAATTTCCGGGATAAAAGGTAAGCAAATAAAGTTTTTTTTTATTTGATAGAAAGAAAATACTAATTTGAAAGTATCTCGAACCTTGGTTTTTGGCGATGGTAACGATGATGAAATGAAAATCCAAGATGGCGCTGACGAAAATTTGCAAATTTTTCGACATGGGTATCATGTCCATGGTTTACGAAGTCACTAAAAACGATTAATGAGTTGAAATGAAAATCCAAGATGGCGCCAACGAAAATTTGCAAATTTTCCGACATGGATGTAATTTTCAAAATTTGCGTGGTCCCTGAAAATAAAAATGAAATCAAGTGTCTTTCGCGGAATGTTTCTTCGCAGAGTCGTGCAAGTGTACTACAAGAAATCCAAATCCAGATATTTCTTTAAATTAAATTACATATGTTTGAATCTAGAATATCAAATTTCAGACTAATCCGGCAACAGGAAAGGGGTTGACCCTCTTTCCAATTTTACAATTACTTGATTTGACCTAAACAAATAAACAAACAAGGCAAGCTAAATGAAACTGTTAAAAAACCTATATTTTTATCATTGTTAATTACTGCTTGTAATAATAATCATAATGTTGATGACGATGTTGATCTAAAATAAATAAATTTATTAATAAATATTGTTTACTTGAGACAACCCTAGCAGTTGCGACAATGTCTAGACGTTGCCGGCATTTACCACGAGATCAAAGGCGTCGTCCTACTGTATGTTCCTTTATACTGTGAAAGCACTATGTATTACTGTTTTTTTTTCACTTTCAGACTATGTTAATATATTAGATGAGTAGCTAAACTCTATTTGTTACCTACTAATAAAATAAAACGTTCAACAGCTCGTACTTGATAATGATAGTCTGAAGATATAGGATACTTACATAGTGGTGTCCATGTGGTGATGAATTGAGAATAAAGAGTGTTACTACCCCTATTCATCCCATCCTCATCATCATCATCCATCCCAGTATCGTAAGAGGCAACCAAGGGTATATATTACGCAGGACGACACTGTAAATAGAAGGAAACCTTGATATAAGCCTGTACCCTTTCCAAAACCCACAAGACTGATGATGGTTACGTATTAAGATAAATTATTAAGTTATTTTCGTGTATAAACAAAATGTGTCATGTAAATGTGTGTATGAATGTGGACCGTCCACATCCATACATACATTTACATGACACATTTTGTTTGTATACATTAAGGAGTAAAGTTAAAGTTGATAAAGTTAAAATTGATTTATTTGTTAAGATCAAATCAATAATCTAATAGTATTATAAATAATCTAATATTAGGTAATTAGTTAGATTAGTAACAAGTTTTAGAAAAAATGACTTAAAAATTAGATACTAAAATGACTAGATTGTTGTGTATGAAGATGTTGAAAATATTTGTTATTATGATTAAGACACAATAACATAGAATAAAAGTAAAGTGGGACTGAGTGGTAGTTGTAAGTGTGAAAATGTGTTTAAGGAAAAGGAATTTGTTAGACATAAGTGAGGGTTAATAAAACACAGCTTTTTTATAAGTTTTGTTTAATACAAGTAGGTAAATACAGCGTATAGAGTGCGATGCGCGATCATTATACGTTGCAGAGAACAATATTTTAACGGACTATTTAGTTATTTTCAAAGTGGTTTCTATTTAAACTTAACATATCCATTTAACATTACTGGAAATCTATGAAAAATCATAACGTATCAGATATTTCAAAAATTCCTTTTATATTATTTTAGTAATTACATGTTTTACAAAATTACCTGTTACATAGAATAACTAATATGATCGCGCTCGGTCAACGACACCAAAATATGTTCTGTTACAACCTCATATTTTTCAATTTTTTCTTTTATCTATACTTTCAATTCATTACCTTGTCACTAGTTTTCTGATCAATTTAATTACTTCAGAAGACAATAAAATAGACTAGAAGCCGATAGATGAATAAGTATTTATTAAGATTATTAAGTATTGGTCTCAGTCAAAACATTTGGTAATTGCTTAGATTTGTTAGTAGTTGTGGTTGGTTATTATTATTGGTTGTTAGAAGTATGTTTTCATATTACCAATGATACTATTTTTACATTCGATTCTAAATATTGTATTATCATTTTACTTTGGCCGTAATTTAATAATGAAAACAAGCGGTTAAGTTTTAGGTATGTCTTGTTTAAAAAACTTGTGTTTTTTTTTTTGGCTTGGGTACCTACACTTCTCTGTTAGAATTTTTTTCGGTAATGTAAACATAAACATGCAACAGCAGTTAATTGCCATAAACTTTACAAAGTTTTTAACTTAATCATACAAACATTATCACGATTGCAGTACATACATTCTACGTTTGACGTAGTAAATGCTCACTGTTATGTAAGTGACTTTAGAAGCACAATACTGTGAGGAGAAAACGCCTCATCTTCTTCTTCTTCATAGACATTATTTCCAGGATTATTTGGGGTCGGCTCATATTTTTTTTTTTTTAACTGATAGTGTCAAAGTCTAATTCAAGTAGTAGTCAATATTAATAGTCGAGGGAGCACCACGCAGGTTCACCAAAATATACACGTTTTTAGCTCTACAATCAGATCCACAGATCATAGAAACACAGGAGATTAGCTGTGTACACAAATTTATTCGTGTTCAGATGTCTCCGCGTTTCCCCCACTTACTTCACTAACACAAAATCAAAAATTGTAAGCACGGCACACACGCTCGTATTTCTCCCGCACACAAAGAAACTTACAGAGACACCAATAAACCCACTAATTAAACACACGCGAAAAGAAGGCGGCGCTTCTACCTGTAGCTACGGATTTCGTAAAACCACACATGTGCAATTTATGCAACTAGTGATGCGAAGTGATAATCATATAAAAATATCGAATGAAATTCAGTTAGCTGTATAATCTGCTCTTTCTCCTAAAGTTTTTATTGACTGTGAAAAGAAAAATAAACACGAGTTTCCCTCGAATATATTCTATACAAGCGATGTTTTATCATAATTGGAATATTTACTAATTAACTACCAAAAAACCGTATATCATCTTTTCGAATCTAGACTAGAACACAGGTAAAACTGCAATAATTTTATTGTTAAGGATGCTATTGACCAGTAAAATGTAAATATTTATTTAAAACTTGCCGCTTAGACAGTTTAAGTGTTGCGTTCGTAGTTAAGTAGTGTAATCTTACGGTTGCATATTTTTCCATTACGGCCTTTATTAGTATTATTAAATGGTTATTCATTGGCGATTGATCGTGTTAGTGAAAATTTATTGGGACCAGAATATTGTGATATTTTTGTTGGGAACCAGCTTGGACCCCTTCCTGTCGCATTTATCCACATTTCTTTAATTTTTGGAACCTTCGGATAGCTAAAATTTTGAAATAAAATCAAGGTATAAATGATGCTTGAGTACCACAATAAATTAAAAATCACAATTTTATCTACACTTTTTTTACGTTTACATAATTATGATATTACAATTTATTTATATCTTTAATAATCATTCGCACTTAATAGGATCGTGTAAAATATCGACAATCATAAACATCACATCTCTAACACAAAGGCCGACAGCGGCCGCTTCCCGAAACTATCGTGTGAGTGAGAGTATAAATAAAATACTTATCCATTGCGCTATTAGACCAGCCGATTCATTTACCGATTTGTACTAAGCAAGCAATGGTTTTAGTTCCTAATGAAAGGGATGAATTTGGTATTTCATCATTTTTCTAAAATATTTTCATTAATTCAGTATGAAAAACTATAATATTATAATATTTAGATATGAAATGAGATGCCATCTTTCTTGTAATTCACAATACAGCTGTTATTTTTGCAAAAAATCACTGAACAACGCGACATTTTGTCGAAAATCAAGAGCAGTGAAGACGTCACAAGTTGACATGCGACTAATGTCCGAAAATGGCATCAAGCCGCTTTGCGGCCAGATGCGTTCGCAAGCGACACGCCTCAATTGCATATCTCCTGTAGGTATTTCTATGATCTGTGATCAGATCATAACCAGTGAAACTTGTACTGTAATTAAATCGCGTTTCATTTTAACATTTGTAAATTGTTTGTGTCGTAAGTGTCTAATAAACAAAAAATAAAATGAAGTTTATATAAGTGAACATTGTTTCATTGCTTCTCTTCCGCAAAAGTTGTGTTATACTTTTTCATTACTACTTGGTTTTAAGTTTTAATACTATACTTTTGTCGGTTGAATATATTTTAATAGATCGTTTTACAATCACATTCATTCGTTCATCTAAAATTTAAAACATGAGTATCTCGTAAGTTTCAAGAACGAGATTTTAACTTATATACTTACTACCAATTTTTTTCAGAAATTTCGCATTTATAACTAATGACAGTTGAAATTACCTAGTCGGTTAATCGTTGACAATTTTTGACCACCAATGGAAAGTTAAAATTCGTGTTAAGTTTTGCTGACTGAATACATATATGTACAGGGAATGTTTTATTTCTTAGTTCAGAATTTATCTCACATATATTAGTATCATGTAAACGTTAATATACCCTGAAATGCTAACTTAACGGTTCCCGACATAATCATCAACAAATAAAAACGACTACAAATTTTATTTTTTACAATATTTAAATTAATGATTTATATTTAAAACACACTTTAAAACTGTCAACAAATTATCGATTTTTATTTAATTATCCATTATATTTTATTTATAATGTTGCATTACTTTAAAAAGCCTTTGTAGATGACATGTAATTAAAAATAATAAAATAATGTGGATATATTATGTGCTCACGAATTATTATTTTTACAGTATAATATGTTTTACAATTTACTTGAATTAATAGACAAACTGGCCAGCTTATTTGCCAATTGATCAAATTTGTTATAAATTTATTAATAATTATAAGTTAAAATAAGTTACACATCTAGTATCTAACGTCTATTTTAAATATAATCTGTACAACTACTTACTAAATGCCGCGGTTATGTCATGGTCACTCTTTTATATATACAGTTGTAGTACTTACTTAAAGTTCATATTAAATTATCCTATAGTAACTAAACGACTATCGTACTTTATGATATTTTTAATAAATTATTTTTAATTAGCTCTGAGGATTGCCTTACGCTACTGTAACGTTATTAACTCTAATGAATCGTTATTTTTTAAATATAGGTACATTGTGCAAATATTTCAACACACGTGTCCCTTAACTTCCGTTATTGAAAATATGAAACTAATTCAAAATTCAAAAGCTGCGAATCGTGGAAGTTAATGTTGTAAATACAAAATATAACAATTCAATTCTTGCCACCAAAATAAAATTCTGTTGCTTCTTTTCTGCCTCATTTTTAAATTATTTGCTTACTTTGTGACACATTTATGTTAAATTGAAATCGCGTTAATGTATAATGGATTTGTTTTTTTTTTTTGCATTAACTCGTGTGCCAGTACACCGAGCTTCTTCTTGACACCAGTCTTAAGCAAATGGTTCCAAACGGCTTTTTGTGCAATCTTTGGCTCTTGGGCAATCGAAACAGTGTCTACCTAAAGGTCGGATAATGTCCATGATTATATCGTCATTTTTGACAATGGGCCTTCCAATACGTGGAGCGTCTTTGACATCGAAATTACCGGAACGTAATTGATGAAATCAAAATCGCCAGTGATTAGTTATTACAGTATCAGGACTATAAATACTATACTATACTATATTCTTGATTATAAAATATAGGTCAAGTATATCTTTTTTTACTATTGTCAATTTTCGGTATTGGACAACAAAATAGAAAACAAAAGAGTAACAAGGATGCTGGATTTTCAAATTTGTCTTATATTTAAACAGAATCTGTTTTGACTATAGCAAACCTTTGGTGATATTATTTGGTGTTAATATATAATTTTAGACTGCCAAATTGTATTTCAAGATTGACACCATATTGAATGTGTATTATTAAAGTAGAACATTTTTAAGTGCTAAATGACATGTGCGTTGCAATATTAGTACAGATTATAGTGTATAGAATATAGACATTAAGAAAAGTAAACATAGTAGTAGTGCACATTTTAAAAAGCTTGCAATTTTAAAATAAAAATATACATTTATGATTTATACATAACTAGTTACACTAGTTACATAACAAGCTAGCGATATACTAGCTTTAATAATAAAATATTTTACTACTTAAATGTAGATTATTATAATACAACGAGGGATGAAAGACAATTATACAAAAAGCACAGCTCTTATTACAATGTAGCTTTAATACAAATAATTTACTTCAATAACGAACGACGGACACTTAAACATGTGAAAAATACAATAAACAATATACAACAATAATAATAAACATCAATGCTCTTGGCACCCCCTCGTAACATCCTTTCGTTTTTGCGAAACCTCTAAAATTATTATTAGGGATTATAAATAGGTACATAACGAATTAGGTTATTCAAATTATATAGTTACAGGAGGCAATTATTAAGCTTTTTATATAGCTACGATTTGCAGCTATTTATAAAACCATTTATTTCAACACGCCGAGAAAACTCATGGACACTCAAGAACTCTTCCCTTTCTTGATGTGGCAAGATGCAGTTTAACTCTGAAGATTATAAGAGAAGAACATGCATCTTCTCACATTTGTTCAAATATTTTAAAATAATTGAAATTGGATAGGTAATCACACAAGCATAAATAAGCGTCAACGGGAATAGTAAGGTTCCCAATCACAATAACGCCAAATTAATTGTTGTACAATAGGCAAAAAACCTTTAAAAAGATATTTTAAGAGAAATACTAGTATTGACAATTAACGCCATTCTCACTGACACTACCAGCAATTGATTGTTTTGGAAATCGATATAATTATAAATAAATTTATAAAAAAGTTGCAGTTATTGATGAAAATGTCATCAATAACTTTTTAAATTTTTAAACTTTTTAAATTGTATTTCAAATTAAAGAAACTTATGTAATACCCATGCCTCGCGTGCAAACAAATATCTTGTTTTGTTCAGAAATTATTAGTTTAATTATACCTGAATTTAATTTCGTTATTATAAGAGTCATACTTTCCTTCGTTCAACCCTCGCAAACACTTAATATTTAATCTTTGGTATATGCTGCTCTTTCCGCCGTTTAGGCCTTAAATCTATTTAATTTATTTTGATTGTCTTTAAGACTACTACTACTTGCCTTATTTTATTTTAACTTTTATTTTTTACTCTATGTGAATAATTTGTTTTTTTTTTTAAATAAAATATCACTTGTTATATTCCTAGTCAACTTATATTCGATCTATGTTACTTTACATAGGGCTATTTTGTTTTAAATGTAAATATGTTATTTTATTTAAGTATGAAGTAAATGTTGCAGTACCAGAAAACTTGTCTTTTCAATAGGCACTTAATAACTGTGTAAAATACCCAAATTTTTGAGGTATACATATATATTGTATCGTATCAGGCCCTTGGTAATTGCTGTGTACTGTACAAGAGCAATATAAAAATAAAAATAATCTTCAATATTAAGTAAGTGTAACTATTTATTTCTGTTTGTGTTTTAAATGACTTTGATGCAGACATTATGTGCTGACTAGTAATGCTAACGTTTTGTTGGACAAATGTTTAACAATTGAAAATATGTTCGCTTCAATCATCATGATTGAAGAAAATTAAATCCTCTTTTGTATCATTTTATGTCGATTCGTGAGTTTTTATTATGCTCAGAATAATTAAACTCAACTGAAAATTTTATATGACTGGTTACGTAACACATACTAATGATTATTAAATTTGTCAAATCATAATATTAAAACATTACTTTTTGTTTTATTTCAAATATCGATTAAGTTTCATAATTTAGTGGATTTGAATGTTTAATCACGTTAAACGAAGTATGTTACTTAAAGGTGACTAGTAATACTTTTATAGCTATGTTATTCACATCACTACATGTAATCTTTGGTTTTCGTGTCATGCGTCTCATCAAAATGTACAACTTACACTAAATATTATATTCTATCATCTTACATTAGACTAGATCTGTTTCCAGCAATTCACTTACGAATTTATAAACATAAACTACTCTTGATGCATCGTTAGCCCGTTTCCTTTTTCTATATATATGTACAAATTAATTAAGAGTAAAATTTAAAATACGCCTATATATTAAGTATTTTAGTGATAAACTGTTTAATTCCTATAAAATAAGTCGAATATTGTTTTATAGAAACGATGAAAACTCAGAATAAATTAAGTGTTTGTATTTTGGGCATTATTTACTTGTACTCTTTGCTGTATACTAGCAGTAGGGAGCTTGTACTATTGAAATAACTCTGATAATAATATGCACGAAAGTTTATTAATTAAAAATATATATGATGTACGTACCCAAAATCTTATACTAAATACTACTATTACACTAAGTATATACTCCAATCTTACAATTGTTATGTATGTATGGAATTTGTTTAAATTTTTTTTGGGTTTTTATTTTATATTTTTTTTGTATTTTTATTTATGCTACAAAAATAATTTCTGGCTTTATAAATACGACTGTCATACGAGTAAGAGATATAAGATATTATTGAAATGATTGAAATAATAAAATATTGAAACTTATTACGTGGGTACATTATACAGAGGTGGGTAAAATATTTACAAATCTCTTATGTATTAGATTTTCAAACAATTTATGAAACAGTTAAAGGAGAATGTTCATTGAAGATATAGGTTTTCATAATACACAGGTAAATTTTGTTTATAGTTAGTTGTTTGTACTTTGCCATGAATAAACAGGGTACTAGTTTAAACAGTGTTTACTGTTGAAACGATGAAGATATCCATAACTTTTAAAGGTTTGTCAAAACCAAAATAAGAAATAGGAACTCTATTCCATGTCCATTGTGTTTGTTTTTACAATTGTTTCTTGCAATTTAGCTTGCATCGAATCGTAGGTTCGATTCTAATCCATGCCAAAAATTATATAAGGAGCACAACAATTATGTATGTAAAGGAAGGTGATGATTGGTTAAGTCTTTTTACCATCGGTTGTGATTACCAAAGAAAGTAGCTATGAGCGGATTTGATTACTACGTAAGTATTAACTTTTTTTGAGGTTAAGTTACGCTTTCCAAAAGTATTTTAATTTTAATTACAAAACAGATACTGTGAATGATATTTAGTTATTCTATAAATCTTCATAAATAACTTTCGACTTGAAGCAGTACTTTATCGTAGTCCATACATTCATGGTCATTCTCCTTTATGGGGAACTACATAACTTGAATCGTACTAGTTTACTTTAGTATTTTTTATTATTTACACAAAATTTGATTTAAACAATTTAACATAAGGGTGAATGTTGCACTGAGTTTGAATTAAGGATTTAACTTATTAATGGTTCTATGTTTCATGTAAAATACACGTAGTAATTTCATTTTTTAATCTTGTGAGTCAGAGGTATTTTGGTTTATACTATTAATCTATGTTGTATTAGTATTTATCTATTAATCTATTTTTCATCATAACTAGGTAGTTTTTACTTCTTAAATTTACAAACTGAAGTTGAATAAACAAACAAATTGAACAAAATTTAATTTAGTGTGGTCTAAAAACTTCATGTGCACTAATAATAAAAAATAACAATGTCATGAAAGAGAAATAATAGAATAAACCAAGACATGACATGAAATTTTGATGACAATATACTCTAACAAGAATGAATTAGGTACTTGAAACTTACTTATAGCAAAACATTTAAGTACATGTTATCGTCAATCTGTATAATTTGGTATTATATACAAAACCCAAGACAAACATACAATTCTTGAAACGTGAAAATCAAGTATTGGTTATTTTACACTTTGCCTAGATTTTGTATATAATGACCAATGCGCACCAGGTAAGCTACGGGAACAGTACAAAAACAATTCACTCAAACGCATCTAAAAAAATTAATAAATATTCATAATATTTACATTCTCTGGATGCCCCAGGTTTTGTATATTGTATGAGTAGCCTGGTATTGTTAAGAATATCCAAATTATATGGATTAACGGTAACATATATAAATAGATGCCAAGTAAAATCCAACTAGGAACTAGGTGACTCTGAGTAATGTCGCTATTGACAGGACATTACATTTTCCTTATATTAATAATCTAACCTATTATCTATATAGATCTCTATTTTATTATAAGAGCTATCCATATATTGCGTTACACGAATTTCATGTCTTTAAATTTATCAAAACTGGGAGCATCTATAAGTCATCACTTTCCTTAACGTGACACCACTATACAATTCAGAAAAAATATGTCAGTTAAAAAGTTATACAATAATATGAATTTAGTTTCTTTCCAATAAAATTGTTTTTAATAAAATCAGAAGAAAATTATATTGCCTATATAAAGATAGGTACACTTTATTGTTTTGAAATAAACGAGTATAATTTAAGCCTTCGTCACATTTCGCAAATTACCTCCCCTTAACGTGTGAAGTTATATATGGATGACTCTATGTCTATTTTAAACGAGGTATTTTTAGTTACATTTAAAAAAATATATTTATTTAGCTTATAAAAATATAACCTTTTATATGTGTTTGTTTTTTTTTCTTGTATTTTATACAAAAATATATTCTCATTAATAAACATAAAATTTTCATTTCAATGGAAATACTGTGCTCAAATATAGATTAAAATATTCATCTCAGATTACAAAAAAGAAAATGGGACATACAGTACTATGACGTCATCTTAATTATATGCGCGTTAAAATAGTGGTGGCACTGTAGGGGCACGTGCATCTATGTGCGTATTTTAATTAAAATGTTTATTTCATTGATTCAAGTAATATTTTATGTTCTATTTACTAGCTGAACTCGGAGAAAAAAGTTGTAGAATCATAAACTATCAAATATTCGTTTAATAAAATACCGTCATTATTTCCACTAAAATGAATTAAATAATTAATAATACTTATATACACACTACGGGTTTGACTAGACTGACTCATTTCTCAAGACTGTACGCCTGGCTACTTACATTATGAATAGCCTAAGTAGGTGCCTAATTAATACATTAGCCTAATTATAATACTAGATTATAACTGTGTTAATTTTATAACAGGATGTAGTAAAAAGAAATCCAGTGCATGAAATTGAAGGTTATACCATAGATAGAATGATAGGATTTAGGTCCAATATGTATTGATCGATAACTGGTTGCCATTTCGAAGGTATTACATAATAATGTAATACCTTCGAAATGGCAACCAGTTATCGATGGACGAGGGATCGAGGGCGAGGGATGAAAGGGACGAGGGCTTCCATGAGAGAGGTATAATAATACCTCTCTCATGGAAGCCCTCGTCCCTTTTGCAATAAATTGAGAAAGTCGATTTTGACAAGCCTCTCCCAAGGCGGAAATTTTTCGCCATGAACAGGAACAGCAAGTCACTATCGACATGTGTGGCCTGGTATTGGGCTAATAGAACACAATTCCTCTCCTATTGGTCAAAGCTGGCCACTCCTGGGCGATTACTTTTGGGAGTAGCTCATAGTAGATAATTCCCTGCCAATCCCACCAAACACACAGAAAACCTTCCCGGTTGTCAATCCTATTGCGCGTGATTGACATAACATTTTCGCCTTTATCGAAAAAATAAAATGTAAAATACATAGATAGTACTTTCTTTTTCCATCTTTAACGCACGCTTATACGAAACTGAGTGAACTAATCACAATAGTAAAATTTTTTTTAGTACACAATCTCAACCTTCCAACGCCACTTAGTGATACAGATAACTAAACCATTGGAGTAATTTACTTTTACTAGATTCTAATTTTATTGATTAGATGGAGTGAGTTGGGAACTTTAGCAATCGCTGTTAAAATTTTGGATAAACTTTTAAAAGTTTTAATCAACCTGCACCAGGGCAGGATACTGTGACTATGTCAATACATTTTTAGGAATTCAGAAAAGTGTCATAATATGTTCTTCTTCATCCTAACGCCATACGTTATTTAATGTCAAATAAATTTGCTTTTAAACGTAAGAAGTTAGTTTTTCTTTGGACTTTCACTCACACAATTTAATAGTCCATAGCTGACTTCAGCTATTTTAAATATTTATTAAAGTGTGTTATTTTAAAAACAAATATTCGACGTCTTCAGTGCTTTTTAAAAAAAATACATTGTTTTAAATATGAACTGGGTATTATTTTATGTCAAATTAGATAAATTCACTTGCCTGGCAATTAATTTTTACATTATGTTGTCATCTGTTCACTTTCTGAATTAGTAATAAAATAGCAATAATCTTGAAAACAAGTATTATAAATTAATTCAAGGCTTTAAATTGCTGTTTGAAGCCTTTATAATTAAAGTTTATTTCAATAAATGATTTACTTTAAATGAATTACAAAACAACAGAAAATGTCTATATTCTGTAATGAGAAATAAATCGTTACGCGTCACCGTGGTCGAAATATATTTATATTTGTTCTCATTCTTCATCATTGTTTTTGTTTTAATTTATTTACCAATGTCTAAATATTTATATTTTTTAATTTTAAAAATGCCTATAGTGCGATTGCAGTTACTCACTTCCACTTATATTTTCTACAATTAACAACTTACAGATAAAATATTTACAGCATGTAACTTTTTTTGGGTCAGCATATACAAAGAATAAACAAATCATATCGAAAAGTAGTAATTAAATGTTCCTTTAAGCTTATAATTGTCAACGTAAATAAATACTTATATTTAAATGCTAGCTGAGTCCCGCGGTGTTACCCGCGGTTATTGTTGTAAATCGCGAGTAACGACGAGGAGCGAAGCTAGTCTAAAAATAATTAGCTTAAGTTACTCCTCATATCATCAGCTCTCTGCCAGTGGAAGTCCCGTCAAAACCGGTCCAGCCGTTCCATTGATTACCCGGAACAAACAGACAGACGAACAGACAGACAAAAAAATAAAAAATTGCATTCATCGCGTAAGTATATTATATACTTCATAAGCATTTCGTTAAAATCTGTTAATTTGATGTTACATACAGACAATACAATTTTATTTATTTGTATAGATAAATACTAAGGAAGACTTTTATTGTAATAATTTATAATTATAGTTGCTTATTTTTATAAATACATAATCTTAAACTAATGTTTCACGATCAATTTACTTGAAATAAAAATATTTTAAACTTATAATAAATGTAGCACGTAAGAAAGTGTTGATATCTTATGAAGAATATGATGATGGAAATAATTGCAAATTTCTGCAAGGGAATACAAATTAGAATTTATAAAATGTCTGCCTGATTTTCATTAGTTAAAAAGATATTTTGGATGTCAATTTATGTAAATATGAGTATGCTGATTATACTGTTTTTGAACATAATTCTGATCATCTAAAAATCTGATCAGCAATAAAAATATATTGAAAAACGTAAATGTACGAATATCGTCATACACCTACATATTTAAATAGTTACCGCTATCTACTTTTTTGATGAACTTTGCACGCATTTTCTTGTTATATGTACAAAAATTATTACTTATTACATAATAAGTTAAGTATTTGATTAGATTACTGTTAATTATTTCTTTATATATACATTACTTAAAGAATTTGTGACTTATTTAATTTCGTGATCTTTTCCACACATACATTTTTTATATGTACACACCTTATAATTATTGTTCTATTTTAACGTGATAGTGTCTATTACTGTTTAAGTTGATTAAAATATATGGTAAACTTATAATCTTGTTATGTCAATATACTTATATATATATATACTTATACTTGTTAACACCGCATACTATTGCTAAATACTTGGTTTATGTGAATTATGACCGATGAAGTATAAAATGTTTTGAATTTATTTTAATTTTTACTCGGTAACACTAGTAACGTTTATTTACATGTTTTTTGATTTATTATTATTTACCAAGTACATATTTTTTTAGTTTTCATTCAGTACATTTTTAGTATTGTTTTAGTAATTATAAGAAATATGTTTAAGACTAAGGAAAAGTTCGTAAGATTTTCTTCATGTGAAATTGCAATTTAAATGTGGCGTGATAATTTATATTTTATCCCACGCTATTCAAAGTTTAAAGTATTCATGAATTTCACAGTTGTAATAGATAAACCGTAGAACTAATTAGTGCTTTGCAGTTTTATTTTATTTATTTATTGACTATTTTTAAATAAATTACATTGCTAACTAAAAACAAAAGTATTATTTATATACAGCTAACGAAATTCACAGCTTCAATGTTTATAATTTTCACAAATTATTTGTCAAGTCATTACAATTGTATTCACCTATTCACATTCTATCTACTTTGAGCATTTACGCGTCATTTGGCTCACCGCTTTATATTTTTATAGCTTTGGTCTTTATTCCTAAAAGTTTTGTAACAAGAGCAAAACTAAAAAAATAGAAGATTTGTTTCCGTTTGAATTACAAAAATATAGTACTACCATCTACATTCTTAAACGCTAACTTCTCTTTCTTTTCACTGTACTCTCCTGTACGTTACGATGGTTTTGAGTGAAATTCCAAGAAACAGTAGATTTTTTTGTACGTAGCTTATTTTTATCAAAACGCATATGGTACAATACTTACCCTTATTGAGGTTGTAACAGAACTATTATAAAGATAGTAACTCCGCAACAAAGAGTGAATATAACTAGACGTCACGTCCACTTTTGGTGCGGTACAAAATAGACACATACTAATATATACTATCTGATCTATTCAATTATTTGTTCTAAGATTTTAGAGTTAGTACATATTAACATCAAAACCTTTTTTAGCTGCAATCGGTAAACGTTCACCCGCCAAATATGGATTTTCTTCCTGAAAGAGGAAATTGAAATGTCAATTTTTATTTACATAAGTATTCAAAAGCTGTTATAGAATAGTGTGTTAGTAAAAGAAGAATACTTTAAATTATGCTCCTCATTCAAAATTTTAATAATTAAATAATAATGGAATAAGGAAATCTCCTATTTAACAACTAACGTCTAAAATACTTACAGCAGGTTTATATTTCTTTGCAACAAGACTTTTGTGATGCTCTGGAAAGCGTAGGTCAAGATCAGAACCAGAGTCAGGAGGGCAGCTAAACATGTGTTCTCCGTCGCACATGCAGCGCTGCGCCAGCTGGTACTCACGGCTAAACGCGGCTGTGTTTTCAAACTCGCTGATGCACCCTTGGTCCTCTGTCACATAATATACTTTATTAATGTGAGAAGATTTCAACGAAGATAAATCATGTCAGTTTCGTACAACTTATTTATTGGCTTTGGTTATGATGAGGGACAACAAACCTGTGTATCCAACTGGGCAAGGATTAGGCGGATTGCAGTATGCAGGCAGGACCGCGTCGGTCTTAATCATCTGACGATTTATCCCCTGTTCACCCTCTCCAGCACCGCCGGATACATACTGATGACCCCATAGCGAACTTAAAGAATACAAGGAATGTTCTTTTAACTCTCAATTAGTTATTCCAAAAATTTGCTCAAGGAAAAATAATTGCTTAACAGTTATTTTGACAACTTTTCAGAACTACCTTTATCATTCTAGAAACTTTTTATAAATACAAACTATCAACTTTTCGGTTTCGATCACCTTTCAATTCAAGTTTTTTCGTCTACTAACTGTAACTGTCAGTTTCGGTTCTACTCTAAGGTTCTACTATTCTAATCTGATGTGCCTTGGGAGAGGACTATTTCCAGTTGTAGACTGCAATGGGACAAACTAACCTGTGCTGTAAGTATTCCTGGTCGCGCAAGCTGGGATTTGGGTTGCCGTCAATCAAAGAATCGTAATCTAGTTGCTCGTTCCCCAGATCTTTATTTGCCCGGGCCATCAAAGCGAGGTGGCGTTCACTTGAAGGGAATTCGAGGTAACTGGAAGCAGCCTCGTTGAAGTCCTTGCCCATTCTTTCAACCACCTCACGTAGCAAAGCCTCCGTTAGCATATGATCCTAAGACATATACTTATATAAATATAATTAGGATTATAGATAGAAATATTGAACGTGTATTTTGTACGTATCTAATTTGTATTTTAACGTAATCGCAATTTTTTTATTTAATATTTCATGTCTTTTAATGATGTATCGACAAAATAATAATAATAATAATAATAAAACTTTATTTACCAAAAGCAATATAGCATAATAACAGAAAATACATTAAACAGGTTTCTTTTCCTTTTTAAATTTTAGATTAACTTTATGCCTAATCATACCAAAACTTCCTACACTAGGCACAGCCTGTCCTGTAGAAAGCTTTACTCACATTTAATCTTGAGATGTAGATGTAAAATAATTCAACACCAACCAAATAATAAATCTCAAAACCAACATTCATGAATTTCAAAACAATTAAATTAATTTAAAATAACAAATAAATAAGTACAATTCTGAAATAAATTATAATATTAAAAAGTAACTATTAAATCACGAAATGTAAAAATAAATAAATAAATTAAAATAAAATTCTGTATAATTATTAATCACATGCAATCCAGTCATAAATATATTGAAACACAAGTATTCTGTCTGATTACAGCAATTTGTAAGGTATAAGAAATATTAATCAAGACTTTAACAGCAGCAATTATCCATTTAGATTAAGACAATGATTTTAGAAAGCTTTCTGTTTGGTCATAAGTCCAAGCAAGCAGTTCATTCTGGATTATCAATTTAGCTTCACCTGAAGTTACACCGGCCAGGCTACGTACTTTGTTAAACCTATTATAGACAAAACGTTTCATATAAGCACAGAAACGCTTTGCAAACATGGTATTAACCTTAAGGAGAGGGAGTTTGTAGACCCGTCTGTTGATCATGTCTTGATAGTCCTTAGAGTTGATTACTTCCTTGTGTGTGTTAAGTGTAATTTTTAGTATGTAAAGTCTCCTGACGCTCAGTACTTGAGTTTCATCATACAATAATGTAGTTGGAAACCTAAAAGATTTTTTTATCATTGTTTTTAACACTGCACGCTGAGCCCTTTCCAAACCTATTAGGTGTGTGATTTGAGTGCCTCCCCAGGCTGTAATGCAGTAGGATATAATTGATTCGCAGAGAGTCTGGTAGACAGTCCTTAACAAGGCCATCGAAGCAACGTCTCTGAGTATTTTCATAACGTAAATAACTTTTCTGACCCTTGCAGAGGTAGCTGCGATATGTTCCCCAAAGGTGAGTTTTTCGTCTATGATTATTCCCAGATATTTTGTTGATTTTACTCTATTTATCCGTGTGCAATTACAGCCTGACGGTGAAAGAGTTGTAATATCAATGCAACACGCGTGAGCTACAATGTTCAATCCTATCGGAGGAGCCGATGAAGCATTCTTATAAAAACAAACTACGTTTGTCTTATCGATGTTAAGTGACAAAAGATTACCATTCAGTCAATTCACAACTCGATTAAATCCAATTTGAGCAGTATCGAATACCCCGCTCCATGTCCGCTCATGGAATATAATAACTGTATCATCTGCATAGTTAATTATTTCTGCGTCGCCACTGTGTACCTTTGCTGAGAGATCATTAATATATACCAGAAAGAGTGTAGGACCCAAGACACTGCCCTGCGGTATTCCAAAGGTAACCTCCTGTGTGCCACTGAGCAAACCATCCACTTTCAAACATTGACGGCGTGAGGTAAGATAACTGCGGAAGAAATCCAGAGCAATTCCTCTGATTCCAATGCTTTCCAACTTCTTCAACAAAATGGGAATAGACACAGTGTCAAAAGCCTTGGCTAAATCCAGGAAGATTCCCAAGCAGGACTGTCCCTCATCAAGGTATCCGCCAATCATATCAGTCAAAAGAACAACTGCTTGTTCCGTTGAACGACCCTGACGGAAACCAAATTGGTGATTGGACAGTAACTCGTGTGACTCCAAAAAGCTAACGAGTTGTTTGTTAACTATTTTTTCCAGTATCTTGGAAAATACACTAAGAAGGGAAATGGGTCTGTAATTATTAGGGCTTTCTATTTTTCCCCCCTTGTAGACTGGAGTCACCGTTACCATTTTCCATATGTTTGGGAATACTCCCGAAGAAATAGCCAAGTTCAAAATGTATGTTAATGGCTCAATAATATGGTTCTTTATTAACTTCACAAGTTCATTCGTAACTTTGTCGTGACCTGGTGCACTATTATTATTAAGTTGTAAAATGATACTCTCAACTTCCAATGGAGTAGTTGGATGAAGAAACAAAGAATTTGAAGAAGTGACAGGAATTTTAATTTTAGAAGATAATGATATTTCTGTTTCATTAATCTGAGATAGTATCTGGTTGGCCAATTGTTGTCCTAAAGAAGAATAGAAGGAATTACAGTAGTTAAGTGAGTTTAAAGGCGTGTCTTTAATTTTGCAAAGTTCATGAGCATTAGCTTTGTTTGTAACAGTATGTGTCATTCGCTTTATAGCATTCCATAATTTGCGAGAGTTATTAGCGTTTTGTTTAAGTTCTTGTTGATCATATTGTAGTCTCAACTTACGAATAAGGTCTTGATAAAAATTTCTGTATCGTTTGTAGATGTGTTTTTTAACTAGATCGTCTGGATTTCTACGGACCTCTCTGTGAAGTTTGTCTTTGTGTGACGAGCATCTAAGGAGACCAGGGGTCATCCATGGTTTAAGTGTTAGTTTTGAGCGGGTGATCTTCACTACTCGAGTATTTTTTTCTATTATAGAATTTAGAGTAGACATAAACTCCTGAGTAGCGGCGTTTATGCATAGTTTGTTATAAACTGGTTGCCAGTCAGTATGCTGAGTCTCGAGTAAAATAGCTTCTAAATCAAGCTTTGTTCGAGTTCTTTGCCGTTGAGGTTTAGGTGCTTCTAAACTAATGCCTGCCATCACCAGATCATGATCAGTCACTGATGAAGTACAGACCAATGATTCCAAAATATGTTTAGTACTAATAAAGACATGATCAAGACACGCGTCGCCTCTGGTTGGTTTATCAACGGCTGACCGGTAACCCAGGTGTGCCATTAGACCCAAGTATTCTGAACAAGCATTAGGTTGACAAATATTAATATTTATGTCCCCAGCAATTACTTGACAAGGGCTCTTTGGTAAACCAATTACTACTGATTCTAAAGACCTCGTGAAACTTTCCGTGTTTCTAAAAGACGGAGATCTATATACACCCAGCAAAGCAATGCAGCCAGGAATAAAAACTTGTAAGCAATCCGCATCGTCAAGGTTCGGCTCGCACACCTCCGGGGTCCAGCACCTCCTTATATAAGCCACTACTCCTCCTGATTGGTTTATATATTTAGTAGAAGAAAAGTGGTGGTAGCCGTCCATCGAAGGAACCACCGAATTGTGTCCGAGCCAACACTCTGTCAGCAGTATTATATCAAATTCCAACCCCAATCTTTTGACAGTGACCATAAAGTTGTTAAAATTTTGAAATATGCTTCTAATGTTATACGTTAATATTTTAAATTTATATTTCGAGATAACTCGCTCACAGTGTTCTGCAATCTCTATCCTGTGGCACGTAATATTAAATGTATTATCAATATCTTCTATGAAATCACTGAAAACCATGAGATTATATAAGTGGAGTAATATTCTGAATAGGTAGCCACGAGATAGATACCGCATGTGAACATGTTTTTAAAGCCTTGTTTTCTATCGAAATGCTCAATCCAGCTCCTAGCTTCAATAGCGGACCGAACTGGTTGCCGGAATATGACCTTCACAGAGTCTTGTGTGGGATACATAATATTAACTGCAACCACAAAAAAATAACAATAAATAAACACAAAAAATATTCCAATAAACGTGGGGCAGTTCATGGGTTTACAAAAGGGGCCTGGGTATTTAAGCACGAAATGTCTCATTACCATTCTCTTCAGCTTGGGAAGCGGGACCAATATGTTTCTCGATGTCCTCACTGGAGTGAATGACAATTGCTGGGTGTCTGGTATTTTTTGTACTTGAGGCCTTGCGCACATATATTTGTCCGTTACGCACCCAACAATAACGAAAATTGTGAAGGGTTGCTCGACGTCTAGCCTCTCCAAATAATTTTCTGTTTATTGCAGTTAGCCTTTCATTAAAGTATAGTACATTCGAAGTGCCGCTGACGATATCACTGGTGGTAATTCCACGTCTTTTTGCGGCTGCGGACAACAGCTCATCCCGTTTCGACTTTCGTATTAGTTTCACGACAACAGGCCTTGAAATTTCAGACGAAGTAAATTTTTGTTTTGAGCCTACTCGCACCACCTGATCAATGTCAGACTCTAGTAAATCTACTCCTAGTTTTTTCGACGTCACTAAAATTGTATGAGTCAAATTCTCAACCGATTGTTCGGGTATACCAATAATTTCGAGTTCATTTCTTAAGTTGTACTGACCATTTACCGCGATTGCCTGTTGCAGCTCCGTAACCAAAGATTTCAGGCTGTTAATTTCAATATCCTTACTAACTAAACGGTTCTCGTATTCTTTCATCCTTTCTCCAAAAGTAGTCGATACAATACTTAGTTGAGACTTAACGTCAAGTATATCCTGTCTCAGCAATCTAATTTCCTCAACGACCTCTGAAAGACCCGCCGCCATGCTGTTTACTGGAGCGTCAGAGGCCTGTTTGCCCCTACTGCCGCGCATCACATTCACATTGGCAGTTGAAATGGACTGGTTTAGAGCGCGAATCGGTGTGGATGTGTCACTAACCTTCGGTCGTGAGCATGAGCAAGTAGGGCAGATCCATTGTTTCCTATACGTGTCAGTTTGCTTCTCAAAAGTTGCGATTTTTATGTTTAAGCAATCAATATCGTACAGAAAAGTACATGAGACACATTCCATGAAGTACTTCGATGATATAGTCTTACCGCAAGCACTGCAAGCAGAAGGCATCGCGGCAGATCGATGAGCTCGTTTGCGAGGGTAGAGGGTAGATATCACAATTTCTTTTACTAATGTAAAAGAAATTGTGAATCTTTTACATTAGTAAAAGATTCACAATTTCTTCCTCCCCACATGAATCTACCACTTTAGTAGATTAATTTTCGTGTGGTATCCCTTTTAGTTCCACTACTCTCCGCTTACGATAAACAGCAGCAGTGTAATGTGGAATTCAAAATATTTTTTTCGTAACGACCTTTCACAATTCGCTGTTTTGTTATTGATTCAAAATGTTTACCTATTGGTCCTTTTTTGTTTACCAAAACATTTATTTACCATTTGTGAGACACTGTGATTTATTTTATTTTTCCCCTTTAACAGAACTACTTCCACTCTGTTTGAAACTTGTTAGTTCATCACTATACTACTAAGTCACAAAACACACTGTAAAAGCCGTCACCAACAACAACACACGTTCTTTTTATAATTTCTACTAATTCTTGACGGTTATTATCATTTAGGAGTCAGATATAATTAATTATTGTAAAAAAAGGAGCTCACTCACACTAATAATCATTGTTTTCATCATCATATTCTTGCTTTAGGGCTTTGCAGGTTCTATGATTTTTAATATAGGTATATCTTGAGATTTATA
Organism: Phragmatobia fuliginosa; assembly: GCA_932526445.1. Taxonomy (NCBI): domain Eukaryota; kingdom Metazoa; phylum Arthropoda; class Insecta; order Lepidoptera; family Erebidae; genus Phragmatobia; species Phragmatobia fuliginosa. The sequence goes on along the minus strand of OW052064.1, from coordinate 7,134,535 downwards.
ATTTGATTGTTAAGTAACTTAAGTCTTACAACATTAAAATTTGGCTCATCCGAAATATTTTGTTTTCTTGAAATTTATGTAACTTGTAATTATTTGTATTCTGGTCTTTAAATTAGGGCAATGTTAGTTTAAATTGACACAATTATATTCACTTTTAAATTAATTACAGCAGTTCAGAAAAGCACCTCAGCGCAGAGATTTTCTCTGATATGTGAGGGGCACAATATGATGCATTGTAGCCAATAAAATGCCAAAGGATGTCCATCGTAATATATTCTAATTCAAAATTTAAAAACTTTTTTTTTCGGTTGCTCTTTTTATTGATGCTCTAAAGTGATAACAATTAGTAAGTCTCATTTTAGTATCAAATATTCTTGTGAAATAAAACCAATATTATTCCTGAATATAAAACACTACAAATTTTAATTAAATTCTATTTTATAATGAAGTTTTATGCAAACCTTTTCCCCAATAGAACCATGGGGGATATAACCCATGGTTCCGACGACGCTGATCGCAAAAATTAACACTTCGTGGAGGCCCATTTCGTATCTGAAAAAACGAAACCATATCATCAGATTTTGAATTTTAATGATTTGCATAAATACATTTATGAACATTTTTATTATTTTCTTATCAACCCAACTAGTTACATAATTCATAACTTTTTTAGGTTTGCAATTACTCATTGTATAATATAAATTAGGAATATTTTTTCTGATTCTCTATATTCATTCCAATCAAACGTTACATGACACAACATTATTGTTTGATGTTTTTGTTTACAAAAAACAAGTATGAAGCCCCATTGTATGAAGAAGCGTGGGCGCAGATTTAGATGGTATCAAAATGTTTGTGTCGGCATCCTTTAAACCCCTTGCCATCAACTACATCAGTGATATAATTATATTTTAAATAAAACTATTAAAGCATGTGTTATACTAGTTTTATGTACTACCTATTTACGTAACCTAAAAAGCATTTGTATTATCGTTTTTCGTTTGTGAGTGTGAGGCCCGAGGCCCATTGATGCAAAATCATCTCACTAAGCCGCCATAGCCTGGGTCTCTATATTGCATTGTTTGTACTCACAATGAGAATGGTGATCCTACTCTTGAATGCTACTCATGTTTTCCATCAGGCAGAGTAGAGTCACTTTGGTATAAATAAGCATAAAAACCCTAGGACACAGTGATATAGTACTGCCGTATGTCTCCTACGGCAATAGTTACTGCTTCAAATACTCTGCCATAAGAACAGAAAATAAATCTCTTAGTAATGAATTCATTAATTTGCAACATTTCAAACCAGCCTTTCATAAAAGAGAGGGTAAAGTTAAAAATTCAAAGGCTTAATCTTTATATGAACATAATGTAACACATTATGACATCCTACAGTTACACTTACATTTGTCAAACATAAAGCGTCAGGAGTGTGTGAGAGTAGTTTGGCATGTCAATAATTCATATGCGTATATATGTTATGAAAGTTTAACTAAGTAATTATTTTCTAAACTTGTTCAAGTTGCTGAAGGAGGACCTGGGAGAAGTAGATATCATACACAATCACAAGCAAATTTATAGAACACTAGCGTTCTTAACATAAGGGGCTCCGCCCACGTGTATCTCGATTACTGGAGTAAAAAGTAGCCTTGATAAACTGGTAAATAAGCTATATTATTGTAAACTTTCATCCAAATCCGTTCAGTAGTTTTTTCGTGAAAGAGCAACAAACATACATACATTACATAAGTACATACTCGCAAACTTTCACGCTTATAATTTTCAGTAAGGAATATATATTATGTACCTGTGTTGATACGTAATCTTTGTCACAGGTATTTCATATCCCATTTAAACATGGGCGAGCTTCTTTGGCACGGCTGCAGTTGTCCTTAACACATTTCTGAGTAAGTGTTTTTCAGTAGCATTAGTAGTATTCATAAACGTATATTATTATTTTGATTTCATGATTTCGTAACTTCTGAGTAGTGGAACTCTGATCAGAACGAAAAATATATGTTCTTTTGAAAGCATCCTATGTTTTTATTTGTTTTAATTTTAAGATTCAATGGTTCGTTACGTTACGAAAACTTGTCATGCTTAGTTAAATTAAATCTGCTTTGTAAAAAACAAGAAGGAGTAGTGTATCAAATGTTTGAAAATGTTATTATATTTTTTTATATAAATTGCATAAAAAGCTATTAAATCCTAAAGATATATTTTATTGACGGATTACGAAAATCGTAAACAAATTATTTTGAATATAATGTACATTGTAAGCTACGTGGCGTGCAATTGGAGAGGCATATGTCCAGCAGTGCGATTGGCTGATGATGATGAAACTACAAACTGGAATTTCTTTTTAAGGCACAGTTCGACAATATTTGAAAATATAAAATATTTTTGTCGATGATATTACCTGCTACATAGATAACATACATGGGATAAGGTTTTACAAAAGTCCGCCAGCCAGAAGACCATTCATGTTTTTGTTTTTTAATCTTCCATAATCATAACTAAATATTGATATTATATAACATATGTAGGTATTATGACTATTTGCAATATGAAAAGTAAAATGCGTTATTGGTTTTCTTTCACCAAGTCTTAGTAAATTTATTTAATCTCTGCATACGACACGGGTATGGTGAAGGGCGGGATACTTGCGCGGACGCCGTTCGTAGGCAGAAGGTCTGTTGGCTCGTCCAAGCATTACCCGCCCCCGCGTTTAGGCCATTTGACGTCATTGTCAACTTAGTCCTGCGTTGCAATATAGAAACATAAATGTAGTCTTTTTTTTTAAAGTGACTTTTGACAATTACACAAATATAATTAGAATTGTTTACTAAAACGTAGGAGCGCAAATATGTAGGCATGTCTTAAAATGATCAGAAAATAGAAAATCACATAGCAATAAAAAACAATTGTTATACTGATCATGTATACACGTTTGAACATAACATATAATGAACACAAGATAGAAAGATCATTTGGTATTTATTTTACAGTGCCATCAATATCAATAATGTATCGGTGCGTTCTGGCCTTTGAATTCGTCTGTGTAAAAAGTCTCCTTTATCTACACTCACAGGCACAATTAACCGCCCACCTTGTATTTCTTTCAGTTTCCAGTAGCCGGCAAACTTTGACCACTTTTGATGGAAGTTATGTTAAAAGCAGCCATTATGGATAAATAAAATCACAAAAGTCTTAAAAACAGTTTAATAAAAAAATATAGGCCAAAAGTTTCTTTTACAAAAAAATTGCACAAAATTGTGATGACTTTAATTTTGAAGAAAAACGTCCCCTTTCTTTTTAATTTAAATTTTGATAATGAGTGTTACTACATCGGGCCCTAATGACTTCTTAAAGCTGGTTTGGCAATCCATATACGAGGTCTTGAATATCCGACTGAGCGATATTGCGCCACTCCTCTATCGCGGCCGTCTTGAGCTCTTGTAAGGTCGTAGGGGCTGTGATATTTTTGCTTGAATACGTCTTTTCAGGCTGTCCCAAATGTGCTCAATTGGGTTAAGATCGGGATTCCATGACGGCCACGGCATAACTTGAATCCCGAGCTCATCGAGGTATTGAGTGACGCATCTTGCGGTATGGCATCGAGCATTGTCGTGCATTCATTTAAAGGTTTCACCAATAAATGGTGGAAAGGTCTTGTAAGAAATCCTCCACGTATCTTTGAGCGGTCACACCGCCTCTATCAAACACCACTAGATCGGTACGAGTCTCGTAAGAGATACCTCCCCAAACCATTATGGATCCTCCCTGATAAACCACGGTTTCGATTATTTCACATGGAGCAAACCGTTCATTTTGGCATCTATAAACACGCTGACGACCATCTTGACCTCTTAAGGCTATTCTGCTCTCATCTGAGAACAGAACGTTCTTCCATTCTTCCGTAGTCCAGTCAGCATAATCTCGTGCAAAGGCAAGTATTGCTCTACGATGCTGTGCAAGCAGTTGTGGACCGCGAGCTGGATGAAAAGCTCTCAGATTCCTTTCAGTCAGTCTTCTTCTTATGGTACGTTCACTTACAGTGACATTTCTCACTTCAAACGACGTGTGCGCGCTTCAGTAGCGGTGCAAAAGCGATTTCTTAGCACGTTACTTACAACAAAGCGGTCATACAGAGCCGAAGTGCACCGATGTCGGCCTTGACCTTGCCTTCTCGTGTATGAACCAGTCTCCCGAAAGCGTCTGATGGCATCTCGTACCGTAGTTCGAGGTACACCAAACGTACGAGCGATGCGACGTTGGCTATACCCAGCGTCAGCTAAAGTCACTGCCCTAGCAGCACCAGTTGCATCGAGTGACATTTTTTTCAGTCACAAACAATAATCGTACACTAAAAACTAAAATTAAACAATGTTCGCACACGATAGCAGACAAGAACAAGAATTGTAATCAATGTTATGTTTGTGCAACAATGTCAAACAAAGACTAAATTCGAAAAACGCTTCGGTGCTACAAGTTTAAGGGTCAAAATGAGGGTTTAAGTGTTTAGTTTATTGAAAAAGTATCCACTTTACAAAAAACAAAACAATAGATAAACCACAGTTAACATAAACAAACAGGGTGACGAAAAATATAGGTGGGCGGTTAATTGTGCCTGTGAGTGTATTTACAATACTATAACATAAACATGTTATTTCAAAATTTTCCCAACTCCATATGAGATTTTAGGAAATGAGTCTCCACGAATGGTGTAGTAGTCGTAGATTTAGCGTTTACTTCGCCGCTTCCTGAGTCTTGTAGTTTCGATTCGCACTTAGGAGAACAATAGAACACATGTTTGATCCACAAATTGGTTCTTCTGAGTCTGAGTGTGCTCAGAGTCTATTTTATATTACATACAGGATACACGTTATATTCTCTTTCATATATTTCAGAATTTATCTTTTAATAAAAGATAAATAGAGATCAATTCAAAACGTAGCATGTTGATACCTCTTCCTCATTGGATTTAACCGTAAATTAAAGACATTCTTGTAATAAGGGATCTTTAATGGTCTTGCTCTTGTGACATCCAACTCTCGTGGTAAGATAAATAATATAATTTCCTCGACCTTTAGGCCCTTGATCCATAATTACGTTAGTTTAATTCTCTCCCTCTCCTCTAATTCCCAATGCAAGTTATATTAAATTCTGACGTCGTGTCTATGAATCTATGCTGATAAAACATTTCTTTTGTCTATCCTTTTATTTATTTAATGGTCCATTAAATTGCAAGGAACAAATTCTAGAAAGTTTTAAATAATCCTACAATTGTGTGACTCACTCACATAGGAGCGGTGTAGATTACTTTCCCTTTACAAGTCGTCTGGCAGTATATAGACCATTAAAATGCTTTTAGGTCCTGACAGTTACATCAACATTGCGACTAAAATATCGCTATGAGGACTACTCATTTGGAGAATGATATTTATTTAATGACTAGCTGTGCCTGCGGCTCCGCTCGCATCCTACGGGTATGAAAAATAGATGTTGTCCGATTCTCAGACCTACCTAATATGCACACAAAATTTCATGAGAATCGGTCGAGCCGTTTCACAGGAGTTTAACGAGAATTTTATATATATTATTATAATATACCCACTGGGTGTTAATAGCATGGCATATTTAGATGCAGTGAGCGTAGCTGCGCACAGCTGTAATTATCTTAATTCTTGACTTACTTGAAATTCAATATTTAAAAGAAAAACAATTATTAACTTATGAGAATAAAAATAAAAAAAGGCATGCGTGTGGCATGTTAATGAATGAAAGTAGGCGTGTAGTAGCTCTATATTTTTGTCCTTTTTTGCAATGTTTATATTGCAATGTTCTGTAAAGATAAATAAATGGACGACTGTTCTATTGCATAAACCGTATTAAAAAAAATATGATTACACAAATATAAATAGGTTTTCATCACATTTTTATGGTGCCTTTATTATGATGGATCGAGGGCTCGATACTGTAATCACATTTGAGGCGCATTTCTCATTCATAGGTAAGTATTAGACTTTCCACAACTTTTAAACTTTACCAAACAAACTCCTTGAATGTTTCTAATTTAATTTATAATCCGGTAAGTATGCGGGATATTTTTTAGAAAATTATAGTTTTGATCTATTGCATTCATGTACGTACGTACGTACATCAAAATAAGCAGATAATAGAAAGTAAAACTAATTAACTTTCCAGTTTGTTTTTGTCAGGATTCTAATATTGGTCTTAAGTATATTCATCCATTTATATTAATTAGAGAAGTTTACATTTAATGGTAATATGTATTTAGTACAAGGTCCTGCTTTTTTAGGGTTCCAAAGTTCATAACTCGGAACCCTTATAGATTCGTCATGTCCGTCTGTCCGTCCGTCCGTCCGTCCGTCCGTCCGTCCTCGACTTACCGTCCAAACGGTAAGTGCTAGAAAGATGAAAGTTTGCATGAATACGTGTAGTAATTACGTCGACAAAGTGGTACAATAAAATTATGAAATATAATTTTATTTGGGGTACCTCCCCTACACGTAAAGCGGGGATGATTTTTTTTTCTCGAGGCTACCCCATCGTGTGGGGTATCATTAGATAGGTCTTTTAAAAACCATAAAGGGTTTCCTAGACGATTTTTTGATTTAGGTATCCGTTTGCGAGATATTTCACTTTAAAGGGCACTTTTTTGTAAAAAACAGGGCGTCCCCCCCCCTCTAAAAGCTAAACGGCTGGCTCAAAAATTTTGAAAAAAATCGTGATGCTGGTCCATTTAATGAACTTTGAAGGAAAACTATAACCGATTAGATGACTTTCTTAGTTCAGGAGTTATAAAGGCTTATATGGTAAAATGCGCTCACTTGGAAAACGTCATACAAAATTAACGTATTAATACGTAAACATAACAATTATCTATTGGATACGATTTTAAATCCACATACCACTATAGGTGACTGAGGAACCCTTTCCTGTGCGTGGCCTGACACGCACTTGGCCGATTTTAAATATAATTTCATACAGGCAATCTTTGTAATAATGGTCTGTGCAAAGGTTGCCTGTAAAGGACACTAAATATATAAAAAAAACTGCATTGATTGCATACAGTATGCCTGTATACTAATTTAACTCTTATACTATAAAATATTGAATCGATGTCGATAAAACGAGTAAACATTGACAAATCGATATATCGATTGGAGCTTCCATTTCGCGAGATTTCCAGTATAGAGATTATCTGCTTGAACTGGTTCATGAGTGGGCGAATATAGTGTTGTTGTTAAACTAAGCTAGAATTTATTTGTAACAAAGTATTTGCAGTTGAATGAACATAGTCTTAATTATAAAATCTATTTGAACTGTGAAATTGCATTTTGTCAATTCTTATTTATTCATTCAATAAATTTGGTAATTACGAAACATTATATTTGAGCAATCATAATTAGAGAGCTAAGACAAAGGATGTTCTTGTAGTTGTGTTTACCATTAAAATTGTACCATACTACACAAAACAACAAAAAAAAACATAAACACCTGAATATACTTTCCCAAAGGATTTTGGTGTGTTGAATTTATTAGATATTCTAACCTAAAGGTGCAAAATACGCCGATTTTGCCTATTTTTGAGGTTCTGTTATTCTTGAAGTTTTAGTATATCTATAAACTCTATAGAATTTAAAAGTAAAAGTCTCGAACTTTCAAATGGTGTGGTTTGTTAAAATATTCTGTTTCTTCGTTGAAATATTATACTTTGAAATTTTCATCAAAAATCATAAAAAAATCGTTATAATAAAAATGCTAAAAATTCAAAATACGATATTTCTACAAAGAAACTCAACGCCATTCGAAAGTTCAAAGCTTTCACTTTAAGAGTAGTTTTCTAGGTATACTGAAACTCGAAGGATCACAAAACCTCAAAAATAAGCAAAAAAAGCATTTTTTGCACGTTTAATTTAAAATATCTCATAATCCTGACGTGCTAGAGCGATGCTGCGACTGTAATTGAACTCAACACACCAAAATCCTTCGGGACCGTATATTCAAGTATCTGTGAAAGAAATTTTGTTACATTGTGTTATTATTACATAAAGTTCAATGTTTGGTCGGTAGCTTTTAGGTATCAAACATTAGATTTAGTATTTCTTTAAATTAGTTACGGTAACAGGTCAACAATTTACTGCAGTGTAATAAAGTCTGCGGTATTTAAAGATGTGTTTATGTTGTTTGTTTATGTTTATGTTAAACGAATGCTCCGATAACCATTTTTTAAGATAATATAATTATAGCTTTTATTTTAAATTATGTAATAAACAGACCATTAGCTACAACTTAATTGGCATTACTAAGTTATGAAGTACTTACCTATCACCATTCTCATAACTTAATTGAAGTGTAGAGATGATAGAGTGTATACTTTTAGTAAAAAAAAACTTGATGATCACGTTGCACAATATTTGTCTTTAAAATAACAGACATTATTGTGAAAGGTATCTTGAACAAGATTTTTTTTTAAACTATAAACAGATTACGTAAAATTTTTGATTAAATTTATAAGGCCTTTGTCATACGGGCTATTAGTACAAATCTGTAGATACCTCAATCATTAAAATATATTTAGGGGCTACGGTTGCACATATATAGACTACCAAAACTATTGCCTACCAATTTTTTGCCTAACTATTTTTACCCAAATAATAATTATTATACTAATGTATAGTATATTATTTGGGCAAAAATATCTACTATGTGGCATTTAACAGAGATATTTTTTTACCTGTACAGGTAAGAAATACTTTTTATCAAATTACTTTAACGTAAAATTATTTTTATTTATTTATGAAGTAACAGGAGTGTTTGTATGTAATATCAAATAAACAGTTTTTTTTACTAAATGCATATCAAAATAAATATGGTATTAACATCAAAAAGACAATTTTCAAAATTTTGCTCTATCTGTCTGTCTGTCCACAAGTTTCAGCTAATCGCTGGAGCGGCTGGACCGAATTTAATGGGACTTTTTCTGGCTGAAAGATATCATCTCTCTGAGTTATCAGACCTAAGGAGTGACTTAGACTATTTTTTATAGAGTAGCTTCTCTACGCGGCGTTACTCGCGATTAGCATAATAACCATGGGTAACACCGCGGGACTCAGGTAGTATATTAATAAATCTACAAATTATATGACTGTGGTAATTAGATTTTCATCATCACATCACATTAATATCATAAATAAATAAAACCCATGAGCCTGAGCAATATGTATATTGTGACATATATGCGGAGGCTTGTTGTTAGCAACTTGAAGATATTATTGTATTAACCATAAGTATATTAGTCTGTAAGCCTTCTTCAAAAGTAAAATAAATCACTCTCGGATATTACTCATGCTTTCCATCAGACTGTGTGACGTCACTAAGGTAGGCATAAATAGGAGTGATAGGCTTATCCCGTTATGATTGGAGACCGTGAAACAAAAAAGGTATTTTAAATATATCTTTCAGAAAATGTTAAATAATTTATATTATTAATTAGTGAGTGGCAGGAGCTGGATGCGAGAAGCCCAAAATCGATCAAAGTGGTGTGCAATGGGAGAGGCCTATGTCCAGCAGTGGACTGATATAGGCTGATGATGATGATGATGATGATTAGGAAAACTTCCAGACCAAAAAAATGATTACAGATTTTTTATGATTAACTACTTAGCGTGTAGTCAACCTATCGTCGTCCACTGCCGAACGAAAGTCTCCGAGGAGCGTACATCACGAACAATACAAAAGATAATCAATTTTTTCCCTTCTTTCTAAGGATAATTTTTCCTTCCTATGCCTAGCAATGGACTGTTAATAGTCGTTGATAATGATGATGACATAACAATTAACCCTGTTAAAATAGTAATTTATTATTATTATTATTATTATTATTATTATTTATAGACAGGCAGCCAGTTGAAACAACTGATATAAGCCTGCATCTTGATAGATTCCAATCAGTTTTTCCCCTTCAATTTAAGCAAGTAAGTGTCCAGTCGATTTTTAAATTGGTTTAAGTTTTGGGCAGAAATAACTAATTTAGCAGTGTGTAGTTAAACAAAATTGAGTCATAGGCTAACGTAAATATATTAAAAATCAAATAACGCTACGAAATTTAAATAAAGATGTTTATCCAACCTCGAACGTCACAAAGGTAAAAATAGAGATGACAAATTACAAGAAACAATTGATCCCGGATCCCGGATCAACGACTAAACATACACAAACGTACTACGAGACTGGAATTAGTAATGAGATTGCGTTTACTGATACAGTATCATTTGTTTCGATAACAACGTGCTACACGTCAACACCCAAAATATACATATTGATCACGTGAGTTTCATTTATTAAAATACAGTTAAAGCTTAGATAGGTATATTTTTGTAAGTTAGATTTTTTTTACCCAACTACAGCAAAGTCAAAAGGAAGCGTAATATTTTTAGTAGTTTATATGTTTGTATGTTCCTCCGTCGTGTTTAAACTACTGAACCGCTTTTGATGAGTGAGGTTCTCATAGATTCGTAATAATGACGCGGTTGAAAGAGGCTATATAAATTTTATCAAAAGTATTTACGCAGTCGGGAGGTTTTAAAACTGTTTAAAACTGAGTTCTACACAGTGCTTTATACTACACCTGTGAGGAACATTTAAATTATTTTTAAATAAAATCAAAACGTGAGACACCATGTAAGACCCAATTTAGCTTATTATTTGACCAATATTTCGCGCTTCTTTTGTTTTTTTTTTTATTCTTCACAAAAGGATGTCAGTGGCACGGAGATTCCATATTTGAGGGCTATAGATTCAAAAGCGCCTCTATCCCATTTCAAGCTTTTATTGTTTTTTCAAATGCTGGCAATGATATTCTACTTCTTACACTGTATATTGAATTAGTTTAGTTTTATAAATATAATTTAATATCAATCCACCACTTTATTCTATTCAAATATGTTTTTAATAACAAGTAGTAGTACAATAAATGGTTTTAGTATTATTCTGGAAAAAAAATAAAAAGTGGATAGAAGCGGTTTTGAATCTATACCCCTCATTTAAGTTATATGAAAACTCCTTGGGCAGGCGCGCGCCATAGATAAGATAACACATATGAGAAATGAAAATTCATACAACTTTCTCTCCCGCTAAAACACGTTAGGAATGGATTTTCATACATTTTTTCCTCACGCTTTTTCAGGTCAAGGAAAAGACTAACGTTCTCTTTTCATTTTCAGGGAATATTGACTACTGTTCCGATCAGGTGTAGTATAAAAATAATTATGTAACTACAAGAAGTAAATCTGTAAGAAACAATTGTCTACACTATAATTTTGAGGTTCAAATAACTGTTTACCCTCACTTAGAACTTAAGTGAATTTTAAATAGACATACACTCAACTTGACATACACGTCCCAACTCTTTACAGCAGCAGTTGAACCGTGGAAGCGTAATAGACAGTCAGATTAACATACAGACAAATAGAGTTAATTTCGAATTTAAAATATTAATATGGATTTACGAAATTTTATTTTATTTTATTTTATTTATTTGGGACAAAAAACAGTTATACATTATAGTTTTTACAAAAAAATAAATAACAGATTGTGTTTAAAACATATAACCCACACTATTGTCCACAGGGTGATAAATGGTATAGGGTAAGTTAACGGACGTGCGCTATACAAATATAAAAGAGTGAGGGGGGGGGGTGTTGAGATAATTTTTTTAAACAAAAAGAGATTCCGTAGCAATTTTTTTAAATTTAGTATGAGTGAGGGCGAATATGTCCAAATGCATGAAGTGCGAGTTGTACGTCTTTAACAGTCGGTGAAGAGGTGCACGCTCTCCTGCATTAGTCTTACACTTTTCTGTAAAGAATAATCGAGGTACGCGCACCTCCCTCCGAATAACAGTTCTAGGAACCACATAACAAAGCTTATTTGTCAATGCTGTACAGTACAGTAAGTAGTAGGTTTTTTGAAATCCTTACATGAGCGCATGACGAAACCATACATCCGAAAGGCCTTACTAATAATGTTGTCAATATGTATGTGTAACTGTAATTTAGAATCGAAATAAAAGAAAATACGTAGTTTTGCATTGAATATAGGCAATATAATTTTACCCTAAACATTGGTGAATATATCGAGGTTCAACATTTTTTCAAAACTGTAGGAATTTTTATCATTCATAGAATTTAGAAAAACGCTATTTAGAAGTAATCTGAAAGACCTTAAAAAGTGTATCTGAAGTGTATTGTATGAATTTGCACTCAAAAAACTTTAAATTTAGAAATGGAACACCACCTAACTTGTGACAAGTAAGACCTAATTTAACTCAAGAGTAATACGGATTTCATTCTGGCCACTTACAAGTTGTTTTTGCGTGATGAAAAATTCTTTCTTTTTACGTCAGTGTTTTGTTTTATAACTTCTTTACAAAGTTAGTGAATTGTGTAGTTGAAGTTTATTTTAAATAGTGTAAAATAATATATTTAGATAAGTACAAGGTTTGGGATGCAGCGATAATGTATGTATTGCTATTTATTTTTTAGGTTAGGTTAGTAGTCTATTCTTGCAAATACGAGTATTAATTTGTCTGATTAACTCGCAACGAACATACAACTAAGAGGGAGGGACAATCTTGATATAAAGTCATTGAGATTTATTCTATAAATTCCGTTGTACTGTTTCCATTAATTAGTAGTATTGAGGGAACAAAACAACATGTGATACCTATCACTATAAAAGTAATTGTACCAAATATTGACTGGCATAGTTTTTGCAAAAACTTTAAGAGTTTTGACTGTAAACTGTAAAGATCGTCGTGAGCGTGACGTAACAAAAAACCTGAGTTGGCTATACTTCTTTTACTAAACTTAGAATTTGGTAGTTCTTTTAGAATATGACAGCTTTTTTCCGCTGCTCCACATATATGTTATTACTTTTGCGGTTAATATAGCCTATATAATATTCTATAGGTAAAATAATTTTCATACTGGGTTTAATAGATCCAAATATAACTTCCTACATCACAAATTCAAAAAACTTACCTCTTTTATAAGATTAGTAAAGAAATGTAGATAAGGTGAAAATGAGCAAACATACAGGTCATCTTTAGAGTAAGGGACCAACCTGCCTCTTAATACAAACTCAAAAGCTACAAGTGTGTGAGGGTCACCCTTAGAGCTCTCCCTACACCAAAATTATAGATTGTATTTATATAGAGAATATGTATTAAAGTAGATGATGATGATGAACCGTAGTTCTTACATATTTATAACTAACCGATATTTTCTCTAATTCTCATTGAAGCTAACAATATGAGAGCTATAGCCTTAAGCGAGAAAACATCAGAAATAATATTCTCCGCTTCACTCCGAAATCCGCTTCAAATTAACGAATCGAGAAACAACTTTGGTATCACACTTTTTTTTTTTTTTTTTTTTTTTACGTGTGGAAATCCCCGCGGACCGTCACCCCGTCGGGGGTTACGGCGGGGTGGTGTGTCGGACTCGAACCGACTAAAACCACACGGTGTGACCCTCTCTGCGCCTTTGTATTGGAAGGAGTCCAGGGAGGGGATTTCCTTCTGGACTCCAACCAGCGCCTGCCCGCACTGTTGCGGGCACCACCTCAAGTGTGTATTCTCTAATTGGGCAACGTCCGGTCACACGCGGACGCCGCCCCCTCGCGGTTGGCCTCTACTGCGGACGGACGGGAAACCCGTCCCGCCCATCCGCGGCCACTCTCAGGGCGGCATGAGACGCAGATATGCGCGCCTCCGCCGCCCAGGGCGCCGGCGGCGGATCGGGTCCGAGTGGATATCGTCCTCCCGGGCCTTCTCCGCCACCTCCTTCTGCAAGATTACGTCCTCGCAGAAGGTTGCGACCGCGGTAAAACAACTGTCACTGCCGGCCATCGATCTTATGACGGCCGGCAGCGAGAGATCCCCTCCGATGACTGCAGTGAGGACCCGGCGCTGCGCCGCCCAAGCGGGGCAGACCGCCAGCGTGTGCTGGGCCGTGTCCTCACTGCAGTCGCAGTGGTGGCAGGCGGGACTCGGTTCCCTCCTAGCGACCGAGTGCAGATACTTTCCGAAGCAACCGTGCCCGGAAAGCACCTGCGTCAGCCGGAAGGAAAGGGTCCCGTGCTGCCGCCCTGCCCACTCCGAGATGACCGGCTGAAGAGCCTCCACGGCGGCGAAGCCAGCGCGTGGGGTCTCCAGCCGGAACGACCATCTCTGCATGGTGGCTCGGCGAGCGGCTTCGCGCCACTCGCGCACGTCCTCGGGCGGAGGGCGAAAGCCATTCTCCGCCCGGAAGTCAGCCACTCGCCGATAAACTTCGGCGAGCACTTCCGCCTCCAAATCCCACGGGGGTGTTCCGGCCAAGGCACACGCCGCCTCTGTGGACACCGTGCGGTATCCACGTATGGCTCTGACCGCCAGTATCCGCTGGGGGCGCCAGAGGCGCGCCCTGTTTTGGGCGGACAGAGCCGCCGCCCACACCGGTGCACCGTAAAGTGCCATCGACCGGACAACCCCCGTGTACAGCTGCCTAGTGGGGACACTGGCCCCGCCCAAATTGGGCAGAAGTCGCCCTAGGGCGGAGGCAGTGCCCACCAATTTAGGTCCAAGCTGTCGGAAGTGCTCGTCGAAGAGCCACCTACCGTCGAGGACCAGACCCAGGTACCTCATCTGGGCCCGGACCGGTACGAGGACCGAGTTGACCTCGATCGAGGCGCCGGCGGGCGGACCGCGACGGGGCCCATGAAATAGCAGGGCCTCCGTCTTCTCCAGGGCCACCCGCAGACCCAACGCCTCGATGCGCCCGACCACCTGGGAGACTCCCGTGGTGGCCAGGCGCGCCGCCTCCTCAAAGTTTGCCCCCCGGGCCGTGACCAGGGTGTCGTCTGCGTAACAGATTACACCCAGCCCGGGGGGGAGACGCCCTCGCAGGGCCCAGTCGTATCCCATGTTCCACAGGAGTGGTCCTAGGACAGACCCCTGTGGAACACCGCACGACATGGCCCTGCGTCTCAAGGCGCCATCTCGGTCCTCATACTCGACGGTACGCTCCTCTAAATAGTCTGCCACCAGCCGCCTCAGGTACCCTGGCACTCCGTGGTATTGGAGTGCGGCCCTGATGCAGCCGAATGGCAGACTATTGAAGGCGTTGGCGATGTCCAATGACACCGCCAACACCACTCCGCCGCCTCTCACCGCCTCTTCGGTCACGGCCCTCAGGCGCAGGATCGCGTCGACCGTCGAACGCCCTTCTCGGAAGCCGAATTGGGCGTCCGACAGGTCGGGCCCCACCTCGCTGAGGTGCCGGACGATGCGGGCAGAGAGAACCCTCTCGAACAACTTACCCGCCTCGTCCAGCAACACGATGGGCCTGTAGGCCGCTACCGAATCGGCAGGCCGTCCATGCTTTTGGATCAAAACCAGCTTCCCGCACTTCCAACGCTCAGGGAAGCGTCCGGACGCCAGGCTAGCGTCCAACACTCCCCTGAGGTGGTCCGACATGTAGTCGAGGGCACGGGCCATCACTCGGGCTGGAACCCCGTCCGGCCCGGGGGCGGTGTTCTTGGATCGAATCCGCAGAACAGCCGCCCCTACCTCAGATTCCCTGACAGGCGGAACATCACCCACGCTGCCCCGACGACGACCACGACGGGCCATCGACGGGGGTGTGTGTTCCGCCCGCTGCGGGAATAGGCCCTCGACCACTTCCTGCAGGAAGCTGGGCTGGAGAGTCTCCGTAAGGGGGGGGCCCGACGTGCGGAGCTTGTTACGCACCGCACGATAAGGGCGACCCCAGGGGTCACGCTCCAGACTCTCCAGCATCTCTTTTCTGCTCGCGTCTTTGGCGCGGCAAATGGCCAGCCTCAGAGTTTCCCGAGCTGCTCGGTACTCCTCGTGAAGCCGGTCCACCTCCTCACCGCCTCCGCGGTGACGTCGCCGACTCCGGGTGTGGGACCTCCGGGCACGTACGCAGGCCGCACGGAGGTCCGCCAACTCCTGGGAACTTTGGTATCACACTAGCTTAACCCATTCATGCGCGTTAATTTAATTATTCACAAAATTACGTTACTCGAGATAAAAAGTAGTTCTATCTCCTATTCCAGAAATGTAAACGGAACATTTGCTTCAAGAGTCGTAGCGAAAATAGGCTTATTACATCAAGAACTTGTACTTTTATGTAATCGTTATCATGCTGGTAATGTATAGACAGGTATTAGTACATTTTTATTTGCAGCTTTGGAAAACAATAATAATACAAACTTTTTTGCAAGGTAATTTCTAAATAAGATGACCTTCACAAGTGCAACAAAATGACCTGTCCTATGTTATCGTTTCTCTGTTAAAAATATACAAGATAATCGATCATTACTCACAATCAGATCCATTTTAACGAATCGTCATAAATAATCACGACAAAATGAAAGTTAACGTACAACATTGAATAGAAAGAAAGAAAGCCTAACAGAAAATCATCTTGATACTCAACCTTTTCGTAAAAGACCACCAAAAATTTCGCTGTTTGTCGACTTACTCTCTAAATTATTGATAAATTTACTTCTAAGCTTAAAACATATCAGTGCTAAGCGAGTCACACCGAAGGGTGGGGGAGAGAGGAGTGAGTAATGCACACCGTCCATTTTGAGTTGCGCACATCAATACCCAGGTCCTTACTGCGCAGGTCTAGACTCAGATATAAATGAAATCCAGGTACCAAGTTATCGATCGGTACACGACGGCCCTAGTGACCCCCAGTACAATATTAAAGTAAATGAATGTTCTCGAACAAAAATTGAATGCGTGTTGTTGTAGTGTGTAGCATAGTGTTCTTAACGATTAGGCAGTTATTCTTTGTCTGTTTATTATTAAATGTTCCATAATAACACTAAAACGCAATTTATAAACAGCGTTAGAACTTTGCAAATTGTTATAAATTATTCAAGAACAAATCTTGTTCTATCGTGTTTTTGACGTGACTTTGCCTATAAATCAAATATTAGATTTATTATGACTCAATTATCATGAATAGATAAGCGAATCCAATTATCGTTTGTATGTCCAAGCATTATGTAAGATATGAGAACGTTGTTTCAAAACGGAACCTCCATCTCCATTAAAACAAGGTAAATAACTATTTAGACTTGTTGCGCACCGAAACTAAGACAGGTCTTTGCCAAAGTATATTAGGTATGAATGACTGATCTGTGCCACTTTGTTGCGAGTGCGTAAATCATAATGCTTAATTTTATGAATGCAACAGAAAAGTTGAAGACATATTTTTAACATGATAAACAATGTAAACAATGTAAATTGTGGAAGAAAAATGATTCTTTACATTTATTTAATGATAATAAATCTATATATATAAAAATCGGCCAAGTGCGTGTCAGGCCACGCACAGGAAAGGGTTCCTCAGACACCCATAATGGTACATGGATTAGAAATCGTATCCAACGGATTTGTTATGTTTACGTTTTAATGCGTTAATTTTGTATGACGTTTTCCAAGTGAGCGCATTGTACAAGTTAAGCCTCTATAACTCCTGAACTAAAAAAGTAATCTAACCCGTTATAGTTTTCCTTTAAAGTTCATTATATGGACCACTATCACGAATTTTTTTAGATTTTTTGAGCTAGCCGTTTAGCTTTTAGAGGGGGGACGCCCTGTTTTTACAAAAAAGTGGCCTTTAAAGTAGAATTTCTCGCAAACGGATACCTAAATCAAAAAATCGTCTTAGAAACCTCATATTGTTTTTAAAAGACCTATCTCATGATACCCCACATGATGGGGTAGCCGCGAGAAAAGAAAAACATCCCCACTTTACGTATAGGGGAGGTACCCCAAATAAAAATAATTTTCATAATTTTATTGTAGCACTTTGTCGACGTAATTAAAATACATATTCATGCAAAGTTTCATGTTTCTAGCACTTACCGTTTGGACGGTAAGTCGAGGACGGACGGACGGACGGACGGACATGACGAATCTATAAGGGTTCGAAGTCATAAACTTCGGAACCCTAAAAATGAAACCCGTTTTCCTTGGTCACGGCATCACGCGTGAACGGCTGGACCGATTTCGCTAATTCTTTTTTTATAACATTCCTTGAAGTACGAGGATGGTTCTTACGGAGAGAAAAATTTAAAAAGTTATCTGAAAAAGTCTTAAATCAACAATTTTCTATATTCCCATACAAAAGATTCGCAACAATACTGAAAAGTCAATTTGAACTTTAATACCATAACATAAAGTTTAAGTTTTATTGGAGGGGTTCCGAGAAGGCAAAAAACAATTGAGTGATGTTGAATCGACTGTGAAACTAGCTATGAGCTTAGATATGAGCGGCGACTCGTGGCGTGCCTCGTACATTTTTATACTTTTGATATTACCGCTCGGCGTTTCGCTCTTAGCTACCGCTAACAGCGGTAAGGTCGTAAACGGGCCGTTAGGCGGTACGAAGTTCGCGGGGTCAGCTCGTAAATAAATATAAATATTTTTCGGATTTCTTACATACAACGCCATCTAGTCCCAAACTAAGCAGAGATTGTCTTAGTAACCATAATGGTTACTAAGACAACTGGTATACATAAACATAGTTTTTTTTGTAAATACATACATATTATACATAGAAAACACCCAAACTCCAAAACAAGTATTTGCGTATCATACAAATATTTCGTTCGACCCGGGAATCGAACCCGAGAGCTCTCGATGAGCAGCCGCATTTACGGTAACCACTAGACCAACAAGGTAGTTTTTGTTATTCCATAATGCGATATATTTGCACTATCTACAGTTCTAAATTAAAGGCGATCTCTAGTAATGGCTTTTTTATGGGCAACGCATGCAGTAATATCTGATGCCCATGCCATCAGATATTACTACCTCAACTTAAACTTTTCGATCTTCCAATAGGCTATGCAGGATATCTTTGCACTATCTTTAAGAGAATAGACGGATAGCTTAAAAATACCCCAATGGGAAATAACAGATTATTTTTGAGGCTTTCAAAAATCTTAAAGCTATAAATTTGTAATTACTATTTACATAAATTTCAAAAAAATAGTGGGTCTACATTTTTAAACAGGTTTTAAAATTTAAATTGAAGCTACTAGTTCAAATGGAGAATCATTAAAGGGCTTGATGTTCACATTGCAAAATATATTTTCTTTACTATATTTTATTAATATTTAACTCTTTGTCTCCGAAGTCTGTAAAGCAGTGCGCTGACGGGTGACTTTTGTCGCTGTGACAAAAAAATTTTTGTCATGTCGCGTCGCGTCTCAACATCTGAGTGCGCACACGGGGAATGACAGTCACTAAACATTTTTGTAAATCCATGGTTCATTTATCGATATGCATTTGGAGGAGACAGTCATTATTTGCGAATTCATACGGCGTAAAAGTTTACGAATGAGTGTAGAAAGATTTAATGAATTACTGCATATTTTCAAAGTATTCACCACATAGTTTAGTACACTTTTCCCTTCGCTCAAACCACTAATTATAAATTTTATTCCACTTTAAAGTTGGGGTGTTAAAAATGTTTTGAGATTCAAAATTTAAACACATTCGAATATAGAACTGTTCCAAATTCAAAATTGCCGTTAAATATGGAAACGACAGAACTTATAAGGCATGCCTAGTATTTATTATATTATAGTATATATATTATGCAGGCACCACACTTCGCTATCCGCTATTCGTTATGCGGGTTATTCGCGCGCATACGGCGAAGTGTGGAGAGTATATTCGCCAATATTCGCTTTATTCGTTAAGCCGAATAGCGAATACGCATATCCGTCGACTTGTCGGTTTTTTGACACACTTTAAAGGACACGAATAACGCGAATACGTGCATCGACTGCCCACACTTCGGAGGGCTAGTGAAGTGCCCTGTGCATAGTGTGCATAACTAACAACCATAGACTATAAAACAGTTTTCGAAATAGATAAATCAAATTAACGATTAAAATAATCTATAATATGATCAAAATAATTAGACTTCATTTAAGTATTGTTTCTGTCAATTTAATAAAATAAAAAGGGAATTAAAATAATATGTTTCGTTCGTTCGTTGACCAATAAAAATGACAATGTCCTGTGCTCATCTAACAACCATAGACTATAAAACACTTTTTGAAATAGAATAAATCGATTAAACGATTAAAATAATCCATCATATGATCAAATTAATTAAACTTCATATAAGTATTGTTTTTGATAATTTAATAAAATAAAAAGGAAAATAAAATAATATGTTTCGCTCGTTCGTATGGATTCGTTTCGTTCACCATAAAAATGACAATGACACATCTCTACAACACACATATTTGCCTTATTTGACATACCAGTTCGAAGTGTGGTTACGTGTTTGTTGTTTGCGCGCATAACATTTATTCGGGCGAATACGGCGTAGACACATAACGAATAGCGAATAACGAAGTGTGGTGCCTGCTTTATATGTCAGAATATTCTTTTAATCTTTTAAAAGCGGAGAGCGGGCACGGAAAATGGCGTCAGGATAAACTGCTTTGTAGGGATTTTTGGTTCGATTCGAATCAGAACATGAAGAATCGATTATTAAAAAAAAACGATTTCTAAAAGATCGATTCTAAATCTTTTCTGTATTTACAATATAAATATAAATCCATTTTATGAAAAACAATAATATTCATCAAACAATCTGTTTGATCTCTTATCAGTAAAATAATCGATTTTTTAGTTCAAGGAATTCGATTATAACAATTATTTTTATGACCATATCAAATTAATACATTCAGCTAATTGTAACTATTGTAAATATTTTTATACCAACACAAAAAATCGACAGTCGATTTTTAAGGGTAAAAATCGATTTTGTCAATCTATTCAGTACAAAATTAAATTTTTTGGGCCGAAACATTGATTCTTCGATTATTGTGTAATTCTCAAAATTAAATAACATCTGGTAATCTTTCAACCAGTGTTCACTTAAACAAATTATATCATATTTCATTTTCTCTAAAACAATTCAAGCTCTAGTAATTTCGAAGAAAAACCTTGAATATTTTATTAGAACAACTTCAAGGCATACTGTTTAGACCCTTTATGATAATGTGGTGATTGAACGCTAGGAGACACTTTTGTTTTGATTACAATGCTATTTCAAGTTGTCTGAAAATATAAATAAAAAGTTAGGCCTTTCCGCTTTCCGCTTTTGGCTTAGGGCACGGGCAGAAACTGTTTTGTCACCCGTGCGCGCGCTTCTATCAAAATCTAGCGGCGCGCTGACAGTTTTGTCACAGGCTTGTTCGCAGGCCCAAAACAGTTTTGTCATCCGATTGTCACGTCGCAACGTGCGCGCATCTCCATATAATTCTACAGCCATAATGAAAGTGACAAAACAGTCACAGTGACAAAAGTTTTCCGTGCGCGCAGGGCCTAAGACTAAAATCTGAAATTAATTGTAATTATTTAATATCTAAATATGTAAAATAAATCCTATACACGAGATCCTCGATGGGTGAGTCCAACTACCTCTTTACCGGTTTTTAGGGTTCCGTAGTTCATGGCTCGGAACCCTTATAGAATCGCCCTGTCCGTCCGTCCATCCTTGCCCTACCGCCCAAACGGTTGATGTTAGGAAGATGAAAATTTTCGGTCGCTAGGAGGGAACCGAGTCCCGCCTGCCACCACTGCGACTGCAGTGAGGACACGGCCCAGCACACGCTGGCGGTCTGCCCCGCTTGGGCGGCGCAGCGCCGGGTCCTCACTGCAGTCATCGGAGGGGATCTCTCGCTGCCGGCCGTCATAAGATCGATGGCCGGCAGCGACAGTTGTTTTACCGCGGTCGCAACCTTCTGCGAGGATGTAATCTTGCAGAAGGAGGTGGCGGAGAAGGCCCGGGAGGACGATATCCACTCGGACCCGATCCGCCGCCGGCGCCCCGGGCGGCGGAGGCGCGCATACCTGCGTCTCATGCCGCCCTGAGAGTGGCCGCGGATGGGCGGGACGGGTTTCCCGTCCGTCCGCAGTAGAGGCCAACCGCGAGGGGGCGGCGTCCGTGTGTGACCGGACGCTGCCCAATTAGAGAGTTTAGAGTTGAGATGGTGCCCGCAACAGTGCGGGCAGGCGCCGGTTGGAGTCCAGAAGGAAATCCCCTCCCTGGACTCCTTCCAATACAAAGGCGCAGAGAGGGTCACACCGTGTGGTTTTAGTCGGTTCGAGTCCGACACACCACCCCGCCGTAACCCCCGACGGGGTGACGGTCCGCGGGGATTTCCACACGTTAAAAAAAAAAAAAAAAAAAAAAAAAAAAAATAGGAAGATGAAAATTTGCACGAATATGTGTTGTAATTACGTCGACAAAGTGCTACAATAAAATTAATTTTATTTTGGGTACCTCCCCTACACGTAAAGTGGGGATGATTATTTTTTCTAGAGTCCCTCCCATCATGTGGGGGATCATTAGATACTCTTTTAAAAAACGTTGTGATAATTTTGAATCAATTTTTCGATTTAGATATTTGTTTATGAGTTCTTCAACTTGAAAAAGCATTTTTTTTTTCTAAAAACAGGGCGTCCCCCCTTTAAAAGCTTAACGGCTGGTTAAAAAAATTTGAAAAAATTCATGGTAGTAGCCCGTTTATTAAACTTTTAAGGAAAACTATAGCAGTTTTGATATTTTCTTTATTTTAGAAGTTATAGGGCCCTAACTTGTAAAATGCACTCACATGGTAAACTTCGTACAAAAATAAAGACATAATAAGTTAACAAAACAATTGTTTAATGGACACGATTTAAGATCTACCTACCATTATGGGTGACTACGGAACTCTATTCTATGCGTGGCCTGACACGGACTTGGCCAATTTTTTTACGTATACTAGTTCAACTATATTCTACCAATAGTACGACACTACCATTCACTGGATATCTGCATATTCAGTGATTTTCTAAATAAATGTACCTATGTGTCTTCTTGAACATTTATAATATGTAGGTGGGTACCTCCTTTCAAAGGAGAGGCCTATGTCCAGCAGAGGACTGCTAAAGGCTGTTGATGATGATGTTGATTTGGTTTTTTAATTATGTAAAATATATTAATTCCTATTAAAATAATATACTGTTTGTACTTTGTAGGTGGTAAAAGGCTTAATGGATCGTGCAGGCAGGCGTGTTGGAGTTTGAAGTGAAAAAAATTTAACTTGGCGAACCGAGATTGCGAATCGATTTACGTACAATAAGGTTAGATAAAGTTATCATTCATTACATATTCTGCATTCTGATTGTTTTCTTTTTATAGTTTTCTTTTTTTTTCTTACATAGGTAAGTGAATATTTGGTATTCTCGTGCAGCATGAAAATATTGTACCTAGTTCCAGCCTCGCACCTTTGAGCTAAATTGAATGGCTATCGCAAATACTTAGGCTTCGGAAAATTGATTTAAAAAACAAGGTATGTGAGATATCTTTTTTAAAATTATCAATTACTAATTTTCAAGAGTGGTTATGATCGCTCTTACTGCAATCATTTGTTCATTATTATAAAGTTAATGTCCTACCCGATCACATTATCTCGAGACCTGGCGTCGATGGCGTCACCTCGTGTCAGCGCTCTGTTAAGGTGCGCAAAACAAGTATCCTCTAGTAGGATATTATTATAAACAATAAGATTTCCAACAAAACAAAGATTGTGTTAATTAATTTAATGTAGGTAATATTATTATAATGATATGATTAAAATGATGAAAAATAAATGAAAAAATCTTGGTTAAGTGGGTACAAGAAGTGTTTATTGTATAATTTGTATATGTCCAAACTTAACAGAAATGTCCAACGTTGCAACAAAAACAATATTTTAACGTAACAGCAATAACAAAATAACAATAAAAGTCCAAACGTAACAATGAAATGTTTAAAAATATACCACGAAAACAAGTCGACGCGTATCTGCAACGATAGTGCTAACCGTACTGACGCGCAGTGGCGAGCGCGGGGACGTGAAAGGAGAACGGGGCGGGAGGCTCGCATTCCAGCGAGGTCTCGAGATAATGTGACCGGGTTGTATGTATAATTTTACGTAGGCAGTCTAGGCGAAGCATGGCGCAGGCGCGTTATCAAGGCTCTCAGTACAAATAATATTAAATATAGAACATCTATGTGATATTGATTGAGTTACACTTTTAAAGAATAAAAATCTTTAATGTATGAAATCAAAAACAAAAAATACAGAAAAATGAATGGTTCTAATATTGAGTATAGCAATAATAGCAATAGAAGAAGAGTAGGCTTACTAGTCCAAGCCGGAACTCTTTGTCGTGATGTTGACGTTCTTTCAATAAAAATCAGCATTTTTATATTTTCATGTTAGGTTAGATAGAAATAAAATAATCCTTATATCAAACTCACACTACGCACAATATTTGCATAAAAGTATACGTAAAAAATAATTTTGAACTTCTATATATTAACAACAGTTTCAAAATTATTCAATATTATTAACAGAGTTTTTCATAATTATTAAACAACGTAATTGTAAAGTTTTCATTTCCACGGTAACTGTTGAATAGTGTATGGTAAATAGCAATATCTTTACCTATCTACTGCCACGTGTGGGTTGTGGAAAGGTCTGAAAGTCCGCGCACGCGTACTGTGGATGACTCCTTTGGAATTTTCCGACAGAATGCTTGGGAATAAGAAAAATGCTGGGCTGGACTAGTCTATTGATTAATAATAATATAAGAACTCAAGTTACTGCTATTAAATTGTCTCTTAATGGTTTCCAAAGTCTAGAGTAGGTAGTGTTTTTATTATAAGTGATACTATTTAAATACTTTAGACAATATGAATTTTAGAATTTACAAATGGAATTTGATATGAAGAAAGGTTTATTTTTAAAGAATATGAAGAAAATTTCTATTTATCTGTAAATAAATGATCAACAAACAGTTAAATCAAAATCAAAATCAAAATCAAAGCATTTATTTCAAGTAGGCCAGTTACAGGCACTTTTGAATTGTCGAAACAAAAATGTAGCTACAGTCCCAGTCACAAGACATAAAAACTGTGAAAGTACTGTAGTTACTCGCTTATAATAATCAATCTGGTTTTAATGAGGTCCGGTTAAATAATATAAAATTTACTAGCAACTGTTCCTAGTTCCTTTTGTCTATTGAAACAGTGACATATTTATATTCATGTTATTGTAGTGCATATAAGTAAAACGTGGATGGGAACATTCACATTGTTTTATGTTCTTGGTTGATTGAATTAGTTTCTTAATTTATTTAAATAAAATCACAATCAAAAACTCGGGTAGACCATTTCAAGCACTTTTGAAATTCCACATTACTAATTCTAGTTACGCGGTCGCCAAATGTCATTCCTATGAATATAGAAATTAACTTGTGTACCAGATATACCTTAAGTTGTATCTTTTGTATCATAAGATACTTTTTTTTAAAAAGCAGTTTTATCATTCTCGTGAACATTGTCATTTACGTATTCAACAACAACGTAAAAAAGCAAAATTAGTAATATTCAAAAACAAAAGAAATTTAATGAAAACCATCCTGGAATTATCTAATTATTATTTACTAATATTTGTATGAATATAACGATAATCTGAAGAAATACCTTTTTAAGTTAGTATCTTATAACAATAGGAATGCAATAGCGTATATGCCATATGTTCAACAACTTGACATGTAGTTTCAATTAATATACACATAGCCTCTATTACAAAAGTTTTTGATTGGTTAGTGTTGACTACGTAAAGTTAAAAAACAACTGAACTTACGGATGAATTTCTTTATAAATTTTTAGATGCCCCAAAGAGGTGCTTAATTTAAAATAAATAGGAAATGTACAAAGTATCCGTGAAATAGGAAATAAAATGCGTGCCGTGGGGTAAGAGTAGAGTTAGGAAGAAGCAGGAGATACCTACTCAGGTTAATATTAAAAATGACTTACATGTAGCCTGACCAAACTTGCTATTATTATGATTAACGCCACCGCTAGATACATGCACTCGGTTTCAAGCGACTTTTTAATGAAATTTGATCACATAGTCCGTACACGGTAAATTTTGTACTCACCAATTGGGTAGAAGCGGTCGAATGAGGGTCTTATGAGAGCGCCACGGATCGATCAAATCGCGCACGCGCCCTATCAACAACTACGCAGATAGAATTGACTATGCTATCGCTGTTATTATAATCTGTAGGGTTGTTTAGTATCACTAGTTTTGCTAGCTAGGGTTGGAACTAAATTCATCTTCTTTCAATCGAACTTAACGTACCAACATCGTGGTGCGCTCTGTAATGTAATTTAATAACCATTTACATAGTAACAAAGGACGTAAACACGTAGATATTAGGAGGTTACCTTCGAGACTGTTGCGGTGAAGTTAATTCTATCATCATCATCAGCCCGTCTCAGTCCACTGCTGGACATAGGCCTCTCCCACCAATTATTTGGACGATTTAATTTACTACTTAACTGACTTCACACAAATATAAGAGGGGACTTTCGAGTCTGCTGCGGTAAAGTTAGTTCTCTGGATAACTATCCGATTGTAAAGTGATGCATTTGACACAGGGAGGATATTTATAAAAAGATCTTCCCGGATGTTATCATAAGATAACAGTCGTGAAGCTTGGTTAGAGACCTTCGGCCGGCTTAAATATATCCAACGGCAAGATTATGTAGCGACAACGTGTCTTGCTAGTACCCAACCCGCACTCGTCCAGCGTGGGAACTTATGAAATTAACTCTCTCCTGAGAGCCGACCCGAGCCCAACAAGGTTATGAGTTGTTGATGAACCATAAATTTAATTGATGTATATTAAAA
Organism: Phragmatobia fuliginosa; assembly: GCA_932526445.1. Taxonomy (NCBI): domain Eukaryota; kingdom Metazoa; phylum Arthropoda; class Insecta; order Lepidoptera; family Erebidae; genus Phragmatobia; species Phragmatobia fuliginosa. The sequence continues at coordinate 7,107,656 of OW052064.1, read as the reverse complement.
TTCTAAGCCTCCCCTTATGTATTACATACTACATTACACTACTTTGTACATATTACATTACTTTGTACATTATATTATATAAGTCATTTATGATCTGCTTTATAAATATGTAACACAAATAAAGGCTCGTACGAAGCTACCATACGATCTCGTATATCGCGATCGCGATCTCCACCCTTCAACATTCTGACCGACATGGATACGACGCTCTATGATCAATACGACCGAGAGGGTCGGAATTGCGAAGGGACAGCGCCGGATCATGAGCTTGAAATGCTATGGCGGAACGCACACACGCAAGCCCTACGGGCTTGGAGGGCACGGCTCGGAACACAGGGCTGTGCCAGCCAACGCGCTGTTGGAGCCGTTCTGCCAAGCTTCGATGCTTGGATAGAGAGGACTGACTGTGTCACCTACCGATTGACTCAGAACGTAATGCTCCAGAAGGAGTCTGCAGAGCGGTATCGGGAAAGGGCTGATCCCGCTTGAAGGAGGCGGCGAAGGGGACGCGGTAGAGGCCGCTAGTCCCCAATCGTTGCCTAAGGGTCGTTGCGGCCACATCTTGGGGAAATGTGCAAGCGACCCGAGAAAGATGACACCCCGGTGCGACTGGAAGGTGTCGCCTGGTGCGGGTCGGTGTTCCGCCTTTTACTGTGTAAAACGGCGAGAGGCGCGATATCGTTCTGCCCCAAAGTTAATTTATCGTTTATCCTGAGATGTACCCCAGGTGCGAACCAAGGCAGGGGGGGCTCCAGAAGTCGCTGATGCATTCCTAAAGCTCATCCCGACTGCCAAGGCCTATCGCCGTGGGGTTTAGTGGGTAGACCGGTTCGCCGGGTGTCCCCTTCGTCTCCCCCACGGAGAGTGTAAAAAGCATAACTCCCGAAAAAAATAACATATCGAGATAGAAATAGAAGAATTTACACATTTTCTAAGTGGCAACAAATTATGTTTTCCTTTGGCACCGGAAAATGTTTATTCACCCTTTAATATTTTTTTCTAAAATACAAATTTGATTTCAGTGAACTCAGTAATAATTTATACAAAAGTAATCAACAACATCAACAATTCATAATCTCCCATTACTGGACTCGGGTCTCCTCTCAGGAGGGGCTTAAAGCTGGCCAGGTGGTGATAATAAAGAAATAAATTCCGATTTAGACGTTGCCACAGCTTTTGAAAAATTTTTCACAGACATTCCAGTTTCGACCACAGAGTCATTGAATTCGTCCCCCACTATTGCAGAATCATTATTGAAAGAAAATTTGTAATACTGAGTTTAGATTTAGTTGTATCACCGATAGAGATATTGTTAAAACGTTCAGTGCTCTTAGTGTAAAGAGAACCTCTGACCTTTGGGGTAATTCTGTACAAATAACCAAATCAATTATTAACGTAGTTGCATCAGATTTGGCCTTAATTTTCAATAAGTGCATTGAGTGTGGTGTATTTCCTGACTTAATGAAACACAGTAAGATCATTCCTTTGTTCAAGGCGGGTAGCACGTCCGATCCTACAAATTATAGACCCATTTCGGTGTTACCTACTTTCAGTAAAATTTTTGAAAAAAATATACTGGATCAGTTACAAACTCACTTTAGCGCAAACAAAATTCTACACAAGAAACAGTTTGGCTTCAGAAGAGGACGCTCGACAAGTGACGCTGGTGTTGAACTATTGGAAAATATATTTAGTGCCTGGGAGGATAAACAGGATGCGCTGGGTGTTTTTTGTGACTTATCCAAGGCATTCGATTGCGTTTCTCATGAAACATTGATCAGGAAATTGCATCACTATGGAATAAGGAATACTGCTTTGGATCTTCTTATCTCTTATTTGGGTAATAGGACCCAAAGAGTGGAAGTTAATGGACAGAGGTCCCTCGGGTCTCTGGTCACTATGGGGGTTCCGCAGGGCTCAATTCTCGGCCCATTTTTGTTTCTCGTTTATATAAATGACCTACCTAATCTGATAAAAGATAATCAGGAGATAGTGCTATTTGCGGATGACACCTCACTTTTATTTAGACTAAAACGACAGCAATTAGTTACTGACGATGTGAATAACACTCTCTCCAAGGTCGTGAACTGGTTCAACGTTAATAACTTGCTCTTAAACGAGAAAAAAACTAAATGTATTAGATTTTTTACACCTAATGTTAAGCAGGTAAAAACTAATGTTCTGATAAATGGAAAGGAGTTGGATCTTGTGGACACCACTAAGTTTTTGGGTATAACTCTAGATTCTAAATTGCAGTGGGGCCCACACATTGATGGCTTGTCGAATAGACTCAGTTCTGCAGCATACGCGGTTTATAAAATTCGCCAATTAACTGATGTAGACACCGCAAGACTGGTGTATTTTAGCTATTTTCATAGTGTAATATCATACGGTATTTTGTTGTGGGGAAATGCTGCTGACATTCAAAGTATCTTTGTGTTGCAAAAGAGAGCTATTCGCGCAATTTATAATCTCAGTTATAGGCAGTCACTGAGGGATAAGTTTAAAGAAATTGGTATTATGACAGTCGCATCTCAATATGTATATGAAAATCTAGTGTATGTTAAGAAAAATATACATTCATTCACAAAGTTTAGCGACATTCATAATATAAACACTAGAAATAAAGATAAACTCGTGTTGCCAACGACTAGACTACAAAAAGTAAGCAAGTCTTTTCGATGTCAGGGTGTGAGATTCTACAATAAGATTCCAAGCAAATTTCATGAATTAAGTATTAACAAATTTAAGTCCTTGGTTAAACAGAAACTGTGTGATAAAGCTTACTACACAGTTACTGATTTTTTAAATGATAAATTTGCTTGGGAGTGATGCTGCTCGCTCCCACAAGTGATGAACATTTAAATTTTGTTCTAATTTGTATTTCATTTATTCTAATTTGTTTAGTTTTTCGTTGAAATTGAATTGTATAGTATTTTTTATTTATTTTTTGTTTTTTTTTGTGTAAGTTTGTAAATGTGAGTATAGTGTAGGCTTGTAATGTTAGTTTATATTTTAGTAATTTTCTGGTGGTTTTTGGTGGTGGTGTCCACGGCCTACTCAAGTGTCCTGCTGGCGGCAGTGTCGTGTTCCGGGTTGTGGATCCTGACTACATCGGTTAGGCTACACGATGGCTGGGGCCCGTGTGCCGTCTGTATGGACAGGTCGACTCAAAACTATGGTTCTTTCTTCAAAAGGCCAACCCAGACCCTATACTGCACACACATAGTTCTCTTTAATATTGTACACGGACTTAAAAAAAAAAAAAGAAAAAAAGACACCTCTGTGGTTTGTTTCGGCGTTTCTTCCCAGGGTGAGTCGTAGGAAATGCCGGCGCCTTCTAGCTATAAGTCCGACTTGTAAAAATGTCTGAAAAGATTTACTTACAGAAATAAATATCATTTATCATTTATCATTTATCATGCATCTAAAAATCTCGAGGTTTCCGCTGACGGAAGGATAAGGGGTGTGAGTTCAAATTTTGCTCAGACAGGACTCAGGACAGGTAAGAATTTGGTATTACTACTTAAGTTCGTGAAAATAATATTTACAACTATCTGGAAAGTGTTGAAAGGACTAAATTTTCGTTGATTTCACAATATTTTCTACCAGTAGTGGTAGTACTACTTTTTGTAGCGTTCTCATTTTTTGTAGCAAGATGTTAAAGCGTTAAACCTTTCTAGACAGATGTGTTATTTAAATAAAAAAGCGGCCAAGTGCGAGTCGGACTCGCCCATGGAAAGTTCTTGTAGTTCGTTGTAACTTTGCCCGACGTTTTAAAACAGTGTATTGATTGAATGAAAGGAAAGGTAAATTGCAGTTTATGATTTATTGCTTATTATAAAAAACTACTAACTAGATCTCTTTCAAACCAATTACAAGTTACGGGGACACACACACACACATTTTACCACTTTTTAAGTGTCTCTCGCGTAAACTATTCAGTTTAGAAAAATATGATATTAGAAACGGCAATATCATTTTTGAAGACCTATCCATAGATGGTTTTGATGAAAAAAATAAACTGAGTTTCAGTTCTAAGTATAAGGACCACCAAAATTTATTGTTTGTTTTATTTTTTTGTGTAAAACATATTAATGTGGTTCACAGAATACATCTACTCACCAAGTTTCAACAGTATAGCTCTTATAGTTTCGGAAAAAAGTGGCTGTGACATACGGACGGACAGACAGACATGAGGAATCTATACGGGTTCCGTTTTTTTCCATTTGGCTACGGAACCCTAAAAAAGAAATAGCTAAATTAGTCCCACGCGTGGGCTTAAGAGCTACTAGAACTGCACTGTCTCGTCAATTGGATTTGCCCTTGATCTCGTTGTTTACCATACATGTGTAATATAGTTTATTTCGGTATTTAAAAAAAATAAACAGTTTGGATTTAAATAAGAAAATTTCAATCAGTAAAGGTATCAAACCAAAACCTTTACGTTATTTGTTAATAACGCCATCTGTGTTTATATTTCTACACTACGTAAGAAGAAAAACGTTTAGTCAGTACATTAGGTGGCGCTGCAATAATTGTATTGATTCAGAAACGAATACGGGTATAAATATTTCATGATAGTCCTGTTGTGTGAATAGTTTGAATATGGGAGGAAGGTGCAATGTCTTTCCAGTAGATGGCATTTTATACTCGGTTTCCATGTAAAAAAATCAAATTTATGTATTTTAAGAGTAATCTTTTCAATTTACTCTAGTTACACTAGTTCAACACAACACAACACAACACTGCGTTTATTCTAAGAAATATACTTATTTAAATATATAGTCTAACCCTGGGACACTACTAGCTAAATCCGCATGCAAAATAGCTTATTGACCATTACTTTCTAATAATTAATTCTTCATGATTCATTAAAATTTCTTACAAGTGTAAGAGATTAATAGGTTTACTAGGGCATTTGCAATATATTAAACCTTTATGGGTTAATTTGTTTAATTTGTATGTTTAACTTTCTCGCCCTTTCAAATTTTAATGCCAATTCGGAAAAAACATCGTCGATGAATAATCTACGCTGACCACATTACAAGTAAATTTTTTCACGCATTAGGTTTTAGTAAAAGTTCTCAGATAATAGTGAATTTAGTCCCTAATTTGTAAAAACTCCTGTTGATTTTGTTTGGTTTGACCGATTGTAACTCAAAAGTTACAATCGGTCAAACATGGTTCCTAAATCGTGACTAATAGACATCCATATCATAAGAAAACGTATATAAAACGTAGTTTTATAGTAGTTTAAGCGTTAGTTTCGCGCCGGAACTCGTATTCAAAAATCACTCGAATTTTCGAAGCATCCATCTTTCTTGTCTAAGCTGAAAAAAATACTAGTGAGAGTCGATAACCGAATATTACACATTTTTTAAAAGAAGAACCTTATAGGTGCGATTAGAAAAAAGTTTCACTCAAAAATCTTAAACCATGAAGAAGAACCATCATTACAATAAAACAGTAATTTAATACTTTAACTCCTATTATTAAACTATTTCAAAATTTCGTATAATCCCGGCATCGGTACCGGGACCCGGGATCGTATTGGATTGGTCCCGGGATCCCGGTATGGAAAAAAGTCCGGGATTTGCAAACTCTAGTGCTGGCATTAGAAGTCACCGTTTCAGAGAAGTAGAAACTCACTAGAACTAAACGTTTCTGAACGTTCTAAACCTTTTCGTGGGAAGCAGTCCAAAACTGGAACTCACTACCAGTTCACATGTTTCCAACTATTTAATTACTTCATAGCTTTAGCAAATGAATTCAAAACATATTAATTACGATCAAATGAGAATTATCTGTATTCATTTACTGAAAAGACATAAGGGAGTACTTAATTCTACAAGTGCTACAGGTTAGTTACAGCATTTATCTATTCAGATCTCTTAATCAGATTAAGACACTGGAATAAGAACTTAATGATCCTAAACATTCAACATCTGTACTTAATTCTTAAACGGTCCCTGCCTAACGGTCAAGCTTAATGCCATCTGAACGACGCTATTTATAACAAAAGTGTCACGAAAAGACGAAGAAAAGAATGAATAGACGAAGAATGGTTACCGAAACTTAGACAATATCACTTAAGGGTACCTCGCGTGCGTATAACGTAGGATCTGTGGGTATAAGATCACCGTTATTGGTAAAACTTAGACAGTATAACGGAGAACGGATTAGCATTTTATTTATTTTGAATCCGTTGTCGGAGGGCACGTTACAACCTCATTAAACATTCAAGTCAGATGATCCGTAGACGAGTTACATTCGGGAACTTTGTTACAATCAACATTTAAAGTGTGAGTTGATCAATCACCCCATAACAGTGGGACTGCTGAGCTCGGATCTCCTTTAAGGAGAGGGTAAAGGGTTTGCGGGTTGACGTTGGGAACTGACAAGACACGTTGTGGCTACGTAATCTTGCTGTTGGATGTTATTAAGCCGCCCGAAGGCCTCCAACTAAGCTTCACCACTGCTACCTCATGATAACAAACGGCTGTCTCAAAAAATTTGAAAAAGCTTTGATAGTCGTCCATATATTGAACTTTAACAGAAAACTATAGCAGTCTTGATAACTTTTCTATTGCAGGAGATATAGGATCTAACTTTTGAAATTGGAAAACTTCGTACAAAAATAAAGAAATAATAAATAAACGTAAAAAATATCTGTTGGACACAATTTGAAATCCACCTACCATTATGGGTAACTACGGAATCCTATTATAAGCAAGGCCTGACAAGCACTTGGCCAATTCGTTCAAAAAATCTCATTTATATCCAGATTAGGTCGATTGATTTTCTTTTTAACTTGAGCGAGTTAGCCGATAAAATATACGAAAACTTGACCTACAACAAAAGAAATACTCAAGAAACAGCGGTTGACATTAACCTAGTTACAAACATAACGTCACAACTTGAAGCCATGCGAATAGAAATAAATGCATTACGCAGCATACGCGAGAATCGACCTATGCAACGCAGCAAATACCAAACACGACATACGCCACATTCACGGTCAAGGTCGCGCCACAGAAACTCACATAATGGGTTATGTTATTTCCATAATCGGTTCAAGCAGGATTCATATAGATGCAATAAGCCTTGTTCATGGAATACAATTAAAAATAACAGGCTATCGGAAAACTAAAATTAGCACAGAATACGACGGGCCTCTGTGCTATCCACCCAGCAAACCGTCTAACTGTAACTGACTCAAACAGTGGTTATAGATTTTTAGTCGACACGGGTGCTAACATTTCGGTTATAAATAGCACAAAAAAGGAGAGCCAAGCATGCGAATACCAATTATTCGCCGCAAACGGGACCCCTATAAATACATACGGGGAACGCACTTTAACGCTTAACCTAGGACTGCGCCGAAGCTTTAAATGGACATTTACCATTGCCGACGTTAAGATGCCAATCCTGGGAGCTGATTTTTTGAATCATTATCAATTATTAGTGGATATACACGGAAAAAAACTGATCGATAAAAAAAAACAGGTCTGGAAACGCCTGCCAAAATAGTAAGAACAAAAATTGCATCCGTGCGATCTATAAACGCTTCTCTACAGGAACCAATAAAGGGATTATTAGAGAAATATGAAGATATTACAAAGCCTAGATCAATGAATCTACAGACTAAGCACCGAGTACAGCATCAAATAATAACAAAGGGTTTCCCAGTATTTACGCGAGCACGTCCATTACCTCCTGACAAATACAGGATTGCAAAACAAGAATTCCAAGATATGATGGACATGGGAATATGCCGCCCCTCAAGCAGTCAATGGGCATCGCCACTCCATTTAGTCAAGAAGAAGAATGGCGAATGGAGAGCATGCGGAGATTACCGCGCACTAAATAAAATAACAGTACCAGACAGGTACCCGCTGCCAAGGCTACTCGATTTCACGTACGTAGCAAGCGGAAAAGGAATATTCAGCAAGATAGACATAAAGAAAGCTTTCCACATTCTGCCCGTTGCTGAACCAGAGAAAACAGCGATAATAACCCCTTTTGGACTTTTTGAATTCATCAGAATGCCATTCGGGTTGCGAAATGCAGCACAGTCCTTCCAAAAATTTATGGACTCTATATTCAGAGACTTGGACTACGTATTTGTATATGTGGACGACATATTTATCGCTGACAAGAAAAATAACCTTAAGGAACATTATGAACACTTAGAGGAGGTGTTTAAGCGCCTACATAAAAACGGCATAACAATAAATACAAGCAAATGTGAATTCGCCAAGTCGGAGATTGATTTCCTCGGTTATCATATAACGAGCCAAGGGTTGACTCCTACTATGGAAAAGATTACAAGGTGTAAGGATATCTCTTCTCTTCAGAGGGGGAATATCTGTGGCGAAGCCACAGCAAAACAGTAGTATAGATCTTTACACGGCTACGTGCCTCAAATATTGTTTTATACAAGTTAACGTACGTGCCGCCAAACAATAGTAATATTATAATATTATAAATAAGGAAGAACAAATAACATATTGTCAATTAAGCAATTAAGTAAATAATATTTCGTAGTAGCGCCCCACCTAAACCTGTACATATTACATTGTATATAAGCTTTAGTTTAAGTTAAATTAGATGGAGTCAATACGGAGTCTTACAGAGATAGCAGAGTCATTATTAAAGCATTACAATCAACGTGTCGTCTAATTGACTCCCTGGGAAAACACGCAATAATTGGTGACCCCGACGTGATCTATTGGTTTCTAGTGCTGATATAATACCGGGACGACCGGAACCCTATATGGTGTTCAGCAGTGAATCTAGAGAACAATAGCATTACGAAATTATCACATCCCAAAAATGGCTCCAACAACAACACCTTCAAGAGGCGACACGGGTGCCCACCCAGCGAAAACAAGTACTCCACCATCAAGGAACGTCTAATAAACTGCTACGAAGAGAGCGAACACCGACGTTTCCACAGACTACTATCAGAAATGGACCTTGGAGACCAGAAGCCCTCCCAGCTCTTGAGAAAAATGAAGGAAGCTGGATGTGGAAAAATGAACGACGACACTATTCGCCTGCTGTGGCTAAGGCAACTCCCCGCTTTGCTAACAGCGATATTATCGGCTAACTCGCTCAAGTTGTCTAACGACATATTGTTTGTAACCGATAATATCGCTGTTAGCGAAGCGGGGAGTTGCCTTAGCCACAGCAGGCGAATAGTGTCGTCGTTCATTTTTCCACATCCAGCTTCCTTCATTTTTCTCAAGAGCTGGGAGGGCTTCTGGTCTCCAAGGTCCATTTCTGATAGTAGTCTGTGGAAACGTCGGTGTTCGCTCTCTTCGTAGCAGTTTATTAGACGTTCCTTGATGGTGGAGTACTTGTTTTCGCTGGGTGGGCACCCGTGTCGCCTCTTGAAGGTGTTGTTGTTGGAGCCATTTTTGGGATGTGATAATTTCGTAATGCTATTGTTCTCTAGATTCACTGCTGAACACCATATAGGGTTCCGGTCGTCCCGGTATTATATCAGCACTAGAAACCAATAGATCACGTCGGGGTCACCAATTATTGCGTGTTTTACCCAGGGAGTCAATTAGACGACACGTTGGTTGTAATATTTATTAATGACTACATTATGACTCTGCTATCTCTGTAAGACTCCGTATTGACTCCATCTAATTTAACTTAAACTAAAGCTTATATACAATGTAATATGTACAGGTTTAGGTGGGGCGCTACTACGAAATATTATTTACTTAATTGCTTAATTGACAATATGTTATTTGTTCTTCCTTATTTATAATATTATAATATTACTATTGTTTGGCGGCACATACGTTAACTTGTATAAAACAATATTTGAGGCACGTAGCCGTGTAAAGATCTATACTACTGTTTTGCTGTGGCTTCGCCACAACACCACTAACTACTATACTCTGTCCATTTTCTTTTTGACAGTTCAACAAATTTTGAAATTAGTGACGCCCTTACACGTCACCGATTCGATTTGAAATCAAAATCTATCTATATAATATTCTTTAAGTCAGTATTATAAATAAATAAAATGTGCACTATTATGATATATAAGTAGCCCAAAACAAAGAAAACTTCCTAACACATATTCACCTGAAGGTCGCTATAGTAAGTATTATGTGATTTTTCAAATGTATTTTCTCATAACTCCGGATTTAAAACGTTATTAACCACGCGTTTCAAAGTTAAATTTTACTAACGCCTGCATAGTTACTTTTTAAGTCAGTGGTCGAAAAATAAATTAATTAATGCACAGAGTTATTGTTCTTTATTCTAATTTTGAACTTAAATTCCAAAATTTCGACTTAATTCCTTGCAAATAATCAATCATAAAGTCATACTGTTTTAATAACCTTTTTATTTTATTAAATTTACAGAAACATTAATCACATGAAGTCAAATTATTTTGATCATAATAATAAAGATAGATTATTTTAATCATATAATCGATTTATCGTATTTCAAGAACTGTTTTATAGTTTGTTGTTTTAGCTATGCACAAGCCACTTCCCTACCCGTCTATAAAGTACGAGATTACTCTAGTACATATTTATGAAAAAAAAAATACCGGTAATTTATAGGCGTGACCTGTCGAAAAGAAAATAAAAGAATGGACAAAAAATAGGGGAAATAGTTTTGGGTCATAACTCTTTATTATAAAATCACAGCACATTCATATTGTACACCAGTAATCTTTGGTTTTATACCTTTTTTTTTTGTTTTTTTTTTTACGCGGGGAATGCTTTGGGCACCATACCCTTCGTGGGGCAAGCGAAGGGCGTGTGTGGGACTCCCGGGCAACCGGTTTACCCACTAAACCCCGCGGCAGCCTACCTCGGCAGTCGGGAGGAACACCAGGATCGCATCAGCGGCTTCTGATGTCCCACCTGCCTTACCCCTAATCTGGGGTACATCTCGGGTACATCTCTCATCTCGGGGTTTCTGAACTCAACCCCCAGGCAGGATGCTGCTGCGCCTCTCACCACTCTGTATAAGAGGCGGACCATCAACCCGCCTTAGACGACACCCCCCGGCCGCACCGGGGGTGTCCACCTATCTCGAGTCGTTTGCAGCGGTCACATTTCCCCAGGATGTGACCGCAGCGACCCTTAGGCGACGATTGGTTTTATACCTATGAATTAGATATTTAAAAGATAAACAAACTAGAAAAAATGAACAATATTATTAACTGAGATCAACGAAAATCCATTTTGTCCATAGCATATGGACAAAATGGCATATCACATATGGACTAAATGACATATACGTCAACGTTATAAAATTAAAGGTAAAGCGCATATGAATCGCTTGGTTCGTTTAGGAACGTCCGCGCAAGAAGCGTGGGCCCAATGCAAACGATTTAAACTTTCTTTTAATTTCTCCAGGCCTTGACCGGGAAAAAAGATCGTTGCAATATATGCAATCGCAATCCTTTTCGCCATCTTGAGCATTGCTTGGCAAATTTTCTTCTTGGAATAAGGTTTTGGTAACGTTTCGTTTCTTCTTCTCTGGAGGAGCTTTAGAAGTAGATGTCAAAATCAAATCGGTTGATCGTTTCTTAGGCTTACGTTTGCCCTGGCCACTTATGTAACGTCCTTTTGAGACAGGATATAACTGCTGTATAGAGGGTCCAGCTATGAGAGCTAATGAGACGTACAAAGGCTGCATGCGATGAGTGCAATGTGAACAGGTAGACAAAAAGTAATAATGCCGTTTTGTTTCGCATATTCTAAACTCTCAATCCCTTTGTGACTTGCATGCCCGTTGACAATCTATATAACTTTATCGTGAATGGATGATTTAACAAAACTTTGTCAATGTTTGTTTGACTGCACGGTTGGCCTAGTGGTTTAAGCGGTCGCCACGCCGCTCTCTACTGCGCCAAGTGTCGTGGGTTCGAATCCCACGTGGGATAACACTTTGTGTGATTCACAAATGTTGTTCTGAGTGTTTTTTATGTCCGTTTCACGTATGTTTGTAAAGTCCCCCGCGACACAGGAATTCATATTCCTAATGCGATGCGAAAAATAACTGCAGTTAATTAGACAGAAATTGCAATTAAATCAATTAAAATAAAACTAATTATAAAGCACTAATTTAAATCAGATTTAACTCAATGAAAAAAAAATCAACTCAATTAAGAAAGAATTAAAAAAGTATGTGTGTGTGTGTTTGAGTGTCTGTTTGAGCGTGTGTGTGTGTGTATGTGTTTATTTAACTGGATGAAACAGATTCTCAGTTACATCATACTTGAGTGTAACTTTCTACAGTGATATCTATTTTTATTACCCATGTTCAAACGGTTATTTAAATCTAATATATAAAATTCTCGTGTCACAGTTTTCGTTGCCATACTCCTCCGAAACGGCTTGACCGATCTTTATGAAACTTTATATGCATATTCAGTAGGTCTGAGAATCGGCCAACATCTATGTTTAATGCCCCTAGAACGCGAGCGGAGCCGCGGGCATCAGCTAGTTGTTATTTAAAAAACGTCCGAGAAAGCAACAGAATCTTTGACCGAAACTTGTCCTGCGAATCTCGTTTAAGGGCACTAAACCTACGTGTTGGTTGACTTCAGGATGTCATAGAATAATTTGTACTTGAATATGTTGTCTAAAAATAACTTGCAGCATGAATATTTGTCGTACCATTTTAAAGGAAAGGAAGGAAGGATGGGATAAAATCATTGTCACCTGTGATCCTTGTCTATGACTTATGACATGAAAGTAATCGACTAAAATCAATCATTAAATCGCGTATTTTTATTATTATTTTGAAGTGTCAATGATTCCCATCCCTGCGGTCACCGGTCGCATGCGGTGTTGTGTCAGTGTCTTACCTTCAGACACTTAACAGTGTTGCCCGCTAAAATAATCGATACGCCGACATATGTTTTGCTCTTACAGCGACATTATATATTTTAAAACCTATCGCTACAGTGCATAATCTAAACACGTCTTGATCTCAACGAGGAAATGATCGATAATAGGCACATATCTGAAATGTGCTGGTAAAGCATAAGATAATAATAAATTCCATCAATAACGTTAAACCATATATCACGCAGGAATAAAGATCCCTACCGAAAAAAAATATGGTAGTAAATTTATACATTCATCAACCTTACTCGATCAATACGTGTGAATACATGTAAACAGCAATTTAACACCGGATGAAGTAAGTAAGGAAAGTAAATGATATTCTGGTCGCTAGAGAGATAGCCTCGTTGACGACAGTATTCGACTGATATCATGCTTTAGCTGCGATTTGAAATCATTTAATACATCTGTCCTTATTTTGCTCTAACGCCTCTCCAGGCAACTTCTTTAATTCTGAATCATTCTACTGCGCATGACAATTCTCGTCGTAATCTAGCATTGAAGGCATAGAGATTACTCCTATTATTCGTGATAAAGCATCAGCAATTCATTTTGAGTAACTGTAATTCTGTATCGTGCGATTAAGGCACGAGCCTTAATCGCACGATACAGAATTACAGTTCCGACTCACTGGAACTAACGGCATCTTTGCCGCTAGTTCCAGTAAGTCGGAACTGTATGCCGGCAGTCCCCAGTGAGTCGGGACTGAAATCCGATGATTCCAGTGCGTCGGAATCGCAAGCGGTGTGCGGTACTGCGGGGAAGTCCAAATGCTTGTTCCATTGTCGGGGTCACCAATTAAAGCGATTTGTGTCTTCACCCTTCTTGTTTTTTTGTAGGGGTTTTTAATTAAGCATATACCCAACAGTGGATGCAAATATTCTGAGGAAGGGCGGGGGATGGTCAAACAAGATACATATCGCTTCTTGCTTGATGAGCCCCCACTCCCAGTGTCTATACGATACTGGGTTTGGCGAATGGATTAGGGAGTAGCGCAAGACGCCGAAATACCCTTATCAAGGCCAGAAGACTATCACACAGACACTTCCACACCACAATTTTTAACCCTAGTATAGACTCCGGTATGAAAATAAAAAAACATATAAAACCAAATGAGTGCATTTCATTGAGGCGCTAGCCTGGACCTCACTGGCCTACCTATGGCCATAAACATAGCCACAACACAATGGACGGTGGCTGCCCACAAGCGTCCTTGCAAAATGGATACCGCTAGGGCGACGGCCATCGCCACACAAACACACAAAGACTCGCAGGGCCAAACTAAACCGGCGCGCGAGAAGGGAAGCCCACACTTTGACGGCCACCGCAGCAGTGAAAACACAGCGCGAACCTGTAGAAATACAGGAGGCCAACAAAGTTACACACTCACCAACAGAAACACAAACCAACAGGAAAAAACGACGAAGACCGAAACCGTCGTCGACCGACCGCTGTGCAGGCTCCCATTGCTCCTGGAAAGGATCAACCTGGGGTTGTGGGTGGTTCGGGCGTGCAAGCTTCGACGAAGCGACCACGTCTGGACGACACGCAATCGCCAAGGGGGATGCCAAGCGCGCGAAAACCGAAGCGAAATCGAAGCGGACAGTGGGCTACGCGGATGCGTGCAAATCGCATCTGCGAGTAGCGATCAGCACCGTCCCGCCTAGAGACCTCTAGTGAGCAGGCGGAACAACCAGCAGGGAGACTATCGACGATGCAATCTTGCAGTGTGTTCTGACGCTGCAGTCTCCGGGGACGCTAGCTCCATGTTTCCGCGGTCGATCCTTCCTATTGGAAAGTGGACGAAAACGCGCTCAAGTGGCTTGAAAACTCGACTAAAATTATGATTTCACCTGTACCGAACACGACTATGACCCGTCCCGTCCACCCGCGGCCTCACTCAAAGCGGCATGAGGCGCAGATGTTAGCGCCTCCGGCGCCCGCTTTGCTGGCGGCGGCCGAGTAGAGATCGTCCTCCCGGGCCTTCACCACCGCCTCCTTCTGCGAGATGAAGTCTTCGCAGAAGGACGCGACCTCAGTAAATCAGCTCTCGCTACCGCTGATGGAAAGAACGACGGCCGGTAGCGAGAGATCTCCTCCGATGACTGCAGTAAGGACCCGACGCTGCGTCCCCCATGCGGGGCAGACCGCCAGCGTGTGATGAGCCGAGTCCTCACTGCAGTCGCAGTGGTGGCAGGCGGGACTCAATTCCCTCGGCGACCGAGTGCAGGTACTTCCCGAAGCAACCATGCCCAAAAAGAACCGACGTCAGTCGGAAGGAAAGGGACCCGCACTGCCCACTTGAGGATGACCGTCTGGAGCCACACTGGAGACACTTTAGTTTTATTTGTTAAACCGTTGTACCCATTTGAATGGAATTCGGCATGGAGATACATTGATTCTTGACGAAGGACATAGGCTACTGCTTAACCCATGAGTGATATTTATGCAGGTGCAGACGAGGCAAGAGCATGTTTTATATATCATCGTTTTTCTAATAAAATAGCATTTTAGTATGTATGTATGTATAATAATTATGTTGTGTTTAGTTTCTGTTATAAATCTTTCCCTTAAATCCTCAAGAACTTCAGAATGTACTATGTTTTATGAACAAAAATGTCTTGACAGTTCAAAGTGACTTAAAAATAATCTCTGTTTCATGTTGATTTACGACAAAAGTTCTTCAAACGTCTGTATTTTTTAGAGTTGGGTAAAGTAAGTTTTGTGAACTTTTCAAAAAGGTCCGACGAAAATGTAAGCCTCTGTCTTTGAGAACAACTACTTAACGAGTGCTGTTAGTACTTATCCCTAATACAGTAAAACGAAATTATTTAAAAAAGATATTAAACTCCATTTGAATATACGGATGTTAAATAATTATTATTATTCAGTCAGGGCTTCACAGCTTTGTACCAAAATACTTTCCGAATGACCTGGAACCAGTTCTTCCTACAAACCAATACTTGTCTAATATTAGGTCCTTACATATTGGTGTGTGGGTAGGTGTTAAAAAGTTCACAAGCATTTTGAAAAAGCTCATGAGTAATTTACATTTTATATAGCTAGTTTACTACCAAAGTGAATTATTATTTAATTAGTTAAAGTTACATGTGTGTTTATATGTGTGGATATTTTTTTCTTAGCCACCTACCAGCTTCTGTTACACAAAATTGACATCAAGAAAAAACTTTCGCAAATCATCTATCTCTGCTATATACAATCAACATGCCCCAACTTGCTGATATCAAAACAGCTCAAAGCAGCCTAGAAGAAAGTTTCTCTAAGAGTATGGCCCAGTTGGAAGCACAGTTGCGCTCCGAAGGGAAGTCCAAAGATACCGCTCGCTCGAAGACTTTCTGAAGAATTTAGGACATTCAGAGAGCTCATGTTCAGCATGTTGGGCCTTCTAAGTAAGCAGATAAATGAGTTTGCTAAGATGGTGGACATCATGGAGACCCGTCATCGTCACAAGGCTCCTGTCTTCCCTGGAGTGGCCGAGGCTATCCAGGAAGATTGTAAGGGAGTTATGCTAAGTGTCCTTAACCAAGAGATTGGCCTTACAGATATCACAACAGCAGACATCAAACTTTGTCATCGGTTGGGTAGTCCATCGCAGGAACATCGTCGATCAGTGCTCATCAGATTCTTTTCGGCTAAGGTCCGTACTTAAAGGTAGTTAAAGGGTTCCGGCTATTCGGCAAGAGAATTTCTGACCAAAACCCGACAGTCAACATTTAACAGAGCTCGCGAACATTTTGGTATGTCAGGCTGCTCGACACAAGACGGCACCGGATTTATGGGCATTTGGTCAAACTGTAACCATTTTTCGGTTATTGTGGTTAATTTTTATTATTTTTGTTCATTTAAACTTTGGAACCGTAACCCTAAATAACATTTCTAGAATCACAGTCAAAAGTAATTACACATTTGCCCCAAGTTTCCTAGAATTAAGACTATTTGTTATACAATGAATTAATATTTTTTTAAATTTGTTGACTTTGAAAGGCCCTCCTTTAAAAAAAATGTGCACTAGAGTGCCTTGTCAAGTACCATTAAAATTTGTCGCATTTAATAAGGATTTTAAAATCCATATTAATATATTAATATTAATATTAATATATTAATATATTAATATTAATTATTAATTTATTAATATTTATTAATTTATTAATTTATTAATTTTATTAATTTATTAATTTATTAATAATATTATAAATGCCAAAGTAACTCTGTCTGTCTGTTACGCTTTCACGCCTAAACCACTGAACCGATTTTGATGAAATTTGGTATAGAGATAGAACTGAACTTGGAAAAGGACATAGGCTACTTTTTACTGCAATAATCGAGATACAAAGGCGAAAGCTAGGTGATTATAAAAATACATAAATCGTAGGTATCAAAATCTATCACTGTTTATTTCCTGTCAAAACTTCACAGGTTGCTAGGTATAACACAATTGCATGGCAACCATAATGATTGACAATGACATATAGAACAGTAGTCCAGGGTAGATAATTTTTGAAAACAAATAAAATTATAGTAGGATGAAACCTATTGGAAAAGGAGGAGAATATTATAAAAATGAAAGGAAAAATATTTTACGGGGGATCTGAGGTCGGGAAGGGGTAGGGGGGCAGGTTTTCGGGTCCTTTAAGCGGGGCGTGAAAAAGCATCTGACTAAGCCGCCATAGTGTGGGCCGCCATACATTATTGTCTGCATTCGTAGTAGCCCCGACTCTTGGATTCTGCTAATGCTTTCCATCAGGCAGGGTAGAGTCACTTTGGATGGCTAAATATATAAAAGAAAGGGTAAAGAACGGTTTATCTCGATTTCCGGCAAAACTACAAGTCCTATGGAAAAAAGTTAAATGGCAAAGTTGTAGGTAATCAAAAGATCTACAATTTTTAGGGTTCCGAAGTTTATGACTTCGAACCCTTATCGTCCGTCCGTCCATCCTCCTTACCGTCCAATCGGTAAGTACTAGAAAGATGAAACTTTGCATGAATATGTATTGTAATTACGTCGACAAAGCGTTATAATAAAATTATGAAAAATATTTTTATTTAGGGTACCTCCCCTACACGTAAAGTGGGGATGTTTTTTTTCTCGCAGCTACCCCATCATCTGGGGTATCATTATATAGGTCTTTTAAAAACATTAAAAGGTTGTTAAGACGATCTTTAAACCCATTTTTTGATTAAGGAATCCGTTTGCGAGAAATTCCACTATAAAGGCCACTTTTTTTGTAAAAAGTGGCCTTTAAAAGCTAAAGGGCCGGCTCAAAAAATCTGGAAAAATTCGTGATAGTGGTCCATATAATAACTTTAAATAAAAACTATAACGAATTAGATGACTTTGTTAGTGCAGGAGTTATAGAGGCTTAACTTCTACAATGTGCTTACTTTTAAAAGTCATACAATACATAACAATTATCCATTGGATACAATTTCTAATCCACGTACCATAATGGGTGACTGGAAAACCCTTTCCCGTGCGTGGCCGATTTTTTATTTACACTTTTTTTCACATAACCTCAAATTATATGTGAAAAATTCAAAAAAATAAGTTTTTGGTTTTTTATTTTTATCTTTTACAAATAAAATTATTTTTAAACGAAATTTAGTGAAAACTTACCTTTTATGTCTCGAATACACTGTAATTTATTTGATTTGAAATATTTATTTTTTCACCCGATTTTGACTTAATACCGAAAATTCATCCGTCAAAATATCTACTTTTTTCAAAAAATTAGGGTGTTTTCTGTTTGATGAAATCTCTACTTTCCGATGGTGTAATCCCTACTTATATTATAAATGCGAAAGTAACTCTGTCTGTCGGTCTGTCTGTTACGCTTTCACGCCTAAACCACTGAACCGATTGAAAATAAAAGGTAGAAAGAAGGGTTTGAAATAGGGGACGAAAGTTTGTGTCTAAGTTCCTTATTATCAAACATAAAATCATGTAAGATTGTTTAATCTACCCTTACCGTGTCGTGCGATATATACGAATTCCACGCGGGCGAAGCCGCGGGTGGAAAGCTAGTAGTACAATACTTGTTAGTTTCATACTATAAAAAAACGAGTAAAAAAATAAAAACTTCAAGTAACCTGAATTTTGCTAACCCATTTTACACAGTTGAATTGTTTTTTATTCGCACAAGCTTATGGTAGGTTCTTAATTTTACGGAAAAATTATAAAAGACTTTTACTTACAAATTGTATACAAAATATATACATATAATACAAATTTACTTACTTTTGTTGATTTTCTCTCTATTCTGCTTTCTTGTGAACTACTGTGTGTGTACTTCTGTCTCTGTGTTTTCCTATCTGTGTATCATGCTTACGTGCTAATAAACTCACAGTACAGTGAAGAATAGACTTTAATTTATTTCTTGGGTTTACCACTACACTACAACTGCCTAGGGTAAACATACACGCACTTTCAACCCTAAAAACTTTAAAGAAAAACTATAACGGATTAGATGACTTTGTTATAATAGTTCAGGAGTAATAGAGGCCTAACTTGTAAATTACGCTTACATGGAAAACTTCATACAAAATTAATGTGAACGTAACAATTATCGATACGATACGATTTTAAATTCACGTACCACTATGGATAACTGCGGAACCCTATTCTATGCGTGGCCTGACATGCACTTGAGCAATTTTATTTCCTAAGTGAGGAAACAAATTAACTAACCTAATTCTTCGGTACGAAAAGTTTTCCCAGTGAGTACAAATTGAACTGTGTATATTACGCTTCACACCTTTTCCCATACGGTAGTAAAGGTTTTGGAAAATTGATTGCTATTTACATGGAGCTACGAGGTACTTACCGGACATGCAATGAAAAAAGTAGCCCGGTCGATGGGGTGATTTATACTCTTGGATATTCCAGAAGCAGATATCCAAAAAAAAAATTAAGAATATTAATACTTTAAATTCTAATTATCATATGAAATATTTCTATTTTAATAATATTCAGTAAAGCATTATCAGTTTATAATAATTTAAATTGCCTTTTTTATCTCCGTGCGGAAATACACCCGTATGGGCCAGATGGCGGACTCGAACTGACTAAAACCGCACGCCATCTCAAGTACTATAAGCCGAGGAACCAGGAGGAAGTTCCTGGAACCTCGACATACCTCGGACCATCCACGCCTTGCAGATGGCCCTCTTCCATGTGGGAACCGCCATGTTCCCTTACTGTGTTAATAAAGTTACGCGTGCTATTTAGCACTCGCGCCGCCACCCCGGCCTGCTTCTGCTAGGGTGACAGATGGCCTTAACTGGAACCCCCAGGCTTGCGCTAATGAAAGACGGAGATCGTGTGACGATCTCCGGCGTACGAGTCGTCTGTGGTACCTGGCCAGTTCCTTGGCCTGGCGAAAAGGGAGAGTTCTAAACCTCTCCCGATCCCGTACCGCCATATCATTCGCAAGAATAACCTGCTCACAGAAAGAGACAGCGGAGTTCCACGCGCCCTCGCTCCGTATCATCGATCATGTTACGGAGCGAGAGAATCCCCACTCCGATAGCCGCCACGAGGCGCATCTCAGCTCCTCCCACGCCGGACATTCAGCCAGCGTATGGAGCGCCATATCTACTGTCTGGTCATCGCAAAGGTGCCACTCGAGCATTAGACACAAGTAATCTCCGAAACACCCCTTACTAGTGATCATCTGTGTCAACCGGTATGAGAGACTGCCGTGATGCCTCTCGAGCCAATCCTCCATAACGGGTCTTATCGGCGCAATAACGGCGTGCCCAAATGTAAATCGTCTGAATGTATTTGTTTACGTGGAAACTGTAATGGGTTTTTTGTACTAGTCATCTGTTACAAATAATAACAAACATATACAAGATACTATTGAGAAGCATTAATTTTGACCCTGGTTCGATCTACAAACAGCATTAAACATAGTGTGCATCACATCAATGTTATCGTTTCAACTATCATTATTATTTAAATACAGTAACGGATTAGCATCAACGCAGTCAATTTACCGAGAAAGCTTTAATTATCAAGATAAATCTGAGACTTTAGTTCTCACTATCTGAAACTAAGTGCTTTTTATCTTCTACTTTTATTTTTTCTCCACACTCATCGCCTAGACTACTTTTTGTTATAATTAAGAAAATCTTTAATCTAAAGATGACATCTACGCACCGCAAATAATAATATTAATTTTCTTTGGGGTCAATCCATAGCGGGCAGAAGCATGATTCTTATTATATGTAGCATAAAATTATCTATATTTTCTCCTAATCCTAATCCCTTAAACTAAACAAATTAATACTTAATTACATTTACCAAGAAAAAGTAGGTATGTTTTCGAGAAGACGTTTCAGCTAAAACAAAATTTTTGCAGTGACATATATTTTAAATTTATACCACCTCGGTACCACCTACGAGTGTCCAGGCGTGATGTTATGTTGCGTAATTTCGTAAGCAATACACATTATGAAACAAAAGCATTCTATTTCGGAATAAATAAGACGGAATAATAAATCCTTCCATACATATATGACGGAGTTATGTCCGGATACATACATTAAGCATCTGAATTAATATCCTCCTCAATTTTGAATAACGATTCAAATCCTCCTTTTTTAAAAGAAGATAATACATTCCGATTGTACCTACCTAGTTTTAAAAGCAATATTGATGACACATAATTTTATTACAAAAACCGACCCCAAAAAATCTATGGAATAAAAAAGGTCAGGAATATGATTTTCATATTACAGAAACTATATTCAAATAAGTTTGCGAATGCTGTACCGTAACAATCTTGATATTTATTACAAGGAGATATGAAATGAATCTCGTTGAAGGACATTCCAATATGTTTTTCTTTTCAATTCTACTTTAATTTAACCTAGAGACAGCAACTCTTTTAAAGCGCTCTCTTCTCGCTCCTGAAACTAGAAGCCGCAGAAAAAAGGATGAAGGTCGTACTTACCTCCTCCTAGAATATATGTTCTATGTTTTGTAGTTCCTTAGTATATTATTAACACCCCATTGACGTTTATTGGATATACCAAAAATTCAGTAACAGTGGATATAATAAGATTTTTTGCTGGGACGAGGCGAGGGATGAAACAAAAGGGCCCAATTTGGCCTTCAAACGCGCTTGACTGATCTCAGTATTATCCTATAGACCAAATCTCACAAAATACGAGTGTTTATATCAGTTCAAATCTGCTGGGACGATTTCGATGAAGGTCGAACTTAACGATGCGGGGTTACAACTTTACTGACTCAATTGTTTTGGATTTATTTGTTCCTAACATCTCTGGCAAAGAGGCCATTACAAAAACAATTTATGTATGTCGTTGAATTTCTGTGTTTATTTTTTAAGAAACAAATCGGAAGCCCGTTATAACTTTTTCAGTGCTGGCTCAAAAATTGGATGATGAGTTAAGCTTTCAGATATTTGGAATGACCTTTGGGACGACGAACAGAATTATGAAAATCGATGCTTGCTAAATGAAATTGTGTAATTAATACTGGAGTATTGCCTAATTTTCCATAATGAGGTATTGATGTTATAAATGATTTCCTTTTCAATTACTGTATGTAAAAAGCATTTGAAGACATGCGTTTAGCTTATAAATTGTACATTATGTATAGCTACATTAATTGTATTTATGTGAAAGCAGATAATACGGTTAGCATCAAATAAAACAAATAAAGTTTTGTGTAAACCAACGTGTAATACATTTATATTATAAAGAGATAAAATTTCACATCTTGTAAATATTAGACATCATTTTTACATACAAATTCTGCGCAACAGATTGTTACACGACGAAACACACGACATATTAAACATTTATTTATCATCCTACCATCAGATCAGCTATCTTAATGTCCCTTCAACTTAATTGAATTAGGGTTTGGAAATACCTAGTAACAATAATCTGACTGTCGCGTTTAGTTAACATTAATCATAGAAATTTCTGTTCTTGGAATTTATTTGCCTGTTAGAAGAGCTGCTTCTGTTTTGTAGTGTAGGATAAAATTTCTTAAATTTTCTATTAAAATGGCATATTAATGTTACATTAACATTTAGAGCGTATTATACATAAAACTCTAAAATATATGTAATATTTTTTAGTTATTTGTTATATTATTATTAATATCGATCATGTGTTAAATGATAAAATATAGTTCTAAATAAAATAGCTCCCAAATGTTAGTTCACATTTATATACACTCAATTACTTCAGGTAGGATAAAAGACTTGTATATTAACCTTATTGTTACGCAATCGCTATTTGTTTATCAATTAATCTAATTGACAAAACACAACAGTCACACTAACAGCGATTACTTTAACACATATTATATAGATCGATTCCAAGCTTAATAAATCCAATGATATAAATGTTATGTAGTGTTGTATGTAGTTGTAGTATTTTATCGGGAATTATTTCTTGACATGACACTATTAAAACAGCAACGTGTATAATCCTGAGTATGTTTTGGATCCAAAAATATCAGAAAAACATTATAAAATAAACTTTCATTTTTAATAAATTACGTCTATTACCATATAAAATCTAACTTACAATAAGACTTAAAGTTTATATAAAGAGTGTATAGCAATAAGGAAGACATCGATAGCCTGCATGAATTACATCATCAATATAGAAAATACAGTAAATAATCATTCAATTTCTTAGCTTTGTGATAACTCTCGGCTTAAATGGAAAATATACCAACATGGGCAGGACATAAGTTAAATATTTTAGCTTTTTTGTTTAAATGTTCTGTACCACTTAAGCCGAATGCCACTAAACTTGTACAGGAGTAAATATTTTTGACCATGTAATGTCACACATAGACATAAAACTTTTTCAATTCCATGTAACACAAATTTCGTTGAACTAATGGGTTATCATTATAATTTTGATGTTCTATTTCTATTCATATCATCTATTTGTGTTATCATAATATTTGCCTGAAACTTATACTAAGGATTCAACCCAGCTGTAGTCACAGATTATATAAATTTGTACTTATGCCTTTACCTTTGAATACATAGCGATTAAAGTTATGTGTACTATTCGCCATAGAGTTTTGTAATTATGAGTTTCATTTTTTAGTGCTTTGAATTCTGGTTTGGCCTAGTAAGTTTGGCATTATCAAATTGATACCCTCAAATGCTTAGTTTTTATGTTATATCTTTAACGCTAAATTAATAAGTATGTAAATAATATTTACCCCTGTAACACATTCCTTTACACTTTATATTATTAGACAAATATACGTACGCTGCAAAAAGAAGAGTGAAAATCGTAATTTAGCATAAATTGACATATACACTTAACGCTACTGTATTTCATTTATCGCCAATTTTATTTAAAACTACAAAATCAGAAAGAAAACTAAAATAATTAATAAAAAAGAAGATTTTAACATTTAACATAATTTCCAGATATTTTTAATTCTCAATTAGACTTGTTTAAACACTGTATGTTTGGAACCGACTCCTTTGGGTGCGATTTTGACCCACTTTAAGCGGCATTCAGATTTCCTTCAAACTTTGTAGATTTATCGAGGACCAATGACATTATACTATTTTGAAAAAAAAAAAAATACAACAGATTAGTCGTTTTAAACTTTCTAAAAAAATGGTTTTAAAAAACTAAACACGCCTTTAAACTAAAAAGTAGAAAATAATTTTAATGTAACAAAGCGTGGGGGGCTTTCTGAAAATATTTCAATAACGTCGCCCCACGCTTTTTAACCGACTTCAAAAAAAGGAGGTTCTCAATTCGTCGAAATCTTTTTTTTTATGTATGTTCAGCGATAATTTCGTCGTTTATAAACCGATTTCAAAAATTCTTTTTGCATTGGAATGGGCATAGCTTACAGGTGGTCCATCGTCACCATATCGGGATCTGATGATCCCATTCCCAAGGAAATCGAGGGAACTCCTCAAATATCATAGGCACAATTGTCGCGATTTGGGTACTCGGAATAGTTTTTCATTGAAGTCGGTTCCTTTTTGTTATAATTATACATTAAAATTACTTTCTACTTTAAAAGCGTGTTTGTTTTTCTACATGTTATTCGCTTTAAGCAATGTTACATATACGTACTTATATTATACTCTTTAAACCCACCTGTTTTTTATTCAAAGTCTTAATCTATAAATAAAGTAACGGTGGATAGGAGATCATTATAAAACAAAAATTAACTTATTAAACTAAATAGGTTGCAATAATATAACCGAAGTAATATAATTATTAATTTATCTCTTGACAACACTTATAAAAATATTTATAAATACTCACTTCTCATCATGATATGTTTTGTTACTTAATTGCTCCTAAAATTTCATAAATGAAACATGACATGCACTTAAGACATTGCGATTTTTCTGTCGTAGAGCTCGTATTTTATTTTCTGTTTTTAACCGACTTCAAAAAAAGGAGGAGGTTCTCAATTCGTCGGAATCTTTTTTTTTTATGTATGTTCAGAGATAATTTCGTCGTTTATAAACCGATTTCAAAAATTCTTTTTGCATTGGAATGGGCATAGCTTACAGGTGGTCCCATCGTCACCATATCGGGATCTGATGATGGGATCCCAAGGAAATCGAGGGAACTCCGCAAATATCATAGGCACAATAATTGTCGCGATTTGGGTACTCGGAATAGTTTTTCATTGAAGTCGGTTCCTTTTTGTTCAAATTATATAATTTTGACTTGGTCTGCCCGATGTCATAGAATAGTTAAAGATTTAAATATTATTTAAATATACTGCAATAAAACATAAAGAAATACTGTGATTCTACAGTATTCAGTAAATATCAATCGATTGTGACAAATGGATCTTCTTAAAAATGGAAATCAAGAAAAAACAATTCATATTTTTTTAAGCCTGTTGTAAGTTTTTAGGCTTTAGGCTTTTAAACAAACTATTTGTTTTTGATATCTGTTCTACGGCTTAATGCACTACGAGTGCTAGAGAACTGAGATAAATACGAGTATGTACATACTTTTTTTTTTACATACATTTAAACATAGAAAATACCCAAACTCCTAAACATATATTTGTAGATCATACAAACATGTAGCCCGATCCGGGAATTGAACCAGAGACCTTAAGCACAGCAGTCGCTTAAGCCTTGTATCCACTTGAGCATGCTTGGGCGAATGAGCCGCTCATTCGCCCGAGCATGCTCGTGCTCAGGCGTCTCCACTTGAGCGGCTCGGCCAAATGAGCCGCTCATTCGCCCGAGCATGCTCAAGTGGATACAAGGCTTTACATTACTATAGCATCACATGTTAGATTCATAGAGGCAGTCATATGTAAGATTATGTATTGTTATGTAAGAACGTAATTAATGTTCTAAAAAGTAAAATAATAATAATTTTTGTGACAGAATTGCTTTACAACAGAAATTAAACAATCGTGTTGCAATTTTCTTGATATTTATGTATTTAAGTATGTTTCTATGTTGCAAAGCAAAAATCTTCTAAATTATGTTAATGCCCACTGTGAATTTATTACATGAACTATTGATGTATTACTGATTACTCTAAGGCATTTAAATCATTTAATAAGTAGTGTAAAATTTATAATGAATTTAGCCCTGTTTATGGATCTACTAATAAATCAAATCATAGCCTACGATTAAAAAATAACAATAATAACAAATTAGCATTTTAGTTCCCTGTTTAATAATTTATTAATTAAAATCATCGACACTAAATAGATATTTTGAGTTAACTGTATTTCTGCAGTAAAATAAATGTGTTATACGTGACTGTCATGAAGTGAATTTGTTGCAACGTGAACAAGCCCTATAATTTTAGTTGGGTCGAGTGTAAGTTCAAATTTTTAGTTTTGTTTCTATAACATACTCAACTAGTTTTCCATAAATAATGATGTTCTCTTTTGAAGCCTGTATCTAGACCAACAAATCACATATGAAATATGATGTCAAAAGAAAATAATAGTACAAGAATCGGGTAAGCTTGGACATGTAAGTACAGGTCAAAATACATAATGAAGAACAAAGAAATTAAGATGACTAACAAGACATAAAGTACCGGTGTACTTATACGGTTAGCTAACTTGGGCACTCACAAAAGTAAAAACTGAGAACCTGTACAACCTGTCCTAGATAGCGAAATACTTGGGTTCTTACTAAAGCCTCTTTTTCGGGCGATAGCAGGGGCGTTACGTCGTCTACTGCATAATCTCGAGGGGCCATGAGAAGAAGTTTGCTGCCTCTACATCGGGGTCGTACGATCCATTATTTTCTATGGGGTACCCGTCTGGTCTGAAAACCTGGTGGGTTCCTTTCGCTGTCAGGGTCAACTCAAGAGTCTACAGAGACTGATTGCCATAATACGGGTCGTACGGGGCTATTGCATACCTAATGTCTTCACCCTTCGACATTCTGGCCGACACGTACTCGATGATCTACGATCGAATTCGTTCTGTCGGTCGGAATGGCGAAAAGGATCAAGAGCCCGAAATGCTACGGCCGAACGCTTACACGCAAGCTCTACGGGCGTGGCAGGCACGGCTTGAAATTCAGGGCTGTGCTAGACAACGCGCTGTCAGAGCCGTTCTACCGAGCTTCGAAATTTGGACAGAAAGGACTGACTGTGTCACCTATCGATTGACTCAGATACTCACCGAACACGGTTGCTTCGGTGAGTATTTGAATAGAATCGGACGGAAGGCGACGGCACAATGCTACCACTGTCGGTCCGATTCCGCTCCAGATAGGTGGCAAAGGGGCGCAGCAGAGATCGCTAGTCCCTCAACCGTTGCCTAAGGGTCGCTGCGATTACATCCTGGAGAGTTGTGACTGCTGCAAACGACCCGAGAGGTGACACCCCGGTGCGGCCGAAAGGTGACGTCTAAGGCAGGTTGATGTTCCACCTCTTACTGTGCTGTGTGAGCGGTGAGAAGCGCGACAGCGTCCAGCCCCTTGGGTGACCAATCACCCCGTTATGTGCCCAGTTGTGCGGTACGGCAGGGTAGACACCAGAAGCGTTCCTAGTGTTCCTACCGACTGCCGAGGTAGGCCACCACGGAGTTTAGTTTGTAGACCGGTTGCCCGGGACTCACACACGCCCTTCGTTTACCCCACGAAGGGTATGGTCGAAAAGCATTGCTGGTTAAAAATAAAAGGGTACTCACCAAAGAAAAAACCTCAAACTGTAGACCAGCTATGGAACAAAGCAACAATAAGATTTAAATTACAATATTCACTGTAGTTTTAGTTGTAGTCACGAATTTTAATCCTTCAGGAATAAACACATAATCAACACGGTATGGTCATTAAGAGTTGTTTGTTAGATTTACACTTTATAGAAAGAACAACATCACGTCAGCTTTTCAAGCATTCAATGTCGTCATTCTTAGAGCACATTGCAGAATGTTTACATCATATATCATGCATCTAATATGTCACATTCACAGAAAATTACAAAGACAATTGACTTTATTTAAAAGTACAAATATTATTGGAAAATATGTTCCTCAATGTTGAGGAAATGCATGCTCTAAATTAACCTTTACGTTATATTTACTCATCACTTATCCATTATTTATCAAAAAAACTAAGTGAGTTTCTTGTCACAAATTATACTTCTTAGCCTGGTTTGCAAGTTGCTCAACAAATACAAGTAAATATTTATTTTTCCTTTTCAAAAAGAATATAGTATATGTTGAGAAACTTGCAATGTATTTCATTATAAGCTATCATACAAAGATCTCACTACACTAAAAGCGTTACGCATACATCTAATAGAAGGATATCGAAGCAAGTCATCATCATCAACAACCCATAACGGCCCACTGCTGGGCTCGGGTCTCCTCTCAGGAGATAGTTAAGGCCATACGTCCTCACTCTAGCCGAGTGCGGGTTGGCGACTGGCAAGACACGTTGTAGCTACGTAATTTTGGTGTTGGATGTTTTTAAGCCACCTGAAGGCCTCCAATTAACCTTCACGAATGTTATTTTATGATAACAACCGGGACGGACTTTTTAACGTGACCTCCGAATCCCGGAAACGCTCATAACATATCATGCCACAAACGGTCCATCCATCTAGGTACTGACCGCGGTTTCGTTGCTTACCCTCGGTAATTGTTTAAAATCCCCTAAGGCCACTTGGCTATGAGCGCTTGTTTTAAATTTTATTTTATTGTTTTACCAACAATTGATTACACAGTACAAAAACAAAAGTAAATTACATAAAAAACAGAAAAGCAGAACTGTAATAATTACTTAGTAAGCTCCGCATGAAAATAAAGAGTTGTACCGTACATTACAGTAGCTTATTAGTTTTGTTAGAAGAAAATATTTAATTCTATACAATTTAAAAAAGAGAAACAAGATGTTTTATGACACTCATTAAAACAAGCTTAGAAACAAGTGTGTAGATTTTTTTATTACTTCATTCTGTTTTTTTATTTATGTTTAAGTAACATGGTCAAGACAATTTTATTGCAGACACAGAGTTCGTCCCTTACTGGTAAAAGATTCTGCAATACCTTTCTAAATGATATGTAATTTCAATACTTAGATTAGTTTTATTAGTTACGTAGCTAAGCTGACCGCTTATTTCTTCTGTATGTCATAGCTAATAAATTGTTACATTATAGTTATAATAATGGACAATTCGGGACCTCTAGCGTTGGCAAGGGTTGGGGTGAAATGGAATCAATTACATTTCTAGTTTTCTAATTCAGTCTCATAATTGCGCATACATAATGTAAAAATATTCATAATAGTATGATTTTTCAAGATGCGTTGAAAGCTTTACAGATATTAAAATAAGTAAAGTACCTACTACACGATTGTATATTAGGTACGTCTGAATAACAATGAAACAAAATTTCATTGAGTAACGGTTTTAAAATTTGTTAAAAAACATGCAGTTGAATATTAATTAGACGACGTAATTTTACATATAGAATAACTTGGTGATTACGTACAATCATATCATACAATTATTTCCACTTAACTTATTTAAAAAAAAAAATAAGCTACAATATTCAGTGTCATATTTTCAAAACTTCAAATGTTAGTACTCTATCTTTAGTCATACCAAACGCAGTACAATGTGATGCATACTTTGTTTTTTTTTAAATAAGAATAGAAATAGTGTACGTAAATTAAGTCTTTCTTATTTTAATTAATATTTTAACATATGTTTTGTGTTATATGCCCATAAATCTATAACTGATCTTTAGGTTTATATGAAATTAACTATAGAGATAATATAATTATGTTCATTTTTAAAAAAAAAACCGATAAATTGTACCAGCTGTCTAATAGCTTCTAAGATCGTTCGATCGATCTAAGAAGATATGTAGATAAAATATTGGTGACATCCTAAAGAAAGATTACTTGCTATCCGTGGCAATCATAGAACGAGAATATTGATCTTTACCGATGACAAAAAAAACATTATATAATTTTTTGTTCTTTTTTTTTTAAATTTGAATGAGATTGGATTACAGTAACATTGTGCTTCTCAAATAATTTGTTGAATAAAAACATTATCTATTAAGCTCATAAGATTACGATACATTACATAAGTTTTTTAACTTAATTAATAGTGAATCCCATCGAGACTCTATTAGCACAACGTAAAAGAGAAGTTTGATGTACGAGTATACTGGATAAAACCCCCGATATTCTGTAAATGTGTATAAACATTTCAGTAACACTTGTAGATAAACTTTCATTAAACATTCCTATACACAGACATATCAGAAGACCGTTGTTATTGTTGACCTGAAATTTATTACAAACCTGACATATACATACATAGGTATGTTAACTATGAAACAATGGTTGCCTAATAAGGGAGTTAGTTCAGTTATAGTAGTTAGCATGGCACGCAAATATGACTAGAATGAGTAGTATATAATCTACATGACAGCGAGGCGATAAATTCAGTTTGGAACTAACGATTTTGACAGGCAGCTGTGTCGGGGCTGGTGCAATGCGAACGACGTTCACTGGAAAATAAATATAAATTTAGTTCTAAAACAGTAAGCTAGAACATTTGTTGCTCTAGAATTCCAATTCACAGATAACACTGTAGTATAATTTTGATTTATTTCAGTTAAATTGTGTTTTTATATAATTAAAATAAATAAATAAATATTTCAGCTAATTGACACACAACGTCATCCAGTCCCAAACTAAGCGAAGCTTGTACTATGGGTACTAGATAACTGATATAA
Organism: Phragmatobia fuliginosa; assembly: GCA_932526445.1. Classification (NCBI taxonomy): domain Eukaryota; kingdom Metazoa; phylum Arthropoda; class Insecta; order Lepidoptera; family Erebidae; genus Phragmatobia; species Phragmatobia fuliginosa. The sequence continues at coordinate 7,076,507 of OW052064.1, read as the reverse complement.
ATACATAAATACTTTCTTTTTGTAAATACATACGAGTACATATTATAATACACAGAAAACACCCAAACTCCGAAACAAATATTTGCAGATCATATAAACATTTGGTCCAATCCTGAAATCGAACCTGAGACTTCTTGATCAGCAGCCGCATACGCTAACCACTAGACCTACTATGTAGACACTAGACTAATATGTAGGGATTAACAACCACAAAATGTTTATGTATTTATATATGTTGTCTATTACCCCTAATACAAGCTCTGCTTATAGCAAGTATAAAGTAGGATTATGAATCTTGTGTCGCGGGGCACTTTGCAAACATACATGAAAAGGACACAAAGAACACCAAGAAAGAGCAACAATTTGTAAATCACACAAATGTGTGAGATTTGAACCCACGACACTTAGCACAGTCGAAAGCGGCACGGCGACCGCTTAAACCACAACGCCAAAAGATACACGTTATAATATAACGTGTATCTTATAAGTAAATTTAAAACTTACTTGAAATGTTATTTCAAGTAAGTTTTAAATTTACTTGAAGATTTATCTAATTTAAAATATTAAAAGTCAAATTTTAAGATTAGTAAAAAAATTGAGTATACATAAGGAAACCTTATGACTAGTTAGAAACGAGTTTTTTTTTTATATTTAGATATATTGCATATTTTCCTTTCGCTTCAAGTAAAAACCATACCATTTACGAAATTGGCTTGCGTAATTAAATTATATTAGAAATACACAGAATAATAATGACGTGATTGTGACACACCTATAGCTACTGATAATACTAATCCGTTCTAATAATATTTAAAGGTAAACTTACCAGTGACAGTATTATTTTGAACATCAGCAAACCCTTCTCCTAAGCTGGCGTAGCTTGGTATTGTACTTAAACAGGTGACGTCGACCGTTTGATTCGGTTGCAACTGTAAGCTCGTCAATGGGAATGTTAGGGATGAATTGGTCAAAGACAAAGGCATTCCATGGTGGTGGCGACGTAGACTTACTGTTCCATGGGGTGTTGTTAGCCTCTCGTCAACCTGTAATTTTTTTTCAAATTAAAATAAATTGGTCCTGCAAATAAAAAGTTTTATGAAATTTATGAAATGTGCAGGGTATTAGTCTTTACTTTATCCTACTATTTGTTGAAGAGTTAACAAAACCCTTTGAATGAGTGCAGTAGGGAATATTTGTATATTTATTGTAGAATCTTGTATTTCGTTGGTGTTTGTAAGACCGGAGGGCCAATCATTCTGCATCATTCTCCCGGCTTCCATAGGTAGGAAGATTCCTCCTGTACTTGCAGCGAACCTCCAACCAGTAGGGTTAGTCCATCAGGGACCTTTTGAGCCGTCGTGACGTCGTCGAGACGACGCGAGTGGTGAAGCTCACTCAAGCTTCACCACTCGCGTCGTCTCGGGTGTCACTCCACTTCCTAGAGTGGGCGTTCACCCAAGACGAATACCAGACGGTAAGCGAAGTTGTGCATGCAAATCCCCTATCCGTGCAGGTATGCCTCATATTTGACTAGACCGCGATTGGGGAAGGAGTAACAGCCTACCACTATCATTACTCCCCACTCCACTGCCGTAAGCCCTGCGCCCTTTCGCAGGAGAGACAATTGGAGGCCGTCACCACCCAATATATGGCCACAGAGTCAATTGACCACTCCGAACCAACGTGGATGATGAACACATGCAAGCAATCACACAATACAACGCGTATTGTGTCATTTGCTCTATTTAATCCCTACTTCCCTACTAATATTATAAATGCGAAAGTAACTCTCGTCTGTCTGTCTTTTACGCTTTCACGCCTAAACCACTGAACCGATTTTGTTGAAATTTGGAATGAAGATAGAGCTGAACTTGGGAAAGGACTTAGGATCTTATCGCGAAACTAAAGGTAGAAGGGTTTGAAATAGGGGACGAAAGTTTGTGTCGAAGTTCCTTATTATCAAACATAAAATCATGTAAGATTGTTTAATCTACCTTTACTGTGTCGCGCGATATAAACGAATTCCACGCGGGTAAAGCCGCGGGCGGAAAGCTAGTAATAAATATATACACTTCTGTACAGTACTTCTAACAGTTTGTACTCGCCTATAGCCGAAATTGTCTGAGACTTGTGGAGGCTGGTAGCGTGTCATACAGGTCTATACATACGTAGTACAAATAACAGTTTCTCAGGCAGAGTCAGATATCTGAGAATATATCTGTGTAAGAGAGAGAGCAATTAACATTTTTACTATTCCCACTTTACGTATATGGGAGCTATCACAAAAAAGTTCGTTTAGTTATCATGTTTCAGCAGTTTCTCGACATGATAAGAAAAAAAAACCATATACAGTTTTACCTTTCTAGCACTGACGATATAGAAGTTAAATCAAGGACCTACGCACATCTTGACGGACATGACAAAACTAAAGGGATAACCCTTACTAAAAAGACTTTTACATTACTTTGCTTTCATCTTGTATTGTAGTTTCATATCACTTAAAAATAAAATAACAACAAATAACACACAATGAAGTTTTTAGGTTATTAACTCATTTTTTATCAGTGATCAGGTATAAGGATTAAAGAGTAAAATTACACCTCACGTACATTTGTTCTTTTCGTTAACTGTTACACAAATACTTATGTACATAGTCAATGCTCACTAGTATTTTCTTTAAAGGTTATAATACTAAGCACGCGATTCACATCGCTTTTTATCATAAAACCAAAACCTTATGGAGTTGCTTATGAAACTACATTTTTCTAAAACCATCATCTTTTGAATGTTGTGAAAAATGATTAACTCGTTTATGTTTATGATATTCTGAGCACATAAGATGAGTTTAGTTAATTCCGTTGAGAAATCATATCTGTAGAAAACTTATTGCTCCTTGTACATTTCATTTCCATTCGTCAGTTGTTTACAGTTACGCGTTTAATTTTTAATCGATCGGGTTTGCTTTAAAATTTGTCTCATATAAATTTGGGAAAAGAATTTTAACCATAAGGGTAGGAAAATAGGGGTTGATTGACACTCACTTATTGTAATATATGATAACGCATAACTTTTTACAGAGTAGTCCAATTTCAACAATTATTTTTAGGGTTCCGTAGTCTTTTAGAAAGGGTACACCTCGAGATAAGTCCCATATAAATAAAAAATCTAACCTTAGGGGTAGCAATATAGAAAATTATTGATCACTTACTGATTCTGAAATATTATCATGCATAACATTTTACAGAATATTTCAATTTTGCTTATTGTTTCTTTATTGAAAAGGGTGGTTACATATAAATAAAATAAAAAAATTGACCTTATTAGCTAAAAAAGATGGTTGGCTTTGTGCAAATGCAACTAAAAATGCAAAAATATGCATGTAGCAATTAGTAGATTAAATTCCAAAAATAAATAAAAATAAACGTTTTCATTGAAAAAAATAATAAATAAATATCTGAAAAGCAGAAAAAAATAAACGATTATTATATCCTATCCATCTTATCCATCCTATATATACATCCATCCATATCCATATATATATCCTTGATAACTAAAAAAAACAACGGAAAGCCTAAATTATCATTTTGGAAGGTAGGTTTAAATGAATCAGTTGTAAATATTTAAATTAACGCAGAACGAGCTTCATTCTCAAATAAATTGTATCTTCATAATATATTATGTATAATCACTTACCTTTACATGATTTATAAACCAACTAAGGTGGGGTGCGGGATGGGCGGGGGCGCTCTGACATGTCGCTTCTAGGTCTTCATTAGACAGTAATTTTTTGTGCTTGATTTTTATCTTGGGACGGAATTTCTGACGAACTGAAAGCAAAATCATGCGATTAATAGATAGCCCACTGAAACGTTCATGATCAAAATGAGTAATATAACCTAATATCTATAAATAAGCAATTCTTGTATAAATATATTTATGAATATATATGTGATCTCGTAAACAGCTGTAATGATTTCGATTTTCTTTCGCATTTATGCACTCTTAGCATTGCTTGCGACATCTATACCACTTTTTCAATAACACTTTAAGTAGTTAGTGGTTAGGAATCCAACACAACAACACTACAGCTGCTTGAGAGAATAGATGACATTATTAAAAAATAAATAGTATCAACCGAGTAAAGCTCTGTCGCCCAGGTACTAAATGAAATGTTGAAATACAGTAAATAAAACCAAGATTGCTATTGTATTGCTAGTAATTGCTATTGCTAGTAATAACTTTATTCAAAATATTTTTCACGTGAGATGCCATAGTCAAATTATGATTTTATGTATGTATGTAAAAATTTCAGGTGGTTTAATAGTAATATTTGTTTCTTGCGGTAAATCCACTACAACTTATGGCTTTTGTTCGAAGCAAGCTAAGTGAAGGTTAACTCTCCAATACTGACATACATAAGTTTCATATGACATACGTAGATTTACGAATTGAGTGAAACGTTGATGTTATTTTCTAACCTAATCCAAAATACTCACCAATAACAGTCAATTCGTGTATTTTCGAAACTTTGGAGTATAAAGGAGTTTCTAATGCGATTTCACAGGCATATGGACCCGATGCTATAAAGTCCAGTTTGTCCAGTGTCACTGAAGTAGGTGACAAATTGCTTAACTGCAAGTAAAGTTATAAGGTATTTTACATATTAGAGTCAAGTCAAAGATATTTAGAACAATTTTTGTCTTTACAGACACTATAATGTCGAAATTCATTCATTCTATTCTCCGTTTAGGTCTAGTTTAAGTATCCCCTTTTAATGGATTCTACTCATGCATTCCACCAGGCAGAGTGGAGTCATTTTGATAGGCTTAAACATAAAAAAATGATATCGAAAATAACAAACAAATCAGTTTTAAGTTCGAACTTACGTTTATCTCCGCACCTGTGATGTTATAGAGCTCGTAGGGTGGATCACGTCCTCGAACAAACTTCATAAGACGTTGACCATTTTTGAAGAACACCACCTAGAAAATAACTCGATTTAAAAAAAAACTATCTTTAGACTAGAATAGACTCCACAATATGTTGGTTATTCTAGCTTTTGTCGTTTCTCAGGCACTAAACTATCGGTGTAACGAGTTTAATTTATATTGGTTCAGTACTTTTTATTAATTAATTTATTTAAAATTCTTACAATATTTTAACTGGATTCATTCCCAAAACAACATTGCAAACTTATTACTACTATAAACATACGACACTGATAAGTATTATTAAAGCAATACGTAACACAAATCGTTAAATTTATGTGATAACGCACATAAATTTAACCAATATTTTCATCAATAACGCTACTTTGCACTATTTCTGTGATTTCCGCAAGCTACAGTTATAAAATATCAATTTTAGTATTAGTGAAATTATTATTAGTGAATTATTATTATTTGTTATTAGTGAAAACTTCTAACCGAAAAGTAATCACTAAGCCTTGGATTACCAAAGAGCTACTTAGGTGTATGAGGAATCGTGACAAACTGCATCAAAAATGAAAAAAAAAAAGCAATCGGCAAGATGTAATAATTATTTAATATCATACAAACGATATAGAAACTTTTATAAAGCACTTTTGAAAACAACCAAAAGAGACTACCAGAAAGTGGACTAAAAGAAATCAGCTGAAGCTGAATTTCCGTATTAGTGGAAACTGAAAGAAGTCCATCCCATCTTTAAGAGAAGCAACGGAGGCTGTATTAACAATTATAGAGCGACCTCAATACTAACTGTTGTATCCAAAATCTTAGAGATAATCATGAACATTTGCGTGATTAAATACCTTGAAGACAATTCCCTACTCTCACTTTACTGGTTCTCGATCAAAAAAATCGACTAGGGATTAGGGCTTAGCTTTCAACCCCAAATAGAAATATTCTCGCCAATAAAACTAGGAAACTTTTTTATTTATTTAAAAACCTTCGTAATGTGGGAGATTCATAGATTATAAGAATGGTCTATGTTGCATTTTGCCAATCTATTATATCTCATTATTTAGGGAGGAACTACTAAAACGTCTATAAAAATTTAAAATGGGCACAAAGAGCAGTTTTAAAGGTCAAAGGTCAAAGGATCAATACGATTTTTACATCCCACTAAAGATCTTCACGAAAAGACAAAAGTGTTGACATTACGATAGCTTTACTCACTATTTTTCGCCAGCACTCTCTCATGCAATACGATTACACATTAGTAAAAGACAAAAGACGCAGCGATCTGTCTACCAAACAAAGCTCACACAAGTTTCGCCCAACGTCACTTCGGTTTCTTTAGTAGTTTTCTTAATAATATAACAAACAAAAAACTTGTCTATATATACTATAACTAAAAAAAAGTAAAATGAAGCTATCAATTTGGTTCCAAACTCTGGACTATGATTCTACTGAAAAATTCATTTACATCCCCAAATAAACCTACTTCAATCTTACACAATCATTTCCCATTCGCACATACTCACTCCCATCCACATATATTTATATACGTAGACCTTCGCTTATATTATTTATTTACACTTCGCACATATGAACATAATATTTTTGTTGTTTTACTAAATCCATATGTTTGAAATGTTTGCTATCATTGCTCCAAGTTTTGGGTGGTTCTGATGATCTCTTAGCAATATTCAAACCGTAACAGCGACTACAAGTTCAAGGTGGATCCGTCATACAGAGTAATCTTAGTATGGACTATGGAGTAGAGAGATCAGAAATTTTTAACTTTTTTAATTCCCACAGTACTTTTAAGTTCTTTATCTAAATGAACCTTGGTGAAGACAGAATAAATAAGTTATTGTTATTTTGTTGGTTATATAAAATTTAAGTAAAAGTTTTAGTTATTGTCGGCTTCTCAATTTTTTAAATTTTCATCATCATCATCGTCAGCCTATCGCAGTCCACTGCTGGACATAGGCCTCTCTAATTGCACGGCACTTGGTTCGATCATAGTTTAATATTATTTAATAGTTTAATATTGATATTGTTTTTAAATTATTATTATTATTACTTACGTATATACTCTTATGTTCATACGTGCAAACCTATCGCCGACAAACGCGTAATTTTTTTTATATGTATTTAAGCCTACCAAAGAACCATCATCATTGTTTCTCGAATAAAATAATTTTATAAAACTTACATATTATTCTTTTTAAAGACAACTCCACTATAAATCCTGTGATACGGGGGACTTTACAAATATACATGAAAAGGACACAAAGAACACCCAGACACAGAACAACAATTTGTAAATCATACAAAGTATTATCCCACGTGGAATTTGAACCGACGAAACTTAGCGAAGTAGAAAGTGGCGTAGCGACCGCTTAAACCCAGTGATAACAACAGCACTATCTGCACGGTTGGCCCAGTGGCCAACCGTGCAGTTAGTGCTGTTGTTATATCATCAACATTGTCCTGAGAGTACAGTTAAAGGTCATCGGAATAAAGGTGTTACTCACTACGAAGTAAACCGCTTTGAGCGATATCAGAGTCAAAATCAAACTATTTCGAGGATAGATCGTCAATGCGAACAGATTGTTGGCGTTGGTGTCCCTGAAGATAAGATAACAACCATTACAGCACCTTAGGCGAGGTCTTTAGATAGGAAAAGATGGCCAGGAGAATATCGTGACTGATGGTACTAAAGGCGTTCAAAAAGTCGACCAAAACTGTTGCGTTTTTATCTTCTAAGGCCTCCCTAATATCATCGGTCACTTTAAGTAGAGCAGTGGTAGGCCTAAAACCTGATTTAAATAGATTTAACAAATTATTTTTGTAAATATAATCAGAAAATTAGCCGATCTAATTGCTAACTGACGAAGTTTCATCAATAGCAGTGAGGCTTATAGTACTGTCAGTGACATCTATGTGAAATTTCATGTCAAAGTATTCATTAGTGTTTGAGATACGCGCGTGCGTTACCCCAGCAAAAAAGCAAAAAAAATTGGGCCTTAGAGAGATGAGAGTATAACAGAAAATTAGTGTGTTCTGAGGTGTAATTTGTTACAAATAGCAAAATTTGTGCATGTAGTAGTTTAAAAGTTATTCGACAAAAACACTTTTTGCTGGAGTAACGTTTCAAACGTTACCCCAGCAAAAAAAATTTTTTTTAAACGTTTCAGACCCAAACGAAATACATGAATACATAGCTTTTGTTCCGTATTAAATGTTATAGCAAACAGCAAAATTTGTGTGAGCTGTGGTTCTTAAGTTATTGACAATTTTGCTGGGGCAATATTTCGGTCTTGTCTAGAACTTGAAAATGGCTGAACGCAGAAGTTTGAAAAAAATACCATCGATAGACCTTCTTTTGCTTAAATTTATTTAATCATTCGTTTTCAAATTGTTTGAGGAACACCGATGTATTAAAATGGTTTTAAAAATCAGAAAAAACTGTTTTGCTAAGAAACCAGTATACTTACAATCAAATAAAAAGCTGTAACATATAGCCATGGTTTACATTTATAATGACTGTAAATTTGGAATTTGTAACTTTAAGCAATATGAAGATATAAGTAAATATTATTAATTTTACATGGTATATTTAAGTCATCGAATACGCAGTTCCTATAAAAGAAGGAAACGTGGCAAACTCTAACAAATTTAAGTATATCATCAACAAATAAGCCTGTAAATTTCAGCTATCAATCACGAATATTATAAAAGTTATATGTAAAACAAGAATGTAACAACATTCTCTTATAACCCGACCAAATTAAAAGGTTACGTAAAAGCGACCGCGCCATACATTCGGCTGACATCTGAAATGAATGGTTTAATAGAATATTTTGTTGGTACAGTTACGAACAAAAAAAGTTAGGTCAGGGTGACAAGAATATTGAATTGAGTATGCTAATTTTTTTTTATTTAAAATCAGTCTTATACGCTCACATAAGTACATAAATGTTTAGAAAAATCACAGATAGTTGAGTAATTTCAACATGTTTCGATACTAACTTAGATATTTTTTGTTTCTTTTTACAATGAATTAAATAAATATTTGCAATGTTTAGTAACATTTTCTTGTAAAATTTTCCTTGTAATATGTGTTCAGTATTTTATTCTTTTTAAAATTACATTTGTTGCCTTCCTGTTGCTTCCATGGTGTCGCGGTGAATGTAACTTATTATTTTTCTCAGAACAAGAACAAAAAAAGGAAAAAATATAGCATACTATATGAAATTTTGTAATTTTTATATTGTGTTATAAAACACTATTCCCAACTGAGTTATGATATTTTGGTTTGCATTAATTTGAATTTGAATGAAGCATTAAATTGTATGAAACAAAAAATTTAAGGTTTTAAAATTAGTTTCAATATTTAAATTACAATCTGATAAAAATATTCTGTTGACTGTGCAAAATACCAGATACTAAGCCGTTAATTTACGAAGATATTTAAATGTATGGCGCGGTCGCTTTTACGTAACCTTTTAATTTGGTCGGGTTATAAGAGAATGTTGTTACATTCTTGTTTTACATATAACTTTTATAATATTCGTAATTGATAGCTGAAATTCACAGGCTTGTTTGTTGTTGATATACTTAAATTTGTTAGAGTTTGCCATGTTTCCTTGTTTAATAGGAACTGCGTATTCGATGACTTAAATATACCATGTAAAATTAATAATATTTACTTATATCTTCATATTACCTAAAGTTATTTAATCCAGATTTACAGTCATTATAAATGTAAACCATGGCTACATGTTACATCTTTTTATTTGATTGTTAGTATACTGGTTTCTTAGCAAAACAGTTTTTTTCTGGTTTCAAAATCATTTAATTACATCAGTGTTCATAAAAAAAATTAAAAACTAATGACTATAAAAATTTAAGTAAATAAAAGATTATCGATGGTATTTTTTTCAAACTTCTGCGTTCAGCCATTTTCAAGTTCTAGACAAGTCCCAAATATTTCACCAGCAAAATTGTCAAAAACTTAAGAACCACAGCTCACACAAATTTTGCTGTTTGCTAACATTTAATACGGAACAAAAGCTATGTATTCATGTATTTTGTTTGGGTCTGAAACGTTTAAAAAAAATTTTTTTTGCTGGGGTAACGTTTGAAACGTTACTCCAGCAAAAAGTGTTTTTGTCGAATAACTTTTAAACTACTACATGCACAAATTTTGCTATTTGTAACAAATTACACCTCAGAATACACTAATTTTCTGTTATACTCTCATCTCTCTAAGGCCGAATTTTTTTTGCTTTTTTGCTGGGGTAACGCACGCGAGATACGCGTCGTTTTGTAAGATGCTAATAGTGAGTTTTTCGTTTTTTGCGATGTCGAAATTTATTGAGCAAAGAATTTGCACTAAATTTTGTTTGCGGAATTAATTTCTCTGCTGCGGATACGTTGAAGATGATGCAGAAAGCCTTTCATGATGAAGCTATGTCTAAAAAAAAATTTACAAATGGAATAGTGATTTCCAAGCCGGGCCGTGAACGTATCGAAGACGAAGAGCGTCCTGGGCGACCATCAACCTCAACCGATGAAGCTAACGTCCAACAAATCAAAGATTTGGTGTTGAATAACCGTCGATTAACGATTAGTGACCTTGCTGATGAAGTTGGCATATCGAAAGGCTCAGTCAATATTATTTGAAAGGATGTGTTAGGCCTCAAGCGCGTCAAATCTCGACTGGTACCGAAAACATTAAATTCTTGATTCGTAATTCGAGTTCGCCAAAAACTCAACCCATATCGTTCCGCAACAACCGTATTCACTTGATCTGGCATCCTGCAACTTCTTGCTGTTTAACAAGCTCAAAAGACCGCTCCGAGGACACCGTTTTGATACGGTAGAGGATATTCAATCCGCAGCGAAGACGGAACTGAAGGCCATCCCGAAAAGTGACTACAACCAGTGTTTCGAAGATTGGGAAATCCGTTGGTATAAGTGCATTGCATCGGGAGGGGATTACTTTGGAGGAGATGAAACTGATTTGGAAGAATAAATAAAGAATTTTCAAAATAAATGCAATGTCACCTTATTTTTTGGACGCTGTAGTACCCATTTGAGTATTCAACCAAACCGAATCTAAAATCTAAAGCAGATATTTAAATTGATAAACATATCGGACATGAAATATTTGAATGACATTATTTTAATGATGAGTTTTGGCATTTCTTTAACCTGAAACTTTATGTTTAAGCTTATCAATCTGACTGTACTCTACCTGATGGGAAACATACTCGTATTTCAAGTTCTTTCTTTTCAATTTTAATAAAAAATGCTACATCAAAACAAAATCTTAGAGAATATTGGTGCATATGAGTTACAAACACGATGTAGTAGTAAAATGAACTGAACAGTATAAATATTGCGCTCGTGCGGAGCGGGGAAGGTATTGAGTTGGCAATAAATAGGAGTGTAGTAAATTGTGTTTCTAAAATTATTTCTTTATAATTTTTTAACCCTCTCCTTATTATAATTGTTTTGACATATGCGTGCACATTTTGCCGTTTAAATAAAAAACACAACTAGAACCTTATAGTACTTTTTAGGGTTCCGTAGCTAAATGGCAAAAAACGGAACCCTTATAGATTCGTCATGTCTGTCTGTATGTCTGTCAGTCTGTCCGTATGTTACAGCCACTTATTTCCGAAACCATAAGAACTATACTGTTGAAACTTGGTAAGTAGAAGTAATCTGTGAACCGCATTATGATTTTCAAATAAAAATAGAAAAAAAAGAACACGTTTTGGGGGTCCCCATACTTGGAACTGAAAGTCAAAATTTTTTTTTTCATCAAACCCATACGTGTATCTATGGATAGGTCTTCAAAAATGATGTTGAGGTTTCTAACATCATTTTTTTTAAACCGAATAGTTTGCGCGAGAGACACTTCCAAAGTGGATAAATGTGTGCCCCCCCCCCTGTAACTTCTAAAATAAGAAAGTGATAAAACCAAAAAATATATATGTTGTATATTACCATGTAAACTACCACCATAAATTGGTTTGAACGAGATCTAGTAAGTAGTTTATTTTTTAGTACGTCATAAATCGTAAACCGCAATTTACCTTTCATTCAATCAATACACTACTATAATAAAAACTTATAAATGATGTTACTTGCTGCTACGGAACCCTTAATGGGCGAGTCCGACTCGCACTTGGCAGTTTTTTATTGTTACGGTTCTGTAGCCAAATGGCAAAAAACGGAACCCTTATAGATTCGTCATGTCTGTCCGTCCGTATATCACAGCCACTTTTTCTGAAACTATAAGAACTGTAGGGACCCCTTACATGTGGGGTATCAATGGATAGGTCTTCAAAAATTATATTAAGGTTTCTAACATAATTTTTTTCTATACTGAATAGTTTGCTCGAGAGAAACTTCCAAAGTGGTAAAATGTGCCCCGCTGTAACTTCTAAAATAAAAGAGCTATAAAAATAATAATTTGATGTACCTACTATGCTATGCAAACTACCAGCGAAAATTGGTTTGAACGAGATCTAGTAAATAGTTTTTTTTAAAACGTCATAAATCATAAACCGCAAATACCTTTCATTCAATCAATACACTATTATTAAAACATCGATCAATACTTGCTTCTACGGAACCCTTCATGGGCGAATCCGACTCGCACTTGGCCCCTTTTTTTTCAAAGGATTCACCACGTAGCTTAATTTTACTTTTACGCTCAAACCAGTTATTAGAATATTTATTCCACTCTAAAGTGGGGGTGCTCACAATGGCTGACTAGAAAGCTTCGACTGCTTCTTCACCGGACTGGAACCTTTGAAAACGAAGACATTTCTTAATTTTAGGAAATGTAAAGAAATCGTAACGGCTTAGGTCAGGACTGTATAGAGGCTGGCCTGCCACGAGAGGGCGACGTCCGCGTGTTACCAAACGCCGTTTAAATGGAGAGTATGAACGGAGACGGTGTCCGCAACAGTGCGGGCAGGCGCCGGGAGGGGTCCAGAAGGAGATAACACCCTGGCCCCCTACCTAAAGACAATCGCAGAGAGAGCACACCGTGTGGTTTTAGTCGGTTCGAGTCCGATACACCACCCCGCCGTAAACACCAGGTGGGGTGACGGTCCGTGGGGTTTTCCACACGTTAAAAAGAAAAAAAAGGACTGTATTTAGGCTGGTTAAGAAATTCTACTTTTTCCTGCTCTAAATAAAATAAAGAAATAAATAAATACTTAAACGTTTGACGAGCGCTGTGTGAGTTTGCGTTGTTGTGGTGCAGGATGATGCGTCGCTTTGAGTTAGATTTGCGAAGTTCGGCGATGACTTCTGGTAATCAAACTGTAATATGCCACTTTGCGTTAGCCGTTCTACGATCTTCAAGTGCAATAGTCGCAACATGGTCGATTTTTCCACCAAACGTGGCCACCATCTTCTTCGAAGTGCTTTGAGAACGAACAACTTTACTTTGAAATCAGGATCGTAGGCATAGTACCAAGATTCGTCACCATTGATGATGTCGCAGAAGCGATTTGACTCTCCTCAGTTTTGAACCTTTGCAGAGTTTTTGTACACCATCTGACGCGGGCCCTTGTGATCGTCGGAAAGCAGATGCGGTATCCAACGGCAAACTAGCGTTCTCACACCAAGCGCTTCATTCAAGATCTTCTAAATGCTTGTCACTGAGATATCTAATAGAGCCTCTATCTCCCGATACGTCACATGACGATCTTCGAGAATTTGTTGTCTCACAGCAATGATGTTACTTTCAGTGAAGGCGGATTTTGGGTGTCCTTCGCGAGATTTGTCACTAACACTAGTATTTCTGTGCTGGAATTCTAAATACCAGCGTTTGACAGTCCGCAGACATGGGCTTCATCACTGAACACAGATGTTAGCTCTTCAAAACAATGAAATATGGAAACGACAGAACTTAAAAGGCATGCCTAGTATGGAAGAGGTAATTATACTTTGGTATTATAGACATTTTTACCTTTGATTTAAAAGTCTTCTCTTTTTCTATTTATTATTTTAAAGTAACCAGAAGTCGATTTACATACTTATTGATTGAGGTTTAGTGTTAGAAAGTAATAAGAAAGAGCGTTACGTTTTTGAAATGCGCTTCGATTTTACAAACAATATAAAACACTATATATAATAATTGTCATTTAATAATTTTGTCTTACCTTGTAAAGTGAATCAGGATCAACGTTATGTTCACACCTTAAGACTGCATTGTGTCGATGAACCACGAACCGAGGTGCGCGTAATTCAACCCACACCTCAGCCATGCCTGCCACTGTAGACAAAACAAAAATATACTAGTGTAAACTATTTACCAGAACTTAGCATTCTGAAACTTAGGACCAATTAAACACATTTAAAAACTAAATTGTAAAGTATCTTCGTTAATGTATGGATACTCCGCAAGTGAGACTTCTGGTCATATAGACGACTCAACTGATGTAGTGTTTGTTTTATTTTGTTTTTGATAAATAATTTGGGATATGTGTGTTGTTTCAATAGAGACACATGATTGTTTTGTACCTATTACGGTGAAGACTCTTGGCAGGGGTTCGGACGCCAAAAGACTCATGACCGAAATTGGTTGCCGAGTTTGGCTTAAATGTGGTGTCTCCTGGTGGTGTAGTGTATTTCACCGGTAAATGATGCAGGGGATTATTGAAACAAATAAGAATATTAAAATAATAATACTGATGTAGATTACACACGAAATTGTAAGCCCCATTTATTGATCATGGTATCTTGCCCTCAATATTTATAATTGATATAAGTTCATTCACAAGAAAGTATATCCACAATATATCCTACAGTAAAAGAAACAAATTGTACCTTTCACCATATAGAATCAAAATGCTCAATGAAGATCCATATTTTAGTACTAATAGACCAGGGTAAAAGCCTCTTAAAATAACAAAAAGTGAACATAAATTATAGTAGGATGAAACCCATTGTAAAAGGAGGAGAATAGTACAAAAATAAAAGGAAAAATAAATTACGGTCGATCTGAAGTCAGGAAGGGGGAGAGGGGGGGGGTTTAAGGGAAAAAAATGGCTTATCTCAATTTCCTGCAAAACTACAAGTCCTATGGAAAAAAGTTAAATGGCAAAGTTGTAGGTAATAAAAAGATCTACATCTTTTGCGTTCACACTTTTTTCACATAACCTTAAATTTTATGTGAAAAATTCAAAAAACCAAGTTTTTGGTTTTTTATTTTTATCTTTTACAAATAAAATTATTTTTTAACGAAATTTTGTGGAAACTTAGCTTTTCATGTCCTGAATACACCGTAATTTATTTGATTTGAAATATCTATTTTTTCACCTCATTTTGACTGAATACCGAAAGAAAACCCTAATTTTCAATCGAAAATTCACCATATAAAATTTTTCGTAGGTCACTCAGGTATTAAATTATCTTAAAATAGTAATAAATAGGCATATACGCATATATACTTTTAAGAAGATTCTGCAACTTTCTCAAAATATTGTAGATATTTTATTAATATTAACTTTATTATTTATTTGTTTGTTAATTATAGTATATTTCAATTTGCAATATTTTTGTTTATCATTGTAACATGCAATCTTACGTTTTTCGAGTGATTAAAGTGTGAATTTTAATAAATATCTCAATAACGATTAAAAAAAAACAAATTCGAGTTTTTTCAAATTTTGCATTTTTTGAGAAGATTTACTATGGTAATAAATATATATTTTTATACCATCTGAAAATAGAGATTTCATGAAATAGAAAACAACCAATTTTTGTGAAAAACGTTGATATTTTGACGGACGAATTTTCGATTGAAAATTAGGGTTTTTTTTCGGTATTCAGTCAAAATGAGGTGAAAAAATAGATATTTAAAATCAAATAAATTACGGTGTATTCAGGACATGAAAAGCTAAGTTTTCACAAAATTTCGTTAAAAAATAATTTTATTTGTAAAAGATAAAAATAAAAAACCAAAAACTTGGTTTTTTGAAATTTTCACATAAAATTTGAGGTTATGCGAAAAAAGTGAGAATGCAAAAGATGTAGATCTTTTTATTACCTATAACTTTGCCATTTAACTTTTTTCCATAGGACTTGTAGTTTTGCAGGAAATTGAGATAAGCCATTTTTTTCCCTTAACCCCCCCCCTCTCCCCCTTCCCGACCTCAGATCGCCCGTAATTTATTTTTCCTTAAATTTTTGTACTATTCTCCTCCTTTTACAGTGGGTTTCATCCTACTATAATTTATTTTGTTTTCAAACATTAAAAGCATTGGTCTATAAGTAAAAAATGTACCAGTCGTCAGTGTAAAAAAAAAGTGCGACATCGGCGCGTCTGTGTGTCAGCTCTGTGGACGCGCACAGAATAGGTGTAGATGAGGGAAAAAACATGATTTTCTCTAAATCTATCTATTCTATCTATAATTAAAAATATAAATTGAATCCCAATTACATTTCTTTATATTTATTTCTAACACTATAATGGCCTTTGACATGCCATTTGAACGTAATGAGCCCAAAACAGACTCACCTGGAACGGGAGCGGCCCCATTTGGGGGCCAATTTTATTTTCCAATTCTTGAAAAATTACGATTTTGCTATCACTATATACACTATTTACACATTAAAACACTAAACACTTAATAACACAAACAAAACACCATAATATTCACTAAACACTAAGATAACTAAAATTGGCGCCAAAGTATGCGATCAAAAAGCCGTTTAACGCGGCCACATTCCGACGTCGACTGTCGAAAAAAATTCAACTAACGAAAAATTGAATTAAATTTGGTAGGATGGACCGGTTCGTTCCCGTTCAGTCGTGAACGACAACCGTACAGTAGAAATGGTAGATTTCGCCAAAATAAACCTTATACAAAGGTCTCAAGTGCGTCCACAGAGCTGACACGCACAGAATTATCCAAACCGTAGGTGCCAGACTGGTGGACTTACACTGACAACTGGCAACTGCCATTAATTTTCAAATTTATGCTAGCTTGATTATCTTTTGTTATTTTATTAATTCCATTACTTTTTTTACACGCTTTATATTAGCTTCACCTGTATGTTTGTATGTTTGTTTGTATGTTTGTAAACGACTCCTTTGGGGGCGATTTTGACCGACTTTAAACGGCCACATTTCGTTCAAACTTTGTAGATTTATCGAGGACCGATGACAATACAATAATTTGAAAAAAAAAACAAAAAAAAAGTCTAAATTTTTTTTTAGTCTAGAAAAAAAATATAGTTTTAAAAAACTAAACAAACACGCTTTTAAACTAAAAAGTAGAAAATAATTTTAATGTAACAAAGCGTGGGGTGCTTTCTGAAAATATTTCAATAACGTCGCCCCACGCTTTGTTACATTAAAATTATTTTCTACTGCGTTATGCGGGCGCGGGGGCGGTTTCATACAAAAGTGCCCCGTCGCGGGGACCTGCGAAGGCGTCCGTCACGGGGAGCCGCGCCTGTACCCACGCGACGGGGCCCGCCTCCGTGCGACGGGACTTGTCGCGGGGGCACGCGCGGTGCCCGCCAGCGGCAGCGGTAACACGCACGGGTTTATTCAGTAGTAATAAAATAATCCGGTCTCCACGGAGTCCATGCGCGTAGACACGCGACGGTTGCCCGTCGCGGGCGCCCGCTTAACGCGGTTTCGGCCCTAAAATACCAACTTGTAAATATGAAGGTACCATACTCCAGATATGTGCTCAACCCAGTTCTCGAGAAGTAAGGAGTAGTTCCTGGTGTATTAAGACTAGGGAAAAAACAGAAATAGTTTTAACCCGTAATTATATTAACTATACTATACTACACAGAACATTTCACGAATTATAAAAAAACTAAAAATTGTAATATTCAATGATGAGATCAGTA
The DNA here is from genome assembly GCA_932526445.1 of Phragmatobia fuliginosa. Classification (NCBI taxonomy): domain Eukaryota; kingdom Metazoa; phylum Arthropoda; class Insecta; order Lepidoptera; family Erebidae; genus Phragmatobia; species Phragmatobia fuliginosa. Next base: position 7,058,673 of record OW052064.1, on the reverse strand, counting down.
AGCATATAACATAATAATATGTCAGTTACAGACATTTTTTTTTAAATCAAAACCGCCCGTTTTTTTTGCAAATTTTATTTTAAATAAAATATTCAGTTAACACAATATGTCACATTGTAATGTAAAGTTTCATATAATTGATACTAATCATTATGTTAGACAATGTTTAGATTTGATGTTAGACATAAAAATATAGGTGTTGTTTTCTTTGTTTTGTGAGCAATTATTAGTAATATTACTAAATTATTTTTATTGCTATAACACCCAAGAATTCGTTTGTTAAAACAGAAAACAAATGTTTAGATACAGCCAAGCACTTAGTTATTAACTCTATTTTAAACTACATATAGGGAACGATACAGGCCAACTCTGGTATAAATATAAATGTATAAGAAAGACTTGCTCTATAGCACATCAAAATATTCAAGGAAAGTCTAGTAAGAAATTGAATTATGCATGAGCTATGACATAATTGATATTTTTTGTATTACGGAACATTAGTTAAAAAGTCATCAGCTTAAATTCAACTTTAAGTAATCATATTTAAGATAGGTATTTTGTTTAGCAGTGAATATACTATAATGATAGTTCATTGATCTGGATTAAAAATAATACTATTTTTAAGAAGCGTACTCAAGCGTGTTGAAAAAAATAATAATAGAATTGCGGAGTTAAAGCAAGTTACTGTAATGAGTGAAAAGTCCTGAATGAAGTCTTACGAAAAGTATGTAAAACAAGTAAATATGTGTGTGGTGAAATTAATGTATTTTTTTGGCAATTTACTGTCTACCACTTGCTTAACAAGAGACTTTGTAAGCCTAACAATTTTTTGTACTTTCCCTCTTTCAAAAAATTAAAACTCCCCTCCCTGAAACAATTAAAACCAGTGACTGGAAAATTCTGAAAAAATCGTGCATGTAATGTTCTTTAAAGGAAAACCATAACTGCTTATACAGATTTATTAGTTCAGTAATTGTAAACGCGCTTATTTAGAAAACTTCATACAAAATTAACGAAATAACACTCAACAAAACATGACACTTATCTACTGGACACTATTTGAAATTCGTTGTCGACTACTAAATACCCTATTATATGCGTGGCCTGATAAGCACTGGGTCGTTTTGTTTTTAATGTGTATTGTTCAAAATTTGAATCAGCTTTTACTCCGATGACCCATTCACTGATAACCTAGCACCTTTTACTGATGGCGTCTTAACGTTATCAGTAAAAGGTGCTACAAGCTACAGTGAATGGGTCATCGTAGTTATTTTGAAAGTAAATTGGAACCAGACATGAGACATGTCCATGCCAAATTTCACTATATCAATCATTAGTCGATAGATTTAGTTGTGAATCAGACTGCTCGTATTCAAAATTCAAATATAATGAAGAAGTTATGTCATGCTGAAAAGGTTGACTACTTGAGATCTAAAATTATAATAGTACAAAATAAGGTTCGTGTGACCTGGGATATAATTAAAATTAAAACTGAAAAAGCAAAAAACTAATCTAAAGATAAGGAAAAGGGCAAGAAATAGTATTTGTGTTTTAAAGTAAAGTAAAGTTTTACAGCGGTATTAGATTTTCATATTATAAAAATATACAAAACTTCTAGCTTTTGCTTACTGCTTCGCCCGCGTATGATTCGACATTCGCGGTAAAAAGCATGTCGTTGTATTTCCTCCACATGCAAAGTATCTCCATGCCAAATTTCACTACTTCATATATCCAAATTACCGATCAATCAATAATCAATAGATTTAGTTAAATCCTGAATCAGACCACTCCTATTCCCAATTCAAATATAACTATCTTAATTATACAACCGGGAGCGATTAACCACACACTACGATTATAAATCGCGAAACCGCCCATGATTTTCACAGTTTGAAGATGGATTTCAAAAGAGCAATATGTATTGTTGCTCTGGTACTAAGAAATAGAAAAATAATCAGCCAAGTGCGTGTCAGGCCACGCACAGGAAAGGGTTCCTCAGTCACCCATAATGGTACGTGGATTCAAAATCGTATCCAATAGATATGTTTACGTATTAATGCGTTAATTTTGTATGATGTTTTCCAAGTAAGCGCATTGTACAAGTTAAGCCTCTACAACTCCTGAACCATCATGACGATTTTTTCCAGATTGAGGTACCCCATATAAAAATATTTTATACTACACATGATCGGAACACTAGTCAATATTCCCTGAAAATGAAAAGAGAACGTTTGTCTTTTCCTTGATCTGAATAAGCATGAGGAAAGAATGTATGAAAATCCATTTCTAACGTGTTTTAGCGGGAGAGAAAGTTGTATGAATTTTCATTTCTCATGTGTTATCTTATCTTTGGTGCGCGCCTGCCCAAAGAGTTTTCATATTTGATAATATGTTATTCTGATTATAGTGTATGTACCATGTAGTTTGAAACATTTAAATATGCATATTGTTTTAAATGTGTTTACATTATTTAATTTTGTAAAATGAGCGCACAGTGTTCGCCAACAAACTGTCATGCAGTTTGGCGAAATCATTTAATATATACCAAAATGTATCACATCTGTTATAGATAAAAAAAAATATAAAATTTAAATATGAATCTCCGTGCCACTGAAATCCTTTTGTGAAGAATAAAAAAAACAAAAGAAGCGCGAAATATTTGGTCAAATTCTAAGCTAAATTGTGTCTTACATGGTGTCTTACGCTTTGATTCTATTTTAAAAATACTTTAAATGTTCCTTACAGGTGTAGTTTAAAGCACTGTGTAGCACTCGGGTGAAAGTCCCATTCCTACCTCGGGAGTATTGTGGCCCTAGGCTGCGCCTTCGGGCCACAAACTGCTGCCTCGCTAGTAATTGGACCCTTTCCTCCCTCGGTGAACAATGTACTATTTCTTAATTTTATTGCAGCACTTTGTTGACGTAAGTACAACACATATTCGTCCCTAGTTTCATCTATCTAGCACTTACCGTTTGGACGGTAAGTCGAGGACGGACAGACGGACGGACGGACGGATGGACAGACGGACATGACGAATCTACAAGGGTTCCGAGTCATAAACTTCGGAACCCTAAAAAGACGTCAACGAAAATTTCGCAAATATTGGGTCCATCCACTCCCTAGCCGTAGATTTGATAAAGGTTTCTTTCAGACAAAGTATAAAATTGAGATTTTTTTCAACTTCTTTCGAATGTCAGTAGCCAGCTTCGATAAAATTTTGCACAATGTACGTCCATACGTCACCTTCATGGATACAAAATTTCGCAAATGTATTTCACCAGAGGAGCGTCATTTAAAGCTATAGAGTATCATATAAAGCTGGTCTTTTCTGTACTTCCACGATGATTTTCTGGGATAAACTTTCGTACTCTGCATTTGAAACAGACTCCGAGTCGGTCGACGACATTTGTCACGTAACTCAGCTTTAGTCGCCGGTTGTGCACGATATTAGGAAGAAAAGAGATGTAAACTAAGACTGGTCATCTGCCGCGCGCCGTTTATATAGCCCCGCAGCCGCTGTTGTTGCCGTGCGCTGCAGAAATCTAGGTGGTATAGCGTGACGACGCGATGTCCATGTCACACTTTTTTGTTTTTTTTTTAAAGACAACTCCCGCATTCGGAATATAAATTCCTGTGTCGCGAGGGACTTTACAAACATACATGAAACGGACACAAAGAATACCCAGACTCAGAACAACAACTTGTGAATCACACAAAGTGTTATCCTACGTGGAACTTGAACTCACGACACTTGGCGCAGTAGGAAGCGACGTGGCGACCGCTTAAGGCTAAGTACACACGAAGCGTTTTCCTCCCGTGCCCGCTGCGGTTGCGGGCCCGCAGCTTCCGTAGAATGCAGATTTATATTAAAAAAAACAAAGCACAACTCAGGCTAAGTACACACGAAGCGTTTTTCTCCCGTGCCCGCTGCGGTTGCGGGCCCGCAGCTTCCGTAGAATGCAGATTTGTATTTAAAAAAACAAAGCACAACACACGACGCGTTTTACGCCCGCGGCGTGCGCGGTTGTTTGCGGCCCTCGCTGCACCGGCGGGCAACCTGTAGAACCGCGAGGGTTGCGATCACCCACGCCCTCGGCGGGTTGTGCCCGGGCGCTCTTCGTTCGCTTGGCGGGCGACCGCATCGTGACATGTTTGTATTCGATCTCTATCTTGAATTAGTGGATGCACCCAAAACCTTCTGGTCTTTCTTTTTTTAATTCTTCTGTGAAGTAAATATAATGCAACAGCTCGTTTTTGGTGTGTGTCCATGGCGGTCTGAACCTCAACTGAACATTACTGCATCTTGCAACCGCCTGTCTTGCGATCATTGCCCGCAAACGTGGCGGGCGAAGATTTCAACCGCGACGGCCGCTTAACCGCGCAAATAACCGGTTTCGTGAGTATCTAAAAATAACCGCAGTTCCACCACCGCAGCGAGCACGGGAGGAAAACGCTTCGTGTGCACTTAGCCTTCGCCACTTTTTACGTGTGGAAATCCCCGCGGACCGTCACCCCGTCGGGGGTTACGGCGGGGTGGTGTGTCGGACTCGAACCGACTAAAACCACACGGTGTGACCCTCTCTGCGCCTTTGTATTGGAAGGAGTCCAGGGAGGGGATTTCCTTCTGGACTCCAACCGGCGCCTGCCCGCACTGTTGCGGGCACCTACTCCAGTTTCGACTCTCTATTGGGCAACGTCCGGTCACACGCGGACGCCGCCCCCTCGCGGTTGGCCTCTACTGCGGACGGACGGGAAACCCGTCCCGCCCATCCGCGGCCACTCTCAGGGCGGCATGAGACGCAGGTATGCGCGCCTCCGCCGCCCGGGGCGCCGGCGGCGGATCGGGTCCGATTGGATGGAATCCTCCCGGGCCTTCTCCGCCACCTCCTTCTGCAAGATTACATCCTCGCAGAAGGTTGCGACCGCGGTAAAACAACTGTCGCTGCCGGTCATCGATCTTATGACGGCCGGCAGCGAGAGATCCCCTCCGATGACTGCAGTGAGGACCCGGCGCTGCGCCGCCCAAGCGGGGCAGACCGCCAGCGTGTGCTGGGCCGTGTCCTCACTGCAGTCGCAGTGGTGGCAGGCGGGACTCGGTTCCCTCCTAGCGACCGAGTGCAGGTACTTTCCGAAGCAACCGTGCCCGGAAAGTACCTGCGTCAGCCGGAAGGAAAGGGTCCCGTGCTGCCGCCCTGCCCACTCCGCAATGACCGGCTGAAGAGCCTCCACGGCGGCGAAGCCAGCGCGTGGGGTCTCCAGCCGGAACGACCATCTCTGCATGGTGGCTCGGCGAGCGGCTTCGCGCCACTCGCGCACGTCCTCGGGCGGAGGGCGAAATCCGCTCTCCGCCCGGAAGTCAGCCACTCGCCGATAAACTTCGGCGAGCACTTCCGCCTCCAAATCCCACGGGGGTGTTCCGGCCAAGGCACACGCCGCCTCTGTGGACACGGTGCGGTATCCGCGTATGGCTCTGACCGCCAGTATCCGCTGGGGGCGCCAGAGGCGCGCCCTGTTCTGGGCGGACAGAGCCGCCGCCCACACCGGTGCACCGTAAAGTGCCATCGACCGGACAACCCCCGTGTACAGCTGCCTAGTGGGGACACTGGCCCCGCCCAAATTGGGCAGAAGTCGCCCTAGGGCGGAGGCAGTGCCCACCAGCTTAGGACCAAGCTCTCGGAAGTGCTCGTCGAAGAGCCACCTACCGTCAAGGACCAGACCCAGGTACCTCATCTGGGCCCGGACCGGTACGAGGACCGAGTCGACCTCGATCGAGGCGCCGGCGGGCGGACCCCGACGGGGCCCATGAAATAATAGGGCCTCCGTCTTGTCCAGGTAGCCTTCGCCACTAGGCCAACCATGCAATCATTTGTAGCGGGACAACAACACAACTATTCTTGCGGCGGTCGGCCGAATACTAGCCAAAAAATCGCCCGCGGTTAACGCATAGTGCATGTGCCCCCACTAAGGCTAAGTACCCACGAAGCGTTTTTCTCCCGTGCCCGCTGCGGTTGCGAACCTGCAGCTTCCGTAGAATGCAGATTTATATTAAAAAAAACAAAGCACATCTCACGACGCGTTTTACGCCTGCGGCGTGCGCGGTTGTTTGCGGCTCCCGCTGCACCGGCGGGCAACCTGTAGAACCGCGCGGGTCGCGGTCGCCCGCGACCTCGGCGGGTTGCGCCCGCGCGCTCTTCGTTCGCTTGGCGGGCGACCGCATCGTGACATGTTTGTATACCTCGGCATGTTTATATATTTGAATTAGTGGATGCACCCAAAACCTTCTGGTCTTTCTTTTTTTAATTTTTCTGTGAAGTAAATATAATGCAACAGCTCGTTTCTGGTGTGTGTCCATGGCGGTCTGAACCTCAACTGAACATTACCGCATCTTGCAACCGCCTGTCTTGCGATCATTGCCCGCAAACGTGGCGGGTGAAGATCGCAACCGCGACGGCCGCGTAACCGCGCATATAACCGGTTTCGTGAGTATAGAAAAAAAAACCGCATTCCACCACCGCAGCGGGCACGGGACTAAAACGCTTCGGGTGTACTTAGCCTTAGGCTAAGCACACACGAAGCGTTTTTCTCCCGTGCCCGCTGCGGTTGCAGGCCCGCAGCTTCCGTAGAATGCAGATTTGAATTTAAAAAATTAAAGCACTACTCACGACGCGTTTTACACCCGCGGTGTGCGCGGTTGTTTGCGACTCCCGCTGCACCGGCGGACAAACTGTAGAATTGCGCGGGTCGCGGTCGCCCGCACCCTTGACGGTCTAAACCTCAACTGAACATTACCGACCATCTTGCAACCGTCTGTCTTGCAATCATTGCCCGCAAACGTGGCGGGCGAATATCGCAACCGCGACGGCCGCGTAACCGTAAATATCCGGTTACGTGAATCTTTATATATAAAAATGAAACCCGTTTTCCTTGGTCACGGCATCACGCGTGAATGGCTGGGCCGATTTCGCTAATTCTTTTTTTATAATATTCCTTGAAGTACCAGGATGGTTCTTACGGAGAAAAAATTGAAAAATTATCTGATAAAGTCTAAAAACAACACTTTTCTATATTCCCGTACAAAAGATTCGCAATAATACTAAAAAATAATTTGAACTTTAATTCTATACCGTAAAGTTTAAGTTTCATTGGAGGGGTTCCGAGAATGCAAAACAATTGAGTGACGTTGAATCGACTGTTAGGCGGTACGAAGTTCGCGGGGTCAGCTTGTATAGAAATAAAACCGATGTTCCACCACCACAGCGGGCACGGGAGAAAAACGCTTCGTGAGTACTTAGCCTAAGCCTAACGTAGATTATACGTGAATAGAACAAGTACAGCGCACACTCAGACGACAAAGGCCTCTTGATAACAAGGTACTTGCAAACATTAGCACAAGTCACCTACTCGACTTTACGATGATCATCTTGCCCGGCGTACCGACTAAATGACGTCGTATTTTACATCTATTCTCGCAATCCACTGTTACAAACGTCCTGTATAAATTTTAACTTTCATCTAATTTGTTCTTTGTTATTTGCAGATTATAACGTAATTTTCGCTTGTATGAAGTGAAAAATCCGTACTTGTTGGTTGTTTTGAGTGAAACAGTGTAGAACAAAAAGAAATTATCAAGTCGTAAAATTAAACTATTAGGGGTTAAAGTATGAATTTGCTGATTTGTACCACTGTAAATTAGTTTTTTTTTTCATTTAACATATCTATTTGATCAAAATATCTACCATTGTTATCTATACATTGCTGCCATCTAATAGAAAGGTCATCCTTTGCGATAGAACTCTAGTGATCTAGATTCTACAAAGTGTGTGAAAGCATTTTGTACTGCCTCCTGGGAAGAAAACTTTTTATCACGTAGAAAATTGTCCAAATCAAACGAAAAATAGTTCGTTGGTGCAAAGTCTAACGAATACGGAGGGTGACCCTTAGTTTCTATTTGCAGTTCCTGTAGAGTTAAAACAATTTCTCGTGCCGTATAAGTTCTCACGTTATCATGGAGCCATAATGGTGAAGATCAATTCATGAGTCGGGGCTATTTCACTGCAAGTTTTGCTATCATTGTTCGGAGTTTGGAGATTGGAGAAAGTTATAGTGAGACCAATACATGACTACCATTATCTTTTTATTGGTAAGCTATGCTTTACGACACTGTTGAGGTGTTTGACCTGGGGTCAGCTATTGTATTTTTCGCTTATGGTTATCGGAAAGAATCCATTTTTCATTACATTATCACAATTCGATTCATTTTTTTTTATTTCGGTATCGATTCAACAAGGCAACACAAGTTATAACACGCGTTTCTTTCTGCAGATCAGTTAAATCATGAGGCACCCATTTTTCATATTTTTTATTTTATTGATTTGACCCAAATGAGTAAATATTGTTGGTAAGGTAATACATTTTCTAAAATTAAGAAAAGTCGTCGTGGTCAAAGGTTCCAGTCCGGCGAAGAGGCAGTCAACGCTTTCAAGTCAGCCATTTTGAACATCCACACTTTAGAGTGGAATAAATGTTATAATCTAGTTTGAACGAATGAAAAAGTGTATTAAGCTAAGTGGTGAATACTTTGAAAAACAATAAAAAGTAGTATAAGGTTCTAGTTGTGTTTTTTTCTTCAAACGACAAAACTTAAAAGGCATGCCTCGTATGTGTCACTATATTGTCTTCCGGCAAAATATTTTTTTTTCATACTAAAGAGTATATAATGCGTTTTACCGGAATTACAATACATATAAATAAAATAATATTTACTAACCGACTTCAAAAAGGAGGAGTTTCTCAACTTGATTGATACGTTACGTACACTTAATTTAAAAAGTAGTTCTTAAGTAATAAATAGATTAAGTTACACTAGTATAAAATAAATGAAATGTTAATGATGTATACATGTTGACAAAGTTACATTATTAAAGGTAACTGACGACTCGGACGGGTGTGACATCATATTATTATCCAACGGCCGACACTCGCTTTCGGGATTCACCGTGAACTGACCGACTTCCCTTTTTAGGGTTCCGTAGCCAAATGGCAAAAAACGGAACCCTTATAGATTCGTCATGTCTGTCTGTGTCTGTCTGTCTGTCCGTATGTCACAGCCACTTTTTTCCGAAACCATAAGAACTATACTGTTGAAACTTGGTAAGTAGAAGTAATCATTATGATTTTCAAATAAAAATAGAAAAAAAAGAACACGTTTTGGGGGTTCCCCATACTTGGAACTGAAAGTCAAAAATATTTTTTTCATCAAACCCATACGTGTATCTATGGATAGGTCTTCAAAAATGATGTTGAGGTTTCTAACATCATTTTTTTCTAAACCGAATAGTTTGCGCGAGAGACACTTCCAAAGTGGAAAAATGTGTGCCCCCCCCCCCTGTAACTTCTAAAATAACCACCAAAAATTGGTTTGAACGAGATCTAGTAACTAGTTTATTTTTTAGTATGTCATAAATCGTAAACCGCAATTTACCTTTCATCCAATCAATACACTAGTTTAAAACACCGATGAAAGTTACAACGAACTACAAGACCTTTAAATGATGTTACTTGCTGATACGGAACCCTTCATGGGCGAGTCCGACTCGCACTTGGCCGCTTTTTTGTACAATAAGTCATACCTCAACGAGTAAATGAACAGCATTACAGTCCACTGCCTTTTATTACGTGTGCATAATACCCTAATAATAAAGTATTGAAAATCAGGATTGCAAAAAAAAACATATGTTATTCAAATTGTGTAGTTTTCTTTGCAATCGTAATTTTACATTAGTTAATATTCTCAATTTTACTATATACTCGTAATTTTTTCATGATGGTTGATTAAATACTTTAAATGCTATGCAGAAACATAGTTTTTTGTAAATGTCAGTTAAGTCTACCAAAGTGACTCTACTCTGTCTGATGGAAAGCATTAGTAGAATCTTGTAGTGGTGGTTACCTTCCTCATGGTAAGTGCAGATAATGCAGCATGGTGACCGACACCATCCACCATGCATGCACCGGCCTAGGGAGATATTTTTGACATGCATCATGTGGCATTATTAATGTGGCATAGCTTTAAGTTGGTTCAAGTCTGTAACAGGTTTGTGCTAAACAGCATATTAAATAATCACCCAATAAGGATATTCACGAAATTTAAATATTCAATGTACCGGTCTAAAATGTAACAAACATTAACGTTTCTATATCAACCGGAGTTTACATGAACAAGTACGTGAGTGTGAAGTTTGTCGAACAACAGAACGTGAACAACTTGTCAATGAACTTTTGTTTCCCGCACAAACTATTTATTTTGTTTTTATTTAGCTAACATCAGTGAAAAATCCCAAGTGTAAATTATTGTGCGAGTTATATGGTTTTTTTTTACGTTGGAAACCCCCACGGGCCGTCACCTTACCGGGGTTCTGCGGCGGCGCGATCTGTCCCAATCAGAGCAACTAAAACCGCACGTGTGCCACTCTGCGCCTTAAATAGAAGAGGTCCAGGAACGATTATTAGACCCCTACCAGCGAACTGATGCGGGCACCACCGTCTGGGGAAGCTCTCAATTTAGGCAACGTACGGCACAAGTGGATGTCATCTACTCATTACTGGCCACTGAGGTGGATTGCGGGGAAAATCCGTCCTGTCCATCCGCGGCCACACTGAAGGATGAGGTGCTGATATGAGTGCCTCCACCACCCGGTTCGCCAGCGGCGGATTGGGTCCGAGTGGAGGTCGTCCTGTGGCCCACTCCGCCGACTCTTGTGAAACAACGTATCCGCAGAAGGTTGCGACCGCGGTAACACAACTGTCGCTACTGGCCATGGAGCGCATCAAGTAGCAGTATCAAGATATTTACTTCGATGACTGCAGTCTGGGCCAGATGCTGCGTTCTCTAGGCGGGGCAAACCACCAGCGTATGTTGAGCAGAGTCCTCACTGCAGTCACAGTAGTGACCGGCAAAACTCGGTTACCTCTTAGCGAATTTGAACAGGTACTTTACGAAGCAATCTTGCCCTGAAAGGACCTTCGACAGTAGGAAGGCAGGAACGACCAATGAGCCATCGTACTTCAATACACTTTCTTTAATCAGGGCTCAAAAGTTTTTATCCAATGTCTTGGAAGAAACGACCTGACGAACTTGATCAGAGCAAGTAGAGAAATCCTATCGTCCTCTCCGAAGTGGAACGCTTCTAAGGCGGTTTATACGCTTCGCATGCATCTTTACCTGATTCAGGAAATGAGGACCCTAGAGTTACATTAACACGCAACTACACCTAAGATCTGTTAGGATACCAAAATGGAGATGGCTCTTGGACACTTGAGAAATGGAGAATCCCCGGGAGAAAAAAATATTGCATTTGCATTTGTGAACAATTTTGGGGAACTGACGGGCACGTTTCACTCCTCGATGCAACGATAAAGGCATTGTTTGCTGATTCTGTAGAGACATCTCAATACTTGGATGCATCGCCAGTCCACTTGGCAACGCTGCAGGGACTCCAAAACAGAGGGGGGTGATTATATTCTTCGGTCTTCTGTATAATCTACCGCACTATTGGATGTAATCTATGGTGTGACATGCGCTCCGAAACCCAAGCTATGTTTCGGAGCGCATGTGGCTCCAGATGGTAAAATTCGTTGAGTCGTTACGAAAGATGGTTTGTGACGACTCTCAAAACAACTTGTGACAGTGACAGCGATGAAAAGCTTTTGGAGCTCCTTCAGTATGGGTTTACTTACAGCTTTCAATAGCTCTAGTTATAGTATAGTTATAGTATAACAGAGTTGATATTGAACGAGGTTTATACATAAAGTTTATACTAGCTGAGTTCCGCGGCCGCGGGTGCTACCCGCGGTTATTGTTGTAATTCGCGAGAGCGCCGAGTAAAACTATACTAAAAATAGCAAAAGTTACTCTTTGTGTCATCAGATATGCCAGTGTGAATACCGTCAAAATCGGTCCAGCCCTTCCAGAGATTGGCCGAAATGAACAGACAGACAATAGACAGTAGACAGACAAAAACTTAATAAATTCCCTTTTTGATATAAGTACCGTATTTACTTTCATTAGAATTTAGTAAATAGCCATGTTTATTTTATATCACAAACAGAGACCCTAATTATATAAAAACGAATATATAAAATATTAGTTCAGTCAATTAGTAATCAACTGCTATAATAACTGACTTGACTACAACCGACATTATTTGGCTAACGCTCGTTTTTGTCATAAAATTAGGTAGTTAAACAATCAACATTTGTCTCCTACGTCTACCAACTGTCAAGTCATTTATATTGATTTGACCTTTATTCTCAGATTCAAAACCATTAGTAGTTATGGCTGGTGACAGGTGAGGTCATCTGTCACCCTAGCAGAAGCAGGCCGGGTGGATGCACCATGCACTACTGAGCACCAGAAAGTGGAAGGAAGTGGAAATCGTGGTTACCATAACGAGGGGGGTTATTCCTATGACATACAGTAATTCATAAAATTTATCCATAGATAAGCCTGGTCAGCTATATCAGCATATTTCAGATAAGAGTCTGTCGGCGTATCGATTATTTTAGCTGACAACACTATTAAATTAACCGTATTGTTTTGTTTTACAAAAGGAAGTGAATTTCAGCGAAAAGCATACCCAAGCTAAGATAAGTTCTTGAGGATATAGATACTGACTCAAACAGGATCTGGAACGTTGATTTAACCCTGAGAGTATTGTCAGAAGTAGTTTTCTTTTTTTTATAAATATATATTCATGAGAACAGAAGTACATTTTCTGGGTCATGTCGTTAGAGCAGGAGAAGTGACACAGAGAGCCCCGGTGGGGTGACGGTCCGTGGGGATTTCCACACGTAAAAAAAAAAAAAAAAAAAAGGAGAAGTGACACAAAATCGTAGTAAATTACAAGCCTTAGTCGATTCTCCTACCCCTGCTTCTTAGGCGTTGCCTCCTACTTCAGAAACTTTATATCCAAATAATACTCGTATGGTAGGCCCACTTTATTCACTGAAGGGGACAATAAGTTGGACGGACCTACATGACCATACTCAAAAGAAATTTGTTTAAATACTTTCATGAGGAGTCTGTACTATCAATATTATATCGTGAGACAGCTATTGAGTTTCACACTGATGCTATTCTAACGGTTATGGGGCCATAATCATTCAAAGAAAGAATGGTTTGCCACATGTTGTCATATTTTTAGTGTCATATTTTAGTTGACGAACGACTGACGGTTTCATTCGTAGGAACTTGAAAATATGATAGTCACCTGAGTTGTCGAGATCTTTAAACAGTGTTTGTATGGGCAGCATAACACAGCATACACTATTAGTGTTGGGTATTTCTACAGGATTTAATATTGTGCATAAGGTGCCAACAAGTAACATGCTGATTTCTTGTCTAGACATCCAATCCCAAATACAGTTTGTGATGACTCTCACGCCAGTCCATTATCAGATGAAACTGTAAACGTAATATAATTATAATACTGTAGAGAACCGGGTGTCGTGTTCCTCCAACGCAGAAGGAGGATCCTCCTACCAGGCAGGTGATCATGTCTGGTGGGCTGCTACCCAACGGTTGATGTTGGGATGTTGTGCGTGTGCTAATCGGCGCGAGAGTTTCTCAGTCGCGATTCAGGATTGGTGGTTGCTTCGTGTAGTTCATTCCATGTTTTCTTCGTGGTTCAGTGTTTCTTCGCGGGATGGCGCTGAGTGTTAAGTTCATCAAGGGTGGTCAGCGGCAGAGCAAAATCGTGATATCAAAATTCGTAACTTCATTAACAAAAATAAGAACAAAGAAAATCCTATTTGGTGCACCGAAGCGTGTAAAAGCAGACCAAGTTTATATGGGCATAGTTTACAGCTTCACTTTATCGGCACTGGTTCCGGTAGGGCTAACGCCAAGGGTATAATACGTACTCTAAAATGTCTGCTCGCAATAGTAGAGAAAAAAAAACAAACAAAGCTTCTGTAAGTTCAGCTTGCCTTTAATAATGCTTGACAAACGAGCAATATAGAATATCAAAAAGACTGAGGTAGAACGCTTAATCCGAGGTAGAGCAATAGGGAGTCCATTCAGTGCAGGCAATTTCTTCTTTATCAAGGGTAGCGAGTGTAACCAAAACAAACAACAGTGAAAGTTCAAAGGTAAGGTCATTTTATTGTCAAGGTACTAGATCACCATAGAGACGAGCTGAGAGACGTTGGTGGGTCTAATCTAATCTGTGAGTATGCCCATGAAATTCGAAATCTATAGTTATGACAATGGACATAACACCCTATGAGGGAAGTGATGCAGCATCGACATCTAGTCCACGAACATGAAGTTTATAACTTTTGTGTATTCTTCTTCTTCCACAGCATATTTGCATCCACTGTTAGATATATGCTTCTTACATAGTTCTCCATACGCTTCTGGATGCGGCGTGTCTAGTCTTTCTTTGTATCTTCCGACCACCTGGCAGCTGGTCTACGACTTCCTGTTCAGGGTCGCCAGAATAGTTTTAGGACTCGCCTATCGTAGTTTCTTCGGCAAACATGTCCGGCCAATTGCTATTTCAGTTGCGCAATTCATTAATTACATTTGTGTAGATTCTGTTCCTTTTTCGAGAACTGATCCAGAGCGTACGTATGTACTTAACGTAGCGAGCGTACACAGACTGGGTTTCTTTTATCGAGTATCGATCCAGAGCGTGCGTACGTACGTAACGTAGCAAGCGCACACTGGATGGGTACTTGGTAGGCACGTGTCTGAAAAAGGGGTTGGTCTGAAAAACGGATCGATGCACCTCATCAGAATTCGCGATTTATATTAGGGGTGATGGGTAGTTGGTAGTCGCGTATCTGAAAAATGGGGCTGGTCTGTAAACCGGATCGATGCACCTGATCAGACTACGCGATGAGACTGGTGGAAAAGAAGGCTTACGGTTGTCCAGTTCGACGCACCTTGTGAGTTGGTGAGCGGTCGAAGAGATGCCTGAGATCAGTTGTCCGCCCAGTGTGTGTGTGTGTGGTTGGTGGAAGGGGTGCTGACGGGTTGTCAGGTTCGATACACCATGCGAGTTGGTGGATGGTCGAAGGGACGCCTGAGGTCTGGTGGCAGCCTTGTGTGTTTAATACAGATGCGAGGAGTGAAGATTGAGATCTTTTAAAACAGATGTCATGAATAGGTAGCGAGTCAGTGATGGTAGAGCGATTTTTTTTTCTGTAGTTTGAACTTTATAGATTGACGAGGAGTACGAGACCTGTAGAGGTGAGTGATCGCACAGGGACGTGTGATTGTCAGTATGGCCGTGTCGGCGTATCGATTATTTTAGCTGGCAATACTGCTAAGTTTCTGAAGGTAAGACACTGACGCAACACCGGACTCTGGCGCGTGCGACCGGTGACCGCAGGGATGGGAATAATTGACACTTTAAAATAATAATGCGAGTGAATGATTGATTTCATTTGATTACTTTCATGTCATAAGTCACAGACAAGGATCACAGGTGACAATGATTTTATCCCATCCCTAGATAATTATTGTTCGTTCATTCGTTCGTAAGTTCCTTTAAAAATGGAACGTGCTTGTTGACGAGGAGAATTATCATGGATCACCTGGTGTGAGCACCACGTGTTCGGTGGAGTGTGTTATTTGAATGGGCTGCTATTCAATGTTCTTACTGTATTTCGTGATCGAGAGTTACAATAAAGTGGTTGTACGAGAATATTCTCCTCGCCTGCTAACTCACATCTACCCTCAATTAGAAATATGAGGCCTACTAACTTTCCCAGTGTATTCAAGATTCTAAAAGTCTATTATCGATTATGTAGAATTCGGACAGTCTTTATCTCATTGAGATTAAGGCGTAATTATAAGCATAATAGCGATAGGTTTTAGGATATATTATCTAGCTGTAAGATCATACCTCTTTCATACCTTAGTAAGTAATGTTAGTATATTAAATCAGTGCCTGAATAATAAATGTGGCTCCCATCGTGTATTTTAGTGTTGTTATTCTTCGACCCCTAATTTCGACGTAATGGGTGACCCCGACAGTTGAACAAGGAGGAAAAATAAGCACCTAATCGCGCCTTTTGAAGGAGAATATTTGCATAAAGGACTATCAGCAGGATGTAGCTGCTGAGAGTTTCAAGTGCAAAGGTAGCAGAGAAACCTTAAAAGATATACACGCTAGCATGCCCAGACGAATGCAAGCCGTGATTTCAGCAAGAGGGGGTCACACTCAATACTAAACTTTTATCAGCTAAAAGCAGATAAAAAAAATGTATTTAAATGTATTCAATAAAAACAAAGAAATTAACGCGTTTCATTTTTATTTGCGAGCAGGTACATTAATTGTGTTTTGATCTTAAACATTATTTCTCAATAATTTAATCAAAATGTTCCTTTTATAAAATTTTAAATATTAGTTTACATAAAGTTTACAAACAAGGCTTAGTGAAAATAGTCTTACTTTTAGTGTTTATCAGTGAATAGCAGTGTTATTGGTCAATTAATAGTGCATATTAAGGAATAATCAGTGAATATAATTTGTATTGGATCCATAGATACCGACTAAGTTGCATGTTAGTTACTGTTTTATCATAACGCGTAAGCGACACGGATTCACGGCGCTTACGATCTTTTTGTCACGGCCTCGCATTTATTCTACAGCGGCGGCCTTAAGTTGGAGCATTGAAATTATTTTATTATTTACCTTACTACCTACTATTATATTAAAAACAGCTGAGACACATACTTAGCTAACATTTATCATGACTACAACTGGACGTGCTTGGGGATGTTGCAATAATGTAAATCAAGAGAAAAACGAGAACCATATAATTTGTAACCGTTGCAACAAGTATTACCATTTTCTATGCTTATTTGTGCCCGAAATATCCCCGAATGCTGATATTTTTAATAAATGGAAGTGTCCGGAATGTCTGGGAATGCAGCCAAAGACTTCAAATAAAGATTCCACTCCAGTTCGGAATGTATCTACTGCTCGAGGCAACAAAAGAATTGCACTAAACTCACCACCAGCAACGAAACCTGTGACCAGAGAGGAGGTTCGGGATGTTGTGCAGGATGTTATCAAGAGGGAACTGGCAGTGATGATAGAACAATTGAATAGTACTATAATCACCGTTATTAATAGAGAATTGGAACCGATCAAGAATGATGTCAGGGACCTAGCCGAATCGCTGAATTTTCACACCAACGAGTTTGACAAACTTAAACAAGAGAACGAGCAATTAAAAGATAATATGGTAGTTTTAAAGAAAGAAAATGAGGAATTAAAGACCACAGTGCTAGATGTCAAACAGCGCCTCGGTTATCTTGAACAACAAACTCGCTCGAATAATCTTGAGATACAGTGTCTACCAGAGAACAGAAATGAAAATTTAATCACAATTGTTAAACAATTAGGTTCGGCGGTTGGATACGTGTTGGAGGATAATGATATCATGAAATGCACACGTACAGCCAAACTCCAATCCACCAGTACCCGTCCTCGTTCGGTTGTGGTTCAGCTTGCATCCCCAAAAACTCGTGATAGTCTACTAGCCGCAGTTATCAATCACAATAAATGGAACCCAAAGAATAAGCTCAACACAGCTGATTTCGGAATTGCAGGCAACAAAAAACCTGTCTTTGTGATTGAACATTTATCGCCAGCACTCAAAGCGCTTCACGCAGCCACTAGGGTAAAAGCCAAGCAAAGTAGGATATTTGTTAAAAAGAACGAGAATGCTGAAACATCATCATAAGAAGTTACGACACACTGAACAAGATTATTTAGTTGGATAATAATTTTACTTCAATTATAATTTGTATTGCATGTTATTTTTTTTCTTATTAAATTTTAAAATTCAATAGATTAGACTTATATTACTAAAACTGTAGAGGCTTGAGAACAAAAACTCATAGTGTATATTGTAATACTCTCTGAAACATGGCTTAATAACACTGTAATGGACAGCGAATTATTTGATGACAGATACATAGTATACAGAAGAGACAGAGAGAGCTCGAGTCAGCAATGCGGTAAAGAGGGTGGAGGAGTTTTGATAGCTGTTAAAAAAAATATCACTTCAAAACGTGTAACGACATGGGAAAGCAATTCAGAAGACCTTTGGGTGTCTATAGATATCCCAGGATACAAGAAAGGTTGTCGTCTATTCTTATGCGCAGTTTATCTTCCTCCACCTGTGCGGCGTAATTATCTGGATCAATATCTCTTTTCTTTTTTTTCTTTAAAAAAGACAACTCCCGCATTAGGAATATAAATTCCTGTGTCGCGGGGGACTTTACAAACATACATGAAACGGACACAAAGGACACCCAGACTCAGAACAACAATTTGTGAATCACACAAAGTGTTGTCCTACGTGGGATTTGAACCCACGACACTTGGCGTAGTAGGAAGCGGCGTGGCGACCGCTTAAGCCACTAGGCCAACCGTGCAGTCTTGTCATATCTAGATCGTTGTAATGCTGTTTTTGAACAAATCCAAGACACGGATGAGGTTTGCATAGTGGGCGATTTTAATTTGGGCAAAATTGACTGGACAACCAAAACCCATTCTAACTCCAATAATAATGAGCTACCTACCACATGTGAACTATTGCTACATTTTTCATCCTTGAACTTACTTAAACAATTACATTTTGTACCTAACTCTTCGGGTCGTATACTTGATCTTGTCTTTTCAACACATAAGTTATGTGAAGTTAGAAAGAGTTTAACTGAGATTAGTAAGATAGATCCATATCATCCACCGCTTGATATAATAATCTCATTACACAAGGAAACTAGGCTTCCATACAATGGGAACAATATGAGACCTAACTTCTATAAGGCCGATTACTCTAACATCCGCTCTTATTTAAAAGAACAAAATTGGGATTCTTTGTTGGCGCTTAATAGTGTAGATGAAATGGTGGATACTTTTTATGGAATTCTTACTGCGGCCATAAGAAATAATATACCTAGTCATATACCAAATAAAAATAAATATCCTCCATGGTTTGATCGAAAGTTAATTAAATTTCTGAATTCTAAAAATAAAATACGAAAACGTTTCATTAAATACAAAAACCCCTTAGATGCTGTTGAATTGAAGGTGATTAGTAAGCAGTGCGATAAACTTGCCACTCTCTGTTACAATAACTATATAACGACAATTGAAAAAAATATCGTAGAAAACCCGAAAGCCTTTTGGACATATGTTAAAGCCAAACGAGGTGGTTCTAGCGCATATGACCGATGGATCTACGACGACCTCAAATATAACTGAAATCTGTGAATTGTTTGCTGCTTACTTTTCATCCGTTTATAGCCCTAACCAGACTGTGGAACCTGGGGACTCTTGTTGTTCCGATTTTATGAAAGAATTAAACAATAACAGTTTGGGTTTAACGCGACCACTTATACAGTCTGATACCCTACTTTATAAATTAAAGAACTTAGATTACAAAAAGGGAGCAGGTCCAGACGAAATACCGCCCAAATTTGTGGTCGCATGCGCACGCGAACTAACTAGACCACTTCTATTAATTTTTAATAAATCATTATCTTCGGGGATATTTCCTTCAAAATGGAAAAGCACCAAAGTGGTTCCAATATTTAAGTCATCTGACAAAAACATTGTAATGAACTACAGACCTATTTCCATTTTATCAGTTTTTGCAAAAGTTTTTGAATCATTGGTCTGCCCTTACATACAAAACCACTTGCAGCTGTACTTAAGCGACCATCAACATGGATTCGTACAATCAAGATCCACATGCTCTAATTTGTTACCTTATACAGAGTTGTTGTCGAAGGCCCTTGACTCGGGGCGACAGGCTGATGTCATTTATACTGATTTTAGTAAGGCATTCGATAAAATTTCCCACATTAGATTGGTTAATAAGTTGCGTGCATATGGTATAACTGGAGCTCTTTTGGAATGGTTACGGTCGTACCTAATCGAAAGGAACTTTTTTGTAGTAGTAAATGGCTTTCACTCGAAGTCATATAGCATTTCATCGGGCGTGCCCCAGGGGTCCCACTTAGGCCCAATATTATTTAACTATTTCGTTAATGACATACCACAGTGTTTTCTATATTCAGAAATATTCATGTATGCGGATGACCTGAAATTTGTTAGAATAATAGAGACTGATAAAGATGCACGTTTCCTACAGAGTGATTTAAATAGACTAATCAACAGGTGCGAATTAAATGGGATGCATTTGAATTCTAAAAAATGTTATCATATAAAGTTTACGAGAAAGAGAAATGTGTTACAACATGATTACTATATAGACTCGCATAAACTTGCTGAAGTCGATACCATTCGAGATCTTGGAATATTGTACGATTCAAAATTAACATTCATCCCACACATTAATAGTGTGATTAAAATTTCTTCAAAGTTATTGGGTTTCATGATAAGAAATTGTAGACCTCTCAGAAATAGTAAGGCGAAAATAATTCTTTATAACAGTCTAATTCGAAGTCACTTAGAATATGGTAGTGTAGTATGGCGGCCACATTATGCAGTACACTCGTTGCGTTTGGAACGTGTACAGAAACGCTTTCTTTGGCATTTGGTGTGTTCTGGTGGTCTGTCTAGGCAGATTCAATCTTATAGTAATAGATTAGAGTTATTTAAAATGTTAACTCTTGAAAAGCGCAGACAGCTGCTAGATGCAATGTTTGCTGTTAAAATTTTAAAACACAAAATTGATTCTCCACGTATTCTCGCCTTGTTCAACTTTCGCACCCCTACCAGAATACCCAGAAATAGTATTACTCCACTTTGTCCACCTCCAAGAAGAACAGTGTTAGGAGCTAACTCACCGTATGCTAGATTATGTAAAATAATCAATAGCTGCAGCGACGTTATTGACTTGCACGTTGACTCAATACAAAAATTGAAAAACAACATAATAAATCACCTCTCGAAATCTTAAATTTAACACACATAATTTACAAAATTTACACACACACAGATATACAAACACGGTACAGGCATGGATATTTACACCTTTTTAGGAACATTCTGTGAATCTGTTATCAAATAAACATCGCACTTTACAGCACTTATCTGTTGTCCACTTGAGTTTTTTTGTAAACTTTTACCTTTTTTTTTCTCTTTAAATATTGAATAATATTTGTGATTAGATAGTTAACTTAATTAGCATGATGTGTTTACCTATAAGTGTTTGTTACACCCTAATGTTATCTATGTGAATGTATTTTGTATTAGTTTTAGTGTAAGCAAACGTTGGTGAACCTAATAAATAAATAAAAAAAAATGTAATGATAAAACTGATGAATTCCTTCCTAATTAATTTATGAAATTCTGAGGATAACAATACCTAAAATTGTAAAACAAAACAAATAGTAACTATAAAATAGTTCTTTGCATAAGTGCCAGTTTTTTTGCAAAAGAGTTTATTATAAAGTAATTTCTTCATGACCACCTATTTTATCTCATAACCACTCGTCAGTACAACTCAAAAGTGCGATTTTGGCATGTCTTAACGTCAGCTGTGTGGACGTGTACAGAAAGGGGGGTGTCAATTTAGAAAAACATGATTTTCTCTAAATCGATATATTCTATCTATAATTAAAAATATAAATTGAATTCCAATTACATTTCTTCATATTTATTTCTAACACTTCAATGGCCTTTGAAATGCCATTCGAACCTGCTTAGCCAAAAACAGACTCACCTGGAACGGGAGGGGCCCCATTTGGGGGCCAATTTTATTTTCCAATTCTTGAAAAATTACGATTTTGCTATCACTATATACACATTAAAACACTAAACACTTAATAACACAAACAAAACACCATAATATCCACTAAACACTAAGATAACTAAAATTGGCTCCAAAGTACGCGATCAAAAAGCCGTTGAACGCGGCCACAATCCGACGCCGACTGTCGCCAGACCGGTGGGCACGAGCGTTGTCCCCCATAAAAATTGAGTTTTCGCCAAGAGCGGTTAAAGCGGGTTGTGCATAAGGAATTAGAACTTCCGTTATGTATCGGTGTCCAGTCAGTGTACCGTTTTCGATGAAGACTAACTCCGTACGATCCATAGAATTTATTCCTGCCCAAAACATAACAGAGCCCCCTCCATAAGGTGTAATTTCTTCAAAACATGCCTCTGCAAAGCGTTCTCCTCGTCTACGTAGCACTCGCCAACGTCGGTCTTCACCATGCAGAGATATCCTGGCTTCATCGGAATACAATACCCTATCCGAGTCTTCATGAGTCCATGACACACAATTTAGAGCGAAGCTAAGCCTGGCAACTCGATGTCCACGGAGTAATTTAGAGCCGCGTGCCGGGCGATGACTGTGTATATTAGCAGCGAGAAGCCTCCTCCTGACCGTCCATAGACTAATTTGCACATTTCTTACTTTTACGTGTCTGTTCTTGAGGTCCACATAAGAAGGTTTGCGATTTCTCAAACGCTTGACTAACTAGAATACGATCATCCCGTGGTTCAGTACATGTCTTTCTGCTAGAACCAGGCCTTCTCTTGACGGAACCGGTCTCTTGATAGCGCTGCCAGGTCCTTTGAACTGTCGACCGACTTACATTTAGCCTCCGAGCCACGAAGCATTGGCTGCAACCTTCTATAAGCAGCGCAATAATTTTGCTCGCTTGTATCACTTTATCTACCATTTTCGAGATTGCTAAACAGCAATAACAATACTTTTAAATGTCAAGGACATCAGATAATTTAATAAAAATTGTCAAAAAGTTAATTAGAGTCGATATTAACTATAGGGAATTCGCGCCACAAAATGTAGTTAAAAGTTCTTTAAAAACCAGGCTCAGTCAAAAATTTGTTTTGGAAGGTACTCTTCTAAACATTAAGGCACTTTTATAACTGGCCAGTAACATGTTCAAATGATTAAAATCTTTTTGGTATTTTATTTTTTTCAGCCAGGAAGAAAATCGAAACCGCCCGTTTTTTTGCAAATGAGTGTATTTTACAAACACTTTTTAATTAAAAAGTAAACTACTTACCTAATGCAATACCTGATAATTTGGTTAAAAGCAACAAAAGTTGAAAACTCTGGCTCCACTGCATCGTGGCTTGTCGCATTCACTTTACAGCCTAAAATAGTCGAATATTATCACTTTCAAGCTAAAATTATTCAAACATGACTTTCCCAATCACAAAATATCTGAAACAAAAGAAAAAACATTCATATTACTGATTTATGTTCTAGTCCTTGATTCTTATTTACAATAGGAGATCCATAGGAGATAGGTTCAAAGTTCAAACAACGAAAAATCAACTTCCATTAGCAACAATTAACATTTAAAACTATGGGTATCTTTTTAAAATTATTCTTACTTAGAGAGTATTTAATAAATATTTTTATAATAATAAATATTTCGAAAATCTTGCACAAAACGCCATCTAGTCAAAAACTAAGCAGAGCTTGTATTATGGGCACTAAACATTTGGTACGACTCCGGGTATTTGTGTGATCCACATGTTTGTTTCGGAGTCTGGGTGTTTTCTATGTAAAATATGTATGTATTTACAAAAAAAAAATATGTTTATGTATTTATATCAGTTGCTTAGTACCCATAATACAACCTCTGCTTAGTTTGGGACTAGATGATGTTGTGTGTAAGATGTCCGGAATATTTATTTATTTATTTAACTTATGACGTCCTCGATTAACTTCAAACGAAATATAATTTTAATCGCTGTCAAGCGATGCACTGATAGGTGGTGAGTATTTAGTGGCTTATTATTACATTAAACATTTGACCATTATCGCGTTATTTGAAACATACTATATTGAGAGTGGCGTTGCCGCTTTATTTTCCATATATTCTACCCTTTAGTACTATTTATATTTACCTTTCTCTTTTGTAAACACTTTTGTTCCACCAGGTGGCACTGTCATCGACAGCTCGGCCACCCTAGGGTTTTATAATTCATAAGCGTCTAAAATTCTGCACTTAGCAGTCAATAGGTACTCAACGTTACAGAATTTTTAATAAAGATTTATTATACACTTGACCGCTATTTGAAGCTTACTATATGAGAGAGGCGTATTTGACTTCCGCTTTAATTGCCCTCTCTTTTACTCTTTATCAGTATTTATAGCTATCTATTTCTTTCGCTCATATGATTTCTGCCACCAGGTGGCACTGTACAAACCAGCTTATGATTGTTAAAGCAGGCCTCCGTCACTCGCTCAACGCCACGCGCTATATACCTACGGCTCGGCGTATCTTTAACTATACAGGGCCGTCAAACGTCCGCCTGAGCTCGTTTCCCGCGCTTACGCTTCGTAATGCCGAAACCATGTAATTATTGTGCAGTAGATGGGTGTTAAAGTCAAATATATATATATACATATTAATAAATTATATAGATAAAATACATAGAGGAGTTAGAAAAAGTAATTTTAAATAATTTTGACAACGTTTAATGAATCGGCCTGGTAGCACCATATTACAACTTTTAAAAAACCGTTGATTTTCCGTTGCTTTGTTTTCCATAATTATGATTATTTGTTTAAATATTTACGCGTTTTAGGATATTTGCAACTATAAAATTTAATAACAGAGAATTTAGAGAAGGAAAAAAGAATATAATTCATTATATAAAACTTAAACATATTTGATTGACTAATAAGAAATATGGCTGAATCGCAACATTCGTTTTATTACAATAATTTTATCATGGGTAGGTAGCCCTAGCGCATTCTTACGAGGACGCGCTGGCGCGTGTCCCGCACGGCGGGTGACACAGTATCGACTCTTTGTTCGCGTACTTAAGGGTATCGTTTCCATAATTGCTCGAAAAAGCACTTACGGTTATGACAAGAGAAACAAATTAATTCATTATTTGACAGTAAAAAAAATATCTCAGTTTCTTAATAAATCAATCTATAGAGAAACCGAGTAAAGTTACTAATACGATTATTTATTTTCGAGAAAAAAATCATCAACAGTGACTAAAATCACCGAAATCGACCTTTTCCGTTTGGAATCAATCTAGTATTATGTTGCTTTATTTGAAATAAATATTTTATTAGTTGCAAGAAAAAAGTACAAAAAAGAGATTAAGCATTTAAGGTTTCTATTAATTCTCACCAGAAAGTCATAATTTAATCTTAAACATCATTAATTTTTAGCGGCAAAAGTTCCATACATTTTAGTATGGAGAAATAATTTGCAATAAAACAGAGTTCACGCGATCCAAAAATTCAGTGTTCTCCGAATATTCAAGGCGAGCGCACGCTCGTTTTTAGCTCCACACGCACTGTCACGCACACAGAGATTTGATTGTTTACATACGACGACGTGACTGTGTGTAACTTTTGATAATATTTGGTAGGTCTGAGAATAGACACACCAATCTTTATATTTTAAATTATTATTAACCAACTTCAAAAAAGGAGTATTATTTGTGTTTTTTTTTATTGTACATTCATTGATTACTCTGTCAATTGTGGACCGATTATTAAAATTCATTTTATATGACTGCCTCGGTGGCGCTGTGGTAGCATATGCGATTGAGGCCTCGGGTTCGATTCACGGGTCGGACCAAATGTTTATGAGATCCACAAAATTTTTTTTTTTAGGTGTTGGCTGTTTTCAGTGTTAGTTCATAGGGAAACCCTAAAATTTTATAAGCACGTTATAAATAGTTATTATATATTTTTTTATTTTGTAATGCTATTCCAGACGCAATATCTGAGCTGGTAGCCATCATTTCGTAATGATGAGGGCAGTAGTAGCGCATGCGACTACTTTGCTTGAGTAAGGATTCAGGTTCGATTCCCGTGTAGGACCAAATATTTGTGTGATCCGCAAATATTTATTTCGGGGTCTGGGTGTATTCTATAGGTAAGCAACAAAAAAAGTATGTTTATGTATTTATATCAGTTGTCGAATCAATAATATAAGCTCTGCTTAGTTTGGGACTGGATGATGTCGTGTGTAAGATGTTCGAAATAGTTGTTTATTTATTATTGTAATATATCATACTGCCTTGTTGGTCTTGTGGTCAGCGTATGCAACTGCTAACCAAGAGGTCTAGGGTTCGATTCCCGGGTCGGACCAAATTTTTGTATGATCTGCAAATATTTGTTTCGGAGTTTGGGTGTTTTCTATGTATAATATGTATGTATTTATAACAAAAAAGTATGTTTATGTATTATAAACTGCGAAATAAATATTTGCGGTTCACACGAATATTTGGTAGATGATATTCTGTGTCATTCGTCTGAAATATATATTTATTGTTATTTATTATAAACTAGCTTTCTGCCCGCGGCTTCGCCCGCGTGGAATTCGTTGATATCACACGACATGGTAAGGGTAGATTAAACAATCTTACCTGATTTTATGTTTGATAATAAGGAACTTCGACACAAACTTTCGTCCCCTATTTCAAACCCTTCTACCTTTATTTTCGCGATAAAAAGTACCCTATGTCCTTTCCCAAGTTCAGTTCTATCTTCGTACCAAATTTCATCAAAATCGGTTCAGTGGTTTAGGCGTGAAAGCGTAACAGACAGACAGACAGAGTTACTTTCGTATATGTGTGTTACCTTTAGTCGTATCTTTCAAGATGTTCAGCTGATGATGGAAAGTAATACTACTCAATGGTTTGGTCTTGGATGATTAGTATTTCACTTTTATACGTATGTATAAACCGCTAGTCGTATTTATGTTTTACTAGCTTTAGCCCATGGCTCCGCCCGCGAGTGTGTCGATTTTCGTGGTAAAAAGTAGCCATGTCCTTTCTCGGGGTCCCATATATCTCTATACTGAAATTGATCAAAATCAGTTCAGCGTTTTACGCGTGAAAAGGTAACAGACAAACAGACAGACAGAGTTACTTTCACATTTATTTTAGTAACATTATTGCGTAAATAAGCCGTTTGCATTAAATATATTAAAAAAAAAACACAGTCCTCTGCCTCTTCAACCTGTCTATTAAACTCAAAACATAACGTAACTTAAAAACTACTGCACCAATTTTCATGATGTTTGCAGCAATGGATAGATTGGTTTTAAAGGAGGGTATAATTTGTCAAATTTTAAATGTTTTTTAAATGCCTATAAGACCATGTATCGTTAATCACACATTATTGACATAATAAAATCTTACACTGAGAGTCACTAGTGTAAGATTACGGCCAATTACGGGTGCGACCTGGATGAACGCTCTGACGTATTATAAAATATTTATTTAAATAATATTGTGTAATAAACAATTTTATTCTACATATTTCATGTAGAATAAAATTGTTTTAAATGTCTACAGTATTTATTATGATAAGGATTAATATTACATTGTTCCAAATTACTTTGAAATTATTATTCACAAATAAAATAATAAAGAAATATTAAAAAAGTATAATTAAAAAAGTATTACTGTAGGTTATTCCTAATTTATGTAACTCGTAAACTTTTGTCAATATTGGCTTTATTTATGTGTTCCTTTAAAATAATAAAATAACATTAATAAATCTTCTTTAAAAGGTAACCTTAATTATGATGAAAACCGTATTTAAATACCTTGCGTATTTAAAACGATCTGAGTTGACAGACAATGCACGCGAGCAAATTTATTTTATACTGTGTAAAATTATTTTATAATCTTTGACCATTCGATTGGTATACAGAAAGTATTATGACTTTCTGTACTGAATGAATCCTACGGGCTTTACGTTATGGCAAGATACATTGCGTGCGTTGTAAGACATTAAAATACGTTCTACAAAGGCGAACAGTTGATGGATATTTAACATAAGCAAAAAACCGAAAGTCGGTGATTGCTTGCTACGGTATGTATGCGACAGTGCGCGATGCGTCTGTGTGCATGTAAAATATGTATGTGGGTGTTCAATCACAAATTCTCACGCTTGGTGTCGCGGGCCTTAAGGTACATTTCTTCTCGTTCTGAGTGGCAGGTATTAATAATAAGATATTGTAGGCTATTATAGCGTAGGTATTTTTACTTTTGTATGGGAGTGATGTATCTGTTACGTAGTAACTATTTATTAATCTATGGTTATAGTTTAACAGCTCATCATATTTTTTATTATTATTCAATATTCAATTAAAATAAATGATTAAACTTATCAAAGTAAGTAAATATTAAATTTGATTATATTAAAAGTGGTGGGTGATCCATCCATACCCGCATTGAGTAAAACCGTAAGCCTATTTAATTTCTTTAAATCAACCAAACAAATATGTTATAGTTACGTGTGTGCAAGTACCCTCTTTTGCTCTAGTTCTTAAGCTTGTTTTTTAGCGAGTCAATCTATGTACCTCATAGAGGTTAACGTAATAGAATAGCTTGAGTTATGCTAAAACAGAATGGGTATACCAAGTGATTTTGTGCTAAAGGAGGTGCCGTGAGTCTATTAACCTAAGAAATAAAATACCCGAATCGCGTTGACACCGACGATAGAATTCAAGTTCGACATCGAGTTTTTCCTGTACTACATAGAGTAACATTACCGTCATTATAAAAATAAATAGACGAAATGGTGTATAAATAATCACAAGAAGGCAGTTAACTATCTAATGTCCTAACGTTAATGACGCTGCATAGCGGTCAAAAAAGAAATATCACCTCATAGTTTGACAGAGTACAAGTACATAAATAAGACTAAAATTCTTACTTGAAAGTCATCCTTGGATTTCTCACAACCAATTCAACACTTGACCAAAGTGAATAGAGTGCGAGCCATGTATTCGGTGAAAGAAAATCTGTAGCCAAATGGTTGGTTTTTATTGTAACGTATTGGTGATAAAATTATATACGTATTAACTTTGACATTGCTAGGATTAAGAGTGTGAGATTTTATTTAATTAAGACTTAAGAATTGAAAATGTTATTTATCTCATTAAGTAACTTTAAGGCATGCAAACGTTTCGGTAATACACCGTAAGTTTGTACTGCTTAACATCACTATAAATAAATCCCAAGTCTGCCACGTGACCTGGGATTCCAGCAGGGCTGGCATCTATCGCATATCATCTCGCAGTGATCGGCTCATTATGTACTCTCACAGGTTATTTATTTATTGCAATGGCTGTCCAACAATTATATATACCTTTAAACTGTGGTGGTGTTAAATTAGAAATATATCATACGCTGGTAAAAGGGCTTGTTTTATGGGCTCCAAGTGAAACCCCTGATTGAACGCGAGATCTTTGCCCTAAAAGTTTTCAAAACTGACACTGTTGAAAATTATTGAAACAACTACAAAGAGTTGTAGGCGTATTGAACTGTGTAATCTGTACCGGAAGGTAGGTAGTATCATTTTTGGAATACTCTCGTTTTCCTAAATGAGGAACATAAAGGAAACTATTCGTAAAACGATTTCCATACTAGTGAAGGACGATCTGAACTAGTGGATCATTAGTCAGCGATGGCTAATATGTGACATTCCTGTTAACGAGCGCCATTTCTTGGGACTTTTTAGTTCACAGTTGTTACAGCAAAAGGCCAGACTATGATCAGTCGTCTCTTGTCGCATAACTCCAAATAGTTTTTTCGATGGATTCGCTTCCAGGAGGTAATAAACTATTTTTTAATCCTTTTTGAGTTCCGTTGTCAATAGTAAAAAACGGAACCCTTATAGATTCGTCATGTTTGTGTCTGTCAGTCCGTATGTCACAGCCACTTTTTTCCGAAACTATGAGAGCTATACTGTTGAAACTTGGTCAGTAGATGTAATTTGTGAACAGCTTTAATATTTTTACACCAAAATAGAAAAAAAGCAATAAATTTTGGGGGTCTCCATACTTGGAACTGAAACTCAAAAATAAATTTTTCATCAAAACCATACGTGTGAGGTATCTATGGATAGGTCTTCAAAAATGATATTGGGGTTTCTAAAATCATTTTTTTCTAAACTGAATAGTTTGCGCGAGAGCCACTTCCAAAGTGGTAAAACGTGTCCTCCCCCCCCCCCCCCTTGTAACTTCGAAAATAAGAACAGGATAAAACTAAAAAAAATATATGATGTACATCATTACCATGCAAACTTCCAACGAAAATTGGTTTGAACGAGATCTAGTTAGTAGTTTTTTTTAACACATCATAAATCATAAACCGCAATTCACATTTCTTCAATCAAGATACTTTTAATAAAACATCGAAAGTTACAACGAACCACAAAAACTTTTATATGATGTTATTTGCTGCTACGGAACCCTTCATGGGCGAGTCCAACTCGCACTTGGCCACTTTTTTTTTGTCAGTAATAGTAGATAATTTGTGTTAAAAAAATTACTTCTCTGACAGTATGTCTTTCTTTGCAATTGCTAAGCTTTGTGTAAGGGTAAAGTGTCACTTTCCGAGAGATCCGGCCCTGATATTAGTATTTTTAGAGAGTACAATCTTTGTTTGTTAAAATGTAAATGCAGTTTCATGCGACCCGAAGCGACGCTGTAACAAAATGTTTGTTTTAATCAACCACGTTTTTCTTGGACGCCATGGACGTACCAACAAAAAAAAAAATTATCACAAATCTGTTACTTAAATGATACTAAATTTTATTTCAGGATCAACTGACGAAGAAGTGAGCTAAAGCAGAAAGACTTCAATCACCTAGGATACAAACTAAAGGGGGCCTTAATGGCAAATGAAAAGCGTCGCATACAAACAGGATTATGGCAAAAACTTTGTTTGCATGTTGATAAACCAAGACACGACGGAGGTACATCTTCTGGTTAATACTGCACGTTTTAGCATGCAGAAGAAGTTGCTGCAATAACAGATGTAAATCATCGGCTCATTTATCGCGTGCACGTCATTTTGAAAGTAATCACAAGTGGTTACAAAATAAATGCAAATAAACTTGAGCGTCTTGCATTAAAATTGCCTCTTTTTTGTGATGAATTACCTATGGTATTATATGCCAACAACAGTTCACAAAATACTAATCCGTGGGTCAGATATAACAGAAAATTCTGAAATAGCCATAGGATGATTGAGCGAATGCTCAAGAAAGTAGGAACAAAGATCTTCCTAAGTACAGAGAGCAGTTTTTGAGGAAATTAGCCATTGAGGACACTTTTAACTTTTATGGTTTCTTCTGATCCCTTTATAACGGGACTAAAGAAAGTAGTGGCAAAAAATTTGATTCTATGTGCCAAGAGGTTTTAAATTTATTGATGGACATAAACCAAATATTACTCTTGATTCGTAATAAAAGTGTTTATTTCAAAATTATTTATATGTTGTTTTTACTAGCTACCCACATTTATGTACCCGTTTCCTATGATAATCTATAATGTTTAGGTTTTGTATATTTTTTATTGATTTTTCATCACTGTGCGACGTGCGTAGCTTTTGACGCACCGCACGATAAGGGCGACCCCAGGGGTCACGCTCGAGACTCTCCAGCATCTCCTCTCTACTTGCATCTTTGGCGCGGCAGATGGCCAGAGATTTCCGAGCTTTTCAGTTTCCGACCCCGCGGTGACGTCGCCGACTCCGGGTGAGAGACCTCCGGGCTCGTACACAAGCCGCATGGAGCTCCGCCAACTCCGGGTGAGGGACCTCCGGGCACGTACACAAGCCGCATGGAGGTCCGCCAACTCCTGGGTGACCTTTTTAGCCCTAAAAAAACGTGATCAGCTACAAAAGAGTAAGTGTGTGATTGTGTTGAAATTACGAACTTGACTGTGCACACATTATGTGAAAGTCGTGGTCGTCGTATGTCGAAAGTCATCATCATCATCATCATCAACAGCCTTCAACAGTCCACTGCTAGACATAGGCCTCTCCTTAGAAAGGAGGTTTTGGCCTACTATAAAACGCTGGCCAGACGGGTTGGTTTCAAGTTTTCCTTCTCTTTGCATTGTTTTAGTTTTTTTCTTGTCGGAAGTGTTACAATTTTTTAGGTCTAGCCCCCTTTCGCAACGTGCCATAAGGAACTTCGTTCCAAAAAAAAGCTTGATTTCGTTAAAAAGTAACCAGATCTCAATACTCAATACCGCGGGTAATGAGGACATCTGGTCTGGCACTGGCATTCTCTGCTGGAGAATTCGCTTGCCCCGTATGGAGCCGATCCGCTCCCACAAGGCTAGTGGACGCAGCACTAAACGAAACCTGCCGTATAATTACGGGTTGTCTTAAACCGACCCCGGTTAAGATGCTCTACACACTGGCCGGAATAGCACCTCCGGGGATTTGGAGGGCTGTGGCGAGTTCAGCGGAGAGGACTAGGATGGAGAATGACCCGCGGCATCCCATGTACGGCCACACCCCACCCCAACAAAGACTAAAGAGCCGCAAAAGTTTTGCACAATGTGTCGGCCCACTGACCTTGGACCCGTCCCAAGCAAGGTGCAAACAGTGGAGAGAGGGGGTGTCCTTGCCGAATCCATTTGTGGCACCGGCTGAGAGCCTTCCGCCTGGAAATAAACTACCGTGGCCAATCTGGAGGTCTTTAAATAGACTTCGGACCCAAGTTGGTCGAAGCAAAGAAGACCTGTTTAGGTGGGGATTTTCGGCCGGCGATGATCTCAGCTGTTTGTGCGGTGCAATCCAAACAATGTCCCATCTTCCATCGTGCCCTGCGTGCCCAGACACCTGCACGCAGGAAGACCTAATGGCTGCCACCGATAACGCCATCAAAGTGGCCGCGTTCTGGGCTGAAAAAATATAATTTTCCCGACACGTTACGTTTGCCATCGAAACGCTAAGAAGAAGAATACTGAGAAATTTTCTTCTCAACATGTCTTAAAATTATTATGGCTACAGATAGAAGATCTACCAGAAAGTGTGATATATGTGTACCTACATCAAAAGATTTGGTATGAATTTAGTAATCATTTATGGAAAAAGAATTATGTTTACCCTGAAGCACTTCAAGTTAGCCTTGCCGTGTTACATGCAACTAATTATAATGAATATAAAGATAATTCGAGTAATAGACATTTAACTAATTATTATGTTACAATAATTCTTGTTATATTTATCATAATAATACCCGGACTATTAGTTAAACGTGGCTCATTATTTTGGTAAGTATCTCCAGCTGTCCCTTATGGAAAGGCAAGTAACATCATTTATAAGTTCTTATAATAGTGTATTGATTGAATGAAAGGTAAATTGCGGTTTACGATTTATGACGTATTAAAAAAAACTACTTACTAGATCTCGTTCAACATTTTTTTTCTTTAATTTTATCAATTTTAGAAGTTACAGCAGGGGGGCGACACATTTTTCCACTTTGTAAGTGTCTCTGGCGCAAACTATTGTATATAAGTTTAGAAAAAAATATATTAGAAAGCTCAACATCATTTTTGAAGACCTGTCCATAGATACCACACCCCACACGTATGGGTTTGAGGAAAAAAAAATTTTTGAGTTCCAAGTATGGGGACCCCCAAAACGTGTTGTTTTTTTTCTATTTTTATGTGAAAATATTAATGCGGTTCACAGGTTACATCTACTTACTAAGTTTCAATAGTATAGTTCTTATGGTTTCGGCAAAAAAGTGGCTGTGACATACGGACGGACAGACAGACAGACATGACGAATCTATAAGAGTTCCGTTTTTTGCCATTTGGCTACGGAACCCTAAAAGTGATTGTTAACCTAACGTAAATATACTCGTATATTATACTTGATTTTATAGATATATTTATCATACCAGTCTATGTTATTGGCAAAGTAATTATTTGCTGCTGCTGCTTGTAATCTATTACCTAAATTATCCTACGAGTAACAATTTTCGTTATAATTTATACGCAGTTTATAGTGTATTAAAATACCTTAATAATATTAAAATCTATACTTAATATTTTATAACTGGAGAGTTTTTTGTTTCATTGGATGAACACTTTAATTTCAGTACTTGTCCGATTCGAAAAATACTTTGTTTTATATAGTCCAGTTATTCAATACGGCTAAAAGGCATATCATCACGCTAGTACTATCAAACGTAGCGGAGCAGCAATAATAATGTTACGAAAACGGAGAAAATGCGTGTCAAGGAGATAAATATGCTGTGGATATGCGTAGTCACGAGAAAGAACTACGTGAGAAATTCAGGTATTCGCAGCATCACCTACTTTAGTTCGTTCACATTTTATGACAACTTGTTCTGCGTGTGTGTGTATGTTTTTTT
Source organism: Phragmatobia fuliginosa (assembly GCA_932526445.1). NCBI lineage: Eukaryota > Metazoa > Arthropoda > Insecta > Lepidoptera > Erebidae > Phragmatobia > Phragmatobia fuliginosa. Next base: position 7,024,527 of record OW052064.1, on the reverse strand, counting down.
TTTCGAGGGGAATACTACAATTACCTATCATAGGGCTAAGATGTTATTCGCCCCGTATGTCGGACTCGGTATGGTATACGGACTAAAAACCACCTCTTTTGCCGGCCTTTGAATGCCAATTGGCCCGACGTTAGGCATTACGTCGCGGGGAGAGGATCTAGCTTTTGCTCTTTCTTCTGGTTTTTACAATATATACATATTCTCTCTGTCGAACGTAGGTCCAGTAGTACTTCCGTTGCAAAATTATTTATAGCACTCCAGACTGCCTCCGAAGAAAGCATTGTATCTACAACATTTTCTGCTTTCATAGTCTGCTCGAGGACCATCTTATGAATCAGAGTTTGTTTTGCAGTGAGTTAAAACGGGAGCACACGAGAAACACATGGTCCGCGTCTTCAAGAACTCCTGGACGTGTCAGGGATTCATCGTGTTTGAAGTGATAGAGGTACGTTCACAAACAGCCGTGTCCTGTTAAGTAAAAATTGACTTTAATAAGGCTGCGGTTCAGCAAGACATCAATTTTTGGTATAAGACGATGTGTCTACCTACCTGTCGCTACAGTCATCAACAACCCATAACGTCCCACTTTTGGGCTCGGGTCTCCTCTCAAAGAGGGTTAAGGCCATACGTCCCCACGCAGGCCGAAGGCCCGAAGGCCTCCAACCAAGCTTCACGATTGCTATCTTATGACAATAACCGGGACCTACTGCTCAACGTGACCTCCAAATCACGGAAACGCTCATAACATATCATGCCACTTACGGTTACCCATCTAGGTCTGACCATGCCGTAGTCGCTGAGCCTCGATGACTGTTTCAATTCACCTAAGGCCACTCGGCTATGAGCACTTCAGTGCAGTATCCCACTGCAATTACCAACGTGTTAAGCAAACATAAATTCACCACTAACGCCTTGGCCCTTACGTGTAGTACTTGCTGCTTTAAATTAAGTATGGCATCAAGCGTAGCTCCTAGATACCGTATAACGGATACCGTTGTCCGTTGTCTTCAATCTTCAGCTTACTGACTTCTACTCTCTTTCTGCTCGTTATGACCACTGCCTCGGTTATGTGTTCGGCCAATTGCAGGTTTATTGTATTCATCCACTGCTTGATTTGTGCCAAAGTGGTATCAAATATCAGATTTATCTCATCTAGATGCTTCGCAACAATCAATACCGCCACACCGTCAGTATATGCTACAACACTTCCCGGCAATCTTCATTAAAGAAATCCATCATACATGATGTTCCACTATAGATGACCTAAAACAGAACCCTGTGGTACTCCCCCAGTAATGCCATATACCTTTCCACCTGGTCCCTGCAATCGCATCATTTGCTGTGTTGACGACGAGGTTGATTGAAACTGAGGAAGATTGAAAGCAATGTTAGGTATTCCGCCAAGTCCCAGAGCTTTATTGTTTTTTACTCTATTGCATACTTCTTTTAGCTCCTCTATAATAATAATAAATCACTTTATTGTCCACTAGATCAAATGTAACCATATCTTTTATTAGAAGAAACAAGTAGCTTCTTTATCGCTCAAACGCAATCTTTTACAGGCAACCATTGGATAGAAATAAAAACATGAGATGGAAAGTGTGGGGTAGTATCTGGTGGTGTGATAAAGATATACGTTATATTAATACATATGTAAATATATAAATTAATGTACATACACACATATTTATACACCTATACACAATGAAATAGATAATTATTATATTCTGTACATCCATATACAAAATATTTAGACTTAGATGAGAGCAAAGTCATTGACGTCTCTCAGGTAGTGTTCTCTTACCTCTCTCTTGTAAACAGTGAATGTTTGCGCACGTCTTATTTCAACTGCTTAGACAGAGAAGGAGTGGTCGAGGAATTTGGCTGTATGTCCAGGCATTTTAAATCTCAGGTTCTCCGATGGGTCATGGCTCCTTTATACGGTCCTCCCAACGGGTCCCGTCGTCACGTCGGTGAGTCCTTTCCAGCATTTTTTATAGTTATTTTGATAGCCTTATTTAGATTTCGACGTACTTCTTTATATTCTGCTACCAGCTTCTTTATATGCTGATATAATTTTTTTGAGAAACTGCATAAAGATCGCTAATATGGTCATTCCACCAGTGCACAGGTGTCCTTCAGACACCTGTTCATCCCGCATCTTCACGGTATGTTAGCATCGCAAGCCTGGGATCAAAGCTTTCATCTGGTCGTGTTTGTACGCCAAGAGCAACCTGCTCTTCTAGGGTTCTGACCAGTCAATATTTTCCAAAAAGTATTGCTCTGTGATCGCGGGCTATATAGAAGTCCATCACTTACCAGCAAGAGCTTATCTTAATTAGGCTGTTGATACTAAAAGTAAGATCCACAACTGAACTTGTCACTCCTTTTGCATTAGTTAGTGTGTCGCCAGTGTTAAGCAGGACTACATCTAGTATGGCCATATTTCAAGTAGTGCTCTTTCCCATGCATTAGTAACATTTCTACCCCAGTCTACTGTCAGCTGTAAAAGTAAATTCTTTCTCCTCATGCTGCTACAAATCCAGTTTTCCTGTTATTGATCACTCACCAGTTTTCTTGTTGATGATCAGTGTCACAAGACTAGATGACAGCTTCAGTAAAAGCTGTGCTACCAGTACAATGTCTATCTTCAATTCGCGTTAGATCTGCATGAACAATTTATTGATTTATTTATAGTCTTAAGTATATACACAAATTATATATGAAAGAAAAACCATTGTGTTACAAACTATGTACAACATTAGGCGGTCTTATCGCTCATGGCGATCTCTTCCAGACAACTATATTACAATTCGTGGGCAGACTCACAGTGGTTGAGATTGAATTGACATATCTACTTGTTCGTCTGTTCTTCAACTTCTGGATTGCGTCATTGAATACGGGGCATCCAATGATACCAGCATGATGAGGTAAATTTACTATGCTTTGCTGTTCAGTGCATAATGAACACATAGGTATATTATTGTCTTCCTCGACTTTGTGTCTTTGTTGTCCGTATTTAATGCAGAGCTTAGACTGGTCTATTTTGCTTTTAGATCAAAACGTCCAAAGTGCCAGCATTTAAAACATTGGAGTGGTTTCTTCACTGATCTTATTCAGATGTGTATGTGTATCCATGTGTGTGTAATTGTTTTAATAATTTGACAATAGAGAATGCGAGCAGTTACTTTTGAAAGTAAAGCTAACAAGAATAATTTGCGTTATAAAAATTCAAATTATTAGCAAAACTAAAAAAATATGGTTCAATAAATATCAAAGAAATGTTTGAATACATATGTACATATTATGCATAGAAAACACCCAGATTCCGAAACTGCGGAACTGCGAATAAGTATTTGGGAAACGAACCCGAGACCTCTCGAGCCGCAGTCGTGTTTTTTTTCGAGTGGAAATTCCCTCCAGAGGCCGTCTCCCCGCAGAGGTTTGCGTCGGGGTGATGCATCGGAATCGAACCGACTAAAACCACACAGTTTGCCCACTCTGCACCTGAATTAGGAGGGGTCCAGGGAATACGTTATTACAAAACTTGTACACGAGCAGCTATTTTGTAATAAGATGAAATCTTCTATTTGTTAAAGATTTTTAAATTTTAGTAATAACCAAGTGTGTCTCTGATGAAATTTTAGTTGGTTCTAAAGTAAAGATCCATGCGTGCGATATTGAAAAATGGTTAGATAATGATGTTAAAGTTTATAATTCATCTACAAATTTTAGTCGACTTACATTTAGCGATGTTAACAAAATAATCACTACCAATGAAAATGATAATTCGTGGTGATGTGTGTAATCAATATATACATAAAACTGTTCCGCTACTGACTGACTGACAAAACAACGCATAGCCGAAACTACTGGGCGTAGGAAGCTGAAATTTGGCATATGTGATTGTTGTGTAGCATGGCATGATAATGTAAGGCCTATCAATGGCAGAGTGACATCGTCTACATTCGATGCCATCGCGAGAAGAACTGAGGACCGTTCCGGTACACCGGAACGTCCCGTGACGTGCGTTTGACCTGCACAGGTAACATCTACGGTAGACCGTAGCATGTAACGCTGGCATAAGGGTATGGAAAATGCAAGTTATACATCAGAATAATAAATAACCGAAGCCGTTGGCAAAAGCTAGTATTTCATAAAAGTTTTACAAACATGGCTTTACTCAGATACTTCAAAGATAACATACTTCTTGTGAACAATATCAAGCAGTATATTATATTATTATTACCTACGTATATTCAGTAAGAAGAAGTTGTTTACAGCTAATTTGGTACAAAGTAAAGTCTCCTTGGATCTGATATGAGTTAGTTAATTAAGTACCTACCTTGTTAGGAGTTGAGCGCTCCATCAGTATATCGTTGACAGGTGTGGAAAAAGGTTAATTATTTATTGTGTGGTTTTTTATATATAATATAACAATATCTACACACGTCTAATACCGCTGTCTGATCCCATACTAGGCAAAGCCTGTAGGTACTATTAGTAGCCAGCCATCTGATTAACATTCTTAAATATTTTAAAATACAATATGTAAATTACACTCAGACACAAAACAAATAATCATGTTCATCACAAGAAGATCTGTCCTGGGTGAGAATTGAACCTATGAACTCTGTTTTAGCAGCAGAACACTAACCACTAGATCAATAGTTATTCAAATATACAGGATGGAAACAAATAAAAAGTTGTGGATGATATACTCGTAAATCAGTCCAGATATGTTGGTCTAGTGGTTAGCGTATGCGGCTGCTGATAAGAACTCTCGGGTTTGATAACCGGGTCGGACCAAATGTTGTGACATCCGCAAAGATTTGTTTCAGAGTTTGGGTGTTTTCTATTATATGTATTTACAAAAAAAGTATGATTAAGTATTTATATCACTTGTTTAGTACACATAATAAAGGCTCTTCTTAGTTTAGGACTAGGTGAAGTTGTGTGTAAGATGTACGAAATATTTATGTATTTGTTAATGTTCTTTAAGATTGAAATCTAAAACAGTTAAAAGACTTATTTGCCTTCCAATTTGCGCTCAATAGTTTTTAACTAATGAATTCAATGTCTTCAGGAAGCCACCTTTAATAAACAAACGCAAATTATACTAATTATCCAAGTTGATTCGCTCTTGTTTGCTCAAAAAATAAAGTAGTGAGGGTAACCTAAGGTGACTTTTTATATCAGAAGGGCGTGTTCCTATGTAGGTCAAAATACCTACTTGTTGCTTGGACACAGACTATTAGGGGAATAGATAGCATTCGATAGTACGATATGGCGAATGATATTTAAACTCCGTGGACGGTTTAAATGAGTTTAAAAAAAACGTATAAATGAGTCAACTAAAAGTTTCTTCTCATTTATCCTAAAAATGACTTAATCGTTGGAATATTAATAGTCACAGCAATAGCTGTGTCTGACTCCGCAGCAGCAAATAGTTCGATATAGTATATTGTGTTACAGTAGTTTCTGAAATTAACAGCATCAAACGAAGATTCACTAACAGTTACCAACGTGCAATGTTTAGTTGTAGTATGAAAGTTCTTGTGCATAATAAAACTTTAAGCACGTATGAATGATGAAAAATGGTTTGCGATCAGCGATTTACCTTTTTTTGGAGGGATGTAATACTTGTCACTTAAAATCAGGATTCAGCTTCATCAAAAACCCATAACGTCCCACTGGGATCGGGTCTTCTCTCAAAAAAGAACTTAGGCCATACGTCCCCCACACGCTGGCCGAGTGCGGGTTGGTGACTGGCAACAAACGTTGTGGCTACGTAATCTTACCGTTTGTTGTTTTTAAGCCACCCAAAGGCCTCCAGCTAAGCTTCAAGACTTATGATAACAACCGGGATGGACTGCTTAACGTTATCTCCAAATCATGGAAATGACCCTTAGTGACCTATTTATTTTTCTCGCAAAACCATTTGATTTAGGCGGAGAAGGTTGTATCTCTGTCGATTCGAGCAGTATGTACAAGTGCGTACAAGAAATGGTGTGGTTGTGTAATAACATAAACGTCATCCTTCACCCACTTCAATAAAGACGTTAATCCACTGTAGTCTAGAAATGTTCTGATAGGGAACCCTAAGCCGCGTGGGTATTCATCGTCACCTAAACATAATAAATTTTAAATAGACACACTGTGTAAATTACTGATACGTTTACTTAACCCAAGGATTTTGGACAAAACTTTACGCGTGATATGGATCCATTGAACATTGCATATTACTGTGTTGACATTTTATCCCTTGGCGGACATTTTTGCACCCATATCAAACGTCATGTAAAAAAACATCTATGTCACAACCATGTCACGTTAATGTGCGACAACATATCCTTATCTTTATAACAATTTAAGATAAATTCAATGTTGTCCGCACCATATTCTACCACTAAACCATATGACGGTCTACCTCTGCAATCGGGAAGAGCTCCATGAACGCATCAATAGGTTCTGGAGTCGACAGTACCATACCCCATAACTGTGGTACATCCCCGGGTACATCCCAGTGACAAATCTGCCCAAATGTTCATTTCCTCGAAGTTGTTTCTATCTAACTGCAAAGTCTGCCCGTGGTACACATCTTATTTAGCAGTTTCGAGTACGGCACCTTTTACCGCAACCGGTTCCAGTAGTACATGTTCATTGAACATGATCTTGGTTTTGTCCAAGTTCATCCATAGGTCGCTGCGTACTGAAGAGACAGCCAGGTCGTTCAGCACATGTTATTTAAAAAGCTCTTGAGGTCATTGTTGTTGCCAGTGTCGCCGTGGAAGTCATACTAGTCACGTGATATTTCACAGTTGTCATTACCAAATGTTATAAGCATAAAGAATTACATCTTGTGTTTTTTACTTTGTACTCATCATGTAAATATAATATAAAATATTGAAATCGATACTTGCATGTAAGCTTACGAGTGTATTTAGGAATAAAACACATTATTGACGGATCACGAAAATCGTGAATGAAATATGTTGGTTTTAAAATACGTACTAACTAAATGTTTAAACCATAATTGCAAGGTGCGTTCAATAGCAGTCATCTCTCCAAACGCAACATTCATCTGCAGCGTTAGTTTCGCGTTGAAACTCGTATTCAAAAATCACTCGAATTTTCGAAGTATCTATCTTTCTTGTCTAAGTTGATAAAAAACAAAAGATGAAAGTAGATAATCCAAAGTTGCACATTTATAATAGGATGAACCTCATAGGTACGATTTGAAAAAAGTGTCACTCAAAAATCTCAAACCATGAATGTTCTATGTCAATTCGAAGTACCTATTACAATAAAACGGTAATTTCATACTTTAACCCTTAATATATATGGCGCTTGCGACCTCACTCGCGAGGTTTGTGGACGCTTTGTTATGTTTACGTATTAATGCGTTAATTTTGTATGACGATTTCCAAGGAAGCGCATTTTACAAGTTTTAAGCCCTTAAAACTCCTGAACTAACAAAGTCATCTAATCCGTTATAGTTTTCCTGTAAAGTTCATTATATACACCACCATCACGAATTTCTCCAAGTGAAGATTTATCAGATGAACCTGATCAATTTTTTTTATGTAAATACACAATAATTATTTACCCATCTCACAAAAAAATAAAGTTATTTAAATTTCAAAAAGATGTTTTCATAGTATCTTATGTTACAAATAGGAAAACGAAAGAATGACAATACTTGTCGGACTAGTGAAACATACCTACCTGTTTTTTTGTAGGACATTGTTTCATTTGGGTAGAGAAAACACTAACCTATTATGTAATATTTTTGTCCTACAGTTAGTATTGAGAAAAATGGTCTTGTGGTATAACATTTTCTGAGCGTAGGACCGGGATAACGTACCACGCAATTTGTAGGACAATGTAATTGTTAAATGATGTAAATATCAATTAAGTAAAAAAAAGAAAAACAGCTGGCTAGTAATCATTTTTGGTGACCTGGTTATCGATACATGTTGGAAGGAGGGGGACTCTTTAATCAAACCATACAATTTGTAGGACAAATTTTTTTTCAAATAATTTAGATAACTATCATCAGATTCAACAAAAAAAAAACCAAGATGGTTATAAGTTTTCAGAATCATCAAATCAACATATTTTTATCCCTGCTACCCCTGTTTACCTACCACAATCGAGAATAGCATAGGAAAAGTTGGGCGTCTCATCGGAACGAAGCTACTCACGGTAAATTAGCTTGATAGTAATCAAATGTAAAAATGAACCAGGGATCCTTGACTACAACAACTACTTGCTGTTAAGTTAAACACTTACAGAATCTTAGAATTGTAATTAGGGTTCCAAAGTTTATGACTCATTGACTCTGTTTGCGAGGAATTCCACTTTAAAGGCTCAAAAAATATGGAAAAATACGTGATGGCGGTCCAGATAAAAAACTTTAAAGGAAAACTATAACGGATTCGATGACTTTGTTGGTTCAGGAGTTCTAGAGGCTTGACTTATAAAATGCGCTTACTAGGAAAACGTTTTATCAAAATTAACGCATACGTAAATATTACAATTTATCTATTGGATTCGATTTTAAATCAATGTAACGTTATGGGTGACTGCGGAACCCTTTCCAGTACGTTGGATGACACGCACTTGGCCGATTTTTAGATGTTAAATTTCATGGAATCAGTTTTAAATGAATTTAATCGCAATAATAGCTATTACAACTCCTAATAACAAGCAAGTCGTCTAGATACCGAAGGGTATAACCCTGTATAACGTTATATAAAAGTATTATTATCGATAGTCTTTATTAATATTATATATTAATTGAGTCCCGCAGTGTTACCTGCAATTATTGTTGTAAATGGCGAGCAACGCAGCGGAGTGAAGCTAGACTTAAAAAAAACTGCCTAAGTTACTCCTTATGTCATCAATCCTTATTTCTTCCAGTGGAAGACCCGTCAAAATTTGTGCCGCCTCTCTAGATATTACCCCGAACAATCAGACAGACAGACAAAAATTTTAAAAATTGCTTTTTACCCTACTCAGTCAGAGTCAGAAGGAGGGTAATGTTTTTAGAGAGTGTGTGTATGAGTGTATGTATGAGTGGCCATTTTTTGGAACGCCCTACAGCCCAAACGGCTGAACGGATTTTAGCATATGAGGTGTCCTTAAATTCGTTTTTAGGGTTCCGTAGCCAAATGGCAAAAAACGGAACCCTTATAGATTCGTCAAGTCTGTCTGTCTGTCTGTCTGTCTGTCTGTCTGTCTGTCTGTCTGTCCGTCCGTATGTCACAGCCAATTATTTCCGAAACTATAAGAGCTATACTGTTGAAATTTGGTCAGTCGATGTATTCTGTGAACCGCATTAAGATTTTTATATAAAAATAGAAAAAAAACAATACATTTTGGGGGACCCCATACTTGGAACTGAAACTCAAAATTTTTTTTTTCATCAAACCTATACGTGTGGGGTATCTATGGATAGGTCTTCAAAAATGATGTTGAGGTTTCTAATATATTTTTTTTCTAAACTGAATAGTTTGCGCGAGAGACACTTCCAAAGTGGAAAAATGTGTGTCCCCCCCCCTCTAACTTCTAAAGTAAGAGAGTCATAAAACTAAAAAAAATATATGTTGTACATTACCATGTAAACTACCAACGAAAATTGGTTTGAACGAGATCTAGTGAGTAGTTTTTTTTTTAAACGTAATAAATCGTAACACGCAATATACCTTTCATCCAATCAATACACTAGTATAAAAACATCGATGAAAGTTACAACGAACTACAAGAACTTTTATATGATGTTACTTGCTGGTACGGAACCCTTCATGGGCGAGTCCGACTCGCACTTGGCCGCTTTTTTTTAAATTTTATAATTGTAATAGTGACATTGGCTACATAAATTTACAAAATGACGCTCGCAATTGGAAAAAAATGGGGCGGTTTTTTTTTTACTCTAGTAAAATGAGCACCAAATGAAAGATCTTAAAAAGTTAAAAAAAAATAAATTACAAAATAATGCATTAGTCTGTTTTACATATTAGAGATTATAGATTTTCATCTTTTCAGTTCTTTACTTTTATGCAGTCGCGTTATTTGTTTCTATAATAATTTTATGTGAGTCCCGTATATACTTTCATATGCAATTAGTTAAAAATTGTTTATTATTATTTATTTTATCAAGAACCCATAATGTCCCACTGTTGGGCGTTGGCACTGTGGCTACGTAATCTTGCCGTTGGATGTTTAAAGCTGCCCGAAGGCCGCCAACTAAAGTTCAACGACTTGTTTCTTATGAAATCAACCGGGACCGACTGCATAACATGATTTTGTCCCCCCTCCCCCTTCAAAAAGTCAAACAGCTGGCAAAATCTGAAAATATTCATGACAGTAGTCTATTGAACTTTCAAGGAAAACTACAGCGTTTTTTCAGATGTTATAGGGGCCTAATTAAACGTAAAAATGTACTCTCTTGAAATCCTTCGTACAAAAATCAAGAAATAAATTAGCCACGAATTTAAATCTACCTACCAGTATGTGTGACTACGGAACCCTATTCTATGCGTGGCCTGACACGCACTTAGCCCATTTTTTTATTTTATATGTAACTCTCCTGTCTGATGGAAAGCATGAACAGAATCCAGATGTGGTCATCTTACTCATTGCGGATGCGAAGAATGCTAATGAGAGTCCCTATGCTACTCTATTGAGTAGAATAGGGACTCTCACTATAACGGTGAGCTGGCCCGTTTGGGCTCGTCATCTATTACATATAATTTTCTTCGAACCAACCTTATACGTGTACTAAACTAAAGGATTTTATTGAGTTGAAATATTAGTGAATAAATTAAAATATTACTAATTATCGTGTTAATTGCACTGTTTAAGTAGAAGTTATGTGATTATTTGACAAGTAGGCACGTTACAAAAATTGGAAACCTCAATTTCATTGTTTCATTTTATAAACTCAATTTAATAAATTTCATAAGTATATAAGCTTCATTACTAGTCAGTACCTTAGTTTCCTAATTGCAAATACACTTTGGAAGCCCTTATGCCCTAAACCGCCATGGTATGAGCCACCATCCTGCATTGTCTGCAGTCACCATGAAGTTGGTGGCCCCACTACTGGATTCTACTTATGCTTTTCATCAGGCAAAGTAACCTTGGTAGGCTTAAATGTAAAAATATGTAATTTTTTCGCATCTTACTTCCCAATATGTTTTAAAAGACCGATATACCAATTATTATGTCAGAGTTTTAGGTATAGTAAGTATTATTATTCTACAAGAAGGTTATAAAGAATAGGTTACACCAAAATAAAGTTGAACACGTACACTATTCATAAACCCTCATTTCCCACGTATTTTAGAGAGAAAATGTCGTAAGATTTCATTCAATAACAAGAATATATGTCAGAATTCTCGCTTCATTGATATAAATGGATATAAAAGACCACATATCACCAAGTGGGCGCACGTAGCGTCGTAGGCACCCGGCAAGACTAAATTATTGTTTACAACTAGTTCTTCACTATTTGAAGCTATTATATTTTGTTTTTATTTTAAGTGAATATTGAATAATTTAATTACAAACAACTGTTAGAAATTGCTTTTAATTTATCACAAATACGAAAACATCAAAAACAACAAAAAAGTATGAAAATCAACTAATAACATCTATCAGCAAAATAACTTCTAAAGCTCAATAACTACAAGAAACTCATAAAAGTTTAAGCGAACGATTTAATAGAAGTACTACTGAAGTAAGAATTATTGCACGAAATCACCATTTAGTGGAAGTTACAATAACGACCTGTTGAAAACGGAGCTGGTCGTAGTGTCCTTGTCTATCTCTGATGAGTAACGTATATGTGTCTCGTTTCGATTTTGCTAAAATAGAGTGCGAGGCGTCCGCACAAGCCGACACGTCGGTAGTCACTGGTCGCGCGCTCGCGATCTATAAGCACGGGGAGTTACGCCCCCACAGCGTACGGCACTTGAATAAGTAGGGCGGTAAATAGCTGCGGACACCTGGTCTACAATGACGCACGCACAGACATTATTACGTCTATCTTGTATATTTCGAACTTTAAGCTTCATGAAATTAAATGCTGTTCATATTCAATGTGAAAGGAACTTCCGATATCAGTACCCCATGACATAAATGGCTAAGAAAAAAAAAGTGGCCAAGTGCGAATCGGACTCGCACATGAAGGGTTCCGTATCAACAAGTAGCATCATTTAAAAGTTCTTGTAGTTCGTTGATTGAATGAAAGGTAAATTGCAGTTTGCGATTTACGACGTATTAAAAAAACTACCAACTAGATCTCGTTCAAACCAATTTTCGTTGGTAGTTTGCATGGTAATATACCTACAACATATATTTTTTTTAGTTTTATCACTCTCTTAGTTTAGAAGTTAGAGGGGGGGGGACACACATTTTTCCACTTTGGAAGTATCTCTCGCGCAAACTATTCAGTTTAGAAAAAAATGATATTAGAAACCTCAACATCATTTTTGAATACCTATCCATAGATATCCCACACGTATGTGTTTGATGAAAAAAATTTTATTGAGTTTCAGTTCCAAGTATGGGGACCCCCAAAATGTATTGTTTTTTTTCTATTTTTATGTGAAAATCTTAATGCGGTTCACAGATTACATCTACTTACCAAGTTTCAAAAGTATAGCTCTTATGGTTTCCGAAAAAAGTGGCTGTGACATACGGACGGACAGACAGACAGACAGACATGACGAATTTATAAAGGTTCCGTTTTTTGCCATTTGGCTACGGAACCCTAAAAAAAGATATTTCTAATTTTGCTTCCGTAAAACAAAGTCCTCCAAACCTCCATTCTAAGGAGAGGCCTATGTCCATCAGTAGACTGTTATAGGGATTCATCAAAATCTAATAAAATAATTAATAAGTGAAAACAAGTTGTTTTATAAATATCTTGCATTTTGTTTCTATTTTTGTTGTCTTCGTGTTTTGTGTTGTTCAGCGTTTCGTGGCATTCGTAAATATTTTTAAATAAATATTGTGATAAAAGTAGTTAATAAATAATAAAATATCATTAAACAAACAATAAATTTCAAACAATCAATACATTATTTCAATATATCAAGTAACAAATTATTGTCTTCAGATTCTGACTTTTTAAAATCACACATTATTGACATTAAATAATTACAACATTTTTGCGGATAGTTTCCCAGGTCTTTGTATATTTTGACAATACTTTTTTTTCTTTAGCTTTAGGCATTTTAACGAATGACTTGCTGATAAACCTATCTACGAATTGAACAAACGAATTACTAATAACAATAACAATCAACGTATTTGTAGTAAATATAAGCGCAGTTTAACCATAACCACGAATTCTTAAAAATATGTTTTTATTACATTGATAATTACTTGTGTTCTCTCTGACTCTGCTCTCTTAGTAACAATCAATCGCACTGTATGTCGCTAAGGCGGTGTGTAAAAAAATGAATATGATTAGCTAGATTGTATTATCTCAGGGCCATAAACCTTTAAGGCTCAGATACACTAGGGGACAAATTGTGCAACATGTCCCCGAACATGACGCTCGTCAACAATGTGAATGAGTCTCGGGGACAAAATTGTCGCGGGACATGCTGTACACACTAGCCAGTGACGGATGTTGCCCGAAGCGGTTGTGTTGATTAGTGCTGCGTACATTCTTATATCGGGAAAAAAGATGAAACGAATGGTAGGGTGGTGAATGCTTTATTTTTTACGAGAACGAGAAACAAAAGTCAATATTGTAAGTGATTTCCGGCTAACTGAAATCTTTTGTAAAGGTAAAAGTGAATAATTTTTTTTTTTCATAACATTTTAGGAATGTAAATTCCTGTGTCGCGGGGGACTTTACAAACATACATGAAACGGACACAAAGAACACCCAGACTCAGAACAACAATTTGTGAATCACACAAAGTGTTATCCCACGTGGGATTTGAACCCACGACACTTGGCGCAGTAGGAATTGGCGTCGCAACTGCTTATACCACTAGGCCAACCGTGCAGTCATACATATAGAATAAGTTTATTATATACTAGCTTTAGCCAGCGGTTCCGCCCGCGTCTATGTCGTTTATCGCGGTAAAAAGTAGCCTATGTCCTTTCTCAGGTTCTAAACTATTTGAGTACTAAAATTCATCCAAATCGGTTTAGGCGTGAAAACGTAACAGACAGACAGACAGAGTTACTTTCGCATTTATAATATTACTAGTTGACCCAGCGAACTTCGTACCGCCCAACTTTAAAATTCCAGAACTTGATCGCAACGCTACCTACCGGGTCCAATTGCGAATCTTAACCATTCCCAGATCCCCTTGAACACACACAAAAAATTTCATCAAAATCGGTCCAGTCGTTTGAGAGAAGTTCAGTGACATACACACTCACAGAAGAATTATATATATATAAAAGATAAGTAGGAATTTACATTTAATAGGTCTTTACCTATGAAATTGCCGTTTTGGCAATTTCATAGGTAAAGGCCTAATATACTTAGAGAATAAGTTTTATCATCATTTTTATTCGAACTAAAATCAACAACTTAGAAATAGAAAATAAAAGGCTTAATAATATTAATAACAGTAATTATTGTTGCTCGTTCGATGAATTCATTTCTGAAATAATTTGTGAAGGGGTTATGGTTCTATACCAATTCGGATAGCAACAACTGGTATATACCATTCAAGGGTACTTCTTGGAGTAAATGAGGTACCCACTTTAAACAAGGCTCAGTCAAACGATATAAACACTTGTTTATATAAACAGTTTCACACGAGTCACTTATAACTATGACAACTGTTGAAGTGTTGAAACAATAGAATATGCCTGTAGCCCGAATTATAAAAACTATGAATCCTCACCACGCTATCGTCACTTCAATCATAAAGACGCGTCGCTCTGAGCGCTGATTGGTCGGCCGGCACATAACATACAGTGCTAAGAGCGAATCAAGCGCAGAGGGCGCGAATATTCAAATTATGGCGTGCATCGTGGCTAATCGCCACAGGGTTATCATCCGGACTAATGCTATTATTACCGGAGGTAATAATAGCATTAGTCAGGACTGACATAGCTGGATGTAGCACTATAGCCGTGATGCTCAGTAGACCAACTACTATGGCCGGAATGGTATTTCCCCAAACGTACATTAAGTAGGATATTTTTTATGTAATATTTTGCCATCAATATGAAATTTGTGTTTTTCATTTCACGTAGCTACATACTGCCCATATATAGAAAATTCATCTTGAGCCAACATTCTGCTTTTAGCAAGACGCATTACTTCATACGCATACGAATCTGCGCGGCACTGACGCGCAACACGTGCGCCCGCTCTCAGTACGGGAACTGGCAACATGTCCCGCGTCATGTAAATACTCCTCAAAATGTCGAGGGACATGTTGCGGGCTTCGATGCAACATCGCAGCGTCACGTTCATATAGTGTTGCGCGACATGTTGAGGAACAATTTGTCTCCTAGTGTATACGAGGCTTGACGCGCAACACGCGCGCTCGCTCCCAGTACGAGAGCTGGCAATATGCCCAAAAAAAATTTGACGTTATGAAAATCCCCTAAAAATACCCGTACAAATATGACACTCCTAAAAAACCCCATCCTACACTTTTGCCCCCTAAATTTAGGGGTTAAACCCCTGAGTTGGGCACCCTGAGTTTATTCTTGCTAATACATAACAAAATTAGTTACTAAATGGTGTTGCCACCTTTCAAAAAATAATGCTAAATTGTGTAAAATTATGATAGAAATAGGTGCCGATGCAATCCAATTCTTTTATAAAATGTAATGCCAACCTATTAAATTTGATAAAAGAAATATTTTATAAAATATGGCCTATTACACTATCAAAGATATTTGTCAAATGTGGTATTCCTACTCGGAAATCAATAATTTTGTTGTTTCAACAGTCCAACTGAACTTAATTGTTGCCATTTCTTGCTTGATAGGTTAATGAAACGTCCACCGTGGTGTCTCGAACAGAAAAAGGGACGAAGCAAAGTTTATTCTTGCTACATTAAGACAAAATTCGGTTCCCGGGTCAGACCAAATATTTGTGTGATCCACAAATATTTGTTTTTGAGTCTGGGTGTTTTTCTATGTTTATTATGTACATATGTATTTACATCAGTTGTTTAGTACCCATAATACAAGCTCTGCTTAGTTTGAGACTAGGTGACGTTGTGTGTAAGTTGTTTGAAATATTTATTTATGTTTGAATTAACCGCTAAATGATGTTGCTACCTTACATAAAATAATCCTGAATTGTGTAATAATATGATAGAATTAGGCTTACCTAATTCTACCATATTATTGCACAATTTAGTTTTAATTTTTATAGGGTGGTAACACCATTTAGTAGTTAACTTCTTCAAAATTATTTTATAAAATGTAATGTCAACCTGTTAACTTTGATAAAAGAAATTTTATAAAAGAAATATTTTTTATAATATGGCCTATTACAGTATCAAAGATCTTTGTCAAATAACTTTTATAAAATTTGCATCTTGCTTTACGTATAGCACGTTCTAACACTTGCCATAACTGCCATCTGAACGCACGCTCACTTTACGACTACGTGAATTAAATATTCATCTTCCCTTAGATTTGATGATTATCATAGTCATCACAAAATCAGTCAGCTTTGATATTAAATTTTTACATAGGAAATTTTATACTATAAAAGGCTAATTTCCAAGTACCTACCTACTAGTCTAAAATCTACTACTCCAAAGTCAGATTAAGTGATTAATCTTCAGATTTTACATCGCTAACTACGAAGATTAACTTAAATAATTTAATAAAATTTTATAAATACATTCTCCTTCTGATTAAATTAATAGTAATGGTTCTCCAATAATTTATAGAAGAAACTAAAAACACTTTACCAAAATACGCAATTAATAAAGATACATATTATGTTTAAATAAATAATTGGTAGAAGAAGCATTACGTAAAACAGAACATATTTTACTGATTATTGGTTATGTTTTTAATTCTCAAAAGAATAATGTATGGGCTTAAAGTGATTTCATGTTTTCCTCCATTGAACACAAAAAATTGAGTAGCTTGATAAATTGAGCAATTTTATCTCACTTTAGGGAATATCTTTGTTATGCCTCAAGTACCACTAATAATTTGCAGATTTTGCTATTGATCATAAGGGCTGTTCAATAAGTACCGGTCCGTGTTCGAAATGAAGACACATTTTTTTAAAATTTTTACTAACTTCTCCCAATTTTTTATTACCCCTTCAAAAATAGAATTTATCGAACTTTTTTCCGAGAACCTTATAATCATGTTAAGGAACACGAAGTCGTTGAAGCTATTCTTATGGCAATTCATCCAGTTTAGCGGCGACAACTTAGCGTCAATAGTATCCAATACCTAAAAATAGAGTATTGGTACTACTATGTAAATACCTATAGAAATTGTAATTGTTTTACCTATTCATTAACAAACCTACTAGGTTCAAAAACCATGCATATTATTCCTGCGTCATATGTTGTTTGAAGTAATTGAT
Organism: Phragmatobia fuliginosa; assembly: GCA_932526445.1. NCBI lineage: Eukaryota > Metazoa > Arthropoda > Insecta > Lepidoptera > Erebidae > Phragmatobia > Phragmatobia fuliginosa. The sequence goes on along the minus strand of OW052064.1, from coordinate 7,006,964 downwards.
GGCATTTATACAGAGATATAAAATGGAAAGTGGCCCTAGAAAAGTGACTTTTGGCGTTCCGCAAGGATCAATTTTAGGACCATTGCTATTCCTTTTATACATAAATAGTATACATAAAATCGGATTGAAGGGTGATATCACACTTTATGCCGATGATACATGTTTGTTTTATTTCGGTAACTCTATTGACACAATAATAGCAGATGCACAAGCGGACTTGAATCGATTAAATGACTGGTTTCAATATAATCTCTTAACTATAAATATATCCAAAACAAACTTTATAATCTTTTCTGCGAAAAATAAAAAGATATCCCCACATAGACCTCTTACTATCAACAATAACATTATCAATAAAGTAGATAACGAGAAATACTTAGGCTTAATTTTAGATAGTCACCTGACGTGGAAACCACATATTAACAAAATTAAAACAAAGCTAACAGCTCTCACAGGAATGTTAAAAAGTATTAAATGTCTTCCACTTCAAATACGTTACCTGATATACACTTCATTAATCAAGCCACATTTGGACTACTTGATAGAAATATGGGGCACAGCGGCCCCAACAAACCTTACCCTAATACAAATAGCACAAAACAAACTTATAAAGAAATTATTTAACTATAATTTTTTAACTTCCACCCATAAAATATATAAAAATACAAAAATAATGAATATTTCACAAACCTACAATTACTACAACTGTATTCTAATACGCAAAATTTTAAATAAAACTATACACACTCAAATACATTTTGATAAAAAAATTCAATCACAAAAAATAAAACTAAGAAACGCTAACGACATAAAACTTGTAAAACCTCGTACCAACTATGGTAAAAAGAATATCATATAAGGTGGTGCAAAAATTTATAATAAACTGCCTAAAAACATAAAAGATGCAAAAACTATACAAACATTTAAAAAATCACTGAAAAGTTATGTCATGAATACGATAAAAATTGTTTAGATGGACTACGCTCACTGACACAAAACATATCACATCTAGGTTTGCTTGATCCATGTATTTGCCTTTGTTCTGATAACGCATACAACTAAGTATTTACACCCACCCTCTTATGACTAGTAAAATTTATCTACCATTTTTGTGTACATACCTTGGTTTATGTATTTTATTTTGCTTAACAACGTAAATACAAGTAATATACAATTATAATTTGTGTAAGTGTTACGCCGCTCGGCAAAGTATTGTATGCATTGATATATAAAAACCCTAGATGCACAGTCTCAAACAAAAGTCGCATACGAAACTGTCCCACTTAGTCATTGATGTATAAAAATATCAATGTGGGTAGTTTTAGTTAAGCTATAAACACATCTTTTGCACATTCAACCTTACGCGCATTGTTTAAAGTTTTTATTACAAAGTAGCGTACAATGACCAATCAAATTTTATGACCGAAGCTAGCCGGCAGGACAGGACATGGAGTGAAGAGGAATATTTGTATATTTTTTTTATTATAATACATTGAGTTAGTATTTTAAGAGTTAGTTAAATTGTTGTTTTTAGACTTTCGCGACTTTTACACATACTCATGTTTTTACTGTAAACGGGACTTATTCGCGATAATATTATATAATATATAAGGTATCAGTATAATATTATATATAAGGTATCGTTACCTTTATAATATTATCGCGAATAAGTCCCGTTTACAGTAAAAACATGAGTATAGTTAAATTGTGTTCTAAGCCCATAATTATACTTAGCGTAAATATGTTTTTGGGTAGGACATGTGTACACCAATGAAACAAATATTAACTCTTAAAATCATTTATTTCATTTTTTCATATCATATCAGTGACATCCTGTAAAAAATAATTATATTATTTGAATGTAGGTACGAAATTATTTGATAAATTCATTATTTTTCTGGCTAACGACTACTTACCGTTATACTAGGAACAGCCGTTTTAAGAAGACGTTTTATGCCTTTAGCAGTGACATTCATATCTTCGTCCAGAAAATGTTCAGAACAAACGACGCATGCACTATTTGGCTTAAAAAAATTGTATGTCGCGAACCCATAAGTTGTCCCCTAATTAATCGATATAATAGGTAATATAATATTTACGAACTTTAATAATAACACCGTTTGGACGACCTCTTTTCCTTTTGAAATTCGATTAATAACTATAATAATATTATTATATATTTTGTAACGTATACATACTTATTAAAAACTAGCTGACCCGTGCCCACTTCGTTGGGCATAACTTAAATATAAAAGTTAGACATATGCTGTCGTTGACTTTTTTGTAGGCATTTTCAAGCTCCACATCTTTTCTCTAGAACTCAAAAATATATCTTTCATAGTTAAGGCAGCGTTCGTAAGAAACGCTTTCATTCGACCGTTTTTTCTCCGATTCACTTTGCAAAACGGACTACCACGTAAAAGCCTTTTTATTTTTCGGTTTTTTATATTATCTATGACACTCAGCAATAATTTGGCTTTCTAATGGTGAAAGAATTTTTAAAATCAGTTCAGTAGATCCCGAGATTACCCCTTACAATTTAACAAACACACAAACTTTACTTCTTTATAATATTAGTATAGACTAAATACAAAAAAGTTCAAATTAAATAAACTTATATATAAAAATTAAACACAATAAAAAAAAATCGACTCCATTAAATTCAGAACAGGGTCGTTTGGATTATGCGACTAAAATAAAAGGTTGTGTAATAGTCGTTCTTACACTGAAAAAGCGGCCATTGAAATTTGTCGTATTATACTTGGACCGTTAAGTGAAGTTTTTAGACAAATTAAATCAAAATCACATATTGCTTCCGATATTTAGTCATAAAAACAACAAAAACAAATTAACAAACTCTTTTACTCACCGAAAATACGATATCCCATCCTTTTTTAACGTTCTTGACGTAATATTTTTACAATTCCGCATCGAACACTTAGGCATTTTTAACGAGCGCACAGAGACTCGAGCGACGCGAGACTATTTGAAATATGAGCATCATTTTCAATAGTGCGCTTATTTTATGAGGACGGTTTTGCGACGCTGAGTGTGTATCTAGGGTTTTTTAATACATCAATGATTGTATGCCTTGAAATGTGTTCTAGAATAAAGTTTCTTAAACCCAAAAAAAAAATATGCTTGGTCAGTATATTTCAGTTATGAGTTTATAATTATTGGGAAAATAAACTTGGTAGATAATTTTACCCAAATAAGTTAAGGATTAAATAAACTAGATATTTTTTAAATTTTTAACCCAAAGGTGCCGGAAATATTTATTTTTTTGTTATTTTTTTACGATAGGTATTTGTACCTACCTCTTGTTACAAATTTGGTTGTAGTTTTAACAACAACCACTATTTTTTATCTTAATTACTGGTAATTACCTACTTCTGAATACTAGAGCTATCATTAGGTAGGTATATAATATGTTTTAAATGTAAATTTAGAGCTTTTGAAGAAAAAAAATGGTTTTACTCTACTTTTAACCCAATGTTAGCATATAATGCTAATTCGAGCGCGGTTTTTGTAAAAAAAAAGTACGAAGGTGTCAGTGCTCATTCATTTAAAAATATGCCTACTAAATACCAATTTCAAAATGGTATCACAATAGCAGATCCTTTTATATAACAGAAAGATATCCAATTTTAATTTAAGAAAAGAGCAAAAGCATTGTAGCGATAGGTTTTAGATTATGTAGGTATTTAATGTAGCTGTAAGAGCAAAAACTAATATTCATACCTTAGTAAGTTATGTTAGATTAATACCTACTATTAATACCAGTACCTACTTATGGCGAACTTATAGGCGGATAGCAAATAACGATTACAGATTACTTTTTTGCAGTCATGTTTATTATATAGGAACTGTGGACGTGGACGGAACAAGCTTGAAGATTTAAGTTCGCTATACATACATATTAAACTACTTAATAATTATTAATTAGTCTTCCTATAACATGTTGATTTAACATTGATAGCTGGATGCGAGTAGGTAGCCGAGGATCGAACTAAGCGGCGTGCAATTGGAGAGGCCTATGTCCAGCAGTGGACTGCAATAGGCTGATGATGATTGATTAATATTCTTGAGATTGCGTGGAAGAGATTGATTTTGTGTGCGTTGCGTTACACCAGCAAAAAAAAAAAAAAAAAAATGGGCTGTAGAGAGGTGAGAGTATACACATTTAACAGAAAATTAACTTGTGTTTTAAGGAGTTTTGTTACAAATAGCAAAAATTGTGCATAGGTAACAAGTTTTTAAAAAAATTTAAAATTAAAAATAATGATAGCAATAAAATTAGCCGTCTTCATAAAATTATTTTACTTAAATATTTATAGAGCAAGAGCCCAGAGCCGCCAGACTTACGTCATTAGTGCAAAGCTGAAATTTTCAGGATTATTAGTACAATGTCTTGTTAAGATGTATGTGTACCCATTAGCTTGAAAGCGGGGCCGTTTCTGAGGTAGCGCGAAGTACAGATGGATAAAAACCTTACTTACCTACGTTAAAGGTGCAAAGCTAGTATTTACATATTTTATCAAGAATATTATTTAAAATTAAAATTCATTACTGCCAGACACTTTCCGTGGGCCATTACTTCTGCCAGACGTCTTGAAAGTTGTGAAAAAATTAGGTAAACTACGTTATAGTAGCAAACCTAAATTTTATACATATTATCTAAGGTAGGTACTATTTTAAGACCCTTTGTATGCGGCCAGACCAATCCGAAGGGCCAATCATCCCCCCGACACCTTTATATGTTTGTAGTAATTAGGAAGCTGAGGTATATCAAATTTGGTATTATTTCAAGAATATAATTTTAAAATATTAAATGGTTTTTACACGCTTTTCATTAGCTTCACCTGCATGTTTGTTTGTTTGTAACCAACTCCTTTGGGTGCGATTTTGACCCGTTTTAAACGGCCAGATTTCGTTCAAACTTTGTAGATTTTTCGGGGACCGATGACAATACACTAATATGAAACAAAAACTAAAAAAATATTTAAACAAATTACTATTTTTCAAAAAGATTAGTTTTAAAAAACTAAACAAATAGGCTTTTAACCTAAAAATAGAAAATAATTTCAATGTAATGGTCCATACAGGTGAAGCTAATAAAAAGCGTGTAAAAACCATTTAATATTTTTTACAATTCTATTCTTGAAATAATACCAAAGATGATATACCTCAGCTGCCTAATTACTACAAATATTTAAAGGTGTCTGGGGGGATGATTGGCCCTTCGGATTGGTCTGGCCGCACACAAAGGGTCTTAAAATAGTACCTACCTTAGATAATATGTATAAAATTTAGGTTTGCTACTAAAACGTAGTTTACCTAATTTTTTCACAACTTTCAAGACGTCTGGCAGAAGTAATGGCCCACGGAAAGTGTCTGGCAGTAATGAATTTTAATTTTAAATAATATTCTTGATAAAATATGTAAATACTAGCTTTGCACCTTTAACGTAGGTAAGTAAGGTTTTTATTCATCTGTACTTCGCCCTATCTCAGAAACGGCCCCGCTTTCAAGCTAATGGGTACACATACATCTTAACAAGACATTGTATTAATAATCCTGAAAATTTCAGCTTTGCACTAATGACGTAGGTCTGGCGGCTCTGGGCTCTTGGTCCAATAAGTATGCACTCAAAATTAAATTAAAAGTTTATCGAAACACAGAAATTCTGTTGCTAATATTTTGTCGAAGTGGCCAATCAGAACGTTCGAATTGTAAAATACTTGATACTCATTGGCTGTAATGCCTATGAACGTTGATGCCTAGAAGTAGTATTTACTGTGTATTTGTTCGAAATAGTTTCAATAGTTTGTAGTTAGTATGTGTCAAACGTCAAAACGTGTCAAACTGTCAAGTCCATTCCTGCCTGATAGGTATATTTTAAAATTTTGAATGTAAATAATGTAAAATTTTCTGCAATACAATGCAGGAAAGTGATAAAACATTGCATACACCTTCATGTCGTATATGCTTGGACTCAAAGTGTAACAACATAGTTCTACTAGATATTCAGAGTGGCTGGTTAACACTATTTGAATATTGTTTCGGTATATCGGTTAGTAAATCCCACAATAAGATTTTATATCTATATCAAAGGTAACTTCCCTAGTGACCTTCCCTGAAAAAACTTGATATGTATAATAAGTATTTATCTAAATGCATGCCTTCACTAAAATCTATAAAATGTGTGATATGTCCACAATATTCATGAAATGGATACAATACATAATATATGGTCTTTGAATGTCTAATATTTACCTAATAATATTTTTCATTGCTTGTGTTGCAATGCAAAAGTAGGTATACATTTATTTATGTAACTATGAGTTTTATATGACATAAATAACTTCTGTATAGATGTCCATAATATATTTCTGAACTATCCTAAAGGTTGGTTGGCAAATAATTTTTATTTCAGCTATCAAAACAACATACACCTCATAGTCTTTGTTATCAGTGTGCAAATGATGTTAAAAAATATTCAAAGTTTAAAGATCTTTGTTATAAATCTGATAAATTTTGGAGATCTCTATCAAGTGTGGTAAGTTTATTGCTGCCTCTTTAAACACTAAAATACTTATTAATCATTATTATGAGTGTTGTGGTTATTTATTACTTATGAGTTACTGTGGTATATTTATCGAAGTCAATGTATTTAATGATTAATTAAATCAACTGCCTTGTTGGTCTAGTGGTTAGACTATTCAACTGCTGATCAAGAGGTCTCGGGTTCGATTCCCAGGCTAGACCAAATATTTGTTTGATTTACAAATATTTTTTTTGAAGTCTGGTGTATTTCTATCTTCTTCTTTGTCCGTGCCGTTACTTCCCGTGTCTTTCGGGGTCGGCCCTCCTAGTCCTCATTCGCCACTCTGGGCGCATCTGCGTCATTTCCGGTTGCAATCCGGTTTTATTTAGGTCGCTTTTTATGGTACTTATCCAGGTATTAGGCGGTCTACCTCGGCCTCGCTTGGGTGTTGTAATGTCCATGACGTATCTTGTCATATGGTTCCTTTCGCGCCGCATAACATGACCATACCACCGTAGGCGCACTTCAGTGAGTTTGTCAGCCATATTCGCAACCTTGAAAGTACCCCGAATATGCTCATTCCTGACTCTATCTTTAAGTGTAACCCCCCCGGACCACCTCAACATCTTCATCTCTGTGGCGTGGAGTTTCTGTTCCTCACTTCCGCGCATTGGCCAGCACTCAGCCCCGTATAATAAGGCAGGTCTGATTGCCCGCTTATACACATTGCCCTTGACCTCCACGGGCACCCTTGGATCGCATATCACTCCAGTCAAGGATCTCCACTTCAGCCACCCTGTGTTCACTCGGCTTTCAATGTCCTTTACGACGCAAGCGTCGGAAGAAAGCACTGACCCCAGGTACTTGAAATGGCTTACTGCTTTTAGAGGAGTGGTATCTATATACGGCGTCTGTGTTACATCTCTCGCCGAATTAGACAGGTTGCAATACATATACTCGGTTTTGGATTTGCTTACTCTGAGTCCTCTTCGTTCTAGGGCCTTGCACCACAATGTAAGATCAGATTGTACCTCTTGCATAGTTTCGGCGATGAGAACAATGTCGTCTGCATATAAAAGTGTCCACGGTGCAGGTTTCTGGAGATCCCTAGTGACGTAGTTCATTACGATATTGAATAGTAATGGACTCAGTATCGATCCCTGGTGCACTCCCACCCTGACCTCGAATTCTTCACTGACGCCCGCAGGACTGACAACTTTTGTATTAGTGTCGTTGTACATGTCTTGAAGAATGAGAATGTAATGTTCTGGGACAGATTGTGCACGTAGTGCCTGCCATATCAGTTTTCTCGGTACTCTGTCGAAAGCCTTTTCAAGATCGATGAAAACAAAGTGAAGGTCTTTTTTTAAGGCTTTATATTTTTCCATGAGAGTCTGGTGTATTTCTATGTATAATGTTATGTGTGTATTTAAAAAAAAGTATGCTTGTGTATTTATATCAGTTATTTAGTACCCATAATACAAGCTCTGCTTAATTTGAAGCTAGATGATGTTGTGTGTAAGATGTCCAAAATATTTATTTATTTCTTTAAGTAATTAATTTCATTTTATCTTTATAAATTTATCAGAGCAATTGCAACATTAGAGATTAACTGTTGATATTAAAAATTATCAACATTTTAGTGTTTGAAAAAGTATGGTACATGCATGGTTTTGAGACCAGCTTTAGTAAGCAAACCACCTGGTGGGTTTTCTTCAAGTCTAGATAAAAGCATTTCTACTAGTAGCATAACTCAAAAAGAAAGTTTGTGGATAGATAGATTAGACTGACCTGGCTAATGTTGCCTTTCTTTGTATTGATGTACGCAGTTATAAATTTCTACAATTTCTTATCAAATCAAAGCAATCAAAAAAAATATTAGCTAATTTTTGTTCTGAAAAACAAGAATAAAAATTAGAAAAACAGCCTTATTGCCTTCAGCAATACAGCCCAATTGAAATATTATTTTTGTAAACAATGTTAGTGACCAAACTACCATCCTAACCCATATTAATCTAGGTACTATAATAAAAATATAAAGCTGAAGTGCGTTTGTTTGTAAAATTCTTTCAACATTATCAATAGGAACGGAATACCAATAAAATTTGTTTCATATTATTACTTTTGAGAGCTTCCACTATGTTTAAAGTTTTGAGTTAAAGGTTCATTAAAATAATGTACGAAAGAAATATTCCCATCTTTTTATACGAAGATAGGGCTGTGTGGGTGAGCTAGTTAAAAGATAAAATTAAAAACTTTTTTAAATCAGTTTATGATTATTTTAATTATAATTATAAATATAAAATAATTTAATTAATTAACATTTTAATAAAGAAATGATGTGTTTAGGTTTTATATCATAATCTGACTGCTTGAGATAAATTTTCACAAACTCATACTAAAATGCATTTAGACAAAAATTATTTATTTCATCTGCCGTGGGCAACTCGGCCAACTGGTTGCTAACCGGCACAATGATCCTACCAAATTTGAATAACACAATTAATGTTCACATCTAATTAAACAAAGCTTTGATAATTTAACTATAGACTAAGATTTGGATAGAGTATATTTTTATTAGAAATTAATAGGAATAGAACTCAGAGATTAACTAATCTAAGTTTATCTTTTTAGTAAATTATTGTAATGTTACAAATAAATATGCGTAATTATCAATATATAGCTTGTAAGTAATCAATTTGACTTTTAGAAAAATAATATTAAAAAAGATCATTCAGAGAACCATGTAAAGGTAGAAATATTAGAAACTGAAGGAAATGGAAATGAAGTCACTGCTAATAAAAAGTGTTATACATACACCAAAGAGTTCAACAGTGATGTCATTAATTATTACGATATTGCTAGTATTACAAATAAAATAGAGAAAAACAGTAATGAAAAACAAAAAGATCTCTTTGAGGAAAATAATGTTGATGACAAAGATGAGACTTTGCTCACCGAAGATAAACATTTGAGGCAGAATACACATACAAAATTGAAGAAAACATCCAATTACAATATAAACAGAAAAGTTAAAAATTTATTTGTTTGTAAAATATGCCAAAAAAAATATGGTAAGTCTACTTACTTAAATTGATAAAAGTAAAAATACTTTTATCAATAGGTATATTTATCAATAGGATAAAAGTAAAAATACTTTTATCAATAGGGCTGTATTTTAAGAACCCCATCAACCATAACTAAAATAATAACATATCACAATCCTTACTTCCTTACTAATAGTCCAGTCATTTAAGCTAAAATTAGGTAAGAATCTCGGAATTCGAGATACCCAGCTGTAAGTCTGTAAATTCTTGTATATTGACCCCCTAAAAGTTGTTTCAAAACCTACATATGGTGGGGTGTACGCAACTATTAAATTTCAAGGTCAAAAGCAAAGCGACCTCTTTGGTCATTGGGCTGAATGCATGATGTCTTTGCCAGTATGATGGTTAGATGTACGCGAACTTTTTGTAAGGAAGAAGCGTTTTTTTTTTTAATTACTTACCGCCCTAGGGCTTTTCTAGCTACATTATTACCCTAGAGCGCTAATAAGTCACTTCCAAGCCCCATTTGGAGGTAATAAGAACCTACTTACCGAACATGAGAGAAGTAAATGTATATTTGCCATTTCTTGTACTCTCTTGTAATATTATGTACTAAGGTGTACACATAAAGAGTTTACTATCTATCTACCTATCTGATTATCTGTTGTGACCATTGAACAAAGTAAAATAATTTCAGGATCTAAAATATGGTATTTCAAACATTTAAAGTCATGTAAATTAGGAAAGAGAATAAACAATACTATTTGTTCAAAACTGGAACACGCATCAGGTAAGATTAATAAGATAGATATCCAAATCCGTTTTCGTCACTTTGTTGATTAGTTTTCTTTATGAGATAATTAAGGAAAACAAAAATAACATTATAAAAACACTTATTATTGACTTTACTGAATACTGGGCGAGTCCTGCGGTGTTACTCGCGGTTATTTTTGTTACATTAGCCGGAACAGACAGACAGCCAGCCAAAAATTTAATTTTGTAAATAATGTACATACGTAGTACTTTCTGTCCGTCTGTCCTCGACTTATCGTCCAAACTGTAAGTGCTAGAAATATGAAACTTTGCATGAATATGTGTTGTAATTACGTCGACAAAATGCTACTATAAAATTATGAAAAATATTTTTATTTGGGGTACCTCCCCTACACGTAAAGTGGGGATGATTTTTTTTCTCGTGGCTACCCCATCTTGTGGGGTATCATTAGATAGGTATTTTAAAAACCAATATGGGCCAAAATGTAGGCGTAGACGATTTTGCGTGGGTCGGTTACTCTAGTACCGAAGTAAAGCGGCAGTTATAGACAATATTCTATTCTATGTCCAGCAGGACTAGCAGTGGTCAATTAAAAGCAATTTATTGATGTTGCTAAACTATCATGTAATAATTTTAGGTCCAGATATAAAGATACAGGAATACAATAAATTATTAAAATGCAAAGAAACAATGATACGCCAAAAATCGTTACATTATTGTGGTAAGTTAATTTGACCATGACATATTATGTAGACTTTTTCTGAATATAAAAGTAGGTAGATACATATGTATCCCTACTAATATTATAAATGTGAATGTAAGTTTGTTTGTTACGCTTTCACGCGAAAACTACTCAACCGATCATCATGAAACTTTGTACACATATTCTTGGAGGTATTTTTATGTGTTTATTTATAAAAAATGTTTATGTTCATATTATTATATCAGAATAACACATGGCCTCTTTATACTGCAGTAAATGAGACACACGCGGGCGATGCCGCGGGCGAACGCTAGTATGTATATGAATGATTAGACATTTTAATACGTGCTACTAAATGTTTCAATGTGTTTTCACAATATAAATACTTTGTGTGCTTTTGTGTACGTAGTGAGCTGTACCCATGGAGCAAATGCAAAAAGGAGATGCTTTATTGAGATTTTCATATGAACCAATGCATGACAATAAATTTGCGGGATGATGGGGTGTTCAGCTCACTTCATTTTACTCTTGTCCATCTACAAACCAATAGCAAAACTTCTCACATCCTTACTCGTATATGTTGATGTTGCTCTGTAGTTTAGCTATCGGACACTGGGTCTAGAATGTAAGGGCCGTACTTACCTACTTAGTATTTTCTTACCTTTTTAACCGACTTCAAAAAAAGGAAGAGGTTCTCAATTCGTCGGAATCTTTTTTTTTTGTTTTTTTTTTATGTATGTTCAGCGATAATTTCGTCGTTTATGAACCGATTTCAAAAATTCTTTTTGCATTGGAATGGGAGTAGCTTACAGGTGGTCCCATCGTCACCATATCGGGATCTGATGATGGGATCCCAAGGAAATCGAGGGAACTCCTCAAATATCATAGGCACAATGTCGCGATTTGGGTACTCGGAATAGTTTTTTATTGAAGTCGGTTCCTTTTTGTTAAAATTATAAATTATTACGTTTACGAGTAGATTATTTATGTATGTTGAGAGAGAACTAGAAATAAACAAATATATTGCTCGTCATTTTAATAATAAATAAATTAAAATCCTTTTTTCATTATTTTTACTATTATAATTTTTATTTTAACAAAATAAAATGTTAAATTTTACTTAGACATCCGAATGTTTAAATAACGCCAATCTGAGAAGGCGAGTGTTCTAAAAACACAATTTCAGTCATGCATAAGTTGTTATACTAATATTGGTAATGTATTTACCTACCTTGCCTAACATGGGTTTATTTCATAAGTTCCTGTCTCAAATATTTTATGACCCTTCTTTAGAATGGTCAGTCATCATCATGACAATGGAAAGAACAACTTTTGGTATGTTTTGTTTTAGTTCAGTCTTGTCTATTATTTTTTTGATCTATTGCTCTTTAGTACTATTTTCGTATGAAATTAAACAATTTTAGTGAATTTTGAAATTCCTTTTAAATTAGCAGTACATAGGTATAAATATTTTTTCATTTTAATATTAAAAGTACCTATTTTTAATGCAAAATTAATATAGTCGTAACTTGATAAAATATTTGGATTCTAATTACGACCCTGGTTTTTGTTCTGTTTTAGTATTTTATTCTAGTTGAAGAATTCGATGATAGATGTCAGTCTGTTTACAAAATGATTAGGTACCAAATATATAAAATATTTACGATGAATAAAAAATATTTGGGAAAGCATGAGGATACATTTCTTATGAATTATTATACCAATACATAGAAGTACGTGCCTTTGTATTTTTATTTTACACTAGCTGAGTCCCGCTAGTACCTATATTATATTGAGAGTAACGCCGCGGTGCGAAGCTCATCTTTAAAAAGATAGCCTTAGTTACTCCTTAGGTCATCAACTTTCTGCTAGAGTCTCGTCAAAATCCAGCCGTTCCAAAGATTAGCCGGAACAAACAGACAGACAGATAGACAGAAAGTAGCTATAAAATTCAATACGATTTGATGCCATTCATGGCACTAGAATGTCAATTCAAGTAGTTTCCACATGATAAAATAAAACACTTTAGTTTATTTCTTTATTCGGAGAAAATGTAAAGATTTGCGATTTTTCGATACCATTGTAGAAGATTATCAGTTCCACAATTACAAGCCGCGTCAACTACGACGAACTCATCTTTAGTTTCGGTTCCCATCTACTTATGCCCTCTCCTCTTCGTATTTGCTCCGTGGTTGTGCCTATCTAAACTAATATTATAAAGCTGAAGTTTGGTTGTTTGCTTCCTACTTTATGGTAAACAAATTTGTTAACGTCAGCTAGCTTTGTATACAACTATAAAGCCCGGTTTCCACCGCGAGCGGAACGGACCCATTAATTACTTCTTTTACCTCGCAATAAAAAACGGCATATATGTGTTTCCACCAACGAAAGAGTCGAGTGTGAATGACAACGAGGGCGAAAAGAGTAAAAATAATTAGGAGCGGAGTAATTAATGAGTCCTTTCAAACCGCAATTGAATTTTACAAAGTAGTGTTTCCACCGAAAAAGAGTTGAGCGGAGCGGACCAAACGAGTTAAATGTGTCCGCTGCGTCGCGGTCTCGCTGGCTAGTTTGAAACGGACTCGCTCATATAATAATATATACTTTTTCTTTCGGTATGCACAATCCCTGTCCTCGTTTGATTCCGTGTCACTCGATAACATCGCGAATTCACACAACAAAACACTACCACACGTAACCAGTTCAAAACTCCAACTGCTCTCTGTGGAAATTGCCTACTCATTTCTCATTTTCCGTTCAGCTCGCTCCGCCGAGTCCCCTCTGTCATTATCCGCTCACAGTGGCAAAACTCTTTGTTGGTGGGAATGCAAACCTAGTTTTGTATAAAAGGAGTCCGTTCCGCTTACCATTTCCCGCTCATTACCCTTTCGCGGTGGAAACCGGGATTTATATTAGCCTAAGAAGAGGCTAGTTTCATACCTTACATACCTAACAAATAAGAAATAAGCTTTACACTGTATTGCTAGGTTCACAGATTGTGCTAGATCACAGGGAAAGGCGATTTTGTTGATCTAATACTGACGAGTAAAAATTTAATGTCGTTTCATCAGTTTCACACTCTCACATTACGGCTGCGAACGTGGTCGTATGAGGTAGTAATATGTTATGGCAGCTTTAATTGTTAATCATAGGTGGTTTCAGTTATCTTTCTATGCTAGAGGTAATAAATCAGACAAATACTAGATACATGTCATTCGGGCTATAAACCCAACATCTGAATTCTACAAGTAGGAGTCACTTTGGTAGGGTTAAAGATAAAAAAATACACAAGGTTATGTAAAACTGTGAGTATCAATAACACTTTATATCGATACTCAACGCTTTAATTGTCTGTTCGTATTTAGGTTACCCGGACCATGATTGAAGGAAAATTAAAAGGTGACACTTATATAGGTTTTATTAAATAAAAAGTATAGCAGGGAGATTGATGACTTCCTAATTTACATTCAATGACCCATAATTATTATAACTCACTATAAAATATTATTATAACTTGAACTGTAAATTTTTGAAAACAGCACATGTAATATTGTAAGTTGCATTATAATCCCTACATTAAATCCTTTTAACATGTTAAAAATATTCACAGGTAATAGAATTCTATTCTCTTTTTTTAAAGCTGGTAGTGTAACAAAATGCAGTAAAGGGCCCGGTAAACGATCAAATTTGTTTGACAAATTTACGTGTTTGTCAAATTATTTGATCGTGTGCTGCTGTGTTTGACGCGTTTGTCAAACAAATTTGATCGTTATGAGGGCCCATAACGGTTTAAAGAAATTGAGTTCTAATCGAAATTTGAACACATGACTAATTTTTATTTATTTTTTATTATGTGAAGGTGTCTGTAAATTTTCTTCTAATAATGGCGATGACATGACTAAGCATTTGGATGTACATTGGATTAATAATGACTTGCAATGTACGCTATGTGAATTTATTGGTAAAGACCTGGCGGCTATAGCTGCGCATAGGTATGTTATTATTAGAACACTTTTTAATTCTTATTTATTTCGTGGGGTGTCAAAATGTTTGAAAATCATTCATCATCAATTTTCAAATATTTTATGTATATATATACCTATTACGTCCCGCTGCCGTGCTTCTCTCTCCTCATAGAAGAGTCACTAAAAATCGCGTTGTTGATTTTATTTTCCGACTAAACACACTCTTTTTATTTCAGGTACAACCATTTTGATGCCAAAACGTTCTATTTCACATGCCATATATGTAAGAAAAAAACTAAATCGCAATTTGCCCTGCAATTTCATTATAGAAAGGTACATTTAAATAAAATTGGAGGGTTGTGCTCACAACTACTGTGTGATAAAACATATGAATCTACAAGGTTATGGAAAAGACATGAAAAATCGCATAATCATCCTGGGTATATATGTGACTTTTGTGGGCAGAAGTAAGTTGATAAATATTTTGGTAACTTGTGTGCATGTTAAATTTCACGGTGTATTTAAAAAAATACCAAAGAACCAAACGACTCGTCCATTTTTTTTCCGAAAATTATAGATAGATACAGAAAATATGAATTTCCATTACCCGCTAATTGCTTTCCGTAAATTTGATTTTTATAAAGGTGCTATAAATATATTTTTAGGTACAGACAGAAACATGTTATTGTTCGACATTTGGCTAACCACGTTAAACCTACTACTTATGTTTGCGATGTGTGCGGTAAAATCTTCTTACGATTACGTAATTTGAAGGTGAGTGAATTTTGTTTATATACCGAACTAATCTTTTCATCTTCGTCTCATTTCAACTTAGGATCTTTCACGAAATAGCTGATATTTTTCCTACTACACTCGGGTGCATTGAAATCGCACTTAAGCCTTTTTTTTGCAAAACATGATTTTATTTTTTTAATATGGATTATCCATTATTTTTGAATAGGTGTGGAACTAAAGCTTGTTTCAATACTTATTTAATGATACCTGTTCTATGTTATGTGGGTCGGTTTCCGCACTTAGTCCTTTAGGTGGACCATTGTATGTGAGGGCAGCCATCACTCCAGCCAGACCACCTCCACCCAGAAGCGAATGAGGTCTCCGGGTCTGTCCAGACATTCTGAAGCAGTTTTGGGAGAGCCAAGGAACTTTTCCGTGTTTCGGTGACACCTACTCACTACACTCAAAGAGTACATGAGACACCGTTTTCTCTGCCCCTAAGCATGCTCTGCATAAGGGACTGTCAGTTATGCCTATGGTGTGAAAGTGCTTAATTAATGAGCAGTATCCGGTGATAGTTCCCATCATCAGCCGCAGACTATGCGCGCGCAATAAGCGTTTGGTTAGTTTGTCATTTGGAAGTGGCATGGCTTCCTTTGATTGTCTGCAGCCTGGGACCGAGAGCCATCGGTGTTGTGCTTGTGTGCGGGTAAATTTTTTGCACCCAGCCACGGCGTTGGCCGAAGGAGACTGCACAATGGGTTCGCGTCCGACCCCCCTCCTAGCCAGCTCATCGGGCGCATCGCTACCTAGTGATCGCTGTATCCTTTTATCCATTGTAGTTTCACTGAATTCCGGTTGGATGTCGCAATTTTCTTAACGTTCTAACTCATTGTGACATTCGAGTAAAAGTTCCGAGGTGACGTGGGTTTTATTAGGAGATTTGAGTACCGATGCAATATCAGAGACTACGGATGTGGCAGTCCGTAATTTTTCTTGTCTTGCCAGGATGATACCCACGCATTCCGCTTGGAGTACAGTGTTGAATCTACGTAGCGGCTTCGATATCCTGATTTTAAGTTCGTCCGAGAATACGCCTGCTCCGGTTCCTGATTTGGTTTTGAAGCCATCGGTTTATATTCTGAGTTCTTTTGGACCTGATTTATCACGTGGCTCTTCTTCGAGTTGTATGTTATAATGCATGAAAATTGAATTTCTTCAGAATCCTATTTTTGGGTGATTGATGTGTGATCGCTCGTTCTCTTATGCGTGTGTGTTTACCTATTTTCCTAAATGTCATATGAAAAGAAACAATTGCATTATACAGGGTGAATTTTTGAGACGGGACAGTAAGGGCAGGTACCTTAACCGTTATAGTTACAGGAAAACGCTTAAGAAGACTATCCATATCTTTTTAAGAAATTCTAAACTGAATTTACAGATTTTGGAAAAAATGTACAGTCAGCAAGAAAATGGTCATTTTAAGCAAAACCTTTTTTTGATGCCAATTGATCCTGTTTCTTATAAGGATCAAAAGTCTACTGGACCGACTGAGGTTTGAGTACTAGAAATGTCAGAAATCGCAAAAAAACTTTTCCCATTTATTTGTACGGAAATAAATAAATAAATAAAATAAATAAATATTTTGGACATCTGACTCACAACATCATCTAGTCCCAAGCTAAGCAGAGCTTGTGTTATGGGTACTAGACAACTGATATAAATACATAAACATACTTTTTTTTTGTAAATACATACATATTATACATAGAAAACACCCAGACTCCGAAACAAATATTTGTGAATCACACAAATAATATTTGGTCCGACCCGGGAATCGAACTCGAGACCTCTTGATCAGCAGCCGCATACGCTAACCACTACACTATTTTAAATGATATCTATCCAAGAAAATTATCGGCTGCTACTAGCTCAGTACAAAAATGAGTGAACTTATCTATTCGTTAAAACGGCGGTCATTTTAAGCAATTTATTTCGTAGATCATCTACATGTAAGTTATAAATTTTGTCTGTGTCTAAAATACATATTAAAATGATTTATTTCCGTACAAATGTATGGGAAAAGTTTTTTGCGATTTCTGACATTTCTAGTACTCAAACCTCAGTCGGTCCAGTAGAGACTTTTGATCCTGTTATGAAACAGGATCGATTGGCATCAAAAAAAGTTTTTGTTTAAAATGACCTTTTTCTTGCTGGCTGTAATTTTTTTCCAAAATCTGTAAATGCAGTTCAGAATTTCTTAAAAAAATATTGATAGTCTCCTAAAAGCGTTTTCCTGTAACTATAACGGTTAAGGTCCTTACTGTCCCGTCTCAAAAATTCACCCTGTATATCAAGAACAGAAAAAAAATAGTTCGATTGCAGGAATTGATTCGAGAACGTGAGTTAATAATTAACTATTATAATTATATATATTCGAGTATTATGTTTGTCATTAGGAATTAAGTCTGCGCGATGAGATTAATGGAGCTATTCGATTGTTAAATTAATTGTATTTCAGATGCACATGGAAAATGTTCACGTATTATCAGAGCCATTAAAATGCTCACACTGTGACCGTATGTTCAAAAACCAATACTCTTTGCGAAAACATCAAAAACTACTGGCGATGAAGAAAATATGGAAATGTGAATTTTGTGCAATGGAGTACCCGCAACTTTATTTACTGAATAGCCATTTAAAAAGCCACAGCGACGAGAGACCTTACTGTTGTCATGTCTGCGGATCGAGGTATTTAATAATTAAGGTGATTACTGTATCGAATGATACAGTTTTCATTTTTGTTCGTAAGGTGGTTTTCAAATGGTATACCAATTTAACCTTATAACCTACGTTACTAGTAGGTCTTTACACATGAATATGGCCTTTTATTTTTAAGTGCTTAGATAAGATTGTCCATTAATAAAAAAAAAATGTGACATCAGCAATCGATAAAATTGTTGGAAGTGGTTTAGACGTTATGGACTCCAACGGAGTAATTTTTTTATGCAATCGTGCTTTCTTTTTCAGTGATGCTTTCTTTTTCTTTTTTCAGTAGTTTCCCCATACGCATAAATGCTATTGCAGCTTTCCCTATAACCCTTAATTATTTTTCAAACGCCCATATTTAATGAACAGTGATGTCAAAGAAAATTCATATAACTTTAAAACAAATGGATCAGTTAATTCAATTCTCATTCTCATACATGACAGATACTTACTAGGCTGATTATAAATTAGAAATAAATTTAAATTTAAAATTCTTAGAATTTTGAGATCTAAGTGACCACTTGGTAAGTATCTAAATATTATAAGCGAAATCAGCGCCTCGGAAACACATCCCGTACTTTTTAGAACTAGAATTGCCCACGGCTGAGCCCGCATTTATGCCGGATATCGTGGTACCTAATTATTTTTGGGGTAAATATGTAGCCTATGGCACTCACAAATAATGTGACTTCCTGTTGTGGATCACGTTGTGTTGCGACCCTCAAATCACTACGCCAGCTGCTGTGCTATCAAATTATATAATTTACCAGCTGCACTCCGAGGAGTTAACCGCGTTAGTTGTTGCACCATTTTCAACTACGGCTGCGAATCGAAGCTAGTCGATTGACTTTCATATTATTATGCATTTGGTGATCAACTCTTAATTTTAAATTACTTATAAGCCGACACTTAAATCTATATATAGAACAACTTTTCACTATGAAACGTATTTTCAGATACAAAGCGAAAAGCCAACTCGCTATTCACATGCGTAACCACACTGGTGATAGACCATACAAGTGTTCTACATGTGGGAAAGCATACAAGTCGTCACAACTCCTAAAAAGACATATCATGATTCATACAGGAGCCATGCCTCACAAATGCTTGCACTGCGAAAAAGCATTTCTATGTAAGAAACGCTTGATAAAGCATTCTACTAACCGACACAAGTCATTGGACATTATCTGTAAATAAATAACTCACTAAACGAACATGAATAAAGTTTTTTTACAATCGATTTTAGTTTTTAATTATATATTCGTAAGTTGTACATGATATTTTATAAATGGTAAATGAAATAAATATATATACATATATACATATAAATCTGAATAATATATATATGTCGCCGCTAACTAGTTTGATTAGCCGTTTATTCAACAGCCTAGCCTCTACTGAGGCGTCTATTTCATGACTGCCTTGTTGGTCTCGTGGTTAGCGTATGCGGCTGATAATGAAGAGGTCTCGAGTTCGATTCCCGGGTCAAACCAAATATTTGTGTGATCCACAAATATTTGTTTCGGAGTCTGGGTGTTTTCTATGTATAATATGTATCTATGTATTTACAAAAAAAGTATCTTCATATATTTATATCAGTTGTTTAGTACCCATAATACAAGCTCTGCTTAGTTTAGGACTAGATGATTTTGTGTGTAAGATGTCCGAAATATTTATTTATTATTTTTTATATACATAAAAATACTAACCTAACGTAAGAGCCAAAGGAGAAACCCGATTCTGGGCCTAAGCGTTACACGAATGGGATATGTACCAAAAAATTCGTCTATTTTGCTTGATTAAGCTATCGAAATCTTAGTTTCATTTGCAATGGCCAAGTGTAGAAAATAAGTAGAATTCTATTGTTTTAAACAATCTTTGTAAACCTCTGCAACACTTATTTCAATATACGTAACTAGTTCCACAAACGTAGCATTCCTAAAATAGGATCGATTTAGTGGGAATCGATACTGTTATAAATAAATAATACTTCTTTGTTTTAGTATAAATGATTGTTTTAATAGGTATTTTAATCAATGTAAATAGAGTCTGGCCAGCGAATCGTGACACAACTACTTACAATGGCGGCAATTTAAAATATCTACAACTGGCAGCATTAAATATAGCATGAAAGGGTAGTTTTGCATTTTTATATTAATGTGACTATGCCATAGAAAAACACAAATGTATCAAATCGTGTTTTTCATGTTATAGAAAACTATAGCGGTTTTGATAACTTTTTTATTTTAGAAGTTTTAAAGGCCTAACTTGTGAAATAAGCTGACTTAGAAAACTTCGTACAAAAATATAGAAATAATAAGCAAATACAACAATGTATAATATGTATGTATTTATAAAAAAAAAGTATGTTTATGTATTTATATCAGTTGTCTAGTTTGGGGCCTAGATGGCGTTGTGTGTAAAATGTCCGAAATATTTATTATTTATTATTAATTATCTATTGGGCACGATTTAATTATGGGTGAGTACATAACCCTATTTTATGCGTGGCCTGACACACACTTGGCCAATTTTATATTTTATAGTTACTATTTGTTTGTTTGACAATTTTAGGTATGGTTATCCTCAGAAATTTATTAATTAATTAGGAAGGAGTAGTTTTCATCAGTTTTATCATAACATTTTGATTAAATTATTGAGAAATAATGTTTAACTCAAAACACTATTAATGTACCTGCTCGCTAAATAAAAATGAAACGCTTTAATTTCTTTGTTTTTATTGAATACTTTAAAAGCAGAAAAAAGTTTAGTACTGAGTGTGACGCCCTCTTGCTGAAATCATGGCTTTCATTCGTCTGGGCATGCTAGCGAGTATATCTTTTATGGTTTCTTGGGGAATACGTTCCCACTCCGTGGTAATCACACTCTTTAGTTCTCTGATGGTCTGTGGAGCCGGCTGCACTGCTCTCACTCGTCGCTTCAGAACGTCCCAGACATGCTCTATGGGATTGAGGTCCGGACTTCTAGTTGGCCAGTCCAAACGACGAATTCCGACTTCTAGCATAAGGAATTAGAACTTCTGTTATGTATCGGTGTCCAGTCAGTGTGCCGTTTTCGATGAAGACTACTTCATACATGTACGATCCATAGAATTTATTCCTGCCCAAAACATAACAGAGCCCCCTCCATAAGGTGTGATTTCTTCAAAACATACCTCTGCAAAGCGTTCTCCTCGTCTACGTAGCACTCGCCGACGTCGGTCTTCACAATGCAGAGATATCCTGGCTTCATCGGAGAACAATACCCTATCCCAGTCTTCATGAGTCCATGACACACAATTTCGAGCGAAGCTAAGCCTGGCAACTCGATGTCCACGGAGTAATTTAGAGCCGCGTGCCGGGCGATGACTGTGTATATTGGCAGCGAGAAGCCTCCTCCTGACCGTCCATAGACTAATTTGCACATTTCTTACTTCTTCGAGTCTGTTCTTGAGGTCCACATAAGAAGATTTGCGATTTCTCAACGCTTGACTAACTAGAAAACGATCATCCCGTGGTTCGGTACATGTTTTTCTGCCAGAACCAGGCCTTCTCTTGACAGAACCGGTCTCTTGATAGCGCTGCCAGGTCCTTTGAACTGTCGACCGACTCACATTGAGCCTCTGAGCCACGAAGCATTGGCTGCAACTTTCTTCAAGAAGCGCAATAATTTTGCTCGCTTTTAAACTTTATCTACCATTTTCGAGATTGCTAAACAGCAATAACAAGGCTTTTAAATGTAAAGAACATCAGATAATTTAATAAAAATTGATAAAAAGTTATTTAGAGTCGATATTAACTATAGGGAATACACGCCACAAAATGTAGTCTTCAAAATCCATAGATAGAAACACACAATTTCAGTTCTAAGTATGGGGACCCCCAAAATTTATTGTTTTTTTTTCTATTTTTGTGTGAAAATATTAATGCGATTCACAGAATACATCTACTTACCAAGTTTCAATAGTTCTTATAGTTTCGGAAAAAAGTCGCTGTGACGTACTGACGGACAGACAGACAGACAGACAGACATGGCGAATCTATAAGGGTTCCTTTTTTTGCCATTTGGCTACGGGACCCTAAAAAGGCATACATAGAAAAATATACGTGTTAACTTGAGAACCTCCTCCGTTTTTTCGTCGGTTTAAAAAAGTAAGAATAAAAGCCTATAAAACGTGTTAAAAATATCTACCAATTCTTTACTAAGTAATAAGATTTCTTGAAAAATACCAAAAGCTTATTCATAAATCATGCGTCGATCCCCAACTTATCGAAAAGTAACTTTAAAAAAATCTTTGGAATTCACACTTCTTTTTAGTAAACGTCGCATAGCCGCCAAATGCTATTTCAACTACGTAAGAAGGAGCGGTGTTAGCAGTCTTGTCTCCTCCGGTCCACGGGTCTGGAAAATTTCAATAACCCAATATTTTATGTCGGGAGAAACGCCCAACTTTTGCATGCACTGTTATTGGTCCATTTTTTACGCATTTCGTTTCGGTACTCGCCTTTATATGAAGGAGGAAAAGGCTAATCCATCACCGTCGTTGGCACGTCTCGTTATCATAATGAATTAGTAGTCTTGACAGTTCGACGTAACATCACTAATTATATGGACGTACTTACTATTTTCACGAATTTCACAAATGAGATAGGTACTATATAATAACTTCACCATTTATGAGTCGGTTTATATTATTATTGGTGACTTAAATTTTATACCCGACTACGCTAAGGCAAAGAATGGTTATGATTTTGACAGGCTATGTATGTATATATGTTTGTTCATTTATTCTTTCATAGCTCTTTCAGTCTCAGCGCGCCCGGGTAGTGTGCGGACGTGTGTAGTTGTTTACCGAATCGTGCACTGTTGGCTGATTTGCTACGTATAATTTCTATTGCTTAACACTCTTTAAACGTTTGAATAAATCGACTCATCCCAGTTCGTGTCGCTTAGTTCGTATCGGCGAAGTGTGTCACGACAGTCAATCATTCCGGCGGGACTAGTCATCGCGTTGCTTATTTATTCATTGCTATATAACCCCCGTCGCATGCTCCTACGATAACTCGACCGCTGTTCTATATAGCTATACCTATCCACACTTAGAACTGTCAACATCACGTCGCGTCATCGCGTGCCGCCGGCTAGTGATTGGTGCAAGTTTTGTGAATTTGCTATATTTTGTATAGTAAACGCAAAGGCACATTTATTACACATAACGCATGATGCCTCATACTCCATCAAAATCCACCACGAAGCAGGGTAGCTCGCATTCCGAGCCTACTGCGTCGACGAGTAATAGTAAACTCGACAACATTAATCCTAGGAGCAAACGCCAACGCACGGCGGAATCGCCCAAGACGTCGACTACACAATCTATCTGTGTATGCAGCGAGTTAAAGACTGAGCTTCTACAGATGTTGAGTACGTGGAAATCCGATCAGGAACAACAGTTGACAAAGTGGAGAACGGAGCAGGACACTGTACTGTCGTCGTTGGTCAGTGAGGTTTCCGAGCTCAAGAGACAATGTCTAGATATTGAGAGGGGCATGTCTTTTATTAATTCAAACTACGAGGATATGAAAAAGAATAACGATGACTTGAGTAGACGAGTGGAGGTCATTGATATTCGTGTTACGTCGGCTGAAAATATGAACGAGCAAGTTTCGAGTCTTGTGCAGAGGGTTGAACAGATGGAACAGCAGGCGCGCCTCAATAATATCGAGATCTGTAACCTGCCCGAAAGACGGGATGAAGACCTCCTCACGCTCGTGGAACGCGTCGGTGCTTACATCAAGTGCCCAATTTCTCGTCGGGATGTTCTGAACGTTCATCGTGTCCCCCACCCTCGTAGCCAGGAAAGTGGCCGGCCCAAAAATGTAATAGTGAAGTTAGCATCGCGCGAGTTGCGTAATAATGTTTTAAGTGCGTTTCGCCTAACTAAAAATATATCATCCAACGATATCGGAATCTCAGGCACATCACACAAAATTTACGTTAACGAACACCTTACTTTATATAATAAAAACTTATTTCGTGAGTGTCGTGAGATGGCCCGTAAACACAATATCAAATATGTCTGGATTAAAAACGCCACTATTCTTGTTAAAGCCACGGATACCTCAAAAACAATTGCTGTACGATGTCTCAGTGATATTAAAAAATTTGGTGAACGATCACCTGCCGATTAAAACATATATTCGTTTTTTACACTTAAATTGCTATTTCAAGCGGATGCAAATGTTTTACTGTCTGTTTGTTGTCTCTGTATATGTATATATCTGCCGACTATCGGTGAAATTTGTTTTTGTATTTTTTTCTACAGTCTTTCATCATAGTTTTTATCTCGACACTAAGAGGGTGGATCAAACTATGCCAAAGCATACTCGAAGTTATCCTATAACTACATTGTTTACGCTGCATACGATAAGTGCATTAGTGAAATTAAATATTTTGATACATAATAATAAACCTATTCTTTATAATTATTATTTGAGTTTGTATATATACATTAAAAATATGTGGTTCTGGCTCCAAGCTCACAAATATATCTACAATAACCAAAATCAACACTTGTTTACATTACTGTTGTTTACTATTGTATTTGTTTACAGATGTGTATATGCATATGTTTGTGTGTGCACTTGTACATACATGCGGGTAATATATATTGTGAATATTAGACGTATACTGGTGCGTATAACATGTCTATATATAGAGTTATACCTGTTTATGTATGGGTGCATGTACATACATTTTTATTTTTGTTTATTTTTTTGTAGATGTATATTATTCAATGTTGAATAACAGTTTGTCTTTTTTCTACCAGAACTGTAGGGGAATCCGCACCAAACTACATACGATATATAACAATATTCTTTCCCTATCGTATGACGTAATCATATTATCTGAAACATGGCTTACACCTGATATATTGGACAATGAATTTATTGACGACCGCTACTTGGTGTTTAGAGACGATCGTGACCGCGCTGCTACGAACAGGCGTGAGGGCGGAGGTGTACTGATTGCCGTACTGCGCGAGCTGCGACCCGCTAGAGTATTGACGCGTCCTTCTCTCACCGGCATTGAGAACGTTATAATAAAATTACCTGCGCCGCATCGCGACCGGCACCATATAATTAGCGCTAGCTATATTCCGCCCCGTATGCATGATAGTGTATATCTTTCTCATCTGTCCAACTTAGAAGTTATTCTGACTGACCCATGCACGGAATCATTTTATTTAGTTGGCGATTACAATCTCCCCGGCATTAAATGGCCGGGTATCGGTGGTCATTTATTTACCCAGGCACAAAGCGATGTTGGTCGGTTTCTGGTTGATCTTGTCTCCACAACGAATGCTACTCAATATAATACAATGAAAAATTGCTCAGGTCACATTTTGGACTTATTTATCAGTAACACTGAATGTAAACTACAATCAGATATTACGTTAGTTCAGCCTGATAATCACCACCCCCCATTTTCCGTCTTGACCTCATTGGAAACACAATACACACCCATGAAGCGTTCCAGCGCAAATAAATACAATTATTATAAAGCTAATTATAAAGAAATAATTGTCGAACTAAACAGGGTGGACTGGACTGAACTATTTCTTCATCTCGACAGTTACAAGGCAGTAGAAGTTTTTTATGAATATTTATACGGTATTATTAAATCACATGTCCCATTCACGCGACGTAAATCTACCGCATTTCCTGTATGGTTTAGTGCTAACCTCATTAAAATTTTTAAACTAAAGGAACGCGCTTGGATAAGTTGGAAAAAACACCGAAAACTTACAGATTACGAAAAATTTACCGTCTATCGAAAACAATTTAAGCAACTTTCTAAACAATGCTTTAATAGCTATATGACTTCTGTAGAAGACAGTATACCCCTCAATGTTAAGAACTTTTGGTCGTACATTTCTAGACGCAGGAAGGACAGCAGTATTCCTAACAGCATGTATTACAAAAATATACCTTCTAGCAATCCTAAGGAAATATGCTCATTATTCTCCACCTTCTTTAATTCGGTTTATGAACCTTCTACCTTCGACTCTCAGAATTGGTCGCCCCCCAATGACTTTGCTCAAATGTCTTCTTGTATTTCCGATATTTACCTTGAAAAGAATACCATCTTAAAGTCTCTGTTGTCTTTAGATCTAACCAAAGGACCTGGTCCAGATGGTCTTCCACCTATATTCTTTAAACGCACGGCGCAAAGCATTTACATTCCGTTATATATACTTTTCAACAAATGTCTCAGGGAAGGGGTATTTCCATGCATTTGGAAAAAGGCTTTCATCACACCCATTTTTAAAGGTGGAGACAGGAGCAATATAGAAAACTATCGACCGATATCTATATTGTCTACCTTGTCTAAGCTTTTTGAGAGACTAGTACACGGTCAATTATTTCCACAGTTAAGTCACCTCATTATTGCCGAACAACATGGCTTCGTACAATCCCGATCTACTACTACAAACTTAATGATTTTTACTCAATTTTTATTCGAGAATATGGATAAAGGCATTCAGGTTGACGCTGTCTACACGGATTTCCGGAAAGCTTTTGATAAGGTGGATCATAAATTGCTTTTAGACAAGATCGCCTTCAACGGTATCAGAGGTAACCTACTCAGATGGTTCACATCTTATATAATCCGTCGAACTCAAAAGGTCGTCATCAATGGTTATGAGTCCGATTACATAGTCGTGGAGTCCGGTGTGCCCCAGGGCTCGGTACTGGGTCCGTTGCTTTTTATTTTGTTTATAAACGACATTAAAAGTTGTATAGTTAATTCTAAATTCCTTATGTATGCAGACGATATGAAAATTTATAAAACCTGCACGAAAATTCAAGATTGTGTACTACTACAAGAGGACCTCTGTAGGCTCTCTCAATACTGTATTGTTAACAAGTTACAACTTAGTCTGCCAAAATGTCACTTCATATCGTTTACTAAAAATAAAACTCCAATTATATTTCCATACACACTGAATAACACAAATCTTTCCAAAAACGATTGCACTCGAGACCTGGGTGTATTACTCGATTCTAAATTACATTTAGACATACATATTGACAACATTATTAGTAAGGCCTTTCGGATGTATGGTTTCGTCATGCGCTCATGTAAGGATTTCAAAAAACCTACTACTTACCTTTTCTTATATAAAACATTAGTTCGATCTCAGTTAGAGTACGCTGTACCTATTTGGTGCCCCTTTTATGCCAAATACAAACAGAGGATTGAAATGGTTCAGAAAAAATTCCTACGTGCTACGTATTACAAATGTTTCAATTCTAGAATTTCTTATGAAAATCTACTGAACCATTTTGAGCTCTTGAGCTTGGAACGCAGACGTACTTTACTCATTGTAATGATGCTGTACGGCCTATGCCACAATATGTATAATTGTACAGCATTGACAAATAAGCTTTGTTATGTGGTTCCTAGAACTGTTATTCGGAGGGAGGTGCGCGTACCTCGATTATTCTATACAGAAAAGTGTAAGACTAATGCAGGAGAGCGTGCACCTCTTCACCGACTGTTAAAGACGTACAACTCGCACTTCATGCATTTGGACATATTCGCCCTCACTCATACTAAATTTAAAAAAATTGCTACGGAATCTCTTTTTGTTTAAAAAAATTATCTCAACACCCCCCCCCCTCACTCTTTTATATTTGTATAGCGCACGTCCGTTAACTTACCCTATACCATTTATCACCCTGTGGACAATAGTGTGGGTTATATGTTTTAAACACAATCTGTTATTTATTTTTTTTGTAAAAACTATAATGTATAACTGTTTTTTGTCCCAAATAAATAAAATAAAAATAAAATAAAATAAAATAGCTCCTCAACTACTTATTTGAACATGACAAATGAGGTATCGTTAGAAGCGTATTGATTGTCCGCTGGTTAAAGGCTATACGACGCGTCATGAATCTAATGTAGCCTCTAGCGGTCACACAGTACTGTGTTAACAAAAAAATTGAGATAAATGTGCAGTGTTTGGGTCATTGGAAAGGGGTGGTACATTTCAAAATAGCATTTATTTGTGACTTACTACAAGTGATGTAATATTAATAGTATTAATGACAAAGCCGGGGGGAGTACTTCCACGCGTTGAAGGTGGAAACTATAATCTTTCCAGGGCCTAAGCATACGTACTCCCTTATTATTTTATTTTATAAAACCCAATTTCACAGAAGATCTTAACGTCTTTTAGAGGCCGTGCTGAAATTATTTCAATGCCTTGAAACATCAAACTACAACACCTAAAAAATTATTATCTTTAGGTATACATAAAATCTGCCGTGCGTGAAGAACATATTATGTAGGTACATCTTTAGTTTTTCCATAGACTCCGTAGTTTAAAAGATACTAACACTTTACTAACTCTTATTTCAGTCCGCCTATAAGTGCTAAGTTCTATAATACAACGTTTTTTTACACGGGATAAAATGCATAAAAAACGGTAGAGAGTACATTAGCACAGTTCTAGTCCGAGACCTTTAAACCTTCTAGTTCACATTTTAGGTTAGGTTAATTTTAGTAAAACTATCGTTTATTAGAGTGACCATTAGTTTCTAGTGAACTGCGGGATATGTGATTTTTCGAATAAGTAAAAGAAAGCAATTAATCATAACATTTTGATAAAATCTTTGCGTTTTCAGTCTCAAATTACACACTCACTTGTACGTCCATTTCACTACTTTTTTTTTTATATGTAGCCATCCAAAGTGACTCTACCCTGCCTGATGGAAATCATGAGCAGGATCCAAGAGTGGGGGCTACCACACTTGCTGCGAATGCAGACTATAATGTATGGTGGCCCGCACTATGGCGGCTTAATTAATTATTAATTAAGCCGCCATAATTAATTCTTAGTGAGATGCTTTTTCATGCCCCGCTTAAAGGACCCGGGATCATAGTGGGAACGAAACACGTGAGCTGGTAGTGAGTTCTAAACTTTGACTGCTCGGCATAGGAAAGAAGAGCCGAATCGTTTTGTTCTGGTGCGTATATCTTCCACTCTAAAGCAGTGACTTCTGAGTCCAGCACGTGTTGTCCTGTAAAGGAAGGGAGAAGGAGGGATCAGTTGGAAGAGCTCTTCAGAACACTCTCCATGGTAAAGGCGATAGAGGACCGCCATAGAGGCGATGTCTCTCCGTCACTGCAGAAGCTCAAGAAACTCGGTGGTTTCAGGACTATTTATCTCTCGCTCGCCGCTGCAACCGGTCGAGAGCGTCAAGCAAGTATTGCGCAGATCCATCGCAGAGCTGAGAACAATACTCCACGCACTTAATACTTTTACCTCACCGGCTAAGGCGTATTTAAACAACTTCTCCCAAGAGCCGACAATCAAGGGTATAAATCAGGACTACATTTAATGAATACTAGTCTCGTATCAAAATTAAGTGTGGCCGGGTCAGTCTGACGTACTCATTGGACTATACTAGTTTGTTGCTTGTATTTGTTGTAGAGTTCCTGAAAATAAAAGTTAAATATTACAAACTCAAGCCGAAGAAACAGTACTTGGGCTATTATTTGTTTGAATGTACGTAATTTTGATATAGATTTGTCAGGTTAATACGTCTGTTAGTTTGTAAAGAACTTGAACAAATTACGTGTATTCGGCGATAGATAGGTACCTGTCATCTACACATGATCTTGTAGTACGAAACGTAGATCGTTATGTATATCGTTGTTGATCAGCATAAAATAACACAGGCCCACAATCCCTACTAATATTATAAATGCGAAAGTAACTCTGTCTGTCTGTCTGTTACGGTTTCACGCCTAAACCACTGAACCGATTTTGATGAAATTTGGTATAAAGATAGAACTGAACTTTACTTTTTACTGCGATAATATTATATTAGCTAGTATTATATATATTATATATCTACGCTAAATTTAATGCCTAGCTACACGACTATGAATATGACAAGTAACAGAATTTCATCTCCATTCTATAAATTTAGAGTGTAGATTATATAGCTATTAAATTTAAACAGTTATGTGGGTGAGCTACGTCAAGCCTCGCCTGGGGTTGGTATCAATTAACTTAGAAATGTTGTGGGGGTACATTAATTTAGTTGTGTTTTGGAATTCACAATCTAAGAGCTATTTTAGGCTGTTACATTTAGCGTGTAGTTTAACAGAATCGTATGGTTGTATAATTTTAAATATTTTCTTGTTTAGTTCTGTTTTCAAATATTTCAATACAAAGGGATACTAAGGACCTATACAAAGAGACAAGATTAATCTTCAACCAATAGCTTTCTTTTGCAAAAAATATAAAATACCACAACAATATTTAAAGTAGATACACTTAAAATATTATAATACATATAGATAAAGGTTATATCTATTAAAATATTAGAATATTTAGAACGAATTATAAGGAGTTTGGTGTAAGAATTTATGTATAGGCATTAAAAAAAATATTTAATTAGAATAAACATCAGGAATTTGAGAATATCAAATTAAATCATATTAAACCATTATTTATTTCAAATAAACCAACGTCAAGTAGTCAGTCAGTAGTCAGTCGTGATCCTATGAAGAAGAACAGGCAAGAAACTCCATGGACACTCTTTTCCAACATAGTTTCATTTACATACATATTTTACATTATACACATATCCACAAATTTCAAAAATCAAACATTATAAATTATTACAAAACTAGAGAACATTATAGTAAAAAGAAATACACAAAAGTGAATGGTATATACTTAGCTTTTAAATCTATGTAAAATCCTCAATTACTGGTTGAATAGTAGAGAGCTCCGTACTGGTCCACGTCTCGACGAGGAGTCTGTCAATACAGTCGGAACACTCATTTTTATAGGCGAGGACAAGCAATTTCAATATTGTATGACTACCGTCATCAAACTATATTATCTTCAGAAAGTATTTAAAGTAATTTATTAATACAAACATATTTCAATATTTTTATAAAATATATACTTAAAAGTAGTAATGATTACATTATCATGATTAACTGTGTTTATAGGCAACGACAAGCGAATATAACATACAAGTTTGTATTTTAATCAACTACCGTCATCAAACAATATCTTCTGAAAATATTTAAAGTGAACAATTAACAAACATAATTATATCAATATTTATTTATAGTATTTAGTTAAATTAATAAGTACATTAACATTACTCCGACACGTGCAACCTAAAAATGTCGCGCGCAGACCTATTTTCAGCGTTAAATTAAAATAATAGATAATGGAGATAGAGTTCCGAGAATAAGAAGTTTTTTAATGGAAATTTCCTTCTCTTTCAGAATCATTTTTTTGAAATTTCTTTAATATTAAGAGTTTATGAAACATTGGCAATAAACGAAATTCCATTTTTTTTAAATCTTTAATTGTTTATAACTTGCAATTTTTTATGTGCTAATACACGCTTTTGGCACATTTCTCTAGGCGTCACTCCGGATCCAATGAGCTATCGCACATAATTTTAAGAGCAGTATCTCTATTTTGTACCATTTTCAACTTCTAGTTCAGTTATTGTTTTTTTAAGTATTTCGTTACGTTGTGTTTGTGGTAATTGTTAGGTTTATTTTTTGCTATATTGTTTTGTACAAAGGATATGAACCAAGCACGTCAAGTCAAGCTTGTCTCCACAAAAGAAGAGACCACGGATTGGTTTAAGCGTTACCAAAAAAACTTATGATACAAAACGTCTACAAACACGTATTTGAGGAGAAAGCTGCTTCACTATTCCCTATTGAGGCTCCCGAAAAAAAAGCGGCCATGTGCGAGTCGTACTCGCCCATGAAGCAAGTAACATCATATAAAAGTTCTTGTAGTTCGTTGTAACTTTGATCGATGTTTTTATAATAGTGTATTGATTGAATGACAGGTAAACTGCGGTTTACGATTGATGACGTATTAAAAAAAACTACTTACTAGATCTCGTTCGAACCAATTTTCGTTGGTAGTTTGCAAGGTAATATACATCATATATTTTTTTTAGTTTTATCACCCTCTTAATTTAGAAGTTACATGGGGGGGGGGGACACATTTTTCCACTTTGGAAGTGTCTCTCGCTCAAACTACTCAGTTTAGAAAAAAATAATATTAGAAACCTCAACATCATTTTTGAACACCTATCCATAGATACCCCTATATATATACCTATACACGTATGGGTTTGATGAAAAAAATTTTTTGAGTTTCAGTTCCAAGTATGGGGACCCCCAAAATGTATTGTTTTTTTTTTCTATTTTTATGTGAAAATCTTAATGCGGTTCACAGGTTACATCTGCTTACCAAGTTTCAAAAGTATAGTTCTTATGGTTTCGGAAAAAAGTGGCTGTGACATACGGACGGACGAATCTTTATGGGTTCCGTTTTTTGCCATTTGGCAACGGAACCCTAAAAAGGAGTATTATTTATGTTTAACTAAATGTATTTTTTTATGTACATTCGTTGATTACTCTGTCAATTGTGGACTGACTTTTAAAATTATTTTTATATGACTGCCTGGGTCGCGCTGTGGTAGCGTATGCGACCAAATGTTTGTTAGATCCACAAATATTTGTTTTGGAGGTGTTGGGTGTTTTCAATGTTAGTTTATAGGGAAACCCTCAAATTTAATACGCGTCTCATCTTCCTAGCCTTATTCCAAATTTTATTTGGGGTCGGCTTCTAGTTCAACCGGTTTTACCTGAATTTCAGTTTTTCCACGGAGCGACTGGCATCGAACCTCCGCAACCCTAAGGGAGAACTGAAATTCGCAGATTGAACTAGTTGTCAGTATATTTGAGGGCACTGACTTCCCAGTAACGATTGCCATAGATGTTCATGACAACCGGGACCGACGGCTTTACGTGCTCTCCGAGGCACGGGCGTGAATCACCGCCAAACTTCCAAACTCCGGGCAGTTATTACGAATTTCCTAAGAAACTCCCAAAAACACTTTTTGGCCCGACCCGGGATTTGAACCCGAGACCTCTTGATTAGCAGTCGCATACGCTAACCACTAGACCAACGAGGCAGTTTAATACGCGTCTATAAATAATAATTATTATTTTTAAATTTTGTTAAGCTATTCCAGACACAATGTCTGGTAGACATTATGATGATGAGCTGATGGTGGAAGATATAACTTTTAACGGTTAGGAGTTCAAAATTATTATTGACTTTTATTACTTTTATTAATTATTGACTGCCTAGGTGGCAGTGGTAGCGCATGCGACTTCTTTGCTTGAGTGAGGTCTCGGGTTCGATTCCCGGGTAGGACCAAATATTTGTGTGATCCGCAAATAGGTATTTCTCTCGGAGTCTGGGTGTATTATATAGGTAAGTAACAAAAAAAGTATGTTTATGTATTTACATCAGTTGTCTAGAATCTATAATATAAGCTCTGCTTAGTTTGGGACTGGATGATGACGTGTGTAAGATGTTCGAAATAGTTATTTATTTATTATTATAATATACTAGCTGACCCGACGAACTTCGTACCGCCTTAGAATAATTTTTTTTTGAAATAAATCCATATATTATTTGTATTATTTGTGTGGCTTAGGCTACTTTTACATTTAAAGTTCTTTTACTTATTCATCACTATAACCAAGGTTAGGCCGTTAATAAAAGAAGTTACTACTGGATACTTCCAGTTTTATCAAAAAAAAAAAACTTATAAACCCATTAGAGGTCAAACGCAAATGATCAAATGAGGATACAAAAATAGCCAATTTAAGTGACAAATTAAAATAATTTAGTTTTCATATAATTTCAGGGGTGTACCCAATTGAGTACACTGACCGCTTTGGTATGAAAACTTTCAGAATAGGTTTTTTCGGCCTAAAGTGTTTTAGACACATTTAATATTGCCAGGGTGCTCTTGAATAATAAAAGACACATTACAAATACATATTTATAAATTTCGTGGGGTAATGCAGATTAATATCGCCGTTCACTGCTGAACTGTCTCCCCCACCCCAAACAGCTTCAGACACCTCGATCTCTTATGCATTCTATATCAATCCTTTGATAACCACACTACATTACGTTAATCGCGGTCTCCACTCTAAGATTATTATTGTTTCCAGCGACAATCAGTCTACCTGTCCTGTTATACATATACACATATAATACCTGGATTTTGCCCATCGAGTTGATCCTTCTTATGATTATTATTACACGGATAGACATACATTGGAACACAGTCATGTCTAACATACCTAGATAATACAACGCGAAATTTTAACCGACTTTATTCACGCCTCTTATACCTATATTTAAAGTAGGTAAAATTGCAATTATCTTATAATTCTTATATTTGCCTTCTCTATTTTTTGATGACGACGCCAAGAGATGAATTCCTAGATTCTACTTCATAAAAGTTTTTCCTTTATGTCACAACTGTAGTTATATATGGCATGTCCGTTCTCCTTCATTTATTTTGTGCTAGTTAGTGAACGTTTTAGTCACATATTTAATTCCAAGAAAAATATTACAGGATGAGAAGTTGAAGAGTTAAGTTTAATACATTTCCAGTAATTCAGGTTCGGATCCGGAGTAGGTAGATCTTCACTCTCGTCGTACGCACTTCGTCATCACAGCAGCCTGTCCGCCAAAAATGTGTGAAGACGGTATGCAAAAATGGCTTAAGCGGGTTAAGCCTCTTTTGCATTACGATTAATAAAAAAAATATAAATTCAAAAACTAGTTTTGTAGCGCCATCTTTTACTGAGGATAAAAATTAAAGTCTGTGTGATGACGGATTAAGAATACTGAGTGTCACCACCCCTATTCATCCCGCGGGTGTCGTAAAAAGCGACTAAGGGATAAACTACGCAAGACAACATCGATGCAAAGAGAAGGAAAACTTGAAACCAACCCTATACCAACCATATAGTAGGCCAATACCTCCTTTTCAAGGAGAGGCCTATGTCCAGCAGTGGACTGATAAAGGCTCTCGATGAATAAATTAAAGATAGGCCAATTTAGCATGATATTTTATCAGGTTTTTGATCACTTTTTGTAGTTAAGTCGGAATATGGAAAATTGAGGGTTAGGCCGTTTTTGCGCTGACGGCCTCATATATATATATATATATTAAAGGACTGCGTCCTTTGGGGGGCGGAAAGTTCACGCGAGTAGCATATCATCATGTATAAAATCTAAGTACAACCTATGATGTGACCAGTTGTCAATAAATATTAGCACCAGACGCACGTTCGTTTGACTGAAAATTCTGCCAGACCGAAAACCCACCTTAACACCGTGATCAGTTCCCACCTATCTTTATGACAAACTCACGTGGTGGTCGGACGTACAACGTAAGTATGAAACAAGGTCACGTAACCGTTTATTAATACTACTTGTAATTACTGTGTATTCAAATTATTTATTTCGAACCCTGAATCCATA
Source organism: Phragmatobia fuliginosa (assembly GCA_932526445.1). Classification (NCBI taxonomy): domain Eukaryota; kingdom Metazoa; phylum Arthropoda; class Insecta; order Lepidoptera; family Erebidae; genus Phragmatobia; species Phragmatobia fuliginosa. The sequence continues at coordinate 6,970,995 of OW052064.1, read as the reverse complement.
TTGCGTTAGTTACAGTAACTTAACGTAGTGATAGTTTTAAATAACCAGAAACCAATGCGAATAAATACAACATCATTTGAAATAACACACCTGTAAATGCGATTATTTTCATCTATTATACCAGTGACAAAGCTATAAAAAAGGGGAATTATTTCGCATCAGGTGCTCGTTCTCTTGATCTGAATGCCTTTCAATAAACGATGCGCAATTAATCACTATCAAATACAGACAGCTAAAGAAATATCTTCGAAAATCCAATAGTTCAATATTTTAGACCAACAGATAGTTAAAGAATTTTTGTAGCATGTTCAAGTTTCAGACAAAGTTATAGATTTTTTTAGGGTTCCGTAGCCAAATGGCAAAAAACGGAACCCTTATAGATTCGTCAAGTCTGTCTGTCTGTCTGTCTGTCTGTCTGTCTGTCTGTCTGTCTGTCCGTCCGTATGTCACAGCCAATTATTTCCGAAACTATAAGAGCTATACTGTTGAAATTTGGTCAGTATATGTATTCTATGAACCGCATTAAGATTTTTACATAAAAATAGAAAAAAAACAATACATTTTGGGGGTCCCCATACTTGGAACTGAAACTCAAAATTTTTTTTTTCATCAAACCTATACGTGTGGGGTATCTATGGATAGGTCTTCAAAAATGATGTTGAGGTTTCTAATATCATTTTTTTCTAAACTGAATAGTTTGCGCGAGAGACACTTCCAAAGTGGAAAAATGTGTGTCCCCCCCCCTCTAACTTCTAAAATAAGAGAGTGATAAAACTAAAAAAAATATATGTTGTACATTACCATGTAAACTACCAACGAAAATTGGTTTGAACGAGATCTAGTGAGTAGTTTTTTTTTAATACGTCATAAATCGTAACACGCAATATACCTTTCATCCAATCAATACACTAGTATAAAAACATCGATGAAAGTTACAACGAACTACAAGAACTTTTATATGATGTTACTTTGCTGGTACGGAACCCTTCATGGGCGAGTCCGACTCGCACTTGGCCGCTTTTTATGTTTCTTAACTTATTATTTTATACTATTTTATATAAAATTACTATTTTTCATAAAAGGTAGAAACGTGACAAGTATAGATACTAAAGTTTTTAAGTCGTGAGCCGATAGGTTAAAGAATTGTACATATACAGCTTACAATACGTTGATGTATTGCGTATTTTTACTAAGCATGGGAGAGGTTATTCAATACCCAGAAAACCGTAAAGTGTTTTAGAAGATTAGCTGTGGCCGATCTACAAGAACACCTTGTTATTACTGTTTAAGAATGTTGGTAAATTAATTTTAAATATAGCAAGTTTTATCAATGTAAAGAGTTTTTCTGCACTTTTTACAGCCTCATTAATATCTAGGTACATAATTATAATGACACATCTCAACCTTTAGGTAATTTTTGAGGCAGATGATAAGCCTTGTTCATTTGCATTCTCTCAAAATTCGAAGGCAATGTGCCTTTGTAGCAAATGCCTTAGAAATTAAAAAGCGGCCAAGTGCCAGTCGGACTCGCCCATGAAGGGTTCCGTAGCAGCAAGTAACATCATATAAAAGTTCTTGTAGTTTGTTGTAATTTTGATCGATGTTTTAATAATAGTGTATTGTTTGAATGAAAGGGAAATTGCGGTTTACGACTTACAACGTATTAAAACACATATTTTACAACTTTGGAAGTGTCTCTCGCGCAAACTATTCAGTTTATAAAAAATATATATTAAAAACCTCAATATCATTTTTGAAGACCTATCCATAGATACACGTATGGTTTTGAAGGGCATTTTTTTGTAAAAACACTATTAGAGATTATATGGCTTTGTTAGTTCAGGAGCTATAGAGAGTTAACTTGTAAAATGCGGTCGCTTGGAAAACGTCATACAAAATTAACGCATTGATACGTCAACCTAACAATTATCTATTGGATACGATTTTAAATGACTGAGGAACCCTTTCCTGTGCGTAGCCAGACACGCACGTTCTTGTCGTTATATTTTTACAATTTCTCAACGAATACTTCAGTGTTTTTAACGAGCGCACAGAGATGCGAGTGACGCAAGACTATTTGAAATGAGTGCACAATTGAAAATTGTGCGCTCATTTATGAGGACGGTTTTGAGACTCTGAGTGTGTATCTTGGGTTTTTTATTACATCAATGTCCAAGACACACCTCCTCTCTTGTTCACTCTTCCTTTACTATACAATTTGTTCTCCTATATAATGAGGTATTATATGGGAGATATGAGATAGATAGATAAATAGGAGACATATGCATGTGGCAATAAGTCCGTCTAGTGCAATTGTAATTTAGCAAGTATAAATAAATTTATTTAATTGCATTGATAAATAAATAAAGTGATGTTTCATAAAAATATGATTATAGATATTAGATATACGCAAACCTCGGCCAAAATACAATATAAATTGAAGAGCTGATTAAATTACTCCGAGGAAAACAAAGGAAAACAATCTTAAGTGTCATTCCACTTATGGTACTAACATTCACGAAAATTATGTATAACGCTGAACTTTATCAAGAATGCAACATTCTTCAAAAACGTGATGCAATCGCATGTTTGGATCAATATGCATCCAATATAAAATGGAAAAAGAACAATAGAATCATGGATGTAGGTTGCGGCGATGGAGGCGTCACAAACATTTTAATGAATTATGTTCCCACTGACTACAAGCTCGTTGGAACTGATATAAGCAAGGATATGGTGAAGTTTGCAAACGAACATTATTGCAATGAGAAAACTTCTTTCAAAGTGCTAGATATTGCAGTTTGTCTTCCAGATTCAATGAAGGGCAAATTTGACCAGGTCTTCTCATTTTACGCTCTTCACTGGGTTTTAGATCAAAGGTGATTATTTATTTTTTAACTTATATATATTTTAGTCTTATGTAAAAATATTAAAAAGTTCATTCCTCGTATTTTTTGGCTGTGAACATCGAAAGCATATCGCATTTAAAGACGTCACTAAACTATGTAAGTATAAAATCAGAAGTTGTAATCAATAGCGTGACATACCGTTAGAATTCATTTATTTCTTAGAGATTACAAATCACTTAGAAATCCCTACTAATATTATAAATGCGAAAGTAACTCTGTCTGTCTGTTACGCTTTCACGCCTAAACCACTGAACCGATTTTGATGAAATTTAGTATGTAGATAGAATTGAACTTGGGAAAGGACATAGGCTACTTTTTACCGCGATAATCGACATACACGCTACACGCGGGCGGAGCCGCGGGCGAAAGCTAGTAAGAAATAAACACAAAAATGATGGTACGGTACAAATTGTGTGTCCAGAGAAACTGAGTTAATTTTAAACAATATTTAGAAAGATAGTATAGTAGGTACTTTGATTAAATGTTGTCAATGTTGATCGTTTAAGTTAGTTAAGGCCTGTTCACACTTAATGGTTTTGTAAAATGTATATTATTTTACTATTAGTAGTCTTTCAAGATGTACATACCTTTTAAATATTTATTGAACAGATTGATGAACATCCATACTAATATTATAAATATGAAAGTAGCTTTGTCTGACTGTCTATTACACTTACACGACTAAACGCTGAACCAATTTAAATAAAATTCGGTAGTTTTAGGTGAAGCCGCTGGAAGAAGCTAATTAATGTCTAATTTATCAATCAATGAAAATTTATTATATTCGTTTATTTTACATTAGCTGATACATTTTTAGCGGCTTTTAGCAATTATAATATTATTTCATAACTATTAGAGTCCTGCAGTGTTACGCGCGGTGGCTGTTGTAAATCTCAAGTAACCATGAAGGTAAATTAGATAAAAATCGCTTAAATTACTCATTATCTATCTATCTATCTATCTATCTATCAGTCGCACGCGCAACGCAAGATCGAGCGTACGTACGTTTATACCTACTAGCAAAAATAGTTCTGTGAATAATCGTAAGATGGCGAAATGTGCAAAATGTTCAAAAGTACTGAATACCAAATCTCCGGGCATACAATGTTGCAAATGCAATAAGTGGTTCCACAGCGTCTGTGTATCCATAACGGCCGACCAACTAACCACTCTGTACCAAACAGAGGCAGCAGACTGGAAGTGCCGGGCCTGCGCAGGTACTGGGGCTAAGAAGCCGAAGCGTCTGTCTTATGTACTGCCGGACCCAGATGACGAAGATAACAATTCTGAGGCGGAAACCGCAACAGACCTTTCAGCATACCCTCACTTGAAGAAAACACTCGACCAAATGCTTGCGACAGTGAGAAAGGAAGTGAGCTCAATTATTTCTACTGAACTCCAAAAAAGCTTACAATATTACTCGGATAAAATAGATGATTTTGAAAAGAAAACTGCTGAATACGACAGAAAACTAAAATTAACTCAAAATAAGTACATTGATCTAGAAAACAAATTCAAAAACATGGAACTTAAAAACGAGGTATTAGAGCAGAAATATAATAGTATACAGCAAGATAAAATGGCTAATGAAATAGAAATATGTGGAATAGAAAGAGAGGAAGGCGAAAACGTGGAGGAAATAGCCAAACAAATATGCATTGAATTAAAACAGAAAACAGACGACATTATAGCAGTGCGTCGCAAAGACACCAGTACAAAACATACAGACAAACATAGGAAGCGTACACCAATAATCAAGGTCTCCCTTAAAGTCGGGAGTAAAGAAAAGTGGATAAAAGCTAACAAAGAATTGAAGTCCCAAAATACGATGCCCGAGGGTAGTCTCATATCGAACAAAAATAACTACATTCGCGAAGCGCTGTCCCCGACAACTGCCTTTCTACTTTACAAAACAAAAACAGAACTCAAAGATACCGGCCTATACAAGTTCGTATGGTGTAAGGATGGAAATATACTTGTACGAAAAGAGGAAAGAGAAAAGATTTTTTCAGTTAGGATTGAAAGCGATATTAAAAAACTGGCGGCTATCTATAATAAAAGTACATAGTGAAAGCATATATTTATATATATACATATATATACACCTAGTTAAAACGACAAATGTAAGACATTATATACAGATAGTAAAGTTATACTAATCGTGGGAGATACATCAAACGAAATTATTCAGGAGAATCAATACATAGACTGGAATGATTTTACTAATGAAATTCCAAATCACGTGAACGCTTGTACTGTATTTCATGTCAACATCAGGTCCCTAACAAAAAACTTCAATCAACTGGAATTTATTATACAAAATTGTCCTAATATTATCCACGTTATTGTAGTAACAGAAGCAAATATAAAAGAAAGTTGCAAATGTCTATTCACTATGGAAAACTACGAGATGTTCAGCCAGTTGAGAGAATCAAGAAAAGGCGGTGGTATTATAGTGTACATACATAGAAGCATACAGTTTACGAGGTTCTTAGTATCAACAAACCACTGCGAATGTATCACGGGCGAGATAAATACAGAATACGGATATAAACAGGGATTGTGTGCAATATACCGTCCACCAAACACGGACAAAATTTTATTTACTGACGAGGTGATGCAAATCACGTCGTCTTTTAGAAACAAATCGGATTATACTGTTATAGGAGACTGCAATATAGATATCTCAAGTAACAACCCGCATACTACGTATTACTTAAATGCTATGGCTACCTTGGGTCTAGTTTGTGGTATTACACAGTTTACTCGAGTCGAAAATAGAGGAAACGTAATAACTAAGTCATGTATCGATCACATCTTCACCCGTTTAACGAACACAAACACACTCGTGCGCACAGCAGTTGTCAATAATGCAATAGCTGATCACTACATAGTCGGCATTACGACATACGTAAACAAGCCAGCGGCAGTATCGAGCGCGTCTCAACATTCTATCGTAACAAAAATAGACGATAAAAAAGCGCGCAAGGAATTAAGTGAAATCAACTGGTCCCCTGGGCTAAGCATACACAATCCAAATGAAATCGTTAACTATATTAAGGAAAAATTCGAAACGGTTTACAAAAAATATCAATTTAATGCAAAAATTAAGTCAAATAAAAGATCGTTGTGCGAATGGAAAAGTGATAGAATAGAATATATGTGTAAAAAGAAGGTAGAATTATACAAAATATGGAAAAAAGATGAAAACAACAGAGAAAATAGGGTAATTTATAACAAATATAGGAATAAATTAAATAAACACATAAATAAGGTACGAAATAACCATATTAAAAATGACATAATATATAATTTTCGCAACCCAAAGAAAGTATGGAGTATAATTAACAAAATAACAGGAAAAATAACAGAATCTATAGATACAGCTATAATAAAGTATTTTAAAAATACGGCCAGTCACTTAGCTAACTTATTCGCTAAAGAATTTAAACAAAACACAAAAAATATTTTAAATAAATGTAATAAACTCATTCTTGACGAAAATAAATACTGTATGTACCCTCAGGTTTCTATGAGACTACAAAAAGCTGATACAAATACTGTTGAATCTATAATTCAAAAAATTAATGTTAAAAAAAGCCCAGGTATAGATAGGATAAGAGCTACAGATTTAAAAATAATCAATAAAAACATAAGCCCACTCATTACACACCTCATCAATAACTGTATTTGCACAGGTATATACCCAGATAAGTTAAAATTAGGGATTATAAGACCTATATACAAGAAGGGAGCACGTAACGATACCAACAACTACAGACCAATCACTATACTATCATGCATTAATAAAATTATAGAAACGTTTATTGGTCGTCAAATAAATATGTTTTTATCTCAAAACAACATTATTAATAAAAATCAGTTTGGATTCCAAAAAGGCCGCAACACCACACAACTACTTTCAATATTTACTGATAAAATAAATGAGTTTTTAAACGAGGGTATGCATGTCCTAGTTATATATATAGACTTTAGCAAAGCTTTCGACGTGCTAAGGTATAAAACGTTATTTCGCAAGCTACAACAAAATGGTATACAGGGCCCCCTACTCGAATGTATTAAAAACTATCACACCAATAGATACACATTTGTAAACATCGGCGGTAAACTGAGTGACGGCGTACTGACGGAGGAAGGCACTGCACAAGGTTCGATTCTCGCGCCGATCGAATACTTGTTGTATGTGAACGAACTAAGTAATCTTTTCAAGGACGGATCCTTTTATCAATTCGCAGACGACACATGCATACTAACTGCGCACAAAGATCTAGCAAAGGCAGTCAATGCGATGCAACAGAACTTCGATATGATGTTAAAATGGACACACGACGTAGGTCTTATTATCAATACAAATAAGACGAAACTAATGCACATACACTCACCTTACAAAAAAAACATACTTACTCCCCGTATCATTGCACATTGTCACACTTGTTTACATAGCAACCTGGATGTGTGTGGATGTGACTCGCTGGAACTTGTCAACACACACACATATCTCGGAGTAATTATAGATCATCATTTTACATGGAAATACCACATAGAACATGTATGTAATAAAATGAGAGCTCTTCTTGCTAAATTCACTATACTAAAATACAAAATGAATTACCACACCTTGAGAATACTATACCTATCATTAGTCGACTCCGTGATCAGCTATAGCCTAAGCGCATATGGACGAACAAACAAAACCCTTTTAGACGGAATATATAAATTACAAATATCTATTCTAAAAAATATTGTACCTAAGAAAATAAGAGAAATCCATAAAGAGGATTACAATAGATTGTTTAATTATTGTCAGGTTCTTTCAATCTTTGATAAATATAATTTAATGATTGTGTGCGAAGGTCACGACCGGTTGCACACACTGCACAAAAGCTCACGACCCGACCATTTACGCACACTGGGATATCTACCCCATATTAATTTACCTCAATACAACAATAGATATGGTAAACGCCTTGTGCAGTATGTGTTGCCGAATGTGCTAAACTCGCTTCCACAAGAGATTGTCGACAGATTGTTGTGTTCAGCAAAAATAAGTAAATCTCGCGCTGAATTAAAGGCATTCTTGTTGGGGAGGGTAGATAGAAGTAGTAATACTTAGCCGATATATAACTAATGAGCGGCGACTTACTAGTCACCGATAAACCCCTGATGGGTTTTTGTGATTAGGGCTGAGAAGATGCAAATGTAAATGTAATGTTTTGAATAAATAAATGAAAAAAAAAAAAAAAAAAATCTCATCAACTGCTTCAGTTTTGAAGTTGGGAGACATTTGTGGCGTCGGTAGATCTTTTAATTGATATAATTGTCACAGATTGTCAGGACGAATGATAATATTTCTTAAAAATAATTGAAATACTCATATTATTAGTTATCTGCCTTATTAATATACTACAGGAATAATTAGACTGAGACGAATTTAAGACGTCGTATCTACAAAAGCACTGAAATCTAACTATATTATATTATACTAGCTGACCCCGCGAACTTCGTGCCGCCTAACAGTCGATTCAACGTCACTCAATTGTTTTGCATTCTCGGAATCCCTCCAATAAAACTTATCATATTTTGTTTTCCTTAAAACCATCCTCGTACTTCAAGGTATATTATAAAAAAATAATTAGCGAAATCGGTCCAGTCGTTCACGAGTGATGGCGTGACCAAGGGAAATAGGGTTCATTTTTATATATATAGATTCTTATATCATGTCTTTTTTTTTAGAATTATCACTTAACTTTTATGTCAAAATTTAAGTCCTATATTAAATAGTTTTGATATTTTTCAGACGAGCCTTCGAGAATATTTTAAGTCTACTGGACCATGACGGGGAGTGTTTTATGATATTTCTGGGTAACAATCCAGTTTTTGATGTCTACCGCATTCTTTCACGTACTAGCAAATGGAGTACTTGGGTTAACAATGTACATAATTACATTTCACCCTACCATGACTCTGAGGTATTCTCTTTCTACTTCCACACAAAAAAAGTTGTAAGAGTTTTATGAACTCATTTTTTATGAGATACTTGAGTTATAAGTTTTATTTATTCAAGTTTATTCTATAGTTTTCTCAATAACATTATATTGAGGATAACTTTTGTAAATACTGAAGCTTAAAATATGTAATCAAAATGTTTATGTTTGTTTCCTTCCTGCCTGGGAGACATTTCCTAAACTATTGAACGCAAGAAACTGAAATTTTTCATGTGTTTCTTGAGGAGCTTAGGCGAGCACCAAGAGAGGATTTTGGAAAATTCCACCCTTAACCTTAGGTCAAACAATATTATACGTCAGAATAACACGTGGGCGAAGCTCGAAAGAAAGCAAATTTTAGATAAAAGCCTTAATGAATACGATTAGAGTAGGTAGAAACTATACTTCTTTCCTTGAATAAGGTAATTAATTAAAATTAAAAATATATAAAAAAAAAACTTTAGTCCAGCTAGTGGCCTGAGTTGAAAGAGTGAGTGCTGTAAGTCAATGAGTGTAAGTGTTTTGCTTCTGTTAAAATTATATTGAGACAAAACAGATTGTTATTTAATCAATTAACTATTGTACTCGTAATGTATTTTCCAGGAACCAGTTAGAGAAATAACAACACTAATGGAGAATATTGGATTCACTGACATCGATGTGCAGTGTAAAGACTTAACCTTTTTGTACTCTGATATTGACATTGCGAAAAGTAAGGAATTTTTATTTACTTTATTTTTTATTATTATATTGGAAAGGTAAAAAACTTTTTGAGTAAAGGATCATTTACATAGTTTTTTATAGAAATATATGCAGAGAAAATTTTGAACCTAGCAATTAGTAAGTTAATCTGTACGCATTCTCTATTTTATTTAGTTTATATTTTACGATCAAAACATACCTACCAAAATAGAATCGGAACGTTTTCAAATTGAATTTAAATAAAACAAAATTTAAGTTATAAGCGTAGAAAGATTTTAAATTATTATTTAATTTACTTTCATATTATTGTGATGGAACAGTTTCAAAGTCCAGGTTGCGAAGTGACCAATGAACCTACTGAAAACATAATTATATGGTCATGGCTTAAGATACCTAGTTAATAAAAACATTTTATGTCGTGGCCTCAAATGAATTAAAAGGGTCGTGGCACACGGTAGGTCGTGAGAACAAGCAGCCACACATTTAAAATCATCATTGAAATCTATTATTCTTTGGCACTATACCATTATATGCCTGTCCGTAAGGACGGTGTAGCACGGTCAGACAGTAATGCACATTCAAATAATCATTTCAAAAAATAAATTGAAATTACATTTCAGAGCACTTCACAGCCATTAATCCATTCAAGATTCCAAAGGACAAAACCGATGACTTTATTGACGACTACATTGAAGTGCTAAAGGAACTTGAAAATAGACATAAAGTAAATACTAATAACTTTCGAAATGGTATTACGCTTTACTATAAACTACTCATTGCTTATGGTCGCAAACCATCCTTGTCGGAGAAGTGTCAGGACTATTTATTAAATATATAAATGTAATATAACATTCATATGTTTATAAATCGTAAGTCACATACACAAATTCATCAATATTTGCAAATGTACTTTTCATCTATTGAGAAAACCTCTCCAAGTCTACATAATCTATGTACCGGAATATCAATAACAGACAACATGGAGGTTGTATTTTCTTATGTAAAACGTTTCTATCAGTTTCATATGTTTTTATCTATGTTAATATACTTTGCAAATATTATTCGTTTTATTTCCTTATATTTCATTATTCTAAAAACACAATAATATGTTTAATTACTCAATAGTCAAAAGGACACGCATAGAATAGGGTTCCGTAGTCATCCATTTCATCATAGACAATTGTTATGTCAACTTATTATTTCTTTATTTTTGTACGAAGTTTTCCAAGTGAGTGCATTTTACAAGTTAGGTCCTTCTAACTCCTAAAATAAAAAAAAGTTATCAAAACCGCTATAGTTTTCCTTGAAATTTTAATATATGGGCTACTATCAGATTGTTTGAGCCGTTTGGCTATGATAGTGGGCGGGGGGGGGGGGGGGGGCGCCCTGTTTTTAGAAAAAAAATGCGCTTTCAAGTTGATTAACTCATAAACGTATAAGCTAAATCGAAAAATGTATTAAAAACATCATAATGTTTTTAAAATACCTATCTAATGATACCCTACACGATGGGATAGACGCGAGAAAAAAAATCATCTCATTTTGCATGTAAGGGAGGCACCCCCAATAAAAATATTTTCATAATTTTATTATAGCACTTTGTCCACGTAATTACAATACATATTCATGAAAAGATACATCTTTCTAGCACCAACCGTTTGGGCGGTAGGTCAAGGACGGATATGACGAATCTATAGGTTTAAGGGTTCCGAGTCATGAACTACGGAACATTATAAAGGAAAGATTTCGTTGTTCGTTTGTTTATTTCTTTCACCGTTTTGATTAATTCTTTCACTATTGAAATCGTACATTAACACTGACGGACATAGGCTATAAAATGTTTACAAAAAAAGTTCGGGATCCGTATGAAAACTTCGATAATGTAACCCAAGGTGGTAAAAAAATAGCCAACAATATCACTACTTTGCGCACGCTGCGAAAACTATTTAAATACCTATAATATATATGTTTATAGAGCAAAATGATGTACTACATTTTTATACGTCACGATACGCGATACCATACGTTTGACTATTATAATTATGTCACAATATTTAACTACTTTTTCATGGTATAATATTCAATTTTTATGTCCGAACAAACTAAGGATAAGTATTAATACCTTGGCATTATTTTTTACATATTTACCACTTCATTATCAAGTCTATATCATATATGTATATAAATTAGTTTTGAAATACTTAAATCATACGTATCTTTCAAAAATTATGATGTGTTTAATATTTTTCAAAAATGTAATTTAAGAAACAACGCTCGCGCTTCAAGTAAGTAACGGTTTTATCTAGAAGCCATAGGTACTATATACACTTACAATTTGGCTTATGTAATAATATCATAAATATCTTTATAGTAATATACCATTTTTAGGGTTCCGTAGCCAAATGGCAAAAAACGGAACCCTTATAGATTCGTCAAGTCTGTCTGTCTGTCTGTCTGTCTGTCTGTCCGTCCGTATGTCACAGCCAATTATTTCCGAAACTATAAGAGCTATACTGTTGAAATTTGGTCAGTCGATGTATTCTGTGAACCGCATTAAGATTTTTACATAAAAATAGAAAAAAAACAATACATTTTGGGGGTCCCTAAAATGTATTGTTTTTGGAACTGAAACTCAATTTTTTTTTTTTCATCAGACCTATACGTGTAGGGTATCTATGGATAGGTCTTCAAAAATGATGTTGAGGTTTCTAATATCATTTTTTTCTAAACTGAATAGTTTGCGCGAGAGATACTTCCAAAGTGGAAAAATGTGTGTCCCTCATTTTTAGAAGTTAGAGGGGGGGGGGGGGCCTCTAACTTCTAAAATAAGAGTGATAAAACTAAAAAAAATATACTATGTTGTACATTACCATGTAAACTACCAACGAAAATTGGTTTGAACGAGATCTAGTGAGTGGTTTTTTTTTAATACGTCATAAATCGTAACACGCAATATACCTTTCATCCAATCAATACACTAGTATAAAAACATCGATCAAAGTTACAACGAACTACAAGAACTGTTATAATATATGATGTTACTTGCTGGTACGGAACCCTTCATGGGCGAGTCCGACTCGCACTTGGCCGCTTTTTTTTGTTAAGTGTGAGGGTTGTTATAAGTTTGAAGTGATTGAAATTTCCAGACCTTAGCTGGATCACTGTTTTGAACGGAGCTATGAATATATTGGCGTTGTGCATTCCTACACACCTTATTGCAGTGATTTCGCAAATTTATGTATTTTTCTTTGTTGTAAATGTCTGTCTGTAGATCTTGCTTTAAATTTAGATTTTGCTGCTGCTTTGCGCTTGATATTTTTTTAATTTCATCTGTAAGCCAGGGAGAAGGTAAATGTCTCATCTTAACAGGGCGAACCGGTGCGTGTACGTCATACAGAGCTATTAAATTGTTGTTAAATATCTCTGTCATTTCATCAACGAATGATGCCGACAGGAGAGGAACCCAATCGATCTTCTTTGCATCCTGTCTAAGAAGCTCAAGATCTATATCAGCAAAATTGCGCTGTAACAGAAGTCTCGACTTTGTCTTAGGAGGGCGGGTTTTGTATGAGAGAAAAAGGAGATCATGATAAGAAAATTCGTCTGCAGCGCACTGTCCATGTTTGGCAACGCGATCGCCTGACGAAATAAGAATAATATCAAGAAGAGAGGGTTAGCAGTTAGGAAAATTATGGGTGGCGTTAAGAGGAAGAAGTGAAAGGTTGTTAGATTCTACAATAGAGAGTAGTGCTGTGGAACGAGAGTCATTTTTCAGTAGGCAAGTGTTGAAGTCACCCATAATAATAGCTTGAGTATACAGTGGTAAAAAAGATTGTAAGATATTCACGAAGGAGGAAAAAAAGTTGACACGTAAGGATGGACAGTAGTAAACCCCTAATAATAGTTTTGAGTGGTGCAACTCAACTTTTACGAACAATTGTTCACCAGCGTTTAGTGGGAGTGGCTGAGGAGATATACTAACCACTTTATGCGGTATGTATTGTCGGAGATAAAAAGCAACCCCACCACCAGCACCCGCTGCCCGATCATTTCTTAAGAGTGTGTAACCAGGCAGAGAATAAGTGGACGAAGTAAGACAAGGCTTAAGCCACGATAAGTACCCGTGCGAAATCGGGCGGGCGGCTAGTCTAAAATAAATGTATAGTTGGTTCGCGTTAAGAATGCAGTGAGTCATCAGTGCAACTGTAGGGTAAAGGTGTGTTCACAGTGGTGTTAAAATTCAAATAAATTATATTTTTAAAGATTAAGTTTAATGAATTTAAAAAATACACATAAAAGCTATAAATCAAAAGTAGTAATTAATATTTTAGTGACCTTTTTTTGATGTAAATTATTGTAAATTATTTTTTGATGTAAATACCTACCGTATTTACTTTCAGCTACATCTTTTGTCAAGCCGTTAAGTGAAGCTAGTTTAAGTCAAAGTAGGCCAAATTACTCCCAAAACAAACACTTTAATTTTATTTATTTGTATATATTCAATGGCAGAACAAGATCATTTGCCAATTGTCCTTTCAGGTTAATCTGGATGCGCCACTTCATAAGTCGAAACTCCATGTTTTTTGAATATATGTAAGGACCGTCTCGACGAGGAGCAAATTTTGCAGAGAATTGTATCTCAATATTACTAATTGGATGTATCTCAATCAAGACCAAGTCTCTAATTTTATAACCTGGATCAGGTCTTCTGTTAGCGTTTGCTTTAAGTCTGTTCCTGTGTTTCCAGATTATCTTCAATGTTTTCTTTGGCAAGTGCTAAATCTTGAGTTAATTGTTTTAACATTGGAGTTATTCCATTAATAAAGTTCTCAGATTCTATTACACAACTTAAGTCATGTGTTAATTCGTACGTGGTTCTTAATTCACGACCAAATGTTAAGTACGATGGTGAGTAACCTGTTGTTTGACAAAATGCCGTATTCACAGCAAATCGGATTGCTGGTAATGTAGCTGGCCAATTGTGATGCTTGTCTTTAACCATCATTGCTATTTGAGATTTCCTATCTCTATTCTTTCTCTCTATACTTCATATACACGTGCAGGATCGGATTCCCAACGTGGAGATTTTTCGCCGGACGGGTTTGCAAGGCATGGAGAGCCTCCTGATGAGGGGTCAGTTGCGCTGGTATGGGCACCTTGTACGTATGGAGTCTTCCAGATTGCCAAAAAACGTTTTCTACTCGGAGATGAGCTTGGGTAAACGCCGGCCCGGAGGACAATATCTACGATTCAAGGATGTATTGAAGCGCAACCTAGCAGCAATAGGCTTGTCACCAAAGTTTTGGGAGGAAATGGCTGCTAATAAAGCGGAATGGTGCAAAACTGTGCACCGGGGCATTGAAAACTATGAGCGGCGCCGTCTGGAAAGCCTTGACGCCAAACGGCATCATCGAAAAACTCGTCCCAAGCCCTCCTACAAATACACCTACAACACGCGGGGTGACCTACACTGTGCCTCCTGTGACCGCACATTCAAAACAAAATTCGGTTTTGCTAGTCATGCACGGGCACATGAACACAGAACTCAAAATTGACAGGGTGTCGCCGTCGACGGATACGTCTGGGAGGACATCATAATCATCTTTATCTCTACGGTGTTTGGTTCAGGATGATAAGCGGGGGTATAAACTTGTTCTATATCCAAACAAAATGTAAGCTTTTGCATTACTGCTGATATGAACTGAACTCCGTTATCACTCACAAGTTTCTTTGGTAAACCGTAACGTAAGAATATATCATTTATTAATGTTTGTGCACAATTTTCAGCAGTCGCTTCTTTTAAAGCAAAAATTTCAATCCATCTGGAGGCGGTATCTTCCACAATAAAGATCCATCTCTCCCCAGAATGTCCTTTTGGTAATGGGCCAAATAAATTAATAGATAGCACTTCAAATCTGCAGCAGTTTGGAGTAGTTTGAAATAATCCAGCTGGTTTTTGATTTGAAGGTTTGTATTTTTGGCAATCGACACAAGTTTTAATATGATTGATTATATCTTTTCGCATTCCTTTCCAATAAATTTTTATATTTATACGTTATAGTGTGCATTCGATGCCCATATGTCCAGCAGTGGGTACATCATGATAATATTTTAGTATATTAGGTATTTCGTGTTTTGGTATTAGCAGTTTTGCATTATCGTCGTCTTGTTCTGGTGTATAACGAAATAACACTCCTTGGTACAAGAGAAATCCTTTCTTAATAAATTTTGTATATTTCTCAGATTCTTCTTTGTTTTCCAAAGTTTCTGTTAATAATTTCAATTCCTTGTCTTTTAGCTGTTCTTCTCGTATTTGTTTTTCATTAAGTTTAGGAAGTTCCATCTCTATACTGCAATTTATACAGTTTTCATTATGATTTGAACATGGTGGCCGGGATAATGCCTCAGCCACAACATTAGTACGTCCTGGCGTATACAATATCTTTAACTCATATGGTTGTAATTGAAGCGCCCATCTTGCAAGACGTCCGGTTGGGGTCTTCAGATTCATTAACCACTTTAGAGGTTGGTGATCTGTTATTGTAATGAAACGTGTACCTTCCATATAACCACAAAATTGTGATATAGCCCATACAATTGCCAAGGCCTCTTTTTCTGTTACTGTGTATTTACATTCAGCTGGACTCAGCAATCTACTTGTGTATTCTACAGGATGCTCATGCTCACCCTCCCCCGGGTTGGATTTTAAAACGAGTCACCCGAATTTGAGGGTTTTGGTGGTGTAGGGGGCTTAAGGGAGTTAGTCATAATCCCCCCAAAGTAATTTTGACTGCCGGAGGTGCGTCTAAATATTTTAAACAGTTTCCAAAAATTCTTAAATACTATTGCAATTATGCAAAATGGAACGTATTTTTATGCTTTAGTACAGTTTTTCAAATGTAATTTTAAGGTTTTATGAGAAAAACGTGAAACGATACGAAACCCGTCATCTTGGATGTATGATATTGACAGATAATGTCAAATTTGTTAGGTTAGGTCAATCTAGGTAATTATATTTTATATATTATGTGCTAAAGGAAATGTATAAGAACAGGATATAATTCTTAGGTTATTACTTAATAGCAATGTATTACTCCGAGTTGGCACAATCCGACTTCATTGAGTTAGGTTAGATGGCTAAGGCGGGAGCTTCACTGCGCTACGCTCCCGCCTTAGCCATCGTGGTTATTTTTCTTTAAACCACCCAGAAATAGGAGCCCCGCTTAGCGGGGCTCCGTTGACTCATAATTGGAGCCAGTTTGTTTATAATGTTCTTAAAGTGGAATAAACAATGTTTGTACAAATTTCTGTTCTTGATTTTTTCTAAGGGAACCAAGTATTTCCGGCAGGTAAAAATGGTGAGGGGGTTCCGACCCCTCCCCCCAACCACTCACAACCCCTTAATAAGGTGACGTATTTCGAAATTTTTACCGTCTTGCTACAAGGTTAATTAATTTAAATCAATTTCTTTCATATGGAAAGTCTATCAAAATTTATTAGTAGCTTCTACATACTAAATAAATGTCTGGTATAAAAAATTTGTAGTCTACTAATTAAAAAAAAAATACACACCTACATATGTATTTTTTCCTTGTAACATTCTTAGCAGTGTGCCGACTAATATTAACTCAAATCATAATATTTAAAAAGCGAGGCTGTGAGATGTAGATGAATTAACATGGGTACTTTACAAGATTACAGTCAGTATCATGGCTTGAAATAGTAAGATAGGGATAGATATAGATAGATAGATAGGTAGTGTTTTATCAATATTTACCTATGGTGCCGATACGTTTTAGTTGCAAGATTTTCAATAGAATACTGAATGGGATGATGTACTTTAATTTTGACTAATTACGTTCATCTTGTGCATACAGGAAATCTCTATACACAATTACAAGATGACAATATAATGACTAAAAACACATCACAACACTATGACTTGCCAGTTATTTATCAGTCGATAGGAGTAAATACAACATTATTTGAAAAAATACACCTGTAAATGCGATTATTGTCTTCCATTGTACCAGTGTCAAAGCTATAAAAAGGGGAATTATTTCGCATCAGGTGCTCGTTCTCTTGATCTGAATGCCTTTCAATAAACGATGCGCAATCAATCACTATCAAATACATACAGCCAAAGAAATATTTTCGATAATCCAATGGTTCAATATTTTGCTTTTGGACCAATAAATAGTTTAAGAATTTTTTTGTTACAAGTTCAAGTTTCAAACAAAGTTTAAAATTATTTTTAGGTTTCTTTCGTTATTATTTCATACTATTTTACATGCACTTTTAATACAAGTTAGAAACGTAACTAGCATAGATTCAAAAGTTTTTGAGTCATGAGTCAGCTCATGCTGACTTTAATCTCACCGCATTATATATAGTTTACAATGCATTGATGTACTGTCTTCTTGTTTTAAAATGTTCATTCAAAAATTCTTCATTGAAGAGCGTGTATTTAATTTTGTAATGGATCGGTAATATTGTACAAAACCCAAACATCGAATGGTAATTATTTTCATATTGTTCTTTTAATATTCTGTGGTAATACAACTTCTTCTAGTAACCTCATTTGAAGTGCATATATTGAGTCAATATGAGTTTTATATGTTCTTCCATAGCTTAATAAACCATAACCAATTATCGCTTTAACCAGAGCTATGTAAAGTTGACGTCGTATTTGATAGGGTAATTTCCTCTTTATGAAAGAAAATTTAGCCAGAATCCTCCTTTATTTATCACATACTAGATTTATATGGCTTTTTATCGACATGCGACTATCTATTAATAGACCAATATACTTCTGCTGACCTACTACATCGATAAACCTACAGTTACATCTGCTAGGTGGGCCTTTCATATTTTGATGAAGACATTCGTGCTTGTGTGCGATAAGACTCGGTTTCATGGATTCTCTGTTTTGAAATGTTTTTTAGTGGAAACACCACATACTCTTGGCTCCTGAGTCCCCGAGGAGCCGGAGATCCGAAGGGATTTTTCCACCCCGTCAACAAAAAAAAGGGGTATCACCCGGTTCCGGCTTGGCGTGGACTTCTGGGACACCCGGTATAAGATCCTACTCTGTGTACCTACATTCTATCAAATAAATGATTATGATTATGAAAAACATTTTATTGTCACAGATATGAACCGGCAGATAAACCATAAAAATCATTTGCACCCCTTTTTCATGGTGGCCGGAGAACAAGGGTTGCATCCCCACAAACTTGAATTTACCTATACACTAACATCGCCTTCATGCCTTAAAAAATAAAATTACATCCTCTGAGAAATGCACGCGAAGTCCAAAACTAGAGTTCAAAGCCGACAAAGACCTAGGGTATTATTTATTACTAGCTGCGCCCCGCGGTGCTACCCGCGTATTTTCGGGAAACTATAATTAAGGTATGCAAGTGTGTTGCCTAGCAACCTGTGAAGTCTTGACAGGAGATAAACAGTGATACATTTTGACATCTACGATTTATGTATTTTTATAATCTATAAAATATATCTCGATTATTGCAGTAAAAAGTAGCCTATGTGTTATTCTGATATATAAGCTATATTACTGTAAAGTTTCATCCAAATCCGTTCAGTAGTTATTGCGTGAAAGAGCAACAAACATACACACAGACACACATACACACATACTCACAAACTTTCACGTTTATAATATTAGTAGGATGTTTCGAGTTTGGCAACGATTTAAAAAAAAAATAGTAGATAGGTACCTATCTATACCTACATATAAATAAAATTGAACTGTCTGTTTGTAACGTACGATGAACAGATTTTAATTAAAAGTATATGAAAGTGTATATTATGTACTTCCATCAAAAAAGCTTTTTTTTTGTCTGTGTGTTTCAGCTGATCTCTGGAACAGCTGGACTGATTTTAATAGAACTTTCACTGGCAGATAGCTTATTACATAAGGAGGATACTTTTTAGACTAGCTTCGCCCTGCGGCTTTACTTCATAGTAACTGACTCACTAGCTAGCTAGCTTGCTAATAAAATGTTTTTTTTAAATTATATTGAGGGATACACTACAATTTTTAAATGTATTTCTTTTTAAATTCTCAATGCTTGTTCGAGATCAGGGATCTGTAGGTGATATAAATTAACTGTTGTTACCATCAAATATGTATTGTACTGAACTACCCTTTACCAATCTCAAACAAAAAAATAATATCCACGGTACTTATAATAATAACACCGGTACACAAAAGTTACCGCGATTCAGTTAACCCTAACAGCGCCATCTATGAATTGACAACTTAAACTAAAATTACAAAATAAATTTATCTATTAATATTGTCAACGGACAGATATACATGTATATACAAATATATGTGTATAAAAATATGTAAGCAAACATATTAAATGATCGACCTGAACAATGTTCTTTGCGAATGTTGTTAAGGCCTCAAACACACGAGATTTTTTTTTAACGGACTTCAAAAAAGCGTTCAAGTATCAAGTTGCATAATATTATGGTCTATTTCCAACAACCAAGCGTGGTGTTTTAAAAACGCACTCGTGTGATCATATATTTGGGAATGCATTTGTTGTATTTGAACGCTTTTTTAACGCCCGTTAAAAAAACTCTCGTGCAAATGAGGCCTTAAAGTAGGTTCAATTTTTAAAGCATTTATTTTAATGTAAAAATTTGAAGAATTTAATATCGTTTTCTCTGAGATTCCATCATCAGATCCTGCCATCATTTTAGATAGGCCTCCTAAGGAATATAATCTTTCGAACACAAAAAAAACAATCGTTAGAAAGTCTAAAAGTTGATGAAGTTATCGAGTTATAAACATACAAAAGAATACAAAATCGAAATGCGAACCTCCTCATTTTATTGAAATCGGTTGGTAATGGTATTACAAACTTTATTATTATTACTTTCTCCTGCATATATATTCTTGTGTAAAGCCTTAGCTATAATACAAGTAACTTTAATTTTATTAGAGAATAAATATTTGTTATTGTTTTCAGTTTAAATATACAGGCAAAATGCTGAAGAACTGCAACACGGCGAACTCACAGATTCTATGGGGGTGGATGACAGTGAGTCGCTGAGTAATTAGTTTACTAAATAAAAAAATATTTAACACGGATGTGAATCCATACTAAATATCAATTCATGCAATACGTGATATTGTTTACATTTAAATGATAGTGTTATTTTAATTTTTATTTACATACAATGTTTGCATTTCTTCTAGCATTTTGTTAAGAAGAGTAGGTATAGGTAATAGTTACTCTTTCACCGTACATATTATATTTACTTAGCATTTCGTTATTTTTGTACGAAGATTTGCAAGTAAGCATATTTTTCAAGTTAAGCCTCTATAACTCCTGAACTAACAAAGTTTGATTATCTTAACCGTATATTATCTCCTCAGGCAATAGAGCTAGCGTTAGATGCGATACGGGGCCAGAGATCCGCACACTCCTTGGCAACGGGCCCTGTGATAGCTGATCCCTTCATCTCGCCTTTGTTGTTCACTATCACGCCTGCGTTGTCTTCAAAGTATATAAGCACCCCGTCCCGCCTTCTGAATGGTTTCCGTTGTCTGTAAACGACTGCCGGCATTACTTTTTTCCTTAGTTCAGGTTTTCCCTTCTTGACAGTAGCTACAATCATGTCTCCAGATCCAGCAGCGGGAAGCCTGTTCAGGCGACCCTTGATACCTTGGACTGCAATGACATACAGGTTTTTGGCACCTGTGTTGTGTGCACAGTTATCTAAGCCGTTATGACTTTCCTTTAAATTTCAGCACATGGACTACTTATTTATTTTCTAGCACTAATTATGTGCACGGACGGACAAACGCATGGACGGACGGACGGACGGACGATCGTACGGAGGGATGGACGGACGGACGGACATGACGAATCTTTAAGGCTTCCCAGTTATAATTTTACCTAACCGTAAAAACTTTGAAAGAGCCGTATTTTTATAGAGTTGTCTTAAGTATC
Organism: Phragmatobia fuliginosa; assembly: GCA_932526445.1. Lineage (NCBI taxonomy): Eukaryota > Metazoa > Arthropoda > Insecta > Lepidoptera > Erebidae > Phragmatobia > Phragmatobia fuliginosa. The sequence goes on along the minus strand of OW052064.1, from coordinate 6,949,386 downwards.
CGTTGAACATCATTACCTGAAAACAGTTTTAATTTCACATACAATTAAAAATTGGCGGTGTCTTATGCCCGTGCCTATGAGAGCACTTTAAGCCGTCGGTCGCGGTTGTCATGAACATTCATGACAGTCGCTAGTTGGAAGTCAGTGCCCTCAAATATACTGACAACTAGTTCAAACATCGAATTCATTTCGCCCTCAGCGTTGCGGAGGTCCAATGCCAGTCGCCCCGTATAAAAACTGATATTCAGGTAAAAACTGTTGAACTAGTAGCCGACCCCAAATAATCTTGGTAATAATAAATGTTTAATTTCATATACAAACCTAAACGTTGTTTTTAAAATAGAAAGCGTTATATTATCAGATGAAACTCCTTTCATTTCATATCAACTCACCGTCGTGGTTCCGTACATACCACGCACCAAATTTATTTAAAAGGTTATGTTTAACAAAAACAATTTCTTTTAGTCAATAATAGTCTAGTGTAGCAGTGTAAACATATTATTTCGAACCGACTCCTCCAAAATTTAATATAATAAACACTTAAAAATTCGGCCAAATGCGTGTCAGGCCACGTTAATGAGGTTCTGTTGACACCCGTAATGGTACGCGTATTTAAAATCATGTCCAGTAGGTGATTGTTAAGTTTACCTATTATTTCGTTATTTATAATACTTAAGACGACTCTTTAAAAATATGGCTCTTTCAAAGCTTATACATTCGTCATGTCCGTCCGTCCGTCCATCCGTCCATACGTCCGTCCACCCTTCCATCCGTCGGTCCGTCCGTTCATCCGTCCTCGACTCACTGCCCAAATTAGAAAGATGAAAATTTGCATAAATATGTATTTTTATTACGTCGACAATGTGTTAAAATAAAATCACGAAAAGTATTTTTATTTGGGGTAATTCCCCTACACGTAAAGAGGAGATGTTTTCTTTTCGCGAGGTATTCCTTTGTGTGATAAATGATACCCATCATTACTACGGGGACGATTTTTGAGTGAGTGCACTTTACAAGTTAGAACTCCTAAATTAACAAAGATAGCTCTGGTTAAACATTTACGGTTTTTCTTTAAAATTCATTACATAGGCTTTCATCATGCTTTTTTTTAGTTTTTTGAGCCAGTCGTTAGAGAGGGGACGAGGGATGCCCTGTCTTAACAAAAAGAATTCATTTAAAGTTTATTAGCACGCAAACGGATATCAATATCAAAAAATCATCTTAAAAACCTCTTATTATTTTTAAGAGACCTATCTATTGATGCCACACATAATGTAGTAGACAGGAGACTAAAACTCATCCCCACTCTACGTTTGTGTGAGCTAAACTAAATTAAAATATTTATCGTGATTTTATTTTAGCACTTTGTCGACGTGATAATAACACATAATCCAAATGACACTTATGGCTACTATGAGATTTACGGGCCCATACTCAAGTGAGTCATATCAGTATAAACTATAACAACTCAGATAACTTTGTTTGTTCAGAAGTTATGGAGGAACTTGTAAAATTCGTTAACTTGGAAAACTTGGTAATTAAATAATAAGTAAACATAACAATTGTCTATTATTATTCATTTTTTTTAGGATTAGATTCATGACACGTCTGAGATGACATGGTTGACATTCAAAATAAGTAAAAAGTAAGCTACGTTAATATTATATCGTAGTCGGTGTGAGTCATTTACGAACGCGCTACCACGCCTACATTTCCATTAAGTAGGGAGGAATAGAATATGAACACGTTTTATTGTTTACTCTTAATTATTATTGTTATTGTAGGATTATGCATTATGTTATAAAAGCTACATGTTTTCTATGGATGTCCCCAACACAGGTAAGCATGATCCCCAAATATGAAGCATGTGTCGCGGTGGCTCTGGTGGGTAACAAAGAATAAAGGCGTATAAAATTGTATCTCAAATTCGATAAGGAATAAAACCCAGTTTTTCAAAATGTAAAATAAGAGCTGATGAACTTACGTGCATAGTGCCATAGTGTGGGCCGCCATTCTTTACTGTCTGCATTCGCGTCAATGTGTGGTTTCTTCCACTCTTGGATTCTGCTCATGCTTTCCATCAGGCGGGGTAGAGTCAATTTGGTAGGCTATATATAAAAAAAAATGCATAGTGCCTGCATTACCTACTGGCCTGCGTTTTTAAAAACATACTACTCAATTGGCGTAGATGGCTGATATAAAGTTAAATCGAATTAGTTTAGCCATGTTTGCCTTTTTGCCGAACAAAAAACAGTTTTAAAGTAATATAGATTCAGTAAAAAAAATTAATATATTGTATAAATACAATCCTAGTACTGCTCATGATACGCAAACAATATTTAACTGACGATAAAAATTACAACCCCAATGTAAACGCAAAAGTAAACAAATAACTAAATCTATAAAGCTATTTTTTTTTTTTTTTTTTTTTTTTTTTTTTATATTTAAGCCTGCCAAAGTGACTCTACTCTGCCTGATGGAAAGCATGAGTAGAATCCAGGAGTACGAGTCACCATGCTTATTGTGAGGGTAGGCAATGTAGCATGGTGACCCCTACCATGGCAGCCTGGTTAGATTATTCTGCATCATTCTCCCGGCCTTCGAAGGGCGGGAGAATGATGCAGAATGATTGGGCCTCCGGTATATGTGTTAATGTCAGTTGTCTAGTACAAATTACAAGTTCTGCTTAATTTGGGGCTAGATGATGTTATGTGTCTAATGTCAGAAAAATAATTCGCCGAGCGGCCTTATATAAACTACTGTTCTTGGTATACTGTGGTAAAAAACCCCCACCGTTGCCGTATCGTTAATAGTTGAAAAACATGGGTAACCTAGTATTTACTCAGTTTTACAATACAGAGGCGCACAGTGACGAGCGTCGTTAAGTTAATATTGAAATTGAATTAGTTGCGCAGCTGTGTATCGAGTTTATTATTGTGTGTATTACGTGTCTAACGCAAAGTTCATAGCATCAGATAAATATTTATGATAATATATTTAGTTTTACATAACTTTATTTAACGTATCGACCAATGTCAAAAAAGATAAAGCTAACAAGCATTAATTGATCTGCTGTGTTAAATGTGAAAGTAAAAAGCAGCCAAGTGCGAGTCGGACTCGCCCATGAAGGGTTCCGTAACATCATATAAAAGTTCTTGTAGTTCGGTTTTGAGTTTTTGAGTTTCAGTTCCATGTACGGAGACCCCCAAAATGTATTGTTTTTTTCTATTTTTATGTAAAAATCTTAATGCGGTTCACAGAATACATCGACTGACAAAATTTCAACAGTATAGCTTTTATAGTTTTGGAAATAATTGGCTGTGACATACGGACGGACAGACAGACAGACAGACAGACTTGACGAATCTATAAGGGTTCCGTTTTTTGCCATTTGGCTACAGAACCCTAAAAACGTCATATTATTACCTACTATCAAAATGTCATATCATCACACATACATACCTATATGTATCTATCAATTATAAATTGCATACAGTTTTAAAATGCTTGTTGTAGGTATATTGTAGTCACTTGTTGATTGCAGGAAAAATTTCCATCTTAGATTCCTTACATTCATAGGGCTGATTATTCATGCGGTTAATTTGGACTGAATTGTCAAGCGAAGAAGATCACATAGGTACATATGTAAGTTATATAAATTTTGAGAGAACCCCAATGTTCACTTTGTGGTCTCCAAAAGGGGGGCGCGCATGTTAGCTCGTCGCGCTCGCGCCGAACCTGGGCGCCTGGGGCTGCTTCTGTTATAGTGACAGATGGCCAGGATCACCTGTCACTCCCAGACATGCGCTTATGAAGGTCGAAGATCGTTTCTCGCAACCGTGTTACGGAGCGAGAAAATCCTCACTAAATGGTCACACTAAGATCACGCCTCCGCTCCCCCACGCCGGTCATTCTGCCAGTGGCATAAATTTCTCCTCCAAAAATTTAATTGAACTTAAAAATGTGTTGTGATCACCAATAATCTAATCCTTGCTATTAATATTATAAATGTGAAAGTAACTCTGTAGATTAGAGATATAGATTTATAGATTTGCCATGTCCGTTCGTCCGTCCGTCCGTCCTCGACCTACCGCCCAAACAGTTGGTGCAAAAAAGATGAAATTTTGCATGAGTATGTATTGTTATTACGCGGACAAAGTGCTAGAAAAATATTATGAAATATATTTTTATGTGGTGTATATGGCGAACTTATAGGTCGATATCGAATATCAATTACTGTGTACACTTTTGCAGCCATGTTTATAAATAAGTACTGTTTTATTATTGTAACATTACTTACTAAGGTATATATTAAGTATGGACATGTTTTGCTCTTACAGCTACATTATATATTCTAACACTATCGCTACAATGCTTGTAATTGCGACTTCATCTCAACAAGATAAAGAGTGTCCGAGTGCTACGTAATCGATATGTCAAATATGCTGAGGTAGCTTGATATGCTTATCTGTTGTATAAATTCTATCAATTACTTTAAACAATACATGACGTAGGAATAATACTTCCCACCAAAGAAATTTACAATATATGACGCAGGAATAGTGTACCTCCCCTACATGTGGGGACATTTTTTTTTCTCGCGTCTACCCATCGTTTGGGGTATCACTAGATAGGTCTTTTATATGTATTGAGATTCCTAAAACAATTTTTCGATTTAGGTATTCGTTTATGACCTATTCAATTTGAAATTTCATTTTTTTCTAAAAACTAAACCTACTCCTCTCTAAAAGCTAAACGGCTTGCTCAAAAGATTTGAAAATAATCACGATAGTAGTCCCTAGATTGAACTTTCTAGAAAAACTATAGTGGTTTGGATCACTTCTTTAATATAGGAGTTATAGGGGCCTTCCTTGTAACATGCACTGACTTGGAAAATTTCGTACAAAAGTAAATAAATAATAAGTTAACAAAACAATTGTCTATTGGATGCGGAGGGCGGTGGCGGTAAAGCGGATTTCGAAGCGGTGCGCCGCGCGGTAATGCGGTTTGCGCGCCTGTACGGGCGATTGGATTTAACGCGGTTTTGCCCAGTTTGGTCATAGACAATCGCAAGAATGGATGCTGAAGTGGTGGCAGCAATCTGGCTTTTAGCCTATATACTGTGGAGGTCGGCCGGTATCCACAGATTTTAACGACTTTGATGTCGGGTGTTATAGACTGTCCTTGTCGTAGGCCGGCCAATTAAGGCAAGCCCTTCGGTCAACAGGTTCCCAGCATATCCTCCTGGAGCCATCAGTCGGGTCGTTGTTGAGTCCTTGTTGGTTACGAAATGAAAGAGGTTGGCTAAGCCTCTCTCACCGGCGCGGCGGCAACCAAGTGCCTGTCAACCCCTGATTAAACAGTGTGCTGACCCGCTGCACGATTCCCTATGAATCCTACTCCCGATCTCTGCCTTCACTCATCCAGTCTTCTCTGATGAACAGAGAAGTACTGAGAGCGATCCCCCCCTTGTCGAGTTATTCGCCAACAGCCAATAAGGGAAGTCAATGACTGCCGCCCAGGGTGCACCGGTCCCCTGTTTCCGTTCCCCACAGACACATTGGTCGGAAAACAACAATTGAAGTCGCACGTGGAGGTTACTCGACCAGCACCCCGTTGAATCCGAACCTACAGAATCTTCACTATTTTTACTTGGTCGAGGTTCATTATTACATCTCGATTCGAGGGAAGTACCGGGCGGCTTTCAACTCTCTCTGGATAGAGTTTCTTTTTGCCGTACGTAGTGGGCCTTAACAACCGCGAAACTTGGTACATGGTTGCACACACTCTTAATCATCACGTAGTTAAAAACACGTTACTTATGTTTGTAACATTCTCATATTTTTTTCTATAAGTGTATCTCCATCATATTTTTTCTAAGCTGGAGTTAGCTACTTCCTACTTAGTGAGCGTATTAACTCAATTATATTGTATTCAGGAACATAGTCTTGCGAACTTCTCTTCTGTAGTTTGACGTCGCTTATGACATTTTTTGTATATTTCAAAACAAAATCCCAGTGCCGTGCCTTTTGCCGGATAGCTTTTGATTGCATTTCAATCTGCATTTATTACCGCACGGACCTTATATTTTTTGATACTGTACCTTGCCCGTTTTGTATATGAATTACTAACCAAAAATATTCTTAAATTTTCTATCAAATGTGGGCAATAATTTTTTATAAGCACGTCGTTTTTTAACTAAATCTATGTTTGATCTAAAACTTGACGACGATGATATTGCAGGAATATAGTTATGGAATTAACTAAGTATATTGAACAAACTAAAAAAAGTCGGCAAAGTGCGTGTCAGGCCACGCATAGAATAGGGTTCCGTATTTACCCATAATGGTATGTGACTTTCGTCGTGTCCAATAGATAATAGTTATGTTTGTCGTTGTATTTCGTTATTAGGGTTCCGTTGCGTAATGGCAAAAAACGGAACCCTTATAAATTCGTCATGTCTGTCTGTCTGTCCGTCCGTATGTCACAGCCTCTTTTTTCCGAAACGATAAGAGCTATACTGTTGAAACTTGGTCAGTAGATGTATTCTGTAAACCGCATTAATATTTTTACACGAAAATAGAAAAAAAGCAATAAATTTTGGGGGTCTCCATACTTAACTGAACTGAAACTCAAAAAATTTTTTTTCATCAAAACCATACGTGTATATATACGTACGGGGGCTATAGATAGATCTTCAAAAATGATATTGAGGTTTCTAACATAATTTTTTTTTAAACCGAATAGTTTGCGCGAGAGACACTTCCAAAGTGGTAAAATGTGTGTCTCCCCCCCCCCTGTAACTTCTAAAATATAAGAATCATAAAACTAAAAAAAAAATATATGATGTACATTACAATGCAAACTTCTAACGAAAATTGGTTTGAACGAGATCTAGTAAGTAGTTTTTTTTAATACGTCGTAAATTATAAACCGCAATTTACATTTCTTTCAATCAAAACACTATTAATAAAACATCGATGAAAGTTACAACGAACTACAAAAACTTTTATAAACTCTTTTGCAAAAAAAACGGGCACATAAGCAAAGAACTATTTTATAGTTACTATTTGTTTGTTTGACAATTTTAGGTATTGTTATCCTCAGAATTTTATAAATTAATTAGGATGGAATAGTTTTCATCAGTTTTATCATAACATTTTGATTAAATTATTGAGAAATAATGTTTAGGCTCAAAACACTATTATTGTACCTGCTCGCTAAATAAAAATGAAACGCGTTAATTTCTTTGTTTTTATTGAATATATTAAAAGCAGTTAAAAGTTTAGTATTGAGTGTGACCCCCTCTTGCTGAAATCACGGATTGGATTCGTCTGGGCATGCTAGCGAGTATATCTTTTATGGGTTATTGGGGAATACGTTCCCACTCCGCGGTAATAATATTCTTTAGCTCTCTCATGGTCTGCGGAGCCGGCTGCACTGATCTCAGTCGTCACTTCAGAACGTCCCAGACATGCTCTATGGGATTGAGGTCCGGACTTCTAGCTGGCCAGTCCAAACGACGAATTCCGACTTCTAGCACATAAGCTTCCACATATCGCCAGACCGGTGGGCGCGAGCGTTGTCGTCCATAAAAATTGAGTTTTCGCCAAGAGCGGTTAAAGCGGGTTGTGCTTATGGAATTAGAACTTCCGTTATGTATCGGTGTCCAGTCAGTGTACCGTTTTCGATGAAGACTAACTCCGTACGATCCATAGAATTTATTCCTGCCCAAAACATAACAGAGCCCCCTCCATAAGGTGGGATTTCTTCAAAACATGCCTCTGCAAAGCGTTCTTCTCGTCTACGTAGCACTCGCCGACGTCGGTCTTCACCATGCAGAGATATCCTGGCTTCATCGGAGAACAATACCCTATCTCAGTCTTCATGAGTCCATGAGGCACAATTTCGAGCGAAGCTAAGCCTGGCAACTCGATGTCCACGGAGTAATTTAGAGCCGCGTGCTGGGCGATGACTGTGTATATTAGTAGTGAGAAGCCTCCTCCTGACCGTCCATAGACTAATTTGCACATTTCTTACTTCTTCGAGTCTGTTCTTGAGGTCCACATAAGAAGATTTGCGAATTCTCAACGCTTGACTAACTAGAAAACGATCATCCCGTGATTCGGTACATGTCTTTCTGCCAGAACCAGGCCTTCTCTTGACGGAACCGGTCTCTTGATAGCGCTGCCAGGTCCTTTGAACTGACGACCGACTTACATTTAGCCTCTGAGCCACGAAGCATTGGCTACAACCTTCTTCAAGCAGCGCAATAATTTTGCAATTAGAGTCGATATTAACTATAGGGAATTCGCGCCACAAAATGTAGTTAAAAGTTGTTTTCTTTGAAAACCAAGCTCAGTCAAAAATTAGAATTTGGAAGGTACTCTTATAAACATTATGGCACTTTTATAACTGGCCAGTAACATGTTTAAATGATTGAAACCTATTTGGTATTTTATTTTTTCAGCGGGGAAGAAAATCGAAACCGCCCGTTTTTTTTTTGCAAATGAGTGTATGATGTTACTTGCTGCTATGGAACCCTTCATGGGCGAGTCCAACGCGCACTTGGCCGCTTTTTTTGTAGATTTCAAAGTATGCGTATTTTACAAGTTAAGCCTCTGTAACTCCTTACTAAAAAAGTTACGTGAGCCGTTATAGTGTTCCTTTAAAGTTCATCACATGGCCAACCATCACGATTTTTTTCAGATTTATCGAGCCAGCTGTTTTGGCAACCTCTCAATGTTTTTAAAAGATATATCTAATCCCTAAAAAACGAGCGTAATCCAAATTAGTAACTTAATATTGCCCACTATTTTACTTTTACTTGTCTAAAGTTACAATTTCGAAGAATATGTTTTGTGTATTGAGTACTGAATATCTATATTGCATCGCATTAACACTGGTCTGCGTTTTTCATAGTAAGCGTCAATCCCCCAAAGTGTCAAGTAATAATTATAGGTAGCCCCAGAATGATAAGTAGAATAGACACATGAAAATTGCCAGCGATCGCTTACAATGACTCCATGATACCGATTAGCCCATCTGTTAAAGATCTTGGCCAATGGATTGATACCAGCCTCACTTGGCAACCTCATATTGCGAACGTAAGTCGAAGAGTCACGGGAACCTTGCGGTCAATGTATCGACTTAAGACTTTCTTCCAGTATGTGGAAGATCATCAAGTGCATCAGTTTTGTAGTATGTACCAAGCTGATGCTTGTACAGACTTTGATCTACCCAATTATTGATTATTGTGATGACCTACACACACAATACAACAAACTTGACCGAATTCTCAACAATAATTGCATTCGGTTCATCTTTAACCTCCGGAAGTAAGACCGTGTTTCCACCTATTTCACCCAGTTGTCATGCTTACCTATAAGACAGCACTATACTACCCTTTATTCTCTTCTCGATAACCCTACAGCTCCCACGTATATCACTTCACTGTTTATGTCACTCAATTCCAACCATGACAGATATATTCGTTCCTTTAACAATAGTTTACTTTTTTGTTCAAGACACACCTCCTCTCTTGTTCACTTTTTCTTTGCTATAGATTGTATAGCAAATGTTCTCCTGTGGAATGAGCTGCCAGTTGAGATCAGAATGTCAACAAATCGTGACAAGCTTATAGCTGAAGTTTAAGACAGCTAACAGAAGTATCCTCATGACCTCATCACCTCAGATATTTATATAAAACTAAATGAGTGTATTCAAATATTTATGTATATAAATATATATTTGTGTATGTATTTTAAATAAATTTGTATATGTCTATGTATTTTACTAGGAATGTTATTACTAACCATAAATCCATGTATAAAAACTTTTCTCATTTTAAATATTTATATGCACCTTATAAAGGTAGTAGAGCCACGCTGATTTCAGCACGAATGGGCCGGCTCGACCGGGGCAGTACTACCCTCACACTGAAAGCCAGCCTAAAATGACAGCATCCGTGCTGTCGTCTTTCGATGGTGAGTGTGAGACCGGAGGCCCAATGATGCAGGGGTGACAGTCATCGTGGTATGTGTGCGAGCAGAGTAATATTCGTGTAGTCATTGTGTGGGGGCGCGGATGGAACCGTCGGCCAGGACACGTAGAAACGGTGGTGCCGCTGGCCGCCCGCGGCATAGAGAGGGGCCCAGCCATGGTTAACCACCCTGAGAGGCTGCCCCGTCAGGTCGCGCATAATCTCGGAGTGGCTCGTCGTGCCGGTTGGTGACCGGATGGTGGGACCCGGCGACCACTTCCGGGACGGTACGGGGGCCCTTCCGTCCGACGGTTCGGTCACCGTCTCGCCACACCGTTACATGCCGACACAGCATCCCGAGTCTCGGTATTACACTGCCGCGATGACTGTCATGCCTTTCACGTCCTTTTACCCCTCTAGAAACAATGGTAGCATAAAGAAAAAGTCATAAACGTTCAACAGCGGCATCCTCTTCTCCCACCAACCCGCTATTTGATGTGGAGTTCACAAAAATTCGTGGACTCCATACAAACCTCAACGCCGTCCACCAACACCTCGAGACGGCACGCCCGACGGCTCCGTAAGAAAAAGCATAGCCTTTTTCTTACGGAGACACAAATTTGCCACCCTGCCGACATGGCATATCTCCTCTATCCCGGCTATTTACTGGAGAAGTGCTTCCTCGCGAAGGCTGGGGTATGTCTTTTCGTTAGGGCGGATGTATGTTGTCGCCGTCTGCGCTACCTTGAGGACCCATCTTTCTCCATCCTCTGGCTTCACGTAGATTTCGGATCCATAATCCGACTCTACGGGTGTCTTTATCGGTCCCATTCCGAAGATTATGAGACAACCCGTCTTTTCGGTCACCTGAGTCAGGCAGCGGATATAGAGCAGGAACAGTTTCCGACCGCCGAATTGGTAGTTTTGGGAGACTTTAACGCTCACCATGAGTCCTGGTTGGGATCTTCCAGAACTGATCACGCGGGTCGAACCTTTCACGCATTCGCACTCACGCATGACCTCGCCCAGCTGGTACTCCAGCCCACCAGGATACCAGACATACTGAGTCAAGCGCCCTCCTTGCTAGACTTGCTACTGACGAATCATCCAGCGCAGTACAGTGTGTCGGTTCTCGCCACTCTGGGATCCTCCGACCACTGCCTGGTGTCCACCGCTGTGCCTCATGCTGCCTAACCACGACCTGTATCAGTGAGACGACGATTATGACATTACTCGTCAGCAGATTGGGATGGTATGCGGGACTGTTTTGCTTCCATTCCGTGGGTTCAACGTTGCCTTGGAGGTAGGGATGTGTCGCAGAGTGCATCTGCCGTCGCTGACGAGATCACTGTCGGCATGGAATACTATATCCCCCACAGTAAGGTCGCCAGCGCCCGTACTCGCCCCTGGTTCGATCGCGAGTGCACCTATGCTGTTGCATACAAACAATTCACTTACCGCGCCTGGACCAGGGCCCGCGCTCACGGTGACCCTGACGTTGATCTTCTTAAAGCAGCTTTCAATAAAGCCAACAAGGAATGCAAGAGGGCTTACAAAAGAGTGGATGCCCAGCGCATTGCATTGGTTATTGGCAAAGAACTCGCGACGGGCCGAAACCGTGCAGGCTAACCACTGCCGGCCCTCACTACCACCGCTGAAATATTCAGATGGAACACTGGCCCACTAGCCGCAGGAGAAAGCGCAACTGTTTGTTGATCTCTTTGCGGCGAACTCCCGAATCGATGACCGTAGCATGGATCCGCCTACTATTCCACCGTATGACTCTACAATGCGGGATATTCGTATCCGGCAAAAGGATGTTCTTTCGGAGCTGCGGTCACTCGACGTTCGGAAAGCTAGTGGACCTGACGGTATTCCGGCGATAGTACTGAAGACCTGTGCACCGGAGTTGTCTCCTGTATTGACCGCCTATACCAATTATCGTATTCCTCAGGAATTGTCCCGGAGGCTGCTCCAACCCGGCCAATTACCGACCTATAGCTGTCACCTCCATTCTATGCAAGGTGTTTGAGCGGATTATCAACAGCCAATTAGTCCGTTACCTAGAGGATCACTCATTGTTAAATGATCGGCAATATGGCTTCAGACTGAACCGATCCACAGGTGATCTTCTAGCGTGCATGACACCTTTGGGGTGAGGATATGGATAGGCATGGGGAGTCTCTGGCCATCAGCCTCGATATGGAAAAGGCCTTCGATAGGGTCTGGCACCGTTCGCTTCTCTCCAAGCTTCCGGCATTCGGCCTGCCTCCCAAACTCTGCAGCTGGATTGCCGCTTTTCTGCACCAGCGCCGCATTAGAGTCCTTTGCCGCGGCCTCCAACTTTCAGCAGATAAATGCTGGTGTACCTCAGGGCTCTGTCTTGTCACCTACACTGTTTCTTCTCCATATCAATGACATGTTAGCCCTCGGCAACATACATTGCTATGCAGACGACAGCACTGTTCATAGTCGATATTTGGGAAACCCTACTGCTAAGACGGCGGATATTGAGGAAAAGCGAAGGGAGCTTGTCGCTGAGCTCGACCTGGTTCTGAGCCGATTTCTCAATGGGGTGATGAGAATTTGGTCAAGTTCAACGCCAAGAAAACACAGGTGTGCGCACTCACTACAAAAAAATCTCCATTCCTTCCTCTCCCCACTTTTCAGAACACTCAACTGCCACTACAGGACAAGTTCGGTTTCCTGGGCATGGATATTTGCCGGGATCTCAACCGACGGGAGTACATTGAGAGCGTCACCAAGGTGAGCACCTTGTTGATCACACCTAGCTTCCGCGAGGAGAGGTGACCGGTTGCAGCGGCGAGCAGTCCGCATTATAAATAGTCCCAAAACCACCGAGTTCCTTGAGCCTCTGCAGTAACGGAGAGACATCGCCTCTATGGCGGACCTCTATCGCCTTTACCATGGATATTGTTCTGAAGAGCTCTTCCAACTGATCCCTCCTTCTCCCTTTCTTTACAGGACAACAACGTGCTGGACTCAGATAAAGTCACCGCTTAAAAGTCTTCCACTTTAAAGTCGCCACTTTAAAGAATACGCACCAGAACAAAACGGTTCGCCTCTTCTTTCCTATGCCGAGAAGTCAAAGACTGGAACTCACTACCATTTCACGTGTTTCCTTCCCACTATGATCCTGGGTCCTATAAGCGGGGCGTGAAAAAGCATCTCACTAAGCCGCCATAGTGTGGGCCGCCATACATTATTGTCTGCATACGCAGCAAGTGTGGTAGCCCCCACTCTTGGATTCTGCTCATGCTTTCCATTACGCAGGGTAGAGTCACTTTGGATGGCTTAATATAAAAAAAAAACCTGCCGCGTCCCTTACTGCACCAATTCAAGCTTGACTGGTAAATAATGTTATGTGGCATTAAGTCCGCCTCGTGCAATTGAATTCAGCAAGTATAAATAAATGAAAAAAATATATAATTGTGTGAAGGAACGGGTGACGTGTTCCTCCAACACAAAGGGAGGATCTTTCGACCAGGCGAGGTGATCGTGCCTGGTGGGCCACTACGCAACAGTTGATGTTGGGATGTTGTATGTATGTGGCGCGAGAACTTCTCTATCACGATTCAGGATAAGTAGTTACTCCGTTCGTTTCGTGTTTTCTTCGTAATTCAGTGTTTCTTCACTAGATGGCGCTTTTGTATGTTTTCGTCGCGCTGTATATGGAAGTCGCCACAATTGCATTGTAAATAAATTATGTGATGTTTAATAAAAGATATGACTATAGAGATTAGATACACGCAAACGTCCACAAAAGTACAGTATAAATTGAAGGGCTGATTAAGTTACTTCGAGGAAAACAATCTTAAGTGTCATTCTGCTAACACTACTAGCATTCACGAAAATATGTACAACGCTGAACTTTACCAAGAACGTAACATTCTTCAAAAACGTGATGCAATTGCATGTTTGGATCAATATGCAGCGAATTTAAAATGGAAAAAGAACAACAGGATCATGGATGTAGGTTGCGGCGATGGAGGCGTCACAAATATTTTAATGAAATATGTTCCAACTGACTACAAGCTCGTTGGAAGTGATATAAGCAAGAATATGGTGAAGTTTGCAAACGAACATTATTGCAACGAGAAAACTTCTTTCATAGTGCTAGATATTGCAGGTTGTCTTGTAGATTCAATGAAGGGCAAATTTGACCAGGTCTTCTCATTTTACGCTCTTCACTGGGTTTTAGATCAAAGGTGATTATTTATTTTGTAACTAATATTTTAGTGTTTTGTAAAAATATTAAAAGGAACATCGCAAGCATATCGTATTTAATGACGTCACTAAACTATGTAAGTATATTATATCTTAGTAATAAATCGTAATCAACAGCATAACATCCATACTAATATTATAAATACGAAAGTAGCTTTGTCTGTCTGTCTATTACACTTTCACGATTAAACCGCTGAAACGATTTTAATGAAATTCGGCAGTGGCGTGTTGAGACGCGGGAAGAAGCTAAATTTATATATAATTAATAAGGCTATGAGAATTTATAATATAAGTTTAATTTACATTACCTGATACCTTTTTGGCGGTTTTTAGCAGTTATAATATTATTTCATGACTAGTTGAGCTCCGCGGTGTTACACGCGGTTATTATTGTAAATCCCAAGTAACGCCGCGAAGGGAAGCTGTAAAGAAATCGCTTAAGTTACTCATTATCTCATCAGCTAGCTGCGAGTGAATTTCCCATCAAAATCGATGTAGCCGTTCCAGAGAATAGCCGGAACAACCATATAGACAGACACTTAAAAAAAATGATTTTTGTTGGTAATGTAATATATACTTTCATACGAATTTCGTAAAAAGCTGTTAATTTGAAATTAAGTAAGAAAAATCAACATTTAATTGCGGGAAAATTTACACAGATCGCCGATTCGATTCCCAGCACTAATTGTGCGAAGGGCACTATGATTTTTGCTTTGTTTGAGTTTGTTGTTTGAGTTTGAGAATAAGTATCTAGTATTAGATATGGTTATTATAGGACAATGGACAACCGTAGAATTTGCGCTCACATCATATGTGCTTCCGTAGGTACTTTGGAGTTGGGAGACATTTATGGCGTCGGTAGATTTTTTAATTGATGTAAGTCACGGATTGTCAGGACGATAATATTTTTTTAAACATAATTGAAATACTCATATTATTAGTTATCTGACTTATTAATTATAGGTACAACAGGAATAATTAGACCGAGACAAATTTAAGACGTCGTATCTCCAAAAGCACTAACTTTGAACAATTTAGGTATTTTAGATTTATTAGTAGCTCATAATCCGCTTGAAAAGCTGTATCCCACGGTATATTTTACTCGTGTATTTCTTTTATCATGTCTTTTTTTGTAGAATTATCAATCCTAATTTTTATGTCAAAATCAATCAATATTTACGAGTACGTCGTATATTAATAAGTTTATCATTTTTCAGACGAGCCTTCGAGAATATTTTAGATCTACTGGACGATGACGGGGAGTGTTTTATGATATTTCTGGCTAGCAATCCAGTTTTTGATGTCTACCGCATTCTTTCACGTACTAGCAAATGGAGTACTTGGGTTAAAAATGTACAGAATTACATTTCACCCTATCATGACTCTGAGGTATTGACTCTTTCTACTTCTACACAAAAAAAAAGTTGTAAGTTGCGAGTATATTTATAGTTATGAAATCGTTTTTAATGAGATACTTATGAGTTATAAGTTTTATTAATTCTAGTATTCCCTTTATATAAATATCTATAGTTTTCTTAAGAATTACGTATATTGAGAATAACTTTTATAAATACTACAGCTTATAATATGTAATCAACATTTATAAAACTGATTCGTTACTGAATAACTGGCAGGCAACGAACAGCCTAAACTATTGAATGCAGAAAACTGAAATTTGGCATATGTGTTCTTTGAGAAGCGTAGTCGAGCGACGAACAGAGATTTTTGGAAAATTCCACCCTTAAGCCCGGTTTCCACCGCGATCGGAACGGACCCATTAATTACTCCTTTAACCTTGCATTACAAAACTGCATAAACTTTGCTTCGTGTTTCCACCAACAAAGAGTCGAGTGTAAATGATAACAAGGGCGAAAAGAGTAAAAATGAGCTCCGGACTCGGACCGAAGTCATTAATGAGTCGTTTTAACTCGCAATTGAATTTTACAAAGTAGTGTTTACACCGAAAAAGAGCTGAGCGGAGCGGACCAAACGAGTTAAATGAGTCCGCTGCGCCGCGGTCTCGCCGGCTAGTTTGAAACGGACTCGCTCATATAATAATATATACTCTTTCTTTCGGTATACATAATCACTGTCCTCACTTGATTCCGTATCACTCGATAACATAGCGAATTCACTCAACAAAACACTACCGCACGTAACCAGTTCAAAACTCCAACTGAACTCGCTCTCTGTGGAAATTGACTATTCCTTTCTCATTTTCCGTTCAGCTTGCTCCGCCGAGTCCACTCTGTGATTATCCGCTCGGAGTGGAAATAAACAGGCAAAACTCTTTGTTAGTAGGAATGCAAACCTATTTTGTTTAAAAGGAATCCGTTCCGCTTATCATTTCCCATCATTTCCCACTCATTATTCATTTGCGGTGGAAACCGGGCTTTATGGAGGTGAAAAAGGCAATCAAAAGCTAATTTTAGATAAAAGAATTAATGAATATAAGTAGAGTAGGTAGAAACTATACTTCTTTGCTTGAATAAGGTAATTAATTAATATTTAAAACAAATAAACTTTAGTGCAACTAGTGGGTTGAGTTGTTAAAAGAGTAAGTGCTGTAAGTCAATGAGTGTAAGTGTTGCGTTCTGTTAAAATTGTATTCAGACAAAACATTGTTATTTAGTCATTCAAATATTGTACTCGTAATGTATTTTCCAGGAACCAGATAGAGAAATATCAACACTAATGAAGAGCATTGGATTCACTGACATCGATGTGCAGTGTAAAGACTTAACCTTTTTGTACCCTGATATTGACGTTGCGAGAAGTAAGGAATTTTTATATTTCACTTCATTTTACTTAGTTACCTAGGATGGAAGATTAATGAACTTTTTGACAAAATGATCATTAACATAGGTTTCTAAATAGTCTGGTCATTATAGTAAGTTCACCTTGGAATTCGAGATACCCAGCTGTAAGTCTGTAAATACTTGTATATTGACACCATAAAAGTTGTCTCAAAACCTACATTATGGTAGGGTGTACGCAACCATTAAATTTCAAGGTCAAAAGTCACAAAAATCGGTTTTTTGCGCTTTTATAGTAAATATCTCATTTCCTATGGGATTTTTGCTATTAGTAATTTTTATTAATATTATCGAATACAAAATTCTCTACAATTAAAAAAAAAAAAATTATACGGTGAACCGTTTTCGAGATGTAGGGCGGAGAGCGCGCGGTCACAGCATCACTTCAGGTCAACAAGTAAATATTCAAATATATGGTCAAATATACGACGATTCTTACCTAATTTAAGCTTAAATGACTGGACTAAAAGTAATTTATGCAAAGAGAATTTTGAACTTAGCAATGTACGCAGTCTCTTTTTTAGGGTTCCGAAGTTCATAACTCGGAACCCTTATAGATTCGTCATGTCCGTCTGTCCGTCCGTCCGTCCGTCCGTCCGTCCGTCCGTCCGTCCGTCCGTCCGTCCGTCCTCGACTTACCGTCCAAACGGTAAGTGCTAGAAAGATGAAAGTTTGCATGAATACGTGTTGTAATTACGTCGACAAAGTGCTACAATAAAATTATGAAAAATAATTTTATTTGGGGTACCTCCCCTACACGTAAAGTGGGGATGATTTTTTTTTCTCGAGGCTACCCCATCGTGTGGGGTATCATTAGATAGGTCTTTTAAAAACAATAAAGGGTTTCCTAGACGATTTTTTGATTTAGGTATCCGTTTGCGAGATATTTCACTTTAAAGGGCACTTTTTTGTAAAAACAGGGCGTCCCCCCCCCTCTAAAAGCTAAACGGCTGGCTCAAAAAATCTGAAAAAAATCGTGATGGTGGACCATCTAATGAACTTTGAAGGAAAACTATAACCGATTAGATGACTTTCTTAGTTCAGGAGTTATAAAGGCTTATATGGTAAATGCGCTCACTTGGAAAACGTCATACAAAATTAACGTATTAATACGTAAACATAACAATTATCTATTGGATACGATTTTAAATCCACATACCATTATAGGTGACTGAGGAACCCTTACCTGTGCGTGGCCTGACACGCACTTGGCCGATTTTTATTATTTAGTTTATATTTTACGATTAAAACATACCTACCAAAATATGATTGGAGCGTTTGCAGATTGTATTTAAATGTAATAAAATTTTAATTGCAAGTGTCGAAATATTTAAAACTATTAATTAATTTACCTTGATATTGTGATGGAGCAGTTTTAAACTCCAGGTTGGGAAGTGGTCTATGAACCTATTGAAAACATAATTAGATGGTTATGGCTGAAGGTAGTATTAAATACATTTTATGTCGTGACAGACGGTGGGTCGTGAGAACTGTATCAAGCAGTCACATTTATAATCGACATTGTAAAATATTATGTATTGTTTGGCACTATATCTACCATTTATTAATACTATCATTTTATAAAATGTTTATAGTGATGCCTGTATCCGTGAGGACCGTGTAGCACAGTCAGACAGTAATTAATGTACATTCAAATCATCATTTGCGTCATCATCTGCGTCATCATTTGCGTAATGTAAAACATTACAATATAAAATATTAATTAAAATTCTTCTTTTTAAAAAACCACAGATCAAAATAACAAACTTACTACCTGTTTAGCATTTTCTATAAACCGTATAGGTTTTCTTTAATTTTTATGTATCTATTAACTTTTTATGTAATATTTTGTTCTGGGAAATAAATAAAAAAAAATTGAAACACTAATGGAAATTAAAATTTCAGAACATTTCACAGCCATCAATCCATTCAAGATTCCGAAGGGCAAAACCGATGACTTTATGGACGACTACATTGAAGTGCTAAAGGAACTTGAAAATAGACTTAAAGTAAATACTAATAACTTTCGAAATGGTATTACGCTTTACTATAAACTACTCATTGTTTATGGTCGCAAGCCATCCTTGTCGGAAAAGTGTTAGAACTATTTATTTTAACATTACATTTACAAGTGCATAATTATACATGGTAATATACCAATATAATATAACATTCATATATTTACAAATCGCGTCACATATTTAATTCAACAACATTTGCAAATGTACTTGTAGTTTTTATCTATTGCGAATACCTCCATAAGTCTACATAATCTAAATACCGGAATAATCATAACAGATAACATTGAGGTTGTATTTTCTTATATGTAACACGTTTCTATCAGTTTGATATGTATTAATCTATGTTAATATACTTTGCAAATATTATTCGTTTTATTTTCTTAAGCGCTCATGTTAAATCATGTATTATTCTAAAAACCCAATAATATGTTTAATTAACCGCGTCCAATAATAATATATGTATGTATAACGACAACCTCGGACAACACCGCAGAGCATACACTATTTATACTAATATTTTAAAGATTAAAGATTTGATTGTTTGTTTGTTTGAAATGAATAGATTCCGAAACGAAGGGACCGATTTGAAAAAATCTTTCACTATTGGATTTGTACATTATCCCTGACGAACATAGGGTATACAATGTTTTTTATTTATATATATATGTATGTATACAATTGAAAATAGAGTAAAAGTATGAACTACCTAATATTTTTATAGTGGACATCAATATCTACAAAGCCCGCGATACCATAATTATGTCAAACTATTATAGTTATCTCACAATAACTACTTTATCATAGTAATATATTCAATATTTACATCCGAACAAACTAAGGATAAGGATTAATACCTTGGTATTATTTCTTATGCAAATTTATCTCTTGATATTCAACTTCATAATTAATAAAATCGTACGTACGTGCATCTGACGACGTAGGTGAAATATTAAAAACTACTGACAATGCGTAAGTAAAGGCCAAGACATCGAAAATTTAAGTTATTCGTCGGCGACGATATTTAGCTCGTCCCGTGCGGGCCACGTTCCCGCCCCGTCCGTGTCTCCGTGAAGTATGCACTTCCTTATACATTTTGTATGTAACGATGTTTGCAAAACTTCCCGTCCCGTTCCGTCCGTGTAAAATCCCGTCACGTATGCAGCGGCCTTAAGTAAACTTTCATTCCCAATTTTTCTACCCTTGATGTTGGATTTCTTTATAAGTTTATGTGGGATGTATCTCGAGGTGATCACTTCCAATAAAATAAGAATTATCGAAACCGAACTACTGTGTATATAACCGTACTGTGTAATACTATATGTGGTCATTTATAACAATCAGTGATAAATAATTTCCTATTTTTCTACCCTTTAATTTAAACTAAAGGTGTATCTAATAAAAAAAGAGTTATTGACATCGGACTACTATGTAAAAAGTTATGCGTGGTTCATTATGTAAAAATCAGTGATTAAACAATCATCCTTTGTTTTAACTTTATTTTACGAGCGGTTTTTTTACAATAAGGAAGCAAACACGTGCGTTGGTACTGGGCGTATGCCAAGACTGTCTGAGGTAGAATGACCACCGCCATATCTTCCCGCCTGTCATCGCTGCATCCCCTCTACCGACGATCGTGTCCAAGCGGGAGGGTGCCACTTGCGTTTCCGGTGACGATTTATTAATTCACTGAAATATTTCTTAGATAGCGCTGTCCGTCGTTCCTTAGCTGGTGCTAATTGGTATTCACGACATTTCGGGTAACGATTTATAAGTTCACGATCAATCCACGACATATACATAAATTTATTCCACCATGTGAATTTTAAAAGAAGTATGCTTTTGAAACCCAAATATGAATATCTAATTTAAATTAAGTTCGTGATTTCGGTTTTGCTATTAATACTAAATGCTAAATGTCAAAATGACGAAATTACTTTACAAAGAAATTAAAAGACTGTACTGTGGTAGGGAACAAGAGTTAGTTACCTACCACAATACAATCTTTGTTTCATCAGTACTCACTGATAAATATACTTATATATTTCTAAACTAAACTAGATATATTTGTTCTGTGGTTGTGAATTGTATGAAAATTTATTTTGGAAACCCTTGTGGGTTATTTTATTTAATAATATAAATTCTTCTGTCTGTCTATCTCAATTTTTATTCCCCTGAAACTGTCGAGATATTAGTTCCCGAAATAAAGAGTCTTGTTCTGGCGAAACCCTTTATTTCGGAAACGCGTGAAGGTATCGGGTTGAAATTTAACTCAGGTCTAAGGTCCCCTGAAGTTGTGAAGAAATTAAACCTCTTAGTTTATGTAAATTGTAAACATATAATATTTAGATTTCTACAATAATCTGTCAACGATGCAAAGTTATTCCTTCATATTTCTTGGTATTTCGTGAACTGTTTATATAGTAGCGTAACATACACGAAGTAATATTTTATGAGGTTGAAGGTTTAACGTTATGCGTTCAAGAACTAGAACTTCCCAGAAGCAATTGAGAGAAGTGCGGCGGATGAACCGCACTTGATCGGAACACTGTAGTACTCGTGGTATTATGTGGTGTCTTCACTGTATGTAGTAATAAAAGCTCAATGCCCACCCACGATCTTCATCTCTTAATGAGGTGTATTATTATTCTACCTGAATATGTGTAAGTATGCTAAAGCAACAGTAAAAAGAGGTTGGTGTTGAACTGTTTCCAAAACAGTCAACATAGCGTTAAAAACTTTTATTACAAATTTCAAGATTAAGGCAAAGACAAGAAAATTTGAAGGTGCAATTTATTAAAGTACTTTCCAACTCAAATTGTGTGTAAGAGCAAAATTTGTTAAATACATTTTCTTACTTCATGTACGCACTGAAGTTTTACAATAAATCAAATTTTACCACACCCATGCCTATATTTTACGTCAGCTATTAATACGAAAGTTTAGTTCAGAATATCCTAACAATATTCTATTTACCTAGCTAAGATTTTAATTATTGTAAGAAAAGATAGAAATACTATAATTAACTTAACTATAACGAATATTGTTCTTTTGTTGTTTTTATTTTGTCTAGTTATAAAAAAATTGAAAAAAAAACAGTTTAAATATCTTTTTAACTTTTATGGCGCGATCTTGCTAAGTATCTATGTAAAAAAGCTCTACGAAGCGAAATTTTTTTACGACCATTATTTAAACATTTGTTTTCACTTACAATTAAGACAGTAGTTCGAGAAAATTTTGTTAGTTAACAATTGTTTAACTTGAAAAATTTACTTTAAGTAAAATTTCCAACGGGAATAAATAATTTATAGAGTTCAGAACACACAAATATAAATAATGGAGATAGAGTTCCAGGAGTTAGGAGTTTTTTATTGTAAATTTCCTCTTCTTTCAGAATCTTTTTTTGAAATTCCTCAAATATTGATAGTTTATGAAATATTCTCAAAAAACGGAATGATTTTTTTCAGCTTTAATTGTTTAGAACTCTTGCAATTTTGGCACATTTTTCTAGGCGTCATTCCGGATCCAATTGGCTATCGCACATATTTTTAAGAGCAGTATTTCTATTTTGTACCATTTTCAACTGTCATAAATATTTCATATATATATTATGTTATTAAAGCCCTTTCATATTATGTTATTACTATATATTTTATATTATGTTATTACTTTGAAATTAGATTTCGTTGTGTGTCATGTCCCCGATAATATTATTATTATGTCTTTATGACATGTACCTATAAGTACCTAGATATTATTGTATATTATGATTTAAAAATACTACGACTGACTCTCTCTCCTTAATGGAAAGTATAAGTATAACCTAAGAAAAGTGGTCATTACATACATTGTGAATGCAGACAACACAGTATGGTGACGCACATGATGACAGAAAATAATCGATTAATAACTTAATGTTATGAACAATCATTGGTTCTTCGGCCTTGGGATCATTGATGAAATGTAGTTTGATGTTCTTATGTGCACTGTAACCCCTAGCCCTGTAAAGGGGGGCTAGTGGGCCCTAGCCCAATGCAGGGGGCATTACCTCACCGGCGCGCAGTCAGTAGAACATGAGTTTTCCCAGGGCGCCGTTCACAAGTAGAATTTAGAGAAGAAGACAGACGAAGGAATTCTAGAAAGGTTGTATGCTAGTGACGATGGGCGGCTAGGGTACTCTTCAAGGAAACTACAGAATTATCCGGTTTCACATACACATATATTCATTAAATCTTACTATATTACACTAAAGTAATTACAATTAATAGTACTTAGATATAAGATTAAATTATTTTCACAATAGATGTGCGTTGACAAACAAAAGGTTCGTGAATCTAAATTACAAAAAAAAAGCTATATGCTACTGTCTGCAGGTCGGTCCAGAGTCAGCTTAAGAATTGCACGGGCACAAGGAGGCCCGTGCACACATAAAGGGTCTCCTAGGAACTCCTTGCAGACCAAGATAGGCATGCCAAGGTGTGGCAACATCTTGCAGACCAAGATAGGCATGCCAAGATGTCCCACAAGCACAAGGAGGCTAGGTTCCTGGGAGACATGCAGGCACCTGTAGGGTGAAGACAAAAAAACGAAGATACTTCATATTCCAACGCAGCTCTGAGCCTCAGTGTCAGCCTCAGCGCTGCGCCGGAATAGTGCAGACCTCCTCTGCAGACAGGGACGACACTATAGAGGAGCCAGGCTGATGGGTACTCCCTCAGCCGTGGCTTGGAGTTGGGCTGGAGAACAGTCTCTCAGCCACATCTTTGAGCCCTATCAACAAAACACAAACAATTCTATATATGATTACACAAAAGAAACCTTTCAAATAAAGTTAAAGAAAAACTCACCACAATCTCTGGGCTCTTAGAGACATGGAATTCACCCCATGTTGAAATAGACTATATGAATTAATCTCACCAAGTAGATATGCGACAAGTATAAGTATAATGCAAACTGTAGTACTATAAGAGCAGTAGAAATGACTCGTCTATGAGTGAGAATGGCTTTATATATCTTATTTCAAGGTCTACAGGATATAACTAACCTTTCCCCTTACAAAATAAGATAAACATCACGCCATTTTCAGAGACACAACTAGAATAAAAAAACTATTTAATACCTAGTCTATGATAAAAATCAATTTGAACCCGACATGAGCGCCATCCAGTGCCTAGTTGGAGAAAACAGGACGTTTTACGGAAAATAATAGGCGATGGAGTAGTCATTGTTGCCCAAAGATGGCGCTAATAGCAAGATCGCTTCTGTGAATTTCATTTAATTTTGTGTTATTCGAACAAAGCAAAAAAAGGAGTGTTACAGCACATGTAAAGAATTGACTGCCATGGCATTGCAATCTATTTTCTATGAACTTAGAAAAGGTAAAAGTGTCGCCGTAACGTATTAATATTCATGAGACTGTTTTGTGGTTTTTTGCATCATTGAGAGTTATCTTGGCTTGCTCTGCCCATATCGTTGGAGTTACACAAAGATTTACTGTAGAATTATTCGCCTTAAATAGTTTTAAATAAAAGTCCGTGTCAGCATATATCTAAATTTTGTATGGAAAGCACTATGACCAAAATAGTGAACCATAAATATAATTAAATTAGATATTTTTTTTAACAATGCACTTATAAGAATATTTATCAAACTCTTTTCAAAATTGATACATTTGTCACTTTAAGTATAGAATGTAGATAAACTTTGTCTTTTACACTGAGTAATTTAGTGGACGAATTGTTTAAAAGTTATCACGATATGACTGAACTGAATGAAAAACCTTTAAGCGCCCACTAAGAGAGACAGAGAGGTGCGGGTGGAGGTGGATGGAGGGGTAGTCAATGCATTGCCAATGTTAAATGTTAATCTAGATGCGAAAGTAATTGTACTTAGGTTACGGCTAAACGGCTGCACTGATTTTAATGAAATTTTCCAACGAGATACGCTTTGTGGTAGACCCGATTAAAAGAAGGGTTGATCTTCATTATTTTCTTCGAGTTCTTCGAACTTTATTTAAACTTCGACCTTTTCCTATTCGACAGTAGTACTTAACACAATACTGCAATAACCTAAAACTGTTTCGTTTAAATTTTTATCTAAGAATATAATATTTATTCCATCAACTATTTTAAATCTTATAAAAAGGCTTTACTTATTTTATTTTCTAGCTAAAATTTAAAATCATTGCAATCGAATATCAAAAGTCCTTGTGCTACACCTCATTTGAGTGAAACGACTAAATCGTTATAATCTCATTAGGTTGTCTTATCGACCTGTTGTCGATCAGGAAGAGCGCACCTGCCTTACTTTGTTTAAATTAAATATTAAATATTATTAATGATATGGTAATATGACTGCGAAAAAAAGTCTATGTTTTATTGTAAATAAGGTTTAAAATCTGTTCAGCCTGAAGTTGTTTTTTTAAACTATACCAGGCATTTTTGTAGACATCAATTCAGATTCAGATTCAAAATTGAATGAATATTTTTTTATTTACTTCAGAGACTTTCTGGTGGCAATGTACTTTCTTTTCTTTGTTTATAAAATCAATGCTTGTATATAAAAGCTATATACATCTATTTTCCATAATAATTATTTATTAATTCTTATATTAATTCTTACCATAATTGTATTTATGCTAAACTTATTTTTTAAGTTACATAGCCATTAGCATACATTATCATCTTCCTAGTCATTATTCAGAAAATTATTTGGGTCGGCTTCTAGTCCAACCGGTTTTGACTGAATATCAGCTTTAAACATAGCATCATCATCGGATCTCCTTAACAGGACATTATTGGACAGACCAACAGTTAGCATTCAGCTAACTGTTGGTCTGTCCAATAATGTCCTGTAAAAACAGATGGCATATGAAGCTCAGTCAAGTTTCGCCTCGTTTTCTAGCCGGTATTAGTCAAGATTAATGACGCCATGAAGCACGCCATCAGGACATTTGGCTAGATCTTGGATATCCTTTTCAATTACGTTTTTACTTTTTCTTCGTACTTTTTTGAGAGCGAAAGCGCTTTGCATTATGTACACTATTAGACATATTGCTTAGCGATACCTATTTCTTTCGAGTTTCGTAATTATGTAGTAGCTAATGTTATCTGTGTTACTACTATCATAATACTATTATTATTATAAAACGGTAATTTCATACTTTAACCCCTATGGGTTAAAGTATGAAATTACCGTTTTATTGTAATAGGTATTTCGAATTGACATAGATCCTTTATGGTTTGAGATTTTTGAGTGAACCTTTTTTCAAATCGTACATATAAGGTTTTTCTTTCAAAAAATTGTGGAACATTTGATTATCAACTTTCAGTTTTTTTATTCAGCTTAGACAAAAAGATGGATACTTAAAAAAATTGAGTGATTTTTAAATACGAGCTCCGACGCGGAACTAATGCAGGAACAGCTTGCAATATCAATGTTGCGGATGGAGAGAGATCTGCTAATGAACACACCGTGCGATTTTGGTGTATACGCTTTGGTGATGGAAATATTGATTTGATGAACAAATCACGTTTAAGACCACCCACACATGTGAATAAAAATGAATTAAAAGAGATGGTGGAAGCCGATCCGAGTCAAACTACCGAGGAATGGTTTAATGTTGCCTTGCCAACAATATTGACTCATTTGCGTCAAATCAATAAAATAAAAAATGTGAATAATGGGGGCCTCATGACTTGACTGATCTGCAGAAAGAAACGCGTGTTGAAACTTGCGTTGCCTTGTTAAATGGATACAGAAATAAAGGAATATTGAATCGAATTCTGACTATTGATGCAAGAGCATTCATTACGATAACCGTAAGTGAAAAATGCAATGGCTAACCCCAGGTCAAACGCCGCAACAACGTCTTAAAGCTAACTAATAAAAAGGTAATGGTAACTGTTTGATGGTCTCAGCATGGTTTTATTCAATATAACTTTCTCCGATCTGGTCAAGTAATATCAGCCGATGTCTACTGTGCCGAACTCCGAACAATGATAGCAAAACTTGCAGTGCAGCAGCCTCGACTCATGAATCGATCTTCACCATTATTCCTCCATGATAACGCGGGACTTCATACAGCACAAGAAACCATTTTAACTCTACAGGAATTGCAATTAGAAACCATTCGTTCACCAGGCCTTGCTCCAACGGACTATATTTTTTTCGTGATTTGGTCAATTTGAAGTGATAAAAAGTTTTCTTCCCAGGATGCAGCACATAATACATTCACACAGTTTTTAGAATCTAGATCACTAGTTCTATCACACTAGCTCTATGTATTTAATGTATTGATAATAATTGTAAATGTCAGAGCGTTAGGGGAGGCCTCACAGTGAGTGGTATTAGTTGAGGCTATACATCGTGGGCGTTGCAACGGCAGGAATTTCAAAATAAGTGTTCACTTGTGTTGTTTAATGTTGTATTATTTAAACATCTTACATATTAACACAAAATCATAAACGATTAACAAGACTGAAACAAGTTAAGAGCCAACAGGTTAGCGCATGTGCACCGTGCGGTAGCCGTCAGCAGAATGACTGACCGCCATTGCTAGGGGCGCGACATGAGACTACCCCCATTCGGATCCGATCATTCGGATCCGATCTTTCGAATCCGCTCTTATTTAAATACATTCAACATCGATTACAGAATCGACTAAAACAAACAAAACTATTACAATGAGCTATGATTATAATAAATCATTAATAACAGTAATGTAATTTATGGTACATTATATATTTTAATTAAATAAATGTGTCCTATACAAAAAAAAAATTCAATTGTTCAGTACAAATCGGGAATTTCATACTTTAACCCATTGATATATAAAACCCTAGATGCACAGTCTCAAACAAAAGCCGCATACGAAACTATCCTACTTAGTCATTGATGTATAAAAATATCAATGTGGGTAGTTTTAGTTATGCTATAAACACATCTTTTGCACATTCAACCTTACGCGCATTGTTCAAAGTTTTTATTACAAAGCAGCGTACAATGACCAATCAAATTTTATGACCGAAGCTAGCCGGCAGGACAGGACATGGAGTGAAGAGGAATATTTGTATATTTTTTTATTATAATACATTGAGTTAGTATTTTAAGAGTTAGTTAAATTGTGTTCTAAGCCCATAATTATACTTATATCTGAGCGTAAATATGTTTTTGGGTAGGACATGTGTACATCAATGAAACAAATATTAACTCTTAAAATCATTTATTTCATTTTTTCATATCATATCAGTGACATATCCTGTAAAAATTAATTATATTATTTGAATGTAGGTACGAAATTATTTGATAAATTAATTATTTTTCTGGCTAACGACTACTTACCGTTATACTAGGAACCGCCGTTTTAAGAAGACGTTTTATGCCTTTAGCAGTGACATTCATATCTTCGTCCACAAAATGTTCAGAACAAACGACGCATGCACTATTTGTCTTAAAAAAAATGTATGTCGCGAACCCATAAGTTGTCCCCTAATTAATCGATATAATAGGTAATATAATATTTACAAACTTTAATAATAACACCGCTTGGACGACCTCCTTTCCTTTTGCAATTCGACTAATAACTATAATACTATTATTATATATTTTGTAACGTATACATACTTATTAAAAACTAAATACAAAAAAGTTCAAATTAAATAAACTTATTAATAAAAAATTAAACACAATAAAAAAAATCGACTCCATTAAATTCAGTACAGGGTCGTTTGGATTATGCGACTAAAATAAAAGGTTGTGTAATAGTCGTTCTTACACTGAAAAAGCGGCCATTGAAATTTGTCGTATTATACTTGGACCGTTGAGTGAAGTTTTTAGACAAATTAAATCAAAATCACATATTGCTTCCGATATTTAGTCATAAAAACAACAAAAACAAATTAACAAACTCTTTTACTCACCGAAAATACGATATCCCATCCTTTTTTAACGTTCCTAACGTAATATTTTTACAATTCCGCATCGAACACTTAGGCATTTTTAACGAGTGCACAGAGACGCGAGCGACGCGAGACTATTTGAAATAGTAGCACCATTTTCAATAGTGCGCTTATTTTATGATGACGGTTTTGCGACGCTGAGTGTGTATCTAGGGTTTTTTAATACATCAATGCTTTAACCCCTAATGCTTGATACAGCATGAAACGTCAAATTAAATATAAACATAAAAATCAATTCAAGTACATATTAATTTGTAATTAAACTTAGGTTCATTTTGAAAAGATTGAATAAAGTATGCTTGGACATGTTTTTACACGCTTTATATTAGCTTCACCTGTATGTTTGTAACCATAACAATACACTACTTTGAAAAAAAAAAAGTAGTAACACCGCGGAGCTAAACAAGCCTTAAGTAATATTAAAGTGGCCTAAGTGACTCTTTTTATCATCAGCTGTCTGCTAATGAAGGTTGCGTCACAATCAGTTAAGCCGTTCGAGGCATTAGCCGAAACAAGCAAATATTTTTTTTAAGAAATGATTTATACCTATTACTTTCATATGCATTTAGTGAAAAGCTGTTAATCACAAACATCACAAATCATCATCATCAGCCCCTGGCAGTCCACTGCTGGATATAGGCTTCTTTGCTCGATTTTGGTCTGAGTTTTTTTTTTTAATTTGATGCCTACCAATGTGACTCCACTCTGCCTGATGGTAAGCATGAATGGAATCCAAGTGTGGGGGCCACCACACTTCCCGCGATGCAGTAAGTATGGCGATGCTGACTCAAACTATGGCGGCTTTGTGAGATGCTTTTTCACACCCGGGTCCATTAAGAGGACCCGGGATCATAATGGACATGAAACACGTCGGAATGCAGCGAGTTCCAGTTTTTAGCCGCTCGGCACAGGAAAGAAGAGCCAAACCGTTTAGTTCTAGTGCGTATTTCTACCACTCTAAAGCGGTGACTTCCAAGGCCAGTACGTGTGTTCCTGTAAAGGAAGGGAGAAGGTGGGATCAGTTGGCAGAGCTCATCAGAACCCTCCCCGTGGTAAATGCGATAGAGGACTGCCATGGTAGCGATATCTCTTCGCAGCTGCAAAGGCTCGAGGAACTCGGTGGCTTCAGGGCTATCAATGATGCGGACCGCTCGCTGCTGCAACCGATCGAGAGCGTCGAGCAAGTACTGTACTTGGAGATCTCTGCCTATTCAAGTGCGTGGAGAGTACTGTTCCCATCTGGGAACAGTACTCCACGCAGGAGCGAACCTGAGTCTTGTAAAGAAGACACAGATGCTCCGGCGAGAAGAACGTCATGAACATCCATAGCAATCGTTATTGGGAAGTCTGTACCCTCAAATATACTGATAACTAGTTAAAGATTTGAATTTCAGTTCTCCCTTACTGAAAATATGTATTCTAAAACAAAAAAGTGATTTTCACATGTATAAAATCTATAAACAGCTATTAATAGTTTATGTAACCGAAACTTATAACGATGAGTTAGATAAATAGCGATAGCTTCAATTTTATTCTATGAAAAAAAGATATGGTCGAGTTATAATAATAATAATGGTTTATTTTCAAGAATAAGATACAAAAATTTAATGTTAACATTTACTGTGACAGCCACACTAGGCAGAGCCTATCTATTTGAAATACTGTGTGTGTATGTGTGTGTGTGTGCGTGCGTGCGTGTGTGTGTGTGTGTGTGTGTGTGTGTGTGTGTGTGTGTGTGTGTGTATGTGTGTGTGTGTGTGTGTGTGTGTGTGTGTGTGTGTGTGTGCGTGTGTGTGTGCGTGCGTGTGTGCGTCAACTTATAGGTTATAAAAGTAGTTCTGTATCCGTGTAATTCAAACCGGAGATAAATTCTTTAACTTTAGTTTTAACTTGGTACTTTGTGCAGTGCTGCATGTCACACCACTTCGCTACTTTGTTATATAACAAGGGAAATATATATTTAGGAAACCTCTTTGCAAAACTGCTTTTAATTTTTGTAGTTACGAACTTAAAAACTCTTGCATTCACCATTGAATCATAGTTACGGAGCCGAGTACTAAGTTGTGCGTGTAGATTACTGCTTATAATATTTACAGCTGTCGAATACTCAAGAAACCAACAGCCTTATAGACTTCCACTATTGGGAACCTAGGTGGTATTTCGAGCATTACTTTGAGTATCGATCTCTGGGCTCTCTCCAACTGCATTAGGTACGCTGAATCTGTTCCCCCCCGAAACACTCAATGTGTCAGAATTGGCTGGCAGAGTGATAGATAAACGGTTTGAAGTAATTTAATATTGGCGACATCTCTAAGCAGGGCCGTAGTAGTAAAAAACTTGCGGCTATATATGGACTCTACTCTTGATTGGCGGGCACAAGTGACACATGTCAGCCGGAAAGTTACTTCGTATCCTCGCGCTTTATATCGTCTTAAAAACTTCCTTCCCTCTAAAACCAAGGCTACGCTTATGCAGTCCCTAATAAATCCCCTGATCGATTATGGTGATGTGTGTTATTTTGACCTGCCGACCTCCTTAATAAACCCCTTCTCAATAACTGCATTCCATTCGTTTTCGTTTCAATTCTCAAATATGACCATGTGTCTACTTTACGTTCTCAGCTGCAATGGCCCCCAATTCAACAGCGCTGCAGTTTGCGTTCACTCACTTCTCTTTTTTCCTCTACTCCCCATCGTTACCTGAGTACCTCGTACCTCACTTTCGGCTCTTATGCTCAAACCATTACCGAAACCTTCGGTCAAGGAACAATATGCTTCTCCTTTACCCCCCTCATACCTCTAATTTCATCAATTCTTCCTTCTTCGTGCAGTCAGAATGCGCTACCTACTGAAACCGCCACAAACCGCCTCACATTCAAAATGAAAGTACGTGATTTACTCCGGAATGAATTGGCAGAACGATCACAACGATAATTTTATTTATTAATACGACTGAGTATTTATATATGTAATATATATAATTACATTTATTTATATATGTATGTCTATGTATGCCTGTGTATATGTGGATTTATGTGTGTATGTATATATACGTATGTTTATATACCTGTCTGGTATCTTCATCCATTGTTATAAACCCTAATATTTAACAGTAAATTTGTGTATATTACTTACAACTATTAAATTTGAATAAATTAAAATGGTTTACAATAAAGGTGATACTTACGGTTACAACTACCTTGTCAGGTTTTATATCCTAAGTCTGTACCTACCACATCATATTCCTACATCACCTGAAGGTTGACAGGCAAAGAATGCCACATGGCATTAAGTCCGCCTTTGTGCCACATGTGCATTAAGTTTTAAATAAAATAAAATAAATGTGCTCCGAAGCTCGGACTCCTAAATCCAGCACCACGTATATCACTGACTTCTAGGTCAGTGATGTACATTCAATAGCTCTTCGTAGACAAATAATTTCTCTAGTAGAACATGAGCATGGATCAACAGATGTGTTAGTGCCACGGATAGGGCGCCACCGCAAAACGGCGTGCAGGAGCTTCGCCCGACTCCTGTGACAAGTAGAAGAGGGCTACCGGGTCCAGGGCGGGTTAAAGAAGTTACGCCCAACACTTGTAACACGTAAGCTCCGCTTGCCACCTAAGAACATTGGCACCTTAACCGGTAGTGCGAGGAAATTAGCTCGGTTGAAGGGCAGTAGATCCCGGTTCATTGGGAGTGGCTACCAACTAATATACACAGGGGCACCTGGTGGAGAGAACGGAGTGGCCGTGGTGCTTGCCGGGTGGCTTCAGACTGGCATTTTAGAGGTCATGTAGCAACCGTCTTATGGTCGTAAGGGTGCTTATCGATGGAATTATTACCCATCTGAGAAGTGCTTACGTGTCACAGGCAGGTTGTAGCGAAACCGAAAAGATGTCGTTCTGGAGCCAACTCGGGGAGGTTCTTCGCGGCATTCCTTAGTAGAAGGGTATCGTTCCGGGTGGTGATCTAAATGGGCATGTGGGTGAGGATTGTGAGGAGTTTAATCGTGTTCATGGTGGTTTCGGTTGTGGCATTCGCAACAAAGAGGGTGAAGACATTTTATGAACATGTGCGGCTACCGATCTTGCCTTGGGGACACGTTCTTCAAAAAGAAACCGGAACACCTTATCACCTACAAAAGTGGGAGGCAAGCTACTCAAATCGATTTCCTGCTCACGAGAAGACACACTATTAACAAAGTGGCAAACTGCAAAGTCATACCCGGAGGGAGTCTCACTGCACAACACCGTATCCTTGTCATGGACCTCTGTGGGAAGCCCAAAGACAAACATGTAAAACGCTGCCAGCGCCGGATCAGGTGGTGGCGGCTTGATGAAGTCACGTCTCAATAGTTCGCCTCGACCTTCATTGACAAGTGCGCTGGAGCTGAGAGCAAATTGGTTCAAGACAGTTGGGACAATATTCAGGCAGCTATTCTTGATTCGGCGACAGCGGTGCTGGGCGTGTCTAAGGACGGACGCAAAAGTGACAGGGATACTTGGTGGTGGAACGACACAGTCCAGAGGGAGACTAAGGTCAAGAAAACCCTCCTCAAAAACTGGTAAACATCCAGATCTCCCTAAGACCACAATGCGTACAGAGCTACAAAGCGTGCCACGAAAAGAGCTGTAGCCAGAGCCAGACGTGACCACTTACAACCGGTATATGATAAGTTGGAATCATCTGTGGGACAAAAACTCATTTATAAGTTGGCGCATTCCAGAATCAAAGCGGTTCATGATGTTTCCAAGTGTTTCTGTGTCAAAGATCCTGAGGGCAGCCACCGGATCTCCCTCCAAATCAGGGGCTAGCGCCACCGATAACGCCTGCAGAAGTTCAGGCTGCTCTTCGCTGCATGACGAGTCGTAAAGCTGTTGGAGCCGATGGAGTGCCCATCGAGACCTGGAAGGCGCTGGGTATCCATGGTGTTAGCATCCTAACCAATATCTTTAACCGTGCACGAGGAGTGTTAACGGCGAGATACCAAGGCAATGGAGACTGAGTATCATCAGTCCAGCCACTCCACCACTCGATGTAACTTTGATCGTGTTTTAATAATAGTGTACTGATTGAATGAAAGGTAAATTGTGGTTTACGAGTTATGAAGTATTAAAAAAAACTACTCACTAGATTTCGTTCAAACCAATTTTCGGTAACAGTGTACATGGTAATGTACATCATATTATTTTTTTATATTAACATTCTCTAATTTTAGAAGTTACAGGGGGAGGGGACACATTTACCTCTTTGGAAGTGCCACATGCGCAAACTATTCAGTTTCGAAAAAAAAATAGAAACCTCAATATAATTTCTGAAGACCTATCCATAGATACCCAACACGTATGAGTTTGATGATAAAATCTTTTTTTGAGATTCAGTTTTAAGGAAACCCCTAAAATGTATTGTTTTTTTTCTATTTTTGTGTGAAAATCTTAATGCGTTTCACAAAATACATCACTTACCAAGTTTCAACAGTATAGTTCATATAGTTTCGGAAAAAAGTGGCTGTGAAATACGGACGGACAGACAGACATGACGAATCTATAAGGGTTCAGTTTTTTGCTATTTTGCTACGTAACCCTAAAAAGGCGAATGAATAACTTCGTTCAGATCAATTGGTTTTGTTCTTTTTTTTCGTAACGTCGGTCCAAAGTGAAAAAATATATGCAAACGACACAAAAATATACATTGAAATAAATATAAGAAAAATGACACGCGTGCACTTGCACGCAAAACATGTACGCTAGTTTTATTTTAAAAGAGGATTCCCCTTCCCATAGATTGTAATGTAGCCCATATTTCAATCTATCGGACGGGGAATATCGTCTGCTACACAGATATTGTAAATATATAGACCCATTGCTTCATGTGATGCCGCTTCAAATGCCATACACAGAGCAAAGAATTATTATAATATGAAATAAATATACAAACTGTGGTATGTTCAGAAAAGTTTTGAGACCTGTCCCTACATTTTTTTTATCTCAAACCACAAATAATTCAATTATAAAAAATATCTTAGTTCTTGCTATTTTTAAGGTAGGGCATTCTGATTTTAAGGTAGGGCATTGCCCCACAATGCCCTCTCCTAGCTACGGCCCTGTCTCTAAGTCCCTTCATTACGTAAATGAGTATTCTGCATCTCGCCGAGAGGGAAGCTATGTGTTCATTGAAAGATATTTTCTCGTCAATGACAACGCCAAGATATTTTATGGATTTAGTTTGCATTATTTCACTGCAGTTACATGTTTTGTTTGTCGTAGCTTGATGTAAATTACAATCATGGATTTTGATATTCGGAAAGGATACAGGTGAAGAAGTTAATCTTATATGTAAAGTTCTAGTGTTGCGGTGTTTGTAGTTAAACTCCTGTGGAAACTGCTTGACCGATTCTCATGAAATTTCATGTGCATATTGGGTAGGTCTGCGGAGCCGCGGGCACAACTAGTTGTATTATAACAAGCAAAACAAAATAATCTTGCGGACCGCAAGGGAGAACACATGTGCAGAGAAGACCCTACGTCTACGTGCAC
Source organism: Phragmatobia fuliginosa (assembly GCA_932526445.1). Classification (NCBI taxonomy): domain Eukaryota; kingdom Metazoa; phylum Arthropoda; class Insecta; order Lepidoptera; family Erebidae; genus Phragmatobia; species Phragmatobia fuliginosa. Next base: position 6,913,825 of record OW052064.1, on the reverse strand, counting down.
TTATCGTCCACGTAATCACTAATATTTTAACTGCCTCGTTGGTCTAGTGGTCAGCGTATGCGACTGCTAATCAAGAGGTCTCGGGTTCGATTCCCGAGTCGGACCAAATGTTTGTGTGATCCACAAATATTTGTTTCGGAGTTTGGGTGTTTTTCTATGTATAATATTTATGTATTTAGAAAAAAAAGTATGTTTATGTATTTATATCAGTTGTTTAGTACCCATAACACAAGCTCTGCTTAGTTTGGGACTAGATGATGTTGTGTGTAAGATGTCCAAAATATTTATTTATTTATTATTATTTAATAGCTTTAATTTATCAACATACATTTCACAGTTTGTTAATACTTTTTTAAAGGTAAACTATTAATATCATCTGGCGGTTTATGAGGTCTACTTTTTTTAACAAAAATTCCATCCCAAAATTAGTGACAATTAACTTTTGATCTCACAAATTGATCTATTGGTCTAAAATACCGCAACAGATAGTGAGTACTACTCGGAAATTAATGCTAAAGTTTGCACACGGTGAAGGGATTTTAGCCAGTTACGTAATGGATATTCAACAGTTTAGTTTCAACGAAAGTTTTGTATTATTGTTTCAAACTTATTATTATGTTTCAATTATGTGGGTCCACATATATGCATTGATAGTTCTTTAAAACAAATGATTTAAAACTATTTATGTACCTACTGAGATTTCTGATGATTTTTATGTAGTGGAACTAATAGTTTTGAATCTCCTTTAAATCATAGTTTGTTCCTGTCTTATCTTTTTTTCTTTTCTACATGTACTAAGATTATTGAAGATGTAAAGTTTGGTTAACGTAGGTTACAGGTATTCATTGTCATAAAAGATTTTATAAAATGAAATAAAAGAGAGGATTTTGCGTAAATTTATCAAGTTATTGAAGTTTATAAAACGATAGGTCGATAGATTTTGGGCCTAGTCCGAGCTTTTCCCAGGATAGAGGATAGACGCGGCTCACTTTGAGGAGACCTGAAATGTTACGGTGCGATGTCTCTTCAGGGAAGAGTCCTTGAAACCGGCATCGAAGTGGTTTTAGTGGAGAAACACTACACACTCCTGACTCCTGAGTCCCCGAAGAATCAATAATTCGAAGGGATTTTCTATTCTATCAACAAAAAAAGACCTGAAGTCTATATGGCAACCGAAAAATGCGTCTAACAGATTGCTTTAAAAATGTGCAAGAAACTCCCAAATATTCGTTAGTTAGGTATGATCTTAAACAAAACATCTCAGTTTAATATCTAAATTTTTCCTCTTGAGGGCGACTAAAACTTGACTCGAGGGGCAATCCACGAAAAAGCTCAATCGTATTAATTGTCTCGCGAATAACAAGGCTTTTTGTGAGTAGGAGAGCGGGGTTGTACCGCTGCGCGACGGTCGATGCGAGAGGGAGGGGGTGGTTGGTAGTAGTCAGTGTCTAGCTCTCGTGTCGGTAATACCGTGCGCTTGGCGCTCCGCGGCTGTGAACACGCGGTATGTAACAAAAAACAGTCAGCATTCTACAGGTGCCCTGATAGCCTACCACATGATAAATGACAGTGTATTTTTGACTCGGCAGCCTAGTCCGACAAATTGAGTTGTAGGAAAGAGGCAATACGGATAAACAAACTTTTTTATTCTTGTTAACATTTTTGCATCGCTAGCGCGTTTCGGTGAGCATTACGTAAGTGAATATTTTCACTAAGATACTTTAAAAAAATGGAAAAAAAAATACCGAGTTCGCAATTCGAATGTAATTGAACTTTAACGTCTTTGCCCTTTAGAACAACACTCGAAAACTTGAATGAAAAGTTGTTTGTTGTTTAGGTTGAAAATCGCGTACTGGTTTATTGCGCATGATCTGCGCAGGAGGTACTACGAATACCTATCTATAAACTATATCACCTGTATTGATATAGCTAACAGGGTTGAGGAAAATTTCCTCTGACCTAGATTTTATTTTACGATGTTGCACATCTAAGAAGGATGTTAAGGATATATCATAAAATGCGATGATACTATATCCGATTTTACCTGAAGGCATTCCCATTTTCTACTTTTACTTATTTATGTTGGGCCATATAATTAATCAGCTTGGTCATATAGACTTATATTATGGATAGTGAGAAAATGAAACCTTTATTAATCACTGTATTTTTAGAGGCCCCTTAAAATAGTAAATAGGTATGAATTTGACTTCAAAACTAGAATTGCATATTTTTTACAAAAAATTTTTACTTCTCATAAAAGTAATGTATAAATGTGAATGATTAATTCTCAACCCACTAATTTAGACGCGACATTGATGGCAAAATATGAAATACAAATTTGGAAATGGAAAATTTAATTAATAATTGTTTTTTTTAAGCCTATTATCAATTAAGTTTAAATATCAAAACAAGACGTAGATAATAACGTGAGATTAGTTATATATACAGAGAGACCATGGATCGTTTTATTCAAAAAGTAGGTACAGGAAAATATTTATGAGTTATAGGTACTACACCTAAATTTGAAATCGCACGATGGCGTTCACAAGTGCTATTTACTTTGTTTAGTACATGATCATTAGACACCGCATAACAATATCGAAAATAAAACTTACTCAATATACACGATTGATCGACGACGCCGACTTTGTTTAAAATATTACTAGTTTAATAATTAAATATTAAAGTTTTATGTATATTTATACTTAAAATGTATATTTTGTGCTCCTGTCTTTTATTTATTATTTACGTATTACTCAAAAGTCGGTAGTATTTTGATTGTATGAAAATGTTCTATTTATCCATAAGAATAAACAGTTACATTTTAAAATAATTTAAACCAATTCAGGATTTAGGCTAATCAATATTCATAGGTAACATTATTAGAAGGTTATTTTTACATTGAAATATCAAAATGTATTCAAATGTTCGCATTTATTACCTACGCGTAGTTATAACAAATACATATTATATTGGTACTTATACGTGTATCAAACAGTGTTGTTTGATTTTCCGTGGTTACCAGTCTTTAGTCGCGCTCTTCCGAACGTCACTATAAACTGGTAAAGACTTATAAAAGTAACTCTTTTTATGTTAGGAAAGATAAATATTTACTTTTTAGTGAAACAAACACATTCTTTCTTTTGAGTATATATTCTATTTTTACATTTAAGTATAGTTTTTTTGATAATAGGGGATCGGACAGTAATCAGATTAATATGTAAAATGTCTTCTTCCTAGCCTTATTCCCAATATTATTTGAGCGCAGTAGGAAGCGGTGTGGCGACCGCTTAAGCCACTAGGCCAACCGAGCATTGGACCTCCGCAACCCTAAGGGAGAACTGAAATTCGTAGGTTGAACTAATTGTCAGTAAGTTTTTAGAGGATCTATTTAGAGGAGCGTACCGTCGTGTAGGAGGACCGAGACGCAGGACCATGTCGTACGGTGTTCCACAGGGGTCTGTCCTAGGACCACTTCTGTGGAACATGGGATACGACTGGGCCCTAAAAGGGCGTTTCCCCCACGGGCTCCAGGAGGCGGCGCGCCAGGCCACCACAGGAGTTTCCCTGATGGTCGGGCGCAGCGAGGCGCTGGGACTACGGGTGGCCCTGGATAAGACGGAGGCCCTGTTATTTCATGGGCCCTGTCTTGGTCCACCCGGCGGCGCCTCGAATGAGTTCAACTCGGTCCTCGTACCGGTCCGGGCCATTATGAAGGTATCTGGGCTTGGTCCTCGACTGTAGGTGGCTCTTCGATGAGTACCTCCGACAGCTGGCACCTAAGCTGATGAACACAGCATCTGCCCTAGGGTGCCTTTTGTCCAATTTGGCGGGGCCAGTGTTCTCACTAGGCAGCTGTACACGGAGGTTGTACGGTCCATGGCACTGTACGGTGCACCGGTGTGGGCGGCGGATCTGACCGCCCAGAATAGGGCGCACCTCTGGCGCCCCCAGAGGATATTTGGGGTCATAGCCAAACGCGGATACCGTACGGTATCCACAGAGGCCGGAACACGCCCGTAGGATTTGGAGGCGGAAGTGATCGCCGAAGTTTATCGGCGAGTGGCAGACTTCCGGGCGGAGAGCGGATCTCGTCCTCCGCCCGAGGACGTGCGCGAGTGGCGCGAAGCCGCTCGCCAAGCCACCATGGCTATCCGACTGGAGACTCCTCGCGCTGACATGGATGGCGCATGTAAAATGTACTTAGATCAAATAAATATACTGTCTTACGACTATTTAACGAATAATAATTTAATATAATTGTTTTAAATAAGAAGAAATAAAATGTTGTCAATCACAATATTTTTAATCTGTACTGAAACGGCAATCAAAGCGTGTGACTTCATATGTGGACAATAATCATTGAATTCAATGACTACACGGGAACTGCCTGCCTAGTTCACTCAGGTAAATTCATTATTTTGTTGAAGTTCTAAAAATTGCTTAAATATTACTGACTAGCTTTCGCCCGCGGCTTCGCCCGCGCGTATGTTGGTTATCGCGGTAAAAAGTAGCCTATGTCCCTTCCTAAGTTCAGTTCTGTCTCAAAATCGGTCCAGTAGTTTAGGCGTGAAAGCGTAACAGACGGCCAGACAGACAGAGCTACTTTCGCAATTATAACATTATCTAGTGGTAAATTAGGATACCTACCAATAATCAACTTAAAAATTGTAACATGGTGTTCCTCCAGTTCTTTTAATAATGGCAACAGGATTTACGAAAGCTGATAATCGAAATCTTTTTTGGAGTGTATATGTTTATGATATTCAATTTCTTTGCAAGAAATTTAGACTTTTGTGACGCTGAATTTCGAAATGTGAAAACTTCTGTGAAGTTTCGTAACTATATAATTTTATTATTTGTCACACAATACCTAGGTACTTAAAAGAATACTATTGAAATAACAAGCAAAACATAACCTAAAAAGTGCAAACTTCAAAGAATATTTCGTATTTTTTGGCACGTTTGATTAAAAGAAACTTTTATTTTCATATTTAAGCTCAATTTAAAACCCCAGAAACAAATGTTAGTGCTCTTAAAGTTACGCTGCAGGATAATCTTGGATTTAGGTTTGAGAGGACGGAGACGGAAAGAAATGTATTATGTTGTGATGCGCGAACTCGTCAGCAGAGCACTGGGCTTCTTTAACAGCGAGGTTAGGAGAGGAAACTAGAGTAAAATCAATCAGAGGAGGAACGGAGTTCGGGAAATAATATGTTGCGTTGGAAGGAAGAATAGATAGATTGCAAGATTTTATAATGGATTGGAGAGAAGTGGAGCGAGAATTATTTTTAAGGAGGCAGGTGTTAAAATCACCCATGATTATGGTTTGACTGTACGACGGAGTGAATTGTTCTAGAAGAAGTTCGAATGATGTGAAGTCAATACGTAAAGAGGGACACTAAAAGATGAACAGAAGAATTTTAAAGTGTTGAAACTCCTACTCTTGAAAATTATTAAGTTGAACTCAACTTCTGGGAAGGTATGTTCTCTCGCATTAGTGGTGACAAACTAATAATCCCACCAGTTTATGGGTTAAATTAAGAGTAGCAGTGGAAAAAAAAGAAAAGTAGGCAAAAAATATATACAAGATTGTGGCTTATTTATTGAATGTTTTCTTGACTGGTACAGGGAGTACATTGAAATAAAATTCCTCACTAGTGAAAAAACTTATAAAAGATGGAAAAGTTACGCAAAAATGATACATTTGAAAATAACCTATGTTTGCGTTATGGACTATAATTTTATAGACACAAATCATGTGGAATTACTCTTAGTTAAATATGATGAAAATTTGATTACTGATTACATTTACAGTGTGTATAAATTTTGGAAGAAAAATATATATTCAATATTATACAATAGCACAAAATAAAATACGTTATTGTTTCATACACTAATTTCTTTAATTAATTATTCGAGTATAGATGCTTTTCTTTGTACATCAATGAATATTTTAATTGGAGCAGTTTTTGATGTATTTGTACATAGAGGTACTGCACACCAAACGATATGTTTCCGTAACAACAAATCAAGAATCTACTCTACGAAACAAAACTTCTCGCGAACTTATTATACCCATGTGGCTGTTTTATTACCAATGACGTCACGCACTGTTAGAAGACATAACGTGGCGTTTTGGCGATATTTAAAAAAAAAAAACAATATTAAAACAAGATTTTGGGTATCTAAAATATTTTTTTATTTTTTATAGGAACAAGTATCCATAAATATTAATTTAAAACACTTTCTCTCTATTTTAAATTGTCCTAGTTACCACACCCTGCTTACTGTTTTTCAGTGTCACATGCAATTATTTTTATCCTGATGGCAATTTTGGCTCAGCTATCTATCATAAAATTGCTATTCGGATGCTTTCAAGTTCTGCTTGTATCGTATATGAAGCATGACTACATGCCACATACACATATATTAAAAAACGTATCTAGCCAAAAACTTATCCATAATATAGAAGTAGCGATAAATTTTTGTTTTGGATCTGAACATCGCCATAATTTATAATGAAGTCCCAAATAACCATTACCATGGGAATTCAAATATAGGGCTGTAGATTTGATAACTTTTGTATACTTTGGTGGAACAAGGCGCCTGGTATTGTGCTTTAATTATACATTTTTACAGATTTACAGTCTTAAAAATATGTTATTTTGTATTTATAAATATAAAGTCCCATATTTTAAGCGTAGAGATAGACAACCTTTTTGATTTGGAATTTCCGATTTAATGTGGTACACAAAAAGATATTATTATTACAAAAACAAAAAACCCGACTGTTTAAAAATAATGAACGGAAAATATTAGAACAAGATTATAAACTACGCAAGATTATTTGCGTCTTCTACTTCTCGTAGCATGATGTAGCGGAAAATAATTTTATCATCATAAAGAAAATAAGGAAAGTGCATATCAGGCACGCATACAATAATAATAAAATCGTGTCCAATTGATAATTGTTATGTTTACTTATTATTTTGTTGTTTTTATACGAAGTTTTTCAAAGAAGCTCATTTTACAAGTTAGACCTCTTTATCTCACTAAGCTATAAAATCCGTTTTAAAACTTTAAAACCCATTGCATTGAATACGATCATAAAAATATCAAACATACCGTTTAGCTTTTAGAGCCTTGTTTTTACAAAAAAAACTGTTCTTTAAAGTTAAATAACTCGGAAATGGATACCTAAATCAAAAAATCGTTTTAGCAACCTCTGAATGTTTTTAAAATAACTATCTAACGATACTCCATATAATGGGATAGACCCAAGAAAAAAATCAATCATCCCCACTTTATTTGTAGGGGAGGTACCCTAAATAAAATTATTTTAAGTCATTTTATTATAGCTTTATCGACGTGATAAATACACATATTCATGCTAAATTCCATTTGAACGATAAGGCGAGGACGGACAGACGTCGGACATGACAAAAAGACGAAAAGTTATAAGGGTTCCGAGTCATGAACTACGGAACCCTAAAAAGGGCAAGCCCACCTCACAAGAGGGACATATTTTGCAGTCCTGTATTTTTTCTTTAGAATATTTAAAGATTAAAAGTTCTATCATTTCGCTATAGGACTACAAAGATAACAGGATTACAAGGAGTACAAAGTTACATTTGCGTTTAATGAATCAGTGTACCTAATATAAAATTATAGTTATAGTCAAAAATAAGTTGTAAAATGGTCAACAAAATGAAAATCAAGATTGGGACATGTCTTATAACGTATAAAATCCTGCAAAGTGTTAATAATCACAATCACGGCCGACGAAGATGGTTTGCTTACGCCGCGATTTCAACGCTTACCGTACGTCATAAAAAGACATCTACTTTCTTCCAGACAATCTTGGGTTCTAACTGCCATATAGACCACGTTTTATATAACTTACGTTAAAACTAATGAGTAGTACTGGAAAAGAAAAATAGGATAAATACCTACAAAAGATAGTATAGAATAGAATGGGAAGGCATAGAGTGCGAGGGAAGGAAAAGGAAAGGAACGAAACGGAATGTAACAGAATCAAACGGAATCGAATCGAATAGAATAAACTTTACAGTACATCAGTTAATTCGGTACAATGAGTTGTTACTGCCAGTGACCTTAGGTATGTTGTACACGGGTATAGAAAGATGGAGTGATTGTGCAATTGCAATTTTAGTGACCATTGCGAAAAATTGAGTAGACTTTGTAAGAATCCTGCCGACGCAAACAATTTTCAACTGGTCTCTCGCAATTTGGGGATAAAGGTTAAAATATTATTAAAAAAAATTTAAGAGTAAAAGGTACCAGCCAGGAAATAATTCGGTTACTTTATTGAGTCCCTGCAAGGATATTTCTGTCTAAAGTTATTTTATAAGTATTTAAATTATTAAATATAAATAACCTAATATAATGTATTACTTGTTACATATATATTATTCAGTTTTTATGTGGAATTACATAAAATGCAGTCATTCTACTTATTTTTAATGTCGTAGATTTTTAATATTAATATGGTCACTATAAAATGTTGTTAGGTTAGCTTATTACTAAATAACTTAAAACAAAAGTTTTCTTAAATAGGGAGTGAATGAAGTAACCAACTTGGTATTAAATGAATCTTCCAACATTTTTACTGGATTGTGTTGGACTTAGATTTCTTACAGGTTATATTTTTGGTGGCAAAATAGCTACATTATTTTTGAAAAACTTCAATCGCTTAAGCAGTGTACACAATATGAGTTTCAACTCTCAAAAGAAATCATATCACCCGTTTTTGCAACATTTTCGTTGATACTACACTTAGAATAGAATAAACTTTATTGTACACCAGATCTATATAAAATGACATAATAATTAACAATGTTCATGTACAAATGGCGGCCTTACCGCTGAAAATAAATTTCTTCCAGGCAACCTTAGGATAAAAAAACCACATTGGCCGTATAGGTGAAAAGTTAGCTTCTTTTCCCTCAGGGAGTAAAGCTTTCTGGAGCCTCGCCAAGTCGGTCGAGAAAAACTTCTGTCGCTCTTCGCTGCCTCCTCTGCGCAAACCTGACGGATCCCTGGTCCATAGTGCTGAGGAGAAGGCAAATTTATTTGCCAATCTCTTCGCTGAGTGTTCTCGTCTGGACAGCAACGGCAAATGTCCACCCCAGTTACCTCCGTTTGGCCCTAAAATGAGTGCTGTTAAAATCCACCAAAAAGAGGTACTTAAACGTTTGCTGGACCTGGACATTAATAAGGCCAGTGGTCCTGACGGCATTCCAGCAGTGGTACTGAAGTGTTGTGCACCCGAGTTGTCCCCTGTTCTGACTCGTCTATACCAACTCTCTCTAGAAACTGGCAAAGTTCCGAGATCCTGGAAGCTTGCTAATGTTCAGCCTATACCCAAGAAAAGAAGCCGTGCAGACCCAGCCAATTACAGACCGGTCGCGATCACCTCTATAATCTGTAAGATTATGGAGCGGATCTTAAATAATCGTCTCCTGACATATCTTGAAGCAAACGAGCTACTTAGTGATAACCAATATGGTTTTCGCAGGGGACGCTCGACGGGAGATATGCTAATATATGCCACCCACCTTTGGAGCGAGGCCTTGGAAGGTCACGGTGAAGCAATAGCTGTTTCGTTGGACATCTCAAAGGCCTTTGACCGCGTCTGGCACCAGGCATTACTTAGCAAGCTTCCAGCATACGGCATACCTACTGAACTCTGTGACTGGATTTGTGATTTCCTGAGGGAACGGTCGATTCGAGTTGTCTTGGATGGCTGCTCTTCCGATCTAATGGCAATCAATGCTGGGGTACCTCAGGGATCTGTTCTCTCTGCAACCTTGTTTCTGCTGCACATAAATGATCTTTTAACACCGGATATTATTAGCTACGCCGATGACAGCACCGTAATTGAGAGGTACACGACCAAACCGCGAGCTAGTCCAGAGGAAATACGGTCCTTGAGAGAGTCCATGATTGAACGGGTAAACGTGACATTGCAGTGGGTGTCCGATTGGGGTGACGCCAATCTTGTCCAGTTCAACCCTTCCAAAACACAGGCGTGTCTTTTCTCCGCGAAAAAGAGTAGCTTTGATTTAACACCCACTTTCGAAAGTGTATCCTTACCGATTACTAACCATCTAGGGCTTCTAGGTATTACCATCACCTCTAACCTTAACTTTGGCAAACAAATTGAGTCTATGGTACAAACAGCGTCCAAGAAATTATCGATTCTGTCAAAGGTTCGTCGGTACTTCAGCTCTGAACAGCTGCTTAATCTTTACACTGCCCAAGTTCGATCCTGCATGGAGTACTGCAGTCACCTCTTGGACGGTGCAGCAAAATATCATCTAGAAGCTTTGGACTCGGTTGACCGAAGAGCCCGTAGGTTAATTAATAACGAAAAGCTCACAAATAGCAGACTACACACCCTCGAGCATCGTCGTCGAGTTGCCAGCTTATCGGTTTTTTATAGGATGCACTTTGGAGAGTGCTCGAAAGCTCTTTTCGAACTGATTGAACCATCTCCATTCCTTTATCGGACTACTAGGCGCAGGCAAAAGTTTCATCCATACGTTGTTGGCATACCCAAAAGACGAACTAAACGGTTTGACAGCTCGTTTTTAGTGAGAGTCGCCAAAATTTGGAACGACCTGCCTGGGTCTATTTTTCCTGATGAGTTGAACTCTGGAGCCTTTAAGAGTAGAGTGAACAGGTTTCTTTTGGATGGGCGTGTACCATCTTCGTCTTCATCTACACTTTCCATCAGGTGAGATGGAAGACAAACTATTCCATTACAACAATAAAAAAAAAAAAAAAAAAAAAAAAAAAAAATAGACATTCATGAGTAGTTTTGGTACGAGTGGAAATTAAAAGAATATTATATTGATTTTAATATAAATACTACTACAAATAACTAAATACATGCATTTCTAAATATAATATGCATAAATACAATATCTACATTTTCATGTACTATATAAGGAATAAAATATAATAATATTTATTGCACAAAAACAGATACAATTTGTTCAACTTAAACACTAGGATAGGTTATAAATCGAACATGACTTATCCTCCATTGCCAAACTAGGTAAAACCTGTATTTTGGCTTACGGCGCCTTTCCTCACCGGAATTTAAACTTAACTAGCATTAATAAAACAAAATATGTGTAGGTAATTAGTAAGTTATTCATCTTCCTAGCCTTTATTCCCAAGTTTATTTGGGGTCGGCTACTAGTTCAACCGGTTTTACCTGAATTTCAGTTTTTTCACGGAGCGACTGGCATCTAAGGGAAAACTGAAATTCGAAGATTTAACTAGTTGTCAGTATATTTGAGGGCACTGACTTCCCAATAACGATTGCCATAGATGTTCATGACAACCGGGACCGACGGCTTTACGTGCTCTCCGAGGCACGGGCGTGAATCACCGCCAAACTTCCAAACTCCAGGCTGCTATTAGGTATTTCCTGGTAGGGAGCCAATTAAGCTGTTTGCGATGTTCAGAAACATGATCATACTTGCGTAGGCCAAATATGAATCAAATAAAAAAGTTTTGAAGGCGCCCAAGTTTAACATGTTGCTCCTCTGTGATATCAAGATAACTTTTTATCATCATTATCATATTTTAATGATATGCAGTCTATTATCTTCCTCGATAAATGGACTACCTTTCACTGTATTTTTTCTTCAAATCTGAACTTCCTGAGATGAAGCAAACAAAACAGTTTTATAATAATATATAAGTATATAGGTTCAACTTTATCGAGCTAAATACTTTATGGTACTGTGGATGAGTACAAACAATACTTTGTTACCTACTTTTGATAAATTTATTTCAGGTTATTTGGCAAGGGAATAAAGAAATTTAAAATTGATTCTCTTGATTTTACATTCTTCGTTCTTCGTAATAAATTATGTGTTGACTTACGTAATGTTGTAATAAATTAAACATATAATTTTATTTTATAATATAACTGAGTACAAACAATGTTACATCTGACTTAGATTTATCCTAGCTGGTATGATAAAATTATACTCTGGGTATCCCTACATATAATTCGTACACTTTTTGACAATTTGTATCAAAACAGTAATACGAACGTAATACGAAACATAACTCTTTTAAATGTTCTTTTCATATTTTTTTTAATATTCATATCGTTAAGGAAAAATCAATTACATTGGGTTAAAAATAACATTAACCATAAAATGTCTTAACTACTTTTTAGCATTATCGTTAGACCATAAATGTTAGACGAAGCCAAGGATCTCTTAAATATCTAAGTTGGAGTATACGTCTAAAATGTTTATTTTATTGTTATATGTAGGGGAATAACAGAAATTTGTTAATTAAAAATAATTATAAAACTACAACTATAATTAGTTTTTGTATAAAATGTAACAAATCGTAGTTTTGCATTATTTTTTAAATATTATAAAAAATACAATTAATGTACATTTTTTTGTTTCATCATCATCATCATCATCATCATCAACAGCCTTTAAAAGTCCACTGCTGTACATAGCCCTCTCCTTGAAAAGGAGGTATTGGCCTACTATACCACGCTGGCCAGACGGGTTGGTATAGGGTTGGTTTGAATGGGATGAATAGGGGTGGTGACACTCTGTATTCTTAATCCGTCACCACACGGACATTTATTCATTTGTTTATGTTACTGATACCAAATTCAAGCTTTTTACATGAATGAACAGCAAAATTGCAGATTTTGTACGGTTCTTTCCCACATAACGTCGGGGTGTTTTTAATTGGAAACAGCACATACTCCTCATTCCTATGTCTGCAACGAGTCGGAGGTATGAAGAGGACTTCCATCCAGTCAATAAATGAAAGCTAGTTTGGAACTATAAAAATTAAAAGAACTAAGAATACAGAGTATCACCATCTCATTATTTATTTAGTAACTACCCAGGATTAATGTCCTTCACTCCGAAGTTAAGGAAACTTGTCAAAAACTCAAGTAAAACTGAACCTCATTTAGTTTCTAGGAGACGACTGTAATAAGCTGTTGACATTAAAGAGTATTTTTATAGCACTTTGATGTCTCTTAATACTTGGGTTGTGAAGGTCTGATGACTGTCGCTCTGTGTGAAAAATCGAAGTCCAGCCATGCCATATGTAACATACTCAATCGCGATTCTAACCTAGTTAGCGAAAAAGGCTTAGAGGAAGAAAAAAGAATCTTATAATTTGGAAAAATCATTTGTTTTTTATATTCTAAAATAATAACAAAACATCTAAGTGATATTTGTTTTGGCGAAGCTAGCGCAAGGGGTTGCTTAGTTTACAAAGTTGCGGAGAACAAACCGCTTTTTTAATTTAAAGTATATTGATTGATGTTTTGATAATTGTTGAAGTTTCAAGGGTTGAAAAGTTATCAGTAGTACTGGATTTTGGCTTTGAATAAATTATAAACGGGAAAAAGGTTATTGTTCCCGTAATAAACTACATAAACTACTATTTATTTTACAAAAATATAAAAATATTTTAATTTAGTGTTAGATTAGTTTAATTAAGTAACTTAAATAAGACTGCCACGTTAATCTGTGTGCTGTGTATGTGGTGTGGTAGTAGTTAGAGTATGCGAAGAAAGAGTATATAAGACACTATTAATAGCAGCCTGGAGTTTAAAAAGTAGCGGTATTTTACGCCTGTGCCTTTGAGAGTACGTTAAGCCGCTCGTTCCGGTTGTCATGAAAAATTACATTGGGTTCAAAACAACAATAGCCATAAAATGTAACAACTACTTTTTAGCGTAATCGTTAGGTCACAAATGTTAGACGAAGCCGAGAACCTCTTAGATTTCTAAGTTGAAGTTTACGCGTCTATTTTGTTCATTTTATTTCATGTTTGGGCATTAGTAGATGTTAGTTAAATAATATGGTATGTAAATATAGAAAATCATAAAACTACAATTATAATTTATTTAGTCTGAGCAAGTGACTAGTTCGCAACCACCAATGCCTTTCAGTGCTGCAGGTTTATGCCAGATCTCCAAACTAATAATGACTCGCAAACGAGGACGGCCTTTTATGTATGTAATTATGAAAGGCTGGAATAATAAATGTTGTACAAATACGCTGCATTCAATAAACTAATAACAATATCAGAGCGAGTTCTAAAAATAGCTAACGTCACAAATTAGTGATACAAAATTGGTTTGCTATCGCAAGTCTACATAGCTGTGCCAGGCGCATAGGGCGCTCGTGCCGAACCAGCGCAGGTGCGGTAACGTTCATAATTATTACACACTGACACGTGTAATTACGACCACAGTCTATTTTCCTGTTTGTTTTCCATTGAATGAAACATCTAGCTGCGTTTTTCTGTGCGTATGAAGTTGAAAACTTTTAACCAATATTGTAATCTTAAATATACATTTTGAGATATCGTACATGTTTTGAAATTTATAATGTAAACCAAATATGCAAGTATCTAAAGTTTTCTGAATGATCATTTATAAAAGAGAACAGTTCATATACCTATTTGTTTCTCTTTTATAATCAAATAAAACATTATATTATTTCGACATCAAGCAACTTATATTGCTTACTATCTTAGTGTAACTAATTTTAAACCTAAGGTGATCTTATAGTATTATTTAGATACTACAGAAATTTCTCACTTTTGAAAGGCCCTACAAGCAACGTACAAGTTCTTTAAAATCTACTTTAAAAAAGATTTAGGTTTCACTGTATGTATTTTTTATGTTATGTTTATATTTCTGCTTTAAGCTGCTCACGAGGTAACACAACAGAGGTGGTTTTTTAAAAGACCTATCTAATGATGAACTGCCACACGATGGGGTAGACGCGAGAAAATAAATCATCTCCACAAATAAAAATATTTTTCCAAATTTTATTGTTCCACTTTGTCCACGTAATTACAAAACATATTTATGCAAATTTTCATTTTACTAGCACTAATCATTTGGGCAGTAGGTCGAAGACGGACGGACGGACATGGCGAAGCTATAAGGGTTCTGAGTCATGAAGTACGGAACCCTAAAAACGTAGCGGAAATACAACTGGTTATTTATAAAATAAATTACTAATCGACAATAAACATTTGAATTTTATTTTGTTTTACAATCTAACAATAAGTTTGATCTTTTAAATATGATAAAGAATATTTTTAATATTTATAAATAATATTTAGTCTATGTTGTTTACTGTTAATAAAAAACTAGGTATATGTTTTAAATTAATTACAATGTAATTTATTCTTGAGCTGACTTTCGCCATTGCTCTACATCATCAAAACATTTATCCTCATTTCTTGAATAAATTACAATCCACCAATATGCGTTTTTCTAGGATTGACATATCTCGTACAACCAATCTGTGAATTATATTATCGCTTGCAGTATTTATTGTCTGATTTTTAATCTAGTATATCGTGAAAAATATTCGTAATATTTATTTAGGCTGGTGAAATAGTAATATTACATAACTATGCGGCACTATGAGATGTGTTACCTGTCACAATCTCGCAAGACAGTATCAATATTTATGAAACATATTACTCGAATGATCTTTCCGTCAATCCTATTTGTAGCAAGCTTACAAAACACATGAAACAGCTCACGAAATTCAGACGTAGTATTGGTTTTTGCACAATTTGGGGAAGAAATATGGTTCAGTATTAGTAACTGCTTGACAGGTCATCAATTACAAAAAAAAAGATATCGATTTAAAACCACCTTCCGTTACGGCGTTGTAATAAGTTAAAATTATCTTTTGTGTAGGATTCAAGTTAATAAATTTGAATCTATTACCTTTTAAAATATATTTTTTTTTACTTGAATAAAAGGTATAAAGTAATATAAAGCACTATGGAGACTGATTATGGTATATCTTGAGCGGGACTGTACGCTGTACTACTCTCACATAGAAGACCGACCTAAAAATCACAGTTTTCATGCAGTCGTATTTT
The DNA here is from genome assembly GCA_932526445.1 of Phragmatobia fuliginosa. Taxonomy (NCBI): domain Eukaryota; kingdom Metazoa; phylum Arthropoda; class Insecta; order Lepidoptera; family Erebidae; genus Phragmatobia; species Phragmatobia fuliginosa. Next base: position 6,897,874 of record OW052064.1, on the reverse strand, counting down.
GCTGTTGAGTATGAGACCAGAGGGCCAATCATAATGCACCCTTCTTCTGGTCTCCGGAGGCTGGAGGAATGATGTAGAAACATCTCCCTAGGCCACCATGGTGTGGGTCACCATGCTGAACTCTCTACACTCACAATGAGGATGGTGACCCCTACTCTTGGATTCTACTCAGGCTTTCCATCAGGCAGAGTAGATACACTTTTGTAAGCTTAAATATAATAATAATAAAAATGTTAAATTCAGTGTTTTAATGGAATAATTTTAAATTTTATTATTTAGTTAAGAATCAGATATATATATATATATATATTTGTATATATTATATATTTGATTCTAACTCGGAAGAAATATAAAATCTGTTAATTTAGCTAGTCTTAAGAACATAAAACTAGTGTAAAAAGTGACATCACAATTTTGAAGCGCAAATCTTTCTTCAAGCTTAGGTCCTGTACAAACGCTTGTCAAGTGCGACGTGTGGTTCGTTTGTTCAGGCTTACCGCTCTTTGATTCTCTAGAGTACTTCTCTTACACACGTATATTTTTTTGAATAGTGTATCTCGCTCTTGGTTCCGTTGAAACAGACTGCTTCTACCCCAAAACATTTTACAAGCTAGTTTTTATTTATTTTATCTGATTTTGAAATCTTTACTTACATCTGATTTTGGAATCTCGGAAATAGCTTTAACGATGCGCTGTATTTTGATATTTGGGAGTTTCCGGGGTTAAAAAATTTATTTAAATTAGTCTCATGTTTGGGAAACGCGAAAATTCGCGTTTTCGTGTATTTTTCTCTAGACATTGCTTGCGACATCTAAATTATACTACTCTTTCAGATAAGCTTAGTTGTGTGGTGGTTGGTATCCAACTTAGGATACATTTCAGGAAAGGTGCATACTTTTTGTAGTTTAGTATTTACACCTATATAAAAAATGTATTTTGGCCATAACATTTAAGTTATTAAGGTTTAAATAAGCATTCGATACTACTGTGAATGATCACCAATCAAACAGACATCAAAGTTTTAGTTATCTGAACTGACTTATATAACGCTAATCAGTTTATACTGCACTAAATAAATATATAATAAATAAATATTTCAGATATCACAATGTATGGAATAAAAAAAATATAATATAATATAAATATTTTGGACATCTGACACACAACATCATCTAGTCCCGAGTTAAGCAGAGCTTGTGTTATGGGTACTAGACAACTGATATAAATACATAAACATACTTTTTTTTTGTAAATACATACATATTATACATAGAAAACACCCAGACTCCGAAACAAATCTTTGTGAATCACACAAATAATATTTAGTACGACCCGGGAATCGAACCCTAGACCTCTTGATCAGCAGCCGCATACGCTAACCACTAGACCAACGAGGCAGTCGAATATATTGGTTAGGTGCTATTTCGATGCCTTAAAACTTAATTTTGGCCTAAAATTAAGTTGTACGGCAGTAAAATAGCACCTAACCATAATAATATATTCATATATATTTAAGCCTACTAAAGTGACTCTACTTACTTACTTTGTTTGTTTGAAATGAATAGGCTCCAAAACTACTTGACTGATTTCCAAAATTATTTCTCTATTAGAATCGTACATTATCCTTAACGGACATAGGCTATAAAATGTTTTCAAAATACACCAAATAAAAATGATTTTCATAATTTTTATTGTAGCACTTTGTCGACGTAATTACAACACATATTCGTGAAAAGTTTCACTTTTCTAGCATCAACCGTTTGGACGGTACGTCGAGGACGGATGGACCTGATGAATCTATAGTTATGAACTCCGAAACCCTAAAAACCACGATACCATATGTGTAACTATTATAGTAATATCATAATAACTACTTTTTCATGGTAAAATATTCAGTAATTACGCCCGAACAAACTAAGGATAAGGATTAACACCTTCATAGTATTTTTTATCCAAATATATAACTTTATATATGTCCGTATTTTTTTTTTTTTATAAAGCAGGCACCCGCCATCGCAGAGTGTTAGGCTAAGTACACACGAAGCGTTTTTTGTGTTTTTCCCGTGCCCGCTGCGGTTGCGGGCCCGCAGCTTCCGTAGAATGCAGATTTGTATTTAAAAAAACAAACCAATACTCACGACGCGTTTTACGCCCGCGGTGTGCGCGGTTGTTTGCGGCTCCCGCTGGCGCTGCACCGGCGGGCAAACTGTAGAACCGCGCGAGTCGCGGTCGCGCCCGCGCGCTCTTCGTTCGCTTGGCGGGCGACCGCATCGTGGCATTATTAGTGGATGCACCCAAAACCTTCTGGTCTTTCTTTTTTTAAATCTTCTGTGAAGTAAATATAATGCAACAGCTCGTTTCTGGTGTGTGTCCATGACGGTCTGAACCTCAACTGAACATTACCGCATCTTGCAACCGCCTGTCTTGCGATCATTGCCCGCAAACGTGGCGGGCGAAGATCGCAACCGCGACGTCCGCGTATACCGCGCAAATAACCGGTTTCGTGAGTATAGAAAAAAAACCGCAGTTCTACCACCGCAGCGGGCACGGGAAAAAAACGCTTCGTGTGTACTTAGCCTTACTGCCCTTCAGTATCCTGTGACTCATGTAGGTGTTACAGATCGTTTTTTCGGTTCCGTTGGCAAATGGCAAAAAACGTAACCCTTATAGATTCGTCATATCTGTCTGTCTGTCTGTCTGTCCGTCCGTACGTCACAGCCACTTTTTTCCTAAGCTATAAGAGCTATACTGTTGAAACTTGGTCAGTATTCTGTGAACCGCATTCATATTTTTACACAAAAATAGAAAAAATGCAATAAATTTTGGGGATGCCTATACTTAGAACTGAAACTCAAAAATTTATTTTTCATCAAAACTATACGTGTTTAGATATATCTATAGATAGGTCTTCAAAAATGATATTGAGGTTTCTAACATATTTTTTCTAAACTAATTAATTTGCGTGAGAGGCACTTCCAAAGTGGTAAAATGTGTGTGTGTGTGTCCTGTAACTTCTAAAATAAAGAGAATGATAAATCTAAAAGAAAATATACGATGTACATTACTATGCAAACTTTCAACGAAAATTGGTTTGAACGAGATCAGTAAGTAGTTTTTTTTAATACGTCATAAATCATATACCGCAATTTACATTTCTTTCAATCGAAACACTATTATTAAAACATTCATGAAAGTTACAACGAACTACAAAAACTTTTATATGATGTTAATTGCTGCTAAGGAATCCTTCATGGGCGAGTCCCACTCGCACTTGGCCGCTTTTTTTATTTTATTTATTTCACATCAAAAATTATACAGTTACATAAAAAGTTTATATAAAATATGACCTAGTTGGTGTTAGTGTCCGTATCATTTATCATGTGTAAATCTGTACTTTTTCAATTATTTGAATGAATTTTGGGAATCATTTGCTAGTTTCCAATAACTATTACCCAAGTCTTAGATGAATTGGGTTTAAGGCCGTAGGTGTTGGTGATCTTATGTTCTATATTTTAGACTGATGACAGTTTCAAGTTTAATTACAAGTTAAATGTGGACACATGTGGCATAATATCCTTTATCTGCTTAGGTTAATATATCTGTAAATCCTTTGTATCAGCGCAATAACTGTCCGCAGATAAAACAAAATTATAGGGATTTTTTTGAAATTACATACGTATTCTTAGTATCACAACTTTTCTAACAAGAAATTTACATTTTATCAAACTATTATAGAAAAACATTTGAACATATTAGAGCTTGCTTCAGTACGGGAATGTGACGCTGATAATGCCTTAAAGTAAATAACTCATTGACTATATTATAACATTATCCAAGTAATGATCAGTTACTAAGTACAAAATACGAAGCAGGTGAGAGAGAAATGAATTAGGTTAAGGGTTAAGCTTAGTAATTAATCTACTAAACCTCTCATTTTTCTTTGGAACATATTAGGTACTGGTAATTTGGTCACACGGTGTTTTAATCAATAATGAGTAGATAAAACCTTTACGTATTAGAGAACTTTAATGATGGGTCTAATTGAAATATAAAAAGAGTTTAAAAATTAAAGAAATGAAAGTTCAAGTTCAAAAATTCAAGAACATATTAAGACTAAGTTGTTTATTATAAAAAAATATATTAATGCTTTTTAAGTGAAGTTGCTCTATAACAGACACGCGTCGGCGTGTCTCAGGTAATCTTACATTAGTTTTAGTACTTAGTTATTAAAGTACAAGGATAATTTATTTTTGCTTTTCAGTTTTTTCAGTAATTTAATTTTTTTGCTACAAAGTTTTTATACGTTTAACGTTTTGAACGTTCAACACAAAAAAGCCAAAGTTGAGCGTAAATAGACTAACAAATGAATTTGAATTCTATATTCCAAATTTTTTTACTGAATATTGATACAAACACAAAGTTTAACAACGCTTACTAATCAGTAAAGTTTTAATAGAGACCAGAGCAGTTACACAAACGCTACGTGTTTAGATACGGAACTAAAAATTACGTTCAGATATAAAATTATTAATGTTTACTATTTCAACAGCTACGTTTAGGTATATCAGCAAGCTTCAAGCTTACTGCGGGTTGCAGATACCCTGTAATGCTTGTATGCGTACCGACTGTAAATCCCTGTATATTCACGAGTACAAACATGGTTCGTGTATTGTGAAATTACCGTTTTATTCTAATAGGTACTTCGAATTGACATAGAACCTTCACGGTTTGAGATTTTTGTGTGAAACTTTTTCATCGTACCTATGAGGTTCTTCTTTTAAAAAAAATGCATTTTATTTATCCGTCTTAGGCAAGAAAGATGGATACTTCGAAAATTCGAGTGATTTTTGAATACAAGATCCGACGCGGAACTTAACGCTGTAGAAACAGCTCGCAATAACAATGTTGCGTTTGGAGAGGGAACTGCTAATGAACGCACAGTGCGATTTTGGTTTAAACGCTTTCGCGATGGAATTTTTGATTTGAAGAACGAACCACGTGAAACCCAGGAATTTAACGTTACCTTACCAACAATATTGTCTCATTTGCGTCAAAAATGGGTACCTCAAGATTTAACTGATCTGCAGAATGAAACGTGTGTTTAAACTTGTGTTGCCTTGTAAATCGATACAGAAATGAAGGCATATTGGATCGAATTGTGATATGGGATGAAAAGTAGATTTTTTACGATAACCGAAAGCGAAAAATGCAATGGCTGACCGCAGGTCAAACGCCGCAACAGAGTCCTAAAGCAAAGCTTATCAATAAGAAACGGACACAAAGAACACCCAGACTCAGAACAACAAATTGTGAATTACACAAAGTGTTATCCTACGTGGGATTTGAACCCACGACACTTGGCGCAGTAAGAAGCGGTGTGGCGACCGCTTAGGCCGACCGTGCAGTATTATTCACTATAACTGTCTCCGATCTGGCCAAGTAATAGCGGCAGATGTCTACTGTGCCGACGCGAGTCCTCATGCAGCACGGGAAACCCTTTTAACTCTACAGGAACTACAATTAGAAACCACTCGTCACCCTCCATATTCGTCAGACCTTGCTCCAACGGACTAACATTTTTTTCGTTATTTGAACAATTTTCTACGTATTAAAAAGTCTTGTTCCCAGGAGGCATTACAAAATTCTTTCACTCAGTTTGTAGAATCTGTATCACTAGAGTTGTATCGCTAAATGATAATCCTATTTAATTTTTTCAGCGAAAAAAGCGAATTTAATTTTTTCAGTACAAATCGGCAATTTCATACTTTAACCCCTAATACATCTACGTCTTTGTTCGTATGTAAATGCAAATGATAGGTGAGGGCATGGGATGTGACCGCAGATTTGTGGGACAAATAAGATTAAATCGTGTAAATAAATTAGAAAAATATTTTAACATTAACGTAAAACATTATGATTTTACCAAAGTCAATCCCTTTAAAGAAAATTATTATGATTTACCTACTTCTACACGATTTCGACCACGACGGCTAATCTGAACGAGGTGATTGGAAACCATCACCAAGGTTAACGACGGTGTGGGTAGTACATACCTAGATGGGTGACCGTTAGGCCTCTGCCTCGAATTTTGCGGGTAGCGGGGCGGCAGCGGCGGCGGCGCGGTCGCGGCGGGATCATATGCGTACAATTATATGGACCGGTTTTTGAAAACAGCGGCGCGGCAGCGGCGCGGAGGGCGGGCAACGAGCGGTGCACTCCGTGCACTTCAGTTATGTGGTGACCGCTCGCGCTGCGCGTCTGCATTGTGGTATAGTGTAGTACAATTTTCTTTTGTGACATATCAAAATGTCATCGGACGTGCAAGAACAAATTATTTCGGCAATCTTTGAGAGGAGACCCATATGGAACAGCAGAGATATCAACCATAAAAATAGAAGAATAATTAACCAATTATGGGAAGAAATAAAAAACAAGAAATAAGAATAGGTATATTCAAAAGTTTCTACACTCATTCTAGTGTAGTCGTAGAATTTGTCGGGATTTTGTCTCTGTTCTTCATAGTTTCGATAAAATTCACCATTTATTTTCCTTGCCCTATAGTAAGGATCCACTTCTTCTTTTGCCCACAATAAATCAACCGTTAGGTATAAATTTGAATCAAAAAGTTGTTGTCGCCGTCTTTGAGACATTTTGTTCGCGAATAAAAATAAATATCTCGACAACACAACCACGAACACAACATTATGCCGCTATAGTACCGCGCGATCTGCCCGCTGGTTTGGAGAACAGGTTTGTGTTGACCGCCCCGCTCCCGCGCCGCCGCCGCCGCCGCCCCGCTGCCCGCAAAATTCGAGGCAGAGGCCTTAAAAGTTCATTCATAGAGTCATAGATTACCACCATGAATTTTTCCAGATTTTTCGAACTAGCTGTTTAGCTTTTAGAGAGGAGGGGACGCCGTGCTTTAACAGAAAAATGCACTCTCACTGCAATGCACAAAGTTGAATAACTCCCAAAAGGATACCTAAATCCACAAATCGTTTTAGAAAACTCTCAATATGGGTGGATACATAAAAACATCATCATCGGGTAGGTACTATATATTGGGGCCCCATAAAGGGCCAAATACCTCACGAAGGGCTTGATGCCGATGCGAGTGCATCCTACTATGACACTGAGTCAAGGTGATATCACCGAAAACCAATTAAGTCACTTTAATATTCAATAACCATAATAAATAACATACACACTTTAAGGTGTGGAATAAAATCTATTTGGTTAAAATTTCAGTTCCAAATCAGCTAAACATAATTTTCAAAGATCAACTTATAACTTTCCTTTCGGACTTTGCCACATTCAGATTAACAAATTAGGTATATACATTTAGAGCACCGAAAATCTTAACGCAAATAAAACTTTCTCTATGTAGATGGACATTATACCTATATAATATTTAAAATTTTCTCTCTCTGAAATATGTTTCGACTCATCTCCTATATTTGATGTCTTTGTTATTTATTTCAACTGTAAACACAACATTTCTTTTGTCAGTCGTCTTAACCGTAATACGCGCCCGCTAATGCCTGAATAAATTCGGTGGTAATGAATTGTAAATCAGAGTCACAACGAAGTCGAATACTGTTTATAATGGATGTTTTCTTTTTAATTTGAAAGTAAAACATTTCATAGACCATATTTATCAGTAAAAGTAGTAAGAAACATACATTTTAGGTCTACATAATGATTCAGAACTATTTTAATGCCACCATAAAATATTTGAAAATGCCAAAACTCATAGTTGTAGAATGTCATAATAAAAGCGACATCAATGATATATCAAGCGCTACCCATGTCAACGATCATCTAAACTAAAGGGTGGCTTTCCCTTTACTATACACATCGTTATAAACGACATATAATTATAACCTTTCGTAGACTAGCGCTGATCAGAAACCATCTTGAACATCATACATTAGAACATAATTAATCGGCCACTTCCCAGGAGATATTACATACAAATTAATTAAAATGTGTCTGTATGTAATGTCAAATTAACAGTTTTTTTCTTTGTGCATATGCAAGTATATACGGTACTTATACCAAAAATAAAGGTAATTTTTTTGAATATTTCAATTTTCATCAGTAATTTTTGTGAGTAATCTTTGAAACGACTGGACCTATTTGGATGGACCTTTCACAGGCCGCAAGCTGCTAACACAAGGAGGTACATCCCAGGTTGACTAGAGACACACACTTGTCAGGCGTTAATTTAAAACAAAATTACGATGGCAACGTTTATGGGATGTCTTTATTAGCTTTCTATTAAAGTAAATTTGTTAATTTAATTACGAATTTCAATATTTTAAGACCAGTTTTTATGTTTATAATATTTTATTTTTATACATTTTCTTAGACTTCACTATATAAAGTAGTAGCAATTTCATCATCATCATCAACAGCCTTTAACAGTCCACTGCTGGACATAGGCCTCTCCTTAGAAAGGAGGTTTTGGCCTACTATTCCACGCTGACCAAACGGGTTGGTATAGGGTTGGTTTCAAGTTTTCCATCTCTTTGCATTGATGTTGTCTTGCGTAGTTTATCCCTTAGTCACCTGTTACGACACCCGCGGGATGAATAGGGGTGGTGACACTCTGTGTTCTTAATCCGTCACCACACAGGCTCTATTGGGCTCTATAATGTTTCTTGAGAGGGGACTATATCCAGCAGTTAAACTGTGATTAGGTGATCATGATGAGAATTAACGAACAATTATAAATTACTAATTACTCAATTATCATTCATAACTCAGGGAACAAGTATAGTAATAGTATACTTATTCAACATAAGAACCACAATGAAATGAGAGTTAGAGTAGTAGAAGTATTTGTTGTTTAGAAAATATCTTAATAATCAACAGTATAAACACTTAGAATTTGCTAGTTGACTAAATTTAAAAACTTTGTAAATTATATAATTTAATGTAATAAATATATTTTATCCCACCAAGCAATCAACCCAAAACGAAAAAAAAGCGGCCAAGTGAGAGTCGGGCTCGCCCATCAAGGGTTCCGTAGCAGCAAGTAACGTCATATTAAAGTTCTTGTAGTTCGTTGTAACTTTGATCGATGTTTTTATAATAGTGTATTGATTGATTGAAAGGTAAATTGCGGTTTACGATTGATGACGTATTAAAAAAAACCGCTTACTAGATCTCGTTCAAACCAATTTTCGTTGGTAATTTGCATGGTAATATACAATTTTCTTTCTTTCTCTTATTTTAGAAGTTACAGGGGGGGGACACATTTTTCCACTTTGGAAGTGTCTCTCACGCAAACTATTCAGTTTAGAAAAAAATGATATGAGAAACCTCAATATCATTTTTAAAGACCTATCCATCGATACCCCACACGTATGGGTTTGATGGAAAAAAAAAGTTTCGAGTTTCAGTTCTAAGTATGAGGACCTCCAAAATTATTATTATTATAGTATTGTTGCGGTTCACAGATTACATCTACTTACCAAGTTTCAAAAGTATAGTTCTTATGGTTTCGGAAAAAAGTGGCTGTGACATACAGACGGACAGACAGACAGACATGACGAATCTATAAGGGTTCCGTTTTTTGCCATCTGGCTACGGAACCCTAACAATACAGAGTAACGTGCTCTGTCATATCAAAACGTTAACAGTGGCAATGATGTTGTGCGTGGTGTGACGTAACACTTTCTGAGTTAGCTTTCACGCGACTTAATGCCTATTTCTTTAGAATTTATTGTCTAAAAGAATAAATAGCCTATAACTTTTATGAGAAATAGACTGTTTTTAGATACTACATATATAAGAAACTACAAACCAAGCAATTTGTTATTAGTAGACACAAGCTTATTGTATCAGACTTAGAGTTATTTTTTTATGTGTTGTATCTATTTCTGAACAACTAATACATTTACCTCACTAGATGTTTATACCCTATAATCCAGAAAATATTCATGAAATTTTGCAATATTTCTTCACACAGGTTTTTCGTCACAACGTACATCTTTAGTAAGTACATATATATATCTTTTAAAATAACAAAAAACTAAATAATTCTATTAACTGACTTAATAAATTGAATAATAATTAAAAAAATATATTAATCAGGAATTTCCTGTGTACCCTCTGAGCAATTGGAAATCTCTTCAATTTTTTATCGTCTGTGAATGTCAGGCGTTTATTTTAAACGTGTCTTTCACAGACTAAGCACTTAACCAATTAATCATCCTTTATTGCTTTCTGTTTAAAGAGTAAGCTTCTATCTTGAAAAATAATTACGCGGCAGTCTGAAGTATTTAGTTAAGCAGAAGTTAATTAGTTCGGGCAACAGCTGCAACGGAGCTTAAGGTGTCTCTTAGTGTATCATGTTGTTTCTTATTTTCTTGTTTAAAATAACGAATTTAAACACTTCTCTATTTTTTCTGTCCAATTAAGCCCACCATATCCATTACAGAGTTAGAGAAATTCTAAAATTTGAATTAGACTTCGTCCTATTCCTATACATCTTTTGCATTTACACTTTTTTCACGTAACCTCAAATTTTATGTGAAAAATTCAAAAAACCAAGTTTATGGTTTTTTATTTTTATCTATTACAAATAAAATTATTTTTAACGAAATTTTATGATAACTTAGCTTTTCATGTCCTGAATACACCGTAATTGATTTGATTTGAAATATCTATTTTTTCACCTCATTTTGACTGAATACCGAAAAAATCCCTAATTTTCAATCGAAAATTCGTCCGTCAAAATATCAACATTTTTTAAAAAAATAGGGTCTTTTCTATTCGATGAAATCTCTACTTTCCGATGGTGTAAATATATATATTACCATAGTAAATCTTCTCAGAAAATGCCAAAAATGAAAAAACTCGAATTCGATTTTTTAAATCGTTATTGAGATATTTATTAAAATTTACACTTTAATCACTCGAAAAACGTAAGATTGCATGTTACAATGATTAACAAAAATATTGCATATCGAAATATACTACTATAAAATAACAAAGAAATAAATAATAAAGTTAATATTAAATAAAACATCTACAATAAATTGAGAAAGTTGCAGAATCTTCTTTAAAGTATATGCGTATATGCCTATTTATTACTATTATAAGATAATTTAATACCTGAGTGACCTACGAAAAATTTTAGGCCATCCAAAGGTATTTCATAGAAATTAACTCAGCCTGCACACACAGTTTTATAAACGAAGACGTACACTGCTCTGTTTTACAGCTGCTACGAAATAGCAAGTATGTAGTAAGGCCCAGACCTGCCTAGCCCACTTCTCTAAGAAAAACCTTTTAATAGCCAAAAATTTTTCATAGGTCACTCAGGTATTAAATTATCTTAAAATAGTAATAAATATGCATATACGCATATACTTTATAGAAGATTCTGCAACTTCTCAAAGTATTGTAGATGTTTTATTTAATATTATCTTTAATATTTATTTCTTTTGTTAATTATAGTAGTATAAGCCACAACGGCGGTAGTTGTCATTTTTGTGGCGCCATCACTTCACTGCGCTTGGTTATAAATAGGAGTGATCTGTTGTATCGGTACGCATTTCTGACGAATGCGTCGCGGAGTGTGGATCATTGTCTTTGGACAATTAGTACTACTCTGTTAACAGATGTGGAAAGCTGTCTTTGACAAGTTAGTACTGTCTGAATTGCGGTGGGTGCGAGGAAAACTGTCTAACAGCTAGTACAGCCCTATGTGACCGCCCTTGCTGTCTATCTAACTGTAAATTGTTTAGATTCGTTACTTAATTAACGGTTGTTTGTGTCTAATTGCATTTCTAAGATTATTTTGTAATTAATGAAATAAATTGTTTAGAATTAAAGTAAATTGTTTAGAATTATAATTATTTTTATTATTTTTCACTCGCTGGACTCTAACATCAGAAGTGGGATCGATCTACGTTCACAAATTATTAATTTTCAATATTTGGGAAACGATCAACTACCGACATTTAGTTAGATATTTTTATTTAATTTGCCTATACTTCATTATCTAGGTGTGTCTTACGATAGAGAGCATTGACAAATGCACAATAGATCGCGCTGTCATATAGAACCAAAGTGAATATACGCAGTGATTCGCCGCAGAGGTCCCGGGAACGATAAACGCGATCGTTCGTTAAAAAAAAGGCATTGCACACTATTAGTGCTCATTTGAACGCTATCGAAATTCAGTGTTCGTTGTGATTTTTAATAAGGGAATCCGACTTTTGTGATATTCTTATCCGCTCTAAATCAAAGTCAAAAATCAAAACTAAATCAGTCAAAAATCAAAACAAAGTCAAAACATAGCAAATATAAAAATCGTAAAGGAAGTGACGACTTCTATATTTGGTTTTTAGTGTCAATTACAAACGGTTTTAAAACGATTATTTTAATAAAATAATGAGGGTATTTGTACCACATGTGTGTTCGTGTGTATAACGCTTTCTTTCCAGTTAGTAAACATTGTGCTAAGCGATGGAAACTGCATCCGTGCCAATGTACAAGGTGTACAATGTGGTCCACCAGTGCCGACACGGTAATGAGAAGGTTAGAAGGTTCAGTTAAGAAAAACTTGTGAGTTGTGCTTGACGCTGTACTGGTAAGATTAAATCATATTACATGTTGAGTTGTGATTTATTTTCACATAATTTTGATATGTAGTGTACAAAAGTGAATTGTGTGCGCAATTTAAAATGATGAAAAAATGGACTGTTTGGCGCGTATACGAAAATGCCTTAGGGCTGGTGCAAAGCTGTGGCTTAACAAAAGGGCTTAAGTAGTTGGTTTAGTTTTAACAATGACCTCATCTCATACTTTTTGTTATTGCGAATATTTGGTACTAGCTATTGCCCGCGTGTATGTTTCTATCTTTATACCAACTGTCATCAAAATCGGTTCAGTGGTTTTGGCGTGAAAGCGTAACAGACGGTTACTTTCGCATTTATTGCGAATATTTGGTATAACGTAAATAGTGAATAGCGCTCAAACGAATGTTTGTAACTACCCCACCTGTGCATAATCAAGTAGGCGTTCTTTGCTATGGTTACGAACTATTTTTAACGAAGGAATGATGAATAATAGCAGTTGTAGTGGCTGCCTAATGCAACCCGAACTTATTACTTAAAGGTCAAGTAACTTTTATCCATTTACTTAAAATGTTACACTGACACAGCAAGTGTGACGGGACATAATACCCACACACGTTGTGATTAATCTGTTTAACTTTTATTTAAGGAAACGAAAAATAGATACTTGTCAGATTATAACAATTTACAGTGTGTACACCAAGTTACTAGATGTTTCTCCGTAAATTTAAAAATTGAAATGACCATTATTAAACAACTAGCTTTAGCCAGCGGCTCCGCCCGCGTGTATGATGTCCTTTCTCAGGTTCTAAACTATTTGAGTTCCAAAATTCATCAAAACCGGTTTAGCGGTTTAGGCGTAAAAACGTAAGACAGACAGACAGTTACTTTCGCACTTAATAGTAATAATAGTAGGGATGATCAAAAAAAAATAAAATAAATGACAACAAGAAATAGTTGATGATCAATTACATTTCTAATTTTTATTTTGATAATTCTATGAATGGGCTATTCTTTTATATTGGTGGTTGGTGAGAGCAAATAAATCGGAAGTATATAAACGTGTGATGTAACTATTCACAATACGGCAAAAGGGTGCGTGGACAGCAGAGCTAGTCCTGACGGAGCCTATTTAAAACAGCTTGAGGAACTCTTATCATCCGCCGGTAGATGTACTATGTCACATTATTTACTGGTGATTGCATTAGTCCACTGTTATTGTAAAATCTATGAAGCGTTATAACAGTGGTAAATGTTTAAATTCTAAAGATATGATGTTAAATTTATTTAATAGTTCAGAGTAGGTAGTACGAAAGTGACTTCACTTGTTATTAATGGTTCAAAGAAAAAAAAAAAAGTAAAGAAACTTCTATGAACCTTCTATAGTGGACTCCAAACTAAAACTTCATATTTTAAATGTAATCTAATAGGTTTTACACAACATCAACAACAAATTGTAAATGTTAAAGAAAGATCTCTTATGATAAAGCAAAACATATCGTTTGTTAGTTATGTTTTGATGTTTATCGAAATGCAAAGTATTGATACCGGTAAAGACTGCATGTCTATCGATCTTAATAGTACGTCTACTTAAGCATGCTATTCTTGTTGTTATAGAAACATTATGAAAGGTTTTAAATACCCTCACTAGTGTCAGGTATTAAATGAACTATGTTATGTTGTTTGTGTAACAATAATGATTAATGGTCAGGTTAGACCGAGCTAAAATGAGGTTTAAGCACTAGTCATTGTGAGAGTACCAATTAGTGTTCCGGAAAGATAATCCTCATGCCTGACTGGCTATTTCAGGTGTTAAATTTTAAGATCATACACAAAATCATTCTAGCAAACTATAATATAATAATAATAATAAAGTTTATTGACACTTTACAAATATTGTAGTACATACATGGTAAAATACATTCTACATTGAATAATAATTAGCTACAATTATTGTGGATGCAGTTCTGATCTCCTAACTAGGTTACATCATAACCTGTGTGAAGGAGTGTCAGTTCCTAACCCCCAATTAATTAAAATAGGTTACAATTATAATATTTGTATTTTACTGGTATTTTAAATACTATATATAAAAGAAAAAAAAAATAATAACAAAAATATACAAAAACAAATCGAAAGAAGCAAAAGCATACCTACTATGAACGTGTGTGTTTGTGTATGTGTGCGTGCGTGCGTATTGGTGTGTGAATATGTGTGTGTGTGTGTGCGTATGTATTTGTGTGTGTGTGTGTGTGTGTGTTAATGTAGTGAGTACATGTATATTGATAGCCTTCGCGTGCCTAACAAAATTCAAATAATCATTTTTTCTGTTTCTTCGTACGAATATTGGAGAAGAAATATGTATATCATTTTTTTACAGTTGCTGTATGTTACGCCGTAAACGTGACAGTGTTTATTTACTTTGTTGTACAAAGAAGGGCCAAGATAATAAAAGAATTTTTTAGCGAAAGATGAGCGCGTATGTGGTACAGCACAGATTTTATCTTTTCTACGTTTATGAATAGTTCCAAATGGCGTTTTCTGGTGTTGTAGAAGAACTGCTTGCATGATAAAGTGTTGTCTTACATTTAGAACATTCCATTCACCGTACAATTTAGCAGTAGGAAATATGATTGGGCGAAAGGTAGCTACTTTTAGTACCGCTCTATGTGCTATCTCTAACGGCATTATAATCGTTTTAGCGGCACCACCCCAACATGAAATGCAATATGTAATAACAGATTGGCATAGGGCAAAATAGGCATTACGTATTATAGAATAATTAGCAACTCTTCGAAGCGTCTTAAATATGTAGATAAGTTTTCGGACTCTGGCTGTTAGATTGTTTATATGGGACTTAAAGTTTAAGGTCTTATCCAAGGTTACACCCAAATATTTTATATAGTCTACAGCGGTTAAGGATGGACAGTCACAAAGAGTTTGGGGTTCAGTATGACAGGAGTGTGCTTTAAGAATAATTGGAACCGGTGGTTGCGAGACTGTACTGATAGAGAAAGTAAGGAAGCTGGTTTTAGATGTATTGAGTGTAAGTGTGTTATTAGTGAGCCAGTTTAGTGCTGTATTGAAAATAATTTGTGCTCTTTTCTCTAGCTGGGACCAAGTTTCAGCCACAACAGTTATCGCAGTGTCATCTGCGAACGATGTTATGTTTGCATTAGGAATATTAAGGTCACATAGCTCGTTTATAAAGACGAGAAAAAGGGTTGGTCCCAAAATACTTCCTTGGGGCACACCGTAATGAATAGGAAGCTCATTACTATTATAGTTATTTATTCTTACATACTGTGATCGATCAGTTAGGTAGCTCCTGAATAGTTCCAACTGGGCACCTCGCACACCCACTCCCTCAAGTTTCAACAATAAAGCAGAGATTGGTACCGTGTCGAAGGCTTTAGCAAGGTCTAAAAATATAGTTAAGACCTTTTTATTATTATTTATGCTTTGTACTACGTGATTAGTTAATTCGTGGACTGCATCACATGTTGATAATTTTCTGCGAAAGCCGAATTGATGAGATGAAATTAGTTTGTAATGTTCCAAGTAATCAACCAATCTTTTAGCAATTAATTTTTCGAGTACCTTAGACAAAGCACTTAGAACTGCTATGGGTCGATAATTATTAGGTATGGTACCGTCCCCACCCTTGAATATTGGATGAATAATGGCCTTTTTAAATGAAGTAGGGAAGACTGAAGTGTCAAAACAGACATTAAAGATATGAGTTAGGATGGGAGCCAATATGTGGGCGTATTTTTTCAGAATAAAGGGTGAGATACCATCCCAACCAGTAGCAGCACTGGTCCGTAAGGAGTTTATGGTTGAGATTATTTCATTATCATCGGTATACTCCAGAACGAAAGACGAACTGGGCTTGATATGACTTATCGTACCGTGAGAGGTGTTTGGTCGTTGTAATGCTGCAGTTTTGATTTTATCAGCAAGATTTTTGCCAACATTGACAAAGAAGGAGTTCACTTTGTCACAGCATTCTGTAGGTGAGGATGAGGTGGTTAACAATTGTGTAGAAGTATTGTTAGGTTTTTGTGTATAGGTAACTCTCTTTATTGTTTTCCACAGTAATTTGGGATTATGACCAGCGTTGTTTAGTTCTTTTGTGTCATAATCACGTTTCGCTTTATTTAGTATCTTTGTACAAAAATTCCTGTAACGCTTGTAGGTCAATGTTAGTATGTCGTTTTCTGGATCTTGCCTCGACTTTATATGCAATGCGTCCCTATTTCTGATGCAGCGCAACAGCCCAATCGTGATCCAAGGTTTTAGTATCCTACTTCTCCCAGATACTCTCCTGCTTAAGGTGTGTTTAGAAATGGCAGTGCTTATCAATTCCACAAATTTATTTGTAGCAATGTTAGCGTCGGTTATAGCTAAAATTGGGCTAAAGTCTATGTGATATATTGTATCATCAAGTTGCTCATAATCAACAGTGGAAACAATAGAAATTGGGGTATTTGGTGTACGTCTATTGTCCAAACATAGTAATGAAGGGTAGTGGTCTGTGACCACGGAGTCATAAACAAAGGCATATGAAGGGGAGTTTGTTCTCAGAATAAGATGATCCAAACAGTTTGTACCTCTAGTCGGAATAGTATGTGCTGCAAGAAAGCCATGAAAAGCTAGGCAATTAAGATATTCATGGGAACGCATATCTAAAGTAGTAGATTTTATATCTAGGTTAATATCCCCTGCCAGAATCACCGTTTTGAAATGCTGAAGAGATGGAAGCAGAATGTTAAGAGCCGATAAAAAGGTTTGAATATTCTCAATAGATGGAGACCGGTAAATACAGACCACAGCGATCTCAGATTTTATTTTTATAATAAGTCCAGAAGCTGATTGATGCAGGTCGGGCTCCTCACAAGTAGCTGCCAGCTCCGAGTTTACATATACCACCACACCGTCGCTTTGGTTGAGATGTTTTGTGGTTTTAAAAGTGCTGTAATTATTTAACTGTGGGATAGTAGCATTACTAAGACAGGACAACCAGCACTCTGTTAGGATTACTAAATCACATTCAAACGAAAGACGTTGCAATAAAACCTGTAGGTTTAAGAAGTTACAGCTAATTGAACGGATATTTTGTGACAAAAGTTTTAAGTAGTTGTTAGGGTGTTTAATAACATACCGTGTCTGTTCTGGGGTGCAGGTGTGAGTGACTGAAAGGGACAGCTGGTCAATATTATCTACAAGGTATTCAATATTTGTAGTCATTGTTCCAACAGAGCATTCAGACAAGGGAGGGGCATCTTGGTCGGTAGAAGAAAGAATTTAAAATTAAGAAACAGGCTTACGTTTAGCATCTGTAAAATTAATAATCGTTTGCCACTAGTAAGATGAATATACTCTGTCACGCGATAATGACGCATATAGCGTTTATATTGTTGAGTAAGAATTTGTGTATAGTTTGCCAGGCAAATTTCTGGAATCAGTTGTATTTGTGTTGAAAAGTTTAAGTGTGATAATCTTGAGTAGTTCATAACGTAGATATTAAATTCTTGTTTTATGTGGTAATAGAAAAAGAGCATGCGTGTCGTATTTATGTTCGTTGCAGGTGCTTCAATTGAGAAATATCTAACTAACATAATGATAAAAACAATAAGGATACTAATAAAACTAAAAGAATATAAAATTAAAAGGTTATACATGCGCAGTCATGCAGAGATAGTTTGAGCCAGTTGTTTAAGCTGTTGTTCATTCTTTACCAGGATCGATTGGCCATCCGCGTTCTTTTTTAGAAAAACTCGTCCATTTGACGTCCAGCAGAAGCTATATTGATGAGACTTGGCATAGTTTCTTGCATGATAAAACAATCTTTTGGCGGTATTCGTTAATTGTTCAGCAATATATATGGGAACTTGGGGTGTATCTTTCATGCCTAGATGAGATGAATTTAATTTGTGGTTTTTCTTATTGTGTTCCTTCACAGCTGCCAAAAAGTTTTGCTTCATGATTGTGTTTGAGAATTCCACCGTGATACCTGATGTCCCGTTACTTAAACTTGATCGTAAAGGTCTGATATTCATATAGGATCAAGATTAATAACATGTTCATAAGCACGTTACGAGCCAGCTCAGGTTATTGTGATCTTTCTTCCTGACAGAGGTACTTATTGAAACGTCAGTACCAGTGATGGTTTCGACTGCTTTGTTGGGTCGACAGTTAGTGTATGAGACTACTGTTCAATATAGGTTCGATTTCTGGGTTGAACAAACAATAACTAATAATACTGTGTACTTCTAATTATAGATATGCTTGTTACGGCCCGAAGTTTAAAAGTTGTGGTCAACGCTCCGTGACTCGAATGAGTACAAAGAGTCGATGGTCCTACGCCTGATCTCTTTCGGGTCATGTTGGGTGGCCGTCTCATCGAACCAAAGGCGTACACCTGTGTTAGACAAGTACTTGCGTGCTGTAGTGTCTACTGTGTTTTTGGTTGCTCACCATTGGGACTGGCCGCCGTAGCAGAAAGGTAAAAAGGTTAAAATGGTAAGGTTTAACTACAGACTCGAGACGATCGACTATAAGCAGACGGTGGCTTATTACAGTAAGTGATTGAACGACACCTGTCGGACAAGCCCTGGTTCATAAAATGACTTTGAGGGCAATTAGTCTGAACTCGAATTCACTGCGTGGGCATACTTGGACATGTTTCGGGTTTGCTTGACGACAATCGTCAAGCTGCAGACATAACCAAAACTGGTGACCCGGTATCATATCCTAAGAGCTTTGCGATTATTGGGAACATCCTTAACCGAGTACCGTGAGACTTCTGTAACATTTTCTGACATCCTCCGGGTCTTGCGTCCTGAGAGATATGCGAAAGTTAGTAACATTCTTGACGATATTACTGCGTACATACTGAGGGCACTGTTATTTTTAAATATCCTAAAAGCTTTGCTTGCTAGTATCGCCTTCTAAAAGCTCTGATTATTCATGACGATAATGAAGCATATTGGTGACGTTAAAGTAATACCGTATTCAAAACTAATGCAATTTTTCATGCTTTCCTTAGATGATAACGATGCATTGAGAGCCTCGTCACTGTGCAAGGTGCAGTCTACGCGAGCCGAGCCCGGGCTGTGACCTGGTGTCTGCTGCTGCCTGGTGAGGCGCAGACTTGCGGCCTGCTCGCTGTATCGCGAGGTGCGGACTTGCGTCCTGCATGCCGCTCAGTGATAAGCGGACCTGCGGTCTGTTCTCCGTGTGCCCGAGATGCAACCTTCCGCCTGTTCACCGTGTGTACGAGACGCAATCTTCGGCCTGATCCCCGTGTGCGTGAGGTGTGGTGCAATGTATGGCGGATGGTGGAGAGCATGAGGTGTGTATATTGGAATGGACCCATGGACAGGGTAACCAGCCCCAAACTCGTGGTCTTCCTGAGATAATTTTAAGACCCATGGACAGGGTAACCAGCCCCAAACTCGTGGTCTTGTTGAGAGAGGTAAGACCCATGGACAGGGTAACCAGCCCCAAACTCGTGGTCTTGTTGAGAGAGGTAAGACCCATGGACAGGGTAACCAGCCCCAAACTCGTGGTCTTGATGAGAGGTTTAAGGCCCATGGACAGGGTAACCAGCCCCAAACTCGTGGTCTTGTTGAGAGAGGTTTAAGACCCATGGACAGGGTAACCAGCCCCAAACTCGTGGTCTTGAGAGAGGTTTAAGGCCCATGGACAGGGTAACCAGCCCCAAACTCGTGGTCTTGATGAGAGAGGTTTAAGGCCCATGGACAGGGTAACCAGCCCCAAACTCGTGGTCTTGATGAGAGAGGTTTAAGGCCCATGGACAGGGTAACCAGCCCCAAACTCGTGGTCTTGATGAGAGAGGTTTAAGACCCATGGACAGGGTAACCAGCCCCAAACTCGTGGTCTTGTTAATTTTAAGTTTAAATGTTTAAGACACACACTTATGATAACTGTTCTTATGATATTATGGTTCTTATGGTAACGGTAGACCTTCATGCTGAAGTCTACTCTTGTGTTAGTACTAAGTTTCTAGTTTTATTTTAAATGTATCTAACAGTGACTGTTTGTTTCTAATCTGGCGCGGATTATAAATAATCTTTCACTCTTTTCCTTGGAGGTTCGAACCTTTCTTATTCGTGTTAACTGTTATTATCTTGTAAAACTATTCGTTAACTCTAACTGTTTACGCTAAATTTGATAACTGTTTTTAGTAACTGACCAATTGGACGATGATGTACTTACAGAGGCGTCCAATAAACTTTTATTTTTGTACATGTTCCAGTAACCGCGAATGAGAACAATGAAGAAGTGTGGTCATCCGGACCTGCCGAGGACGTCAGGGTGTCAGGAGAGGCCGTATAAGCCACAACGGCGGTAGTTGTCATTTTTGTGGCGCCATCACTTCACTGCGCTTGGTTATAAATAGGAGTGATCTGTTGTATCGGTACGCATTTCTGACGAATGCGTCGCGGAGTGTGGATCATTGTCTTTGGACAATTAGTACTACTCTGTTAACAGATGTGGAAAGCTGTCTTTGACAAGTTAGTACTGTCTGAATTGCGGTGGGTGCGAGGAAAACTGTCTAACAGCTAGTACAGCCCTATGTGACCGCCCTTGCTGTCTATCTAACTGTAAATTGTTTAGATTCGTTACTTAATTAACGGTTGTTTGTGTCTAATTGCATTTCTAAGATTATTTTGTAATTAATGAAATAAATTGTTTAGAATTAAAGTAAATTGTTTAGAATTATAATTATTTTTATTATTTTTCACTCGCTGGACTCTAACAGTAGTATATTTCGATTTGCAATATTTTTGTTTATCATTGTAACATGTAATCCTACGTTTTTCAAGTGATTAAAGTGTAAATTTTAATAAATATCTAAATAACGATTAAAAAAAATCTATTCGAGTTTTTTCATTTTTTGCATTTTCTGTGAAGATTTACTATGGTAATAACTACATATTTTTACACCATCGGAAAGTAGAGATTTCATCGAATAGAAAACACCCAATTTTTGTGAAAAACGTTGTTATTTTGACGGACGAATTTTCGATTGAAAATTAGGTATTTTTTTCGGTATTCAGTCAAAATGAGGTGAAAAAATAGATATTTCAAATCAAATAAAATATGGTGTATTCAGGACATGAAAAGCTAAGTTATCACAAAATTTCGTTAAAAAATTATTTTATTTGTAAAAGATAAAAATAAAAAACCAAAAACTTGGTTTTTTAAGTTTTTCACATAAAATTTGAGGTTATGTGAAAAAAGTGTGAATGCAAAAGATGTAGATCTTTTTATTACCTACAACTTTGCCATTTAACTTTTTTCCATAGGACTTGTAGTTTTGCCGGAAATCGAGATAATCCATTTTTTTCCCTTAAACCCCCCCCCACTCTCCCCCTTCCCGACCTCAGATCGCCCGTAATTTATTTTTCCTTTAATTTTTGTACTATTCTCCTCCTTTTACAATGGGTTTCATCCTATTATAATTATGTTCACTTTTTGTTATTTTAAGAGGTTTCTACCCTGGTCTACACTGTAGTTTGTACAGTTGTTATATGGTAGCTAGGTAGCTCGATAAGTCTATCAATTTAGTCCTACTACCACTATATTCACTGCGTACAGGTAAGATCGTAAGTTCTTAAATTATATACGCGGATTTAGATAAACACTTATTTTAATCACAGAAGAGAATACATACACAAGGAAAATTAGAAAAAAACTCTTTTGCTAGTTAACCAATATACTTACAATCAAATCATAAGCTGTAACATGTAGCCATGGTTTGCATTTATAAAGACTGTAAATTTGGATCAAGTTGGTTTATGCAATTTGAAGATCTGGAATAATATTTTCAATTTTAAATGGTCTATTTAAGTCATCGAACACTCAGAACTCTAACAAATTTAAGTATACCACCAATAAACAATTCTATAAATTTCAGATAAATGAAAAAAAAGAATCTGGCACTGTTTCTATAAGCCAACTAAATTAAAAGGCTACGTAAAAGCGAACAAAACATATATAAAGTTAACTACGTTGATTAACCAGATAATACTTAGGTAGATGGTACTAGTGACTCAGAGGTCACATTATGAAGTCGGTCCCGATTGTTATCATAAGATAACAGTCGTGAAGCTTAGTTGGAGACCATCAGGCGGCTTAAAAACATCCAACGGCAAGATTTACGTAGCCACAACGTTGTTTTGTCAGTCCCCAACACGCACTTGGCTAGTGTGGAGCCGTATGGCCTTAACCTTCTCCTGAGAGGAGAACCGAGCCCAGCAGTGGGACGTTATGGGTTGTTGATTGAGATGTTACTAATAATTTACGAAGTTTTTTTTAGTTGGCTTATAGGAGCAGTGCTACAATCTTCTTTTTCATATATCTTTTGTAATATTGATGGTATACTTAAATTTGTTAGTTTGCTACATTTCTTAGTATTATAAGAACTGAGTATTCGATGACTTTATCTATATCTTCATTTTTCTTAAAGTTACTTAATCCAAATTCACAGTCATTACTAATATAAGCCGTGGCTACATGTTACAGCTTTTAATTTGATTGTAAGTATAATGATTTTCTAGTAAAACAGTTTTTTTCTGATTTACAAAACCATTTAATTTCATCGGTGTTCTTCAAAAAAATTAAAAATTAATGAGTAAGCAAATTTAAGCAAAATCAAGTCTATCAATGGTATCTTTTTCAGACTTATGTGTTCAGCCAAACCAAACCAGTCCCAAACATTACCCGAGCAAAATTCTCAATAACTTAAGAAACACAACACACACAAATTTTGCTGTGTGTAACAAATTACTCCTTAGAACACACTCATTTTCTGTTATACTCTCACCTCTCTAAAGCCTTTTTTTCTTTACTGCATAAAGCTTGAATTATATGCGGGTCATACAAAGTAAAATTGATTTAGTTGTAAGATTTTCACCAAAGAAAAGTTCTTTGTGTGAAGAAATTCAGAAAGACGAGTAAATTGTACTACAGCAAAATTTAAATTTAGTGTAACATTCTAGTGATCGTACCTACTATTATATTCTTATTAATTTAGAAAATGTCCCTCAAGTGTTCAATTTTTTTTTAAATTTATTTATAACAGATGTGATACATTTTGGTACATATTAAATGATTTCGCCAAACTGCATGACAGTTTGTTGGCGAACACTGTGCGCTCATTTTACAAAATTAAATAATGTAAACACATTTAAAACAATATGCATATTTAAATGTTTCAAACTACATGGTACATACACTATAATCAGAATAAAATTTTATCATTTTTTTTTTTAATAACTAAGTCGACTTTGAGATACATTTCATAGTAGTAATACGTTTAACCTTCAATTTGATCATTAAACATTTGTAACAATAGTTCTTTTAACTTTTTCTTAAATGTATTTAATTTTAAGCAATTTTCTTCAATAATTATTTTATTATATAGCCTTGGTATTATAAATATACGTGTTCGTTCACCATAATAATTACATGAAACAGGCTCTTTGTATTTGTTTCTTACAGCTTGTCAGATTTGAGTTAGGGTACTTGGCAGAGATAAAAAATTGATCTTGTTTTTGTTGACAGCCATTATTTTGGGAAAACAATACCTGAAAACATTTTACATCAATAATATATACTTTGAACAGAATTTACCGTGGGAATTTATTTAAAACAGACCAAAATTCTTTTAAAATCAATTTTCAAATAAATGGACTTCCATACATAATTCATTAGTAGGTATTTAATAATATAAAAGAAAATATGTTAACTGCAAATATTCGTGTAAAGCTGTTACCTAAGTTGCCTTAAAAGAATAACAAAAGAGTAAGAATTTTGGAAACGATGTACCCTGATTTTCAAACACCTAACAAGATACCATCTTAAAAGTGAATCATGTCACTCAACCGGAGCACGCACAATAAATATTTTAGCTGATAAAACCCATGGGCACAGCTACAGAGATATATTGAAGGTTCATTGAATAAAATGTTGACCAGTCAGGGAGGATACGGTTAAACCCTTTATTATCATGTTGGGACTGATGTAGAACGATAAGAGTGTGAGGGGTTTGGACGTTTCACTATCCTAAGAGTAAGCGTTTTATTTATGTAGCTGACGCCTAGCCTTCAGCGAATTTAGAGTTTATGACAAATTTGTGATGATGAATTAAATCGAGATATGTGACTGTGACGAGACTAGACGATAAAATATAGTCTTAGTTACACTGTTTTCAGTACAAATGGGCCGGCTCAGCAGTACATAACTTTTACAGAAGACTAACATAAAGAGACAGCATTTATGCTGTCATATTTCATTCATGCTTGTGAAACCAGATTAACAATTGATACGCACACACGCACACAAGCGCGCAATCACGCATCATGCACACACACACACACGTACACGCTCCATACATTTTAAGAATTAAGACAGCTTGCTATATTTTATGTGATGTTCATACTAGTTCATTATTGTCGGCTTTACGAAATCTGGTTGTGAAAGTGACTATCGGCTACCACCGCGTCACTTATGGTTGCAATTAAATAGGCCTAAGTGGCAGTTGTATTTTTAGTAGCTTCCTCTCAGAATCGCGGAATTTTTGAGTTCTGTATTCACTCGGTGAAAATAAGTTTTCAATGAGGCCTTTTCAATTAGATAGTAGAGCCACGTTAACATAAGCACGAATGGGCCTGGACGACTGGAACCAACCATAGAAGACTATTCTATAATGAAAGCAATCCTACTGTCGTATTTCGTTGATGAGTGTAAGACCGGAGACCAAATGATGCAGTAGCATCTTACTAGGCCACCATTGTGCGGGTCACCATGATGCATTGTCTGAATTTACAATCTCTGAATACAGATAAGTATTCAGAGTACACTAGTTTAATGTTGCGTACCTAGGTTCCGATAGTAATTTGTCCACATTACATTACATTACTCGTTGGTCTAGTGATAAGTGTATGCGGCTGCTGATCAAGAGGTCTCGGGTTCGATTCGCGGGTCGGACCAAATATTATTTGTGTGATTCACAAATGTTTGTTTCGGAGTCTGGGTGTTTTCTATGTATAATATGTATGTGTTTACCAAAAAAAGTATGTAAAGTATGTTTATGTATTTTTATCAGTTGTCTAGTACCCATAACACAAACTCTGCTTAGCTTGGAACTAGATGATGTTGTGTGTCAGATGTCCAAAATATTTATTTATTATTATTAGATGTAAGAGTATAGCGTGTTGTGTTAATATAGCCATACTCAAATAATACAAAGTCACGATAATACATAGCTTTTACGAGTATACTTCCTGTTGAATCATACATAGCTTTAATACTTCATCTTATTTAGGGAAACAAAATACAATCGTTAATACGTAAACAAGTTACAGGAGTAATTTGATCCATGGTCTCTCTCCCACGTAAATCCATCAAGTAAAAAACAAGAACCAGAGGTATTAGCATTTTTTTAATAAAACCGAATAAAAACTCACTCTTTGTTTATTATTATTAATGTATGACAATATACGCAATATCCTTTTAGAAGTTTTAACTACGACCTTAAAACAAATATTCTTCCTTTTGTATCTTATGTAGTAATTTTTCTTTTGGTTGAATTTCGCAAGTTAATAATTTCAGAAAAAGTAATGATAATAAACTAATTCAAAAAGACTTTTGACAGTTTGAATAAATTTGAATTGTTATATAGGTGATAAGAAGACTTTCAGTGATGGTGTAATTAGTGCAGCATATTTGGGCGATGGTTCAATCCCTGATGACGTCATGGTTTTCACTACTCCTCGTGTTCTGCGTTCTAAGTTCAGGTGAGTGAATGTTAATTTTATTCAAACTAAGAATTTAAAATATGTACATTTAATTGATAATTTATATTAGACTAATAACAAAGAGATATACTTAGACTGAATAACACACAAACGTTAGGCACATGTTACACTAAAATTAGAACGTACTGTACAAATAAAATTCAAATAGAATCAGATTCTTCGTATTTGTATATTATTTATACATTTACGTTAAGTTATATATCGGCGCAACACAACATTCAACGACCTACGTCATCGCTGCACGTGTTCTCAAAGACGTAAACAACTCGCAACGGTCGACCGCCCCACTACAATGCCTATAAAAAGCCGCCCGCTGCAGCGGAGCGAGGATTCGTTTGTCTGCGCTCGGACAGCAAACACCTAACTTATTGTGAAATATTCGAAGCTATGTAATCAATACTAATTAAAAGTGAATTTTGGTTGAAGTAAAGTTTATTTTAAGTTATTTCTGAAAATGAAATACTCCAATAATAATAATAATAATAGTAATGACGTCACTGTATTAAAAACATCACCGGGCACCATCGTTTCGTCATATATTATTATACTGTTTTCATCACTTTAGGTTCCGCAAGAGGTTTCTCTAGTTTTTTTAAAAGGAATGTTTTGTTATACTTCACTATATAATACTTAAAGAATATATACATAACTAGTTGACCCAGCGAACTTCGTGCCGCCCAACTTTAAAATTCCAGAACTTGATCGCAGCGCCACCTACCGGGTCCAATTGCGAATCTAAACCATTCCCAGATCCCCTTGAACACACACAAAAAATTTCAACAAAATCGGTCCAGTCGTTTGAGAGAAGTTCAGTGACATACACACTCACAGAAGAATTATATATATAAAGATAGATAACAAAAGACTGGTACTGACTTTCTCTAGTACAGTACACAGTCCCTACTTGTTACATACGTCTCAAGAAAGTCTTCTGTAGCTGTTATTTCTAGGTAAGGAATGTCAGTGAACTTTTTGAATTTTAACTTTAATTTATTTATTAAAGTTAAAATTAAATAAGTTAGATAGACAGATTTTCTTCGCGACAATTCAATGATAATTACCAACAATGCTCTTACTCTGAGTGAATGTTTTTTATTAGAATTAAAGTGACGAAAAGCAAACTCGTACGAAAAAGTTTTTATAAAGATATAACTTTTGACTAGTGTTATATGTAAGTAACTAAATTAAGTACTTAAACTAATTATTTGAAATAGAAACCTATTTGCCAGTCACTGGTAATTCCTTTTAACGACAAAAGGTCTGCAGTGAAGTTGAAATTAGAACAGTCCTGACTGAATTAAGTCCAATTGACACAGTCAAAATGTGAAGACGAAAGCTATTAAGCCGCAGTAGGTCACTTCCATTTCATCTCGTAATTGGTGAATCCACGAATCCGCCCCTTTATTTATCAGGCGACAGATTTGGGGTTTGATTTTACGAGTTCTAAAATCAGATTTGTTGGTAAATTGCTTTTATTTTGGTACTTAGGGTGACTTTGAGCAGCGAGAAGGTTTTGCTAAAAACATGTTATTCATTTATAGAAATCCGCAATAGATACATTTACGTGTTTGGTTTATAGGTAGTCTTGATAATTTTATGCGAAGCTTAATATATAACTTTTTTAGATTTTTCTAGTATCTAGAAGAACCAAACTTCAAAAACATTTTAATGCACTGTATTAACACTATAATTTTAAAATACCTTGTTAGATTGCGTTAACTAATTAAATTTATATATATTTTTAATTGTAATAAAATAAATGTTAGAAGACAAAAATCGGTCAAGTGCGTATCAGGCCACGCACAGGAAAGGGTTCCTCAGTCACCCATAATGGTACGTGGATTAGAAATCGTATCCAATGAATAATTGTTATGTTTACATAATAATGCGTTAATTTAGTATGACGTTTTCCAAGTAAGCGCGTTGTAAAAGTTAAGCCTCTATAACTCCTGAACTAACAAAGTCATCTAATTGGTTATAGCTTTCCTTTAAAGTTCATTATATGGACATCTATCACGAATTTTCCCAGATTTTTTGAGCCAGCCGTTTAGCTTTTAGAGGGGGGGGGCGCCCTGTTTTCACAAAAAAGTGGCCTTTAAAGTGGAATTCCTCGCAAACGGATACCTAAATCAAAACATTCTCTTAGAAACTCTTTATTGTTTTCAAAAGACCTATCTAATGATACCCCACATAATGGGTTATACCTCATAATGGGTTATAACCTCAAATAAAAATATTTTTCATAATTTTATTGTAGCACTTTGTCGACGTAATTACAATACATATTCATGCAAATTTTCATCTCTCTAGCACTTACCGTTTGGACGGTAAGTCGAGGACGGACGGACGGACGGACAGACGGACATGACAATTCTATAAGGGTTCGAATTCATAAACTTCGGAACCCTAAAAAGTGAACATAAATTATAGTAGAATGAAATCTGAGGTCTCCCGACCTCAGATCACCCGTAAATTATTTTTCTTTAATTTTTGTAATATTCTCCTCCTTTTACAATGGGTTTCATCCTACTATAATTTATTTTGTTTTCAAACATTATCGGCACTGGTCTAATTGGGGTATTATAGTTTTAGTGGACTTTTTAAAAACAACTTCCACACCAGGAACATTCTTGTGTAGCGGAGGACTTTAAAAATACCCAGCCTCAGATTAACAATTTGTTGTACACATAAAGTGTGGTACCAAGTGAGGTTCGAACTCACAACACTTGGCGTTGTAGAAGCGGCGTTGCGACCGCTTAAACCACTAGACCAACTATGAAATCAAATAATTGTAAGTGCATTGTAGTTAAATGAGGAACTAATATGACTGCTTCGTAGAAATTTTTGCCCGTGGCTCTAACTGCCTGCATGACGGTTATCGCGGTGAAGATTGTTCTATGTTCTTTTTCGAGAATCGAAAAGTATATCTATGCAAGATTTCATTGAATTACCTAAGCATAAAAAATCGTATCCAATAGTTAATTGTTATGTTTACGTATCAATGCGTTAATTTTGTATGACGTTTTCCAAGTGAGCGCATTTTAGCAGTTAAGCCTGTAGCCACAAGACATCCGACATTATTTCACGTAGTTAGATAAGCCACATATTATAAGATACAGACAAAGATTAAATAAAGTAATTATAGGCACGCACCATTTTAGTATATAAGCGCTATTGTTAATTAAATTAAATATACTACCATATACTCGACTGCCTTGTTGGTCTAGTGGTTAGCGTATGCGGCTGCTGATCAAGAGGTCTCGGGTTCGATTCCCGGGTCAGACCAAATATTTGTGTGATCCACAAATATTTGTTTCGGAGTCTGGGTGTTTTTCTATGTATAATATGTATGTATTTGTATTTGTTATGTATGTATTAAAAAAAAAGAAAAAGTATGTTTATGTATTTATATCAGTTGTTTAGTACCCATAACACAAGCTCTGCTTACTTTGGGACTAGATGATGTTGTGTGTAACATGTCCAAAAAATATACTACCATAGACTATCATACCAGCTTGAGTCTCATTATACTCCTTACCAAAAACAACGGCAAAAGCCTCTATAACTCCTGAACTAACAAAGTCATCTAATCTCTTATAGTTTTCCTTCAAAGTTCATCATATGGATCACCTTCACGAATTTTTTCAGATTTTTTGAGTCAGCCGTTTAGCTTTTAGAGGGGGGGGGGGGACGCCATGTTTTTACAAAAAAGTGCCCTTTAAAGTGGAATATCCCGTGAACGGATACTTAAATCAAAAAATTGTCTTAGAAACCCTGTATTGTTTTCAAAAGACCTATCTAATGATACCCCACACAATGGGGTAGTCGCGAGAAAAAAAAAACATCCCCACTTTACATATAGGGGAGCTACCCCAAATAAAAATATTTTTCATAATTTTATTGTAGCACTTTGTCGGCGTAATTAAAACACAAACGCATGAACAAAGTTTCGTCTTACTAGCATTTACCGTTTGGACGGTAAGTCGAGGACGGACGGACGGACGGACGGACGGACGGACGGACGGACGGACAGACGGACATGACGAATCTATAAGGGTTCCGAGTCATAAACTTCGGAACCCTAAAAAAAGATATACTTAATAATTATCTTGATGTATGTTGTCTTTGTTTTGTTCACTTTAAATACATACTCGCTGGTCCAGCGTTTAGTTATTGATTACTGGTAGGGTTTTTGATTTATTACGGACAAAGGTTGTACGATGAAAATGATCTTTTGTTTGTGTCTGCGTGTAATTTATTAAAATAGTTTCACACATCGGGCAAATAACGCTATCTAAGCAACTAAGCAAAACTTGTACTAGGTATACCCATACCCATACTTGATAGTTGATATAAATACATCTATTCTTTTCTATACTTTTCTACTTTAGACTTTTTTTCGCAAATACATACATATTACTTAAAGAAAACACCCAGACCCAGAAAGACTTACACTTATTGTAATTGCCCCTTCTACACGACTTTAACTTTATGATTTTTTTATTCATGGTTAAAACATTAAAACATTAAAAATAAAATTAAAATTAATTTACTATTCAACTTAAATTATAATTCGCTTAATTTCTGCTTATTTGAAAAAGTAGAATATAAAAGGTCCCTTCTTTCAATTCAATTTGGGGGTTTTCTTCGATGTTCAGTGATAATTTAAAGAATATTAAAACAGTTAAATTATTAAATACACCTTTCTATGTCTTGGCACTCAAGTAATTTATTTGTTTACAAGAATGAAATAGAAGATTGTAAAAATATTATTTGATGAATAGGTTATTTTGCACCATGTAAGAAAAAATATAAAAATGCATGTTTATCACAGATTTTGAAAGAGTAAAAGTGTAACGTCAGTATTTTTTTTATAAAAATGCAATAATAATAATAATAATAATAAATATTTTGGACATCTGACACACAACATCATCTAGTCCCAAGCTAAGCAGAGCTTGTGTTAAGGGTACTAGACAACTGATATAAATACATAAACATACTTTTTTTTTGTAAATACATACATATTATACATAGAAAACACCCAGACTCCGAAACAAATATTTGTGAATCACACAAATAATATTTGTTCCGACCCGGGAATCGAACCCAAGACCTCTTGATCAGCAGCCGCATACGCTAACCACTAGACCAACGAGGCAGTCAAAAATCTAGGTTGTTCACTATCGGAGTGACGTCACGTCGGAATCCAATATAGCGGATAGCATTTTAGAAATTTCAAAAACAGATTAAAAAAGACCAATGTAAACATTATAATTCAATTTTAAAAATCGTCTTTTTTAATCTGTTTTTGAAATTTCTAAAATGCTATCCGCTATATTGGATTCCGACGTGACGTCACTCCGATAGTGAACAACCTAGATTTTGGTTGTGCTGTATATTATTTTCAACAAAATCTATTCTAAAAACAGCTTTATCTATACTAATATAATAAAGAGGTGAAGTTTGTGAGTTTGTGGCGTTGTAAGGTCACATCTTTGGATCAACTGAACTGATTTTGAAAATTCTTTTACCATTAGAAGACTACGTTACTTGTGGGTGACATAGGCTATATATTGATCCGAAAAATCTACCGTGCGGAGCTGGGGTGGGTGGCTGGTACATAATCAGTTTTTTATCGCATTTTTTTAAATCAGGAGTACAAACACTTAGAAACATCATTATTAACTACAACCTTAAGTCATTCACTGCTGGGGCATACGAAGTTTTGTACATACATATATTTACAGGTTGAAACTTCCATTATATAATTATTGACGCTCTATAGTATATCAGTAATACTCAGTAATACTCAGCTTTGCGTATGCTTGTAAAAGAGATGGCGGAGAGGGACCGGGTTAGGTTCAGTACTCTCCCGGTCCATCAAACTCGGGTACCAGGTACCACAGACAACTCGGGTACTGGAGGTTGCAGAATTATCAATGTCCTCTATAAGTGCAAGCTTTGGGGTGACGGGTGAAGCCACCCATCACCCAAGCAGAAGCAGGCCGCACGCGTAACATTGCGTTACATACGTAACGTATTGATTACTCTTTAAATACGAGTACAGTATTGAAATGATCACTATTTATAATAGTTACTAACACTAATACTGTTATAATGGGCAGACTTTTTGACAAGTAAACTGACTTATTATATTACAGCAACTTCTCTAGTTCTTCTTCCTATTCCATTACTGTGTAAAATAAAGCATCGACCTAGTGATTCATTCCACTTCAAACTATATCCGCCTAGACCCAATATTCTATAAGGTAAGATAGCCAATATCGTAGCAGAGTTGCGTGTCAGTTGCAGTGCATCTACCGGAGCGCGTGCCATATCACCCGACCCAAATCGTTCATTTGATGGAAAAAAATATATATTATATTGCCGGTTACTGGATACAAGAGGGCTATTTGCAATACAAAGGCAAAATGTAAGCAATTTGTTTGTGGGTGTTGCCCTTACCCAAACCTGTGAATTGATTGTAGTCAATATATCGTTTCTTGTACAGTTACGGTTTTATTTGTCAGTGATAAAGGAAGATAGCCACTTTAACATCGTCTTATAACATAATAATATATTACACAACTATTGTGCGCTTTGTCTATTTTGATTTTTATTTATTGAAACTATTTTAGTAAAAAACAATTTTTCAAGTTGCATAAAACATTTCAAATCTGTTCATATGTTTAGAAGATTATAAATAATTATGCAAATGAAAAAAATACGGTTAAAAATATTTTACACATTTCTCACATGACTTTCTAATCGAACTATTAACAATCTTCGTTTCTTTCAACGATGGAAGATCTTTCGTCGACTATGTAAACATGACACAAAGCTTAATCTTGAGACATTTTGCTAAATAAATAATCCATTTATCGAACAAATAAAGTCTGATAATATTCAACATCATTATTTTGGTTAATTGAAGTGCTTCTGATGTTTTTACCAATAAATATGGTATGCCAACATTGAATTATTTAAATGGATACAATGATTTGCTTTCAAAGAAATTGGATTTCCATCAAATTATTAGTAGAGGTCTTTTGCTGAGTATTGAACATTTAACAACATATTATTTGAAAATTGAGTATTTGTATTGTATTATTATCATTAATTCATTGCTCTGACTGTGCCTTTCTATTCTATCTATATTTACAGAATTTCAAGTTTGATATTGTTTTATTTTTGTACTTGACTATGATTTTTAACAGTTTAACGTAAATATAAAATTCATAGTTTGTTTTTAAAAATGTTAAATTGAATCTGTAGTATAATTTGAAACATCGTTACAGATTCTTAAACCTTTTTAAAATAAAGATACGAAGAAATGGCATAAACGATATTGAAAGACACATTCTTTGTTGCGTAACCTATCATAATTTTCAGCTCTCTCTATCTCTCAGCATTTAGAATGATCAAAAAGCGTTCAACGACATACGTTTCATCTGGTTGGTTTACCATTCAAGAGATCCATTTTCATTTCACGATACATTTGCATTTAGATCTTTTAAAGTATATAAGCTACTCTATATGGACAACTTTTATTGAAATGCTATTCCTCTTTAGGTTTCATCTATTTTTATTGTGCTTTTTTAGCTGCTCAGGTAATTAGTTGAATTATTTTAAAATTGTTTAAATCGTAGGTTTTTTGAAACTTTACATTTGAGCTTTCTAATTTTTAACAAGATTATTTTGTTGAGATCAAAAATATTTTATATTTTCACTTCAGTTCGGCAGTCTAATCCTAAACTTGTATCTTAGCACCGTTAACCAGATTGCTGATATAGATTTTAAAACTGTTTTGTACATTTAATATAGAAGTTACACCCAGAAACAGAATGAATGATCGTGATCATCACACACATCCTGTCACAGTCCCGGTCCAGTCAGGGTAAGTCTAAGTAAGGTCCTAAGAGGTTCGGTTTAACAACCAGGGATACTAACAACTAGACTAACAGGTGGAAGATCTATAAATAATGTGTTTTCGTTATCATGAAAAATGTCTTCTTAATTTAGAAATAACGAAGTTACGATATTTATCTCTCATTACTATTGAAATTGTTTCTGATTTATAATATAGGAAATGGCAAAAAATCATCTCAAATATCTCAATATAAAATAAAATAAAATTTAAAATGTCGCTCTCCAGTTATAAGTCATTTCTAAGTCATGTAAGGCCGTACGCATTAATTAAATTAATGGTTAACTTATACGAGTAATAATAAGTCACATATAATGTTGTTGAGAAATCGTTGTCTTAGTAGACGTAACACAATGCAGAGTTATTTTACTCTAGAGTACGCCTGAGCGTGGCCCATGTTGAGCATTGCGAAACTAAGTGCTCTTGGAAGCTGGAATGTGTGCCTAACATATTGATGATGTTATTATTTTATAAATTAGATTATTTTTTGTTTCAATACATGATGTTGAATGAGGTTATGTAGTCAAGTTAAAAGGTAAGCTTATGTATTTTAGATCTATTAAAATAAAAAGGGTAACAATTTAATAATTTTAATGGATTTTAACTAAAATGTATATTTATTTAGAAGTACCTAAGCAATAATGGCAAAATTTTTATGCAGAAGTTGCATAGAATTATTTTAGTTTCAAATATGAAACTCGTAAGCAATATTAGCCTGGAGCATAAATGCGATTCCTAAAGTTGGTGTTCTCTCCAGCTAGTTTTTATTACTGAAACTAGTATAACTATTGCCAACGGCTCGCTCGCGTGATGGTTTCTTATTTGGTATTTCTAACTTTATAAATACGAAAGTGTTACTAAATTAAAATTCTATTCTATTCTTTTTAAGGTTCCGTAGCCAAATGGCACAAAACGGTACCCTTACAGATTCGTCAAGTCTGTCTGTCTGTCTGTCTGTCCGTCCGTATGTCACAGCCAATTATTTCCGAAACTATAAGAGCTATACTGTTGAAATTTGGTCAGTCAATGTATTCTGTGAACCGAATTAAGATTTTTACATAAAAATAGAAAAAAAACAATACATTTTGGGGGTCCCCATACTTGGAACTGAAACTCAAAATTTTTTTTTTCATCAAACCTATACGTGTGTACGTGTCTATGGATATGTGTTCAAAAATTATGTTGAGGTTTCTATTATCATTTTTTTCTAAACTGAATAGTTTGCGCGAGAGACACTTCCAAAGTGGAAAAATGTGTCCCCTCTAACTTCTAAAATAAGAGAGTGATAAAACAAAAAAAATATAAATGTAGTACATTACCATGCAAACTACCAACGAAAATTAGTTTGAACGAGATCTAGTGAGTAGTTTTTTTTTAATACGTCATAAATCGTACGCACTAGTATAAAAACATCGATGAAACTTACAACGAACTACAAGAACTTTTATATGATGTTACTTGATGATACGGAACCCTTCATGGGCGAGTCCGACTCGCACTTGGCCGCTTTTTTATTTTAGTAAAGCGATTTCCTAAATGTTATTTTTGTATGCTGGTATTTAGATAACCTCCATTTTAAGTATGATATAATAACTAAAGTGTGTCAATCTTTGACATTCAGAACTTCGTGTCGTTTAACAACATTGATAGAGGCTTTGAAAGTTTTTGAACAAAAACCACTGTCAAGGTTTTTGCAGCAAAACGTATTTTAGCGAATTTTTATCCATAAAATTACTTAACTGTGTTGGTGACAACAGAGACTGAAAAGGATAGAGAGCAGTGGTTCCTTGTAATAAAACTTTTCCATTACGCATACAAAAATACTTTAAATTGAAAAGTTCTTTTCCAGTTTTTTGTATGCAATGTTTTATGTGTACTCTCTCTTACACTCTGAATTTGATGTCATTTCTATTCGCATTTTTCGCATTAGTTTAACTAAACACTTCTATTTCTATGTTGTGCCCTTTACATAGTAACAAAATGAAATCATAAAATCAATCCCTACTAATATTATAAATGCGAAAGTAACTTTGTCTGTCTGTCTGTTACGCTTTCACGCCGAAACCACTGAACCGATTTTGATGAAATTTGGTATGAAGATAGAACTGAACTTGGGAAAGGACATAGGATACTTTTTATCGGGAAACTAAAGGTAGAAAGGTTTGAAATAGGAGACGAAAGTTTGTGTCGAAGTTCCTTATTATCAAACATACAATCATGTAAGATTGTTTATTCTACCCTTACCGTATCGCGCGATTAAAACGAATTCCACGCGGGCGAAGCCGCGGGCGGAAAGCTAGTATAATATAAAACTCTTCTGATACTGATTGACCTGATAGACAAAGCTGAAACAGCCGAAACTACTGGGCGCAGGAAGTGACGTTTTGTAAAATTTCAACCTAAAGGAGTTAAAAAAGTCAATAAAAGTTATACATTGGAAAAATACGGATGTAATATGACTGAGATGAAAAAGATGAATAGCAGGATTTTCTAAACGTGCAACGCATGGAACGAAGTAGTATAATATATCTATTACAATAAATATTACTAACATT
Organism: Phragmatobia fuliginosa; assembly: GCA_932526445.1. Taxonomy (NCBI): domain Eukaryota; kingdom Metazoa; phylum Arthropoda; class Insecta; order Lepidoptera; family Erebidae; genus Phragmatobia; species Phragmatobia fuliginosa. The sequence continues at coordinate 6,860,943 of OW052064.1, read as the reverse complement.
GTTCCATTAAATAATAGTGTTTGAACTACTTATTTTTGCTATATTTCTAAGCACGTTGGTTGCGAAAAATTTTACTCAGACCGCTGCCACTTTCATATATTTACTGCCTCTTGACTAAAGGTAGGAGGGTTCCCACTAAGGTTAACGGAAATCTATTTGTATTCAGATCAAGATTCATTTTTATGTCCGGATTACGTCTTAAATATAAATGTTACTATTTATTATATCGCTTACAATCATGTCAGATGTACTTGTGAGAGTGGCGGCTTCAGAGAAGGCAACGGCGACAGAGAAACACATGTTATGAGTACGCGACTTTAGTTTCTTTAAGAAATCCGCTTTCATTAGTAAAGAAGAACTAGTCTAAATTCTAAGAAACCTGACAAAATTGCCAAGTTGACTTGAACATATAAACATAAATATGTAATAATGAAAAAGCGCTGGTTAGTTATGTGGGCTTTTATATCTAATGAGTATTATTAGATTACTAGCTGACCCGGCGAACTTCGTACCGCCTTAGAATATTAATTCATAATAAAGTATTCTGTTATGATATTAACTGATAGTGACAAATCGACAGCAGCGCCAACTAACACGCTCCGGCCGGTACCGCCAGAATTGCTTTATTCCTGCATTTTAAATCTGTAATAGCTTCAAAAGTATTAATTTAAATTACATACTGCAAAGGGCTATATTAATCTATATTAAATACACAATGTATTTAAGGTATTTAATTGGATAAGGATTAATACTGTGTTACCTAAAATCGCTTCGTAAATAAACCATTATTTCTCGTAAAAAGAAAAAATGGTTATTGTGGGTTATCCCTCAGAGATAGACATATACCATTGCGGACTTTTTTGTAGACCTTTTTAAGATGTACAATACTGTAGTACATTATTTTGATCTGTCTCGTAGGGTACAGCCAGCGTTTACAATATAAGCGTAAAAAACATCATATTAGAAACCTCTAAAATTATTATTATCTACTATATTATGCATGTATTATACATAAAAACCTTCCTCTTGAATCACTCTACCTATTAAAGAAAATTTCATAAAAATCCGTTGCGTAGTTTTAAAGATTTAAGCATACAAAGGGACAGAGAAAGCGAATTTGTTTTATACTTTGTAGTGATGATACACGACAAGATAAAAAAAATAGAGCTAGATTATCTAACGCATCTTGTTTTTGCTGTACTCTAATGAGAATTTTAATAACTCTATCTTTTAGAATAATTTCATCATTAAAATGTTTAATCTAAATAATATTAAAAAAAATGTTATCAATGGCCAATCCTTTCATTCAACCTTTCTACAACATACAAAACATAAAAATACTCATACATACTTACCAACACGGTTGTAGGCATTCAAAATAATACACAAAAGTTTCGAATTGACCTAGTGTCCTACTTCGAACTGTTGCCCCGTAATCAAATTTGTACAATCTAGCAACCCAGCGACACGTTCATTGTCTAGTGATGCACACACCGGAAACATGCTCCCGGGTATCACCCCTCTTGAGGTAGGACGTATGGGTGTATAGTGTATACTCTGTATACATTGAACTCCCCGAGACATTTGCCGCTATTTAACCCCAGTAAGTAACTGTATCGCAACAAGTCGTGACAACACTGATATTCATGAGTTTACTCTGAAAATAATTCAGCGAGTTGGGGAATACTGCAGGAAATTTTACCTTAAAACATAAGACTCAGGTTCTATTTTAGAAAATACTTTCTATTCTAACGGGGAATCGTGTTTGTGAAACAAAAATTTATTGATAATAAAAAGTATTTTGCTTTTATTACACGTAGATTAAAAATATAAGTTATTAGAACAATTAAATATTAAAAAATAACATTAGGTGCGAAATGCAATCGTGAAAAATATTAAAGTTTACTTTTATTACATTTCTTTTTCGCGGCTAACCCATCGTGAGGGGTATCATTAGATAGTTTTTTTAAAAACATTACAGAGTTTCTCAGACGATTTTTTGGTTTAGGTATCCGTTTGCGAGAAATTCTACTTTAAATAGCGAATTTATTTTTTAAGTAAGCACGTTTCACAATTTACGCCTCTATAACTCCTGAACTCCTGAACAGAAGCGCTCATAGCCGAGTGGCCTTAGGTGATTGGAAACAATCACCAAGGGTAAGCAACTACGGCGCGGTCGGACCTAGATGGGTGACCGTTTGTGGCATTATATGTTATGAGCGTTTCCGTGATTCGGAGGTCACGTTAAGCAGTCGGTCCCGGTTGTTATCATAAGATAGCAGTCGTGAAGCTTAGTTGGAGGCCTTCGGGCGGCTTAAAAACATCCAACAGCAAGATTACGTAGCCACAACGTGTCTTGCCTGTCCCCAACCCGCACTCGGCCAGCGTGGGGACATATGGCCTTAACCCTCTCTTGAGAGGAGACCTGAGCCCAGCAGTGGGACGTTATGGGTTGTTGATGTATGATGTAACTCCTGAACTAACATGGCCTAAACCGTTATAGTTTTTCTATAAAGTTCATCATATTTCTACCGTCATGAATATTTTTAGATTTTTCGAAAAGCTGTTTTCACAAAAAAGTCGTGTGGCATTTGGCATGGCATAGCATTTTTTATCAAAATACGTAATTGTAATTATTTTTTCTATTCTTTTATTTATGCACCATTTTTTTCTTATATAATTCAAGTTTACAAAACAATATACACTGTCTTTTTACCAATATACATTCTAACAATATTATTGCCAAATAATATAATCATCATTTTATCAGCAAGACAATGACAAATAAACAGAGAACATAATAGTAGTATGAGCATATCTATGGAATAAAATAAACGAAATAAAAAAGAAGAATCTAGATTGTCTTTTTTTTTATAACGGCCGGTGGCGACAGCACGCATGCGCTAATCTATTAGAGCAAGAGCCCAGAGCCGCCAGACCTACGTCATTAGTGCAAAGCTGAAATTTTCAGGATTATTAGTACAATGTCTTGTTAAGATGTATGTGTACCCATTAGCTTGAAAGCGGGGCCGTTTCTGAGATAGCGCGAAGTACAGATAGATAAAAATATTACTTACCTACGTTAAAGGTGCAAAGCTAGTATTTACATATTTTTTCAAGAATATTATTTAAAATTAAAATTCATTACTGCCAGACACTTTCCGTGGGCCATTACTTCTGCCAGACGTCTTGAAAGTTATGAAAAATTTAGGTAAACTACGTAATAGTAGCAAACCTAAATGTTATACATATTAACTAAGGTACTATTTTAAGACCCTTTGTATGACCAATCCAAAAAGCGTGTAAAAACCATTTAATATTTTACAATTATATTCTTGAAATAATACCAAAGATGATATACCTCAGCTTCCTAATTACTACAAATATATGTCTGGGGGGGTGATAGGCCCTTCGGCCGCATACAAAGGGTCTTAAAATAGTACCTTAGATAATGGTATAAAATTTAGGTTTGCTACTATAACGTAGTTTACCTAATTTTTTCACAACTTTCAAGACGTCTGGCAGAAGTAATGGCCCACGGAAAGTGTCTGGCAGTAATGAATTTTAATTTTAAATAATATTCTTGAAAAAATATGTAAATACTAGCTTTGTACCTTTAACGTAGGTAAGTAAGATTTTTATCCATCTGTACTTCGCGCTATCTCAGAAACGGCCCCGCTTTCAAGCTAATGGGTACACATACATCTTAACAAGACATTGTACTAATAATCCTGAAAATTTCAGCTTTGCACTAATGACGTAGGTCTGGCGGCTCTGGGCTCTTGGTCCATATCTATCCTTGTCGCAATGCAGTTGCAATCATATCTCAATCCTTTTTTAGGGTGTCAGGTTTTTTCGTTACGAAATTCCTTGATTCAGTCGCCGCGCTCAATGCCTGCGATAAAAGCTATACAATAGCTTAAAAAAACACTTTAAAGTTGAGTAATTCGCAATACGGATACCTAAATAAAAAAATCGTCTTTGCCACATCTTAATGTTTTCAAAAAATTCTAATTATATTCCACACGATGAAGTAGACGCGAAAAAGCACACCGAAACTTTACGTGGAGGGGATAAAATATTTTTTTTTTCGAGATTTTATTTTAGCACTTTGTTGAAGTGTTAAAACATATTTTCTTGAATTTTTTTATATTTCTGGCACTAGCCGTTTGGACAGTAAGTCGAGGATGAACGGACGGAACGATGGACATGAAGAAATTATAAGAGTTCCAAGTGATGAACCACGGAACCATAAACCTTTACCTGAACAGCCAAGGTTTTTTTTTCGTTTTTCCCGATTCTTTTGGACAACATTGCTGGGATAAATATAATTCTAAAATAATAAAATAAAGCTGCAACAAGCTCAGAAGGTAACAAAAATAAAATTGTCCACTGATTTTATTTCTTAAATCAGGTGTTAACTGCTTTTAGACTTTCACCACGTTTATACATAGTTTTTTTTATGCAAAAAAACCATTTCACTATAAAATTATTTAAAAGGTTACGATTTACCTTTACGATTCCGTGACTACGAGATAACCTGTTTGAAATACGTTTAAATAATTTAATCACTTTTAAATATTTTTTTTAAATACTCTTGATATTAATTTCACCAACCAACCACTTTTTTTCAATTATCGATACCCTGTAAAGAGAATAATGTGGTATTTTTTTAGATTAACAATTATCCGTAACATATGCCAACGATGTTCGTATGGAAAATAGGACAAGCTTGATGTGCTCTACGAGACACGATAAATTTCTGTGTGTTATGTTTGATCACAATAATCACCCATCATAAGCTGACCTGGTTAAGATTGCTTAACTTGACCAAATTGTTTGGTTTGAAAAAACTGGCAATTCCACAAAGAATTCATAATTATGTCATATATATGTAAAATTTATTTTAAACTCACCAATAATACTTAATTTCCTTAAACAGGAAGTGGTCAAGCGACGGACGTAGACGTCCGTTTAGTGGCCCCGGCCTGGGTCGCACGGGGAGGATCCGCAACCCTTCGATGCTTGCACCAAGTTCCACCTCAATTACTATACAAAGTGGAATTCCTAAGGACAGGAACGAAGTTATTGCAGTACGTGAGAGAGAGGAACCCACCATTCACAAGTTACGCGTTTACAGGAGGTCGGCTTAACGTGAGTAGAAAGTTAGCAACATGTATCTCTAACATTTTACGATAAAATGGAGATGGTTTAAATGAAAAAACTAATATCAAACGTAGAATAATCTTGAATTATTATAGTACCCACTATAATCTACGGGTACCGATTAAATATTTTAATTTATCAACTAAGTTAAAATATGAAAATATTTTATGGATATTAAAAAAAAGCTGCTAAGGGCGAGTTGGACTACCCCATGAAGGGTTCCGTAGCAGCAAGTAATATCATATAAAAGTTTTTGTAGTTAGTTGTGACTTTCATCGATGTTTTAATAATAGTGTTTTAATTGAAAGAAATGTATTTGCGGTTTATGATATTTAACGTATTAAAAAAAAACTACTTACTAGATCTCGTTCAAACTAATTATCGTTGGTAGTTTGCATGGTAATATACGGAAAAAAGTGTGGCTGTGACATAGGGATGGACAGACAGACAGACATGACGAATCTATAAGGGTTCCGTTTTTTCCCAATTGGCAACGGAACCCTAAAAACATAAAAGGTAGGTCATTGTTATTATTACTTAGTAAGTAATGACTATGATACTGAATCTGTATAATTATCTTATCATACAGTTTGCGACTAAGCCATAATTTCTAATGTTTTATTACGAGATTATCCTAACACCTTAGCATACATACTTATACAACTCGGTACTAAAATTCATAAATACACGAGATAAATGTTCGTATTTGTGAGGCTCTGTTGATTAGGTAAACACACAATCTTCATGACAATAGAACTAGTTTACTGACAGAAAGGAACTGAACAGTCCTATTTTATTTCTTTGACACAATGTGTGGCAAAATTGACATTTTACCTTTTTTGGGGTTCCGTAACCAAATGGCGAAAAATGGAACCCGTATAGATACGTCATGTCTGTCTCTCTGTCTGTCCGTCCGTTTGTCAAAGCCACTTTTTTCCTAAACTATAAAACTATACTGTTGAAACTTGGTAAGTAGATGTATTCTGAGAACCGAATTAATATTTTCACATAAAAATAGAATAAATTTTGGGGGTTCCCCATACTTAGAACTGAATCTCAAAAATATTTTTTTTTTATCAAAATCATACCGATACCCATTCATATCTGGATAGGTCTTCAAACATGATATTGAGGTTTCTAATATAAATTTATTCTAAACTGAATAGTTTGCGCGAGAGACGTTTCTAAAATAAGAGAAGGATAAAACTAAAAAAAATATGTGTTGTACATTACCATGCAAAACTTCACCGAAAATTGATTTGAACCAGATCTAATCCAGATAAATCGTAAACAGCAATTTACCTTTCATTATTGATCAAAACACTATTATTAAAACATCGATCAATGTTACAACGAACTACAAGAACTTTTATTTGATGTTACTTCCCGCTAAGGAACCCTTTTCAGGTAACTCAGGTAAGGTATCCTCACTCTAATTTACGTCGTATTTGATGTAGCCTTACATTGAAAATTACACGGCAAAATAGTTTTCATGTTATGAGTGTTATGACTATAGTGATAAAGCCTAAGCGTGACATAATTAGAATGAGGACACATGACGTGAGAATGACTGCTTTAGGCTAAGCTAAAGCTAGCTAAGTTAACTGAAGTGAGGGTTTAAAAAAAATCTATGTAAATTTCAAATGATGTCTAAGCTTTGACTGTAATAAACCATGAAGTAGTCTAAAAACTTTACTGGCTAACCCTGATTAGTATTATTTTAAAGTTTACGGTTTATCTTGTAACAGATGACGCTGTCAACAGAGAACTCCATTACGATAGACAACCTGGACCCATCTGCGTCAGGCAGGTATTGGTGTGAGGTCTCATTAGAAACACCAATTTTTACAGCAGCGTCTCACGAACATCTACTGACTGTTGTGTGTAAGTATTTGTGGGATATGTGTATTTTTATGAAGAAGAAATGTGTACAAACCAACGAGCATAATTTAATATGTTGCTATAGTTTTCACACCCCTTTATTAACTTGGTATGAATGTATGATGCATCTAGATAGCAATGATATAACTATCAATTTCTTTTATTTTTTATGATATTAAATTTTAGATAAGAGAAATATAAAATTTGACAGCATGCTATCACAATGGTTCATTAAAAATTAAATATATGAATAGAATATAATAGGTTTAATTTTCATGATGAAATATAATAGGTTTTAGTTTGAAAATATCAATTATAGTAGTCATAGCTTGCAACTACCCTATTACCAGATGAAAATTAGACTGATCCGTGTCAGAATTGATTGATAGCTATAATAAAGTATGTAACCTTAGCATTACAATCAATAAATTGGCGGCTAGGAGATTGGAGTTTCCAACTACGACTTTTGCAAAGGGAAAACATCAAGCGCAGGTTACATCGGACGTCTTATTTCCTTCTACAAGTCTGTGTAAGCATATATATGATAAACGCAACCGATGTAACATTGATGGTTGACATTTTACGTGTATGAAAAGCTGATGTGTAAAACCTAATGAGGTGTATTTTACGAATTGTACAATAAATTTTACTTCTAAAATTTGGTAAATTTCAAAAAATTACCAGGGGAATTACTGTACTCGTACACTATATTTAAGCCCCCTTTGCCCCGGTGTCAATGTTTCGTGTCCACTATATTATAACATCGTTAGTGTCTCTATTCCACTGTTTTACTGGCTAATATTTTTTACCACATGACTAAGAGTTGAGAGACATTATTCTCTACATTTATTGGTTTTCTGGTAACATTATAAGAATTTAAATTGATTAGGAAGCAAACCATTCTAAAAATACCCAAAATGTTCATATTATTAAATACACCAATACGTTACGTATTGAGATGAGAACGATCCCTTCATACCTTACAAACACAAAACAAAAGCCTAAAATTAGTAAAACACATTTATTATTTTCTAAATAACAATCTTGTATTGCTTAACGTGGATCTTATTTCAAAAAATGTTAAAAAACACGCTTGTCAGCGTATCGATTATTTTAGCTGGCAACACTGCTAAGTGACTGAACAAACATACAAGTGAAACTAAAAAAGTTATATTAAAAAAGGTGAATTATATCGTTGGTGGACAGTAAAATGAAATAATAAGTTATATTTTTATGATATCCATGATTTTACCCTCGTTTATTTCAAAAGTCCAGGAGTTCATAACCGTCAAAATTGATCCAGGCGTAAAAACATCTCTATTTGAATTATTAAAGATATTCAACACTACTATTGTGTGATTCTTTGTGGGAGTCTTTAAAAGAACTTGACAAGTACACACCGAATTTTAAACTGCTATTTCTCTGATGTTATTCAATTATTAGTAATGTGTGTAATTAGCTAATTTAATTATTAACTACGACGGCTCGTAATATAATTTGCTTTTAACATGTCAATCACGTAGCGATGATAACGTTAACTACTCAGTATAATTCAATTTCACTCTTATTAAGATGTGTCATCATTCGCCACGAAGTTTCTGCGCAAAATTACTTTTGATAGCTGTAATTAAGTAGTTTGTAGATAGTTTAATTAAGTACACATATTTCAAGTAGTGTTAATGTGGATAAATAAGGTAGGGATGATTACGAAAATTATGTGTTACTGTCAAGCAAAATAGAATTAGACAGGGGCCATAGAAATTATTTTCGGATATCTGTCACACAACATCATCTAGTCCCAAGCTAAGCAGAGCTTGTATTATGGATATTAGACAACTGATAAAAATACATAAACATACTTTTTTTTATGTAAATGCATACATATTATACATAGAAAACACCCAGACTCCGAATCAAATATTAATGAATCACACAAATAATATTTGATCCTACCCGGGAATCGAACCCGAGACCTCTTGATCAGCAGCCGCATACGCTAATCACTAAACCAACAAGGCAAGGCATTGTCGTTATTATGACAGTTTTGTCGTAACTGGTACTGTTAAATGTATGAAACCAAAATATCGATAATTAACATATATACATGGCAATACTTCAGAAAATTTTGTTGCTTAAATATACATTTATAACATGTATACAGGATAGGATATCTATTATGTACTTATGAACTTAGACTACGACGTGAATACAAACTTGCTGCATGTGTAGCAAAATTACTACTTGGCAATAGAACATAATCGTGGGGTACTGGACCACCTGAATCTGTGCGTGCCTGACCGGCACTTATAATACCATTTTAAATCGTCATGTAAAATTTTAATAGCCATAATGCAGCCATGTCCATTTTCTTTTGCCTTTGACTAACAACACTCTGCCTGATGTGTACAATCAAAGAGTAGTGGTCGCCATACTCTTAGGGTATGCAGACCATGCAGCCCACACTATTGTGGGCTATTTAGGTATTACTGCATTATTGGACCTGCGGTCTTTCACTCACCGACGAAACAGAATACGAAACAGCAATACAATTGCACAGCAGTGTAATTCATTATAAAAACATTAAATAAAATATTATATGAATTAAATAAATCTGTACAGCGATTTAAAGGATGTGAGATAGTGAAGATACATACGAGATACGAGCGTGAAACAGCTCTTCCCTGGCAGTCGAGGAAAACATGATATGATCATATAAATCTGACACCATAGAAGTTGTCGTCGTTAACATTTAAATAAAAAAAAAACAAACGAAAACAAGGCTCGACACCAGTTTTTACGATTTTATTAAGCTTCCAATGTATTCTATTACATCGCCAAGTAATGGTTTTTACTATTACCCTCAATAATGTATACTTTTCTATTTACATATTTGTCTAAATTCAGATTTTGGATGGCCATTATGAAAAAAGGTCCATACTGAAACGTTAACTCTATTATTAGATTTGTTGAACACATAATGACCGTTGATGGGAACCGTACTTCAATTAGGGTTATTTAATGTCCTAAATATTGATCACCTAAAGCATCTGTTATTTCTGACGATATTAACGTTAAACTAATGAAGATTAAAATCGTTTCTGATTATTGCATTACTCATTGACGTTATCTTTTAACGGTTTTAATTAATTTTGTATTGTTTTTAACACAGTAGTATGTGGGCGGTAAAGATTTGCTAGATTAATACTATTTATTGTTTAACAACGTCATCTATTCCTTCAAGTAGCTTTGTTGGAATACCAAACATTAACCAATTAAATTTTACTGAAAGTGTAGTACAAATCTCGTAAGCACTGCTAAAAGTAAAGATAAATCCATGGAAAGAGTCCTTTGATTGATAACTGGCATCGACATTTAAAGGACTGTATAGCAGCCAATGGAAATCATTTCTAATAAGCTTTATATACTTTACATGTTACAGTTGCACTAACAGATTTTCCCTTATATCAATATTTATGGCAAGACTAGGTATATAATATTTATCAGCAACTTTTATCTGTTTCATAGCGTTTATGATAGAGAAGGTTTATGAAAGTTTTGAAGAAACTGGTCCTAAATGTATAAATTTTTTGCTGAATTTAGTATTTACTATACAACGAATATAATACTGTAACTCTAGAGATAAGTTTCGAAACGTAATTATCGTAAGAGGTCGGAAGCAACATCTTTACCTAATCACCATTAGGACAACATACCATTTGAAACTACATTATGTAACGCATTTAATCTTCGTATTCATCAATGGAATGGATAGGATTAAATTGGATAAAGATTTGTGGTACGTTCACACCTGTTTGTGGTCACATTACAACTGTAAAATCTTTTTCATATTTCACTAATTCTGTTCATATTTGGAAACATAACAATATGAATGTTTTTTGATGTTCATTTATTAGTTGAATTATGAAAACTCCATAGTTTTTTTTTATTGTCAGATCCGCAAAAACATCCACCTATCATAACGTTCGGAAAACCGGATGTAGTGGTTGGTGGTCTACTCCGCGCCAACTGCACGAGTGCGCCTGCAGCACCTGCACCGAAACTCACATGGTATATTGACAATGAAAAGGTAATTGTTTAAATTCAACACGCCGTAATGCAGATGATTCGCTAGAAATCTTAAATAAACTTAATATTAATGAAGAAATGCAATACAATAATTTCTAAATGTAATAATCAAACTATTGTAAGGACTACTAATAAATAAAAATAAATATGTTGAAAGTAACATCAAAATACTTTTAAAAAAATTAGAGGGGTATTCCTGACTTTTAAGAAAAAAACAGTTATTTGTATCGAAAGCCTTGAAAAGTCAGGCTACACTGAGACGAATTCCATGTTTACTTTTTACTAATCACATGTAATCGTAAAAATTTGAAGGAGCCATGTCAATAATAATCATTATCATTAATTTACTGCAATCTGCAATACTGCTAGATCTATATTCTTCCATTGCACGTTATTCTAATCGATTTTATCGTACCCAGCTCCTACTAGCCATTTTGCCTGATCTGTCTCTCTACCTGTCCTGTAACAAACTTCTCATTTCTAGTCGATCGTGGAATTTGAACTTGAACCACTTTTGTGATCAACTTTAATGGTAGTCCATAGTTTCAGTCAGTCAAGCATCATTTCTATACCAATATTATTTAGATAAATGTTTTCACGGAGATTTGCCTGATTTGTCTAATATCGTCATGAAAAAAACTGAAAAAACTTTTTTTGTCAGTAATGACACTGGGTTTGGGGAAATTAAATTGATGAATTAATCATACCCCAAGTTATCATCACTATTTTCGCTGATCGTTTTGTAGTGTATTCTAATTTATAAAAAAAAATTGGGTTAGTACAAAATACTTTCTGTGAGTTGATTGTCTGAAAAAGTGAAGTAGTGGTATTATTATTAGTACACTTGTATTCATTTTATCAAATTCGGCACATTCAAACGTATAGGTACTCGAAAGTTATCTGCTTGTTTTTTACTAAGGAGAAAGTACCAAAATTACAATTATGATTTAGGTTCATTACGTAATAATTAAAATAACAAACATGATTATTCACCTCCTATATTACCGATCACAACGTACACGTCTTAATTCAAACAAAAAATGACAAGTTTGTCACCACTTTCTTCAAACGTTATTCACCAAAATATTTAGAGAAAAACTTTCAGAAAAACTTAAAATGTTGCATTTAATTGAAATAAAAACAAAAGAACATGATCAACATTTTTTTTAATTCTCTTTAAATTGCTATTTCTATTTTATTGCAGTGGTTAAGAATGGGTTAATAATCTTATTTTTATTAAAGTACCCCGTGTCTGCACTCGTATTTAAGTAATAATTAATTTTAACTTATTTAAAAAACCAACGTTCATTCATAATAACGTCTTTATTTTAAATTTCGTAATACTGATTTATATGTAATTTGATTTGTAAAGTGGTAACTTATATTTGCATGTCGACATTGACAACGTTTCTATTGTGCACCCCATGCAACATCAATCATTGTACCAATTTTTTTTACAAATAAATTATAGAATATTCTTTACTAATTATAATTATAAATTTATAATTAAACCTTCATGATCCTGTCTCCCTAGTATTGTATCTCATACCCGGCATGTGTAATACTTTCTCATTACATTCACTAATAATAATACCAGCATTCGGGAATTGTTATTTGGTCTCTACCTAAACTCTAAACAACATTTTTTTTTGTAATACTAGTTTTTTGCACTTAGGTTGATGAAGAATCGGTGAGATATTTCTCTTATCGAGTATCAAGCTCAACTCGAACCAAAGGAGGAGGCGGATATCGCCACAGAAAACATCAACATCGCTATATAGCTCCAGAGTTTAATTACACGGCAAAATATTGGGCGTTAGTGAGTGAAACTACTCAAACTCCACCTACAAGCAACAATAAACATCATAAATGTTCTCTTAAAGAAGCACAGAGCGAAGAGATGGCAAAGGTTTGAGGTTTTATTGTAATTTTTTTAAAAGCAACCATCTTTTAAAAAAAATATCATTTTTTTATACCTACAAGTATTAGTGGTCTATGAACATGGATTTACACCGATCCTAATGTTTTTATTAATTACATACATTTTTAAGCTTCATCATTAGCCTATCGTAGTCCACTGCTGGACATAGGCCTCTCCATTGCACGCCACTTAGTTCGATCCTCGGCTACTCGCATCCAGCTCCATTTTTAAGCTTGAATATGACAAAATTATAAAGGATATTTTAATTTAAATATTTTTTCGTTTGCCAACCACTTTTTTACTATTACTTTTTAGCAAATAAATAATTAATTTGCCAAATTTTCTTACCAAACATTGTATAATTTGTGCATGTCAATCTAAGCCAAAATTTATTATAAAATTTACAAGTGACATCGTGGTTTCATTTTTGTCCAAAATATGAAAGATTGGATATTTCCAGGTACTTTGTTTTAATAAATATATTATTTTTACACTTTGACAACCATTTTTGCTTTTATGACTGACTGAAAAATAATATTTTTAAAGATCGCAACAAAATGTCATAAACAAAGATCGAGTCAAAGCGAGCGCCGTGAAATAAATGACAAACGCAAACATTAGCCCAAAATCGATTGAACTCAATGAGACAATGAGAAACTTATTTTGTATCATATAACATGATATTTATATGTTATATATTTTTTCCAAAATCAATTACAAATATTAAATAATTTTTAACTTATTTCATTTCATATTCATGATGTTTAATTTTTTTTTGACAATTATTGAATCGATATTTAATATTTTTCTATGAATAGTAAACTTTTTTGTTCACAACTACATAGTATTTGTGTAAAATAAAATTTAGATATGCAGTTCAGACAGATTGATGTCTTTTTTTACTTTCATTCTTTACGAAAGTACGAAGCACGACATTATTTTAGCATAGCTCTTAGAAAGGTAGTTTGACCTTATGTAATATACATTAAACAGATGGGTTGGTATAGGGGTTTAGTTTAAAACTTTCCTTCTCTATGCAATACTATTGTCCTGTACCGTAATTCTCCCTTATTCGATAGATGGGGGATATGATACGTCATGCAGTCATGCTCTTAGTCTGCCATCAACAGAATAACTTTTAATTTACAATGACCATTTTGACAACATTTAAATATAAGACGGAGAAATAACTAGACATGGGCGAGAAATTTGCTTAAATGTTCAATTAAGATTTTTTAACTCAATATAGAGCAAATACATTGTATTCAATTTTTTGCAGTAAATAGCTTTAATAATCTTATCCATAAAGTAAAATATTTGTTTACCTATTCATTCGAACATTACAAGTATGAAGTTTCGGTCGAGCGGACCTAAAATAATCAAAAGTACTGTACTAGACGAATACAAAGAGTTAATTTTTAAGCTAATAGATGTAAACAAATATGTATTATCATCAAAACCTGTCATGATATTTTGTATAATTTTGTACAACCAATTAATTTAAAAACTGTATTGTCCGATTTAAATATATTTGACATACTCGTAAAGTATAATACAGATGGAAAATTAACCAAGTTTCACAGCCCAGCGGGAGTTACGTTAATAATTTCATTCTAGTTAAGAAAGTTGAGGAATATTTGATTGTTGGAGCCTTCTTAGGAAATGTTTGAAAGTTGCAGACTTTTATTTAAGTTTGCCTAATGTTACAACATTATTCAGAATGATTATAAGAATTCTCATTAGTTTTTTTAGTTTGAGTCCTTTTATTTTTTAGTTTATTTGATTGTTTTGATTAAGTAACAGTCGCAAACATATTATAAATTCACAAATTTTGTGATATTCTAATCCAAAGTAGACTATTAAAGGCCGTTGATAATGATGATTTTAAATTTATGATTGGGAAAAGAATTGAGGAAAAACTAAGCATATTATTAATAGAATTTTGAAACATTATGGGTATACTAAATACATACAGTCATATTTATTATTGTCCGTGGTGCAATATTTAAGTATATTAAAATAATGTAATTTGTTAACAGATCCAGGAAAGACCAAGGTCTCCACCGGCTATACCCATTTCATTATGGGTGTCGATAGCTGAGCTAAAGGCTCCTGCACACGGCAGGCTCCAACTGACTTGTACTGCAACAATTCCCAATGAAGTAGGACCAGGAGAAAAGTACGCTGATATTAAAAAGCAAACTGTAGCAGGTGAGATGCACAGTTTATTCTAAATCTACTTTCACATGTTTCACATTTTTTTATGTTTTAGTAAAGTTAATTTAATCATAACATTTTACTTTTATCATCATAAGTATTTTGAATCAGTATAAAGAGTTTTAGTCTCTTTCAAATATGTTTTAAGTTGCAATATATACAACTATAAAAGATAACAGTATCTTAGTACTAGATAAAATTTATTTTGGTTGCAGTGGCGGTTAATGAACTAAATCTGAAGAAGCCATATTCTGATTCTACTCATGCTAATTCCACCTCCACCAGCCTTTGCTCCAACCCGTTCTGGATCCTAAGTTGTTGGATCATGCTGCGTGAATTAACTACTATATTAAATGATGCTATCAATGTCGACTTTTACTGAACAAATATTTTATTTAATAAGGCGCTTATAGCTCGTAGTATTAATATTTCTTAGATACTCTATATTTACACTATTTAAAAATTTGTATACTTTTAAGCTTTCTCGTCTCACTTTCAAGGTAAATGGTTGTCCTATATTTTTTTGCTATACTTTTAAAATTCTACATAACTGTGCCCTTTTATAGTAAACCAGATATTTAGATAAATTTAAAAAAATATTAAATGTTTTCAATTAATAAAACGAAATATTTATGAATAATCATATGTTACTGTATTCACACATTAACGTTTAAGTGTAACTAGAATTTAAATTGTTACCGTGTTATTCAATTCCTTATCTATATAACGATGTATAGTATCCTGTTTCTTCCTGAGCTTTTTGTACGTCAATTATATACCTAGTTACTACAGGGTTCCGGAGAAAACCAGAACTGTCGCTATTTTATGCAAAGTTGCTATTTCTGAAATGATCGTCGAATAAATAAAATTTAAAAGCAATAAGTTTAAGATAGACACCGAATACACTACTAATGCTAATTGATCATCAAAAGATCTTTTATAAACAACGATTACAGATAAAGAAAACAAAATAAACAACAACAAACTAAAATTTATAAATCTCGTGAAATAAAATACTCTCTCGCTAATGCTTTTAGTATTGTGTTACCTTATTACAATAAAGGTCACCAGAAAATATTTAGAACAATACATGTTTCCATGGGCATATAGCAAACAACATATTTTTACTTGATACCTCGTTTCATTCTCTCCTTCTGTTATTTTCATTTGCATTTTCATTTGCCGTCACAATAATTGCATTTATAGTAGTAATATTCTTAAAATGATAGTCACATCGTAATCATGATTATTTTCTTGTTCTTAAACAGAAAATCATGTTAGTAGGTGATTTTTACAGTGAGAACGAACATATTTTGAGATATTAAATTATTGTCTAAAATATTTCATCAGAATATTTTCGATATGTTTAGTGTTACGCTGTAAAGCAGAGGTTATATTATAATAATATTTAAGCATAATTGCCATTGGGAGATTAAACTTGTTTACGAAACAATTAAATTTTCTGCTTTGTGGTGAGCAAACAACATTATACGTTGTGAGAATATAAATAGATTTTATATATCGTTAAAGAAGGAATACCATGAAAGAAAATCGAATTGTTTCTTAAGAAGCTTCTGTCTTCCATTGTTGGCGTTGAATGTCTTCCTGCAGCTCTTTACACTGACTATTGTAGAAAATTTATTTGTTAGGCTAAAGGATGTGATAAGTTAATAAAATGTGTATATTGAAGCAAAATATATTTTAAAAATAGATTAAATATGAATGTGCTATTGTATAGATGAAACTTTATAAAAATATAAAATAGATACATTTAGATGTTTTAGAAAACATCTATAAAATATGGCAGACAATTACTTCGATTGAACTTACTTAATTTGCGTGTCGAATTCTGACAACTGAACCGTAATAGTTATACCTGCTAGCATTAGTCTAAACAAAAAGTAATAGCATTATCTTTTACTTCTTAGAAAACGTTTAGTACTACTTTTTCATTTTAAAACTGATACTTTGTTCAAAATCAATAGAAATTAACGGATATTTTTGAAAGGCAAAAGTATTTAAGCGTTTTCATTACAAACAAACCTCGTCTTAGCTACCTAAAACAAAATTACAGTATTGTCTTTTCTGTAAAAGTAAATTTTATAATAAAGCCGATAATATTAGCGTAAAAGACACTGCATGAAAGACAAAGAAACTAAACTAACTCTAAAATTCAAGGAACACTTCTTTTTTTTTAAGTATTCCTTATTTCGATAGTCATATGGGGCATGGATTGTTTTTATATTCAAATACTTTAGTATATTTTAGTTCCGAAAATCACTAAATTAGTGTCAACAAGTTTGTTTCTCATTAAAGAACGACTTGGTAAGATCTCTCACTAAATATACAATTGCCACTCAGCTTCTACTTAAGGTTCATAGAACCTTGCCCATTACGTTGAAGCAATATTTACTTTTACTTGAATTTTGGTGCATAAATTATTTATATTTAACCTTTTGATAACAAGCACGAAAGGTATTTAATTTCGTCAAATAACTCTCAAGTCTCACTTATCCGAAACGAAATGAAATGAAAATGTTTGTTTAATATATAATCCAATGCCACTAATTCAAAGGTTCTATAATTTCTACTTTATTAGGTATTACTTTTAAATAAAAAAGTTGAAATTAGTTGAAATAATTTGAAAAAAAAAGTGATTTGATTTAGGTAGTTACCTCTCTTGAAAGAAGTGATTGTCCGCCTAGATACTTTTTGTTAGTCCTCTGGCCATTTTGAATGTAATACTATTTATGTACATGGTCATACAATGTGAAAGATAAATAAAAGCTTAATCTAAGTATAACATGTGTTTTTTTGTGTATTTAATACTTAACACACATCATTATCATCTGCCTGCCCTAATCCCAATTTTATTAGGGATCGGCGAAGTATGTTTTATCCTTCCATTCTACTGTATCACTCGTCATTTCACTGTTAACTCCCTTCCTATTCATATCTTCTTTCACACAATCCATCCACCTTTTCTTTGGTCTTCATCTTGCCATGTAACCTTAAATTTCCATGCCCAACATTTCCTTTACCATATTTTCCTAGTCCCTTCGCATAGCGTTCCATACCAAGATAACCTATCACATCTTAACTTTGCAATTAGTAGCGTTACTTTCAGACTGCCTCGTATGTATTCATTTTTGACCTTGTCCATCCGAGTTACACCACACATACATCTTAGCATTTGCATTTCAGAAACGTTTAGGCGTCTCTCATTCGCTTTTTTAATGGGCCAACTTTCAGAACCATACAGGACGGCAGGTCTGATGATAGTTATATAAACCTGTCTTCTAAGTTTCAAGGGTAAAACTAGGGTCACAGATTGTCCCCGTTACTTGCCGCCATTTCACCTATCCCAAATTGATTCGGTGCTGTAATTCGGTAACTGGGTTGCTCAGGATTAGAAGTTTTACTCGTACACACGGGGCATATTGCGGTTAGATCTCGCAGGAGAAAATGGTGGATACCCAAGATGTTGCCGTGGCTGCAGCTTTCATTATTTTATGTCATCGTCTAAAGATCAGACAAAGACAAAATTATGTGAATAAAATACGAACGAATGGAAATTAGTGTTGACCGCACAACCCAAAATTATATCAATAATGTGTTTAAAAATGTTGAAAGTTTAAAAATGTGGCAAAAAATACCAGAATATGAAAGGATGCCCAAAGAAAACAAAATCAGTTTTACGGAGCCCAAGTTATACCAATTTGGTACTGAATATACTAAAAAAGCGGCCAAGTGCGAGTCGGACTCGCCCATGAAGGGTTCCGTAGCAGCAAGTAACATCATATAAAAGTTTTTGTAGTTCGTTGTAACTTTCATCGATGTTTTAATAATACTGTTTTCATTGAAAGAAATGTAAATTGCAGTTTATGATTTAAGACGTATGTAAAAAAAATACTAACTACATCTTTCAAACCAATTTTCGTAAGAAGTTTACATGATAATGTACATCAGATATTTTTTTTAGTTTTAACATTCTCTTAATTTAGAAGTTACAGGGGACACACACACACACACACATTTTACCACTTCGGAAGTGTCTCTCGCGCAAACTTTAGTTTAGAAAAAAATGATATTAGAAACCTCAATATCATTTTTGAAGACCTATGCATAGACATAGACAGGTTTTGACGAAAAACATTTTTTTGAGTTTCAGTTCTAAGTTTAAGGACCCCCAAAATTTATTACTTTTTGTCTATTTGTGTAGAAAAATATTAATGCGGTTCGCAGAATACATCTACTGACCGAGTTTTAAGAGTGTAGCTCTTAAAAAAGTTTTGAAAAAAAGTGGCTGTGACATACGGACGGACAGACAGACAGACAGACAGACATGACGAATCTATAAGGGTTCCGTTTTTTGCTATTTGGCAACGGAACCCTAAGAACGGTCACACTGCTGTGCGACGAGACAGCAGCGGCAGCTACAGGACGAGGCGGGGGAAGGCGAGTGACGGAAAAGAGATAAACCGATACATCAGAGCAAAGCCCATATACGGCAATATTGCAGTGAAGTCAGATCGGGATTAATCATTTGCAATTTAGCCGGCTAGACATTAAATACTTGCAACTACAATGAAATATATTGACAATATCGCCGAGCTATACAGAAATATTGCAGCAATTGTTGCACCGTGTTGATATTTCGTTAGTGATGGTAATTATAACCAAAATGTGCTGGAGTGGTTATAGTTACCATCAGTTCGTCTAGAGAAATAATGGGCCTACGTTATTACAGCGCACATTTTCTCCGTGCTATGTCGGTTACTTTGGTTCTCTGTCGAATAATCTCGCTACAATTTTTATCAGACATACACTCAGCACCACATGCTCTATCGCGCGCTAAACCATTTTTAACTTATAGACCAGACACTCACTATCGTAGTGAGTGTCCATGTCTCAGCTTCATAAGTCATTTCATAAGTCATTCATTACAGGTTGGACGCACGTGTTGAATACATTGGCCTTTAATGATCAATCGTTAAAGTCAAGGTATCGTTGACCAAAAGATGTGACGTAGCTTCCCAAGCGCCGCCCAGTACAGACAAATTATTATGTCGTGTTGTATCGGCTGAGTTGAATAGTTTACATATTGGTAAATGTTGTATTCTTACTGAACTTCTAGAGTAGCGCCAATTACAGTTACGAGAGTCGGAAATACTATGGAATGTCTATTAAGCATAACTTTTGTCTTTACAGAAGTCGATCAGGCAGCTCGTCGTGGATCCTAGATGAGTCCAAGTCTCAATGATATCGAAGACTTTCTCGTAGTCCACATATGTGATATTTATACTGTTCTGTTCTAAGCTTGGTCAATTGGCAACATGAGGTTTTTGGCTTGGCAACAACTTTTATGCCCTTATCTCGGACGATTGCTTCTTCAATCTTTGCAACTTTGCATCGAGCTTTAGTCAGTTGCAGGGTAACATAAATCTGAAACTCGATTCTATTAAACGTCTCTGTTCTTTCTTGATGTATAGATTCTGGGTGCCTCTTACAAGTCAGTGATGGCTTCCGGTGTTAAACCCGTTGATCACGAATACATTCGAATATATGAATATTTACCGTCTATTTGTGATAATAAAGTCGATCTCGTTCTTTGTAGTTGCATGGGAGCTTAGATAGGTCCTCTTCCTTTAAAGTTTCTTCTAAAAGAAATAATTGTTTACATGACATCGATTTTTGCAGCCGTAGTCGATGGATCCTACTTCGGTTTTGCCATAGTTATGAACTTCCGTTTTTGCATTTAAATCGCCAATGACAACCGTGAAACGAGTATTGTTACAAGACAAAGCCTTAGCCATATCTTCGTGAATTACATCTACGATACGATCAGGATGTGTCAACGTGGATGAGTGCATACACTTTCACAACCTTTAAGGAAAATCTTATGATTATTTTTAAGTCAACGCTTCCTTTCTCAATATATTGGGAACCTCATTCACGTTGACTTTAAATACATTAAAGTAAGGAAAACAAATGTTTATGTCCGTGTTGTAACGGATTAATAACACAAAGTGTCACTACTCCTATTCATCCCTTGCGTGTCGTAAAAGGCGATTAAGGCGATTAACAAAATGCGCAAGACAACATTAACGCAAAGAGAAAGAAAACTTAAAAGAAACCTTATACCAATCTGTCTGGCCGATGTGATATAGTAGGCCAAAGCCTCCTTTCTAAGGAAAGAAATGTGTCCATCAGTGGACTGTCAAAGGCTCTTGATAATAATGATGATGATGATGAAACTATCTTACCATTTATAAGGATGATTATAAATATAAGTGACTTACCAACTATAACATAAATGTTGATTACCAAATTCCCACAAGCCATAACGAGACAGCGGAATGTTTTAATGTTGCCTGCAGCTGTGTGTAAATAAACTGTGACGGTGGCTATTGAAAATCAGCTCTATTATGGGGCATACCCATCGCAATGTATGCTAAGTGTCCACTTATTTTGTACGCTAACCACTAGGTTAGAGTATGCGGCTGCTGATAAAGAGGTCTCGGGTTTGATTTCCGTGTCAGACCAAATATTTGTGTTATCCACAAATATTTGTTTCCGAGTCTAAACACGGTATACAGTTCTTGTTGACAGATTATGAGACATTAATTTGTTTTTTTTTCAATAAAGTACTTACATTTTGGTGAAAAAAAAGCAATCGGCAAATTGTAATTACAGACTTCAAAGCCTTTCAGTACGAAGTTTTGTAACTGCTCGTTACAAAACTTTTACATCGAGAAGAAACTGTGGTGATGTAACCTTCTATAAATTTTATGCAAGAGTTCATACTAACTGACACATCTGCTTTACCGTAGAAGGCACAGATGACCGCCATCTATGCCACTATCACAGACACACAGCTATTAATAATTAAAAGTATTTTTCAGAAACAAAAAAATTCTGAATGTACTTTCACTATGAATATCAGAATCTAGTAAAAAGTAATTGAATAGTGAAACAAAAATATCAGTCACATTCATTTTCAAGAATCGTCCATTTGAACCTTACTTATTCTCATAAATAATTACTTATCTTATGAGAAAAAGTAAGGTTCTATGTTAAACCAAAACACAAACATTAAAACATCGGGTCTCTTTTGAAAAATACAATCGGATTTTACTGAATCAATATAAAAGAACGAGATTACCTCTGAGTACCACAATATATCGATCGGCAAATCAATGAATAATTCATAGACCATACACCGACTTGCTAGTTCATAATTCGACGCCCCTTCAATAATTAGCTGCCTCATGCGTCAATAAATTTTATTAAGGGGAAAAAGAAAATATATAAATCCGCTTCATGTTTATCGGATGCTACGTAGAACATTTTTCTTTTTTATTTCTTCCTGAATACGTTGTTATAGGCACCTACAAGTGTTTTTTTTTGTATTTATGCTACTTTCATCTTTTAAATGCTCTTGAATTAATATCAGCCGATACTTAAGTTATTAAATTATCTTCTTCTAATGTTCTCGTAATATACTCTTATTAATTATATAAGTCGAAAAATATATCTTTGTTATTAATTTAACATAGAATCTTGAACTTATTACTTTGTCATATAATCATATTATACGTGAAAGATATTTTTTTTACTACCATCCAAAATTACTCTTCTCAGTCTATGGAAAACATGAGTAGATTCAAAAAGTGGTGATCACTATCCAAATTGTGAATGTAGACCATGCATCAAGGTACGCACACCGTACCTTAATGCTTTCTCAAGCACCGCTTTAAGGACCCGGGTTCATCTAGAAAGGTAAACAAGTGCGCTGATACTGAGTTCCAGGTTTTCACTGCATGGCAAAAGAAAGCAACACCGAACCGTTTAGTTAGTGAACGTATTTCAACTACTCTAACTCGGTGACTTCCAAGGTCTGCGCGTGTGTTGTCGTGAAGGAGTCGGAAGAGAGAATTGTTTGCCAATTTGAAAATCTCATTAGAACACTCTCCATGATAAAAACGGTAGAGGACTCTTATTTATTTTATAAATGTAAGGACATTCGTAAATAGGTATGTGTTTGTTAATTAATTTGTGATGCTTTCACGCTTGAAATTTTCCATCAATTATACACGTCACCAGGAGTCCAAAAAAATATATTGGATAGATATTCTATATCTCACAAAAACATAAATGTACCTAAGTTAATTAATAGTTCACAATGATAAATAAAACATTGTAAGGATTTATTATCACCTTATTTATTGAAATTAAGTTCTATTGTCCTCTAGTCCTCTGCGACGACATAATTTTAAGAAATTATATTCTATTGAAATTTAAAAAGTAGTATCTATTATTAACATTTTCGTTCAAATTTTAAATTGATAACCTAAGAGTAAATGAATCGCAAACATTAATGACTGTATGTAAAATTTAATGAAATTTATGAAATTTAAAATAACTGTACGTAATTATAATAGACCAATATATCAATTTGAATGAACTAAAATGAAAAACATGGCACCCCGTAACTGATAATTATCATAGTGTACATTAATGTAGCGTGAATGTTCCCATATCATATTACTGTTTAATTAATATCCCTCTCGAACGATAATCAACATAATCAACATTGTTAATGTTTTTTTGGACTTATTCGGGCTGTAAAACACTTTCTGCTCAATATTCTATTGAATAGATCCTGGCCTGTTAATTGAATAGACGGCATTATCTCTTTCTATCAAAAAAGAGAAGTGATTAGTGTCATTTCAGTTTTTTTTTATTTTATTACTTTTATGAATTATGCCATTTCATATTTTTTAATCATGAGAGAGGCATACTACGGCAGGTATAAATTTCAAGTTTTGTTCAATAGTTTATTTGTATTGTACTAGAAAATATAAATTTAACTCATTGACTTGTTATCGCAGATAGAGCGTTGTTAGGTTTTTGATAAGTGATATGTATCACACTACTCGTTATATACAGTAAAATGAATTCATTTGCAGCTGTATTAGTGATGAACATAGTATGATCATGGAATATGGTATGGTAACTTACTAATATTATAAATGCGAAAATAACTCAGTATATCTGCCTCTCTGTGCGACTTTTACGCCAAAACTACTGAACGGATTTAAATGAAATTTCCACACAGTCTAAAGCCTGAGGAAAGACATAGAATTTTTACCCCAATAACCGACATTCACTCAGGCGGAGCCGCGGGCCATGCTAGTATTTATTTAACTAGATTGCAATTTTTTTTTAAACTTTTAAACCTCTAACCATTGGTTGGTGAAAGTTATTATTGTATACTTGTCTTTTGAAAGTAATTATGTAACATTAAAGTACGTAATAACATAAATACAAAAATAATATAAATCGCAGCACGAAGAAAGAATAATCGTAATGAGAGTAAAAAACTGATGTCTACTTTTAGTTACGAAATAAAAAAAATGTTTACCAACATCCACTATTTTTTGTTTAATACTCTTATTTGCTTGCTTTAAATAATATGCTCACCTTTTGTGAGATGATGGTGATAATTTGCTAGTATTCATCCGTATCATTGCGTTTCACACGTATATTTCGGTTATCGCGTTAAAAAGTTATGTGTAAGTAATGCTATTAGCTGTTTGTTTATATGAGACTAGACATCAAAATTAAGCTTTAATTATTTATTATATTAATTAATTGTTACAAGTTTATATTTAACTTGCAACGTATCTATATATTTATGTATGTTTGCTCGGGTGAAATCTTGCAACTCGATTTTAAGTCTAGTCTCATCTATACAAACAAGTAAATTAAACAACTTGATGTGATTGATATTAACTATTAACAGTTTAAAACTAAGAAAATAAAAGATCTTAAATCTCGCGACAAGCTTTAATGTCATATAAATTATGTAATGACTTTATAAGTAGATAGAAAAAGGTTATAAGTAAAAAATATTCGTTTCGTTTTAGCGTATTCAAATAAAAATGAGATGTTTTTAAAAAGGTTTTTTACTTTGAATTTATTTAAAGCTAAAGTAAGGATACATGCATAAATGTTAAGGGTCATGAGAAAAATCCATCGCAAGATTATGTTGCTTTCTGATGTTTCTATAGACGTTATTATAACGTGATAACACAGACGTACGTGTATAATGTTGGTTGATTAGAAGCGTGACCACACAATACTACAAAAGAAAAATACACTAACTTATTCCTTTATATTAGAAACAGTGGCGAGATCTAAGGATAAGCTCGCTTTCACTGTGTAATTACAAGTGATTCCGGTTCAGGTCTCAGAGCCTGTAGACTTTTTGACGTTTTTGTTTTCATGACAGTATATAATTTTGTATTGTGTTACTTTAAAATATCTGTGTTTACAAAATAAAAAGCTTAAATAAACAATTTATTATTGTTAATATTTTATAAAATAATTTATCAATTATACTTTACTAAATGTAAACTACAATCAGATCCATTGGTACTTAAAATTTAACAAATTTTCACCATAATCAGCTAACACTGCTGAACACAGGCCTCTCTTACCTATATTTAGTATTTGGAAAATTAATGTCCTACCATTTTTATTCTACTCGTGTTTACCGCATTGTTAGCCTAAAATAATGTATGAATTTATGTAGCCTATTATAAAAATCCCATGGTTGTAAGTACATATTTTAAAAATGTTCTAACATACTTATAATCATGTTCACATAAATCTAGACATCAACATAACAACAACAATCGCATATAAGGAGCGTAATACGGGTCACGTTGCTATAGCTAATAATATCGATTCAACCTTTAGCGATATTCAAAATAATAAAGGTGAAAAGATCTAATGGCCACTCTTAAACGAGTGACGACCGAAATGTATTCGAGATACGAGACTCAACGACGTTGTTAAACGCAATACTCCAATGTATATATAAGAATCAAGTATCACACGTGATATTTTGGCACGGAAATATACTAATAAAAAATATTTATCAGATCGTTTGCATAAAAAACATGTCAATTGGAAAAGATAAGTGAGAAAAAACATTAAATTTGTATTATTTATATAGAACTGATAGCTTAACTACATGACTGAGTATAATATGTTCTTATACTACCGTGATATTACTTTTTTTAATTAATCTAATATCATTTATCTAGTACGCGCTAATCTAAAAATATAGCCTAAGTTACTTCTTATGTCAAGAGCCATCTGCAAGTGATGTTCATAAAAGTTTATCCGTTGGTATATTATTATTAATTTGATACAAAGTTTTCTTAACGTTATTAGAATAGGTGTTAACTTATATTTTCCTGATCTTATATTTTATAGAATGCTTCACATCTGTCATAGTTCACTAAGTGGATGTTTTTATTTGGCTATTTTGGGTTAAATGGACAAGATTCAGTTGACCATGAAAGTCTAAAACTTCTGCTATAGAAGTTTCGAATTTCATTATTGATGAAATTATTCAGACGCTATTAATTTACTGTTATTATTAATAAATAGGTAGTTAGTTTTGAATTTTGCTAAAGTTTTATGCAACTGATTTTACAGAATAATAGTGATCACTTAATCCCTACTAATATTATAAATGCGAATATAACTCTGTCTGTCTGTTACGCTTTCACGCCTAAACCACATAAAATCATCTAACATTGTTTAAACTACCCTTACCGTGTCGCGCGATATAAACGAAATCGACGCGGGCGAAGCCGCGGGCGGAAAGCTAGTTACCAATAATTTCAATCTCAATATAAACAGCACGTGCACTACTATATATATGTCAGATATATATTATTTTATAATATAGTCAGAATATAAATTAATTGCAAATCTCTTAGATCTGAAATTGGGTGAATAGTTCTATTTATTTTAGACTGCCATGATGGTCTGGCTGCTGGCTGGCTGATCAAGAAGTCTCCTTTACGATTCCCTGATCGGACCAAATTATGTATTTAATTTATGTATCATCATATCAGTTTTCTAGTACAATAGTATAAGTACAAGCTCCTCTTAGTTTGGGACTACATTATATTGTGTTTAGGTTTCAGAAATATTTGTAAGAAATATATAATATTTTTTAATATATTAGACACTACAACATTCCGTTTTTTTTTTGTTTTTTTTTTTTAAATTAGCTGCCAAAATGACTCTGCCCTGCCTGATGGAAAGCATGAACAGAATTCCTCATCTTTTTGTAATTATTCTGGTAAATAATATATACTCTCACAGAAGACCGTTTCGTTGGTTGTTTGAGTGTAAGATTGGAGACTCAATGATATCGAACCATCTCAATAGGCCACAATAGTTTGGGTCATCGTGCTGCATTTGCTTATCAATAGGCAGAGTCACTTTGGCAGGGTTAAAAAAAAAACACATAATTCGACATCTCCAAACACATTCAAAAGTTCACCAGATCAAGGAGTGGATTCTAAAAGTATTAAAGTATTAACATAATCAGCATCAACAGCATCGTAATAAAGTATTTTTAGGAACAAGTTACATAAATGTGAAACTCGTTCCACGTGAAATCAATTTTGTTCCACTATTAGTTTATCATTAATCACGAGTGATTTATGGTGGGGAAATAAGGAATGTCATATTTTGTATTAAATTGCTCAATGTATGTTTAAGCACGTTTGGGCTCAGCTTAGGGGTTAGGTTCAAAGTTCTTGAAACGAGTTCATGTCACAGTTTTCACGAATGTGTTTAAAAAATGAGTACTGATATATTTTTGTTAGCACTCGTTTGTATGCCTCAGAATATATTATATTAACAATAAGTATTCATGCAATAGTATTTTCGTTTTTTATTTAAGCTTACTAAAGTGACCCTACTCTGCCTGATGGAGGCCTGAGTAGTGTCCAGAAGGGGGGCAATAATCCTCATGGTCCACATGCTGCATATACACTCGGTTCCAAAAATAACGGGTCAGTCACATAAACCCGAATATCTCCCGAACTACGTATGCCATCCTAATGAAACGAAGACTGTTCAATTGAGAATTTAATTATACAGATAAAAAATAAAATAAAACTTAGTTACACCCACAATATTAATCTTAAATTAAAAAAAAACTAAAGTAGTCATATTTTTCTTAAGATTACATTTTTTTTATGATTGTTTTTTGCTGTTTTTCATCACTGGAGGCTTCATCACGTGGAGGCAATACAAAGTATTAAATGAAGAAAGTGATGAAAAACAGCAAAAAAACAATCATAAAAAAAATGTAATCTTAAGAAAAATATGACTACTTTAGTTTTTTTTAATTTAAGATTAATATTGTGGGTGTAACTAAGTTTTATTTTATTTTTTATCTGTATAATTAAATTCTCAATTGAACAGTCTTCGTTTCATTAGGATGGCATACGTAGTTCGGGAGATATTCGGGTTTATGTGACTGACCCGTTATTGGTTTATGTGACTGACCCGTTATTTTTGGAACCGGCTATATAATGCAGCATGGTACCTCCTTTAGATTAGCTATTAACTGTTGAAAAATCCCACTTTGTAGTCCATCTAATCTAAAAGATATCGTATGATTAGTGAGTGATCAATCATCCTTTATTTTCTTACCCTTCAGGTTAGATTTTTTTCATTTATACGGGACTAACCTCGAAGTGAACCCCTTTCAATATATAAATATATTATATTATATAATAGATAAATACATAGAATACAATAAAGCATTACCGAAATAAAACTACTCTGTAAATAAAATTAAGCGTGTTTATACATAACAATCACTGATCAATCATTTCCTATTTTTCTACCCTGAAGGTTGTTTTGTTTTTCTTAATTAATATAAGACTAGCCTCGAAATGTACTTTTAAATTTTGATAATTACTTGTACTAAAGAAAATGAGAGTTCAAAACATTTTAAGCAACAGCCGTTTCCCGTAGGCATCAAATAGACAGATTATCGAAAATTAATCAGGTTCAGTTGATCGACACCACCAAACCTCTGATAATAGGCGATTAGTTCAGCTGTCAGTACTACATGAAAATGTAACGTCTAAATCGACCGCACAATATAACAGACGCGCGTCAAACACTGACCTTTGGTGTCCATTTTAATATTGAATATAGATGTAAAGTGAGTTCAGAGCTATATCCGTAGCTTTGTAAAACAATTCAAAACATACTGTTTAGTAAAGAAAATAAATATAGAAATAATATAAATCCTTACTTCTTTCTTAAATTTTACCTTTGTTCATCAATCCATTGTATTAAAATAAAAATTAAAGACGTTGATTATTGGATTCTGATGAAGTTTAAGGTAAAAAATTGGCCAAGTGCATGTCAGGCTACGCATGGAATAGGGTTCCGTAGTCATCCATAATGATAGGTGGAATTAAAATCGTGTCCAACAGATAAATGTTATGTTTACTTAATATTACTTTATTTTGCACGAAGTTTTCCAAGTAAATGCCTTTTACAAGTTAGGCCCCTATAACTATAACTCCCGAAATAAAAAGGTGTCTAAACCGGTTTAGTATTAAAATAAAGTTCAATATATGGTCAATTTTTGTGATTTTTTTCAGATTTTTTCAGCCAGCCGTTTAGCTTTTTGAACAAAAAATAAGCTTTAAAGTTAAATAACTCGCAAATGGATGCTTAAATAAAATAATTGTCTTGGCAACCTCTCAACGTTTTTCCTATCTTTAGTTAGTAATTTTATAAGCATTTTGTCGACGTGATCACAACAAATATTCATGCAAAGTTTTATCTTTCTACCACCAACCGTTTGGGTGGTAAGTCGAGTACGGACGAATGGACGGACGGACATGACGAATCTATAAGGGTTCTGAGTCAAGAACTACGGAATCCTAAAAGCAAACAAACTAGAATTCAGATCTTGCTATTGCCTACTACAATTATTTGAACTAAAATTAAAAAAAAACAACTTTAAAAAAACTTCGTGCCAAGGACACTGAGAAGTGTTAAATAAATTGACTTTCGTTTGACTTAAATTACAATGTGAAAATTCTAGTCAATACCTAATTATATGTATTTATATTTGATGATATTTTCGATCTGTGTCATACGATATGAGGAAAGACAAATATTTTTTTTTTATTAGAAAAAAAAAATCTCTGTACTGAAAAAAACCCTGTTTTGTTAATATCGTCAAGTCAGAATTCGCCAACTTTTACTTAATTGGGGTTTATTTAAATAAGAACACAGTTGTTTAACCTTGAGTTTTAGCGAGGTGTCGTTAGTCTCGGTACAAAGTGAGGATTTTTAAAGTATAGGTGCCACTCGTCTTGATGGAAATACTTTGAATGTAGAAAAAGTAAAACTGTTGTTTCTCGTACGTCCGGTTAGAGAAAAGGGTCCTAAATGCGTGCTTGGCATCGTTAAATCAAGCAAAGGCTCGCTTTGAAAATAAAAGATATAAATTTGAAGAAACAAGAACGACGAAAAGAAAAATAGCTTTATTCAGTATTACGAGACTCGCCTATTGTGATTAGACATCAGCTTTGTGAACATCTTTTATTTAAGATACAATTACAAAGTTGGTATTTTTATTTTTTTCATCAACATTGAAATGATTAATCTTTGACAATGTTTTTTGTAAAACAACGGTAGCTTGTTGACATGTTGTATTCTACTCTAAAAATCTAATTCTGTGATTCAATCTAAACTAAAGACGCAAAATCCTCACACCTCAACTTAATATGTACAAAAGCAGTATTCGTTAGAAAACTATATTTACAAAATATTACCATTACATATACATCACATAAATATAAATACCTACAGATACATAAAGATGAACACATGCTCACATAATACCATTATCGTAATATACAATTCAAATAGTAAAACATACTGTATTGTGCCAATGTGTATATTTTTATTTAATAATAATTATAATTTATAATTAAATATATATAGAATCTTAAATCCACTGGGAATGTCAGTAGGCCTCATATATTCAATTGAGGGTAGACGTGAGTTGACGGGCGAGGAGAATATTCTCGTGCAATCACTTTATTGTAACTCCCGATCACGAAATACGGTTAGAACATTGAAAAGCAGCCCATGATTAATAATTTAAAATAGGTCACTCCACCGAACACATGGTGCTAGCACGAGATGATACATGATAATTATCTTCGCTCCCCGACCACGTTCCCTGTTAAAGGAACTCATGAATGAATGAACGTACAATAAAATCATTGTCACCTGTGATCCTTGTTTATGACTTATGACGTGAAAAAAGATCAATCGATCGATTAAAATCAATCTTTCTTTCGCGTAATTATTATTTTAAAGTGTCAATTATTCACATCCCTGCGGTCACCGGTTGCACGCGCCAGTGCCGGTGATGCGTCAGTGTCTTACCTTCAGACACTCAACAGTGTTGCCAGCTAAAATAATCGATACATCGACATATATATTTGTTCACTGAGCGAATTCACCAGGGTAACTTACTGTGAACTTCAGAACAGTTAAGTTAATTAAAACATATTGTCTACGTTTACCGCATTAGATTCTACATGTGTGTAATAGTAGACGTAAGTGTGTTATAAATAAATATAATATACTAGCGGCCCACCCCGTCTTTACACGGGTAGATATAGGTATTTAAAACACATTTTAAACTTGACAAATTGTATATTAAAACCTTTCTCAAGAATCTAAATATTCATTGCTGATACAGCAAGAAAATCGATGCAGTTGTTTTTATGTTTATCGCGAACAGACAGATAGACACGGCAGAGGACTTTGTTTATGTAAAATTTGTACTAATTAAAGTTATTAACGGTATGATAAAAAATAAAATATAATATGTAGTCTCGTGATCATATTAACAGAAAATGTGTATTCATATTGTTAAATAATCTAGTTTAT
Organism: Phragmatobia fuliginosa; assembly: GCA_932526445.1. Taxonomy (NCBI): domain Eukaryota; kingdom Metazoa; phylum Arthropoda; class Insecta; order Lepidoptera; family Erebidae; genus Phragmatobia; species Phragmatobia fuliginosa. The sequence goes on along the minus strand of OW052064.1, from coordinate 6,828,851 downwards.
TGTTAGTTCAGAGCAAATCAGAGCAGGTCAGAGGCTCGATAATTTACTTGGTCAGTTCCCTGTAAACGAAACAGATCTAGAGATATTCGAACCCATCGGTTTTAATCGTTTCAGACCCCAGCGGCTACATTTATTTACTGTTCACAGTTAGGCAGAGTTTATTATTAGTTTGCCAGGTTTTATTTTAGTTACATCTAAAATGGTTTTTCGTATAAACATTAATAAATAAATATTTCGAACATCTTAAACGACGCCATCTGGTCAAAAATTAGGCAGAGCTGTACTATGGGCACTAGACAACTGATATTAATAATATATTTACATATATTTTTTTATAAACATGTTAGATATGTAACATATATTATACATAGAAAACACCAAAACTCCGAAACAAATATCTTCGATCATACAAACATTTGGTCCGACCCGGGAATCGTACCCGGTACCTTGAACAAGTTTGAAGTTTTGTATAACATGTTCTGTGTAATGAAATGAAACGAATAGAAGCACAAAACAAAAACCACTTCAGCGAGTATTTTATCTAATCTAAAAAAAATCTTAGAGATTTATTCAGTCAGACAGTTTGCTTTATACTTGGTTGGATAATCTGGGCCATATATGGCGCGCACTGGTGCGATACGATGCCCCTAATCTTATCGAATTAGGTCTTTAGACCTTTAGGATTAGACCCGTTAGGATACAATGAAATGCGTTGCTCTTACTACGACCTACGCACTTTATTAATCCGGTAGTGATTACTTGAAACGTCAATCGAGATCGGTTTCGCTTAAACTTACAACTGTTTATGTATGTGTTTGAAGTTTATTCAGATTATTTTAATAGATTTTAAATAAAATAAACTTCCTGAGTTAATTTAGACCTTAACTGTTATAGTTTTGTGAATTACTAGTAATTTAGATGTTTTTAACTGAAGAGGTACTATTTTCTTTTATGAACAAGACTTTTCACTTTTTATTTAGTTAGTTATATTAATCCTTTGAATTAATCGGTCTATTGAGAAAATGAAATAGATGGCTTTCAACAGAATATCAATATATTATTTTTCTTTTAATTTTTATAATCGTGATTATCTTTATTAGTTTGCCGTTGGACACAGGCCTCTTTTTCTGTATCTGATCAAAATCAAAAATAAATATAATTAATTCACTCATACGGTAAAACAAAAAGAAACACTGTTATTCCTACTCAACTCGTAAAGTATCGGATAGTTGTATTCTCACAGGTGGTTGAAAGTAATAGTTTGTTAAAAGTGGAATATTAATATTTATATGTTCCATTAAAGCTGAATGGGAAGCGCTCCTAGCCAAGTAGCTTTAGGTGATTGGAAACATTTACCGAGGGTAAGCAACGACGGCGTGGTTGGTACCTTGATGGGTCACCGTATGTAGCATAATATGAGCATTTCCGTGATTCGGAGGTCACGTTAAGCACACGGTATCTTAAGATAGGTGTCGTGTGTGTAGCACACAGGCGAAAAATCAATAAAAATCGAACAAAACCTAAACATTATAAATTATCATAGACAATGGGTACATAAGGGTGGGTAACTAGTAAAAATAACATTTAAATAATTTTTTGACACTTTTATTACGAATAAAGAGTAAAATTTATTCATGTAATAAATTTAAAACCTCTTGGCACAAAGAAACAGCCACTAATTTCCTTAGTCCAGTTATAAAGGGATCAGAAGAAACCATAAGTCTCTTGAAAGTGTCCTCAATGGCTAATTTTCTCGAAAATTTTCTGTTCTTACGATGATCTTTGTTCCCACTTTCTTGAGCATTCGCTCATTAATCCTATAGCTACTTCAGAAATTTCTGCTATATCCGATCCATGGATTAGTATTTTGTGAACTGTTGTTGGCATATTATACCATGGGTAATTCATCACAAAAAAGAGGCTATTTTAATGCAATAGGCTCAAGTTTGTTTGCATTTATTTTGTAACCACTTGAGATCACTTTCAAAATGACGCGCACGCGATTAATGAGCCGATGATTAGACCTGTTATTTTAGCAACTTCTTCTGCATGCTGAAAGATGACACGTGCAGTATTATCACCAGTAGATGTGCCTCCGCCGTCTCTTGGTTTATCAACATGCAAACAAAGTTTTTGCTAAATCCTTTTTGTATGCGACGCTTTTCATTTGCCATTAAGGCCCCCTTTAGTTTGTATCCCAAGTGATTGAAGGTCACTTCTTCGTCAGTTGATCTTGAAATAAAATTTAGTACCATTTAAGTAACAGACTTGTGATAAATACTTTTTTTTTTGTTGGTACGTCCATAGCGTCTAATAAAAACGTGGTTGATTAAAACGAAAATTTTGTTAAAGCGTCGCTTCGGGTTGCATGAAACTGCATTTACATTTTAACAAACAAAGATTGTACATTCTAAAAATACTAATATCAGCCGCATCTCTCGGGAATTGATACTTTACCCTTTCTCAAAGCTTAGAAATTGCAAAAAAAAGACATACTGTCAGAGAGGTAATTTTTTTAACACAAATTATTTATTATTAGTAACAATAGTAAATATATTTTTTTTTTTTTGTTTCTTACTACGATCTGTCTCCTTGCTGGAACATTTAATAGTAGGTCTGTCTTGATATTTATTGTTTACTGGCGTGCTCAGCTTGCGAATGTATCGCAGCCTACTTTATTTTATTTTTTTGCTATATAAGCATGTCTTGGGGCATTTTGCGTTTCAATCTGCGAGTTGCAATTGTCTGGTCCATCAAGTCACCTGCCAAACTGTTAGGATGTTTAGATATTCTTTTCTTGTACGAAATTGTGAATGTTTGTATTTCGTGTCGGACTGTTTCTATATTTAAGTCACGATGCAGTTGTTCATTTGTGACAAACCAAGGAGCATTGGTTATTAAAAAACAGTTTATTACCTCTTGGAAGCGAATCCATCGAAAAAACTAGAATCTTCTCTCAATAAATTATTAAAATCGTAATAATTAAAAACACCACTTTCACTTGTGAACGCACCCGCTGTTGATCTAGTTGAACTTTGGAATGATACCCAAGCGCACACACAACAAAGGGTGGGCCCTGCGTGCGCAGGTAATATGTTTTGTTTATCAGGCTAGTCAGTAAAACAGGTTTCACCATCTTTGGAGTACTTTTAAGTTTTTAGTGGACCGACTTTTAGTGATTTTTCGCCTGTGTGCGTAGCCACAACGTGCCAGTCCCAGTTTTATAAAACGTCTTTACAAATAGAAAATCAAATATGAATCACTTTATTATAATGTATGCACAATGTTGGTTATAACCAAAAAAATTAACCTAAAACTAAAAACCTTAATAAAATATAATATTATAACTAAAATATATCATTAAAAGGAGTCCATTTAGGCACGGTTCCGAAGATACTGGCAGCGTTCCCCCTTTGAATAGCTAGACTAATTCTTTGACCGAGGTAACTGCCAGCTCTTCGGTCTCCTGTAAAATCAAATTGTAACTAATGGTAATGTTAAAGTCAATTGAATTTACAAACTTAAACTCATTTAATCACTGACCACTTAACCAAACTTGTGTGACATATCTAGTTCCCTAATAAGTTAGACAACAATAATAACCTTAGAAACAATTTTCTCATTTAGAACGCATAAAATACATTCTCTAGAGGTTTGTTAACACTTTGCTAATTGTGGGACACAAACAGACTCACGGGATATACTCGAGCAAATCTGGTTATTATTCTTAATCATATTTGACTTCAAAGAATATTTTGTGAATATATATAATAATAATACACTATATCATACACTACATCATTATATTATATATTTGTATTATTTTAGTGAATTAAAGGTAAATAAAGTATTTAATTTTATTTATAAGGAAACCAATGAGAATATGGTACATTTTCGTACATACAATATTTCATTTGTTTATTAATTTTTGGGACTACACAAGTGACTTTTTTCACTTCATTTTATGTAAACTTTGAAATGAAGTATTACTTTACTCTGTCAGACAAGATTCGGAGTTCAACGTAGGTCGTAGAGCGAAGATTAATAGCGTAGAAAAATAGATTTGATAATATTTATGTTACCTTTGTCTACTTAAGGCAGCTTTGTGTATGTATCTCAACTCACATGTAAGCTCAACTTTCTACCATTGTATTTATGTTGTAGTTTATTTATTTAGTTTTTTAGGGTTCCGAAGTTCATGAGTCGGATTTATATTATAGTTTCGTAATCTTCGTCCGTCCGTCTGTCCGTCCTATACTTACCGTCGAAACGGTTAGTGCTAGAAATATGAAACTTTGCGTGGATATGTGTTTTTATCACGTAATTTTATCCCCTACATGTAAAGTGGGGATGTTGTTTTTTTCCTCCCAGTTATCCTATTGTGTGGAGTATCGTTAGATAGGTCTTTAAAGAACGTTAAGAAGTTTCCAAGACGGTTTTTTGATCTAAGTATCCGTTTGCGAGTTATTCCATTTTAAAGGGCATTTTTTTATAAAACAGGGCGTGCCCCCGCTCTAAAAGCTAAACTGCTGGTTCGAAAAATGTAGAATAATTCGTGATGGTAGTTCATATGATGAACTTTAAAGTAAAACTGTAACGGTTAGATGATTTAGTTATTTCAGGAGTCATAGAGCTTGTAAAACTTGCGCTTACTTGGAAAATTCCATTCAATTTTTTTTTATAAATACAATACGATACGATTTTAAATCTTCGTACCATTACGGTTGACTGAGGAACCCTATTCTACTAGTATGCGTTGCCTGACTCGCACTAAGTTGATTTTTATTTAATTCATTCAAATGATAAATTGTTAAAAAAATATTATGTAAATCTTAGCACATAATCTCAGTGAACATGAGGATACCTAAAAATTTCAAGGGATAGTTTCTAAAAATGTGCTTCTATATATTGTATACATCTATCTAGAATCGTAGCTCCTCAACAGGCGGATGATTTAAATTTGTTTTTTTGTCTCAGGTTAGATATAGATTTCCAGGGACTTCCTTTCGAGGGTATACCTGGTTCCTCGACTCATAGTACCCGAGACGGCGTGCGGTTTTAGTCGGTTCGAGTCCGACATAGTCACCAACTGGTGGCATCCGTGGGGATTTCCGCACGAAAAAAAAAAAAAAAAAAAAAAAAAACGGTTAGATATAGATTATCGGAGTACTTTTCTGTGTGAAAGAATAACAAACATTAACATCAGAACCATTTTCCACATTTATGATAACATATACATACTTGCCTCTAAAACAACAACCCGGATAATGCCACGGGACAATGTTAGTCTAAAAAATAGACTAAATTACTCCCCTTGTATCATCAGCTATCTTTCGGTGACAATCACAAATATGGTACAGCTGTTCCAGAAATTATCCGGAACAGACCTTGCAGTTAACGCAAAACCTATTAATTTGAAACTACGGACAAACAGATTCAATTTTATTTATTTGTATTGTATAGTAGTTATAAATGGTAGTTTATGTATATAAATATACACACATCAAAAGTGTCTAGGGATCAAGCATTTTTATGCGGATTTCTTGAGATTGAGATGTGGCTTTGTAATAAATTTATGATTTTATAAATTTATATGGATCCTTTTTGGTGCATTTCATAATTTGAATCAGGAACTGTCAATCAAATTCGAGTAAAAGATGAAAATCAGCTGCCAATATTTTCCCTATAAAAACATACAACGCATTGAAGAAATTATTAGTGCTACTGTTTCCCTACTACTGATTAAAACCAACGTTATTATGGAGCGGCGACGTCATTTAAGCAGGGAAGAAATGCTCAGAGCCGTGGGAATGATAGAAGCTGGTTCCCGGCAACGTACTGTGGCTTTAGCTCTGAATACAAGTCAGAGTGTTATCAGTCGACTTTGGACACGTTACCGAAGCACTGGTACCGTGGCTGAGCGCCATGGAGGACGGTATCGCTGCACCACACGGAGACAAGACCGATACATTCAAATCTTAACTCGAAGAGCTCCAACAATAACCGCCATGATGTTAGCCGTGAGGCTTCATCACTCTTCAGGGAACTTAATTAGCGACCAAACAGTCAGAAACCGCTTGCATGAAGTGAACCTTCATTCCCGAAGACCGCTACGGGTACCACCTATAGCAATGCACAATCGTAGGATTCGATATCAATGGGCTCTTGAACACAGAAATTGGGCAGAAGAACAATGGCGTTTCGTGTGCTTTTCTGATGAGTCTCGTTTTGGTATGAGACCGGATACAAGACGTATACGACACTGGAGAACCCCTGGACGCCAACAGCGATTAAAATCCTGCCAGGAAGTCCATCCTTATAGTGGTGGAACCATCATGGTATGGGCGGGTATTTGGATCGGCGGAAGAACTGAGTTGATTTGGATCAGAGGCAACCTCAACGCTCAAATTTATGCTGAGACGATTGTATCAGACGTCATCGTTCCTCTACAAGTGCAAATCGGTCCCTTATTTCAGTTAATGCATGATAATGCACGACCGCACACCGCAAGAGTTGTAAGACAGACTCTCGCCGCAGCTAACATCAATGTCCTGCCCTGGCCTGCTCAGTCGCCAGACTTGAACCCGATTGAGCATGCATGGGATATGCTACAGAGAAGAGCTCTGCCGAATATGGAGGGTATCCAGTCGCAAGAAGACCTTTTTTTGTTGTTGCAACGAACATGGGCGGCCATTCCACAGCGTGATTTGGATGAACTCATTTTGAGTATGCCAAACCGATGTTCTTGTGTTGTTAGTGTTCGCGGTAGAAACACGGATTATTAATTGTTTAAGTTACCTAATAAAATTTTAAAGAAAACTGTTATTTCAGTCTTTTTTTCGAACTTTAATGTTAGTGGTTCAAATGTCAAAAATCCCTTTATTAGGAAAATGGCAAATTTCTTTACTAATGCAAAGGTGACTTGGTTTATCGTTACTGTGACAAACGAAAACACTTTATTTGATGAATCCTTAAAGAAATTTTTAATTAATATCAATCAGGAGAAAAGTTATTGCAAAAATATATGTTGATCCCTAGACACTTTTGATGTGTGTATAATTTAGTTGTACATAGAGCTATAGTAACTTGTTTTTAAAGCAACGTTAACATATTTTGTTTAGTAAATAAATTCTAATGTATTTAGTTTAAAGTTCAGAGTTCTCTTGTTTCGGTTTCCCTTTGTTGAAAGTTAAAACAATACGTTCTGTAGAAATTATTATGTGAGAAGGATTTATTTACCTAATTTATATTCAACTATTGTCAACTCAATTTCATTTATTTATGAACGACTCCAAACAAAATACAAGTAATAACATGTTTAAATATGAAATACTTAATTAAAAAGCTATGATATTGAATTCAAAATTATTGCTACTTGATAAAACACTTGATTATTAGTTGTATATATCAGCTGGAAAAGATTTCCCTTTAACATGATTCTTTAAAGTAAAAGATCTGACTACGTGAAAACCTATTTATAGCATGTAGGTCAAATCGATAGCCTGAACCAGCATAAGTTGAACTTGTTATGCGAAGGCACGCCGAGGATAAACTTTACCAGTTTGATCGTAACTGACATTATGTTGATATTACCGTTACCTTTTTTTCTTTTTTTTTGTCTGTTTGAAAATCACCTTGATTAGAATCACCGTATAGGAAAATCACCGGATAGGTATCTATCTATGAGTGAGAACAGATGGTTCTTGGACGAACGCACTACCATCTCCGTCTACTTCTGTTACGGTGACAGTTGGCCTCATCTTTCACCCCTTGGCTTGCGTATAACGGTTCTTACCGTAAAATAATCTGATAACCGACCACAAAATAAAATAACGGGGTAGCCGGACACTACCTAATCAAAGATGTTTAGTAACCATTCGTCAGAGCACAAAACTTAGGTAATTCGATCATGTTTGATTCTATATTTATGAAAATCTTAGTTGGTTTGTGTACATTTCAAAAACACAAAAGTCCTGCATTAATAGAGCTAATTTTTTAGTATCATATAGAAATCCGTTTCGAAGATGGTTTTAATACATTTTTCACGTCAGTTTTATAACTTGTTTATTAGCAATGCAACTACAATATGCCACATCGAAGTGCGTACAGAACGTTAGTTATAATTTCAAGAAAACAGAAGATAGTATTTTCAAACTGTAAGAGCTTGGTGTGTGTTTTGAATAATTGCATATATTTTTTCTAATTTTAGCTAAAGATGTTTTCTAAAGAATCAATTTTCAAGTTCTATAAAAAATAGAGCTGATTTTTTAAACTTAAAGAGTTTTATCGTCAAAATCAGTCTAATCATCATATTTCAGCCTTTATTGCCAAGATTATTTTGGGGTCGGCTACTAGTTCACCCGGTTTTAACTGAATATCAGTTTTTACACGTAGCAACTGGCATCAGATCTCCGTAACCCTAAAGGAGAATTTCGAAGGTTGAAATAGTTGTCAGTATATTTGAGGCCTCTGACTTACCAATAACGATTGCCATATGTGTTCATAAAAACCGGGACCGACGGCTTAACGTGCTCTCCGAGGCACGGGCGTGATTCACCGCCAAACTGCCAGACTCCGGGCTTATTAAGACTTCTTGTGGGAAAAACACTTTTGATTAGCAGTCATATATGCCAACCACAAGAACAATGACACTTTAAAATCGGGCATGTGTGTATCAGGTCACGCAAAGAATAGGGTTTTGTAGTCATATACAATGCCAAGTAGAATTAAAATCGTGTCCAATTGATAATTATTATGTTTACTTATTAGTAATTTTTGTACGAAGTTATCCAAGTAAGCGGATTTTAACAAGTTAGGCCTCTATGACTCCTCAACTAACTAAGCTATGTAGTTTTTCTTTAAAAGTTCAGAACAAGGTATGATTTTCCTACTACTTTACTTTTTTAGATTTTTCGCGTCAGACGTTTATCAGTTTTTGCAACATATCTTGTTTTTGTAAAAAACTGTCCTAGAAAGTTAATTAACTCGCAAACAAATACCTAAATAAAAAATCGTCTTAGCAGCCTCTCCTTGTTTTAAAAAGACCTATCTAATGATATCACACACAAGGGGGTTGACGCGAGAAACAAAAATCATCCCTCCTTTACGTATAGGGGAGATAACCTAAACAATTTTTTTCATGATGTTATTGTAGCACTTTATCGACGTAGTTTCATCTTTCTAGCACTAACCGCTTGTATGGTAAGACGGCGACGAACGGACATGACGAATCTATAAGAGTTCCGAGTCCTGAGCTATAGAACCCTAAAAAGACCAATAAACAACAAAAAACTATAAAAGAAACAGACAATATGTCGTCAGTATTTTATATGAGCAAGTAAGTAAAAATACTAGCTGTACATAAAAATTAATCAAGAGACTATCCCCGTCCCCCTTTCAGAAACTTACTAAAAAAGTTATTCCCTGCTATAGCTACTAGTCCCTGCTAGTAGATACATGAGTGAGCTATAAAAAACCATTGGAACATAAATGTTGTATATTTTTTACGCTTACAAAGAACGCTACGAGTGTGAAGAGATAGCGCTCGTTTCTGCCGTTTTATGAGTGTAGTGATGAGACTCATACTCGTATTTAGTGAGTCGATTTATTTTATTACCAATATTTTTCATACCCTCGAGATGAAAGGACGGTTATTGTAATAACGATATTTTCTCGGCAATTTTCGATTATTTCCAATTGAAGTACTTTCACATTTTATAGGCTTTTATCATGATTTCTAAAGAGATTTAACATTGTATATCTTATATTAGATATCTTATTCTTAAGCTAGTGTAAGCATACCTAAATAACTTTTAGTCGACGCCAAACAATCAATGAACAAAGATAACTAAATAACCATAAATTTAAAGAAATAATTAAATCAAATTTAAAACAAGGCCGTGTCGTCACGCTTAAAGTTATTAATGAATTTTCTGGTTTGGAGACGACTGTCAATTTTTTTCGTCGGTTAATTATCCGAAATCATGCATGACGTATGGCTTCTTCTTCTGAGAGGAGACCCGAGTCCAGCAGAAGGATTTTATGAGTTGTGTGGATGACGATGATGATGCATGACCACAAGTACATAAAAAATATGTGAAGGGACATAACATTTTAGTTATGTACTACATAAACATGTATAGATATCCAAAAAGCTAAATAGCTGGTAAAAATCTGGAAACATTCATGATGGTAGTTCACATGATGATCTTTAAAGAAACACTATAACGGCTGAGATGACTAAGTTAGTTCAGGAGTTATAGAGGCCTAACTTGTAAAATACGCTTACTTGGAAAACTTCATACAAAATTAACGCATTAATAAGTAAACATAACAATTGTCTAGTGGATATGATTTTAAACCTTCCTACCATTATTAGAGACTGAGGAACCAAATTCTATGCATGGCCTGACACGCACCTTGCCAATTTTTAAGTCTATCTTTCTTTATATTACTCTTAAAGTATTTACTTACGTATTTTCAAGGATGCATGGGATATTTGTGATATTTCATTGAACATATTTCTGAAATAATATCTCGGCACAGTAATACCAATAAAATATCCGTCAACAATAAAAAATGAATAAAACCGCCTTAGCAATATCAATGTCAATATTAACACAAGCAATCTCACCCAAAGTGGCTCGTAAACCTTCTAATATCACATTTTCTACCAGTGTTCACATCGCTATCCTTTATAAACGTAAGGATGCAAATATGAGATCTACGAGTATTTAAGTAATGCTCGCGGGATGAAATGGGTTATTACTGCGGCTTACCGCGTTTGATCATTCTAGCTTATAATTTTTAATTTAAATATGTAATGACCCCTCTGTCTAGAAACATAGCCGCATCACTCATGTTTGAATAATTTGTGACCGTAGGGACTTAGATGTTTTTGAATTCAGCAATGATATAATTTACTGAATTACATATAAATAACTATGTTTAGACGATTTAAGCCTTTACGGAAGGGCGCTACAAATAATATAACGGACTGTATGAAAATAATTTCAACGATAACAAAGTTGGTATTAAGAAATACCCGTAGCGAAGAGCGTCTGAGGGCCGTGTGCTCTGAGAACGCTTAGCTCGCGTCAAAAGTTGTGTTCCCCGGACCCCAAAGCCGGTATTCCCCTCCAAGTTCAGCGCCGCTGCCTAAATAACTGCTGGTGCACCGACAAGACAGTCATTATAAATCAAGATAAAGCAACAATAATCTGAATAAATGAAGAAGAAATTCTCAGATGCCTAAGCCTAATCATTCTGCATCATTCTCCCGGCCTTCGGAGGTCAGGAGAATGATGCAGAATTATCAAACCAGGTAACCATACTACATTGCCTACCGATCACAATGAGCATGGTGACCCCTACTCCTGGATTCTACTCATGCTTTCCATCAGGCAGAGTAGTCACTTTGGTAAAATTAAATATAAAAAAAATGCAAATATTCTTAGATCTGATCACATCTGAGGACATTTAATATATTTACTGTTAGGTACATGACGTAAATGTGCCCGCTGCAAACGACTCGAGATAGGTGACACCCCCGGTGCGGCCGGGGGGTGTCGTTTAAGGCGGGTTGTTGTTTTGCCTCTTTCTGTACAGAGCGGTGAGAGGCGCAACAACATCTTGCCCCGGGGGTGAAACTAGTCACCCCGGGATGTACCTCAGACGTTGAGGTACGGCAGGGGGGACACCAGAAGCTGCTGACGCGATCCTGGTGTTTCTCTTAACTGCCGAGGTAGGCCGCCGCGGGGTTTAGTGGGTAGACCGATTGCCCGGGAGTCCCACACACGCCCTCCGTTTACCCCACGCAGGGTATGGTGCGAAAAGCATTCCCCGCGTAAAAAAAAAAAAAAAGATACATGACGTCAAAACTAAATCATTTTTTATTTAAATACAATTTTGTATATATCTATTGATGTCACATGCAACAGTCTAACTAGCAAATTCGTTGTATTGTTGTATCTCATAAATATTAGTGGCCATGGTTGCAATAAACCATTATTTCAACTTTTAATCTAACTATGAATGTGAACTAAATATGATCTGCGTTTTGACGGAGGATGCGTGGTAATTGTCTTTAAAACTTGGGAACAACTTTACTTACTTTAAAACACTTTAGTTAAATTTATAAGTTATTGTTTTTTTCTGGTTTACTATAAGCATTATTATTACTGTTATTAAAAATTACTTTTCAGTGCTAAAAATTGCAGCAAAAAAGTAGACTAAACAATAATTGAAATAAATAATAATAAGTTTGTATCTAAGTTTAAATGCAAGGAACATTTAATTTTGCACTTTATTTGCACTATACGTAAGAAATTCGTTTTTCTAAACTTATCATTAACTTTGCTTTGTTAGTATCCCTGTTTTAAATGAGTGGACCTTTTCTACACTATCTGACTTTATTTATTTATGAGAAATAAATAAATTTTATAGTCAGTTTATATTTACATAAACTACGTCTGTTGATTAATGTTACCTTAAAATATACACCTACCGCACGTAGTACTACACGAGAAAATATAAAAAAACTTTAATAAATAAATATTTTTGTTGAGTTTAATTTTCCTAAACTTCTTATTAATAGTAAGCAATCAAAATTTTTAAATGTCTGAAATATGCCACTACATACTATTCATAATAAAAATTGGCCAAGTGAGTGTCAGGCCACGCATAGAATAGTGTTCTGTAGTCATCCATAATGGTAGGTGGATTCAAAATCATGTCCAATAGACAATTGTTACATATGTTAACTCTATAAGTATTTACTTTTGTATGAATTTTTCCGATTGAGTGAGTGCAAGTTAGGCCCCTATAACTCCTAAAATGAAAAAGTTTTCAAAAAAAAGTTTACCTTAAAAGTTCCATGTATGGAATACTATCATGAATTTTTGCAGCTTTTTTGACCGTGCTGTTTAGCTTTTAGACACCCTGTTTTTAGAAAAAAATGTGCTTTCAAGTTTAATGACTCATAAACTGATATCTAAATCGAAAAATGCTTTTAAAAACCTCACAATGTTTTTAAAATGCCTATCTAATGATACCCTACAAGATGGGGCAGACGCGAGAAAAATAATCATTACCTCGTTATGTGTATGTGAGGTACCCCAAATAAAAATATTTTATACTACACCTGATCGGAACAGTAGTCAATATTCCCTGAAAATGAAATGAGAAAGTTAGTCTTTTCCTTGACCTAAATTATAAGCGGGAGGAAAAAATGTATGAAAATCCATTTCTAACGTGTTTTAGCGGGAGAGAAAGTTGTATGAATTTTCATTTCTCATGTGTTATCTTATCTATGGGACGCGCCTGCGTTTTCATATAATTTAAATATGGAATCTCCGTGCCACTGACATCCTTTTGTGAAGAAAAAAAAAAACAAAAGAAGCGCGAAATATTTATAATTATTATGTCAAATTCTAAGCTAAATTGTGTTTTACATGGTGTCTTACGTTTTGATTTTATTTTATAAATTCTTTAAATGTTCCTCACAGGTGTAGTATAAAGCACTGTGTAGCACTCGGGTGAAAGTCCTATTCCTACCTCGGGAGTATTATGGCCCTAGGCTGCGCCTTCGGGCCCCAAACTGCTCCCTCGCTAGTAATCAGTTCCTTTCCTCCCTCGGTGAACAATGTACTATTTCGTAATTTTATTATAGCACTTTGTTAATTACAACATATTCGTGTAAAGTTTTATCTTTCCAGTACCAACCGTTTGGGCAGAAGGTCGAGGATGGACGGACATGAATCTATAAGGGGTCCGAGTCATAAACAACGGAACCCTAAAAAACTGGAGAAATTTAAGCTAGAATCTGTATGTCACGTTTTATGTACATAAGATATCGAATGTTTGTGGTAGGTATACGAGTACATTCATTGAAAACTAACTTTAATAAATATATATTGATGGTAAATTCTACAGCTATATAGTCTAGTTACATATATTACAAGTTTAAACACAGAAAATAAAATATATACAAAGACACCTGCATATATCGCATCAATATGTATAGTATTTTAGTGTGTTTTCATAATTTGTTTCTCATCGTAATTCCCAAAATATAGTTTTACCAACATCAATAGAAATTACTAACAAGCAAAGTAACTAACTAATGTAAACTTTGAAAAGTAAACTAATTTTAATTATATGCAGTGCAAATAAACTTCAAAATGAAATGCAAGCAGATACAAACTGCACTATAATTGTTGTTTATCTACCCTCTCTACCCCACGCCGGACATTCTACCAGCGTGTGGAGTGCCGTGTCTGACGCAGGTGATAACTGGAAAAGGTTGTTTCGGTGATCACCTGTGTTTGATCCGTAAGGAGCCAACGGCTGAGTGACACCACTGCAATGGCTGATTGCAGTGGTATCACTCAGCCGTTGGCTTGCGTCAGGCAACAGTACAGGGTCCGCTGACGCCTCTTGAGTCAATCCTCCATAACGAGTGCCACCGCAATAACGGCGTACCAATGTTTTAACATATATGTATAAGATTCATTTTATGAATATAGACGGATGACGCGCTCAGCAATGACACATTTTCCGACCTATTGTCAAGAGACTCGAGCATGACGCAAGCATGACACCGACCCAGATTCTATTCCTTGACGATAACTATTGCTTTATGGATTATTATACATATGAACCACACTTTTGACCCGTTGGTCTAGGGGCTCCTTACGGTCAAGCCGTAGGTCGTGCATTTGACTTCCAGCGTAGACAAATTATTGTGTAATGAACACGATATTTTTTAAATTTCGTTTTTAAATGCACATATAACATGGAGTTGTTTAATATAAATGTATAATATTTAAGTATGGTTATCAATCTGTTCACCATTTTGCTTTTTCTTGGGGGGTTTTGGGATCATTTCTGGGATCATATTATTATTATACACTAGCTTTCACCCACAGCTCATCCCGCGTGCATGTCGGTTATCGTGGCAAAAAGTAGCCTGTCTTTTCTTAGAAGTTCTAGACTTCTAGAGTCTAATGTACTAAATTTCATTTCAATCAGTATTTTTGGCGTGAAAGCATGACACACAGAAGAGGCTACTTTCCCATTTAAAATATTAGTAAATAAATAAATAAATATTTCGGACATCTGACACACAACATCATTTAGTCCCAAGCTAAGCAGAGCTTGTGTTATGGGTACTAGACAACTGATATAAATACATAAACATACTTTTTTTTGTAAATACATACATATACATAGGAAACACCCAGACTCCGAAACAAATATTTGTGAATCACACAAATAATATTTGATCCGACCCGGGAATCGAAACCGAGACCTCTTGATCTGCAGCCGCATACGCTAACCACTAGACCAACGAGGCAGTCAATCAATCTTTTTCTTTTCAATCCACTTAAAACGTTTTTATTAGTGCCAATAAAAACGTTTTCAGTGGATTGAAGTTTCATTTTTGTAAAGTTTAAATAACAACACACAACAACCCAAAACGTCCCACTGCTGGGCACGGAGGCAGGAGAGGGTTAAGGCCTTATGGAATTCGTATAATCGAACACAATATCAAAAATAATAAACATACTCTATACAAATTACAATTAGTGGTATAAACTGCACCTCTACTGAAGGATTTCACGAAAATAGGTAACGTTGTTGTAAGTGTATACCCATAAACATTTTATATATATTATGTTAAGTATTTAGTAGTATAGTATCATCATCATCATAATGTATATACTTGTAGTACATGTAGTTGTTCATGTTACCCCATTTATTTATTGTTACATTTTGATTCGGAAACAGCCAGAGTTATTTTCAGTTATGATCAAAACAATTTGATGAAGCATTAATTGAATTGAGTAAAGTAGTGCAATTACTTTCGGGAAAATCGATCAAGTATTTTGGATTGCCGATGCCAGCTAGTAGATTAAACGGATAACTAACTACTCCGCGCGCATCTCTATAAGCAGCGCGTGCCAGAAGAACGGCTCTGTCCTACCGCGTTTGTCATAAATCTTTGTTTCTGTAAATCTATCTAACCTAAAATAAGCTCCTTGTAAACCCTCGTGTTTTCTACATTTATTTCTTTCTTTCATCGTGCACTTCTAATATCCCGTTACGTGATAGCGCCTAGGTAATAAATTATGAAACGGTGACGTGAGTGAAGCCGCGGGCTAGTAAGAAAACAATAAAAGCGGCTAAGTGCGAGTCAGACTTGCCCATGAAGGATTCCGTAGTAGCAAGTAACGTCATATAAAAGTTCTTGTAGTTCAAATTTTTTTTCATCTAAACCATACGTAAAGCGTAACAGATAGATCGACAGACAGAGTTACTTTTAAATTTATAATATCAATATTTTTATGGAAGTATGATAGAGGTACTATAAGTGTTCTTATATAATTTACAAGCGCTTCATTACAGTAAGTTACATTAATACATTAAAGTTATTGCAATTATATTTCTATCTGCCCAAAGGCACAAAATGGAATTTGAGAGTTCGAGTTATGAAAGCAAACCGTGTCCCACCTAAACACAACCAGTAGTCCTAAACTAACGTTATGTTAACGCCGTCTTTCACTGAATTCATTGTGAAAAGATTGATACTTAATATTTCCATTACACACTAAAGTTACATCCCAAACATGGCGGCATGCCCTGTCCCTTCCATTTATCATTTAAACACGCTTATGATTAAGGGTGCGGATTTCCTTATAATGCATAATGTTCTCGTACCACATTAATGATTCATTCTTTCCTTCCATCTAAAATTCGCATGATCATATATGATTTTGAGTCTAATTGTTTATATAGTTACATGATATTTTCAATTGCGTTTAAAACAATATTTTAACCACGTTTCTGTGTAATTAAATTGAATAAAAAGTACCTCACACATCTATGGCGTCGATTTTTTTAGTTTTTGGTTCGGAAAGTTAGTCCTTAATTAAAACTCGTTTATCTTATATTATTTAAAAAAATATTTAATTTATTTGCTTTGTTTTTCTAATTCAAGATTTTAAAAAAAACTTGTTGAAGCTAAAAGCAATATCCGTTTAAATATATCATTTTATAACTATAAACATTTACAAGCTGGCAAAATTTTCCAATTATTCCCTTTTTAGACATATTTGCACCAAGTTCGGTGATGATAATAACGTAATGTTACCCAATATTAACACTAAATCATCTTTTACAATTTTCTAGAACAATGTTTTGAATGCAAGCGATGTAGCTAAGCTACTTCAACCTGAAAGTCAGTAAAGTTTTCAATAAAAGTTTCACTATAGAGAAATAACGTTCAAAACTTGGACGTTCGTGTTCTCGAGGCAAGATGTTAGCGTAACAATAACTGTGAAATAATCGTTTTTGTTTGCTAACCAAAGTTCCTGTGTAAGTTCTTTTAGAAAGATATTAATTTCGGTAAAAAAGACAAAGATTTTAAAGCTGCTTTTTACAATAAAAGAGTTTAATGACATACTTTCAGACGTTTAGAAAAAAATAACTTAAAAGAAGGTTACCATAAAACTATATTTATTCATTTGAATAATTATTGGTAATTTAATTTTAAAATCATTTAAGGGGCTATAGTACTCTGGCCCGAATTCAAATTTTGACCCCGCTCACTGCCCGGCCGTGCAGCCCCGCATCGTATATTTTATATCTCGCTCGCACGGCTTCAACAAGATTCGGGACGGCTACACCAAATTAAAACCGAAGTAACGGACATTTAGTTATTCAAAACCAAAATAACTTAATCGATAATCAAAATCTCCATTTCAAAATACCATAAATACTAGATTTTAAATGGGATAAGACTTTTAATTTTCCAAATTAGTAGCGGGTATAAAACATGCCATATACATTAAATTAGAAATGTTTTACTCATTATCCAATTAGTGGTTAAAGAATATTTATCACTTCTTTACTTTAATACTAAAAAAAATATAACAAATATTAAAAACAGGCTTGAATAAAGTTTCAAGGGGGTCATCATCATCACCATCAAAAACCCGTAACGTCTTACTGCTGGGTCTCCTCTGAGGGGAGGATTAAATTCACATATCCCCACGCTGACCGAGGGTTCGTCAAGGTAGCTTTCATAAACATACGTACACTATTCGTATATATAAAAGTAATAGTTTGCAAGGGTAATAAATACTACATTACTGTACTGTACTATTATCATCATCAGAATATCGCAGTCCACTGCTGGACATAGGCCTCTCCAATTGCACACCACTTGGTTCGATCCTCGGCTTCTCGCATCCAGCTCCTGCCAGCCGTCTTGCGCAAATAATCACTCCACCCGGCATGTGGACCTCCTACACTACGTTTGCAAATTCGTCATTCAAAAAACGTCATTTAACAAATGGTAAAATTACGCCATCTTGTTGACAACAATGATAAATCAGTTTTGACCTATGTGTTCCAGTGTAACCTAAAACTAAAATTACTTTCTAAAGCAAGATTCTAAGAATCGGGAAAATTAAAATGTAATTGCCACCGCCAGGCGGTACAAAAGTCCCATACAAACTTGCCAATGTTCTTTTGATTTGTCTTTCTTCTTTCTTTCTTTAATTTTTAATAGTATATCAATAATAATATTTATTTATTTATTGTGATAGTAGTATTAACCTTTTTAGGACAAAAACTACTACTTAGATAAATATTATTTTCTAAGTAGAAAACTTATTAGACTATACTAGTGAGTAAGTACCTTTACGGTCTTGTTAAATTATTTTTATTTATATCTGTGATGATATAGATAAAGAATGAACTATCATGGGGGTGGTGATAGTGATAGAAGTATTTATCCCGTGAACCCGTCAGAGTCAACTAAGGGACTAACTGACTACGCAGGACAAAAGCACTGTAAAGAAAAGGAAAACTTGATACAAACCCTCGCCAACCCGATGAATTAACGTGATATGGTTAGCCAAAATGATCTTTCTAGGACGAGTCTTTCTTCTGAAGTGGACTATTAAAGGCAAGATGGTCAAATGTTTAATAAATAAATAAATACCTAGTCAGAATGAGTGATTCAGTTAAATATATAGATGTTTCAATTTCACTGTGTTCCACGGGATTACAAACTCCCGGCTGTGCCACGCCTAGCGACCATCTGCTCCAATTATGTATGTTTATGCTATTAGCATTAGGGTTAATCTGGCATTAATAATACTAAATATTTCGGACATCTTACACACAACGTCATCTAGTCCCAAAATAAGCAAAGCTTGTATTATGGGGTACGACGAAGCAACTGATTTAAATAAATAAACATAGTTTTTTTTGTAAATACATACATAATTATACACATAAAAAAGTGGCTGTGACATACGGACGGACAGACAGACAGACAGACATGACGAATCTATAAGGGTTCCGTTTTATGCCATTTGGCAACGGAACCCTAAAAACACCCAAACTCCGAAACAAATATTTGCGGATCCCACACGAATCGAACCTGAGATCTCTTGATCAGTAGCCGCATACGCTAACCACTAGCCCAACAAGGCAGTCATGGCATTGTGTAATTAAAAAAATAAATTTTATGTTAATAATATTTGATTTTATTTGATCTGTACAAAATTTGCGTTACATAAATACGGGGGCGTAATACTCTTCGTAAATAAATGAGACCCAAAAGTTAACCTCATATTGCTAATTGTAGGTCGAGAGTCGGGTTTGGTTAATAAGGACTTGGGGAATCAACCCTAAACCACTCCTTATCTCGTTTGAAATCGTTTTACATACTTAACCCTTTCAAGATGTCGTATCTTACTGTTCTAGAGCCAGATTGGTGAAATTAAAGGCTATTTCGTCTTGAAGGTAAAAAAAAATCAAAAAATGAGGAATAAGTATACTCTGTAAGTTGAAATGGATTAATTTCAAAGCAATCGGTATTTGCTACTTAGTAAACTTTTACAAATAAACTAGTTGATTTCCGCGGCTCCGCTCGCATTCAAGAGGTGTGAAAAATAGATAGTAGCCGATTCTCGGACTTACTAAATATGCATAAAAAAATTCATAAGAACCGGTCAAGCCGTTTCGGAGGAGTATGGGAACGAACATTGTGACACGAGAATTTTATATATTAGATAGAATTTACACGTCTTTTAGATAGATAGACACAAAACTCTCTATTTGTACACAGTGTTACTTAAATGACTTAAATTTAATGCACAAAGGGCGGCCTTATTGACTGGGGCAATCTCTTCCAGGCAACCTTAGGATGGATTTAAATGTATCGGAAAGACAGTATAGTTGACGATGCAAAGAGTTTTGAAGACATATAATTTACTAATGACTAGAAATTCACATAGATATATATCCATAAATGTATACACACAGTATTAAATTGAGCAGTACATTTTTTGTCGGTCTTTGTTTGGTCTGGATAATCTGTTAAATTGATTGATTTTGAGGAGTAATTTAGTCAAATCTTTATTGCACTAGCTTCGTATCGCGTCGCTACTCGCGGGACTCAGCTAGTAGTAAAAAAATTAAGTAATTTATTTGCTGAGACCATCAAAGAGTATGTAAACTTTAGCTTTAGAATATTTGGTTTTGTAAAATTAAATACAGAATTAGGTTGAAAGGAAATTTTTGGTATCCTCAACCCGTGTCATTTTAATCATCTTCTAGTTCAAAGTCTCTGTGCCTATAAGATTGTAAAAGAATTATAAATCTAATTGAAAAACTAAAATATTCACTTATTTTAGTTATACTCCAAACAAATAACATCACATTAAAAAAGCGGCCAAGTGCGAGTCGGACTCGCACATGAAGGGCAGCAAGTAACATCATATAAAAGTTCTAGTAGTTCGTTGTAGTTTTGATCGATGTTTTAATAATAGTGTATTGATTGAGTGAAAGGTAAATTGCTGTTTATGATTTATGACGTTTTAAAATTTTACCTCTTAGGAAGAGCCTCTCACGCAAACTATTCAGTTTAGATTTTTTTGATGTGAAACATCTATAGGCGCACGTATGAGAAACATCTATACAGGCGACTGGCTACGCCTGGCGACGCGTCGCCACGGCACGCTATACGATGGTATATATATACAGTCTATATGCAGTAGTGTGTACGGTGTGGCGTAAATTATAATATAAATATAATATAAATTATAATTATAATATAATTATTTAATTATAATTATTATACGCCACACCGTACTATTTTAATAATTAGTAATATTTTATTTTATCATTATGACATATTTAGTTCCTATTACAATATGTTCTTTTCTGCATATTTTTTGCATTCTTTTCTGCATATTCTTTTACAAAATAATGGCGATGTTTCACATCTGCCAGGCGTCCCGTGACGGCGCACATTTTTTTTTATTAAAAAATTCAATATCGTTTTCGAAGATATATCCATAGTACCTTTATGATCCCCACACGTGTACGTACGTGTGGCGATGGGGGGTTTCATGAAAAATATATTTTTGAGTTTCAGTTCTAAGTATGGGGAAACCCCAAAAAATTTTTTTCTACTATTCTGTGAAAATCCTAATGCGGTTCACAGAATACATCTACTTACCAAGTTTCAACAAGTTCAATAGTTCTTATAGTTTAGGAAAAAGGTGACTATGACATACGGACGGACAGACAGACATGACGAATCTATAAGGGTTCCGTTTTTTTGCCATTTGGCTACGGAAGCCTAAAAATGTTCTGCAAACTTACATCATATTAAATATCTTAATAATTTTAATTTTCAATTTAAATGAATGATAATTATTCACAAAACACAAAAAGAAAACTTATTACAACTGGACTAAATAGAACGTACAAGGCGCAATTTATAGCAAACATGCTTGATTAAACATGCTAGGTACTTTTTTGAAAGAGTCATCCTGATAAACAAAGCATTCAAGTGGTTGCCTTTTGAAGATAAATAAATAAATAAATATTTTGGACACAACATCATCTAGTCCCAAGATAAGCAGAGCTTGTGTTATGGGTACTACTGATAACACAAGCTCTGATATAAATGACAACTGATATAAATACATAAAAAATTTTTTTTTGTAAATACATACATATTATACATAGAAAACACCCAGACTCGGATACAAATATTTGTAAATCAGACAAATAATATTTGTTCCGACACGGGAATCGAATCCGAGACCTCTTAATCAGCAGCCGCATACGCTAACCACTAGACCAACGAGGCAGTAAAAGATAGATCAAATAGAAGATAGATCAGAATTGTTTGTTTGTTACTATTGCAAGGGATGGTGCTATGCTTCGCTTGGTGTGAGCAATTCTGCTTCAATAATTTTGGCGGTGGTTTAATATCTGTCAAGTAACCACATGCATCTCATTGTCTAAATCATAGCTATATTATATTTTTTTAGCCTTTACGCGTGACTTCACTCGCGTGTACTACGGTTATCACGGTATAAAGTCTGTATCTGTAGCATAATAAATACATATGTATATTATGCCAAATTTAAAAACATAAACAAATTCTCGTTCGCATTTTAAATATCAGTTAAATTAAGAATGTCAATATACACATTAATTACTAGCTTTCGCCTACGTGTTTTTCTGAAGCAGGCACCACACTTCGCTATGCGCTATTCGTTATGCGGGTTATTCGCGCGCATACGGCGAAGTGTGGAGAGTATATTCGTTTCGTTCACCATAAAAATGACAATGACACATCTCTACAACACACATATTTGCCTTTTTTTGATGCTTATTTGGCATACCAGTTCGAAGTGTGGATGGCATGTTTGTTGTTTGCGCGCATAACTAATATTTGGGCGAATACGGCGTAGACACATATCGAATAGCGCATAACGAAGTGTGGTGCCTGCATTACATTTACAAGAAATTTACATTAATAATTTGTACATGGATATAATCTTGTGGGTGAAGTTTTGTCACCCTTGATAAGTCATGGAGTAGCCTGTGGTAAGGGATAACAGTTCCTTTCTCCTTTAGGTTTGAGTTACTACTTATACTAATAACTGAAGTTAAGTGTAGTGAATAACAACTGTGTGCGTCTGTGTAATAAGTAAATAAACAAACAAAAGAATAATTTATTACTGATTATATTTAATATTTATTTTATTTATATACTTTATGCACAAATACATGCATCGGCGGACTTAATGCCTGAGGCATTTTCTGCCAGTCGACCGATTGGGCGATGCAGAGAAAAAATGAGGTAAGTGCGTATAGGGTGAATGGATAGATTATAGTAGAAAAAGTCATAGGTAATATACATACATATTATATTTTAAGTAATATAAATACATAAACATACATATATACGTTTATATTTATACACATACATACACTCTCTGTATCTCTGTTTCTAAAAGAATAATTATACTTTAAACACCATATTCAAGACTTTGATTTCAGATAAAGGAGTGGAAGTCAGTGGGACTCTTCCTTTATCGTTGGCCAGGCCGGATAATCCGCAATAATAATTATTATTCAGATAACGAATTCAAGCTTTTAAGAGGGTTCTTTTTTGAAATTTTATAACAGGTTTATGACACCACGTTTTGCCTTGTAGTAGAATTGCGAACTGATCACATTTATTTACAATACATAATTGTAACTCAAGGCGAGACTGCTGACATGAAGTTTTCCCCAAACCTCTATCAAAGAGTGCTGTCATTGAGATGTAGCGGACAAATTAGGTGACACGTGACAGCCCGCCAGCTGCGGGTAGCAGGTAGCAGTACGACTAAGAGGATTTTATGAATGTTGACAGAACTCAGACACACATCACACAGATTTTGATTAGCATATTTTCCTTTCCATTAGATCAATCTCATAGCCGCCATAGTCCAAAGCTACTCACAAAATCTAGAAAGTCATTCTACTGCACTAACACTCGACCATAAGATTAGACGTCATAATAACTAGTAAAACAGACAAAAGCAGAGAAAGTCCTTTGGATTATAACTTTTAAGTAGCACACGGTTTCATTCAAAGTTTCCAAGTGAAGGGTTGATTTATATCTGTAATCTGTGTATTATGGTAGAAGGGTCTTCTCCCTAATTCAATTGTACCCGTTCAATAAACTTTCCCTATATTATTCTATCTCGGGTTAAATTTTGTAAACAAACACCGGTACTTGTAGTAAGAGTAATCGATTTTAGGACATCTAATGTAAAATAATATTTAATGTTTAAATAAATATATTTCACAAATACAAGGCATGTTTTTTTAGTACTATCGTTTCAATTTTTCCCAGCAATTTCGAATTTAGAACTATTCTATATTCGAATGTGGTTAACAGCTGAAAGTATAAGGATTAATGCTACTGTTTAGTCACAGTGGCGATTGGAATCTGTCAGGTTAAGTACAAAAATGAATCTTTCTAAGGAAAATGTTCGTGCAATAATTTTTTACAAGCTTAGAAGAGGCCTGACACGGCTTCAGTGTTTTGAAGAGCTAACATCTGTGTTCAGTGATGAAGCCCGATCTACAAATGTTCAACCGAGGAGAATCAAATCACGTCTACGACATCAACAATGGTGACGAATCTTGGGTCTCTGCCTACGATCCTGATTTCAAACAACAATCTAAAATCTGCAATCTAAAAGACGAGCCAAAGCACTAGTCCCACTAACAACATAAACTACTTATCTAGTATCCTAAGAATATATGTTTTAAATACTGTTATGGAAGTATTTTTTCTAATTCTCAAACTATGAGAATATTTAAATAATTTCTTATTTAATTTAGTACAATACTTAACCGAGCGTTAATATCAAAACAACGCGTGTTTGTTGTTGTGAAATTCACTAGCGTGAACAATGCTTAGCTAAACAGTTTCTTTTATAGCCTCTTACGAAGAATATCAATAAAGCAAACGGTTATTAACTCCATGAGCACTTTGATATAAAAGTATTTTCTTCAATAACAATTTTGTTGAGAAATCACTGAAAAACATAAGGAAAGTCTAATAACTCAATAAAATGTAATGGCTTTGTTATTCCATCCTAAATTTTTGGGGTATTGGTATAACGCTTTGTAAAACATTTTAGAAAAAAATGCTTTTATACTTTTTCCTAAACAAATGTAGAATTCGTAAATGTTTTTTTAGGAAGTTTTAGGGTTTATTTTATGATACCGTTTATTCAATATGATAGACAGAAAAAAAAATACTTGATAGTACTTCGCTGTCTATAGTAACGTGATGGTCAAAACTTACAGACGAAGGTCAATGTGTACATGGCCATTGTATTCGTCAGAGACGTGGTGTGTGTACAGAAGACATATACGTGCATTAGATCATTTCTATCTCAAACTTAATTATTAGATCTCACTAATACAATCAAAAATATCGAGAAAAAACTACTATCACTGGAATATTGTGTTAAAAAGCAACAAACTAGATCATCTGATATTCTTGAGAATGTAGTGGCTTCATTTACATATGAAGAAAAATTAATTTAATGAATTCTATGATCGCATTATGAGGAAGAAAAACATTTTTCTCACCGGTATTCCTGAATCAAAGAAAGAATAGAATAGAAAGATACTAATTAATCTGAACAATCACAACAAAACTACGGATATAATGGTAGATTGTTAAAGAATATCTTATTGGAACTGTAATACATGTTCTTCTAATAACTGAAACATGGATAAAGACAGATGAGGAAGCTCGCTGGCTTCAATTACCTGGTACAATTATATAAAAAAATCAAACGGGGGTGGTGCATCCATATTATTAAAGATAATCTGTAACATAGTTTTGTGGAGGACTACTGTATCGACAGAATATAATATCTCTGGATACGCATAGAAAAAATATTTTTGAAAATCGGAGTAGATTCTTTATAAGCCAGACGGAACAAATGTCAAGTGTTTCCTAAAAAAATACACCATGCAGTTACGAAAGAAGAAAGAAACAATCGTTTTCAGTGAATATAATCTTGAATTACTGGGCTCAGACCTATCGTCTAGTGATTATAAAGTAATTTTGGAAGAAAATGGTTTTATTTTACTCAACAAAGTATGTGCGTCACACTGTCAAACAAACTTAAAACATCATACTTTTCATCTTGCCATAATTGACTCATCTCTATCCAATCATCATCAAATCAGAATTAGAAAACTAATAACATAATCCAACAGCGTTGGATCATGGTCTATTGTAAAATTTTGTGAAGCGTAACAGTGCTTATAATCCAACTTATTAATTTTCCTTGTTTCATTTTGTTAAATTGCATAAAACAAAATGAAACCGTAATTTTTTTATGAGAATAGACTCATTATATTATCAATGAAAGAAGATTCAAGTGACATAGAGAGACTACGGTTTGTCTCTCTATGTCACTTGAATCTTCTTTCATTGATAACTAGCTTTCCGCCCGCGGCTTCGCCCGCGTGGAATTCGTTTATATCGCGCGACGCAGTAAGGGTAGATTAAACAATCTTACATGATTTTATGTTTGATAATAAGGAACTTCGACACAAACTTTCGTCCCCTATTTCAAACCCTTTTTTCTACCTTTATTTTCGTGATAAAAAGTATTCTATGTCCTTTCCCAAGTTCTGTTCTATCTTCATACCAAATTTCATCAAAATCGGTTCAGTGGTTTAGGCGTGAAAGCGTAACAGACAGACAGACAGACAGAGTTACTTTCGCATTTATAATATTAGTAGGGATATAATGAGTCTATTCTCATAAAAAAATTAAAAATTAGAAGAACGGTTGTTAAGTCCCTCCAACACAGAGGAATGATCATTCGATGGTGTTTGGAAGTTATGTATATGTATCGCCGAAGTTCTGTATAAGGTCGTGAGAATTTATATATCGCGCTACAAGATTAGTATTAACTCTGTAATTCATTACTCTGTACTTCAGTGGGTCTTACATAAATATAGCTGTGGTATGTGTGGTAGGTATATCACAAATACAAGATAAACTAATGCTAAGAAAATATATTTCTTCTACTAAACGAGATCTTTGCAGTCATTCGCTGTACGGAGAAAAGTAAACAAGACTTAACTTCTAATAACGTAATGAACAAGGAAACTTTTTTGTTCATTAGTCGTATATCTGGTCCGCTACTTACATCAGTAAAGTTCTGACATCTTTCTCATGCTTCACGAATAATAGTAAAACTTCTAAGTCAGGACTGTTGCTCTGTATTGACTGGTTCATCCCAAACGAAATGGAAAAGCTCTTTTTTAATTTGATTAATTCTGTATATTTTTTTTTAAATAACATTTTAAAATCAATTTCATATCTTCAATTTATTTTCATTACAGTTTTAAAAGTCTAATACAATAAGGATTCATGGTCTTCAAACATACAAGTAACATTTAAACGGTAAAAATATACCCTACGTTACGTAGCGATGATTCTAACAATAAATCATTATCGTAAGGGTGCTATAATTAGGCACTATAGTCATTAATTAAACACAATAAATTAGCTTCCATCGGAACTCTGACTATCATTACGGAACGTAGCTTCGTAATAACCTTGAACAACCCCATCACGAGACGAACGTCTTCTAATTTAATTATAACGTCACTACCCATCACCGCTTTTGCCCTTTATTTTATTTGAACATTCTAAATGGCTTTAGGAGGGGCTTTGAAAAATGTATATTAACATACCGTTTCAAGGTTTTAGAACTTAACTAATTACAACTCCGAAAGGCACAGCGATTATTCGGGTAGAACAAAATTTAATCGGCTATGATTATTTGGAAATATTAAGGTCATAAATACTTATTTTAATATTGGTGATATGATAATTTATACGTTTAAACCTGGTGCTTTTAAAAACAAGATAAACTTAAACCCAACTACGACAAAGAAGGACGCTGAAAGAGTATACATATGTACTTACTAACTTGCTACGATGCATTTTCTCCCAGTCAACCATCAGGTGATGCAGAAATATAATGTAGCGGGTGATTCAATACATATAAAATATGTATTGAATTTAACAAAGTACTTTAGTTTATGTTTATGAAAGACGATTCTACATTAGAATTAATTGAAAATACTAATTGCCTATTGCCTGTTTTACGATATACATAAATATACTACTACATATTTACACAATATACATAAATATACTACTACATATTTACACAGTGTACATAAATATACCACTGAGTCGAACTCTTAGCATTCCATGGATTCACCGTGCGGATGCCTGGTTCATCGTGCGGGAGAGGGAGAAACCCAGAGCAGTTCCTAGGACTTGCGACCTAGGCGTAGGTTTCACCTTCACTGCTCGAGTTGCCCGCCCTGCCTAGCCAAATTTGGTAGGAACTAACTCTAGGTTCTTTACAACTATACTCAGAGGTATGGTCGTGTTGTTGTAGACAATGGGTGGGATGGTCACCGTATCCAACCTACTTAATATATGTTTGCTTCCCGTTTTCCTCCAATTTCTTGTCAATGGTTGGATTCACTAAAGCTGCTCAAAGACCTGAGAGGGGGTCCTAGGCGCCGGCGAAGGCCCAGTCTAAGGCAGCGGCTAAGGCGTCGGCTAAGGCGATGGCCCAGGTGGTGCCTAAAACGGCGGCGAAGTCCGGAGCGGGGTTCCCTCCGATACGCTCTCCACCATTTCTGCCGGGCCCCTCCACATCTGCCTCCGATGACAGTTAGCAGGTAGTGGGGGGGTCGAAGATGTCCCTAAGGCGGGCGAGAAAGGCTGCTCAGAAGGCAGCGCAAAGCCCGCCTTCGCCACCGGTGGCAGCGGCCACCAAGAAGAAGGCACGGAAACTGCAGCCGCCCAAAACAGCGGCTATGGTGGAGACCGTGTCGCCGGAGGCGCTCATTGGCGGATTGACGTACGTGGCCCTTTTCTAAAGGGCCCGCAGTCTCGCCACTGAATTCGGGACGGTGGGCATTAGCTTGCGCAAGTCCTAGACGGGAGCTCGAGTACTCGAGTTCCCGGGGGCTGAAGGCGCAAGTTCGGCGGACGCCTTTGCGGAGAAGCTGCTAGTTATGTTCGCAGCCGAGGATGGTGTCAGACTCGCCAGGCCTACAAAGTGTACGGAGTTGCGCATTTCGGGCCTGGACGACTCAATGACGGCAGAAGATGTCCGCGTTGCAGTCGTGAAGAAGACGGGCTGCAGAGCGGACAACGTCAGGGTCGGCACCATCCGCCCCGGACCAGGAGCACTTGGTGCTGTGTGGATCAGCTACGCCGTAGCGACGGCCAAATTATTGGGCGACGGCAGCAAGATGCTGATGAGTTTCGTCAACGCTAGGATTACGGTCCTGGCGGCGAAACCGATGAGGTGTTACAAATGCCTAACATCGGGGCACACATGCGCCAAGTCCGACAGGTGTTTCGAGTGCAGCGGTCCATGTTTCCGCTGCGGTGAACCGAGCGGAATGCTCTGCCGCCCCTCACTGCCCTGTGTGTGCCCTCTACCACCTCAAGGTTAAGAGACCTATGAGTTCGCACCCGAGCCCGCGATTTTACTGGGAGTAAAATTTTAATATAGAAGTAATAATATGAATATAGGTATGAAGGTGTTCAAGTGATATTTTTTATATTATAGCCTCAACTAGTTTCGTTTACCTAGGCAATACACGCTGCTGTTTATTATGTCTGAGTGTTATTGGTCACGTAATATTCATGTTTTAAGTATTTGGGTCAATACCCTAAGGAAAGAAGCCAAATAACAATGAATGTAAAATAAATTTCAATTCTAGTATTCTAGAGCGATCTCTTTCATTTGATGTGTTTATATGATCCATTTGACAGAGGTTTTGCTTATTTTTATTCTAAACAAGCCAACTTGTGCCGGCTACTCCGCACACGTATTGTAAGTTATTGCAATAAAAGTAGCCTATTTCCAAGTCCCATACTACAATATAATGTATTTATATGCCAAATTTATCCAATTCGGTTTGATTAAGCCGTTTAAGCGTAAGAGATAGATAAACAGATAGACAGACAGATAGAGCTACTTTAGAATTTATAACAATAGTGCGAATTAACTTACAAAAAGTTTGATTTGTTCAAAAGCTACTTTAAAAAATTGAGAGAAGCAGTAGAGATTATCAAGAAGACTCAATGTAAATAAATGGAGTAAGAATTAACGCTTATGTGTAATCAAAAGCAAAAAGCAGGTTGCTTGCGTTGCTTGCGTTATAGTAGATAGTTCCAGGCTGAATCGTAGAGTTGACTTCCAGCACTTACCAGCCATTGTTTGCAACCGTTCAATTGTTCCAAACAGTAAGAAGGTAAAGAATTTGGGGAAACATATGGATAGGCTACCTATCTTAGGGCCCTCAGATTGGGAAAACAGACCGTAAATTATGAATATCAGCGGGGTCTCTGCGAAGGCTACGAAACTTTCTTCCTACAAACACTAAAATTGTACCTACACAATATCTTCTTCTTCCTAACCTTGACTATGGTGATGACTGTTACTCAGATCTTACTAAAGACCAATTAAATAAATTACTACTCCAAATCCTCCGTATTATATTTATATTTGGATAACATAAATAAACCACATCTTCGAGAATCGTTCTTAACTCAAGTGGCTACCAATACGCTTTCACTGAAATGTTCATATTCCTTCTCAGCTAGTCAGTATTCTGTTCCATCTTCACTCGCTCTCTTATCCTAAAAATCGCTTTTAGCTCTTACATAATACTCATTGCAGAGGTGCACTCAGGTGCACCTCTGCAATTCGATTCTCAGATGACCTCAGGATCATCTGAGAATCTGAAACTAAAAATCAAAGTAAACAATTGTTATACTGATATTTCATACCGAAACTAATTTTATTTATGTATATATATTATAAATATGTACACGTTATAAATACTATAGTCAAAATATATCCTAAAGGAAGTCCCTCGAACCCCGACCGCTTGTAAGCGGTTCTCTTCTGAGTGAAAACACTAAAGATAACGGCGCGCCTCCATCCTGGCCTGCGTTTTGCATTCATCCACAAGGACCTGGCGGAGTCTGGAATTCTGATTTCGATATCTGGAGTATCAGGACTCCTACCCTGATTTCATATTTGTTTGCCATTGTTTTAAATCCAAATTATTGGTTATCATCACGAGCAAATTCCATTTCACAAGAAACCTGTGCAGTTGCTAAACGCTGTCCATTATGAAAGTTCAACCCGGTACGCCCATTCAACTCACGATACACGACGTTCAATTTCCTTTTGTCAACTTATTGTGCGGTGGTCGCAGTTTATATTTCCTGTAAGGTTTAGTTTTTAATATGAAAATAGGCAGTTTAAAAGGACTTTTTGCGTTTTAGTGTTGAGACAACGTTGTTATTTTGTCAAAGGCTTTATTTTGAACGATATTTCTAAGAAACTTTATATTAATTTTTATCAGTAACACAAACACAAACAATAGTAGGTGATATAATATTCACTTAATATTATATGGCAAAAACTTTATCTACATCAAACTACGAGTACTATATCGAGTATCAGCCACCTATCAAACGTTTTTCGTTTTATATTCTATTTCTCTATAATCTTGTTTCAATGCCTAATAATAATAATAATAATGCTGGATCAAGGGTCTGATGCAGAAGGCAGTTCTTCTTAGCACGGCACGTATAGTGAGGAGGTTCCTGTCTTTGGAGCCCTAACCACCGGTTTCTTGGTACCTGTACCCGAAGTCAGTGGTCTACTATGTTTTATATTTTTAAATGTATTTTTTATATTTATATTTAAAAATGTAATTTATATGTAAATATTGTCAAATAAAGAGGATAATAATAATAATAACTTTATTCCACACCAGGTAATTACAGGGTACTTATAATTAGGTATGTAGGTACAATTGGCGGCCTTATCGCCCGGAGGCAATCTCTTACAGGCAACCATAAGATGGAGAGAACACGATTTGGAGGAAATGTAGGGTAGTGTCTGGTGTATTGAAAGTAGGGAAGAAGGGAAAATTAAAACGTTTTATTATGAGTTAAAAATACAAATATTGATTACATACATATACTGTAATTATAGAATTAAGTAGATACATACATAAAGGGAATAATGTGACCTATTAGAGTAAGAAGGAGAGTTATAGATGGATTGAGGGACATTTGTGTCTCCCAGGTAGTGCTGCTTGACTAGTCGTTTGAATGTAGTTAGATTTTGTGCCCGTCTTATTGCCACTGGAAGAGCGTTCCACAATCGAACTGCTTGGATAGAAAACGAGTTATCGAGAAATTTGGTGGAATGGCTAGGCATTTTCAGCTTCAAGTTCTCTGATGATCTCAGAAATTTAGTATGCGTGTCGTCTAAGAAAGTGAACCGCGATTTGAGGTAACGTGGAGTCACTCAGTCACGTTTTCAAAACAAAATATTAGCCAATGAAACAAGAGAAATAGAATAGAAAACGTAAAACGTATACGATATAATATATCAATGCATAATACCTACAATAATAAATTTTCAGTCAGCATGAAACCTATTCACTCTCTATGAGCATGGTGAGCACTTTTTCGATTTTCCTCATGCCTTCCGCCAGGCAAAGTAGTCTCTTTGCCATACATAATTATAAAAAACAATCTAGTAAACACAGAATGAAACATAACTAGCAACTACCTATGTTTTTTTTTTTGTAGCACGCCATATGAGAATTTACATCAAATTTAAACTTATGCACAACAATATTA
Source organism: Phragmatobia fuliginosa (assembly GCA_932526445.1). Taxonomy (NCBI): domain Eukaryota; kingdom Metazoa; phylum Arthropoda; class Insecta; order Lepidoptera; family Erebidae; genus Phragmatobia; species Phragmatobia fuliginosa. The sequence continues at coordinate 6,796,228 of OW052064.1, read as the reverse complement.
AATATCTATTTAAGTAATCACATTCACAGTGGAGGATATCCAACTAGGTTACTCGTACATTTATCATGTTCAGGTTCTCTGTGAAACACTACTTTCATAATATTTACTTCATTAAAAGCTCATTTATCGGTGTGTAAACGACAGCGACCCTTTGAAGATAAACGAGCTTAAAAGTATAATATACTAGCTTTCGCCCGCGGCTCCGCTCGCGTGTAATATCGGTTATCGCGATAAAAAGTAGCCTATGTCCTTTCCCAAGTTCAGTTCTATCTTCATTCTAAATTTCATCAAAATCGGTTCAGTCTGGAATCCTGTGATTCGAATGTGCAAAAACCGGCTTAATCAACAAACTATAGTTTCGCGATCAGATACTGTTAGTTTTGTGTGTCGAGAACAGATACGAGTGAGTAGTGAGTTAGTGACCGGTGGTACCGGGGGCGATTGTAGTAAAAGACTGCGAAAGAGGGTAGACCGATATGTCTGCCAATAACATCCCACCCGCAAGATCTTCAGTTACTCCGTGATCATGGCGCTTGCAACAGCGCCGAAATATCGGATACTCACCAACAAAAAGGTACATGGTAGCAATCCCGCAGATTTCTATTTTAACGTTACTGACTATGAAAGTTTAAAACAATAAATGGTAAATAAGGGTGAATTTGTATCTTTCACACTTAACATTACACATGCCTTTAATTCACGTTAAAGCGAGTGGCGTGAGTGTGACCGTACTCGCACTGGCACATGGATTCGGGGTATTTTTTATAGAGGTTTTCTTCCTCGCAGCAGTACGATATACGATGGTGGCAGGATGACTACGTCACGGGCTCGGCGTGTACTCATACGAGTACACGCCGAGCCCGTCCTCCTTACTCTACCGCTAGCAGCGAAGAAACTATGACCCCACAGGGTGATATTATCTGGTTTCCTCCTCTTTGTACCGGAGAGCGAAGAGCCAGCAGGGCAACCGGCAGACATACCCACCCTGTTGGACCAAGCCGCGACTAAAAGCCGACATGGCGTCCTATTCTGCTAAAATATTGGATACTGACGGGAATGCTCTGCAACATCGGCAAAGTTTCCAGGGTGCACTTTGGGGAGGTTTTCTAGCGTAGCACCTCATGATGTGACACCCTAAAGTGACCCAGGCAGTAGCACCCAAGTTCGATTCTCATGTTCACGAATTCATAGCGAGGCCCTAACGTCTGCATACTATGAATGTGTGTCACTTAAAACTTTCTTATAAGAGCAAAGCTGTTAAAACAGAGACCCATACTCAGATTCGCATCGCACGCAGACGACAAGCAGACCACAGGTCTGCATCTCACGGAGCGGCGTGCAGATCGCAGGTCCACATCACACGGAGCGGCGTGCAGACCGCAGGGCCGCACATCACCAGGCGGCGAGTATACCACAGGTCCGCGCCTTACCAGGTGGTAGCAGACCGCAGGTCACAGCCCACGGTCAACTCACGTAGATAGCAGGAAGACTGAAGTTCACCGCTGAGATTAGGCATTAGGCTGCTTACGATCACCGTTACTAGTCTGCAATAGAACGGCAATATGACGACTTATCTCAGTCATGGCAGCAGGTCTTAACGGAGACAAACCACTTACTCAAAATTTATAGTAGTACATAAGTGTGTGCGTGCAAACACTCGAACGCTCTGTGAGAAAGGAAGGATTAAAAATAAACAGCACGGGCTCACTTGTCAACCTTGCAATAGTGGCTTTATAAACCTTTCCTTAACATCCATATTTAAATCTTAAGTACTAATTCATCACCTATTTGTTGAAAACGCGTAACCGTAGTAAAAAAATTAAGCTTAAAATGCCGCTCTGAGTGTGGCCGCGGATGGGCGGGAGGAGTTTCTCGTCAATCCGCTGTAGTGACCAGCCGCGAGGGGGCGACGTCCGCGTGTGACCTGATGCCGCCCAAACGGAGAATATAAAATCGAGACGGTGCCCGCAACAGTGCGGGCTGGCGCCGGGAGGGGTCCAGAAGGAGATAACACCCAGGCTAGTGGTTTTAGTCGGTTCGAGTCCGACACACCACCCCGCCGTAATCCCCAGGCGGGGTGATGGTCCGCGGGGATTTCCACACGTTAAAAAAAATAAAAAAAATATGTTGAATCTTTTGCACAGTACTGTGTTAATTTCGTACAGGGCACGGATGCAGCTTTTTTCGCTTGGCACAATGTTAACTAGCTGGAAAGAAAGCGTTATACATACCAAAACACCTAAACAAAACATGAAGTACCCGCATTGTCTTTTTAAATTAAGGTACCATAAGTTTAACAACATTCTAGACAACTAAAAAAATTAAAATCCTTTGCAATTGTTACTCAAAACCAGATATAGGCTGCAGGTCACTTAACTTAAAGTGAGAACAACGAGCCGTGAGGCAGTTCCTAGACTTGTTATGCGCTTTATGGTCGATCAGTGAGTGCGCCCCGCTCGGCCCGAACGAACACTTAACTACGAGTAGACTCTGTCGAAGCGATGACGTTTCACCGCCTAGCTGTCAAATCAGCTCCCATATAATTAAACATTCCAACATATATAAATCTTCTGTTCGTGTGTTTGTAATTGAACACTATCTAAACAGCTGGACCGATTTCGATGAAATTGTTTGTGTGTGTGTTCAAGTGGGTTCGAGAATGGTTTAGCGGCGTAGCGATTAAGTTCTAGCATTTTTATTTTTTACATATCTGAACATAACCTCGAAATTCGGTCACCTAGCACTACGTATACGTATTGTCCTTAATCGGTACTAATGAATATACAAATGCCATAATATTAAAGAATACTAATGCAATATATTACTTTCAATTATTTTCTGTACGTGAAGAAGTCGTATTTGTCTACTAATAAATAGTAAATCAAACCTAGCTAGAAACTTTTTGATTTACCTAGAAAGGCTACTCTGTTTAAAATCAATAATATTTTATGTATATTTGCAACCAACACGTTGACCGATTTTAAAACTTTATGAAATAGTATTTCTTCTCTACTTATATGAGTAGAGAAGAAATAAATTGAACAATAGAGAACGTGACGTCTCTATGTTAAATTTTACTGAAAGTGAGAACAAGCATAATACTTTCAATTTGAATGTACAGACAGATTTCTTTGTACAGACTACAAACCTTATTAAATTAATATATATTCAACGTATAGTCCTTAATAACATTTAATGTGATTTGTAGTTACATGATTTTTTGCTACATTCACTACTGTGTATTTCTACTTCTTTTCAATTCTTTTTTTTTTTATAATTTATTTTCTTTTGATTTTACTTTCATTGTGATGTGACATATGATTTCCAACAATTATTGTCATTCTATGTGTTACTATTTAGTAATCTATTGTAATTGTATTGTAATAAATCTGATTACTTTGTCTACTTTAACACAATATAAATTGCAAAATTATAAAAATGTAAAATAAAAACTATCTTATAAAATTTCTTATTTCCAAAATAAATTGTTCGGATCAATAATACTACCAATATTGTACATCACTTGTACATCAATGTCCTAATAAGGTATTCCAGTAAGTGAGTTTCGATGAGAATAAGAAATACTTTAATTATATGAGAAATATGAAATGGCTTTTTTAAATTAATGACTTTGTTTTGCGGTAAACTCATTGTCATTTTGGTAATACTCTTTGAAATTTACGTTTTATTATTGTTCATCTTAACGAGGGCGGTTCAAACTTAAATAGGCTCATCAATCCAGTAATGGGTTTAAAACGTGTGCTATCAGGGTTCGATGAATTATGTAAAACAGGCGAAGTTTGGCTGCCCGCCAGCCGATGAGACTGACACTTCATCGGTTCAACAGGTCGTGTACCTGAAAGAGTACGGACTGTAATTTGATATATCTGTTGTTTGAAATTGGTGTTTTAAACAATTGTTTTGTTTCAATAAAAACTTTCGTTTCTGGTAGTTTATTTTCAAACTTATGGATGGTTTTATAAACTATTTTAATCTATATCAACAAAATACAAAATTTGCAATTAGATTTCAAAATTGTTTTAATTTTTTTACAGTTGTGACTGATTGTTATCACAGCAGTTGTTGATATTATTTAACATATTACAAAATATTTCTAGTACAGTCGTTGGGTGCTAAAAAATTGCGAAGTTTTCCAGGAGTTTTGAAAATTGGTAATTTGATAGATCGAAATCTATCAAATTACCAATTTTCAAAACTCCAAATTTTCAAAATGTGTTCTTTGCGAATTTTAACTTTACCACCTCGTATCTTTGCCGCTCGCGTCACCATATTGGAAAAATATCATCTAAACAGTTTTTTGAGAATATCTTCTTTCTGACTCGTTTTACGATAATAATAGCTATGAATAAAATAAAACTAGCAAAAATTTCCTAAAATTTATGTAATGACCTTTTGTAAAATCGATCATTTTAGCGTACGAACGCAGCAAATCATTATACAACTACAGCAACACGTATTTTTGTATATTAACAAAATTGTTTTACTACGCGTTGAGAAATCGTCTTGCTACGAAAAGGTAATCCTCCGCAGGTATAATAGACCAGGGTAGAAACCTCATAAAATAACAAAAAGTGAACATAAATTATAGTAGGATGAAACCCATTGTAAAAGGAGGAGAATCGTACAAAAATTAAAGGAAAAATAAATTACGGGCGATCTGAGGTCGGGAAGGGGGAGGGGGGGGGGGTTAGTAAAAAAATGGCTTATCTCGATTTCCGGCGAAACTACAAGTCCTATGGAAAAAAGTCAAATGGCAAAGTTGTAGGTAATAAAAAGATCTACAACTTTTGCATACACTTTTTTTTCACATAACCTCAAATTTTATGTGAAAAATTCAAAAAACCAAGTTTTTGGTTTTTTATTTTTATCTTTTACAAATAAAATTATTTTTTAACGAAATTTTATGATAACTCAGCTTTTCATGTCCTAAATACACCGTAATTTATTTGATTTGAAATATCTATTTCTTCACCTCAGTTTGACTGAATACCGAAAAAACACCCTAATTTTCAATCGAAAATTCGTCCGTCAAAATATCAACGTTTTTCACAAAAATTGGGTGTTTTCTATTCGATGAAATCTATACTTTCCGATGGTGTAAAAATATAAATCTTCTCAGAAAATGCAAAAAATGAAAAAACTCGAAATCGATTTTTTTTATCGTTATTTAGATATTTATTAAAATTTACACTTTAATCACTCGAAAAACGTAAGATTGCATGTTACAATGATAAACAAAAATATTGCAAATCGAAATATACTACTATAATTAACAAAGAAATAAATAATAAATTTAATATTAAATAAAGCATCTACAATACTTTGAGAAAGTTGCAGAATCTTCTATAAAGTATATGCGTATATGCATATTTATTACTATTTTAAGATAATTTAATACCTGAGTGACCTATGAAAAATTTTTGGCTATTAGAGGTCAAATGGCAAGGTTGTGTCGCGACGGTGCCTATTACAGATAATCAGGCACCTGGCGCTGCACTGCGCTGATTTGAGGCTAATTTAAACTTGAAAATAGACACACCTGAAATTTCACCAAAAATTACGTTTAGAAATACCAAGCATAAATTATCGGATGGTACCGCTGAGAACAATTTGACTCTTTTTATGGCTGAGATGAAGGAGATGTTTTGTGAGTTTAAACTACAGCTGGACGATAAATACGAAATGTTGTGCTCTATTGTAAATGACATACGTGATTCCTTGGATTTTATACCTAAACAACATGAAGAATTGAAATCGCCAGTAATGGTTTTGGAAACGGAGCGTGAACAGAGTCAGAAATACATTTACGATCTCGAAAACCAGTTGGATAATCTAGAACAGGGTGCGCAGCAACAAAACAAAGGTTCCAGTGTCAGTGACAGTGTCAAGTTGTTGATTTTACCACTGTAATCCATAAGGAATATTTTCTGTAAATAATTCGAAACCATACAAAAGGCAACAATATACTGACAACAGAACACCTTAAAATTACTGGCCAGGCTGAACGAATTTATATCTGAAAACCTGTCAGCCAAGATTAAGAGATTATTTTTTCTGGCTAGGGATGCAGCTAAATCTAACCAGTTTCAATTCTGCTGGGTCTCTCTACGTGGCAGAATTTATGTACGCGAAAGATCTGATGGGGACTCCATTTGCACCTGCAAATGGGGTCTTCATCAGATCTAGATCTAGCGCGTGTTTTGAAAACCGCATGACTGGTCATAATAACATTAATAGTGGTCGCTGTAGTTCAAGTTGTTATGTCCCTTTTTAGTATTCCGTAGGCAAATGGCAAAAAACGGAACCCTTATATTAGGTCTTTACCTATGAAATTGCCTTTCTTCAGTACTGGTCATTTCAAATAAAAAAAAGTTAGTAATGGCTCTGTATTCTAAATTCAAATTAATTTTGTTTTAAAACCATGACATTCTATTTACAAACTCAGTCTTTTGTTTTTTGATTAGCATTGTATTTTCATTATACTTGAACATTTTTCGTCGTAACGGATTCTTTAAAAAATCGTGTAATTATGGGATATGAGTTCCGTCGTGGCACCAACGCGACACAAACGGCACGTAACATCAAAAGCGTTTACGGAGAGAACTGTCCAAATAAACGCGCAACCTGATATTGGTTTTCCCGATTCCATTCTGGAAATTTTGACTTGAAAAATGAAGCTCGTGGTCGTCCGGAGACTTTGGTTAACAATAATGAATTAAAAGCGATTGTGGAAGTTGACGAAACTAAATCTTCAGTTGAGCTAGCAGCAGCTTTTAATGTAAGCATCAAAACAATATTGATCTATTTGCGACAAATTGGCGTTGACAAATTCCCGAGATTCAGTACAAAATGCCTTTGAAGAGTTTGTTGCCTCCCGTCCAGCTGATTTTTACAAGAATGGCATCAATAAACTGCCAATGCATGGGTGATTACTTCGAATAACAGAAATAAAAAAGTTTAAAAAATAAGTACTTTCACTTATTGCATACAAAACGGCAATTTCATAGGTGAAGACCTATTAGATTCTCTGTCTGTCTGTCTGTCCGTCATACGGACAGACACAGCCACTATTTTCCGAAACTATAAGAACTATACTATTGGCGCTTGGTAAGTAGATGTATTCTGTGAACCCAACCTGTGAAATAAATTTTTGCGGTCCCCAAACCTTAGAACTGAAGCTCAATTTTTTTTTCGTCGAAACAAAACATATGTGTGGAGTATTTATGGATAGGTATTCAAAAATGATGTTGAGGGTTCTAACATCATTTTTTTCTAAACTGAATAGTTTGCGCAAGAGACACTTCCAAAGTGAGAAAATGTGTTCTCCGCCTGTAACTTCTCAAATAAGAGAATGATAAAGCTAAAAAAATATATGATGTACATTACCATGCAAACTTCCAACATAAATTGTTTTAAACGATATCTAGTAAGTAGTTTTTTTAATACGTCATAAATCGTAAACTGAAATTTGCCTTTCGTTCAATCAATACACTATTATTAAAACATCGATCAAAGTTACAACGGACCATAAGAACTTTAATATGGTGTTACTTGCTGCTACGGAACCCTTTATGAACGAGTCCGACTCGCAGTTGGCCGCTTTTTCTGTATTACTTTTGCTTCTATGATTGTTTTGGATTTTTGGTAAATAACAGTTGTTCCTTTAAACTATTTTCTGCTTTTTATTCATATACACTTTCCACACACACAGTTTTCCTGCACACACTTCTTACTATTAAACAGCTCAGTCACGAAATATTCACTCCAGCATACTCTCACTGATATGCTCCAAAAATTTTACATTTATATCCTATTGAATAAGTTTTTTGCGTATTTCGTAACATGTTGTAGCCTATATCACCTAAATAATTTTAGAAAGGCCATTAGTATTGTCAGTACTATAAACTATGCAATCCAGGTCTAATTTTTAGTCCCATATTGATAATATAATGTTCAATGGATGATTTAAGTGATGGAGTAGTTGCCTTCATAAGCGACTGCTTCAATGTTATTGCAGAAAAACCCACGTTTCACGATGCAAATAATTGTATTATACTTAAATTGAACGGTACAGCAGTCTTTGTTGCCATATCTAGCCGTTTTTAGTTCAGTATTTTAGTATTTCAAAAAACCGACGTCATTTTTTTCTCTTATCAGTTCAGTTAACAAGCTCGAATTGTTTTTTTTTTAGTGTTTTCTTTTCTAAGTATTTTTTTTAGAGATGTGTAATAATTATAAACGTAAACGGTTAATAGTAAACAATAGTAGAGTAATCCTGTCATTGGAATCGTTAGTGTATTGCTGATATTGTGTAAACTGATAAAAATCACAAGGAACTCATGATTTTTTTTTATACATTGGCAGTCTATAGCTCTTATACCCCATTGATTTTGGCATTGCGCTTTCAGTGTGGTAAATTGTGCAATATAATGAAACTACTGATACCTACCCATTTCTCATCATCATCAACAGCCTTCAACAGTCCATTGCTGGACATAGGCCTCCCCTTAGAAAGGAGGTTTTGGCCTACTATACCACGCCGGCTAGACGGATTGGTATAGGGTTGGTTTCAAGTTTTCCTTCTCTTTGCATTGATTTTGTCTTGCGTAGTTTATCCCTTAGTCGCCTTTTACGACACCCGCGGGATGAATATGGGTGGTGACACTCTGTATTCTTAATCCGTCACCACATGGATAATAGTTAAAATACCCATTTAGTCCCAATCGATTCTGGGTTTTTGGTCCATACATTATGGACCATCTCCTTTTTCGTCAATATTAGAATTTCAAGATCCAAACTCAGCAACTGAATATTTTGTGTCTACTTACTCTGTCTTCAGTAATTCGGTGAAAGTCAAAACTCCTGGTTTCTTATGATGTATACGGCACCTTAACAAATTTTATCGTATATTTATAAAACATCCAGGTAACTAGTCACATAAATTGGTTTAACGCGGTTATCGAAATGTTTGTACGAATGTTTTAAAAATTGTTCGACTTCAATATGAGCGCGCTGAGTTTCAGAGGGCCAGAAATAGTCCTAAAGATACATGGCGGCTTATTAAACATATCGCGAATTGAATCAGAACAGTAAGGCGGTTTAAATTTCAGTGAAAGTCCCTCTCAGTTAGTGGATAGTGTGAATAACTCGGACAATAATTGGCACGTAGAATTCAACAAACAGACTTCTATAAAAACCTTGCTTTTAGTTGTCTTAGTTCTTCTCAGTCCTCTCCTTTGCACTTAATGACTATGCTGGAGGTAGATGGTGCTGAGCTGGAGGGTATTATTCTGTTTCTCAAGGACAAACGTTCTGGTGGGTTTGATGGTATAACTTCTGCTATTGTGAAGGCTGTGAGGTATGCTATTATTCCTGTCCTTGTCCATACTTATAACTTGTGCCTCTTAAGACGTACCTTTTCCGACGTATTTAAAACTGCTATTGTTCACCCAATCAACAATCCGGAGACAGAGACAGTGTCTCGAATTACAGACTCATCTTGGTACACTCTACCCTTTCTAAAGTTTTCGAAAAGGTCTTAGTCCCTTAGTCATAAAACCGATACGATTTAAAACAGTTGCCCTTTAAAAACTTATTTGTTTGTTTTTTTTTTAATTAAACAACCCGGCGTCTGCTAGGTTGGGTCATAATGACCCGTGATGTTTTGTTATTTTTGATTGATTGTTTTTGTTTGATTGATTTGATTGTTATTTTTAGGCGTAACGGCGTGAATTCTGGAAAAACTTACGTCTTGCTTTTATAAATGATCACTTGAGCACTCGCAAGGACGTAGTTCATTTTCAAAGAGTTTTTGGCCAGAACGAATGTTGAAGGAGACTTTGCGTCGTTCGTATGCAAAAATTATTTATTTAAAAAAAAAGGAAAATATAAAGTACGTGTAATTTTCTCTAGTTTAATTTATTAATAGCTTTCCCTTATCTTTAAATAAGTCGGAAAGGAGATATTGTCAAAAACTGTTGTTAGACGACATTTTTCCAATATGGAAAGTTTGCAAAATTGAAATTCGTATAAAGCACATTGAAATCTATAAAATTACAAATTTTCAAAACTCCCGGAAAACTCTCCAGGTAAAACTATCAATTGTATCAATTGTACTATTCTTACAAGAAAAAACTTTTAACATCGCATACTATTCCAACATAGACATTATTTCCGAAACTACTAAAGCAATTTTGTAAGAGGCCAATGTAGTTTTCTTGGTAAGTTGCTGAAATAAAACGAGGATTACTTGTAAAACAAAAGTGTGTTACTTAAATTCGGTCTTTTTTCTTTTTTTTTTGCGAGAAGACGAAAACTTGTCATAAGAGGCTTATGTTGGTCCGTCGGTCGTTGGGAGTAAATACACTTTTCAAATATACACTCGGTTCCAAAAATTACGGGTCAGTCACAAAAATTGAAATACCTCCAGAACTGTAAAAGCTAGATCAATGAAATAAAAAACAGAATAAAGACTTTTTAGTTGCGCTTCTAATAGCATATTATTTAAACTGGTTGATGAAAAAAACTTCATTAGAAAAACAAAATTTAAAAAAATGACTATTTTTAAAAACAAAATTTTTGTTTCATGTCATTATGGATGCTTTCCATTTCTATTCTGTCACAAAAAAAATTATCGTGAACGTCTTCCACGTGCATAATTATTATTCTGTGAGGTGAAGCATGGCAGTCACGCTAGAGGAATGTACCAGAATCCTAACTTTTTTGGAACTTGGGCGGAGCCAGCGTGAAACAGCCAGAAACATTGGTGTATCTTTGTCGACTGTTCAGCGGGTAGTCCAGCGGTACCAAGAGACCGGATCACACCTTAGAAGACCAGGAAATGGCAGACCAAGATGCACAACGGCCAGGGAAGACAGACAACTGGTGGCTACAATGCTCCGAAATCGTTTTCAAACTGCTGTTGGTCTAAAAACTCACTTTATTCGCTTTGGAGGTGGCAATTTAAGCGCTCAAACAGTAAGAAGACGTCTTGCTGAAGCAAATTTGAAACCATTGAGGCCCGCAAATGGCCCCAAACTGGAACGGGGACATCGAATTGCAAGACAGAGATACGTGCGCGAACACCTAAACTGGACACTAGACGATTGGTCTAGGGTAATGTTCACGGACGAGTCTAAATTCATGCTTTATAAGCATGATGGTAGGCAGTTGGTGTACAGAAGACCAGGGGAGCGCTTCCATCAAGCGTGTGTGGAGGAAAAAGTGGCGTACGGTGGAGGCTCCGTACAAGTTTGGGCTGGGATTTCTGCTGAGGCCCGCACCGAGCTGGTGCTCATTCAAAATGGAACTCTAAATGCAGAGAGGTACGTGGAAGAGATCCTCAATGAACATGTAGGTCCTTTCATGGCCAGGATGGACCGGCATGGCATATTAATGCATGATAATGCGAGTCCCCATACCGCCAGAATTGTACATGACTACCTTGAAGAGGTCGGTATCGAACTCATGCAGTGGCCAGCGCGAAGCCCGGACTTAAACCCCATCGAGCACGCCTGGGACGAGCTTCAGAGATGCGTGAAAGGTCGAAACCCCCCACCAATCACGCTTCCCGAGCTCATACAAGCACTGGTGGAGGAATGGGAAGGTATTCCTCAGCACCGGCTCCGAAATTTGGTGTACAGCATGCCTAATCGCCTGGAAGCTGTCAGAAGAGCTCGTGGAGGCAATACAAAGTATTAAATGAAGAAAGTGATGAAAAACAGCAAAAAAACAATCATAATAAAAATGTAATCTTAAGAAAAATATGACTACTTTAGTTTTTTTTTAATTTAAGATTAATATTGTGGGTGTAACTAAGTTTAATTTTATTTTTTATCTGTATAATTAAATTCTCAATTGAACAGTCTTCGTTTCATTAGGATGGCATACGTAGTTCGGGAGATATTCGGGTTTATGTGACTGACCCGTTATTTTTGGAACCGGCTTTATATCTTTTGATATTCAAATGCTGATGTACAATCGATATTCCTGCACGTCTTTAACTTTTCAGAAGGATTTTGTCGTCATAGCATTCTATATAAAAATACCATTTAGGTTAGTATTTAAATGTTAAACTTTTCCATCTCCTTCTGCGAGTAAATTATGCTTGCGAAGAAGATGTCGAAGCTTGACCTAGGCTTAAAAGCTGGTGGCAGACTATTTAGAGGAGCGTGCCGTCATGTACGAGGACCGAGATGGTGCCTTGAGATGCAGAGCCACGTCGTGCAGTGTTCTGCACGGGTCTGTACTAGAACCACTCCAATAGAACGTGGGATACAACTGGGCCCCGGGATAGGCGTAATTTGTTCCGTCGATGACACGTTGGTCACGACCCGGGGGGCTAATTTCCAGGAGGTGGCACACCTGGCAACCAGAGGAGTTTCCCTGGTGGTCGAGCGCATCGAGGCACTGGGTCAACGGGTGGCCTTGGATAAGACGGAGGCCCTATTATTTCATTGGCCCCGTCGTGGTGCACCCGCTGGCGCCGCCATCGAGGTCAACTAGGTCCTCGTACCGGTCCGGGCCAAGATGAGATATCTGGGCCTGGTCCTCGACGGTAGGTGGCACTTCGACGAGCACTTCCCACAGCATGCTCCGGGGTTGTCCGGTCCATGGTACTATATGGTGCACCGGTGTGGGCAGCGGCACTAACCACCACGAATAGGGTGCGCCTCTGGCGTCCCCAAAGGATATTAGTGGTCAGATCCATGCGCAGATACCGGACGGTGCCCACGATGCGTCTTGCAGCTTGGCCGGAACACCCCCGTGGGATTTGGAGTTGGATGTGTTCGCCGAAGTTCATCGGCGAGTAGCTGACTTCCGCGCGGAGAGCGGTTTTCACCCACCGCCCGCGAGAGGCGTAAAGCCGCTTGCCGAGCCACCATGGTCAGATGGTCCGGTTCCGGCTAGAGACTCTACGCGCTAGCTTTGCCGCCTTTGAGCCTCTCTAGCTGGTCATCGCCGAGTGGGCAGGGCGGCAGCATGGGACCCTTTCATTCCGACTAACGCAGGTGCTTTCCGGGTACGGTTGCTATCAAAAGTACCTATACTCAGTCGCTAGGAGGTAATCGAGTCCCGGGTACCACCACTGCGACTACAGTGAGAACTCCGCCCATCACACGCTGGTGGTTTTGTTTCCGCCGGTGGCGAACCGGGTGGCGTAGGCACGGCTATCTGCGTCTCATGCCGCTATGAGTGTGGCCGCGGGTTGACGGGATGGGTTTTCCCGTTCGTCCACTGTAGTGGCCAGCCACGATGGGGCGGTATCCGTGTGTACCGGACGTCGCCCAATTTAAGAATTTGACTGGCGATGGCACCCGCAACAATGGCAGGCAGGCGCTGGGAGGAGTCCAGAAGGAAATCACTTCCCTGGACTCATCCTAAAGTTCAGGCGCATAGAGGGCACACCGTGTGGTTGCAGTCAGTTTAAGTCCGACTCACCGCCTCGTCGCCAAACCCCAACGAGGTGACGGTCCAAGATAATTTCCACAAGTAAAAGGCTTGAAATAGGGCCTGATACAGCACTGGTCCTGTTCAGCAAACTGCGACGGCCTGCCGATTCAGTCTTAGCCTGTAGGCTCATTGAGTCGCTGGACGAGGTAGGTAAACTGTTTGAGAAGGTGTTTTCTGCCCGCATCATTCGGTCGCCCAATTTAGTTTTCTATACGGGAGTTTGACGATCAACGCCGTGTTGCGACTTAGGGTAGCGACCGAAAAGGCAGTGAGCTGTGGCGGCCTAGTGTTGGTGGTATAGTTCGACGTCGCATACGCTTTCAATAGTCTGCCATTCAGCTGCATCTCAAGCAGGGAAGCACTCCACTACCACCGAGTGCCAGAGGAAATGCGGTGTTCTGCAGGGTTCTATCCTAGGACCACTCCAGTGAAACATAGAAAAGAAAAAAAGAAAGAAAACGTTTATTTTAATGACATTGCAAACACATTCAATTAATATTTGATATTACATGCCATTGCGTTAATAGTAATATAAAAGGTGAACATCATGTAACCAAGTACTAGCATACTAGTGATATATGTACATAGTAACACATATAGTATTACAAATAAGTCATCTTCTATGTTTACAATACATCTAATAAAAACACAATATTAACATTTGATGTGCAGTTACGTCGCAGTGTACATAAATAATGCACCAATTACGATACAGCGCTGATTTTGAGCAACAGTGACAAGTGCGTCTAAATATGTTAGGTTCGAAATTTGTGTTTCAAAAAATTTTGGTAAATAAATAACGTACACGAATATAATTATGTAATTTTATTATAAATAACATAATTAACGAAGTAATGCTGACGGCGAGGTAACTAATTATATAACATACACACGGCGATATTAAATTATTTGTTGCTTTAGTAAATATTTTTGTGGATGTGACTTAAATGTTAGAGTTGTATTATAGGTGGAGGCAAGTAATTCCAACATTTCGTTGTCACATATTTAAAACTTCCACTAAATTGTTGTGAGATGAGTAGGTACATTCAGGATAAATACTTAGGTTTATGGCACTTTATTATTCCGAATAGCAAGGTGGAAAAGTGCAATTTCCTTCTAGATGTAATTTTAATGAGATTGTTTTTGTTTATAAATTGTGTGACATGGTTCCTACGCGGTATGATAAAACAAAAAACATGCACACGCTTTTTGAATTTGCTGCAATAGCTTCTCCGTACGCTTCAGTAGACATGGACCATACATGACGTTACCATAATTGAGTTTGGATAACACCAATGCATCAACCAGGTCCTTACGCAGGTCGGTGCTGAGAAACTGCCGTATTTTGTACAAAATTTTTAGACAATGAAACCACTTACCCATAACATTGTTGACATGAGACTCAAATTGCAGCTTCGGATCTACAGGGACTGCAATAAGAAATCATTTATCACCCTCCGTATTCAACAGACCTTGCTCCTGGATGGACTACCATTTTTTTGAGATTTGGACAATTTTCTAAGTGATAAAAAATTTTCTTCCCAGGAAGCAGTACAAAATGCTTTCAAACAGTTTGTAGAATCTAGATCACTAGAGTTCTATCGCAAGGGCATAAATGACCTTCCTATTAGATGGCAGCAATGTATGTATATAATAGTAGATATTTTGATTAAAAAAATATGTTAAATGAAAAAAATAAATTAAATTCAAGTGTTCAGTATAAATGAGCAATTTCATACTTTAACCCCTAATATTTTAAATATCGGATATAAACCCTCTTCAAAAGTTTAAAATTTAACTAATTATGAACCTTAAACAACTTTGTAATAGCATTTTTCCTGAGCAAGTCATGAAAATGTCCTCCCTCGGCGACCTTTTTTAACGTAGTTTACCTTTAAAGTAAAGTCGCAACCTTAACTTTGAAGTCACTTGATGCTGTTTAAATAATTTAAGTTTAGAACCTTAATTTCTCTCAAAAAATATAAAATGTTATTTTGTAGAGGGCTAAAGTCAATGAATCATGAAGTGGCTAATTACCCATTACAAGAATCATGCTACAGTTAACATTATGTAAACAAGTCAAGCCGTTTCTTTGAATGTTGAAAATATTTTTTGTCATAGAGTCACAATTATATTTTTCTAATGTACAAATTGATCGACGTAGGCAACAAGATTGACTGGTCCTAAATAGATATTTTAATTACTTTCTAGAAATACACCGTCATCAAGTTCGTAACTTTTGATATAAATACGTTACCTACCTTTGAGAAAAAAACTAGAATAAAAAGAAATTGAGAACAAAATATATAACCGTCTCAATACACTAAATGTCTTTAAAATTTTAAAAAAGGAAATAGAAATAAACATACCTGAATCAGAAAGATAAATAAAAACAAATATTCAGGGTGTCTGTCATTTTTAGTACGTTTTTTGGCACGACAAAACAGTAAGTAGTAAATCAGAGTCGTCATAATTTCAGTGAGTCAGACGCCTTCCGGCTGCGCACCTGAGCCGTCACATTGTTTTGTTTTTACTCATATTGATATACGAACAGCAGGAAGGGTTTTGATGGAGAAATATGAGATTATTATTTTTGTCCCAAAAACTTTATAGTAAGTTTTGCGGTATGCTACATCTGTACTAATATTATAAAGAGGAAAGATTTGATTGTTTGTTTGAAATTAAAGGCTCCGAAACTGCTGAACCGATTAGAAAAATTCTTTCACTGTTAGAATTGCACATTATCCCTGGCGGACATAGTCTATTGAATGTTTTCAAAAAAGTTAGAGACACATATATGTTTATAAAAAAATACCCAATAAAATCAATATTATGCGTATGCTGCGAAAACTATTGACAATAGAGCAAAGTGATGTCCTACATTTTATAGAAAACTTTGATATCTATAAAAAATCCTTATCACGATGTGTCTAACTATTATAGTTTTGTCACTATAATTACTTTTTCATGGCATGAGTTTTTTTTTATAAAATATCCCGATTCTGGGCCTAAGCGTTACACGAATGGGATATGTACCAAAAACTTCGTCTATTTTGCTTGATTAACCTATCGAAATCTTAGCTTCATTTGCAATGGCCAAGTGTAGAAAATAAGTAGAATTCTATTGTTTTAAACAATCTTTGTAAACGTCTGCAACACTTATTTGAATTAACGTAACTAGCTCCACAAACGTAGCATTCCTAAAATATAATCGATTTAGTGTAAATCAATACTGTTATAAATAAATAATACTCCTTTGTTTTAGTATAATTGATTGTTTTAATAGGTATTTTAATCAATGTAAATAGAGTCTGGCCAGCGAATCGTGACACAACTACTTACAATGGCGGCAATTCAAAATACCTACAACTGGAAACATTAAATATTAGTGTTATACCTTTTCTGTTAAATACTTATAAGTCCCCGTACGGAGTCGTGGTCTGCTGCTAGTATAATATTATTATATCCATAATCTTCAGGGTAACATAAAAATGATATATTGTATGATGATAATATATTGATGATATTATGTATGTGGTTATAATATAATTCATTACCAAAGGACATACTACCTAACTAGTTTGGGGTCAGACGACCTTATTGAGATATATAAGGATATTACATTTTGAAAATAAATATTCACTCCAGCTTAAAATGTGACGGTGGTTCATTCGTTCTGTTACAAACTGTGTGTGAGTATATACACACAGTTTATAACAGAACGAATGAATTCAATCTATAAAGTATATAAAGTATCTATAAAGTTAAAGTTTGAAATTGATGTTGGTAATTAAGTTTCTGTCTGTTTTCCTATAACTTATAATGTTAAGCAAATAACGCTCTATTATATTAACCATATTATATTCAATCGAACATACACCAATGAAAGACTAATAAAATACAGGATCATCATGCTTAGTTGAAGGCCTTTGAGCGGCTTAAAAACATCTAACGGCGAGATTACGAAGCCATAATGCGTCCTGCCCGTCCCCAACCCACACTCGGCCAGAGTGGGGACATATAGCCTTAACTAGAGAGTTAAGGCCATACGTCCCCACGCCGGCCACGTTCCACTGCTGGGCTCGAGACGAGACCTGAGACCAGCAGTGGGACGTTATGGGTTGTTTATAAATCAAATTGCTACACTCCTCCTCCACATAAACTAAAAGTGTGCAAAATTTCAAACTCGGTCCATGCAATTTTTGTAAAAAGGGGTACAAAGTTTTTGCCTCACGTATTATATACTTAGGATTGGTCATTTTTTTTAAATACCTAAAGGTGTTTCTTAAATAATAACCGATGTAGACGCAACTTATCTCACTACTTTAGTCTGTTTATCCTGATAATTTATTTTACTATCAATAAAATTTACTTAGAATAATATACGTCTCTCCAAACCTATTTTACTAACATATTACTGTGTATTTAACACATGAAACGTTGTCTTTGTGACCTACGTGTAATTATCAGGCGCTCTCAAAGCATTAGGTGCACAGTAACATAATTCGTTTGAGTCTCACTTCAGCGTAATGTGTCACATAAATTAGAATGGTTACTTACCCGTGTGTTAAACTGTGGTTCTGTAATAACGTTTGAAAATTGTGCCATTACTCTATATGACAACTTTTTGCATTATTGTTAATAGTGTACAGATGTTATACCTGAATAACTAAAGAACAACTAACTATAATTCTGTCCTAAGGATTATTTATGTATTTTATTCTCAAGATATTACAGTACTTGTCTTCTATTTCACTTTCAGTTGTAGAATTGTTTTTTCCTATTTTGTTTTAAGTATTATAATTATATTATTTTCATAAGACAGATACTGTAAAAATGTAATTAACAATGATTTGGATTACGTAAATATGATCTTAATCGTTCTATTTAAATTCAAGTGGATACCAATACACACAGTTTTCATATTACTACTAATTATTCATGTATTAAAATTAAAACATTTTATTTTCTGATTTCAACATATACACATAAAACTGTTCCGTTACTGATTGACTGACTGACAACGCACAGGCGAAACTACTGGTCGCAGGAAGTTGAAATTTGGCATGTATCTTCTTTAAGGAGCGTGGGCGAGTACTAACAGAGGATTTTGGAAGATTCAATCGAATGTTGCAATGCAATCAAAGTTATACATCAGAATAACAGTCGCGAGCAAATGCAAATTTATAAAAGGACATTATTGATTGGGTTCACTATTTTTATACACAGGTTTAAATAAGTCTCGTTTTCTTGCCTTTGAACATCGTGCAAAGGTCTTATAAGCGTAGGTGTCGTTCTCTTACGTAAAGCGATTCACACCCACACGTGTCCCACGCTTTTACTCCATTTTAATCAAAGGCTAAAGTTGATGTTAAAATAGATACCACTTAATCTACTTCAGCAATTATTATTGTTGGCGTAATTTTATGAATGCAAAGTTAATGTAACTAAAAGGTTTTATGTTAAATTTAGTTATGTTTTTATGAAATTTTCTACACTTTTTAATATTTCGTATTATTTCTATTCACAAAGAAATTTCTATAAAAGCATTGAATCTTAAACTAGCAAACTTATCCGATAGATGTTTCAAAGTTGGTCTTTTCTTAAGAATTTTCGCCGATAAAGATATACTTTATTATTTATAGCGTTTATTATCTACGTCCATACCAACATCACTTTTAAACAGACTTTGAAATAAATGTTAAAATATCGTGTATAAAGTTTTGTATTTATTATTGTACCGAGTTCAGTTTCAAATAAATTGTTTTGCAAGTAAACAGAGGCGTAATAACCCAGTTTAATTGGTTTATTATATAATGTATAGCATCCAAACGAAATTTACTAGAATTGTTTTTGATGTAAATATGCAATTAAGTGAGTATCTTTGATGAGCTTATTGGTTCATACAATACATGTATTATTCAGATTTCATTATCATTTAAGCAATTCTGACTGCCTCGTTGGTCTAGTAGTTAGCGTATGCGGCTGCTGATAAAGAGGTCTCGGGTTCGATTCCCGGATCGGACCAAATACTATTTGTGTGATTCACAAATATATGTTTCGGAGTCTGTATGTATCTAATATGTATGTATTTACAAAAAAAAAGTATGTTTATGTATTCATATCATGTCTAGTACCCATAACACAAGCTCTGCTTAACTTGGGACTAGATGATGTTGTGTGTCAGATGTCTAAAATATTTATTCATTTATTATTTAATTTTCTATGACTTATTTATACCATATTAAAACAAGAAAGCAAGTAAATTAATGTAAAATTAAAAAGTGAAAGTGAAGACAAGTTAAATCAAGTAGATGTCTTGAATGCATGTACAGTAGCTATCCTACGTGGATATTATATGTATATGGCATACGAAAAGGAGGTCTAGATACATCTCGCATGTTATAATGCAATATAGTTAGATGAAATGATTTGAAATTCTCTCTACAGTACGAATAAAACGTCAGCTCAGTGATGTCATCTGACATGCTATCAGCTGTTTTAAAAATATATCTAATTCCAATGATATTATAAAAAATGTAGATATCGCACTATCGCGCGAATATTGTTGCGCACAAATGTAGACAATCGTCGTAATTTCATTTAGTCGGCTAATAGAAGCTAGCGAATAAACACGTTGTCAGAGCGTTTCCGTGAAGTGCATTATTATCAAAATGCCGAGTTGTGTGTTAAGAATGTCTAAAAACTATGGTTCCAAAGTAAATAAAAAGGAAGAGTTACATACCACGGGTAAGTATTTATAAGTTACTACGTAATATTTGTATTTTGTCACGGTTTGGTTTCCCATTTACCGAAATTATTAAATGATATACAGTTTTAATAAAGACGCTTTAAAAAAGGACAGAGGATAAGATTGTAACTGAAATGTGACAAGGACTAATAACGGTCGGCTGGCATGCGTAATAGATTAAATCAAACAGAAGGGATATCGTAGGCACAATACATACCTATCGTCCGCGTCCTCCAGTACCGTCTAATTGATACGCTCATATTACTATTATGTGTTTAGTTGTCATTGTCTTTCAGTTATTATGATGATTATATTATTTGGCAATAATAGTGTTAAAATGTATGTTGGTAAAAAGACAGTGTATATTGTTTTGTATTTTCCAGATATCCAAGTGATGATCTTACGATAATGAAATGCTTGAGAAACACCATGCAGCCCACACAATATGTATTTCGGAAAAGGCAAAGGCCCTAACAAAAACGACAAATATATGTTGATAGTCTATAGCGAATAATTTGAAAAACTATTTATCCTTCTATAACTGTACAAATTTACGGTGTTTTTATATTGTTATTGAAACTAAATCGATAACAATTTTCTTCGTTGTTTTATTATTACTACATTCATTTTTTACGACACTCATTACGATACTGATTGGTACTTTTAGCAAATGGCGATATTCAATGTCATATCTGTATCAATTTTAACGAGTTAGTCCATAATTTTACCACGAACCTCAAAGTGCAACTCGCAAGAAATAGCTATCTCTTTCTTTACCATGCATTCCGTATTATCTTTTGCATTCATAATCGTAATGTATGTTTACACCTTTAAATAAGTACGTCATGTCATACCGCAACAATATCGAACGCCGTTTAATATGAAAGTAACCTATCTTTCTTTATAATGTCATTGTCTAATTCGCTCATTGAGTTGTCATTATCATAACAATATGTAATAATATATGATTCGTAATAAAGAAAATGCTGCAAATAAAAAAATACAAGCTACTTTACATTAAAGTAAACCCTAATCGAAGTCAGAAATAGGAATGATGTAAAAAGTAATAATGTTCATTATATAATATTAAAAAATGCTGTGTCAATGCCTTGCGTCAACGTTGAGGTCCATCGCCAGTTTCCGCTGTCCTTGGTTGCGTGGTGACTGCTGCGTGCGTTGGTTCATTATACTAGTCCACTGTTGATGGCTAATGCAGCTGCGATACCCTTGTGGGTTCATGTAACAAGCGAATGTAAAAACAAAAGAGCCGAATATTACAAATTTCTTCCCGGGTGACAGGATAGGCAAGGCCTATGAAAACCAAGAGTCACTTTTAGTCGTAACTGCGTGTCCGGTTTACTTTCTTTCATAAAGTGTGGAATAAATTACAGAGCATTAAAGTGATATTAAAATTTTTCAAACATCAAAACAATCATGTAATCAAACAGGCATGCGCGTGGGTGGTTAATATTTGCCGCTTTTTCGGCATTAGTAAAATTCCCTTCCTAACTAGTTATAAAAAAATATCGAGCACCGTATTCGATTTTTGTCAGGCTCTTTACAAATTTAATTTATTTTTTACGACGAAGATGTAAAGATAAAAGAATTTATTTTTTGGAAAGCGTTTTTCCTCAATGTTCAACAAAGCTTGCCTTTACAGATACTTGTATAATTAAATTTAATCATTTTGATGATTCGCTTCATTTTTTTTTGTTTATTTTATTTTAAGTTTATTTCTCTTCGTGATGCAAGACGTATTTCATTTAGTTTAGATGGACATTATCCAGAGGTCATGGATTTTGTTCCCACAAACAAAAATGTGACGAGCACAATCATTTATTCACTATAATCACGATACCTGTACCTTTCTAACTTTACAACAACAACTACGGTGTTTTATTAGTAATATTATATTTACGAGTATGTTCATTAGCAGCCTAGTAACTACAATACAGGCTTTATTTGGTTTCACATAAAGCTAACGTGTGTGAGAGATGTAAAATTGTTATTATTAATCATTACTTCTTCGAGATTTTTTTTAGGTAAAATTAGAAAAAAATATTTTGCTTTTACTTGATTATAATTTAATAAACTTCAAACCCGTTTAATCCAATAAAGATTAACGGTAGCTATAAATTTATAAGATGAAAGCGGTATACCTTTGGTTCTTACGAAAAAGCTTTTTTAACCTCAAAGGTGGCCTTTGTGCCGATATTCTGAGTAAGACGAGTTAAAGTACTCTTTGGTAAACCTTCATTCTAATCTACAAATTTAGATTAATTTCATAATAAATCACTTTGCTGCCACAGAAAGCTGTAGTTCACTGTTTGCCTTTAATTATGTAGGAATAAAAATACTCTAGAGGGCTTGTTTAATTTATACGTTACTTTACCCTACTTGTTATGCTAGCAAAGATTTTATGTATTTGCACAAGATTAGTTAGTAAAACTAATTCATTTAAATTCGTTTTAAGTTAAAAAATTAGAAAGTATACCTATATAGAAATCTTGGTTGAAATTAATAAAATATAAAGTACCACTAACTTATAGCATTCCCAAAAGACTGCCAGCATTGCCACGTTGAATAACATAGCTAGGTAGTATAAAAATGACAGATAATTTTCACTTCTAATACGTAGACAACAATCAAAAGCATTGAAAAGAAATTCCTAGACCATATCTTAAAATTATAAATGAGGGCAATTCTGTATAATGTAACCCAGTCTGTGGACTTAAATGATTACAGGCATTTGTAGAGTGATACACATTGACCTTCATAAAACAGAACGTACATACTCAATGATGTGAACGCACTTAATTTGATAGTCAAGTTATGCTATATCCTAAGATGTCGGTAGTCCTTACTTTAAACAAATATTTCGGACATCTTACACACAATATCATCTAGTCCCAAACTAAGCAGAGCTTGTATTATGTAGTTGTTTATGTATTTAAACAACTGATATAAATACATAAACATACATTTTTTGTAAATACATACATATTAAACATAGAAAACACCCAGACTCCGAAACAAATACTTCACAGTTACACAGTTAAACAGTCACATTCACCCATGTCATTTACCTCTTACATCATCACT
Organism: Phragmatobia fuliginosa; assembly: GCA_932526445.1. Taxonomy (NCBI): domain Eukaryota; kingdom Metazoa; phylum Arthropoda; class Insecta; order Lepidoptera; family Erebidae; genus Phragmatobia; species Phragmatobia fuliginosa. The sequence goes on along the minus strand of OW052064.1, from coordinate 6,772,902 downwards.
ACATAGTATAAAACAAAGTCGCTTTCTCTGTCCCTTTGTACGCTTAAATCTTTAAAACTACGCAACGGATTTTTATGAAATTTTCTTTAATAGGTAGAGTGATTCAAGAGGAAGCTTTTTATGTATAATACATGCATAATATAATAGATAATAGTTTTAGAGGTTTCTAATGTGATGTTTTTTACTCATATATTGCAAAACGCTGGCTGTACTCTATGAGATAGATCAAAATAATGTACTACAGTATTGTACATCTTAAAAAGGTCTACTAAAAAGTCCGCAATGGTATATGTCTATCTCTTAGGGATAACCCACAATAACCATTATTTTATTTTTTATTTTTACGAGAAATAACGGTTTATTTACGAAGCGATTATAGGCAGCACAGTATTAATCATTATCCAATTAAGTACCTTAAATAAATTGTGTATTTGATATAGATTAATATGGCCCTTTACAGTATGTAATTTAAAGTAATACTTTTGAAGATATTACTGATTTAAAATGCAGGAACAAAGCAATTCTGGCGGTACCGGCCGGGGCGTGTTAGTTGGCACTGCTGTCGATTTGTCACTATCAGTTAATATCTAAACACAATACTTTATTATAAATTAATATATTAAGGCGGTACGAAGTTCATCGGGTCAGCTAGTTGTAATATAATTTGCATTTTGTATTTAATTTGAATTTTTTTTACTCCATTTTCTATAGATAGTAGATCATCACGGCAGATCTGAAGCCTTTGAAATGTATTTATTTCTTTAATATATAGATTTTGATCTTATATCAATATAAACATCCCATAACGTCCCACTGCTGGACTTGGGTCTCCACTCAGGATAGGGTTAAGGCCATACGTCCCCAGGCTGGCAGAGTATGGGTTGGGCTTTAGCTAGAAATCTTACAGTTGGATGTTTTAAGCCGTTAAAACTAAGTTTCACGACTGTTGATAACATCATCTTATGATAACAACCGGGACTGACTGCTTAATGACTGGCACTGATCGCGCAGTTGTTGATTACCCTCGGTGATTGTTTCCAATCGCCTATGACTTGATCTACAAGCGCTTCCTTTTTACTTCTTAATACAAAAGTTTGTAGTTACAGTTCGATTCACAAAACCATGCACCCACTTTCCGTTACGATGTTACACACCGCACCATAAAAAAAATATTCTCATTACATGTACATATATAGGTAACTTTTTCGCCCGAAGTATCAAATTTAGGGTACAGGATGTGCTTATTGACATTAAGGTTGGGTCCTAATATCATTAAATACTGCCTCGAATCAGTCCCATAACATAAGCTAGAAAAGAGAAAAAATTAAAAGAGACCGTAATAATCTAACTGCATAAATATTATAGTGAGATAGTCTGTTTTTATCAACGGATATTTAAATATTTTAGGACTCGTTCATTAAAGTTTTAAATAAACATTTTATAATTATCAGATATTTTGTATACGTCACTGTTATTTTGAATATATTAAAATGTTTGCCTATTCTTTTCACTAAAATGACATAGTTTAGTGCAAAGGAAGGCTCGAGGCGATGAAGCCCTTCAACCTACTGAGACCTTTATGTACGCTTTAAAATAATGAGCGTTTTACGTTCTTCTAAAGCTAAACATAACAGGGTTACTTTGAGACAGCTATTCACGAATGTCTCTGTCGAGGGTTTCCATACAGCTAAGAAACCACGATACATCTACAAACCCAACAAGTTTTAACAACATTTAAGATAAATAACAAATAATTGGCAATGTGCGTGTCAGGCCATGCGAAGAATAGGGTTCCTTAGTCACCCGTGATGGCAGGTAGATTTCAAATAATGTGCAATAGCAAATTGTTATGTTAACTTATTTTTGTACGAAGTTTTCCAAGTGAGTGCAGTTTGCAAGTCAGGCCCGTATGACTCCTGAAATATTATGTTATCAATACAATAATTTTTTGAGCCAGCCGTTTAGCTTTTAGAGGGGTGGGGACGCCCAATTTTTAAGAAAAAATGCGCTTTCAAGTTGAATAACTCGCACACAGATACCTAAATGTTTTAAAAGACCTCTTCAATGACACCCCACATAATGGGGTAGGCTCGAAAAAAAAAACATCACCACTTAACACGTAGGGGAGGTAATCCAAATAAAAATATTTTTCAAAATTGTATTGTAGGACTTTGTGGACGTAATTACGACATATGTTCTGGCACTAACCGTTTGGGCGGTCGGTTTAGGACGGACGGACGGTCATAACGAATCTATAAGGGTTCCGAGTCATGAACTATGGATCTCTAAAAAAGCCGGTTTCAGTTAAAATAGTCGGTTTCAAATAAAATAGGAAAATTATATAAAAACAATAGAAACAAAAATAACAATATTATTTATTAATAGCGTAGTGTATTTTCGTAGACGTATAAGACTAAGACCGCGTGGAATTCCGCCGACTCCTTCTGCAAGGAAGTTATGCTTGCAAAATAGATGGCGGACCGAAACCGGGAGACGTTTAGAACCACCAGAAATGGTAACGGGCCCTGTTCCGCAGATGACTCAGGCAGGAAAGATCTCCGTCCTCCATAACCGTTAGTCTGGGGGGTCATCCTAGTAGAAGCAGGCCGGGGTGGCTACTGAGCGCGCACTCACTTCTTATGAACTTTATGAACACTATATGAACTGAAAATCATAGCTCCCATTAAGAAGAGAATCACCTGCCAGCCGTAGGTAGATGGCCCGCAAAGTCAAAAAAGGCCTATAAAATGTGTTATTGCAAACCTTATGAAAATACGCTTTTTAAACAAATTTATTAAATTTACATTTCCAATTTTAAAATTCGATAAGGAATCAATTAACAACAATTAACTGAATTTCAAATTAAAACCCTTTGTGGAACCATTAATTTAATTTTATTGCTTGTTTTATACATGTAACTCAATTAGTGATTGTCCTTTAAAACTGATGGCCTTCTAAAATTAACAAACATAAAAAGAGTGACCCTCATAATTAGTAACATTTACATCCGCAACGAAGTTCATTCACCATTTGAAATACCTCTACACGTACTTAAATGTATCGATTTCCTAATCGCCTCCCAATAATATCCTATTGTGTCTGGTTTCCATTCACAGGGAATAGAGTTGTACAAATCGATATTCGCAACTTCCTATTGTTGGCAACTTTATCCAAACTAGAAATCTTATTTGTTGAATTTATTACTAGAGATAGTTACCTGTTTTACAGAAGAAGAAGAATATTTTGATTATTGAAATAATATAAACTTAGCATTAGTTGACTGTGCCCAATCCATGAGATACTGTTAAATACTTTGCTAATGTGATGTAATTTATCAATTTATATATAACATTGATTGTACAGTGTACTATTTTCTACTTTCGCTTTAAATTTACAATGACAATTTACAATAAGAATGACATATTCTGTGTGAATACTGTTCTGCGTTTTTAAAATGATTTCTTAAAAAACACATCTGTCGATGACTATATACAATTACTAGTAGGTACTAATAAGTGTCTATAAATATCAGCAATTCATAATTAAAATAAGAATCATGTATTTTTGATAAAAATTAAATCACAGAATAACTCTTTTTAGGGTTCCGAAGCCAAATGGCAAAAAACGGAACCCTTATAGATTCGTCAAGTCTGTCTGTCTGTCTGTCTGTCTGTCTGTCTGTCTGTCTGTCTGTCCGTCCGTATGTCACAGCCAATTATTTCCGAAACTATAAAAGCTATACTGTTGAAATTTGGTCAGTCGATGTATTCTGTGAACCGCATTAAGATTTTTACATAAAAAAACAAAAAAAACAATACATTTTGGGGGTCTCCATACTTGGAACTGAAACTCAAAAAATTTTTTTTCATCAAACCTATACGTGTGGGGTATCTATGGATAGGTGTTCAAAAATGATGTTGAGGTTTCTAATATCATTTTTTTCTAAACTGAATAGTTTGCGCGAGAGACACTTCCAAAGTGGAAAAATGTGTGTCCCCCCCCCCTCTAACTTCTAAAATAAGAGAGTGATAAAACTAAAAAAAATATATGTTGTACATTAACATGCAAACTACCAACGAAAATTGGTTTGAACGATATCTAGTGAGTAGTTTTTTTTTTAATCCCTACTTAATATTATAAATGCGAAAGTACCTCTGTCTGTCTGTCTGTTACGCTTTCACGCCTAAACCACTGTACCAATTTTGATGGAATTCGGTATGATGATAGAACTGAACTTGGGAAAGGACATAGGCTACTTTTAACTGCAATAATCGAGATACAAAGACCAAAGCTAGGTGAATAAAATAATACATAAATCGAAGATGTCAAAATGTATCACTGTTTACCTCCTGTCAAAACTTCACAGGTTGCTAGGAATAACACACTTGCATGGCAACCATAATGATAGTTTGTAAATGACATATAGACCAGTAGACCAGGGTACATAATTTTTGAAAACAAATAAAATTATAGTAGGATGAAACCTATTGGAAAAGGAGGAGAATATTATAAAAATGAAAGGAAAAATAATTGACGGGCGATCTGAGGTCGGGAAGGGGAAGGGGGGGGGGGAGGTTTTCGGGTCCTTTAACCGGGGCGTGAAAAAGCATCTCACTAAGCCGTCATAGTGTGGGCCGCCATACATTATTGTCCGCATTCGCAGCAAGTGTGGTAGCCCCGACTCTTGGATTCTGCTCATGCTTTCCATCAGGCAGGGTAGAGTCAGATTGGATGGCTAAATAAATGGCTAAATACAACAAAGGGTAAAAAACGGTTTATCTCGATTTCCGGCAAAACTACAAGGAAAAAAGTTAAATGGCAAAGTTGTAGGTAATTAAAAGATCTACAACTTTTTAGGGTTCCGAAGTTTATGACTTCGAACCCTTATAGATATGTCATGTCCGTCTGTCCTTCCGTCCGTCCGTCCGTCCTCGACTTATCGTCCAAACAGTAAGTGCTAGAAAGATTAAACTTTGCATGAATATGTATTGTAATTACGTCGACAAAGTGCTACAATAAAATTATGAAATATATTTTTATTTAGGGTACCTCCCCTACACGTAAAGTGGGGATGTTTTTTTTTCTCACGGCTACCCCATCATGTAGGGTATCATTATATAGGTCTTTTAAAAACATTAAGGGGTTGTTTAGACGATTTTTTGATTTAGGTATCCGTTTGCGAGAAATTCCACTTTAAAGGCCACTTTTTTGTAAAAACAGGCCGTCCCGCCCGCCGAAAAATTTGTGATAGTGGTCCATATAATGAACTTTAAATGAAAACTATAACGAATTAAATGACTTTGTTAGTTCAGGAGTTATAGAGGCTTAACTTTTACAATGCGCTTTCTTGGAAAAGTCATACAAAATCAACGCATTAATACGTAAACAAAACAATTATCCATTGGATACGATTTCTAATCCAAGTACCATTATGGGTGACTGAGGAACCCTTTCCTGTGCGTGGCCTGACACGCACTTGGCCGATTTTTTTTACTGTACACAAGTTGAGATAAAAAAATATTAACATTACTGCTACTACAAGGTACATCGGAATGTTTCGTAAGCTCGAAACACATTTTAATTTAACACGATTTTCTCATTTTCAGTTTCCACCAGTTGTGTAATGTTAAAGCAAAAATGTATAAATATCTGTGTAAATTTAAATTTACAAAGATTGTTGAGAATGAAGGTAGTACTTAATACCCACAATGTTCATTTCTTATTAATTTTAACCGAATTCAATAAAGATAGAGATTCTCAATGTATGTGTTTCATTTATGTTTTCTCATGACTTCTTACTTACTATCGATTTTGATTACTCTACTGCCGTATATGAAATTCGGCAGAAGGTGTCTTTTGTTTTGTTTGAGAACATTTTGTATTATGTCGGCTTTTTGTTATATTTTTGTTTATTTTTATACGAAAGATGTCCTTTCGTATAAACATGAACGTATTTTGTTAGTTCGGATTTCGTGTCACCAATCTATTGGTTGACACAAAATACGATTCTTGTCTTTGTACTTACAATCATAATTATGTTTTATGATAATGAATGAACCCATTATTAGTATTCAATACTTATTTTTTAATTTCCTGACGTTTCGAGCACTGCAGTACACGACATTAGTTTCCATTTAATTTCATGTTTATTGCGATTGAGTAATTTATAATATTTTTGATTTTCATGTTAACTCTTGCATTACAGCCATGTCTTGCTGACTTGAATGTATTAAAGTTGACTTATTGTTGGATCAAGGAATATGGTCCCTGGTCAAAAGCAACCGTTTTTCTGTCACTTTGTGTTTTACAAGATGTGAATGTGAAGAATGTTTTACATTACTGTATGGGTATTGGAAGCAATATTAATTTTGATTTTATTATCACAAATGTGTCTTATTCAAAGTGGCAGTAAAACAGCGAGTTGATTGTAAATAAAGTTGTACAGTATTACCCAGTCTTTTTACTAATACTTTAGAAGTTATACAGTTATATGTATAAAAAGAGATGAGGTCATTCACTACTGTTAATTATGAAAAAATCTCCCAAAATTTTGCAAAGATAGAAAATTTTTAAAAAAGTTTTAATTTTGATTGTAACAGTGTAGTTATGAGTGTGTTTTCATGTCCCCATTTATCTTATATAGACGTAGATGTGTGCAAATTTAATATTGTCTGTGACAGTCCAGTATGGCATCTGTGCAATACAGTGTGGTATGTGGACAAGCGGTTTACGAGCGGCCTAGTTTTTAACACTCCTAGCCTTGTTGTACGAATGAACAATAAAAATTTCACTTTTGCTACTGTAATTACTTTAGTGTTTTAGTACTGACTTAGGCTTTATATAATTTTGTGCAATATTTTTTTATGTATTTGATTCATGTTATGAATTTTGTATTAGTTCTGAACTTAAAGTTAAAAGACTACTAGATTTTGCCTATGGCTTCGCGTGTATGGCAAAACTTAAAGTATCTATTTCCATGGATGTTTCGTGTCGTTCGTTACATATTTCACACGATACAGTTGAAACCGGAGTAGCAGTTTTACCATGAAAGCGTAACAGACAGATAGACAGAGAAAAAGACCGAGTCACTTTCGAATTATAGCCTAAGGGTATGAACGAACAAACAAAACCCTTTTAGACGTAATATATAAATTACAAATATCCATTCTAAAAAATATTGTACCTAAGAAGTATATAAAAATAAAGAGTATGTATAATAGTAAATTATTTAATTATTGTAAGGTTCCTTCAGTTTTTGATAAATATAATTTAATGATTGTGTGCTAAGGTCACGACCGGTTTCACAGATTGCACAAAAGCTCACGACCCGATCATTTACACACACTAAAATATCTACACCATTTTAATTTACATCAATATAACAGCAGACATGGTACGCCTTGTGCAGTATGTGTTGTCGAATGTCTTAAACTCCCATCCACAAGAGAGATTGTTGAAATATTATTGTTTTCAGCAAGAATAAGTTAATCTCGCACTGTCAGAAAGATATTTTGTTAGGGTACTTATTACAATTTCCATCCACCCTGGATGGAAATTGTAATAAGTGATATTTATTTCTTTAAACAGTCGAATTACTAGTCACCGATAAGCTCTAGATGGGTTTATGAGACTAAGGTAAACAAAATCCAAATTTTAATGTAAAGTTTTTGAAAAAAGAATACGCAAACCACAAAACTAACGAGCCAGTCAAAAGTTATCGACTTTTTATTTTTCAAAATTAAAATTTAAGAAACAACAAGCTCTAGTTTGTACGGTGAGTGAGTAAGTGATTTATGATTTTATCTACGAGAGACAGGTACTAGGTATACACGTAGAATTTGGCTAATGGTTCTTGTATGTACACCTTCACTAAAATCACTTAAAAGTACTAATAGATAAAATTAATGTGATACTCTTCAATTGTGATTAAATCATAGAAATCACTTATAAGTGCTAATAGTTAAAACTGGTTATATTTTCAATTCATATTTATAATGTAGTTCAGTTTCAGATGAAATAGATATTGCTGTTGTTGGCACGCGCAATTATGCCGGTGACTGACAGCAGGATGGCGACCAACCGTATCGATTCACATCGCATGGTTCGCCAACTGAATCATAATGACTGTTAACAGGTTGGGTTTTAATATTCAAACTAGCTTTTGCGCATTGTTATTTTAGGTAAATGAAGGTAAATTTTCTTCTTATTATTAAATGCTAAATTATATTTATTTCTGCAAGTAAATCTTTTTAGACATTTTTACAAGTCGATTATTATTATAGATTCCTTCAGAAGATTTCTTAAAATGTCTTTAACAATTTTTTCTTCCTGGTTTCTAGTTAACATTTCTATATTTTTCTAATCTTCGTTTTTAGGGTTCCGTAGCCAAATGGCAAAAAACGGAACCCTTATAGATTCGTCAAGTCTGTCTGTCTGTCTGTCTGTCTGTCCGTCCGTATGTCACAGCCAATTATTTCCGAAACTATAAGAGTTATACTGTTGAAATTTGGTTAGTCGATGTATTCTGTGAACCGCATTAAGATTTTTAGAGCCCTTGACAAAGGTCGACGTCCGGCCTACTAATGGCTGCAATACCCTTGCTACGTGCTTTGCTAGTTCGTATGTAGGTGAGCCTATCTGACTCACAATTGGTCTTACCCTCACGAGACGTCACCCCACCGGGGTTTGATTTGATTGAATCGAATCGATTAAAACCACACATTGTGCCATCCTGAAATATTAGGAGTCGTCTAGAAACAGATTTTATTATGCCATCTGGCCACTTCCAGCGCCTGCACGCACTGATACGGGCATGAACATATGGAAACTCTCAATTAAGTGACGTACGTCACACGCAGACGTTGCCTCCTCTCAGCTGGCCATTGAAGCGAATGGAGAGGAAAACCCGTCCCGTCATTCCGTAGCCACACTCATGGCGGCATGAGGCGCTGATATACGTGCCTCCGCCACCCAGTTCGCCGTTGTCCTCAAGGGGCCTTCTCAGCCGTCTCCTTTTGCGAAATAGCATCTTCGCAGAAGGTTGCGACCGCCTTAAAACAACTGTCGCAACCAGCCATGGCGGCCAGTTGCGAGAGATCTTCTCCGGTAAGGGCCGGCGCTGCGTCGTCCATGCCATAGACAGAAATGAGATCAGACCAAATGTGATCCGCAAATATTTATTTCGGAATTTGGGTGTTTTCTATATATAATATGTATGTTTTACAAAAAAATAGTATTTTTATGTATTTATATCAGTTCTCTGGTACCCATAATACAGGTTCTGTTTAGCAGGAATGTCGTTGCATGTAAGATGTCCGAAATTTTTATTTATAAAATTTATTATATTTGTTTAGACGTATAAAAGAATACATAAAAATACTTATCTCCCAACAGGAATAAAAATACTACACAAAGTTTTTATTCTTTTTTGTTTGGCCGATTTTGGCCCTTGCAGTATCGACAATATAATCTGATCCGTCTTTTCTATGATAAATCGCCACGGTATTATGTACTATTTTATCAAGACCCAATATTTTCCAGTGCACAGTAAAATAAGGGATCGCTATTCGTTCAACGCGACTTAATAATAGTATACCACAATGTATTTTTTCTTTTTTAGGGTTCCGTAGTTCATGTCAGTCAGTCGGTCAGTCAGTCAGTCGGAACCCTTTTAAATTCGTCATGTCCGTCCGTCCGTCCGTCCTCGATCTACCGCCCGAACGGTTGAAGTTAAAAAGTTGAAACTTTGGATAAATATGTGTTGTGATTATGTCGACTAAGTGCTACAATAAAATTAAAAAAAAAAAAAAATTGGAATACCTCCCCTACACGTAAAATTGGTTTTTTTTTTCTCGTCTACCCCATCGTGTGGGGTGTCATTAGATAGGTCTTCTAAAAATATTTTGAGATTGTTTTTATCATTTTTCGATTTAGTTATCCGTTTGCGAGTTATTCAACTTTAAAGCGCGTTTTTTTTGCAAAAACAGGGCGTCCCCTCCCCTCTAAAATCTAAACAGCGGGCTCAAAAAATCTGAAAAAAATCACAATAGTAGTCCATGTATTGAATTTTAATAGGGTCTTTGATAACTTTTGTATTTCAGGAGTTATAGGAGATTAACTTGTAAAATGCAGTCATGTGGAAAACTTCGTACAAAAATAAAGAAATTTATGTAAACCTTAAAATATCTATTGGACACGATTTTAAATCAACCTACCATTATGAGTGTCTACAAAACCCTATTCTATGCGTGGCCTGACACCCACTTGGCCAATTTCTTTTTATTTTCTCTACAGGATCTATTTTTTTGTAGTGTAATACGATTTATGTATATATTTATAACTTAAAATAAACAGATTTTCCCCAAAATGAACCTATGTCAAAGTATATCCAGTATTTGAACAAAGAATATTATTATTATTATTGCGGTTAATCTCCAAAACGGCTGCAAAACTCAGATAGACAAAAAATATTTAAAATTTTTGACTGTTTTTCCGTCTGTGTGTCTGTCTGTAAGCCTATTTGCTCTAGGTAATCTCTAGAACGGCTTTACCGATTTTAACGAGACTTTCAATGCCACATAGCCCAGGACATAAGGAGATACTAACACTACTTTACTCTGATATTTGTTTCAAAGGTACCACAGCAACCGCGGGTAACACCACGGGCGCAGCTATTATCATAATGATAATAAAAATCATCATCAGCCTATCGCAATCCACTGCTAGACAAAGGCCTCTCCATTTGCATGCCACTTCGTTCGATTCTTCGCATCTGGCATCCAGCTCCTGCCAGCCGTCTTGCGCAAATCATCACTCCACCTGGCCTGTGGACGTCCTACACTACGTTTGCCGAGACGCGGTCTTCACTCAAGAACCCGTTTACCCCAACGGTTATTGGTTCTAAGGCATATAACTAGCCCAATGCCACTTCAGCTTTCAAATCCTGTGGGCTATGTCGATGAATTTATATTGTTTGTTCTCTGTGGTAACACCTCGTTCCTGACACGATTAATAAAACGAAACAATTCGTGAATTAATGGAACTACATATAAGACATCTCATTACTTTTGCTATATCAACACAGGTACGGTAATAATGAAGTTTTTCCTTCCGCTAATAGCAGATAAAACGGTTAGATATAGTAGGTATGTGGTTAACCGAAGGGGATGATATCAAATGAACTTCCAAATCTAATACACATTTATACTTTATAGGTAGTCACGCATTTTACAACTTAAACATCATGTACCGTGACGGCCCGGCAATTTTATTGCTCTGACAGGTGCAATCGGTTATAAAGAAAGTCTGAGATAATATCGCGTATTTCAGCTTCATGGACAGTCACAGGTGGAGAGTTAATACAGTTTTAATGTACATACACATAAAAATCCAATTGTTATTAACTTATTCGCTCCAATTGGTACGTATTTCTGACCATCAAAGGCGTCTACAGTTATTATCCAACACAACAACTTGAGTCAACATTGTATCTTCAAATGTTTTCGGTACGTGTCCTAATAAAATACCCCGAGAAGTTATTTGCTATTGCTAACCAGAACAGAACATAAACAATCCTTTATTCATTGTTGTAACCTTGTTTATTTTTGTTAAATCAGCTGTATTTTTGCTAGTTTACTTTTTTTAGTTGATTAGATACTTGGCCGTCAACCATTTCGTTGAAATATACTTATTTTAAGAGTCATGTAGTATATGTTATACTTTTTAGTCACTATCAACATGTATTTTAAGACAGATCGTTCTTATAGGTTAAATAAACATCAAAGGCCTGTTTCACCACTTGCTGATAAAAACCCTGAGAGACTTATGTAAAATGATTTGTCTGTAGAATAACTGTGCCTTAAGTCTAGCTGTTATAGTTAACTTTTCGTTACAAAAGAGTTTCGTATTCACATCTGTATTTGTAGCACTTACTTGCAGTTTATATATTTAAATTTCATAATATTTTTTCTAAAGTTCTTATATTTTTGGTTGGTTATTGGTTGGTTTTTAAAACATATAATTTTTAACTTCTAATGAAATAATATTATCGCATTTATTAGGTCAAGCATAATCGAATATTTAATTTATACCGATTTTCAGTTACAAGGTAGTAGAATATAGCTGAGAGTTATATTAAGTCTAAATGATCGACACGTTCGGAAGATTAGTAACCATTGTTATAGATTAAAGGTTTAAGAATTAAAGATAATTTATAAAACTATCTATTTAATTGAAAAATGTAGCACCGTGTAGATTTATTTATACCTTGGCACAAAAAGAAAACAATGGTATAGTAGATCGAAGCCCCCTTTAAGGAGGCCTATTATGTGAGACTCTAAATTATGGGTTTAAGAGGTTAAATATGTGTAAAAGACGATGGTTACAGATTGAAATTAGGTTTTCTGATTCAGGTACTCGTTTACGAGTTGCCTAAATATAAATCGCATTTTTCATTGGAATAGGACGTTCTATTTAGCCGTTTAGCTTTTAAAGGCGTTTAAAAGTCAAATGGCTGGTTTGAAAATTGAGAAAAGTATGATGGTAGTACGTGTGATAAATTTTAAATAAAAATTATAACGGCCTATTCAACTTTGTTAGTTTAGGAGTTATAGAGCCGTAATTTGAATAAAAACTGAAAACAAAATAAACTTTCTATAACTTGGCTAGCCTAATTTACGATTACATAGATATAAATTTTTGTCCTTGCATTCTCGGGATAAAAAATAAATAAAAATTAAACAGAGTAACGACATAATATAAGTCCTATGGAGCAAGGTCTGGCGAATACGGAGGTTGACGAATGGTTTCTAATTGCAGTACCTGTACACTTAAAACGGTTTCTCTTGCTGTATGAGGCCTCGCGTTATCATGTAGCATTAATGGTATAGATCGATTCATGAGTCGGGACTGTTTTACTGTAAGTTTTGCTATCATTGTTGGGAGTTCGGCCCATAGACATCTGCCGTTATTGCTTGACCAGATCGAAGAAAGTTATAGTGAATAACAACATGCTGAGACCACCAAACAGTTACCATTACCTTTTTATTGGTAAGCTTTGCTTTAGTTTGACCTGGGGTCAGCCATTGCAGTTTTCGCTTACGGTTATCCTAAAGAATCCACTTTTCATCACATGTCACAATTCAATCCAATATTCTTTCATTTCTGTATCGATTCAACAAGGCAAAACAAGTTTCCATCACGAAAGCGTTTAAACCAAAATCGCACGGTGCGTTCATTGGCAGTCCCCTCTCCAAACGCAACATTGATATTTCTAGCTGTTTCTTCAGCGTTAGTTCCACATCGGAACTTGTATTAAAAATATTATTTCATACTTTTACCCCTATTTCATCAGGGAAAGTTAAAATAGAAAAGCTTTGGGACCCTTTAAGTATATATTACGATTAGATTAAAAAAAACTGTTTATATGATTTTTGATAATAAAGTTTGAAAATGACATTCGTTTAGAATATTGCTGATACAACAACAACAACGTCCCACTGCTGGGTTTGTATCTCCACTCAGGGGCTCTCAGGTCAGAGGTTAAGGCCATATTATTATGTCCCCACGCTGGCCAAGTGCGGGTTGGGGACTGGCAAGACACTTTGTGGCTATGTAAACTTACCGTTAGATGTTTTTAAGCCGTCCGAAGGCCTCTACCTAAGCTTCACGACTTTTGTCAGATAACAACCAGAACCGACTGCTTAACGTGACCTCTGAATCACGTAAATATTCATAACATATCATGCCACAAACGGTCAAGCTTCTAGTTCTGACCGCGCGAAAGACAAATGATAGATTACTGTTATACGAGTACATAAATATATGTGAATCTTGTTACAAGGAAATTGGCAAATAAATAAATTTTATAAGCACATTAAAAACTAACTGAATCCCACGCGATATTACCCGCAGCTGTTTTTGTATATCGTGAGTAAAGCCCGGTTTCCACCGCGAAAGGGTAATGTGCGGGAAATGGCAAGCGGAACGGACTCCTTTTAAACAAAATAGGTTTGCATTCCCACCAACAAAGAGTTTCGCCACTGCAAGTGGATAATGACAGAGCGGACTCGACGGAGCGAGCTGAACGGAAAATAAGTAATGAATAGTCAATTTCCACAGAGAGCGAGTTCAGTTGGAGTTTTGAACTGGTTACATGCGGTAGTGTTTTGTTGAGTGAATTCGCTATGTTATCGAGTGATACCGAATCTAGTGAGGACAGTGACTATGTATACTGAAAGAAAAAGAATATATTATTATTTCTCAAGCTCAGAAAATTACGTGCAAAACGGAGATTGGTTATGTCGGCACATTCAAGAAAGTCGTACAGCTTTTATAAATCTAAATCATATTATTACCACAAACAATGTTAACAATGCATTGGCGCCCGCGCCGGCAGCGGGAGGGGCGGGGAAAGGAGCGTGGGGGGTGGTGGAAACAGCAGCGTTAAGCGCGTCCATTCTAAATTCAAACTAGTCACAGACAGCGGACACATGTTACTCGGTCCACTCCGCTCAACACTATTTCGGTGGAAACACTACTAAAATTCAATTGCGAGTTGAAAGGACTCATTAATTACTCCGTAGTTCATTTTTTCTCCTTTCGCCCTCGTTGTCAACTCTTGATTGGTGGAAACACATGTATGCAGTTTTGTTTTGCGAGGTAAAAGGATTAATTAATGGGTCCGTTCCGCTCGCGGTGCAAACCGGGCTTAATACCGCTGAGCGAAGCTAGTCTATAAAAATTGCCCTAAGTTACTCCTTAGGTCATCAGTTTTCTGCCAGAGAAAGTCCTGTTTAAAATGGTACAGCCATTCCAGAGATTAGTCGGAGCAAACAGACAGACGAAATATTTTAAAATTGCCTTTTTGATGTTAGTACCTATCGTATATACTTTGTTAATATATGTATTTAGTAAAAAACTGTTCCTTTGATATTACATGCTGACAAATTTTTTTTTATGAATAGATTTAATACAAAAAAAGAGACTGATAATTTGTTATTATACCTAAATGCAGATAAAGTTAATGTATTTTTAGAAGTATATACTTCTAAAAATACAATTTATTACAATTTAAAAAGAAAAGTATTTAACTTTTTTATAATATCTATTTTTATTATTATTTCTAATTCCTCTTCGAAAAACTTTACACTGCAGTAGTGTTAATGGTATGTATTCAGTTTACCGATATTACCAAAGTAATATTAGTGATACCACTGGTAAAAAAAAATTGCTAGAAAGGTTTACTGGTAAAAAGGTTATGTTTTTCATTTATTTACATTCACCATTGCTGGTTTTTGTTCATTTTCAATTAATAATATCAAGTTGCCAAATTACACAAAGACAGTCTTAATTCAATTGGAGTTCTCATTGTTTATTCTGTCTTTATTGCTTTCGCAATGACAAAGAAATGAGGGGATGTAGGAATTTGAAACAAAAAAATGTAGACGTTCATAAGATTATTAATTATTTGGACAGACAAAAACACGTCAAAGGGGTTTAGGGTTTCGTGAATTCATGATGTAGAATTCCGTCGTTACATTGACAAAAATGAAACATGTTTGTACATCCGTATATCTCAGTTCACAATGTTTCCCACAAGAGTCATCTAGAAAGCTAGAAATCGGCAATGTCACATGAACTGTGTGAATGAGTTCTGTTGCTTAAATCGCCAGCTCACTTCGGCTTGCTAATCCTTTATGTCATTAATCTTAGTTTCTGTCGAATTACCTTGATTCTATTACAATCTCTCAAAGAAACGCCGAGCAAAGCACTCTCCATAGCCCGCTGTGCGGCATTAAACTTGTGCACCAACCGTACCGTGAGTATCCACGTTTCAGCTCCTTCGAGAATACGAGTAGACATTTATAAAAATAATACAATTGAAGTGACGGCCTTTAATAAATAAAATTTCTTAAGTGACTCAAAATATCACAAAAGCCTTATTGTAAGAATAGCTAATTTATTATAATATTTAATTTTGTTGATATACATACAATACTTGTATTTTATTTTTGCAGAACACCACAAACGTAACGGTAATTTTAGATACGTGTGCCTATTTTGCGTGTAATCTACACGGTTACAGGTTATACTGAAATACACTTGTATTTTTCAATCTATGTTTGGTCTATGAAGGCCTACAATATTTATCTACTAACTAATTCAATCTATCGCAACCGGTAATTGCTTTCCAGCCATTTAATCAGTTAAATGGCTCGAAAACAGTCACTGATTTCGGATTTGGTATTTGGATACTAAGGAAACTGGGATATGGACGCAATAAGATAAGGAGGAGAGTAGACAATAATATTTTAATTCGATAATAAAACCCATATAATCCTTTTTAGTGTTCCGAAGTTCATGGTTCGGAACCCTTATAGTTTCGTCATGTCAGTCCGTCCGTCCGTCCATCCGTCCTTGACTTACCGTCTAAACGGTTCGTGCTAGAAAGATTAAACTTTGCATGGATATATGTTTCTATCACGTCGGCAAAGGGCTATGATAAAATCACTTAAAATATTTTTATTTAGGATACGTAACATACACACATAAAGTGGAGATGTTTTTTTCCTTGAAACCAGGACTTTCAGCATGCGAAGCAGACACTAAGTTACACCCCCGGTAATTTTGTACCTCAAAATAACAGTCCTGTTGAGGCAGTGGTATTTCATCGTGTGGGGTATCATTAAATAGGACTTTTGAAAACATTGAGAGGTTACAATTTTTTTAAAAAGCACTTGTTTGCACAAACATGGCATTCCCCCCTTCTAAAAGATAAATGGCTCGCTCGAAAAATTAAAAAAAAAACATGATAGTAGTCCATAATATGATAAACTTTAAAGAAAAACTATAACGGCTCAGATGACCTTGTTAGTTCAGGAGTTATAGAGGCCCAACTTGTGAAATAAGCTTACTAGGAAAATTTCATACCAAACTAACGCATTAAAAAGTAAACATAACATTTATTAACTATTGCGTTACGTTCCATTAAAAATACTTGGCCAATTTTTTAATGCCTTGATATGGATTAGGTAAAAAACTATATAATTGATATTATACACAGACTCCTAATTATTAAATAGTACTACTAGCTGTCGCCCGCGGCTCCGCCCGCGTGTATCTCGATTATCGCGGTAAAAAGTAGCCTATGTCCTTTCTCAGGCTCTAGACTATCTGTGTACGAAAGTTGACTGCACGGTTAGCCTAGTGGTTTAAGTGGTCGACGGGTTCAAATCCCACACAGGACAACACTGTATGATTCTCAATTTGTTTTTCTAAGGCTGTGTTGTTGTGTGTCCGTTTTATGTATGATTTTAAAGTCCCCAGCGCTACAGGAAGCTTATTCCTAATTGGGGAGTTTTTTTAAAGAAAAGAGGCAAAGATAAATTATTCAAATCGGTAGTTTTGGCATAAAAGCGTCATAGACAGACATATAGCAGGACAGTGCTACTTTCACATTTGTAATATTAGAGAGGAAGTAAGTAAGGGTTACAAAATAAAAAAAATATATAAAAAACTATTATAGCAGTGTTCTACAGAAAGAGCCATTAATCCACCTCACTAGAAAGATTCAAAATTGTTATAGGTATTTACGTGTTCAATCGCCGCAGGAGACTCTGAAAATGATCTCCGTCCTCCATAAGCGCATGCCTGAGGGTTACAGGTGACGCCATCTGTCACCCTAGCAGAAGCAGACCCGGGTGGCGTTGTGAACTAAAAACGGAATATCGGGATTCCCAAACAAAATCTAGAAGCCGTAGGTGGCCCCGGGGTGCATTGGGGTTTCAGGGACCTCCTTTCGTGAGTGTACCTGATTCCTCGGCTCATATTACCCGAGACGGCGTGCTGTTTTAGTCATTTGAGTCTGACATAGCCACCAACCAACCGTCTGTGAAATCCACACGAAAAAAGGGTAGTACTGAGCAGGTCAAACTGGCCCACTCGTGCTGAAATCTGCATGGCTCTACAACCTGACTACTTTACCTACGAGTATATTAAATACTCAAGATTTTGAAGCCCAAAATAAGAACGCATATAATAAATAGTGGGATTTTCTAAGGATATACTATATGGCTCTTTCATGTTTTTTTTTTCGGTAAGTTTAATAAACACGTTTGAAGTTTTATTTCAGTTGCATATTATAACAGTGTTGTCTTTACTGTCTTTGTTTCCAATAATAAATTAAAATATGTTAAAAAAATAATTGCATACATTTAAACTAACTCCTCCTAACTACATTGTAGATTTAATAACATAATAAGAGTGTTACGAGCAGTCTTATCCCCACACACATAATATTATACCAACGAAAATCAAGAAGTGTATAAGACTTACTTACACTTTACTTCATTTAGCTTAGAAATATCGTCACATTTTTTAAATGTCAGTGTTCATAATATTACGTTTCGTTGGTCATAAATACCGCTCACAACACTCACGAGAAAGGTCAATAGGGAACGTGACCTTTGTAGATCACCTCTACGGAATTAGTATATTTAGATATTTTGAGATAACATGTATTTATGTACATACAATCTAGATTTTTAAGTCGACAGTTAATGTTCTTTATAAAGACCACTTTTATTTAATTTTATTCTTTAAATGCCTCGGAACGATATATTTCAAATATATTATATATTTTTTTTGTCAAATATGTTCAATAAGAAAATAATATTCTGGTAACGTAATACTTTTACGTGTCTAATTTGAATTTCCTTGGAAAAAATTCCTTTGAATATGAAGGGAAGGTACGCACTTCCTTATTTTACTTTTAAATATAAATTGCCCACTTCTCTTGAAAGAAACAACTCTCCCTAACTCTGTGTAAATACAACATAAAAGATAAAAGAAGCCTTGTTTATAACATTATATTATTTGCATAACATCAAAACGAAGAATTTGATCAATTTATTTTTTATTCCCACAAAAGTCATTAGACGTAGCTCCAATAGGCAAAGGCATAATTTTCTTAATGAGACACCGGTGTCTGCGGTAGCTAAAAATACCCCACTTGCCAAGTTACAAACGTTTTTTGTTTTTTATTCTATATTCTATGTCTTGTTCATTGATTAATGTCACTCAGTCACGTGATCAAAACAAAATATTAGATAATGATTTAATGAAACAAGAGAATAGAATAGATAACGAAAAACTTTTGCAACTTGCCTAGGGGGCTGAACTATAGACGACCAATAGTAAACAAAATGAAAAGAAATCATATAACCTTATCTTGGAGATTGCTGATTCTCAAAGCGAAACATGAATGTATTTACCTTTAGAAGTTCTGTTCAGTGGTAATCTTATTCATAAGTAAATATGTACTCAATATTATTATACTCTGTCCATTCCTATAATATCTTTTAGAAAATTCAACAAATTTTGAAATTAGTGACGCCCTCACACGCCACCGATTCGATTTGAAATCAAAATCAATCGATCTAATATTCTTTAAGTCAGTATTGTAAATAAATAAAATGTGCACTATTATGATATAATGATTGGCCCAGAACAAAGAAAACTTCCTAATAAAGTTACTTGAAGGTCGGTTTAGTTGAATATTATGTGATTTTTCAAATGTATTTTCTCATAACTCTGGATTTAAGCGTTATTAACCACGCGTTTCAAAGTTAAATTTTACTAACGTGTTACATTCATGTAAATGTACTTTTTAATCAATAACTAAATACTTTGTATAAATTTTGATGTATGTTTGTCAATAGTTTACTTTAAATATTTTCTGAACATATTGTTTGATGACGGTAGTTGATAAAATACATACACGTATGTAGGTATGTTTTGCTCACCTTTCGTTGCCTATAAAAACTGTTTATTAATGGTAAAGTAATCATTATTACTTTTAACTATATATTTAAAATAAATATTGATATATGTTTGTATTAACAGTTAACTTTAAACACATTCTGAAAATAATGTACTTTGATGAAGGTACTTGATTAAAATACATGTGTCGAACTTGTTTTCGTCACCTACACAAGCGAGGGTTCCGACTGCACAGACAGACTTCTCGTCGAGACGTGGACCAGTACGGAGCTCTCTACTATTCAACCAGTAATTGAGGATATTATATAGATTTAAAAGCTAAGCATATAAATTTCAC
The DNA here is from genome assembly GCA_932526445.1 of Phragmatobia fuliginosa. NCBI lineage: Eukaryota > Metazoa > Arthropoda > Insecta > Lepidoptera > Erebidae > Phragmatobia > Phragmatobia fuliginosa. The sequence continues at coordinate 6,752,786 of OW052064.1, read as the reverse complement.
TTTTATGTATTTCTTTTTATGTATGCAATTCGTGTCGTTGACGTAGCAGTGAACGGTCGTGTGCTATATAAACATAATTTATACGTCTACCTACAATGGGATTTAAAAAATGTTTCAAATGTAATAAAAATATTACAAAAAAAGCTCCGGGATTAGAATGTAGCAGGTGTGAAAAGGTGGTTCATGCTGATGCAGCATGTGTAAAGCTCTCTAATAAACAACTGAATACTCTGCGAAATTCCCAGGGACTTGAATGGAGCTGTGAAGACTGTGTAAAAAATTTGTCTAGTAGATCTTCCTTCATGGTTCCTCAGGAGGACGACGGCGAAGACGACGACTCCGAGGCAAGTGGTCGAGGTAATCCTCCTGCAATTGATACGAGAAAGCTAGTTCAAGATATCAGCCGTGAAGTTAAGAAAGCATTTAAGGAGGAACTGGGTTCCCTGGAGACTGCACTGGAGTTTATGAGTGATCAACTTCATGCTATGGAGCAATCTATAAAAAACCAGGATGGAAAAATTAAAGAACTAGAACATAGAAATCAAGATCTGCACAACAAAAATACCAATTTAGAATTAAGGGTATCTACGCTTGAACAACAAATACATACAATGGAGCAAATGACACTCACTTCTTCCATAGAAATTGCAGGTTTACCAGAGATAACTTTTCCAAATGTTAACCCACTGCTGGAAAAAATTGCTTTAAACCTGAAGGTGAATACACAAGATATTAAATCCTTTCAGCGTCAACCAGGAACCAAAGAAAAACCGGGACCAATCATTGTGGAGATGAAGAGCAAAGAAGCCCGGAATCATTGGATTGAGGCTGGGAAAGAGAAACATCTTACAACGGGAGTACTTCAATTAACTGCTGCTAAAGACAAAATGGAGCAAAGAATCTTAATCCGCGAAGCCCTGACCAAATATACAAAGACAGTCTTGTATAATGCTAAGTCTAAACTGAGTAACTCGTGTCAGTTTGTTTGGTGCAAGGATGGTAAGGTATTAGCTAGAAAAACATGTAATAGCAGAATATATCACATTCGGTCAATTCGAGACATAGATCACATTCAAAAATACATAAATGCAAACAATTCACCGTCAAAAGAAAAGTAAAGTAAAACCTAACTAACACTGTCACCTTTTTAAATTAGGTATGTATATCTTTAACATATCATTCTAAAAGTAAAGTATGGCTAGCCAGATAAAAGAAATATTTAATTGTAATTCACTTATTAAGTTCTTTCAATTTCTACCTCCTAAAAGTCATATACAATTATCGTGTTTGCATATCAATATAAGATCAATGATTAAAAACTTCACTAAATTAATACAAATCGTACATAATTGCTCAACTCCACTGGATGTAATAGTGATTACAGAGGCCGGTATTTCACAAAATATTTCTCAGTTGTATAATTTACCTGGATATAATATGCACGCACAACTGAGAAATAACAAAAGAGGCGGTGGAATAATTATTTATGTTAAAAACCATCTAAAATTTACAACAATACACGCTAAAACTATAACATTTGAAAGTGTAACAGGTATTTTGAAACTGCCCTCTAAACAAGACGTAGTTTTGTTTGCAATATATCGGCCTCCATCAACAAACAAACGCATCTTTGTAAGGGAGCTAGATAGATGTATCAATAGGTACAACGATAAGGAAAACTTTATACTTATCGGAGACATAAATTTAGACCTAAAATGTGTGACATCCTATATAGATTCATACTTAGAAACACTAAGCGGGTGTGGACTGTTTTGCGGAATCACTGACTTCACTAGAATCGAACCAAAATTAAACTTAATATCTATCTAGATCATGCATTGATCATATATTTGCGCGTTTCCCCACAGCGCGTTCATACTCGGCAGTGCTAGACATTGTACTGGCCGATCATCGGGCGACCCTTATTACATGCGTCGACACTACACCGCTAAAGTGTATACAGTATGCTCAAAGACCAGTTATTAACTATGACTTATTTTATAAGGAATTAAAAAAAGTGAAATGGACGGAAACTAATAATATGAGTAATAGTAATGACATATATAACTTTATTAAAAATTCGTTTTACAATGCAAACCAACAGGCAACATCAACTAGAACTATTAAACATAGATATAAGTCTTACCGAGTTCCCTGGATCGATAAAAATATAACACGGCTTTGTGAAAAACGTGATAAACTATTTAAAAAGTGGAAAAATAATTCATTCGACCCTAGCATAAGATTACAGTATAATAAAATTAGAAATAAAACAAATAAAGTTTTAGAACGTAAACGAAATGAATACTACATTAATAATATAAAAGATAATTTTCATAATCCTAAGAAATTGTACATTATTATAAATCAAATGCTTGGTCGTGTAAAGCTTTCAATAGACGATGCTATTCTGAAAGCATTTGATGCACAAGGGCTCACCAATAGACAAATAGCCGCGAATTTCGCTAATAGTTTTGACAGGTCTGTTAAAACTATAATCCCAAAGTGCAGTGTTTCATTGTTGAATCCAATAGGTTACTGTACTCAGACTAACTCAAGCATACTATTTAAAAAAGCTACAACTGCTAAAATACACAATATCATAAAAACTTTAAGTTCAAATAAGGCACCAGGCATTGATAACATTAAAGCCTCGGATATTAAATGCATAGGGGATGACATCTCTATAGCTATATCCAACTTAATAAACAGTAGTGTAAACTCTGGTATCTATCCCGATGAGTTGAAAAAAGGGTGTGTAAGACCCATATTTAAAAAAGGAAAAAAAAATGACTACTTGAATTATCGTCCTATTACACTTCTTTCTACAGTAAATAAAATAGTTGAGAAATTTATTGCTGAACAAATACAAAGTTTTTACCAGAAGCATGAAGTAGTGCATAGAAATCAGTTTGGATTCCAAAAGGGGAAAGGAACTAACGATTTACTGTCTGCATTCACAGATAAGGTCAATACACATTTAGATGCACAAGAAATAGTACTTGCCCTGTTCATAGATTTTGCACGCGCATTCGATGTTTTAGACCACAAAAAAATTATAAATAGAATTGGTAACTGTGGTATTAGGGGACCATTACTATCCTGGTGCTAGAACTATCTTACAGGCCGTAGCTTTTCAGTAAAAATTAAAAACGCCCTTAGTGATACAATGTCAGCCACGGAAGGCACAGCTCAGGGATCGGTTTTGGGCCCTTTACACTTTTTATCTTACGTAAACGACATGCACAACACCATCACGCATGGCACATGCTACCAGTTTGCCGACGACACCTGCATCGTAGTAGCCGACAAGGACCCTCTAAAAGCGCTTGCAAAACTACAAGCAGATTTTGATACATTGCTGGAGTGGTGCCATGACGCCGGACTGATAATAAACTCGAACAAAACTAAATTATTGGTTATTAAATCACCGTATCAGCGACAAACTGTCGCTGCTGCGTTGATTGCTCACACTCACAGCTGCTTGCATAAATACAGGAAAGATGCATGTAACTGTCCACCCATAGAAATAGTCACGTCACAGACCTACCTTGGTGTAGTAATAGATAGTAAATTCAACTGGGGAATGCATGTTGAATACGTTTGCAATAAACTGAGGCAGTTTCTAGCAAACATTATTATTCTTAAACATAGAATCCCATTTAAAGTCAAAATGATGTTGTATCACTCATTGGCAGAATCCTATATCCAGTATGGTCTTAGTAGTTATGGTCGAACCTATAAAACTTACATTAATAAAATATACCAATTACAATTAAGAATACTTAAGAATATTGTATCTCCAAATATTAAATTATTATTTTATAACGACGAAAGTCAATTCTTTAAGCACTGTGATATATTACCAGTGCAGACTAAATTTAACTTTACCATTTTAAAAGAAAACTATTTCAATAACAAATTAAAAATAGTCAAAGAGCATACTGTATATACCAGAGCGGCAGCGCAAAACCGGTTGTGTACTGTGCGCGCAAACAACACGTACGGCGAAAGAACTACCGCCTACATAATTCCCCGTTTGATAAACAAACTACCCCCGGATTTGATTCGCAAAATTAACCCAAGTAACATTAAAATTAAACTAAAGGATTTTTTCTCAAATAATATTTCATAACAATTGCAGATGGCATTGACCACATAGAAAGGCATATATCTAGCTCTCATTTATATATAATACGTCAACAGGCTAACTAGTCAGACGTATAATATTATGTAAACATTGTTGTAAATATGCGATACCGACTACCTGTGTAACACAACACAAACCTCAGAGGTTTCTCGTGTTATGTCCTATGAATATATTTTTTGTACCTATATTTCAATGATAATTAAATAAATAAAAAAAAAAAAAATACTAAAATGTTCTGTAGTTTTGAAATAATTTATAATTTTTTATTTATGGATATGTGTATAATGTGAAATATGTATGTAAATATGTTGGAAAAGGGTGTCCATGGAGTTTCTTGTCTGTTCTTCTCCATAGGATTTACGCCTTGAAACAGATGAATAGAATCACGACTGACTAACTGACTGACTACTTGACGGTGAAATAAAAATTGTTTAATATGATTGTTTTTAATAATAATAATAATAATATACTTTAGTTGCTTAAATGTGGTACAGATAAAAAAGATGGTAGAATATGATAGGCACGATACACATTTCACCAACAGGCATGCAAATATAGGGTTACAATCTCTTGTAAAGTAGTTACATAAAACCATTAAATGCTAAATTAAATAGTAAATAATAAGCTAAATTAGAGTCAATAACACAGTGTAATACTTTGAAAATATATCTAAATAATTATGAACAACTACAATGCATTTCTAAAATGATATGATGGACACGAGTTCTTTTGAAGGAATTCCCTAACGGAATAATAACAATTGTCTATCAACCATTTCCTGAGCACAGCACAAAATTTTTTGGGTGGTAGATCAGTAATCCATTTGGGTATTGTATTATAAATAAGGGGAGCCATATACACGCAATTTCGTCTAAACAGTTCGATTCTGGGTATTGGCATATTCAATGGAAGTTGTGTTGCTTTACGTTTACTGAAGTTAATTTTAGATTCAAAAAGTGAAGGGTTATTTTTGACAAATGTTGCAATTTCATATATATAAATACAAGGAACAGTCAAGAGATTGTGATCTTTAAATACAGGTCTGCAGGATGAACTCCATTCCATATAAAAAATTGCTCGAATACATTTTTTCTGGACTATAAAAACTCTTTCAATTTCGGTAGAATTACCCCAAATAATAATACCATACCGGATCAAAGAAGTAACATGAGCGTGGTAGACTGTTATTGCAGTTGACTTTGATACCTCACTACTCAATACTTTCAAAGCGAAAACAAACCTACTAATTTTCATACATATTTCTTCAATATGGCTTTTCCACGTAAAATGTTCGTCAAGTGTTACGCCCAAAAATTTTATTTTATTGACTTGCTCTATCACTTGATTTGTGTGTGAAATTGTAATAGGGAGATAGTCACTTTTTGGGGTTTTAAAGTTTAATAGTTTAGTTTTTCCTAAATTAATATTTAGTGCGTTACACTCTAACCATGCAATGATCTTATTTAAGGTGGTTTGTATGTCTAATTCGTATGTTTCCTGATTCTTACAATCAATGATAATCGTGGTATCGTCAGCAAATAGGATACAATTTTTGTTCACTGCTTGTGGCAGATCATTGACATATAAAAGAAAAAGAAGAGGGCCCAGATTTGAATTGGTTTGATTTGATATACTCAAATTCCTGATGTTTATTCAAATTATATAATATTTTATTACCTATATATAAATTGTTAGACCAAACTCCTTTTTAAAACTGTGTTTATTTGACCAATAAATAATTTATTAAAAGAGATGCTATAATTCGTTCTAAATATTTGAATATTTTAAAAGATAAAACCTAAATCTCTATGTATGTTTAATCTCCTTTTTTCTCTAATCTAACACGTGCATAGTTACATTATAAGTCAGTGGTCCAAAAATAAATTAATTAATGCACAGAGTTATTGTTCTATAATCTAAGTTTGACTTAATTCTTTGCAAATAATAAAACTTGAAGTCATACCGTTTTAATTTCCTTTTTATTTTATTAGATTTACAGAAACAATACTTACATGAAGTCAAATTATTTTGATCATAATAATATGATAGATTATTTTAATTGTTTAATCGATTTATCATATTTCAAGAATTGTTTTATAGTTTGTTGTTTTTAGCTATGCACATGCCACTTCCCTACCCGTCTATAAAGTACGACATTACTGTAGTACATTATTACGAAAAAAAATACCGGTAATTTATAGGCGTGATCTGTCAAAAAGACAATAAAATAATGGACAAAGTATAAGGTATCTACTGTACATATACTCATTCGAAACGTAAATATGTTTCATATGAGTATATGCAGAAAACTTCGTATTTTCTTCACTCACTTCACTTTCTTTGTAAAATTTAATATAATATAAATCAAATTTTATTACGAAAGTCAACTATTGCTATAGCAAAAATGCTACTAAATGGCCCTCAGGGGTTTTTATTTCGCTCATAAATCATATTAATTGTTTTCGTGCAGCGACCGGCTGAAAGGGTTTTGGATTTGTTCTCAGTACCCTTTACTGTTTAATGTCACCATTCCCTACCATTGTTTGTACTCATGACTCGATTAGCAAATTTTTTAATTACTCGAATATACTTCGCAGATTGAATCGCTGAGGAATACGCAGTAAAAAAATTAAAATTGCCATTTTAATAACGCTAATTGATGTCTTTTAAAACAATTGCTCGTAAGTTAGACAAGATATTTATGACATAGAAAAGATAAAGCCAACATAAAATGGGTATACTTCCATTTTTATCTAGTCAGCGCTGCGTCAAATCCCGCCAGATTTTATGTAACGACCCTGGGGGGTTGCAAATAAAATTGAAACCCTTTGTAATGCAAGAAAATACCCTTTGAACATAAATATTAGAATAAGCCTCTAAAGCTATCTATATTTGACAATTTTTATACTTTTCTTCGTAGATTTATCATATTATCAAGGAATATCTTATTTACAAAATTGATGCAACTGGTTTGTTAATTTAGTATTTTTATTTAAAGGCTTTAATTTAAATATTTCAATACTAAAATAATAATCATAATACTTAAATTTAAATATTTTTTTACCCAGTAGGCCTTGCTACAATAGACTTTACCTTAACGAATAATAGCTTGTATATGAAAAAACTTGTCAAGTCTGTGTCAGGACACGAATAGAATAGTTTTCCGTAGTCAGCCATAATTGCAGGTAGATTTGAAATCGTGTCCAATAGATAACTGTCATGTTTACTTATTATTTCATTATTTTTGTACGAAGTTTTCCAAGTGAGTGCTTTTTACAAGTTAGGCCCTTATAACTTCTGAAATAAGAAAGTTATCTGCAACAATATAGTTTTCTTTTGAAGTTTAATATATTGACTACTATCATGATTTTTGCTGATTTTTTAAGCTAGCGGGGTAACTATTAGAGGAGGGGTAGCCCAATTTTTCCAAAAAAATGCGCTTTAAAGTTGAATAACTGGCAAACGGATACCTAAATCGAATAGTCGCTTTAGCAACCTCGCAATGGTTTTAAAGACCCTTTTTTTGTTTTTAATGCTACATGACACGTCGAGTTAGAGTAGAGAAAAAAAAACATCCCTACTTTACGTGCACGTGTACGGTTGGTAAAAAAAATCTTCACACATTGAATATTTATTAAACCTATAAAAAATTCAAATAATCAAGGCGAATTAATATTTCAATGAATTTCTATTGAAAACAGAATACTGCTTTCAATAGAAATTCATTAAAATATTCCTTTTTATAGCTTTATAGTTATCTGAAATAATTATTTCAGTTAACTATAAAGCTATAAATAAAATATATGAGATTAAAAGGTTGATTTCTTTTAAATGAAGTTTTACTTAGTACAAAATTTCTATAACGGATATCTGTTTTCGGAATAGTAAATAATATTTTCTAAAGGTAGACAGTCCATTCTTTTCAGTATTAAAGATTCAGTTAAATATATTGTTCAGATAAAAGAAATAAATGTATAAAACGATTCTACATAATGCACAAAAGGAAACTTAACCTATACTAACATTGTTACCTTGAAATAATGAGTCTTTCGAGCGTAAAGCTCTGTAATTATAATCCAACTACGACATCTGAGACATTTGAATCCAGATTGCAACTGGGATTTACTTGCGCTGCCCCTTTTAATTAAATAACGAGATACTGCACACCTGTTATACATATATAATTGAAACACTTTGTAATATTATAAAATACAAACAGACATGAAGACACAGACAAACTTTAAAGTTGTGTATATTTTTGATTTGAAATAGTAAGCGGAAGTTTATAAGGCGATATGATTTTGATTTCTCTTGGGTTTCAATATGTACAGGCGATTAACAGACCAATTGACAATTAATTTGGAATTGCTTGGTGAAACGAGTCTAACGATAATCATTTTTTTTTATTTTGAAACTAGCTGACCCGGCGAACTTCGTACCGCCTTAGAATATTAATTCATAATAAAGTATTGTGTTTAGATATTAACTGATAGTGACAAATCGACAGCGCCAACTAACACGCCCCGGCCGGTACCGCCAGAATTGCTTTGTTCCTGCATTTTAAATCTGTAATATCTTCGAAAGTATTAATTTAAATTACATACTGCAAAGGGCTATATTAATCTATATTAAATACACAATGTATTTAAGGTATTTAATTGGATAAGGATTAATACTGTGTTGCCTATAATCGCTTCGTAAATAAACCATTATTTCTCGTAAAAAGAAAAAATAAAAAAAATATTATTGTGGGTTATCCCTAACATATACCATCCTGGACTTTTTTGTAGACCTTTTTATAATGTACAATACTGTAGTACATTATTTTGATCTATCTCGTAGGGTACAGCCAGCGTTTGCAATATAAGCGTAAAAAAACATCTCATTAGAATCATCTAAAATTATTATCTACTATATTATGCACGTATTAAACTTAAAACCTTCCTCTTGAATCACTCTACCTATTAAAGAAAATTTCATAAAAATCCGTTGCGTAGTTTTAAAGATTTAAGCATACAAAGGGACAGAGAAAGCGACTTTGTTTTATACTATGTAGTGATATATGTAGTAATTAAATTACATTTATGTACACCTGCCACTGCCACCACTAATTACAAAAATACTTAAAATTAGGTGTGTAGGTACAATTGGCGGCCTTACCGCTCGAAATCAATCTCTTACAGGTAACCATAGGATAAAAAGAATATGATTAGGAAAGAGTATGGGGTGGTGTCTGGTGTATTAACAGTAGATAAAGAGGGAAAATAAAAGTACCCAGTACAGGCTAGACCAAGATCTATTTCTTCAAAGCAGATCAGCAGCCTTCAAAGAAGCAGATCAGCAGCCTTTAAAGAAGCAAATCAGCAACAGCAGCTGCCACACAGGTCATAACAGATCAGGTGATCATGCCCGGTGGGCAGTGACCCGCCAGGCATGATCACCTCGCCTGGTCGGAGGATCCTCCCTGATGGAGGAACACTACACCCGTTCCTAAACAGTTCGTGTACATTTCAAATGATGATTTAAAAGAAATTAGTTGTATGAGATAAAAACTGTTTATTTATGATTAAAGTACACCAATAAGAATTATATTTTTTTAATTACATCATCCATATGTAATCTTTGACTAGTTTGACTCTGCTGCAACCTGGAGCGAAAATGTTCTATGGGTGCCTCACAAGTGCTTCGTGAAATGTTTTGCATTTCCTCTCTAATATTTTTCTTTAATTCCTCTAGGGGCTCTGGGTTGCTGATGAAAACTTTGCTTTTAAGGTATCCCCAAAGAAAGAAGTCCATTGGGGATAAGTCCGGTCTACGAGGTGGCCAGTAATTGACTCCTCTTTTGAAAATCACTGTTTGTCCAAAACATTCTCTAACAGCACTTAATGAGTCGTCGAAAGTGTGGCATGTTACCATACCTTGCTGAAAACACGATCTTTGAATAATACCATCAAAATTCTGTAGCGCTGGTGAAAAATAGTTCCGTAGCGAGGCAATGTATCGCTCTGTATTCAGTATGTATATGTAGTATGTATGTAGTATGGACCAATATGTCTCTTGCTGACAAAGCTGCCCATACAGTAACCTTGGGTGAATGCATGCAGAGATCTTTTGTGGTTCAATTTAGGATAAGTATCACTCCAATACCTGCAATTTTGTCTATTCACATGCCCATTTAGACGGAAGTGTGCCTCGTCTGAGAAAAAAATGTTGGTAAAGCTGGTGAACCTATCTAACATTTCTTTTGCAAATAAGAGCCTGTGTACGCGATCTTGAGGCTTTAATTCCGGTACCATTTGAATTTTGTACGGATATAAATGTAAATATTTGTGAAGAATACGAATCAAAGATGTTCTGGGCACGCCTAAGGCGTTAAATCGCTTCCAAGTAGAAAGTCCAGGATTTTCACGAATAGATGCTCTTACATGCTCGACGTTTTCGGAACATCTTGATGTTCTAGGTCGACCGGATTAGGGTTGATTCATTGTTGAATCAATGGAGCTTCATTTTTACGCCGTATGTTGTAATATATAATAACTGTGGATAAATATAATAACTGCATTCTTCCAGGCCTTTGGAAAACAGCTTTAGGAGATTAAATAATTTTTAAAATAAGTAGCTAAGATGCTCCTCAGAAAAGAACTTTTATTGAAGTCGATGTATGCAAATAATGTCCTCTTTATACAAAAACGACAGTAAAATACACCTCTAACTTTTTATCACAGCGCTATGATGGAGACGCGACGACGTAAAAGCAATTTATTTCGTAAGTAGCTACTAGTAGTTACTGGCTGCCTTTGTATTTTTATATTCTTTTGAATAATATTGAAACTTTGTAAAGTAGTTCTAAAAATTTTCTCTTTATGTTTAAAAAATGAGTAAATGGCATGAAAAATAATAATAATTGGCATCGGTATATATTTTTATCATATTTGTTTGAAATGTTACAACTAAGGAAATACACATTATATTTTGAACAGCATGAGATTTTTTTTTTTTAATTTTTAGTGTAAGTGAATATGGGTACCTAAGTTGATCGATTCCTTTATATATAAATCACGAGAGCAACCTTCAGAAAAAAGCACTTTAAAATGTAATTCTTGCGATTGCAAATAACTGTAGTGGTGTGATGAATGGATGGATTCAGCCACGCGACGAACAATTCGGGCTTCGTGCCGAACACTTCACGACACACCAACTCGCGAGGGTACTGCATGACATCACGGTTGCACGCAACAAGCGCGAGCGAGTGGTTGCAGTCTTCCTAGATATGAAAAGGCGTTTGAATGCGTCTGGCACGCCGGCCTGATGTACAAGCTGTCCACATCTGCTACTCCCCGTCGAGTAGAAAAGATTGTGGAAACCTTTCTGCAAGACAGACGCTTTCAAGTGGCGGTTGAAAGCGCCCTGTCCACAGGAGTGACCTATCTGTGCCGATGTGCCTTAAGAAAGCTGCCTGTCTCCAGTGTGCTATTCTTGGTAAACAGACGACATCCCCGTCACTGACAGCGTAAAACTTGCACTGTTTGCCTACGACGCCGCCTACATTACTACGTCAAAAAATGGTGCCAACGCTGCTAGCAAGATGCAGTTCCCGGCTGACTAAAGGACTGGAAACTAACGGTCAACGTGGTGGTCAACGGGTCAAAAAATAAATCATATTTACATTTAGCAATAAACCACTGTATTACATAAATTGTATATGTCGAAACTATCACTTCAATAGGAAAGTTACCTCGAGACCCTAGAGGGTCTACGAGAAGAACCACGAGAGACTTTAATTTATAGTGGAATTTAAATAGAAATTAAATACGTTTTAAAACAAGAAAAGTTAAATTCCGTTCGTCAGATTTTGAAGATAATCTTATCTCAAAACTTAAATAACGCTTCACATAATTTTCACAGCATAATAAACTGGTTTATATTCATACCTGTTCACTGAACTTTATTATGTGTAGGTGTTATTAAGTTTTAGAAAGTTTTAAGTGTCTGATTCGAGTAATTAAACGTTTCCTATTCATATATATCAATTTCTAGTTAAAGATTGACAGAGTTTCTAAAGACCTCAACAAATCGACCCCAGCAATTTATACAACACTGATTCATAAAAGCGTACTTTACAGTAGAGGTGTTTGAAGGAAAAACGTCATAACTTTTACATTACTCGTTATAAATAAAAATATAATTAATATACTCATTACAATTAGGACCTGTATTTATTTTTCCTTAATCTAAGAGGAGAACCGAGTCCAGCAGTGCTCAACTGCCCTTGTGGCGCAGTGGTAGTGCATGCGACTGCTGTGTTGGTCTCGGGTTCAAAGCCTGGGTCAAATCAAATATTTGTATGGTCTACAGATGTTTGTTACACATCTGAATGTCTGAAATATTTATATTTATTGTGTTATTTATTTTGAGACATTTCAAAAAGTACCTTTACTTGGCGTTGTATAAAATTTGCAATTTCGCTATTTTTTTAATTGACGTCGAAGTTGTCTGTAAGATGTCCGAAATATTTATTTATTACTATTATTCATTTATTTATTATGTTCATTACTAATTGGTTCTAATTATAGACTTTTCAAAATAAGTGAAACTAAACGATTATTTACAATTTCCTAATTTTCAAATTTTCCGTAATCACGGCTTTCTCTTTGAAACCCACTAGGTTATTTAAATTAGAATATTGTTTAGCTTTTTGTCTGACTCGGGTAAAGATATCCCGGTCACATTACTAAGCAGTCGACACTACTGAGATACGGTAAGGGTTTTTACCGACCCTAATCAACGCCCGAGGATTTGGCGGAACACTCATAACATCGCATTATACTGTCCGGGATACAGAGAAACTGAACAAACAATGAAGCTTAGAGGCTTTGATGAAAAGGGAATAATTAGCTTTTGTTGAAAGATAATTACTTTTTTTCTACTACTTTATATCTTTCACAAAAATTTAGAATTAAAATTACTATCAATTATATTGAACTGATCTGTATTTACGTGACCAAGGTATCGAAAAATGAGTAAATATTATTGAACAACAAATTAGAAATTCAAACGAATCGCTAAAACTGGGAGCAAAATTTACATCGACATTTTATTTTAAATATTAGTCCACATATTCATATAATGAGGGATTGAGAACAGGTAGTGTTACCACATGTATTAATTCCTTTAGGTTTAAAAGGCGAATAATGTAGCGAACTACGCAAGATAATCTATATATATAAAAACCAATGCCACTTTTCGTTGTAATTAAACTCCTTCTAAACGGCTGAAACGATTTTGATGAAATATTTTGTGTATGTTCAAGTAGATTCGAGAATGGTTTAGAGTTGCAATTGGACCCGGTAGATGTCACTACGATTTCAAAGTTTTGCGGTACGAAGTTCGCTGGGTCAACTAGTATTACTACTACTAATATTATAAAAGACTGTAGAAAGAGAAGCGACATGAAACACTTTTTACTGGGCTAAGAAGTTTCTTAAGAGTGTAACGAAATAATAATCACCTTTATAGACCAAGAAATTTATTACATTCTAATGTTTGTAGGACATTGAATGATAGCAATAACTCTTTCAATTTATTAGGATGTATACTTCATTCTATGTACTGCATATATACTGTGAAATCTGTAGACAGTGATCTTTGTAATTCATCCACTGAGTTATCTTTTTTTAAGTCTACTAAAGTATAATATAAGAGTAAGGTTCACCATCCTCATTGTGAGTGTAGACAATGCAGCATGGTGACCCACAAAATAGCAGCCTAGTCAGATGCTTCTAAATGATGCAGAATGATGGGTTAGAATTTTGAGGTTCATCTTCTGTGTAAATGTAGGACTTTCCTGGTCGAACCAGCCCATTCTTGCTGAAATCAGCGTGGCTCTACTACCTGGCAAGTAAGCGAGTAATTATGAAAAAAAATATGTGGAGAGAGTTTGAATTATGGAAACTCCATTTTCATTTTAACATTTTTTGAAGTATAAAAACTACCGTTAACAACTGCTTTTGTCGTTTAGTGGAATGTAGTTTTATCATTAGATAAAAACAAAAAAATAAATCCGAGTAACTAAAGTAAGTATTCTTCTGTATAAGCATAAAATATTTTTGTGGATGTGAAATATTACATATATCTCCCACGACACAGCCTACACATTATATAATATGATATCTTCGACTTTGCCCTATGTCGATACTATATCGCCTTCGCAAGATAAACCAATATCTTCGCTACACAAATAGGTAATACTGTGTTATGTTTATAAGCATCGTGATCTCTATATCTGCCTATTCACGTTCTAACAAAGAAAAATATATTTTGGGTGTATAAAAAGAAGGTCTAATGCTATTTTGTAGATGGAATTGTAGTTTGTTAAAGTCTTCATAACAATAGATATAGTAGCTTTGGTATTTCACATTACCTAATTAATATCTTTTGATTCTGGTTGTTTATTAAAACACTTTTTGTAACATCTGTTTCTACGAACATTCCTTTGAAGAAGGTTTTAAGCATATTAACTTCTAGATAAAAATTCACGTTAGCCACGAGAAAATAAAAATTTGAAGGAAAAATATAAATATGCTTCAAAAATGTATTTAAAAGCCTATTGTCGCATAATTAAATACGCTGCTCGCATTAATTCAATAATAAAAGTTAACTCGGGTCATCCCTCGGGCAACAACATGTCTTTTCGACTGAAAGATATCACATGTTTCATTTTCTTTATTTAACTTTTTAAGAAAAGCTATTAAGAAGCTAATTTTATAAAAACATAAAGAAGCCCAATTCTCGTTAGCCTTTATAATGTTATATTAAACGATTTATTTTTTCCCATAATATTTATGTAGAAAATCTTAAATTTACGCCGAAGCTTCTCAAATAATATTAATAGGGATTTGATACAAATATGCATTCGGAATATGGGTTAAAAGTGAATCCTATAAAAAATCTGGTAACTGTAATAGGTAGGTAGGTAAGTACGAACTCCTCAACATATTGGCAACAAGTACCTGAAATGACTTGTTATAAATCAATTATTTCAAATGACCGTGACAAGGTTAAAAAGTTTGAGATGGACAAGTAAACGTCTTGGGGCGCATAAACAGGTGAAGATAGTCGAAAATGATTTGGTACAGTGGGACTACATAAAAGGCTTCGTAACTTTCGTCCCGCCCACATGAAATTCGCAACACAGTCCATTCTCCTTCCTATTCTTAACAATGGTGATGTTATCAATCTAGATCTTACCGAAGAACAGTTGAACAAACTTGAGCGTCTCTAAAATATCTGCGTAAGATTCATACTTAGTTTTAGTAATGTTTAACTATTTACCTACTTCGAAATATTCATAATAACTCCATCTTATCCAGTACTTGCCACCGGTGGACTGTGTGCTCTTTATTTCAAAGACTGCTGAGCGTACAAAAAAAAACCGTCCTAGTGCAGTCGAACACGCGCACGGGTTCAGTACAAACCTGTAGGGAAATAAGTAGAAGTTGTAATATTTTTATTGCCAAATAAAATCCATAATACATATTACAATGTGGAAAACTAGAGTTTCAGAATTTCAGCTAGATACCTCTACACGTTCCTGAAAAGAAGAGTCTTGACAGCCAGACAGACAGACGGGCAACAAAGTGATCCTTTAAGAGTTCCGTTTTTCCCTTTTGAGGTACGGAACCTAATTAATTTAAATGATTTCATTTCTCTATCTATAAATTTGTAATACATGTTATGCGAGCTATAGAAATCAAGGTAATAACGTAAAACTCATTTTTATGATCTTAGACCTTGAATTACATGATGACATGAGACTTTATGAGACTTTTGGGAAACACCAAAATGTTAAAATAAATAGTTAAAACCCTAATTTGACTAGATTATAATTTATTGTTAACTAAGCCCAGAACAACAATATTAAAATCTATGTATACTATCTTTTCAATATGCATATATATTTTAATTGATTATATGAAGTTACAAATAGGACGGACAGGTATTTAAGTGCTCGTGCAGCTACTGCATTTCTTTTTTTTTATCCGAAGCTTATTACAGACTATTAACTAATATTAGACAATGCTTTGCTTTTCCTACAACATACTATCCATAGGTAGTTGTTCAGACTAAACAAATAATTTAATTGTTATGTTTAAATTAAGTTCAGTTTAAAAAGGTCAAACACACAAATTCAGGTTTAAGGGGATTATTATTTTCCGGTTAGCTAATTTTGGGGCGCCAATCTGAACCGCACTGTTGTTTGGATTACGCATTTGTGTCATTTAGTGGAGGTCAAAGGTTTTCAGAGTTATGTAATTTGAGTGTATCTAACCGTTAAATTATTACTGAGTATAAACTTTGACTATAAACTTGTACCGTAATTATTATGCACAAATTTCTGATTTAGAATGTCAATTTTTAAATCACTGTCATTGGCAAGAATCGATAAGAAAATGTTTTGATAGAAAAATGCGTTAAAATTTAGTCGAACATAAGGATTCTACTCCTTCTTATCGAACAGTTAGGACCTTAACGAACAATCTGAAATAGCTTCGTGATTTTTCAAATATATCTTTAAGCCTACCAAAGTGACTATGCTCTGTCTGATGGAAAACAAGAGTAGAATCCAGTGTGAGGGTCATGGTGACCCTCACTCTTGGATTCAACTCTAACCTTATTGCGAGAACAGATAATGCATTAGCGTGTCTCTACTACCTATAACGCAACTTTTATAATCTACTAGCCATGTCCCGCAGCGTTAGCCGCGGTTATTATTGTGAATCGCAAGTAATGCCACGGAGCGAAGCTAGTCTAAAATTAGTCTAAGTTACTATTTATATCATCAGTCTTCTGCCAGTGAAAGTAGCGTCAAAATCAGTCCAGCCCTTTCAGACATTACCCGGAACAGACAGACAGAATTTTAATGTAAGTACCATATGTACGTTTAGTTTCATATGCATTTAGAAAAAAAAAAATTAACTGTTAAATTATATACAGACACTTTAATGTCATTTACTTGTATAATGTATAAATTAGTGATACTTGTGTAGTGATAACCATTAAGTTGATTTTCATCAAATGTCACAAAATTAACCGTTCTAAAAATGAAGAAAAATTCTAATTACTTTACACGAAATTGACAGCGGCCATGACTTGAGTTAATCTGTTCTTTGGGAACATTAGTTATGTGAAATGTATTTTAAATGAAAGGAAATAATAAATTTATTACCTGTATCGGTATTTATTACCTGTTTCACGCACAATGATCCAATAGTAAGGACTAAGTGCGGAAATCACCCAGGAAAACAAAACAAAAAACCTGTATCGGTATTTTTTTAATGTAGGCATAATAACAGCTATATTTAAATATTTTTTAAGCCGAGGGAATTGAAAGTAAAGAGTGTGTCATGTGAGGAAAACTAAAGCACGGTTAAAAAAAATGTTTTGGAAAATTTGTTACGTTTGGATTGGTTTAATGTCACTTGAAATTACTTTAGTAATAGATGCACTGCACACACATTTAAAAAACTTGACTGGAAAAATCTTGGTATACAAATAAAAGGAAAATACCTTAACCATTTGCGTTTTGCTGATGACATTGTGTTATTTTCAGAATCAAGCTCACAATTAGAGCAAATGATACAACAACTCCAGGTAGAGAGCAAATGTGTGGGGTTAGAAATGAACCTACAAAAAACTAAGCTGATGACAAATTCTTTAACAACACCATTAAATATAGGAAGCGACAATATCGAATATGTTGATACTTACATATACTTAGGCAAACAAGTATCGTTTCATAAGAACAACAACTGTGAAGAAATATCTAGAAGAATCAATATATCGTGGCAGAAATATTGGGCACACAGAGAAGTTATGAAAGGAGATATGCCGCTCTCTGTTAAAAAGAAAGTGATTGATAGCGGCATCCTGCCCTGTCTTTCATATGGCGCTCAAACCTGGACATTTACAAAACAGGTGAAAGAAAAAATAAGAATATGTCAAGCAGCCATGGAAAGATCTATCCTAGGAATCCGTAAGAAGGATAAAATACGGCACACAATCATTAGAGAAAAAACCAAACAAATAGATTTTCTACTGCACTCTATGAAACTAAAGTGGAAATGGGCGGGACATCTAGCTAGAATAGAGGATGCAAGGTGGACGAGCTGTGCCATAACATGGAAAGGACCCAAGGGAAAAAGAAAACGAGGCCGACCATCAAGGAAATGGGTAGATGATATCACAGACATAGCAGGCGACAAATGGCAAACCAATGCGAGAGATAGAAAACAATGGCAAAAAATGGAGGAGGCCTTTACCCTACAGAGGGGTTCTCATTCAAATGAAAGTAGATTTGAAGAAAAATAAAAATAAAAACGATTTACAAAGTAAAATTAAAATGCATAAGAAAACAAAGTTTAATTGTTATCAGATATTGATTAATTAATTAATTATCGATTTAAAATATAAATTTAAAAATGCAACACACTAATGTAGATGAAAATAATAATATATGAAATCAAATCTTAAATAAATATTTTATAATTGCATGTATAAAAAAAAAAAAAATGTTTGTATGAAATGGGAAATAATAAAAGGCTTATATTATTATTATTATTATTATAATAGATGCACTGCCCAGTATAACTCACGTTGATCTTAATACAGCATAGTTTTCACTCAGTTTATGAACAGAAATAAAACCTAATGTTTTCACTGAATGCGGTATTGCATCCCAAGTTATATATAAATTGGTTTTCAGAGTTCAGTAGAGGAAACTCGAATAAATTTACAACGATATTGACTACTAAAGTAAACTAGAGATTGTTAACAAGTGGGTCGCTATTTGAGCTTGAACGACAAACTAAAGCTCGAAGCCATTAATCCAAACATCTTAACGATTGTTTTCAAGCTTTAAAAGCCATCTGCGGGCGGAGGGCGACGACTTTCGGGAGACTTCCATATACGAGGATTTGGGGTGGCTTTCGCATAAATCGATTCTTGACTCTAAGATTGAGCATACAGGCAAAATGTAAAGACCTAGATTTTAGTTTAGAACCGGGTCAGCTTCCAATGCATCGGTAAAGTTATTTCGTACTAAAACCATATTGATTTTAAAGCCTTGTATTTGTTGGATCACTGATTTTAAATCACCAATAAACAACAAAATGAAAATGAAATCATGAGAAAACACATTCATAAAACAAACGTTTAATTTACTTAAAACTTTATTGTACTTAAATCACAAGGCCCGGACATTGTTTATTGCTCTTTCAGGCATAAACTACTTAACGGATCTGGATAAAATTTTATAGTAATGTAGCTTAAATATCAGAATAACACATAGGCTATATAGCAAGTATTATCATTTTATATTGTGTGAGAAAGAAAATTAAAGATGAGTACCGAATTCATAAATTCATACTTTCATTAATTATTTATATATATTTAGCTTATACGTATAATTATAGATTGGTAATAGTGCTTTACTCTGATTTAAATGTGCTTGCGTACCAAAATGTTAATAAATGATTGTATCACTAGATTAGTCCTGCGGAGCTAACCGACGTTATTGTTGTGAATTGCAAGTAACGCAGCGGGGCGATGCTAGTCTAAAAAAATAGCTAAGTGACTCCTTTTGACATCAGCCATCTCAATCCCATCAGAATCAATATATTTATTCCAGAGATGGGTAATCTCTGAAACAAACAGATAAAAAAATAAAAAATATCATTTTAAATGTTAGTACCGTATATACTTTCATATGCATTTAATCAAAAACTATTCATTGATATTACATACTGACACGTTAATTTTATTTATTTGTATACTTACAAAAATGAGCCATGCCAATTTGCATTTAAAAGATATTACTATCCTATAAAAATTAAAAGTGAAATATAACTTGTTATTGAAAAAGTTTTAGCTAAACTTAAACATACATAAAAAAATCGTTCAAGCTCAAATACATACATAGTATAATTTTAGCTTATGTATAATTTATTTCTTACTTAATTTGAAGTAACAGTTCAACCTTTAAAATTCAGTATCCCTTTGAATTGGTAAAAATTCAGGTAAAACCGGTTGAACTAGTAAGCAGACTCCAAATAATATTGGGAATAAAGGCAAGGAAGAAGATATATGAAGTAACAGTTACCAGTATTGGCAGTAGCTTGCAGATGAATGATTCTAAAAGTAAATGCTGACGGTTATTTCACAAGATACTGATTAAATTTTTGTTCTAAAAAAAGGTGTTGTTGTAGTAAGTAAAAAACTGAAGAATTAAAAAGTAAACTTTACGTTACTTTTAACTTAAAGACTGTATGTTACTCTTTTTTAAGTGTAGGTAAAATAGAAAAGAATGTCTAATTGCTTACAGTTCTTCTATCAGCTCTGACCTATAAAATTGGATGGAACTTTACGAAAATGGTAGCAATAAAATAAATGTGTTTGTGGAACATCGTTTTCACATCAGTCTCGAGGCCGGTAGCACCCCTCGTGGAACCTCACTCACACTCTATTTTCTTCATGTTATCGAACGTGTTTTAAGCGTTTAGGGTTACAACACCAAAAGCAACTGAATCAATAAATATACTGTGTTAAAATTATCTTACACAAAAAATAAATGTAGAAACTAATTATTAGGTACTAACATAAATGGGTTTTGGAATGAGAATATTATATATAACGTGGAACTGAATCGTACGATTTTAATACTTAAGTAAACCACCAAAATCATTTTGTATCTATTTATAAAAAAACTTTCAAAACTAATTACTTATAGATGACTTCACAGCCGTGTTTCGTGGACTAATGATAGCACGATAGAAAGTAGGTCAATTTTACAGACAATGTTATATAGCGATTTTGACTACCTATATAAAATGATGTATATTATGATAAACTTAAAATGCGCGTAAGACCAACATTTCTACATGTGTCTAATGTTAATACATACATAAGATACATGTTTATTTGTTAATTTTAATCACAGTAATTGGTACGAAATTTGTTGAAGTAATTCTATACGTAATGTTAAGATAGACAATGTTTTTTTCATACACTTCTTCTTATCAATCAACATATAGCGTCCCACTCTCCTCGCTGGACTCCTCTCAGGAGAGGGTTAAGGCCATACGTCCTCACACTGGCTGAGTGGGGTTGGGGACGGGCAAGATAGATTGTAGCTACGTAATCTTACCGTTGGATGATTCTGTGCCATTCGAAGGCGTCGGCCATCGTTTCAGGAGAAACGCCACAGTTGCACTCAATTTCGCTAGGGCTGATCAATACCCACCTGGTCAGGTTGTCCTTGGATCTTTCACCCTCGATACGATGCCTGTTGAGTGTCTTCTAGGCTCGCTATGGGAACTTATCTCCTGGAGGTTGTTTTTCTACCAAAGTGACGAAACTTGGAAGAGGGCACCTCTTATCGCTCATTCTTTTCTTGAGTCAAGTCAGAACGCGAGGTACAGATAACTAAAGCCATCTATTTTAATTCAATTCAAAGGATAACGGATTACACCCATTATATTGATGATACAGAAACACATTAGACTTACGCGTAAATAAAACTCATAATACCCCTGACTTTTGTGTCTTGTGCCATAACTAACGATGAATCATTATGGCCGTATTGCTACAAATCTTGTTGCACAATTTTTCTTCACCTTTTCATTGACTTACATACAATGTAATTTATGACACGATAATTCTGAAACAACTATAAATTTAATTTAGGTAACTGTTTCTCCGCCACTCTTTCCACTGTAATTTGTCTTGCTCTTTTCCGTGACGAACATCATTATTACTAAAATTACTGTAGGATCTATATCTATCTACTTTAGTTAATTGTCAAAATGATCAAAACTATTTGTGAATTCCTTTGGGCTTGTTTTTTGTATCGTAATACTTACTGAAATTAATGCCTCGTACGTTCTTATCCATTTTTATTGTTAGAATTGTACAAGTTGTACAACGCAATAATTAAAGTTATCTTGAAAGTTTGTGTCTATTACGTTTTTGTTTGTAAAAAGTCTTTAGCTGTTTTTCAATCGACGTAAATAAACGATGGACGTTCTCAATTCGATGCGCATATTTTTTTCCGTATGATTACGCATAACTTTTTACATAGTAGTTTGATTTCAGTAAGACTTTTTTATTATAAATGATACACAACGAGGTTAGTCCTATATATTAAAAAAAAACAACCTTATGAGTATGAATATAAGAAATAATTGATCACTAAAGTACTACAAAGTAGGGCTTTCCGTTAGTTAACAGCTAAAGTTAGGTAATTAGCTTTTTTTAAAAACTGTAAAAATATACATGAAAAAGAAGTAGCACATACCTACAAAAAAATTTTAGCAAAAAAAACAATTGAAAAAATAATAAACTAATATAAATAATAAAACTTAAACGTCATAAAACAAGAACATACAAAAACTTCATGGTATTTGATACTGCCAACCCTATCCATTTGGAGCATTAACACGGTGTACATCGCAGCTCTGCTCTATACAGCCAAAGTAGCTATATCTAGTTGTTCCGGTTTGAGTAGCTAGAAGAGCTTATGGAAATGCGGGTTGTCTTAAAGTGTCACCGTTAAGATAACTGTCTAACCTGCCCAAAATAATTTAATCACCGTCTATTTAAGTATTTTACGGGATTAGATTAAATAAGACAAGGTATATCCTCTTCACAACTTTTTCATTCATTTCTAATATTGTTGATTTCTTAACATTATCTAGCGTTCGGTGAGAACAACGCTGAATTTTTTTTTACCTTATTAGAAAATAAGCTTATCTTTTATTTAATAAATAAATATTTTGGACATCCTACACGCAACATCGTCTAGTCCCAAACTAAGCAGAGCTTGTGCTATGGGTACTAAACGACTTATATAAATACATAAACATACTTTTTGATGTTAAACATCTATAGCCGCACGTAAAACAGACTTCTGGCCTGGCGACGCGTCGCCACGGCACGCTATACGATGGTATATATATACAGTCTATATGCAGTAGTGTGTACGGTGTGGCGACGCGTCGCCACACCGTACACACTACTGCATATAGACTACTATTTTAATAATTAGTAATATTTTATTTTATCATTATGACATATTTAGTTCCTATTACAATATGTGCTTTTCTGCATATTACTTTTACAAAATAATGGCGATGTTTCACATCTGCCAGGCGTCCCGTGACGGCTCACATTTTTTTTTTAATATATACATGTAGAAAACATCCAAACTTCGAAACAAATATTTGTAGATAATACAAACATTTGGAACGACCCGGGAATCGAACCCGAGACCTCTTGATCAGCAGCCGCATACGATAGCCACTAGACCAACAAGGCATTCAAGTGTGTATTCGAGATTTATTCAAGTGTATGTCGATTTAAGCGGTAAAGAGTAAGCTTATAACTTTTCTCGAGAATCAGTCTTTCAATGACAAATTTTATTGGATTTGGTGTAGTATTTTAGGGTTGGAAGCGTAAAAGATAGATAGACGGACTGAGTTTCTTTCTTATTTATAACTGGCTCAGATCCCGTATTGCTACGCGCAGTAATTGTTGTAAGGTGCGAGTAACACCGCGGAGCGAAGCTAGTCTTAAAACAAATTCCTAAGTTACTCAACATGTCACCAGCTTTCTGCTAGTGAAAATACCGTCAATCAATCCATATTACGTATAAACTTTCATATGGATTTTATAAAAATATATTTAAATTTGATATTATATTATTATACAAGTTTACGTTTTATTTATTTATATGTAGATAAATAGAGTATGTGTGTGTATATATAAGCATGTATATATAGAGTATGTGTGCTATATCTTAAAAAAGCGGCCAAGTGCGAGTCGGCCTCGCCCATGAAGGGTTCCGCATCAGCAAGTAACACCATATTAAAGTTCGTTCGTTGTAACTTTGATCGATTGTGACGTATTAAAAAAAACTACTCACTAGATCTTGTTCAAACCAATTTTCGTTGGTAGTTTGCATGGTAATGTACAACATATTTTTTTTTTACTTTTATCACTCTCTTTTTTTAGAACTTACAGGGGCGGGAGGGGGGGGGGGCACTTTTTTCCAATTTGGAAGTGTCTCTCGCGCAAACTATTCAGTTTAGAAAAAAATTATGTTAGAAACCTCAACATCATTTTTGAAGACCTATCCATAGATACCTTACACGTATAGTTTGATGAAAAAAAAATTCTTTTTAGTTTCATTTCCAAAAATTTAGACCCCCAGAATTTATTGTATTTTTTTTTCTATTCTTATGTGAAACTTTTAATGCGGTTCACAGATTACATCTACTTACCAAGTTTCAAAAGTAAAGTTCTTATGGTTTCGGAAAAAAGTGGCTGTGACATACGGACGGACAGACAGAAAGATAGACATGACAAATCTATAAGGGTTCCGTTTTTTGCCATTTGGCTACGGAACCCTAAAAATTATGTTTCGTATGTGCATCTATCATGTTTGGCTCTGCATCGCCCTAAGGTCGACTGGCAGAAAATGCCTATGGCATTAAGTCCGCCTTTGTACACTTGTGCATAAAGAATAAAATAAAAAATAAAATAAAATATAGATATCATATATGGACGTTCTGTCGGTGTATATTTGTACATATTACGTATTATTATTCTTTATAGCTTTTGCCTACGGCTCCGCCCGCTTGTAGGTTATCACGATAAATAGAAGCCTATGTGTTATTGTGAAATGTAAGCTATATTCGTGTAAAGTTTCATTAAAATCCATTCGGTAGTTTTTGCGTGACAGAGTAGCAAACATACATACTCGCGTTTATAATATTAGTAGGATATACTAGCACTGCTAAAATAATAAATGATTTTCGTCAGAGACGAGTGTCTTCTATTATCTTTGCCGAAAGTGCTTCAGGACAAAGAGCACCGAGCATAATAATACAAAGGAGAAAATTCAATTATAGGCTTTTGTGGTTTTTTGTGAGGAAATTTGGATATTAGTACTTTTTTTTAATTATTATACTTAAGTATTTTCTGTTTATAGTAGAAACTATGTACTAAAAAAATACTAAGCTATTATCAAAATACGGACGGTTTTAATCACAGCTCTAAGTAGAACGAGGCAATGGATGGACGGTAAGTATTTTTCATGCTAATATCCTAAATCGAAGGTTACTAACTCTGTGTCTTTATATTTCTGTCTGTTACGTTTCCTGTACTGATTTCAATAATATTATTTGGCATGGAGAAACTTTAATTCTTGGGCAAGGACATAGGCTACTCTATATTGTGATAACTTTACCGATACACATGCGGGCGGAGCCATGGGTAAAAGCTAGTATACCATAATTATTACGTGCAATATTAAATGGCTATCATACCTATCATCCATAATACTTTTAACTATTAAAGGAATACTTCTCCTCCCACTTTTTCTGAAAATTTGAAGACTTGCAGTGCCATCTAATATAATTTTATGAAACTTACATGAAACTTTTTCCTTAAACGTAGAAATTTCTCGAAGTATTTTGTGAAGCGGCCAGAGGGAGTTGTAATATTAGTATTCTGTACTGCCGGTAGAGGGTGTTGTAGTGTAATTTGTTTGTTATGTTAATAAAGTGAACTAAAATAAAAGAAAATTGTTTGCTTAAATTTAATTAAATTTTTTGTTTTTAAAATATATAATTAGCATTAACTAAATTATTTCAAAAATTGGTATTTTCATTTAAAATTTTGTCCGTCTTGCTATTGTGTGCAAATCATGTGAAATCAGCCAGACGGATTTACATTAAACCTTATTTAAATAAATTTACAACGTGTTTCTCAAAGACTGAAAATAATTGAGATTTGTATGAAAAAGTCTGTATGTTTATTGGTGCTTACATAAATAATAATTCATAAAAACTATAATGGGAAATTAAATATAAACTAAAAAAAATGGGCAAGTGTGTGTTAGGCATAGCATAGCACGCATAGAATAGATAATTGTTTTATTTACTTATTATTTTTTTATTTTTGTACCAACTTTTTAGTGTGAGTGCATTTTACAAGAATGGTTATCCTTGAAATTTCAATATATGGACGACTATCATAATTTTTTTCAGATTTTTCGAGTCACCCTTTAGGCTTTTAGGGGGGAGGGGGGGGACACTGTTTTTACAAAAAAATGCGCTTTAAAGTTGAATAACTCGCAAATGAATACACTAATCAAAATCGTCCAAGCTTTCAATAGTTTTAAAAGTCCTATATAATTATAATGATATCCCACGCGATGGGATAGATGCAAGAAGTAATAATGTGCACAGCTTTACGTTTAGGGGAGGTATCCCAAATAAAAATGTTTTTCATAATTTAGGGCCACCGCAGACTAGCTACTTTTAGCATCGGCGATCGGCAACTAGTCGCTTTTTAGAAGCTAAATACGGCGACCGAACGCTCCACACCGCACACTTAAAAACGTCAAACGCGGCGATCGAGTCGCTTTTTAGAAGCGCGACACAGCAGCTTTACGCTACTCTCCGCACACATTCGGATGCCGGTAGCAGCGACTTGGCATCTGAGCAGTCGCTAAAACGCGCGTTTCCGATACCGCGATCGAACGCAGGAAGTCGCTAAAACGCGATGCAGCATCGATGCTGTCGCCAAATCGCCGATGCTAAAAGTAGCTAGTCTGCGGTGGCCCTTAATTGTAGCACTTTGTCGACGTAAGTACAATACATATTCTTGTAAAGTTTCATATTTCTAGCACTGCAACCGTTTAGGCGGTAGGTCAAGGACGGACGGACGGACATGATGAATCTATAAGGGTTCCGAGTCATAAACTCCGGAACCTTAAAAACGGTATGGTATAATCCACGTTTTCCATGTCTTTACGTCTCCACTCGAGAGGCAAGGTATGAGATTGTTAATTTAGTTACTTTCGATACATACCTACATATTAATACTTTCAAAAATAAATTTTAGTAAGTAATTGTACCAATTTCTACTACTATATAAATGTACTAGTATGCTATCCGTTTAATTAATTAAAGTTGATTATGTTGAGGGTTCTGGCGAACGTAAATAAAAAGCAGTGGAATGTAGTACTGATCGTTAACTCATTGAGGTACTATATGAGGTATTAGTCAGGTTTAAATGATATAAAGAGAAATCGGTCTGTCCACGGTCGCGCCGCAACGCTGATGTTTCTACAGTCCTCTGTAGATGTCGCAACAATTAAGATATTTCAATCTTCTCTCAAAATATATCTCAAACAAGGTACCAAATTACATACATGTCAAATTAAGATATAATAATTATGGTGGATTGGTTTCTTGTTGGAAAAACAGGTCTAATTTATTTACAGCAGCCAGATTACCTACATTCATATCTTTTAAATATTTGTAAAAAAACTAAAGGTTCCTTTCCATTTGGTCGTCGTCGTCTGTATCCTTTGCATTTCATATCCCAAATTGCTGAGCATTGTTCAATTTCGTATTTAAATATGTTTACTGATGCGTTCCGCCTACGCGAGCGGCGGTAGAATCTGCTAGCGGCACGCGATCACGCGCCGTGGCGCGTTTTTAGTGTGTTGGACCTGGCGTGTTTTCTATACTAATCGATGTACTTGCATACAATATTAAAATCTGCTACTCCTCGCTACGCGACGGAGCGCGGGGCAGTGTGTGAACCGCCTAACTGGACTTAGTTTTTATTTCAAAATTTAGAACAGATTATCTTAAAAGTCAGTCAAACACGGCTTGGGCATAGTTTAAAATGGAGATAAAATTATGTTCCTCGTATCTTAAGCATATGAATGAATAAATATAATATATAAAATAAAAAGCAAGGTAAACAACACCCTCAAACAGTACAAAAAAAACGTTATCTTCCCCCTGACCAGAACCGAGCACATAAGCCCTGGTTCAACAGAACACAACAGGTTAGAATCGATTACCACAAGGCCAACAGGCCAGGTCAAATCAACTGTTTCAACAGTTGGAATCGATAACCCCAAGGTCTACAGGCCAGTTCAAATCAACTGTTTTAAAATAAACTATCTCCGTTATAAACTAATAAACCAGTTAACTAGTAGTTCACGTGAGCTTCAGTAAAGTACGGGGGTTATACTTTTTTGAGAATAACTTTATGAGTGTATTCCTTATTTACAGAAAGAATGCCGTAACCTTATTACAAACCTGAATTCAACATAAAATAATAATATTCATACATCCATTCCTATATAAATGGAAACTAGTTAATTTTCCACATCAAAAGGTATAATCCGTCTAGAGACGTCGGCAAATCTTCGCAATATTTTATGCAATCTCCTCGACAGAATGAAATGGGTTGTTCTTGTATTCCTGCATATGAGTACATTTGTATTATGTTTGTTATTGTATCTTTTTTTCTTTATTAAGATACGAACAGATTTTCAGAATACATTCTCTGTGTGAAAATGGAAAATCAGTTTCTTCCTGGTCTTTGTCTTGAGGAAGGTAACAATTGCTTCTTAGTTACACTTATGTGAATTATCTATACAAATAAATAAAATTGAGTGTTGGTATATAATACCAGTTTTTTACTTAATGCAAATGAAAGTATATACGATACTTACATCAAACAAGCAAATTTTACCATTTTTGTCTGTCTGTCTGACCGTCTGTCTGTTATGTTGGGTAATCTCTGGTACGGTTGGACCGATTTTGACAAGACTATGGCTGGTAGAAAGCTGATGACTAATGATGATAATTTAAGGAGTATGATACTTACATCGTGATGATATGACGATTTTTTTTAGACTACTAGACGTTACTAGCGATTTAGAACAATAACCACATGTAAAACGCCAAGGCGCCTACGCCAATTCTGCCTTCTTATCACTATCGGAGTATAAACAAAGCTCATTGTAAACATGCACCATAAAAACATGTACAATCCTTCCTTGTATATTTTTAATATAGTTATACATTAAATCACATTTTATTTTAGTTCAAGCATTACGCATATTTTAAAGACTTCAGGTCGTCACTCTACAAATACTCTGAAGACTACTCAAGGACTTACCTATCTTATGATATACATAATGTATAAAATAAAACAATTCTTATAAGATTATAAAGTAGAGCTAATCAATAAATTTTCACATAAACCTTAGTAGAGAAAGGGATTTTACAAGAAAAAACTTTTATTCCTATTATTTTCATTAATGGATTTTGCATTGAGTGATCATCCTGTAGCAAATGTGATATTCTCAAATAAAATAAATTGTTAATTAGTACAATTTTATCTAAAAAAAACCGACTTCAAAGAAAAACTATTCCGAGTACCAAAAATTGCGACAATTGTGCCTATGATATTTCAGGAGTTCCCTCGATTTAATTGGGATCCCATCACCAAATCCCGGCATGGGCCATCGGGGCCATCTGTAAGCTACGCCCATTCCAATGCATAATTTTTTTATAAATCGGTTCTTATACGATGAAATTATCGCTGAACATACATAAAAAAAAACCCACGAATGAGAACCTCCTCCTTTTTTTGAAGTCGGTTTAAAAATCAACGATTGATTGGTATACGCAAACGCGTGCGTTACCCCAGCAAAAAAGCAAAAAAAATTGGGCCTTAGAGAGGTGAGAGTATAACAGAAAATTAGTGTGTTCTGAGGTGTAATTTGTTACAAATAGCAAAATTTGTGCATGTAGTAGTTTAAAAGTTATTCGACAAAAACACTTTTTGCTGGAGTAACGTTTCAAACGTTACCCCAGCAAAAAAAAAATTTTTTAAGCGTTTCAGACCCAAACGAAATACATGAATACATAGCTTTTGTTCCGTATTAAATGTTAGCAAACAGCAAAATTTGTGTGAGCTGTGGTTCTTAAGTTATTGACAATTTCGCTGGGGCAATATTTCGGTCTTGTCTAGAACTTGAAAATGGCTGAACGCAGAAGTTTGAAAAAAATACCATCGATAGACCTTCTTTTGCTTAAATTTGTTTAATCATTGGTTTTCAAATTGTTTGATGAACACCGATGTAATAAAATGGTTTTAAAAATCAGAAAAAACTGTTTTGCTAGGAAACCAGTATACTTACAATCAAATAAAAAGCTGTAACATATAGCCATGGTTTACATTTATAATGACTGTAAATTTGGAATTAGTAACTTTAAGCAATATGAAGATTTAAGTAAATATTATTAATTTTAAATGGTATATTTAAGTCATCGAATACGCAGTTCCTATTAAACAAGGAAACATGGCAAACTCTAACAAATTTAAGTATATCATCAACAAACAAGCCTGTAAATTTCAGCTATCAATTACGAATATTATAAAAGTTATATGTAAAACAAGAATGTAACAACATTCTCCTATAACCCGAGCAAAATTAAAAGGTTACGTAAAAGCGACCGCGCCATACATTTAAATATCTTCGTAAATGAACGGCTTAGTATCTGGTATTTTGTACAGTCAACAGAATATTTTTATCAGATTGTAATTTAAATATTTAAACTAATTTTAAAATCTTAAATGTTTTGTTTCATACAATTAATGCTTCATTCGAATTCAAATTAATGCAAACCAAAATATCATAACTCAGTTTGGAATAGTGTTTTATTAAACAATATAAAAATTTCATATAGTATGCTATATTTTTTCCTTTTTTTGTTCTTGTTATGAGAAAAATAATAAGTTACATTCACCGCGACACCATGGAAGCAACAGGAAGGCAACAAATGTAATTTTAAAAAGATTAATGCGTGTAAAATACTGAACACATTTTACAAGGAAAGGACAAGGAAAATTTTACAAGAAAATGTTACTAAACATTGTAAATATTTATTTATTTCATTGTTAAAAAAACAAAAAAATATCTAACTTAGTATATAAACATGTTGAAATTACTCAACTATCTGTGATTTTTCTAAACATTTATGTACCTATGTGAGCGTATAAGACTGATT
Source organism: Phragmatobia fuliginosa (assembly GCA_932526445.1). Taxonomy (NCBI): domain Eukaryota; kingdom Metazoa; phylum Arthropoda; class Insecta; order Lepidoptera; family Erebidae; genus Phragmatobia; species Phragmatobia fuliginosa. Next base: position 6,721,694 of record OW052064.1, on the reverse strand, counting down.
TTACATAAAAAAAAATTAATCATACTCAATTCAATATTCTTGTCACCCGGACCTAACTTTTTTGTTCGTAACTGTACCAACAAAATATTCTATTAAACCATTCATTTCAGATGTCAGCCCAATGTATGGCGCGGTCGCTTTTACGTAACCTTTTAATTTGGTCAGGTTATAAGAGAATGTTGTTACATTCTTGTTTTACATATAACTTTTATAATATTCGTGATTGATAGCTGAAATTTACAGGCTTGTTTTTTGATGATATACTGTTAGAGTTTGCCACGTTTCCTTCTTTTATAGGAACTGCGTATTCGATGACTTAAATATACCATTTAAAATTAATAATATTTACTTATATCTTCATATTGCTTAAAGTTACTAATTCCAAATTTACAGTCATTATAAATGTAAACCATGGCTATATGTTACAGCTTTTTATTTGATTGTAAGTTTAATGGTTTCCTAGCAAAACAGTTTTTTCTGATTTTTAACACCATTTTATTACATCGGTGTTCCTCAAACAATTTAAAAACTAATGACTAAAAAAATTTAAGCAAATAAAAGTTTATCGATGGTATTTTTTTCAAACTTCTGCGTTCAGCCATTTTCAAGTTCTAGACAAGTCCAAAATATTGCACCAGCAAAATTGTCAATAACTTAAGAACCACAGCTCACACAAATTTTGCTGTTTGCTAACATTTTATACAGAACAAAAGCTATGTATTCATGTATTTCGTTTGGGTCTGAAACGATTAAAAAAAATTTTTTTTGCTGGGGTAACGTTTGAAACGTTACTCCAGCAAAAAGTGTTTTTGTCGAATAACTTTTAAACTACTACATACACAAATTTTGCTATTTGTAACAAATTACACCTCAGAACACACTAATTTTCTGTTATACTCTCACCTCTCTAAGGCCCAATTTTTTTTGCTTTTTTGCTGGGGTAACGCACGCAATATATTAAGCTTTTTTACGATGCATCACCTTGGTGATTTAATCTACTGCCCTCTAGCGAGTAGCTGAGATACGAAACAAGCACATAGGAAACCAACCAGCTATCTAGTTCACAACATTTTCAATAGATGGCACTGTTCATAATTATTTTAATGTTTATGAACAGTTAATACATAAATAATATCCCGGTTACCCGGACCTATCAACAGACTAAGATTTAACCCAGTGACCCGCCTGTAGTCACAGACGTCGCGGAAGACTACTTAGACAGGTCGTAGACCTGGAGAAGTGATATCGAAAGCATAGCTGAGGTCTACATGAAGAACCACGACAGAAATAATAATGTAAATTATTAAAGTAAATTATTCTTCAGCATTTACATAAAAAGTTTGAAGTATATGGGCTCATACACACGAACGGCATGTTGTCGACGGCAGCCGTCGTCAGTTCACATAGTATAGGAGTTTACAGAATAGATTTCGAAGAAGAAACACTGTTATTGCTTTTACTTCGTCGAAGCCGTCGTTTTTGTCGAACGAATAATAAAAACACGTTCATTATGGATTATTAAAATTGCTGATAACTTCTTCACATGCCGCCATCCATGCTCTGTTTTTTATTGTTTTATTACTGTATTATCTCAATTTATAATTCCAAATATTATTTCAAGCATTTTTCTTGATGACCACAATTAGCAATTCAACATCAATTTCGTCGTTTCGGTGTACAATAAAGTAATTTATTATTATTATCATTCGTCACGAAAAATCATTTTACATATTTCCAATGCCTACGCACTCTTGAACTATATGCAATCGACTGACAAAATGGCGGACGCGGCACACTACAATTGCAATGTCGCTATAGGTCGACGGCTACCGCCGAGTCGTCGACAGCTACCGCCGACGTGTCGATGGCTGTCGTCGACCCGTGTCGACGGCTGCCGTTGACAACATGCCGTTCGAGTGGATGAGCCCTTACTGCATAGATTATAATGTATATACTAGACCTTACTGTAAAGCGAGACATTCGTGGATGTACGGCGGCCTGATCGTGCCTAAAAGTATAAAAAGATAGTGAAAAAATAAATGACATGGTATTTTTAACCGACTTTGAAAAAGGAGGATATTCTCAATTTTTTTAATGCAAAAGAAATTTTAAAATCGGTTCATAAACGACGAAATTATCGCTGAACATACATAAAAAAAAACAAAAAAAGATTCCGACGAATTGAGAACCTCCCCCTTTTTTTTGAAGTCGGTTAAAAATAATAGGTATTACTGTCAAAGAATGACAGATAACAGTGCTATGATAGACTTATGCACGAGTTTATAAAGCCAATGGATTATTGCACGTATCAGGACGCACCAGACTTGATCAGGCTGGTTGACAGATTTTTTCTATGTAGGTACACCTTACCAAAATTTGAATACTGGGAAATAACTAATATATTTATTTTCGAAATACATAAATTATAATTTGTAAACTGGTTTGAATATCAAAAAAATCCTAGATCTGTGTTTCAAATTTTAATATATTTGCTAAAATAAAGGCGATATCATCGATTTACACATTGACAATACCAAAATAATGACTATTAAATAAAATAATAAGTCATATTGAATAATAAAAAAAATAGGCTAAGTGTCAGACCACGCATAGAACAGTTTTCTGTAGTTACCCATAATAGCCTTCGTCGTGTCCAATAGATAATTGTTATGTTTACTTATTTTTCGATATTTGTGCAAAGAATTCCAAGTAAGCTTATTTTACAAGTTAGGCCTCTATAACTCCATAACTAAAAATATATGTAAGCCGTATTTTTTTTTTTGGATTGACTTTAATCCATACTCTTTACTAAAATTGTATATTTGTACCAGATCTTTAATAATATCGTCGATAGCCTCAGAGATTTTGGCTGGAGAAGCTTTAGTGTAAATTTTAAGATCATCTGCATAAAGGTGGTAGGAAGAAAGTAAGCGATCAGTGAGAGTTGATAAAAACTGCGAAAAGTAATAAAGATAGTACGCCGCCCTGAGATATGCCAGCAGATGTATTGCAATCAGCACCAAGAGAAGTATCTGTTTTCAATACAAGTACGCTGCTGGCGACCATACAGGTAGCTATGAAACCAGTCAATTGCTGGTGGAGATATGTTAAGAGAGCGCCTTATTCCAAGCAAGATATCAAAGTCAACGATATTAAAAGCGTTACGACATTATAGTTTTCCTTTAAAGTTTATCACATGGACTATCACCATGTTATTTTCTGATTTTTTGATCTAGTAGTAAAACTTTTAAAGGGGGATGCTCTGTTTGAGTTTCAAAATTGTGAGTTCACAGAAAGTAACCTGTAGGTTTTGATTCAATTCCGACTGTCGAAAATTTCCAGCATAAACGGCAGTATCTATTGATCGCGTTTGCTTAAAAGTTGGATTTTTTTCACAATTTCAAGGAAGAGCAGATCTGATTATTTGATACTAGCTTTCGCCCACGGCTCCGCATGCGTGTATGTCGGTTATCGCGGTAAAAAGTAGCCTATGTCTTTTCCCAAGTTCAGTTCTATCTTTATACCAAATTTCATCAAAATCGGTTCAGTGGTTTACGCGTGAAAGAAAAACAGACAGACAGACAGAGTTACTATCGCATTTATAATATTAGTAGGGATAAATTTCAGCTTAATATCTTATCGTATTCCCGAGAAATAGGGACTTGACAGACAGGTTCCGTTTTTTTTCCTGTTGAGGTGCAGAACCCTTTTCTGCTACATTCAGGTTTACTCTAATATACCTATCTTACACCATATCCATTCTAGTCATACGTTTGTGAGTTAACTTTAAAGGGCATTTTTTTTTGAAACAGAAATATTATTTAGAGTGATAAGTTATGTACAATATTAGATCTGGATAGTTGAAGCTCCTTGGGGCAGACCTTAGTTGAGCAGTGGACGTCAACATAAATTTAATGTATTTCGCAAGACTAATTTCATAAGGAATAAATAATAAGGAACTGATTTAGCTCTTAACTATTAATTGTTAATACATACTTTAGTTGATGTGCCAAACGATTCAGAGACGGATTTGATCAGTTTAATGGCTTAAATATTTACGAGTGACAGAACTTACAATTGCGTTTAATAACACTAAAAGTAATTTTGTGTCATGTTTTCAATGCTTTATCTATATATTTTAAACTTTAAATAAGACATATCCAAAAATAGCCCTATAAGCTTAACGACATAACAAACATTCAAGCAACGAGCACAAAAACAACAATAAATGATATATGTAGATGATACAGTATTTTTAATGGCTTTTTTTAAAAGTAAACACCCGCATTATAAATATAAATCCTGTGTGCTAGGGACTTTACATTCATACATGAAACGGACACAAAGAACACCCAGACACAGATGGCTTGGTAGGAAGTGCTAAGCCATTAGTGCAGTCGACCGAAAGCATGAGTAATTTCTTAAAGTTGTGTGTGCAATAGTTTATAATAGTAATATTAACACAATATAATGAAAATAAAACATCAATAAAAATATGAACATACGACATATATTCTAAATGAATTTGCATAATTTTAGTATGCTACACTAAAAAGAGCTAAAAGTCAGAAAGAAATAATCTCAATTCAATTAAGAAATTGAATAAAGAGTATAAAGCCATTTAAATAAATTTTGAATAATTCTAAATGGATATATCTTATACCTGTACTCTGAACTTAGCTAGGTGGTATTATTGAATGAACATTAACGTTTACTAAAATTATTCTTTTCTTCCCATCAAATCCATTTCGATGTCCACCACAGTTTTTCCTTTTGTCTCTTTAAGAATGAAAGTACTAATAGAAGCTCCTAAAATGTTAATTCCTGCATAACAGTAAAATACCATGTGAGCGCCCAGAACGCTGGAGATAGATGTAAAAGCTACCAACTGAAGGAAGCAGAGAAAATAAGCGTATGTAGAAAAGATGCCCATCACCTTGGCGCGAATCTGAAAGGAAACAGTTTTTAGATTAATTATATGTTAGAGCAAGAGCCCAGAGCCGCCAGACCTACGTCATTAGTGCAAAATTGAAATTTTCAGAATTATTAGTACAATGTCTTGTTAAGATGTATGTGTACCCATTAGCTTGAAAGCGGGGCCGTTTCTGAGGCAGCGCGAAGTAGAGATGGATAAAAACCTTACTTACCTACGTTAAAGGTGTAAAGCTAGTATTTACATATTTTATCAAGAATATTATTTAAAATTTAAATTCATTACTGCCAGACACTTTCCATGGGCCATTACTTCTGCCAGACGTCTTGAAAGTTGTGAAAAAATTAGGTAAACTACGTTATAGTAGCAAACCTAAATTTTATACATATTATCTAAGGTAGGTACCTACTATTTTAAGACTCTTTGTATGCGGCCAGACCAATCCGAAGGGCCAATCATCCCCCCAGACACCTTTAAATATTTGTAGTAATTAGGAAGCTGAGGTATATCATCTTTGGTATTATTTCAAGAATAGAATTGTAAAATATTAAATGATTTTTACACGCTTTTTATTAGCTTCACCTGTATGTTTGTTGGACCCACACACACAAAACGTGGGGTGCTTTCTGACAATATTTCAATAACGTCGCCCTACGCTTTTTACATTGAAATTATTTTCTATTTTTAGGTTAAAAGCCTATTTGTTTAGTTTTTTAAAAATAATCTTTTAGAAAAATACTAATTTGTGTAAAGATTTTTTCAGTTTTTTTTCATATTAGTGTATTGTCATCGGTCACCGATAAATCTACAAAGTTTGAACGAAATCTGGCTGTTTAAAGTGGGTCAAAATCGCACCCAAAGGAGTTGGTTACAAACAAACAAACATACAGGTAAAGCTAATAAAAAGCGTGTAAAAATCATTTAATATTTTACAGTTCTATTCTTGAAATAATACCAAAGATGATATACCTCAACTTCCTAATTACTACAAATATTTAAGGTGTCTGGGGGGATGATTGGCCCTTCGGATTGGTCTGGCCGCATATAAAGGGTCTTAAAATAGTATCAACTTTAGATAATATGTATAAAATTTAGGTTTGCTACTATAACGTAGTTTACATAATTTTTTCTCAACTTTCAAGACGTCTAGCAGAAGTAATGGCCCACGGAAAGTGTCTGGCAGTAATGAATTTAAATTTTAAATAATATTCTTGATAAAATATGTAAAAACTAGCTTTGCACCTTTAACGTAGGTAAGTAAGGTTTTTATCCATTTCTACTTCGCGCTACCTCAGAAACGGCCCCGCTTTCAAGCTAATGGGTACACATACATACATCTTAACAAGACATTGTACTAATAATCCTGAAAATTTCAGCTTTGCACTAATGACGTAGGTCTGGCGGCTCTGGGCTCTTGGTCCATGTGACGTATAGTTTAAAGTCACAATGTCCAGTAGTGAGCCGTGATAGGATGATGATGTTAAGTTTAAACGTTTTCTGTTGCTTTCTGTTTGGTAAGGTGTGAATATAATAATATCATTATAGGCCTTCCCTAAAAAACCTGGTTTTTGCCCAATATTCCACGCTGGCCAAACCACACTTATTCTGTTTCTATCAAGTCTTTGAAAAAGAAATAAACTCGTCACTTAGAATACAATACCTTAACCGGACATTGTCTCCTCAACAAACACCTTCACACGATAAGAGTAACAGATAGACCGCTATGCAGAGGATGCATGGAAGCAGAAGAAACGCCACAGCATGTCATCATGGAATACAGCAGTGTGGCCGAGCAACGGGCACAATTTCTCCAGTCACCGGCAACACTTAAGGAGGCCTGCAGTAATCTCCGGAGGCTGCTCTCCTTCTGGACCGATCTGGGCTGGCTGGAGTAAACGGGAAATTTCTTACACGCACAATGGTCCAGTAGTAAGGACTAAGTGCGGAAACCGCCCAGGACAAAAAAAAACCCGTCACTTACATCGTTTTTTAATAAATCTAACATTGTAAAGCCAGAACAAAATGGTTTTTAACGAGGAATATCAAGAACTTTGACAGCTTTCACTCTAATTCATAACGTGGTGACTAATATAGATTTTTATCAATATTAGTCACCTCTTTAGCTGACAACGCTAGTTATATTTTTCGATATATCAATATATGTACCACATGACTTACTACTACAGAAATTGGAACAACATGGAATCAGAGGGCCAGCTATATCATTGCTCAAATAAGATTTATCCAACCGCTTGCAAAGAGTGGACATACAACATATAGGACAAAACTCGGATTTAACTATTATTAGCTCGCCAATTAAGATAAATAGCTTCGGGGTGCCTCAAGGCAGTGTACTAGGGCCGCCTCAAGGCAGTGTACTAGGGCCGCTACTATTTCTTCTGTACATAAATGATCTGCCTGACTTTACAATTACAAATCATAAAACAGTTTTATTACTACTACTCTACTCGACTAATCCTAATGATCAAGTAAATGAGACGATCCATAGGGTGACAAAATGGTTAGAAAAATCTAAAAGTCAATTTATGCAAAACTAGTTATATACGATTTCAAAGCATACGATCTCCAAATATAAGCTTACAACATATTATAACAATTAAAGAACAGGAGTTTACAGGACCATGTAAAATTTTTAGGTATCACATTTGATAGTATGTCAACTGGAAAGCATATATATGTAGATGCTGCATGTAGCAAAATGAATAGATTTGTTTGTGTTTTGAGTAATCTTAAGCAAACCTCAACACGAGACCACTATTCTAGCATATTATGACTACGTAAGCTCTGTGTTGAGATGTGGTTTGATGTTATAGGGGAATTCCTCGGAAGCAAACAGATACTTCGTCATACAGAAACGATGTGTCAGAGCCATAGTCGGAATCGCACCAGATCAAATGTGCAAACCCCAATTCAAAAGCTTGGGCATACTTACTCTGTATTGTATGTATAAATATTGGAGATATCAATTTTTGTAAAAATATACCTAAATATGTTCATCAAAGCGAAAGATACATTTTTTAGAAACACTAGAAACCCAAATCGACTAGTTTTAGAATGTACTCCAAACACCGCTTTATATAAAATTAATTGTTATTCAATGTGTAATATGTAAATATAATAGTATATAATAAGCTTCCTGAATGCTTCAAGTAACTACCGTTCTGTCGTTTTAAGAATCGTCTCAAAACATGGCTATAGGAAAATCATACATTCTCTGAAAGAATCCCTGAATTTAAAATGGAATTGTTATATTAGTTTTAGATTGCTTTTCTTTAAATTGCTTTTTTTTAAATTCAAATCGATTCGATAATGACGATACATATTTTTAACATTAAAAATATGACTGAAAACATATGACTGCCTTTTTGGTCTAGTAGTTAGCGTATGCGGCTGCTGATCAAGAGGTCTCGGGTTCGATTCCCGGGTCAGACCAAATAGTTGTGTGATCCACAAATATTTTTTTCAGAGTCTGGGTGTTTTTCTATGTATAATATGCATATATTTACAAAAAAAAAAGGATGTTTATATATTTATATCAGTTGTTTAGTACCCATAATACAAGCTCTGCTTACTTTGGGACTAGATGATGTTGTGTGTAAGATGTCCAAAATATTTATTTATTATTTATAAGGTTTGACCAAGACATTTTTAATACAATGAATCGAAATCAATGTATAATCCAATCATAATTTAAAATAAATTAACAATTATGTAATCAATATTCATATATTCAAAGGCCATCTAATATTTTCACATGTCATCAGTGTCTAAACAGACGATCTAAATATTGTGAGAAAACCTATGTATAAACTCTATTAAATGTGAAATAAATCATTACATTTCATTTACACTGAAGCTCAGATTCAATCGGTTAAATAACCTTAATTAAACATGATTTAAAACTAGTTTACAAAATTATATCTGGATTACACAAATATGATTATTTCTCCAAAATTTTAGCTCAGTATCAAATAAAAGTTGATCAAAGACACGGTTACAGTAGATATTTTTTAGTTTTTTTAAGATAATCCAAGTATCCTCAACATCATCCCCAGCTGGAGATAAGGCCCTGCAAGCCTCTCCAAAACAACCACCTGGACCTGTGCTACCCTCATTCAATGAAGAACTTTCCAATAACATATTTGTTTGATTATGTAATTCACATATAATATTATGTCAAAACTTAATATTATCATAAGTAATGCTTCATACAAGTTTAATAGTTATTAGTACCTAAAATGAAAAACTAAGGGCACTAGGATTATATGAAAAGAAATTCAAACTTAATTATTAACGTAAAACTGTAACAAAACAAAAACACCTTTCTCAGATAAATTAAAAATACTGTGAAACAAGTTGTCTAGTAATTTTTAAATTTTAATAAAATATCTAGCGATTGACTTATTTCATTTTCTTCAAAACAAACATATTATATTATTCCTTTCTAACCTAGCAATTTATTTTAAAATCGATCTATTCTCAGTATTTAAAGCAAGCCTCAAAACAATTAAATGTTTAATTTGAGCTACACACATTCTATTTTAGAGATAGAAATTACAATTTAAACATCTAAAAGCTTTTGAGCACATTGATGTGAAAATAATGCATATTCTATCAATTTTATCAATCAAAATAATGTATATTAGCAGGATCCTTACGAAGATTACCCAATTTTCCCCCAACGTTCACTAAAATTTCACTTGCACGATTCCTCCTTTACGAGAAAGGACGGATTAAGCAGAGAGGAATACTGAGTATACGAATACTCGACTATGTAGATGTCAAAATGCGCGATATCACGGAGGAGTAACTTAATAAACTTGAGCGCTTTCAAAACTTATGTTTTAGATAAATATGTAGGCTACGCGAATATGAACATGTTTTTGAATCTCACACCTTTTTAAGTGGCTACGAATCCGCCCTCCGATGGAATGTTCATATTCTTTCCATATTTTAAGATATTCTGTTTCATCGGTGTATTCCACCTTATTCATATATTTTCTACATTCATTAGTTTATTCTTTAAATTATTTTTACAATTTCTTTTACAGCTACCAATCTTATTTAAAAACAATTGTGAGCACTGATTAAGAGGTTGCCGTCGACGACCGTACTAATATAAATTGTGTTACAGTCGTCACCGCCTTCCACCCATCCATGCGAGTAACAGTATTTTTTGGGATCTGTTTTACCGTTCAAAACGCATTCCTAGACAATAAATTATACATCAAAATATTACATTAGAATAAATCATGTAAGACAATAAATTTTAACAAATAAATAAATGATAAAATCCAACGAAAGAAAAATAATTAAACGTATATTATAAGTTCATAAGATTACAAATAATTTGAAAAAAGATCCCCTGCAATTCTTAGCTTGAAATGTCATCACTACCAATTACAATATACGATTACCCATGACAGTCAAGTAAATAACAACCCGTGAAAGAACATCTTACAAAATGCACCACATTGACACACATTCGAGAAGCCTGAGGTCGTCTGAATCTTTGGAACTAGCAATAACACCTCATTGTACTGTAGCGTATTCAACGGCCGCAATAGGGATTGTTGGTGTTAATATTTGCTTCTTTCTTTCATGGCGATTTGGGGCAATTGTATCTACTTAATACCTTACGGGTGTTTAGTACTTGATAAGACATGTTCATGTCTTGCTAGAGCCACGATGAGACTGGAGGCTCAATCATTCTGCATCGATCTCCCGGCCCGGCCATAATATTTTATGTATCCATGCCAAATTGATTAACCCAATAGTACGGATTCATTAGATCCTAATAATGTCAGTTTATTGCCGTTCTCTGCTGAAATTTTTCAGGTTCAGGAATTAAGGTTAAAGTTTTTCCCAGCAGATTCATATGTTTAATTGAGTACACAAAAAAATAAAACTCATACTCGGCAGCAGAGCCACAATTAGTGCTTATTATTTTATCACGAATATACCTACATAGTGTGTAGTATAATTCGATATGTGCGTGAAACGTACATCATTTTACACATACTTTACAGAAAGCTTTTTTTTACGTGGAGAACGATTTTCGCACCAGAACCTTCGTGGGGTGAGCGAAGGGCATGTGTAGGGCTCCCTGGCAACCTACCTCGGCAGTCGGGAGAAGTACCAGGACCGTTCTCGTGTCCCCCTTGCCCCAAAACTGGGGTACATTCCGAGGTTACTGTACTCACCCCGGAGTAGGACGCTGTTGCGCCTCTCACCGCTCTACACAGTAAGAGCGTACAGATAGATGTCGATTAGGGAGCTAGTGACCTCTGCCACGTCCCCTTGTGCCGCCTCCTTTGGGCATTGCACGGATCGGCCAAGAACTCGTCGCACACCCTACCGGTAGTCGTAAGTTCTGGCGACTGACCAAATCCGTGCCGGCTAACCACTGCCGGCCCTCTCTACCACTGCTGAAATATTCAGACGGAACACTGGCCCACCAGCCGCAAGAGAAAGCACAACTGCTTGTTGATCTCTTTGCGTCTAACTCCCGAATCGACGACCGTGCCGTGAATCCGCCTACTATTCCAACCTGCGACTCCAAAATGCGGGATATTCGTATCCGGCTCTCTCTCGACGTCCGGAAAGCCAGTGGACCCGACGGTATTCCAGCGATGGTTCTTAAGAACTGTGCACCGGAGTTGTCTCCTGTACTGACACGCCTATACCGCTTGTCGTATTCCTCAGGAATTGTCTCGGAGGTCTAGAGAGAGGCGAACCCGTCCCTAAGAAAGGCGACCACTCCGATCCGGCCAATCGACCTATAGCTGTCACCTCCATTCTATGCAAGGTGTTTGAGCGGATTATCAACAGCCAATTAGTCCGTTACCTAGAAGATCACTCCTTGTTAAATGATCGTCAATACGGCTTTAGACCGAACCGTTCCACAGGTGATCTTCTAGCGTGCATGACAGACCTTTGGGGTAAGGCTTTGGATAGGCATGGGGAGTCTCTGGCCATCAGCCTCGATATGGCCAAAGCCTTGACAGGGTCTGGCACCGTTCCTTTCTCTCAAAGCTTCCCGCATTCGGCTTGCCTCCCAAACTCTACAGCTGGATAGCCGCTTTTCTACATCACCGCTGCATTAGAGTCCTTTGCGAAGGCGCCGCCTCCGACTTTCAATGGATAAACGCAGGTGTACCTCAGGGCTCCGTCTTGTCGCCCACGCTGTTTCTTCTGCATATCAATGATATGTTAGCACTCGGCAACATACATTGCTATGCAGACGACAGCACAGTACATCGTTGCTATTTGGGACAACCATCTACTAAAACGGCGGATTTTGAGGAATAACGAAGGGAGCTTGTCGCTGAGCTCGACCTGGTTCTGAGCCATATTTCTCAATGGGGTTATGAGAATCTGGTCGAGCTCAACGCCAAGAAAACACAGGTGTGCGCGCTCACTACAAAAAAATCTCCGTTCCTTCCCCTCTCCACCTTCCAGAACACTCAACTGCCAATGCAGGACAAGCTCGGTATCCTGGGTATGGATATTTGCCGGGATCTCAACCGACGGAAATACATAGAGAGCATCACCAAGGCGGCCTCGCGAAAGCTCGGTATGCTAAACAAGGTGAGACGGTTTTTCTCGCCGGAGCATCTGTGTCTTCTCTACAAGACCCAGGTTCGATCCTGCGTGGAGTACTGTTCTCACCTCTGCGATGGATCTGCACAATATTTACTTGACGCTCTCGACCGGTTGCAGCGGCGAGCAATCCGCATTATTGACGGTCCCGAAACTACCGAGTTCCTGGAGCCTCTGCAGTTGCGGAGAGACATCGCTTCCATGGCGGTCTTCCAACTGGTCCTTCCTTCTCCCTTCTTTTACAGGACAACACGTGCTGGACTTGGAAGTCACCGCTTCAGAGTGGAGGAAATACGCACTAGAACGAAGCGGTTCGGCTCTTCCTTCTTATGCCGAGCAGTCAAAAGCTGGAACTCGCTACCAGCTCACGTGTTTCCTTCCCAATATGATCTCGGGTCCTTTAAACGGGGCGTGAAAAAGGATCTCACTAAGCCGCCATAGTGTGGGCCGCCATACTTTACTGTCTGCATTCGCAGCAATGATGTGTGGTTTCTCCTACTCTTGGATTCTGCTCATGCTTTCCATCTGGCGGGTAGAGTCACTTTGGTAGGCTGTAAATGAATATATTAAAAAAAAAGAAAAAAGAAACCCACTCATCGGACTCCTTCTGGAGCATTACGTTCTCACACCAGCATTGCCGCGATCAATGCTGACGGTAACAGGTTTCTTCCGACATGTGCAACCAAAACTCAATGCTCGGACTCCCACGCAGGGAAATCTTCTAGTGTATGCTGGGCGGAGTCCCAGTCAGACCAGCAGTGGTAGTATTTTACCGTAGCCTCACGTCCGATTCTCTTCAGACACTCACCGAAGCAAATGAATCCGGTGAATCTATCTGAGTCAATCAGTAGGCGGCACAGTCGGTTCTTTCTGTCAAAGCTTCGAAGCTCGGCAGTACAGCTACGACAGCACGTTGGCTAGCACAACCTTAAATTTCAAGCCGTAGCTGCCACGCCCGTAGAGCTTGCGTGAGAGAATTCCGGGGTAGCATTCTAGGCTCTTAATCCTGCGCTGCCTCTTCGCCATTCCGACCGACAGAACGAATGTAGACCATCGTGTACATGTCGGTCAGCAAGAATGTCGATGGTTAGAGATCACGCTAGGTCCGTCGTTCCCTCGTAAGAGATCGTGCGGTAGCCTAATACGACCGGCATGGCTACCAGTCACTGCAGACTCCTGAGTTTAGCCCGACAGCGGGAGGAACCCACCAGGTTTTTAAGCCAAACTTAAGCCCCATAGAGCCCCATAGCCCATGTAGAGGCAGCGAAGTAGGCCATGGATATTTTTTACGGCACAGACAGAGAACCTACTGTACTACGAAAACTTCAGCATGAATACAAATAAAAAAAATGTGAGCCGTCACGGGACGCCTGGCAGATGTGAAACATCGCCATTATTTTGTAAAAGTAATATGCAGAAAAGAACATATTGTAATAGGAACTAAATATGTCATAATGATAAAATAAAATATTACTAATTATTAAAATAGTACGGTGTGGCGTATAATTATATTTATAATAATTATAATTAAATAATTATATTATAATTATAATAATAATTATAATTAGTGTGGCGTAAATTATAATTATAATTTACGCCACACCGTACACACTACTGCATATAGACTGTATATATATACCATCGTATAGCGTGCCGTGGCGACGCGTCGCTAGGCGTCCCCAGGCCAGAAATCTATTTTACGTGCGCCTATAGATGTTTCACATCAATAGGCGCTAATAGGTGTCAACTATTGTTTAAGTTCATTTATATTTATGAAATTGCCTTTCTTCAGTACTGGTCATTTCAAATAAAAAAAGATTGAAATGGCTCTGTATTGTAAATTCAAATTAATTTTGTTTTAAAACCATGACATTCTATTTACAAACTCAGTCTTTTGTTTTTTGATTAGGGTTGTATTTTCATTACATTCGAACATTTTTCGTCATAATGAAACTTAAAAAATTCGTGTAATTATGGAAAATGAGTTCCGTCGTGGCACCAACGCGACACAAACCCCACGTAACATGAAAAACGTTTACGGAGAGAATTGTACAAACGAACGTACAACCCGTTATTGGTATTTCCGGTGCCGTTCTGGAAACTTTGGCTTGAAAAATGAAGCTCGTGGTCGTCCGGAGACTTTGGTTGACAATAATGAATTAAAGGCGATTGTGGAACCTGACGAAACTCAATCTACGACTGAGCTAGCAGCAGCTTTTATGTAAGCGTCAAAAAAATATTGATCCATTTGCGAAAAATTGGCAAGTTAAAACGATCGCATGCGCAACGTACGCGTCGAGACCTGCCTTGCGCTGCTCAACAGGCAAAGAAATGAAGGAATTTTGAAACGAATTCTGTTGATTGATTTGATTCTGTTCGACAATCGAAAGCGCTCAGCAAGTTGGTTAGTCCCTGGTTCAGCACCAAAGCAATGCCCTAAACCAAAAATGACCCCTAAAAGGTGATGGTCGCTGTTTAGTGGTCTAGTGCGGGTGTGATTCACCACAGTTTTTTACAAAACGGCATGAGCAATAATGCAGGTGTGTACTGTGAAGAACTGGAAAGAATGATGGAGAACAGACAGTCTCCAAGCTGCAAGAGCTGGGGTTGGAAGCTCTCCCTCATCCGCCATACTCACCAGACCTTGCACCTACCGACTATTACTTTTTCCAAAATTTAGACAACTTTTTAGTGGGTAAAAATATTCAATTCCCGAGAGGCAGTACAAAATGCCTTTGAAGTGTTTGTTGCCTCCCGTCCAGCTGATTTTTACAAGAAGGGCATCAATAAACTGCCAATGCATTGGCAAAGATGCGTCGATTACATGGGTGATTACTTCGAATAACAGAAATAAAAAAGTTTGAAAAAATAAGTACTTTCACTTATTGCATACAAAACGACAATTTCATAGGTAAGGACCTATTATATGGACCTCTATAAGAAAAAAATGTACTGATTTTAATATGTTTTTGTCTTATTTGTTGTGAAAGCCCTCGCCATTAATATCAATAAGGAAACATACTGTAATCTCGATGATTATATTAAGCAATGTACAAGAGAAAACAAACTGGTGTATTACGCAGCCTTCATATCCTTGATGAGTATCACGTCAAAGGCGTCTATAACCGTAAAACGTGCATCAGATAAAATTATGTAAACACAATCTTGTTTCGGATGAGTCAACACCATTCGGCGATAAGAAACTAGTTACGAGTATGTAGTCCAGAGTGATGGGTTGCAGGATCGAAGCAAACAACCCGCAATTAGTGGAAAACGTGGAGTAGTCTAAACATATAGTATGTGTAAAAATTTTAAAAAAGTTTAAGAACAAATTAATGAGTTTAATATTTTTGAAAACTGTCTTAGCAAAGAAATGAAATAAAGATAAAGTAAAAGAGGTCCCACTCCCTCTTATTAAAAAAAAAACTATTTGAAAAATGTGTTAAATATGTACGAGGATATTCTTTGTATGCTGTATCATCGCTCTAGTCAATATTTGCGTATAAGCATTGTTATCTCATGATAATTTATGTTTAGAACTTTTTACTAGAAATTTGAATAAAGTTAAGCCTATGTTTAAATAAAACTATTTAGTTAATTAATACATTTCTTTTAATTTATGTTTGTCTTTCAGTCCTAGCTCAGGCCGAATTCTTACTAATATTATAAATGCGAAACTTTCACATTTCTAATATTTGCATCTCATCGAAAGTTTGTGACTTCTAAAATTTTTACCACTGAAAAGCATTACAACTTTTAAAATTTGGTTCATGCAATATGAATAGGTTCAGCAGTAGACTGTGATAGGCTCATATTGATGGTGAATATAAAATTATTTTGAATTATATTGCGTGCGTGCTTTCAAAATATTGTAGGTAAAGTAGTTGGAACTTTAGAGATTTTTTTTTGGATTGCTTTGGTACGCTTCTCCTCAATGGAGGTTGCGTGTTTAAAGACAACGGCACATCAATAAAGGCTATCTAAACTCTAAAGAGTAGCTATTTCAAATCAGTGCACGTCACTGACTTGTAATAGCTACACAACACACAAAAAGAGACAAGAAATAATTAATTATTAACTTTTATTTGTAATTACTCTTTTCTTCTCATCAAATCCTTTTCGATTTCATCAACTGTTTTTCCTTTTGTTTCTTTAAGGAAGAAAATACTTAAAAAAGCTCCTAAGATGTTGATTCCTGCATAGCAGTAAAATACATTGTGAGCCCCTAGAATGGTGATGATAGGAGTGAAAGCTAGCAACTGAAGGAATGTGAAAAAATACCCATATGTAGAAAAGATGCCCATCACTTTTGCCCGAATCTGAAAGGAAAGAAATATTGTTTAATTATGAGCATGCAAGTTTTTATATTCATTTGTATTCGGGACTACCCTCGCATAGAAGACCAACTTTAAAATGACGGCATTCGTGCATTGTGCGTGCAACGTGCATTTCGTTGGTGAGTGCGGCGGCCGGAGACCACACTGTGGCGGCCCAGAGATGTAGGAGCATTTCACTGAGCCGCCAAAGTATGCTCACCATGCTGTATTGTGTGCATTCACAATGAGAATGGTAACCAACACTCTTGGATACTGCTGATGCTTTCCATTAGGCAGAGCAGAGTCATTTTAATTCTTACTCGAATTTTAATTCACTAAAACACATTATAGACAAGCAACAGCAGTACTAGATGTTGATCTATGTTACGAACTACAGAATTAAATAGCAGATATACCTACAAATTACATCAAACAACATGAGAACAATACTCTAATTAATACACCCTTTTAGCTCCTGACCTTGTACCTTTTAAAAACAAGCATTGCTACAATATACATTACGTAATTAGATATCATTACATATTATAATAAATATTAGGGATTAAAGTATGACATTGCTGATTTGTACTGAAACATTGAAATTGTTGTTTTTTTTCACATAATATATTTATTCATTCCAAATATCTACCATTAATATGTATACATTGTTGCTATCTAATAGGAAAGTCATTTATGAGAGTTGTGGAGTTAAAATGGTTTCTAGTGCTGTATGAGGTTGTCATGCGGAGGCGTTATCATGGAGCAATAATAGTGAAGATCGATTCATGAGTCGGGACTGTTTCACTGCAAGTCGGATCGGCTTCCACAATCTCTTTCAATTCATTCTTATTCACGTGTGAAGGCGGTCTTCCACGTTGTTCGTTCTTTAAATCAAAATATTTATCACGAAAGCGTTTTAACCAAACCGTTCATTAGCTGGCCCCTCTCCAAACGCAACATTGATATTGCGAGCTATTTCTGCAGCGTTGGTTCCGCGTTGGAACTCGTATTCAAAAATCACAAGAATTTTCGAAGTATCCATCTTTCTTGTCTAAGTTGAATAAAAAAACAGCTGAAAGTTGATAATCAAATGTGGCACTTTTTTTAAATGAAAAACCTCATAGGTACGATTTGAAAAAAGTTTCACTCTAAAATCTTAAACCATGAAGGTTTTATGTCGATTCGAAGAACCTACTAAAATTTAAATTTAAATACTTTAACCACTATTTATATTTTCTTAGATAGCGACGGGTATCAAGTGGGCTATGCTGCAGCTAATGAAGATAGCAGCTGCTATCTTCCGAGATGATTTCTTTACTTGTTTCCATATTTTCGGACTAAACTTAATGACAGAGACCTCTTATAAAGAGTGCACAAAAGTACAGTTACACTAGTAGAACCAGTGACTATCAAAATCGAGAGAATGAGGTACGGCCCTCCAGACTTAGATCTAAGTTTTTCAGCAACGTCAACACAAGAGACACATATTTCAATTATTTGAACCTCCGCTCAGCCATTACTGATGGAATGCTTAAACTCATTATGTTATGTGCGTGTGATCTGGTTGTTAAAACTTGAATGAGAAAACTTGAAGTAGTATTCAGTGAATAAATTAGATTCAATCTTGTCCATGTAAGTGTCAAAACAAATATTTCCAGTTCAGCTAATTGGCTGCAAATAAATAAATAATAAATAGTTTGGCCATCTTACACACAACATCATCTAGTCCCAAAGTAAGCAGAGCTTGTGTTATGGGTACTAAACCACTGATATAAATACATAAACATACTTTTTCTTTGTAAATACATACATATTATACACTAGCTGAATCCCGCGGTGTTACCCGCGATTATTAAAATTGCGACTATAATTTGAGATTTAAACTATCCTATCTCTCAAGTTAGATCGAACTGCACATGGTGTGCGAATTTTATTATAATCGGTTAAGTGGTTTAGAAGTCCATTGAGGACAAACATTGTGACACGAGATTTATATATATTAAGATAGAAAAACACCCAGACTCCGAAACAAATATTTGTAGATCACACAAATATTTGGTCTGACCCGGGAATCGAACCCGAGACCTCTTGATCAGCGGCGGCATACGGTAACCACTAGACCAACAAGGCAGTCATATTCATAGTCGTAGTATTCATAGTCATAGTCAGGCAAATTAATGAAAAGAATTGTAGTCAGAAGTTTTTATAGTTTTGATGATATTTGTTTTTATTTTAATGAGACCTATATCCGTGATTCCATTAATAAGCAATAATCTAATCAAATCAAAATTAATTAAGTGGTAAAAATGGTAGGATATGGAAAGAATAGAAGAGGAGAAATTTAGTATTTGCAAAAAGTTACGGGGATAATATGTTATTAAATACGTATTTTCCTTCTGTATTATGGTTTAAGAAAATGATTAAATAATCAAACTTTCCGTGATTGTAATTTAGTAAAAAGTAAGTTTGTGTTAGTCAATTATTAATACGAATATACACATACATGTTATTTCGTTTGCAGAATCAGAACGTCCTTGTGCACCAGAAAACAAGGATTACTTTCACTTAACCTTGGCGTGGAATACTCGTTCTTCCAACATGATGATACAAACTATTATCCCAAAACTTGTTGAACAGCCAAAACTCTAGAGAAATGATCTGAGGCCGTGGAGCAACTAATCATAATATACTACGGTATATTGAAACAAGTTTACTGGAGTATCTTAAGACGGTGCTGAGTAGTTTTGTTTTGTTATTGAATTATTAGTATTTTTCAATAAAACACTGGCAGATGTTTATTATCTTTTTCAAACTTAGTTAAGGACAATCATATCTATGTTATTCTAATAATATAATACAAAAATATTTGTATAAATCGCATGATATAGTCGATATGTGAAATGTGGATTCGGTGATTGTTCCGATAGTTGTTTCTGCTCATGGTTAAATAACCAAGAGCCGACCATCACCTTAAGAAGCTCACGTTAGACGGCTGGTTCAATGATCTGGGGCAGAAGGCACTCCTTGGCATGGCACGTACAGTAAGGAGGTTCTGTCTTTGGAGCCATAACCAAGGGTATCTTGATTCCTGTACCCAATGTCAGTGTTCTACTATTTTTTACATTTTAAAATGTAATTAGTAAGTATATTATTAATAAACATTTCGAACATCTTACACGCAACGCCATCTAGTCCCAAACTAAGCAGAACTTGTAATATGGATACTAGAAAACTGATATAAATACATAAATATACTTTATTTTTGTAAATACATACATATTAAGAATAAAAAACCCAAACTCCGAAACAAATATTTGCGAGTCATACAAACATCTGATCGACCAAGGAATCGAACCCAAGACCTCAATCACAACAGTCGCATACGCTATTGCTATGCCACCGAGGCAGTTAAAAAATGTTACTATAATAAAACTGAAACTTATTTTACGGGCTACTTTTGTCATCATGACTCGGAACCCTTATAGATTCGTCATGTCCGTCTGTTCGTCCGTTCTCGACTTACCGCCCAAACGGTAAGTGCTACAAGGATCAGATTTTGTATGAACAAGTGTTGTAATTACTTTAACAAAGTGAAAGGACACGCACTTTTATCATATTGTGGTTTAAAATATAGCATAAATTCCACATTGTGATATGTATACGTCTTACAAAATGAAGTTCCTATCATAGATAACATAAATAAAAACCTATCAACTGTTTAGTTATAGTTGAGGGGCATGATGGAATCTTCGGGATTCACGGTATTACCCACAGTTATTGTACTGTCCTTGTCACCACCCTATTCATTCCATGGGTGTCGTAAGAGGCGACTAAAGGAACAAAATAAGCAGCAAACATCACTGCCAAGAGACGGAAAACTTGAAACAAACCAAAGGGTTTGTTTCAAGTTTTCCGTTGTTGTTGGTAAAGACCAACCCGTCTGGCCAGCGTGGTTATAGTAGGCCAAAACCTCCTTTCAAAGGAAAGGCCGTTGTCCAGCAGTGGACTGTTAAAGGCTGTTGATGATGATGATGATGATTGTACTAAGTCGCGAGTTCCACCGCGGAGCGATCCTGGTTTGAAAAAAATCAATTCAACAGCTATAATTCATTGAAAGTCCAGTAAAAATTTGACCAAACCTTCAAGAGATTAGCCGGAATATACAGCAGACGGATGAAAAATGTGTTGACTGTTCCTGGGCTGGCTTATTAATATTACATTAAATTGCGGCACAGGATTAGCAGTTTCTTCGAAGTTGGCTGTGTTTTAGTTAAAAGGTACTTAAGTATATTTTCTGATGCTCATTATTACAACTCGCCACAAAAACTTTCATTGTAAGAAAACTGTGCACTAATCAATTATTCAATATAAAATACTTTTATGATTAATTAATTAGCAAAGCTTTGAAGAACATGCAAACATAAATTATAAAATTAAATACTTACTTGAAAATTAAACATTTCAGCCATAATAATATATGGCATTGGGGAAATCCCACCAGCGTATGCACATTGATACATGACAATTGCCGCTACCGGAACCCAGGCAGGAGCTGACGTTTTATACGTTTGCAGAAGCATCGTTGTAGCCAAAGTGGAAAGTGATAGAGCTGCTAATATGAATGTCGATAGCAAAATAGGCTAGAAAGAAAACATATAATCAGTTTGTAGGCTAATCTTAAAACAATGACTAGATTTTCATAGTGGAAGTATTCCAATTTACTTATTTGAAACGTGTATGTTGAAGCGTCACAATGGAAGCTCTCAAAAGGAACATTTTTACCAGTTTTCACAAAAAAATAAACTATACTCCGCTCCTTTCTGTCGTTGCATGTTGATTCATAACCTATTTTCTCGATAAATGTGCTATCTCACACATTTTTTGCAAATCGGACCAATACTTTCTGACTTCAAACAAACAAACTCTTCAGCTAATTTATAAATTAGCATACTTGAAGTCGTCATCATCATTCAATCTAAAAGATTGCAGTATATTGAAATAAATACCACATTATAATGTGGAATTAGTTCATCCCGTAAGGAAGCAATTATAAATAAAGTAATTCAGTGTTAGTTTATAAAACGTATCAAAATATACTTCGACAATAACTGTGTAATCAATTTACATCCCCAATTAAAACCCACCACCAAAACAAATCAATTACAGAGATGATGAATGCTTAAAAAGTGGGAAGGGAAAAATACATAAATGTCTGGTATACTAGGTATAAATCCGTATGGTGACAGATTAAAAATACAAGTTTCACCACCCCTATTCATTCCATTGTTGTAAGACTTTTTAGTCTCCAAAAGTACAAACTAAGCAGCTAACATCATTGCCAAGAGAAAGAAAACTTGAAACCAACCCTTTAACAACCCGTCTGGCCAGCGTGGTATAGTTACCCAAAAACCTCCTTTCAAAGGAGAGGCCTATGTCCAGCAGTGGACTGTTAAAGGCTGTTGATGATGATTGATGATGATACTAGGTATATTATTTAACAATTATAGAAATAAAATTTGTCTAAGCAACAATTAAAAAAAAGTTCATTTATTTCCTCCCACATATTAATTCTTATAAAAATAAAATTTATAAAACTTTTTAGAAAAAAATTGAACCGGTAAAAGAACTGAAAACTAGAAAACAGTGAACTATAATTACTTAACCTTAATAATTAATTTCTTAAACTACTGTAAGCATATCTAAATAATTTTGCGTGGGCCCCAAACAATGCCAAATAATGTTGGGAATAAAAAATGCTACGAAGAAGAAATTCCGATATATATATTCCGTTTACAAATTAGCGGTAATAAAATATATATCCAAACAAATATATTCTTCTCACAATAATTCCATTTAAGTTCAATCTACTAATAATAAACTGCACGGTTGGCCTAGTGGTTTAAGCGGTCGCCACGCTGCTTTCTACTTCGCCAAGTGTCGTGGGTTCGAATCCTACGCGGGACAACACTTTGAGTCATTCGCAAATTGTTGTTCTGAGTTTGGATGTTCTTTGTGTCCGTTTCATGTATGTTTGTAAAGTCCCCCGCGACACAGGATTATAAATCCTAATGCGCGAGTTGTCTTTTTAAAAAAAGAACTTCTTAGTAGAAATAAAATACACAAAGCACGATAATCCACAAATACCGAAAGACGAAGCTTTCGCTCATATTTTGACCGAAACCGAAACTGACCGAAAGTAGTTTGCGTAACTGAAGTAGAAGTCAAACTATCTGTTGGTCACTATTGAAAATATTTCTTGGTATTAATCGAGTCAGGTAAATATGTCTTTTTATGTACAAATTGCCATAGTGATGATTGATGTAGAACGTAAGTAGAATTTTTTATATTTAATTAAATAGAAAAATTTCACTGATCAATTTTAAAAACTTTATAATTTAAATAAGTTACCTTTCGACCAAATTTTTCCACACAACTCATAGACACAAAGGATGCCAAGATTGTAACCGCCGGTATGCTGAGTGATTGAGCCTCAGGATTAACAGTGACTCCAGAAGCCGCCAAGATAGCAGGCGTGAAGGTCAACAGCGCAAAAGTGCCACTGAGTGTGCGTGTTGTCATGAAACCTATATTTAAAAAACATCCTCGACGCCACGCTTTATTCTGCCCTGAAATAATTAAAAATATATTTTTAAGTCTAAAATCTATGAAGAAATGTGATAACAAACTGTATTTTTAAGATAAATATTAATTTACTAAAGAAAACTTTATGAAAATTCTGACCTATTCTATTAATATTCCTGATATAATATTAATATACATACAATAATTATAAAATTATTTAATTTCTAGGGTTGCCTATCTCAAAAGAAAAAAACATAATCCGGAATGTGGTACGAAGCAACGTCTAAATATATAGCACAGATAAAGGAAAAATTGCGAAAAGCATAAATTTTAGATACACTGTAAATCAAAAATATTTTTATAATTTTAAACTTACCACCTCTTTCTCTATGAATGCGTAAAGATAATAAATTCAATAAAGGTAGGTAAGGTCTATAATACCTTTAATATGTACAAAAATTAAACCTATATGTCAACGCAACCATAAGAAACAGCAATTTAAGCCGTATATTTTGAAACTAGCAACTACTCGCAAGGGAATCATAACCTAAAGGATACTTTAAGTCAGCCTAGAATCTTCTAGATTTGGCATGAAGCAACGTTTTATAGTACACATAATGGAAAAATTTCTTCCTCAATGTTGCGGTGGCCCGATGCTACTCGCTCCGTGGAAAAACTGATACTCAGGTAAAACCGGTTGAACTAGTAGCCGATCCCAAATAATATTGGGAATAAGGCTAGGAAACAGATAACTGAAAGTTTCGAAAATTTAATTTTTTGTAACATTCCATATTTCTTTTTGCTTTTACAATTACAATCTTATTACAATTTTAATCGTGAACGCATAGAGGTGTCAAGTTGAGATTCATATTAAATATTTAGGTCTAATTTAGGACACGAGAATTTGATCTATTAAATTTCATGCTATGAAATTTCATTAATATAAATTTTCATACAAATAGTGGTCATTCAAATTAATCATCTATATATACTCTGCTTTTATTTAAAATGGATAATTTATTGAATTACGTACAAGATTGTAATTTTAAGTAATAAATTGAGAGCCGAGTATCAAATCGTTATCGAATACAATTTTGATTGTAGTTAATTGAAATTATAACAGTTAAACGCAAAACAGTTAAAAACCTATTAAAGATAGTTACCACAATGACCAAAGTACTATATTATATTCACATTCAATAAAAAATAAGTATAACTGAAGTATCAGTTTATAATTTGAAATTAATAGCATAAAACATAAACTTAAATCGATTGTCTTTCCATCTGTCTATCTGTTTGCTTTTCTCTGGATCAGCAGCACCGATTTTATGACTGTCAGATAGCTACTGTTATCAGGAATAACTTATGCGTAGACTTAATATTAATTGGGAAAAACTTATTTTGGAATAAAATTTATGAAATAGTACACAAAAATCAGTTCATACATTTATATAATTGTCTGCCATACTATTTAATATAATTAACTATCATAAATGGAATATCAAACGAAACAGCGCACTTACAAGTGTGTAAAACTTAGAGAAATGTCGGTTTCAAATATTATAAACACCCTATTTATAAGGCAACATTGCATTGCACACTGAAAAGTTTAAGAAGTGAAGAAAACCTTCCAAAAGATAAAAAAATATTACTAACAAACATATTTTTAGTGTTAGTATCAGATTCAAAAGATAAAATTTTTGATCATAAAATTCATCATGAGTCGAGTATACTTAGTCCATAATTATACCTAAAACTAAATTTCACACGTAGGTACGAACTAGTTGAACGACAATTTGTAAAATATACAATTATTAATCATAATGAGACATTATAGTCAGTGAGGTTCAAAATTGAACTTTATGTCAGTAATTTATTATTAGTTATTATTTTCAAGATCTTTAAAACACGAACCCGGCAAAACGAAATGAAACATAATATTCAAAAGAATTGAACGACTTCAAAAAATATATTCGTAATTAACATGATAACAGAAATAGACCAGATGTAAAAACATTATAGATAAATATTGCAGACGGCATTATTGTTCACAACCTATAAGATACGATGATTTTATTGTTTTACTTACAAATATTTAAGTACGTTATCTTAGGCAACGATTTGTAAACATTCTCTTCATTTTTCATAAATTCGATTTCTTTTTGTATAATTTTATTCTTAATATCGGTTCCTCGTAAAATGGACAGTGTTGAAGCAGCTTGCTGAAAATTATAATTTAATATTAGTGAGGTAGTTTCTAACTTTTCTTTTAACTTTCCTTGATTAAACTCGCAAAGTCATGCCAATACTTTGTTAAAAAGCTTTTTCGAAACAAAACTGTTTAAAGTTGAAATAATACTTGATTTTATGTATATTTTTATCGGGAAATAATAAACTATTTGTATTAGAAGGAATAACATTTAATTTCTAAATCAGGACATATCTGTTGAGATATTAATTTATATTAGCTGGTTTTCATACAAAAGTCATTAAAATAAAAGATTTTAAATAAAATTAGGAAACTCACATCGATCAATCCCTTCTTGACTAAAAATGCTGGGGCTTCGGGTGCAAATAACATTGCCACTGTTGTCATTATTGGTATCCATACAGATATCCATAGCACCACATAGTAATTCAAATAGAATCCTAATGCAAACATTATTAAATAACCTGTGTTTTGCATCAACACCAAAAGAGATCCTAGTATACCTCTTATATTATCTTGACTTATTTCTCTAACATATATTGGAATTACATTGTAGCAACCACCGGCTGATAGTCCAGCAAAAAATCTTCCTATTAATAGACTAGTTGTAGTTGATGAACATATGTTGATTATCCAACATAGCTGTAAAAAATATTATCCTAGTAAATTTTTAGGGTTCGGTGTAAAATTAAAGAAAAGTTACAATAACTTACTTAAGACTACCATTCTTACTTTATTTCTATTTTATGTGAACTCGAAGCTAATCTTGAAGTCAAATCAACTAAGTAATAACAATTGAGATCTACAGTTTCTATTAGTTCTATGTAAACATTTTCGCATCAACGTCAATCGATTTCTAAATTTGCACTACAAACTTTATTTTACTAATGCTGTGCAAAAGCTGCCATTGATTTTTTTTATGAGGTTGTTACTAAGTTGTTGACTTATACGTTGAGTAGACTTTAAGTTTTATTAGCTACCACCTGCGCCACCAATGCCGTGAATAAAATAAACTTATGACTATAATTCATGGAGAACAAAATATGTTAATTTAATAATAATCATGCATATGTCAAGCAGTCATCGTCAGACGTCTTTCGGATGAGGTGATGATGGACATCTGTCACAATACTATCTACTTGCAAAATGAGCAGATTCTGTGCTTATTCTGGAACTCATAAGTTCCAGACAACTAATATGAATTAAAAACATTTTTTTATGCGTGTGTGTTTATGTGTTTTGTTTTGAAATTTAATTATAAGTTATTTACTCACCGCTTGTAAGGTTGCTATGATCAAAATACTCTTTTTTCTGCCAATCACATCAACTAAGTATGCAAACATTGGCACACCGAAGCATGCTGCTATTGAAATGAAGCTTGCTACTAGTGATATTTCCCTGTCGGACAGTGGTTGGCCTGCAGGTGATTCTGGTGATTGTAGAGTTTTCATCATAGGTGATATCCAGCCTCCCAGCATGCCATTTGTAAGGAGAGTAGTGTTAGCTAAACGGAAAAAGTGAATTAAGAATCATGACGTGACGTGACGGATTTGAATATTTTAAAAAGTCAGTTTTATGGTGTTCGAAAAGCAATATTTTTCTAGACATAAAATACTTTGAAATAAGTTATAGGCTAGTTAGCAAATAACTGATATACCATAAAGAGATAAAAATAATAATGTCGAAATATGAAATAATTCCTATGACAAGTAAAGCATGAAGTTTTTCTTATCTATTACGATGTAACAAAGTAATATTAAAAACTACAGATATGGTTTGGCAACACTGCTAAGTTCAAGATCAATATACCAACGTGCTATCATTTATTGTTCACTTATCAGTATCACTTTGTAGATTTTGACCTTTGACTTTGGTGACTATTTAAGCATGTTGCAAGTTATTCTACAAACTTTATTTTTCTCTAAAAGAACTTCCTCATTTTCAAGTTACAGTGATTTAGTACTTAAATAATTGATACACTTCGAGTAAATTAGCGTAGAGCTCATTATATTTGTGCGTATTGCGTGCATTACTAATGACTATGTAATAGATATGTTCATTAAGATTCAATACTATAACTTAAACCCATAACAACTCAGAATAGTCTCGTGGATACTACTTTAAGTTTATTTTTAAATGTAACAATATTTATGGAAAGACTAAGTTTTCAGTTTAGCGTAAAAAAAGGTTGTCGATTGCATTTATTGAAGGAATTATTGATGTTGTTGGTAGTTAATCGCAACTTATATGAAAAAATATGTATCCCGAGTGTAATCCACGTAGCCAATATCTGCAAGTCGGACTCGCGCAGTAAGGGTTCTGTACCATTATCTATACATTTCAAGCGTCTACTTATTGCCGTTATCAATATGGAGCAAAAACAAACAAGAAAAACCACGTTCGTTGTATGATATTTGTTTTATTCGGCAGTTTAGTACTTGTTGTTATAGCGGCATACATACATCACCTGTGAAAATTTTACCTGGCTTCTTAGCATGGTTCATGAGATACATTCTGGTGACAGTCCGACATATAGATGAACAGCGGAATTTTGTTAATGAGGTACCATTAATGCATTACTGAAAGAAGTTATATTGTCTTTTTCATACAAAATATTTTTTTCTTTAATTATACCTACCATACATTTATAAAACGAGTCCATCTGACACTACTGGTCAGTTACGTTACCAAAGCATGCTAGATAAGTAGTAGTATAGTAACTATCTACTAATGAAAGGGATCACATTGATTAATCTAAAAGACCGAGGAAAAACAAAAGGTCTTAATACCTATAGGCTCATATATTTAGACATAAAAGCTTGCTAGCACTGGTATATCTCGTGTGTTTTGTAATTATTCAGTGGGGTTAACCTAACATATTTTTTTATATTAATTGTAGCATAATTTCTCACAGTTCATTCTTAGGGAAAGTGACTAAAATATATCGCTTAAGAATCAAACCAAAGAGAAGTTCCATCTCAAGCAGACATGCCAAAGTACAAAGTAAATGGATAAAAATTGCACAACATTGTTTAGAGCAACAGAAAAAAAATATTTTTAATAAATAGTAGTCACCCTACAATGTTACTTGCCGATAGCAAAACATAAAGCTAAGCGTTGTACACCGCTTTGTAGAATGTGTCAATCAATCAATCGTTTATTAGTGGAAACATAGGTAGTTACAGGTACAAGTCTTATGCACATGTTAAAGGTACATTATGTCCTACCACATAATATGATATATAAATATTTTTCAAACCAAATTAAAAATTGAATACAATTAATTAAATTAAATAACAAAAAAGAGAGAGAGAGAATTAGAAATGACAAACTAGTGTTAGAAATTAAAGTTTGAATGTATTAATAATAAAAGAAAAAATATATGAAACACAAAAATCACAAACGGGATGACTTTAGTCATAATATCACTAAGTTGTGTTTATAGCAAATATTATTGTACATAATTAAAAAGTTCTAGGCGATAAAAACTCATTAACAGAATAATAACAGTTGTCTATTAGGAATGTGAATAATTTATTTTTAAAAACATGAATATTGCTACTGTCTCGAACACTCTGGCTAAACGTGTGGTAGACCTGAACTACATCACATTACAAAACATTTTTCAATTCAGTGGTTTCAATCTTAATACGGGCGATCATACAATATGGCTACGACATATTACAGTATAATTATGTGCATATCTATATATTATATAAAAATACTTCTGTCACAATGTTAGTTCCAATACTCCTCCGAAACTGCTTGGTCGATTATTGTGATATTTCGTACATTTATTCAGTAGGTAATTAAGCGAGTGGAGTTTTAGCTAGTTAAACATATAAAGATTATAGCATACAAAATGTTATGTTACTAAAATACACAACGTTTACATTTAATATCTACGAATTTTTTATCTGTCATTAAGAGTGAGTAAATAAGTGCCTTTCAATTAAAATAAAATCGGCCAAGTGCGTGTCAGACCACGCATAGAAATAGGGTTCCATAGCCACCCATAACGGCATTTGGATTTAAAATCGTCTCCAATAGATAATTGTTATGTTAAATATTTCCTCATTTTTGTGCAAAGTTTTCCAAGTAAGCGCATTTTGCGCCCCTTTATCTACTGAAATAATAAAGTTAAAGCCCTTATACATACATATACTGACATAATAAAGCAATCTAAGCCGTTATAGATTATTTCTTCTAATTCATAACTTGAATTACGTTTTCAAGTTAGCCATTTTGAACACTCCCACTTTAGAGTGGAAAAAATGTTATAATAACTGATTTAAACGAATGGAAAAGTGTATTAGGCTACGTGGTGAATACTTCGAAAAACAATAAAAAGTACTATGAGGTTCTAGGTGTGTTTTTTTTTCAAAAGACAAAACTTAAAAGGCATGCTTAGTATTAGAGGGGAGGCCTGTTTCAACAAAAAGATGCGTTTTAAAGTCGAATTACTCCCAAACGAATACCTAAATAAAAAAATCGTCCAAACAACCTCTCAATGCTTTAAAAAATCCATATAATGATATCTCTCACAATGGGATAGACGTGAGTAAAAAGACATCTCACCTATACGTGTATGGTAGGAACACCAAAATAAAATATTTTCGTGATTTATTTTAACACTTTGTCGACGCGACAAAAAATACATTATCCCTACAAAGTTTCACCTTTCTAGTACTACCCGGACATGACGAAACTATAAGGTAACCGAGACGTAAACTACTGAATCTCAAAATGTTTCATATCATTTCTGTTTTTCTTTACCACAGTTATAATTACATTTCTTATCAATTCATATCTTGTTTGCTATGCATATTATTTCAGATTTACGATTTACTTACTTAAACAATAAATATATGCCTCGGTAGACAAGCCTAGGTTTTGTTTCATTTAGAAAATTATAAAATGAATTTAGAAAATTTCACATATTCACTTTAGAAAAAAATGATATTAAAAACCTCAACATCATTTTTGAATACCTATCCATAGATGGGTATGGGTTCGATTAAAATTTTTTTTTGAGTTTCAGTTCCAAGAGACCCCCAAAATACATTGTTTTTTTTTCTATTTTTATGTGAAAATCTGTATGCGGTTCACAGATTACATCTACTTACCAAGTTTCAAAAGTATAGCTCTTATGGTTTCCGAAAAAAGTGGCTGTGACATACGGATGGACAGACAGACAGACAGACATGACGAATCTATAAGGGTTCCATTTTTTGCCATTTGGCTACGGAAGCCTAACAACCACACGAGATAACTTTTAAGATGCTTACTCTGGAACATTGGTATAATACTCAGCGGCTTCATTATAGTTTTGACCTGAATATGTAACAAGGAAAACTACTGGACTACATAAAGATTTCATTAGTCAGAATATTACGTGTTACTGTAACTGTTAATAGGATTTCTTGGCTTACATTAAGACACATCTTAAACAAGCTTTCACGTATTATATTGAAATAGATATAAATATCCTTAATTAATTTATTTTCACTTTTTGTCGATGAGTCTTTTACTTCTGTTAAGTATTATGATTATGAAACTATTACTAAAAATTTATAAATTATTTTAGAGAGAAAAGGAAAACTAGTTTATATCACGTTTGTCGTCACTATACACTACAACATATTCAAAAATAGCTATCCAACTGTAGGTAAATAAGACAGAGGCAAAGTTTTAAAATAAATAAATAAACACAAACTGCAAATCTCTTGAGCTTAAGTATATTCGCAAAAATACACAAAACCCATGCATATAATTTTAAGTTTAAATTAACTTTAACATTACCTGCAAATGCGACCATCCATTGCACGTAAGTTCTGCCTTTTTTTTCTTCAACTTGCACGTTTTCGGGTTCCATTATAATGGGAAAAAAATAAACACAATATTATAAAACTACTAACAACACATGTCTCTATTCACACATATCAAAACGTCTGTGTTGCTTGTTCATGATTTCTACAATCACTAATCAGTCAAGAATAATAGTATGGCCGTCATAGCTGTAGATATGTAGTTATTTTAGGGTTGTAAACTGTTTAAGTAAGATGTTAATATGTAATAGATAATATCTTGACAAACGTTATTATAATATCAACATGTTTAAACGAATAACATTACGAAGGAGTTCGGAGAAAGGAGGGCATTATGTAGCATGTTTTTTACAACTACAAAACTGGTTTAAACATAAATAAAGTACGATTAGCCGTGCGTCAAGTGGCCTCTTCTATTTTTGATTTGTTTTATTATACCTGTAATTGTCACGATTGGTTAAAGTAAATTAATAACCGGTCATAATTGAAATAATATTTTATTTTATTATTTCAGTTCAGCTTTCGAATGCATATTTTTATTGAGATTAAACAATAGTGGCCCAAATGTTACCAAATTTAATTCAGAACAAATATTGTCTGCAGAGTGTGAATTTCGCACTTTTAAAGTCAACCCGTTACTAAACGATATTGTGAAATTTTATACGATATATATTTCGATATTTAGAGCCAATATTTGTTTTAAAAGTCACTGTTTTTTCTCAATAAAGTCTGTTTTAGGTTTTATGACTTATGACTATTCTAGCATAGATCTCTATTTACATTACGGTATTTAAAAAAGTCATTATTTTTATTTGATTTGAATGAATATAATAGCACTTTATCAATAATTTCATCTGTTCATTACGGTATATTACTATGAAATTACAGTGTAATTAGTGTAATAAGTTTAATTAGTTTTCTTTTTAGTAACATTAGTGTTACTTAAAGAAAACTATTAAAATTTCAACATCAATTAAATTATTATACCTTTAAATTCGAAACTATACCCACTGTTGACATTGTTTCGTATTTCTGATATTATTAAATAAATAAATAATATTCGAAATTGTTAATATTTTATAAAAAAACGAAGAGTGATCCATACAATCATTTATCAGAGTTAATTATCATTGAGTCTTAAGAAATTTGTACCTTTAAATCGCAGCATGTCAATACATACATGCATTTTATTTTCCAATAATTATCAACATAACTTATCTGTCTTTCTGTTTGATAATTTCGCTGCACTTAAGTCTCCTTTTTTTCCCACAACCCTGTGGACGAACGGGTATCGTGTTCCTCCATCACAAAGGGAGGATCCTCCTACCAGGCGAGGTGATCATGAGCGACGGGCCACTGTCCAACAGTTGATGTTGAAAATATAGTAATTGGCACGAGAATTTCTCTATGGCGATTCAGGATTAGTAGTTACTCCGTGTTATTTTTCGTGGTTCATTGTACAGCGCAATCTACCGAAAGACGGTAGATTGCGCTGTTGTATGTTTCGTCGCGCTGTATGTGGAAGTCGCCATGACCCTATTTACTTCTTTGATATGATTTGATTCTTTGATATCTTGTTTTTTAAACTTAGATACAGAATTATTTCGCCAGCTACTATTACTAAGTCTTTTAGCATTTTTCCTCACGGATAAAGTTTTAAATTCTTTACGCCTGCGGTAGTTTGGAGCTGCACAGAAATACATTAAAATAAATTGAGGAGTTAGGTTATGTAATACACATTTAGGTGGCGTTGCCGGGACGTAATCTTCTTACGAATACGAGTACGAATTCATACTAACTTTAATGACTGCAGTCAAAAAGTGGCCAAGTGCGAGTCGGACTCGCCAATAAAGGGTTCCGTAGAAGCAAGTAACATCATATAAAAGTTCTTGTAGATCGTTGAACACTGATCTATATTTTAATAATAGTGTATTGATTGAATGAAAGGTAAATTGTGGCTTAAGATTTATGACGTATTAAAAAAAAACTAACAACTAAATCCCGTTCAAACCAATTTTTGCTGGAAGTTTGCATGGTAATGTACATCATATATTTTTTTACTTTTATCATTCTCTTATTTTAGAAGTTACAGGGGGGACGGACACACATTTTACCACTTTGAAAGTGTCCCCCGCGCAAACAATTCAGTTTAGAAAAAATATATATTAGAAACCTCAATATCATTTTTGAAGACCTATCCATAGATAACCGAAAGGCTATGGGTTTGATGAAAAAAATTTTTTTGAGTTTCAGTTCCAAGTATGCGGAACCCCTAAAATTTATTGTTTTTTTTTCTATTTGTGTGAAAATCTTAATGAGGTTCACAGAATACATCAACTTACCAAGTTTTAACAGTATAAGTTCTTATAGTTTCGAAAAAAAGTGGCTGTGATATTCGGACGGACAGACAGATATGACGAATCTATAAGGGTTCCGTTTCTTGCCATTTGGCTACATAACTCTAAAGCGCCTATCTTACTATAGTCTGTTAATTTACCTGACACCTTGATATGATGGAAAAGCAGAATGAAAAAGAATTATAGTTCGGATTCATGTTCTCTTATAAATAAAAGTGCGAAAAATTTGAACGCACAAACTTTTAAAAAATACATTGTATTCCTCATACAATAAGGTATTGTACCTACTGCTACTTGTTTTTTTTATATTGGAATTACATAAATAGTCTTTTATTCGATAAAAAAATATTTTCTGTAAAATAAAACAACATTAAGCCATCCTCTGAAATTGTTTTACCACTGAAAAGCAAAACAACCTTTAAAATTATCTAAATTCAAAATGAACAGTTACAGTAGTAGACTGCGATAGGCTCATATTGATCATCATCATCATCATATCAGCCGTAAGAAGTCCACTGCTGAACGTAGGCCTCCCCTATTGATTTCCATTTCGACCGGTCGGTAGCGGCCTGTATCCAACGAGTCCCTGCGATCTTAATCAGGTCATCCGTCCACCTTGCGGGAGGTCTTCCTATTGATGGTTAATATAAAAACTATTAAGAACTATATTGCGTGCGTACTTTCGAAGTATTGTAGGTTAAGTAGTTGGAATTCTGAGATTTTGTTTGTGAGAGCTTTGGTATGATACTTCATTAAGTGTTTAGAGACAACGGTACATCACATACAATAAAGGCTATTTAAACTCTAAAGAGCGGCTATTTCATATATAATAGCCACTCAACAAACAAAAAGAAAGCAGAAATAATTAAATAATCACTTTTATTTGTAATTACTCTTTGCTTCCTATCAAATCCTTTTCGATTTCATCAACTGTTTTTCCTTTTGTCTCTATAAGGAAGAATATACTTATTAAAGCTCCTAAGATGTTGATTCCTGCATAGCATTATAATACATTGACGGCTCCCAGAGTGGCGGTGATAGATGTGAAAGCCGCATATGTACAAAAGATTCCCATTTCCCATTTTGCCCGAATCTGTAAGGAAATTTAATTTAATTTATATTGTAAGGAAATTAAAAACATGCAAGTTTTTGTATTCGTTTGTATTCGGGACTACCTTCGCATAGAATACCAACCTAAACATGCGGCATTCGAGTTTGTACGTGAAACGTGCATTTCGTTGGTGAGTGTGAGGCCAGAGGCTCTTGTATACTGCTGATGCTTCCCATCAAACAGAGCTGAGTCATTTTGGCAGGCTTATTAGTCCAGTCATTAAGGCTTAAATTAGGTAAGAATCTCGGAATTCGAGATACATAGCTGTAAATCTGTAAATACTTGTATATTGACACCCTAAAAGGTGTCTCAAAACCTACATATGGTAGGGTGTACGCAACTATTAAATTTTAAGTCAAAAGTCACAAAAATTGTTTTTTTTGCGCTTTTTTTGTAAATATCTCATTTCCTATGGGTTTTTAGCTATTTGTAATCAATGTCAATATTGTAGAATAGAAAATTCTCTACAAATTTTGTTAAATTTTTTTTTATATACGGTGAACCGTTTTCGAGATGTAGGGCGGAGAGCGCGCGGTCACAGCATCACTTCAGGTCAACCGGTGCCTCCGGTCGAAAACGCGCCATATATAGTTGATGAACTATCGATAAATCAATGATTATAGATATTTGTCAATTTTTGTTAACTTATAAATTATATTTTATCATTTTTTTCCTAACCTATCCACTTTTTATTCAGTATTAATTTATTTAACAACTTTTACCTGCCCATGTAATTGCAGAATTGTTAATGAAAATATAGGAATTATATTTGAATTTTAACCTAATTAATATTAATAACTTCTTACGTGATGAAATAAAAACAAAACTTATACTCGAAGTACAGTTTCCTCTTACGCATTGTAGACATTGTAGACAGTTTAATTAGTAAAGCTTTAAAGAACATGCAAACATAATTCTGATTGAAGAAGTATTACTTACTTGAAAGTTAAACATCTCAGCCATAATAATATACGGCATTGGGGAAATCCCACCAGCGTTTGCAAATTGATATATGACAATTGTCACTACCGGAACCCAGGCAGGAGGCGAGGTTTTGTACGTTTGCAGTAGCATCGTTGTAGACAAAGCAGAAAGTGATAGAGCTGTTAATTTGAAGTTCGATAGCAAAATAGGCTAGAAAGGAAATAAATAATCAGTCTGTAGGCTAATCTCAAAGTAATGACTAGATTTTTATAGAGAAGTACCACAGAATACATAATAGTACTAGTACAGAAGACTCACACCGAAAAGTAATTTAAAGAAATAGTGATTCTTGGTGTCACATAATTAAGATCGCTCAGCCCTGAATTACCTACGATTATATTTACCTACAATTGCGTCTCTTTCTATCGTGAAACTCTCATCTGTTCTGAAGATGTTAGCGTTGTCTCCTCCTAAAAAATATTAAAATCTTAATGAACTCCTTTTTCTGTAGTATTTTACTTTAGTGAACAAATTATTTTACAAATAAACTAACTAATACTTTCTGAAATACAAACATACAAATTCTTCAGCTTCATAATACTATCAATGAATGAAAAATATTACAGCAGTAGATATATATGTATATATATATATATCAAATTGCGACACAGATAGTACGATATAAATCTTTCAATTATACTAATTGGTCGGTATTTAACTGGATTGTCTGTGCCTCAGTCTTTGGGTTTTAGGTAGGTATTGCCATGTGTTACAAACATAGGTAGTACACCTGGTTCCTTGATTATTTTATTGAAGGCATTAGAAATATGTCTATCTATATATCTAGAAATTTAACTATATCTATCTTATCAACCATAACTTCTAACATCGGGTATCGCTAATATCAATAGGGAGTTTATTGTAAAAGTGTATGCATTGTCCCATGAACGAGTTACCTACTCTGTGGACAAGAGTGTTGTGAACACAAAGATCGAATTGTGGCATGTGAGGAAAAGTGGATTCTTCACAATAACCGTAAGCGAAAAATGCGAAAAATGCAATGGCTGACCCCAGTTCGAACGCCGCACCAGTGTCCTAAAGCAAAGTTTACCAATAAAAAGGTAATGGTAACTGTTTGGTGGTCTCAACATGGTGATATTCACTATAATTTTC
The DNA here is from genome assembly GCA_932526445.1 of Phragmatobia fuliginosa. Taxonomy (NCBI): domain Eukaryota; kingdom Metazoa; phylum Arthropoda; class Insecta; order Lepidoptera; family Erebidae; genus Phragmatobia; species Phragmatobia fuliginosa. Next base: position 6,684,638 of record OW052064.1, on the reverse strand, counting down.
TCCGATCTGGTCAAGCAATAACGGTACATGTCTACTGAACCGAACTCCGAACAATGATAGCAAAACTTGCAGTCAAACAGCCCTGACTCATGAATCAATCTTCACCATTATTGCTCCAGGATAACGCGGGACCTCATACAGCACGAGCAACCGTTTAACTCTACAGGAACTGCAATGAAACCATTCGTCACCCTTCGTGTTTGCCAGAGCTTGCTCCAACGGGCTACTATTTTTTTCGTGATTGGAAATAAATTCTAGGTGATAAAAAGTTTTCTTCCCAGGAGGCAGTACAAAATGCTCTCACACAGTTTGTAGAATCTAGATCACTAGAGTTTTATCGCAAAGGCGTAAATGATCTTCCTATAAGATGGCAGCAATATATAGATAATATTGGTAGATACTTTGATTAAATAATTATGATATGATTTCAGTATAACTCGGCAATTTCATACTTTTACCCATAATATAAGTTAAAGACTAATAAGCATATAGTTGTTATAGACTACAGGCCCATGTCAAAAATGGATGGGTCATATGCCGTCACTTGTAACTGAGTGCTGGTGAGAATTCAAAAGTGAAGGTAGAGTGAGTACATCTTGGTCATATATTTTTGTATGGCATTTTTACAATGCCATAAAAAAATGGTACGCGATAAAGTCAGTTTTTTTTTTTATTTTCTGACAATTTACAGGTTAAATTTGGTCATTTCATTCTGTACGGCATCAGTTTTATACCGTTTCAATACAGCTTCTAATCCATTATTCCGCAACGCCGTACAAAAATCATGCGATAAGGGGAAAAAATTGAGGGTTTCAACCCCCTCTCTTTCCGTGGTCTAGGGGGTGATTAGAAAAAGTACGGCTTCGGTTCCAAAACATTATCTAGCACTCAAAAGTACTATTAAAAATAACGCCGTCAAAAAAATATTGTTCATTTGACACTGTAACTTTTTTTGTAACATGATATATTTTCATTTTCTGAAACATTACAGTACAGACTGTACCTACAGTACTGGACTTCTCAAAATTAGCCAAATGGCTCCAGCCGTTCTCAAGTTTTAGCGAGACTAACGAACAGCAATTATATATACAGATGTCAAAATATGAATTAGTTCCTATGATAAGTAAAACAAAAAGTTTATTTGTCTTCTAATAATACGCTTTAACAACGTAAAATTAAAAACTACAGATATAGTTTGGCGACACTGCTAAGTTAAAAATAAATATCGCAACGTGTAATCATTTATTGTTGTATGTGATTAAATAAATTTCATCAGTGTCTCTTTCTAGATTGTGACCTTTAATTTTGGTGACTATTTATGTCGCAAGTTTTGCTACAATTTTTTTTTCTCTAGTAGCATTTCCTCATTTTCTTTTATCTAATTTATTGCCAATTTTTAAAAATCTAAGTGTGCAATGGTTATATTTGTAATATAAATAATTTCAGTGCATTATTTAGTCACTGGGTTAACATGTAAATGATGATTAATGGTATTAGATAGTTTGAGATAAGCGACCTCTATCGGTAAGATGAGATAGTTGTTAGGATTTTTTTTTTATTTATTTTTTTCTTAAAAATACAACTCCCGCATTAGGAATATAAATTCCTGTGTCGCGGGGGACTTTACAAACATACATGAAACGGACACAAAGAACACCCAGACTCAGAACAACAAATTGTGAATCACACAAAGTGTTGTCCTACGTGGGATTTGAACCCACGACACTTGGCATAGTAGGAAGCGGCGTGGCGACCACTTAAGCCACTAGGCCAACCGTGCAGTCAGATTACAGATACAATTTATTGATAGTGTATGGATATAGTTCTTGGAAGTTCCATTAGATGGCGTTAGGGTTAGCATTATTAGTGTTTTTATAATAAACAAATATCAGTTTTCTAAAAAAAACAATATATGAACATTATTGTAATTTTGATAAAGGCCAGTATTTGGAAGTAGGGTTTTTTTCTTTTGTAATGAACAAGACAGACTTCTAGATAGTCTATGCTCTGTAGTCTATTCCTCTGAGGTGACAGAGGACGGAAGTGGGATTCTTTTTCGGGTTGGTCGCTGGAGGAAGCAAGGGACAGCGGAGTCGCTCGTTCAAGTAAGGGTTTTGTATACTTTGGTATGAAGATGTAGTTTCGTGGAGTTCTGAGAGCTTTCAAGACGCCTGCATGCGTAATCTTTGTCCATCAGTGCTGATGCGAGGCGGAAAGAACTTATATCACGCCATGTGCCATGTCACTGGAAATCTGGCGGTGAGGCGCCGGTTTCCACGTAGGAAGGTTGGCTTTGGAATTTGGTGGTTTGCCATTTTAAGTGGAAATAAAATATATAATGTTACTAAAGTGATAAATTATTTGTGTATACTGTTGTACCCTAGACAAACAGGACACGTTACAAAATCAATGTGATAAATGTGTGTTCTCCTTTGTATTTGAGAACAGGAGAGAACCACGCCCAAGTGTGTGAGGTACCGGTTGAGTTTTCCCCGGGCTGGGAATATTACAGTGTTCTTAGGGTAAGAGACTTATGTACACATTAGAACATAGACATTAGAAGTTGAGCTGCCCCGACGTGATACTAGTTGTATATTAGATGCTATTATGATATTTTTATATTGTATGTTTGATAACATTGTAAGAAGAAAGAAATGTTCATAGTATTAAGTTAAGGGGAATGTAAATGTTAAAACCTCACTAGTGTCAAACTTTGTTTCTAATACCTGTATCCCCAGACAAAGACATTTTTTTTGTGACGAGTGTTCCTAACTCTCGCAAAGGAAAGTTAACTCCTAGAACACCACCCCGTCGCAATTATCGTATCGTTCGTATCGTAGTACAATCGTAAACAAACCTGAAATAAACTTGTACTACAATTGAACCAAGGGAAGTGTCGAAACGTCGATACGCTGGACCAACCGGTTCATGGGTATACCTACTCTTGCCATAAATATTGATACAAGGAAAAATAATTAGCTTATATTGCATATAAAATTTATTATAGTGATGTGTGCTGGTTGACTAAACTACGCAAGACAACATCAATGCAAAAAGAAGGAAAACTTGAAACCAACCCTATACCAACCCGTCTGGCCAGCGCGGTATAGTAGGCCAATACCTGCTTTTCAAGGAAAGGCCTATGTCCAGCAGTGGACTGTTAAAGGCTGTTGATGATGATGAAGATGATGTTCTGGTTGATACAATAATTTTAGAATGTTTAAAATATATGAAGCTGATTTGAAATTATCTCTATTGACTGCTATACAGTCATCTAAATGTTGAGGCCAGTTATCAAAAGAAGCACTACTCTTTCCGTGAGATTTTTTTAAATTACATTTGTTATATACATGTCAGTTACGTCACAAAAGCATACTGTATAGTACAATAAAGGTAGGGGTAGTATAGTAACTATCTTTTAACCAAAAGTAACACGTTGATTAATCTAAAAAACTGGGAAACAACAAAAGGTCTTAGGACCTTTTGTTATCAAGCTCTTATATTTAGATATAAAAGTTCGCACTGGTATACCTCATATATTTTGTAATTGTTCAGTGGAGTTTCACTTCCCCAAATTAGTTTGATTCTCAAGTTACATATTTTATTCGCTTACCGTAAGAATGAAATGTTATATATTATGCCGACAATAAAATAAAAGAAAAATGTTAAGCGCCATCTAATGAGAACGTAGCAAAGTACAAAGGAAATGAATAAATATTAACATTATTCAGAGAATCTGAAAAAAAAAACGTTTTCCTAATAATTTGTAGTCATTCTACAGCAAATGAATAAAACTTGACATTACGCAGGGAAACTAAAAAATAATATTTTTTCCTGATAATTTTTAGTCACTCTACAACGTTACTTGCCGATAAAACATAAAGTTAAACGTTGTACATCGCTTTGTAGAATGTGTCCCGAACACACTCTGGCTACACCTGTGGTAGAGCTAACCTACATCACTTCACAAAATATTTTTCAATTCAGTGTTTATACTTGTAATAAAGCGATAGGGAGATCATACAATATGGCTACGACACAATATATGTAAAATACATATCTACGAGTATTTACATAAAAATCTCCTGCCACAATGTCAGTTGCCATACTTCTCCGTAACAGCTTGATAGATTCATATGAATTTTCGTATGTTTATTCAGTAGGTCTGAAAATAGAACTTAAACTTTTTTTATATCCGTAGGTAATTAAGGGTTCCGTAGTCACCCATGACGGCATGTGGAATCAAAATCGTGTCTGACAGATAGTTGTTATGTGTACTTAATATTTTGTGATTTTTGTACGATGTATTCCAAGTAAGCGCATTTCACAAATCAGGCCTCTATAACTCGTAAAATAAAGTTTTCTAAGCTGTTATAACTTGAACTACCATCAAAATTTTATTCAGATTTTTGGAGTCCGCCGTTTAACTATTAGATGCGCTTTAAAGTTAAATTACTCCCAAACGAATACCTAAAAACCGTCTTAGCAACTTCTCAATGCTTTTTAAAAGATCCACACGATGGGGTAGACGTGAGAAAAAATCATCCTACCTTTACGTGTAAGGGAGGTCATTAATATGCAAAAAATAGGGTTCCGTAGTTACCAATAATGGCTTTCGTCGTGTCCAATAGATAATTGTTACGGTTGCTTATTATTTCATATTGTTGTACGAAGATTTCAAAGTAAGTGTATTTTACAAGTTCTAGGCGTCTATAACTTCTTAACTAAAAAAAACTGAAAAAGTTAGGTAAGCCGTTATAGTTTTCCTTTAAAGTTCATCACGTGAACTATCATCATGAATGTTTTCAGACTTTTCGAGCAAGCTGTGTAGCTTTTAGAGAGGGGGACGCCCTGTTTTGAGAAAAAAAAGCCCTTGAAAAAAAAGTTGAATAACTCGCAAACGGATACCCAAATCCGTTTGCGAGTTTCATCCAACAACAAATATTGTAGCACTTTGCCGACATAAAGATCACACATAATCATGCAAAGTTTCATCTTTCTAGCACTAACCGTTTGGATGGTAGGTCGAGGACAGATGGACGGACGGACATGACGAATCTATAAGGGTTCCGTATAAGTCATGAACTACAGAACCCTAACAACCACCCGAGCCAACTTTTAAGAGGCTTACGTTGGGACATTGGTATAATACTCAGCGGCTTCAATATAGTTTTGGCCGGAATATGTAACAAGGAAAACTACTGGACGAAATAAAGAGTTCATTGATGTTAATATTGCGTGTTACGGTAACTGTTACTAAGATTTCTTGACTTACATTAAAACACACCATAAATAAGCTTTCCCCTATAATATTGAAATAGTTTTACATAACCTTAACTAAATAATTCAATATTGTTAATTTGTTTAACTTGTCCCCTCTCTTTTAAGAAATCATGAACAATAATGAAAAATAATGTTAAAAGATCATCACTATTTCCCTACTACATTTTCAAAAATAGCTATTTAACTGTATTCTTCACACAAGTATCAACGACCTATCGCCGTCTACTGCTGAACAAAGGTCTGCGCCAAGAGGCGCCAACCATTGATTTAATTATGACAGAGGTAACGTTTAAAAAAAAGCGGCCAAGTGCGAGTCGGACTCGCCCATGAAGGGTTCCGTAGCAGCAAGTAACATCATATAACAGTTTTTGTAGTTCGTTGTAACTTTTATTGATGTTTTAATAATAGTGTTTTGATTGAAAGAAATGTAAATTCAACAATTCAACTACTCGCTAGTTCTCGTTCAAACCAATTTTCGTTGGAAGTTTGCATGGTAAAGTACATCATATATTTTTTTTAGTTTTATTATTCTCATATTTAAGAAGTTACAGGGGGGGGGACACATTTTACCACTTTGGAAGTGTCTCTCGCGCAAACTATTCAGTTTAGAAAAAAATGACATTAGAAACCTCAATATCATTTTTGGTACACGTAAGGTTTTAATTAATTTTTTTTTTTGAGTTTCAGTTCTAAGTATGAGAACCCCCAAAATTTATTGCTTTTTTTCTATTTTTGTGTAAAAATATTAATGCGGTTCACAGAATACATCTACTGACCAAGTTTCAACAGTATAGCTCTTATTGTTTCGGAAAAAAGTTGCTGTGACATACGGACGGACAGACAGACAGACATCACGAACGCAACGGTAACGGAACCCTAATAAAGCAAATAAATACAAACTGGAAATATTTTCAGCGTAAGTAGAATTCGCAAAAATAAACAAACCCATGCGTACAAATCTAAATGAACATAACCCAATACTTTAACATTACCTGCAAATGCGACCATCTATTGCACGTAAGTTCTACCTTTTTTTTCTTCCACCTGCACGTTTTTGGGTTCCATTATAATGGCAGAAAAATAAAAACAATTGCATAAAACTACTGACAACACATGTCTCTATTCAGACATATCAAACGTCTTTGTTGCTTGTTCATGATTTCTGCAATCACTAATCAGTCAAGAATAATAGCATGGCCTTCATATATAGGTATGTAGTTATTTTGGGGTTGTGAACTGTTTTGTAATATGTTAATATGGATAAATAATATCTTGACAAACGTTATTAAAATATTAACATGTTTACGTAGAAGGAGTTCGGAGAAAGGAGGGTATTATGTAGCATGTTTTTAACAAATACAAAACAGGTTCATACTTAAATAAATTACGATTGAACGTGCGTAAACAGTGGCCTCTTTTAAATAAATATTTTTTATAATACCCTTAATTGACCCGATTGGCTACAGTAAATTAATAACCAGTCTTATTTGAAATATTATTTTATTTAATGATTTCAGTTCAGGTATATATATATATATATATATACTTTTAAATGCATATTTTTATTACGATCAAACAATACTGTTATACCAAATCTAATTCAGAACATTTATTGTCAAAACAGTGTGCATATTTGAAAATAAAGTACAAGTACTCATTACACAAGATATACTTTGTTTAAAAACTATTATAGGTATGTATTTATAGTATTCAGTATTATCGTGTAATGTGTTTTAATAGAAAAGCTAGTTTTGCGTTTTCCTACAATGTTAGCCGTTCATTAAATAGGTCAATTGAAACTTAAATATACATTAATTTAGTTTAATGACTCAGTTACTCACGTGCGTCATTGTACTATTTGTTGACTCTGCTGAACTGACTGCTAAAATTTAATTGCTTGTATTGTGTTGAAAATGAAATTGGAGTTTGTACAACTTGGAAACAGTCAATAGTGAAATATATTTACTTGATTATTGTTAATGAAATGACTATTTATTTGTTCTGAATGTATGTTAATGTTGTACTTTTTTAATTGTTTCTTGTTTTATTTAATGTTTATAAGTATAACGGTACCCGTTAAATACAAAAGTTTTGCGAAACAAATAAATTATCTAAATAGAACGGCCGTCATACATATTGAAAAATAAGTACGGACATAAAAGTAGTATTAAAATCGACCAAGTGTGTGACAGGCCACGCATTAGAAAGGGTCACTCAGTCACCCGTAATGGTACGTGGATTTTAAATCACTTCAATTACATCAATTGTATGACGTTTTTCTAGTGAGCGCATTTTACAAGTTAAGCCTCTATAACTCCTGAATTAACAAAGATATCTAATTCGTTATAGTTTTTCTTCAAAGTTCATTATATGGACCACCATCACGAATTTTTCCAAATTTTTTGAGCTAGCCGTTTAGCTTTTAGAGGGGGGGGGACATCCTGTATTTACAAAAAAGTGCCCTTTAAAGTGGAATTTCTCGCAAACGGATACCTAAATCAAAAATTGTCGGAGAAAAAAAAATCAACGCCACTTTAGGTGTAGGCGAGGTACCCCAAATAAAAATATTTTTCATAATTTTATATTAGCACTTTGTCGACGTAATTACAACACATATTCATGCAAAGTTTGATCTTTCTAGAACTTACCGTTTGGACGGTAAGTCGAGGACGCACAAACGGACATGACGAATATTTAAGGGTTCCGAGTCATAAACTTCGGAACCCTTAAAATTGAAAATGAAAATCCAAAAGTCTGTTCAGAGAATAGATTAATATAGGTACAGTTATAATAAAAGGTATTATTACTGTTTCTCACAAAGGATAACAGAGTTATAGTCGTATAGGATCACTTAACAGTTAGACAGCTGTCTTTCTGTCTGGCTGTCAAGACCCTTTGTCATCAGTTACACGTCGAGATTTCAAGTTGAAGAGAAGGTCAGCTGTCTACTAAATCGCTTTGTCTTACGTTTGTAAAAATCAATTGGTGATTAAAATATTAGTCCTACCATCTTAAATTTTAATTCTTTTAAGCCTTTTTTAGATAAACCTGGATAGTTCTGCACCAAATGAGCTATAAAGTGAGTTTGGCCAGGTTTGTCAAATTTTGCCAGGATATACAACAAGCTTCAAAAATGGTTTTATCTACTTATTGCAACAACATTGTACGACAACGAACTGTGGTATGGTACAGGTAGACAAATATAATCTGTGTCTGTATATCTATCGCCCTTTGACGCCAAAATGACGGATCTGATGTAAATGAAATTTAATACACATATAGTCTTATAAGAATTATCAAAGTATGCAAAATGCAGAGCTAGGCGACCTATGTAATTTAAAACTGAATCTGTACATTTGCCCATTTTGTAAGGTACTACTCACTACGGTGGAGTTCATGTCCAGCAGTGGACTATTAAATGTTGTTGAAAATAATTGTAAGAATTGTAGAGAAGGTTTTCACTAAAATGTATTGAAATACACTAGTTTTAAAATGTTTAGGTACTTAAGGTACGTAAAAATATTTGTCTCGTAATAAGCTAAAAAAAAATGGGAAAAGTGCGGGTCAGGCCACGCATAGAAAACGGTTACATAGTCTTCTATAATAGCACGTGGAATTAAAATCGTGTCAAATAGATAATTGTTATGTTTACTTATTATTTCACTATTTTTGTACCAAGTTTTCCAAGTAAGCACATTTCACAAGTTAGACCTCTATAACTCCTGAACTTATAAAGTTAACTAAGTTTTTGCAGTTGTCATTCATAGTTAGCAAATGCAACACCACCGTGACTTTATTTAAATTCTTAGAGTCAGCGTTTAGATTTTAGAGGGTGGGTGGGAGCTGTTTTAACAAAAATGCCTTTTGAAGTAGAATAACTAGCAAACGGATACTCTAATCAAAAAAATATCTAGGCAACCTCTCTATTTTTTTAAAATACCTATATTTCGTCATTTTATTTGTCAGACGGACGGACGGGTTCCGAGTCACGTACTACGGAACCCTAAAAACTGATAATGAAAAGTTATTGTCATTGTTTCTGGTGCGTACTTGTAAACCTTTCAGAAATTATCACAGTCTGAAAATAGTGTATTGTGCCTAAGTCCGCAGCGTTCTGCAGTATTGTTGTTCCATTTGGACACCTCAATACTCTGTTTATATTGAAAGAATTGAGGGTTTACAGAAAAGGTTTGTCAGGTATCTTAACCCTAAGTCCAAGAAGCGACACGTTTCCTCCCCTGCTGACAGTAAGCAATATCATCTGCTTTCTCTCAGGGATAGACGTATCATGCTGGATATGTTGTTATTGTTCGACGTTTTGCGTGGAGGGCTGGACAATCACGACCTCCTCACAACCATAGAATTTTCCACACATAAGTCACGGACCAGACATACCCACCTTTTAATGTGCCTTTTCACCGTACCAATTATGGTAAAAAAAACTGAGGGTATATATAGAATCAGCGACGTCAAATTAGTAAACTTCAAGTGATAAAAGTCAATCATCAGACAAAAGTTGCAATTTTGTTGTGCAGAGTGCAGTATCTGTCAAATAAGGTTCTTTCATTATTGCTTGCCTAAGTCCCATCCCAGCATAAAAACGACTTCGACATAACATAGCTAAGTCTCATAATGCTCAAGAAGAATACGAAGAACCAAGATTTACATAACATCAAAAAGGATGATTATAGGTATATTGAAGTTACAAAATTTATGCAACTGTAGCTAATGGAAACTACGTTCAACTTGAAAAAATGTGCATGTATGTCATGGATTATGTTTTCTATTTGTCTTAAAGAAAAGTCTTTGACTTCCCGATGAACAAGTTATAAAATTATTTTATTTAACCAGTGCATTCGTATGCAAAACTAACCGGTTTTACACGCTAACGGTCATGTTATATGTGACACATCTTTGCAATTGTACTCAAATGATTAAGAACCAAAAACTAATCTGTACCTGTTTACAGAAATGGCAATAGGTATAAATACAATACGGTGTCAAGTGTTGGTGAGTTAATAAATTTTAATATTGGAAAATTTTATTTACAACATTAACTTAAAGAATATTTACAGTATCTACATACAAGCATCAAAAAAATTCCCTGCATCATTGCTTACTGGTAGGTACACATTGAATGGCAATGCTAATTCTCTGTACTAGAAAAAGGCCAGCTTTTTTGGTTACCAGAAGCATCGATCAGTTTCTTAGCTAATCGTTTAAAAAAAACAAGAACGCTTGGACCCCATAATCCTAGCGTCTCTAAAAATAACATTTTGAAATTTAATAAAAATCTCTCTCACTTCAATGAACTGAGAGTAGTATTTAAAAAAAATAGAATATATCTTTGAAACTAATGTTTGTAACTAATGTTTTAAATGATAACCTAAATTAATTCACCTTTTAAATGTCTTGAGGATATGATATGATGATATGATATCATTTTACACTTTTCATTAGTAAGCTATTAGTAAATACACTATACTCAAGAGAGACAAAATACAGCAATTTCAAAAAAAATAATTCAAAGCAAGAAGAAGTTTTGTGATCCATCACTTGTTTTCTTTATCAGTTACGTTATAAAAATGAACGGTGTGAGCTTAAACTTTAAAGATATACGCTGAAATTATACTGATGTTGTCATTAAGTTAGCTCATTGATACATATTACTAGTCAAACTATACATAATACGATATTTTTTGATAAGACATTTATAGTTTGGTTAAAATCAAATTATTGAATTTTTATTTTGTTGTTTACGTCACATGACCTTTTTTGTAGCTTTCGTTTTTTTTTTAATTTAATAAGACCGCAACAATAAACAAAAAAACAATCTAATAAACTCTTCTGATAGTGTTATAGACCAAAGATGTTATTAATTGCTCGTAAACACATTCAGATAAATAATGTATTGTTAATTGTCTATGAAAACTCTTACTAATAGAATGTAATGGAAGGATAAAACATACTGGATCAACCACAAACTAAATTGGCACAAGGGAAGATAACGAGTCAGTAATGTAAACTAATTTACATCAATTATAATGCCCGCCGGAGGCCTAATCATTCCTAGTTTTGGTGTTCTCAATTCATCAGTTTTTGCATATTTCATGAGAAAGATGCAGATACATCTCACTAAGCGCTCATACACACGAACGGCTTGTTGTCTACGGCAGCTGTCGACACGGGTCGACGACAACCGTCGACGACGACGACGACGGCAGCCATCGACTTATAGCGACATTGCAATTGAAGCGTGCCGCGTCCGCCATTTTGTCAGGTAACTGCATACAGGTAAATGCATAGTTCAAGAGTACGTTGAAAATATGTAAAATGATTTCTAGTAAGAATAAATTATTTTAATGTACACCGAAACGACCAAATTGGTGTTGAATTGCTAATTGTGGTCATCAAGAAAAATGCTTGTATTTGGAATTATAAATAGAAAGAATACAGTAATAAAACAATAAAAAAAGCGGCCAAGTGCGAGTCAGACTCGCCCATGAAGGGTTCCGTATCAGCAAGTAGCATCATATAAAAGTTCTTGTAGTTCGTTGTAACTTTGATCGATGTTTTCATAATAGTGTATTGATTGAATGAAAGGTAAATAGCGGTTTACGATTTATGCCGTATTACAAAAAAAAACTACATACTAGATCTCGTTCAAACCAATTTTTGGTGGTAGTTTGCATGGTATAGTACAACATATTTTTTTTAATTTTATCACTCTCTTAATTTAGAAGTAACAAGGGGGGGGGGACACATTTTTCCACTTTGGAAGTGTCCCTCGCGCAAACTATTCAGTTTAGAAAAAAATTATGTGAGAAACCTCAACATCATTTTTGAACACCTATCCATAGATATTCATAGGGTTTGATGAAAAACCCCACACGTATGGGTTTGATGAAAAATAAACTTTTTGAGTTTCAGTGCCAAGTATGGGGACCCCTAAAATGTATTGTTTTTTTTTCTTACTAAGTTTCAACAGTATAGCTCTTATGGTTTCGGATAAAAGTAGCTGTGACATACGGACGGATAGACAGACAGACAGTTTTCTTCCATTTGGCTACGGAACCCTAAAAACAGAGCATGGGTGGCGGTATGTGAAGAAGTCATTAGCGATTTTAATAATCCATAATGAACGTGTTTTTATTTTTCGTTTTAGTCGGCTTCGACGAAGTAAAAGCAATAACAGTGTTTCTTCTGCGAAATCCATTCTGTAAACTTCTATACTATGTGAACTGACGACGGCTGCCGCTGATCTTCACAGTATGATTGTCGACGGCTGTCGTCAACCTGTGTCGACGGCTGCCGTTGACAACATGCCGTTTGTGCGTATGAGCCCTCAACGCCATGGTGTGAATCACCATATTGTGTTGAATGCACTCACAATGAGGATGGTGGCCCTTACTTATGGATTCAACTCTTGTTTACCATCAGGCATTATAGAGTCACTTTGGTAAACTTAAATGTATTATAAAAAAAGTGTTTAATGAATTGTATAACAAAGAAACACTAAACCACAGCTATACGGAGTACTAATTTTGAATCGCAATAGAGATATTCATGTGCTGATTAGAATACATACAACATCCCAACATCAACTGTTGTTCCGTGGCCCGCCATTTACAATAGCATGTAGGAAGTGCTTTTTTTTTATTTGATGCCTACCAATGTGACTCCACTCTGCCTGATGTTAAGCCTGAATGGAATCCAAGAGTGGGGGCCACCAGACTGCCTGCAATGCAGGAAGTATGGCGATGCTGACCCAAACTATGGCGGCTTTGTGAAATGCTTTTTCACACCCCTCTTAAAGGATCCGCGATCATAATGGGAAGGAAACACGTGGGATGGTAGTAGGCTCAGGAAATTAGAGCTGAGCCGTTTAGTTCTAGTGCGTGTTTCTACCACTCTAAAGCGGTGACTTCCAAGGCCAGCACGTGTGTTCCTGTAAAGGAACTTCACTTAAACTATAAGGTCACAAATTATTGTTCACCAGGAGCAAAGTATAGTAGTTTAATTAGTAAATTAAATAGCATTAGTTTAGATGACCAATCAACGGTTATTGTATTGTTCGGTGATAGCTTCTCAGCTACCAAGAGAGATATAATTAATTTAACAGAGTCTATGATATCCATTAATGAAAAAGTAGGTTGTAAATTTATTATATGTGGTCTACCTTACTCACAGTCTGTATCTGATAAACACAACAAGCACATACAGAGCTTGAATTTGTTATTATACAACGCGACTTACCAGTATGGTAAGTTTATACTATTTTTCGACACGAATAAATTTATTCGTAACTTTATTTTAACAAAAAATACTATGTATTTGTCTTCTATTTATAAGCGACAGGTTGCTAAATTATTAGCATTTAATATACACGTTGACTCTGGTACAAATTGTGTATCACAGCAATCTTTTAATGTATATGCTGACTCTGATACAAATAGTGTATCAAAGCAATCGCTTTTTTGTGCCAATTCTGCTAGGATCAATAATGTAGCTCCTAGTTTAAACTAGTAAATGAGACAACGGATAAGCGAACTGGTAGTCTAACCATAGTACACCAAAATATTCAGGGCTTATCGGGCAAATTTCAGGAAATAGAATTATTTTTAAAGACCCACCTTGATGATGTTTTCTGTGTCACAGAACACTGGTTAAAAAACGATGAACTGATTTTTAATAATGAATATTATAGTATGGTAAGCAAATTCATCAGGAAGAAAGCTATACATGGTGGCTCTATGATTTTTGTTTCTAATAGTGTGAATAGTAAAGAACGCAAGGATATTGTTGCTCGTTCTGTCGAGCGTACTATAGAACTCTCATGTGTAGAATTAAAGGAGCATATTATTGTTTGTGTTTACCGTCCACCACAGAGTGACTTTAATTTATTCGAGAATATAATGGAAGATGTACTTAAAGTACTTAGTTATGGTAAAAAGCATGTAGTAGTATGTGGTGATTACAACGTTAATATACTAGAACAGTCACCTATGTGTATTAGATTATGTACTTTATTTAAATCATTTAATTTAAAACATTTGTTTTGTGCACCCACAAGGATAACATCACATTCTGCTACTTGCTTAGATAATATTTTTTGCAACTGTAGTTATTTTAATGAGGTTATATTGAGTGATTTAACATCCGATCACTGTGGACAGAAAGTCACTTTTCCTATTCATACAGTGGCTAAAGTAAATAAGATCACCTGTAGGCCAATGAGTACAGCTCGCCTAAACAAATTTAATGAAAATGTTTCTGTCCGTATCACCAATATAGATTTTAGTCAGGATGATCCGAACTACCTTTACGCGTCTTTGTTTAACATGATCAAATCGGAATTTAATAACATATTCACAACTAAGACTTTTTATAAAAATATAAAAATTAGCTTTTGTGATTGGGCAACTACTGGCATACAAATAAGTAGAGCTAAGTTGTATGAATTGTATGGCATGAAACAATATAATTTTGACCATAAGTTTGTTCAATATGTTAAAAATTATTCCAAAGTATTTAAAAAGACTTGCGCTGCTGCCAAGTCTTTATATTTAAGTAAAAATATTAAACAAGCAGAGAATAAAATTAAAGCCACTTGGAACATGATTAATGCTGAATCTGGGCGGGTCAAGCCACGTGAACATAATTTTGAATTAAGTATTGGTGATATAACTGTAACTGACAATTTAGACCTGGCGCAAACATTTAATAATTTCTTTGCTGATATACCTAAAAATGCAACCAGCTCCCTAAGATCATGTCCGGTTGATGCTCAATCACTTATGAGAAGCAGTGTGAAAGAGTGTACTGTACCATTCAGTTTTAATTTTATAAACCCCACTGACATAGTAAAAATATTTAAGTCAATTAATTGCAAAAAGACAGCAGATTTATGGGGTATTTCTGTTAAATTAATTAATGGCATTATTATTAAGATAGCACCACATTTAGCAACAATATTTAATCGATGTGTTGATACCGGTGTGTTTCCTGATTTGATGAAACACAGTAAAGTAATTCCTTTGTTTAAAGCCGGTTCAAAAAGCGACCCTAGTAATTTTAGACCTATTTCTATTTTACCAGCTATTAGTAAAATCTTTGAAAAAGCCATACTAATGCAATTAGAAACACATTTTAATTCTAATAATCTACTGCATAGTGAACAATATGGATTCACAAAGGGTCGCTCAACAGTAGACGCAGGCTCTAAACTACTTAAACATATATATAGTGCCTGGGAAAACTCGCAGGACGCCATTGGTGTTTTCTGCGATCTCTCAAAAGCATTTGATTGTGTGATGCATAGTACACTTCTGCTGAAACTTAGGCATTATGGCATAACAGGTACAGCGCTTAATCTTGTTGCTTCTTATCTTAGTGAGCGAATACAGTATGTTGATATTAATGGAAAAAGGTCCTCCGGATCACCAGTGAGTATGGGCGTGCCACAAGGCTCAATTCTGGGTCCTTTTTTATTTTTGGTGTATATAAACGATTTGCCATTTTTTACTAGTAAGTTATGCGATATTGTTCTATTTGCTGATGACACTTCTCTTATATTCAAAACCAATCGCAAAAACGATTACTCTGACGAAGTAAATAGGTCCCTCGCATTAGTCCTTGACTGGTTTACTTCAAATAACTTGCTTTTGAATTCTAAAAAAACCAAATGTATTAAGTTTAGTTTGCCAAATGTAAGGAATATCAGTACAAATCTAGTTTTAAACAATGAAGTTATTAATTTTGTTGATTCAACGGTTTTTTTGGGAATTACTTTAGATAGTAAGTTACAGTGGGGCGCCCAAATATCGTGTCTCGCAGGGAAACTCAGTTCTGCAGCGTATGCTGTCAGCAAAGTCAGACAGCTTACGGATGTGGAAACAGCAAGGCTAGTATATTTCGGTTATTTCCACAGCGTCATGTCGTATGGCATTCTGCTATGGGGCAAGGCAGCTGATATTCAAACAATTTTCATTCTCCAAAAACGTGCAGTGCGTGCGATTTACAAACTAGGTGCACGAGTTTCCCTTAGAGAAAAGTTTAAAGAGATAGACATTATGACAGTTGCATCACAATATATATTTGCAAACATTATTTTTATAAAACAAAATATGCATTTATATCACAGGAATAATGACGTTCACTCGGTGAACACGAGACATAAGCATAAATTAGTAGGTCAATATCATAGGCTACATAAAACGCATAATTCATTTATGGGTCTTTCCGTGCGATTTTTTAATAGGTTACCAGCTAGTGTTATGAGTCTATCAGTGGAAAAGTTTAAAAATGTAGTCAAAACTTATCTTATACGTAAAGGTTATTATACAGTTGACGAATTTTTAAATGATAAAGAAAAATGGATTTGACTACTTGCTCCTTATCATTTTATTCTACTCATGTGAATGTTGTTATCACATTGTTTAAGAGCATGATCTTACTTTTGTAAGTAAAGATTCTACGTGACTAATAAAGGCCATTCTTCTCTTTCTTTTGATCTTATAATTAATATTTTATATTTAATCTTTCGTTACCAGTAATTTGGCCAATATTTGAGCACATATAGTTTTTACCTTTGTTGTAAGTAGATGCTCCTACTATGTTGTACCCACTGAGGCTGTTGTTTTTTTTTTAAATTAGCATAAGTTCTAATTTTTAATCACTATAATTTGCATCAGTCCTCTAACATGGTGTATAGTATATTAGTGGCAGCACCTTACCCCCATATCAGGTTTATAAACATTAAAACTATGTAAACATTGGCGATTTGAAAGGAGTGGCCGCGAGTTTTTATTGCCATGTTCTTTTCTCCGGCTCTACCTATTGTTTGCGAACATGGCATAAATGTACATGTAGAATCTTGACCTGTCACAAGAGATGTATTGCATCCTAAGTGAATAAAGAATTTTGAATTTTTTTTAAATTTTGTGAAGGTGGGATCAGTTGGAAGAGCTCATCAGAACACTCACCGTGGTAAAGGCGATAGAGGACTGCTATAAAAGCGATATCTCTTCGCAACTGCAAAGGCTCGAGGTACCCTGTGGCTTCGGGGTTATCAATGATGCGGACCGATGTGGACCGCTCGCCGCTGCAACCGATCGAGAGCGTCGAGCATATACTGCGCGGATCCATTGCACGCAGAAGCGAACCTGTGTCTTGTAAAGAAGACAAAGATGCTCTGGCGAGAAGAATCGTCTCACCTTGTTTAATATGCCGAGCTTCCTCGAGGCCGCCTTTGTGACGCTCTCAATGTATTACCATCGGTCGAGATCCCGGCAAATGTCCATACCTAGGATACTGAGCTTTCCTTGTATTGGCAGCTGAGTGTTCCGAAAAGTCGGGAGAGGAAGGAATGGAGACATTTTGCTTAGAATGTTAGAATGAAAATTCTATCTATGTGTCTATCAAATCCAAACATTGGATGTTTTTAGGCCGTCCGAAGGCTTCCAACTATGCTTGACGACTCCTATCTTATGATTGGTACCGATTGCTTATCGTGACCTCCGAATCACGGAAGCGCTCATAACATTATGATGCCACAAACGGTGACCCATCTAGGTACTGACCACTCTGTCGTTGCTTGCCCTTGGTGATAGTTTCCATTCACCCAAGGCCATGAGCGTTTTGACGCTGTTTCATAATTATTAAGGTATGCATGCACTACTATAAGAAGTTGGTCATTACGGTTATGTAATTTTATTAAATTATTTAATGTATTTGGCTCTTCAATTTTTTACTAAAAGTTGTATTAAAAAAAAATGTAAGTACTAAAGTCTCAAAAGTATAAAATTTAAATTTAACGTTATTAAAATATTCTTACACCAATATTTTCTCCTTCTAAAATAAACATGTATATGCTTCGGGGTATCTTCAGAAACGGTACCATCGTATATACATTACCAAAACATAAGATAATAATCAGCGTTACAAAATTTAATTTTCATCTGTACTCTGTCTAATCCCGAGAATAATAACATAAAATTATATTCTTGCGGTATTCGCTTTCATAACTTTACTGAAGAAGATTTACGGGTAGTCACCTTTCTTGTGTCACACTATTATTATTGTGACAAAAGGAGCGCTAGTAAATGTAAATACACAAAGGCAAAAACGTAACAATAATTTGACGTTTTCCTATTATGCTTATAGTAGGTCCTTTATGAAAACAGAATACAGGCGTGGTTGGGAAGCCCAAATAAAAGAACAAGGATAAATAATGATGTAGCAGATAATAATATATGTTTTATGGTTTTTAATTATATTCTTATGTTTGTTATTAATTATGGCTAACAATACTTTCAACTGTATGTGACATTGTTTGTAATTAGCCTAATTAACTCAGTATTAGATAAGCCGAATGACATACCTTTACCTATTAGACATTTCATAGACCTTATAATTTATGATTGTTACAATATATTACTGATTAAATATGGATTATGGGTGTCTTGAAAGATCAGTACCATTTCTAGGGAAAAATAATATCAAAAGTAAAAAAAAAAACAATCGCTTAGTATTCAACTTGAATTGAAAATTGTGTTTTTGTAACATTTAACTTTACAACTTCTGGTTACTTATCTTCGACGACCGATGCCGATAGTTTATAATCACACTTAAATTGCATAGTACCATGCCACTTTTTAGGACACATATGGATGCACTTACAGCGATTCGTATTAATACTTTGATGTAGGAGGGTCAATGTTAGAAATATTTAAAACTGATACTAGAAGGTTGAGAGCGTCGACGAAGTTAGACGCCGTGGTTTGGTAAAAATGGAGCCACAACTCCATAAGAAGACCGGTATATCTGTTTAGCCGCATATAGAGAGGAAACTTCATACAAAACGCGTTCCGGGTAGCTATAGTAACTCAACTAATCGGCCAATCGTCTTAAGAACCAGTAATACTCATGAAAATTGTAGTTCGTATTCCGTTAACTGTGGCACATCGTATAAGTCGTTAAACGTTTGGTAGGCAACACCAGAATTAGAACTTCCATGATCGGTAGCCATGCTCTCTACAGATGAGTGCAGGCTAGAGTGCTCAATTGAAACTCGACGTACTAGGTCTGAAGAACGAGTTGCAAAGTCCTGCCAACACGAAACATTGATTTTGATAGACCTATTGTAATATAGTGCTTTGGGTACAAATAACCCTTTTTAGGGTTCCGTACTTCAGGACTCGAAACTCTCGAAAATCTCTCGATCCCGTTCAGAAGTCCCTTTAATAATGATGCTCCATGCATTACAGCTTCATAGAAGAGACCTCTGACCCCCGGCAGCAATGATTGGCGGATGGTTGGATAACCTTGGAATGGTACCTGAGATCGTAATTTTTAACGAGGGTACTATATCGGCTCATAATTACGAGAATCATTTGATACAGTTCTATATTATTCCATTTGCACACCAAGCTTGCCCATGTGCAGGACAATTATAGCGCTATTAACAAACTTCACATTAGCTGAAGCTGAAATTTTAGTGTCACTGGTCATCTAGCACTCCAGTTCCGAATCCTATCCAGTACTTGTGGAACAAATTATACTCTGTCCATTCGTTTATATTCTTTTTAATGTCATAGGTTATACCTTTAAATTACCATTTCTTTTCTGAATAATGCACTACAGTAATATCGTACTTTATAGATGTTCCTCAAATTCGTTTCGCTTCTTCACAATCTCGTGCTATTCCGGCTTTTCTGAATAATGCACTACAGTAATATCGTACTTTATAGATGTTCCTCAAATTCGTTTCGCTTCTTCACAATCTCGTGCTATTCCGGTCACTGTGCTGCCAAACTCAGCGAGAGGGCTCTAAATTGCATCTTTTCATGCGACGCTTCATCACATCTTTATATCTGAGTAGTTGTCCGCCATGCTTTTGCTTGCCCTCATCTAGCTCAGAGTAAAAGATGCGCTTCGCTACTCTCTCTTCCGCCATCCGTAAAACGTGACCACACCACCGTAGTTGCCGACGTATCAAACATGCCTCAATGCCACTAACATTGGCGCGTCTTAAAACGATCGGACCATCTGATCTTTATGATGGTGTACAGGCATTTCAGGTGGAATTGATCGACAGTGCATATATGGTGACGATACACACACCAGGTCTAAGAAGAATAGAGAAGGTTTGGCAGCACGATCGCCATGTAAACCAAAATCTTAGTAGCCAACTTAAGGTCTTGTGAGCAGAAGACCTTGGAACACAGCTTTCCAAATGCTGCAGCTGCAGTACTTATCCTGCAGTTGATCTCAGCGTCAAGGTTACACTTAGCTGTTATAGTATTCCCCAGATAACAAAATTTATCGACCTGTTTCAGCACGTCCTCATTAAGCTTAATGGTCAGTATCTCACGACCATGGATGTCTAGGGACATCACTTCCGTCTTCTGGACACCGATTTTTAAGTCGAATTTGCAGCATGCTTGGTGGAAAGCGGACATCGGCTGGGCACCTGGAGATTCTGCCAAGAAGCACAGGTCATCAGCATACATGATCTCTGTGATCACTGCATATGAGACTTTGGTGCGTGCCTTTAGACTAGCCAAGTTAAAAAGTCTGCCATCGGTGCGAAAGCGAATTCGAACTCCTACAGAAACAGTTTCTACAACCTCCTTGACTGCTACTGTAAAGGATAGAGCGAACAGTGTGGGTGCTAAGATGCACCCTTGCTTTACCCCACAGGTGACGAGGAGAAAGTCGGACTGCTTACTATCTACGGAGACGCAGCACTGCATATTGTTATGCAGGAGTCTCAGAAGTCTCACCAACTTTTCAGTGAATCCTAGTTTTCCCAATACCATCCAGAGGTCTTCGAGTCGTACACTGTCTAATGCCATCTCAAAGTCAACAAAGCGATAGTAGCGGAGGTACAGCTGACGTACCTGTTCTCTGCTTTTCTCCTGAAGGTGACGCAATGAAAAAATAGCTTCACATGTGCCTCCATTAGGTCGGTACCACCGACTATAAAACAGTTCTAGAAATACAATAAATCGATTACATTATTAAAATAATCTATCATTAGAAAAAAAATATTTGACTTCATGTAAGTATTGCTTCTGTAATTTTATAAAATAAAACGGAAATTAAAATAATATGACTTCAAGATTGATGATTTGTAAAGAATTTATGATTTATATATTATATTTAATTGAGAGTTAGTTCTCAAAAATAAGGAATAAGGGTAATGAATTACGAAAAGAGGAGGTCATATCCGATATTGAACAATAAAATATTTAATTTCAACTCAGATTTACCAGATTTTTAAAGAGTTATTCTTCCTTGAAATTTATATTAAAATGCAAAAATGAAAAAAAAAGATTACTGTTAAAAAAGAAAACTTATCTTCATTAATATCTAAATGATAAATCTTTTGTGTTTTAAAAAATTATCTGTATCAAGTTGCTGATTTATTAGTCATATCAAATCGGATAAGTAACTTCAGTATTGAAATTGAAAAACTTTTATTTCCAATAACAAATGGTAAGCTGGGTATGTTCAAAACATTAGTTACTCTTTCAGTTTCAGTAAGCTAAAATAAAATAGAAGCATTTGTTTTGATTTTTTATGATATTACATGATATAACACATAGTATCTAAAACTACTTAAATGACAAACTACTGAAAGTTTTCTTGAAGCTCGATTTTTCTTTGCATGTTATAGTTTAGAAGTAACTACCTGAAATGCTCAGAATCACATTTTTAGGGTTCCGTACCCAAATGTCAAAAAACGGAACCCTTATAGATTTGTCAAGTCTGTCTGTCTGTCCGTCCGTATGTCACAGCTAATTTTTTCCGAAACTATAAGAGCTATACTGTTGAAATTTGGTGAGTCGATGTATTTTGTGAACCGCATTAAGATTATTACATAAAAATAGAAAAAAACACAATTCATTTTGGGGGTCCCCATACTTGAAACTGAAACACAAAAATTTTTTTTTCATCAAACCCATACTATGGATAGGTGTTCAAAAATGATATTAAGGTTTCTAATATTATTTTTTTCTAAACTGAATAGTTTGCGCGAGAGACACTTCCAAAGTGGAAAAATGTGCCCCCCCCCCCCCTGTAACTTCTAAAATAAGAGTGTGATAAAACTAAAAAAAATGTATGTTGTACATTAGCATGCAAACTACCAACGAAAATTGGTTTGAACGAGATCTAGTAAGTAGTTTTTTTTTAATACGTCATAAATCGTAAAACGTAATTTACCTTTCATTCAATCAATACACTAGTATAAAAACATCGATCAAAGTTACAACAAACTACAAGAACTTTTATGTGATGTTACTTGCTGAAACGGAACCCTTCATGGGCGAGTCCGACTCGCACTTGGCCGCTTTTTTTTCTATTCAAGAATTAAAATTTAAACAGTTATTAGTTTAATCCACTAAAATCCACGCTGATTTCAGCACGAATGGGCCGACTGCTGAATACAAAATTATTTGGTTTTACTTGTTATAATACTGCCAATGTAAGGTAACATTATTTATTCCTAAGGACCATTTCCATAGCCCTTATTTCTAGAACTTAGACATGCCTTAACATTCCTGTTAATGTTTGATTATGGCTGAAGTAAATTACAAAGGTCGACTCTATTGCTAAAAGCAATCTCGTCCAGGCAACCTTAGGATGGACGAAAATGATTCGGAGAGACAGCGGTAGTTGATTGTTTTGAACAATAATAATCTGCCAACAAATATTCCATACATGTACATTTACATACACAAATACATATGAACAACATAGATAAATACTGATAAATGCCAATGTGCATATTAATAACTATTCAATTAAGGTAAAAGCCGGATAGTTGCCCCAATTTTCGAAAAAGCTTAATTTTTCAAAAATATGAACTTGCTGAAAATTATTTAGCATGTATCTCAAAACATAGACCCTTTGTCTACTATAATAGCCTATTTTTGTATTCATAATTAACACTGGTTTTGAATAAATATCGTTTTATTTCACCTGCTAGAAAAGGGATAGTTGCCTACTATGGCGGATAGTAGCCTAGCGTAGAAAATGCTTCGGGGGATACTTACCCCGTGCGGGGATGGGTATACCTAAAATATACCTTGAGTTAGTAGTTGCTGATTACTTGTTTCGTAACGTCTTCATATGGTTCGAGAGGATATTCCGTAGGTTCGAGAAATTTCATTAATACCTTTTTTTAGGGTCCCGAAGTTTATGACTCGGAACCCTTATAGATTCTTCATGTCCGTCTGTCCGTCCGTCCGTCCATCCTCGAATTACCGTCCAAACGGTTAGTACTAGAAAGATGAAACTTTGCATTAATATGTGTTGTAAGTACGTCGACAAAGTGCTACAATAAAAATATGAAAAATATTTTTATTTGGGGGGTACCCCAAAAATATCATCCTCACTTTACGTGTAGGGTGGTAACCCTACACGTAAAGTGAGGATGATATTTTTTTCTCGCGGCTACCCAATAGTGTGGGGTATCAATAAATAGGTATTTTTTTTTAAAAAAAGGGGTGTCTAATGCGATTTTTTGATTTAGGTATTCGTTTGCGAGATATTCTACTTTAAAGGGCACTTTTTGTAAAAATAGGGCGTCACACTGGTTTTAGCTACCGGCTGGCTCAAAAAATCTGGAAATATTCGTGATGGTGGTCCATATAATGAACTTTGAAGGAAAACTATAAATATAACGTCATACAAAATTAAAGCATTAATACGTTAATATAACAATTATCTATTGGAACGATTTTAAATCAATTATGGGTGACTGAGGAATCCTTTTTGTGCGTGGCCTGACACGCACTTGGCCGATTTTTTTTCTCAATTCTTCCAAGGCAAGTATTAAGCTATCTTCTGTCCAGTTGATGTTGCGCGGCACCACGCCTGGTTTTCGCTTATATTTACGAGGCATTTTGCTTATCTAGAATAAATAAATAAAACAGTTAAGTAGATATTTATTTTAATTACAACAAGTTAGAGTCGCAATTCATTCGAAAAAACAAAAAAAAAAAAATTCGTCTTTACTTGTTTGAAAATGTTATGTCTCTGTAGGGGCAACTATCCGCGTAAGAAAGTAAGGCGACTATCCTTTTTGACGTGGATACTTGCCCTTTTTATTTATTAAACAAATAACAATTATTTTGCAGTAAAACTTGATAAACAATGTTATATATGCTCTAATGCATGCAAAAAAACAAAAAGTTAACTGAAACGACGATCGACAAGAAAAATATTCAATAAAAATTACCTACCAAAATAAATATAACGCCCGTCAAAGTTCCGCCGCGGAAGATATTTGCTTTCACGGACAAAACGCGTGCGCCTATTCCGATGGCTTATGCGTCATTATGGTCTGCTGGGGGTCACTACTCATTTTAGTAAAGAGCTAACACTAACTTATATTCATAACATACTGTATTCAAAACCGGGGCATGTATCCGTCCGAGGCAACTATCCGGCTTTTACCCTATATTACAATATGGAAGAGAAAAACGTTCACATTATAGCCTACTCTATGACTGACTCATTGTCCATTTTCTTTATATTTTTAAAAGGTTCTACGAACCATTTTCTTAAGGCTATTTACTGTTTGCGCTTTCCTAATGTACATCGGCAATTGATAAATGGCAGACTGTAGGCTTGTGGCATTCCACAAGCGTACAGCTTCAACCGTAAAAGACTGGCTATAGAATTTTGTGGAATGCAGAGGCATCTCCAGTCTCAAAGCATCAGATGACTTCAGATATTTGTCATATTATTATGCCATTAAAGAACTTGAATCGTTCTTTGAGGTATAAGGGCTACTACTACTACTAGGTACTAATTTTGCTATTTTACGTTGCTAATACATACCTAATTAGCAAAATATACATAAAAAACGCAATAATGCGTTTTAAAAAAAAAAAACAGTTTCTTATCGTTTCATCTCCATAGCAATTACATTTTGGAACCGAGTAACTAGAGTAAAATGGAACATTTTGAGAGTGAATGGATAAGCTTAATTGATATAAAGACTTTTTGATTTTGATTTTAAAATGACAAGTAAGTTATAATTTTGTTGTGATCAAACAGACGCATAGCACTGTCTACGCATCCATACTCTATAGTGGAAACAAATAAACAAACTTGTTAAGGCAGTCTTTACAAGACCACTTTCCTCTGCACTAACCAGTCGCATAGCTCGTTCCAATTTAGGAGGAACAAACAGTACTGTCTTAGTACTGCAGTAAGAGATACTGAATATGGCGGAATAATGTTCTGTCTTGGTAAGTACTGAGGCTATGCGAAGAAATGCCATTTTCGAGTTTGATCAGCACGGGAAGGTATGCCCAGGTATTATATTGGATTCTGTGTTTGTGATAAGACGTGTTTAATAGTGTATGTGTATTTGAAATGGGAATCAAGTAAGATTAGTTTGTTATTTTTTACGAGATTTAGACTGAAAAAAATTTAAACTCTTTATTTCTATAGAATTTGTGTTATTACTTTTCTCTCAACATCTCTCTTTGGTTTTCTATTTTTTAGTAAATTCATTGTATTTATTTGAAATCACTTGATATGATTATAACAAAAACACATATTGTTAATAATATTTATAGGCGTAAGATTTTATAATAAGTCAAATATAAATATGCTTTAAGTTATATTATTCTACACAACAATCAAAAGTTTTGGACATCACTTTCCTATGCTTTTTAGTACCGAAATACCGTACTATGTGTATGTATTTTTATTATCTAACTTCTAGTGCGGAAGTTTAAGTACGGATCTAGTTTACGACTGAGTATGTAATAAAAACAAACAAATCTCCAATATCATTCCAATAAAATGTAGGACCTCGAATTGATTCTTTTTAAGTACCTACTGATTACTTACAAAACTCGAAGCTACTTCAAATCATATTATTATAAAATAAATTAAAATTAAATTTTGGTTCTTGCCCAAATATATTTTAGTCTTGATGTATCTGTTTGTCTGTTTTATTTGAAAATGAAAATACTATAGGAATAGGTGTAAATTACAGTTAAAACCAAAATCGTCAAAATCTCTGACGACTTTATTAGATGTTTTTTGTACTTGAAACGCTAGTTTAGGCATCGCAAAACGACATTTGATTGCCCCGGTGCACAGCGGTAACGTATGCGATAGCTTTGCTTAAAATCTCGGGTTTGACTCCTGGTCGGACTAATGTTTGTGTGTTGTATGATCCGCAAATATTTATATTTCTTGCTGTAATCGGGACTTATTCGCGATAAAAAAAAGGTCAAACTTAACAAACACACCCCTCCCGCCTTTGATATTAAATTATTATCAAAACACAATTAAATTTCGGAGAATCTTATTAAATTTAGATATATTAATAAATTTTGTTATTTCATTATATATTTTTAAGACTCCTAACGAGATTAAATATACCTACTCTATAAATATCATATCGCACACTATTAGTTACTGTATGTACAGTACAGTTTATATACAATACCAGATGAGTCCCGCGGTCTTCGTGGAGAAATTCTAATTTGACAGAATTCAAATATAACTTAAATTATAAACTTCTTAATCGACATACATCTTATAATAGTACACTTGGTATAAAAACATATACATCACCCTTTAAAAAAGCTTTTCATACATCGAAAGCACCCAAAGTTCACAATAAATACCTATACACAAGTGTTTGTGTGACCTACTGACATTGTGACTTGGTTTAAATCCTGGGTTAGACTAAGGTCTAACCCAGAATTTAAACCCGAGTACTCTAGTACTGCTGTGCATATACTAGCACTGTGCCATTGAACCATAATTTGTGTACTATAAGTGTAATCAAATAAAAGAAAACGCCTAAGTAAATGAAAACTCTAAATAAACTATAAAGTTAACTATATATCTATACGGTTTGACTGTGGCTAAACTTAAGCTTAGAAAATATTGTTATCTAATATTTAATTAAAGCAGCAAAAAATCGATTAAAGACCCTTTAACGTAAACTAAATTAAATCAAGCACGTGAGTCCGTAGATTTGTTGGCTGTAACCATTCGGCTTTCCATTCTTATAAATTACTTTGTTATGTAATCAATGAATATGATGATGATGGCCAATAGTTGCCAAACATAGAGTTTCTAAGGAGCTAGTTATACATTGCTCTTTTCATTTTTCAGGCTTATTGTCTTATTAGCGTTACTGGTGGGGGTTTTGTACTCTCTTCATCTGTTGGTAAAGGACTACCAGGCTCTCTCGGCAGGTTCACGACTGTTACGTATGCTATTTAAGAGGGACACAAGCTCACAGATTTATACAGTAAGTTTTTTGATTAGATTATTAATAAGCCTTACTTTCACTATGAAATCTATAAGCATTAGATAAGACAAATATAAGTTATGTAATTAACAACCATTGCTATATTCAGTTATGTTGCTAGATTGTGTAAGTTACGAGGATTTCTAAAAGAAAAATGCAGAATATCTTTGTAGGAAAGAGTACGGTTATATCACGAATCTCGATTATGTATCTCGAAAATCGATTATGCATTTCTCGATAAATGAGGATAAACAATTTCGAATTTAACATCACAACAAAAAAATATTTATCTGAGTTTTAAACTCCTAGAAAAACTACGTCATTCAACGCAAAGTTTTCAGTTAGTATAAAAACAAAACTCTGACCACCTACACAAGATGACCAGGTGAACTTGGATTACAATACGTAAACGTATTCAATATTTATAGTTCCTATTCAATATTTTCTAAATTTCCAAAAAAACTCTTTTAAGTATTTATGCCCACCTCAGCTTCTTTAGGGTAGTGTACAGCCGTGGTCTAAAAAAGTATAACATTACTGTTTTCTTTTACTTTTATTCTTTATAAACCTTGCTCTGACAATAACAAACGTATAAACTTTTTTTTTTTAAAACAAATAAATTTTGACTTTAAAACTTTTACTGTCTACATACAAAGTCATTTCATAATTAACTGACTTCAAAAAAAGGAGGAGGTTCTCAATACGTCGGCATCTTTTTTTTATGCAGCGATAATTTCGTCGTA
The DNA here is from genome assembly GCA_932526445.1 of Phragmatobia fuliginosa. NCBI lineage: Eukaryota > Metazoa > Arthropoda > Insecta > Lepidoptera > Erebidae > Phragmatobia > Phragmatobia fuliginosa. Next base: position 6,656,312 of record OW052064.1, on the reverse strand, counting down.
TATGAACCGATTTCAAAAATTTTTTTTCCATTGAAATGAGCGTAGCTTACAGGTGGTCCCATCGTCTCAATATCATCCCAAGGAAATCGAGGGCACAAAATACTGTACAAAGAATACATTTTTTTTCTAAATATGTCTTGTTAGCTATTTATATTCGTTTAAGAAAAATAGAAAAGATCGGTATTAGCGCGAGGGGTCTATAATTTTGAATTTGTACTTTATCGCATTTTTTATGAAGAGGTTTCATTGTCGATGATTTTAACTTGTCCATATACTTTATTGACTTTACATAAATCAATTTAATTTAATTTAAAATAAAGCAAAGGTAGCTTAATTTAATTTAAAATAAAGGAAGGCAAAACAAAGCAAACATAAATCAGATGTCCTACTGATCTGATTATTTTAGTGGTAATTTCATCTTTGCCTATACTATTTGTGTTTTTAAGAATATTTATAATATTAAAGATATCGATTGATAAACATGGCTGCATGAACATTGAATTTTTCTTGTATTTTAATTTGGTCGTTGTTGGTACCATTTTTTAAACAAAATAATCATTGAATGTGTTCGCAATAATTATGGGATTAGTTATGTATTCCTAGGTTTATTGAATTTATTATTATTATTAATTAGCCGTGCAGTTTTACTCTTATTACACGAATCTTTTGATTTTGTAGCAATTTTGGGCAAGTTTAGTCAGTGCTATGATTTTTTATATATCCTTGCATAATTTCTGTATTCATTATAATTTATCAGTGAACGTTTATGCCTTTGATTATAAACATGTATATAATCAAAGGTTTATGCCTATATTTGTCTTTTATTTTTACTTATGCTTCGTGCTATCCAATTTGGCTTTTTATTGACGTGAATATATGTCATAAGGGAAAGCAATGATCGTAAAATAATTTAAATTATTTTATAAATTAGTCATAAGCTACATTTGCATGATTGGTCTCATATATTTCTGAAAAGGTAATTTTTTCTATACAACCAACCAACTTTTTGATGATTTTATGAGAAAAGTCTCACGTTTCATGCCTTTTACGCCAATATTTTAAAATGCATTTATTTTTCATCGGGAATTCCAATAATTGAGCTGTATGGTCAGATAGATCGAATTGTATTATTTCAGTTCTACGAAAGTTGTGTGCAACGTTTTCTATGCATGTTTGGCTTTAAATTCGAGTTGGTTTTCTTTTTTATTTCTAATATGTTTATTTGTGTTACCAATAATTAGAAAATAAATGATTGTGTTTGTTTTAAGTTTTCTTTGTCTTTACAATGAAATTACCCTGAGTAGCTTGTTTCCTCAGTAGCCTTTTACTTTTACACGCAGGAATAGAGATGGTGATATTTCGTATTCTCAAACTGTCAATACAAGGATATTATATCAAAAAGAATATGGAATCTTAGATCAAAATATCTTACTTAATGTATTAGTAATTTTTTTTCTAAGCACTAACAATCAATATAATTATACAAAACTGTTCTGTTACTGGCCGACTGACAGACAACGTACAGGAACAGCTAATTTTTATCTTATTTTTAAATTTAAATTGGCACATGTGACACATGCCAATTTAAATTTAAAAAAAAGTTAAAACAAAAAAAAATTAAAGAGCGTAGGCAAGCAATAAGAGGGGATCTGAAAAAATCCACTTCTAGGGGGTGTAAAATGCAAACAGTTATACATCAGAATAACACGTAAGCGAAGCCGCGCTCTAAAACTAGTGAATCATATGAATCTGTTATATTATGTCACACAGGACATAAAGTAAATTAAATCCAAAGTGTCGAGCACATAACACACATAAAAACCAAGATTTTAAAGAAATTTTAATCTTTTTTGGCATCTATTATGTGAACGATGACGCTCTATACAATTTTATCCATTTTTTGTTTACTATCAATTATTGAAGAATTGGCAGTCTCTGAAAGTAACATAAAATAATATTGATTCATGGAAAAACAATCAAATTTTATGGTTGCAAAAGTTCCACGTAGAACTAATATAACTACATGCGAAAATCTATACAAATGAATAAAATTAGTGTCATCTAGTAATTTCAAATTAACGCTTTACTACTAAATGAACAAACGGTACTTACTTAAAAATAAAATGTTTTTAAATTGTTTTTTGTCTGTTTTTGACAAATTTAACATCAACAACCGCGCGTAACACTGCAGCTAGTATGAAACAAACCTGCATGTCAGTCAATAAGCTGTAGTATTTATACTTTATTAAAAAATATAAACAGTTTAACTATAGTTAAATACCCATCACAAAGATACTCATTATATTTGTGAAGTAGACTGTTTAGACCGCGTTAATGTATGAGGATTCTGGCCTGTTCGTCAGACCGCCTTTTGTTAAGGTTTTTAAATGAAAGCATTCTATTCATTTCACTGGAGTCTAAATAAACATCGTTGTTTTATTTGACTGTTTAAATAAATTATCAGCTATTCGCAAAAGTGAGTTTTGGGGTCCTGTACAAAGTGAACGTTCTCACCCTATTTAATTCACTTGGGAAAGCGTTTTAACTGGTTTAATATTATTCCACTGCAGTAATTGCGTCCTAAACATCTTAAATATTTTTTGAGACGCTCAAATTTTGGAAAACGTATAATGTACTATACCAGCTGTTGCCCGCGGCTCCACTCGCATCCTAGGGGTTTGAGAAATAGAAGTTGGCTGAATCATACAAATAGGTCTAGCTGTTTCACAGGAGTTTGGTAACAAACAACACGACACGAGAATTTGATAAATTTAATATAATGTATTAGCCACATATCCCGGCTCCGCACGGGGCCACTTATGTATTTAAAATAATCATTTTAACAAAAAGGAACCGACTTCAAAGAAAAACTATTCTGAGTACCCAAATCGAGACAATTATGCCTGATATTTGAGAAGTTCCCTTGATTTCCCTGGGATTCCATCATCAAATCCCAATATGGTGACGATGGAACCACCTGTAAGCTATGCCCATTCCAATGCAAAAAGAATTTTTGAAATCGGTTCATAAACGACGAAGTTTTCTTTTGGATGGGCGTGTACCATCTTCGTTTCATCTACACTTTCCATCAGGTGAGATGGAAGACAAACGCCTATTCCATTACAACAATAAAAAAAAAAAAAAAAAAAAAAAAGTTATCGCAGAACATACAAAAAAAAATAATTGAGAACCTCCTCCTTATTTTGAAGTCGGTTAAAAATATATATAAATAACTAGCTTTCGGCGGCTTATGAGGCTATTGAGGTTAATAGTAGCCACTGCATTTTCTCAGGCTCTAATCTATCTGTGTAACAAATTTTATTTAAATCGGTTCAGCAGTTTTGGCTTAAAGCCGGATAGACAGACAAAGTAACTTTCGAATTTATAATATCAACAAGAATAACACCCTCTGTGCAGACTTTACATGCTTAGAACAGTCGATTAAGTCAGTTTTTGACGAAATAATTATTCAAAATCAATCATTTGGGAGTTTTAATAGATGTATGTTTAGAACTTTAGACCAGCCTTTCCCAAAGTGGGGGATAACGCCCTCTTGTGGGCTCTGCAGGCCTAAAGGGGGGCGATAAGAGACCCAAAAAAATGAGGGCATTGTGTAAAGGCTTGGGTTGCAATTTGTAATTTCATCTAGCTAGGAGGACTCTTAGATACCGACAATCGATTGATACAGGAATGAACAAATAGGGTTATTTAACAAAGACTTGTTCAAACATGGTGGTCTAATAACTATGAAAATTACCTATCTAGGAATACTAATAACTATTAAAAATGAAAGCGTGTCAGTTGTCTTTTTTGTTTGTATCTACTTTCTTTTCGAAACGGAGCGACCGATTGACACGATTTTTATTTTATTAACCGACTTCAAAAAAAGGAGGAGGTTTTCAATTCGTCGGAATCTTTTTTTTTTATGTATGTTCAGCGATAATTTCGTCGTTTATGAACTGATTTAAAAAAATCTTTTTGCATACGAATGGGCGTAGCTTACAGGTGGTCCCATCGTCACCATATCGAGATCTGATGATGGGATCCCAAGGAAATCAAGGGAACTCCTCAAATATCATAGGCACAATGTCGCGATTTGGGTACTGGGAATAGTTATTCATTGAAGTCGGTTCCTTTTTGTTAAAATTATTTATTAAATAAAACAGGATAGATTTATGAACTACGTGGTAGATTTATTTAGATATAGATTTATGAACAAGGATAGTGAAATATCGAGTCGAGTTTAAGCAATCGCTTAGTTAATATTTGTTGATGTTAACAAGTTTTAGTCGAGAGAATATTTTAAATTCGGATTAATTGAAAATACCACAAACCCACCGTCGCTTTTGTGCCTTCTATGTCTAAAAACATTTTCGAATGAAGCAATGATGCCTTTAAGACTGAAAGATAATTTGAATAAAATGCATCCAGATATGAAAGACAAGAATATAGTATATTTTCAAGACCTAAGGTAGAAATAATATTCAACCAAGTGTAGCAAAACTATTTTCGGCGGATGCTAAGCAAAATAATGACGGACTTTGAGCTTACAATATCTCTTTGTTAATTGCTCAAAAAGGCAAATCTTTTACAATCAACTTGAGAATGCACACTGTCAATACAACATAAAAAAAATACTATTATTTTAATGCCCGTGTCGGTCAATGAGTATCGGCTGAAGGAAAAATATTGGGCAAGTATTGTTACGGAAATAGAGACACGAGGGGTGAAAGAATGCTCCAGTTTTGTTGAGAGAATCAATTATATGTGGCAAATAGTTTATTCAAAAAAAAAAATAAGGAAAATGTGGACGTAGATTTCGTCAAAGAAAAGGTGAAGTCAGATAGATTATTCATTAACTAATAGAGAGGTAAGCATCTAAAACTTAGAAATTTTAATATATAATCTGACATTTCCCACCGCCCATCGATTATTGAGAGCTACTTTACGTATTACACCGATGAAGAACAGAAGTGCTAATTTTAAAACCTTTAAAACTAAACGAAAAGGAACAATTCAATATATCAATCACGTAGTACTCAGACACTCTTTATCTTGTTGAGTCATCTCAACAAGATAAAGAGTGTCGCGATTACAAGCATTGTAGTGATAGGTTTTAACAATAATAAAATTAATTTATTGCTCTTAGGTTATTGTATATTGTTGAAAAATAGCAAGAAAACAAAATTAGGACTACTATCTATTTTGTTAATATTAAGGGTTAAAGTATGAAATTGGCGATTTGTACTGAAAAATAAAAATTATTTTTCTTCGTTAAAGTGTTTATTTACCTAATCAATATTTCTACCATTATTATCTATACATTGCTGCCATCTAATAGGAAGGTCATTTATGCCTTTGCGAAGAACTGCTCCTGGGAAGAAAACTTTACTAAATAAGTCTTGTTTTCTCTTCGGAAACCCTTTTTTGCAATACACATTAATCCAATTTTCTAATGCCTTTTCCTCTTCTTTGGTCAATATAGTAGCAGGACCTGGTCGAAAATTATGATCAGGATTTTTTATTAATGCACTTCGTGGAACTTGGAAAGTTAAAGCTGCAAGTTTTTGGCTTATATCATAACGTATAGTTTGTTAGGCTTTTTGACTACCTTGTTGGTCTAATGGTTAGCGTATGCGGCTGCTGATCAAGAGGTTTTGGGTTCGATTCCCAAAGTCAGATCAAATATTTGTGTGATCCACAAATATTTGTTTTGGAGTCTGGGTGTTATTCTATGTATTATAATATGTATGTATTTGTAAAAAAAGTATATCTATGCATTTATATTAGTTGTTTAGTACCCATAATACAAGCTCTGCTTAGTTTGGGACTAGATGACGTTCTGTGTAAGATGTCTGAAATATTTATTATTTATAGAGATTCATTGTTATATTTCTTCCTCTTCCTTTCCCTTATTTTTAGTTTTTTCCTGCCTCTTTGATCAATTGCACTCTGGTTTCATTTTGGAACGCAACGATTTTATGACACAATGATCCTAAAATACATATAATTGACATCGCAAAATCTCCAGTGTCGCTTTACCAGCTTTCCTATCTTCTGTCCATTGTTCAGCAAATCTCATAAGTAAAATTTTAAGGGCATCTCCTTCAAACTTTGAGATTGCTGGCTTGGACGAAGCTAGGAACGCTTTCTTAATTGCATGCCCAGGTCAAAATTTTCCAGTTTCGCAAAATTCACAGAGGAGCTGGGACGACATATACTGCAAATTAACTTATGACAATATTTTGAGCTGTAGTACAGGTTCGGCGCGTGCTAGGCTTTTTTCCGTGGGTGCGCATGAAGCCGGCTACTGGCTTCACGCGTACCCTTCGTCAAATACAGGAACATTTCTTGAGCCTGACACGCTTCGAATCGCTACATGTCTACGGCTTGGGGTTCCGGTCTGCGCTCCTCATAAATGTCCCTGTGGCAGTGATGTCGACAAGCTAGGACATCACGGACTGTCTTGCCAAAAAAGTGCAGGCCGCTTCTCTAGACATGCCGCACTTAACAATATCATACGCCGGTCCCTTGCCACCGTCAACGTGCCAAGTCTACTTGAGCCGACTGGTATTGCAAGAGACGATGGCAAGAGACCAGACGGTATGAGCTTGATTCCATGGAAGATGGGCCGGGTACTGGTATGGGATGCAACCTGTTCAGACACGCTGGCCCCTTCCCATCTACATGGAACCAACAACAGAGCTGGTGCGGCATGTGAAGCGGCTGAAAAAGCTAAAGCATCGAAATATAGGGGTCTAGGCTCCGAATATGATTTTGTCCCATTCGGTGTCGAGACCCTTGGGCCGTGGGGTCCTAGCGCTATTAAGCTTTTCAAGGAAATAGCAAAAAGATTAGTCGACATCACAGGAGACCGAAGAGCTGGCAGTTACCTCGGTCAAAGAATTAGTCTAGCTATTCAAAGGGGGAACGCTGCCAGTATCTTCGGAACCATGCCTAAAGGGACTCCTTTTAACGATATATTTTAGTTATAATTTTATATTTTATTAAGGTTTTTAGTTTTAGGTTCATTGTTTTAGTTTCATTGTTTTAGTTTTAGTTTATAACCAACATTGTACATACATTTCAATAAAGTTATTGACATTTTACCATTTATTAACAGAACTTATAAGAGATAGATAATCAAAATCAACACAATAAACACTCGAAACTTTGAAAATAAACTTCATTAAAACAACCCTCACCTTTGCAAAATTTCAAACTTTTACCGGTTTTTTTATTGTCATTGGCACGCTCTGATCAACAACAGCTCTTTAATCGTCATATTGATTTTTTTCATAGGTCTATGTTGCTAGCATGATTGAAAAAAACTACCAAATGGTATTTTGCAACTAAGCAACATCTACATATCGAATTTTTCTTATTTTTAGGAAAAAACTACTAACGTATCAATAAATTAAGGGAGTATCAACAATTGGTACCTTTACCCTATATATGTGAACATAGTTTACAACGACAATTTTTAATTAAATACATATTAAAAAAAATGTTCCACAGAAACCAACAGTACGATGGAAAAGAATATTGCAGTACGACCAAATACAATGTGGAAGATACTTCTATTGTGAACTGGGAGCCCGACCCGCAAACAATGAGGTGCAACAAGGCTTCATCTATATGCTTATGTAAGTTATCTTGAACCATGATTTAAGATAGTAAAGCTTACACGACAGTGTGATTCTTTTGTGACATCCGAATTTCAAAATTTCTGTATTGCATATTTTCATGTGACGCTTCAAAACATTTTTAAATCTGGGGAATTGTAAGCCCTGCTTTCGCTTGCCCTCCTCTAGCTCAGAGTAAAAGATGCGCTTCGTCACTCTCTCTTCCGCTATCCGTGATACGTGACCGCACTATCGTAGTTGCCGCTAACATTGGCGCGTCTTAGAACCTCGATATTACGCACCCGATCGGGCCATCTGATCTTTCTCAGTCCCATTTATCCCATCCATGGAACTAGTGGAAATATTTAGATATATCTAATATATCTAATATATCTAATATCCCCAGCAGTTCCATGAAAACAAGTACCACATAAAACTGGTGCAGCATTACAAGTACAATTTTGTCCCATTTGTTTCATGTAATTTTATACTACTTTTACAGATGACAGTAATGATATTGACTAAATATTATATTTATTTCTAAGAAAAAAGGATAAGTAGACAAAAGTACATTTCCGATAAATAATGTAAATGCGATCATGGTTAGTACCTTAGACATACTAGTACTTAGACATTTAGGCAGTCGCAGGAGCTGATGTCGCCACCGCGCAGGTCACGCACTTCTGTATAACCAATTTTTTTTTTTGGCGTGTGGAAACTCATCAACCCGCCGGGGTTTTCTTCGGCGAGATGGTGAGTCGGACTCGATCCGACTAAAAACCACACGGTGTGCCCTATCTGCGCTTCTCCTTTGGGGAGGAGGAGAAGTCCAGTGTGAGATCTTCGTCTGGACTCCTCCCAGCACCTGTCCGCTCCTGTTGCGGGCTCCGTCTCTTGTAGGCAGTCATCTTTTAGGCAGCGTCCGGCGCCCACGGACGCTGCCCCCTCGGCATGCCAGCTAATGCGGGTGGAGGGAAAACCCGTTCCGTCCACCTGCGGCCACACTCAGGGTGGCATTAGGCGCAAACATTCGCGCCTCCGCCGCCCAGTTCGCCGGTGGCGGATCGGGTCCGAGTGGAGGTCGTCCTCCACTCAGACCCGAGGCAAGATTACGTCCAATCTTATGACGGCCGGCAGTGAGAGATACTCTGCGATGACTGCAGTGAGGGCCCGGCGCTGCACTTCTGTATAACCTTTTTTTTTTTTTTTTTACGTGTAGAAATCCCCTCGGATCGTCACCCCGCCGGGGCTCTCGACGGGGCGGTATGTCGGACTCGAACCGACTAAAACCACACGGTGTGACCTCTCTGCGCCTGTGTTTGGGAAGGGGGCCAGGTTGTTATCGCCTTCTGGAGCCCTCCCGGCGCCTGCCCGCACTGTTGCGGGCGCCATCTCCATAACCTCTCAAAATTTGGGCAACGTCCGGTCACACACAAACGCCGCCCCCTCGCGGCTAGCGTCTACAGCGGATGAACGGGGAAACCCATCCCGTCCACCCGCGGCCAGAATCAGGGCGGCATGAGGCGCAGGTGAGCGCGCCTTCGCCGCCCCGTTCGCCGGCGGCGGATCTGGTCCGAGTGGAAGTCGTCCTCCCAAACCTTCTCTGCCGCCTCCTTCTGCGAGATTACGTCCTCGCAGAAGGTTGCGACCGCGGTAAAACAACAGTCGCTACCGGCCATGGAGCGTACTACGACCGGCAGCGAGAGTTCCTCTCCGATGACTGCAGTGAGGGCCCGGCGCTGCGCCGCCCATGCGGGGCAGACCGCCAGCGTGTGCTGGGCCGTGTCCTCACTGCAGTCGCAGTGGTGGCAGGCGGGACTCGATTCCCTCCTCGCGACCGAGTGCAGATACTTTCCGAAGCAACCGTGCCCGGAAAGCACCTGCGTCAGCCGGAAGGAAAGGGTCCCGTGCTGCCGCCCTGCCCACTCGGCGATGACCGGCTGGAGAGCCTCCACGGCGGCGAAGCCAGCGCGTGGAGTCTCCAGTCGGGACGACCATCTTGCCAAGGTGGCTCGACGAGCGGCTTCGCGCCACTCGCGTACGTCCTCGGGCGGAGGGCGAGACCCGCTCTCCGCCCGGAATTCAGCCACTCGTCGATAGACTTCGGCGAGCACTTCCGCCTCCAAATCCCACGGGGGTGTTCCGGCCAGGGCGCACGCCGCCTCGGTAGGCGGTATGCTCTGACCGCCAATATCCTCTGGGGGCGCCAGAGGCGCGCCCTATTCTGGGCGGTCAGAGCCGCCGCCCACACCGGTGCACCGTACAGTGCCATCGACCGGACCAACCCCCGTGTACAGCCGCCTAGTGGGAACACTGGCCCCGCCCAAATTGGGCAAAAGTCGCCCGAGGGCGGAGGCAGTGTCCACCAACTTTGGAGCCAGCTGTTTGAAGTGCTCGTCGAAGAGCCACCTTCCGTCTAGGACCAGACCTAGGTACCTCATCTGGGCCCGGACCGGTACGAGGACCGAGTTGACCTCTATCGAGGCGCCGGCGGGTGGACCACGACGGGGCCCATGAAAGAGTAGGGCCTCCGTCTTATACAGGGCCACCCGCAGACCCAGCGCCTCGATGCGCCCGACCACCAGGGAGACTCCCGTAGTGGCCAGGCGTTCCGCCTCCTGGAAGTTAGCCCCCCGAGCCGTGACTAAAGTGTCGTCCGCGTAGCAGATTACACCCAGCCCGGGGGGGAGACGCCCTCTTAGGGCCCAGTCGTATCCCATGTTCCACAGGAGTGGTCCTAGGACAGACCCCTGTGGAACACCGCACGACATGGCCCTGCGTCTCAAGACGCCATCCCGGTCCTCGTACATGACGGTACGCTCCTCGAGATAGTCTGCCACCAGCCGCCTCAGGTACTCTGGCACCCCGTGGTAGCGGAGTGCTTCTCCTATGCAGCCGAATGGCAGATTATTGAAGGCGTTGGCGATGTCTAAGGACACCGCCAACACCACTCCGCCGCAGCTCACGGCCTCCTCGGTCACGGCCCTAAGGCGCATCACGGCATCGATCGTCGAACGCCCCTCTCGGAAACCGAACTGGGCGTCCGACAGATCGGGGCCGACCTCGCAGAGGTGCCGGACGGTGCGGGCAGAGAGTATCCTCTCGAAGAGTTTACCCGCCTCGTCCAGCAACACGATTGGCCTATAGGCCGCGACCGAGTCGGTGGGCCGTCCCGGCTTCCTCAGCAGGACCAGCTTCCCGCATTTCCAGCGCTCAGGGAAGCGTCCGGACGCCAGGCTAGCGTCCAAACACTTCTGTATAACCTACCGCAGCGTATGAATGTGATCTATGGTACTAAATCCGTTTCGGAAACCAGTTTCTTTAGGAGGCTTTAAATCTGTGTGTTGGAGACGGTTGTGATGATGTTCGATGAATTAAAAAAAAAAATTAGATCATGTTACTCCTCAAACTACTAGCTACCGAAGAACTGATTGAGAACGACACAAAGACGGCCACGTGAAATCTAGGCATCCTAAGCAAGGTAAGACGGTTTTTCTCGCTGGGGTACTGTGTCTTTTTCATAAGACTCAGGTTTGCTCCTGCGTGGAGTACTATTGTCATCTCTGCGGTGAATCCGTGCAGCAGAGCGACAAGCAATGTCGCTGCTAACAAAGCACGTACAAAATAAAAATAAAAGTAAAAATACGCAGTATAACTTAATGATTCAACTCTTCCTTAATGTGCCGACTGGTTAAAAACTGGGACACACTACCAACTCACTTGTTTCCTTCCCATTATGATCTCAGATCCTTCAAGCGGGGCGTGAAAAAATATCTTACTAGGCCGTCATAGTGTGGGTCGGTATCGCCAATAAAAAACAAAAAAAAAACCATTTATATCTGGCATGTGAAAGTTTGATCAAATTCATCAAGTAAATTTTTTGTTTCAGGTTAACACCAAGTGAAGAAAACAAGTCAGCTCATGCAACTTTTAAAGCCGCATACGAAAGTGGAAAAATGTACCCAAAAGATTGCAGAACTAAGTTTCCTATATGTATCTTCAACGAGTCATTAATATTTGATATAGTTAAATACTTGTTGCGTCATCCGGAATTTTCAGTCTAATATAATATTCAAACCAATAACGTTGAAGTTCTTTTCAAGATTTGTAAATAAAATTATTAAATATATCACGTTGTGGTTTGACTTTGTGGTTTGGGTTGTTATCGTGCTTTACCAACGGTGTCTTCTTTGTTTTTGTTACTGTTTTTGTTATTAATCAGATAGTTCAACATTCCCGGTTCTATACGTTTTCAGACAAACTGGAAGATCTTTGTTTAGAGTGAGTCGGTTGAGTTTTGTTATTTTTTATTTACTACTAGCTGACCTGGCAGACTTCGTACTGCCTGAACCGATCAATAAAAGACCTAAACTTTTGTATAAAATAAAATTAAAACAAATAAAAGGAATCTATAATTATTAAAAAAATGCATTTGATTTTTATATATTCACCATTTAAACCTTATATGGACTTCCACAAATAATTCAAGACCAAAATTAGCCAAATCGGTCCAGTCGTTCTCGAGTTTTATCGAGACTAACGAACAGCAATTGATATTTATATATTTATAGGATTTGTATACAAATCCTTATAAATAAATTTCCATTATTTGAGGTTATGTGGAAAAAAAGTGAAGACAAAAGTTGTTGATCTTTTTATTACCTGCAACTTTGCCATTTTTTTTCCATAGGACTTGTAGTTTTGCAGGAAATCGAGTTAAACTGTTTTTTACCCTTAAATCCACCCCCCTTATCCCTTTCCGACCTCAGATCGCCCGTAAATTATTTTTCCTTTCATTTTTATAATATTTTCCTCCTTTTCCAATGGGTTTCATCCTACTATAATTTTGTTTCACTTTTTATTATTTTAAAAGGTAGGAAGGGTAGAAGCCACATCTATAGGTCAATGAATTTGTTTGAATTTCATTTTCCGCTCTATACCAAGTTTAGTTAGTTTTTAAATATAATTAATTTCATTCTTGGAACCGAAAACGTTTGTAATCTTTTTCTTCAATTCCCAACTAAATTTAAACTTTCGACTTTCATATTTGAATTTGAGCTGGGATACTAAGTCCCCATAAGGCTTTGTTAAAAAAATGAAATTATTTTTATGACGTCTAGTTATTTTAAATATAATTTGACATTTATACATTTTTCAATAAAACTTATGTATTTGATGGATTCATTGTCATTGATAGATGGCCGATGCACAGCACACCAGATGGCGTAATAGCTGCTGTTCCGGGACCCCTCCTATTTTAGTTGGTTTTAATCGGTTCGATTCCAACACACCGCCCCGCCACAAGACCCGGTGGGTTGACGGCCTATCTGGGTAACACACTAGTCTGGATCATTGGGGTTATTTCAGTGCATTAAATAATCATACTGCAATAAATCTCAGTATGTATATTACGCCAGCTAGATTGGTTATTTAAATTTAACGAATCAAGATTGGGATAAGGTTATTACCTCATCCCAATCTTGATTCTTTAAATTCTTATTTCTATTCCAATACGTTAGAACTTGGTAGGCATAGCTCAACATGGTATTTTTTTTTTTTTTTTTTTTTTATATATATTTAAGCCTGCCAAAGTGACTCTACTCTGCCTGATGGAAAGCATGAGTAGAATCCAGGAGTAGGGGTCACCATGCTTATTGTGAGGGTAGGCAATGTAGCATGGTGACCCTTACCATGGCAGCCTGGTTAGATTATTCTGCATCATTCTCCTGGCCTATGAAGGGCGGGAGAATGATGCAGAATGATTGGGCCTCCGGTCTCACACTCACCAACGAAATACGACAGCAAGAATGCTGTCATTATTAGGATGGTCTTCTGTGTGAGGGTAGTACTGGCCGGGTCGAGCCGGCCCATTCGTGCTGAAATCAGCGTGGCTCTACTACCTCTATATATATAGATATTTCTATACCATGTTGAGCTATGCCTACCAAGTCTAACGTGTTGGAATAGAAATAATAATTTATTTAATCTTGTTCATCTGTTGTAACTGTTACAAAATTATTAAAGTTAATAATTTGATTTTCAGTTTAAAAAATCACTTATTAAAAAAATAGTCAAGATGACACAGTTCAGACCTAAAATTTAAAAATTGGCCAAATGCGTAGCAGGCCACGCAAAGAATAGGGTAGTCAAACATAATGATAGGTAGAATTAAAATCGTGTCCGATAGATAATTGTTATGTTTACTTTTTGTTTATTTAATTTTGTACGAAGTTTTCCAAGTAAGTGTATTTTACGAGTTAGGCCCCTATAACTCCTGAAATAGAAAAGTTATCAAAACCGCTATAGTTTTTCTTGAAAGTTCAATATATGGACTACTATCATTATTTTTTTTATTTCTTGAGCTAGCCGTTTAGCTCTTAGAGGAGGGGGGGGGGCGCGCCCTGTATTTACAAATAATTGCAATTTTAAGTTAAATAACTCGCACACGGATTCCTAAATTGAAAAATGGCTTTAGTAACCTCGCAATGTTTTTTAAAGACCTATCTTATGATATAAAAAAAAATCATCCCCACTTTACGTGTAATGGAGGTACCCCAAATAAAATATTTTTAGTAATTTTAATGTAGCACTTTGTCGAAATAACTACAGCACATATTCCTGCAAAGTTTCATATTTTTAGCACCAACCGTTTGGGCAGTAGGTCGAGGACGGACGGACGGACATGACGAATCTATAAGGGTTCTGAGTCTTGAACTACGGTACCCCAAAAAGGCAACTCCCGCATTAGTATTTGTATTCATACATCCTGTGTCGTGAGGGACTTTACAAACATACAAGAAACGGAAACAACGAACACCCAGACTCATAACAACATTTTCTGAATCACACAAAGTTATGTCCCACGTGGGATTTGGACCCATGACACTTGGCGTATTTGGAAGCGGTGTAGTAACTGCTTAAACAACTAGGCCAAATGTGCAGTCATCAAAATAAATATAAAAAATCTTTATCTTTTATTTCTACACGTTCTGAAAAAAATGTTGAAGCCCTGTCTACTTACGTAGTGCTTCCACAGTTTATGTTGCCTTGGGAAAGTGTATGTATTTCTCTCAAAGTACCTCTATATACATCCCCACGTTTAAAGTGGTCGTATATATTGGTTACCAGGGTTTTATAGGTCCCGATACCATATATTGAAGTAACACAGCTACAAATAAATTTAAAAGAAGTAGAAATACCACAGTTTTATGTTTGGAAACTTAATTGGTCTATCCAAAGCTTAAGGAGGATGCCGTGAATTATTGTGTGTAATAATAATCACTACATATTATAAAATAAAGTATAAACTACAACGTCTGTCTGTCTAGACAGAAGTGAGTAGAAAAACAGATGTTCGAGATAAATTTCATTAATTATTTCGGACATATAACGCACAACGCCATCTAGCTTGAAACTAATCAGAGCTTGTACCATGAAAGCTAGCTAAAAAGAAAGAGGGAAAAATTGACTGACAGAATACTTAAATACTTTTTTAGTAAATCCTATTTTTAAGCGCTGGTTCTGTGTGTATCGCGAAAAGAATCAGAAGTAAAATTATCAATTTGCTATGTCAAGGAGTGTCTGAGGATTTTTTTACCCTTGTAGTTCTTGAACTGTTCTTATTTCATGATATAATTAAATTTGATGTTTTCAATTTTTTTAAATTGATTTACGTATGGCCTTAACCCTCGCTTGAGAGGAGACCTGTGCCCAGCAGTGGGGCGTTATGGGTTGTTGATAAATGTGATTTGAATTTGGATTTAATGACATGTGCATTTTTCTTTTTAATTTCCTATAATAAATAATAATAATAATAATAATAAATCTTTATTTGCAAAAAATGTGGTTTTTATAATAGGTGGTTTTTAATGTCTAAAGTGCGAGACACATTTCGCCATATATAGATAGCATGCAAATATTTAATAATTGTTAAAGGGAATATACATTAAATATTCCTAATTAGATATTACATTTAGATTAACTAGTATAGAAGTCACTTAACTTATGACTAAAATTTATTATATCATTAAATTTGTTATCTTTATATAATTCTAACAAAAATAAAAAAGGGAAGACTAAAGGAAACAATAACTAAATAAATATTACTAATAGATTCCTAACTATTTATACAATTCTAGCCTCTAAATATTCTTTGATAGTGTAGAAACATTTTTCAGTTAGCCATTTTTTTAGGCGTGCTTTAAATAATTTTAAGGGCAGTTCTCTTAGCTTTTGGGGCAGTTTGTTGTAAACTTTAACACACATGAACATACTATTTTTGTGATAAAGGGCAGTCCTGCATTTTGGTACAACTATCTTTGTCGGATCCCTTTGACTGAAGAGACTGCTTTCGCTGATTTTTTTAAATATCTGCGGGTGTTTCCTGACAAACAGTCCAATTTCTAGAATATAAAGAGAGCTCACAGTAAGTATTTTAGTTTTTTTGAATAGCGGCTTGCAGGAGTCTAAAGGTTCAGAGTTGCAAATTGCTCGTAAACATTTTTTTTGGCACAGAAATACTTCATGGATTAAACTTGAATTGCCCCACAATAGTAAACCATATCGTAGTAACGATGCAACATAACCATGATAAGCAGTAATTGCTGTACTTTCTGTAGCAGTTGTTCGTAGCTGTTTTAAAGCGTAAACAAATTTATTAATTTTTGTGCATACATTGTTGATGTGTAATTTCCAGTTGCAATTATTGTCTAAGGTGATACCCAAGAATTGTATGGTACTAGTGTTGTTAATTGTGATATTATTGTATCTTA
This sequence comes from Phragmatobia fuliginosa, assembly GCA_932526445.1. Lineage (NCBI taxonomy): Eukaryota > Metazoa > Arthropoda > Insecta > Lepidoptera > Erebidae > Phragmatobia > Phragmatobia fuliginosa. The sequence goes on along the minus strand of OW052064.1, from coordinate 6,639,916 downwards.
AGGTGGCGTTGGTGTTAATTGTTTTATAGTTAGAAAATTGAATGTATTTAGTTTTATTTAAATTAACTTTCAAGTCATTATATGTGAGCCATTGTATAATTTTATGTAAAGTTGTGTTAATTTCCGTTTCATAGTTTATTTTGTTAATGTTGGGAACTATCACTGAAATATCATCAGCGAATAATATACATTGATGACTTGTTATATTTGGAAGATCATTGATATATAATAGGAATAAAAGGGGTCCCATTACACTACCTTGGGGAACACCTATTTTATTATGTCGATAAGTTGATCGTAAAGGGATTGATATCAAATTAGGATTGAGGTTGTTGATTTCAACGCATTGACTTCGGTTTGACAGGTAACTTTCTATCCAGTCTAGAGCAGGTCCTCTGATGCCATATCGTTGACATTTATTTATTAGAATGTTATGATTAACACAGTCAAATGCCTTCGACATATCTAGAAATATTACTGTTACAGGTGTTTTATTGTCAATGTTTTCTGTAATGGTTTTCATTAGGGTAAAACCTGCAAGGGTTGTTGATTTATTTTTTTGAAAATTTGTTATTATTTTATTTATTCAATTAAATGCCATTTGCTTATTTTGATTTCATTTTAATTTCGTTTATTCGATTAAATCACATATATAAATCACATATACACATATTGTATTTCTATTTTGATTGTCATTTTTTTAATTTTAATTATCTTATTATCACCCATTTATTTAAAATTGTATTATGAAATTATAAATTTCAAATTTGTTTTCTCTATATCTGCGATGCAAATATAACTATATGTATGCATGCTATGAACTAAGTTGTCTGAATTAAATGAGTATTCATACCAATCTCGACTCTGGCTGTTGTTAGGTTTTTCTTACGAGAAATTCTAAATAGCAACCCAGAGTGTGGAAAATATCAGTGTTTCACGCCCGTGCCTCGGACGTGAGCCCTCGGTACTGGTTGTCACGAATATCTATGGCAATCGTTATTGGGAAGTCAACGCCCTCAAATATACTGACGTAAAATGATGAGTCATATTTCGCTGCACGTTTTTTTTATATTGAAGCTCTCCAAGATGTCGTTATTTTGCCCGATCGAAAGCATGAGTATAATTCAGCAAGAGTAGCGGTCACCATCCCCATTGTGAATTCAGACAATGCTGCATAGTGACCCCACTATGGCAGCATAGTGACCTCACTATGGCAGCATAGTGACCTCACTATGGCAGCATAGTGACCTCACTATGGCAGCATAGTGACCTCACTATGGCGGCCTAGTGAGATGCTACTGCATCATTGGGTTGAACAGCATGATTGCTGTCATTTTAGTTTAGTCTTCGATGATTCTCTTACTTATTGACTAGACCGGGGCCCCGTACATATAAAATGACCTTCACCAATTAAATCACTACAAACGAAATACTTCACCAACCAAAATGAAGTTAGAAAGGGAATCGCTTGCAATAACGCAATTTATTGTAAATAACCCTAATATGAAGCTATATCCTGGTAGTCTAAGTTCAAAAACGTAATAGTATCTTACAATTCAGCGTTCGTAAATTGTGATACGTCAATAAAAAGTTACGCTAGGCTCCGAAAAGGGGATTTCGGCATGCCGGTTATTATAGAATTAACTGACATAAAATGCCATAAAAAGATTTCAAAGCCAAAGTTAGTACACCACCTATCTCCGGACTTGATCTTGCACGCGGGAAAAGTTCACCACACTCAATAGCCATATGAATATAAAGTGGGTCGTCTACATTGATTGAAAAAACTTTTGTAGCAACATACGCCTCAGGCAATATCACAAAAAATGTAACATCACTAATGTTTGCATACATTTTGAATGGGAGCAAAATATCACCTTACTTATGATGTAGCATTATAAAATATATATAATACTCATAAAATACTACATACAATATTTGTTTCCCAAGTAAAGTTTTAAGAAAAAAATATCTCTTATCAATGCCAAGAATATTTAGTAATGACTAAAGACAAGATCAGAAGACAGATCTAACCAAGAACACTCGCTTGCAAATAATATTTTCAATGTTCACGTGACGTCATTTGGCAGCTTTAATTTAACGCGGTAAAATTCAAAGAACTTTAAAGAACGGAAGCTTGCAAACAAATAACGGATGATCTGTGCGTTATTATGATTGATCTGTCCGTTCATCCATCCGTCCGTCCGTCCGTCCGTTCTTAACTTTTCGTTGAAACGGTAAGTGCTAGAAAGATGAAACTTTGCATGAATATGTGTTATAATTTTGTCAACAAAGTGCTACAAGAAAATTATGAAAAATATTATATAAATATAAAGATAGCTTTATAATTCAGTTGCCTAATGTGAGTGTAATACCCTATTGTGACTTTTCTTATCTTTTCTAAAACAATTTCATGTTCCTTACCTTTATACTATATTTAGAGTAACCAAACCTAATATATAGGGTGTTAGTACTAACGTCGAGTACCTCACACCTCGACTACCCCAAATCAATACCCAGCTTTTAAACAAATTTTACACCAGAGTCCATAAACATAAAATAGATTAGCCTTAATAAGCTCTTAGGCCGCAATCGCACGAGAGTTTCTTTAACGCACGTTAAAAAAACGTTCAAGTATGAAGTTGTGTAATATTATGGTCTATTTCCAACACCCAAAATTGAAAATGCAACACCGCTCGATAAAAAGCGTCGTGTTTTAAAAACGCTGTCGTGTGAACATATACTTAGGAATGCATTTGTTGTATATGAACGCTTTTTTAACGTCCGTTAAAAAAACTCTCGTGTGAATGAGGCCTTAGTGTTATATTATAAAAGTCGTAGATTAACGTGTGTATCGTGTTCCTCCAACACAAAAGGAGGATCCTCCGATCAGACGAAATGATCACGCCTGGCGGGCCACTGCCCAACGGTTGATGTTGGGTTGTTGTACAGGTGGACCAAAAGTTCGTTAAATTTGATCCGGTAGCTGCGACGAGCAGCAAAGGCGAGGTGGGCGGAGGGGCTACGAAGCGCAAAAGCAGCCAATTGGAATTCAGTACCATGGCGTTGTTTAGTTATAAACAACGTGAAAATCCTGGACTCTCTACTTGGAAGCAGTCTAAGAACATCTTTGATTCGTATTCTTCACAAAGATTTACATTTATATCCGTGCAAAATTTAAATGGTACAGGAATTAAAGCCTCAAGATCGCGCTCACAGACTCCAATTTGCAGACAAAATGTAAGAGAGGTTCACCAGCTTTACCAACTTTTTTTTCTCAGACGAGGCACAAATCAAAGACCTTTGCATTCACCGAAGGTTACTGTATGGGCAGCTTTGTCAGCAAGGGGCATTATTAGTTTTATTACAGACTTATACAGAATAGATATTTGTTAATGGTCGATACACAAACGCCTCGCTCAATATCAAAACAGGGGTATTTTGTTAGGATTACTTCGAAATATTGCAGAAAGAAATGTGTAGAGATATATCAGGAGCAAAATCTACCCTTAGCAGACAAGTTGACAGCTAATAACAAGCGTAGTATTATTTCTGGATTTGGCTCAATATATTGTTAGAGATGTACTGTTAGAGAAATAATCAAATGCTGAAAGTCTGAAATAACAATAGCAATTGAGCTTATTACGTTAATAAATTAAGTAAAAGGAATTCAAATTAAGCAAAGCAAAAATTAATCTAATCTGTCAGATTTACGAACCAGACAAATTTGCTTGGTAAGTACCTATTATATAATAATAATAATATCTCTTTATTGCATAAAATCTAGTTTTACAAAATGGATATAAGCCCTGATTTCCAAACTAGCGTGAGCTGTATGTTGGAAACTAGTATCTTTTTTAAAAATATATTACACAATTTAAATATTTGTTAAAATAATTACATGTTTAAATATTTTATGTAATGAATAAAAAAATTATGTTATTCAGTTTAATATTAATTTTGTTAACAAATAAGTATCGTCCCCGTAGTTGGAAAATCAAAGAAGTCCGGTTTTGGCGAAATTGACGGCGATATTTGAGCCTTACAGGCGTTTTCGTATCGTATTCCGTTCCAAAAATATAGACATTTTTGTCGGACAGATGGAATAATAAATATCTTTAGACTAACACCATTTTTTTAAAGGAAAAATGAATAACTCAGTAAATAAATCGATAACCGTGGTCAATGATAAGTTAATCCCTACTAATATTATAAATGCGAAAGTAACTCTGTCTGTCTGTCTGTTATGTTTTCACGCCTAAACCGCTAAACCGATTTTGATGAATTTTGGGATAGAGATATATGGGACCTCGGCAAAGGACATAGGCTACTTTTTAGCGCGAAAATGGACACACTCGCGGGCGGAGCCGCGGGCAAAACCTAGTTGTCAAATAAATTAAATAACACGAGTTGTTGAATTTTGCTTCAACTTAAAAATTCTTTCACAAATCTAAGTTCTAGGACAACTAAATAAGTATTTATTTAATTATGCTGTTCAAAATAATCTGATGCAATGTACCTAATTTATAAATACTGGGTGTTATCTATTTCTTGTACAACTAAATAATGATAAATTATAAGAGGCTAGGCAAATAAAATTAAATAAATTAAGTTATTTATAATTGCCATTCAACAAAATGTACTTGAAGAATTTTATCATTATTTTTTTAAGAGAATTCGGTGCGAAATATTGTAACCAATGCTAAAACTATCTATGCAATGACTGATCGTTAACGAAGGAAAGCGCGGGGTGAGCCCGTGCATCGTTTAGTGTAATATTGTGTTGAAATAGCTTCTGATTCATTATAATACGTGACAATCAGTGCTATAGAAAAAATCGGCCAAGTGCGAGTCGGACTCGCCCATGAAGGGTTCCGTATCAACAAGTAACATTATATAAAAGTTCTTGTAGTTCGTTGATTAAATGAAAGGTAAATTGCTGTTTACGCTTTATGACATATTAAAAAAAAACTACTTACTAGATCTCGTTCAAACCAATTTTCGTTGGTAGTTTACATGGTAATGTACAACATATATTTTTTTTAGTTTTATCACTCTCTTATTTTAGAAGTTAGAGGGGGGGGGGGGACACATTTTTCCACTTTGGAAGTGTCTCTCGCGCAAACTATTCAGTTTAGAAAAAAATGATTTTAGAAACCTCAACATCATTTTTGAACACCTATCCATAGATACCCCACACGGATAGGTTTGATGAAAAAAAAATTTTTGAGTTTCAGTTCCATGTATGGGGACCCCCGAAATGTATTGTTTTTTTTCTATTTTTATGTAAAAATCTTAATGCGGTTTACAGAATACATCGACTGACAACATTTCAACAGTATAGCTCTTATGGTTTCGGAAATAATTGGCTGTGACATACGGACGGACAGAGACAGACAGACAGACAGACAGACTTGACGAATCTATAAGGGTTCCGTTTTTTGCCATTTGGCACCGGAACCCTAAAAAACAAGTACACAGACACATAAACGTTCGCTCGTTCTACAATAGATTGGAAGTGAATTAAGCTACTGGCAAGATCAAAAAGACAAAATAATAATGTAAGTCCATATAGTGTAACGGAATTGTCATATCAAGACATGATTGATATAAAAGCACTTGCTTCGAAAATAATTAAACTATAGCGGAAAATGGGGAAAAGTGTGCTGGTTAAAAATAAAATGTCTAAGATTTGAAAAGGAATTACCTGGTTTTAATAAAAACAGATACAATTACGATGAGATATGGTAATTTACCAAATACTCGTTGTAAACCCGGGAGACCGACTAGGAGATTTCTAAACTTTGAAATGCCAACTATAAATACTGAAGATCTTCCCCGGTCATATAAACAATGTCTTCCTATAACAAAACAAAAAAAGAAAGACCTTTTACAGCTCTGTAAGAAAAATATAATTCCTAAAGAGCTTCACGGCTGGTACGAAAGTTTATAGTGTCAACCTATCGCCGTCCACTGCTGAACGAAGGTCTCCCCCATGGAACACCAACTATCCCGGTCTTGGGCATTCCGCATCCATATGCCGCTAGCCACGTTCCTCAAATCATCGGTCCATCGTGCCGCAGGGTGCCCTCATCTATGTTTGCCTAATCGCGGTCTCCACTCTAGCACCTTTCGGCTCCAGTGTTCATCAGTAAGTCTGGAGACATGACGCCCACTTTCACTTCAGCGTACTGATTTTCCATGCTATATCGGTCTAGTTCTCTGCCGAATAATTTTATTGAATACTTTTATCGGACAGAGAGACATAGATGTATTTTTGCATAACCTTGATAGCAGCTCCATTTACGGTTACGGGACTCGGAGATACATGCCTGTTTCCCCTCGTTTCAATAATCTCTAGACTGTTGAGCATTTCTTCCAGATCCTGCAGAGACTCCGCCAGAATGACTATATTGTCTGCGAACTGCAAGTATGAGAGGCATTGGCCATTTATATTGATTCCTCGTCCATCTCAATCGAGCATTATTGTGTCTTCCAATGCATTGGTGAACAGTTTCGGAGATATGACGTCTCTTTGTCTTAACCCCCGATGCAATTAAATTGGTTCTTGTATACGGATTGTTACGAAAGTTGACCACGTTTAAACAAAGACCAGGGTACATCACGCTACACTGATTCATCTGAAGTCGATGAGTAAGCTTATTTAGGCCCTCTACTCTACATATTGGTGATTTTTTCAACTTAACAGCATTAGTGGCTAAAATGAACTTACAATAGGGTTTTTACCTTGTTAAATTAACGTGATGTTGATTTTTGTTATTTAATTTTAATTTATACTTACGCTGTGTTTGAATTTATGGATACCTATGTTTATGTCTTTTTTACAAGTTTACATTTAAGTATTGATAAGTTACAGTCATTTCAATTGTATTAAATTTTAATTATGTTTTATTCTGTTTAGAGGGTATTTTATTTCTAAGTAAATTGATATTAGAAGTTGTTGACTGGTGAACTGAATGTACCTGATTAGTGTTTTATTAAGTTCTGTTTAACTGTTACGTAATGTTATTTTTTGAGTTCAAATTATTTTCTGTTTTGATTTGAAATAAAACTTCAAGTTAATTTGTTTCCACTTGTTATAATTGATATGTTTTTTTTTTAAGTTTGTGGTAAGATAATCATCAGTTTACTGTTTACAATACACTTTTTCTTAATTTTATTTTACTTTTATATTTCATCCAAAATATAACTTTATTCATATCATAATACAGCTTTTAATTTATATGAGACCAATAACAGTTAAAAAAATATCAAAATAATGTAACGTACAAAGCCACTAAGTTTTACATTTAAAAATATTTCGAGTGTGAAAAATTTAATAACTGCATTTATTTCACTAAATTTTACCCTATTAAATAGGTTTAGCTTGTAGGAAAGCTAATTGTAGTTACGTTATAAATAATAGTTGTGGCAAAATTTGATTTTTTATGTTTAATTTTGATATAGTTAAAGATAGAGTTCAGTTTGTTAAAGTATAATGTAAAAGGTAACCTGGTTCACAAGATATAAAATTAGCGACCCTGAAATTGTCTCACAGTTTTTAACAAATGTACATTAACTGAAAAAACCACTAAATCGCGTTTATCTCAGAACCACAAAATCAGAGTTGTATAATTTTCCAACTACGGGGACGGTCTATTCATTTCGTGATGTTTTGGATTAAGAATATGGAAAGCCATATCTCCTATTCACCTGATTAGGTACCTATTGTAAGATCCGACTATGGGAGCGAACTACGTGGAACAATATTACTGCAAAGGGAAAAAAGTTAATAAGATAAAATATACTGAAATTCGTTATTAAGCACGCCCAAGTTTTTTAAGAACAAAAAACTAATTTTGGTATATTTAATCTCAAGTGTATTTAAATTTTGTGCCAAATAGTATTGCATTTATAATACTATTTGGCATAAATGGGATAATTTTCTGGGGGAACTCAACATAATAAGAAGATTTACTTATGGCTCAAAAACGTTCTGTGAGAAATATATGTAATTTGCAACCGACTGAGTCGTGCAAGCCTCATTTTAAAAAACTCAGAATACTACTTGTAACTTTGCCTTCCCTCTTTATATATGAGGTTGCAATATTTGTGAAAACTAACTTAGAATTATTTGAGTTTCGGACCAGGGCTCGGAATTGCATCAAAATTTTGCATAAAAGTATTTTTTGCTTAGGTCCTCGAATATTCAATAAAACCCCATTAGCATTAAGGAGCATAGTCGAAATAGACCATTAAAAAAGAGAATTTCGCCACTTATTACTTGTGAAATGTTATTACTCAGTCAAGGACTTTTTGGAGGAGAGATCTGATTTTGATGTAAAGGTTCGATGACATTGACGTTATCTTTGGCTGCTATGTAATTATGAGTGACCGATTATGAGATAATGTATGATGTATTGTATAGTTTTTAGTTTGCTTTTTATATTTCCATTTTATTTCATTGTTATATTTAATTTACATTAATTTTAATTTGTAAATATTGTATGCCCAAATGGCAGGAATTTGAATTTGATACTCTAGAGCCAGTAAGCCGAGCAAGCTTTTTTCTTAACATTCTAATTATTATATTATAAATAGGCTTTCTATTAAATTCCTTGTATATTATTGATTCTTAAGATTATGAATATATTTTCTTTTATTATTAGTCAGAAGTAATAGGGTATCATAGATTTGTTAAATTTACCTACCTCACCTTGCGAAGCACTCTATAGATTAGGTATTTATATTTTAGAGAAGTTCGTATAAATGAAACAAATGCCGTTACACAATTAATTATACAGTAAACTCGTGTAACATTTAATTTAGGAAGTCATTATATTTCTCTAAAAGCACACGCCTCCCAAGTCACTAACATTTTGGCCAGCCTGTTTAACATAACACAGAAAATAACCTTTGTTCAACTTAACAAAACCCGACAACAATAACGACATTCATAATAATATGTTAATTGTTATTTCTGCGGGGTTACATGCGTATGTGTTAAGATTCCTTGAATTTTGCATACAAAATGTGGAACATAATAGAATCCGGCCATATGGGAATGGGAGAAAACTCGGTCGAGGTCTTTTGTAGGTCTTGTTTATAATAATAATTGTAGTGCTTAACATTTTAAATTAATAGTAGTTCGCTCCCATAGTCGAATGTTACAATAGGTACCTAATCAGGTGAATAGGAGAGATGGTTTTCTATATTCTTAATCCAAAACATCACGAAATGAATATAGTTGGAAAATTAAGTAAAAAATCAAACCAAAAAAATCTCCATGGCACATTTCATTAATATCGGTGCAGCCGTTTAGCCGTAAAAGTGTAACAAAGAGACCTAATTACTTTCGCATCCATATTAACATGGCAAACCTCTCCGCCCACCTAACCTCTTTCTCTATCATAGTAGGCGCCTAATGATACTTCATTCAGTTCAGTTATATCGTGCTAATATTTAAACTATTCATCCAAATTACTTAGTGTATAAGACAAAGTTTATCTACATTCAATACTCAAAGTGACAAATGTATCAATTTTGATAAGAGTTTGATAAATATTCTAAATGTGCATTGTTAAAAAATATACAATTTAATTGATTTTTGGTTCACTGTTTTGGTCATAGTGACTTCCACATAAAAGGTCACTGTCGAGGACTTTTATTAAGAACAATTTAAGACGAATAAAAATCAGCCCTCTGAGAGCTAATACTTAATTAGCTCTCAGAGGGCTGATTTTTTTCCGACTTACTTGACAGTTGCCATTATATTATGACTAAATTATAAAAAATATTTATAAACAAGTTATTATGTTATTCAGATGTCTAAGCTATATTAGAGCCAAGTGTCATAAAAATCCGTTCAGTAGTTTTTGCGTGAAAGAGTAACAAACACACACACACACACATCATAACAAACTTTCACATTTATAATATTGGTAGGATAATGTTGTAACAAGTTCAAAACTAGTAAATGCAATTATATAATAATATAAATATCTACGTATGTAACTTCCTTAACTAAAGGTTGAGGAAAAATAACCTCAATAAATCTCTGTAAGGAGCTTTAAGCACTTAACTCGTTTATTTTATTTATACGCATCGAGCTAAATTATTGTTTTGACCTCTACTGGACCCTTAGCCTAAGAGGCACTTTGCCGAATAATATATCTTTGGGGTCAATTGCCTCTTAGACGACTATTGTATTACATATACTCAAAGTTATACTAAATACTTAAATATATTACTGTTTGTCTATTAGTAATAATGACCAGTTTGAGCTGGTAGACCAAGATGACAGAAAGAACTTGAGTATAATTTTTATCGGCCTAGATGTCCTAGGTTAGGGTTAACTTTTAGTCTTAAATAATATTTCATTCTATTTTAATATGAAAATGTTCAAAACTGACTTGGATATAAAATGCTAACATTTATCTTTTTTTTTTTTTGCGAACTTCTAGTACTTAAACGTGAACATGCAACGCGATGTTACAAGACACACTGATTATGGTTTCCATTACAGAAGACTAAAAATATAAGCTAATTCTTTCATTGAAATCTCTGTTACTACCTATCAATGATTATTTCTTCTATTGAAGATCGATTCAAAAGCTGCTATAACAGCTTTGATAGTGAGAAATAGTGATGTTCGAGCTTGTTTTGCGATTCAGAATTACTGCAAAAATGGGTATAGGATGAGAAAGGCACTTAGAAGGAAATTGTATTTTATAAACATTAAACTAATCAAAATTATTGCTTGATTCATTTTGTTCATTCAACCTATTGGTTGTGAAAATTGTATTGATTGGCAGAATGAAGACCGCGATTAGGCGAATATATATTTAATATCGATGGCTCCTACTTATTTAAAGTCATGTCGAAAAACGCATTTTTATTTCATGATTTACCTCTATAGCTTGTTATGCATATACCAATAATTCAAAAGATACGTAAACGTGAAAGATTATGTTAATATTATATTTGCCTTAATTATTTTAATTTTTTTTTACTATTATAAATTGAAAAGGTAAACAAAGTCAATTCTGACACGTCTCTTTATACGTCTATTTGAGCATTTAACTTACTGACTTGTTCTATTTTACGTTTACTGTTTAACACACACTTTTGACATGTTTCAAAAGAAACACGTGTTGTAAAATAATTTCGTCTCACACCAACTTCAACCAGCAAAAGGGAGTGTAGATCATGCCCGTGATTTGCTGTTTCAAAGTGATTCACATTACATATACGCAAAAGGTGATATTTGTAGCAATGACTTTAGGAATTTTCGTTGTAACAAACTTAATGACATTTTTTTTTGTTTTTACTGCTGTACATTTTTAGTTTTAAACAAAACAACCGAATGTACGTAAATCAAAAACAAAATGATGTGTGCTTGTAAAATTTTAAAAATGATTTATCTAGGCATAGTTAAGTGCATCGATAAATCATTTAGAAAAGTTCGATACGTCCTCCCGAGTAAAACTCTAATAAATATTTGTAGATGATCCTTCTCGTGAGTGAACTTATATTGCTACTTTTATGACAAAAATAACAAAGAAGCAAAGGATTCAGCAATTCAATGGACTAAATGTATTTAAATTTCCTTTTGTGTATTTACAAACAATTACTTAATCAAAAAGTTATGATATGTAAGACAATGCTGTTAAAATACTCTTACTATTAGTAATACTTTTATTTAGTCTCCTGTAGATAAATACGATAGTGAAATGTGTTTATTTTTAAAAGTTTTATCAGAGATTTTACAGAAATAATTCGAAAATTATTGCTATTGTTGTGAAAGAAAGTGTGCAAGTTCAGTACACATTCATGAAGTCACTTGCCAAGAATCTAGAAAATGTATCTGAACAGTGGAGCTGACTTTGAAAAAGGATATAAATATTTAAAACAGTTAAAATGTCAAAGTTAATATAACTTTTTCTATGCAGAAATATGAATGTTGCCTTCCATTCGTCAAGGAAAGATTAATGTGATATATATGACATAAAAGAACAACACTTCACCATCTGATACTGATAGAATAAAAGAGAATGTTTATACTGATAAAAAGTAAGTTTTTACAAAATAAAATTGCTACTAGAATTTAAGCCCAATCTGATTTTACCCTAGTTTGCACAGGGGCTTTAATTTCTAGAAGGTAGAGAACACTCTGCACGGTAAAATTAGTGTTCATCGCTATGGAAATAAACTGTTTCTAATTTTACGGTGTATTGTGTAAATCTCAAGCTAGATGGGAAGCAAAGAAATACGAAACTTGTTTGTATTGTTCATAACAAACAGAGTTAAAACTGGTATCAAAATCGCAAACGTATCGTCTTATTTATGTATGTATATGCTAGAAAAACATTCAGTTATTATATACTTCATTAGTTCAACCCTGAAAATTTTCCAAGTGGATGAAAAGTTGAGGATAGTTAATAGTTTGAAATACGGAAGTCAATAAATACAAGCGTAGGAAACGACTAAAGAGAAGATAGATGAATTGCGTGATACAAATATGGCTAGGAAAGGACTAATCTGTAATCTAAGTGATTAAGGAGAATAAAAGAAGAAAATTAATTGCACTGACCTCAAATATAGACAGATTTTATTTCAAATAAACGAATGCAACGGCACTTCTGAAACGTCAAGTAGTTAGTCAGTAGTCAGTCGTGAAGCTAATTGTCTGTTCCAATTCGTAAATCCTATGGAGAAAAACAGACAAGAAACTCCATGGACACTCTTTTCCAATGTATTTTCCAATGTTTCTGATTTTTATAAATATGATTAAAGCTCACTTAAACACACAAAGTGACTTAAAGTATGACTACAAGTTAAAAAAAGACACTTTAATTAGTCAAAAGTTATGATAGCACATAAAAAATATACCTATTTCATTATAAATAATTAATTTACAGTGAAACGCATACAGTGAAAATAATTATATATATTTTTTTTTTATTTATTATATATATGTATATATTAATTCAGAAGATGTCCGTTTTCATTGCTTATTCTCAACTATTAATCTGGTCTTAGTGACCTCGTATAAAAAGACATGTCGCGTCGGTCTAATTGTAGTTTTTTACACTCGAGAGTAAATCTCATAAATTTAAACGTAACTAAGTTAAATATGGTAATAATACACAATATTTCGTATAACGTATATTTCGTTTATTTCATAAAATGCTGTTAAAATTTTTCCTACGTACAAACTTACATAGGACTTAACCGTTTAAGGTCCTTCTATACAGTTGACGTACAAACAGTTATCGTATTATTTACCAAAATTAAGAATATTTGAAATAAACGTTAACCTGATACAAATGACCTACATTGACTATTATAGATCAACAATAAAACAGAGACATTATTCCTTAAGACAAACCTCAGAGCGCTTTAAAACTTAAAAACGCTCTCCTGAAAACCTAGACTTTTGACAAGTCGCTTTGTACAAAGGGGCCGTCGATATATATGTACATACATACATACATACATACATACACGATTCTAAACTGATATACGATAAACATATTGACTTCATCGTGAAAAAAGCTAACAAAACCTTAGGTTTTATCATTAGATCTACATCAAACTTTAAAAATATTAAACCCATTAAAATACTATATTGTACACTGGTGCGCAGTATCCTCGAGTATGCGTCTGAGGTTCATAGCCCGCATTATGCTGTATATGTTGATCGTATCGAGTCCGTTCAAAAGAAGTTCTTGAGATATTTGCAGTATAAGTGTAAGACTATTGATCGTGGATATGTTGCAAGATGTAAGAAGTATCACTTTTTACCTTTAGCGAATAGACGTACTGTTTCGGATATCATAACCTTGCTAAAAATCATAAACGGAGACATAGATTGCTCGATTCTTCTCGAGAAAATTAATATTAGAGTACCACATAATTTACGTGTTAGACACAATCCACCCATAGCAGTACCTCGAACAAAAACTAACTATCGCAAAAATTCATTTGTTATTAGAGCGAGTAAATCTGTCAATGAAATGCATAAATTTAGCAGCGAGTTTGAGCTTTTTAGATCTAAGCCTTCATTTGTCAAAAAGCATATGATTCAACATTTCCTAAGCCCGATCCCAGGATCGTAACCATTTATTAGTTTCTCTTTTTATTTATTTTTGGTTTTGACACATTTCTATTCCCAACCCTAAAGGAATAATGTCTGTTATGTTTTGTTGCTTTTCTTAAGCATGTTACTTCTGTTTCTTTTTCTTTACTATTACTATTCGTAGCGTTATTAATGTTTTGTATCTAATTGCGAGTACCTGTAAATGGCTTTGTTGTTAACTATGTTTAATGTTTATTTTATTTTATAATATTTAAGCTGTTGGTATTCCGAATAAAATAAAATAAAATAAAAAATACACATATCTAAGTATGTTTTGGTTTGGGACCAATGATCTGAAAAACTAGATACTTCACGCTCACCGATTTTTTTCTATAAAAAGCTATGACATATTAGTAAGCATCCCAGTACATACAGAATTTGTCACTTGTAGACGTGCTTAGCGTGCTCATCTTAAATTCGTATTTTATTAAAACAATCACATACAATAATCTTCAGAAAAGACCTATGCTGAATACTAATGTCCTTTAGATAAGGGAAAAGAATCGAAAATCTACAAATTTTATTGAAAAGGGCTCTTATTGTTTCTGGAAATTTGCAATGTAGAACATGTTGAAATTATAAATAACTAGCCGGTGCCTGATACTTTGACTACGTATAGAAATTACTTTAGCAATTGCATCAGAAAGTCAATTTATCACCCAGAATTTCTATATTAATTATCAACGCAAAAATAAAGTCAAACATCATCAGTCTATCGTAGACTACTGTTGGACATAAGCCTCTTTAACTGCACACAGTTTTAATTACTCCTTTTTTAATAAAATGCCAAACTATTAAAACACTTTTAGTAAAACCCAAAGCAACCCAAAATAAAGACTTACATTTACACATTTGCAACATTATTTTATACAAACTCACCGTGAATGCGCAAAATTGAAGGTTTCTTTATATAATACAACCAAAAAGAAATTAGGCGAGT
The DNA here is from genome assembly GCA_932526445.1 of Phragmatobia fuliginosa. Taxonomy (NCBI): domain Eukaryota; kingdom Metazoa; phylum Arthropoda; class Insecta; order Lepidoptera; family Erebidae; genus Phragmatobia; species Phragmatobia fuliginosa. The sequence goes on along the minus strand of OW052064.1, from coordinate 6,624,836 downwards.
ACATTTCGACATGATTCGGCTCCCAAATCGTCGGGCACAATAGAGGTTGCTATAGTAATTAAGCCAATTACCTTCATTGTACTTAATAGCCAAAGGGGTTCCTTTATTACAGGTTTTATTAAAAAGTAATAGTACACTAATAATGAAAACCCTTTTTTACTTTTAGTTGCAGTGACAAGCATTTACTAAAATATAATTTAAATGTACATTTACTAAAACCATTTTTCTTACTGAATTAACAAACACTATATTATTATATTTACCCATTTACAAAACAGGGCTCATTCTTTGTTTTATTTTAAATCAATTTAGAAATTAAACTTTATAGTGATAAATCCAATAGAATACACGAATATACCGTTCTTGGATTTGTATGCCTAAGCTTACAATTTAGTTAAACAAATGTCGGCTCAGTCAATCCTGAATAACTATCTCACAATACATTTCTCGCAACATAAAATATACTCGTGAAACTTAACGTAATGAACCGTGATTATCACAGAAAATGTCAACTTCAATATTTAATACACGAATAGAAATAATTTAATTATTAAGTTTACAATTTAAGATTATCTGATATTGTATATTTATTTATTTGTATCATTTATTTTATTAATATTTTTGCAAAGTTTGATATTTAGGCGGTTTTTTGAGTGAAAAATTGAACTAGGTGAGTCTTATGTTTTGTAAAACGTGAGTTTTCAAGTTTACATGAACTTTCTTTCGCATTTATCATTACTCTTAGTATTGCTTGCAACATCTAATATATAATACTCTTTTGGTGGTTGGCTCTCCAACACAGTAACACTACCACTACTTGAGTGAATAGATGGCGTAGTTAACACTTCTATATGAAAAATTATCAAAAACTGCAACTAAAAGAAACAGAAATGATTCTCAGATACCTATATTACCAGTTCCAGTAACGAAATTTTGTGAAAACTTAGCTTTTCATGTCCTAAATACACCGTAATTTATTTGAAATATCTATTTTTTCACCTCATTTTGACTGAATACCGAAAAAAACCCTAATTTTCAATAGAAAATCTACCGTCAAAATATCAACGTTTTTCACAAAAATTGGGTGTTTTCTATTCGATGAAATCTTTACTTTCCGATGGTGTATTATATATATACATATATATTGTATATTACCATAGCAAAACTTCTCAGAAAATGCAAAAAATGAAAAAACTCAAATTCGTTTTTTTAAATCGTTATTGAGGTATTTATTAAAATTTACATTTTAATCAAACGTAAGATTGCATGTTACAATGATAAACAAATATATTGCAAATCGAAACAAATAAACAGTAAAGTTAACATTTAATAAAACATCTACAATATTATGAGAAAGTTATAGAATTTTCTTTAAATTATATATGCCTATTTATTACAATTTTTAGATAATTTAATACCTTTTAGGTATTTCATAGAAAATAAGCAGCTGCTCAGCTCAGCTCAGCCTGCACATGTAGTTTTATAAACGATGTCGTACACTGCTCTGTTTAACAGCTGCTACGAAATAGCAAGTATGTACTAAGGCCCAGACCTGCCTAGCCCATTTCTCTATGAAACACCTTTTAATAGACAAAAAAAATCATAGATCACTCAGGTATTAAATTATCTGAAAATAGTAATAAATAGGCATATATGCATTTACTTTATAGAAGATTCTGCAACTTTTGCAAAGTATTGTAGATGTTTTATTTAATATTAATTTTATTATGTATTTTTGTTAGTTAATTATAGTAGTATATTTCGATTTGCAATATTTTTGTTTATCATTGTAACATGCAATATTACGTTTTTCGAGTGATTAAAATGTAAATTTTAATAACGATAAAAAAAAATCGAATTTGAGTTTTTTCATTTATTGCATTTTCTGAGAAGATTTACTATGTTAATATATATAGGTTTTTACATAATTGTAAAGTAAAGATTTCATCGAATAGTAAACACCCAAGTTTTGTGAAATACGTTGATATTTTGACGGATGAATTTTCGATTGAAAATTAGGGTTTTTTTTCGGTATTCAGTCAAAATGAGGTGAAAAAATAGATATTTCAAATTAAATAAATTACGGTGTATTCAGGACATGAAAAACTAAGTTTTCACAAAATTTCGTTAAAAAATAATTTTATTTGTAAAAGATAAAAATAAAAAACCAAAAACTTGGTTTTTTGAACTTTTCACATAAAATTTGAGGTTATATGAAAAAAGTGTAAATGATGCTGTAGATCTTTTTATTACCTACAACTTTGCCAATGCCAAAAAAGTTATTTTTCCATAGGACTTGTAATTTTGCAGGAAATCAAGATAAGCCATTTTTTTTCCTTAAACCCCCCCCCCCTCCCCCTTCCCGACCTCAGATCGCACGTAATTTATTTTTCCTTTCATTTTTGTACTATTCTCCTCCTTTTACAATGGGTTTCATCCTACTATAATTTATTGTGTTTTCAAACATTATCGACACTGGTCTACAGATACTTCAACTCTATTTATTTTTATAGATTACAAATTCATATAAGTAGTTATTGTATCTAGAAAACTGAACCAATTTATTCAAAATTTGAAGCCGCTTTGAGTTTTGGTGAATCAGTGTCAAAATTATGAAACTTTAATTAATTAAAATAATGAAACAAGTGGTATAAATAAAATGAAATTAGAAGTATACGTTTTTTAAACAATGTTTCTTAGTTGCTAAAAATTCAGGTTTCTAGTATTAACAACAAGAAAGTTATAGGGGGTCGAAAATGGCCTGAACTGCTTGTAGAAAAGTATGAAATGGCCCCCAGATGTAATCTAAACATTTAGGTGAAAAGTATTTTACCGTTAGTGGATCTAGATAGAAAATTTGGCCAAGTGCGTTTCAGGCCACTCATAGAATAGGGTTCCATAGTCACCTATAATCGTAAATATAAATTTAATAGAGTTAAAATTGCATCCAATAATAAATAATTGTTATGTTTACTTATTATTTCTTTATTTTTGTACGAAGTTTTCCAAGTGTATTTTTCAAGTTAGGTCCCTATAACTCCTGAAGAAAAGAGACATTAAAACCGCTGACAATTTCCTTTAATATTCAGTATATACTTCAGGATTTTATTTAAATTTTGCGGTAGAATTTCTTTCTTTTAATTTTATACTATTAGATAACTATACTAATCATTGTAAGCCTAGACGTCACGCTTACACGTTGTCTTGATATAGTAATCATTATGAGCGAAGGTCAATATTTTAATAAATCTAAAACACTAAACTCCTTAATATAAAGTCGACCTATCGGTACTGTTTAGAAGTCACCTTATCATTGCTTACTTCTCGACTAGCAGCGCATTAATTTTGTGAATATATCTAGAGAACTAAATTAGGTACTTGTTTTACGCAGCTGGTAACCACCGCTAACTAGTGAGTGAAGTAAGAACCAAATACAATTACTAAGTCAGAAAAGCCGTAACACTACTTTTGATTAGCTTTCTGTGCTCCCGTATTAGCAGACAACTTTGTTGTAATGTAGCTCGTTAATATGTAGGAACCGAAAATTGTAGTAAAAGCGAGCCATGATATTATGTACTCCTGATATTTAGTATCACGAGTTAGGTTGGGAAAAAAAATGAAAAGAAGAAAGAATAATGAGTTTGTAATTATGGGTACTATTCAATGTATTAGTTAGATAAATTTCGGGATGAAATGTATTAGATATCGCATTCTACCCAATATAATATTGACCTTAAATTGGCGTTGTAATACTAATAAAAATTTGTCACAAGCAGACTACATAACTGAAAATCACTAGGAGTAGTTAAGATTTACAATAACTGGTACAAAAAAATTACTAACCTACATAAAATTAAAGTGAAACACTTTACTAGCATTATTCACGGACAACTAAGCACACTACCATTCATAAAGGTATAACATATATGCTAACTAAAGGTTACACATCACAACCATCACAATACAGACCCATAACTTGCTTACCCACCATAATATACAAAATACTCACATCAGCCATAAATCAAAAACTCGCTACTCACATGGAACAGCACAATATTATTTCTGAAGAACAAAAGGGGTAGATAGCAGAGGTCATATGGGATGTAAGGAGCAACTTGTTATCGACTCTTTAATTCAAAGACACGCAACTACCAATGAAAAAACAACAATTTACACTGTACATATATAGATTACAGAAAAGGGTTTGATAGTATTCCACACTCTTGGTTACTACAAATTTAAAAAATATAAAAAATAGTCCTGATATTCTAGGATTTTTGAAAAACATAGTGCCCCCTTAGGAAACTATACTTCATCTAAACAATATCATTAGTAGAGAAATAGTAAGAGGTATTAAACAAGGTGATTCCCTAAGTTCTTTATGGTCTTGTCTCGCACTAAACCCTATATCACAGATACGGCAGAGTTGCAAGGCTGGACATCGATTAGTAGTAGTAGTAGTAAAGATGCAGTTTGGATTAGATAAATGCAAAACTATTCACATAATAAAAGGAATGGTTCAGCTGGGCGATTACGCTATTTCATCACTAGATATTTCATGAGATGTTTCATTACGATATATTTCTCGTAATGAAACCATTACAGCTATGGAACCGAATGAGTTATATAAATATTTAAGATATCAGCAATCAAAGGAAATAGAACACAGTAGATTAAAATAGCTTTAAAAGATGAGTATAAGTATAGTGTACATGCTTGAAGTAAAATTAATTTAGCTGGTATAAACTTGATAAAAGCAATAAACACTTATGCTATACCCATACTAAACTACTCTTTTGGTATTATTAAATAGACTAAAACAGATATCAATTCCATACAAATAACAACTAGAACAATTCTCACTAAACACAATTGCTTTCACCCCAAATCTGCAATAGAAAGAGTAACAATAAAAAGACAGGATAGAGGAAGGGGACTTATCGACATATTTTCCCTATAGAAGACGCAAATTTCAAAATTACAATCATTTTTCTTCGAAACAGGTAATAGTAGTCTTTAACTCACAAAGCAATAGTTAATATTAATGTTAACCACACTCCACTAAATCCAACCCAAGATATAGAAATATATAATACAGAAAATAACTCCTAAATATGTAAAATAGAACAATGGAAAAAAGCACTCCATGGATCAAGATCTTGAACAACCACCTAAAGATAAATCTTAGAGAATTTAAGAATATACTTTAACGGCCTATTTTGGTGTTATTAAATAGGTATGGAACCAAGGTTTAATCCATAGTAAAAAATATTCGAATTTCCTTATAAAAAAAATACAGATAACTTCAGGCAAATGAGTTTAAATTATTAAAAAGTATTAGCGAGTAGAAAACTGAATTCTACTTTTACTTCGGACTTGCAATTGATTTCAGACCCTATTACACACATTACAAAAAATATAATTACTAAAAGTTTTCCTTTAAATAGTGTAGAATTGAATTCATGTATGTTGAACACCAATGACTACATAAAATTGAAATTCTGATACTAATACTTAAATGGAACCTGTTATCATTGGAACACAATTTTGAGCCAACTACAAGAGCACGGAATTATAAAAATATCACACAGTCTTTATGGGCTATAGCTCATTTTTGAGTAATCAAACTGAATATTGTTGTAAATGATATGGAAACTAAACGTTTGCAATGACACTGTATGACAGTAATAAAATTAGTCTGCATTGAAAAACCAACGTGTTTGCTTAATAAATATATCTTTAAAGTTTCAAGTCACTAAGCAAATACATAGAAACCATCTATGTTGAATTGAAAAGTATTTTAAAAGCTATGCTTCTGAATTACTCGGTCTAGTCATTCAGTCCGTAATTTGTTCAGACTAAAACGTACTTGAGTTTCATATAACACAAAGTAAGCCGACTTACCTCATTACTATTAAATCGATACCTTTATTCAAACTATTTGCTTTTATCTGCATTACACAATAGGTTTTCTTGATTTTCATCATCATTCCATTCTTTTGTTTAATTTTCTATTTCGAGAAATAGATTTAATTTATTTCCACGCTTTGTTCAATGTTTTCTATTGCTTTTGTATTTTCATTTATCATGTTACCCTCTGCCTTTCCAATTAATTTATGTTTTCAGTCCACTTTAATTTGCTTCTGAAAACCCTAAGGTCAAACAACTGGATTGTATTAAGATATGCAAGTTTGTAATAAAGTTTCTGTCACATGCCACATACTTGTAGCAAGTTCTAGGGACATATCTGTGACAAATTCCTTAACCCAGTTGTTTTGCTCTTGACAGTTTGTGATCACGAAATAATGTAGAGTCACTGTCGTAAATAACTTTGCAAGCCTTCATAAACACAAAGGATAGCAAAGGGATTAATCTGTCACTCTGTTGTTACAGAATGAACCAGCACAATTTAGTAATTATAATTATTTGCTTTTACAAACAGTGCACCAAGATATAAACTTTTCATTTCATCAACGCTTTAAAATTTATTTATTTAAAACTTATTGCACATATTGTACAGAGGCGGACTTAATGCCTTGAGGCATTTTCTCCCAGTCAACCTTCAGGTGATGCAGAAATATGATGTAGTAGGTGCACATATAAAAAATGTACTGAATTTATTAAAGTTCTTTAGGTTGTGTAAATGAGAGATGATTATACTTTAGAATTAATAGATTCATATTATTTATATAATTAATAGATTCATATTAACAAAAACCTTTAGAAGTGACTTCAAACAATTTTTTTAAAACAAAAAATGCATGCACAGTACATATTCTTGTGTCACTTTATTCTTTATTTTCAATTTTTTTTTTTTTTTTCATGTTTATATTTTGTCTTTCATTTTGTTTCGTAACTCTCTTTCCTTTTAATTCATACATTTCGTGATTATTAGACGATTTTTTTCTGACAGTTTGTTACAATCTGACCCCTTGATCCTCTCAAAGACTTTCACCTTCTAACGTCAGCATAAGACACTGATTACCATACAGGGTCGAAGCATTTGTCAAGTCTAATCAAAAGAACCCAAATTCGATGGGGTTGTGTCATTTTATTACTTAATTTCTACTTCCACCTTCCAGTTTCAAAATCAGATTAGCTCCATATAATTATAATATTGCATTGTACTGTAATACATATTGTATTTCAAAATGCATGTGAAATTTCACTTTAATAGTAAACCGCGAAGTGAGTCTAATTTCAAAATAATAGAGTTTAATTGAATAACTCTCCCTTTTCTAAAATCGGTTAAAAATAGAAAAGGAACACATGTCATCGAGATACTGCGATGTGTTTCTAAATGAATTATAATAAACGGTTTTTTTATCATTTTATTTATCGAAGAAAAAAGAACATCATCAAAAGTAATACCAATTACGAAAATTCTTAGGGTTGACTTAAAAACTACTGTCAAATGTAATTCAAATTGAAATGAGACCACACAATAAGTACAAGACTATAAAAATCAAATTACCAGTCAGTTAAAAAAAGAGAAGTAATGAAATTTTAACTATACGGATAATCTGAAAGTTTAAAATACAAAAAGAAAGTTTTAAAAAACTATTACCCGACTTGAAACACCTGTTTATTTAAACGCATAAACCTTAACGAACCATATTGTTTTCTAACGCAATGACTGCAGATTAGAAGAAGATTTTGCAAAGTAACTGCTGCCAGCAAAACTTAATTTAACTATTATAAAATTTTAAAAAACGGATTTGTACTATCGTCAAAATTAATGAGTTACCACTTTTAATTTATAATAATTCTTTGTAAGGTAGTAATATTTTTATTTTTTATTGTGCATCTTTAACATTGATCCTGCCAACCTGCTAATGTTAAAATTAAAAAATAGTTATTAAATATATTAAAATTAAATTTAAAAATAGTTATTTATTATTAAAATATTATTATTTGCTTATATTTTTCAAACCTTTTTATATGTTCAGTTTGCTTCAAGAAGTATTCAAAATAGGCATTGTAAATTAAACTAAAACGTTCTCTACTTGTTTAATTTTATTAATGCAATATAAATTAAACAAGTGAAGAACATTTTAGTCTTGCTTGCATTAATAATAGGTCTTTACCTATTAAATTGCCTTTTTGTATGCAATAATTGAAAGTACTTATTTTTTCAAACTTTTTTATTTCTGTTATTCGAAGTAATCACCCATGCAATCGATGCATCTTTGCCAACGCAATGGCAGTTTATTGATACCCTTCTTGTAAAAATCAGTTGGACAGCTGGAGGCAACAAACTCTTCAAAGTCATTTTGTATTGCCTCTTGGGAATTGAATTTTTTACCCACTAAAAAGTTGTCTAAATTTTGGAAAAAGTAATAGTCGGTAGGTGCAAGGTCTGGTGAGTATGGCAGATGAGGGAGAGCTTCCAACCCCAGCTTTTGCAGCTTGGAGACTGTCTGTTGAACTGTATGGGGTCGCGCGTTGTCGTGAAGGAGTAGTGTGGACGACTGGTTGATCAAAGCTGGTTGCAGATGTGCAAGCTTCTCCAGTCATTCATTCTCTCCAGTTCTTCACAGTACACATCTTCATTAATGCTCATGCCGTTTTGTAAAAAGTTGTGGTGAATCACACCCGCACTAGACCACCAAACAGTGACCATCACCTTTGGGTCATTTTTGGTTTAGGCAGGCTGAACCAGGGTCTAACCAACTTGCTGATCGCTTTCGAATGTCGAACAGTTCGTTTCGAAATTCCTTCATTTCTTTGCCTGTTGAGCAGCGCAAGGCAGGTCTCGACGCGTACGTTGCGCTGGCGATCGTTAAGGATCTATCAAGCTTTTTTACCTTGCCAATTTGTCGCAAATGGATCAATATTGTTTTGATGCTTACATTAAAAGCTGCTGCTAGCTCAGCTGTAGATTGAGTTTTGTCAGCTTCCACAATCGCCTTTAATTTATTACTGTTAACCAAAGTCTCCGGACGATCACGAGCTTCATTTTTCAAGTCATAATTTCCAGAGCGGAACCGGGAAAACCAATAACGGGTTGTGCGTTCGTTTGTACAGTTTTGTTGGTTTAGTGGTCAGCGTATGCGGCTGCTGATCAAGAGGTCTCGGGTTCGATTCCCAGGTCGGACCAAATGTTTGTGTGATCCACAAATATTTGTTTCGGAGTTTGGGTGTTTTTCTATGTATAATATGTATGTATTTACAAAAAAAAGCTCTGCTTAGTTTGGGACTAGATGGCGTTGTGTGTAAGATGTCCGAAATATTTATTATTATTATTTTCTCCGTAAACGTTTTTGATATTAAGTGTCGTTTGTGTCGCGTTGGTGCCACGACGGAACTCATATTCCATAATTACACGAATTTTTAAAGTATCCATTATGACGAAAAATGTTCAAATGTAATTAAAATAAAACGCTAATCAAACAACAAAAGGCTGAGTTTGTAAATAGAATGTCATGGTTTTAAAACAAAATTAGTTTGAATTTATAATACAGAGCCATTACAAACTTTTTTTAATTTGAAATGACCAGCACTGAAGGTTTCATAGGTAAGGACCTAATAGTTTACTTGGACATTTTGTGAAGTCAAAGAAAACTTTCAAAGCAAATGCTGTTGATAAGTCTAGACCTGTTAAGTAGCACTTTTGGATTTACTTAGGGAGAGAAATTAAATGTTTAACTTACGTTGAGAATATAATTGCTAGACAGAGGGTGACGGTACGGTACGGACCCATTGGAAGTCACTGTACTCAATCGAGTGCAGTAATATTCCTGAATTTCAATTAAATAACTACTAAAATTTAAGAGGCCTACTTTATTATTTTATTAACATTAAACTGTTTACGTAAATTGAACAGTATCTCGCTGGTAATGTTATTAGTTTTGACGAAAAATGTCACTTGAAGTTGTGTTATCGAAACAGCGTAGAGGTAGGTCGATGTTTTCAAATTTTTTGAAGTAAAAAAGTAAGTAAAGTAAAAGTAAAAAGTCTGCTTCACTGGATTATTATTTAATGTCATTGGTGAAATACATATCAAAGTAAATTATAATAAACAAGTCAATCAATAATTAATTTCTATCACAAAACTACCGCCCAATAAATTTTAGAGCACTTGGTTGAGTACAGTGACAACTTTAGTAAGTAAATTAATGGGGGTTATTTCTGAATAGAATAAGAAACTATACATCTCAAGCGAGCAACAAAATAACTTAGAAAAACTATAAAAGTCATTTTACAGAAAAAACGATGACGGTGAATGTGACTTGTTTATCATCTTTGTTATTCCTTCTTTCATTATTCAAAACTCTTAGATCAGGATCAACTGCATATATTGATAAAGTAGAAAGTAACAAGCTTGATACCGAAGACGTACCTAGTATTATAGAGGTATTGTTAAACCATAAGGGTAATGATGACGAAGATAGTACGTACGACAACTCGCTTGTGAAGCGTCTACAGGAAAATCTACAGGACTTGTAAATGGCGTTATGTACCTCCAATGAATTTTGGATTTGAAAAGCGCATCTTTTTGTTAAAACAGGGCGCCACTATTTCTCTAAAAGCTAAATGGCTAACTGAATAATTCTAAAAATTCATAACGGTAGTCCATGTGATGAACTTTAAAGGAAAAATATAATAGTTGAGAAAACTTTGTTCGTTTAGGAGTTATAGAGGCCTAATTTGAAAAGTGCATTTACTTGGAAAACTTCGTACAACATAATTAGTAACAAAATGATAAGTAAACATAATAATTATATCTATTGGACAGGATTTAATCCATGTGTCCATTAGTGGTGACTACGGAACCCTATTCTGTGGCATACACTTGACCGAGTGTTTATTTATGTGCAAATATTTTTCAATTAGTACTGTATTAAGTGATTTTAAATATTGATAAGCGTCGTCTATGCATCCCAACGAAATAGGATGTAAGCTTGTTGTATAGGAGACCTGAAACTGAAATTCAGGTAAAACCGGTTGAACTAGTAGCCGACCCCAAATAAACTTGGGAATAATGCCTAGAGGGATATATAATTAATTTTTATCCAATAGATAATTTTAATAATATTGACTGCACAGTTGGATTCGTGGCTTAAGCGATCGCCAAGTGTTGTGAGTTCAAATCCCAACACTTCACACAAACAATTCAACGCGTATATTTTTTATGTATTGATGATGATTATACTCCGAAATTGGTCGGAATCCTAAGGGTAGCAAAACAGGGTATGGTTGGTTGCGTACTCACTAATTGTAATATGTATATGAGCACGCATAATTTTGCACAAAGTAATCCGATTATAATGATACTTTTTAAATCAAAGGGTGTGTATTTTCCTATAAAAAGCAGGTGAGTGTCACATAAATTTATGAAAAAAGAAATAACCTTGAGGGTAGCAAAATAGGAAGTATTTGATCACTTACTAATTGTTACATTTACCACGCATAACCTTCTAACAGAGTCGTTCGATTTCGATAATATTTTTTTTTTATTGGAACGGGTAGCTCTCTAAGTTAGTCTCATCCTTTTTTATATATCATTTTTAACCTCAGGGGTTAGAAAATAAGGGATGATTGATCACCTACAAATCACACAGTATCTTTTAGGGGCCGTCTATTAATCACGTAATCTTTTTTTGTATCATTTTTAACCCCCCTCCCCCTTGGTCATATGAGTATCAACTAATTTTAAGTTTCGAAATATAGAAATTTAATTTTAAAGTTATAGAAATAAAGAATAGAAAATTAAAGACTACAATAATTACATTCAGAGGTAGAGTAAAAAAGTTGCAGGTTGAAGAAATAATGAAAGAAATGCGAAAATTTGCAGAAAAAATAAATATACATACGTGACATATTACTACACCTCCCCTACCCTTTGTGATATTTCGTTATTTTTTGTGAACCCCTCCCCCCCTTTTCAAGCCTCGCGTGGTTAATGGACAGCCCCTTATATTAGCTAACTAGCTTTCGCCCACGGCACCGCCCGCGTGTATCTCGATAATGCAGTAAAAAGTGGCCTATGTGTTAGTTTAGTTAGTTTTCCCGGGCGGTTTGTTGCATACAGGGCTGTCTGTTGCTCCTATCGTGTGTAGGTGTTTGTTGAGTAGACAACGTCCAGTCAAGGTTTCTATGATCTTGCGGAGTTTACCTCTGTTCAGTCTGATAAGGGTGCGGGCAAGTTTCTTATTAAGAGCTGGTACAGCATTCCTAGTTTGCCAACATCCTTCGCTTGTTATCCACTCTGTCTAGTGTATCTTTTGTGATTCCTTCACGCAGCCATGTTTTAATTTGGGCCTGATGTATGGGCAGCATAGGTTCCGGACATTGCACGTTTGTGTCTGCTCCCCTCCTACCAAGTTCGTCTGCGGCGTCGTTTCCCAATGAGTTGCCGTGTCCCTTTATCCATCCACTGCAGAGTTACCCTGTTGATTGCCGCAATGGATTCAAGTGCACTGTGGCTTACACGAGACCATACTGACTACTATAGAAGCTAAACGCGACTTATATAAAAAAGTGACTATGCAGGCATACGTTCGAGGGTTAAAAGAACCTTTAGGATCCCGTATACGCTGTATGCGCCCACTAACATTCGAAAAGGCACTGGAGTTCGTTCAAGAAGAACTCAATGTTATGTATTTACAACAACGCGAACCCCCAAAAGCTCAAACCATTCATAGAGTCAGTCCTCCATCAATACCACCTCCATCGCACCGTTCACAAAACTTCCCCACACCTGTACCTAACTGGCCATCTCCACTGGGTCATCGTGCCACAGGACCCGTACCGTAACCATTCAAATTCCCTGCACCACATCCTATATATCAGAAACAACGGATGTCTACGAAAGACTGTTGAAAGATTACAAAGAATGTTCAGCGCTCTACCTCTATCTTTAGGTTACCGCCCAGAAACAACGCACCTCAAGGCCACCTGCCTATGAGTGGTGTCCAACGCTATACTCCAAGACCTTTACCTTCAACGAACGCCCCAGCATTTCATGACTGGAGTAGGTCCGGAAACCCTCCGCACTCCAACTACCTTAAGTCAAGAGAGATGAATATGAATGAGGGCGCGACCTACGACGACTCTTACTATAACTATTATTACGAACCAGAGTATAATTATGACGCTGAGTATACTAATACCGACTCAGATTATACCTCGGACCTTACCGATGACATGACTTACTATGAAATACCTACAGACAAACCCGCGTTAGAGGAGCCCCAACCACAGGTAGCCATTACTAACAAGGCTCATCAGGATTTTCGGGAGGGTCTGACCTCACTAAAACCAAAATAGAATTAAATATTCAGACATAGAGACAACTACCGTGTATACAGATCAGAGAGCCCCCTTTAAAACTTCTAATTGACACTGGTGCTAACCAATCATTTATAAGCCCCGAAGCTGTACAAAACTACTTCTCCGAATATCCCCTTAATTTTGATCCATTCGAAGTAACTAATATTCACGCGACTACTAGAAATAGACCAGTGCTTTTAGTGTTTGAAAACAAAATAAATTATAGTAGGATGAAACCCATTGTAAAAGGAGGAGAATATTGCAAAAATTAAAGGAAAAATAAATTACGGGTGATCTGAGGTCGGGAAGGAGGAGAGGGGGGGGGGTTTAAGGGAAAAAAATGGCTTATCTCGATTTCCGGCAAAACTACAAGTCCTATGGAAAAAAGTTAAATGGCAAAGTTGTTGGTAATAAAAAGATCTATATCTTTTACATTTACACTTTTTTCACATAACCTCAAATTTATGTGAAAAATTCAAAAAACCAAGTTTTTGGTTTTTTTATTTTTATCTTTTATATATTTATTTATATTTAAATAGGCACTTATGCATATACTTTAAAGAAGATTCTGCAACTTTCTCAAAGTATTGTAAATGTTTTATTAAATATTAACTTTAATAATTATTATTTTGTTAATTATAGTAGTATTTCGATTTGCAATATTTTTGTTTATCATTGTAACATGCAATCTTACGTTTTTCGAGTCATTAAAGTGTAATTTTAGTAAATATCTCAATAACGATTAAAAAATATCGAATTTGAGTTTTTTCATTTTTTGCATTTTCTGAGAAGATTTACTATAGTAATGTATATATATTTTTACACCATCGGAAAGTAGACATTTCATCGAATAGAAAACACCCAATTTTTGTCAAAAACGTTGATATTTTGACGGACGAATTTTCGATTGAAAATTAGGGTTTTTTTCGGTATTCAGTCAAAATGAGGTGAAAAAATAGATATTTCAAATCAAATAAATTACGGTGTATACAGGACATGAAAAGCTAAGTTTTCACAAAATTCCGTTAATAAATTATTTTATTTGCAAAAGATAAAAAGAAAAACCCAAAAACTTGGTTTTCTGATTTTTTCACATAAAAATTGAGGTTATGTGAAAAAAGTGTAAATGCAAAAGATGTAGATCTTTTTATTACCATTTGCCATTCCACTTTTTTCCATAGGACTTGTAGTTTTACCGGAAATCGAGATAAACCATTTCTTTCCCTTAACCCCCCCCCCCCTCTCCCCCTTCCCGACCTCAGATTGCCCGTAATTTATTTTTCCTTTTTTGTAATATTCTCCTCCTTTTACAATGGGTTTTATCCTACTATAATTTATTTAGTTTTCAAACTGTCTTATTATTCTGTCATCTTTATATGAAGTTTTTCAAGTAGACCCCCATCCATGAGTCTAATATAGTTTTCAAATATTGTCTAACTTTTTAAAACTTTAACCTTTATAACTAATGAACTAACAAAGTTATTTTATTTTTGTTAAGATTAATAGATCTAATTAGGTTTATTATTCAAAACAAGCATCGAGTCTGTCTCCTGGTGATAGACGTACCGGTAATCGGTTTGTTGTTGACCGTTTCTAGACGACTCCTAAAAATGAGTGTTCCTTCAACACAGGATATTACACTGATGGTTCAATCAACTTCAACCTCTCTCTTTCCAATAACGGATATCTTCTGACTTTGCTCCAACTCCCTGTAAATTCGTTTCGGCTAAACAAAATGATTTCGTATAAATTTGAATATTCAGATCAGTTGTAAGGTTTTGCTTTGTTTTGCTAATAAGACATGCGCCAAGAAGCAAATGTTTTATTATTTAAGTATAGGTTGTATATTCTTATCAAAAATTCAAGTGACCCAGTTTTTCCCATAATCATATACGCGCGCACATGACTTTTGCTTTCTAAATTCGATGTCTGAACGCCAAGGCTAGACAACATTCAAGTGCGTGTAAAATTTCATTATTATTTATGAATTTAAATTTCAACTTGGTACATAACATATTCTAGACAGCTTTTCTAAAATAGGGGTCTAGAAAAATCTTTTGACAACTTTCAATATTTCATTTAATTTTAAATTAGTCTAAAGTGCCGTGCTGAACAACATTTCAGGTAAATGGTGTTATAATTTACTAGCTTTTTTGTAAAAACGTATCAATTTTACCGATCAAGACGCATAAGCTTATTTTTCAAATTATTACGTTATGTATTTACATTATCGTGTGAAAAAGTTTTTTTTTTTTAAATACATCACAAGCAAACTAGGACTACAGTCCCTGGCTAGGACACTGAAAAGTGTAAAATAAACTGGTTTTAATTACCATCTGACTATTCTTTTCAAAACATAATTACCTATTAATTTAAATAAAGTAAAATTATAATTTTTGCTAGTTACCTAAAATATATTTGAAGTCGGCGCTTAGATTTAGAGCCTAACAAATTGACTAAGAACTACTAACAAATCACTCGGATAACGTAAAAGACAACAGTTTAGAATAATTCCTGTCAATATTTTTAGATATATGTACATGAAGGTAGCGGTTTGGTAAGGAACCTGTGTTCCTTATCCAAACCGCAGCTTTGCATGTACTTTCTTTTCTACAGAACAGAAGTTATTAAATCGACTAACTAAAGTATCATAAAGTCTAACCTTACCTGTCAAATCACTTAATTAACTTAAAAAAATGCAAATGCAACTCAAATAATCATCCTGTAACCCTTAACCGGTTTCCCTTCCAACATCAGATAATCTGAAATAATACAAATTAGGATCTAATCCCTAAATGTTCCTTACTATCACCTCACCTGAATAGGTGAAACGTATACAACTAAAAGTACATTATTCTTAGATGACAGTTATAGTTTTGCTATGAAGGTTAGATTACAGTACTCTACAGATTTAAGAATCTTAGAAAGATGTTGAATCCTATACATTTTACATTATAAAACCTCATGGCCGTGGGCGTTTTCAATGTAGGTATATTGATTGTGACCAAATTTCAGAAAATTTGTTGTGAGAGATGCCTTTCGATAGAAATCATCCTGTATTGTCATTATCATATTACTGATAAACCAATCATATAGCATTGACAATACTTTCTATGGCCGTCAAACACAGTCATGCCGCGTTTAAGGTTTTCCTGCCTACTTTGATTTACATAAATCAATAAAAACTGCCAGATAAAAGATTTCTGTCTACGGTAACATCGCGTGTGGTGTTGATTATAGCATTGGTTTTAATTACAATGTTATAAGTCACTTTATAAGCCTACTACCAAAGTCCTACTGCCAAGAAGGTTAAGACGGGTAGTGTATATGTTTGTATCCGTTCCTAGGCAAAGAGTTTATCTTATTAAAAGAGTATATTTCAAGATTAATTGAATGGATTTTGTTTTTATTCCTCTATTGGAAAGAATAGTGATAGTATGGCAACTACTGTCAGTGTGTCAATTGAAAATACTGAATATTTCAACTCCTACTTATTCCATGGACATCGTAAGAATAACCAATGAAAAGAGAAGGAATACTTGTAGCAAATTCAACTTAAATTAGATCAACTTGTCTGTTATTAAAGTTAAAGACATCGGCAAAAAACCACTTTACAAAGAGAGGTATATGTTCAGCAGTATATTATTAAAGGCTGTTTTGAATTGGATGTGAATTCAAAAAAATTGCAATGCTTGTCATGGTTATGAAGCGACCTATGCCCAATAAATGGTTCCTAGATGCTAAAGAAGAAAAATGTACTAAATATTGCTTGAGTAAGTATGCTATTTGGCATACGCAATTCAGGCAGTTTCAACATTAACATACATTCAAAAAGAATCACATTAAAATTTATACCAAAACATATTAAAACAGTGTTTCTTCAGCAATAATTAATATTGTTTATGCAAAAACCATGTGTGTTCAAAGTTTGCGCTACCCGAAAATGTGAAAAATATCTTCGCAAATGCTGAATAAAAATGTGTATTTCTTGCTGTATATGGATAATGTTGTCAAATTCTCAATTATATTTTAGTCTCCAAAAGTATACAATTGCACAAACATGTAATAAAGTACATTAAGTAGAAGCCATGATTCCGACAATAACAACTACCCGGCACTTATTCCGTTCAATCAAACTTAGCTAATTGCTCAGCGGGCAACGGTCGTTTTACTCCACCGACCATCCAACGCTCACGCGATCGCATGATTAGAACCCTTGAACAATATATTACTGTAGTGAAAAAACCTAGCTAATGGATCTAATAGATTTAGAACAAAATGTTGTATGATACGAATCTACCAGCACATAAAACCAATTACGTAATAGGTTCAAGAATAGTTCTCGTGTTATAATGTTGACGGTTAAATCCGTTAAATCTTATGGTTCACCTTGAGTTTATTATTTTCCTTTTACTTAATACAGCCAAAAACACTGTGTACTGCCACTTATTTGAAGAAACTCTTTGTTTTCCTTAGTGGCACATTCAAGATCCAACATCTGAATCTGTATTAACTAGTGTACTGTAAAGTTTATTCTATTTTATTCGACTCGATTCGATTTCATTCCACTCCAACTATGTCTTATTCTGGCTTTTTCATTCCGTTTACTATTTTGTTATTATAAAGTTAAAGCACAAGGAGTAGGTTTCATAACACGTTTAGAAAAGTTATTTAAAAAAAACCCCAGATAGGGTTTGGGTTTAAAGAATTTATTCTCAAAAGAACATACAGTTACTTCACTTACAATGAGATATGTAACAATAACTTATAACTAAAAGGTAAAATATTCAAAAAAGTTTTAGGGGCACGGTATTTTTAATTCAAGGGAATCCTAACCACCTCCTCTATGAAGGTTTCAGAGCGAGAATTAGGATGGGAAACAAAGAGAAAATCTCGATTAAGAAAAATCTTAAGAATTTTTATTTATTTCATTCACCAATAATTATAGATATTATGTTACAGTAAAGGAAATCTATATATAAAACTGTAATGTATGTGTTACAAAATAAGAAAATTTTAACTAATTAATAAATTTAAGGTATAAGAAAATTATATCAAGACCACTCGCACACGCGCACACTCGGTGATAAGGGTGCTGAGGGCGACATTTGCCAGGTTCGGATTGCCGATAGAGGTAGTGTCAGACCAGGGCCCACCCTTTACGAGTACAGAATTTAAAGATTTTTTAGCTAGGAACGGTATACGACAGTCCGTCAGATAGACATATCATATCACCCCGCGTCTAACGATGCTGCCGAGAATGCGGTTAAGTTGTGCAAACGTGCCATCAAGAAAGCCGTTAGAGAGGAATTGGATGTAGAAGCGAGCTTACAAACTTTCCTGTTAGCGTACCGTAACAGTATACATAGCACGACTGGCGAGACCCCAGCAATGCTGTAGGGCGACCTCTACCGTCGAGGCTAGATTTGTTGCGTAGTGACCGGAGCGAAGTTGCAATGCGTCCAGCGCGTGCAGCAGCGCCAGTTGGAGAGCGCAGGTGGCGTCGCGCGGGAACTGGCGGCGGGTGATGCCGTCTGGGCTAGGAACTATAGACGCCAGGACAAATGGGAACCACGGACACTGTTAGTTCAAGAAGGGTTACGTAGATTTACATTGAGTGACGAAAGCGGTCAATTAACCATGCGACATGTCGACCAAATTAGGCGTAGATCCAACTGTTCGAGTATCATATACCCAGAACCGATAGTTGAAGGGAGAAAAGAGGATGTCACCGCGTCATCGGGGGATAAGGTGCCAGAGAGGGTGACACCTTGTGCGGAAGAGAGGGAGGAAGTAGTGCAAAGACCAGAGTCACTTAGCCCAAAGCCTACTGATTCCCCTCAAGTGTCACCGCCACTGACGCCGGTTGCATAATATCTATAACTCAAGAACGGCTGAACCGATTTGGCTGAAAACTGGGGAGGAGGTAGCCTAGAACCAGGAGACAACCATAGGGTATTTAAATATTTTTATTTAAGCCTCCCAAAGTACCTTTACTCTGCCTGGAGGAAAGCATGGACGGAATCCAGAAGTAGGGGCCACCGCATTGTTAGGTTAAGAAATACAGCATGGTAACCCATACCATGGCGGCCTAGCCAGATAATTCTGCGTTATTCTATCTGCCTCCGTAGGCCAGAAGAATGATGCAGAATGATTGGGCCTCCGGTCTCACACTAACCAACGAAATGCGACGGCAAGAAAAGTCTCATTGTTAAGATGGTCTTCTGTGTGAGGGTAGTACTGCCACAGTTGAGCCTGCCCATATGTGGTGAAATCTGCATGGCTCTACTATCTTTTTATTAATACTTAACTTAAGAAATTTAACAACAAAAGCAAGGCGATGCGGTTCCTGGCTATCCGGATGTACGTTTTACTGATGCTCTTGGTCGTACGTATACAGTTCATTAAAATAATGATGATTGCATCTATTTGCGATTATTGCTGATAAATGTGCGTGGGCCATAGTCATTTGAGCTACTACTTACTGATAATGGTACAATATTCAAAACATATCGTGCTGTAAGTGAAGTACTCAATTTACTAGAAAACGATAACCAATGGGATACAACAATCGATGATGCAATTATCTTTGTATATCCAAGTCAGATACGCAAAATATTTTCTATCATCATTTTCTACATGCTTTCCATCAAACCCATCTAACCTGTAGCACAAATACAAGGATAATATGCCAGATAACATTTTATATCAAATTCGTGTCAATTCAAGAAATCAACATTGTGGTTGCAGTTGTTACTTCTGGTATAGCAGCCATATTATTAGAAGGATGCCATTAGGCTCATTCAGCACTAAAATTGCTGTTAAATCTTCAAACTAGTTAGCTTTCTAATAATACATGTTGGTAAATCAATAAATTACCAACATGTATTATTGCAAAGCACTCCGTAATGGTCCAAATTTTATCAACATCGAAAATCATCTTCTGGGACGAATGCACTATGTTATAATTTTTAAAGTTAATCCTTTGCACTATCACCATATTTTTTTAAGTTTTAGAGGTGAGGTAGCGGCCTGATTTTACAAAAAAAAAAGCCATTTAAAGTGGTATATTTCACAAACGTATCAAAAAATAGTCTTAGCAATCTCTCAACGTTTTAAAAAAGTACGCCGGCGGCGACACCAGCCGTCGACGGCTTCATAAGCTCCCACGGATAGCAAATTAAATTGTTTTGACCTTAAAACATAAAGCAATTTATAGGTAACGATATGAACTTGAAAATAAAGTGATTTATTTGGAAAACAAGTAATACGAAGATATTAATACTTATCCTTACTTTGTTCGGATGCAAATATTGAATATTTTACCACGAAAAAGTAGTTATTGTGATAGATAGCTATCACAATAACTACTGTGTTATCTATAAATAAATAAATAAATATTTCGAACCAATGACACACATATCATCTAGTCCCAAACTAAGCAGAGCTTTGTTTTGTGGGTACTAGACAACTGATTTAAATACATATAAACTTTTTTCGTAAATACATAGATATTATACATAGAAACACCCAAACTCCGAAACAAATATTAGCAGCTCATACAAAAACCTCTTGATCAGCAGCCGCATACGCTAACCACTAGACCAACAAGGTCGAGTCCAGATATACTCCAAAGTCCGTTCAACTTTCCCAGTAAGGGAAACCCCTGGGGGTCACGATGGAGACTCTCCAATAGGAATGAGACTCTAGAATGGGAGGGGTCCAGGTACTACTGTTATTAGGACACCTGGACCCCTCCTCGCGCCTGGCCACTAAAGTGGATGGAGGGGAATACCTGTCCCGTCATTCCGCGACCACACTCACTGCCTGAGAATGCGTCGCCCAGGTGGGGCGGGGCAACCGCTAACGTATGCTGATCCAAGTCCTCACTGCGGTCGCAGTGGTGACAGGTAGGACTCAGTCCCCTCCTAGCAACGAGTGCATGTACTTCCCGAAGCAACCGTGCCCGGAAAGTACCTGCGTCAGTCGGAAGGAAAAGATCCCCTGCTGCCAGCCTGCTCACTCGAAGATCACTAGCTGGATAGTTTCAACGACGGCAAAATCAACACACGGAGTCTCAAACCGGAATGACCAACGAGTCACCGTGGCTTAGCGAACACTTCCTCGGTTCACATACCTCTTAGGGTGAAGGTCCAAAGCCACTCTTCGCCTTAAAGTCCGCCGCTCGCCGATAGGCCTTCCAAATCCCACGAGAGTGTTCTGGCCAACGCAAACGTTACCTCCATTGACACGGTGCGATATCCGCGTATGGCTCTGACCGTCAATATTCTCTGGGGTCGCCTTAGCCTTGACAGTCAGAGCCGTCGTCCGCAGCGGTGCACTATGCAGTGCTATAGACGTGATAACAACCGTGTACAGCTGTATTATCATAATTAAAAAAGTGGATATATATATGTTTTTTAGCAAAGTATGTACATTTTCTACTTAATATTTTTTACATTAACTAACTTTAAAGTCACCCTATTATTAACAGTAACAATTTCTTACTCTATATTATTACTATAATATATAACGATAAAATTAATCATGTCATGTGATCAACTTCTAAACAGAATCTAAAAGTAAAATTTTATCACATAAAATAGGGCAAAAAAAACCATGACATTTGGGAGTAACTTGGGTTTGGTTCAAAACTTGACCTCATAAATCCGTCCTTATGTATGTAATGTATGTTTAAGTGACATAAATAAAACCGGAAAAATATTTCAACGTTTTTTGTAAAATTGTTGTTATACAATGTAAAGTTGCCAATGTTACAAAGATTTTATATGTATGTAATAAGTTATAAAAATATGTCACACACTGTTATGTATTCCACTACCATTCCAATTTACTTCATAAATCCGATAGTTAAAATTGTTATAATTTTTAGGACACTGACCTCCCAATAACGATTGCCATAGATGCTTATGAGAACCGGGGCTTAACGTGCTCTCCAAGGCACACCCGTGCCTTATTAAGAATTTCAATTTATTAAAAATTTCATGCAAGAGAAACCCAACAAGACTTTTGGTCTGACCCGGGAATTTGTCCCGAAACTAAATAATAGATAATTTTGTTAATTAATGATAATTTTGCATGTCTATCAGTTTTTTCCAGCTAAACTCTGGAACAGCTGAGTCGATGAATCAATTCTGACAGGATTTTCACTGTCAGATAGCTAATGTTCTAAGCGGAACTTTAATATTATATATTACTTAGCAGCATAATAGAGCAGTATAATATTCTATACTAGGCATATCCTACTTAAATATAGTGCATATTTTATAAATTTCTTTATCTGGGGAACACTATAACAACCTTGTGTGACCTTGATGCCGAGATCAACAGAAGGAAAAGTGCTGCAACAGCAGCATTTAGAAAGCTGTGTTCCAAGGTCTTCTGCTCGCACGACCTTAAGCTGGCTACTAAGATCTCGGTTTACATGGCGATTGTGCTGCCAAACCTTCTCTATTCTTCCGAGACCTGGTGTGTGTATCGTCACCATATACGCACTCTCAATTGATTCCACCTAAAATGCTTGCGCACCATTATGAAAATCAGATGGTCCGATCGAATACCGAGGTTCTAAGGCGCGCCAATGTTAGTGGTGTTAAGGCATATCTGATGCGTCGGCAACTTCGGTGGTGTGATCACGTATTACGGATGGCGGAAGAGAGAGTGGTGAAGCGCATCTTTTGCTCTGAGCTAGAGGAGGGCAAGCGAAAGCATGGCGGACAACTCCTTAGATATAAAGATGTTTTGAAGCGTCACATGAAAAGATGCAATATAGAGCCCTCTCGCTGGGAGAGTTTAGTAGCACAGCGACCGCAATGGCGCGAGACTGTGAATACGCGATTCCGCGAATTTAAGGAACAGCGTTTAAATGACTTCGACGGAAAGCGCGATGAGTTTATAGCCCGTCCACTCGCTGCCATTCACTATAATTATGAGAGCGGTAAGCTCATCATCATCATCAGCCTATCGCAATCCACTGCTGGACATAGGCCTCTCCATTTGTACGCCACTTGCAAGGGAGTTTGTTGCGAAATACGGCTTTATAAGCCATCTCCGGGCGCATCAGCGCTAAGCCCTTTAAGGGGTCGAAGTGGTCACCATAACCGAAATCGGTCGGATTGATTAATGATTAATTGATAGTACATAAGAAATCCTTAACAATTGCTTTAATTACACAGTTGCATAATTAGAGACATTGCACTTCATTCATTTCATCAAACATATAAAGATGCGTGTGTAGGTACATAATTATGAATTATGATATACTTATGCCAGCCATACAGACTTACGGTATCCAGTCATGGGGATGTACTAAACAATTCAACAAACTGATGATACAATGCTTTTAGATAACTGATATTATCAACGATAATATCAGATGAATCGAATGCTTATTATTTGTTTTTTTTGTAAAAAAAATCATACGTTACTAGTTATATGAATAACTATCTATGATAGTTGGTTAAGTCTGCGTTTAAAAAAATAAATGTATCAGTTTATTGGTTAAAATAATATACATATACAATGTTTCCAATATTCCTGAAATTAATTTTCATATATTTTCATGACACAATTTAAAAAAGAACATAATATTTTCCTACAAACATAAAAGTCGAATCCTACAACATCCTCAAAGGGTCACAAAAGCTTTTGAAGTAAATAGCCTATCAATGGAGATCGAGTGTAAAAGGTTCAAAAATGTTTCCGTTTGCAATGTATTTGGGGAAATAAATACCAAACAGTATCAAAGGACACTCTTAACTGGTCTCCTTACTTCCTAGCTTTATTTTCTTAAAATATTCTATTATACTGTAAAGTATAATATCAATAAGAAATAAAGGGTATTTCGATACCTTTATTGTATGTAAGATCTTCATCTGACTCTGAAACTTCTTTCTATAGATAAATTTCTTGTTTTTGTACACTTGGTTAAATAAAACTACACGTGATAAATTCATGTGGAAAATAGTATTTAAAGCGTAGTTTTGATCCGTAAAATATTTATCATAGAAAGTCATAATAATACCTGAACTCCTCTAATAATATTTAAATGGAATTGATAGAATTCCAAGATAATTTCCAGAATGTAGTGTTAAGGTTCCTTTGAAGATGGTCGAATTAATGATTCACCTTAAACAATATCATAACCAGTTGCCAGAGGATTTTGAGAAACTTAGGACGCAGATTCAAATGTTTTTAAACCTTGAACTCAAGATTGTATCTTCCAATATGTTTACATTAAAATTACCACACACAACTACACTTTTGTTTGATTTACATACTTTCTGCAAGACTTCATTCAAAGTTTTTTCAAAACTAACATACGATGAGGATGGAGGCCTGTATACACTCAATACAATAAGTAAATATTGTATTGAGTGTATACAGGCTGGTGTATACAATAGGCTTAATACCTTTTACATTGTTTGACTAACTTGCTACTTTTCAGTAACTTAATGTCTACTTTAAAGCCAAAGATTGCCTTAATACCGTTAATATTTTAATTTATTCATCATTTTCAAAAGAGAACGTGACCATGTTAAAATTCGTTTTGCCACGCCAACTGAACTTGTTCACCACCTCTAGGATTTTATAATCTTTAGCTGATAGGGCTTCTATAATTCGTGTGTACCCCACAAAGAAGGCAAGTTTTTGGCCATCGCTCTGATAGGTCTGTCCTAATTGTTTTCGCAAGTGTACCAAAATAAATTGTTTTGGGATAGTAACTTCGTGATTCATATTCGTTTTAAGTTATAAGTTCAATTTGACGTTAAATATCATTACAATTATTTAATAATATTCCAAAATGAATAATTACGCCTAAGGTGGTTTACACACTGCTCCGCGCTCCGTCGCCTGGCGTGGACTGGCAGATTTTAATATTGTATGCAAGTAGATCGATTAGTAACATAGAAAACACGCCAGGTCCAACACACTTAAAATGCGCCACGGTGCGGGAGCGCGTCCCGCTAGCAAGTAAAATCTGCTCGAAGAGGCAGATATGCTCCTCCGTCGTCACGCGCGGGATCTGCTGCCCCGCGCCTACGCGGCTGGACGCGTCGCCAGTGTGTGCATCGCCTGAGTAAGTCAATTATTTTTCACCAATCTAAGTGCATTTGTAAAATTTTGTATACTTTTCCTAAATGGTAGGTATTAATATTGATATGTAGACATGAACATGTTTTTATTTTAATATATTATTAACTTGTGACATTATATTATCATATATTGTATATTACCATAGCAAAACTTCTCAGAAAATGCAAAAAATGAAAAAACTCAAATTCGTTTTTTTAAATCGTTATTGAGGTATTTATTAAAATTTACATTTTAATCAAACGTAAGATTGCATGTTACAATGATAAACAAATATATTGCAAATCGAAACAAATAAACAGTAAAGTTAACATTTAATAAAACATCTACAATATTATGAGAAAGTTATAGAATTTTCTTTAAATTATATATGCCTATTTATTACAATTTTTAGATAATTTAATACCTTTTAGGTATTTCATAGAAAATAAGCAGCTGCTCAGCTCAGCTCAGCCTGCACATGTAGTTTTATAAACGATGTCGTACACTGCTCTGTTTAACAGCTGCTACGAAATAGCAAGTATGTACTAAGGCCCAGACCTGCCTAGCCCATTTCTCTATGAAACACCTTTTAATAGACAAAAAAAATCATAGATCACTCAGGTATTAAATTATCTGAAAATAGTAATAAATAGGCATATATGCATTTACTTTATAGAAGATTCTGCAACTTTTGCAAAGTATTGTAGATGTTTTATTTAATATTAATTTTATTATGTATTTTTGTTAGTTAATTATAGTAGTATATTTCGATTTGCAATATTTTTGTTTATCATTGTAACATGCAATATTACGTTTTTCGAGTGATTAAAATGTAAATTTTAATAACGATAAAAAAAAATCGAATTTGAGTTTTTTCATTTATTGCATTTTCTGAGAAGATTTACTATGTTAATATATATAGGTTTTTACATAATTGTAAAGTAAAGATTTCATCGAATAGTAAACACCCAAGTTTTGTGAAATACGTTGATATTTTGACGGATGAATTTTCGATTGAAAATTAGGGTTTTTTTTCGGTATTCAGTCAAAATGAGGTGAAAAAATAGATATTTCAAATTAAATAAATTACGGTGTATTCAGGACATGAAAAACTAAGTTTTCACAAAATTTCGTTAAAAAATAATTTTATTTGTAAAAGATAAAAATAAAAAACCAAAAACTTGGTTTTTTGAACTTTTCACATAAAATTTGAGGTTATATGAAAAAAGTGTAAATGATGCTGTAGATCTTTTTATTACCTACAACTTTGCCAATGCCAAAAAAGTTATTTTTCCATAGGACTTGTAATTTTGCAGGAAATCAAGATAAGCCATTTTTTTTCCTTAAACCCCCCCCCCCTCCCCCTTCCCGACCTCAGATCGCACGTAATTTATTTTTCCTTTCATTTTTGTACTATTCTCCTCCTTTTACAATGGGTTTCATCCTACTATAATTTATTGTGTTTTCAAACATTATCGACACTGGTCTACAGATACTTCAACTCTATTTATTTTTATAGATTACAAATTCATATAAGTAGTTATTGTATCTAGAAAACTGAACCAATTTATTCAAAATTTGAAGCCGCTTTGAGTTTTGGTGAATCAGTGTCAAAATTATGAAACTTTAATTAATTAAAATAATGAAACAAGTGGTATAAATAAAATGAAATTAGAAGTATACGTTTTTTAAACAATGTTTCTTAGTTGCTAAAAATTCAGGTTTCTAGTATTAACAACAAGAAAGTTATAGGGGGTCGAAAATGGCCTGAACTGCTTGTAGAAAAGTATGAAATGGCCCCCAGATGTAATCTAAACATTTAGGTGAAAAGTATTTTACCGTTAGTGGATCTAGATAGAAAATTTGGCCAAGTGCGTTTCAGGCCACTCATAGAATAGGGTTCCATAGTCACCTATAATCGTAAATATAAATTTAATAGAGTTAAAATTGCATCCAATAATAAATAATTGTTATGTTTACTTATTATTTCTTTATTTTTGTACGAAGTTTTCCAAGTGTATTTTTCAAGTTAGGTCCCTATAACTCCTGAAGAAAAGAGACATTAAAACCGCTGACAATTTCCTTTAATATTCAGTATATACTTCAGGATTTTATTTAAATTTTGCGGTAGAATTTCTTTCTTTTAATTTTATACTATTAGATAACTATACTAATCATTGTAAGCCTAGACGTCACGCTTACACGTTGTCTTGATATAGTAATCATTATGAGCGAAGGTCAATATTTTAATAAATCTAAAACACTAAACTCCTTAATATAAAGTCGACCTATCGGTACTGTTTAGAAGTCACCTTATCATTGCTTACTTCTCGACTAGCAGCGCATTAATTTTGTGAATATATCTAGAGAACTAAATTAGGTACTTGTTTTACGCAGCTGGTAACCACCGCTAACTAGTGAGTGAAGTAAGAACCAAATACAATTACTAAGTCAGAAAAGCCGTAACACTACTTTTGATTAGCTTTCTGTGCTCCCGTATTAGCAGACAACTTTGTTGTAATGTAGCTCGTTAATATGTAGGAACCGAAAATTGTAGTAAAAGCGAGCCATGATATTATGTACTCCTGATATTTAGTATCACGAGTTAGGTTGGGAAAAAAAATGAAAAGAAGAAAGAATAATGAGTTTGTAATTATGGGTACTATTCAATGTATTAGTTAGATAAATTTCGGGATGAAATGTATTAGATATCGCATTCTACCCAATATAATATTGACCTTAAATTGGCGTTGTAATACTAATAAAAATTTGTCACAAGCAGACTACATAACTGAAAATCACTAGGAGTAGTTAAGATTTACAATAACTGGTACAAAAAAATTACTAACCTACATAAAATTAAAGTGAAACACTTTACTAGCATTATTCACGGACAACTAAGCACACTACCATTCATAAAGGTATAACATATATGCTAACTAAAGGTTACACATCACAACCATCACAATACAGACCCATAACTTGCTTACCCACCATAATATACAAAATACTCACATCAGCCATAAATCAAAAACTCGCTACTCACATGGAACAGCACAATATTATTTCTGAAGAACAAAAGGGGTAGATAGCAGAGGTCATATGGGATGTAAGGAGCAACTTGTTATCGACTCTTTAATTCAAAGACACGCAACTACCAATGAAAAAACAACAATTTACACTGTACATATATAGATTACAGAAAAGGGTTTGATAGTATTCCACACTCTTGGTTACTACAAATTTAAAAAATATAAAAAATAGTCCTGATATTCTAGGATTTTTGAAAAACATAGTGCCCCCTTAGGAAACTATACTTCATCTAAACAATATCATTAGTAGAGAAATAGTAAGAGGTATTAAACAAGGTGATTCCCTAAGTTCTTTATGGTCTTGTCTCGCACTAAACCCTATATCACAGATACGGCAGAGTTGCAAGGCTGGACATCGATTAGTAGTAGTAGTAGTAAAGATGCAGTTTGGATTAGATAAATGCAAAACTATTCACATAATAAAAGGAATGGTTCAGCTGGGCGATTACGCTATTTCATCACTAGATATTTCATGAGATGTTTCATTACGATATATTTCTCGTAATGAAACCATTACAGCTATGGAACCGAATGAGTTATATAAATATTTAAGATATCAGCAATCAAAGGAAATAGAACACAGTAGATTAAAATAGCTTTAAAAGATGAGTATAAGTATAGTGTACATGCTTGAAGTAAAATTAATTTAGCTGGTATAAACTTGATAAAAGCAATAAACACTTATGCTATACCCATACTAAACTACTCTTTTGGTATTATTAAATAGACTAAAACAGATATCAATTCCATACAAATAACAACTAGAACAATTCTCACTAAACACAATTGCTTTCACCCCAAATCTGCAATAGAAAGAGTAACAATAAAAAGACAGGATAGAGGAAGGGGACTTATCGACATATTTTCCCTATAGAAGACGCAAATTTCAAAATTACAATCATTTTTCTTCGAAACAGGTAATAGTAGTCTTTAACTCACAAAGCAATAGTTAATATTAATGTTAACCACACTCCACTAAATCCAACCCAAGATATAGAAATATATAATACAGAAAATAACTCCTAAATATGTAAAATAGAACAATGGAAAAAAGCACTCCATGGATCAAGATCTTGAACAACCACCTAAAGATAAATCTTAGAGAATTTAAGAATATACTTTAACGGCCTATTTTGGTGTTATTAAATAGGTATGGAACCAAGGTTTAATCCATAGTAAAAAATATTCGAATTTCCTTATAAAAAAAATACAGATAACTTCAGGCAAATGAGTTTAAATTATTAAAAAGTATTAGCGAGTAGAAAACTGAATTCTACTTTTACTTCGGACTTGCAATTGATTTCAGACCCTATTACACACATTACAAAAAATATAATTACTAAAAGTTTTCCTTTAAATAGTGTAGAATTGAATTCATGTATGTTGAACACCAATGACTACATAAAATTGAAATTCTGATACTAATACTTAAATGGAACCTGTTATCATTGGAACACAATTTTGAGCCAACTACAAGAGCACGGAATTATAAAAATATCACACAGTCTTTATGGGCTATAGCTCATTTTTGAGTAATCAAACTGAATATTGTTGTAAATGATATGGAAACTAAACGTTTGCAATGACACTGTATGACAGTAATAAAATTAGTCTGCATTGAAAAACCAACGTGTTTGCTTAATAAATATATCTTTAAAGTTTCAAGTCACTAAGCAAATACATAGAAACCATCTATGTTGAATTGAAAAGTATTTTAAAAGCTATGCTTCTGAATTACTCGGTCTAGTCATTCAGTCCGTAATTTGTTCAGACTAAAACGTACTTGAGTTTCATATAACACAAAGTAAGCCGACTTACCTCATTACTATTAAATCGATACCTTTATTCAAACTATTTGCTTTTATCTGCATTACACAATAGGTTTTCTTGATTTTCATCATCATTCCATTCTTTTGTTTAATTTTCTATTTCGAGAAATAGATTTAATTTATTTCCACGCTTTGTTCAATGTTTTCTATTGCTTTTGTATTTTCATTTATCATGTTACCCTCTGCCTTTCCAATTAATTTATGTTTTCAGTCCACTTTAATTTGCTTCTGAAAACCCTAAGGTCAAACAACTGGATTGTATTAAGATATGCAAGTTTGTAATAAAGTTTCTGTCACATGCCACATACTTGTAGCAAGTTCTAGGGACATATCTGTGACAAATTCCTTAACCCAGTTGTTTTGCTCTTGACAGTTTGTGATCACGAAATAATGTAGAGTCACTGTCGTAAATAACTTTGCAAGCCTTCATAAACACAAAGGATAGCAAAGGGATTAATCTGTCACTCTGTTGTTACAGAATGAACCAGCACAATTTAGTAATTATAATTATTTGCTTTTACAAACAGTGCACCAAGATATAAACTTTTCATTTCATCAACGCTTTAAAATTTATTTATTTAAAACTTATTGCACATATTGTACAGAGGCGGACTTAATGCCTTGAGGCATTTTCTCCCAGTCAACCTTCAGGTGATGCAGAAATATGATGTAGTAGGTGCACATATAAAAAATGTACTGAATTTATTAAAGTTCTTTAGGTTGTGTAAATGAGAGATGATTATACTTTAGAATTAATAGATTCATATTATTTATATAATTAATAGATTCATATTAACAAAAACCTTTAGAAGTGACTTCAAACAATTTTTTTAAAACAAAAAATGCATGCACAGTACATATTCTTGTGTCACTTTATTCTTTATTTTCAATTTTTTTTTTTTTTTTCATGTTTATATTTTGTCTTTCATTTTGTTTCGTAACTCTCTTTCCTTTTAATTCATACATTTCGTGATTATTAGACGATTTTTTTCTGACAGTTTGTTACAATCTGACCCCTTGATCCTCTCAAAGACTTTCACCTTCTAACGTCAGCATAAGACACTGATTACCATACAGGGTCGAAGCATTTGTCAAGTCTAATCAAAAGAACCCAAATTCGATGGGGTTGTGTCATTTTATTACTTAATTTCTACTTCCACCTTCCAGTTTCAAAATCAGATTAGCTCCATATAATTATAATATTGCATTGTACTGTAATACATATTGTATTTCAAAATGCATGTGAAATTTCACTTTAATAGTAGACCGCGAAGTGAGTCTAATTTCAAAATAATAGAGTTTAATTGAATAACTCTCCCTTTTCTAAAATCGGTTAAAAATAGAAAAGGAACACATGTCATCGAGATACTGCGATGTGTTTCTAAATGAATTATAATAAACGGTTTTTTTATCATTTTATTTATCGAAGAAAAAAGAACATCATCAAAAGTAATACCAATTACGAAAATTCTTAGGGTTGACTTAAAAACTACTGTCAAATGTAATTCAAATTGAAATGAGACCACACAATAAGTACAAGACTATAAAAATCAAATTACCAGTCAGTTAAAAAAAGAGAAGTAATGAAATTTTAACTATACGGATAATCTGAAAGTTTAAAATACAAAAAGAAAGTTTTAAAAAACTATTACCCGACTTGAAACACCTGTTTATTTAAACGCATAAACCTTAACGAACCATATTGTTTTCTAACGCAATGACTGCAGATTAGAAGAAGATTTTGCAAAGTAACTGCTGCCAGCAAAACTTAATTTAACTATTATAAAATTTTAAAAAACGGATTTGTACTATCGTCAAAATTAATGAGTTACCACTTTTAATTTATAATAATTCTTTGTAAGGTAGTAATATTTTTATTTTTTATTGTGCATCTTTAACATTGATCCTGCCAACCTGCTAATGTTAAAATTAAAAAATAGTTATTAAATATATTAAAATTAAATTTAAAAATAGTTATTTATTATTAAAATATTATTATTTGCTTATATTTTTCAAACCTTTTTATATGTTCAGTTTGCTTCAAGAAGTATTCAAAATAGGCATTGTAAATTAAACTAAAACGTTCTCTACTTGTTTAATTTTATTAATGCAATATAAATTAAACAAGTGAAGAACATTTTAGTCTTGCTTGCATTAATAATAGGTCTTTACCTATTAAATTGCCTTTTTGTATGCAATAATTGAAAGTACTTATTTTTTCAAACTTTTTTATTTCTGTTATTCGAAGTAATCACCCATGCAATCGATGCATCTTTGCCAACGCAATGGCAGTTTATTGATACCCTTCTTGTAAAAATCAGTTGGACAGCTGGAGGCAACAAACTCTTCAAAGTCATTTTGTATTGCCTCTTGGGAATTGAATTTTTTACCCACTAAAAAGTTGTCTAAATTTTGGAAAAAGTAATAGTCGGTAGGTGCAAGGTCTGGTGAGTATGGCAGATGAGGGAGAGCTTCCAACCCCAGCTTTTGCAGCTTGGAGACTGTCTGTTGAACTGTATGGGGTCGCGCGTTGTCGTGAAGGAGTAGTGTGGACGACTGGTTGATCAAAGCTGGTTGCAGATGTGCAAGCTTCTCCAGTCATTCATTCTCTCCAGTTCTTCACAGTACACATCTTCATTAATGCTCATGCCGTTTTGTAAAAAGTTGTGGTGAATCACACCCGCACTAGACCACCAAACAGTGACCATCACCTTTTTAGGGGTCATTTTTGGTTTAGGCAGGCTGAACCAGGGTCTAACCAACTTGCTGATCGCTTTCGAATGTCGAACAGTTCGTTTCGAAATTCCTTCATTTCTTTGCCTGTTGAGCAGCGCAAGGCAGGTCTCGACGCGTACGTTGCGCTGGCGATCGTTAAGGATCTATCAAGCTTTTTTACCTTGCCAATTTGTCGCAAATGGATCAATATTGTTTTGATGCTTACATTAAAAGCTGCTGCTAGCTCAGCTGTAGATTGAGTTTTGTCAGCTTCCACAATCGCCTTTAATTTATTACTGTTAACCAAAGTCTCCGGACGATCACGAGCTTCATTTTTCAAGTCATAATTTCCAGAGCGGAACCGGGAAAACCAATAACGGGTTGTGCGTTCGTTTGTACAGTTTTGTTGGTTTAGTGGTCAGCGTATGCGGCTGCTGATCAAGAGGTCTCGGGTTCGATTCCCAGGTCGGACCAAATGTTTGTGTGATCCACAAATATTTGTTTCGGAGTTTGGGTGTTTTTCTATGTATAATATGTATGTATTTACAAAAAAAAGCTCTGCTTAGTTTGGGACTAGATGGCGTTGTGTGTAAGATGTCCGAAATATTTATTATTATTATTTTCTCCGTAAACGTTTTTGATATTAAGTGTCGTTTGTGTCGCGTTGGTGCCACGACGGAACTCATATTCCATAATTACACGAATTTTTAAAGTATCCATTATGACGAAAAATGTTCAAATGTAATTAAAATAAAACGCTAATCAAACAACAAAAGGCTGAGTTTGTAAATAGAATGTCATGGTTTTAAAACAAAATTAGTTTGAATTTATAATACAGAGCCATTACAAACTTTTTTTAATTTGAAATGACCAGCACTGAAGGTTTCATAGGTAAGGACCTAATAGTTTACTTGGACATTTTGTGAAGTCAAAGAAAACTTTCAAAGCAAATGCTGTTGATAAGTCTAGACCTGTTAAGTAGCACTTTTGGATTTACTTAGGGAGAGAAATTAAATGTTTAACTTACGTTGAGAATATAATTGCTAGACAGAGGGTGACGGTACGGTACGGACCCATTGGAAGTCACTGTACTCAATCGAGTGCAGTAATATTCCTGAATTTCAATTAAATAACTACTAAAATTTAAGAGGCCTACTTTATTATTTTATTAACATTAAACTGTTTACGTAAATTGAACAGTATCTCGCTGGTAATGTTATTAGTTTTGACGAAAAATGTCACTTGAAGTTGTGTTATCGAAACAGCGTAGAGGTAGGTCGATGTTTTCAAATTTTTTGAAGTAAAAAAGTAAGTAAAGTAAAAGTAAAAAGTCTGCTTCACTGGATTATTATTTAATGTCATTGGTGAAATACATATCAAAGTAAATTATAATAAACAAGTCAATCAATAATTAATTTCTATCACAAAACTACCGCCCAATAAATTTTAGAGCACTTGGTTGAGTACAGTGACAACTTTAGTAAGTAAATTAATGGGGGTTATTTCTGAATAGAATAAGAAACTATACATCTCAAGCGAGCAACAAAATAACTTAGAAAAACTATAAAAGTCATTTTACAGAAAAAACGATGACGGTGAATGTGACTTGTTTATCATCTTTGTTATTCCTTCTTTCATTATTCAAAACTCTTAGATCAGGATCAACTGCATATATTGATAAAGTAGAAAGTAACAAGCTTGATACCGAAGACGTACCTAGTATTATAGAGGTATTGTTAAACCATAAGGGTAATGATGACGAAGATAGTACGTACGACAACTCGCTTGTGAAGCGTCTACAGGAAAATCTACAGGACTTGTAAATGGCGTTATGTACCTCCAATGAATTTTGGATTTGAAAAGCGCATCTTTTTGTTAAAACAGGGCGCCACTATTTCTCTAAAAGCTAAATGGCTAACTGAATAATTCTAAAAATTCATAACGGTAGTCCATGTGATGAACTTTAAAGGAAAAATATAATAGTTGAGAAAACTTTGTTCGTTTAGGAGTTATAGAGGCCTAATTTGAAAAGTGCATTTACTTGGAAAACTTCGTACAACATAATTAGTAACAAAATGATAAGTAAACATAATAATTATATCTATTGGACAGGATTTAATCCATGTGTCCATTAGTGGTGACTACGGAACCCTATTCTGTGGCATACACTTGACCGAGTGTTTATTTATGTGCAAATATTTTTCAATTAGTACTGTATTAAGTGATTTTAAATATTGATAAGCGTCGTCTATGCATCCCAACGAAATAGGATGTAAGCTTGTTGTATAGGAGACCTGAAACTGAAATTCAGGTAAAACCGGTTGAACTAGTAGCCGACCCCAAATAAACTTGGGAATAATGCCTAGAGGGATATATAATTAATTTTTATCCAATAGATAATTTTAATAATATTGACTGCACAGTTGGATTCGTGGCTTAAGCGATCGCCAAGTGTTGTGAGTTCAAATCCCAACACTTCACACAAACAATTCAACGCGTATATTTTTTATGTATTGATGATGATTATACTCCGAAATTGGTCGGAATCCTAAGGGTAGCAAAACAGGGTATGGTTGGTTGCGTACTCACTAATTGTAATATGTATATGAGCACGCATAATTTTGCACAAAGTAATCCGATTATAATGATACTTTTTAAATCAAAGGGTGTGTATTTTCCTATAAAAAGCAGGTGAGTGTCACATAAATTTATGAAAAAAGAAATAACCTTGAGGGTAGCAAAATAGGAAGTATTTGATCACTTACTAATTGTTACATTTACCACGCATAACCTTCTAACAGAGTCGTTCGATTTCGATAATATTTTTTTTTTATTGGAACGGGTAGCTCTCTAAGTTAGTCTCATCCTTTTTTATATATCATTTTTAACCTCAGGGGTTAGAAAATAAGGGATGATTGATCACCTACAAATCACACAGTATCTTTTAGGGGCCGTCTATTAATCACGTAATCTTTTTTTGTATCATTTTTAACCCCCCTCCCCCTTGGTCATATGAGTATCAACTAATTTTAAGTTTCGAAATATAGAAATTTAATTTTAAAGTTATAGAAATAAAGAATAGAAAATTAAAGACTACAATAATTACATTCAGAGGTAGAGTAAAAAAGTTGCAGGTTGAAGAAATAATGAAAGAAATGCGAAAATTTGCAGAAAAAATAAATATACATACGTGACATATTACTACACCTCCCCTACCCTTTGTGATATTTCGTTATTTTTTGTGAACCCCTCCCCCCCTTTTCAAGCCTCGCGTGGTTAATGGACAGCCCCTTATATTAGCTAACTAGCTTTCGCCCACGGCACCGCCCGCGTGTATCTCGATAATGCAGTAAAAAGTGGCCTATGTGTTAGTTTAGTTAGTTTTCCCGGGCGGTTTGTTGCATACAGGGCTGTCTGTTGCTCCTATCGTGTGTAGGTGTTTGTTGAGTAGACAACGTCCAGTCAAGGTTTCTATGATCTTGCGGAGTTTACCTCTGTTCAGTCTGATAAGGGTGCGGGCAAGTTTCTTATTAAGAGCTGGTACAGCATTCCTAGTTTGCCAACATCCTTCGCTTGTTATCCACTCTGTCTAGTGTATCTTTTGTGATTCCTTCACGCAGCCATGTTTTAATTTGGGCCTGATGTATGGGCAGCATAGGTTCCGGACATTGCACGTTTGTGTCTGCTCCCCTCCTACCAAGTTCGTCTGCGGCGTCGTTTCCCAATGAGTTGCCGTGTCCCTTTATCCATCCACTGCAGAGTTACCCTGTTGATTGCCGCAATGGATTCAAGTGCACTGTGGCTTACACGAGACCATACTGACTACTATAGAAGCTAAACGCGACTTATATAAAAAAGTGACTATGCAGGCATACGTTCGAGGGTTAAAAGAACCTTTAGGATCCCGTATACGCTGTATGCGCCCACTAACATTCGAAAAGGCACTGGAGTTCGTTCAAGAAGAACTCAATGTTATGTATTTACAACAACGCGAACCCCCAAAAGCTCAAACCATTCATAGAGTCAGTCCTCCATCAATACCACCTCCATCGCACCGTTCACAAAACTTCCCCACACCTGTACCTAACTGGCCATCTCCACTGGGTCATCGTGCCACAGGACCCGTACCGTAACCATTCAAATTCCCTGCACCACATCCTATATATCAGAAACAACGGATGTCTACGAAAGACTGTTGAAAGATTACAAAGAATGTTCAGCGCTCTACCTCTATCTTTAGGTTACCGCCCAGAAACAACGCACCTCAAGGCCACCTGCCTATGAGTGGTGTCCAACGCTATACTCCAAGACCTTTACCTTCAACGAACGCCCCAGCATTTCATGACTGGAGTAGGTCCGGAAACCCTCCGCACTCCAACTACCTTAAGTCAAGAGAGATGAATATGAATGAGGGCGCGACCTACGACGACTCTTACTATAACTATTATTACGAACCAGAGTATAATTATGACGCTGAGTATACTAATACCGACTCAGATTATACCTCGGACCTTACCGATGACATGACTTACTATGAAATACCTACAGACAAACCCGCGTTAGAGGAGCCCCAACCACAGGTAGCCATTACTAACAAGGCTCATCAGGATTTTCGGGAGGGTCTGACCTCACTAAAACCAAAATAGAATTAAATATTCAGACATAGAGACAACTACCGTGTATACAGATCAGAGAGCCCCCTTTAAAACTTCTAATTGACACTGGTGCTAACCAATCATTTATAAGCCCCGAAGCTGTACAAAACTACTTCTCCGAATATCCCCTTAATTTTGATCCATTCGAAGTAACTAATATTCACGCGACTACTAGAAATAGACCAGTGCTTTTAGTGTTTGAAAACAAAATAAATTATAGTAGGATGAAACCCATTGTAAAAGGAGGAGAATATTGCAAAAATTAAAGGAAAAATAAATTACGGGTGATCTGAGGTCGGGAAGGAGGAGAGGGGGGGGGGTTTAAGGGAAAAAAATGGCTTATCTCGATTTCCGGCAAAACTACAAGTCCTATGGAAAAAAGTTAAATGGCAAAGTTGTTGGTAATAAAAAGATCTATATCTTTTACATTTACACTTTTTTCACATAACCTCAAATTTATGTGAAAAATTCAAAAAACCAAGTTTTTGGTTTTTTTATTTTTATCTTTTATATATTTATTTATATTTAAATAGGCACTTATGCATATACTTTAAAGAAGATTCTGCAACTTTCTCAAAGTATTGTAAATGTTTTATTAAATATTAACTTTAATAATTATTATTTTGTTAATTATAGTAGTATTTCGATTTGCAATATTTTTGTTTATCATTGTAACATGCAATCTTACGTTTTTCGAGTCATTAAAGTGTAATTTTAGTAAATATCTCAATAACGATTAAAAAATATCGAATTTGAGTTTTTTCATTTTTTGCATTTTCTGAGAAGATTTACTATAGTAATGTATATATATTTTTACACCATCGGAAAGTAGACATTTCATCGAATAGAAAACACCCAATTTTTGTCAAAAACGTTGATATTTTGACGGACGAATTTTCGATTGAAAATTAGGGTTTTTTTCGGTATTCAGTCAAAATGAGGTGAAAAAATAGATATTTCAAATCAAATAAATTACGGTGTATACAGGACATGAAAAGCTAAGTTTTCACAAAATTCCGTTAATAAATTATTTTATTTGCAAAAGATAAAAAGAAAAACCCAAAAACTTGGTTTTCTGATTTTTTCACATAAAAATTGAGGTTATGTGAAAAAAGTGTAAATGCAAAAGATGTAGATCTTTTTATTACCATTTGCCATTCCACTTTTTTCCATAGGACTTGTAGTTTTACCGGAAATCGAGATAAACCATTTCTTTCCCTTAACCCCCCCCCCCCTCTCCCCCTTCCCGACCTCAGATTGCCCGTAATTTATTTTTCCTTTTTTGTAATATTCTCCTCCTTTTACAATGGGTTTTATCCTACTATAATTTATTTAGTTTTCAAACTGTCTTATTATTCTGTCATCTTTATATGAAGTTTTTCAAGTAGACCCCCATCCATGAGTCTAATATAGTTTTCAAATATTGTCTAACTTTTTAAAACTTTAACCTTTATAACTAATGAACTAACAAAGTTATTTTATTTTTGTTAAGATTAATAGATCTAATTAGGTTTATTATTCAAAACAAGCATCGAGTCTGTCTCCTGGTGATAGACGTACCGGTAATCGGTTTGTTGTTGACCGTTTCTAGACGACTCCTAAAAATGAGTGTTCCTTCAACACAGGATATTACACTGATGGTTCAATCAACTTCAACCTCTCTCTTTCCAATAACGGATATCTTCTGACTTTGCTCCAACTCCCTGTAAATTCGTTTCGGCTAAACAAAATGATTTCGTATAAATTTGAATATTCAGATCAGTTGTAAGGTTTTGCTTTGTTTTGCTAATAAGACATGCGCCAAGAAGCAAATGTTTTATTATTTAAGTATAGGTTGTATATTCTTATCAAAAATTCAAGTGACCCAGTTTTTCCCATAATCATATACGCGCGCACATGACTTTTGCTTTCTAAATTCGATGTCTGAACGCCAAGGCTAGACAACATTCAAGTGCGTGTAAAATTTCATTATTATTTATGAATTTAAATTTCAACTTGGTACATAACATATTCTAGACAGCTTTTCTAAAATAGGGGTCTAGAAAAATCTTTTGACAACTTTCAATATTTCATTTAATTTTAAATTAGTCTAAAGTGCCGTGCTGAACAACATTTCAGGTAAATGGTGTTATAATTTACTAGCTTTTTTGTAAAAACGTATCAATTTTACCGATCAAGACGCATAAGCTTATTTTTCAAATTATTACGTTATGTATTTACATTATCGTGTGAAAAAGTTTTTTTTTTTTAAATACATCACAAGCAAACTAGGACTACAGTCCCTGGCTAGGACACTGAAAAGTGTAAAATAAACTGGTTTTAATTACCATCTGACTATTCTTTTCAAAACATAATTACCTATTAATTTAAATAAAGTAAAATTATAATTTTTGCTAGTTACCTAAAATATATTTGAAGTCGGCGCTTAGATTTAGAGCCTAACAAATTGACTAAGAACTACTAACAAATCACTCGGATAACGTAAAAGACAACAGTTTAGAATAATTCCTGTCAATATTTTTAGATATATGTACATGAAGGTAGCGGTTTGGTAAGGAACCTGTGTTCCTTATCCAAACCGCAGCTTTGCATGTACTTTCTTTTCTACAGAACAGAAGTTATTAAATCGACTAACTAAAGTATCATAAAGTCTAACCTTACCTGTCAAATCACTTAATTAACTTAAAAAAATGCAAATGCAACTCAAATAATCATCCTGTAACCCTTAACCGGTTTCCCTTCCAACATCAGATAATCTGAAATAATACAAATTAGGATCTAATCCCTAAATGTTCCTTACTATCACCTCACCTGAATAGGTGAAACGTATACAACTAAAAGTACATTATTCTTAGATGACAGTTATAGTTTTGCTATGAAGGTTAGATTACAGTACTCTACAGATTTAAGAATCTTAGAAAGATGTTGAATCCTATACATTTTACATTATAAAACCTCATGGCCGTGGGCGTTTTCAATGTAGGTATATTGATTGTGACCAAATTTCAGAAAATTTGTTGTGAGAGATGCCTTTCGATAGAAATCATCCTGTATTGTCATTATCATATTACTGATAAACCAATCATATAGCATTGACAATACTTTCTATGGCCGTCAAACACAGTCATGCCGCGTTTAAGGTTTTCCTGCCTACTTTGATTTACATAAATCAATAAAAACTGCCAGATAAAAGATTTCTGTCTACGGTAACATCGCGTGTGGTGTTGATTATAGCATTGGTTTTAATTACAATGTTATAAGTCACTTTATAAGCCTACTACCAAAGTCCTACTGCCAAGAAGGTTAAGACGGGTAGTGTATATGTTTGTATCCGTTCCTAGGCAAAGAGTTTATCTTATTAAAAGAGTATATTTCAAGATTAATTGAATGGATTTTGTTTTTATTCCTCTATTGGAAAGAATAGTGATAGTATGGCAACTACTGTCAGTGTGTCAATTGAAAATACTGAATATTTCAACTCCTACTTATTCCATGGACATCGTAAGAATAACCAATGAAAAGAGAAGGAATACTTGTAGCAAATTCAACTTAAATTAGATCAACTTGTCTGTTATTAAAGTTAAAGACATCGGCAAAAAACCACTTTACAAAGAGAGGTATATGTTCAGCAGTATATTATTAAAGGCTGTTTTGAATTGGATGTGAATTCAAAAAAATTGCAATGCTTGTCATGGTTATGAAGCGACCTATGCCCAATAAATGGTTCCTAGATGCTAAAGAAGAAAAATGTACTAAATATTGCTTGAGTAAGTATGCTATTTGGCATACGCAATTCAGGCAGTTTCAACATTAACATACATTCAAAAAGAATCACATTAAAATTTATACCAAAACATATTAAAACAGTGTTTCTTCAGCAATAATTAATATTGTTTATGCAAAAACCATGTGTGTTCAAAGTTTGCGCTACCCGAAAATGTGAAAAATATCTTCGCAAATGCTGAATAAAAATGTGTATTTCTTGCTGTATATGGATAATGTTGTCAAATTCTCAATTATATTTTAGTCTCCAAAAGTATACAATTGCACAAACATGTAATAAAGTACATTAAGTAGAAGCCATGATTCCGACAATAACAACTACCCGGCACTTATTCCGTTCAATCAAACTTAGCTAATTGCTCAGCGGGCAACGGTCGTTTTACTCCACCGACCATCCAACGCTCACGCGATCGCATGATTAGAACCCTTGAACAATATATTACTGTAGTGAAAAAACCTAGCTAATGGATCTAATAGATTTAGAACAAAATGTTGTATGATACGAATCTACCAGCACATAAAACCAATTACGTAATAGGTTCAAGAATAGTTCTCGTGTTATAATGTTGACGGTTAAATCCGTTAAATCTTATGGTTCACCTTGAGTTTATTATTTTCCTTTTACTTAATACAGCCAAAAACACTGTGTACTGCCACTTATTTGAAGAAACTCTTTGTTTTCCTTAGTGGCACATTCAAGATCCAACATCTGAATCTGTATTAACTAGTGTACTGTAAAGTTTATTCTATTTTATTCGACTCGATTCGATTTCATTCCACTCCAACTATGTCTTATTCTGGCTTTTTCATTCCGTTTACTATTTTGTTATTATAAAGTTAAAGCACAAGGAGTAGGTTTCATAACACGTTTAGAAAAGTTATTTAAAAAAAACCCCAGATAGGGTTTGGGTTTAAAGAATTTATTCTCAAAAGAACATACAGTTACTTCACTTACAATGAGATATGTAACAATAACTTATAACTAAAAGGTAAAATATTCAAAAAAGTTTTAGGGGCACGGTATTTTTAATTCAAGGGAATCCTAACCACCTCCTCTATGAAGGTTTCAGAGCGAGAATTAGGATGGGAAACAAAGAGAAAATCTCGATTAAGAAAAATCTTAAGAATTTTTATTTATTTCATTCACCAATAATTATAGATATTATGTTACAGTAAAGGAAATCTATATATAAAACTGTAATGTATGTGTTACAAAATAAGAAAATTTTAACTAATTAATAAATTTAAGGTATAAGAAAAT
This sequence comes from Phragmatobia fuliginosa, assembly GCA_932526445.1. Taxonomy (NCBI): domain Eukaryota; kingdom Metazoa; phylum Arthropoda; class Insecta; order Lepidoptera; family Erebidae; genus Phragmatobia; species Phragmatobia fuliginosa. The sequence goes on along the minus strand of OW052064.1, from coordinate 6,582,130 downwards.
TATATCAAGACCACTCGCACACGCGCACACTCGGTGATAAGGGTGCTGAGGGCGACATTTGCCAGGTTCGGATTGCCGATAGAGGTAGTGTCAGACCAGGGCCCACCCTTTACGAGTACAGAATTTAAAGATTTTTTAGCTAGGAACGGTATACGACAGTCCGTCAGATAGACATATCATATCACCCCGCGTCTAACGATGCTGCCGAGAATGCGGTTAAGTTGTGCAAACGTGCCATCAAGAAAGCCGTTAGAGAGGAATTGGATGTAGAAGCGAGCTTACAAACTTTCCTGTTAGCGTACCGTAACAGTATACATAGCACGACTGGCGAGACCCCAGCAATGCTGTAGGGCGACCTCTACCGTCGAGGCTAGATTTGTTGCGTAGTGACCGGAGCGAAGTTGCAATGCGTCCAGCGCGTGCAGCAGCGCCAGTTGGAGAGCGCAGGTGGCGTCGCGCGGGAACTGGCGGCGGGTGATGCCGTCTGGGCTAGGAACTATAGACGCCAGGACAAATGGGAACCACGGACACTGTTAGTTCAAGAAGGGTTACGTAGATTTACATTGAGTGACGAAAGCGGTCAATTAACCATGCGACATGTCGACCAAATTAGGCGTAGATCCAACTGTTCGAGTATCATATACCCAGAACCGATAGTTGAAGGGAGAAAAGAGGATGTCACCGCGTCATCGGGGGATAAGGTGCCAGAGAGGGTGACACCTTGTGCGGAAGAGAGGGAGGAAGTAGTGCAAAGACCAGAGTCACTTAGCCCAAAGCCTACTGATTCCCCTCAAGTGTCACCGCCACTGACGCCGGTTGCATAATATCTATAACTCAAGAACGGCTGAACCGATTTGGCTGAAAACTGGGGAGGAGGTAGCCTAGAACCAGGAGACAACCATAGGGTATTTAAATATTTTTATTTAAGCCTCCCAAAGTACCTTTACTCTGCCTGGAGGAAAGCATGGACGGAATCCAGAAGTAGGGGCCACCGCATTGTTAGGTTAAGAAATACAGCATGGTAACCCATACCATGGCGGCCTAGCCAGATAATTCTGCGTTATTCTATCTGCCTCCGTAGGCCAGAAGAATGATGCAGAATGATTGGGCCTCCGGTCTCACACTAACCAACGAAATGCGACGGCAAGAAAAGTCTCATTGTTAAGATGGTCTTCTGTGTGAGGGTAGTACTGCCACAGTTGAGCCTGCCCATATGTGGTGAAATCTGCATGGCTCTACTATCTTTTTATTAATACTTAACTTAAGAAATTTAACAACAAAAGCAAGGCGATGCGGTTCCTGGCTATCCGGATGTACGTTTTACTGATGCTCTTGGTCGTACGTATACAGTTCATTAAAATAATGATGATTGCATCTATTTGCGATTATTGCTGATAAATGTGCGTGGGCCATAGTCATTTGAGCTACTACTTACTGATAATGGTACAATATTCAAAACATATCGTGCTGTAAGTGAAGTACTCAATTTACTAGAAAACGATAACCAATGGGATACAACAATCGATGATGCAATTATCTTTGTATATCCAAGTCAGATACGCAAAATATTTTCTATCATCATTTTCTACATGCTTTCCATCAAACCCATCTAACCTGTAGCACAAATACAAGGATAATATGCCAGATAACATTTTATATCAAATTCGTGTCAATTCAAGAAATCAACATTGTGGTTGCAGTTGTTACTTCTGGTATAGCAGCCATATTATTAGAAGGATGCCATTAGGCTCATTCAGCACTAAAATTGCTGTTAAATCTTCAAACTAGTTAGCTTTCTAATAATACATGTTGGTAAATCAATAAATTACCAACATGTATTATTGCAAAGCACTCCGTAATGGTCCAAATTTTATCAACATCGAAAATCATCTTCTGGGACGAATGCACTATGTTATAATTTTTAAAGTTAATCCTTTGCACTATCACCATATTTTTTTAAGTTTTAGAGGTGAGGTAGCGGCCTGATTTTACAAAAAAAAAAGCCATTTAAAGTGGTATATTTCACAAACGTATCAAAAAATAGTCTTAGCAATCTCTCAACGTTTTAAAAAAGTACGCCGGCGGCGACACCAGCCGTCGACGGCTTCATAAGCTCCCACGGATAGCAAATTAAATTGTTTTGACCTTAAAACATAAAGCAATTTATAGGTAACGATATGAACTTGAAAATAAAGTGATTTATTTGGAAAACAAGTAATACGAAGATATTAATACTTATCCTTACTTTGTTCGGATGCAAATATTGAATATTTTACCACGAAAAAGTAGTTATTGTGATAGATAGCTATCACAATAACTACTGTGTTATCTATAAATAAATAAATAAATATTTCGAACCAATGACACACATATCATCTAGTCCCAAACTAAGCAGAGCTTTGTTTTGTGGGTACTAGACAACTGATTTAAATACATATAAACTTTTTTCGTAAATACATAGATATTATACATAGAAACACCCAAACTCCGAAACAAATATTAGCAGCTCATACAAAAACCTCTTGATCAGCAGCCGCATACGCTAACCACTAGACCAACAAGGTCGAGTCCAGATATACTCCAAAGTCCGTTCAACTTTCCCAGTAAGGGAAACCCCTGGGGGTCACGATGGAGACTCTCCAATAGGAATGAGACTCTAGAATGGGAGGGGTCCAGGTACTACTGTTATTAGGACACCTGGACCCCTCCTCGCGCCTGGCCACTAAAGTGGATGGAGGGGAATACCTGTCCCGTCATTCCGCGACCACACTCACTGCCTGAGAATGCGTCGCCCAGGTGGGGCGGGGCAACCGCTAACGTATGCTGATCCAAGTCCTCACTGCGGTCGCAGTGGTGACAGGTAGGACTCAGTCCCCTCCTAGCAACGAGTGCATGTACTTCCCGAAGCAACCGTGCCCGGAAAGTACCTGCGTCAGTCGGAAGGAAAAGATCCCCTGCTGCCAGCCTGCTCACTCGAAGATCACTAGCTGGATAGTTTCAACGACGGCAAAATCAACACACGGAGTCTCAAACCGGAATGACCAACGAGTCACCGTGGCTTAGCGAACACTTCCTCGGTTCACATACCTCTTAGGGTGAAGGTCCAAAGCCACTCTTCGCCTTAAAGTCCGCCGCTCGCCGATAGGCCTTCCAAATCCCACGAGAGTGTTCTGGCCAACGCAAACGTTACCTCCATTGACACGGTGCGATATCCGCGTATGGCTCTGACCGTCAATATTCTCTGGGGTCGCCTTAGCCTTGACAGTCAGAGCCGTCGTCCGCAGCGGTGCACTATGCAGTGCTATAGACGTGATAACAACCGTGTACAGCTGTATTATCATAATTAAAAAAGTGGATATATATATGTTTTTTAGCAAAGTATGTACATTTTCTACTTAATATTTTTTACATTAACTAACTTTAAAGTCACCCTATTATTAACAGTAACAATTTCTTACTCTATATTATTACTATAATATATAACGATAAAATTAATCATGTCATGTGATCAACTTCTAAACAGAATCTAAAAGTAAAATTTTATCACATAAAATAGGGCAAAAAAAACCATGACATTTGGGAGTAACTTGGGTTTGGTTCAAAACTTGACCTCATAAATCCGTCCTTATGTATGTAATGTATGTTTAAGTGACATAAATAAAACCGGAAAAATATTTCAACGTTTTTTGTAAAATTGTTGTTATACAATGTAAAGTTGCCAATGTTACAAAGATTTTATATGTATGTAATAAGTTATAAAAATATGTCACACACTGTTATGTATTCCACTACCATTCCAATTTACTTCATAAATCCGATAGTTAAAATTGTTATAATTTTTAGGACACTGACCTCCCAATAACGATTGCCATAGATGCTTATGAGAACCGGGGCTTAACGTGCTCTCCAAGGCACACCCGTGCCTTATTAAGAATTTCAATTTATTAAAAATTTCATGCAAGAGAAACCCAACAAGACTTTTGGTCTGACCCGGGAATTTGTCCCGAAACTAAATAATAGATAATTTTGTTAATTAATGATAATTTTGCATGTCTATCAGTTTTTTCCAGCTAAACTCTGGAACAGCTGAGTCGATGAATCAATTCTGACAGGATTTTCACTGTCAGATAGCTAATGTTCTAAGCGGAACTTTAATATTATATATTACTTAGCAGCATAATAGAGCAGTATAATATTCTATACTAGGCATATCCTACTTAAATATAGTGCATATTTTATAAATTTCTTTATCTGGGGAACACTATAACAACCTTGTGTGACCTTGATGCCGAGATCAACAGAAGGAAAAGTGCTGCAACAGCAGCATTTAGAAAGCTGTGTTCCAAGGTCTTCTGCTCGCACGACCTTAAGCTGGCTACTAAGATCTCGGTTTACATGGCGATTGTGCTGCCAAACCTTCTCTATTCTTCCGAGACCTGGTGTGTGTATCGTCACCATATACGCACTCTCAATTGATTCCACCTAAAATGCTTGCGCACCATTATGAAAATCAGATGGTCCGATCGAATACCGAGGTTCTAAGGCGCGCCAATGTTAGTGGTGTTAAGGCATATCTGATGCGTCGGCAACTTCGGTGGTGTGATCACGTATTACGGATGGCGGAAGAGAGAGTGGTGAAGCGCATCTTTTGCTCTGAGCTAGAGGAGGGCAAGCGAAAGCATGGCGGACAACTCCTTAGATATAAAGATGTTTTGAAGCGTCACATGAAAAGATGCAATATAGAGCCCTCTCGCTGGGAGAGTTTAGTAGCACAGCGACCGCAATGGCGCGAGACTGTGAATACGCGATTCCGCGAATTTAAGGAACAGCGTTTAAATGACTTCGACGGAAAGCGCGATGAGTTTATAGCCCGTCCACTCGCTGCCATTCACTATAATTATGAGAGCGGTAAGCTCATCATCATCATCAGCCTATCGCAATCCACTGCTGGACATAGGCCTCTCCATTTGTACGCCACTTGCAAGGGAGTTTGTTGCGAAATACGGCTTTATAAGCCATCTCCGGGCGCATCAGCGCTAAGCCCTTTAAGGGGTCGAAGTGGTCACCATAACCGAAATCGGTCGGATTGATTAATGATTAATTGATAGTACATAAGAAATCCTTAACAATTGCTTTAATTACACAGTTGCATAATTAGAGACATTGCACTTCATTCATTTCATCAAACATATAAAGATGCGTGTGTAGGTACATAATTATGAATTATGATATACTTATGCCAGCCATACAGACTTACGGTATCCAGTCATGGGGATGTACTAAACAATTCAACAAACTGATGATACAATGCTTTTAGATAACTGATATTATCAACGATAATATCAGATGAATCGAATGCTTATTATTTGTTTTTTTTGTAAAAAAAATCATACGTTACTAGTTATATGAATAACTATCTATGATAGTTGGTTAAGTCTGCGTTTAAAAAAATAAATGTATCAGTTTATTGGTTAAAATAATATACATATACAATGTTTCCAATATTCCTGAAATTAATTTTCATATATTTTCATGACACAATTTAAAAAAGAACATAATATTTTCCTACAAACATAAAAGTCGAATCCTACAACATCCTCAAAGGGTCACAAAAGCTTTTGAAGTAAATAGCCTATCAATGGAGATCGAGTGTAAAAGGTTCAAAAATGTTTCCGTTTGCAATGTATTTGGGGAAATAAATACCAAACAGTATCAAAGGACACTCTTAACTGGTCTCCTTACTTCCTAGCTTTATTTTCTTAAAATATTCTATTATACTGTAAAGTATAATATCAATAAGAAATAAAGGGTATTTCGATACCTTTATTGTATGTAAGATCTTCATCTGACTCTGAAACTTCTTTCTATAGATAAATTTCTTGTTTTTGTACACTTGGTTAAATAAAACTACACGTGATAAATTCATGTGGAAAATAGTATTTAAAGCGTAGTTTTGATCCGTAAAATATTTATCATAGAAAGTCATAATAATACCTGAACTCCTCTAATAATATTTAAATGGAATTGATAGAATTCCAAGATAATTTCCAGAATGTAGTGTTAAGGTTCCTTTGAAGATGGTCGAATTAATGATTCACCTTAAACAATATCATAACCAGTTGCCAGAGGATTTTGAGAAACTTAGGACGCAGATTCAAATGTTTTTAAACCTTGAACTCAAGATTGTATCTTCCAATATGTTTACATTAAAATTACCACACACAACTACACTTTTGTTTGATTTACATACTTTCTGCAAGACTTCATTCAAAGTTTTTTCAAAACTAACATACGATGAGGATGGAGGCCTGTATACACTCAATACAATAAGTAAATATTGTATTGAGTGTATACAGGCTGGTGTATACAATAGGCTTAATACCTTTTACATTGTTTGACTAACTTGCTACTTTTCAGTAACTTAATGTCTACTTTAAAGCCAAAGATTGCCTTAATACCGTTAATATTTTAATTTATTCATCATTTTCAAAAGAGAACGTGACCATGTTAAAATTCGTTTTGCCACGCCAACTGAACTTGTTCACCACCTCTAGGATTTTATAATCTTTAGCTGATAGGGCTTCTATAATTCGTGTGTACCCCACAAAGAAGGCAAGTTTTTGGCCATCGCTCTGATAGGTCTGTCCTAATTGTTTTCGCAAGTGTACCAAAATAAATTGTTTTGGGATAGTAACTTCGTGATTCATATTCGTTTTAAGTTATAAGTTCAATTTGACGTTAAATATCATTACAATTATTTAATAATATTCCAAAATGAATAATTACGCCTAAGGTGGTTTACACACTGCTCCGCGCTCCGTCGCCTGGCGTGGACTGGCAGATTTTAATATTGTATGCAAGTAGATCGATTAGTAACATAGAAAACACGCCAGGTCCAACACACTTAAAATGCGCCACGGTGCGGGAGCGCGTCCCGCTAGCAAGTAAAATCTGCTCGAAGAGGCAGATATGCTCCTCCGTCGTCACGCGCGGGATCTGCTGCCCCGCGCCTACGCGGCTGGACGCGTCGCCAGTGTGTGCATCGCCTGAGTAAGTCAATTATTTTTCACCAATCTAAGTGCATTTGTAAAATTTTGTATACTTTTCCTAAATGGTAGGTATTAATATTGGTATGTAGACATGAACATGTTTTTATTTTAATATATTATTAACTTGTGACATTATATTATGTAGTAATGGCTCGCTGTACGTGTTGGGCAAACTGTAAGTGCAGTGAGCAGTTTAATTAATAAATAAATTAGTCTGTAAATGGGTCATTGCAGGCAGCTCGAAGTTACGACTGCGCTATTGACTAGGACACAGCGCGTGATGGATTAACACATCCGCTTTGTATAGTACCGATTCGGAAACTGTGAAAAAGAATATTAATCAAAATTATTGTGCCGGTAGCTAAGAGGTGACCTAGTTATATGCCGCTGTTTCATTTAAAAATATCAGTATGCAATCTGTTTTAATTTACTGCTAAAAACAATTATGCTAATAAGTTTTCAGTGATGTCAGACAGCTGAAAATTGACCTACATACACATTTATATGTAATGTTATTTTAAAACGTAAGAAATTTGATACGAAAATAAGTTTATGGAAACGAGAGGGAAAAATTATCTATGTATAAAAAGAATTTCAGTTTTTTATTCAACCAATTATGCATTATTACTCATAGCAGCCATAGTAAAAACTAATCGCAAACACTTAGACACACACTGACTAACCACATTCTAATGATTCAAACTAAAAATTATAGAAAGATTTCGTCTGCAGTTAAAGTTAAAGTATCGTGATAAGGTTAAAAGAAAACCCAGATAGTTAACATTCACATGCTTTATCGATAATGCTCTAAAGTCGCCTATTTCTGCCTCTTCTTATAATAAGCATCTTCCACCGTCGCCAAAGAGGTCCAGACGTGCGACTCATTTGGTTGGCAACAGTGCTGACGTATGTAGCACCCCAGATCAAGCACTTGTCATTCTTCCAGGGCACCAAAGTCAAGACATCCGACCTTATACCATCGGATCTGCACAGAACCGGAGGCTCAAGGAGCCGGCAAAAAACCGCTAGCTTTTTCGCTATGAGCGGCGACTCGTGGCGTGCCTCGTACATTTTTATACTTTTGATATAACCGCTCGGCGTTTCGCTCTTAGCTGTCGCTCACAGCGGTAAGGTCGTGAATGGGCCGTTATATCCCAAGAGAAGCGCAACGCCCTCGTGTAAAGAATTGCATCATCATCTAGCAAACTTACTTAAATTAGGTGAAGGCAGCGCCTGCTGCTAAGCACTAGACTCAGGCCACGACACAGCCCTCAGTCTAGCCATACCTGCTCCCGAAGAGTTCTGTAAGCCATTCCGATGCTAATTATTAGAAAGTACACAACAATTTCGAACAATTTTTACCGCTAGTGGTAATACAAATTTTAAGAACTATATTACTACACACCTACGTCAAAATCTCAAATACGTTTAGCGATATTTCAAAAGTAAAAATAGGTGGTAATTATTTTCAAAATAAAATTACTTTTAATGATTGTGATACCGCCAGGGGAGGCAGAGAAATATGTAATTTATTCTTAGAACATTTCCAATCGATACATACATAAACAATATAGATAGGTACTTCGTCGGAATCAAAATCATTTTTTACATGTAACAATATCACTTTCAGTAATTGCACACTTTAAGAACAAGAAATTCTTAATTAGGTACTTATCTTCTCTTGCATGGTAAGTCGTGCGAGTTAAGATGGCACCTGACTCAAAACGAAACCTGATGTCGTTCCCCTGCGTGACACCCTTCCATCGTCTTGTGAGTAGCGCTAGCATCACTACGAATCTTTTCAACGAACAAAATTGTTACGAGTATCGTGAAATATTGTAGAACGGGATGGAGTTCAAATTATCAGGTACACTTCGATAGGATAGGGCGAGTTCAAAAAATACTTCTATATAATGTAAGTTATTCCAAGAATAGGTGAATTCCGTATTTTGAATTCTTAGAGTGGGTTAACTCACTATAAAATGCAATCTAAAATCACTATAAAATAAAAAGCAATATAAATATGTACGAAGAAAGGTCTTCAACATCATATTTTTAATTAAGTTTTAATTAAGGACTAGTAGACTCTTCTCAACTTTTTACTCATAGATCCCATATATCATAATCCCAAACGTGTAGGGTATCTATAGATAGGTGTTCAAAAATGATGTTGAGGTTTCTAATATCATTTCTTTCCAAACTGAATAGTTTGCGCGAGAGACACTTCCAAAGTGGAAAAATGTGTGTGTGTCCCCCCCCTGTAACTTCTAAAATAAGAGAGTGATAAAACTAAAAAAAATATATGTTGTACATTACTATGCAAACTACCAATGGAAATTGGTTTGAATGAGATCTAGTAAGTATTTTTTTTTAATACATCAAATCATAAAACGCTATTTATCTTTCATTCAATCAATACACTAGTATAAAAACATCGATCGAAGTTACAACGAAGTACAAGAACTTTTATATGGTGTTACTTTCTGATACGGAACCCTTCATGGGCGAGTCCGACTCGCACTTGGCCGCTTTTTTTTTGCAATGTGATTCTTCTAATTTAGTTGGCAATCTGTTGCAATCTTCGGAAAAGTAATTCAGTGATTCTCATTGGGTAGGAGAATTGAACCAAAGTCGAATACTAAATTGCATGTCGACTATCCAGAACTAATAAGCAAAACTGCTGTATCAAAGGGCATAGGCAGAAATGTGTTTAACTTTTGTGTTGCCTTGGGTGTCTTACTTTAGGGATCGTTTTATTTGGTTGCTGGTGTCGTCGACGGTAGCATTTTGGAATCCTAAAACCTTTTCAAGGTCAGTGCCCTTGATTGACGAAGAAGTAGTAAGTCGAAAATAACTTTTAATTAGTATTTATTTACCAATTAAAAGAAATACCGAACAGGAACATTAAGAAATAATGACTGCACGGTTGGTCTAGTGGCTTAAGCGGTCGCCACGCCGCTTCCTACTACGCCAAGTGTCGTGGGTTCAAATCCCACGTAGGACAACACTTTGTGTGATTCACAATTTGTTGTTCTGAGTCTGGGTGTTCTTTGTGTCCGTTTCATGTATGTTTGTAAAGTCCCCCGCGACACAGGAATTTATATTCCTAATGCGGGAGTTGTCTATAAAAAAAAAAAAAAAAAATAAAAAAAAAAAAAAAAAAAACAGTAAACCTCTATGGTTTGTTTTGATTATCACAGTCGGTATCACATATTTAGGTACAATGGTTTTATAAGGGATACGTCAGTCTAGGCAATCTGTTAGCATATTATATTAATCTTTACTAATTTTATAAAAGGCTAAAGTTTGTGAGTATGTATATATGTTTGTTGCTCTTTCGCCCATAAAACTACTGAACAGATTTGGATAAAACTTAACAGTAATATAGATTATATCTTATATATAAAATTCTCGTGTCACAATGTTCGTTCCCATACTCCTCCGAAACGGCTTGACCGATTCTTATGAATTTTTTTATGCATATTCACTAAGTCTGAGAATTAGCTACTATCTATTTTTCATACCCATAGGACGCGAGCGGAGCCGCGGGCACAGCTAGTATCAGAATAAAATTATGTTGTGTCCCATGTCCCTATGTTATTTTCAAAAAAGTCAAGTTAAATTTTCACAGGCAATAAATTACAAAGCTTAAACATAGTTTTGCCGTTTTAATATAAGATAATTATTTAATCATTGGTTACACAATGTTGATAGAATTTTAGATAAAAAAGAAAATAAACATACAAAGAAAGCAAGGCTAAACAAGACTAATCTACTAATAAGTGGTAGGGCTTATTTACGGCTTTCTTTTGGAACCTCCCCGGGGTCCAAAATAAAAGTAATGTATTCATTTAAGATCTCAAATTAAAAATTATCAGGTCCTTAAATAATTTCACAAATGCTTTCAACCGACTGTAACAAAGTTAAAATTACGGAACGCCCGAAGAAGTTTTTGTCGTATCGGCACATGATAAAACTACTCTGACACCCGTCTATAGAGGTTCAGTTTAGAATGCTAAAATAGCGTGGTGGAATGAGCAGTTACTGCGCTGCACTCTGCTACGCCGGGTGTTTAGGGTTCGTAGCCTGCGTGTACTCTGTTTCTTTTCCGTTTTTGGGGTGTTCGAGTCTGACATAGCCACCAACTGGTGGTAGACGTGGGGCTTTCCGCACGACTACAAAAGTGTATTTGAAGAATTAAGTTGTTGCACAAATTTACGGTTCTATGAGTCAGACGAAGGGAGAACGATTGCGATATAAAACGGCAAGATGGGATGTTAGCTAATGAATTTGTAACTAAATAAATAAAATTATTATAAATTTAAATAAAAAGTATTTTTTTTTTGTTATCTGTATAATGTTCTATATTGCAACTTTTACACACAAAAATTCATAGTATTTTAACCAAAAATCTGAATTAGAACTTAATCTTTTCTTAAAGACAGCAACAGGCTTGTGGAGTATGTAGTCGAAAGCTGCATTCGATAATGGGTTTTAATTTTTTTCTTTATATGAGCCTGCCAAAGAAACTCTACTCTATCAAATAGAAAGCTCTAACGGAATCTAACAGAAGTCAACATACTCATTGCAAATACAGACAATGCAGTATGGTTATCCACATTTTGATGGCCTATTGAGATGCTTCCTTCTCGGACCTTCTCACTAGACCTTCTATCTCGCTCTTACTAATTAAACACCTAAATAACAGCATTTGTGTTGTCCTTTTAGGTGCGTCTTTTGTGATAATTTGTCTGCTCTATCATAGGATTTAAAAAAACATGAAAGTAGTCAGTAGACTTTAATAGAACGATTTAAGGAAATTACTCGTAACTCTCTGAGTAACGTTATTTGAAAAGTCTTTAAAGTAAGTTTTAAACGATTAAATACTAGAGTAAACGTATCTATGCTCCTCAATATGTCGTCACTATCAATCGCTTAAAACATCGTCCTGATTTGTAGTGTTATTAAATATTAAGGTAATAACATCAAGGTTTGTTTCAATTACCATAATTTTATTTATCTTGATTCTTGGACCAGTTATTTTCTTAATAGTCTTTCATTAATGTTAGTTAAGTCACGCAACTAAACACAAAAATAGTTTTTAAATATATTATTTCAATACACTCATGTGTGGTTGACATCATTCAGTGATTTAAATGATATTAGGTGATACCTAATATCATTTTAAATGATAGCGAAATATAATTATAAATTACCATCTTAAATCGTCATGAATCATCAAAATATCGAATGTGTGGAGAAACGGGTGAGCTCTCCAACATAAAGGGCGGAATACTGCCCGACAGTTGATGTTGGGATATTGTATATATGCTAATCAGCGCGTGAATTTCTCTATCGCGATTCAGGATTACTTGGATTACAAAATTGGACGTGATCGTTCGTAGTATTATTATTATGGAATTCTTGTGCTCGTTTTCTAATATTGAAATTGTTTTTTTTCACAATAAAAATACTACTTCCTCTTATTGATGCTGCTTCCCTAAAGTAACAAAAAGTTTGAAACACCGTAGGTCCTGTTCTAATTAATTGTTGATTGACGAATTTAACACAAACTTTTGAACTTTTATGATAATAGATAGCATCGATAATCAAAGTTAGAAAATAATAGTAGGTACAACTTACTGAAACTAAAAATGTTACTTGTGCCATATTATTCATCATGATATTGTAACTAAATTTATTGATACTTTGGATATAAAATAGTATAACTCATGCGAGCTAAGATGGCACCTGGCTCAAAACGAAACCTGATGACGTTCCCCCGCGTGACACACCTCTGTCGTCTTGCGAGTAGCAATAGCATCACTATTACCGTTGGACGAATCTTTCCATAATAATTATACTTTATTAGGTTTACTCTAATAACATTTAAATCACTGCACGAATTTATTTATTTAATATATTATTAGATTCGTCTGGGTAACTCGATTTCTTTAAGAAAGGTGACTCGAAAAAAAACCAGCATGACTGTGAGACGCAATAATTTAAAATGAAAATATGTACACATTTTCTCCCGATTTCCACATATAGCGCGACGAAAACATACAGGAGTGCTATTTGGTGAAGAAAGACTGAACCACGAAGAGAACACGGAATGAGCTATACAGAGTGGCTACTAATCGTGAATAGAGAAATTCTCGCGCCGATAAATATACAACATCTCAACATCGATACTCGTTCCCTCCACAGTGGTGACCCCGACGTGATTGGAAGCAGCCTTCAAGGAAGCAGATCAGCAGCGCCGTCTTGTTCATTCCCACGGCGATACGTCATTCAAGTCAGCCAGCCAGCAACCTCATTTCGACAGCCTCGGTAACCCCTACGGCCTGGAACGGAAGAAACAGTGGTGCACATTGTCTCCAAATGCCCTATTTTTGCTAGAGAGCTCTTAGAATTGAAATCACTGCTAGAGGTAGAATTAGACCCCAAAAATTTCATAGGTAGGAACTCTTTATTGCACACCATGCACACCATAATACAAAGGATACATTCATATATAATTATAATCCAATAAAAATAGTGGTACAATGGGCGACCTTATCGCAGACAACGATCTCCCAGGCAACCTAAGATAGACTATATAATAATTGTAGTAAGTGGTGCACATTTACAATTTACTTAAAATCAACACTACCTAGCATAATTTACACATATACTCATGTACGATCCCTCATGTATATTCCAGTACATATATATTCATGCACATAGTTGTTACAGAGATAGACAATGATCCTAATACACCTACACATTCCTACACACCTTATTACAGTGATTTTGCAAATTAATGTATTTCTCTTTATTTTATTCTATATTTATTTTTTATTCTATAATATCTTGAAATTTAGATTTTGCCGCAGTTTTGCGCTAAGTATAAGTAGTAAGGCCAGCAATAAGCCCAGTGCTTCAAGCACTGGGTTTATTGCTGGGCGTATTGAGGTGGTTGGCCATCGGGGAGACTCCTGTCGTGGCTAGGCGCGCAGCCTCCAGTAAGTTCGACCCCCGGGCTATGGCTAAAGTGTCATCGGTGTTGTTACGCCCTGCCTGGGGGGGGGGGGAGATGCCCTCGAAGGGCCCAGCCGAATTCCATATTCCACAGGAGTGGTCCGAGGACAGATCTCTACGGAACTCAACCCCACATGACATAGCCTGGATTCCCAAAACACTATCTCTGTACTCGTACATGACGGTACGCTCCTCTAAATAGTCAGCAACTACCCGCCTCAGGTGCTTCCCTGATGCAACTAAATGGCAGACAATTAAACGCGTTAGCGATGTCCCATGACACCGCCAACAGCACACCGCCACAGCTCACTCTCTCTCTTCGGTCACGGCTATCAAACATTAGCAGAAACGGCCATCGGAAGAATAATCGCCGTTTATCACATTTTTACATGTCGCCAATCTTATGAGATAAATCTAAATATTTTGTTTGTTTATCTTTTCCAACTTTCATAAGGAACAGCGTAATCGATTAGAGAAATTCAGGCTTACTGGCATACAATGGACCTGTCTGTGATAATATAAAGAAAATAAAAATAACACGAATAATTTCATCTTTTAGAATATTCTAATGTTAACGGACCATTTAATACAACTGTAAACTCATAATTTGCATACGATAGTAAAAGATACGGAGAAGTATTTTATATTGTTGCTTTATGAGCTTTTTATAGGCTGACGCTGATCATGTACAGTTAAACAACCGGAATGGAGACACATAATGTTAAGTGGGAAGGAAAAACTGCAAACTACAGAGTCGAGAGCGCATGAAAAACTCTTAGTTTCGATTAACTCTTCAGAGAACAAGTACGCATCCTGTTAAGTAAACTTTTGCACTGGGTGAGTATCCTTCATTTAAACTGGAATGAAATAGACTAAAGAGATCTTTGTTACAGAAAGTTATTTTGCTTATCTTAAGCTCTCGTTTCAAAGTGTTTAACCAGATTAATGTTCCAGCATTAAATAAAACTCTATTTATGCAGATTGTATTGTATGCAACGGATATAATATATTGATGAAAATAATTTATTGTGGAATATTTTTCTATCCAGCGAATTAAGCTGAAATTACGAATAAGATTTCACTACTGTTCTTAGGAATTTTCAACTGTTTGTGAAGAAAAAGTCTAATGTTTACTTTTGAGGTTCTTCATTGTATAAAAGTTTTTTAAAATCATATACCACACGAAATTCATCAACTCGAGGCGATGGTCTAGAAAAGTAACAGAATGGAAATGTGTAAGATTATATGTAAATAGTTTAGATAGTACTGAAGTGAAAGATTTAAATATAATCTAATCTTTAATCTGATAGATGATCCGATTTAAATATATATAATCTAATCTATAATCTGATCTTGGATATATTAATATAAATAAATAAAATTGGAGTGCCTGTTTGTAATGTTAAATAACCATTTTTTATTTAATGCACATGTATGTATACACGGTAGATATGCCATTTTTTTTACTGTTTTATCTGTCTGTCTGTTTATTTCGGGTAATCTTTGGAAAAGCTGGCTCAATTTCAACGGGACTTTCACTGGCAGATTGCTGAGGATATAAGGAGTAACTTAGTCTACTTTTATTAGAATCCGCTAGTTTTACCTATAATAGGATTTATATAAACAGTTGGAATATGATTCGCTACAATATGAAATTCTAAACAGATATGACAATATCTTCAGTTAATAGTCTTTTTACAGATCATGCTCATAAACTATTCTATTCACTACCAATTCTGCTATTATGCGTGTTGACACTATCTCGAAGTGTTTCACCTTGTAAGCTTCGGGTATACCTCGCACGTGCTGAACAGATGGATGACAACGGGTTACGTTGCTGGGATACAGTAAAAATGCCTGTTTGTGGTGGTAGATGTGATTCCAACGAGGTAAACTTATATTTAAGTAGTTTTCCTACTAGAATTTAAGAAATGTGTAACTGACAGTACTACTACTGAGTCTCAAAAGAGATTTAGATTCCGAAATTATTCTTGTGTTCCGTCTCAAAGATAGTCAAAGGAAATGCCATCGTAGTCAAGCTTAAGAAGTCATGACTTGTTATAGTATTTATGAAAATCAATTTACAAAAATAAATGACTTTGTTTTGGTCAGGTTTAATGAAATTCTTGCCCGTCTACGACGAAGATTTTGCCTTCGTTGTAGTTTTGTCAGTCTATGTATGTAGTGTCATAGTGCCTGACTACTAAACCGATTTTTAATAATCGGTCTAATCAAGAGGTTGGTGATGGCTCAGACTACATATGGCCGGCAGCGACAGTTGTTTTACCGCGGTCGCAACATAGGACGCAATCTTGCAGAAGGAGGTGGCGGAGAAGGCCCGGGAGGATGCCATCCAATCGGACCCGATCCGCCGCCCGGGGCGCCGGCCATATGTAGTCTGAGCCATCACCAACCTCTTGATAACACATTATTAAAAATCGGTTTAGTAGTCAGGCACTATGACACTACATACCTGCGTCTCATGCCGCCCTGAGAGTGGCCGCGGATGGGCGGGTCGGGTTTCCCGTCCGTCCGCAGTAGTGGCCAACCGCGAGGGGGTGGCGTCCGCGTGTGACCGGACGTTGCCCAATTAGAGAGTACACACATGAGGTGGTGCCCGCAACAGTACGGGCAGGCGCCGGTTGGAGTCCAGAAGGAAATCCCCTCCCTGGACTCCTTCCGATACACAGGTGCAGAGAGGGTCACACCGTGTGGTTTTAGTCGGTTCGAGTCCGACACACCACCCCGCCGTAACCCCCGACGGGGTGACGGTCCGTGGGGATTTCCACACGTAAAAAAAATAAAAAAAATGGCTCAGACTACATAATTTTATCAAATCTTTTTACCTGTTCGGGTTAAAGTTTAACCCTGCTGTGGTCGCGTGGACTACATACGTAGTCAGTGGATATGAAATGATACTTTTTTTAGATTTTGTATCAGTGGATAAAAAATCCAAAAAAAATCTAAAACGGTAAGCGTTAGATTCGTGTGCTACTAGGTACTTTCAAATAAACAATCAGGGGAAACGCTGAGTGCCACGCAAGCACAGGTAGCACCCGCATGTCACATATGCACGTGTTACGATAGCTCCAAAAAGTTTCCGGACTAGTTTCACAGGTAATCCGCGCGACCAAATACGTAAGTATTTATTTTATGTTAAAATTGACGTAAAAACTCAATTTAAACTCCGTTTCATAGTGTTCCGTTTTCAAAAATTGACTTTGCTTTATATTTTCATCAAAAAATGGACGATGAACAAGCTTCTTAGATTGAGGCGTTTTTTTTTTAAACTGCTAACCCCCTCGGGTCGTCTCCCCACTGGGGTTTGTGGCGGGGCGTTGTGTCGGAATCAAACCGACTAAAACCATACGATGTGCCCTCTGCGCGCCTGGAATAAGAGCGGTGCAGGGAACTGATCTCCTTCTGGACCCATCGCAGCGCCTGCCCGCACTACGCGGGCGCCATCCCCACTAAACTCTAGAATTGGGCGATTAATAACTAATTTTTACCAAATGTTTTTATTGTGATCTCAAAGGGAAGAGAAACTATGATTTTTGTGTTAATTTAGAAAATTCAGCGTATACCGCTACTGATCAAGAGGTCTCGGGTTCGATTCCCGGGTCGGACCAAATGTTTGTGTGATCTAAAAATATATGTTTATGAGTTTGAGTGTTTTTCTATGTATAAAATGTATATATTTAAAATAAAAAGTATCATGTATTTATATCAGTTGTCTAGTAACCCATAATAAAAGTTCTGCTTAGTTTGGGACTAGATGGCGTGTTTAAGATATACAAAATATTTATGTATTATTTATTGTTCAATATTATTAATAAAGAGTGATGATCATGAAAATAAATAATTTATACATAAATATTTTTTTTATCTCAACTTAAAAATGGACTACATGTGTAGTTCATGCGACTAATTCTGTCTCATTTAGGAGTGCGACTACTGCTGGGTTAATATAAAATAATAGTATAAATTATTGGGTAGAAATTTAAATACATACGATTTAGTTGGTTTAATTTGGGTAGTTCAGCTACATTATAAAGTAAATAGAGCATGCAAATTTTGAAACTAAAATTAACTGTAGCAAAATTGGAAAATACAATCTACATTTGAAATATAAATTACGAAAAGGTTTATATAAATACAAAGATCGATCATTAATGAGAAATAAGGTAATAGTTGTTGTCATAATTCAAATGTAATACTGCCGAACCGACTAACAATTAGGAACTTCACACACTGGCGACGCGAACACGCGCGTAGGCGCGGGCAGCCAATCCCGAAGCTGCTAGCCGCACGCGCTCACGCGCCTAATTCAGTGTGTTGGACCTGGCGTGTTTTCTATACTATTCGATGTACTTGCATACAATATTAAAATCTGCCGCTCCGCGCTACGCGTCGTAGCGCGGGAATCGCCTTACGGTAGTAAACAATAATAATGCCAGAAATACAGACAATGCAAAAAAATCCCAATCAAATTAGTCGTGAAAGATATTGCTATTATAAAATAAATGAAATGAATCGCTCATAGCTAAGTCGACTTAAGTGATTCGAAACAATTATGCGTAACAATTCGTGATAAATAACGAGGGCGTGATCAGTACCTAGATGGGTTGACCGTTTGTGGAATGATGATAATGTTATGAGCGTGTTCCGTGATTTGGTGGTCACATTAAGTAGTCGGTCCCGATTTCTATTATAAGATAACAGTTGTGAAGCTTAGTTGGAGGTCTTCCTGCGGTCAAGAAACAACGCCAAGATTGCGTAGCCACGACGTGTCTTTTCAGCTCAACTCGCACTCGGTTAGCATAGCAATGGGACTTTATGGGTTATTGATGGTGATAACGTTTGAATTTGAATGATTATTTTATTAATTTGATAACTGACAAATACATTTTTACACACAAAACATTTTGCTTTAACAATTATAAATAAAGGATAAAATAACAATGTAAAATGATAAGATGTTATTACTAATACTATTACATGGGCATTTAACTTTCACTTTCATTTTTTACGCGCAAGAATGGGTGATGAAGCATTAGTTAACATATGCGCACTAGAACTAGGTAGATTCGAACTGCCTTATTTGACTAACACTATTAAAGACACTCACTCACTAATAAAGTCTCTGATGATGACTGTTGCCTTTGTCCGCACACTAAAGGAAGCGGCACGTGCAACGCTACCCGTACATCAAACCATCCCCCCTTACCAACTTGCAAATGTTTATCGTTTTCTATTCTATTCTCTATTCTATTTCTCTATTCTCTTGTTTCACATATGACACATATTTACAAAAATGAATATGTTTATGTATTTACATCAGTTGTCTAGTACCCATAATACAAGTTCTGCTTAGTTTGAGACTTGATGGTGTTGTGTGTAAGATGTCCGAAAGTATTTTTAATTATTTACTATCAACAGTATATATATCTGGCATAGCGTCACCATCTTTACGAAAAGACGCCTTATATAAATAAACAACTGTTTAATTAGGAACGTTTTCAACCACTACAACTAATAGGCTACAATGAATGTTCATTAATTTATCGTATTTCATTATTCATTGACCACATTACCAGTTGGCAAACTGAACAAATAAAACCCAGACTCGTTGTTGTCTAAAGTATGTCCTTGTTAACAAATAACTACCAGTGCATGGATTTCTATATTATTTATAATTGTTTGAATAAGTTATTTGTGTAAATAAATTTTAGATTTAATTAACCTAAAGAAATTAACAACTTTTCCCTATTTTTGTGGCAACAGTAACTTCATACACTAGGATCTTACCTCTAACAAGGGAGAGGATAGGTCACGGAGCAAATACAAAGAGGAGATACCCTAATGCGGTTTTTGTATCAAACAATGCGTGAAAATCTGCGGGGTGGGGGGGTGTTAAGCTCCCTCCACTTTCCTTTTTTCCATCTACCAAACAATATCGATTTTAGTATGTAGTTTAGCATTCCGAAACTAGGTATAGGATATACTAGGTACTTAGAATAAACATTCGATGACAATTTTGTAAAATATCTTCAAATGTGTACAAAATGTGTGTGTCGTTTGAAACCTTTCAGATCCAGCATCAGATCAGCTCCATGTTGTCGTGATATTGCATTATCACGCAATATTTATTAAATTTCCTTGCAAAATTGAATTGGGAACAGGAAAATGTCAAACTAACTTGCAAGATTTCATGTAACAATTATCAAGCAATATTTATATGTTACTAGCTTTTGCCCACGGCGCCGCATGCGAGTTAGTCGCTTTTCGCAGTAAAAAGTAGCCTATGTGCTTTCCCGCGGTCCCATATATCTCTATACCAAAATTCATCAAAATCGGTTCAGCAGTTTAGGCGTGAAAATGTAACAGACAGACAAACAGACAAGGTTACTTTCGCATTTATAATATTCGTAAGGATTTATAAAATCAATGACGCAAATACAAAACACGCCCACCTCTGACACTTCCCCCGCCTACTCTCGTATGTGTGTAAAGACTTATTGTAATGTTGGCTGATTCAGTTCAAAATAACAATAGTTGAATTACTTAGTTAAATCAATATTCATGATGTAATAACAACAGATCGTCGGATTTCGCCTCTTTCAAGCACACTATGTGCCTGAAAGGGAGGCTCCGTGTGATTCTAGTAGGATCAATTCTGACGCGATGCGATTCAACACTTAGAATTCTTTCTATTAAATTTGAAAGAAACGAGTCAAAATTATTTTTGTAACTATTTATATTTAAACACAATATGTTTCATTATGATGCCTTACCTTACAGGAGTTTGACTGAGACTATTTTAGATTTCAGACTGGGAGTTTCCTTTTAAAAAATCTCACCATCCAGTGTGCGCTTATGGCACTCGTCGTCCGCTGACCGCACGTTTACGCCATTGTGATTATGGTGTGAATCCTGGCACCGAGTTATTTCACTTTGTGGCTGCTGATGACTGCCGTTGCAAGGTATTCTTTTCTGTCAATATATTGTAAAAAGTAGCCTTTGTGTTATTCCGACATAAAACTATATTACTGTAAAGTTTCAATCAAATCCGTTCAATAGAGACATAAGTGCAACAAACATACATACATACTCACAAACATTCGCGTTTATAAAATTTGTAGGATTATAATGTAGTAGGCCATGCGTGAAAGAGCAACAAAACATACACACATACATACTCACAAACTTTCGCGCTTATAATAGTAGTAGGATTTATATTATGTATGTATGTTTTGTTGCTCTTTCACGCATGGCCTACTACATTATAATCCTACAAATTTTATAAACGCGAATGTTTGTGAGATGTAGTAGGCCAAAACCTTCCTGAGAAGAAAATCCAGATTTGAACTTTTAAAAACTATGGCTATGATGATGACGAAGATTGAGAAAATGTAAAAGATGGAGTTAATTAAAATGAAACTTATTAGTTATATTTGAGAGGAGATAAATCTTAGTTTGGAAACAAGCTTTATAACTATTATAAATATCTACTAAAGCCATAACAATTTTACACCTAGTCTATCATAATTACTCTGAATCCAGTCCAGCGGCCCTATCGCACAAGATCGATATGTTGTAACCTACACCAGGTAATCACAAAAAAAAACATCCATCGTTCCACGATGACAGTGAGCGAAAACAATCACATTTTTGTAATTGTCACTAAAATAGTTAAAAAAACTTAGAACTTGATTTCCCTTCACACGTTCGTGTCTGTAACACGTAACACGTCTAATCAATATTTTGTGCGGAGTCAGTGTGCCAATGAAAATTCATAGCCATACTAAAATCGCACCAACAGTAAAATAATAAACCCTAATGACTCCAAACTCATTAGATTGTGTCAATGTCCTTAAACTTTTCGAATTAATCATTTTTGTTATTTTCAAGTTGATTAAAATACTATTCTAATTCACAAAAAAAATAAGGATGTAAAAGTTATAACGAGAAATTTAAAGTCCTTAAAAGTTTTAGAGAAGTTCCTAAGAAATTGATATCGAACGTTAATTATTATCTGATATATAAAACTCTCGTGTCACAATGTTCGTTCCCATACTCCTCCGAAACGGCCTGACAGATTCTTATGATTTTTTTTATGCATATTCAGTAAGTCTGAGAATCGGCCACTATCTATTTTTCATACCCCTAGGACGCGAGCGAAGCCGTGGGCACAGCTAGTAAAGCCTTATAAAATCCATAAAAGTATCGAAATCAACTCTGTGTGTGTGTCGGTTTGTCACGTTTTCACAGCTAAGCCACCAATTGAAATAAATAAATAAAATAAAAATATATATTTTTTTTACGATTACCATTCATTAGCTTAACGTGCTCGGCCGACGTCAAAAAACTTAATTGGGTATTACAATAAAAACAATAATAAAAAGTAGAAATAATAAAAGATTGGTTAACCTATTTGACTTACGGGCTAACATTACATGGATTCATTAACCCTAGATAACTAAACATTCGTCCACGCGACTACGCCCCTCTCCAAGAAAGTCAAGTGCACTTACTTCCCCGCGTCCCGCTCCCGTCGCGCTTTGTTTACCTTCCTGATTAGTGCTAATAATTCATCGGGTGACGCGGTTGCGATCACACAATAATTTGGAAGTGACCTACGGCTACATCGTCGTCAGGTTGACGAAAGTTTAGTTACTACGTACATTAATTTGAAACGGTATGTACAATATTGTTTTGGTATTATTTATTATTTATACAAGGCTTACACGAAATATTTCTTTTTAGTTTTATTTGAATCAATATATTTTACTATTTAATTATATATTAAGCTATTTATAGTGAAATTAAATATAAAAAAATAAATTTTATGAGATATTTCTTTGTTGCCACTAAATATTTGATTCTAAGATTTGCACTTTTTATTATTTTTAGATGGATTTGAGAAATCAAGAAGATCAGATAAGTAAGTGGATCGAAGAAGTGGAATATGAAGAGGAGGGTTCAAATAATTCGGCCTCAGAGATGGAGGATAACGTGGAGGAAGAAATACATATCAACACCTCTGATTCCGAATTCTCAAACGAATCTTCAGAACCTGATGAAGACATCATACGACCAAGTAAGAGACAGAGAACTCAAATTGTAGACTCTGATGACTCTTTAAAGGATATTGATGAAACTAATAATCCTCAAACTTCAAACCAAGGTAACCAGCGTGTTCTTCAAGTAACTCCCCGATTCCATTATGGGAAGAACAAACATAAATGGTCGTGTGTACCTAGATCAGCTACTACTCGTACTCTGAGACGGAACATCGTACATTTTATACCAGGTCCAAGGGGAGACGCTAGGGAATTACAGGAACCAATAGATTTATTTCAGCTTTTCATGACTGATGATATGCTGCAGCAAGTTGTGACATTTACCAATGCAGAGATTCTTTCTCAAAGGAATAAATATAAACAGGAGTCTTATACCGTTTCACTGACAAATTTGTTAGAAATTGAAGCTCTGCTCGGTTTGTTATTGATCCCCGCAGCTATGAACAGCAACCATTTGCCAACTCGCATCCTATTCAATCCGTGGTGCCGTAGACACGGTTGATCAAATGTGCTCGAATATGTGTCAACCGAAAATCTAACAGATGGCCATTATGCATTTTTTATAACATGTTAAATCTAGTTAATATCAATGCCTATGCTATTTACGTCTCGAACAACTTGAGAAATAAGAAGAAGCCGACACTACGACGTGATTTTGTCATGAAGATGGGAGACCAACTTATGGGTCCATAAGTTGGTCTAGCATAGTCTAGGCTAAGGGAGCGATTACAAACGGTGACTTTGAGGCGTGACATCAAGGTTATGATAAAAGATATTCTTGGTGAGTCATCTGACCCTGAACGCCCTGTTCATTCTGTGACCAATGTGCGTAAAATATGTTACTTATGTCCATCAAAGGCTCGTAGGATGACAAAACATCGATGCATTAAATGCAGAAATGCCATTTGTGGATCGCACAATATTGACGTGTGTAGTAGCTGTGCAGAATAGTTATTTATAGTTAAATGTATTTCACATCAGTTGTTATTAAACCAAATTTAAATCCATGTAACCGGTTCCTATTTTCAATAAATACTTTTGATAATTTTCATGTTTTTCATTGCGTAGTCTGCCTGACGAAAGTTTAGTTACTGTGTCTACGAATATAGATTAGTTACCTAGGGTTAAAGGACCCGCAAATGATGAGACACTAAAACTTATAAAGTACTAACACATTTAGAAATATCGCCATTCTGAACCCAACAGTAATTTTCATGCCATGTGCACCAGTAGTAGCGTGAGGAGCCAGTCTGTAACCTTAATTTTTGACGCGTGTACGGAACACTTCTTAATATCGTATGAAGTGACTACTCTAATAAAGAGAAAGCGATCTATAAATGGACTAAAGCGTCCAGCAAAGGACGAGTTGACCCTGGGTACTTTGCATAGACGTGTTTTTATGGTGCTAAAATAAATTTACGAAAAATATTATCATTTGGGAACCGCCCCTACATGTGAAGTGAGGATGATTTTTTAGGTCTACCTCATTTTGTGGCATATCATTAGATAGGTCTTTTAAAAACGATGAGAGGTTGCTAAGACAATTTTTTTGATTTACGTATCCGTTTACGAATTATTCAACTTTAAAGTTTTTAAAACAGTTCCCCCTCTTAAACCATTTAAACCATTTATTTTTTACTACAAAATAAAATATACATACAAGATACAATCGTTTAGGAAATATTAAGTTACATTGTGTAGTAAAGGCTACCAGCTCAGTTAACGCTGTACTGAAGCACAGCACTGATTTTCAGCTGGCCCCTGACATTTGCGGTAACAGTTGCAAAATAAGGAAACACACAAGATGAAACGCAACACATTGATCTTTTAACATTTCAACATAAAATCTAAGTAAATCAATCTAAACCGAAAATATATATAAGTAACGCAATTTAAGTACACTAAATTACAACAATTACAACACAAAAAAAATGAACTACCCAATTTTTAAAGAAAATAACAATAAAAAAAAAAAACAAGAGTTTAAACGACAGCCGGACATTTACACACATACACAATGTTTAACAATACAAAGACGGGCGCGCGAAGGACACACAGTTCTGCTACAGTAATTTCTGTTGAGTAAGAAATTTAGTACGGAAATGATTTTTTAAAGTTATTTGGGACATGCTTTTACGCAGAGGTGGTGGTAAGTCGTTCCATATCTTTGTAGCAGAATACTTAAAGCCTCCCTTGTATTGAACGGTTCTGTGTGCTGGTATTACCAAGTTGTTTGCCTCTCTTCTGCGAGTATTTCTCAGTTGCACATCCTTTACCCATTCTAACTTTTCATATAGGTATTTTGGTATCTTTTTATGTACTATTTTATGTACCAGACATGTTAAATGTATCTTTCTACGAGCCTCCATTTTCAAGGTGTTGGCATCATTTAGATAGGGTGTAATGTGAGATCGTTTAGGCATGCTGTAACAGAAACGAGCGCATGCGTTTTGAACTCTTTGTATGGCCTTTTTGGTTTTTATATAAAGTCTAGGGCCATAGACAGTGTCACAGTAGTTAAATTGCGATAATATAATTGATTCTACTAGTGTCCTTCTAACAGGTTCAGAGAGGTACTTTCTAATATTATATAGTGTTTTTAATCTATAGAAAGCGCTTTTTATCTTGCAATTTATATGTTCAGCAAAACGAAGTTCACTATCCATTACCAACCCTAAGTTCACGGCAGTATCAACTCGTTGTACTTCTTGTCCACCCACCTTAATGCTAAACGACTGTGCAGACACTTTGTTACACTGTACCTTGGTACCCAATAGCATATATTTTGTTTTACTGGGGTTTAAAATTAGCGTGTTTCTGTTTGACCATTTGTAGATAGAATTCAGATCTTCGTTTATTAATTCTACTGATCTTTGTGTATGTTCAGGTTTAAATGAAAAGTACAACTGAGTGTCATCAGCATACAAATGTAGTTTGCAGTGCTTGACATAGTTAGGGAGATCTGAGGTGAAAAGGGTGAAAAGTATCGGACTTAAGACAGAGCCCTGTGGCGTACCCCTGTCTGTTTGAAGGGTCCCAGACTTATGCAACTCGCCTTGCTCCGATTCTATTTCGACGTATTGACTGCGGTTGTATAAAAAAGATTGAAACCACTTTCGTGATTCATCTGAAATTCCGTAATATGAGAGCTTTTCTAGAAGTAACTGTACGTTCAAACAATCGAAGGCTCTCGAAAAGTCTAACAGTACCAAAACGCTGCACATGCCAGCATCCGATGCCGCTACGATGTCATCACTGACTTTCGCAAGTGCTGTCGCAGTTCCATACCCACTGCGAAACCCTGACTGTATGTCCGGAAGAATACCCTCATTTTCAAGATACACAGTCAGCTGAGTACATACCAATCTCTCAACAATCTTAGACATGACTGGCAAAATACTAATTGGTCTCAAGTCTTTCAGTTCTTCTATTTTGGAACTCTTAGGGATGGGTTTTATTTTGGCAATTTTCCAATTTTTAGGGAATTTTCCAGATCTAATACTGTTATTGATAATATCTGTTATAGCTGGTAAGGTGATTGGCAGGGTTAATTTTATCATATCAATAGATATGGAGTCATGTCCACAAGCTTTTGTTTTAATACTTTGTATTATTTTTAGAATCCCTTCAGAAGTACATGTTTCAATGACAAACTGTTTACGTGTAAATTTATTTTGTATAAAAAACTGCAGGGTCTGAGTGTCAACAATGTCATCCCCACCAGGTATGTCCAAAAAAAAGTTGTTAATTTTATTTGGTTCACAAAGGTGATGAGGCACCGACGTTTGCATTTTACTGTTGCTACTAAGCGGGCATATACTCTTTAGCTGGTTCCACATCTGTTTTGGCTTGTCTTTATTGTTATTAACATAGAAGTTAAAAAAAGCTTTTTTCTCTCTGTCGATTGCTCCTGTTATATAGTTTCTTAAATCCCTATAATAATCTAGGTGAGCATTATTTTTGGAATTTCGAGCTCTATTCAAAGCTTTATCACGAAGAGTCATCATCAACTTTACGTTTTGTGTTATCCAGGGTGTTGGACGTGTGCCTGTTTTACAGCGTATTAATGGAGCATGCTTGTTGAAAAGGTTCAACAACATCTCATCAAACTGTTGTATTTGACAGTCAACGTCTGAGAAGGATATTATATCATTCCATGGGACGTTTTTGAGATCAATACAAAATTTTTCTTGATCGATGCTATGCAGTAAACGTTTAAACGTATATTTTGGAATTTCTTTAGGTTTCTCTATATTGAATTCTGATACTACCATGGCATGATCACTGAGAGCAGGATTATGATGAACACTAACCCTGTTACACAGACTAGGTGAATCGGTAATAATAAGATCTATAAGAGACGCGGAATTGTTGCCAATGCGAGTAGGGTCCCGAACAACCATTTCTAAACTGTGTTGTACCAGAAAGTGGCGTACCTCTCGAGCAGATGGTCTATCAGGTTGCAGAAAGTCAACATTAAAATCGGTCAAAAGAATCAGATGCTTACAGTAAGAAAACATACTCACCGATTCGCTCAGAGCCTCGATAGCAGCTCCCACTGAAGTAGACTCCGGTCTGTAAGCTGTACCAATCGCCAAACGTCTTAAAGCTAAAGAGCGGCTTGAAAAAAAATCGGAATGGAAGTCTGGCTTGCTTGCTTGACCTGCTGGTTTTATTACTATAGATATTACGATAGATATTCTCCTTTAAACCTATTAAGAGAATAGGCCTTACAAAATTGTTGCTAGTGTCAATATTGCTGGTTGATCGAATTGGTTTTCTCGTACTGGAGGCAGTAACATTAGATCACTAAATTTGAGAATAAAAGAGGCGAACATTTATTTTCTATTCTAAAGTTGTTTCAATATCAAGTCGATCTTACAAAGCATCTTCAATGTGACCATTGATACTTTGCCAATAAATAAAACAATATAATCATTCCGTATCACCACCTCAATCTTATTGTGTCACTATATGGAAAGAGTTAATTGTTTGAGAGAGTACTCTCTGTTCGCATGGCCCGGCACCTCTGAGGTTGGATGCTGTACGTATCACCACTAGTATATTTGAGTGTACTAACTTCCCCTTAACGATTGCCATAAATGTTCATGATAACCAGGACCGACGGTGACACAGTAATATTGGTGCACTGGAGCCCACTTTGCAGTGGCTATTCAATAATTGTTTAATTGTAATAAAGTATTTGAAACATTTCAAGTTATTTAATATAATTTCTATACATGTAAGTAATCTTAAAATCACGTAAGAGCTTTGTTAAAATAATTTGTGTTAACGTGAATTCATGTCAATTTAGTGTTCATCAATGTAGTAGCCAAAACCTCCGTTCTAAGGAGAGGCCTATGTCCAGCAGTGGACTGTTGAAGGCTGTTGATGATGATGATAGTGTTTATTTGTAGTAATTAACTACTTACAGTACTTATTTTGGTTTGTTATGTTTCAGGTATGTTCATCTCAGTTTACAAGCTGTGAATGGTTGCCACCGAATTCAACACTTTTAAGCAACATAGACAATAATTTCGAGAATTATGATGATGAAACCTATATTTAAACAACATAATCTACAAAACATATTCATATTATCATATTATTGAATAAAGGCTATAGAAATAAAGCAATGACGCAGTATTACATTTTAGACAAGGGTTTTATTTTATTTTTTTACAATACAATACCTGTTTGTGCGCGCTAATCTCATTGAGATTGGATAATAGAGAAACGCTTATTTCAGCACATACGGGCTGACCCGACCGGGGCAGTAAGACCTTTTTCAGACTAACCTAATGCCCGATGACGAAAGACAATGTGGTGTCGTGTTTTTTTGTTGAGAGAGAGATCGGATGCTCTATTATAGAGAAGCATCTCAATAGCTTATAAACGTATAGCCCAATACGTATAACCATACTTAGGGCCACCGCACACTAGCTTCTTTTAGCATCGGCGATCGGCGATTTGGCGACTGCATCGATGCTGCATCGCGTTTTAGCGACTTCCTGCGTTCGATCGCGGCATCGGAAACGCGCGTTTTAGCGACTGCTCAGATGCCATATCGATGCTCCCGGCATTCGAATGTGTGCGGAGATAAATGATAAATGATGATGATAAATGATGATGATGAATGATATTTATTTCTGTAAGTAAATCTTTTGAGACATTTTTACAAGTCGGACTTATAGCTAGAAGGCGCCGGCATTTACTACGACTCACTCTGGGAAGAAACGCCAAAACAAACCACAGAGGTGTCTTTTTCTTTTTTAAGTCCGTGTACAACATTAAAGAGAACTATGTGAGTGCAGTATAGGGTCTGGGTTGGCCTTTTGAAGCAAGGACCATAGTTTTGAGTCGACCTGTCCATACAGACGGCATACGGGCCCCAGCCATCGTGTAGCCTAACCGATGTAGTAAGGATCCACAACCCGGAACACGACACTGCCGCCAGCAGGACTCTTGAGTAGGCCGTGGAAACACTCAAAACCACCAGAAAATTACTAAAATATAAACTAACATTACAAGCCTACACTATACTCACATTTACAAACTTACACAAAAAAAAAAACTATACAATTCAATTTCGAGAGTAGCGTTCAGCTGCTGTGTCGTGCTTCTAAAAAGCGACTCAATCTCCGCGTTTGGCGTTTTTAAGAGTGCGGTGTAGAGCGTTCGGTCGCCGTATTTAGCTTCTAAAAAGCGACTAGTTGCCGATCGCCGATGCTAAAAGTAGCTAGTGTGTTGTGGCCCTTATTGCAAATGCAGACAATGCAGTATATGAGCCATGGTAGGGGTTAACAAGTATGTTAGCAGTAATGCAGTAGCATTGGCTGCATTTGCATTTCCGAAGATACTGGCAGCGTTCCCGCTTTGAATAGCTAGACTAATTCTTTGACCGAGGTAACTGCCAGCTCTTCGGTCTCCTGTGATGTCGACTAATCTTTTTGCTATTTCCTTGAAAATCTTAATAGCGCTAGGACCCCACGGCCCAAGGGTCTCGACACCGAATATATCTAACAATTCAAAGTAACACTTTTGTGTATTAACATTCTCTTTTGCTCATTTACATTTTAATTAACTGATGTAATTTATTTATAGATGACCTGAACTGGAAATCAAAATCATTATTACCTTTAATTATAACATTAATAAATTTAAACACGCGTGATACCCTTATAAAAATCATCGATCGATTAAATAATATTTAATATATACTCGTATATATATTATATATGTTTTAGCTAGAAAACAAATTTGACAGAGGACTGTAAAATTTCATATGAAATGTAAAAAGTTCACCGCTTTGATGTTGGAGGAGTTGACCGATTACAAGAGCAACAGTATTCCTTTGATTTCTACAAATGTTCAGACAATTTTCATAATATAAAATAACTTAACAACCCGCAAACACAAATGTGACATTGAGAGCGATTAATTGACAGTTAGGCAATATTGAGGGCAATCAATGTTGCCTAACTGATGTTGAGGATACATATGTGTTGACATGCCATTATTTTACTTCCAATGATAAAAACAAAGTTTATTGTATTTTTATTTATAACTAAACCGCTATATATATATATATATATATATACATATATATTGCTCACTTGCATTTGTGTCGTGACCGGAATATGTACAGATTTGTTTGACTATTTGGTAGAATAATTGTGTATAATAGAATGCACCTTTAAAGTGTTAAAAGTGTTAAATAAAATAATGTTATCCTTTCTCGATTATTTTTAACTAACGTGTGTTAATTTCAAAATTTCCGTTAAACTTCTTTACTGTGTACAAGTGAGCACG
This sequence comes from Phragmatobia fuliginosa, assembly GCA_932526445.1. Taxonomy (NCBI): domain Eukaryota; kingdom Metazoa; phylum Arthropoda; class Insecta; order Lepidoptera; family Erebidae; genus Phragmatobia; species Phragmatobia fuliginosa. The sequence continues at coordinate 6,551,163 of OW052064.1, read as the reverse complement.
TAAGGTTACGCGTGCAATTCAAATAATAATAAAGTAAGCAAATGGTCTCATACGATGTCTTTCCTAATGGAAAAAGAAGTATAAGCCCCACATAAATGTGAATATTTGCATATATAAAATATACGGGCAACGTATATTTTTCACCCACAATTAGGAACCTTACAGCGAATATTAAAGGGTAACATCATTTTGCACAAATGCCAAATCAACAAACTGTAATATTCCAATACTAGGCTTGGGTCCCCTCTCAGGATAGGGTTAAGATTATATTTCCTCACGCTGGCCGAGTGTGGTTTGAGAACTGACCTCCGATCGTGGACCTTGCTTAATCTCGGTGATTATTTCTTATCATCTAGAGCAACTTGATTATGAGTGCTCGGGTGACATAAGCCACATGAATCTCATCATAGTTTTATACGATGGGGTTTTATATCCAGTTTTTAAATTAAATAATGTTTAAATTGAGATAATCATCAAGTGTTTCGAATAAAACAAAAAGTTCTTAGAGACCACATTACACATATTATTTTGTATATATCTATCTAGTATATATATTTTTCACATAGTTGATGCATGAAACATGCTAAACCTTGAAAAATGTTTTCATTTATAATATATACTAAATATAAAGTTAACGTTAAAAAGCTGATCCCAACTGTAAAGTAAACTTCATCTCATTACGTATAGAACTGTCACATGCCTCCAATTTAATTTCGTGGAAGTATAATAAGATCCGTTCTGAATTAATATAGGTTTTTGAATAAGGTATCACGCGTGCAAACCTCGTTTACACGCCTTTCCCGCACACGTATTTTTGCAAACACAATCTCGCATTTTATATAAATTGCTATTGAAGTGTTGTTTCGAAGCAAAAATTTCTTTAGCCGATGTTTTTCACGCATCAAACTTTACCTACATAGAGTGCGCGTAAATTCCAATCAGAAAATAAGTTTAGTAATTTATATATGCGACATTTCATGTAAAAACGTGGGGAAAACAATATATTACATCACGTTATTATCATCTAAAGTTCTATTTAGAATTAAAGACTGGAAACATTACATTACAATTTTCTAGTTTATAAATAACCGAGCATGTATATTACGTACAAATCGACCTTTCGGCGTTCACTGCTGGACGTAGGTCTCCAAGAATCGCCAATTGGTCTTGGCTACTCAGCATCCATCATATTAGATAGAAATCCGATAAAGTCCCTAAAGACGTAATTTGAATGGTTTTTGATTTAAATGATAGAAATAAATAATGTCCGTCTGTATCCTTTTGATATAGAGACAAGCGTATTGCTATTACTTTTGAACTACTACTACCATGATGCCTACAGTAAAACAAATCTCAAACAAATATCTATGTTCGATTTTATGTAGGTCGGTTTCCGCACTCAGTCTTATATGTGGACCATTGTACTTGAGGGCGGCCATCACTCCAGCCAGCCTGGAATGTCACAATGCGTACTAACGCATTGTGACATTCCAGTATAATTTCCGAAGTGGCATGTACATTTACAAACAAATATCTATTATAGTAATACTTTATTAAAGAGTGGCCAACGGCCAACGTCATAAGTATACGTTCAGGTGTACTCTTTGAAATCATTGTTTTTACTATGAATTAGAATCAATAAAAGAAGGATACCTACTTGTTATAGGGCCAAAACAATAATTGACTAAACAAACTACTCAGTTCACGAACAAAACAATAAGACAAAAGACAAGAATACAATAAGCGTCCTTAGACCTCGACGAGGCTCTCTTCAAAACACGTTCGAATTCGGTGAAGTTCAATTTGTCTAGCGCCGCAACAAGGTATCATTTAATCATAAAATGGAGTCTGGATTCAAAAGTGAAAGAGTTACTTTAGCGCAAAAGAGGGGTAAAATTTATTTATCAGTTTTTGTCGATGTCTAATGATAATTGTAAATTATTATTTTATTGATATAACACATCTATATGACAATCACAAACATACTATGTTTAATCTTTTACACTATAAAAGAGATAAATTCACCAGATAATAAAACGATTTTTATCTTGTTCTTATTTTTTAAGTTATCATAATGACTTCATTTGCATATCAGCGACACTAGGGACTATTTTTCGGTAAACAGCTTTGTCAGTATTCTTTCTTTAGCAGATACGGTCTCGACTCAATTTTCCGAGGTACCCAAGAACTTTAATGTCGTTCACATTAATGCCCAAAGCATTACGACGCATTTCAACAATATTCTAAATAGCTTTGACAGTACAGTACGAACCTACACGCCATCGTTATATCGGAATCTTGGCTAAAACCATACCTATCTACCGAGTCATGAACTACGGAACCCTAAAAAGTAAAATAAGTAATAATCAATAGCTTTATTTACGTTGATAAAGGTCCAATCACGTCAGACTATAATTTAATAGAACTTATTTGCCAGATCCAACAAGTGTGACATTCATTCAACTTTTATCGAAAAGCAAAAACAAAACTACTTTATGCTTCACAAAGTGAATAAAACAAATAGTCTGAGTATTTCCGACAAATATAAATGACGGTCTTGTGCTAAGGGATCATAGATCACAGAAAGTTTCCAACAGTCGCAAGTAAAGTTAGATATCACTACGACTCTCCGGTGACACGCCATAATGTGACTTTTTGAAAGAACTTACTTCAGTTATTTTTATGGTTCGATTACTCAAAAAAAAGAATCGTAATAATGCTCCTGTTTTTTCTATCAATATGATGGAATGGTTTCGTCAATTTATAGAAGTATTAGGTTGAAAATAATATGTAAAATATCAATTTTTCATATTATATTTTTAATAGAAAAGAAAGGACAACTAATATTATGTAATATAAACAAATATTCACCGAAACAAAAGTTTACAGCGTGGTATAAGAAATGGAATTGTCACTATTGTCAGAAATTATTATTACAGTAAATCTTATGTATATCTAGTGAGGATACTTTTTAGAAAATATACGCAAAGAACATTGTACGGAACCTGCGCTATAGTTTTTATAGTTTCAGAAATAAGTGGCTGTGACATACGGACGGACAGTGTAAAAATGCGCTTTAAAGTTGAATAACTTGCAAAACCTCAATCTCGTTTTAGCAACCTCCCAATTTTTTAAAAAGGCCTATCTAATGATACCCCACACTATTGGACACGACTTTAAATCCGCGCGTCATTATGGATAGGTACGAAACACCTTTTTTTAACGTGTTGAGATTTTTAAAGGCCCGGTGTGGTGTCGGCGCGTGGTGGTTGCACTCACGCGGGTGGTGGTGACGAACGGTACGGTACATGCGTACGTTGCCTCCTCGCGGCTGCTACTGAAGTCGATGGATGGTAAAACCTGTCCCGTCCATTAGAGAATGACCGGTTGTGGAGCCTCTTCAACGGCAAAATCGGCATGCGGAGTCTCCAGCCAGAACGACCATCATGGTATAAAGAGCGGCATCACGCTGCTCGAGTATCTCATCGCCTTATTCTATGGGTGGCCTGACACGCACTTTGTCGATTTTTTTAGAATCGATAGATTAAAATGTTATTGTACACATCTAACTTATTACATTTCAATAAATAAATAAAAATTAAGGGAATGTTTGTAATTTTAAATGAAAAGATCTTTGTTGTTCACATCTCAGTGCTGTTCATTGTTCATGCTGAAACATAACAATAAACATCAGTTAACGTCATATTTAATTATTTTAAAGATAAACTTTCAAGCTATCAGGCCATTTTTTATGAGCAAGGCTAGGTGAAATTACTTTTTAACAAAAGTTTTCTTGTTAAAACAGTCTTTAGTTCCCAATCGTATTAGGTATACAGGTAAGAAATCAGAAGTTTGTTATTCTTTTCTGATCCCGTAGCGTGATGTTATACAGCAGATGCTAATTAGTTTTCCATTAAACAGTATAGGTACAGATAGATAGAAACAGGGTAGATAGCTCACAATGTATGACAGCGTGTGTCTATCTCTAAAGGTACTCTCTCTCTCTATACTGAACTATTTTAGCACTTTTGAATTTGAATATTTTTTTCTAGATTATTTTTATGAAACTTTAATCATTAGTGCAGCATACATATAGACCCTCCCGGTCGTAGTCGTCGGATCCCACCATCCTATCACCAACCGGGACGACGAGCCGCTCCGCGATTAATCACGACCTGACCACGTGGACACTGACACTGTGGGTCTGTCACTTCTCGAACTAGCTTTCGCCCGCGTGTATCTCGATTATTGAAGTAAAAAGTAGTAGAGATCAAGAGGTCTCGGGTTCATGCAGGAATTTTTTATTAACAGCCCGGAGTATGGAAGTTTGATAGTGAATCACACTACTGCCTCAGAAAGTATGTTATGTCGTCGGTTCCGGTTGTCATAAACATATATGGCAATCGTTATTGGGAAGTCAAAAATTTAAAGTGCCCTTAAATATACTGTACATATATATACCTCCGAATTTTAGTTCTCCCTCAGGGTTGCGGAGATCTGTGGAACACCGATATTCAGGTAAAACTGGTTGACCTTGATAACTTTGTCTGGTAATTCTGAAAGTATCACATTTCAAAACATAAATTAAATACACAAACAAGAATTTATAGGTAGGTCTTAACGACCCTTTCTGAATGTTTTTACTACTTCACAGATTTCTCCCATTCCTAAAATAAATCGTAAATGTATTTAGATAACGATGTCGTTTTCTTTATGAAGTCTTGGATTATCCAATTTAACTTTGATGTTTTGATACGTTCATTGGAGCGAAATTTAAAACGAAATAAAATTAACGATATAGTACACCGTCTTTACTTCGGGGAATGCTTCTTGCGTGCCGAACAAGCAAAGTAGAAAAGTAAGATTAAGTGACGATAAACAAGATTTTCACAAAAAAGAGGTGTATAAACGATTTCTTCGAACGTAATGGCACATACTCATATAATATTAGGTACGCGCAAACACAATTTCTCTTTGCGGGGTCTGACAGATGAACGTGGCGGCTTAGCTTATTAACTCCACGAACTTGGCCGTGCAATTGTGGTTAGTGACATCAAATTAACTAACACCACTCAGCCTGGAGATGAAGAGTACACAGAAATTTTAATGATTGTCTGGAATTATTCAATAGACAGTTAAATCAAGCATTTAAAATTATTTCACTTAAAATAAATTACTTTTATTACCTTCACTTACATGTTTTTTTTTGTAATTGACTTTTATAAGCGTGTTTCTTAGTTTATTAAACTATAATTATTATGACTCTCTTTATTACAGATAGACATGTCAATCACATTCATAAAAATATAAAAAAAATACTTTTTTTTAATGAATAGCATACCACTGACTTAGGGTATAGGGACCGGTGGTTAGGGCTCCAAATAAAAGAACGCCCTCATAACAAGTGCCGTGTCAAGGAGGACTGCCTTCAAAGTAAGACCCTGATCCAGTCGTCTAACTTGAACCTCGTTAGGTGTTCGTGGAGGCTTTTGGATATTAAATCATGTCCTAAAACTACTATCAGAACTTGATCACCAAATAAATATATCGACAATCTCGTGAGGTATATCCAAGTATATTTTATTTTTCTTTTTCAAACGCGAGATTTTTGACGTAATACTAATCGATGTATTACCTTATTGGCAAGAATAGTTCTGCCTGAGATAATAGATTGATCCCAATACAAAGTAGCACGACTATTCATTCACCGTCAGATTGTGATATTCGCCCTCCTTTAAACCGTCAGTAACAATACTGTAATAGTTATACCATAATACTGTAATACTATACACTATATAGTTATAAATAAGAGTTATACTGAGTCTAAAAATAAAGAGCACTTACGGAAAAGCTATGTAGGATTGCATTATCTTTTGGTTTGTATTCCTTTGATCCATATGTTTTATATTGTCATTCACATTATACTAGGTCATCCAATATTTCTTTTTATAAGAATTTATAAGAATGTATTTACATGACGTCTAATTTGAATGCCATTCGTCTAGATATACGTTATACACTACACCTTTAGAAGGAATATCTAGGATTTGAAATATCGAAAATAGGACTGTAAACAAATGAAACTAAAGTTTAGTGATGTTAACAACAAAGTGACGGCCAATGTGTTATAAGTTTAACCACCGTGTCTCTCTGAATGTTGAACTGTTAAGACATAACTCCTTAACGAATGGACTAAAGAATATTAATTGGGATTTAAATAAAAGATAATTCACTGCTTCACGTTCCTTTACATGATATGGTCCTTCAATGATGGGGCGTCTCAGAGAAATAAACGACAAACAGACAGACAAAATCCAGAATCAACAACCACTTAACATATAACAGAAAAATCACACCCACTGGTGATGTACAATACACAAATAGTTAATAAAGACAGAATAAGCTAGTCAAAACAATCATTCACAATAAAAAATTGTAACTAAATAATTGTGAATAAATTAAGGAAAGTTTCTAAAAATAATTAAATAAAAACTAGAATACAAATAGATAAGAAGATACACTAAAATAAAGAATTTATGAAAGTATCGATTGTGTTGTAAAAATAACTGTATTAAATGTAACACGAAAATATATATATGTATATTGTAAATATAATAAAATAACAATACTTGGTATAAATCCAATGCAATATTATAAGTGTTAGACTTTAAGTACTAGACTAGTTGTATAAGATCTTGTCTTATGGACGGGGAAAAGTGGCGACGTCAAGTACAGACCTCTTAAGAAAAAAAAAAAATAGACGAAAGTCCTTTAGAGGACGTTGTCCTTTTAAAGCAATAAAAAGAGAGTGATGGGTTTGAAGAGCAATATTATCGCAGTATAGCCAGTCCTACTCTACTTGTTGTCAAAGGGACAAGTTGTCTAGTGTTACGTCATGTAAACATGTAGGCATCAAACTACCCGAAATAAAAATCCTAACCACATGAATGTCGAGTATACCTACAGACCGTGTAGGTTGTGCGTAGAGATTGCAAATCCCGGACGATTTAATAATCCCGGGATCGGAGCGTTCCCGGGATCCCTGTACTGATACCGGGATTATACGAAAATTTGAAATATTTTAAAAATAAACACAATTTAATAAAGAAAACTAACTTTTAATAGATAACAAAAGGAAAAACAAAGAAACAAATATGAATTATAACAAAATGAACAAAATAGTTAACAAAAGTAAATATATAAAAGTAAAGAGTATCGAGTTATAAAGGTATATGTCTCTTTTGTTATGTTTACTACTATTGTCAAAAATTTCAATGCCTAATTAGTCAGCCAAAGAAAAAGCGTCGGATCACGTTCGAGTTATAAAGCCGTATATATTATGTCTCTTTGGTTATGTTTACCACTATTGGCAAAAAATTCAATGCCTAATTAAGAATGAATTTAAGAATGTTTATTATTTTTAGAACAATGTTATTAACTTTGTCGAGTTTAAAGAACTGACGGTTAAGATTTGAGTGGAACAAAAAAGGTTTTATTAGCCTAGATTTTTCTTTTTCAATCCCGGGAAATTTCATGATTGTGGGTCAATCCCGGGATTGTAATACCGAAGAAAAATCAGTCCGGGATTCCGGGATCCCGGTATTCAATCTCTAGTTGTGCGACAAGAAACATAGTCGTTTACTTCATGTTGATAGGCAGGTAAACGGCGCAGCACAGTCGTCCGGAACGGGAACGCAAACTCAGCCGGACACCGCTATGTTGCCACTGTCTCATCGTCGTTACACGTTATGAGTAATTAAATAAATACGCAATACAGCAAACAGAGACATTCTTTATAACCTAATAGAGCAAGAGCCCAGAGCCGCCAGACCTACGTCGTTAGTGCAAAGCTGAAATTTTCAGGATTATTAGTACAATGTCTTGTTAAGATGTATGTGTACCCATTACCTTAAAAGCGGGGCCGTTTCTGAGGTAGCGCGAAGTACAGATGGATAAAAACCTTACTTATCTACGTTAAAGGTGCAAAGCTAGTATTTACATATTTTATCAAGAATATTATTTAAAATTAAAATTCATTACTGCCAGACACTTTCCGTGGGCCATTACTTCTGCCAGACGTCTTTAAAGTTGTGAAAAAATTAGGTAAACTACGTTATAGTAGCAAAACTAAATTTTATACATATTATCTAAGGTAGGTACTATTTTAAGACCCTTTGTTTGCGGCCAGACCAATCCGAAGGGCCATTCATCCCCCCAGACACCTTTAAATATTTGTAGTAATTAAGAAGCTGAGGTATATCATCTTTGGTATTACTTCAAGAATAGAATTGTAAAATATTATATGGTTTTTACACGCTTTTTATTAGCTTCACCTGTATGTTTGTTTGTTTGTAACTAACTCCTTTGGGTGCGATTTTAACCCACTTGGACCCACACACATAAAACGTGGGGTGCTTTCTGACAATATTTCAATAACGTCGCCCTACGCTTTTTACATTGAAATTATTTTCTATTTTTAGGTTAAAAGGCTATTTGTTTAGTTTTTTAAAACTAATCTTTTAGAAAAATACAAATTTGTTTAAAGATTTTATTAGTTTTTTTTTCATATTGGTGTATTGTCATCGGTCCCCGATAAATCTACAAAGTTTGAACGAAATCTGGCCGTTAAAAGTGGGTCAAAATCGCACCCAAAGGAGTTAGTTACAAACAAACAAACATACAGGTGAAGCTAATAAAAAGCGTGTAAAAACCACACACTACTGCATATAGACTGTATATATATACCATCGTATAGCGTGCCGCGGCGACGCGTCGCCGGTCGCCAGGCCAGAAATCTATTTTACGTGCGCCTATAGATGTTTCACATCAAAAACTATATTTTCAGTAAATTATTAAGTTTTAGGCAGTATAAATACTTTGCGTGTGCACACATTGAGGAAATGTTTAGAAATTTTCCAATTCAACCGAATCTAATTAAACAGAGATTAATACTAATATTCTGGTGGGAATGTCCATCGGATCCGATATGAGTATATCGCCTGAACACTGTGTCGTATGGCACCGCCTCTGCGCCCTACTTAAAATATTATGCGGTGTTTACAACAACTAGCGCTTGAATGAGACGGTGAAAGGATGTCTAGAGCTATTCATGATAATTTTTTGTAGATGATTTGATGATAGTTGGTGATGATTTAAATAGTTTAGAGCTGTGTTAGAAGGTAAAACATGCGTTGAATTAAGCACGTTAATCTTTGCGCAAGTGGTTATTTAATGTTGATATTTCTTCGCATGATATATCGAAAGAATTATCGATGATCGAATATTATCAAAGTAAAACGATAGGTTTAGGTTGGTACCATAATAGTGATAAACTTCATTTCCCCACAAATACAGAAAAACCTGTAAGGAACTAATAAGGCGTATTATGTTATGATTAAATGCACAAATATACAATCCTGTAGGAATACTGTACAATAACATCAAAAATATTACTGCTGCCCTGCCTTGTTGGTCTGACCACCAGACACAACGTCATCTAGTCCCAAACTAAAACCATATAGTTTGGGACTAGATGAGGTTTTTTTTTTTTTTTTTTTTTTTTTTTATTTATTTTACATATAAGTTAGCATATAACAATTTAGTGTTGGGAACCTCCTTTTAAGCTATGATTGCTTGTGTCAGGAGATCCCACTCTTCCATAACAAACAAAGTGAAACTTATACATAATTATACATGCGAGGTTGTGTGTACGTGCGTGTGTGTGTGTGTGTGTGTGTGTGTGTGTGTGTGTGTGTGTGTGTGTGTGTGTGTGTGTGTGTGTGTTGGGATAAGTGGATGAATGAAACACTAGTATACGTGCTGTAAAACGTAAACGTAACGTTTAAACGTTGTGTTTAAGATGTCCGAAATATTTATTTATTATTATTTATTATTGCTAAAATTATGTTTGTGTAAATTAAGTTGGGAAACCGAGATCCCAGTGACATTTTGCGGTTCTGGGCAAGGTTTATTGATACACTTCAATGTTTACATAAAATACGTATACTATATATATACACAAAACGTAGAATTACATATATTCACGGACGCGGCACACAGTGCGTGTGGTACATTTACCTATCGTACCTACTCTGATGACTAAATGTAAATGTGCTCTTCTGATAATTTCCACACTGGGTGGATCCAATATCTTCACATTAATGAGTTGCAGCAAAACGTCACGTCACGTAAAAATCACGTCCATGCCGTATCCGTTCCACGCCTGAGCCACGCCTTAAACCTTACGCCGTTTGTGTGTATTTCACGCCTAAGGGCAACCGCAGACTAGCTACTTTTAGCATCGGCGATCGGCGATTTGGCTACTGCATCGATGCTGCATCGCGTTTTATCGTTAACGTTTATCGTTAACGATCGTTAATCGTTAACTACATGGGCGTCGTGCGGTCCATGGTCCTCTATGGGGCACCCGTTTGGTCTGAGGACCTGGAGGGTTCCTCCCGCTGTAAGGCTCAACTTAGGAGCCTGCAGCGGCTGATGGCCATACGGATCGTACGGGGCTACCGCACCATCTCGTATGAGGCAGCGACGGTCTTGGCGCGATCTCCACCCTTCGACATTCTGGCCGATATGTACACGATGGTCTATGACCAAATTCGTTCTATCGGTCGGGACGCCGAGGGGACAGCGCCGGATCTAGAGCCCGGAATGCTACGGAGGAACGCACATGCTCAAGCTCTGCAGTGTTGGCAGGCACGGCTTGAAATTCAGGGCTGTGCTAGCCAACTGCTGTCGGAGCCGTTCTGCCGAACTTCGAAGCGTGGGTAAAGAGGACCGGCTGTGTCACCTATCGATTAACTCAGATACTCACCGGTCACGGTTGTTTCGGTGAGTATCTGAATCGAATAGGACGGGAGGCTACAGCACAATGCCACCATTGCGGGTCTGACCGGGACTCCGCCCAGCACACGCTGGAGGACTGCCCTGCTTGGGAGTCCGGGCGTCGAGTCCTGGTCGGACAGATCGGACGAAACTTGTCACCGCCAGCATTGATCGCGGCAATGCTGGCGAGTGGCGAGGGATGGGAAGCCGCGGTCTCCTTCTGTGAGAATGTTATGCTCCAGAAGGAGTCCGCAGAGCGGGATCGGGAAAGGGCTGATCCCGCTCGAAGGAGGCGGCGAAGGGGACGCGGTAGAGGCCGCTAGCTCCCCAATCGTCGCTTAAGGGTCGCTGCGGTCACATCCTGGGGAAATGTGACCGCTGCAAACGACTCGAGATAGGTGACACCCCCGGTGCGGCCGGGGGGTGTCGTTTAAGGCGGGTTGATGTTTTGCCTCTTTCTGTACAGAGCGGTGAGAGGCGCAACAACATCCTGCCCCGGGGGTGAAACTAGTCACCCCGGGATGTACTTCAGACGTTGAGGTACGGCAGGGGGGACACCAGAAGCTGCTGACGCGATCCTGGTGTTCCTCTCTGCCGAGGTAGGCCGCCGCGGGGTTTAGTGGGTAGACCGGTTGCCCGGGAGTCCCACACACGCCCTTCGTTTACCCCACGAAGGGTATGGTGCGAAAAGCATTCCCCGCGTAAAAAAAAAAAAAAAAAAAAAGTCACAACTACTCGATTTTAGTTTAGTTTATTTTAGTTACTTTCATAGTATCATGTCATACGGCATCCTGCTTTTGCTTTGGAGACGTGCTGCAGAAATAGAGTCAATTTTTATTCTGCAAAAAAGAGCCATTAGAGCTATATATAGTCTCCGATTGTTAAGGAGAACAATATCATGACAGTTCCTTGTCAGTACATCTATGAAAATATAATGTATGTTCGAAAAAAATTACATGTCTTTAATCAAAGATGTGATAGACATGGGTATAATACAAGGAATAAAGATAAATTAATTTAACCACGTTTTAGACTCTCAAAGGTGCATTCATCTTTTATAGGATACGGTATTAAATTTTACACGGTGGAGTGTATGGCGGGTCGTTCGGCTCCCTACGATATGGTTGAACTGGACGATGGCTAGTGCATAGGTCATGCTCGTGATACGGGCGCCGCCAGTCGGGGCTGGTCATCTCACAACTTCTATTTATTGTTTAATTATTTTTGGACACTACCTGTGTAAATATCAACATCGTTACATTGTCCTCACACTTAAAAAAATGCCCTAAGCAATGTAATCAAAAATTGTAAAAACAATGTTGGAAAAGAGTGTCCCTGGAGTTTCTTGTCTGTTCTTCTTCATAGGATCTACGAATTGGAACAGACAAATAGCTTCACGACTGACTACTGACTGACTACTTGACGTTTCAAAAGTGCCGTTGTATGGTTTATTTGAAATAAATGGTTTGATTTGATTTGAACTACGTGTCGTATCGGAGCTTACTTGTTGCGATACCTAAACAACTTACGTATACAAAAAATTAGTTGCACATAGGGCTGCTATCAGTGGAAGAGTTGAATAAGTCAACGCGTATGTTAGCGTGGCTAGTTCAACTTGATTCATTTCCCAATGAGTATAATAATTTAAAATGTAACTGTCCTTAATAAGTAACACACGATATTGTTAGCAAGTAAACATGACTTCACTCAACTATTGTTTCAACAACAGCATAAGAAACAACTGCACGCTGGTCTCCAATTATCTTTGGCTCTTATGTCAATATGGACAATCCTCCAGTTGAACGATTGGAAGCTGGTTTCCCTTTCATCCGATGTGAAGTGGACTACGCAGGACTGTTTTATAACTTGCGCCTTTAATTTAGAGCTTGTCATTACGTAGGCTGTTCAAGAGTATCTTTCAACACTAAATAAACTAGCCCATATATTATAAGAAAAATGTTTGTAGGCACTATGAGGGAAATAAAGAAAATGTTTAAGAACAATTTAGATCATACTGGCTTTCGCCCGTGGCTAGGCCCGCGTGTATGTCGGTTATCACGGTAAAAAGTAGCCTAAGTATGTCCTTTCCCAAGTTCAGTTCCATCTTCATACCAAATTTCATCAAAATCGGTTCAGTGGTTTAGGCGTGAAAGCGTAACAGACAGACAGACAGAGTTACTTTCGCATTTATAATATTAGTAGGGATAATTAATTATCTGTCAAAAGAAACTATTGTTCGATATCGAACTCATATAGGTACAATATATGTTGTTATCCCTTGCCTCGATAGATGGCGTTGATGCTAAATTAGATCGCAATATAATTTCATTCGCACTGTTAGTATAAGTAGGATAATTTTTTGATGATTGTAGTCGAGCTTTGATTACCCGTTTGTTTATTATACTCGTAATAGCGAATTGTGGTGACCTCTGTTGGCAATATACGTGTTGTTTATATAACCCGCGTATTATTTACCTCGCTCAAGAACCGGGTCCATATTGACTATTGAATTTAAATTTATTCTACTATATACTCCTCATTCCGGGGGCTTGTAGGAAGCAGGTGTAAATTCCACCTTTATTGTGTTGTGGCTAGAATGATGTGTTATTGCATTTTTTTTTCTGCAGAATTAATAAATTATACCAGATTTTTTATATTCCACATGATAATCCCTGTTATAAGTAGGTACTCTACACATGATTTGCATAAGTTAATAAATCTATTTGCAATTTATCATTATCATCATTAGCCTATCCCAGTTCGCTAGACATAGGCCTCTCTCCCATTGTACACCACTCTGATTCATTTAGTACTATACCCCTATATAATTTCTGCATCATATTCATGTTTTATTGAGTAGAAAGTTTAGGCTTAAAAATAAAAAAAAATAAGGAAAATATTCCATCCATTTACTCATCATCATCATCATCATCATCAGCCTATCGCAGTCCACTGCTGGACATAGGCCTCTCCAATTGCACGCCACTTAGTTCGATCCTCGGCTACTCGCATCCATTTACTCAAGTCTTTAAAATTTGATCAACAATATAAATGAGAATTTCTTTGTGAAGTTAGCTTCAAAATACTTTCTCTCCTTAATAAAGATGTTTAAAGCTTTAAGTCCAATGACTACTGAACCTTGCACGAAATTCATTGCTGTGATGTTTGGGGCTCAGTCCTACGTAAACACTCCAAGGATTTAGTTGAGTGTAAACTTTGGTTTTATATAAGTTATAGATTCTATAAAACATCTTAGATATAACTATGGCACGCAATATTTATACCTCCCAAGGGCAAATAAAGTTAGAATTGTTATACGTATATACAAAATGATATTAAGTCTATGATTATTATATTACTCATGGTTTATATAAATTATTTTTGGTTGAAATTTTAGAATTAGTAATAATAATAATTAATATAATAATTAAAATAATAAACTAGCAACACTAATAATAGCATTAAATTCACACAATTTTTTTTCAAAAGTAATTTATTTTCGGGATATTCAGACCAATATAAACTAAGTAAAGAAATATAAAAGAAATAAAATGGATAACTATAATAAAATACAGTAAAAATAAAACTGAAATAATATTTTAAAAGAAAATACTTTCGAAACAAACATGACGTTAAACATCATGTCAAAAATGTTTATACTGAAATTTTTTTCGGATGTTGACTAGAGCTAGAGCTTGCCATCCCCGGATGCAGAAGTTCTGGCTGTTGCAGAGGCGTCAAGCTCATTTTCCAGCGACTAGTTTTTCTCTCCGTCGACGTCGCCAATACCAGTACGTTGGCAGGGGAGAAGCCCGCTACCGACCAGCTTGAGTTCTCGAGGACCACTGACCTCGAACAAGGCCCCCGCTACCGGTGGTGATGTGCGCCGCATGAAGTGGACACATTCCATATATGAGAATGTCATGTGGACATATTTTCGGGCTACAGAGTTGGGGACGAACCTTACTGAGTACCGTGTAAGACTAGTCTCTTTGTTACAGAAGCTTGAGCCAGCTGTCAACGTATCGGCACAACGACTGTCGGATCAAGTACGAGCTATACAGCGCTGTCACCTGCTGGATGATGCTGTACTTGAAAGGATTCGCTCTGACATACGGAATACTTTGACTATCCCTTCTTCGTTACATAATATGGACTTATTGGACTGGGTAGCTGACACATCACATTTACAACATAGTGAAAATGTTGATGAACATATGGATGGTGCAGTTATATCCGTAAGTACCCAATGTAATAAAAAGATAAGGAGCGCTTTTCAGGATGCGATTCAGGTGTACCGGCATGTTAATTATAATAAAAGACCCCGGTTACCTCGTTTTTATTTATATTCATAAACGGAATTTAGCGTTGACGAGTGCCCTGGATTCGTGTATGGTACGGCCATTGCTATTTGTCGAGTAGAAGGTGTTGAATTTAATGAACATGTCACTACTGCTTGACCCAAAAATACTTTGCAAGCTTGGCAGTGTAAGATAGAACGTCGTATAGCTGAGACCAGGACACTCATCGCCAAATTAATTGCCTTTAAATCTGGTAATGTGCAAGCGAGAGTCATGCGTTTTGTAAAACAGGCATTTTTGGGGACTACCATCAGTCCTCAACAGTATATGTCAAGTGTCACAGAGCGCATAGACTTGTTAAAGCAAAAAGTTTATCCATGGGCAAATAGGATAAGTTGGTTTATAAGACGATCAGATCGGTATAGCCAGAATCGCAGGTTTCAAAGAAATGAGAAGTGGGTGTACCTTGCTAAACCCACTAGACCCACAGCAAAACTTTCCTGCCTGTCAATCCTGTCTTGGGTACCGTTTCATTTCGCAAGTGGAAATTCGGTCTATGAGATTTGCGTTAGCTCGCGTGACACCCATACATCGAGCTTCTTCTTCAACCAGCTTAATGCAAATGATTGTAAACGGTTTTTTGTGGAATCTTTAGATCTTGGGCAATCAAAAAAGTGCTTACATGACGGCTGGACTCGACATTGTCCATGATTTTATCGACATTTCCGACAATTGGCGTTCCAGTGCATGACAATCTTTGACATAGAATTTACCGGAATAGAACCAAAATTGTACATAATTGGCTTTAACATTGTCAGAACCATAATCACTCTTCATATTTTAAGCTGTAAAATATGGCATATTTTCTTTTGCTAGTGTCCATCTTTGACGCGCTCAAACAAAACTGAGTCAACTAATCACATAGCTCACAAAACAGTTTTTAGTTCGAATTCTCATATTTCTAATGTTCCATTCAGTGGAACCCTACATTGTACTTATACAACGCGAGATAAAGATTACTTTTTAGTTATCTGTATCTCGCGTTGTATAAATTTTTTTTTTCTAGTAAAGGTAAGAAAAGGTTATCAATTATTTTAGAAAATTAAATGTGTGTGATAGTGTGTGTTCGTGTGTGTGTGTCTTTGTCAAGGAAAGAACTAAAACCGCTATATCGGACTCCGTCTGGTACCTATACCGACTAAAAATCCACTTTTAAACATTATTTTTATGATTTGTAGATACGTCTTATCTCTATCAAACATATGTATGTCTAACAGTACTTCCGTTGCAGTACTTGTAGCATTCCAGGTATTGAACAAATTGCATTTACAAATTTTCCTGGTTCCATAGTCTGCTAGAGGATAATTCCACCTTATTTCGCATCGAGCTAAAACGGGGCACACGAAGAACATGTGTTCGGCGTGCTCAAGAACTCCTGAACAGGACATGTACTTCGGGAAAACATAGCGTTTGAAGCGATAGAGGTACGCTCGGATACAGCCATATACTGAGAGTATCTATGTTAAGTAAAAGTTGACTTCACCATGGTTTCGTTTCAGCAATTTTTGGTATGAGACAATGCGTAAGACGATTGCGAAATGTTCCTCTGTTCTAAGTTCATCAGAACTCGACGTAGTTAATCGTAGTCGGTAGAGAGCTTGTCGCTTATCGGCTAGCATCCATGGAACATTTTCAATAAAATTAAGAACATATATTCGTATCACAAACGCATGGTATAAATCGCTTTTTTGGAATGGACAATAAACATTTAAAATTGGTTATTATTTTATTTACATATTAGAACAACCATCTATTTAGAATACAGAACAGAACACACAAAACTCTGAACAATTACTTAACATTTTCATTTACATAGTAAAAAAATATAAAGTTTAAAAAAAACTGGGCATTTCTTAAGTATCATCCATGCTTTTCGTACATGCAAAGTAGTTGAACATTGAACAGGATCTTTCACCAGTATTATTTGCATCGTATCTGCTTTATTTCTTCATTTATCCTTATAAAATCTTATTTGGGGCATACCTCTGGGAATGATATACCCTGATTCTGTTACTTTTCTCACAAATGGAGTAAATTTCAAAAGTTTTGAATCCCTAATGACGTTTATTTTTACGTAAAGTTATGTTGCTCGTTGTTCCAGACGAGTATTTACCTTTAATCTTTAGACAAACTTGGAATTATGTTTTTTTTTTAATTCAGTAATCTTGTTTTATTATAATACTTAATAATTTCAGATCGCCAAAAATTTTGGTGTACCATTGATCCACTTTTGAATATTATTCTACAATTTATCGATAACCGAATGCATCGCTTAACCTTAAATATTTGTTGTTATAGGAAAACTATAGTCGTTTAGATAACTCTTTATTTCAGGAGTTGTAAGAGCCTATCAGTCATTAGTATTAATAAGAGTACTTTAAAAAATTCGAAACTAATGTATCATGGTAGGAGTCTACCATATAATTACTTATTATACTTCATTACCGACTTGTCGATACCTGCTTAAAACTTTGTACCAATACCAGGTACAAGTTGTAGTATCGTAAATCTTACAATAATTATGTCCACTAATATGCAAATGAAATAATGTGAACTAATGATGCAATAACTATTGCATTATTGTTTTACACCACATTTTTCTTTTTCACATTTTATACCTCGGTACGCTTAAAAATATTCTATTTGTATCATAAAGATCAGTCTTTTGCAATTATTTTTGTTTCTGTAAATCCAATATTAACACTTATTATAAAATTTATCAGTGATTACATTATGTTTGATAAAATGTTTATGCGATAAGATAACGAGTGGATGCAAAAAGCAGCAGACTTGGCTCCATGGTGTCATTACAGGGTAGTCTTCCTGCATCATCAACATCATTCTAATATAACTACACATAATCGCAATAGAACCTCAAAAGGTATAATTTTGCAGTTTTTGCAATATTTTTCATTAGACATAGCGTGATGATATATAACCTTCCTCGATAAATAGGCTTCATCATCATCAGCCTATCTCAGTCCACTGCTGGACATAGACCTCTCGTATTGCACGCCACTTAGTTCGATCCTCGTCTACTCGCATCCAGCTCCTGCCAGCCGTCTTGCGCAAATCATCACTCCACCTGGCCTGTGGACGTCCTACACTACGTAAATAGGCTTCGTAACACCAAATGCACCGCCTGAGATTAGCGCATTTAGCCAAAATAGCAAAAAACCCTTTTACCTTCTAATCTTACTGTATATACTGACTAAATTTTACAAGATAAATAAATAAATAATTTAATAAATAAATAAGATAATATCTGATAATAATGAAAATATTTAAATAAAAATTTGGGGTTATCTATAGAGAAAAACTTAAGTCGCTTGTAAACGGGCTAGAAAAATGGCATCTTGTGAGCTATTTTTCTTGACCAATATAGCTGGCTGGGATGTAAGGGGGCGAAACACAATCTATCGCTTCAAGCCAACCTCACCTGCTCGTGGTACATCCTGCTGAATGACGAACGAGGCTCTGGCGACCGACCGATGGCGGTATACCCATCCTAACAGGCGTAGCTAAATCAAACAGGCCGGTGACGGGCAGCAGCGTCATCGGTACAACAAGCTATGCCCTGCGATCACCAACCCGCCTGCCCAGCGTGGTGATTAAGGGCATTAACCTCCATGCGTAAGCACCAAAAGCCACGGCCCCCAGTTCCCGGTAGTCCCGCTATTCCTGGTCATGGTGGCGACCACGGTTACGGCGGGACAGGGGGTGCTAAGAATCTCCGGGTTACGGAAGGCCACCACAAAAGACTGACCCTGGCAACATTTAATGGCCGCACATTACGGCTAGACTCGCATCTAGCACAACTCGAGGTGGAACTTGGGAAGATTAGATGGCATATCTTGGGGTTATGCGAAGTCCGAAGAGAGGGGGAGGACACCATAACCCTCGACTCAGGCCATCTTATGTACTTCCGTGAGGGAGACCAACAATCCCAAGGTGGCGTTGGGTTTCTGGTTAACAAGTCCCTTTCTAACAACGTTGTAGAAATGTCTAGTGTGTCGAACAGGGTAGCGTACCTCATAATCAAGCTCACTGAGAGATATTACTTGAAGGTAGTGCAAGTGTACGCACCGACCTCGACCCACTCGGACGATGAAGTGGAAGATATGTTCGATGATATATCGAGGGCCCTCCACTTCACGACAAAAACCCACTACAACGTTGTTATGGGTGACTTTAACGCCAAAGTGGGAGTACAAAATTGCAGCGAATCGGTAATAGGATCCCATGGGCAGAATATAATAGAATCATAGGGGGCAAATGCTCGTCAACTTCCTCGAACGAGAGGGGTTGTTCTTGATGAACTCTTTCTTTCAAAAACGGCTCCAAAGGAAGTGGACGTGGCGGAGCCCCGACGCTATGACCAAAAATGAGATTGATTTCATCATGACGGACAAAAAGCATATATTCAGAGACGTCTCAGTGCTCAACAGGTTTAATACCGGCAGTGATCACCGACTTGTCCGAGGCTCTCTGAATATCGACTTCAAGGCTGAACGTGTCCGCTTGATGAGATCTAGGCTCCGACCAACTCTGCTCCAAGCCACGATGGGTTCTGAAAAATTCCAGTCAAATCTGGAAAACCGATTTGCTGCCATGGAAACCACAAGAGACGTTGACCAGAAACTCCATAATGTGGTTCGGATCATCAGGGAAGAAGGTTCGAGATTTTGTAAAATGCAGCGTAAGAGCGGGAAGTCAAAGCTTTCAGAGGGGACTCTTAGGTTAATGAAGGAACGACGTGAGAACCCACCTGTCACTTCGTTAGGAAAACGGACTCTGAACCGAGAGATCAGCAAGCGTGTAAGACATGACCTCCGATGCTCCAATACTCTTTTTATTGAAAGAGCGATCGAGCTGAATCGGGGGTCAAAAGTGTTCGCGCAATCTCTCGGAAGAAGCCACCTGACGAAGTTGACCACAGCAAGTGGAGTAGTCGTTACTTCCAAGCCGGCCATCCTCTCGGAAGTGGAAGGCTTCTATAGCGGTTTGTACGCTTCGCACGCATCTCGACCTGATCCCGAAAATGAGGATCCTAGAGCCAAATTAACACGCCACTACACCGAAGATCTGCCAGAAGTCAGCATTGACGAAATCGAGATGGCTCTTGGACAGCTGAAAAATGGAAAAGCCCCGGGAGAGGATGGGATTACAACAGAGTTGTTGAAAGCTGGAGGTAAGCCCGTACTGAGAGAGCTCCAAAAGCTTTTCAACGCTGTCCTGTTCGAAGGGAGAACTCCAGAGGCGTGGAGTAGAAGTGTGGTCATTTTGTTTTTCAAAAAGGGTGACAAGACCAGGTTGAAGAACTATCGACCCATTTCCCTCTTAAGCCACGTCTATAAGCTGTTTTCAAGAGTCATCACGAACCGTCTTGCGCGAAGACTCGACGAATTCCAACCACCGGAGCAGGCTGGGTTTCGGAGCGGATATGGCACCATAGACCACATCCACACAGTGCGGCGGATTATTCAAAAGACCGAAGAATATAATCAGCCCCTGTGTCTAGCATTTGTGGACTATGAGAAGGCCTTTGACTCGATCGAGATCTGGTCTGTTCTGGAGTCCCTGCAGCGCTGCCAAGTAGACTGGCGATACATCCAAGTGTTGAGATGTCTCTACGAGGCCGCCACCATGTCCGTCCAAGTACAGAATCAGCAAACAGGGTCCATACCATTGCATCGAGGAGTGAGACAAGGGGATGTTATTTCCCCGAAATTGTTCACAAATGCAATGGAGGACTTGTTCAAGACGCTGCACTGGAAAGGACGTGGCATAAACATCAATGGTGAACACATCTCACACTTGCGATTTGCAGACGACATCGTCATCATGGCGGAGACGCTGCAGGACCTACAACAGATGCTGAATGATCTGGCTGACTCTTCTGTACGCATCGGCCTACGGATGAACTTGGACAAAACCAAGGTCATGTTCAACGAACATGTACTACCGGAACCGGTTGCGCTACACGGTACCGTTCTCGAAGTTGTTCAAAAATATGTGTACCTCGGGCAGACTTTGCAGTTGGGTAGAAACAACTTCGAGGACGAGGTGAACAGGAGAATTCAGCTGGGTTGGGCGGCGTTTGGGAAGCTTCGTCGGGTCTTCTCATCATCGATCCCACAGTGCCTAAAGACGAAAGTCTTCAACCAGTGCGTCCTACCCGTCATGACATACGGAGCCGAAACGTGGACACTCACGGCACGGCTGGTCCACAAATTCAAAGTCACGCAGCGTGCTATGGAGAGGGCTATGCTCGGAGTTTCTCTCAGGGATCGTGTTCGAAACGAGGTAATCCGGCAGAGAACTAAAGTGATCGACATAGCCCACAGGATTAGCAAGCTGAAGTGGCAATGGGCTGGCCATATTAGCCGCAGGACCGACAACCGTTGGGGTAAACGTATTCTTGAGTGGAGACCGCGTCTCGGCAAACGTAGTGTAGGACGTCCACAGGCCAGGTGGAGTGATGATTTGCGCAAGACGGCTGGCAGGAGCTGGATGCGAGTCGCCGAGGATTGAACTGAATGGCGTGCAATTGGAGAGGCCTATGTCCAGCAGTGGACTGCGATAGGCTGATGATGATGATGAATATAGCTCAGTATATTTGCAACTTTACCCTTGCTGCAATTTAATTTTGCAATACATTGCCGGGTGTAGCCCTTCAAGATTCGGCAACTGGATTGCTCAGGAGTTTTGCTCGTACAGGCCGGGACCGTGAAGTCAAAGCGGGATATATAATTTGCAATATAACCGGCTAAACATTAAATACTTGCAACTGTAATGACATAATTATATTGACAATATTGCTGGGCTATACAGCAATACTGCAGCAATTGTAATTGCACTGTGTTGAGATACATAATCAGCAACTTAGCGGCTATAATATTGCAGCAAGAAATTATCAAAAAACTAGCCCGTTTACGAGCACCTAGGGTAACTATTTTAAAAAAAAAAAGGTTAAACTTTTATAGTAATCATGTTTTTTATATACCTTTTTAATTTATATATGAAAAAAAGGTATATAAAAAACATGATTACTATAAAAGAAAAAAAAGAAAAGGTTACGATACCTTCTACTTTCTCGTCTACCCGTCCGGTCTACCCGTGACCACGAGCGGTATAACCTGTTCGAAACATCGGAAAGCAAAATGTATAGTAACCTTTTTCATTTTGTCGTGTGAATAAGTCCCCTATACAGTATAAAACATGAGTATGTGTAAAAGTCGCGAAAGCCTAAAAACAGTTTTATAGTAATTTTAAGCAATACGAGTATAATATTGGTCCCCAAATATATATGTTTATCATTTAATGGAGACCCCGAGTTGTTACCTTTTACATCAATTATTAAACTGAATACTACTAATAAAATCGATATAGAAAAATTTAAAGACACAAAATACGTGGGTAGAGTGGGTAACGCCGATTACATCAATGCGAAGCGAATGCGAATTAAACCTTTGATTTTTTACAAAGTAAGCAAAATTTTTGGAAGTTTATCCGATCAATTTAACTTAAGATACAGTATAAGATTAACATGACAAGTTTCGGTGATAAGCCATAAGATTACATAGAAGGCAATATAAACACAATATGACCATATTTCATTTAGGTCAATGCTATGTCTGTTGAAGTATGCGGTTCACAGTATATATTTTCTTCCATTTCCGGCATCCGGGGTTATCCCTAGCATGACACTTTTTAGGGTTCTCTGAGGGTTCAGCGAGGGACCGAAAATAGCTCTATTGTTGTGGCAAACCTTCACATTGTATTTAAATGTTATTTTGAAGTGACTAAATGTCATTTAAGCTCGACTCACGAAATATGTTTTGCCCTATCTAAATTATCATCTCTTTTATTCATAGAGTTATAGGAACACACTGTAAAGGGAACGAATTTAACCAAAAAAATTTAAATTAAATATGTTATAAAGACACATTTTGAGGGTATCTTTAATAGCGGTTCGAAAGGTTTAAAATGGTTTTTGATTTATTTGAGGACGGACTCGGTGTTATTAATGTTAGATTACGAATTTCACATGAAACCTAGTACAGCATATTATCCTTTGTTTGGCATCAAATATATAATAAAATCTCACATGTTTTTAATTAAGAGTTACATATAGATTTTTTTTTATTTATGCAAGTCTGCCAAAGTACCTCTATTCTTCCTGAAGTATTTAAAGTATGAGTAGAATCCAAGAGTGGTGTTCACCACTTCTCTCTCTCAAACACACCAATAAAACACAACAGAACAAATGTTGACATTGTCAGGTAGGTGTTCTATGTGAGGGTAATACCACCCTGGTTCAAGGCGACCCATTCGTGCTGAAATCAGTGTGACTCTACTACCTAACAAATAACAAAATAAAAAGTTTTCTGCGCAATTGAATAATATCAATCATTTCACTTAGTTCCTATATTCTTTAGATGCTTAATATACAAGGTTCGATTCGATCGTTCGACCTATTATTATGAAAAGGTTTTTCACATGAGTAATATATTGGAGTGCTCAGATTATTGAAGGAACTTTGCTGAAATGGACCATTTGAATAATTTCCCTTTCAATAATGAAAATCTTATGATCGGTAGTCATTTATGACTAATGCTTCTTTTTTAGTTCACAAATTATATATTATCTAGTGCCAAACAAAGCAGAGCTTTTACAATGAATTACTGATATAGATAGCTGATATAACTACATACATATTATACATATAAAACACCCAAACTCCGAAACAAATATTTGCAAATCATACATACATTTGGTCCGACCCGGTAATCGAACCAGTGGCCTCATGATCAGCAGTCGCATACGCTAATTACTAGATCAACAAGGCAGTTAGCCATTGATTAATAATTGAAGCATGGCTGCATTCTATGTTTCTAAAACAGCAACCATTATATCACTTTAACTTTTAACTTCTTAGAAAACGCCTATGTCTTCGTCGTTTTATTATAATAATTTTATTTCCCATACCGTGAAGAACTCCCCTAAAATTTATCCCCAATGCATGCAGGAAATAAAAATAAACAGAAGTAACCATCGTAATAAGACCTTTTCTTAAGTCTGTTAGCTTAATTTTCTCATTGTGGGTTGATAGTTTTGGATATTAGTGAGGGTCTATTTTCCTTGGTTTGGGGTGCCGTCGGCCATTCTTGCATAGGAGGGAGACGTCTAGACGGCGCCATGCGGTGACTCATGAACAAGTCAGCTGCTTTATAGCTTTTCTGCTGAATCACCCTAATTCATCTTATGTATAAAATTCTCGTGTCACGGTGTTTGTAATAAAACTCCTCCGAGACGGCTCTACCGATTCTCATGAATTTTTGTGTGCATATCGGTTAGGTATGGGAATCGGTCAAGATCAATTTTTTATACCCCTAGGACGCAAGCAGAGCCGCGGGTATCAGCTAGTCATTGTATAAATTTAATATAACAAAAATGGTGAAACTATACTTGTTATTATCAGATATGGCTGAAGATGGCTTTTGTCAGAAATACGTAACTAGACCATTATATTAATTTAACTGTATATACCTACCGTATTTTAGGTCATACAATACAAGCTCATTTAAAACAAAATTAGGCAAGGATAATAATCAATATCATAAGCCTATAGCAGTCCACTGCTGATCCTCTCCAATTTCCGAGGACCAAACTAAGTGGCGATAATAATTCCACATAATTCACACACGTCCATATAATTTCACAACAGCTAGAACTTGTGCTATAGTAACCAGACTGCTGAAAAACATGAGTATAAATTTATAAAGACAAAATTAAAAAGAAATTCGATTACCAAGAAAAATATATATAAAGCGCTGAAACGCTTCTGTTCTTTGTAGTTTGTTATCCGATACTATGACATTTCAGTAATGTGCAAAGTTTTCCCCTTATCAAGTACACCCTCACATAGCACTGCGGCCACCACGAGAGTAACACTTATAAATTGCTTTAATTTCATATATCCTGACGGTCACGGAGGATACGCTTGATAATTTTCTGCTCAAGACCAACATAAATTATATTCTAAGAGAAAAATGTGTCATCCTCCTAGCCATTATTCCCAAGTTTATTTCAACCGGTTTAGTTCAACCGGTTTTACCTGAATTTCAGTTTTTCCACGGCGCGACTGGCATCGGACCTCCGCAACCCTAAAGGAGAACTGAAATTCTAAGATTGAACTAGTTGTCAGTATATTTGAGGGCACTGACTTCCCAATAACGATTGCCATAGATGTTCATGACAACCGGGATCGACCCCTTCACGTGCTCTCCGAGGCACGGGCGTGAATCACCGCCAACTTCCAAACTCCGGGCAGCTATTAGGAATTTCCTAAGAAAATCCCAAAAACACTTTTTGGCCCGACCCGGGATTTGAACCCGAGACCTCTTTATTAGCAGTCGCATATGCTAACCACTAGACCAACGAGGCAGTTCTAAGAGAAAAATGTGTATCAATGTGTAAGTAATTTTTAACTCCCAAACGAGATCTTTTAACAAACTTTACATTAGGTAAGAAAAAGATAGATAAAAAAGTAGTAAAAATATTGTAGCTGGAATTCGCTTAGTGTGAAAACGTCTTCAGTCGCAACATTAAGAAATAGACGGTCATAAAAGGACAATAAAAGTGCTCTTCAAAGTCAAATAAGCTGTACCTACTTAGTTAAATATTTCGAAATGGTAACATTCAACTTTCTATAATTCAGCAAGAGTACTTCATTTTTATTACATAATTATACTGAGTTATAGCTTGATTTATATACTAATACAATGAAAATATCTCTGTGTTTTAAGAAATAAGAGTATCTTTTTATGCTTGCAACAACCATAAGCCAAAATAATAAATATCAGTGTATGTCGTTTTGATTTATGTAACCAAAATTTAATCAAGAAAAACGATTGATTTAAAAGAACAATTAAAAAAAAAATACACATTAATCCAACCTAAAAGTGATGTCGTATTTCGTTGGTGACTGTGAGACCGGAGACTCACTCACTAGCCCATCATGCCACTATGCCCACCTTGCTGCATTGTCTATACTCAAAATGACGATGATGGCCCCCACTGCTAGCTTGTACTAATACTTTCAAACTTATAATGTAAGTATGGATTCTTTGTAGTCTATTCGTATCATGAATAAAATGGGTACATCAGAAAGTAGGGAACGACTTCAACATATAGGTTTCCCCAAGAATAGGATCTAATATTCCTAAGGTATTAAGATAGAACAACACAAGCCAAATTGCTGTCTAGATAAGCATAATCTTTACTCTGAGGTAGTTACTGTAATAGTGTAACAGCAATAATATGAAAACCCGAGCATTGGAAAACTTCATGCACGATATTCAAAACTATAAATATATATAAATTTAAGAATAAAAAATTTAAAATAAAAATACATATAAATTAAACGTTAAACAGAATAACAGAATTATTTCATCCATACTGCATACATGAAATTAACATAAGCCAGCGCGCCCTAATTTGGCGATATTCAAAAAAATTGACAACACGATTGGCTTAATGGTTTAAGCGGTCCCCATGCCGCCTCCTATTACGCCAAGTGTCATGGGTTCAAAAATTTGAAAAACACACGAGACAACACTTTTTGTATTTAGCAAATTGTTGTTTTGAGTCTGGGTGTTATTTGTGACCTTTCATGTATGCATGTAAAGCTCTCCTGGACTGATGCAGGATATAATAATATATATATTCCTAATGCGGAAGTTGTCTTTTTGTAAATATTAAAATACTAAGTTACAATATCAATACTGTGTGTGACCTGTCATAGTAACATTAAGAGAAGTCAGCTTTTGTTCATATTCATCACAATGAAGATAATGAAGTCTTATATTCTGGTTATGCTTTCCATCAGTTAGCGTAGAGTCAGTTTGGAGTCACTATTATATAGTGACTCCAAACTGACTCTACGCTACCTGATGGTTAATTAGTGAATGATAGTTAATTGTTTCGTCCTAAATGTGAACACCTTTATTTACATATATTAGTTATATATATGTAAGCCGCGAGGCTTTAAATGACACAATAATATCTATAGTGAAAATATAATATGTGTAAGGAAAGCGCCCTTAAACTTAGCCGCCTTTTTTCAAGTTCAGGTTTACAGAATATTTCTCTTACAAATTTCTCATTTTACGACCTTGACAATCTAAACACGATTTCCACATTCTACCTTCAGTTATTTCCAATATGATATACGGCCAAAACTAACGCCATAAAAGGGAAAACAGCGTGAAATTGACCTGCCATACGGTAATACATCACGCTATAAAATAATGCGACTTAGGGGACTACTAAACGATTTCCAATCGCTATCCAAACTACTGACATTATACTCGTATGGAGGTAAGCCCTATATCCAATACAGACCTTGTCCTTGTGTCTCCACACTAAATAAGTACACTTAGGAGAGTGCCCCTAAGGAATTTAAATAATGGAATTTTACATCGAGGTTTTAGTACAATCTTGTTAAAATCGATTGTTGCCCGAACGTGTAAATTGTATATTCTATTTTCCTCTACACGTACCTACAGCACACAGACGGATGCATAGGCACTTAAAGTAATTGTAGTGCTCACACGAATGGTTTCCTAAATAACTTTGATTATTTGTTTTTCGATGTATGTATGTATATAAAAACAAAAATATTTTGAATATCTAAAATAATTTTAGTTCTCGATACCATTATCGACGGGGCTATTAGTTTTATGGTTAGTATAATCTTGACTATGGATTTGATCCCTACCCAGCACAAATAAATGTATGAGGAGCATGTTCTTTTGTTCTGTATCTATGTAATTTCTCGGTGTCTCGTGTAAGTATTTACAAATTTTTAAGTATGCTTATTAGCACTCTATTTACCATAGTATGAATTTGTCAAATTTGGAAATATTGTGAATATAGAGTTACCTGACCAGTGGAATTGGAAAAATTGCTTGAATGTTATTTGTTTACAAATGATTATTGCTATCTTTTAACTTACCTAAAACCATATTAAAATAAATTGTATCTAACTTTAAGTTCGTGTGAAGTTTTTGAAGACATGTTCTTACACAGTTTATTAGAATAGAAAGAGTTCCATTATAGAATACTAGCTTTCCACCCGCGGCTTCGCCCGCGTGGAATTCGTATATATCGCGCGACACGGTAAGGGTAGATTAAACAATCTTACATGATTTTATGTTTGATAATAAGGAACTTAGACACAAACTTTCGTCCCCTATTTCAAACCCTTCTTTCTACCTTTATTTTCAATCGGTTCAGTGGTTTAGGCTTGAAAGCGTAACAGACAGACAGACAGAATTACTTTCGCATTTATAATATAAGTAGGGATTACACCATCGGAAAGTAGAGATTTCATCAAACAGAAAACACCCTAATTTTTTGAAAAAGGTAGATATTTTGACGGGTGAATTTTCGGTATTAAGTCAAAATCGGGTGAAAAAATAAATATTTCAAATCAAATAAATTACATTGTATTCGAGACATAAAAGGTAAGTTTTCACTAAATTTCGTTTAAAAATAATTTTATTTGTAAAAGATAAAAATAAAAACCAAAAACTTAGTTTTTTTAATTTTTCTCATATAATTTGAGGTTATGTGAAAAAAAGTGTAAATAAAAAATCGGCCAAGTGCGTCTCAGGCCACGCACGGGAAAGGTTTCCTCAGTCACCCATAATGGTACGTGGATTAGAAATTGTATCCAATGGATAATTGTTATGTTTACGTATTATGTATTTTGTATGACTTTTCCAAGTATTGTAGAAGTTAAGCCTCTATGACTCCTGAACTAACAAAGTCATCTAATTCGTTATAGTTTTCATTTAAAGTTATTATATGGACCACTATCACGAATTTTTCTAAACTTTTTGAGCCGGCCGTTTAGCTTTTAGAGGGGGGGGGACACCCTGTTTTTACATAAAAAGTGGCCTTTAAAGTGGAATTTCTCGCAAACGGATACCTAAATCGAAAAATGGGTTTAAAGACGTCTTAACAACCTTTTAATGTTTTTAAAAGACCTATATAATGATACCCCAGATGATGGGGTAGCTGCGAGAAAAAAAACATCCCCACTTTACGTGTAAGGGAGGTACCCTAAATAAAAATATTTTTCATAATTTTATTGTAACGCTTTGTCAACGTAATTACAATACATAGTCATGCAAAGTTTCATCTTTCTAGCACTTACCGATTGGACGGTAAGGAGGACGGACGGACGGACGATAAGGGTTCGAAGTCATAAACTTCGGAACCCTAAAAATTGTAGATCTTTTGATTACCTACAACTTTGCAATTTAACTTTTTTCCATAGGACTTGTAGTTTTGCCGGAAATCGAGATAAACCGTTCTTTACCCTTTGTTGAAAGCATTAGCAGAATCCAAGAGTCGGGGCTACTACACTTGCTGCGAATGCAGACAATAATGTATGGCGGCCCACACTATGGCGGCTTAGTGAGATGCTTTTTCACGCCCCGCTTATAGGACCCAAAAACCTCCCCCCCTACCCCTTCCCGACCTCAGATCCCCCGTAAATTATTTTTCCTTTCATTTTTATAATATTCTCCTCCTTTTCCAATAGGTTTCATCCTACTATAATTTTATTTGTTTTCAAAAATTATCTACCCTGGACTACTGGTCTATATGTCATTGACAAACTATCATTATGGTTGCCATGCAATTGTGTTATGCCTAGCAACCTGTGAAGTTTTGACAGGAGATAAACAGTGATAGATTTTGATACCTACGATTTTTGTATTTTTATAATTTATTGCAGTAAAAAGTAGCCTATGTCCTTTCCAAAGTTCAGTTCTATCTTCATACCAAATTTCATCAAAATCGGTTTAGTGGTTTAGGCGTGAAAGCGTAACAGACAGACAGACAGACAGAGTTACTTTCGCATTTATAATATTAGTATGGATATTATATTTTTTTACAAAAGCCACCAAGCAGATTCGAATAATTATGGGATAACATCTTATACTGTTTGCCGACAACGTCCTAACTTTTACACCGAAGCTGTGAATTTTTCTAATAAGGAAACTCAATTGTACTGGGGCTCTTTTGAATATAAAGTTCGATGCTAAGACCTTTATGATCATGGAAACTTGGCGATCTATCTTTCATTTTATTTGAACAAAGGAGCGATGTGCATGTGAATGTACTTTAGAATATATTACTGTTAATACGGCTACTTGAATTTTGTTGTTAACAACATTCTACTTAACCCATGAATCTGCAATGTAATAAATATGCATGCCTTTTCTATCAGAAACTGAAAATTGCTTAGAATGTTTTAGTAAATGTCTCAGTCATTTCAAAATTCGGTAGTGGTTAAGCAGCTATGCGCCAATCGCCGATGATAAAAGTAGCTAGTGTGCTGTGGCCCTTAGGGCCACGCCACAGCTCACTAGCTACTTTTAGCATCTGAATTTTGCAACTGCATCGATGCTGCATCGCGTTTTAGCGACTTCCTGTGTTCGATCGCGGTATCAAAATCGCGCGTCATGTTGCATCAGTCGCGACATTCTGCATTCGAACGCGGTATCCGAAACGCTCATATGCTTGGATTGCTTCGACTGTGTATTGTCCATAATTTTCCGATTTCCGATTCCGAAAAGGGTTCCGTAGCCATCCTCAATGGCAAGTATATTTAAAATCATGTCCCATAGGAAATTGTTATGTTTATTTAATTTCTTTAAACTTAATGAACATGTTGTACAAAGGCGGACGTAAGGATATGAGGCATTCTCTACCAGTCAACCTTAAGCTGATGTAGAAATATGATGCAGTGGGTGCAAATAGAATATAGAATTAGAAATAGTAACATAAAACCTAAATGTTTTTTAATTGAAGATGACATTAGATATTATAACAATATACAGATACAAATGTACTACTAAATATTAAAGATGTACACATAGATGTCAAAATACGTAAATAATATTTTATACACATGCTATATAACGATACATTATATATAGAATAGTTACACATAACTTAGATTAGGCAGTCGGGTACTGACATTGTGATTGTTCTTCCAAATCATCCCGTAGTAGATCGTGTACTTTGTGGCAGTTTGTAGACATCTTAATTTCGGAAGGCAGAAGGCATTCCAGAGAAGATCTGACTGTAAGACAGAAGAAGTAAGAATTGATGAAGTTTGAGGTGTGTAGGTGACAAAGGAGAAGTATATTGTTTCTTGACTGAAGGTTTTGATCATTACTAGAACATAAAAGACGAAGGGGGGTACCCGGTATTTGGTAACGTTGGGGAGTTAAGGAAATCAAAAAAAGAGTACGCGCGCGCAAACTATGGTGCTGTCGAATTGGGAGCAAATGCAGTTGGGAACCTAAATCAGATACATGATCATAGTTGTTAAGATTGAAAACTAGACGAATGCAGTTAGTTATTGAAAAGGTGCTCAACTGTTAACTGTGGACAACTGATATAAATACATAAGCATACTTTTTTACTGTGCATACATACATATTATACATAAAAAAACATCCAGACTCCGAAACAAATATTTGTGGATCACACAAATATTTGGACTGACCCGGGAATTGAACTTGAGACCTCTTGATCAGCAGCTGCATACGCTAACCACTGGACCACTAGATCTATTAACTTTAATCGACTTCACAAATGCCTTCAACGCTGTGAACCACGAGATCCTGCTTAAAATACCTTCCCATTTCATGATTTCTGATCATGCACTGGAATGGTTCTCGTCTTATCTTGGGGGATACCAGTAGTCTGTACGAACTGATGAATCATCATCGCTATGGGCCGAACTTGACTCTGGTGTTCCACGAGGCTGCATTCTTTCCCTACTTCTTTTTTCGCTAATTATCGACTTGCTTACTCACAACCTTTGGTGTTCGTATCACCTATATGCAGACGATCTACAGATCTACTCACATGCGAGAGTAGAAAATCTTAACGGTGATAAACAAGATCAACCACAATCTAGACACCATTAAAGACTGGTCCAACAGTTTGGGGTTAAATGTTAACACGTCTAAATGTCAGGCGATATTAATAGGGAGTCCTAAAATGACGGGTAGAATTGACTCCATCACTACCGCTGATATTGTTTTCGATGGCACTGTGTTGCCCGTCAATCAATCGGTTAAGGATCTCAGCCTGCACAAAGACACTACCCTAACTTGGCAAACCCAGTAAAGAGTAAATAGTGTCAGACAAAGGTCACGAACACTTTGCGTAGCCTCTATAGACTAAGAAATTTTCTTCCGATAAAAACTAAAACCATACTTGTTCAGACTTTAATTTTCACAGTCATCGACTATGGTGATGTGTGTTACCTGAATGCAAATCTCCTCGACAAATTAGACCGACTTCTCAACAATTGCGTTCGGTTCATTTACAACTGACGAAAGTATGATCATGTATCCGCTTATCGAACTCAACTGTCATGGTTACCTATCAGGCAGCGCCGAAGTTTACAAGCGTTAACTACGTAGCACTTCCTTCTTTACTGTCCTAACTCACCCACCTATCTAACAGCCCACCTACAATATCTCTGCTCTAAGCATGACAGAAATCTCCGTTCCTCCAATAATCTCCTCCTTCTTTGTCCTTCACATAAGTCTCACATTGTTCATTCGTCCTTCACCGTACAGGCTGTAAATCTCTGGAACGCTCTCCCTCTGGATGTTAGGTCGACCACGAACCAATTAGCATTCAAGTCGAAAGTACGCAAGCACTACGGAGTCTTACTGGTGAAACCTCAGAATAATTACTCACCTATTATCCATTGTACAAGTATCTATGTATATATGTTCCCAAATTAATATATGTATGTATTCATGTATGTGTATTTCTATATTTTTACCTACGTATATGTGAAAGTGTATGTATATGTAAATGTATTGTATTCATATTACTATAGTTTGTAATAATATCTATGATGATACGCCTGCTAAACACAGCTCTGCACCATCCAAAGGTCAACTGGAAGAGAATGCTCATGGTATTAAGTACGGGTTGTGCAAATTTTTTTGCAGGAATCATAAGTAAAATAAAATAATGATAATTAAATTTGGTTTTTTCTTAATATTTTATTATTTTTGTTGTTATTGTAACCCCCGACGCCAAAAGAGAGCTGTTATTATGTTTATTTCTTGATTTTAGTAAATAAGTATGAAGATAACTAATTTTGTTTTAAACTATAGAGTGGACTGCAATATTCTTTACACATCTGCACACCTCTTTCAAGAATACAGCCTTTAAGTTGACTTTCTAAACTTTTTATTAATCTTAAACATGTAATGGAAATGGAAATTATTTTCTCACTGCAAAGTTTTTTTTGTGAGCATGAAGTAAAGTCGAATAAAAATTTAAAGTATAGTAAATTTTAAATCCATTTTCATAAATCATTTGAATGTGCAAATTCAGAAAGTAATTTTCTCAAAATTGATCAACTTCTTACTTAAAGCCCTCACCTTTGATCAATATGTTTCCAACTTGGAAGATTAAGCAACATTTAATCGCGTATTGAATGGCAGGTGTTGTTTATGAGCAAAGTTTCGAGTCGCTACAGAGCATTTTCGTCACACAGAGGAGACACTAACATACAAAATACTTAGTTATTGAAGGTACTTTTGTGCCATCAAAATGTATATTCAATAGCAATGTGAAATTGTTTCTTCAAAGTGATTATTTCACTTATAGTAAATAGCATAATTAAATATCTAACAGGTAAGTTATATGTTTTTTTTTGTATTTCACAAAAACATTCACATCTCATGGATGTTTTATAACTTACTACTGTTGCGACTTTATAACTTTCTATACTGTTTTCTATGCCGAACAGTCAAAGACTGGAAGTCACTACCAGCTCACGTGTTTCCTTCCTACTATGATCCCGGGTCCTTTAAGCGTTGCGTGAAAAAGCATCTCACTAAGACGCCGTATAGTGGGCCGCCATACATTATTGTCTGCATTCACAGCAAGTGTGGTAGCCCCTACTCTTGGATTCTGCTCATGCTTTCCATCAGGCAAGGTAGAGTTACTTTGGATGGCTTAATTTTAGTAAGTTGTTAATATAGGTTATTTTTATGTGTATATTAGCTGACCAACACAACATTGTTTGCATTTTCTTTCAGTCATGATTTGCCCAATTTTAATGACCATTGGCTCTATCTAAGGTACGCTATCAAAACACACACTTTTAAGAAATGTGAAAAGCGTTTTGAAAATCCAAGAGTTTTTAAAATAGGTTGAGTAATTAGAGTTAAATCACTACATATGTATGCAATATGAAATCTTTCCTCTTTATAACATTAATTTAGATAAGAAGCAGTCATATTTTTTTAACTTTAACAATGTTTTCCTGATCACGTGCGATCGAAAAACGAACAAATTGTGTTTCGAAGTTATACGTGTTACTTTAATTGTCATTCCATACGTTATTTTTACAGAGAGAATACAGGGAAGTTCTTGGTATACAAACACTTTCAATATTTATTGAAGGTAATATATACGATAAAATTTATTTTTAAGGTCTGTATTACTGATCTATAAATATTTGTATCCGAGTTTCAGTGTTTTCTATGTATATATATCCATGCAACCCCATCTGCGTCTTCTATTGCCCGAAGCGTCATAAACATTTTTCTTACCACACAAAGGGTTTTAGTGAATCAATTTCTATTTAATTTTATTTTTCTATTGTTTTTTAAAATGGACAATTATTCCACACATATTTTTTCGGACTTTTAACAATTTACATAGAACACAATGAAAGCTCTCAACACAACCACACTTTTTATTGAAACTTCGCTTCTTTTGGTCGTTGCATGTTGACGCATATCAAGTAGCCTTTTTCAATAACTGAGCCATTTAACATTGATATAATTTTAAAACCGGACCGTTTTTTCCTAAGATCTGCGCTCTCCACCAAACAAGCCAGATTTATAAATATTACGATCAACGCTACGGAAGCGACACATTATCATTTCTATGAGTTCTTCCTTCCCATCAAAAGTCGTCGGTCTATCGTGCGGCAGAACAACCTGCAACACGTTTACTTAATCGCTTATAATAATAAATAATAATAGCATCACACATCTTACAGACGGCGCGAGCGGTTAGATCTGAGGCAGGAGAAAGCTCATAATTATAACCAGATTGTTGATGAAGAAACAACTTAAGTTGTATTCTAAGTCTAAAAAAATATTCTTATAAAGAGTACATTGTCTATGCATTTAAATCTAGTTTCATAAACTTGGTTCAAGTTCTATAAAATTCGAGTAGATTTAACAATTGCTGGTCCTCATAGTGAATAAATTGCTAAGCAATTAGTTGATCAACTACAAGATAAGTGTAATACGACCTCGTGTTCAAAGAAAATAAATCCACTGAACATAATAATTTTGTTTGGCGCAATGTTTGGCGGTGAAAATTATTAACCCGTGAAAAGGCGCGCTATGAGCAATTTGCTCACACAAAAATTTAAAACAATTTTTTTCGGCAATGCCGATACCGTAACAGCTCAATCGTCTAGGCACCTTCATAACTATTCATCATCTATCCCTGACGTAACTTTCATACCGGTCAGACAAATTGAGCCTGCGCAGGGAAGTGTTTGTGGAAGTCTGGTACCGTCGTGCGGCATTTTGCTCATTACGCGCCCACCCGTGTAAGTATATTATTTATTTTTTCACTGAAAAATGTAAAATTGTATTTTATAAATGATTTTTAATTATTTTTATATCATATTAGTCTATTATAGGTCAATGTTATAAGATAATAATTTATTGTAACGATATTTGTTTCTAGCTACAAAAACACGAAATATGGGCCTTCATAATCGTCGTCGAAGGGTAAACTGTGCATTGATTCTTTGAGGTGCTGGACACCTTAAAGAATCAATGCACTCGTTAAGACAGAGACGCACCGAGTTTGCGCAAGTCAGCTAGTATAATATAATTATTGAACGTTACTCTTCATCACATGAAATATATCAATAGACTTTAACAGTCCACTGCTGGAAATATGTATTTCTTTAGAAAGAGTTTTAGCATAGACACTATACCATGCTGGCCAGGCGGGTTGGATGGGTATATATTTTATTTAAAGATTTTATTCTCTTTGTAGTGTTGTTGTCCTCCCATAGTCGGCTCTAAATGCACCCGTGGAATAAATATAAGGCCCTTCGTACACAAGGCTACGCAAATTCCCGATATTCAACGATTTTAGTCTAGCGACTATCGCCATACAAATCCGTTCGTACACGAGTCGTGTCGCCGACATTTGTCGCTCTAATCGCGTCGCGCCAGTCGCGCTACCTGCCGGACAAGATCGCCGCTACAAAAGTCTCGGCGATTTCCAAGATGGCGGAGCAATGTTTTAATATTAAATATGTTTCCAAGGTGAAGAAATATCCTTGTTTATATAATTATATTGTAATCCTTTTGCAGCTACAAACAGTTTGCACTTTATAGTTCTCTGTATATACGGCTGAGCCCAGTATTTTCTGTTACGAGGATTTCTTTGTTTTCGATAAAGATAGTACAAAATAATAATTCCATCAGCACTTGTGTCAGACATTTTGGCAAAAGTGTGATCTGTTTAGCCGGTGTTTGTGAACCGGCCGTTTTAATATGTATAAACAGTAATCTTTAGTTAATACAAAACCTATACCTGAAACAGTTGGTTTGGAATCAGCATTAGAATTGATTAACCTAAACGTCTATCAAAATTTGTTGAGTAATCTCCTTATTCATAAACGTTATTCCATTTCAAGCAACGGTTATTATAACTTTATTAATTTTGAAATTAACACGAAATCGTGTATAAGGAGGTAAGAAATGGCGGCATTTACAGAAAAAATAGCATAAAGCCGAGATCTTTCTTTTCATTCGAATTCCCAATCCAGCATGCATCTTGCACCGTTAGCCCCCACGCCATTATACGTCCAACTAAAGTATCATAAGTTTTTGATACGTATATCGCGCAGGTAGCGAGCGACTCTTTCGGTTGAGTTCATTGACACAGTCAGCAGGAATACTTCCCCGAGGATAAGGGTGCAAGTAAATTAGGTGACAGCTCGGTTAGTTTTTTCTTAATTTCTTTTTCGTATTTTGTTCCTATATTTATAATAATATATTTTGCTTTTTGTATTAAAAACCTTGTACGTAATATACATGGTTAGTAGTAAAGTCCACCTTGGTCCCGTAGTGGTTTATCGTAGTGTAGTGTAATTGTGGTTTCACTATGGAATACCTAAATATCCCAAACCTGACCATTTAAGAGATATTGTTTTTTTTTCCATTAGGAATTAAAGTAATATAGTTAAATTTAACAAACTGTGTCAACATGGTTAGTGTCATTAAGATTGACTAATAAAATACTTATGTATACACTTTTCTTGTAAATAGAAACATATCAAGAAACATATAAAACATACAAAACACCTATAAACACCAAAACAAATATTTGCGAAGGCATTTAAAAAATTCTGGTTGTGTTTCTTTTCTATTCGTGGCCAAGTAGTCCTAAATGGACTTTGATTTGTGTTTCTGATACAGCTATAAGACAGTATCTGACACGAATCTATTTTAATTAATCATAATTTTGTAGAAATCACGCTGGTATTGGGCTGAAGCAGGCTAACGCATGATTCATATTTTCAACACAAAATGAAAGAACGACCGAAACACGAAGACGTCTACATAAATATGTATGTTAAAAATACACATATCTTATTATTACTAACAGAGATTATGGGCATAAGACTTGATCACAGAGAATAAACCGTCCTAAGTCAATAGAACCACTTCATCGGACCATTTTGTGAGGTATTGCGAGTATTGCGACCCTCTTTGGCGGAGAATTTTATGACTTTCATATAACTCAATCTACCTACACTATATTAGTGTAGTGTATTCGTTACACAATATAATACTGATTGGCGAATATTTAGCGAAGAACGTGACATTATTAAAAGATTTGTACAAGATTGAATTGGCATAAATTTTATGACAGATTTTTTTATCTGTACGTGTTTGTCACCTAGCTCCTTCAAAATTACTTGACCGATTATGTTGACTTTTGTTTGTATGTTTCAACTACAGTTGAATCTGTTTTATACCTATCTGTGACCAGGTAGTATTTTAGAGTCAATAAATCTCAAGTTTACTAAGTATATACATGATAGACATGACACCGCTGGACTTGACCTCTCAAACAATAACAACACTTGGGTGGAGTTCAAATTAATAGGAATAATTGTCATTATTTTGATTCACAGAAACATCAGTCTCGTTTTTAAAATACGTATACAATTGATCTTTATTTGAGATTCGTTACTATTTAATATTTAAAGTAACACTAGTAACTACACCGTACTACAACTTCAAAACAGGCTGCAAGAAATATACGCTATTGGTGTTGTTATATTAATATTGGTAAGGTTTTTTTCAAATATTTAATGTCAGCAGACTAGCCGATATGCTACTATACATGGTGCATATTACATTTTTAACAGATTTATTTGTAGTAGCTACTATTTCCTTGCCCTATATTTAATGAGTATGTGTGTCTAGCTAATACAAATATTTAATATTGCATCAGTTGGTCAACAATATCGAAAGGTTTAGAAAAGGGGAACAAAAACGAGATTCGGATTCAAAAGGTGTAGTAATAAGTTGTTTTTTAATTTAAGTCCTCCAAAGTGATTCTACTCTGCCTGAGTGAAAACATGAGTAGAACATCCAAGAATAGGGAGGACCATCCTCATTGTTAGGATAGGCAATGCAGTTTGGTGACCCATACCATGGCGGCCTGATCAGATAATTATAATAAACAAATATTTCGGAGATCTTACACACAGCGTCATCTAGTCCCAAACTAAGCAGAGCTTGTATTATGGGTACTAAACAACTGATTTAAACACATAGCCTTTTTCTTTGTTAATACATACATATTTTACATAGAAAACCACCAGACTCCGAAACAAATATTTGTAGATCACACAAATATATGGACTGACCCAGGAATCGAACCCGGGACCTCTTGATCAGCAGCCGCATACGCTAACCACTAGACCAACAAGGCAGTCGAAGGCAGATGACAGAAACATGATGCGGAGTGATGTAGATATTTTTAAAAGGGAAAAATTCTGTCATACATGACTTTTGCGAAACTTAAACCATTTAAACTTAAACCAGCGTGCGCAGCGGAAGCTCTCATGAAAAAAAACCTAGGATTTTCAAACATTCATCATTGGTGCTCCGCTCCTTATGGTCTTAGCGTGATGATATATAGTCTATAGCACTCCTCGATAAATGGGCTATCTAACACTGAAATATTTTTTCAAATCAGATTTGTAGTTCCTGAGATTAGCGCATTAGCAAACTCGTCAGCTTTATATATGAGCATAGATTTGACGATCTAATGTTACTGCCTCCAGTGCAAGAAACCAAGTATTTGATCATACAGGAAGAATGGTCCTAGCAATATATTTATGGAGTCTAGTCTTTTAACCCTAGAACACTAAGCTTCGATGAATCGACGACGCAAATTCGAAAAAAGTGACGTAAACTTTGAGTACACAGTCACCTGTTACTATTGTAGGCCTGTTACCCCTACGATAGGAGGTAGTATATTTTATGGTGGTGCCAGGTCAGCAACCGTGACTCGTCGCATCGACGAAGGTTGGTATTAAGGGTATTTTTTTTTAATTCAAGTTAAGTTTTCAGTTTTTACAACATAAAAGTATACAATGTCACTTTTTACTTTAGATGCGATTCTTCAGTTATTATTAGCAGATACTAGTGATGAAAAATTCATCAGAGAATGAGAAAAAAGATGACACTGAGGTTGATTCGGCTTATGGATCAGTTAGTAAGGATGAAGTTTCTACTTATTCGTCAGGAAGAAGTAATATAGAGATTGATGCTTAACTCTGAAGAAAGTAAAGCTGCCAGTCATCCCATCGTAAAAAAGGAAAAATTTGTGTCAGAAAACGAAGTATGATAAAAATTGTAGCTGAAATGATGGTGTACTAAACACAAACTTGATATTTGTTACAAATGTCTAGTTCCTGGTTTTTTTTACCACAATGTTAACTTTTAATGTTGATATAATGTATCAATTTTGATTATATAGATAAGTCATTATCAAAGTACTTCGTTCTTTTTTTAGGTAAGCACTTAAAAAAACAAATATTTTTATTTAGGCCACAGAAAATGATCTCAGTAAAAAGGTCGATTGTGTAATAAAAACGTGATTACATATATTTAACAAAAATTTTAAATTTTGGTTTATAAATGATTTTAATAAATAATTAATAGAAAAAAATAAGTATTTTATTCAACAAAACCATTAAAACTGACTTTTCTGAAAGCGTAGTCGAAACGGTGAAGGTTAGTAATACGCGTAGAGAAATAATTTTAGCGTTCTAGGGTTAAAATAAAGTTGAAGAAGATTATGAAGCAAAAAAATAATTAACAACATCAAAAACCTGTTTTTTTAAATCACGATTTCTCTTTTATTTTGTTTCCTGATTTAATAAAAATATAAAATTTTATACGTATAGTATGTTAGTACGTACGTAGTAGGTGACGCTTGTATACCATTGGAGGATAAGAGCCTGGCGATTTGTTATGCAGGTCTAAAACCTAGTGCAGACTCCTCTCTAACTCTTATAAAGATTTTAATTCATGCTATGTTTTGTTTTAAATAATAATAACAAATAAATATAAATAAATAAATATATTTTGGACATTTTTACACACAACGCCATCTAGTCCCCAAACTAAGCAGAGCTTGTATTATGGGTAACTAGACAACTGATATAAATACATAAACATACATTTTTTTTGTAAATACATACATATTATACATAGAAAACACCCAGACTCCGAAACAAATATTTGTGGATCACACAAATATTTAGTCCGACCCGGGAATCGAACCCGAGACCTCTTGATCAGCAGCCGCATACACTAACCACTAGACCAACAAGGCAGTTAATAATAATAATAGCCTTTATTCACTGACCATACAAGAAAAATTAACCTAAAAACTACATATAAAATTATATTCTTTTTTTTCCTAATGTTTATATATATATATATATATCTATAATATGTATTTCAGCAACCACTTAGTCAGGTTGTCTTTCGACATAGGCCTCCCCCAATTCCTTCCATTTATCTCTATCTCGAGCTATACTTCTCCATCCTTTCGGCAAATCGTCCTCCCATCTTTTGATTTGACGTCCTTTTTGTCTTTTCCCATTTCTTGGGTACCACTCTATAACCTCCTTCGTCCATTTTTTTCCATGATCCATCCTCATTATGTGACCGGTCC
The DNA here is from genome assembly GCA_932526445.1 of Phragmatobia fuliginosa. NCBI lineage: Eukaryota > Metazoa > Arthropoda > Insecta > Lepidoptera > Erebidae > Phragmatobia > Phragmatobia fuliginosa. The sequence continues at coordinate 6,509,584 of OW052064.1, read as the reverse complement.
AATTCCATTTCAATTTTCTTATTTTTTGTAATACATCGGTCACCCTTGTTCTTTCCTTATTTTTAATGCTGTCCAGCGGTCTCGTAATTTTAGGTTAAGCATGCTGCGTTCCATGCTTCGCTAACAAACCAATAGTTTCTTATTGTTTTCCATCGTACCAGGCCAGGATTGACACCCATATGTAAGACATGGGAGGATACATGTATTGTGTTGTATAATTTTCTTTTTAGAGACATTGGTGTTGATTCGTTTTTCATTATTTCTTTTAGTGACCAGTATCGCTTCCAAGTGTTGCTTATCCTTCTAATCATTTCTTTGGAATATTGATCTTTAGTCGATATTAGTTGTCCTAAGTAAAGATATTCGTCTACATATTCAACAATTTCTTGTTCTATTTCAATTTTTTCCCTCGATCTGTTCGTCATTATTTTGGTCTTCGCTGGGTTCATAGTTAGACCAGCTTTTCTACTTTTCTGATCGAGTTCTTTTAGCATAACTTGTAATATGTCCGGCCTCTCTGCGAATATCACAATATCGTCAGCAAACCTTAGATGATTCAAATTCGATCCGTTAATATTAATACCAAAATTTTCCCAGTTTAGGCATCTAAATACATTTTCTAACACTGCGGTAAAAAGTTTTGGGGAAAGTTGGTCGCCTTGCCTGACGCCTCTTTGCACGCTAAATTCTTCGCCTTGTTTTTCAAGTTGGACTGTTGCTGTCGTATTTTTATATATTTCTTTTATGATTCGTATGTATTTTCTTTGTGATCGATTGTAGAATAGTCAGCCCGAAATCCAGCTTGTTCTTTCAGTTGATTTTCATCTAGGTGTTTCGTTATCCGGCCGAGTATTATTTTTGAAAACACTTTGTATATGTTGGACATTATACATATTGGTCTATAGTTATTTATTTCATTTTTGTGTCCTTTTTTAAGTAACAAGACAATAGTAGATTTCGTCCATTGACATGGTATTACTTCTTTAGCCATTATTTCATTAAATAGGTACGTTATATATTTGGAAGTCACAGTCAGAGATTCATTTAGTACTTCATTTGAGATTTTGTAATTTCCAGGTGATTTCAAACTTTTTTGTGTTTTTATAGCTTTTATAATTTCAGTTTCTAAAATAATAGGTATTTCTTTTTCATCAGCTTCTTTTCTTGTCTCTACTAAAAAAAAATCGTCTATCTTGGTGTATAATTTTTTATAGAAATCTGTTGCTACTTTAGCTATAACTGTTCTCTTTATTGTTAGTTTTTCAATTTTCTTTTTACTTTTAGTTTTCATGTTTGGTATCCATTGCGCGTATTCTCTTAGTTGATTCAAACCTTTCTTGATTCCACCTGTTTTCTCTATTTGCTGTCTCAATACTTTCAATCTCTCTGCTTTCCTGTGTTTTCTTATTGAAGTTTGTATTTTTTTACTAATAATCGAGATTTTTTGCCTGTTGTTTTTTCGGTTATTTAACATTTTATTCCTCTCATTCATTAAATTTAGCGCTGCTGATCCAAATTTGTTATTTTTTTCCTTTTTATATCTATATTTATTTAGGTTAATTAGTTCTTTCTCTAAAATATCGTACTTTCCCTACAGTGTTCTGGTGTCTTCAACTTTGTTTAGTTTGTTTTTCATATCATTTAGGACATTTTGAGGTAAAGGCGATGTGATTAATATATTTTTTGTTGCGTTGATAATATGTTTTCTTGATTTCCCGTTCCTGAATTGTACTACTCCTCTCACCGTTCTATGATCTGTGTTAAAATTAAAGTTATTCACTACATCGACATCAGTAAATGTCTGTTTATCTCTTGTGAGTATGAAATCAATTTCATTTTTGTCTCTGCCGTTTGGGGATATCCACGTCCACTTTCTTGAATTTCTTTTTTTGAAGAAACTATTCAATATTTTTAGGTTATTTGCAAAAGAGAAATCTATAAGTCTGTGTCCGTTGTCGTTTCGGACACCAGTACTGTGCACGCCTAGAACAAATTCGTCTTTATTAGATTTTTTGCTCACTTTTGCATTAAAGTCTCCCATTACAATTAAATGTTTATTCTTGTTTTGCATTAACTTTACAAAATGTGTCCTTTGCTAATTTTGTGTCTTGTTCTCTAGGTGCATGTACTTGTATAATCGACGTTGTTTGTTTGGATTTTGGTAACTGAATATTAAGTACTGCGATTCTATCAGATATTCCTTGAAAACTAATTATTTTGTCTTTTAGATATTTTTTTACTAAGAATCCCATTCCATATAACCCTCGTGTTTCTCCGTAGAAATAAAATATGTATTCATTGTATTCTCTTATCTCTTCTCCTATTCTTCTTACTTCACAAATGCCTATGATATCCCATTTTATATATCTTAGGGCTTCTTCCAATTCTTCTAATTTATTATCTGTCATTAGCGTTCTGACGTTCAACGTTGCTATATATATATATCATTTAAATGTCTTGTTTGGCGAAAGGATGTATTTTGTTGGGGGGGTGGCGGTCTAGTAACCCCACGGGGACCAGCCGGATTGGGGTTATTCTGTTTTAGGTTGCTGAATTTTAGTTGCTACTTAGATTGATTTGGAATGTTAGATGATAAAGAATTCGATCTAAGTCTCATCAAATCAAATGCATTTCTTCTGTTTTCTTTTAATACTGTATTATTGATCACTGGCTTCTTGGCTTGATTTTGGTTTTCAGGGGAAGTTAATTGATCTCGTTTCCTTTTTTCTTTGCTTTGGTTTCCATCTTTAACTATCAATCGATCGTACTTAATGATTGATAAATTGATTTTCAGATCTTCTTTAAAAATTTCATGCACTCTCTGTAGCAACTCTAATGAAGAATTCTCTTTCTCTTCCAGACCAAAAACCAAAATATTATTTTTCTTTTTTTCTTTTTCAAAATGTTCACTCTTTTTTTTAGTTCTTCTATTTTAATTTTCATAATTTTGTTATCTTCAATCAAGGGTTCTAGCTTTTCATTCATTTTTTCGAATATAATATTTGTTTGTTTCTCCATTTCTATTTTCATTTGGTGGAAAAGTATTTTAAATTGTCCCTCCATTATTGTTTCTTGTACTGGCAACACTGATTAGTATCAACGTGAGTCTATGTCGTTAGATGTCAGTTATAGAAATTGAAAAGTTAAAGAAAAAGAAATTGAACTGTCACTTTTATTTGAGGTTTCTTCTACCCTCAAATTATTGAAATAAAGGTGACGATGATGCAAAATGAATAATTTCACGTTATTTACACACCAATATTCACTGTTTTTACTTTTAAAATGTTTTATATCACTTAAAGTTTTAATTTACCGCAGTAGTTTTCGTAACGGCACTAATAAACCAGTGAATCACAATTGTTTTTAACGGAGTAATTGCAAGGTGATGTTTACTGTTTGACAACCTTTGACAGTTTTATATAATAAATAAAGTTAAATTATAATGTGTGTTTTTTCCCTAAAATCTGTTCAAAGTCGGAGCCAAATCAAAAATTATGTCTGCAAATGCACATCGGTAACATATTATAATAAATAATATATAACCGATGTCATGGCGGTGGATGTACGATACTCCTCAAAAATCGATTCGGCTTTGTACCGACTTCAAACAGATTCTAAGGAACTATTATTACATTATAAATTTAATTTATTTTAAAATAATAGATAATTAGGTATCGACATGAATCGTCACATAGCGCACTCTTCAGTATCGTATCGCAAGGAATTTGCGTTTGATGTGTTTTTTTGTAAAGCTTATATTTTTTAATTTTTAGTTCAAATAATGGTAGGTGAGTAGTAAGTATAACTATTTCATATAAATCGCAAGAGTCAACATAAGAAAATGACCACCTTCAAATGTTACTCCAACTGAAGCGAATAACTGTAGTGGTTTGAAGCACATATTGAGACGATTGGAATCGTGTCTAAGTTTATATAACCTGCCCTTACTTTAATGAAATAGAAGCAGGCAAGTTATTAAAATCAATAGGCATTGAGTGAAGGATTACTTGTTATAGCACCTGTGTCAACAGCCTATCAGAGGGCTATCAGGATGTTACACGGAGAATTTTTGTTGGGTGGTTATGATACCTGCATAAACTTCTAAGAGTCCAGTGTGACTTTATATCACTTCTAATCGATCGTGTAATCGAATCAGTGAGAAACAAACTCTCACTAGTCTCTGAACATTTCACTAATCGCACCGCTAACGCATTTAGCGTCCCTATTAGTGCGGTCAACCATGCGGTTACCGATCTAAGGTATATAAATTCATTCAAGGATTTCAGGGCATCCCTGATTTGTGCTTCACCTAAAAAAACTATGCGATGACCAGCGTAAACCGTTATGATGGTGTTCCTCTTTACGATTTATTAACATTACCTGAGAAATCGTATGATGGAAAAATCGGTACGCGAATGACAAAAATTTAGAAGAATTGTCATCGATATTTTAGGAACACATTAAGACAAGCTAGGTATATAGATGAATGTAGTCTGGTTCGTAATCTAAATCTTAGCTTTGCATGTATTTTCTGTTTTACAGAACAAACAGAAGTTATTAGATCGAACTCTATAAGTATCTTAAACTCTAACCTTAGCTGCTAATCAAGACGTCTCGGGTTCAAATCCGGGGTCGGGCCAAAAAAGTGTTTTTGGGATTTTCTTAGGAAATTCCTAATAGTTTCCCGGAGTTTGGAAGTTTGGCGGTGATTCACGCCCGTGCCTCGGAGAGCACGTAAAGCCGTCGGTCCTGGTTGTCATGAACATCTATGGCAATCGTTATTGGGAAGTCAGAGCCCTCAAATCTACTGACAACTAGTTCAATCTTCGAATTTCAGTTCTCCCTTAGGGTTGCGGAGGTCCGATGCCAGTCGCTCCGTGGATAAACTGAAATTCAGGTAAAACCGGTTGAACTAGTAGCCGACCCCAAATAAACTTGGGAATAATGGCTAGGAAGATGAGTGAAAGTAGAAGTAAACTTTAATGAAAGAATGACCATTTTATTTAAAAAAATATCGTTTTACCGCCATAAACTGTGGATTTTGCATTCAATAAAATCCAATTTGAAGTAATAATACATATTTTGAATACTGCTAAATTTATCAGGAAAATACTTACCAATTTATAATCAAGAAGACTCAGAACTGCTAACAGCATTGATAGGTGACACTCAAACGTTTCACAGTGAATGGTAAATTTATTTTCTAGTCTACTATAAAACTTTTGAGCAAAACACAGCTTGTTTGGTGTTATAGTTGTAGTGGGGGCACTACTGTGGAGGAACGAGTTTCGTATCCTCCCAGCACTAAGGGCTGTATGTGGAAGTCGCCACAAGTTATATCGAAAACTTATTACTTATTATTAAATTAGTAATTCTAGTAAACTAGAAATTGGGCGTATCAATTTTCACAATCTGAAAAAAAAATATGGCTTCATGAAAAGCGAAGCCTTTATTATAGCCATTTTTTAAATTTTAGTATATATAGTATCTAATTGGGTATTATATACCTTTTTTGAACTCCAAACGCCGCGTTTTTTAAAAAATTATATCATTAAAATATTTAACACAAAAGTTATAATTTATTAATATTATTTGAGAGCATATTTACATATATACATACACCTAAGTATTATAAACAGTAAATTGTCGTGCCAGGTCCTTCTGTCTCTTACAAATATTAAGAGCTAAAACAATGATCATAAAGTAATATTACTGATACTTTTTTAGGTTGCAAACGGTAAATTAAATTTCGATCAATTAATCTTCAAATTCAATCTTCAATTAATTACTTCAGGGAATCAATCAAATTAGAATCATATTTCGTGTATTCCATTTAATGAAATACATAAATTCGGGTTGGCACAACTACAAGATATCAACGGTGAAAATATACAGAAGATTTATCAGTCATACAAACATCAAGACGATTGGTTCTATACATTTACATTAACAGGCGTTTATAAATTGTTACTAGCTAATAGTTATACAACAAATTATCTTATAACTTTTGAAAGAAGGAACAAAAGGATGAGCTTCACTGCAGTTGATGTCTTTTCCAAAGAGCAACCATCTGTAATGAAAGAAAGCCAAATCAAAATTGATATACTCCATTCAATATTTTTAAAACTACATACATAAGAACATGAGTATAAAAATTTAAATATACCCAAATTACACACACATAGGTACACATAAGATATAATATCTCTTAAATCATCAGTAACAACCGTTTTAATCCCAACAAGTTTTCACAGAAAATATTAGATAAAATGTTACTTTTATATGCGCACATTATCGCAATATCAAGGCAGTTTTCAAATTCACTCTATCCAAGAATTGAATCAACATGTCACCCTCTCTTTTTTTTCTTCTCTCAAATTCGCGCTACGTTCATACCTCTCAATTGTGAGATGGATCACTTCTGAATCATCATTGTTTTATTCCTTAAAATGTTTAATTTCATTTGGATTTACTTTGTAGTTTCACTTTTTTGATGTTACTATAATCTATTTTAAAATCGTTGAGTATCGGAGATTTGCGTAGCCTTGTGTACGAAGGGCCTAAGGGTTGCAAAACAGTGGACGATTGATTGTGTACTCATATTTTTTTAGTTTACTTTTATAATATTCAGTATTTTAGTTGTTCTGAGCTAGTTAGTGATTAAATATCATAATTTTCTGCGACATAACGTAGTTTGAAATCTAAGTTTAATCGCTGTTTTAGTTTTTGTACTGCAAAATGTAATAATTAGAGATTATTATATAATCTCGACACATTTAACGGAATGTTATAAGATATAAACATGTGTATGTATACAAACATGTACATGTACAACAACAAACATGTACATGTATATAAACTTTTCTATATTATAAGATACTCGTATTCTGTTCTTTTATTTATAAATGGAAGTGATCCAATAAATATCTAAATGATTTTTACCATTTTATATAATAATATTTTGCAATATCAAATATAAACGTTAGAGCTTTTAATCTAGATGATTGGCTCATAACTGTATTCATTGTTATTTTTAAGTTTTAGAAATACAAAATGATCAAGAAGTGTAAAACCAAATAATCACATTTAAACGAAATCTTTTGATACATCAGAAACATGAGTAAGTACTGAAAAGACGGGAAATAATTAAATATGATAATGTTGATCAATAGTAACATGAGCACAATACAGGTGTTGGTAGTGGGTATTATGTTACAAGCGATAATTACATGGCTAAGAATGGCTTTATTACAATGGGATATTTGCAGTATAGAAACTGCTTTAAAAAAACTATAAACTTAAATACTAATATCATTTTTGAAGGCCTAGGACACGTATAGGTTTAATGAATAAATTTTGTTTGAGATTCAGTTTTAAGTATGGCGAACCCCCAAAGTATATTGTTTTTTTTTCTATTTATATGTGTGAAAATATTAATGCGGTTCACACGATACATCTCGTTGCCAAGTTTCAACAGTATAGCTCTTATAGTTTCGGAAAAAGTGGCAGTGTCATACGGAAGGAGAGACAGATAGACATGACGAATCTATTAGGGTTCCTTTTTTGGCATTTAGCTACGGAACCCTAAAAACGTCTTTGGGTTGATATCGCTTGATACATTTGATGAAAGCTATATATAATAGCTTTTGAGAAGAAACCATTCCAAACGATTTAGAGGTTTAGCATGGAAGCGTAACAGACAGAGTTATTATCGTTTTTTTTTTTTATATTAGCTGCCAAAATGACTCTGCCCGGCCTGATGGAAAGCATGAACAGAATCCAGAAGGGAAGGCCACCATCCTCACTGCCACAACGGACAGTGCAGCACGGTGACCCACACTATGGCGGCCTAGTAAGATGCTTTTCACGCCCCGCTTGATTGTAATGTTCGTATAGAAATATAGTTTTTTTTTAACACTTCTGCGTTAGAAATAAGTGCCCTGTATCGCGAGGGACTTCATATACATACATGAAATGATCGTAAAGAACAACCAGACTCAGTATAATAATTTGTAGGTCAAGTGTTGTCTCATGTGGGATTTAGCCTGCATGCATGCTAGCATGCTAGCATGCTTAAGTCAGTAGGCCAACCGTGTAGATAGAAATTATGAATGTAAATACAGTTGTGTTTGTTTTAGCATTTCTAAACACACTTAGGTATTTTATTCCACTATGAATTCTTTCGTTGGCTATTATTTATACAAATAAATAATATTGGAATGTCTGTAATTTCAAATCAATAGCTTTTTATTAATTCATATGAAATTGTATCATCAATAACCCAAAATGTCCCACTGCTGGGCCGGTTTTCTTCTCAGGAGCGGGTTAGGGCCATATGTTCCCTCTTGGGAACTCGCCAGGGTGGGAACATATGGCCAACGTTGTGGCAATATAATCTTGCCGTTGAATGTTTTAAGCTGCCCGAAGGCCTCCAACTAACTTTCATTACTGTTATCTTATGATAACAACTGGGACCGATTGCTTAACGTGAGCTCCGAAACTAATCAGGAAACCGTTCATGGTATCATGCCACAAATAGTCACCCATCTAGGTACTGATCGTTCCGCTGTTGTTTACCCTCGGCGATTGTTTCCAATCACCAAGGGCAACTTGGCTATGAACGCAAATTGTATACGTTACCTAAAACATTTTTTTTAAAGATTTTTGTCTGTCTGTCTGTTTGATCCGGCTAATCTCTGGAACGGCTATTGACGGAACTTTCACGATGTTATAAGGAGCTAAGGTGGAGGAGGAACACAACTTGATAAGCTTGAGCGACTACAAAATCTCTGTATACGATTTGTATTTGACCTACGAAAATTCGATCAAGTCTTTGATTGCCGTCAAGTGCTCAAGTGGCTTCTGAGTCGCTCTCGCCTCTCCCCAATATTCATACCCTGATTTTCCTTTACAACATTTTGTTTAATCCTAGAGTACTCTTCTGCCTCAAAGAACGATTCAAGTTCCTTAATGACACACATAACATCGATACGCTTCTACATTCAAAAAAATCTGTCTTTCACGGTTGAAGCTATACGGTTGTGAAATATACTGCCAATAAATATAAGGAAAACGCAAACAATTAGTAGTATCAAGAAAAGGGTTCTATTCAAATTCAAATTCAAATTAGTTTATTTGCATTAACAAATGTACAAAAAACGTATAATTATTGTTGGACCCTCCTTTTAAGCAAAAAATGCCTGTATTAGGAGGGGCCGCTCTCTCAAATACAATTATGTTTACATTTTCATTAAAAACGCGTTTACATGAAAAAATAAAAAGAAAAATAATAATTTAAAAGGTAAAATAAAAATTATATAAACAAAACATACCCTAACAAAAAATACTATAAAAACAAAATGAAGAATTTTTATTTGACATGAATAATAATTAAAAATTTAAATGACAGAATAAGTACACAATTTTAATGCCTCAACTTGTATGTTCATGTTATGTGTGTGTGCGGTGTGTGTGTGTGTGTGTGTGTGTGTGTGTGTGTGTGTGTGTGTGTGTGTGTGTGTGTGTGTGTGTGTGTGTGTGTGTTTTTATGTAGAAGATTATATAGGTCTCTGCAAGTGCATGTTTATGCGTTTATACGCTCTGAGTATTGGACACTATTTAATGTGCTCTAGGAGTGTCTCTGTGGTTTGATAAGTGAGTGGCCCAATCCAGTTCAATATAGCCTTTTTGCCGTCATAATATTGATATGAGTATATATTTATGTATTTGTTTATTTTATTGTATAGCTGTGCCGATCGTTTTTCGTATTGTCTACTAGCAAACGATGTCGAAGTCTGAGGGATTTGTGCCACAAAGTATTTTCTTCTTTTAGACAGACAAGCCGGATTATATGGCAGGGTTCTATGTTTTTTTAGGATAATATTAAGTATGTAGAGTTTTCTAACTGAGAGTAGGTTGCTTATCTGGTAGAGACCATCCGTAGGGAACCTGGTGTTTTTAAAGTACATCGACTTTATCAGGGCACGCTGAGCTCTCTCCAACTCAATGAAGCGACTTTTTGCCGCGCCTCCCCAGATAGGGATACAGTACTGTAACAGCGACTGGACCAAGGCAACGTATATCTCATTCAGGAGATTTCTGGTAGTGCCCTGTCTGCAGGTCACTGTTTTAGGAACGACATGTCTCAGCATTCTGAACACCCAGCCAAGTTTTCTAATTCTGTTAGAAACCATTTCAACTTGGGGATACCATGATAATGTCTGGTCAATAAATTCTAGAAAATTATACTGAGTCAATCACGACTAAAGGTTTGATTTGAATGTTTTTCCTTTTCATGTGATATAAATAAATAGTTTTAGTTATTTAAGTATGTATGTTTATAACATTTTATGTATGTATTATATACAGGTTGTCTCTGAACTCAAGTTCAAGTCGAAACGGGATGACAGGATTGATTGTATTCATCTTAAAATAAATCAAAACAAAAATCTATCCCATGCAGTTTGACAATTATGGGCATTTAAAAAAAACAGGAATTTGGTCAAACTGTAACCATTTTTCGGTTATTGAGGTTCATTTTTATTATTTTTGTTCATTTATACTTTGGAACTGTAACCCTAAATAACATTTCTAGAATCACAGTCAAAAATAATTGCCCCAAGTTTCCTAGAATTAAGACTATTTGTTAAACTATGTATTATTATTATTTTTATTTGTCAACTTTGACCTTGGCAAGTACTATTAAAAGTTGGCGCAAAAAAAAACAACATAGCTACTAGCACCAACTAAAGACCCGATTCACGAAGCAGTCACTGCAGCCGAAAACAGCTGTTAGAAAAACTAAATTTCAAGAAGTAGAAGGTACTCATAACTAGGCACATAACGTAATACGATATACGAATAACGAATAAATAGAAAATAACGGACATGCATAGTCTATTCCTACACACTCAAATGGGAGGCTTGGTCGAACATGGTGTAGCGGTAAGTTAACCATCAACGGGTTAATAATTGTCCCTTTCAGGCGAGTATATTTAACATACTGATGGTAAGTTAATCTTGCTAAATTACGACCACCAATAGGTCAATAATTTATACTTTATAGAAGCCAACAATATCTGTAGGCCTGCATGCATCAATTGCTAATGTTCAAATCTAAATAAAAGTTTAGTTACATCATGAGTGGAACGTAAAATAATTAGAAACCATTAAGCTATTGCATATCTTTTATCGCAGGCTTTGAGCGCGGCGACCAAAATAAGAAATTCCGTAACGAAAAAACCTAACACCCTAATAAAGAATAGAGAATATGATTGTAACTGCAGTGCGACAAGGATGTGGCGGCTCCGTGCTCTATAGGCAGATTAGCGCATACGTGCTGCCGCCATCGGCCGTTATCCGTTGCCTAAACAAACAGTCATTCTAGATTACTGTTCTTTACTTTTCTATAATTTTATTTTTTTATTTATGCTGGCAGGAGCTGGATGCGAGTAGCCGAGGATCGAACTAAGTGGCGTGCAATTGGAGAGGCCTATGTCCAGCAGTGGACTGCGATAGGCTGATGATGATGATGATGATGATTTATACTTTATGCACATGAGAGTGACCGCATCCTCCAGTACCGTCTATTGAATCTTAGTGTTTTTTAATTCCATAGATATGCTCCTATTACTATTATGTTCTTTTACTTTAGTTGTGATTGTCTTTCGGTCAATAGGATGATTATATTATTTGGCAATAATTCTAACAATAACTATAATATGTTGGTAAAAAGACAGTGTATATTGTTTTGTAAACTTGAATTAATATCAAAGAAAAGAAATTTTGCTTATATAAAAAATAAATAAATTATTATAGTTGGATAAGTTGATACAAAAAACGCTATGCAAGAGCTTTACCGCGGCAGTCCCCGAGTGCCACATGACTTATTTATTGTAAGAATACAAAATGACTAGCTAGTTATATTAACATATAGTCACTATAAAATGTTGTTAGCTTAGCTAATTACTTAATAACTTAAAACAGAAGTTTCCTAAGGTAGGTTCTGAATTAATTGAGCGAGTTGGCATGATATGGATCTTACAACTTTTATATCTTTTTTTTTATGGCTTGTGCTCGACTTGGGTTTTTTACAAGTTCTGTTTCTGATGGAATCTAAATATACATGTAGGTTTCAGGTAACACCCACTTATAAGTAATTGGTTATTAACGCTTTCAATAAAGCTTAGTGTACCACTAAGTAGTTTAGATTACATGCTTACTACAATTACAATTAGAATTATGGTGTAATGTAATGGTATATTTAGCTCAAATTTCATCATATTTCTCCAGGTCCGTACTGAAATTAATATTTATAATACTTCAACCAATGGCCTCAAATTATGAGAGATAAACTTAATAAACTTGAGCGCTTTAAAATTTTTGTGATGAGTTACGCAAAGTAAGCAATGCCAAGAGTAGTGAAGAAAAACGCACGGAAACTCGCATTTTCCCCAACCAAAAACTAATCTAGATGTCTTTTTCACACCCGAAAACCCCCAAATACCAAAGCCAAATTATTAGTTTAGTTTTACAGCAGGGTTTTTTGCCAGTTTGCTTGGGTTGATAAATGAAAGACGCGTCGTCCATTGTACAGTATAATTTGTAAGGAGCGAAAATACAGTGTTACCACATTAATAAAATTTAAAATTATAATTCACGCAAATCTCTATGAAAACTTTTGATGGCCTAAAATTTTTCGTAGGTCACTCAGGTATAAAATTATCTTATAATAGTAATAAATAATCATCTACGCATATAATTTAAAGATGATTCTACAACTTTCTCAAAATGTTGTACATGGTTTATTAAATATCAAGTTTATTAACATATTTGTTTGATAATTATAGAAGTATATTTCATTTCACAAATTTTTTATTTACCAATTTATATGCATATATAATATTACCATTAAATCTTATGTTTTTCGAATAATTAAACTGTAAATTTTAATAAATATCTCAATAAATAAGGTGAAAAATAGATGTTTCAAATCAAATAAATTACAGTGTATTCGGGATATAAAAAGGTAAGTTTCCACTAAATTTCATAAAAAAATAATTTTATTCGTAAAAGATAAAAATAAAAAACCGAAAACTTGGTTTTTTGAATTTTTCACATAAAATTTGAGGTTGTGTGAAAATAGTGTTAATGCAAAAGTTGTAGATCTTTTTATTACATACAACAAAGCCATTTAATTTTTTTCCATAGGACTTGTAGTTTTGCGGGAAATCGAGATAAACCATTTTTAACCCTTTCCCTTCCCGAACTCAGATCGCCAGTAAATTATTTATTCTTTCATTTTTATAATATACTCCTCCTTTTCAAATGGGTTTCATCTTACTAAAAATATTTTTCACTTTTATTATTTTAAAAGGCTTCTACCCCTTGCTTATAGCACGCTGAGCAATTTTGAACATGTGGACCAACCGTACCGTAATTGTTGAGGTCTCAGCTCCGTATGTCATGACAGGTAAAACGCACTGATTATAGACTTTTATTTTCATTCACTGTGGGATGGTAATCATACTTTTGAGCTGCCTCCACTTTGGTACCTTGTACTGCAACCGTTTCCAATAGTACATGTTCATGAGAGCTTAGCACACAGTTTTCAACTAATATATAACATATACTAGTACACTACGTCAAAGGAGCCTTTCAAACTCAAGTATAAAATAAATATTTAATTTTTTAGCAATTTGAATACTAAATATATTTTTAAGTTTTTCCATCCAATTATGTATCTATCCAATTATCTTTATTTGGATTTACCAATTTCTTGTTTTTAGTTTTTTGTAGGTATATATTCAATAACTAAATGAAATAAAATGAATACATAAGTATCAGACTGATAATAATAAAATCAAATAGTCTATTATATACTGTGCAGCTATTGCAATTCATCTAGCAACTGTGTGCTTAGTGCGAGTTTTTTTAACTACTCGATCGCGTTAAAGTAAACTCCAATTTTTACTGAATTGGATCAGCGCCACCTAACGGAACGTTTGTATGACATATTTTGTGAGTGCGAGATTGTTTGTTTACATTTCGATCGTGACTGTCGAGTAACTTTATCGAAGTGAGCATTTGAACGAGCTCAAATGACGTGAGTGTGAGTTGCAACGTTAGTCAATTTTGACAGTTCTATTGTTAACTCCTTCACTTTCGAGCAAGTTAACTTTGTCACTTAGCTTTTGGTAGTGAGAGTGAAAACTAATAAAGTTTATATAATTTTTGTGTTGTTTTTGAGAAAAAAAAACGGCAGCTCGTAATTTTTTATTAAAAGATACATTGATATTGCGATAAACAGAATTCCAATAAACATATTATGGGAAGGATCATTATCACCATGAAAACCTTTTTCCACTTTTCTGTGGTTTTTGTATCACCACTGCCATCAATGCTAAGCGGTGATGTAAGCTCCTGCCAATGCTGAATGGCCACGGTCCTACCTCTTGCATTTCTTATCAGCTTACTAAGGTCTCCATGTCTAGCAAAAAGAAAACAAAAACACAAGTGTCATAAGTTCACTTCAACAACTCGCATTCACTATTATAAATATCTTGATTAGGTACTTACTCTTCCATAAAAGTTACTAATAATTCAAATTGATATTGACTTTTTTTTATTTTATTTATCGTTTAATTAAACAATAACAATTAATACTCGCATAGTTTGTTTACACAACAATGAACGAAATCAAACAAGTGACGCCAAGCGTAACCCGACTATTTTTGATTATACAACGCCTCTATTCAAATAGCGTTCGAAAATCATTGTATTTAATTTAGTTGGTTTATCGCATGGACGCTATAGTGCTGCCAACATTGACAAAAAAGTTTACGTTCTGACGGTGAGTTAACAACGATCGACGCGAAAGACTTGGTAAGCATTCACACTCGCGAGTATTCGCTTGTCGATCCGTTTGCCGTAAATTCGATTTACGTGGTGGTTAAGTCATTCGATTTGTTTATATTGAAACTCACACTAAGCATACTGGTATTAAATTATTTAAACACGTCACTACTGCTCGCCCCAGATGTAATCTGAAAGCTAGGTCGTGTATAAAAGAACGTCATATTACTGAGACAACGACACTCTTTGCTAAATTAATTGCATTTAAATCCGGTAATACATGATCGACAGTCAGTAAATGAGAAATGGGTCTACTGGAAATAGGAGGAATCCGATCCAAGTGTGATACGCACTTACCAGATGGAAGTTCCACAAATACCTTTAGGCAAAGCATATGGTTGGTGCCTGTCATCCACACAGGTTGTGACTGGATCAGAGATATCAAACACTCATGCGAGTCTATAGCAGCCACGGAACCTACTATAATTGACAAAAATGACGTAAGTTAAGTAGTCCATTCATTGCCCTTGATCCGGACGATCTGCATAACTTTTCACAGACTTGTGTTTTTTTTTTTTTTGGCTAACCAACTAGCCACATGAGTCTTCGGCATCTCATTTGCAGGCAGCATTGGTTTCGAGTTCATTACTACAATTTTTAATCAAATACAACACATTTACTAATCTGGTAGTACCATGGAACTCAAAATTTTAAGGCCTGTAACATGTTTACCGACTTTACATAAACTTCTGACATTTATTCTGAGACTCGAAATTACTAAACCTACAAATATATACACTCGTAAATATGAATTCGACACTTAGCATACGACTCGGTTCCATCATACATGGTTTTTGAAGGTGCTAGAGTTGTATAGAAATTATGCAACTCTGTGCACTTTCTTAAAGTTACTAAAAGTCACTAAAAACTTTAGTAATTCTATAAGATGGAATTTGGTGTATATGTAAAAAGGTGTGATTGTAGAATCTGAAGGAATATAACTTTATAATTCATTAAAAATCAGATCTCCCATCACCGAAACCTACACGTACCTAGGTTTTTCACAGTCTCTGGGAATCCAGTATCTAACATGAAACAAACGTTGCGGGAACGCTTCTTTCATTCTTGAAAAATGTGAATTCTTTTATCGGGGGGTAATAAAGTGCGAGCCTACAATGGTTGGGTCGTCCCGATTTTGATGTATTCCTACGGTGTTCTTGGATGGTTTCATACCAGAAAAGATGCCCTTGATAGAAGAGTCCGCACATAGTAGACTGTATTCCTAATGCACCACTATGATCGTCGGTTGTGAGATTATATGTCCCGCGAAAATTTGGGGGTAGGGAATTATTAAATATCGAGAGATATTTGTATACAATGATATTGTTTTCAGAGAAAAATTTTTATATTCAAATATGGGAGTGTATCGTAATGTATTGTATGTATTGAATGCTGAATCCACAGTTCTAACCTGTAGTACTTATTACTGAAGATTGCAGGGAGGTATGGAAGGACAATAAGCTTCATGTTCGGTTTTATCGGACTTTGAATGGGCCTGATATATTTTAAAGCATCGACGTCCTGGCTATGGCATGGTTATCTCCTCGGAGAGAAAGAAAGTTTTGTTTATGCAATTAGGGACGAAATTTTCATGACGAATAACTACCGAAAATATTCCATAAAAATAAAATATTCATCTTTCGGTGACATATCTGACAGATGTCTACCATACCGATGGTACGGTTGACATCTGTCGAGCATGTCACTGTCCTATTATTTCTTGTTGTTGTCTTACTAACGGCGAATAATTACATAGACAAAACACAAAACGAAGTAACCAGGATCGTATATCAACAAACCACCCTTAAATACCAACTAGTAAAAGAAGTGCTACACTACAGGTATGTACCCGACCCAGATCTCGATAATAGTTATGTTAATTCATATTGCAATAGATCTCTTATTATAGACACAACTATTGTTGCCAATAAGCCTGATACAATGGTGATAAATCTATTAGAACGTCTTGTAATGATTCTCGATATCGCCGTTCCTCATGACGAGAATCTAGTGAAAGTTTTTTTGAATTTAATAACGGTATGTAGACTGTGGATTCAGCGATCATTGTTCCGATAGTCGTTTCTGTTCATGATTTGATAGCCAAGAACCCAGACTAATTCCATAAGCGGTTCACGATAGACGGCTGAATCAAAGGCCTGATGCAAAAGGCAATCTTTCTTGACACGGCACGTTTAGTGAGGAGGTTCCTGTCTTTGCAGCCCTAACCACCGGTTTCTTGATCTCTGTACACGAAGTCGGTTTATTATTTTTTATATTGACATTTAAATATGAATGATAATATTATAAATGAAATAAAGGGGAAATAAAATCATAATCCTACTAATATTATAAACGCGAAAGTTTGTGAGTATGTATGTGTGTATGTATGTTTGTTCCTCTTTCATACAACGGATTTATATGAAACTTTATAGTACTATAGTTTATATATCAGAATAACACATAGGCTACTTTTTACTGCAATAATCGAGATACACGGGCGAAAACTAGGTGATTATTAAAAATACATAAATCGTAGATGTCACTGTCTATGTACTGTCAAAATTTCAAAGGTTGCTATGCATAACACACTTGCATAGCAACCATAATGATATACGCGGATAACACCGCAGGGCGCAGCTAGTATATTATATATAGTTGTGCTGTGTCAGTTATCACTACCAAACTGCAAAATAATAACTTATGCAGATGACACAGCGCTTATTATCGATGGTCGCAGCTGGGAGGATGCTAGTTTCAATGCTGAATTTGCCTTAAGCTTTGTTATGGCATGGCTAAACAGAAATCTCCTTACTCTTATTGTCTCTAAGACCAACTTTGTAACCTTCTCTACCACTAAAGCCTGGTTGACTGGTAGAGAATGCCTTAGGCATTAAGTCCGCCAATGTAATAATGTGCATGATGTATTAATAAATAAATAAAGCTGGTCAGCCTCAAGTGCCTATTTTGATCAAGTGCCTATTTTAATCATTGTAATACAATGGTTTTAACACAAACTGTAATTGTGCCAGCCTGAGCAGTGCTGAGTCCGTCAGATACCTGGGCATAATTGTCGAAAATAATCTGAAATGGAATCAGCAAATTGGTTATACAGTGGCTCGCTTGAGAAAGTTAATATATGTGTTCAGGAAACTTAGAGGAGCAGTTGACTTCAATAACTTAATAACCATTTATTTTGCGCTTGCTCAATCGGTAGTGAGCTACTGTCTAGTGGTTCGGGGAGGAGGGCCTAAATCTATTTTTATACGCGTCGAACGTGGACAGCGCGCTGTCCTGAAGGTGTTGGCAAGAAGGCCCATTAGATTACCCACCAAGGCACTCTTTTCCGTCTGCAAAGTACTCTCGGTCAGACAGTTATTTATTCTTCGCACTACACTTCGCAGGCATAGTCAAATATCATACAATCCTAACCTGTACATCACGAAGCGCCACTCTGACAGAGTATGAGATATAAAGTCGCGTAGAACCAAAACTGCAAGTCGGCATTTTAAGCACATAAGCTCTAGGATATATAACAAAGTTAATAAATCTCATAACATTAATTCTCTAAATGGTCACACGCTAAAAAACAAGACTTGAGAAAGAAGAAACTTGAGAGTTGGCTGAAATCTCTCAAATATGATGAAACGGAAAAACTATTGGATGCATAACACGAACACAAACACACACACACACACACACACACACACACACACACACATACTCATCACACATACATAAATACATACATACACAACTACACGCATCACCTACACCTAATGCTTCACCGCATTGTTTTGTTTTTGCGGTTTTTGTTTTTAATTTTTTTATTAAGTTTTGCTTGATTTGATTTGATTTAATGTTGATTTGTGTTTGATTTATGTATTATATACTGTGACTGTATCTGAAACAACTTACTATTAAGAAGGGGGCGTTGGTATCTGTGCCACAGTTTTGAACTTTTACAGCTATCATCGTTACCATTTAGTTTCAGTTTTTTTTGTTTTTCAGTTACAAATAAATGTTCTTTTTTTTTATACTTAAATTACCCTAGTCTGCCTCTATTTTAACAATAATAACAACGGGAATCATCTGTTGACAAAAAACATAATAGTTTGGTTATCTTTAGTTTACTTCAATTTAAAGTATTTACTGTAATAAATAGAGACTTTCTCGTTAATGTAAATATGTTACTTATACGAGGTTAAATCAATACCACTCTATATTTTATAAAAACAATTATTTAAATTATGGTGCGGTTTCTACACGACATAGGTGGAAAAGAGCAGACAGGGCATCTAATAGTAAGTAAAAGCGCGGCCCATGAGCACTCATAAGTGAAGAAAGAGTCACAGGTCTATTAGCTCACTTTCACTGATCCTCCTGGAATCAGAGTAAGGTGAACTTAAGATTTGTAACAAGGAAATCATTACTCAAAATCGGTATTTTGTGCAGTAAGAATCCGATGTTGATCCAATCGAACCATGTATACCCAAACACGATTCTTTCACTTTTACATTAAGGCAATGTTTTAGACAATATCAGTATCAGTTAAATTCTTTGTTGATATTATATTAAAAACTAAGTCATTCAGAAATAGGCAAAAGAACAAAGAATCACCACTACATTTCTTGTGTTAACATTTTGCTGAACAATAAATGTTACAATTTATTAAAAATACCATACAATTACTATGACGTGTATATTGTGAGGATCCCAGTACAATTTCGTATTCGAAGGTACTTCAAATACTCTAAAGCTAGAGCTAAGTTTCAGATACACTTAAAGAGGGTAGCGCCTAACTTGAAGACCCCTTGATAAAGGGTTCATCAGGTATCAAAATATGAATAATACTTATGAAAGTTCTTATTCTAACAAGTAACGAAGTACCTGCTTAATTGACAAAACACTATTTATATGACATGAGTAGCTTGAGACTTACTGGTTTGTGGCAGACGATGTATGGAGTACACTACTGCTTCGTGAATTTCTGGAAGGCTGATAGGAGTGGTTCGTATCCTCTCCTCTTCAGCACTCTTTTCTACACTTTGCAAGTATATGTTATATATGCTGGCCGTACATCGAATCTGCAGATAGGTAAAATATATTAATAATAGTCAATAAAACAAGAACGAAACAGATTATTTGATTAACATGTTTTAAATAAACAAATGTTATATCGATTTCGTAAATTTCAAACTCAAACTTAGACTTGTATACTTATAATCATTTGCTTCCAATATAATGAAATTTGACAAGAATTTGCTGTTTAATCTCTTGCATTGCTACGTCACTTACCTTTATCTTGCCCCTCACAAAGTGATGTTTTTGTACAACAAACTGTATGGTGCTGTAAGCTGTCATTGGACTTGTCACACTCTCTCCGTCTACCCGATGCAAAACATGCTGACTCAGGGCCTACGAAGATAAAATTACCTGTTAAAAACGTTGCGTGACGCAATAGATAAGAACAAAAAACTTTATCTTTTCCTAAAACTTAAAATGTTAAAGTTCCTTACAAAAGAATGTCGAAATTAAAAAAGGTGTAGTTTAACACTGTCCTCTTTTGTATAATGGTTTTGTGCTTTTAATACTAGCTCTATAATTAATGGTTTGACTCTTGGTTTGATAATCCATCTGAGGTGCTGTTAAAAAATGGCAATTTATATCATCTAAACCAAATGCCATCATCACCTCAGGGCGTTGTTGTTTACCAATGCATAGTGCTCCAAGGAACTTCCACATGCTGGATATGCGAGATTCTATATTGTTAATTATGTGGCGGCGTTTGGCGTTTCGTATCACCTTGTTATACCGATACCTAGCAGGTTTAAAAAGGTTCCATTTAGCCTCACTGAAATCCTTCTTGTACCTATTACAATAACTGTCTCTTCATCTCATAGCAGTCCTTATTTTCTCTGTCATATATCGAGTAGGGAGCCCCTTTAATTTAACAGCCTAGGTACGTGGATATCATATAGGTCAAGAACTGCGTTGTTAAAAATATTGACTTTGTCATGCCAGTAGCTGCTCTCAACTCTAATCTAATGCGGAAGGATCCGCACTCAGTTTTTGGACGTCCATATATCTTTAGCTATAAACATGCAGAACTTTGGGAGGAGATTTAGGGAGTTTTAGGATATAATATAAGAGAGGAAGATCAAGATCAAGAGAGAAGTCAAGATCAAGAGAAAGTCCAGAGAAGGGAGTTGACCATGGGAATGGTTATTGTGATTAGCAAAGGTGATCATCAGATCATGCCAAGTATCCTGATGCTCAATGTTAGTGCCCAATGTTAGAATAAGTTGCTTGAACTAGAAGGAAGGAAGTAGATTGGATGATGTTGAGGAGATTAGGAGTACGAGGAGGATTAAATTCCAGAAGATCAGTGTTGAAATCGCACATAATGATGTGGTGAAGGTATTTCAACCATAAATATTCCAGAAATGTTTGCAAACTGGAGATATAGTTGACAGCGGGGGGAAAATAAACTCCCCCTAGACCAAAACTCCTTGACACAAACTTCAAGGCAGAGATATTCCGCGGTAGTGGAAAATCAGAAGAGGAAGTAGCGAGAATTTAAAAGATTAATTAGAAACGGCGGCAGATGGCCACCCCTTCACCTCTCCTCGATCGTTGCGAATGAGAATGAAGTCAGTGAGATGATAAGATGTGGAATGCAGGTGCGGTTTATGTCAAGTCTATAAAGTTTTATGTAAATCCGTTCAGGAGTTTTGCGAGACAGATTAATAAAAAACCATGTTATCAAACTTTCGCATGTATGAAATTTTACCACACGAATATTAGTACTACCTTTACTAGTATTATGTCCGTGTGGTGACGGATTAAGAATACAGTGTCACCATCCCTATTCATCCCGCGGGTGTCGTAAATGGCGACTAAAGGATAAACTACGCAAGACAACATCAATGCAAAGAGAAGGAAAACTTGAAACCAACCCTATACCAACCCGTCTGGCCAGCGTGGTATAGTAGGCCAAAACCTCTTTTCTAAGGAGAGGCCTATGTCCAGCAGTGGACTGTTGAAGGCTGTTGATGATTACTTGTATTTACCTCAGGAACAAAAATGTTTGTGAAACGGAGTAACAGCTGTTACCAAGTTATTCTCTATACCTTCATTATATTTCCTCTAAATCAAAAATATTTTGAATAAAAATCATTTTAATATAATAGCTAGTTTTGTTATAAGTGTACTTTTAAGTTGGAGTATTGTCAACGAAGCATAAAATGAAAAAAAAAATATAAATACACAAACCTAGTAACTTTTTGTATATACTCGTTTAAGTTCTGTTTTATTAAATATTCAACAGACAGTCGTAGAATAATATTGGAAGAGTACCTAGGTATTGGAGTTTATTTAACATCTAAAACTGTTTTCGATTAATAAGATACTGAATAATAAAACAGTGTATTATTCCTTTTCAACAACTAGTTACCCATTTATTCGTGAGCACATATTTGACTGAAAGAAAAAGCTCAAAGTATGATTACGCAGTACAAGGCAGTCAACATCATTATACTTAAGGCATATATACGTATATTATATAAATGTTACATACCTTATGAGAGACTTTAAATAATCTTTTACGTTGTAATATATTACAGGACAATCAATCAATACTTTTGCCAGTACTTACAAATACACGCCTTCTATAGTTCCCTTTATATTATTGGGTATTTTACACTCAAATCCTGTAGATAGTATTAATTAAATTATAACTGGTAGATGTTTGTAAATTATAGATGTAGAAGAAAACTAATAAACGGGTTTTAACTAACCCTAAACAATCCAGAAAGCTCGTAACAAACTGAAAAGTGCCTTGAAGACAGACACAGAATAGAAAATAGAAGGAATAGGAAGGGAAACTACACAACTTTCAGTAATACGATTTTTATGTATAGCACTATTTAAGTAGCCTTATTTAAGCTAAGATATCATTATAGTATTTTTCATTTATTTTATATTATTATAAATTTTAACTTTTCAAATAATATTTGGCTAAAATGTCTGGTAACATTTTTTACATTTACTCTCGGATTCTATTTATGCTTTGAATTAGGCAAACCCTCTGGGTTGCCTCTTTTTTTTTAACGTGTGGTAATCCCCGCGGACCGTCACCCCGTGGGGGGTTACGGCGGGGTGGTGTGTCGGACTCGAACCGACTAAAACCACACGGTGTGACCCCCTCTGCGCCTGTATATTGGAAGGAGTCCAGGGATGGGATTTCCTTCTGGACTCCCCCAGCGCCTGCCCGCACTGTTGCACGGTACGATACGGCGTAAGTATGGCTATTCGCCCTATTCTGGGTGGTCACCCTCTGGTTTGCCTAATTCAACCCATTTTTTACTTTCAAACATGGAAAAGCTTTTCTTTATAATATATTTTTATAGATAAAGTGATCTTAATAAAAATAACAATATAGCAACCCATCTGGTTACTAAGCATTGCAATAACAAAACTGAAGTCAATAATTTTATAAGTTTAGTCATTTTGACTGTGCATTTGTGTGAAGCTCCTAAATGATTTGAAGAAATTTGACGAAAACACGCATATATTGTACGTTTATATTTTATTTAAATGTTGCTTTATAATTTTCATTTTTGCTGAATCGATTTCAATAAAATATTATCACAGAGATTGTTATATGTCAGGAAAGGACATTACATTACCGAAATCGTCATTCTAGCAAGGTAAATAGGGTAAAATAAGATTGTCTATTTATAAATGGGATACATGAAATAAATACGCTACGAATACGTTTTTGCTAAGATAAATACCTTGCCATATTCATCAAAAGAATACAATAATATTCATCTCTTCTTATATCACTTGACTAAATTTTACAAACGTAAATATGCTTTAATTGAATAATGTGAGTATTAATAAAACCGATAATATTCCAATATGATAAATAGTAGATTATGTTAATTTATTTGCCAAGTGGTCTAATTGTGTAAGTATATTTTCGAGATCGGCATTTGAGAAATTTCAATTCAATATCTGTGTATCATATAATGTATTACATCACATTGTATCTGACAACCCAATCTCAATATTCAATTTATTTTTGCAATAACTCTAACTCAACCTCTGAGTACATATACATACATAATGTTCATTAGGTCAATTATTTCTAAAATGTGTGCCATAACCGCTCAGTTGATAGTCATATAAATTTTATATACTTACATGTTTACAGGTGTACAAGGAATTAAGTAGGCCGATACGTTTTATCCAGAAAACTAGAGTTAAAAGAGTTTCTAATTTCATTTATATTAAAAGAGAGAATTAAAGTAAAAAAGTCTAATTAGATTTTCTCAGATAGCAAATCTATCAAAAATTATTAGTCTTTTATACTATTGCAACACAAATAAATGCATAAACAATTTACGGAAGAGCAGTAAAAAAAACACAAAAGAAAAATGCCCATTTTCAGCCTAATTTTGGAACTCGTGGACAGTGCAATAGAGTATTAATTAGTCGTTAGATAATTATTGTATATTAAAACATAGTTTATAGATAATACTTTAGTATTATCTGAAGAACCTTATTCAAATATATATTTAAAAAGATGTTCTAATTACTGCTGACTAACCTGAACTCTAAACGTGTAAGGGCCACAGAACACTAGCAACTTTTAGCATCGACGATTGGCGATTTTGCGACTGCATCGATGCTGCATCGCGTTTTAGCGGCTTTTTACGTTCGACCGCGTTATCAAAATCGCGCGCCATGCTGCAAATTGCAGTATTCTGTAACCTGTGGTTGAGTTTACAAATAAAAAAATATGAGAGTCAATTCGTGTTCGGCAGACGCCAAATCGATGCTGCCGGCATCCAAATGTTTGCCGAGAGTAGCGTTTAGTTGCTGTGTCGCGCTTCAAAAAAGCGGCTTAATTTCCGCGTTTGGCGTTTTTAAGTGTGCGGTGTGGACCGTTCGGTCGCCGTGATTAGCTTCTAAAAAGCGACTAGTTGCCTATCGTCGATGCTAAACGTAGCTAGTGTGCTGTGGCCCTAATAGATTTAAGGTTAATCAACTTCATTTGTAATAAGTCAACATGACACACTTTATTGCACTTGCGTAAATGTCATCAAACTGTGTCATTTTTCGATCGCCGTGCATTGTGAATGACTTTCTGTCTTTGGGTTTCTATAACGACTTTTGGCTGTTCTTCCGGACTCCTACCTTTACCCAAGTGAAACGATTACCCAAGCTTGTGCAGTTGTCTAACACGAAGAACTGTATCTCTTAAGAACAACGGTGAACTAACTGTAGCTTAAATGTGTCCAGGATACAAAGGCATTCTATGGAATGCGAGGAGATCCTCACTTTACTTTAGCAATGGGTTGCTCCGTAACAGGTATGAAAATTTTCGTAACATTAACCCTTTTTTTACAACTGTGCATAGTAATCTGAAACACTTACTAATCTATTTTAATTAATTATATAGAAGACAACTAAAACCAAGTCGGGATTATCCGCGTAACAGGTCGCAACCTTCTGCGAGGACTTTGCAGAAGTAGGCAGTGGAGAAGGCCCGAGTGCCTCATACCTCCTTGTAGATGGTCGGGATGATCTTTCCCTCCATCCGCTAATGGCTATCTGCGAAGAGGCGACGGTGACGTCCACGTGTGCCGTACACCTTCTAAATACAGAGTTACAGCTGAGATGGCACCCGCCGGCAGACATCTCAACGCAAGTGTTGGATTTACGCGTAAAACAAATAAAAAGCTGTGAAGACTGGGGGATATTTTCAATGATTCAGGTTTTATGATAATAATTTAGACACACTAAAAACTTACTAAGGTCTTTTGAATAAAGTTTCTATTAAAATGAAACATGCATTAGATAAAGGAGCGTTTAACTAAAAATCTGAGATTGATTAGAGGTCTGCCACATTCATACTTTTTTTAAATTACTTTTATAACCTCAAAAAACTCAGTTATACTGATGTATTTTAGTTATAGTACAGCATTGTTTCGTTGTTTTGAGTAAAATAGAATGGGTAGTAAATCAAAGTTAGGGAATGATGGCTAAGAACAATAAATAAAACGCGGTTTTTTAGTACTCCTTTCTAAGGAGAGGCCTATGTCCAGCAGTGGACTGTTAAATTCTGTTGATAATGATGATGATGACCTAGGGCAACTTGGTTATGAGCGCTTATTATAAACTTAGCTAGTGATATTTCGAGATTATACAATAAGTAACTCCAAACTTCTAAACTGTTTTAAATTCTGCACTACTTGTAAGAGACATTCTATTTTCTTTTAACTTTTGTTTATCAGGATTTAGAATTAAATAAACTGTAATCGCTATAAGTTAAACTTTGATTTACCTATTAATTTAATTTTATCAATAAAAAGATTATGATATGTAACAACCACTTTTGTTTATTGTAGCTGGATCAAAAGTCAGAGATTTAAGTATTTTAAACTGTATAAAACTTAATAGAAAAACCAAAGAAGTGAAAAACTAACTTAATAACTTCTAGTTAAACTGGTGTAAACATGCCTAACTAATATTAAGTCGGTGCCAAACAATCAATAAACAAAGATAACTACATTACCTTAAATTTAAAGAGAAGAGTAAATGAAATTAACAAACAGGGACGTTTTATCACGATTTACATAATTAATGAATTTTATTGTTTAAAAATATAATTGACGAAATTTAATTACTCTGTTCTGTGTGTAAAATTGGGTTCCGTAGTCACCCATAAGTACGTGGATTTAAAATAGATGTCCAATCGAAAATTCTTATGTTTACTTATTGTTTCTTTATTTTTGTACGAAGTTTTCCAAGTAATTGCATTTTATAAGTCAGGCCCCTATAACTCCTGAAATAAAAAAGTTATCAAAACCGAAATAATTCAATGCCCTGATTTAAGCACTATAAATTATTGTTTTCCGTATGAGATATCTCCCAAAAACAACAGAAAATTTATCTGTACGATTATAAAATCTGTACGATCGGTCATCCAAGGTTTTATTCTAGTACTTTATCAGCGTGATAAAAATACATATAAATGCAAAGTTTCATCTTTCTAGTAGTTATTGTTTCAATGATAAGTCGAGGACAGACTGACGGAGCAAGGGGCATGACGAAACCATAAGGGTTCCGAGTCATGAACTTCGGAACCCTAAAAAGAGTGTTGTGTCTAAAGAGAAGTAAAAACTTAGGTAGCCTAGTTCAGTAAAAGCGATACGACTTCAAAATAGATCTCCGTGCTCTTCCAAGATTAATTAAAGTTGGTCTCGTTGCTCCATCTTATATGGTGAAGCAATATGTAACATAAGTGAGAAGTGACTTAACTAACTTTAGCCATGGGGTGTGCAGAACACATCAAGTCGTTTTAAACAATAACACCAACTTACGTAACCTATAAGTACTAAATTACGGCGTCTACGATTGATTGTATTTGTGAAATCCCAGAGTACTATTTATAGACCACTTCCCATGTATTTACATTTAATTTATTTCTACGGATGATCATATTTCAAAATTGCAAAAATGGAATGACAACAGTTGGTATACCTAAAATAAAATAAAAATAAACCATGTGAGTGGTTTTACTGGATAATCGGCGGCTGCGATATGTATCATAAACTTGTCTAACGATAACGTTCCTATCTATCACTGACAGAACAGTAAAAACTGGCTTAAACGGCGTATAGCGAATATCAAATAGTCCCTAAAACGATGGTTGACGCTTGAATCACCTTTTTTGGGATAATACTGAGAATTATAGCAACTTTTACTACCAAATTATGTAAAAGTTGATAGAGACTCTATATTTTGTGCAATGTAGTTTTTGTGATTAAAAGTCAAATGGATATTCCCAAT
This sequence comes from Phragmatobia fuliginosa, assembly GCA_932526445.1. Classification (NCBI taxonomy): domain Eukaryota; kingdom Metazoa; phylum Arthropoda; class Insecta; order Lepidoptera; family Erebidae; genus Phragmatobia; species Phragmatobia fuliginosa. The sequence continues at coordinate 6,481,810 of OW052064.1, read as the reverse complement.
CATCATATGTTTGTATTCTGTCACCCTAAAAAGTATCTGCAATATATCATGGGTGGTCGTGGTTTAACTATACTGCTACAGATTACCGGGAAAACAATATAATTTGGTTCTAGTGCAAAATCACCACGACGCCATCGCCACAAAATTATGGAACAAAGTATCTACAGCTATATATCGTCCTCCAAGCAGTGATATAAAAATATTTAGATTATATCTTCAATAATAATATATATGCTATCACTGGTGTAGAGATAGCGTTTTATTATCAAAGTAGAATTCAAAATATTTTATATTTATATTCATGAAGAAAAACAGTACCATAATTATCTAGTAGCTTGTTAATTTAATTTTTAAATAATTCCAGATCACCCCAATCGTCGATTTACCACCCTCTGTCTCCCTCTGTTGAATCGACTTTTCTATACCTCCTCAAATTTCCGTCACCCAAGCATTTCTTGTCATTTCACGAGTTCATCAGAAATATAAAGCATTTATACCAATCATTAATCATTTAAGATGATCTTTACTAAAATTTTAATTGAAGTTTTCAAGTCTTATTTTACAGAACTTATTAAAAATTTATAAATCAATTTACTTCGGCGTATTAGTTTCATTATAAGCTCAACTTATAAATATACTTCAAATACTTTGCTACTCGTACACTATCATGTTATTTGAATAATTTTTAAAGTAAATATTTCTACTTTCTTTTATGAGAGCGCGCCCCACAGACCGCACTCAGTAGTCTCGTAGCAACCGTGTGCAGGTACTTCGCGAAATTCCCCTAGTGCGATGGGTAGCAGAGGTTTTACTGTCGTCGTCTGCTGCCCACCTAAAGACCACAAGAAAAAGTTCGTTGCCTCTCACTGTCCTCTATGGGGTACCCGTCTGGTCTAAAGACCTGGCGGGTTCTTCCCGCTCTAAGGCTTAACTCAAGAGTCTGTAGGAGCTGATGGTCATACGGATCGTATAACCCGTGCGAGCTAAGATTGCACCTGACGCGAATGACAGATGTATAAAGTACCGAGTGTAATTTTGCAAATTTGCAAAGTGCATTTTTTTAATAAATTTTGTTTTATTGAATTTCAACTTTTATTTGGACTAAGTATTTGCTCATAACGTACTACTTTTTCTTAAGTGGTACTTTACTACCTGTTTTAAGAAACTACATATGCATACCAATAGTATGCAGTATGCTTAGTGTGAGTTTCAATAAACAAATCGTAACCACCACGTAAATCGAGTTTACGGCAAACGGATCGACAAGCGAATACTCGCGAGTGTGAGTGCCTACCAAGTCTTTCGCGTCGATCGTCGTTAACTCACCGTGAGAACGTAATTTTTTTTGTCAATGTTGGCAGCACTATAGTGTGCATGCTATAATCCAACTAAATTAAATACAATGATTTTCGAAGCTATTAAAATTTGTATGGAGGCGTTGTATAATCAAAAATAGTCGGGTTACGCTTGGCGTCACTTGTTTGATTTTGTTCATTGTCGTGTAAACAAACTGTGCGAGCATTAATTGTTATTGTTGAACTCAACGATGAAATAAAATAAAAAAAGTCAATATGAATTTGAATTATTAGTAACTGTTAAGAAAGAGTAAGTAGGTACCTAATCTCATCAATTTAAATACTCACTTCGATAAAGTTACTCGACAGTCACGATCTAAATGTAAAGAAACAATCTCGCACTCACACAATATGTCTTACAAACGTTCCGCTAGGTGGCGCTGATCCAATTCAGTACAAATTCGAGTTTACTTTAACGCGATCGAGTAGTTAAAAAAACTCGCACTAAGCACACAGGTCTTATTCATTATTTATTCTTGAATTCTTTATTACCTAATATCATTTAAATCACGGCACGAATTTATTTAACTAATATATCGTAAGATTCGTCCGAGTAACCCAATAGTTTTAGTAAGGTGACTCAAAAAAAAACTATCATGACGACTGTGAGACGCAAGGTAAAAAAAAATACATTTTATTTTGAAAGTACACATAAAAGACTTATCATGACCATTTAAAATAATATTTTATAAGCTTATTTTAGTACTCACTCTATATTCGGGACCCATATTGAATCAAACTACGAACTACTATATCTAACCACGAATTAATATCCTTGAAATATCGCCTAGTCCTTTTCGGATTTCTATATTTAGTTTCTCACGGAATTTCTCCAAATCAACCCCAATTTGATACGGAGAGGGGCATCAAAACATTAAAACCTTTTCTGGTGTTACCAAAGTAGAATTGATAACATTATTCTCTCCAGGTTTTAAAGTTTCATGGGGTGGCCAAATAAACTTGGGAATAAAGGCTCGGAAGATGATGGGGTGGCCAATTACTTCCCGTTCTACGATCCCACAAGTATAAGAAGCATGGGTATTTAGTATTTAATTTTTTAATAGTTATTTACAATTATTAAATTAAAAAAAAAACAGGTTCTTTACCAATGAACATAAATACGGTAAAACATAAACACCTATCTGTTACAATTTTTTATTTTTTTTCCTCTATTGTGTGGTCCTTCTATATGTACTGTATGTATTCGCATAATATGTTACACAGGTAGGCCGAGTGACCAAATACGTAAGTATTTTTAAGTGTAGGTATATCTTCTTTGCTTATGTTTATTTTAGTTTAAAATTGCCGTAAATTTTATTTCAGCTTCGTTTCATTGCCTTTTGTTTTTGATAATTGATGTTGCTTTATATTTTCAGCTAAAATCGGACGCTAGTTAAGCTTCTGAAATTGAGCTTCTTGTTGAATGAATCTTCGGGCGAAAACTATGGTTATCAACTTTTTTTCGATGGCGATGTACTTGAGTCAAGCCTTACGAGGAATTTGATAATTTAGTAGAGCGATATCATGAATCTGAATCTGGAAATTTGAACTTGAAAATTTTAAATAAGGCTGGTGAGAGGAAATAAATTTAAAAAAAAACAATACCCAGACACATCCAGTTATAATTATTCTAACAAGAAACAGGTATTTTGTAATATATCTATGTAACGTATTTTTAGTTTAGGTATTTTAAGCTTTTTATTATTTTATTGCTAATGTCAATGAATTCGATACCTTTTTGTAGGCAGTAAAACAAGTTTATAGCCCTCCTAATGGCCATTACCACCTGCGCTTTTAACAACTATTTTGTCGATACTCATTTTCTCTGAAGTACATTCTGAAGTAGAAGACTTTAATTTAAGAATCTTTGAGTAAAAAATGTGGTATTTAATAAAGGATTATAGTAAACACGCATGAGGTATCGGCACCACCTTATTGGAATAACTTACTGTTGTATTTACTTGGATCTTAAATTCATCTCAATTACACTCTTATACGAATTTTTAAATTTAACGTTCTTATTCTAGTTTGAAATTTAAAAATAATAATAATAATTAATAATAAAACTTTATTTGTACAAACACAGCATACAAACCAAGTTTACATTTTCCTAATAGTTGCGCTGGTTCAGCACAAAGTATAGAGACTGCCTGCGCCGACTACCTGCGGATCCGGTTCCGATAAGCGCTGGCAAATCGTCGTCGGTAGCTAGTGTTCTATGTGAATACGCCCTAAGTCCCGTTTACAGTAAAAATATGAGTATTTGTAAAAAACATCAATTATTGTCAAATGAGTAATGACGTGGAATGGATGACTTGTCATTATCAGCCATGAAACGAATATTATTATGTAAAAATTTCGTTAATCGTCCCACTAAATGGTTCATCATATCAGTGGGGCAACGCCGTTTTAGAACAAAATGGTTGGACACTCAGCGTTCTTTGCGATGGGAATTATCCATTGCAGTACTGATTTTCAGTGCCCACCGTAGCAGTCGACCCGACGTCGACAGCTGCAATTGCACCTTATAATATTATATTTTATATTAATGGAATTGCAGTAATCGTCTTGGGTTTTGGTAAGTACTATTTTTTTTTTTTCAGTAATTTGTAAATACCTATAATAAAGCAGTGGTGCAGTTTAGCTAATGGGTATATTATTATTTTCTTATTATCATGTCTTGTTATTTCAGACATATAACCTTGAGAAATCGAAACAAGCTTGACTAAAATATATAAAAAGATGAGATAAATAAAATAGACTCTTTATTATTAAGCAGAGCCTATTAGTAAACTTTTTCGACTGACTGAAAGCTGACAAGTTTCAGCTGGTTTTTATATTGCTGTCTATAAGTAAACTTAGGGAGATCATTTCATTTCATCCACATTTTTTTATCATTAAATTCATTACGACGGTGACTTGCAGACTAGAACACTTTACATTTACGACGGTAATTTATTGACATTGGCAAAAATAACTAATATTCAGCTGGTTGCAATTTTATCAAAAGAAGAAGAAGAATTAAACTTAGGTAAGTTACTGCTTTAATCGAAATGATAATTTCATTATTCTTCAGCATTTATTAATATCGCCTGATCAGTACAGTACTAAAATACTACGGTACTAAAATTGGTAAAACTAACTCACTTGGAGTGATGAGTTGGTTGGTTCTTGAAAAAAAAACTTGTTAGGTGGCGATCGACAGACGACATTGGTAACTCCGACGAACAATATTTGGCGAACAGTACGTGAGTGATAGGAATAATTATTGATAATGCATTTGGCTATAGTATACACTATAAGTGATCTCATGGCGACCATCGGAGTGGGAGTTCTCTCGCTCGGTTGCATGACTGCGGTCATGGTACGGAGTGAGAGCGCGTGGAACTCCGCCGTCTCCTTCTGCGAGCAAGCTTTTGCAAGCATAAAAGCGATGACGGAGCAGGACCGGGTGAGGTTCAGAACTTTCCTGGTCCGTCAGCCCCAAAAACGGGCTCGGAACCACAAACGACTCAGGCGCTGGAGGTCGAACAATGATTGCTGTTCTCCATAAACGCAAGCCTGATAGTGAAGGATGAAGCCATCAGTCATTCTAGCAGAAGCAGGCTGAGATGGTAGCGCGCTCGCTCGGGAATGATTAGAGTTCCCACTCAGGGTTGTGTCATCTGCTAGTAGTAGCCCGAGCTACATCGGGGCCCCAGGGCTTTCCTTTCTAGGGTACAACTGGTTTCCCGGTGACTAGTTTATTGAGACGGCGTGCGGTTTTAGTCGGTTCATTTCCGACATAACCATAATCTGGTGGGGTCCAAATTAATTTCCACATACATAAAAAAAGGTAATATCAATGGGCCAATTCGTAAATAACGGTTAATATTAACGATATCGGTAATATCGATAAATATTCGTAACTACCTACCCTTTTTTGTAACTGTTTTTTAAGTGTAGTTAAAAACGTGTGGACTACAGTTGAACGTTTAATTATTGCAGTTTTGTTCCCAGCACAAAATGAAGGTTGTTATATATATATAAATAATCTTGACCATTTTATCTGTATCATAGTTCTTAAACAAAAAAAGTTATACAGGTGCTTTCAGCAAAGTTCTAAAATCTATATCTATACTAATAATATAAAGCTGAAGAGTAGATATTTGGCGTATAATAAATAAATAAAAACTGACACTTGGAAATAACACAAACAAAAGCAACTTAACACTAAAAAAAAAACTTAACAATAATAATAACAATGAGCAACAATAACAAAGAAAACTTTTGTAACCAACTGTGCTCTATAGACCAGGGTCGATAATTTTTGAAAATAAATAAAAGTATAGTAGGATGAAGCCTAAAAAGAGAATATTATAAAAATAAAAAATAAAAAAAATAACAGGCGATCTGAGGTCAGGAAGGGGTAAGGGGGGAGGTTTTAAGGGTAAAAAACGGTTTAACTCGATTTCCGGTAAAACTACAAGTATGGATGGATTTCATTATACGTTCTCACGTAATTTCAGCGTAATTGTGTGTAAGATGTCCAAAAATATTTATTTATTATCTGAGGGATCGTATTAGGAATTACTGCCTTGTTGGTCGAGTGGTTAGCGTATTCGGCTGCTGATCAAGAAGTCTCGGGTTCGATTCTCGGGTCAGACCAAATATTGTCTATGTAAAATATGTATGTATTTACAAAAAGAAAAGTATTTTTATGTATTTCTATCAGTTGTTTAGTACCCATAATACAAGCTCTGCTTAGTTTGGGACTAAATGACGTTGTGTGTAAGATGTCCGAAATATTTATTTAAGAATGAGGTGATTCGTCGGAATTAAAGTATTTTATCAGGAATTAAAGTCATGGATATTCCGCAGAACTGATAATTGTTGGGGAAGAAGAGTTCTGGAAAAGAGACCGCTTCTCGGCAAACTTAGTATAGGACGCCCACGGGCGAGGTGGAGTGACGACTTGCGCAGGATGGCTGGCAGGAGCTGGATGCAAAAAGCCTAAAATCGATCAAAGTGTCCATGTCCAGCAATAGACTGCAATGGGCTAACCATTTTAATTTATTGGTACAATTTACATAAACGCAATCGTGAGTTTTTGAGATGTAAATCTGCATTTTATATCTCTTAGACACAAATCATCGCCGGTATTGTATCTCAGCCTACTTTGCTATAGCAGGTCGCATATAGAAACGCCTAACATAGCCCTTTCCATAGCACGCTGAGCGACTTTGAGCTTGTGAACCGTACCGTCAGTATCGACGTCTCGGCTCGGTAAGACACACTGATTAAAAGCTGATGACTTCTGGCAGGGTTTAGGTGTAGTGGCGCGTTAATCGCGAGATGCGTGCGAAGCGTATAACCTTTCCACTTCCAAAAGGACTGCTGGTTTTGAGGAAACTCTCCACTTTTTGTGGTCAACTTTGTCAGTTCGCTTCTTCCCAGAGATTGTACGAACACTTTTGACCAACGATTTAGCTCGATCGCTCTTTTGATGGAAAGAGTATTGGAGCACTGGAATTTAAATTAAGATATCTCATGTATTAGTTATCCGAAAATATTTTTATAATTTATCCCAAATAGACCATTACCAGCAGATATGTTATTAAAAGTAATAAATGAAGTAACTTTCGAAACATATTTGTAACTATGATTTTTTTTATCGAAAACTTCACAGACGGCTTTTCTGAATTAACTTTATCGAAACTAAATTAAATTGATCTGTATTACTGAACATTTACATTTCATTAATCTCTTTTTAAAATGGATATATCGAATAAATGAGGCGACAATCATTTAAAGTTCTTGAACTTCGATATCGATGGTAAGAATAATATTTCCATTTGAATGAAATCAACATCATTCCCTGAATTTAAATATCCTGTTATCTTTTATATTTTCTTTCTATTATTGTCTGTTTATATTGAAGGTTTTGAACTCGGCAAAGACTGTTTTGTTAAAATCTTAACAAACACACGTATACTCATTAAAACTCTTTAGAATGCCATTAGTCTATTATTGTATTTTACAATTGAATCGAACCGACTAACACCGCACGTCGTCTCGGATCCTACGAGCCAAGGAACCAGGTATACGAAGCACCCAATCGTGGTCAATATTCCACAGGAGCAGCCATAAGACTGACCCCATACGCCTGAAATTCCACGTCGACCGAGATCGGTTTTGCTTGGGTAAATGATGGCAGAGGGTAGAGAGCCACTCGGTGGTATATGGCAACCGTGTTGGTTGTCTACCAGATCCGGCCCTACCCTAACTGCGGTCCCCTGAATCTCAAAAGTCACACAAAGCTAATTTTGCTATGTATTAATATGTAAAACACATGCCTAGGGTATATAACAATAGTTCAATAGCTAGGACTAAATGCGGAAACCGCCTAGGAAAACTAACAAAAATATTATTTAACCTTATTATCATTTGATGAAATTTAACGATCATACGCATCTATTCTATCATTATAATTTACCAATTTAATACCACAAGTTTGCATCTGGTAAGTATGACATGAACCGTACGTAACATACTAGTCACCAGAGCAGGTTTTATCCCTTCCTATCTATAAACTGTACATTTCCGCTCAGTAAAATTTTAAGACACACACGGCTCGATATAAAGCTAACATACTTTAACTTTTTTTTTCTTAAGCAGGCACCACACTTCGTTATTCGGTATTCGTTATGTGTCTACGCCGTATTCGCCCGAATATTTGTTATGCGCGCAAACAACAAACACGCCACCACACTTCGTACTGGTATATCAAATAAGGCAAATATGTGTGTTGTAGAGATGTGTCATTGTCATTTTTATGGTGAACAAAACGAAACCATACGAACGAACGAAACATATTCTTTTAATTTCCTTTTTATTTTATTAAATTCACAGAAACAATACTTAATGAAGTCTAATTATTTTGATCATATAATAAACTAATTTAATCGTTTAATCGATTTATTCTATTTCAAAAACTGTTTTATAGTCTATGGTTGTTAGTTATGCACAGGGCATTGTCATTTTTAATGGTCAATGAACGAACGAAACATTATTTTAATTTCCTTTTTATTTTATTAAATTGACAGAAACAATACTTAAATGAAGTCAAATTATTTTGATCATATGATAGGTTATTTTAATCGTTTAATTGATTTATCTATTTCAAAAACTGTTTTATAGTCTATGGTTGTTAGTTATGCACAGGGCACTTCACTACCCGTCCGAAGTGTGGGCAGTCGATGCGTGTATTCGCCTTATTCGTGTCCTTTGAAGTGTGTCAAAAAACCGACAAGTCGACGTATATGCGATTCGCTATTCGATGCGTACGAATAAAGCGAATATTGGCGAATATACTCTCCACACTTCGCCGTATGCGCGCGAATAACCCGCATAACGAATAGCGAATAGCGAAGTGTGGTGCCTGCTTTAAAAGTATCAGGTTGAAGTTTGTGCCAAACAGTAAAACAGTGAACAAATAGTGGCAGGACTGGCTCTTTGCCAATAAACACAGACAATCAATGAATTCTTGCAAGTTACTCTGATCAACCTACGTCCTTTAGCCGATTATATCCAAACTAGGTTTGGTAGGAATTTGGATGGTGGTGTACTACTATCTATTTTGCGCTAATTTCAGTAAAAAATAATGTTAATTTGATAATTTTAAGCAACACTAAATTTTATTTTTGTCTATTTTACAATTTTATTATTGATAATTACGGCATCAAAAAGTATTTAAAAAATGTTAAACGATATTAATTTGAACAATACTTTTGATGTTATATAATTATATATAATTTTATTCATTTTGAGTCACCAACAAAATAAATGATTCACACATCATACATGAATATAAAAAAAAAAACAAAATACATGCCCTATGCTCATTCAGTTATAAGTAATCACAGCTAAGAATATTATTTCAGAATACATAGAGGTACTATTTATTATGTGAAAAATCTTATCAGACTTTATGGAAATCTAATCAGGCCAAGATTTTTGTTAAAATGCTAAAGGTTTTGCTTATTATGTGTTATTTATTTAGTAATAAAAGTACTTAATTTAAGTCTTTAATTCAAACTAAGGATTTTCAACTTCGTTAATACGGTACAAAAATTCCCGATTTATCATTTCGGAATTCATTCATCAGCACACTAACCTTTTAGGCTTTTAGGATATTCCTTCCATCCATCCTATTAATGTACTGAGTACGTAATCATGTACTCAGTACTTAATTTTTTAATTTTTTAGGGTTTCGTAGTTAATGATGGACTTACCGTTCAAACGGTTAGTGCCAGAAAGATAAGAAATTGCAAGGGTATGTATTTTTACGTTGTACGTCTACAAAGTGCTAAAATAAAATCACAATAGTACATTGTTCACCGAGGGAGGAAAGGAACCGATTACTAACGAGGGAGCAGTTTGTGGCCCGAAGGCGCAGCCTAGGGCCACAATACTCCCGAGATAGGAATGGGAACTTTCACCCGAGTGCTACACAGTGCTTTATACTACACTGTGAGGAACATTTAAAGTATTTATAAAATAAAATCAAAACGTAAGACACCATTTAAAACACAATTTACCTTAGAATTTGACATAATATTTATAAATATTTCGCGCTTCTTTTGTTTTTTTTTATTCTTCACAAAAGGATGTCAGTGGCACGGAGATTCCATATTTAAATTATATGAAAACTCTTTGGGCAGGCGCCATATATAAGATAGGCGCATAGATAAGATAACACATGAGAAATGAAAATTCATACAACTTTCTCTCCCGCTAAAACACGTTAGAAATGGATTTTCATACATTTTTTCCTTCCGCTTATTTAGGTAAAGGAAAAGACTAACTTTCTCTTTTCATTTTCAGGGAATATTGAATACTGTTCCGATCAGGTGTAGTATAAAAAATATTTTTATTTGAAATGCCTACAGTGGTGTAGTTTTTTTTTCTCACGTCTATCCCATCGTGTAGGGTATCATTAGATAGGTCTTTTAAAAACGTTGAGGTGTTACGAAGATGATTTTTTGATTTAGGTATTCGTTTGCGAGTTATTCAACTTTAAATGATATTTTTTTATTAAAACAGGGTATCCCCATGTAAAAGCTAAACGGCTGGCTCGAAGTATCCGAAAAAATATGATTGTAGTCCATGTACTTCAACTTCTAAAGAAAACTATGATGGAAAAATTCTTTCAAAAATAATAGATTAGTATGTTTGTTTATAGATGACTACGGAACCTTATTCTATGCCTGTCACGCAGTTGGCCAATGTTTTTTAAGTTTCGACAGGACGTATTTGCCTAAATGTTGCCACACTTTCAATTATCATAATACTTTACAACATTTTACTGGCTTTTACTAGTGGATGGACAGCTTCCTTAAAAGTTAAAGTTTAAAATGCAATGGTGCAGCAATTCAGCTGTGCAAGCGAACTTACAGACAGACAGAAGAAAATGAGACGAAACACATCGAAGTGTTCAAGTATTTGTTTGTATGAGAATGCTATTATGTCAGTTCGTCAACAGGATTAGAACTCGAAGCTCATTCAACTGCATCGAGGATATAGACATTGAGACGTAATTGCTCGAAAACTATAAACCGCGGCACTGAAACGTGGCGTTTTTAGCCTTTAGGCTGAAACCATTTAAAAACTTTGGCATAATACTCGATGGTCTCAGTTCTTTTTATAAACGAGGGGGCTTGACAATTAACATGTACAAAACGAAAATCATCATCATCAATACTAATATTTTATATTCGAAAGAATGATGATGATGAGGTATTAGAGTGACCGACACTAGACCGCCAAAGGGTACGTTGCAGCAGGGTGTGCATTACCTACCTGCGTCTCATGCCGCCCTGAGAGTGGCCGCGGATGGCCGGTCGGGTTTCCCGTCCGTCCCCAGTAGTGGCCAACCGCGAGGGGTTGGCATCCGCGTGGGACCGGGCGTTGCCCAATTAGAGAGTCGAGAGCTGAGGTGGTGCCCGCAACAGTGCGGGCAGGCGCCGGTTTGAGTCCAGAAGGAAATCCCCTCCCTGGATTCCTTCCAATACAAAGGCGCAGAGAGGGACACACCGTGTGGTTTTAGTCGGTTCAAGTCCGACACACCACCCCGCCGTAACCCCCGACGGGGTGACGGTCCGCGGGGATTTCCACACGTTAAAAAAAAAAAAAAAAGGGTGTGCATTACCTACATTCACAATGAAGTCAGTGACCCTTACTCTTACTCCTTACCCCTTACTCCTGGATTAGAGTCACTTTGATGGGTCTAAATAATATAAAAAACAGTAACTCTGTCTGTTTGTCATGCGTTCATGGATAAACCGCTGTAAATATAACTATCACTATTTCTGTTTTGTTATAATTAGATTAAATTTAAAATTATAAGTTTTATAATAACATAAGAAAATTAGATAAGTGAATGGTTGTTGTTTTTTTTTTTAAAAAAAAACTCATTGTTATAGTCAATGGAACTGATATAGAAAGATTATTCTTGATCTGAAAATTAAATAAGTAACGAGAAAATGAATGCTGTCGGGAAAAAGTTTATATTAATTGTTATAATTTCTTATTAATCTAGTTCTATTTTGAAAACGTGATATAGATTATTTTAGACTTTTACCAGGAAGTTATTAGTTTTCTTATTAATCATTTTATTCTTTTTTTTATATATATAACGCCTGCCAAGATGACTTTACTATGCCTGATGAAAAGCATGAGTAAAATCCAAGTCGGGGTCGCCATACTCACTGCAAATGCAAGCAGTATGGCGAACCACTTTATGGCAGCCTAGTGAGATGCTTAAGTGAGATATTAAGTGAGATATTTTTTGTATCGTTTTACTGTAAAACCATTTATTTTTTTGTACAAATCGTTTATTTAGATTTTTTTATTAACACTCGAGTAATCCATTTTGTCTGTTCTTGACTCAGTTGAGTCAGTTCTTGACCAGAATCGAACTACTCTGTAAAAAGTTATGGGTTGTTATGTATAAAATCATTGAGCGATCGATCACTTCCTACTTTCCTATTCTTAAAGTTTTTTTCTTAATTTATATGGGACAAACCTCGAAGTGTACTCATTCCAATAAAAAAGAAATATCGAAATCGGTAGTAAAGAAGTATCTGTAAAAAGTTATGCATGGTCATATATTGCAATCAATGGGTACACAATCAATCATCCCCTGTTTTCCTATCCTTAAGGTTATAATTATTTTCTCAAATTCATACTTATAATTACCAAAATCGGACTAATTTGTAATAAGTTATGAGTATAAATAAAAATGTAAATATAAAAATGCACGTCGCCTTGAAAACCTCTATTTTTTTCCTCAGTTAAAAGGGGGTAAAACAAGTTCAATGATCCTGTCAGATATATATAGGTACAGCAAAGAAAGCATATAAAACTACTGTATGTAACGTCCATTTGCTTAAATAAAAGGGACTCATCTTTTTATGGTTTCACCAGAAAATTCTTGCTCAAGGGACATTAATCTGTTGCAGAAAATCCCCACGGTATAAACAAAATGAGTGACAAAGTAAGAAAGTAGAAATAACAAATAGAACGGGTTGTCTGTGGCGAAATTATGTTTTCTTCGGCTGTACAGATTTTAATTAAAAGCAACAGTATAAAAACTAAACCGACGGAAATTAACGCAGTGACTCTTTTGCACAGTAATGTATCCTGATCTTATAATTTTTAATCAAATTCCCAAAATGCTGTTTTGTTTTGTACTTACCTTTTATTTTTTATTTGACATTGTTTTGTGTAAAGATACTTAAACAATGGTGACGTTATAATATTCCCGTATGTCCTCTCCACGTTTTAGTCCGACATCACATCTTCAAACTTATATGTACATACTTCACAAGCATTGTAAATATTTGCAAAACACAATTGGATACATAGATTTGTACTCCACTAAAATAACAATAAAATTAAGTGGATAAGTGCCATAAAAAAGTATCACTTTTATATTTTCGAGTTAGAGCTCCCTGCCAGTATGGTGTTCAATTAAGAACGGCGGTAAATTGATGACAACAATGAATTTCAAACTATGTACGTGAATTGACGAAAACATTGTACAGGCCATTAATATTTTATAAATTACAAATTTAAAAGTAAGTTAATATTATATTGTTTTAAACTTTCATGGTCAGAAACGTTAAAACAGAAATCTACGGGATTGCTACCATGTACCTTTAGTACTATAAGTTAATATAAATTATTATAAAAATGACTGCACGGTTGACCTAGTGATTTAAGTGGTCGCCAATTCACAAATTGTTCTTCTGATTGTGGGTATTCTTTGTGTCCATTCCACATATGTTTGTAAAGTCCTCCTGACGTAGAATGTATATACTTAATACGGGAATGGTCTTTATAAAAATCTAATTTTCCACGAAAACGAATGGCAGTGGCCCGCCAGGCACGATCACCTCGCCTGGTCAGAGGATCCTCCCTTTGTGTTGGAGGAACCTTATCACTGGAGGCAGTAGAGCCACGCTGATGTTCACACGAGTGGACTTGCTCGCATGGGGCAATACTATCCTCACACAGAAGACCATCCCAAGCCAGCATTCTTGCTGTCGTATGTCGTTGGTGAATGTGAGACCGGAGTCCCCGTTCATTCTGCACCATTTTTTGGTATGGTTCACCATACTGCATTGCCTACCCTCACAATGAGGATGGTGACCCCTACTCCTCGATTCTAATGATGCTTTCGATCAGGCAGAGTAGAGTCACTATGATAGGCTTAAATAAAAAAAATAAGAAGATAATAATACTTTAAAGTCCTAGGCAAGTCTAAAATGAAAATGAGTTATTAAATAAAAAATGTGTTTAATTAATTGGTATTCTACTAATTACTTTTAATACCCTAATACTATAATTTATTGATAAATTAAAAATACAGTATTTATTGTATTTCATTATTTTCTTAAATTATTTACGTTCAGTAATCAAGTGTATTACATGTATAATATTGTTAAATTTCGCTTAGCTATATGCCTTATAGCAAATTCTTCTATTGATGGTCATGCATGACAACATAATTTATTTTTTGCTTAAATCCATGTTTTGAAAACGTACCTATATACTATTTTTACAGCACAAATGACATAAAAGGGTATTTGGTTAATAACGAAAAATACCTTAACAAACAACATTTAACATCAAATCTTTGACCCGCACCTCGTACCTACTTTGTACATTAAAAGGCTTTGATAAATGGGATGTTCGCCCTGGCAAGAGACAGTAAAAGGGGCCAATATTTTGTGTCAGTGGATTTTATTTTGCTATCGTAATTGTTGTTTGAGCTCGTTATTGTGCTTGGCAATTGCCCTACCGCGAGGCAGTAAATCTTCAAAATGCTGTGTTTGCCCAGTTATTTGTTTCTTAGAATTTTAATCAATATATTAACGTCATTTTATTATTCTTGGAAATTATAATAAGATTTTAATTAGATTATGACCATCAAACATAGCTATCATTTAAATCAACAGAAATTAATTTCATAGTTTATTAAACTAATTTTATACTGTTTAGAACTTAGTTGCCCCGAGTTTCTTTAATTTTATTGTAAATTTACAAAATACACGCTTTTACTTCGTCTCATATAATTAATAAGGCTCGTCATCGTAATCGGGTATTTCATTGAAATCCTCGTTGATTGAAATCTATACAAAGAAATAAGACTGAGGTGTTTGCAATTTCAAATTAACATCCTTTCACTAAATTCATATGTAAGTATGTACGGTAGTCATATCAAAAAATATTTGTTAAAAATGTTTATCTCTATGTCTGTCTGTCTATTTTTTCCAGCTTATCTTCAGAACGTCTGGACCTATTTTGGCGAAAGCCTTTCACTGGCAGATTGTATGTGATTAACAAACAAACTTTGACATGCTTACTTTTTATTAAATAAATAAATACATAAATATTTCGGACAATTACACACAACGTCATCTAGTCCCAAACTAAGCAGAGCTTGTATTATGGGTACTAAGGAACTGATACAAATACATAAACGTACTTTTTTTTTGTAAATACATACATATTACACATAGAAAGCACCCCTTGAAATCCAAACAAATATTTGTGTGTCACACACATATTTAGTTCGACCCAGGAATCGAACCCGTGACCTCTTGATCAGCAGCCGCATACGCTAACCACTAGACCAACAAGGCCGTCATTGAGTTGTTATAATTGTCCTGTTATTAGTTTTAGATTTGAATTAACAGAATGTGGTGTATTTACTTAAAGAAACCCAACATTGATCAATTTATTTTCCTATATCGTTATTTATGCAAAAGATAACCATGGGGTATTCTAACTGTAATTCCAACTTTGGTATATATAACACAATAATTATCAATGACTCCTGTAACACTCCCTTCGGTGTTTATGACTATTACGTCACTAATTCGCAGTTTACAGATTTCATTGAAAATAAAAAAACACAATATTACAGAAGTAAATCAACAACTTATAATGTCTCGCTGCTGGGCTCGGAGCCCCTCTCAGGAGAGAGTTAAAGTCGAACCCACGCTGGTCGAGTGTGGGTTGGAGGATGGCAAGACAACGTTGTGGCTACGTAATCGTACCTCTGGATGTTTTTAAGAAGCATCCGAAGACCTCCAACTAAGCTTTACGACTGTCCCTGTGATAACAACCGGAAACTACTGCTTATCGTGACCTTTGAATCACGAAGAGCTAGAACTCATGGTAATAGGCCACAAACGATTACGTACCCACCTCGCCGTCGTTATTTAACCGCGGTGATTGTTTCTAATCACCTAGGGCAACAACACCTTGTAATAATAAGCGTTAATATGGAACACCAAATAATGGAATCTAATAATACTTTTTTTTATTACTTACTGCGTCATTATTGATGAAGAATGATAAATTGGCTGCTGGTACTGATTGGCGGCTAATGCATTCCACTTTTAACTTCATGCCGGGTTTATATCTTCGCTTTAGCCCGTGCACCACTGGACCACTTTTTGGTAGAACTAAAACAAAATAAATTTATTAAATTTTCATTAACTTTAAAATGTAATTAACCAAAAATCTTAAGAGGTTATAAACTTCACTTCTTTACAAAAGCTTTTTATTGTTCTACCAATAAAATGTGTCATCAACAAATAAACTTGAAAAGCAAGCGAATTAAAATTCACTTAATTTAATTTTATGTAGATAAGTATGTTCTCCTTCTTAACTTCTTAATTTAAATTATAATTATAAATAATATTTTTACTGTCAAACCTCATCTCAGTAGGTATATATAAGTTAAAAATAAAAATCATTTTTAATCATTCCAACTACGAATGGTTTTAAAATAAAAGCAGCCATTTGATTGCTATGAAACACGACACTGTTCAATACTATATCTTAAAGATAACCATTTTCAAGATACTGAACTTTCAAAATATTCAAAAGAGGGACAAAAAAATGTCTAGTTCATTGTTTTTAGAAACAAAATGCATTGTTTTTAGAAACAAAATCCTACTTTTTTGCAGGTGTTCCAAATAGTATCTACAAATTCGGCTTCGTTTTTAGGGTTCCGTAGCCAAATGGCAAAAAACGGAACCCTTATAGATTTGTCAAGTATGTCTGTCTGTCTGTCTGTCCGTCCGTATGTCACAGCCAATTATTTCCGAAACTATAAGAGCTATAATGTTGAAATTTGGTCAGTCGATGTATTCTGTGAACCGCATTATTATAGGTAATAGGTACATTTGTGGGCCATACAGACGTAGTACACTAGGCTGCCTATCCTTATATTTTTAGGAACGGTGTTCCTAAAAGGTTATTATTAAGAGGGGCGAACTACTCAGTGGCTGTCCTTGTTCTGTTAGTGATAAAAAGTGCCTTTCGAGAAGCCTTTTCTTTTAGTTTCGTAAATACAGAAGGTAATATAAGGCTTCGACACAGATTGTTTAATTACGGTTTTCGGTGACTCGTCTTCTGTTTGCCACCACGTGGCCAATAATATATCTTTATTTATTTCTGACAATCGCAAACCCAATTATTAGTTTGAGAGTGTATAGTTACGGCCGCACTTATATCGAAAATATACAATTAAGTCTATGTCTATTAATTAATTAAAATATATATCAAAATCCATTGTGCAACAAAAAGTTGAACGAACATTTCAAGATAATTATGAGCAACTTTTAAATGACTGTATTGTATTGACATTATTAAATGGCTATTATGAGGTAAGAAATTATGCATATACCCCTGCTGTGTGCCTGAACACCTAAATAGAACTTTAGATAAGTACCCAATTTATATTGGACCAGAATATGTCGCGATGTAACTTGATATGTAATTAATACTTTTTCTTATTTTAGAAAATTCCCGTTAGGAATACACATTCTATGTCACTTCACTAACATGAAACGGACACAGAAAGACACCCAGCCACAGAACAAGATTTTGTGGATCACATGTTGTCTCATGTGGTTTATAGTTAGCCTTAATGCTCAATCTATACTAATACTATAAAAAGGAACGATTTGTTTGTTTGCTTGAAATGAATAGGCTCCGAAACTACTACATCGATTAGAAAAACGCTTTCACTATATTACCCCTGACGGTATTGGTATAGGCTATTGAATGTTTTTCGAAAAAGTTATGAATCCGTATAAAAACATTGATAAAGTAACCCAAGGTGTTAAAAATACCCAATAAAATCACTATTTTGCGTAGGTCGCGAAAACTATTGACAATAGAGCAAAGTGATGTACTATATTTTTATAGACAAGTGTGGAGAAGGCTTAATTATTGATAATCAGGTCTACTATACCAAATATAAATTTCTTTTGGCCACCACGATTTAGGAATTTTGAGTCTTGGCCACCTAAGGCCCGGAAAACGATCTATGTGAGTCAGTAGTCAGAGATCCTCTCGAACGAGGACACGTAACTAGTCACAGGGGTTGCAGCGGCTGCTGATCAGCCACAGTTTCTTATCTTTGTGTGGGATATTAAGATCATATTGTCTAGCATTATTAATATTAAATTATTGGATCTTCTAAACTGCTTAGGGTATATTTTAATAAGACCCTGAAAAATTCGCTTGTTTCAGTAACGGAAGCACCTTTTTCATTATAATTTAGAACTGTAATTTTTTGCTTGGAAAAAAGCTGTCAACAAATTTTAATATAAATTTCTTATCGGCTAATATTTACGCTTTTTGAAAAGGATAGCTATTTTATTAAAACAGTATTTTACCCTAACGATATGTTTGCGTAAGCAATATTTTCTTCTAAAAAAATATATATAAGCTATTTTACTGTAAAGTTTCATCCAAATCCGTTCAGTAGTTTTAGCGTGAAGAGCAACAAACATACTTACAAACTATCGTTTTTATAATATGAGTTAGGATATTAATATCTATTACAGTTAACAGTCACAGTGTCATAATAACTATTTTTACATAGTAAAATATTCAATATTTACGTCCGAATAAACTAAGGATAAGTATTAATACCTTGGTATTATTGCGTATCCAAATTCATCAAATATTCAAATTGGACCTACTATTTAAAAGTTATCATGAGTTTAATATTTCTCAAAACTGAAATTTAAAAAACAACGCTCGCACTCTAAGTATCTAACGGTTTTATCTACGAGAGATAAGTAGATAACTACACACATACGATTTGTCTAATGGTTTCTGTATATTTGTGTCATGACAACAATTATCTTTACAGTAATATATAATTTTTATAAAGCGCCAACAGAAAGTATAAGGGTTTTTATAAGTTTGAAGTGATTTATGTGTATACTTAAATCTATCGTAACTCCTTAATGAATGATTTTGAATTATTGTTTTGTCAAAGACATATATAATCGACTGTTCTAAGCATGGAAAGTCTGCCAGAGTGTTATAATTTATACATTCAATTTTTTTGTTAAATATCTATAAGTCCCCGTGCGGGCGGCTAGTGATAGATGAAGCTCTCACAAAGTAGGAAGGAAATAAAATACATCCTGTGGATCACAAGGCTGGTGAAGGATAGTTGGACAACAAACCCCGTGGTCAGGCTTCTCCACATACTCGAGGCTGACTGCGTGTTGGGTGCTCGGGCTAGAGAGCTTAGTAGTATCCCTGAAGCGGTGGATCAACCACTGGTGCACGCATACCATAAATCCGACTGGCTTGTTGGAACCTAGGTTCCATAACAGGACATCGTAGCCCAGCCCGTTAAAATTACGGTTAGTAAAAGCTTTTAAAAATAGTATAGGTAAAGTTAAGAGAGTAAGCAATAAAATCATAGCCATCAAATTTGCCCTGAAAAATCAAACCTGCATTCTGTTTCGGCCTATGCCCCCCCAAAGCGGATTGACCAAAATTATAAAGAAGGTATTCTGCGTCCATCTTCATGACCTTCTGCAGTCTATCCCCGATAGCGAACATCGGCGCCGACCTGAACGGATTTGAAAAAAATATTAAGTTGCCATAATGAAATACATGGCAACCACGATTTTGGATATAAAAATGACGATGGTGAAGATATTTTTGATCTTGCAGTAACATTTAAAATGGCGTTAATTAGCAGCATTTTTTCTAAGTCGCAAGAACACTTACAAGATGGGGGACATCTAACCCAAGTTGATTTTATCTTTGCCGATAGATAGCTGTTAAAAACTTTTTGAAATTGCTAATTGATACCTGGAGAATCTTTAACTACTCTACTACTTCTTTTTTTATGTCAAGAAGGAAATTTCCAAATGACATTGGATCAATTGTTCTTAGAAAACACAGGAGCGCACAGTACATATAATATGGTATATCCACTAAAACACACCATGACCACTGGACTCTCGAACGGACTCGGAGAATGTGATTCCAGATCTAATCATCGCGAGGCTCTATCCAGTAAACTCTTGGCTTCCCCCCGCTTATCACTATATTTTTTTACGACGAGTTCACCTGCAGATCCTGTAACCGCAGTAATTAAGCTACCACTTCTCTCTAGTTAACCGCGATTTAATTATAACACAACAGAAAGAGACTTATGCATTCCAGCCCTCCTCACCCGTCAGCATGGCGGTAATCATTTATAGATTGCTATAAGTAGCAGGTAAGGAAAAGCCTATCAATATAAATCCTTTTTCACATATTTGACGTATCTATCATATAATCAGTTGCATATACAGTCTGATAACAAAAAAAATCTACTAAAAGACTTAAGTTTCATGTTTTCTTCCAAGTTATGCTTAAATTCTCAGAAGTAGATTCTTACTTTTTTCCAAACAATATCGAATGAACTTATAAATATCATTAAAGCTATAAATATACAGCTTGTGTGCTCTGTACCCAGTGCTCATATAAAACATTGTCACCTTCAACGTTTTTTACAACTCCGTTAGGCCTTTAAACTGTGTAGTTTATAAAGTGTATCGCTTTAAAAGGGTCGATTGTGACCCCCTTTTATTACTGAAGGGTATTATGAACAATATATACAGTTGGTATTTTCATGCTATATTCTTCTTTGTAGTTTAATATCAAGAAAGAGTATCATGTATTAATTTTACGTGTAATATTATCGTATTTAACACTGTGACAGAGTATAGGGCTATGCATCTTCATTCGAAATCTTGTTTGTTTGTTAATGTCAACTAATGATTTAAATGACTATTTTTGAGTATAGTGCTATGCATCTTCATTCGAAATCTTGTTTGTTTGTTAATGTCAACTAATGATTTAAATGACTATTTTTGAGTGTAGTGCTATGCATCTTCATTCGAAATCTTGTTTGTTTGTTAATGTCAACTAATGATTTAAATGACTATTTTTGTATGCGCTCTGTACGATTGTACAAATTATTGTATCGTATAGGTGAGAATTTAAGTGCGTAGAGTTATATTTTAATTAATTTGTGTTTTGATGTAAATAGTTATTCTTTACGTTAAGACATACGTAGTAAAGCCACGCTTATTTCATCACGAACTGGTCTATTCGACCGGGGCGTTACTACCCTCTTTCAGAAGACTATGCTGGCAAACATTATGTAAAACATTAATGATGTCGTCAACACTTTTGCGCAAAGCATGATAAGGAGGGCGCTATCCTGGCTCAAGAAGAAGTTCTTTCAAATTTGAGTATAGAGTGTTCATTCTCAGGGGACACCTTGTTTCCCTCTCAAAAAGTTACTTACATTATATACATATACTCGAACGTATAATATAAATAAATAAACCATTATTTCATACCAACCACGCAACCTCGTCTGCATTTCATAGTGGCCGTGCCGTGATGTTAACATTATATTTGAAAGGGGCTGGTCTGAGTGGATACATAAAATCGTAGTATTTTATCGATAGAAAATAATCACAAAGTTATGTCTAATTTTCCAATAAAATCAATTTATTATCAGAAATATGTATATTACTGAGTCAATATTTTAATACACTGTATAAAAATATATTACCAAGGGACTCTATTAGTGTTTTAAACAATAATGTTCAGTTTACGAGTAATTTCAATAAAATTAATTCGGTGCTTACTATATTCTTATTCCGTGCAGAACGCTCCCTTTCTATCGCACCTTTTTTTTTAACGAGTGGAAATCCCCGCGGACCGTCACCCCACCTGGGGCTTATGACGGGGTGGTGTGACGGACTCGAACCGACTAAAACCACACGGTGTGACCTCTATGCGCCTGTGTTTAGGGGGGGGCAGGGTGTTATCGCCTTCTGGACCCCTCCCGGCGCCAGCCTGCACTGTTGCGGGCACCGTCTCGATTTTATATTCTCCGTTCGGTCGGCGTCTGGTCACACGCGGACGTCGCCCCCTCGCGGCTGGCCAGTACAGCGGATGTACGGGGAACCCCTCCCACCCATCCGCGGCCACATTAAGGGTGGGCATGAGGCGCAGGTAAGCCCGGTTCGCCGGCGGCGGATCGGGTCCGAGTGGAGGTCACCCTCCCAGGCCTTCTCCGACGCCTCCTTCTGCGAGATTACGTCCTCGTAGAAGGTTGCGACCGCGGTAAAATAACTGTCGGCGTGTTGGCGATATCCAAGGACACCGCCAACACCACTCCGCCGCAGCTCACTGCCTCTTCGGTCACGGACTCAGGCGCAGAACCGCGTCGACCGTCGAACGCCCTTTCCGGAAACCGAATTGGGCGGCGACAGGTCGGGGCCCACCTCGTAGAGGTGCCGGACGATGCGGGCAGCGAGAACCCTCTCAAACAGCTTACCCGCCTCTTCCAGCAACACGATCGGCCTATAGGCCGCGACCGAATCGGCAGGCCGTCCCGGCTTCTGAATCAGGACCAGCTTCCCGCACTTTCAGCGCTCAGGGAAGCGTCCGGACGCCAGGCTAGCGTCCAACACTTCCCTGAGGCGGTCCGACATGTAGTCGAGGGCTCGGGCCATCACTCGGGCAGGTACCCCATCCGGCCCGGGGGCGGTGTTCTTGGACCGGATCCGTAGAACAGCCGCCCCTACCTCCGATTCTCTGACGGGCAGAACATCAGCCTCGCTGCCCCCGTCGTCTCCGGCTGATACAGCCATCGATGTGGGTATGTGTTCCGCCCGCTACGGGAATAGGCCCTCGACCACTTCCATCAGGAAGCTGGGCTGGAGAGTCTCCGTAAGGGGGGGGGGGGTGACGTGCGGAGCTTCTGACGCACCGCACGATAAGGGCGACCCCAGGAGTCACGCTTGAGACTCTCCAGCATCTCCTCTCTACTAGCATCTTTGGCGCGGCAGATGGTCAGCCTCAGAGTTTCCCGAGCTTCTCGGTACTCCTCGTGAAGCCGGTCACCTCCTCACTGACCCCGCGGTGACGTTGCCCCTTTCTATCGCACTTGACCCAAGGTAACGGGCATGTTTTTTTTCATCAATCAGCGAGCGGGAGGTGTGAAGCGCGCTGGTGAAATCTGATATTTTTTTAGGTTTAGGCGCGCTCTTAGGCTAACTACAAACAAAGTTTTTCTCCCGTGCCCGCTGCGGTTGCGGGCCTGCAGCTTCCGTAGAATGCAGATTTATATTTAAAACATTAAAGCACTACTCATGACCCGTTTTACGCCCGCGGTGTGCGCGGTTGTTTGCGGCTCCCGCTGCACCGGCGGGCAACCTGTAGAACCGCGCGGGTTCTACAGGTTGCCCGCCACCGGTCGCCCGCACCTTTGGCTGTCTGAGCCTATACTGAACATTACCGCCCATCTTGCAACCGCCTATCTTGCGATCATTG
This sequence comes from Phragmatobia fuliginosa, assembly GCA_932526445.1. NCBI lineage: Eukaryota > Metazoa > Arthropoda > Insecta > Lepidoptera > Erebidae > Phragmatobia > Phragmatobia fuliginosa. Next base: position 6,458,237 of record OW052064.1, on the reverse strand, counting down.
CCCGCAAACGTGGCGGGCGAATATCGCAATCGCGACAGTCGCGTAACCGCATAAATAACCGGTTTCGTGAATATAGAAATAAAACCGTAGTTCCACCACCGCAGCGGGCACGGGAGAAAAACGCTTCGTGTGTACTTAGCCTTAAAAGGTAGACATATGTTGTCGCCGACTTATTTTTAAGCCTTAAGAGAGCAAAAACTCTTTCAATAATCATTTTTGCGAAAGTTTAGTCGTTTAAGCAGCGCAGGCAATAGTAGCTCTTAAAAGCAAACAAAGAAACTCTGTTTGTCTGTCTATAGTGCTTTCACGCCGAAACTACTGACCCCATTTAAATAAAATTTGGTAAACAGATATTCTGGAGCCTGAGAAAGGACATAGGTTACTTTTTACTGCGATAACCAACATACATGCGGGAAGAGCTGTGGGCGTAAGTTAATATTGTTAATATTTTTGTTACGGACGTACCGTGCTACGATTATTTACTAATACCGTTGTAATAGTATTATTATTAAAATAATATAATATTTTAGTAAAATAATATTGGTTACTCACCTACAACGTACATATGTGTGTGTACTTGTGCTGTCTGGAAAGAAGGTGCATCAGCTGACACTTCGCATGTATACCTGCCTCCAGCGGTCTGGGTAGCTGCATCGATCGTGAGCCGTTCAGCATCACTAGCTTCCCTCTGTAAACCAAAAAATTTACATCATTAAAATGAATTCATGTGAAGCCAATACAAAAATTTTCAGTCGCAAGCACAGGTTCGTGTATCCAATACAACTTCTCTTTCCCTCTCATTAATTCAAATAGGTATATAGATCAAACATTGGTGTTAATCAACTAGATGAAAATAATTACAATTGCGTCTAATTTGGTAGTTTTAACTAAGCAATATACTTAATTATCTGTTGTTACTGTCTGCTTGAATTTAGGTTTAGATACTGTATACATAATCAATGTTCTATTAACACAATCACTTGGCCCAGGGCAATTTGCACTCGACGTAATACAAACTTGATTATTGAAGATAATTGCATGTGTTATTTATGAAGAACGTTTTTATGCTTAGTTATTCAAAGTAGGGGACGTGACTAGATTAATGAGTAACGTAAATAGGGTGATATTTCTCGATCTTCTAAGGCAATATTATTTTTGTCTAGTGTTTATTAATTCCAGGGATTAAATCTAATATATTTAAGAGGTTTAGTTAATTCGTACAAATGATTTGGCATGATTTTTTAGGACAACACAATTAAAATCTCTTATAAAACAAAATTTTTGGTTTGGAACACTAAAGGGACAAACGCGATTTTTATACGAGAAACTGAAGTTTCGAAAAGCCCTCATAGCGTTGCCTGGGAAAAATTATTATCTAATAAATAAACTTTCATTTTTTCATTTCAAATGATCCAACACTAAGTTATGAGGGGCACCACAATTCTACTTTTTTCCGAGACACGTTCGAATAATTGCTACCAGTATTTTTTAATATTTCTTCGAGAAAATTTTATATAATACTAGCTGATGCCCGCGGCTCCGCTCGCGTTTTAGAGGTATTAAAAATAGATGTTGGCCGATTCTCAGACCTACTGAATATGCATATAAAGTTTCATAAAGATCGGTCAAGCCATTTCGGAGGAGTATGGCAACGAAAACTGTGACACGAGAATTTTATATATTAGAGATTAATTCTTGCACATATTATTTGTTAGTTCTCAGAAAAGATTCTCACGATTTCGCTAAAATTTGATATTTAGGGTAATCTAGGTTTGAAAAAACATTTGGTCATTTAAGAAAGCAGCAGATAGTCAACGGGTACGGTTGCTTTGATAAGTATCTGCATAAGATCAAACGTGAAGAGAAAGCACAATGCCACCATTGCGCAGCCGACTGAGACTCCGCCTAACATACGCTGGAGGTCTATCCAACGTGGGGGTCTGAACGCGAAGTCCTAGTAGACCAAAACGTACAAGACCTGTCCCCGCCAGTACATCATTGCTGCCATGCATACGTGTGAGGAGGGCAGGGGCGCAGTAGTCTATATTATTTCAAAAAAGTAATGTACAATGCACAAATGGATGACTTAACTATTATGACATTTTAACAGTAATTTTTCCAAATGAACACCATCCTAAACTAGGCAGGTGGAAACCTGTCTGTATCTTAGGAAGGAATGTCCAAATTCTTTCAATCATAAGTCTTTCATGTTAGAGTACGTGCAAAGGGTACACATGAACAAATAACAATTATATACTGAGAAAAGAAGAACGAGATAAAATTGTGTTTGCGTGGTGTGTGGTGTGTGTGTGTGTGTGTGTGTGTGTGTGTGTGTGTGTGTGTGTGTGTGTGTGTGGTGTGTGTGTGTGTGTCGTGTATGTTGTGTGTGTGTGTATGTTTGTTTGTGTATAAATAATCAATCTATATGACAGTGGCTAGTAGTGCTTTGGTATCATTATAGGACAGAGTTAACAGCCATGAGTTGAGCTTGCGTTTTACCTCACATATATAGCCGGTTCCAAAAATAACGGGTCAGTCACATAAACCAATAACGGGTCAGTCACATAAACCCGAATATCTCCCGAACTACGTATGCCATCCTAATGAAACGAAGACTGTTCAATTGAGAATTTAATTATACAGATAAAAAATAAAATAAAACTTAGTTACACCCACAATATTAATCTTAAATTAAAAAAAAACTAAAGTAGTCATATTTTTCTTAAGATTACATTTTTTTTATGATTGTTTTTTTGCTGTTCTTCATCACTTTCTTCATTTAATACTTTGTATTGCCTCCACGTGATGAAGCCTCCAGTGATGAAAAACTGCAAAAAAACAATCATAAAAAAAATGTAATCTTAAGAAAAATATGACTACTTTAGTTTTTTTTTAATTTAAGATTAATATTGTGGGTGTAACTAAGTTTTATTTTATTTTTTATCTGTATAATTAAATTCTCAATTGAACAGTCTTCGTTTCATTAGGATGGCATACGTAGTTCGGGAGATATTCGGGTTTATGTGACTGACCCGTTATTTTTGGAACCGAGTGTACTTAGAGCGTAGATGTTTAACTGTTTATGTGCCCTATTATATAATCTAACACTTAATGCATTAAATTGCCGTTTTGCAAATGCGGTCTTGCAAAGTATAGTTGGACACAAGGGAAAAACGGTGCGTCGCTGAGCGACTAGCTCTTTTTTGAAAGGTATCATGGAGTGTCTTCGAAGGATAGCACGTAGAATGTATAGTTTTCTGACTGATAGGACCCCGCACTCTGCGTATAACTTGTGTGTAGGGTAATCTCGTCGCTTGAAATTTATTACCTTTAAGATAGCCCTTTGTGCTCTTTCTATCTTCAGAAACTCGACTTTATGAGTCCCTCCCCACACTGAGATACAGTAAGATAGCACCGATTGACACAATGCAAGGTACACCATTTTCAGAGTAGTCCTATCAGCAGAAAACCTAAGATTCTTAAAAATGTATATAAGCCTCCTGGTACGAGAGACTAAATACTGTAATTGTTTGCTCCAGTCCAGTTTATTATCCACAATCACTCCAAGATATTTAACGGAGTCTACCATCGTCAAAGTTATGCAGTTACAGTCCAGGGTGTTAGGTAAACAGATATGTGCTTTAAGGTGTCCCGTTTCTAAAGGAGGTTTTTTTGTATGTGGTAGTGAAAAACGTAGGAATTTTGTTTTGTTAACATTAAGGGTTAGTAGATTGGATGCCAGCCAGGACATAACTGTTTTAAGTGCATTTTCAGAGTGCATTTTAGCATCATCCCAACTACTACCATAGGCAATTAAAGCAGTGTCGTCTGCATATGAAAAAATGTCACAGTTTACAAGTGGTAGTTTGCACAGGTCATTTATGTATATTTGGAAGAGGGTAGGGCCGAGGATACTTCCTTGAGGTACCCCAAAGGTTATCCGCTCCTCTGTACTAATTTCACTACCTATCTTTACCGATTGACTTCTGTCAAAAAGATAGTCTTTGTAAATATCCAGAGCCAATCCTCGAATGCCGATATTTTCCAATTTGCCAATCAGTTGTGAAATATACACGGTGTCAAATGCTTTGCTAAGATCCAGGAAGATGCCGTAGCACTTGAGCTTATTGTCTAACTTTTCAGCAACGGACTGTGTTAGGACAATAACAGCATCTTCAGTGGATACACCATTTCGGAATCCGTATTGATTATCAGCTATGAGGTGAAACTTATTTAGGAAGTCCGTTAAGCAGTTGTTAAGGATACGTTCCATTATTTTTGATAGAGCACTTAAAACGGAGATAGGGCGATAGTTAGATATCAGATCATGATCTCCACTTTTGTGGACTGGGGTGACCAAAGCTTTCTTAAAAGCACTCGGGAATACACCCAGAGATATGGCTAGATTGCAGATATGTGTTATGGGTGGTACAGGTACATTTCGAGACATCTTGATTATTTTGGATGGTATATTGTCCCACCCTGTTGCACAATCGTCCGGCAGATTTTTTATAATAATCTCGATGTCAGCTTCAGCAACCGAAAGGAGCACCATAGAATTAGGCGTGGTTATTTTTGATTCCAAATATGTTGTCGTAGATGGGGTTCTTATTTTTGATGCTAATGTCTTACCGATATTTGCGAAATATTTGTTTATCATATTAGTAGAGATAGTAGGGTCTGTGGATAGTTTTAAAAGTTGTGTAGGTGGCTGAATAGTTTTATTTGAACCGCTTATTTCCCTCACTACTTTCCAAGTTGCTTTGCAATCATTTTTAGCTTTAGTGAATTGATTTTTTTCGTATGATCGTTTTAATTTACTTATTAATCTGTTACTGAAATTTCTATATCTCGTATATGTTGTTTTAAGAATATTATTTCCGGGTTCATTATGAAGCCTTAAATGCATATTGTCGCGATTTTTAATACACCGGTAAAGCCCTGGTGTCATCCAAGGTTTGATCATTTTAGCCTTTCTTGAAATTTTTATTTTTACAGTGTTTTTTCGGATATTTTTTTGGAGTATGGCCTATAAGGGTATCTGTAGCGATATTCGTATCAGTGGCGACCATCACGGGTTCAAAGTTAGTGTTTTCTATGTCTTTTACAGTATTAGAGTAATTTATACGCGAACTTATATTTTGAGTATATTTATATTTCACATTGCAATGATTCAAGCATACCGCAGTAGCAAAATGATCAGTAATACTAGTTTTAATGAGGAAGGAGCTGGTTGGATACTTCGTTTTTAGTAGGATATGATCAAGACAGGTATTACAGGTATGATCTAGGTCTAGTAGCGTCTAAAAAAGATGGAAGAAGGCCTAATGTGGCTGTAAACAGGAGGTAATCTTGTGAATTTGGGTCAAAATTTTCATTTGTCTTTATGTCAACGTTCAGGTCACCCATAACTACTATAGTTTTACAACGATACAGGATCGATACGATTTCCCCAGGATCGATAGAGCTGTTTCGAGACTATTATAAAAGTTTAACAAGTTGCTATATGACGGTGAGCGGTAGATGCCAATGATAGCAGTGTCCTGAGTACGACAGATTAGACAGTTTGCATCAACAAAGAAGGTTGGTTCTGTCACAGAACATTGTAGGTTATTTTTTGCATACATCACCACTCCGTCATTCTGAATGGGGTTGTTTGTTGTTTGATATGCAGTATAACCGTCTAAGGTTGGAACGGAGTCTGCATGTTTTAATCGGCATTCAGACAAAATTATAAGATCAAATTGTGTAGGTAACTGAGCAAGAAAGACTAGAAAACTATCGAGATTTTTATGGATACTTCGAATATTAATGTGAATAATTTTTATTTTGAAATTGTCGATTTTTTGAAGAGCGGTATAATCGTTAGGATTACATATTTGAAAAGTACCTACACTTAATTTGTCAATTTCATCTAAAACAACATTTATGCTATCCATTTATAATAAATATTAAATACACATTATATGGGCACAAATAAAGTGCAGTTTGGAAATGAATGAGGTGTAGGGATTGATCATATTTTATTTTAATGAAGAGTAAAGACAATTTTAATATAGGGTGAGTTAATATGGCTTGTGAGGACAGCGAAAAGCGATTTTTGTGTTGTTGATTATGTGTGTAGACTGTGTTTTGTATTGAAAAATTACATTGTATAAAAAACATTTTGAATCTAATCTTAACTGTTTCAAAAACAGTTGTATGGTCTGTGTTTTGTATGGTAAATTTATATTGTATAATAATTTCTCTATATCTAATATTAAACGTTTTAAAAACAGTTTTGATCACAAATAGTCACTTATTTTTGAGGATTTTGGCCAAGCACTCTTCTGTTTTCACCAAGTAGGTTTCCCTGCAATCAGGACTCTTACGTAGTAAAATTTTGCCATTGGAGACCCAGCAGAATGTAACACCATTCTTCTTAGCAAAATCGCGAGACTGCAAAAAAGTCTCCTCATCGAACCGGGGAGATAATCGTCAACATATATTGGCCTTTTTTCTCCGGGTAAACCCACCACTTGTGTATTTAACTTTTCTTCCAGCTTACGTCCCTTGTTGAAGCTTCGAGCAGCAGATAAGTAGCTAAGTTTAGTGCGTACGGTAGAAAACTCCGCTACAATTGTTTTATTAGTTCCAGGCTTGCCCGATAAACGATATATATCGCGAATCTCTGACGCCGGTGCCACAAAGCCGATCGCGTTGCCAATCTGAGACACGGTGCGCATCATCTCATCTTGCGATTCATTTTCCTTGTAAGGGACGTTCCTAATTTCAATTGTAGATGACCGCGAGCTTAATCTAAAATCCTGAAGCTGTTTCTCAATACTATTGATAAAGACAGTATTTTCATCACGGGCATTCTCCAAGTCCAATATTTTAAGCTTAAGGTCTTCGTAATTGTTATACATGTATTCAATTGACTTTTCAATTTCTGTATTCGTTTCTGTATTTGGTGAACTTTTTCCTTAACATCTGACATTTCAGTAAATATTTTGGCAAAAGTTACTTCTTGTTGCGTTTTCATAGCGGTTAAAGTAGTCATAATTTGTTCAAGTGTAACGCTGCTCGAGGAATCGTTTGTATTTGGCGAAGATTCCATGCGCGGGCGCTTGGTTCTCGAAGTTATGTTCTTATGTGGAGATGGTATTATTTCAGAATCGGAAAGTGAAAGCTGTCTTGTTAAATTTAGAGTTGCAGACCTTGAAGGGGGTGTTCTTTTCACGTTTGGCATATTTAAATTCAAAGCGCGTACAGATCAGATGTAAACAAAGTAACGTACGTTCCGGTATCAGCTACGGCGTGACGATGCAGCGTTCAATCGTTGGTTGTGACGTATGCGACGCGTAGTTCTCGTAGCTTTCTCGTAGCGACTGACAGTACCGGCTACGCCGCACACGCCGTATTTAAGAGAAAGTAATATTTAACACTCACGGTCACTCGCACTCTGGCACCGAGCAAAATCTTCAACGATAAAATCAGCGCGCCTCAAGTTCAAACCCCAGTAGCCGTCGTCCAATCGGCGAGCACTTTATAAGATTGATATTTTCAAAAGTTGTTGTCCCTTTTACAGACCGCCCACTAGGTGGAGTCAGGCCATATAAATTCCACAGGTGCAACAAGGAATTAGAATTCACTATTGAAGCCAATAGAAATAATCGAAAATAAAATACGAATTTAACACAAAAATGAAATCAACACACGTCCACCCTCTGACACGACCTAAGTCTTTCCCAGTCTATATCATCATCATCAGCCTCTCTCAGTCCACTGCTGGACATAGGCCTCTCCTATTGCACACCAATTTGATTGATTTTGGGCTTCTCGCATCCAGTACGTAACAACTCGTAACTCCACCTGGCCTGTGGGCGTCCTACACTACGTTTGCCGAGACACGGTCTCCACTCCAGAACTCTTCTACCCCAACGGTCATCAGTTCTGCGGCTAATATGGCCAGCCTACTGCCACTTCAGCTTGCTAATCCGGTGGGCTATGTCGATGACTTTAGTTCTCTGACGGACAACTTCATACGATCCCTCAGAGAAACGCCGAGCATAGCCCTTTCCATAGCACGCTGAGCAACTTTGAGCTTGTGGACCAACCGCACCGTAAGTGTCCACGTCTCGGCTCCGTACGTCATGACAGGTAGGAACCACTGATTAAAAACCTTCGTTTTTAGACACTGTGGATTGACGACGAGAAGACTCGACGTAACTTTCCTAATGCCGCCCAACCCAGCTGAATTCTTTTATTCACCTCGTACTCCAGGTTAATCCTACCCAACTGCAATGCTTGCCCTGTCTGTTGTTCAAAAATATGTCTACCTTAGACATATTTTTGAACAACCTCGAGAGCAGTACCGTGTATTGCAATCGGTTCCGGTTGTACACGTTGATTGAACATGACCTTGGTTTTATCCAAGTTCATCCGTAGGCCGATGCGCTTAGAAGAATCAGCTATTGTTGCAGATGCTAATACCACATCCTATCCAGTTCAGCGTCATAAATATATCCTCCATTGCATTTGTGAACAATTTCGACTAAATAATGTGCCCTTGTCTCACTCCTCGATGCAATGGTATGGGCTTTGTTTGCTGGTTCTGTACTTGGACGGACATGGTGGTGTTATCGTAGGGACATCTCATCACTTGGATGTATCGCCAATCTACCTGGCAACGCTGCAGGGACTCCAGAACAGACCAGATCTCAACAGAGTCAAAGGCCTTCTCATAGTCCACGAACGCTAGATACAGCGGCTGATTATATTCTTCGGTCTTCTGTATAATCTGCTGCACTGTGTAGATGTGGTCTATGGTGAAATATCCGCTCTGAAATCTTGCCTGCTCAGGTGGTGGAAATTCGTTGAGTCTTTCATTCAGTTCGTGATGACTCTTGAAAACAGCTTGTAGATGTGGCTTAGAATGGGTCGATAGTTCTTCAGCAAGGTCTTATCACCTTTTTTGAAAAACAACACGACTAAACTTCTACTCCACATCTCCGGAGTTCTCCCTTCAAAGAGGGCAGTGTTGAAGAGCTTTTGGAGCTCCCTCAGTACGGGTTTACCTCCAGTTTTTAAGAGCTCTGATGTAATACCATCCTCTCCAGGGGCTTTTCCATTTTTAAGCTGTTTAAGAGCCATCTCGATTTCGTCAGTGCTGACTTCTGACAGGTCTTCGATATAGTGGCGCCTTAATGCAGCTCTGGTGTCCTTATTTTCGAGATCAGGTCGCAAAGCATGCGAAGCTTATAACCGGCTATAGAAGTTTTCCACTTCCGAAAGGACCCTCGGTTTTGAGGCAACAACTTCTCCACTTGTTGTGGTCAACTTTGTCAGTTGGCTTCTTTCCAGAGGTTGTACGAAGACTTTTGACCCCCGATTGATAAATGCGGTAGGGAATGTAATGACCTGATTCTATAAATACGCGATTGGGCTACCATGCCGTGAGTGAAGGAGGAAATAATTCCCCTCGTCTATCGAAATATCGAGCCTCAGGGGTAACTAAAATAAGGCTTGATTAATCAGTCGCTGATCGTATAGTGTCTGATAGTATAAGTATAAGTTAGATGGACTACAAAGTACGATTTTTCAATAGATATGTAGCTAAAGTATGGAAGTTAACTTTTTTTTATTAAATGTAAAAAAATGTAGTAAATAGCAGATTATAACTACAAAAAAAATTAAACTAAAACTTTTTAGTAAAAAATAAACAACCGAAAAAATTTAAAAGGGAAAAATACTATTCTTACATAACCTTAATAATAACCTTAATAACTAATTATAATTCTATAGTTACATAACCTTAATAAGTAATTCTATTTCTATTAACTAATGCACACCTAAATAATTTTGAGAGTTAAGAAATTTATTCAATTATGTAAAGCGTGATGACAAGCCCTTGTTTGTTAATTTAATTTAGATATTTCTTTAAAGTTGAATTTACCTTTGTTCATTGCTTATTTGGCGACGTCCCAAAATAATTATTTTATCGCAAATACTTGTATTTCTTTTGGTAAACTAGAGCACTAGTGTTTTATGGAAATTTATATGAACTTACGGTGTTTAAATATTAAGTGGCATATGAGTAGAAAGAGGAACATTCAATCTTATTAGACGACTATTTCAGTTAAGGAAAATACTCTTTATATCCGAGTAAATAAAACTAATAACATTTTTGGGGCACGCCCTAGAAACAATGTACCCAATATAAAAGTGTATCTAAGACAAGGTACATACCTGGTCTTAGATATATATAAGTAAAGTTTTTTGAGTTCTTGACTTGTTTTACTTCGATTTTTACGCACTTTTATATTAGTCCTTCATAATTCAGACACCGGTTGAAATGGAAGTTTAATGCTCTCTGATGCGTTGGTGGGTCTTAACATGTTAAAAGAAGTCAACAATAGGTTAGTTTTTCGTGTTGATTCTTTTTACTCACTCAGGATAACGCAGTAGTCTCTCGTACTATTGATTAATATTTGTCTACATGACTTAACGTTGAGAAGGCGTGTTTTCCTATGCCTTATACGTTCATTAGTTTCCCAACAACGTTTAAAAAACCTAACCTTTAAAACCCTTTGAAAAAATTGAGTTTACACCTGATTTTGGAAACAATGTAGTAAGTGCTAACTATTCAAAAGTTAATTAAAAATAAATTGGGTAAAAAATTAAGATTTGTAGCAACAGGATACCGAAAATCTTCACAGGGTGTACAATTTTTGGAAAAAAAAAGATTTAAATAAGTTTCAAAATTCCATTCTTAGTTTTTTTCTGATAACTACTATGACTAGAGGTCGACTTCTGGGACATTCTGTATATTCTATATGTTTTTATATATTTTTTATAAAATATAATTAAATAAATATTCCGAACATGTAACACAACGCCTAGCTCAAACAAAACTTGACTGTAAAAACCAGATTGACCTATTGAATACTTCTATACTTTTTATAAATATATACATATTACACACAGAAAATACCTAAACTGCGAAATAAATGTATGCAGATCATACAAACAATTAGTCCAAACTAGTATTTGAGTCCGAGACCTCAAGCACACCACTGCGCTATCGAGGCAGTCTAAATATATATTCACCTTGTTTCTAAATATGTCTTTATTTTATGTATCTTCTTTTTTTTACTAACTGAGCGTTGCTAGTGTACATAGCTTTCAATGTTAAGAGAACGGAAAAATCCTTTGAAGTAAATCCTTGTTCAATTGCCTGAGGGTATTCTTGTTTATCTTACGAATACTCAATATGTATTTGGAATTTTGAACTGTGATTATATAACTTTAGTTAATGTTAAAATATGAAAAATATTGCGTATCTGTTTTCTGGTAACCATACATATCATCAACAACCCATAACGTCCCACTGCTGGGCTCGGGTCTCCTCTCAGAGGAGGTTTAAGGCCATACGGGTTGGGGACTGTAGGGGCGTGTTGTACATTTAGTAATTCTTAATGAAGTAAAAAATCTGCTAAATGAGTGCCAGTCCACGCACAGACTAGGGTTCCATAGTCACGTAAATTTACGTGTAAACAAGCTAACTATTCTAAAGTTTTTTTTTCGTAATTTTATTTTAGCACTTAGACGAAGTGATAAAACACATATCCACGTAATGTTTCATTTTTCAAGCACTATCTGCTTGGAAGTTAATTCGAGGACAGACGAACGGGCATTAAGAAACTATGAGGATTCCGACAAGTGTACTACGGAACCTTAAATAGAATATAAGTGTCGTAATATTTTTTTATTATTCATTTAATTAAAACTCTTAAAATATTTTAACAGGATTCATTCTCAAAACAACATTGCAAGCTTATTACGACTATACGACATCGATAAGTATTATCAAAGTATATCAACGTAATACTTCAACCAGGTATATAAATTTAATTAAAATTTTCAGCAATAACGCAACTTTGCGCTATTTCTGTGAATTTCGGCAAGCTACAATTATAAATATCAATTAAAGTATTGATTACGTTTATTGCCTTGCGCAGATGTTGACAATGTGCTTACGGAACGTCAGCTCTGGTACCATTTCCACACCCAAGTCACGAGTCCCACTGGATCCCGGACTGGAGACTGACGGTCAACGTGGCGAAAACTCAGGCGATCTCAATAGGAAGCGTAACCCTACCACTGCTGAAGCTCATGGGGCAGAATATTCAGTGGTCCGCGACGGTAAAATACCTCGGCGTGACCATCGACCGCACCCTCTCCATGAAGCCTCATGTGAACAACGTCGTTGCTCAGGTACGTGCTGCACGCGCCCTTCTACGACCCGTTCTATCATCCCGACTGCCGACTGACCTACGGTGCCCCGGCCTGGTTCGCGCTTGTGTCCGAGACGAACCGACGTCGGCTGCGTGCGCAGCAGTCGCTCGCACTACGCACTCTCGCCAACGCCCCTCGCTTTGTGCGGAACAAAACGATCACCGGGCGCGTGGAGAGCCTGGATGATTTCCTGAGACGCCTGAGCACCAACCTGTTCGTGAGAGCTGACGGCTCAAAATCCCGTCACCTGCGTGAACTCGCGCCCTACCATCGGCGACCGCCGGACAGGTATGGCCTGCCGAGAGACCTCGTCTCTGTGGCAACTCCTCCAGGACCATCCCCAACACCGACCGACCTGGTGCTGGCTGACGGGCGCTCCACAGGGTCCCCATATCTCGGAGCTCGACCTCGCTAAGCACAGGTCACTACATTGGACAAAACCCGGGCGTTACTAGCAGGTCTGCAACTCCGTGGGGTCTACCCACTAAGGCACGATCTCGTTGGTTCGCCCCCCATCACCGGACTAATACCCCGGGACTACCATCATGGCCAGACAAGTCGGGCCAAACCCTGTGACCCGCCTGTAGTTGCAGACGGCGTGGAATACCACCTTAACAGGCCTTACGCCTGGATAAGTTACCCCGAGACCCTAGCTGGGGTCTGCGAGAAGAACCGCAAGAGAGAGAGCTTATTAGTATTGCTCCATTACACTATCCGATTAATATCCCCTTGTAACCGTTCCGTGTCTGATGCGTCCGCTATCAATAGACAGACCTTAAGGTCATCCGCAAATAATAGACACTACTTTGACATGACTTTGTACAGACAATAGTCAGTACAAAATCATTTGTTCTATGACGATTAGCAAAAAGAGAAAGAAGACATTTCTTATTTATTAAACTTAGGTAATTATTTTGTCTTATCTCTTTTTCGTAATAAATCTGCAATAGTTATTATTAGAGGCTCAGCATATTTCCGTGTGAGAGAATCACATGGAAGTTAACTTAGCTATTACGGCGTGGACCGGTTATTTTCGGATAAACACAATATCCTTTTCCGTATTGTTTCCAATTCAAATGAAACAATACGGCTTTATAATTATATAAATACATCTTACGATCTTGTCGTAATTGTTAATTATATTATATATGTTATACTATTATTAGACTATTAATTACGTCGTAATTGAATTCCTACTACGTTTATATAATCACAAAGTTCCTTGCATGAGAATGAGAATGGAAGTATTGCGCAATGGAAGCGGTTCGGCTCTTTCTGTGCCGTACAGTTAAAAACTTGAACTCACTACCAGCTTACATGTTTCCTTCCCATTATGATCCTGGGTGCTTTGAGCGGGACGGGAAAAAAGCATCTTACTAAGACGCCATAGTGTGGGTCACCACACTGCCTGTATTCGAGAGAGTGAGACGACTCCTGCTCTTGGATTCTGCTTATGATTTCCAGAGTAGAGTCACCTTAGCATGCTAATAAATATATTAAAAAAGGGGCCAAGTGCGAGTCGGACTCGCCCATGAAGGGTTCCGTAGAAGCAAGTTACATCATATAAAAGTTTTTGCAGTTCTTCGTAACTTTGATCGATGTTTTAATTATAGTGTATTGTTTGAATAAAAGGTAAATTGCGGTTTACGATTTCTGAAGTATTAAATAAAAACTACTTACTAGAGCTCGTTCAAACCAATTTTCGCTGGTAATTTGCATAGTAATGTACATAATACATTTTTTTTAGTTTTATTACTCTCTTATTTTAGAAGTTACAGCCCCCCCCCCCCCCTCCGTAACACATTTTACCACTTTGGAAGTGTATCTCGCGCAAACTCAGTTTAGAAAAAAATGATGTTAGAAACCTCCATGTATCATCATATATATCAATCATAATATCAATCATAACCTACACGTATGGTTTTGATGAAAAAAAAAATTGAGTTTCAGTTTTAAGTATGGCGACCCCCAAAATTTATTGATTTTTTCTATTTTTGTATAAAAATATTAATGCGGTTCACAGAATACATCTACTGACCAAATTTAAACAGAATAGCTCTTATAGTTTCGGAAAAAAGTGGCTGTGAAATACGGACGGACAGACAGACAGACCTGACGAATCTATAAGGGTTCCGTTTTTTTGCCATTTGGCTACGGAACCCTAAAAAAGTATACCTCATTTCAACCATTTCAGGTTTCATCTTGATTCCAACAAGACACTTTGATCGCTGCTAAAATAATGATAACAGACATTTTTTTTATTTTAAGTGCATTCTTTGTTTTACAATATTTTGTTAAAATGTGAAAATATATATGTATATATATATATATATAGATTTTTACTGTTAATGATTATATTTGTATGACTGCTCTCATCTTCATTAAATTCAAATAAGACAAACAACTTAAGGAAGCACCACCCATCGATATGAATATACTAGGTAATATATGTCAGGTAGGCTTCTCTCAACAAACTTGCTTACATATCACTATAGCATACTGTAATAGTACTATAGAAAACAATACAGTACTACTCATTTTCAATATGTACTCAATTATCGCTATAAGTCACTATCTCATTATATATAGAGTGGGCTATACACATCTGTCTATCACATCACTTCCAAATGCTATACTCGTGTTGTGTAGTTGTGTAAATAAAACATGTATATGTAATAGCAGCAACCACAATAGATTTCCTGTCATTTACAAAAGGGCGCCATTTTATATCTCTAAGGAACATAATCAGAACATGTCCTTATTAGAAAGAGATCACATAAAGTTATATTATTATCTTCTAAAATAATCATTGCATGTAGTTTCTTTATTCATTTTATACACCGGCAAAATAAAATCATCATCGAATAGTCGCAAGTATAGATGCCAACTGATCCCATTGTTACGGGTAACTTAAAAAATACTTGTTATAATCTCATTCAAATTGAAATAAAGTACACGAAAAGTACCAGCTGCCGAATATAAAAATATCATTAAAATAGCCAAACTGGTAAGAAGATGTAAAGTTATAGACACAAGTAAAACAATACGTTTATTTAAGAACTTTTTTCTTTTTTGAATCCGGTTAAAAATAAATAAGGGTCACCACGAAATACCATGATGGTCTTCCAAATTAATCATTATCGTTTTTATTTATTTCATCATCAAATAAGATTTCAAGAAATAAAAAAATTATCGAAAGGCTTTATACCAATATATCAATCCAATTAAGCAAATAATAATAAGTAGCATAAAAACTACTTAAAAGATTTCGTTCAAATTTGATTGGGATCACACGGCAAACACGAGCTGTCGAATATAAAAATAAATCATCAAAATCGGCACACTCAGGTAATACACAAAAACAGAAAGAAAATACAATCGACTTGAGAACTTCCTCTTTTTTTTAAGTTCATTTAAAAAAGTGTACGGGTATCCTATCAGTTATGATGTCATTGATCTAACTGATGAACAGATCTACATGTACACCATAAATGGCATAAGAACTATTATGTTCGTCATAAAGTAAGGACAAAGGCGACCATGAAGTACGGTATGCAGAAGGCTTAGGCTGAATATCCAGAGCATTGCACAGATAGGCCAAGAATTTGTCGTTTTACTCCGAGTAACCATAGGTTTTAGCCATTGCCTAAAACCGCCCAACTCGCCAATATCACGAAAATATCCCGACGTATTTGTAGACCATTCTCTCGAGATCACCTCTAAATTAGTCTTTCGGGCTAACTCCCGAATTGATAACTGTATAGATTCCGACCTGCGACTCCACAATGCGGGATATTTATATACGACAAAATGATGTACGTATGGAGTCTTTATTCGCGGTACAGCGTTGGTTCTCAAGTATTGTGCGACGGAGTCCCGTATTGAGGCGCCTGTGTCGCCTGTCATATTCCTCAGAAATCAATAATATATGTAGTACTGAAACAGTATTGACTGCCTTGGTGGCGCAGTGGTAGTATATGTCGCTGCTGTGCTAGAAGTCTCGGTTTCAAATTCTGTTTAGGACCAAATGTTTATACGATCTACAGCTATTTGTTTCAGAGTTTGGGTATTTTCCAAGTATAATATGTATGTATTTAGAAGAAAACATACATTTGTGTTCTATCAGTCAAACTAACTTTCTCAGTACTAGCTCTGCGTAGTTTGAAGCTAGATGGTATTGTGTGTTACATGTCCGAAATATTCGTTTTAATTATTATTTACTATTAATACATTAAAGGCTCTCAGGCATCGTAACTTACATTTACATTGAGATTTTTTTTAAATTGATTTTGATCTAACGGAATTTTATTGGGAAACTTCAACACTTATTTAACTATGATTAAATACTTACTTCGTACTATTCTGTACTCAATTAATGCTACGTACATTTACACCAGTCGTACATATTTGTTATGGAATGTAAACTGTAAATAAGCATGTACATTTAATATTTTGCATGCCAAAACAGACTGACGCTATATTATTATGCGATTCCTATAAATATCTGTTTATAACTTATGTACCATGTTTCTGTAAATAAATATCATTTCATTTCAAAGATTCGGGGCTGATTAGTCTCTGATTTAACGGTGTATTAATGTAAATGAAAATCTGGTACACTAAAGGTTTAAATTAACAGAGAAACATTTTCAAAATGTTGTTAAACACACTAGCAAGCTTATTACAAATTAGAGGATTACATTGCCGACATGAATGCTTGGCTTAATGCTGGTCCTGCTCCACAGCCACATGATTAATTAATTCTCAAATAATATCGAAGTTAGTTTGTATTTATGACATAAGTATGTTAATTTTATCCTAATGATTAACATTCTTATATATTTTTTATTTGACCTTGGATAACCATTTTATTTCTGATGCAGGCACCACACTTCGTTATGCGCTATTCGTTATGTGTCTACGCCGTATTCGCCCAAATATTAGTTATGCGCACAAACAACAAACATGCCATCCACACTTCGAACTGGTATGCCAAATAAGCATCAAATAAGGCAAATATGCGTGTTGTAGAGATGTCTCATTGTCATTTTTATGGTGAACGAAACGAATATACTCTCCACACGAAACGAATAGCGCATAACGAAGTGTGGTGCCTGCATGACATGTAGCTGTTATTGTTAATATACTTGTATCTTGTTGTTTGACATTTCTATTTTTAGGTATTGACATTTTTACATAATAAGTTACTTTTGATTGACATGTTTCAAATATTTATCGCACTCTTAGAGAGTAGTATTTTTATAAATGTCTATAATATTGTATAACTGCGAACATTTCAATTATACATGTGAGCACTTTGTAGTCACTAGTAGCATAAGTTTGTTTGTTGACTGGCGGTTGTGAGTATGTCATGCTCGCTTAAAAGTCCTGCTGGCGGTGGCTTGTGTGGCGGGTCGTTCGGCTCCCTACGATATGGTTGAACTGGACGATGGCTAGTGCATAGGTCATGCTCGTGATACAGGCGCCGCCAGTCGGGGCTGGTCATCTCACAACTTCTATTTATTGTTTAATTATTTTTGGACACTACCTGTATAAATATCAACATCGTTACATTGTCCTCACATTTAAAAAAATGCCTTAAACAATGTAATCAAAAATTGTAAAAACAATGTTGGAAAAGAGTGTCCCTGGAGTTTCTTGTCTGTTTTTCTCCATAGGATCTACGAATTGAAACAGACAAATAGCTTCACGACTGACTACTGACTGACTACTGACTAGTGCCGTTGCATTTGTTTATTTGAAATAAAAGTTTGATTTGATTTGATTTAAAAAATTGTGTACTGGGCCTCTGGTCTCGTACTCACTGACGTAACACGATATCACGAATGCTGATATTTTAGGTTGTTCTTCTGTGTGAGGAAACAGAATACATAATAGTACTAGTACAGAAGACTCTGCCGTTTTGTATGCAATAAGTGAAAATACTTATTTTTCCAAACTTTTTTATTTCTGTTATTCGAAGTAATCACCCATGCAATTGACGCATCTTTGCCAACGCATTGGCAATTTATTGATGCCTTTCTTGTAAAAATCAGCTGGACGGAAGGCAACAAACTCTCCAAAGGCATTTTGTACTGCTTCTCGGGAATTTAATTTTTTACCCACTATTATATATTTAATAAATACTTTTTCTTTACAACTTTACTTCAGTGAATAAATTACTTTCCAAATAAACATTAGGTAGTTGTTATAATAAATACTGTAGGTACTTTGTCAACAATGATATCACATCGGTAAACAGAACTATATATTTTGCGTGGATTAGAAGATTGAGGTTTGTCATTAGATGCCATTGTATGTATTGAAAAGTTTAACAAAAATTTTAATAATGCGCGAGAGCGACGCGGCGACGAACGTGATGCGTATCGTGCGTAAGCGACAACCCCACCGGCAAGCCTGTCAGGCAGGCGGACAGGCAGGCGGCCGACTCTATCTAAACAGCGGAATGACACCCCTCTGGTGAGGGTAGTACCACCACGGCAAATATGTGACCACGTGTGAAGGAAGTTGACGCGAAGCGTCAATTGCGCAAAACCAGACCCAAGATCTCGTACCACTATACTTGTAACTCTGGCGGCCAGCTCTACTGTATGCGGTGCAACCGAACTATTAAAACTAAGTTCGGCTTTGCTAGCCATATTAGATCCCATCTTAGGAAGAACCCAGGCTGAATAGGAGGGAGTCACCATCACCGAAAACGGTGTGTATAGATAGAGCATAAAGAATTAATATTTTTTACAGAGATGTTCACTAACTTTTACACAAACAGCCCTAAATAGTCGAATTAAGTTCACTCTTAGTGTTAGTGTTGGGTAGTCCGATGCTAGCAACACCGTTGAAAAACACATGTTAATATGAAACCGCTCGAAATAGTGGTCCAACCACAAATAAACTTGTCAATAATAATAGTGTACATGGAATAAACATAAAACGTGATATTACAAAGCTTACAAATATATCTTAAAACCTACACTACTACTTATTATAAAAAAAATGTGAGCCGTCGCGGGACGCCTGGCAGATGTGAAACATCGCCATTATTTTGTAAAAGTAATATGCAGAAAAGAACATATTGTAATAGGAACTAAATATGTCATAATGATAAAATAAAATATTACTAATTATTAAAATAGTACGGTGTGGCGACGCGTCGCCACACCGTACACACTACTGCATATAGACTGTATATATATACCATCGTATAGCGTGGCGACGCGTCGCCACGGCATGCGTCGCCACGCCAGAAATCTGTTTTACGTGCGGCTATAGATGTTTCACATCAAAAAAAAACATTTAATTTGACAGATTCCTGATTAGTATTTAACCCTGTCTTGTCTTCAGAACTGAACTACTAAGCTGATCATTAAAAAACTACAATAGTTTTTAAGCATGACAATTGGTTCTGTATTGACTACACAAACACACACACGCACACGCACACGCACACGCACACGCACACGCACACGCACACGCACACGCACACGCACACGCACACGCACACGCACACGCACACGCACACGCACACGCACACGCACACGCACACGCACAAGCACAAGCACACGCACACGCACACGCACACGCACACATACACACACACACACACACACACACACACACATTAAAAATATAAAAAATAGTACATTTAAAAATATAAAAAATAGTAGACTACCGACTTCGGGTACAGGGACCTAGAAACCGGTGGTTAGGGCTCCAAAGATAGGAACCTCCTCACTATACGTGCCGTGTTAAGAAGGACTACCTTCTGCATCAGACCCTTGATCCAGCCATCTAACATGAGCCTCTTAAGGTGTTGTTCGAGGCTCTTGGCTATCAAACCATGAGCAGAAACAACTATCGGAACAATGATCGCCGAATCCACATTTCACATATCGACAATCTCGTGAGATAAATCCAAATATTTGATTTGTTTCTCCTTTTCAACTTTCACGAGATTTTCGTCATGAGGAACAGCGATATCGACAATCTATGCGCGGCGCTCTAATCAATCTATCACCACAATATCAGGCTTATTGGCAACAATAGTCCTGTCGGTGATAATAGATCGATCCCAATATAATGTAGCACGACCATTCTCGAGAACTGGGTCATGCTCATACCTGTAGTATGGCACCTCCAAATTCAGAAGTTTGTATTTAAGGGCAAGTTGTTGATGTACGATCCTGGCTACTTGGTTGTGTCTGTGCAAATATTCACCGTTAGCAAGACGAGAACAACCAGAGATAATATGCCTGATAGATACCCCGGGACGGTGACATGCCCGACATATGTCAACCGTGCCATCCTTCAGGATATATTTTCGATAGTTATTCGTCATGATAACTTCGTAGATAATTGCACAAACAAAACCTTCGGTTTCTCCAAAGAGATCACCATACCGTAGCCAGGAAGTCGATGCTTTAAAGTCTATATCGGGCCCGTTCAAAGCCCTATAAAACCGACCATGAAGCTCTTTGCCCTTCCATACCTCCTTGCGATCAACAGTACTAAGTACTACAGGTTTGCGCCAATTATCTTTAGCCAGAGCGAGTGGAGTGAATCCGTTATCCACTGCAACCACATTGCGATGCACTCCCACATCGGTATTAAGAAAATATTCTCTAAGATTGTATATCTTGCGATTATATAGGGTCTTGATATTTAAAAATCCACGACCCCCAAACTTTCGCGAGATATACAATCTCATAACCGACGAACGTGGGTGGTGCATTCGAAATGCAGTCAGTAAAGTACGGACTCTCCTGTCAAGGGCATCTAATTCAGTTTGAGTCCATCTAAGTATACCGAAGGAATACATCAGAACCGGCATGACCTAACCATTCTAGGCTCGCACCTTGTTACCCCCCGATAAAAGACTCTTATGTACTTTTTTCAGGCGGCCAAAGAAGCGTTCCCGCAACCTTTGCTTCATATCAGATTCTGGTATTCCCAAGGACTGTGAAAAAAATAGATACTTGTAGTCTTCGGTGGCAGAAAGAGATCTGAGTTTTGTAGAATCTGAAAGTTCTATTCCTTCAGATTCCACAATTACACCTTTCTTAACATACATGACTGCACACTTATCTACACCAAATTCCATCTTGATAGAATTACTAAAATTTACAGTGACCTTCAGTAACGCTGTCAATTGTAATTTAGTGGAGGCCAGAAGTTTCAAATCATCCATGTAAAGAAGGTGAGATATAACTTGATCATCTTTCTTTAACCTATAGCCCAACCCTGAACCCTCTAAGGGAGTGCTAAGAGGGTTCAAAGTTAGACAAAACCACAAGGGACTCAAACTGTCACCTTGAAAGATGCCCCTCTCGATCTTTATATGTACGTCGTTTACCGTAGTCTGGCGACATCCAGGATAGCGAAGGACTGTCCTCCATTGCCCCATACATGACTTCAAGAAAATATTCTCTAAGATTGTATATCTTGCGATTATATAGGGTCTTGATATTTAAAAATCCACGACCCCCAAACTTTCGCGAGATATACAATCTCATAACCGACGAACGTGGGTGGTGCATTCGAAATGCAGTCAGTAAAGTACGGACTCTCCTGTCAAGGGCATCTAATTCAGTTTGAGTCCATCTAAGTATACCGAAGGAATACATCAGAACCGGCATGACCTAACCATTCTAGGCTCGCACCTTGTTACCCCCCGATAAAAGACTCTTATGTACTTTTTTCAGGCGGCCAAAGAAGCGTTCCCGCAACCTTTGCTTCATATCAGATTCTGGTATTCCCAAGGACTGTGAAAAAAATAGATACTTGTAGTCTTCGGTGGCAGAAAGAGATCTGAGTTTTGTAGAATCTGAAAGTTCTATTCCTTCAGATTCCACAATTACACCTTTCTTAACATACATGACTGCACACTTATCTACACCAAATTCCATCTTGATAGAATTACTAAAATTTACAGTGACCTTCAGTAACGCTGTCAATTGTAATTTAGTGGAGGCCAGAAGTTTCAAATCATCCATGTAAAGAAGGTGAGATATAACTTGATCATCTTTCTTTAACCTATAGCCCAACCCTGAACCCTCTAAGGGAGTGCTAAGAGGGTTCAAAGTTAGACAAAACCACAAGGGACTCAAACTGTCACCTTGAAAGATGCCCCTCTCGATCTTTATATGTACGTCGTTTACCGTAGTCTGGCGACATCCAGGATAGCGAAGGACTGTCCTCCATTGCCCCATACATGACTTCAAGAAAATATTCTCTAAGATTGTATATCTTGCGATTATATAGGGTCTTGATATTTAAAAATCCACGACCCCCAAACTTTCGCGAGATATACAATCTCATAACCGACGAACGTGGGTGGTGCATTCGAAATGCAGTCAGTAAAGTACGGACTCTCCTGTCAAGGGCATCTAATTCAGTTTGAGTCCATCTAAGTATACCGAAGGAATACATCAGAACCGGCATGACCTAACCATTCTAGGCTCGCACCTTGTTACCCCCCGATAAAAGACTCTTATGTACTTTTTTCAGGCGGCCAAAGAAGCGTTCCCGCAACCTTTGCTTCATATCAGATTCTGGTATTCCCAAGGACTGTGAAAAAAATAGATACTTGTAGTCTTCGGTGGCAGAAAGAGATCTGAGTTTTGTAGAATCTGAAAGTTCTATTCCTTCAGATTCCACAATTACACCTTTCTTAACATACATGACTGCACACTTATCTACACCAAATTCCATCTTGATAGAATTACTAAAATTTACAGTGACCTTCAGTAACGCTGTCAATTGTAATTTAGTGGAGGCCAGAAGTTTCAAATCATCCATGTAAAGAAGGTGAGATATAACTTGATCATCTTTCTTTAACCTATAGCCCAACCCTGAACCCTCTAAGGGAGTGCTAAGAGGGTTCAAAGTTAGACAAAACCACAAGGGACTCAAACTGTCACCTTGAAAGATGCCCCTCTCGATCTTTATATGTACGTCGTTTACCGTAGTCTGGCGACATCCAGGATAGCGAAGGACTGTCCTCCATTGCCCCATACATGACTTCAAGAAAGTGCATATCATTATTATTATTATTACCGTAGAGTAGTGTGAAAATGAACGAAAAGATTAAAAAACACTAGTTAAAAATTGGCCCAGTGCGGGTCAGGTAAAGCATAGAATACGGTTCCATAGTTATCCATAATGGCACGTGGATTTAAAGTCGTGTCCAATCCATTTCTTTATGTATACATTAGGGTGTCCCTTGTATGAACGAATTTCTTTTTGCAATTTTCAGTTTTCATAAGGTACCTATTTTAGAGTTCCGTAGTTAAATTAAAATAAGGGCACGTGGATGATGATAAGTTCATGATTCGGAACCCTTATAGATTTGTCATGTCCGTGGGTCTATTCATCCGTCTGTCCGTCCTCGTCTTAGAAAGATGAGGCTTTGCATGGATATGTGTTTCCATTACGTCGACAAAGAGCTACAATTAAATCATGGCAAACATTTTTACTTGTGGTACCTCCCCTATACGTAAAATGGGGGTGATTGTACCGAGTTGTGTGAGGTATCGTCTGCTAAGACGATTTTTCAATTTAGGGACCTGTTTGTTAGGTATTTAAATTATAGGGCCTTTTTTGTAAAAACAGAGCGTACCGTCCCTCCTCTAAAAGCTAAACTAAAAAAATGTGATGACAGTTCATGTGATCAACTTCGCAGGAAAACTATAACGGCATTTATATCTTTGTTAGTCTGGAGTTATAGAGGCGTGACTTGTGAAATATGCATACTTGGAAAACTTCACATGAAAATAACGAAACAATATGTAAACATATCAATTTTTCTATTAGACACGATTTAAATTCAACTTTCATTGTATGACCAAGTTTACTTATTATATTGGTATTAGCTTTAAGATTATTGCAGTAAAAAGTGGCTTGTGTGTTTTTTCTGATATAAAAGCAATATTACTGTAAAGTTTCATCCAAATCCATTCAGTAGTTTTTGCGTGAAAGAGCAACAAAAATTACATATATACAAACTCTCAAACTTTCGCGTTTATAATATTTGTAAGGAGTTTTGAATTAATATATATATTTGAGTAAAGTTTTGAAATGAAACCATCACGAATTTTCTCAGATTTCTCCAGCCAGCTTAAAGATGGGGGAGATTGACAAACACATTTTAACAAAAAAAAATTTTTGAAATTATATAAATTAACAAAAAATTGTGTAAGCAACCTCTCAATATTAAAAAAAAAATAGCTAATCATAATAATGAAACGAATGGGGTAGACACGAGAAAAAAGTCATCCCTAGTTTCCACAAACAAAAATATTTTTCAAGATTTTATTTTAGCACTTTGTCGACGTGATAAAAACAAATATCCAAGCAAAGATTCTTCTTGCTGCGAGTAGCACTAACCCTTTTTTAATACAGGCCGAAAACGGATGAACGGACGAATGTACAAGACAAAACTATGAAAGTACCGAGACGTGAAATACGGAACCCTAAAAACTGTCCTAAACTCATGAATTGAACACCCCACTCGTTAAAATACTACTGTCTCAAGGACGTATGTATTATATACATTAATAACGATACGAGACAATTTTCAGTAATGAAGCCATGTTGCGTCCCACGATAAAATTTAAGTGGCCAATACGGACGTAAATAACATGAAACTCACATACTGTTGATACAACAATTGGTTTTATGTAATATCTATTCGACATTGTTGCTAATGATAATGGTAATAAACCTGTTCCTTTATAGAAATATAAGCTGACCCACTCAGTCCCGCCCGCGTTTTCTATTGCCCGTAGTGTGATGTTATACCACGGAAGCAAATTTGTTTTCCATAAAAAAGATAGACAGATGCTATTGCGGAATTCTTTAGAACTTTTAAAGGGGGACAATTCTGTCATACATGATTTTTGCGAAACTTGAACCGTTTTAACGCAGCGGAAACTCTCAAGAGCAAAAAATACCCCCGATTTTAAAATATTCGCTTCAATAGGGTTAGCGTAATGATATTATAGCCTATAGCTTTCCTCGATAAATGGGCTATCAAACATCGAAATATTTTTTCAAATCGAACTAGTAGTTCCTAATATTAGCGCGTTCAACCATGCAAACTATTCAGTTTTAAGATATTAGTATAGATATATGTCCTTAACATATATTAATTCAGCTCGTGATTACCTTATATAATTTATCTAAATACCAAAGGATACTCGTTGTTATCAAATGTGCGTAATAATATTACGGGATGAAGTCATCATTTGAATCTTTCATTAATTCCCAATGTATTACACGTATATATATCCCGTCATTATTTAAATACGGCCGATACCACAAATTTAAACATTTTTTTATCTCCAAACACATAATTCAAAATTTAATTTATGAAATTCATTGTATAATTTAATTTTAAACACAGAATGTTCATTATTTATAATTATGTCAACGAAATTATAAAACGGTTTTATTTGACAGCCTTAACTCATAGATAGACATTCTTCACTTTTTTTTTCTAATGTTTCTAACGACCTTCATAAATTTGAATTATGAGTGGCAACATTATTAAGGATCTATTGTCAAAGACTAGAACTTCTATATTCTCGGATTTCACAATGATAATTTGACAAAAGAGTATCTATGCGTGTGGGTTTAGAAGAGGTACATAGTTACTACGTTTTTGCTTCATGAACAGATTAAATGATTAGTGCATCTGTCAAAAGTCTGGCATCCTCATACTTTTATTTCTCATATCTTTCTACTTTAAGTAAGTACTTACAAAATTTCTCATTTGATGAAATAACATATTTAGTACTTTTAAAATGTATTCAAAAAATATGTTAAATGACTGAATGATTCAGAAAACTAATTTCAGATTTGGTATGATTTGGTGTGTAGAATCTCTGTCACAGAAATGACTGGGGAAATTTAATTTTCATGGCAAGTGAAATGCGTGTGTCAGCCAGAACGAGTGCCCGTGTTGTGAATATAACTTGCTTCATTGCGGTTTCGTCTAAACATACGCAGTACATCTATGGCAATGTTAGCCACTCGTATTCACTGCGGACTGCGATAATACATAAAGATATATTTGTATATATATTTAAATGGACTGCCTCGTTGGTGCTTTGGTAGCGTATGCGACTGTTGTGCTTGAATATAAATTAAAAAGCGAATACGATTTCACGGCAAGGTTTGACATACCGCCATACTCTATTTACATCGCGAATGATTATTGATTTTTAAGGAACTACTTTTGCATTGATTGAAAACGCAGGACGGCAGTTTTAGTATATTTTTATGTAACAGTAACTGAAATACATACAAATACATACGTAAATTTCGGGATTTAAATTCAATTCAGTATATTTTTTGCTTTGCTTTGTACCTTTAAACAAGTAAATACAGTTACATTATTGATACTCACGTTTGCAGCGCAACTTAATGTAGTGATAACAACTAATTCACACTACCTGCCAGTGTATCCTTTAACAGTGCTAAACAATAAATTTATTTATATAAATAGTCGGGAATGTCGCCAATCAGTGATATAATATTGGTGCAGAGGACACTCGAGGAAACCTTTATTAGGAAGATGACAGACACCCGAGCTAAGATGGCGGAGGAATTCCGAGCTTTTCGAGAGTTGATCTTCTCGATGCTAGGCTTGCTCCGAAAGCAAATAGGCGAATGCTGCAGACTGATCAACGATATGAAAACCAGACAGCGGCGCAATTCAATCATTTTCTCAAGCGTCAAAGAGGATGAGAAGGAGGATTGTAAGGCTCTTATGCTTCAAGTAATCAACAACCACTTGAGCCTTAAAAAAATAACGGCTTCTTCTATCGGTGTTTGTGTCGAGTAAAGAGCGTCAATCGTCATTGGTTAAGTTCTCCATCGTGGATGATAGGTTGCCTGTGTGGAAGGCCAAATCAGGCCTTAAGGGTTCTTTTTAATAGAAGAACCCTTAAGTCCTGATTTGACCTTCCACACTTCCTTTTTGTCAGGAACTAGTTAATACATAAGTGTTAACTGGTGAAGACTAGTGAAGAAGTGACAATCAAGGAGATGGCGCAGGCACGGGCGCAGACCTGATAGTGTTCCAGGTAGGGCGTTGAAGATAGTTCTGTCGGTGCTGGGGGACAAGATTATCACGAATTGTCTCATTCTCGGTAAAATACTCCACAGCTGAACGGAAACAAGACTGGTGCTCCGGAAAAAGAAGGGAAGGACCGCAAATTGTTCGAACCATTACACGTAACAGTGAGATAACTCTGTCACTTAAATAATCACAACAGTTTAATTTTGAGCTGTCCAAATACAATACAATTCAGGTGTGTTATCTCATATTTACTTTGTAAAGATACTACAAACTCCATCAAAGTCCACCTGAAACGCAGCCTATCAAAACAATTTAGATAAGCCTGTAAGTGTTAAACTTTAATTGGGAACTTGAAGTTGAAAGTTTGACGTAAAGGTGTTCGCATTGGTTTAGGTGGTCGCAAAACAAAGACTAGCATGCCGTAAGACTCGAAGGCGTTAAGTTAGTTTATTTTGCAATTTTCACTTCATTCCGTGTTTTTTTACATCGCGTTTGTAATAATAAAATACAAAGTACTAATACTTTATACATTATCATTCACGTCATGAACTTGATGACACATAAGATTAAATTATTAATGACGATTAGATCACGTTAATTAAGATCAAAATAATAATGACGAAACGAGACTTTTGCATTATTGACCAGCTATGTTTCATGGCTTTTTAACCTATGTGTTGTTGAAAAATCACAACGTACTATTTAAAAACACGCTACTAGTACTATTTAAAGGCTATTCTTTTATGGAATTTAAGCTAGATAGAATATCAACTATTTTTTTGAGTTGAATATGTATCCTCATCACACAACATTTAACCCATTTACCTTCAAATAAACAAATTGAAGTCAATCAAACTATTCTAGAATAATTATTCTACTCAAACCTGAGCAGTTCTGCCTATAAATAGACATAAGGCAACAGCCAGCCGGTAAATTTACAAGATATTCTGTCTTTCAATATTTTAGAATGTTTCAAAATAACCAACTTACGTCAACTTCTATACCAGGTATTCGAAAGATTTTTAACGGAGGTACATCTCTTGGTGAGTACCGACAGAATTCGCGATCACCGCGATACCACTTCACAGAGTAAAGAACCTCTTGTTCGAGGTCGTAGACACACTTCATCTCCACCCGGGAGCCTCGCTCCACGGCTTCTGGCACTATCACGTTGACGTTGCGGAGGCAAAGTGAACCTGTAAAAGATATAATATGTTTGAAACAACACAATGACTTACGAAGTTCACATATGACCTTCTGTCAGTTTTGAGAGATGATCCTTTGTCAGCATGACATGTAATTCTAAACAAAATAAGAAGCCCGTTTTGACATTTGTCATTTGACATGCCGCGTGTAAGAAATTGAAAAATCAAATTCATAATCCTATTTAATTACTATGTTACCCATACACTATCACAACGCGTCTTTATATTGAAAAATTGCACTCAAATACACGAATTAATCGTATTAGTTACGCCACGATGACAAATGTCAAACCGGGCTTCTTATTTTGTGACGACTATAGATTTCAGATACCTGAACTGGTCTAAATAGTAAATACATGTTATTATTTTGGGATAGATAGTCATAATTTAGTTCGCTTAGTTTTAGGTGAGTTTAAAGATTTAAATTGACTTTACTTCCACCAACAAGTTTATTATTCTATTATATTTGCAAACTTAATTTTTATTTCTAAATATTTAATGATAACAAATATATTATACTATTTTAGAAATACATAAGCATGTTTATATATATATGCTGATTACCATAGTACAGTTTGACAAATTCAGATGAGGACCATAAATTCATTCACCATTCAGCAGATTCATTCGCCAAATAAGGCCAATAGCATTTTCTTAGAGACACACTTTATACTAATAGTTGCAATAAATGAATACATAGTTCTATTCCATAAACGTTATGTACACCTTGCATATTTTCAGTTTTATAAATAAATGACATCATTACCTTATGAAGTTATCAGAATACAATCAATGGTTATTACGGTTACACACGTATATTTTATATATATTAAAGCTACTCATTTTTCTATATGATTAGGAAATGAAACAGAATCAGAAATGTTTTATATATAATAAGACTTTTAATAATTTAAACAACATATTATAATTTATATAATATCGTGGTAATCATTTAATTTTTATAAGTGCTTATGATACTCATAAGTAATGCGTTTATCTATTGATAAAAGTGATTCAGAAATTACACCCTACCACCCTTTAGCAGAGCTAACATTACGGGTACAAGAGAACTGATATAAATATATACATATCATACATAGAAAACACCCAAACTTCGAAACAAATATTTTCGGATCACACAAACCCGATCGTCGGTCAGACCCGAAAATTTAACTAGAGACCTCTTGATGAGCATCCGCATACGCCAACCAGTCGAGGTACTATATTGATATTAATGTTCTCACGAATTTAATTAATGTTAGTGGCATATTATCCCCTAGGTAAATTAACATGTACCCAGTAGTTTAGAGTTGGAAAGAAGGCGTGCGTGCAGCAGGGAGGTGATGGCATAGACTTCATGTCGCAGAAACGCTCAACGTATCTCTACTATCTACTAACGGAACCAGCTTCTTTTTAGGAAAGTTAGAAAATATATATTAGAAAAACACCCTGAAGCAACACTGAATTAAACTCGGCCCAGCACGCACAACATGTTGCTCTAGTTGGCTGTTGCTATGACGCCCACTGTAGTTATCAATGAGAATTTTATACCACCAGCCTTCATAAGCTTTATGGTTCAAATCGACAGATGTTTCACTGCTTTCATATTTATTTATTTACAACTTCATGCACTTTTGTACATCGACGGACTTAATGCCCAAGACATTCTCTACCAGCCAACCTTTGCGGGGTGTAGAGATATAGTGTGGTAGGTGCATCGAGGTTAGAACTGTACAGAGTAATATGCAATTGATATAAAAATAAATTAATGTAGCATAAATTAACATATACATATATAAGTATAGATATACGTACAAAAATATTTACATAAACATACATAAATACACACATATAATGCACTGTGAATAGGGACTTTAAGAAGGCATATCCTTATTCGAAATCGAAAAAAATTCGGAGATGGATTGAGCCCGGGAGGATAACTCTAACCCAATTCGCGACCAAAGAACTGGGCGGCGGAGGTGCTCCTGTGGACGCGTTTTTTGCTCGGCCAAAAGGTCTATAAAATGTGACTTCTAGGTATGTCCATTAACGCATAAATGACAGTATTGATCACCATTGAATGGTCCCCATTTAAAGACAATGAAATAGTTGTAGTAACGCAAACTAAAATTTGGAGTAATCACTATTACGCGTGTAAAGATAGGTACTTATTAGGTTTAAAAAATATATTAGCTTGATCCTTAATCTGCCTCTGAGTGTTAGATAATCTATTTGACGATCGAAGAAGCCTAAATAACATCCGAGGTATATTTATAAAACATTTTGCCAACTTAGCTTATAACCACCTAATCATAGAGTCGTAGTATGACTTTGCAGCAAATAGCAAGTTGCTGAGATCTTTCAATGTGTATTCTTTTTTTTAATAATAATAATTTATTCATGAAAGATTACAAAAACATTAAATTAAAAGAAAAGTACGTAAAATCAAAACCTTGGTGTAGAGATAATCATTAGTCAGAGGTATTTAGTTGCAATCTGTATCAATTTTATTTCTCTCTGCCTCCGAAACTAGGAAAACCCGTATCATAAGATACAGTGTTAGTCATGGATGTCTTTCATAGAACATAGCTACATACATATACTGTGCAAAAATCAGAAAGGTGATTGTTGTCACATTTTTATTTTACTTTAGTTTAACAAGTTACGGTGTGTGTGTTCGTGTACGCGTGTGTATGTGTGTGTTCGTGTATGCGTGTGTATGTGCGTGTGAGTGTGAGTAAGAGTTTTTGCGCGCTTGAGTGGTATCTGAGTCGCGTGTGTTGTAATTAGCTGACGTATATAATGTTTGCCATTACCTTGGCAAGGAGTATAATGAGACTCAAGGTGGTATAATAGTCTGTTTACGGTCTGTCGGTACATATGTAAGCATTGTCTCCGTGTACGCGTAATCCTTCTTTTTTAGCCATTCGATTATTCTTCATTTAACTGTGTGAGAATTTGAATTTATAATTTTGAGCTAATTTATAAATATTCTTTTAATGCTTGACAATCCATAATAATATTATAAACGCAAAAGTTTGTGAGTATGTATGAATGTTTGTTGCTCTTCACGCAAAAACTACTGAACGCAATTTAATGAAACTTTACAGTACTATAGCTTATATATCAGATTAACACATAGGCTACTTTTTACTGAAATAGACGAGGAACATGCGGCTGGAGCCGCGGACGATAGCTAGTATTACATGAAACAATGTTACACTCCAATGTTTCTGGTGCGTGTTTAACTCAAAGTGACCAAACGAAAATTAAGCATTGAAAGCACGATCGACAATATTTCTTTTTTTTTAATAAGAAAATATTGCTTACGCAAACACATCGTTCGGGTAAAATTCTGTTTTAATAAAATAGCTATCCTTTTCAAAAAGTGTAAATATTAGCCAAGAAGAAATTTATATTAAAATTTGTTGACTGCTGTTTTCTAAGCAAAAAATTACAGTTTACTGTTCTTAATTTTAATGAAAAAGGTGCTTCCGTCCGTTACTGAAACAAGCGACTTTTTCAGTGTCTTATTAAAATTTAACCTAAGCAGTTTAGAAGATCCAATAATTTCATATTAATAATGCTAGAGAATATGTTATCTTAATATCCCACACAAAGATAAGCAACTGTGGCTGATCAGCAGCCATTGCAGATGATCTCTGACTACTGACTCACATAGATTGTTTTCCTGGATTTAGGCGGCCAAAAGTCAAAATTCCTAAATTGACTAATGACAAAGAAATTTTTATTTGGTACTATACCAGCCTGATTAAAAATAATCACCTTCTCCACACCCCTAGACTGCGCGAGCACAAAACATTTGCTGTCAAAAGTTGTCGCACTTGATGCGAGTGTTAAAGTCATGTTAATGTACTTATTAATATAACTAAATACTTTATATAAATATTGATATATTTTTGTTAATAGTTTACTTTATTTTTTTCTGAAGATATAGTTTGATGACGGTAATTGATTAAAATACATGCTCGCATGTTATACTCACTTGTCGTTGCCTATAAACAATGTTTAGTCATGTTAAAGTAATCATTATTACTTTTAACTATATATTTGTAACACTAAATTTTTTGTTGCTTAAGTGTTTTGTGGTAAGTACTTGAAACCTTTATTTAGCTTTGTCTTAACATTGTGAACGATTGTAGGAGCATTTGTTTTGTTCGTAGGGCTCAATGCTATGGCTGAGGGTATGCCCATCAGCCCAAATTCTTCTTTTGTTGTACCTGTCTGAGGAGGTCGGGCGACGCTTCGGCGCAGCCGTGATTCCACACTCACAGACTCGCACAGAGCACAGCTGGCTCCATCAAATGGTCATGTAATTTACCTTAATTTTTCTATCATCACCTTCTGGCGGCTGCAGTTTGATTCCCTACAAACCATCTCGGGTCTGCAAGGCGATCCAGTGTATAAATCTGCCTTAACCTGACTGACCTTCAGATGGATATATTTATTATATCTTTGGGTACAAACTGTACTTTGCACCTAATTCTTTTGTCTATCTAACCACTTGTTTGTAGTGTGGAGGGTCCCTAGGTGACCCAAAACACAACATTTTTTTAAGTTGTATAAGCATAACCTTATACCTCCTTTTTATTTTTATTTTTTTGGACAACCTACCTTGGGTTTGCTAAATGTAATTAAAAATTAATTTTGTGAAACTTATGTTACAATTAATTGATAATATATTATATATATGTGATACTGATCAAGCCATTGTTTTCTTTAAAGTGTTCCCTGAATACCCCATGAACATATGCACACACACACCCTTAACATCTATTTCTTTGTTTCTTTTTTTTACTTTCAATTTTGATTTAAATCTATTAAGGCGCCCTGGGCTCATGTTTCTACTGCTGATCTCGCCGGTGTGTGACCTCCCTAACAGGTTGAGAGGTTACATATTTAATATAAATATTTATATAATTATGTTTATGTTAATAGTTTACTTTTAAATACATTCTGAAAATAATGTACTTTGATGACGGTACGGTGATGCTAGTCGTCGCCTATAAAAACGAGTGTTCCGACTGGACAGAGAGACTTCTCGTCAAGACGTGGACCAGTACGGAACTCTCTAATATTCAACCAGTAAAGTAAGTGAGAATATTTTATGGGTTTAAAGCGAAGTTTATACTTTTCTTTATTGTGTATTTCTTTGTACTAAAATGTTCTCTAATTTTCTAATATGTTTATGATTTCCGTTTATAGGTACCTGCATGACTTGTTATTTAAAAAGTATTTAGACTGACTGTTTTGTCTGAATTTTCATTTAATATTAAGTATAGCAAAATGGACTCTTAAAAGTTAATAGCTTAAAATTAAGCTATTAACTTTTAAGAGTCCATTTTTCGTAACAAATGTGCCGTTTATTTCAGAACGACACAATAAGTTGTCAAGACAGCCATAGACTATTGTTATATATTGATAGACAAAGACACGCTTTTGGCTTGACTGTACATGTACCTCTGATACTACTTGTATTTAATATCTCTGTGTTGTAAGACAAAAATATAAACTACCATCAATACTTTGATTAAAGGAGCGGAAATGAGTGGGACTCTTTCTTCATCCTTGGCCAGGCCGGATAACCCACACAATATAATAGATATATATCAAAGAAATAGCTTATTAATAGATATGACACAATTATGGTCGAAACATTCATCATGATGGCTGCTGCTCTAAATAGTTTAATCGTAACTTAGGTCGGAGGCCATCACCTAAGTGTTATTCATTGCTGACAGGATAAGACAGTTCTAACTCATGTAAACTGTGCAACGAAGTCAAACAAAGCAGTCGCAGTCGGTTTCAGCTTTTATCACTAGTGTCATAACAGCCTCCAGAATCATTAAATTATTTTTAGAAATGCTTATTCAAATTATGCGCTAGCGACCATTTGCGCAAGAGGGAATAAGGTAATAGGTTACTTTAGCTTGCGAACTCACAAGAAATTTGATATTCACCAAATGTGGAATATTAACGACGACCATTTAGACCTCTATGCTTGTACTTAAAAGTGTATTACATTTCTCCTCATTACCATTTTATCGACCAAAACAATAATGAAACTCCTTGCCCTATTCGTTACCTGCGTTCAATTCAAACTGGTTGTATTCACACTTTATTTACGAATCAACACTAAGTGGAACTAATGCTGAAGACAACGTTACCACTAAAATTATATTTGCCATTATCATAGAGGTTCTAAAAGCGTATCATACAATTCGTTCATAAAATGTAATGTAAATGAGGTAGATATTATAAACCCGGGTTTCAAATGTTGGTGTTAGGGTGGTTCTAATATCGTGAAATGACGTGAACAATATTCACGAAGTAATTTCCCTGATCATAAAATCCCCGACGAACATAATATCTGACGGTATTGCTATGCAGCAACTTGGTAGAACATATAAAGAAATTCCCCAAGTAACTTCAGCAATTTTAAAGCTATTACGATTTCATGGTATCATATCTTTTTAAGTTTATTACAAGTTAAAGTTACGGTTACTGTTACAAATTGCTGTCTTGCAATATTTCAATGAAAATGTATTAAATTATTAAATCGGATTAATATATGGTTAGATTCATGGTGTGATCTCCAGAACCTTTCAACACTATCGACGTTTGTGTTTCAGTATCTTCTTCTTAAAATATCTCTGTCCACGCATCTCTCAATTGCTAACCCGAAGTTTCACAAAAAAAACGATCATAGCCATGTAAATAAATTAAATTTGAGAGACGTATTAGTTGCAAAAATAATATTTAAACAACAATTTAGTATATTGCTGAGTGCTTATACCTATTTGCTGAAAACAAAAAAATACATATTTTTTACCCAACCAGTAGTAGCACTGATGTACTACTACTATATTCGTTTACACGTAATTATAACAAATAAATATTTCAGACATCTTACACATCGCCATCTAGTTCCTATCTAAGCAGATCTTATATTATGGGTACTAGAAAACTGATATAAATACGTTAACATCCTTCTTTTTGTAAATAGATACATATTATACATAGAAAACACCCAATCTCATAAACAAATATTTGGTCCGACCCGGGAATCGAACCCGAGAACTCAGATACAGCAGTCACATACGCCACCACTACGCCACTGAGGCAGTCAATATATATACACTCGGTTCCAAAAATAACGGGTCAGTCACACGGGTCAGTCACATAAACCCGAATATCTCCCGAACTACGTATGCCATCCTAATGAAACGAAGACTGTTCAATTGAGAATTTAATTATACAGATAAAAAATAAAATAAAACTTAGTTACACCCACAATATTAATCTTAAATTAAAAAAAAACTAAAGTAGTCATATTTTTCTTAAGATTACATTTTTTTTATGATTGTTTTTTTGCTGTTTTTCATCACTTTCTTCATTTAATACTTTGTATTGCCTCCACGTGATGAAGCCTCCAGTGATGAAAAACAGCAAAAAAACAATCATAAAAAAAAATGTAATCTTAAGAAAAATATGACTACTTTAGTTTTTTTTTAATTTAAGATTAATATTGTGGGTGTAACTAAGTTTTATTTTATTTTTTATCTGTATAATTAAATTCTCAATTGAACAGTCTTCGTTTCATTAGGATGGCATACGTAGTTCGGGAGATATTCGGGTTTATGTGACTGACCCGTTATTTTTGGAACCGGCTATATTTACACGGTTTCGGCATCCGTAGTGGATTTTTGTGAAAGCATTTAATTATACTTACTTTAGAACAAAATGGAAACGTTCTGTTACCGATGCCAACCAAGACATTCAATGCCTCAAATAAAATTGGTTCAATCTCTTAATTGGAAACCAACTGAACTGTTCAAACCATTTAAATTGCATTCTATAAAATTGATCTCGTAGAATAACGTGGATGAAGAAAATAAGAAGTTTTTGACACATCAGTTGTAAACTTAACAAGATGTTTAATGTGTTTTCGTTACAAAAGAACAGTATAATTCGTTTCATGACATTAGACTTCACAACGATATATTACCATGTCATAATACACAAACATAAAAAAGTTAGCTAAAAATTGGTTGCCCGTCTCAAGGATTTTAATCTATATATATAAATAAAATTAAAGTGTCTATTTGTATATAAGATAAAAGGATTTACGTAAAATGTACGTACAACGACGAGAGTATCCAATGCACAAATTTTGACTGTATTCATATTAAAGCATATAATGTACTTACAACAAAAAGCGGCCAAGTGCGAGTCGGACTCGCTCATGAAGGGTTCCGTATCAGCAAGTAACATCATATAAAAGTTCTTGTAGTTCGTTGTAACTTTCATCGATGTTTTTATACTAGTGTATTGACTGGATGAAAGGTAAATTGCGTGTTACGATTTATGACGTATTAAAAAAAAACTACTCACTAGATCTCTTTCAAACCAATTTTCGTTGGTAGTTTACATGGTAATGTACAACATATTTTTTAGTTTTATGACTCTCTTACTTTAGAAGTTAGAGGGGGGGGGACACACATTTTTCCACTTTGGAAGTGTCTCTCGCGCAAACTATTCAGTTTAGAAAAAAATTATATTAGAAACCTCAACATCATTTTTGAAGACCTATCCATAAATACCCCACACGTATAGGTTTGATGAAAAAAAAAATTTTGAGTTTCAGTTCCAAGTATGGGGACCCCCAAAATGTATTGTTTTTTTTTCTATTTTTATATAAAAATCTTAATGCGGTTCACAGAATACATCGACTGACCAAATTTCAACAGTATAGCTCTTATAGTTTCGGAAATAATTGGCTGTGACATACGGACGGACAGACAGACAGACAGACAGACAGACTTGACGAATCTATAAGGGTTCCGTTTTTTGCCATTTGGCTACGGAACCCTAAAAACTGACTGTATTTATTTCAGTCAAGACGTGCCGGCTAATCTCTGGCACGGCTGAGCGATTTTAGACAGATAGCTGATGACATAAGAAGTAATTTATTACCAGCTTCACTCTGCGGGATTATTCGCGATTTCCAACAATACCTGCGGGTATTATTTTTATTTATTTACACACATTTTACACATCATTACTCTAAGTAGCATAACTAGATAATCAAAACCATATTGAAGCAAGTTTAGCAGTTGTATATTATGAATGAGGTACTTTGATGCATTGAAAATAATGATTCTTAACAAATCGTTTCGTTTTGGTCTTTGGTTGGTTGAGTTAAACAATCTTCTTCTTCCTAGTCTTTTTTCCAAAGCTTATTTGGGTTCAACCGGCTTTACCTGAATTTCTGAATGGAAATTTTGAAGCGACTGGCATCGGACCTCCGCAAGCCTAAGGGAGAGCTGAATTTTAAAAATTGAACTAGTTGTCAGTATATTTGAGGACACTGTTTTCCCAATAACGATTGTCATAGATGTTCATGACAACCGTCGGGCTTAACGTGCTCTCCGAGGCACGGTCGTGAATCACTGCCAATCTTCCAGACTCCGGCTGTTATTAAGAATTTTCTGTATGAAAAACCCAACAACACTTTTTTGCCCGGACTCGGGATTAGTTAAGTTAAACAATACTCGTATTTAATAATTTTGTTGAATTTTCTGACAACTTTGCTACTTCTTTGGCAGTTAGTTACTCTTACTCGACCTAAAACACGAGTGTATTCGGAGTAAATAAAAGATATTGCATAAAAACACTTGCGTCTCATGTCTATCAAAAGATCTGTACTTCTATTCAACAAAAACTTAGATGGCATCATGACAAGGAAAAAAATAAAAATAAAGCTATCTTCTACAAACACGAAACGGCTTTATAGCTACTCTATTATTTATGGGTTCCACCTGATTATCTTAGGAACGACTCTGTCAAGTCATAAAAAAATACATAGCTTCATACAAAGGAACACAGTTGTGCTCTCACGTGAATTTGAAACAAACTATTGTATAATTTTGGTCACGCTTTACAACCTGAATTAATAGTATAGATGGAGTCTTATGAGCTCTAGTTTGTACTTTCAAAGGGGGCGCATAGAATAATAAGTCGGCGCAGCAGTATCAGCGTTGGTGTAGACCAGCGTAGACCTAGATATTTTAATTTATGTCCGTATGTCACAACCGCTTTTTTCCGAAATCATAAGAACTGTACTGTACTGAAAAAAATTTTTTTCATCAAACCCATACGTGTGGGGTGGTATCTATGGATAGGTGTTCAAATTAAGTTTTAAATTAAGAAAGTGATAAAACTAAAACAATATATGTTGTACATTACCATGCAAACTACTATCAAAAATTGGTTTGAACAAGATCTAGTAAGTAGTTTTTTTTTAATGCGTCCTAAATAGTAAACCGCAATTTACCTTTCATTCAATCAAAACACTATTATAAAAACATCGATCAAAGTTACAACGAACTACAAGAACTTCTATATGATGTTACTTGCTGATACGGAACCCTTCATGGGCGAGTCCGACTTGCACTTGGCCGCTTTTTATTTTTTCATTCTTAACATTTAAAATAATATCAGAACTTAGAAACATTATTGAGATTATAGGGAAATTATGGATAAATTTCTGGGAAAAGCAATGATAAACTGCTTGGAACTATTAGTACTATTAACAGGTCAGGGCATGTAGAAGCCACAATACTTAGAAATGGCTTGAGCAGTTTAAGTAGACATTTGAATTTATTTACAAAATATCAACTCACTTTATCAATATATATATTGATGTATTAAAAGTATTCGAATTGATTCATTTAATGAACAACGGCGTTTTTTTCCAATTTTATGTTTTCAAAGAACCTAGCATTTATGATTTTACTTTCTATAAAACATTTTTTTTTATTTGAACAAAGTTCAACCGAATCTCCACCCACTCAGCATTCAACAGTTCTACGTACCTCGAAGATATAAAAAATCTTTTATCATCATCATCAATCATCATCATCAACAGCCTATAACAGTCCACAGCTGGACATAGGCCTCTCCTTTAAAAGGAGGTTTTGGCCTACTATACCACGCTGGCCAGACGGGTTGGTAAAGGGTTTGTTTCAAGTTTTCCTTCTCTTGGCAGTGATGTTAGCTGCTTATTTTGTTCCTTTAGTCGCCTCTTACGACACCCATGGAATGTATAAGGGTGGTGACACTTTGTATTCTTAATCCGTCACCAGAAATTTTTTTAATAAGAATATATACTTATGTAAAGTAGGTAATTGCGTAGAAATCGGAAGGTAAAACCCTTAATCACTCTACACACACACGCACACACACACACACACACACACAATGATACACACACAGACAAACACTGCACATAAACTTTTGATAATCTAGTTAGTATTACTTGCGGTAAATAGACAGTTATTTTTATTTTATTTTTATAGTGCTTTGATATAAAATCAACCGATTGTAAATGTAATATATTTTATGGTTAGTATGAGATATACCTTCATTATTCTGAGAATTGCGTGGATCTTTGTTTTGAATATTTATTAAGCCCTGAAATATATTTTATTTTTGTCCATTGTATTGTAACCTAATTTTTAGTATTATTCCGTCCTATTACACATCAATTTGTTGCATATTTTTGTATTTTCCTTATAATCTATAATTTTAGTATTTATAAGAGTAAATTTCGCACTGTACATCATATCTTAAAGATACTGCTCTTACTGGAACGGATGGAATGATGGGATGGCGTCTCTAGACGCCATCTTGGTCAACATACAAACCCTATACCAACCCGATTGGCAGAGCAAAACCAGTCCAGCAGTAGGCTATCGAAGACTGAGGTACTGTGGACTGAGGTTTATTACTGTGGAACTTAAGGTTTCGTACGTGGACTTATCATAACGAATTGAACTGAGACTGAATTACGGCTAAAGTAACCAAATACCTATCACACTATGAAAATGTTTCAATAATCATGTTTTGGCCGTAAAACATATTTAGCCTTAATTGCTTAAGATTCTTGCGACTTTTACACATAGTTTATGTTGTATAGTAGGACTCACTAGCGACAATTTATTTAAAAGGTTACGATACTTTATATGTTCCGAATTTTATTAAGCTTTAGTTTACTCTTAATTTTCGAAGAAATTGATAAGAAATTATAAAGCAACATTATTAAAAATAAATAAGCTTGCTTGGAAATTAAGGTTATCTTTTCGTTGTCTCCCAAATTCGTTTGTTCTAATTCTGTAATTCTAATTGGAAGTTTTCCCCGTATTACTTAGAGAAACTCTATTTAATTGTCATCTAACTAACTCGTCTCGTCTCGTCTGCTGCTAATAATTGAAACATTAATTTAATTAGTTAGTTAATATTATATTATTAAAAGTAAAAATCTAAAAGTATGAAACAAGATTTTCAGGACACTGGACTAAGCAACGTTACTAAAAATCTAAATAATCAACACATACCTAGACTCTACCAAGATGCCTTTGTTGCAAGTAGTAAATAATGTCATTCGAAAGGATACCATAGTACATAATTTATCAGTGTATACACATATTCAGACTTGAAAAGCTCTTTAAGTATTAAACTTCGGTTACTACCTATGAAATAGATTATTTATAAGGAAACGCTGCTTGACATTTGTTTAACAAATACCAACATATCTCCTGATAATAAATTCCCACAATAATCGAAGTTTTTATGAAAAAAAAACATATAATTGAATAATATATAAGTTAAAGCTGTCGACCAACCAACATAAATGAAACATAAACAGAATAAATAAATAGTGTCAAAACTCGTATCTACGTTAGAACGGCTCTTCAATCTAGATTATCTTATATTGTCACATAATTAAATATATTTTGATTGCCTATTGTACAGTATCATGTACGAATTGTATTCCACCATATTTGCTTCTCCGTAATTATTACGCCGCAAACGTGCTATTACCGCCGTACCTTAAGTAATCCGTATTCTATTACTATTCATGACATTATCGCATACAAATTACATGTAATTAAATAAGAAATTCGACGTATTTGAAGTGAAGAAGCAATTTTTTACTTCATGATTTACTTCTAGTTATTGATACGTTGATTTCCATAATCTGTTTCTTTTATCTGTGTACGGGTCGCGTTCACAGCTTGTTGAATGATAGACGTTTCTTGAAATGATACTATTTATGGAACACTCGTGGTTGACCACCAGTTCCACAAGTGGTGGGGGCACCGTCTCCTCCCTCCTGCATGAAAGTACGCGAGCTGCGCGTCCTCGCATCCACCTCCACCCAACGAATCCGACGAGTATCACCACAAAACCTGCTCATGGGTCATGGTTGTATGAAATGTTTTAAAACTGTTCTTGGTTTTCTTTCGTGGATCGAATTTCGTTTTGTATTTTCTTGATCTGTAGCTGTGTTTCTGATACTTAGGATGCGAGAAGTTGATTATATTATTAATAGGTGAAATGTATTCTAAGTTGATAACGGGTGATAAAATCTCTACTTTGCTGCTTCATGTCTTTATGTGAGTAAATTGTGAAGTTGTTTGTTTTATCATGCAGCCTTGACCGAGGTTGATAACTCCCGAGTGCACCAGCTGTTTAGTGGT
Organism: Phragmatobia fuliginosa; assembly: GCA_932526445.1. Lineage (NCBI taxonomy): Eukaryota > Metazoa > Arthropoda > Insecta > Lepidoptera > Erebidae > Phragmatobia > Phragmatobia fuliginosa. The sequence goes on along the minus strand of OW052064.1, from coordinate 6,416,088 downwards.
AACTTGATCCTTGCATAATATTCGCACCTGATACTCGTGACAGCAAAAAACTAGGTTTTAGTAGCATATCTAAATTTTATAAAGCTCTAAGCTTGACCCACTTAACATTTTAGAAGACGCATTAAATACGACTCGTAATTTTGCTGTCGTCGAGTCAGCTCGTAATACACAATGGTGAGGTAATTAATGCTCAGGTTGCATGTCATACAAAGATCGTTTCATATGACCGAGGGCAATGTACTCGTTTAAAAATGACTTGTACTCTTTTTCTGTATTTTTGTTCCTTTTAAATCTGAGCTCTGATTGATGAAATTGGGCGATTGATTTTGATGATTAAGGTTGTTTCTCGTAATCTTGCTTGAGAGCAGGGCGCACTTCATACCGGCCGTCTTACTTTCGAATGGTGGTATTCAAAAAAAGTTACGCATTGTTTATCCGCCACTAATAACTCTGTATCTTCAGCAATATCTTCTATCTGCCAAAAGCATTACAAGTTGTTCATGCTATTTGTGACACTTTGTGACGTCAGAATGCTACCGCAAACTATCCACCCGAGTTCTGTCTGTTGCGCATTGAGATACTGCTACCCTTACGAAGGCCGGCTAAAATTATTCTTGGGAACACGTCCTACCCTAGTATCATGTCAATTGGGCGACTGACGTTGAAGTCGCTATTAGCTAGTTGTAAGCCTTGTATATGTGGCCAATTTTGCTTGTTTATGATAAAGCTAGGTAAATTTTGACTATTTTAGTCATAATATAGGCTTCTATTCTAAACTTAAAGTTTTGATTTTGATTGACGGGCCAAACGTACGGACACTGAAAAGATGATAAATGTAAATGAAGTTAAATATCATAATTTTACAAAATTTTTGATGTACTTGTCTATACATAAAATCATATACGTACTCCACTTACCTCACAAACGGTAAGTGCTAGAATGATGAAATTTTGCATAAAAATGTGTTATTATCACGTCGACAAAGTGCTAAAATAAATCAGTTTTTTTTTTATTTGGGGTACTTTACTTTAATTTTTTATTTGTTTACGAGTTATTCAACTTTAAAGGGTTAATAGGCTGGCTAGATAAATCTAAAAAATATATAGTGGTAAAGTCAAAAATGGAAATGTTAATAATAATATAACAATCACTTTGAGATGTATAGAAAATGAATTAAGGAAAATTTGTTCTACATGTCTAAATTATTTTGCTGAATTTGAAATATTAATTGACAAAAGCTTACGGGAACAATAACGAAACAAGAAATAGGTTTTATACTACATCCATATTTACACACTAAGAAAGCTTATTTTATTTATGTATCAAGTAAGGCTTTACTCCGGTTCGGGGACCGAACCGTGATTTATTTTGCGAAGAACATTTACGTAGCTGAGGTAACGAATTAAGATGCCACAAATCTTAAGGATTTTTGCGATTGTAATACTCCGAAAATGTTTTGAAGAAAATAAGGAATCCCAATTAAATTTATAAATTCAATATTCTGTTTGCATCCATTAAATCTAAAGCCCGTAAGCCCGTGCTTTTCTTGTCCTTTCAACCTTTTAATTGTTAGATATTACTTTTCAAAAAACATTACTCTTAATTTCTTACAGTGATTTAAAACATTCGAAACATTTAGAAGTTGGTAAATTAAATTAGTTATTTTTTGTTCGTTTTTAGGGTTCCGTAGCCAAATAGCAAAAAAACGGAACCCTTATAAATTCGTCATGTCTGTCCGTCCGTATGTCGCAGCCATTTTTTTCCGAAACTATAAGAGCTATACTGTTGAAAGTTAGTGAGTAGATGTCTTCTGTGAACCGCAATTATATTTTTGGGGGTCGCCATACTATGAACTGTAATTCGAAAATTTTTTTTTCATATAACCATACGTGTGGGTTATCTACAGATAGGTCTTCAAAAATGATATTGAAGTTTCTACTAACATTTTTTTCTAAACTGAATAGTTTACGCGAGAGACACTTCCAAAGTGGTAAAATGTGTGTGTTCTCCCCTGTAACTTCTAAAATAAGAGAATGATAAAACTAAATAAATTATATGATGTACATTACCATGCAAACTACCAGCGAAAATTGGTTTGAACAAGATCTATACCCTTTCATTTAATCAATACACTATTATTAAACATATATCAAAGTTACAACAAACTACAAGAACTTTTGTATGATGTTACTTGCTGCTACACAACCCTTCATGGGCGAGTCCGACTCGCACTTAGCCGCTTTTTTTTATGACTTCGAACCCTTATAGATTCGTCATGTTCGACTTACCGTCCAAACATTAAGTTTTAGAAAGATGAAACTTTGGATGAATATGTATTGTAATTACGCCGACAGGGTGCTACAATAAAATTATGAAAAATATTTTTATTTGGGGTACCTCCTCTACACGTAAAGTGGGGATGTTTTTTTTTCTCTCGACTACCCCATCATGTGGGGTATCATTAGATAGGTCTTTTAAAAACAATAAAGGGTTTCTAAGACGATTTTTTTATTTAGGTATCCGTTTGCGAGAAATTCCGCTGGCTCAAAAATCTGGAAAAATTTGTGATAGTGGTCCATATAATGAACTATAAAGGAAAACTATAACGGATTAGATGACTTTGTTAGTTCAGGAGTTGTAGGGACTTATATTTTAAAATGAGCTTACTTGAAAAATGTCATACAAAATTAATGCTTAAACATAACAATTATCCATTAGATACGATTTATAATCCACGTACCATTATGGGTTACTGAGGAACCCTTTCCTGTGCGTCGCCTGAGACGCACTTGGCCGATTTTTGATTCTTACATATAGCTCTTATAATAGATTACATTGATTATATAGTCCCCAACGCTCACTCGGCCAGCATGCGGAGGTATGGCCATGGCCGTAACCCTCTCCTGAGAGTCGAAAAGCAGTGAGACATTGTGAGTTCTTCACGATAATGATTATAATGAAATAAGTTTTACTTTTTCATGTGAGATAAATAAACATCTATATAATTTTTAGTATTTTTACTCTTAGTGTGAATTATTGTATGTTTTTAGATTTTTTTAAATTACAATCATTCAATCATCAAAATGTAATTTTTAACTTCTACATATATTTCAAAATGTATTTCAGTCTACAGTCAATCAATTGCCTTAATATCTACAGAGACTGTTAGCATAATATGTAAGTTAATATTTATAAGTGGCAGGGGCAAATACATTAATAAATTCAAATTATATTGTATAAACAAACTATAAAAATGTTCATTTCATTAAAACTTAGAATATTGTCATTGACAAAATTCAACGCTTAATTTTAGTGGACACGACAATTTTTTATTTTATACATTATATTGAACTTAAATAATTATTTAAATTAAATATAAAAAATTAAATTAATCAAACAAACAAGAACTTCACGATGTTGGTAATATAATAAAGGATCCATATTTCATTATTTACTTAAAACACGCACACTTCAGCTCGCAAACCGCTTAACTCTTAAAATGAAGGTGACAGCTTGCCAAGTGAAAGTGCTACACGTAAAATATTAAACTTAAGCGGGCGGAGCCTGGTCCCATCTGACTTTCAAGATTTTCAACTTTTGTATGTGTTTACTTTTGCTTATTCTCACTTACTCACGGATATTCAGGAGCATACAGTTTTATTTCATGATTTTCTCGTTCGTAGACAACTGTTGTTTTGTTTATCTTCAGAGAAAATTACCACCTCATAATGGATATTTTAACACACAACTTTATATACCTTGAGGGCTTATACTACCACAAAACTGCTCTAAAGCTGATTTTTGATCCTGCATATCAATGAGAGTGTTGAATCAATTGTACTGAGAAAAATGTATAGTACATAGAAGAAGGATATACCCGAGGTCCGATATGATATGAAAACATTATTACTAATAAATTCTCTATAAAAAAGAACTTCTCTCTTAATTTTACGAATAAACCGATATACAAGAACTTTTATATGATGTTGCTTGTTGATACGGAACCCTTCATGGACGCACTTGGCCGCTTTTTGTTTTTAAATATTACATTGTTAAATTTTTCTTGCGCCGACCCGTGTTGTCCACTAAAATCAGTCGCACTCCTGGCACATTTCCTCCTACCTAAGAAAATTTAAGGAAGGTGCACCGGTTTAGTAACCAATTTCAGCATGTTTATAAGAAACACAATTAAAATTTATAGGGTAGGCAGATGATAATGAGACAATTGAAAAAAAAACTCATCCAATTTATATAGATTTCAAATAAATTAATAAAACATAGTTAGAAACAAATGAGTACCCGTAACACAGGTATTCCTATACCTATCTCGGGCACCAGTCTCTCACAGGTGTACTATCATTTATATCTAGATTTAAGAACTGCATTGTACTGAATACCTACATTTGTGATGAGAAAAAAAAAAATTTTATTCCAACACCTAAATAAAATTGGTCAAAATACAAGACAACTCAGTTGTGTGTGGTTTATTGATGACTAAAAAAATAAGAATACTGCGTGCGGCGTTCAATGTCAAGTTTTGGTATTTCTTTTATATTGTACGATCAATTTTTAAGTTTAATTAGAGTAAGAGTTCAATTTTAGTTATCAAAACCTTAGATTCTACTATATGACTATATAGTCGCAATCTGAAGAATACAGCACTATTTTTTTGCTTAGCATGATCATAATGGTTCACACAATTCTTCTACATTTTTTTGTGTGGCATTATAAAAGTGCAACTATACAATTATTTGGAATGAAGACATTAATTTCCTACCACCAAATTTTAGCATGAGAGATTGAACGGCCGTAAATGAAAATTTATTTCAAATAATTTAGAACCAATTTGCTATGAAGATAGTTTAAGTAAGGCAAGGTAGTTTAATTTACGAAACGAATACTGAAAGATGTAAAATGTTATAAATGGGAAAATAACTACGTTTATCTGCTTTCACAGCTTTGATGAAAGTCTTAAGCTACTTTAAACCAGCCAACCTATAACGACAACACTCGTGAGTCTCCGTCTCCCTGGTGGGAGTGAGATAGTAGACTCAATTATTTAAAGCGATTTCAAAAGGCCGTCATAATGAGAGTTAGCATATTGCATTGTCTGATTTCGCGATGAGAATGGTGACCACAACTTGTTAATAAATAACAAATAATAATAATAATATTGTAGATTATATCTATGCTTTCTATCAGGCAGAGTAAAGACACTGTGGCTTATATGAAAAACAGAAGCATTCAATTTGACATTTAAAAATAACCAGGAGTCTTTTCGGAGGTGGTATTTCATCGTCATCGTTGATGTTGCATACCGTTTTTGCAGCGCTGCTGCAACGACAGTACTCTTAGTCTATAATATAATTATGCGAGTTTTTAACGTACCTATAATGAGGAAATCTAAACCGTAACAAGAATTCTTACTCAAACTAACATCTAATTTCTAAATAATGACAGTTTCATAATTATATATGACGGGGCGGTGTGCCCGGTAATGTTTTTACAAACAGTGACGTCATTACTATTATTATTATTGGAGTATTTCATTTTCAGAAATAACTTAAAATAAACTTCACTTCAACAAGAATTCTCTTTTAATTAGTATTGATTACAAAGCTTTGAATATTTCACAATAATTTAGGTGTTTGCTGTCGGAGCGCAGACAAACGAATCCTCGCTCCGCTGCAGCGGGCAGCTTTTATAGGCATTGTAGTGGGGCGGTCGACCGTTGCGAGTTGTTTACGTCTTTGAGAACACGTGCAGCGATGACGTAGGTCGTTGAATGTTGTGTTGCGCCGATACGATCATTCTGACCGGCAGTGCGCGCTCTGCACTAGCCGTGTTGTTGATGTTTTTCCGATGAGTTTATCTGTAAAACGTAAATGTTTTTCTTTGATTTGGCATCTGCGTACCTTCAATTATATTGACGTCTACACTGTGGTAGGATATGCGTATAGCGTACTATGTGTTGTGATGTACACTGTGGTACTATGTGTGGTGGCGTACTACTATGTGTGGTGGCATACACTGTGGTACTATGTGTGGTGGCGTACACTGTGGTACTATGTCGTGGCGTACACTGTGGTACTATGTCGTGGCGTACACTGTGGTACTATGTCGTGGCGTACACTGTGGTACTATGTCGTGGCGTATATGTGGTACTATGTGTGGTGGCGTACACTGTGGTACTATGTGTAGGCGTACACTGTGGTACTATGTATTGGCGTACACTGTGGTACTGTGTGTTGGCGTACACTGTGGTACTATGTATTGGTGTACACTGTGGTACTATGTGTTGGCGTACTCTGTGGTACTATGTGTTGGCGTACTCTGTGGTACTATGTGTTGGCGTACTCTGTGGTACTATGTGTTGGCGTAGAATAGGTTTGTAAAACATAACCTGAGTTCCTGGGTTTTTTTTTGTTCAGTTGCATTGGCTTGTGAAGTGGATGGTGTAGGCTCAATAACCGATAATGGAGTGTAGTCTTCTAACGCCGATACGGTCAACCGATCACCAGGTTGTGGAGCACGGCGTAGCTGATCATGGGCGACCTTGCGGGGTCGTCCTCTGCCGACAACTTTCTTTACCAAATAACGGTCATTTTCCAGTATTCGACAGTCTTCATATGGCTTGCTGAATTTAAGGTCCAGCGAGGTTTGGTTGCGGGGGTTATTCTTAACCAATACGTAATCTCCTCTTTGGAAATTATGAATTTTGGCTTTGTGTAGGTTGAAGCGTTGCCTGTCTTGTTCGCTAGAACGGATCATTTTCTGTTGTACTTGTTTTGTAAGTGCTTCTATATCAACAGTTTCAGTGTCGATATCTACCAAATTAAGAAGTTCAGGAGGTATGCAGTGCTTCCGTTGTGTAATAAGTGACAGTGGTGCAACGCCAGTGACTCGATGAGTTGTACAATTTAATGCCAGTTGAAGTTCTTCTAGTACAGTATGCCACTGCTCTGATTCATAGTTTTTGATCATTACTAATGCATTTTTGAGGGTTGCAATGACCCTTTTAACTTGCCCATTCGCTCGGCTGACTCCTGGAGCGATAGCATGGATATTTCTTGAAATATTGTCACAGTACCCCTTGAATTCGCCAAGGAACTCTTCCTCCATCGATTCGAGAAAGCGTCAATGGTGACTGACGTACTGCTGATCATCTGGAGAACCCAGCTTCCCTGTTATGTCCATATGAATAACTTGGAAGGCAGCCATTGGTTTTTGTATCGGGTGTAATTGGCTCCGGATCTTCCTTTGGATGATCGGCATATGACACAGATATCCACAAAACTTCGAACAGTAGAACTCATTTTGTTGAACTAATAAGTTTCTCGGATTCGCTGTAGTGTCTTTTCCCAGCCGGGGTGTTTAAGTGCATTATGAAAAGAGTTAATAATGCTTCATTGAAAGGACTTGGGAATGACTGTACTAAGCTGTTGACCGAAGGTAGGGTTATTGTCTTTTTTCTTTAGGATATTGTCCTCCAAAACATAATCTTCTTCCGAGTTATTATCACTGAGGCTGTTCATTATTAATCGTAGTTCATCGTCTCGTTTCTGTTTAACTTTGAGCCAGTTTAAGTCTTTTGTCATAACATTGACTGTGAACTCAACTAGGTTTCTACTGAAAAAAAAATCAGCATGTTAGAGACGTTCACCTTTGCAGTACTCTACCTCAAAGTCGCAGTTTTGTAAAAACTGCCCACCAACGATGAATCCTTGGCAAGAGGTCTTTTTTGTGTTTTGACGCTTTTAACGCGTTGCAATCTGTTATTAACGGTCCATATAGGTACTGACGAAAGTGTGTTATAGCGCGTACCACTGCCAGTGTCTCTAACTCATAGGAGTGGTAGCGACTTTCAGCCTCCGTGGTCCTCATGCTCGTAAAGGCAACTGCATGTGGACGTCCATCGATCACCTGTACCAGTACTGCACCAAATCCAAGAATGTACTTCCTGAAGCATTCAGCCAAACCATTGAACTGTCTGACTTGCTTGACAGTTTTAGGTACTGGAGATGATGATGTACTATGGAGATCTCACCAATTGGGATCAGTTCACGTTTGAAGTCGGTGAACGTTCGCGTTTGAAGCAAGTTTCGTAAGTGTGGCCTGATCTCTTGTAGTAGGTACAGGTAGGTACAGTTGTTGTTTTCGAATCCATATTGCTTCTTCAGGTTTAGATTCAGAAGGTTTGAATCTGCAGTCGTTTGTGTTGTGGTTCATCTTATTACATATACGGCAGCTTAATGTAGATGGTGCATGGTCCGAAAAGCGAGGGCGTTTATTATATGTAGTGGAACTGGTGCTTGGATGATTACGTTTCTTCCGTATTGATGTTGCTATTGAGATGAGCTCAGGAACAGTAGTTGCCCTGGTATTCAATAGCTCAATACGCAAGCGCTCGTCATTTACGCATCCAATCACTGCCTCCACAGCGTGTTCATCTCCCAGTTTGTCTTTGGTAATTCTTCGCCACAAGATCCAAGCACGTGACAGGAACTCCGCAATGTCTTTTGTCGATTCGTAAACATGTTCTCTGAACATTATGATATCCCAGGAGTATCTATTTTCTTGTTCAAACGTGGTGATGAGATTTTTTCGCAACTCTTCCCACGTTGTAGTAGTGACCATCCAATCATCAATCCTCATTTTGGCGCGTCCCTTCAGCAGGCTGCATACTTTCATGCGTACATCGAAATCATCCAATTTGTATGCTTTTATTGCTTGATCTATATGTTGGCACCATTCTCGTACACCAACGTGAGTGTCCGGATCGAATGATGGTAGATCGACGTCCTTGATCCTCATTTTTGCTTTTGTAGGCGAAGCACATACCCGCTCTGACATTTTTCGCATCGTCTCCATGATTTGCATTAGGAATTGTGGTGGTATCCCTCTCATCTGTATTCCATAGTGAGGGTACATTTGTAGTCTTGATTGTGATTCTGTTTCTAATGGTGTATTGTTAACCAGTGCAGGTTCCTGCTGCTGGGTGTTGGTTGGTTCCAGTTGATCAGGTGGTGATCGAGCTGATGTAAAAGCATCTTGGGTACGAGATCCTCGCGATCCCACTTCTGATGACGGGGCGGTGTGCCCGGTAATGTTTTTGCAAACAGTGACGTCATTACTATTATTATTATTGGAGTATTTCATTTTCAGAAATAACTTAAAATAAACTTCACTTCAACAAGAATTCTCTTTTAATTAGTATTGATTACAAAGCTTCGAATATTTCACAATAAGTTAGGTGTTTGCTGTCCGAGCGCAGACAAACGAATCCTCGCTCCGCTGCAGCGGGCAGCTTTTTATAGGCATTGTAGTGGGGCGGTCGACCGTTGCGAGTTGTTTACGTCTTTGAGAACACGTGCAGCGATGACGTAGGTCGTTGAATGTTGTGTTGCGCCGATATATACATTAGACTAATATTAATTTAATATTATCGTACCTGGAATAACAGGGACCAAGCCACCGAAGCTCCGGGTTCCCGAGACAGACACTCTTCATCCTGAAGTAGTATTACCCTTAAAGTCTTGTTCTTTCATATATCTAAATGTACCCCACATACGCATAGTTGCAGAGGAAGCCTACATACCAAATGTAAGTCAAAAGAATTCTAGAGGTTCAGATGATCATCAGTGAGTGAGTCATTCTCTAACAGTCTACGTTCGCCGTTCGTGTAAAAAAAAACTATACAAATATTCTAATCTACTTTATTTATGAAAGGACTCTGCACATAATTGTCGACTCGGTAACATTAAAAATCGGCCAAGTGCGAGTTGGACTTCATCTTTGAAGCGATCAACTATTGATGTTGTTAATATAAAGTAAAAGGCTAAAAATCACATATGTATTTTATGTATGTTTAAGTTTTATGTTTTTAATATTCGTTGTTACAGCGGCAGCAAAAATGACGGCGGACAGACAAATGGACAGCAGGGACTTAGTCATAGGGTTCCGATTTTACTCTTTAGGCACGGAAACCTAAAAGTTAATCAAAAAAAATCATTTAAGTTTATTGCTATAAAATTTCTAATCACCCAATTTTTCCTCTAGAACTTCTTGAAAATTTTCTAAAATAATTTACAGGTACAGAAACCTTCATAGCTCTACGTAATACCATATCATACAACTAGTGTATGATCTGTCTGTACATCTGGTACATGGGTATAGGCATTTAACTCGTTATAAATTTCTAAACTTATCAGATACATTATTTGTATGTTTTGTTTATCTAACAGTTCAGTTTGAGGTATATTTAAAAGTTTCTTCTTATCATTTCTTTGGGTGCATTTGAATTACTTTAATGCACCAAAAGAATCACGAGTAGGTACGATAAAATAATTTTAGACTGCAAAGTTAATAAGCTACGGCAAGTAAATTAAAAAATGAAAGCAATTATCTTTATTAAAGATTCAGCCATTTTGCATAATCTTCTACTTCGTAATGTGAAAAAATTGAGCAATATATAACATAATTAAGGTCCTCCATAAAAATGTGAAAACGATAATCTTTACGAGCTCTTCATGAGTTTGCCTGTTTTATATTTGAATTATTGTGAGACGTGCGTTAAACTTTTGTGTGATAAAATGTTATAAAGTAATAAAGTATAAAAACGGTACTAGAAGACCGGCGGCCTTGTTCATCAAGTAGCTACAAATTCGACCCAAACTTGTAGGACCACTGCCGGTGTAAACCCATTCCTAAAATTACCATTTGGCCTTGTTAAAGGAGACAGAATCACAAATTAAAGGAGAGAATAGTAACTTACGATGATGTTACACTTTAAAAATCATAGATATGTGTTCGTGTATAAAATGGTATTGGGTACAGTTTTGTATCCTGTTTATAACATATGAAGATATTGATAAGATGATGCACAAATATGTCCGTGAATAGTCAGCAAATTATTATTTCAGGACTATTCTCTGTGGAATATTAATTTATTGCTACAGTCGCTGAACTATTACGTGGAGTAATGTGCAAACGGATTTAAATATTTAACAAACGAATTCGACACCTCAATTGAATATAAGTAGAATGATAAATTTTGGGTAGTAGAGCCACACTGATTTCAGCACGAATGGGCGGCAATACCCTCGCATAGAAGATCAACCTAAAAAGGACAGCATTCGTGTTGTTGCATTTCGTTAATGAATGCAAGACCAGAGGACCCATGATGCAGAAGCACCTCAATAGTGTGGTGACACCATACTGCATTGTGTGTGTACGCAGTGAGAGAATGGTGACCATCACTCTTGAATTCTGCTCATGCTTTCCATCAGGCAGAGTAAAGTCACTTTGGTAGGCTCAGTGAACTAGTTATTATGAAAATATTCAACTGACACGAAAATTGAAAGGGCCCCAAACATGTAAGTTAATTGTATTTCTCCAGATTGTAAATTACCCCCGTAGTTCATTGCGAAATGCACATACAGCTGAACTTAAAGATATTTATTGATTTAAATTATATAATTATATTCTGCACCTTTCTGGATAACTCACAGAAAGGTGCAGAATGTACTGTTTTCAGTTGCAACATAAATTAGAAAATATATATAGATATTATCTAAAAATTTCAGCATTTTTTTTTACGCAGCCGACTGACATCAGGAACACAAAATGGCGTCAACTACAGCTAGCGCAGTCCAATTTGAAAATGTCAAACATAAATGTATTTCTATGGTACAAATATTTTACGTCTTTAGTGTTTTACTATCGTTATAGTCAAATTTGTCTTACTTAAATTAAATTAAGTTAAAAATTAAGTTAAATATTGCTAATTACTAACCTAGGATAAGAGAATCTGTATACTAACACTATGGACTTTGTCTGAATAAATAAATTTATTATTATTATATTAAATTCCAGTTTCTAATTTTCAAAAATGGATGTATTATACTATTATAACTACTAGATATTAACACCGATGAAGCCTGACAGATTTTCAAATTAACCCACAATCTATAACTTACACCTCCGATATTTTGCTTCTATATTTCCTAATTGAAATTAACTTTACAATATCTAAATGTAAACAATGTTAATGCTTAAATTTCACATCGGTATAATTTTGCTTTATATTTTTTTTTTTAATAATCAATTAAGCACCCTTTTAAACTAAAACGTAGAAAATAATTTTAATGTTAAAAGCGTTGGGCGACGTTATTGAAATATTTTCAGAAAGCACCCCACGCTTTGTTACATTAAATTTTTTTTCTACTGTTTAGCTTAAAAGCGTGTTTGTTTAGTTTTTTAAAACTATTTTTTTTAGAAAGACTAAAAAAGACTAATTTGTTTAAACATTTTTTTTTAGTTTTACTTTCAAATTAGTGTATTGCCACCAGTCCTCGATAAATCTACAAAGTTTCAACGAAATCTGGCCGTTTAAAGTGCGTCAAAATCGCACCCAAAGGAGTCGGTTACAAACATACATACAAACATACAGGTGAAGCTAATAAAAAGCATGTAATGAAGAAATTTTAAATATCTAATTGACAGTTATTATTGGTTTTTAAGATTTTTCTTACTCGAGATTTTAAGAGAAAAGGAGGTTCGAATTCCCTCAAATTAAAAATTAATTAAAAATTAAAAATCAATTAAGCACCCTTTTAAACTAAAACGTAGAAAATAATTTTAATGTTAAAAGTGTTGGGCGACGTTATTGAAATATTTTCAGAAAGCACCCCACGCTTTGTTACATTAAAATTATTTTCTACTGTTTAGCTTAAAAGCGTGTTTGTTTAGTTTTTTAAAACTATTTTTTTTATAAAGACTAAAAAAGACTAATTTGTTTAAACATTTTTTTTAGTTTTATTTTCAAATTAGTGTATTGCCATCAGTCCTCGATAAATCTACAAAGTTTCAACGAAATCTGGCCGTTTAAAGTGGGTCAAAATCGCGCCCAAAGGAGTCGGTTACAAATATACAAACAAACATACAGGTGAAGCTAATAAAAAGCGTGTAATGAAGAAATTTTAAATATCTAATTGACAGTTATTATTGGTTTTAAGATTTTTCTTACTCGAGATTTTCAGAGAAAAGGAGGTTCGGATTCCCTCAAATTAAAAAATACTGTATCCCGTCAAACTTTTGCAAGAATTGTGCACGTTTGTATGGCTGCTTGTTTTGTACCATATGTATGTTTATTTATGTATCTGTGTATACTTTTCGCGACTGTTCCAGATGTACCTACTACTATGTGTATGGTTTTAGTGTTTATATTCCTTATTCTACTTATTACTACTTTAAGGGCGTGATATTTGCAGAGTTTCTTTATTTCTTTTGGACTAATGTTGTAGTCATACGGTATTGTTATATCTAATCATCATCATCAGATCATCACAGTCCACTATTACTATCCAATCTATAACAGAGGTTAAAAGTTTGTACAGTGTTGGTAAACATGGCATGGGTCTCTAGTTTTGAGGATCTTGCGTGTTTTCATTCTTTGGTATCAGGATTACCTGACCATTTAATGAACCCGTCTTCTATTGCTTCTGTTCTGTTGAGTATTATGTTATATTAATGGGTGAGTATATGTTCGTGAGATATTTTAAATAATAGTTTTTATTGTATCTATTGAAATAATGATAAGAGGCGCAGCAGTATACTAGAGTATATTTATTCGTGGTTCACAAGATACTAGATATAAAAACATATTAGAACATAAACAACCGTAACTATGCTTATTTCAAATCAGTGACAGACATGTGTTTAATATGATTACAGGTCAGTACATTATATATAAATATATACGACCTCCAATACGCCCCCATAATCTATTACACATGTGTAACATCACTTTTGTACTTGTCAGTACTCGGTACATAAAACCAAATAAATCACTAACACTTCTGTGTTCAACTGTACTGCGCTGTATTATAAGTATAGTACAAAAACAGAGGAAATCTAACAAAATAAAATATGAATAACATAACTACATATAGAAAATTATCTATTACACAAAGCACTTCTAGAAAACTTAAAACAATAAAACATTTAACTACTCATCGCCCCCTTAATATAATAATTTGACAGGGATAAATCATTTAAAAATTCTCTAAGCTTGGGGCTGTGTACACTTTTAGTTAAAATGTCTGCTATCATCTTATCAGTTGACATGTACCTTATTTCAATTAAGTTCGCTAGTACGCACTCACGAATAAAATGATACTTGATGTCTATATGCTTTGTTCTATTATGCATCATTTTGTTAGCTGCAATTTTATGCGCCGACTGATTGTCGTTATAAATGACTACCGCCTTACTATCCATAGCTGTCAAACTGTTCAGTAAACTACGTAAATAAAGAGCTTCCTTCGAAGCTTGACTTAATCCTACGTACTCTGCCTCTGTGGAGGACAAGGATACTGTCGCTTGCTTCCTACTCTCCCATGACACTATGTTTTTACCTATCTTGAAAATTAACCCTGTGAAAGACTTTCTATCAAGTGCCCCACCCCAATCTGCATCAACGTAGCCTCGTAAGTCTAAATCTGCCGACTTTTTAAAAATGAGACAAAGGTTAGACGTACCTTTTAAATATCTTAAGACCCTTTTCGCACATTTAAAGTGTATTTCATCATAGCACGAATTGAATTGTGAAAGTACACTTACCGCATGTGCTATGTCTGGTCGCGTATTACAGGCCAAATAGTTTAAACACCCTATCAAGCTTTGATAAGGCAGATTGCTTTGGGAATTTGTCGATCTTTCTAATTTTATACCGACTTCCATTGGGGTTAAAACTGGCTTAGCGTCTGTCATGTTAAAGTCATTCAAAATGTCCAAAATAAACTGTTGCTGATCTAGACAAATAACTTCTTTATCTCTCCTCAGCCTCATGCCTAAAACATGCCTAGCCGGCCCTAAATCTTTCACTTTAAACTTGTCAAGCAAATCGGTTTTTAATTTTTGCTTTTCTTGTTTACAATTTCCAAAAATAAAAAGGTCATCTACTTATATAACAACAATCAACTTCTTATTATTTTTAAGTTGCTTTTGATACAAACACGGTTCTATTTTTGATTGTACAAAGCCTGAATTCAACATCTCTTTATCTAATTCCTTGAACCAAGCATTTGAAGCTTGTTTCAATCCATACAAAGAACGCTGCAGTTTGCATACCTTGGTTTCTTGACCTTTGACTACTGCTCCTTTTGGTTGAAGCATGTAAATGTCATCTTTAATTTTACCGTACAAAAAGGCAGTCGTGACATCCCACTGGTCAACAAACCAATCGTATTCAACAGCTAGCGAGAACAACAATCTTAGAGTAGTACTTCTAACTGTAGGAGAATAAGTCTCGGTATAATCTAAACCACATACCTGTGTAAAGCCTTTTGCTACAAGTCTAGCCTTGTACTTCGTTACCTTGCCATCGCAATCTTTCCTGATTTTGAACACCCATTTGCATTGGATAGGCTTCTTATCAGCTGGAAGATCCACCAACGTCCAAGTCTGGTTCTCCTTTAGTGACATAAGTTCATCATCTATCGCTTTTTGCCATAAGTCACCATCTGGTCTCGCCAATGCTTCATTAACAGTCAATGGATCACTATCAAGATTGCTCTCCTTGGCATACATAACATTACATCCATACCGATCGACTTGTCTACGTTCTCTTACTGGATATCTTCTTTCTGATTCAGGTATTGGCACTTCTTCTGCAGTCAATACTTCATCAGGTACTCGCTCCGGTACTATAAGTTCAGATCTGCTTCTAGATTCGTTGGGTAAACTGGAAAGAACAGAATCTTTATTTAAGTTTATGATTACTTCTGATTCTTTTTTGTTTTCCTTTTGGAGAAAGACGTTTTCCAGAAATTTGACATCTCTCGCAGTCGTCACTTCACCTGTCTTAGAATTCATCAGACGATAGCCCTTCTGATTGTCTGGATATCCAATAAAAATCATCGGTTCTGTCTTCATGTCCAGTTTGCGTCTCTTTTGTTTTGGTATCAATTTATATGCCAAACAACCAAAGATTTTCAGATGACTGACATCCACATCTTTTCCAGTCCAATCTCTCGCAGTCGTCACTTCACCTGTCTTAGAATTCATCAGACGATAGCCCTTCTGATTGTCTGGATATCCAATAAAAATCATCGGTTCTGTCTTCATGTCCAGTTTGCGTCTCTTTTGTTTTGGTATCAATTTATATGCCAAACAACCAAAGATTTTCAGATGACTGACATCCACATCTTTTCCAGTCCAAGGTTTCTCTGGTACCACATTTTTCAATGCTTTCGTGGGACTTCTGTTCTTTAGGTACACAACAGTATTTACAGCCTCGGCCCAATACTTCTTGCACAGGTTCGATTCTGACAGTAATGTTCTTGCCTTTTCTATTATAGTGCGATTCGCTCTTTCTGCGACAGAATTTTGTTCCGGCGTGTACGGTACAGTCGTCTGGTGTTTTATGCCTGTAGACTTCAAAAATGATTTAAATTTACCATTACAGTACTCTGCGCCGTTGTCAGATCTCAGACATTTAATAGATTTACTTGTCTGGTTCTCAACTTCCGCCTTGTATTCACGAAACTTGTCGAAAGTTTCACTTTTGTTCTTCAAAAAATAAACGTGAGTCTTTCGAGTATAATCGTCGATAAAAAGAAGAACATACCTCGAACCACCGAACGACAGCTCCTCCATTGGTCCACAAACGTCGCTATGAACCAACTGTTAGACCTCGTTCGCTCTCGTGCCTTGTTTTTTAAAGGAACTTTTGCATGTCTTTCCCTCGATACATAGGATACACGGCTCGCATAAATCGGTACTCTTTAATTCCATACCGCTGACTAAAACTTTCATTTTATTCATATATGTATTCATATTTTATTATTTTATGTCTAATGTTCGAAATATTTTCATTTTGTTTTAACAGTGTCACATTCACGACGTTACTATTATTTTCTGTCAACTCATAAATTCCGTCGACTTCTTGACATCTTGCAACAATTCGATTTTTATTCTGAATCATGCAACCTTCATTGTCAAAATTCATGCAATAATTCTTCTTGGTCAAATTGCTCACAGAAATTAGGTTCATGGATAAATCAGGAACATGTAAAACGTTTTCTAAAATTAGTTTTTCGTTTTCGCTGACTTGTGGCTCAGCATTTCCTCTTCCTTTAACCAATAACTTCTCGCCGTTTGCTACTGCAATCTTCATGTTGTTCTTTTCATGTGTGTAAGACAACAATTTGTTTTTATCGTGTGTCATGTGATTTGAGCACCCACTGTCTAAATACCACTTATCTTTGTTTATCGCCCCCTTCGTATTCAGGCAGATATTCGCGGTTTTGATCCGCTCCTTGCATTCGGACGCCTTGTGTCCTTGCTTGTGGCACTTAAAACATTTGTAGACGAACTTCTGCTTACGATCTTTAGTTTTAGTATTAGATCTGGCGTACTTTACGTGTAACTAAGGCTTTTTCGTACTCTTCGTGGAACTTACTCTGTCTACTTCCCTCTTGTAACAATTTCATTTTAATTTGCTCTAACGTGATTTCTTGTCCACTGTTATCTACAGCCATAATGAGAGGGCTGTACTCAGCGGTCAATCCACCCAGCAAAATCGATATGATCCAATCATCAGGGATTTGAGCATCAATATCTGACAATTGTTGTGTCAGGAATGTAATTTTGGATATGTAGCTTTCCATAGAATTAAAATTCTCTAACTTACAGTTAAAAAGCTCTCGCTGAATACATATACGTCTTCCCCAACCTTTGTCTTCGTACGCTTTCTGTAAACTATTCCAGGCTTCCTTTGCAGTCTTCGCATTATAGACATGGGTAAAGCACTCTGGTTCTAACAACAAGCATATTGTCGTTCGTGCCTGCCGGTCTACTTCAGCATTTACTACATCGTTAGAAATTACTCCCCACCAGTTTTTATTCTCCAAGTAATTTCGCACCAAGAATTTCCAGTTTGGGTAGTCAGACGAATTTTTTGTTAATTGGTTTGGGAATGCTCAGGAAAATACTTTTAAACTGGTTTTAGGTAATTTTATTGTAAAACATTCTTACAAGTAACAACATTTCTTAATGCGTAGTAGCCATAGAGTATACCATAGAGTATATTATATTAGGTTAGGCAGCAAGGTTTCTTATTTTTTAATTTTTTACTGTTTTGAATACTAACACCTTCTCCTTTTTTCAAAAAAATGTATCCTACAACATACAATCTATTTAGCTTAAATTTTATTTATCAACATTTTTGAAGAAAAAAAAATAAAAAACAACTTAATCTTAGAATAGTCTCTACTAACATACCATCATTTATACTGTCTTAAGTTTTTTTACTAAATATTTTAAATTACAAAATGTTTCAGAAATACACTAATAAGTAATTAAAATATTTACCACTTATTACTTTTAAACAAAATGAACAATCCTTTTCAAACAAAACAATTAAATGAGTAACTTCTCAGAATGGTTATTAAACTTATTTTTCTGCAGTGGTTTTGTTAATATGTCAGCAACCTGTATATTAGTTGGACAATAATTAATATCAATTTTACCTTTTACATAATTTTCATGAATGAAATAGTATCGCACATCAATGTGCTTTGAGCGTTTATTGAAAGAGCCTGTTTTTATTAATTGTATAGAACTTTGATTATCAACATTTATAATAATTTTTACTTTAGTTTTAATTAAATCTTTCAATAAGCTCTCAATGTACATACTTTCTTTACAGCAGTCTGCAGCAGCTATGTACTCAGCCTCGGTTGTAGATAATGCCACAATCGGTTGTCTTTTGGAGCACCAGGAAATAGGTCCACCCGAAAACATTATTACAAATCCGGTAGTACTGCGTCGTGTATCAACACAGTTGGCGTAGTCTGAGTCACAGTATGCATCTAGTTTTGTAATATCTCCTCCTTTCTTAAATCCTTTTTGTTTGGTTCCATTTAAATATTTTAATATCTTTTTTGCAGCTAGTACGTCTTCTTTAGTAGGATTTTCTACTTTTCTGCTTGCTTCATTTACAGCTTGTGCTATATCCGGTCTTGATCTGGTCGATAAGTATAGTAGTCCTCCAACAAGTTCTCTATAAGGAAATTTTGTAGGTTCTGAGGTCTTTTCCGTTCTTTTATCAGTATTACAGGGTGTACTTGTCGGTTTTGAGTCTTGCATATTGTATTTTGACAGTAGGTTTTCTGTGTAGGTTTCTTGTTTCAGTATTATTCCAGCGTTGTTCTTTTCTATTTCATATCCAATAAAGTTTGTAGGTTTTTTGAATATTTTCATTTCAAATTGCTTTTCTAGGTTGTTCAGTATTTGAATCAAGTCATTTTTATCTTTTGCAACAGCAAGTCCATCGTCTACGTATATAGCAAGTATTATCGTTTTATCTTCATTGGAAAATACACATGAGTCTGTTTTGGTAGGTTTTAGTCCAAGTCTTGCAATGGTATTAGTGAAGTTTTTATTCCATGTGACAGGAGCTTGTTTTAGTCCATATAAGGCCTTTTTCAATCTACATATTTTATTGGGTTGTTTTTCATAACCATTAGGAACATTCATGTACACATTTTCACCGGTAAGTTCTCCATATAAAAATGCTGTTTTAACGTCAAATGTCATAATCTCATAATCATTTGCAGCAGCAAGGGCTACAATAGTTTTCAAGGCCGATTGACTTACTACTGGACTATAAATTTCATTAAAATCAATGTCATCTTGTTCAAACCCGCGTACAACAAGTCTTGCCTTGTATTTGTCGTCTTCTTTCTTTCGAAATACCCACTTGTTGCTAAGTATCTTTTTACCATTTGCTTCTTCTTTGTCTACTATTTCCCATGTCTGGTTTTTCTCCAATGATGCCTTCTCTGAATCAATAGCTTCTTTCCAATTTTCTTTTTCTGTACCAGTTATAGCTTGGTTATAGGTTAACATTACGTAATCATTATATTTTTTCGGTAATTTTATTCTTCTTCCTCTACTTCCTTCTTTTCTAGCCCTGTTACCTTCTCCTGAGTTTAACATTTCTTCAGAACTGTCTTCAAATTGTTCATTTTCATCATTTTCTTCTCGAGGTTCTTCTATTTGATTAGTTTGTTCTTCACTGTCAGATCCCAAATTTAAATCAACGTATTGTTTATTAGCTCGATTATCTTCAAATTTTTCTTCCTTAAAAACAACATCTCGAGAGACTACCACTTGTTGCTTTTCTTTATCAAATAATCGATATCCATTTTGAGCATACCCAATAAAAATATACTGTTTAGTTCTTGGTTCTAATTTTTTAAGATGACCTAAATTTTTAGCATAAGCTTTACTTCCAAAAACTTGTAGTCTGGATAGATCAGGTTGTTTTCCTGTCCAATTTTCTGAAGGAGTTTTTCCACTGATGCTTGACTCAGTAGGACTGC
Organism: Phragmatobia fuliginosa; assembly: GCA_932526445.1. Taxonomy (NCBI): domain Eukaryota; kingdom Metazoa; phylum Arthropoda; class Insecta; order Lepidoptera; family Erebidae; genus Phragmatobia; species Phragmatobia fuliginosa. Next base: position 6,395,698 of record OW052064.1, on the reverse strand, counting down.
GATTTAACAAATAAGTAGCTACATAAACTGCTTCACCCCAGAAATCTTTTGTTAAATATGAATCAAATATCAATGCTCTTGCTTTATCCATTAGAGTTCGATTCAATCGCTCTGCTTTACCATTCATCTGTGGAGAATAAGGTATTGTATAATCCAGGACAATTCCTTTCTTAATACACCACTGTTTTAATTTTATACTAGAAAATTCGCCTCCATTGTCACATCTTATTTTGTGTACTCTGATATTTTTAAAAGCCTCCATTTCTTCAATGCATTGTTTAAGACAATCCGCAGCTTCATTCTTATGTTTTAATAGGTAAGTGACTGTATAATGAGTAAAATCATCCAATATTGTTAGTATATAATTTTTGTTATTCCATGTTGCTGGTTCAATGGGACCACATATATCAGTGTGCAATATTTCTAATGGGCGAGTAGCTCTTGACCTTGTTGTTGAAAATGCATTTCGCACCTGTTTTGCTTCAATACAGATTTCACAAATTTTCTCCAAATTATCATAATCATTCGCATCTATTTCTATTCCATTTGAAATATTAATTAATTTTTTTATATTTGTTATTGATAGGTGCCCCAATTTTCTATGCCATTGTTTAACTTTTGACAAGACTTTTGAATTATTTCTATTCTCTGCAAAAAAACTTTCATTTTCTTTATAAAAGTTAATTTTATATAGTCCATTATCTTGTTTGCATCCATTTAACACCATTATATCATCTTTTAAAATAGAAACATTATCTTTTGTAAATTTTACAGTACCTCCTTTTTCTGTTATAGCACTTACTGATAAAAGATTTTTAGTTAAATCGGGAACATACAATACATTATTTAAATTGCAAGTTTTACCAAAAATTTGCCCAACACCTTCTGCTTTCATTGTTTCATTCTTCTTTGCGACACAGATTTCAAGTTTTTTATTGTTCAAGTTGTCAAAAAGATTTTTATTATTACACATATGAGAAGATGAACCAGAATCCACAATAAAAATGTTTGAGTATTCACTATTTTCAGAAGCATGTGTTAAAAATGTTACTTTTTCTTCTTTTTTAAACTTTTGATTCAGCTTTTGTTTATCTTTTCGAAAAAAACAGTTTTCTTCCTTGTGGTTATTCTTTTTACATATACTACAACATTGTTTTTCTTTACAATTGTTAACAAAATGGCCACTTTTACCACAGTTGTAGCAATTTCGATTTGTATTTTCAAACTTCTTCGGTTTATTATAGTTATTTATTTTTCTGTTAAATCTTTGCTCAACTTTAAATGCTACACTTTCTTGATTTTCACTACCTCTCATTCTGGATTCTTCAGCCACTAATCTCGATATTAAATTTGTTAGACATCTTTCATTTAATGGTGCCGATTCCCAGGCAGTTATAAAGTGTTTGTATTCTTCTGGTAAAGTTGAAAGAATTTTTGATATAATCATGTCGTCACTTACTTTTTGGTTTAAAGTTTTAAGTCGATAGGCTAAATTCTCAATTTTACTGATATTCAATGACATGTCTGTATTTTTATCAAATTTAAAGTTGAAAAATTCCTGTAACAAATTGCATTTTTGTTGTTCTGAGTCCTTTTCAAATATTTTACATAGTTTGGTAAACATTTCACAGGAGTTTTTACAATTTAGTATGTGCATCAAATGCTTTTTATCTATAGTTGTCATGATCACCTTTTGTGCTCTAGCATCTTTTCTGTTCCAATCTGCTTTTTCATCAGTTTTAGTTAAGTTTTCATCTTTCCAGTCTCCATTTACAATTTCAAATAATCCGTGAGCTTTAAATAATATTAGAATTTGAAATTTCCACACTTCAAAAGATTCGTTATTGCCGAGTTTTTCAATTAGAGCACTATCGTCCACTGATTGCGCCATTTTTATTTTCAATAGTCACTAAGATTTTAAAATCACAAAGATTTTATCTTTTGTTGAACTTTTCACAGTCTTTAGTTTTTAAACAGTTTGGTAGATGCCTGGGCCCATAACCTGTTAATTGGTTTGGGAATGCTCAGGAAAATACTTTTAAACTGGTTTTAGGTAATTTTATTGTAAAACATTCTTACAAGTAACAACATTTCTTAATGCGTAGTAGCCATAGAGTATACCATAGAGTATATTATATTAGGTTAGGCAGCAAGGTTTCTTATTTTTTAATTTTTTACTGTTTTGAATACTAACATTTTTCAGCTTCTTAATACTACATAAGCCAACTTCACCTGACATAATTGCGAATCCGTAAGTTACACAATCACACAATATTCAAACCACTTAATTCAAAAATTATGCTCTAGCATCTAGGCTTCAGGGTTCCTCTTGGTTCTTCTGGGTTCCTCTGGGTTCTACTGGGTTACTCTGGGCCCATAACCTATTGAAATAATGATAAGAGGCGCAGCAGTGTACTAGAGTATATTTATTCGTGGTTCACAAGATACTAGATATAAAAACATATTAGAACATAAACAACCGTAACTATGCTTATTTCAAATCAGTGACAGACATGTGTTTAATATGATTACAGGCCAGTACATTATATATAAATATATATATATATACCTCCAATAGTATCTTTGCCAGACGTTTTCCAGCCTATGTTTTCTTTAGCGCGTCTTTATATCTATTAGGTCTGTTTTATTTTCTGTTTTATTTAAGTAAATAAAATCGGGTCTATTGGGTGTTATTGTAACATCTGTTGGTATTGCCCACATTAGTTTTGCAGTGTCATTTTTTTTATTTGTGTCTGTATTAAGTTTTCTTTCCATCAAAGTTTGACTGTTTCAAAATTTTGTTTTTTCCCTGAGGCCCACCAAACATATTTGTCAATATTATTATGTTTCTTTATATAGTAAGTTCCGGCTAGCTTTTCGCATTTTGAAATAATATCTCGTCTCGTCTTTTGCTAGGCATAAACGTAATATACCATCGTCAGATTTTTTTAGGAGGTATCTTTCTATTTGCCTGGCTAGTATTGCTTCTAATGTGGGAGATACCGGTTGCTTTTCAAGCCAACGACGAGTACTCCCCATCTATGTTCTCTTTCTCCAAAACTGATCTGTAGAATTGCCCATGCAACGGTTTTGACATCAACTTATTTATTCTTGTATTTATTGCAGCTTTTCTTATCTCATTATTTGTTTATATGTAGTTAATTCTGTGGCAATCCTATGATTGTTGCATTATTTCGTCTTTCTTTGTCAATCTTATTTATTTCTGTTTATTATAGCAATTCTATGTTTAGTAGACCTCGTCCACCTTCTTCAGTTGGTAAATATAGTCTTTCTATGTCGGCCTTTTGTGTGTGTGTGCTTTATTAATATTTTGTTGAGGTCAATGTTTTTTTAATTGATAATTCCAAATATGTATAGTAGAACTGGTACTGCATAGGTATTTACGGCTTTATTGAGATTTCTGGCATTAAGGTGTGTGTTTGTAATGCATTTTATTCTTTTGAAGTACTCTCTTTTAACCTGCTCCCTAATGTCGTTACCGTATACTCTTTTGCAGCCATATTTATTATTTAAGTACTGTTTTATTATTTGAACATTACTTACTAAGGTATATATTAGGTGTGGATCTTTTTTTGCTCTTACAGCTACATTATATATTTTTAAACCTATCGCTACACTGCATATAATTACGTCATGTACTTAACGAGGAAATTACTGTCCCAATCCTACGTGCTCGATAATAGACGCATATCTGAAATATGCTGACCAAGCAGATCTCTGTATAAATTCCATCAATTACTTTAAACAATATATGACGCAGGAATATTTTCTATTTTTCCTGATTCGTTAATACCTTAATATTTAAAAAACATTATTTCGTGAATTTCGTTTTTTTATAATTATCTTCGTGCATCATTAGTATCTAGAGAAATTGTCATGGTCGACTCAGATGTACCGGCAGAACTAACGGGAGCGTCCCTGTTCTGCAAAGTATCGGCACAGGTCGACTGTATTCAGCAGGGAGCCACTGTCGGTCCGTATGCCGTCACGACCAGCGTGAGCTCCAGACGATTCCGGCAATCACCCCCGGGAAGCAGTATTATACGTTTTCTCTTATTATTTCTCTCTATTGTGTTGAGATTTGCCATTGCCCTTTTAGGCACCTGTATAGAAATTGCTTTTCGGGTTTCCGCCTCTCACGTGGCTTAGATGTTGAGTTCAGACGTGGGGTTGGGCTTTGATATTCGGACGGACATTTTATTTTATTAATATTTTATAGACGGTATAAAAATATGTGTAAAGTTTGTTTAATTTCACTATTTTAAAGCTTCTAAAGCTGTATTTTTAAAATCATTATTTCCAATACTCATTGGTATAAAGAATACAGTTTAGTTTTAATCTCAATAAATATACAGCTCTCAGAGGACTTTCGGGGCGACTGTGTCCAGCATGTTAGTGATATCGGAACTAACCTTTGTCTTTCTTTAACTTTTAAAAAAAGGGCTTTATAAACATACATGCAAGGGACACAAAAGAACACCCATACGCAGAACAACCATTTGTAAATCACACAATATGCTGTCCAACGTGGGATTTGAAGCTGCAACACTTGGCGAACTGACTACCAAGTGACTTCTAATCCTGGATCGCGATATAGAACTTCTTACGCCGATTAGCAAATATACAGCTGCCCAATATCAACCGTTAGGCTTTGGAGAGTCACGAAACCCGCAGCAGCAGTGCCTAATTAAGACTCATACACCAACATGATTTCTTTTATGTACATATGTCATCATAGCTTAAAGGAAACGTATATTTATGTAACCTATGTCAACAATATAGATCTTCACTGAACATCCTATATATAAATCATAACTAAGAACAGATAATACTAAATGTACGCTTCCTCTGACCCAAGTGCCCCTAACTACTAGGAATGATGACGTATGACAAATAATAAATGGTTTATCAGTTACTACAGATGTCTCTTTCTTCTTATTCATTTTGTTAGCACTGAAGTAAACGTGCTCATGAGACCAAGACTAATAAACTGTATTTTTCATGCCCTCTACTGTTAAAATAGTACATTGTTCACCGAGGGAGGAAAGGAACCGATTACTAGAGTAGGAATGGGACTTTCACCCGAGTGTTACACAGTGCTTTATACTACACCTGTGAGGAACATTTAAAGTATTTATAAAATAAAATCAAAACGTAAGACACCATGTAAGACACAATTTAGCCACAGTATAAAGAAACATACAGTAGGACGACGCCTTTGATCTCGTGGTAAATGCCGGCAACGTCTAGACATTGTCGCAACTGCTAGGGTTGTCTCAAGTAAACAATATTTATTAATAAATTTATTTATTTTAGATCAATATCGTCATCAAAATTATGATTATTATTATAAGCAATAATTAACAATGATCAAAAATATAGTTTTTTTAACAGTTTCATTTAGCTTGCCTTGTTTGGGTCAAATCAAGTAATTGAAATATATAAGGGGGTCAACCCGGCAACAGGAAAGGCCTGTTGCCGGATTAGTCTGAAATTTGGTATTCTAGTTTCAAACATATGTAATTTAATTTAAAGAAATATCCGGATTTGGATATCTTGAATTTGAAAAAGTTGTTATTTTCATAATCGTCAACCCAAAAAACCTCAAAATTGACACTCATAACTATATTTTTTTAATTAATGTCCTCCATGTTGGATCTAGTACACTTGCACGTAGCTATGAAAAAAAAATCCGCGAAAGACACTTGATCTCATTTTTATTTTCATCATCATCATCATCAACAACCCATAACGTCCCACTGCTTGGCTTGGAACCTTTTATTTTCAGGCACCTCGCAAATCTTAAAAATTACCCCCTTGTCGAAAAATTTGCAAATTTTCGTCGGCGCCATCTTGGATTTTCATTTCAACCCCATAATCGTATTTAGTGACTTCGTAAACCATGGACATGATACCCATGTCGAAAAATTTGCAAATTTTAGTAGGCGCCATCCTGGATTTTCATTTCAACCCCATAATCGTTTTCAGTGACTTCGTAAACCATGGACGATACCCATGTCAAAAAATTTGCAAATTTTCGCCATCTTGGATTTTCATTTCAGATGACGACTTGCAATCTTCCACAACACACGTCGTATGCACCATTTGAATTATTTTCCAAAATAATAATATTTTAAATTGACACACGACAGCCCTGAAAGTTGTTTCCCGAGCTGCTAACACTGTAAATGTATGCAGCTCGGGGCAGCCGTTCCCCCGACTCACCCCTCACGCCCCGCACGATTGCCCTGTCTAGACGTCTTCGTGGGACGACTATATGTGATTTAGCTTAGAATTTGACATAATATTTATAAATATTTCGCGCTTCTTTTGTTTTTTTTATTCTTCACAAAAGGATGTCAGTGGCACGGAGATTCCATATTTAAATTATATGAAAACTCTTTGGGCAGGCGCGCGCCATAGATAAGATAACACATCAGAAATGAAAATTCATACAACTTTCTCTCCCGCTAAAACACGTTAGAAATGGATTTTCATACATTTTTTCCTCCCGCTTATTTAGGTCAAGGAAAAGACTAACTTTCTCTTTTCATTTTCAGGGAATATTGACTACTGTTCCGATCAGGTGTAGTATAAAATGTTTTTCTTACGTTTTCAAAACATTTTCAAAATGTGAGAGAACATTTTTAGTAACAGATACTATGAGTCAAACCTTTGATCTGCAAAATATGTCATCAACATTTAACGTTTCCGTGATTCGGATGTCACGTTAAGCAGTCGTTTTTATATATTGGTATATTAAGATAACAGTCGTGAAGCTTAGTTGTAGGCCTTCGGGCGGCCTAAAAACGTCCAACAGCAAGATTACGTAGCCACAACGCCAGTCCCCAACCCGCACTCGGCCAACAAGGGGACGTATGGCCTTAACCTTCTCCTGAAGAGGAGACCCGTGCTCAGCAGTGGGACGTTGTGGGTTGTTGATGACAGTTATAATAACATCCTGAGATAAAGAACTTACTGAAGCTCACTTGCAAAAAAAAATTTTTGTGGAAGAAAAAAGAAAGAATCTCGCAGAATATTGACTTCAACTCTTTTATAGCACATATTTCATTTCAACTATTTCCAACATTGCAAAACCTTCTGAGAAACGGTCGTTCTCATGCTTTTAATTTTGAACATGTATTTAATAGTTATTAAGTTCAAGACAAGGCCTTTCTACTATTTTCTCTAATACTATAACATTACAACCACCATAGTACCATATAGTTCTAAATTTTAATCGCAATTTTCTGCAAATCCACCTGTAATTTGTATGTCAAACTCCCCCAATTATTATACACCTTTTAATCTACATTTATTTAATCATATACATATTTATTTAATTTCTAATTTTAATTTTCTCATCATAAATCAAAAGGAATATTTTACTCTTAGTTACAAAACTAAACTGTTTTATTGTTATGATGAATCACCAAATAAATGATTCAATAAAATTACGTGAAAAAAGCGCTCATAGCCGAGTGGCCTTAGGTGATTGGAAACAATTACCGAGGTTAAGCAACGACGACGCGGTCTGACCTAGATGGATGACCGTTTGTGGCATTATATGTGATGAACATTTCCATAATTCGGAGGCCACGTTGCAGTCGGTCCCAGTTGTTATCGTAAGTCGTGAAGCTTAGTTAGAGGCCTTCGGGTGGGTTAAAAACATCAAACGGCAAGATAACGTAGCCACAACGTGTATTGTCAGTCCCCAACCCGCAGTATGGCCTTAACCCTCTCCTGAAAGTAGACCAGAGCCCAGCAGTAGGACATTATGAATTGTTGGTGAACGTGAAACTAATGAAAAATAACCAGGTGTTAATGAGGCCACGTTGTTCAATAAGTATTTAATATGTACGTTAACACTCTATTAATAACGAGTTATCTGTGCTGCTAGTATAATGGGCACCTTTCTTTCAGAAACGATCAAGCAAGCATTGAGTTCAATTTATATTTTATAAAATTACTGTGACAATTTGATTTAAAGGAAAATTACAATTTGACATTAATAATTATAAGCCTATTTAATATGTAAGTATAAATTCAACTTACCTTGAGTTGTTAGTATAAATATTAAAATTCTAATCGCGTTCTGTAAGGTGCACATTGTTATAACAATTTTTGCGATAATAAAAATAACAACAATATAAAGAACTGTCACTTCATATATTTTTATATAATTCAACACTTAATTGTTATTTCATCTATTCATTTTTAGAACACTGCACTGCTTTGTAGCACATTTGATCAAATTCGTGTGTCGTAGCGCTGGCTGTACGTATACAGAAGCGCGTAGCAGACGTGCGCCAGTGAGAGGGCTACGTCGAGACTGGCGCTAAGAGCGATGAGGCCAAGCGCTACGCCTCTCACGGGTTGATGAATGAGGTTACTCATTTGTTTGTTCTCTTCAAATGGAATCTCAAAAAGGGTTCTTTTCACAGCCGCCCAATAGAGAATCATGTCTCATTTCAAAAATGTTCATCAAGATAGAGTTCCGATTATTGTTCTACAGTCATTTCCTTACTACACTGTTTCATATCAAACTACGTAACGATATATGGGTTTTTAACACCCTTTTATTACTATAGCTTCAGCTATATAACTACCTTTAGTAAGCGAGTTTTTTTTTAATTTGCTTCTTATTCCCATATATTTTTTTAGTTATATTATAGGTTGTCTCAGGCCCTTATTTTTCATGAACATCTATGACCACCATTACTGGAATGTCAGTACTTTCAAATATATTTTTTTTTTTTTTTTTATATATAGCCTACTAAAGTGACTCTACCCCGCCTGATGGAAAGCATGAGCAGAATCCAAGAGTGGGAGAAACCACACATAATTGCTGCGAATGCAGACAGTAAAGTATGGCGGCCCACACTATGGCGGCTTGGTGAGATGCTTTTTCACGCCCCGCTTAAAGGACCCGGGATCATAGTGGGAAGGAAACACGTGAGCTGGTAGCGAGTTCCAGCTTTTGACTGCTCGGCATAAGAAGGAAGAGCCGAACCGCTTCGTTCTAGTGCGTATTTCCTCCACTCTGAAGCGGTGACTTCCAAGTCCAGCACGCGTTGTCCTGTAAAGGAAGGGAGAAGGAGGGACCAGTTGGAAGAGCTCATCCGAACACTCACCATGGTAAAGGCGATAGAGGACCGCCATGGAAGCGATGTCTCTCCGCAACTGCAGAGGCTCCAGGAACTCGGTAGTTTCGGGACTGTCAATAATACGGATTGCTCGCCGCTGCAACCAGTCAAGTAAATATTGCGCGGATCCATCGCAGAGGTGAGAACAGTACTCCACGCAGGAACGAACCTGGGTCTTGTAGAGAAGACCGTCGAGAAAAACCGTCTCACCTTGTTTAGCACACCGAGCTTTCGCGAGGCCGCCTTGGTGACGCTCTCTATGTATTCCCGTCGGTTGAGATCCCGGCAAATATCCATACCCAGGATACCGAGCTTATCCTGCATTGGCAGTTGAGTGTTCTGGAAGGTGGGGAGGGGAAGGAACGGAGATTTTTTTGTAGTGAGCGCGCACACCTGTGTTTTCTTGGCGTTGAACTCGACCAGATTCTCTTCACCCCATTGAGAAATATGGCTCAGAACCAGGTCGAGCCCAGCGACAAGCTCCCTTCGTTTTTCCTCAATATCCGCCGTTTTAGCAGATGGTTGTCCCAAATAGCGACCATGTACTGTGCTGTCGTCTGCATAGCAATGTATGTTGCCGAGTGCTAACATATCATTGATATGCAGAAGAAACAGCGTGGGCGACAAGACGGAGCCCTGAGGTACACCTGCGTTTATCCGTTGAAAGTCGGAGGCCGCGCCGTCGCATAGGACTCTAATGCGGCGTTGATGTAGAAAAGCGGCTATCCAGCTGCAGAGTTTGGGAGGCAAGCCGAATGCGGGAAGCTTGGAGAGAAGCGAACGGTGCCAGACCCTGTCGAAGGCCTTGGCCATATCGAGGCTGATGGCCAGAGATTCCCCGTGCCTATCCATAGCCTCACCCCAGAGGTGTGTCATGCACGCTAGAAGATCACCTGTGGAACGGTTCGGTCTAAAGCCGTATTGACGATCATTTAACAAGGAGTGATCTTCTAGGTAACGAACTAATATACTGTAAGCCCTAAGGGCGAACTGTATTTTTCTTATTTATTTTTTCTGTTTGTGGAGGTCCGATGCCAGTCGCTTCGTGGAGAACTCACTTTCAGGTAAAACCGTTAGAACGAGCTTACTCCAAATGATATTGAGATTCATAAGGGCTAGGAAGGTATATGTATATTTCTTAGAAGAAATCGCTAATAATAGCCTGTAGTATAGAAGTCGGTGGTGTTTTACGACCGTAGCTCGATGAGCAAACTATCTGGTAGTATTTTTCAGTCATCTGTCTCAAGTCAGGTCACAGGACTTCAGAATTAACAAATATATGTCGGGGAGAAAATTAACAGTATTTTTATTTGTAAAACTTCAATTAAATTTACAAGAATAAACATAAACACAATTTCTATGTTTTCAAGAAAGTTAAAAACCGATTGTTTATTATTTATTCACCTTTTGTCTTAAGGTAAAAACAAAAGAATTGTTTCTAACAATAAGCAAAAAACTTTCGTTCATTTGCTAAGATTCTCTTAAGAAACAAAAAAGTGGTGGGCGTTTTAGTAATTAAATTGTAGAAAAAGGGAATTTTGGACTTTTCGTTTTGTTTTCAACTTAAGTAGTTGTGAAATAAAGTGATTTTTCAAGGAAGGCCTATAAAGGACATTGTTCAGTTTTCATACATGATTCGCCTTCGTATTCAAATAAAATAAGCATTTATTTTAGTTGAAATTAAATGAATGCTCATTATATTTCAAATCATCTACAGATTCTCTTCGACTACCAATTATAAAACTGACTAACGGACACTTCAGAGAAACTAATTATTGCACAAAAAAAAACAATTTTGTGACTGAGTCAGAGAAAAAGCAGTGGTGTAAAATGAAACACGCATTTACAATGGAAATCAAAATTGACAGTTTTTTTTTATTAATGTTTAAAAGTCTTTGTGTGCTACAGTAAATGAGTGGATATTAATATGATTCGAAATATTTTACCCAAATTATTATGTTGCAACTGAAAACAGTACATTCTGCACCTTTCTGTGAGTTATCCAGAAAGGTGCAGAATATATATAATTTAAATCAATAAATATCTTTAAGCTCAGCTGTATGTGCATTTTGCAATGAACTACGGGGGTAATTTACAATCTGGAGAAATACAATTAACTTACATGTTTGGGGCCCTTTCAATTTTCGGGTCAGTTGAATATTTTCATAATAACTAGTTCACTGTCATGTCTCTCGACATGGATGGTTACAATCTCAAACATTCACCTGAAACAAATGGTGACTAAAAAGTACAGTTTAACACACACTTCGTTTATATATTGCATAGAAATACTAATTATTTCCATTTAAAAAATAACGATATTCTATCTAAATTATTATATTTTAAATAATTTTTTAATACATTATTATATGATATTAAAGATACCTATTTAAAAACACAGATTAAAATGTAATGCTCTTTCAAGCTAGTGAACAATAAAGTCTTTCATTTTTTTAAATATAATATATATTTAGTTTGTATACTTTACAGTTTTCATATTATTTAAAATAAAAGTACCTTTAATATGCTTAGGTACCTGCTGGAGTGCTAACCGTTCTCATATGTAAATATATTTGTACATCACATATTACTTTTTTAAAATTAGTATGTGGGATGTAAATCTGGCACGTATCATGAAACTGATTTGATAACGAGGCGCAAGCGGTGAACTATCATCGGTTTTTCGGTTACATTCGGTCATTACATTCGGTGGAGTTTAAATAAGTGTTCGTGAGGGCCGAGCGGGGAGCATTCACCGATCGACCACGACGTGCATCACAAGTCTAGAAACTACCTTACGACTCGTTCTCACTTTAAGTTACCTACGTGTTGATAAAAGATTATTTAAATTTACTTCTTTCTTTTTCTGCTCGAGAAACACTGCGCAATACGTATTCCGGAGAAAGCAACGGCCCTGACAAACACCCCTTTGCCGACATATCCATAATTTAAACATAGTGGTTAAAACGGCAGCTTTATAGTGAGAAACACATTCAGGGTTCAAGTATGAAACCGGGTGATCATAGACAGCATTATAAAAATAAAAAATAACGATACATATTAAAATAGGTTTGATTCTTAAGTATACGAACACCTTAACTTAGGCCTTTCTCAATCTCGTCATCTACGTATCGCGGCAGTCCATTGCTGGACCTAGGCCTCTCTGATTGCACGCCACTTAATTAGATCAAAGAGAGTTGTAAAATAGGCAAATGTGAGTTTTATTTTATTCTATGTCGTCTTTACACACGCGCTCATGCACACAGACACGCACGTAGTAATAAGGACTCATACATTGTTTAATTATGTTTTTAGGGTTCCGTTGCCAAATGGCAAAAAACGGAACCCTTATAAATTCGTCATGTCTGTCTGTATGTCTGTCTGTCTGTCCGTCTGTCTGTCCGTCCGTATGTCACAGCCACTTTTTTATACCTAATACAATTTACCTCCTTTTTGAACAACATGTACTTTCGTGTGACTTTTCATATTCATTTACCAGACCTACAGTCAAATATTCGAATAAAATTTATATTTTCTTCAATTGGTAACAATAAATCACCCCTAGATCAATGACCTCAGCAGTGGTCAGATGATATAATCAATGCATCTGTGTTGAGGGGCGAGCTTTATATAAGCAAACAGAGGGTAGAGGATGTTTTGCTTACATATAGTCCAGTAATACAAGTCTCTATTTGTTTTGTGTAATATAATCTCGAAATAAAGTTTATTTTCATAAGTAAATACTTGTTTGACGTTGGTTTAGATAATATTACTTGTTTTCGTTGTATGATTATAAAACCAAAGCAACTCTGTCTGACCTGACTCGATTATCATTATTATCTCAAAAATATTTACACAGTAACCAAATAACTTCTGATCATTTTAATTATTCAGTTCCTTTGAAATAAATCGAGAAAAAGTCATGACATGGGTTGTTGCTTTTGTTCACTTTCAGATTCGCAATTTCAATACATATGTGTTTACTAACCAAAGAGAATAGGTTTGGCAGGTATCATAATCAAATTAGTTAGAAACCATTACCACTATGCAAACATGAATAATAATGACCGTGATTCATACAATTATAATAAATCCTACAACAGGCTTGTGGTGATTGCCGATGATAAAGCATAGCTATCTTATTACTTTGTCTATTCTATAGTCTTCTTAAAGCGAACACTACGTCCTCTAAAAAAAAAGTTCGTCCACAACCAACAATCGTGTCTGTATGTCAAACTACTTTTTAAGAAGTTAGAAACCAATCGCAAAAACGTTAACTATTTTCTCTCTACTTTTTAGGGTTCTATAATTCACGACTTGGAATCGTTATAGTTTCTTTATGTCAGTTCAATCCGTCCATCTTTAACTTTAAGCTAAAATAAAGTCTTAAAAACTATATTCTTTTATAAATCTCCACCACACGAAAATTAGGGATGCTTTTTTTGTGTCTACCCCATCGTGTGAAGTTTCTTTAGATAGATCTTTTAAAAACATTGAAAGGTTGCTCAAATGAATTTTTCGTATAAGTTATTAATTTGCGAGTATTTCCACTTTAAAGGACACTTTTTTCTCAAGATGAGGCGTTCATCCATCCCTCTCTAAAAGCTAAACTTCTAACTCGAAAAATCTTAAAATTTATGATGGTAGTCCAAGTGCAGAACTTTAAAGGAAAACTTCTTCTTCTTATCGTGTCGATGGCAACACTTTACACTATTTTGGCCCAGTGCTCGGCGACGCGGATTGCGTTTGGTCTTGCTTGGTGCAGGTCTTCAAGCGTACACGAATCTGGGCTCGTGGGGCATGTCAACAAATGGTCCATTGTCTGTGGTGACGCGCCACAGTCGCATTTATTTGCGCTTGGTTGTATAAATCCCCACTTTGTCAGATTGTCCCCAGATCTGCCAACCTGGGTACGCAGCCTATTAAGCGCCTTCCAGGTTGGCCAGGGAAGTTTATCTCCCGGAGGTAGTTTTTCGACTAAGGGGACAAAATTGCAGAGAGGGAACCTTTTACGCCATATGTTTTCTCTGGCTTTGGGAGGGTTGTTGGTATCCACAGGAATTATATTTAGGAAACTGTTTCGGCTTTTCAGCCTTTTCGTGGTTTGGTTTTGTCCATACATTGGGTGTCTAGGATCAGTTTCCTGTTTCCATTTTTCTATAGCGGAGGCTACCTCTCTGCGGACTACTGGGGGGGCAATGCCTGCTAGTGGATAAAAAAACTAGAAAGGAAAACTAGAAAATAATTAAACATAACAATTATCTATTGACAAGATTTAGAATCCAGGAGATTATGAATAACTATGAAACTCTATAATATGGGTGGCCTAATATGCACGGGGCCGATATTTTTTATTTATAGAGCCAAGAAACTGTCTTGGAAATATGCCCAAACCTGCTCAACTCCAATACTAAATTCTTTTTAGTTTCGCAAAAGGAGCCATTTTGGGGTGAATGATCCAAATTCTATGTTACAATTTACGCACGACAGTGCTGAGTTACACATTAACGATGATATATTACTACTTGAACTAGTTATCAGTATATTTGAAAGCACCGACTTCCCAACAACGACTGTCATAGATGTTCATGACAACCGGAATCGACGGCCTAACGTGCACTCCAAGGCACGGGAATGAGACACCGTCTTTACTCCAGGCTACCATTAAGAATTTCTTGTAGAAAAACCCAACAACGGCCGACATGAGATTCGAACCCGAGACCTCTTTATCAGCAGTCGCATATGCTAACCACCAGACTGACGAGGTAGTCCGTTACTACTAGTATCTATCAATGAATCAAAAATTCAATTAGGATTATTATTTTTATGGTATGACATTTAGACCAAAATTATATTATTATTTGGGTCGGATCAATTACCGCTGAACCAAACCATCAAACCGTGTTCTTATCAATTCCAATTTCAACGTAATTCAAATCACATCCCATAATTTGGTCATAAAATAAATCGTCCAAAACAAATAATCTAACAATTGTGTCTAGTCAGCAACCTCCCTCTGATATTCTTTACTGGACAATAAATTCAATAGTATCTTTATCGTGTTGTGTAAAGGGAGGGGCGATGCCACGTGACTAACGATCCTTTTTAGGGTTCCGAAGTTCATAACTCGGAACCCTTATAGATTCGTCATGTCCGTCTGTCCGTCCGTCCGTCCGTCCGTCCTCGACTTACCGTCCAAACGGTAAGTGCTAGAAAGATGAAAGTTTGCATGAATACGTGTTGTAATTACGTCGACAAAGTGCTACAATAAAATTATGAAAAATAATTTTATTTGGGGTACCTCCCCTACACGTAAAGTGGGGATGATTTTTTTTTCTCGAGGCTACCCCATCGTGTGGGGTATCATTAGATAGGTCTTTTAAAAACAATAAAGGGTTTCCTAGACGATTTTTTGATTTAGGTATCCGTTTGCGAGATATTTCACTTTAAAGGGCACTTTTTTGTAAAAACAGGGCGTCCCCCCCCCTCTAAAAGCTAAACGGCTGGCTCAAAAAATCTGACAAAAATCGTGATGGTGGTCCATCTAATGAACTTTGAAGGAAAACTATAACCGATTAGATGACTTTCTTAGTTCAGGAGTTATAAAGGCTTATATGGTAAAATGCGCTCACTTGGAAAACGTCATACAAAATTAACGTATTATTACGTAAACATAACAATTATCTATTGGATACGATTTTAAATCCACATACCATTATAGGTGACTGAGGAACCCTTTCCTGTGCGTGGCCTGACACGCACTTGGCCGATTTTTTACAAATATATTTGAAATTCGTTCAACAATAGCCGTGCTTCAAAAGAGTAGACTAATTTTTTCCCCCATAATATAAATATATTAAACCGGCTAGAAATTATAGATTAGAAGATATTTTTAAAATTTTCACTTAGTTTTTATTTATAAAATTTATATTATTATTAGTATTATTTATAATTTTAAAAAAGTAGTTTAGATGTTAGTCGAATAGTGCGTGTTTTTAGCTATATAAAATTATACTGTATTATTTATACCCTATACCAAAAAAAACTTCTTGACTTGCAAGCATTAAATATTTGGTTATATAAAACTGCTTTTACTATGGAAAAACTCTAAAAAAAAGTTACTCAAGACTGTTACTTTTTATGAAGTCCAAATAAAGTAATAATAAATTTAACTCAAAATGTGACGGCGGTGCCTTGTGGTGTTCTGAGTTTGGTTAAGTGGCAACAGGTCTTTAGCTTGGCGATTTGTGCCATTATTTTGGACAATTGCGTCCTCAATTGCTCGAAAATTTGACTGCCTAAAGACTCACCTTATCAGCCTCTTTACCTGCCTGTTAAGTTCCTTATGCTCTGATGGGGTAGCGTTTGTTATTTATCGTCTTTTCCTCATAAGGGTTTCAGTTTCGGCATGCGCCTATTGTTCTTCGGTCCAAAGTGGTTGTCGATGACCCGCCCCAGACAGTCATTTGACAATAGCATATTTTTTAAATTTTTATTGAGGGACAATTCTATCAAATTCAATCGAACGAGTAGTTCCTGTGATTAGCGCATTCAACCAAACAATATCTTTTGATTACGATAATTGTGAATGTGATCATTTTTGTGATGATGTAATAATTGATTTTGGATAATTTATGAACAATCTCTTAAGATTTTTTATTTTAATATTATTACAATTTACTCAAAATTAATTATTACAGAAGAAAAATTGACGCTGTTTCCTTTCAATAAGGGCCCCTAATTCTTGTGTGCCCAGCATAGTTAAAGATGGCCCTGGGCTATATTCAGGCGTCTGTCATTTGTTCTCTTAATGGACCAACTTTCAGAACCAAATAGGACGGTATACTATTGTTTAGTGTATTTAGAGACACCAAAAGTATTACTAATACTCCTAGATTAAATAGAAGGACAAGCAGTATTGTAACAAATACTAAATATTGCGAGTTTGGTCATAGGTCAGAAAACAAATAACAGTATTTCAATATGGTGTTGGATAATCACAAAGCCAGCGTCTACGCGCCTAAAATATTTATGAGATTCAACTTCCAAGTTGTTAAATCAGGTAAATATTTTAGTAAGCTCCACATGCGACTTACGTCAAACACATCCTTATAAAATTTATTGATTTGAATGCTCTTATTACAAAGGTGTAAAGACTGGCGTCAAAACTAAGTACAAATAAGTTTTATTGGCTATAGGTATATCATTTTAAAACCTTGGGCTAGATCCCAGGGCTAAATAGGATTCCAACTGATGACGTTATGATACAGGGACGCAGTAATTATTATTTTCATTATGTGGTACACAACACACTGAGCGTGCGTGCGTCATGAACATGTCGATGACGCGAAGGCGTAAGATTTTCCCCTACCAAAAAGTGTCCAATGCGGCTAAAGAATTTTTGACTTTAACAGCGTTAAAACTGCTTCCAATCGATTTTCTTTGAGGTCAAAATGTGACGAAACACTTCGTCAATAAATAATCGTTATGATCTTTATGTCGGACATATAGACCTTAATAATTGATTGACAGACAGACTGATAAGGTATAATTCAAGGTTTCCTTCTGTTTACAGTGATAGTGGCCCGCTTAGTTTACTCTCTTAGTCGCCTCTAACTACACCCATGGGATGATTAAAAGCGGTGACACTTTGAATTCCTAATCTGTCGCAACACGAACGTGCATGGTACACGTTTATGTTAGTGAGAGTGGCAGATTCTGTACCTATGACAGTATGTAATGGATGGTTATGATACAACAACCACAACAACAGCCTTTAACAGTCCACTGCTGGACATAGGCCTCTCCTTGAAAAGGAGGTATTGGCCTACTATACCACGCTGGCCAGACGGGTTGGTATAGGGTTGGTTTCAAGTTTTCCTTCTCTTTGCATTGATGTTGTCTTGAGTAGTTTATCTCTAAGTCGCCTTTTAGTACACCCGCGGGATGAATAGGGGTGCTGACACACTGTATTCTTAATCCGTCACCACACACACGTGGTTATGATAGTCTAGTCTATATTAAAACAGAAACTCGTATGTACCTTTTTGTTGGTGAGTATCCGATATTTCGTCCGATAGTCTATATTGTTTGAAAACTAGATGGCGCTTTGTGTCAGATTGCTCAAAACATACTATTTCAAAATATTAATTAAATATTAAAAAAACGACGAAAAACTTGAATCGATATTTCTAAAGGAGTTTACTGATGTTTTAAATAAAAGAGCAACATTTTACTGGCGAATTAAGAAAATAATGAACGATTGATCTTGACTTTAGAAATGGCGTGCGTTACCCCAGCAAAAAAGCAAAAAAAATTGGGCCTTAGAGAGATGAGAGTATAACAGAAAATTAGTGTGTTCTGAGGTGTAATTTGTTACAAATAGCAAAATTTGTGCATGTAGTAGTTTAAAAGTTATTCGACAAAAACACTTTTTGCTGGAGTAACGTTTCAAACATTACCCCAGCAAAAAAATTTTTTTTTAAACGTTTCAGACCCAAACAAAATACATGAATACATAGCTTTTGTTCCGTTTTAAATGTTAACAAACAGCAAAATTTGTGTGAGCTGTGGTTCTTAAGTTATTGACAATTTTGCTGGGGCAATATTTCGGTCTTGTCTAGAACTTGAAAATGGCTGAACGCAGAAGTTCGAAAAAAATACCATCGATAGACCTTCTTTTGCTTAAATTTGTTTAATCATTCGTTTTCAAATTGTTTGAGGAACACCGATGTAATAAAATAGTTTTAAAAATCAGAAAAAACTGTTTTGCTAGGAACCAGTATACTTAAAATCAAATAAAAAGCTGTAACATATAGCCATGGTTTACATTTATAATGACTGTAAATTTGGCATTAGTAACTTTAAGCAATATGAAGATATAAGTAAATATCATTAATTTTAAATGGTATATTTAAGTCATTGAATACGCAGTTCCTATAAAAGAAGGAAACGTGGCAAACTCTAACAAATTTAAGTATATCATCAACAAACAAGC
This sequence comes from Phragmatobia fuliginosa, assembly GCA_932526445.1. Lineage (NCBI taxonomy): Eukaryota > Metazoa > Arthropoda > Insecta > Lepidoptera > Erebidae > Phragmatobia > Phragmatobia fuliginosa. The sequence continues at coordinate 6,376,534 of OW052064.1, read as the reverse complement.
CTGTGAATTTCAGCTATCAATTACGAATATTATAAAAGTTATATGTAAAACAAGAATTTAACAACATTCTCTTATAACCCGACCAAATTAAAAGGTCACGTAAAAGCGACCGCGCCATACATTCGGCTGACATCTGAAATGAATGGTTTATTAGAATATTTTGTTGGTACAGTTACGAACAAAAAAAGTTAGGTCCGGGTGACAAGAATATTGAATTGAGTATGATTAATTTTTTTTATTTAAAATCAGTCTTATACGCTCACTTAAGTACATAAATGTTTAGAAAAATCACAGATAGTTGAGTAATTTCAATATGTTTCGATACTAACTTAGATATTTTTTGTTTCTTTTTACAATGAATTAAATAAATATTTACAATGTATAGTAACATTTTCTTGTAAAATTTTCCTTGTCCTTTCCTTGTAAAATGTGTTCAGTATTTTACACGCATTATTCTTTTTAAAATTACATTTGTTACCTTCCTGTTGCTTCCATGGTGTCGCGGTGAATGTAACTTATTATTTTTCTCAAAACAAGAACATAAAAGGAAAAAATATAGCGTACTATATGAAATTTTGTAATTTTTATATTGTGTTATAAAACACTATTCCCAACTGAGTTATGATATTTTGGTTTGCATTAATTTGAATTCGATTGAAGCATTAAATTGTATGAAACAAAAAAATTTAAGGTTTTAAAATTAGTTTAAATATTTAAATTACAATCTGATAAAAATATTCTGTTGACTGTACAAAATACCAGATACTAAGCCGTTAATTTACGAAGATATTTAAATGTATGGCGCAGTCGCTTTTACGTAACCTTTTATTTTGGTCAGATTATAAGAGAATATTGTTACATTCTTGTTTTACATATAACTTTTATAATATTCGTGATTGATAGCTGAAATTTACAGGCTTGTTTGTTGATAGTATACTTAAATTTGTTAGAGTTTGCCACTTTTCCTTCTTTTATAGGAACTGCGTATTCGATGACTTAAATATACCATTTAAAATTAATAATATTTACTTATATCTTCATATTGCTTAAAGTTACTAATTCCAAATTTACAGTCATTATAAATGTAAACCATGGCTATATGTTACAGCTTTTTATTTGATTGTAAATATACTAGTTTCCTAGCAAAACAGTTTTTTCTGATTTTTAAAACCATTTTATTACATCGGTGTTCATCAAACAATTTGAAAACCAATGATTAAACAAATTTAAGCAAAAGAAGGTCTATCGATGGTATTTTTTTCAAACTTCTGAGTTCAGCCATTTTCAAGTTCTAGACAAGACCGAAATATTGCCCCAGCAAAATTGTCAATAACTTATGAACCACAGCTCACACAAATTTTGCTGTTTGCTAACATTTAATACGAAACAAAAGCTATGTATTCATGTATTTCGTTTGGGTCTGAAAAGCTTAAAAAAATTTGTTTGCTGGGGTAACGTTTGAAACGTTACTCCAGCAAAAAGTGTTTTTGTCGAATAACTTTTAAACTACATGCACAAATTTTGGTATTTGTAACAAATTACACCTCAGAACACACTAATTTTCTATTATACTCTCATCTCTCTAAGGACCAATTTTTTTTGCTTTTTTGCTGGGGTAACGCACGCACAGCAATGATCTCAATTTTGACGTTGTATTTCATTGTGATCTAAAAAGTAAAATAACTTTCTAACGCAAGCTTTTAAAAAACAGTTTTTTTAAAGCTTGCGTTAGAAAGTTATATGATATGTTTTTTTGGTAATATTAACAGCCAAAAAAATAAAAAAACAAACCCTGATGATGTATTTCTGCCACTATAATAATAAATACTTAAAACAGATATTTAAGGTTATACAACAAGGTAATACAACAAACAAATGATTTTATTGCGATTTTTTCTTGACATAATCAGGCAGGGCAGAGTCATTTTGGCAGCTAATATAAAAAAAAAAACAAAAAAAAACGTATAATTAATGGTACGGAACCCTTCCTGCCGAATCGGCCAAGTCCGAATCGCACTTGACCGATTTTGATCTTTTGCTGCTCAATTATTTATTTAGACATATAATCACTCTAAGGTTTTATTCATTAAACACTATTTTAATGACAATATCCAGGACAAAAGTAACACAAATTTATAGTCACGTATTTCGGTATTATTATTTTCGCCAATAACTTTATTTTGAAAACTATTATAAAAAAACCCCAAAAGAAAATTAAATTAGCTTTGTTTTGATACATAAATGGTTACCTTACGATGCTCCCTTGCTGAGATTATACTCAAAAACAGTATTTAATTTTTCCTGTAAAATTTAGAAATTGTCATTACGATATTGCTCGGTGGGGAGGGCGTATAACTCCTGAACTAACCAAACTATCTAAGCCGTTATATAGCTTTCCTTAAGGTTCATCACATTAATGGTGGGGCGACGCCCTGTTTTTTCAAAAAATGTCTTTTAAAGTCAAATAACTCATAAATGGAAAATAAAAAATTTATAAATCCTAAATAAAAAATTGTCTGGACAACCTCTCAATGTTTTTAAAAGACCTATCTAACAATCAATTCCACGACACGTGCACGGGAGCTACGCCAAAAAAATTTTTGTCACGATTTTATTGTAGCACTTTGTCGAAGTGATAGAAACACATTTCCATGCAAATTTTCATCTTTGTAGCACTAACCGTTTGGACGATAAGTCGAGGACGGACGGACAGACGGTCATGAACTACGGAATCCTAATAAAGAAAAACGCACGAAAACTTGAGTCTTCCCAAAATAAGACTATTTTTCACCCACGAAATCCCTGAAATACCAAATTTCAGCGAAATCGTTAGAGCCCTTTCCCAGTTCACAAAAATATAGATATATTATTAAATACATTTACAAGAATTGCTCATTTCAATATATTATTAATAGATAACATTGATGCTAAAGGCGACATTCGATAGCATTTGACATTTGACATTCACAAAATATTGATAACTAGCCGTCTGTCCCGGCTTCGTACGGAGACTTATTATATTTAACAATAGGTATTTAACAAAAAAAATGTGTGAATTATAACACACTCTTGGCAGACTTTTCACGCTTAGAAAAGTCGATCAAGTCTGCTTAGAAAAAACAATCATTCAAAATCATCCATTTAGGAGTTATGATAGATGTATGTTTACACATAAATCATTTCAAACTTTTAGCAACTCTTTGTGTTGGGGCTTAATAAAAAAAATTGGCCAAGTGCGTGTCAGGCCACTCACAGAACAGGGTTCCATAATCACCTATAATGGTAGGTAGATTGTCCAATAGACGATTGTTATGTTTACTTATTATTTCTTTATTTTTTTACGAAGTTTTCCAAGTCAGTACATTTTACAAGTTGGGCCCCTATGACTCCTGAAATAAAAATAAATATCAAAACCAGTATAGTTTTCCTTAAAAATTCAATATATGGACTATTAACATGATTTTTTTTCAGATTTTTGAGGCAGCCGTTTGACTTTTAGAGGGCGCGGAAGGCCTATTTTTACAAAAAATGCGCTTTAAAGTTGAATAGCTCGCAAACCTAACTCTACCTAACTTGGGTTACCTAACTCGAAAAATGGTTTCAGAAACCTCGCAATGCTTTTAAAGGACCTATCAAATGATACCCCATACGACGGGGTAGACGTGAGAAAAAAAAACATCCCTACTTGACGTGTAGGGGAGGACCTACCCCAGATAAAAATATTTTTCATAATTTTGTTGTAGCACTTTGTCGACGTAATTACAACACATATTCATGCAAAGTTTAAACTTTCTAGCATTAACCTTTTGGACAGTAGTTCGAGGACAGGCTCACGGACGTATATGACAAATCTATAAGGGTTCTGAGTCATGAACTACGGAACCCTAAAAATGATATATGATTAAGATAATTTTGATATCACTAATAATAACAAATATCTGGACATCTTACACACAACATCATCTAGTCCCAACCTAAGCAGAGCTTGTAAACATACTTTTTATTGTAAATACATACATATTTTACATAGAAAACACCCAAACCCTAAAACAAATATTTGCAGATCACATGCCATGCAGTCGTAAACGCTAACCACTTTTTTTTTTTTTTTTTTAACGTGTGGAAATCCCCGCGGACCGTCACCCCGTCGAGGGTTACGGCGGGGTGGTGTGTCGGACTCGAACCGACTAAAACCACACGGTGTGACCCTCTCTGCGCCTTTGTATTGGAAGGAGTCCAGGGAGGGGATTTCCTTCTGGACTCCAACCGGCGCCTGCCCGCACTGTTGCGGGCACCATCTCAAAATTTACTCTCTAATTAGGCAACGTCCGGTCACACGCGGACGTCGCCCCCTCGCGGTTGGCCTCTACTGCGGACGGACGGGAAACCCGTCCCGCCCATCCTCGGCCACTCTCAGGGCGGCATGAGACGCAGGTATGCGCGCCTCCGCCGCCCGGGGCGCCGGCGGCGGATCGGGTCCGATTGGATGGAATCCTCCCGGGCCTTCTCCGCCACCTCCTTCTGCAAGATTACGTCCTCGCAGAAGGTTGCGACCGCGGTAAAACAACTGTCGCTGCCGGCCATCGATCTTATGACGACCGGCAGCGAGAGATCCCCTCCGATGACTGCAGTGAGGACCCGGCGCTGCGCCGCCCAAGCGGGGCAGACCGCCAGCGTGTGCTGGGCCGTGTCCTCACTGCAGTCGCAGTGGTGGCAGGCGGGACTCGGTTCCCTCCTATAAACGCTAACCACTAGACCAACGAGGCAATCAATACTACACATACATACAGGAAACATTGGCCAAATTGTATGTGTTAATGATATGAACTGGAATATAAAGAGTATAGTATTACGGACTATTTTCTAGATTTAGATGTTTTCTACAAAAATGTAGTACATACATCACTTTGCTCTATTTTCAATAGTGTTTGCAGCGTACTTAAAATAGTGATTATCTTGGGTATTTTTTTAACACTTGGGGTTACATTATCGAATTTTTTATAATGGATCCTAACTTTTTGAAAAGTTCTATAGCCTTTGTCCGTCAGGGATAATGCACAATTCATTTCAAACAAACATTCAAATCTTTCCTCTTTATAATATTAGTATAGACATACACAGTAAGCTAGTCGTTCAATAACAAACCTAGTTACGTAATAAACATACTGTTTACCTATAACGTATTAATTCCTAAACCTAGTTAAATATTTCAGTAATGATTTGGTAACATTTCGTCGTAATAGTCGTATTTGAATTTATATGAAAGCATGTACCTTTGATTGTACCTCTTGATTAAAATCATTCCTCGTAACATAACGGAATATTCGACCTAAAAACTAAATTCACGATTAAAACAGGATAAAATAAATTTTATAGGTTTTCACTCTATTACCTGATCACTTTAATTTTTATTTACTCAATATCTTACTACTCAACTAACAATTTTAACCAACGAGTATTCAATAGATTTTCAGCAAAATGGTGAATTCTAATTTATTGTTAGCATTATTCCATGATCACTATAACATACATATTTTTTTCAACAGGACAGGGTACCTCGACTCTAACAAACTTTAAAACTTCGTATTTCACATACCTACCCCTGAATCAAAAATATGATACATACTAGTGCTTTGACTCTGCAACATTTTTTCGAATACAACCCATTGTGCAACTTTATATCAATCACGAATAATTTTAGTACAAATGATGAAATTGGTAGTAGATCCACTCTGATTTCAGCACGAATGGGCTCACTCAACCGGGGCAGTACTACCCTCACACAAAAGAACTCGCACAACTTAAAATGACAGCATTCGTTAAGCCGCTATAGTGCTGCATTCTACACATTCATGTTGTGTATTGATTATCTGTGGGTAACCCCACTAGCTATCTGATGACAGATCAAGCGCGTGCTGTGAGCGCGTGGCTCGGAAGTAGTTGTAATGTTGTAAAAGTTGTATAAGTTTTTGAACAATAAAATAACTGAACTACAAGATTAAGTGTCTTATTATACGGAACATAACATTGGCGACGAGTAAAAGTGACGAACCTACAAGCCAAAAAGATGATCGGCTCTATAGAACCCTATAGGTCTGAGACCGACTTTAAGACGTACATGGAGCGTATGGAACAATTCTTTATAGTCAATGATGTAAAGGCAGACAAAAAGGTGCCACTCTTTTTAACCCTGATCGGCTCAGAAGCTTACGATACCCTAAAAAACTTAAGTGCACCGATTAAACCAGCTAAAACTGAGTACGAAAAATTGGTACGAATTTTAAAAGGTCATTATGTTACCAGCAAATCTGTCATTGCAGAGCGATTTCTGTTTCATAAATGTGTACAGAAAGATTCACAATCGCTTAATGATTATGTATTGGAGTTGAAAGTCAAAGCGAGCAATTGTAATTTTGGCGATTTTCTAAATCAAGCACTAAGAGACAAGTTTGTATGTGGCATCAAAAATGAACATATTATTAAACAGTTACTAGTAGAAAATGAAACCTTAACCTTTGAGAAGGCTATACAAATAGCAAGTACATATCAGAATGCAGAACAAGGTGTACACAACATGCAACCTAATTCAGAATTCACTGTGGGCCGAGTTGTCAGACAGGAATGTACGCGTTGTGGGGGACCACATAAATCGGATTCATGTTTCAAAAAATCATTTACTTACTACATTACTTCAAATGCCGGTTAAACAATGGTACATCACGTAAGCCTGCTAGAAACTTTACTGCACATACTAAAGCAAGAGTTAATAATATGGAACAGTTGCACGAAGGTGGAGAGGAGACGGAGGAAATCATATTGGGAAGCATCATGAAGATAGAAGAGGATCCTGCTTGCATAGAACTGTGTGTGAACTAGGCGGACGGAATTCTGTGCCAGAGGTGGTGAAAATGCAAATTGATACAGGGGCATGTAAGACAGTTATTCATGAAAAAGATTTTAGGAAGTATGAGTATTTCAAGTCATGTCAGTTAGTGGAGTTTTCTGCAAGGTTGAAAACTGTATCTGGAGATATTTTACCGGTATGTGGAAAAATATTTATTCAAATGTGTGCTAATAATGAACAAAAGTATTTAGAGTTGATTGTTATTAACAGTGAAAAGTATTTTGCACCACTTCTAGGGAGAGATTGGTTTGCAGAGATCTATCGTAACTGGAGAAAAAGCTTTATAAAAAATTGTGGGGTTAATAAGGTTACAGGGCTAGTTCAGGCTGTAGATGACAGTGAAAAGGTGTCACTAATAAAAAATTTGCGGACAAAGTATAGGGATGTTTTTAATAAGGACAGATCTTCACATATTGATAACATGAAAGCTAAATTAAAATTAAAAGATGGAGCAGTTCCAGTTTTTCACAAGGCCTACTCTATTCCCTATGCTATGAAGGAAGAAGTTGAAAGAGAATTGATAAATTTGGAAAAATCTGGTATTCTTAGACGAGTACAACATAGCGAATGGGCAAGCCCTATTGTTTTAGCAAAAACTAAAGATAACAAATTGAGAGTATGTGTTGATTACAAGGTGACTGTTAATAAAGTATTAGATGTGGAACATTACCCCTTGCCATTACCTGAGGATATCTTTAATGAGCTTAGTGGTTCTGCTAGTTTTTGTGTATTAGACCTTTCAGAAGCATATCAACAACTTTTAGTTGATGAACAATCAAGAGAGTACTTAACCATAAATACACATTTAGGATTGTATCAGCCTACTCGATTACAGTTTGGTGTGTCCAGCGGACCTTCAGTTTTTCAATATGTCATGGATCAAATTCTAAAGGGACTTAAAAATGTAAAGTGCTTCATAGACGATTTAGTGATTACTGGTAGAAATAGAAAAGAGTGTTATGAAAATGTTAAAACGGTACTAGACAGACTAAGACAATATAATGTACGGTTTAACCCGGACAAGTGTCAATTTTTTAAGGAGGAAATCCAATTTTTGGGTCATCTGGTAGATAAAGATGGAATCAGACCATTGTCAGACAAAATACATGCTATTATGAATGCACCAGCCCCTAAGTCAGTGTCACAGTGGCAATCTTTTCTGGGGTTAATAAATTATTATGGGAAGTTGGTACCATGTTTGTCAGAAAAGTTAGCTCCATTAAATTATTTGTTAAAAAATAATAAAAATAAAAGTTGGGAATGGTCTGACGAATGTAATAAGGCTTTTAAAAACAGTAAACATCTAATTACAAGTAATAAATTATTGGTTCATTATGATAGCAAAAAAGAACTTTATGTCACAACTGATGCTAGTAATTATGGGGTAGGGGCGGTGTTAAGCCATAAAATTGATAGTGAACCTATTTATTTTGCATCTAGTACATTGAATGACGCTCAAAAGAACTATTCTCAAGTAGAGAAAGAGGCTCTGGCAATTATGTTTGCAGTTCAGAGGTTTCATAAATTTCTGTATGGCCGAAAGTTCATATTGGTTACTGACCATCAGCCATTGAAGTTTATTTTCGATCCCTTAAAAAATACCAATTACAGCAAATGCCAGGTTGCAAAGATGGGCACTTTTATTGTCGGGGTACCAATATGACATCTTGTACAGAAAGGGTAAACTTCTGGGTAATGCGGATGCATTATCAAGGCTGCCATTACCCGAGTTAGCTGAGGTTACTGACTGTGTCAATTATTTTAATTTTAGTCAGGAAAATTGCCATTTAAATTTCAAAGAAATTGCAGAGGATACTCAAGAGGAGCCTTTATTAAGTCTAGTCTATCAATATGTTGAGAAGGGATGGCCAAACTATATGAAGGATAAAAACCTAAAACCCTATTTTAATAAAAGATCTGAATTGACTATTTGAACAACAGTGTATTTTATGGGGATCTAGGGTCATTGTGCCTCTCAAATTAAGAAAAAAATATTTAAATTGTTTTCATGAATCTCATAATGGTATAGTTCAAACTAAGATGCTTATTCGAAATTATTGTTGGTGGCCAGGTATTAATGAGGACATTGAGACATTAATTGCACAGTTTAATATATGTCAATCCACCAGGAATTACACAAATAGTTGTTCAACATTTTCATGGGCAAAAACTAATTTTAATTTTGAAAGAATACATATAGACTTTTTCATTAGAAAACTTTCGCCCTTATTGGATTGCCTACTGAATTGGTTAGTGATAATGGACCACCGTTTGCGTCCCAAGAATTTACACAGTTTTTAAAAAGTAATGGCATTAGAGTTCTAAAAAGTCCCCCTTACCATCCACAGTCAAATGGAGTAGCAGAAAGGATGGTACAAACAGTAAAAAATGGGTTGTCTAGGTTAGAAAAGCAGTCAGTTAAATTATCTAAAGAAGTGAGTTTACAAAAATTCTTGTTTATGTATAGAAACACGCCAAATTGTACTGGAAAGGCACCCAATGAAAATATATTTAAGACTAATCCAAGATTACCATTTGATCTAATGAAACCACCGAAAAATGTTAATGTTGAATGTAATCCTGCAAACAATTTATATCAAGTTGGTGAAATGGTCTGGTGTAAGTGTTTTAATAGAAAACTATGGGTAAAAGGTGTTATATCAAAATGTTTGTCCCCTGTTAGATATTTAGTTAGAGTAAACGGTATTGAAAAATATTATCATGGTAGTTCATTAAAGAAGTGTGCTATTGAAAATAAACTTGGAGAACAAGGGTTGGTAGGCGTACAGATTAGAACTAACGACAGGTATTATAGAAACCCTATTATTGATGATGTAAGTAATAATAGAAACCCTGTAGAGAAAGAGAAAGAGAAATAAGGGGGGAGGAGGATAGACAGGAGAGGGAAGAAGAAACTCAATTGCGAAGGTCAAGAAGATTAAGGAAAGCACCGGATAGGTTGAATTTATAAGCGTAAAGAAAGCAAATGTTAAGTAAAAAAATCAGTTTCATTAGGTTATGATTAAAACTTTGTTAAAACTAATTAAGGTGACATTCTGTAAAAGGGGAGGAATGTTGTGTATTGATTATCTGTGGGTAACCCCACTAGCTATCTGATGACAGATCAAGCGCGTGCTGTGAGCGCGTGGCTCGGAAGTAGTTGTAATGTTGTAAAAGTTGTATAAGTTTTTGAACAATAAAATAGCTGAACTTGTAGATTAAGTGTCTTATTATACGGAACATAACAATTCACAATGAGGATGGTGACCCTAAGAAGTGTAGCTTGTAGGTTAATTAAGAGTTGTAGGTTATCACTAGGTGAAAAGAATAATTTAATAGATTAAATTAAAATCATTAGTAGCACGTTAAATATCATTTAACATTTTTTAGGGTTCCGTAGCCAAATGGCAAAAAACGGAACCCTTAGAGATTCGTCATGTCTGTCTGTCTGTCCGTGGGGTTTCTATATGGGTATATATGGGTATAGGTGTTCAAAAATGATGTGAGGTTTCTAATATCATTTTTTTCTAAAGTGAATAGTTTGCGCGAGAGACACTTCCAAAGCAGAAAAATGTATGTGGGGGGGACATACATTTTTATACTGTAACTTCTAAAATAAACGAATGATAAAACTAAAAAAAAAGTATGTGTTGTACATTACCATGCAAACTACCAACAAAAATTGGTTTAAACGAGATCTAGTAAGTAGTTTTTTGTAATACGTCATAAACCGTAAACCGCAATTTACCTTTCATTTAATCAATACACTATTATAAAAACATCGATCAAAGTTACAACGAACTAAAAGAACTTTTATATGATGTTACTTGCTGATATGGAACCCTTCATGGGCGAGTCCGACTCGCACTTAGCAGCTTTTTTGAATTATACAGACGCTACTATCGAAAGCGGTGATTAAATTTAAGACTTGACACTATCAACAACATATTAGCATTTCGTGTAAATTTAAACGTTTTTGATTTTATCTATAAATGTCGACGTTCATAAGCAAATCCCAGAATTTTGGCAACATCTTAAGTATTAAGTACCGTTTGCGATATGTATTTCAGCTTTTTGTGAATAGCATTTATATATTAAACATGAATTTTCCTAAAACTGTTATCACTTTTTGTTATTAACGAAGTTATTATGAATTTTTTCCTAAAAACTAATAGCTTTCTGTTCTATATTTGTACAATAAAATTATCAATATTGGTTCATTTTATTTCAAAAAACTTCGATTAACGGAATGGATATGAATTCCCACAATCATTTCTGCTTCAAAATATTTTTTGTATTATAGAAATTATATAAGCCTTGTTATTAATTAGTTGAACCTTACTTAAGCTTATTAATAAACCTAATAAAACAAAGGAATGATGAATGGTATGACTTATCCTTTGATATTATTTATTTAATTTATATTTTATCCAGTGACAAAGGTGGACTTAATGCCGTAGGTCGACCTTAGCTTAGCTGATGCAGAGCCAAAAACAAGGTAGATGCACACAGCTGATAATATAATTTGAATTATAAAAAAATTACTAGTGTTTATAATAATAACTCCGCTAGTAGTTTATTAATGTAGTGAAAAAATAAGTTTAACACTGATTTTTAGGGTTCCGTAGCCAAATGGCAAAAAACGGAACCCTTATAGATTCGTCATGTCTGTCTGTCTGTCTGTCCGTCCGCATGTCACAGCCACTTTTTTCCGAAACCATAAGAACTATACTTATAAAACTTGGTAAGTAGATGTAATCTGTGAACCGCATTAAGATTTTTACATAAACATGGAAAAAAAACAATACATTTTAGGGGTCCCCATATTTAGAACTGAAACTCAAAAAATTTTTTTTCATCAAACTCATACGTGTAGGTATGGATCTATGGATAGGTGTTCAAAAATGATGTTGAAGTTTCTAATATTTTTTTTTCTAAACTGAATAGTTTGCGCAAGAGACACCTCCAAACTGGAAAAATTAGTGTCCCCCCCCCCCCCCTTTTTTTTTTTTTTTTTTTTTTTTTCGTGCGGAAATCCCCCCGGATACCACCAGTTGATGGTTATGTCGGACTCGAACCGACCAAAACCGCACGCCGCCTCGGGTACTATAAGCCGAGGAGCCAGGTGTACCCTCGGAAGGAAGTCCCTGGAACCCCGACGTACCTCGGGCCATCTACGCCTTGCAGGTGACCCTCTCCTGTGTGAAACCCAAGTTCAGAACTGTCTAAAAGGGGGCGCGGGTGCTTCGTGGCACTGGCGCCGCCACCCTGGCCTGCTTCTGCTAGGGTAACAGATGGCCTCACCTGTCACCCCCAGGCTTGCGCTTATGGAGGACGGAGATCGTTTAACGATCTCCGGCGCCTGAGTCGTCTGTGGTACCTGGCCCGTTCTCGGGCCTGGCGGACCGGAAGAGTTCTAGTGTCCCCCCCCCCCCCTGTAACTTCTAAAATAAGAGAGTGATAAAACTTAAAATAATATACATATGTAATACACTTGGTTGGTATTGGTTTGAACGAGATCTAGTAAGTAGCTTTTTTTTAATACGTCATAAATCGTAAACCGTAATATACCTTCCATTCAATCAACAAACTACAAGAACTTTTATATGATGTTACTTGCTGATACGGAACCCTTCATGGGCGAGTCTGACTCGCACTTGGCCGTTTTTTTTTTTAACTCTAACTTTTTTAACTCACTTACCCTAATAAAAATTAAAAGTTAATTTGTTCCTAAAAGGAAAAAATGTCCACGTAAAGAATAGAGGAATTTGATTTGCTTATCAGAGACTGAGGTCACTAAAACAATTAAAAAGACATTAGTAAACCTTATCAAACTTATAAATTTTATTCTTCAGGAACAGTACATTACACAACGAATTAATAAATATTCCAAAGACGTAGTCGTTTTTTCGCACGAAATACGATAAAATGAGGTCAATGTTTTACCGAAAATCTTTGAAGATTGTACGAAATGTAATATTTCAAAGTAAAGCCTGAAGAATAGTGTTTATGTATGAAAAGGTAAGTCTCTGCCGACAACTTAAAAACAAGTTTGTATTGGATAGGTAAAATATATTAGATAGATTACTGTAAAGTGTATAGATACATAAATAGTTATGAGTTATGAGGCAGTAAGCTGTCATAAATTAGTTGATATTCCCGAATCTACATGCCTGCATAAATTACCGATTTGAGCCACACACTACAACCCAAATAGAAAGGATCTTTGAATCATACACAGGTGATCTCGGAACCATACATTCCCAGTGATCACCAGCATCAGCCGGTATGAGAGGGTCTCGTGGTTCCTCTCGAGGTAATTCTCCATAACGGGTCTTACCGCCGACCGCAATAACGGCATGCTCTGTGCTTGGTAGCCCAAGTCGCTAACGGTGTTGAAATTTCTGATCATCGATTTCTCGAGGTTCAGGACTCCGGTCTAACTCCTACGCCTCCTTGCGCTACTGGTACAAAACTGCGAGGGCTCTCTCCCATATATCAGTACAAAGTTACATCTTTATAGCACTTACAGTTTTGAAGGCAAGTCAAAGACGGACGGACGGACATGACGACACTGTAAGGGTTCCGAGACGTGAACTACGGTACCCTAAAAATATTTATACTTATGAGCAAGACAATATTTTTCTTGTTACTAACTAATTAACTATTTAAAACCGATTACAAAACGGACTCTCCCTCTAAGAGCTACTTACATAATTAATTACGTGAATATTTCATAATTTACACCGCTTACACAGTTTACTGTACTTACAGTTACGATGTAAGTCATCATGTAAATTGTAAGAAAGCATTATTAACATCTTAGTAGACATTTTCTTGTATGCTGTACGTTACTGTTAATTTTCTTATCAGTAAATTTAATTTCTTTTTATTATTTTCTTAGTTACAGTTATTTACACGATACACGTAGTGCACACAATAATTACCCAATTACAGTAAAGCCAAAATAGGTTTATTTTGACTATGGGATGTTGTATCATTTTATTTTAAATATTTCAAATGTAAGGTAGTGTAACTTAAAGGGTAAGGGTAGATAAATCTTATATATAATCATTAAAGAAAAAAGTATTGAATAGTTCTGACACACAACATCATCTAGCCCTAAACTAAGCAGAGCTATGGGTACTAGACACTTATAAACATACATAATATATACATTTTTTTTTGTAAATACATACCCATTATACACAAAAAAAACTCCAAACTCCGAAGCAAACATTTGCAGATTATACAAACATTTGGTCCGGTTTTGTTACATTACAACATTACTTTTTAACCTTCATGTGCATACCTTGCTATAAAAGGAATGTGTTAGAAGTGAAGCAGAGATATCTGAAAGTAGTGGCAAAGTGATAGGAAGGCGTGGCCATTCGCTTATCGTAATAGTGCGTAGAACAGTAACTCTTTCCTTATGTTGGCTTGTACGATTTCTGGAAGGCTGTCTAACTTTTTTAATCCCGTATATATATTTACCTATTCATTATTGTTTATTGTGCACATGTTAACAATAAAAATATCTGTTAACATATGTGTACAATGATTAATGTTAACTTTACGTTTGATTTCGTAACTTTTCTATGAAGTTTTCCAAGTAAGCGTATTTTACATGTTAGGTCTCTGTAACTTCTAAACTAACAAAGTTATCTAGTTATATTTTTCCATTAAAGTTTACCACATAGACTACCATAATAATCAAATTCAGATTTTTTGAGTCTGCCGTTTAGGTTTTAGAGCAGAGGGATATGTTTTAATAACAAAATGCCCTCAAACAGATACCGAAATTTAAAAATTCGGTATTCAAAAAGTAACTTTAAAAAGTTAATAAACTTAAAATCAGCCATTACCCAGTATTATGTGTACTCGAATAACGGCAATCCATATCCATCAATATGTGCAACAATGCCAACAGAACAGAGCTCAGAGCGTTTTATGTTTAGGTTTGCATAAATTGACTTCGCTGCTGAATGTTACTATGTGTGCATACACAAATGCTTGTGACTAAGTTGCTCTACTAATTAAAACATATACCTACCCTTGTGAGCCAACCTTAAAAAATAAACATATGCTGTTACGATCTTTTTTTAGAACTTTTCAATTCTTTCATATTTTCAAGAATCTTTGACCTTTAACATAGCATAGCATGCTGAGTACGGTAACCATCACCTGGCACACCTCAGTCCTGCACATCATCAACCCCTATATTTTTAAATGAGCATCAAAATATTGAAAAAAAAAATCGTTTTGTATATCAACAAGTTTTTTAAGCTTAAAATTTTTATACCATTTTTAAGAAAATTGTCAGGCGTTTTCGATGACAAGTACATGACATGATAAGTACATAACAGATGAACAGAAAAGTTTTTAATATTTAAAATATTATTCTGTAAAGATGAAATTTAAATAAATGTTTGTCTAAACGATTTAAAGTAAGTAGATACAATTACAAGTGGTTTTGGTAAGCCTAAGCCCTTAACTGGTGAGGGGAAAGATGCAATGGAAATTCCTCCTCAAGAGGAAGGATACAATACAAAGGGAGGATGGAGGAAGTCACGACATAATATCATCACCACCAGCCTATCGCAGTCCACTGCTGGACATAGGCCTCTTCATAAGTGTTAAGTTAATATAACCAACCTTAAACTTTTAGAAATATGAACATGATTCAATCTTTTTTTAATGAGTGTAGGTCGCCATCCAGGGTCTTTTCTTCTTTTCCGCCACTTCGTTCTTCAAAATGATGTCTTCGCAAAAGATAACTGTCTCTACCGGCCAGCCGAGTCCTCACTGCAGTCGCAGTAACGACAGACGAGACTCAGTTCCTGCCTAGAGCGCGAGTACTTCCCGAAACAACCGTGCCCGGAAAGGACCTGCGTCAGGCGGGAGAAAAGGCCTAGGATTTTATCTAAAGACCTAAATAGAAGGGCCTGGGAGTGGACTGGTGAAAAAGTGGAAATGGGACAAAAAGGCCTCCGTCTTAGGGTCACCCGTAATGCGCATAACCACCAGGGAGACTCCTGTGGTGGCCAGGCGCGCGGCCTCTTGGAAGTTTGCCGCCTGAGCTAAGACTACAGTCTCATCGGAGACTGTAGAGTAACAGATTGTGCCCAGCCCGGGGGGAGACGCCCTTGTAGGGCCCAGTCGTATGCCATATTCCACAGGAGTAGTCCAAGAACATAAACGTGATTAAATCTGAATAATCTTGTTATGACATAGATCGGGTAGTCGTATTTCGTTGGTGAGTGCGGACAGTGACACATCCATCAGGAAGAGAGTAGTCACTTTGTCACCTAATGTATAAATAATAATAAAAAAATGCTATTAGAATAAAGTAGTGGTATAAAACTAACATAATATGATAATTCTAATCGCTTCTATCTAGTGCTTGCTATGTATAGCACCGATATCTAAACTGTATTACCGTATATTTGTTTATTTATTAGTTTTTTATCTTTTTTAAACCATTGTGTCAAAAATTCTAAATTAAAAGAATGAGAACCATTATCTTAAAAGTGCTCACCGAATGAGCAGTAAATTGCTAAAGCAATCAAAGTTGTTCAATTATTGAACAGCTGCCAGAGGCAACAAATACCAACATGTTACATTTATACACAATATATTCTACTTGCGGCGAATCTTCCACACAAATAAAACGTTAACATACCACGTCAAGGACAGTCCATTTAACTTTAGCTTTTGTTGATCTGGCAGAGGGCGCTTACAAATTATGCCTATTGTTTATATGACCCTGCGTAGGGCTGCCAACAGACAGATTATATTTGTGATGCTATCAATTAAAAATATTACGTGGTTTCTCTTTTATATCGTTGTTGATATTTTTTGTATGCGATGACCTGGATGATGCTAACAGAATATAAGCACATAACAAATTGGCTCATAACATTCGGGACCGTCACGATTTTCAAAACTTCAAGAAAATAATCTACCTTTTTATTTCCAGATCACTAAAATCAATTTAAAAGAATACTACCTAAACCCTATTTGTGTATATTCTATTTAAAAATCATCCTCTAACCCTTAACCGGTTTACTTTGAATCATCAGCTCATCTGAAAGAATACAAATTAAGGTCCAATCCCTTCCTAACAGTCACATAACCTGAACAGGTAGAAAGAAAGTATACAACTAAAGGTAAATAATAATTCCCCAACTCGTAACCTTTAAGGAGTTGTACCTTCCATAATCAGCTCGCCTGAATATATTAAAAAAACTTCTGGTTATACACATACATCATCATTATCAACAGTCCACTGCTGGACATAGGCCTATACATACATAATAATATAATATTTAAAAATAACCTCCAACTCCCTAAAATTTAAAGAGTTGTACTTTCCATCACCAGTTCATGACCATAATATAATGACAACCAGATGCAAATATTTTACTATAATAAATGAATAAATAAATATTTCGGACATCTTACACACAACGTCATCTAGCTCCAAACTTAGCAGAGCTTGTATTATGGGTACGAAACAACTGATATAACATACATAACATACTTTTTTTGCAAATACATACATATTATGAATACAAAACACCCAGACCCCGAAACTATTTGATCTATTTGATGAAATATTTGATCTACCCGAAAATAAAACCCGAGACCTCTTGATCAGCAGCCACATACGCTAACCACTAGACCAACAAGGCAGTCTCTACTCAACAAGTAAATACAAAAAACACATAGTATGTCCCTATAAAATTTAAGAGTTGCTCTCGATACCCTTGGGATCCCATCACCAGATCCCAATATGGTGACGATGGGACCACCTGCAAGCTATGCCTAATCCAATGCAGAAATATTTTTTGAAATAGGTTCATAAATTACGAAATTATCGCTGAACATAAATGTCGAAATTATCGCTGAACACAAAAAAAAATATTTAGAGTCGGTTAAAAATATTGTAAATTAGAACAGAGTTTACTCTGCGATTCTCTGAAACTACAAAGATTATGGTTATGTAGGTACATCATCATCATCAATAGCCTTTAACAGTCCACTGCTGGCCATAGGCCTCTCCTTTGAAAGGAAGTTTTGGCCTACTATACCACGCTGGCCAGACGGGTTGGTAAAGGGTTTGTTTCAAGTTTTCCTTCTCTTGGCAGGATGTTAGCTGCTTATTTTGGGTGACACTTTGTATTCTTAATCCGTCACCACACGGACAACGGTTATGTAGGTACGAAAATTTAAAATTGAGTTTGTGGAAATTCAATGGTACTGCTAAACTCGAATTGATCGGTAATGACCACAGATCATAGAAATACCTACAGGAGATATGCAATTGAGGCGTGTCGCTTGCGAACGCATCTGGCCTCAAAGCGGCTTGATAACATTTTCGGACATTAGTCGCATGTCAACTTGCGACGTCTTCACTGCTCTTGATTTTCGACAAAATGTCGCGTTGTTCAGTGATTTTTCGCAAAAATAACAGCTGTATGGTGAATTACAAGAAAGATGGCATCTCATTTCATATCTAAATATTATAATATTATAGTTTTTCATACTGAATTAATGAAAATATTTTAGAAAAATGATGAAATACCAAATTAATCCCTTTCATTAGGAACTAAAACCATTGCTTGCTTAGTACAAATCGGTCAATGAATCGGCTGGTCTAATAGCGCAATGGATAAGTATTTAATTAATACTCTCACTCACACGATAGTTTCGGGAAGCGGCCGCTGTCGGCCTTTGTGTTAGAGATGTGATGTGATGTTTATGATTGTCGATATTTTATACGATCCTATTAAGTGCGAATGATTTTTAAAGATATAAATAAATTGTAATATTATAATTATGTAAACGTAAGAAAAGTGTAGATAAAATTGTGATTTTTAATTTATTGTGGTACTCAAGCATCATTTATACCTTGATTTTATTTCAAAATTTTAGCTATCCGAAGGTTCCAAAAATTAAAGAAATGTGGATAAATGCGACAGGAAGGGGTCCAAGCTGGTTCCCAACAAAAATAGCACAATATTCTGGTCCCAATAAATTTTCACTAACACGATCAATCGCCAATGAATAACCATTTAATAATACTAATAAAGACCGTAATGGAAAAATATGCAACCGTAAGATTACACTACTTAACTAAGAACGCAACACTTAAACTGTCTAAGCGGCAAGTTTTAAATAAATATTTACATTTTACTGGTCAATAGCATCCTTAACAATAAAATTATTGCAGTTTTACCTGTGTTCTAGTCTAGATTCGAGAAGATGATATCCGGTTTTTTGGTAGTTAATTAGTAAATATTCCAATTATGATAAAACATCGCTTGTATAGAGTACATTCGAGGGAAACTCGTGTTTATTTTTCTTTTCACAGTCAATAAAAACTTTAGGAGAAAGAGCAGATAATACAGCTAACTGAATTTCATTCGATATTTTTATATGATAATCATTTCGCATCACTAGTTGCATAAATTGCACATGTGTGGTTTTACGAAATCCGTAGCTACAGGTAGAAGCGCCGCCTTCTTTTCGCATGTGTTAAATTAGTGGGTTTATTGGTGTCTCTGTAAGTTTCTTTGTGTGCGGGAGAAATACGAGCGTGTGTGCCGTGCTTACAATTTTTGATTTTGTGGTAGTGAAGTAAGTGGGGGAAACGCGGAGACATCTGAACACGAATAAATTTATGTACACAGCTAATCTCCTGTGTTTCTATGATCTGTGTGCTTAGTGCGAGTTTTTTAAACTACTCGACCGCGTTAAAGTAAACTCCAATTTGTACTGAATTGGATCAGCGCCGCCTAGCGGAACGTTTGTAAGACATATTTTGTGAGTGCGAGATTGTTTGTTTATATTACGATCGTGACTGTCGAGTGACTTTATCGAAGTGAGTATTTAAACGAGCTCGAATGACGCTTTTGTGAGTGTGAGTTGCAACGTTAGTCAATTTTGACAGTTGTATTGTTAACTCCTTCACTTTCGAGCAAGTTAACTTTGTCACTTAGCTTTTGGAAGTGAGAGTGAAAACTAACAAAGTTTTTAACATAATTTTTGTGTTGATGATGTACCTATTGATAAATATGATATTAAGATCTTATTAGATTAGCCCGATTATAGGTTCATCCACCTTGTTAAAAGATATATTGATAATGCGATAAAAAGAGTTCCGTTAAACATATTATGGGAAGGATCACTTATCACCATGAAAACCTTTTTCCACTTTTCTGTGGTTTTTGTATCACCACTGCCATCACTGTTAAGCAGTGATGTAAGCTCCTGCCAATGCTGAATGGCCACGATCCTACCTCTTGCATTTCTTATCGGCTTACTAAGGTCTCCATGTCTAGCCAAAAGAAAACAATAACACAAAATATATCACAAGTTTACTTCAACAACTCGCATTCACTATTATAAATATCTTGATTAGGTACTTACTCTTCCATAAAAGTTACTAATAATTCAAATTGATATTGACTTGTTTACATTTTATTTTATCGTTGAGTTAACAATAACAATTAATGCTCGCATAGATTGTTTACAAATCCAACCAAATCAAACAAGTGACGCTGAGCGTACCCCGACTATTTTTGATTATACAACGCCTCTATTGAAATAGCGTTCGAAAATCATTGTATTTAATTTAGTTGGTTTATCGCATGGACTCTATAGTGCTGCCAACATTGACAAAAAAGTTTACGTTCTCACGGTGAGTTAACGCCGATCGACGCGAAAGACTTGGTAAGCACTCACACTCGCGAGTATTCGCTCGTCGATCCGTTTGCCGTAAACTCGATTAACGTGGTGGTTAAGTCATTCGATTTGTTTATTGAAACTCACACTAAGCACACTGTGGTAATGACGTACCAAGTACTCAGATTGTAAGCAATCATCATCATCAACAACCCATAACGTCCCACTGCTGGGCTCGGGTCTCCTCTCAAGAGAGGGTTAAGGCCTTACGTCCCCACGCTGGCCGAGTGCGGGTTGGGGACTGGCAAGACACGTTGTGGCTACGTAATCTTACCGTTGGATGTTTTTAAGCCGCCCGAAGGCCTCCAACTAAGCTTCACGACTGTTACCTTATGACAACAACCGGGACCGACTGCTTAACGTGACCTCCGAATCACGGAAACGCTCATAACATATCATGCCACATACGGTCACCCATCTAGGTCTGACCGCGCCGTAGTTGCTTACCCTCGGTGATTGTTTCCAATCACCTAAGGCCACTCGGCTATGAGCGCTTCAGATTGTAAGCAATATATTCAATTTATCACATAACCTACATTTCCTACCTATATTCAACACTAGCTTTCCGCCCGCGGCTTCGCCCGCGTGGGATTGGGTTATATCGCACGACATGGTTAGGAGTAGCCTGGAGTAGTCTTTCCCAAGGTCTAGACTTCTTACATGATTTTATGCTTGACTAAGATTCCCAAGTTCAGTTCTATCTGTATACCAAATCAAAATCGGTGAAGTGGTTTAAGCGTGAAAGCGTAACAGACAGACAGACAGAGTTACTGTCGCATCTATAATATTAGTAGGGATTACAAACGAATGCGCGATACAATTGTGTGATACAGCTACATCTTTCGAGCTCAAACTTACACCCAAATAGTAAATTCCATGTATATTTTAATATTGATAGAGATAAAATTTTGTGTCTATATTACAACTACTTTTAAATGTTAAAATAATTTATACCAACTGAAATACAAACCATTGCAATTGGAGAGTTTCAGACTAGAGTTTCTAAGTCGAATTTGGTAACAAGCAACAACAACTAATTAAAAAGTGATAAAAACTGGAATAAATAAACATAATATAAAAGCTCAAATCCTTTTGGCCTCATATTTTTAATTGAGGATACGTTAGTTTGCGGGCGAGGAAAATAATAGCAATGCTTCTCGTACAATCACTTTATTGTAGTTCTCGAGCACGAAATACAGTTAGGATATTAAATAGCAGCCTATGATCAATGATTTTGAATAAGACACTCCACCAAACACGTGGTGCTAGCACGAGATGATCCACGATAATTCACAGGAGAGGGTCACTTGACCCTCTCCTGTGTGAAACCCAAGTTCAGAACTGTCTAAAAAGAGGCGCGGGTGCTTCGTGGCACTGGCGCCGCCACCCTGGCCTGCTTCTGCTTGGGTAACAGATGGCCACACCTGTCACCCCCAGGCTTGCGCTTATGGAGAACGGAGATCGTTTGACGATCTCCGGCGCCTGAGTCGTCTGCGGTACCTGGCCCGTTCTTGGGCCTGGCAGACCGTAAGAGTTCTAAGCCTCTCCCCGGTCCCGCTCAGCCATCTTCTTCGCAAGCATGATTTGCTCACAGAAGGAGACAGCGGAGTTCCACGCACTCTCGCTCCGTATCATGGCAGCAATCATAATTATTGACCCCTGCGACGGACCAAGCATGAAAAAATAAGTTCGCCATAATTGGTGACCCCGACAACTGAACAAGAATGAAGATACAAGTTCGCTATAGAGCCGTTTATAGATATGGCGGCTAGCCTCAATGGAGACTACTACTACGTAGGAGATATTATAGTGTAAAAGTATATGCGTAAACATAGGTGCTCTCTTTGTTTCTAACTTTCATAATCGGAGAGGACGGCTATTCAATACGAGTGGGGAGAAATTAGGCGTAGGATCGTCACATGTTCTTCGAAGCACATAGTTTAAGACCAAAAACTTCCAAAACTGCAGGCTGATCTTAAGTATTTCTATAATCAGAATAACACAACAACACTTTTAGACCGATCCAGGATTCGAACCTTAGACTTCTTGATCGGTAGTCGCACACTAGACCAACAATAGAATATTTAGAACGTCCATAAAGGAGATTGTTGAATATATCTAGCGTAAAATTTATTCAAAATCAACTGAAAGTGGTCTGAGGTTATAATGAAATGTTTCAGAAAAATAAACCCCAAAATTTCTGATAGTCCCCTTTGTATATTAAGTATTGCACAATTCATAGGGGAAGGGCGCAAGAGGCTGCGCACTCAAGTGTAACCATGGACCCCAAAGTTCATGACATCGTAAATTCTCTATCATGTTAGTACATATCATTTTAGTAGCGCTTATGAAAAATTCGGAATGCAGGAATTTATTGAAACTGCTACTGTTTATATTTTTTTTAAATATTAATTTGCAGCAAAAAATTTTTCTTTAAAATTATAAACTCCTAGAGTCAGAGTTATATAGTCCTATTTAGAAAGCTTCTTCTTCCCATTTAGTAATCTCAAATACATTTAAACAGATGTCAATTATGATTTCTTTAAAACAGCATTACTGAATATCTTGTATCTACACTACACCACACATTTTTTAGGGTTCCGTAGCCAAATGGGAAAAAAACGGAACCCTTATAGATTCGTCAAGTCTGTCTGTCTGTCCGTCCGTCCGTATGTCACAGCCAATTATTTCCGAAACTATAAGAGCTATACTGTTGAAATTTGGTAAGTCGATGTATTCTGTGAACCGCATTAAGATTTTTACATAAAAATAGAAAAAAACAATACATTTTGGGGGTCCCCATAGTTGGAACTGAAACTCAAAAAAATTTTTTTCATCAAACCTATACGTGTGGGACCTCGTTTTCTAGAGTGGAGACCGCGTCTCGGCAAACGTAGTGTAGGACGTCCACAGGCCAGGTGGAGTGATGATTTGCGCAAGACGGCTGGCAGGAGCTGGATGCGAGTCGCCGAGGATCGAACTGAGTGGCGTGCAATTGGAGAGGCCTATGTCCAGCAGTGGACTGCGATAGGCTGATGATGATGATGATGATGATGATACGTGTGGGGTTCCATGGATAGGTGTTCAAAAATGATGTTAAGGATAAAACTAAAAAAAATATATGTTGTACATTACCATGCAAGCTACCAACGAAAATTGGTTTGAACGAGATCTAGTGAGTAGTGTTTTTTTTAATACGTCATAAATCGTAAACCGCAATTTACCTTTCATTCAATCAATACACTATTATAAAAACATCGATGAAAGTTACAACGAACTACAAGAACTTTTATATGATGTTACTTGCTGATACGGAACCCTTCATGGGCGAGTCCGACTCGCACTTGGCCGCTTTTTTTTAGAAAAAGAAATATAGTATAGACTTTTAAAAGAATGTAGTAAATAAATTGATTGACTATAAAAGGTTTACGGACGATAATTTTACGTGATAACATCATAACAAAACGTTAAATTTTCAATTCACTTTATAAACAGGTGATGAAACAGTTCACGTCACGTGTAGGTTGTTTGCTGCCGCTGTCTCTCTTCTACTTAGATGCATCGGACGAATGGAGTGGAAGAGAGATAGTTGCGCCACAAGCCGTTCGTGCCTTTCTAGCGTTTGTTCCGCGTTCTCGCCAAGCCAGCGTTCGTCAGACGTTATGAAATGAAAAACTTGAACTTTTAAGTTTCCGATAATCTCACTCGCTCCAGGTATTTCTGCGATCTTGATATTGTTTTCTCGGCTCATTAAAAACCATAATGTCCCACTACTGAGCCCGGGTCTCCTTTCAGGAGAGGGTTAAGGTCATACCGCACTTGACCAAATAAATATTATATTACGTGAGCTTGAAACTGAACGAGACCCTTAGAAAGAAGGATTTTTTTTGTGTGACGAACAATACTAAAGAAATCCTAAACATTCTCATCCTAAAGAGCAATTCACGATAATACGCGGAGTATAAACGATCTCTGACGCAGCAACGTACTCAATTTTATTAATAGCATTTCATACTCAAGCTGCGCTGAATGTGAGGATCGGCCGTTAAATGCTCCGTAAAAATAATCGCATAGGTTTACATAATTGGATTGTTACCAAAATTCCATTGTGGTTGAAAAAGCATTTTCGAAAGCACAACCTTCTCAACTTTGGATATGATCACCATTAATAACCTCAATCATCAACATAGAGTCCCACTGCTGGGGTCGGGTATCTTCTTAGATGTATAAAGTCTTACGTCCCCACGCTGGCCGAGTGCGGGTAGGAGATGACAAGACAATATTGTAGCTGCGGAATCTTGCCTTTGGACGTTTTAAGCCGTCCAAAGACCCCCAAATAAACTTCACGAATTTATTTGTTATCCAATGAAAATAGCCGAGACCGACTGCTTAACTTAATCACAAAAACGCTCATGGTATAATGCCACTAACGGTCATCCATCCAGGTAGTGACCACGACTTACTACTTACCCTCAGTGATTGTTCCTTATCAACTAGTGCAACCGGGTTATAGGCGGTTTGTCATGTCCGTCCCTCTGGCTACACATTTCAGCGACTTTAAACCAGTTTTTTTAAAAGGGACATAACGCTCTAACGCTCTAAGTAGTTGAAGATTACCTACGTATATCAACGACAACTGTTTAGCGAGGTAAATTCAGCTTCAAAAAGCGGTCAATTGTAAGATCCAAGTAGACTGGGCTGCGTTTGGGAATTTATGTGTCGTTTCCTCGTCCCAAATACCGCAGTGTCTCAATAAATAAATATCTTTGAGAAAAGTATGTCACCAGTAATAACCTACGGTATAGACATTAGGACGTTTTTATTCACATTTTGTCGGATTGTTATATCCGGTTCTAGGACCAAAAGTTTTAACTAAAGTTGTAGAAAAATAATTAACAAAATATTCCGTTATATATTTTTCATAGGACTCTTAGTCAGAAAAGTAATAAAACAATTAGAAAATGTTTTACCCCTTTTTCCAGATCACTATAGCCATGGTACAAAACTTGCATTTGAACACACTTGGATTTAATATTACCCCTTGATATCTTGGTCAAATGGACAAATTCAAGCCCACACCAAAAAATATAATAAAGAACAAAAGATAAATATTTAAGAATATTTTCATATAGCTTTTGAGTAGGCTCCAAAAAAGGTAGTCCGATAAATGCAGAAGCCATTTGAAGACGAAGTTAGCAAACAATCTTAACAAATAAATACAAGAACTTCAAAACAAACAACATCGAGATTCAACGGGAACGTGTTCATTTTTAACCTTTTACTCACTCAAGCTTTTGTTATCAGCGTGTCCACTTTTAAACAATTTTTCCTTCCGTAAACAATTTTTAATTAATTATAATAAAATAACTGTTTATTATCCTCCGCTGCAGTCCACTGTTGGACATGGGCCTCTTCCAAAGAAACACTACAGAGCCCGATCTTCTACTTTTTGCATCCAGCCACTGTTAGCCCTCTTACCCAAGTCATCCCCGTGGTTCATTTTACGTTGGTTTAAAGTTAAACGTGACATGACAAAATGCAAAGCAAAGCAAGCAAACCTTACTGAACATAAATGTCAAGAGACGTCAAAGATCCATCATCAAACATGGCCGCTATGAGCTGAACGCTAAAAGCTGTCAAAGGCATCCTATGGAAAAACAGATTGAAAAAAACGGATGGTGCTCTACAGTGTTATCATAACATAACATAATATTATTATCCTTACTAATATTGTAAACGCCAAAGTTTTGAGTATGTATGTATGTATGTTTGTTGCTCTTCCACGCAAAAACTTCTGAATGGATTTTGATGAAACTTCAGAATAATACAGCTTACATATCGCAATAACACATAGGCTTCTGTTTACCGCCAATAACGGCTGGCGGAGCCGCGGACAAAACTGGTAATTCATCATCTTAAGTGCGAGACGTATTAGCCGTTTATACTAATGTCCCGCCTGTCTGAGTCTTAAAAGACGTCCTCTGATACATTTTTTAACAGTATCGGGAATATCACATCTCCCTCTCTTACTCCTCGACGCAAAGATATCGAACTTGTTTGATCATTCTGTACTTGAACGGACATAATTTTAGCATAATACAAACTCCGCAGCACCTCGATGTACTGAAAATCAACTTGGTACCGCTGCAGGGAGTTTAGAATGAAGGCCTTTTCATAATCCACAAAAGCGAGACACAAAGGCTGATTATAAATACATAATTTTATTTTGCCCCTAAAAAAAAACAATAAAGGTTTCGGACATATAACCTCATCTAGCCTCAAACTAAGCAAAACTTGTACTATGATCGTTGTTCTAAATATAACATTAATGACATTAAACTTGCCCAAAATTCAGTTGGATAAATATTTTACGTAACAAAGAAAACATTATGATATTAAGAAGCTCAAGCTCAATCTCAAATTAATTTATTTGATTGCAAAAAACCGCCTTTTTAAGGAAAACCTTATAAGTAGAACAGTGAATTATGGTAATTGAACTTATTCTGTGCATATCGATCATTGACTCCCCATCCAAAAAGATGAATCCCCCATTCTACTGTCTCATAATAATCAATCATTTTGATAACCAGCGTATACTAACTACATTACAAGTCATGTACACAATCACTTTATCAAAATATTCTCCGGCACGCAGCAAGTCATTCGCAATATTAACATTCAATGCCATCGATTTTGACAACTTTAAATTGAGAATAACCGATGTGATGATCAGTCTTCATTAGTAGAGATGTATAAAAAACACATAAGTTTTTACTTAATATGTACACACAAATTTAAAGACATTAAAGTTTACATTTAAACGCTTTGTGTCAATTTATGATAAAAATATATTTTAACATAAATTGATGCAAAGCGTCCCAAACTAAAGTCTGAAATAAAACAACTATTATAAAAACAAAAAAACGGCCAAGTGCGAGTCGGACTCACCCATGAAGGGTTCCGTATCAGCAAGTAACATCATAGAAAAGTTCTTGTAGTTCGTTGTAACTTTTATACTAGTGTATTGTTTGGATGAAAGGTAAATTGCGTGTTACGATTTATGACGTATTAAAAAAAAAAACTCATTACATTTCGTTCAAAGGAATTTTCGTTGGTAGTTTGCATGGTAATGTATAACATATATTTTTTTTAGTTTTATCACTCTCTTATTTTAGAAGTTAGAGGGGGGGGACACGCATTTTTCCACTTTGGAAGTGTCTCTCGCGCAAACTATTCAGTTTAGAAAAAAATTATATTAGAAACCTCAATATCATTTTTGAAGACCTATCCATAGATACCCCACCCCACACGAATGGGTTTGATGAAAAAAAATTTTTTTGAGTTTCAGTTCCAAGTATCGGGACCCCCAAAACGTGTGGTTTTTTTTTTCTACTTTTATGTGAAAATCTTATTGTGGTTCACAGATTACATCTACTTACCAAATTTCAACAGTATTGTTCTTATTGTTTCGGAAAAAACTGGCTGTGACATACGGACGGACAGACGGACAGACAGACAGACAGACAGACATGACGAATCTATAAGGGTTCCGTTTTTTGACATTTGGCTACGGAACCCTAAAAACACAACTGCTTAAAGTAATGAACTGCACAGAGAAAAACAAAAAACAAACAATATTTATACTACTCATATACTTACTTGATAAATGTATAAACAAATATTCTATAATTTATTAAATATTATCTTGTAGTATATATTCACTTTTAATAGTATTGTTATTTATTCCAGTAATATTTAATTACTATTTTGCCTTAGGATTTGCTGAGAAGGAAACTCATAAATGTTAATGATCGGTACCCTTAGGTATCTCTGCTTTCCAATATTATGCTAATTATTATTCTATACTAATTATACCGATTTTATAAATACTAAAGTTAGTGAGAATATTTGTATACTTGTTATACTTTCACGCAAAAACTACTAAAGGGATTTAGATGAAACTGTACACAAAGTCTATTTGTGTACAATATAAATAACATAAAGTCTAACTATTTGCCGTGGGAACCCACAATACATTAAGCAATAATGGCAATGGCAGTGCAACACCCAGATGCCGTAATAATGCTGGTAGACGGGCCCCAATGAATCGCTTAGTAGAATCCTATAACACCTATTTTATTTGTATTTATTTTTCATATAAATTGATATATAATGTGACCGTGGGAATGGAGATGACACTTTAAAATAATAATCCGCGATTGGATAATTAATTTTAGTCGATTACTTTAATGTCAAAAGTCATAGACAAGGATCAGAGGTGCCAATGATTTAATCCTATCCCTAAATGCTTATTGTTCCTTCATTCGTTCGTTAGCTCCTTTAAAATGGTCTTGGGGCGAGCAATCTTATCTTAGATCATCTCGTGTTAACACCACATGTTCGGTGGAGTGTCTTATTTAAAATCATTATTCATGGGCTGCTATTGAATATCCTAACTGCATGTTGTGATTGAGAGCTACAATAAAGTGATTATACGAGAAGCATTGCCATTATTCTCCTTGCCCGACAACTCAGGTCTACTCTCAATTGAAAATATTAGGCCTACTAACGTTCCCAATGGAGTAAAGCTTTTACATCAGAAGTGGTATACACAGGGCATCAACTTGAGGAGAGAGTAACAGCAGTGAGCAGCCCGGACGATCAAACTAGCTACAAAACATGGAGATGAAAATCTTAGTTGCTGGCGACTTCTGATCCGCAACAATTCCGCTGATTCGTTTTGACCACGAGGATATGTCATCGTTTTGGCACACAGGGGTACGTGATTTTCCCTATCGAATGTTGCAAACAATGAGAGGAATCTGCAGAGCCCCCAACAAAAAACTTCGGGCAGATCTCGGTTCACTGGCTACTTATGTGAACAGGCTGGATATGTCGCGTCGATTTGTGAAGAGGAGTAGGAGAGTAAATGGAGCTACAACAATGAAGGAGGTGTACATCTGTAAACATATGAATCGACTAGGAGCAAAATCAACACAGAATCCAGTGAGATCGTTTCTTTCTCGTTCTGCTTGTTCGTTAGTGAATAATTAATAGTATGGCCAAGAAGTTCTAGAGTATTTTGCACAGTAACGTGGTATGGAGTGTAGGTAAAAGAAAAAGAAACCGTAATATGTACCTCACAAATACAAAATTGCGTTCGCATACAACATTAACACGATTGCTTTACTATTACATGATGGAACGATAAACGATGAACCAATTATAGGTAGTGATTTTTTAAACGAGTACGTCATTATACAAATAGACATTCAATGTATTGCTTTTTATTACAAAAGGAAGTGAACTTCAGCGAAAAGCATACCCAAATTAAGCTAAGCTCTTGAGGATATAGGTACTGACTTAAACGGTGAGGACAAAATCAAATTAGTTAGAATTCTTATAAATGTTATATTTACGCAAATAATTTGAATTCTTTATCGATGGTACACCAACGCGTCGCGTCTCTACAGGAGCTATACGGGTAGACCCCATCGACCCATACAAGAAGTTTCAAAAACAAAAAAATAGCCTGTCTCCTAACAAATGAGAAACTGATAAAGAAAAAGTTTCAGTCCTCCTAGAAGCGTAAGTTATTCAGGAGAGTTTTTCACGAGATGGTCAATATGGATATTAATGTAAAATCATGAGAACAGAAGTACATTTTCTGGGTCATGTAGTTAGAGCCGGAGTTAGTCGATTCTTCTACCCCGAAGACTGCCACTTAGAGTAGGCCGTTCTTAGGTTTTAGGACGGTTAAATAGGTGCTGACTTCAAATGGTGTTGATATGAGCATACTGTAGAACTTCACCTTATCGGTACTTGCTCCACTAGAGTCAAAAGTTATGTTAAGCGTATAATGCGTACTCTAAAATGTCTACTCACAATAGAAGAGAACAAACCAAACAAAACGTCAAAGCTTCCAGAAGTTCAATTTGCCTTGAATATCACTTGATCCAGAGTAAAAGGCTATACTCCCCTACGGAATTAACGCTTTCCATACTAGCAAATAATATATACTTTCTACTAAATATATATCGACAGTGCAAATGAAATGAAGAGCTTAGGGAGTTTTTAGCCGGCTTAAAATCGATAGCATCAGTCTATAACAGCTACGTTATCGCCAATCAAGGATCGTAAAGTTAGATTTAGAACATTAAATTACTAAACGAAAGTCTCATTCAAATAATGTTCAATTCAAAATTTGTTATTCTCTTTCTTCCTTACTTATATTAAATCTCGTTCATATTCCAACATAATTATGTTTTGTGGTCGCTCCGAGCTCATAATTTCATAATATAATTCAGCTATATGAAACACTAAATAAAGTCAGATTACGGTAAGCCTTATGGCCTATTTATTTATCAAGTAAAGCACTTAGATTACTAATAACCTGCACGTGAAATATCTACCCAAAACCTCTATGGGCATAACTATAACCCATAGTAGGAATAATCTAAGCATGTGATTTTGACAGCTTAAACTAACGTTATGTGCCTAGAGAACGCATCCGCACAGTAGTCGTAGCAATTCGAACGCATTATAAAACAATTCATATTCAAGGGGCCACAATACAAGTTCAAGTTTCTCACCCGCATCACTTCCCAGTCGTGTTAACGAAATAAATAGTACATTGTTTACCGAGGGAGGAAAGGGACCGATTACTAGCGAGGGAGCAGTTTGTGGCCCGAAGGCGCAGCCTAGGGCCACAATACTCCCGAGGTAGGAATGGGACTTTCACCCGAGTGCTACACAGTGCTTTATACTACACCTGTGAGGAACATTTAAAGTATTTTTAAAATAAAATCAAAACTTATGACACCATTTATGACACAATTTAGCTTAGAATTTGACAAATATTTCACGCTTCTTTTGTTTTTTTTTATTCTTCACAAAAGGATGTCAGTGGCACGGCGATTCCATATTTAAATTATATGAAAACTCCTTGACACACAACACATGAGAAATGAAAATTCATACAACTTTCTCTCCCGCTAAAACACGTTAGAAATGGATTTTCATACATTTTTTCCTCCCGCTTATTCAGGTCAAGGAAAAGACTAACTTTCTCTTTTCATTTTCAGGGAATATTGACTACTGTTCCGATCAGGTGTAGTATAAATAATTATTATAGAAACAAAAAACAAGTCTGATTAAAAGTAATGAACTAAAAAGAGAAAAACAACTATCACAATTTCTCTATAAAATTTGACTGACTAATTATTTTGTAAACTTACTAAACACTTTATGGTGCTGCATGCCTGTCTGATTGTGATGGCGGATTGTTAAATATTTCACAATCTTTAGATAATACTGTTACAGAGAAACAAGTTGTAATTCTTTCCGATCAGCTGGGAATAGATTTTGGAAAGTTAATTAAAGGTCACTTAAACTATAAGGTCACAAATTATTGTTCACCAGGAGCAAAGTATAGTAGTTTAATTAGTAAATTAAATAGCATTAGTTTAGATGACCAATCAACGGTTATTGTATTGTTCGGTGATAGCTTCTCAGCTACCAAGAGAGATATAATTAATTTAACAGAGTCTATGATATCCATTAATGAAAAAGTAGGTTGTAAATTTATTATATGTGGTCTACCTTACTCACAGTCTGTATCTGATATACACAACAAGCACATACAGAGCTTGAATTTGTTATTATACAACGCGACTTACCAGTATGGTAAGTTTATACTATTTTTCGACACGAATAAATTTATTCGTAACTTTATTTTAACAAAAAATACTATGTATTTGTCTTCTATTTATAAGCGACAGGTTGCTAAATTATTAGCATTTAATATACACGTTGACTCTGGTACAAATTGTGTATCACAGCAATCTTTTAATGTATATGCTGACTCTGATACAAATAGTGTATCAAAGCAATCGCTTTTTTGTGCCAATTCTGCTAGGATCAATAATGTAGCTCCTAGTTTAAACTAGTAAATGAGACAACGGATAAGCGAACTGGTAGTCTAACCATAGTACACCAAAATATTCAGGGCTTATCGGGCAAATTTCAGGAAATAGAATTATTTTTAAAGACCCACCTTGTTGATGTTTTCTGTGTCACAGAACACTGGTTAAAAAACGACGAACTGATTTTTAATAATGAATATTATAGTATGGTAAGCAAATTCATCAGGAAGAAAGCTATACATGGTGGCTCTATGATTTTTGTTTCTAATAGTGTAAATAGTAAAGAACGCAAGGATATTGTTGCTCGTTCTGTCGAACGTACTATAGAACTCTCATGTGTAGAATTAAAGGAGCATATTATTGTTTGTGTTTACCGTCCACCACAGAGTGACTTTAATTTATTCGAGAATATAATGGAAGATGTACTTAAAGTACTTAGTTATGGTAAAAAGCATGTAGTAGTATGTGGTGATTACAACGTTAATATACTAGAACAGTCACCTATGTGTATTAGATTATGTACTTTATTTAAATCATTTAATTTAAAACATTTGTTTTGTGCACCCACAAGGATAACATCACATTCTGCTACTTGCTTAGATAATATTTTTTGCAACTGTAGTTATTATAATGAGGTTATATTGAGTGATTTAACATCCGATCACTGTGGACAGAAAGTCACTTTTCCTATTCATACAGTGGCTAAAGTAAATAAGATCACCTGTAGGCCAATGAGTACAGCTCGCCTAAACAAATTAAATGAAAATGTTTCTGTCCGTATCACCAATATAGATTTTAGTCAGGATGATCCGAACTACCTTTACGCGTCTTTGTTTAACATGATCAAATCGGAATTTAATAAAATATTCACAACTAAGACTTTTTATAAAAATATAAAAATTAGCTTTTGTGATTGGGCAACTACTGGCATACAAATAAGTAGAGCTAAGTTGTATGAATTGTATGGCATGAAACAATATAATTTTGACCATAAGTTTGTTCAATATGTTAAAAACTATTCCAAAGTATTTAAAAAGACTTGCGCTGCTGCCAAGTCTTTATATTTAAGTAAAAATATTAAACAAGCAGAGAATAAAATTAAAGCCACTTGGAACATGATTAATGCTGAATCTGGGCGGGTCAAGCCACGTGAACATGATTTTGAATTAAGTATTGGTGATAAAACTGTAACTGACAATTTAGACCTGGCGCAAACATTTAATAATTTCTTTGCTGATATACCTAAAAATGCAACCAGCTCCCTAAGATCATGTCCGGTTGATGCTCAATCACTTATGAGAGGCAGTGTGAAAGAGTGTACTGTACCATTCAGTTTTAATTTTATAAACCCCACTGACATAATAAAAATATTTAAGTCAATTAATTGCAAAAAGACAGCAGATTTATGGGGTATTTCTGTTAAATTAATTAATGGCATTATTATTAAGATAGCACCACATTTAGCAACAACATTTAATCGATGTGTTGATACCGGTGTGTTTCCTGATTTGATGAAACACAGTAAAGTAATTCCTTTGTTTAAAGCCGGTTCAAAAAGCGACCCTAGTAATTTTAGACCTATTTCTATTTTACCAGCTATTAGTAAAATCTTTGAAAAAGCCATACTAATGCAATTAGAAACACATTTTAATTCTAATAATCTACTGCATAGTGAACAATATGGATTCACAAAGGGTCGCTCAACAGTAGACGCAGGCTCTAAACTACTTAAACATATATATAGTGCCTGGGAAAACTCGCAGGACGCCATTGGTGTTTTCTGCGATCTCTCAAAAGCATTTGATTGTGTGATGCATAGTACACTTCTGCTGAAACTTAGGCATTATGGCATAACAGGTACAGCGCTTAATCTTGTTGCTTCTTATCTTAGTGAGCGAATACAGTATGTTGATATTAATGGAATAAGGTCCTCCGGATCACCAGTGAGTATGGGCGTGCCACAAGGCTCAATTCTGGGTCCCTTTTTATTTTTGGTGTATATAAACGATTTGCCATTTTCTACTAGTAAGTTATGCGATATTGTTCTATTTGCTGATGACACTTCTCTTATATTCAAAACCAATCGCAAAAACGATTACTCTGACGAAGTAAATAGGTCCCTCGCATTAGTCCTTGACTGGTTTACATCAAATAACTTGCTTTTGAATTCTAAAAAAACCAAATGTATTAAGTTTAGTTTGCCAAATGTAAGGAATAAGAGTACAAATTTAGTTTTAAACAATGAAGTTATTAATTTTGTTGATTCAACGGTTTTTTTGGGAATTACTTTAGATAGTAAGTTACAGTGGGGCGCCCAAATATCGTGTCTCGCAGGGAAACTCAGTTCTGCAGCGTATGCTGTCAGCAAAGTCAGGCAGCTTACGGATGTGGAAACAGCAAGGCTAGTATATTTCGGTTATTTCCACAGCGTCATGTCGTATGGCATTCTGCTATGGGGCAAGGCAGCTGATATTCAAACAATTTTCATTCTCCAAAAACGTGCAGTGCGTGCGATTTACAAACTAGGTGCACGAGTTTCCCTTAGAGAAAAGTTTAAAGAGATAGGCATTATGACAGTTGCATCACAATATATATTTGCAAACATTATGTTTATAAAACAAAATATGCATTTATATCACAGGAATAGTGACGTTCACTCGGTGAACACGAGACATAAGCATAAATTAGTAGGTCAATATCATAGGCTACATAAAACGCATAATTCATTTATGGGTCTTTCCGTGCGATTTTTTAATAGGTTACCAGCTAGTGTTATGAGTCTATCAGTGGAAAAGTTTAAAAATGTAGTCAAAACTTATCTTATACGTAAAGGTTATTATACAGTTGACGAATTTTTAAATGATAAAGAAAAATGGTTTTGACTACTTGCTCCTTATCATTTTATTCTACTCATGTGAATGTTGTTATCACATTGTTTAAGAACATGATTTTACTTTTGTAAGTAAAGATTCTACGTGACTAATAAAGGCCATTCTTCTCTTTCTTTTGATCTTATAATTAATATTTTATATTTAATCTTTTGTTACCAGTAATTTGGCCAATATTTGAGCACATATAGTTTTTACCTTTGTTGTAAGTAGATGCTCCTACTATGTTGTACCCACTGAGGCTTTTGTTTTTTTTTTTAAAATTACCATAAGTTCTAATTTTTAATCACTATAATTTGCATCAGTCCTCTAACATGGTGTATAGTATATTAGTGGCAGCACCTTACCCCCATATCAGGTTTATTATATTAACACATTAAAACTATGTAAACATTGGCGATTTGAAAGGAGTGGCCGCGAGTTTTTATTGCCATGTTCTTTTCTCCGGCTCTACCTATTGTTTGCGAACATGGCATAAATGTACATGTAGAATCTTGACCTGTCACAAGAGATGTATTGCATCCTAAGTGAATAAATAATTTTGAATTTGAATTTGAATTTGAAAGTGACAAATGTAGTTTTGGTTGATAATCCTTTGCCCGTAGGTCAAAAGTATTAATTTTACATTACTATCTATGAGTGAACAATTTATCACCCCTGTTTCACCACCCTTAACGAAAAACTTTTTTCCAAATTTATGTGTTTGTATTTTAATAAAAACAGAACTATAAAAAGGATTTTAAGGACACTTGATTCAACAACGTTACGTTACTCTGTTTAATTCAGTGTCCTGAAAATCTAGTATCATACGTATTTTCCGTATGATATTTTTCCTACTTAGGTTTTACTTTTTACTTTTTTTTATTTTAAATGTTTTGGTATATTTTTAAAATATTAATTTATTTGTAAAGTATATAGAATACCATACAAATATCACAATTATCGAATAAATACGGACAGTCACGAGCAAATGCTAATAATATACATATTTTTGAAATATATAAGTAACGCTCTATGCAATTATGCCAAACACGGCATATTTTTAACACAGTATATTATGATCGCTAGAGGGCGCCACATTAGATTCAGTGACACGTCATAGCCTTTATCTAGCGGTCGATCAAGACGCTTCTAACGATATCCTATTTTTAAAGTTCTAATAAGTAATTGAGGAGCTATGAGGGAACAAATGAACATACGTACAAACAAAGCCTATCAAAATTGTAACCCTCGATTGGTTCTGTTGTAGTCGGATAAAATCAAGAAATGCTAATATAACCAAAAAGAAATTCTACATCTTGAATAAAAACACAATAAATAATACAAATATTAAATACATCTAAACAATTAAAAGTAATAAGAACGCAATATAACCAGGAAATACAGGAATGTACCCACCTAGGAGCCAGCAAGGAATTCTTGAAGAGAATTTCATTAAATTCCCTTATCTCTTATTGATATGGGCGCCTGACGCTCGAGGCTGGGTAGCACTTTATTAAGAAATCATATGAATGTCGACGGGAATGAGTGTACGTGACGATACGCCATATTGCCGACGCTACGCTATTATCAATGTACAAACGGATGCGAAACCGGTAAAGTAATCTATATCTTTTGTTTTATGCATTTTGGTCTTCAAAATGAGATCTCAAGATACTGTCAATGAAATGTCAACGTTCATTTTGTTTTTCAAGATTACATCAACATTCAGGTTTTAGACTTTCACGACTTTTATATATACTCATGTTTCTACCCGTGACCACGAGCGGCATAACCCGTTCGAAGCGTCGGAAAGTAGAAGGTATCGTAGTGTTTTTAATTTTATCACGAATAAGTCCCGTTTGAAAAACATGAGTATACATCAACAATGACATTCAAGGGGCCAGTAAGTTGGTCTAGTGGTTAGTGACGTTGACTGACGAACAGGAAGATTCGATTCCCGTCCAGGACAAATGATTCATTGAGGACAATGAACACGATCATATGTTCTATTTTTATTTATATCTCAATACATCTATAGATATAAATAAATAAATTGTAGTGTCTCTATGGCATATAAAACAACAGTTTTTCACTAAACGCATATGAAGTTATAGTAGTATACGTACTTACAACAGCTGACAATTTTTTTTCTTGCTCTCCGTCTGTTTGTTCCGAAATTAGTCTCTGGAATGACGGGACTGATTTTAACAGGATTATAAGGAGTACTCCTTCTAAACTATCTTTATACCGCGGCTTTACCTGCGTTGGTTCTTGCAAAGGTACAGCTAGTATGTAACAATACAATATTTAGAAAAAAAATACACTCACCACCAACCAAGACTTCGTGGAAATTATAATTCTTCGGAGCCTCACTTTAAAACAATTCAAATGTTCACTCAATACTGTTGTAACAAGAGTCTCCTTGTTGAAACATGCAACATAGCGTTGGATTTCTGATTTTACATTAACACATTAAATACAAAAAAACTTAAACAAAAATATCTTTAAACTCAATAACGTACCAATGAAATCAGTAAAATTAACAGTAATTAAAAGTTATAAGCGCCAGCTAATTTTTCGCTCAAAACTTCTACGTTTCAAAATTCGACTTCGTTTATTTTTCTTTTCCTGAAAAGTTACCTACACACAAAGTTTAATTAACCTAATGTAAGGGCAATGATGTATAACTCTTAATTATGAATTATAGATTGTCACAAAGATTTTATTTCTTACAACGCTACCTATATGTAATTTATAATTAACAAACGCAATATAAACCTAGTTTGTCGAGTAGCTGACATTTAAAAGTTGTTGTTGTGATGATGATATAAAATGTAGTACGTAATTTAACCAAAATTAATAAAAAAAAATGCGTAGATAATGTTAGCCTAAATAAATGGCACAAAACAAGAAGTATGATTATATATTTTTAGGGTTCCGTAGCCAAATGGCAAAAAACGGAACCCTTATAAATTCGTCAAGTCTGTCTGTCTGTCTGTCTGTCTGTCTGTCCGTCCGTATGTCACAGCCAATTATTTCCGAAACTATAAGAGCTATACTGTTGAAATTTGGTCAGTCGATGTATTCTGTGAACCGCATTAAGATTTTTACATAAAAATAGAAAAAAAACAATACAGTTTGGGGGTCCCCCATACTTGGAACTGAAACTCAAAAATTTTTTTTTCATCAAACCAATACGTCTATGGATAGGTGTTCAAAAATGATGTTGAGGTTTCTAAAATCATTTTTTTCTAAACTGAATAGTTTGCGCGAGAGACACTTCCAAAGTGGAAAAACGTGTCCCCCCCCCCCCCTCTAACTTCTAAAATAAGAGAGTGATAAAACTAAAAAAATATATATTGTACATTACCATGCATACTACCAACGAAAATTGGTTTGAACGAGATCTAGTGAGTAGTTTTTTTTTAATTATTTACTTATATATATATATATTAATTATTTACTTATACCTATTTACGTCATAAATCGTAACACGCAATTTACCTTTCATCCAATCAATACACTAGTATAAAAACATCGATGAAAGTTACAACGAACTACAAAAACTTTTATATGATGTTACTTGCTGATACGGAACCCTTCATGGGCGAGTCCGACTCGCACTTGGCCGCTTTTTTTTGAATGGCGCAGCCAAATCAAGCCTCATATGGTTAAACCTAAACAATACAAATACTCAACAGATGAAATAAAAATAAATCAGTAATCTTACAGAACGCACTTCAAAGCATGATATTTTATTAAACTCGTATATTAAAAAAACATTGTATGTAGGTATATTAATTAAAATAAATAAATCTACATTTCCAACTGCTGGCACATAACGCCATTTAGATTAACGAATTATAGCTTGTACTATGACGACACCTTGTGTCGAAATCAGCCCGACTAAAACCATACAATGTGACACTGCGCATGGAATAGGAGGGGCTCGGGAACTAAAATAAAATATCCATTAGTAAACACCTCAATTACTTTAGTTGCTTAAACAAATAGCAGTAATTAATTAACAACTGAGATGTCGAAACCCAATTTACAAACAGTAAGAAAATAATTAAAAGGTGGATGTTATTTCTTCATCTATTTCTTCCAGTCGATGGATCTTGTTAACTGTAGATAAACCAGCCCTTATTTTCGATTATTTTGTAATAACTTGAATAAAACATTTAGGTACTATCTTATCTCATTTTCAAAAATCATTATTGCAATATAATACTTAATATAAAAGTCAATTATTGATTAATTCTCACAAGGTTTACTTGTAAAAATTTAGTTTTAGGTGTGGGTTAAAATATTATTTTAAGCCTTACGGTATGCATTGAATAAACCAAGCACCGAGTAACTACAATGCATTGGCGTTATGAAGCGTATTTGCACTATGAGCAAGGAAAAAAAATCCAAATACAATTTTACGACAAATTTTGCCAGTGCCATATCAATCCCTCCAATCATGTCACTAACAGAAACTGCACTCGTCTCGGGAATAGAAATAGGAGAAAAAAGCCAGTTTCCATAATGAGTGGAGGTTATCCGTAAAATCCAAAGTTCGTAACTTTAAGAAGCTGATGAAATTCGACTTGAATGCAAAATGAGATACTCTTGCGGTTATTGTAACGGCGGTGTGCGACGTTAAAGCCATTAGACTGTACATAAAAGAACTGATATTAAATTAAAATATTAAACTTTAAAAATACATACAGCAACATGTCACACCAATGCTTAAAAAATAGATTTTGGTTAACATGCCACACTGGGTAAACAGCTCGTTATAGGCCTGACCCATTGGTTTGCTCCCTTAATCGAAGATTTTCATCATCTGCCTATAGCAATCCACTCCTGGACATATTACAATCTTCAATAGAGCACATATTATGTGTTTATATATTTTTATATTAAAACGAGAATAAGATGATACAACAAACCTGCGTTGAGCAATTATATGAAATATTTTTAAGCCAGTAGCGTTCCCATCCAGGTAGTGTGATGCCAGAAGCCAAATTATAATGCTAGAGATATATTCAAAAGATGGCAATGTATTTGTGCTACTTAGTAAAAAAGAATATAAATAAGACACAAAAATTTCAACAATTAGTTAATTTGATTTAGAAAGGTCCTGTAGAGGCTAACCACAACATTCGCTTTAGTCTATTTAACTCGTGTTGTCAAGTATTTTAGTGGGACTATTTCCTGGAAATCAATTAAGGTTTTCAGCAAGTAAAATTCCGTTATATTCTGTTGTTAAATGGTAGTCAATTTGGAACTCTTAACTTATTAATGAAATCAATTTGACAATATAACTGTTATCCGTGACGTCATGAGTGGATAATAATTAGAGGAGTTTTCCAAGATGTCATCAAGTTTTGTAAGAGTTTTATTATCATCAGCTGACCGCGCGCGCGTAAACTTGTGACCGACTGATTACGAGTGTGTGAGGGACCTGAATTTTGTAAAATGTTGCTCCTGCAACATAGTAATTAATGAAGTGTTAGCTTTTGTGCACAATAAAATGAATGTGATGGATGAAAATACCCTAATTAGAATCTGCAGTACAGCATTTAACTCGGA
This sequence comes from Phragmatobia fuliginosa, assembly GCA_932526445.1. Classification (NCBI taxonomy): domain Eukaryota; kingdom Metazoa; phylum Arthropoda; class Insecta; order Lepidoptera; family Erebidae; genus Phragmatobia; species Phragmatobia fuliginosa. Next base: position 6,335,504 of record OW052064.1, on the reverse strand, counting down.
GGAGATTCTAAAGGCTAAAAAGCTACTATTTGAAGCGTTATCGAGTAAAAAAATGAAGTCGCGTCGTAGAGAAGGTAAAACAAATAGGGATTTAGAAGATATTATCGAGTTACTGAAATTAACGGACGCAACGGATCCCGAAAAAATCCCCATATTCGTGGCAAAGGAACTGCATAAACTTCCTCCTGTAACCTTTGACCACCTTGATGCGACTCGCTTACTTAAAGATATACTTTGGCTGCAACAAGAAGTGAAAATGATAAAAACAGATTATGTTTCTAAACAAGATTTAAAATATATAAACTCGCGAGAACTTAATGACGGTAGAAGCTCGCAAATATTTTGCGATAACAGTAGTATGTATTTAACAGAAAAAACTCAAATGGATCATGGCCTGACTTGTGTACAACTAGATGGCAAAGGTAGGAAACATCAAGAAAATTTGTCAGAGGAGATTATTGTTACAAACTGCAATGGTGAATCATCTCGGCCTACCCAACAGATGATTTCTAGTGTCGAGAATGTCGCTGTCTCGCTTGTGCCTATACAGGGCGGGGAGTTGCTATCACCGTCGGTGCGTGTTGAGGCCGGCACCGCGGTTTCTACCGAAACAACTACATCGAAGTGCAATAATATTGCAATAAAAGAATGCGAGGAGGCGCACACTGAGGTTACGAACACTGATTCTCTGCCTGTGTGTCGTCGGATAGAGGACGCTTGTAGTCAAACCACTGATAAAACTACAATAACATACGGTGAAATCACCAACTGTAACAGCTCTAAAATTGAACATAAGACAAAGAAAACAATGGCAGAAGTTCTCCAGGTACAAGGCGTATGGAATTATAGAGAGAAGAATAATAATAAGGAATGGCAAGTTGTGAAAAGGAAACATAAAAAGTTTATAAGTAATACTGGAACTTATACAACAAATTTAGACTCTAAATTCAAGGCGGCTGAGTTCATATTACCAATTTACATATCTAATGTATGTAAACAAACTTTAGAAAAAGATATTATTGATTATATTTTCAGTAAGACTCAGGAAAGCGTTAGCCTGGAGAAAATACATTCGAAGAAGGAAAAACACTACGATTCGTATAAGTTGTATGTTCCAAGAAGTAAATTACAGATGTTTTTAAATGACGACTTATGGCCTGAAGGTATTTGTTTCAGACGTTTTGTTGTCTTTAATGACAAGATAAGACCGAACAGGAATGCGATCAATATGGAAGAAAAACAATAATAAATGTAATGGATTCCAATCACTGCACTGCACGGTTGGCCTAGTGGCTTAAGCGGTCGCCACGCCGCTTCCTACTACGCCAAGTGTCGTGGGTTCAAATCCCACGTAGGACAACACTTTGTGTGATTCACAATTTGTTGTTCTGAGTCTGGGTGTTCTTTGTGTCCGTTTCATGTATGTTTGTAAAGTCCCCCGCGACACAGGAATTTATATTCCTAATGCGGGAGTTGTCTTTTTTAAAAAGAAAAAAAGAAAAGAATCAAGCTACAAATAAAATGTGTTCTTTGGTAACATTTAATTGTAAATCTATTAAACGTTCTATAGATAATGTGCGACAATTATGTAGATCAGCTGACATAGTGGCGCTTCAGGAGACGTGGTTGTTGCCACACGATATACCACTGCTGGGGACTATTGACAGCAATTTCGAGTTCACGGGTAAGTCGGCTGTCGATACATCAGCGGGGATGCTCTTGGGACGTCCTTATGGTGGAGTGGCATTGCTATGGCGAAAGGGCGCATTTCAGTCTGTGTCGGTTGTGAGATGTAATAGTGTAAGACTTACGGCTATAAAAGTGACTACGTGTGACAGATCTATTTTGGTGTTTAGTGTATATATGCCTACCGATAACTTAGAAAATATGGCAGAATTAACGGACTGCTTATGTGAAATGAGTGCCATAATTGTTGACAATGACGCAGAGGCCATATACATGCTTGGTGATTACAATGCTCATCCGAATCAAGCGTTTTGGCAGGAATTGTGTAACCTTTGTACTGATCAACAATGGGTATGTGCCGATTGGGAAATGCTTCGTTGTAACAGTAAGAATTATACCTATATAAGTGATATAAACGGAAGCAGACGGTGGCTTGACCACTGTATTGTGACCAATGCTGCATGGCAGTCTGTTGTGAGCATAGACATAGATTATGGTGTTTCCTGGTCTGATCACTTGCATAAGATTATTAAATGTAATTTACAGATGTTGGTACCGAAGAATCGGAGCGATAGTGCTGAGTTGAATAAAATAATATGGGGTGCGCGCAGTGACGCACAGTGCGGTAGATACCATGATCTTTGTCACAGCTACCTCAGAGAAATACAGTTCCCCGAGATGTATATACAGTGCGCGGACAGAATGTGTAACATTACTGCACATAAAAAGGGACTTGATAAGTTGTACAATGAAATTGTATCCGTGTTGTCAAAAGCTGCCATTGTTACTTTTGGTTGTAAGCGCCCTCGAGGGCAAGCCCGTGTGGTTGGATGGAACAGAAATGTACGGAACGCTCACAGGGACGCCCTAGGGAAGTTTAGGTCGTGGAGACTTAATGGTAGACCGTCCACGGGTCGCATATGGGAAGAAATGCGTGAGAGTCAGAAAATTTTTAGAAGCAAACTCAAGTGGTGCCAAAAACACCAGGAGCAGTTAAAGATGGATGCTCTCGCGTCACAGAGATCTTCTAATAATTTTGCTAAGTTTTGGAAGTCCACCAAAAGGCTTGATATCAAACCGGGCCTACCTGTGAGCGTAGGTGAATGCACAACGTCCCAGGGCATCGCGAATCTCTTCTATAAGAAATTTAAAATTTCATCTTCACTGGGACCTTCCAAAAAGTCGGTTGATGCTGCAGCCACTCAAGGTAAGCCTAGAATATACTTTTCGGCTAAACAGGTGGCCAGTATCATAGCCAAAATGAGTAGAGGCAAGTCACCCGGTCATGACAGCCTCAGTATAGAACACCTCAAACATGCAGGTGTGCATTTGCCTAGTTTATTGTCCATGTTTTTCACACTCTGTACTAGCCATTCGTATTTACCGTCAGAAATGATGAGGACTATAGTTGTACCGATTGTGAAGGACAGGACGGGTGACATTTCGGATCCATCCAACTACAGACCTATCTCTCTGGCAACAGTGATGGCGAAGGTGTTGGATAGTCTGCTTGATATCGAATTAAGCAAGTTTATAAAACTTAGTGATGCTCAGTTTGGGTTCAGGCCTAACCTATCCACGGAAAGTGCTATTCTGACGCTCAAGCAGACTGCACAATACTATGTAGACAGGAATACCTCCGTATATGCGTGCTTCCTTGATCTTTCTAGGGCATTCGACCTTGTGTCTTATGACGTCCTTTGGCGAAAGATGGGGGAAGTAGGCATACCCATCGAACTCACAATGCTATTCCAATATTGGTATAAGCACCAAATTAACAATGTGCGTTGGGGAGATGGCCTGTCTGAGGCCTATGGATTAGAATGTGGTGTAAGGCAAGGGGGCTTAACCTCCCCTAAGCTATTTAATTTGTATATGAACGAGCTGATCGTTGAGCTCAGTAGTAGACGTGTTGGTTGTTGGATAGACAACGTTTGTGTAAACCACCTAAGTTACGCTGATGATATGGTCCTACTGGGACCAACGGCCAGCTCGATCAGAGAACTGTTAAATGTTTGTGAGAAATATGCAGTGACACACGGCTTAGTGTACAATGTAAAAAAGAGTGTTTGTATGGTCTTTGAGGCCTCCGGTGGGAATGTGCCCCATGACCTAGATATTAAACTGAACGGAGTGAAACTCGAAAGAGTCTCTCAATTTAAATACCTTGGGCACATAGTTACTGGAGACCTCAACGACGATATAGACATCGAACGTGAACGAAGGTCTCTGGCGGTCAGAGGCAACATGTTGGTGCACAGATTTGCTCGTTGCAGTCGAGATGTGAAAATTACTCTCTTTAAAGCATACTGTCAGGTCCTATATACGAGTAATCTGTGGACCAGATATACTAAGAGATCGCTTGAGAAAATAAAGGTGCAATATAATAATTGCTTTAGGATGCTGTTGGGACTGCCGCGTTTTTGTAGCGCATCCGGTATGTTCGCTACAGCGCGAACTAACAACTTGCAAGCAGTTTTACGAATTGAGAACCTGTTCCTTTTATAAAATCGGTTAATTAGCTCAAACTGGGTTTCCTCGAACTTATGATTGGTCTCCTACACGTACGCCTATTACCTATTTTGTCATCTCCTTAAAGATTTATTTTCGTCACAAAAATATTCACTCATTCATTGACTGTCCTGCTGGTCTAGTGGTTAGCGTATGCGTATTCAAAGCATTGTACTTGTATTGTAATATGAGTTTTCAATAAAATTATTATTATATATTATATTATATTTACAAAATAAAAAGTATGTTTATGTCTTTATATCAGTTGTCTAGTACCCTTAATACATGCTCTGTTCAGTTTGGGACTAAATAATGTTGTGTGTCAGATGGCCGATATTTTATTGTTATTATACTCTTTCTTCCACCTTTTGATAACGAGAGCCGTCAAGTTGCTTACCCGGTTGTTTTAACATAGCACGAGCACTCGGACCCCATAAACCTAGCGTCTCTACCCCAAACGGTCAAAAATATAATTACCTATTAATAAATAAATAAAAAAAGTTAAAACTAAAACCCAACTACGACAGAAAACGACAATAAATCTCTTCAGCGTCGTTTTTAGTCGTAGTTGGATTTTAGATATAACTTTTTTATGTACCTATGTATTTGCGCACATTTTTAGGGTTTCGTAGCCAAATGGCAAAAAACGGAACCCTTAAAGATTCGTTTATTATTTCCGCAACTATAAGAGCTATACTGTTGAAATTTGGTCAGTCGATGTATTCTGTGAACCGTATTAAGATTTTTACATAAAAATAGAAAAAAAAACAATACATTTTGGGGGTCCTTGGAACTGAAACTCAAAAATTTTTTTTCATCAAACCTATACGTGTAGGATATCTATGGATAGATGTTTTCATAAATGATGTTGAGGTTTTTTAATTATCATTTTTTTATAAACTTAATAGTTTGCGCGAGAGACACTTCCAAAGTGGAAAAATGTGTGTGTTCCCCCTCTAACTGCTAAAATAAGAGAGTGATAAAACTAAAAAAAATATATGTTGTACATTACTATGCAAACTACCAACGAAATTTGGTTTGAACGAGATAGTGAGTAGTTTTTTTTTAATACGTCGTAAATCGTAACACGCAATTTACCTTACATCCAATCAATACACTAGTATAAAAATATCGATGAAAGTTACAACGAACTATAAGAACTTTTATATGATGTTACTTGCTGATACGGAACCCTTCATGGGCGAGTCCGACTCGCACTTGGCCGCCTTTTTCATAAACTAAGTTTATTTTTCTGAAATAACATGTACAGAGTATTTATTCATTATTTATTTACTTTTATAAAATAATCTTATTTACTTTTATAAAATATTTTTATTTCTCTTAAAACATAAAACACACGCGTATCAGAACATCTGGCATTAAGTATAAGAAAAATCAGACAATTTTGGGAGTGTGATTTATTGAACATTAAGCCAAACATTTTCAAGTACCTACCACAAAATAGGAGACGAGAAAACATTCCTATTTTTTTCGTATTTATGACGACTCCCGCAGAATATTTTTCCTTGACATCAACGGTTTAATATCTGAGTTGATTTATATAATAATAGACTAAGTTACATTCTGAAAATACCAATTCTAATCTTGTAGGCTTCGAAAATAATATCTAAAAGCAATAATTTAGATATTTTTTAAGAGAAATCTCACATTTATTTCTTAATATTGTAGTAGCAGTTGTGTTAAGGACATAAATCTCGACTGTAGAAATTCTCCCTGTTATTTTGAAAGAAGGGTCATGGAAAAGGTCACACCTCTAGAGAAGTGCTGACAACAATCGTAGATGTAATATTAACATCATTTACTAAATCAGCAAAATCTATCTATTCATGGATGACTTTGCATTTGCAGATGAATATGCTAAACTAATATTGTGTATAAGCTCACTGCTTCTAGAAAATGAATGAAATGGAATTGAGATCTATCTATTAATTACGTTATTTAAATAACGTGTGCTAATGGCTAAATGTGTGCTATGTGATGCTCCTTGCTCTCAAAGGAATATTTCAATTCGATGAACTTTATTTTGTAAGATGAAGGGTATTGAAAGTAATAGCTTCTAAATACCTACTATATTCGAGGAATACGAGACTAAGCCACTTTACGCGGTGAATATTTAATTTTGCGGTGAATGCGGTGTTTGTTTATTTGTTTATCAGATTCTCGAAACCCTTAACGGGACATTCTGAAAAAAAAATACGTTTTGTCTATTAAATACTACAGTCTCTTACTCAAGTTACTAAAATTGGGTACCTTTATAACAAAACGTATGTAGAACAATGAATAATATCATGAAACGTATTTTGAGACGTTACAAGGTTCCAAGTCAGTTTTTACGTATAAAGCACATCATATTTTTAACTCCGTATTTTTTTCCTGATCTATTTTGCAAGATAGTTTTTTTTCCTGGAACAATTCGAGTAAGCGGTTCTAAAAAACAATAATTTAAACTATAATTTTTCAGGCTAGAACTGAGCTGAAAGATTTTGTACATGTAAAAATTGGGTTCTATAGAAAAAGCCTATTTTCAGCTCAAACTTCATCATAACCAGCAGTCGACTATGATGTCACAGTCAACTGCTGGTGATGCTGAACTTCTAAAAACGAATCCATCAATGTGCTTCTAGAAATATCAATTCAATTTTAAGTATTGAATAGATTCTGTCCGTTGCAGTCCGTACTTAATTGACACATCCCCGTTTATTTGGTTTTAAACTGACACTGACGGTTGCATTGGCGTAAATAGTTTTCATTTTATATGGCATAAATCAACTATCCCATTATTACTTCATTAGTTTCGCCTGTTTATAAGAACTAAAGGTCTAGACTAGAGAGGACTAAACATTTAATCAATCATGGTCGAAGTTCAACCATATTTTATTAAATGTTTTTGAAACGAAGTTCCTTATGGCGCGTTGCGAATAAAGACCGAAAAAAATCATAAGAAAACGTTCCAAAGAAGTGTAACGACACTTTTGCTACGGATGTAGCATTTTTGCTACGACCGTAGCACGTTCTGCTACAGTTGCTACATTTGTACGCCGTGCGGCGTGCGCGTGTTTCTCTGTCTCTCTCTCTCTCTCTCTCATCGAAAGCAAGCCAGTTTGTTGACACTATATGGTAACCAGAGTCTGATGATGGATCTGGAAGGTGGCCATAGGAACCCCATCGAGTTTGGGCTCATTTAATTCGTCTTGACGAGGTACACAGAATACATCTACTGACTAAGTTTTAACGTATCTGACATACGTCTCTGACATACGGACGGACAGACAGACAGACAGACATGACGAATCTATAAGGATTCCGTTTTTTGCGATTTGGCTACGGAACCCTACAAAGAGCACAAATGTAAGGCTTCTAGAACATATAGTGATTATATTTAAAAAAGTGGTCTAGGAGCCTCGGTTTTGTGCCAAGACAATCTCATGGTTTCACCAGCTTTACAAAACTGAAGGTATTGTATGATGCATCTGTTCGTGGCCACCTGAATCATAGTGTTATCATTTGGGCTCTCATCAATCATCATCATCAACAGCCTTTATCAGTCCACTGCTGGACATAGGCCTCTCCTGAAAAGGAGGTATTGGCCTAATATAGTAGGCCAATTTGGACTCTGCATTAATCAAAATACAGTAAAATTTTAGAATAGGTTCAGAATAAGTTCATAAGATACTTATATTGCAAACTGTACGGGGTATACCCGTTTTTCCCTTTGATGTACGTCACGCTATTAGTGCTGGGTATGGGTGCATATAACCAGCTAATAGTGCGACATGAATACAAGCTTACTGGGTATGTAGTAGATACGTGGTATAGAAATACCATGTAGTAATCTTACTACATACCCATAAACAACACATTAATGGGATACTGGGCCCTGAACCTGTGTATGCTAAACTAGAACGCGTGAAGGTGCAATCGCCTGACTCTATTGACAAAACTAGAAAGCACCTCTTACATTATTTTTATCATTTTTATTATTAACTTACTCGGTGGCGCTGTCCTAGTGTATGCAAATCTTGTGCTAGAGGTCCTGATCTATCTATAGATACTTGTTTCGGAATTTGGGTGTTTTCCATGTCGAATACGTACATATGTATTTACAAAAAAAAGTATATAATTATTTTATCAGTCAATCTAGCTTTCATAGTACAAGCTCTGCTTAGTTTGAAGCTAGATAGCGCTGTGTTGCATGTCCGAATACATTTGTCACTATTATTATTATTATTATTAATTATTATTATTAATATTATTATTAACGAAGTTCCCAAATAACTAGATATTCTATATCTGTTTCAATGGAGTGTACTCGCAAAATGTCTTTAAAATGTAATTTGTGATAAGACCTTAAAGAGTAGCAATATTTTATTATTATTTCATTATTTTAATAAATATTTTTTGGACATCTTACACACAACATCATCTAGTCCCAAAGTAAGCAGAGCTTGTGTTATGGGTACTAAACAACTGATATAAATACATAAACATACTTTTTTTTTTGTAAATACATACATATTATACATAGAAAAACACCCAGACTCCGAATCAAATATTTGTGGATCACACAAATATTTGGTCTGACCCGGGAATCGAACCCGAGACCTCTTGATCAGCAGCCGCATACGCTAACCACTAGACCAACAAGGCAGTCGAATATGAATTGTTATTTTTATTGACTTTTATTTCGTTACTGTCTGTGTTTGTTTGTGCACTTGTAAAACAATAAATGTAACAATAGAAGTATAAGTTAGCCCCTCTCTAACACATTAGGTCTAACTGTAATAATATTGAAGGTGATGTAACATAAAATAAATTAAATCTAATATAAACGGCGTAGTTTTTAGGTCTCCGTTGAGACTGGCCGTCGCCGCCGTAGCCAAAATTGGCTACTAGTACTTCTTTATATTGTGCTGAATAGATGAAAAAGTGTATGTGTCATGTATGTGTATTGCTTTGTTAAACTAAAATATGTTTAACACAGAAAAGAAACAACTCCAAGGAAGAAAAAAGTTAAGCTCTACTTATGTACAGCTAATTTAACTAAATCCGACTTGCAGAGTGGAGATTACGAACAAATCTTCTTGATACATTTGAGTAGCTCCAAGTTCCGTTACTGACAAGCAGTGTTCGTGTTTGAATTTTTTAGAATTGATCTAATAAGTCAAATTAATAAAATTTTGTTTCATGTTTAACTTTGTTCGTCAAAATTATTTATTTAAGTAATTAAGCAGTGTTAGAAAATCACAAGCGAATAAGACGCAAAGTTAAGCTTTGAAATAAATAATAAATTAATTAATAATCTTAAAATACGTATATACCTTGAATTATGTAGATATCCTTATTCTGCTCCATTTCGGAAACACGACAAGTTCAGCATTATACTCCTTTACCTATCTGAAATCTAAACTTTTGACACACATGCCTGAATCTTAAGAGATCGTGTGGATTTAAATACTCATTTTTCAGGGTTCCGAAGTATATCACTCGGAACCCTTATACATTCGTCATGTCCGTCTGTCTGTCCGTCCGACCGCCGTCCGTCCATCCGTCCTCGACTTACCGTCCAAACGGCTTACCGTGTGTTTATCACTTATGCTAGAAAGTTGAAACATTTCATAAACATGTGTTGTAATTACATTGACAAAGTGCTACAGTAAAATTATGAAAAAAAATATATTTGGAGTACCTCCCCTACACGTAAAGTGGGGATGATATATTTTTCTCGTGGCTACTCCATCGTGTGGTGTATCATTAGATAGGTCTTTTAAAAACAATACAGGGTTTCGAAGACGATTTTTTGATTTAGATATCCGTCTGTGAGAATTTCCACTTTAAAAGGCACTTTTTTGTAAAACAGGGCGTCCCTCCCCCCCTCTAAAAGCTAAACGGCCGGCTCAAAAAATCTGGAAAAATTCGTGATGGTGGTCCTTGTAATGAACTTTAAAGGAAAACTATAACGGATTAGATGACTTTGTTAGTTCAAGAGTTGTAGGCTTAACTTGTTAAATGCGCTTACTTGGAAAACGTCATGTAAAATTAACGCGTAAATACGTAAACATAATGTTATCCAATAGATAATTGTTATGTTTACGTATTAATATGTAAACATAATAATTATCTATTGGATACGATTTTAAATCCACGTACCATTATATGTTACTGAGGAACCCTGTCTTGTGCTTGGCCTGACACGCACTTGGCCGATTTTTTTTGTTTTTACCTTGCACCTACCGACTATTACTTTTTCCAAAATTCAGACAACTGTTTAGTGGGTAAAAAATTCAATTCCCGAGAGGCAGTACAAAATGCCTTTGAAGAGTTTGTTGCCTCCCGTCCAGCTGATTTTTACAAGAATGGCATCAATAAACTGCCAATGCGTTGGCAAAGATGCGTCGATTGCTTCGAATAACAGAAATAAAAAAGTTTGAAAAAATAAATACTTTCACTTATTGCATACAAAACGGCAATTTCATAGATAAAGACCTATTATTAATAATTTTATTATTATTGTTGTTCAGATAAACTACTTATAGCAAGTACATACAAAAAAATTAACAATTATAATTGTTATGTGTATTTATCTGAATGGATTACCATCTCAGTATATTGCTGCGTGTCATCAGCTATGATTTCACTCAGCACCGGTTTTCAGATGGCACCCCTCAACGACGTCACGTCCCTTAACTGAGCTGTTGAGCAAATCAATAATGAAATAAAAAATACAGAGTTATACAAGTCACAACATGACAATAAACTAGCAGTATCGACTTCTCGCCACAACTCACACAATTTATCAAATATTATATTACAATGATGCCAAAAGACTAGTAAGAAAATGCACTCCAAACGCAATACCCATAGACTCGTATGATACCGTTATTGGATAGTCAATAGTGCCTATGTCGACTTTTGAGAGCTGATTAAGTGCAGTCTACATGCGAACGAAAAGGTGAAGGCAAGATATGACGATATAGATATCTAAGTGGAGCAACACCTACGGCCTAAAGATTAACCCATAGAAGACGCAAGTAATTGTCGTTGGAAGCTCGCGGATGATCTCCAAAATTAGATTAGATTAGATTAGAGTAAACTTTATTGTACACCAGTTAATACAGTTTACATACAAGAATACATCATTATACTGACCATGTACAATTGGCGGCCTTATCGCTAAAAAGCAATTTCTGCCAGGCAACCTTAGGATGGAAAAAAGATTATGGGTAAAAAATCGACATAATGGGCAGTGTTGGTGCGAGTTTTTTTAAATAATAAAAAAAATAATAATAATAAAAACAAGGTGATTTAAAAAGTAATATTTCCATAATGAAAATAAATACACTCGTATATACATTAATTGGTCAACATTGCCTCATATCACCTGTAATGGCACACTTATTCCGTGCAGTGACAAAGTAAAAAAACGTGGGGATTTACTTTAAAAGCACCTTATCCTGGAAGCCTCAGCTATAATACCTGAGTCGCAAAATGTTTTCCGCTGAAGGATCTTTGAAAAAGCTTAAGAGACTCTGTAAAAGTCTGAAATCTGTATATAAGAGTCATAATTTATTGGATTACGCAAATATGATCACTTCTCCGAATACCGTAAACAGTTTAAGTTGTTACCTATCCGCCTACGCCGGAATACACATATACTTCTGTATAATATTTTATTCAACCCTTGTACTCCACGTTTCCTAAAATCCCGTTTCACCTTCCTGCATGACACACATCCCAAATTGTTAAGATCGTCGGAGAACCTGAGATTGAAGATAAATAATAAATAAATGTTTTAAGACATTTTTACACACAACGCCATCTAGTTCCCAAACTAAGCAGAGCTTGTATTGTGGGTACTAGACAACTGTCTGTAATATAAATACATATTTTTTTTGCAAATACATACATCTTATACATGGAATACAAACAAAAGCTTTTATTGAAACAAGATAGGATAGCACAAAATTATTCGCAAAAAACATGTGTAACAAGATGTCACAATTTAAACAAAACTACAGTACATAAAAACATATTTTGCCATAGCTCACGTACCAATTTGTATAATAATAATAAATGTATATTTTATATTTATATTTAAAAATGTAATCATTGTGTATATTAATTATATTAAAGTAGAAATCTGCGGGTTTGCTACCATGTACCTTTTTGTTATCCGTAACCGTGATCTTGGCGCTTACAACAGTGCCGAAATATCGGATACTCATTAACAAAAAGGTACATGGTAGCAATCCCGCAGATTTCTATTTTAATGTTACTGACCATGAAGCTTTAAAATAATATATTAATTATATTATATTATATAAAGAGAAAATTAATAATGTCAAGTTCTTATAATGCAGCCATGTCATAAAAGTAACAAAAATAAAAATAGTGCAAGATTAAGTACACATACACATGAATCATTGTCAAAACCACTGTTAGTGAAGAAGTTTTTATCAATTTCATAGTTTCCATATAAACTACAGAGGCAACATGTTAAAGCTTGTAATTACCTAACTTCTCAAAACTACTTAAAGATTCTTATTCTGGTTTGATTCACTGTACATATTTGTTTTCTACGAAAAACCCACAGTAACGAATTTTGTGTTTTAAATTTATTTTAATTATAGTTTTAAAATTTAATTAAATTATATTTGAAAGTAAACATTCAAACAAAACCCCTTATTGCCAAATATCCGAAGGCAACATCCCCATCCAAAACGAGTTCGAGTGCGGCCACGAAAAGTTTGAGGAGACTATAATTACGTGTATTACAGAACAGTTACCACTTATCACCACTTATTACGCTAATCCCATACTATGAGTGAGCACTTTATTAATCTGTTTGTTGTTTTCAAAACACAAGAACACGGAGTTTTTGTATTGTTTGTTTCCTTAAAAAGTGTGAAAACACTTTTTAAGTAAACAATATCACAACAAAGTCAACATTTTATGAATAAAACTAACTTTGAGAGATAAATATAATAAATAAACGTTTAATTCTTTAACTTAATTAATTGACAATAAAATTGACAATAAATTACAACCATTTATCTGTGACAAAAACACAAAAATATTAATATACTTTATTAGTAGGTAATGCTGGATGTTTGTGCCTTTACCTAAAAAAAGCGCCTAAAAATTTTTTTACAAATTGTTCAAATTTTTATAACTGCTTTAACAAGTAATTAAAGATTTATTCGATCAAGAAAGTCCGAGTTTTATTTATTTCCTCGAAAATATGTTATAAAACGTCGTACGACATACGTGCGCTTTGATAATACAGCCTCAGCTTTCTTGTAGCAATATCGCCTCGGTTGTAATTTTCAACTTACCGCACTTATATCATAATGTACTATTATATTCGCTTCTTAAAATTGACTTTTTTAAAATGCTTTCTTGTGTTATTCTGTTTACCTCATTTGAAACATTTTGGATGCAAAGTATTTTATTTTTAAATGTTCTAGTGTCACAAAGCGATCTGTATATGCAGTACATTAATTTTGTGTGTGTCTGCTGGCGGGTGGTGCGGAAATACTAACGGCCAACTTCAGCAACATTAAGATTACTTTATTTTAATTCTTATTATTTTCATATATTATTATTACTTATTTTACATCTATTGCATAAATTATATAGTTATTTTTATATTTTTTAACACACACTTCTGAGCGATGATAATGACATGTACTTTTCTGCCAATGAAACGTTAGAAAATGCTACTTATAGTTCCTTGACGGAGACACTCGGTGATCAATTACGACAAACATTTCCCGTTCAATCTCGTCCTCTTTTTAATGTCTGCCATATAAATGCAGAAAGTATCCCGAGCCATTATAGTGATCTAACCGAGACGTTCTCTGACAATAACGTTCATGGCATCCTGATCTCGGAGACTTGGCACAAGCCCCACCTACCCTCCACCTCTTATCCTCTTTCTGGTTTCATACTTATCCGTTTCCTCCTCTTTCTGTTCCTCTTTCTGGTTTCATACTTATCCGTAATGACCGTTTGGATAGAAGAGGAGGCGGTGTCGCCATCTATTTACGTAGCTTTCTACCCTATAAAATTCCCGCCACTTCCTCTTCCGACTCTTCCAATGGCGTGGAATACCTATTCCTCGAGGTTTGTGTCAAGAGAGTTAACGTTATTCTAGGTGTAGTATATTGCCCCCCAAATATTAACTACTTCTCTAGTCTGGAAACAGTTCTGGAATCTTTAGGGTCGGAACACGTGCATCACATCATCATGGGCGATTTCAACATCAACCTCCTAGCCCTAAACTCCCCTCGTACACGCAATTTTCTTCAGATCATCCATGCAACCAGTCTCCACATCCTGCCTCTTCAAGCTACTCACCATAATTTAGACTACCAGGATACCTGGCTAGATATTATGCTCACCTCCTGGTTTTTCCCATTATGATTTGATCTTTCTTTCTTACATCCTGAAACCTCCCATACCCCCTCCTAAATTCCTTCAAATTCGCCGTTTCCACCATTTAGATGTCGAGAAGTTACATGCAGATGCTGCTAAGATAGATTGGGGGAAATGGCAGCCACTACTGATGTGGATAACAAAGTCAGTTTTTTCAATGAAACCATTGTCAAATTGTATGACAACCACGCTCCTATTAGGAAAGTGAAAATAAAGCGTGCCCCGGCACCTTGGATGTCAGAGGAGGTCCGGACTGCCATGAAACGAAGGGATCAGTCCTTTATTCGTTTCAAGAAAAACCGTGGAACCTAAACAAGGCCGCAAGAAATCGCTGCAATCAAGTGATACGCAACGCTAAACGCCGACATATACTTCAAAACATAGAGTCATCTTCTTCGTCCTTTTTTATATTTAAGCCTGCCAAAGTGACTCTACTCTGCCTGATGGAAAGCATGAGTAGAATCCAGGAGTAGGGGTCACCATGCTTATTGTGAGGGTAGACAATGTAGCATGGTGACCCTTACCATGGCAGCCTGGTTTGATTATTCTGCATCATTCTCCCGGCCTTCGAAGGGCGGGAGAATGATGCAGAATGATTGGGCCTCCGGTCTCACACTCACCAACGAAATACGACAGCAAGTATGCTGTCATTATTAGGATTGTCTTCTGTGTGAGGGTAGTACTGGCCGGGTCGAGCCGGCCCATTCGTGCTGAAATCAGAAATCTACATTTGAATCGAAAAATATGTTTCACTATTTCATTGGTTTCAATTTTATTGCAAAGTAGCCTAAGTTTCTTCTTATAACATCAGCTATCTTTCAATGAAAGTTTAATCAAAAACAAACAAATAAACAAAAGTATTAAAAATTTGTATTTTTGATATAATTTTAAGAATATTAAAAACTCGTAATTTCACATGCACTTGGCGATAAACTATTAATTTGAAATTAAAAACAGAGACTTTGTATAGATGTAAAAATAGAAAAGATCTTATGGAATCAAGTTAATCAAATTTGCTTGGTATTCAACGTCTCGTCGTCTGTGAACTTGTCACTGTTAGGGAAGAACTGGCTGGATTCTATCATTCCCGATAGAGTAATGAATGAGTCATACATGTTTCTAGTTAGATCCATGCGGCTGTCTGGTTGGCAAGGGCGTCGACCCATTCATTCAGAACAAACAACCTCGAAAACTTTTACAGCTTTTACATCGCTACAAGGTTTTTTCATATTCTTTTTTCTTTTTTATCAAAGGAGATTGTAATAAAAACGTTTCCTGATATCTTTTAGCTTATAAAAGCCAAAATCTTTTAGTAAAATACAAGAAATGTTCCACGAACTACAAACACTAAAGAAAGCAACAATATAGTCGCTGCAGCGGCTGAAAGGTGCAACAATGAATGGAGGGTAGTTGGCGCCACTCAGTCGCCCGCAACGCGATCCTGTCGTTGGCACATATCTACAGCACTCGCCACAGAGTACCAGTTAAGAAAATCTGGTATTTAAAGAGAGGCGAAGTGTTTGTTTCATTTTTAAGTGGTCTTTAAATTATAAAAACTGATAACTGAAACCTGCAATAAAATAACACACAGACCATGGACGTATAATTCTTTATACGTCCATGACACAGACCTATATTATATTACAAGGAATAAGGAGAAAATATGTAAATGTTTTACTTATGACTTAGAATACGCCGTCAAGAATTTATCTAAAGTGAAAATATAAAAGCAATAATGTCAACCCAGTTATACAAACAATGCTGTTTGTTGGTATTAACCATTAACCATAGATAAATGTATTTTACTTATCTAAAAAGCCAGCTGCTAAGCTAAAGCCCGTCTAAAAAACGTCTAAAAAGCCTAAGTGACGCCTTATGCCATCAGTTATCTGCAAGTAAGGTCCCGCCAAAATCGATCCAGCCGTTCTAGAGATGAGAACAAACAAACAGACAGATCAAAATTTTATAAGTTACTTTTTATGTAAGTATACTTCCATACACATTTATTAAAAAAAACTGGTTATTTGATATTACAGACACACACTTAAATTTTATTTGTTTGGTTAAATGTACACACATAGATTAGACCACAGATCATTAGACTATATAAAAATAAATAAGTTTAAGCCTTCACCGCTTAGATGACAACATGAAATTCAGTAGTTTTACACTTATAATATGTATGATAATACAATTATATTTTATCGAAGAAGTAAGCGAGTTACTGATTCAAAGATAACCATTACACTTTAAGGAACTCAGAAATTTAATTATTTTGTGAATTAATATTAACACTAAACAGATCATAGAATTGTCGTACTGCAATTTTTATACTAGGCACATGTCTGTGCGTACAGGGCCGCAGGGGTTGCACCCGTTATCGATTGAGTTAAATGCAAACAACAACAAACACATGCAGACGCATCTAGATTATCTCTCTACTCTACCTACGAGTACGAGGAGATTATCTCTATAAATCGTATTCTATATTCTATATGATATAATGCACACTAGACTCAAGGCAGGCGATAGAATTTCTGTTTATCAACAAACAGTCTATTCTGTTAGATATTAATTTACTTTTCATTATTACGTTTTTAGTAAAGTTAGTCTAAAAGCATAAGTTACTCCTTATGTCATCAGTTTTTTGTCAGTGAAAGGCCCGTCAAAATCGATCCAACCGTTCTATAGATTACCCGGAACAAACAGACAGACAGACGGACAGACATACAAAAATGTTTACAATTATATTTATTTGTATCGAATATGGCGTTTTATAATATTAGTAGAGTTTTTATTATGATATCAAATGTTAGTTTTAGTAAATGGAAATTGTAAAAAGATAATTAAGTCTATGCTCCCTTTTTATTGTCCTGAGTTGTATCTGTATGTATCAAATTATTAATAACTCGCAAAATTAATAAAACAGTTTAAATTTCATCCACTTCAGTGAGGCTGTTAATTTAATTATAGCTGCTATTAAGAATTATAAGTATTTAATACTAAGGTGATAGACGAGCTTAATTTTGTGTCACCCGAATTCAAGAGCATGATAAACACAAAAGCTCCGCACAAGAACGTGACTTGAAACCCATTGTGACGAAGTCACGTTAAACAGAATGGAGAGATCTCAATATTCTACCAAATCGTTGGTTCGCAATTCTTACTCAACGTCGCTTATGTCAGCTGATAAATGTTAGCAATAATTCAAAAATGCATTTTTTGTAAAGGGTTTTTCAACAAGAATTTATTTTTCTAAAACGAAATAAAACAAGCAATTTATATGAAAAACATTAAAAAATTTATTGTATTACGAAGAGAAAAATTAGGCAATTATGAATGAAGAACACATGAAGAATGATATCTGACAACTGTCTACAACGAGCACACTGACAGGTGTCATTTCTTTTATCAAAATTTTCAATCACTTTTCTCGAGTCTATTTCGTTAGTCACATCATGAATTTTGAGTTTTAAAACTGCAATCGATTCGATTGGCTCCGTATCGACTCTGTCTATAACATAGCCTCACAAAAAATAATTCAGTGGTGTTAAATCACACGATCTGGCTGGCCACTTAACCGCTGTATTTCGTAACATTATGCGATCGGGAAATTTCGTTTGCAATAAATTGATCGTTTCATTGGCTGTGAGACATGTGGAACCGTCCTGTTGAACCTGAACCTGAACCTGAACCACATATCAGTGATATCCACGTCATCAATCGCCAAAATCGAGATGTTAACATCTCGCGATAGCGATCTGGATCACCCAGTGACTGTTGCTGCATTTCCAGTCTCATTATCGAAAAAAACGGCCCAATCACGTCTCCAGACCACATAGTGCATCATATAGTGACATGTTGATTTGATCTGATGACGTACTCTGACAAATTATAATTGGCTTCGTCTGAAAAAACATTTTTTTCAGAGAAACCAGCGGGTTGTTCCCGAATGAATTAAGCAAATCTACGGCGATGTGAATGGTCTGTTGGCTTCAATTCCTGCACCAGTTGAACTTTGTATGGCTTCAAAACTTAGGCAATATTCGCCATGTGGTGGTTTTGAAAAACCCCAATTGTTGAGAACGACGAGGAATAGACAAATTTGGAGCTTCTTCAACAATGTGGCTCACGGCTGTGATGTTTTCAGTTGAACGACCCGGTCGAACACGTGTTTGTGGCTTTGTACACATTTTGTATCGAGCCTGTCGACTCAAATTTAGCGACCAAATTGTTAATAGCGGTCTCAAAAGGACGATTATGTTGTCGGACAATATCAGGAATTTTACGAATGTAACTTTAACAGAACCACCATTTTCATAGTGGATTTTAATTATTTTAATGCGATATTCGAGCAAAATTGAATTCATTGTAACAATTGCCAAAGCATCTACTACGAAAACGTCTAAAATTTAAATGTCAAAACAGTCATGCTGTTGGTGTTGCCCCTATTGAAAAACAAAAGTTCTTGTTGAAAAACCCGTTAGAATGCGTCATATTTATTTTATGTCCAAGTAGGAAATGAACTACAGAAACTTTAAGATCGATTTTATTGTAGATTTGTAGCACTCACTTGCGATTCCTAGTTTTAACATCTAATTAGTCTACTTAACTGCCTCGATAGCGAGGTGGTATGGCAGCAGTAGGCGACTATTGAGCTTGATGTCTCGGGTTGTATATAATATATGTGTATCTCTGAGTTTCTCTACAGATATTTGTTTCGGAGTTTCGATATTTCCTATGTATAATGTGTATTTATTTACAACAAAACAGTATTCTATCAGTCAATCTAGCTTTTCATTTTAGTTTAGTTTAGTTTTAGTTTATTTGCTCTTAGATTCTCTCTCATTTTAGTTTGTATGCTACAAACTAAAATGAGAGTGAATCTAAAAGCAAATAGTTGTTGACAAACATAAAGAAAGTTCCTTAACAAAATAAAATTTCTTATTACAATTTCATTGTCTATCATAGTGAAACTCCAAACGAAGAGATCAAAGTACATACCAATTACAAACTTTCAAAGCTTTTATCTACTTTGAGAAACTTGTGAGCCTTGTAATAGATTTCCACACGTCGTAGTAATTTTCACCTGTAAAAATACTTAAATAATAAAACATTATCTACTATTTAATTCTTAATAGCGGTCTCAAACGGACGATTATGTTGTCGGACAATATCAGGAATTTTACGAATGTAACTTTACTATTCTACGGAGCCGAAACGTGGACACTCACGGCACGGCTGGTCCACAAATTCAAAGTCACGCAGCGTGCTATGGAGAGGGCTATGCTCGGAGTTTCTCTCAGAGATCGTGTTAGAAACGAGGTAATCCGGCAGAGAACTAAAGTGATCGACATAGCCCACAGGATTAGCAAGCTGAAGTGGCAATGGGCTGGCCATATTAGCCGCAGGACCGACAACCGTTGGGGTAAACGTGTTCTTGAGTGGAGACCGCGTCTCGGCAAACGTAGTGTAGGACGTCCACAGGCCAGGTGGAGTGATGATTTGCGCAAGACGGCTGGCAGGAGCTGGATGCGAGTCGCCGAGGATCGAACTGAGTGGCGTGCAATTGGAGAGGCCTATGTCCAGCAGTGGACTGCGATAGGCTGATGATGATGATGATGATGATCTACTATTTTAAGTACGTAACTGCTACGTAAAAAATCGATTTCTATAATTAATTTATTAACACTTGCTGTATACTTCGAATAAAGCGATTTTAATAGCTGTTGTCTTCCAGTCGATGTTTTACTAACGTGAAGCTATTTATAATTTGTAGTATAGTAATAATATTTTTTTCGACGTCTGACAAACAACATCATCTAGTTCGAAACTAAGCAGTGCTTTTATTATGCGTACTAGACAACTAATATAAATATACATATAAACATAATATAAACATAGTTGGTCCTTGTTGGTCTAGTGGTTAGCGTATGCGGCTGCTGATCAAGAGGTCTCGGGTTCGATTCCTGGGTCGGACCAAATGTTTGTGTGATCCGCAAATATTTGTTTCGGAGACTGGGTGTTTTCTATGTATAATATGTATGTATTTACAAAATAAAAGTATGTTTATGTATCTATATCAGTTGTCTAGTACCCATAATACAAGCTCTTCTAAGTTTGGGTCTAGATAATGTTGTGTGGCATTCATCCGAAAATTTTTTTTATGTATAGTTTTTTTGTAAATACATACAAATTGTACATAGAAAACACCCAAACTCCGAAACTAATATTTGCACATCATACAAACATTTGGTCCGACCCGGAAATCAAAACCCGAGACCTCTTGATCAAACAAAGCAGTCAAAAGTATAAGTATGAGAAAAAATCGTCAACATCAGCCTATCGCAGTTCACCGGACATAGGTCTCTTCAGTTGCACAAATCATCACTCCACCTGGCAAACGAAATGTAGGACGGCAATATCGTCCTACATTTCGTTTGCATGAGTGGAGTCAAACAATAGTGGCTACCATACTCATTGTTAATGCAAGCCACAAAGTATGTCGACCTCGGTAGTCGGTAGCCTATTGATATGACGACACCAACTAAAGACGCCAGCACGAATACTGTCATTTTGGGTTGGTCTTCTATGAGAGGGTAGTAGCCACCGGTCGAGCCTGCCTATTCGCCCTGAAATCAGCGTGGATCTATTACCTATAAACAGGTAAGAACATTTTACAGTAACATATACAAAAGTTTCATTTTCTCAAGAGTATCTCGATTATTTGCAGTAAAAAGTAGCCTATGTGTTATTCTGATAATATAGTAGAAATTTCGTGAAAGAGCAACAAACACACAGTACGTACACACACAGTATGTATGTTTGCAAGAACGTACGTGCATACATACATACATACTCATAAACTTTCGCGTTTATAATTTTAGTAAGACTAATATAACTTGATTATTAAATAGAACTCTCCGAAACGCGTCGTAGACTTCACTACATCACTACATAGTATAAAACAAAGTCTATTTCTCTGTCCCTTTGTATGCTTAAAACTTTAAAACTACGCAACGGATTTTGATGCCATTTTAGGGTTCCGTAGCCAAATGGCAAAAAACGGAACCCTTATAGATTCGTCAAGTCTGTCTGTCTGTCTGTCTGTCCGTCCGTATGTCACAGCCATTTATTTCCGAAACTATAAGAGCTATACTGTTGAAATTTGGTCAGTCGATGTATTCTGTGAACCGCATTAAGATTTTTACATTAAAATAGAAAAAAAACAATACATTTTGGGGGTCCCCATACTTGGAACTGAAACTCAAAATTTTTTTTTCATCAATCCTATACGTGTGGGGTATCTATGGATAGGTCTTCAAAAATGATGTTGAGGTTTCTATTATCATTTTTTCCTAAACTGAATGGTTTGCGCGAGAGACACTTCCAAAGTGGAAAAATGTGTGTCCCCCCCCCTCTAACTTCTAAAATAAGAGAGTGATAAAACTAAAAAAAATATATGTTGTACATTACCATGCAAACTACCAACGAAAATTGGTTTAAACGAGATCTAGCCAGTAGTTTTTTTTTAATACGTCATAAATCGTAACACGCAATTTCCCTTTCATCCAATCAAAACACTATTATTAAAACATCGACGAAAGTAACAACGAACTACAAAAACATTTATATGATGTTACTTGCTGATACGGAACCCTTCATGGGCGAGTCCGACTCGCACTTGGCCGCTTTTCTTTAATAGATAGAGTGATTCAAGAGGAAGGTTTTTATGTATAATACATGCATAATATAGTAGATAATAATTTTAATGTCGTAAATAAACCCATTTTTTTAAGCTTACATTGCAAAGCTGGCTGTACCCTACGAGATAGGTCAAAATAATGTACTACAGTATTGTACATCTTAAAAAGGTCTACAAAAAAGTCCGCTATGGTATATGTCTATCTCTGAGGGATAACCCACAATAACCATTTTTTTTTTTTACGAGAAATAATGGCTTAATTACGAAGCGATTTTAAGCAATACAGTATTATTCCTTATCAAATTATGTACCATAAATACATTGTGTATTTAATATCGATTAATATAGCCCGATTAATATATTAATATATTAATATAGTATGTAATTTAAATTAATACTTTTGAAGATATTACAGATTTAAAATGCAGGAACAAAGCGATTGTGGCGTTACCGCCGGTCGGGGCCCGTTGGTTAACGCTGTTGTCGATTTGTCGCTATCAGTTAATAACTAAACACAATACAATACTTTATTATGAATTAATATTCTAAGTTCGCCGGGTTAGCTAGTAATATAATAATCTTCTTATCATGAGTAGGTGAACATTCTTAGAAAGTCTGCCATACAGTATGGCTAGCTTTCTAAGATCTAAAAATAGATCAGCAAACCATTTATGAAGGAACATTTCGGAACAAATACCGCGTCCTACATTTATAATATCAATAACGTAATAGCTGAGAGAAATGAGAAAACGGTATATTATATTTACTCAAGCCGATTTAAAAACAATTCTTACTAATATTACAAATATGCTAAAGTAATTCTGTCTGTCCGTCTGACTTTCAAGTGAAAACTACTGAACTGATTTAAATGAAATTTGTTACACATATAGTCTGGAGCCTGAGAAACTTTATCGCGATAACCGACATATATGCGGACGGAGCCGCGGGCGAATGCTAGTAATATATAAGTCTGCGCTATGGAAACCAGACTAATGATGAATTAACTTATTTATTTTGTAATACATATGTTCTGTGTCTCGGTGTCCATACATAAATAAATAAATATTAATTCGGACATCTTTTACACTCAACATAATCTAGTCCCAAACTAAGCGGAGCTTATATTATGGGTATTAAACAACTGATATAAATACATACACATACTTTTTTTTTGTAAATACATACTTATTATACATAGAATAAATGGAATTGAACCCACAACGTCTGGCTTAGCAGTCTAGATCATTAGCCATTAAATACAATTGTAGGATCCGTTTTGTCATTTCAAATAACAGTTTTTTACTAAAAGCGTATGAAATATATGTATAGATACAGAACTTGCCTATCTTTTTTTCAAAAAAAATTATGTCTGTCTGTCTGTTTATTCTTAACAAATCTCTTTAACGGCTGGACTGATTTTGATGAGACTAGGCAAACAGCTTATTTTAAAAGATATGACTTGGACTTCTATTGTCATTGAATAATAAGTAACACAAATATTAAGTTCGTTTTTTAAAAATTGTAGATTTACGCAAAAATAAAATTAAAACAAATGAAATAGCTTACAATGTTCAGAAGCAACAAAACCGAGGGAAATGCCATGGGGCGCAACTAATAATCTAATATAACCTCTTGAAACCCTTTTTGATTCTATTATATAGAGCTGCCTGTCAAGAACAGATTTTTAATGTTTCCACCGCTAAACATTTAATACAAATTATATTTGGACGTGGATTTAACTAGGTATGTAGCAGTGTCATTTTGATACGACAGAAATATATTTTTTCCGCCGAAAATTTACATACCTTTTTTTTCTATTTTTTTTTTCGTGCGGAAATCCCCCCGGATGCCACATAATTGTGGCTATATCGGACTCGAACCGACCAAAACCGCACGCCTTCTCGGGCACTAGAAGTCGGGGAACCAGGTGCACCCTCGGAAGGTAAAACCCTGGGACCCTGACGTACCTCGGGCCATCTTGGTTTTTTACAGATGGCCTTCCTTCTGTGGGAGAATGAATCAAACCAAATACTTGCTACTCCGGCCTGCTGGAGGACGTAGATCATTTTGCGATCTCCGGCGCCTGAGTCATCGTTGCCGGGCCTGGCGGACTGGGAGGGTTCTAAACCTCCCGGTCCGCCATCTCCTTTGCAGGCATAAATTGCTCACAGTAAGAGACAGCGAAGTTCCACGCACTCTTGCTCCGTATCACGGCCGCAATCATGTTACCGAGCGAGAGAATTCCCACTCCGATGGCCGCCACGAGAAAATTTACATCATCATCATCATCATCATCATCAGCCTATCGCAGTCCACTGCTGGACATAGGCCTCTCCCATTGCACACCACTGTGATCGATTTTGGGCTTCTCGCATCCAGCTCCTGCCAGCCATCTTACGCAGGTCGTCACTCCACCTCGCCTGTGGGCGTCCTACACTACGTTTACCGAGACGCGGTCTCCACTCAAGAACTCTTCTGCCCCAACGGCCATCAGTTCTGCGGCTAATATGGCCAGCCCACTGCCACTTCAGCTTGCTAATCCGGTGGGCTATGTCGATGACCTTAGTTCTCTGACGGATCACCTCATTTCTGATACGATCCCTCAGAGAAACGCCGAGCATAGCCCTTTCCATAGCACGCTGAGCAAATTTAAGCTTATGGACCAACCGTACCGTAAGTGTCCAGGTCTCGGCTCCGTATGTCATGACAGGTAGGACGCACTGATTGAAAATTTACATACCTGGGATAATTTACCAATTAATACTTCATAATCATCACCTCATTTTAAAGACGTCCACAACTGGAAATATACCCCAAAGGTCCTCCAGAGCAACCGGTCCTGTGCTAAATACCTAATCAATTATAATTGACTAGCTGACCTGTGCAGCTCCGTCTGCGTCTGCTATTGCTCTAGGCATGCTGTATAAATTTTTGTTTCCCCATAAAACAAGGTTATAGAGTGCCAACCTTAAAAGACAGACAGACGCTGTCGCGGTTAAATTTTTTAAAAAATTTCAAGATTTGAACCCGATTCAAGATGAATCGGGTTCAAATCCCGAGTCGGGCCAAAGAGTGAGAGAGAGCAATGAATTTCTTAATAAGAGCCCGGATTCTGGAAGTTTGGCGGTGATTCACGCCCTTGCATTAGAGAGCACGTTAAGCCGGGACCGACGTCCAGGTGGTCATAAACATCTATGGCAATCGTTATTGGGAAGTCAGTGCCCTCAAATATACTGACAACTAGTTCAACCTTCGAATTTCAGTTCTCCCTCAGGTTTGCGAAGGTCCGATGCCAGTCGCTACATGTAAAAACTGTATTCAGATAAAACCGGTTAAACTAGTAGCCGACCCCAAAAAAACTTGGGAATAAAGGGTAGGAAAATGATAAAATATTTTGTAAGGCTTATTTCAATTAGTACCTTTACTCCATATTCTACTAACACCTTTAGCAAACGTTTTTAACTTAATAAGCCCTTATCCATAAAAAATATTTATTGCTCCATATATTTCACGTTGGGTGTATTATAATCTCGTGCCGCTACAGTTACTAATTTAATTTTACAAAATGTAGGTATCTAGTCAAAAAGGCGTCCTATTTGTTTATAACTTTCAAATTGGTAGGCGTTTGACTGTATTATTTTTCATATTGTGCATTACATTTTGGTTATAAAACCAAGTGACCAAACAAAGTCTGAGTTAATTTTGTTAAGTAGCGTATTGCTGCATAACAAAATTAACTCAGACTTTGTTTCTTTTTACACAGAATTTTTTTTTAACAAAACCCGGACTTTTTAAGTGGCAAAGTAAATTCAAAATGCATAGAAAACAGCCTCCTGTATTAATATGTTTTAATGGTTAACTTTGGATTCTGAACGATTTCTGATGATATTGAATTCCAAAACACAAAATATAAGAGTTACTAGAAGAAGAAATGCAATGTTCTGTAGAAATAGCGGCGAATGCAAACTATAGAGACTATTAGTTCATAGGAGAGACACTTAATCTGTCGAATTTAGAAATTAGTACTCGTCCTTAGACTTATCCCAAGTCATTTATATAACAAAGGAGCAATTACTACTTGTCAGCTTTATTTTCTAACATTATATTTCTACATTATCTTAAATGAACTGACGCAAAGGTTACAAAACTGTTCATCGTTTGTAGGTTTACCACATCAAGTGAAGTGCTGACTCGAACCATATACCTTACAAACAAATTATACTAACATAAGCAATATACCAAATATTTATCGTTCTTGCAAATCAATAATTTATCCTAAGTTCCTTCATATTTGTATTTCATATAGGACTATAAAATTTAGCTTTGATTATATTTTATAAACAAAGAAATTTTGCACAGTTAAAGTTTGCATAAAGCTAAAAAGAAGCAAAAAATAATAATATTGAATTATACCTAAAAGAGGACCACGATTATTTCAGCACGAATGGGCCGTCTCGTCCAGGCCGGTACTACGCTCGGCCGCATACTTAAGACCAAACTAAAAGTAACATCATTCGTGTTGACGTATTTCGTAGGTGAGTATGAGACCTGAAAGTCAATGATGCAGAAGCATCTCACTACGCCGCCATAGTGTGGGTCACCATGTTGCATTGTCTAGGTACACTCACAAAAAGGATGGTGATCCCTACTTTTGGATTCTATGCATAGTAGTGTCACTTTAAAGGCTAGGTAGACTATAAAGAAAACAAAATACATGACCGGATAAGTCTTGTCAGACATGTACGGAGTTTTTACTAACTTACATAGATAGAGTAATTCATAGCTTCATGCATCATTCAAAACTTTGAACTATTGTTGTACAGGAACAAAGCACATAAGCAGTAACTCTATTATACAAAAGTTAAATATCAAGAGTCTATAGAATTTCAGTTCATTGTTTATTCCTTTCCTCGCTATATCCTCTTTCACGCAGTCTATCTATTATATATTTGATCATCCTCTACTTTTATATTCATCAACTTTAAGTAATCGTAAAAACGTAGTTTACAAAACCTTCTATTTCCTGACGTTTCGAATAGGTTGTACTGCTTGTGGTCACGAATAAACTGAACGGCCCAACGGGAATAAGTCTCTCGGTGATCTATGACCGTGACTATGTGTAAAAGTCAGGAGTCTTAAAACGTTCAAAACTATAGGGGGCGTGTCGAGGAGAACTATCTTTTCCATTAATCCCTTGACCAGGCATCTAACGCGATCGCCTAGGTATTAATTGATGTAGTGGTAGCCAAGAAGTCTATACTATCCCTTACAGAGGCATCATTATATACAACGACGTCGGTACGATATATAATGTCCGTTATATTATTTTCTTAGTTAATTTCATGATTCATTTTTTTTAAAACAACTCCTGCATTAGGAATATGAATCCTGTCGTATATACAACGACGTTATATATATACAACGACGTCGGTACGATATATAATGTCCGTTATATTATTTTCATAGTTAATTTCATGATTCATTTTTTTTAAAACAACTCCTGCATTAGGAATATGAATCCTGTCGTGGGGAACTTTACAAGTATACATAAAACGGACACAAAGAACACTCACTCAAAACAACAATTTGTGAATCACACAAAGTGTTGTCTCACGTAGGATTTAAACCCACGACAGTTGGTGCAGTAGAAAGCGGCGTGACGACTGCTTAAACCACTAGACCAACCGTGCAGTTCATTCAATGAATTTACTATTTAAATTCAGTGACACATTATCACTTTTAAAGTGGGATTGTTCTTACTTTCAGCATAGTAGCGACCCTCGGTACTACCCTCTCACAGAAGACTGTTCATAATGACAGCATTCACGCTTTCGTGTTTTGTTGGTGAGTGCGAGACGGAGACCCAATGATATACATTAGAAGCATCTAAATAGGCCGCACTAGTGTGGATCATCTCGTTACATTGTCTGCATTCACAATGAATATGTTCACGACTTTTACCGAATGGTTCACAACCTAATCACGACATTTTCCGCTACAACCATTACTCTAAGATTCTACTGTCATAAATAAAAGAATGTAATATTATTATATTGTTTTCTTAGTAAAAAAAGTAGAACTGCACTCTCACAAATAATTTCTATGTAACCTATGAAACAGCTTACTCTTTGATTAATTAAATAACATCGAATGGATATAATTCTCGTGTTGCAAATTGCCCGTTAAGAAAGGCGTGGATAAGTAAACATTGTCAATAGTTATCGTATAAAATCTCTATCTAGGTATATACAAATATTGGAATTCATAATTGAGCAAAGAACTGATCTATACAAACAAGTAAAATTACAGTGTGTGTGTGTGTGTAGTTCTACATCAACAGTTTTTCACTAAGTGTATACGAAAGTATATACGATACTTACATGAAAATAACTGTTTTAATTTTTTTGTCTGTCTTATTTCTGGAACGACTAAACAAACTGATTTTGTTGGGGCTTCCACTGGCGTCGCTGATATTCTAAGGATTAATATAGACTACATTTATTTAAGATTAACTGCACCCTCTGTAATTTCGCGGGGTATCGCTAGTATACTTAAAAAAAAAAGCGGCTAAGTGCGAGTCGGACTCGCCCATGAAGGGTTCCGTATCAGCAAGTAACATCATACAAAAGTTCTTGTAGTTCGTTGTAACTTTCATCGATGTTTTTATATTAGTGTATTGATTGAATGAAAGGTAAATTGCGGTTTACGATTTATGACGTATTAAAAAAAAACTACTCACTAAATCTCGTTCAAACCAATTTTCGTTGGTAGTTTGCATGGTAATGTACAACATATATATTTTTTAGTTTTATCACTCTCCTAATTTAGAAGTTAGAGGGGGGGGACACACATTTTTCCACTTTGGAAGTGTCTCTCGCGCAAACTATTCAGTTTAGAAAAAAATGATATTAGAAACCTCAACATCATTTTTGAACACCTATCCACACATACGTGTCTATGGATAGGTGTTTAAAAATGATGTTTTTTTTAATCAAACCTATACAGGTTTGATTAAAAAAAAATTTTTGAGTTTTAGTTCCAAGTATGGGGACCCCCAAAATGTATGGTTTTTTTTCTATTTTTATGTAAAAATCTTAATGCGGTTCACAGAATACATTAGCTGTGACATACGGACGGACAGACAGACAGACAGACAGACTTGACGAATCTATAAGGGTTCCGTTTTTTGCCATTTGGCTACGGAACCCTAAAAATGACATCCTAAGTTTTACTTAAAAAAAATGAATACCTACCTATTTAAATATAGGACGTTCTATTGTCAATAAAGTTTGTCTACACGAAAAGTAGGGCAAGTTTTATGACGTTGACGCAGTAAACTGGTGACGTAATGCAAAAAAATGAATGGATAATATTTTATAACTTTCGTTAACTACGTTATAATACTAACAATACTATTTATGTACCTATACCGACAGCCATAGACAGGTAGTGACAAAAACTCATACATGCAAATAGCTTGTTTCACAGCTTTTAGATAAATTAAAAGAATGTAATGTAAATAGATCAAAAAGAATATATTAGTAGTTAACAATTTAAAGACAAATGACTGCACGGTTGGCCTAGTGGCTTAAGCGGTCGCCACGCCGCTTCCTACTACGCCAAGTGTCGTGGGTTCAAATCCCACGTAGGACAACACTTTGTGTGATTCACAATTTGTTGTTCTGAGTCTGGGTGTTCTTTGTGTCCGTTTCATGTATGTTTGTAAAGTCCCCCGCGACACAGGAATTTATATTCCTAATGCGGGAGTTGTCTTTAAAATAAAAAAAAAGGTATTTGAGAGATATGTCTTACGGAATAATTGTCGCGCACGGCATAAACCTATTAAAAATTAAAAGATCTGGAGATCTGCTAGATTAAAGTGCTAGTTTAAGAGAGTAATATTCCTGTCTGTTCTAACAATGGAGTCGTCAAGTTTCACATGAAAAGCAATAAATCTGTGCAAGCCTTAACATTTACCTTCCACGACGTCGGAGAGATTGTTACGAATGAAAATAAATCGCTTCTAATTCAGAGCCAAATCGACAAGATGAAATTGAAATTGAGATTGGGCAATGTAATGGTGCTATATAGTGATCCAAACGAGCTCCTTGCTCTCGGCACGCCGTAGTGTAATTAATGCCCCTTCGAGAGAAAATTGCCACAAATCTACACTTTCAATTTGTGCCATTGCTTAATGTCGTCGGGGGTGGTGGACATAGATCGATGTCTTATCAACAACTCACAGATCTTGTCACAGAAACGTGCATGCCAAATTATTATTTCGTCTCTTATATCTTTATTTTAAGCGTTTCGTTTTAATGATGAATAATTCAATAATAATTGAAAATGAAAACAATATACTGCACTTACTATGCTGTGATTAGCTGGTAACTTAACCTTGCTGCTTGCTGTTCAGAAATACGTGGATATGCAAACCGATATTCTGTGCTGTGCTGATTTTGAAAACGCCATTTTTAGAGTTCCGTAGTTCATGACTCGGAACCTTTATAGATTCCTCATGTCCGTCCGTCCGTCCTCGACTTACCGTCCAAACGGTTAGTGCTAGAAAGGTGAAACTTTATATGGTTATATGTTTTTATCATGTCGACAAAGTGCTACAATAAAAACTCCCCTAGGTACACGTAAAACAGGGTTGAATTTTTATTCTCGTGTCTACCCTATTGTGTGGGGTATCATTGGATAGGTATTTTAAAAACATTAAGAGATTGCTAAGACGATTTTTTAATTAGGTATCCGTTTGTGAGTTATTCAACTCCAAAGCTCATATTTTTGTTAAAACAGGGGCCCCTTTCCCCCACCTCCCCCCTCTTAAAGCTAAACGGCTGGTTCGAAAAATCTGAAAAAATTCATGATGATAGTCCGTGCGTTGAACTTTAAAAAGAAACTGTAACGACTGTAGTGTATGTGTCAGTGAGTTATTCATTCACTCGTTCACTGTGAATAAGCGAGGTGTTACTATAGTCGTCACAAAATAAGAAGCCCGGTTTGACATTTGTCATCGTGGCGTAACTAATACGATTAATTCGTGTTTTTGAGTGCAATTTAACAATATCAAGTTAAACTTGATGCTTATTTATGATACGCGTTGTGATAGTGTATGGGTAACATAGTAATTAAATAGGATTATGAATTTGATTTTTCAATTTCTTACATGCGGCATGTCAAATGACAAATGTCAAAACGGGCTTCTTATTTTGTGACGACTATAAGTTATTTATTCACTCGTTCACTATGAATGAATGACAAGGAAGCATTGTGTCATCTCGAGATGACAGTTGGCACTATTTGACATCAAGCAACAAGCAACCAAGAGTGCGTTCCACTAAGCGCCCACAACGATCAAAATGCTCCTTTAGTCGTTCCACATAACGACCGCGGTCGTTGTGGTCGCAGCGAAAACGTCACTCATGACGTCATGACTTACGCTCACGCGAAGCTTGCGACGACTAGTGATGGGTCGAGGGCGAAAACAAATACGGGCGGAAAGGCATAAACTGGGCAGATTGGGCATAAATAAGTTTACGCCCGAATAAATGCCCGAGCACTGGGCAGAAAAAACGAATACCTTTGTTTTGTGATAAACAAATGTTTTTTTAATCTATTTTTTCTTAATTTCAAATGAAAGTCACTATGTTGTAAATTAAAACTTTTAATTAATTATTATTTATACATTTTTGTAATAAAAATCACAAATAATCACAGTTCGTTTCATTATTTTTGTCTAAAATTCGTAAAAAATTAACAAATATAACTCTTGTAAATATGTATAATAATAATAACATTTTTAATTTTTTCATTCGATGTTATTTTTTATATTTTTAAATGTATTTTTTAGATTTATATATTTAAAAATGTTATGAATAAGTATTTTGATTTTAATAAAGAGAACAATAATAATAATAATAAGTGGCAGCTTGGCAGTGTAGAATAAAACGTATTGCTGAGTCCAGGACACTCATCGCCAAATTAATTGCCTATGAATCTGGTAATACGCGACCGAGAATCATGCGCTTTATGAAACAGGCATTTTTGGAGACTACCATCAGTCCTCAACAGTATACACGGTGAATTTTTGAGACGGGACAGTAAGGGCAGGTACCTTAACCGTTATAGTTACAGGAAAACGCTTTAAGAAGACTATCTATATTTTTTTAAGATATTCTGAACTGCATTTTAGATTTTGAAAAAAATGTACAGCCAGCAAGAACATGGTCATTTTAAGCAAAAACTTTTTTTAATGCCAATCGATCCTGGTTCATATAAGGATCAAAAGTCTCTATTGGACCGATTGAGATTTGTTTACTAGACAGAAATCGCAAAAAGCTTTTCTCAAACATTTGTACGAAAATAAATTATTTTAACATGTATTTTAGACACAGAAAACAGATAACTGCCATTTAGATAACTTACATTTAATTAATCTACGAAATAAATTGCTCAAAACGACCGCCGTTTTCACGAATACATAATTTCACTCATTTTTGCAGCTGATAATTTATTTGAATAGATATCATTTAAAATCCTTGTTAATGCATAATGCAGTGTATTATTTTGGTAGTCTTTGTTTTTAGATAGCGCCACGGAAAAATATCGAGAGGCGTTAGATCGGGGCTACGAGGTGGCCACTTGGTTGGACCATGTGTACCTATCCACTGTGACCCGAACTGCATATTCAAACTGAAATACGCAGCTGTTGTGTGGCGGAAAGCCATCTTGCTGAAAATAAACTTTTCGCAGTTCTGACAAGAGACATTCATCCAACTGCTTTTGGAGATTCTCTAAAATGACGTCGTTATACACGGCAGAATTAACAGTACCTTCATAAAACTCCACCATTACCACACGATACTAGTCGCAGTACCAAACCAATGCAGATTCCGTGTTTCTATTATTTACAAAATACGCTTAATACAAAAGATGCATCAACAACGATTTTAAATTATATCTATCTAAGAAAATTATCGGCTGCCACTAGCTCAGTACAAAAACCATTGTACTTATGTATTCGTTAAAACGGCGGTCATTTTGACCAATTTATTTCGTAGATCATCTAAATGTAAGTTAACTGTTGTCTGTGTCTAAAATACATATTAAAATGATTTATTTCCGTACAAATATATGGAAAAGTTTTTTGCGATTTCTGACATTTCTAGTACTCAAACCTCAGTCGGTTCAGTAGAGACTTTTGATCCTAATAAAAAACAGGATCGATTGGCATCAAAAAAAGTTTTTGTTTAAAATGGCCATTTTCTTGCTGGCTGTACATTTTTTCCAAAATCTGTAAATGCAGTTCAGAATATCTTAAAAAATTATGGATAGTCTTCTAAAAGCGTTTTCCTGTAACTGTAACGGTTAAGGTACCTACCCTTATTGTCCCGTCTCAAAAATTCACCCTGTATGTCAAGTGTCAATAAAGAGAATAATAATAAATCTTTAATTTCATTATCATCGTCATTTAAGTCGATGTTAGACGTTACATCAAAAAATTCGGTTCGATTGGTTGATTTTGATGGTTGAGCATCATGAGACGTATTAATTTGTCTCTTATCATCATCAACATCAACGAAAAAATCATCAAATTCTGAATCCGACTCGTTCAAGTTGAATAATGGTAGGTTGAGCAAGATCAAGTCTTAATTTACAACATTTTTTATTTGATGCCTACCATTGTGACTCCACTCTGCCTGATGATAAGCATGAGAGGGGGCCACCACACTGCCTGCGATGGAGGAAGTATGGCGACGCTGACCCAAACTATAGCGGCTTTGTGAGATGCTTTTTCACACCCCTCTTATAGGACCCGGGTTCATAATGGGGAGGAAAGACGTGGGATGGTAGCGAGTTCCAGTTTTTAACCGCTCGGCACAGGTCTTTCCTAAACCAAGTTTTTTTTTCGGTATTAAGTCAAAATGAGGTGAAAAAATAGATATTTCAAATCAAGTAAATTACGGAGTATTCAGGACATAGAAAGGTAAGTTTTCACAAAATTTTTCAAGAAAAAATAATTTTATTTGTAAAAGATAAAAAGAAAAAACCAAAAACTTGGTTTTTTGAATATTTCACATAAAAGGAGAAACCCGAAATCCATACAAACTTGGGCCTGGCGTTACAGTGCTAGAATTTGGTCATAAATTACAATATCTATGACGATTTCACGAGCCTAATTTTCAGGTCTCCCAGCAATGGCCAACTCGGTAAAATCAGACAATGTTTACATTTTAGGTTATGTTTATTTTTTGAGTTATTTTAATGAAAAATTGGCCAAGTGTGTGTCAGGCCACGCATAAAATAGGGTTATGTACTCACCCATAATTAAATCAAGCCCAATAGATAATTAA
Source organism: Phragmatobia fuliginosa (assembly GCA_932526445.1). Classification (NCBI taxonomy): domain Eukaryota; kingdom Metazoa; phylum Arthropoda; class Insecta; order Lepidoptera; family Erebidae; genus Phragmatobia; species Phragmatobia fuliginosa. The sequence goes on along the minus strand of OW052064.1, from coordinate 6,300,788 downwards.
TAATTATAATAAATAATAAATATTTCGGATATTTTACACACAACGCCATCTAGTCCCCAAACTAGACAACTGATAGAAATACATAAACATACTTTTTTTTGTAAATACATACATATTATACATTGTTGTATTTGCTTATTATTTCTTTATTTTTGTACGAAGTTTTCTAAGTCAGCTTATTTCACAAGTTAGGCCTTTGAAACTTCTAAAATAAAAAAGTTATCAAAACCGCTATAGTTTTCTATAACATGAAAAACACGATTTGATACATTTGTGTTTTTCTACGGCATAGTCACATTAATATAAAAATGCAAAACTACCCTTTCATGCTATATTGAATGCTGCCAGTTGTAGATATTTTAAATTGCCGCCATTGTAAGTAGTTGTGTCACGATTCGCTGGCCAGACTCTATTTACATTGATTAAAATACCTATTAAAACAATCATTTATACTAAAACATAGAAGTATTATTTATTTATAACAGTATCGATTCCCACTAAATCGATCCTATTTTAGGAATGCTACGTTTGTGGAGCTAGTTACGTATATTGAAATAAGTGTTGCAGAGGTTTACAAAGATTGTTTAAAACAATAGAATTCTACTTATTTCCTACACTTGGCCATTGCAAATGAAGCTAAGATTTCGATAGGTTAATCAAGCAAAATAGACGAATTTTTTGGTACATATCCCATTCGTGTAACGCTTAGGCCCAGAATCGGGTTTCTCCTTTGAGGTTATGTGAAAAAAGTGCAAATACAAAAGTTGTAGATCTTTTTATTACCTACAACTTTGCCCTTAATTTTTTTTTCATAGGATTTGTAGTTTTGCCGGAAATCGACATAAACCGTTTTTACCCTGAAAACCTCCCCCTACCCCTTCCCGACCTCAGATCGCCCGTAAATTATTTTTCCTTCCATTTTTATAGTATTCACCTCCTTTTCTAATGGGTTTCATCACTTTCATCCTACTACAATTTATGTTCACTTTTTATTAATTTATGACGCTTCTACCCTGGTCTATTATGTCAGTTTTACATGTAATAGGTATATACATAAACTATCGACTATTGTTATCGAAACAAAAATACTGTGTTTATGTCACAGATTACTAACTATAACATATAAAGAACTGCTATCATTTTAATACTCAGTTTGTTTTTTTATATACGCCCATGACCATAGATTTAAAGAAAAAACTAAAATAGTAACATATTTATATCCAAGAATATATCATATTTTTTTGTTAATTACTCTTTGCTGCATACACATATATTTACACACAATTTAAATTAATAAAATGTAAATTGAAGTTTTTGCCCAGGTAAAGGGCATTTATTCGGCATTTACGGGCATTTATCGGACGCTTATTCAATGTGCCCAATCCGCCCGGGCAGAAACCCATCTCTAGCGACGACCCATCTCAAAAGGTGGGTCGTGGTGATCATTGAGAATATTGACGGCCTTTTCAATTGTCAAAGCATCAAAAATGGCGACCGTTAAACTTACGTTGAAGTTTTCTTTTTTAACAATCATATTTTCGTAAAATCTTTTTCCATTCTTCATCTGAACTTGTAACCCCTAGCCCCGGTAAAGGGGGGTTAGTAGAAGGCCCTAGCCCTACCAGGGGGCGTTACTCACCGGTGCGCAGTCAGTAGAGCTATGTGAAATATCCCAGGGCGCCTGTTCACAAAAGAATCTATAAGCTGAGAGAATAACAGACAGAGTTCATATGTGTGCATATGTCGATTTGGGCAGCCAGGTATTCCCCAAGAAAACATGGGTTCAGTCTCACACACATTTATTCATTACACACATGAAGCACAAATAGATCCACCTCTTACACACTAGAGATAATACACAAAGTTACAAAGGTGGGTTGTTCAACATTATAGTACTAAGATTCTTATATCTAAATATAAATCTAATCCTAAATAAGAGGGTTGCTATACAAATAGTCTATAACTTAGGCTTCCCTGGATCTCTGGGGGCTCGACCGGGAAGAGCAGACGTCAGTGAAGTTAATACGGGAGCCCCGATGTGGTCCCTGAGGTCCGTCATCTTATGTCCTTGGGGATTTGTCGTACAAGAGGGGGCTCTCCTTTACACTGGGCACCTCTGCTCGCTTGATTGCCCACACACCGCTAATGGGATTCGCCTTCTTCGCCCGAAGGTAAAGCCGAAGGTAGACCAACGTTGGTTGAGGTAGATCTCAAACCAAAACTTGAAATCAATCCTTGGAATCAATCCTTGGAACCCTAGGAAAAAATATGAGACACAAACCTAAGTACATAATCACACAAACAGACTGGTACAAGGAAATATAGTTAAATAAAGAAAGCAGGTTTCTCACCACTTTGCAGAGCGGGTTAAACACCAGGAATTCTTCACGAACCAATATTACAACGAGCAGAGTTTCGCCTAGGACCGCAGTAGAACTAAGAGTGCTTTTTCGGGGAATTAGGGCCCGCTTTATATATTATATCTCAAGGTCCCGTTGGAATAAAACTTTTACCCTCCACTCGTTAACCAAAAAACCTCACCTGATTCTCATAGACAAAACAGACTTATGACCAAAGATAACATAGAACACAATTTACCACAGAGTATTAATCTCATCCGTGCTACATTTAAGAGAAAATAACGCCATCTGACGACTCGCGGGTGAAAGTTTATCTAAAGCCAATGAAGAAGGAGTGTCAGAGCTACCGCTAACCTGATAAAGATGGCGCTCACCTAAACACGTCATCTTATTGCGTTACCAATACGAATTATTTATAGTAACTAAAAAAAGTTGTTACAAACTGGATGAACTAGTACTTTCTAAAGCATTAATGAGACCTCTTACCAAATATCCAAGTGCCGCCGCAAACGATATTTTATTTACATTTGAACATAAGTTAATCAAATACATTATTAATATTAAATATAAAAATTAAATTATAAGTTTTTTCAATATAAGTCGATTTAAACAATAATTAATTATTATTTTAAAGGCTTACAGATTATAACCTAACCCTTTTAAATCTTTTTTTTTTTTAATTTTTATATTATTTACCTCCACGCCCAAAACGCTCTATAAATTATAATCCATTCCACTTGAGTTTACGATAGTAACGCTCACAAGCAAGTGGAACGGGAAAAACTGCAGTCGTGAGCGTGATCGTTGTGAACGCTAAGTGGAACGCACTCCAAGAGTGCGTTACACTTAGTGCCCACAACGATCAAAATGCTCCTTTAGTCGTTCCACTTAACGACCGCGGTCATTGTGGTCGCGGCCAAAACGTCACTCATGACGTCATGACTTACGCTCACGCGAAGCTCGCGACGACCCATTTAAAAAGGTGGGTCGTGGTGATCATTGAGAATATTGGCGGCCTTTTCAAATGTCAAAGCATCAAAAATGGCGACCGTTAAACTTACGTTGAAGTTTTCTTTTTTCACAATCATATTTTCGTAAAATCGTATTCCATTCTTCATCTGAACTGGTTGAACTAGTACTTTCTAGAGCATTAATGAGACTTCTTACCAAATATCCAAGTGCTGCCGCAAACGATATTTTATTTACATTTGAACATAAATTAATAAAATACACCAATAGTATTAAATTTAAAAATTACATTATAAGTTTTTTAATATAAGTCGATTTAAACAATAATTAATTATTATTTTCAAGGCTTACAGATTATAACCTAACCTCTTAAATCTTTTATTTATTTATTTTTTATTTTTATATTATTTACCTCCACGCCCAAAACGCTCTTTAATCCATTCCACTTGAGTTTACTATAGTAACGCTCACAAGCAAGTGGAACGGGAAAAACTGCGGTCGTGAGCGTGATCGTTGTGAACCCTAAGTGGAACGCACTCCAAGTCAGACCAAGTGTCAGACGTGTCAGTGTCAGTGTTTAAAGATGCAATAATCTTTTAGGGTTGGGGACTGTCGTTTTGGTGTTGGTGGCGATCACATGTGGTTTTTTTCTGACATCCATTTTGGCTATTTTAATTCTTTATTTTGGTGGTTTTGGTGTGTTTATTACCTGTTTGTGCTCGTCTGGTATTTATTTTTGTGTTTGTGTAACCAATCGTACATTTGGTAAGTTATTTTTATATAATTATTTTCTTGCGAGGTATGCCGAGCGACCATGGGGGATGACAACCGTTCTCCTGGCCGCCCGCCAGACCCCCCTCATCCCATTCCCCCACAATCCCAAGAACTTTTTACCCATTCTCCTGTTCTTACTGCTCCATTGTCAAAATTTGTGGCAATGGAAGTAGAAATCGCTAGCCAAAAGAGAAAACTCGACACCGAATCATCTACCGGCCCTACAGACACTAATGAGAATGCTTCTACATCAAAACGAGATCGGGTGACTGCGCCATCGTTGATTTCACGATCTAAATACTACGACACGGATTCTAAACCTTATTTGGTTTATGCATCAATTGTCGAATCAGACCCTAATTCTGGTTCTACTCTCCATCCCATTAGATTTGGCCAGTTGGTGCAAAAACTTAATATTAAAAATATTGTTCGAGGGGGAATTAAAAAAATCGGTCGTAATAGGGTTTCGGTTGAATTTGAGGGGCCTGAGGATGCTAACGCTTTCATAGATAATTCATCCATTAAACAGAAAGGTTACACAACTATGATTCCCACTTTTAATATCACCAGAATGGGAGTAGTGAAAGGTGTCCCTAGCGACTGGACTGACATGGAAATTATGGACAGCCTGAAATCCCCACTTGGCAAGGTGTTAAGGGTGCGAAGGTTGAACCGTAAGGTAATTACCGAAGGCAAGGCAGAATGGCTGCCTACTACAAGCATTGTTCTGACATTTGATGGTCAGAGCCTCCCAGACAGAGTTTTCTGTTATTTTAACTCCCTCCCTGTCGAAATATACAATTTCCCTACTGTCCAATGTTTTGGGTGTTGTAAATACGGACACACCAAGACTCAGTGCCGGTCTAAGCCACGGTGTTTCCGCTGTGGTGGGGACCACCTTGGGGAAGGGTGTTCCGTGGAAGAGCCTAGGTGCTTTTATTGTTCAGGTGCTCATGCTGCTAATAACCGACAATGCCCAGAGTATCTAAGGCAGAGGAATATAAAGGCCTCCATGGCAAGAGAAAATATATCCTACTCTGAAGCAGCCAAAATTCATGCCCCTTCCTATCGATCTTTTGCAGATGTTACAGCATCAGCTCCTCCTCCACTGTCTATCCACCAGACTCTTAACCATGAGCCACGTCCCTCCCGCCCCTCGATTCCTAATTATACCCTCCACCCCCAACCCTCCAAATTTCAATCCACTAGAAAATCTGTACCATCCCGTCAGAAGCCTCATTCACCCTACCAACCTGGTTATGACCATAGGTCCCACCAGGACATTCTTAATAGTTATTCTTTCCCCCCATCTCCTAACGGTTGTGCTTTGACGGCTCACCCTCCCACTCATATCGAGAATGAACAAACCATTAACACCATTATTTCTTTGCTTTCCACCCTACTGTTAAATTACCCCTTACCGGACCACGTTGCCGACAACCTAGTCAATAAAATTCAATGCCGTAACATTCCATCTCCTGCAGTGGAACACCAGAAGCGCTCTTCCCAAAAAACATGAAATTTCCTATCTAATTAACCTTTATAATCCTGCAATATTTGCAATTTCTGAGACGTGGCTAACCCCATGTCTCAATTTTAATTTCTCTGGCTATAGCACGCTCCGAGATGACCGCTCTGACGGTTATGGCGGAGCTGCTATACTAGTTAATAATGTTCTCCCTTCCTCTCCTCTTCCCCTTCCTCCCCACGGAAATGAGATTAATGCTGTTGGTGTTAATATCCTTGGCATTAATTTTATATCTGTTTATATCCCCTCCCCCAATCCCTCCTGTTTTCAATATATTTATAACATATGTTCCTCATTTAATCCAGTTATAATTTTAGGTGATTTTAATTGCCACCATTCCCTGTGGGGTTCTGACCATTGTGACAGCGCGGGTTCTGAGTTGGTTGACCTTTTAGATGGCTTGGATTTATGTGTTGTCAACGATGGCTCTGTCACTCGCCTACCTAGACCTGGTCAGAGTAGGAGCTGTTTAGACCTTACCCTGTGCTCAGCTAGTCTGACCGCTCAATTGGACTGGAACCGACTGAGCCTCACGTATGGTAGTGACCACTACCCCATATGCACTACTCTGATTAATAGGGCCTTACCTCATAGGGATAATACTCCTCTTTTAAAATACAGGCTGTCAGGTGCGGACTGGGCCTTATACTCCCAAACCGTTGAGGACATAATTCCCACCTTACCCCAAGTTTCTCAGGCCAACATAGACGACTGTGTGTCCCAATTTTCCGGTGCCATTTCTTCAGCCGCAGACGACAGCATTCCATTCAAGAATTCAGCCTCTGGAAAGTTATCATCTCCTCCCTGGTGGGATCGGGAATGTTCTAATATGATTAAATCTCGGAACGAAGCTGAACGAAACTATGCTCGTAATATGTCTACTGATAACCTGGTGGAGTACAACCGGATTGTTGCGAGATCCAGGCGCCTATTCAGGAAAAAAAAATATGAAGGATGGAAGAAATTCTGTTCTTCTCTCTCCCCTTCAACTCCTTCCTCACTTGTCTGGAAAAATTTTAAACGTTTTAAACGTGGCTGCTATTTCCGAAACTCTTCATCTATTCCTAGCGACATAGCAGAATCCTTTCTTAACAAATTGGCCCCCCCTTTTGCTCCCCTTTTAGGAGAATTCCCCTCACCTTCTGATGGTGGGGACAATTTCAACGACCCCCTAAATGCTCCCTTTTTGCTAAGCGAATTAGATGCAGTCCTTAAATACGTTCACGACTCCGCCCCAGGCATAGATGGCCACCCATATTCGTTTTTTAAAAGATTGGGGTCCTGCAGTCGCCAATACCTCTTATCTTTGATTAACGCTTGTTTCATGCTGTCCCATATCCCAGAGACCTGGAAAACGCAGCTGATCATCCCTATACTGAAACCAGGGAAATCTCCTGATTGTTCAGAAAGTTTCCGGCCCATTGCGCTATCCCCTGTAATAGGTAAAATTTTGGAACATCTCATAAAAAACAGGTTGGAGTGGTTGGTTGAAAGCCGAGGCCTTTTGGCTGAATCTCAATTTGGTTTCCGTAAGGGGGCTAGTACAATGGATAGTATAGGTATCTTTATGGCTGATACCCGAATCGCCTTCAGCAAAAATGAGGCGGTTCTGGCAGTCTTTCTCGACATTTCAGCAGCTTACGACAGTGTTCTTCTTTCCGTACTCAGAAGTAAATTACGCCAGCTGAGTATTCCGGCAAAGATACTTAACTGCATCTGTAACCTGCTGACTGGACGTAGGTATAAACTTCATGTACCAGGAGAATCATATGACCCCAGAACTGTTTGGCGTGGTCTTCCCCAGGGTTCAGTCCTAAGTCCCCTTCTATACAGTATTTACACCTCTGATCTCCACAAGTCCCTTAATAGCGATTGCCAGATTTTACAGTATGCAGATGACCTATGTTTATATATCCCTACTTCTTCCGTGGAACTTGCTACGGAATCCATGCAAATATCTCTCAACTCCCTAAACCAGTGGTTGATTTCTCATGGCCTTAATTTGTCAGCCCCCAAAAGCTCCATTGTCGTTTTCTCACGTAAACGTGTTACTCCATATGTCCACCTTGAAATTGAAGGATCCCCCGTCAAGGTCGAGAATAACGTAAAATTCCTTGGGGTAATTTTGGACTCTAAATTATCAGGTGTCTTCCATCTAAATTATATCGCCAACAAATGTGAAAAGAAGCTTAATATGCTACGTGCCCTGGCGGGTGTTTGGTGGGGTGCTCATCCCTTCACTCTTAAGCTCATATATAATGCCACAATAAGAAGTTTGCTGGACTATGGGGCATTCCTCCTTGAACCCTGTGGTAAAGTGGCATTGGCTAAACTTGAGACCATTCAATCGAAAGCCCTTCGCATAGTATTAGGTTGTATGAAATCCACCCCTACCAACGCCCTACAAGTTGAGAGTGGTGACCCTCCTCTTCTTCTCCGCAGACAATATCTGGCTGACAAATATATGTATAAGGCATATTTTCTTAATAATCACAAAATTCTGTCTAAACTTTCCACTCTAGATAATTTATGCCGACAAAGCGAATACTGGAGTCATAAAACCCCCCCATTGATACTTAATTCATTCAGAAACATCCGGAAGTTGGAAGAAAATTGTCCCATTCCTCAGTATAATAAATTCCCACTCTATGCATGCCCCTATGAAATTTTAAATTTTGTTCCTACTTTTATTCCTTATATTGGATTAAATAAGGACACCACCAATGCTAATGATCATTTTCTTTCTGTAGTTAATGACAAGTGGCCTAATCATTACAAATTTTATACAGATGCTTCGAAATTATCCCCTGATGGTAAAACTGGTATTGCTGTCTACAACTCCAACTCCCAAATATTCCTCCAATTCCAGTGCCCTCCTGAGTCTTCGGTATTTACCGGAGAGTGCATTGGGATCCTAGAGGCTTGTCTATTTATTTCTTCCCACTCAGCTATTACAAAAGCAGTTATCTTCTCTGATTCAATTAGTGCCCTAGAGGCTATTGTTAAAAACTCTTTTAAAGATAACCTACGTAGTCCAATCATAGCAGAAATCAAAACTATCCTTCATTCTTGTTTTAAAAACAACATAGATATCGTATTAGTATGGATACCTAGTCATTCAAATATCAGGGGTAATGAACTAGTAGACATAGCAGCCAAGGGTGCTGTCACTAGTAGCCTGGCTGATAAAAAACATTACTCGGTCCAAATCTATGACTTGATTCACAAGGCCAAAATAGATCTTTTCAAATCCTGGCAAGACCATTGGTCCGAATCCAGTAAGACAAAGGGTAACTTATTTGCTTCTATTCAACCAATCATTCCTCCCAAGCCTTGGTTTTATAAATACAAGGAAACCCCCAAAACTGTTACATCTGTTATATGCAGAATACGCCTTGGCCACTGCTGTACCCCAGTTTTTCTTCATAAAATTAGGGTCCGGGACAGTTCTTTATGTGAATGTGGGCTGGATGATGGTTCCCTTGACCACATCTTCTTAAATTGCCGTTTGTATAATGCTTTTTCTTTTGATAAAGTTATCTCCAAATTAAAAATACAATATCCCATTAATGTCCGTCACCTCCTCTCATTTTTTCCTAATCCCCAAATTGTATGTGCTTTGATTAAATTTATTTCCACTAACAATATAAAACTCTAATACTTAGACATATTTTTCAAGTAATATGATATATATATTGTATAAACGTATCTTTTTATTTTATTTTTTATATTACTAACAATAACTAACACCTGTATTTTGTGTTGTGTTTGTTTCAGGGCTGGGAAAAAAAAAAGGGCCACAATTTTTTTAAGTTGGTTGAAGAATCAAAATTCTTATTAAATATACCCATGAGTAGTCACTACACGACACTGGCAGAAATTGCCGTAGTATTCGGCACATTGCCATAAAAAAAAAAAAAAAAAAAAAAAAAAAAATCTTTTAGGGTTATAAAGCACATATATCGTATCAAAATCTTATAAAGGAGCATTTAATGTACAAATCTTAAAACGTAAATATGACGTCAGTTCTTATAAGTGCTATCAAGAGGCTTCACATTTCAATTACACCACCACTTAGATTATATTCTTCAAACATCGCTGTTACGCCTGCGAATACAAATTTAACTATTACTAGGAAAGAATGGGCTTTTCAACCCCAATACACTAAACCACGTGAAGTATGGATAGAGAACCTAGACACTGTGGAGGAACAGAAACTCGGGTTAATAGAATTACATCCTATGGTTTACGCAGCATCTCCTCGACTGGACATAATGCATCAAAATGTAATTTGGCAACGGAAAGTCAGATGGGTGTCATGGGCTCATACCAAGACTAGAGCTGAAGTGCGAGGTGGAGGTAGAAAGCCGTGGCCCCAGAAAGGTTCGGGTCGTGCTCGTCACGGATCAATTCGATCTCCACTATTTCGTGGGGGTGGTGTAGTCCACGGGCCACGTTCAGGAAAGTCACACTTCTTCATGTTACCTTTCCATACAAGAATACTTGGCCTTACAACTACTATATCTGCTAAATTAGCTCAAGATGATCTACATGTTGTCAAAGATTTAGACCTTCCTTCTGATGAACCGGGTTATCTTGAAGAACTTATTGAGAAAAGAAATTGGGGCCCTTCAGTACTAATTGTTGATGAGTAAGTTATATTAATTGAGACTATAATCAAATAGGTAGCTTAATGTTTATAATAATAAAATTTGAATATATCTTTAATATATCTATAATAATATATCATAATAATATACCTAAGAATAAGGATACAATTTAAATTCATGAGCTAATAAGCATAGAGGAGCATCAAAATATGGATTTAACAGTTTAAATTAATCAATAAGCCCTCTTTCCACTATTCTGTATTGTTTGCAACCCTTTTCCAGTCTGATTCCGCTGTGAGCCTTATGTTGTCCTCCTATGTGTAAGACTGTCTACTTTGATTTCTCCTACTATCTCTTGGGTACCAATCTGTCACCTCTCTACTCCACTCCCCCATTGTATACATATGAACTAGCCATTGCCAGTTCTGCTTATCAATGTAAGTAAGAACACTGGTGACCCCCGTTTTGGATGGAAGAATGGTGTTTCAACAGACATTGAGACACCCGATCCTGTCTCTTGAGGCTGGTCATGCATTTCTCCATGGCCCTTTGGCACATGGAGATTTTAGCACTTTGAGCCAAGGTGAGCCTTCAAGTTTCACAGCCATAACTTAGATATGGCAAGATGCAGTTGTGTTGAATGCCTTCCTTTTAATTGCCATGCTTAGTTCTACAGAATTCATCATATCTTTTAGGGACCAGCAGTATACATAACAAGAAGTAAGAACTAGCTCACTTTTAGTAGAACCACAGACAATGAATTTTCTTTATCTACAATGCTTTTACTTCATCTACTATTTCATTATCTAGGACCCAAACCAACTGATGAATCATGACAATAAAAAGTTATTTATTTATTATTTATATGCTTATTTAAGTAAACTTTTATCTTTTTCCAGTACTGACTATGCTCCAAGGAACATAACTGCGGCAATAGACAACCTACCGCATGTTAACATTATGCCAGTCTACGGATTAAATGTATACTCCATGTTGAAACATGACACCCTTATATTGACTATAGCAGCTGCTGAGAAAATAGAAGAAAGAATATTACGACTCCTTCATTCTGACACAAGGCAACAGACTAGGCCATTCCAACTGGACCAAGTATAATATATTTATACTCCATTACTATTTCAATAGTTAATTATCTAATGAACATCTCATTTGATATATATGTATTTTGTTTTAAAGGATAACACATTAGGTAATAACTGAAAAATAAAGTAATTAATTGTCAAAGAAATTAGAATACAGTTATTTATAAAAATAATAGTCATTTTCTTTATTAAGTTTTACATTTATAATTCCTTAGTGTTATACCCGAAGGTTTGATGATTTTTAACAACATGGGGTAATGTGCTATCATCATCTCAGCTGTAAGGCCTTGCTTGACTTAGGCCTCCCCCAAGGCTCCAGAACGAGTCATATGCTGTCCCCATTAAACAGTTTTAAATAAACATATTACAACCAAAAATATAAACAACATTACAAATTACAAAAAGAATTCAGTAATTACACTTAGGAACAAGTCAAAAATTTATTGATAAAAGATTTCATAATTTCTCGTCTTAAAACTCTAGGTGAATGTCAGGACTTGGCAGTTTGTTGTTTGTCTCGCTGGGATTCTGGCACCTGAAATATATAGAATAATATTTACTAACCTCACTAAACTTATAATTATAAATAGACCTTACACAGCATTCTAATAGGGGTGAATCATGAGTCAGGTTCATATAGTAATGTTTTATCAAAGGTTTGATGATTAGGTGAAAGTAGTAAAGTTAAATTTTATTTCAAGAACTACAACCATGTCTTGTTTATATATGTTCAATAAAGTCTTCTATAAACTCTTGATTGTGGCATAACAAGCCGGTCACATTAACACAGTCAGACCAAAAAGAAATTGAACTACTGATGGTACAAAAACAGTTGTACATTGCTTAAGATCTTTTACATCAAATTCTGATGTAACAATATTAGTTACCATACTCCTCTGAAACTGTTAGACCAAGTTGTATAACATTTTGTGTGCATATCGGGTAGGTCTGAGAATCGACCAACATCTATTTTTCATACCCCTAGGAAGCGAGCGGAGCCGTGGGCATCAGCTAGTATTTATATAGAGTTATAAAAATATAAGTTACCTTGTTTGTAACCTGCATAGGAATATTTCCTGCCATTTTTTGACGAATACTCCATCGTAGGTCAGACCAATCATTCTCTCCAGGAACATTTGTCTTGTACTTATTCCATAATGAAGTATAATAGTGGTACAATGATACAGGATCACATTTCTTTATTACGGGTGGTTTAGTTACCTTTATTACTGTAACAATAAGACACCAAGAACAAAATTATAATAACACTTATATGACAAACAAGAATGTAAAAAGTTCATATATATCCTATTATTATGTTTATGTTATAGTTCATATATTGTTAGTAGTGCCATGTGAGTTCTGCATGAATGAGCTGGTTCAAACGGGGCAGTACTACCCACAGAAAGAGAACAGTAATTTTTTTATATGCATTATATCTGGTAGGTATATAGCTATACCAACGCTTCTGGTCAGATTCTGTCTAAGAAGATGCTTATTTCCAACAGTGGACTCATAAAGGCTGATCAGTGTTCTGTTTTGAATTCACGCATATTTATTGGTATTTATGTAGATTTGTACTTACAATTATTATTTGTACTTGTTGTACTTTTGTCCTTATATAATACAGGTTTTTTCTCCACACGAGCGCAAGAACATGCCCTTCTCAACGGTTTCTCCTCCTCCTTCTGCCTTCGTAAGTTGGGTGCAGAATGTATATTTCTTACATGTGCAACTTTATTTGTTTTTTGACACTCTCTCGTGCACTGTAATGGTGCACCGTCTTGGACCTTTGATCTGATTCGTGATGAAAATGTACTGGCACTGTGCAATCTCTCTGGACCTTGTAAACTGTACTTTTCATCATTGGATTTTTTCTGTTGTAAATCATACTTTATCAACTTCTTTAAATCTGTAATTAGAAATGTAATCATTTAGCTTTAAGCTATTATTGTTTCATACCTACTAGCCACTGCTGTAGAGTTGTAGGACAATATCATGACTAAAAAGACATGTTTTTAAATTTTGTTGCAATTTTCTCTTTACACTAAGTAATGATGCATATTATAATTATAATGAAATATTGCAAATTGGGCAATAGTACTCAGATGTTAATAATTTCTACACAACTGCTAAAGTTATTTTTACCTCACTTTGTCAACTTTTCTAGTGGTTAGTGATTCTGAATACTAAGTTTGTGGTACTGGGTTTAATTTACATCTAGACTAAAATAATTATATGATAAGCACAAATTTTAATATTTAATCTATGTCAGAGGATAATTAACCTATGATATTTACATGTTTAGCCATCTCCTAGTTGGAAATAGCCATATGTAATGCCTGTTGGTTATTTATTATGATTATTAAAAGCTGTTTAGAAATGTTCAGAAAAGATTTGGTTTGGTCTACTTTACCACTCTGGCGAGATGTGATAGTCATCAGTATTATTATTTTGTTGAAAATTATATTTATACACAAACCTGTAATGAAATATTTCAAGACTTCTCCACTTATGTTATGAATACCCAGATTGTTTAGATATCTCAATACCTCCCTCGGATCTAATTCAGAAGTCAATTCATAGTAATTAATTTCCATTTCTAGTCTTCGAAGAAATTTATTTCAATACAATTCAAATCTGAACAGTTGTAGAGTATTTAGAGTACATATACTATCTACTTGAATTAAAGTTGTTAAATTTAAACACAACGTAATAAATACAGTGATTTGACAACGAGACTAGTACAATGACTGACAGTGACACAAGTCCACAGACAAAACAACTAATTTTCTTAGGATACTACAGCAAGACACCTATTTTCTACTAACATGTGACTAAATCCTGCCAATGTAAAAATAACTCCTACATAATTAATTTCTGTTTTCTTAATTTTTTTATAAAATCTTAGTTTCAGTAAAATTTTGGTCTATCTTGTATTTTCTTTTTTTTTTTAATTAATAATTTCAGTATGTCTGAGCTTTTACATAGACCCACAAACTACTAATTAAGTTTTTGGCTTAAATTTTTTGAAATAGATTCGTACAAAAATATATTCCAATACACCTAATTTTAATTTGTTAGGTTAAAAAATATTAGCCGCAGGACCGACAACCGTTGGGGTAAACGTGTTCTTGAGTGGAGACCGCGTCTCGGCAAACGTAGTGTAGGACGTCCACAGGCCAGGTGGAGTGATAATTTGCGCAAGACGACTGGCAGGACCTGGATGCAAGTAGCCGAGGATCGAATTAAGTGACGTACAATTGGAGAGGCCTATGTCCAGCAGTGGACTGCGATAGGCTGATGATATATATATATATAGGTTAAAAATGTTAGGATTTGATCATTCTAAAATTTACCAAGGACCTCCGAGTCTTCTTTGTATGGCTACACCGTAATTTTGGTGTCACAGAGACAGACATGACATCCAGTTTTAGGTGACATATGTATGTTAAGGTTTTTACTGTTTTTAGGGATTTCGAGGTACATACTTAACTTAGCTAGCACATTTAGGTTATTAAAAATGGATAGTGAATACTAGTCGACTGCTATCGAGTATATGTTAAGTGATTTATATTTCATAAATAATTAAAATAGAAAAAACTGCATCTATATTCAGCTTAGTCAAATACTTTGTGGAAAAAATGTTTAGTACCTTAGGAGCTGACAAACGGAAAGTGTTTCCTTATTTCCTATGGCTTACCATTGAGGCACAAAATTTTCATTATTAAAACAAATTCTTGGATTATACCTAATTGATATTATTAAATGTCTTGTTATCACTAATACTTAGTTATGAAATAATTTTAAAAAAGTCACTGAAAATTGTTATTATTCCTACTCTCAATATTTATACCAAAGTTTCGGAGCTATATACGTATTGAATGAATGATGTTATTATGTAATGCGATTCAGTCTGATATGAGGGAATCTTATATCTATTAAAGAGAACCAAGTGTTGATGACGTATCTATAGAATTTAATAATAAATAGTCTGCGGTTAGGAAAGAATAAACAACAAGTGTATGAACAGAGATGATACCTATTACCGTAAAATAGGTAATTAATTACTTATAAGCATAAAATAAAATAAAAATAACATCCTCCTACACGTAACACAAAGTTATTTATACCTAGCTAAGCCTAAAGATAATGGCAAAGAGTATGTAACACTACGTTGATAATAGATGTAATATAACAGGTATCGTATCGTGTTGTACTTGTAGCTTGTTATCACGGACCGGTCTCGGCTTGCCGTCTGGTGTGAACATTGTGACCAATATTCATTCATTACCACTGCAGTGCTTGTAGCGAAACGTACTATGGCAGCTAACTACGAAAACAATCCGGCTGTTGCCAATTTCGTCGAGTATCTAAGAATACCGAGTGTCCAACCAAATATTAATTATGGTAAGTTAACATTAACGTTTCTATATTACAATACAAATAGGTACATCTGCAAACAAACTTAGACACAGTTTGGCAAAAGTAATCCTATGTATAAGAAGCAATTTTTTAAAATTAATTATTTTGTAACTGTCATAAATCATTTTTTTTTATTGTTGTAATGGAATAGGCGTTTGTGTTCCATCTCATCTGATGGAAAGTGTAGATGAAGACGAAGATGGTACACTCCCATCCAAAAGAAACGTGTTCACTCTACTCTTAAAGGCTCCAGAGTTCAACTTATCAGGAAAAATAAACCCAGGCAGGTCGTTCCAAACTTTGGCGACTCTCACCAAAAACGAGCTCTCAAACCGTTTAGTTCGTCTTTTGGGTATGCCAACAACGTATGGATGAAACTTTGCCTGCGCCTAGTAGTCCGATAAAGGAATGGAGATGGCTCGATCAGTTCGAAAAGAGAGTTTCGAGCACTCTCCAAAGTGTATCCTATAAAAAACCGATAAGCTGGCAACTCGACGATGATGCTCAAGGGTGTTTAGTATCTATGTAATTTAAGTATTTATCCACTATCTATGTTCTTCTCATTTCTGAACTAGGTTTATAATACTACTACGACTATCTAATCCACGCAGACTCGTCTGCGACTGCAAATGCCCGTAGCGTAATGTTTTACTGCGGAAACAAATATGTTTCCCATAAAAACCAACCTTAGAAGATAGACATAATTATACTACACTAGAATTTTCTTTAAAACTTTCCAAGAGGAACTATTTCATACATTATTTTGACGAATCTGTAACCATTTACGGAGCGCACGACATAGAAGCTCTCAAAATATTTTTCCCCCGTTTTTTAAACATTTTTCCTCCTCCTGCTCCTAATGGTCACAGGTTGATGATATAATAACCTATAACATTCCTCAATAAGTGGACTATCTAACTTTGAAAGAATTTTTCAAATCGGACCAGTCGTTCGAAAGATTACTGCATTTAAACATTTAGCTATAATAGTGGCAATGAGGCGTATCTAACAAGTTATTGCTAGTATAAGTACCTATACAAAATTTGAACTACTTTTTAATCACCGTCATCTAGAATTCCCTGCTTTAGATACTTTAGGGATTTTTCTGAATTTTTATCCACACTGATCCCCGTTTAATTCTTTTTGAATTGTTTTTTCATTTGATTCATTAAATGATGTGTCGGTACTTAGTTGGAAGTATTTGCAAATACGTCAACCGTTACCTCACTACAGGATCTCCTGCTTAAATGCCCTACCTGATTTATTTGGATTTTTTGTCTACACAGATCTCATATTCAACGTAATTTTATATCATATTATCATTGCAAACAATACACAGAATATTTACTTCAGAAGCGTTTGATTCTTTAAATTTTATTAAAAGTAAAATTAAATTGTGATTTTTATTCTAAGAACAACATATCAAATATTCTTTAAACTACACCTGATCGGAACAGTAGTCAATATTCCCTGAAAATGAAAAGAGAAAGTTAGTCTTTTCCTTGACCTAAATAAGCGGGAGGAAAAAATGTATGAAAATCCATTTCTAACGTGTTTTAGCGGGAGAGAAAGTTGTATGAATTTTCATTTCTCATGTGTTACCTTATCTATGGCGCGCGCCTGCCCAAAGAGTTTTCATATAATTTAAATATGAAATCTCCGTGCCACTGACATCCTTTTGTGAAGAATAAAAAAAAACAAAAGAAGCGCGAAATATTTATAAATATTATGTCAAATTCTAAGCTAAATTGTGTCTTACATGGTGTCTTACGTTTTGATTTTATTTTATAAATACTTTAAATGTTCCTCACAGGTGTAGTATAAAGCACTGTGTAGCACTCGGGTGAAAGTCCCATTCCTACCTCGGGAGTATTGTGGCCCTAGGCTGCGCCTTCGGGCCACAAACTGCTCCCTCGCTAGTAATCGGTTCCTTTCCTCCCTCGGTGAACAATGTACTATTACCCTACTAATTAAAACTGCTGTCGCCCTGCGGTTCGTCTGTTTATCAGGAAGTTGCATTTTAAACATTAAATACAAGAAAAAAATCTTTTTAAATCGCGTACAATCAATGTAGAGCTATGTCAAGACATCAATAACGTCAGTCAGCAATGATTATTTATTTTATCAAAACATTTACAGTCTAGACCAAAACATTCATAGACCCTTCTAAATATTTTATACTAACTAGTACATACCAATCATGGTTAAAATACTTATCAGGATACAACATGTCATATCATCATTCCCACATTGACAAACCAGCGCAATTGAATAATGTGAGCAATTGATACTGACATGATTGCCCGGTACCTAGATGTTCTGCAATAGTTACATTAATAGCTACTTATATCCCTACAGGACCAAGTAGGTCACTTGAGCTATATTGAACCTGCCCACATGTGTTAACATGAAGCTCTTCAAATACATTTACATACTTCTAAAGGTATTGAAACACTTTGGTTTTTGAGGAAGGTTATAGGCTACTCTTTATTTATTATATACTGAGTTAACCGCGGACGGAGCCGCGGGCTTAAACTAGTCTTATAAAACGAACTTGTAATTGTTACAGATGATTGTGTAACATTCCTAAGAAAACAGGCTAATGAGCTCGCCCTTGCGGTAAAAGTATATGAACTAGTACCACGCAAGCCTATAGTGGTAATTACCTGGCCTGGAAAAAATCCATCACTGCCTTCGATCTTGTTAAATTCTCATATGGATGTCGTGCCCGTCTTTGAGGTAAGTACT
Source organism: Phragmatobia fuliginosa (assembly GCA_932526445.1). Taxonomy (NCBI): domain Eukaryota; kingdom Metazoa; phylum Arthropoda; class Insecta; order Lepidoptera; family Erebidae; genus Phragmatobia; species Phragmatobia fuliginosa. The sequence continues at coordinate 6,282,271 of OW052064.1, read as the reverse complement.
TTAATATAAAATATTTATATGTAAATGTAAATAATTACATTTACGAAAATAAACATTGATGCTGTTGACTGATGTTATCTTGTCTAGATACTTATAGTACATACCCGTACTACAACTCCTACGTACTACACGTATTTTAGATTTGCCACACGTAAGGGCCACAGCACACTAGCTACTTTTAGAATCGACGATTGACGATTTTGTGATTGCATCGATGCTGCATCGCGTTTTAGCGACTTTCTGCGTTCGATCGCGGTCAATGATATTATATAGAAAGATAGGTTACCTTCATACTAAACGGCGTTCGATATTGTTGCGGTATGACCCGTATGACATGACGTACTTATTTAAAGGTGTATACATACATTAAGATTACGAATGCAAAAGATAATACGGAATGCATGGTAAAGAAAGAGATAGCGATCTCTTGCGGGTTGCACTTACACACACTAGTAAAATTATGGACTAACTCGTTAAAATTGATACAGATATGACATTGAATATCGCTATTTGCTAAAAGTACCAATCATCATCATCGCGCGATAGTGCGATATCTACCTTTTTTTATAATATCATTGATCGCGGTATCAAAAGCGCGCGTCATGCTGCAAAATTCGCGACTTTCTGCGTTCGAACACGGTATAGGATAGGAGATGCCTGGAACGCGTTTGACTGTAGTGTTTTGTATAATTTTCCGATTTGTAACTTTAATTACTTATGTCTGGGATTTGCAATGATAATGCAGTATTTTGTAATCTTTGGTTTTGTTTACAAATAAAATAATAAGAATCAATTCGTGTTCGGCAGACGCCAAATCGATGCTATCGGCATCCGAATGTGTGCGGAGAGTAGCGTTTAGCTGCTGTGTCGCGCTTATAAAAAGCGACTCAATCTCCGCGTTTGGTGTTCATAAGTGTGCGGTGTGGCGCGTTCGGTCGCCGTATTTAGCTTCTAAAAAGCGACTAGTTCATGATCGTCGATGCTAAAAGTAGCTAGTGTGTTGTGGCCCTAAATATTCATGTTATGTATATCTTTTATACTACCAAACCTTGACATATCTACGTTAAGTACGTACGAAGCACTCTCATGCTTTCCATCAGACAGAGTAAGTCAATTTAGCAGCCTAATTATGAGTTTAAATATAATTATCTTGAGAATACAGACTTGTCGGCCTTTCCGTGCCGAAAAAAAAGGAACTTATAATAAAAGGAGAGAAACATTTTTTTATGGTATAGGGCGACCGACAAACTATAAAAAAGCGGCCAAGTGTGAGTCGGACTCGCCCATGAAGGGTTCCGTATCAGCAAGTAACATCATATAAAAGTTCTTGCATTTCGTTGTAACTTTCATCGATGTTTTTGTACTAGTGTATTGATTGGATGAAAGGTAAATTGCGTGTTACGATTTATGACGTATTAAAAGAAACTACTTACTAGATCTCGTTCAAACCAATTTTCAACTGTTAAAACTATACGGTACATTAAATTCCAATTATTTATCTCGTTTTCTAAATATTGCATCACGCTGTATTCAAAACTGAGTAACCCGATGTATAAAGCCACCATTGTTTTAGTTAGTTCGTGAAATCGAATGATTTTTTTTTAAAGGTCATCTGCCTCAACTTTTTTCTCTAAATATTGTTGAGTCCAAATGTCGATGGACATTAATATATCAACGAATAGACATAAAGATAGGTTGAGAAGTCGTCGACACTATTTATATTCCATCCATTTCTCTATCAACAAGAGTTAGTGCTGATCTTAGCTTTGACAGCTAAGACGAGTAAATCCCAGGCAATGACCGGTTTCCAGTTAAAAATGGGGGAAGTTTGTTTCCAATATACATATTATATACATAATTATATATTCTAATTGTTGTGATGCAAGTTATTTTTCTCTCTAGTACATGTTATCGTGATATCCATCTTACTATGTTATAAATTTGAAAGTAACTCTGTCTGTCGCTCTTTCACGCCAAAACTACTATTTGGTACATAGATAGTCTAGAGCCTGAGAAAAGACATAGGCCAAAGTCCAGTCATATTAGAGTTTGACCCGGGAATGAGAGACAATAAGCTGTAAACTCGTTTACACCTTTATTTTGATGTTCTACAAGTTTTCTCAAAAGTCTCATAACATCTCGTGTCTCGTGCGTCGTAAGTTATTCAAAGCCAAGTCATTGTTTCGTAATGATGTACTACTAACTAGTAATGTACTACAAAATTAGCGAACATACAATTTGCGACAAACTTGGTTTATTTACTTTTTTAATATTACAACCGTTTTTGAGATAGGATGCGAAGAGTCCACAGCACTCAGTCATACTTAATACACGGTCAACCATGAATCTCAATGAATATCACTGTATTATATATCACTTGTATAAAGTTTATTTATTGATGCAATGTTGTTAATAATAAATAATTTGTATTATTTATCCGCGTTTCGGAAAACGTAGTGTAGGACGCCGACAGGCGAGGTGGAGTGACGACCTGCGTAAGATGGCTGGCAGGAGCTGGATGCGAGAAGCCCAAAAGTGATCAGAGTGGTGTGCAATAGGAGAGGTCTATGTACACCAGTGGACTGCGATAGACTGATGATGATGATGATGGTGATTATTTATCAGTATTGACACTATATTTAATAATATTTTTCAATAAGTCGGCAACTAGATAAAAAAGCAGAAGATTGGGCTGTATATTTGAAAGTAATATAGATTTTCTATACTAGTACTTTCGTATAGAAAATCTATTTCCACATAGATATAGGTGATGACTATTTACAGACGTAAATCATATTTCTTTTTTACAATAGCTACAACATGATAAACGTCATACGAAATAAAATTTTATGTCTTGATAACTAATATTATAATATTTAATAGATAGGCGACTTACATTTGTTTTATGACATATTGACGAACAGGGTAGGTAGATAGCTATACCTTGCTATATTTGTTTGACCAAATTACTTAGTAAAACGTTCTGACATTACAAGCAAACAAACGCAGCCCCATCGAAAACTCGAACCCGCGGAAACAAATTTACTTCCCATAAAAACGTTATAGTGAGCTAATATCAAGAGGTAGACATGCTGTAGCCAATTTTTTTTTAGAACTTTTGTAAATAAACATTTATTTCATACATTATTATCACGAATCTTTAACCACTTACGCAGCGCACGCAGTTAAGGCTCTTAAAATAAATAATTTCCCTATGCTTTTAAAACCATATCGCTCCAGTAATACCTGAGATTTGCTCGTAGAAACAAACTCTATAGTTTTAAAATATTAGCACAGATACAATTTCTATGCGATCTTATTTCTATCTCTTTTGAACCATCGGAAGTATCAAGGAATTGTATTCAAGCGAACTTCAACAAAATTGGTCAAGTGGGTGTCAGGCCACGCATTGAATAAGGTTCCGTAGTCACCCATAATGGTAAGTGGATTTAAAATTGTGTCCAATAGATAATTACTACACACATCAAAAGTGTCTAGGGATCAAGCTTTCTTGAGATTGAGATGTGGCTTTGTAATAAATTTATGATTTTATAAATTTATATGGATCCTTTTTGGTGCATTTCATAATTTGAATCAGGAACTGTCAATCAAATTCGAGTAAAAGATGAAAATCAGCTGCCAATATTTTCCCTATAAAAACATACAACGCATTGAAGAAATTATTAGTGCTACTGTTTCCCTACTACTGATTAAAACCAACGTTATTATGGAGCGGCGACGTCATTTAAGCAGGGAAGAAATGCTCAGAGCCGTGGGAATGATAGAAGCTGGTTCCCGGCAACGTACTGTGGCTTTAGCTCTGAATACAAGTCAGAGTGTTATCAGTCGACTTTGGACACGTTACCGAAGCACTGGTACCGTGGCTGAGCGCCATGGAGGACGGTATCGCTGCACCACACGGAGACAAGACCGATACATTCAAATCTTAACTCGAAGAGCTCCAACAATAACCGCCATGATGTTAGCCGTGAGGCTTCATCACTCTTCAGGGAACTTAATTAGCGACCAAACAGTCAGAAACCGCTTGCATGAAGTGAACCTTCATTCCCGAAGACCGCTACGGGTACCACCTATAGCAATGCACAATCGTAGGATTCGATATCAATGGGCTCTTGAACACAGAAATTGGGCAGAAGAACAATGGCGTTTCGTGTGCTTTTCTGATGAGTCTCGTTTTGGTATGAGACCGGATACAAGACGTATACGACACTGGAGAACCCCTGGACGCCAACAGCGATTAAAATCCTGCCAGGAAGTCCATCCTTATAGTGGTGGAACCATCATGGTATGGGCGGGTATTTGGATCGGCGGAAGAACTGAGTTGATTTGGATCAGAGGCAACCTCAACGCTCAAATTTATGCTGAGAAGATTGTATCAGACGTCATCGTTCCTCTACAAGTGCAAATCGGTCCCTTATTTCAGTTAATGCATGATAATGCACGACCGCACACCGCAAGAGTTGTAAGACAGACTCTCGCCGCAGCTAACATCAATGTCCTGCCCTGGCCTGCTCAGTCGCCAGACTTGAACCCGATTGAGCATGCATGGGATATGCTACAGAGAAGAGCTCTGCCGAATATGGAGGGTATCCAGTCGCAAGAAGACCTTTTTTTGTTGTTGCAACGAACATGGGCGGCCATTCCACAGCGTGATTTGGATGAACTCATTTTGAGTATGCCAAACCGATGTTCTTGTGTTGTTAGTGTTCGCGGTAGAAACACGGATTATTAATTGTTTAAGTTACCTAATAAAATTTTAAAGAAAACTGTTATTTCAGTCTTTTTTTCGAACTTTAATGTTAGTGGTTCAAATGTCAAAAATCCCTTTATTAGGAAAATGACAAATTTCTTTACTAATGCAAAGGTGACTTGGCTTATCGTTACTGTGACAAACGAAAACACTTTATTTGATGAATCCTTAAAGAAATTTTTAATTAATATCAATCAGGAGAAAAGTTATTGCAAAAATATATGTTGATCCCTAGACACTTTTGATGTGTGTATGTCTACTTAATAATGCGTTAATTTTGTACGAAGTTTTCCAAGTGAGTGCATTTTACAAGCTAGGCTCCTATAACTCCTGAAATAAAAAAGTTACCAAAACCACTATAGTTTTCCTTGAAAGTTCAATATATATGGACTACACTCATGAATTTATCCAGATTTTTGATCCTGCCGTTTGGCTTTTAGAGAGGGGGGCATGAACTACGGAACCCTAAAAAGGTTCTCAATTACACTGTATTTTTGTATGTTTGTTACTCGATATCTCCGTTGAAATTCAAACTGACAAATCTACATGTTGCGATAACAAGATAAAATTATTGTGTTCTTTTTAGAATCAATAATTACCAACAACCGTAGTCCTTAATGTAATCAACATTAGCTTTTTTTTTCTTGTGGAAAATCATCATGGACAATCACCCCACCGGGGGTTACGGCGGGGTGGTGTGCCGGACTCGAACCGACTAATAACCACACGGTGTGCCCTCTTTATAGATTTCATCATGATACAATCGCGATGGAAGTCATCTGTAACTAATGTCAAAACTTTCCCGGGTGCCGAATGTGGATCAGATCATAACCTACTTGTTGCCGACTTCACTCTTCGCCTGAAAGCTCCTAAAACGCACTGTCAACTGAAGCCTAAACAACTTGACACATTAGAGCAGAAGTTATTAGCCAAGGCCTTTTAAACAGAGATCCTCAATGATCCAACACCGACTCAAGCGGATGCAAATACACAGTGGGAGCACTTCAAAGGTCACATTCAGAGTGCACTCAAGACTGCAACGAGAGGTCACCCGAAAACCGCCAAGAAATCATGCTGGCTGCGCGATCATACGTGGAGGCTTATTTTGGAAAGAAAGGACTTAAAATCGCGGGGCTTACGGACTCTTGAAGAACAATCTAAATACAGAGAGCTATGCAGAACTATCCAATACGAGTGCCGCAGAGACAAAAACTTTTTCATCGAATCCATCTGCATGGATTTGGAGAAACATTCGCTCAATGCTCACACCGCCGATCTATTTAAAAAAGTCCGCATCCTCTCCAAGAAATTTGAGCCGAAAACCTGGGTGATAGACGATGAAAACGGTCAACCACTACACAACCTGGACGACATTGCCGAAAGATGGCGATCGTACTGCGGCCGGCTGTACAAGGGCGACACTGATACATCACCTTTGCCCACCCCTAGTGGGCTTATTTCGGACCATGAACCCGCAATCCTACGATCTGAGATAACAGCAGCCCTTAGATCACTCAAAACTAGGAAAGCCCCTGGGTCAGATCATATAACAACAGAAATCCTTGTCACTCTCGGTGAACAGGGCACTGACCTTCTGCACAGTATCTGTAACAACATCTGGAACACTGGCATATGGCCCCAAGACTGGACAGAGTCAATCATTCTCCCCCTTCATAAAAAGGGCTCCACAAAGCTATGCGATAACTACCGCACCCTCGCACTAATTTCACACGCCAGCAAATTCCTGCTTCACGTTATAAATGCGCGCATCCGCCATTTTCTGGATTGGCAAATACCGCAGGAACAAGCAGGTTTTGTGAAGGGCAAGGGAACCAGAGAACAACTACTAAACCTTAGGCAAATCGTTGAGAAATCCTATGAGTTCGACACCCCAGTAGTAATATGTTTTGTGGACTATAGCAAGGCCTTTGATTGCGTGAGATGGGACTGTTTGTGGGGGATACTGGGCGAAATGGGCGTGCCGCAACACCTGACAGCTCTGCTTCGGTCGCTCTACAACAACAGCAATGGTGTCGTCAGGGTGGACCAAAATCACTCTAAATCGTTTTCGTTCGGAAAAGGAGTACGCCAGGGCTGCATATTGTCTCCAATTCTTTTCAATATATATGGCGAATATATCCTTAGGCGAGCACTCGAGGGCTGGGATGGCGGCATATCCATCGGCGGTGTCAAGCTCTCGAACCTTCGATACGCAGACGATACCACTCTCCTGGCAGCGGATGAGTCTGAGATGCTCGCTCTACTGAGCAGAATTGAGGTAGCCAGTTAGGATCTAGGGCTTGGAATTAACAAAGCCAAAATTAAAGTCATGGTGATTGACAGGACTGGTAAACTGGAACTCACGGGGTCGCTTAAACTTGAGGTGGTTGAGGACTTCGTCTACCTTGGTTCCAACATCAGCAATACCGGATCATGCGAAAAAGAAATAAGGAGACGCATTGGCATGGCCAAAAGTGCAATGTCCGACCTGGATGGGATTTGGAAAGACCGTAACATCTCCAAGAGAACAAAAATAAAATTGGTACAAACCCTCGTCTTTCCAATATTCCTTTATGGTGTCGAGGCCTGGACGATGAAAGCGGCCGACCGTAGGCGCATTGATGCCTTCGAGATGTGGTGCTGGAGAAGACTACTGCGGATACCCTGGACAGCTCACCGCACCAACACCTCTATCCTCAAGGAGCTTGCAATCTGTGAGCGCCTGTCATCCCTGTGTCTCCGTAGGATCCTGGGATACTTCGGCCATATTGCGAGGAGGGCCGATGATGGCCTCGAAAGGTTATTGGTGACTGGCAAGATCGAAGGGAGGAGACCCAGAGGCCGTTGCCCGTTGCGCTGGACAGACCAAGTTGGCTCCTTTCTCGGATGTACGATCCATGCTGCTCTGCATGCTGCCCGGAACCGACACAAGTGGCGAACCGCCATTCACAAAACTTTAGCAAGTGAGAGTCACGACCCTCAGAACTGAGGAGAACGACGCAAGGAGGAGTGCCCTCTTTGCTCTTCTCTTGTTAGAAAGAGGAGAAGTCCAGGGTCAGATCTCCTTCTGGACTCCTCCCAGCGCCGGCCCGCTCCTGATGTGGGCACCGTCTCTGTACGATGACCCTCTCTTACCCCATTTATATTCAGTTTTAACCGACATAAAAAAAAAGGAGGAGGTTCGCAATTCGTCTGAATCTTTTTTTTTTATGTATGTTCAGCGATAATTTCGTCGTTTATGAACCGATTTCAAAAATTCTTTGCATTGGAATGGGCGTAGCTTACAGGTGGTCCCATCGTCACCATATCGGGATCTGATGATGGGATCCCAAGGAAATTGAGGGAACTCCTCAAATATCAGGCACAATTGTCGCCATTTGGGTACTCGGAATAGTTTTTCTATGAAGTCGGTTCCTTTTTGTTAAAATTATTATCAATAATGACATAATAAGTGTTAGTAGTACATATTATTAAGGTATTTACTATTGCGATACGTTTTCAGAACAGTTGGACGTACCCACCTTTCAGTGGACATATTGACAAAGATGGAAAGATTTTTGCTCGTGGTTCCCAAGATATGAAATGTGTTGGTATCCAATATCTAGAGGCCATAAGGAAACTGCAACAGTCTGGGGTCCAGTTGAAGAGGACTTTGCATGTTTGCTTCGTACCCGGTAAGTGTGTTAGGTATAAATACATTTATTTATTAGGAACTATATATAAAACATTAAAGTATCTTGTTTGGTGAAATAAAATATATACTCTGTGATAACGATGAAAATAAACTATCGCTTTCTTTGACGAGGTAACGTCTTATATAAATCTTATATCTATAACGTCTTATATCTTTATTGACGACGACTGCCTCGTTGGTCTAGTGGTTAGCGGCTTCCGATCAAGAAGTCTCGGGTTCGGTTCTCGAGTCAGGATTTGGGTGTTTTCTATGTTTAATATAGGTATTTGCAAAAAAAAAACATAACATATTTATTTCTTGTAGCTATTAGAATCACATAATTTTTTACTTCTAGATGAAGAAATTGGCGGTCACGATGGTATGGAGAAGTTTGTTCATACCAAAGAGTTTAAGGATCTTAACGTAGGGTTTGCTTTGGATGAAGGTATGGCCAGCCCAAATGAAGAGTTTATCCTGTTCAACGGCGAAAGGAGTATTTGGCGTCAGTATATCATTTTATTTCATACTATATAGATCCAGAATCATGTAACTTTCGTTACTTTCACAAGACGTTACTCTAACAAAACATTGTTAGAGGGCCGGCTCGACCGGGTCAGTACTTATACTACTACCCACAAACATAAGACCATCCTAACAATGTGCAGTCAACCAGTCTTTGAAACTGATACTAATATCCTTGCTTTATTCATGATATTTTTATAAGCTTAAAATTTTCCTGAACTTAATTTTTTTCTACTTCAGAAATTCATGTTCACTGTACGGGTCAGCCGGGTCATGGATCGCTTCTGCTACCAAATAATGCTGGTGAAAAGGTATATTTATATATTCAGTCTTAGAAAATTACATCATCGTCAATATCTCTGGAAGGAGGTTCATTCACCCGGCCTCCGGAGGCCGGGAGAATGATGCAGAACACCTGACCAGGCCACAAGTGTATGGGTCACCATGCTCACAGTGAGGATGGTGATCACTACTCCTGGATTCTACTCATGCTTTCCATCAGGCAGAGTGAAAGTGACTCTCACTTTGGTAGGCTTGATACAAAAAAATGCTGTCTCTTTATTTGTCGTTTTATTTTCTTTTAGCTGAGATACGTTATCGATAAGTTCATGGATATGAGAGCCGAACAGAAAAAGATATTGGAGAGCAACCCTAAATTGACAATCGGTGATGTCACTACTATTAATTTGACTCAAATATACGTAAGTGTTCGATGCTGTAGCAAATTATGAAATACTACAAAAACAAGGGTAAATTTTCTTAAGTTTCACAAAATGTTAGAAATATTTATGTACGACATACGTATGTTAATTATTATTTATTCATTTATACTTACTTTATTTTCAAGCTGTTCACTAAATCAGAATTTGGTAAGTGGGCTCAAAATATACCTAAGTTGAACGTGGGTCGTGTGCACATTTTTAACTTTTTATTATTCTACATTTTTTTATTAATTTGTACGCGTTGATTGCTTGAATGTTATATAGAAAAACTTTGATTACATTTTTTTTATTCTTTTAGGGTGGAGTTCAGTCCAATGTCGTTCCTGAAAAATTGACAGCAGTGTTTGACATCCGACTGGCTGTTACCGTTAATCACGAGGAATTCGAGAAAATGGTAAATCATATATTATTAATCTACCTCGTTCGTCTAGTGGCTAGCGTGTTAAACTGCTGGTCAAGAGGTCTCGGTTTCAATTTCTAGTGGTGCCAAAAAGTGTCATTGGGTTTCTCTTACAAGAAATCCCTACTAACATTGGCGTGAAACACCGCTAACTTCCATACCCCGAGAGTGTGTGCATGCAGTAGAACACGATAAGCCATTGGTTCCATACACATCTATGAAAATCGTGACAACGTTCGCAATGAGTCTGGTGACCCACTACTCTTGGATTCTCCTCATGTTTTCTGGCAGAGTAGTATCATTTTGACATACTTAAATACAAGAAAAGGAAAGAAGATGGGTTGCCTGGTCACCTCATGGTAATTGAACATCGCTACTAATTACATGTATTACACGATTTCTCTGTAAGACCATAGCATCACCGGTCATTCTAGACTATTGAGAAACAATATAATGTACTAATTTTTGCCCGCGACTCCGCCTGCTTGTGTGTCGATTATCACTGTAAAAAGTATGATATACTTATAATCAATCACATTTAATTTCGATACTACAGGTGTAGTATGTACATGCATCATGCATGCAAATTGCAAATTGGTGCAGTGGCTTAACCGTGAAAGCTTAACAGACAGACTGAGTTACGTCCGAATTGATAATATTAGTATTCATTAAAGTTCAATATTTTAATCCACAGATCAACAAATGGTGCAGTGAAGCCGGCGATGGTATTTCCGTAGAGTTCGAACAAAGAAATCCTTGCGTGGAGTGCACCAAGCTAGATGCAACTAACCCTTACTGGATGGCTTTTAAAGCAGCTGCTGACGAATTGTAAGTTAAAATAACTTTGAAAATTATTAAAGGTACATAGCTTTTGCGTGACGGCCACAGCACATTAGCTACTTTTAGCATCGACGATCAGCAACTAGTCGCTTTTTAGAAGCTAAATACGGCGACCGAACGCTCAACACCGCACACTTAAAAACGCCAAATGCGGAGATTGAGTCGCTTCTTAGAAGCGCCACACAGCAGTTGAACGCTACTCTCCGCACACAATCGGATGCCGGTAGCATCGATTTGTCGTCTGAAAATTATAGACAACACTACAGCCGACGCAATCCAGGCATCTAAGAAGTCGCTAATACGCGCATTTCCGATACCGCGTTCGAACGCAGAAAGTCGCGAATGATGCAACATGACGCGCGATTTTGATACCGCGATCTAACGCAGGAAGTCGCTAAAACGCGATGCAGCATCGATGCAGTCGCAAAATCGCCGATCGCCGATGCTAAAAGTAGCTAGTGTGCTGTGGCCCTAAGACAGAGACAGTAATTGAACCCTCCGTATAATTTACAAAAATACCCGTTTTAGATAATTAAGACTCCTCTGTTTTGCTTGTTTTATTTTTAATCTGTCTAGAAAATATTTATTCGAGAACAATTTCTTGTCTAGTGAAAGCAAGTTCATTTTCTGTTTGTCATAAAAATGAATGCAAAATATTATGAAATCAGTCTAGTAGTTCAGATTTCAAACTACCTACATCAACAACACACATTTGCATTTAATACATCATTTTGAGTACCTACCTAGTACTAGTATTAATGTACTAATATAACCTTTAAAGGACAAATAACAAATCTATTTACTTATTTTAGGAAACTGAAACTAGACTGCAGAATTTTCCCAGGTGGCACCGATAGCAGATACGTACGTGAAGTTGGCATTCCAGCACTGGGCTTCTCTCCTATGAACAACACGCCCGTCTTGCTTCACGATCACGACGAATTTCTGAAAGCCGACATATTCCTGAAGGGCATCGATATCTACGTTCAACTCATTACATCTGTTGCTAACGTTTAAAAAGATTGTGTCATTATGTTTCTTGAATGCTGACTCAAAGAATAACAATGACTGACTTTCAATTAAAAATCTACACTTAGCTATCTACCATCTGTGCCTTTTAAAAGTTTAAGCCGGGTACTCATTAGCGAACTGTAACCGTAACTGTTGCATGTTATGTAACCAAAAATTGTAATGTGTACGTCGTTCGCGAACTTGCCGCGAGCGGTTCGAGTTGCAGTTCGCAGCGAGCCGACGATAAACAGGTACTCATTATGTAACGTAACCGTTCGACGTTACTGTAACCACAGATCATAGTGTGTACGTGGTACGCGAGCCTTCCTCGAGCTGTGCGCGAGCGGCTCGCAGCGAGCCGATGGATGTCGGTTTTTGGCGCGAACCAAAGGAAGCTCGCGGTGCGTTCGTGGACGTCCAAAGAAGGTCGTTGCACACCACGAACCTATGTATAAGTATTCTTCTCGAGATGAGTGGACAGAGGATAAATGTCTATGACTATGTCAGTGTTCTATGGAATCCGAAAGACAAAGATTACTACAAAAAACAAAGAAAAAGTAGATTAATTCTTTCCCTGTACATTCGATGAGTCCACGATTTTCGTGGCCTTTTATAATTATCGAGTAAAGCGTCTATAAGTATTTATGCTGCACACGCGAAAGATATATTGTCCGACATCGCCAGGCTCCAAACGAACACTGCGTCAGAGCCGGCTTGTCGTTACGTTCACAGTAATGTGGACATCGCGTACACACACTGTATCTGTTCGGTAACAGTTACAGCCGACTGAATGAGTACGGTGGGTTAGGGCGTTCGATGGACATATTCAGTTCGATGGACACGAAGACTACAACACGCGTACACACTAGAACCACGTTACTGTAACTGTCCGGTTACAGTTACAGTTCGCTAATGAGTACCCGGCTTTATATGGTGAGTAGCTACTCACTATAGTTTCATGTATTGCAAATACATAGAATTGTGCTTTTCACATAAATTAACTAATTACTATGTTCTAAGAGTAGAGTGCAACAAATATGTAAGAATTCATTTTATTGATAAGCATTAAGTTTGCAAGTCTTGAACTTGTATGTTTAATAAACATATCAATTACATACTTATTTTGTATTTCGATTATTTTTACTTTGATAAAAACTAAAATGTTGTAGTTAAAAATATCATATAAATAATAAACACTATTTTATATTCAGTTTACATTATTATTGTTTGTTTAAGTTTTAATATGATTATTTCAAGAAATAAACGAAGTTATTGTACAAGTGGTTTCATTGTTGTAACTTGTAAAATTAGGGCGTAAATTGGTTTAATTACGACTTACCATAAACCCCAAGCCGTAACTACTCAATAGGAAGCGGTTCCATAACTAAGAAAAGAAGCTAGGATTGTAGATTATGTCATTCATATAGGATAACTAATGATTAGATTTGTCTTGGGTTTGTAAGAAATTCATGATCAAAGTTTAGTGTAGTTCTCTGTTTTAAAGGATTCTGCTAAACTTGAAACTACTGTAAAGATATGATATTTACTCTCTTATTCGGCCGGCACAAGCTGGATGAATAGGCGTGGTAAGTGTGGTGACACTTATCCATCTCCACAGGAACTCATCAGTGTCGTAAGAGCCGATCAAAAGGTCACTGCAAACAGAACGTCAATAGTCTGCCCACATGTGCAAAGTCCTTATTGTTTTCTTCTACTGGCATGGGGATTTTTATAGTATTTGAATAACTCTGGAGTTGGTGTATTTGGCCCGAATTCCCTACCCGTTTGATAAATTTCCATGTAGCTTTGGAATCACTCCTAACCCTCTGAAACTTGTTATGTTCGTATTCACGCTTGACCTTTTTCAAGAGCTTATTACAAAAGTTACGATAACGAAAAAATACCAACTTATGTGAACTATTAGGTTGTTTTCTTATGTACCTACTGTATAAATTGGCTCTGTGACGTATGCATTTGAGAAGGCCAGGTGTGATCCACGACTTATTAATACGTTTCCTTTTGAATTATGGTACAGTGGATCCCCAGAACTCGAAGTCCGCTTCACGTATGAAAATTCGTTTTAGGTGGAGTTTAGTTATTACTCCCGGCATCGCATGACGGGCAGGTTCATTGATGGGGATTGATCAGCGCCATTCATGTATGGTATCATCATTTATGTTATAGGTACCTAAAGACGGCTGGTTATTCCCTTCTATTGATAGATTAAAATTATGATCACATTGCCGGAAATAAATTTATTAAAACTCATGTAAGTTAAACATGTAATTTTCAGTCTTTCTAAAGATATTTTTCATATTAGCGAAATCAGCTAGTTTTAAAGTCTTTTATTGTTGAAGGACAGGTTTCGTCGGCAGTGAAATTGAGAACTCGAATTGGTTTTATAATTTATTTTAACACAGAATATTACAGCGTCTTATCTTTGTAAAAGTTGACCAGAGAGAGAGCGTTCCATGGGTTGCCATACACAAACATTATTTTACAAATAAATTGTTGCCATTTAACACACCCCCTCAACGATTTATTTTCACAAAGTTTAAAATGGTTTACAACAAACTTTGGTTATCACAACAATAATCATGTTATACATACCTATTGAAACATATTTTTTAACACTACAAAAAAACTTAAGTTACAAACAATTGGTCTCTACTTACATACATAATAAATAGATCACCCCCTTAATGAATACTTATTTAATATAATAAAATGTTTCTAAACTTTTCAAACAACTGCCTACCTAGAGGCTTTGTAAATAAGTCTGCAGTATTATCATGCGAACTAATATGTTCCAACTTAACTGTGCCCTCTGAAATCTTTTCAATTATGTAATGAAACTTTATGTCTATGTGCTTAAGCCTTTTGTTACTATTTTTATTTTCTGCTATCTTAATAACACTTTGGTTATCTTCATATATAAGAATATCCATTTTATAATTGAAATCAGACAATAAATATCTCAACCAACATGCCTCTTGTATTGCATTACTCAAGGCAATATACTCTGCTTCAGCAGATGATAATGCAACACTACACTGCTTTTTAGTTCCCCATGAAATAGGACAATTAAAAACAGAAAAAACATATCCTGATGTTGATTTTCTAGTCGCATTATCTCCCGCCCAATCAGCATCACAAAATCCAGTTAGATTACAATTTTCATTATATTTATAAACTAAAGAAATATCTAAGGTACCCTTTATATAACGAAGGATTCTTTTAAGACACTGAAACAATAGTTTACTAGCACAGTGCTGATATCGACTCAAAAAATTAATTGCTACACATAAATCTGGTCTTGTTGAGCAAGCATACAACAAACCTCCTATTATCATTCTACATTGTTTTTCTATTAATTCAGATTCAGACTTGTCTCTTTTTAATAAATCAAAGTTAAAGTTTTGTTCTAAGGGTGTATGTACTATATTACATTCTGACATTTTATATCTATTTAATAAGTTTGCAAGATAATTTTTTTGATTTAATTTTATGATATTTTCTTCTAAGTTTTGTTCAATATTTATACCTAAATAATTCTTAGCCAATCCCAAATCTTTCATTTTAAAATTAGAGCTCAATTTATCTTTAAAATTATCAATTTTAGTATTATCAGAACAGAAGAAAAGCAAATCATCAACATATAAAATCAAATACATAAAGAAACCATTATCCTTTCTTTTATAATACAAACATGGATCATTAACAGATTTAACAAACTTTTCTTTTAACATAAAATCATTAAATCTTTCATTCCAATACTTAGGGCTCTTTTTAAGGCCATATAGGGACCTTTTTAATCTACATATTTTATTATCATGCAATTTCATATACACAGTTTCATTAATATTGCCATATAAAAACGCACCTGTTACATCCATCTGGAATACGGGTAGTTTCTTCTGGTTTGCCACAGCCATGAATGATCTGAATGTTGTCATCTTGGCCACAGGAGTATAGGTTTCATTGTCACAATTTTTCTGCTCAAAACCTCTTGCTACTAACCGAGCTTTATAGGTTGGTATGCCATTATCATCTTTAATTTTGAAAACCCACTTGCTACTTATTATTTGTGTATCTCTTGGTACTTCTAAAACTTCTTCCCATGTGTCATTTTCTTGTAATGTATTCAATTCCTTTTGTATTGCCTCTTCCCATTTCTTACGGTCCTGGCTTTGCATAGCTTCCTCATATGTCATTGGTTCATTATTTTGATTACACATGCTAAAGAAATTTACTTCATAATCTTGCATCCAGTTTGGTTGTTTTCTTGTCCTTTTATTTCTATTATTTTCATCATTCTGTGTTTGTTCATTGTCTGGTTCTATAGTTTCATCTGCTGTTTGTTCATTATCTGGTTCTAGAGTTTCATCTGTTGCAAATGAACTTTCTTCCGCTATCTCATTCTGTGTCTCTTCCAATTCTAGACTAGGAATGTCTATATTAATTGTGTCTTCGTTAGGTATATCTTCAGTATTATCTAAGTATCTTTCTTTTATCACAACAATGTCTTTCTTTATTTCTACTTCTTGTTTTTCATGATAATAAACTCTATATCCTTTAGTACATTCTCCATATCCAACTAATATTCCAATTTCCGATTTCTTGTCCCATTTGTGCCTCTTTTGGTCTGGTATGTGTACCGCTACTCTAGATCCAAAAGGTATTAACTTGGTGATGTCAAATAAATCTTTGTTAAACCATACTTCATATGGTGTTTTACATTGTATTCTACTTTTTCCCGTTCTATTAATCACATACACAGCTGCACTGACAGCTTTAGCCCACAACTCTTTTTCCAATTTACTTTCCAATATCATTGTTCTTGCCGCTTCAGTAATTGTTCTAATCTCTCGTTCTGCACAACCATTTTGTTCTGGTGTATATGCACAACTGGTTTGATGTTGTATACCATGTTGTTCAAATAATTCTTTAATATCCTTGTTTATGAACTCCGTTCCATTGTCGCTTCTTAATATTTTTATTGTGTGTCTGGGATAAGTTTTACATGCCTGAATGAATGTTCTTAGTTTTGCAAATGTTTCAGATTTTTTATTTAGAAAGTACACTGTCTTATATCTTGATACATCATCTTTTATAATTAAAAAGTATCTGGATCCTCCTAATGAAGAACACTCCATTGGACCACATAAATCAACATGTATAATGTCCCCAGGTTCTTTACCTTGCTGAATACTTTGGTTAAAAGGGAGCCGATGTAATTTACCTTCTAAGCATGAAATGCATGTCTCATCTTTACCTTCTGTATATGAAATATTGTGTCTTCTTAAAATGTCTCTAACTTGAGCTATATTCTGGTGAGCCATTTTAGCATGCCACTCTCTCAAGCTTGAATTTGATGTGCCAACCATTGCATTAACTTCTTTATATTTAAAACACATTACATACATTTTGTCATTTCTTATAGCCATAGCATGAACTTCATTTTGTTTCATGAATAAACATTTTTCAGATGTGGACTTTAATTCATACCCCTTGTCTAGGGCCTCACTTAATGAAAATAAGTTTACTTTTAAATCCGGTATATACAAAACATTCTTAAGTTTTGTAGGAATCCAAATATTGCCATCGAATGCAGTTAAGTTTATTTCTCCACACCCATATGCTTTTATAGTTGAACCATTTCCAATTATAACGTCTTTTGGGACAGAATATTCATTGTAACTTGTAAATAAATCTTTTATTTTGCACATATGTTCTGATGCGCCACTGTCTAAATACCAAAGACTGTCATTGTCATTGATCACAGACTTCAATATACTTAAGGCTGACACAAACGCATTCTGTTTGCCGCTGTTTGTTTTATTTTTATTTTCTTTTTTAAACCAACACTGTTCCTCAATATGTCCACTCTTTTTGCAATTTCTGCAATATTTGTTGTATTTATTTTCAATATTATTATAGTTGTTAACACGTTTTGACCTGCAGTATTGTTTTATATGACCAGTTTTTCCACACTTAAAACATTTTCTTTTCTCATGGGTCATAAGTGCTATATTTTCACCTTTTTCATGGATTGTATTTCTTTGTTCTTCTATGAGCAGTCTAGCCGTCAATTCAGCTATTGTTTTTTTTTCAGATGATACGGAATCCCATGCCGACACGAAATGCCGATAGTGTTCCGGCAATGAGGTTAAAATTTTTGTAACAACCATGTTGTCTGGTATGGCACCATTTGCTTGGTTAATTTGTGAAACGATGTCTTCTATACGGGCAATAAAATCAGCCATATTTTCACCTCTTTTGTAGGTTATTTCAAAAAACTTTTGTTGCAATATATGCAGTGAAATATCAGATTTTAATTCGTATACTGTACGTAGCTTCGACCATATACTTTTCGCATCTAGGCAGGTGGTAACTTGCATAACCACTTTATTGGACAATCTTGTCACAATAACGCCTTGCGCTTTGGCATCTTTTTGTCGCCATTCTTCATATTTTTCTTTTAGCTCTTGACTAGGACGAATCGCAGTGCCGCTGACTACGTCGTACAAATTTAGGGCTTTTAATAATACCGTTATTTGAAACTTCCAACTTGACCAGTTTTGTACTCCTTCCAACCGAAGATGGGATGATGACGCTGTATTTCCGAACATTGCGCTCTCGCCGTCCATTTTGTCTTTTGTGCTTCACCGCACGTTTTTCTAATTCTGCTTTACCGCAGATTATTTTACCACTTCGAGTCTCTTGCCTGATCTGGGCCCATAACCTGTTGAAGGACAGGTTTCGTCGGCAGTGAAATTGAGAACTCGAATTGGTTTTATAATTTATTTTAACACAGAATATTACAGCGTCTTATCTTTGTAAAAGTTGACCAGAGAGAGAGCGTTCCATGGGTTGCCATACACAAACATTATTTTACAAATAAATTGTTGCCATTTAACATTTATTCATATTTATTTACTTTGTTAAAAGTTTCACTTATAAAACTACAATATCCCACTTTAGTCTTTTGAACAATCGATTCTATAAATAAATAGTAACACTGAATGACTCGTCGACACTACTCGACTCGCTCGACTTCTCCTCATCCTCATGACAATTAATAAAAATACGACAAACAAAACAACAAAGTTTATTTTGATTTAGCGGGTTATTCTATTTACTATAATGAAATAATAAAAGTATTGTAAAACTTTCAATATCTAAGACACTAGTATGAATAAAATCTGTAGAATATGTTTGGAAGAAGGTGTTCTTTCTTCAGTATTTACCAAAAACTATACTATTTCACTATGTGATATGATAGAATACTGTTGTAATATAAAGGTTAAAAAACTTTTTGCAGTGTATTTGTTTCTTTTTTAATTTTCTATAATTATAATAGTTATTTAATATATTTTTTATAGATAAGTAAAGATGATGGATTACCAGAACAAATGTGCAGTAACTGTATATACAAATTGGGCATTGCATATCATTTCAAACAAACTTGCGAAAGTGCAGACATAAGGCTGCGACAATATTTAGGGTTGAGGATTCCTAGCAAGTAAGTGAATTTATTTTCGATATCTTTAATTTCCTCAGAGAAGTTCTAAAAGTGTAAGTTATGTCTACTACTTATATGAATGTTTAAATATTCTTCTAAATTTTGTGTCAGGTCTGAAAGGATTAAGTACATAACTATTTCACAGAGGAATGGTATTTTTTGCAATAGTTTATTCAATAGTCATAACTTGATTTTACAACAAATGTTCAGCTATTAATTCTGTCTAAAATTAAGATTTTTGGAAATGTTCAAGTTCATTTTGCAAGTATGTTATCTCCTTTGGGATAAGTACTAACTGCCTGATTCATACAAACAGAATGATTGAATTATGTTTCACAGGTTTAAAGATGCCAGTGTTGCTACAGATCCAGTAGTAAGTACCTTATTCTTATTGCCTCAATTTTATCTTTAATTCTCGCTATTTATTTTAAGGTATCTAAATTTTCTTAAAGTTACAAGTCAATGTTTTCAAAATTTTTTGAGTGTATGTCTTATGTTTTAGGTGCCAACTCATGCTACAATAATAAGAAAGTGGTATGTAACTAAACATTTATTAAGATTTTACTGCTTTTTAATGATTACGGATGATTCTAAAACATTACTTTAACTTAAACATGACTTAATCAAATATAAAAATGAATTAATCCTGCCCATTCCCCTAACTAATAAGGTCTCAAGTAATTATTGTTTCCTATAAAAACTATTTTTGATTGATCTATTTTTCATTGTTTTAACCCAAATAACCTATAGTTGTTCCTCATTTAAATCTATTGATAAATTACTAGCCTCATTAAAAGGATAACATTAGGAACCTTAATTATTATATATTTTTTTATTTGATATATGTTCTGACAACAGCATGCATATAATAGACGCACTATGGAACCTATAGACACCTATAAATGCTCGTGGATTTAAAATTGTGTCCAATAGATAATTGTTATGTTTACTGAATATTTCGTTATTTTTACGAACCTTTCCTTGTAGGTAAGCGGATTTTTCTACTTTTACTACTACTAAACTAAGCCATTAGTTTTGCTTTAAAGTTCATCACTTGGACTTTTTTTTTTTTTTTTTTTTTTTTTTTTTTTCTTTTTTTTTTTTTTTTTTTATAATCCACTATCAGCCCTTCGGCTTTAATCAGATTGGTTGTTGTGATATTAGATGTCATGGAGAGTTCACATCCTGTGATGTGTAAACTCTTTTATTATTTTTCCCCTTTACGGTTCTATATTGAAGCCAATCGCATTCTCTTCAGCCGAGATAGGCAGTTGTTGGTGTTTATGAGCTGTGTAGCCAGATGATTGGTGTGTCGCTCAAGGCGTTGCTTATATGACACAGAGAAACTCTCAATTTCCTCTTTTACTGTCGGGATGTCCAGATATTCATGGACTTCCGTGTTTCGCGTGAACCATGGCGCATTGATCAAAACTTTAAGAACTTTGTTCTGGTATCGTTGGAGGATTTCTATATTTGAGTGGCTAGCTGATCCCCAGAGCTGTATACCATAAGTCCAGATAGGTTTGAGGATACACCTGTAGATAAGGACTTTATTTTCCAGACTTAGCGAAGACTGTCTGCCCAGCAGCCAGTACATGTCTCTAAATTTTTTGTTTGCCTGTTCTCTTTTGGCCTTTATATGGGCTCGCCAAGTAAGTCTCCTATCCAGGTGCATGCCCAAGTAACTAACTGTCGTGTCTGTAGGCAAAACAGCACCGTCCAGTGTCACTGGTGGACAGTCCCCTCTTCTTAGTGTAAACGTTATTTGGACTGATTTTGCTGGGCTGGCTTGAATTCTCCATTTCTTCAGCCATACTCCTATTTCGTCTAGACATCCCTGAAGCCTCGAGGATGCTGCACCGGGATCCTTACTACAGGATAGTACTGCGGTGTCATCTGCATAGGTTGCAGTCACAACCTTATCTGAGGTTGGCAGATCAGCAGTGTAGATTGTGTACAAGATGGGACCGAGCACCGAACCCTGAGGCACTCCTGCTTCTATTTCACAAATATAGGACAGAGCATTCTCGCACTTGACTTGAAAGAGTCGGTTTTGCAGATAAGATTTCAATAGCATATACAAGGTATTCGGTAGATGAAGCTTTAGTTTATATAAGAGGCCCTTATGCCACACGCGATCAAAGGCTTGCTGAATATCAAGAAAGACAGCTGAACAGTATTCTTTTCTCTCCAGCGCTTGCCGTATCGTATGAGCAACTCGGTGTATCTGTTCAGTCGTCCCATGGTGTGCGCGGAAACCGAATTGGTGGTCCGGTATAACTTTTTGTTCCTTCAATATTGGTAGAAGGCGTTTCAAGAACAGTTTTTCAAAAACTTTCGACAGCAAAGGAAGAAGACTTATAGGTCTGTATGATGTAACCTCTGTAGGAGGTTTCCCCGGTTTGGCTATCATGTTAATAATAGACACTTTCCATAATTCTGGGAAATTTTGTAGTCTAAGTATGGCATTAAAGAGGATTGTCAGCAAGACGATGCCTTTTCTTGGTAGGTGCTTAAGAACTTCTGCCGTTATTAGATCAAATCCTGGTGCTTTTTTCTGTTTCAAATTCATGATAGCTCTTTTGACTTCTATCGTTGTCATTAATCTCAATGGCGGAGCCAGCTGTTGATTGTTATTTAAAAATTCATCAATTTCCTGTTCGGTCTGTGTATTATCAGATTCATTAGGTTTGAATACATTTTTAAGGTAATTGGCAAATAACTCAGCTTTTTCTTGTGGCTTCCGGGACCAGTTGCCGTTAGCTTGTCTTAATGGTGGTATGTGTTCCTTTGGTCTTTTTAGTGAGTTGGTCATTTTCCAGAGAGTATAATCATCTGCTTTGTATGGTGATAGAGCCTTAAGTTTGTCTTGAAGGGTATTGTTCGAATTTTCTGTAAGCAGTTTCTTCAGTTCTTTTTGTATTTTGTTTAGAGCTTTTTTGTCTTGACGATTTCTACTGGTGTGCCACCGGTGTCGTAGTCTTCTCTTTGCAGCTATCATCTCTCGTATTTCCAGAGTAGTATCTTGGCTTTGTGGTTTAGATGCAATGTATGGAGTTGAAAGCCAGGCCGCCTTTTGTATTAGGTTAGTGGCATACCATGTAGCATCCTCTATTTCAGCTGCTGTTTTAAGAGATATGCGCAGATTAACATTCTCATCAACATATTCTCGAAAGGACTCCCAATCAGTCTTATAGTTATAGAGGGTCTCACGTGGATCCTTCCAAATTACTGTTGTGCTCAATGTGCATATCACGGGTGTATGATCTGAAGACCCATCCAGACATGACTCCACTTTTATGTATAGTCCCGACATTCTCTTAGTGATGAAGAAATCGATGAGATCCGGAGTTTTGAAAGGGTCCGATGGCCAGTAAGTTGGTTCTCCTGTGGATATCACATTAAGGTTATTACTGTCGATAGCCTTTTTTAGTTCTCGACCCTTTGTTTTTGTCAATCGGGAACCCCAAAACGTATTTTTGGAATTCCAGTCTCCTCCTACAATGTATCTATCACCTAGTGTGCTGAAGAAATCGGTATACATTTGTGCGTCTATACGATGTCGTGGGGGGCAGTACACTGCAGCTACAATTAGAGATCCCTGCCAATCATCTACAGATATTATTGCGGCCTGGATGGTGCATCCGTATAGTTTGGTATAACATGATGTTTTATGTGTTCCTTAACAACCTCACTTGGACTATGATCATGAATTTCTACAGGGACAAGGGTATACCTGTTTCTTCGGCTCATAGTACTCCGGACGGCGTGTTTTAGTCGGTTTGATCCCGACACAACTGCCAACTGGTGGTATCCATGTCGATTGCAGCACAAAATATCAGCTTTTTTTAAAAAATCGGTGGCCTTTTTGTTCGTTTAAATCTCTACTTTCTGATGGTGTAAAAAAAAAATACATTAGTGCGGATAAATGTTCTCAGAAAATGCAAAATTTCATGTTTCTAGAAGGCAACCGTTTGGGCAGTAAGTCGAAGACGGACGGACGAACAGAACATGACGAAACTATAAGGGTTCCGAGTCTTCTTAGCTATCTACTAAAAAAAGTTTCTTAAACAATTTAAGTAAAACAGTAGGTTTTTCATTTATTTTGTTTATTAATTTTGGATATTTACGAACAACAAATTGTTTTAAACTTGAAACAGTTTGTGGACCATCTAATTTCAGGAACCATATTATACACGAGAATTGATTTAAGTTAGTAGTAAATCACTTGTTACCTACATTCTTGAAATTAACAGTCTCCTTTGATAGGTAATGCCATTAGGCGAAACCAGTCAGGCCAAAGTTTTAAGTTTATGAAATAGTGGAATGGAAGTACTAGTGAATTTAAATATCAAGAATGTATTATAGCAAGTTCCACCGAATACCGACAATCAAGTGTATGAGT
Organism: Phragmatobia fuliginosa; assembly: GCA_932526445.1. Taxonomy (NCBI): domain Eukaryota; kingdom Metazoa; phylum Arthropoda; class Insecta; order Lepidoptera; family Erebidae; genus Phragmatobia; species Phragmatobia fuliginosa. The sequence goes on along the minus strand of OW052064.1, from coordinate 6,258,402 downwards.
TATACTTGCTGTTCTTAGTTTTTTACAGTAGCTGCTTTATGTACCTAATATTAACAGATGTTATCTCATTAAATATTGCAGTAAATGTAAGTTAAGTGAGCAGAAAAGGAATACAAATTATAAAAGGAAAGCCGAGGCAGAGAAGTTGAAGCGGGGCCCTAAACCAAAGCCTAAACAAATTCATGCATGTTATCAGTGTGATAAACAGTTCAGATGTCAGGCACAGCTTGAAATGCATGTAAGGTGAGTCTGCTATTTTTAGTAATGCCCTAGTTTAACTTATTATTAACTCCTACAGCCCAACCTTGAACTACTTACCTACTCATGTGAAGAAAGTCAAAAGGTATCATATTTTTGAGGCAGTACTAGGTACTAAATAAATAATTGCCTGCTGATCTAGAGGTCTTGGGTTCTATTCCCGGGTCGGACCAAATGTTTGTGTGATCCACAAATATTTGTTTCGGAGTTTGGGTGTTTTTCTATGTATAATATGTATGTATTTACAAAAAAAGTATGTTTATGTATTTATATCAGTTGTCTAGTACCCATAATACAAGCTGCTTAGTTTGCAACTAGATGGCGTTGTGTGTAAAATATTTATTTATTATTTATTAAACAACACAAAAAGCATGCGCCTAAACAACATATAGATTCGCCTGTTAAAACATTTTACAGTGCAAGTGCTTCAAATGATACAGGCCTCTTCTGTATCTGAAAATGGATACTCAGTAATGACATACCTAATAAAAAGTATATCTGTACAACTGAAGTACTCAGCCAACTGAGTAAAAGTAAAAGTTTCCACATTCTAATAGATCATGTGTCTCCAATTCGATTATTCATTTCAAATGTCTTTATTTTTAGAACCCACACTGGTGATAAGCCATATGTGTGTATGTATTGTCCAAGACGTTTCACACAGAAGCATAATCTTACAATACATATGCGTATACACACAGGGGAAAAACCATTTCAATGTGAAGTGTGCAGGTAATTTAAACTTGTCTCACATAGTTGTATGTAGTACTTAGTCTTGATAAATATTTTAAACACGTCTGATTTCAGTAAGAGATTCTCGGCTCAAGGAAATCTTCATGCCCATCTCAAAATACACACAGGACAGAGGGATCATGTGAGTGATTTGATAATATGAGAGTACTTATGTTTGAGTTTGATTAAATTCAATAAAGAAACTTTCGTCCACTCATTCATCAGTCTTACATGTCCTATTTTAGGTATGTACTCTATGCAACAAGTCATTCATAACTTCTAGTGAGCTTACTCGGCACATGAGCAAACACAGAGGCATCAAAAACTTTAAGTGTGATTTATGTGGTGCTGCGTACATACACGCTAGAGATCTAGTAAGTGTTGTTTTAATGTATTCAATATAATGTAAAACGTGGGGTGCATTTTACTATATTTTCATAACTTTTTGGTGAAAATTATGCTCAAAGATTCCATTAGGTACACACATACATACAACCCAAGCTAATAAAAGCGTGGTAAAAACTAAAAACTTTCTAAGTCAAACAATTTGCAAAGCAAAATACAATATTGGCATAAAAAAAATACCAAATCCCAGTGTATTTGACTGCCTTCATAGTGCAATGTTACCATATAGAATTGTTGTTTGATATTTCAGGGTTGGTACCAAAGTTGGATCAAATGTGTGTATGATTTGCAAATATGGGTTCTATGTATAATATTTATATTTACAAAAAAGTTGTGTAACATGTAGATTTACTTCAGTTATCTAGGACTGCTGGTACAAGCTATGCTTAGTTTGGGAGTAGAGAAATATTAATGATTTATATGAGACCAACACTTTCGTTCTGGTTCATCATCATCTGCCCTGATCGTTAACTTTTTATGAGTTTTATTCTTTAAATTTCCTCTAACTTTTGTCATTTTACTACTCACATTCTTCCATATCTTTTATGTAAATCTATCCATCTTTTCTTCAGTTATCTTCTACTTTTATACTTTTCGACATCAATACACTTAATAACTTCCTCGGTGGCACAGTGGTATGGTATGCGACAGCTGTGCTTCAGGTCTCGAGTTTGTTTCCCCGGTTACGCAAATATTTGTTTCAGTGTTTGGGTGTTTTCTATTGAATATGTATGTATTTACAAAAAAGAAACCTTTCTTTATTGTGTATGTATTTATATGTTTATGTATTTATATCAGTTGCCTAGTACCCATAATACAAGCTCTGATTAGTTTGGCACAAGATGGCGTTGTGTGTAAGATTTTCGGAATATTTATTTATTTACTTATTCATAAATTAAAAGTGGAGATTAGCAAAATCTCCACTTTTAGTAGGGCTGCCTGTCTCTCATCTTTATGAATGTTTGAATTTGTATCTCTCTTTTAAGTTATTTACTTGATAATAACAAAGAAGTTAAACATTAACTCTATTATTTGCTTTTTATTTCAGAAATTGCACAAATTAAAAAAACATCAGCTAGTCCCTCAAAATACCAAAAGGCAAAATGAAGGTTATAACAACAGCAATAATATAGACATTATAGGTATAGATGTGGGTAAAGATCCTCCTATCCCAATGAAAGATGTAAACCATCTTATTCCTCATTTAATTAATCAAAAATCAGAACCTACAATGCCAGCCATATCTGAAACGAATCCATCATTGATGTCTTATGACCATAAAAGTATTAAAGATGTTTTTCACCAATATCCTAGTAAAGTGTTTGATACTCATAACTGTGCTATTTGTGGAGAAGGATTTGATTATGTGACTGCCTTAGCACAACACTATCTACACAGACATAAAGAGCATGATACTACACAGAGTAAAAGTTATGGGATACCAGAATAAAACAAGATTGATAATAATAACTGTCATCTATTTAACTTCTTACATGGAAAGATATTTACCCACAATTTGGTTGTATGTGAATCAATCAATGAAAATAATCACACTAATTATCATACTGTGATGACAAAATTAATCTGTAATAAATTAATTAAACCCATCAGAAGCTTCTTATTCACTTTTCTAATTACAGAATAAAATTATTGCATGCCCACTCAGCGTACTGGAATCCATGGTTCCAGGATGTCAGCTATCTTCTTGCGTTCTGGAAAATACAATAATATCTATGAATAGTTATTGTTGTATACTGTAAGGCCATGAAGCATAGTAAAAAAGAACATTAACCTTACTCTTTGTAGACCAAAACTCTTTGTATAGTCAGCCTATATGAAATACTTAATAAAATTTTACATTACATTTTCAGTAAATAATTTATTATATAGAAAAGTATGGTAAAGCCAGTTGAACTAGTAGTCAATTCTAAATAATCTTGGGAATAATGAAGGTTAGGAATATATAGAAAAGTATGATAAAAAACTTACCAGGTTCAGGAAAATCCTCAGGATGCAATTGGACATAATGCCTAAGTACTGCATCCTTTTCAGCTAAATAATCATCTCGTTGATTTTGAACATACTTTAGAACGGCAGTACAACTAGCAACACTAATGACATATTTCTGAATGCCTGAAATTAGAAATAAATAGTTTTGTTTAATATATATTCATCACTACACCAAAGCAGTGCAGGATGTCCTGAAACTTGGTGGAGTGATGATTCAGGATTGAACTGAGTGACATGCAATTGGAGGGGACTATACTGAACAGTGGACTGCGATAGGCTGATGATGATATACTCTTCAAGTTTACTATGATCTAGGTTGGTTTTATTAGGTCAGTTGGTCTTTGACATTTTTGTTATTGTATCATTATCTGAATAAATGACTAGTCAGTCAAATCTGTGGGTTAAAGAGGAGCATTTTGAGAGTAAATAAAGTATAATATCAGTTAATAGGTTTTGCCACTATTGTTATATAACTAAACTCACCGCTAAACACAGGACGTCTTGTTTGGAAGTTGAGAAACGCTGCAAGCCCAGTTCCCAATGTAACACCTAGAACTTCGGGCCAGTATTTATTTAGCTCTGGTTTTTTCCTATCTGCATCTCCTAAATTGAGAAGTTCGATCGCCGATAATTGAGAAGACATCTTCGTCCAATGTGCAATCTCAAACGCAAAATAAATATTTCGCCTCCCTGACGTTTGTGTCAAGCACACTTGAAAGCTGACACCTGTCAAAAGTGAGTGGCTGTGGCATGGTAAGATGCTAATTGGCAATGGCAATAAACGCTTTAGAGTAATTAGTAGGCCACTTTGCTCTGCTCTGGCCAATGTCATAAACAAGGCAGAATGCTAACGAAGTAAGATGTTATTGAACAATATTGCTTATGTAAATAAAAAGTAAAGGATATATTAACATACATTGTAGGTACACATCCAATGTTGTCTATTAGGGATTACCTACCTCCGAGCGATAAAGTCGCCACTGCCACTTGTACCCCGTTCCAGTACATATTATGTACCCAGTTGACTTAATTTTAAAATCTGCAGCTGGACTGTCGTTTTGGTGTTGGTGGCGATCACATGTGGTTTTTTTCTGACATCCATTTTGGCTATTTTACTTCTTTATTTTGGTGGTTTTGGTGTGTTTATTACTTGTTTGTGCTCGTCTGGTATTTATTTTTGTGTTTGTGTAACCAATCGTACATTTGGTAAGTTATTTTTATATAATTATTTTCTTGCGAGGTATGCCGAGCGACCATGGGGGATGACAACCGTTCTCCTGGCCGCCCGCCAGACCCCCCTCATCCCATTCCTTCACAATCCCAAGAACTTTTTACCCATTCTCCTGTTCTTACTGCTCCATTGTCAAAATTTGTTGCAATGGAAGTAGATATCGCTAGCCAAAAGAGAAAACTCGACATCGAATCATCTACCGGCCCTACAGACACTAATGAGAATGAGAATGCTTCTACATCAAAACGAGATCGGGTGACTGCGCCATCGTTGATTTCACGATCTAAGTACTACGACACCGATTCTAAACCATATTTGGTCTATGCATCAATTGTCGAATCAGACCCTAATTCTGGTTCTACTCTCCATCCCATTAGATTTGGCCAGTTGGTGCAAAGACTAAATATTAAAAATATTGTACGAGGGGGAATTAAAAAAATAGGTCGAAATAGGGTTTCGGTTGAATTTGAGGGTCCTGAGGATGCTAACGCTTTCATAGATAATTCATCCATTAAACAGAAAGGTTACACAACTATGATTCCCACGTTTAATATCACCAGAATGGGAGTAGTGAAAGGTGTCCCTAGCGACTGGTCTGACATGGAAATTATGGACAGCCTGAAATCCCCACTTGGCAAGGTGTTAAGGGTGCGAAGGTTGAACCGTAAGGTAGTTACCGAAGGCAAAGCAGAATGGCTGCCTACTACAAGCGTTGTTCTGACATTTGATGGTCAGAGCCTCCCAGACAGAGTTTTCTGTTATTTTAACTCCCTCCCTGTCGAAATATACAATTTCCCTACTGTTCAATGTTTTGGGTGTTGTAAATACGGACACACCAAGACCCAGTGCCGGTCTAAGCCACGGTGTTTCCGCTGTGGTGGGGACCACCTTGGGGAAGGGTGTTCCGTGGAAGAGCCTAGGTGCTTTTATTGTTCAGGTGCTCATGCTGCTAATAACCGCCAATGCCCAGAGTATCTAAGGCAGAGGAACATAAAGGCCTCCATGGCAAGAGAAAATATATCCTACTCCGAAGCAGCCAAAATTCATGCCCCTTCCTATCGATCTTTTGCAGATGTTACAGCATCAGCTCCTCCTCCACTGTCTATCCACCAGACTCTTAACCATGAGCCACGTCCCTCCCGCCCCTCGATTCCTAATTATACCCTCCACCCCCAACCCTCCAAATTTCAATCCACTAGAAAATCTGTACCATCCCGTCAGAAGCCTCATTCACCCTACCAACCTGGTTATGACCATAGGTCCCACCAGGACATTCTTAATAGTTATTCTTTCCCCCCATCTCCTAACGGTTGTGCTTTGACGGTTCACCCTCCCACTCATATTGAGAATGAACAAACCATTAACACCATTATTTCTTTGCTTTCCACCCTACTATCAAATTACCCCTTACCGGACCACGTTGCCGACAACCTAGTCAATAAAATTCAATCCCGTAACATTCCATCTCTTGCAGTGGAACACCAGAAGCGCTCTTCCCAAAAAACATGAAATTTCCTATCTTATTAACCTTTATAATCCTGCAATATTTGCAATTTCTGAGACGTGGCTAACCCCATGTCTCAATTTTAATTTCCCTGGCTATAGCACGCTCCGAGATGACCGCTCTGACGGTTATGGCGGAGCTGCTATACTAGTTAATAATGTTCTCCCTTCCTCTCCTCTTCCCCTTCCTTCCCACGGAAATGAGATTAATGCTGTTGGGGTTAATATCCTTGGCATTAATTTTATATCTGTTTATATCCCCTCCCCCAATCCCTCCTGTTTTCAATATATTCATAACATATGTTCCTCATTTAATTCAGTTATAATTTTGGGTGATTTTAATTGCCACCATTCCCTGTGGGGTTCTGACCATTGTGACAGCGCGGGTTCTGAGTTGGTTGACCTTTTAGATGGCTTGGATTTATGTGTTGTCAACGATGGCTCTGTCACACGCCTACCTAGACCTGGTCAGAGTAGGAGCTGTGTAGACCTTACCCTGTGTTCAGCTAGTCTGACCGCTCAATTGGACTGGAACCGACTGAGCCTCACGTATGGTAGTGACCACTACCCGATATGCACTACTCTGATTAATAGGGCCTTACCTCATAGGGATAATACTCCTCTTTTAAAATACAGGCTGTCAGGTGCGGACTGGGCCTTATACTCCCAAACCGTTGAGGACATAATTCCCACCTTACCCCAAGTTTCTCAGGCCAACATAGACGACTGTGTGTCGCAATTTTCCGGTGCCATTTCTTCAGCCGCAGACGACAGTATTCCATTCAAGAATTCAGCCTCTGGAAAGTTATCATCTCCTCCCTGGTGGGATCGGGAATGTTCTAACATGATTAAATCTCGGAACGAAGCTGAACGAAACTATGCTCGTAATATGTCTACCGATAACCTGGTGGAGTACAACCGGATTGTTGCGAGATCCAGGCGCCTATTCAGGAAAAAAAAATATGAAGGATGGAAGAAATTCTGTTCTTCTCTCTCCCCTTCAACTCCTTCCTCACTTGTCTGGAAAAATTTTAAACGTTTTAAACGTGGCTGCTATTTCCGAAACTCTTCATCTATTCCTAGCGACATAGCACAATCCTTTCTTAACAAATTGGCCCCCCCTTTTGCTCCCCTTTTAGGAGAATTCCCCTCACCTTCTGATGGTGGGGATAATTTCAACGACCCCCTAAATGCTCCCTTTTTGCTAAGCGAACTAGACGCAGTCCTTAAATACGTTCACGACTCCGCCCCAGGCATAGATGGCCACCCATATTCGTTTTTTAAAAGATTGGGGTCCTGCAGTCGCCAATACCTCTTAACTTTGATTAACGCTTGTTTCATGCTGTCCCATATCCCAGATACCTGGAAAACGCAGCTGATCATCCCTATACTGAAACCAGGGAAATCTCCGGATTGTTCAGAAAGTTTCCGGCCCATTGCGCTATCTCCTGTAATAGGTAAAATTTTGGAACACCTCATAAAAAACAGGTTGGAGTGGTTGGTTGAAAGCCGAGGCCTTTTGGCTGAATCTCAATTTGGTTTCCGTAAGGGGGCTAGTACAATTGATAGTATAGGTATCTTTATGGCTGATACCCGAATCGCCTTCAGCAAAAATGAGGCGGTTCTGGCAGTCTTTCTCGACATTTCAGCAGCTTACGACAGTGTCCTTCTTTCCGTACTCAGAAGTAAATTACGCCAGCTGAGTATTCCGGCAAAGATACTTAACTGCATCTGTAACCTGCTGACTGGACGTAGTGTTAAACTTCATGTACCAGGAGAATCATATGACCCCAGAACTGTTTGGCGTGGTCTTCCCCAGGGTTCAGTCCTAAGTCCCCTTCTATACAGTATTTACACCTCTGATCTCCACAAGTCCCTTAATAGCGATTGCCAGATTTTACAGTATGCAGATGACCTATGTTTATATATCCCTACTTCTTCCGTGGAACTTGCTACGGAATCCATGCAAATATCTCTCAACTCCCTAAACCAGTGGTTGATTTCTCATGGCCTTAATTTGTCAGCCCCCAAAAGCTCCATTGTCGTTTTCTCACGTAAACGTGTTACTCCATATGTCCACCTTGAAATTGAAGGATCCCCCGTCAAGGTCGAGAACAACGTAAAATTCCTTGGGGTAATTTTGGACTCTAAATTATCAGGTGTCTTCCATCTAAATTATATCGCCAACAAATGCGAAAAGAAGCTTAATATGCTACGTGCTCTGGCGGGTGTTTGGTGGGGTGCTCATCCCTTCACTCTTAAGCTCATATATAATGCCACAATAAGAAGTTTGCTGGACTATGGGGCATTCCTCCTTGAACCCTGTGGTAAAGTGGCATTGGCTAAACTTGAGACCATTCAATCAAAAGCCCTTCGCATAGTATTAGGTTGTATGAAATCCACCCCTACCAACGCCCTACAAGTTGAGAGTGGTGACCCTCCTCTTCTTCTCCGCAGACAATATCTGGCTGACAAATATATGTATAAGGCATATTTTCTTAATAATCACAAAATTCTGTCTAAACTTTCCACTCTAGATAATTTATGCCGACAAAGCGAATACTGGAGTCATAAAACCCCCCCATTGATACTTAATTCGTTCAGAAATATCCGGAAGGTGGAAGAAAATTGTCCCATTCCTCAGTGTAATAAATTCCCACTCTATGCATGCCCCTATGAAATTTTAAATTTTGTTCCTACTCTTATTTCTTATATTGGATTAAATAAGGACACCACCAATGCTAATGATCATTTTCTTTCTGTAGTTAATGACAAGTGGCCTAATCATTACAAATTTTATACAGATGCTTCGAAATTATCCCCTGATGGTAAAACTGGTATTGCTGTCTACAACTCCAACTCCCAAATATTCCTCCAATTCCAGTGCCCTCCTGAGTCTTCGGTATTTACCGGAGAGTGCATTGGGATCCTAGAGGCGTGTCTATTTATTTCTTCCCACTCAGCTATTACAAAAGCAGTTATCTTCTCTGATTCAATTAGTGCCCTAGAGGCTATTGTTAAAAACTCTTTTAAAGATAACCTACGTAGTCCAATCATAGCAGAAATCAAAACTATCCTTCATTCTTGTTTTAAAAACAACATAGATATCGTATTAGTATGGATACCTAGTCATTCAAATATCAGGGGTAATGAACTGGTAGACATAGCAGCCAAGGGTGCTGTCACTAGTAGCCTGGCTGATAAAAAACATTACTCGGTCCAAATCTATGACTTGATTCACAAGGCCAAAATAGATCTTTTCAAATCCTGGCAAGACCATTGGTCCGAATCCAGTAAGACAAAGGGTAACTTATTTGCTTCTATTCAACCAATCATTCCTCCCAAGCCTTGGTTTTATAAATACAAGGAAACCCCCAAAACTGTTACATCTGTTATATGCAGAATACGCCTTGGCCACTGCTGTACCCCAGTTTTTCTTCATAAAATTAGGGTCCGGGACAGTTCTTTATGTGAATGTGGGCTGGATGATGGTTCCCTAGACCACATTTTCTTAAATTGCCGTTTGTATAATGCTTTTTCTTTTGATAAAGTTATCTCTAAATTAAAAATACAATATCCCATTAATGTCCGTCACCTCCTCTCATTTTTTCCTAATCCCCAAATTGTATGTGCTTTGATTAAATTTATTTCCACTAACAATATAAAACTCTAATACTTAGACATATTTTTCAAGTAATATGATATATATATTGTATAAACGTATCTTTTTATTTTATTTTTTATATTACTAACAATAACTAACACCTGTATTTTGTGTTGTGTTTGTTTCAGGGCTGGGAAAAAAAAAGAAATCAAAATTCTTATTAAATATACCCATGAGTAGTCACTACACGACACTGGCAGAAATTGCCGTAGTATTCGGCACATCGCCATAAAAAAAAAAAAAAAAAAAAAAAAAAAAATGTACCCAGTTCAGTTCTAATTTTATTATTATCAGGTGTAATACGTCATAATTATTATTAGGTATACTTTATCTTTCATTCGTAAGAAGAACTGTACTTTTTTGTCGACAAAAAGGAAATAACAGCCTCCTAGCCAAATTGCAAACATTTTTCGTTTTCTATTTCTCTATTCTCTTATTTCAATGGCAAATATTTTGTTTTGATCACTTGACTCAGTTACATTAGCCAATGAAACAATAGAAAAGAAAATTAAAAAACATTGGCAATATTATATAAGATTTAATTTACAACTCTTTTATGGTCTGTATTAATTCCGTTTATTTGTTAGCAAATTGATTTATACATTATTAATAAAAAATTGATGAAAAATTACAGAATGTAGGAAGAATTACCATCACTAAAAATCGACAAAAAATGTACATTTCATTTAATTTACTTCCTTTTCGCAACGCAGTTTTGACAGCTACCCTTTTTTTTTTTTTTTTTTTTTTTTTTTTTTTTTTTTTTTTTTTTTTTTTTTACGTGTGGAAATCCCCGCGGACCGTCACCCCGTCGGGGGTTACGGCGGGGTGGTGTGTCGGACTCGAACCGACTAAAACCACACGGTGTGACCCTCTCTGCGCCTTTGTATTGGAAGGAGTCCAGGGAGGGGATTTCCTTCTGGACTCCAACCGGCGCCTGCCCGCACTGTTGCGGGCACCACCTCAGCTCTCGACTCTCTAATTGGGCAACGTCCGGTCACACGCGGACGTCGCCCCCTCGCGGTTGGCCACTACTGCGGACGGACGGGAAACCCGTCCCGCCCATCCGCGGCCACTCTCAGGGCGGCATGAGACGCAGGTATGCGCGCCTCCGCCGCCTGGGGCGCCGGCGGCGGATTGGGTCCGATTGGATAGCATCCTCCCGGGCCTTCTCCGCCACCTCCTTCTGCAAGATTACGTCCTCGCGGAAGGTTGCGACCGCGGTAAAACAACTGTCGCTGCCGGCCATCGATCTTATGACGGCCGGCAGCGAGAGATCCCCTCCGATGACTGCAGTGAGGGCCCGGCGCTGCGCCGCCCAAGCGGGTTCCCTCCTAGCGACCGAGTGCAGGTACTTTCCGAAGCAACCGTGCCCGGAAAGTAACTGCGTCAGCCGGAAGGAAAGGATCCCGTGCTGCCGCCCTGCCCACTCCTCGATGACCGGCTGAAGAGCCTCCACGGCGGCGAAGCCAGCGCGTGGGGTCTCCAGCCGGAGCGACCATCTCAACATGGTGGCTCGGCGAGCGGCTTCGCGCCACTCGCGCACGTCCTCGGGTGGAGGGCGAAATCCGCTCTCCGCCCGGAAGTCAGCCACTCGCCGATAAACTTCGGCGAGCACCTCCGCCTCCAAATCCCACGGGGGTGTTCCGGCCAAGGCACACGCCGCCTCTGTGGACACCGTGCGGTATCCACGTATGGCTCTGACCGCCAGTATCCGCTGGGGGCGCCAGAGGCGCGCCCTGTTCTGGGCGGACAGAGCCGCCGCCCACACCGGTGCACCGTAAAGTGCCATCGACCGGACAACCCCCGTGTACAGCTGCCTAGTGGGGACACTGGCCCCGCCCAAATTGGGCAGAAGTCGCCCTAGGGCGGAGGCAGTGCCCACCAACTTAGGGCCAAGCTGTCGGAAGTGCTCGTCGAAGAGCCACCTACCGTCGAGGACCAGACCCAGGTACCTCATCTGGGCCCGGACCGGTACGAGGACCGAGTTGACCTCGATCGAGGCGCCGGCGGGCGGACCACGACGGGGCCCATGAAATAATAGGGCCTCCGTCTTCTCCAGGGCCACCCGCAGACCCAACGCCTCGATGCGCCCGACCACCCGGGAGACTCCCGTGGTGGCCAGGCGCGCCGCCTCCTCAAAGTTTGCCCCCCGGGCCGTGACCAGGGTGTCGTCTGCGTAACAGATTACACCCAGCCCGGGGGGGAGACGCCGTCGTAGGGCCCAGTCGTATCCCATGTTCCACAGGAGTGGTCCTAGGACAGACCCCTGTGGAACACCGCACGACATGGCCCTGCGTCTCAAGGCGCCATCTCGGTCCTCATACTCGACGGTACGCTCCTCTAAATAGTCTGCCACCAGCCGCCTCAGGTACCCTGGCACTCCGTGGTATTGGAGTGCGGCCCTGATGCAGCCGAATGGCAGACTATTGAAGGCGTTGGCGATGTCCAATGACACCGCCAACACCACTCCGCCGCCTCTCACCGCCTCTTCGGTCACGGCCCTCAGGCGCAGGATCGCGTCGACCGTCGAACGCCCTTCTCGGAAGCCGAATTGGGCGTCCGACAGGTCGGGCCCCACCTCGCTGAGGTGCCGGACGATGCGGGCAGAGAGAACCCTCTCGAACAACTTACCCGCCTCGTCCAGCAACACGATGGGCCTGTAGGCCGCGACCGAATCGGCAGGCCGTCCATGCTTTTGGATCAAAACCAGCTTCCCGCACTTCCAACGCTCAGGGAAGCGTCCGGACGCCAGGCTAGGGTCCAACACTCCCCTGAGGTGGTCCGACATGTAGTCGAGGGCACGGGCCATCACTCGGGCTGGAACCCCGTCCGGCCCGGGGGCGGTGTTCTTGGATCGAATCCGCAGAACAGCCACCCCTACCTCAGATTCCCTGACAGGCGGAACATCACCCACGCTGCCCCGACGACGACCACGACGGGCCATCGACGGGGGTGTGTGTTCCGCCCGCTGCGGGAATAGGCCCTCGACCACTTCCTGCAGGAAGCTGGGCTGGAGAGTCTCCGTAAGGGGGGGGCCCTGTGTGCGGAGCTTTTGACGCACCGCACGGTAGGGCCGACCCCAGGGGTCACGCTCCAGACTCTCCAGCATCTCCACTCGACTTGCGTCTTTGGCGCGGCAGATGGCCAGCCTCAGAGTTTCCCGAGCTGCACGGTACTCCTCGTGAAGCCGGTCCACCTCCTCACCGCCTCCGCGGTGACGTCGCCGACTCCGGGTGTGGGACCTCCGGGCACGTACGCAAGCCGCACGGAGGTCCGCCAACTCCTGGGACCACCAGTAGACTTCCTTCCGAGGAGGCCGACGGCCACGAACGCGGGGCATGGCCGCATCGCAGATGAGCGTTAACGCATCGGCGAAGCGACCAGCCCCCACGTCGACCTCCTCGGTCGGGGCCTGCGGAGACAGCCAAGAGCAAACAATGGCCGCCTCCTCTAGTAGGTCCCTGTCCAGCTTGGCGACAGCCCACCGCGGAAAACGGGAGGGACGCCGCGCCGCGTGACCCCTACTGGCGTCCTGGGACCGGGAGAGCTCGAATCGGATATAAAGGTGATCCGAGAGCGTCTCGACCTCATCCAGGACACTCCAGTTCCTTACTCGTGCGGCGACTGCAGGGGTAGCGAACGAAAGGTCCACTATCGACCCCCCCTGCTGTCGCACGCACGTGTTGGTGGCGCCTCTGTTCAGCAAACAGAGGCCCATCGACGCCGCCCACTCCACGACGGCTTCGCCCCTGGCGTCCGTCGCCGGGGAACCCCACGCAATGGACTTTGCATTGAAGTCCCCCAGCACGAGGACGTGCCCAGACACCAATCGCCGTATTGAGGTCTCCAGGTTGTTGAGGAAGACCTCGAAGTCGCTCAGACTCCGGTTGGGGGAGAAATATACACCATAAATGGTGATTCCCCCCCATTCGACGGCAACATATCCGGTACCCTTGTCTTTTAGCGACAAGGGCGGGGAATGAGCCGCCGTGGAGCTGACGACTGCCACGGAGCCGTCCCAGTCACCCATCCAGTTTGGACGGGGAGGGACAAAATAGGGCTCCGCGACTACGGCAACACCTATAGACCACTGCGCCATGGTTTGCAGGAAAAGATCCTGCGCCGCGGCACAGTGGTTGAGGTTCGTCTGGACCAGGAGGTTGGAGACTTGATCCATTACTGGATCGTCTCTACAACCCCCTCCATGGGCGACGACGTCGTCGCCTGATTGACGTCGGAGGCAGCCTGGGTCGCCGGGCTAGCCTCCGGCGTCTGCCGAGAAGCGCGGGGAGGCTTGCAGCCCCCCTGCCCCATCTGGTGATTGGCGGGCTTTTTAGCCGCCGCACACATCGGGCAGTGAGGGGCGGCAGAGCACTCTGCCGCCTTGTGCCCGGTTCGACCGCAGCGGAAACAAAGTTCGCTGCAGTCGAAACAGCTCTCGCACTTGGTGCGAGTGTGTCCCGCGACTAGGCACTTATAGCACCTCATCGGCCTCGCAGCCAGAACCGTGATTCTGGCATTGACAAAGCCGATGAGCATGCTCCCGGTGTCAGCCAACAATTTGGCCGACGCCACGGGACAGCTCACCCACACCGAGCCGAGGCCTCCCGGGCCCGGCCGGACGGTGCCGACTCGGATGGTGCCCGCGGCGCAGCCAGTCTTCTCCATGACTGCCGGACATCCTCCGACGTGATGGAGTCGTCCAGACCCGATATGCGCAGTTCTGCGCATTTGGTGGGCCTGGCGACCTTGACACCGTCCTGGGCGGCAAACACCTCCCGCAGCCTCTCGGCGAAAGTGTCGGCCGTCTTGGCGCCCTCAGCCCCCGGGAACTCGAATACTCGAGCTCCCGTCTGGGCGCGGCGCAGCCTCATCCCCGCGGCCCCGAACTCAGCGGCGAGCCCGGGACGGGCCCCTTTGAACAGGGCCGCGTAGGTGAGCCCGCCACTGGCCGCCTCCGGCGACACGGTCACCACTACAGCCGCGGTCTTGGGCGGCTGCAGCTTCCACGGCCTCTTTTTAGAGGCCGCTGTCGCCACCGGCGGCGACTGCGGGGCTTGGGCTGCGCCTTGGGCGGCCTTCCTCGCCCACGCCCGCTGCCGCTGCCCCCGCCTCTTCGAGGCCCCCACAACCTGCCAATCCTCGTTAGAGGTGGCTGGTCCCGAGGAACCCATCGGAGGCGCCGGAGCGGGAAGCGGGGGGAAGTCCGCTCCACTTGGGGGCGCCGTTTGAGGCCCCTTCTTGGCCGGCGCTTTGGCCGGTGCCTTGGCCGGCGCTTTGGCCGGTGCCTTGGCCGGCGCCTGGGCCGGTGTTCCGGCCCCCTTCTTCGGCTGCTGTTTTTGCTGTTGGGGGGCCGGGGCCGCCATCGCCGCCGCGTAGGTCACGCGGCTCCCCACCAGGGCAGCAGCCGGGGGCCTCTGCGACGCGAGCGGGGGGCGAACAACCGGCGCGGGGGGAAGCCTCGCCTCCAAGCCGGCCAGACGCCCGTCCAGCATCCGCGTCAAGGCGTCCATTACCTGACGCAACATGGCGTCAGGGAACGCACCAGGCGGGGCCGGGGCCTCTAGCCGAGATGGCGCGGGCGCGGCCGGGGCCTCTAGCCGAGACTTCGCGGGCGGGGCCGGGACCTCTACCCGAGACGGCGCGGGCGGGGCCGGGACCTCTACCCGAGACGGCCCGGGCGATGCTGGAGTCTCCGGTTGAGACGGTCCGGGCGGGGCTGGGGCCTCCGACTGAGACGGCCCAGGCGAGGGCGGGGCCACCTGCTGAGTGCGCTGGGCCCGAAATTGGGCAAACTGCGCACTCAGCGCAGTCACCTGGGCCGTCAGGCGGGAGTTCGCCTCCTTGAGGCGCTCCATGTCCCCGCACAGGGTCCCTACAACCTCCGACAAGGCGGAGGAGGAGTCCTTGAGGGCCCTGACAAAGACGCCCTTCAAGTTCACGGACCTGATGGCCACCTTGTTAATAATGGCCACCGCCGCGCTCGCCCTCTCCTGCACGGAAACGGGGGCTTGGGGGGGTTCTCCCTCCACCGGCTCCCGAACCTTAAGCAGGAGATCGGCGATCTCCTCCTCCGCTGCGACTTCTTTGTCCAGTCGCTTCCTCCTGTAGGACTCCGCATTCGAAAACACGGAGTCCGTCTGCAGCGAGACAGGGGCCCGCGAACCATCAGTGCCGAAGCGCTTCGGGACCGGCGTCTCCGCCTCGCTGTCCACATCCTCGGAGTGCAGACGCTTCTTGCTGTCGCCCGCCCGCATCTCTGTCTCCATCGGCTCCGGGCGCGCAGCATCGCTCCTGCCCGCCACCGCCGACTTGGAGCGTATGCGCTCCGAGGATCTTCCTCCTCTTCCTCTTCGGCTCCCAGCAGTCCGTTTGACTACTGGGAGCCCCATCGAGGTGGGCGGCCCGAGTGCCACCACAGCCTCCTTGGACACTAGGTCCACAACCGAAGAAGAGCTCCCCTTGAGGATGCCCTTCTTCTCTTTTCCAACTTCCATTTGCCCTTCCGTCGTGCGTTCGATGTCCGTTTGCCTTGCCATTGTGTCGTTAGTTTTGTTTCCAGTCCGTTTGTCTTTTATATTTGTGTTAACAGCTTCCATAATAGTCCCACGAGTGGGGGAGAAATAAGAGTCGACCCGGGCAGAGATCCCCCAATACCCGGGCAAGCGAAAATTTTTAACCCAGCCGAGGGGTCCGCAGGTACCTCGGCTTGGGGTGCGCTTACGACTGAACTTCCCATCAGCCATGCATCCCCTGGCCACGCACCAGAACTTGGGATTCGGGGTAATTTTTTAGAGAGGTTTTCTTCCTCGCGGTCCGGGCGGTTAAGCCAAGACCCACGTCCCCGATCAAAGCCGCGAGACTTGACCACAGCACTTCTCTCGGGATTACGCTATGCCGACGGTGGCAAGAGGACTACGTCCCCCTGCCTGCTCGGTGGTAGTGTAAGTACACGCCGAGCCCGCCATCCTTTCTCCACCGCTATCAGCTATCAGCGGGAGAAACTCCGACCCATGAAGGGTCCCACCTTCGGTTTTTTAACGAGGTTTCCTCCTCCATGCTCCGAGGAGCGAAGAGCCAGCAGGGCAACCGGCAGACACGCCCACCCCGCTGGCCGGGCCTTGCCCGAGAGCCGATGGCATGGCTTCCTCTCCTGCCGTAATATTAGCCGCTGGCGATAATCCTCTCCTCCAGATAACGCGGAGGAAATGAGGAAGGACAGCGTTATCGCCAGCGTTTCCAGGGTGCACCACGAGGAGGTTTTCTAGCCAGCACCCCTTTGACAGCTACCCTACCCCAGCCTGCAAATTTATGATATTCGCAATAAAAAAATACTAATCGACAGATTTTAAATAGCTCAATTCAACTACGTAGCCCTTTCAAATTGCTCACCTTTAATTATTTAATTAAAAACAAATAAAGTCCTTGAAAAAAAATTAATTTATCTGTATATTCAAACTCCTATATCTTGTGATGTATACTATATTTCAAATTGCTCTAAGTTCTAAAATGCTGCTCAAGTTGCATTTGTAATTGCTCAAGTAGAGTTCTCACCAGCTCCACTTTTTTAACAATTAAATAATTAAAGGTGAGCAATTTGAAAGGGCTACGTAGTTAAATTGAGCTATTGAAAATCTATCGATTAGTATTTTTTTCATTGCATTCTGGGGTACAGTAGGTTATAGTTTGGTTAAATAATTATAAGAATCTCCAAGAAGAAGTAAACAGGTATCTCGATTACTTCTTCTTGGAGATAGCAAACATAATGAGCATGTATACTACTACTTATTTTGTTTTGGAGCAAAGAAGAATATATAGAAAATACTTTGTAAACAGACATAAAGTTACAAAATAAAGTTACCTTTTAGTCATGATTTGATTTTTGTATAAACTGAACATAATGAATAGGTCAATAAATAATAAAAATACCTGATAATAGATGATGTTGTGCTTGGAGTATTACAGTTTCATTTCACTATGATGAGGTTATGAAACACTTGATTTTTTTTGCCTTGCGACTCGTGTTACTTTTTGCGCGCATGCGCAGCATTCACTTATCTATACGTTAAATTTATTCAAACTATTTATATTTATTTAATAATTAAGGAAAGTGGAGCTGGTGAGAACTCTACTTGAGCAATTACAAATGCAACTTGAGCAGTATTTTAGAACTTTGAGCAATTTGAAATATTGTATACATCACAAGATATAGGAGTTTGAATATACAGATAAATGAATTTTTTTTCAAGGACTTTATTTATTTTTAATTAAATAATTAAAGGTGAGCAATTTGAAAGGGCTACGTAGTTAAATTGAGCTATTGAAAATCTATCGATTAGTATTTTTTTCATTGCATCTGGGGTAGGGTAGGTTATTGTTTGGTTAAAAATTTATTCAAACTATTTATATTTATTTAATAATTAAGGAAAGTGGAGCTGGTGAGAACTCTACTTGAGCAATTACAAATGCAACTTGAGCAGCATTTTAGAACTTAGAGCAATTTGAAATATAGTATACATCACAAGATATAGGAGTTTGAATATACAGATAAATTAATTTTTTTTCAAGGACTTTATTTATTTTTAATTAAATAATTAAAGGTGAGCAATTTGAAAGGGGTACGTAGTTAAATTGAGCTATTGAAAATCTATCGACTAGTATTTTTTTCATTGTATTCTGGGGTTGGGTAGGTTATTGTTTGGTTAAAAATTTATTCAAACTATTTATATTTATTTAATAATTAAGGAAAGTGGAGCTGGTGAGAACTCTACTTGAGCAATTACAAATGCAACTTGAGCAGCATTTTAGAACTTAGAGCAATTTGAAATATAGTATACATCACAAGATGTAGGAGTTTGAATATACAGATAAAATAATTTTTTTTCAAGGACTTTATTTATTTTTAATTAAATAATTAAAGGTGAGCAATTTGAAAGGGGTACGTAGTTAAATTCAGCTATTGAAAATCTATCGATTAGTATTTTTTTCATTGCATCTGGGGTAGGGTAGGTTATTGTTTGGTTAAAAATTTATTCAAACTATTTATATTTATTTAATAACTAGCTTTCCGCCCGCGGCTTCGCCCGCGTGGAATTCGTTTTTATATCTTGCGAGATGTTCAGGGTAGATTAAACAATCTTACATGATTTTATGTTTGATAATATGGAACTTCGACACAAACTTTCGTCCATTATTTGAAACCTTTATTTCCGCGATAAAAAGTATCTAATGTCCTTTCCCAAGTTCATTTCTATCTTCATACCTAATTTCATCAAAATCGGTTCA
The DNA here is from genome assembly GCA_932526445.1 of Phragmatobia fuliginosa. Classification (NCBI taxonomy): domain Eukaryota; kingdom Metazoa; phylum Arthropoda; class Insecta; order Lepidoptera; family Erebidae; genus Phragmatobia; species Phragmatobia fuliginosa. The sequence goes on along the minus strand of OW052064.1, from coordinate 6,239,311 downwards.
GTAGTTTAGGCGTGAAAGTGTAACAGACATACAGACAGACATAGTTACTTTCCCATTTATAATATTAGTAGGGAGTAGGGATTACACCATCGGAAAGTAGAGATTTCATGAAACAGAAAACACCCCATTTTTGAAAAAAAGTAGATATTTTGACGGGGGAATTTTCGATATTAAGTCAAAATAGGGTGAAAAAATAAATATTTCAAATCAATTAAATTACAGTGTATTCGGGACATAAAAAGGTAAGTTTTCACTAAACTTCGTTTAAAAATAATATTATTTGTAAAAGATAAAAATAAAAAACCAAAAACTTGTTTTTTTTAATTTTTAATATATAATTTGAGGTTATATGAAAAAAAGTGTAAATAAAAAATCGGCCAAGTGCGTGTCAGGCACGCACAGGAAAGGGTTCCTCAGACACCCATAATGGTTCGTGGATTAGAAATTGTATCCAATGGATAATTGTTTTGTTTACGTATTATCGCGTTAATTTTGTATGACGTTTTCCAAGTAAGCACATTGTAGAAGTTCATCAATCATCAATCATCAACAGCCTTCAACAGTCCACTGTTGGGCATAGGCCTCTCCTTTGAAAGGAGGTTTTGGCCTACTATACCACGCTGGCCAGACGGGTTGGTAAAGGGTTTGTTTCAAGTTTTCCTTCTCTTGGCAGTGATGTTAGCTGCTTATTTTGTTTCTTAAGTCGCCTCTTACGATACCCATGGAATAAATAGGGGTGGTGACACTTTGTATTCTTAATCCGTCACTACACGGACAGAGATTGTAGAAGTTAAGCCTCTATAACTCCTGCCGTTTAGCTGTTAGAGGGGGGGGCACGCCCTATTTTTACAAAAAAGTGGCTTTTAAAGTGGAATTTCTCGCAAACGGATACCAAAATCAAAAAATCGTCTTAACAATCCTGTAATGGTTTTAAAAGACCTATATAATGATACCCCACATGATGGGGTAGCCGCAAGAAAAAAAAACATCTCCACTTTACGTGTAGGGGAGGTACCCTTAATAAAAATATTTTTCATAATTTTATTGTAGCACTTTGTCCACGTAATTACAATACATATTCATGCAAAGTTTCAACTTTCTAGCACTTACCGTTTGGACGGTAAGTCAAGGACGGACAGACGGACATGACGAATCTATAAGGGTTCGAAGTCATAAGCTAACTAACTTTGCCATTTCACTTTTTTCCATAGGAGTTGTAGTTTTGCCGGTAATCGAGATAAACCGTTTTTTACCCTTTGTTTTATATATTTAGCCATCCAAAGTGACTCTACCCTGCCTGATGGAAAGCATGAGCAGAATCCAAGAGTCGGGGCTACCACACTTGCTGCGAATGCAGACAATAATGTATGGCGGCCCACAGTGAGATGCTTTTTCACGCCCCGCTTAAACGACCTGAAAACCTCCCCCCGTACCCCTTCCCGACCTCAGATCGCCCGTAAATTATTTTTCCTTTCATTTTTATAATATTCTCCTCCTGTTCCAGTAGGTTTCATCTATAATTTTAATTGTTTTCAAAAATAATCTACCCTGGTCTACTGGTCTATATGTCATTTACAAACTATCATTATGGTTGCCATGCAAGTGTGTTATGCCTAGCAACCTGTGAAGTTTTGACAGGAGATAAACAGTGATACATTTTAACATCTACGAATTATGTATTTTTATAATCAAATAGCTTTGGCCTTTGTATCTCGATTATTGCAGTAAAAAGTAGCCTATGTCCTTTCCCAAGTTCAGTTCTATCTTCATACCAAATTTCATCAAAATCGGTTCAGTGGTTTAGGCGTGAAAGCGTAACAGACAGACAGACAGACAGAGTTACTTTCGCATTTATAATATTAGTAGGGATTAAGGAAAGTGGAGCTGGTGAGAACTCTACTTGAGCAATTACAAATGCAACTTGAGCAGCATTTTAGAACTTAGAGCAATTTGAAATATAGTTTACATCACAAGATATAGGAGTTTGAATATACAGATAAATTAATTTTTTTTCAAGGACTTTATTTATTTTTAATTAAATAATTAAAGGTGAGCAATTTGAAAGGGGTACGTAGTTAAATTGAGCTATTGAAAATCTATCGATTAGTATTTTTTTCGTTGCATTCTGGGGTAGGGTAGGTTATTGTTTGGTTAAAAATTTATTCAAACTATTTATATTTATTTAATAATTAAGGAAAGTGGAGCTGGTGAGAACTCTACTTGAGAAATTACAAATGCAATTTGAGCAGTATTTTAGAACTTTGAGCAATTTGAAATATTGTATACATCACAAGATATAGGAGTTTGAATATACAGATAAATTAAATTTTGTTCAAGGACTTTATTTGTTTTTAATTAAATAATTAAAGGTGAGCAATTTGAAAGGGCTACGTAGTTGAATTGAGCTATTTAAAATCTGTCGATTAGTATTTTTTTATTGCGAATATCATAAATTTGCAGTAGGGTAGCTAGTTTTGACAGTTTAGATTACGATTGGACCGGACAACGATAATAATCGACGTAGTGTTCATACTCTTTGGGTCAGTACGAAATAGAAAGTGGGGAGGGGGGGTTGTTTTTCGATAGAAGTTAGAAATGTTATTTTGTTGATTTTTGTCTAAATTTAGGAAGAGATTAGTAATTTAAGTGTTTAGCTTAAATAAAATAAAGCGTAGTTAAGTAATAACATGAATGTCTCACAAGTTAAACCCTCATTTTGAAAATAAATTTCATTACCGCGGGAAAACTGTGAAACGTTTGACTTGTATAATAAAACTATGCCTCTCCAATGCTGTAATTGAGAAAGAAAATAGTTACTGAAATGGACATCAACGCTGATTAGTGTTTGCTAGTGAACTCGGTGATGTGAAAATTAAGTGTGATTCTTCATCCCGCCCGCCGCCACTAGAACAGTTATTAAAAGACAAAAACACTTTCAAACTTAAATATAAATATATAAAAATACTATCAAAACAATTTAAAAATGAAGCAAAGTGAAAGTGCTATGTTTGTTTAAATAAAATAAGACTTGACTTAAAGGTCTTAGTTACCAGGTCATTAAATCCCAAAAAAAAAAAAACATACTTTAGGGTGCCCGCACACACACAATAATATTGTGACAATAATATTGTGACACACGGCCCCGCACACTATAATCCACAATAATATTGTACAATACAGCCCGCACACACGCAATATTATCGGCAATACGTACTTTATTGCCAATATTATTGTGTGTGTGCGGGCACCCTTTGACAATAATAAACACAACGCAGTTCACGGCAGTGTTTCCACTTTCGTTTTCAATTTTTCCCTAGTTTCTTTTGAATTTATACCTAAAATTCCCTAAACTACTTTCATAATTCCTTTATTTAGGGAGCATAAATAAAATACAGAAAATAAACCACAGCATATTATTTAATGTAGATATATTTAATATCAAAACGCCCACAGATCATAGATCAACAGGATTTTATATTTTGGAAGTTGACGCATTGCTTTTATAATCATTTGCTGCACGCAACATAACACTGTTCGGTTCTAAAATTTAGCAATTTTTAAATTCCATTTGCATTACCTTAATTGTATGATTCTGATTTTTGTTTATGAAAGTTGACATGCTTGCACGTTGTGATATAACACACATTTTTTTGAAGTGTTTGATACTTTTTTGGTGTTTCAATAACTCGGACATTCCACATCATCGCAATCACAGATTGTACAATAAGCTTTAGTCTCACCTTTGTCAGATCTTTTTAGCCAAGGCATAAAATTGGGATGCTCCAACCAAGAAGTTTTAATCTTCTGCACATATTTTTTTTCTTACTTGAACAATCCTGAGTCGAAGATGATGCTTGATAGTCATTTTCTTCCATTGAATGTCGTAGCAACTTGAATAATTGATGCCACTAGTGCCACTACTGCTCCGCAATACAGAAATAACATCAAACATATAAAATCAAAACATTACAATACGACTAAGTTCTGGTGACATCAACGAAAATAGGTAAATAAAAATTAGACGGATTACATTTATTAGGATTCTGGGGAATCCCCAAGAAAAAAGCAGTGGCTTAGTCTAAGGGTGCCCGCACACACACAATAATATTGTGACAATAATATTGTGACACACGGCCCCGCACACTATAATCCACAATAATATTGTACAATACAGCCCGCACACACGCAATATTATCGGCAATACGTACTTTATTGCCAATATTATTGTGTGTGTGTGGGCACCCTTAGATTTCCTTTACTACAGGGTTACCAGTATAGGCTTTAATTTTTCCCCGAAATTCCCTAAATCCTTGAATTTTTAAAATTGTCTTTAACCATTCAAAATATCAGCTATTTGTCCCTAAAATAGGGAGAATTCCCTAAAAGTGGAAACACTGGTTCACGGACCACCACAGAGATAGTAGCGTAGTGTTACATACATACTCTTTGATAGTAGTAGTTGCTCTGTGTCCTCGTAGAGTATTAGTGTTCTGTGTCTGTGTCACGGACGCACGTCGCACCAAATCGCACGGTGTATGGTACGGTTGAGTCGGACGGACATAACCTTAAATTTAAAGTGCAGATAGCACGGTTCTACTATTTTATTCGTTCACGTTGTATTTCGTTAAACACACTTACGTTTCGAGCAATTCGAACAACATAAAGATGGTAAATATACATTGAAAGTAGTGTTCTTAATATTTATTTGACACACTATTCTAAGCAAATTTTTCTTGCAGCAGTATTATGATGCTTGTGAATTAGCATATATTATTTTTAAAAAGTATAGTAAATATTTTAAGAACCCCTAATTCAAATAGTTTATTAAAATTTGAATTATAAATAACTGATTAATGAAGTTGGTGAGGTTATTATATGGAGATTCGTAAAAATATACCTATTCTTTTTGCCTTCAATCTAACAATATCAGTAGTTAAAAACAGAATATGGTTTGCTATATTTAGAAATACTGAAGAAGTATAGTTACTATGCCATAAAATATAATGCTGTATAATAGTTGTTTTGAAAACATGTGATATATCTGATAATGATACTCATATAATGAACTAAGAGGTTTCAATCTTGATCATAATAATATATGTAAATTCTTTGTGTTGTGCTCTTATGTCATAAAACCCCTTGATATTTAACTCGGCATTCATACTGTTCAGGATTTAAAATAACAATACCTAACAGGGACCGGATTATAATGATTTGCATATTTAGGACCCTCAGTGGTAATAATAGCATATTTTACCTAAGATCTAGTTATGATGCATATAATCTGCAAATTTTACAATATTTTTGTGATGCATGTAAAAATTTTGTACTCAAAAGCAATTATCCTGAATCTGACCAACATAATTAGTCATAACGACACCCAAGTTCAAGTTCTTCCCAGTTACCCCAATGGATGTATAGGGATTTTCCACAAAAAATATTTTAAATGATTGAGAAGACAGTCGCTACACCACTGAAAATTATAACTATTCCTACCTATTATTGCCTGTCAAAGGAAAATTCACTAATTGTATGATGATTTTAAAATAAAACACATTGCATGCATTGTTCAAGCATTTTTCATGCATATAACAAGCATTGCATGCATGTTGCATATAATCCAATCTCTTTCAATGAGTATTTGGGAATGTAATAGATGATTTGAAACTATATGTAAATGGTATTTTATTCGTTGATAATAATTATTAACATTTTTTTAGGGGAAACAGCGCAAAACAAGAAAAATAGTGGAGCGAAAATTTGCAAAGATGAAGAAACTGATTAGTCTAAATGACAGCAGGATCAAGCCTACAGATAGAATTGAGCCAAAAAAGAAAAAGGTAGATCCACATGAGTTAAAAATAAGAGATGCTCCACAAGCCAGCTCAGCGTTATTCTTCCAATACAATACACAGTTGGGTCCTCCATACCATATATTAATAGATACAAATTTTATTAACTTCTCAATAAAAAACAAATTGGATATAGTGCAGAGTATGATGGATTGTTTGTATGCTAAATGCATTCCTTACATCACTGACTGTGTTTTAGCTGAATTAGAAAAATTGGGGCGAAAATATCGTGTAGCATTAAGGATAATAAAAGACCCACGTTTTGAGAGAATTACTTGTCTACATAAAGGCACCTATGCTGATGACTGTCTAGTTCAAAGGGTTACGCAACACAAAAGTTATATAGTTGCCACAAATGATAAAGATTTAAAAAGAAGAATAAGGAAGATACCTGGAGTACCAATCATGTATGTGGCTGAACATAAGTACACAATAGAAAGAATGCCAGATGCTTATGGGGCTCCAAAAGGAGCTATTTAGTGGTATAAATGTTTAGTAATAATAAAATATATATTTTAGTTTATTTTATTTGTCAAACATTATTTAAGTTTTTATGTTTTAAGTTGTAATATAATTATGTAAGTTGCTCTAAAATAGAGATCAACTGGTTGACTGAATATTTTGTTTTTATTTTCTTTCTGACCTAAATAGGCTACAAGTGAAACTACCATACTTGTAAAGTTCAAAATAATTTTTAAGTGAAAACAGTCGAGATGATGGGTGACCATCATGTTGACTGAAAAAAAGATTTAAAATAGTACCGAGGATGTCCACCTCTAAAAGCTAAACAGCTGTAGAAATAAGACCACACTAAGAGCTGTAGTTTTTAACAAATCGTTTTATAAATCCCCATATTTATTGTTTTAGGACTACTACTAAATCTTACAATAAATTTTGTTGAGAAATATCGCTATGGTTTCACAGTCCACACATACACTATTTAAATGGATGTATGTTACAATAATCATTATAAATATTTAATTTCTACATAATATATCCAGTGTGCGTAACTGCTTATCCATATGGTCACATACACATATATGGAGACGTATGTCATACAAGCCTACTAAGGTGTACTCCAAATGCACCTCCAATCAAATAAGTGGAGGAGCATTTGGAGACTAAATAAACTTCATTGATCTCTTTTGAAATCGTAACAGAAATTACAATTACTCCATAACAACCGTTCTTAATTAATACATTTTTACTTATTAGAGGCGTAAAACTGTTGTATTTATCAACTTAGCAATAGTTTTCAGATATCACCTTAATATATGTACTAACAAACAGTCACTATGTTCACGTTAACTTATTGATTACTATATAATACTAAATGGTAGTATTCAAAGCACTTGGAGATCCCACAACGTCGATAATTTCACTAACTGGTTTCGATTCACCATCAGCCGACGAATTGCAAATAGACGGTGGAATAGTAAGTGTCTGAAACAAAAAATAATGACTAAGTAAATACACTGGCCAAATGTACGTCAAGTAAAGCTCAATGTATAGTTAAATAAATCACAAAGGTGTCGTTTTCTAAATCCACAAACAGTGATGTAATAAAAATTGTGGGAGTACAGTATAAATATTTAGGATCTGCATGGGCCTTTTTGAGAAAGGAACATATTTTTTAGTCAGCCTGCCAAAGAGCGAAACTACTGCCACAGGACATTCAGGTAGGCCGTGGCAACACTCAAAACTTCTAGGCTGGTAGACAATGCCTAAAGCTTCTAAATTCTATGTGCCTACGTGCAAAGTAAATGAATAACCCCAAGTTTCAGGCAATCACTCTTACATTAGGCTAGATGAAATAAATATTTATTACATTGACCTTTCCAGGACTGAGTGCTTCATATTGATGTCTGAGTGCTTGAAGTTCGAATTCACATGATGTTAAAGCATTCTTCAAGTCAAGAGCCAGGGCGAGGTCGGACCGTAGGTCGTTGAAGTGTTTGCAGATAGCCTCAGTTGGAGTTGGAGCAATGTCTGAAATAATATTTAAGCTTATGTAGTTTACTGACACCAAAGCTGCTTCCAACATTTTTTTTAGATGACTGTAAACACAATGTCATTTCAATGGGTGAATTAATGGAATTCTATTAATACTACTAATTCTTTGCCACCTGAAGTAACCTGACATACAAAGAAGTAGGGATCCAAGTGCTCACCTTTTATGGGGATTATTGATCTAATTAAACAGACTAGCAAAAGCACTGAATACTTTTCAAAAATTCCTTGTTTTGCAGTAGTAAATATAGATTCAGTGAGCTTCTAACTTCAATAAATAAAACATGTTATCCAATGAAATGAAAGAATCCCAATTGTCTGAAACTTTAGTCCGTCTCTAAGTAATGAATCTCAAGTACCTACTGATTTTGTCGTAGCATCTCACGTTGAACCCATTCTTACTATTACAAAACAATTTGTAGGCAAAGTGGTTAGTGATCCTGACTGCTATTTAAATGCCTTTGGTTCGATTCCCACCCAGGGCAAATATTTGTGTGATTGTTCTATTTCGGGTTGTAGTAGCGTGACAGACGGTTGGAGAATTAAGTGAAATAAAGATTATTATTGTTCTTATTTGTGCACATTCAAACAACAACATCTATAAGGAAAATGATCAACTTACCTATATTCATAAGTCTCAGCTCTTGTTCAATGGCTTTAGTCTTCCTCTGTCCAACTCCAGGAGGCAGCTTCATACGTTGAGAACGCAACCAAGCGCCTGTACCACGTGCTTCAGGAAATTTGATACCAGACCATTCTACAGTCTGGAAAAGAAATATTGAGTAAACAATACGTATACATAAATACAAAAGAAAATACTTTACTTTGCAAACAAATTGAAACTTACAACACTTTCGACTGTACGAATAGGCCTTTGCTGAGCTGTGATTTTTTTCTTATGTAGTTTTCTGTCGTGACGTCTAGCTATATTAGCTGCATTAGTCGATGGAGTACTAGCACCTTCATTGTTATTGTTTACTTGGTTTGTGGCTGGCAAATTGCCACTGTCAGCCCGGGATATCAGTTTTTGTAAGTCTTGGGTTTTTCTTTCTCTTTCCCGTTTTCTTGCTTCAATCTTCTTAAGTTCAGTGAGCAGCATTTGTTCTTCGTCAATCTGATATTAGAAGAAAGAGAGTTAAGCTTTAATAAGGAATAATTTTGGTTGCCAAATAGTTTTATTCTTATAGCATTGAAAAACTTGGCACAGGAGATACATATATGTGTATTTCATACATTGCAGATAATAATTTGAAACATATTATCTGCAATGTATGAATATATACTGCCTACCCTCAGAGGGGATAACCAGATACCTGCCCAAAGATATATTTTCTTTTCTAATTAATTTTCAAAACCAACTTAATGTCAATTGGTTCTGTAGCGGTCATATTTGGTCAAAATAAATGTCTTTACCTGTTCTTGTGTCCTGTCGAAGAGTCTTCGTAGTTGTTCCTTCCTTTTCTTTTCATGTTCTGCATCATAGTGATAAATTCTTTTTTCACCATTGACCACTGTCACTGTGTTTGACCAGGGATTTGTTTTGACCTGTAAAAATTTATGTATTTACCAACAATTTAAAACCATTCTGACACAGAATATAAATAAATATTTGGACATATAACACACACCACCATCTAAATTCTAACGAAGCATAGCAGTTGCAAATGCTACCTGTGCTCTATTGAGATGGTCAAAATATAAACTTGTGATTCAAATAATTATAAATATAATACAGCTTAAAATATATAATAAAATATTGTTACCAAAACTTTTCACTAAAAGAACAAAGAACTTGTATTTAATGAAACCTAATGAACTTTGTAGTATTTATGCATTGTTTTATTTTCAGATTGCACAACAAATCTGTGCAAACATAATGAACAATTATTTATCTGATAGAAATTGGAACAGCAAATGATCAATGTTGTCTAAAACAATTTCTTCTGCACACTTTTAATATATCTGCATAGATGATAAATGCATAGATAAGACAGAAGGAATTATGATAATACTATCTCCAGTTTCAACTTGTTATGTATGAAAATTAGGTTACATTTACCTTAGAAACTATGTATATTGAATTTACCTTGCTTAATGTAGCACAAATACCATAATATCTCTCTTTGAGATCTTCAATACTCCTATCTCTAAAAGCGGCCCGGTCCCATCGGTCATGGATGACAATAAAACGCAGATCAAATCTTTGGCACAAGTCTATTAGGTGATCTGTTTCAGGCTGACTCCAGTCTTCTGATTTCAGAAATTGGTTGTACTCAGACTCAGTGTATGACGGTATTGTTATTTGCTGTAATGGAAACACATTTTAAGCCTCTTTTAAGGTTCGAGCACATTATGCCGGGCCGCAGCGTGCCGGGGCGGAGCGCAAAAATCCGCTCAAATCGCTTCAATACAAATTGTATGAAGTATCGCACACTGTGTCGGGCCGCAGCGGCTCGCATTATTGCGACGCGGATTTGCGTCCGTGCGATGCGACCCGCCCCGCCCCACTGCGCCCCGTCACATTGTGCTATAGCAAGCGGATTGGTGTGCATGCGCGTACGTGTTTATTTTACGAAATTTGCGTTTTTTGATACTTTTTCTTCTAACTTCTTCTTCTTCTTCTAACAGCAGGCAAAAAAAAGAAAGTTCTTCGTCAGAGCTATCCATAAGGTACAGTTGCACTAAATACACAACAGATGCGCATGCGGTACACTCTACTCAAAATCCGTCAATGCGCTGCGACTCGGCCCGTCACAATGTGCTAAGTTACCATTTTGCGCTGCGCTGCGGCCCGCCCCGACACGCTGCGGCCCGGCATAATGTGCTCGAACCTTTATTCATCATATCAGTACAGACCATATACCTATGTAATGACTAGCTGATTTGCTATTCCATGTAAATTTAATCTAACAATACTGGAAGCATTACTTCATCTTTTTTTAGGTTCCTGTAGTTAACATCTTGGAATCTTATAGTTTTGTCAAGTCCACCAGTTTATTAGTTCAGGAGTTATAGTGGCCATACTTGTGAAAGGCGCTTAATTGGAAAACTTGGTACAACTTGGTATTTATTTATAATAATAAGTTCTAACCTCATCTACTAAATCCACATAAGTGACTATGTAACCCTCTATGTATGGCCTGACTTGTAAAATAGCAAATTTTGTGGTAAAAAAAATCACTATACCGGTCAGGCAGGAACGTGTATGAGGATCTTTCATAACAACAATAATAATGCTAATTATAGTAAGCACAATGATTATCTTAGACGAACCTTATTAAATTGAGCAAATGGGTATTCCTTTGCTTCATCAGAAACTCGTTTCCAATGGTGGAATACAGCATTATCCTTACGTGCTGGATTAGTAAATGGTGCCCAAGTCCATTTTCTTACTTTTCTCATGCCAAGCTTGGCCTTTGTTTGTTTATAAGCTTTACCTGATGATAAAATGGTAGACAAAATAATAATTTAAACACACTTTTGAAGAAACGACCTTTTATATCAAGTATTTGTAAAGTATGAGGGTAAAGGCACCATACTAGGCACTTTGGGTATGAAAAAAATGTAAAAACCATATAGTACCGAATATATTCATAATGTAGCTTACCTGTGTCGGTAGGTAAGAGCGGTGGAAGATCTTTATTGTCATTGTAAAGCAATGCAAAGACTTCTCTATGCATGCCCTCAGGGCGTTTCACTGCTTTTGCGGTTACATATTTTTTCTTCACCTTATCACCATGCAGAATACTATCTCTGCTAATTTCATTCGTAGGCTGTTCAATGTCTAATATATCGAGAATATCAGCCATTGTACTAAGTTATTAGCACAAACACTAACTAAGAAACCGATATCAAATTTCACAAATGACAATGTTTCGTATAGATATTATATTTAATAAAGTCAAACTAGAGACTATGAATATGCAAAAAAACAATTAATTAAAGACTAACACTGCGAGCAAGTGAGTTAGAAACTCATGCATCACGAAATTCATAAACAGACAGACAAGTCCTGGTCCTGCTGCTGTCCTGCAATGAAATTTGAATGAAAGTGTATGTCAATTTTGACAAACATATTACAGTGTTACATACTCTTTGATATTACCTACATTCTTAGACAAAGAATACTATAGACTTGACATATGCGTGCACCCGTAAGGGATAGAAACAAATTACATCAAATATTTTAATGTTGCCAGGTTAAAACGATTCTCCCTTTAATGAGGGAGGATTATCATTCCGTTTACTGTTCCAAACATTTAACAAATCTGTCACATATGGTTAGATTAAAATAGTAGGCCCTCAAAACGAAAGCTGAGCATGTAACCTGGATCGGATTGATTTAATTGTAAAAAAAAAACTATTTTTATAAGCTTGTATTTATTAGCCCTTAAACAAAATAAGTTTGTTATAGAAATTAGTTTATTTTCTTTTCTCTTTAGCCATCAGCATATTTAGCTTTGCTATTGTCTAATCTTATCGTCCACTAGCCTTCAATCACATTTTACGCACAATTTATCCTTAGGAAACCTGGAGAACAATAAAACACAATCAAATTAAATTTCCTCACCTTATGGGGTAATTTCAAAAGGCTGATACGTTATCCCTAAAATGCTGATGATCTTTCAAAAATTACAATGGTCGTTCAAACTATAGCTGTGAGCAAACAACCTCCGTAATTTGGTCGGATAATTAAAAAAATTCACACTTTAGAAACTAGTTTTTTTCACTTATTTTCAATTAATTCTGCTCATTATCCAATAATATGATGTAATTAATCGTAGTAATTATTAAAATCAATATTATGCCGATAATACGCTATTTTTTATAATTACGTGTGAAATGTTTTATTTTCATATTTACATTCACTGCGGCTTTTACAGCCGACAACACAACACTGTACCATAGCTTTTAAAGTATCTGAGTTAAAAACAATTAGATAAACTTGAAATCACCGAGTAATTCCTTCAAAAAACCTTATTTTCACTACTGATATAATTCCCGCTCTGAACATTGTTTGGCACTTTTGTTATGTGCCAAACTATAGGGCGATATGGACAAAAAATACGTATCTCTATTTTTCTCTAGCATACTGGAAAATGGTATCGCTATCTCACTCGCTCGTAGTAACGCTGTTGGCGTGTCAGGTCTAGTAAAGTAGTAATTCTTTGTCTAAGCCTACATTTATTTCATGATGGATAGATTAAAGGGGTTCTACACGGTTGGAACCGATATCCAACCACCTTGATCTTGATCGAAAAAGGATCGTGTAGAATCGAAACCGATGTCCTACCACCCTGACCTTGATCGGAAATGGATCGTGTAGAATTCGTTTGTCCGATCAATAGTGGGCGGAGCCGCCGGCTAGGTCGGTTGATTAGTTGGTCGGAGGCGCATCTCGCGACAGGCTGCGCCCGTGTGCGTGTGCGATCGTGTGGAACGCTGTCGGCCAACGCGAGCGCTTCAGTGTGCGCTGGGCAGGAGTCGCGGGCGCACTGAGCACGTCACGTCATCGTGTGTTGCAATGAATACGCAATGTTCGCGGGTTCAATAGATAATTATTATGTTTACTTCTTATTTTGTACGAAATTTACCAATTATGCTCATTTTACAAGTCAGGCATCTATATGATCTATAACTCAAGAACTAACACCGTAACTTTTATTAAGTTACTAGCTGCGCCCCGCGGTGTTACTCGCGTATTTTCGGCTATGTGTTATTCTGATATTTAAGTAGTAGGATAAAATAGTATAAGTAGTAAGATAAAAAGTAGGCTATGTGTTATTCTGATATATAAGCTATATTATTGTAAAGTTTCATCCAAATCTGTTCAGTAGTTTTTGCGTGAAAGAGCAACAAACATACATACACACATACATACATACAAACTTTCGCCATTATAATATTAGTAGAATTAGTAGGATAAGAACCAAAAAACTCAATGTTATGATCCATTCTTAAAAAAATCAGAAAGTCATCAGAATCAAGAATCCGTAATTATGGTTATTGTAAAATCGATCATTTGTTTCTTTGAGAGACAAGGAGCCATCGTGAATACCGGAATAGGACTAAAGCCAACCAACATGTCCGACATACGAGTGGGCGGAGCCGAACGGTCGGTTGAATCGTGTAGAAGCCGTTCCAAAGCTGTTTATGTGTGTGTGAGGTTGGTTGATTCGGAGTCGGAGATAGTTTTTTGTTTCTTCGGAAGACGGTCCCCATTTCATCTCATCCACATTTTATTATCATTAAATTCATTACGACGAAGACTTGAAAACTAGAAGACTATAATTTCCTACTTGACATTGGCAGAAATAGCTGATATTCGGCTGGTCGCCATTTCACCAAAAGAAGAAGAAGAATAGAGTTACACAGACAACATTTTAATCAGTATTGTTATATTAAAAATTAAGCAATTTTTATTATAATACCTAGAGGAAACTGGGGACACTTGATCCCGATCCCCCCTTTTGTTTTTCATCCCTAATTTCTTTAAAGAGTATCAGTTTTAAAAGATTTTGGTACTGAAATTGTTGAAATTTATTTGCCTATAATGGCTTTAAGAGCCAATGATCTAAGTGTCCAAGTTTAGTAAGTATTTGTATAAAAGCAAAAGTAGGGAATTGTCCCCGCAAGTGTCCCGTATATATGTGTGAGACTTGATCCCACCATATGGAAGACTTGATCCTAGGGTCGAAGTCTCTCATATTTCGGATCACATGATATAATTACTAAAGAATTGAATGAAAAATGGCTTATAATGTACGAGACCTTTATTTATTTCTTTCAAAATCACAATTCACTTCATTTCAATTGACAGATGCAGTATTCTAATAATATGATTTCATTACTCTGAATGGGATTCTATGTAACTGTTGCAGTTTTTCAAATATGTGTGAAAAGCACTATTTCTATACAACAGTAAAAATATTTATTATTAAGATTTTTATAAATAAAGATTATTCTGCAGAACTTGACAAATAAATCGGAGTGTGCGTCAACAAGATCACTACAAGATACTCACATTACAAGATATTTATCAACTTATATAGTCGGGGCACCACAGAGTTGGTTCCGAGCACCATTCTACGAAGTGGAGGTTGGAGGGGAGTAATAGGAGTACGGGATATCATAAGGGTACATGAAATAGAAACCTGCTTACCGCGGAGTATTTTGTATAAAAAGATGGAATCACTCTTTTTCTACGTCTTTCTAGCGACACCATCCTAAAATGTGACAGTCTGTTTGTGTATGATCGTTTTTTCCTTAGCATAGCTAGAGGATATTGCTAGATGCCAAAGAAATCTTTTATTGTAGTCGTTCCAGCCTGAGGTTATGAGTGTCAAAATGTGATCGCCAGAATGTGCTGTAGTATTTCAATAAGCTACGCACAATGGTATTATAAAGCAAAAATAAATTAAATTACATTTTTATTAACTAAACCTAGCATTTTGGAAGCTTACATTTTCGACATGGGAAATAAATGTCAGTGTAGGTCAATACATAGTCGAATGTAACACCATAATCTTTAGTTTGATTAACCTCTTGGATATTTGTTGAGCCCACCTTATAAGCGGCGGCCGCTTGAAAGGTGGGAGTTAAGGAGTTTGTGTTTTTTGAATTCGTTTTTTTTTTAAAGTAAAGAAAGCGAATTGTACTCCAGCCCTCGCCCGCCAGTAGGCGATCTTAACTTTTCCAGAAAAAGATAAACTGATAAAGGTAAAATAAAAATAAATGTTGTAATTCTAAATTACTGCATTTTATTTATTGTAATAACTTACAAAAAAAGAGTATCCAAGTTGTATTTACGTTTTATTCCATTCCGATCATCATTGGTAAAAATCTTAGCAATGCCGCGGGGTTATCCAATGGTGCCTGTAACAATTTTAAAAATAAACATTAAAAAGTATTCATGCATTATTCAATTAGACGTAGTACCGAACTTTTAAGGTGCGCGTTCATTGGCCCGCGCCGGACGCACGGCACGCAACGGAAATAATTGGATATAATTCGGAAATAATTGGCTGTGACATACGGACGGACAGACAGACAGACAGACAGACTTGACGAATCTATAAGGGATCCGTTTTTTGCCATTTGGCTACGGAACCATAAAAATGGATATTGTGGGTTATCCCTAAGATATAGACATATATTAAACCATTATGGACTTTTTTTTTATACCTTTTTAAGGTGTACAATACTCTAGTACATTATTTTGATCTATATCGTAGGGTACACCGGATTTACCATTTAAGCTGTAAAAGCTGAAGCTTGGGGCGGCAGATTGGACCAAAAAAAATATGGTACAGAAAAAAGTCAGGTTGCGGACACACAACTGTTTTTTTAAGACCACTCTCAAATTAGGAATATAAATCCTGTATCGCGGGGGACTTTACAAACATACATAAAACAAACAGAGAATACCCAGACTCATGAAAATAATCTGTGAATCGCACAAAGTGTTTTTACACGTTGGATTTGAACCCACGTCACATGGAGCAGTAGAAAGCAGCGTGGCGACCACTTAAAACACTTTTTTTTGGACGTGTGGAACCGTCACCCTACCGGGGCTTGCGGTGGGGCGGTATGTCGGAATCAAACCGACTAAAACCACACGGTGTGCCACTCTGCACCTGAAATAGGAAGGGTCCAGGGAATCTGTTATTACGCCATCTGAACCTCTCCCAGTGCCTCCTCTCAGTGAAGCGGGCGCCTTCAATCGCTTAACTCTCTATGGCGATGTACAGCACACGTGGACTTCGCCTCCTTGCGGCTGGTCACTGAAGCGGATGACGACCGGTAGCGAGAGATCTCCTCCGATGTCTGCAGTGAGACCCGAAGCTGCACCGACCATGCGGGACAAACCACCAGCGTATGCTGGACTGAGTTCCGGGAGTGTGCCGACAAAGGCGCATGCCGCCTCGGTCATTAAGGTGCGTTAACCATGTATGACTCTAACCGCCAAAATCCTTTGGGGTCATCAAAGGTGTGCCCTATGTTGGTCGGCCAGAGCCGCGTCGTCCAAGAGCGGAGGCAGTGTCGACCAACTTCAGAGCAACCTGTCGGAAGTGCTCGTCGAAGAACCACCTACCATCAAGGATCAGGCCCAGATACTCCATCTGGGGCCGAACCAGTACGAGGACTGAGTTGAACACGATGGTGGCACCGGAGAGTGGCCCACGACGGGGCCTATGGAACAAAAGGACTCCGTCTTATCCAGGGCCACCAGTAAACCCAACGCGTAAATGCACCTTACCAACGGGGAGACTCCTGTGGTGGCCGGGCGCACCGCCCCTGCGGAACACGACTAAGTCCGACGTCTCAAAACACCATCTCCGTCGTTGTATATGACGGTACGCTGCTCTAAATAGTCTGCCACTAGCTAGTCTGGTCCTCTGGCACTCCATGATAGAGGAGTGATTCTCTGATGCAACTAAATGTCAGACTATTGAACGCTTTGGTGATGTCCACAGACACCGCCAACAGCACGCCGCCACTGCGAACTGCCTCTTCGGTCACTGCCCTCAGGCACAATATGGCATCGTCCGTCGAACGCCCCTCCCAACCAACGCATCAAACGAACACATCCAACACATCTTGAGGTGGTTCAACATATGGTCCAGGGCTCGGATCAGTACTCGAGCTGGTACCCATCCGGCCCGGGGGCGGTGTTCTTGTACAGGATCCGTAGAACAGCCGCCCCTACCTCCGATTTCTTGATGGGCGGAATATCACCCTCGCTCTCGCGACTACATAAACCACTAGGCCAACCGTGCAGTCAAATAGAGATATTGATAGTAACGTACTTTTAAAAACTCAATATCCACTAGGAAAGTTAGTGTTTCTCATTTTAGAAGTTAGTGGGGTTAGTAGGGGGTACAGCCAGCGTTTGCAATGTAAGCGTAAAAAAATGGGTTTATTTACGACATTACATTAGAAACCACTAAAATTACCGTGTGGTGACGGATTAAGAATACAAAGTGTCACCACCCCTATTCATTCCATGGATGTCGTAAGAGGCGACTAAAGGAACAAAATAAGCAGCTAACATCACTGCCAAGAGAAGAAAAACTTGAAACAAACCCTTTACCAACCCGTCTGGCCAGCGTGGTATAGTAGCCCAAAACCTCCTTTCAAAGGAGATGCCTATGTCCAGCAGTGGACTGCTAAGGGCTGTTGAAGATGATGATGAAAATAATCAATGTATCCCTACTACACACATCAAAAGTGTCTAGGGATCAACATATATTTTTGCAATAACTTTTCTCCTGATTGATATTAATTAAAAATTTCTTTAAGGATTCATCAAATAAAGTGTTTTCGTTTGTCACAGTAACGATAAACCAAGTCACCCTTGCATTAGTAAAGAAATTTGCCATTTTCCTAATAAAGGGATTTTTGACATTTGAACCACTAACATTAAAGTTCGAAAAAAAGACTGAAATAACAGTTTTCTTTAAAATTTTATTAGGTAACTTAAACAATTAATAATCCGTGTTTCTACCGCGAACACTAACAACACAAGAACATCGGTTTGGCATACTCAAAATGAGTTCATCCAAATCACGCTGTGGAATGGCCGCCCATGTTCGTTGCAACAACAAAAAAAGGTCTTCTTGCGACTGGATACCCTCCATATTCGGCAGAGCTCTTCTCTGTAGCATATCCCATGCATGCTCAATCGGGTTCAAGTCTGGCAACTGAGCAGGCCAGGGCAGGACATTGATGTTAGCTGCGGCGAGAGTCTGTCTTACAACTCTTGCGGTGTGCGGTCGTGCATTATCATGCATTAACTAAAATAAGGGACCGATTTGCACTTGTAGAGGAACGATGACGTCTGATACAATCGTCTCAGCATAAATTTGAGCGTTGAGGTTGCCTCTGATCCAAATCAACTCAGTTCTTCCGCCGATCCAAATACCCGCCCATACCATGATGGTTCCACCACTATAAAGATGGACTTCCTGGCAGGATTTTAATCGCTGTTGGCGTCCAGGGGTTCTCCAGTGTCGTATACGTCTTGTATCCGGTCTCATACCAAAACGAGACTCATCAGAAAAGCACACGAAACGCCATTGTTCTTCTGCCCAATTTCTGTGTTCAAGAGCCCATTGATATCGAATCCTACGATTGTGCATTGCTATAGGTGGTACCCGTAGCGGTCTTCGGGAATGAAGGTTCACTTCATGCAAGCGGTTTCTGACTGTTTGGTCGCTAATTAAGTTCCCTGAAGAGTGATGAAGCCTCACGGCTAACATCATGGCGGTTATTGTTGGAGCTCTTCGAGTTAAGATTTGAATGTATCGGTCTTGTCTCCGTGTGGTGCAGCGATACCGTCCTCCATGGCGCTCAGCCACGGTACCAGTGCTTCGGTAACGTGTCCAAAGTCGACTGATAACACTCTGACTTGTATTCAGAGCTAAAGCCACAGTACGTTGCCGGGAACCAGCTTCTATCATTCCCACGGCTCTGAGCATTTCTTCCCTGCTTAAATGACGTCGCCGCTCCATAATAACGTTGGTTTTAATCAGTAGTAGGGAAACAGTAGCACTAATAATTTCTTCAATGCGTTGTATGTTTTTATAGGGAAAATATTGGCAGCTGATTTTCATCTTTTACTCGAATTTGATTGACAGTTCCTGATTCAAATTATGAAATGCACCAAAAAGGATCCATATAAATTTATAAAATCATAAATTTATTACAAAGCCACATCTCAATCTCAAGAAATCCGCATAAAAATGCTTGATCCCTAGACACTTTTGATGTGTGTATATTATGCATGTATTATATATACCTTTCTCTTGAATGACTATATCTATTAATGAAAACGGCATCAAAATCCGTTGCGAAGTTTTAAAGATCTAAGCATTTATAGGGACAGACAGAGAGCAGAAGTGACTTTGTTTTAAACTAAGAGCAATGTATTGTATGCATTTACAGATGGCGGAAACAAAAAAAAAATCACTACGGGTTACGTAACACTCGCAAAGTGGCCATTTAAATTAAGGGGACGTTGGTGAAAACGGCGAAACTCTTTACATATTAAAAAATGAATTCGCTGCCGCTTTCTTTAAAACTACTCAACCGATTTTAAGGCAGTTTTCAGCAATAGATAGAGTGAATAAATACGAGGGCGGTTCAATAAGTACCCGTGTTAGAAATATAAACAAGAACACCATGTTTATCACAAATTTATTTTTGAACCCAGTACTTGACAACCGCTAGAGGGCGCCAAATTAGATTCGGTGATACGTCATATAGCCTATAAACAGCGAGTGTTCAAGACGCTTCTAACGATACCTCATTTGTCCAATTCTAGTAAGTATAAGGAGCTATGAGGAAACTGGTGAACACACAAACGCTGTGTACCTATATACACAGCCTTTCAAAACCATAACCCATATTCTTTGACTTTGCCGTCGTTTAGTAAAAAAATTAAGATTGATTTTATTTTAGCATTTCGTTGACGTGATAAATACGCATATCCATGCAGTTTTATAAAAAAGTAAATATTAAAAAAAAAAGTTGTAAGTGGTAAACCATTAATATATGCAAGCGTAATTTATTATTTCTGAAGAAAATTAAGGACCTATAGCCAAGTGGCCTCAGGTAATTGAAACACAATCACCGTGGGTATGAAATGTCAGTACCTAGATGGATGACCGTTTGTGGTATGATATGTTATGAGCTTTTACGTCATTCGGAGGTCACGTTAAGCAGTGGGTTCTGGTTGTTGTTATGAGATAACAGTCGTGAAGCTTAGTTGGAAGCATTCAGGCAAGAAAAACATTCAACAAAACGTGTCGTATGACGTATGGCCGTAACTCTTTCCTAAGAAGGACCCGAGCCAAGCAGTAGGATGTTATGGATTGTTGATGATGATAAAGGAAATGAAATAAATAAGTATCTTACCGATTGTCCAGCAGCATTTACCCAAAAGAATTTAAGTCTCGGCGTTGATCGGAAATAACCTTCTATTAATCTGTCAACAACTAATGTATTCCTATTACTATTTAGAAATTCATTTTGTCCATTCCACTGAAGACTCTGAATCCAATCTAATTGTCCTGGAATAAATTAATTTGTAAATGCATTACATACAAGAGTGGATAGAAAATACTTATGTTTTTATAACAAACAATACAGTCGAGTCAGTGGGTTCTTAACAAAGGCGCCTGACAATAATTAATCTGACAATCATGTAGTATTTTAGTCCCTTCCTGTTCATGAATTAAATTACAGAACAGGACGGATAAAACATTAAATACTTAAACTTTAGGCCATTAGTTTCAATTTCATGTCACCATTCAATGTTTATGAAACGGGTAGATAATTTGAATCTAAATTGGGCTTCCTAGTGCTTATGATATGAGATATGTATGGACCTTACCTGGTGTGTTTGAAATTGCGTCCAGGTTACCATTATAGATCGTAACTTGGAGATTCGTGTTCTGAAGTATGTATTCAACTGTAAAAATAAATTAAAAAACTGTAGTTAGAGGTATTATAGTCATCCACCGTTATATTTTAAAATAATTTGTGGACTAGCTCCACAAATTATTTTAAAATTTGTATTGCTTATAAAAATAAAATTTATTTGTATACGTAACGATTTACTGCTGGGCTCAGATCTACCCTAAGAAGAGGGTCAGTCTGCTTCGCTCTTTAACATTGTATAACTTTAATTCCTTAAAAATTATTAAATAAATAAATATTTTGGACATCTAACACACAACGTCATCTAGTCCCAAAATAAGCAGAGCTTGTGTTACGGGTACTAAACAACTGATATAAATACATTAACATACTTTTTTTGTACATACATACATATTATACATAGAAAAACAGGAGTCTGGACTCCGAATAAAATATTTGTGGATTACACAAATATTTGGTCTGACCCGGGAATCGAACCCGAGACTTTTTGATCAGCAGCCGCATACGCTAACCACTAGACCAACAAGGTCAGCTTGTCTACAAATACTAATTGGACAGGGTCTGCGACGGAACATTGCATCAGAAATATATATTACTAGTTTCCGCGACTTCGAGCGTGTCTACATCGGTTAAGTAAAAGTAGCCTGTATATGTTTTTTTATTAAGGCCTACCAAAGTGACTCTGCCTGATGGCAAGCATGAGTATAATCCAGCAGTAGGGGTCAACATCGTCATTGTGAGGGTAGGCAATGCAGCATATTGACCTGGTCAGTTGCTTCTGCATCGCACTCCCGGCCTCCGGAGACTGGGACAATGATGAAGAATGATTGGGCCTCCGATCTTACACTCGAAGAATTCTCATTATCCAAGAATGATGGTCTTCTGTGTATTTTATGGTGTATATTAGTATATAATAAATAGTCTTACTTTGGTTAATAAATGGTTTCATAAATGAACCCTTGACGGCTTCAATTACAGCATCTCGGTCTGAATCATAATTTACAGATGAATTGATACCTAAAGCTGGTGCAACAACACGAGTCATGTAGTCAAAAGAGTTCGTGTTAAATATTCTATCTATATAACTCCTTTGGCCGAAAATATCTGAAAAATTAGTAAACCAAAATAAGGTTTCTGCACCAAGCTTTATTCTTTATTTAACGGTTTATTATTATTAAATAATTGTAAATTTTTTGCAGAAAATTCTATACAATAAAAAGTAACCGGTAATTTGGACACGAAAGGTATTATATACTATTATGTAGTAAATATTAAACTTTAATTACGACCAGAGACGATTTACGTAAAGTAAAATCTACCTTTAATATTTAGCAATGTTAATAATGAATATTCAAGCAAGTTATGGAAAATAATAGTAACCATAGAATAATACCTGTGTTCTGTATAGACTCTTGTGTAAGCTTATCAACAATGTAGTTGAGGTCGACAGCAACAGCGCCGGCATTTTCATTAACGAATTTTCCCAGTGAAAGAAAGTTATTAAAAGCTTCTTCGAAGTTTCCACTGTTGACAAGTGTGTTTGTTTCTTGTGCTAAAGCTTCTATGGCGCTACGACCATTGTCATTTATGTAGCCTAGCTCATCGAGATAAAAACCTAGTCTCTCCATAACTGTAGCTGGAGAAATTATACCGTTGCCCAATGCAATTCCCTGAATGTTGATCGGTTCAATATCAGATTCAGCTCTCGACTAAAATACAAAACAATGTATTATAAAATGTATTTAATGAACTATGTCTATTAGGGGACAGAATAACCTTGTGGAGGAATGGACCTCCAACACAAAGGAGGAATCTCCAACCAGGTGAAATCATCATGCTTGACTTTCCGCGAATCAACAATTAAATTGTATATATGGCGACCAGCTCGAGAACTTCTCAGTATATTGCGATATAGCCCCCTTTTGCTTTCTGCTGTCTCGGGTAAGTTCCAAACGTTTATCGTTTTCTATATTCCATTCTGCTTCTCTATTATCTTATTTCATTGGCTAATGTCACTCGGTCACGTGATCAAAACAAAATATTAGCCAATCAAACAAGAGAATAGAGAAATAGAAGGGGATATAAAATAGAAATCGAAAAACGTTCGCATCTTGGCAAGGGGGGCAGGTATTCCCTCGAAAGGAAGTACTATATAGCCTATTAGCCAAGTTGCAAACGTCTTTCGTTTTCTATTCTATTCTCTTTTTTATTTCTCTATTCTCTTGTTTCATTGGTCAATGCCACAATCAAACAAGAGAGTAATATTTTTTTGGAAACGTAAAATTTTGCAATTTGACTAGGGGGGCAGGACTCCATATAGGTAGTTCGTTACTCCACAGTTCATTGTATCTGTGATAGATGGCGCTGTAGTATAATTTTTGTTTACATTGTATGAGGAGGTCATCACATCATGGCCATATAAATAATGAGCTGTGATAGTCAAATATCATTCGAAAAAATAAATCTTTTACTAGTTGATCTAGAAAAGACTTTCTACAAAACAGAGAGAAAACTAATTTCGAAAAGTATAGCAGAATCCTGTGCCACTAATATCACTGACCTGTTTAAGCTCATTGAGTTTAATCGCAAGTGCGGCAGCCGATTTCGCTCCATCCGCTTGCCCAAAAATATACAATGGTGCACGTCTATAAGCAACGTTTATTGAATAAAAGGATTCCAAAACAGTAAGCAAATGTTCAACTAAAAAAATAAGTCAAGATTATGATTTTTCAAGAATAAATTTAAATTTAAAATTTCACATATTTTCAGTTTCACATAGACCAAATAAAATAAATGAAAAGAAATATAAAATTAAACCAATGTCCAATATTACTCGTATCACAAAAAAATTATTAAATAAGTATATAATTCGCAACTGTATTTGATTTAGATTAATTTTGTAGACATTAATGCAAATAATAATAGGTAATTGAATATTTTACCGTTTTCCTCTACAGTCTTAGGAATGGTATTTTTATCAAATGAAGTACTAAATCCAGTACCCACTGGCGCATCTATGAATAGTAAACTACATGAATTTACCTGAAAAGAAAATTAATGCAACAATAAAATAAAAGGTTTATATACCTTTCTCTGCAGCTGTCAGAAAATTTCATTTACAAGATCTTCAAAACATTATATAGGCAAAATCTGTAATTTAGAATGATTGTAACTTAATTTCTCTTAAGCAAATTTCTCATCATAGGATATTTTTCGTAAATATATAATTTACTAATACTCAGATGACAAATACAATACAATATATTACACACCAACTTACAGCAAACATTTTATTAGTAATTGTGACTGACAATCTGACATTTCCATATTGCTTCATTCAGATTGTTTTAAGAAGACAATGGGAGGTTTTGCGATTTCAAGTTATAATGTTTGACAGGGGGTCAGGTGTTATTACTTAGAAGAACTTTCGAGAGTTTGATGATACCTAATTGTATTGGTTTGTTTATTGAACCGTACGTACCCAAGAGTTAGTCCTTGTTTGATTATTAATGTTGTGAGGTCCAATCATTCCCAAGTTGGCTAAAAGACTAGGCGGGACACCCGTCACTCCATCTAGCCACACAACTAATGGGCGAGTTAGAGGTGCGAACGCTAACGAGGGGTAAAACCACCAAAACACCTCTCCTACATTGTTTATTCTTGTGTAAGCTGCTCTGTATGGCGAAAAACCGTATCCTTGACCTTCCAAATCTGAAGAAAATAATAATAATAAATATTTTCTCTAATAATAATAATTATCTTACACACAACGTCATCTAGTCCCAAACTAAGCAGAGCTTGTATTAAGGGTACTAAACAACTTATATAAATACATAAACGTACTTTTTTTTTGTAAATACATAGGTACATGTTATACATAGAAAACACCCAGACACAGAAACAAACATTTGTGGATCACACAAATATTTGTTCCAACCCGTGATTCAAACCCGAAACCTCTTGATCAGCAGCCGCATACACAAACCACTAGACCAACAAGGCAGTCAAGTCAAGTCAAATAATAATAATTTAATAATAATAAGTATTTATTTTCTCACCACAATACATTTTTACATACATTTATAACTTACACATAAATAATTACAACAGTGGATATTGCATATTGTGGGAGACTGGTGCCTAAGCTAGACTAATAGTCTGTGTTTCAGGACACCAGGTTCCCCCTCTCTATTCATTACATTTTTTCTATGTTTACATAATTTCAGACATTTAATTGTGCTTAAATTCGAATAATATAAGATGTACCTATATAAATACGTATGTATGTCATTTATTTTATGTGTTTGTATGTTTAGTGTTTCCATTATGTCTATTCGTGAGTGCGTAGATGCGTGTGTATGTGTGTGTGTGCGTGCCTGTAGAATACTCATATGAATATCTATGGCAAGACAGCAAGCAACTTTTCAGTGTCATCATAAGGTTAAGTCTGCGAACCAAGCAGTTAGTTTCATTTTACATTTTTTTTGTAATTCGTAAATAGATAACTTTTTCAAAGTACAGTACAGTACAGTAACAATAGCACTTTTTATATTAGTTTTGATGATATCATCATCATCGTCATCAACAGCCTTTAACAGTCCATTGCTGGACGTAGGCCTCTCCTTTGAAAGGAGGTTTTGGTCTATTATACCACGCTGTCCAGACGGGTTGGTAAGGGTTTGTTTCAAGTTTTCCTTCTCTTGGCAGTGATGTTAGCTGCTTATTGTGTACTTACGACACCCATGGAATGAATAGGGGTGGTGACACTTTGTATTCTAAATCCGTCACTACACATTTTATAAAATAACTATATATATATTACTTAGTTTTTATATAATAACTACATTATACGAGTATATTATATGGTGTACCAGTCAGATGACTTGTTTTGACTTATGATTCTTAGTTGAAATTCCATCCACCAATTTCAGCCCATTTTTAGGGTTCCGTAGCCAAATGGCAAAAAAACGGAACCCTTATAGATTCGTCAAGTCTGTCTGTCTGTCTGTCTGTCCGTCCGTATATCACAGCCAATTATTTCCGAAACTATTAGAGCTATACTGTTGAAATTTGGTCAGTCGATGTATTCTGTGAACCGCATTAA
Source organism: Phragmatobia fuliginosa (assembly GCA_932526445.1). Lineage (NCBI taxonomy): Eukaryota > Metazoa > Arthropoda > Insecta > Lepidoptera > Erebidae > Phragmatobia > Phragmatobia fuliginosa. Next base: position 6,212,902 of record OW052064.1, on the reverse strand, counting down.
GATTTTTACATAAAAATAGAAAAAAAACAATACATTTTGGGGGTCCCCACACTTGGAACTGAAACTCAAAAATTTTCTTTTTCATCAAACCTATACGTGTGGGGTATCTATGGATAGGTGTTCAAAAATGATGTTGAGGTTTCTAATATCATTTTTTTCTAAACTGAATAGTTTGCGCGAGAGACACTTCCAAAGTGGAAAAATGTGTGTCCCCCCTACTCTAACTTCTAAAATAAGAGAGTGATAAAACTAAAAAAAATATATGTTGTACATTACCATGCAAACTACCAACGAAAATTGGTTTGAACGAGATCTAGTGAGTAGTTTTTTTTTTTAATACGTCATAAATCGTAACACGCAATTTACCTTTCATCCAATCAATACACTAGTATAAAAACATCGATGAAAGTTACAACGAACTACAAGAACTTTTATATGATGTTACTTGCTGATACGGAACCCTTCATGGGCGAGTCCGACTCGCACTTGGCCGCTTTTTGAAAAAGTAACCATAAAAAAAATACCAAGTAACTTTGATATTATTTTGACTTGTATTTTATTTTCCACTGTAGAATCAAAAACTGTACAATCCACTGGAAAAAGGCATTGAAATTTTTATTTCGTATTTGGGGAGTGCTATTATTTATTTATATATTCATTAAATATTTTCTTAATTAATTAACGGTAATATGGTTAAAAAATATTGTAGGCAATCACAATATAGTTCAGAATTTATGTAATGTAAATTTATTTGTAGCTTCTTGTTCATTTTGATTCCCTAGATATTGTCTAGTCCTCAATGAAATAACGCATTCAACGCCTGACAACAGGGGAGTGTTAGATGGTAATGGACTGCTTTGCTCGTGGTTCGCGCTTGCGGCTGCCGATCAAAAGGTCTCGGGTTCGATTCCCGGGTTGGACCAAATGTTTGATTGATCTGCAAATCTTTGTTTTGGAGTTTGGGTGTTTTCTATGCACAAGTATTTAAAAAAATATCTTCAAATGTGTTTATATCAGATAACTAATATCCATAGCACAAGCTCTGCTTAGTTTGGCACTAGATAACGTTGTGTGTCACATGTAAAAATATTTAAATAAAAAAACTAATGATTCTTAATTTTCCCACAACAGACTCCAAAGTTTGGTATTTTAGAAAAAAAAGGGCTTAAAGCTATAACAATAGGATTAGTTTTAGATTCACACAGGATTATTTTTATGCTATTTATTATATGGTACGTAGCATAGGTGATGCAAGACGTATAAGTATTTTTAAACTATTAATCTACTACAGTATTATGTGAAAAAGCCGCCATAGTGTGGTTCATCATACTGCATTGCTGCATTGTCTGCACTCTCAATGAGTTCATGTTTTCCATCAGGCAGAATAAAGTCACTTTAGGCAGGCTTATATATACAAAAAAGTAGGCCCCAGCAGGCCATTTCTGAGTGTATTGTTCGCTAAAATACCTAAGCTAACCAATGTTTTGCTATTACAGCAAATATAACTTCAATGTATAAAAAGACAATTCATGTCAAAAGCAAAAATATAAATTGCTAGATAATTGAACTCATTTTTAGGGTTCCGTTGGCAAAATGCAAAAACGGAACCCTTATAGATTCGTCATGTCTGTCTGTCCGTCCGTCCGTATGTCACAGCCACTTTTTTCCGAAACCATAAGAACTATACTTTTGAAACTTGGTAAGTAGATGTAATCAGTGAACCGCATTAAGATTTTTACATAAAAATAGAAAAAAAAAACAATACCTACATTTTAGGGGTCCATAATTGGAACCGAAACTCAAAAATATTTTTTTTCATCAAACCCATACGTGTCCTATGGATCTATGGATAGGTGTTCAAAAATGATGTTGTGGTTTCTATTATCGTTTTTTTCTAAACTGAATAGTTTGCGCGAGAGACACTTCCAAAGTGGAAAAATGTGTGTCCGCCCCCCCTGCAACTTCTAAAATAAGTGAGTGATAAAACTAAAAAATATATATATTGTACATTACCATGCAAACTACCAACGAAAATTGGTTTGAACGAGATCTAGTAAGTAGTTTTTTTTTGTAATACGTCATAAACCGTTAACCGCAATTTACCTTTCATTCAATCAATACACTATTATAAAAACATCGATCAAAGTTACAACGAACTACAAGAACTTTTATATGATGTTACTTGCTGATACGGAACCCTTCATGGGCGAGTCCGACTCGCACTTGGCCACTTTTTATAACTACCGTAATGAGTTTGTAAAGAATGACTTTAACATTGTCAACATAAATATGTCATGTATATAGTATTGAGGAAGTATTTTTGTTTTATAATTGGAATGTTGTGATATTATTACAAAATATTTTTTTAATATCGGTGAGGTAGGTAATCTCACAGGCTATGTGCGTTACTTTACATTTTGTTTATTTGATTTTTGTCATTTTTTATATTTTGATAACTTTCTGTCCAAATGCCTTTTTTTTTTGTAATTTGTTAGAAATTGAAATAATTGTTGAAAATAGTCACATATAAATTTAGAAACAATAAACCATTTTTTAGTTTTTACGTGTGGAAATCCCCTTGGACCGTCACCCTGCCGGGGTTTACGGCGGGGCGGTGTGTCGGACTCGAACCACACGGAAAACCACACGGTGTGACCTCTATGCGCCTGTGTTTTGGGAGGAGTCCAGGGAAGGGATTTCCTTCTATACCCATCCCTGCGCCTGCCTGCACTGTTGCGGGCACCATCTATATTTAAACTCTCAATTTGAGCGACGTTCGGTCACCCGAAACAACAAACCAACCTTAAGGGTAGGTAAATAGAAAATGATTGATCACTTTCTGATTGTATAGATATGTATAACCAAGCATAAATTTTTACAGAGTAGTTCAATTTCGATAATTCTTTTTTATTTTTATTTATTTTGTTCTTTAATATATTCATTTTTTTTATAATCTACAAGGAAATAACTAGTACAAAGCCGAGCTTAACCCAAAATTGTGTTTTTTTAGAGTGAATAGAGGATAGTATAAAACGTAAAGTCATGTGCACTAACATTAAATATATTTTTTTTGCTTTTTTGTTGATCAATCATCCCTCATTTTCTTACCTTATTAGATATTTTTATATATATATGGGACTAAATTCGAGGTGTCCCCTTGTGTACCCTTTACACCTGAAACTGGTCTAAAAAAACCTGAACAACACCTTTTGTCATAAGCTATCCTTCAGTGAAATTCTCGTCAAAATCGGTTAAGCTGTTTCGCCGTAAAGATGTTTTTTTGATGTACATAAGTACCGTGTACACTTTGATATAAGTTTAGCTAATTTATTTTACTTACGGATGACTGTGTAAGAAGGTTCATCTTCGTTGAACCGAGTAACCAACCACCATGCCAGCACACATATTCCGGCGGCCACAAACAATGTCAAGGTAACATATGCTCCTATTTTTATTGGTCTTCGCATTTTCGCTGTTTAATTATACAATAGCCGCTCTTATTTCTCACTATATAAAGGTAAACATATACTTGACTCGAAGAAATGTATTGATGGTTTATAGAAGGTTTGCATTTGACTAATATTTCTTTAAAACTTTAGAGCATAAAGATAAAATTATCTTTACAGTTTATTATATTTGTTTCGATGATACGAATATTTTATCAATTATCAGGATACATTGAATGTAATACCTTAATCAGAATAGTTTTATTTATCAGTAATTAATTGCTTTACTGATATGTCTCTACACCTACCAGGCACACTTTCACAATTAGTTGGTACTAGTTTTCCGCCCGCGGCTTCGCCCGCGTGGAATTCGTTTATATCGCGCGACACGGTAATGGTAGATTAAACAATCTTACATGATATTATGTTTCATAATAAGGAACTTCGACACAAACTTTCGTCCCCTATTTCAAACCCTTCTACTTTTATTTTCGCTATAAAAAGTATCCTATATCCTTTCCCAAGTTCAGTTCTATCTTCTTACCAAATTTCATCAAAATCGGTTCAGTGGTTTAGGCGTGAAAGCGTAACAGACAGACAGAGCTACTTTCGCATTTATACTATTAGTAGGGATAAATCGATATTTCATTAATAGCACATTATCCATTCAACCGACTTATGACATGTGTATAAACATTATACCACTGATTTTTTACTAAATGTACTACTAAGTAGCTTTCGCCCACATGCATGTCTTCTACCGAGATAAAAGGTAGCCTATGTGCTTCTCCAAGGTCTAATCTATCTTTATACCCAAATTGATACAAATCGGTTCAGCGGTTAAGTCATTAAAGCGTAACATACAGACTCAGTTCCTTTATAATTAATAATATTAGAATGGATGAGTTTATTGGAATTTAGACTACTTAATGCCTGAAAACATTAATCACTTTACGTAAATAACACTTAATACTACCTTTATTAACTGAATGCACATTTTCAATCAATTTTGAAATTAAGGTTGATTTCGCCGATTTAGATTCGGTTAGATATGCATTAAAGCATGTTCGATAAAAGAACAAGTGCGTGTCAGGCCACGAATAGAATAGGGTTCCGTAGTCACCCATAATGGTAGTTAGATTGAAAATCGTATCCAATAGACAATTGTTATGTTAACTTATAATAAATTTCTTTATTTTTGCATGTGAGTGCATTTTACAAGTCAGGCCCCTATAAATCCTAAAATAAAAAGTTATCATGAATTTTTCAGATATTTGAGCCAGCCATTTAGCTTTTAGAGGGGGGGGGGACGCCCTGTTTTTAGAAAAAAATGCGCTTTCAAGTTGAATAACTCATAAACGGATACCTAAATCGAGAAATGGTTTTAAAAACCTCACAACCTTTTTAAAAGACCTATATAATGATACTCTACACGATTGGGTAGACGCGAGAAAAAAAAACATCCCCACTTTACATGTAGGGAAGGTACCCCAAATAAAAATATTTTTCAGAATTTTATTGTTGCACTTTGTCGACGTAATCACAACACATAGGCATGCAAAGTTTCATCTTTCTAACACCAGCCGTTAGGTCGAGGACGGACAGACGGCCGGACCTGGCGAATATATAGAAAGAAAACATTTACAACAAAATATATAAGGGTTCATGTCCGAGTCATGAACTACGGAACCATAAAAATGGGTGTGCTGCAAACGATTTCACAGTAATCATTAACAGTTTTAAATAGTCCAGCACAAAACATAAAGTCTCTCCTTGGAAATGAGGTTTTGACCTATTAAACCAGGATTTTATTTTCGGTATTTTACAACATAGTAGATTATCGTCGTATCTTGAGAGTTATATAGTTTCATGATATAAGTAATGATTCATAAAACGTGTGGGTCGTAAATTTAATTATATCAGTTATTATCGATTAAATGCAATCTTTTATTACCTGGAAGGTAATTTTACATATACAATATTTAACATCTAGGTTAAATTTGAGTTCAATCTAACAAACTAAACCAAAACCATTCGATTAAAGTATATAATATTATGATTGTTTAAAAACTTTGTTAATAAACAAAAGAATCATTACTTTGTAAAAAAAATGTATTTTTATTTGATGCCTTCCAAAGTGACTCTGCTCCGCCTGATGACTGATCTGTCATTTAATGCACCTTTTATGTTCTTCCAGCTTTGCGAGCGGTTTAGCTATGTATATGTCCATAAGGGCACACGGGGCCATCGCCCAGGGCCCCCTTATCGTCAGGGAGCCCCCCAACGAACCGACAATTTGTTTCTCTTACACATCATCATCATCAACAGCCTTTAACAGTCCACTGCTGGACATAGGCCTCTCCTTAGAAAGGAGGTTTTGGCCTAATATACCACGCTGACCAGACGGGTTGGTAAAGGGTTTGTTTCAAGTTTTCCTTCAAGGGTGGTGACACTTTGTATTCTTAATCCGTTACCACACGGAATTTACTCTTAGACATAATATAGTCTCCAAAAATATTGTTAGGCACATAATATTTTTTTTCCAAAAATGTTACAGTTCTATACGAAATAATCGAAATAAGTACTCACCTTGGGGTATTATTTATGATTAATATTTTTATTAGACACGCAATAGTTTAGGGCCCCCAAACTCTTGTGTGACCAGTGCCCAGTGCCCCCACATAGTTAAAGAGCCTGTAAAATGTCGGTTGAAGCAATAAAGAGTATAATCTTTTTCAAGAATCAAAGGTATCTTTCTCCTTGCACAATTTCCTTGAAATTGGTACTAGCCGTGATAGTGTACCTACTAGATACGCAGAGAGAGTTACTTTCGATTGTATTGATGCTCCAGAAAGGCCGGTAGCAAATATTTTTATACTAAGTAGTTTATATCAGTTAAATAACATATAATCTATTACCAGGCAATGAAGATTAATTAAATATTACATAAAATCAGTTGCTACGTTAATTGAGATCAGAAATATCATATGATACCAATTGATTAGGTAATTTAAATCAGTGACATATCGTATATTAATAGATTGCTTCCAGAATAATATAATTGGTTGGCACCTCGACCGCGCCTACTAGCACTACTAAAAGTATGATTTAATTAATTTAATCCTAACTTTTGTGGTTAGCTAATCGTACTTAACTTTTCTGCTGCTATATACTCCTTCTTTGTATTTTATGTGCAATGTGGCATTTTTATGTATTAATATGATTTGTAGGATTTGAGGATCTTTAGTAACAAACATTACAGTTACTTCATGAAAACATAAAAATGTAGGCATTTTATATTTGGAATGGATGTGCAGATTAAAATAAAGAAAGCTATCATAATGTATTAATCATTTTAATTAACAAATTATATTCACAACTTTTTAATGTCAGCCGTAAGATGTCATGTCACGAAGAAATGCGTTTGATCCTGCCGGGTTGTCTCTTGGTACCTATAAACATAAAACAGTAATAAAGGTCTATCTTCGAAAAAGAAGGATAGGAGTAGGAGGAGACAATAGGAGTTCCTCGATAAACTATTTCATCCTAAGTGCATTAAGAGTAGAGTTGATTGTATCTGTGTAAAATTTAAAGTACTGAGCCTGAATGGATTACCATCTCAGCAAAATGCTACACGGTGTCTGTGTGTGTGTGTGTAGTGTCCAAAATATTGTTTCGGAGTTTGTTTGTATTTTTCGAATTCAGCTCGGTCTCAGAGTTGCGGAGGTCCGATGCCTGCCGCTCCGTGAAAACACTGATATTTAGCTGAAACCGGTTGAACTGGTAGCTGAGTCCAAATAATCTTAGAAATATAAACGGCTAGAAAGATGAAAATTATGGAGCTGTTTATACATATGTATTTATACCAGATGTATTTTTTATGTATGTTTGGGACTATATGGCATTATGTGTCAAGTGTCCAAAATATTATTTATTAGCTTTCAACCGCGGCTCCGCCCGCGTGTATCTCGATTATTACAGTAAAAAGTAGCCTCTATGTTATTCTGATATATTAGCTCTATTACTGTAAAGTTCAAACTAAATCCGTAGTAGTTTTTGCGTGAAAGAGCAATAAACATACATACATACATACTCACAAACTTTCACGTTTAAAATATTAGTAAGGATAGATAGGGTTAAATATTTGTATACTATGTCATAGGGTTCTTAAACAGTAACAAAAAGCTTTACAATTTAATAATATATTGTTGTATTGTCTCAAGCCCTTTTGTTATCGAAGGTCTGTTGATTGATTACGGACCGATTAATTTCTGTAATCTATTCTCTAAAGATTAATCTATTAAAGGATTGTTTAATAAGTAGTAGAGTCACGCTGATTGCAACACAAATGCGCCGACTCGACCACGGCACACACAGAAGGTCAACCTAATAACGACAGCATTCGATTGTCGTATTTCGTTGACGTTGAAACTGTAGGCCCAGTGTTGCAAAAGCATCTCACTAAGACATCAGGCAGAGTAGAATCACGTTGGTAGGCTTAAATAGAAAAAAAAGGCTGTTGACGGATATCTATCACTTCGATGAAGAGGGTAAAAGAGAGGATACAGATGTACTTGTAGACTATCAACCATTGAGATATATAGTACTATCAACCATACATGATGTTCCACTGCTGGGGTCGGGTCTCCTCTGAGGAAAGGGTTGTAGACTGTGTAAGTGTGAAATATCTGAATTTTAAATACTTACACTATGCCCTGCAACATTTATCCAAAAGAATCTTAGTGGTCCGTAAGCTTTGTAGTATCCTTCTAACCTATTGTTTTCCCATATAGGCACACGGGAAGCATTCTTATATGCATCTGTACCGTGCCATCTTAATCGATTTACCCACACAATCTGACCTGAAATAGTAAGGATTTAATAAATTTAATAACTTTTTAATGATATGATACTAACTTTTTGGAGGACGTAACGATAAACGTATCCTACGGCTTGTAGATGGCACTTTCCTATATGGGAATCACCATGTTCGCTTACTGTGGGGCCTTGTGACAGGGGCGCGCGCGCGCTTCGTAGCACTCGCACCGCCACCTTGGCCTGCTTCTACTAGGATGACAGATGGCGTCATCTGTCACCCCCAGGCTTGCGCTTATGGAGGACTATTGCGTTTGACGATCTTCGAGGCCCGAGGCCGCCATAGTTTGGGTAATCATGCTTCATTGTTCACATTCGTTATAAGGATGGTGATTACCACTCTTAGATTCTGCTAATTCTTTTCATGAGTACTCTACTAGTCATTTTGTCAGTTTTAACTATAACCATAAACGGAAAACAATATATGTATAATCTATCATCGCAGTCCATCGCTTGACATAGACCTCTCCAATTGCACGCCACTTAGTTCGATCCACAAACTATGTTAATTCAAGCAGGTATTTTTCATAGATTTTGAATCTGACTACTGTGTTAGACAGAAAAAAACAATAAAATGTGAATCGATAACATCTCCTCAATCGGCTGGTCTTTTACTGCTACGTAGATGATATTAAACTATTGTGTTGAATACATAATGCAATAAAAGAAAATTTACCAGATATTACTTAACTGCCAAACCTAAAACTGCCAATTTGACAATATTATCTTCTGGAAGAACGAGAAACTTATTTGCCTACCTATCTAAAACTTAAAAAGTATTTGAGGCAAACACGTAAGCGACGGATATACCGCAAACTTGTGTTTGCTAAAACAAAGCCTGGAGTGGGCATTTATTAGTGTGCTTTTGCAAGAAAATGATGACAAGGAGTAATTCAAGATATTTTATTTACTCCGATTTTGTTACGCGGGTAACACCGCGCGACCTAACTAGTATATGACGTACAAATTGCACGGTATCAAGAAATTAGAAGAGCATTTTATTTATGAGTCAAACTAACTCTACTCTAACTGATGGAGAGCATGAGTAGAATTAAAGTGTAGTGGTCACCATACTCATTTTGAATGCAGATAATGAAACATAGCAACACAATACAATGGCGGGCTATCAAGATGCCTCTGTATTATTGGGCCTGAGGTCTCGCACTTAGAAACCAAAGACGACAATACGAATATTGTTATTTTAGGTTGATTCTCTGTGAGAGGGTAGTACCGCCCCGTTCGAGCCGACCCACTAATGCTGAAATCATGAGCTTGGGCTTGTGAGCTTATGTATCTCCATTTTATAAAAATGAAAATTGTATCCGTCTGTAATTGTGAATAGTCATATACAACGCTCCCACGAATGCATGGAAAATCAATTATGAAGTTTATGAAATTCAATGGAATCTAATTTTATAGTGATTTATGGAGTCTTGAATATGTGTCTTGAGTAAGACTGTAAAGCGAACTTATATAAAAGAGAATTATTGTTGAAGTATTTGAGTGTGTGAAAGTATTATGCGTAATATTTTAGTTTTGTCCATGAAAGTTATCGAATATTGGAAAACCGCCTTTATATAACGTTGTATAGAGCCAAAGCTATGAATAGGTTTACTATCTTCATCAAATTCCAGAGATTTCAATTTCTCACAAGAGAAACAAATATTGAAATTTAAAAACTAATTACCTTACGTCAATTAATTACGTCAAAATTATGTCAATGCTGAAAGTAAATCCGAAAAGCGGCCAAGTGCGAGTCGGACTCGCCCATGAAGGGTTCCGTATCAACAAGTAACATCATATAAAAGTTCTTGTAGTTCGTTGTAACTTTCATCGATGTTTTTATACTAGTGTATTGATGACGTATTAAATATTACGTTTAAAAAAAAAACTACACACTAGATCTCGTTCAAACCAATTTTCGTTGGTAGTTTCCATAGTAATGTACAACATATTTTTTTTTTAGTTTTTCTTCTTCTTCTTGCGGTGCCTCTCCACTACTGAAGGTTGGCCGTCAGCTCCGCATATCTCTTCTTGTCCCTCGCCAGACGAAACAGTTCTTCTACGTTGGCGATCCCGGTCCATTGTCTAACGTTACGAAGCCAAGACATTTTCCTTCTTCCGACGCGTCTCTTCCCCTCAATCTTTCCCATCATTATAGTCTGGAGAAGATGGTAACGCTCATGTCTTAATACATGTCCCAGATAGGCTACTTTTCTTCTCTTGATGTTTTTTTTTAGTTTTATCACTCTCTTATTTTAGAAGTTAGAGGGGGGGACACACATTTTTCGACTTTGGAAGTGTCTCTCGCGCAAACTATTCAGTTTAGAAAAAAATGATATTAGAAGCCTCAATATCATTTTTGAACACCTATCTATAGATACCCCACACGTAAAGGTTTGATGAAAAAAAAATTTTTGAGTTTCAGTTCCAAGTATGGGGACCCCCAAAAGATAATGTTTTTTTTTCTATTTTTATGTAAAATTCTGAATGCGGTTTACAGAATACATCGACTGAGCAAATTTCAACAGTATAGCTGTTATAGTTTCGGAAATAATTGGCTGTGACATACGGACGGACAGACAGACAGACAGACTAGACGAATCTTTAAGGAACCCTTTTTTGCCATTTGGCTACGGAACCCTCAAAATTTAAAGAGTGAAATGTGGATAAAGTTGTGGTACAAAACTAATTATACCAATTTTGAATGTTGTTTCGCTTACCAAAAAAAATGTTGTTTCAATTATATACGTTATATTTTATGAAACTGCAAATATTTTTTGTACTTTTAGATTGTTTATTATCTCAGATTCCAAGATAACAAAATATCTTAAAAGTAAAAATATTCCAACAAATAGACAAAAACAATAGTGTGAACTAACCTGGTGTGGAACAAATCAAATCCAGATTGCCGTTATATTTTGTTACGATAATAGGGTCTTCCTGATCCAGTAGTTCTTCAACTGAAAAATTAGTTAGTTATTACCAAGATTGTAACAGTCATTGACATCAAAGAGCGTCGAAACTCATACTACACTTTTGAGATTCAATACTAACTTTCCTCAGTAACTGGTTTCATGAAGTCCGTTCGCAAATAGTCAAAAACGGCGCCAGATTGACTGCCCCAGATTACGGATTCTGGAATACTCAGGGCTCGTTTCACGTCATTGTTCATGAGATAGTTAAGATTCAGCACTTCTTGTCGTGCCGAAAATGAGGATAACATGTAAGGTTTGTTGTGAATCATCATCTCCTTTGATAAATCTAAAAAATAAATACTATTATATTATTTTTCTTCGTATCAGTTCAGTAATTCAGATTTTATATATCAGGTATTACGTAAAACTGTTGCTGTAACGATGTTTTAGGGAGGCCTATGTCTACGAGAATCGCGTGCAATTCTGTAAAACAATTCAGGATACGATTTATGTTTCTTCTGCTACACAAATGAAGTCTGAAATAGTTGGTCTCCCTTAGTTCTTTACGTTTGAAGTGACTTAGTGTTTCCTAAAAAAACATATGTGTGATCATTTGAGATACATTAGGATTAAGTGAGCGAGTATAAATACGGGCAGAGCTGAAATGACCTATCTAAACTGTAACCTCGTGGATCATATTGGACTACGATTAAATATTGATTACAATTATTTCAATATCTTGTAAATGAAATGAAATCTTTTAAAGACTTCAGCACTTATATCACTTCAACACTGCAAAAAATGATCGTTTTGTTTTCAACTGGTAATATTCTCTAAGTACGAAATAACACCAACTTACAAAAAGAATTGGAATACTTCTTCAAGATTTCAATAGATCTATCCTACCAAACTTTATAATTAAGAATTTTGTGTTCATTAATAAGCATTAGTTTCTTTCTTTTAAAGTTTTATGTACTTACCATAAGCACTCCTTGTATCTGGCACCGACGACTGTGCTTCCATCTTTGTTAAAATATTATAGAAATCTACCCTTGTTGTACTTCTGAAGACTGCTTGTTGTGTATTTGACCACGCCGTGGTAGAGGCGTAGTATTCGCCGTTATTGAATAATCGTCGAGCCTCTCTAGCTGCTGTTTGAATGTTCTCGTATCCAGATTGATCTACTAGGCCAGCAGCAAACAGTAATGGTCCCCAAGAAAGAGTCAGATCGACTGGATGTATCCATGCGTTCCCCATCGCGATGCCTTTAAGGTTGGATTGAATGGTACCAGCTTTCTCTGCCTAAATAATTTTCAAAAGATAATTCAGAGACGGTATGGTAACTTGGTAGACCTAATTACAGTATAAGACAATTAAACTGCACCAAAATATATATACACATAATAACAATCATTACAGTACATTTTAGTCATTCTTTTAACGACTAATGCTATTATTGTGTGGTATTTTACTGGTTAACACATTTACTCACTTCACGCATACGTAAAGCCATCCCAACTGCCATTTTGCCTCCATAGGATTGTCCATATATGTAAAGGGGTACGCCACCAAATTCAGGATGTTCAGAATAAAACCCTCTCATTAGATTCACGAAGTCCAGAGCTGTAGTGTTAAATATTGTATTTTAAGTAATGATAGGTAATACAGGAAATATATAACTGAGATTCAACTAATTCAAATATTTACCTATTTCGTCATTAGTTGTCGTTAACAAGTTAAGATTATCGACGTAACTATATCCAGTACCTACAGGATTATCTACAAAAAGTACATTGAAGTTTTTTACCTGCAAAGGAATTTACTTGGATGAAATACTTGAAAGCTTAAGTAGTATATTCTAATAATGTTACGTCTTAGATGTTGCAATTATAATAATGCCAGTATCAAAAGTACATAATCATGACGATCCATAGTCAATATCTTATGGCTCTCTAATGGTACATACACGGATTTATTTTCAAAATTATTTCAGAAGCTATTGACATGATTAAGTTTTAAGTTGATGTCACAGACAGGCGTATGGTTTTGTGACATCACAGCTCCTATTTCGATCGTGACTTGATTGAGAGAGTTTGTAGCTGGTTATACTTAACAACTCATCCATAATATTGTGGAGGAGCGGGTTTCGTGTTCCTCCATCGCAAATAAAATATTATGTAATATGCTAAAAGCTGTAAGATATGTAACTTTATGAATGAAATAAAAATTTATTAAAACAGAAAAAAAAACTGTGTATTCATTTATAAAGTTCTGTTACTGTATTTTTTCTCAGTACTCACCCAAGTGTAATTTCTTTCTTGTAATCTCAAATCTAGAGGTCCTAGAATCTCGAAGTTACCAATGCCTGTAGAGGATCCACCCGGACCTCCTTGTAGCCATACTATTAAAGGTCTATCGGTGTAATTGGGAACTTCAGCAGTAGTATAAAAAAGCCAGTAAAACATATGGGCTCCCGGTCTCACATCCACATAGCCGAAGTCTTGCCTAAAAGGTCCGAATTGACCTGTAAGAATCGAGTTTAAATTAGAACTTACCAAATGTGTACAATATAAAAATTCACAAAATATATAATACAAATCTTTCGTTCTAGAGCAGAATATGTATAAAAGTGTTTATACAAATCGATCACTTTTACGTTTTCAAACGGAAAAAGGTTCGAACTCCTGTAGTTAAGAATTAGAGATTAGAATAGAAGTAGTACATATGCAGCAGTATAAATAAATAAATTGAAAATGGCTCCCCCAAACGGAAAAAGGAGGGAGGGGATTGTTTTTTTTACCTTAGCAATTTGGGTATCAAATGAGGGATCTTAAAAAGACGATTTCAAATATATGTTCTATTTATATCATATTACATTTTTTTACTATTTTCATTTAAATTGACAAAACATACAATGGGACGACTACGGCATTTATACTCTGCAAATTTATTTTCAAAAATGAAGTTGTCGATTCAATAAACTAAAATGTACTGAAATAAAATAATTATCATGGAAACAAAAAACCCGACTGCTTAAAAGTAATAAGTTGTTTTTCTCTTTTCAGTTCATTCAAGAGGGTTTTTTGTTTCTATAATAATTATTTTAAGCCGACTATAATTTTTTTTATTATGTTATTTTATTGTAAATATAAATTATAGTAGTTATTTTTTGTAAACGTTATAATGTGGTCATTTATACAATCTGAGAGGTGACCTACATAATTATATGCATGTGAAGGTGCCTAGTAAATAAAAAATCAGTCAAGTGCATGATAAACCACACATTGAATAGGGTTTCGCCCATAATGCACGTGGATTTATAGACGTGTCAGAATGACAGGGAGGGCTGTAACAACAAAAAAATGTGTCTGAAAGTTGAATAACTTGCAAACCATAACCATAAGGTTTCCTAGTGGTGACTTACGGAACCCTAAAAAAAGCCATCTAACACAAGCCATATGATTTACGTCTTTAATATACACATATTTCATCGTTTTCATTTGCAAAAGTCTCCGATTTTTTTTAAATTAACCTCATTTCAATCCATCCAAGTATGAAGAGACGACATTTTAGATTAAAATAAAATTGTTTTACCTGCTACATATTGACTGTATATAGTTACAACTAAAATCAAGTAAAACCACATTTTGCAAACGATGTGTATGATACACTAAAAAATACTGGTATAAGTTTAGTGCATAATAAACTATAGATATAAAATGTGATATCAATAATAATATAATTAATGATACACTATCAATGATATAGTAATGGATATTATATATAATATATGACTCTGTCTATATCTATAGACACCTTCGAGTATTTTAGTAGGATCGTGTACAAAGAAATGTGTATAGATTATACAAAGAATAATAATTGTAGTGTATGTTTGTAATGAAAATTTTCAAATTTCAGAGATTTTCACTACATGCGTATGTAAGTATCTGTTATGCGTATATAAGTTTTTTTATTCGTTTATTTTGATTTTCACTAGCAAATATCTAATGATATAAGATCCAACATAAGGAATTAGGATCATCACCAAATATATTAACAAAATATCTATAAAACCGTCAGTTTTAGGATTGACAATGACGATCATTCTTTTATATATTTGGCGATGATCCGGAAGAATATTTTGATGCAAAAAAATACAATACAATCAGAATACAATTTATCAAAAATCATTTCAATCATTCAAATAGAAATAATCAAATTAATATTTTAGTTGAATACAAAATTATATACCCAAATAGCTAAAGAAATTAAAGAAACAAAACTTGTTTTCATGCTATAACCAACCACTGTTCATCAAATTATGATTCCCGGGTGAAATTCCTAACTTTATAATTTGACATTTGATAACTTACTCTTAGACAGGTTTCGTGACCAAGGGTTTAGTAAGTTATATATTTAATCATTTCATTATGTACTATGTTCTAAGCAACAACTGAAACAAATATGTCGTACTTATGTAATGTCCTGAACATCTTATATGATCAATAACACAAAGAGACACACTGTAAAAATCTTTATTGCTTAGAAAATCCAGAACAAAGCCTAATAATATTAATATTTGTGTCATATGGTTGAAAGCTTAGGTCAAAAATCTTTCTTAAATATTTTTATATACATACTCGTTTAGACGCCCTGCTAATGTTATCGAGCATATACTTAGTCTAGCGTGTTACCATACAATACTTAAATAGTACAGAAGACTCACTCCGAAAAGTAAATTAAAGAGATAGGGACCCTTGATGTCATAACATTAAGTTCAATTCAGATTGCAGTGCGCCGAAGCACCTACGATTATATTTACCTACAATTGCGTCTCTTTCTATCATGTAACTCTTATCTGTTCTGACGTAATCAGGTATGTCTTCTAAAAAAATAATTATAATATAGGTATAATAACTACTATTTCTCTAGTACTTTAGTGTAAAAATAACTGTAGGCACTTTTGTCAACAAATGACGTTTTAAATAATATCACATCGAAATATCTGTTCGTTTCGTATGTATTTAAATATGAAACGAACAGATTAGTTCCTACCCAACACCTAAAATCTTTTATTCAGACAATTTACGCGGGGATTGCTTATTTGACGTGATCCGTGCGCTTGTCTGTATGCAGATAGCTTTGGATTTTGTATAGTTAAACGCCATGTACTAGGTTTTCACAACAATAAGCTCCAGACTACCGTTCTTAAGCACCTCTTTCCACGCTTTCCCACGTCGCCGCTAGTTTACCTGTGTCCACGTCTGCAAACGTCCAATCAAGCTTAAAATAAGCGGGCTTGGTGTCCCTCGACGTTGATAGCAAAAAGTTTCGTGCCACCAACAGCGGTCCGAAAACCGTGGCCTCGGTATCGTGATAAATATCAATATAGATCTTTAGAATCATTTTGGCTCGCAGGGCCTACCAGGTGATCACACGAGGAACTCAGTGGAAGGCCTTATGCAGGTCCAGAAACGAGCAATACAGAGTCGTATTCTTCACCCTGTATTTTTCCGCGGCTATTTTTGGGTAAAAACAGGAGCCATTGCCGTGCCCTGGGGCTGAACCCATTTTCACAATCCGAGAGTATATACTCATGTATGAGCCGGGCGCCAATTATCCTCTCAAGAAATTGAATGGTGTGGGAAATCACTTTTATACCGTGGTAGTCGTCACACTCCTGCACCGATCCCTTGCCTTTAAAAACTAAAGTTTAAGTTGACTGCCTCGTTGGTCTAGTGGTTAGCGTATGCGACTGCTGATCAAGAGGTCTCGGGTTCGATTCCCGGGTCGGACCAAATGTTTGTGTGATCCACGAATATTTGTTTCGGAGTTTGGGTGTTTTCTATGTATAATATGTATGTATTTACAAAAAAAAAAGTATGTTTATGTATTTATATCAGTTGTCTAGTTACCCATAATACAAGCTCTGCTTAGTTTGGGGACTAGATGGCGTTGTGTGTAAAAATGTCCGAAATATTTATTTATTTATTTATTTATTATTTATAAAAAAAAAAAAAAAAAAAAAAAAAAGTAATATTGCTCAGTCTCCATCGGATTGGCACCTTTCCAGTGAGGAGTACGCGATTGAAGATGTTCAGGCATTGAAAGCGACTCCTTGCATCGCCTGTCATATACACAAGTTTTTGTTACGTAGGCCTGAAGAAAAGTGATCGTTCAGCCCTTTCCTATAAAATGCCATTCTAATCCAGCTAATTACCGACCTATACCTAGTATTACTCATAGCGATGAATTATGTGCACTCTCTTACCCTCAATCATATTTTTATAATTTTATTTAATAACCATAGTATTTACTCGCGTGTATAATAGGTATATAAAATCATCATCATCAACAGCCTACAGTCTACTGCTGGACATAGGCCTCTCCTTTGAAAGGAGGTTTTGGCCTACTATACCACGCTGGCCAGACGGGTTGGTAAAGGGTTTGTTTCAAGTTTTCCTTCTCTTGGCAGTGATGTTAGCTGCTTATTTTGTTCCTTTAGTCGCCTCTTACGACACCCATGAAATGAATAGAGGTGGTGACACTTTGTATTCTTAATCCGTCACCACACGGTAGGTATATATAAAATAACGAACGCGCATTGTGATGAGACTTGCTTTCGTTACATGAGGAGTTTCAAGTTTACTACAGCGACTGTAACTGTAACCTATTTTTTTTAAACATAAAAAGGAAACATAGCAGCGTTAAGAACGCCCTAGGGTATACAAAACAAACAACAAACCTCGATCCTAAAACTCTTCTGAAATTTGTTGGGAGAAGATCAAAAAGACCTAGGCCGGAAGATAAAAAGAAATTTGAAGGAGGAGTTGAATTAAAATATTCAAGTTTTTTAATGATGAACTAGAAAAGTCCATTAACTTTATGTCCTCACAATAAGCAGATATTATAGGCAAACTTCTTAAATGGAACGCAAATGCCAGAAAAACTTGTCCCATATCCTGACACTTGAGAACACTGTAGAGGTTAAGTAGAAGGCTTAAGCATTTAAAAATAATAAAAAGTGAAAAAAAAAATAGTAGGATGAAACCTATTGGAAAAGTAGGAGAATATTATAAAAATGAAAGATAAAATAATTTACGAGCGATCTGAGGTCGAGAAGGGGAAAGGGGAGGTTTTAAAGGTAAAAAATGGTTTCAAAAATTATCGACCCTGGTCTAGTAGGACACCTTGTGGTTGTAATTGAATTGACCTCAGTTTTGATTTAAAACGAAATATTAAGTGATGTAAAGTATGTGGTTACCGATCAAAACGTCCAGGGTTAGATCCTCGCATCGGACCAAAAGTTTGTATAAAATATTTGTTTCGGAGTTTGGATGGTTACTATGTTGTTTTAAAATATGTATGTGTTTACAAAACAAAAGTATATTCATATTAGTTCTCTCGGACCCATAGTAAAAGGTCTGCTGAGTTTTGGACTAGACAACATTGTGTGTAAGATGTCTGAAATATTTATTTATTAAAAAACTACACAAAATTGCCAAACATATGCACTTAAAATACATAAAAAACAAATGGACATACTTCAATACATCGCTCTAAATTACTGACATTAGTACAAATGCTTGTGTTGATCTGTTTAGACTACTGTCGATTGTTTTTTTACCCACTATTTAATTATTGTAAGCACTTTTGTTCTGTTAAGTCTAGTAAAACACCTTATATAATATGTGTACACACAAGTTTGTTTGGGTAGGCTGTTTCGTAAATTCTGTGTACTAAATTTCTTTTATTAATTTATTTAGTAAAAACGCGACAGACAGATAGAAAGTAACTCATTTTCACATTTAGAACATTAAGTAAGGATAAGGATTACAGAAACACTATTCTTCTAGGAGACATTTACCTATATCGGAATTGCATTTAATACGTATCTTCTCACACAATTGTGTAGAAACCCCCTCGGTCCCTCACAATTTCTGGATGGAGGGGAAAACCCATCGCCTATGCCACCCGGTTAACCGCTGACAGATCGGGTCCGAGTGGAGGTCGTCCTCCCAGACCTTATCCACCGCCTCCTCCTGCGAGATGATGTCTTCTTCGATGATGCCCGACACTGTGCCGCCCATGCGAGGCAAACTACCAACGAGTGCTGGGCCGAGCGGGGCAAACTACAGTCGCAGTGGTGACAGTTAACTCAGTTTCTTCCTAGCGGCCGAGTGCAGGTACTTCCCGAAGACCTTCGTCAGTCGGGAGGAAAGGGTCCCGTGCTGTCGCCTTGCCCACTCAAGATGACCCGCTGGAGAGGCTGCACGGCGATGAAGCCACCACGTGGAGTCTCCATCCGGAACGGCCAATGAGCAATCGTAGCTCAGCGAGCGGCTTCACGCCACTCGCGTTTATCTTTGGGCAGAGGTCAAAAGCAGTGTCAATCAGCTTCGGAACAAGCTGTTGAAAGTGCTCATCGAATAACCACTTGCCAGCTAAGATCAGATCCAGATTATATTTGATGTATGAATATTTTTTTATTAATTTTAGTCCTTCAGTGAGCTACCTACATTTATAAAATAATTGTTTACTTAATTAAGTGAATAATCAACAGAAGTCGAAAATGTTAGGAGTTCTTTACTTTTGTTGTGTTGGTGGTCGTTTTAATTACCTTCCATAGTCTTTTTTTAATCGGTTTTTGTATTTTGAATTTGGTCTTCTTCGTATGCTCTCTTTATTTTTTGTAACAAGTTGTTACAAAAGTTTCTAAAGCGCTTGTAAGTAATTTTCAAGATCTCGTTTTCCGGAGTCACACTAGATTTTTTTATACAGTTTGTCCCTATTTTTCATACATCTTAACAATCCTGGAGTTATCCAAGGTTTTATATTTTTTTACGTTTTGAAAGAATTGCGTGAGATATTTTATGTAAGTATTGGATTACCTGACTGGTGAATCTGAAATTTTCTGTCTCTCTGTTTGTTCCGGCTTATCTCTGGAACGGCTAGACCAATTTTGACTGGACTTTCACTGGCAGATGATTGATGACATAGAGATTAACTTAGGCAGATTAGCTTTGCTCCACAGCGTGACTCGCAATTTACAACAATAGCTGTGTTCTTCTAACTTCACCGTGTCCCTAAAGAGGGATGAATGACACTTGCTACTATAAGGTAATTATGTATTTAACTACTGTATCATCTGTTTTTATTCATTTTTTCATCAATCATATACATCATCATCAGTTTGACATTGACATTGAAATTGTAGTCCAGTACTAGACTTAAGCCTTTTGGACGGCACACGCTTCTTGCAATTAGATTCTTTCAGCCGTCTAACGCAAATGATCACTCTACCTAGCCTATGGACGTCCTACACTACGTAATCATATATTCAAGGGTTAGAGGTACGACTTACAATAAGTTTATTAAAAAACAACGTAGGCGTCCACTTCATAATATTTGGTCTCGTGTTTTTAAAGCCTAAATATCACAATCCGTATTAGGCCTACTATTTGTGAAAACAATTGATTCATCTTACGTCAACTATCCAATTAGTAGCAATAGTTTAGCAACGTATGTAAGTAATAACCAACCTTATGAGGTGCAAATCAGTTGTAGTCGACGGTAATAGATAACATGTGCCTATTTTGATTAGCGTATTTCAAACGTATCTTAATTTCATTTGTATGGTAATAAGTGTCAATAACAAAGGTATATTTGTCATAAGGACATATATTGTTCACAATATATCTTTATGGTGTTATGCTAGGTGGCGACTAAGGGAGCTCACCTTGCATAGAATACAAATTCTTTTCTAAACGCTTGTAAATCCCCACGGGCTATCTTCTCGGGGTTTGCGGCGGAAGATGTGAGGAATCTGGATCCTCGCAGCTGGTCACTGAAGCGGAGGGAACACAAAACGTTACGTCCATCGATGGATAACAGGGAGGGGCGGTATGAGGCGCTGATAATAGCGTGAATAAAAATAACAGATTTAATTTAACCTTGAAGCTTTCCTTTTTGAAAGCGATAGAGAATTTTAAGTCAGTTGTTTCTTGATGTTTTAAAAAATCTTATCGTTAGCATGCTCAGCTCGCTACAGGCGGGGATAAACAATATTTTATAACCTATGGACAACCATACTAACATAGTTACATGCGGCATCATAGATTAAGCTTTCAAAACAACTCAGTTGGATTTTATATAAATATGTATTGTGATCCTTGCTTCTTTTCTTTTCAGTCCATTACTTGTTTTTATAATAATTATTTTATTGATATTATTAGAGACACCAAAAATGTTTTTTTTAAATACCGTTTATACAAAATAATTTTAACAAAAAGGAACCGACTTCAATGAAAAACTATTCCGAGTACCCAAATCGCGACATTGTGTCTATGATATTTGAGGAGTTCCCTCGATTTCCTTGGGATCCCATCATCAGATCCCGATATGGTGACTATGGGACCACCTGTAAGCTACGCCCATACCAATGCAAAAAGAATTTTTGAAATCGGTTCATAAACGACGAAATTATTGCTGAACATACATAAAAAAAAAAAAGATTCCGACGAATTGAGAACCTCCTCCTTTTTTTTGAAGTCGGTTAACTAGCATTTCAAAGGAGTGCAACCACAAATCCCGAGACACGAAATTTATATTTATTTAATTTAATTTAGTTTACAAACTTGAATGAATAAAACTACTTGAATTCCATGAATATTATTAGTATTTGCACAAAGTCTGTTAATGTTTCATAGGATCTTGGATTTTGAGGCTAATTTAAAGTGGAATTTCGGGAATAAACTTAAAAAAATTAAAGATAAATAATAAGTACTAAGGAAAAACTAGTGAAGCTTAGTTGGAGCGATTTGGGCGGCTAAAAATCATCCAACGGCAAGATTACGTAGCTACAACGCGTCTTTTGAGTCTTCAACCCGAACTCAGCTAGGATGGGGATATATGGACTTAACCATCTCCTGATAAGAGTTCCGAGACCAGCTGAGGGACATTATGAGTTGTTGTTGAAGGAAAAACCTTGCTAAGAAGAGTATCCAACGGTGAACCATCAAAAGATGCCGCAGATGAAATAAGTTCTAGCGGGTATTAACAGATAAATGAGTTGTCATTACGAAGTTAAACATCCTTTAGCTGATGTAATTTATCGATTTCTCTAATAATAATAGAAACTGTGCTCATTAAATATATCAGTAGGAAGAGATAAGAATAGCAAACTCACGCGATCTTATACTCAAGTACAAGGAAAATACTAGTAATACGACTAATGAACTGTTTATCCTTGCTTGTAATATTATAAAAAAGCGGCCAAGTGCGAGTCGGACTCGCCCGTGAAGGGTTCTGTATCAGCAAGTAACATCATATAAAAGTTCTCGTAGTTCGTTGTAACTTTCATCGATGTTTTTATACTAGTGTATTGACTGGATGAAAGGTAAATTGCGTGTAACGATTTATGACGTATAAAAAAAAAAACTACTCACTAGATCTTGTTCAAACCAATTTTCGTTGGTAGTTTACATGGTAATGTATAACATATATTTTTTTTAGTTTTATCACTCTCTTATTTTAAAAGTTAGAGGGGGGGGGACACACATTTTTCCACTTTAGATGTGTCTCTCGCGCAAACTATTTAGTTTAGAAAAAAATGATTTTAGAAACCTCAACATCATTTTTAAACACCTATCCATAGATACCCCACAAGTATAGGTTTGATGAAAAAACATTTTTTGAGTTTCAGTTCCAAGTATGGGGACCCCCAAAATGTATTGCTTTTTTTCTATTTTTATGTAAAAATCTTAATGCGGTTCACAGAATACATCGACTGACCAAATTTCAACAGTATAGCTTATATAGTTTCGGAAATAATTGGCTGTGACATACGGACGGACAGACAGACGGACAGACAGACAGACTTGACGAATTTATAAGGGTTCCGTTTTTTGCTATTTGGCTACGGAACCCTAAAAAAACATTGCAACGAACGCCTTTACGGTGACTTTCTATAACAATACACAAATTTCTTAAAAGGCACATTATGAGAAAATTTAAATCTGACATAATTTCCTATTCGTTTGGATACCTTTTTACTCACATGAATTCTTAATCTAAATTGAATTGTAGCTAGTGAGTAATAGTGGATACTGTTACAGACTAAAGCACAATCTTTTCTTTTTCAAGGAACTAAAAAAAGATAACCACTACCTTTTTTATTTCGGAAAACTGAATGGTGTTGTTAACATGACAACATTTCGCATGGGGTAATAATAAGAAGGGCAGAAGAGATACATTTTCAAGGAAGCACTTGTAGATTATTGACTGAGAGTTATGTTGTCACAATCTTGCTCCAGGTTAATATATTTTTTAGACCACTTGAAGTTTAAGTAATAATTCGTCCAACTATATTTGTGCACTTGTATAGTGATAGTTTTATAATAGTAGTAGATTTTTTACGCGAATGGTATTGACATAATAACAATTTAAAAATCACCGCTGCTCCGTTTCTAACATATTTGACCAAGCCACCGAAATTAATAATAATAAAACTTTTCCTTTATCTCTTATTTGGTTGTTGTTACTTAACTCAAAAAACGCGTGACTATTCTTCATTTTTATCATCTGATCTGTCCACTGATATTCATCATCAGATTGACGTTTCGAAGCGTACCAAATTTTTAATTTAATTTTTTATCAATGAATAACAAATCTGTGACGCATTTACTATTCATGATTAAATATTAAGTTCACGGTTTACATATAATTATAAAAACATTGTGACAAAAAATTTAGAAACCTGTAAAATTATTATATGTACTGTGATAACTGTTCGTCATAAAGTTGAAGTTTAATTTATCCGTGTAAACGACAAAATGAGGGTGTTTTGAAAGCCGTATTGCGTAATTTGATACTACTGAACTCTAGTCAAGACCTTTCACAAGCCACCTGGCCTGGCTGATTTCCACGTAAAATCTCGGCCTTAGTTCAACGCGATGCACCTAAAGATGAAAATCTTGGGTTTTTGTTCTTAGTTGAATATGTTCTTGCTACATCTATAATCTTTGAGAACCCGATAGGGAAGTTCACTATATGCAAATAATGCAAAAGATCAGTATATGCAAACTTGTATGATGTGCTAAACGAATACTAGTCTGGGATTTTTAATTTATTACATCCTTTTTCAATTACATTTCAAATGTCAAGGTTTCTTTCCAAAATGTATAGAACGATAAGAATTAGAATTAATTAGCCGGTTTAGATTACGGTAAAAAATTATATTGTTGATGTAAATGCTACGTTTTTTCCTATTATTAATACTAAATACAATAAATAATTAAAATAAATAACACACTCACGCTTAATGTTAAAAAATTCAATATTTGAGTAAGGATGCTTTTAGCTAGCTTACATTTGCATCATTGTCAAATCTTGAAATGAGGAAATTAAATCATTTAATAATGGCATAGATATTTCTTTATATTGTTAGTAAATTTTTAGGGTTCCGTTGCCAAATGACAAAAGTCGGAAGCCTTATAGATTCGTTATGTCTGTCTGTCTGTCCGTCCGTATGTCACAGTGACTTTTCTCCGAAACTATAAGAGCTATACTGTTGAAACTTAGTCAGTAGATGTGTTCTGTGAACCGCGTTTATATTTTTACAACAAAATAGAAAAAAAAATGATAATGAGGTTTTAAAATCATTTTTTTCTAAACTGAATTGTTTGCGGTAAAATGTGCCTGTAACTTCTAAAATAAGAGAATTATGAAACCAAAAAAAATATATGATGTATGTACATTACTATGCAAACTTCCCCCGAAAATTGGTATGAACGAGATCTAGTTAGCAGTTTTTTTATACGTCATAAATCGTAAACCACAATTTACCTTTCATTGAATCAATACACTATTAATAAAACATCGATTAAAGTTACGAACTACAAAAACTTTTATATGATGTTACTTGCTGCTACAGAACCCTTCGTGGCTGAGTCCGACTCGTAGTTGGCCGCTTTTTTATTATGTACACTTTCTTAAATTACAAGACATTATTTCAAAGTATGTAATGAAATAAATGGGTATAAAAATGGATATATATAGACAGAAAAGTAAAGGATCAGCTAATTTCTAGTTCTATTAATCTATTTAATGTGTTAGTGAAACTGATGACATTGATGTATGATTAACAATTGTGTTCAAACAGTGCTTAAGGTTTTTTCGCCTCAATGTCAATGGCGGTGTGAATTTTTATTATTAGTTATATACATTTGTTGTAATAACTATATTTTATTTACATATATAAAGTATTGTCATGATTTTTTAAGTGGTTTTCGTTGGGAGTTAGCGTACTAATTTGGCGAGGTTGCCACATTGAGGTTAGTGAAGCTGTGATATTGGATCATCTCACATGACCGGTGTTCCGTCAATGCGATTGTAATCACAATAGGTGGTAGATGACTGGTATCGGTACAGTCATTCTAGGCAGTCAGGAGTAGTTGGTCGCCGGTGTTGTACAAAGCTAATGTACTACGTACATTTCAGTACACACTGCGCGTTTGTGTAGACTCGTGTTAAAAGTCAGTGCGGTTTAAAAGTGGGCCCATTGTTGCGGCAATCATCTATATTTACAAACATTACTGCTTCATCAGTACACACACGATGATCAAACTATCACCGGCTCTTTTAAAACAGGTCAGTTCGTTTTTTTTATTTATTACATATTTGTTTTATATTTATTTATATATATATAGGTATATAATATTATTTATATTTAGTATATTATTGTATATTATTAAATTTAGTATATTTTAAGGTATTTGTCAATATTCTCAAAATTTTGTAGGTATATAGGAGTATTAAAAAAAGAAGTAGTGGAAAAAATATTATTTCACGCTTAAGATAATATTGCAAGAAATATATTTCAATATTAGATGTACCATTATTTATTAATACATAAACGTAATATTATTAAATATTTGTCAAATTATTTAGTATCAATAAATGTCAGTTTGAATTTGATTAGAGTACTTAGTTTAATAAAAAATCCTTTGAAAAGCGAATTAAATCATTGCTTTTTAAACAGTATGAAATGGATGTCATGCGTCAATTTCTCTTGTTTACCATGTTTCGGGCCATAAATTTAAACTGGTTTTTTAAATTCATAGCATAGAACAAAACAGGCCAGCGACGGACCGAAGGGCAGTAGTCAAAGCGTCATTAGGCGATAAAAAGCAGTCTGTCAAAACATTTCAGACTCACACACAAAAACTTATTTTTACCCAGTAAGAGAAAATTCCGGAACCCAAAAATGTATATATCCCAAACTCCTATATCCAAATAATTCTGTGGATCAGGGACACTCAAAGCACCCGACCCTCTTGATTAGCATCTATTATGGGTGGTCCTAGTGGTTCACTGGTAGGATACCCGCTTGCTCCTGCACATCCTGTACTATAAAAAACTTAACCACGGAAAATAGTTTACAAAGTTTGTAATAAAACGTGTGGTTCGCGTATGCAGTGAGGATTATGATTAACACTCTTTGGTTCCACTTACGTTGTCCATCATGCAGAGTTGAGTCGTTTTCGTACCATATCACTACATATAACAAAATAAAGTCCTCCGCCGCGTCTGTCTGTCAGCTTGTTCGCGATAAACTCAAAAGCCACTGCGCTGAATTAAATGAAATTTTATACCCAGACAGTCTAAAGCCTAAGAGAAATGACATAAACTACTTTTTATTGCGATAACCGATATAGACGCGGGTGCAGTCACGGGCGAAAGCAAGTGTACACTTATATTTAAAGTTGTTAACTAAGAAATTCATTGAAAATATCCACCACAAATGTTACGTTGTGTTGCATTTGAAACATAGCTAAGTGACAAGTTTTCATAAAGAACAAGGCTGAAATGTAATTTTATTAGAACTTCTAAATTGTAATTATTTTTATGTAAGAACATCAAGCTTAAAGAGAAAGGAAATATTCGGAATGTGTGACTGAAACGTATTTCATATCACGGTTGATTAAAATTTCAAAACATTGGGTTAAGTTCACGTCAATCAATTGTTGTTAATGTAGTCTAATCGGGTATGATCCATAGCAGATGTATCAATTCCTTTTTAATCAAGGCGGGTGTTAGGATTTTAAACTTACCACGTTTACACAAATATGAATGATTCATTCCTTTTTCTGGGGTTACTAACTTTTAAAATGACTACCGCCCAAACACCCGTTCATGCCTTGTTTTACTCCCTTACGGATAAAATTTACAAAAAAAATAACAAACTAACTGGGTGCTTAAAACAAAATTATCCGCTGAGTTTCATGTCTGTGGTCATAGAATTTTAAATTGTGCATTGAGGCACAGTATGCCAGTCAGTCTGGACAAGTTATGTAATGTATATACGCAAAAATAAAGCATTATTTTAAGAAAACGTTAATAGAAAGTGAAACTACGTCTCTCTGTCATACTGACATTGCTAGTAACATGAGTAGGTGTATATGATGTACTTATAATGAGTAACGAGCTATTGCACTGGACTCTGCCCGCGTGTATGTCAAGTCGTGGATAACAGTAGTCATGAGATTCCTCAAGTGTCAAAATATCTCCATGTTAAATTTCATTATAATTGGTGTACTGGTTTAGCCGTGAGCCTAACGCTTAAGCGTAACGGACAGACATACAGTTTACAAGTGTGGATGATATCTTACAGGTAAGTGGTAAAAGTACTTATAATTAATTTGTATCTAAATCAAGTTGATCACTCCATCTCTCTATCTACCTGTTTGTTCTGGCTAGTCTGTGGAATGGCTGAAGGCTGAACTAATTTTTACGGGGAATGTTGAATAACAACCACGAGTTTCACCGCAATATATAATAAAAATGCTATTTACGAAAGAAATCAACTCAAATATTTTACTTAATATCAAAACAGTAAATATAAACTACGCAATAAACATTGCTATTACTTTTGATTTTTGTTGTGTTATGCGCTTGTGTTTCACTCTGTGTGACCAATCGGTGAAACACAAGCACCTCCCTGATGCGATTAAAAGATAACGATGTCTTTTCGAAGGTGCAACTGGTTCACCAGCCGGTGGTATACGGGAAGATTTCCGCACAGACAAATAAAGGGAAAACTGTACTGCGTTTCGTTGCGTCGTTCTAAGTTTAACGTGTCACCAGTGTTAATAAAAATGGTTGCCTTATATATTAAACAAATTAATCGATTTAGTAAAAGTCGAAGGGTGCATACATATATTATGTAGAGTCGAACATACAATCGAAGAGTATATACTTATTATATAAGAGTACATACTCTTATATATTTTGTATATACTCTTCGATTATGTAGTAGGTACTATCCCAACAATTACAGTGGCATTTCAACTATGGTCATTCAAGTTGAAGGATTTTCTTCAATATTTCACTATTATAGTGAGTTTATAGCAATCTTATTTTTGTCCCGTAAAGATAGTAAAGTATATAAGTACCTAGGCAGTTCAATTAAAGAAGTAGAGATAATTTCAAACCTCATCTACATAAACGAACGTATGTTACCATAGAAGTGACTGTAGAAAACTATAGAAATGTTATATAGTTTTATCGTTACCACATTTAATAGTAATAAATTTGTAGCAATGGCAATCATGTGGCGATTATTTCGAAATAAAGATAAATTTCTGATACTAGGGTTATAGGTTTAGTCTTTTGAAATCAGTCTATTTCAAATTGAATCTTTCGCTAAACAAAATTCAATTCAAATTCTATTCCACCCAAAGTTACTAAGACATTAAGTAGTGTAATAGTTTCTTCGTATTTCAACGTATACTAGAGTAAGCAGTAAAAATTAATCAAACTATAAATTTCCAATAAAATCTTAGATTTAAAAGCGTTTCTTACAAGGTCGTACTTGTTGATTAGGTTAGTGAAGAAGTTGAAGAAGGTGATAGAAAGTACTCGATTTGATAATGAAATAATATTGTGTCAATCATTACAGTCGACACTTGTTTCTTCACTTTTATTTATTTTTATTATCTGA
Organism: Phragmatobia fuliginosa; assembly: GCA_932526445.1. Classification (NCBI taxonomy): domain Eukaryota; kingdom Metazoa; phylum Arthropoda; class Insecta; order Lepidoptera; family Erebidae; genus Phragmatobia; species Phragmatobia fuliginosa. The sequence continues at coordinate 6,183,662 of OW052064.1, read as the reverse complement.
GTGCATAAATGTAGAACTCTTGTAAATCAATTTTACTTAGGTACTTTTGCAATTGGTCACTTGACTTACGGTAACATTTTCATATCTAAACGTTCAATTTTAAATATGTATTTTTTTTCTCTTATAATCTTTTGTTTATAGTTTGTTCTTGATTACCCATATACGTTTTATTTCACATAGAAAATTGAGATGTTACACAAAAATAATTAACTATACTAGTGTATATGGCTTAATTTTCACTATTTTAAATTTATTTTTGTCGTGGTGACAAACTATCTCTGAACTTGATGGATGACATAAAATTTTTCGTTATCTTATCGTTTCACCGATCACAATAATCGGACACCATTTGTCCAATCACTGTTCGGTCACAAAATATAAGAATTTGCTGTTTTTACATACGGTACATTTTTTGTGACACGTATGTTTGAATACAAGCATGTCCAATGTGTACACTGATTTGGTGTTGCTGATAATCATGTTAATATTTGTCAAATTATCATACATATTATTCTACTAAACATACTAAAATTATAAATACGGAAGCAACTCTGTCTGCCTATCTGTTAAACTGCTGAACCCATTTGGGTGAATTTCGGTACAGGGATAGACTAAACCTTCGGAAAGGACCTAAGCTACTTTTTGTTGCGATAACCGATATATATAGGGGAGAGACGTGGAAAAATATTATTTTAAATACAAGGTTAAAACGGAAGGTACTCGAAAAAAAGGAAAAGAACTTTAGAAATCATTTGAGCGTGACGACTCCGGTAGTTACAGATGGCTAATAGCTCAATTATTTCCGTGTATTGTGAATTAGTGTAACTACCTGCCACTGGTTTTATGTGAGTGAAGGACAATATTGTTATAATAATATAGATCTCTAACGGACGTTCATGCGTGAGTGTTTAAGATGAACTTGTAATATGTTATGAAAACATTGGAAACTGTGATTTGTATGACTGTATTTATCTGGTAGATTTGTTATAAATAGTTTTATTTGTCTCTACGTCATCTATCTATCTATCATCATCGATCTATCATATTATAAATTCGAAAGCAAATCTGTCTGTCTGTCTAGTTTTAAGGTAGTACATAGGCTACTCTATACCGTTAGGACGGAGGCGCGAAAAAAAGCTAGTAAGCTGTATTTTATACCTACCTAACCTATAAAATAAACAACATCTGGTATTTTACCTGTTCGATAAAACCTGTACTGGTATGTTTGAGTATTTCCTCAAAAAACGCAATCTCAAGTTAGAAAAATGACTTCTCTGTGATTTAGGACAATGACGAAAGCAAACAAGTGTTACTGATATAGTTGTTGTACGTACTGTATATTTAAGTAATAATAGTATGTGTGTAAATAATTTAGTTAAGTAATTCATTTCTTAAATTGACTTTAGTTGTTAGACCGATAAGACGTTTGTACAATAGATGTTTGTCTCCAATTATCATAAGTAAATAAATTTATTCCTGTTCTATTTGAAATTGACTTTATTTACGTTTTTATTCACTTCATAATTCGTTAATTAAGATCAGTCTAAGCGCAAAGTTCAAAACAGTTTTTACAATTGCTAGATAATTACCATTTTTCTCTCAAAAACTGTTTGTTGCAAGGAATTAAAACTTGGTTATAATTCCGAACGAAATCTGTAAAAAAAACGAACACATTTCATAATATGAAATCCAAAGTTGACTACACCCATAAACCAAATCACAGTTTATATCATTTAAATTGCTACTGTGCTTCATGACTTAACAATTCACGATTATTCATACAATCATTGAACCAAAATGTCTCATGATTATCCACGTTCAAACGTTTTACATTTACAGTGTAAACAACTATCAGGTTTAAGCTAAATGATTTCTCATAAAAAATATTAATACAAAATTCACTTACATATAGATATTCATAACAATATTTTGCTGCGATACAGAAAGAAGAAACCAACACCATAATATATAAAGAAAAAAAAAAGAAAAAATCACAACAATCCATTTACAAAATTAAAAATATACTATTACAGCATCAACTTTTCACCGTAGGCCAATTAGCAAAGGTCTCCTTAAGCACCAACCATTCCGATCTTGGACAGTCTGCATCCATCTGCCGCCCGCCACATCCTTTAAATCATCGATCCATTGTGCCGCAGGGCGTCTTATACTTCGTTTTGCCTAATCGCGGTCTACAGTATAGCACCTATTTTGTTCAGCGATCTGTTCGACTGTGACTTTTCTCCGCGCTAAATCGCTCTGTCAAATAACCTCCTCACGAATTTTATCGTACAGAGAGTCATCCAACATTGCAAGTTCAATGCGCACGATGAGCCACTTTAAGCTTGTGTACTAGTCTGATGATGAGTGTCTACGTCTGGGGTCCTTGGGGCACTACAGTTGTTTCACACGCGACCCCGAACACTATCCTTGCCGAAGTCTGAGCTATGAAGCGCAACAACTTGTTGAAAGGTTTACCAGCTCTGATTGAAGATATTCAGGTTATAAAAAACTTAATACACCGAAATGTATTTGATTCGAAATATCTATTTTTTTACCTCATTTTGACTGAATACCGAAAAAAACCCTAATTTTCAATCGAAAATTCATCCGTCAAAATATTAAGTTTTTTAAAAAAAATAAAGTGTTTTCTATTCGATGAAATTTCTTCTATCCGATGGTGTAAAAATATATATACATTACCATAGTAAATCTTCTCAGAAAATACAAGAAAGGAAAAAACTCGATTTTTTTTAATTGTTATTGAGCCATTTATTAAAATTTACACCTTAATCACTCGAAAAACGTAAGATTACATGTTAGAGGTGATTACCAATCGTTAAATATAGGAATAAATGACATCGATTGGAAATGTGAATTCTCCTCTTGATCATTGGACAAAATAAATATGTAACATATATATTCGAACGTAAGGGTAAGTATCCAATATGGTACAGTTCTTCATTAATAAAAGCGCTCAACGAGAAATACAAATACATAAAAAAAATTCGTAATTACGGTAATTTGGCTGATAAACAAACGTTTAAAATATTACGTGAGAGGAATGTTACTAAATCAATGGAATCTATCTGATATACTAACTACATTAAGACTACCGAATCTTCTATAAAAATAATTTTATAGATTTGGTCATACGTTAAAAACCGATATAATTCAGGTACTCTTTTCGACTACTCTTTCCTTATTAAAATTTACTATCAACAGGTGAATCAATTTGTGAGGCGTTTTCTTCTTATTTTAAATCAACTTTTCTTAACCGCGATACTGACAATACGGCCAGTCTGTTATCCTCTTTCTTTAGTTCATCAATTAGTAATTCTGTCAGTCAAAGTCAAATCGAAGTAAAACTTGATGCTGTAACTAATTTGCTTGAAAAGTTAGATACAGCCAAAGGCGCAGGACTACAGAGGCCGGTCTACAGTCACTAATTTGGTCTTATTAAATGAATTCATTACTAAATCCATTAATGGTAAACAGGTTGACGTTGTTTACACAGATTACAGTAAAGCTTTCGATTGCTTAGATCACCACATATTAATTGAGAAGTTATGTAAACTAGGTATTCGCAGGGATCTGCTAAGATGGTTCTCCTCTTATATTGAAAATCGATCTCAGGCTGTAACGATGAACAATTTTAGATCTAATTGGGTGTCGGTATCCAGCGGCGTGCCCCAAGGTTCCCTGCTCGGGCTTTTATTATTTGTAGTCTATGTGATCGACATAGACCAGTGCTTTCAATCATCAAAGTTACTATGCTTCGCAAATGATATGAAAATTTTGAATAAAGTATCTTCATTCAAAGATATGTCGTCACTTCAAGATGATTTGAATCGTCTACATGAGTATTGTCGTCTAAATAAACTTGATCTTAACCCCTTTAAATATTAGTTTGTAACATATACTAGAGAGCATAATGTTTTGCATACTTCTTACACGTTGGGGGGTCATTCCCTTCAAAAAATTAGCACCATCCGAGACCTAGGAGCTTACCATGACTCTAAGTTGCTTTTTGACATGCACATCGAAAGGCTTCAAAATCGATTGGTTTCAAAATCAAGTTTGAAACCCGTGCTATTTAGTGTATAGCAATCGTATTGAAAATATACAAAAACGATTAATCAAATATCTTTGCTACCATCAAAAGATTCCATATCATAAGAATTATCTCAGACTATGCAAAAAGTTTCACCTCCTCCCCTTTTATAGATCGACGTAAAATAGCGGACTTTACTTTTCTTATAAAAATATTAAACCATGATATTGACTGTCCTGATTTACTTGAGCAGATATATCCTAATGTACCGTCTAAGTGACTACGTTTTAACCCCCCTATTCACATTCCCCAAGCTAAAAAAAACTATAGGCAGAATAAATATTTGGTGCGTGCAAGCAATGATTTCAACGAATTGTGTAAGCAGCATGACATTGATCCCTTTTCAATTAGTGTATCCTCAGCTAGAAGGCTACTGAGGAGTAGTTTTTTCAAATGAACATGGTGTGGCACTAAATTTGCGCTTATGCAGTCATTGTGGACTTTGGCACGGATGTATCGTGTTAGTTGTTTTATTTTATCCTTTTGTGTAAATATTTTGTTTCTATCCTGTTTCTTTCGAACATCTTAAATTAGTCTTTAGCTATAAGTGAAAACTTGTAATTGGCTCTCTGATGACTAATCTGCCATTTGTAGTTGTACGTTTTCCATGTGTAAATAAATACTCAGGATGGATATTAAGTGATAGTTTATAAGTAGGCTTTTAGCTCCTTTCTTGAAGAAACTACGTTCCTGTTACATGCTTCCGGTGTAGCGCCAGTATGAATGACAGAATTAAATGGTTTTGAGAACTGTACTAACATGAGCATTTCTCTAGATTTTAGGAGCTCTGTAGTGATTCCGACTTCATCCCGGAGTTTTGTTGTTATTGGGTTGTTCGGAAGTTCGTCTGTAGCGTGTCAGTCTGATACACACGGATCATCTGCACTATGAATATAAATACTTTTATAACTTTTGAAGAAAACATCTATTAGATAACACAATGAACTAATTTGTTAGTTATTGAAAATGTAATGTTAGATTAGGAGGTTTTCAGGAAACATCACAAGTAAATAAATCATAAATAAAAATATACAAGAAAATCAAAGTTTTGCAAGAAGCAAGGATGCCTGGACACGTGAACGATCAAGCAGTTAACACGTACATGACTCAATGTAAAGTTGCAATGTGACCACGACATGATAGTTCTCTTCCGCTCGTCATGTCTCCAGTTGAATGCACCCAATTGTACATTTAATACAGAAATAACTATGTCAATGGAAAATTGTTAAATTTATTAAGCAAGTCATTTGGTCATTATTTTGATTCATCCGTCTCGAAGTTTCGTGTTTTGTCAGTTCTTTTTATGTAGATCTAGATGCTTGTTCCATATATATCGTATACGATTTCACAGGTTGAACATCTCAATTATCTATACTATTGTTATGAAGTTGAAGATGTTGTTTGTTTGTTAATATCAGAAAGTACTGGTTTGGTTTCAAGGACGGCTATCATTACGCAACGATCATAAGGAGCAGTATCGGTGAAATATGTTGCAAACCCAAGGGAAAATTATTCCTTTTAAGTTTCACAAACACAAACAAGTATCAAATAATTGTCTATAAAAGTCCTAAAAAAGGCCGCGAGGTCTTTAAAGGCTAGCTATAATCTGTTCTATAATAAACAAATTTGTTACCTATGTACAAGTATAACATCACGCTACTGGCAATAGAAGACACAGACGTGATCATTACATCATCATTTTGGGTCTCCTACCCGTGCCCAGGACTGGAACATTATGGGGTGTTGATGTTAATTACAGATTTAAATATTCACATGTCTTGAAATAACACTAAAAATCTAAATAAAATTATTAGCAGACTGATTACCCTTTTTTTTTTTTTTTTTTTACGTGTGGAAATCCCCGCGGACCGTCACCCCGTCGGGGCTTACGGCGGGGTGGTTTGTCGGACTCGAACCGACTAAAACCACACGGTGTGACCCTCTCTGCGCCTTTGTATTGGAAGGAGTCCAGGGAGGGGATTTCGGGGCGCCGGCGGCGGATCGGGTCCGATTGGATGGAATCCTCCCGGGCCTTCTCCGCCACCTCCTTCTGCAAGATTACGTCCTCGCAGAAGGTTGCGACCGCGGTAAAACAACTGTCGCTGCCGGCCATCGATCTTATGACGGCCGGCAGCGAGAGATCCCCTCCGATGACTGCAGTGAGGACGCGGCGCTGCGCCGCCCAAGCGGGGCAGACCGCCAGCGTGTGCTGGGCCGTGTCCTCACTGCAGTCGCAGTGGTGGCAGGCGGGACTCGGTTCCCTCCTAGCGACCGAGTGCAGGTACTTTCCGAAGCAACCGTGCCCGGAAAGTACCTGCGTCAGCCGGAAGGAAAGGGTCCCGTGCTGCCGCCCTGCCCACTCCTCGATGACCGGCTGAAGAGCCTCCACGGCGGCGAAGCCAGCGCGTAGGGTCTCCAGCCGGAGCGACCATCTCACCATGGTGGCTCGGCGAGCGGCTTCGCGGACGGACGGACGGACGGAGGGCGAAATCCGCTCTCCGCCCGGAAGTCAGCCACTCGCCGATAAACTTCCGCCTCCAAATCCCACGGGGAGACTGATTACCCTGTCATAAGCTTTGCCAAGCCCTTGAGCAGACTGCCGTGTGTGATACGTGCCAGCTATTAATATTGTTTTAGATTTGGAGGTAGATATTGGAGGTAGTGGAGCCACGCGGATTTTACCGGGGCCGGCTCGACCTAGGCAGTACCACCCTCACTTATAAGACCATCCTAATAATGATAGTATTCTTGTTGTTGTATTTCGTTGATAAGTGTGAGACCGGAGGCCCTATTATTCTGCATCATTCTCCCGGTCTCCGAAGGCCGGGAGAATGATGCAGAAACATCTGACCTGGCCGCCATGCCATGGGTTACCATGCTGCATTGCCTACCCTCACAACGAGGATGGTAACCCCTACTCCTGGATTCTACTCATGCTTTCCATCAGGCAGAGTAGAGTCACTATGCTTGAACATCAAAAAAGATTTTATATTCTGAAAGACAGTGTTTTCTAACCTTTTCAATATTATTAGCCCCGTGACTTATTAGGAAAACTGATTTTCCCAACCGCCCGCTGATTGACTTTCTCAATTCAAGCATGTACAACCATCTTTGTTATTCATAAATCGCACAACAGCCTTACTTACAAATTTCAGTCAGTTACATTGATTAGTAGTGTAAATATTTTTTTTGTTAGGAGTATCTAACAAAAAAAATAGTTAATGTTAGTTAGGTGTGACGTCATTTACGTCTTAAGTGTAGTGTTTTGAACAAGTCCTCTGTAGCATCGGTGAACAATTTTGGTAAAATAATAACAACAACATATACGTAATAGAAATATAAAAATCGAAGTCAGACCAGTAGGTACATCATTTATTAGGAATAGATTTCTTTAAAATTTTTTTTAACTGCAATACTCGGACAGATTACGGTAACAGTTTAAAAATACGGAGTGTTACCAACTCTATTCATCTCGTGCATATCCTAAGAATCAACTATGGAAGCAAATTACATGGGACAACAGCATTGCAAAGGAAAACTTGATACATACCCTATAGGTACTAATGAACATAACGTGCTTCATCATCATCATCATCAACAGCCTTCAACAGTCCACTGCTGGACATAGGCCCCTCCTTAGAAAGGAGGTTTTGGCCTACTATACCACGCTGGCCAGACGGGTTGTTACCATCTTTTAATTTATAACGTGCTTAGTAGGCTAAAACTTTCTTTCTAAGGACACCAGATATATATATCCCAGAGGCTACTGATAGAAGACGATAATTTCAATGTAACAACTGTGTACTTACAACCCTATATACGGCGACTGCCTTGGTGGTAGCTATTGTGACTGCTGCGCTAGAGGTCTCAGGTTCGATTCCCAGGTCGGACCAAATGTTTGTGTGATCCACAAATATTTGTTTTGGGTATTTTCTATGTCTAATGTGTATGTATTTACAAAAAAAGTATGTTTATGTATTTATATCAGTTTCTAGTACCCATCATACAAGCTCTGCTTAGTTTCGGACTAGATGGCGTTTTGTGTAAAATGTCCGAAATATTTATATAAATCCGTCTAATAGAGTAGTTAAATTGGGTATGTTAATTGGAGCGAAGAACTTTCAGCACAAATTTTGCGAATTAATGACGAACTTTATAATAATTATTAACTGACCATAATATTCTTCTTACAGTTATGGCTGACACTCGGAGCGTCGCTGTCATTTCTAGTCATTGGACTTGTGAGGGGCTACTCGGCATCTGCAATCCCATCGATCGAAGATAACGACCCTGCAATTATTCAAAGCAGTGAACAGAAATCTTGGATAGGTAATAAATTTACCGTAATAATAAAAAAACTGTCACAGAATGAGCCCGATAGTCAGTATTAACCATGGAGCGAATACAGAGAGGAATGGGCATAAGCAGATGTGCACCGTGATTAAGGATGAGTCTTGACGTCGTGATGACGTCAAGACTCATCTTCAAGAATCATCACTCATCATCACACACATCATCACTCAAGAAAGTTGATACGGCTTGTAACTGTAGACTGTCAACGTTAATAGTCTAGAACAGAACGTCTCTTATATTTTCTGTATTTAAAGAAATAACCTGTAAATTGTTATATTTTATGATGAAAAAAGTACTCGGACATAAGTTCTTGACTATAAATATGCTCCCATAGGAGTGTTAATCATACGTGTAAACTTAACATTTTTGCTGACTTACTTAATTAAAATTGCATTGTTAAGAACGACTCAAAATTAATATTTATTAAATTATTACCAACATGAGAGACTTTTGACATATAGTTCACATTGTCTTGTAATATATGTCTGACACAGAGGCGTAGAATTCTAGAACAGTGACCTTCGCCGATTATACGACAGTGGGTGGACACCCTAATTTAGCAAACAATTTAAAACTGTCTATTTCCGTGACCTAATGTGCGATTTTAGTGATGTCTTTATTAGGTTAACTCCTTCAATTATATAACAAGTTTGTGGTGGTTCCGTGTATATTAGTTTCATCAAGTTTTTCAATATCACTAAAGAGAAATTATGTCAACTTATTAAAATGAAAAAAAACCCATGTGGCTGTCAGGTCACGCATATTAATTCATTATTTTAGTTCAAAGTTTTCAAAGTAAACGCATTTTACAAGTTAGATACCTATCCTAAACTCAAAAATGTATCTAAGCCGTTATCATTTTTTATTATCTAATCCTATCACATGGACTAACTGCCACCATTTTTTTTTAATTATACAAAAACGGGTAGTTTAAAGTTTAAAAACTTGCAAACGGATACCCCGTTAATCAATAATTTAAACTTTTCAATGTTTAAAAATGATCACTCCTAAATTGATAACTCAAACAATTTGGTAGACGAAAAAAACACATATCTATGCAGAGTACTATATTTCTGGCACTAACCGTAACTGGCAAAACCACCAAATTAAATTGTTCTTCCTAGCCTTGTTCCCAATATTATTTGGGGTTGGCTACAAGTTCAACCGGTTTTACCTGAATATCAGTTTTTCCTCGGAGCGACTGGCCTCGGACCTCCGCAACCCTAAGGAAGAACTCGACGGTTGAACTAGTTGTCAGTAAATTTGAGGGCACTGACTTCCCAATAAAGATTGCCATAGATGTTCTTGACAACCGGGACTAAAGGCTTTTTTTTTCTATTTTGCTATCCTTAAAATTGTTTTTTTTTTTCCTAAATTTATATAGAACTAACCAAGAGTATTATGAAAATCGATCTACTTTGTAAAAATAGATCGATTTTCATATATACTACTAGCTACAAGAAATATTATACGAGGTTGGAACCTCGTATAATATTTCTTGTAGCCTTTGATGTTAGATAGTGGGGACGAGGACCAAATGATAATCTATAAAATGAGAAAAGTAATGCATTAAATATGTTTGTACTTAAAGCAAATTGAATTCGCAGGTGCAATCCCGCCTCTGGGTGCGTTTATGGGCAGTATGCTGTCAGGTGCTCTAATGGAGCGCGTGGGTCGCAAACGCACGCTACAACTAACCTCACCGATATGGGTAGCATCGTGGTTAATACTAGGTTTCGCTAAATACTACCCACTGTTGCTGCTCGGAAGGATTATTTGTGGCGTTGGAGTCGGATTCGTTTTGGCCCCTGCACAAGTATATGTAAGTACAAGCTGTTTCTCATACTTTTAGTAGACTGCAATCTTTTTTTGTTTCAAATTACTTTTTCGTTTTAAAAATGAAAACTCTTGCATTAGAAATGCATTAGGTCAGGTAATCAGATTAGTTTACACAAGAGAAAAAACGCCTAGGCTCTTTAAAAAACTTAAAGTTATATTTTGGACATCTTGCACATTACGTCATCTAGTCCCAAACTAAGCAAATAATAATACAAACTCCCAAACTCAGAAACCGAAATTTGATCCAGCCCGGATCAGCAGCCGCATACGCTAACCAAAACCAACAAGGCACTCAAAACGTATATATGGTACTAGAATGTGTAAATAATATATATCATTCCAGAATTTTTTAACGAGTTGCCAGATGAGATTGTTTGTGCATACATCGCCGGCCGAACTCACCTAAAAAATATTGAAAAATGCTTCCTAACACAGGTGAACACAACATCAAAATCGATTCTAGCATATACATACCTGTAGTATATGCTAGAATCGATTTTGATGTTGTGTTGAGTTAGCGGATCCCTAATGAATAAAAACCTTCACAGTTTAAGCAAATAGTTGCCATCATCGTTATTAAATGAACACAGTAATGTTTTGTCCATGGAAAAATTAATTAATGTAAATGATATTTAAAAATTTCTTAACCATCACTTTTCAACTTAAATATTCCATTTCACTAGGTATTACCTAGATTTGTCGAATAGCTTACTATAGACGGTTTAATGACTTAATTGATTGTGGTGACAAATATTTAAACAGAACTCATTTTATTTGCTTTTGTTTCGTATAAATTAATTTCTAAAACTAATATCTTGATGAATATTAATAACGTCTTTGATTCGTCGTGCGTGAAAAGATAACAGATATTAATAGTCTGAATATACTAATTAATACCAGATTACGACAAGTTCAATACAATATAGAAGGGAACAGAATAATCAAGAATGTTTATTCAAGAATTTAATGAAACCGAAGCATTCACGGCAACAGCAAATAGAATATTCCACTTTTTCCTTGTCATTTAATCTTATTTTCATATTTATTTGTATAGTTAAACTTACTGCAAATGTTGTACAATGGCGGATTTAATGCCATGAGGCATTATCTACCAGTCAACCTTCAGGCGATGTAGAAATATGATGCGGTAGGTGTAGTAAAGAAATACACAAATAATAATGCTAAGTAGATCATACGAACTGTTCTTTTATACGAGAACCAAGCTCACAACACTCAACGCGATAGAAATTGACTTTAGGACCGCTACGTTTTCCTTGTAATCGAATATTAGGGACTTTCTACTTCACTACTTTGGTTTTGCTCTACCAGTGACTACTTATTTAAGAGTGCTTTTTTGAAAATAAGTTAATTAGACTGCACGATTCACTTTGAGTGATCCACAATTGGTTGTTCTTTGTGTGGGTATGTTTGTAAAGTCCCTCGCGATACAGAATGTATAGTGAGTGTTGTGTAGTGAGTGAATGTGTAGTGAGAGTTGTCTTATAAATAAAATATCTGATAAAGCAAGTAAAGCGTTTGCCAGAAGTAGCAATCAATTTAACATTAGTGGAAATACTACTATTTTTTGTCCCGTTATATTCCTCCCAGCTTTCCAAGTGCAGCAAGTGATGAGCACGGAGACATCAACTCAAGTACTAGGTGAAATCCAAGTTCTGTAGACTGACTGTTTCCGGGGTTTTTTTAAAGCCTGTATTTCATATATGATTCACAAAGATGCCAGTATGACAACCAGGCTAAGACTTGACGTGCATTTCGAGACGTGGAAAGGTACACTGTATTATGAAATAGTCACACATCCCTAGACAGACCTGGCTAGTCTTGCTTAACTTAGCATATTATCTCTTTTAATAATAATTATCCTAGTAAGTGTTATGTAATAATAACTGTGTATTAGTGGTAAATATATGGGTATGGGTATAAATAATCCAACCAAGCTCCACTAAGATGTGACGTCATTTATCCAGGATACTACTGAACATAATATTGCTGTTTATCTAAGCGCACTTATCAGATGTATCAATAACACAAGAAGTCACTATGAATGTTCGATGAACTTGTCTATTCATTTGCTCTCAGATAATGGAACATTATGGTACAAAGGTACAAAATGGTCTTGTTTTAAATAAGAATTGCGTCAGTATTTTAATATGGATGCAGATAGCCATAAATTTATCTCCAGTGTTTTAAGTACATAGAACTTATACGTTTCATTTCACATCAACAGCTTTTAACAGTCTAGTATTGACTGATCATATATTCCTTAGACCTACTATACCACTTGTACAGACGGGAAAGTGTAGAATTTATTTCAAGATTTCCGTCTCTTTGCAGTGTTGTTCGGCATAGTTTGCTTCTTAGTCGCCTCTTGCGATACCCAAGGTGTAAAGAGGGGTGGTTATACTCCAAATTCTTTATTCTTTACCATAGGAAATCATCCAATATAATCACATAATAATCTTATCCAGCAAACACATCAATGCAAAAAAAATATGAGTATTTACATTGACTGTATGAAAAATAAAATATTTAAAAATTCGGTTCACAAATGAGACTAAAATATCATTGTAAATATATAAAGAAAAAATCTGGAGGTTTGTAACCTTCTGTATCTTTAAAATGGGTTAAAAATATTTAGTGGTATAAAACCATGCCACAAAATTTTCAAAGTATACGAGTCTGTCTGATGTTATCACTGTAATCTGATTACGTAATCAAAAGACGTATTCGACGTTGTGGATGTAACAGCAGTGTGTTAAAAGAAAAAGTGACCAGTGTCACTTTTACAGCCTGTATGAATCAAACAAATTATATAAATACTAGCTGACCTGACGAAATTCATACCGGAAATACCGCCTTAGAATAATCAAATTTCGTATTTAATTAATAGCTGATGATGACACGCCGTCAGCAACGCTACCTACCGAGTCTAATTATGTTTTCAGACCATGCAGAAATTCAGGGAAATATACACACAAAATTTTATGTCAATCGTTTCAGCCGTTTAGATGGCAATAGGTGACAAACAAACGTATAGAATATAAATGTGTGTTTAGAACACTTTTTTTTATATAACTATAAATCCTCCTTTACTATTCATAAGTTATACTATGAGAATCGTCAAGCTTCTTCTTCCTCGACATCCTAGCCTTTATTATTCTCAAGACTATTTAGGGCCGACTACTAGTTCAACCGGGTTCACATGTATTTCAGTTTTTACACGGAGCGACTAGCATCGGATCTCCGCAACCCTGAGGGTGAACTGAAATTCGAAGATTGAACTATCTATATTGATATATTGAAAATCGTGAAGCATAGCCTGATTTATTGTTTGAGTAATATTGCATTCATTGAGGGCTTATGTATTATATTTATGTAGGAAGTATTTGTGTATTATTAATATCAAGTACCTGTGTTATAGGTAAGCGAATGTTGCGACCCCGAGATCCGCGGCCGTTTGGGTTCATTACCAACACTTTCCATGTGCTTCGGTATTATAATATCATATGTAAGTGGAAGTGTACTCTACTGGAGGTACCTCGCTTTCTTGTCCGCTGTGTTCTGTGGTACGTATTTATTATCAACACTAGTAACTACGTTTGCTAATCAACGCTTTTTAAAGTTATGAGAAGTTACATACCAGTACGTAGACGAAAATTCCGACAATTCACTTAATTTGTCAGTAGTTTATTCAGAAACTGTAGTACATATTTGCATTCATATTTCTAAATATTACATTCTTTGACATAGTTAACGAGAAAATAATAATAAGATGATGATATTCATTATATTCATATCATATCATCATCACTGTTATAATTCTTAAGATAGTAGAGCTACATTGATTTCATCACGAATAGGCCAGCTTGATCGGGGCGGTACTACTTTGCATAGAAGGTGAACCTAGAATGACAGCATTTGTGCTGTTGTATTTCAGTAGTGATTGTGAAATCGGAGGCTCAGTGATGCAGGAGAATCTCACTAAGCCGTCATAGTATGTAGTAGAGTTACTTTAATGGACTTAAATATAAAAAAAAAATCATCTCAGTTTAAAGGCCTGGACAAGCCTTTCAACAACAACCAGTTCTGTACTGTTTGCATCCAATGGTTTCTCGCGACCTTCACCAGATTTCTATTAATTTGTAAATACTGGCAAAATTTAAATTGAATTCGTTAATAATTATAAATAGAATTACTAATTTCTAATACTTTTAAATCTGAAAACCAAAATGAAAGTATAATTAGGTTGAAGGACTCATCGAATGATTGTGCAAAATAGAAATAATAACTAAGGTAGTTTTTAATGTTACAATAATTTGTTTCCAGTGGCATTATTTGTAGTACTATTACCTCTACCCGAATCTCCCGTATGGCTGCAAAAGAAAGGATTAGACGCAACCGAATCCATCAAATGGCTACATTTGTCAGCGCGAGCAACTGCTACGGTTAAGGAAGACAATAATGAGTAATTACCTATTACTTTTTGTGAACTCGGCTGTGGTGATTTATTGTGTTTAGATCGAGTAAAAAATATCATCAACGTTTTAAAGTGATCTTTTGTGAGTAAGGAGGTCTGGTTAACACAGATTACTGAATAATAAAGTAGCTTAATCGTTTACGTTTTTTATAGTTTAAGCACTTAGCATTTCAAGAATAATGTTGCTTGCAATTTAATACGCCAGATAGAATTACGTAATGCAATATTTCTTTTCACTACACATATACATACATTATAAGAGATTTAAGAATACTAAAATATATTATAAGAACATTAGTTTCGATTTTGAATTCATTTTAATCCATACTATAATATATACTATTGTTAGAGTCCAGAAGTGAAAAATAATAAAAATAATTATAATTCTAAACAATTTACTTTAATTCTAAACAATTTATTTCATTAATTACAAAATAATCTTAGAAATGCAATTAGACACAAACAACCGTTAATTAAGTAACGAATCTAAACACATTACAGTTAGATAGACAGCAAGGGCGGTCACATAGGGCTGTACTAGCTGTTAGACAGTTTTCCTCGCACCCACCGCAATTCAGACAGTACTAACTTGTCAAAGACAGCTTTCCACATCTGTTAACAGAGTAGTACTAATTGTCCAAAGACAATGATCCACACTCCGCGACGCATTCGTCAGAAATGCGTACCGATACAACAGATCACTCCTATTTATAACCAAGTGCAGTGAAGTGATGGCGCCACAAAAATGACAACTACCGCCGTTGTGGCTTATACGGCCTCTCCTGACACCCTGACGTCCTCGGCAGGTCCGGATGACCACACTTCTTCATTGTTCTCATTCGCGGTTACTGGAACATGTACAAAAATAAAAGTTTATTGGACGCCTCTGTAAGTACATCATCGTCCAATTGGTCAGTTACTAAAAACAGTTATCAAATTTAGCGTAAACAGTTAGAGTTAACGAATAGTTTTACAAGATAATAACAGTTAACACGAATAAGAAAGGTTCAAACCTCCAAGGAAAAGAGTGAAAGATTATTTATAATCCGCGCCAGATTAGAAACAAACAGTCACTGTTAGATACATTTAAAATAAAACTAGAAACTTAGTACTAACACAAGAGTAGACTTCAGCATGAAGGTCTACCGTTACCATAAGAACCATAATATCATAAGAACAGTTATCTGAAGTGTGTGTCTTAAACATTTAAACTTAAAATTAACAAGACCACGAGTTTGGGGCTGGTTACCCTGTCCATGGGTCTTAAACCTCTCTCATCAAGACCACGAGTTTGGGGCTGGTTACCCTGTCCATGGGCCTTAAACCTCTCTCATCAAGACCACGAGTTTGGGGCTGGTTACCCTGTCCATGGGCCTTAAATCTCTCTCAACAAGACCACGAGTTTGGGGCTGGTTACCCTGTCCATGGGTCTTAAACCTCTCTCAACAAGACCACGAGTTTGGGGCTGGTTACCCTGTCCATGGGCCTTAAACCTCTCTCATCAAGACCACGAGTTTGGGGCTGGTTACCCTGTCCATGGGTCTTACCTCTCTCAACAAGACCACGAGTTTGGGGCTGGTTACCCTGTCCATGGGTCTTAAACCTCTCATCAAGACCACGAGTTTGGGGCTGGTTACCCTGTCCATGGGTCTTACCTCTCTCAACAAGACCACGAGTTTGGGGCTGGTTACCCTGTCCATGGGTCCATTCCAATATACACACCTCATGCTCTCCACCATCCGCCATACATTGCACCACACCTCACGCACACGGGGATCAGGCCGAAGATTGCGTCTCGTACACACGGTGAACAGGCGGAAGGTTGCATCTCGGGCACACGGAGAACAGACCGCAGGTCCGCTTATCACTGAGCGGCATGCAGGACGCAAGTCCGCACCTCACGATACAGCGAGCAGGCCGCAAGTCTGCGCCTCACCAGGCAGCAGCAGACACCAGGTCACAGCCCGGGCTCGGCTCGCGTAGACTGCACCTTGCACAGTGACGAGGCTCTCAATGCATCGTTATCATCTAAGGAAAGCATGAAAAATTGCATTAGTTTTGAATACGGTATTACTTTAACGTCACCAATATGCTTCATTATCGTCATGAATAATCAGAGCTTTTAGAAGGCGACACTAGCAAGCAAAGCTTTTAGGATATTTAAAAATAACAGTGCCCTCAGTATGTACGCAGTAATATCGTCAAGAATGTTACTAACTTTCGCATATCTCTCAGGACGCAAGACCCGGAGGATGTCAGAAAATGTTACAGAAGTCTCACGGTACTCGGTTAAGGATGTTCCCAATAATCGCAAAGCTCTTAGGATATGATACCGGGTCACCAGTTTTGGTTATGTCTGCAGCTTGACGATTGTCGTCAAGCAAACCCGAAACATGTCCAAGTATGCCCACGCAGTGAATTCGAGTTCAGACTAATTGCCCTCAAAGTCATTTTATGAACCAGGGCTTGTCCGACAGGTGTCGTTCAATCACTTACTGTAATAAGCCACCGTCTGCTTATAGTCGATCGTCTCGAGTCTGTAGTTAAACCTTACCATTTTAACCTTTTTACCTTTCTGCTACGGCGGCCAGTCCCAATGGTGAGCAACCAAAAACACAGTAGACACTACAGCACGCAAGTACTTGTCTAACACAGGTGTACGCCTTTGGTTCGATGAGACGGCCACCCAACATGACCCGAAAGAGATCAGGCGTAGGACCGTCGACTCTTTGTACTCATTCGAGTCACGGAGCGTTGACCACAACTTTTAAACTTCGGGCCGTAACAAGCATATCTATAATTAGAAGTACACAGTATTATTAGTTATTGTTTGTTCAACCCAGAAATCGAACCTATATTGAACAGTAGTCTCATACACTAACTGTCGACCCAACAAAGCAGTCGAAACCATCACTGGTACTGACGTTTCAATAAGTACCTCTGTCAGGAAGAAAGATCACAATAACCTGAGCTGGCTCGTAACGTGCTTATGAACATGTTATTAATCTTGATCCTATATGAATGTCAGACCTTTACGATCAAGTTTGCTACAATGATTTTGTGTATGATCTTAAAATTTAACACCTGAAATAACCAGTCAGGCATGAGGATTATCTTTCCGGAACACTAATTGGTACTCTCACAATGACTAGTGCTTAAACCTCATTTTAGCTCGGTCTAACCTGACCATTAATCATTATTGTTACACAAACAACATAACATAGTTCATTTAATACCTGACACTAGTGAGGGTATTTAAAACCTTTCAAAATGTTTCTATAACATCAAGAATAGCATGCTTAAGTAGACGTACTATTAAGATCGATAGACATGCAGTCTTTACCGGTATCAATACTTTGCATTTCGATAAACATTAAAACATAACTAACAAACGATATGTTTTGCTTTATCATACGAGATCTTTCTTTAACATTTACAATTTGTTGTTGATGTTGTGTAAAACCTATTAGATTACATTTAAAATATGAAGTTTTAGTTTGGAGTCCACTATAGAAGGTTCATAGAAGTTTCTTTACTTTTTTTTTTCTTTGAACCATTAATAACAAGTGAAGTCACTTTCGTACTACCTACTCTGAACTATTAAATAAATTTAACATCATATCTTTAGAATTTAAACATTTACCACTGTTATAACGCTTCATAGATTTTACAATAACAGTGGACTAATGCAATCACCAGTAAATAATGTGACATAGTACATCTACCGGCGGATGATAAGAGTTCCTCAAGCTGTTTTAAATAGGCTCCGTCAGGACTAGCTCTGCTGTCCACGCACCCTTCTGCCGTATTGTGAATAGTTACATCACACGTTTATATACTCCCGATTTATTTGCTCTCACCAACCACTAATATAAAAGAATAGCCCATTCATCGAATTATCAAAATAAAAATTAGAAATGTAATTGATCATCAACTATTTCTTGTTGTCATTTTTTTTTTTTGATCATCCCTACTATTATTACTATTAAGTGCGAAAGTAACTGTCTGTCTGTCTGTTACGTTTTTACGCCTAAACCGCTAAACCGGTTTTGATGAATTTTGGAACTCAAATAGTTTAGAACCTGAGAAAGGACATCATACACGCGGGCGGAGCCGCTGGCTAAAGCTAGTTGTTTAATAATGGTCATTTCAATTTTTAAATTTACGGAGAAACATCTAGTAACTTGGTGTACACACTGTAAATTGTTATAATCTGACAAGTATCTATTTTTCGTTTCCATAAATAAAAGTTAAACAGACTAATCACAACGTGTGTGGGTATTATGTCCCGTCACACTTGCTGTGTCAGTGTAACATTTTAAGTAAATGGATAAAAGTTACTTGACCTTTAAGTAATAAGTTCGGGTTGCATTAGGCAGCCACTACAACTGCTATTATTCGTCATTCCTTCGTTAAAAATAGTTCGTAACCATAGCAAAGAACGCCTACTTGATTATGCACAGGTGGGGTAGTTACAAACATCCGTTTGAGCGCTATTCACTATTTACGTTATACCAAATATTCGCAATAAATGCGAAAGTAACCGTCTGTTACGCTTTCACGCCAAAACCACTGAACCGATTTTGATGACATTTGGTATAAAGATAGAAACATACACGCGGGCAATAGCTAGTACCAAATATTCGCAATAACAAAAGGTATGAGATGAGGTCATTGTTAAAACTAAACCAACTACTTAAGCCCTTTTGTTAAGCCACAGCTTTGCATCAGCCCTAAGGCATTTTCGTATACGCGCCAAACAGTCATTTTTTCATCATTTTAAATTGCGCACACAATTCACTTTTGTACACTACATATCAAAATTATGTGAAAATAAATCACAACTCAACATGTAATATGATTTGATCTTACCAGTACAGCGTCAAGCACAACTCACAAGTTTTTCTTAACTGAACCTTCTAACCTTCTCTCATTACCGTGTCGGCACTGGTGGACCACATTGTACACCTTGTACATTGGCACGGATGCAGTTTCCATCGCTTAGCACAATGTTTACTAACTGGAAAGAAAGCGTTATACACACGAACACACATGTGGTACAAATACCCTCATTATTTTATTAAAATAATCGTTTTAAAACCGTTTGTAATTGACACTAAAAACCAAATATAGAAGTCGTCACTTCCTTTACGATTTTTATATTTGCTATGTTTTGACTTTGTTTTGATTTTTGACTGATTTAGTTTTGATTTTTGACTTTGATTTAGAGCGGATAAGAATATCACAAAAGTCGGATTCCCTTATTAAAAATCACAACGAACACTGAATTTCGATAGCGTTCAAATGAGCACTAATAGTGTGCAATGCCTTTTTTTTTAACGAACGATCGCGTTTATCGTTCCCGGGACCTCTGCGGCGAATCACTGCGTATATTCACTTTGGTTCTATATGACAGCGCGATCTATTGTGCATTTGTCAATGCTCTCTATCGTAAGACACACCTAGATAATGAAGTATAGGCAAATTAAATGAAAATATCTAACTAAATGTCGGTAGTTGATCGTTTCCCAAATATTGAAATTTAATAATTTGTGAACGTAGATCGATCCAACTTCTGATGTTAGAGTCCAGAAGTGAAAAATAATAAAAATAATTATAATTCTAAACAATTTACTTTAATTCTAAACAATTTATTTCATTAATTACAAAATAATCTTAGAAATGCAATTAGACACAAACAACCGTTAATTAAGTAACGAATCTAAACACATTACAGTTAGATAGACAGCAAGGGCGGTCACATAGGGCTGTACTAGCTGTTAGACAGTTTTCCTCGCACCCACCGCAATTCAGACAGTACTAACTTGTCAAAGACAGCTTTCCACATCTGTTAACAGAGTAGTACTAATTGTCCAAAGACAATGATCCACACTCCGCGACGCATTCGTCAGAAATGCGTACCGATACAACAGATCACTCCTATTTATAACCAAGTGCAGTGAAGTGATGGCGCCACAAAAATGACAACTACCGCCGTTGTGGCTTATACTATTTATACTATATACTATTAATATTATAAATGCGAAAGTAACTCTGTCTGTCTGTCTGTCTGTTACGCTTTCACGCCTAAACCACTGAACCGATTTTGATGAAATTTGGTACGAAGATAGAACTGAACTTGGGAAAGGACATAGGCTACTTTTTACTGCAATAATCGAGATAAAAAGGCCAAAGCTAGGTGATTATAAAAATACATAAATCGTAGGTATCAAAATCTATCACTGTTTATCTCCTGTCAAAACTTCACAGGTTGCTAGGCATAACACACTTGCATGGCAACCATAATGATAGTTTGTAAATGACATATAGAGCAGTAGATCAGGGTAGATAATTTTTGTAAACAAATAAAAGTATAGTACGTTGAAACCTATTGAATAAAAAGAAAAATAATTTACGGGCGATCTGAGCTCGGGAAGGGATAGGGGGGAGGTTTTCGGGTTCTTTAAGTGGGGTGTGAAAAAGCATCTCACTAAGCCGCCATAGTGTGGGCCGCCATACATTATTGTCTGCATTCGCAGCAAGTGTGGTAGCCCCGACTCTTGGATTCTGCTCATGCTTTCCATCAGGCAGGGTAGAGTCACTTTGGAAGGCTAAATATATAAAACAAAGGGTAAAAAACGGTTTATCTCAATTTCCGGCAAAACAACAAGCCCTATGGAAAAAAGTTAAATGGCAAAGTTGTAGGTAATTACAAGATCTACAACTTTTTAGGGTTTCATAGTTTATGACTTCGAACCCTTATAGATTCGTCATGCCCTTCTGTCCGTCCGTCCGTCCGTCCTCGACTTACCGTCCAAACGGTAAGTGCTAGAAAGGTTAAACTTTGCATGAATATGTATTGTAATTACGTCGATGAATTGCTACAATAAAATTATGAAAAATAATTTTGTTAAGGGTACCTCCTCTACACGTAAAGTGGGGATGTTATTTTTTTCTCGCGGCTACCCCATCATGTGGGGTATCATTATATAGGTATTTTAAAAACATTACAGGGTTGTTCAGACGATTTTTTTATTTAGGTATCCGTTTGCGGGAAATTCCACTTTAAAGGCCACTTTTTTGTAAAAGCAGGGCGTCCCCACCCCCCTCTAAAAACTAACCGCCAGCTCAAAAAATCTGGAAAAATGCGTGAAAGTGGTCCATATAAACTTTAAGTTTAACTGAAAACTATAACGAATTAGATGACTTTGTTAGTTCAGGAGTTATAGAGGCTTAACTTCTACAATGTGCTTACTTGGAAAACGTCATACAAAATTAACGCATTAATACGTAAACATAACAATTATCCAATGAATACAATTTCTAATCCACGTATCATTATGGGTGACTGACGAACCCTTTCCTGTGCGAGGCCTGACACGCACTTGGCTGATTTTTTATTTACACTTTTTCACTTAACCTCTAATTATTTGTAAAAATTAAAAAAGCCCAGTTTTTGGTTTTTTATTTTTATCTTTTACAAATAAAATTATTTTTAAACGAAGTTTAGTGAAAATTTACCTTTTTATGTCCCGAATACACTGTAATTTATTTGATTTGAAATATTTATTTT
Organism: Phragmatobia fuliginosa; assembly: GCA_932526445.1. NCBI lineage: Eukaryota > Metazoa > Arthropoda > Insecta > Lepidoptera > Erebidae > Phragmatobia > Phragmatobia fuliginosa. Next base: position 6,161,288 of record OW052064.1, on the reverse strand, counting down.
TTCACCCTATTTTGACTTAATATCGAAAATTCACCCGACAAAATATGTACTTTTTAAAAAAAATAGGGGTGTTTTCTCTTTGATGAAATCTCCACTTTCCGATGGTGTAATCCCTACTTATATTTTAAATGCGAAAGTAACTCTGTCTGTCTGTTACGCTTTCACGCTTAAGGCGATTCACACACTGGCGACGCGCCCACGCGCATATGCGCGGGGCAGCAGATCCCGAATCTGCTAGCGGCACGCGCTCACGCGTCGTAGCGCGTTTTTGGTTTGTGGGACCTGGCGTGTTTTTTATACTAATCGATGTACTTGCATACAATATTAAAATCTGCCACTCCGCGCTACGCGACGGGGCGAGGCTTTGTGTGAATGGCCTAAACCACTGAACCGATTTTGATGAAATTTGGTATGAAGATAGGAACTGAACTTGGAAAAGTACATAGGATACTTTTTACCGTGAAAATAAAGGTAAAAGGGTTTGAAATAGGGGACGAAAGTTTGTGTCGAAGTTCCTTATTATCAAACATAAAATCATGTAATCATACTAGCTTTCCACGCGGGCAAAGCCGCGGGCGGAAAGCTAGTATTTTTATATTTGGTTCAATATTGCAAATCATTTAACACTGGCTTACATCTTATTCAACTCAAGGTGATTCTACATTATCTTGTGAAGTAGTTATAAAGTTAATACACTGTAATTTATCTTAAAATATTACTTAATTAAGCAAATTTACGTGTACAGCGTCTTTCTGACTTAATAATAAATAATAATCTTCCCAAGCACAATAGAGCAACATATACCTAAGCTAAGAAACCATGACAAGATTTAGATAGTCTTTGTAAAATATAAATTTATTTTATAATGTGTTTGTATGTAACTAAATCAGTTATTCATTGTGGGTGTCCATTCATATCATACCAATTCACCTCCGTGCCTTGAAAGCCGACCTCAATCGAACTGTGGAAAAATAGGCTTTGATGATGATAAATAAATAAATTAACATAAATATTTGGACAACTTACATACAACATCATCTAGTTCCAAAGTAAGCAGAGCTTGTGTTATGGGTACTAAACAACTGATATAAATACATAAACATACTTTTTTTTTGTAAATACATACAGATTATACATAGAAAAACACCCAGACTCCGAAACAAATATTTGTGGATCACACAAATATTTGGTCTGACCCGGGAATCGAACCCGAGACCTCTTGATCAGCAGCCGCACACGCTAACCACTAGACCAACAAGGCAGTCATGTATGATGATGTAAAGACAATATACCATTTGTATCTAAAAGTATATAAATTAATTAATAAAGTTCTCTTATTCTTTATACAACGAAAAACAACATCCATATATTTCTTTGATCTGTTTTTAGGGTTCCGTATTTCATGACTCGAAAACCTTATAGTTTAAAGGGATTTTTTTTTAAATAGGGCGTCCCCCTAAAAGCTAAACGGCTAACTCTAAAAATCTAAAAAAATAATATATAATGGCCTATATAAATTTCTTATTTCAGGAGTTTATAGAGGCCTGACTTATAAAATGTGCTTACTTGGAAAACTTCGTTCAAAAAACTGAAATAATAAGTAAACATAACAATTATCTGGCTGGACATGCACTTGGCTGGTTTTTTTGTAAATCAGTGTCTACGTAAATAAATAATTAACGCGGAAAAGCTAATTTCGCTAATACACTACCCTACTAAAGATTTCAGTTGCCTTGACCTATAAGGACGATAAAAAATTGTTGTGCGTCGTCATTCAGTCGCGTATGCTAGTTTGTCACATATTTCGTTTATTTTACATTCCAACTTTATTGTCTAGGACATAATATTTTATTCTTCTCAACTATCGGTGCGGTGTACAAGCGGTGTATTCAATTTCACCCTACATGTGTAATTACTTTCATTGTACTATAATACAGCTGATGAAAGAAATTTTAAAATACTCCTAGAAGTTTTAACGAAAATATTTTTAAAATTCGGCAAAATTTCGAGAACTAATATAATAATAGCCTACTATTCTTACTTGGCTGGTATTTCTTTTTATTATACTTAATTCAAAGAGAAAATGCCATCAAATTATTTTTTCCGAGGTCCCCAATTTCATCTCCACTTATCTTAATAACTACTTTATTATCTAAACAAACAGAATAGAAGTGTCTGTTTGTACTTCAAAATAACAACTTTTCATTATGATCTGCTTATACAAGTATGTATATGTATATGGTAGTCAGATATAAAAAAATATATTCTTTCAAATTTCTGTCTGTCTGTCATTTTAACTGTTCCGGCTAATCTCTGAACCGGTGAACTGATTTGGATGAGGCCTTAATGGTAGGTAATTAATGATAATAGGCCACTTAGACCTAACTTAGGCCACTCTTAGGTCTTATTCGCGGTTATTGTTGTAAAGATCCTCCTCCCTATTGCAGGATTTGTGACAAGTTTTAATTTGTTTTAGGGTCCAGCGTAGTTCGCTATATAGTCAGCTCTTACAGCAACCACGTAATGAATATAATATCATTCTCTTTCTGGCCTTTATTATTTCTACGATTATGAAAAATATAATATGTTAAAGCATAATTCCAATTTCAGGAAGTGTGAAGAACCACTTGCCCTCCCAAGCCTGTTCACACGGAAGGTGTTTTTCTCACCGATGGTGATAAGGCCTTTGATAATTGGGTTCGCGCTGTTATTGTTTCAACAGTATAGCGGTATCGATGCTGTCATCTTCTTCACCGTTGAAATATTCAGAAGCGCAGGTATGGGATCATGGATGTGATAAGCGGTTACCAGTAAGAACTTAAGTTGAGAGTAATTAACTGTTAAATCTTTATTGTGACAATTATAATGTGATTTTGATGCAAGAATACGTTTTAGGGTTTGTATTGGTAAATCGTAATTTTTATAGGCATTGAGAATTTTTCTTTCTTCTTAAACCTGCATACAGTAGTATTAGTTGGTTCAGTTGAGTCAGTTCTGGAGTTTCCTCAGTTAGTGATACTTACCTACAACCTTTGCAATACTATTACCACTGTGACTTATTAAGAAAATTGATTTTACCCCGCTGTCGTTATTGACTAATGATAGATTTGATATTTTTGTGTATTACAGGAAGCACTTTAGATGCTATGACAGCCACAATCGTAGTAGGTGTAGTCCAGTTCGTGAGTAGCGGAGTCAGTACTATGTTGGTGGATCGCGCTGGACGAAGACCTTTGCTGCTCATATCCGCAGCTATAATGAGCCTTTCTATGTTTTCCATGGGATCTTCATTCTACTTTCAGCTCAGAGATTCTGCGTGGCTGGGGTAAGTTGTTTCAAGCGCTTTGTTATTTTGGAAATTGGAAATGGTTGCCACTAGCGTTATAAATTAATTTAAATTTTAAATAATATGTATAAACATTACTTTAATACATCGCGCTGTCGAAACTTCGTCGTCTCTGAATCTTAAATATTCAACCTCCAATGGTACTTAGCGAGTGCGTATCTTACAGTTTCTAGTTGGCTGGAAAATATATTATCATTAACATACCAATGTCGCTTGATTTGATATTGGGTGCATTGTAATCCAATAAAGCCATTGTCTTAAAGGTTATTCATTAATTACAACAATAAGCTCGGTATAGGTATGGATATTTGCCGTGACCTCAACCTGCGACTCCACCACGTGAATGGTGACCACCACTCTTGAATCCTACTCATGCTATCAATCAGGTAGAGTAGTCATACAAGCAGCTAATATATAGAAAAAAAAGCGGCCAAGTGCGAGTTGGACTCGCCCATTAAGGGTTCCGTAGCAGCAAGTAACATCATATAAAAGTTCTTGTAGTTCGTTGTAACTTTCATCGATGTTTTTATACTAGTGTATTGATTGGATGAAAGGTAAATTGCGTGTTACGATTTATGACGTATTAAAAAAAAACTACATACTAGATCTCGTTCAAACCAATTTTCGTTGGTAGTTTGCATGGTAATGTACAACATATATTTTTTTTAGTTTTATCAGTCTCTTATTTTAGAAGTTAGAGGGGGGGGGGACACACATTTTTCCACTTTGGAAGTGTCTCTCGCGCAAACTATTCAGTTTAGAAAAAAATGATTTTAGAAACCTCAACATTATTTTTAAACACCTATCCATCGATACCCCACACGTATAGGTTTGATGAAAAAAAAATTTTTGAGTTTCAGTTCCAAGTATGGGGACCCCCAAAATGTATTGTTTTTTTTCTATTTTTATGTAAACATCTTAATGCGGTTCACAGAATACGTCGACTGACCAAATTTCAACAGTATAGCTCTTATAGTTTCGGAAATAATTGGGTGTGACATACGGACGGACAGACAGACAGACAGACAGACAGACTTGACGAATCTATAAGGGTTCCGTTTTTTGCCATTTGGCTACGGAACCCTAAAAACATCACATAACAGGGAATAACCCGTACATTATATATATGTTTAGAACTTGCTTTTCTTACTGCAATTAAAATAACAAAAAATTATAATAGACAATTGTTTTCCTCGTAACACAACTTAGGACATCTAAGTGTGGGTCTTAAAGATTAATACGCGTGACGAACGATGTTTTGTGCAATTAATTTCGAAATAAAATTGATGATACAACATAATACGTTTAATGACCATCAGTGATAATTGTGTACTGTAAAATATCTGTACAATATAATATTGAGGAATCACATCATTTAATTATGTGAGTATCGGATTCGAAACGTGAAACCCACAGCGTGCCGCCTTCTAAGTCGAAACCTTAGTTATCTTCTAAAATCTATTTTCGCATTATATTAGTGCCAAAACATTATCGTAGTAATTATCGAATGTCATTTATTTCAAAAACTTGTTACAAATTACTGAGAAATTATCGTCTGAATATTACAAATAACTCTGACTCCTAATTTAATACAATTCTGTCAATCAAATTTCTAACGGTATTATTTGGGTATGAAATTCACATTACTGAATGTTTTGCGTGTATATGAACCTTTTATAATAAGTACTATTACGCTATGTTATAAGTTTGACTCCACGGTTGGTCTAGTGGTCCTTACCAGGTGTTGTGGGTTCAAATCCCACATGGGAAAAAACTTTGCCGATCCACCAATTGTGCTTCTGAGTATGTGTGTTCTACGTGTTCGTTTCATATATTATTATGTTTGTAAAGTACTCCGCGATACAAAATACGTATTCGTAATGCAAGAGATGTCTTATAAAAACAATAAAATAATTATTGCTAAGTATTAAACGACTTGTGTTTATTTCAGATACCTACCTATTATCAGTTTGGTGGTGTATATGTGGGGATTTTCTCTTGGTTTTGGGGGTTTGCCATTCTTACTACTGGGTGAACTATTTCCTTCACACTATCGCTCGCAGTTGTCGGCCATGGCGAGTGGTGTCAACCTTTTGGCTATGTTTTCAGTTATCAAGTCCTATCACGCTCTCGACGTAAGTATAAATAGTGAAATTCCTACGTACTGTAATGATATAAGGCTTGTAAACGAAGTTGTTTAACTATTAACAACAAATTTCCTATGCATTTAATGAAGTTTAAGTGGTGTTACCCCTTTTATTAGGGTTCCGAAGTTCATAACTCGGAACCCTTATAGATTCGTCATGTCCGTCTGTCCGTCCGTCCGTCCGTCCGTCCGTCCTCGACTTACCGTCCAAACGGTAAGTGCTAGAAAGATGAAAGTTTGCATGAATACGTGTTGTAATTACGTCGACAAAGTGCTACAATAAAATTATGAAAAATAATTTTATTTGGGGTACCTCCCCTACACGTAAAGTGGGGATGATTTTTTTTTCTCGAGGCTACCCCATCGTGTGGGGTATCTTTAGATAGGTCTTTTAAAAACAATAAAGGGTTTCCTAGACGATTTTTTGATTTAGGTATCCGTTTGCGAGATATTTCACTTTAAAGGGCAATTTTTTGTAAAAACAGGGCGTCCCCCCCCCTCTAAAAGCTAAACGGCTGGTTCAAAAAATCTGAAAAAAATCGTGATGGTGGTCCATCTAATGAACTTTGAAGGAAAACTATAACCGATTATATGACTTTCTTAGTTCAGGAGTTATAAAGGCTTATATGGTAAAATGCGCTCACTTGGAAAACGTCATACAAAATTAACGTATTAATACGTAAACATAACAATTATCTATTGGATACGATTTTAAATCCACATACCATTATAGGTGACTGAGGAACCCTTTCCTGTGCGTGGCTTGACACGCACTTGGCCGATTTTTACCTTATTCACAGTTGATAAATTTAATCAATCACTGCTGAGATTGATAAGCAAAATGGTATTTTTATTTAATTTAATTTAAAGGATATACTTGTTTCTTTCATGTTATATCCTTTTTGTAACACAAAACTATTGAAGTAGGTAATTGTGTGGTAATATTTCTCTATTTATGAGGAAAATAGGATAATTATTTCGCATTACAAAATATACTTAATAGGAAGTTGTCGTAGTGTAATTAGTAGTTTTTGCAATATCATTATTATTAATATCTTACTGTCATCTTAGGGCCAGTTTTAGGTTGAATTTCAAAAATTGTTGGTTCAAACCCCACATCGGAAGGAACTTTATGTGATTTACATATTACTTTATACCACAAATTGTTGTACTAAATATGTATATTTAGGTGTGTATTAACTCTACTCTGCGTGATGGAAAGCATGAGTTTAATCCAGGAGTAAGGGTCACTATCCTCATATCCGCATTGACAATGCAGTATGCAGTAGTGCTGACCCTCACTATGACGGGGTAGTGAATAACAATTGCGTCATTGGGCCTATGGTCTCACACTCACCAATGAAATACGACATCACGCATGCAGTCATTTCAGGTTGGTTTTATGTGTGAGGGTAATACTGTCCCGGTCGAGCCAAAATTAGTTATTTAGTCATTCATGCTAAAATGGCTCTACTACCTAAAAAAAATTATTTTCATGTATATTTGTACAATCTTGTACAATCTAATATCCGTGTGGTGACGGATTAAGAATACAAAGTGTCACCACCCCTATTCATTACATGGGTGTCGTAAGAGGCGACTAAAGGAACAAAATAAGCAGCTAAAATCACTGCCAAGAGAAGGACAATTTGAAATAAACCCTTTACCAACCCGTCTGGCCAGCGTGGTATAGTAGGCCAAACCCTCCTTTCATAGGAGAGGCCTATGTCCAGCAGCAGACTGTTAAAGGCTGGATGATGATTGATAATGATGATTGTACAATCTACCCCGATACAATTGTTTTTTTAAAAAAACATGCTTCTGTTTAAAGTTTGTTTGCTTCTCTTGTCCATGTCAATCTTAAGTTATCCTGTGACATTGTTTCATCGATTTTCTTAACAAAAGACGCTAGTATCGATTGGATTTTCATCTAAATAGCCCATTAATTTCTTTCATATCTGTGCAATTGCTATTTGCGTTTAAAGTACTAGTTTAGATTTAATGGTTACGAATCAATGAAACTACTGTTTATTTAGTTATACGTAGGATCATATGTGTAAGCCAAATAAATTAATTGTACTTTCGAAGATTTTAATTCACAATCTCATTTGTCAGCGGGCGCTAACTCCAGCTGGTACTTTCTGGATGTATGGCTGTTTTAGTGCTGTGGCATTCTTCTTCGTGCTGTTTGTTGTCCCCGAGACCAAAGGAAAGTCACTTGCTGAAATAGAGGAGCACTTCCGAGGAACTAAGAAAGAGAAGAAGGAGGTCGTCAACATGCGAACGGTATTGTAGGCAATGTTAGCAGTGATTATGAAATAATACGAAAAATTATGATTGTTTTCGTTTTAGATGTATATATTTATTAGCAAACAATACTGATTGCTATCCGATTAATGCACAAGATTTTGATCGTAGTGGTATTATGTGCCATATTATCTCAAGAGTATTTTACTTAGCAATAGTTTAAACTAGATTATAAGACTTGTTGGAGTATAAGATATAATTTATTTTATTCACATAGTATTGAGTTTACCGCCTGAATAATGACATTAGCAATATGTCTCATTGTTTCTTTGATATAAATCCCAAATTATAACAATTACATTTATGATTTTATATAAATAAGTTACTTGAAATTTGACCACCACACTTTTTCAAAACCTATTTTGAGAAATGTAAGAATGTGTATTAGAAATGTTGTAGTTAACAATATGATATAATAAGTGTTATTTTCTAACAAAGTTTTGGGGACATTATTGACTTGAAGAAAAAACATGAAATCGTCACAATATCAATATATATATAAATAAAACTGACTGTCAGACAATACACAGACGAAATTACTAGCCGCAGGAAGCTGAAATTCGTCATGTGTGTTCCTTGAGGAGTGAGCGTAGCTGAGCACTAAGAGACTTTTGTAATATTCTACGCCTAAGGGGGTGAAAAAGGCAATCAAGTTATACATGAGAATGACACTTAAACGAAAGCTAGTAATCCTTACTATCCTTACTTTAATATTATGAATGCGAAGGTAACTAAGTAACGTATAGCACAGTCTGTCTGTCTGTCCGACTTTCCTGGCAGAACTACAGAACCAATTTGAATAAAATTTGATACACATGTGCTCTAAAGCCCGAGAAAGGTCATAGTTACTTTCTTCTGCGATAACCGACATACACGCGGGTGGAGCCGCGGGTGAAAGCTATGTACTCGTACATATATTATTTAAAAGTTGTATATCTGTGTAACTTTACTAATGTGTAATTTTACTCAAAATAAATCAATATAAGTTCGTTAGGTGGTACAAATAAACAAAATCTTTTATAACAGTATGTGGCGAAGTCATATTAATTTATCTGTATGAAAGTATGTAAAGTGTTGTTTGAATCTGAAAATAGTAACGAGAATGATTTCACGATTATGTATTAATTTTTTAATGGAATTATTGTTAATATTCTGAGTATGCATTGTTGCCTTGATATAAATGAAAGCGCTTTAGACATTCCGATGGTGTGTAAAACGCAAATTTGTGTATGCCCATTGTATTTCCCCTTTAAGTATCCCTACTTAGAATACTTTCTATTTTATAGACATTTTAATACAAAAGGGTAAACAGTTATATTTATTTCATTTATCACAATAAATAAATCTGCATTGTTAATGTAAATAAAATATATAAATATTTGAATGTGTTTGTATAATATGAGTATGTGATTTGATATTAAAATAATGTATGTAAATGTTTTTAATATCAGTTTCTATAAAATACCTTGATAAAATTGATATTTATTTCCTAAATAACTTTAATATTTAGTAGAATGACATGTACATGTTTGTACATCATCATCAACAACCCATAATGTCTCACTGCTGGGCTCAGGTCTTCTCTTATGAGCGGGTTAAGGCCATACGTCCCCATGATGGCAGAAATCGGGGTGAGGACTGACAAGGGACGTTACGACTACGTAATCATGCCGTTGGTTTTTTTTCCTCCATCCACTCCAACTAAGCTTACCGACTGTTACGATAACAACGGGGACCGATTGCTCAACGCGACCTTTGAATCACAGAAATGCTCTTAATCTATCATGCCACAAACGATCACCCATCTAGGTACCGACCACGCTGTCGTTTTGTTCCCTGTCACATCAAATCAAATCATTTATTCTGCAATTAGGTTACATGAACACTTTTGCAAGTAAAACTTTTTTTTTTTTGAGCAGATGAGTTCGGCCTTTCCTAACTGGACTAGCCCTGAGAAGAAAGGACGAAACAAACTCAGGGATCACAGTCTCTTTTAAAATCCAGACAATTTGAGTATTATAGTAATAATTATAATAATTAAAGATAATGTTGTTTCCAATCTCCTAAGGCCACTTGACTATGAGCACTTCATGTATGTACAGCAGGGTAATAACATTGTTTGTAAACAAAGAATTATTCTCTTCAACACTTTGAAATCTATAATCCTAAAAAAAAGTCGACTCTTCTCATGCTTTCCATCAGGCAGAGTCGTGCCACTTTGGCAGGCTTACATATGTAAAAAAAAGTAAAAACTAAAATTAAACTATGACAAAAAAAGATGCTGACAAAGTGTGAAACAAGATTTTTAGGCCACTAGATTAAACAACGATACTGGAAAAGCAAGATAATCGATACATACATGGACTCTATAAAGATGCCTTCGTTGCAAGTTGACAATAACGATACGACACTTTAGTACAGAATTCTCAGTGTACAGAGATACATATTTGAAAAGCCGTAACACGTATTGTTTAAGTATTATGGTACGTTTCTATATATCGTGTGACTACGGTTTTTCAAACTTGAATATGTGTATAATTATGATAATTTTGTACTATAGTAGAATTTTCTTTTACACATTGGTAAATGATCACTAGAGTCCGCCAATGACACGTCATATAGCCTATATGGCTATGGGCTATATGACGTGTCATTGAATCCATTGTGGCGGACGACCAATACGCTACTAACGATACCTCATTTGTCCAGTTCCAATACGTAGTTGAGGAGCTATGACGAACAAATAAACATACATACATAGCCTATCGAAATCACAACCTTCCTTTGACTTTCTCATGGTCGGGTAAAAACATAGCTTGGTCTCTGTGATAGATGTCACTTAAATCATTTTTCAACATACGAAATACATTTAAGGTGTGACTTTTTTATTTAAAATATATTACATTTGCCTGCGGCTTTGCTCGCGTGTAAAAGTCATGTCCTTCTCCAAGGTTTAATCTTTTTCTATATCAAAATTCATCCAAAGGGGTTCAGTAGCAAAAGCGTAACAGATAGACGGACTGAGTACGGATACTATGAAATTATGCACTTCATTTGTGATAAAACTGAAACTTTATATTGAAAAACATAGGTGATGTAAAATAAAATCGTTTGTTTAAAGTTCTCACGTTGTCACAGAGATCTATGTTTTAAGGACTAATGAAATTTGTATTTTAATCCTAATAGTTTGTAATAAATATGAAATGGTATAGAACAATTGTTTTATTTCAGTGATTATAAGACAACTATACTATGTTCACATATGCAACAACATGTATTATGTACTGCTTTTAGACTTTCGCGACTTTTACACATACTCATGTGTTTACTGTAAACGGGACTTATTCGCGATAATAGATAAACGTCGGAAAATAGATGGTATTGTAACCTTTTTAATATTATCGCGAATAAGTCCCGTTTACAGTAAAAACATGAGTATATGTATTATGTACATGGTACAATAAATGTTTTTCTTCCTTTTGAAATAAAAACATTAATATCTAGAGCCTATTGAATGCAGACTGACTTATTTAGTAGCTCATAAAATAAATGGCAAATCAGAACCGTTAAGCATTAAGATCGGTTTATAGTCCTACTACTACTGTCCCACGCAGCCCCGTCTGCGTCTTCTATAACCCGTAGATGTTTAACCGCGGAAGCAAATTTATTTCCCTTAGAAAAGATTATAGTGAGCTAAACTTCAAAAATAGATATATTATTATGCCGTTGCGGACTTTTTTTTAGAACTTTTAAAGGGGAACAATTCTGTCATGCATGATTTTTGAAACTTTAACCGTCTACGCAGCGCACGCAGCGGAAGCTCTTAAGAGGAAAAAATCGCCACCAACTTTGCAACATTCTTCATTGGTGCTCCGTTCCTATTGATCATGGCGCGATAGCCTATAGCCTTCCTCAATAAATGGGCTATCTAACATTTAAATAATTTTTCAAATAGGTCCAGTCATTCATGAGATTAGCACATTCAAACAAAGAAACAAACAAACTTTGCAAAGTTTGTTTGTTTCTTTTTGCAGCTTTATATATTCAATATAAAGATAATTATATTAATTAGGTACACATATGCATTTTTTTATGTGTTAGTTAATAATTTCAAAAATCTAAATCATAAGAATATAATTTTATACTTTGTAAACAGTATAAGAAGAATTTAAGAGGAAATCGGAAATCACACATTTACAAGACGAATTTAATACATTTAAATTAATGACCCCTGGAATAATGTAGGTATTGTACACTCAATTGACAAAGGGTTGACATCTAGGAGTGTTGTGCTAGCATGCGTCATCAATCCGTCTCTCTGACCCACTTTCCATATTGACACAGAGTGCACCACAATTCTAGCGAAGCTGTGAGCATGTACGATTGATACATTACAAATACACGATAATTATGAGCAATGAGCTTCATAGATTCTCGCTAAGTACGAAATGCACTTTGGTAGACTACTCGTGGAGTAACCTATAAACTGTAATACATAATTCAACAACTTGCGGTGGTAGGCTATAGGCTTTTAATTTTGAACATTTCATCTATAAATGGTTATTAATTTTACGACGGCTTAATGTACAAATTTGTAATACGTCAGAAATACAAATGTTTGATATGGACTAGACAGATTCATTATACGTGTCCAGCCTATTTTGGGCTTCACTATCAGTACATAGCTAGTGCATACAAAGTTAATGAACTCTGTGCCCAACCGTAATACACCATTGTGAAAAAGTTTGGTGTATATAAACTATTTTATTAGTTTGATAATATTATTACGTATACGAATAGTCGACGAGTAATTATGGAGCACATTACTTTGCAGGAGTGTGTTTTTTTGAGTAGAAACTAGGAGTGGAGGACACCAAACTCATTGTCAGTGCAAACAATTCAGCATGGTGACCCACTAGATGCTGAATAGTGAGAAGCTTCTGTATTAAAATACTACTGTAATTTTAGGTTGTTCTTCTGTGTGAGGATATTTGTAAATCTGTTGCTGTGTGTGAGATAAGCTATTAGGGGTATCGTAGTTTATCACGCGGAACCCTTCCGTCCTCGACTTTTAGCCCTAACAGCTAGTGCTAGAAAGATGAAACTTTGCACGGATATGTGTTCTTATGGCGTCGACAAAGTGCTAAAATAAAATCATGTAAGATATAATAACCCTATATGTAAAGTGGGGATGATTTTGTTTTTCTTGAGACTACCCCACGATTTGAAAGCCATTTGGAATCCAAGTGCCATTATGAGTGCCTACTCAACCCACACTTGGCCGATTTTAATATTGTAGAGTAGATTGGTTTGAGGTAGTCAGTTGTTGTTATTATTTATGAACGTTTATTTATGGACGTTACGTCATTCTTATACAAATGACATCAATAAGGGCTATTGAAAAAAAAGCGGCCAAGTGCGAGTTGGACTCGCCCATGAAGGGTTCCGTATCAGAAAGTAACATCATATAAAAGTTCTTGTAGTTCGTTGTAACTTTCATCGATGTTTTTATACTAGTCTATTGATTGGATGAAAGGTAAATTGCGTGTTACGATTTATGACGTATTAAAAAAAAACTACTCACTAGATCTCGTTCAAACCAATTTTCGTTGGTAGTTTGCATGGTAATGTACAACATATATTTTTTTTAGTTTTATCACTCTCTTATTTTAGAAGTTAGAGGGGGGGGGGACACACATTTTTCCACTTTGGAAGTGTCTCTCGCGCAAACTATTCAGTTTAGAAAAAATGATATTAGAAACCTCAACATCATTTTTAAATACCTATCCATAGATACCTCACACGTATAGGTATGATGAAAAAAAAAATTTTGAATTTCAGTTCCAAGTATGGGGACCCCCAAAATGTATTGTTTTTTTTTCTATTTTTATGTAAAAATCTTAATGCGGTTCACAGAATACATCGACTGACCAAATTTCAACAGTATAGCTTTTATAGTTTCGGAAATAATTGGCTGTGACATACGGACGGACAGACAGACAGACAGACAGACAGACAGACAGACAGACTTGACGAATCTATAAGGGTTCCGTTTTTTGCCAATTGGCTACGGAACCCTAAAAATGAACATTTCGTTAACTTGTGAATCGAATAAAACATGGCCTTTACATAAGACACACACGTCTTGCTGTTCCTAAACTAGACAGAGCTGATAAACTTCTACTTTCTAAATTCGTATTGTTGAAAAATTACTATCAGAATACTTTAAGAAATAAGCATACTTATCACACAATATTTTACTATGGGTAAGAGTCCAACTCAGTGCCTCTGTGTGTTTTCTGTACCCTTAGACCGTTTATTCACCGACACCATCACTGGGACGACACCTAAAACGAAATTATTTCTGGCCGAGATATCTGGACGTGGTGGCGATTGTTTGTCCACAGCAGCAGCACTTAGTTTAGGGTCCGGTATGTTTGTTGTAGATATCGTGGGTAGAAATAAAACAATCTAGGGAATAGCTGCATTCAACTGACGACAATTTCTGCTTCTGCTTTTGTACGTTATAGGGCGTAGGCGTAGTTTTATCCCTTAAATAATCTTTACTTTCTACAAGTTCTATCAATAAGTATAAAAATAATCAAAAACTACTGCGGTGCTAAGACGACGTCACGTCACGTCACGGTGCTGCCGTAGATGAACACGCTTAATATGTTTTGTATTGCTGCCACTTCGGCAGGTCCGCGCCGTCGGCGCCGAACCAAGCGATTATTCACCGGAAGACACGCTCGGGTGACGGGTGTGCGGTGGACAGGATCATAGTCATGGTAAATGTATGTATCACTAAATCAACGCCGTCATCTCGTTGTCGGTGACGTCTCGGTGATGTTGGCGTTGGGCGAATGGCTTTTCCCTACTCTTAGACCGTTTGTACTGATACGCCATCGTCACCGGGACATCATCGAGAACAAGATTATTTCTGGCTTACATGAAGTTGACATTTATCAACTGCGATGATTTCGGTGATTCAGTTCAGTCAAATCGACGCCGTTGTCTCATTGTCTCTGTCTTCCCGGAGACAGTGGCAGTATACACATTTACACATGTTTGGTATTGCCGTCACTTTGGCCCGCCAGAATCTTGGGCCCTCAGTAAACAAAGTCAGTTGTAACGTACAGAATACGAAAGTGTAGCTACCAAAGCCAATATTAATTAAAAGTGGATATGATATCGCAGCCGTGATTACCAAATTGCCGTACTGTATTACTATCAGCCTTGGCTTTTAGAGTCGCCATGTTTTGATAAAAAATTACCATTACAGGTGAATAACTAACAAATCAATACCTAAATAAAAAATCGTCTTAGTAACCTCTCATTGTTTTTTAAAGATATCATATCTAATGACACCCCACCCGATGGGTTTTACGCGATTTACTTAGCACGTTTATTTTTAGCACTTGTTGATATGACAAAAACACACATAAGTGCAAATTCATCTTTCTACCACTAACCGTTTTAACGGGCGGACAGATGGACGGACATAACGAAACTATAAGGGTTCTGAGTCACGAACTACAGGACCCTAAAAACATATTCAAATTTGAAAACTCGTAGTCACACGTTGCATAAAAATATACCATATAAGACTATCATCATCAACAGCCTTCAACAGTCCACTGCTAAGGCCTCTCCTTAGAAAGGAGGTTTTGGCCTACTATACCACGCTGGCCAGACCGGTTGGTATAGGGTTGGTTTCAAGTTTTCCTTCTCTTTGCATTGATGTTGTCTTGAGCAGTTTATCCCTTAGTCGCCTTTTACGACACCCGCGGGTGAATAGGGGTGGTGACACTCTGTACACTTATTCCGTCACCACACGGACATTCAAACCATAAGACTATAAAAATGCGTTACTTTTCGTTTTGGGGCGAGATAAGGGCGCTCAGGACACGGGCATGTGGAAGACACACGGTCATAGTCACGGTCAAAGGTATCTTTAAATCGCTAAATCTTCGCCGTCATCTCATTGACGGCGAATCCCAGTGATGGTGACGGTGGATAAACGGCCTCACACAAGCGATTTACAAATATTTTACAGACTATAAGTAACTACATAAATCGTGAAGGTATAAGTCTCATTAGCTCGCCGATAGATTTCGTAGTAAGTGGTCGCGAAGGGATGCCAACTACCAATAGAGTTGCACCACGCGGTCACGACTCGACACACGACTAACTAGCGAGGATGACACAAATCATTGCACGGACTGACATCACGGATGCAGTGTTCTATGCAATAGTTCATATAGGAGCTTGTGTTCTGTTTGATGCGTGACATTGTATGGGAAATGGGTCAGGCTAGTGTCAACTAATTGGTTTATGTTCAGATCCTGTTAGCTCAGAGAACAATAGCCAATATGTTCGAGCTTGTTTGGATATTTTTTGAAGCTAAAACGAAAACTCAAAATATGTAGTACGTTTTTAGGGTTAAGTAGTTCACAACTCGGAACCCTTATAGTTTCATCATGTCCATCCGTCTTTCCGTGTGTCCATTCGTTTACGACTTTCCTTCTAAACGACTAGTGCTAGAGAGATGAAACTTTGCACGCATATGTGTTTTTATCACGTTGATAAAATGCTAAAATAAAATACATTTTTTTCTTTTTCAGCGTAGACATAAAGTGGGGATGATTTTGTATCCTTGGGTTGACAACATCTTATGGGGATCAATAAATAGGTCTCTTAATAACATTGAGGGGTTGCTTAGGCAATTTTTTGATTTAGGTATCCGTTTGCTATTTAAGTCTTTTTGAAGCGCATTTTTAAGTTAAATCACATCCTTTAAAAGTCAAACGGCTGGCCCAAATTGTCTGAAAAAAAAATGACTGTAGACCGTCCGTAAACTAACTCAAAATAACTGTAACTTAATTGGAAACTATCACGGTTTAGATAACTTTATTAGTTCTGGAGTTATAGAGGCCTATCTTGGAAAAATAGCCTACCTGGAAAAGTTCAGAATAATAAATAAGCATAAGAATATTGAATATCACAATTGATTTAATCACAATTGAAATCAATTGTGATTAAATCAATTGCAATTAATTTTGCAATGAAATTAATTGTGATTAAATCAATTGCAATTAATTTCTCAATGCAATTAATTGTGATTAAATCAATTACGATTAAAATAATTCAACTAATATTTTTAATTGTTGCAACAATCAATTAAAACTAACAATTAATAATCATGTTTTTCTGCACTGCGCCTGTGTAGGTGCACACAATATAAATTATCTTCCTTGTTATCTTACTTATAACCCCGCGAAACTTCCTGTTTGTTTCTGTGTATTTTTCAATGCAAACTGTTGTTACCTGTTGTTGTTCAGATACAATCCTTTTTTATTCGCGCGGGCGCAGGTAAGCGAAAAGTCAAGATTGTTTGTCAAAGTTTTAAGCTCTCGCTCAGACTTAAGGCCATCTACTTAACTTCTGCCAGTCAGTCCGTTTAGTCAGTCCTGTCAGTTCAGTATGTTTAGTCAGTCCTGTCAGTTCATGTCAGTCAGTCCTGTCAGTTCAGTTCAGTCAGTCAGTCTTGTCAGTTCAGTATGTTTAGTCAGTCAGTACTGTCAGTTCATGTCAGTCAGTCCTATCAGTTCAGTCAGTCAGTCTTGTCAGTTCAGTATGTTTAGTCAGTACTGTCAGTTCATGTCAGTCAGTCCTATCAGTTCAGTTCAGTCAGTCAGTCTTGTCAGTTCAGTATGTTTAGTCAGTACTCTCAGTTCATGTCAGTCAGTCCTATCAGTTCAGTTCAGTCAGTCAGTCTTGTCAGTTCAGTATGTTTAGTCAGTACTGTCAGTTCACGTCAGTCAGTTCTGTCACTCCTGTCAGTCCATGTCAGTTAGTACTATCAGTTCAGTTCAGTCAGTCATTCCTGTCAGTTCAGTTCAGTCAGTCCAGTGAGTCCTGTCAGTTCAGTTCAGTCAGTCCTGTCAGTTCAGTTCAGTCAGTCCTGTCAGTTCAGTTCAGTCAGTCCTGCTGACTGCAAGGTTATCAGTCAAGTGAGAGCCCTACCCTGTGCCAGTCCTCCATCTTCTATTTACTTTATTTAAATTTAATTAAACAATTGATCAATTTAACAATTGATTAATTGTTAGTTGCAAAACTAACAGTTAACAATTATTGATTAATGGTTAATTGCAAAACTAACAATTAACAATTGATTAATTGTTAATTGCAAAACTAACAGTTAACAATTGATTAATTGTTAATTGCAAAACTAACAGTTAACAATTGATTAATTGTTAATTGCAAAACTAACAATTAACAATTAATTAATTGTTAGTTGATATTTTTCAGAATCAGATAGGTATATTAATAGTAAATAATTATTTTTATATTTTTTTCATTGTATTAAAAAAAAATCATATAAAAAAATAATTATTAATATTTCTTTATATGTTTATGTTACTAGCTAAGTTGCGGTTATTGTTGTGGACCGCGAATAACGTTGCGGAGCAAAGCTAGTCTAATAAAATTGCCAGACAGACAGACAAAAATTTAATAAATTGCTTTTCTGCTGAAGTAGCGTATATTTCCGTACGCACTTAGTTAAAACCCGTTTATTTGATATTACTTAAGATTATCATATACAGACAATTCAATTTTATTTATTTGTTTATATTTACTAGAATATCAGCAACAAACATTGACTGGCATAAATCTGTATTATAGGTGTCAATAATTGTGTGTATTCTGCACGTAACAAAGTCATTATTTAGTACCATTGCACCGAAACGGGATTTATACAGCGTTCGATGACGCGTCGTAAGCGCTTGTTTGCCAACGAGCAGATGCACGAAACTAGACGGAAAGCCACGATATACGTGAGCTGCTCTTGCATTGCTATCCGTATCACGCTCACCACGAACAATTTTCCTATATAAACACTGCATAATCAATTTTAATGTATTCCAAATCCAAAACGTTGTGAAGGAACACATTACAACGGATTTATTTGCATCCAGATATCATGATTTTGGTAAGAATTTGTATATTTTTTTTTATATTTTGTAATAAAATATAAAGCGTGTATTAAGTTTTATTATAAATTTTATAAAATTTTCAGTACATAATTCTTTTGGCTACATTAGCTTGGCCTGCAAGCAAATGTGAACCGCCAGTAAATAGTTACCTACCTCCTTCTGGAATTGGTTCTCCTGGTGCAAGTCCATCTTCACAGTATGGACCCCCTGGAACTGGTGGAACAGGTGGCAACCGACGTGGCAATCAACCTGGTGCTGGTCATAATCGACCCCAAGATTCATATTCAAATGGCCAGACAGGACCTTCCATTGATACTCAATATGGACCTCCATCCGCAAGGGGGAATGGACAGGGTCCACAAAATTTCGGGTCTCCTGTAGAATCAGGTGGTTTTAATCAGGGAAGAGGAAGTACACCTAGTTCTCAATATGGTGCACCAGGTCAAGATAATGGAGCTGGATCAAGAGGTGATGGACAATCTGCTGGTGGAAACAGAAGACCACAATCTTCTTACGGTGCACCAAGTCAAGGATCTGGTAGTGGAACTGATGGGAATAGGAATTCTTACGGACAAAATGATTCAGGATCTGGAAAAAGGCCGCAAACTTCATATGGTCCTCCTCCTACCGGTGGGTTTGAAGGAAAATCGGACAGTCAACGTTTGACGTCTCAAGGTACACAAAGCTCTGGTTCCCAAAATGGTTTTAGCAGTAGTTCTCTTGGAAGACATACTGGTGGCTCACCTTCATCAACCTATGGAGTTCCAGATTTCGAAGGACAGGGCAGTGGACAGTCTAATGGTTTCAAAGGTGGCTCAGAAAGTGCTTTTAGTGGTAGATATTCTGGTCGAGGGCAGAACTTCAATGGAGGCGAATCGAATGTAAGTTTTTTGCCAATTTTTTTATAAATTATGATGTGTTTGATTATACATAGCAAACACAAATTGAAGATTTAGAAAAATAACTTACTATCTTTTAGTGGTCTCTTGGATAAAGATTTCGAGAACCTGTCCGAAGCAATGTTTTCATGATTTTGAGATAATCAGTTAAGTCGCGGTGGCGTAAATAGCAAACATATTTTATAAATAACTACAGATCCGATCTTTCGAATATCTACTTTTAGTTAGTTCATATAGTATATGTATTTACGATATTTATTAAATTTATACCTGATTCCGGACTAAGCCGAAAAGAAAATATTTAAAATGATTTTTGTAATACATTATGCCTGTTTTCACTTTAAGATAAAAAATGAAACTGAAATCTAAATTACTGATCTAACAGTTTTATGAGAACTTAAATCATGTAATTTTAGATAATGAATATTTTAGACTATGTTTTTTAGTATGTCACCGTTTCCAAATGTATTTAATCCTTCAACTATTTTAAGTAATTTTAGATTTATAAAACGAGCATCATCCGTGCTACTTAAACTCAATGATAGTTTAATTTTCACGCTCAGCTTCCTACAATTCAACTTACTTTTAGTTGGCAAAAGCTCTAATGAAAGAGCGCGATCCAAAAAACACTTTAAGGCCAAAACATGCTGCGTTAAAATTGAAGCAGAGAATTAGTGAAAAATAATGCTATTTAAAGGTATATAAAGGTAAAAAAAGTAGTTTGAGTTTAGTGATTAGCTACAAAATGAAATTCATTATATATTTCAATACGTGGATTACTTTTCATGGAGTTTTATACTCTTTTCATAGGTTTGATGAGAATTGTTTTTTTTTATTTTTTTTAAATAGTTCAACCTTCGAATTTCAGTTCTCCCTTAGGGATTCGGAGCTCCGATGCCAGTCACTCGATGGCAAAAATTAATATTCAGGTAAAACCTATCGAACTGCTAGTTCAACTAGCCGACCCCAAATAATATTTGAAATAAGGCTAGGAAGAAGAAGAAAGAAGACGATTTTTAACAGAGACACTCATAACTACAATGAAGTCCGATTTTTTTATTTTTTTATTTATAATGAACAACTTAGCTACTGCTTCTTTTAAAAATCAGAAGATGAGTGAGAGTAAATGTATTGTGAGGTCGGAAAAATTACTTAGGTTTGAATGAAAAGACTGTACGGGTCTATGACTCTTCGAGTGTAGGGTGTTCAGCGCGACACTCTAGACTCTAGAGGATCTCGATTCTGTGATTTACCAACCACTTAACTAAAAGTACTAATACGTGAGCTTAGAACAGATTAAACGAATATGGTTTTGGCATAGGACGAAGAAATGAAATTCGGTGGTTGAACTAGTTGTCAGTATATATGAAGGCACTGACTTCCCAATAACGATTGCCATAGATGTTCATGACATCCGGGACCGACGGCTTAACGTGCTCTCCGAGTCACAGACTTAAATCACAGCCAAAATTTCATACTCCGGGTTGTTATTAAGATTTTTCCTGTCAGAAAAACTCACTTTTGGCCCGAAGCAAATTAACATTTTGGAAAAATGATTTTTTTTTACATTACTTTCTTAATAACGTAACACATTTGTTAATTAATTTGAGCGATGTAACCTATACACCAGCAATTGAACTGATAAGTACATTATAGGGAGCTGAGCACTTTGTGTTAACTTTTTGGCTTAAAGAAATTTATTAATTTACTAGCTTTCCGCCCGCGGCTTCGCCCGCGTGGAATTCGTTTATATCGCGTGACACAGTAAGGGTAGTTTAAACAATCTTAGATGATTTTATGTTTGATAATAAGGAACTTCGACACAAACTTTCGTGATTCAAATCACCCTTCTACCTTTATTTTCGCGATAAAAAGTAGCCTATGTTCTTTCCCAAGTTCAGTTCTATCTTCATACCAAATTTCATCAATCAGTTCAGTGGTTTAGGCGTGAAAGCGTAACAGACAGACAGACAGAGAGAGTTACTTTCGCATTTATAATATTAGTAGGAATTACACCATCGGACAGTTGAGATTTCATCAAACAGAAAACACCCCAATTTTTTGAAAAAAGTTGATGGGTGAATTTTTGATATTAAGTCAAAATAGGGTGAAAAATAAATACTTCAAAACAAATAAATTACAGTGTATTCGGGACATAAAAAGGTAAGTTTTTTAAAAATAATTTTATTTGTAAAAGATAAAAATAAAAAACCAAAAACTTGTGTTTTTGAATTTCTCACATATAATTTGAGATTATGTAAATAAAAAATCTGCCAAGTGCGTGTCAGGCCACGCACAGGAAAGGGTTTCTCAGTCACCCATAATTATCCAATGGATAATTGTTATGTTTACGTATTAATGCCATAGAATTTAAGCCTCTATTACTCCTGAACTAACAAAGTCATCTAATTCGTTATAGTTTTAGTTTAGATCAAAAAATCGTCTTAACAACCCTTTAATGTTTTCAAAAGACCTATACAATGATACCCCACATGATGGGGTAGCCGCGAAAAAAAAAACATCATCACTACGTGTAGGGGACGTACTCTAAATAAAAATATTTTTCATAATTTTATTGTAGCACTTTCTCGACGTAATTACAATACATATTCATGCAAAGTTTCATCTTTTTAGCACTTACCGTTTGGACGGTAAGTCGAGGACAGACGGACGGACGGACAGACGGATATGACGAATCTATAAGGGTTCGAAGTCATAAGCGTATAATTCGGAATAATAATAATTCGGAACCCTAAAAAGTTTTAGATCTTTTAATTACCTACAACTTTGCCATTTAACTTTTTTCCATAGGAAGTGTAGTTTTGCCGGAAATCGAGTTACCCGTTTTTTACCCTTTGTTTTATATATTTAGCCATCCAAAGTATGAAGAAAGTGACTCTACCCTGCCTGATGGAAAGCATGAGCAGAATCCAAGAGTCGGCTACTACACTTGCTGCGAATGCAGACAATAATGTATGGCGGCCCACACTATGGCGGCTTAGTGAAATGTTTTTCCACGCCTCGCTTAAAGGACCCGAAAACCTCCCCCCCCCCTACCCCTTCCCGACCTCAGATCGCCTGAAAATTATTTTTCCTTTCATTTTTATAATATTCTCCTCCTTTTCCAATAGGTTTCATCCTACTATAATTTTACTTGTTTTCGAAAATTGTCTACTTGTCTAATGTCTACTGGTCTATATGTCATTTACAAAACAAACTATCATGATGGTTGCCATGCAAGTGTGTTATGCCTAGCAACCTGTGAAGTTTTGACAGGAGATAAACAGTGATACATTTTGACATCTACGATTTATGTATTTTTATAATCACCTAGCTTTGGCCTTTGTATCTCGATTATTGCAGTAAAAAGTAGCCTATGTCCTTTCCCAAGTTTAGTTCTATCTTTATACCAAATTTCATCAAAATCGGTTCAGTGGTTTAGGCGTGAATGCGTAACAGACAGACAGACAGACAGAGTTACTTTCGCATTTATAATATTAGTATGGATAACGCCATGTGTAACCGTCTTCTTGTAAGTTATGTTTATATGATATTATTGTATGAGGTTAGGTAATGTTTATCAGTGACCCTTATCATTTTTCAGGAGCCCGCTAAATACGAGTTCAGTTATGACGTGGACGACTCGCAGACAGGTACTAAATTTGGTCATTCTGAGCAACGGGACGGTGATCTGGCCACTGGGCAGTATAACGTAGTGCTGCCCGATGGCAGGAAGCAGGTAGTCGAGTACGAGGCCGGCACGCAGGGATATAAGCCCCAGATACACTACGAGGGTTCGTTCATTATTGTGGTTGGCAACACCTGCGTCATGCTTCATACAAAAAGATGCACTGCTCAATTTATGTACTAGACTCATATGTAATCTGATTCTTAGTATTTTTACTTGAGGTACTAAATAATCATCCATGATTTGATGCTCGACATTGTACGCATATGATATATTTTAAAAATTGTATTTAACCCTTCTATGTTTGTAAGTTAAAGGAAATTATTAATATTTTCTTGATAGGAAAGCATTGAAATTAGCTGTTATTAATAACACAACTCTAGTTATTCAATTAACCGAGAATAGTCTTACTGAAAAACACTATTCGGATTCGGTTGAGTAATAATTGCACTACTGAATATGCATTTCAAAAGGGTTGCTAGTAAAGCCGCGCAGATTTCGGGCCGTCTCCACCGGGGCAGTACTATCTTCACAGAATGATGCAGAAATATCTCAGTAAGCACCCGTGGTGTGGGTCACCATGCGGCATTGATGAACTCACAATGAGGATGGCGGCCCCTAACCTTAGATTCTATTCTTGCCTTGCATCAGGCAGAGTAGGTTCACTTTGGTAGGCTTAATATAAAAAAAATGAAGAGAAATAACACAGAAATTATGGCTCATAGTTCTATTTACATTAATATCTTTCGAACTAAAATTCATTTAATATGATTTCAGGCGGTGCTAATGGTGGTTTCAGCTCTAGTTTTGGTAAATATATTTTTGATTTACTTATAGTTTCAGGCTAGTTTTTCTAGTAGTTGCATTTAACAATCCATTTTTATTAAACTGCTTATAAAATTCTAGGTTCTGCTGGAGCTCGTGGTCAAGGAGAGAGTCAAGGATATTCTCGAGGTGGTCCAGGAGATAATAATAACTTTCCAGGATCTGGACAGAATCCAAGTTCCGGTCGGTATCAAAATGCTAATGACTTTGGACAAGAAGATAAAGAAAGTAATGGCTTCAACGGTTATCCAAGTAATAGACCAGGTAGCAGAAGTGGTGCTTCGAGTGGATCAGGACAGGGACAACCAGGATCTCAATTTTTTCCTAGTCCAGATGTCGAAGATTTAAACGGAGGTAGAAGAAATGGTTACTCAAGCGGTAACGCACCGCGTAGCTCAAATGTGAATAATGCGGATGGTGGATCAGGAAGTAATGGGGGAAGCGGTGAAGGATATCCAAGAGGCAGGCCTGGTGGTCAAAAGAATGATCAAGGTGGAAGAGGTTTTCAAGGAAATCAAAATGGTGATAGAGGTGGAAAGAGTTCCCAAAGTGGTCGAGACGAAGGTTATCCTAGCGGTGGACCATCAGGACAGCGTGGTTCTGGCTACTAGATCTCATCACGATCACTTATTAGCACATCTGACGGAAAAAGCTGCATACTTATATAAGTTTTTCTGTTAAGCTTAATTACCTTATCTATGCTGTAATTGTAAATAAAATTTACAAGAAAAACACTTTTTGGATTTCATTTTAAACTCGTTGCAAATAACAATATTCAAGTTTGTAGAGCCAGCAGAGCCTACATAGTTGACTTTAGAGCGGATGGGTCGGCTGGACGGAGGCGTTACTACCTTCCCTCTCACAGAAAGGCATCCTAAAATGACAGAATTCGGGCTGTCGTGTTTCTTTGGTGAGTGCGAGACCGGAGAGGCATAATGATGGAGAACTAAGCTAGATTTTATTAATACTTTCTATTAGACAGAGTACATACTTGTAGAGTCACTTTGGCAGGCTTACCTAAAAAAACAAACTGCAGATTTTCTCAGAAGAAGCTTAACCGGTTTAAATACGGTTTTCTCCTATGTATTATAGTAAACTGTCCATAACATTTTGTGTCCATTTTATCAATTTTATCAGTTTAAAGAATTTGTGATTTGAAGAGATAGTTCGAATCTCATGAAAGGATACAGAATAGCTTATATTCTACAAAAGCAGTTATACAGTAGGACATTGGTAATCATGATTTGTAAATTAAATATTTTTTTGTTTTTAAATATTTCGGACATTTGACACACGACATCATCTAGTCCGTAGCTAAGCAGAGCTTGTATTATGGGTAATAGACAACTGATATAAATACATAAACATACTTTTTTTATACATGCATACATATTAAACAAAGAAAAAACCCAGACTCCGAAACAATAATTTGTGAATCACACAAATAATATATGGTCCGACCGAATCGAACCCGAGACCTTTTTGATCAGCAGCCGAATACGCCAACCACTAGACCAACAAGGCAATCTTGACAGCTGGGTAAAAATATAAGGTATTTTATATTGTGCACAATTAAGGTTTTTTTAGTTATTTTAGCATGCATAATGCATTTAGACCATAGCACTTTTTTGACATCATTCAAATTCACTTTAAATTCCAAGAACAAATAAAGATCAGTGTCAGACAAAGGCAACGAAGAACAGCTTTAAAATCACGCCCAATGTTTCTCTGAAACAGAACCACCGAGTCAAAAGGGCAATTAGCACACATCATAATCCCTAATAAATTATGTTACTATATTCTACATACCTTGAACAATGCATTAGTATTATTCATTACTAACTTATATTACTTATTCGTTTTCTTATTCTTCTTCTTACATACTTCTTATATACTTATATCCTTATTCTTCTCGTCATCGATCCCACAGTGCCTAAAGACGAAAGTCTTCAACCAGTGCGTCCTTCCCGTCATGACATACGGAGCCGAAACGTGGGCACTCACGGCACGGCTGGTCCACAAATTCAAAGTCACGCAGCGTGCTATGGATAGCCGAGCATAGCCCTCTGGCTATGCTCGGAGTTTCTCTAAGAGATCGTGTTAGAAACGAGGTAATCCGGCAGAGAACTAATGTTAGCGACATAGCCCACAGGATTAGCAAGGTGAAGTGGCAATGGGCTGGCCATATTAGCCGCAGGACCAACAACCGAAGGCCCGCATGGTATAGGTAGTAGAGTCACGCTGATTTCAGCACGAATGGGCCGGCTCGACCCGGCCAGTACTACCCTCACACAGAAGACCATCCTAATAACACAGCATTCTTGCTGTCGTATTTCGTTGGTGAGTGTGAGACCGGAGGCCCAATCATTCTGCATCATTCTCCCGCCCTTCGAAGGCCGGGAGAATGATGCAGAATAATCTAACCAGGCTGCTATGGTGGGGGTCACCATGCTACATTGCCTACCCTCACAATAAGCATGGTGACCCCTACTCCTGGATTCTACTCATGTAGTAGGGGTCACCATGCATGATGGAAAGCAAGAGCTTTCCATCATGCAGAGTAGAGTCACTTTGGCAGGCTTAAACATAAAAAAAAAAGTAGGCTAAAACGGGCTTTCTAAAGACATGATTGTGTTCAGAAGTGGACTGTTTTAGGCTGTTGATGATGATATTAAAAAGGCAATAAAAAGCATTTCAAAAGTACTCAATGCTGAGATTGGTATATTTGATTTGTATATACTTAGCAACTATAATGTTACGTTTTAAAAGTATATAAACATAGCTTACGTCTCTATTGGTTAGCATAGTGATTTTATATGTAAAGAACATAAGTGCCCTATGAAAATCCGTTGCAATTTCGCTGTTACTAAGCTCTATAAACTATATTAGATCATTAAAAGACTATGTCTTTCCTTACTTACATTTCATATTCTAAAAACATAAGACTAAAGTTATTTCAGTTTGCTAAACTTAAATTGAATAAGTTACTCAACTTAGTCTATGTTAAGTCCATTGCTATTCCGACGTACGTTCTGAATATACAAGATTATTTAAAATAGGAAACAACATTGATATTAGTTTTCATATTAATACTTAGATACTATTAGTTATAAAAAAATCTCAGATTTTTTTAGTCTTAGGTCTTTATTCTTTAGTGGGAACACACGTTGTAAGAACAACTTTTCTAAGTCAAGACCTACTTTTGACAAATGTTTATGATGTAAGAAAAACAATTAAATTGACAATACATTTTTTAACATTTTACAGGAAGTCGTTTCATGTACATTTTATGATAAACATGTGGTAATTTTACTTTATTTATAGATAAAACAAAAACATTAAAAAAGAAAACATAGTCAGCCTTAAAAAAAATAAGCAAAAATTTAATGCAAAAATCTTAACAAGCATATTTTAAATTAATTCATATATTATAATATCCATGTACTTGAACATAGTATACATTACAAGTGATACAGACGAAAACTTGTTCACATTACACTCATTTGCAAAAAAAACGGGCGGTTTCGATTTTCGTCCTGTCTGAAAAAAATAAAATACCAAAAAGGTTTTAATCATTTGAACATGTTACTGGCCAGTTATAAAAGTGTCATAAAGTTTATAAGAGCACCTTCCAAATTCAAATTTTTGAATGAGCCTGGTTTTCAAAGAAAACAACTTTTAACTACATTTTGTGGCGTGAATTCCCTATAGTTAATATCGACTCTAATTAACTTTTTGACAATTTTTAATAAATTATCTGATGTCCTTGACATTTAAAAGTATTGTTATTGCTGTTTAGCAATCTCGAAAATGGTAGATAAAGTGATAAAAGCGAGCAAAATCATTGCGCTGCTTGAAAAAGGTTGCAGCCAATGCTTCGTGGCTCAGAGGCTAAATGTGAGTCGGTCGACAGTTCAAAGGACCTGGCAGCGCTATCAACAAGAGACCGGTTCCGTCAATAGAAGGCCTAGTTCTGGCAGAAAGACATGTACCGAACCACGGGATGATTTTCTAGTTAGTCAAGCGTTGAAAAATCGCAAATCTTCTTATGTGGACCTCAAGAACAGACTCGAAGAAGTAAGAAATGTGCAAATTAGTCTATGGACGGTCAGGAGGAGGCTTCTCGCTGCTAATATACACAGTCATCGCCCGGCACGGGCCCTAAATTACTCCGTGGACATCGAGTTGCCAGGCTTAGCTTCGCTCGAAATTGTGTGTCATGGACTCATGAAGACTGGGATAGGGTATTGTTCTCCGATGAAGCCAGGATATCTCTGCATGGTGAAGACCGACGTCGGCGAGTACTACATAGACGAGGAGAACGCTTTGCAGAGGCATGTTTTGATTAATCACACCTTATGGAGGAGGCTCCGTTATGTTTTGGGCAGGAACAAATTATATGGATCGTACGGAGTTAGTCTTCATCGAAAACGGTACACTGACTGGACACCGATACATAACGGAAGTTCTAATTCCTTATGCACAACCCGCTTTAATCGCTTTTGGCGAAAACTCAATTTTAATGGACGACAACGCTCGCGCCCACCGGTCTGGCGATGTGGAAGCGTAAATGCTAGAAGTCGGAATTCGTCGTTTGCACTGGCCAGCTAGAAGTCCGGACCTCAATCCCATAGAGCATGTCTGGGACGTTCTGAAGCGACGAGTGAGATCAGTGCAGCCGGCTCCGCAGACCATCAGAGAGCTAAAGAATGTGATTACCGCGGAGTGGGAACGTATTCCTCAAGAAACCATAAAAGATATACTCGCTAGCATGCCCAGACGAATGCAAGCCGTGATTTCAGCAAGAGGGGGTCACACTCAATACTAAACTTTTATCTACTTTTAATGTATTCAATAAAAACAAAGAAATTAACGCGTTTCATTTTTATTTAGCGAGCCGGCACAATAATAGTGTTTTGAGCATAAGCATTATTTCTCAATAATTTAATCAAAATGTTATGATAAAACTGATGAAAACTATTCCATCCTAATTAATTTATAAAATTCTGAGGATAACAATACCTAAAATTGTCAAACAAACAAATAGTAACTATAAAATAGTTCTTTGCTTAAGTGCCCGTTTTTTTTGCAAAAGAGTGTATAAACTATTTTATAATAGTTATCTTTGTTAAATCATTTCAATAAAAAGCATTTTGTAAAAGTAAATAAAGAGCATGTGTAAATAAAAATATACCTAACATAAAATATAAAATACACATAGATGTACATATATTTAAAATATGATATTGTTAAGCGTTGCAACAGTACCAAGGTATACAAGGCGAAGTCTTCAAGTAGTTCAAGTAACCGTTGTATTTCTAAAGGATGTAGTATCCAAGATTGTGAGCGCATTGTAATAGGATTAAGTTCTCTAGTTACTTGTTTCCTCATATATATGTTTACAACTAACAACATTTCCCGGTGTTAAAATTTTATGAACTTCTAAAGAATTACTTAACCGTAACTAAAACGTTTCGTAGTCTACTCGCCACGTTTTCTTATTAAACTGTTGAAATCTGAACCATGTAAAATTATTTAAACATACAAACTTTTTACATTCTTGTCTCCAAAGTTAAATGCCACATTCTGCAGTCATCTACACTAATATTAAGTGTAGAATTGGTATTATTAAACTTGCTAACGATTTTTCTGCTGGTTCTGCGTAATCTGTAAAAATGAATGATAAAATTAAATAGTATATATAAATTTGAGTTATTGTTCACGATATCAATACATATTATAAAATAAAGCCCTCCACCGCGTCTGTTTGTGTGTGAGCGATAAACTCAAAAACCACTAAACCACTGCACCGATTTTGTATTTTATACCCAGATAGTCTAAACTCTGAGAAAGAACACAGGATATTATTTACCGTGATAACCGACATAGATGCCAGTGGAGCCGAGAGCGAAAGTTAGTTCAATAATAAGATGAGAAATAAGAATAAAATTGCGAATGATTTGACTTGATTGCTATATTCTTGATATCGGCACTTTGTTAAATACATTCCTGAAAATAAATTAATAATGCTTTTGATTATTATTGATGTCTAGAAAATGTTAATTGTGTTTGTTATTTCTGCAAGTCAAGTGTTAATTATCTATATTGAATGACAAGAAACAAGAACCTTCAAAGTTAACTGTAAAATTTATAATAATTGTTAGAAAGTTATTATTTACCAAGGCTGCAAGAAAGATTTATATAGAGAAGAAAACAAGTGTAAAGATTGTAACAACAGTTTTGATGATGAAGATTAGAAAAGTTTTAGCTTATCTCATGCTAGCTAACCTTTTGAAAAAGATGCCTTCTGCACATCTGGCGGATCTGTCGTCGCTGTTATAGGAAGAGCTTTGTAGTGGGTAGATTCTGTTTCTCTTTGATACAGTGGCGCTATTGTAGCTTGGCACTGAAATGGTTTGATTACACAGCTTTTAACGGGAAGATCAAATATTAATCTATTATTTTTTATTTCAATTTATTTTAAAGCTGGAAGCGAGAAGTTCAATAGTAGAAGGTAAGGAAATTGCAATAGGCTGATTATGATGGTCATTGTTTTAGTACTGTTTTAGTTTACATCTGACGGTTAACAAATTATTATTTACTGAAATAAAATGATACTGTACTGATAGTATAAGTCTATATAGGCTTGAAAGATTATACAATTTTATAAATGTTATAAAAAGCTTCATGAATTCCAAAAGTTGCAATAGATAACTAATTAAAACTCAAATTGAAAGTATATAATTTAAATATTAAATAAATATTTCGGAGAACGCCATCTAGTTCCAAACTAAGCAGAGCATTAGCTATGAGGACTATACAACTGATATGAATCTTATATAGTCAAAATCCGATACAAGTGGCTGCAGATCATGCAAACATTTAGTCCGACCCCGGAATCGAACCCGAGACCTCAAGCACAGGAGTCGCATACACTCCTACTGCACCACCGATGTCTGCACATTTGCATTTCGTTGCTCATTTTTAGCTCGTCTATACATATTTTACTAATGAAAGGTTTATTTATATCAGTTGTCTAGTGCAGACACTGTTTAGTTTGGAACTAGTTGATATTATATTATTATTATTAATTTTAAATATTTATATATAACAAGATACTTACTTTAAGTTTTATAGCACCATTTATGAAATGGGCTGAAGTTGCTTGGAAACTGAGTTGTAGGATTGTTTCTGCTGCATCAGGTCGTTCTGCCGACACCCTGTACCAAGGTCCCAGCACGTATTCAGCTGTAGCGGGCTGATCGTTTATCAGCCACTTGAGATTTGCCTTCGGCCGGGAAGGAGGCAACGAACAGTTGGCTACTACAATATCATCAACTTTGTACTGTTCTTGCAGACCAGTTACATGTGGACCCGACTTCGGCAGTACTGGGGAAAATATATCAATGAGTAAAAAAAGAATCAGTAAAACGTAATTACTCTCATAACTTCCGATATCAACTGCATCAAACTGAATGATTCAAGGTATTGAATTGGAACTCCGAAAGTGTTTATTTACTTAAGTACTCCACAACTGTAATCTAAAAAAGTATTTAAATACTAAACCAAGTTTTTCACAAACAGGAGTGTGTATCTAGAGTATAGTATAAACTTTGTAAAAGATGGCTATGAAATTGACGAAGTAACATTGATTAAACAATTAAATTTAGATTCATTCTATATTTAAAAAAAAAGCGGCCAAGTGCGAGTCGGACTCGCCCATGAAGGGTTCCGTATCAGTAAGTAACATCATATAAAAGTTCTTATAGTTCGTTGTAACTTTCATCGATGTTTTAACAATAGTGTTTTGATTGGATGAAAGGTAAATTGCGTGTTACGATTTATGACGTATTAAAAAAAAACTACTCACTAGATCTCGTTCAAACCAATTTTCGTTGGTAGTTTGCATGGTAATGTACAACATATATTTTTTTTAGTTTCATCACTCTCTTATTTTAGAAGTTAGAGGGGGGGGGGGGGACACACATTTTTCCACTTTGGAAGTGTCTCTCGCTCAAACTATTCAGTTTAGAAAAAAATGATATTAGAAACCTCAACATCATTTTTGAACACCTATCCATGTGGGGTCCACATGTATAGGTTTGATGAAAAAAAAATTTTTAAGTTTCAGTTCCAAGTATGGGGACCCCCAAAATGTATTGTTTTTTTCTACTTTTATGTAAAAATCTTAATGCGGTTCACAGAATACATCGACTGACCAAATTTCAACAATATAGCTTTTATAGTTTCGGAAATAATTGGCTGTGACATACGGACGGACAGACAGACAGACAGACTTGACGAATCTATAAGGGTTCCGTTTTTTGCCATTTGGCTACGGAACCCTAAAAAGCGGCCAAGTGCGAGTCGAACTCGCCCATGAAGGGTTCCATAGCAGCAAGTAACATCATATAAAAGTTCTTGTAGTTCGTTGTAACTTTCATTGATGTTTTAATAATAGTGTATTGATAAATGAAAGGTAAATTGCGGTTTACGCTTTATGACGTAATAAAAAAAAAACTATTCACTTGATCTTGTTGAAACCAAGTTTCGTTGGTAGTTTACATGGTAATGTATAACATATATTTTTTTTACTTTCATCACTCTCTTATTTTATAAGTTACAGGGGGGGGGGGGAGGGGACACATTTTTCCACTTTGGAAGCGTCTCTCGAGCAAACTATTCAGTTTAGAAAAAAATGATATTAGAAACCTCAATATCATTTTCGAAGACCTATGCATAGATACCCTACACGTATGGTTTTGATTAAAAATTTTTTTTTGAGTTTCAGTTCTGAGTATGGGGACCCCCAAAATGTATTGTTTTTTTTTCTATTTTTATGTTAAAATATTAATGCGGTTCAAAGAATACATTTACTGACCAAATTTCAACAGTATAGCTCTTATAGTTTCGGAAAAAAGTGGCTGTGACATACGGACGGACAGACAGACAGACAGACAGACTTGACGAATCTATAAGGGTTCCGTTTTTTGCCATTTGGCTACGGAACCCTAATAAAAATCAGCGCTACACGGTCACCGCGCTTTTACGGTAATTTGTTCTGTTCCACACTTTCAAATTCTATTGTTGGACACACTATCTGTGTATTTAATATTTTATTGCTGTGTCACTAGGCGCTCTGTATTTAGCATTGTATCTGTGGACCACGAATAAATCATTTTCATACATTCATTCAAAACTTTTGAGTCAATTAGTTTTTTTCTAATATATTCATTAAAGCCATTGGGAGATTTTACCGAGAAAATAAATTTCTCATCACAAATCATGGAGTGAACTAAAATATTGTCAAATTTACGGTTGACCATTGAAGCGGATGGAAGGGAAAAACCGTCCCGTATATCTGTGGTCATAGTCAGAGTGGCATTAGGGGCTGATACGCCGCTCGGTTCATCGGCATCGGATTGAGCTCAAGTGGAGTCCTCCCAGGCCTTTTTCGCCGCCTTCTTCTGCGACATGACGCCTTTGCACAAGGTTGCGATCGCGGTAAAACAACTGTCACTACCCGCTATGGAATGTATGACGACCACTGAGCTGACTCCTTAATGGATTGCAGTAGTGACAGGAGGAACTCAGTACTTGTAAGAATCGAATATTACAGAAATCATTTTTTTTTACTATCTCCTTTCTGTCATAATTGTCAAATGGTACTTCTTGTAGTACGTAGAACGGTACTATAACAACTACTATTATGATTTAAAATAAGAATATTGAATGAAGTAACTATTAAATAAAACTGAATTAATAAATCACTTACGATGTATATTAATATATTTCTGTCTGTTGACTGTGGCGAACAGGGGTGCCTCACCAGACACTTCGCAGCGGTAATGTCCCGATGATTCTTGCGTTAAGTTCAATAAAGCAACAACAGTGTTCGATGAACGGGCTATCTAGAATATAATACATATTTTTATTAATTCAAGACAAGATTATGACAAACAACAGTTTGATTTGAAAAATATTTTTTTACATTTTGAGACCATTATAATTTATTTTGTTAATAAATTATAGGAGAGCAAACTTAGAAAGCCCTTAAAATGAAAGTCAGTCTAGTAACTTGCCAGTGTCTATAAATTTGTTTAGTTTCTAAGAACAACACAGTTATTTATGGATCGGCAAATCAATACAATTCAAATACGATTAAAGTTTCATTGTTCATCTTGGAAACGCTATTCGACAGGATTAAAATATGGATTTGTGCTTATTGTGTACTCAAACAATGTGCCCAGAAGCCATATTATCTTAACCATGTTATAATATTATAAATACATAAGTAGTTCTGTCTGTCTGTCGCGCTTTCACGCCAAATCCACTGAACCCATTTAAAGGAATATGGTACACAGATAGTGTAGAGCCTGAGAAAGGACATAGGCTACTACTTTACCTTGATCACCGACACTACTAGTATTATAAATGCGAAAGTAGCTCTGTCTGTCTGTCTGTCTGTTACGCTTTCACGCCTAAATCACTGAACCGATTTTGATGAAATTTGGTATGTAGATAGAACTGAACTTGGGAAAGGACATATGCTACTTTTTACCGCGATAACCGACATACACGTTGCATAGGTCATGCTCGTGATACGGGCGCCCCCAGTCGGGGCTGGTCATCTCACAACTTCTATATTATATTATTGTTTAATTATATTCAGACACTACCTATGTAACTATCTGCGTCGTTATATTGTCCTCACATTTAATAAAATGCCTTAAACAATGTAACCAAAAATTGTAAAAACATTGTTGGAAAAGAGTGTCCATGGAGTTTCTTGTCTCTTGTTCTCCATAGGATCTACGAATTGGTACAGACAATAAAATTAGCTTCACGACTGACTGACTACTTGACGTTTCAAAAGTGCCGTTGTTCTTTATTCTTTCTTTATTGATATAAATTAAATGTACAATACAGTATAGGATTCTCTAACACCCGCGCTAGTAAAGACTGTGTTGCAGGCGTTAGTGTCTGTGTATTGGTTTATTTGAAATAAAAATGAAAAAAGATCCACAAATTGTTATTCTGAGTCTGGGTGTACTTTGTGACCGTTTCTTGTATGTTTATAAAGTCCTCCGCGACAGAGGAATAAATTTCTAAAGCG
The DNA here is from genome assembly GCA_932526445.1 of Phragmatobia fuliginosa. NCBI lineage: Eukaryota > Metazoa > Arthropoda > Insecta > Lepidoptera > Erebidae > Phragmatobia > Phragmatobia fuliginosa. Next base: position 6,125,964 of record OW052064.1, on the reverse strand, counting down.
GTAGCTGTCTTTTTTTAAAGATCTAAACGAGTCTCCAGGAGATAGTCCATACGTTTAATATAAATAAAAAGCAAAATAAAAAGCGTTGTCTTCCATGTCAGTTACCATAAATTCTGAGCACAATCTAAATTCGAAATATTATTCACTTCTTAGACACATCGTGAGTTACAAAAAATATTTATACTGCTCATAAAGTTATCTAATCATTTTAAAAATACTCATAGATTGTTCGTTGCGTAAAGCGTTGCCATATGTTATTATTTCTTTATTAATATATCCTCTACGTAACCAGCGTCATTCGGATTAAGAATTTTACTAACACGACCTATTGTGTTATTCTGTCTTTTTCTTTTTCACAATCGCTAACAACCCTGTCCTCTTGTATTATTGGTAATATTTTGTTTTGTTCAACGTTTAGAGACGTCGTTACATTAGCAAGTTTTAATGTTTACGTTTGTCTTAAAAATCTAAACACAAAACGTACTTCTTAACTTTTTTATGATAAACCATCTGTCGCCTACCGCTGTATGTCAGTTATTGCGGCAATTAGTAGCCTATGTCTTATTCTGATATAAAGTATAAGTTTCATTACTGTAAAGTTTTACTTGAATTTAATAATCCAGTTATTGCGTGAAAATAAGTGAAGTCCATACATCCTCAAGATTTTTTCACTTTTAACATTAGTAGGACAGGATTTTAACATCGCTTAGCGACTATTTTTAGCTCTTTGTTTGGCCAAGTTACCTTTTACAAATTATAATCATGGGTGATACAGTCCCAATAAGGTAGGTGATTGAACAAGCTATTTGCCATCAATAATCATGAATTTCCTAACTTGTAGTTTCCTTACCTAAGTTCCTACTTAGATTGACGATTCCACAGCTGCAACGAACTGGAACTGCAAAGTATAAGTCTTGGTCGCCACCAAATTATAACTTTATATTTTATAATATTATAATTTTATGATAGATTTGCAGTAGTCAGTTATATTAAAACAAAAAATACAGATTTACAAATCTAGAGGGATTTTTATTTGTCTTGTGATTTTACAAGGTTTTTTTTAGTTTTACTTGTGCCTTTGTCTGTAATGAAATCGTGCAAGTAAAATTTGACTCACTTCCCGGTTTCCGATTGAGCAGAAATTTTGCATGTAAAAATGCTGTGTAAATTACGTAACAATGCATCAACTTGATGACATATAATTGCAGATATGAGATACGCAATAAAACAACAAAACCCATCGCACTTCTTAATCTTACTTATCAAGTAACCATAATGCTATGACCAATTTCTTGTGAGAATATAAATTCTGCCATTCAAATAATCACATAAGTATACTAAACAAATAACATTATTTTTTCTTTTAAATAATAGTTTTGTCTTTTATCGATAGCATTAACATTAAATTTTATTCAATTGACAGTCGTGGTTTATTTTAGTTTTATCAATTGATGTATATGAAATCTTTGCTTACATCTACATTCACCCCAGGTGTAGGAAAATAGTAAATGGGTGGTTCATTCTTGGGAACGAAACGGTAGAATTCTCGGGACTCTTTGTACCACTTCAATGAGTACAGGGTGTCACCTTCCAAGTCGTACTGGCAGCCGAGGAGAGCCATACCGCCTTCTCGCTCGTGCGTAGGTACCCGGAGCTCCACTAGTCGAAGACTGTTTACTTCTTCTGTAATGTGTTCATATACATTTGAAAGAAAATATATAAAGTTAATATTTCAGGCATCTTACACATAATGCCATATAGTCCCAACTAAAAAGAACTTGTACTATGGGTACTAGACAACTGATACAAATACATAAATCATATATATTTCTGTAAATACATTCATATCATTTATAGAAAACACCCCGATTCCGAAACAAATATTGGCCGACTTCTAACAGATTTTAGGAGACTAGCACACTTTACAATTTTATTTTATTTAAATTAATAGTTAATTGGGCATTATGTAGAATTTTCACTAAGTAATTTAAGCCAGTCAAATTAAAGCCAAATTATTTTACACTTTTCAATGTCCTAGGCAGGGAGTTTGCGTTTAATGTGTTTTTTGAATTCGGTTATTATTTTTTTAAAAGCTTTTATTAATCCATTTTGTATTTTCTAAAGATAGTCAAGTATTTGCATTTGGTAATCTTTATACCACGATGATGAGCTGATGATGGAAAGTATAACTCTTTAGCCTTTAGGAGTTGGAGGAAAATTATTTAAACATGATAATGTATCTAACTAACTAACTTGCTGAAATTCACCCCATTATCGCGCACAATACGCATTATAAACGTAATTAATACTAAAATTGATATTTATAATTTTAGCTTGCCAAAATTAACAGAAATAGAACAAAGTTGCGTTATCGCTGAAATTTTTTGTTAACTTTATGTACCTGGTTAAATTACTACATAATACTTTGATAATACTAATCGATGTCGTATAGTCGTAATGCAATGTTGTTATGGGAATGAATCCTGTTAAAATATTGTAAGAGTTTTTAAATAAATAAATGTTGTCCTAGGTCGTTTTCTTTGAACTCATTTAGGTGAGCTGATGATGGGAGGTACAACTCCTTAACGGTTAGGAGTTGGAGAATATTTTTTTCAATTATATGTGTATAATGTACCCTTAGTTCTATACTTTCAACCTATTTAGGTGAAGTGAGTACGAGGAAGTGATTGAACCTTAATTTGTATGCTTTCTCATCGTACGATTTCTTAGGTAATTTGTTAAGTTCTAAATCGCAAAGGGAAATACCATCTAAAGTGTTTAAGCTGGTAAACGCTTTTTTTAGGTTAGACACCAATTAGGAATGCCGTGAAGGACTTGACTGAATGTATTCACGTCATTAAGATGACCGCATGGTTAACCGCACTAATCGCAACGCTAGATGCTTTAACGTTGCGATTAGTTAAATGTTCAGAGGGCCTAGTGTGAGTTTGTTTCTCACTGATTCGATTATCAAAATTAGAAGGTCGATAAGACGTGATAGAAAGTCTCACTAGACTTTCAGGAGTTTATGTAGGTATCATTGATAGGTAAACAACTTAAGATTAGCAGTAGGGTTCTCTGTTTAACATACAGGTAGCCTTTTCATAGGCGGCTAAACATGCGCCATGACTAGTTTTCACTGCGTGCATGTTTGTATGGACAAGAATTTTTACTCAGTAATTTAAGCCAGACAAAGTCGATTTATTTTACACTTTTCAGGGAGTTTGCGTTTGATGTGTTTTTTTGAAGTCGGTATTTTTTTTTAACACGTTAAACGCCACGCGAAAAATTGAGTATATCCGTATAGGCCACGGGACTCACCGGTGAGCCTTCCCTTGCTGAACCGTTCAAGCCACGGGGGTCACCGGTGAGCCGAGTGATAAGTTCAACGGAAACGTTTCTCACAAGCCAAGTATTGTAGCTATCGAACAAATCGCATATTAAAGTGAGCCGCGTGGCCTCGTAGCCTAACCCGACGGCGTGGTTTTTAAATCCTTCAGAAATTTGTAGTAATTTTAAGACTTGTAATGACGACACTAGGGTTGCTCTTGCAGATTATAATGAAATTCAATAAAACCAGGAAAATATTATATATTATTAAACAATATATAGTATTTCAAATACTGGAACATAACTTTTTATTCTCCAAATAAAAATATCGCTTACGAACATTACAACAAATTTATGTCATACTTCATGAAATCTAATAATCACACTTGAATGGCACTATTTATCTTCTTTATCAGAATAATAGTTAATCTGTAATAATCATATAACTAAAGAAATTATAATAAAAAAAAAATGTTAAACCACTGTAAGCAAAAAGTAAGGGTTACTTGAACAACTTCCGCTATAAGTAGATACTTTTTTGGTTTTTGTCTTAGCCTGTTTGCTACCCATGATTGACACGTTTTCTGCGTAACATTTACGACATGTACTTCTAACTTTTCTAGCCATACCATCTTTTTTTCCAAGGTGTGTTTTACTCTTTTCGGTCGGAGCGGCGGTAGACTCCGCAAAGTTTTATCAATATAAACCTCCTGTTATCAATTATTTGTATATTTTTTTAGTCACTGATTTATACAAAGTAAGAATATTTACTATTGCACTATTAAGTAATACATCTATAACCAGCTTCTTATACCACTTTACAAGTGGCGTACGCGCGGGTGAGCCGTAGCGTGACCCCCGCGGCCCCCGCCGACGGAAAACCTTTATTCCTTTGTAGGAGGCCACGCGACCCACCCGTGAGCCTTTTGCTATATCTCTAAAACTAGACGGTAGAAATTGCTAATTTTAATTTTCTGTACAAAATTACGCATTTTATAAACGTATAGATGATTTTCAAGTTGACAAAAAATAGCAACTTCATGATTTTACCTTGGCCCCAACGGAATAGTAGACTAGGCTCACCGGTGGGCCGTAAAGCGTGCAACGTGTTAAGATTTTATTTTGAGAAGTAAAGTACAAATAATGTGCCTTATTGGTCTAGGGATTAGCGTATGCGGCTGCTGATCATGAGTTCACGGGTTCGATTCCTGCGTAGCACCAAATCATTGTGTGATCCACAAATATTTGTTTCGGAGGCTGGGTGTTTTCTATGTATAATATGTATGTATTTACAAAAAAAACTAAAAGTTTGTTTATGTATTATTTAGTACCCATAATACTGGTAGTCTGGGACTAGATGACGTTGTGTAAAAAAAAAGTCGTGACCGCATGTAGTGTAACGTATATAACGACAATAAGAACCTTTGGCCAGTAGCTTTTGTTTTATTAATATATATGGGCAATTGAATACTTATCATTGGAAGGTCCTTGTTTTAAAATCTTGAAATTTTTGCAATTGCAATTAATTAAAACGTAATTGTCCTAGCAGTATTGTCTAACATGCAGTAATAATTTTAATCTATCTAATGCAATCCCATTACGAGGATAATTCAGTTGGATTGACATTCTGGTGTACTATCTGAAAATTCCTTTTAAAATTTAACGTCCAAATTCAAATAAAAATTGCACTATCTGCTAAGAGTACATTTCTTCCATTTAATAAAACAATAAAAAATGACAATGGTTAAAACAACATTCGCCTAAATATGAAACTGTTTTGTATCTGGGTGACTGTCAGCGGTTGCGAGCGAGTTGACCGTGACTCACTGGTTACTGAATTAGTAACCAAACATCTATAACCATCGATAATCGTATGACTTCTCATTGTCCGGCTAGCGGCTAACTTTTTAAGTACATTTAAACATTTACTATGAAGTACCTTACCTTGTTTCCATATTAATATTAGCACAACGATCACTGTTCCAAACATTTCGATGTAGTACTCTAACTAATTTGTACAACAACCGCGCACGGACTCACAGTACTCTGACAGATTTCATTTCACTTCACATCACACTGGTTCATTTTCGATAAATCACTGACTCCAATAATTTAACCGATCGTCAGTAACAATTTTATGGTTAAATTCTCTTAAAATATACCAATTCTGTCTGTTGAAATAGGCCAACAAAATTCCGGCGACACAAATCTAAATTTAAAACTGCCACTGAACTGTCCAGCGCATGCGCCGTGCTGCCCGTGTACTGCCAATATGAAAATGATTGCGTGATAATAATTATTATTGTTTGCAAACTATATAAAAAAATACGCATATGACTACTACATGCTGAGTTAGGGTGAGATTGTGTTATTGTTGAATTATTTTAATTAGCGAGCCCGTGTGTGAGTCAGGGGCGACGAATGCAACTCAATGTAACTTATACAGTGTATATTGCACCTAAGCGATTGTAAGATATAGCGTAAAACTATTTTTGTTTCATAAAAGCTACAAATGGAAAATCAATATTCCATTTATAGTTTTAAGCTCTATAGATATAAATAAATAAGTTAACGGTACACGTGAAACTATTTAAAACAACATTTAAATTTTACTTTTATTTTTAAATAATATGGTCCGGGTCCTCCCTCGAGCAGGGTGCATGAGTCCAGCGATCGGGGTGGGTTTTAGTGGAAACACCACATACGCCTGGCTTCTGTATCCCCGAGGAGCCGGGGATCCGAAGGGATTCCAGAGTCCCCACAACAACTAATTACGTGTTACTGGCATCCGACGGTTTTAGGAAATCTTCACCATTTCTTTTTGTTTCAAAACAATTTGGCAATTTCTGTTTAGATAGTTTAAAAAAGAAAATCGTAATATTATTAGTCGATATTTGAATATACAAAGACATTGGGCAAAGCAAAGCGAGTTATCTTTTTTTTAATAAAATAAGTGTTAAGTCAAAGTTGGGGTCAAGCTTATCTAGAGTAAATTTTGTTGTTGTTGAGACGAATTATCTAACAAAAACATACTTGTGATAATATATTTTGAAGTTAACAAACTTTATATTAGTATTTTGTTTTAAAAATGTAATATAATTAATTGAAATTTTAAGTTTTGTACGCTTCAAACTCTCAAATAAAAATTCAAACTTTGTATTTTTTTCTTTATCTATGTTTTGACCATTAGATCGTTCTATTAACATAAAATTGCTCATCGGGGATGAAGCATGTGATTCTGGGCGTTTCTCGAGTCCATAACAAAAAATCTACAGAGAACTTGAGTAACCGAGAACGCACTGAGAATCAGCACGCTAAAGTGAAAATAAGCCGCTCATGTCTCATGGCGGACTGGAAGTTTGCAGATTAAACAAATATTTTATTCGAAACCTCTGGACATCAAGCATAGTATACATTTCACATGTAGGTATGCCACCACTGTGAAACATTATAAAATTAATATTTAGTATATAATTAAACATATTTATTATTTATATTATCTTTTGAATTCGCAGTATGCCAAAGTAGGATGGCTTTCATGATTACCAACCTTTGGAATCAAGATTACCCTTTAAAATAGTGATGGTTGATAATACGTCTTGACCTTGATAGTAATATTGGTTATCGCATAATGTTCAGTTATATTGAAATTAATTATAGTATATGATCAATAGTGTTGATTTATAGCAAACAATTAATATGTTGCAAACAAAAAAAAATTGTAAGTGAAATATTTTACTGAGGTTTTTTGTTTTAAAAATATACTAGGCAATAGATTTTATAATGATTTATTTTGTAATTTTAATTGAAATTGTAAGTGAAACAATGTTACTTTTATATCTGTGTATAATTTTCAATATTCGGTACTTTGGAGAAGATAAACGACTGACTTACAAACGCAAGTTTACTCTTTGACAGGGTTTCACTCTTTGTGCACAATAGCAAATCGAAGTTACCGCACAGTTTCTCTAGTGAGAGAAGTTGAAGTTATTTCCTTTACTAATTCGCGTAGTAAAACTCCGGTTCTCACAGTGTTAGCTAGATGTCGCTACCTATTTAAAACTTTATAGGACGTTTTGTAAAACATAAATAGAAGTCGTAGTACTACACTAAACATACTAGCTAATATCATAGCGCAATATAATATCATAGCATTTTCCTTAGAGTTATATTTTCTTAATCAATAAAGTCTTGATATACTAGCTTTGAGTAATATTAGTTCAATGCATCTCTTGCACTTATTGTGTATCGAGTAAAGATTTTCATTTTCGGTTTATAAACTAACTAGAAGGTGCACGAAACCAGTCCAGATACAATCCAAGTCGTCGTAAAATCACTTAACTAAAGTCCAAATCAGTGAGCAAAACTAAGAGTCCAATGATTTCATTGCGATACCGAACAAGTCAAGCGACGCACCAAATACTTGCCATTGTTATGTGCAATGGGCGCTAGAGAGTTAAGGTACAATGTAATAATAATATAATCTTCTCTTGCTCGCTCACACTGTACTTTAGTACTGAATTTATTCACCTATCTCTGTCACGTAATAAAGAAAAACTTCGGCCACACTGAGGTAGTAAATAACGAAATACCAATATCATACGACCTTTACTACACTAAAAAGGAAGCTTTAATTTTCTCTGTTTAGATAAAATTATGTTTTATACCATTATGTAAACTGCATTAACTGCACACTTTTTTCAAATAGTTGCCGCTTAGTTTTTCGTACATTTTTTTTTCACAAAAGGCGCTCAAACTTTGTCATAACTTATTTTTGATCACAATGTCATGTAAAAAATTTTTTTTTTTTAAAAAAAAGTACAATAGGTACTCATACTATTTACTACATTTCTAATAAGATTGTTTGTGAGAAATAAGATAACGCCAAAAACGCAACAAATTTCATTAATTTGCGGCCGTGGTGTACATGTAAGTACAGTAAGGACAACAAAAAAGTATTTTTTTTTAAACTTCAAAATTTAGGCACCAATTGTTTTTTTTTTGGGTATTTTTTTTGTACGCCAGATAGCTGTACTACTAAGCGCTCCAGGATTATCCATTCTTTCTGGGACACCCTGTATAGAATTATATATATTGACAGGAGCTGGATGCGAGAAGCGAGAAGAGAAAGAAGATAGATTCTAGAAATTATTACTTTTGAACAAAACTTTTCATAAATAGCGACTGAATATTTAGAAGAAATGTGTGGAGCCTACTCTGTACAATTTTTTTACATGTTTTAAATAAAATGTTTCACGTAGGATGCGGCCACGGTGCCACCTAGCGGCGCTGCCGCGCAACTCTGTTCGTAAATACCTAAACTCGACGTTTTTCGTTCGAGCAGAACACTCATAAGATTGCCTTGAAAAGATTGACTTAGGCACTGCCTTTTGTGCGCCTGGCCACCACTGGAGTGTCCATGGTGGTCGGGCGCATCGAGGCGCTGGGTCTGCGGGTGGCCCTGGATAAGACGGAGGCCCTACTCTTTCACGGGCCCCGTCGTGGTCCACCCGCCGGCGCCTCGATCGAGGTCAACTCGGTCCTCGTACCGGTCCGGGCCCAGATGAGGTACCTGGGTCTGGTCCTAGACGGAAGGTGGCTCTTCGACGAGCACTTCAAACAGCTAGCTCCAAAGTTGGTGGACACTGCCTCCGCCCTCGGGCGACTTTTGCCCAATTTGGGCGGGGCCAGTGTTCCCACTAGGCGGCTGTACACGGGGGTGGTCCGGTCGATGGCACTGTACGGTGCACCGGTGTGGGCGGCGGCTCTGTCCGGCCAGAATAGGGCGCGCCTCTGGCGCCCCCAGAGGATATTGGCGGTCAGAGCCATACGCGGGTACCGCACGGTGTCTACCGAGGCGGCCTGCGCCCTGGCCGGAACACCCCCGTGGGATTTGGAGGCGGAAGTGCTCGCCGAAGTTTATCGACGAGTGGCTGAATTCCGGGCGGGTCTCGCCCTCCGCCCGAGGACGTACGCGAGTGGCGCGAAGCCGCTCGTCGAGCCACCTTGGCTAGATGGTCGTCCCGACTGGAGACTCCACGCGCTGGCTTCGCCGCCGTGGAGGCCCTCCAGCCGGTCATCGCCGAGTGGGCAGGGCGGCAGCACGGGACCCTTTCCTTCCGGCTGACGCAGGTGCTTTCCGGGCACGGTTGCCTCGGAAAGTATCTGCACTCGGTCGCAAGGAGGGAACCGAGTCCCGCCTGCCACCACTGCGACTGCAGTGAGGACACGGCCCAGCACACGCTGCCGATCTGCCCCGCATGGGCGGCGCAGCGCCGGGCCCTCACTGCAGTCATCGGAGAGGAACTCTCGCTGCCGGTCGTAGTTCGCTCCATGGCCGGTAGCGACAGTTGTTTTACCGCGGTCGCAACCTTCTGCGAGGACGTAATCTCGCAGAAGGAGGCGGCGGAGAAGGCCCGGGAGGATGACCTCCACTCGGACCCGATCCGCCGCCGGCGAACCGGGCGGCGGAGGCGCGCCCATCTGCGCCTCATGCCGCCCTGAGTGTGGCCGCGGGTGGACGGGACGGGTTTCCCCGTCCATCCGCTGTAGTGGCCAGCCGCGAGGGGGTGGCGTCCGCGTGTGACCGGACGTTGCCCAATTAGAGAGTACACATTTGAGGTGGTGCCCGCAACAGTGCGGGCAGGCGCCGGGAGGGGTCCAGAAGGAAAACAGTTACCTGGATCCCTTCCAAACACAGGCGCAGAGAGGTCACACCGTGTGGTTTTAGTCGGTTCGAGTCCGACACACCGCCCCGCCGAGAGCCCCGGTGGGGTGACGGTCCGTGGGGATTTCCACACGTAAAAAAAAAAAAAAAAGGCACTGCCTCTTGTACATTAAATATAAGTCATTTATGTTTTGTTTTAAATCTATGTATAAAGAGTTTTCTATCTGTGCATGTAGGTGCATCATACTCGTAGGTCCTTTTTAGGGTTCCGTAGTTCATGGCTTGGAACCCTTATAGATTCGCCATGTCCGTCCGTCTGTCTGTCCGTCCTCGAACTACCGCCCAAACGGTTGGTGCTGGAAAGATGAAACTTTGCATAAATATGTGTTGTAATTACGTGGACAAAGTGCTATAATAAAATTATGAAAAATATTTTTATTTGGGGTACCTCCCCTACATGTAAAGTGGCGATGTTTTTTTTTTCTCGCGTCTACCGCACAATGTCGGGTATCATTAGATCGGTCTTTAAAAACATTGCGAGGTTGCTAAAATTTGATGCTAAAATGAAGGTCAAACATATTACTATGGTATTTTCAATTAAGTTTTTAGTATTGTTTGTAGGATTGTTTTACTTAGATTACCTTTGTTAGTTTGTCAATAGATTTAATTATTTTAAAATGACGTCACTTGATAAGCATCAACACTTATATGACGCCTTGTTCGTTTTGATGGCCCATAAAATTGACCAATTGCTTCACGGCTTTTATTTCTGCATTCCTTCGAGGATCCCTCGCAAAGCCATAACACCACTGTATGCACCTCTGAGTTTCTGGGTGCCAATTCGCCATATGCTCGCTTTTGCAAAGTCATCAATAGCTGTAGTGATTTCACTGACCTAAACGACGACTTCTTGAGTAAAATTAGGTCTTGTTTAATTAGGAACCTCCGAGATCAGTAGCAACGGAAGCGTAAGTGTAAAAGTAAATATAGACATAGGTAATAGGTAATGTGAAAGCCAGTGTTCACTCTTTTTTTTTAATTATTACTAAGTTTTATAAAAATCTTATTTCTTTTTTAAATTGCATTCAACTTGTATTTGGGGCTTCAAAGGCACTTTGAATCAAGTTTGTCCTTGACAGGAGGTAGAACGGTAGGGGTTCGGGGTCCGGAACCTCCGCGTGCTGCACCCTGGGCAACGGAGACAGCAGCGCCTCTCTTGCCAAGCGAGGGAGACGCTGTTGCCTGCGACCGATTCCGGCCGAGGTGGAAGCGACTCTCTTGAGGGTTGTTTATAGGCTTTCCACGTGTCCCTCCGTTAAACGGAGGGTACAGTGGAGAGAACGAAAGAGGGCCGAAGGGTTCTTCACCACTGGCGTTGACCAGAGGTGCTGGACAATTGTCTGATGCAGACCACCTTCCTACCAAGTCGCAAGTCTGAATGCCGCGGCATTCAGAAACGACGGCTCTTTGAGGGCTACGAGGAAGGAAACCTCTTTAAAAAACCACGGGGCGGACGGACTTGGTCTGATGCAGACCCCGTCCGGCCCAGACGTAATCCTGGAGGGACAGGATCGGTGGCTCTTCGGAGCCGAGAGGATGTAAACCTCTATAAAAAATACTCCAAGCTGAAGCTTTTGACGCCTGGCAATGGGCTGAGTCGCTTCAGGGAGTTCAGTGCCGAAGGTGTCCTATTGTCGGAGGACATAAAACTAAACTTATGGCATGGGTAAAACAAAGTAGAAACCTACCCAGCACTGCGCCTGGAGAGTCCCTCCCGGAGCCAGTCGGCTCCGGCAGCTCCCATTCGTATTCTGGGGGGAACAACCAATGCCGAACACGCCCATCGCCGAGCGTTAAATCCGGTGACCAAATTAGCGCGGAGGACGCGGCAAGACGTAAGACGGTGTTGCATTCCGACACCGCCTCAGAAAGGAGTGGTGCGAGCACTGTGCTGATGACAGCTGCAGAACGGTACCAACGGGGCTCGCAAACACGGAAGAGGTGCCCGCCCCCCTCAGGGGTCTTGCATCATCACTGGAATTGGCCTCAAGTGATGATGCAGAACAGGGTAGCAAAAGTGGGTAGACGCCGTCGAGGGGCACGCGGCGGAGGCCGACCTTCCAAGACTGGGCTGGGCTGGGTTATCGAGACGGAGCCAACTGGTGGGTCTTCGGCAGGAAAAAGGGTTGAAGGGGAGCTCTTGCTCAGGGCTCTCCAAGAAAAAGTTGACTCCGGCAAGGCCAGCACTCCGATACGAGGGGCGGTGACCCGATGCTGGAGGAGCTACGCCGCAGAGTGGGCAATTCTGTTGACCAGATCGAAGAGGCAATCGGTGTAGCCGATTGCTTACTTCAGGCAAACGGAGCTATAGACCAGGAGGCCCTGCTAGTGGTCGTGCGTAACATCATTGAGGCGGGAAGACTCCTCGTAGCTGAAAACAAGGCACACAAAAGGGGGAAAACCCGCCTCGAAATGGACCTTGACGCTGGTGGCACCGACGCCAGTGGTATCATCCTACCGGGTGGAGCCGGACATAGTCCGAGGAACGATTAATGAAACGCATCTCCGCAGTAGAGAGCGCTCGTTGTAGCCCACCTTTGACTCCGCCACGGGTAACATACGCGGCCGCTGCTAAGGCGTACTTAACAGCCCAGCCAGCAGCTAGGATAGACCGGCCGGTGGTAAAAACAGCCTCTCAAAAGGCCACTCAGGGGAAGGGGAAGGGCAAGGGGAAAGAGAAGGCGAACCCAATACGCTTCGGTCCTAGTGGACAGGGGGCAGCGGTTGTCAGCTATCCGATTGCGGCGGCCCAAAAAGTTGCTGACGAACGTACCCTACTGGTTGGAGGTTTTCTGAGGGCGCAGGCACGACTCCTGCAACCACAGCCGGGAAAGTGCTTCCGGTGTCTGTCGGTGGGACACGTGGGGGTCCAGTGCACAGCGAAGGTCACCGTAGGAGACCTCTGAACTTTAGAAACGTTTAGAACTCTTCCGGCCCGCCAGGCCCGGGTACGGGCCAGGTACCGCAGGCGAGTCAGGAGCCGGAGATCGCAAAATGATCTACGTCCGTCATAAGCGCAGGCCTGGGGGCGACAGGTGAGGCCACCTGTCACCCTAGCAGAAGCAGCCTGAAGTGGCAACACGAGCGCTACAACACGCGCACGTGTATTTGGCAGAAAGGGAACAGTCCTCGCGCAGTAGGGGGCCGTCTGAAAACCATAGATGGCCCGAGGTACGTCGGGGCTCCAGGGATTTCCTTTCGAGGGTACACCTGGTTCCTCGACTCATAGTACCCGAGACGACGTGCGGTTTTAGTCGGTTCGAATCCGACATAGCCACCAACTGGTGGCAGCCGTGGGAATTTCCGCACAAAAAAAAATACAGAACGGTAAAACTTTACTGTAAAGTTTATTCAAAAAGGAACGAGACATTTTGGCGTTTTTCAAACAATGGAAGTGTTATGTCTTCATTTTACGTTGATTTCATTGTATTGATTTTCATTTCCTCAACGCCCGGCAGCTATACAGGTATGAATAAACAATAAAAATCTTCACAAAAGGAACGAAATACGAGTATACGAGCATACAGCCTAAACAAATATTTATAGACCTCCATGTACAAGCGACCATTATTCTCTCTTGATAATATAATAATGTAGGGAATTTAATTTCAATCACTACAAATTGACTAGTGGACAACTACTTTAACTAATAATCATTGTCGTAATGGAGTCAAATGAAATCATAGCCACATCAGTGAACATTAACATTTAGTAATAATCCTGTAACTACCAGTTTCAGGTAACCAACTTTGAACTGTTCTGTTGAACTAAGCAAGGATAAGTCATTTAATGTCTAGTTGTGGTTCGGTTGAGGTACAGCAGACGTATGGACAAACAAGTTCATTTGCGAACATTTAATATTCGCTTCGGGCTGGAGTTAATTAAGGCGGGTTTGTTGGGTACGAGTGCCCTGAACCCCATACCCGTACTCTCATGCCACACTCGTTTCAATAAAAGAAACAATGCATAAACCAGGGACAACTCCCGAATATGTGTCAGCATCAATGGTTCCCATTCTGAGTTAAATTTTAAATTTGCGCTTTGGCCTGAAATATAAAATCTACCTACTGAAATATAGATAAATCTTGACAGCTAATAGACTAGAAAATATATGTATAAGGCTTTTAAAATATAGTAAGAAACAATTTACAAGAAATTATAACTTAATCTCGAAAGTTATTTAATATTTAAAGTGTCTTAAATTTATTGATTGCTGGATAAAACCACATGCGACCCATCTTCAGAGATGTTAGTTTAAATAAAGTAATACGTGTGATAGGTAGGTAAAACTTGTACCTATCTGTAATAAGTAAACATCTAATGCTTGACCGATAAAAGATAAAATAAATCTCAATGAGGACGCCTCACGTGGCGCAAAAGAATGAATGATTAAACGGAGGCGTTTCTTCATTTGTTTTCACTTTAGTTCGGACAATATAGTGTTGTATGTGTAGTTTAGTCTTACTAAGGGTAAATTACACTGCCCGTGGGAACTCCCGCGAGTAAATCATCATTAGAGGCGGCGCCGCGGCTCTGGGACACGCCTCGTCTTTATAAAAGATTCAGCTTGATACAAACGAGACGGACGAGTAATGGCTGAGTTACTTGTGCGTTTTAAAAGTGTAACTCAGGCTGTATTTCGTTTATCATTAAAATTAACTAAGACCTATTGGTACTTAAGCAACATCTGTTGATATAATTAAAGTTCAAGTATCCTAATTTAAACTTGGTGGTGCCACGGTATTAAATACTTATTTATAACACAAACTTATTCTAAAACTGTTTTTTAGAGTATTGTAGAAGAATCGTTCAGTCTAATAAACTCATTAACGTTTGACTTAAATTCAGTATTTTTTTTACGAGAACTCATTTTACATAATTATGGCTGTCTATTGGTCAACATTTATCTAAATGTGTTTTCAGAATAAATTCTCAGAATTCAGTTAGTGTTGATTTAAACATTAAATTACTTCATGAACGAGTGAATGCTTTCATTGTTTCTTGTACTTAGGCATTGAGAAGATTCAATTCTTAATTGACAAAATACAAAATTGACAAGATTGGTATTGGAGGGTAAAAGAGCACACAACCCTAAGGACTCCACTAGTTAAGTCAGACACCACTCAGAAATGACGAGTGCGTTGTTGCCTTTCCAATCTCTCCCGCGAATCAGGTCAGAAGGTTTTAAAGTCTGGCTCCACGCACTTGGTAAAAAGCAACGAAAGAACTTCTTAAAGGTACTGGTTTCCTGTGAGACCACGGTCTCACTGGAAACCAGTTCACTCTGGCCTAATCTGGCCAATTTGCTTGGCCAATTTGGCCAAAAAGACTGCCTTGTTGGTCTGGTTTGCGTATGCGGCTGCTGATCAAGAGGTCTCGGGTTCGATTCCCGGATTGGACTAAATATTTGTGTGATACACAAATATTTGTTTCGGAGTCTGGGTGTTTTCTATGTATAATATGTATGTATTTACAGAAAAAAAGTATGTTTATGTATTTATATCAGTTGTTTGGTACCCATAATACAAGTTCTGCTTAGTTTGGGACTAGATAACGTTGATTGTAAGATGTCCGAAATATTTATTTATTTATAAAAAAAATCATTTTTTTATATTGAAGAAAACTAAAGTAACTCTACTCTGCCTGATGGAAAGCTTGAGTAGAATCCAGGAGTAGAGGCCACTATGCTCATTGTGGTTGCGTACAATGCAGCATGGTGACCCACACCATGACGGCTTAGTGAGATGTTTCTGCATCATTCTCTCGGCTTCTGAAGGCATTGAGAATGATGCAGAATGATTGGGCCTCCGGTCTCACACTCACCAATGAAAGACGACAGCACGAATGCTGTCATTTTAGGTAAGTTTGCTGTGTGAGGGTAATACTGCCCCATTTGTGTTGTAATCAGAGTGTCTCTACTACTTATAAAATATATACACTTTAGGTTGTAAAAAGGACGAATATTCAAGACAAAATAAGTTTTAAACTACATGGCGTTGTGTATAACTGCAATTTTTAACAAATAGTATATTGTCGCGATGATAGTATGGTGGCTATAAACAAGTGCAACATGAGTCCAAGGTAAAGGATTAAAATGCTGTAAAGCTGTTTAGTTCTTCTCTGTGTTTATAGGCAGGTGGGCAGGGCGGGCGGGACGTTGCATAAAATAAAAAGCCAAAACAAATTCTCAGTGTGTCGAGTGGTCAATCACAATAGAAGAAGAAAAATGTTTGTCAATTATATTTAACACGGAACTGTCGAAAGAGAATATCTAAAACAGCCTGCATAGTAGTGAGCATCTGTGATGATATTGACTAAGGTTCCCTTTCTTCCAATTGGAATTGGAATATTCAGTTATATTGTAATGTTCTGCCTTTTTTTTGCAAAGCGTGATAATAAAACTAAGTTATATTCATTATACGAGGTTGGAAGATGTCTCGGGAGCTAGCAAGTGTCAGTTTGAATTGTTGTGTTGCCGCTTAGTAATAAAGTTGTTAAACTGGAGGTGGGGAGAGCGGACACTCGCAGTCGCGTCATCACGGAGGTATATCCCAGAACTTAATCAGTACCTATATTATAAGTTGAAAACTTTAAATACAGAACATTTATGGAACTGTCGACTGGGCGGTGGCCGCAAAGTTTTGTTAATCAGAATAGCGGCGAGTTGGCTGGTGGGTTAAATTAGTTAGAATTTTCACCTCTGTTATCCCTTGACATAGACCGCCCTGGGAATATCTTAAAATGATTCAATTTACATAGGTTAATGGGTCACTTATTCTAGGAAACTAAATGTGGCTTAAACTTTGTAGAGCATTAATTAAATTAGCTTATCATTATGGGCCGTTTTTGGTGCTCTAGAAAAATGTCATTTATTTATTCGAGTAAATTGATATTTGCAGTCATCTAATAATAAATAAACCTTGATGATAGGTTTAGTTATTATTATGATATGAAAACAAGAGTAGGTCACTAAAACAACTATTCTTCTTCTAGTAACAGTTGTAACTACTTAAGTATAAAAGAAGAACTCCGAACCTAAGAATTAAAAATTTTGAGAAAAATGTCAAATGTATATTTAACTAGATAATGCCACGGCTCCACTCGCGTCCTAGGGGTATGAAAAACAGATGTAGGCTGATTCTCAGACCTACCCGATATGCTCACAAAATGTCATACAAATCGGTCCAGTCGTTTCGGAGGAGTATGGGGACAAATATTGTGACACGAGAATTTTATATATAAGAAAATAACTTGCTTTATAAAGATTATTTTCAAAGCAATTTTCTAACGTTACTTTGAAAATAATCTTTAATATCTTATAATGCTGACCATTAGCCTTTAAAACTTTTTAATCTAAATTAAAAAAGTTAAATATTGGTGTACTAGCTTTCGCCTGCGGCTCCGCCCTCGTTTATGTCGGTTATCGCGGTAAAAAGTAGCCTGTCCTTTCCCAAGTTCAGTTATATCTTCATATCTAATTTTATCAAAATCGGTTCAGTGGTTTAGGCTCGAAAGCGTAACAGACAGACAGATAGACAGAGTTACTTTCGCATTTATAATATTATGTAGGAATAATGTGTTGTATTACGTGTAATTGAGTGACTCACCAAACAATTCAGTAAAGTACACATTGTATGCAAATGTGAAGGAATTATCCATTTAATTGGTCTATAGGGCAGCATGTACAACACACCATTACACAAATTAACAGCATGTAACGCATAAACTAAGAACAGCAACACTCCCAACATTTTGCACATATTATAGAATTGAACGTTTTTGTCTTCTTTATAGGGATATATTTTTATTTTTTAAACTACCTAAACGATATAAAATAGTGACTTGAAGTACACTTTTGTGTGAATTGACATTTGTTTGCGTTTCCGTTCCATCCGTTTTACAAATTAATACATTTACTACTTTTAAAAATTTTGATTGAAGATTTGTAATGACAGGATTTTTTAGAAAAAAAAAGAAAATTGAAATAATAAAATTTAAGTCTTATTTATTTATTATTTTTCTGATAACTGTATATATGAATAGTATTTATATGAATAAAAAGATCTCTGTACTATGAAAACTTGATAATTCTTATAGCTCTACGATCTAAATCAATGCGATAAATTTGCGTTGATAAATCTGGTAATCGGGCGACACGGCTATAGCATTGATTCTGATCATGGATAGAACAGATGACACAGTTATTTATATTTTATGTAATAGAAATAACTGTGTCGTCCGTTCAATCGAATCAGTAGGAATCATATTTAGTCATCAGTCCAATCACGTGGTCACAACCCTATATTCAGAAGTGTTGATGTTCTAAATTTAGTGTCCGTTAAATGGTTTAATTTTGTTAATCTTATATCTCCATATTAGCAAAGGTGGCTAAGGAATTTAAAATCAATAGTTTCTTTGCCAAATAAATATGGCGTAATATGCGGTCGCTTTTGAACTTCCTATCTCTTGAAGTCCCATGGGCGTCGTATGGGGTCATAAACTTAATGTTAGGTAGAGCTAACATATCTAATCAACCCAAACGTAATGGAAAAGTTGTACAATTTTGTGTTGATTTTGGGAGAGTGTATTAAACTAGTCTAGGATAGGCGGCCTATAGGCCTATCGTGGTGCTGGACGATGCGGGTAAATTGTTGAAGAGGGTGCTCTCTGCCCGCATCGTCCGGCAACTTTCGACGGCAACAACCTTTCGAGAAGGACGTTCGACAATCGATGCATGTTCTGTACCTGAGGGCCGTGACCGAAGGGACAGTGAGATGGCATGGGATGTGGAACATGGGATACGACTAGGCCCTATGAGTGCGTTACCTAACCGGACTGGTCGTAATCTTTTAAGCTGATGATATTCTGGTCACAGCCCGGGGGACGAACTTCCAAGAGATCATGCACCTGACCACCACAGGAGTCTCCCTAGTGGTTAGGCGTATTGAGGCGCTGGGCTTACGGGTGGCCCTGTATAAGACGGAGGCATTTTTGTTCTATGGGCCCCATCGTGCTACGCCTCCATCGTGGTCAACTCGGTCCTCGTACCGATTCGGGCCAAGATGGAGTACTTGGGTTTGATTCTTGACGGCAGGTGGCTCTTCGAAGAGCACTTCTGATAGCTTGCTCCAAAGCTCGTCGACGTGACCTCCGCTTTAGGGCGACTTTTGTCATATAAGGTGGAGCCAGCATCGCGACTAGACAGCTGTACACGGGGGTTGTCCGGTCAATGGCATATATACGGTGTGCAGATGTGGATGGTGGCTCTGCCTCAGAGCAGGGCCTCAGATGATTTTGGCGATTAGAGCCATACGTCGCTACCGCACCGTGTTAACTAAGGCGGCATGCGCCTTGGCCGGTACGCCTATGGGATTTGGAGGCGGTAGTGCTCGCCGAAGTTTATTGACCAACGGCTGAATTCCTTGCAGAGCGCGGTTTGTGTTTGGCTTCCGCCGGTAAAATTACGCGTGTGGCGTGAGGCCGCTCGCCGAACCACGATTAGATGTAATAAGGATGGGACCATGGGACGTATGGCCTTAACCCTCTCTTGAGAGGAGACCCGAGCCCAGCAGTGGAACATTATAGGTCGTTGATGGGCATGGCGATAGCACGGGACCCTTTCCTTTTAGTCGGTCTTATTTTAACACACCAGCGCGCCACATATCACCCTGAGGGGTGATGGCCCGAAGGGATTTCCACTCGTAAAAAAGGGACATTTATACTGTAATCTACACTCGGTTCCAAAAATAACGGGTCAGTCACATAAACCCGAATATCTCCCGAACTACGTATGCCATCCTAATGAAACGAAGACTGTTCAATTGAGAATTTAATTATACAGATAAAAAATAAAATAAAACTTAGTTACACCCACAATATTAATCTTAAATTAAAAAAAACTAAAGTAGTCATATTTTTCTTAAGATTACATTTTTTTTATGATTGTTTTTTTGCTGTTTTTCATCACTTTCTTCATTTAATACTTTGTATTGCCTCCACGTGATGAAGCCTCCAGTGATGAAAAACAGCAAAAAAACAATCATAAAAAAAATGTAATCTTAAGAAAAATATGACTACTTTCGTTTTTTTTTAATTTAAGATTAATATTGTGGGTGTAACTAAGTTTTATTTTATTTTTTATCTGTATAATTAAATTCTCAATTGAACAGTCTTCGTTTCATTAGGATGGCATACGTAGTTCGGGAGATATTCGGGTTTATGTGACTGATCCGTTATTGGTTTATGTGACTGACCCGTTATTTTTGGAACCGGCTATATTTTTAAAGAGGTTACACAGGTACTTGCAATATCTTGCCAGAAAAGTGTTTGAAGGTAAATATCGGAGAAAATGTGCAACAAGATAAAATAATACAATGAACCCACGCATGGTGCGCTAGTTATATTGACAGCCACGGTTATTTTATCGATAACTTTGTTTACATTTCTTGTAATATTAACGGTAGGAAGGGGTCACAGCTGTTAAAATCCTCGTGCATGCATGCCTGATAACATCAAGCTATTGGGCTTCAATATTATACTTTCTCTCATCAATCAGTGAAACTAATTTCGTCTAACTTGTGCGAGCCATAAAATGTATCTAATTTGTTTTGAGTTCTCACACAAAATAAATATCAATGCTAATAGTTAGAAATATATTGGGCCCGATATCTCCCCTTGGGTTTACAACAATAGCGTGAGCCATTTCCAGGCATTTCCCATTTAAATTTGTTCCCTCGGTTTCTTTAGTAAGGGTACCATCGATGTGGAAGAGACACGGGGTGCATTACACAAGGGGATTGTTTGATGACTCATACACAGTATTACTGATAGATAAACTCAACTAAAGACTGCAAAGTATTATGTTTTTATGTAGGCCTTTTGTATTTTTTTTTTGCACTCTAAATGGTTGAATATGAAATGATTATATATTATATATCAAGTAATTAGATCAGGACACAAATAAGGCTCATTAATTTAAGCCTTATTCGTGAGTGAATATTAAACAAAAACATGAGGTTCATCGTGTTTGTTTTTATATATTTTTATTAGAATTTTACTTACATAAACTTGAAATTAAATGTTTAACCATCTGAAATTAATGAATTTATATTCGTCTGACATTTTGTTTATTTGTGTGAGATTCTGGTCCGTATAGACCAGGGTAGAAGCCTCTTAAAATAATAAAAAAGTGAACATAAATTATAGTAGGAAAAGGAAAAGTTGTAGGTAATAAAATGATCTACATCTTTTACATTTACACTTTTTTCACACAACCTCAAACTTTATGTAAAAAATTAAAAAAACCAAGTTTTTGGTTTTTTATTTTTATCTTTTACAAATAAAATTATTTTTAACGAAATTTTGTGAAAACTTAGCTTTTCATGTCATTAATCGTTATTGAGATATTTATTAAAATTTACACTTTAATAACTCAAAAACGTAAGATTACCTGTTACATTGATAATTGAAAAAACATCACCCCATTGAGAGATTGGTATCGGCATATCGAGCGAAATCCAGTTCCGTGACCGTTTGGAGGGTAAGGCCAAATTAGCTTCAAAGAAGCATGGTGAGCTCAATAGACCGAGACGGTATTTCAGTCCGGCTCACCGCCTTCTACTTTACAAGGCGCAGGTTCGTCTGCATGTGGAATACTGTTCTCATCTTTGGCCTGGGGCACCCCAGTACCAGCTTCTCCCTCTGGACCGCATTAAGCGGAGAGCGACTTGAATCGTCCACTGCCGGGATATTTCAGATCGGCTTGATCCCTTGGCGCTTCTTTCCGTCATTGTCCCACGTGACAGCATTTTCATCTCTATCTCTGGTTGACAGTCCACAACAGTGCGTTTTTCCCGAAATATTCTGCCAATCCTTACAAAATGTAGATGTGCGAACATCTACGTTTTGTAATGAATTGTCGCCTGCGGTGTTTCCGAACCGATACGACCTTCAAACCTTGAAAAAAAGAGAGTACTCCCTTCACAAATAAATTAAATAATTAATAATATTTAATAAATAATTAATAATATTTAATAAATAATTAATAATATTTAATAAATAATTAATAATAATAATAATATGATAATAAAGGGCGGCAACGCACCTGCGACTCCTCTGGTGTTTCGGGTGTCCATGGGCGGCGGTAATCACCTACCATCCAGTGATTAGTCTGCTCGTTTGCCCCCTAAAATTAAAAAAAAACCGTCTCCTTACTTGGACCCCCAACGTAGGCAGCACCTATATTCTAATAGATATGTGTAAAAGCACATAGGTTACCCCTAATGGTTAGTGTGTCAATGTCAATACAACCATGTGAAATGTGGACACATTGGCAGTGAGGACGGTGACCACCACTCTTGGATTCTGCTCATGCTTTCCATTAGGCTGATCAGAGCCATTTTATCAGCAACTTATGAATATAAAAAAGTATCGTAAGTAAAAACGAAGTATCGTAAGTAAAATTAGGGGTTGGTGAAAATGCCAATTACTTTCATAAACTTGCTAAAATAAGTACCGAACTATAATGCATAGTCCTATCCATTTAGTTGACCCCTGTCCATTCTAATTAGAGAATATTATAGCCCCAACTTCGCACATTGTTAGTCCTAACTAACCCGTCTGTGAACTAACTGGCTAGTTAGTTCAACAATCTTGTTAGTTTTATAACTACTTTATACAATAAAGTCAATATTCAGAGATTATATTTAAATTAAATCTTCGGATAAGAGCATATTAGTATTGTATTGGCAATATCTGTTTATAGTATTTACTATCAATTTTGTTTTCTTTACTTTCTTTTTCAGGAGTGAGGTACAGGACTTATATCAGTATTTTATTTTACTATATTCACTTGCATAAATAAGTTAAAAGTTACAATCCTTTTTAGGGTTCTAATAACCCTTATAGATTCATCATGTCCGTCGTCCTTCCGTCCTCGACTTTTAGAAAAACAATAAAGGGTTTTAAAGACGAATTTTTGATTCAGGTATCCGTTTGCGAGAAATTCCGCTTTAAAAGGTATTTTTTTGTAAAAACATGGCGTTCCCCGTTTGGCTTTTAGAGGGCTAAAAGCCAAACGGCGGGCTCAAAAAATCCGGAAAAAATGATGATGTGATAGTGGTTCACCTAATTAACTTTAAAGGAAAACTTTAATGGATTAGATGACTTTGTTGGTTCAGGAGTTATAGAGGCTTAACTTTTAAAATGGGCATACTTGAAAAACGTCATACAAATTTAATGCATTAATACAAACATAACAATTATCTATTGGAATTAGGAACCCTTTCCTGTGCGTGGCCTGACACGCTTTATATTTTGTCTAGGGTCTTAAAATAAAAGTGTTTATAATATTGTAGTCTGTAATTGTGTGTGCATGCATCGCAGGCCAAACTAACCTGAAAAAAAATATTAAACAATATTTCTTGACACAGGTAGACTACAAGCACATCCTGGAATAGATTGTAATGTAATGTAAATGATGTTTGTTGAGTGAGCGAATCCCTCTCGCATAAAAACCTACACGGTTTAAGCGAGTGATTGTAATAAATTTTATAATATGTATACTGTAATGCCTTGTCCATAATAAATAAAAAAAAAAAAAAAAATGTTCACGTGTTATATTATGATTTTAATTGCATTTTATTGCAATGTGAAATTAATTTGAATAAACTTGTTTATATGTTTTTCTAAATGTAACCCCTGAGTCACCTCATATGTCGATCACTTATTCGATTATATCGATTACTCATTAGCCTCTCGTAGTTTACTGTTGTTAATAGACTTCTACATCTTGGTTCTATCTTCAGCGTCGATTTACTATTTTTGTATATTAAGTATACACCACCACCAAACTTAGTGTACTCTGTCTGATAGAAAGCAGTAGTATAATTTAGTAGTATGAGCCACCAGAATTTAATAGTCGGAGTCAATGCAGACAATGCAACATGGTAAACTGTTTACCTCACCATGGCGGCCTTGTGAGATATTTCTGTATGCAGAATGATTGGATCTCAGGTCTCACATTTACCAACGAAATACGACTGCACGAACGCAGTCAATTTTACTATGGTCTTCTGTGTGAAGTTAGTTCTGCTCCGGGGAGCCAGCCTATTTCTGCTAATATCAGCTTACTCTCTACTACCTTAAACTAATAAATAATGTCAGCTTAAATAGTATCTATTGAGTAGTTATTGAAATTACTTGTGAAAATTTGTGAAATCCCTACAAATATTATAAATGCGAAAGTAACTCTGTCTGTCTGTTACGCTATCACGCCTAAACCACTGAACTAATTTTGATGAAATTTGGTATGAAGATAGAACTGAACTTGGGAAAGGACATAGGCTACTTGGGGTGCTGCTGGCTAGAAAACCTCCACGTGGTGCACCCTGGGCGCTGGCGATAGCACTGTTCCTCCTCATTTCCTCCGCGTTATCTGGAGGGGAGGATTATCGCCAGCGGCTAATATTCTAGCTGGAGAGGAGCCATCATCGGCTCCCGGGCAAGGCCTGGTCCAGCGGGGCGGGCGTTTCCGCCGTTTCCCCTGCTGGCTCTTCGCTCTTCGGAGCAAGGAGGAGGTTAACCTCGTTAAAAAAACCGAAGGTGGGACCCTTCATGGGTCGGAGTTTCTCCCGCTGGTAGCGGTGGAGAAAGGAGGGCGGGCTCGGCGTGTATTCACATTACCACCGAGCAGGCAGGGTGACGTAGTCTTCCTGCCACCGTCGGCATAGCGTAGCCCCGAGAAGAATGCTCTGATCGGGGGCGTGGGTCTTGGCTTAACCGCCTGGACTGCGAGGAAGAAAACCTCTATAAAAAATCACCCCGAATCTCAAGCTCTGGTGCGTGGCCAGGGGATGCATGGCTGATGGGAAGTTCAGTTGCGAACGCACCCCAAGCCGAGGTACCTGCGGACCCCTCGGTTTGGCTAAAAATTTACGCTTGCCCGGGTATTGGGGGATCTCTGCCCGGGTCGACCTTGTATTTCTCCCCCTCTCGTGGGTCTTATTATGGATACTCTAAATTTAAAAACAAAAGAAAACGGATTGGAAACTATTAATAACGAAATGGCAAGCTCAATGGCAAACGTAAGCGAAGAAGGCAAGAAGGAGAGTGAGGTGGTGAGCATCCTGGAGGATGTCTCATCCGAGGAGTTGAGGGTGATGATGGACACGCCCATCTTGGAGGGGCTCCCAGTAGTCGAACAGACGACTGGGAGCCGAAGAGTGTCGGAGCGCTTGCGCTCCAAGACTGCCGCGGCGGACACGGATGGCTCGGAGCCAATGCAGATGGAGCCGAGCGACGTCCGGAAGAAGCGCGAGCACGCTGGGAATGACGACGGTGACGCATCCCAGCCGAAACGTAGAACGGCGTCACCCTCGCCGGTCCCAGGCCCGTCAGGCTCCGTCTTCAAGCCGGAGACCTACCGGCGCAACAGGGCCGACAAAGAGGCAAAGGCGGAGGAAGATGTAGAGGAACTCTTGCAGAGGGTCAAGGAGCTGATGACGACGGCGGGAGATGTACCGCAGGCTCCTCCCTCCGTGCAGGATAGGGCGAAGGTGGCGGTGGACGTGATCCGCCGAGTGGCCACCAAGTCCACAAACTTGAAGGGCTCCTTCGTTAGGGCCCTTAAGGAGTCCTCCTCCGCCATCACGGGGGCCGTAGACGAGCTCGTTGGAGACGTGGCTCGTCTGCAGGCGGCAAATGACCGCTTGACAGCGCAGGTGGCTGAGCTCGGATACAAGTTCGCCTGCTTCCAAGCGAGTCATCCCGAGATGGTGGCCGCTGCCCTGCCCCAGCCTGCCCCAGCCCCAGCCAATGCGGCGATGCCTGACGCCCAGCTGCGCCAGGTGCTAGTCGCGGTGGGGCACATGCTGGATGGTCGCCTGGCGGATCTGAAGGCAATGCTGCCTCCACCCCCAGTGGTACGTCCGCCGCTGGCATCGCAGAGGCCGAAGGCTGCAGCGGCGCCGACCAAACTCCCCGTTGAGGGAGGTCCGGTGTCGTATGCGGCGGCGGCCGCTGCCCCGGCCTCTGAGGCTCCCCAGAAACAGGGGAAGGGGGCCAAGGCTCAGGCGAAAGCGCCGGCGAAGGCGCCGGCCCAGACGCCAGCAAAGGCGCAGGCGAAGGCGTCTGCCAAGGCGCCAGCGAAGGCGCAGGCGAAGGCGCCGGCAAAGACACCGGCCACAGCGCCGACCAAGGCGGTGCCGGAAACAGGAGAGGAGTTCCCCCCTCTCCCCACTCCAACACTCCTGCCGGGCACCTCCACATCTGCCGCTGCTAACGAGAGCTGGCAGGTCGTGGGGAGCTCAAAGAGGTGCCAACAGCGGCAGCGGCAGCGGGCCAGAAGGGCCGCCGAAAAGGCAGCCGAAGCCTCGCAGCCACCGCCGGTGGTGACAGCGGCCACCAAAAAGAAGCCGCGAAAACTGCAGCCGCCTAAAACCGCGGCTGTAGTGGTGACCGTCACGCCGGAGGCGGCCAGTGGCGGACTAACCTACGCGGACATATTTAAAAAGGCCCGGGTTAGTCTCGCCAGCGAGTTTGGACCGGCAGGGGTCAGGTTGCGCCGCGCCCAGACGGGAGCTCGAGTCCTCGAGTTCCCTGGAGCAGAAGGCGCGAAGACGGCGGACAAATGTGCCGAGACGCTGAGGGGCATGTTTGCCGACTTGGATGGCATCAAGATCGCCAGGCCCACGAAGTGCGCGGAGCTGCGTATTTCGGGTCTGGACGATTCTGTGACAGCCGAAGATGTCCGCGATGCAATCCGGGAGAAGACCGGCTGCAGCGCGGACAATATCAGGGTCGGCACTATTCGCCCCGGTCCAGGCGGGCTAGGCGCTGCATGGGTCAGCTGTCCCGTGGCGTCGGCCAAGGCGCTAGACGACGCTGGCAAGCTGCTCGTCGGTTTCGTCAGCGCTAGAGTCACAGTCCTGGCGGCGAGACCGACGAGATGTTATAAGTGCCTAGCCGCAGGCCATACTCGCTCGAAGTGCGAGAGTTGCTTCGACTGCAGTGGTCTATGTTTCCGCTGCGGTCGACCGGGGCACAAGGCGGCAGATTGCTCTGCCGCCCCCCACTGCCCGGTGTGTGCGGCGGCGAATAAGCCCGCCAATCACCAGACCGGGCAGGGGGGCTGCAAGCCTCCCCGCGCGTCTCGGCAAGCGCCGGAGGCCAGCCTATCGATCCAGGCTGCCTCCGATGTCACTAGTGCGTCGGCACCGACGCCCATGGAGGAGGTTGTAGAGACGAACCCTTAATGGATCAAGTCTCCAACCTTCTCGTCCAGACGAACTTGAACCACTGCGCCGCAGCGCAGGATCTCCTCCTGCAAACCATGGCGCAGTGGTCGGTCGGTGTGGCCGTAGTCGCGGAGCCCTACCTCGTCCCTCCCCGTCCAAACTGGATGGGTGACTGGGACGGCTCCGTGGCAGTCGTCGGCTCCACGGCGGCTGGTTCCCCGCCCTTGTCGCTCAAAGACAGGGGCACGGGATATGTTGCCGCCGAGTGGGGGGGGATCACCGTTTACGGTGTCTACTTCTCCCCCAGTAAGAGTTTGAGTGACTTCGAGGTCTTCCTGAACAACCTGGAGACCTCGATGCGGCAACTAGCGTCTGGGCGCGTCCTCGTGCTGGGGGACTTCAACGCCAAGTCCATTGCGTGGGGTTCCCCGGCGACGGACGCCAGGGGCAAGGCCGTAGAGGAGTGGGCGGCCTCGGTGGGCCTCTGTCTGCTGAACAGGGGCTCCACCAACACGTGCGTGCGACAACAGGGGGGGTCGATAGTGGACCTTTCGTTCGCTACCCCTGCACTCGCCGCACGTGTACAGAACTGGCGTGTCCTGGATGAGGTTGAGACGCTCTCGGACCATTTGTACATCCGATTTGAGCTCTCCCGGTCCCAGGACGCCAGTAGGGGTCACGCGGCGCGGCGTCCCTCCCGCTTTCCGCGGTGGTCTGTCGCCAAGCTCGACAGGGACTTACTGGAGGAGGCGGCCATTCTTAACTCTTGGCTGCCTCCGCAGGCCCCGGCCGAAGAGGTCAACGTGGGGGCTGGTCGCTTCTGCAGTGCGATTACGCAGATCTGCGACTCGGCCATGCCCCGCGTACGTGGGCGTCGGCCTCCAAGGAAGGAGGTCTACTGGTGGTCCCAGGAGTTGGCGGCCCTCCGTGCGGCCTGTGTTCGTGCCCGGAGGTGCCTCACTCGTAGTCGGCGACGCCACCGCGGAGTCGGTGAGGAGGTGGATCGGCTTCAAGAGGAATACCGTGAGATCCGGCAAACTCTGAAGCTGGCCATCTGCCGCGCCAAAGAGGAGAGCCGCAAGGAGATGCTGGAGAGTCTCGAGCGTGACCCCTGGGGTCGGCCCTATCGTGCGGTGCGCAAAAAGCTCTGCGCGGGGGGCCTGCCCCTCACGGAGACTCTCCAGCCCAGCTTCCTGCAGGAAGTGGTCGAGGGCCTATTCCCACAGCGGGCGGAGCACACGCCCCCGTCGATGGCCGTCATGGCCGGAGGCGACGACGAAGGCGAGGCTGATGTGCCGCCCGTCAGGGAATCAGAGGTAGGGGCGGCTGTTCTAAGGATTCGATCCAAGAACACCGCCCCCGGGCCAGACGGGGTACCTGCCCGAGTGCTGGCCCGAGCCCTCGATCATATGTCGGACCGCCTCAGGGGAGTGTTAGACGCTAGTCTGGCGTCCGGACGCTTCCCTGAGTGTTGGAAAAGCGGGAAGCTGGTTCTGCTCCAGAAGCCAGGTCGGTCTGCCGACTCGGTCGCGGCCTATAGGCCCATCGTGTTGCTGGACGAGGCGGGTAAGCTGTTCGAGAGGGTGCTCCACGCCCGCATCGTCCGGCACCTGCGCGAGGTGGGCCCCGATCTGTCGGACGCCCAATTTGGATTCCGGGAGGGGCGTTCGACGGTCGACGCAATTCTGCGTCTGAAGGCCGCGACTGAACAGGCGGTGGGCTCAGGCGACGTGCTGTTGGCGGTGTCGTTGGACATCGCCAACGCATTCAATAGTCTGCCATTCAGCTGCATCAGGGCCGCACTCCAGTACCACGGAGTGCCACAGTACCTGAGGCGGCTAGTGGCAGACTATCTGACGGAGCGTACTGTCATGTACGAGGACCGAGAAGGAGTCTTGAGACGTCGGGCCATGTCGTGCGGTGTTCCACAGGGGTCTGTCCTCGGACCACTCCTGTGGAACATGGGATACGATTGGGTCCTGCGAGGGCGTCTCCCCCCCGGCGTCGGTGTAATTTGCTACGCCGACGACACTCTTGTGACAGCCCGGGGGGCGACCTTCGAAGAGGCGGCACGCCTGGCCACCACAGGAGTCTCCCTGGTGGTCGGGCGCATTGAGGCGCTGGGTTTGCGGGTGGCCCTAGAAAAGACGGAAGCCCTACTTTTCCATGGGCCCCGTCGTGGTCCACCCGCCGGCGCCTCCATCGAGGTCAACTCGGTCCTCGTACCGGTCCGGGCCCACTTTAAGTATCTGGGTCTGGTCCTAGACGGTAGGTGGCTCTTCGACGAGCACTTCCAACAGCTTGCTCCGAAGCTGATCGGCACTGCCTCCTTCCTTGGGCGTCTTTTGCCCAATCTGGGAGGAGCCAGTGTCGCCACGAGGCAGCTGTACACGGGGGTTGTCCGGTCTATGGCACTCTATGGTGCACCGGTGTGGGCGGCGGCTCTGACCGAGCAGAATAGGGCGCGCCTTAGGCGGCCGCAGAGAACTCTGGCGGTCAGAGCCATACGGGGTTACCGCACCGTATCGACGGAGGCGGCGTGCGCCCTGGCCGGAACACCCCCGTGGGATTTGGAGGCGGAAGTGCTCGCCGACGTTTATCGGCGAGTGGCTAACTACCGGGCGGAGAGTGGTGGAGTTGGACCTCCGCCCGAGGACGTGCGCGAGTGGCGCGAAGCCGCTCACCGAGCCACGATGGATCGCTGGTCGGTCCGGCTGGAGACTCCACGTGCTGGCTTCGCCACCGTAGAGGCGCTTCAGCCGGTCATCGGCGAATGGGCAGTGCGGCAGCACGGGACCCTTACCTTCCGACTGACGCAGGTTCTTTCCGGGCATGGTTGCTTCGGAAAGTACCTGCACTCGGTCGCCAGGAGGGAATTGAGTCCCGCCTGCCACCACTGCGACTGCAGTGAGGATTCGGCTCATCACACGCTGGCGGTCTGCCCCGCATGGGAGACACAGCGCCGGGTCCTCACTGCAGTCATCGGAGGGGATCTCTCACTGCCGGCCGTCGTTCGTTCCATGGTCGGCAGCGAGAGCGCATTCACCGCGGTCGCAACCTTCTGCGAGGACGTAATCACGCAGAAGGAGGCGGCGGAGAAGGCCCGTGAGGACGACATCCAATCGGACCAGATTCGCCGCCGGCGACTCGGGCGGCGGAGGCGCGAACATCTGCGCCTCATGCCGCCTTGAGTGTGGCCGCGGGTGGACGGGACGGGTTTTCCCTCCACCCGCACTATGTGGCCAGCCGCGAGGGGGCGGCGTCGGTGTGTGCCGGACGCCGCCTAAGAGAGGGTCGTCGTACAGAGACGGTGCCCGCATCAGGAGCGGGCAGGCGCTGGAGAAGTTCAGAAGGAGATCCCACCCTGGACTTCTCCTACTCCTAAACGGAGAAGCGCGGAGAAGGCACACTGTGTGTTTTTTAGTCGGTTCAAGTCCGACACACCACCCCGCCGTAACCCCCGGTGGGGTGACGGTCCATGATGATTTTTCACACACTAAAAAAAAAAAAAAAAGGACATAGGCTACTTTTTACCGCGATAACCGACATACACTAAAGCTAGTTAATAATATATTTAATATGTGTTGATTTTATTTCGAATGTTTATTTGATTTAAATCAACCTATTGCCGTCCACTGATGAATGAAGCACTCCAAGAATTACAACAGTAAAATAATTTAATATTCACGTAAGATGTAAAAGTTGAAAATTTACGACCTGTAATATTTAATATAATAATGTACACGTTTATTTAAATTATTAAGAAAAGAGTGAGTTACATTATACCAGTCTTACACTTTATTTTAATGCAATGTCATAACTTTATCGTATTCTTCGGAGGCATCGCGTTTGGAGCTCCTGTTTCCGCATTTTCTCTACAAATCGTCGTTATTAGATTAACGATCTCACTGACGTTGACGAATATTGTGATTTTGGATACGACAAAATGACTTTGCAGGTACACGTTGTATTTAGTTTACCCGTTGTTTTTTCTTTCACTGTTGAAGTTTATACGGATAACACACAATTATGCCAAAATAAAGAAGATATTTGTGGTTAATATACACGCTGTTTTAAATAATATTCACGGCATTCTTTTCTAACAGTGTACTGCAGCCTGAATAATAATCAAGTTATATTAATAGATTTATATTTAATTTTTGATCACAAAGCGGTCACAAATTTACAGTAGAAATTTGTGACCGCTTTGTGATCAAAAATTAAATATAAAATAAAAAGGCTAATATGTTACAGGTAATAGAGCCACGCTGATTTCAGCACAAATGGGCCAGCTCAACCGGGGCAGTACTACCTTCACACAGAAAACTTACCTAAAATGGCAGCAAGTCTTTCGTTGGTGAGTGTGAGACCGGACAATCATGGTGTGCACACAATGAGGATAGTGGCCCTACTCCTGGATTTCACTCATGTTTTCCATCAGACAGCGTCACTTTAGTAGGCTTAAATGTAAAAAAATATACTTGACATTTAAAGTACTTCGTAGTGCGCAACATTAGATTAACGCATAAATACCAGTCAAGTTAGGTATTGCACAACTATTTTAAAGTTAATTTAATCAAAAATTATTATCGAAATAATTTCATGTGTCACAACGTTAATTAGCGATTATCTGTAGCTTCTTGTGTTTATAAACAGCTTTCGGAAATAGTCATTCACGGATATAATCTACTCCGATCACAATAAAGTAATTTAGTCAAGGGGAAAATCGGAGGGTCACCCACAAAGATCAATACTGATGTCATGTATTAGTACGGAAATCACAACAGTTTACTCTGTTTACTCACTTAATTAAACTAGATTTCCTTTGCCATTTTTGAAGTTAGCGGACTAATTGTCCGCTAATTATAACCTGTGTGATTATAAGACGCTTCTAATGAAACCTCATTTGCCTGTAAATAGTGTAGAAGGTATGAGGGAACGGACAATCATGACATAGTAATATCACAAGTGTCGAATAAATACTGACAAATTCACGAGCTATTGCTAAAAATATTTATATTTTTGAAATGTACAAGAAATGCTTTTTAAAAATTATTTTTTAAAACAGTTTTTTATGACCGCTAGAGGGTCGGTTTTCGGGCCAGAAGGACTGGGAGAGTTCTAAAGGTCCCGCCATTTCTCTTGCAAGCATAACTTGCTCGCAGAAGGAGACGGCGGACTTCCACACGCCCTCGGTCCGTACCATGACTGCAATCATGCCACCGAGCAAGAGAACCCTCATTCCGATGGCCGCCACGAGATCACGTCTCTGCTCTAATCACGCCAGGCATTCTTCCAGAGTATGAAGCGCCGTGTCCCCGTTCGGCCATTGCAGTGATAGCACTCAGGCGTTGACTCCTTTCGGATCAGACACAGGTGATCGCAGAAACATCTTTTCCCTGTGTCGTCCGATATAACGGCGTGCCCTACGTAAAGTACTCCCTGGGAATCCAAAGTTTCCAATTTCTTCGTCACCTGTTGACACCGTATATTGCCGCGATCCAAATAAGTACCTTAAATACATTGTGTATTTAATATAGATTAATATGGCCGTTTACAGAATGTAATTTAAATTAATATTTTTAAAGATATTACAGATTTAAAATGCAGGAACAAAGCGACTGTGGCACTACCGACCCGGCCCGTTAGTTGGCGCTGCTGTCGATTTGTCACTATCAGATAATAATTAAACACAATATTTTAATAAGAATTAATATTCTAAGGCGGTACGAAGTTCGCTGGGTCAGCCAGTTACAATACAATTTAAGAATATTTAGATGACAATTTGTAAATTTTGTAAATTGAAATCGGCCAAGTGCGTGTCAGGCCACGCACAGGAAAGGGTTCCTCAGTCACCCATAATGCTACATGGATATATAATCGTATTCAATAGATATTGTTATGTTTACGTATTAATGCGTTAATTTTGTATGACGTTTTCCAAGTGAGCGCATTTTACAAGTTAAGCCTCTATAACTCCTGAACTAATAAAGTCATCTAATCCGTTATAGTTTTCCTTTAAAGTTCATTAGTTAGCCGTTTAACTTTTAGCCCCCCCTCCTAAAAGTTAAACGGCTAACTGGACTACTAGGACGCCCTGTTTTTACAAAAAAGTGCCCTTTAAAGTGAAATATCTCGCAAACGCATATCTAAATCAAAAAATCGTCTTAGAAACCCTATATTGTTTTTAAAAGACCTATCTAATAATATCCCACATGATGGGATGGCCAAGAGAAAAAAAAACATCCCCACTTTACGTGTAGGGAAGGTATCCTAATTAAAAATATATTTCATAATTTTATTGTAGCACTTTGTTGACGTAATTACAATACATATTCGTGCAAAGTTTCATCTTTCTAGCACTTACCGTTTGGACGGTAAGCCGAGGACGGACGGACGGACGGACGGACGGACGGACAGACGGACATGACGAATCTATAAGGGTTCCGAGTCATAAACTTCGGAACCCTAAAAAACTATTAATTTGTTAATTTTGTATGTAATTAAATTGTAATTAAAATACTAACTATAATAAAAAAAAAACTAGTTTCAAAATTATATCATTTGTTTGCTTTTATTAACTGTTTTGTTCGTTTTGTTATAATTCATATTTGTTTGTTTTTTTTCCTTTTCTTAATTATTACAACTTCGTTTTGTTAATTTTCTTAATTAAATTATGTTTATTATTAGGGATTAAAGTATGAAAATGCCGATTTGTACGGAAAAATTGTTTTTTTTTTTCATATAACATATTTATTTAATCAAAATAGCTATAAAGCATAATTAATAGCTATAAAGGGCTATATGCTTAAGAGGTAGTAGAGCCACGCTGATTTCAGCACGAATGGGTCGGCTCGACTGGGGCAGTACTACCCTCACACAGAAAACCACCCAAAAAATGACACCATTCTTGCTGTCGTATTTCGTTGGTGAGTGTGAGACCAGAGGCCCAATCATTCTGCATCATTCTCCCGACCTCCGGAGGCCGGGAGAATGATGCAGAATTATCTGACCAGGCCGCCATACTATGAGTCACCATGCTGGATTGCCTACCCTCACAATAAGGATGGTGGACCTACTGCTGAATTCTACTCATGCTTTCCATCAGGCAGAGTGGAGTCACTTTGGTAGGCTCAAATATGTATATATAAAAAAAACTACCATTATTATCTACATACATATATTATTGCTGCCATCTAATAGGTAAGTCATTTTTATGCCTTTGCGATAGAACTCTAGTGATCTATATTCTACAAACTATGTGAAAGCATTTTGTACTGCCTCCTGGGTAGAAAACTTTTTATCACGTAGAAAATTGACCAAATCACGAAAAAAATGGTAGCCCGTTGGGGCAAGGTCTGGCGAATACGGAGGGTGACGAATGGATTGTAATTGCAGTTCCTGTAGAGTAAAAACACTTTCTCATCGTGGTGCATGAGATCTTGCGTTATCATGGAGCAATAATGGTGAAGATCAATTCATGAGTCGGGGCTGTTTCATTGCAAGTTTTGCTATCATTTTTTGCTATCATTTTTCGGAGTTCGGCACAGTAGACATCTGCCCTTATTGTTTGACCAGATCGGAGAAAGCTATAGTGAATAACACCATGCTGAGATGACCAAACAGTTACCATTACC
Organism: Phragmatobia fuliginosa; assembly: GCA_932526445.1. Lineage (NCBI taxonomy): Eukaryota > Metazoa > Arthropoda > Insecta > Lepidoptera > Erebidae > Phragmatobia > Phragmatobia fuliginosa. The sequence continues at coordinate 6,091,036 of OW052064.1, read as the reverse complement.
TGTTTATTGGTAAGCTTTGCTTTTGCGTTGGGGCGTTTGACCTGGGGTTAGCTATTGCATTTTTCGCTTACGGTTATCGTAGAGAATCCACTTTTCATCACATGTCACAATTCGATCCCATATTCCTTTATTTCTGTATCGATTCAACAATACAACACAATTTAAACACTCGTTTATTTCTGCATATCAGTCAAATCATGAGGCACCCATTTTTCATATTTTTATTTTGTTGATTTGACGCAAATGAGTGAATATTGTTGGTAAGGTAACGTTAAAACATGCCGCTAATGCCTGGGTAGTTTGCCTCGGATCCAGGGGTAGTTTGGCTTACACCATCTCTATCAATTCATTGTTATTCACATGCGCGGGAGGTCTTCCACGTGGTTCGTTCTTCAAATCAAAATTTCCATCACGAAAGCGTATAAACCAAAATCGCAAGGTGCGTTCATTAGCAGTCCCCTCTCCAAACGCAACATTGATATTGCGAGCTGTTTCTGCAGCGTTAGTTCCGCGTCGGAACTCGTATTAAAAAATCACTCGAATTTTCAAAGTGTCCATCTTTATTGTCTAAGCTGAATAGAAAAACAACTGAAAGTCGATAATCGAATGTTGCACGTATTTTCAAAGAACCTCATAGGTACGATTTGAAAAAGTTTTACTCAAAAATCGCAAACCTCTATGTCAATTCAAAGTACCTATTACAATAAAACGGTAATTTCGTACTTTAACCCCTTTAACCTATTATTAAACTATTGCAAATTTTCGTATAATCCCGGTATGGAAAAATAGTCCGGGATTTGCGATCCCTAGTGATGATATTGTTCACAATTTATTTTAGTATTTCACTAGTCATAGGCTCCTCTGATTTAATAGATTTTGAAAAAAAAAACGTAGATCGCAGTTAGGTTGTTTTACTTCTTTTTAAGATCAACATGAACAGTCGATGTTGATGTAAAATCTTGCATTATCGAAAAATTATTTACACGGGCTATATTTTACGTTAACAAAAACTTTAGAGAGATAGGGAAAAGCAAGGGGACAGATCTAATCCTCAATGTAAAGGTTATGGCACGTATTGCTTTTAGTTAGTATCAGTTTGGTGGCACGATGTTAAATTACATAAACAATTAATTGTTGCGTTGTTGGAAAAATTTTAGGGTTCTGATTCATGTGCCCCTTACTCAAGATTGTACATTGATGGTAATCTCATTTAAAATGTTAACATTAAAATGCCAACACGATCGGTACGTATACCACAATTGTTTAGTGTTCCTGTAAACAATAATAATTTTCCCATAATAACCCGCTTTACAGAATGTGTAGAAACTACAATACAGTTTGCTCACATTCAGATATCTTTCACGACAACTTAAACTCTTTTAAATTATCTCTCCTCCTTTTGGTAAATCTTGAATATGGAGCCCATTTTTGTTCCAATTGTCGATACTATTTATAAATTATTTGTACGAGTCGTTAATCATGAATAATTTTAAAAACAAAAAAAAACATTGAAGCACTGATTATTGTTAATATTGTGTACAGTTGTAATTGGATGACGGATTTACTATTATATTTATTGTTTATTATTTTTACTCCCAAGTTCATTGTCTACTGACTGATCAGTTGACAGTATGATTCCGGGTCACAGCCCGCGCCTGAAAATATCCCAATGTGATGAGAATCCACTCGTAGAACCATTACGACTCAGTGGCACCTTACAGGCGTCTTTTACCATCATGAGTTTGGGTGTGAATAGATGAGACGAGTTATGTATATATCCTGCACTTTCAGTAGTCTTTAAAATCTTAATATCAGCCCGGACTATGGAAGTTTAGCGGTGAATCATGCTTGTGCCTCTGAGAGCACGTTAAGCCGTCGGTCCCGGTCGACATGAACATCTATGACAATCGTTACTGGGAAATCAATGCCCTCAAATATACTGACAACTAGTTCAGACTTTGAATTTCAGTTCTCCCTCAGGGTTGCGAAGGTCCGATACCAGTAGCTCCGCGGTAAAACTGATATTCAGGTAAAATCGGTTGAACCACTAGCCAATTCCAAACAAAGATTAGATGGTGCTCTGTCCCCGCAGACTGATGATTAAATACTCACTCTCTCTCAAAGTGGCGTTGGTGATTGGAGACCATCACCGAGGCTAAACAACGACGCCGTGGTTAGTGCCTACGTCCGTATGGCCTTAACAATCTCATGAGATGAGACTCTAGCCCGGCGAGTCCGTCCGGAGATCCGGATCATCAACAACCCAAAATGTCCTACATTTTGGGTTGTTGATGATGATGATGATGAAAGTAACTCTGTCTGTTCAGCTTTCATGGCAAAACTACTGAACCGATTTAAATGAAATTTGCTACATAGATAGAACTAGAAGCCTAGCTAGAGCTAGAGCCTGAGAAAGGCATGGTCTATTAATTTAAATAAATGAATGCTTAAATTTATAGTAACCACGCTTACTTTTAAACAAGAAGCCACAATTATGATGTATTAAAATTTTGCTATTTAAACAATCATTCTAATGGATGAATAGAAATGAGTCAATTAAACATCTCTTTCACAGTTTGGTCGCGTCGCATCGGCCAATTTAGGACTTGTTATAATACTTTTGAATATTAGTTTTCAAAGGCGGAGTGTCCGTTTGATATGGATATTTGCTTTAAATGAATTAAAACAGATTAATAATTATGGTTGTTGGTTCTGGGGCAATTGCCATTAACTTTTGCACAACATATAAACAAATGGTATTTATTCTAATAAAGTCATTTTATGTTTTATTTTTATATATTTACATTCGTCTCAAGTGTTGTGTGTTATCTCGTCTCATGTTAATTAATAAAGAATAGATTTCTCGTGTTATTATTTCACAATATTCTCCAAAAGACAAGAACTTTAATAGATAATAAGAGATGTCAATTGTATTAAAATAAAACTTAACAGAATTTTATCGTATAATTTATTCAATTAATTTGAGCTACAAGATATATTCATCATGTACATCGTATTTATACGCCATAAATATTTAGTAACAATAAGCAACAATAACTGCGTACGGCGCGAATTCCCGTGAACGTAATATTAATATACATATATATATACTTATACTTAGTAGATAATAGTCACAGACAATGTCTAAGAAGATCACACAAAACTAGACATTATGTGGCAAGACTGTCAACTTGTTACATACATAATGTACATAATAAAACCCGATGTGTGGGTAATAAATAATCAATTCGATTTGAAATTACTCTAGGGCCTATAAAAAACTATAAATAATAACACTATATGTACATATCGACAGAGTAAAAAATAAAAAAGAATCAGCGGATCACAAAAAAGCCAATAATTGACATTAGGAATCTTATACTAATTGAAATAGAGAGCTCAGCATAGTAATACTCGTAATACTACACAAAAATTAAACTCGTTGGCCCAATTAGGCTCTTTTGGACTAATCTGCTTCATCAAGTCACACCGAATACCGGTACATTAATAATAAAACTATTTATATAGAAGCACAAAATACAAATTGTTATATTTCACATTCAAATAACTAGATTTACGTACATACATTATCTTTACTCTTTTAAAGTTTATCAATTTCGTTTGAGAGTAATATGGCAGTATTCCATTATATAAATGTCTATTAAGTGCTCACAAATAACATAGATAAGTTTCCAATTAATCGAGAAAAACTATTATAAGAATTTCTAATGCACAAAATACCTGCTTACACTATAATATATATTCTTGAGTTTGATTTATACTGTTAAACGTGACACCAAGTTCACAGCATTGTAACTGCATTATACAAATGTCAAGATAGTTGATAGTGACCAAACAGATGTCATTATGAAACAATAATAATTTTATACATCTTACGTCTTCGTTATATATGGCTCTAAAAGAAAAAAAATCACAATAATGTTTAAGTGTATTTCATATAGATGGTATACAATAGATAATAAAATTATTCCTAATACAAATAGTTCGGTTCGGTGTGACAGTACCTACATGATAGGTAAATTGAACACCACACCATCATTTAAAAACAAACCAAGCGCAATGAAACACATGCTCAAGGTAATTAACGATAACAACCTTTTATTTTCAAAAATAATAAGAATGAATAACACAGGTATAAATATATACTGAACATATTTTTTCAGGATAGAGAATGACTTTTGCCCTATAAAGAGTTTATCAATGTATGGGTAAGGTAAATCAACCAAATTGTGCTCACTTCTACATTTTAGAGAATTTATCGTTAAATAGAATGACGTTATATAGAGTTTACACTGTATTATGTGTTTATTTTAAAATAGCACAATATATGTACATATATGCAAACAGTTCTAAAAGTTCAAACACAACGAATTACTCCAACATACCTACCGTATATTTTGGTAATGAAAACAAAGGTTCCTTTTGTAAAACCACGTTAAATAAGTGAAAATGAGGCAGATGAATGGATGCTTTCAAAATTTTCAGTTTATGCTGGTGAAAACGAGTAATTGTGATAAAATGGATTTCACAGGTGGTTTTATTTACTACTTTGCATGAGTTCAGTATATATACATAGAGTTTATTAAAAAATGATTTTAATTTCAATAGTTTTGGTTTAATAGAAAGAAAAGGTGTATTTTTAACTTGAAATGAAATTACACATTTAAAAAATCAAACCTTTCATTAAATTTCATCAAACTTAAAAATTTTGTATTTGTTGAAACTTCGTCAATGAACCTTGTTATTCTTCACAAGTAGATAATTATAGTAAGAAGTAAGTAGGCAACGCCCTTTCTAAGTTTGCAAAAAAAATCTATCAAATAAACTAAGGATGGTTAATCATTCAGTGTCGTAACATTTGTTGTGTACGGTGACTAGGAAGAGTACAGTTAGATCATGCTACATAGATTGATGCGTCAACCTACTTCTTAGTTGCAAATAAGCGGGCAAAGCACCACAGACAGTCATCTCATATAGGTAGATCGTAGTTTCAGTAAAAAGTTTTAGTTAACGCATCAACTTCTATATCAATCTTGACTAACTATTCATAAATACTAAATTTTTACAAAATATATACAACGCATGATATCTTTTGCAATTGATATTTTATTACTTTAAATTAATTGATATCGTGGTAGGTAGTTTCTATGACATTTAAAACCAATTAAGTTGTTGTGGACTTAGGATAAGTAGTTTTCGTTCAGCGATAAGATAAATCTCTTATACTTTAGGGTTGTACTTTTATAAACAGTTTAGATATGAATGTTTTGATAATAATCTTAGTGTGTTAAAATCATAGGAAGCAAATAGAATAATAACAAATTCACTTTCAATTCACCTATGTTAATATTCTTTGTAAAATCTTCTTCTCGTTTTTAGGATTCCGTAGATCATGACTCGGAACCCTTTTAGATTCGTCATGTCCGTCCGTTCGTCCTCGACTTACAGTCCAAACAGTTAGTGTTATAAAGATGAAACTTTGCGTGAATATGTGTTTCTATAACGTCGACAAAGTGCTACAATAAAATTATGAAAAACATTTTTATTTGGGGTACCTCCCCTACAAGTTAAGTGGGGATGATTGTGTCTTCTTGCGTCTACCCCATCGTGTGGGGTAACATTAGATAGTAGTCCAGTCATTTAAGCTTAAATTAGGTAAGAATCTCGGAATTCGAGATACCCAGCTGTAAGTCTGTAAATACTTGTATATTGACACCCTAAAAGTTGTCTCAAAACCTATACATATGGTAGGGTGTACGCAACTAATAAATTTCAAGGTTTGACCTTGAAGCCACAAAAATCGTTTTTTTTTTTGTGCTTTTTTTGTAAATATCTCATTTCCTATGGGTATCCGTTTGCGAGTTATTCATCTTTCAAGGGCAATTTGTTCTTAAAATAGAGCGTCCCCCCCCCCTCAAAAAGCTAAACGGCTAGCTCGAAAATTCTGAAAATAATCGCGATGGTAGTCCATGTGATGAACTTTAAAGGAAAACTATAACGGCTTACGTAACTTTTTAGCTAAGGGGTTATAGAGGCCTAACTTGCAAAATACGCTTATTTGCAATTCTTCGTACAAAAATAACGAAATAATAAGTAAACAACAATTTTCTATTGGACACGACGAAAGCCATTATGGGTAACTACTAAACCCTATTCTATGCGTAGCCTGACACGCCCTTAGCCGATTTTATTTTTTATAGTACTTAGTGGAAAAACGACACGGCGCGGCGTTTTAGCTAACACAACAAAAGTAATTTCGTATTGTATTTTATGTAATATCGCAATATTATCATATTAAATGTTTTACAAATTTCACTTTTGGTCCAAAGTAATTTTACCTTGGAGAAATTTACAAGACATTTTGGTTAATAAGTTAAACTAATAACTTATTAATATCTGTATGAAATTATTTTTTAATTATTACATTTGCTAGTTCAATTGAATATTTTTTTCAATAATAATTTATGCAATTTGATTCGTTCTTTCTACCTTGTACTTGCATATGCAATTTGTGCTTTTGGTATTGTTTCATCATGGTATGTAGACCTTAATAATTGCTTTCAATTTTTATAATTACAGTTTTATTTTCAACTATTTATAAATCTAGATATATATGTGTTAAGTAGCCAAACGCCCCGACCTTAAATAAATCATATGGACACGAAAAGAGCCAAAACTATTCCCATTACAACTTGCATTCTAATGTTAAATAATATATGTGTTAGCTTGCAAAAAATATAAATTAATGAGTCGATGGCTAGATTCGTGGTCTTATATTACTGTTGCATTTACTTGGTCGCCATTTGAAGTAGAAAACTGACTAAACATATTAAACCTTTATAAGGTTATCATACTTTTGGTTTTGCATGTTAATTTAATTCAGCTAAGGATTTTCTGTGACTCAGCAATTTAAAACATTGTGGGTATTCGTGCAGATAGATTAACAACTATCCATGTTCATTAAAACGTCCTATCATAATAATAGCAAACCAGTATTAGCATTCTCTTCCTAAAATTGTAAATATATAAAAGATTTTATATTTAATTTGTTTATAATATACCTATTAAGTCAATGTTCTTGATATGTTAGGTCTTATTTTCAAATAACACGTTATTATATAAATTTATGTAACATTTTTATATCACCTTAAATAATGGAATGAAAATTTATGAGTACTTGCTTTCATATAGTCTAAGACATCTGGTTATATGACTATTACATCATTCTAAAGGGATTCACAAGAGGACATTCTAACGGGTGTACTTTGTAGAAATTAATGTAGTTGAATATTTTTGTTGAACGAATGCTTTAAAATAAAAATTGTTCCACATCTAGGTCTTAGTGTTACTAGCAAGACTGCTAAGACCTAGAGGTGTAAATTGGTACTTAATTCACTCGTTGCCGTTATATGTTTCCGCTGATACGTCGAATAACCAAAAAGCTGTTATAAAATTTCAAACGCCATTAAGTCTCAATTATTTAACTAAATTTAGATATAAAATTTAGTTCATTGACATCTAACAAAACACAATTAAGACAAACGTTGTGATACTTAATTTTTTTCTATGTATCTTCCAGTTTTAATTATAAATTTACAAATAAATTTGAAATTGTTATTAGTGAAGATTTTGGATGTAAGCAAAAAATAGTAATAAATATTTTACACGAGTGTCTATCTACATATACCCTAAAATTATTTGTAACTCTTGAGTTGAAGAGAGTATATGATGCTTAGAGAACATCATATGAAATTGTAGCACAGAGAATGCCCTAACTTTGGTTACCGAAACTATCTTTGGGTGTAACATGAGGTATTAACTTAAATACTGCATGAAAGTAATTAATTCTGCTTGATGGCACAAGTTTCATCACAAAATATTACATATTATATTATATTCTTTAGATTTATCATTTATCTACCTGTTCAAGCCCCGTAAACGTTTTGCACTAAGCGTTTATTTTAAAAGTTCTAGCACGTTCCGCTTCGGCTGTTAAATTCATCACCAGTACAATTACGTTTTACCACCAATTTAAGAATAAAAGCGTTCTTCTACAAATAAATCATTTTCTGTGGCACCTTTAGTACAATACAAGGCAGCAGGACATAAGCTGTTAGCGTTAATCCAACAGCTGTGTTTGATTTTCCGGCCGCCTGGACACGGTCAGCTCTCGATCCTTCTGTCAGGTCTCTTGACCTCGAGTAGGTCTTGATCTTCTCCCCTTGCACACTCTCTTCATTACTTCGCCAATAAACAGTCGCTATCGTTGCGAGACACTGTAACAATATTATAAATTTATTCGTGAAAACCCAAAACTTCCCCTTTCTGTGTCGCTTTGAGAATACAAGAATGATGAGATATAAAATATCCGTTTGAAGGGATTGATTTTAATTTAATGTAGGTAATTCGATGTTGTGCTCGCATCAAATATTTTTCGCCGAAATGGCTATGTATCTTTTCGTTGTGACGTTTTCTTTTAACGGCTGTGTGATTGACATCACTACTCACACTTGATTAGAGAAGCACTTCATTAGCTTTTAAGAATTGTGTGAAAAGCAACGATGAGATTGAATATTGATAGTGCTTCACTTCTTTTATACTCGTAAAATATATTTTCTATAACGATTGTGCAAATGAATTTTCGCTTCCTTTTGTGATGAGTTTAATTTTTGAAGAATCTTTCAGTAAATAAGTTTAGTAACCACAATACCTCTAAAGTGTCTTTTATCTGTTATATTGTTAACAGTATTTGCAAATAGTTCTTGTAAGTCTTTTTTTAGGGTTCCGTTGCCAAATGGCAAAAAACGGAACCTTTATAGATTCGTCATGTCTGTCTGTCTGTCCGTCCGTATGTTACAGCCTTTTTTCTCCGAAACTATAAGAGCTATACTGTTGAAACTTAGTCAGTAGATGTATTCTGTAAACCGCATTATTATTTTAACTTCAAAATAGAAAAAAAGCAATAAATTTTGGGGGTCCCCATACTTAGAACTGAAACTCAATTTTTTTTTTCATCAAAACCATACGTGTCCCATATCTATGGATAGGTCTTCAAAAATGATATTGAGGTTTTTAAAATCATTTTTTTCTAAACTGAATAGTTTGCGCGAGAGACACTTTCAAAGTGGTAAAATGTGTGTGAATGATAAAACTAAAAAAAATATATGATGTTCATTACCATGCAAACTTCCAACGAAAATTGGTTTGAACGAGATCTAGTAAGTAGTTTTTTTTAATACGTCATAAATCATAAACCGCAATTTACATTTCTTTCAATAAAAACACTATTATTAAAACATCGATGAAAGTTACAACGAACTACAAAAACTTATATGATGTTACTTGCTGCTACGGAACCATTCATGGGCGAGTCCTACTCGCACTTGGCCGCTTTTTTAAATTTATATTTAGCCATCCAAAGTGACTCTACCCTGCCTGATGGAAAGCACGCCCTGTTTAAAGGATCCGGGATCATAGTGGGAAGGAAACACGTGAGCTGGTAGTGAGTTCCAGTCTTTGACTGCTCGGCATAGGAAATAAGAGCCGAACCATTTTGTGCTGGTGCGTATTTGCTTTCACATAGTTTGTAGAATCTAGATCACTAGAGTTCTATCGGAAAGGCGTAAATGACCTTCCTATTAGATGGCAGCAATGTATAGTTAATAGTGATAAATATTTTGATTAAATTAATATGTTATATAAAAAAAAAAATTTCAATTTTTCAGTACAAATCGGCAATTTCATACTTTAACCCCTTATAATTAATTTAACATTATAAAGATTTTGCGGATGATTATTAGTGTTATTCAGGACCAAAATAACTGTTGTTTATACTACTAAAGTTTTTAACGACAGTAGTTTAGATAGAATAATAATGTACCTCAGCTAACCACAGGTACAATATATTTTGCATGTGGTCTAATAACTTTATCGCGGGAAGAAATATACGGACTTATTGGAAATTGGTGACTGTTCAAAAAGAACAAGCAAATAGCTTAATTCACTATTTCAAATTGATAATATGTTGATAATATGGCTAGCCAACAATTAAAAGTAGGAAAGTATACAGGATGTGAGTCAGGAAACTTCGAATATCATTGTATAAACTAAATATCAACAAGAAGAAACAACTTTAAAGAGAAATCATTAAAAAAAAGAAATGCATTTCTTCTTCTTCTTAGTCTTTATTATTCAGGATTATTTGAGGTCGGTTACTAATAATTTCCTCGGTCAGTTTACCTGAATATAAATGTTTCGACGGAGCGACTGCCACAGGACCTCCGTCACCTTAAGAGCGAACTGAATTCGAAGACTTGACCAGTTGTCGTTATATTTAAGAGCACTGACTTTCCAGTAAAATAAAGATTGCCACAGATGTTCATGACAATCGGTACCGACGGCATAGTGTGCCCTTCGAGGCACGGACAAACCAAAAAATGCGCTAACAGTGAAAAAAAATATTACATATTGCTTAGTCTACAATTATTGTTATGTTTGAAGTCACACCACAATGAACTTTTTTAGTTTTAAAACTATGTAAATATATTACTTATTATAATTTAAACGTGCATTATGATTTTTACAAACCTTAAGTTTTAAATCTCCCTTTCTAAAATGTTTTGGTTTAACTTTGAAATCCAATGCTAAACTAGTGGTTTGCAGACCATCTTCATGTTCTTCATAAGTTTGAGGGAGCAAGGTTGGAGTAGGTGCTGGCTCTCCATTGATGTACCAGGCTAAACGTGTTGCTGGCCTGGATCGACCAGACGTACAGTTGACTTGAACCCGGTCTCCAATTTGGTATCTCAAACGCGATCCGGTGATGGTGGGACCGTGATCCGGTAGTGCTGAATGAAAAGAGTATTATTAAATTTAAAAACTAATAAAAACATTCAATGGTTAAAAATATTTTTTATTGAAAAAAAGAGTTACTGTTACTAGGTTCTTATTATTTGATGTTTACCAAATTGCGTCAAAAGAAATCTTCTTTGAGTTTATGTATACATGTATGAGTGTATGAATGTACATATCTTCGGCACGCCCAAACTAAGGTTTTCGACATATGAAGGGTCGTGACTTCTTTAAAAATTATGGTAGTGACATAGACTATAGAAAATGGCGCCCGCAAATGTAAAAAGAGGGGCATCAAATGAAATGTCAAATTAAAACATTTTTGACTACCTCTGTGGCGCAGTGGCAGCGTATGCGACTGCTATGCTAGAGGTCTCAGGTTCGATTCCCGGGTCGAACCACATGTTTGTATGTGCAAATGTTTGTTTCATTTCGTTCAAAAGTTTGGATGTTTTCTATCTCTAATGTGTATATATTTATAAAAAAAGTAGGTCTATATGTACATACAAACTCTGTTTAATTTGGTACTCGATGATGTTGTTGTGTGTTGTGTCCGAGATGACCGAAATATTTAATAATACCGTAAAAAATATTTCATATTACGTTTATATTTGTATTGTTTTATTTAGTTACCTAGTTAGTTTTAGTTTTAACACGATTTGTCCAAAAGCGTACCAGTAATACATTTAACCGCCCAAATCATCATTTCAACGAAATTGATAACTCATCAGAATAAGAGCAATGAACAATTACAATGCCATTATTAAAAAGATAAAAGCAACAAAATTACGATATATAACGCGGTAAGCGAAGTAATAGCTCAGCTGATCGTAGAAAAATAGAGTAGGTATGTGATTACTTAATTGTGTTGCAATCCTACCAAGTACCAGAAGCAATAAACTAATGCTTCTTCCATCTCCAAATTGAAATTCACATTTGGAGTACAAACGTCATGATGTATTTCCACTTACCAAGTAACTTGCTACAATACAGTTTACTAGAATAATATTGCTTTGTGTGTAAATCTAACGGAAAATAGATATGTAATGGAAATATCAGAAAATGGTGATTACTAAAATTTGTTACAAGAGAATAGTAGAGTGTAGTTTTTAGGGTCCTGAAGCTTATGACTCGGAACCCTTATAGATTCGTCATGTCCGACCGTCTGTCTGTCCTCGACTTACCGTCCAAAACTCCAAGCGGTAAGTGCTAGAAATGTGAAACTTTGCATGAATATGTGTTGTAATTACGTCGACAAAACGTCGACAAAGTACTAAAATAATATTATAAAAAAATATTTTTATTTGGGTTACCTCCCCTACACGTAAAGTGGGGATGTTTTTTTTTTTCGCGGCTACCCCATCACTAGATAGGTCTTTTAAAAACAATAAAGAGTTTAGAATAGAATAGAATAAACTTTATTGTACACCAGTTATTATAGTTTACATACAGAAATAAATTAATTTAATGACCATTTACAATTGGCGGCCTTATCGCTAAAAAGCAATTTCTTCCAGGCAACCTTGGGATGGGAAAAAGAGTTTCGGAAAAAAAAGAAGTCGGAGCAGTGTTGGTGCGAGTTTTTTAAATAATTTAAGTGAATACAAAAACGAAAAGTGAATAACAAAAGTAATATTTAGACTGATAAATATATAAATAAATACTCAATTTATACATATATATATACACGTTTACATATACACACACGCATAGATATATACACATACATATATACATACACATATATATTATATATAAAACAGATAAAAATGTCTTAGGCACATTATATCAAGCTGAAAGGTAAAATTCTTTGGCCATTTTTTTGAATACTGGCAAAGATTTGGCACGCATTAAAGCTATAGAAATAAAAGCTTAGAACTCATAAACTAAATAACTTTTTACCATTGATGGGAATTTATAAAATGGGAATAAAGGTATAGTTAAATGTAGTTCTTACCAACTATGACCATATCCGAATGGTCTGATACTGTTGGAAATAGCGGTCGCTCCCCAGACACTTCACAGCGGTACCTGCCACCCGTCTCCAATATAGCTGGGTACAGCGTCACATTGGCGGCGTTCGGACTTGATTTCTGTTTTAAAAAGAGATTTCTTTAACATTGTTTGTAGTATTTTATGTTACATTTCAAAATAATAAAAACATGCTTTTTGATGTAAGTACCGAATTTAGTAAAAAACTGTTCTCATAATATTAGAAACAGACATATCAATTTTATTTATATGTACAAATTTGTACTTTACTTTTAGATTACGATGTCGTGTAGTGATACACATTCATCATCATCATCAACAATCTTTAGCAGTCCACTGTATGCCGCTCCTTAGAAAAGAGATTTCAACAGTAACAGTAAGCAGGTTTGGTCATCGTTGTATAAGTACAAGTACTACTGCAATGGTATAGAGTTCATTTGTTTCAAGTTTTCATACTCTATGCAGTGACATTTGTCTTCGTAATAAGCTCCTTTATTCGACTTTACGACACCCATGTAACAAATAGGATTGATGAAGTGTCATCAATCATCACCCCTATTTATCTCATAGGTAGTGACGTATAAAAGCCTACGTATTTATGTATTCTTAATCCGTCACCATGAATAGAATACACATTTAGTTGTCTGTATCATTTCCTTAAATATATCAAAATGTCAGTCATGTCAATTCAATTAGGATTTAGATATCACTTTTTTAATCTACATCTTTTTTAATGTTTCAACATATCATATAAATACATAAATATCGCATAAATGTACATAGCTCGCAACGCTTTTAATACATCAAACATAATTGAAGGTATCTTAAGTAATTAGTTATGACAACATGTACGTAGTACTAGTAGAACTAATGGTACGATTAATTAACACGTTACATGCAAGTAGGCAAGTTTTTAATGGATTAGGAATAATAGGTATTAATAATTATATAGGATATTACGTCATAAAACTTCTATTAATAAGTTTTATAGCCTAATATAGTTTCCATGAAAACTTACTCTATATAACTACTAATTATGGAAATGACACAATCCACATTTTGCATTTTGCATGCATTTGAAAAGCTTAAAAATACGAATAATTTTTAAACCAAAGAATCAAGTCAAGTTCTTTAAAAAATTATCTACTGTGTGTTAAATGAAATGTACACTAACATAGAGTAGGCAGTAGCTATTAGGAAAGTAAAGTAAAAAATAATAATCTTCATGGCATAATTTTAAAACATATATTTTTTAATTAAGACTTAATTAGCCCGAGTGCTCTTATATAGTATATTTTAATGAAGAAATAATATTGTCGCATGTTGGCTACTTTCGTCTTTTAGAAGAAGAAATATTTATACTGTTACATTTTTTTTTAATGATACGTAAATTTTTCACTTCTTAACATTGTGCAGTGAGGAGAGTAACATAAGTCATCTTTACATTGTATAAAATAAAGTCACTTGCGCTGTCTATTAGCTTAGATCTTTTAAATTACTTAACGGAATTTAATCCAGTTTAGTAATAGAAAGAGTGAATTAAGAAGCAGAAGGTTTACATGTGTTAGTACGGATATTAAGAGAAATTGTCGCAGAAATAGAAACATTTCGAAGACTACCAAAGCCGGTCTGGGTCGCCAGTTATAAACAGGATTTTTTATTGGCAAGTGCCAATAACAAATTACAACAATTTACGCAGGCAGTAGGTACGTTAACGTGTACGGAGACTTTTAAAGAATGTTACTCTCGTATAAAATACTACTGGCCTCATACCTAGATAGATGTCATGATTTGTGTTAGTGAAAATCATTTAAAACTATTGACGTTTATGATAATTAAAAGCATTTACTGAATTTATATAGTTTTTAGAACTTAAACATTCGGAAATAAGCCCATCGAGTATAGGCTCATACGATTTATCTTACTGACTATTTTGGCATAATAATATGATGTCCAGCCTACATGATATATAAAAATAAAATAATAAATAAATATTTCGGACATCTTACACACACCGTCATCTAGTCCCAAACTAAGCAGAGCTTGTATTATGTGTACTAAACAACTGATATGAATACATAAACGTATTTTTATTTTGTTAATACATACATATAATACTTAGAAAACACCCGATATCAAGTATTATCCAGGGTGTATAAAAGCATTTTTTTATTTTATATCTCAAAAAGTTATCGGTTTGAAATCCTATTTGTAGTAAACTTAGAATTATATTTTTTTCATTAGACCTGGCAAAGTTACTACTACAAAGTGACTACCTGTAGGTAGTCACTTTGTAGTAGTAGTATTTTTGTAGTATTTTTAGGTTAGTCTCCTATGTGCCCGGTTGAGCCGGCCCATTCGTGCTGAATTCAACGTGGCTCTGCTACCTTCTTGTTTAAACTTCAAAAGCTTTTTAAAAAAAATACGGGCGCCATCTCCACTAGAACTCTTTACGGTGGTTACGTCCAGCAAACGCAGACCTCGCTCTCTCGCTGAAGTTCAAAAAGGCAGCCAGGTCACTTGTCTATGAGTTTTGGCTGTTAACGTCATTATTTCGATCCATATCCACACATTACAAGATCAAAATCGGTTTTGATATTTACCAATGAAAACACTTATTCATCAAAATTGCTATAGCCATTTATTTATCACTGTAATAAATCCTTGTTACTTCTTCCCTTGCTCTGTGAGTTATCGAGTTCCGTAACCCATAAAACAAATGTATAATGTACTCGTACAGCCAAGTGGGTAGATATCACATAAAAACTCGGGAATGCAACATTTATTTGGGAATATTGTTTTCATTACGTTATATTTGTATAATATATATATAGAGCAATAAAATTTGTAAATGGAGTGTATATGATATGGGGTGGCAGCTAAATAAAAGGAAATATAAACAAGTACCACACGCGAGCGAGTATGTTTACACCTGTGCCTCTTCACCTCGTAATATCCGGTCCAGTTTTATATTGTTTCCTCTCGGGGAGACCTAAGTAAACTTGACTCACAAAATGGTTTATCTAATTATACTTTTCTACTCTAAAAGTTCATCCGCATTATATACTCATCCGAGGCATTTATACATTTGTTTAGCTGCACAAACTTTAATGGAACAAAATATGTTCTTCGTGAATCATTTGAGCTGCTACCAACGTTACACGGGAAGATATTAAAAGTGTGACATGAATATCGATTCCAAAGAGGAACTTCTTGTGTAGGCTGGCGTCCCACTTCACGTAGTATTGTAATGTCTCTATATTAATTTTTGTTTAAGTAGGGTCTCAATTTTCCATTACAAAGGTGGCAATTTGGCACCAACTCAAAATTATATATGTATGCTTACACTGGTTTAAGAAGTTAGTTCTTAAGGTGGGCTTTATTAGCAATATTAATTCAAAGAATATTTACAAGCATCAAAAATTCCCCCGCATCATCGCTTACTGGTAGCGTTCCTAAAAGACTTACTGTTAAATAATAATTTTATTATTTTCTGCTTTTCAGTTCTTTCGTTTCAATTTTCTGATTAAAAGTTTTATCAGTTTCACGTTGATGAAAGAGAATCCGTAAAATTATTAAAAACGCTTACAATATTAATACATATTATTTTTATTTTTATTTTGATTTATTAGGGAAACAAACAAATACAAAATATAGAACAATAATAAACAAGTAAATTATACATTATCCAAAGCAGTTTCCGCATATTCATTTTACACTTCGCGCCAAAAAGTAAATTTTAGTAAATTTTGAGGGAAACATTTTTTTGTCTTCTTTTCTGAATGAATATATAATATATTTAAGTAATGTACTGTTAACTTTTTACAAACTATCCATAAATATTAATAAAGATGATCCTGATGATCCTATATTTATTTAAATAATTTCGTTTTCTATTCTATTCTTTATTCTCTTGTTTCATTGGCTAATGTCACTCAGACAAGTAATCAATTTAGCCACTAGTGTCACAGAACTTTGCAATAAGATCATCTAATTGGTGCTCATTAAACTTTATTTTCTTTCGATTTTTTTTAATATTATAAGTAAAAGGATTTAATTATGTCACTTTGCGACGATGAAAAAAGGTTTTTCGCTAATAGACGTCAAGCAACATTGGCTACATTGTAAATTTTCCCCGATTTTATCTCTTGTCACCAGTAACGATAATAGGAAAAATCTATTGTCCAAAGATTCCAAGAAAAATATGTTCGTAGTATCATGGCACAGGTACAAGGAAATATTAAAAGCTACAAAATGTCTCTTACAAGATTTCTGCTGACGAAAGCAGAACACTGTACGAAAGACTTTTTTGTATTTTAAACTGTGTGATATATTTTAACAATCAATAATAATTGGGCAGTGTCTTGGTACACAGTAGTTATCTCTATGTCACTGATGCTTGCCGCTTCTTTAATTTAGTGACGAATATATGACAGTATTAATGACAGACGACGGGGCACATTGCTCGTAGAAGCAATGATCGATGTAGTTTTTAAGTGGCGATCGTGTACTGTACCGAAAGACGCGACGTACTGGTGGAGGTCGCAGAAAGCCATTGTATGGGGGACGGGAGAACGTGAGAAAGAGAAGAAACTTTGGTGAGGCCCATGTCTGGCAGTAGACGTTTGAGGTTGAGATGATGATGATATGACAGTATGGTGTATTTAACATAGTTTTGTGTGTGTGTATTTCATTGTTTTAGCATTTCATCTCTTTCGTTGTCCATAAATAAAAAATCTGTAGGTTACATAATAATGTGAAACTTCATGTTTTGGGATTTAAATATAACCTTTAAAAAAATATCCTAATTTATAACTTACAATTTGGAACTTTTATGTGTAAAGGCTTAAAATGAAAGAAAACTAGACGAATTTACCGCCTAATTACCATATAGAAGACGGAGTAGGTATACATATAAGTAATAACATGTACTAACTTCAACGTCAACACCAGGCAAAGGAAATTTTCTCCGGGGCTCCGTATCTCTAGGTACATGTCGAAAGAACTCCTTGCCATCTTTGTACCATTTGACGGAGTATAGCACGTCGACAGGGCCCAGCTCCCAGCGACAGTAGAGCTGTGCACGTGCACCGAGAGCCACGTGGGCTGGTACACGCAACTCTAATAACTTCAGGCTCGCCACACCATAATCTGCAAAAAAAACGCGTTTGTAACTAATTTTTTTTTACGAATGAGTGTTGTGTGTACTGCCAAAATGACTGCACTCTGTGTGATGGAAAACAGGAATAGAATCCGAGAGTAGTGGTTATCATACGCGTTGCAATTACAGACTATTGTCTGTATTCGCAATGTTATTAATCGTATTCAGTTTGATGACCTACACTATGACATTCAGATGCATTCGGCCTTCGGTTTGTCACTCAGGAACGAAACGCTACAATATTAATTCTATCATTTTAGGTTAGAATACTGTGAAAGGGAAGTACCACCCCGGTCGAGGCGGCCCGTTTATGCTGAAATCAGAGTGGCTCTATGGTTCTACTGCCTTTAGAAATGACGCATTTTCACATGTATAATATAATATTTAATGTAAACATTATTGAATCGAATTATGTTCGACGGGCCGGAATTTTACCTATAGGAATGGTTAAATATAAAGCTTTACTTTAGTTCGGCCTCTTACAGTATAATGTATATGACACAATTATTGATTTACTAAGGGTCACTCATAAAGAAATAAAGAACTACCAGTAAATCTTCAAATAAAAAAAATATTGAGCGCTATAAATAATTATCATATTTTATTAGTTTTATTGAACTATAGACTTGAATACGCGGATGGTGTAGTATTTTGCGTAGTTCTCTCGCCGTTTACTACTTCGTTGCGTGTTGTGGGTCCAAGTCCCACTTAGGAGTTCTGTATTTCGGCGTTCCTTGTGCACAAAACGCGTGTCAAATTACACATAGAAATGATTTAGTTTTGTTTTTCTAAAACTGCCACACATCTAAATATGCTTACACACTACACTTTAAAGAAACGATGCAATATCGTTTCTTTAAAGTGTACTGTGTAAGCATATTTAATGATAAATTTGTAAAAACTATAAAAGGTTTCGTTATAAAACAGTAATGTTTGATTGTAAGATCTCATTCATCAACATTATGTTTCATTTACTTTCTATTTTGTATATTTAAAACGTCATCTTCAGTATAAAACTTAGCTTAACAAAAGCTGTTCTACATATGCAGATACTTGCGTTGCATATCTATTAGACTATTTTTGACTGTAGGTAGCGTGTCATGAAGGCAAAAATCCATTAAACGCCACGTCAAATAATTTCCCATGTGACGCTCGCTCGCGGCCCGTAAAAGAGGCACTATTGCCCTCGCCCAGCGGTGGATAATATTACTTTACGACCCGCGGGGCGGAGCTGAAATGTAAGTAAATTGGTGAATAAAGACAACGAGAGCGTAAACAGTAATAGTGAACGGCATATGCCAATATTAGAACAACAATTTAGGGTGAAGAAAAATACTGTATACGGCAGTGCTGTGATACTTGGTTTTGACTAGGACTTTAATACGGTAATTCGATAAAATATGAGTTCATGAATGTAATAATCGATAAAAAAAACACATCTTTTTGAAATCTTAATCGAAATTTAATACAATAGCACTGCGGAAGATACTAAACCTTTAAGAACCGTTTTATTAATGTCACGAGCGTAATTATGATGCATTACTTAAGACGAGACGACAAACATTGAGAATAAGTATAAAAAAAATAGCAATCGCATTTGTGTATTGAAATTTATTGCCTTAGTGGCGCAGTGGTAGCGTTATGCGACTGCTGTGCTTGAGGTCTCGGGTTAGATTCCCGGGTCGGAACAAATGTTTGTATGAACCTCAAATATTTGTTTCAAAGTTTGGGTGTTTTGTATGTATATAATATATAGTATCCGACCCGAAATAATATTGGTAATAAGGCTAGGAAGTATGTTTATAATATATAATAAATATTTATTAATAAAAAAAAGTATATATGTATTTACATATATCAGTTATTAAGTACTTATAGTACAAGCTGTGATTATTTTACGACTAGATGGCTTGTGTGTTTTGTCTTTGTCTCAAATATTCCAATACTGAACAGCGGACAAAATACTTGAAACTTGTCAAAAATAAATTTAATTACGTATATTAAATGGTTTAGTAGTTACAGGCATGCAGATAGAATTTTACCTGCATTACTTTCGCATTTATAACATTATGTAAAGAGGATTTGTTTTTAACTGCACGAAATTGTCGAATTTGACGTATTTTCAAATCACTAGTACTATGCGCTGAATCAATTAAATAAAGTTTGTAAATTTTAGAACAATAATTTTCACATGACAATATTTGTATTTATATTGTGCAGGCCCACCTATTTCTTAATTTTTTTATAAAAATATAAATTTAAAAATATTAAGTCTTCAATTTTAACACAAACGCCTGATGGTATTGCACATTGCGCAGACATTGCTCTAATTAAATTACTAGGTCTGAAACTTCAAAGCAGAATGGATCTAATTACTTAATTAATGAGATCGATTTTGCTTTGAAGTTTATTTGGAGTAATTTCAGTATTGTATCATGTCTATATGTCATTGGTTATACTTTCTAGCAAGTAAGAAAATATGAAAAAAATCTAATGTCGAGTCGAATCCTATACCTACAGAGTAGTGCTAACGCAGTTCAACAAATGTACGAAACACAACACAAACGTACAAATGCAAATAGGTAAGTATCTCAAACAGGTGAAATATATGTTTATTGTTACTGTTATAATTTTATTGTAAATTCAATTACTATGGGTTATGCAAACTTTTTTCTCAGTTAATGCTGGTAAATGTGAACCTAACACGGACTTACGTCAAGTGGGTTGGTTCATTCTGTAGTGTTGTAGGTGTTCGAGTAGTGGATGTAAGGAATCGTCGCACTACGGAGCAGGTGTCTATTATTACAGATTTTTGTAAAGCAATGTATGAATATTTAATAAGATAAAGTTCTGAGATCAATGTGTGTAATGATTTTGGAATGAGTCCGGTTAATGAAATTATTATATTATGGGTATAATTTTAAGGGTATTATGCCACATTTGTCGTATTTCATCTGCTAGTGGTATATATTTTTATATTTTCTCGGTGGATTTTTTTCTTACATTTTCAGAACTAGGTATTGCAATGAATATGTAATTTTCTAATAAATATGTATTTTTTCTGTCTTTTAGTGTTAGTGTAATATCCGGTCTATTATTTGTCGTGGTTTTGTCGGTAATTATGTCTCGGTCCCACTACAGTTTTACTGCTTCAGTATTGAACACACTTTTAGGTTTATATTTATAATATGGTTCTGCTCTATCTAGTAGGTTATATTTTGGTGCTAACTGTGAGTGAATTTGCTTTGCAACGTTATTGTGAAATGGCTAGAAACGGACAACCTCCTGTTATAATATGTTCTATTGTTATTTACCTTCCTTGTTCTTTATTTGATGGTTTGGTTTTGTATTGCAATGTGTTCGCAAATTAATATGCATAAATGTCTTCAAGGTAATAAATATCTAAGTTAAATATATCAAAGTTGTCAGCCACAAACAATACCACTGGATTTTAAGCAGAGGCTAAGCAGTTCACAAGCTTGGATTGAAATTATTATGTACAACTTAGAGGTAATACATACGCTTCAATACATTTAACGATGTTCATTGCCTAGTTGCCCAACAAAAATTTGCCAGTGAATAACGTTGTAGAATAGTTAACTTTATTTACTTTTTCAAAGTTCTCTACAAAAATACTAATAACGCGACTATTCAAAAAAGTAAAAAGTGAGTACCTTTAAGGAAAAGTATTAGTGGAATATTTTTCTTAGCTAGTTAGTGACTTAGCTGAAGCAAAGTCTTAGAAATTATCTTGTTCTGTATGATGACGATGAATAAACCACAAAAGTGTTCATACGTGAATAAATTTAGGAAGAAGAATAGATTGACAGAATGATTGTCATTTACGTAATTTATTTAAAACATACTAATTCACTGAGATTACCCTGAACAATTTCATTATTACAAAAATATGACAACTAATGTCCTGTTTTTTTTAGATAATACTTTTATCATCTCTGAACTAATTGCTAGCTGTTCATATAAGCAATAATCACATGACTGATGACTATTAGGCCCTTCGTACACAAGGCTACGCAAATCGTCGATACTAATGTTGTATGCGACATTAGTATCAAGTCGCGAGTATCGAGTAGCGCACGGTCCGTACACACGACATTGAATCGCAAGACGCGATCACGCGAGTTGCCTATTCATCATATTATATAGGCGTAACGGCTAAACACACTTTTGCGAAAATGTCTTACACAAGTGATGATAAAACTATAATTTTGTACAATCTTTAACGAAAACAAAGAAATCGTCGTAACAGAAGATACTGGGTTCACCCGTATATAGAGAGAAATATGAAGTGCAGACTGTTTGTAGCTGCAAAAGAATTTCAATATAATTAAATAAACAAGAATATTTCTTCACCTCGGAAACAAATTTAATATTAAAAAGCAGCCAAGTGCGAGTCGGACTCGCCCATGAAGGGTTCCGTAACATCGTATAAAAGTTCTTGTAGTTCGTTGTAACTTTCATCGATGTTTTTATACTAGTGTATTGATTGGATGAAAGGTAAATTGCGTGTTACGATTTATGACGTATTAAAAAAAAACTACTCACTAGATCTCGTTCAAACCAATTTTCGTTGGTAGTTTCCATGGTAATGTACAACATATATTTTTTTTAGTTTTATCACTCTCTGATTTTAGAAGTTAGAGGGGGGGGGACACACATTTTTCCACTTTGGAAGTGTCTCTCGCGCAAACTATTCAGTTTAGAAAAAAATGATATTAGAAACCTCAATATCATTTTTGAACACCTATCGGTAGATACCCCACACGTATAGGTTTGATGAAAAAAAAAATTTTGAGTTTCAGTTCCAAGTATGGGGGACCCCCAAAATGTATTGTTTTTTTTCTATTTTTATATAAAAATCTTAATGCGGTTCACAGAATACATCGACTGCCTAAATTTCAACAGTATAGCTCTTATAGTTTCGGAAATAATTGGCTGTGACATACGGACGGACAGACAGACAGACAGACAGACAGACAGACTTGACGAATCTATAAGGGTTCCGTTTTTTGCCATTTGGCTACGAAACCCTAAAAATTGCTCCGCCATCTTGGAAATCGCCGAGACTTATGTAGCAGCGATCTTGTCCGGCAGGTGGCGCGCGACTCGTGTACGAACCTCAACGGATTTGTATTTATTTATTTATTTATTTATTTTTGAAGAAGGCTTACAGACTAATATACTTATGGTTAATACAATTAAGTTTTTAAGTTGCTAACAACAAGCCTCCGTATGTATGTTGTACATATTACACTGGTCTCAGTGCTACTTATATAAATAGAAGTTACTTTTTGGTTATATACATGCATAAACAGATACAAAAGCAGACAGACAAATAACAAAAATAAAAAATTAATTATAGTGAAACTATTGGTAAACCTACAGAAAAACTACAATATTACACAAGAAAATATTAAGATTATTTAAGAGAGCAATCTGAAACACAATTGGCGTATGGCGGTAGTCGCTTGAAGACTAAAATCTTTGATCTAAGTTTTGCGTAGCCTTGTGTACGAAGGGCCTGATTGTCTCCTTTCACCATTAACTTTCCAAATACCTCAGTTAACGGCAATAGGTTTGCCCCCATAAGGTTCGAGCACATTATGCCGGGCCGCAGCGTGTCGGGGCGGGCCGCAGCGCAGCGCAAAATGCTAACTTAGCACATTGTGACGGGCCGGGTCGCAGCGCATTGACGGATTTTGAGTAGAGTGTACGGTAAAGGTTCGAGCACATTATGCCGGGCCGCAGCGTGCCGGGGCGGAGCGCAAAAATCCGCTCAAATTGCTTCAATACAAATTGTATGAAGTATCGCACACTGTGACGGGCCGCAGCGGCTCGCATTATTGCGACGCGGATTTGCGTCCGTGCGATGCGACCCGCCCCGCCCCGCTGCGCCCCGTCACAGTGTGCTATAGCAAGCGGATTGGTGTGCATGCGCGTACGTGTTTATTTTACGAAATTTGCGGTTTTTGATACTTTTTCTTCTAACTTCTTCTTCTTCTTCTAACAGCAGGCAAAAAAAAGAAAGTTCTTCGTCAGAGCTATCCATAAGGTACAGTTGCACTAAATACACAACAGTTGCGCATGCAGTACACTGTACTCAAAATCCGTCAATGCGCTGCGACCCGGCCCGTCACAATGTGCTAAGTTAGCATTTTGCGCTGCGCTGCGGCCCGCCCCGACACGCTGCGGCCCGGCATAATGTGCTCGAACCTTATGGGGGCAAACCTATTGCCGTTAACTGAGGTCTTTGGAAAGTTAATGGTGAAAGGAGACAATCAGGCCCTTCGTACACAAGGCTACGCAAAACTTCGATCAAAGATTTTAGTCTTCAAGCGACTACCGCCATACGCCAGCGGATTGGTGTGCACGCGCGTACGTGTTTATTAAAGGTTCGAGCACATTATGCCGGGCCGCAGCGTGTCGGGGCGGGCCGCAGCGCAGCGCAAAATGCTAACTTAGCACATTGTGTCGGGCCGCAGCGGCTCGCATTATTGCGACGCGGATTTGCGTCCGTGCGATGCGATCCGCCCCGCACCGCTGCGCCCCGTCACAGTGTGCTATAGCAAGCGGATTGGTGTACGCGCGTACGTGTTTATTTACCGTACACACTCTACTCAAAATCCGTCAATGCGCTGCGACCCGGCCCGTCACAATGTGCTAAGTTAGCATTTTGCGCTGCGCTGCGGCCCGCCCCGACACGCTGCGGCCCGGCATAATGTGCTCGAACCTTTAATAAACACGTACGCGCGTGCACACCAATCCGCTTGCTATAGCACACTGTGACGGGGCGCAGCGGTGCGGGGCGGATCGCATCGCACGGACGCAAATCCGCGTCGCAATAATGCGAGCCGCTGCGGCCCGACACAGTGTGCGATACTTCATACAATTTGTATTGAAGCGATTTGAGCGGATTTTTGCGCTCCGCCCCGGCACGCTGCGGCCCGGCATAATGTGCTCGAACCTTTAGTGTTAGTGTTACTTGGTAAAAGAAACATATTATTAAAAAGTTGTTAAAGACTATGTGTAACGTCTTATTTTAATCACATAACACTGAAATAGTTTTGTATTTATAAAGGTTTTGTGTTCACAAAACATTTTCGTCACATAAAACAGCAATAACATTTTATGAAAGGTTGCGATATGAATGTGATCTTATGCATGTAGCTTGCTGTACTGAATATATCTTATGAGTTATTGTGACATGTATTAGATTAAAGAAGGTCTGCAACATTTTAACGAATGCAAAGACCAACACAATTATATAAAAGTAAACTTACTAGTCATGTTTATTAATATTGTATACTAATGAGTAAAATTTAATTAAAGTGTATTTATGCTTTGAATATTAATAATTTATACCTAAACTAATTACACAACTGGGACTAAAATTAACAGTATATAGAGTTGATGGCAAAGTATCAGTTGACCTAAACTTATTATCTAGTTTGAAATAATGTACTATGTGCTAAGATGTATGATATAAGTGGTATAAGGTCATTCAGACTATGCGATTGCTAATACCGGACCATTTGTTTTTAATCGTATAAAACGTGCGATAGTAAAAAGAATGTACGCGATACCCTGAATTCTAACAAGCAATTGTGGTATCAGGTGTAGCGGTAATACCAGGTTTCGAGGTAATGTATGGTTTCAATATGTGTTATCAAAAAAAAACGGCTCGCAAATGTCGTCGGTTTGCATCTTTTATTATACGACGCACCGTATCGAGGTAATACTTTTTTTTGTGAACACCCTTAGTTTACCAATTGATTTTTATTTTCAACTAGCTGCGCCCCGCGGTGATCTCCGCGTATTTCCGGGATAAAAAGTAGCCTACATAAAATGTTAATCCAGAGTGTTAGCTTCCTGCATATCAAATTTTAGCAAATTAGGTCCAACCATTTGAGCGTGAAGACGTAACAAACATACACACAGACTCATAAACTTTCTCCTTTATAATATAGATGTGATTTGTATGGTCGGTATGAAGATAAGTAGTAGGTATGTGCTGTTCAAATATTGCAAGGTGTGTGAGATTTTAACCAATTTCTGATATCTGATTGAGCGCCAAGTGTCGTGAGTTCAAATCCCACGTAGGATAACACTTTGTGTGATTCACAATTTCTTGTTCTGAGTCTGGGTGTTCTGTGTGTCCGTTTCATGTATGTTTGTAAAGTCCCTCGTGACACAGCAATTTATATTCCTAATGTTGTCTTTTAAAGAAATAATAAAAAAAAGTTCTCTCATATTAGTAGATAGTTTTAGCATATGAACGAACTTTCATAATGTTGAAGTTTTAAAGCAAGACTTCAAAATGTTTCCTCTATCACCGGTAATGTTTGAAGAAAATCAGCAGCAAACATGACACTGATGCAAGATTTTATTTTCTAAAATCTATATGAGTCCTATCAAAAGCCTCTACATGAGCTCTATGAATCAAAGTGTATTCATTCCATACTATTAAGCTGACATCTTGCAAAACTTTTCCCAGAGGTCCATTTTACGGATTGAGCACACGCTATCTTTCTGCAAAGGAATAGCCAAAGACAGTTTCAAAGTTGAAATAGCTATTATACCTATAACACTAGTAGAGTTGTAGTGATGCCCGACGAAGCGACGGCCAAAGCTGTGTTTTTTGAAACCTAACTTTACATAATATTAAATTGGTAACAAAAGTTTTGCTGGTTCCTCTATGGGCATCCAATCAAAAAATTGCTTCTCCTTATTTAAATAAACTCTGTTCAAAACACAATTATAAGTAGCCAACTGTTCATCCACTCTCTTAGATTCGTTTTCATAAACACTTAATTTATTTAAATCATACGGTTTCCACAATGCTTCATCCAATGGATCCATATTGCTATCTGAATTAATCCTATTCAATGCTGGAAGTCCAAGTCAGTAAAAGATTTATCACACATCTCATGAGTCTTATCTTCAATCATCTTATGTCCTTCATTGTATATACTGTCATTAAATTGTGTAATGTCATATCCTGTCTGTCATTACGATTTCTATATCATCACAGAATTCATTACGAAATTTACTTCATATCTAGAAGGAGTCAGAAGGCTGACAAAATATGTGAATGATGGTTAATAATTCTCTTAACTTTGTGGCTGATATCTCCTAACTCATAATATATAATCATAGAAATCGAATGACGTTTGTCATTGTCTTTAAGTCTTTGAATAAAATTAAAATTAAGAATAAAATTCAAAATCAAACGAACTATACTTTACGATTTATATTTATGAAAAAGGACTTTGAATTGTATCTTAATAGGAAACCTTTACCGCTTGCGACATTGACGTGTTAGGCACAAGTCACGCGATAATCCGGTTCTAATGAATTGACAGCTGTCACTAAAATTACAGATACAATCCACGTTACGATACCGACTGTATACGTGATATAGCCTATTTCCAAAAATGTTATTGGGGAGAAATAACAAGCAGGCTTATAGTCAATCGATTTAAAAGAAAAACATTTTCACCTCGGGTTTACAAAGAGAAGCACCTTGTTAGTTTTGCAACGGTTATTTACAGTTTTTCTTTATATTTTATATTCGACCCCACCAAAATAACTCTAGTCTGCCTGATGAAAAGCAGGAATAGAATCCAGGAGTAGGGGTCACCATTCTGATTGTGAGGGTAGGCAATGTAGCATGGTGACCCATACCATGGCGGCCTGGTCAGTTCTTTTTGTATCATTCTCCCGGCCTTCAGAGGCTTCCGGTCTCACACTCACCAACGAAATACCACAGCAAGAATGCTGTCATTATTAGGATGGTCTTCTGTGTGAGGGTAATGCTGCGATGGTAGAGCTGACCCATTCATGCTGAAATCAACGTTTCTCTACTACCTACAGTTTTTATTAATGAGCCTATCAAACTGATTCTACTCTGCCTGAGGCCAAGCATAAACATAATTAAAGGTAATAGTTACCATACCCATTGTATATGATTATGTGATGGTCTATTATGACATGATTGCTGTTATTTTAAGTCAGTCTTTTGTTAGTAGGTAATACCGCCCCTTCGAGCCGACCCATGCTGAAGTTGGCGTGGTTCAACTGCTTTTAAAATTACAAATTTATACTCAGAAATTATTTTGAAATATAATGATGAACCTTAAGGTGAATTCTTGCAGGTTAGAGAAAATAAGAAACAACACTCTGTTCGAGTCGATAGTAAAACCACAAGTCCACAACTTCACAAGAAATATTCAACACTGGAATACTTGTAGTAAGTTAAAGCTTCACGTTGCAAGTGATATGATGTTAATAAAATAATTAATTAATAAAAAATAAAAAATTAATAAAATAAAATAGTCTTGCCACGAAATTATTTAACTCGTATAATATAAACATTCATATAGATTTTTTTTATGTATATATAATATAAATATAAACCGCAAATCATTGTTTGCTACGCTGAATCGAGCACTAGATAAGTCAGATTCATGGTTATATGTACAAGTTTTTGTGCCTCTGTCTGATGCAGGAACCTTAAAACGTTTTCACACTTTTAAAAGACAACTACTGCATTATGAACTTTACAAACGTGTATGAAAGAAACACAATAATACCCAGACAAACAGCATCAATCTGTTCCGTGGCGTCATGGCTGTGCTGTCCCGCCGGGGGTTCTCTTCTAAGGCGGGTTGATGCTACGGCTCTTACTGTACAACTGCGGTGATAGGTGCCACAACGTCCTACCCTGGGGGTGAGTCCAGTCACCCCGGGATGTACCCCAGATGTGGGGTATGGCAGGGGGGATACCAGAAGCGGCTGATGCGATCCTGGTGTTCCTCCCGACTGCTGAGGTAGGCCGCCACTGGGTTAGTGGGTAGACCGTTTGCCCGGGAGTCCCACATACGCCCTTCGTTTACCCCACGAAAGGTGGGTGCGAAAAATTCCCCCGAAAAAAAAGGGCGAACCGGTACTATGTCAACCAGCCTGCTGATAAAAACACATACATATTTTTGATAAATTACACCCTTACGAAACCCATGATCCTACTTATTATAAAATATTTGTACTGTGTGGGAATCGAACCAACAGACGCGTCAACGTTCAATAACGGCCTTGCTTTCGCTTTAAGTAGAACCGAGATGACTAAAATATTTATATACAGTAATTGATATTCTAATTTTGTCGCGGCTATTAATTGTATTATTACCCTTTTAAAAATAATATCTTGTTTTATAGCTACTATTTAACATTAACAGTTGCTACTGAAAATTACACCTCTCAGAAAACGCCTACTGTAAGTAAGCACGTAGTAGGGCTTAGCAAAATAATGTTGTAAAATATCGCGGCGAATTCTTTAAACAAAATGTACAAAAAGTTGCATTCGATATAGTGTGGGCATCTGTTTCATGTCGTGAACAAGTGCCGTCGCGTTGGCGCCCATACACTTCGCACATGGGTATCGAATTGAGTGCCTTTTAATCGCGACCCACTTACATTGATTACGATTGGGTAAGGTGTACTCCAAATAAATACTCTTTCAGTTAGTATTTAGTTGTGATACGTTAAGAGATATTGAAACTGGAGTTAAATTGGGTTGCAACGAAATTAAGGTCAATGTACAACAAGTACGATTGAGTATATTATTTCAGATATATATATGTATTAGGTCCTTACATATTATGAAATTAGCGTTTTGTCGTACTGGCCACTTTGATCTGAAATATCTCTTCTTTAGTTAAGAATTCCCAATTCAAATTTATAAATTAATTTAGCTGTTACATTTGTAATTTGAAAACAGTCATTCATTTGTTTTATCCTCATTATTCTTTTAAAAAGACATTGAAAAAAATTGAAAAATCTTACCGCACAATTGAAAACATGAAATATCGGTGTATTTACGAGTACGAGTTTTATCGTGGCCCCAGTTCTCCAGAAACAGCTCGAAATATTAATGATGTGTACAATATTATGACACTGGTGTAGCAAAAGAAAGCAATTTACGTTTTTGGTTTCGACGTTTTCGTTCTGGAAATTTCGACCTTCAGAACAAACCCCGTGGACTGCCGGAGACCAAAGTGGAAAAAGAGGAATTAAAGACAATTGTGGAAGCGGATCTATCACAAAGCACTTCAGAGATAGCTGCAGGCTCCGGGTAAGTGATAAAACTGTATTGTAATTCACTTGAAGCAAATCGCGAAAGTAAAAAACTTGAACGATAGGTACCTCATGAATTGAGTGAATCGAAATTGCAAACACGTGTCGACAGCTGTGTTACTTTCCTTGACCGACACAATTATTATTATGAACGGATTTTAAATCGAATCATTACTTGTGATGAAAAGTCGATACTTTACGATAATCGAAAGCGCTCGTCGCAATGTCTGAACCCTGTAGACTCAGCTAAATCCTGCCCTAAATGAAAATTGACTCAGAAAAACTTTCATGTGAGTGTTTGGTGGACTAGCGCCGGTGTAGTTAACTACAGCTTTTTAAAATCTGACTAATAGATTACGGTAGATATCTTTTATCAGCATCTGCAAACCATGAAGCAAAAACTAGCTGCTAATCAACCGAGATTGGTCAAGCACTCGGTCTAGGCCACTGCTGCTTCACGACAACGTATAGACCACATAATGCACAACAAACAACCGCTAAGTTAGATGAGCTACAATTGTAAAGTAGTAAATTATCCTTGTAGTAAAAATTATTATTGTATAGTTTACAAGTACTGGCTAACAAGGTAGTAGAGCTACGCTGAAGTCACACGAATGAGCAGGCACGACCGCTTTATAGAAAACCAACCTAAAAATGAGACCGGAGATCCAATGATACAGAAGTATTGCACTAGAACGTCTAAGTACTGATGCATTGTGTGCACTCACTATGAGGATGTTGACTAATCTTGGATTCTGCTCATGTTTTCAATCAGGTAGTAGAGTTACTTTGACAGGATTATATAAAAATAAAAACCATAACCAAACTCTGTTTGACTAGTTGAATAAATATTAGTGTACACGCAAAAATATGAGATATTCTTTGAAAAGATTTCTGGTTTAAAAATGAAACCCGGCAAACGTTGAAAAAAAAACGTTAAAAAATGAAAACGGCAATTTCGGTAAAAGTTGAAACTTACTATTTTTTTATTTTTTATTTTATTTTTAACACTTTCTGCATTACATTTGCATGAGGCGGACTTAATGCCATATGGCATTCTCTACCAGCCAACCTTTGGATGGTGCAGTAAGGACATGGCAGGTGTCTTCTCAAAAAGAGGTGCCAAGACTATATTTATAAAAGGATATAATATAGATTCATATAATACTTAACAATTATATAATAATTATATAAATACATATACATATACATAACATACAAACACATACATACGTACACACATACACACACATATATACATATATGCATACATAGTGAATATACAAAGTTATATCTGAGATATATACGGATAATAAGATTACGAAGATATTTCGGCCAACTGTTTTAAATAAATTTCCCTGACTTTAGCCTTAAATGTAATACGGTTAGTTATTTTCCTGATCTCCAGTGGGAGCGCATTCCATAACAAAATGGACTCAACTACGAAAGAGGAATGGACAAGAGAAGAAGAGTGTTTTGGGCATAAGAGTAGAAGATTATTAGTTGAGCGAAGTTCTCTGTCATGGTTGGAACATAGCAATTTAAGCTGTGAAGTAAGGTAAGTAGGGGCTGTAGGATTGTTAAGTAGAGAATGAAGGGTAGTCAGGGCCCGCAAGCTACGCCGCTGACGTATAGGTAACCATGACAGCTGGGTTCGATAGCTGGTGACATGATCGTACTTGCGCAGATTGAAGATGAACCGAATGCAGTTATTGAGAAGTCGGCCAAGTTTGTTGAGTAGATCTGCATTCAGATCGAGGTAGCAAACATCACAGTAATCAATGATTGGGAAGATCAGGGCCTGTACAAGCATCAACTTGGTAGTAGGTGGGAGAAAGTTCTTAAGCCTATACAGTGATCGCAAGGCTGCGGTAACCCTCTGACTCACGTTCCCAACATATGGTTTCCAGGTGAGATTAGAGTCGATCAATAAGCCCAGATCTCTAACAGACGAGCTCATTGGTATAACGGATCCGTTGTAGACGATTGGCGGCAGTTTTGGTGTGTCTATTCTGTATATCATGCTAGGACTTCCCACGATTATTGCCTGACATTTGGCAGGGTTAACACTCACGCCGAACCGCTCAGACCAGTTTTTGATTGCTTCCAAATTACTGTTTATATTTTCCACTGTTTTTGTCAAGTCATCAAGGCTAGTATGTAAATAAATTTGAAGATCATCTGCATACAAATGATACGAACACCGAAGGTCTAGAGTAATGAGGTTGATAAACATCGAAAATAAGAGAGGAGATAATATGCCACCCTGCGGAACGCCAGCAGCGAGATCACGCCAGCTTGATGATGTTTCATCAATACGGACCGACTGCTGACGTCCACGAAGATAAGATGAAAACCATTCCAGTGCTTCGGAGGAGATCATATAGTGAGTTAGGACGGCTAAAAGGATGTCGTGGTCAATCATATTAAAGGCGTTAGTGAAATCAATCAGGATTTTCAATTTTGAGTTCTATGTTACGACTATAAACTAAATTCATTTAATCATAAGTTATTTTAGTGTTAACATAGAATTAAAACTAGTGTCGTAGTTTGATCGGGTTATTTTCACATTCAAACTACTAAGCTGGTCTCAAAGTAAACTGTTTAATGACTTTAATCCCTTAAAAGAATGTAATTAAAGCATAATCTAGTGATGAAGTTGAATGTTATATATGTATTTTACCTGTTGATTTATTGTCATAGTTACTGTTATCATCACCATTGCCATCAGCCGGTTTCAATACATAGGCTGGAAATAAGCGTCTCAAGTAGAGATTGCAAATCCCGGACTTTTTTGTAAAAACCGGGATACCGGGATCGCTCCGGGATGTAAGAAAATTTTAAATAGTTTAATAACAGGGGTTAAAGTTTTAAATTACCGAACCTTCGTGGTTTGGGATTTTTGAATGAAACTTTTCGAGTCATACCTATGAGGTTGTTCTTTTAAATGAAATGAAATCATTTTTATTTCAAATAAATCAATACAACGGCACTTTTGAAACGTCAAGTAGACAGTCAGTAGTCAGTCGTGAAGCTAATTGTCTGTTCCAATTCGTAGATCCTATGGAGAAGACAGACAAGAAACTCAATGGACTTTCAGTAGTTTTTTTATTCAGCTTAGACAAGAAAGATGAATACTTCGAAAATTCGAGTGATTTTTAAATACGAGATCTGACGCGGAGCTAACGCTTCAGAAACATATCGCAATATCAATGTTGCGTTTGGAGAGGGGACTGCTAATGAACGCAGCATGTTATTTTTATTTTAAAGCTTTCATGATGAAAGTTTTGATTTGAAGAACGAACCACACATGCCCACACATGTGGGCAGGCTTCGACGACGTGACCGTCTCTTTCAATTTATTGTTATTCACATGTGTGAATAACAATAAATTGAAAGAGACGGTGGAAGCCGATCCGAGCCAAACTACCCAGGAATTAGCGGCATTGTTTAACGTTACCCTACCAATAATATTGACTCTTTGCATCAAATCAATAAAATAAAAAAATATGAAAAATGGGTGCCGCATGGTTTGACCGATCTGCAGAAAGAAAGCTGTATTGAAACTTGTGTTGCCTTGTTGAATGGATACAGAAATGAAGGAATATTGGATCGAATTGTGAACTGTGATGAAAAGTGGAGCATAGCATGTTTATATTACTTGAAATGAATTCTATTTAACACAAGCTTCTTATAGTGTTGTTAAAATAATAAAGAAAACTAAAAATCAACATGAAATAAATTAAAGTCTGATCTCGCCCCCGACTCTTCTCAAGTTTTGAATTAATTGACCACGATTGCTTGTTTTTGACAGTGTATTTGTGTGATGTTTTATTGCTGATGTTCTGTTGTTGTCATGAAATTCGATGTTTAAAATCAGATATCAAATAGCTTTTATTTCAGGTAGGCACTTTCTAAACTCTAGTTGCTAGGTTACAAAATCTTTAAAAAGAAACAGATCAAATCAATTTTCAAATATTAATATACATATAATTTAATATTCATGTAAGCAAAATTCGTACCTAATTTTGGAACATGAACAAAACAAATCTAATTATTACCTCAATATTATCTACATTTACTAAGATTTACACTGTTGATACATGTACAAAACATATTATAGACCTAATGAAATATTGTAAAATTTTCATTAATGTTTAGTGCTCGATAAGATAGCAACAGATGATCAGTAAGCTTCACTCTCTATTGTTTTTTTATGGCAGAGCGGGCAAATGAGCATACGGGGCCTCTGATAAAAAGTCTTGAACGTCGGCAACTCAGGAGTTATAAACGCGTTTGCAGCCTATTTATGTGGTTGAAGGTTATGTCAGTCCGGAAATAGCACAGATTAGGTACACATCAACTGACCCCATGAAGGGAACAAAGTATTTCGTTATAATTATATAGACACAAATAAATAAAATTCAAGCGTCTGTTTAGAAATTCAAAATAACAGATGTTCCCTAAATCTATGCATCTATACAAATAAATAAAATTGGAGTATCTGTATGTTTACTTTCACCAAAATAGCAATTACATATAATTTTTTTTTGTCTGTTTGTTCCGGCTAATCTTTGGAACGGCTGGGCCAATTATATCGGGAATATCACTGGCAGAAAGCTGATGACGTAAGAAGTAACTTAGGCTAATTTATTTTTAGACCAACTTCGCTCCGAGACGTAACAATGAACGCGGGTAAAACCGCGGGACTCAGCTGGTTAATAAATAAAAACACAATCTACTACAGGCTGTGCCTACATTTGACAATTAGGCTTCATGTGACTACTAGGCCACATCACTAACACCAACGGCTTTGAATACGTAAGCAGACATTGTCGTAGATTATTGGAATGTGACCATACAATTTTAATGGACCCACAACACTCATGATATAATAAACTAAACATTATTAGATACATTTCAACTTAAAACGTTCTGAAACTTGACTGCCAATAGTTATAATTAAGCCAAGTACTTGTTCCGTAGTTACTCATAATGTCACGTGGTTTTTAAATGGTGTCCAATAGGTAATTATTTTATTATTTACTTATTTTTGTACGAAGTTTTCCAAATAAGCTGTTTCTACAAGTTATATATCTACAACTGCAAGTTATTAAATTTTTGAAAAACGGAAACCTAAGTCAAAAAATCGTCTCAGCAACCGCTCAATGTGTTTGGAATACCTATTAGGGGCTATGGTACTTCTATACACATTGTGATTTCGTTCTTCGACTTATACGACGCGAAGTCATAAAAACACATATCCGCGAGTGCCTCAATATTAGCCGACTTTCGACTTCTTACTACAAGGCAGTATGTACAACGAACTGTTATACAATTTTTTTATTTATGAAAATAAAATAAATTTTATTTCGAAAAGACCTGGTATTAAAATAGAATATTGTGTAAATTGTAAAGGCAAGGTAAGTTAAGAAAGTTTTCAGAAAACTATTTACTACGTAAACGAGGTTGATTTAACAGGCATGTTTATAGTAATAAAACGACTAAAATTACAACAATTTTATTATCATTTATGTATCAAGTTTGGCAAAAAAGTAGGTAAATATTCTCTTAAAAATCTAATAATGCTATGGTAAGCTATACGTACAATTAGATGGTAGAATAAGAAAACCTGTGCCAGAAATTATAGATTTTAATATGGAATCCTTTTCACATTCAATATATAGTTTTGTTGGATTAGATCATACAATTACGCATTCATAATTTTTCTTTTAATTTATGGCAGACGTCAATGTTGTCATCTATAAATTTATTTCGACAGCCTTCGGGGAAGCTTCTTCTTCTTCTTCACCTTGAAGCTGTTAGAAAAACAACATGTAAAAAAAATCAGTGACACGGTCACTTTGATGTGGTTCATATTTTCTTGGTTAATTTCATGCAAGGTAGTATTGATATTTCAAAATTCTAAGATAGAGAATTAGTTTGAAAAAAACATTAGAAAATTAAGCACTGCAAAAGTTAAATACCTAAATCTATGCTTTAATTACAAACATGTGTGATTCCAGAATGACCGTGTTATATCGGTAAAAGTTATTTATATCAAAAAAAAGGTATTATAAAACTGAAAAAGTGTTCATTGTGGTTTATACAATTCTAAGATATCTTAGAAGGTAAGGTAAGGAAGCGTATTTTATTACCGTCGCCTATCAAAACCAATTAATGTTTACAAAACAAATACTCCGGAACAAGTTAAAGCTCAAATACTTCATTATTAACTCTATGAAAACATTATGTAGATATTTCTACCTCAAATCGTCTATTTACTTAGTTTCACCAAGGTTTCACTTTGAAAGCGTTACGGCTGTGTAGTTGTCAAGTCAATAGATGGGTGTCAGGTAACAAAAAGCTTCAATACTACGTCGTAGGAAATAAAACATTCCGTTTAGACTTCTATTATAAAGCAATATTTATGTGACACATACCAAAGCGTTGGCGACTAAATTGAGTTTTTCTAGAGAAAAATCGCATTGCCAACTGACACGGAAAAAAAATTGTACCTAGTTTCGTTCATAACGTAGACCTCTGGCATATTTGGTGCCCTCTTCGGCTGACTGTGTAATTATTATAATATAATCTCTGTGTCTGCATCTAGAATAGAGACTGTTGACGCCGATCTAGGGGGACATGAAATAACTTAGCCCGGGTCCTCGTCAGAGTAGTCCTGCCTCCTAAGACCAGCAGTCGGGATGGTTTTGATTGAGTCCCCGGGATGCCAAAGAACTGAAGGAATTTTATACCTCGTCAACAAACATAAAATTGTTAATATATAGTATAGGCAGTAATTCATGTTTGTAACATAGATTACCGTGTGGTGACGGATTGATCGCGGTGTTTGTTACCAAACTCCTCCAAAATGGCTGGAACGACTTGTATGAAGTTTTGTGTGCATATAATATAGTGTATGGCGCGCGTATGCAAACAAATCATCATTATTTTAGAGATGCTTGCATAACATTGATAAATACGCACAAATATATGTTTATTTTATTTTACACATAGAGTGGACCAGCAGGTCCATTCTATATCTTTTTTTTTTACGCGGGGAATGCTTTTCGCACCATACCCTTCTTGGGGGACAAGGAAGGGTGTGTGTGGGACTCCCGGGCAACCGGTCTACCCACTTAACCCCGCAGCGGCCTACCTCGGCAGTCCGGAGGAACACCAGGATCGCAACTGCGGCTTCTGGTGTCCCCCCTGCCATATCCCCTAACTGGGGTACATACCGGGGTGACTGGACTCACTTCCAGGGCAGGACGTAATTGCGCCTTTTACCGCTCCGTGCAGTACGAGGCGGAACATCGACCCACCTTAAACGACACCCCCCGGCCGCACCGGGGGTGTCACCTGTCTCGGGTCGTTTGCAGCGGTCACATCTCCTTAGGGTGTGACCGCAGCGACAATTAAGCGACGATTGGGGAACTAGCGACCTCTGCCGCGTCCCCAGGTATTCTATACCTAGGAATTGTTTAGAATACCTAGCTAAAGTATATAATGGATAATAATATTAATTATATTACAAACATTGCCTGAATGCCCATTCATAGACTAGACATAACCTACCTTACCTAGGCATTATACAGAATATCTGAATAGTACTGATTAATATTTGTTTTGTTTTGTCCGTTCATATAGTATATACAGCATAACATATATCACTCCTGAGACTAAATCCAGTTTTTTAAATTACCAGTTGATGTGTGCCATGTCTGTTCCAACGTGTTCATTCTAAATCTTGTACAAACACTGAAGCTCCAAGATCTTTCGAAATCACGTACGTAGGGCTGCTATTTGATCTCAATTTCTGTTAAAAGTTAGTCAGTAAAATTAGGCCCTCCAACTTTTGTCCACTTTACCTATAAATACTGAAAGTCTATACATCACTAGCACATTTTTGATTTCTGTAAGAGAGTTTTTTAATGTTTTTTTTTTTATAACACGCAATTTCAAAATACGTGACATTTAGAATTAAAATCAAAACATGAAATCAAAAATACCACACTTAAGGAAATGGACTAATTATGGCTGCCACTATTTATGGCTCTCGACTTTATCAAAAAAAACAAAAAGGCGACACAAAGAGAGTAAAACGCAAATTTCAGCACGAATGGGAAGGCTCAACCGGGGCAATACTACTCTCACACAGAAGATCAACCTAAAATCAAAGTGTGGCGACTTCCACATACAGCAGCGCGACGAAAAAATATGACAGCACCATCTAGCGAAGAAACACGGAGCTACAAAGCAAAAATACATAACGATCAGCATACAATAGCGTATATATACACGCGTATATATAACGAGCATATATACAACATCCCAACATCAACTGTTGGGTAGTGGCACACCAAGCATGATCACCTCGCCCGGTCGGAGGATCCTCCCTTGGTGCTGAAGGAACACAACACCCGTTTCTCCACAACAGCATTCGTGCTGTCATCTTTCGTTGGTTAGTGTGAGACCAGAGACCCAATCATACTCCCTGAATGATGCAGAAACATCTCACTAAGTTGCCATGATGTGGGTCATCATGCTGCATAGTATGCAACCATCCAATGAGGATAGAGATGATATATGATAGAGGATACTCCTGGATTCTACTCATGATTTTCATCAGCCAGAGTAGACTCACTTTGGTAGACTTAAATATACAATGTGTCCGGTTACGGACTAGCGATATTTTAGATACTTATAAAACAACTATTTTAATATACAAATACAGCTTAAACTTGGGTCCAACCCACCTCCACTTTAGATGGCAGCCATTTTGTTTTTTTTAATGAAATTTCTCTACGTGTGTGCAAAAAACATCATATCAGGAAAAGTTTGGGTTTCAATGGGTTAAAAATAGGCTTATTCGCCGGGTAATAATACTGTCTGTCATTTACATTGTAAAAGAAAGTGTTTACTATCTACAAACTTTAGAAAAAAATATGAAGTTGAAAAAAAAGGGCAAATAAATACGTAAATTAACAAATTATTGCAAATTACTTCAAAATCACTCCCCATAACTCATTTAATGTTTTTATTAGATCGATAGCTTTTGAGCTAAGCTACAATACAACATTAAATTTACAACTGTATGTCTATTACTTTAAGAATTATTGTCATTTAAACATAGCGTATGCGCAAGCACAAAAGGCCTTTGTTAAGTGACATTTGGTATACGCTGCATTCCATTGTGTATACAAAAAAATGGTAAAACCTTGAAAATGGAGGCTCGGAGGAAAATATACTTATCAAGACTGGTACACAAGATTGTTCTTAAAAATACCTGTATGGAAAGGTAGAATGGGTTAAGGATGTACAAGCGCAAAAACTCGCAGAAGAGAAGAAAACAACTTGATAACACCAGCACACGGAAAATTTCAATACAAGGGAGGATTAAAGTCTTCTGCTACAAAGATATGGAACGATTTTAGTCAAACTCTGCGCAAAAGCATGTCCCAAATAACTTTGAAAAACCATTTACGTACTAAATTCCTTCCTCAACAGAAATTACTGTAGCGGAAATATGTGTCATTCGCGCTCGTCTTTATAGTATCATACATTGTGTGTTTATATTCAACTTCTGTTATACGTAACAGAAAAAACATACATAAGGTGCGCTTAAGTATGTTTTTGCATTTTTATCATATTTTATTTTCTTGTTCTCTATCTAAGTTGGAAACTTATTATTATTTTTTGTTCTTGATAAATGTATTTATATTTTATGTTTACTGGGCTGCGTTGTATCTATGTGCGTTTCATTGGTTTGTAACTGTTGGCTCAAATATCAGGGGCCAGCTAAAAATCAGTGCTTCAAAAATATATTGACTACATCAGTCTATTGTCCACCACCTCTGATCAAAGCTGAGATGGAGAAACCGCCTGAATCGAAGATATTACCTGTAAATAATGAAAGTTTGTATACCATCAGCGTGTAATTACTCTAACACAGTTAATGTCGAATATTCATCAATTTGTAATCATTTTCAGACTATTACAACTCATTCTTTAGGATTATCTACAGATTACTCAAATCTCAATCATAAAAAGATATGAATCATTATAAAAAATAACTGTAAGCACTCAATATCGAATTATTACAAGAATATACAAAACTAGTTTTTGCTTGCATGTGTGTCGATTATCTTTAAAAAATCGGCCAAGTGCGTGTCAGGCCACGCACAGGAAAGGGTTCCTCAGTCACCCATAATGGTACGTGGATTAGAAATCGTATCCAATGGATAATTGTTATGTTTACGTATTATTGCGTTTATTTTGTATGACTTTTCTAAGTAAGCGCATTGTAAAAGTTAACCCCTTTATAACTCCTGAACTGACAAAGTCATCTAATTCGTTATAGTTTTCATTTAAAGTTCATTATATGGACCAATATTACAAATTTTTCGGCGGGCGGGACGGCCTGTTTTTACAAAAAAGTGGCCTTTAAAGTGGAATTTCTCGCAAACGGATACCTAAATCAAAAAATCGGCTTAACAACCCCTTAATGTTTTTAAAAGACCTATATAATGATACCCTACATGATAGGGTAGCCGTGAGAAAAAAAAACATCCCCACTTTACGTGTAGGGAAGGTACACTAAATAAAAATATATTTCATAATTTTAGTGTAGCACTTTGTCGACGTAATTACAATACATATTCATGCAAAGTTACATCTTTCTAGCACTTACTGTTTGGACGATAAGTCGAGGACGGACGGACGGACGGAAGGACAGACGGACATGACATATCTATAAGGGTTCGAAGTCATAAACTTCGGAACCCTAAAAAGTTGTGGATCTTCTAATTACCTAAAACTTTGCCATTTAACTTTTTTCCTTGTAGTTTTGCCGGAAATCGAGATAAACCGTTTTTTACCCTTTGTTGTATATATTTAGCCATCCAATCTGACTCTACCCTGCCTGATGGAAAGCATGAGCAGAATCCAAGAGTCGGGGCTACCACACTTGCTGCGAATGCGGACAATAATGTATGGCGGCCCACACTATGGCGGCTTAGTGAGATGCTTTTTCACGCCCCGGTTAAAGGACCCAAAAACCTCCCCCCCCCTACCCCTTCCCGACCTCAGATCGCCCGTAAATTATTTTTCCTTTCATTTTTATAATATTCTCCTCCTTTTCCAATAGGTTTCATCCTACTATAATTTTATTTGTTTTCAAAAATTATCTACTCTGGTCTACTGGTCTATATGTCATTTACAAACTATCATTATGGTTGCCATGCAAGTGTGTTATGCCTAGCAACCTGTGAAGTTTTGACAGGAGGTAAACAGTGATACATTTTGACATCTTCGATTTATGTATTTTTATAATCACCTAGCTTTGGTCTTTGTATCTCGATTACTGCAGTAAAAAGTAGCCTAAGTCCTTTCCCAAGTTCAGTTCTATCATCATACTGAATTTCATCAAAATCGGTACAGTGGTTTAGGCGTGAAAGCGTAACAGACAGACAGACAGATGTACTTTCGCATTTATAATATTAAGTAGGGATTAAAAAAAAACTACTCAATAGATCTCGTTCAAACCAATTTTCGTTGGTAGTTTGCATGTTAATGTACAACATATATTTTTTTTAGTTTTATCACTTTGTTATTTTAGAAGTTAGAGGGGGGGGGGACACACATTTTTCCACTTTGGAAGTGTCTCTCGCGCAAACTATTCAGTTTAGAAAAAAATAATATTAGAAACCTCAACATCATTTTTGAAGACCTATCCATAGATACCCCACACGTATAGCTTTGATGAAAAAAAAAAATTTGAGTTTCAGTTCCAAGTATGGGGACCCCCAAAATGTATTGTTTTTTTTCTATTTTTATATAAAAATCTTAATGCGGTTCACAGAATACATCGACTGACCAAATGTCAACAGTATAGCTCTTATAGTTTCGGAAATAATTGGCTGTGACATACGGACGGACAGACAGACAGACAGACAGACAGACTTGACGAATCTATAAGGGTTCCGTTTTTTGCCATTTGGCTACGGAACCCTAAAAAGGTTCGACACGGCAGGGGACTAGAAGGAATAATAATTATTACTACTTACTTCGACCAGCCCTAGCAACCAAGTGAATGTCTCAATAAAGGCCCCGTTCAGGGCTTGATAACTGTCGTGGCAGTAAACAAGCAGTTGCGCCGTTTATGTGTAATTAAATAAGCTCAGAGCACCCTCGGGAGCATCGACTACGTTTGTTTACGATAGTATCAGGAGTTTAAGTTTTAGCGACCTTGTTAATACAAATAGAGGAGTAACACAACGAAGGGCACGACCCATCGCAGCAACTTTTCATACATACTTACATTAATATTAATTACAATTTTGAGATTAAATCTGTCTTATACTACACCTTGATTTTAAAGGAGGACGCCGAGGAGGACATAAGCTCCGATCCCATAACTGTTGATCGATAATACGCGGGTGAAACCGCAGGCAAAACTAGGTGTTTACAGTTAAATAAAAAGAAATTTGACTAAAATATTCAGTAAAAAATACTGAAGTACAAATGTTGGTTCATTTCAATATTAATATTAATCCTACTAATATTATAAACTACTATATATCTCAATGTAAAACGAGAAAGTTTGTGAATATATAAGTATGTTGCTCTTTCACGCACAAACTATAAAACGGATTTGGATTTAACTTTACAGTAATATAGTCTATTTAACAGAATATCACATAGGCTACTTTTTACTGCAATAATCGAGATGAACGGGCGAAAGCTAGGTGATTAAAAAAATACATTAAATCGTAGATGTCAAAATGTATCACTGTTTATATCCTGTCAAAACTTCACAGGTTGCTATGCATAACAAACATGTTCAGCAACTATAATGATACGCGAGTAACACCGCGGGGCACACCTAGTTGAAATATATAATTCAGATTACTAAGTTGTGGGTAAAGTAATACTCCTGTAAAACATAAAGTAGCAAGAACGTTCAGTAATTTCACAGTTTGCTTGAAAATTTCGAGAAAATGCTCAACAGACGCTTTATATTTTTCAAACAATCTATGTAAGCCTTTCGAAGAGCACCAAGAGAATAAGAGTACGTGATTAAAATTTGTATCACTTGTTTAAATTTATAATTATCTACTGTCGTCACTGTGGCAATGTTTACTCTGAATACTTGGTTTATATTGCTTTAAAACTAAATAAATTAAATGTAAATATAAATATTTCACTGCCTTGTTGGTGTAGTGCTTGGCGTGTGCGGCTGCTGATTAAGAGGTTTCGGGTTCGATTCTCGGGTCGGTCCAAATGTTTGTGTGATTCGCAAATATTTGTTTCGGAGTCTGAGTCTTTGGTGACGCAAACTTGCACGTTTTTCAGCTATGTTTTGTTTTAATTAAGTTATTGACAAAATTCTATTATCTATATAAATTTTGTGTTAATTATCAGAGCAATATATATTTAAACCTGAAATCAATATGTGTATGTTTGTATTGTGACACACACACACACATACTTACCTTTGAACTGAACTGACAAGAGCTAAAATCAGATAGGTCAACATAAAAAATAATTTCACAAAATTAAAAAAAAGCGGCCAAGTGAGAGTCGGACTCGCCCATGAAGGGTTCCGTAGCAGCAAGTAACGTCATGTAAAAGTTCTTGTAGTTCATTCTAACTTTGATCGATGTTTTAATAACTAGTTTAATAAATAATAGTGTATTGATTGAATGAAAGGGAAATTGCGGTTTACGATTTATGACGTATTAAAAAAAAACTACTTACTAGATCTCGTTCAAACTAATTTTCGTTTGAACTTTTCATGGTAATGTACATCATATTTTTTTTTTAGTATTGTGACTCTCTTATTTTAGAAGTTACAGGGGAGGGGGGACACATTTTACCACTTTGGAAGTGTCTCTCTCGCAAACTATTCAGTTTCAAAAAAAATGATATTAGAAACCTCAATATCATTTTCGAAGACCTATTTATAGATGATAGATTTATAGATTAATAGATACACGTATGGTTTTGATAAAAAAAAATTGAGTTTCAGTTCTAAGTATGGGGACCCCCAAAATTTATTGTTTTTTTTCTATTTTTGTGTAAAAATATTAATGCGGTTCACAGAATACATCTACTGACCAAGTTTCATTAGAATAGCTCTTATAGTTTCGGAATAAAGTGACTGTGACATACGGACGGACAGACAGACAGACAGACATGACGAATCTATAAGGGTTCCGTTTTTTGCCATTTGGCTACGGAACCCTAAAAATACTTTATATAGTCTATTCATTAAACTAAGACAAAATTATAGAAACTATTTAGGTAATCGTTAATATCAGTTCTTTTATGTCGCATAAAAACCAATTTAAAAGACCCCTACTTCAATGCCAATATGTTTTTTAAAGCTGTTTTTATTCGTGTTGCAACGTTATTAGTGTCAGTGTTATTTCTACCAGTAGTGCAAAATTATTTTATATAGAAATAATTTCATATGCAAATGAATGTGTAAATATTTACTCTGATTGATGAAATATGTGCTTATAATCATGCGTATTTTATGAGTTTTCATAGAAATTTACCATGAATATTAAAATAACCGATATCAATTGGTAAAATGATGTTTAATTAGCGTACTTAACTATTTGAGGTTTGCAATTTACTTGTGTATCCACCGCCATATTATATGTTTTTTTATTTACAGTTTTTCGTTTTTTGCTTTTACTAATTA
This sequence comes from Phragmatobia fuliginosa, assembly GCA_932526445.1. Classification (NCBI taxonomy): domain Eukaryota; kingdom Metazoa; phylum Arthropoda; class Insecta; order Lepidoptera; family Erebidae; genus Phragmatobia; species Phragmatobia fuliginosa. The sequence goes on along the minus strand of OW052064.1, from coordinate 6,046,142 downwards.
TACTTTCTAAAAGTAAATGAACGTCTTTTTTAGTTTTTCAGTAATTGTTATCATTTAAGTCGCATCGCAATATACATAACTAACTTTCGCTCGAGACTCCGCCCGCTTGTATTTCGATTATTGCAGTAAAAAGTTGCCTACATGTTATTCTGATATATAAGCGAAATGGTTCGGCTCTTCCTTCTTATGCCGAGCAGTCAAAAGCTGGAACTCACTGCCAGCCCACGTGTTTCCTTCCCACTATGATCCCGGGTCCTATAAGCGGGGCGTGAAAAGCATATCACTAAGCCGCCATAGTGTGGGCCGCCATACTTTACTGTCTGCATTTGCGGCGATGATGTGTGGTTTCCCCCACTCTTGGATTCTGCTCATGCTTTCCGGCATGCATGCATCAGGCAGGGTGGAGTCACTTTGGTAGGCTAAATATAAAAAAAGAGCTATATTACTGTAAAGTTTCATCCAAATTCGTTCTGTAGTTTTTGCGTGAAAGAGCAACAAACATACATACATACATCCATACATACTCACAAACTGTCGCGTTTATAATATTAATAAGGAAGACATAAATGTGTAGTTTTTATTTTTTTATTTTAATAATGTTTTGTGGGCGTCACCATCATCATTTAAATCGAGAGACTGTTGGACATGGCCCAGGCTCTCCATAACAACGGTTGTTGTGCTGCCTGCATCCAGCGGTTTCCCGCCCGGCTTCAGTTCATCATGTAGAGTTATGTAGAGCTATTCACGAAGTCAGCCAGTAGTTGGTCTCAGTTTAGTCTATTATTAAGCCTACCAAAGTGACTAGTAGAGTCATGCCTACTTGTTTGTGTAAAAGCATTAGTAGAATCCAGGAGTGGGAAGTCACCATCCTTATGGTGGGAATGATGCAAAATGATTAGGCCTCAGCTCTCATAATCACAAACGAAATACAATAGAAGAAATGCTGTCATTTTCAGATAGGTTTATAGGTTTTCTGTGTGTGAGTAGTACTGCTGCGGTCGAGTCGGCCTATTCTTGCTGACATCGGCGTGACTGTACTACATATAGATAGACCTACTACCTAAATTTCCTCACTCGCAGCTCCGCACCGCTTCGTTTACCCAACCTTCCGTTAAAATTCCCCTTAACAACGGTGTAGTAAGTATTAGATATGTGCATGGCTCTACTAATGTCTTCATCAATATTCTCCACTCTGTCATCAAGGTGTATCATGGTCGGAGCGTATACCTGTATGATTTTCAGCGAGTACCTCTTGGTTACTTTTAGTATAAGATAGGTAACCCTTGATGAAATTTTCTCAATCTTCCCCACATTATTTACGAGGAACTTGTTTACTAGGATCCTGACACCAACTTGGGACAGATAATAGTCCACTTAGAAATAGAGCAAACAACCAGATTATACTCTATACCGACGAAACCAAAAAAAAATATAAAAATGCGTCAAGTCCATTCGATTTTTTTTCATTCCATTTCAGTTCTGCCGTAGGGTTGCGGAGGTCCGATGCCAGTAACTCCGTGGAAAAACTGATATTCAGGTCAAACCAGTTGAACTAGTAGCCGACAACAAATAATATTTTGAAGGCTAGGAAGAAGCTCAAGTCCATTCGACGGCGTTTGGTAACAAATCTTGAGATTTAATCTATTTCTATTGTTTTTCATAAGTTATATATAGTTTTACGTCAAATTCTTATAACATATTTACGAGACCTAATTGATCCAATACTTCTATAAAAATAATTAACAAATGAAATTGCCAATAACAATGCAGGTACAGCTATATTCCACAGCAAAGAAGTCCACATGAAATCTCTAAAGGCCCTATAAATTGTGGACACGACCGTGTTCAGTGTCCCTTCTAAGTTTCAAACTAGTTAGGAAACGAGGGATCTGAAATGTTTATTATAAGTTATAACCACTAATAACTATCGTTCACGAAACCTTATAACGGTTCCTAAACTCGTACATGTATTACCGACATAGGTATACACCGTTAACTAGTTAATTGATACCATTTTCATTTTAATATTTGTTGTATTAAAAGTCAAAGGTTATTGTCAAATATGAAATCGTTGACCGTTGTCATTGTATAAAAGCCGTTCTATTTATATAAAAGCAAGGTCGAGCACTTGAATGAAAAGATAAGGTTAATCAATATATTTTTATAAAACCGCTCCGTTATTGATTGACTGACAGTCAACGCACATACGAAACTACAGGCGCAGGAATATGAAATTTGGCATGTGTGTTCCTTGAGGAGCGTAGACGAACACTAAGGGAGCATTTTTAGGAAATAGACCCTAAAAGGGTGAAAGCAATCAAAGTTATAAATCAGAATAAACGGAGGCGAAGCCGCGGATAAAAGCTGGTACGTAATATGGAGGACTAGCTGACCCGTGCCCACTTCGTTGGGCATAACTTAAATATAAAAGTTAGACATATGCTGTCGTTGACTTTTTTGTAGGCATTTTCAAGCTGCACATCTTATCTCTAGAACTCAAAAGTTTATCTTTCATAGTTAAGGCAGCGTTCGTAAGAAACGCTTTCATTCGACCGTTTTTTCTCCGATTCACTTTGCAAAACGGACTACCACGTAAAAGCCTTTTTATTTTTCGGTTTTTCATTTAACCTATGACACTCAGCAATATGTGGCTTTCTATTGGTGAAAGAATTTTTTAAATCGGTTCAGTAGATCCCGAGATTACCCCTTACAATTTAACAAACTCACAAACTTTACTTCTTTATAATATTAAGTATAGATAAGCACTAATAGTTAAATATAACTTGACAATCTGGTCAAAACACAAAACGAAATAAATATCCATATAATATCCAATAACAACCGGTGCCTCTGAATCACGAAAATACTCATGGTATCATGCCAAAAGCAGTCGGTTCCGGTTATTAACATAAGATAACAGTCGCAAAGCTTAGTTTTAGGCCTTCGGGTAACTCAAAAATACATTCAATGGCAAGATTACGTGGCCAGAACGTGTCTTGGCAGTCCCCAACCCGCACTCGGCATAACCAAGAAAAAATTGATTAAAACCTAAGTATGTATAATTTTATTTAGATTATACTAACAAATATATTTCTGGAAATTCTTAATCCAACACTGCCTGTTAAAAATATAGCTCATTCATTTATTGTCTGCTAAGTAAGACACTTTGGTAACATTTCCAATACATGGGAGGATTTATATATGGTTACATGAGAACCAAAAACTCGACTCGACTAGATGAGCTAGTACCTTATGTCTGTCAGTTTACAAGCTTTCCTTAGATGGGCATCTTTCTTAAGCTCAAAACGCAGCAATTTCATTTCGGCTTCTCAGCAAGGTATTCGTTTAGAACATATATACTGTGTTAGAACGTCTCGACAAACTTATTGTTCTCCAGGGAAATCAGAATGGTTGCATTATCGGCTTGCATAGCCGCAGTAGTGCACAAACACTTCAGCTGTGCAGTAACTGTGCACCAACAAAAGGTATACTAGTGAATACAGACCCTAAATGATATAACATACAAATTAAGTTATCTTGAATATAACTTATAAGTAATATACTATATCTACGTGTGTATAAGATTCGAGCCAAACGCTTATACTTTCGCACACATTGATAAAGTTTTAGCGCGTTTGAATGGCAATGGCTGACATTATCGTAAAAGTCGAAACTTTGTGTTGAAATAGCTTTAGCGAAACATAAGGGGTTCACGTACAATTGCTAAAGTTTCTAATATACTAGGATATACGTTCCTATTGTTCCCATAATATCTCATAAAAATGTCATACGATGTTAACTGTCTCGTTGAAGTTAGAATGGTGCGAGGAGAGGGTCCAAGGCACTCACACGTACTTGTTAAGGAACAAATTCCTTAATCCTGAAAGTGAAGCCGTCGCCGCCAGCCACGTGGGTCTTCCTGGCGATAGAATTACATGGGGATCAGAATACACTTGAACGAGTACGCGCCCGTTTGTTCAGACAAAATTATATAGTCTGAACAAACGGTTAATGTCCATAATGCTTTAGTAGAGGTTCTACATTAATTTAAAATAAATTTTGTTTAAAAGTTACTGTTAATGCCCTGAAATGGCTTGTGTTGTACCTGCAAATTATTGATGACAGTACAAAAAATTATTTATACTTTCTGGAGTTTGTGATGTGTGAACATCCACAACATCTTGGCAGAATTACGGTGGCTCACCTGGAGGTTAAACAGTCTTCTGATGCGAATTAGCCATGGCGAAGAAAATATGTCTTAGTGGTATTCTCCGGCTGTACCGACCTGATCAGCGTGCGGTACAACCGAAATGATGTCCTTGCATTTTAGGCTGCATACCTCCATAACGGGAAGAAAAATAAATAAAAAACTTTGCGATACTGTATAATATCTAACTTTTAGAGTTATAACATTATTATTACTACTTTCTACTTATTACAAGTTGATACAAATTTCAAAAACACCAAACTATGATGATATTCATACTTTTGTATTGGTTAAGATCCTTGGATAAGTAAATAATTTTGAATAAAAGTATTTAAATACCTGTTGATTACTTGTTGAATTTTGCAACTGCAAAAGGTTTTATAGGTACTAATAATATGATAAATTATATACGTGTATAACAAAAAGATGATTGAGAAATAAATTTATTCGCTCTGCACACTGGCTCGGATTTTAAAATTAACGAACTAAAGTGGATCAAAGTAGCAATATCATATTGATATTTGTGTTACAGAAATACCTTGGTTTCAACATAAAGCTATAAATTCTTTTTCAATTTATTTTATAATTTCGTAAAATAATCAAATATTGTTCATTATGATTGCGAGGGTGAAATGTGGGCAATAACGTATTATATTGCTCGTATCTATTTTTTTTCGTGCGGTATTCCCCGGATGGGACACGGTGGTGGCTAAGTCGGGCTCAAACCAACCAAAACCGGACGCCTTCTCGGGCATTAGAAGTCGGGCAACCAGATGCAGCCTCTGAAGCAAAACCCTGGGACTTCGACGTACATGGGCGTACCCAGCTTCTGGCCTAAGGGGGGGGGGGGGGCAAGTCAATGTTTATAGGTCGGATCGTCCGCGGCTGTTTTGTCAAACACACTACACAAACACACCTACATGAAACATTAGGTATATGTCGGGCGATTAGTCCCTCGAGTACTAGGGGTAGCAGGAGCACTACATCGCCTGCTGCCCTATCTTGGGGAACCACGGGAAGGGGGCGCCCGTCTGGTCTGTCGACCTGCCGGGCTGCTCCCGCTGCCAGGCTCATGAGGAGGAGTAGTTTGCAGCGGCTGATGGCCATACGGATCGTACGATTTCGTATGAGGCAGCGGCGGTCCTAGCGCGATCTCCACCCTTTGACATTCTGGCCGACATGGACGCTACGGTCTAGGTCCAAATTCGTTCAGTCGGTCGGAGTGCTGGGGAGGCCGCGCCAGACCATGAGCCTGGAATGCTACGGCGGAACGCGCATAAGCGAGCTCTGGAGACTCAGCAGGCATGGCTTGAAATTCAGGGCTGTGCTAGCCAACGGGCTATCGGAGCCGTTCTGCCGAACTTCGAAGCGTGGGTAGGTACTCACCGAATAGGACGGGGGGCACCATGCCACCACTGCGGGTCTGACCGGGAATCCGCCCAGCACACGCTGGAGGATTGCCCTGCTTGGGAGTCCGAGCGTCGAGTCCTGGTTGGACAGATCGGACAAAACCTGCCACCGCCAGTATCAGTTGCGGCAATGCTGGCGAGTGGCGAGGGATGGGCAGAGGTCGCCTAGCACCCCAATCGTCGTCTAAGGATCGCTGCGGTCACATCCTGGGCAGATGTGACCGCTGCAAGCGTCCTGAGAAAGGTGACATCCCGGTGCTTCCTGGGGTGTGGTCTAAGGCGGGTTGATGTTCCGCCTCTTACTGTGCAGAGCGTTGAGAGGCGCAGCAGCATTCTGCCTCGGGAGTGAGTCCAGTCACCCCGAGATGTACCCCAGTTGAGGGGCAAGGCAGGGGGGCACCAGAAGCCGCTGATGCGATCCTGGTGTTCCTCCCAACTGCCGAGGTAAGCCGCCGCGGGGTTTAGAGGGTAAACTGGTTGCCCGGGAGTCCCACACACGCCCTTGGCTTACCACCCCCCAAACGTATTTCGTGAAAGAATAGCCCATACTGAGTTTTTTATGTACACTGAGACAACAAAATCCATTCAATCTGTCTTCAATTATTTTTGATCTCAGCCACGTTTTTACGCGTCTGAACGCGTGGAATAAGGCTATGCTAGTAAAATTTTTAGATCTGTTTTCACTTTCGGATAAAAACATTCTGCTTGTTGAATTAATTCCCTTATCTTCGAAGTTCTCCTGCTTATTAACCCAAAAAGTGCGCCATAGTTCATTTAGATGTGATCCCTTCTAATTCATAAAATTGGGATACTTCGTCCATACATTTTCTAAATTTTAGAGCTTTAATTTTTATTATTTGAGCAGGGTGTAACAATGGAAGAGCAAACGCTTGTAAATGTTCATTAGCGAATCTCTTTAATGAGGATAATAATGAAATTATGCGTCTTATTTCCGCCGAAACTTGTACGTGGTGTACACGGATATCTAATTGTAATAAAGAAAGAGAATCAAGTGCAGCTGCCAAGTGTCAACGCACAAAAAAATGTACAGGTTGCGTTGCAAACAGGCCAAGCAAATAAGTTTTGCTGTTATGAAGAGAACAGAAATACGTTACAACCTATTGTTATACTCACGATTTGCTATTGTGAGGAAGAAAACGATGAAGGCGTTTTTCGAGATTTCTTGAAACTGAAAATTTATTCTGGTGATCAAATTTTGCGAAAACCGAAAAAGGCCATAAAAATGCTCAATATACGTCCCCAAAAATACAAAATAAGATTTTAAATATATGTGGAGTTCTAGTTAGAGAAAAATTCGTTGATGATGTTAAGGCTGCAATCGGTTTTGTCGAGTTACAAAAAATGGATGCTCAAACAATAGCTACCTACTGAAATGAATGGATTCATCAATGCCTTAAGCATCGATGTTAACAAATGCGTGGGACAGGGCTACGACGGATGTGCTACGATGGCGAGAAAAGATGGCGGTGTCCAAAAAATATATAGAGAAACGTCTAAAAAGAGTTTATATTTTCACTGTGCCTGCCAGAAGCTAAACCTAGTAGTGAACGACTTAAATAATGTTCCTAAGATCCGAAACTGCATAGGAACTGTAAAAAGATACGATAAAAAAATTCAGGGAATCAGTTTTGGGTCAATAATGTGCACCAAAAATACCACTGATTTGTGAAACAAGGTGGTCGCGTGAATACAAAAGTATTTCGAAGTTTAAAAACCATATTGTGGAAATAGTGGAAGGTTTGGAAAAGCTTTCACAGGAAGGTAATTCTAGGACAAGAAAAGTAGCTTCCTAATTGTTATCCGCAGTTGGACAAATCAACCATATTCATATTTAGCACATACAAACCATAAAAACAGCAATTACGGAACATAGGCTTTCTGCCTAAGAAGGAACTGAAAAGTTATTAATATTAGCTAATGAAATTGCCAAGGTTTTGAATCTTAAACTGCGTCCAAGTACAGCAAGCCGCCAACAAGATAGGGCAAATCATCCAGCTGGCAAATCATTTTCGCCGATCGTTGTATCTGTTATTTGGATTCATTATCATCCTCATTGGAGGCGACATTCGGTAAAGAACATTCATCAGCGTTTGCTCTTTCATTGTTACACTCTGCTCAAATAATAAAAATTACAGCTCCATTTACCATACCATACCATAACTGTACGTCTCTGTATTTATGTTATTCATATTTAATTTTAACAATTCACGAGGTAAGTAAAGTATTTAACTTTTTATGCTGAAATGGGATGATTAAGAAATTAAAATTTGTAAATACTGATATCACCAATCATGCTACTGACAAAATCTGCTAAGTACTAAAAATATTTTTTTCCTACAATTAAAAAATAAAAACTACTAAATTTAGTGGTACAACTACTGATACAGTAACCCTACTATAACATCTATACAATTAAATAAAATTGAAGTGTCTGTTTGTAATATCAAATAACCCGTTTTTAGGGTACCGTAGCCAAATGGCAAACGGAACCCTTATTTAAATAGATTCGTCATGTCTGTCTGTCCGTCCGTATGTCACATCCACTTTTTTGCTAAACTATAAGAACTATACTTTTGAATCTTGGTAAGAGGATGTTTAATTCTGTGAACCGCATTAATAATTTCACACAAAAATAGAAAAAACCAATAAATTTTGGGGGTACCAACTTATAACTGAAACTCAAAAACAAATTTTTCATCAAAACCCATACGTGTGGGGTATGGGTAGGTAGGATAGGTCTTCAAAAAAAATATATATATGATATACATTATCATGCAAACTTCCACTGAAAATTGGTTTGAACGAGATCTAGTCAGTAGTAGTAGTAGACCGATTTTAACGGGACTGTCCCTGGCAGATGGCTGATGACATAAGGAGTAACTTAGGCAAAACATTTTTAGACTAGCTTCACTACGCGGCGTTACTCGAGATTGACAACTGTAACCGCGGGTAACAATGCGGGACCTAGCTAGTGTCAATTAACATGCAACCTCAACTCGCAACTCCCTACCGAAGATTACCAAATAGCAGCTGCCCCTCCCTGCCCCCCCCCCCTGGGTACGCCCATGTCGACGTACCTCGGGCCATCTATAGCGCCCCCGTTGCCACCACTTCCTGCTTTTGCTAAGGTGACAGATGGCTTCACCTGTCACACCCAGGCCTGCGCTTATAGAGGATGGAGATCATTTTGAGTTCTCGGGCCCCTGAGTCGCCTGCGGTACCTTGCTCGTTCCCAGGCTTGGCGGAAATACTTATTATTATCCGACCATCATTTAGACTCTATTCAGTAATAACAGGTACAATTAATATTATACTATATTTATGTTTACCTATTATTATACTATAGTTATGATTATCTAAAGGTAGATGTGGTTAGGGAGGGGATTTTCGATGCTATATCGCTGCCACGTTATTGCAAACACTACGTATTTACTGACCAGAACCAGTTCCAAAGAGGTGCGCATCTACACAATTATATGTGCAATAAACTTTTTTTAAATACTGAGTGCAAAAGGTGAAAATTGTTAACTTGGCCATTCTTTGTGAGTGGAACCACAACATCGTCACCCTAATAATTACTCAAAGAAATAGCTCAAAAACTTAAAATAATCCTAATCATACTATTAGGTTATTAAAATAATAATATAGTAAATTATTTACATTTTCATTAAATGGATATTTTATTAAAAAGTAATTCACTATTCATCGAAATTTGAACCAGAAATAAAATAGATAACTGAGTACATACAAGAGTATAATCACTAAATGTCTATATGTCAGTTGGTGTCATCGAGATTAGTTACACATTAGTACGTAGTACATTAGTACGTAGTACATAATATCTCGATGATTGGTGTTATAATCTCATTCACTCAAGTCATATATATTTAATTTATACGTCATCGAAGGTCAAATCACAGCGATGCTTATGGTATCATGCCACTAACTAACCGTTTTGCTTACCCTCAGTGATTGTTGGTATTATAAAATACAGACCTAATCAGACTTCATAAACCTCAATACCATGAATGTGTAATCACATAAACCGAGGGAGTACACCATAATGGTCACCTTTTTATTTAACAACCACGCCAATTTTAATTGGTCCTAAAGTGCTATACGAAAATAAGTAGAGTGAAATTATAACGTAAATTATGAAGCGACAAACGACATCATACAAAGAACAAACACAAGGTAATTACAGTTAATTGTTTACGTTTAATTCAACAATATGTACAAAGCTTCAGAGAGTGGTATTAAGCACAGCTCACGTGGTCTAATTAAGTGTTATACTTAGAGTGGTAGCAGACGAGGGTGCCACTCAATTATTCGCAACTTGATGCGAGATCACGGATGTCTACCCCTCAGTTTGCTTCGTTCCGCCACAAATCCGACCGACGCATAGCAAAATTCCACACCGCAATTATGTGGGATACGCGACACTCAGATGGATTACATGAAATTAAGCGCAGAACGGGCACTAAGTGAACATAATTCATACAACTTACAGTTTGTTGAGGTCTTCTTCTGTTATACATCAGAAACTAGTACGTACTTTACAGCTGAAATATAATTATAAATACCTATTTACTGTTTCAAACTAGCCTTTCAGTAAATTCATAGAATGGAAATGCTATATATAAATATATCAGTGGATAAAAGTTATTACTTTTTTTAAAAACATTAACTGTGTATATCTAATGTTTTGATAAGTGCTCAGTTACTGTGCAACCCTATTAAATTGATTTGCCTTACACAGTCTTAAGTAAATTTAGATGTAAATAAATAGAAAAGAATATACTTTATTGTACACTAAATACAGTTTTTACGGTTGAAAGTTTTTTTCAACGGGCGGCCTTATTGCTTAAAGCAATTTCTTCCAGGCAACCTTTGGATCGATATTTCGATAGAAGAAAAAGAGATAAGAAGGCGTATTGAAGCTATAGTGGTGTAAAATAAATATATTAAAATACATGTATACAATATAAATGTGTATAACATAATATATGCACAACAAAAATAAATAAAATATGTGTATATCATAAAATATTATATAGAATAATTGAGTCATGTACTACTATGGAGAGCAAAGAGTACTTATTTACCCAAATAGTGTTCTCTAACCATTTTCGCTGTCGTTGTCAGTGTTCGGGCACGTCTAATTAATATTGGCAATTTGTTCCACAATCTGACGGCCTCTTCGTAAAGAATTTGTCATAAAATATGGTGGTGGGGTTAGGCACTATTAGCTCCAAGGATTCCGACCTTAAGGATCTCAAATGTGTTTCACTGAATAATATAAAATAATATAAAGCATTCCTTTAAATGAAATGGGGAAAAGGGATTAAATAAGATGCTATAAAGCATAGAAAGAATATGAGAGTTCCGTTGAAGTCAACTACGAACTAAACTGGGGACAGACCCCACTTGGAATCGGCACATAATTGACAGAATATTGGTATCTTTTTAGAAATTAGGTTTTGACATACTGTATCACGTTATACGAATGAGTTTGCATGGAGTTTATGTCAAAATGTTCTTCCTTTTCCGGAATTATCACTCTGCTTAGTTAGCTTCCTTAGTCAGCTAAATGGTACCTACGATAAATTGGATTGTAACACTCTGCACTCATAATTTGTCACGTCAAGGACGGATGTCTTTTCAGTTACCTTTTAATTTACTTTTGGAAGAGTAATAATGTCTTGTGACCGTGATATCATGTTTAAAATTCGATTAAAGTATCAATTATTGGTCAATCAAATCGTTATTTTTAAAACCTATAACGTTTCATATCTATTAATCTAACCCGTATAAGTTAGGTAAATAACATTTTGACATTTTATTAATAGTTAGTATTATGTAGTTTTAGTAATTTGATTTCACAAAATTCGACATTAAAAAACTCAAAACGTACTGTAGGGAATTATATTTTATATTATGAACTGGAAACTAATCACTTTTTGGAGCCACAATAGGATAAGGAATTTATGAAGTTAAACAACAGACTACATCGTTTTACTACACGTTGTACACTAAAGAGTAACAATATTACAATTCACTAAAAGCATTTGCTTCGTCTTTGTCCCATTTACAAAAGTAGAATCCGTGAAAAAATGATTTTAAACTTTTAAATGCAGTTATTATTCAAAGGGTATTATTTATTCCATGATCTTATAAAAAGGTATGGTTTAAAATAAACTTTACATTAGTATAAATACGGCCTATTTTTGATTGTGAAGCAAAGGAGAATTGCCATAACATTGTGAGATTACCAACGTGTCATTACGATGCTCGTTTAGATATGAGACATGAAGAATTGCAGATCTAGAAACGACACGAACACTTAACGGGAAGTCACGGAATTTTTTTTAACTTAGACAAGGCTGGAAACATTTTCTTTTGTACTTATTTTTACAAATTCGCCATTAAAATGTTATTTTTTGCATGGGTTTTGACTCTGTTGCATACAAATAAAACATCCGTGTCGAGACGGATCAAAAATATGGTATATCACCATCTATTAAATCACAATTTGTTAAAAATTATATAATATAATCTCTTGATATAACTTACTAAAATTACCAAGGTATGAATTAAAAAAATATACTTCTTCTATAAAAAAATATAACAGCTTTCATTTGAATCTTTAGGCCATTTGCTCGCAATGGCCCTTCCTCTCTCCGTTAACTTTTAAAGAAAAATAAACCAATTTCTATGTTAAATGTTTACTGGGAACGTTCTTGTATTTTCTAAGTTTTGATCTTATTTGTGGCAAGTAACTACTGGCACCATTCTACTAAAGATAAGCACTACTGTGATTCATTGTTATTGTTTTATAGAAAGAGAAAACTACTATCTAAAGTTAAGTAATCCAAAGTAAAGCCAATAACAAAATTAATTAAAACCAATTACAAGTTTGTAATCTAAATAAACATTTTTAGGTGTTAACAGTACAACTACTTTTGTACAAGTACTATGCAAGTAGTTATACTTAGTTATAGGATAAGAGAGCCAAACTTACTGAAAATAATCCCCCAAACTTCTAAGCAAATATTTTGACCTGGTTTGACCTGGGAATCGAACCCGAGACCTCGGTATAGCAATCCCACATGCTACTACGAGTACAAAGCCACCAAGGTAAATACTTCGAGATATTATTTCGTTTCAGATCTCATACCCTCCAAATTTCAAAGTTATTAAAAACTGCATAAAATGAATATGTGTACTATTTTTTTTTATTTTTATTATAAATTAGCTTTCGCCCGCCCGCAAAAAGTAGCCGATGTACTATACTGATATATAACCTATATTACTGTAAAGCTTCATCTAAATTCATTTAGTAGTTTTTGCGTGAATAAGCAACAAACATACATACATACTCACAAACTTTCGCGGTTATAATATTAGTAAGGATATTTCAAAAAATATACAGAGAAACTTGGTTAAGTGAAACATCAAGGGACCTGCAAACTTATCTCACTCATAGAGGTACTACAGTTGTCAAGTGTCTCAGATATCCGTCCATGCGTCCTCCACTTACCGCCCAAACAGTTAGTGCTAGAAAGATGAAACCTTTACATGGAAATGTCTTTGCAAGTCGACAAAGTGCTAGAATAAAATCAAGTATTTTTTTTAGGGTCCCTTTTTTCCCTTACACCGAAAGTGGGAATGTTTTTTTTCTCGTGCGTCGGTATGGGGTATTATTAGACGGGTCTTTAAAAACATGGAGAGGTTGCTACGACAATTTTTTGATTAGATTCGTTATCGAGTTATTCTACTACAAAGAGAATTTTTTTGTTAAGAAAAGGCGACCCCCTCCCCCTCTAAACGCTAAACGACTCGCTCAGAAAGTCGTGATGATAGTACATACGATGAACTTTGAGGGAAACTATAACGACTTAAATATCTGTTTGTGAGTTTTTTACTTTAACTTTACAGGAGATTTTTGAAAAAAACAGCCCCCGCCCCCTTCTAAAGTTAAAAAAAAGCTTGCTCGAAAAATCTAAAAAAATATATGCTGGTAGTCCATATGATGAACTTCAAAGGAAAACTAACAGCTTAGATAGCTTTGTTCGTTCAGTAGTTAGAGAAGCCTAACTTGACAAATATATCTATATCATCTTCTGAGCCTTTATTAAAATAAATATATCTATATAATATATAGAAATAAATAGTAAATACAACAATTACCTATTGGACATCACCTGGCATTGTATGTGACTATGGAACCCTATATAACCCTGACACGCACTTGCCCGATTCTTATGCAAACTGATAAACATCACATCACTGAGGTTTAACATTACATAATATGTAGATTAAGTGTGGAATTTTCCGGTAGAATAAGAATTCGTAAGTAATAAAATAACGGTGTTATCTCAGTTACAGTGTATAATGCATATTAATTCGCTGTCTTAATTATAGAGGCCACTACGACGATTAAATAGAAAAAAATATCCCAGATTAGGTTTATTTCGCCCTTTTAACAGCGATAATATTTTAATGTCAAAGTGTTGGAATCTTAGCATGAGTTCCAGTTATGAAGGTTTCCCACTTATGGAGGTCCCACTTAACTAGTTTTCACTGTATAAGTATAATTTTGATTTATAACATAACAAGATAAAGTAAAAAAAAAATCTATAACCCGACTACGTATATTTTTCATGAAATGCATATCTGGTTCATTAGTGAGCATCAATTTACTAGTATAAACACCAGTTGACCCGGCGAACGTCGTATTGCTCACTTTGAAATCCCAGAACTTGATCGCAGTGCCACCTATCTACCTGCCAACAATTCTCAAATCCACTTAATCACAAAAAAAACATCAAAATTGGTCTAGCCGTTTAGTAGGAGTTCAATTACAAACCCACGAACAGAAGGTTTATATATATAAAGATAAAAAGACTGCCAAACTATTACCTTCCCTTTGTAGTTCCCTTGTTAATAAAGGTTATAATTGTTCTTGAATCTCCTTGAAGTATAGAGTCAATACAAATACCTTAGTTGAGCACTTTAACCACATAACACGGTACGGTTATGCCTTTAGTTGTCAGCCAGGACAAAGATATACGACCTGCTTCATAAATTTTAAACTTTAATTTTAGTTTATGTGCTTGATAATTGTTATTTACGGTGTAATAAATAATTAATTTCATAAACTTTTAGTATAAAGTCAAAATTTTATGTAATTTAATTTAGGTAACTTAAAAAGGACTTAAGTCAAGAAATCCAAGTATATTTTATTGAATTATCGGTATTATTATTGATATATCGAAATGTTTTATTATGTATTATGCATGTAGGATGGATGATTTGCAGACGGTCTTTGAGCACAAAAAGAGGATAGCTGACAGGAACTAGATGTGAGAAGCTCAAAATCTATCAGAATAGTGTGCAATGGGAGAGGTCTATGTCCAGCCGTAGACTGCGATAGGCTGCTGATGATGATGGTGATATTAAAAATTGGCCGAATAAAATGCATTCAATGATCAATTCATCAAGCGTTCATCGTTTGAATTTTATTGTATAATAAACTTAGTTCATTTCGCACCAGTAATGAATATTAATGCTCTCGCTTAAGTAATAAAATAAAGTTTATCTGAACAACGCGTCGTCGTTGCTCTGCCACCTCAGCCCTAGCTATAAATTCACAAAGAATAAGCCAAACTCGGTCCGTTTTCAATTATAACCAAAATTCGTATTGTATACTTTCTAACTTCAATAATATCATGAATTATTTACACCGTGCCATTTATAACAACAACGTGAATTTGTGTTTTACAATGTTGGGGGTCTTACACCATCCGTACATTATGCCGAGTCTATTAATTTCATTGCTTCAAAATTATATTCTATTCAAAATCTTTAAACTTGTTTCATTTCACAAATTATTCAGAAAGCAGCTGATGGTCCGCGTGTATATTTTGAATGTGAATGTAAACTCAAAGTTCATATTGACTTTGGTAAAAGCATCGTCTTCGTTTCCTAGGCACTTTAGAGCCATTCAAATCAGTCTCGAATAACACAACTGTAAGTCGCGGTATTACAATTAGCCGAAAATTTGTGCCATGAATTTAAATGAAAAGTTGTACTTAAATTCTAAGTATGTACATTTACAAAATTCTACAGTTTTCACCAGAAAATAGATTGATTTTCAATTTAGGATTTCTAGCCCTCGAGCTAAAGCAAATTGACGAGAGATTTTGTAAATTAGATGTTTCGTAAAATTCATGCTTATGTTCAATTAAATACATACCTCAAGAAATACTAAATGTGCTATCAACGTGAAAATACATACCACAAAGAAATGAATAGCTTTATATATTTGAAAACATATCAAATGAGTATTCATAAGTTAACAGTTAAATATTGGAATGCTGTAATCATGACCTTTTGATTATTTCACTTTTGCGTTAAACAAGTACATAAATAACTTATTTAATGGACATATGTATTTTTGGGGAGTTTGTTCCACTGCCTTTTAGGGTTCCGTAGCCAAATGGCAAAAAACGGAACCATTATAGATTCGTCAAGTCTGTCTGTCTGTCTGTCTGTCCGTCCGTATGTCACAGCCAATTATTTCCGAAACCATAAGAGCTATACTGTTGAAATTTGAACAGTCGATGTATTCTGTGAACCGCATTAAGATTTTTACATAAAAATAAAAAAAAAAACAATACATTTTGGGGGTCCCCATACTTGGAACTGAAACTCAAAAATTTTTTTTTCATCAAACCTATACGTGTGAGGTATCTATGGATAGGTGTTCAAAAATGATGTTGAGGTTTCTAATATCATTTTTTTCTAAACTGAATAGTTTGCGCGAGAGACACTTCTAAAATGGAAAAATGTGTGTCCCCCCCCCCCTCTAACTTCTAAAATAAGAGAGTAATAAAAGTAAAAAAAATATATGTTGTACATTACCATTTAAACTACCAACGAAAATTGGTTTGAACGAGATCTAGTGAGTAGTTTTTTTTTTAATACGTCATAAATCGTAACACGCAATTTATCTTTCATCCAATCAATACACTAGTATAAAAACATCGATGAAAGTTACAACGAACTACAAGAACTTTTATATGATGTTACTTGCTGATACGGAACCCTTCATGGGCGAGCCCGACTCGCACTTGGCTGCTTTTTACATTTTTTTCCGCTTAAACCACTAGGAAGTTGTGACGGGTAGCTGTTTTAGAGTTTGTCTGTAATAAATGAATTGAAATAATACGTTTAAATGTTTTTCAAATTCTACTATTGATTAGTATTGATTGTATATCAAAATGAGTTCTTTCCAATAGAAATTAGACAAGTACTTGTGGTGCCATCTCTTGTTTGTTTTGTATCTATGTGTCATGTGTTCAATGACAATAAAGGAGTCAGACAGCAGTCAACCACAAAAACGGGTAGTTTCATTAACAATTTTATTAGAACAAAAAACAAAAGTGTTAAGTTAGCGAATGGAAGTGATAAAGAGTTCTTAAATAACATCAGTTATTTGTGCATTTATTTATTTATTCACAGAAACAAATCGCAGAAAAAAAGAACGTTGCGATAAAAAATAATCGGCCAGGTGCGTGTCAGGCCACGCATAGATTAGGGTTCCATAGTCACCCACAATGTCATGTGGATTTCAAATCATGATAATTGGTATGTTTACTTCTTTTTTTGGTACGAAGTTTTTTAAGTGAGTGCATTTCACAAATTAGGCCCCTATAACTCCTGAAGTAAAAATGGTATCAAAACCGGTATAGTTTTCCTTGAAAGTTCAATATATGGACTACTATTGTGATTTTTTTCAGATTTTTCGTGCCAGCCGTTTGGCGTTTAAAGGGGGGGGGGGACACCCTGTTTTTGCAAAAAATTGCGCTTTAAGGTTGAATAACTCGCAAACGCATTCCTAATTCGAAAAATGGTTTTAGCAACCTCATAATATTTTTAGGAGACCTATCTAAAGATATCTAAAGATACACAATGGGGTAGACGTGAGAAAAAAAAACATCCCCACTTTACATGTAGGGGAGATACCCCAAATAAAAATGTTTTCCATAATTTTATTGTAGCACTTTGTCGACGTAGTTACAACACATATTCATGCAAAGTTTCAGCTTTCTAGCACCAACCGTTTGGTCGAGGACGGACGGACGGACATGACGAATCTATAAGGGTTCCGAGTCATGAACTCCGGAACCCTAACAAAAATCGGCCAAGTGCGTGGCCTGGCACGCACTTGGCCGATTTTTGTTGGGGTTCCGATTTTTGTCAGTCACCCATAATGGTACGTCGATTTAAAATCGTATATAATAGATAATTGTTATGTTTACGTAATAATGCATTAATTTTGTATGACGTTTTCCAAGTGAGCGCATTTTACAAGTTAAGCCTCCATAACTCCTGAACTAATAAAGTCATCTAATCCGTTATAGTTTTCCTTCAAAGTTCATTATATGGAACACCATCACGAATTTTTCCAGATTTTTTGAGCCAGCCGTTTAGCTTTTAGAGGGGGGGGGATGCCCTGTTTTTACATGAAAGTGACATTTAAAGTGGAATATCTCGCAAAGAGATACCTATATAAAAAAATCGTTTTAGAAACTCTGTTGTGTTTTTAAAAGACCTATCTATTGATACCCCATACGATGGGGTAGCCGCGAGAAGAAAAAAACACCCCACTTTAAGTGTAGGGGAGTTACCCCAAATAAAAATAGATTTCATAATTTTATTGTAGCACTTTATCGACGTAATTACAACACATATTCATGCAAAGTTTCATCTTTCTAGCACTTACCGTTTGAACAGTAAGTCGAGGACGGACAAACGGACATGACGAATCTATAAGGGTTCCGAGACATAAACTTCGGAACCCTAAAAACTGACTTACTGTTTGTATGGATTTTACTTAGGGTCATTAAAATCCATACAAACTACAAGATAGGTATTACATACGTACAACCTAGGCATTTAATTTTGTGCCTTTCCTTATCTTTACTGAATTTTCAAGCTTAGTATTTAAATTACTGCCTAAATTTTGTAATGAACATTTTCGAAACAAAGGCAGACATGAGTCAGAACATTACAAGTTAGACTATAAACAAGAGCTAATCTGGTTCTGTACTCCGTTACGTTTGTTTTACAAACATGGTGTGTTTGTGCAGACAATAGCTAAGTATAATAATTGTGCATGAAGTGGCTGGGAGAACCGTGCCTTGTTGGCACAGCGGGCTCTCTAAGCCTTTCCGATGTGTGACTAATGTTTATTTATGGTAATTAAATGGTAATGAGTGCGCTAGTTCTCCCTAACTGGATCATTGGTGCCCGTTTTCATCACACTCGTTCGGTCATTGGTGCGCCGAGTGGTTTACTAAGACATGGCTTGCACAAGCCTTCTGAATAAACAATACTCTCTACTGTTGAATGCAATGGCTAAATACCGCAAACATGACCGACGTCATGTTATTATCGATGGTTAAGTGCTTTAGAAGAGATCCTTAAAATAGTTATATTATATTAAACTTACGTTAATATTGATTTATTGTACTAAGTCAAGTGAAGAGAAATAAGTTTTTAACTGTTGTTTGTTTCAAGCAGATTATAAAATCAATATTTCATGTTCTAAAACTTTGTATCTGGCGTGGCGGTGAAAATAACCTTATAACGCACATTGTATTAGTAGTTGACTTCATTAAACTTTCCTTGAAGAGGAAATAAGGAATGTCATAAATTCAAAGTTGCGAAAGATTCTTTAGAAAACTGCATCAAGGCTATTATTTACTTGGTAGTTCCATGAAAGTAAGAAAATTCTACAATTTTAACCAGAAAATCGAATGATTTTCAAATTAGGATTCCTGGGCCTCGAGCTTATGCAAATTTAAGAGAGATTACAAATTACATCAACCAAATGTCATCGACTTACGCATTTAAATGCGGCTATATTTTTTTCTTCACAAAGGAAGGAAGGAAGGAAGGAGAAACAAAATGCCAATGCCGTTAGAATACTCATAAAAACAAAGAAATTATTATACACTGTATTTTTTATTTCTGACGTCTATGGGGATAATTATACTTATTGATAATCTCAATTTAACTTTGAAGCCGGTTCAAAATTAAAAAAAAATGATATTTTTACTCCTATTGTTACAATAATCTGATTTATAAGGAAAAATAGAATAGAATTTACCAAAAACTATTGGGCACATAGAATGAAAATGTTTTGCATAAATTCACAATAAAATTTAAAATATTGTTATATAAATATGTTAACTTACTGTTAACATCATTGATGTATTAAAAAACCCAAGATACACACTCAGCGTCTCAAAACCGTCCTCATAAAATAAGCGCACTATTGAAAATTGTGCTACTTTGTCAAATAGTCTCGTCCCTCGCGTCTCTGTGCGCTCGTTAAAAATGCCGAAGTGTTCGATTAAAAAAGGATGGGATATCGTATTTTCGGTAAGTAAAAGAGGTTGTTAATTTGTTTTTGTTGTTTTTATGACTAAATATCGGAAGCAATAAGTGATTTTGATATAATTTGTCTAAAAACTTCACTCAACGGTCCAAGTTTAATACGACAAATTTCAATGGCCGCTTTTTCAGTGTAAGAACGACTATTACACAACCTTTTATTTTAGTCGCATAATCTAAACGACCCTGTTCTGAATTTAATGGAGTCGATTTTTTTTTATTGTGTTTAATTTTTTATTAATAAGTTTATTTAATTTGAACTTTTTTGTATTTAGTTTTTAATAAGTATTTATACGTTACAAAATATATATTAATAATAATATAGTTATTAATCGAATTGCGAAAGGAAAGGAGGTCGTCCAAACGACGTTATTATTAAAGTTCGTAAATATTATATTACTTATTATATCGATTAATTAGGGGACAACTTATGGGTTCGCGACATACTGCATGCTAATGACAGAAGTGTCACTCTGGCCCAACACGTCACATTGAAAACTTCAAAATTTCACTTCTGTCGGCATTCTTCATAACTGCCTAGTTTTTTATGACACTTATTTATATTAAGTGATTATTGAACAAGACGAGTTGTTTTATTTGCATTATTTCTAATTCTCTTTCTATCGTGTAACTCTTATCGGTTCTGGCGATATTAGGGTTATCTCATCTTAAAAATAATTTAAATCTTTATTAACTACTTTTTCTGTTTTATTTTACTTTAGTGAACAAATTACTTTCCAAATAAACATAAGGTAGTTTATAGTAGTACTTTAATCATAATGTATTCGCGCATACCTACTTACGTTTTCGACCCCACGGGAAGTGAGACAGGCCTGATATTACTCAAAGATATTGAATCACACCGCCTTACTATAAAATTATTGTAGGTACTTTTACTACTTACATACGTACGACGCGAACAGATTATTCCTACCTAACACCTAACCTTTTATTCGGACATCCGTAACAGAACAATATCTTTCACATGGATTAAAGGATCGAGGTTTGTTAATAGAAGCCATTGTAGGTCGAAAAGTATAACGGCACCTCCACATTAGTGCCGTGAATTCAGAGTGACACCCCTCTGGTAATAATATGTTCTACTACGAAAAATTGAAATAAATGATTTTAAGAGTTAATATTTGTTTCATTGATGTACACATGTCCTACCCAAAAACATATTTACGCTCAGTTAAAAGTATAATTATGGGCTTAGAACACAATTTAACTAACTCTTAAAATACTAACTCAATATATTTTAATAAAAAAAATATACAAATATTCGTCTTCATTCCACGTCCTGTCCTGCCGGCTAGCTTCGGTCGTAAAATTTGATTGGTCATTGTACACTGCTTTATAATAAAAACTTTAAATAATGCGCGTAAGGTTGAATTTGCAAAAGATATGTTTATAGCATAACTAAAACTACCCACATTGATATTTTTATACATCAATGACTAAGTAGGATAGTTTCGTATGCCGCTTTTGTTTGAGACTGTGCATCTAGGGTTTTTATATATCAATGGTTAACATATACAAAATTTTAACTTTTAAATTTTCGTTCATCCAAAATATAGGTACTCTCAAATTCGATGGTATTACCAGTTTAACTATAATATTATTTAGGAACGTTCGAATCGAATCATCTGTCATTAGCTAAAATCGATGTTATCACAGTTTCAATATCTGATCTATGACGTAATGTAAACACATTAATTAAGCCTCTCATTGTTTATTAGTGAAAACAAATATCAATCAACATTAACGTTGTTTCTTACAGCAGTTGAGAAGCCTAAATGCAAGGTATTATGCATGTGTGTTTGAATGTTTCACCAGATGCTAAGTAATTGTCGCCGAGTCCTAAAAGAGGAAGAGGTGGGAACATTTAAATGACTAAATATTATGTTTTTGTATTAATATCAGTATTGATGTAATGTGTATGGGTTAGTTCTATATATACTCGTATATTATGTCCTGTATACATAAATATGCTTTAATTTAAAAATATATATCTCATTACTGTGCATCTACCATGATTGGCTTTGCATCGTCCTAAAGTTGACTGGCAGAAAATGCCTACAACATTAAGTCTCCCTTTGTTAAATTTGTGCATAGAGTCTTAAATAAAATAATAATAATCAAGTTGCGTAACGCTGTCTGTCAGGAAACCAGTAAAAGGAATTCTGTCCAGGCCCTTAGCCAGGCAGCAAGTATTTCGCTACGATTCTCTTTCTACAACTCCTAACACCACTTTTGTTATTGACTATTAGTTTAAAAGTTGTCAATCCCATACATATTATAGTTGAAATCGGTGCGATGTAAGCGTGAAAGCGTAACAGACAAACAGTTAGATAGATATACAGACAAAGTTACTTTAGAGTTATAATACATATTTGTATGGAAAAAGTAAGATTTAAATATAAGAATGATCAAAGAGTGATCACTATCAGGTACCAGTAATTCAATGAATTAATTGTTTATATTCTCAATAAGTGGCTTTGCAGAGGTAATCCATCTGCCATCGTACAATACTGTTTATTTCAAATTGTTTATTTAGAAGAGCTTGTGAGTTCATGTAAATAAAATCTTATCGTAACACAGTTAATATAAAAATGTTAAATTCCTTGAATTCTTGTGATCTGATGCTATAGCGACAACTTATGTTCTTTATGATACTGTTACCTTATAATAACAAATGGAGATACCAGCCTTTAAAATTCTTTACATGACCAGTACTATTTTTCTTGATAGTTTTACAAACTTAATTTTTATCACGTTACTTAATATAAGTACCTTGATAAAAACATACAATTAATTTGAGTCAAACGCTGTTGTACGTTTCGTTGACCTTGACATCAACAACTGCGAGTAACACCGCTGGTTGCAGATAGCCTGCGACGAAAGTAACTTAATTTATTCTTTGTATCATAAACTATTCGTCAGTAAAAGTTGCGTGAAAATCTAAAAAGCAGTTTTAAAGATTAGCAGGAACAAACAGAGAGAGATAGACATTTTTTTATAAAATATTTTAATTAATGGAAGTACCGTATACTCCATACACATCACTACCACCATACATATCATTATAATTGCTAAGTACAAATTCTTTAAGCCACAGTAGGGCGTATCAAAACGAATTTCAAATTTTGAAATTTCGAAAAAATAATAATAGCTAGTGCCTTTGAATTGATTTGATTGGAAAAACTCTGCAACTTCAACAATTTTATTCGAAAATCTTGTCGAGAAATTATTCATAATAAGTCAAATTAGTAAACCCACACTGATTCCAGCACAATGGGGTCGGCTTACTAGGGTGGTACTACACTTGCATAGAAGAAGCAACCTTATAATAACAGCAGTCATACTGTTGTATTTCATTGGCGTATGCGAGAACGATGACCCAGCGATCCAGAATTATGACAAAGTTTGAGAGAATTATGTGAAGAAAAAAATGTATGAAAAACTAATCGGCAACTATTTTAAAAAAATCGGCCAAGTGCGTGTCAGGCCACGCCCAGGAAAGGGTTCCTCAGTCACCCATAATGGTACGTGGATTTAAAATCATATCCAATTAATAATTGTTATATTTACGTATTATTGCGTTAATTTTGTATGGCGTTGTCATAGTGAACGCATTATACACGTTAAGCCTCTATAACTCCTGAACTAACAAAGTCTTCCAATCCGTTATAGTTTTCCTCCAAAATTCATTAGATGGACCACCATCACGATTTTGTCCAGATTTTATGAGCCAGACGTTTAGCTTTTAGAGGGGGGGACGCCCTGTTTTTACAAAAAAGTGCCTTTTAAAGTGGAATATCTCGCAAACAGACACCTAAATAAAAAAAAACGTCTTAGAAACCCGTTATTCTTTTTAAAAGACCTATCTAATAATACCCCACACGATGGGGTAGCCGCGAGGAAAAAAAAATATCCCCACTTTACGTGACGGGGAAGTACCCCAAATAAAAATATTTTTCATAATTTTATTCTAGCACTTTGTCGACATAATTACAACACATATTCATGGAAAGTTTCATCTTTCTAGCACTTACCGTTTGGACGGTAAGTCGAGGACGGACGGACATGACGAATCTATATGGGTTCCGAGTTATAAACTTCGGAACCCTAAAATGTATGCAGTTAATGCAGTTTACAAAATGGTATAATACATCATTTTATCTAAAGAGAGAAAATCAATCAATCATCATCATCAGCAATCCCAATGGCTACGTGCTGCAAATTATGTATGTTTGTGGAATTTCGGGATTAAATGAAATAACAGATGCAGCACATCGTCCTGCGTATGATTGTCTAAGTGAATAGTTTATTCGCCATTATATTTTAGGCATTACTAATCAATTGACACAGTATTTTCATTATGGCGGCAAAGATCGGATCTGATTTTATTTCACCAAATACGTTTTTATCAATTTGATGGCCTTCATTTATGAGGATGTACTTGCAAAAATAAGACTTGCACGAGCTGTGATCGCGGAAAACGTGTTAATCATGTGCATTGAAAAGGTCTCACTAGCCTGCCCTGTTGTGGGTCATCATGCTGCATTGTGTTTGCTCACAATAAATAAATAAATATTTCGGACATCTAAAACACAACATCATTTAGTCCCAAGCTAAGCTTATACTATGGGTACTAGACAACTCAACAGAGACTCGAACCGACCAAAACTATACTATAAAATATTATTATACACCTGGTTCTTCGGCTCATAGTATAGCTAAATACTATGGGCCGAGGAACCAGGTGTACACTCGAAAGGAAGTCCTTGGAATGCACCACTGCCCCTCTAGCCGAGTTGTAAATATTTTTCATTTTCTATTTTATTCTCTTATTTCACTGGCCAATGTCACCCAGTCGTGTGATCTAAACAAAATTTTAGCCAACGAAACGAAAAGAGAATGGAGAATAGAATAGAAAACGAAAGACATGTGTAACTTGGCTAGAGGGGCTGGTCTCGCAGCCACAGACAAAATACGACAGACCAATGGTGTCACTTTAGGTTTATCTTCTGTGATAGATTAGTACCGCCCTGGTAAAGCCGGCCCATTTTTATTAAAATCAGCGAAGCTTTACTACCTTCCACCATATATGATATTATTTCCAATATTTATGATAATAATATGATAATTAAAGTTACACTAAACGATTTATAAGTTCTAGTAATTATATGAGAGTTTTTAGATGCTGGTTGCATAACAACCAGCATCTAAAAACTCTTTGATATACCAAAACTATGTGATTCCTACACGTTAGATATTATTCGTACATTAGAATTCCCATTAATATATCAGTACCGGTAACATCACAAAATAACCACATTAATATATTAATGTATGTGATACTCTTTCTAATGTATTTTCGCTTAGAAAATAAATATACGTAAAATATACAGAAAAAACGATGATAAGCAATGTATGAAATAAATCGACACAAGTTAAAATTATTTCTTGATTGATATTTGCACCCTTTTTAACCGACTTCAAAAAAAAGG
Organism: Phragmatobia fuliginosa; assembly: GCA_932526445.1. Lineage (NCBI taxonomy): Eukaryota > Metazoa > Arthropoda > Insecta > Lepidoptera > Erebidae > Phragmatobia > Phragmatobia fuliginosa. The sequence continues at coordinate 6,020,526 of OW052064.1, read as the reverse complement.
AGGAGGTTATCAATTCGTCGGAATCTTTTTTTTTTTTTTTTTTTTTTTTTTATGTATGTTCAGCGATAATTTCGTCGTTTATGAACCGATTTCAAAAAATCTTTTTGCATTAGAATGGGCGTAGCTTACAGGTGGTCCCATCGTCACCATATCGGGATCTGATCATGGGATCCCAAGGAAATCGAGGGAACTCCTCAAATATCATAGGCACAATGTCGCGATTTGGGTACTCGGAATAGTTTTTCATTGAAGTCGGTTCCTTTTTGTTAAAATTATATGGTTAATTATTTGGTATGTTAAAGTTAATATAAACTCTTTTTCTAATAACTTTAATACACCAAATGAGAACGGGTAGTGTGCAAGTGTTAAAAAGTCTGCTTAACTTATATTCATAGTATGAAGTTTTTGTCTTTCATACCCTATACCTCAGTCCTTTGTTATTCTTCTTTAAAAAGTTATGCGCATCAGAAGCGTTCAGGCGGTTTAAAGCATGCAACGACTGGATTACGTAGCCACAACACGTCCCTCAAATAAGTTAATGAGACACCGTCTACATTGATACCGATATTGTTGGTAACCCAATCTTTTGAACTTGTTAACTTTTAACATTTCCTGTGTTGACTATATTTCTGATAGTTTCCATTCTACTTCTTTTCCTGTTCGTTCTTATACTTTGAAGACATAAGTAAATGAGTAAATTAGTTTGTGGATATTTATCAATAGCTTTTTCGATTTCTTTTAGTAAAATTAGTTATTTGCATAAAATACTATTATTAATGGTCTCGTTCACCATAAGCACGGTCCAAAGAAATTTTAAGTACCTACTTACAGCCCCACGTTTCGTCTTCCAGCCGTATGGTAAATTTACATACGTTTTAGAAGCTTATAATAAGTCCGTTTGAATTATGATATATATGGAACGAGTTCAATAAAATCGTTACATAAAATCTTAGCCATATTATGTAAAAGAGACTTTGTTACAGTCAGAATGATTCTTCGCTCTAGATAATTTAAACTCTGTCTAGTATTTTTTATTTATCAGGCTTTGTGATGTACAGATAAACACCGATTAGCTCTGTGTGACAAGGATCAGGCTTGTAAATGCTACCGATGACAAATTGTTCCACAGGTTGGTTGCTAAACAGGTTGGTTCATAACAGAGGAGTACTTGTATCATGATGGCAATATAAATAATGCCACAAACACTGCAATCGATATCCAAATATAACTCCATATATACCTTCTTTTTTGTAAATATATATAAATAGTACCAACGTAGAAAACAGCCAAGCTCGGTAAATGATAAAACCAGTTGAACTAGTAGCTGAACTCAAATAATATTGACAACAATAAAGGCTAGGAAAATAAACTTTCTTTAAAAACAATTTTAAAGCTGACCAGAAAGATGTATTACTCTTTAAAGTTTTAATGGTAGCGCAGTAATTGTTTCATGGTCCTAAAGCGTCTCAGCCTTTGTTACTAATCTATATCACAAGATAAACATACAAACAGGTTGTGGCGACTTCCACACACAGCGCAAGCGACTGATGTAGAACAGCGTCATCTAATAAAGAAACATTGAACTACGAAGAAAACACGTTACGATCTATACGGAGTAACTACTAATCCTGAATCGTGAAAGAGACATTCTCGCGCCGATTAGCATATATACAACATCCCAACATCAACTGTTGGGCAGTGACCCACAAGGCATGATCACCTCGCCTGCTCGGAGGATCCTCCCTTTGTGATGGAGGGACATGACACCCGCTCCTTCTACACAGGTATATGAACCTGGCCTCTTTGAACTACTCTTCGAGAGACGACTATTAAAAGCGTTGTCCTATACCGGGTGTATCTTAACTTCATCAGTCTATTCACCTACCCTTCTCCTAATTTACCATTTCCCCTAAATGATAGAATGATAGTTATCAAAATGGAGGTGGCATTACTTCTAAAATGCTCTTTGTTTGAAAACTTCGTGCAATAAAATAATTATTTTAACAACAAACGCCCGTCTGCTTAAAACTAATGAACTGAAAAGAGAAAAACAAGCGTCATATTGTCTAAATTAAAATCAGACTTACTAATGCATTGTTTTGTAAGCTTACTAAACACTTTAGGGTGAGCGTAGTTTCGGAAAAACTACTTAAAGGATTTGGAATAAACTTTACAGTAATATTGCTTATATATCAGAATAACACATAGGCTACTTTTTATTGCAATAATCGATATACACGCGGGCAAAGCTGGTATAGTATATACTCTGGATATATGTATATCAACATTATCAGGTCAGCAACAGGAAATATGTGTTTCGTTCAGCGATCATACATATTTTTTTAAAGTTACAACCGGGTCAACATGCACATAAACTTCTAACATCTACTCTTGACACGGTAAGTTAAATAGTGCAGTTATGTTTACTGACTAGTCATGGTTGACTATGAACAGACATATACGAGTATGCGCACAAGTAGATATGTACAGTCGCCGACAAATGGTTTTTTTATAATATGCCATCAAACGGCTAATTTGAATGAAAAATGCAGCATTAAATTTTGAGTAGTAAACTATTGATCTATAATAATGGGGTAGAAAAATACCCACTCACAGTTTGTGAACAGACTCTTAATTATCAACAATTAATTATGTCCCAATTCTAGTCTAGGGTCTCCTCTCAGAAGAGGGTTAAGGCTATACATCAGACACCTAATATCGATTTGTAATTATCAAATTGACAGCATACTAGAATCGAAGTTAACAAAAATCATCAGTGAACAGCAAGCGCGTATGAAATATATAACGAGTGTGAAAGACGCGTGAGTTGAACTATTATGTCAGTATCGTTGCACACGGCGTTTTGTCAGAATCGTTGCACACGGCGCTTTGTCAGAATCGTTGCACACAGTGCTTTGTCAGAATCCGTAAAGCTAAAGCACCGTATGTTGCATCTTTTAATTACAAAAAAGTTTTAATAGATTCCTTTTACAATATATTGTTTATCGAATGAAAACAATAATTGTTTTCCTACATGCTAGGTAACCAAACTCTATTTCAAACTTCAAAAGGACGAAGATGAAATTAAGATAAGAACTAAACAAAAAAAAGCAATTTTTTTTTATTCATACAACCTCTCTTATTCACTGTACTATGCAGTTCGTTTACTCGCGATGTTAGAAGGTTCTGATTGTTTGAACACTTTCCATGAAAGGAAGTAACACATTACTGTTAGTACATTATTGTTTTAATATTGCTGTGCACACAACATCATGATGGATAGGTTTGATTTGCTTTGCGGACAGTTATTGATGAAATAACTGTTCGCAAAGCAAATCAACGATATTAATGAAAAAAATAACATTAACATGCCTTGTTTATCTAGTGGTTAGCTTATGCGGCTGCTGATCAGAGATCTCGCGTTCGATTCCTGGGTCGGATTAAATATTTGTGTGATCCACAAATATTTGTTTCAGAGTATGTATGTTTTCTATGAATAATATGTATGTATTTACAAAAGAAAAAGTATGTTTATGTAATTAATTATATCCGTTGTTTAGTACCCATAATACAAGCCCTGCTTAGTTTAGGAATAAAAATGACGTTGTGTGTAAGATTTCCGAAATATGCTACACATGATTTCCGTCAGGCAGAGTAGAGTAACTTTGGTAAGTAGATAAATATATGACAAAAAAAACGAGATACAGTTGTTTCTTGTGAATAATCACTGTTTTAAAATAATACCAGGCTTTTCATCTAATAATTTAGGAACATTAACATATGGAATGTAAATTCCTGTGTCGCGGGGGATTTTACAAACATACATGAAATATACACAAAGAACACCCTGACTCAGAACAACAAATTGTGAATCACATAAAGTGTTAACTCACGTGGGATTTGAAACCACGATCCTCGGCGCAGTAGGAAGCGGCCGTGGCGACCGCTTAAGCCACTAGGCCAACCGTGCCGTCGTTCACGGCCAACTTTTTAGCTAAAAACGCTTACTAAAAGTTTAACTATTACTACTAAAAAATTAACTATTACTAAAAGTTTAAATGAAATTGAAGTGCTAAAACTTAGATTAGAGGTGCAGCGATCGAACGCGAAAGTTTGTTGCTCTTTCACGCAAAAGGTGTTGAATAGATTTTGATGAAACTTCACAAGAATATAGCTTACATATCGGAATAACACATAGGTTACTATTTACCGCCATGACGGACCTACACGCTGGCGAAGCCGCGGGCAAAAGCTAGTAATATTATAAACGCGAAAGATTGTGAGTGTGTGTTGCTCTTTCACGCAAAAACAACTGAACGGATTTGGATGAAACTTTATATTATAGAAGATTTAAAACACATAGGTTACTTTTTACTGCAATAATCGAGATACACGCGGTCGAAGCCGCGGGCGAAAGTTAGTAAATAAATATTACGGACACTTGACACACAACGTCATCTAGTCCCAAACTAAGCAGAGCTTAAACTATGGGTACTAGACAACTGATTTAACACATATTTACATATATTTTTTGTAAGTACACACTATATATATTATACACAGAAAACACATTTGTTTCGGACTTCAACATTTAAAGGACTGTATAGTTGTCTGACTTGTTGGTCTAGTGGTTAGCGTATGCAGCTGCTGATCAAAGAGGTGTCGGGTTCGATTCCCGGGTCGGACCAATTATTTTTGTGATCCACAAATGTTTGTTTCGGAGTCTGGGTGTTTTGTATGTGTAATATGTATGTATTTACAATTTTTTTTGTTATGTTTATGTATTCTTATCAGTTGTTTAGTACCCTTATTACATGCTCTGCTTAGGTTGGGACTAGATGATGTTGTGTGTAAGATGTCTGAAATATTTATTTTATAAATTCACAAACAAGGGTGTCATCACGCTTTACGTAATTAATTAAATTTCTTGATTGGCACGCCACTCAAAATTATTTAGGTATGCTGACATTAATTCAAGAAGTTAATAATTAAGAAAAGTTAGAAAAGTATACTATTTTCGGATTTTCAGTTCAGCGGTTCAATATTTTGCTAAAAAAAATATTTCTCAATTTTTGTAGTTGTAATCTTTCAGTTAAAAACTCCTATGGATACAGTTGGATATTATAAAAATAAATAATTTTGCATCCTTACTAACGGAATGACCCAATGCATATGCTCGTATATAAATAATGCATTCAGCTGCTCTGATAACAATAAGTCTTCAAGAGAATAATAAAATTCATACCGGTTGTATTCAAAACCGTGCACGTAGTATAACGTACGGTCCAATTTCGGTGCACAATTTACCTGCAGATGCAACAAACACAAAGAGGCTATATTTTCGCAGAGGAGTGCGGAGGGGCTCGGATTACGGCGGCCATCTGCCGGCGACACCGAACAATCACGCTAACGAGGCACGCTCGCGACACAGGATTAAAGCCTAATACCACGGCGAACAATACCGTCGACGCCCTTTAACAGTTACACTTAGACGCTAACAGATCGTTCGTGTCTTGACAATGGCCCTTCTTGTTTATGGCTAATCCTAAGTGGATTACTCGAGGATCGTAGTGACGTCAGAGAGTACAAATATCGCGCTGTTCTCCTGTTTATGGTAATCAGTAATACAAACTGGGCACCACTTCTACGGGTTTCGTGAATAACATTTGTTGATTCGAAGGGTTTTATATCTATAGTACAGGCTAGAATAAAAGTATATAGGGACTTCATAATATTCACATTAAAACGGTAGGGATTACAAACAGAATGTTTATAGATGCTAGAATATTTACAGTGCAAGATATCGTACCATTCTCATACTTCTGTTTTTGAATGCATGTAATTTTTTTAACAATGAATTTGGAAAGTGCCACGTTAAAATATTTGTGAAATAAATTTGTATTTCTTTACAGTTATTTTGGCACTCCGTGAATATGTAGGCAGGGGTTAATGAAGATGGGTAATTAACAACTTGTAATTTGTGCTTTTTTCAAGTGGATTCATCTCCGATGAATCCACTTGTGATGCAATTACGATTACGATGAGAACATCTACAAAGTTTGTTCCTAACCTAAGACTCTAAATGCGGAAACTAAGTTTGTCTGAATGTTACGCTTCTACACCTAAACTAGATAATGAAACATTTATACATAACATATTTAAAAGATCTAAGATTTTATTTTCATAATATTCACATAACCATCTAGATAGGTAAATACTGATCCGACAATATAAAAATATATTATGTATAATCGAATTAAAATATTTAAATTACAGTTTTATTTTAATTTCATTAAAAGCATTTAAGAGTGTTTGTAGATATACTATTTTTTTCATTATCACAATAAAATGATTCAATGAGGTAATGTGTATGTTTATTGTTTATTTTAATCTTTTACTTTTCTACTGGTATATTTTTTTATCAGATTATATTAAAGAGAAATGTTATTTTTTAATTTATATTTAATGTAAGTACCCGTCTGGCCAGCGTGGTATAGTAGGCCAAAACCTCCTTTCAAAGGAGAGGCCTATGTCCAGCAGTGGACTGTTAAAGGCTGTTGATGATGATGATGATGATGCGTACTTATGCATAATGTATTTCTATTATTAGCTGCACTCTCTGGACTTAGTTACTTTCCGATCGGATTTCCGATTGAAATGTAGCCTAAGTTACCTACTCTTTACATAATCGACTACCTGCCAATCGAAGATTAGCAGGAACCAACTTCTTTTGTAAATACCGTATGTACATTGAAAAGCTGTTAGTTTGAAATAAAAAACAGAAACTTCAATTTCATATAGCACTAGCTGGACCCGGCGGTGTTATCCGCGGGCATTGTCCGATGACTGCGATCGACGCTGCGGAACAAAGCTAGTCTAAAAAGAAACTTAAATTAGTCCCTATTTCATCGGTTTTCTGCCATTGAAAGTCACGTCCAGGGGTTCCAAAGATCATTCGGAACAGACAGATAAAAATGTTGATTTTTTTTTTATTTAAGTAGTTACCGAATATACTTTTTATATGAATTTAAATGAAAATTTGATAATTTTATATTATAATACATACAGACATTTCAATTTTATTTATTTGTATGGACATATTATATAGATACTAGCTGATGTCCGCGGCTCCGCTCGCGTCGTAGGGGTTTGAAAAATAGATTTTGGCCGATTCTCAGACCTACCCGATATGCACACTAAATTTCATACAAATCGGTCCAGCCGTTTCGGAGGAGTATGGGAACATTGTGACACGAGAATTTTATATATAAGATTCAACAGTCTACACTGGTTTAACTTGTAGTCGATAGAATCTATTGGAGTTAGAGTAAACTACGTTTCCATTGAAAACCGCCTTTCGCGCATCACAGATGTCAGGGAGTCATGTGGGTGAAGTACCGGAGTCTATTAGTCTGCTACTACGCCGCCATAATGTAGGTCGCCATGATGCATTGTCTACATTCGCAAGGAGTATGGTGGCCACTTCTCGCAGATTCTACTCATGCTTTCCATCAAAATTGTAATTCAATTTTAAAAAGGAAGCAATTTTTACCATTAAAATATAACATACACGAAATAATTTTGTGCAGTATCCCTCGTATAGATTGTCTCCATTGCTAACACGCGGTACAAAGTTACGAAGCCAGCCAATGCGAACGATATGAAACCACACAAATGAATGTCACTTGGTACGAGAACGAGTTTGTCGAATGCGATTTCGTTTGCTCACTATATGTTTATAAGGATAACATGTGTACACTTATTAAAGACTATCTACTATTGCTAAAATGCAGCAATCAAATATAGTTACCATTCGGTGGATGCCGATCTAATTTCGTATCGTTGGATCGCTTCCATTGCTGAAACTTGAAACCACGACATTGTCATAAGTAATATCATTTTAAAAATGCAAAAATATGTCTGTTTGATTTGCTTTTATTGGCATAGTCGTTCAAACAATCACTATTAATTATATTGGTTACACATGACGGCTAATTAAAGAGCCTTTCGAATAATTTATTCTTTAATCATTGTTCACGAACTTAAAAATATACCTATGTAGTTTGTTTCGGCATTTCTTCCCAGGGTAAACATTAGAAAATTAAATGTTATATATTATTATTAAAGCAGTAACAATAAAAAGAAATACATTTTATCATATTGTTTTTTTTAACACAAAACTAGGCAATAATCATATTCGTTAATTTCTGAGCTTCGTCTTTTGGGCGATACACGAGTAAAATCAAGACTCGCGTGAACGTAGCCAGGTGTCCATTTTGGAGGGGTTTGGAGATAACAAAAAGACTAAAAAGTACCTTCTTGCCCCTTAATCGTAATTGTAATGTTTAAAAATACCAACAAATCAATATTCAGTTTTTCTTTATTTGTCCAATGCTTAATTTGTATGAAAGCCTAGAACATTACGAACACCAATCGGCCTATGTTATCGTTACTAATAACGACCAACTAAAAGCAGTGATAGTGTATTATACCGATCATACGATTCTTATTTATTCAAGTCCCGTGACTGTGCAACTCGTGGATAAAAGACTCAAAATGATTCTGCGTTTACATATATTTAGGAATACACACACACACATTACTAACATGTAATATTTGAGGCCTAAATAAGCGAACACATTAACGGATCGCACTCTATTGTTTATTCAATAGTTTCCGTATGAGCTCGGTAATCGGTTGATCCTTTCAAGGCTTTGTGTTGTCCCCAATGATTTACAAAGTCATTAGACTACCTTGTCGACTGTTCACTGTCAACTGGATATCTGTTTATAAATATTATATCAAAGTAGTTAATGTTACAGTAGAAATAGAATTCGTATTTTATGTTAATGTTTGGTTTTAAATAGTCTGTTAAAACAATTACTTCGGCAAAAACAGTCAATGACATGATCTCAATCAACCTATCACTTTCCACTGCTGAACAAGTCTTTTTTTTACGTGTATAAACCTCCATGAGCCGTCATCCCATCGGCGACTAAAAACCATACGGTGTGCCATTCTGCGCCTGAAATAGGAGGTTATTACGATATCTAGACCCGTCCCAAAGCCTGCCGCACTGACGCGGGCGCCATCTCGGCTTAAATTCTCAATTTGGGCGACGTACGGCACACACGAACGTCACTTCCTCGCGGCTGGCCACTGAAGCGGATGGAGGGGAAAACCCGTCCCTTCCATCTACGGCCACCGTCAGGGCGGTATGAGGCGCTGATATGCGTGCCTGCAGCGCCTGATCGGGTCCGGGTGGAGGTCATCCTCGCGGCCCTTCTTCGCCGCCTCCTCCGCGAAATGACATCTTCGCAGTTGCGACAGTGAGAAAACAACTGTCGCTACCCGCCATGGAACATATGGACATATGTAACGAAGGTGTCCCCCAAGGAGCGCCAACGATGCCGATCGCAACCATTAATCCATCATTTTGCACCGCGATACTTCATTCTAATTACATGAGCAATATTTGAATGTTAAGATATAGGTATATTAATCATATGATTATAAATTAAACATTAGTTATATTACATTGTTGAATTGATAGGTTATAACAATAAAACTTTTACCTTTGTAATAATGAAAAGGAATATAATCTTAATTGGAACATTTTTTATGAGATTTTGTCATAAATAATTTAGTTATCACAACATCAGTATTTGCTAGACATAGGCCTCTCCAATTGCATGCCATTTAGTTTGCTCCTCGAATATCACAACATACTTGTAACTTATAAGTTATTTTCTAGGACTTCTATAACATAATAATTCTCATAATAATTTTATATAAATTAATTTTATAATTTTTTTCTTGTTATACTTTTATCAAAGTAAGATTATATCTACTCGTATACTTCACTAAGGCAATAGTTTCATGAGTTATTCACACTGAACATAATCTGAGCCTCGGAAGTCTACTTTTTGTTTACGTACGACATAATTCTAAAATAGGATACAAAACTCACATGTTTTGTTTATACTACACTTGTTTAGCACTTGGAATAGGATTTTTAATAAGCCCCTAAGTTTTCAATTCCTCCGTTGTTTTATATTTATCTAGTTGAGAATGGGGGCAGGTTTGTTTGTCTTCCAATTAAAAGTTAAATTGGAAATTTATTATACGTCATCAGTGTGTTATGTTTCCGGTATATTATTTATTGTAATGTTTATAACTAATTAAGTAATTACATTTACAGAAATAGCACGGCGCAGGTGACATTGGAATCTATTGGCGAACAGTTTCCAATTGAATAAGTTGTTCGTCAAGGCGATCCGATCCCGGCTAAACTATTCTCTGCGGTGTTAGAGATGATATTTAGGAAACTGGATTGGACAGACTATGGACTTAAAATCAATGGAGAGAACTTAAACAATTTACGCTTCGCCGATGACCTAATTTTATTTTCAGAATGCAAAATATTTGAGAAAAAATGTGACAACAACTCTCTGATAAAAGTGCAAAAGCAGGTTTCTCTATAAACACGACAAAAATGAAGATTATGAGTAATAGGATAGAGAAGTTCTCAATTAAGCTAAATACAGAAGAAATCGAAAAGGTCAAAATTAGTATCAGTAGAAAACAGGGTTCACATTCCGGGTCGGACCAAAAACTAATTTTGGGTTTTTCTTAGGAAATTTCAAAAGCAGCTCGGAGTCTGGAAGTCTGGCGGTGATTCACGCCCGTGCCTCGGAGAGCACGTAAACCCATCGGTCCCGGTTGTCATGAACATCTATGGCAATCATTATTTGGAAGTCAGTACCCTCAAATTTACTGACAACTTGTTCAACCTTCGATTTTTAGTACTCCCTTAGGGTTACGGAGGTCCGATGCCAGTCGCTCCGTGGAAAAACTGATATTCAGGTATAACCGGATGAACTAGTAGCCGGCCCCAAATAATATTGGCAATAAGGCTAATAACCGACATAAAAAAGGACGACACAATCATATGGTTTTGTTTTCTCTGCGAAAATCTAAGGTACATACAGTTAGAGAGGCTTTGTGTATATCAAAATGAACTTATGAGTTTAAAAAATGAAACGCAGTTTTGCCGTAAAACAAAGTGAAAAGTGGTTGAACTAGTAGCCGATCCCAAATCATATTGGGAATAAAGCTAGGAAGAAGAGTATCAGTAGAAAACACAATGCAGAATGAGCTAGATCGAATAATTACTAATACGTGGAAAAGATTTTGTTCGCTTAGCGAAATCATGAAGAACAAAGATATGCCTATGACAGAGAAAAAAAAAGTATTCAATACATGTATTTTACCATGTTTAACATACGTCTGTCAAACATGGGCTTTAACAGAACAACAAAGTAGGAAAATAAAAGAATGTCAAAACGTCAAAATGGAGAGAAGCATAGTAGGAGTTAGAAAAAGTGACAAAGTGAGATTAACTTATAATAAAAAAAATAAAAAATTCAAGAACGTTAGTAAAACATTTAGAAGACTAAAATGGAGGTGGACGGGACATGTGCTAATACTTAGAGAAGAAGGAAAAATGGAACCGAAATGTCACAGAATGGGATCCTAGATCAATTGTGTGTTTGTATGAATTTTTCGTATATTATAATTTTTGGTCGCGTATATTATAATTATTTTCTTGTTTTTATGTTAAATTTTATTTCTTAGCAGCTCTTTGTTGTTTATTTCAGAAGTTCTTAGTGTAGTGCACTTTTCCATTTATCTCCACCACACCCGAACGGTGGACTGGTAGAGAATACTCATGGCATTAAGTCCACTATTATTTATTTCTTGCAGTGTGTGCATCTTTTAAATTTCAATTTCAATTATTTTACGATTAATTTTGAAGTTCTCACTTACTGTACATATTTTTATAAAAGAACTTGTTTTAACTGGACAGGTGACTGTAGTGTTGTTTAGTCCGACACATTGTTCTTTCCATATTGTTAGAGGTAGGTACGTGTGTTTGCAACAGTATTAAATTTCAAAATTGTTTCTCAGCTTTCAAGATGTCGACAGCTGGAAGTAGCCACGTCTGTGTAGACAAGCAGCAAAATAATACTGAGTATACTTATTTATCCTTATTGTTGTCTAAGGTGGGAAACAGTTTTAAAAAACAAAATTAGTTCTCACAGTTTATTTTATTAGTATTCTTGTGCATCCACTGTAAAATAAGGATAGTGAGCTTCCTCAAGTTATTGTCTTTAATTATTAAAGTTGATATTCTTGTTACTCAAACTACTAATTCTATGGTTCTACTCAACTTTATTGGTCACGGAGTAGTTTTTGAGGTCTTAGATTCGATTTACGATTCAGACAAAACACTTAGATATGTGACAATTGTTTCGGAGATTGAGTGTTTACTAAGTATATTACTAACCGACCCATGCAACGTCGTATGTGTCTTTTGTGGTGAACGCACACTTATCGAAGCCGAACGTGTCGAACGAATCGAAGTCAAGGAGACCTCGCACACTTATCCGCACCAGAAGAATCGACCGCGCCGAAAGCATCGACCGCACCGAAGAAATCGTTTCAAGAAATAGTACTCGTGTGTTGCTCTGTCATACGCAACTGATAGAATGCGAGCGCATCGATCGAGGGGACCGCATAATCCGCGCCGAATCTGATGACGTCATCCGAATTCGTCTAGGATTTCTGGGCTTCTTCCAGAAGCAGACGATTCGATGCAGGAAAGCGAGGTTACATACATACGTATATAGAATTCTAAAATTCGTTTCGTTCGACTCGTTCGACGCGTTCGGCTCGGATAAGTGTGCGTTTACCTTTATAGCCTTACGTTTACCTACTTACTCATCAAACAATTCGTCCAAGCATCGTTTTTGTGAAACTATAACCATTTCCGCAGCACATACAACGGTAGCTCACAAGGATAAATTTACCCCGTTTTGGCAATATTTATCTTATTACTTTGCACTGCAGCTGAAAGAACTTTTCAAATCAAACCAGGACTTTCTAAGATTAACCCGTTTAAATAACCAAACCAACTCTTTAACTTTATAATATTAGTATAGATGTATGTATTTACAAAAATGAAGTATATTTCTATTTAAAGTATATTCCGTTGTTCAGTACCCATAGTAAGCTCTGCTTAGTTTGAGTGAGAGGCCAAATTGTATTATGCCATCGAGAACAAAAATTTAAAAAAATTCAAGTCGAGTACAACCCAGATTCTTTTACCCAGTTAAACTATTGGTTCAAATTAAAAATAATTTTAAATATAATGTGTTTGTATACAGCTTACTTAGTAACTGAAAATTCAAGCTTCTAGGCAGGTCTATTCTAGGCTTAGAGGTAGTAGAGTCACGCTGATTCCAACACGAATGGGCCAGCTCGACTACTCATGTTTCTTGTCCTCTAATGTGAACAGAAATCTTCACTCAACTAAAAATCCGATTTTTTGTTAGTTTGAAGTGAATAGCCTCCGAAACCACGGGACCGATTTGAAAAATTCTTTCACTATTAGAAGCGTATAATTATCCATGACGGATATAGACTACAGAATATTTAAAAAAGTTAGGGATCCATATGAAAAGTTCAAAAATGTAAGCCAAGGTGTTAAAAAATACCCAATAAATTCACTATTTTGTGTACGCTGCAAAAATGATTGCCAATAGAGCAAACTGATGTAGTATATGTTTACACGCTTTTTAATCGCTTCACCTGTATGTTTGTAACCGACTCCTTTGGGTACGATTTTGACCCACTTTGTATGGCCAGATTTCGTTCAAACTTTGTAGGTTTATCAAGGACCGATGACAATAAACTAATTTGAAATAATAATAATAATAATTTAAACAAATTTGTCTTTATTAGTCTTTATAAAAAATAGTTTTAAAAAACTAAACAAACACGCTTTAAAACAAAAACGTAGAAAATAATTTTAATGTGACAAAGCACCCCACGCTTTCTGAAAATATTTCAATAACGTCGCCCCACGCTTTGTTACATTAAAATTATTTTCTGTGTTTTAATTTAAAAGCGTGTATGTTTAGTTTTTTAAAACTATTATTTTATAGAAAACATCAACATCTACAAAAAAGTCTCCGCAATACCATGGTCTAACTATTATAGTTACGTAACAATAACTACTTTTTCATGGTAAATTATCAAAAATGTACCTACGTCCTAACAAACAAAGGATAAGTTTTAACATCTTGATATTATTGCTTATCCAAATTAATAACTGAATATTAAAGTCCATTACCTTTAAACGACTTTTTGAATCATTAAAATCTGACATATTATTCAATAGTTATCATGAATTTAATATTTTTAATAATTGAAATTTAAGAAACAACTTTCGCGCTCGTGTGGCCTACGGTTTTATCTACGAGAGATAGGTACTATACACATACAATTTGGGTAATGGCTCCTATAACTAAATATGTGTAATGATAACAAAATTATTTTTATAGTAAAATATACCATTTTTTATTAAGCCCCAACACAAAGTGTGAGGGTTATTTTAATTTGCAAGTGATTTATATATATACAACCTCTCAATATTTTGAAAAGATATATCTAATGATATCCCACACGATAGGGTAGACACTAGAAGAAAATATCCTCACTTTATGTGTAGAGGAGGTACCCCAGTTTTTTTTAATGTTTTTTTTTGTAGCACTCTGTCGATGTGACAGAAACACATATTCATGAAGTTTCATCTTTCTAGCATTAACCGTTGGCTCGGAACCCTAAAAATAATGATCTAGAATTATTGTTTTGTCAACAACACAATTAATCGACTGTAAGCAAGAAGACTTACAAGAATGTGTTATAATTACTATTTTTTTTGTTAAATACCTAAAAATCCACGTGCGGAGTCGGGGCGGGCGGCTAGTTAACTAATAAGCAATTAAAATACTCTTTACAGTAAAATTATTTTACACAAGAATTGGATTCTACATATTATTATATAATTTATGAGGAGTATTTTAAATCCCCGCCTATTACAATGTAGTATATTACTAAGCAGCTAACAATGTTATTTTGTAATATAAACTAAAGTTTAACCTAAATAATACAAATTCTGATCAAGAAAACATCATTTGATTAATTCCACGTTATACCAGACGAGGCATTGTTACGACAAATTAAAAATGTTACCGAGATTAATTCTGATGTCGACTGATGGCCTCTTGAATGTGGAAAGAATTCAATGAATAGCAGCTCAATTCCTACTGAAGAGGCCAATCTCTAGTGAGATTAGGTCACATTAAGGGCCTTTTATACAATCTCTCTTTCAAATGGGGTAGCCACTATTGACCAATACTTAACCCTAATATTAGGGAGTATTCCTCATTTTATATAAGTGTACGATCTGCAATTCATGTTTTATTAACCCGAATTTAATATAGGCTCATGTTTAGTTTTTATATTTTTTCCACTCTCGTAAGCCATGCTATCGATTATTTGTTTATGTATTTACTTAAGTAGATCTAAGAACTACTAAGAACTATTTCACAGTCATTGAGATATATTTAAATTTATTCTCGTATATTGCTATATATATAAATGGTTTTATACAGATGTGTTCATGATAAGTCTAGAAAATTTTGAACATAAGGGTTTTGTTCTGGAACCATGGTTACAGCATTCAATTTGAAAACTTATCTATCTAGGAAACTAGACATTATGCGAAAATTGCTTTAAATTGTCCAAATGTTTTTTTTTATTTTTTTTATTGAGGCCTGATTTTTAGGCCTCCCTACTTTTCCCCGTTCATAAAACAGGATCTTTTACATCTAGTCCATTACTTAAATACTAACAATTATAATATAGCGTTGGGTATATACCCAGTTTGTTATTTTAATTTCCTTACAATATATATTACACATTATATTATTTACAGTTGCATATTTTCTATACAGTTCATACTTCTATAATTCTTTTGTTAATTTATTCTTTTGGTTTATCTATATTCTAAAACTTTGTGTCATCTAATTTTAAAAAGAGCTTTCCTTAAATTGTTTGTTTAGCTTTAGTAAATATTTGCATTCAGTAATTAAAACAAAATAAAAATAAATAAAATAAGATTAAATATGTAATTACAATTTTCTATGACTAGTTAGTGTGTAAAAGTGTTTTTTGTGAATGTGTTGTTTAGCTAGATGTCAGTCCTGTTTGTACATTTCCAGTGGGAGTGGTTTTTCCTGTTGCTTTTGTGTCTTTTATTCTGGGTCTGTCTGTATATTTGCCTCTGTTTCATCGAGACGCCCCACTCAGATGTTAGTTTCAAGTTGTCATATTTATGACTAGTGTATTGTCATGTTCTGTGTTTAATCTAGTGTTTGTGTTTATGCCCAAAGGGTTATGGAACGAAAACTTTTTTTAGTAATATTGTACCCCACATTAGATCGCTTGTTTCGAAGATTGTTATAGGCAAAATTCCTTACTTTTTTATAAGTTTTCTTTCGCGTAACTTTTATGATTGCTTGCGATATTTATGCTCATTGTTCAAGTGAGAGGAGACCTGAGCCCAGCAGTGGGACGTTATGGGTTGTTGATGTATGTATGTATGTATGTTCAAGTGGTTTGCGTATGCGGCTGCTGATCAAGAGGTCTCGGGTTCGATTCCCGGATTGAACCAAATGTTTGTGTGATTGGCAAATATTTGCTTCGGAGTTGTGGTGTTTCCTATGTATAATATGTATGTATTTACAAAAAAAAAGTATGTTTATGTATTTACATCAGTTGTCTAGTAGTTCTAGTACCCATAGTACAAGCTCTTCTTAGTTTGGGATTAGATGGCGTTGTGTATAAGATGTCCGATTAATATTATGTACTTCTCCTTCAGTAACACTTTATTGGTTGGAACTCCAATACAGCAACACTACAGCTACTTGAGAGAATAGATGGTGTTGTTAAACAATAAATAGTAGCACCTAACCAAGGAATGCTTGATCGCCTAGATAATGAGAAACAAATGTAGAATATAACTGACTTTGTACTAGTTCTATTATTATCATCAATCATCAAACTAGACAGAAATTAAAATTTGTATATTACACCTTTAAATAAGCATTATTGTAGTTTTGTATTAACTACCTTTTGCCCGCTGTTTCGCCCGCGTGTTTTGCCTTTGCGTGGTTTATTTCTGTATACTCTTGGTTGTCTGCGTTAGCGCAGATAACCAAGAACATATAGAAATAAACACCCTTATCTTTATTCTCAAAGAGGTAGAATAATTTATTTTACATTTTTCAGTACCTTATGAAGGGAATTTGTGTTTGATATCTTTTTTTGAAGTCGGTTATTTTTTTTTAACAAGTTTAAAGTTAGAGTAGTTTAGTTATCTTTATTCATTGTTTGGTGCTGACTTATATTTATTTAGGCATGCTTACAGTAGTTTAAGAAGTTAGTTATTAAGGTTAAATAAAAATAATTTACTTTAATTAATATTATTTTTACGGGAATTAACGCGATCACTTATTAAGGGTATTACATACTTCTGATTTGCCTGACGTTTCGACCAGGTTGCACTGGCCGTGGTCACAGGCTGACTTTAGGAGGTCATGTTGATCGCGTTAATTCCCGAAAAAATAATATTAATTATCATGGAACGCTAAAGTTTTAAAAGTTAGTAAAATAATTTACTATTCTCCGCTTTTCAGTTCTTGCGGCAGTTAATTTTTTTGCTATAAGTTTTTTGTAGTGTACCTAGTAATTAATTTACAAGTTAATTAATAGCGGCCCTTTCTCTGTCACATTTGCTGCCTTAATGATAAGGCTACGGAAACAAAAGGAATTGCTAAGAAGGTTATTAATGTAGATAGCTAACGTGTCATACTATGAGTATGTTATTACTGGTTCTCTATGACAAGCCATGGAAACACCTATCAACACTTAATGCCATGAGATAGTCAGCTTAACGAGGAATCTCTTTTGTTTGATATTTATTTTTGGGGCTATTTGTCACAACATCGCCCTACTTTTTCGGTTATTGTGAAAGTGCATAGCCATATATTTTCTTCACTAATCGGAGAAACAACGAAACAGCGCACAATAAATATGAAGTGACACAAACTGACACAAAGTAACGCAAGGGCGAATAGTGTGGTGCGGTGGACACCAACCACTTATCAACGCATCGCGGTGGATGGGGACATGTTCTGAAACTAAGCGTTTCTGCCAAAAGTACGTGACCTTAATGTATATCAATCTGAACGTGATTTATACAGGAGGGCTCTGTAAAATATGATATAAAATAAACATTGACAACCAAAACGATGAAATACGACGCAGCGATGTGATTTAAGGGCGCGTTTCACGAGATTTTATGGCGCTATAAAATCAGTTCGCGCCGCACCGCTCTCCTCGTCTCGCCAAAGAGCGCACGTACTGCCCAGATTTGACAAAACAGACGACGGACATTTATTTGTTTTCTAGTTTTTTTGCAAGTTTTATGGACTGGTGCCAAGTTTATGGTCCACTGACAACGGCCTTACTGTTTAACAGTGTAAAATTGGGGATGTGACTTGATCCTCTCTACCCAAGCGAGACACGAAAGAAAGATATAATTATGATTTGTATATCTATATACATACTGAAATAAAATGTATGATCTTTATATGTATAAAATTCTCGTGTAACAGTGTTAATTTCCATACTCCTACAAAACGGCTTGCTCGAATCGTATGAAATTTTATGTGTTTATTCAGTACGTCTGAGAATAAAAGTAATAAAAGATTAAACGGACGGAGCCTCAGATATCAGCTAGTGATAATAATTTATAACGTTTGAATATTTGATGTAAAATGTCTCATTAATAGCATCAAACTCATTAAAAAAACAAATTGTGCACCTACTAGGAATAGCATTTGTTTTATACAATTTGTGTAAAAAATCGAAAAGATAGAAGATTTTTGAAATTGTATTCAAAAATCTTCTATCTTTTCGAGCTTTGGCTTCATTTATGATAGCTAAAAACATATTTATTTCTTGTAGAAATGGGGTTGTAATGGAACAATATTTGTTTTCTTCTACCCATTTGATAAGATATTTATGGACTTATGAACCTCGACCGGTTTTTGAGAGCTTTGAGCAACATTTTATCTTGTAAATAGCATCCATTTATTCATTATTTACTGTTTGAGTACAATTTTTTAAAACAAGTACGTTATCTAAGTTTCATATAAATTATGTAACTAGGTTTCATAAATGTGACTCTTCACATTTATGAAACTGAGTTAGTTAATTACCTAGTTTATATATGTGAATAAATGATTATCCTTTATCGTATAGATTTTAGACACTGGTTGTAAAGGGTTGCTATTGAATAAGCACGACACACAAACGATGAGATAAATATCCATGTGGATATTTTGTTTAAATTGTTGTTTAATACTGTTTTTCACAATTAAGATGTTAATTGTTTCGAATTTTTAAATGAATTACACAATCCTTTGTTTCATGACAGATCAAGACAAAGTGTTAAAGATTTTTATACACAAAAAGTTATATAAGAATATACTTATGTGCCTCTAAAGAGAGTTGAGCTGAACTGAATTCAATTGTTGCATTCGATTGTTGAATTCGATTGTTGAACTAGGGAGTTTGTCTAATTTACCACGGAGTGCCACAGTACCTGAAGCGGCTAGTGGCAGACTACCTAGAGGAGCGTATCGTCATGAACGAGCACCGAGATGGAGTTTTGAGAAGTCGTGCCATGTCGTGCGGTGTTCCACAGGGGTCTCTCCTCGGACCACTCCTGTATAACATGGGATACGACTCGGTCCTGCAAGGGCGTCTCCCTTCCGGGCTCGGCGTAATCTGCTTGGCCGATGACACTCTTGTTACAGGCGGGGGCGAACTTTCGGCGAAGTACTCGCCGAAGTTTATCGGCGAGTGGCTGACTTCCAGGCGGAGAGCGGATTTCGACCTCCGGCCGAGGATATATGCGAGTGGCGCGAAGCCGCTCGCCGAACTACGATGGTTCGTTAGTCGATCCGGCTGGAGACTCCACGTCATCCTCGAGTGGGTAGGGCGGCAGCGAGCGCGGTAACTAGGAGGGAACTGAGTCCCGATTTGTCACCACTGCGTCTACAGTGAGGACTCGACTCGTTGTTTTTGTTTTCTTAATTTATAAGGGACTCTTCTCGAGGTGTACCCTTTTCAATAAAAAAAAGAATTATAGAAATTGGACTACTCGTCAAAAGTTATGCATGGTCATTTCACAAAATCAACCATTCCCTATTTTGCTACCTTTTGGGTTTGTTTTTTTTATATGTGAAACTGAGTATATTCTTTTTAAGAAATAAATATCAAAATCAGACTACTCTGTTAAAAGTTATATATAAAAAATATCAATATGTATACGGGTCGAATTGATGAGAACCTCTTCCGTTTTTTAATCGGTTTTTAATAAAATGTCGGTTCCTTACAAATAAGTCAGCTAGTAAGCATTCTTTGTTTTAGTATTAAATCCGGCCAGTGACTAAGGCCTGTCTGAGCATGTTTAAGTAATAGTTATAGGAAAGATAAATTTCGTGCTTTCTCTTGCTTTGTAGGGTAATGGCATGACATTTGTCTTCTAGATAACTGTTTCTTGGACTTTTGAAATAAGCCTTATGTACATTTTCAGGAAATAGGTTACTTTAATAACCTTTATTTTTTTTAGGAATCTAAGTAATATTGTTAGATTGTAAGCCTTTTTTCAAATAAATAGTTCACATCACTTTTTTCGAACTTAATCAATCTCTTTTTTATCGTAGCCTTTATTTTTCCTAGATTTTTTGGGTTCGGTTACTCGTTCCACTGGTTTAATCTAAATACCAGCTTTTTCACGAAGCGACTAGTATGGAAACTCTACAACCCTGAGGGTGAACTAATTACAAATCAGTGTAAGTAATCGAGGACGACAGCGTGTGACTTTCCAAACAACGATTGTCATATTATATAGATATATCTTCATGATAACCGAGACCGACTGTAAACTTGTGACTTCCCTGTTCGTGCACGTTTCTATTCTGTCTTAAAAAATACTAACTTTTGCTTTCAGTGAAATCTCACTGAAAGCAAAAGTAAGTATTTAGATTTTTAGATTGATAAAATGGATATCACTGACCTCTTATCAAACTTAATAACTTAATTTAATTTACTTTATTGGTACTTTTAAAAGTGTTAATCAGCGTTTTAACGGGACTATACCTGTCAAAGTACCTTTCTTCAGACGATTGAAATTACCTGCAATAATAAAAAAGAATTAGGTTTAGGCAATTTGAAAAACGTATGCCTTGTAGAAAACGAAACTGAATTGATAGTCTCCTGTAGCTGATATAAATCAAATCAAAGCATTTATTGCAAGTAGGCCAGTTACAGGCACTTTTGGATTGTCGAAACAAAAATGAAAATTAAATATAGCTACAGTCCCAGTCACAAGACATAAAAACTGTGAAAGTACTGTAGTTGCCCATTTCCTAATTCCCTAGCGTAGATCTCTATGGAGAAGATGGGGCAAGACCTCCATGGACACTCTTTTAAATCAAAATGTATTTTACAAAATCTTGGTTACATCATTCATGTTGAGCTGGTACATTATATGAGAACGATGTAGCAAGACATGCACGTTAAAAGTGTTCATAGTACAACAAAAATACAAGTGAAAAATAAAAAAATTAATTCAAATAAGCCGTGGCAACTATACTTTGTCCATTCGTATAATGTCTTTTTGACAGGTCACGCCTATAAATTACCGGTACTTTTTTCGAAATAATGTACTACAGTAATGTCGTACTTTATAGACGGGTAGGGAAGTGGGCAGTGTGCATAGCTAAAAACAACATATTAAACAGTTCTTGAAATTCGATGAATCGATTAAACGATTAAAATAATCTACCATATTATTATAATAAAAATAATTTGACTTCATGTAAGTATTGTTTCTGTAAATTTAATAAAATAATAAGGAAATTAAAATAGTATGACTTCAAGATTGATTATTTGCAAAGAAATAAGTCGAATTTTTGCAATTTAATTTCGAACTTAGAATAAAGAACAATAACTCTGTGCATCAATTAATTTATTTTTAGACCACTGACTTAAAATGTAAATATGCACGTGTTAGTAAAATTTAACTTTGAAACGCATGGTTAATAACGTTTAAATCCAGAGCTATAAGAAAATACATTTTAAAAATCACGTAATACTTACTAAACCGACCTTCAAGTGACTGTGTTAGGAAGTTTTCTTTGTTCTGGGCCAATTATATATCATAATAGTGCACTTTTTATTTATTTACAATACTGACTTAAAGAATATTATATCGATTGATTTTGATTTCAAATCGAATTGGTGACGTGTGAGGGCGTCACTATTTTCGAAATTTGTTGAACTGTCAAAAATATAATAAAGGAATGGACAGCGTATAAGAGATGAACAGTCACAACTGACAGCGCCCGATTGTAGTAGTATGTCTTTGAAACCGATTTCTAAAAAGGAGGAGATCTTAAGGATGAAACCAAGGAAATCCCTCAAATTATATAGACGCGCACTTTATGTTTTATTTATTTTCTGAAACTATTCAAAAATTTACGTCTAACAGTCGTCAAGTACCGATGATGAATGATTAGGATTATAATTATTTTGTAGTCTATGCTCATTTTTAGTACGTTGACATAAATCGTATAAAAACTGGCTTTAATTTAGTTGCTTTAAGTTACTATGTGACAGTCTTGTCTAAACTTTATCGTTTATTACTTAGGATTTAAGTACCTAACATCTGTCTAAAACCGGTGCCAAGGGTTGATGTTGGTGGTATTGGTGGTCTGACGATTTTTAATAAAGAACGTACATCTGTCCCCGTGATATCTGTTACGTATTATAATAACATACATATATTTTTGTTCTGACTCTGACTTTACACTACACTATTATAATACTACTACAATACTACTTTATATAATATAATACATATAATATGATGCTAATTTATTGAAATAGATAGACAAAGATAGAAAATAGACAACAAATTGTCACATAGTAATTTAAACCAGCCAAATTAAATGCAGTTTATTTTACGGTTTATAGTTTTCGTTTAATGTTTTTGGAGTTGGAGTTTACAAAAAAAACTATAAATATTTTTTTACATAAAATCTGGTAAGGACCATGTGACAAAAGCTAGTTTGTTTTAAGACCTGGACCAGACTAGGATTGAAACACATTATTCATCCAGATTTAGTGTAAAAAAACTGAAATTTAGAACACTTCTAATATTGCTTAGAATAAAATAAATTTAAATGATGAACGGTCAAATATATTTTCAAACTTAAGCCACTTATAGAAACGAAACATGAACTCACAAACAAAGATGATCAACTGAGTCACAAACAAGAGCATTGTCTCCACAAGATTATAAAAGTCGTAATATGATGCATGGGAATTGGGGTAGTAGTTGTTGACGCGAACATGCAGCGGGCGATACGGTCTGAACACATTTCAATTACTGCACGCATTGTTTGACGACGACGTCGCTTCGTCATGTTTATCGAAACGCGTTGATTCTGATGAGGTCCCCACACTAACTCAATGGGTAATTCCAAAGTACTTTTGTATTTATAGTAAATACCTATACTCGATACTAAATGACTATCTAAAACATTATCGTCTTTAATAATTCAATCACTATTGTTGATGTATTTTTTATATTTATTATTTTAAACATATTTTAACCAATCAAGCGGCAACATAAAAAATATTTATAAAATTGTCTCGATTAAGAATACAGTGAATTATATTTCTGTAAAATAATGCAGCAAAATCAGGATTAAAAAAAAAACACCTAAAATATACTAATGACATGACAATGAAAATATCTGGAAGACTATTTTCTGAGGACTTAGATCATATTTGTTAACTAGTTTATGCACAAAGTTAGACATTATACGATTTGAAGAAATTTCAGCGCTTCATTGCATAAAAACTTTTTTTATTAAAATAAGTTAATTACTAATTTTAATTGCTAATGTTAATTCCAAAATTTAAGATTTAAATCCTTACTTGAACTGTCAGAGTACTTGACACTAAATTTCAATTTTAATAAAAAAATGACTTATCTAATAAATAAAAATATACATAATATGTTATGTCGCGTGGCGCGTGATTATGTCCCATAAATTAATTCAAATCAAACCATTTTATTTCAAATAAACCATACAACGGCACTTTTGAAACGTCAAGTAGTCAGTCAGTAGTCAGTCGTGACGATAATTGTCTGTTTCAATTCGTAGATCCAATGGTGAAGAACAGACGAGAAACTCCATGGACATTCTTTTCCAACATTGTTTTTACAATTTTTGGTTACATTGTTTAAGGCATTTTATTGAGGCATTTTATTAAATGTGAGGACAATGTAACGATGCTGATATTTACACAGATAGTGTCATAAAATAATCAGAGATCGGAATTGGGTGTGTGAAACTACCTAAAGTTTGCAGTAAGTTTGCAATAATAATATGGAGCTGTTACAACCACTGTTCTTGCAATTGAAATAAATGTTTTTAATTACTATTTCTTCGAAAGGGTTCTTCAGTTGGGGTCTATGGGACATTATGAATTTCAACACTCGTATTTCTAGAACTTCTCTCTAAATATTCAACTCTGTTTTCTAGTTCTCTTATGTAACTGAATTGTTTTTTCCTTTCCTTCTAGCAATTTTAGAGATTTGTCTTTATTTCGTCATACTTGACAGACAAAAATTCCATTGAGTTTGAGATATCACAGTTTTGGGCCCTTATTTCTTCTATCACAGAGTGCATAGCAGAGATTTTATGACTCATTAGCGGTATAAAACATATTTTTTATAAACTCATTCAAATCGTCCTCTATCATGCCGCCCCGTTTACGTTTTTGCTGTCTCAAAATAGTCTCCTCAGCACTATTTTGTAAATGTATCGCAAGGGAAACTTTGGAGCTTTCAGACAATGTTGTGGTAAAAAGGACCTAAGCGCCGTGCATTTCGCGTCGCTTACGTGTTCCGGTCAACTACTTTTTTGTTAACACTTTCACTGTACGGCTTATACCGATTGTTTGTAAAATTTTGTTTTATTTATATTTATTACTGTTTACGTCACTGCGAGAAATGTCCAATGCACTTGGAACTGTTTTTAACACTTAAATACCAAAATACAACAATGAATAACTAACTTTAAGCTCAATAAACGATAATAATCACGGAGTAAATTATAATAGATGTAGCTTGTATTAAGTATCGCGGGGGATTTATCTATGAAGTGCTTAAACTAGTTGAAAGTAGGCTTACTGTGTTTTTAATAACTTTACCATAAACCTAAATTCGTGGTGTTGTACTACGTTACTGAGTCTGAGACCGGAGACCCGATTATTCTGCATCATTCTCCAGGCCTTCGCAGGTCAACATCTCACTAGGCTGCCATGGTTTGGGTCATCATTCTGCAGCAGCAGCAGGGGCCACCATCCTCATTATGAGTGCAGACAATGGTCTGAACTGCTCTGCCCCTGCTCCTCGATTTTACTTATGCTTTCCATCAGGCAAAGTAGTCATTTTGTAAGCTTAAATATAAAACAAAATAGTGCGTAAAAATTAAATATCAAGAGGAATTCTTAAAATATTAACCCTCCTTAATTCTCTGATGCGATAAGTAGTAGACTTTTTTTTTCTAACGACATTGTTTGTTTTGGCTTCCGATTTTATAAAAGAGGACGATTTCTCTGTTGAAAAATAACATTGTCATGAACGAAGTAGCTAAATTCCAACCGAAGTAGATATTTTAAGATGATAGGCGGGTGTGTATCACAAGTTGCTGTGTTTTTCACAAGATTTAATGAAGATAACAATTTTGTTAGCTTGTTGTTTGTATACTATGTATTGTCGTATGTAATGTTTGCGACATTATCCAGTATACTAGGCAGGATTGTCAATCAAACGTTGTATAATACATGGTTTAAAATAATACATATAATTGGTCACAGTTAATGATATGTTCTTTGTAAGGTGGGCTGTCCCAGTGCTTTAAGCAATGTGGTTCAGGCACCGTAAAAATATTTAAAAAATGTGCATCATGTATCATATCATGTTAAGGCACATCCAGTAATCGTGAAAACCGTGAGCTACTCAAGTTATGACTATAGATCTCAAATATCAGGCAACATATAATTTACTACGAAATTTATTCTTACTAAAGAAAATTTAAGATCTGGTTATTTATAATCTAGGGCACGGTAGTGCCCTCGCCAAATAGAACAAAAAAAGCATCACGGCCGTACCATCCTTTTTTCGAAGCAACTCAGGTTGTGACCCGTTTTAACCCCTTAACTTTGTTGTGGATATAGGGGTACTTAAGCCCGTATCATAGAAGGCGTCTCAAGTAGCCATTTAACTGAGATCACGTGAAACTAGTTTCAAGTTCGTATCAAAACTCAAGTGTCACTTCTATTACAGAACGCGTAGCAGCTCAAACTCCTTTCTGTAATTCATCTCAACTCAGATTGTCATTGTACTGTATCACGTAGATTATTCGCCGTCGAAAAACATGATTTACTGTACTGTACTTTATCTGTGAAATAAAACAATTTTTTTAAGTACAGGGTCTACCAAAAGTTTATTTAAATTTGAATCGGTAGCTGCGACGAGCAGCAACGGCGAAGTAGGGCTAAGGGGCTACGAAGTCATATGCGCGCGCGCTCTGCGTACGGACGAGTTGAGAATACGCTCCGATATATTTCTTTATAAAACGTTGCAAATAGTAGTATATAGTGTATACCAAACATGGTTCAGTGTAAAAAGTGCAAATTATTCGTGTCGCTTGCGAAAGATGATGTGTTGAAATGTAAGGGTCCATGTGAAGGGGTGTTCCATAAAAAGTGCGTGCAAAACATCAAACAATTTCAACGTAGTGAAATGTGTGAAGTATGTTCTGGATCAACGGGAAGCGAAAAAAGTCCGAAGACAACCGTACCTCAAATTGTTGTTGACTTAAAAAAAGTGACCGTGGAATCCTTGCTAGCCGAGGTTAATAATAAGCTGGAAATAATATACCAAACTCAGAAAAAAATCGATGATCTGACCGAAACAGTCGACTTCTACGCCGAGCAATATCAGCAGATGCTTGAATTTAAGGAAAATGCAAATAAAAAGATGTTAGCATTAGAAAATAAAAATACCCACCTACAGAAAGTTAACAATGCTTTAGAATTGAGAATATCGGTCTTAGAACAAAAAGAAACTGAAAAATGTATTGAGATTTTTGGGCTCGATGAGAATAAAAACGAAAATACAACCCAAATGGTGAAAAAAATATCCCAAAAATTAAAAATTGATTCCGATAATATTGTGGAAACAAGAAGGGTAGGCAGAGAAAAAGAAGTCGAAAATCGACCGCGCACAATCGTTGTTACCTTACGATCAAAAACCGCAAAAAAGGAGTGGATAAAAAGTAGAAAATCATGCCTCACTAACGATGATATCTTAGGAAATAAAAATGGAAAAAGAATTTACATCAATGAACATTTGACAAAACATATGCGTCAAGTACTGTGGAGTTCTAAACAAATGCTCAAAGACAAGTACAAATACATCTGGGTTCAAGACCATAAGATTTTAATAAAAAAGGATGAAGGTGCGAAGATTCATGTCATTCGATCGGAGGATGATATTAATAAACTATGTTTCAATAGCGAGCTGTAAACAAACAAGCCGCAGCCAGCTGAGGCTGTGCGTGTACACACTGGGCGATTACTTTCTTACCAAAATTCGATAACCTACTATCCATCGTAGATAACAATATTACATACCAAAAATATACGGACACTTCTAAATGGAGTATATACTTAAAAGACACAGATAGAGAGATACAAATAGTTCACCTAAATATAAGATCCTTAAGACAAAACTTTAATGAATTACTTGTTTTATTGAAACAGTGTGCATACAGTATTGATATTATTATATTGAGTGAAATAAATATCAAACAAGATGAACTGTCAATGTACCAAATAGACGGCTACGTCATGCATGGAAGTACTCGAGAAGATCGACGGGGAGGTGGACTACTTATGTATACAAAACCTACTTATTATATTTCGTTTTCAACATGTAATAATTATCGTTATATGGAATTAATACAGAGCCAAATTATGCAAGGAAAACAGTTATTACACATTATAGCTATATATAGACCGCCCAGCTCTAATAAGCTGCTCTTCATTGAGGAACTAACTAACCTGTTGAAACAAATACCAGAAAAAGAACATTTGATCGTCCTAGGTGATATGAACTTAAATCTATTGAGTCATAACACTGTTACGGAGAAATATAAAAGCAACCTGTGTGAATACGGCCTACAAAGCGTTATCAATGAATGCACCCGCGAAGAAATAGTGGCCGGCCGTTTGGTGACGTCGTGCATCGATCATGTGTGGGTGCGTAGCTCCTGGCACGTCTCCGCACACATGCTTACCTGTAAGATGTCCGATCACTATTTAATAGGCCTGAACTTAGCCGCTAACGGAAAGTGTTGTGAGTCAACGGGTAACGTAAATGTAAATAATGAAATACGCGTGTTAAGTAATAAACTAGTGCAACAAAATATGAATGAGGCTAACTGGATGAGTGTATACAACTTGGACTGTCCGTTGGTAATGTACAAAAATCTTCATTGTTTATTTAGTGATATTTATGAACGATCAAAAATTACTATAACCTGTAATAAGAAAAATAGGGAATCGCAACCTTGGATTACAAAAGAATTAAAACAATTGTTAAATCGTAGAGATGAGCTATTTAAGAGATGGAAATCATGTCCCCATAATCAATGTTACAGGTTAGACTATACACGGTGCAGAAATAGAACTAATAAAATCATAATTAAAGAAAAAAATAAATATAGGCAATTAGAATTAAAACAATGTAATGGAGATATTAGAAAAATTTGGAACAACATTAACAGTTGGATAGGTAAATCAAAAACTAACTTGGATTGTGTAATAATGCAGTTTTTAGGTAAGACAGACACAATAAGTAACATATGCACCAAATTTGCACGAACTTTTACTGAAGACATAGACAAAATCAAGCATCATTGTAAGTCATCATTCTTAAATCGTGATGACTATGTAAAGCCCTGTAATATATCTCTCCGTTACCAAAAAGCGACTTCTAGTGAGATCGAATCAATTATAAACCAATTAAGTAGTAAAAAATCACCCGGTATAGATGGTATAAGAACACAAGATGTAAAATACATTAAGGATAAAATCAGCCCCATACTAGCCAAATTCATTAACTTATGTATCCAAAAGGGAGTGTACCCAGATTATTTGAAAAAGTCTATCATTCGGCCTGTTTACAAAGGAGGCAGTCATTTGGACTACACAAATTATAGACCAATTGCCATTTTGCCTGTAATTAACAAAATAGTTGAAAAAGTAATTGTAAAAAGAATCAGTAAGTTTTTAGAATCCAACCATATAATTTCAGACACACAGCACGGCTTTAGAAAGTCACGTAGTACAGCGACTGCCTTGTCAAAATTTACAGACGATATAAATGTACAGTTAAATAATAAAAAGTATGTTGCTGTATTATTCATTGACTTCAAAAAAGCTTTTGAAACTTTAGACCACGAGATTCTTCTAAAGGCCATGCAAGAATGCGGAATCCGCGGTCCTCTTAACAAATGGTTTCAGGGCTATTTAAAAAATAGAACGCTTTGCACCAGTATATGTGAACAGAGTGGACAAGAAGCGGTCGTTAAGACGGGTGTGCCAACTGGATCAGTATATGGGCCTGTTGGGTACATTATGCACGTTAATAGCATGAGCAGAGTAATAAACAATTGTAGTGTCTATATGTACGCTGACGACACGTGCCTTATGTACGCAGACACCCACCTAGACACTATAGAAAAATGTATACAAATAGATTTCGAAAATGTTATCAAATGGTCCCATGATAATGGCATTATAATAAATGTATCCAAAACCAAATGCATGCTACTTCACTCACCATATAATAAAAAATCAATTAGAAAACTTTCCATTATTGGTCACTCGTACGAATGCTTACATAATAATATGCAACCATGTTTAAATTGTGAACATATAGAATTTGTAGAACATTATAAATACTTAGGTTTAACAATAGATTGTCATTTTAACTGGAAATCCCACATCGATATTGTTTGTAACAAATTAAGGTCTGTTTTGTGTAAATTCCAGCAACTTAAATATGTAACAAACCGAGCCACGCTGTTTATGTTATATCATGCACTGGTTGACGCAATTTTGAGCTATGGTCTGAGTGCTTACGGGCGTACTTTTAAAACGTATTTGGATAAAGTTTTGAATATACAAACTAGGTTCCTAAAGATTATGGTAGATAAGAACACTAAAAATAAATGTAATAAAAACTATATGAAATTGTTTAAAATATGTAATATATTACCGGTGCATCAAAAAGTTCAATATATGTTAACTGTCGAACAATATAATAAAGCAGAGTTTAAAATACCTAAAGCCCCACATAGTATGCTCAGACAAGCTGTAAGAAACAAATACAAAGAGCCTGTTTCATGTAATTATTATGGTGAACGAACACGTATGTTTATAATACCAAGGCTATTTAATAAAATAATTATTGAAGAAAATTGCTTAAAATTAAATACATTTAAGAAAAAGTTAAAAGAACTATTTATACAAATGTTTAATGATCAAATTGAATATTAAAATGTATGCAACATGTAGTTTAAATATGCATATTGTTTTAAATGTGTTTACATTATTTAATTTTTTAAAATGAGCGCACAGTGTTCGCCAACAAACTGTCATGCAGTTTGGCGAAATCATTTATTGTACCAAAATGTATCACACCTGTTATTAATAAATTATTAATAAATTTAAAAAAAAAAAAAAAGTGCAAAAGCGGTCAATGGAAATTCGGTAACATGGCATCGTTTAGTAATAAACAACGTTCTTTTACCCTTTTTTTTTTTTTTTTTTTACGTGTGGAAATCCCCGCGGACCGTCACCCCGTCGGGGGTTACGGCGGGGTGGTGTGTCGGACTCGAACCGACTAAAACCACACGGTGTGACCCTCTCTGCGCCTTTGTATTGGAAGGAGTCCAGGGAGGGGATTTCCTTCTGGACTCCAACCGGCGCCTGCCCGCACTGTTGCGGGCACCATCTCTACACTCGACTCTCTATTGGGCAACGTCCGGTCACACGCGGACGTCACCCCCTCGCGGTTGGCCACTACTGCGGACGGACGGGAAACCCGTCCCGCCCATCCGCGGCCACTCTCAGGGCGGCATGAGACGCAGGTATGCGCGCCTCCGCCGCCCGGGGCGCCGGCGGCGGATCGGGTCCGATTGGATGGAATCCTCCCGGGCCTTCTCCGCCACCTCCTTCTGCAAGATTACGTCCTCGCAGAAGGTTGAACGTTCTTTTACCCTAGCGCAACGAAAATTTTGCGCTCATTACATAATTATGGCGTAAAAATGAAGCTCCATCGATACAATTGATTATTGTTGTTTGAGTGCTGTAGTGTGTAATATGTATTTTGTATAAAGTATGAGTATTCTCATGTAAGTGAAATTTCTTTTTGAGAAATAAACTTCTTTACCCACAAATTGGTACAGAAGTTCGAGGAGACAGGTTCAACAATGAATCAACCACGATCCAGCCGACCTAGCACATCTAGAGATCCCGAAAACGTTGAGAGTGTAAGAGCGTCTATTCGTAAAAATCCTGGACTCTCTAGTTTGAAGCGGACTAACGCCTTATGCGTGCCCAGAACATCTTTCATTCGTATTCTTCACGATGATTTACATTTATAACCATACAAAACTCAAATAGTACAGGCTTCAAGTTCGCTCTCACAGGATCCAATTTGCAAACAAAATGTTAGAGAGGTTCACCAGCTTTACTGGCCACCTCGTAGCCTGGACTTATCCCCAATGGACTTCTTTCTTTGGGGATACCCAAAAAGCAAAGTTTTCAATAGTAACCTCTGGGTTGCTATTGATTCAACTAGAAGTCCCTAGAGGAATTAAAGGAAAATATTTGAGAATAAATGCAAAATATTTCACAAAACACTTGTGAGGCCGTCATTGAAAATTTTCGCTCGAGGTTGCAGTAGTTTCAAATAATCAAGGATCACATATGGATGATGTAATTTAAAAAAATGAAATCCCCGTTTACGTACATTATTAAAAAATAAACAGTTTTTATCTTACATAACTAATTTCTTTTAAATTATCATTTGAAATGTAAACGAACTTTTGGTCCACTCTGTATAACAGTGAATGTAAATATGTTAACAAATTTTTTGTTACTTTAAAATTGTATTAAATAAAAAGTTTTTTTGTTTAAAAAATATTAAATTAGAAAAGGCAAACTATGAAATAGCCTATAAAATAAAATTTAACGTTCACATTATTTATCAACAATTAATATAATAAACTATAACACACAATTTTTAATGTAATGTCGTACTTGAGACATTTTTATCTTTAAATTATAATTACTTTCCAATTAATAAAATATTGCGTTAAAATAACCTCATAAATATAAATTGAAGTTGATGTTTATATAAACAAATAGGTAGTAATTTGTCGAGTTAAAAAAAATATCGGCCAAGTGCGTGTCAGGCCACGCACAGGAAAGGGTTCCTCAGTCACCCATAATGGTACGTGGATTGGAAATCGTATCCAATGGATAATTGTTCTGTTTACGTATTACTGCGTTAATTTTGTATGACATTTTCTAAGTAAGCGCATTTTTTTTTCAAATCAAATCAAACCATTTTATTTCAAATAAACCATACAACGGCACTTTTGAAACATCAAGTAGTCAGTCAGTAGTCTGTTCCAATTCGTAGATCCTATGGAGAAGAACAGACAAGAAACTCCATGGACACTCTTTTCCAACATTGTTTTTACAATTTTTGGTTACATTATTTGAGGCATTTTATTAAATGTAAGGACAATGTAACGATGCTGATATTTACACAGGATTGTCCATAAATAATTAAACAATAAATATAAGTTGTGAAATGACCAGCCCCGACTGGCGGCGCCCGTATCACGAGCATGACCTATGCACCAGCCATCGTCCAGTTCAACCATATCGTAGGGAGCCGAACGACCTACTACACACGCCACCGCCAGCAGGGCTTTTGAGTGAGCATGACATACTCACAACCTCCAGTCAACAAACAAACTTATGCTACTAGTGACTACAAAGTGCTCACATGTACAATTCAAAATGTTCGCAGTTATACAATAATAAAACTATTTATAAATATGCTACTCTCTAAGAGTGCGATAAATATTTGGAACATGTCAATAAAAAGTAACTTATTATGCAATAATGTTAATAACAAAAATAATAATAATAATAGAAATGTCAAACAACAAGATACAATTAAAATATCAATAATACGTACATGTCAGAAATATGGTTATCCAATGTCAAAAAAAAAAGAAAGAAAAATATAAGAATGTCAATCATTAAAATAAAATTAACATATGCCAGAAATACAAACTAACTTCAAACTAACTTCTAAATAATTTGAGAATTAATCATGTGACTGTGGAGCAGGACCAGCATTAAGCCAAGCATTCTTGTCGGCAATGTAATCCTCTAATTTGTAATAAGCTTGCTTACATAGTGTGCGCTTAACAACATTTTTTAAACGTTTCTCTGTTAAATCTAGTATGTTTTTAGATATTTTATTATAAAATTTAATACAGTACCCCATAAAAGATGTAATTTTTTCTTCCAAAAAAAATAAAAGATGTATGAACTTTTATGAGTCTAAAACGTGGTTGAATTAATTTATCTTTATTCCTAGTATTATACCCATGTCTATCACATCTTTGATTGAAGAGATGTTAATTTTTTCGAACATACATTATGTTTTCATAAATGTACTGACAATTGTAAAAGTTGTAACAGTTAAGCCTCTATAACTCCTGAACCAACAAAGTTATCTGATCCATTATAGTTTTCCTTTAAAGTTCATTATATGGACCACTATCACGAATTTTGCCAGAATTTTTGAGCCAGCCGTTTAGCTTTTAGAGGGGGGGGACGCCCTGTTTTTACAAAAAAGTGGCCTTTAAAGTGAAATTTCTCGCAAACGGATACCTAAATCAAAAAACCGTCTTAGAAACCCTTTATTGTTTTTAAAAGACCTATCTAATGATACCCCACATGATAGGGTAGCCGCAAGAAAAAAAAAACATCCCCACGTTACGTGTAGGGGAGGTACCCCAAATAAAAATATTTTTCACAATTTTATTGTAGCACTTTGTCGGCGTAATTACAATACATATTCATGCAAAGTTTCATCTCTCTAGCACTTACCGTTTGGACGGTAAGTCGAGGACGGACGGACGGACGGACGGACGGACGGACGGACGGACGGACGGACGGACGGACAGACGGACATGACGAATCTATAAGGGTTCGAAGTGATGAACTTCGGAACCCTAAAAAATGAACTTTACAACACAGGTATGTATAAAGTATGGATGAATTGGTAAAAGTTTTCCTATAAAATTACATATGCTTGCCAGTTCTGTATCTTATATACGTAACAACATCTAATAGTAACCATTTTTACATTAAAAATCTACTATGTTTTAAATTAACAGATTGATTTGGCAATCACATGAAAAGTATTCGAATGATACATATAATATTAAAAATGATTGTTTGAATAGCGATTGCCAAGGCAATGCAGCTGCAGTTAGGAACCATACGTCATCATCAGTATTCACCAGATTCCTCCAACGGACTAACATTTGTTTTCGTGATTTAAAATATTCTGTGTGGTAGAGAATTTTAATTTCTAGGGGCAGTACAAAATGTTTTACACACAGTTTATCGAATCTATATCTTTATTAAGTCAAATATTTTTTTTTTGGATTAGATGGCAAGAATGTTTTATATTAAAGATAATAAGGGTAAATCTTTTGATTAACATTATTAATCAAATTATTATTATTATTAATACAAAAGTAACTCTGCTTATCTGTTTTTCGGTAGTCAAAACTACTAACCCGATTTGGGTTGGGTTTCGAAATACGTCACCTGAATCTGAGGGTTTTGGTGGTGTAGGGGGCTTAAGGGAGTTAGTCTTAATCCCCCCCAAGTAATTTTGGCTGCCGGAGTTGCGTCTAAATATTTTTAAAAAAAATTCAAAAATTCTTAATTACAATTGCAATTATGCAAAACGGAACGTATTTTTATGCTTTAGTACAGTTTTTAAAATGTAATTTTTAGTTTTTATATGAAAAACGTGAAACGAAACGCAACATTTTGACACTAATTGACAGCAAATTTCAAATTTATGTGTCATTCCTTTGCTTTCGAGTTTAAGTGAATGTGTTCTTCCGTATCGATTTGTGTTTTTTCTACGACTTGGCTACGTTCTTGGATTCTGTTTGGATTGCTTTACTGTAATTAATTAATCAAGGTAATTATATTGGCACAATCCGACTTCATTGGGTTAGGTTAGATGGGTAAGGCGGGAGCGTAGCGCAGCGAAGCTGCCGCCTTAAGGTTCGAGCACATTATGCCGGGCCGCAGCGTGCCGGGGCGGAGCGCAAAAATCCGCTCAAATCGCTTCAATACAAATTGTATGAAGTATCGCACACTGTGTCGGGCCGCAGCGGCTCGCATTATTGCGACGCGGATTTGCGTCCGTGCGATGCGGCTCGCCCCGCCCCGCTGCGCCCCGTCACAGTGTGCTATAGCAAGCGGATTGGTGTGCATGCGCGTACGTGTTTATTTTACGAAATTTGCGTTTTTTGATACTTTTTCTTCTAACTTCTTCTTCTTCTTCTAACAGCAGGCAAAAAAAATAAAGTTCTTCGTCAGAGCTATCCATAATGTACAGTTGCACTAAATACACAACAGTTGCGCATGCGGTACATTCCACTCAAAATCCGTCAATGCGCTGCGACCCGGCCCGTCACAATGTGCTAAGTTAGCATTTTGCGCTGCGCTGCGGCCCGCCCCGACACGCTGCGGCCTGGCATAATGTGCTCGAACCTTTACCCATCGTGGTTATTTTTTTTTAAACCACCCAGAAATAGGAGCCCCGCATAGCGGGGCTCCGTCGACTATAATGCATAAAGCAATAAAACATGCATTTAAAGTGGTATAAATAATGTTTGTACAAATTTCTGTTTTTGATTTTTCCAAAGGGAATCAAGTATTTTCGGCGGGTAAAAATGGTGAGGCAGGGTTCAGAGGGTTCAGACCCCTCCCCCATCCCCCCAAAAACTCACAACCCCTTAAAATGGCGACGTATTTCGAAATTTTTACCATTTCTGTTTTTAATTTTTTCTAAGGGAACCAAGTATTTCCGGCAGGTAAAAATGGTGAGGGGGGGTTCCGACACCTACCCCCCCTCCCCCCCAACCACTCACAACCCCAGAATCAGGTGACGTATTTCGAAACTTTAACCCTGAAAACAAATCAGCATCTGCTGCATTCAAATTATCAAAATTACTTCAGCAACATAACACTACTACCAGACCATTTTTTCTGAGTAATGTTCGGATATTGCTATGAAATATTTTGGACGATATTATTTCGTAAATAGTGTTATGAATCTTTTAATATAATAATGCCACTTAAGGTGTTACGAGTCACTTTATTGCGCAGTTACGACACTCGTTATTTATTTCTTATCGCATAAAACCTCTGCAGATACCTACATGCGTAGCTGCTATTATTATTATGGAATTATTCTCACAAAGTATTTGTTACAGATAAAATATTAAATATACGTTACTAAAAATTATTTAATTTTCATTAAAACCTAGCAAGCAACAACATGTATGAAAAAAATAGTTGCCAGCTATTTCTAAAATATACTTGTTATTACTTTCAACAATTATTTTTTCTAATAGTATTTGTAGCACAAAATAATAAAAACCTGCCAAGTGCGAGTCGGACTCGCCCATGAAGGGTTCCGTAGCAGCAAGTAACATCATTTATAAGTTCTTTTATTAGTGTATTGATTGAATGAAAGGTAAATTGCGGTTTACGATTTATGACGTATTAAAAAAAACTACTTACTAGATCTCGTTCAAACCAATTTTCGATGGTAGTTTACATAGTAATGTACAACATACATATTTTTTGTTTATTCACTCTCTTATTTTAGAAGTTACAGGGGGGGGGGGGGACACATTTTTCCACTTTGGAAATGTCTCTCGCGCAATCTACTCAGTTTAGAAAAAAAATATACTAGAAACCTCAACATAATTTTTGAAGACCTATCCATAGATATCCCACGCGTATGGATTTGATGAAAAATTTTTTTTTGAGTTTCAGTTCCAAGTATTTGGTTCCAAAATTCCAAGTTATTTATGAGGGACCCCCAGAACGTGTTATTTTTTTTCTATTTTTATATAAAAATTTTAATGCGGTTTAGATTACATCTACTTACCTACCAAGTTTCAACAGTATAGTTCTTAAGGTTTCGGAAAAAGTGGCTGTGACATACGGACGGACAGACAGACAGACATGACGAATCTATAAGGGTTCCGTTTTTTGCCATTTGGCTACAGAACCCTAAAAAACTAGCCTAGCCGAACTAGAGCTTCTGTGGTTTTGGGAACGTTACACATACAATTATAATACATGATCGTTTTAAATAAAATTAGTTGGAAACCAATTATATAAGGGCAAACAAAATTTTATAGAAATTCTGGAAAAGTAATCAACGAATTAAAAGTATAACGATGAGCTTTTTAATACTCGTAACATATAAGTTCCCTTTCTGCAACTCGTTATTTTTAAAACATGTTCTTTTTGTAAAGCATATGAAAGTGGCGGTAACCGATGAACTAAAACCATGACAGTAATTCTAAAATCGACACTCAAAATTTGGATACTCTAAATTCTAAATTAAACCCAAAAGATTGTACCACTGTCATTATTTATATCATAGTATATAAGTTCGGAGAACTGTTCAGCGAATATATCGTCCTCATATTTCAGGCGTCAGATGGAAGCGTAGCGATCTGGCTTAGCCTATATATATAATGACTGTATGTAATAGCCTATTAATGTGCCAAATCTTAGATTAATGACGCTTGATATGTCACTATTACCCTATTGTTTAAGACTGGAAGTAAAGTACCAGACGCATATATATACCAGTAATACAAGAGAAAATCGCTTTAACATTAAATAATGTCATCTAAACTGAATTACAGTTCTAAGATTTATTTTAATAAGTATTATGAAGCACTGCCTATATTGATTAATTGGAAGTCTATCATGCAGCTTATTTAAAAAACTAGCAATCGTCTCAGAGTTCAAACGCAAGCAATGAAGTCTTGGTTAGTGTGGGCAGAAAGTATATTAAAATGTTATATGGAAACAGAACTGAATAAACGTGCTTGAACTTACTTACTTGACTACTTCGACAATATTATCAAATTCCTATTTCTATGTATGCATATCGACAATTATATCGTCTAGAAGAAAGCAGCCTTGCCTCCAGGCAGACGGTCTGACGTCCGTCCAACATACGTCCTGCTGCGACGAGAATTTCTTGCAGTTGGACGTCAGGTACCCCTAGGCTAAAAGGGGAAAACTGGGCAAGTGATTCGCCTGAACGAGGGTGAACTGAGCGGTGAGCTCATCTACCCGCTCCGTCAAGTGATAGTAACCCGCCTGTGGGCGAGTCAGGTCCCCAGAGAGCGTCTCAACGACCCCGGCGATAGCGGAACATCACTTCTTAAGAGCTCTAGCAAAAGAACTAGAAAGAACGAAGAAAGAACTTTAAGGTTTCTGGATTTGGTGGCTACTTTCCGGATTATGGCCACTGCCACGTTTGCTCTCTCCAGCAAAGACAACGGTGTTTTTTGCTCTGTTTTTTTTTTTTTGCTCTGGCAACCCTGACCAACAGGTGATTTTAATTTTGTATTAATAATTTAAATTTGTTTAAATTTTTATAATAGTTTGTTACTTCAATTTTCAATCCAACACTAGCAAAAAGAGTTTTATATTGTGTTATTTAAAAGTATTATGGAAAAAATGTGTTATAAAAGGTATTTGTTAGTATGTACTGTGACAGCTATCAAAAAATATTGTAAATCAATGTCTTTCCACAGATACCCTACGATATGGTCGAACTGGACGATGGCTGGTGCATAGGTCATACTCGTGATACGGGCGCCGCCAGTCGGGGCTGGTCATCTTACAACTTCTATTTATTGTTTAATTGTTTTTGGACACTACCTGTGTAAATATTAGCATCGTTAAATTGTCCTCACATTTAATAAAATGCCTTAAACAATGTAACAAAAAATTGTAAAAACAATTTTGGAAAAGAGTGTCCATGGAGTTTCTTGTCTGTTCTTCTCCATAGGATCTACGAATTGGAACAGACAATTAGCTTCACGACTGACTACTGAGTCTACTGACTGACTACTTGACGTTTCAAAAGTGCCGTTGTGTGGTTTATTTGAAATAAAAATGGTTTAATTTGATTTGATTTGATACAGATAAGTATCTAAGTGTAAACATCAAATAATAAGCATTACAAGTCAGTCAGTTAGTCAGTCGCGTCGCGTACACGTTGCAGTACCGTATGGTTGCGTCGTAGGTGACCTATGTTAACGATAATAGCAACTAAATTAGTAAAGTGCAAAAACTTTAATATAGTGATTTGTCAAGTACTAGCTTTTGTCATATCATATAACAGGTTGCTTAGTAGTCTACATAGGAGTAAAGTTCTCTACCCAAAATTTTAATAATCCTTAAAAAAATATAATCACATGTATTCATCCTTTTAAAGCCTATGCCTCATCTATACATTAAAATTTTTTTAAAGATTGAAATGAGTTGCATTTGCAGACTGCCTTGTTGTTCTAGTAGTTAGTGTATGCGGCTGCTGGTCAAGAGGTCTTGGGTTCGATACCCGGGTCGGACCAAATGTTTGTGTGATCCGCCAATAGTTGTTTCGGAGTCTACAAGCTCTGCTTAGTTTGGGACTAGATGACGTTGTGTGTAAGATGTCAGAATTATTTATTTATTATACATATTATTAATCCGAATAGTTTCTATATTTATGAATAAATTTTGTATTTATATATGTAAAATATTTAAAAAAAAAACATAGAAACCTACATATTAAGAATAAATTATCCTCCCTGAGGAATTAACTGCGTATCAATAGTCCCAAATAAATATTTTCCCTTAAATTCGTTCTTAAGCATAATGAAACAGGATACTCCATTCGCAACGAGCGGCGTTCGAGTAACATTACAACCACGCACAATTGAGTTCATTAAGCTTTCACCTATTTGATTTAATTGATGTTCAATTACTGTAGTACCAGCCCGAAACAACGAATATCACCTTCTGTTTGAGCATTTCATGTCACAGATTTTATTTATATTTTAGTATGTACAGTGTATAATTATTAAATAAATAATGTGTAATGTAGAGTACAGTAATGATGTATGATAGCAAAACTTTAGTGCAAAATTGCACCTTCAGTCTGCACAGGATGGTACATAAACAATGCTTCTGTTTCCTCCTCAGATGGGTTGGAAAGTACCGCAAAATTACGTCAACAGCTTCTAATATATCAACAAGTAATGTGAAACTTAACTGCAGACTTATTTTCATAAAAAAAATGAAATGTCTAGGCAAGATCCCATATTGATATTTTTCTAGGTATGTAGCAACTTAGTACTCTAAATGGAAAACTAAGAAAGGATTTAAGAATTGCTCGATAATAAAGTTATAGAGGAATTGAGGTATAGAGGAGGTATAGAGGCGCTCATGCCCACGTTGCACTAGGTGATTAAAAAAAATCACCGAGATTTTTTTTTTAGTGGCAATGAAGAATCACATTCTAATCACTGAAAGCTAACACACATGCCCTTGTGTAGTTATGAATATGTCGTAGTTTTACACACCCAACTAGGTACCGATTTATGAATTCGTTAGACACCATTTTCAAAACTGCGATGTTATTTGACCTATGTTTAATTCAATAACCATTTGTATAAATTAAATAACATACCATTATTAGCTGTCTTTTAATTGCACACAATGATTAACACTAAGGTGAGTAAATTGTGCATTTCAAGAGGCCTATGTTTAGCAGTGGACCGCGATAGGCTGATGATGATGGAACTATATTTAGAATTCTACAATGGCAGTCACTCAGATCACTTGATGTGTTGGTTTAAGTCATCTTTCCATACAGTATTTTGGTTGCGATAAGAAATAGTATCCAAGAGGTCCTAGAGACCTCTTGAAGTTTAATTTCGAAAAATCATATAAACTTTGTAAAAAAAAAAACTTTTATGAAATTTAAAACTGAAACAAGTCTTATTATCAAAAATTTTACTGTAAAAGCAAAATATTCAATATAGGATCGGTTTGGCGCAGCAGTCGTGGGCCAAATTAACATATTATGACCTACGTATGTACCTTAAGGTCGCACCTCACGCGTTATGAAAACTCACGTGCTTCGCGGAAATTTAAGGAAGGTTTACAGAACGCATATTGCTAACTTTTTACTCTGAAACTCCTTTCAATCTCTTAAAAAAGGTTGTGTACCTACTTGTATTGCGTATGTATGTGTGTGTGTGTGTGTGTTTGTTTCTGTGCTTATTATGGTTACTTAGACGTCCGTAAATGAGCATGACTCAGACACTGTCGGTATTATTTACTAATCTACATATTTCTCAAAGATTATAATAATATTTACCTATTGTATATTCACTCAAATTTTAACAAACTGAATGTTAATACGAGCGTGCTATTTAATTTCGTACTGAAATAACTTGAAGTATTTTAACAATTAGTTCATTTTGGAATTCAATATTTGTACATATTTAATTACAAATATTAGTACAGAATGAAATGTTCAACTACCCGAATATTTGTGTCTTCTAATTATAATTATTTTCCATACTATTTGACTGCCTTGCTCGTCTAGTAGTAAGCGTATGCGGCTACTGATCAAGAGGTCTCGGGTTGGTACTTCGGCTTGGGTCAGGTCGGGTCGGGTCCCGGGTCGGACACAATTTTTGTATGATCTGCAAATATTTATTTCGGAGTTTGGGTGTTTCGATGTATATATTAAGTATGTATTTACAAAAAAGTAAAAAGTATATATGTATTTATATCAGTTGTCTAGTACTCATAGTAAGAGCTCTGGTTAATTTGGCTCTGCTTAGTTAAGTGTCAGATGTCCAAAATATTTATTTATTTAAATTTGTTTATTAACAAATGTGTTGGACATTGGACATAAATTTTGCAGTTGAGTAGAAACCACTTCGAGGACCAGGTGAACAGGTGAATTTAGCTGGGTTTGGGTCTTCTCATCATCGATCCCACAGTGCCTAAAGACAGAAGTCTTCAACAAGTGCGTCCTACCCTACCTACGTCATGACATACGAAGTGGAAACGTGGACACTCACGGCGGGTCCGCATATTGAAAGTCGCGCAGCGTGCTGTGGAGAGGGCTATGCATGGCGTTTCTTTAAAGGATCGTATTAGAGACGATTTAATCCGGCAGAGAATTAGAGTTATCGACGTAGCCCACAGGATTAGTGAGCTGAAGTGGCAAGGGGCTAGCCTTATTAGCAGAAGAACCGTCAACCGTTGCAGTAAACAAGTTCTCGAGTGGAAACCGCGTCTCGGAAAACGTAGTGTACGAGTAGGACGACCACATACCAGGTGGAGTGATTGATTTGGCAGACTGGCAGGAGCTGGATGCGAAGTTCGAATTATCCTCGAGAGGCCTATGTGTGACTGCTAATCAAGACGTCTCGGGTTCAAATCCCGAGTCGGGTCAAAAATTGTTTTTGTTTTTTCTTACAGGAAATTCCTAATAGCAGCCCGGAGTTTCGAAGTTTGGCGGTGATTCACGCCCGTGCCTCGGAGAGCACGTAAAGCCGTCGGTCCCGATTGTCATGAACAACTATGGCAAAACAAGTTATTGGGATTGTCAGTGCCTTCGAATTTACTGACAACTAGTTCAATCTTTGAATTTCAGTTCTCCCTTAGGGTTGCGGAGGTCCGATGCTAGTCGCTCCGTGGAAGAACTGATATTCAGGTAAAACCGTTTAAACTAGTAGCCGATCCCAAATATAGATTCATAGATATTATTCGCTTAAACTAACTTTAAAAATTATTTTACCACTAGAAAGCTACATTATAAACGAGTAACATAGGAACTACTACTTTTTGTCGCCACAACCGATATTTATGAGAGAAACTGGTTACTGGTACATATATATATATATATATTTGA
This sequence comes from Phragmatobia fuliginosa, assembly GCA_932526445.1. Classification (NCBI taxonomy): domain Eukaryota; kingdom Metazoa; phylum Arthropoda; class Insecta; order Lepidoptera; family Erebidae; genus Phragmatobia; species Phragmatobia fuliginosa. Next base: position 5,977,253 of record OW052064.1, on the reverse strand, counting down.
CTGCACGGTTGGCCTAGTGGTTTAAGCGGTCGCCACGCCGCTCTCTACTGCGCCAAGTGTCGTGGGTTCGAATCCCACGTGGGTATTAAGAAGAAGAGAAAGATTAAGCCTTGTATAGGTATAAATACTTCATATTACAATGCATTTACTGTGTGATCTGAATTTAACTTTTTTCAATATTAGCCAACATATTGTAGAAAAAAATATTGTATATACATAGATACCATTTTATTGACATCAATGCACTAGCAACAGGAATATTACGAATAGACGAGATAAAATTGTGAAGTCAATTTATTTATTTAAAACAACAGATTTTATTATTGGTATGGTTACTGTAATATGCTGTTAAGTTAGTTAATTACATAATAACTTAAGACAAAAGGTCCCTTAAGTAGAGACTGAATAAATTAATTGACTTAGTATTACACGGATCTACAATTTTTAACATTAGAGGTGCGAGAAGAAGTTACCGCCTTGGTTGTTTTGCTTGTTATGTTTTCTATGGCATTTATAAATAAATATTACCGATAAATATATAACCGACACAATAATGAAGGAATTTTAAATTGAATCATTACTTGTGATGCAAAGTGGATACTGTAGGATAAACTGAAGCGCTCGTAGCAATGGCTGAACCCTGGAGACCCAGCCAAATCCTGCCCTAAACGAAAATTGATTCAGAAAATCTTACTTGTGGACTAGCGTCGGTGTCGTTCACTACAGCTTTCTAAAACCTGGCCAAACGATTATGGCAGATATCTATTGTCACCAACTGCAAACCATTACGGAAGAACTAACTGATAAGCAACCGAGATTGGTCAATAGCTCTAGGCCACCACTGGTTTGTGTGTATGTGTGTGTGTAAGTATATTTGCAAGCATTTAAAAGTGTGTGCATGGGTGAAGTATGCGCGACAGTTTCTACTTACTCTATAGAGCCAATTATTTATCCGTTTCTTCATAATCCAAATTGACCAATCAGTTTGTCACAGTTAAGTCAAAAGCCCGCCTTCTCAACTCACCGCGACCGGCTGTAGTAGGTTGCTTGATGAGAACCCGTCTGCTCGACGTCTCACCACCGATGATTTGCATGCTGTGGCACCTAGCATTGACTCCAGGTGTTAGTTTCCTTGACATCTTCATCTAATGGATTTGGGTTCGTTGGTTGGGCAGGTGTAGTATCATGTCTCCGCACAATGATGAGATAATAAGATCATATCCAGAACCTGATACCCGTAAGGCCCCCACTATGGGAAGGTGTATTATTATTAAAATTATCACTTTATGAGCAATGATAATGCCCCAATAACCCATAGACAGATACACACACGAACACAGATGCACGTGTCAAACCTATATTCTTTTGATTTTCTTTTTATTTTTAAGGTTCCGAAGTTCATGACTCGGAACCCCTATAGATTTGTTGTGTCCGTTCCTCCATCTTCGACTTACCGTCAAAACAGTAAATGGTAAAAAGATGAAACTTTGCATGAATATGTGATGTAATTACGTTGACAAAGTGCTACAATAAAATTATGAAAAATATTTTTATTTGGGGTACCTCCCCTGCACGTAAAGTTGGGCTATCCATTTGCGAGAAATTCCACTTTAAAGGGCGCTTTTTGTAAAAACAGGGCGTTCCTCCCCCCCCCCCCCTCTTAAAGCTATAATTATAATATATTGGATACTATTTTAAATCCACGTACTATTGGGTACTGAGGTGACTGAGGCACCCTTTTTTGTGCGTGGCCTGACACTCACTATGCCGATTTTCCTTTTTAGTTTGATTTAATGTAATTGTGGCTATGCATCATCATCAACTAACGAGGCAGTTTTATAAAATATAAAAAAAAAACTCTAAGGTTTTTTCTTAAAAATATGTATAATCGCTCTGGATCGTCGAATGAATATCGTTATGTTATTAAGGACAGACTCTATCGACATCGAACCCACATCAAGATTTCTTATTAGATGCGATTGTATCATAGATATTATTCGGGGAATTCTGGTTCCTATGCCATTGTACAAAGTCCGCCAACGTAACACGTTCATGCCGTTTTACACAAAACATTTAGAAACTTCCACTTAAAGGATATTGTTATGAATATTTGATGAGTAGATAGGTAAAAAGCAATTTCTAGTTAAACCTTATTTTCCGACCTTTGTCTCGGCTGGACTTGACATGCGGCGGAGGCGCGCATACCTGTTTCTCATGCCGCCCTGAGAGTGGCCGCGGATGGGCGGGACGGGTTTCCCGTCCGTCCGCAGTAGTGGCCAACCGCGAGGGGGCGACGTCCGCGTGTGACCGGACGTTGCCCAATTAGAGAGTACACTTGTGTGGTGGTGCCCGCAACAGTGCGGGCAGGCGCTGGTTGGAGTCCAGAAGGAAATCCCCTCCCTGGACTCCTTCCAATACAAAGGCGCAGAGAGGGTCACACCGTGTGGTTTTAGTCGGTTCGAGTCCGACACACCACCCCGCCGTAACCCCCGACGGGGTGACGGTCCGCGGGGATTTCCACACGTTAAAAAACAAAAACGGCTGGACTTGACATGCACGCGAAAGATTCTAACCATGAAATAGATTCGTCAAGCCGTTGGGCGATGAAATTTCGTTGATGATGAAATCATTTCACATTATAAGAACAGTCTATAGTAATTTCAAGACATAGGCATCTGCTCAAAAAGTGAAATTATGGCTAGACAGCTCCGTAAAGGTGTAAAATATACTAATATTGCCTTCTCTTTGCAGTGCAGTTATCATATCAATTAAAGGAATATCAAAAGGTTGATGTAGCAGCGGCCTAGTTGCAGTCAGTGACTGAATATTGATGACAGTACTCTACTGTCGCCAATCTGTTTTCTATGCATAAGTAATGAAGAAAATATGAAGCTTAGATTCAAGTGAACGATAAATATTAACATCAAACTTCGTTCAAAGGACCTCTTTACTAAACGAATGTAATGTTATGTACACAAACTAACGTCGCATAATAATGTCAACGGAATATGCTCCATATTGAATTCTAGTCCTTTCTAGTGGTCTACAGAAAATTAATAGGTGTAGCCTATTAAACTAATATGTTGTGCAAAAGCTGAAACAACAATTAAAATAAACACTTTATTTTCCAAGTTTTACTACTTCAGAAAAATTGCAAACAATCACCAAAATTAAGAAATTACACTATAAATAAAATATTTATTCTAGAAACAAAAAATATGACTGCTTAAAAGTAATAAACTAAAGAAAGAAAAACAGGGATCACAATCTTTATATATATAATTCTTCTGTGAGTGTGTATGTCACTGAACTTCTCTCAAACGACTGGATCGATTTTGATGAAATTTTATGTGTGTGTTCAAGGGGATCTGGGAATGGTTTAGATTCGCAATTGGACCCGGTAGGTGGCGCTGCGATCAAGTTCTGGAATTTTAAAGTTGGGCGGTACGAAGTTCGCTGGGTCAACTAGTTTCTATATAAAATTGGACTGACAATGCATTGTTGTATTGCTTGTACTTATTGCTTACGAAACACGAAGATGCCGCATGCGGTGACAAATGTAGTTTTGGTTGATAATCCTTTAACGTAGGTAACAAAGTATTGTTTGTCACAGCCTGCAGCACTACAAAGTGTTTAGTAAGGTTACAAAATAATGCATTAGTCTAATTAAGTAAGGAAGATAAGGATATAATATGAAATAAACACAGACTTTTGGTTGAGTTCTGCGCGTAGTCTATTATTTTTTCTATCACCAATAAAACACGTACCACTAAGTACGTTAATTGTTTTTAGGTGCTGGAATAAATCATTTCTTATTGTAATCAAACTCTGTAAACTGTTATTTGACAATTATTTAAATTTCACGAAATTTATGTTACTTATAGATGCTAAACATCGACAACTTATTTTCTTAGAAGGCTACTGTCAAAAATGTAAAACCGAGCACCAGATCGCGACTGACATTAGCAGTAAATTAGGGTAGCTTAACGAAAAAAATCCGATTTTAATGTCTAATATTTTTTTTCAAATCAAATCAAACCATTTTATTTTAAATAAACCATACAACGGCACTTTTGAAACGTCAAGTAGTCAGTCAGTAGTCAGTCGTGAAGCTAATCGTCTGTTCCAATTCGTAGATCCTATGGAGAAGAACAGATAAGAAACTCCATGGACACTCTTTTCCAACATTGTTTTTTCAATTTTTGGTTACATTGTTTAAGGCATTTTATTAAATGTGAGGACAATGTAACGATGCTGATATTTACACATGTAGTGTCCAAAAACAATTAAACAATAAATAGAAGTTGTGAGATGACCAGCCCCGTTGATTGAAAAAGTAAACATAATCTAAAATCCACATCATAAAGTGATCCTAATTGATGTGGATTATCTAAGTTGTATTTAGTTCTGTGGTATATTTGTAAAAAACATTGCTGTTTCCATACGTGATTCGCCCCAGAACCAACAGACATAAAAAATTGCCAAGTATCTTTTAAATCATCTAGAAATTCTTTCTACTATCAATTATCATAAACCAGACAGACAGTCCAGATAAATAACTTTTTTGCAAAAAAGTTTTAGATTTAGGGATTATTTTGTGATAATACAAATCTTTACACGTTTATTGTTGACTTGAGTGGATTTCAGGGCTTCAAGTGTTTTTATAAATAACAATAATAGTAATTACGTTATCATAGGTCATAAGGATTATTTGGTCTAATCATTCAAACAATTAAGTTAACCCGTGGGCACATAATTTGATTTACTAAGGTTACTTGCATCATAAAAAGGGCATAGCAAAGTGGGTACGTTACTTTTAGCTATTTAGTTTATAGAGAAACTAGAGATCCACTTCGGGTTCTCACTAGTGCAAAAATAATGTTTTATATAATATGAGTAAGCTTCCATGAAATTCTCTACATCCATCGCGAGGTTTATGAAAAACATGGTGATCTTCATTTATTTTGTAGGTGTTATAAATTTCTAATTAGAGTATTGTATCTTTGAATTTCGAAAACATTCTTTTAATACTTACGAGAAGGATAGTGTTTTTAAATGTTTATTGTCACTAACTATTAACACTAACTGTTGTAGATTCTACAAACTATGTGAAAGCATTTTGTACTGCCTCTTGGGAAGAAAACTTTTTATCACTTAAAAATTATCAAAAAATCGTAGTACGTTGGAACAAGGTCCGACAAATACGCAGGTTAACGAATGGTTTCTAATTGCAGTTCCGGTAGAGTTTAAACGGTTTCTCGTGCTGTATGAGGTCTCGCGTTATAATGGTGAAGATCGATTCATGAGTCAGGGCTGTTTCACTGCAAGTTTTGCTATAATTGTTCGGAGTTCTGCACAGTAGACATCTGCCGTTATTGCTTAACCAGATCGGAGAAAGTTATAGTGAATAACACCATGCTGATACCAGCAAACAGTTACCAAAACCTTTTTATTGGTAAGCTTTGCTTTAGGAAACTGTTGCGGCGTTTTACCTGCATTCAGTTAATGCACTTTTCATCACATGTCACAATTTGATCCAATATTCCTTTATTTCTATATTGATTCAACAAGGCAACACAAGTTCAACACGCGTTTTTTTCTGCAGATCAGTCAAATTATGAGGCACCCATTTTTAATTTTTTTTAATTTTATTTATTTGACGCAAATGAGTCAATATTGTTGGTAAGGTAACGTTAAACCATGCCGCTAATAATAATGATAATCATTTATTTGCCAGAATGTAGGTGTACAAAGTATGATCTTAAAATAAACACGTCCCATTTACATTTTACCAGTATGCATGGTATGCAAATATTAGTTAGGTATATTAAAATGAAATTGTTTAATTAGCAATTATCTATATGAATTAAATTAAATTAATTATTGCATGCAATGTCAAAATAATCATTTCGGTATGTCAATAAGGAAATTAAAATTTCAAATAAATTCTAGAATATTTAAAACTAGGTACATTAATTATAAATTGTTCATGGATATTGTCTATGTCAAAATGACAAAATTGGTTTAAAAAATAATAATACCAATACTCTATACCGTTACTTCCCTTCCTCACGATATGACATAAATTCAGTCAAATCGTAAAAACATTTCTCCTTTAGCCATTGCGTCAAGTCTTTTTTAAAATTAATATGGGGTAGCTCTTTAAACCTATTTGGCAATTTATTGTAGACCTTTATAGCATTTACATAAGAGTTCCTCTTATACATTTGGAGCCTACATTGAGGAAAATGTAACTTATGTTTATCTCTAGATGCTACATTTCGTTTGGAAACATCTTCATTCTTGAAAAATATTTCGGGTGTTGTCGCACAAATATGCATAGCTCTCTAATATACATGCACGGTAATGGCAGAATGTTTAATTTCTTAAATATAGGTTTATAGCTATCCATATAACCCGCTCCACAAATTGCTCTCACACATTTTTTTTGCACCTTAAATGCTTTGATGACGTCCACTGAATTGCCCCACAACAAAAGACCATACGACAGAACAGACGAAACGTAGCCATGATATGCACAGAGTGCAGCCTCGACCGATACTGTAACCCGCACTAATGCATAAACAAATCTGTCGAGTTTATCACAGACGCCTTCTACGTGACTTTTCCGGTCACAATTTTGATATAACTTTAAGCCGAGAAATGTTGTGGTTACTACTTTTTCAATGTCCATATTGTTATATTTAACGTTCAAATGTATTGGTTGTTTTTTGTACGTTTGGAATTGGATTAATTTTGTTTTATTCACATTGATTTTTAAATTGTTTATCTTTAACCAGTTTATTATATCATTAAAGGCTTCAGTTATTTCGTTCTCATATTCACTGCCTTCACGCTTTACTATAAGAGTCGTATCATCAGCAAATAAAATTATTTTATGGCGAGTAATGTTTGGGAGATCATTGATATACAGCAGAAATAAAAATGATCCCAGAACACTGCCCTGCGGTACTCCATAGTTATTCTGCCGAAATTCACTCTTGTACGACATCTTTTTTCCTTTTACAGTTGTTCCTTTGGATATATGTACACATTGTTGTCTACACTGTAGATAATTTCTTAGCCAGTCGTTCGCTTTACCCCTTATACCATAGGTTTCTAGTTTGTGCAAAAGCAGTATATGATCCACGAAATCAAAGGCCTTGCTCATGTCTAAAAATACCGCCGCAACTGGTACTCCATCATTAACAGCTTGGGTAACGGTTTTGATTAAATCAAAACAGGCCAATGCTGCCAAAATTGCTGATTATTAAGTATATGGTGTTTTGTAGTAAAATCCTGAAGTCTTTTCAGAATTATCTTCTCAAAGATTTTTGACATTATTGGTATAAATGCCACGTGCCTGTAGTTTTCAATATCACTTGGATCACCTTTTTTAAAAAGATGCTTGACTACGGTGTTTTTTAAGATCTTTGGGAATGAGCCTTCCTCAAAAGATAAGTTTATTAGGTAAGACAGTGGTTGACATATTAACTTAGCGCATAATTTTATAACATTGGTCGTTATTTCATCTACTCCTGATTCCTGGGTGCTTTGGCTCGGATCGGCTTCCACCACCTCTTTCGATTCATTGTTATTCACATTTGTCTTCCTCGTGGTTCGTTCCTCAAATCATAATTTCTATCACGAAAGCTTTTAAACCAAAATCGCACGGTTCGTTCATTAGCAATCCCCTGTCCAAACGCAACATTTTTTTTGCGAGCTGTTTCTGCAGCGTTATTTCCGCGTCTGAACTCGTATTCAAAAATCACTCGAATTTTCGAAGTATCCATCTTTCTAGTCTAAGCTGAATAAAAAAATAACTGAAAGTTGATAATCGAATGTTGCACATTTTTTTTAAAAAAACCTCATAGGTAAGATTTAAAGAAAAATTCACACAAAAATCTCAAACCATGAAAGTTCTATATCAATTCGAAGTACCTATTACAATAACACGGTAATTCCATTCTTTAACCCCTATTACTATTTAAGGTACGCGTCCATTGGCCCGCGCCGCACGCACGGCACGCACCGCACGCAACGAATTTTATTTTGCTTTGTATGATTTCATATAGAGCTGCGTCCACTATCCGCGCCGCCCGCACCGAACGCCAGCATTTATGAGCAAAAAATGCGTTGCGTGCCGGTGACGTCACACAAATCAGTTCGCCGCTGGCATCGCCCACTGCGCAGGTGTTATTCGTTTTTTTTAAATGAGGAGCGAACGACAAAAAAATAAAATGGATGACGCACTATTGATAATATTAGTAGAAACATATGAAGAATTATATAATTTAAAACATCCACATTATTCTAATGTCCAAAGAAGAGACAATATGTGGGAGGAGATAGGATCGATTCGTTTCGCCAAATGGGGTTTGAGTAAACCATATAGATTAATTAAATTTAGCTCTTGACATGTGAATGTAATTAAAAAATCTTTCTTCATCTTGAAGTAAATCCGGAACAAATAATGAATCCAAATATTGGTCGCTTCAAATTTATTTCATGAACCCACATTCTACGTTTACTTTTACGTTTTTCTTCATCTTCCAACTAATAACAATGATATCTTCATCAGTATCCATGAGCGAATACGTCAACTCACGACAAGCAAATACTCAAAACTAAATAAAAAATCCGGATACAGTGGACGCACGCCATCGGCAAATCAGTTTAATCCGTTGCGTGCTAGTTGCGTGCGGTGCGTGCCGTGCGTCCGGCGCGGGCCAATGGACGCGCACCTTTAATGATACGAATTTAGAATGACGATCATCGGTAAAATGTTGTTTTTCATAATAAATATCCCAATAATAGATATTCGATTCCAAATGATAATTTCAGAAATAAAGCGCTAACGACACTTAGTAGGAAATGTTTTTATGAAACTTCAGTTAATGCTGTGACAGTACCAATTAGCGAAAATGCTGTTTGTTGTCTGATTTAGAGAGAAAGAGAGAATATTGAAAATAGATACAATAAATTAAAGATGTATGCTTTCGATTAACATATTTGACATGTATTAATAAAGATTCCGTTCGATTTCCGGATAGGACCAAAAAGTGTTTTTAAGTTTTCGAATAATAGAAATGCTTAATAACAGGTCAAATTTTGGGAATTGTGCCTGATCTCTCTCCGGTCACATTGATTGATTTCATTTCTTTTTTAGATTATTCGTAATTAAAAACCACCAAAATGTATCTAGTCTAGCTACCTACAATTTACCTTATGGAAAACATAACCATAACCAACGATATCCACCATAATCATTGGCAGCGTGGACAATGCAACATGTGACCCACACGATGGCAGCCTAGTGAGTTGCTTTTTCAAGCCGCGCTTAAAGTATCAGTAATTCGGTATCATAGTTAAAGGAAAACACATGCGTTGGTAGTGAGTTTCAGGTTTATTTTTTTTAAACGATTGGTTTCTATGTTTCTGTATGTATTTTTTTATGTATGTTCACTTATAGCTCCGTCAATATACAATTAATATTTATTTAACAATAAAGATAAATATACATGAACAATGAACCTAAAAACTAAAAACCTTAAAAATTATAATAAAACTAGAATATATTATTATAAGGAGTCCCTTTAGGCAAGGTTCCGAAGATACTGGCAGCGTTCCCCCTTTGAATAGCTATACTAATTCTTTGTCCGAGGTAGCTGCCAGCTCTTCGGTCCCCTGTGACGTCGACTAACCTTCTTGATATTTCTTTAAAAAGCGCTATAGCGCTGGGACCCCACGGACCAAGGGTCTCGACACCGAATGGGACAAAATCATATTCGGAGCCTAGACCCTTGTATTTGCATGCTTTAGCTTTTTCAGCCGCTTCACAAGCCGCACCAGCTCTGTTGTTGGTTCCATGTAGATGGGAAGGGGCCAGCGTGTCTGAACAGGTGGCATCCCATACCAGCACCCGACCCATCTTCCATGGAATAAAGCTCATACCGTCTGGTCTCTTGCCATCGTCTCTTGCAATACCAGTCGGCTCAAGTAGACTTGGCACGTTGACGGTGGCAAGGGACCGGCGTATGATATTGTTAAGTGCGGCATGTCTCGAGAAGCGACCTGCACTTTTTTGGCATGACAGTCCGTGATGTCCTAGCTTGTCGACATCGCTGCCACAGGGACATTTATGAGGAGCGCAGACCGGAACCCCAAGCCGTAGACAGGTTGCGATTCGGAGCGTGTCAGGCTCAAGGTATGTTCCTGTATTTGACGAAGGGTACGCATGAAGCCAGTAGCCGGCCTCATGTGCACCCACGGCCAAAAGCCTAGGACGCCCCGAACCTGTACTACAGCTCAAAAGATTATCAAAAGTCAATTTACAATTTATGTCGTCCCAGCTCCTCTGTGAATTTGGAGAAACTGGAAAACTTTGACCTGGGCATGCAATTAAGAAAGCGTTTCTAGCTTCTTTCAAGCCAGCAATCTCAAAGTTTGAAGGGGATGTCCTTAAAATTTTACTTATGAGATTTGCTGAACTATGAACAGAAGATAGGAAAGCTGGTAAAGCAACACTGGAAATTTTGCGAATCCCTAAACCGCCATAACGGATGGGTAGGGATGCTTGGGTCCAAGATTGCTCGTTTAGCTGCATATTTAGAATTGATTCTAAGCTAATTTTGATTAAGACGTCGATTTGTGTTAAAAGATCTGGGTGGTTCCAAAAGGTGCAGCAACGGAGCACATACGTAAATTTTGGGACGAAAAGACAGAATTTTAAGATACAAAGTGCATAATGTGGACTAATTTCAAGGAGACGGTCAGCAAAATTTTGAAATTTAGTATATGAATTATTAATATATTCAGAAATAGATTCATAAAAAATTGGAGAACCTAAAAGGTAAAGTGAATTACTGTGAACTATTTTAATATTTGGAGCCAACATATTAAATTTTTGTTTTATGTCACTTAAATTTAAGTCGCGGTTATTTATAAAAAGCTCGCATTTGCTAAAATTAATCTCCAAACCAATGCCTTCAAATTTATTTTTGATTAAAGAAAGGTCCGATAACACAATATCCACATCACCTCCTAGGGTCCCGTCGTCCAAATACCAAACGTTGAATTTAGACTTTAAATTTTTAATTATCGGATTTATAGCCAAACTAAAAATTGCAGGCCCAAGGGGATCACCCTGTTGACAACCTACTTCCGAGGACAGTTCATTAGAACGATATAGCAATTTTGTTGGGTCAGCGTAACTGAGAAGAAGATAATTGTAAATTTCCGGTATGTGTTGTTTTATTTCCGTCAGCAGGGTATCCCTATTTACCGAATTGAAAGCATTTTTGACATCAATTTTGAGCAACACGTCAGGCTGTCGGTAAGTTAGGAAAGAGCGTAGGGCATGGACGGCTGCCTCACACCCTCCTTTTACACCGAAACCTAACTGTACGGGTTCAAATTCTGAGTTTAATTTTGGTACAATATGTCGAACAGCAATTTTGGAGGCCAGACGTCGTAGTGTTGATCCAACAGCAATTGGTCTCACCCCTCCGTCCTTTTTGGTGAGGGCAATGAGGTTCGCGCTGAAAAGAATGGGAATTACTCCGTCAATTATGTACCGATTTGAAAACTCTTTTGGCATCTGATAGAGTATATGATATTTGTTTCTTACACACAACATCGTCTAGTCCCAAACTAAACAGAGCTGGTATCATGGGTACTAATCAACTGATATACATAGAAAACATAGAAAACACCCAGACTCCGCAAAAGATGTTAGTGGATCACACAAATATTTGGTCCGATCCGGGAATCGAACCCGAAACCTCTTGATCAGCATACGCTGAACACTGGACCAATCAGGCAGTCAATATATAGTTAATGTGTATGTCAGGCTTTGATAATAGAATCCCAAGGGAATAGAGAGAAACCCTAAAATTTTCTTGACACGTATTAATGTTTTTCATAAACTTTCTAAAGCTTTTGCATCTGTAAGGCGATTCACACACTGGCGACGCGAACACGCGCGTAGGCGCGGGCAGCCAATCCCGAAGCTGCTAGCCGCACGCGCTCACGCGCCTGGGCGCGTGTTCAGTGTGTTGGACCTGGCGTGTTTTCTATACTAATCTATGAACTTGCATACAATATTAAAATCTGCCGCTCCGCGCTACGCGTCGTAGCGCGGTGCAGTGTGTGAATCGCCTTAGCCAACCTTTTATGAATATGAGATGATGATGGAAGATACGACTCCTTAACGATTATGATTATTTAAATATCAATTGTATGTGTAAATATCCTTTAGTTGCAATTTTTCATGTCATTTAGGGGAGCTGATGATGGAAGGTCCTACTTCTCAACGGTTAGGAGTTGGAGGATCATTCTTCCACTTTCATCAACCTTTAAATGTATACTTTCAGGTTAGCTGATGATAGAAGGTATAACGGATGGGGTAGAGGACGATTTTTTAAATACTTAATATCATCATCATCATCATCATCAGCCTATCGCAGTCCACTGTTGGACATAGGCCTCTCCAATTGCACGCCACTTAGTTCGATCCTCGGCTACTTGCATCCAGCTCCTGCCAGCCGTCTTGCGCAAATCATCACTCCACCTGGCCTGTGGACGTCCTACACTACGTTTGCCGAGACGCGGTCTCCACTCAAGAACACGTTTACCCCAACGGTTGTCGGTCCTGCGGCTAATATGGCCAGCACATTGCCACTTCAGCTTGCTAATCCTGTGGGCTATGTCGATCACTTTAGTTCTCTGCCGGATTACCTCGTTTCTAACACGATCTCTTAGAGAAACTCCGAGCATAGCCCTCTCCATAGCACGCTGCGTGACTTTGAATATAATACTTAATATATGCATGAATAATTGAATAGCTGTAATTGTATTCTTTCAAGTGGTTTAAGTGATGAGAACTGTAATGTCTAACTATATTAGATAATATTTTAAGAAGCCGATCTAGTATTCTGTAGGAAAGAAAAGAAATAAAGACATATACAGCTGAGGTTTCAATAAGGACCCTACACTATACCTATACATCTAGCTTGTCTACTTAGACAAGAACTTGATAAATGCAATCGTTTAAATATCGATAAATAGTGTTAGATAAAGAAATCTTTATTTGCACGCCATTTTATAGAGTTACAGAGGGATCATAATAGGTGAGATATTAAGTGTAAAAAAAGCGGCCAAGTGCGAGTCGGACTCGCCCATGAAAGGTTCCGTATCAGCAAGTAACATCATATAAAAGTTCTTGTAGTTCGTTGTAACCTTCATCGATATTTTAATACTAGTATATTGATTGGATGAAAGGTAAATTGCGTGTTACGATTTATGACGTATTAAAAAAAAACTACTCACTAGATCTCGTTCAAACTAATTTTCGTTGGTAGTTTGCATGGTAATGTACAACATATATTTTTTTTTGTTTTATCACTCTCTTATTTTAGAAGTTAGAGGGGGGGGGACACACATTTTTCCACTTTGGAAGTGTCTCTCGCGCAAACTACTCAGTTTAGAAAAAAATGATATTAGAAACCTCAACATCATTTTTGAATACCTATCCATAGATACCCCACACGTATAGGTTTGATGAAAAAATATTTTTGAGTTTCAGTTCCAAGTATGGGGACCCCCAAAATGTATTGTTTTTTTTTCTATTTTTATGTAAAAATCTTAATGCGGTTCACAGAATACATCGACTGACCAAATTTCAACAGTATAGCTCTTATAGTTTCGGAAATAATTGACTGTGACATACGGACGGACAGACAGACAGACAGACAGACAGACTTGACGAATCTATAAGGGTTCCGTTTTTTGCCATTTGGCTACGGAACCCTAAAAAGGCGGTCTTATTCGTAAAGACCATTCATCATCATCATCACCATTTCCGTACGTCGCGCAGACGAGTAAAAGAAACTGATAAAACAGACAACATGCATAGTCTACAATTGTGTACTATACCTAAAGGTGCTCGTAAACGGGCAATTTTTTTGACAATTTCTTGCTTCAATATTATAGCACAGTGCAACAATTGCTGCAATATTGCTGTATAGCCTGATATTGTCAATGTATTTCATTATAGTTGTGAATATTTAATGTCTAGCCGGCTATATTGCAAATGATTTATCCCGCTTGCTTAAAGTTGCAAATATACTGAGCTATATTGGTCAAGAAAAATAGCCAACAAGATGCTATTTTTATAGCCCGCTTACAAGCGTCTTTACAACACAATTTCTGTTTGATTATTGTTTAGAATTCATACATGCTTGAGGTTTCATACAATAGAGATTTAAATGCAGTGTAGGAGAGTTTCCCATAGTAAAAAAGTGGCCAAGTGCGAGTCGGACTCGCCCATAAAGGGTTCCGTAGCAGCAAGTAACATCATATAAAAGTTCTTGTAGTTCGTTGTAACTTTGATTGGTGTTTTAATCATAGTGTTTTGATTGAATGAAAGGGAAACTGCGGTTTACGATTTATGACGTATAAAAAAAAACTACTTCTCTCTCTTCAAAACAATTTTCGGTGGAAGTTTGCATAGTAATGTACATCATATTTATTATTCTCTTATGTTAGAAGTCATAAGGGAGGGCCCACACATTTTACCACTTTGGCAATGTCTCTCGCGCAAACTATTCTGTTTAGAAAAAAATAATATTAGAAACCTCAATATCATTTTTGAAGACCTATCCATAGATACCCCACACGTATGGTTTTAATAATATTTTATACATTTTAACAATAATATCAGGTGACAATATTTAATTTCAAATATTTTCAAATTTCTACTGAACCGTATACAACAAGGTTATTGTTTACGGGTTATTCTAAGGAGACGAAATTTCGCTTCGAAATTTTTTTTGCTTTCTGTAATCGTTCAGTTCGTATCAGTCGACTGGCAGATTTGTATTAAGTTCGTCGATGCATGTATTTGTGCATAAAGTTGTAAAATAAATAAATATACAATATTACGTAGTGTTGATATTATAAACCAGTAGCCGTCAACACCAATCTGTGACCAAGAAAGTTTCTGTACTGAAAAGTCTAACATATCTCGTCAAAAAATGAACTAGTGCCCTGATGATATCAGTGAGGTTATTTCTAAAAAATGGATTAAGGGAACATAATGTTCAGTGTACTATTTAACTTCACGAGGGGTTCGTTAGTAAGGCTTAACCGAATAGGTTACAGAAATGTAGCCGAGTACTTACTTCACGTAGTAAAGCAATTCTAATCAAGTCAATAAATATTTAAAATATTTCGGATATCTAGCACAACAAAAGTCCTAAACTCAGCAGCAGCAATCAGTCTATGGATGAGTGACCGGTCACATGGATACCCCTCCGTACCTTGGAGAGCATGTTGAGGCATACTGTAATCATTATTGGTATAGTGATTACCGCATGAGATTTGTCCGGCACCAAGGACCGAAGGTTCAACGTAAACTGATGATGCAAAGACTTTTGTCTGAATTTTTAGTATTCTACCACAAAGTTAGACTTGGTTTTTGAGTTCCTGATAGCAGTCGCTTGGTGTAAAAAATGCAAGTCAATCCTACCTCAAATTGGTTTGGGTAAAGACTAGGACGAACAACTTGTCAAGGTTGAAATTATTGTAATACCTACTGAGTCTTTATTGTTTATTTTTAATTACGAGGCATCACCAGTTGATTAAAAGTCAACTGTTATGTATGCAGTTTTTGAACTATACGCAGTGTATTATAGTTTTATATAATCCATTTTTACATTACTGTCAACTGCTTAGCACATCATGACACTTTGAAACTAACAATTATAATAGACACATATTTGTATATAACGAAAGATAGGTGTTATCTTTTCTTGTTTTTTAAATGACAGCTGGCAATATCGCTATATTATTTTATAGATATAACAGCCAAGAATATGGCTATTAATTTAGTTACTTAGACAACTTGTTGACAACACAGCCAAGCACTTGACTATGAATTTTAATATTTTTAACTAGGTTTAGGGACAAAGAGGCCAACTTTGTCTTAAATTGATTAATTTAAGACAAAGTTGGCCTCTATTGTATTAGAATATTATTTTTAAAGCCTTGTTGGTGTGTGCGGCTGCTGATCAAGAGGTGTCGGGTTTGATTCCCGGGTCGGAACAAATGTTTGTATGATCTACAAATATTTGTTTCGGAGTTTGGGTGTTTTTTTTATATAATATGTATGTATTTACGTTTATGTATTTATAACAGTTGTATATCCATAATACAACTCGCAAAGTGTCTTTTAAATATAATATGTTACAAGGACTAAAATAATTGCAACATTTTTGTTTTTTTACTTTGTATACTTGTATACTACTTTGTATTATTATTATTATTTTTAATTAGGATTATTGTCTTTGTTTTTCTTTTTGTTATTGTAAGTAAGATGTATGTTTTTATACACTTAAATTAGTAGTATAAGACAAATGTATAAATAATCTAGCCTTTCTATCACATTGGGTCTACCTGTAATGATAGTGAGGGTAATGTAACTGAAATGAATAAAAATAAATAAATAAATAAATAAACAAGCTCTGCTTAGTTTGGGCCTAAATGGCGTTGTGTGCAAGATGTCCGTAATATTTATTTATTTTACTTGAGAAATGTATTACAAACACAATTTTTTCAATGCAGCACATCGAAATAATTAAAAAAACATCTGGTAAACACAGAGAAATTGAATTTTTCATGATTGAACAAAATCAATAATTTAGGTAATCCAGAACTTTTGTTAAAAACTTATCAGCTGATATTCAACTTAGTAATAAAATATTAGGTACTTTGTTCAGGAACTAGTACTATCCAAATCAATCCAAAATCCCCAAATTGGAAATAATAAATACTATATTTATAAATAATAGGAAGATATATACCATTGTAAAAAGGTTGTCACTGACTGGCTTCTTACACTCACCTATGATGTAACTGAGAATCTGCTTCATCCAGTTATATAGACACACACACACACACACACACACACACACACAAACACAGACACATGCTTTTTAATTATTTCATAACTTAGTGGATTTTGTTTCATTGAGATGAAATTGATTTAAAGTAGTGTTTAATAATTTAATGTAATTGCAATTGTTATCCAATTCATTGCAGTTATTTTTATATTTAATTTGTTTTTTTTTTCATAATTTTGATTATTTTTGTTTTTGTAATTTGAATTGTTTTGATATTCTAATTTTAAATTAACGCATTATATTACCTTACTGTGTCATAATAACAATTGCTGATACTTATAGCACAGGTTTTTTCCTTTTTAGGTATCAGCAGTTTTATTATTTGTGATCATCGGGATATAAAAATTGAAAAATTATTATGGTAAACTTATACTTGTACTTGTAAACAATAAATACATACTAATAAAACGTAATAAATAACAAACAATACGGTTTACAGAAAGCGAAGAATACCTTTCAATTATTGTGTCAATTTAACAACGAGATTAACGAGCACCGAATGAAAACGTCACGTGCTCGTTATTTTCGTTGACTTCAGCAAAGAATTTGATATATTATACTACAATATACTCGTAAAGTACAGTATGAATGTTTTGATCAGACTAGTATACAAGGTTTTATCTTCAGCTCCTCAACAATTACACTGCAAATAGAAACAGCATAGTAAAAGTGGGAGATAAGTATAGTACTATTATAAACACAGACCAAGGCACCGCTCCAGGCTCCGTACTAGGCCCATATGAATATATCATATATGGACGACCACAGGCCAGGTGCAGTGACGACTTGCGCAGGATGGCTGATAAGTGCTGGATGCGAGAAGCCCAAAATCGATGCAACAAGCCCATTTAAAACAGTGGACTGCTATAGGCTGATGATGATGATGGTATATGTCAGCCAAATGTGCAATGTTTTTGGACATATGTAGCTCTGTGTACCAGTTTGCAGTTGATACTTGTCTAATAGTGGCCGAATAAGACATAAAAACTGTTGAAAGGAAACTACAGGATAATTTTAATATAATGCAAGTGATATAATAGCTCATCATCACCGATGTTTGCACAGCCATCTTATCTGCAGGCCTAATAATATTTGTAATAACATGTCTTAGACAACCGTTTTAGTGGAAAGCCTTACATTTAACATGTCTGTAACAAATTAGGAGCTATACTTAGTAAATTATATGTGTAAAATGATATTTAAAATAACATTTAAAGCACTCTGTCACTGTCACCGATAAAACTTAAATAAAAAGAAAAATTTGCAAATCAGATTCTTAAAAACGATTGTCCTAAACATGTAAGAGCATGTTGTAATGGATACTATTATGAACTATTTTATTACTGTAAGGTACTCCCTATATAGAACTAAACCAGAATGACCATTGCGGGCGGAGTATTTGCACATTGTACAACTGTCTAAACATCAGCGAAAAGGTAACGCTATAGAATATATATTCTGCCTGATGAAAAGCATGAGTAGAATTCAGGAGTAGGGATCACCATCCTCATTGTGAGGTAAGGCCATTGCCTTACCTCACAATGAGGATGGTGATCCCTACGAGAATTATCTGACCTGACCACCATGGTATAGGTCATCATGCTGCATTCAGCATGATGACCTATACCATGGTGGTCAGGTCAGATAATTCTGCATCATTCTCCCGGCCTCTGCAGGCTGGGAGAATGATGCAGAATGATTGGGCCTCCGGTCTCACACTCACCAATGAAATACTACAACAAGAATGCTGCCATTATTAGGATGGTCTTCTGTGTGAGGGCAGTACTGCCCTGGTCGAGCCGGCCCATTCGTGCTTAAATCAGCGTGGCTCTACTACCTATTTTGTTGTTAATAATAAGTGTTGAGTAAGCGGAGAGTATACTGTAACGCTTTGTCCGTAAAAAAAGGAGGAGGATGCACATGCTCAATCATAAATAGTATGATATATCTTTATTCCTCGAATTTAATAGGAATAATCTAATATATAAAATTCTCGTGTCACAGTTTTCGTTGCCATACTCCTCCGAAACGGCTTGACCGATCTTTATGAAACTTTATATGCATATTCAGTAGGTCTGAGAATCGGCCAACATCTATTTTTTATACTTCTAGGGCGCGAGCGGAGCCGCGGGCATCAGCTAGTAAACTACTAAAATTGTAAGTAATATGATACTATTCCTAACTAATATGTCTAACTATAACCAGATACGTTTCATATTCGAATTAATAATCCTTATTTATTTCTGTATAATATTTGATTTGTTTCTAATAATAATTTAGGGTACCTACTCTTAACTATTGCCGTTTACGTTGTCTCCCCGCAGCATCGCAATAGCATTCATCCGTTAAACTTATAATTTATCTTTTTACCTTTTAATTATTTACAAGTAGTTGAATCAGTTTGCCTTAATTTTCAACAATTTCATTAAATATAGTATATTTCCTGAACCAGTTAAGCATATTATGATCATTATTTTCTTTACTATATATTATAGATCTTCTTATATATAAAATTCTCGTGTCACAATGTTCGTTCCCATACTCCTCCGAAACGGCTGGACCGATTTGTATAATTTTGAGTGCACATCGGGTAGGTCTGAGAATGGACCAACATCTATTTTTTATATCCTTAGGACGCGAGTGGAGCCGCGGGCATCAGCTAGTATTTCTATAAAAATATTAGATAAGGCGCTAACACACTTTAGTGCAAACAATATTTATAAACAGGAAGCAGTGGTTTTGAATTTTTCAAAGTGTATGTAGGCCTAGGAATTTATCGTTTTGGGGGGTTTTGAGTATTTCCACGGTCCATCCAAGGGTCCTGTAATGTCGCAGTAATGTCGCGCTTCGGGTTATGCTGCTCTCGTTAATTTTTTACTAATATCGGTTGGTGGTGTCGTTTTTTGCGATTTTTTTTCCTAAGATGAGTCCTGAGAAATGTCGGCATCTTCTGGCTATTAAGTCCAATGTGTAGAAATATCTGTGAAAGATTTACTTACAAAATTAATATAATTTATCGTTATTTGTCATTTATCAATGTTTAAGCTTCTATATGAACCTTAAATAGTGTGAATATACAATACATAGTATACTTTAGGGTCGCATTTATTGATGAGATATTGAAACAATCAAGTTATCGTCTACTAAGTATTATATAATACGTGCAAAATTGTAACACTACATGAAAGTAGAAGCCACATAAGGACTTACCTTTATTAGGGAGCTAACCTATTTGAAAGGTAAATTAATATGATACTGAGATAATATTGTAAGAACGTTTCACGTCTTAATTGAACGATATATTCTCTAAATTGAAGAGAAAGATTATGTAGGTATATGATTTCATTTATTTTATAAAATAACATTACACACAATCATTTAAAATGTGACTGTATAAAATAAATTAAAATGTTACGGTTTCCCATCAATAAATTTGTTTTTATTAAATAGAAACAATATAATAGGAACTTCTTATCAGTTTGAAATGAAAAAAAAGTTCATACTGATGAGCTTAATAGAGTTCCCTAGATAGAGAGGTAAAGCTTATACGCAATTACAGCGCGATGAAATAGAGAGAGCTCATTTTCTTTATAGTTAAAAACAGAAAAACTTCTATAACAAAACCAAATAAAATAACTCACAATAAATTACGAACTGAAATAACAATCCCAACTGAATAAAAAAAAGTTGAATACACTTCTTAGTAATCGTAAGAAGGTATCTCTATAATTAATTATTTAAACCAGCAGACTTATAATGTTGTTAACTCTTAAAATTATGTAATCAACTTAATCAACATAATATGTTTAACTAGCTTTCCGCCCGCGGCTTCGCCCGCGTGGAATTCGTTTATATCGCGTGACACAGTAAGGGTAGTTTAAACAATCTTAGATGATTTTATGTTTGATAATAAGGAACTTCGACACAAACTTTCGTGATTCAAATCACCCTTCTACCTTTATTTTCGCGATAAAAAGTAGCCTATGTTCTTTCCCAAGTTCAGTTCTATCTTCATACCAAATTTCATCAATCAGTTCAGTGGTTTAGGCGTGAAAGCGTAACAGACAGACAGACAGACAGAGTTACTTTCGCATTTATAATATTAGTAGGAATTACACCATCGGACAGTTGAGATTTCATCAAACAGAAAACACCCCAATTTTTTGAAAAAAGTTGATGGGTGAATTTTTGATATTAAGTCAAAATAGGGTGAAAAAATAAATATTTCAAAACAAATAAATTACAGTGTATTCGGGACATAAAAAGGTAAGTTTTTTAAAAATAATTTTATTTGTAAAAGATAAAAATAAAAAACCAAAAACTTGTGTTTTTGAATTTCTCACATATAATTTGAGATTATGAAAATAAAAAATCGGCCAAGTGCGTGTCAGGCCACGCACAGGAAAGGTTTTCTCAGTCACCCATAATTATCCAATGGATAATTGTTATGTTTACGTATTAATGCCATAGAATTTAAGCCTCTATTACTCCTGAACTAACAAAGTCATCTAATTCGTTATAGTTTTAGTTTAGATCAAAAAATCGTCTTAACAACCCTTTAATGTTTTCAAAAGACCTATACAATGATACCCCACATGATGGGGTAGCCGCGAAAAAAAAAACATCATCACTACGTGTAGGGGACGTACTCTAAATAAAAATATTTTTCATAATTTTATTGTAGCACTTTCTCGACGTAATTACAATACATATTCATGCAAAGTTTCATCTTTTTAGCACTTACCGTTTGGACGGTAAGTCGAGGACAGACGGACGGACGGACAGACGGATATGACGAATCTATAAGGGTTCGAAGTCATAAGCGTATAATTCGGAATAATAATAATTCGGAACCCTAAAAAGTTTTAGATCTTTTAATTACCTACAACTTTGCCATTTAACTTTTTTCCATAGGAAGTGTAGTTTTGCCGGAAATCGAGTTACCCGTTTTTTACCCTTTGTTTTATATATTTAGCCATCCAAAGTATGAAGAAAGTGACTCTACCCTGCCTGATGGAAAGCATGAGCAGAATCCAAGAGTCGGCTACTACACTTGCTGCGAATGCAGACAATAATGTATGGCGGCCCACACTATGGCGGCTTAGTGAAATGTTTTTCCACGCCTCGCTTATAGGACCCGAAAACCTCCCCCCCCCTACCCCTTCCCGACCTCAGATCGCCTGAAAATTATTTTTCCTTTCATTTTTATAATATTCTCCTCATTTTCCAATAGGTTTCATCCTACTATAATTTTACTTGTTTTCGAAAATTGTCTACTTGTCTAATGTCTACTGGTCTATATGTCATTTACAAAACAAACTATCATGATGGTTGCCATGCAAGTGTGTTATGCCTAGCAACCTGTGAAGTTTTGACAGGAGATAAACAGTGATACATTTTGACATCTACGATTTATGTATTTTTATAATCACCTAGCTTTGGCCTTTGTATCTCGATTATTGCAGTAAAAAGTAGCCTATGTCCTTTCCCAAGTTCAGTTCTATCTTTATACCAAATTTCATCAAAATCGGTTCAGTGGTTTAGGCGTGAAAGCGTAACAGACAGACAGACAGACAGAGTTACTTTCGCATTTATAATATTAATATGGATTAGTATGGATTAATTGGCTTCGATTTGTCCTAACATTATATTAGTCACTCTGAAAATAAAAAAATAAATGGTTTCGTGACATCACGCATTATTTGTATTAATGTATAAATATACCTTTACTTACTAATACAGATTATTGAAGATGGGGCACAAGAGTTAGGGAGTCACCATATTAAACGGTGCTTTTACGTAGTCTGAAAAGAAAATAACATCCCATATGACACCATTACAGGAGACTGCTCCCGGTAATAGAAATTTGCATACGCATCTCAAAATTTTATTCATAACGAGAAAATTGTTTCACATATTCGGCGGCTTGGAGCGCGCGACTAAATGCGGCATTTCTACAGAGATAGGACAAGCTCTGCTACCGAACGCACTCAAGCAAAAAATATCGAATTATTACCGAGCATTAGGAATTTAGGTCGCATTACCTGGCAACGAGCGACAATGATTATCACAAAATTCACATTCGAAAGATACATCTGTGAGCGTGTTCACTTTACTTTGTGATTCAATTTACTTTTCAATTTTAAATTCGGAGTCTAAAATAATGCTTGAACTGCCCTTGACATGACGCACTTATCTGATATAACTACTTATATGGCACAGAAAAGCGCTGAACCCATTTAATTATTAATCTGTTGAGAGAACTAATGCCGTTAACATGTTACGATAATTACAAAGTAACAACACGAAGCACAAGTACCTTTGACATTTCAAAGGTGTGTAATCCAACAAAATAAATAATGTTCAACTTATCTTTTATCAGATTGTATTAATTCTACAATAGCTTTTTTATTTCTAGTCTAGTCTACCTCGACCTCCATTCCTGCCACTCTAATAAGCGAGTAGGTAGAAACGGCACCGCCGCGTTTCCTATGAAATTACAGAGCTTCCGTCTTATGAGGTGCAACCCGTAGACCCAGACCGCTGACCTATTGGACGACAGAGGCCGGCCCTAAACTCCAGGGTTGTAAATTGACGCTATGCATCACTTTCTTAACTGTACCCCTTCTCTTCTTGGCCTCATTCTTGTCTCCTCTACTGACCATGTCATCAGCCATGGCCAGTATCCATATGATCCACTTGTTACCGGAGGAGAGATTGGAGTCACAATTATGAACTCAAAGTTAGTCCCGTAGAGACGCAGGTATACATAATTGACAGTCCCGGGATGGTGTCAAGAATTAACTGGACACAACTACCACAAATTCAATTTGATGACACCACCCTTGAGATCACTACAAGAGTCAAAAACCTAGGAATTAACATAGATGTGCCTCTATGAAGGATACGTAACTAACTTCCGACTGTAATTAAAGCTGCACTTGCACAAGCACTTCTTCTTCCAAATCTCGACTATGCTAATGTCAGCTATCTAAATCTCACTCAAGCACAACTTGATAAGCTTGACCAACTACAAAATCTCTATAAACGATTTTTATTTAGCCTACAAATTTAGCCTTGTACAACATTCTATGACCAGTCCTTACGGTTGAAGCTGTACGCTTGTTAAATGAATTACCAGTAAACATTAGAAAAACGCAAACATTATCTAGTTTTAGGAAAATGAATCAGTACATTTTATACTTATTAACTAATCAATTGCAAAATTTGGGTATTATGTGAATGTTTTAGCTATCATGATGTAATAGTTATTTAGAAATTAATATGTATGAATATCATTGGTATATGTATATGTAAATATGTATGGTGTATGTACGTGTACGTTTATGGAGATATATATGCGTTTCTAGTTATATTCATTAGTAAATTATATTTTTTCTAAACTCATTGCACCGTGAACTACTGTTCATCATTCATCATTCAAATCATTAAAATTATCCTAAGGTTGACTGGAAGAGATTGCTTTTAGCAATAAGGCCGACCTTTGTACATTAAACGTAAGTCATTTCTGTTCTGTATTGTGAATCTGTAACACGGTATACAAATAAAAAGTTATCTATCTAACCATCAATTCTGCCGATTGGCTTAAACCAAACGCAAAAAACTCTCTATCTAATATTTCGACCCGCGACTCCAGTATGTGTGATATTCGTATGTGGCCACGTGGTGTCCGTGCGAAGCAATGATCCCTAGTTGTCCGGAAAGCCAGTGGTCCCCACGATATTGCTGTGCACCGGAGTTGTCCCCCGTATAAGCGCACAAGAGAGAATTGTTCAACCTATTCCTTAAAAAAATTGGCCGAGTGCGTGTCAGGCCACGCAGAGGAAAGGAACCCTTCACCAATAATGGTACGTGGATTTAAAATCGTATCCAATAGCTAATTGTAATGGTTACGTATTAATGCGTTAATTTTGTATGACGTTTTCCAAGTAAGCGCATTTACAAGTTAAGCATCATCACAAAGTCATCCTATCCATTATAGTTTTCCTGTAAAGTTCATTATATTGACCACCCTCAAGATTTTTCCAGATTTTTTGAGCCAAACGTTGAGCTTTTAACCCTGGGGGGACGCCCTGTTTTTTCAAAGTGGAATTTCTCGCAGACGCACACCTAAATCAAAAAATCGTCTTAGAATTTTTTTTTTTTTAAAGTCCTAACTCCTATCTCATGATACCCCACACGATGGGGTAGCCGCGAGAAAAATAAAAACATCCCCACTTTACGTGTAGGGGAGGTACCCCAAAGTGAAGTGCTGTTATTGTAGCACTTTGACGACATTATTACAACACATGTTTGACCGTTTGGACGGTAAGTCGAAGACGGACGGACGGACGGACGGACGGACGGACAGACGGACATGACGTATCTATAAGGGGTCCGAGTCATAAACTTCAGAACCCTAAAAAGGCGACCGCTCCAATCCAACTATTTATCGACCTGTAGAAGTCATTCTATGCAAGGTATTCGAACGCATGATCGATAATGAAGCTGTTCACTACCTTCCATTCCTTTTGTCAAAATAGAGTCACCTTCACAGGCTATAAAATATTATTATTTAACGGTCTATTTTTCCTGATGAGTTGAACTCTGGAACCTTTAACAGTAGAGTGAACAGGTTTCTTTTGGATGGGCGTGTACCATCTTCGTCTTCATCTACACTTTCCATCAGGTGAGATGGAAGACTAACGCCTATTCCATTACAACAATAAAAAAAAAAGTAAAACGGGCCACTCGCCCATGAAAGTAGTAGCAAGTAACATAAAAGTTCTTGTAGTTCGTTGTAACTTTGATCGATGTTTTAATAGTGGTGTATTGATTAAATGAAAGGTAAATTGCGATTTACGATTTACTAGGTATTATAAAAAAGCGGCCAAGTACGAGTCGGACTCGCCCATGAACGGTTCCGTATCTACAAGTAACATCATATAAAAGTTCTTGTAGTTCATTGTAACTTTGATCGATGTTTTTATAACAGTATATTGATTGAATAAAAGGTAAATTGCGGTTTACGATTTATGACGTATTAAAAAAAACTACTTACTAGATCTCGTTCAAACCAATTTTCGTTGGTAGTTTGCATGGTAATGTACAACATATATTTTATTTAGTTCTATCACTCTCTTATTTTAGAAGTTACAGGGGGAGGGGGACACATTATACCACTTTGAAAGTGTCTCTCGCGCAAACTATTCAGTTTGGAAAAAAATCTTTCTAGAAACCTCAATATCATTTTTAAGACTTATTCATAGATGGACAAGTATGGGTTTGTTGAAAAAAAAAATTTTTGAGTTTCAGTTGTAAGTATGGGAACCCCCAATTTTTTTTTTCTATTTTTGTGTAAAAATCTTAATGCGGTTCACGGAATACATCTACTTACCAAATTTTAACAGTATAATTTCAATAGTTTTGTTATGTTTAGTAATATTAAGCACTGAATATCCACTAATATTCTAAGAGCCTAAACATGACCGTGACTTTCATGGAAATTTGGATTTCCATTAATACTAATGTAAACGAAAAGTATTTTATCCGTATCCACCGTATAGTGGCGCTACTCTAGCCATTATTACAAAAGCTATAATGTCATACTTCATAAATTATTTGAAGCAGCGATTACCCCGGCAACAAGGGTTAGATAACAAGAGGTTCTCAGTTGCCATCGTGAGGGTACCGTTTATAGCCATCTATCTATTTATAGCTTGGTTCTTAGCTCTAATATTGAATGGTTTATTATTTCATATTCAACTTATAACTGTTATAAATAATTTGTAATTTATTTAAATTTTTTATAGATTGGGAAACCGTTGGATACGGACAACTGAGAACCGATTGTTGTAGAGAGCCTTGAGGGGCTTATATCTAGCAGTTGATGTCTTTTGGCTGAAATACCAATATATATTAATTGTGTCTTTTTATATCATCTTTTTATGTCATTCTAGCACTGTATTTGTAGTTTCCCTAGAGAATGTTTTCGACTCAAAGGCTTTACGCGAAGGAACGTTCGGTCTCTTCAATTTAGCAAATAAATCTTGATCGTTTCTTTGCAACAAATCCATTCAACTAATGTTTTAGTAACCTATTGTAGACGATCATTAAAGGCTATTGTTGATGATGATTCTAAAAAGATTCTGAAATGGTGCTTATGCACAGAAAAAGTAAGAGGTAATATTCTATTCTAACTGACCTACGCAGCCCTATCTGCCCCTTCTGTATCTTCTATCGCCCGTTGCGTGATGTTCTACCGCGGAAACAAAATTGTTTCCCATGCAAAAGGGTTTAGTGAGCCAACCTTGATAGATTGACATTATGCTGTTTTTTAGTAATTTCAGGAGCATTTCACGAATCTTTCACCATCTACGAAACGCATGCAACAGAAGCTCTAAAAAGATATCATTTTGCCCGGTTTTAAAACATTTTTCGTGGTTACTCATCACCTATTGGTCGCAGCGTAATAGTATATAACCTATGGTGGTGGTATTAACCTAAGTGATAGTATATAGCCATCTGCGATAAATAGTATCTAACAGTGAAATAATATTTTAAATGGGATGAGAAGTTCCTGAGATTAGCACGTTCAAAACAACAAAGGAACTCTTCAGCTTTATAATCCCTACTATATTAAAAATGCCAAAGTAACTCTGTCTGTCTGCTGGCTGTTACGCTTTTACGGGTAAACGACTGAACCGATTTTGATGAAATTTGGTATGAAGATAGAACTGAACTTGGGAAAGGACATAGGCTACTTTTTACCGCGATATTCTATATCGGATACACGCGGGCGGAGCCGTATGAAAGCTAGTATTATTTATATATATACTAGCTTTCCGCCCGCGGCTTCGCCCGCGTGGAATTCGTTTATATCGCGCGACACGGTATGGGTAGATTAAACAATCTTACATGATTTTATGTTTGATAATAAGGAACTTTGACACAAACTTTCGTCCCCTATTTCAAACCCTTCTACCTTTATTTTCGCGATAAAAAATATCCTATGTCCTTTCCCAAGTTCAGTTCTATCTTCATACCGAATTACATCAAAATCGGTTCAGTGGTTTAGGTGAAAGCGTAACAGACAATCAGACAGACAGAGTTACTTTCGCATTTATAATGTTAGTACGGATTACACCATCGGAAAGTAGAGATTTCATCAAACAGAAAACCCACCAATTTTTTGAAAAAAGTAGATATTTTGACAGGTGAATTTTCGCTATTAAGTCACAATAGGGTGAAAAAATTAAATATTTCAAATCAAAAAAATTACAGTGTATTCGGGACATAAAAAGGTAAGTTTACACAAAACTTCGTTTAAAAATGATTTTATTTGTAAAAGATAAAAATAGAAAACCAAAAGCTTTTTTTAATTTTTCACATATAATTTGAGGTTATGTGAAAAAGAGTGTAAATAAAAAATCGGCCAAGTGCGTGTCAGGCCACGCACAGGAAAGGGTTCCTCAGTCACCCATAATGGTACGTGGATTAGAAATTGTATCCAATGGATAATTGTTATGTTTAGATACGTATTAATGCGTTCATTTTGTATGACGTTTTCCAAGTAAGCACAATGTAGAAGTTAAGCCTCTGTAATTCCTGAACTTACAAAGTCATCTAATTCGTTATAGTTTTTATTTAAAGTTCATTATATGGACCACTAACACGAATTTTTCCAGATTTTTTGAGCAGGCAGTTTAGCTTTTAGAGGGGTTGGATGCCCGGTTTTACAAAAAAGTGGCCTTTAAAGTGGAATTAGGAACGGATTCCTAAATCAAAAAATCGTCTTAACAACCCTTTAATGTTTGTAAAATACCTATATAATAATACCCCACATGATGGGGTAGCCACGAGAAAAAAAATCATCTACATTTTACGTGTCGGGGAGGTACCCTAAATAAAAATATTTTTCATAATTTTATTGTAGCACTTTGTCGACGTAATTACAATACATATTCATGCAAAGTTGCATCTTTCTAGCACTTACTGTTTGGATGGTAAGTCGAGGACGGACGGACGGACGGACAGACGGACATGAGGAATCTATAAGGGTTCGAAGTCATAAAATTCAGAACACTAAAAAGTTGTAGATCTTTTAATTACCTACAACTTTGCCATTTAACTTTTTTCCATAGGACTTGTAGTTTTGCCGGAAATTGAGATAAACCGTTTTTTACCCTTTGTTTTACATATTTAGCCATCCAAAGTGACTCTACTTTGCCTGATGGAAAGCATGAGCAGAATCCAAGAGTTGGGACTACCACACTTGCTGCGTATGCAGACAATAATGTATGGCGGCCCACACTATGGCGGCCCACACTATGGCGGCCCACACTATGGCGGCTTAGTGAGATGCTTTTTCACGCCCCGTCTGAGGAGGACCCGAAAACCTCCCCCCCTACCCGACCCCCCTCAGATCGCAGATCGCCCATAAATTATTTTTCCTTTTTTTTATAATATTCTCCTCCTTTTCCAATGGGTTTCATCGTACTATAATTTTGTTTTCAAAAATTATCTACCCTGGTCTACTGGTCTTTAAGTCATTTACAAACTATCATTATGGTTGCCATGCAAGTGTGTTATGCCTAGCAACCTGTGAAGTTTTGACAGGAGATAAACAGTGATACATTTTGACATCTACGATTTATGTATTTTTATAATCACGTAAAAAGGTAAAAACCTTTGTATCTCGATTATTGCAGTAAAAAGTAGCCTATGTCCGTTCCCAACTTCAGTTCTATCTTCATACCAAATTTCATCAAAATCGGTTCAGTGGTTTAGGCGTGAAAGCGTAACAGACAGACAGACAGAGTTACTTTCGCATTTATAATATTAGTAGGGATTAGTAGGGATTAGTAGGGATTACACGCCAACTAAGATCGTTCTTGTGGGTTTTCCCCTTACTTTGTCATAATTTCGATTTTCTTTTGTTACTGACTTGAATAGTAGTTGATACTCACTAAAACATTCGTATCTATAATTATAATTGAATAGATTTTAACAAAATAATTCAAATACTCTTTTATGGGTGCTCCCATTACTTTGTCATAATTTTAATTTTCTTTTGTTACTGACTTGAATAGTAGTTGATACTTACTAAAAAAATTTGTATCTATAATTATAATTGAATAGACTTTAACAAAATAATTCAAATACTCATTTTTTAAGTAAGTCATATAGACAGGTAGAGGTACTAGCTTCCATAATTTGAGAAAATTTTGAATGCTCATACGATAAGCATCTAAATCAAAAATATAACCGTTCCTTTCTCGATCCTGGCGATGATTGGTCACGTCCTGGGCGAGCTTTTACAGAAAACACGAATTTTCTCCGTGTTATTTTAAAAACAAATTTTATAGATAGTTATATGTAGCAAATAAACGCTTGAATGTATTATTTCAAATAGTGGGATTCACGGGTTTTGTATTAGAACTCTTTAGTTCAATACATTAAAACAAAGCTGTAGAATCTCATTCTTAATTCGGATTATTAACAGAACAATGCTATGCTGCTGCTATGCTATGAGAGCAGCACAAAGAATATTGGAGTTAGAACACTACAAAATTCCAAGCCCCTTTGAGCTTAAATTTCTTTTCAACGTCCACCTTTCCTCGTAAACAAGAAAATTGAACTATATTCATAGCTGGAAGCTGGAACAAATATGTTTATTATCATGTCCTTTCTTGTTAAACTAGTTGAGTCTCGCGGTGTTACTCGCGGTTCTTGTTGTAAATAGCGAGTAATATCACGGAGCGAAGCTAGATCAAAAATATTTAGCCTATGTTACTCCTTATGTCATCATCTAAAGTGAAAGTCCCTTAAGAATCAGTCCAGCCGTTACAGAGATTAGCCGGAATAAACGGACAGGCAAACTAACAATTGCGTTTTTGGTATACATAGAATATACTTAAATACTTTCATATGCATTTAGAAAAAAAACTGTTTATTTGATGGTAAAAACAGACACTCCAATTTTATTTATTTTTAAGAAGTTTATAAAATAACAAAAAGCATCTAAATAGAAATTATTTCTAGTATTTTTTTTGATTTATCGTTCTATTATTTTGATATCATAAATGTAATCATAAAGTAAAGTTGAAAATATAAAACTTAAATGCATCTTTATAATCTTAACTTAAAATGAATATAAATATTATCAATAGGTACTATCTTTAATCGGCTTTCCTCGTATTTATGTCGGTTATCGCTGTAGCCTATCTCCTTTCTCATGCCCTAGACTTAGACTCTCTAGACTAGAATCTATGTAACCATTCATTTAAATCAGTTCAGTACTTTTGTCATGATAAACGGACAGACAGCGAGAGTTACTTTGGCATTTATAGTATTAGTAAGAAAGTAAGGATTAGTATATTTTGCCCGTGGCTCCGCCCGCAGTATGTTGGCTATCAGGATACGCGATGTGCTATGTCCTTTTCTACGAACCAAGGTATTTCTATGCAAAATTTCATTAAAATTTAGGCAGTGGTTACGGAGAGGAGGGAGGGTAGGTGTACTGGCCTTGTCGATGCTTGCTTATGCTAAGAGATTGTGTGTATAAAACGCTGAGATAGAGCCAGTAGTGTACGACTTAGTGTGCAAAGCAAAGCCGTCTTGCACCTAAAAGTCTAGCTTACACGTCCTCCCTTCTATTGCGAATGGGCGTTACTCCAGTAGTGACCAATTATGTTGACTCTAATCGTGGGAACAACACGAATAATCCGATTTAACAAAACAAACCAACACTTCAAACAGCCCGAGTTCTAACTCAAGAAACACTCCTAAAAGAAACGTTCAAAAAAAAACCTCGCACTTACTCGCTCGGAGAAATCTCAACAGGTTCTATCTAATAGTAATATCTAATACTTCTGAGCAACTGGAAATTAATAATAAATTACAAAATATACAAGACCGGAAGAAATCAAACTGTGAAAAAGTAACAAGGAAAAAAGACTCCGGATAGCCCTGAGGGCACCAAGGATAAGTACATATAAATTGGCGAATCAAGGCAAATGAGACTAAGTCAGTTCAAAAGACCTACACAAAACGACCTAACATTTGTCCTCCAGTGACATTAAACGGACTTCAGTTAGTCAACATGAAGAAGTAAGGTATTTGGAGATATACCTAGATAAAAGACTCACATGAAGAAAACACATTTTTACAAAATGGTTAGCGATTTGACAACAGGTCATAAAAAAGTATCAGTACTTTTTTATGACCTGTTGTCAAATCGCTGAATGTTGAACAAAGAGTCGAAGTTGTCAATATCAAACAAAACACTAATCTATAAAGCTATAATCGAATCCATATGGTGCTACGGCTCCAACTGAGGGGTACCGCAATAAATTCAAATATCGTAATCCTTCATAGATATCAATCTAAAGTGCTAAGCTTGATTGCAAATGCATGG
Organism: Phragmatobia fuliginosa; assembly: GCA_932526445.1. Lineage (NCBI taxonomy): Eukaryota > Metazoa > Arthropoda > Insecta > Lepidoptera > Erebidae > Phragmatobia > Phragmatobia fuliginosa. Next base: position 5,944,874 of record OW052064.1, on the reverse strand, counting down.
TATGTATCAAATGGGAGATTGCATCACGATCTTAACATAAAAACAGTGAAACAGGAAGTAAGAGACAGTATGATAGCACACAAAACAAAAATTACATACCACCCAAATGTACTTGCTAAGGATCTTATGAATAAGTTCCAATGCCACGTAGGCTTGAATGCAAAAACCCACAAGATCTATTGCTGAAAAGCCAAGGACTAAAGCCGAGTAAGCAGTATTGTTACTGAACAATACCGAACAAGCCTAATATCATACAACCACTAAATTAATGCTCAATATCGACAGATAGTTTTTATTAAAAAAATTGAAATAAAAATCGGTTTAGTAAAAGCGTTTTATACAGACACACAGAGAGATAGTCTTAGTTTCGAATTCACCATATTGGCATGGATCCTAAATTTCTTACAAACATTTCATAACATAATAGATTAATAAAAAAATCCACAGCGTTGAGTTATTCAAACCTAACATGTGCAATGTATCCTCTTCACTAGTATTACTGAATTTACCATAAAATGTTATAAAGATAATCTAACAGCCATTTTCTGAGGGGATCATGTAATAATAAATTGTTTTACCCCGTACGATCAGGCATTCGTGTCGACTCCCAAGTCCTGTGAACGAAACGTCACAGATAAAACCTTTAAGGGACAACTGGAAAACGGCGAATAAATGTCAAGACTCTCGTATACATATGTTTAGCTTTTTTATATATATTTAACCTGCCGAAGTGCCTTTACTCCACCTGATGGAAAGCATAGGTAGAATCCAGCAGTAGGGGTCATCCTAACTGTAAAAGCAAACAATTTAGCATGTTGACCCACACTATGGGCCTCCAGTCTCACACTCACCAACGGAAAATACGACTACACGAATGCTATCATTTTTTGGTGCTCACATAGAAGTGAGGGTAGTACTCCGCCCGACTCATTTGTGCTGAATTCAGCATGGCTCTACTACCTTCTATGTAACCTAAGTAGGCTACTGGCTGGTGGTGTTATTGAAATGTGTATTAAATTTCAATATGTATACTCGTACCTATTAGTTTAGCGTAAATTTACACTTAAAGTCCAAGTGCGTGTCGAATCACTCATGTAATAGAGTTCCGTAGTCATCCACAATGGTAGGTGGATTTAAAATCGTGTCCAATAGATAATTATCATGTTCATTTATTATTAAATTTATTTGGCATAAAGTTTTCCAAGTATGCGCATTTTACAAATTAGACCTAACTAAAAAAGTGATCTAAGCCGTTATAGTTTTCTTTTAAAGCTCATAACATGGACTACAATCACATTTTTTCCGGATTTTTCAAGCTTTTAGAGGGGAAGGGACGACTTGTTTTAACAAAAAAATGTGCTTTAAGGTTAAATAACTCGCAAACGGATGTCTAAATAAAAGAAAAGATCTTAATAATAATAATAATAATAATAACTTTATTTTTTTTCTCACACACAGTTTACAATATAAGTATACAAAAAATTCACAAAAAATAAAAAACAGCTCACAAGATATAATCTGTGTGGGAGACTGGTATCTGTACTAGGATGACCTGTATTACAGATTACCAGCGACTCCCAACTCCGGACAGCGGAATGTATAGTTGGAGAAGTAGTGAGCATAAATTCAAATGGATAAATATGATGAGTTTAATTTGTGTGTGTGTGTGTGGTGTGTTTGTGTGTGTGGGTGTGTTTGTGTGTGGGCGTGTGTGTGTGTGTGTGTGTGTATGTGTGTGTGTGTGTTTGTATGTGTGAAGTTGTATGAGTGTGTACTCGTAAAAGCAAAACACTGAAGCACTGCAAGAAACAGATCGGGATAAAGGAAGTCATGAGGGCACACAGAGTAGATTTTCAGTTTCCTCGTAATTAAGGGATTTTAACCACATAGTGACTGTTGTTTTACACTTATATCGGGTAAGTTCGTAAATTGATTTTCTTCTATTTATAATTTTGTACAGGTACCCACCCAGAAAACCGTAGAACCGCCGAGAAAAAGCAGTAGTCCACTGATTGGAGTTGCCGTGGCAGATTTTATTCTTTAACCTTTTATGTATATGAGAAGGATCGTATGTGAAAGATAAATGATATTTGAGAATAACATTTAGGATGTATAACTGGCGAACTGTAAGGACATCGGCTTTAAGATAAAGGTCTTCAGTATGGAAAAGAAAAGGTAGGAAGTGACCAACCTTCAGTACCGCTCTCTGAGCTCTCTCCAGCTTCATCATTGCCGTTTTACATGAACCGCCCCAAACAGTTATACAATATGACAAGATAGATTCACAAAGTGATTGATAGACCAACCTTATTACATTTCTGTCAGCAATATGTCTCAGATTTTTAAAAACAAAAATCAGCTTTCTGACTCTTGATGTTAGTAGGTCGATGTGGTGATTAAAGCTCAATTTACTGTCAATCATGACACCTAGATACTTGACAACTGAAGCATAGGTTATATGTTTGCATGAGCAAGGAGAAGTATCAAAAGAGCACGAATGGGCCAAAATTGAATGGCTGCTCAGATCTGTAGGAGCTATACCTCTCATCGCAAACGGTAAGTACTTCGTCTTTTCAACATTGAGTGTAAGTCCATTGCTCTTTAGCCATGATAACACCTCACTGAATCCCACCTGAGCCGCATGAAAAGTGTCGTCCCACGAATCCCCACAGAAAATCAATGCGGTATCATCGGCGAAGGTAACGATTTTGCCGTTTTTGAGCTGAAGATCACACAGATCGTTGATAAACGTGAGAAAAAGCGTCGGTCCAATTACAGAGCCCTGGGGCACGCCCCAGTCAACCTGAAGGTCATCGCTAGTGACTCCATCGATCCTAACACGCTGCGACCTGCCGGTAAGGTAACTTTCAAACAGACTAAGCTGCGTGGCACGAATACCCATCCTTTCGAGTTTGTTTAGCAAGAGTGGAACAGAGACCGTGTCAAAAGCTTTGGCTATGTCAAGAAATATTGACACTACTTTATCCTTTTTATCTAATTTATTGACAATGTAATCAGTTAGCTCATGAACTGCGTGACTTGTTGAGATGCCACTTCTAAACCCGAATTGCGATTTGGAAAGGAGGTTATGAGATTCTAGATAAGCGGTCAAACGTTTATTTAGGATCTTTTCTAAAATTTTTGAAAGCGTTGATAAGATACAGATAGGCCTATAGTTATTTACACAGCCTCTGTCTCCACTCTTGTAGATTGGTATTACCTCGGCGAGCTTGAAATCTTTAGGAAAGACACCGGTAGTGAGAATCAGGTTAAACAAGTAAGTTATAGGTGGAACTAGGTATGGGTGGTAACGCTTCAGAAAAGTACCAGATATAGTGTCTCGTCCTGCTATATTATCCTTTTTTATGTTTAGTATGTAGCTGGTGACCTCAGCTTCATCAGTGGGAGTTAATACAAACGAGGATTGGTGGAACTTTAAGGAGCTTTCCGCAGTTAATTTCTTAGAATTTTCGGCAAGATTCTTACCAATGGAGACAAAATAACTGTTTATTTGATTAACGGAAGCATTTGGGTTTTGAGAGGATAAAAGCTCCGTGGCCGGATTGGTTTTTATGTTATATTGTGTAATTAATTTTATAGTATCCCAAAGCGCTTTGTTGTTAGTTTTTGTTGCTTTATTTAGTAAGTCACTTTCATAGTCCTTTTTAACTTTTTTGAGTAAGTTGTTGCAATAGCTTCTGTATCTCAAATACGTAACCTTATGCATTTCATTGAGAGGGTTTTTCTTAAGTTTTATATGCAGCTTATCACGATTTTTTATGCATCTTAGTAAGCCTGTAGTTATCCAGGGTTTTTGTATTCTTTTACGATTTGGTACAGTACTTCTACGCGTGTTTGATTCAATTTTAGAGGTTAACTTAGTTATAAATAAACTAGTAGCATAGTTCGCATCTGTCGACTCATAAACAAAATCGAAACTCATGTTTGCCATATCCGCATCAAGTCCTACGTAGTTAACTGTCTTACAGGTAAAAAGTTTCTTCGGTAAGTCTAGTTGTCTCAGGATAAGAAACACACTGTCATGGTCAGTAACAGACGTTTCTGCGACGTAGCAAGATGCAGACAATTTACTTTTTAGCATGATGTGATCGAGACTGGTTTTACCGTGTGTAGGAAGCTGGTGAGCAGGAAGGATACCGTGTGATGCTAATAGGTTAAGATATAATAGGGAATGATTGTCACCACTATTAGGGGAGATGTCTATATTAATATCACCCACTATTATTAAATTCTGGGCTTTTAGGTTACCAAGCAGTAGGTTGAGTGATTCAATAAAAGGGTTAACATTTTTATAGCTAGGCGGTCTGTAAATGGCAACCACAACGGTTTCACAGTCTAATGATAATGTTAAGCAATTAGCTTCTTGTATAGAGTTTTCCAGTATAGAAATATGTAAGGAGTTTTTGTAGTAACAAATAACACCCTCATTTTGTGTTAAGTGATTTTCAGTTTTTGCAGTGTTATATCCATCAATCATTGGTATTTGATGTGTATGTCGTAACCAACATTCAGTTAAAATAATGAGATCCCAATCGGTGCTAGATCGTTTTAATAATGTGAGCAAACCTGCAAAGTTACGATTAATGCTGCGGATATTCTGATGTAACACTTTTAGAGAAGGGTGTTGTTTTTGAATCAGCCTAGGACAGTCATCTATTTCACAAGTAGCAGCCTGAGCAATATGAAAGTCATCAAGATAGCCGTTAATTGTATTAGTATCGAATTTAAATAAATAAAGCAACAGTAGGTAAGTTCAATTTGTGTGTGAATAGTAATAAAAGGTATATGAGGTAGGTAAAGGCTGATAGTTTGATGCTATAAACAACTATTGGGTTTGGAAGTATATGAACTGTGACAATTATGAGTGTTAAAAACCAATAAAAATTACAGGAATGGGATAACCTTCTTTGAGGATAGTATAGGAATTTGATAGTTATCTGCGTGTGAGTGCCGTATAATGGAGTCGTGTAAGTAATGTGATTATGTATTATTGAGAGTGAACAGTATTGGTGTGTAAGAGTTGTGTGAAAAGTGTGAATGTAAATATGTAAATATGAAAGTTGATAATGATAAATTATTATGTGTAACAGTAAACTAGAATCCTTTCTATGTTGAGAATGAGTTTTAAAATAAATAATATTACGGAAATAGTAACAAAATCTCAATGTTAGTCACTTAGATAATAAATTCTTTAGATCCACTTCAGAGTCTATACGTAGCGCCGGTGAGTCCTGTAATCTCTTGATAAATATTTTTCCATACGAGGTCCAGGTACTGTGATAGTTGTGTTCTTTAATAAACTGTCTAGCGAGGTATGCCAATCTCCGTCCCATGCTTGTCAGAGACTCATCTATGTACACAGGTTTAGCAGGTCCCGGTAGTTTGAGATGTGTAGTATTGAGCTTACCATCCCTTCGTGCCCCATTGAAGATCCTGCACTGCTTCAAGAATCCATCCTTACAAGAAGTAGTAGAAAAATTTACCACTATATTACCACTCGTGTCTTTTTTTGTTTTTAAGCGTAAAACATCCCGAATATCAGAGTCAGTTATAGGGTGTTGTAAAACCTCACCCACGCTCTTTACAAGTGACCCAAGAAGAGCCTTATTTTCGGAGGGCAATTTAGGGATGTTTCTAATTTCGACAGAGGATGCACGGGAATTACGCTCAATTTGTTCTATCTTGTTCTCAAGTGACATTATTTTAACCTCATAAGCTTTATTTTGATGTTCCAGTTTTAACACCTTCGCAATTAGATCATCATATTTTGTCGACAAAAAATCTAAGCTTTTTTGTATTTCAGAATTTTGTTCCCTTACTACCAAAACCGACTCCATTAATTTCTCCAGTTTAGAGTTTTGTTTCACCTCGAAAGATTCAAACATATCGCTGATTTGTTGAGCGATTGAGATATTATCTGATGAATTTTCACTGTCATCAAGTAGTCTACGCTTTAATCTACGATTTATGTTATGGTCGGTATGGTCGGACGCAGGGTGTTCCGAAGATACATGCAGCTGAGGATCAGATCCATACAGCGATATCGGTGTCTTCAATAAGTTCGGGCGATTAATTGCCATTGGTGGGGTGCGTTTTAAAGACATTTTTAGTTAATACGATCAGGAACCAGGTATAAAAACAGTTTATTTACTCACGATGCAACCGATGCGCATGCGCCGTAGGTACAGTATGACTAGTGTACGTGATTGGTGTGAAGTGATGTCAGGCGGGGCTTGCGGATCCAGACGATAGAACAATCCACTAGAAATGGGCGTGTCGGTTACTCCCTCGCTGAGGTCAAGGTCGTAGTGTCAAGTAGCGTACAGCTATCTCCTTTCACCGATGTATGTCCCGTTCTGCACCGATCGTACACCTCTTCACTGCGTCTGCGCTCCGAATATTCACAGGGATTATTGCACTAATATTTTATTTAATAATTATTATATTTTATGCAAAATAAACTAGTAGCGGTTTACTATTAATACGACCGTACACCACGGTATCCGGAGGGGAGAGGCATCTTAGCAACCTCTCAATAGATTCAACAAACCTATCTAATGATACTCCATACCATGGAGTAACCATTAGATAAAACAGCACTTTGTCGACGTGATCACAACACATATTCATGCAAATTTTCATCTTTCTGGCACCAACCGTTTGGTGGTAAGTCGAGGACGGACGAACGGAAAGACGGACATGACGAATCTAGAATGGTTCCGACTCATGAACTACGGAACCCTAAAAAACATTTGTCTAAATTACTCCTTACTTTCACTGGCAGAAAGCTTATTATAAGCTTTCTGCCAGTGAAAGTCCCGTCAAAATTAGTAATAGAGCCGTTCCAGAGACTATCCGGAACAAACAAATAGACATACAACATTTTTAAGGATTCCTTTTTAGGGTTCCGTAGCCAAATAGCAAAAACCTGAAACCTTATAAATTCGTCATGTCTGTTTGTCTATCTGTCTGTCTGTCTGTCTATGCGTCCGTATGTCATAGCCACTTTTTTCCGAAACTATAAAAGCTATACTGTTTAAACTTGGTCAGTAAATGTATTCTGTAAACCGCATTGATACTTTCACACCAAAATAGAAAAAAAAGCAAATGATAAAACTAAAAAAACATATGGTGTACATTACCATGCAAACTTTCACCGAAAATTGGTTTGAAAGAGATCTAGTAAGTAGTTTTTTTTTAATACGTCATAAATCGTAACCCGCAGTTTCCCTTTAATTCAATCAATAAGCTATTGTTAAAACATCGATCAAAGTTACAACGATCTACAAGAACTTTTATATGACGTTACTTGCTGCTACGGAACCCTTCATGGGCGAGTCCGACACGCACTTGGCCGCTTTGTAAGTACCTACTGTATATACCTTCATACGCATATAGTAAAAATCTATAAATTCTCTCTCTCCACCTTAATGTTGTTGTTAGTTCCGTCTGCGAATATTGGCTCCTTTTCTGGCAATATTGTGTTATTTACATTTATATTTTGTAAAATCTAATAGCGCTGCTCGTAAAAGGCGACATTTGAGCCAGGAGTAGCAGATGGTGTCAAGGTCTAATATTTCACGGCAGATACCGCGTTATGTTAAGTTTCACGACTGGCATTGCTGTCGATTCAGTGAAAGCGTAAATAAAACGATGTAAATAAAAGTAAGAAATATCTTCCCAAATTTAATCTGAACAGCTCGTTTAGCGAGGCTAACTGGAGCTAGAGCACTTCATGCAGCCGCGAGTAGTATGATTAGATCCGCTTTGCAGTTTGGACAACTATGACTATGACTTAAGTAAATTATTAAAGAGTGCTCAATACTGAAGCAACTGAGCGCGCTTTGAAACGGTGTTCGTAACGATTAAGGTTTCAAAATAAATAAAAATTCGGACATCAATGGCTTTCAATCACAAACCTCGATCTTCCAATCCATGTAAAAGATATTGTTCTGTTACGGATGTCTGAATAAAAAATTTTAGGTGTTAGGTAGGAACTAATCTGTTCGCGGAGGTAGTAAAAGTACCTACAGAAATTATAGTAAGGTGGCGTTATTCAATATCTTTGAGTAATATCAGGCCAGTCTCACTTCTCTTGGGGGTTTCGAAAACGTAAGTAGGTAAGCACGAATAGATTATAATTAAAGTACTACTATCTACTACCTCATGTTTATTTGAAACATAATTTGTTCAATAAAGTAAAATACATACAATAAACATACACATAAAGTTTAATAAAGTTTATTTATTTCCTCTTTACAAAAAAAAATGGTTCTTACAATAGGTATATTTAGGGTCCAATACATGCCATTCAATACCACATTTGTGAGAGGCTGGTGCCTGTGATAGGTAGAAACCTGTGTTACAGGTCACCAAATAAAATACAGAAAAAGTAGTTTTTAAAGATTTAAATTATTTTTAAGAGCAGACAACAAAGATATCGTCAGAACAGATAAGAGTTACACGATAGACAGAGTCGCAATTGTAGGTAACTATAATCGCAGGTGATTCGGCGCTGTGCGATCTGAATTGAACTTAATTTTATGTCACCAAGGGTCCCTATTTCTTTAAATTACTTTTCGGAGTGAGTCTTCAGTACTAGTACTATTATGTATTCTGTGGTACAAGCTCTGTTTAGTTTGGGGCTAGATGATGTTTTGTGTCAAAATTCCACAAAATATTTATTTATTTTATATGATTGATTCTCAATGATTTGCAGGATCAAAAATCAGCTTTGGAGCACTTTTGCGGTAATAAAAGTCCTTAATGTAGGTACTGTAGATAAAAGGTGAAACATGTAAAAATACGAATAAGTATAGGAAAATTCAATCTCATGTGAAGGACACGTGCTCAGTAGTCGGTTAAGTGTTATGATGGGATAAAGATAGTAAGAAATATACTATATGACATATAATATTATACTGTTGTGGTTGTGTGCTTTGGTTGTATTGTTGTCAATTCAAAAAATTGGCATGCCGAAAGCCGAAAATTTAGAGAGAATCTAACGATACCAAATTCTATCAAACGCCTTGGCCATGCCTATCCATATCGTATGTGATGTACTCTATAAGATCATCCGTGGATCGGTAAGGTCTGAAATATATATTTCAGCGGTGGTAGTAGTTTGACTACACAGTTTTAGTCAATCGCTAGAACCGTACGGTGTGCGACGAGTTCTTAGCCAATCTTCTTCTACTCTTTTTAAGTCCTATTGCATTCCCATGTGGCTTTATTGTACGCTGCTTTTACGCTATTTTGATTACCATGAGCGTAGTCCCTGGCACATGCGTGGTAGACCCGTTCCTTACATTGTCCACGGGATGAAAGCGCATTGCATCCAAGTCTACTGACGAGTAGTTCCATAGTCGTCACCTTGCTGTAAATACCAATGTGGTTGGAGAACCCCAGAGGGGCGAAAACCGACAAACAGAACTGCGCTGGGTGACTCGTCAGCATTAGCAGGGGGCTTGACTGTTGTGCTTGTCTGGTACCCTAATGGGCTGAAGTACCATCTGGGTGAGGTAATGCGTGAGAGCGAATGCGCAGACAGTCCGACCCGCTTGGTGGGCGTTAAAATCTTCCATAAACATCAGTTCGGTCTAAAACTGCTCTAGAAGAGATTACTTACTCCGTTAGCCTATGTAAAGATGTAATTTTTCATTTTCTTTCAGAACTTGTGATGTACAAAGACCGAAGACAAGACCGACAAGAGACCGAAAGTCTTACAAATGATGATGATTTATTGGGACTTCAAAACGATAAAAATATTATTCTTGGATCGCAAAACGTTTCCCTCGAATTTATAGGTGTACCCAAAATAACTCCTTAGTCTGTAGTTAACCCTATTATCTAACTAAATTTGATGTTACAAATAGCCAAACTCGTCTAAGTAAACTATACGGTAATTGTTTCCATAAAACAAACTTTAGTACTAGTTAAACAACTATAGGTTTCTGTTATATTCAAAACTAGACTAAAAACACTGTTGAATTACTATGATTATTATACTTTCATAAGATACATGAATACCTTTAGTAGTTGATTTTGTTAAAAGGCTGTCTAACATGTACCTACACATGATATATTTATTTGATATATAACCCTTATTACATAATAACGCCAAATATATAATTAACTCTATATGAGAGACACCTCTACTGTTGACTGTCAGAAAACAATACTTTTTTTATAATGAAACGAGCCATATCCTTTATTTAGTTTTGAATTAATTAAATTCTGCTAGCAGTTTGGCCTGCGTGCATTTCGATTTTCGCGGTAAATAATGTGTCTTTTTTCAAGAATCAAATTCTATATTGTAAATTGCAGTTAAATCAGATCAGTGGCAAAAAAATCAAAGTATAACATACTGAATTACTTTCGAATTTCTAATACTAGTATGGATTAGGAGTTTGAATAACTGTAAACAAAACTGGCTAACAAGAGAATGTATAATCTCTAAGGTGCTCATAATCACTGATCGAATTTGCCGAATAGTAAACAATCCTACGATTATGCAGAAGCCATTACTTACATTCACATTTTATTTCTTGTTCATTAAATATATATCTATAGATATAAAAGTTGATAATTTATCGAACTCATTGTTTAACGGAGTGGAGTGTATCGGAAATAGATACCCGCTCGTATCTTAGCGACGACGATACAATTGTTCCCCTTAATTTGTACGCCTCTTTGACTTGATTACGGTGTTTAGAATGAACAGTTGTTTAGCTGATCATTAACTGTGTTTTATGTCGGGTATTGTTTAATTATTTATAATGAGTGTATTTGGCTGTTTTGTTTCTAACTTTCTAATATACATGAATTACTAAATTATCAATGGTAGTGGCGATCTATGAAGCTAATTATATAATACAAACTGACCGGTGCCCATTTTGTTAGCCGTTAAACATTTTCAAGCATAATTCGGCTATCCCGAAAATAGCCTATGAAACTCACAAATAATGTAAATAACGTAATAATCGAAATTGGTCCAGTAGATCCAGAGCTTACCTCTTACAACCACATAAACTTTACCTCCATATAATTAATTGTACTCATAAATACTAACTCAGTAGGTATTTATTTGTTTTTTGCAAAATCGCTTCCTAGGAGGCAACCGAGAGCAGACGGATAATACTTGCAACTTAATCAGTTGCAAGTATTATCCGTCGGTTGTCAAAAAAAAAATATGGAACTTTGCGAACCTTGTGAATTTAAGAAAATGTAGGAAGAGTTGGAGGCAGAGTTAGGATTTCGTTAACGGCTTGCCCCCTAGCCAAGTTAGAAACTTTTTTGTTTTCTGTTCTGTGTCTTTGTTCTCTTTTTTCATAGGCTAATGACATTCAGTCCCGTGATCAAAACAAAATATCAAATGCGAGATAGAGAAATGGAATAGAGAATTGAATGGAAAACGAAAAACCTTTTTGCAACTTGGCTAGGGAGGCTGATCTAATGGTGTATATATGATATATTATTATCTATATAAATAAATAAAATTGAAGTATCTGTATATAATATCAAATTAGCAACTTTTTTATGTACATGTAAGTATATGCGCTACCTGCACATAAAATCAGTTTTTTAAATTTTTGTTTGTCCGTCTGTTTGTTCCAGCTAATCTCTGGAACAGCTGGATCGGTTTTGACGGGACTTTCACTGGCTGTTAGCTGATGACCTAACAAGCAACTTAGGCTAGCTTCTTTTATTAGATTAGCTTCACTTCGCGCTTCGTATTTCGAACTATAACCGCGGGTAACACCGCGGGACTCAGTTAGTACATATAAAATTTAAATAAACATATGTCTTACCAAGATTTGATAAACCAACTTTTAAGTGGTGAAATTGGTTTTTACTGTCATATACTAGTACAATACTGAACTGTATAATTACGTAAAATGGAACACAAAGTGATTAATAAGACTGTACAATAACGAAACTTCTCTGATTCATTGAAATGCTCGTGTTATTCTCAGATTTTGTAACATGTAATTTCTATAAACAATTAACTTTCATTTTGTTTTATACAATACATTATGTATATAAAAGTATCTCTGTAGTATGTTCCTCTGTTCTCTAAGTATGATCCTAGTGACAGGGAAACATGTGCGCCGATAGTAAGTTTCAGGTTTTATCTGCTCGGCACAGAAAGGAAGAGCCGGACTGTTTAGTTCGAGAGGCTAAGTTGATTAAACATTAGCTTTTTCATATTTTACTTAACAAAATAATTGTACACTTTATTCAAGCAAAATAGCACAGATTTTCATATTTCATTTATATGTATATATATATTTATAATACGGAAAATATTTTAGGAGCAGCTCGTCGTTCACAACGTAGATTACACGGTGGCATACCCGATACTAAGAACAAATAACTGAACTCGTTACCATAAAAATGTACAACGATATTTTAGAGGAGCGTGTATTCCGCATTGGAGCGCTATCTCCATACTTTTCACATTACTTATGCATAGACTACAGATTGAAACGAGTCGCGTAGTTGCGCCGTCATCGGTATTCAAAGCCAACCTCGTCCGGCTTAACCGCAACCTGTCTTCTACCCTGATTGTCTACAAACAAAGAATAACAAAAATATATTGCATGGCGTTCGTGTTAACGTAGTTTTAATAAATTGCGTCCGACTCGATTGTTTGTTGACATTGCTCAGTATTCAATACCAAATTTATGGCTCTATAGAAAATAAGTTTATTCGAATTGGAGCATGACAATTGATTTTTACTTAATTACATGGGGTAACTTTATTACCGACATACTTGATTTCAAACATTAATGGTATGTCAAAGGTTTTCACAAAAATAAATGATTAGTAATGTTTCCTGCATTACTTGGAACCTTGTCATCGTATATCGTATCACTTAAACCAATCGTTTCTTAGGGTTTAGGCATATCCCTGGGATGTATTTCGGTCATGGAATATGACAGGAATTTATTTATAGTCCTTATAATGTAGCTTGATCTCTGTGAAAGTTGTCACTAGTGGTACATTTTTAGGTAGGAATTTTTATTACGGGTAACGCTGCGGCTTGAAGCTACTTTAAATAAAAGTGATCAAAGGGAGCTGATATCCTCAGCCCAAGTTATTTCTTATTATCAGCTTTTTGCTAGTGAAAGTCCCGTCAAAATCGGTCAAGCCGTTCCAGAGATTTACCGGTAAAACAGACAGACCGACAAATATTTCACATACATTAAGGCTACTGTCCCTAAGCGTGAGCATTTGTGATTGAACACCCAAATTTATATTTTACATGTACACATATACCGGCAATAGAAAGCGTGTTCCTTGGAACTACTGGTCCCATAAACTAGGATCTTGATCCTAGTTTATGGGACCAGTAGTTCCTGAAAAGAAAGAAACTCTTCAGGTTTACTATATTAATGTAGATAGAAAACACTCAAACTTCAAAACAAATATTTGCCGGGAATCGAACTCGAGACCTGATGCTCAAAATGAATGAAGGCAGTCAAATTGAATCCAAATTCCATACTAATATATTTCGACTGCTATTTAGCACATATGACTACATTTTTAGCGCATTGGTAGTGTACGTGATTACCGTGTATCAGTTCTTGGGTTCGATTCCCGGGGTAAGTCAATACGCTAAACCAACTTCAAGGAGAAGTTTTGATATCGGTTTATAAACGACAATTTTTCACTGTATATTTCCGACGGATTCCGAACTCCGACGAATTAAGACACTCCTCCTTTGTTAAAGTCTTTTAAAAAGTAGTTAAAAAAAGGTAAATTCACTTTCAAGTTTAAATCTTAAATACTGTCGTTATTCAATGCAATTATTGAACGCTGTTGCGGGCATCGATCATACGTATCGCGCAGCTAGCTCTAGCGCCTTGTCGCAGTAAGACATTTCCACATAACAGAATTATGCGATGGATTATGGCATGTAAATAAACGAGCAGTTGGCGTGGCTAGTGTCTATTCCAACCTAAGCAATAACTATGCGATTATCCTATTTAGGCGCAACAACAAACAGGCGTGACTCCGTTCGCATTTTTCATATTAACCAACTTGGGACACATTAGTAATGACTAAATTATTGTTCTTACACGTAATATAGGTTTACTTGACATTTGACAAGAGTCGGAAAGCAAACAGCTTTTATTAGTCTTAATTTGCTTAGAACGACGTTGAAGTATATGGTGTTTGATGTTGATGTTTCACAGTTATTGATCACCGAGTGTTCTTAGGATTACCTAAGACCTTAGACCACTCGGTTATGATCCCTTCTATATAAACGTTAACGCGGGTGATCAATAACTATGAAACATCAACATCAACTTACTAGATCTCGCTCAAACCAATTTTCGGTGTAAGTATGTATAGTAATGTACATCATTTTTCTATGTATAATATGTATGTATTTACAAAAAAAAAGTAGGTTTATGTATTTATATCAGTTGTTTAGTACCCATAATACAAGCTCTGCTTAGTTTGGGACTAGATGACGTTGTGTGTAAGATGTCCGAAATATTTATTTATTTATTTTTTTTATATACACTCATATGCAAAAAAAAAACGGGCGGTTTCGATTTTCTTCCTGACTGAAAAAAATTAAATACCAAAAAGGTTTTAATCATTTGAACATGTTACTGGCTAGTTTTAAAAGTGCCATAATGTTTATAAGAGCACCTTCCAAATTCAAATTTTTGACTGAGCCTGGTTTTCAAAGAAAACAACTTTTAACTACATTTTGTGGAGCGAATTCCCTATAGTTAATTAATATAGTTATAGTTAATCGACTCTAATTAACTTTTTGTCAATTTTTATTAAATTATCTGATGTCCTTGACATTTAAAAATATTGTTATTGCGGTGCTTGAAGAAGGTTGCAGCCAATGCTTCGTGGCTCAGAGGCTAATAGTGAGTCGGTCGACAGTTCAAAGAACCTGGTAGCGCTATCAAGAGACCGGTTCCGTTAAGAGAAGGCCTGGTTCTGGCAGAAAGACATGTACCGAAACACGGGATGATCGTTTTCTAGTTAGTCAAGCGTTGAGAAATCGCAAATCTTCTTATGTGGACCTCAAGAACAGATTCGAAGAAGTAAGAAATGTGCAAATTAGTCTATAGACGGTCAGGAGGAGGCTTCTCGCTGCTAATATACACAGTCATTGCCCGGCACGCGGCCCTAAATTACTCCGTGGACATCGAGTTGCCAGGCTTGGCTTCGCTCAAAATTGTGTGTCATGGACTCATGAAGACTGGGATAGGGTATTGTTCTCCGATGAAGCCAGGATATTTCTGCATGGTGAAGACCGACGTCGGCGAGTGCTACGTCAACGAGGAGAATGCTTTGCAGAGGCATGTTTTGAAGAAATCACTCTTTATGGAGGGGGCTCTGTTATGTTTTGGGCAGGAATATATTCTATGGATCGTACGGAGTTAGTCTTCATCGAAAACGGTACACTGACTGGACACCGATACGTAACGGAAGTTCTAATTCCTTATGCACAATCCGTTTTAACCGCTCTTGGCGAAAACTCAATTTTATGGACGACAACGCTCGCGCCCACCGGTCTGGCGATGTGGAAGCGTATATGCTAGAAGTCGGAATTCGTCGTTTGGAATGGCCAGCTAGAAGTCCGGACCTCAATCCCATAGAGCATGTCTGGGACGTTCTGAAGCGGCGAGTGAGATCAGTGCAGCCGGCTCCGCAGACCATCAGAGAGCTAAAGAATGTGAATACCGCGGAGTGGGAACGTATTCCCCAAGAAACCATAAAATATATACTCCCTAGCATGCCCAGACGAATGCAAGCCGTGATTTCAGAAAGTCACACGTCACACTCAATACTAAACTTTTATCTGCTTTTAAAGTATTCAATAAATACAAAGAAATTAACGCGTTTCATTTTTATTGAGCGAGCAGGTACAATAATAGTGTTTTGAGCTTAAACATTATTTCTCAATAATTTAATCAAAATGTTATAATAAAATTGATGAAAACTTTTCCTTCCTAATTCATTTATAAAATTCTTAGGATAACAATACCTAAAATTGTCAAACAAACAAATAGTAACTATAAAATAGCTTTTTGCTTAAGTGCCCGTTTTTTTTGCAAGAGTTTATATATATTTTTATTTTATCACCTTCTTAGTTTAGAAGTTACAAGTTACATTTGGAATTGTCTCTCGCGCAAAATATTCATTACAGAAAAAAATTATTTTATAAAACCTCAATATCATTTTTGAAGACCTATCCATAAACACGTATGGGTTTGACCAAAAAAAATGTTTGATTTTCAGTTTCAAGTAAACCCTCACCTCCCTCAAAATTTATTGTTTTTTTTTTCAAATTTTGTGTGAAAATCTTAATGCGGTTCACAGAATACATCTACTTACCAAGTTTCAACAATATAGTTCTTATAGTTTCGGAAAAAAGTGGCTGTGACATGCGGATGGACATACAGATATGACGAATCTATAAGTGTTCCCTTTTTTCCCATTGGATACGGAACCCTAATTATATGATATCTAATAATGGAGTATACGTAAGCTTTGGAAGCATCTACCTGGATAAAAGCTTTCTGGATTATGTATACACTTAGCTTAAACTGGATATTATCTATGAAGACTTTTATGTGATAAAAGTATATAACTTACACTTCTACATTTAGTGATAAATCCATGTTACAAAGTCTATCTTCGATTAAAATAAGGTCTTATCTCTTATACTCACAATTTTACAAAATATTTCAAAATTTTGTCTCATCTTGAAGACATCCGATGCGGACTTAAACACAATTCAAAGTAACTAAATATGTATATATTTGTGAAAACACAAAGTCTCAGTTTTTCTCAGCTCAATAAACTTGTATTTGAAGTGACGGGAATGCAAAATTAGGAACGAAAACATAAATATTCAGCAAGACTATATAAATAAACGAAGTTTGGGCCATTTATTCCGATACACCAGGACTCTGTGCACAGACTGGAAAAGTTAGGCGGGAACGGGATTTCCTAATGCGATTTTAATTCGTTCTTCCCGCGACGAAGAGGGTAATTTCAATAAAAGCTAAGTCAGAAGATACTTGCCTATGGAAGTTGAAAAAAATTATAAAATATAGGTAGCTTTGAATTCTTGTTTACTTTGTTTTAAACACGGGCTTTGTTCTAGAATAGCACCCAAAAGTTTTTTTACAGGAGATCACCACAATCATAATGAAAAACAAAATACCATCAACCAAGTGAACTAAGTATAAAAGAGTTACTTGAAAGTAACTATATAATCTTTTACATCTATTAGTAACGATTGCGGTAATGATCTTCTACAACTTAAACTATCTCCATACTAAATTCAGTCTAAATTGCCTCACCCAATGTCGACTTCACATACAAAACTTCCACTGCCCTTTTCAGCCGCTTGCAAAATTATTTCTATAATAAAATCTATGCCATGCTCAAGATATCTCTATATCAAATTACATCTTAACGTGGGACTGAATGCTCAGCTAGCTTTCAGTACCACACATTTTCACATTTTAATTTGGTTAGAATGCCACACGTTCATGCAAATTGAGAATATGAAGAACTTACTTAGAAAATAAGACAGTTAATTCAATTATGGCAGGTACAATAAACATTCAGAGGGCTTAATTTGGTAAGCTAATATGTTGCATATTTACATATTGCTGTCCGCTAACGTGACTTAAACTTCCTTGTATGCACATTCTCTTGAATACTCATTTAATTAAGTATTACAAATCCAGAAGTAAAACTGTATGAATATTCAGAGAGATTACAAATGCCGGTCTGTCTCTGTTGAAAGAATCCGCGATTGTGACAATTTTTTTAACATTTATAACAAAAAAAATCCTTTTTTTATATTATTATTTACAATGTTTACTCAAAGATTATTTACAATTTTATATACAAGCGTTAAAAATTCCTCCACACCATTGCTTTCTTTTAGTTCCCAAACGACTAGCAGCATTTCCACGTTGAATGGCAATTCTAATTCTTTATGCTAGAAAAAGGCCTGTCTTTTCTAGATGTCTGATCATGAAAAGCATCAATGAGTTGCTTAGCTAATTGTTTGAACATATTACGAGCACTCGGACCCCATGAACCTAACGTCTCTAAGCCAAACGCTCCAAAAATATAATGACCTAAAATATATATTTAATGCTTTTTCATGATATTTTTAAATAGCAGAAGCTTCTACACTTAAACTAAAACATGATTTTAAAATTATATTTGGAATAGTGTATATCGGCGCAACACAACATTCAACGACCTAATGAATGAAAATGAAATACTCCAATAAGAATAATAGTAGTGACGTCACTGTTCTTAAAAACATCACCGGGCACACCGTTTCGTCATGTATTTTTTTTAATTCTGACTTTAATTAATTTAATGAGTACCATATTTAGATTTATTTATTTGAGATTAATAGCCACGTTTCTCATTTACATGTGCATCCTATTACATTTGCACACTCAGTGGCTTTGCAGTTCTAGTGTTTAAATATTAGCTTTACTTTAAGAAAAGTAATTATCTTTGAATAAGAATTTTAACTCGATTTCAAAACGATAACCGCATATTTTCCTCTACAGTTAAAATCCTTAATAAATCATAACTCAGTTTAACAAAATCAGTTGTTTCGACTATACTTTACTAGAGACTTCCATTTCCAGCAGTACACTTATAGGCTATAGATGAGAACTTACCTCTAAGTAACAGTGTGGCGACAACGAAGAGTAGTAGCCGGACGTGCGCGTGCTCTAACGCCATTCTGCGGCCCATTTCTTTACTCACTGCACCGAATGAGAGCGAGCGAGCGGTGATCTGAGACATTCATGCTATGAATCCTGAAAAGATGTATAACTATGAATAAAATAACTGATAAAAGTAAAATTACATTATATAGTTACATTTACTTAAGTATGAAAATTTAAATTATTATCATACAATCATTTGGTCGAATCCAGAAATCGAAAATTGAGATGTCAACATAGGCTACTACAGCAGTTCTATGGAACTAATGCACCATCGAGGCAGTTATGGCACTTTTAATATAGTATTAGTTTAAGTTTTGATGGATTAAGAAGGCAAAATGTCGCCTCATTTATTCATACCGAGAGTGTCGTAAAAGCTGACTGAGGGAGCAAACTATAGTCTGCAAAGAGAAGAAAAAATTTAAAGAAACTCTTTGACAATACTTTTGGCAACGTCTTAATGTAACCGAAGATTTCCATTCTAAGTAGAGGCCTCTGACTAGCAGTTGATTTGATCAGAGTTTTGACACTTGTCTTATTTACTGCCAATAACTCGATCTTTAATAGAACTGATTTCCTGGATTTACTCGTCTTCCTACATTAGCAGGTAAGCTATTTCCGAAGTAAGTGTATTTTATACAAATCTTTTGGTACACGAATTAGGCAGGTAAGAAAATATTCCGTTTAGATTTTGAAATTCTGCCTGAAATAATAGAAAAAAAGAAAACGTGTGTATGCAATTAGTATGAATCATCTTGCTAAAAGATGGTTTTGATTAATACAAAAACAACAAATTATTCTTAGCAAAATAAGCAAGTAAATTAATAATATTGCCGCCATAAATGATGCATGATTATGAATCTAATTTAATATAACAGACTAAGCTTGTACTCTGTACAATATTGCCGGCAGAGGATCAGAAAAACCTGCCCTGTTTAGTTACGTTCACCGTGATTAGATGGGTATCCATTTTACCCAAAGCTTAAGCTTCCAAATAATCTCATTTACGTTGTTAGAGATTTAACAAATTTGTATACAGGTTGGTAGATAAATATTTAAATGAAAATTATTTTCGCTTCACGGGGTACGCTGTGGTTAAATCATATTCTAACAATAAAATACTCACGTTTGATTTTCAAAGTTCTTTACTTTAATGAGACTTAGATACTTAATCAACCTCTCAACTTCGGGGTTGTAATTATTTGAGCAGAGAGTTTGCCACCGCTTTAGAAATCCAAGTTTTGAGTATCATAAAAATTTACTGGATGCTTTTGTTGATAGGATTTCGTAAGCGAGTTTACCAAGAACTCCGATAACAATGAGTATAAAAATAATACTAGTCTATTATATTATTGATATGATTTATCTTATAACTTAATATCAGGTGATAGCAATCCTTACTAATAGTATAAATACGAAAGTAACTCTGTCTGCCTGTCTCGCTTGCACGTCAAAACTACTGAACAGATTTAATGAAATGGCATGACATGTGGCAGGTACCGTGTTGTACAATATTAAGATTAGGAATTGTAATATTTTTATAATATTTTCTTCTCATTCTCTCCCTAAGTTTTTTCGTTCTTCAGTCTGATATTGTACAAGTGACGTAACAAAATGTGTTAAAAATATTAATACATATAAAAATCGGCCAAGTGCGAGAATGATTCGCCCATGAAGGGTTCCGTATCAACAAGTAACATTATATAAAAGTTCTTGTAGTTCGTTGACCATTTGTGGCATGATAATTTTGTTATGAGCGTTTCTGTGATTCGGAGAGTCGCGTCAAGCAGTCGGTGTCGGTCCCGTCAGTTGTCAAAAGAAACAGTCGTGAAGCTTAGTTTGAGGCCCTCGGGGGATTTAAGTCCAGCTAGCCAGTCATGCCAGCATGGGTATGTATTGCCTTAACCTTCTTCTGATAGGAGACCCGAGCCCAGCAGTAGGACATTATGGGTTGTTGATGATTAGTCGCGTACTGACTAAGCGAGCGGCTTCACGATTCAGCCTCAGACATTTGACGCAGTACTCATGCTGCGCGAGGCGGCCTCGGTCTGTAAGTTTTCTAATCCGAGGCTTCCTCGCGCGGCAAGGCCGAGCCACCGTGAGCATCGACGCTCAGTTTAACTAAGTCGATTAGAGATAAAAGCGAGGCAAAACACTACCGTCTTAAGTGAGCGCGGCAAACGTGCTGAGGCGCCTTTGAGCATCGACAAAAACCGACAACGCTTGGCTCGGGCCGCGGCACGCTCGGGCGAGGCAGCGCGAGCGTTTGCCTCGGGCGAGGCACTTCTTGACCGACCGAGGATTTGGCTGGCGAGGCAGCTCGCTCAATCAGTACACGGCTATTGATGAAACGATTTTTGCATGTTCTTTTGTACCTAGATTCGATTAACACGTAATCCACTTTTTTTAATTGCGTTATCTAAATATTATTACACAGGTTTCTCACTCATAATACTCGTATGCTGATTCATTTCTATTCATTTGCTGCCTCGTTGGCGTCGTGGTAGTCTAAGCGACTGCTGTGCTTGAGGTCTCGGGTTCGATTCCCGAGTCGGATCAAACTGTTTGTGTGATCTACAAATATTTGATTCTGAGTTTGGGTATTTTCTATGTATAAAATGTTTGTATTTACAAAACAAAAGTATTTAAGTGTCAGTCAATCTGGCTTTCACAGTACAGGCTCGCTGTATAGATGATGCTGTGTGTTAGATGTCCAAAATATTTATTTATTAATTATTCTTCAGCGAAAAAAGAAAAAAGGCACACAATAAAATCTTCTTTCCATACTAATATTATAAATGCGAAAGTAACTCTGTCTGTCTGTCTGTCTGTTACGCTTTGACGCCTAAACCACTGAACCGATTTTGATGAAATTTGGTATGAAGATAGAACTGAACTTGGGAAAGGACATAGGCTACTTTTTACTGCAATAATCGAGATACAAAGGCCAAAGCCAGTTGATTATAAAAATACATAAATCGTAGGTATCAAAATCTATCACTGTTTATCTCCTGTCAAAACTTCACAGGTTGCTAGGCATAACACAATTGCATGGCAACCATAATGATAGTTTGACAATGACATATAGACCAGTAGACCTGGGTAGATAATTTTTGAAAACAAATAAAATTATAGTAGGATGAAACCTATTGGAAAAGGAGGAGAATATTATAAAAATAAAAGGAAAAATAATTTACAGGGATCTGAGGTCGGGAAGGGGTAGGGGGGGAGGTTTTCGGGTCCTTTAAGCGGGGCGTGAAAAAGCATCTCACTAAGCCGCCATACATTATTGTCTGTATTCGCAGCAAGTGTAGTAGCCCCGACTCTTGGATTCTGCCAATGCTTTCCATCAGGCAGGGTAGAGTCACTTTGGATGGCTAAATATATAAAACAAAGGGTAAAGAACGGTTTATCTCGATTTCCGGCAAAACTACAAGTCCTATGGAAAAAAGTTAAATGGCAAAGTTGTAGGTAATCAAAAGATCTACAATTTTTAGGGTTCCAAAGTTTATGAGTTCGATCCCTTATCGTCCGTCCGTCCGTCCTCCTTACCGTCCAATCGGTAAGTGCTAGAAAGATGAAACTTTGCATGAATATTTATTGTAATTACGTCGACAAAGCGTTACAATAAAATTATTAAAAACATTTTTATTTAGGGTACCTCCCATACACGTAAAGTGGGGATGTTTTTTTTCTCGCAGCTACCCCATCATCTGGGGTATCATTATTTAGGTCTTTTAAAAACATTGAAAGGTTGTTAAGACGATCTTTAAACCCATTTTTTGATTTAGGTATCCGTTTGCGAGAAATTCCACTTTAAAGGCCACTTTCTTTGTAAAAACAGGGTGTCCCCCCCCTCTAAAAGCAAAACGGCCGGCTCAAAAAATCTGGAAAAATTCGTGATGGTGGTCCATATAATAACTTTAAATGAAAACTATAACGAATTAGATGACTTTGTTAGTTCAGGAGTTATAGAGGCTTAACTTCTACAATGTGCTTACTTGGAAAAGTCATACAAAATTAACGCATTAATACGTAAACATAACAATTATCCATTGGATACAATTTCTAATCCACGTACCATTATAGGTGACTGAGGAACCCTTTCCCGTGCGTGGCCTGACACGCACTTGGCCGATTTTTACCTCAAATTATATGTGAAAAATTCAGAAAACGAAGTTTTTGTTTTTTTTTTATCTTTTACAAATAAAATTATTTTTAAACGAAATTTAGTGAAAACTTACCTTTTATGCCTCGAATACAATATAATTTATTAGATTTGAAATAATTATTTTTTCATCCGATTTTGACTTAATACCGAAAATTCACCCGTCAAAATATCTACTTTTTTCAAAAAATTAGGGTGTTTTCTGTTTGATGAAATCTCTACTCTCCGATGGTGTAATCCCTACTTATAAATGCGAAAGTAACTCTGTCTGTCTGTCTGTCTGTTACGCTTTCACGCCTAAACCACTGAACCGATTGAAAATAAAGGTAAAAAGTAGGGTTTGAAATAGGGGACGAAAGTTTGTGTCTAAGTTCCTTATTTTCAAACATAAAATCATGTAAGATTGTTTAATCTACCCTTACCGTGTCGCGCGATATATACGAATTCCACGCGGGCGAAGCCGCGGGTGGAAAGCTAGTATGTCCATAATTTTTAAAACCCGCAAAGCAGTCTTTCTATAGTGAACAGTTGTAAAATCATATGTAAATCAAATTTGTTAATTTACCTACCTTTTCATCCAACCACTTTGTCATAAATAGATTTATCAATCAGAGTACATTAAAAAAGATCAAAACCTTTTAAAGAGAGTTCCATCTCTAGCAGGCCAGTGTTAATGGCTGTTAATGAATGAGAAAACAACATACTACAGTGACGATATATATATGTATATTACACATTAATTAACCGAGTTATTTAGCGCTTTTGTTACATTTAGGAGTACTGACTTTTGGTTAGTTTCAATCGCCAATTTATAAAAGTACCTACTCTATTTAGGAAATTTAAAACAGTAACAATTACTCTTCAATCAACATCTCTAAAATGAAACACACATTATCATAACTTAAGTTTGTAACACGCAATAACGAACGAATGGAGTTACCCGGCGATAATGGGGATAAAAATCTAAAAAAAATCCTCGTCTCAGCAGCTGCTAGTATGCGGGTGAAGTTAAATAAAATGTTCAGGGTGCGCTTAATTGGGCTTTTTTCAAACATTAATCAAGTGTTACGTTGGAGGGAGCATTTTTATGTCGGCCGAGACGTGCGATAGCCACGTGACGGATGATATGCGGCCCTCGGGTCACACTATGAGGTGCATTCATCAGTACTGGATTTGGCCACCTATAAAAACTTAGTAACTCACAGTATTTTAATTGAATATATTATTTCTTTAATTGATTGATATGTAAACGTACTTATAGGGTACTTTCTCTTAGTTGACGAATGAGACATAGCGTATAGAAATATGACAATACCGAGCAATTAAGCACTTACATTTTACCTGACTGCGTAAGAAGGAGGGTAAAAAGTGTGTCTAGTTCTTTGGCCCAATACAAAACAATGCATTAGTCAGTCCAATTTTACATAGACATTGTAATACTTGTTTTTCTCTTTTCAGTTTAGTTTTAAGCAGTCTGGTTTATGTCTATAATTATTATTTTTATTTATAGTTACAGTATTTTTTACTTTATTTAAAGGATTGTTTAGGTAACGTCAGTTCATTTTCATAAAATTTTGCACATTAATGATATAAATATAATAATATGGATAACTGCAAGTGTACTTCCATAATAAATGTAATCAAAAATACATACATTTATAATCTTAGCTATATATTATAATGTGCGTTTTACTGAAGTTACAAGAAAGTTTTACCTCACTACTTTCCTGAAATTTCGAAATGCTTATATTGCTACGTTATTAATAGTTAGGTCGATAACATCTCCCTTAGGAAAGTTTTTGAAGAACGTTCAAGTAAAGTCCATACTGAGTTGGCAAAACAGTTGAATGTGCTTCGTTGCTAAACTTTTATCAAACATTGTAGAGTGAATCAGTGAACAGTCTATGAACTGACTTTTTTTTTAAATTTTGTCTCCAAATTTTCAATTTAGTTCTGTTCAACAATTTGGTTATACTCTATTTTCTTTTATATGAAGCCATCCAAAGTTAAGTGAGTCTACCCTGCCTGATGGAAAACATGAGCAGAATCCAAGAGTGGGGACTACTACACTATGGCGGCTTAGTGACATGCTTTTTCACGCCCCGCTTAAATGACCCGGGATAATTGTGGGAAGGAAACACGTGAAGCTGGTAGTGAGTTCCAGTCTTTGACTGCTTGGCATAGGAAAGAAGAGCCGAACCGTTTTGTTCTTGTGCATATTTCTTGCACTCTAAAGCGGTGACTTCAGAGTCCAGCACTAAAACTATTGTGTATTTTTAACCTCTTTGCTTGGGTATATCCAGGGGCGCAATTTTACAGGCCATAAGTATTGTGATCTTTTTCGTATATACCTATTAAGAATTTTCTTTAAACTAAATCACGGGAAGCCCCTAAAAATGTGAGATAACTTAATTTATATTTTTTAAGTCATGAATGGCGATACGGTGTCTTTCAGTGTGTTTGTTTTTGATTTAATTTTCCAATTCAAAGTATAGGTACTTTGAATTACAAAATTAAATCAAAAACATTAAATGAAAAATTAAGGAGTGAATTTAATTTTTTTTGCTGTCGAAGGCAACATTAATTTACATATATGAGCTATATTAATTACAACACACTCATCTTTATGGGTGTCGTACATTTGGTATTGAAGTCTGCATTAGCAATCGGATCCTAAACTTTTACTACATAACAAATATTGGCCAAGTGCGTGTCAAGCCACGCATAGAATAGGGTTTCATAGTCACTCATAACCGTAGGTAGATTTAAAATCGTGTCCAATAGACAATTATTGTTATGATAACTTATTATTATTAATTATTTTTGTACGATGTTTTCCAAGCTAGTGCATTTTACAAGTTAGGCCCCTATAACTCCTGAAATAAATAAAAATCAAAACTGCTTTAGTTTTCCTTGTAAATTATTTTTTTTTCAGATTTCTTGAGCCAGCCGTTTGGCTTTTAGAGGGGGGACGCCCTGTTTTTGCAAAAAATTGCGCTTCAAAATTGAATAACTCGCAAACCTTAAAATTAACACTTATGACGGATTGCTCTTAACAATAATTTTTTTTTTTTTGGACATCTGACACACAACATCATCTAGTCCCAAGCTAAGCAGAGCTTGTGTTATGGGTACCAGACAACTTATATAAATACACTAGTTGACCCAGCGGACTTCGTACCGCCCAACTTTAAAATTCCAGAACTTGATCGCAGCGCCACCTACCGGGTCCAATTGCGAATCTAAACCATTCCCAGATCCCCTTGAACACACACAAAAAATTTCATCAAAATCGGTCCAGTCGTTTGGGAGAAGTTCAGTGACATACACACTCACACAAGAATTATATATATAAAGATAAACATACTTTTTTTTGTAAATACATACATACTATACATAGAAAACACTCAGACTCCGAAACAAATATTTTTGAATCACACAAATAATATTTGTTCCGACCCGGGAATCGAACCCGAGACCTCTTGATCAGCAGCCACATACGCTAACCACTAGACCAACGAGGCAGTCAATTATTGTATGTATAAAAAGTTTTATCTGAATTTATCAGTGGAGTGTACATTCAGCAGCCTACGCACTACAAAGTTTATTTTGAAAGTAGGTTTTACCTGAGAATACCTGATTAATATTAAATTATTAAGTAATAAATTTGAACATATCATCGGTCACAATATTTTTCTATTGACGACCTCGTTTGTACAATAAACTTTAACGAGTAATGGAATCACTTTTAGCCTATATTAAGATAATGAATAAATAATAAATTTCCGTCTTCTACTTCCTAGCCTTTATTCCCAAGATTATTTGGGGTCGGCTACTCGTTCCAACCGGTTTTACCTGAATATCATTTTTTCTACATCGGACCTCCGCAACGCTGACGGAGAACTGAAATTCTATGGTTGAACTAGTTGAAAATATATTTGAGGACCCTGACTTCTCAATAACGATTGCCATAGATGTTCATGATAACCGAGGCCGACGGCTTATCGTGCTCCCGGAGGCTCGGGCATGTGTCACTGCGAAACTTCCATACTCCGGGCTTTTATTAAGAAATTTCTGTAAGAAAAATTCAACAACACTTTTGCCCCGATCCGGGATTTAATCCCGATACCTCTTGATCAGCAGTCGCATACGCTAACCACTAGACCAACGACCAATTAACCATTATTTATTCAATTTCAAGCTTTTCATTTTGCATTCCTCTCCCTTTTTACAGAAATCAATACAGAGTGTTATTTCATCAATTAATATAAATATACATATATATATTATATTATTCAGCGTGCATCAATTCCGTCTGTGTGGTGACGGATTAAGAATACAAAGTGTCACCACCCCTATGCATTCCATGGGTGTCGTAAGAGCCAACTAAAGGAACAAAATAAGCAGCTAACATCACTGCCAAGAAAAGGAAAACTTGGAACAAACCCTTTACCAACCCGTCTGGCAAGCGTAGTATAGTAGGCCAAAACCTCATTTCAAAGGATAGGCCTATGTCAAGCAGTGGACTGTTAAAAGCTGTTCATGATAATGATAATGTGCATCAATTAGGAAATTATTTTAATGTTTTACTAATTAAAATTACTAAGAGAATCCGTTTGACTGTACAAATTTGTTAAGACCAAGGCTTAGGCAAAGTAACTTTTGTTGGCATAACTTAAATGGTGTTATGTTTTTTTTTTCACAAGATGTTATTTATCAATTACTACTTATTATAACTTTTTTTTATACATCAAATTACTTACATTTACAATGGATAGAATATTTTTGTTGTCTAATGTTACAGAGATGCTTTAAATAAATAGAAAAACGAATCAAACTATTTTTGTTTGGTTAATACTTTAAGAAGAAATCCATGTACATATGTAATTAAAAATGTAGGAATTAAATATTATTACTTTACTAAAATAACGCATCAACCTAGCAACCGCATTCTGTTTTACGGTTTCGAAGTTTATGACTCGGAACCCTTATAGATTCATCATGTCCGTGATCGACTTACCGTCCAAACGGTAAGTGTTAGAAAGATGAAATTTTGCATGAATATGTGTTGTAATTACGTCGACAAAGTCTACAATAAACTTATGAAAAATATTTTTATTTAGGGTACGTCCCCTACACGTAAAGTGGGGATGTTTTTTTTCTCGCGGCTACCCCATCGTGTGTTTAATGTATATAGTGCTGAGTTTGGGTCTCCCTTAAGATCCTAAAATGCTTATTACATGTAAAGTTAATAATAGATTTCTTTTATATTAATTACCAAAATGTTAAAGTCCAAATTATTTAAGATTCAGTCTCATTCTCCTCAATATAAGTTAACACGTTGTCAGCGGTATCAGGCTGAAATGGCTTTATGCACAATTATCCTATGGTGCGGCTGTCAAGATTTTATTTATTTCGCTGGTGCAGGCTTTATAACTTTAGCCATTAATAGAGTTAAAAAGTGACAAATATACTAAATTTAATACTGTCTACCTGTATAGTACTCGTAGAATTTTAAAAAATCAGTTAATTTCGACCTGATACCGAACACTAGAATATTTTTGCTGTCTAATGCGTTTATCAGGTCTATAGGACCTAAAACCGATGCCCGCATCAGAATTATGCATAGTATATATAGTTTTGTGACTGTAAAAATTTTTGTGCAAACGTTCAGTTTTATTTGAAAATAGTTTCAAATAAAACTAGAAATCATCATTTTTCAATCAAGAAGCCGTGGAAGCAAATTTTAATATGACTAATGCTCTATAAGACAGCAAACAACAAGATCAACCAGGTACAAATTCTTGAATTTTCCAGAAAGATATTTCCAAACACTATACATTATTTCAGAACACAATATAATGATATTTCCGAAATGGGCGAAAAAAAATGGTAAGTTGTTATGATGAATTACGATCAGCAGGAAAAGCAGCCAAGAAAGTAAAAAAAAAGAGAAAACTACTTTGTGATAATTGCCAAATAACTTTGTGTAAAAATTTTAAAATCAAAATCATGTTCCTAATTCTAAATTATTCTTATTACACTATTAACATTTTTATTATAATACTTTCATTTTCATTACATATTTCTGTCTTGTCTTTATCATTGACATTAATTATTTATTGACTAAGTTGCAAGAATAAAATAACTGGTATATAAAGAATAAATAACTAAATAAATAGTTAATGGTGGGTATCGACGTTTTATTTTAAGTAACTGTGATTTTATCGATAAGAAACTCGAACAATGTGGTTAGCAGGGAGTTTACTTAAATTGATCCCGTTACAATTTAAACAGTAAATATTTTTCGGACATTTTCCACACAACGTTATCTAGTCCCAAACTAAGCAGAGTTTGTATTATGGGTAGTAGATAACTGATGTAAATACATAAACATACTTTTTTTGTAAATAAATACATATTATGCATAGAAAACACCAACTCCGATACTAATATTTGCGGATCACACAAAAATCACCGAGGCAGTCAAGCCGAAGCGGAGCAGTTCATGAATTCTTTAAAAAAAGCCTTCAGTATTAAAAATAGGTGTTGAAGCTTCTTTGACTCGGAAAAACGTGTGCATAGATCTTTCCAGATACCGCTGTTATAAAAATTTACAGATAAAGTCTTAAAGCAGCTTTAAACAACACGAATGGCAAGTCACTACTTTTGGACGCCGCAATCAATGTTTTTTTATTATATTAACCTGATCAAAAGTTTAAGAATAATAATAAATTTACCTATTAGCTCAGTAACATTAACTTATTATTTATTTATGAGAGCTAGAATAAAATGCAGACTAATAATATTTTCATTTACAGTTGAAAATTAAAAAAAATATTTTACCAAACAAGCAGAATGTTTCTAAACATTAAAATTTTACAATTGAAAGGTTGTTACTTTAAGGTATACTCTATTTGACTATAAAAAACAGCTTTAATATTTTTTGATATTACCATCGTTACAATTCCGCTTTTTTGTTGGCTTTTCTTCATAATTTGCATAATACAGAAATAAAATACGACTCGCAAATTAGTTTATTTTAAATTTCAAACCTTTGAAGTTGAGTTAGTTATTATTAGTTAACATATCAACATTATTCTCATCGTTATATACATACATACATAGATGTGTATTAACATCTGTTAAACCGGCCACAAAATCACAATCGACTTTATTGTGTCATAATTACGCGAATAAATGCACGGGAGCGTCTCACGATGTGCATACATTCCTGCAAAGAACTTACGACTGATGTTTATCGACAGACTCTTGCATGAAGACATACTACATCTTAATTATAAATTCTTTGACTCGGTCATCGCAAATACTGAATTTAATTAAATAATTGGAAAATTGATTTTATATGCATCATTTATTTGCATAATATAATGAGTTATTTACCTTACCTAATAATTATGTAATAGTACTCTAGTTTTTTTTTATATAGAAGAAGGTTTGGTATTTTTCAGAATTCGTCTGAAACTGGCAGTACCAACTGATTGTATGGCAAGGCCTTATCATGGAACTACAGGTTTAACTTTTTAAATTACGGCAAAAAAGATATTAATTTATTCATTCCTTAGTAGACTTCTTACGCTATCCGACCAGGTTATAAACACTTTTTATAATGAAACGGATATCCTTAATCAATCATAGTTTTAAAAGCAGCCAAGAGCGTGTCAGACCTCACATAGAGTAGGGTTCTGTAGTCACCCATAATGACCCGAATTGGTGTTGGTCGAGTCGGACCAAGTGCATGATCTACAGATATATTAATATATGTATGTTTTACAATTTTTTAATATCTCTTTCAGTTATTCTAGATTTCATAGTACAAGCTCTGCTTAGTTTGAAAGCTAGATGGCGTTGTGTGTTACATGTCCGAAATATTTATATTCATATATATTTCATTTACGACTCACGACCAGGAAGTAACAAAAATGTTCATGAAGGTAACACACTTCAGTTTTAAACTGTATGCTTGGTTTCAATTCTAAATTTGCATAGCTTTTAAAGGCACTCGGTGTTTAGTAGGTACAAAGTGTCCCACTGTGCATTTATACATTTAATTATGTACACATAGCTATATACAGTAGTTTGTTTCTAGTGTTTTTGCTTAGGGATTGCTCAGGTAATACTCATATACTCGTAGCACAGTAGGGAATAGCTGTAGGCGGCCACGACCGCGTCGTCTGATTGCTTTGTCCGACTAATCTGACGACGCGGACTTTAAATGTAGGTTTAAAGATTTCCCATCGCAAAAAAGATGTGGCAACTCCCCTCCGGTCCGTTAGCCCGTGTTGATATATAGGTGATCGATAAATAGTAATGAAGTAGAAGAAGAAGAATTAGTTCTGTAAGTGGTTATATCGGAACTTGATTTTGTTGATGACAGTAACACTATGAAGTTTATTTACAATGACTGAATAATTTGAAATCTCTTTCGGGTGGTCTAAAAAACTGCGCGTGAGTTGTGGCATGCGTATGATGTAAAAATAAGTAATAATAACAAGCGAGGCATGCGCGCATGCGCTATTACGACGCTTCGCGGTCGCTACGGTAAACATGGCTTCCGTACGACTTCCTACGATATCAGATACAACGGCCTATTTGTGTTACAAGTGTCGTGGAAAATGTGGCGACCGAATAATTCTCACTTCCTTAGCTAATATCTTCGTTCTACGTGGAAAGTTATGATCAGATTAAAGTACACTACAGTTCTCGTGAAATACATTTATGGTACAAAGATTAGAAATTATACAACGGAAAGACGATGTTATACTATGAAACTTTGGTTCTGAGCTTTAATTCAAGAATCAAGCTAAGACTAACAACCAACTGGCAGTAAAAGCAACTCGTTAAAGTTGGAAGCG
The DNA here is from genome assembly GCA_932526445.1 of Phragmatobia fuliginosa. Classification (NCBI taxonomy): domain Eukaryota; kingdom Metazoa; phylum Arthropoda; class Insecta; order Lepidoptera; family Erebidae; genus Phragmatobia; species Phragmatobia fuliginosa. Next base: position 5,913,057 of record OW052064.1, on the reverse strand, counting down.
AGCTTATTTAGATAAGAAGTGGAAGAAAATAAGTATCGGTACGCATTGAATCTAACTACACTTACAAACAGATGACTTTATTACAGGAGCTGTGCGTTCACTAGATACGTATTTTATCAGCTCGTGTGATACCAATACCTTTATCAAATGAGCTTTTCAGAAATTGTTGCTTACTTACACGTTGGAGTATTACACTAGCGTTGAAATAGTACAGAACATGCTTTAAATATCTAAACTTTATACGAGTATTAGTACCAACAGGGTACTATTTAAAGTATATATTTATTTATGTGTTATCGCAGCCCACTTCTAGACATAAGCTTCTCCCATTGCACACAACTCTGTTAGTATTTTAGCTTCTGTCATTCAGCTAGGAGCTGGATGCGTAAAGCCCAAATACGCACTATGGTTTACAGGTGCCAACTATTTTGCGCAAGTTGTCACACCACCTGGCCTGTGGATGTCCTACACTATGTTTACCGAGACGCGGTCTCCACTCCAAAAATGTTCCACCTCAACCGTCATATTGCCAGCCCACTGTCATATCAGCGTTCTGTCATGTCAATCTAGTGAGCTACTATTATATTTAAAATATCTGCCTATAACATAATACTTTTTAAAATTTTAACATATTTTACAAAACTTGGTTGGCAAATAGGAGACATTAAAATGGTCATTCATTTTGTCAATTATATTTCTGCGAATACAAACTTATTGGTGTACATAACTAGTATAAAAGTGAACTTCTAAGAATCTGGCTATATTAATTGTCCACTGTACGGTTGACACTTTGTAAAATCATCTTAAAATATTATTTTCCACATTCAGGCTATGGTATCCACATACCATAGCCTGACTATTACTGTGAAATTAATCAATGAGTCGTTTAATCGTCGGGTCTTCTCATCATCGATCCCACAGTGCCTAAAGACGAAAGTCTTCAACCAGTGCGTCCTACCCGTCATGACATACGGAGACGAAACGTGGACACTCACGGCACGGCTGGTCCACAAATTCAAAGTCACGCAGCGTGCTATGGAGAGGGCTATGCTGGGAGTTTCTCTAAGAGATCGTGTTAGAAACGAGGTAATCCAGCAGAGAACTAAAGTTATCGACATAGCCCACAGGATTAGCAAGCTGAAGTGGCAATGGGCTGGCCATATTAGCCGCAGGACCGACAACCGTTGGGGTAAACGTTGTAGACCGCGTCTCGGCAAACGTAGTGTAGGACGTCCACAGGCCAGGTGGAGTGATGATTTGCGCAAGACGGCTGGCAGGAGCTGGATGCGAGTAGCCGAGGATCGAACTAAGTGGCGTGCAATTGGAGAGGCCTATGTCCAGCAGTGGACTGCGATAGGCTGATGATGATGATGATGATGAATCAATGAAAATGTATGTGAAAAACTGTGCTTTATTTTAGCGTTAATAAATATTGTTATTTTACCTTAAATACCATATACATCCTACAATAACAAATTGTATCAATTTTCTTTTTCTAAGTTATTATTATTTACAGTTTATATAAAAAATCTGATTGTCGTAGCTGCTAGATCGTAATTGCTAGTCGAGATACAGGCTAAGCCAAGTGAGGTTAACTTTGATTATTTTTTTTACAAAAAGACTACTCGCGCATTTTGCGTCGCGAGGGACTTTACAAACATACATGAAACGGACACAAAGAACACCTATATATATTATATTTTTGTGTAATGACTGAACTGCAAATAAAGACTATTATTATTTTACGAAATCTTAAGCCTTGTACACACTAGTAGACCACGTTGCGCGATTTGTCTATAGATAGTCTAGAGACACGGTCTATAGACCGCCTAGAGATACCATTTTTTGGCTCGTCTGGCGTCTACATTACAATGTGCATATTGAAACGAGACAAAGAATTTCTCATAATTTTCATCTTCACTGTCCACTATGGAGGACATTGCATTGTGCGGAATTAGCGCTTAGTGATAATTAATAGTTATAGAAAGCGAAAACGTAATCGTTGGCGGACGCGAGAAGTGTTATCACTTATCACAAAAACAGTCGAACCACGCCACTCATAAGTTCGAGACAGACTGGGACGTCTCGTCTCTAGACTCTGATTGACGTCCACACTGACAAAATGTTGAACAACATGTCTAACGTTGCGTGAAGTCTCCCATTTCTGTCGATTGGTCTATAGACATGTGTACGTAGACAACCTTAGACACGTCTCTTAGACCAAAATCGCGCAACATTTCTACTAGTGTGTTTAAACTCTTTAAATGTGGCTTTAAGTTCCTGATTCCTGAGACTGACGTCAATAACGATTAAATTCAAATAGACGTCATCAATGGCGGGTTAAAATAATTATCTACCAACGATAATATTTTTTCGAACTTCAAGCTGGGCCCAATACAGCACAATGTTGGTTAATTAAAGTTGACAATTTAATCTATACCATTCTAATCTAATCTAATCGTACACCGTGCCTATTGTTATTATTGTAATGCACCGAAGATTTGAATAAAATGCCTGGCACTTGATGAATGCGTACTGGCATGCCAAGACCGTGACGATGGACGCTCTTTGGAGGAGATTTTCGTTCAGAAGTGAAGCAACAAGTTGAAGTATATTATAAATAGATAAAAAAACCCTTTATTTGTCTTACCGATTTACAAAACAGCACATAAATGATTTTTATTTAAAGTATAAAAGGCAGCCTAATTTAATCATATTTGTATTATGGATAATACGATATATTTTTTTAAATGTATGACATAAAGAGCCTTTTGTACAAATTATCAAACAATGTATTATATGTTTAACTGTTAACAAATATAACGTATCTATCTTTTATCCTTTGAGTAAGCATCTGTCATTCTCTCAGATGTCCTTCTTGAAATTTGGGTTCCTTATTGACAATTGACAACATCGATATAGAATATTAGACTTTATCGTATAAGAGAGTCTACTATGATATGAAATAAAATTTATACATTAAGATTTTATCTCTAATTTATCAACATTTTGCACTGTGTGATTAAAAGTTGATTATTCTATATAAAATATTAACTTTTAAGTTATTGGTGGCTGCGCCACATTTGTTATTTTTATACACTCATATTAATTTGTGTCAACACATTATATTTCATAACTCATCGCATCTATATACGCCTCATAACGCAACACACATATACCTGGCAACACTCCTTCCCCTCTCCCAAATGGCGCCAGTGACAGTTGACAAAAAGAACTTCGAATGAACTCAACCGCGCGCGCGAACAATATTTCAAAATAACGCAAAAGATTTTTAACTCAAAAGTGCAATGACTCTGTGTTGATCAAGAATACCGCCAAACGTTATCGTGTCCAGAAAGAATTGTCACAGAAAAACCGCAAAACGGAGGATGTCCAGGCGGCTTCAATAAGAGGTAAGCGCTGGCGCCTCCAGTTCTGGTCCCTACGATCCGGATCCCCAGCTCTGGTCCTTACGATCCGTATCTCCAAGTCTAATCCCCCATTTATCCCTTTATTATATATATTCACGCTAATTACTCACACTCAAATATCATTTACGCAAAAATCTATTGAAAAATACGCTACGCACCGCCACGCTCAAACTTTACTCATTCGCATTACACATATATATTGTTATTTTACAATTATTATACTCTAAAACTCAATTATCATACTCATTCTTTAAGATTCAAGTAATATTTTTGGTATATATTGCATATTTCAGAAAATCATTCTTTTAATATTGTTCGCCGCACACGCAAATACCAACCGACCCGCTATATTGAATTATCATTTCACCGCCATTTAGTAATTGTCATTTATTTTACGAATAATCATTTTTTCGATTCAAATTACTTAAATACGCATAATTAACTACAAATACTCTTTCCAATATGCCTCCTAAAATTGATAAAACAAGCAACGAAGATGTTATGTTAATCTTTTTAGAACAAAAACAACAATGTTTGTTTCAAATAATTCAAGATATTTATAACTTAAGCCTAAAGGTTTCCGACGATGTTACACGCACGCTATTCCTGTCTAGGGTTCAGTCTGTTGACAAAACGCGCTCAGATTACATAGAAACTGTAGATAAACTTATGATTGAGAAACTTAAAATAAATCCTGAGGCTCAGCCGAGTTATAGCATTTATAATACATTTGATGAGTTGTATTGTTTCATAAAACAAACGGAAATCACTCTGAGACAGGAGCTTGAGGTTCGAAATAAAAATAATATTTTTAATACAAAATTACCCCCGCTTCAACTTGTAAGTTTTGATGGTACGCCCAATAAGTGGCCAGTATTCTATGAAAATTTCCTCAGTGTCATACACACCAATACTCATCTCACACTCGCTGAAAAAGTTCAGTATTTGACCGGTGCCCTCTCCGGCAAAGCTCTCAATGTATGTTCTGGCATAACCGCTACCTCTGAAAATTATGAAATCATATGGAAAGCTCTTCTAGCAAAATACCACGATATTAGGATACAAGCCTCGGGCTATCTAGAACAAATGTTACAATTAAAGCCCGGCCAATCAGCTGATACTATTCTTGAAAACTTTTGTTCAGCCGAAGCCGCTTTGAATCGCTTGAAAATTGACAACTTGTCAGATTTCATTATAACTCACATCGCTTTAAGCAAGCTTAGCAAACCTATGCTTGACTTATTTGAACAGTCTAATAGAGACATAGAAATTCCCAAATTTTCAGACCTGAAAAAATTTCTAACCCAACAAAGTAAGCTCAATGCACTCCACGCTCCATCGACTTCTCATTCTCAATATAATTCGAATAACCGCACTCAATATAATAAATCCGCACCGCAAATGTATAAAACAAAATCATTCTGTGTTCAAAACGCTCCTCCTCAAACTTCAAAGAGTTTTCAATCTCCTTGCAAAGTGTGCAACTCTGTGTATTCGCACCCGCTGTTCAAATGTGAACATTTTTTGAAACAAAACACGCAAACTCGCAACGACATTGTTCGTCAACACTCGTTCTGTATAAATTGCTTAGGCTTTCATCACATAAATATATGCAAATCTAACAACAGATGTTCAATCTGCAATCGCAAGCATCATTCGCTATTACACTGTGACAACTATGACAATAATTCAAACGCATCTCGATTCCCGCGCGCTGATTATAATGATAACAATGATAACAACGTGCCAAGTTATCAACGCGTATCGACGGCGCAGCGAGACCGCTCCGCCCAAGCGCCGGTCGACGGCACGAATCGTCCGTCTCACTCGCTCTCGCAGCCGCCGCCTGCGCCGCGCCCGCCGCTCGTGAACTCTGCTCGCACTTGTGACGCTCCCTTAACAGAGCCGCAGTCGTCCACTTCGCGCGCTAATTCAAACGCTGAAAACAATAACTTCGCGATGTCAGTCACTGTTCCCGCGTGTATTTCATACAATGATACTACAGTATTGTTACCTACCGCGTCTGTATACGTGTATAATAATAATAAAGCTCATCGCGTACGCTTATTCTTGGACACGGGTTCTATGAGTAATTTCATTACAAAAGCTTGTTGCGAACGCTTAAATTTAAAAATAACGCCTGCGCCCTCTGTGGTCAGAGGTATTGGTCAAATAGAAAACTACTCTCTCGGAATCACGCAATTTAAAATGCATTCCCGCTTCGACACGCGCTGTGTTTACACGGTTTGCGCTCGTGTTATTGATACGATAACGGACTTCTTGCCCAACGCTGAAATTAATACGACGCAATTAACTCATCTGCAAGATTTGCCAATGGCTGACGACCATTATTACGCTCCCAGTGAAATCGATTGTTTGATAGGCAACGAATTATTCCCACTTTTACTCGGTTCGCATAAATCGACCTCGCCGACTTCCTCGGTCGTAGGTATACAAACCACCCTCGGATATGTCGCCATGGGAAAGGCCCAATGTCGCTCGCACTCGCTCACGCCAAATGTTAACGCTCACGCTTCTCTCGCGCAGAATACTTCTGTTACGTCTAACGCTCATAACTCTAAAAAGATTTTCTTCTGTCAAACAGAAGCGGTCTCTCTCGGTCAATTAACGCAACGCTTTTGGGAGATAGAATCTGTCCCCGATAAAAAACACTTTAGTCCCGATGACGAAGCATGTGAAAAAATATTTCAATCTACGTATTCGCGCGACTATACCGGTAGATACACGGTAGATCTCCCGTTCAAATACTCGCCCTCCGAGTTGGGGCATTCTTACTCGATAGCCAAGTGTCGTTTTTTAAATCTAGAAAAGAAACTCGACTCACATAATTTACGCGCCGATTATAATGCGACAATTCAAACGTACATTGATCAAGGCTACCTGTCCAAGGTATCAAATAATTTTCAAGACACGCAAGTTTATTATATGCCGCATAGAGCTGTGTATCGCCCTGAAAAGGAAACGTCAAAAATTCGCGTAGTCTTAGACGCTGGATGTAAGACCACTTCAGGCAAGTCACTTAATGACTTACTGTATGTAGGCCCGACTCTACAAAGTAGTATCTTTGATCTGCTTCTCAATCTCCGCATGTTCTCAATCGCAATAAATTCAGATATAGAAAAAATGTATTTTCAAGTCAAACTTTCTCCACAACATCACTCATTCCAACGGATTCTCTTTAGATTCGATAAAGATTCGCCGATTGATATCTATCACTTTAATAGAGTCTGTTTTGGCGTGTCTAGCTCACCTTATCTCGCCTTACGCGTAGTGCGTCAACTCGCCGCCGACAGTCGTGACTTATATCCGCTCGCCGCTTATGAGGCTGAAAATTATATGTATGTCGATGACTACGTCAGCTCTGTCGATAGCGTAGATACCGCTGAAATTATCTACAAGCAAATGACCGCCATGTTTAAATCCGGAGGATTCAATTTAGTCAAATGGATCTCAAATGACACTCAATTCCTATCGCGCATTCCAAACGCTCATAAAAGCCCTCTCGCTGTCAAATTCGACGATGATCCCAACGCAGATACCAAGATCGTAGGTATGCAATGGCAACCTAATGATGATAATTTTCATTTCAAAACAAATATCGATGTCCCAGAGACATGCACTAAACGCTCGATCCTTTCAGTAACCGCACGCTTGTTCGACCCGCTTGGTCTCATCAGTCCAGTCGTTGCTTACGTGAAACTGCTTATTCAGGAATGCTGGAAATTACAACTCGACTGGGACGATGAAGTGCCTGATTGCATTCTTTCAAAATGGACGCAGTTTATTAAAGAACTCCCGCAACTTTCAAGAATTAAAATACCGCGTCATATTGGCATAACTTCTACTAATAGAGTAACCTTGATAGGGTACGCAGACGCTAGCCTACAATGTTATGGGGCTATTGTATATATACGAGTCGACTCAGATGAAAACGCGACCGCTCAATCTGTAAAATTACTTACCGCTAAATCTAAAGTCTCCACTCCGAACAAAACTCTCGCACGCTTAGAACTCTGCGCCGCAGTTCTACTCGCAAAGTTGATAGACTCAGTCCGCTCTGTCTTCAGTAAACGCTGTAAAATAAATAAAATATACGCATTCTCGGATTCTACAGTGACTCTTACCTGGATTCATTCGCCCGCGCATAAATTTCATACGTTCGTAGCTAACCGCATCGCTCAGATAAATGAATACTTACCCGCTCCCCACTGGTTTCACGTTCGTGGTGTAGAAAATCCCGCTGATATAGTCTCGCGCCCTGTAACTCCAACAGGATTAATAAATAACACTCTCTGGTTCCATGGTCCGCAGTGGTTATCCGCTCCTGTAAATACCTGGCCTGTAAAAGAATACAAAATTAATCACAATGAAAATACGGAATCTCAAGAAACTAAAAGTACCTCTCTCCACGTACAAACTTCTGCTCTAACAGAAACTATTCACCCCATTCGCGATCTAGCCGAACGCTGCTCGACTTGGACGAAACTCATTCGCTCGCTCGTATACGTACTTCGCTTTTCAAAAATATTGAAGTCTCGCGGTTCTATAACTACAAATGATTTGGAACACGCAGAAAATTACGCATTACGCTACGCACAATCGGAATATCTTTCCCAAGAAATTAATGCGCTTAAAATGAACAAACCTTGTCCAAGTAAAGCCGTGTTAAAACTTAACCCTTTTCTCGACGATAAAGGTATACTCAGAGTAGGTGGTAGACTTACCCACTCCCACTTAGATTTTGATCAAAAACACCAAATTTTGCTCTCGGCTAAAGGTCGAATAGTGTCCCTTCTAGTCGATCATTATCACGCATCAAATTTACACACTGGTCCCGCATTAGTATTATCTCTAACGCGCCAAAAATATTGGATTCTCTCTGCCAGAAATTTAATTCGCCAAAGAGTGCATAAATGCAATTCATGCTTTAAGCTTAAACCGCGTAGTACGATCCCCCAGATGGGCGATCTTCCCTCTATCAGAATTTCGCAAGTTAAATCATTCGTGCATACTGCTGTCGATTACGCAGGACCCTTTTATATTACGCACATACGACGCCGAGGAGTAAAAAGCCATAAAGCTTATATTTGCCTATTCGTTTGTCTCACGACTAAAGCGCTCCACTTAGAGTTAGTCTCTGACCTAAGTTCAGACTTATTCCTCGCGGCGTTCAAACGCTTTATCTCACGCAGAGGTCCTGTTTCGATCCTGTATAGCGACGGAGGCACTAATTTTATTGGTGCAAAGCGCAAATTAAACGAAATTTACTCCTTAATACAGTCCACTGATTATCAAAATTATTTGAGTCATTATCTCACTCAACATAAAATTCAATTTCAACACAGCCCGCCTTACGGACCTAACTTCAATGGTTTGAGTGAGACAAATATTAAATCCACAAAAGCTCATTTATTCAAAGCTATCGGAACTCAAATTCTCACATATGAGGAATTTAATACAATTTTAGTACAGATTGAAGGCCTGTTGAATAGCCGTCCAATTTGCGTTCTTTCATCAGATCCTTCTGATCCATCCGCATTAACTCCGAGTCATTTCTTAAATGTAACTCCTTTAAAATATTTGCCCGCCGAAGATATTGATCTCACTATCTCAGAGAATAGACTCACTCGCTATCAGTTGTTAAACAGAATAGTCCAAAGTTATTGGAAACGTTGGAGCATGGAGTATCTTTCTTCACTTCAACAACGCGAAAAATGGAACTCTCCCTCTAAGCCTTTGAGTGTGGGAACAATAGTCATAATAAAAGATGATAACTCGCATCCTATGTTTTGGCCTCTCGCTGTTGTCATAGAGGTTTTCCCCGGAAAAGATAATATTATCCGCGTCGCTAAAGTAAAGACTTGTTCTGGAACTTATATACGTCCAGTTACTCGGCTCTGCCCGTTACCTACGCAATAAGTTTAACTCAAATGTATTAATTTTAAGTTTTTTTCTCAAAATGTAATTCAATTCTCATTTAGTTTTAACGCAATGTAGAGGAAACCTCTAGGCCCCCCGAAGTTGGCTGCGCCACATTTGTTATTTTTATACACTCATATTAATTTGTGTCAACACATTATATTTCATAACTCATCGCATCTATATACGCCTCATAACGCAACACACATATACCTGGCAACACTCCTTCCCCTCTCCCAAATGGCGCCAGTGACAGTTGACAAAAAGAACTTCGAATGAACTCAACCGCGCGCGCGAACAATATTTCAAAATTACGCAAAAGACTATAAATTTGTGACAATTTTTAACTCAAAAGTGCAGTGACTGTGTTGATCAAGAATACGGCCAAACGTTATCGTGTCCAGAAAGAATTGTCACAGAAAACGCAAAACGGAGGATTGCCCAGGCGGCTTCCAATAACGAGGTAAGCGCTGGCGCCTCCAATTGGTTTGGAGTATAGTGTGATCATTCTGAAATATGTTTAATTTATTTATTTTTTCTATTGGACTGACACAGTGCAGAGTCTATTGGGACAGCTAGTATTTAAATTTATAAAAGTTCCCGAAATTGTTACGTTAGGCATAACCTTCGACACGGTCGGACATTTTCGATATAAAAACATTCATTCTAATGTGGCTACAAACGTATTGTTACAAAATCTAATCGTTTTATTTTTACCAAATAAACTTCATTAACACGATACTAAGTATTGAATTTGTTTTTTTTACAAAATGTCCATGTTCACTTTTTGATGTCAAAAACTTGTGACACTTGAAATTACAAAGGGATCGTAATACAATATTATTACTTAAAAGTCAGATTTGCTTTATGAGAATTTGCTTGTGAGATATACTCAACAAAATTTAATAACATTAACGTTCAAGTGAGCCTTATGTATATAAAGCTCTTTGCCAATAATATAATGTATTGCCATCATAATAAGGAAACGACGTACGCCATAGCGGATTACCTCATGAATTAGTTAAACTCATTCCTACATAATTATTATTTAGCACCATCTAATCTTCTTAGTAGGTATGTTCTTCTAAAACAAGATTTAGAAGAAGATTTAAATTAAGTTGAAAAATGTCCAAAATGGTTTCTTTATTAACTTTGTACTCGTTCTTGCATATAAACTAAAATTATACGCCCGTGGTATTTTATTTCCTTAAATTAATATATATAGCTCTGCTTCAACCTTGAAGAAAATCCACACAAATCAGGACTTAACATCAACAAAATTAACATAGAAAATCGCGCATCAAAAGATTTGCTTACACATAATATTAACGTGTTAAACGCGGAGGAAGAAAGTCTCAAAGCTCGCATTTCTAATGAAAAATAATTTGGGTGTAGACATGCGGTATTAATATTAATAAATATTAGGTGACGGTTCGCACGGCAGTATATAAATCCGGCCCGCTGTGAGCCGTCACAATAGTAATATATTAGGACAAATGTTATTACAAGCTTGACTCGTTATGTTATTTTTATTCGTTCCCCGGGATAGGAATTAAAGGGCAAAATGCGCTAGCGGCAAGGCGCGAGCGTTAGCGTACCAGGGGCGATCATACCGCGCTAGCGATCGTCGACTCTGAATCTTTTACCCATTTCAAGTAGCATACACCACAGCACTAAATATCTCTTTAACTGGATACTGCACTATTTATAACCATACCGTTAGTAGATACTATTCTACCATGGGTCATTATTAACAGTATGTCGTTTTCTTAACAAGCTGTAAAAACGAAGTTCCTCATTAGGATGTTTTTTGGTAAAATAAGAAAAAACATAATAGCAAGAAAGATGCATCATCTTTGTTTGCAGTAAAATACGATTTTAGTATTCATAAGTGTAGTAAATGTATGAATATTGAAAATGTAGTATTATATAAACGATATGAAAGAATGGGTGTCTCTTTCTCCTGTCCTAAATCGTGTATGGATTATGTGGTGATAAAGAAATACACGACTGGTCTTCTTAATCCAAACAGTTGTAGAAAAAAGATTTATTCCTGTCGTGAATTTGAAAACCATATGTTTAATGTATTGTTTCTTAAACTTTTAAACTTATAAACGACGACATCGTTGTAAAGAGAACCTATGTCCCTGCGTCCTCGAGAATCAAAGTATTTTTATCGAATTTTAAGTTTCTTTCAAATTTAAAATATTATAATATTGTCTAGCAAGATAATACAAAAAAAGTTTTTCAAAGAGCACGCTAGATAAGGTACGATTTTTCTCTCTTTTACTGTTAAATCTTAAGTAATCAAAACATACTGTTAATATCTTACTACAACTCAATTAGTGTACCTCTATGCAAAAGAAAAACACATTTCATATGTTTTGTTTTCGACCAGTAACTTCCACTCCAGTAGAAGGTACATCTCGATTTAAAAATGTTAATTTTATTGAGCCCGTGGGGATGGCTGAACAGTCGGGCGTTCTGTCTGAGATGCCGTTCATAGTCTTATTTCGATATAACCTTTGTATATGATCGAATGATTCTAAAACTTTACAAACATTAATGTGGATGTCAATCATAAAAAATGTGATTCTGAGGGCAGAACTGACAGTGGTGATGTTAATACTTTTAGCTTTACTTACAGCTTTGGTTAGTTGGGCTTTCGAGACTGGGAACGCGGTTCCCAGTTATTTTTAAGTCGTATATTGAGACTACTAATAAAAGGAAAACAATTCATTCCTTGTCAATCGTTTCAGTATAATAGTTATATTTGCATTAAATCTTATTTTTTAAGACCATAGTTGCGTAAGACCCACGATTTTGGCTTATGAACGACACAATAACCCACAGTACTGTAGGACGGAAGTAATTTATACATGTACTAGCTTATGCCCGCTGGCTCCGCTCGCATCCAGATTTATATACATGCAAATAAATAAAATTGGTCGTTCTGTTTTATCAAATGATATTTTTTTTACATAATTATCAAAGTAAATACGGAAATACATTAAAAACGTTTTTAATTGTTTATTTATCTAATAATCTAGTTTGATTAGCCGATTTGATTGGATGATGATGACTAGACCGTTTTGGACAAATCTTTCACTGGAAGGTAGTTAATGACATGAAGAATAGCTTCGGTTGATTTTTCTAGAAAGCACCCCACGCTTTGTTACAATAAAATTATTTTTTACTAAGACTAATTTGCTTTTTTCAAATTATTATATTGTCATCGGTCCTCGATAAATCTACAGTTTGAACGAAATCTGGCCGTTTAAATTGGGTGAAATCGCACCCAAAGAAGTCGGTTAAAAACATACAAAGAAACATACAGGTGAAGCTAATAAAAGTGTGTAATCACTTAATTTGGCAGGATTGACTATATTCTGATTTATAGAAATATGTATTTATACCATAGTATAAGCTTAGTAAGAGTAGCCGATGATCGAACTGCTATTGGAGAGCCTATGTTCAGCAGAACTGCGATAGGCTATTGATGATAATAATGAAGCTTAGTGCACATATTTGCCTTTTGAACAATATTTAATTAAATAATGCAGAAATTTAGTTATGCTTTAGTTATTGCTAACCAAGCTAACTAATTAGTGCAAACATTCAGAAATACGTTTGTTTAAATATTATTTCGGCCTACTATGAATTTTGGTGATATAGAAATCTAAATCTTTCAGTTTAATTCATGGCTATAAAATACAAAGTTGTTGCTTGATGGCTTTTGTTCTAGTATAGTAATTAGTATCATAACATGTCCTCCAATAATCTGGTTGCTTAAATTCAGATTTAATAGCTACCTTATTATTTAATTAGCTATATAAGTGATATGACTGCCTTGTTGATCTAGTGGTAAGCGGTAAGCGTATGCGGCTGCTGATCAAGAGGTCCCGGGATCGATCTCAGGGTCGAAACATAATGTTTGGATGTTCTGCAAATATTTGTTTCATTGTTTGGGTATTTTCTATGTACAGTATGTATGTTTAAACAAAAAAAAAAGGATGTACTTAAATTACGATACTAAGAAATTTTATATTACATTCGATAAGATGTGTTTTTTTCCTAATATTATTTATGTCGTAGAGGAAAGGTGATTAATTAAACGTCAATCAGGGGTAGTGATGTCTGGTTACAGCCCAACCTTAGATGTTGGAAATTTATACATATTATCCTAATCGGCGCGAGATGTTCCATATTTTTTACAGGATTAGCGGTTACTCCGTAGTTCGACGGGTCTTCGATAGTCTGCGTTGTAGTACTCTTTGTGGCACTATATGTGGATGTCGCCTAATCAATCCTCTTCAAACCAAATGTCGATGTGATGATGAGTCAGCGGTATATGTTCTTTTGTGGAGCCAATGCCAGAACTGAACTTGGTCGAGTGGTCACAGTCAGAGATTTAGGTGTAATACTTGACTGCAAACATTATTTTATTCCCCACATGAATACTGTTATAAAGAATGCGTCTTGGATCATCTTGCCTACTCTAAGGGTATTGCAAAAAAAAGAACTAAGCTACTTAAAACATCTCAAATATTTCAGAATTGACTACCTTGAAAAACGCAGAAACTCATTTGATGTGCTATTGTGCTATACAAAATACTTAACAATAATATTGATTGCCCAAATCTGCTCTCAAATTTTAAATTTAACATCCTTCATAAATATCCCAGAAAACCAATTATGCTTCTACATCCTCCTTTTCGTAGAACAGTTTTAGGTTCTCACTCTCCTGTTTCACGGCTTATTAAGAAATATAATCACTGCAGTAATCAAACAGAAATTTTTGGCACTACATTTAGGCGATTTAAGGGCCGAGTCCAGATTCTTCGACTGATTAAACATGTATTAATTTATGTAACTAATAGGGATAGCCACCAATGTACAAACATTTATTTGCTCGTTTTTTGGACAAACTTTTCTGTATGTATTTGCATGTAGTGTTAACCTACTTAAGTTGTACACTTAGAATAATAATTGTTCTGTATTCTATTTTGTCTTGTACTGTATGTTTGCGCATGTTTTAGTGTAACAACTAATAGTTATCCAATAAATAAATAAAAAAACTGAATATTTTCAGTGAGTTGGGCGAAGTGTCGCTGGTCCCAGGCGAGACAGTTGTTGTGTAGTGATTGAATGCTGCATAGACTAGAGGATTATAATTGTGAGAGGTAGATTTTTATTTTATTTTCATTTAAAAAAATTGCAGTCGTAATAAACTTTGATCACGTTTACAAAGGTTTCTCAAAACCCAATCAGTACATTATAACGAAATACTCGACGCGATCGGAATGTCTCCTTTATGCTACATATTTTGAATTGACTGCTGTAACAAAACAGTTTATCCTCTTCTATTAATTGATAGCCTCCTTTAAAGGCATTTTTTGTTTTTTTTTTGCCGAAATAGCCATTTAAAATAACCTTCAATATTACCTTAGATTTGACAAAAGAACTGAGGGTCCCATACGATAACATGGTACACGAGAGATGAGTCCTGATGAGAAGTCCATTAGAACCTATTAACTTTTGTAAATATACTCATAAAGTGTAGTGTCTACTTACTGGTGTTTTAATGTATTTTTTTATATTTTTGAACCACCTTAAAGTACTTATATATTATAGTCAAGAGCTGTTTGAGGAAATGGGAGGGGTTCAGGGATTGCTGTTATAACGATATCGTTCTAATGGCAGAGACACTGCAGGACCTGCAACAGATGCTGAATGACCTAGCTGATTCTTCTATGCGCATCGGCCTACGAATGAACTTGGACAAAACTCTCTCTCAAACTCTCTATTTAGCTGACATACGGCACACGCGGACGTCACCTCCTCGTAACTGGCCACTGAAGCGGATGGAGGGGAAAATCCATGCCGTCCAACTAGGGCTGCATGAGGCGCTGATATGCGCGACTCTGCCGCACGGCTCGCCTGTGGCGGATCGGGTCCGAGTGTATCTCGGCCTGCCGGGTCTTCTCCACCGCTTCCTTCTGTGAAATGACGTCTTGCGACCGCGGTAAAACAACTGCTGCTACCGGCCATAGACCGTATGATGGCCGGTAGCGAGAGATCCCCTCCAATGACTACTGTGAGGCCACGACGCTGCGTCGACCAAGTAAGTCCTAGTAAAGCCCGATTTCCACCGCGAGCGGAACGGACCCATTAATGACTCCTTTTACCTCGCAATACAAAACTGCATACATGTGTTTCCACCAACAAAGAGTTGATTCATTTCTCATTTTCCGTTCGTCTCGCTCCGCCGAGTCCGCTCTGTCATTACACGCTCGCAGTATCAAAACTCTTTGTTGGTGGAAATGCAAACCTATTTTGTTTAAAAGGAGTCCGTTCCGCTTACCATTTCTCGCTCATTACCCTTTCGCGGTGGAAACCGGGCTTAAGAATTGACTCAACACTCAGAGTAAATTCTTACTGCAATGGCGGTCTTGGCAGTCGGAAGGAAAGGTTCCCATGAAGGAAAGGTGCTGTCACCCTGCCTATTCGAGGATGACCGACTGGAGAGCCTCCACGATAGTAATACTAGCACGCAAAGTGTCTAGCCGAGACGACCAATGAGCCAGCGTGGCTCGGCGAGCGGCCTCACACAACTCGCGTATCTGTTCGGGCGGAGGACGAAAGCCGCTCTCCACCCGGAAGTCAGCCGTCTGCCGATAAACTTCGGCGAGTACTTCCGCCTCCAAATCCCACGAGGATGTTCCAGCCAAGGCGCACGCCGCCATAGTCGACACCGTAGGGTAACCACATTCTTATCGCCAATATCCTCTGAGGTCGCCAGAGGCGTGTCCTATTGGTAAGTATGTAACTGGCCTAACTATGTAACTTTAATTGTAATAAGTAAATTTATTTCTAATTAAAAAAATTTAAATTAATTGACAAAAACATAATGCAAAAACCTCATTTTTTTGCGAGTTTAGTCAAAAAACAGACTATACATTTCCCTCCTTTGTGAAATCTGTAAACAGGAAAGAATTTGTTATGCAGAAGTATTTAGTAAGCTGGGCAATTAAAATAAGCACTTAGCAGACTTTCAGCAAAAGAGTAGAGTGCTTTACGCCGTCAAGAAACTTAGTGAATTTTACTAATTAGCGTCTTAGTATCTGTAGACAACTTTTGAGAATTAATGTAAAACCAAGTAAAATGCAGCGATGCATGCGAATATTCGAATACATGCATGCTGAAATCAAATGACCGCGTAGGCGGCTGCCGATCTAGAGGACTCGGGTTCGATATCCGGGTCTGACAAAATGTTTGAATGATCTGCAATTTTTTTTTTGGGGTTTTGTGTTAGTTCTATGTATAATATGTAGATATTCCCGGGTCGGACCAAATATTATTTGTGTGATTCACAAATATTTGTTTCGGAGTCTGGGTGTTTTCTATGTATAATATGTATGTATTTACAAAAAAAAAGTATGTTTATGTATTTATATCAGTTGTCTAGTACCCATAACACAAGCTCTGCTTAGCTTGGGACTAGATGATGTTGTGTGTTAAATGTTCACAAGTATTTATTTATTTATTATTTTATTTACAAAAAAAGTACATATGTATTTATTTCAGTAACCATAGCACAAGCTTTAAGCGGAGCTTGTGCTTAAAGCTTGCGCTAATGTAATGGACTAGACATATTGTGTACCAGATGTCCAAAATATGTAATAATTTATTTATTTTTAAAAATTATAAAATGAAACTTTCATTTGAATTGGTAAAGTACACACAATACATTTCAGGGAATGAAATTACCTAAAACACTTTATGACTTTCCTCAGAAAGGAAATATATGTGAAGGAAAACCATTCACCACAAGCATAATAAATGTTAACTGGAATGACTATAGTTTTGCCATTTATTTCACTGCTTTTGACCAACACTACTAGAGGTTCTTCATCATCATCAGCAATCCATTGCCATACATTTTGCCATTGCATGGTTTATGGCCAGTCAGGTTGGTATAGAGCTCGTTTCAAGTTTACTTTCTCTTTGTAATGAGGTCGTCACGCGTAATTTGTCCCTTAGTCGCCTCTTTTGATTGCTATGGTATGCATAGCCATCACCATATAATATATATATATATATATATATCCGACCGATTCCGGCCATGGCGACCACTTCGATCCCTTATAAGTTTTGGAAAATGGAAATGGCTTATATAGCCGATATTACCACTTATTCTCACCATATAATACCTATACAAGAGGTTACCAGAGGAAAAATGTGCAACAAAATTTTAAATGAGTGTAAACTACTACCTATTTCTTTTTACTAACTTCGCATTATTATAGTACTTTTGGCGTTCGGTTCATATCAGAGCTTTAAAAAGCAGCACCCCTGGCAATTGCCCGTCTTTAAATAAATTCTACCTTTTATCTGTGTTTTTCTTTTTTCTGTACACTAAATACAACATCGGCATTTAGGTATATTAGTTGCTAAAGAAAATAACAAATGTTCATTTCAATAAATTGTTATTTTTTAAGCAAAGTAGCCAAGCCCTGTGACGTCACTTACGGTTATAGTTTTACTTTTACAATAACCGCGGCTAACCCTAAAGTGTACAGTAGAAATCAGTCTAGCCGTGTTAGAGATTAGCCGGAACAAACTTACGGACAAAGTAAGTGTGGCGACATCCGCATACCCGATGGAGGAACACGACACCCGTTCCTATACAGTAAGTAAAGACCTTTTAAGGAATACTAAGCAATTTGAAAAGGGGCACACAAATAGTTATTATTATAGGTACTATTTGAAAGATTACACTATAAAATTAATTAATTTGCCACCACAAACTAACATAGCGAGTAAGAATGTCCATATACATGCAATAAATAGACAAGGCCTGTATGTAAACTAATATAATTATGTGTGAAGGTGACTTGTGCAAAAGACATAAACTCAATTCTGAGTCTATTAAACTTTCATGACGTTTCTCAAAAGGGATGTGGGTATAATCGACGATGAGTTTAATGTTATCTATAGCTCAGTTTTCACTGTAGGTGTGTTATAATATAATGCATTTATTTATGCATGAAATTAAAGACAGAAACGGAGACATCTAATCACAAAAGTGTCAGAAAAGTTTTTTAGTTTCGAAATCTAATCTTTCTAACCCCTTTCAGTGGAACCATATTGAACTTTTACAATGCGAGATACAGATACCTAAAGCCATATATTGAAAAAATATTGGATTTATTTTTACCACACCCATTATGTTTACTGAGGAGTGTTTTAATCATTTTGGGAGTAGAAAATTTTGTTTTCATGTTAGAACAGGACACGAGTGTTCTGGCGATTATAAGATGATACTCAGTGAATTTTTATTTAAACGATCCTGACCGGTAAAGCGATAGAAATATACATAAATAAGCACTCTATTTTAAGTTTTACAAAGATGTATGACTATTATGTGATACTTTTTTTTGCTTATATATTAATTGTATTACTAGAAATAGATCATTTTTATACGCGTGTTATGTGATAGTTTTGGTGAAATCACACCGTATGGTAAAAATACTAACTACCAGGTTAAATACAAAAATGTGAAACCAATAAAAGAATTTTGTATTCAGTTATTAGGATTGTAAGAATATAAATAGATAGTCATTTATTTATTTTGAGAGCCTAAAATTGCACTTTACATTTGTTTGTTTCGATATTGAACAAAAGCTAACAAAAGCACCATTGTGCTATATAAAGACATATGAAATAGTCACATGTACTAAGTTTAGGGTTTATTGTAGGTATATTGTTCCAGGGATTTCCTTCCGAGGCTGCATCTAGATCCCGGCACTAGTACCCGAATCGGCACGACGTGTGGTTTTTGGTAAGTTCGAGTCTGACATAACCGCTAGCTGGTGGAAGGGTCCAATGTATACTTCAAATTGGCAATAAATAAATACACTGTCTAGTCGCTATAGCAGATAAAAATATTTTAGCTAATGAATGTATACTTTACAATGAAACTTTGTTACTGGCTTTTGAGGGTGACTCAACCAGTAATAAACAAACTGACCCATTCGTACATAGGGGTTGTTTAGTTAATTCATGAGTTTTTAATTTCATTATATCCGTCGCGCTTTAAGCAGAATAAACACAAATTGAACGAGTTGTGACCGAGGCCCTGTATTTGGTGAAGTAATTATTTTTTGTTGGGGTGTTCTGTTTAATGGGCCGTCGACATGTGGCGAGTAGGACGGGTAGGGAAAAGCGATTAACTCCTATATTATAACATTATAGTAGCCCCAACATATGGAGAACTTGTCGCGACGTGACCTCGGTAATAGATATTATTGGACAAAAACACCATTGATACCCATACATGTAATTACAAACTATAAATGTATAAAATGAATGTTTTAAGTATGCAACTTCATAAATATACCCTTCATCTGCCGTAGTTCTAATTTACGATCTTTGTAATTAACTGAATAAAGTTTTTAAATGTAATCTCTTAAAGACTGGCGTATTTGAATGTTTAAATATTTATAAGGAATATATTTTATGACTTCAGTTGTAAATTTAAAAAGTGGAACGGTCTTTTGTTCACAAAATTACTCTTAAGTGGCAACATTTAGATCCCGGCGATAGTATTATATATCTCACGTATCTTTCGTTCAAAAAATAATTATGTTTCTTAACTTTAACTTTTTTTAATTATGCAATATAACATCACAAACTAAATAAAAAAAAAATGTTTATTTATACATAACTTTTTCACAATGGTGGTGTATTACGGTTGGGCACAGAGTCCATTAACACAATAACTATGTACTGATACTGAATGTTACTATGATGAAATACATGTTACTATGTAGGTAAATAATCCGTTTAAGTCTGCCTATTTTTATTCGATATTTGTGAATATTCAATTGTAATTCATAATTGTTTTGACACATATAATATTGTATTAAACTATAAAGTTTTATTTGTTTAGATTTTCATTCATGCAAAATTTACTGGACGTTAACAACAAAACTTGATAGTTACAGCTTTTTTTAGTAGTTTTGTTATATTTTAAATTGTTTTTATTTTTATTTATAAGTAGATGTGTATTGTCATTTATAATAGGTTGTATACAAGTGCAAACTACACACACATTCCTATCATTATTTTACTCGACTACCTTATTGGTCTAGTGGTTAGCGTATGCGGCTGCTGATCAAGAGGTCTCAGGTTCGACTCCCGGGTCGGACAATATGTTTGTATGACCTACAAATATTTATTTTGCGAGTTTGAGTGTTTACTATGTATAATATGAATGAATGTATTTACAAAAAAAGTATGTTTATGTATTTTTATAAGTTGTCTAGTACCCATAAACAAGCTCTGCTTAGTTTGGGATGTTGTGTGTAAGATGTCCGAAATATTTAATTATTTTTTATGTCCGAAATATTTATTTTTGAAACCCTTTTAGCCTTTCAATAGTTTTTAAATACGACACAACTCTACGAAGTCTACATTTATAAACGTTCTCACATCAAAAACTTTCAATCTGTAATAAGACAGTTAGCTTAGGGCGTTCAATTCACGTAGAACAGCACGCGATCGAAAGGATTGCAACTAAATTTGGCGTCATCATGCACATTCATGTGAACGACGGAGCAAGTCAATTAAACAACATGCCCCATACCCATAGACACGACGGGTGTGTGCAATAAAACGTACACCCGACGTCCATTCTCGATCACTTTGATCGGCCCGGATGTCACAGTCGTTGCCATCTGTTTCGCCAAACTCTCCACCAATAAATACAACTTAATTTTAGAATAATTCGCTCCGCAGAGCTTACAATTTATGGTTCTATAAAGTTATCGTCTTGTTTATTGCTAAACAAATGTAACATGCCTACAGTCGGAATAGGGCTTCTGAATAAAGTGACATGCCCACGACCGGAAAAGGGCTTCTGAATAAAGTGACTCGTTTAAGGTAATCGTGAAGGTTCTACGTGAAACAATGTTATATCGTGATAGTGGGCAATAACAAATGTAGTTTGATAGTTTCTATATAGTGGTTTGGTTGTTTATAAATGTTAAACGATATATCCGTGAGTCAATAAAATGTGTTCGGAATGAAGGGATAAAATTATATATGTAATTTCCAAAAAAAAAAATACTCTATATCTTTCGATTGTTACTTTGTATATTTACAGCATCAAGGATGCTATAAATAGCTTACCTACTTTGCTCCTATTTCTGCATATTCTATATTAATAATTATTACCAAGAATATATTTATATTATGATCGGTTTTTAGTCAGTGATAGCTCACACTTTCTGAGATTTAATCCTCCATTTCAGCCTGTGATTATTGTTTTGAACATAGTATGAAACTATTAGTAACAATATAAAAATATGTATATTTTCATATTTTAATGTTTATTAGAGTCTTCATCTAATAACTTTATAAAGTTCTAATTTTTCAATTTTGATAATTGTAATTAAAATTTATTACTTGCCTTCTATATTTAGTAGAGAATCACTATTTCACCACTAAATACATCTACACATTAGATCCAATCAATCGAGAAATTTGAAAAAAACCTCATATTTTTTAAAAAAATATTGAGTGGTAAGATATACATGAATATTTATCAATTTTTTATAATTGTGTAAGATATTTCAAAAACATTTCTACTACTTTTATTCAACAATGAGTAAAGAAACAATTAAAACTACCAGAAATTCAAAGAATCCAATGAATGCCTACACTAATTATACGGATCGTTAAGTTCAACTTGGACTGTATCATTAATTAGCGACGAAAACATCGTGTCGAACAATATTTTTCAGGGGCTTAGACATAAATTGTGTAAGCAGTACTGGTGTAAATATAGAATGTTTATTGCTTAAAACATCATAGTTGACTGGCGAGTGGTGTTCGTGCTCCAAGCACGATCGTGTGGAACGCAGAAGTCGAACCAGCACTCATTTGCGACGATCGCCGGTGTCATTGAGGACTGATTGCTTAATTGCTTCGTTTAATCAATTGACCGCTTGAGAAACGCACTCCCGCGAAGGGGACGCTGCTCGGTTATTAGTAAACTGTTCCATCTCAATAAATCCTCTGATTAAACAATGCTTTTATTAAACAATCCAACAAACTGCTGACATCCACCTACAGCTGTTAAATTCTAATACAGTTTGTGTCATAGTTTTGACTAAGTTCAATTCCAAAATATATAGCTGCATTTAGCGTCATTGAATTATGTTGATGGTGCATTAGTGTGTAATGAAACTTGTAAAACTTTATACAAACCTGATGTATGAAATTTGATACCTAATTTCCTACCCACACACAAAAGTGATAATGCAATATTATATTTTGATAACGTGCAGCTTTTCTGACGATGGAGTCGTAAGTAACCATAGGAGCTTTAACTATACTAGAGATATCCCATTGAGTTTAGTACAAGTACAAGTACTGTAACAATATATATTTTACAGGATTCTAAATATTTAGTACTATAAAATATAGAATCAAGTGAAATATATGTTTTTGAAATTAATATGCTATGATCTTAAACACACGCCCAATAGTTATAATACTAGGGTCAGTCAGAAAGTTATTTGTACACTGCGGGCGCTATACCGACTCAAAAACTTCTTACCGCCTAAAAATTAAAACGATGTTGATGCAAACCTTGATTCTAACCACCATTGATTATGGTGATGTATGCAATAACGACTTGAATGCAGACCTACTCAACAAATACGACCGATCTCTGAACAACTACATTTGATTCCTTTTTAGTCTTCTGCATTCTTCATTCCTAGTTCAATCTGTTCTACTATGGAATGCCCTTCCCAAGGAAATCAGAATGGCACCCAGTCGTAATACTTCAAAGTAAAGGTACGGGCTCTCCTTGCTCGGAACTTGGCAGAATCTATTTTATATATGATTTTTTGATATGCACATGTATGTGTAATAATAATAAATATTTTGGACATCTTATACACAACGTCATCTAGTCCCAAACTATTGTATTATGGGTACTAAACAACTGATATAAATACATAAACATTTTTTTTTGTAAATACATACATATTATAGATAGTAAACATCCAGACTCCGAAACAAATATTTGTGGATCACACAAATATTTGGTCCGACCCAGGAATCGAACCCGAGAATTCTTGATCAGCAGCCGCATACGCTAACCACTAGATCAACAAGGCAGTTTGTTGTATGTATGTATAATATATATAATATTGTATTTATTGTATTTGTATGTATGTATTTCGTATGAATACCTAGGTATATTGTATTTCTCATTTATTTAATAATTGATAGTCTCTTTCTGTGTGCGTTACAATTTCCAACCAAATTGTGCACCTTCTCAGTCATTTCCGCACCACCCGACGGAAGAGTGGTAGAGAATGCCTGTGGCATTAAGACCGCCATTGTACTTACAGTGCATAAAGTTGTTAAATAAATATATAATTATATTAAAAGGTTAGTGACACTAATAATAGGATAGAAACAACCCATTGCACGTCGGGTGTCGTACAAGGCGACCAATATAACAGGCATAATATCTGCACTTTCGGTATCACAGAGAATGGGCAGTCGTGTTTTCTGCTATATTTCATTTACTGTTTGCCCAGATTAGCGATTAGGGCCAATCTGTTTGCCCAGATTAGCGATTAGGGCATTACCATTGCAGGACTCTTTTTTGAAGAGGACAAGACCCTTCTCTGGAACTACTACCCTAAAGTACCTGAGTCATTTCTACAAGTTGATTTCCAGGGTACAAATAGGCTCACGCGACGGACCCGGAATATGCTGGGTTTCGTGGAGGATTTGACTACATACACATTGTTAAGTAAATAATACGGATAACCCAGGAGTATAATCAGCCTCTGTGTCAAGCGCAATAATCTCGTCGCTCAGGGGTAGGTATTATTCTTTAATGGCACAAGTTATCAAGGAATATGTCAATATGCAGTTGAGCAGATACAATTTTAAAAATGAACCCTTAAATAAAGAGAGAATTGTGCTCGGAGTCTCTTAAGGACAAAATTGGAAATGAAGTATTCCATCAGAGATCGAAAGTGACCGTCATAAGTTAGTCGGTTGAGGTATCAATGAGTTAACCACATTTGCCGCTGAACCGATAATTATTGTAGTAAGCGTATTCTGGAGTAGAGACAGTGTTGTAGCAAACGTAGTGCGGGACGCCCGTTGGGCAAATAGCGGGACAACTTGTGTTATTACGTAAGAAGGCTGGCAGCGACTGGATGCAAAAAAAAACAGACTGGACTCTGTGATGTTCTTTGGGACAGGCATATGTACAGCAGTGGACTGTAACTGGCTGTTGATGAAGACTAATAAAAAATCTATATTATATATTTATTTAATTATTTAAACTTGCTACACATGTTGTACAAAGGCGGACTTAATGCCATTAGGCATTCTCTGCCAGTCAACCTAGTCAAAATATAATAAAGGCAAAAGTTAATTGGGATATATGAATATTTTTACTCTCTCTCTCTCCCTCCCACGCATAAGAATCCTTACTATTTACTACACCCTGTGGGACATTCAGAATTATGTTGTTTGGTGGCAATGTTTATGCACCCAAAGTGATCTGTGCCATATCTTCATTGTTTAGATAGTAGTTATTATTACTATGATTGTATTAAATCTTGAGGTAGTTTTTGCTTTAAATGACGCGCTATGTTGTGGTTTTCCATGTGAGACGATTGGATGTTGTGCATGCGTTCATTATAGTACTTAGTATGGCACACATTTTTTTCTTTACAGTGGGTATTTATAGATCACATTATAACACTTCTTTGCGTACAAACCATGGTGCGTTGGTTGTCATACGCAGTGATTTTTTTGAAACCTATGTATGATTTTTATATTCCAATAAGATGCAGTGGCCACAATCGGATCCCATACGTTCAGTATGTTGTATGGGTTTCAGTATTTGAATGCCAATGATAATATGTTGTCAAAATATGGCTTTCAGCCAGGTAAGTCTTTTATCCAAGTGCAAACCTAGATACTTCACATGATCAGCCTGTAGACCTTCAATGTTATTTAGTATTACTGGAGGACAAAACTCTTTACTTAAAGTCAACGTTACGTAACGAACTATTCAGAAAACCACGATCAAAAAATAGTTTAAGCAATGTCTCAATGTTTTCAAAAGACCTGTCTAACGATACCCCACACAATAGGGTAGATTAAAAAAAAACATCCCCACTTTACATGTAGGGGGGATACTTTTTCTTTAGGTATACCCTCGAAAAGAAGTCCCTGGAACCCCGACGCACCTTGGGCCACCTACCGCCGGGAGATTTCCCCCTTCTGTGTGGGGGCACCACTCAGTAATTCTACGGCACACGCTTTGTAGCGCTCGCGCCTCCACTCCGGCCTGCTTCTGCTAGGATGACATATAGCATCATCTGCCACCTCCAGGCCTGCCTGGAGGACGGAGATCATTTAACGATCTCCGGCGCAGCATGCGCAGCATGACTTGCTTACAGAAAGAGACGAGCCCACGAGCTCTCGCTCCGTATCATGGCCACAATCATGTTATGGAGCGAGAGACTCCCAACCCCAGGAGAGGTACCGTAAATAAAAATATTTTTTCCAAATTTTATTGGAGCACTTTGTTGACGCTTTCGGGCACTAACCGTTTTTACGGTAAGTCGAGGACGGACGGACGGACATGACGAATCTATAACGGTTCCGAATCATGAACTATGAAGCCCTAAAAATGAAAAATAAACAAAATAAGAAAATAACGACGACGATGACTATACTTTCATTCGCATTCGACAAAAAAATACAATATATTCATACATCTTCTACTTAGTCTTTGGCATACAAAATATTAAATAGTGTCATCTACCAGTTAGCAGAGCAGTCGGTAACAAATGCAGTAGAGTAATAGGTCACTATACTGCATTGTGTGCATTCGCAATGAGCAAGGTGAGTCATATTCTTGTATTCTACTCATGATTTTCATCAAGCAGAATCAAATTACTTTCTCAAGCTAAACATAAAAAAGTACAGCCAGTGTTAACTGAATATCAGTTTTTTTAACAAAGCGAACGGCATCGGATCTTCGCAATGCTGAGATTAAATTTGAAGGTTGAATTAATTGTCAGTATATTTGAGAGCACTAACTCCTCTTAAACGGCAGTCGCACGAGCTAACCGTTAAACCAACGAGTCAGTACACAATACATGCATAACTATAATGTATGCATACAGAAATATATTCTATTTTCTGTCTATTCAATGTCTTTTCTTCTACCACAAATATTTGTTTGTTTGAGAAAGAGGAGAAGAATCTTGTGGCTAAGTTTTAAAGTTTAGAAACTATAGAAAAGTGACCATTCAAAACATATTGGGACTCCTCCGCGTCTCGAAGAGCACATTGAACTCGCGCGTCGTTCGTTCGTTGTTGCCATATTAATATCTGTCACAATTGTTAGTTGGAGTTGGTTGGAGTCCTAAAAGTCAGATTACAGGCGATTTTGCCTGGCATTTGGTTTTTCTACCACAAACCAAAACTGGTAGCAGTTGTCGAGTGTAAAAATATTTAAGTTCCGTCGCATCGCAGTAGACTTTGCGCCGACCGCAATCTTGTTTCGAATAAACGATCAGAGGCAGAATTTTACTTGCTTGACTGCAGTATTGGGAAATGATGGAATGAAAAATTCATCATAATTGCATTGTACAATATACATTTTATATTGCCGTTATTGGTCTTATATAATACTTGTTATGCTCCCATAACAAGTAAATCAGTATTGGCCCGGTGTTTAAATTCCACCACTTCTGTATTTTTACCAAAATGACAAAAAAAATGCGCTAACTACAAAAAAAAATTTAGGAAGAAATAATTAATACGATGCTTGGCTCAATTTGATTTTCGACATTTTCATTAATTATTCAAGTATTGACTTATCCATGAAGTAAAATTAGTTGGTGCATGCAGCTAATATTTAACCTTTATTTCATTTTATTGACTTGAACATCTAACATTTTAATTAAAGCAGGAATTATTTACTATTAGTACTTTCATAACTATTTGTTATGGTATTGTTAATCCAGATCTAGTAGATATTATGGAAGGAATGTCTCCTACATCCCGTTTAATTTTAATTACGCATTGGCTTTGTCATTGCCGGCTTCGTAAATTCCACTGCTAAAGAAATTACTTGTCTATTAATCGTGTTATTCCAATACCCAATGTTCAAAAATAAAATATGTTACTTTATTAACATAACTTATAACTATGTATGGTTCGATTTCGTCATCATATTTTTTATACATTTTAATTACTTATTAAGTACTTATGTAAAATGTCTATTATGTAGAATAAAGCTGTTGTTACACAGTGAATAACATAACACCCAGATATTGTTCATTTCTTAAGCTCATCGTCGTGTGAGGATATAAAAGTTTATGAGAACATCTCCAAACATATTAAAACGGATATCGTGGTATCAACTAAAGAATTTCTCTTAAAAGTAAGACAT
The DNA here is from genome assembly GCA_932526445.1 of Phragmatobia fuliginosa. Taxonomy (NCBI): domain Eukaryota; kingdom Metazoa; phylum Arthropoda; class Insecta; order Lepidoptera; family Erebidae; genus Phragmatobia; species Phragmatobia fuliginosa. The sequence continues at coordinate 5,885,166 of OW052064.1, read as the reverse complement.
TTCGAGCCGTTCTGAACATGATTAGGTTTGTGTAAGAACGTAATTGCTGATCTGAGGAGAAACCATGGTAGTTCAAAGAACCCTACTAAAAGTTTGAAGTAGTTATTAGGTTATTTGTGTATTCATACACATAAAAAGTTACTATCTATAGATTATCACAAAAGATCTTATACTATACTATGCAAGCTATAAATGCATAATAGAAGTGTTTACCTAGCTTAATTATTTAATTTCAAGAATTTTGAAGAGGAAGAGAAACGTTGATGTGGGTTTAAAGTAATCAGGAAGTGTGATATTTGCAATGTTGGGTAAAAGAATGATGTAAGGTTTACCGTTTACACCAAAGCAATGGGGAAGGTTTCAGGGTATAGTTAGAAATAATTTATTATGGATAATTACTGTTAAAGAGTTCTTCGAGAATGGTTGTGATTGATGAGGACGTTGAGAAATCATAGTGCGATCAATATCTTCCAAAACAACCATCTCTGAACAATAAGCAGGTATCTGTTGGTACCAATACAAAGAAATTTTCCAGATGTTGACAGAGTAAGACCAGACAAGTGTTTTTTTATTTATGAGCTTCCGAAATGACTTTACCGTGCCTGATGGAAAGCATGAATAAAATCCTAGAGTAGCAGTCACCGTCCTCACTGCACCAGCATATGGCGGCTTAGTAAGATGTTTTTTTACACCCAGCTTGAAGGCCTCGGGGTCATAGAAGGGGGAAACACGTGCGCTAGTAGAGAGTCCCAGGTCTTAACCGATCGTGAGCGTCACACAAATACTGTGCGGAACGAACATGCAAAGATGAGAGCAGTTCTCCACGCACAAGCGAACTTGGGGCTTGTAAAGAAGACCCAGATGCCCAGGTGCCAATAACCGTCTCACTTCGTTCAGTATGCCCAACTTCCGCGAGGCCGCCTTAATAACGCTCTCAATATATTCACGCAGGTTGTGATCATGACAGATATCCACGTACAGGATACTTAGCTTATCCTGCAGTGGCAGTTGAGTACTTTGAAAAGTAGGTAGGGCAAGAAAGAAAGATTTTTTGATAAAAATAGGGCACATATGTGTTTTCTTGGCATTGAACTCGACCAGATTCTCCTGTTTCCATTGATTCCCAGCGACAAGCTCTCGTCATTTTTCCTGAATGTCTGCTGGCTTGGCTGTATGGTGTCCAAAATATCGCCTATAAACGGTGCTATCGTTTGCATAGTATGTTGCCAAGGGCTAACGTATCATTGATATGCAAAAGAAACAGTGTGGGCGACAGGACGGAACCCTGAGATACATCAGCGTTTAATTACCAAAAATCAGATCTCGCGCCGTCGCAAAGGACCCTAATGCGGCGTTGGTTCAGGAAGGCGGCAACCAAGTTGCAAAGGGCAGGCCGAATGTGGGAAGTTTGGAGAGAAGCTAACGGTGCCAGATAACTTCTAAACAAGACAACTTTAATCTCAATAGAACATTGTAATTACGATAATACTAGTATACAATCAAATTAGGAAATAGTAGCCAGGCCAAATCAGGATTCAAATGCATTCAACCAAATAAACTATAAGCTAAACACGACCACAGCTTCACTTAACATTTTAGTTGCATTGCAATTTCAATTAGTTGAACATATTCATCTCCTAAACCTGTCTAAATCAAATTAACCGCATTAACAGATTGAAAGTTTATTCTCATCTAACCACAGAAAATTATACTTGTACCACAGAACTCTCGAAGTATACAGAACTCAATACAACTTTTGAATTCAGGCACGAGTTAATTACATTCATCCATAAAAACTTTTATTTGTGAATGTTCTATTTCTACAAATATTTCTTAAATGCAAGTTACTATGAATTAACTGTCATTATTATATAACAAGAATTGCAAGCTTGACCCTGATTTAATTTGAAAAATAAAATGATGTTTGTTTCTAAACCAAGTTTTGATAGTATAAATGATAAGGTACGAGTAGCCGTTCTATTAATACGAGCATCACAAAATGTTGCATACACTTTATAAAGTGTGATGTTGGGGTCGGTTGAAATGATACGTCTAACTTGTACGGCATACGTTTATTAAATATCTTACTATTCATAATCAAGACTAGCAGCCTCTATTAGATTTCATCTCACTCTCACTCATTATATAATATACATTGTGTTATGAAATTTAAGTTAATATTTAATGGTTTTCGAAGAAGTTTTAATGGTTTTAATGCATTTTAGTAAAAGCTTGTTCTTGAAGAGGTTTATTTCTTCCATTAGTTCTAGCTGGACATATTTCTACAATCTGTATACCTCATTCAACGCAACAATGTTGAAAGATTTCTTGGATTAAATTATTTACAAGAAGAGCCTAAACTCGATGCGGCTACGTTGTTTCATTGATGAGTATCGGACACTTTTAACTTCATCCCATTTAGGACAAAGTACTCGTTAAGACCAAATGAATCGAGCCCAAATTCACTGATATTGTATCGCTTTCTTACGGACCACCTACGTTCACCTTAAAGCTCCATCATCAGAACCTAAATATCCTCTAAAGATAGATTAATTGTCAAGACGAATCACACGATTCGGTGTTATGCGTAGTCTTTATACAAAGTCCCTAACTATTCTAACCTAGATTTATTACAAGTATTTTATAATGTTATTACCTATGTTTGCCATTAGATGACCTGCAATTTATAATCATCATCACAGCCTTGAACAGTCCACTGCTGAACATAGATTTCTCCTTTAAAAGGAGGTTTTGGCCTACTATACCACGCTGGTCAGACGGTTTGGTATAGGGTTTGTTTCATGTTGTCTTGGTTTCCTTTTATAAAGTATAAATCTTTTGTCATTTTATCATAATATTGCATTGTAACCCTATAATTCATGTGCAAAATTTCACCACAATTGGCCGAAGATATCTACTTGAGATACATCGAATTTCTCCCAGATTATGGGAAGAAGTAGGCAAACGATAATAAAGAAATCAATAAAGAAATTCTGTAACATCATAGAAAGTCCTGTATAAATCATCTCAACCCTTTCAAACATTTAATAATTCAAATTATTCTCCAAAACCTCCAGTTTTTCATCAAGATTATTAGATTGTAAAATCTAATTGACATTCTAAACGAAATTCAAAGACACTAAATACTGCCTAAATCAATTCAAACCTGAGACTGTGCAACACAAATTATTTTATTACAATCTTGGTCCGTATCATTAATAAACCATCGTTGTAATAAATTATAAACTTGGAACGGTAAAATGTCAGGTCCGCTAAAGTAGACAAAGCTGTTTGTTGATATTTTTGGCAGGTTAGAAATACAAATCTCCTTTAAAATTGCTGCGTAAACATTTTATATGAAACGAAACTAATTGCTGCCATTCGAATATATTGGCAGTTACTTATTTTTACACTACATACCTAGCTCTCATAATTAAGTAAAACACTACCGATGTTTTCTATTTTTGTACCGAGATTTATGAGTTGGTGTGCAGTTGCTGAAAAGAAACATGGTATTGTTTAGTGGTTTAACAACCTTTTCAAGAATTGTATCTTGCTAGCGCGAAAATGAGAAAACACAATGATCATAAAAGAATGACAAATTCGAAATAGTGTTATATTTTTTTTTAATTGCCATGATTAGCGAAATCTGACCAAACAGGTCATTTTTCCTAACATACTAATATAGAGGAGGTAATTAAATCTGCGACTTTATTGGTAAAATTATACACCTGTTTTATCTACACTTTTTTATGTACCTAGATTTCTATCTCGATATTGAAAAGCAAGAACGTAAAATCTTAGAAAGTGCGAGTCGTAATCGTACGCCGAGGTTTCTTTACAAGCTTTATGTAAAACACAATGGGTACTCTCTTTATTTTGTAAGACAATGTACTTACTCTAAAGATTACCTGGATATGTAAACTATGAAAATTGTTCAATAATCAATACAATAAAAACATGTTTTCTGTCATTGTTAATATCAATACTATTATAGTTGCTTATAGCCTCTACAGATGTCATTATTCGTTTTTTTTTTTTGCATCACGATATGGTTTCATCACCGACATTATTACAAAGAAAGGAAACAAATACATAAAAACTGTTACTGTTGTCAATAGCGAATATCGTCACGGAACAGAGCTTGTAAAAAATATTAGTCTAAGTTAATCAGTTATGTAATATCAGCTTTGTGCCAGTGAAATTCCCGTCAAAATCGGTCCAATTGTTTCAGATCTCTGAACACAGTTGGAACGATTTTGACGGGAATTTACCCGGAACAAACAGACACCAGACAAAAAAATTATTTGTTTTTTTGGTGTAAATACTTTCATATGCATTTAGTAAAAAACTTGTAATTTAACATTACATACAGACACTTCAATTTCATTTATTTGTGAGATCGCCTTTACCTGTGGACAGTTTGCAAATAGTGGTATCTTTCCAGTCTTGTGGTATGTTCCTGGACTCCCAGACTCGTAAAATTTATTCAAATAGTCTTCTGTTACTATTATGACTACCAAACTTGTATAATTCTGTGGGAAGACTCTTAAAAGTGTTCTTAATTTTAAGTACCGCTTGACTAAGTTCCTCGTATGGCGGGGGCATCCAGTTCTGATGCTGTTGGCATACACTTCAGTGAGCTTAGATAGGCTAGATTTATGCCTTGAGTTTGCAGGTTTATCACCCCATTAAAGTATTCAATCCACCTTAAAGAAATTTCTTTTAGATCGGTCAAAAGAAGTTCTTTTGATTGATCCAAGATCTTCTTTGATAACTGCCTGACATTCTCCTTTTAGGTTTCAGAACAGTTTGCGAACTCGCATAGAAGCTTTCATGTTGGTTATTATCCACCAGGTGTTGAAGTCCGATGGCTTTTGCAGTCCATTAACGATTTTTATAATCACATGGTTTTACCTTCAGTTCCTGGTTTATGGTCTTTCGAGTTAACATTGTCCTACATTGTCAAGATATCACACCAGGCCCTATACTCAGTTACAGCATGAACATTGAAGACTCGGAGCAGGATTAGTTAGATTAGTCCCTGGGAGGAATATTTTGAGAAAATGAGCGGTGGTCATTAAAGAATTTAGGTTTATCTTCGTCGTAAGTATTTGCTTGTAGTTGTTGGGAAACTAGCTGATGCCCACGACTTCGTTCGCGTCCTAGGGGTATGAAGAATAGATCTTAGCCAATTCGCAAACCCACTCGATATGGACTCAAAATTTCAGACAGATCGGTCTATCCGTTTCGGAGGAGTTTAATTACAAACACCGTGACACGAGAATTTTATATTTAAGATTCAAATAGAAATTATGTAAATAGGATGAATGAGAGTTTTCTTAAAAGGTTTAGGAAATACTTCGTGTTATTTCGAAATGTAAATAATATGAGTAACTACGAGTAGATGAACCAGAGCATTCTTACACATCTTTAAGAGCTAGGACGGTTATCCATCATAGCCCATAGAATAGTCAAGTTAAAGGTTCTTCAGTCTCTCTCATGTTGGTGGTATTCTTGATGTTATTCCACAATGCCTTAATTTATTTTGCTTTTTTCTTTCTTACCTTTTTTTCATTAAGCAAGATTCTCTAAAACCATCTTGTGCCTAAAGTCTTGTCTAAATTTTATCGTAGTATAGTCTAGATTTTTTTTTGTACTTGTTTGCACTGTATTTCAGTCTAACAAATTAATAAGTTTATAGGCTCAAAGAGGCAAACTCAAATTGATTTATAACTAAGAATTTGCAAACATATATATCTATAATACTTTGTTAAATTTATTGTCAAGATTACCACAATAGCTTTGACCTCAAATGTGAAAAGATATTCCTTTACCTCTTCATATTTGAGATTCCATTATTCTTTAACAATACGTCTTCATGAATTTTTTATTTTTATAAGTAGGGATATAGTTTATTTATGAACATGGTAAAAATTCCTTCATAAAGGGATTTTCGCATTAAATTTGCGATACTTTTCTGAGAAGTTTGAAGTTAATTTGAAAGTTATGTATATAAACTGCCTAAGATTGATTTATCAGATGGCACATGGATAGAGATTTAAATGCACCAAGTATTATTGATTCGAACCCTACATGAGTTAAAAATTTTGTCTGAATATTCCTTATGTCGATTTCATATGTCTTTATAAAGTCCCAAAATGAAAAATAAATTTCTAGTGCAAGAGTTACATTTGTTAAAAGCAATAAAAGGAAAATAATTTTTTATACTTATTATAATTAATTTAACGCAAATATTTGTTTCGAAGTCTGGGTGTTTTCTATGTATGGTTATGTATTTATATCAATTTTCTAGTACCCACAACATAAGTACCTACTGTTTAGTTTGGGACTAGATGACGTTGTATACATATAATATGTCCGAAATATTAATTAAATTATTATTATTCTCTTCAACTCCTTACAATCTATGAGATGGTACGTAACTGTTCGTTCCCCTCCAATGAATAGGTATCTTTACACACAGACAGATGAAAAACTAAGTAATCCTATAAAGATACCATTTTTCTTTATGTGCCACGAAATACGAAAAGTAATAATTTGGTAGCTACAATTTTCATAACTTTATTTTATACACCTATATGTTCCAGAATTCTGAAATAAAAATATAATTATCTCTGTTCATACTTTTTAAGAAAAAAATACGTTTCTAGAAACAAATAACTCATCTGTATGATTATACTGTCTTATTAAAATTTGTTATTTCATTCTTTCGCGATGAAATAATTTCTGAGGTAGTATTTTTAAAGTCTTTAAATATAAAGCTACTATACTAAATATATAAGGCTCCGGAATCGAAACTTTATATTTAGGTAATACATTTTATAAAATAAGTCGGCCTGGAAGAAATAAATAGAAAAAACACTATTCCCTGGCGGTCCTAAAACTATCTTCTAGCAAGTATTAACGTGTCTGCTATACGGACTAGGCTACAATCTCATTGCTATAGCGATTATCGTATGTGATTGTCTATAAAGAGGTCTCTTCAACGTTTTTAAACCCCAAATCTCGCTGAGCACGTAACACTGTGGTCATGTTGTCTACTGCCTTGTTGGTCGAGTATTTAGCGTATGCGGCTGCTGATCAAGAGGTCTCGGGTTCGTTTCCCGAGTCGGACTAAATATTTGTGTGATCCACAAATATTTCTGGTTTTCTATGTATATTAAGTATGTATTTACAAAAAAAAAGTATGTTTATGTATTTATATCAGTTGTTTAGTACCCATAACACAAGCTCTGCTTACTTTGGGACTAGATGATGTTGTGTGTAAGATGTCCAAAATATTTATTTATTTATTTATAATACAAGCTCTGCTTAGTTCGGGACTAGGTGACGTTGTGTGTAATCGTCCGAAATATTTATTTATTATTTATTTATTTATGAACATCCTTGGCTATCGTAATAAGTAGTAATAATAGTAATAAGTACATCTTAAGTAGCAACAGTTTAAGACGGTAATCTTCTGCACTGATCAACAGGACTACTACCTTGGCCTCATAGAAAACGATATTAAGTTTTTTTTTGTCATTTTTAGAGAGTCATTGATGTTAGCGCATTCACGATTCTCAGACTTCAGAAGAGGGAGGTCATAACATTTAAAATTGAGTCTTAATTTACACATATATATTAAATAATTTTATCATTTCTATATTAATATTGTTAATAGGTTATGAGTTTGTGGAATTGTAGCGGGGTAATCTCTAGATTAGAAAATTATTTTACCAATAGAAACCTACATTGACTGCACGGTTAGTCTTGTGGTTTAAGCGGTCGCCACGCCGCTTTCTTGGCAAGGTGTTGTGGGTTCAGTCTCACACAGGATAACGCGTTGTGTGCTTAATTAATTGTTATTCTGACTCTGGGTGTTCGTTGTGACTGTTAGTTGTATGTTTGAAAAGTCCCTCACGACACTTGATTGTGCTCCTCAACTGTTGGTTGTCTTTTTTTTTAAACTTTTACTTAATGGCACAGGTTTTAAATTAACCCAAAAAATACTGCGATATCCAGCAAACTCGCAGGCGAAGTCACTGATAAAACTTAGTGATAAATAATTTAAATAAATAAGTAACAGCACTTCCAATCAGAAAAAAATAAAAAATAGGAATTCACAAAACCAAAGTAGTTCTTTGGATCACTGATTACTAACAATAACGTTAAGAAACCTTTCATTATTGGTAAAATATATAGGCACCTAAATTAATTAAAGAAGGTTAAGTGAAGTGTGTGGACAAAGAAAAGGCTGTCTTACAAGGAGCACATACAGTTTCATTAGATCCTTAACTTAATGTTTGTTTACTTGACTCGGAGAGCTATTCTTTCAATGAAATTGTGCGTGTCTGTGGCACTGATGTTGAACACAACAGGACAGAGATTACATACATGTGTTGTTCTTGTGAGATATCTAAAACTTAGAATATCTTTGTTGTTTCAGTTTATTACTCAACATCAACACAGCATGTACACATTTTAAATTAAACAAAAAATATTAAGGGCCACATTCACCACTTTTTAGAAGGTGGAGAATGTGGCCGTTAATATTTTTAAAACGTATTTAAAGTTTATTTTTGTTTGTCATTAAACACCTTTTGATAGCTAGTTAAAGTCGCTTTATACATATGTGTTGTTGCTTATCACATCTATCTCTGTGCAAGACTTGTGAAACCGAAATCTGTATTTTTTTGCCAGATGAGTTCAAAATATTTTATCAGGTACTATATTAGCAAGTATTAAAATAAATGGTCATAATACTTGTTTTATTTATTAAACATAGCCTCGTGTACATAAATTATATATGTATATAGATAAATATTTCTATGACATCTTACACACAACGCCATGTAGTCCCAAATTAATCCGAGCTAGTATTATGGGTACTAGACAACTGATATCATTCATGATTTATGATTTAAATATATAAACATACTTTTTTTTCTATACATACCTACATATCATACATAGAAAACACCCAAACTTCGAAAAAAATATTTGCGGATCACGCAAACATAATGTTCCCAGCAGGAAATCGAATCCGAGACCTCTTGATCAATAGCCGCATACGCTAACCACTAGACCAACAAGGCAGTCGATATAGAAAGTTTTCTATTTCATTAGATTACATAAAATCGTAAAGTCTGTACCTAACTACCCAACAACAGTGAAGTTAAGTGAAGTTAATTCAAAGGTAATTAGAAAAATTCTCGATAGTAAAACCATGTTTCCTGAAATGTGTATTTCCGCTGTATGAGATAGTGCTCCTGGCCTCTACCCTCTGTACTGTTAGAAGACGCAACTCCAACTTTATTCCGTTGTTACCTTGCACCTATAACATGTATGTATTTACAAAACAAAAGTATGTTAATGTATATTTTACCAGTTGTCTAGTACCCATAATACAAGCTGTGCTTAGTGTAGAAATAGATAGTGCTGTGTGTAAGATGACCGAAATATAAAAAAATCAATGTACAGAACCGTCGGTGGGTGAGTACGACTATCACTTGCCTGATTTTTTTTTGTATGGATGATAAGTGAAAATTTACTCTACACTGTCTGATGGAAAGCATGAATAGAATTAAAGAGTGACGTGCGAAGGGAGACAATGCAGCATGGTGACCTACATTACGTTACATTACATACATACATTACATGACTGAGATGCTTCTTCATCATTGGGTCTCCGGTTAAGTCCGGTGTCACACTCGTCAATGAAAAACGACAGCACTAATGAAAGAAGAAAGAAAGAAAAAAATATTTATTTTGACACATACACGTTAAGACACAACATCATATATAGATCTAATACACTTTTGAAAATAAAACAACCGAGCGATGATTACCTCGTGAATGTGTAAAAATAGGACCAAGCTCGGCAAATGCCAGACAAAGCCTGACGCTGGTTTTCAACTAGGCCCTAAAGTGACTCACGCATAACAACCAGCCATAAATGCTGACAATATTTAGGTGGGTCTTCTGTATTAGCGCACAGGCCGGTCGAGCCGGTCCATTCATGATGAAATCAGAGGGTCTCTTCTACCTTGATAATATCATTTATACCCAAATCTGACAAAGTGGTAAGAAGACTTTATCTGAAAAATATTTAAAACTAGTTCCTAATACTAATAAAACGCTTTATACAGAAAGACAAAAAGCATGAAAAACTTAAGTGTTACATGAGTGTAACTTAGTGTAATTATTGCTTAAGATCTCTCTTAGGTTTTATCTGCATTTAAAATGTGCATGGTGATCACTTCTGTTGGATTCCACTCATGTTGTTTATCAGACATCATAAAAATCTTATTGATTTTGTAAATAAACATGACTCTTACTGTAAATAGAAAATGTTTTTAGAATATATATAAAAGATGAACTTTACATAACATCTAAATTACAGTAAACATAAACGGAAATTATAACACTAAGGTTATGAAAACATAAACATTTAAAACAATTCTAGACTGTCCTATATCAGTACATAATAAAGAAGAGGTGACTTGCTTGCTTGTGGTTATTTGCAATACTCAAAGTAGTAACTGAAAATTGTATCACTGTTGTAAGAAGCACTTTTTTGGCTTTATTTTTAGCTATCATATCGAGCTATAAAAAAACTCATAAAATCATAGACTAAAAAGCGTCTCATATAAAACAGCACAATAAAATTAATTAAGATGAAATAGCCAACATGAGCGTTCAATTCGCACGCGAACTTTATTGACTTCATATATTTTAATTTGTTCCACAAAAAACATGGACGTCAGCACAGCGCAGTTTAAAATTTAATAATTTCAAAGAAACACCTATAAAAACTTCGTTAAGCCCTTACTAATATTATAAATTTAAAAATAACTCTGTCTGTCGGTCTATTACATGTCATGGCTAATTCGCTGCATCGATTTCAATGAAATTGGAAATGGAGATAGTTTGCTTCTAGCAAAGTGATTGAGGTAGTCGCTTCCCATTGCGCTTCCAACCAAGTGTCGTGGGTTCGACCCGGTATGACATTGGACTAATTACATTCCGCTTCGCTACCCGCAGTTATTATTGTGAATAGTGAGTAACGCCGAGGCACAAAGTCAGTGAAAGCCAAATCAAAATGGGTCCAGCCGTTCCAGAGATTAGTCGGAACAAACACACCGATTGACACAGAAACTTAAAGATGTAAGTACCGTAAACATTCATGTGCATTTAGTAAAAAACTGTTTATATGTATTTGTATAGGTAGATAAAAAATAGGTAATGTGTAGTGGTATATTTGGTGTAATAGAGATGGGTTTCTGCCCGGGCGGATTGGGCACATTGAATAAGCGCCCGATAAATGCCCGTAAATGCCGAATAAATGCCCTTTACCTGGGCAAAAACTTCAATTCACATTTTATTAATTTAAATTGTGTGTAAATATATGTGTATGCAGCAAGGACTAATTAACAAAAAAATATGATATATTCCTGGATATAAATATGTTACTATTTTAGTTTTTTCTTTAAATCTATGGTCATGGGCGTATAAAAAAAACCAAACTGAGTATTATAATGATAGCAGTTCTTTATATGTTATACTTAGTTAGTAATCTGTGACATAAACACAGTATTTTTGTTTCGATAACAATAGTCGATAGTATAAGTATATACCTATTACATGTAAAACTGACATATTAGACCAGGGTAGAAGCGTCTTATAATAATAAAAAGTGAACATAAATTGTAGTAGGATGAAAGTGATAAAACCCATTATAAAAATGGAAGGAAAAATAATCAACGGGCGATCTGAGGTCGGGAAGGGGTAGGTGGGAGGTTTTCAGGGTAAAAACGGTTTATGTCGATTTCCGGCTAAACTACAAATCCTATGAAAAAAAATTAAAGGCAAAGTTGTAGGTAATAAAAAGATCTACAACTTTTGTATTTGCACTTTTTTCACATAACCTCAAATTTTATGTGAAATATTCAAAAAACTAGCAGATTCTTCTATGCGCATCGGCCTACGGATGAACTTGGATAAAACCAAGGTCATGTTCAATCAACATGTACAACCGGAACCGATTGCAATACACGGTACCGCTCTCGAGGTTGTTCAAAAATATGTCTAACTTGGGCAGACATTGCAGTTGGGTAGGAATAACCTCGAGGACGAGGTGAATAGAAGAATTCAGCTGGGTTGGGCGGCATTTGGAAAGTTACGTTGAGTCTTCTCATCGTCGATCCCACAGTGCCTAAAAACGAAAGTTTTTAACCAGTGCGTCCTACCTGTCATGACATACGGAGCCGAAACGTGGACACTTACGGCGCGGTTGGTCCACAAGCTCAAAGTTGCTCAGCGTGCAATGGAAAGGGCTATGCTCGGCGTTTCTCTGAGGGATCGTATCAGGAATGAAGTTATCCGTCAGAGAACTAAAGTCATCGACATAGCCCACCGGATTAGCAAGCTGAAGTGGCAGTGGGCTGGCCATATTAGCCGCAGAACTGATGACCGTTGGGGTAGAAGAGTTCTGGAGTGGAGATCGCGTCTCGGCAAACGTAGTGTAGGACGCCCACAGGCCAGGTGGAGTGATGATTTGCGCAAGATGGCTGGCAGGAGCTGGATGCGAGAAGCACAAAATCGATCAAAGTGGTGTGCAATGGGAGAGGCCTATGTCCAGCAGTGGACTGAGATAGGCTGATGATGATGATGAAGCGTCTTAAAATAATAAAAAGTGAACATAAATTGTAGTAGGATGAAAGTGATGAAACCCATTGGAAAAGGAGGTGAATATTATAAAAATGGAAGGAAAAATAATTTACGGGCGATCTGAGGTCGGGAAGGGGTAGGGGGGAGGTTTTCAGGGTAAAAACGGTTTATGTCGATTTCCGGCAAAACTACAAATCCTATGAAAAAAAAATAAAGGCAAAGTTATAGGTAATAAAAAGATCTACAACTTTTGTGTTTGCACTTTTTTCACATAACCTCAAATTTTATCTGAAATATTCAAAAAACCAAGTTTTTGGTTTTTTCTTTTTATCTTTTACAAATAAAATTATTTTTTCAAGAAATTTTGTGAAAACTTACCTTTCTATGTCTTGAATACACCGTAATTTATTTGATTTGAAATATCTATTTTTTCACCTCATTTTGACTTAATACCGAAAAAAAACTTGGGTTAGGAAAGACCTGTGCCGAGCGGTTAAAAACTGGAACTCGCTACCATCCCACGTCTTTCCTTCCATTTATGATCCCGGGTCCCTTAAGAGGGGTGTGAAAAAGCATCTCACGTCGCCATACTTCCTCTCATGGTGGCCCCCTATCATGCTTATCATCAGGCAGAGTGGAGTCACAATGGTAGGCATCAAAAAAAAAATGTTGTAAATTAAGACTTGATCTTATAACTCGGACGTGCTGGGTTTGAGGATGCATAGCGGCACACGTGCTTCTACGACGAATCAAACCGAGCGGGTACGCACTTCTTCTCATGCGACCGAGCGGGTTGGCAGGTTGCGGATAGCCAGTTTCCGGCTGCGGGACCGACAGTCTTTTCCCTGGCGGTCGACCCCGCAGCCGGACCCGGACAAGAGAAGCTCCCTGAAGTCAAATCCCAGACCAGGGGTGACCCTTACCTTTATTTCCATGATCCAAATTCCAATAAACTCCCTCCTTCCTTATCATCCCTACATTTTGTTTTGTTCGGTCTCATTCCACTATGCATTGTAGTGGAGTGGGGCCGAACAAAGCAAAATTCCCTTCGATCCAAGAGGAGGGGTAACCTCAAATCCTAAAAGCCCACAAAACCCCCAAAAACATGAAGCACAAAGACCAAACCAATCCCCAGGTGGGTCCCGGCCAGGCCGGGGAATCCCACACCTTTCAGGTCAGTCCCCATCGTAATCTGGGGGGGGACACCTTTTTGCTCCCGACGTCATCGACGTCATCCGCGCTCAGAGCGCGACCGGCAGCTGACACACTAGCGCCCACGACACCGGCTGCGACAAACGCGCCTACCGACACACAACCGGCTGCAACACATGCGCCAAAAACCACCGACCCGGCTGCGACACACGCGCCACAAAAACCCGGACAGAGACGAGGTACGTCTTCCGCGAGTGTCTGGCAACAGAGCCTCGTACGGAAGAGTGCCAAAGACACTGACTTGACTAGGGGTAAGGAAGCCGGCCCAGGTAGTTCCAACCCTGCACCTGGTAGCAAAGTACGCGAGCGTGGAAAAGCTACCAAAAGCAGTAAAGTAGGCGACCCGACGAGCAATACCCGCGAAGGCGTAAGCCAGCGCGATGCTCGAAGGGCCGTTGAAAGAGAAGTATGCGACCAGTTGCAAGTCCGCGAAGGGGCAACCCAGCGCGAAAAGCGACCGGACGCAGAAAAGCTCGCGCGAGGGGAAGTACGCGAAGGGGAAACCCAGCGCGAAAAACCCTTGCAAAAGCAGGAACTACCCAGTGGTGGCAACCCACCCAGACGAAAAAGGGGAAAGCGGTCTGGGGCCACGTACAAGGCGTCTCTGGCCACAACACCAAGGCCAGACACCTCTGATCCGCAACCGGGCCCTAGCGGCATGGGAGCGGTAAAGAGGGTGCGCCCGGATGAGACGGCTTCGCCGAGCACTCTCCAGGGCGACGCCAAGCGCGTGAGGACCCAACCGCCTCAAGGGGGGCAAAGAACCTATGCGCTCGCCACAAAGGACATTCCTGCGCGGCTTGCTGTAGCTATTTGCCTCTCCCCCCCAACCCGAGACATGACAACCGACGAGGCTGAATTCATCAAGACAGCGCTCGAAGACCTGGTCATGGACACTGATCCCGGCGCGCCCCTCCCGGCTTTCCGTGGCTACCCACGGGTAGCGGATGGCACGGTACAGATGTGGTGCGAGGATGACGGTGCTCTGGCTTGGTTGACTGAGAGCGTCCTGAGGATCCAGCTTCCCAACACCGACTTAAAACTAACGGTCATGCGGCAAGCAGACATACCGACACGTGTTAGAGCGGCGCTTTTCGTACCGAGGTATCGGGGGGATATAGCGCGGCTCCAGAGTGTTCTGACCCGTCAGAACACTTGGTACGACATCGGTCGGTGGTCGCTTTACAGAGCAACATCCATCGGTGGTGAAAACCCTAGGACATACTTGACCCTGGGGATCCCACCGGAGGAGGCAGAGAGGGTCTTGGCGCGGGAGCGTCGAGTATCGTACCTTCTTGGTTCGATATACGTCCGCTTCTACCCCAAGAGCCTTCCCTCTGTAGCCCAGACCACGACCCAGACGACGACACCGACACCGACACCGACTGACACCAATGACGACATGACCCGACTGGAGGAGGAAATGGCGAAGGCGGCGATGGAGGATGCTGAGACCGACACCCTTACACCCACGTCACCAGGGTGGACGGACCGGCTTCTCTCGTCCTCGCCGAGCGATGGCGGGCGCGAGATTGGAGTGGAGGACGGATCCGATGGATCGGACCAGGACTGACTCCTCTCCCGCGGCGCCATCGCCTAAAACCAGCCCCCTCGAAGTCATACAAGCAAATCTCCAGCATAGCCAGACTGCCACGGCCAACTTGCGCAGGGCGCTGGAGACACATCCCCGAACCATCGCACTGATCCAAGAGCCATGGATCAGGAACAACAGAGTATGCGGCCTCAGTAACATCGGAGGTAAGCTAATTCTAAACACACACAGTACAGACAAACCAAGAACCTGTGCGTACATACCAAATGACATCCCGACCACAACACTCACGCAATTCTGCTCCAGGGACCTGACGGCTGTCAGGCTTCAGAATGCCGATAAAAATCCTGACATGGTACTAGCATCAGTGTACATGCCAGGCGACAACGAAAACTGCCCACCGAAAAAGATGGTCGACCTTGTGGATTACTGCGAGGGCGCCAAGCTGGATCTCATTATCTGCACTGATTCAAACGCCCATCACCAGCTATGGGGATGCGACACTTCAAACACCAGAGGAGAGGTATTGTCCACTTACTTATTTTCAACTAATCTTAATATAGTAAACCGGGGCTCAGAGCCCACCTGGGTCACAGCCCGGGGACAATCCATCATTGACCTAACGCTAGGAACAGATAACGCAACAAATCGTATATCAAACTGGCGTGTATCCAACGAAGTCTCTTGCTCAGATCACAGGAGAATTCGTTTCACAATAACAGTAAACACAATAGAGCCAACCCCGAAAAGAAATCCGCGTCGGACAGATATACCTGGCTACAAGCGTCTTCTCGCTTCATTAATAGCTAGTAATCTACCACCGACATCAATCACAGACACCACACAGATAGAGCATACAGTGACTAAGCTAACACTTTACATCAAAGAGGCATATCACGAATGCTGCAAATTAAGAGTTCCGTACACCAAGTGTAAAACCAACCGATGGTGGAACGCTGAACTCGAAAAACTCAGAAATACACTACGTAAACAATTCAATCGAGCCAAAAACTCGAGACATCCGGATGATTGGGAACTCTACAAGGAAACCCAATATACCTTCAAAAAACAAATCAGACACGCCAGGAGACTAGCCTGGAGGAAGTTCTGCGAATCAATCGAATCAAACAACGAAGCTGCCCGAGTGAGGAAAATCTTATCCAGCGACCAAGATCGCAACCTCGGTGCGCTAAAAAAGCCCGATAACACATTCACACAAACAGACCACGAAATCTGTAAGGTCCTTCTTGAAACACACTTCCCAAACTGTAGCCTCTCAGAGGAAAAGATCTGGAAGGAAAATACAGGAATGGTACCAACCAACAATGACTGGACTGTAGCCCGCGAAATAGTGACAGAGGACAGGATTTCGTGGGCTATCAAGTCTTTCCAACCGTATAAATCCGCAGGCCTGGATGGCATTCTACCGGCCCTTTTGCAATGGGGTATTGAATCCCTAAAACCATGGCTGGTGGAAGTCTACAGAGCCTGCATTGCACATGGATACATCCCTCTCGCTTGGCGGGAGGTGAAGGTTATCTTCATACCGAAACCCGGAAAAACCGACTACACACAACCCAAAGCTTATAGACCTATAAGCCTGACATCATTCCTATTGAAAACCCTAGAAAGACTATGCGACAGATACATCAGAGATGGACCTCTACGCATGGTACCGCTACACAAACAACAGCATGCATACTCAATAGGGAAATCAACAGAATCCGCTTTGCATAGCGTGATTTCCAAGATTGAATGCGCTGTAGACCACAAAGGTTCAGCACTGGCTGCCTTCATAGATATAGAAGGCGCCTTTGATAAAACAATGTTCCACAGCATCGACATAGCCCTTAAAAGGCATAGTGTGACCCCAACCTTATGCAGTTGGATAACCAACATGCTCAGGCAAAGGGCCATACAAGTCACGGTGAATGACACCACGAGAGCCATTGTGGCGAAGGGATGCCCACAAGGAGGTGTCCTCTCGCCCCTATTATGGAACCTCGTCGTGAACAGCCTCCTAAGTGGTTTAAACGACAAAGGCTACTTCACCGTTGGGTATGCCGATGACATAACAATCATAATAAATGGCACTCACGAAAACACACTGTGTAACCTCATGCGTCAAGCCTTGAAAATTGTAGAGGACTGGTGCAAAGAGCATAAACTAACAGTCAACCCCACAAAAACAGAACTGGTACTCTTTACCAAAAAAAGGAAGCTGGCAAAATTGCAACTGCCACGCTTTTACGGATCTACCCTAAACCTGACATCAGAGACCAAATACCTGGGCGTCTATTTGGACAAACAACTGAATTGGGCTAAACATACTGAATACATTACCACAAAAGCCAGTATATCACTGTGGCAATGCAAGCAACTGCTTGGCAGAAATTGGGGCATTAGTCCCAAGGCCACTTACTGGCTATACACTACAGTTATTCGACCAACTATAACATATGGCTCCCTAGTCTGGTGGCCCAGGACAGACTCGGTTACTTGCCAAAAAACCCTTGAAAAACTACAGCGATACGCCTGCGTGGCTATCACTAGTAGCATGAGAACCACACCAACAGCCGCACTGCAAACAATGCTGGGGCTGCCACCCTTGCACTTAGTTGTTAAAGAGGAAGCAGCACTAGCAGCGTTTAGACTCCATAATGCCGGCACACTGGGAAATGACTCCAGAATCAAACACACACGCATAAGAGAACGAGCGATCACACATCAACCCATGTTGACATCACCCAATGATAGGATGCTGAAGAAATTTAATTTTCAGAAGCACTATAATATACACCTAGAAGAAGAACCACACGACAAATCAGATACAAAAGAACTCAGAATATACACCGATGGCTCCAAAACCAACTCAGGAACCGGAGCAGGTGTATTCTCAGATGAACTTAACATCAGGGTATCGAAGCCGCTAGGTAGATTCAACACTGTATTCCAAGCGGAATGCGTGGGTATTATCCTGGCGGCCCACGCTATAGAGACAAGGAAAATTACGGACTCACACATCCGTATAGTCTCTGATAGTGCATCGGTACTTAAATCCCTGAATAAAACCCATGTCACTTCGAAACTCATAATGGACTGTCACAACGCGTTAGAACGCGTTGCGACCTCCGGCCGGAATTCAGTGACAATACAATGGATAAAAGGACACAGCGGATCGCTAGGTAACGATGCGGCCGATGAGCTGGCTAGGAGAGGGTCGGGCGCAGCGGTTTTCGGACCCGAACCCGTGGTGCCTGTCCCATTCAGCCAGCTCCGTGGTTGGCTGCAAGAATTTACCCGCACACAAGCACAACACCACTGGCTATCTGTCCCAGGCTGCAGACAATCAAAGGAAGCCATGCCACTTCCTAATGATAAACTAACCAAACGCCTATTGCGTTTGGACAGGGACAGTCTGCGGCTGGTGGTAGGAACTATCACCGGACACTGCTCACTAAACAAACACTTCCACACCATAGGCATAACTGACAGTCCCCTATGCAGAGCATGCTTAGGGGCAGAGGAAACGGTGTCACATGTACTCATTGAGTGCACAGGTGTCACCGAAACACGGAAAAACACACTTGGATCTCCTAAATCTGTTGCAGAATGTCTGGACAGACTCGGAGACCTTATCCGCTTCTGGAGGGAGGTGGGCTGGCTGGAGTGATGGCCGCCCTCACGTACAATGGTCCACTTAAAGGACTAAGTGCGGAAACCACCCACATAACATAGAACATAGAAGACTTGATCTTGCTCAACCTACCATTATTCAACTTGAACGAGTCGGATTCAGAATTTGATGATTTTTCGATGATGTTGATGATGATAAGAGTCAAATTTATACGTCTCATGATGCTCAACCATCAAAATCAACCAGTCGAACTGAATTTTTTGATGTAACGTCTAACATCGACTTAAATGACGATGATAATGAAATTAAAGATTTATTATTATTCTCTTTAATGACACTTGACATATGTATACTGTTGAGGACTGATGGTAGTCTCCAAAAATGCCTGTTTCATAAAGCGCATGACTCTCGGTCGCGCATTACCAGATTCATAGGCAATTAATTTGGCGATGAGTGTCCTGGACTCAGCAATACGTTTTATTCTACACTGCCAAGCTGCCACTTATTATTATTATTATTGTTCTCTTTATTAAAATCAAAATACTTATTCATTACATTTTTAAATATATAAATCTAAAAAATACATTTAAAAATATAAAAAATAACATCGAATGAAAAAAATTAAAATGTTATTATTATTATACATATTTAAAAGAGTTATATTTGTTAATTTTTTACGAATTTTCGACAAAAATAATGAAACGAACTGTGATAATTTGTGATTTTAATTACAAAAATGTATAATTAATAATTAATTATAAGTTTTAATTTACAACATACTGACTTTCATTTAAATTAAGAAAAAATAGATTAAGAAAACATTTGTTTTTCACAAAACAAAGGTATTCGTTTTTTCTGCCCAGTGCTCGGGCATTTATTCGGGCGTAAACTTATTTATGCCCAATCTGCCCAGTTTATGCCTTTCCGCCCGTATTTGTTTTCGCCCTCGACCCATCACTAGGTGTAATGCATAAATTATACACATAGTAAGTACTTGTTCTGCGTTCTATTTTGTATTTTTTTTTTTTTTTTTTTAATTTCTGGCAAAAATATTATAAAAAATTGAACGGACATGCGACAACATTTTCATGATTCACATATTGTTATTCTGTGTCTGGGTGTTCTTTGTGTCTATTTATTTAATATTACTAAATTCGGCACATCTAGTGCGGGTGTTTTCTTTCAAAAAGATCATTTACGTGCATGAAATCAGTAGTTAATTCTTAAAATAAGACTCTCAGATTAAAAAAGAAAGCCAGATGGAACGTGCTCGTCAAATAACATGACGCCGATTGATTATTTTAGTGTGCGTGACAGTCGCCAGAGACACTGTAGGAACACGTACATCTGTGTGCGTGTAATGATACCATACGCTGTAAAAAGTTCCCTTTTTTTGATAAACATTAAGATTGAAAAAAAGGTATTTTAATATTAAAAAACTTTAAAAATTATGGTTTTTATTTCAGTTACTGTTACATACTGTGCAAACTCTTAGCAACCTTTATTTTGCACTAACTTTTTATAATATTGTCGTTTTGCCGTTTCGTACAAAAATAAAGAAAAATAAGTAAACATAACAATTATATATTGGACACGATTATAAATCTACCTATCATTATGGGTAACTACGGAACCCTATTCTATGCGTGGCTTGAGACGCACTTTGCCGATTTTTTGTTCTTTAATTTGGATCATTAATCGTTTTTTGTTTTGTTAATTGTTTGATTTGATGTTAATTTTACTAAAAAATAGATAATTTAATGGAAATAAAACTGATTCCGGAACCTGTTTTCATTTAACTATTTTTAAATATAAATTTGCAATGTGGCTTACCACTAGGGAGGGGGGGGGGGAGGGAAGTCTCACAAATGTGATCAACTGTGACAAGGACGGGGGAGGGGCAAAAAAATCATGAAATTCGTGTGACGTAATTTTTTTCATATTCTGCAGTTATACGGTAAGTACCTGGGAATCAAGTTTCGTGCTATTGATCATTCTCAACCATTCAATTATGATGTGAAGCACAAGTTGCAATTTGTAGAAACATCCACAAATTGTTCCTATGTAATAATTATCAGAAATAATTGTATCTCCAAAGAATACTTTCAGATAAGGTTCGGAACCAAGTCCCTAAATATAGAAATGAGGTCCACTAATGTCTGGATTAACAAGTAATTTCCCTAATTAAAGGGAAAAAAAAAATCACAAAAACTGGTATCACAGTCGAACTACGGTTGAGGTTTTGTGTTCCGACACAACATTAAAATTATCGGGTAAATAAATAGTTATAACAACTAAATAATCTGTATTTACATGTGAAAAGATATTCTATATTATTATTTTTTGTTTCTGGGAACTATTCCTACAGTGTTTAATGATGCAAGACGGCATTTTGAAATTAAATTAAAAAATCACTCGTGACGTGTACACAATATGGCGGTTTGTCAAACACTGGCGCGAGAATGTATTCGCTTTTTAATTCATATTTGCTTTGTAGCTTCATTGTCGTGTTCTTTACGATCTATCTGGCTTTCTTTTGTAATCTGAGATAAGACTAATCAAAAACAATTTTCTTGGTTTTGATTAGTCTTATTGTCATATTTATAACTATGTATCTGTGTAACAATTAAAAACAATTTGATTCTTAAATAATACTAAATTATAACCTTAAGGGCCTTTTCACACGTACCACAACCACACCACGACGCAGCGACAAAATGTGGTTGCGATGTGGTCGCAACGTGGTCGGGTGCATATTTCCTATAAAATTAATTATGCAATTTACACGTACCACATTTTGCCGCAGTTCATGGACCAAATCGCGACCACATCGCGATGGCAACGCAACTACAGGCAGCACCGCGAACTAGCGGCCGGCCACAACGCAACTACATCGATGTGTCGTCGGTGCCACAGCCACAACGCAACTGCAAAAAGCTGCAGCGACACTATTCACATGGAACCACATTTTGTCGCTGCGTCGTGGTGTGCTTGTGGTACGTGTGAAAAGGCCCTAAATAATACGAAATACCCATAGTGTGGTGACGGATTAAGAATACAGAGTGTCACCATCCCTATTCATCCCGCGGGTGTCGTAAAAGGCGACTAAGGAATAAACTACGCAAGACAAAATCAATGCAAAGAGAAGGAAAACTTGAAACCAACCCTATACCAACCCGTCTGGCCAGCGTGGTATAGTAGGCCAAAACCTCCTTTCTAAGGAGAGGCCGATGTCCAGTAGTGGACTCTGTTAAAGGCTGTTGATGATGATGATGACCCATAATACCTATATAACGTAGAGCATGACTGCGTCTTCTATTGCCCGTATCGTGATGTTTTTCGACGGATACAAAATTGTCTCTCTTAATAATGTTATAGTAACCAACCTTAAAAGATAGACATAATTATGCTGTCATGGACTTTTGTATTAGAACTTTTTAAGAGGAACAATTCTTTCACGCATTGTTTTCACGAATCGTTAACCATTTATTATGCAGTGTATAAGAAGCTCTCAAAATTTCATTATTCATTATTACTCCGCTTCGGTCGGTCGTAGCTTTATTATAATTATATAGACAATACCCTTCCTCGATAGATAGACTAACAGTCCACAGCTGATAGAAAGAAAGTAGAAAGAGTCTAAACTCAGAATCTCCTTAATGTAAGTTCAACGGTTTACACAGAATATCAGGATGATGATGAATAAAAACATGATTAAATTCAAATATACCCTAGCCAATGAGTTCAAGTTTGATTAATAACTCCATAGCAGCCCTTAGTGGTTTATTAGGGTTCTGTTGTTCATGACTCAGAACCCTTATACATTCGTCATGCCCGTCCGTTCGTCCTCGACTTACCGTCCAAACGGTTAGTGCTAGAAAGATAAAACTTTGCAAAGATGTGTTTTTCTATTACATGGACAAAGTGCTACAATAAAATCATGAAAAACATTTCTCTTTGGAGTACCTCCCCTCCATGTAAAGTGGGGATGATTTTATTTTTTCTCGTCCACCACATTGTGTGGATTATCGTTGGATAGGTCTTTAGGAAAGGTTGAGAGATTGCTCAGACGAGTTTGCGAGTTAATTAAATTTAAAGGATATTTTTTTGCAAAAATCGGGAGAGAAGGGGGGGTCCCTCTAAAAGCTAAACGGCTGGCCCTTAGTGGTTTATTAGGGTTCTGTTGTTCATGACTCAGAACCCTTATACATTCGTCATGCCCGTCCGTTCGTCCTCGACTTACCGTCCAAACGGTTAGTGCTAGAAAGATAAAACTTTGCAAAGATGTGTTTTTCTATTACATGGACAAAGTGCTACAATAAAATCATGAAAAACATTTCTCTTTGGAGTACCTCCCCTCCATGTAAAGTGGGGATGATTTTATTTTTTCTCGTCCACCACATTGTGTGGATTATCGTTGGATAGGTCTTTAGGAAAGGTTGAGAGATTGCTCAGACGAGTTTGCAAGTTATTTAAATTTAAAGGATATTTTTTTGCAAAAATCGGGAGAGAAGGGGGGGTCCCTCTAAAAGCTAAACGGCTGGCTCTAAAAATCTAAAAAAATGGGATGGTTGTCCATGTGACGAACTTCAAAGAAAACTATAACGGCTTACATGACATTGTTAGTTCAAGAGTTATCGAGGCCTAGCTTTTGAAACATGCTTACTTGGAAAACTTCCTACAAAAATAACGAAATAATGTTATAAGTAAACGTAAAAATTATCTATTGGACATGATATTATTTCTACTTGGCATTCTATATGACTATAACCCTATCTTGTGCGTGGTATGACACGTACTTGCCCGTTTTTTTTATGTTAGAACATAATGTTCATTTTTTTATTTACCAATCTACATATATTTTTATGTTTATGTAAGTATAAATTGTTCATAAAATATGGCAAATGTAAGTCACATGTAACCTAATGCATAAATAAAATTTGTGCATGTATGCATAAATTTTATTTATCGTTTCAACTAGAGTGAACACGCTCTTATAATTAGGAACGAGCTTTACTATATTAGGTACTTGCTTTAATGTTCCGTAGTTTTATGCGTTCATTGAAGTTAAAAAGTAATAAAAACTTAAAAATAAATAAAAAACATACACTTTATTTGCTGTTACAATGCATACGAATATTATTCTTTCACATTATACTCCACTTTTTCCACTATTAAAGAATCAAATTATTCGTCATATTAACATACATTATAAATTATTACTTACCACTAAATTTCATTTATAGTTCTTCCATTTGACACTAAACAGAGTACATTAAAAAATCTTTAAACTAAATAAAATTTTCTAACTTATCCCAACAAAATTCACAAGATCATTGTACGTCACAAACCACTGTATGAAATAAGTTACACAAGTTGCATCCAATTTCGTCCCGAGTCCACGGTGCACTTTCCGAACTGTGCGGCAGTTCGGCAAACTTTACGTACGAAGTCGTGGGTTACAGAGCAAAGGTCTCCGTGCGTGACGATCGGTCGACAGCGCGCGAGTGAGCCGAGAACCAAGTAAAAGCCCGCGCTAGTACCACTCTAGCCGGCGGCGTTCACTCATCCGTTACCGCCCATACGTCTCAGTGCCACCCTCCTGTTGCCTCGACCAGCTCGTTCGTATATCATTCGCATTTCACCTACTGATAAACTGATCAAATATTAATAATATTCGACAAATCACTTTCATTGATTTTATTATGTAACTAGCATTTGCCCGCAGCTTCGCCTACGTGTTATTCTAATGTATAACTTTAATTGCCTTCTTCGCCCCCTCAGGAGTGGAATTTTACAAAATCCTCTCTTAATGCTCACCCACGCTCCTCAATGAACACATATGCCAAATTTCATCTTCTGCGCACAGTAGTTTCAGCGGTTCGTTGTCTGTCAGTTAGTCAGTAACGGAATAGTTTTTTTATATGTGAATGATTAACACAAATATTCATGTTTTAAATAACTAACCATAGTGCGACACGTAGACACGTTTATATATAATTGTAGAACTCGTGGAGTCTGCATGTATTCGGACCTAAATGCGGTACCGTAACAAATTATTATTGTTCACAAGATGAGATTTTATGCATGGTTATGCAGATTAGATAGCATCCAGACACGAAGCTAGATGGAAATCTCGAGCGTAGAATGTAAGAGTAATTTGAACAAAGTGAGGAAAGCGTAAGGAATATTACATTTTTGCCCTCGCTTTGAATACAATGGAGTGAGAGTAAAATATTAATCAAACATAACCGGGTTCAAGCGAATCAACGTCTACCAAATGTTACTGATGTGCGCAAACATGTCTGTTGTGCCAGCAATTACCACTATTATAAACAATTTCTGGTCCATCGCAACAGACAGACATTATTCAAACGATAAAAATATTAATCAAATTGACTAATGACTTAATCATACGTGAATTATATTTAATTTATTGACTTAAAGCGTTAAACACCTCTATATCGCCGGACTTAATTTCCAAGTTATTCTCTTCCACTTTCCAGTCAGTCATATTATTAGTATAAAAAACTTGTAATCACAGAGGTTCTTTTATTCAACAAAAATAAACACTAAACAGTTAAATTTATACCTATATACAGTAAACATATACCATATATATATTTCCCATATCATATATTTCTCATATCACATATTTTCCATAAAATTATGTTATTTAGAGTTTAGGTATATGTACAAATATTTATATGTTGAATTAATATTTATAGTAAGCTTACAAAATATAGTTCGTAGCCCAACATGCAAGGAACCTTTGAATGTCCCTTTAAACTTTTTAACATTTAAGTTAAACACACGCAATTATTCAATTCTATACGATATGAGGTTTAGTCATTTCAGTTTAATGAGATTAGAACAGCAGAAATGGACATTTAGACGGTGATGGTTGATGCAACATATTGTCTCATTTATTGACTTGGTAAGTAATGTCTAAAGTGTATATTACTTTATAGCAAACGGAACTAGAACAAACAATTATTTAATTTTCGTAAGACGTCATACATTATACCTTATTAATTATTTCGTTTAGGCTGCTCGGTATTTTCAATTTCACTCCAGACATTAATGACCTCTCTCTAATTACGAATCACTCCGCCGGGGACTCTTTGCTCTTGCGGTAAAAGATTAACAACCATGGACCTCGTCCCGGCCATTCTATTTATTTTTAACTTTTTTACGTCATAACGATACTACATAACTATATTTTTCAGATATATAAACCACATATATTTTATTTAGTAGATTGTTAAATTAACTGGACCAATGTATGAGGCAATGTGTCATATTCGTAGAATTTTTAAGTACAACTTAAAATTTTGGCTCTGACCGCTTTGTTGCTCTAACGTTTAGCAGCGATTGCCGATCAAAAAAACCGGTGGAACTAGTAGCCTATCTCAAACAAATTGGCTAACAATGAAGACTATGAAGATTATTAAAATTTTATCACAAAAAAAAAAGTAAATTAAGTTAGATTTAGATGAGTATTGAGCACATCACATTATAACTTAGTTGGGGCACGTAGCAGTGTGAATGGAGTTAGTAAGTTTGCAATTATATCACAGTAATGCCCCACCTCTTTTATTAAATAGCTATGCATTGAACTGTGTTAAAAACTTCAAGGGACTTATGCCATATTATCACAGACGGGTTAAATGATAAAGATGAAAAGGGCATTAAAAGGAAACGCAGGGCGTTACTGGTTCAAGAGAAATTGTAAGCACATACGTTTACTCTATGTAGTATATATGGATCACTTTCACCCGTGCTTACAATTCCTTGTAGGTCCAGTACAAAAACGTGTTGAGAATTTTATGAGGTTATTAATTATTACTAGGTGACGACGTCTAAGGCGGGTTGATGTTCCGCCTCTTACTCTTCTGCCTTGGGGTCCAGACTCCCCAAGATGTACCCCAGTTAAAGAGTAAGGCAGGGGGATACCAGAAACCGGTGATGCGATCCTGGTATTCTCCCGACTGCTAAGGTAGATCGCCGCGGGAGTCCCACACACGCCCTTCGCTTACCCGACGAAGGGCATGGTGCCATAAGCATACCCCGCGTAAAAAAAAAACGGTGCTTACCCTAGGTGACTGGAAACAATCACCTAAGTCCATTTAGCTATGAGCGCTTTAAGGCAATAATGCCGAAGTAATAGAGGTTAAAGTATGAAATTACCTTTTTTATTGTAATAGGTACTTCGAATCGACATAGAACCTTCATGGTTTGAGATTTTTGAGTGAAACTTATTTCAAATCGTACCTATAAGGATCTTCTTTTGAAAAATGTGCAACTTCATTCAGTTGTTTTTTTTATTCAGCTTAGACTAGAAAGATGGATACTTCGAAAATTTGAGTGATTTTTGAATACGAGTTCCAACGCGGAACTAACACATCAGAAACAAAAGAAACACGTTTTGAAACTTGTGTTGCCTTGTTGAATCGACACAGAAATGAAGGAATATTGGATTAAATTGTGTCATTTGACGAAAAGTGGATTCATTACGATAACCGTAAGCGAAAAATGCAATGGCTGACCTTAGGTCAAACGCCGCAACTGTGTCCTAAAGCATAGCTTACCAATAAAAAGGTAATGGTAACCGTTTGGTGGTCTCCTCATGGTGTTATTCACTATAAGTTTCTCCGATCTGGTCAAGCAATAACGGCCGATGTCTACTGTGCCGAACTCCGAACAATGATAGCAAACTTACAGTGAAATAGCCCTGACTCATGAATCTATTTTCAGCTTCAGCTCCCATATACTTGAACATTCCGATATGTAGATACTAATGGTAGATGTTTTGATTATATAAATTTGTTAAACGATAAAAAAACAAAGTTCATTTTTTTAATACAAATCCGGCAATATTATACTTTAACCTCTAATATTTTAATAGGTCGCTATAATGTGGATCAACCATGCTGCATTATTCCATTGTTTACATTCGTGGTGACCACTACTCATTGATTCTGGTAAAACCTTTAGAATAGTCACTTTGGCAGACTCATTTACCAAAAAGTATAATTTTGTATTGAACCTTTTTAGTAGTGAACACATATAATTCACAACAATATCATTGCAATTCCTCATATAATAAACTCCCAAAATACTATTAATAGACCCACATAATGTCGTCATTGTAACATAACTATTAACATGTTCGTTGTCACAGCCTTCAGGTCGCGGGTCGATTGACAGGTTCAGTAGGGATGAAAACTTATTTGTACACGTACACTCGTACACGTGTATTCACAATGTAGCTTATCATAATAGTAAGAAGTTTACGGATTATGTCGCATTTAGTGTGAATATTTAAAATGTTTTATGGACTGATGATAATGAATCCAGTTGGAAGTGGTTATATATACTGCTTTTACAACTTAAATTTCTAAATGTTACAAAAAAAAGTAAAAATGATAACTGTTGTCAATACCATACTATACATTTATTCTGATAGAAACGCTTAGTAGTAACCATACGTCTAAGACACTCGCAAAAACAGTACATAAACGCCTTTGTAACCCGCTGCCAGACTGCTGGTAAACATCTTTATACATTTCAAGAATATACAATGCTTATCTTATTATTCTTGCAGTGGGTCTAGACTTATTCTGGTTATTTATTTGGGAAAGTGAGTACACGACGATTTATTGTTCATGATATTTATAAAGTTATTTTGAAGAACAACGATTTGTATCTACATGTCATTTTTATCAGGCATACCTGCATACTTTATACTAGAGAAATTGATTAATGTAAACAATAATAAATATCTAAATCTACACAAATAAATGAAATTGAAGTGGCTGAATATAGTATTACATTAGCAGTGTTTTACTAAATGCATATGAAAGTATGTACAAAAAAAATGTTTTTTATATATTAAAAATTGTCTTAAGAGGACTGCGAGGCTATCGCTCTAGAAGACCTCAATACTTAGCAGAACCTGATGACTGCAGGGCTATCGGAGAACAACATTCGTTTTGCATGCGCGCGTATATCGAGAACAATCGATCGCTCATTCATGTTCGTCGTTTATTTAGAATTAATTATGGATAGCGCAATATTGCAGAAACGCCTAGTAATGCCACTTTGCTCGCGTGGATCCAGGCATTTAGCGCTACTGGAAACACACTAGGCGATATTCATCATGTTCGTCAAGAACAGCAAGAACCCTTGGAAACATCGAGTTGGTAGCAAATTATGTAAGCCGACAGCTTCGTCTTAGCATAAGAAAGCGAGAATCACAATTAGGCTTATGGAGAGCGACAATTCACCGAATAATGAAATCTGAATTCCATATTAAGGCCCATAAAATTCAGATTGAGCAGAAGTTAAACGTAAATGATTAGGTATATTTCAAGATTAAATTATGTAAACTTAATGTCTAATATTTCTAAGATTTCACGATGTTGACTACCATTTGCTTTAGCGACGAGGTTCATTTTCATTTGAACGGTTATGTGAATCGCCAAAATTGACAATTCTGGGCTGAGAACAGTCCCACATTGCTACACCAACGCCCTTTGCACAGCCCCTAAGTAACAGTTTGGGTTGCAATGTCGGTGAATGTTTTTGGTCCAAGACTTCGAGAAAGTGGGCACCACAACAGCCTTTCGTGGTTACAATAAGACGGAGCCACGACGCATACCACTAACAACTCGCAAGCAGCACTGCAAGAGTTCTTTCCCGAGAAGGTGATTCCTCGAAGAGGTGACATTGAGTGGCCACCACGGAGTCCTGATTTAATCCCCCTTGACTTTCTCTTGTTATCTTATTCTTTTTTTTGGGTTATCCTAAGAGTATTGTTTATGAGAATAATCCACAAAGTTGGGAAGATTTAAAAAGAAATATTGAAGAGGAGATTGATTCCTCAAAAACTTCTTAGAAAAATCTTCAATAATGTCCGCACAAGATTTGAAGAGTGTCGTCAAAAAAATGCTCGTCATTTATAAAATGTAATATTTGAAAATTCAATTTTCTGCTTAGTTCAATTTTTTTAGAATAAATAAATAAGTAATTACATAGAGCATTTTTTAACTGTTATTTGAAATAGTTGGATCGTTCTGAGACACCCTGTAGGTTTCTATATTGCTCTTTCACGGAAAAACTACTGAATGGATTTTGATGAAACTTCACAATATTATAGCCTACATATCGGAATAACAGCGGCCGCGGTAAAAAGCTAGTAAGAAATATAGGCACTGAAGAAGAATAACGTTTAAATGAGACAACTGAGAGGCCTATGTCCAGCAGTGGACTGAGATAGGCTGATGATGATGATGATGATGAGACAACTGACTCATAGACACATCAACTTTGTCGAAACTATTAAGCAACCTTAACATACTGTAGTAAGTTAGGTACTCAAATTTATTCTTAGACATTATAATTTATTGGCGACCAAATGTTTTTGTCTATAACAAAAAATATCTACACATATATTATAATAGAAAAAGACATGAAAACAAGGAACGTAAAATTAAGATTTTTTTAATAAATTAAGTCATATTAGATTATGCACGTATAATCAAATTTTAATCTCCATATAAAAGAAAGATCTAGTAACATTTAAAGTACAAATACATATTTTGTATTCTGCATACACACAAGTTCTGATCGGATTTATAACGTTTCGGTATCCTTTTATTTCACACGGAGAATGGGTATCGTTTTTGTAAGGCTGTGGCAGCAAGAAAACTAAATTTATTTGTATGGTAGAGAAGGACTATAACAATTTCATTTATAGATATAAAAGTTTTCTTTGAAATTTAATTGTATTTTTTTACATTCTACTTCTAATTAATTATATAAGCATTTTTAAAATACTTTACAAAGTTTTTAGTTTTCTTATAAATTTTAATTTCATAACATAACCAAGAGACCCTTATGAATGCCATCAAGTAAATTAAGATGCTCGTTTCATAGAAAAAATTATATCGTAGATATCGTAATAATAACACAGATTAGATAAGTGATTCGGAGGTCACATTAAGCAGTTGGTTACGGTTGTTATTATAGGATAATAGTCCTGAACCTTAGTTAGAAGCCTTCGGGCGACTTAAAAACATCTAACAGCAAGATTACGTAGCTTCAACGTTGTCTTGACAGTGCCCAACCCGCAGTCGGCCAGCGTGAAGACGTATGGCTCTCTCGCTCGCTCTCTCCTGAGAAAACACCCGAGCCCAGCTATTTGACTTTCTTCTTCGAAAACAAATAAAAATATTTACAAAAACACAACATGCAAAATAAACAGATATGACACTTTACTTTTACTTCAAAAGGTATAGTAATGATTCTGTTGTACTTTTGCGAATTATTTATCTTTAAAGCGCATTTTTGTTGGAATAAACTATCCCAATATTAAACGACTAGCTCAAAAAATCTTAAAAATGTCATGTTATGAACATAAAAGGGAAACTACAATAGTTTAGATAACTTGATAAGTTCAGTAGTTATAGAGGCCTAGCTCGAAAGATGCGTGTGCTTGTAAAAATTTACATAAGAAAACTTCGTTCGGAAATAACGAAATACTAAGTAAACATTTATAAATATTAAAATGAGAAAGATTAATTATTGGACACGATTTTGATGCTTTTATATTTTTTTTAAAGGTATAGAATTATTTTTAGTTTTGACTGACAATAAGCACATTTCATCGAGTTTGTAATCATGCAGGTATTGACGACACGTCAACTAAACTGAAGCACCAGTTTCACTATTATTTATGATGAATACTATAACTACTTCAAGCACATAAGTGTATAAGTACGTGAAACTACTTGTTCTTAAAATGTCTACTATTTAGCAAGAATTTTTCAATTATGGAAACTAATAGATGCGTTTAATTGTTTTTAACAACATTTTAAATATAGTTACATCTAGAGGCTAGAGTCTCTTTTTATTTATTTATTTTATGTCTCTAATTTTTTACTTCTCGAAATAACTCTTCCCAAGATTGTGAATTAAATAAGAAAATTATTTTCTGACAAGTACTTAGTTCCAATTATTAAAATCTTTTAATAAAGTCTATAAAATACAAATTATAATCTCCCGCTATTTTAGAACTTATTTAAATTTATCTTTTATATAAACTTTAAATTTAGATCTTTATAAATTATATAAATTTTTGTAACCTCGAAAATACTTAAATGTTTATTATGTAATTCATATCAAAAGAAAGATCTTGGTAAGTACATCAATCTTGGTAAGACTTCAACAATCAATGAATATGATATACATTACCTAATTATTTAAGTACAAAACTACATCGGTATATAAATAGCCAAGATAGAATCGTGGTCGTTTTTATTTCATCTTAAAATTTATTTTAATTTACCCCAACTCATCATATGAAAAAAAAACATCTTAAGCCTAGTTCAACCTACGAATTTCAGGTTTTACGGTTGCGGAGGTCCGACGCCAGTCGCTCCGTGGAAAAACTGATATTCAGGCAAAACCGGTTGAACTAGTAGCCGACCCCAAATAATATTGGGAATAAGACTAGGAAGAAGATAAGCCTCAGCCCTCAACACTCAGCCTGAAAAATATAAGTACGATTTACAATAGCTACGAACTGACTTTGTTAAAACTTTTAATATCTTTAATATCTTCAATCTCTTGAAATATCTTAGTTTTCTATTTTATGAGAGTAGCCTGATGACTTATTGAGTTGTTTAGGCGTATTATTTTTAGACTATTTCTAGATAGACATAATTTTTAGACTAGCCACTTGCATTTATTACAATAACAATGGCTTACACCTCGCTACTCACCTAGTCTGTTTGTAAATTTACAATTTTAAATTAAAGCATTGCCACGTTGAATGGCAATGCTAATTCTAACTTGTAAATAAAAATTGCATGAAATATAAAGCGGACTTGATTTAAATATCGTAGCAAACAAATTAATGGGTATCGTTAAACATTATTATTCTAGAAGATATGTGCAAATAATGCATAATTTTTCACAAGTTATGTGAGAAATTGTAACAACAAATTGTACCGTAGGCTCTTCTTTCTGAGCACTCCGTAAATTGCGTCTATAAAATGTATCCGTAGATCCGTTAAGCCGTGGTCTGTACTAAGAACAGGGCGATCCCATTCTTTCCCGTGGGTGTAGTGTGATGGGACTAATGGATGATCCGAAGGATGGACAACATATAGACTAACTTCACAGGTATTTTCCACATTATTGCAAGATCTACTAAAAGCTTCTGTTTTTTCTAAGTCTTGTTTTTAAATTTTTTCTTTCGCAAAATATTTTAATTAAAATTTAGCACGAATATTGCTAGTTTATTAGTATTCTAAAGGAGCATAGTGCTTTATATTGTGATGAGTTTCTATATAAGTAAGGTTCTCCTTATATAACTGAGCTTTAGTTAGTTTAGTTTAGTTTTTTCCTAAACAACATAGACAGAATTGCATACAAGCATAACATCACGCCTTTTTATCCGAAGGAGTAGGCAGTGACGAGGGCACCACCATCCGGTGAACTCGGAAGTTCGCCTCTTGGAAAATCGCCCCCTGGCTGTGATTAACGTGTCCTCGGCGAAACAGATTACGCCCAGCCCGGAGGTAGCTGCCCTCATAGGGCCCATTCCTATCCCATATTCCACAAGAATGGTCCGAGGATCGACCCTTGCGGTGTTATACAACGATATGACCTGACGTCTCAAAACACCTTCTCGGTTCTCGTACACGACGGTACGCTTCTGTAGGTGGTCTGCCTCATGTACTCGTACTCTGGCTCCCACTGTAGAGGAGTGCTTCCATGATGTATCTAAATGGCAGAGTATTGAATGTGTTGGTGATGTATAAAATAAAAAAAAACTTGTATTATTGGAAAACATAAAATGGAATATTATTAATGGCATCGACTCTACAATATCAATTATATTTTTAAAAACGTATGCATTTTGTGAAAAGCTGTTAATTTTAAATTACAAACAGACTCTTCAATGTATTATTTTCTTTTGTTCATTTAGTATGTTTAACTATACAAATAAATAAAAAGCGGCCAAGTGCGAGTCGGACTCGCCCATGAAGGGTTCCGTATCAGCAAGTAACATCATATAAAAGTTCTTGTAGTTCGTTGTAACTTGAATCGATATTTTTATAATAGTGTATTGATTGAATGAAAGGTAAATTGCAGTTTACCATTTATGACGTATTAAAAAAACGACTTACTAGATCTCGTTCAAACCAATTTTCGTTGGTAATTTGCATGGTAATGTACAACATATTTTATACATAAACATTTGGAAGTATCTCTCGCACAAACTATTCACGTTAGAAAAAAATGATATTAGAAACCTCAACATCATTTTTGAATACCTATCCATAGATCTATAACACGTATGGGTTCGATGAAAAAAACTTTTTTGAGTTTCAGTTCCAAGTATGGGGACCCCCAAAAAAAAAATTGTTCTTTTTCTATTTTTATGTGAAAATCTATATGCTGATCACAGATTACATCTACTTACCAAGTTTCAAAAGTATAGCTTTTATGGTTTCCGAAAAAAGTGGCTGTGACATACGGACGGACAGACAGACATGACGAATCTATAAGGGTTCCGTTTTTGGCCATTTGGCTACGGAACCCTAAAAAGGCCAAGTAAGTGTTAGGCCACGCATAGAATAGAGTTCCGTAGTCACCCATAATGGATAGATTTCAAATCAATTTTAATTTCAATTTCAATGGACAATTGTCATTTTAACTTATTATGTCTTTGTTTTCGTACAAAATTTTCCAAGCGAGTGCATTTTACAAGATAACTACTTACATATCACAACTTACACCCGATAACTCCTAAAATTAAAAATTTATCAAAACCGCTACAGTTTTTCTAAAAGTTCTATCGTGAACTTTTTCAGATTTTTCGAGCCAGCCGTTTAGCTTTTAGAGGGAGGGTGGGGCCTGTTTTCAAGTTATATAACTCTTAAACGGATACCAATATCGAAAAATGGTTTTATAAACCTCACAATGTTTTAAAAAAATCTACCTATTGATGCTTCACATTATGGGGTAGACGCGAGAAAAAAAACACTTTATATCCACTTTACACGTAGGGGAAGTACCCCAATTTTTTTTTTTTTTTTCATAATTTTATTGTAGCACTTTGTTCACGTAATTACAACACATTTCCATGCATATTCATATTTCTAGCACCAACCGTTTGGGCGGTAGGCCGAGGACGTATGGATGAACAGACAGACGGATGGACGGACGGACGGACTTGGTGAATCTACAAGGATTCCGAATCATGAACTACGGAACCCTAAAATTTGACATGTCTCTTTGTAATGTAAAATAAAGAGATTTTTTTTAAATGCATATGAAATTTTATCAAATCCATACTAATATTATAAATGCGAAAGTAACTCTGTCTGTCTGTCTGTCTGTTACGCTTTCACGCCTAAACCACTGAACCGATTTTGATGAAATTTGGTATAAAGATAGAACTAAACTTGGGAAAGGACATAGGCTACTTTTTACTGCAATAATCGAGATACAAAGGCCAAAGCTAGGTGATTATAAAAATACATAAATCGTAGATGTCAAAATGTATCACTGTTTATCTCCTGTCAAAACTTCACAGGTTGCTAGGCATAACACACTTGCATGGCAACCATCATGATAGTTTGTTTTGTAAATGACATATAGACCAGTAGACATTAGACAAGTAGACAATTTTCGAAAACAAGTAAAATTATAGTAGGATGAAACCTATTGGAAAAGGAGGAGAATATTATAAAAATGAAAGAAAAAATAATTTTCAGGCGATCTGAGGTCGGGAAGGGGTAGGGGGGGGGGGAGGTTTTCGGGTCCTTTAAGCGAGGCGTGGAAAAACATTTCACTAAGCCGCCATAGTGTGGGCCGCCATACATTATTGTCTGCATTCGCAGCAAGTGTAGTAGCCGACTCTTGGATTCTGCTCATGCTTTCCATCAGGCAGGGTAGAGTCACTTTCTTCATACTTTGGATGGCTAAATATATAAAACAAAGGGTAAAAAAC
Organism: Phragmatobia fuliginosa; assembly: GCA_932526445.1. Classification (NCBI taxonomy): domain Eukaryota; kingdom Metazoa; phylum Arthropoda; class Insecta; order Lepidoptera; family Erebidae; genus Phragmatobia; species Phragmatobia fuliginosa. The sequence continues at coordinate 5,849,061 of OW052064.1, read as the reverse complement.
GGGTAACTCGATTTCCGGCAAAACTACACTTCCTATGGAAAAAAGTTAAATGGCAAAGTTGTAGGTAATTAAAAGATCTAAAACTTTTTAGGGTTCCGAATTATTATTATTCCGAATTATACGCTTATGACTTCGAACCCTTATAGATTCGTCATATCCGTCTGTCCGTCCGTCCGTCTGTCCTCGACTTACCGTCCAAACGGTAAGTGCTAAAAAGATGAAACTTTGCATGAATATGTATTGTAATTACGTCGAGAAAGTGCTACAATAAAATTATGAAAAATATTTTTATTTAGAGTACGTCCCCTACACGTAGTGATGATGTTTTTTTTTTCGCGGCTACCCCATCATGTGGGGTATCATTGTATAGGTCTTTTGAAAACATTAAAGGGTTGTTAAGACGATTTTTTGATCTAAACTAAAACTATAACGAATTAGATGACTTTGTTAGTTCAGGAGTAATAGAGGCTTAAATTCTATGGCATTAATACGTAAACATAACAATTATCCATTGGATAATTATGGGTGACTGAGAAACCCTTTCCTGTGCGTGGCCTGACACGCACTTGGCAGATTTTTTATTTACATAATCTCAAATTATATGTGAGAAATTCAAAAACACAAGTTTTTGGTTTTTTATTTTTATCTTTTACAAATAAAATTATTTTTAAAAAACTTACCTTTTTATGTCCCGAATACACTGTAATTTATTTGTTTTGAAGTATTTATTTTTCACCCTATTTTGACTTAATATCAAAAATTCACCCATCAACTTTTTTCAAAAAATTGGGGTGTTTTCTGTTTGATGAAATCTCAACTGTCCGATGGTGTAATTCCTACTAATATTATAAATGCGAAAGTAACTCTCTCTGTCTGTCTGTCTGTTACGCTTTCACGCCTAAACCACTGAACTGATTGATGAAATTTGGTATGAAGATAGAACTGAACTTGGGAAAGAACATAGGCTACTTTTTATCGCGAAAATAAAGGTAGAAGGGTGATTTGAATCACGAAAGTTTGTGTCGAAGTTCCTTATTATCAAACATAAAATCATCTAAGATTGTTTAAACTACCCTTACTGTGTCACGCGATATAAACGAATTCCACGCGGGCGAAGCCGCGGGCGGAAAGCTAGTACTACATATATCATTAAGTATATTTTTTGCTGAACCGATTTTGACGGAACTTCGCCGGACAGCTGATGAGATAAGGAGTAACTGCCTTGTGTGTCTAGTAGTTAGCGTATGTGAATGCTGATTAAGAGGTCTCGGGTTCGATTCTCGGGTCGGACCAAATGTTTGTGTGATCCGCAAATATTTGTTTCGGAGTTTGGGTGTTTTCTATGTTTAATATGTATGTATTTACAAAAAAAATATGTTTATGTATTAACATCAGTTGTCTAGTTACCCATAATACAAGCTTTGCTTAGTTTGGGACTAGATGGATTGTGTTAAAAACGTCCGAAAAAAATAAATAACTTATGATATTTATTCAAAAGCTTTACTCTGTAGCGTTACTCACGATTTACAACACTAACCGCAGGTAACACTGTAGTACTCAGCCAGTAGAGTAATAAAGACGTGATATCTTTAGCTTATGTACTTTCCTAACAGTATTAGTATGAACAGAAGTACCACTGTGCTCTTTCTATATCAATAAGTAAATAAACGATAATAGAATATAATACAAAGGACTACACTCAGGTTCACACCACGTGTGATCGCACTCTTAAGCGTAAAGGCAATCAGGAGCGATATCCGTAGGCGAACGATTGTCAACTCGTCACGTGCGACGCCCCCTACATTATCTGAGGTTAACCAAGCGAAAAATTGATAATCGTTGTGCTATTTACAAGCAAATTGTTCTTAAATAAACATTATTTATACATTGTCTTTGTAAACACAATCATCAATTAATTTAGATAATTGCACCACGGGTCCTGTCCTGGATAATTGATATATCGTAAGTATATACAGTAGACTTTAAAGGACAAAAAAGTTTTTATTTCAAAAGGTTTTAAATAAATTGTAAATCTTTCAAAGAATTTTAGTTAATAAAACGGGACTGCTTTTAATGTGAACTATATTATCTAACTAGCTTTCCGCCCGCGGCTTCGCCCGCGTGGAATTCGTTTATATCGCGTGACACAGTAAGGGTAGTTTAAACAATCTTAGATGATTTTATGTTTGATAATAAGGAACTTCGACACAAACTTTCGTGATTCAAATCACCCTTCTACCTTTATTTTCGCGATAAAAAGTAGCCTATGTTCTTTCCCAAGTTCAGTTCTATCTTCATACCAAATTTCATCAATCAGTTCAGTGGTTTAGGCGTGAAAGCGTAACAGACAGACAGACAGAGAGAGTTACTTTCGCATTTATAATATTAGTAGGAATTACACCATCGGACAGTTGAGATTTCATCAAACAGAAAACACCCCAATTTTTTGAAAAAAGTTGATGGGTGAATTTTTGATATTAAGTCAAAATAGGGTGAAAAATAAATACTTCAAAACAAATAAATTACAGTGTATTCGGGACATAAAAAGGTAAGTTTTTTAAAAATAATTTTATTTGTAAAAGATAAAAATAAAAAACCAAAAACTTGTGTTTTTGAATTTCTCACATATAATTTGAGATTATGTAAATAAAAAATCTGCCAAGTGCGTGTCAGGCCACGCACAGGAAAGGGTTTCTCAGTCACCCATAATTATCCAATGGATAATTGTTATGTTTACGTATTAATGCCATAGAATTTAAGCCTCTATTACTCCTGAACTAACAAAGTCATCTAATTCGTTATAGTTTTAGTTTAGATCAAAAAATCGTCTTAACAACCCTTTAATGTTTTCAAAAGACCTATACAATGATACCCCACATGATGGGGTAGCCGCGAAAAAAAAAACATCATCACTACGTGTAGGGGACGTACTCTAAATAAAAATATTTTTCATAATTTTATTGTAGCACTTTCTCGACGTAATTACAATACATATTCATGCAAAGTTTCATCTTTTTAGCACTTACCGTTTGGACGGTAAGTCGAGGACAGACGGACGGACGGACAGACGGATATGACGAATCTATAAGGGTTCGAAGTCATAAGCGTATAATTCGGAATAATAATAATTCGGAACCCTAAAAAGTTTTAGATCTTTTAATTACCTACAACTTTGCCATTTAACTTTTTTCCATAGGAAGTGTAGTTTTGCCGGAAATCGAGTTACCCGTTTTTTACCCTTTGTTTTATATATTTAGCCATCCAAAGTATGAAGAAAGTGACTCTACCCTGCCTGATGGAAAGCATGAGCAGAATCCAAGAGTCGGCTACTACACTTGCTGCGAATGCAGACAATAATGTATGGCGGCCCACACTATGGCGGCTTAGTGAAATGTTTTTCCACGCCTCGCTTAAAGGACCCGAAAACCTCCCCCCCCCTACCCCTTCCCGACCTCAGATCGCCTGAAAATTATTTTTTCTTTCATTTTTATAATATTCTCCTCCTTTTCCAATAGGTTTCATCCTACTATAATTTTACTTGTTTTCGAAAATTGTCTACTTGTCTAATGTCTACTGGTCTATATGTCATTTACAAAACAAACTATCATGATGGTTGCCATGCAAGTGTGTTATGCCTAGCAACCTGTGAAGTTTTGACAGGAGATAAACAGTGATACATTTTGACATCTACGATTTATGTATTTTTATAATCACCTAGCTTTGGCCTTTGTATCTCGATTATTGCAGTAAAAAGTAGCCTATGTCCTTTCCCAAGTTTAGTTCTATCTTTATACCAAATTTCATCAAAATCGGTTCAGTGGTTTAGGCGTGAAAGCGTAACAGACAGACAGACAGACAGAGTTACTTTCGCATTTATAATATTAGTATGGATTAACACAATTAAAAAGTACCTACACCTATCATGTTTATCTAGGGGAACAATTGTGTCGTGTTCCTCAAACACAAAGGTACGGTCCTACGACCAGGCGAGATGATTATGTCTGGCGGGATACGGCCCAATGGTTGATGTTGATGGATCAGCCAAAGGTTGATGTTTGGTTGATGTGTCGTGAGAACTTCTATTTCGTGATGCAGGTTTAGAAGTTACTTCGTCTAGTTCGTTACTCCGATGGCGCTATCATATGTTTTTAGCTTGTACTGTATGTGGAAGTTGCCACATACATATGTTATTTATAAATAAATCTGTGAAAATATATGGCTATATAATATATATATTATATAAAGGTAGTAAACAGGACGGCTCAATCTGGGTGGTAGGTACTATCCTCATCTGTATGGACAGGCTGATTTAAAACTAAGTCCTCTATTGAAAAGGCCAAATTTAAAACAACAGACAAAAATAAAAAATTGCTTTATAATAATATGTATATGCATTTAGTAAGAACTGTTCATTTGATATTACAAACCTATACCTACTTCAATTTTATTTATTTCCTTAGATATTTGTCACGACCTTATTCATTCAGGTTAATAAAGTACAAAGGTATAGTTCCTATACTGTAGTTACATTTTCTCGTTTACTGTATGGGCAATTAAATCAAACAAAATCGATTGTAAAATAAAATGTGCATATAAACTCATTTCCGTACGTCGCGCGTACCGTCCCTCTCGACCAGTTTTATCATCACAAAGGCCATTTCCATCAAAATGTATGAATTTGGGGCTTGAAGCGTGAAGCTGTGGGCACTCTCCGCGCTGTAAACAGATACTACATTTAAGCAGCCGTTGTTTTAAAACTATATAATATATGTAACAATAAACTGATGACAAAATATATTTAAATCTTAATAAAATTTACATCTGAAGTACAACAAATTCATAAGTTGATAAAATTGGTGAATCTTAGAATCTCTCCACTTTTTTATCCAATTTCAGATCGTTTTAGTCAGATAGATCAGTCTACTTTTACGACCTCAATCAATCTGTCATTAATCAATCAATTCCTTAACGATCCAACAAGTTATTATCTAAGTGATTTTCGTTGATTTCATTTCTGAGCTGTTTTGTCGTTCCCATATTATGTCTATTAGGTCTTTTTAATCAATCAAAAAAGGAGCTGGTTCTCAATTCGTCGGATTCTTTTTGTATGTATGTTCAGGGATAATTTAGTCGTTTATGAACAGATTTCAAATAAAATAAAGTCCTCTGCCGCGTCTGTCTATCTGTCTGTCTATCACAATAAACTAAAAATCACTGCACTGATTTAAATTAAAAATTGTAGGTACCCAGATAGTCTAAGGCCTGAGAAAGGACAAAGGCTACTTTTTACCGCGATAACCGACATAGACTCGGGCGGAGCCGCGGGCGACAGTTAGTTAGATATAAAAATATCTTAAGCCTTAAACGTCAACGATAATCAATACCTATAACAGTATACTCTCTGAGTATACGAATATATTTTATCAGAAAAGCAACTTTTAATGCATAGGAAATAGGTAGGTTTTGATAAATATAATATAGACTCATAAATAAAGCATGATTCACCCTAAATATTGATAAAAACAACCTACCCCAGAAACACAATCATAAGTCACGATTTCATTACTCAAAATCGGAAAAAAATCACATTAATAAACTTTAAGTTGCGTGTCAATGTTGCACATAATGATACACATAAATTAAATTTGAATCGGCGAGTAAGGGGTGATCGATATTAATAATACGAGTGTATTTTATAGTGTTGTCGAAGTGCCGGTGTGTGCGCAGGCGTCGCGTGCGGGCGCTCGTGCGCAGCGGTCATACTACGTCATACGCCAGGTGAGAACCGGAACATCTGCCGGCCGACAGACGATCACGAACTATGAACGCTGGAACTGCCCATTTTATAGTTCTTAGAACAATTAATTGCTTAATGTTTGAAATGCTTTGTAGTTCTGTTTCAATATTCATCCGCATATTTATCTGTAATCCTAGAGGTTTCATCCATATTTCTTTTTTACCAATATTTTAAACTAGTCGATACCCGCGGTGCTACCCGTTGTTACTGTATAAATCGCTAGTGACGCCACGGAGAGTAGCTATTCCAAAAAAAACCCCTTAGTTACTCCTTGTGTCATTAGCTTCCTACCAGTGAAAGTCCCGTCAAAATTGGCCCAACCTTTCCTGATAATATCCAATACAAACAGACAGACAGAAGTGAGACAATATTTTAAAAAATACTTATTTTATGTAAGTACTGTATAGACGAAAGTATATATGCATTTAGTAATAAACTGTTAATTTTATATAACATTTAGACACTGAAATTTTATTTTTTTAATAAAAAAAGTATTAGTTGCCTTTGACTTTAAAACCAAAGAAAGATTTTTAATGCAATTATGTTTATTGTAAATATTTTTGTAGATTAATCATACTAGTAGTTATACACTAACTTTTGAGTATTATAGAAAGAAAGAAAGGAAAATATTTATTCATGTTCCACACGCAGAGTAAAACAATAGAAACAAAGATATGTTAGGTGTACATCACTACGCGATGACCGTGCAGCGCTGATTTTCAGATGGCACCCAGTAGTCCCTTCTTGTGCCGAGCAGTGAAAACCTTGAATTCACTGCCAGCTCATGCGTTTTCTTCCTACTATGACCCCGGGTCCTTTAAGAGGGGTGTGAAGAATCATCTCACTATGCCACCATAATATGGGTCGCCTTGCTGCCTGCATTTGCAGTGAGTATGGCGACTCCCACTTTCGGATTCTACTCATGCTTTCCATCAGGCCTAGTAGAGTCACCTTGACAGGCGTTATTTTGTAAAGAAAATAGTTTAATTTTGTGTAATGTTTAAAACTAATTTCAAGCTTTTCATCAACAAGTACCCAAAGTTTTACCACAAGCTTAGTCAACATTTTACGACAATATTTGACCACTCGAGTTCTGTACGAACATAAACAACAGCGCTTAAAGTGTAACAAACCGAAACTATTGACTTTCAAAGTGTATCACAGTTCTTCTAACAATTATCTACGTTCTAAGGAATAACAAATTAAATATAAGGGTCAACAGCCCTCGAAAGCTGATCCAAAATTACTATGCAGATCACCTTGGAAAGGATTGAAGGCAAGGTGATTCCTCTCCAGTTGAAAATTAGTGCGGATGTTTTTTTTTCTTGCGTCTACCCTGTCGTGTGGGATATTATCAATAGGTCTTTTAAAAAAAATGTATGGTTGCTAAAACCATTTTTCGATTGAGGTATCTGTTTGCGAGTCAATCAACGTCCCCCCCCCCCGTCTAAAAGTCAAACGGCTGGCTCAAAAAATCTGGAAAAAATTCATGATAGTAGTCCATATGTTGAACTTTCAAGGAAAAATATAGCGGTATTGATTATTTTTTTATTTCAGGAGTAATAGGGGCCTAATTTGTAAAATGCACTCTCTCTCTCTCTCTCGCACTCTAAAACTTCGAACAAAAATAAAGAAATGATAAATATACATAACAATAATCTATTTGACACGATTTTAAATCTACCTAACATTGTGGGTAAATACGGAACCCTATTCTATGCGTGGCCTGACACGCACTTGGCAAAGTTTTTGACACAGGGATAAGGAGGTCTTTCTTCCAGTCATCAAGTAATTCTTCGTCTTGTCAGATGAGCTGCAGTAGTCATCAGCATCAGAGCATTTTCGAAGTCACATCGGTCTTTAGCATCTCAGTTATAAGATCAAATGCTATGAACCTGTCGTATTTAAGTATCGAAGGCAGTACAGATTATTTTTAACGACAATGCGGCCTTTTATACCTACATAATATACCGTATATAATTGGATGTAGAGCTATTCATGCAAATAAGTTGAAGATAGTAAAGTTTATACCATTATGTTCCATAAATTACAAAGACAAACGTATCATACTCGTAGTAAATGATGTTTATTTTTACTATTGATTAATGAACCATTATGGTACGAACGAAATAACGATATAACATTAAACCTAAGCAAGAAACTTTGTACCACTGTCACACTTTTGTTTAGCAATTGGGCAGAAAACGGCAAGTAAACAATTATTTAGACCTTTTGTTTTCGATTAGAATCACAATATTTGATATTTTAGTATGCCTTGTTTTTCATTATTGAACACCCACAATTAGAGTTTGCAAATCCCGGACTTTTTTTCCACAAATTCGGGATACAGGTATGGATCCGATTTTTCGAAATTTTTGGATCGTACCTATAAAGTTCTTCTTTTAAAAATGTGTAATATTTATATCGACTCTCAGTAGTATTTTTATTCAGCTTAGACAAGAAAGATGCATACTTCGAAAATTGGAGTGATTTTTGAATACGAGTTACGACGCGGAATTAACGCTGAAGAAACAGCTCGCAATATGTTGATTTTGAGAGAGGACTGCTAATGAATGCACCGTGCGAATTTGGTTTAAATACTGTCGTAGTGGAAATTTTTATTTGAAGAACGAACCACGTGGGAAACCACCCACACATGTGAATAACAATGAATTAAAAGAGATGTTGGAAGCTGATCTGAGATAAACTACCCAGGAATTTGCGCCATGGTTTAAAGTTACTTTACCAACAATATTGACTCATTTGCGTCAAATCAGTAAAATAAAAAAAATATGAAAAATGGGTGCCTCATGATTTGACTGATCTGCAGAAAGCAAGGCGTGTTGAAATTTATGTTGCCTTGATCGAATTGTGACATGTGGATTCTTCACTGTGGAAAGGGTTCCTGAGCCACCTATAATGGTACGTGGTTTTAAAATTAGATCCAACAGATAATTGTTATGTTTACGTATTAATGCGTTAATTTTGTATAACGTTTTCCAAGTGAGCGCATTTTACAAGTTAAGCCTCTATAACTCCTGAATTAACAAAGTCATCTAATCCGTTATAGTTTTCCTTCAAAGTTCATTCTATGGACTACCATCACAAATTTTTCTAGATTTTTTGAGCGAGCTGTTTAGCTATTAGAGGGGGGGAGACGCCCTGTTTTTACAAAAAAGTGGTCTTTAAAGTGGAATATCTCGCAAACAGATACCTAAATCAAAAAATTGTCCTAGAAATCCTTTATTGTTTTTAAAAGACCTATCTAATGATTACCCACACGATGGGGTAGGCGCGAGAAAAAAAAATCTTCCCCACTTTACGTGTAGGGGAGGTACCCCAAATAAAAGTATTTTTCATAATTTTATTATAGCACTTTGTCGACGTAATTACAACACATATTCATGCAAAGTTTCATCTTTCTAGCACTTACCGTTTGGACGGTAAGTCGAGGATGGATGGACGGACGGATGGACGGACAGACGGACGGACGGACGGAGAGACGGACATGACGAATCTATAAAGATTCCGAGTCATAAACTTCGGAACCCTAAAAAGGTAAGGGTAACTGTTTGGTGCTCTCAACATCGCGTTATCCACTATAGCTTTCACAGATCTGGTCAAGCAATAACGGCAGATGTCTACTGTGCCGAATTCCAAACAAAGATACCAAAACTTGCAGCCCTGACTCATGAATCGATCTTCACCATTATTGCTCCATTTTAACACTACAAGAACTGTTATATGAAACCATTCGTCACCGTCCGTATTATTTTTTAAAGTTTTCTTTCCAGGAGGCAGTACAAAATAATTTTACATAGTTTGTAGAATCTAGATCACTAGAGTTCTATCGCAAAGGCATTAATGACCTTTATTTTAGATGGTAGCACTGTATAGATAATAATGGTAGATATTTAGACCACCTGTAAGTTATGCCCATTCCAATGCAAAAAGAATTTTTGAAATCGATTCATAAACGACGAATTTATCGCTGAACATATATAAAAAAAAGATTGAAGATTGAGAACCTCCTCCTTTTTTTGAAGTCGGTTATTTTTAACCGACTGGTTATTGCAGCATTGATCGGAACAGATGCAGATTCGTTAGCGATGATGCGATTTTATAGATCTGCCATAAATAATGTCATATTTTTAGGGTTCTGTAGTTCTGACTCAGAACCCTTATAGTGCCGTCATGTCCGTCTATCCATCCATCTATCCTTTCTGCTGGAATGATGAATCTTCGCATGAATATGTGATTTTATTTTTGTTTTTGTTGTTGTGTTTTGATCACGTCGACAAAGTGCTAATACACGTAAAGCGGGGATGATTTTATTTCTCGAGTGTATCCCGTTGTCATCTTCCGAGCCTTAATTCCCAAGTTTATTTGTGGTCGGCTACTAGTTCAACCGGTTTTACATGAATTTCAGTTTTTCCACGGTGCGACTGGCATCGGACCTCCGCAACCCTAAGGGAGAACTGGAATTCGAAGATTGAACTAGTTGTCAGTATATTTGAAGGCACTGACTTCCCAATAACGATAGCCAAAATGTTCATGACAATCGGGACCGACGGCTTTCATGCTCTCCGAGGGACATGCGTGAATCACCGCAAAACTTCTAAACTCCGGGCTTGGGGCTTAGGAATTTCCTAAAAAAACCCAAACACACCTTTTGGCCCGACCCGGAATTTGAAGCCGAGACCTTTTGATTAACAGTCGCATACGCTAAACACTAGACCAACGAGGCAGTGTATCCCGTTGTGAGGGGTAATATTAGATAGGTATTTAAAAAAATTGAGGGATTGCTAAGGTGATTGTTTGATCTAGATATCCTACAAATTAGGATTTTTGAATAGTTAATAGCTAAAATAAGGTAGGTAGCTTTTTTAAAAATATAAAAATAAGTAGCATTTAGTACCTTATATTTACAAAAAAAATATATAAAAAGAACTGAAGTGCAGAAAATAACAAACTTTGATTACTTACTTTAATAACTAACTTCTTTAATTAGTGTAAGCATACAAACAAGAAAATTCATTAATTACGTAAAGCGCGATGAAACGCCTTTGTTTGTTGATTCAATTGTTATTCATTGATTGTTTATCTTGATATATATTAAAACTAGTTATTTTTGTAAAAATCAACCTATTATGTAAATTTTTAAACTAAACCTATAGTCGTCACAAAATAAGAAGCCCGTTTTGACATGTCGTTGTCAAACCAAAATCTGCTATGTGCAAAAACTCTATTTTGAATTATCGAGTAAAAACATTTTCGTATAAAATTTTATATGAAGGTGAATTTTAAGAACTATATTAAATGAAAGCTATAGATATTATACATAAAGTTAATTGTTTTCTAACCACAAAGATTTAATATTTTATTTATTATTTTAAAAATAGTGTAAATTGTGCACATAACAGATTTTAAATGGTCAATCATAAGGCACATAACAGGTATTGAATAAAACTATTTTGGTTTCAAATTAGTATTTAATAAGTAATAAATGAAAGAAAATAAGTATTAATCGGACTTAAATTTAAGAGAATCATAAAATGGATGGTAGTCACTGTCTATAAATGGTTTAAGTTCTTGTAGTTGATTAAACTTGGATTGTGTTATTTCCAACGGCCCGTCATATAATGTCGCAGGTTCAGGATACTCTTTGGGAATATGCCTTCGTTGCGGAAGGATTGTATAATTTTGTGGATGACGAAGTTTGAAATATACTTCACCCATACAGTTATATAGGAATGCTCTGACATCATTGACCGTGGGATCACCCTTCCTTCTACCTGGTCTGATAGACTGATAATTGGTGGTTAATTTTTCATAATCCTTAAAAAAATCATAATGAACAACTCTAATGTCATAGGGTTGTTTAGGCCGCGCTTGACGTATTCTCGTAATGTAATCCTGAGGTGCATAGATAGGGGGCTTTATATAATGTTCGATAGTGGAGTGGACGCTGTCAACCTCCATCATAGTATGTCCCTTTTCTAAAATTATTTGTTCCACTTCTACTTTAAAAAAATAAGCATAGTTACATAATGCACTTGCTAGAACCTTATTTCTGTTTTGGTAGTTACATCCATCACTAATTATTGCAATGTGTTTATAAGCTCTGCATGTAGTTTTAAGGTAATCAATTACACAGCTTGTAAATTCATTGGATGTAACTCCTCCATCAGCTTCATGCCAAAAATAAATAGTGACATCTCCAGAACGAGAATCATGAATCGTAAAATTATGACACTGTAGTTTTTGTTTATAATACAGTGCACCAGCAAGTAATTTTGGTGCTAAAAGGACACTCTGCACGTCAACAGTTATCACTATGCTGTCTGGGTTATTCTTTAAGTTTTCTATTGCTATATTCTTAGCATGACGCGCTTCATCTTTTTTGAGGATATGAGTATCATAGTCCTGTTGCGAAACATTTTTTAATTGATAACTAAAACAAACGTCGCACTGATCCTTTCGCGGTTTGTGAATGGAAATATTATTTTTATCAAGTACACTTAAAAAGGTGTTTCTTGAAACAGATTTTTTATTTTGTTCATTACACCAGATTTTATAAACGGCATGCATATGCAGATGTGATCGAAAAGTTGACTCGACGTAAATGCGCTTTGATGATGCTCGACAATAGTGACTTGGCACTTTCGGTAGTAAATCCAACCATTCTGATACCGTACCTCGTCTATTCTTAGTGGCCACATTAACACTGTGACACTGTGCCGATATGGAAGAGGATTCATTGTCATGTACTGTTGCTGGTATATCTTTTACCCAGCGCAAGAAAGAATCACGTCCAAGATCAAGTGTGTTTAAAAAAAACAATCTGCACACTTTTAATTTTGTATTTTGGCAATCATATTTGTGCACAAAAATGTCAAAACCAGTTTCTTTCCTAGAATTTGAACCATCATCACGCTTTCTTTGCTTACGTAAACTTCTTTTAGATACTAGACCTTGTACAAAAGCTTTTTTTTCACTCCATGATTTCATATTCCAAAACTTGGTATGCAACGCAGCTCGTTCTTCTTCCGTTACCAATCCACACATGAAACTATTTTTAGATTTTTGTTGTATTACAGTATGATTACAACGACTTTTTACAGATCGAGCAGCTTTTGGTGTAGTCTGTTCTAGCTTTCCATCTTTTTTCTTGTAACCCATATATGGTTTTCCCAATAAACGCTGACGTTTTGCTTTACACTGAGAAAATTGTGGGGCTAAAGATTTGCTCGGAATTTCGATGATCGCTCTTAGTTCTTGTACTGGACATTCATTTGATGAATCATTATCACTACTGTAAATAATGTAGCGCCTTCCTTTAGTGGTTGTAGGAAAAGATGAACTATCACTCCGTTCCGGGGATGAATTTATTGACATGCTTGTATATACGCCCGAAGATGTAGACGGTTGATTTATCTCGTCGTAATTTAACAGATCTGGATTTAAAGCCGATGAATAGCCGTGAGGTTGGCATAACACCTTTTGATTTTCATCTTGTAAACATTTCTCTTTGGTAGTTAAAACTAAATCGACAATTTTCTTTCCCCTACTCATTGTAGAGTTCAATCAAACACACGGTATTAACTGCACTTTTAACTTTGAAATGCGTATGAACTAATAAGCCAACACGTTAACGGTCTGCTTTTAAGTATAGTTCAACTACAATGACAATATTATTCGGAGTAATGAAATTTGAGGGTAAATGTAAATAAACAGCAAAGTATTATCGCTCCAATATTCTTGCAATGCATAAGTATCAACGTACAAAGGATTATTTATAATATATCAACTTGTCAATTTATTGTTATCGTTATATTGAGTATAAATAAGCTTTAACAATGCTGCTTTTTGTTTAGACTAAACACATAGCAGATTATTTTCTAACACGTCGTAATTGATAGATGTCAAATAAAATATGCTATGTAGCAGTGTGTCACATAGCAGATTTTATTTGACAAAAATTTAGCTGCGGCACATAGCATATTTTAAAAAGCAGTCGTAGATCGTCGTACAGTACTCATAGACACATAACAGTTTTTTTATATGGTAGATAGGGCTGTGAACTATAAGAAAAGGTCAAAAAGTAAAAATCTCAAAAAGTGCACATAGCAGATTTTGGTTTGACAACGACGTTGTCATTTGATATGCCGCATGTAAGAAATTGAAAAATCAAATTCATAATCCTATTTAATTACTATGTTACCCATACACTATCACAACGCGTATCATAAACAAGCATCAAGTTTAACTTGATATTGAAAAATTGCACTCAAAAACACGAAATAATAGTATTAGCTTTGATTATATACATGTCTAGATGGAGTGTTGCGCTGCATTCGCAATAAAAACAACAGGCCAGATTTGAAGGGCTTGTGTGCGTATTACACACACATGCAAGCGTTGCCTACGGGCGCGCGCATGACGTGGAAGCGTTCTGAGTGATACCAGCCCTTGAATGTTTTCCATAAAAGGAGGGAAAATAATTGTGTATTGATTTTGAGAATTGTAATTTGTATTAAATTTAAAGTCAGTCAATATGTATTAGAGTTTTTGCTTTTGAGTTACTAGGTAAAATATATGTTGGTGAAAAAGGGAATTGCTATTAAAGCTTATCTATTCTTAATACTTAACAACAATTTGGTTAATATCAACAAATTATATTTAATTTAATTACTATATTTTTAACTAGATGTTCCCCGCAATTTCTCAAAATCATGTTTTTATATCGTTCTCGTTAAGAATTCAGAGAAATGTAGCTTCCGATTAGTAAAAGAATTTTCAGAATCGGTTCAGAAATTCCGGAGATTAGTGCGTTAAAACAAACAAACAATCTCTTCAGCTTTACGTCTAAAGTAGTATGTACTACTTTCATTAATAACATCCATGAAGCGGCAAAATTGACACCCATATCAGATTTATAATATCTACCACCTTAGATTTAAAAATATATGATATATACATATATAATATGTATTATCCAGCACTATAGTTATGATTCAACATTTTGTAAATTGGCTAACACTCGCATGGGAAATTTAAATTCAATTAACAGGCAACCCTGTAAAAATGCCGTCAAAATGGTGGTCGAACTTTGACAAAATTTCAACGAGTTTATTTAATTATTTCTTTACAATATAGTTATTTAAAGTTTACTTACCGATGATAACTAATTCTTTTAGTTGATTTCAATCGTCCAAAGTAATTCCTGCACATTTTTATCATGCAAAACGTCATTTTTATACGCCACTCAATACGTGTTTACCGTACAATGACAGTAACGCCACTGATCGGCCGCGACGAGCTTAGTCTCTTACAATTAAATACTATTTTTTTGGACGTTTAGACGCTCGAACTCTCTATCTAGACATGTTTATAATCAAAGAGTATTAGTTACGCCACGATGACAAATGTCAAACCGGGCTTCTTATTTTGTGACGACTATAATTACTCACATAACCGGAAACTTCAACTTTTGTTTTTTGTAATCTCAACAAAATAAAATCATTTTGAATTTGATTACTACAGACAACAGAGCCACTTCCAGTTACAATTTGTTAAAACGTTACTAAGTGTTCACTTACTGGAAATAACCGTGTGATAATTTTGGTATCACATGTCACCCTCCCATTCAAACGTACCATATTTGACAAAACAAGCGTAAAATTCAGAACACATCGTATCACCGAAAGGATTTCAATTGAATTTAGAATAAATTATAAAGGGAACTTTCCTAATGAAGGTAAAGCCCTAAATTTAGTATTGGCAGGATGAAAATTTAATTGAACGAGAAGACATACTCTATTATTCCAATGTTGCTTTCAAAAAATTACAAAATACGGCAAACTTTTTAATGTATCGCGACATTTTATTTGTTCCCCAGACTCCTTTCTTTTCGGGGCAACGACAAAAATTCAATTTACATCTCTTTGCCTCGGAGTTACTTAATTCTTTCTCTCAGTGAAAATAAATCTCCCGTAATTGATTCCGCTTTAGTTCAATTTGTCTTCGTTAAAACTCAATTTCCGTAGTCTATTTGTGAATAATAAATTGCGTGCTTCAGGAATGTGGCACGTTGCTTATTTTGTATATGCTCAACTTCAAAACAATTTTGCCAGGCACGAAACAAGTCAATCTAAATTACCGCAAAATAAGAGCGACACATGGAGTACTCTTTATTTCAATAAGGGAACCGATAAAACGTCTTACTGTGTCTTTATAACTCATTATTTGCGAAATTCTATTATTAAATCTCTCTTTACCCACACGAGTTAACTGAATTATTATACAACATCCAGATCAGGAACCCTATTTAAATAAAAAGTTGTGGCTCTACCCACGACCAGTTTCTTTGATTAAAATAAAGGCTTCCCTTAGAAGATGAAAGTCGTTGCTTGTATTAGCATAAATAAACTGCACACAGTACTACTATACTTCTGTTACGTTTCTTTAAAAATTTAAAGAAACCACAAATTTAATATTACACCGCAGATATTACATACAACCAGTTATCTAGAATTGGACTGTAAAAAAGATAAGGTATGCAGGAATGGAGTCGTCAATGTAATGATTTCACATATTGGGTCCCGGTCGGCACGTCTCAGCGACCCTTGAGTGTTATCAGCCGGGACATCGCGGCTCGAGGGTAAACATCTAATCTACCGCACAAACAAGCTGTCCAAATTGCCTCTAAGGTTATCGAATACCAAATTAAATTGGTTACACGATTCCATAAACAGACTCGATCGGTTAAGTCTATCTTTGAAATAATGCACCTACATCCTTATACATTAATTAGATCTAAAATTATTGTGTGTGTATAACTCGTGCGAGCTAAAATGGCACCTGACCCAAATGACAGTTGTTTAAAGTACGAAGTGCACAAAAAAAATAAAAAATATTTGTATCATATTAGCTTTTTAAATTACAACATTTGTTTTGCGCTATAAGTAATTTTCATAACATACTACTTTATCTTAAGTGTTAATTTACTTAAGTGTTTATAAAATACTATTTATAAAATACCGTTTTAAATCGTCATGATAAGCCTCTTAATTGTAGTCTCAAAATATCATATGTGTATATATTTTTATTTGAAAGTATTGCGTCTCACAGTCGTCATGCTGATCGAGTCACCTTTTTTAAAACAAAGTGGTTACCCCGACGAATCTAATGATATATAAATGAAATAAATTTCGTGCAGTAATTTAAATGGTATTAGGTAATACCTAATAAACTATCATTATTATGGAAAAATTCATACAACGGTAATAGTGATGCTAACGCTACTCATAAGGCGACAGAGGGGTGTCACGCGGGGAAACGGCATCAGGTTTCATTTTGAGCCAGGTGCCATCTTAGCTCGCACGAGTTATAGGTTACACACTGATAGAAAAGGGGTTAAAACGTTTAGATGTAAACAAAAGTTATATTAAACTTAATTAGATAATTTACGAGTTATGTCCGAAATATACGAAACAGAACAGAATAAGAAAAGTTTAATAATAGGGTTTCGCGAAACTCTGTTCAATACCATTAATGTCGCGTGGCAGTTGACTGAAGTCTATTCCACTGTTCCACTGAAGTTTACCACATCTACTTTTTTTTCAAGAAGACACCATATTTTGAATATACATCCCGAGTCGCAGGGGATTTTGCAAACGTCATATACGCGTTAAATACGAACACAAAGAACACCCAGACTCAGAACAATAACCTGTAGATCACATAAAGTGTTGTTCCATGTGAAATTTGAACCCACAACACTCAGTGCAGTAGAAAGTAGCGTGCCGACCGCATTAATATATCAAGCCAACCGTGCAATTTATTAAATCTACATCTATTTGTGAAAACTGTTTTTAGACTTTCGCCACTTTTACACATACACATTACTTTCCATCGTAAGTTTAAACAGTTTTTGCTCTAGGCATAATAAGACATGATATTTCACATAAATGTGATTTTGATTGGTAAATTCACAGTTTTTTTTTTTTATTTTGATTGGTATATTCACAGAAAATATTTTTTTAGTTTAGGTTATATGAGTAACAGAATCGCGGCCATTATATGGGAATCAACTTAATTTTATCATGGTTCAGGTATTTAATTTTTAGTTATTATTATTATTATTTATTTCATAAAAATAAAACATATTAAATTACATATTTGCCCCCCAAAACCTGGTTGATCTTTTAACTGGGGGATCGAGTCTCCGTACAATTATCAACTAATACAATTAAATAATTAACTATTACATAACAATCTTTAGAAAACAAAATACCTCTTTACTACTAATTAGGAAATTATTTGTGAACTTAAAGCATAGGTATAGCAAAAACTTATTAAATAGAATCCAGTAAATGATTTTTTAGTTTCTTTTTAAAAATATTTTGATTTGGTTCATCCCTGTTGTTCTTCGTTGTTCCTGTTGTTCCACATATGTGCAATAATAAAATTTATGTTCGTGCATAAAGTATGAAATTGCCGATTTGTGCTTTTTTCATTTAACATAATTATTTTTTTAATTAAATTATCTACCATTATCATCTATAAATTGTTGCCATCTAATATTAAGGTCATTTATGTTTTTGCTATAGAACCCTAGTGATCTAGATTCTAAAAACCGTGTGATTTTGTTGCCTCTTGGGAAAAAACTTTTTATCACGTAGAAAATTGTCCAAATCAAGAATGGTAGTCCGTTGGAGCAAGGTCTGGCGAATACGGAGGATGACGAGTGGTTTCTAATTGCAGTTCCTGTAGACTTAAATTTTTCATGCTGTATGACAGGTTTTTCATGCTGTATGAGGTCACGCGTTATCATGGATCAATAATGGTGAAAATCGACAGTAGACATCTAAAGTTATTGCTTGACCTGATCGAAGAAAGTTATAGTGAATAACATCATGCGCAGACCACCAATCAGTTACCATTTCCTTTTTATTGGTAAGCTTTGCTATAGGACACTGTTGCGGCGTTTGACCTGGGATCAGCCATTTTTCGCTTACGGTTATCGTAAAGAATCTACTTTTCATCACATGTCACAATTCGATCCAATATTCCTTGATTTCTGTATCGATTCAACAAGCAACACAAGTTTCAACACGTGTTTTTTTCTGCAGTCAAATCATGAGGCACCTACTTTTCATATTTTTTATTATAAAGATTTGACACAAATCAGTCATTATTGATGGTAAGGTAACATTAAACCATTCCTGGATAATTAATATTATTTCTACGGGAATTAACGCGATCACTTATTTAGGGTATTACATACCTCTGATTTGCCTGACGTTTCGACCAGGTTGCACCGGCCGTGGTCACAGTCTGACTGTAGTAAATAATATTAATTATCATGGAACGCGAAAGTTTAAAAGTTAGTACATTCCTGGGTAGTTTGGCTAGGATTGGCTTCCACCATCTCTTTCAATTTATTGTTATTCACATGTGTGTAAGTCTTCACATCAAAATTTCCATCACGAAAGATTTTAAACCAAAATCGCACGGTGCGTTCATTAGCAATCCCCTCTCCAAACACAACATTGATATTGCGAGCTGTTTCTGCAGCGTTAGTTCCGCGTCGGAACTCGTATTCAATAATCACTCGAGTTTTCGAAGTATCCATCTTTCTTGTCCAAGCTGAATAAATAAAACATCTAAAAGTCGATAATCGAATGTTACACATTTTTTAAAAGAAGAACCTCATAGGAACAATTTGATAAAAAGTTTTACTCAAAAATCTCAAACCATGAAGGTTCTATGTCAATTCGAAGTACCTATTACAATAAAACGGTAATTTCATACTTTAACCCCTATTATTTAAAAAGTTGTTTTCTTACTAATTTGAACATTAGTTTACCTACTTGAACACTTTAATTATATTGATGATTATTATGGATATGCTAATAAAATAATGATTTTTTTAAAAGAAACAAACTTCCAAAAATGGTTGTTATGTTTTTAACATGGTATTTTGATTGCCTCGTCGGTTCGCGTATGTGAGCAAGAGGTCTCGAGTTGAATTCCTAGGTCGGACCAAATGTTTGAATGATCGGCAAATATTAATTGCCGACTTTGGGTATTTTCTATGTATAATATGTATGTATTGCCAAAAAGTATGTATGTATTAATATCAGTTGTACCCATAGTAAAAAATGTTTGAGACTAGATAGAGTTGTGTTAATTTATACATTTTTTTTATTGGCATCTCCTCTCGTGTTTCTCAGTGGCGCAGTGGTAGAGTATGCGACGGCTGTGCTTGAGGTCTCGGGTTCGATTCCCGGGTCGAACCAAATGTTTGTGTGTTACGCAAATATTTATTTCGGAGTTTTGGTGTTTTCTATTTATTTACAAAAAAGTTTATCAGTTGTCTAGTACCAACAATGCAAGCTCTTTTTAGTTTAGTACTAGATGGAGTTGTGTCTAAGATGTCCTACATATTTATTTATTATTATTATAATATTTTTATTATTTATTTTACCAACAAGTTTTTGTAGTAAATATAAATTAATTAATTACTTTTTTTCTCTGTTTTACTCTAAAATATGATAACTCTAAAATATGATAGGTAGATATAATATGGCAGAAATGGTAATAGGCTAGACAGTAGGTAATCCTTGTATAATTTTCGATCAAGTTGAGTAATAAAAACTAGAAAAACCAAATGTGGTTATAAACAAACGACTCCAGGTTTTTTTTATGTTTGAGAATCGTCAATTCTCTTCTTGACCGGATGGACAACTTTAAGTATGCGGGAATGTCAGCGGTGTAACTTAATAAAGCAGTATGCAACTAGGTAAATAGTGAAAGTATACAAATTAGTGTTAACGACAGTGAGTTTTAATAAGCAAAGAGTTTACTTGCAACGAATAGCAATTAGTTCCATCTTGTGTCACGCGTGGACTTAACGTGTCTAGTTTGAAAAGTCAGATCTCGTCTTCGTTTTAATGAGTTTTCGTCTAATGCCTTCCCTGCCAAGAAAATTTATGTCATGAATAATAATAGATGGTAACAGAACAACGATTAAATCCTAAAGAGACACGTCCGCAGATAATCCACGGAAGAAACATCCTCATAAACACTGTTTTAACGAGTTGATGACAAGATAAGCGGCAGACTAAAGCTTGAGCTCGGAGCGACGGCTGTCAAATTGGGTACACAATGCAATCGCACCTGTAGTCAACGGTAATCTACACACACACACACAACGTGAAGTTACGTGTAAATGATTAATTAGCTCATTTATAACAAAAACAAAATTACATACTTAAAATACAAGTAGTCAGAGTCACACTGATTTCAGCGCGAATGGGCCCGCTCGACCGGGGTCGTACTACACTCACACAAAAGACCAACCTAAAATGTCAGCATTCGTTGGTGTGTTGGTGTGTGGAGTGTGAGGCCCATTCATTCTGCATCATTTTTCTGACCTCCGGAGGCCGGGAGAATGATGCAGAAACATCTCACTAAGCCGCCATGGTATGAGTCACCATGTTGCATTGTATGCACTCTATGTATGGTGTCTCCTACTCCTGGATTACACTTATGCTTTCATCAGGCAGAGTAGACTCACTTTGGTAGGCTTCTGTGTGAAGGTGGCTCTATGACCTATTCGTTATTAAATTTAATTTTAATTTTGATTTCTGTGTAAATCAAATTACAGACAGGATAGACAAGACAAGCCACGTACACTCCAGCCAGCCACTCCTCCACAAAAAACTTTTACTGTGCCGTATTTCACACTTCCCCGTTACCACAATTTTCGTAAAAAGGGGCACAAAGTTTTTGCTTTACATATTCATATATCGATAGCTGATTGACGAAAAAATAACTGCTAGATCTAGATAGAATAAGAAGATGATGAAGACAATTGTTAGTAAAGTAAATCTAAAAATAATAATTATTATATCATAAATATACACTCCGTGTGGTGACGGATTAAGAATACAGAATGTCACCACCCCTATTCATTACGCG
The DNA here is from genome assembly GCA_932526445.1 of Phragmatobia fuliginosa. Classification (NCBI taxonomy): domain Eukaryota; kingdom Metazoa; phylum Arthropoda; class Insecta; order Lepidoptera; family Erebidae; genus Phragmatobia; species Phragmatobia fuliginosa. The sequence goes on along the minus strand of OW052064.1, from coordinate 5,827,274 downwards.
GGTATCGTAAAAGGTGACTAAGGGATAAACTAAGCAAGACAACATCAATATAAAGAGAAGGAAAACTTGAAACCAACCCTTTTTTTTTTTTTTTTTTACATGTGGAAATCCCCGCGGACCGTCACCCCGTCGGGGGTTACGGCGGGGTGGTGTGTCGCAACCTTCTGCGAGGACAACCTTCTGCGAGGACGTAATCACGCAGAAGGAGGCGGCGGAGAAGGCCCGGGAGGACGACATCCAATCGGACCAGATTCGCCGCCGGCGACTCGGGCGGCGGAGGCGCGAACATCTGCGCCTCATGCCGCCTTGAGTGTGGCCGTGGGTGGACGGGACGGGTTTTCCCTCCACCCGCACTATGTGGCCAGCCGGGAGGGGCCGGCGTCGGTGTGTGCCGGACGCCGCCTAAGAGAGGGTCGTCAAATCGAGACGGTGCCCGCATCAGGAGCGGGCAGGCGCTGGAGAAGTTCAGAAGGAGATCCCACCCTGGACTTCTCCTACTCCTAAACGGAGAAGCGCGGAGAGGGCACACTGTGTGTTTTTTAGTCGGTTCAAGTCCGACACACCACCCCGCCGTAACCCCCGGTGGGGTGACGGTCCATGATGATTTTTCACACACTAAAAAAAAAAAAAAAAAAAAAGAAAGGGGTGGTGTGTCGGACTCGAACCGACTAAAATCACACGGTGTGACCCTCTCTGCGCCTTTGTATTGGAAGGAGTCCAGGGAGGGGATTTCCTTCTGGACTCCAACCGGCGCCTGCCCGCACTGTTGCGGGCACCATCTCAAAATTTACTCTCTAGTTAGGCAACGTCCGGTCACACGCGGACGTTGCCCCCACGCGGTTGGCCTCTACTGCGGACGGACGGGAAACCCGTCCCGCCCATCCGCGGCCACTCTCAGGGCGGCATGAGACGCAGGTATGCGCGCCTACGCAGCCCCGGGCGCCGGCGGCGGATCGGGTCCGATTGGATTGCATCCTCCCGGGCCTTCTCCGCCACCTCCTTCTGCAAGATTACGTCCTCGCAGAAGGTTGCGACCGCGGTAAAACAACTGTCGCTGCCGGCCATCGATCTTATGACGGCCGGCAGCGAGAGATCCCCTCCGATGGCTGCTGTGAGGGCACGGCGCTGCGCCGCCCAAGCGGGGCAGACCGCCAGCGTGTGCTGGGCCGTGTCCTCACTGCAGTCGCAGTGGTGGCAGGCGGGACTCGGTTCCCTCCTAGCGACCGAGTGCAGGTACTTTCCGAAGCAACCGTGCCCGGAAAGTACCTGCGTCAGCCGGAAGGAAAGGGTCCCGTGCTGCCGCCCTGCCCACTCCTCGATGACCGGCTGAAGAGCCTCCACGGCGGCGAAGCCAGCGCGTGGGGTCTCCAGCCGGAACGACCATCTCAGCATGGTGGCTCGGCGAGCGTCTTCGCGCCACTCGCGCACGTCCTCGGGCCAGGGTGACCAGGGTGTCGTCTGCGTAACAGATTACACCCAGCCCGGGGGGGAGACGCCCTCGTAGGGTATAGTAAGCTTGGCTTGGCTTGGTATAGTAAGCCAAAACCTCCTTCCTAAGGAGATGCCCATGTCCAGGAGTAGACTGTTGAAGGTTGTTGATGATTGATGATGATGAAATATACACTAAATCCTAAATATTTCCAGTTTTTCTTGGAATGTTTACAGTTTAGAATATTTTTCTGCAAAAGATAATATTAGCGCCTTTCAAAATTATAATAGCAATTGCATAACTAAAGCTTTTTCTATAAAACACTTAAAGTAGCCACAAATTTCCATTCATGGCATCCGATTAACTATCTATCTTCACTGGTAATGCTTTAGTTATAAAGTGTCAATGAATTTATTAAATTAACATGAAAAATTAAAACTCCGTGTGCCTTTTAAGTTAGAAGAGCAATGGTTTTTACTATGATTGGCAGCGTTGGCGTTGCATTGAATCAACGATGATTATTTATGTTCGCAATTAAATTACTTACAATTACCTACCTTTAAAGTAACATAAATAACTCAATCGTTATTATTGTAATGTGTTTATCATTATTTAATCACTCGGAAATGTGTATATTTGTGCAAAATTCTCATTAGATATTGCTGTCGCAAAAATAATGAGTATTTTGAACCCACTTTGAACCCGCTCACCGTCTAAGGCCCAAAAAATCTAATATCTTTAGCAATTTTTACATATTTATTTATAATTTTTGAGAGTTCGAAAGCGCCTCTTACGAATTCGTTGAAATTTGGTATATGAGGGTTTTCGCCGGTGAGAAATCGATCAAGATTAGTCACCACAGAGCCTAGTCTACTGCTTTTTGTATCCAGACGCCGTCTCCTTGCTATTAGTAAATAATTATGTGTAAAGTATGAGTCATACTTAATGTCCGGTTAAAAAAAAAACGTGAGTCATAGTGAATAATATCTTGTGCAAGTTTATTTATTGAAGCAATATTATTAACAATAAATGATTTGATCTATTTGTCAGTGATTACCTATATTATATTTACTAATCATGACTAAGTGCTGTGGGATCTCCCCCTTTAATCCCAAAAACAGTTAGGTACACACAAAAATTATTATAAACAAATATATCACAAATTTCCTGCTCTACAATTTTGTATTGTTAAGAGCATCGGAGTAAGAGATACCAAAATAATCGTAAAAATAAATTAATTTTATGACCTTTGACCCTGAAAAACTTACGACGCAGATACGAGTTGTTAAAAGACTTTTGAGACAACTGTTAGAATTTCAAAACATGTTTTATAATTAATTTTTGAGATAATACATTTCACATAATTATTTAAATTATTATTATTATTATTGTTGGTTGTCATGAACATCTATGGCAATCATTATTGGAAAGTCAGCGCCCTCAATTTACTGACAACTAGTTCAATCTCGAATCTCAGCACTGCCTTAGGGTTGCGGAGGTCCCATGCCAGGCGCTCCGTGGAAAAAATGATATCCAGGTAAAACCGGTTGAACTAGTAGCTGACCCCAAATAATATTGGGAATAAGGCAAGGAAGATGATGTCTAACATTTAGCTACATGTAACATATATATTGATCCCGTGAAAAAGATTTACGCTTTCGATTTTTTCATTTAATTGACTAAATTATGATGATCAAAACACCTATATGTTTAGCTGTACGGGTCGGTCGAGATTGGCCGAAACATTAAACACCTCGGCCTGCACCCTGGACAGTCGCTGGAGCTTCGACGAGCATTTTTTTATTTAAAACTTACTGCCCATGTTATACAAAGGCAGACTTAATGCCATAAGGCATTCTCTCCAAGTCAACCTTCAGGCGATGTAGAAATATGAAGTGGTAGGTTCAAGGACAAAATATTGACTGTATCAAACTTAAATAAGATAATATTACCAAGTATACACATATTATTAGCTAGTATACACAAATTTACTTGGTACTATGTATATTAATAAATACTCGTACACATAAATGTAATACACATACCACAGATGTTATTAATAATATATAACATTAATATAACACGTAACATAATTAAAATATAAATACACATACTTATATTAAATCTATCTAAAATACACAGACGTGCCCTAGTGTTGTGACTTGTGACTGTACTGCCAGTTCGCCCTGAAGAAGTTCGCGTACTTTTGTTTTAAATATAAGGTGGTTTGTGATTGATTGACCTGATTTCGGCGGGCAGTGCATTCCAGAGTAGGTCTGACTGCACAAAAAGGAAGAATTGACAAAGTTGGAGGTGTCAGGAGGGCATAGAAGGAGTAAGCTATTTGTTGACTGAAGATTTTGATCGTGGTTTGAGAATAAGAAGCGGGAGTGTGGTACTAGGTATTCAGGCAATGATGGAGAGTTAAGGAAAGCGGATTCGGAGTAGCTGGGGCTCTACAGAGTCAGATCAGTATTACAGAAAAGCAATTTCATATTAAAAGAAAAATTCATGGCCAAAACCTAGTTACATAAATGCTGTATAAAATTGTAGATACAATTTTCTCTTGATTCATTCTCTTGTTTAAACATGCTATAGTTTCAGCAACAGCTTAAGTATTTTGAATACTTTTGTGTTAAAATTCGTACTAGTTACATAAAATTAATAGCGCAGTTTGAGTTTGTCGGTATACATTAAAATTTCAGCACATTTACTTCAGGTCCGAATGTTTTATAGCAAACAGGCACTATTCACACAATATTTTACACATACCGGGTTAAGTGAAACATTTTCATGAGTTCACCTTTTGAAATTCAAGGTTTGTTTGTCGACTAATTACTATTTAATTTTAGCTGCTTACAAATGGCTTAATCTCGTGAATTTGAAGTAGAAATCGTAAATTAACTAGATATTTTTAAGTGTTCTGAAATTATAACTGAAATTGAAAGTTTTTTGCAACACTAATGGGTAATGCAGTTATTATTTTAGTTTATTACTGTTAAGTATGGTTTTTAGTAAACTATAACCCGTTCCCAATATGATAAAAGGACTTACAAATACAAAGAAATGCTAATCAATAAAAATATGGGCTTATTACGGTTCTGTAGTTCATGTCCTGAAACCCTTATAGTTTCGTCAAGACCGCCCTTCCATCGTCGACTTACCTTCTAAACGGTTTGTGAAAGAAAAATAAAACTCCTAAAATTGTAGGTAGTAGAGCCACGTTGATATCAACACGAATGGACCGGCTCGACTGGGGCAGTACTACCCTCACACAAAAGACCATCCTAATATTGACAGCATTCTTGCTGTCGTATTTCGTTGGTGAGTGTAAGACGGAAGCCCAATCATTCTGCATCATTCTCTCGGCCTCCGAGGGCCGTGACAATGATGCAGAATTAATTGACCAGGCCGCAATTCACATTAACTACAACACTTATTCGTGCAAAGTTACATTTCTCTAGCACTAACCGTTTAGGCGATAAGCCGAGGACGGACGGACGGACGGACAGACGCTCATGACGAACCTATAAAGGTTCCGAGTCATGAGCTGCAGAAAATGCCTAAAAATGGCATCATATTTTTTGTGGTGAACCTTTTAAATTATTGACCCACTTCAATAAAGGAGGATGTTCTCTGTTTTTTTAAACGGTTTTATTTAACTTGCCATGCTTGAAACAAATAAGTAATTGAAATTTGTAGAAAAACGACGCCAAAAACAAACTTGATTGTAGACTCAACTATGTTATTACTTTTTTTATACTTTTAGTGCATTTTGGAACCACTACATTTTGTTTTAAATCGGTTCTTTTATTGTAATTTTTTTTGCTTCTATAGAAACTATTGTATAAACAAAATTTTTGAAAACAAATAATTAGAATTCAACAGTATCCGTTTAGTAACAGATTAAGATTACGGAGTGTCACGCACCTACCACCTAGTGGTACCTACGCCAATAACTAGTAGTACTAAAACTTTACTAGATTTCATATTCACAAAAACACGCATACATCCTCGTTCTGTACAAACCATACATAACGATAACTTAAGTGATCGTGCACTGATAGTATCCTCCGTCCAGTTACGTGCAGACCGCTTAGGGACAATGCGAAGGTTATCAACAATGCGGCACAGTACACCCCCTGGGAACTGGTTTCTCAATTTGAGGGTATCAACTACATGTAGTCTATGTTTAATTATTTGGTTTTATATCAATTTGGCACATTTGCTCCTATTCGCACTCGCACTTTTAAGAAGCCACCTACACCACGGATGACCGATTCTTTAATGAAATTACGTTCTCTTCGATGATACTTGCAAAGTAGCGAAAAAGAAAAAAACCGATGTTGCTTTTACCTCTTAAGAAATCTTAAGTCTAACGTCAATTATGAAATCTTATCAATTTTAATATCAAACAGGACAAAAACCAAATTTTAATCAATATGTTATCAAAAATAAAAGTAACCCCGCATCCATATGGAGACTTATAAATAATATTTAAAAACCACCCACTATCCATGGTCCTGTACATCTGCTTGATCCCAACACTTTAAAAGCTCACTTTGTCACACACACATAGTGTACCACGAACTTCTCATATTCACTTATTAATATATAATCGTATAACATCACAGATATTCTCATTCCACTTTTAATTTCAAACATACATATAAGTAACAAAACAGTACTACCTACGTATAAATAACACCGGGACCTCGAACTCATCTGGTTGCGATGATATTTCAATGTACATGTTATATCTAACGCTTCCATATTCACGATCAGTCATTTCTATAATTGTCAATAAATCCTTACAAGAAGGAGTTTTTCCAGATGCCTGGAAATTGTTTTTTAATTACACCCATTCCAAAAAAACCAAATCGGCCAAGTGCGTGTCAGGCCACGCACAGGAAAGGGTTCCTCAGTCACCTATAATGGTATGTGGATTTAAAATCGTATCCAATAGATAATTGTTATGTTTACGTATTATTACGTTAATTTTGTATGACGTTTTCCAAGTGAGCGCATTTTACCATATAAGCCTTTATAACTCCTGAACTAAGAAAGTCATCTAATCGGTTATAGTTTTCCTTCAAAGTTCATTAGATGGACCACCATCACAATTTTTTTCAGATTTTTTGAACCAGCCGTTTAGCTTTTAGAGGGGGGGGAACGCCCTGTTTTTACAAAAAAGTGCCCTTTAAAGTGAAATATCTCGCAAACGGATACCTAAATCAAAAAATCGTCTAGGAAATCCTTTATTGTTTTTAAAAGACATATCTAATGATACCCCACACGATGGGGTAGCCTTGAGAAAAAAAAATCATCCCCACTTTACGTGTAGGGGAGGTACCCCAAATAAAATTATTTTTCATAATTTTATTGTAGCACTTTGTCGACGTAATTACAACACGTATTCATGCAAACTTTCATCTTTCTAGCACTTACCGTTTGGACGGTAAGTCGAGGACGGACGGACGGACGGACGGACAGACGGACATGACGAATCTATAAGGGTTCCGAGTTATGAACTTCGGAACCCTAAAAAGGTAAAATTGAGATCGTAACCTATCTTAGGCCTATTAGTCTATCAAATCAAATCAAATCATTTTTATTTCAAATAAACCATACAACGGCACTTTTGAAACTTCAAGTAGTTAGTCAGTAGTCAGCCGTGAAGCTTATTGTCTGTTCCAATTCGTAGATCCTATGGAGAAGAACAGACAAGAAACTCCATAGACACTCTATTGCCTACTCTATCCAGAGGTTGAAAAATGTGTACAGTTGCAGGTATCAAGCTATCTTGTAAATAACAATATTTCACATACCCTATAATCTAGTTTTCGAAAAAGTCATAGTATTACCATACTATTATGTATTCTGTGGTAATACTACAGCTTTGTTGACGATAGTTGACGATACATTGTCAGATCGAGGATCTATAACAATGCTCGTTTTGCTCGACTATACATATACGCGCCTACTTCTTATTAAAAAGCTGCGGTTCTATGGTTTCTGTGTCAATTCTTGAAAATGGTTCTCCTCATTCTCTTCTAACCGTACCCAACTTGTAAAACTTGTAAACTCTAAGAATGTCTTAGTTGAATCCCCATATTTAGGGCTCTGTTCTCGGTCCTATTTTATTTGCTATTGCAGGTTTCATCTTTATGCCGATGATACTTATTCCTGCGTCATATATTGGTTAAAGTAACAGACGGAAACTATACAGAGATATGCTGGACCAGCACATTTTAATTATGTGCCGATTATCGAGCACGTAGGATTCCGGCTGTCATTTCCTTGTTGATATTAAGACGTGTTTATTGTGCAGTGTAACGATAGGTTTAGAATATATAATGTAGCCGTAAGAGCATAACTGAGAGATACAATGAAGATACCTTAGTACGTAAGTTTAGAATAATAGTACAGTACTTAATAAATAAATATGGCCGCTATAATATATACTGTCATTGTCATTCGGTTCCACCTATAAGTTCGCCATAATTGTGGACCCCTACGACGGAACAAGCAAGAAGAAATAAGTTCGATTTAATACCCAACTATACTCGAACGCACTACCAGCCTCTCATGACGTGGCGACAACGGTAGCAAAAATCAACTATGACTTAGTTTCTATAAGCAGGTGGTCAGAAAGAAATGGTCTGTCACTCAACCCTACAAAGAGTTTATTTATCATAACGCGGGACGGACGGACGACCATTTTACAAACTGAGTGTTAAATTAACCCAGTCTAAAATGTTGAAAAAGCACTACTAGTGAAACAATAATTCTGTGCCTTGTGCCAATAAATCTTATTTTCGAAGGTTTTCGATAATTAAACAAAATATTTTCAACCCTTCAAACCATTTTAAAAGGTAACTCAAAACTTCGTGAGAGTAATTCGATTTCGGCGTTCTTGGGTCAATTATTTTGGCGATCACCAAAAATTGATTTTCAATAAAAAACATTACTATATTTTCAAACCTCACAGAACATAGCTATTACAGAAAGCTTTAATGGTATTTGTAGAGATATTGCTGTCCTAAAATTTTATTCATTATCGTATCCTTTAAGTGTTCAATACTAACAGTGATGCGAAAAAAAAGCAACGTGAGGACTAGGAGACGCTGTTGTTAAAAGGATTTTTGTTTTAGATACTACAATATGGGCTTCACATTGAAAGAAACAATAAATATTTAAATTTATTTAACTTATACACAATCAATAACAGCGAACTAACGGCTTAATTTTGATTCAAGCGATCACCTAAAACTGATATTTATCCCATCTCAGACAAGTAGCTATATAAGAGTTTGATTCAAATTTAAAAATGTACCTAAAGTTTATTTGGATTGGGCTATTAATTCAACCGGTTTCACCTGAATTTCAGTTTTTCCCCGGAGCGACTAGTATCGGACCTCCGCAACCCTAAGGAAGAGCTGAAATTAGAAGATTGAATTAGTAGCAGTATATTTAAGGGCACTGACTTCCCAATAACGATTGCCATAGATGTTCATAACAACCGGGACCGACGGCTTAACGTGCTATCCGAGGCATAAGTGTGAGTCACCGCCAGACTCCAGGCTGTTTTATTAAGAATTTGATGTAAGAAGAACCTAACAACACTTTTTTGGCCCGACCCGGGGTTTGAACCCGAGACCTCTTGATTAGCAGTCACATATGCTAACCGGTAGACCAAAGAGGCAGTCCTATGTAAACATTTATAACTTATTAGCATTTCGTTAATTTTATATTAATGTAACTCAGTCTAACTAATATACTAAGAACCACTGTATGTCTAATGTATAGGTCATTTAACAACATATGTATTGGATAATGAAATAAATGTTATTATTATACTGTATAATCGTCACAGAAAAATCTATTTCAGACATATTTAAAAAAAACAAATTTAAAAATATTATTGGCATTCAATAATACAGCGGTATTTAGTGATAAATTATTTAGTAATTGTTTTTTCAAAGCTACTTAACACAAAGAAAGCAATAATATGCATATATGTTTTAAAAACGATCTTCGAAAACACGAGTTCATACGTTCGTGAATACATTATGTAGAAAATAGGCCCACTCGAAAACAAAAATATCCACAATTCTGCTTACTTTCTTTGAGTGACAATCGATCCCATGACATTACAGTATAACAGCAAACTTTAGTTAGTAGTTGTTAGTATAGTTGTTATAAGTTATGAAGTAAAATAGTTTGTTTATATAAATGCGAATGTAAATTTATTTATTTTAATGTTTTTATTTGTCAGTTACTAAATCGATTGTGATGCAATATAATCCGTTTTAAGGGCCGTCTCCACAAACGAGGGAATCGCAACGAGTTCACGTTTCTACTGTCTAGTAATTTCCAAGATCGAGCGATTTTTTTGTCAGCGTATACTCGCGACTCGCAACAGAAACACCAGGCTACGCAACAACTACTCGTAATAGCGATATCGACGTCTTTCCAACGACGAGCTGTTGGAAAATACGAATTCAGTTATGACAGCGGGATAAGTTATGTCTAATTAATCATTTATTATGGAATAGTATTTTGCTTGTACTAGTACGCTAGTGAATATGCAATTTGCGTATGAAAGCGCGTTTGCCGCTCTCTTGTTACAAAAGCACCACATACCGCAACATCGCTTGCCATGTCACAGCCGTATGGAACATGTTCTAAGCGCTTATTTCACCGCGATTCACTCGGAAGCACTGTCGTAGGGTACTTTTTTCACCAAAACGAAACCACCAAGGAATACTTTTTTGTCCTTCTGTCTTATTACTCCTTTCAAGACCTTATTACTCAGGAGCCTAGGGAATTCAAGTTCAAAACTAGTCAGGTCTACGATTCCTTAAAAAAAAGGAGGATTCCTTTGCAATCAACGTTGTAAGTCATGCAATTCAAAGATACATTGAGACTTGCATTGATCCCTTTCTGTCGGTTCCTTTCCCTGTTTCCCGATTACAGTAATGAATTAACTATTAAAATTTACTTTTCAATAATTTTGAACGGAACTTGACTTAACTCACACTTAGCTGGTTTTTTGTTTTACAAACGAACGTACAAACGTTTTTTTTTTTCACAATTCTGTATGGGTAACATTCGACGCAATGGTCATAGCCCCTTAGGAATTAAGTGTTATTTCACAATGGAAGTGGCGTGTTTTGTCCCCAGGCTCATAATGGGCGGTTGCCAAAAATCATAGAAAATTCATCAGTTTGTCGTGTTCAGAGTAACTAAGTTAGTTTCAAGTTGAAAATGTGGCATTTTACAATCACAAAAAATTTGGTTTAAAGAACGAACCACGTGGAAAATTGCCCACACATGTGAACAACAATGATGAAAATGGTGGAAGCCGATCCGAGCCAAACTGCCCAGGAATTAGCGCAATGGTGTAACGTTACCTGAAAAACAATATTGTGCGACAAATCAATAAAATAAAAATATGAAAATGGGTGCTCATGATTTGACTGCTCTGCAAAAAGAAACACGTGTTGAAACTTGTGTTGCCTTGTTGAATCGATACAGAAATGAAGGAATATCGGATCGAATTGTGACATGTGATGAAAAGTGGATTATTTAACAACATATGTATTGGACACACAACACTGTACGGTGCACCGGTGTGGGCGGCGGCTCTGTCCGCCCAGAATAGGGCGCGCCTCTGGCGCCCCCAGAGGATATTGGCGGTCAGAGCCATACGCGGATACCGCACGGTGTCGACCGAAGCGGCCTGCGCCTTGGCCGGAACACCCCCGTGGGATTTGGAGGCGGAAGTGCTCGCCGAAGTTTATCGACGAGTGGCTGAATTCCGGGCGGAGAGCGGGTCTCGCCCTCTGCCCGAGGACGTGCGTGAGTGGCGCGAAGCCGCTCGTCGAGCCACCATGGCTAGTGGTCGTTCCGACTGGAGACTCCACGCGCTGGCTTCGCCGCCGTGAAGGCTCTCCAGCCGGTCATCGCCGAGTGGGCAGGGTGGCAGCACGGGACCCTTTCCTTCCGGCTGACGCAGGTACTTTCCGGGCACGGTTGCTTCGGAAAGTATCTGCACTCGGTCGCTAGGAGGGAACCGAGTCCCGCCTGCCACCACTGCTACTGCAGTGAGGACACGGCCCAGCACACGCTGGCGGTCTGCCCCGCATGGGCGGCGCAGCGCCGGGCTCTCACTGCAGTCAACGGAGAGGAACTCTCGCTGCCGGTCGTAGTCCGCTCCATGGCCGGTAGCGACAGTTGTTTTACCGCGGTCGCAACCTTCTGCGAGGACGTCCTCTTTACGTAATCTCGCAGGCGGCGGAGAAGGCCCGGGAGGATGACCTCCACTCGGACCCGATCCGCCGCCGGCGAACCGCTCGGCGGAGGCGCGCCTATCTGCGCCTCATGCCACCCTGAGTGTGGCCGCGGGTGGACGGGACGGGTTTCCCCGTCCATCCGCTGTAGTGGCCAGCCGCGAGGGGGTGGCGTCCGCGTGTGACCGGACGTCGCCCAATTTGGAGAGGACCTAGAGACGGCGCCCGCAACAGTGCGGGCAGGCGCCGGGAGGGGACCCCGGTGGGGTGACGGTCCGTGGGGATTTCCACACGTTAAAAAAAAAAAGCCTTTAGATAATTTTATCAACTTCAGTTTAATATATGTATATTATACCGAAAAAACTATTTAATGATTTTCAATCCCTAATGTTACCAAAGTCTGAAGACTTGATTTTTCAAATCCATTCATAATAATCGGTTTAGTATTTTAGTTGCTATGTTGGAATACACAAACAAACATAGACTGTCACCACTATTGGCCTTCATTTTAACTTTACCATAGTCGCATAACAGAGGCAGAATTAGAGAAAGTCATAGGTTTCGTAATAGGTTTCTTTTGTCACGACAACAGATACATGTGCGGGCGGCGCCATAGGCAAAACGTAGTTTACAGTCTTCTTCTTATCGTGTCGATGGCAACACTTTACACGATTTTGGCCCAGTGCTTGGCGACGCGGATTGCGTTTGGTCTTGCTTGGTGCAGGTCGTCAAGCGTACACGAAACTGGGCTCGTGGGGCATGTCAACAAATGGTCCATTGTCTGTGGTGACGCGCCACAGTAGCATTTATTTGCACTTGGGTCTATAAATACCCACTTTGTCAGATTGTCCCCAGATCTGCCAACCTGGGTACACAGCCTATTAAGCACCTTCCAGGTTGGCCAGGGAAGTTTATCTCCTCCAGGTAGTTTTTCGACTAAGGAGACGAAATTGCAGAGAGGGAACCTTTTACGCCATATGTTTTCTCTGGCTTTGGGAGGGTTGTTTTGTAGGTATCCACAGGAATTATATTAATTTATTAATTTTCAGCCTTTTCGTGGTTTGGTTTTGGCCATACATTGGGTGTCCAGGATCAGTTTCCTGTTTCCATTTTTCTATAGCAGAGGCTACCTCTCTGCGGACTGCTGGGGGCGCCTGCTAGTGGATATAGCATCTCCACCGGCGTCGGCTTCAGACATCCAGTTATTCTCCGTCATGTTTCGTTCAGGGCTACATCCACCTTCTTGGCGATGGCTGATCTGATGATGGCCACACTGGGTACCAGTATTCGCCTGCAGAGAATCACAACGTTAACCCTGTGGTATGCAGAACCGAAGGTGCAGCTCCCCACTTCGAGGATGTTAAACTGAAGAGTAGGTTGTTACGTGTTGAAACCTTTAGTTTGATTTTTTCACAGTTGACTTTGAACGTCAACGATCGGTCCAGAGTGCCCAAGCACTTTGGATGGCTGCAGTGAGCAATGGGAGTGCCTCGCCAGGAGATGTTGGTGCGATATGGCGCAGATGAAAAGCGCAGGATTGTGTTTTCTCTGGGCTGGGTTTCAGACTATTTTTGTCGTAATAAATGTCGAGACTGGACAAAGCGGCTGTCAAATTTAACTCTGCCTGTTCAAAGGTCCAATACCTCGAGTTGCAAGCGCCAAGTCGTCGCCGAATCGCGCCGAATCTCGAGTTGCAAGCGCCAAGTCGCGCCAAATCGGATAGTGTCCGGGAACAATGGTTGGTCATTCGTATAAATGTTGAAGAGGATCGAGGCCAGTACGCTACCCTGCGGTAGTCCGTTCTTTTGGCAGCACCACCTGCTCTTATCGGAAAGCAAATGGACTTCGAAATTCCGATTACGCAGGAGTTCGCTAAGGATACGGACAAATTTGGTATCACCAGTGATAGTCCCCACCTTGAAGAGCAGTCTCCGTATGTATACGGTGTCGTATGCTGCTGATAGGTCCACAAAGACGACTCCCGTAACTTCTCCAGCCTCAAACCCAACCTCTATGTATTGAGTCAAGTTCAAAACTTGACTGCAGCATGACTTCCCTGGTCTGAAGCCGGCCTGCTCGGGGATCAATTTCGGGTCTATGATTTCACCCAGGCGGTTAAGAAACATTCTCTCCAGCAGTTTAAATGTGTTACACAGAAGTGAAATGGGGCGGTAGTCAGGATAGCTATTACCCTAGACTTACTCCACAGGCTCGGGATTTTTTCTGTCTCCACACATGTACTAAAAAGACGAAGAAGACAACAACCCGCTACTGGACCGAAGTGCTTCAGCTGTTCTGTGAAAATGTTGTCCTCACCTGGTGCCTTTCCCAACTTCATGTTTCCTATGGCTGAGGTTACAGTAAAAGTAGTAATAAAAATTTTACCAATAAGAGCCAGTCGTTCAAAGAGTAACTACACTTGAAACTACTGGTTCTACGCTGATAAAATTATAAGGTGAAAGAAATTCATGATAATTGTAACTAGTAATTATTATTATACAAAAATTACTCAATTATATCACTCGTTCAGAAAATGTTTGGTAATGTTACAAAACTTTTGGCGAATTAATTACAAGAACAATGAATAAAATTGATGATTTAAGAACTAATCTTCCAGTAAAAGGAACGGTTGACATTGTTTTACGGCCGATACTACCGCAGCTTATTATAAATTAGCAAATTTATTACAAGAACTTTGAGAGAGTGTAACTTTCATTATTTCCGGTGTTTTATACTTGGATTTCTAAAGCTAGCAATTAGTCAGGATAATGGGCATTCTTGTATCATTATATTAGTTTGGAGAAGTATGTTAATGGATAACTCTTGTACTTGAATTTTATTACTTGAAATCGATAGGTAAACTAAGGATACGTATGGTTGAATTGTTCTTTTTGTAATTTACGTATTTAATTAATAGGACATAATTAAGAGTGTATCTTACATACGTAACGATAAATACCAGAATTACTTAATAATATACCAGATATTACTTTATACCTATTCATAGAAACTTAAATGTTATCTCAAGGAAGTTTTTTACAGTCGCTTATAAAACATACACGGTATTAATACGTAAAATAATGCAGCAACATACTTTTTTTTTTTTTTTTTTAACGTGTGGAAATCCCCGCGGACCGTCACCCAGTCGGGGGTTACGGCGGGGTGGTGTGTCGGACTCGAACCGACTAAAACCACACGGTGTGACCCTCTCTGCGCCTTTGTATTGGAAGGAGTCCAGGGAGGGGATTTCCTTCTGGACTCCAACCAGCGCCTGCCCGCACTGTTGCGGGCACCAACTCTTCTCTCGACTCTCTAATTGGGCAACGTCCGGTCACACGCGGACGCCGCCCCCTCGCGGTTGGCCTCTATTGCGGACGGACGGGAAACCCGTCCCGTCCATCCGCGGCCACTCTCAGGGCGGCATGAGACGCAGGTATGCGCGCCTCCGCCGCCCGGGGCGCCGGCGGCGGATCGGGTCCGATTGGATGGCATCCTCCCGGGCCTTCTCCGCCACCTCCTTATGCAGCAACATACTGCCTGAACCTTTTTACGTGACTACGGCAAAACCAAAAAGTAGAGTAATATGTTTGCCAGTGTACATATGTATGTTTGTTTGTTTAACCACAACCCATAATCTATAAAATAAATAAAAGTGTAATAGAAGTGTATCTGGGATGGCTGAAGCGATTTCGTTAAGACATAAGGAGTAACTGAGGCAAAAAGTTGTTAGGTTAACTTCTCACCGCCGCATTACTCGCGATTTACAATAATAACCGCGAGTTACACTGCGATACTCAGTCTTTAATAAATGAAGTATAAATTAGGTTAACCAGATTTTGTAACAATGGTGCAATGGGCATAAAATATTCATCAAAAATATTAAAATCTTAAATTTTTCCTTATTTGCCTGAGTTTAGGTAAGCCTAAATCTGAGATTTTAAGGTTAGCCGATTTTTTAAAGATACACACATATATTAGGAAATGTTTTCCTCATTATTAACATATTTTGTATCGCAGAGAAGTCTACTTACATGTATAAAACTTTATGAACACTAAGCCTCAGAACAAAAGTCCGAACCCTTAAGATCGTGGCGACTGCTTAAACCACTACGCCATCCATACAGTCATATATATATGTGTGGGTGCGTGTGTGTGTGTGTGTGTGTATCATCATTATCATCATCAGCCTCTCACAGTCCACTGCTGGACATAGGCTTTTCCCATTTTCGGCATACTCAGTTTTCGGTTCACAGCCATCGGCAACTATCGAAGCGCAAAGTGGCTAGCCGGTAACGGCCCTAGACGACCCAACATATATCCCGCAGAGTATTTTAGAGACATAAATTGCCGCCGTCTATTTACATTATGCTGTCGTGAATTAACATATCCGCGGGTATTCCCTTGCCAGCGACCTGAGTGCCCGCAATATCCACACAATTTACTGAAAAAAATACTAGGCGCCCACTTCAAACGAAATTGGTTTACCTTTTTTAATAAGGGTAGGGATTTTTAATTGTTTAATTTGCTTTCTACTATAGCTGTTTTGCTAATTCCCGCTTCATTTGCCACGGAATGGATAATTTGATTTACAAATTATTTTAAAGCGATGGAATATTGCACGATATGGTATGTTTTTGTCTGATTTATAAACTGTATTTCAAGTATACGTTGGTCTTAAATAAAAGGTGATCTTTACTAATATTGTTAAATAGAAAGCTAGTTTCTTTAAATCCCAGTGCGATATTTAGAAGTCCCAGTATGTATAGAAATCCCAGTGCGATGGATATAATTTTAGATGTGGCAGTGGTCTATAATTGTGATCTCGGAAACGGCTCTGACGATTTGAAAGGGGAATGCCCATTTTCGGCCAAGCAACGCTCAACAATATGGTTTTGAAAGAAAAAAACATCTTGTTTTATGATGATTAATCGCGGTGTACATTTATCAAAAAAAGATGGCAACATATTTTGTGCAAAAAAAGTACTAAATGATAAAAATAAAATTAAGGAAATCCGTAAATCATTGTTTTGTGGATAAAATATGCACTAAGCAGTGTTGCCAATGATGTACTAATTTCGTCAAAAATATAATCGATACTGTTTATATTGTACGATTTATAAGATGTAATTTATATAATTAATTCCAATATTATTCGTTGTTTATTAAATACTTATTTTTTATTTTTATGTTAATTAAACAAGCAATTTATTATCGCTAGGTGATTAACCATGAGTTCAAATATAAAATATCATAATAAATAAAGCTAGTATATAGAAAACGCGACTTTTCGAGTTTTCCCAAACATTACTCTTAAAATTGTTGGCAGCATCTATACTACTATTTCAGTAACACTTAGCTGGTGGTTAGTACTCCAACACAGCAGAGCTCCAACTAGAGCTACTTGACAGAATAGACATAACAACTTTTAAGGGTTCCATAGTTCATTCTTGACCCTTATAGATTCGTCATATCCGTCTGTCCGTCCGTCCTCGACTTACCGTCCAAACGGCTAGTGCTGGAAAGATAAAACTTAGAATGTATATGTTTTTATCACGTCGTCAAAGTGCTGTAATAAAATCATTTTTTTTTTCTCGCGTCTATCCAATCGTGTTGGGAATCATTCGGTATCTGTTTGCGAGTTATTCAACTTTAAAGGATTTTTGTCTTAAAACAGGGTGTCCCTCCCCCCGCCTCCTCTAAAGGCTAAACGGCTGGCTCAAAACATCTGAATAAATTCGGGATGATAGTCTATATGCTAAACTTTAAAGAAAAACTACAATGATAAACCATACCATGGCGGCCTGTTCAGAAAATTCTGCATCATTCTCACGGCCTTCAGAGGCCGGGAGAATAATGCAGAATGATTGGGCTTCCGGTGTCACACTCACCAACAAAATACGACAGCAGGAATGCTGTACCTAATTATTAGGTTGGTCTTCAGTGTGAGAGTAGTAGTGCCCCGGTCGAGACGGCCCACTAGTGCTGAAATCAGCGTGGCTCTACTACCTACGGGCTCTTTTTGTTATGTTTATGTTTTGTTATATATTGTTTTGATGTACATAATTAACATCACAAAGCGGCAGTTTTATAGATAAAGCTCTATTATTTAAAATGACAATAATTAGAATAAAAAAACTTATAAACGGTATGAATATCATAACCATCCATTACATATTGTCAGCAGTACAGAGTCCGCCATTATGCTTTAGCATAATATGTAAGCCGCGCCATGTCCTGTATTATTAGTAATAAACTAGTATCGAACGTAAATACTTGTATTATTACTCAACATATTATAAATGTACCTATATATCAACAACACGTGCAGTTTTCGAAAAAATGCAGACTAAATCAACCCTTTTTGCATCACATCAAAAAGAAATCTCTAGAGCACGTGTTCGATTTGCTCCATCGCTGTCAGCAACACGAAAATTATACACGTTTCGTTTGGGACCTCAATAGATACGCACCGAGTTATACGACAGACTAAATTCTCAAAAAGAGATCGGGTGTGAATTCCACTTGAGTTGGCTTAAGAATTATTAGAATGATTCTTACGAAATTATTGTGCATGATACATTCTTTTCGGCGCCCACGTCAAAGTTAGTGTATAATAGATTCTGACGTCAATAAAAACTGAGATAATCATGAATAGAAATAAATAGGAGTGCAATTTACTCGATTAATGTCATGTCATGTAATTTTTTCACTCTAAGCTAAGCATGTTACGATCAAAGCAATAAAACATTTGTAATTACGATTATTTTGGATTTATTTTTGGCACCTGTATGATAACTAAAAACATAACATGGTAGCCCATGAGGGGCACAATTAAATAAACTAATAATATAACCAAGAAATATACCAAGAAGTCGCTTTGGACGATCATGTCGTATTGGATCAGCGGAGCCTTCCATTGGGAACAACATTTCACGACTCAGGTTGGCATAATGAAATAGTTATTTTAATAACTTACTACGTACGTACTCTATCAACACTAGCCGTGTAATGGAGGACGCCAAGCTTACTTGCTTTGAATGTGTGGGTGTTGACGTGTAAATATATAGGCGACCAAGCTTACTATGTATGTAGTAGGCCAAAACCTCCTTTTCAAGGAGAGGCCTATGTCCAGCAGTGGACTGTTAAAGGCTGTTGATAAATCTCAACGGTTGATAATGATTGATGAAGCTTACTATGGGTGCTTCAATGTTTTATTATAAGAAACTCTGTCCGTTCTTCTTTATTCGTCCATGGTCGGCATGTATTTACTGACGTCTAATTTTCCGCGAAATCCCCGCGGACCGTCACCCCGTCGGGGGTTACGGCGGGGTGGTGTGTCGGACTCGAACCGACTAAAACCACACGGTGTGACCCTCTCTGCGCCTGTGTATTGGAAGGAGTCCAGGGAGGGGATTTCCTTCTGGACTAGTGCGATACCTCTAGTTTGACCTTACCGCTACACTCGGCTACATGTTTTGTCAGGAATAGCTAAGATCTGAGATATCAAAAATCGGCTAAGTGCGTGTCAGGCCACGCATTGAATAGGGTTCGGTAGTTATGCATAATGACTTTCGTTGTGTCTAATAGATAATTGTTATGTTTACTTATTATTTCGTTATTTTTGTACGAACATTTTCATTTCACATTTTACAAGTTAGGCCCCCTATAACTCCTTAACTAAAAGAGTAACGTAAACTGTTATAGTTTTTTTTAAAGTCATCACATGGTATACCACCATGGTTTTTTTTTCAGATTTTTAGAGGCATCCGTTTAGCTTTTAGAGGGGGGACGCCCTGTTTTGAGAAAAGTATGTCTTTTAAAGTTGAATAACTCGCAAACGGATACCCAAATTAAAAAATCATCTTAGCAACCTCTCAATGTTTTTAAAAGACCAATCTAAGAATATTTTTAGCACTTACCATTTGGACGGTAAGTCGCGGACGGAATCTATAAGGGTTCCGAGTCATGAACTACGGAACCCTAACAACGAACTGTAAACCAATGACATTCAAGTATATAATTAAGAAACAAATTTTTAGTTTGGGTGAGTTTTGTGATGTTAACAACATAATCTCGGCCAGTAGGTGAGAACCCGTCTGTGCCTTGAGCAATGTTGTACTTTATTACTGTTTCTGTCCCTGAATTATTTTCTTATATTATCTTTTCGTATTATAAGTCCGATGGTAAAATTCTATAACAAATTTAAAGGAGACTCATGTACCATTCTATCGTACAACATAACAATGAGTTAGCGAATTTGAAGCATCGTTAGTCACATGTTGTAAAATACCATCAATATATTGCCAGCCGTACTGATAACAATAAAAGGGATGTGTAAATTTCCAGAAAAATATAACCTGAATTATGTCAAATAAACCATATACCACACGTATAAATGACATAGAATAAATTGAACTACCCACGAAGTAACCGACGCTATTCTAGTGGTTAGATTTACAGCCAGTAAATATATTGTACCAACTCTTTGGATTTAAAAAACGGTTAACCTAGCTTATTTAATATTTAACTCTTAGCTTTTTGCTATTGACTAAAATATCTTTCGAGCAAAAACTGGGTATGATAGGAACGAAAGAAATACTAACCAAGTGTGTAAAAATATTTTTTTTATGTGATCTAGATATTGCATGCAGTAAGAAATTTTGAGTCCCAATTTAGTAACTTCAAAGAAGTGATAGTACTTAAATTTACTCAAAACATTAATGAAAATCGGAATGAATGAATGATAAAAAACAATATATTTATTGAGCAAAATAGCATCTCAGTGATGTATGTATGAATATATATAGGTAATAAAAATCTGGGGCCACGGCAATGCCCCCAGCAAGTCAAGCAAAAAAGCGGAACTACTATACTTTACTTTTCTCGAAGCAATTTAGGCCATTTTTTACCCTCTATAATTTAATTGTGGTTATACCTAGAAGCTTCTAATATTAAGTATAGGAAAATTCTTCTTGTTTTTAAACATAATGGTATTCTATTTCGTCCGTGTATTCCTAATTATTACCCGACTACGTTAGAAGGAGTAGCACTTTGTCGACGTGTTTACAACACATATTCATGCAAAGTTTCATCTTTCTAGCAAGTACCGGTCGGACGGTAAGTCGAGGACGGACTGGACGAATCTATAAGGTTTCCGAGCTATGAACTACGGAACCCTAAAAAGGGAAGCATCCCGAACATAAAATGTTAAAGGCCCAAAGTGAGTTATATTTGATTATTGTGGTAGGTAAAGGGGTATTTCCTAAATGCACAAAAATTCACACTAATTAAATAAATAAATATTTCGGACATCATACACAGAACGTCATCTAGTCCCAAACTCGGCAAAGCTTATATTGGATACTAAACAACTGATAAAAAAACATAAAAATACTTTTTGTACATACATATGTACATTATTATGCATAGCAAACACCCAGACTTCGAAATAAACATTTGGGGATCACACAATTATTTAGTCCAACCCGGGAATCGAACCCGAGACCTCTAAATCAGCAGCCCCACATGCCAACGACTAGACCAACAAGGTAGTCAATTCACCGGCAGTTGACCAAAAATCACCATTTTTTACCACCCCAGATATCATCATTCGTAAGTTATTTAGTTTTATATAGAGTTGTACCAAATACTGCATTCCCAGAGGATATAATGATCAGACTGTTCACAGTTACCAGTCAGTGTACTGTGGCCTGTAAGAAATTGAGCGATACCGTAATTCACCCCAAATCATATCGAGAACCTCGAGAACCGGAATAGATGGAAATAATTGGTAACGCCGCTACCCCTTACATGATTCTTCGTTGATAAAATATATTCTATAAAATATTCTCAGCTAATAAAAACTTTGTATCCAGCAGATTCCAAATCACACTTATCATTTACTAACACCTTAAAAGCTGTAAGTAGTGTAGTAAAAAAAACCTAAAACAACGTACGTAGTTTTAGAAATCTAAATGTGAAACTTTTGCAGTTCCATCTGAACATTCTCGAAAAAGGGTGTACATAACTATGTGAATTTCGCTATGTCCCGTTTTAATAAATCTCTATTTACAATTCCGCGCTACGACGAGTCGGAAGGCTTAAGCCAAGACATTTTTCTTCATTCGCAAGTGTTTGCTAACAAACTCCGTGTCGCGGCATCGTGCGGTTGGGGACGTTACCCTTCTCAATCTCGGAGAATTCGCTTACAATCATAATGCTCTGAAAATGCCACAAACAAACTTTTGTTATCAGCTCGCTTATGTTCAACAGCATTCAAAATATTTCCAGAATCGGTATATAAGAAGGAATCGCAAAACTACAATTTCTATTTCATTATGGATTGTAAAAGATAAAGTTTGTCTATATAAAATACTACAAACGACAACTTCATTAGTTGTGATAAAATTTAATAAACCTTTTAAAATTTAAAAACTATGTAAGATACTGTATTAATATATTTTCTATGTTTCTTTGTTTGGGTGTTTCCTATGCATAATATGTATGTATTTACATAAAAAAAATATGTTAATGTATTTATATCTGTTTTCTAGTACCCATAATAGAAAGTCTGCTTAGTTCGAGACTAGATGATGGTGTTTGTGACTTGTCCCGCCCCGTGTATCTTCCTCATCTTTCCTTTATACCTGATATTAATAGGATTTGTTGTTTATATTTATCTAATATTTTCTATGGAACTACCTTTTTAGAGTCGCTTTAACTGTGTAAATATTAATTTCTCTGATTCTGGGAGTGGGGGGAGACTCATAAAACAATACCGTTTAGTATGACTCTAAAGGTGCTTGGATAGCGGGAACCGCTTAACATTACGTAACTTGTCTGCCCGTTTGACTCCTCTTTCCTCTATACCATAAAAAAAGTTTGCTGCTTTGAAAAGGACAAAATTTCTTTGATTTTGATTTATGTAAGCATATTTTTAAAGTGTAAATTAAAAAAAATCTCATTGCACTATGTTAGTTGTCTCCTCCGAAAATGCTTGATCGACTTTAATAAAATGTTGTAGGTATGTTTTTTCATTTGGTCTGTGAATAGGACTTATACTATTTATCATACCCCTAGGCAATAAAGGATGTCCCCGCCAGCAATCATTGCTACCGTGCTGGCGGGTGTGAAGGGCTGGGGCGCAGTGGTCTCCTTTAGTGAAACTGTAATGCTCCAGAAAGAGACTGCTGAACGGGATCGGGAGAGGACCGACCCCGAACGAAGAAGACGCCGCCGGTAGAAACCGTTGACGAGGCCGCGGGTCGCCGAAGGATGGGGAACTGTAGTCTTCCGTGCGTGAAAGAGTAACAAACATAAATTTATAATTACAAACTTTCGCATAGTAGGATAGGGATATTTTTCTATTACATAAGCCTACCAAAGTGACTTTGTTCGGCCTGATAGAGTAGGGGCCACCATCTTCACTGTGAGTACAGACAATACAGTATGGTGGCCAACACTATGACAGCTTAGTGAGTGAGTCTCGGTCTCCCACGAATGATGTCATTTAAGGTGGTTCTTCTGTGTGAGAGTAGTACCGCCACGGTCGAACCGATCCATTTGCATTGAAATCAACTACTTTAAAAAGGATCTATTTAAATTTCTTCCTGTTCTATTGCATGTCTTTGTGCTTAAATAAGGTGCAATAAAAGTATAGCGGTGTCAACTACAATTAACCAGCACCTCATTTTTTTATATACACTAAAGGTCACAAACTATCCAGACGGCTCTAATAAACTATGACCTTAAAACCTGATATATACTGAACACCTACAACTGCTTTACTATTGAAACCTCATTAGTATATCAAGTGGTGCCACGGTTACAAATATTATATCCAAGCAATATAATATCTTCTTACGTAAAAAAGGTTATACAAGCAGAAACTAAAGAGAAAATAAAGTGTTACAAATATACACTCGGAAATAGAACACGGTTATGCACAGAAAGAGAACATCACCTCCACTTCACTTAAACCTCCATAATTATTTCGTGTACCTGTTACATGAGGAACGATGTAAATTGGCAAAAGAAATTTAACAATATTGACTAATGTATTTTCTAATATGAATTTTACCCTAGTATTAATTAATTTTCCCCAATGTTTTAAACGTTGACCACGTAGCCTGATTATATATAACGATTCTATGGAAATTACTTTATAACTAACTTAGAAGTCGTGTTATCTGAATACTAATGAATAATAAATAGCCTAGAGATTCTCAACGCTTGCGTTCGAGTTTTATTGCAACAGCCTCAGAGTTTGGGAAATATTCTTTCACTGTTTTTTTTAGAATAACAAAGACTATATATAATAGTTTCTTATCTGTAATACGTAATAACACAACGAGCTTAGACGCTTGACAGGAGAAAAGAGATTTAAAATAATAAGTATATAACAAGCTAGCTAAATCTTATCGCCTTAACCTAAGACCTGTGAAATTGAAGTTTTGGTGGACATTCCGCGGTACGTTGGACGTAATTATATACTCGCTTCCACCTTCGATTATGAGGTAATTCGTTCGTAACGGGGCGTTATGGCGGACCGTAACTTTTCAAGTAAATGTTCCCAATGCGTTTTATATATCTAAAAGTACCACTCGCTTTTAAGAGTAAAACTTGCTTCTATAGGTTGTCCGCTGGGGTCACTCATAAATTTCAATGTACTATTCTGGCTAGCGTACTTTAAGTGAAATATTTACTCCATTTGGGGATCCAAACAGCCAAACTACTTGATGAATTCCAATACTCTTACGTGACTTACACTATAAAAGTACTCGTAGCTTTATGACCATCATCTTTAAACTGCGTTTCTCAACATTACACTTTTATAAAGTCAATAAATAATGGACACTGTTTGAGCACTTTTATAGTTCGAGAGTTTTACTTTCAACATCCACAAACTGACCTTCGAACGTTTATATACAAATATACATGTACAATAAATATGGGATATGTATACGACGATACACCGGACTTCCCACCCGAACACCCAATGAGTTAAATGAAACCAACCAATATGAACAAATTTGGTAGAACTCAGATGGAAACTGTTGTCCATTATTTTTGCTACATCGGGCCGCATCAAAAACGATATACTGTTGTAGTATTCATAGGTAATTTAATAGACATGAATTTAAAGGAATCTCTATTTTCGAGTGCTTGTAATAAGAAGATCAGTCGGAAGCAAAATACGAATAAAAGTCAATGAGTTTATAGGATAGATATATAAGGCTAAGATTTTAGCTAAGCTAAAAGCTATAAAGGTAGGAACGGCAGGCTTTCATCACTTTTGCTTCATTACAATATGTCATTTTTTATCACATCCAGATAAAATAAGATTTGTGTTAATAAAAACCTGTATTTATATGTTTTATGCAAGTTTCTATAAGGTTTTATCCGTTATTGAGATGGTTTCCTTAAGTGTTTTAACTGAATTGTTAAATTTATTATTGAGGTTTTCATTGATATAACATACGCCAGTAAACGCCAATTTAGCGCTTACGTTTTTTTATTATTTATTTAAGCCTACCAAAGTGATTCTACTCTGCCTAATGGAAAGCATCAGTAGAATGAAGGAGTAGGAGCCACCATCCTCATTGTGAGTACATATGGTACATGGTGACCCACACAATGGCAACTTAACGAGATGTCTGTTTCAGTGAGTGAATGAATGGACTTCCAGTCTCACACTTAGAAACGAAAAACGACTGCACGAATGCTGTCGTTTAAGGTTGGTCTTCTGTGAGAGGGTAGTAGTATACATGTCAGCGTGTCTGTACTGCCTATAATACCTACATGCAACTGTTTTCTATGTCTGATAACTCATACATTAATGGTATAATCGTTTTGACTCCAGCCTTATTTTACCAAAGAAACAACAAAAAAAAACCTTATTTTAATACAAGCTTTCGTCCGCGACTCCATCTGCGAGTATGTCGGTTATCGCGGTTAAAAGTAACCTATGTCCTTTCTCAGGTTCTTGACTATCTGTGTACCAAAATTAATATAAATCGGTTCAGTAGTTTAAACGCGAAATTGCGACTGACAGACAGACAAAGATACTCTCGCTTATATAATATTAGTAAGGAGTGAGGATTGAGTAATCACATTTTTCGGCAATTTCATCTCAAATAATCTATTGATAATAGAGTACATTCAAACCTTTCAAGAAACATGGTTAACTGGTGTGTTTTTTACCTGTGAACCGCTAAAATAAAACTATAAAAATCTTTATAGCTGATACTTCGTTCAAGATTTCCCGGACGCTCTGAAACATAGGGCCTAATAAATATTCCCGCTGTCGGATCTCCCTTCGCTCCGAGACGGCCTCTGGTTAAGATGAGGAAAACCGCTTAGATTTGTACCATAAACCCTCCTGTCACCGGAAAATATCGTACATGTGATAGAATCACAACTAAACTAAACGAATTACTACATGATCTAGACGCAGTTGGATTTACTTTCTTTAGTAAATTGATTTGTTACGTTTTCGACTTAAATGATCTCATTAAAGGGTAGTGAAATACCAGGTTACTCGTTACAGGTTTACGGTAACGGTTGCTAAAGTTTAGGGGTATGTGAATCTTTAAATCAATAAATATTATGCTACAGTTCTACCTGTGTCTCTTTCTTCAATGGATTCACTTCAAACTTTGTAAAAAGGACATAGGCTACTTTTTAGCCGACATAGCTAGGAATTAATAAAACCAATAGTTGCGATATTATTAAATATAGCCAAAAATTTTCAATAAATTAAGATTAAATGCTAATAGCATTTAGTTACTATAGCCGGTTCCAAAAATAACGGGTCAGTCACATAAACCAATAACGGGTCAGTCACATAAACCCGAATATCTCCCGAACTACGTATGCCATCCTACTGAAACGAAGACTGTTCAATTGAGAATTTAATTATACAGATAAAAAATAAAATAAAACTTAGTTACACCCACAATATTAATCTTAAATTAAAAAAAACTAAAGTAGTCATATTTTTCTTAAGATTACATTTTTTTTATGATTGTTTTTTTGCTGTTTTTCATCACTTTCTTCATTTAATACTTTGTATTGCCTCCACGTGATGAAGCCTCCAGTGATGAAAAACAGCAAAAAAACAATCATAAAAAAAATGTAATCTTAAGAAAAATATGACTACTTTAGTTTTTTTTTAATTTAAGATTAATATTGTGGGTGTAACTAAGTTTTATTTTATTTTTTATCTGTATAATTAAATTCTCAATTGAACAGTCTTCGTTTCATTAGGATGGCATACGTAGTTCGGGAGATATTCGGGTTTATGTGACTGACCCGTTATTTTTGGAACCGAGTGTAGACAATTGACTGACTGCCTCGTTGGTCTAGTGGTTGGTGTATGCGACTGCCGGTCGAGAGGTCTCGGGTTCGATTCCCGGGTCGGACCAAATGTTTGTGTGAATCCGCAAATATTTGTTTCGGAGTTTGGGTGTTTTCTATGTATATTATGTATGTATTTGCAAAAAAAAAGTATGTTTATGTATTTATATCAGTTGTCTAATTACCCATAACACGGGACGCCTGGCAGATGTGAAACATCGCCATTATTTTGTAAAAGTAATATGCAGAAAAGAACATATTGTAATAGGAACTAAATATGTCATAATGATAAAATAAAATATTACTAATTATTAAAATAGTACGGTGTGGCGACGCGTCGCCACGGCATGCGTCGCCACGCCAGAAATCTGTTTTACGTGCGGCTATAGATGTTTCACATCAATACAAGCTCTGCTTAGTTTGGAGACTAGATGGCGTTGTGTTCAGAATTTCCGAAACACTTAAATTGACCCACAAGACAAACGCTTCGAATGTAAACAATCATGTATGGCGGCCCATACTATGGTGGCCTAGGTTAAAGCCTTTTCACGTCAGTTTATAGGATCCGATATCACAGTAGGCAGCAAATTTTGTTTTAATTGTTATATGTAAATGTATAGTTTGAAAGTCTCGTAAAAAATTACTGACTAAGGAAAAGGAAAAAAAGCCATCGGAAAAAGACGCTGTAGCCTACTCTTATCTACTGAATTTAGTAATTTAAAATAGTTCATTTTTTATATTTTACTATCTCATCTTTATTAGAATGATCTAGTTAATACTCCAATTTGTCGATAGTCACTCTAATGGTTTTGCATTCAGGAACCACACATCAACGAAAATTAATAACTTCATTAAAATGATAACTAGTTACAAGCAAGTTTAATTTGACCCACTTTCCGGTTTTCCATTTAGCTGCAAATTAGCTATCAAACGTATATTGCGTGTAAATGCAATATAATAATATGTGAGTGAATCTCGCGACAAGTTTTTCAGGGTTCCGTTGTTCATGACTCGGAACCCTTATGGATTCGTCATGTCCATCCGGCCGTCCTCGACTTACCGTCCAAACGGTTAGTGCTAGAAAGATGAAACTTTGCATGAATATTGTGTTTCTATTACGTCATCACGGAAACGGAACGGTCACGGAACCCTTATAGATTCGTCATGTCCGTCTGTCCGTACGTCCGTCCGTCCTCGACTTACTGTCCAAACGGCAATTGCTAGAAAGATGAAACTTTTGCATAAATATGTGTTGTAAATACGTCAACAAAGTGCTACAATAAAATTGTAAAAAATATTTTTATTTAGGGTACCTCCCCTACACGTAAAGTGGGGATGTTTTTTTTTCTCGCGGCTACCCCATCGTGTGGGATATCATTTGATAGATCTTTTAAAAACAATACAGTTTCTAAGACGTTTTTTTGATTTCGATATCCGTTTGCGAAATATTCCGCTTAAAAGGGCAATTTTTTGTAAAAACAGGGCGTCCCCACCCCCCCCCCTCTAAAAGCTAAATGGCTGGCTTGAAAAATCTGGAAAAATTCGTGATGGTAGTCCATACAATGAACTTTAAAGAAAAACTGTAACGGATTAGATAACATTTTTAGCTCAGGAGTTTTAGAAGCTTAACTTGTACAATGCGCTTACTTGGAAAACGTCATACAAAAAAATTTTTACTCGTGTCTACACCATTGTGTTCGTTAGATAGGTCTTCCAAAAATATTGAGAGGTTGCTAAGACGATTTTTTTTAGGTGTATGTTTACGAGCTATATAACTGTAAAGGACATTTTTTGATGAAAACAAGGCGTCTCCCCCCCCCCTTCTAGGAGCTAAACGGCTGGCTCGAAAAATATGAAAAAATAAAGATGATAGTCCATGTGATGAAAGGAGAAACCCGTTTCTGGGCCTAAGCATTACACGAATGGGATATGTAACAATTGTAACAGTCTATTTTGCTTGATTAACCTATCGAAGTCTTAGCTTCATTTGCAATGGCCAAGTGTAGAAAATAAGGAGAATTCTATTGTTTTATACAATCTTTGTGAACCTCTGCAACACTTATTTCAATATACATAACTAGCTCCACAAACGTAGCATTCCTAAAATAGGATCGATTTAGTGGAAATCAATCGATTATTACTTCCATTACAAATCGATTATAAATAAATAATACTCCTTTGTTTTAGAATAAACGATTGATTTAATAGGTATTTTACTTTAATATTTAATCATTGTAAATAGAGTCTGGCCAGCGAATCGTGATAACTACTTAAACAGGCAGCATTAAATATAGCATGAAAGGGTAGTTTTGTATTTTTATATTAATGTGACTATGCCATAGGAAAACACAAATGTATCAAATCGTGTTTTTGAAGATGATGATTAAAACCATTTATCACAATTTTATCCCTAATAGATACAATGTTAACAAATGCCAGCCAGATAGTGATTTAAGTAGGCTAATAACTAGTTCAGCGAGGTTTTCAGAAGATCAATCAAACAAATCTGAAGTCGCCACCTACGCTTGTTATATACCTACCTATAACCTGATTGTGATAAGCTGCAAGGCACGTGTGCATTCGTAGAAAACAGTCTCAAAAATATCATATTTTAGGGTTCCGTATTTCATAACTCGGAACCCTTATAGATTCGTCATGTCCGTCCGTCCTCGACCTACCACCCAAACGGTTGGTGCTAGAAAGATGAAACTTTGCATGAATATGTGTTGTAATTACGTCGACAACTTGCTACAATAAAATTATGTAAAATATTTTTATTTGAGGGACCTCCCCTACACGTAAAGTGGGGATGACTTTTTTTTTCCACGTCTACCACATTATTTGGGGGTATCATTAGATAGGTCTTTTAAAAACATTACGAAGTTGTTAAAATCATTTGTTGATTTAGGTACCCGTTTGCGAGTTATTTAACTTTAAAGCGCATTTTTTGTAAAATCAGGGGTCCCCCCAATGATAGTAGTCTATATATTGAACTTTCAAAGAAAACTATAGCGGTTTTGATAACTTTTTATTTATGGAGTTATAAAGGCCTAATTTGTTAAATACGCTGACTTGAAAAACTTCGTACAAAAATAAAGAAATAATAAGCAAATATAACAATTATCTTTTGGGCACGATTTTGAATCTACCTACCATTGTGGGTGTCTGCAGAACCCTATTTTATGCGTGGCCTAACACGGACTTGGCCAATTTTTATTAAAATAACTCAAAAAATAAACTTAACCTAAAATGTAAACATGTCTGATTTTACCAATTTGGCCATTGCTGGGAGACCTGAAAATTGGGCTCATGAAATCTTCTTAGGTATTATAATTTATGCCCAAATTCTAGCACTGTAACGCCAGGCCCAAGCTTGTATGGATTTCGGGTTTCTCCATTGGGCTCGTGAAATCTTCTTAGGTATTGTAATTTATGCCCAAATTCTAGCTCTGTAACGCCAGGCCCAAGTTTGTATGGATTTCGGATTTCTCCATTGGGCTCGTGAAATCTTCTTAGGTATTGTAATTTATGCCCAAATTCTAGCACTGTAACGCCAGGCTCAAGTCAGTATGGATTTCGGGTTCCTCCATTATTACTAAAGCTATAACTAAGCGAAAGCGTTATTGGTTCAGGAGTTATAGAGGCTTTTGTAAACTTCCTACAATTTTTTTATGCGTGACCAGACACGCACTTGCTTGATTTTTATAACATAAATTGTGTAATAACATTATAATTTGGTAGTAAAAGTTTTCAAGGGATATTTTTAGCGAATTTTAATAAGATTCATTGAGAAGTTTCTCTTTTATTTTTGTTGTAAAACTATAAAAAAAAATATATAAATATACAAAGCATCAGAGGATTTTTTTACACCGCCTTGCTCGAACCACGAAAGAAATTTCAAAATACAAAATCCAAATGATTTGTTATTATTGCCCTATGTTTTGTCTGCTATAATATCGAATTGTGAGATTTTGCCACATGGGGGGATGACGTCGAGTGGCAATCTACCTCAGGGGCACAGTAATAGCGTATGCGACTGTTGAGCTTGAGGTCTTGGGTTCGATTTACAGGTCGGACCAAATGTTTGTTTTATAAAAAAGGTATGTATGTGTGTTTATGTATTTATATCAGTTGTCTAGTACCCGTAATACAAACTCTGCCTAGTTTTAGACTAAATAGCGTTGTATGTAAATAACTAAACTGTAAATAAAATACACACAACTAAAACCAACAGTACTCAGTACTAGTAGCCGTGATCTGTACAAATTGTTACAGTAAGGTAGTTACTTATAAGTTGCCAATCCTGGAGACAACATAAACGGAGTTAGTGCACTGATCCTCTACAGCCTGCTACCAACGGAATACTAATTAAGTTATTTTAATATCGTGTCTATTTCCTCATTCTATCGACTCTGTGCAAGTGAATTTTCTTGAACGACGAACACTGTTTTATATCCCAATCTACGAAAACAATATGCTTGTGGTACTATTCAGAAACAAAGATGTGGTGTTAATCAAAAACCAGTCAAACGTTTTAACCCCAGATTGTATCATGTACCCAATCTCCTATCAGTCATGTATTTCTCTCAGATCTCCCTTTGCCCTTTTCATCTTATCGATGACAGTTTGCGGTGGACTGTTTCTCGTATCTCATTATGTATTCAGTCAGCTGAGATAGTTGTATGTAAATTTTGATAGTATTATTGTTAAATATTAAAATTTATGTACATTACGAAACGAATTACTTACTTCATCTTTAATTTGTCACTGAGATTTTGTGTATTTTTCATGAAATAATAATTTTTTGATTGAATAAATCATTTTGGAATATGATAATGTGGCGTAGAAGCTACTCGTAGGATCATCACTATACATATATTATAAAATAAGTCTTCCACCACGTTTGTGTCTGTTCGCGAATAACTCAGAAACCAATGCACCAATTTAGATGAAATTTTAAACCCAGATAGTCTACAACCTGAAGGACATATTTTTTACCACGATAGCGGAGCCACGGGCTAAAGCTAGTCTACTTTAAATATTTAAGTGAATTTTTACTATAAGACGTTTAGTAACAACCTTATGGTTTAATGTAGATGTTTCCGAGTTATACTACAGGCCCCAGATGAATGATACAGAAAGATTAAGCCTCTGGTCTTACACTCATCAAAGAAATACGACAACATGAATACTGTTATTTTTTAGCTGATTGGCATTCACCTTAACCTCACTCAAAATACTTATTTCTTACGTTTATCATCAACAGCGTTTACTTCTGCTGTCAATACTAAACTTACGACTCTCCTTAAAACGGAAGATTTGGGCCTAGTACTTTACGCCGATCAAACAGGCTATGATTATATAGGTACATGTTTATAATCAAAGCAAACAGACAAAAACGCTTAATCAAGAACGCTTATCCTAACCACATTCTTAGAGCAATGAATAAAGAAATGCCCGAGTGTACAAAAAAATGACAAAAACTTGATTTAAAAAAAAAAACTAGTCAAAATAATTTAATTCATATGACGGTAGTAACATAGTGGTTTATCGTGTCGCCACGCTACTGCGCTGAGTATTGGGCGTGCAACCTTGGATGTAACTACAGTTTGTGTGTATCACAAATTATTGTTCATGGTCTAGATGTTCTTTGAATCCGTTTATGTATAATTATTAGTAAAGTCTCCGTGACGCGAAAATATACTTCATCAATATTACGAAAGATCTGCAGTTGAAGTATTTAAATAATAGGACGGCACTTAAAGTACTGGAATAAAAATACATTTTAAGTAGAAAATTGTGTTCGTGACATCAACGTCACTGTACAAGATAACGTTTACAATGAATATCTAATTAATTGTTGACGAGATCTCTATCGCATAAAGTTTGCCGACTCTGAACAATATAAGAAACGAGCCGAACTTAATTGGGTCACGAACAAGCCGGTGTCGAACATGGGACGCTATTAATTGAACCATTTCTTCCCTTGCATTGTAGGTGAAGACACGGGAAGCCTTAAAAATAATTACTTGTCATTTTGTTCATGAGAGAAAGATGCGAATTCAACTTATATTCTTATCCGTAATTGTTCAGCAAAGTATTCTCGGAGTCGAATTTTCCGTAAGATTAAAACTCCAGTGACACTTATGTTTCAATTCCATCAAAGCGAATATCTCTTTCATAAAGAAAAGTAGCAGTACTTTTTCATTTAAATAAATATAATATGTAGTAAATTAACATGCAGGCTACAAGTGGTCAGGCAACCTCAAAAATAAAGTTCACTGTTTTAACATAAACTGCTTTTTTTACGTGTGGTAATCCCCTCGGATCGTCACCTTGCCGGGGTTTACGGCGGGGCGGTGTGTCGGACTCGAACCGACTAAAACCACACGGTGTGCCCTCTTCTGGTCGGTCAGAGCCGCCGCTAGGTAGCTAACCTAACAATATCTTGTAGTGACCTTTTTACAATTAAAATTCTCCTAGCCTTTATTCCCAAGATTATTTGGGGTAGTTCAAATTATAACTCTAATGTGTTAAATTTATAGAATGACTTGGCAATCGCATGCAAAACTTATGTATCTGACAAGTAATACATATAATGTTAAATTAAATTGTTTGGAGTGCTCAAGTAGGATGTTTTTACAAGTTATGTTTTTGATGGCACCTCATTTCTTTTTGTAGATAGTCGTACGACCCTGGCCGATATCTTCTATTTCTTGAAATTTATATTAATAAAACATCATCATATGGCCAACTCAATTTCATCAATTTTGACGTCGGGAAGTTCGTCGGATAGTGTCAGACTAGTGCTGTAGTGAACGAGTTCAAATAGCCAAGATTTACTATTTACTTTATATTTATTAATAAAAAGTGTGTTTCAGCAGATTTTGCAGTATGTCTTTATAGATATTTGTTATGGCTTTCGTAATTATCACCCATGTCTAGATTACCTAAGTAGGCAATATGATAACCTAAATGTAAACCACTTATCCACAACCCCCTATGTGATTCTAATTTTATAAACATACATTTTCAAATAATATTTACGAAAGTCACCTGTGAGATCCATAAACATAACAGCCACTTACCATATTTTCTTATTGTATCTAAGATCAAGTTCAACAAAAAATAGTGCCTTCGAGATTCAGCCCATTTCATGATAAAGAACTATGGTTGCTCTTGAAAGTATATTTTTTGTATGAATCGCAAGTGAAAAGGTCTGTACACACATTAGTTGTACGAGTATATTATAAACATTACAGCTGTAGGCAGTTTGATTCGTTTCTTTTTATATTGAAGCCTACCAAAGTGACTCTACTCTGCCTGATGGAAATTATGAGTAGAAACCAGGAGTAGGGGTCACCATCCGCATTGAGAAGTAAGGCAATACAACATGGTGACCCATACCACGGCGGCCTGGTCGGATGTTTCTGCATCATTCTCTGCAGAATGATTGGGCCTCCGGTCTCACACTCGCCAACGAAATACGACAGCAAGAGTCCTGTCATTATTAGGATGGTTTTCTGTGTGAGGGTAGTACTGCGGAGGTCGAGCCGGCCCATTCGTGCTGATATCGGTGTGGCTCTACTAGCTCTTATTTGTTCAGATAACAAAATTATATATCTACTAGTTGACCCAGCGAACTTCGTACCGCCCAACTTTAAAATTCCAGAACTTGATCGCAGCGCCACCTACCGGGTCCAATTGCGAATCTAAACCATTCCCAGATCCCCTTGAACACACACAAATTTTTTTATCAAAATCGGTCCAGTCGTGTGAGAGAAGTTCAGTGACATACACACTCACACAAGAATTATATATATAAAGATTCTAGCCATATTTTTTTCACCAGTTTTATTCTATTGCATAAAACGTTTACTGTAGTGTGTGTTTGTTTAAACTAGTACGTTAATTTGCATGCGTCACATTTTGTTGTTTTGAGTTGTATTTACTTCTACGAAAGTAATTGTTTTCAAAACAAAAAAAATATCTTTTTCCGTGAACTTGATTGAAAGATAAAATTATAATTTTCATTTTCTTACTTCGCCACTATAAACTTCGGTAATAATATTATTTTAGGACTTTTGAAAATACAATTTAAGGTACACAATTTTACTGTCAAGAAGCACGAAAATACCTGAATTGTGCTAAGATTCTATTCCTTTCATCATCATTATCATCAGCCCATCTCAGTCCACTGGCCTAGGCCTAGGCCTCTCCCAATGTACACCACTTTGATCTATTATTTTCATCAATCATCATCAACAGACTTTAAAAGTCCACTGCTGGACATAGGCCTCTCCTTGAAATGTATTGGCCTACTATACCACGTTGGCCAGACGGGTTGCTCTAGGGTTGGTTTCAAGTTTTCCTTCTCTTTGCATTGATGTTGTCTTGCGTAGTTTATCCCTTAGTCGCCATTTACGACACCCGCGGGATGAATAGGGGTGGTGACACTCTGTATTCTTAATCCGTCACCACATGGACTAAACGATCTATTCTTTTAGTTTAATAAAATTATGTGATATCGATTTAATTTAGGTGTAGGGTATGACAGCCTTGTGATATATGACTATTATTATTATGATTGTCTTTTTATTAAAAATAAATAGTTTAAAACTATAAATCGTACTTATTTGCGTATTTACAAGTGAGTTTTGTTGCAACACACCCAACCATGACAAGTGCAAGGTGGTACAAAAGTCCCATATAAACCTACCATTGTGTTTTCAATTGCAACTAAAAACATTCAAATCACTTTCAGTCAATTCAAAGAATTTCTTGACTCACACTAAAATCGTCTTAATTAACAAAGTAAAAGTGCTTAATGTAGCTTAATTTCATTTCAAAAGACTTTAAAACTTGCTGTCAAGAGTGAAAAATAATCTCAGCATTAAATTATTGCTTACAAGATGAATGGAGACAGATAAGGCCGGCCGCGGATTACGCTCTGGGCTAGGGTTGTACCGATGAGAATACAGTTTATTTCGTCAACACAATAATTGTTTTCCAACATTACAAATTCTTGTCTTCAGTCTTTACTAAAATTTGTATTACTTTAAACTTGAAGGTGCTTATTCGATTAAGTTAAATCTGTTTAATTCATTAAATTTTTCTTTCTGACGGTTTCCTCAAAAATATTATCAAGTTCGCAATCCTAACACTTCATATGTTCCGGAGACGAGAAAAACGAAAGGATGGTTTGGATCAAAATAAATTGTTAGCTTAGGACTTCTTATTTAACTTCTTACTAAACAGGCTTGCAAGGTAAAATGTTTTTTCCGCGCCTTTGAATAAATCGTATGAAATCCTGTCTCAGTTACGTTCTGAAAAAGTTAGTAATGAGCTTCGTCTAAAAAAAACTTACGTATCTATACAAATAAATAAAATTGGAGTGTCGGTATGTAATATTAAATGACATTTTTTTACTAAATGCATGTGAAAGTATATACGGTTCTTACATCAAGATAGCATTTTTTTTCTCTGTCTGTCTGTCTGTCTATTTTTC
The DNA here is from genome assembly GCA_932526445.1 of Phragmatobia fuliginosa. Lineage (NCBI taxonomy): Eukaryota > Metazoa > Arthropoda > Insecta > Lepidoptera > Erebidae > Phragmatobia > Phragmatobia fuliginosa. Next base: position 5,790,685 of record OW052064.1, on the reverse strand, counting down.
CCGAGTAATCTCTGGAACGGCTCGACCAATTTTGATGGGACTTTCCCTGGCAGAAAGCTGATGACATAAGAAGTAACTTTAAGCTAGGCTACGGTATTTTTATAGATTAGCTTCTCTCATAGACGTTATTAATATAAATATAATTATTGTATTACGTTGTTGTTGACGATGTATTTCGAAGCTCTGAAGTGAAAACTATAAGCGTGTTTAGCTGGCGTGCCGGCATTAGGATAGTCAATATCATGCTTAGTGACGCGATCGCAGTTGAATAAGTCAGCTAGTTACCTTATGTATTTCTAATTACCAATACAAGGGTTTTTTTTTAAAATTCTCAATGTTCTTAAAATTTAAAAAACAAACTGGAATAAAGCTGCAAACCACGAAAAAATATTCATTTTAATAGTAAGGTACTTCTGATGCCGCCTAAGTCATTATAATTAGTTTAGACAGATAAAGAGCTTATTTCTGTGTACAACTCCACGGCGGTGCTAAATTGTGTTGCCAATGATTATGATCCAGAATTCTAGAGTAAGATTACTGTATGTTATACTAGCTGATCCGGCAAACTTCGTATCACCCAATTTTGAAATCCCAGAACTTGATCGCAGCGCCACCTACCGGGTCTAATTGCGAATCTAAACCATTCTCGAATCTACTTGAACACACACAAAAAAATCATCAAAATCGGTCCAGCCGTTTAGAAGGAGTTAAATTGCAACGAAAAGAGGCATTGATTTTTAGGGTTCCGTTGCCAAATGGCAAAAAACGGAACCCTTATAAATTCGTCATGTCTGTCTGTCTGTCCGTCCGTATGTCACAGCCACTTTTTTCCGAAACTATAAGAGCTATACTGTTAAAACTCGGTCAGTAGATGTATTCTGTGAACCGCATTAATGTTTTTACACAAAAATAGAAAAAAGCAATAAATTTTGGGGGTCCCCATACTTAGAACTGAAACTCAAAAAAAATTTTTTCATCAAAACCATACGTGTGGGTCTATGGATAGGTCTTCAAAAATGATATTGAGGTTTCTAATATATATTTTTTATAAACTAAACAGTTTGCGCGAGAGACACTTCCAAAGTGATAAAATGTTGGTCCCCTCCCTGTAACTTCTAAAGTAAGAGAATGATAAAACTAAAAAAATATATGATGTACATTACTATGCAAACTTCCAACGAAAATTGGTTTGAACGAGATCTAGTAAGTAGTTTTTTTTTAATACGTCATAAATCGTAAACCGCAATTTACATTTCTTTTAATCAAAACACTATTATTAAAACATCGATGAAAGTTATAACGAACTACAAAAACTTTTATATGATGTTACTTGCTGCTACAGAACCCTTCATGGGCGAGTCCGACTCGCACTTGGCAGCTTTTTTATATATTATTATTATTAATATTATTAAAAGTAGGTATGTACGATAAATGACTCACGCAGCCCCGTCTGCGTCCATTCTATTCTATTGCTCGTAGTGTGGTGTTACATTTGGGGAGGATTCCAGGGAACTGATTTCTCCTTCTGGAACCATAAAAAGAATACTGAGCCAACCTTGACAGAGGCTGTAGAGAACTTTTTTCTCTTTTTTTAGATTTTTCAAAGGATTAGATTCGATTTTTTTAGATTTTTTCAACGTCAACAAACGTCCGTGTGGTGACGGATTAAGAATACATAGTGTCATCACCCCTATTCATCCCGCGGGTGTCGTAAAAGGCGACTAAGGGATAAACTACGCAAAACAACATCGATGCAAAGAGAAGGAAAGCTTAAAACCAAACCTATACCAACCCGTCTGGCCAGCGTGGTATAGTAGGCCAAAACCTCCTTTCTAAGTAGAGGCCTATGTCCAGCAGTGGACTGTTAGAGGCTGTTGATGATGATGAAACAATTCTTTCATATATTATTTTCACCAATCTTTAACCCTTTTATGCAGCGCACGCAATGGAAGCTCTCAAAAGTACTGTGACTGCCGTCAGTCCATCACATTTCAAACGATATCGGCGTTCTCTAGAATGACTTTTATCGAACTTTTGAGGGCTACAACTGCGGTTATTGATTACCATTATATCAACAGCCTTAAATAGTAATCTGCTTGATAAAGATTTTAGTTGCCGAAAATAACAAATGTTTATTAGCAACTGGGACCGACGGCTTAACGCGCGCTGCGACGCGTTTTCAATATGTCACCAAATGTCACCCTTCCATTGACTGACCTGGTTAAGGTTTCTTATGAACAGGTCGCTGAATACTTAGTCTGGAGACCGAAAAGTTTGTTAGAGACATACATTTTTGGTCAAAATAACAAAATTGAACTATCAGGCTAGAGATTGCGAAGTTTCTCTTTTCCTATAATTTAGAAAGAAGTGAAATTGAAAAGGAATAAAAGATAGATCGAATTATATAAGCAAGTATAAAGAGTATTTTACTTGGGTACTAAAACACTCAGGTATTACATAGTCTTCAATACGCAAGACCACAATTAATTTGTATTTTAAGTGGCAACATTATTAAGGTTCTATTGTCAAAGACTACAACTTCTATAATCAAGTATTTTGCCAAGGCTACGCTACAATATTAATTTGACAAAAGAGTTTCTACGCGTGTGTGTATCAACATGGTAGTATGTGTGACTTTTTATTTATTGATATAATATATAGCATTTATGTACGTATAAAAAAATAATTACAGCTTTCTGTACTCCTCCTCCACATAAACTATAAATATGGGAAATTTCATACTCCTCCGTCCACACAATTTTCGTAAAAAGGGGTACAAAGTTTTAGATTCACGTATTAATATACCTTACAAAATATTTTTGAACTAAGCTACTAAAACGTAAAATAGAACCCGCTTAAAACCCTTCACCTCAGAATGGTTGTTATATAAAATCAGAGAGTACATAGACAAACCTGTACAAAGTAATATACGTTACGGTATTACACCGAATCGCTTAATTAGAAATGTTGTCGGAACCTACGCAAACTGGCTTGCTTGTTCACGTTACCTCGAGAAACTTATCGTCGAAGCGTGCCCTTATCCTTTCCATTTAGAAAATATTTATTTAGCATCCTTTCCTTAAGCCCCTGTGCTCAGGTGCGAGATCGCCCTAACTCAAATAAGGAGGCAGATATTTAAATAAGGCACTTGTTTTCATTACACTACTGTTCACAGCGGTACCTACAAATGTATTACGCCAAAACTAACGTTCCTTTATAACATGTTTAATTCTTATGCACTAATAATAGTCATTACTTTGATACAAATTATTTAGCATTTTAACTTTAGTATCATTGTTGATACACAACTTTTCTTACATTACTTTTGAAATCTGCAAAGTAAAGAAATATAATATTATGAGATATATACCTATATAGTATGTGAAAACGTTCAGAGGTTTTGAAAAACTTACATACGTAATAACTTTTAAATAATTCATCGTATTTAAAGAAATACAGAAATAGACAAATTATAATATTTTTACATGTGAAAACCGCTTCGGGCCATGACCGAGTTTGGCTATGGAATGCAGACAGTAGATCGGAATAGGTCCAACTAAAACTACACTTGTGCCACTCTGCATTTGAAATAAAAGGACTCCTAAACTGAGGTTATTTTGACATCCGGACGCCTCCTAGCGCCTGCTAGCAAAAACAACCAGGCGTTACACAGCTAACAGCTGTCTTATCGTGACACCAGCTATAAGCAAATTGCGCAGAAGTCACCCAGGAACAGATGCAACGCCTATCACATGTGGAGTAAGTTGTCAGAAATGCTCGTCTAAGAGCCGGCCGTTTTGGCGACTCAATATTATTACGGTATGTTTACATTCGATAAAGGAGTTAGTTATTAAGGCTCAGATAAATAAAAATGGTAGTTAACGCACTAAGAACATGCAAGGGAAGTCTTTTTTTTAACTGTGTAAGTCACTGAAGTGTTGCCACTTTATAAATAAAACTGTCCCTGGAAGTTGCACAAAAATATGTGCTATGCGAAAATTAATACATTTGTTTTCTAATTAATAATATAAATTAATAACTTAAATTTAGGAGGCATATATGAGCAAAAAACATATAAGAAAGGTATCATCAACATCAACAGCCTTTAACAGTCCACTGTGAATGTAAATAGAAACAAAGTAGTAAAAAAACATTTACGTAATACATGTGATACATATATATTGCATTTAATATATACATGTCTATTGAACTTATGTATACTTAATCTGTCGCTTACTATAATTATCCATTATAATATAGATGGTTTTTAGGGTTCCGTAGCCAAATGGCAAAAAACGGAACCCTTATAGATTCGTCTGTCTGTCTGTCTGTCCGTCCGTATGTCACAGCTACTTTTTTCGAAACCATAAGAACTATACTGTTGAAACTTGGTAAGTAGATGTAATCTGTGAACCGCATTAAGATTTTCACATAAAAATAAACAATACATTTTGGGGGTCCCCATACTTGAAACTGAAACTCAACAATTTTTTTTTCATCAAACAAATTCGTGTAGGATGGATAGGTCTTAAAAAATGCTGTTGAGGTTTCTAATATTTTTTTTTTCTAAACTGAATAGTTTGCGCGAGAGACAGTTCCAAAGTGGAAAAAATGTGTGTCCTCCCCCTGTAACTTCTAAAATAAGAGAGTGAGAAAACTAAAAAAAATATATGTTGTACATTACCATGTAAACTACCAACGAAAATTAGTTTGAACGAGATCTAGTTGGTAGTTTTTTTTTAATACGTCATAAATCGTAAACCGCAATTTACCTTTCATTCAATCAATACACTATTATTAAAACATCGATCAAAGTTACAACGAACTACAAGAACTTCTATATGATGTTACTTGCTGCTATGAAACCCTTCATGGGCGAGTCCGACTCGCACTTGGCCGCTTTTTAAACTATTAGAAATACGAACTTCTATCAACACTCTCCCGTCAAAATGATAATAACATTATCTGTGTCGAAAAAGTTCTAAATTGTGTTTAAATTTTATTGAAGTAAATTTTAGTTCTCTTATTATAAACACAGGTTTCTGGGTACTTATGTGCGAAAAGTAATTCTTTCAAACTATTATTTCACTTTTGAGTTATTTTTACGCCATATAACTACGCAGGACGGCATTTTTTTAAAGTTACGAACGACCACTCGTATGATACTGAGGAAAAGAAGCGTAGTTTTGATACAGGTGTGTGCGTGAGCGCGTGTGTTTAATTGAACGAGCTGAGTTTTACGGCTTCACTGGTAACAAAGGCCGTGCGTTATCTACCTTTTATAATCATCTGAGTAAGATTATATTAAGGTTAAGTATTATATATACGTTAAGTAATAATAGTTTATTATTTTCTTCCCCTCAATTTTTTTGATGGTTTTAGATTTTGCGAAAACCATGTTGTAATTTTCTAACATTTACTATATATTTTTTTTTATATTTGAAAAAAAAGCTACCTACGTTAAAAGTTTTTGTTAAACTACTTTTTTGTTAAAAGCCAAAGTATAGCTTTGAACTGTTGAAAATCCTACTTTGTATAATATGTATTTATTTAAAAAAAAAGTATATTTTTGTATTTATATCAGTTGTCTTAGTACATATAATAAAAGCTATGTTTAGTTTGAGACTAGATGGTGTTGTGTGTAAGATGTCTGAAGTATATAATTATTTAATTAATCTACTCAATCATCACCCGTTTTGCTACCCTTAAGGTTTGAATTCTTTTTCCAAATTTATATGAGACTAATTTCGGAGTATACCCTTTCAAACAAAGAATGATCAATGATGAATGACCTCTGTATAAAGTTATACATTATGTAAAAAATTCTATAACTTCTACGTTTTTTTTTACATTATCTGGGAGACATCAAAATCCTATAACCAGCTTTTTCTTTTTGTCAACTATGGTCACAATATGTCACGTAAGCAAATACATAATTTTTACATATTTAACTTGTACATTTGGTAATTCCACTATGACTAAACATAATTTTATACAAAACATAAATGCTAATATTTACCTAATACATATGCTACCTTAATTAGCCCTCCTTATGTTCTTTATAAAACGTCAGACACTACCCTAGATCTTGTCCTTATCATGATATCTCCGAACGATAAAGTCGCCACTTGTACCCACAGACCTAGATTTAATTCTTTTTTTTACAATTATGATCATCAGTTTACCGCAGTCCACTGCTGGAGGAATTCCTCTCTGATTGCATACCTTGGTTAAAATATACAAGTACTGCATGGTTGACTTAGTAGCATAAGCGATGGTCCAGATGACCCCTCCTGTTTCAGATGCACAGTGACACACCGCGTGGTTTTAGTCGGTCTAATTCTGACACCCCGCCCCGCCGCATACCCTGGTGGAGTGACGGCCCGTGGAGGTTTCCACACGTAAAAATAAGTGGTATACGAGATCATCAGTCATGTGGGTTCAAACCCCACAAAGAACAATACTTAATGTGAACCACAAATTTTTTGTTCTGAATCTGAATGTTCTTTGTGTCCATGTCATGTGGTTGCAAATTTCCTCGCGATACAGGATACATTTCTAATGCGGTAGGTTTTTTTTACGTATTTTTACTTATTTGTTAATGTGTGCTTAGTTGCGAAAATTTAATTTAAGGAAAATATGTTGGCAATCAGATATGCTTCTGTATTTAAATACTAAGTTTAAACGTATTAATAAATTAAAAGCAAATCTTTCTCTAGCAGGATAGGTTGTGCATCATCGCTTTAAAATCTCTCATTAACGTAGAGCTACGTAGGTGGTTAATGAACACAGTATTATCACACACCTATGATAGGTCCTTGTATGGAATCCCCTTTCAGGGTTATGAGTTGACGGTAATTGTTATTACAATCCCTTGCTATTATGTCGTTACATTATATCGCATCGCTGTTATATTTTGTCCTCTTTTGTTGTATCAGAACTTGCCTGCAACAGAAAGGGAAGAAACGAGTCCGATTCAATCCTAAGCTACTCAATGTTCATTAGCAAAATATGTTTCTGCCAGAGCTTTAACTTTAACTTAAAAGTGATATTTGCAGTAGTAAAGCTAAGAATAATAATAATTAGATAACATTCGAAGATAAATATTAAATTATGATAGGAGAATAATATAGATGTATTTAAAATAACATTTATTTAATTACACACATAGGTACTAATAAAATTACATATGATAATAATAGTCCAAGTTCAGAAAACTACCAAGCCACGCCGTAACCTTGTCCATTCTGATGGTTTACGGCCGCAGTGCGAATGATGCGCTTAGCTATACACGATGTACGAATTTGGTATCTTTAGATTTATTAGTTTGGAAATTAACCTATACACTATGTAAAAAAAAAGCAGCCAAGTGCGAGTCGGACTCGCCCATGAAAGGTTCCGTAACAGCAAGTAACATCATATAAAAGTTCTTGTAGTTCGTTGTAACTTTGATCGATGTTTTTATATTAGTGTATCGATTGAATGAAAGGTTAATTGCGGTTTACAATTTATGACGTATTAAAAAAACTACTTACTAGATCTCGTTCAAACCAATTTTCGTTGGTAGTTTGCATAGTAATATACAATTTACCGTTTTGGTAAAGAGTATAATGAGACTCAAGATGGTATAATAGTGTGTTGGAGCCATTTTTAATAATTAATTACTGGTTTATTATTCTAACCTTACTAAGATATGAACATGGTATTGATATATTTTGCTCTTACAGCTACATTACATATATTCTAAACCTATCACAACAATGCTTGTAATCTCGACTTCATCTCAACAAGATAAAGAGTGTCTGAGTACTACGTGATCGATAACTGAAATATGCTGAGGTAGCTCTATATGTTTAGCTGTTGTATAAATTCTATTAATTACTTTAAACATTATATGACGCAGGAATATACATAATATATTTTTTTTAGTTTTATCACTTTCTTATTTTAGAAGCTCCCTGTAACTTTCAGTTACAAAGGGGACACGCATTTTTCCACTTTGGAAGTGTTTCTCGTTCAAACTATTCAGTTTAAAAAAAATGAAAAAAACCTCAACATCATTTTTGAACACCTATCCATAGATACCTTACACGTATTAGTTTGATGAAAAAAATTTTTTTGAGTTTCAGTTCCAAGTATGGGGACCCCCAAAATGTATTGTTTTTTTACTATTTTTATGTAAAAAAATTACTGCGGTTCACAGATTACATCTACTTACCAAGTTTCAGAAGTATAGTTCTTATGGTTTCGGAAAAAAGTGACTGTTACATGCGGACGGACAGACAGATAGACAGACATGACGAATCTAAAAGGGTTCCGTTTTTTGCCATTTGACTATGGAACCCTAAAAAACAGTTTATTTCCATTCATTATAAATTTACTTAATTGTAAGTTTTAAAATTAATTGTAAAAAAAATCAGGTATTATCTATAATGATGATAGCTGAGGATAATTATGAAGAAAAATACGCAACAAAGCAATTAACTGGTGCGTTTAACCTCAACAGTCAACGGATTGGTTAACCTATTACTTAGTACTGTTTCCAAAAAATAAGGTGACATTTGAATTTAAATTCCGCGTCGAAGGATTTGGAGAATTTTTATTTTTAGGTTGGTAGTACTGTGTCACATCTATGTGAAATTTCATATCAAAATATTCATTAATGTTTGAGATACGCGTCGTTTTGGGAGCTACTAAAAGTGAGCTTTTCGTTTTTTGCGATGTCGAAATTTATTGAGCAAAGAATTTGCATTAAATTTTGTTTGGGGAATCAATTTTCTGCTGCATATACGTCGAGGATGGTGCAGAAAGCCTTTGGTGATGGGGCTATGTTTAAAAAAATGTATACAAGTCGTGTAGTGATTTCCAAGCCGGCCTAATATCGTACGTAGGGAGAGCCGAGACCGAAAAAACCGCGCCAAAGTCGCCGTATTCTCCTGATTTGGCGCTGTGCGACTTTTGGCTGTTCAACAAACTCAAAAGACCGCCGTTTTGATACGATAAAGGAGATTCAAGCCGCAGCGAAGACGGAACTGAAGGCCATCCCGGAAAGTGACTACAACCAGTGTTTCGACGATTGGAAAATCTTTTGGCATAAGTGCATTGCATTAGGAGGGGATTACTTTGAAGAGGATGAAATTTATTTGGAAGAAAAAATAAAGAATTTTCAAAATAAATACAATGTCACCTTATATTTTAAACGCTGGTACACTAGATTGCAAAATAATACCGCGTGTAGCGTCTTCCAAGCCATGTTTATGTTTTCACGTCAGTAATTAATGGCTAAATGCGTATTTATTTTATATATGTAACAACAAGGAGTACATTAGTGAATGTAAAGTATACATACGCAGCAGTATACACAGTGTTCATTGTGTATATTTGTTTACGTGTGTGTAAATACATATTTGTGTAAGTTAATATGTAACTTTTATCACCATCATCATTATCTTCAGCCTATTGGAGTCCACTTTCTGGCAATAGGTATCTCCTATTATTTACTTAGGTTTTTAAGGTCGTCGTCGTACGTGGTTTTTAAAGTATATGAGGTATTTTTAAAAATAAAAATATTAAAAATATTTAATTTTTGAATTTAATAGCCCCTAAATAATTGAGGTATGTCTTCATAATAATAAAAAAACACTAAATGTTTCGATTGACACCAATTTCAAAACAAACTTTCAGTTTCAATTGGGAGAGTTCATTTTTACGCAATGTCCTTTCAATTTGAAAAATAAAATCGTCGTCTTAGTCACCCACAAAAATAAATGTGAATAATGACGAATCAAAATCGATTGCAGAAATTGATAAAAATCAATGTACGCCTGAATTAATGACAAACAGATTTTTTTTATATTTAAGCCTACCAAAGTAACTCATCTCTGCCGGATGGAAATCATGAATAGAAGCCAGGAGTAAAGAGTCACTCATTGTTAGGGTAGGCAATGCAGCACGGTGACCCATAAGATGGCGACCTGGTCAGACACAACAAGAATGCTGTCATTATTAGGATGTTCTTCTGTAAGAGAGTAGTACTACCCTGGTCTACCCTGCCCATTCTTGCTGAATTCAGCGTAGTTCTACTACCTATATTATTTTGACAAGAGTGATTGCCTTGCACAGGTCAACAAACTTTTGTATCGCCTTGTTAAATGCTACGAAAACTTGTTTTTTTTTTACAGTAACAACAGGGTTAGATCTTGTAGAATGAACTTACTCCTAGAATAGGGATGATCACTATTTAATGATCCAACGCCCCTGTGCGATTCATTACAGCTTATTACCAAACGGTATGAACATTACTGCAGATGTGAACTGTAGAAACCCGAACACAATGATGGAAACGCTCCCACGTCTCCAATATCCACGTCGTCTTTGGTGATCTTACAAGGTAACTCGCGACCTCACCATGGTCAGCAGACAAGCAAGTTACAAGAGCTGGAATTGAAAACTCTCTGTAATTTTCTACTTACGACTTCTACTTTGTCTCGAATTTGGATAACTTCTTGGCGGGAACAAAGACACTAGGTACTCTAATCGCAGTATGAATTCCTATATTTTTTTTTACCTCTCGCTTATTTTATTAAAGGCATCAATAGACCGTCATTAAGTTGGTAAGGCAACATCGATTGTACGGTTGAAAACTTTGATTAATAGATATAAAAATAGGCTATAAAAAGGGCGGTTTCATAGGTGGTGATTAAAGATTTAATAATGACAAAAGTAACAACAATATTAATTGATAATAAGATGTATATGTTTATTCTACTGTGTAATAAAATAAATAGGTAATGTTCAAATGAAAAATTTATTGGAATGTGTTTTCGAAGCTAACAGGGTGCGGAGCGACAGCGGCGGTATCAGGGATAGCGGCGTGGCAATGCAAAAAATAATAAGTGGTGATATAAAATAACTCACTTTTATATTTTTTGTTCACATCTGTCATCACATTTATCACATCAGACCTATTAAATGATTTAAGTCAGGGGGCTATTGGGGGTCATTAGTTTTAAACTGTTGTAACCTAAACATAGACAGTATTTTACTAAAGAAGAGTAGTGAGCGAATAGCGATCTCTGCTTGCATTATACAACGATGCTCTTTATAAACAACTACTATTACTATAAATGCAGAATTTTGGGTGGATGAATGTTTGTAACTCTATTACGCAAAAACTTCTGCATCTATGGCAGTCCTCTATTGCCTTTACTGTGGGGAGAGTTCTGAAGAGCTCTTCCAATGATCCCACCTTCTGCTTTACTATACAGGACAATGCGTGCTGACCTTGGAGAGTCACCGCTTTAGAGCGGTTCGACTCTTCCTTCCTGTGCCGAGAAGTCAAAAATTGGAACTCCCTGCCAGCTCATTGTTCCTTCAAGCAGGGCCTCAAGAAGCATCTGACTAGGCTGCCATAGTGTGGGACACCGTGTTGCATTGTCCACATCGGCAATGAGGACGATGACATCATGCTTTCTATCAGGCTGAGCAGAGTCATTTTGGCAGCACTATACATATGTTAAACATACAGTTATGATTATGCATCAGAATAACACAGGCTACTACTAATAATCGCGATAACCGAAATACAAACGGGCGGAGCTGCAGCTGAAAATTAGTTTATACTACACCTGATCGGAACAGTAGTCAATATTCCCTGAAAATGAAAAGAGAACGTTAGTCTTTTCCTTGACCTGATTAAGAGGGAGGAAAAAATTTATGAAAATCCATTTCTAACGTATTTTAGTGGGAGAGAAAGTTGAATGAAATTTCATTTCTCATGTGTTGTCTTTAATTCAAATTCAAATTCAAAATTCTTTATTCACTTAGGATGCAATACATCTCTTGTGACAGGTCAAGATTCTACATGTACATTTATGCCATGTTCGCAAACAATAGGTAGAGCCGGAGAAAAGAACATGGCAATAAAAACTCGCGGCCACTCCTTTCAAATCGCCAATGTTTACATAGTTTTAATGTTTATAAACCTGATATGGGGGTAAGGTGCTGCCACCATGTTAGAGGACTGATGCAAATTATAGTGATTAAAAATTAGAACTTAAGCTAATTTAAAAAAAACAACAACAGCCTCAGTGGGTACAACATAGTAGGAGCATCTATTTACAACAAAGGTAAAAACTATATGTGCTCAAATATTGGCCAAATTACTGGTAACGAAAGATTAAATATAAAATATTAATTATAAGATCAAAAGAAAGAGAAGAATGGCCTTTATTAGTCACGTAGAATCTTTACTTACAAAAGTAAAATCATGTTCTTAAACAATGTGATAACAACATTCACATGAGTAGAATAAAATGATAAGGAGCAAGTAGTCAAATCCATTTTTCTTTATCATTTAAAAATTCGTCAACTGTATAATAACCTTTACGTATAAGATAAGTTTTGACTACATTTTTAAACTTTTCCACTGATAGACTCATAACACTAGCTGGTAACCTATTAAAAAATCGCACGGAAAGACCCATAAATGAATTATGCGTTTTATGTAGCCTATGATATTGACCTACTAATTTATGCTAATGTCTCGTGTTCACCGAGTGAACGTCACTATTCCTGTAATATAAATGCATATTTTGTTTTATAAACATAATGTTTGCAAATATATATTGTGATGCAACTGTCATAATGCCTATCTCTTTAAACTTTTCTCTAAGGGAAACTCGTGCACCTTGTTTGTAAATCGCACGCACTGCACGTTTTTGGAGAATGAAAATTGTTTGAATATTAGCTGCCTTGCCCCATAGCAGAATGCCATACGACATGACGCTGTGGAAATAACCGAAATATACTAGCCTTGCTGTTTCCACATCCGTAAGCTGTCTGACTTTGCTGACAGCATACGCTGCAGAACTGAGTTTCCCTGCGAGACACGATATTTGGGCGCCCCACTGTAACTTACTATCTAAAGTAATTCCCAAAAAAACCGTTGAATCAACAAAATTAATAACTTCATTGTTTAAAACTAGATTTGTACTGATATTCCTTACATTTGGCAAACTAAACTTAATACATTTGGTTTTTTTATAATTCAAAAGCAAGTTATTTGATGTAAACCAGTCAAGGACTAATGCGAGGGACCTATTTACTTCGTCAGAGTAATCGTTTTTGCGATTGGTTTTGAATATAAGAGAAGTGTCATCAGCATCTTATCTATGGCGCGTGCCTGCCTAAGGAGTTTTCATATAATTTAAATATGGAATCTCCGTACCACTGACATCCTTTCGTGAAGAATAAAAAAAAAAAAGCGCGAAATATTGGTCAAATTCTAAGCTTAATTGTGTCTTACATGATGTCTTACGTTTTGATTTTATTTTAAAAATACTTTAAATGTTCCTCACAGGTGTAGTATAAACCACTGTGTAGCACTCGGGTGAAAGTCCCATTCCTACCTCGGGAGTATTGTGGCCCTAGACTGCGCCTTCGGGCCACAAACTGCACCCTTGCTACTAATCGGTCCCTTTCTTCCCTCGGTGAATGTACTATTAATATAAATTAACTAACTGTAGACTGAACCCGGCAATAATACTTTTTCGTTAACAGGTCTCATAAAACACTCGCAAATTTAAATGGTGACTTAAAATTAAGTTTATTATTTTCATATATACTTATACATTGGTGGAATATGGTGATAGAAAATTAAAACATTATAAGAACTTAAAAACAACAAAGATTTCTTTTCACTCAATACTATATTTGCAGTCATTACCAAAGCTGTATTTAGAAAGTGTTTGCTCGCGACGTGCTCAAGTGAGGTCGTTAGCAATCCGGTTGGAGTGTCATATTGGAGTTTTGAATTAATGCCTTTCCGATCGTGATTACCTGTGCCAAGGAAACCGGGCAACAGCCCCTCTAACGTTCGTGACTTAATTAAAGCGAACAAAAACCTTTCACCATTTCGTTCGTCAAGTGTGTCTCAGCTTTATGAGTGGATGGAATTGGAATAAGATCAGCCTCCAGAATTTCGTAACCTCTTGCCAGCTATTGGTATATTTGGATTTAATTGCAATAGAGGCTCTTATAATAAACTGCCTCGTGGGTCTAGTGGTTAGCGTATGCGACTGCTAATCAAGAGGTCTCGGGTACAAATCCTGGGTCGGGCCAAAGTGTTTTTGGGTTTTTCTTAGAAAAATTCCTAATAGCAATCCGGAGTTTGGAAGTTTGGCGGTGATTCACGCCCGTGCCTCGGAGAGCACGTAAAGCCATCGGTCTCGGTTGTCATGAACATCCATGGCAATCGTTATTGGGAAGTCAGTGCCCTCAAATATACTGACAACTTGTTCAATCTTCGAATTTCAGTTCACCCGGAGTTCGGTTGCGGAGGTCCGATGCCAGTCGTTTCGTGGAAAAACTGAAATTCAGGTAAAACTGGTAGCCGACCCCAAATAAACTTGGGAATAAAGGCTCAGAAGAAGAGAGGATCTTATAATACTTTTTTCAAAACAGTGTTTTGTGGATACAAGAATAGAGAAACTATGAACTTTTGCGTTGCGAATGAGGCTAGACCGAAAAAATTCCCACGAAAAAAAGTTTAACGACACTTTTGCCACGGTTGTAGCAGTTTTGCTGCAGTTGTGACAGTTGTAAGCCATGCGGCGTACGCGTGTTTCTCTGTCTGTCTGTCTCTCTCTCTTTCTCTCTCTCATAGAAAGCAAGCCAGTTCGACACTGTCTGGTAACCAGGGTCTGATAATTGAGCTGGAAGGTGGCCATAGGAACCCCATCGAGTTTGGGCTCATTTGATTAGTCTTGACGATTACTTTGATACTATATGGTAACCAGGGTCTGATAATCGAGCTGGAAGGTGGCCATAGGAACCCCATCGAGTTTGGGCTCATTTGATTCGTCTTGACGAGTACTTTGACACTATATGGTAACCAGGGTCTGATAATGGAGCTGGAAGGTGGCCATAAGAACCCCATCGAGTTTGGGCTCATTTGATTCTTCTTGACGAGTACTTTGACACTATATGATAACCAGGGTCTGATAATGGAGCTGGAAGGTGGCCATAGGAACCCCAGAGTTTGGGCTCATTTGATTCTTCTTGACGAGTACTTTGACACTATATGGTAACCAGGGTCTGATAATGGAGCTGGAAAGTGGCCATAGGAACCCCAGAGTTTGGGCTCATTTGATTCTTCTTGACGAGTACTTTGACACTATATGGTAACCAGGGTCTGATAATGGAGCTGGAAGGTGGCCATAGGAACCCCAGAGTTTGGGCTCATTTGATTTGTCTTGACGAGTACACAGTTACTACAGACTGAGCTGGTTTCACGACAGTATTTAGCCGCATGTCCAAACTGCTGGCAGTTAAAGCACCTAGTTACCAGTGTGAAGTCTCTTACTGGGTAAGTAGTAAGTTACAAGCAATGTGAGCAAGATCGCATCTTTATTCCTTTTATTGCATAAATATAGTCCCAAACTCGGCAACTTTATTGTTACAGATCTTTAAATTCAGCTAACATCTCCGCCAAGAGAAGGAGTTGTACTATGACATCTTGTTGATAACAACTTATTTGTTACAGCTCACTGGCATGGATCGTCCAGTATGGACTGTTCAGGAATATTTAAAGTTACCAACTTTAAATATTCCTGAGGATAATCGGTCCATTAGTTTCGGAGCCTATTCAATTCACACAAACAGCTAAATCTTTATAATATAATCTCTCTTAAATTATATATCTCTCTTTATAATATTAGCGTAGATTTTAAAAAACTATTTTTATTGTGTAATTTACTCTTGGTTCTGATCAGAAAATCTACCATAGTTCAAACTACACCACCACCTGAGTTATACGGGCTTGTAAATACCTATACCGATCCTATTAGATAATTGGATAGTACAATGCCTTCACAATAGACATTTCAAAGAGAACGATAATCAATTGTGCGTCTAACGAAGGGGAGCACAAACAGTTGCCTCAATGGCACTCCAATTGCCACTGTGACCAAACATACAGACGGACACGAAACTGAATTCATGAGCCGACTTCGAGCATTCCTACCTATACTAAGCTGGAATACTCACAGATTTTCGACTATTGTGTATTTATGAATTAGGTGCACAGTTACTGCTAGCAATTTTAGCGTCGCCTAGAGATCAATGAACTACCTATAAAGGATATATCTAATTAATCAAAGTATTTTTTTATTACTTGTTCTCTATGTACTTTTAGATGGCAAAAGTGCATAGATAACAACAGTGCATACTTTGATTATATAAATATATTTAAAAAAAACCTTTATATTCCTCCAATCCAAACGCCAATTTCATATGTAAGTACCTAATATTTCTTTGTAGTTATAAGCTACTAATTGCTAAATGTATATTTTTTGCTTTGAATGTATTTTCAGAAGAAATATGATTATTTTTATTTTGTAACAAACACTAAATTATATGTATTCTAAATAATATACATTTAAAATATTTCGTACCAAGTTGTATACATATCGTCAAACAATCAATACAACATATTTTGTTATAAACTGTTATTGTTTATTATTTATTTTACAAATAATTAACAGATTTGTTGATTACAAGATTATGTCACACTATACGAAATCACTAAAGTCATTTAACTTTAAAACTATAAATAATACCAGCCGCAATACATTAGCGGACATTTTTGTAGATCAGTTATTGATGTTTTCTATAAAAATGTACTTCATCACTTTACTTTATTGCCAAAATAGTGATTTTATTGGCTATTTTTTTAACACCTTGGGTTACATTATCGAAGGTCATATGGAATCCTATTTTTGAAAACATTCTATGGTTTATGTCCGTCAGGGATAATGTACGATTCTAACAATGAAAGTTTTTTTTTAAATCGGTCTAGTAGTTTCGGAGCCTATTCATTTCAAACAAACAATCAAATCTTTCCTCTTTATAGTATTAGTTTAGATAAAGATATAGGGGGTGGAAAATCACCTGAACTGCTAAGAGAAAAGGATGGTACGAGCGTACCGCTTTTATGTTTCACTTGGCGGGAGCATTGCCGTGCTCCAAGAAAATAAAAACATAAAACAAAAGAAGCATTGATTTTGAAAACAACATCCGACTATAAATTTTATTGAAACATTAACATACAAACAACGGTACTGTCTATACACCTCTCAAGTGAAGACTCCGTAAAGAACCAGTAGTTCTGTGACATCACAGGCAGCTGTCTGCTTGTAAGTACTATTAAGTAAAGAGACAGGTTAATGTGGTAATGGATTATTGTACGTATAGTTGACGCCAACAAACGTCACTCTGTCGATGTAAGGGGCACACGTACTACGTCCCTGCACGTACCACAATCAACATTTGATGTGCGAGTATGTACCTCCTGTTCACTAATAGATAATCCACTGGTGTTCACGTCTTTGTTACATCAAAATCTTGTTCTGATTAATTGACAAAATATCAGAAGGTAGTACATGTATATAGAATGTTTTCATTTCCTACTAGCTGTTTATATTGAATAACTGCGACTGCTAATCAAGAGGTCTCGGGTTTAAATACGGGGTCGGGTCAAAAGTGTTGTCGGGTTTTTCTTACAGGAAATACTTAATAACAACCCGGAAAATGAAAGGTCGGCGGTGATTCACGCCTGTGCCTCAGAAAGCACGTTCAGCCGTCGCTCCCAGTTGTCATGAACGTCTATGGAAATCGTTTTATCAAGTCTGTGCCATCAAATGTAATGAGAAGACTAATTCAACCTTAGTATTTCAGTTTTCCCTGAGGGTTGCGGAGGTCCGATGCCCATCTCTCCGTGGAAAAACTGATATTCAGGTAAAACCGGTTGAATTAGTAGCCGACTCCAAATAATATTACGAATAAAGGCTAATAGAAGACAAAAGCTAGCTATTATTGAATATGCACAGAAAAGCCTGGAGATACAAATACGGTGTATTTATACCAGACAAACTTCCTTCGCTTACTATCATAGTATCGTAGAGACTGTTTCAACCCTCATACCATACGTACCATATGCACTAAGACATATTATGTCAAGATGAATGCTCTAAGACTATAAATACAATTGAAACCAAATATAGACGAAAGGCAATTATATTCATTAGTGTGCTTAAGTTAACAATGAGAAGTTTTAATAATACGAGTTCACGAGTATATGTGTGTACGTCATAATCTACGTAAATGCAAAATAGTTCCACAGCTTCAAGTCGGCGCCAGCCAGGTGTAAAATTGCAAACTAGCACACCTAGTACTCCAACATTTCTATAAAGACTTTTCGTGCCTCCTTACCGTACACCACAGCTATTTATCATAAAATTTAATACGCGTTACTGAAGTTAATGCTTTTGAGAAGCATTTCTTAGGCTACTTCTTACCGCGATACTGACACAAACCTAAGCGGAGTCCCGGGCGAACGCTAGTTGTAAATAAATTGACAAAATCTAAAAATATTTAATGAAACCAAGTGGCAAGCACTTCATTATTAATCAATTTCTTTATATATATTGAAGCTAACCAAAGTGACTCTATTCTGCCAAATGGAAAGCATGAGGATCATCCAGGAGTAAGGGTCACCATCCTCATTATGAGCGTAGACAATGCAGCACGGTGACCCCACCAAGGCGGCCTGGTCAGATTATTCTGCATCATTCTCCCGAGCTTCGGAGGCCGCGAAAATGATGCAGAATGATTGGGCCTCCGGTCTCACACTAACAACGAAATATGATGGCAAGAATGCTGTCATTATTAGGATGGTCTTCTGTGTGAGGGTAGTACTGTGGAGATCGAGCCGGCATATTCGTGTACTACTACTATTTAGTCCAATATCATAAATAATCATAGTTGCTTTAATAATAATAATTGAGTGGACACTTTCCACATTTTACTACTACTACTACCAATTTGTTTTCTAAGAAACGTCCCACTTTTATGCTGATTTGATAGTACAAGAAAATTTTACAGGGTAAATAGATCATTAAAATATTGAACTTTAGTTTACGTAAAACAAAACAGCCAAAATACATCAAACAAATTTCAATTTCCACGTCCCTTTCATAAAACACCGTCAATGTGTTATATCATGATATTTTATAGGCCTACCTTTGATTAAAATACGGATGAAATTACCTAACATCCGATGCTACTCACATTGTTCTCTAAATATGGGACGCGAATAAAGTAATTAAGTATGTTTATTATACTTCGTCTTTATTAAGGTGAAGGTTTCGTATTCATTAAGACTTAGCATCCAGTCGTGAAAAGAAATTATGATAGGTATACATATTGCTGTGCTCACGTACTGTTTCTTTACATACATTTCAGCCTACCAAAGTGAATACTGAGTAGAATTCAGAAGTAAGGGCTACCATCAGGCACCTTCAGTCTCATACTCAATAACGAAATACGACAGCACGAATTATGTCACTCTAAGGTTGCTCTTCTGTATGAGAGTCGACCCCAGGTCCGGCTCCAGGAGACATAAATAAAATAAAATGACGTGCAAAATTCCTTTTCAAACTATTGATGATGACCCAAGTAGAAATCTGATTGAATTATCTCAAAGTATATGATAAATGTAGTGCTTATAATAATAGTAGTATTGTATGTATCGGACTAATGCTTCGCCAACTTTTCTGATATATCTTATTAGTAACACACTCACGCTAAGCCACTTACGAATACGAATGTTAAGTTATAGTTAAGTCCAAATTAACATTCACATTCATTATCAGGCGCAGATGTTCGCGCCTTCGCCGGCGGCGGAACCCCCCCCCCCCCCCCACCCCTCTAAAAGCTAAACGGCTAGCTCGAAAATCTGAAAAAAAAACATCATAGTAGTCCATGTATTGAAATGTTAAGGAAAAATATAGCGGCTACCAATAGTCACTCATACATGCAATGCTAAATAACCAAATAGGATTAAAAAGTATTGGTAAGATGAACATTTAATAAAGTTATCGTAGAAATTACATACCGGTGCCGTGCGCATTCTGCGAGTTCCGTGGAGGGAGCATATTTATTCTGCCTACATATTAAATTACTTTATACAACGAGTAACTTCGGTACGTTGCATCTCCGCTTGCTGCAGTACATCACAAAATTATGATTTACACTGCGTGCTTCTGAAACTTTTATTTAAGAGGCAATGCGGTAGGAACTGTGAATTTGATTTTCAGCATCCTATGAGCTCTACATTGCTTGTGTTATATATATTTTTATGTTACCGGCAATCTGTATAATACCTGGCAAAACGTGTAGCTAATCTATAAAATGGGCTTTATTTTATACTTTGTCTAGATATTTTAAACAATACCGCATGCGCAGGCGGTAGGGTTAAGTTATCACAGTTCTAACCTTACCTAAACCTATATAATTGTAAATAACGGTGACATGATGCTCCTGATTTAATAGATACTTATAGTACAGGATCCCTGGTTCATTTTTACTTTTGATTACTAACAAGTTAATTTTTCGTGAGTAGCTTCGTTCCGATGAGACGCCCAACTGTTACTGTGTGACAATTCTCGATTGAGGTAGGTAACAGGGGTAGCACTGATAAAATATGTTGATTTGATGATCCTCAAAAAATTATTACTAACAGGGTTTTCTTCGGTTAAATCTGAAGATAGTTATCTAAATTATTCAAAAAAAAATTTGTCCTACAAATTATATGGTTTGATCAAAGAGTACCCCTTCTTCCAACATGTATCGATAACGAGGTTATCAAAAATGATTACTAGCCAGCTGTTTTTATTTCTTTTACTTAGTTGATATTTATATAATTTAACGATTTCATTGTCCTACAAATTGCGTGGTAGGTTATCCCGGTCCTACGCTCAGAAATTGTTAATACCACAAGATTTTTTTTCTCATTACTAACTGTAGGACAAGAATATTACATGATAGGTTAGTGTGTTCTCTACCCAAATGAAACAATGTCCTACAAAAAAACAGGTATGTATCACTAGTCCGACAAGAATTGTCATTCTTTCGTTTTCCCGTTTGTAACGTAAGATACTGTGAAAACAACATTTTTTTAAATATTAATTACTTAATTTTTTAGTAAGATGGGTAAATAGTTGTGTATATACATAAAAAAAATTAATCTTCTTCACATTGATCTGATAAATCTTCGCTATTATCGCTGTTATCTTCATCCTCATTAGTGATATCAGTCTCTGTAATAACATGAAAAAATTAAGTAAATTATATAATAACTAGCTGACCCCCCGGCGAACTTCGTACCGCCTTAGAATATTAATTCTTATTAAAGTAGTGTGTTTAGTTATTAACTGATAGTGACAAATCGACAGCAGCGCCAACTAACGGGCCCTGGCCGTTAACGCCACCAATCACTTTGTACCTGCATTTTAAATCTGTAATATCTTCAAAAATATTAAATTAAATTGCATACTGTAAAGGGCCATATTAATCTATATTAAATACACAATGTATTTAAGGTACTTAATTGGATAGGGATTAATACTGTATTGCTTAAAATCGCTTCGTAAATAAGCCATTATTTCTCGTATAAAGAAAAAATAAAAAAATGGTTATTGTGAGTTATCCATAAGTGATAGACATATATCATGGCGGACTTTTTTGTAGACCTTTTTAAGGTGTACAATACTGTAGTACATTGTTTTGATCCATCTCGTAGGGTACAGCCAACGTTTGCAATGTAAGCGTAAAAAATGGGTTTATTTACGACATGTTTATTATGCATGTATTATACATAAAACCTTCCTCTTTAATCACTCTATCTATTAAAAAAACCGCATCAAAATCCGTTGCGTAGTTTTAAAGATTTAAGCATACATAGGGACAGATAAAGCGACTTTGTTTTATACTATGTAGTGATGAACCAATAGATAACAATAGCATTAATAGAGTACCTCGTACGTCAGAAGATAATTCTTCAAAAGATGGACTTTGGGGACTATCAAACCAGTAATATTGATATTCGCCATCAATTATTGTCCATCCAAAATTTTCTAGCAATTTTTACGTGGGGCATCACATGTGTGCATTACACCAAACATTGCAGATGAACACGGTTCTTTTAATATGTTGCAACAATTCTTGATTTGTTGGTGGCAAACTGAAAGGATAATATCCTACGATTTTTTGTCTAAAAATTTCTTCATTTTCATTTTTTGATTTATACCCCTTTTCAAACAACTCATACCGTCCTTTATTGATATCATTTTTTATTTTTAGAATTACAACTAGTGGGGTTCAGATAGTTAATTAATATAAAATGTTAACGTGTGAAGTAACGACATTGCAAAAAATTATCATTCATACGTTCACGAAATTTTACGCTCATTGTTAAATTGTTAATTATTAAACAATCATAATTTGGTTTGAAAGACTAATTAATCCAATATTAATCCTTACTATGTCAACATAATTCAAAACTGGACAAAGCAATTAACTTCATACATTACAAATTCTCCCATTAGTTTGGGAAAGAAAAAAGTTGTTTTTATGGTAACACTGTATATGTATTGCACTTATTATTTTTAAATTTGATTTTAGCGCCATTTCTTTTAATATCAACGCATAAACAATATCTTTACTTGTGAAAAGTATTTCTGGTTGATTTACAATACTTTTATCACTTAGAATCGCATAATTTCACTACACATTTGGTCATTTTGTTTTCATCTCATCACTAAAATGACTTTTTCCTTGAATTAGAGCAAATCCTAATAGCGGTTTTAACGTTCTTGGTACGCAATTAGGCAATTACACATCTAGTATATTATATATCAATGAGCAAAATACAATAAATAAATTGCTTTTTAATTTCCTTAATTTAAATAGGTATTCTATTGGAACTGGGAAAACGTATGACGCAATTTTTAGAACAATGCAATTGTTGTATTAAACAAATATTAACTAAGTAAAAATTTGTAATCATTTTTGGTGAGCTCGTTATCGATACATTTTGGGGGACTCTTTGATCAAACCATATAATTTGTAGGACAATTTTTTTTTCGAATAATTGAGATAATTATCATCATATTTAACCGAAGAAAAACCTGTTAGTAATAATTTTTTGAGAATCATCAAATCAACATATTTTATCCCTGCTACCGCTGTTACCTACCACAATCGAGAATTATCGTACAGGAAAAGTTGGGCGTCTCATAGAAACGAAGCTATTCACGAAGATTCGGCTTGATAGTAATTATTTTTATATCTAGGATTTGTACCCTACTTTTGATCGTAGGACCGGGATAACCTACCACGCAATTTGTAGGACAATGAAATCGTTAAATTATATAAATATCAACTAAGTAAAAGAAAAAAAAACAGCCGGCTAGTAATCATTTTTGGTGACCTCGTTATCGATACATGTTGGAAGAAGGGGTACTCTTTGATCAAACCATATAATTTGTAGGACAAATATTTTTTTAAATAATTTAGATAACTATCATCAGATTTAACCGAAGAAAATCCTGTTAGTAATAATTTTTTGAGAATCATCAAATCAACATATTTTATCCCTGCTATCGCTGTTACCTACCACAACCAAGAATTTTCGCACCGGAAAAGTTGGGCGTCTCATCGGAACGAAGCTACTCACGGAAAATTAGCTTGATAGTAATCATTTTTAAAAATGAACCAGGGATCCTGGACTATTATTTAACATTGATAAATACAGACTTAATATATATATATTGTACATTGCTATTGGGGCATCATACGTAGGTGAAGTATGTAATGAACAATATTATTCATCATATTTCATACATTGCATAGACGCCCCAGGCATTGTTTACAATACGTAAACTGCACACACAAATTGCCGGTAACATAAAACTCTAGGTCAAGCCTCATAGTCTATCTTATGGAATACTCACAAATTTTCGACTATTGTGTATATATGAATTAGGTACACAGTTACTGCTAGCAATTTTAGCGTCGCCTAGAGATCAATGAACTACCTATAAAGGATATATCTAATTAATCAAAGTATTTTTTTATTCCTTGTTCTCTATGTACTTTTAGATGGCAAAAGTGCATAGATAACAACAGTGCATACTTTGATTATATAAATATATTTAAAAAAAAACCTTTATATTCCTCCAATCCAAACGCCAATTTCATATGTAAGTACCTAATATTTCTTTGTAGTTATAAGCTACTAATTGCTAAATGTATATTTTTTGCTTTGAATGTATTTTCAGAAGAAATATGATTATTTTTATTTTGTAACAAACACTAAATTATATGTATTCATTTAAAATATTTCGTACCAAGTTGTATACATATCGTCAAACAATCAATACAACATATTTTGTTATAAACTGTTATTGTTTATTATTTATTTTACAAATAATTAACAGATTTGTTGATTACAAGATTATGTCACACTATACGAAATCACTAAAGTCATTTAACTTTAAAACTATAAATAATACCAGCCGCAATACATTAGCGGACATTTTTGTAGATCAGTTATTGATGTTTTCTATAAAAATGTACTTCATCACTTTACTTTATTGCCAAAATAGTGATTTTATTGGCTATTTTTTTAACACCTTGGGTTACATTATCGAAGGTCATATGGAATCCTATTTTTGAAAACATTCTATGGTTTATGTCCGTCAGGGATAATGTACGATTCTAACAATGAAAGTTTTTTTTTAAATCGGTCTAGTAGTTTCGGAGCCTATTCATTTCAAACAAACAATCAAATCTTTCCTCTTTATAGTATTAGTTTAGATAAAGATATAGGGGGTGGAAAATCACCTGAACTGCTAAGAGAAAAGGATGGTACGAGCGTACCGCTTTTATGTTTCACTTGGCGGGAGCATTGCCGTGCTCCAAGAAAATAAAAACATAAAACAAAAGAAGCATTGATTTTGAAAACAACATCCGACTATAAATTTTATTGAAACATTATCATACAAACAACGGTACTGTCTATACACCTCTCAAGTGAAGACTCCGTAAAGAACCAGTAGTTCTGTGACATCACAGGCAGCTGTCTGCTTGTAAGTACTATTAAGTAAAGAGACAGGTTAATGTGGTAATGGATTATTGTACGTATAGTTGACGCCAACAAACGTCACTCTGTCGATGTAAGGGGCACACGTACTACGTCCCTGCACGTACCACAATCAACATTTGATGTACGAGTATGTACCTCCTGTTCACTGGCATTGTTTACAATACGTAAACTGCACACACAGATTGCCGGTAACATAAAACTCTAGGTCAAGCCTCATAGTCTATCTTATGAACCCCACACGATGGGGTTCATAAGATAGATCTTTATTCTTTTTTTTTTTTAGGGGTCACCATGCTTATTGTGAGGGTAGGCAATGTAGCATGGTGACCCTCACCATGGCAGCCTGGTTAGATTATTCTGCATCATTCTCCCGGCCTTCGAAGGGCGGGAGAATGATGCAGATTGATTGGGCCTCCGGTCTCACACTCACCAACGAAATACGACAGCAAGAATGCTGTCATTATTAGGATGGTCTTTTGTGTGAGGGTAGTACTGGCCGAGTCGAGCCGGCCCATTTGTGCTGAAATCAGCGTGGCTCTACTACCTTAAAATGTGTGTGTACATGTAGTATCCCAAATAGAAATATTTTTGATAATTTTATGATAGCACTTTGTCCACATAATTACAACACATATTCATGCCAAGTTGCATCTTTCTAGCACCAACTGTTTAGGCGGTAAGTCGAGGACGGACATGGCGAATTTATAAGGATTCCAAATCATGAACTACGATACCCTAAAAAGTACTTACTAGCATTGTGAAAATGCTAAGCTAATGTAAAGGTTATTATGTAACTAAGACTATATTATGCTGGATGCGAGTAGCCGAGGATCGAACTAAGTGGCGTGCAATTGGAGAGGCCTATGACCAGCAGTGGACTGCGATAGGCTGATGATGATGTTGATGATGATGATGATGATGAAGACTATATTATTATGTAACAATTTCAAAATATATATGATGCAGTAAAAACTAATAAATGTTTGAGTATCAATTGTGGTGTCTTCCTACAATAGAGTGTCACCACACGTACTCAACCAATTAGAACAGCAGAATAAACTACGCAGGACAACAAGGCAAACTTAAAGCAAACCCGTCTGGCCAGCGTTGTATAGTAAACTAAAACCACCCTTCGCAGGGGACTCTTATGTAAAGCAGCGTACTGTTAAAGCAAAGGAATGTAATCATTCTAATCAATAGCTATTAATGTTGACGATAAAAAAATATGAATATAAATCTATGCCGAATTGTAACATGAACATTTTCATGGAAATTCCTTCTCTTTACAGCTACCTAATGAAACCCGTGATGCTGGCGATGATGGCAAGAATATAAATGTTTCATCCTATAAACATTAATAAATTATTTTTATAAATCTAATTATTTTTTCTCATGCCTCACTCTATACGCTTACTTAAATCCAGTACTAGTTTATATAGCCTAAACTTTCTTCTTTGTTTACATAGTTGTAAATATAAATCTCATTCTCTAAGCCTAATTATGTTCATTAACTTTCGCAGTTGAAAAATATTTATTACCTTAGAAATTGGTTTCTTGATAATTATGATCGAAGTAGGAGTAAACCTAACGCTAATTAATCTTATGTATAAAATTCTCGTGCCACAATGTTCGTTCCAATACTCCTCCGAAACGGCTGGACCGATTTGTCTAAAATTTTGTGTGCATGTCAGGTTGGTCTGAAAATCGGCTGACATCTATTTTTCATACCTCTTGGACGCGAGCGGAGCCGCGGGCATCAGCTAGTAAAAGTGTATAATTTCATAAATATAAATATATCAATAAATGTGACTTTCTGAATGAGTAGAGCTAGCCAAAATTTAATCACCAAATATTAATATCAAAACGTTCACTTAAGTATTAATTAGAATTATTTATAATTAATATCTTCTTCTTAGAAATAAAGCCTTCAAATAATTGTATAGGGTTTCTAAATAATAGAAGTGCCACTAAAATCAAATCACCAAACAATCCTCATATAGAGATTATCTTTTTTATTATTTTACGCTTTTTCTGAGACTAGACTCGACTAGTAGCCGACTCCGAATAATCTTGGGAAATAAAGGCTAGATGAGAATAAAAGATGTTGACTTTTCTAGAACTTTTTATTATTTTCTATATCTATTTTTTTATTATTTGACTAATATAACATAAAAAATATTTCATAGGAATGTACAAATAATGTATGTTACATATTAAATAGATCTTTGTAGTATAGTGATAATTTTTAATTTCGGTGACAGAAAATAGAGTTCCCATAATAAAATGATTACATCTCTATAAAAGAGCAACACGGTGGAGAGTAGTCTTACGCAGGCGCTCAGCTATGTCAAAGCATAAGCCTAAATGGGCCATATGCCCACTACACTACACTATTATGACACAGAATGTGTATATGTGTGTGATTTTTTTATAATTTGTTTTAATTGTTGTGTGTGCTCCTAGTGATGGAGGATTGTTTTTGTATGAGCGTATGAAATACATATGTGTGAAGAAAAAGCGTTATCTCTACTATCCTCCGATCCGCAGACCTGTATTGCTCTACGCATCTCTAAAATGTATCTATAACACACTGAAATACCTGTACCACACGTAAATTTAAATTGTGTTACCACAAATCTCCCGCCTTCTGAAAAAATGACTACACAAGGATCACATAGGAATATTTTAAAGGAAATTTATACACCATTAGCGCAGTCAATTTTTACTTACTGCATTCCTATATGTTATGTATGTATATATTAAATATCATAATAAACATCATATCAAACATTCAATCGAAGTCGCTGGTTACTTCAAATCACCAATCATTTTTCTGTGGCATCTCTTATCCAGCTATTTTTCCTGAAGTAAAAATTCTCATAACACATCACTACGCCCCGGGCCGCTCATTCTGTCAACTGGTTTCGAGAACAGGTTAGCATTGCCGCTCCGCTGCCCTCTCCGCCACCGCCACCGCTGCGCTCCAAGATGAGATAGAAAACAGGGCACGCTTTGATTTGATTTGACAGTATTGGTCGATGCGTCGTAAAGTGCATTTCTGTGAAACTAAATTTCTTGAACCATCATAAAGGTGTACCGATGTGTTAGTATATGCGTTTAGTATCTGCCCCTAGTTTTTCTAGTTGGTAATTAAAAACTAACCGTGTATATAATATATATTTGATATGCGACTGCTGTTCTTGAGGTCTCGGGTTGGACCAAATATTTGTGTGATCGGCAAATATTATTGTTCCGGAGTTTGGGTGTTTCTATGTATAGTATAGTATGGTATGTAGTATAGTATGTTTGTATGTATGTAGTATGTATGTTTTATAGTATGTATGTATTTATAAAAAAAGTTTGTTCATGTATTTATATTAGTTTTATGATACCCATAAAACAAGGTCTGCTTAGTTTGGGATTAGATTGCGTTGTTTGAGATGTCGGAAATATTTATTTGTGGTCTCGGAAACGGATTTAGCGATTTCACAGAAATTTTGTATTCAACGGTTTTTGGGGCTGTAAAATCGATTTAGATTAGTCTTATGTTCGTTTTTCTTTATTACTCTTTCATTGCTTCCGACATATATACTAATCTTTCAGTAACACATAATTGGTTGGTGGTTGGTGGCAGCAACACTACAGCTACTTGAGAGAATAGATGGCGTTGTTAAACAAGGAATATGATAATCGAGCAAAGCTCGGTCGCCCAGTCAATATCATCTATTGGTATGCACACCTTCCAAATGTAATGTCAACACAACGCCATTAATATCCTCATAGAGCTATACTACGGCGTAACTGCTACAATGCCTACGACGCAGCAAATTAATACTTTTAGTACACTTGGTTACGTAAAAAGGAAAACTTCATACAAACCCTGACGCCTACAACGTTTGGCCAGTCATTAACAGTAGACTGAAACCTTGCTGGAGATGTATAGCACTGGACTATTAAAGGTTATTGGTGAGGTGATGACATTTGGTTAGGTAGCTCTTGGGATATTTTTATACTACATATACTAATTAAGAATATAGTACTTAAGGTAATAGAACTTTTGCAATAACTTATTGAGAAGACGTCAGGACAGCACAACTTCCCGAATATCTTTATACATATACGCATCACACATTTATAAAACCAATCCTCGAAAAAAATATCGGCAGATCACACATACACATGGTCTGACCCGGAAATCGAACCTGTGACCTCATCAGTACAGCATCTTCCTGTTCACATACTCATTACACATAAAAAACATACAAACCCCGAAATGAAGTTGACTTGTAGACTATACCAACACATGGCCTGACCCGGCGCAGAAAAGTATATTTCTGTACATATATGTACAATATTTCACCCACAGAAACACCTGAACCTTAAAATTATGAACATTATGACGTGATCCGGAATTCGAACCTGTGAAGGTCACAGGGTCATCATAGCGTTGAAATATTAAGTGTGGGAATTTTATTATAATCACAGTATGACCTGGGTTCGCTTGTTGCTTCCACAGAAAGATGTTCCTATGTATTGTATGTAGTTTCTAAGCGAAGCAATTATCTGCATTTTGGCTTGATACACAGTTAAATTCAACAACAATCGATCTACAAATGCCTAATTTACTCGGAAGACGATATACGTCACGTGTTTTCATGTCTGAAAGGGGCACTTTGACTGCAGATCACAGTTTAGTAACTAGTGCAATCAAATCCGAGAATTCATTCATCTCCGATGGTACGTTCCGTATTTCCATACACGAAGATCGCGACGATTGCTATAAACCCTGTACTTTTTTTTCTAGAGTACCAATAGTTGTCATGTATGCCTTTTTTTCTTTCCGTAACAATTCAATTTGTTGTTTAATGTTTTAAGTCTGTGTATTTAAGTAATTCACAGATTATTCTATGTCTTTGAATTTGACTTTTGTGCTGAGTCTACTTGCACCTTAAGTTGTGTGATTTGGGCTACTAACTTGGTCACTGACGAGCATTGCTGATCATATAATTTATTGGTTCTGTGTGCGAAACATCTGAGGCCGACATGACAGCGAGTATTACTGTTAGAGACCGCCGGAGGTGTTGTTCGTTCTAGTCGAGACATCTAAGGGATCGAAACGAAGAAATGTAGACCATAAGCACTTTATGTAAGGCTTCTAATACACCAGTAAACATGCGCAGACGTCATACAGTAGTCAATCAACGCAGTGGATCGGAAAGAGATAGCTCGCAAAGGCGAAGGCGGTGTGGGTATGATGTCCAATAAACTAACTGTTCAATTGTTAAAATTGTTAACATTTAAAAACTCCACCTGACACTGTGACTTTCTTTTGTAAGTTTGAGTAAAGAATTTGCTTTCATGACATAATCATATTTTTTATATGTAGGTATGTATAAATAATGGCATTATTTAATAAAAGTGGATGATTTACTTGTATTGATGATAAATAGTCCCCTGGGTGCGTCGCAAATTCTTCCTTGAAAATTGTATAAAGTTTTGAATCGCATTGTTTCACTACATATTTACCAATTTTACTAGTTATTGTTGCCACCCGTTACTATATTTTTTAACGCGTGGTAATCCCTGACCGTCACCCTACCTGGGGTTTACGGCGGTGTGTTGCATCGGACTCGAACCGACAAAAAACACACAGTGTGACCTCTCTGCGCCTGTCTTTTGACCCTAAAGACAGGCGATAACACGAAGGACATAACACTCCGGTGTTATCTCCTTCTCGACCCCTCCCGGCGTCTGCGCGCACTATTGCATACTCTCCATTTGGGCGGCGTCCGGTATTGTCACTTGTTACTAAGTAACTTAGTAACAAGTGACAAGCAATAACTAGTAAAATGGTAACCAAATGAACAGCTGTATTGTCTGTGGTCAGAGCTGTTCATCCATTTTAGGGTTCCGAAGTTTATGACTCGGAACCCTTATTGATTCGTTATGTCCGTCTGTCCGTGCGTCCTTGACCTACCGTCCAAACGGCAAGTGCTAGAGAAATGAAACTTTGCATAAATATGTGTTGTAATTACGTCGAAAAAGTGCTCTAATAAAATTATGAAAAATATTTTTATTTAGGGTACCTCCCCTACACGTAAAGTGGGGATGTCACTTCACCTGGCCTGTGGACGTCCTATACTACGTTTGCTGAGTCGCGGTCTTCAC
Source organism: Phragmatobia fuliginosa (assembly GCA_932526445.1). Lineage (NCBI taxonomy): Eukaryota > Metazoa > Arthropoda > Insecta > Lepidoptera > Erebidae > Phragmatobia > Phragmatobia fuliginosa. The sequence continues at coordinate 5,759,511 of OW052064.1, read as the reverse complement.
TCAAGAACCCGTTTACTCCAACGGTTATTGGAGAGGCCTATGTCCAGCAGTGGACTGCGATGGGCTGATGATGATTATATTAAAACTTGATACTCGGTTTTAAAAACGGGCAGACTGTAAGACCTTTGGGCGGGCTCTTCCAAAGCAAGATGTTTTCACAAACTTAAAACTAATGGAGGAGTTTCTTTATGCCGCCAAGAGGTTGAGTTAACTACAAGTTCATTGAGAACATGTTATCTTCGTATGAGTTTTACTACCTGGCCCCAATAAGGGGGTTCCATAATCAAGAACACTCCATAATAGAGCGTTCTATATAAGCTTTATGGATGCAGGATGCGTACCCCACCGAACCCCCGTCAAACACAGTAATTCGTCGAACCCGTCAAACAAATATTGTATTACCACGATTTTCCAATACGTAAAACAATTGATTAATTTTAAATGACATCAAAGTGCGATAATTTTGGCTCAATCGAAGTGTCGCCGACAGACATCCGCTAATCATTCGGAACAAGAGGGGTACGAGACGATTGTACTAAATTTATAGCGTGGAAATGAATCGGCAATAGGACTCGGCGACGAAACGAATCTCTTAAACTCATGTATTTTATCTATAGAACGAAACGACGCCGTTATAGATCGTCTATTATCAATTGAAGCTCTTTATTGCAACCTGGACAGCTTTATAAAAGTTTTAACTATTATGAGCTCCTAAATACTTAGATTTTATTATATTTTAATAAAATGAGGGATAGATTAAACTTGCCATGATGTCATGACTCCGCCATCATCCTCATTTAGTTTCACCAGTATATTCTTTTTTATGCCGGGGTAAATTTGAAAAAATCTAAACTGGAGTATAACGGTTTAACTTTAAATCGATGAGCAAGATTAATAATAGTCTATGTTTTAAACATATCACATCAATAAAAATATTCGTTTGCTATTTCCGAACACTGTAGTTATATAACAGCTATAGCGACTTGAAGTTTGTTTGTGGATGCAGAGAATAGTCATTTCCAAGACATCCTTTGTCTCTAGTTTTATATAGTAATCGATATACTAGGCTCACGTTTAGTTAAATGTTGATAACGAGACATCAAAATTATTCCGGACTATATGTTTCAATATTGTGCTTAGAATCGCAACAAAATCAGTCTAAACATTCACATTTTTGCGTGACAGAGGTGTGTTTTAGGGTTCCGAAATTTATGACTAGGAACCCTTTTAGATTCGTCATGTCCGTCTATACGTCCATCCGTCCGTCCTCGACTTACCGTCCAAACGGAAAGTGCTAGAAAGATGAAACTTTGCATGAATATGTGTTGTAATTACGTCGACAAAGTAAATTACGTCGACAAAGTAAATGGCTACACATTAATTCAAGGTACCGGTAAAAACTAAGTAAAGACAGCTTATTTCTGTAGCTCAGATTTTCAATAGAAAAACGAAACAATAGCCCAGACAATATTCATACATACTGATATTTAGTAGGGTACAAAAAGTCGTAGAGGCCGCAAAATAGAGTCGAGAATGGAATGATGTGTGGTGACGTAACATTATAGTACATATTGTAATAAGGCACCTATCGAAGGGTTGCGAGAGCACTTTGTCGGCCAGCGGCCCGACGAGGACGCTCGGCCCCTCGACCTAATGAAACGTAGACTTTCGTCTGAACGACACTAGACCAAATGGGAAAATTGAATACTCCAGTTTTTTTATCCTGATGTTAGTAATTCTGATTCTATCTCGAGGTTTTTTCTCTACTATGCTACTAGCATAGTAGGGAAATAATGAGATACTTGTAGGCTCTACTTATGTTGGGACTAGATGGCGTTGAATGTTAGATGTCCGATATATTTATATTATATTAACATAATTAATTTGTAAATAAACAAAGTGAAAATTTAATAGAATTCTCATTAAGGCCTATGTAACTAGCGTTGATTAGGAGTACTAGACAACTGATGTAAATACATAAACATATTTTTTTTGTAAATACATACATATTATGTATGTGGTTTCTCGATTGCCGATTCTACTAAATTACACTCTTCTGTAGATTTGCTTTAGTGTTAAGAAATTAGCCAACATTAAATCGGCACTTAACTTTATACTAGCTGACCCGGTGAACTTCGTACCGCCTTAGAATATTAATTCATAATAAACTATTTATTGTGTTTAGTTATTTGCTGATAGTAACAAACCACAGCAGCGTCAACGAACGGGCCCCGGCCGGTACCGCCACAAACACTTTGTTCCTGCATTTTAAATCTGTAATATCTTCAAAAGTATTAATTTAAATTACATACTGTTAAGGCATAGCTACTGATACGAACTGATAAGCCATATTAATCTATATTAAATACACAATGCATTTAAGGTACTTAATTGGATAAGGATTAATACTGTATTGCTTAAAATCGCTTCGTAAATAAGCCATTATTTTTCGTAAAAAGAATAAATAAAAAAATGGTTATTGTGGGTTCTAAGAGATACAGACATATACCATCTCGGACTTTATTGTAGACCTTTTTAAGATGAACAAAACTGTAGTAAATTATTTTGATCTATCTCGTAGGGTACAGCCAGCGTTTGCAATGTAAGCGTAGAAATCATCACATTAGAAACCTCTAAAATTATTATCTACTATATTACGCATGTATTATACATAAAAACCTTCCTTTTGAATCACTCTATCTATCAAAGAAAACCCCATCAAAATCCGTTGAGTAGTTTAAAAGATTTAAGCATACAAAGGGACAGAGAAAGCGCCTTTGTTTTATACTATGTAGTGATGGTTATTGTGGGTTCTAAGAGATATAGACATATACCATCGCGGACTTTATTGTAGACCTTTTTAAGATGAACAAAACTGTAGTAAATTATTTTGATCTATCTCGTAGGGTACAGCCAGCGTTTGCAATGTAAGCGTAGAAATCATCACATTAGAAACCTCTAAAACTATTATCGACTATATTACGCATGTATTATACATAAAAACCTTCCTTTTGAATCACTCTATCCATTAAAGAAAACCCCATCAAAATCCGTTGAGTAGTTTAAAAGATTTAAGCAAACAAAGGGACAGAGAAAGCGACTTTGTTTTATACTATGTAGTGATACGAGAGGATTTTTCGATTTGACATCAATGACACGCTTTTTAGAAAAAACGGGCTTGACGTCCCGCGCATGCGTGTCGTGCGCCGGATTTTCGCGCCACACAAATTTTCCAAGATCAAAACGAACTATGTGGTCTGAAGAAAGCTTGAGATGCAGTTAATGATGTGCGTTGTGGGCGATTTTCGACTTACAAAGCTTCAAAAGTGGTTTGTTACATAAGAGCTTAGGGAGAAACGAATATTAACTAAAGAGCAAGAAAAATATTTTTTCAGCTGTATAATAAAATTTTCCGAAATAGGAATACCTCTGACGTGAAAAATGATTCAAAATAGTATTTGCCTTTTCTAACAAATATAACATTCTCAATAATTTCACCAAAGAAACAGGACTTGCGGGACAAGGCTGGTTGAGATTATTTTTACAAAGAAATTCAAACTTAGCAAGACGAAAACTATAATTCCAAAACCCAACTCGCGCCAGTGCTGGATTTACAAATTTGCCGCCTACTGACTTCTAAAATTAGACACACTGTTCACAATAAAGATAATTCCTTTTTTAGGGAATAACTCTATGAGTATTTTTAAGCTAATAAAAGCAATGCATTGTTTTAACTGCACTACATGTGTGACTAAGGAAGACAGGTAAGTAAGGCTGCTAACCATGCAACATCAATATATCCAAAAGTTCGCAGCACTTGATCGGCAGTGGTGGGGTAGCGAACGGACGAATTCAAGTACTGCCAACCAATTTCATTGACCAATTATAATCATACATATGTTACAGTTTAGGACATTTAATATAAAAATAGTTTTAAGGCATTAAATAGGCTAAATTACATTAGCGTAAAATTAACGAAATCTATTAAATTACACTGCACAACAAAATTGCAACTTTTGTCTGATGATTAACTTTCATCACTTGATGTTTACTAATTTGACGTCTCTGATTCTAGATATACCCTCAGTTTTTTTGTAACAGCTCTTGTTTACGAATTATAGCTATCACAAAAAAAACAACCTATTACCTGGTTGCTTTGTTGATAATTTCTAACTTAGTTAGTTTTCTGAATATAATTTGATACGGCATCGTCAAGACAGTTTGTGTGAATGATCCGAATCATTTTTGTATGATTTGCGGAGAATATATGTTCAAAAAATGCCGTTTGAATGTGATAACGTTCATAATTGAGGCTAAAAAAAAATCTTTGGACACTCCCTAGAAATGAACGATAGGCCCTGGATTCCGCAAAAGGTATGCAATACGTGTGGTGAGTTTCTAAGTTTGTGTAAAAATAAGAAAAAGAATAGATTTAGTCACGAAACCGCACGAAAGAACCCATGAACCATCACGATGACTGTTATTTTTGCTCTGTAAAAATCACTCCAAATGGAAATATTCATCCATACAGTCCGCATATTGACGTGTTTTGAGTCTCATTATATCACCTGAACCACAGTCAGGTTAGGACTTTATTCAGACAGTTAGGTCACGAGAACACTATGGATTTTGAGGTGAAAACTGACAATAGTGATAGTGACTTTGAATGTGAGTTGATGGTGCCAAAACTATTCAACCAAGATGATTTAAACGACCTTATAAGAGACCTGGGACTGCCAAAGCATGCCTCTGATATTTATGACTATGACAGATAGTGAGAAAAAGCCATGGAATGAGTTTGTTTGGTTAATACAAACATTTTGGAGAAATAAGAAAAGTTCGGACTTTTCTCAACACGTCCTAGAACTAATCTATCACTTTCGAAGGCTCGAATGTAACTTGAGCATCAAGTTACACTTTCTCCACAACCATCTAGATTATTTCTCTGCCAATTTTTGGATCTAAGTGAAAAACAATGCGAGCGATTCCACCAGCACCTTCGTACGATGGAGGAACGCTATTAAGGTTACTGGAACGCACATATGATGGCTGACTTTTGTTGGAGCATTTAGAATAGCTCTCAGCCTTCAGTTTCAGCAAAAATATCTAATAAAAGAAGGTTTCTTTCTACTTAAACTTAAATAAATTGGGATCATCTCTAAATTAAAGCGTTATATTATGAAAATAACGGATGTCTCATATTTTTTTAACTAGAGCTGATACAGAAATTTCAGTATCTGATTTGAAATCGTCATTGAAAATTGGACTAATATCATGTATCAAAACCCAATCATCAGAAATGCTGTTGTGCAGTGTTATACAAGCTTACATTATTGAAAAGCTCAAAACCGACACGACTTAGACAACTCCAGGTGCCCAGTTACCAATATCGGGTTATGGACTAAAAACTGCTAAATCAAAATGATGCATCATGATGATGATGATCAAAACGATAAACGAACGAACAGATTTTTATTGCACTCGAACCACCTCAGGGAGGTTGGACGCTAGCCTGGAGTCCGGACGCTTACCTGAAAGCTGGAAGAGCGGGAAACTAGTCCTACACCAGAAGCCGGGACGGTCTGCCGATTCGGTTACATCATGTTGCTGGACGAGGTGAGTAAGCGGTCTGTCCTCGAACCACTGCTGTGGAACATGGAATTCGACCGGGCCCTTCGAGTTACACCGATGAAACTCTGGTTATAGCCCGGGGGTGAACTTTCAGGAGGCGGCGCGACTGGCCACAAAAGTCTCTCTGGTGGTTGAGCGCATTGAGGTGCTTGGCTTGCGGGTGGCCCTGGATAAGACAGAGGCCCTTTTGTTCCACGGTCCCCGTCGTGGTCAACATGGTCCTCGGACAGATCCGGACTCAGATGAAGTATCTGGGCCTGACCCTTGACGGTAGGTAGCTCTTCGAATAGCACTTAGGACAGCTTGCTTCCCAAGCTGGTCGACACTGCCTCCGATTTGGGCGATTTTCGTCCAATTTGAGTGAAGCCAGTGTCGCGACAAGACAGCTGTACACAGGGATTGTCCGGTCTATGTCACTGTACGGTGAACCGGTATAGGTAGCGTCTTTGAGCACCCATAATAGGACACGTCTCTGGCGACCACAGAGTATATCGACGGTTAGAGCCAGCCCCGTGGGATTTCGGGGCGGAATTGCTCGCTGAAATTCATGGGCCCTTTTCTTCCGACTGACGCATTTCCTCTCCGGCCACGGTAGCTTCGGGAAGTACCTGCACTCGGTCGCTAAGAGACCACCCTAACAAAATCATAATATGGACGAGAAAGGCTGTCGGCTTACATTACGTTACCAATAAACAGTGATTATATACAGGGTCTGTTGTTAATAAAGCATAATCCGGTAAGTGGAGGTAGTCCAGATTTCAGGCTGCAATAAAGTCATTGTTGTCAGTTTTACCAACAGTGTAAAAATGGTGCCTGTCCACTTTTATTTTATTTTTTTATTTTGTTCCTTTGGCCATTCAATCGGGTGCCATTTGGTAGTTTTGTGCATTTTTTGTGGCATCGTACTCCTAGAGACTTGTTTTATTTATTTTAATTAGATTTAGAGGTTTTACCATACCGTTTTTACGACAAAACATTATTAATAACACAAACAACTAATTATTTGAAAAGTTTTAATGCCTTTGAAACTTGTAACTTTGCATGGATATGTGTTGTAATTGCGTGGACAGTGTTACAATAAAATGATAAAAAATATTTTTATTTAGGATACCTCCGATACATGTAAAGTGGGGATAATTTTTTTCTCGCACCTACCCCATTATGTGGGGCACACTGCCCGCATTCGCAGAGTGTTAGTCGTCCCCACTTCTGGATTCTACTCATGCTTTCGATCCTTTGATTATAAACATGTCTAGATAGAGAGTTCGAGCGTCTAAACGTCCAAAAAAATAGTATTTAACTGTAAGAGACTAAGCTCGTCGCGGCCGATCAGTGGCGTTACTGTCATTGTACGGTAAACACGTATTGAGTGGCGTATAAAAATGACGTTTTGCATGATAAAAGTGTGCAGGAATTACTTTGGACGATTGAAATCAACTAAAAAAATTAGTTATTATCGGTAAGTAAACTTTAAATAACTATATTCTAAAGAAATAATTAAATTAACTACGTGAATTTTTATCAAAGTTCGACCATAATTTTGACGGCATTTTTACAGGGTTGCCTGTTAATTGAATTTAAATTTCCCATGTGAGTGTTAGCCAATTTACAAAATGTTGAATCATAACTATAGTGCTGGTAAATACATATTATATATGTATATATCATATATTTTTAAATCTAAGGTGGTAGATATTGTTAATCTGATATGGGTGTCAATTTTGCCGCTCCATGGATGCTATTAATGAAAGTAGTATGTACGACTTAAAGCTGAAGAGATTGTTTGTTTGTTTAAACGCACTAATCTCCAGAATTTCTGAACCGATTCTGAAAATTCTTTCACTAATCGGAAGCTATACCTTCTTTGAGTTTTTAACGAGAACGATATAAAAAACAAGATTTACGAGAAATTGCGAGGAACATCTAGTTAAAAATATAGTAATTAAATTAAATATAACTATGTTGTATATTAACTTAATTAAAGGCCTCTGTGAGTTGGCTTTCCTTCGTCCGCCTTTCAAAGTACCGGAACCTCAGACTACTTTCTAGGGCACAGGGTATATTTCTACCAAATTGTTGTTAAGTATTAAGAATAAATAAGCTTTAATAGCAATTCCCTTTTTCACCAACATATATTTTACCTAGTAACTCAAAAGCAAAAACTCTAATACATATTGACTGACTTTAAATTTAATACAAATTACATACTTATAAATCTCAAAATCAATACACAATTATTTTCCCTCCTTTTATGGAAAACATTCAAGGGCTGGTATCACTCAGAACGCTGCCACGTCATGCGCGCGCCCGTAGACTACGCTTGCATGTGTGTGTAACATGCACACAAGCCCTGAAAATCTGGCCTGTTGTTTTTATTGCAAATGCAGCGCAACACTCCATCTAGACATGTATATAATCAAAGCTTTCGATCATTCAGAGTAGAGTCACTTTAGCAGTCTGTCAAAAAAATGAACAACAACTATGAAACCCTAAGAAACGGTGTATTGAATAAAAATACAATTATTTTCTTCGTTGTTTTTAATGCATGATAGAATGAAAGATCTTCAGCTACAGTGATAATGAACGATATATGGCTACAGATGAATCGTATATGAAATAAGTCAAATAGCATTGTTAACACATTAAGAAAATACTTATAGGTACCTACATAGTTTTGAACACAAATACGAAGCACTACACACTTGTATTTCACTATGTACCTACTATACGCTACAACTAATCGGTGGAAAATAATCGTGACTTAATTAGACGCGACCTTTTTCTTCACTGATTGGATTGAGTCATAGAACGTCACTGTCTCATACGATTTGACACCATATTCATCGATAGATATTGGGTGCGGTACAAACTATTTAGTCATTCAATCAATGTACCCTTAAAAAGTCACATTATCTATAGCACATAATTAAATAGTAAGCGGGCTAATAAATTAAGATGGTTATTAAAATTTAGAATATAACAGCTTTTATAATTTATTGTCTATTCGTATGTGCCGAAGTGACGGCAAACTATTGTTTTATTGTTATTAAATATGGTAAACTTTACTTTACATTTATTTAAATCGGTTAACATATAAAAATGGTATTTCATTTTAAGGAACCACCGCTATAACCAACACATACGCAGAAAAAATTACCGAAAAAAGTTGGTAAATAATAAAAAGGTAGTACTTCGTATGTGTGCTCATTATGAATACAATACAAATCGGCTGCCATATACAATTACCTAAATATTCATGATGATAAAGAACGCTCACATAAACAGTGTAGAAATATTAAATGACTGTTTAAATAATTCAAGTTTCAAAATAAAATCAGTCTTATTTCATTGCAAGACTAGGATGTATTTGTTTTATTGAACATCTTGCTCGTTAATGGAATGTTAAAATAATTTATAGCTTCTAATAAATTAATATAGATCATTATCCTCGCAAATTAAAACAAATGATATCATCCACGTATAAACTTGGCATTCTTTTGTACTTAAGCACTTTTTTTGTTGATCTATGTACTTATGAATAGACAATAGAAGACTGTATTTCCGAACTAAATACAAATTGCATTTTCAAAATGGCGGAGTTATAAACTTCAGTGATATTATTGAAGTACTTATTATAATTATTAACCAATTATTAATTAAAAAAATAGTTTTTAACTATATTTTGAGTTAATTATAACACTCCTATCCAGTGGTAGACTTTTCTATATCCAGCAATGTGCTCAAGGCTGTACAACCTCATTTTAAAAGGTATTGGTCGAATGTTGAGTAATACATGGATGACATCTATAACATACAGTAGACAATTACTTCTAAACACCGTATCCTACACATGCAGCGTTTAACCCGCTCGTACACTTACATAATGAGACTTAATGAAATAATTTGCCACTATATGAATGGTTGCCGTCAGTAGAAATTCTAAAAGATTACAAGACATTATCTTATTGTAAATTTATTCGACATTAAAACCTTTAGTACATATCACCAAATATGTTCTATATACTTTAAAAATTTGGTAACTGTGATAAATACATGAGTAGACTTTAAAAGTAATATTTATGAATAAGTTTAGTTTTAAAACACCCGAAATGATATAGTAGCGGGCGCTTTGCAAATGTATATGCTTATTTAAAACTGTACTAAAAATGAAATTGCTTATCTTTTTGCTTTTACAGTATTACAAGAAGTGTTATAAGAGGGTATAACAAGCGGTGTTCAATTATTATTACTATACTAATTATTTAGTAATATTATAAATTCCCTCAAATTATACCAGATCGACAGAACACCTTGTGGGGTGCTTAACGCGGTCGTCCCTCGGAACTTTTGGTATTTTTTATCCATTGGATTTAAGGTATCACATAACTGTTAGCTGTGGAGAAACTTGGGGGAGGCCTATGTCTAGCTGTAAAGTCTTTGATAAGTAACCTTATCTGTTTGTCACGGGTAAACCGCCGAACGGATTTCAATGAAATTTGGCAAGGAGATACTTTGATTGAGGAAGGACTCAACTACTTTTTACTGCGATAACCGAAATATAAATAGGCGGCGCCGCGGGTATTTTATAGTACTAGTATTTTATAAATTAAAAAATGAAGCAACTAACAAAGTGTTCACATTTGCAAAGCACCGTGAAATACTTTACAGAAATAATCTCATTTTTATTACGAACCTGTCTTATTATTGCGAAATGATTTCATATATTACATGCTATTTTTATACAGATATACATATACCTATCATACAAGTCAATATATAAAGTCTAAATGTAGTGATAAGTCTTAGAGGGTTAAAAAATAATAAAATAAATTAAAATTAACCCGTATAGTGGTTATCCTACAACACAGCTTCAAAACTATCATTCGATAGTGTAACTGTAACTGACTGCCTCGGTGGTCTAGCTGTTAGACTGCCGATCAAGAGGTCTCGGTTCAAATCCCAGGTCGGGCCAAAAGTGTTGTTGGGTTTTTCTTACACGAAATTGTTGATAACAGCCCAGAGAGTTTCACGGCCGTGCCTCGGAGAGCACGTTAAGCCGTCGGCCCTGGTTGTAATAAACATCTATGACAGTCGTTACTGGGAACTCAGTACGTTCAAATATACTGACAACTAGTTCAACCTTCGAATATCAATTCGTCCTATCACTCAGTGTAAAAATTGATATTCAGGTAACACTGGTTGAACTAGTAGCCGACCCCAAATAATTTTGGGAATAAGCTAGGAAGATAATATGTCTTTAGGACTGAGCATAAAATTTTGCAGTTGGTGATTGCAATTCACGATTGTCCGTCACTCTAGTAAATAAAAATTCATGAATAAGTAGATGCTAAGCACACTCAATTGAAACTCTCAGAAAACGAACCTAAAATGAGATTCAAAACACTCCCTGTTTTCCAATTACAGCACTAGAGCGCATTATGCGACATAACGCATAACGTTGAATGTTTCAACTACAGCAACGCTTCGCACAATCGACCACTCTCAAAAGTGATGCGTGCAATCGATACCAACACAAGTGACATAAAATTGACAAGTGTATTTTCTTTAAGTTGGCATTGATCGAAATGTTTTATTCCATTTATTATCGTTAATAATAATTATTTATTGTTGAAAAAATTTTTAAAGCTTTCGTTTCGTTGCAGTTTTTTGCGAAATAATCAAAGTTAATTCAAACTCTGTTAAAAAAATAAAAAAGTATATAATTCTTTTAGAATCATTTAAAAAAAATACTCAAAAAAATAATGTTAATGAAATTATCAAAAACCAAATTACTTAAAATAACCGTAAATAGTTTTCAACCAATTATTATGTATACCACTTTATTTACACAATAATGAGGTTATTGCTAACTCTTATGAATATTTTTTTTTCAACACTGAACTTAGCGCACTCTGCTGGTGCATTTGAAAACTAATTCACGTTCGTATTAAGCATCAGCAAAATTCGGTATCGTCCGCCACTGAGTCGCATTATGCTCTGTAATTGGAAAACAGGGATAATGTTCACAATGAGTATAGCGATCAATACTCTTGGATTGGCACTTTGGTAGGCTCATTTATAAAAAAAAACAGTTCCATATAATAGCAAACTACATTCTTTAAAAAAAAACACTTCTAAATCGGTTTATTGTAAAATTGAATTGATATTTTGCATGGAACCTTTTTTACAAAAAAAAAGTTAACTAAATGACAGATGAACGCTTCATAGACTCGTGAATTGTAACATGTCATTGAAATCTAACTAAAATCTTAATAGCATGGAATGTTTAGACTCGATTATTTGATAAATAGTATCAAAAACTCGCAAATTATTATAAACCCACCGTAATATTATAAAGGAATAAATAACAACATCTATAATATTCAAAAAGGAATAAATATGGTATGACATTAATAGAAAATTACAAAGATTGTAACCATTTTAATAGTAGGTAATCGAATCGTAATATTTCCTATATTACGATTCGATATCAAACAATATGACGATAAGCGATAGATTATGATGATTGCTTCATATATTGCTATCCTTTAACTAGCTTCACTTGACTACACAATATATAATATATTAAATTAGTACTGAAATCTTATCCTAAATTTACATAAAATATTAAAGCGAATGTAAACTTGTACATTCTGGGAACGTACCATATATAGTATACCTATTTATTTACAACACAAATTATAAAAATACATTATGTCAAACGATAATTAAATCTTCTAACGCTACGTTAAGCTACATAATGACAAACAAAACAAACAACAAATAGTGACGTCTTTGGAAGAGCAATTGCCAGCCGCGCACATGCGAAGCAGGACTGAAAGTTGGGGCAGACAGCGGACGGTTAAAATATAGTATGCCATCACATTCCCTGTTTGCCTCAACCAGCAATAAAAGAAGGTGTCAACGTCTAGGGTAATGCGATAACGAAGGACCAACATTAGCCATCATACTATAGTACAGGGAACTATCGCCGCTATGTCGACTTTCATATTGTCGTTATTCTTTTGGCCTCTCCAATTGCAATTGGAGAGGCCTATGTCCAGCAGTGAACTGCGATAGGCTAATGATGATGTTATTCTTTTGAACTCTTTGGCAATATCCATTTCAGAGATACCTTGTATGTACAAATAACACTATGAATCGGATTTATTAGGTTTGGAATATCTCGCATGTTGGTTATCATTCATTACGTCCATCTAGACATTTCTTAAGAATTTTTCGTGTTAAACTTTGTCTTTAGCTTTTTACTTACACCACAAATATTAATTCAATCGTAGAGACAAAAGGTTACACTCAATGGCGATCAGAATCAAATACACCCGATATATACAAACACTTAAATTACAGATCACCTATTTTATTATAAAATTATGGAATTCACCAGTTGTTACCTTAAATTGAAAAATAGTTCTACGAACTACCATCGCTAAAAAAATTACTAAATATCGATCCAAGGATCTGATATGAAGGGAGTACTACATGATAGAAGTGTATACATCACAGATTCTTCAATTACGAGAGATTCGATGAGAATATTATTACAACGTACTTTTCAAATTACAATTCGAGATACATACAAACGTGGAAAAAAAATTGTTTTAAAAGACGTCGAAAAGCCTACACGCTCAGATCAATTTCCGAAGTATAACTTCGTGTACATTTTCAACAAAAATATTTGTCAAAAAGCACACAAAAGAAAATATCGTAGGAATCGAAGCTCACGCTCACGTTCACAACTCTGAGTGCGCTCTGGGGTAGGGGTCGGAAGGGTCGCAGGGGTCGGGCGGGGGTTCTGCGGGCTAGAGCGGCGGCGACGAGCCCTCGCCCGGCAGCTGGTGCACGCGCGCCGACAGCAGGTTGTGCAGGATGAACACCGCCGGCTTCGGACTGCCTTCCATGTCCAGCTCCTGCAGTGCCAGTACACATCTTAGAAGTTACCGAGAGTAAAACATCTGTTACGATACCGATCGAAAAATATGTCCGGTTTCGTGCAGGTCGGTTAACTTGTGAGAGAGATTCGGCTCGAAGGACCATTAAATCTACAGGCCAAATAGTTGGCACACTTGCAGGACAGTGTGCGTAGTAGTCAAAAAACATATTCAAACGTAAATTTGGTTTATAAACGTACAGAAATTTCAATATTAACTAATTATTATTCAAATTACCACTAGAAAGAAACACTACTCTAGGGGATCTTTATGTATGTCAAAATGTTATCTTGTGCTCCGTGGGACCGATAGAGGACCGAAGACGAAGAGATAACATCATCTCAAAGAGAAGAGAAATTCGAAACGAATCCTATAGTGACGGGTGTGAGCCGCGTGGTAAAGTTAGGAGAGATGTGAGACTCACCACGGTGTCGTCGTCGGCGAAGTGCAGCCAGAGCGCGGCGCGGTCGTCGTCGGCGGAGGCCCTGAGCGCGTGCAGCGGGCGGCGGTAGAGCGCGCGCGCACCGCCGCGGCCCAGCGAGCCCGCCGCCTCCCACACGCACACGCCGTGCGCGCCCAGCGACAGCCGCGCGCACACGCCGCCCAGCCGACACCCTGCCGCACGACAACGTTCCTCACATCACACAGGGCTCGAGGGCTATCAGTCATACACCTCTTTATTTAGGTAAAAATCAAAGCACATTTCACGATGCGTTTTACGCCCGTGTGCGCGGCCGTATGCTTTCGCTGTATCGGCGGACACTTGTAGAAACATACGGATCACGGTCGCCCGAAGTCGCGGCTGGTAAAAACCGCAACCGCGAGCTGCTGAAATTCCGCACAACATTCCTGTCTTGTGAATTTTCAAATAAAACACTGTTCCGATACTGCTGCGAACGCGAGTAAAAACCTTAAATGTAGCTCTTTCGACTATCTTCGTGTTATGTCGCGGCCGGTATGTGTCGATTTAAGTTTATACGATTGCGCTTACGAGCTAAGCTCGGAAAACTCGGTAATTTTAAACGAAGCTCCAGCTCTGAGACTCGAGTTAAAATCGTCATTTAAGCAACAATAAATGTTGTTTGACTCGTTTGGTCGTTTACTACAATATTAAAGTAAAAGTAATGTGAAACTGCCAAACTATTTTCTGAGACAGACATCTACAACGTGAGCCACAATGCTAGAGTCGCATACCCGGGCATGAAATAAAAAAATAGGCTGTGAGACTATTACAATGCTATGTCTAGATTCTTTGTAAGAATTTCTCTAAACATTCATTTAACGAAATTGAGGTCTTATTACCCTAAAATACTTTCAAGCAATGCTTAATAATTGCATCAATGTGAAGTAATATTAGACTAGATTTTTAAATTTAATTATTCAAACATTCAGAAAGTTTTTGTACTTTATAGTAATAGGATCGAGTTATGCAAAACATAATCATGTCGGTACTTCGAGTTATACAGAAAACAACAACAACAGTAAGTAACATGGTTGTTTTATTTACATGTTATTTTACATAACTATATCCAGAAATTTAAATTTCGGAAACCTTCTTAAAGGAATCTTTGCAGTTTTATCTCTCTGGTGTTAGGATTAGATAAGGAAGTCACGCTGATTTCAGCACGAACGGGCTGAATCGAACTTGGCGGTATTATCTACTCTGTCACTAGAAGATCAACCTAAAATGTCAGCATTAGTGCTGTCGCGTTCCGTCGATGAGTGTGAGCCTGGAGATCCAGTGATGCAAAAGCATTTCGACAAGCCTCCACACTATGGGTCACATGTTGCATTATCATCAAGTTAATTCTTAGCAGGAGTACCATGTTAATGTGTCTAACTTTAGTCCATGCTATACTTGTAAATCTTTTATTGGAATTAAATAATTATTTAATAATTATCTGCATTCACAACGAATAAGGTGAACACCCTATTTTAATACATCTTAGGCTTTCCATCAGACAGAGTAGAGTCACTTTGACGAGCTCATATAAAAATAAAAAACATTTATGTAAAGTTTCATCTTTCTAGAAGTAGCTGATTGGAAGGGGTACCGAGACGTGAAGTATGGACGTCTAATAATTTCGAGGAGTTTACTCAATTTTTCACGATCCTATCATCAGATCTTGGTTTCCTTATCATGGGACGACATAGGAGGCACAATATTTCAAATAAAAAAGAAAACTCTAAATCGGTTAACCCAATCGAAAGCCGAAAAAGAACAGTCGCAGTAAGGACATTCTCCTTTTATGAATTTAAAAAAGTGTGCACTAACGGAAGGTGAACTCGGGTTGGTCTCGCACGGCCTGGTGCGCGCCGTCGACAAGCGCGCCGGCCACCGCGGCCAGGTCGTGCGGCGTGTCGGCGCGCAGCGAGCGCACGGCCAGCCCCGCCGCCGTGCCCGCGCGCACGCCCAGTGCCGCGCCACCCCCTCCCCCTGCACCGCCGCCCGCGCGCCTCCACCACGCCAGCCGCGTGGCCGCCAGCCCGAAGCACTCGCTCGGCGCGCACCACGCCTCGCCCGACCACGGCGCCGCCTCGTACAGCCTACGCACGTTTCATATATTGCCGTATTAACCATCGAAAAAATTAAATGGTCTGTATTCTATCATACGGATGAGTCGTCTAAGGTCAAACTTTAATTATTTTTGGACACTACCAGTGTAAATATCAACATTGTCCTCATATTTAACTGTTTTCTTAATAATATGCCTAAAACAAAAATTTCTTGGAAAAGAGTGTACATGGAGTTTCTTTTTCGTTCTTCTCCATAGGATCTACGAATTGGAACAGACAATTAGCTTAACGACTCACTACTGACTGACTGACTACTTGACATTCAAAAGTGCCATTGTATTGGTGTATTTGAAATAAAAATGGTTTGATTTGATTTGAAAACTACTCGAGGCCAACAACATTACGAAGAAAAGGCAAGCTGAAACAAACTGTTTACCGACCCGACGCGGCGACGGATCAACGTGGAATAGAATGCCAAAACCTCCTCTCTAAGAAGAACTTCAAAAAACTTAATTTAGAACAGCAGACCAGCAGCTTACCAAAGGCTTCAATTATAACCTACATATAATTGACTACCTTCTTACCTCAGTTCCCGATCGGTGATGGCGACAAAAGTCGGTTGCCAGCCATCAGCTTCGTCGGAACTATCAGAACCTCCGGAAGCGCTCGTCTATTAACAAATTTAAAATAACGCTTACAGTATACACAAATTAGGGTTATAGGGTTTTAATACAACATACCGCATGCTTATTTACGTACATACGAAAGCGATTCTGGATGTAGATCTAGAATTGGAATATCATCTACGATATGCTTCATCATATAGACATCATCTAAATATACCAAACAGAAAACTTTTTTAAACCTTCTTGATAGAGTTTATTAATCTCAACATTATTTGGGGTCGGCTACTAGTTCAATTCTTACAGGTAGTTACAACTTTCAATAGTCCTATTTTTTCGTAGTGGAGAGTTTCTTTAGAGGCTTTAACTACAATAAGAAATCTTACATGCTCTTGAGGTGGCCGTCGAGCCAACCAGCCCGCGTATCTGACGTCTCCTAAGAGAGGTCGCAGCCTGGGGCGAGCTCGTGCCAGGGCAGCCCGCGCAGCGCGGCGAACTGCGGCATGCAACGCTCGGTGCCAGCCCGCCGCGCCTTGAGCACTACTTGCGCGAAGAGCTAGAGCGTGGACTCCATCCGGAGAGTAAATTTCAATGGTTCGTTCCTCTGGAAATCGAAATATTTATTTATTTAAAATTACTGCACATGTTGTACAATAGCGGACTTAATGCCATTAATGCAATATTAAGACTAATTAAAATTTTGTAATGTTAATTGAGGTCAGACATGCCAACAATAATGACATGTGTGTAATACATTCATATTAGCAGATCAAAACTGAGGTCAAATTGTTAGTGCATTATTAACTTTTATAACTTTTCTATATTTATCTATCTCTTCCAGCTAATGTCTGGAATGGTCGTAACAACTTTGTTGAGTATTGCAAATACAAACAGCTAATGTTATAAGGAGTCAATTGTGCTGCTTTAAATTTAGAAAAAAAAGAGGTTTTAAATAGAAAGTATGCAAACATTAATAATAATATACAAACCAGGGTCACGGTGACGCAAGTTTTTAGCTATGCAGGCCATCAGTAGAGGCACGTAGCGGGTATCGGCACGCCGACGTCTTGGTGAAGGTGGTGATGGAGGCACATCAGCCATGAACCCTCGCTGTAACTCCCAACCCACTTCACTGATAATAGACGCTTTACGGAAGTAGGGTGTTACTTCACGTAGATATTTCACTGTAAATGTTATAAAAAAAAAAATTCATTTCTTTGTGTTCAAATGTTTCATTCTCTTTTTACAATTATACTATTAATAGCTGACCCTGCGAATTTCGTACAGCCTAACAGTCACTCAATTGTTTTGCCTTCTTGGAACGCCTCCAATAAAACTTAAACTATATGGTATGTTACTTAATTTCAAATTGACTTTTAAGTATTATTACGAATTTTTTGGGATGGAATGGGAATATAGAAGTGTTATTTTTAGACTTTTTTAGATAATTTTTAAATATATTTTTTTCTTAAGAACCATCATTTGTGTGATTCACAATTATTTGTTTCAGAGTTTGGTGTTTTTTCTATGTCTATGTTAACTTGGTCCCTAAACAAGTTGACATTCTAATAGGCTGAGTCTTAATGTCTTAGAAATACTGATATGTGATCTCCGTCTCTTCAGACTACTTCAATTTCCATAGATGGTTGCTACAACTCTTGGATTCTACTCATGCTTTCCAACAGGCACAGTGGAGCGACGTTGGCAGGACTTAATTTAAAGAACACAATGCACAATTAGCCCACCGGATTAGCAAGCTGAAGTGGCAGTGGGCTGGCCATATTAGCCGCAGAACTGATGGGCGTTGGGGCAGAAGAGTTCTGGAGTGGAGACCGCATCTCGGTAAACGTAGTGTAGGACGTCCACAGGTGAGGTGGAGTGACGACCTGCGTAAGATGGCTGGCAGGAGCTGGCTGCGAGAAGCCCAAAATCGATCAGAGTGGTGTGCAATGGGAGAGGCCTATGTCCAGCAGTGGACTGCGATAGGCTGATGATGATGATGAATGCATAATAAAATTTAATTCCCAAAGAGCTGTCAGGTATGCCAGTCAAGCAAAATGTATGCATGTAGAACATGTAGAACTAGAAGGTTAAATGAGCAGAAATTGTTAAATGATGAGGACAATTAGGATGGTATTTGCAAAGCTAAAGCACTCTAGTTGCAAATACCTGATATATATTTATTTACAAATTAATAAAATTGAAGTATCCTAAATGTTAATGAACAAAACCCATTTGAAAAAAACTAATTTGCTACCGCACCGTACAGCATGGTGCGGCAGCAAATTATTTCAATTTCTATTGCACATTATCAGTATTGAGAAACTACGGTAGTGATAAATGTGCACTACTTTAGTAAACTACATTTGTCTTTAGTAAATTATATTATCCTCCCTCCTAGCCATTATTCCCAAGTTTATTTGAGGTCGGCTACTAGTTTGTTTTTACCGGTTTTACGGTTTTACCTGAATTTCAGTTTTTCCACGGAGCGACTGGCATCGGACCTCCGCAACCCTAAGGGAGAACTGAAATTCGAAGATTGAACTAGTTGTCAGTATATTTGAGGGCACTGACTTCCCAATAACGATTGCCATAGATGTTCATGACAACCAGGACCGATGGCTTTACGTGCTCTCCGAGGCACGGTCGTGAATCACCGACAAACTTCCTAACTCCGGGCTGCTATTGGGAATTTCTTAAGAAAATCCCAAAAACACTTTTTGGCCCGACACGGGATTTGAATTCAAGACCTCTTGATTAGCAGTCGCATACGCTAACCACTAGACCACTTTCTGTTCTTTTACTCCATATAAACTTTGACTTTATTAACTTTCATACTCATTGCTTAAATATCATCCCTCTGTTTATATAATATTGGTAAAGAGGGAGATGGTTTTTGCTTTAAATATTATAATACTAGCTGACCCGGCGAAACTTCGTACCACCTTAAAATATTAATTCATAATAAAGTATTGTGTTTAAATAACTGATAGTGACAAATCGACAGCAGCGTCAACTAACGGGCCCCGGTCGATACCGCCACAATCGTTGTTCCTGAATTTTAAATCTGTAATATCTTCAAAAGTATTCCTTCAAATTACATACTGTAAAGGGCCATATTAATCTATATTATATACACAATTTATTTAAGGTACTTAATTTATACTGTATTGCTTAAAATCGCTTCGTATATAAAACATTATTTCTCGTAAAAAGAAAAAAAATATGGTTATTGTGGGTTATCCCTAAGAGATAGATATACCATCGCGGACTTTTTTGTAGACCTTTTTAAGATGTACAATATTGTAGTACATTATTTTGATCTATCTCGTCGGGTACAGCCAGCGTTTGCAATGTAAGCGTAAAAAACATCACATTAGAAACCTCTAAAATTATTATCTACTATATTATGTATATTATATTTAGTTTATCTGTAACTACCTAGTATCTAAGGTTTGCAGTAAATACATTATCTATATATATATTAAAATCAATGCCTCTTTTAGTTGTAATTAAACTCCTAAACGGCAAAACCAATTAAGATGATTTTTTTTTGTATGTTCAAGTAGGTACGAGAAAGGCTTAGATTCGCAATTGGACCAGGTAGGTGGCACTTTGATCAAGTTCTGGGATTTCAAAGTTGGGCAGTTCGAAGTCAGCTAGTTTGGCCATAAAACAGGAGATTCACTTTTTCTTAATATATAATGATCTTAAATAAATGAAGAACTTTAATCTGAAATGAACATATGTTATTTACTATACTATAGAGAGGAAGATATAGAAAGCACAGGTTAAGTATAAGAAAATCTTTTTAAGTCGGCCTGATTTATTGTTCTTGCAGAGTGATTAATAATAATAGATGATAAACACATATCATAGATAAAAAAAGGTTTAAAACTTCAACAAAAGCTATGCTACTAAGAGTCAGAGCCTAATTGACACAGTTTATCTCAAATACAACAATTAAGGTCAATTTCATTAGCCCCTTGGTCTATTGCTCGATGGAAAAGTTCATTTATTACTCATGTAATATAAATTAAGCCACTTGCCTTCTAACTGAACCATTTTTCCAGCTCTTTTTAATGCCTTCACAGCTTCCTCATGTGTAGCATCTTTTAAATCCTCACCATTCACAGACAATATAGCATCACCAACATACAACTGTTCTGTGAGATCGGCTGCCATCCCTTTGAATATTTTGGATATCAATATTGGCATATTGTTCTCAATTCCACCTTTGATAGATATGCCCAAGCCATTATTGTCAGATTTTACCACCTGTACTAGACGTTTTTGATTCGCAATTGCTTCTGGTACTTCTGTAAAATCACTATTTGGAGTTTCAACGTTGTTGTTATTTAATGTTCCATTCAGTGTGGTCGTCGCATCGTACCCATCATCTAAACATACACTGAGATAGTCTTCTTCGAGAGTACAATGTACGCGGTACCATACCCCACGGACTAACGTCTCTAATAAACCTGAACGGGCACAAGTTGCACTGGGGCTATCACTACCCCCGCTGGATGCTCCGTTTTCCACCATAATTTTTCCTTTTTTTCACAACAAATAACTAACAATTTAGCCACAACTGGGTTTAGTACACTCGAGCGTTATAACTTGAAACCTATTTCAGTTCATTTTAATAATCTCACTGTAAAAGATTTTAGGGAAACCAATATTCGCAACACAATTGATTTAATAACATGTTAAAATACGAATTTTATTGCACAATCAATACATAGGTATACAATTTTGACGTTCCACCCTGACCTGAAACACAGAACGGAACAGAACTGCACAGATAACTATATTTATGCAGAACCTGCAGAACTGTACAAAATACAGAATATCATATCTAAACAGACAAGCAGGGATGTGAAAAATTGATATATTTTAAATTAAACGATCATTGACTTGGATATAAAAATAAAAATAATAATTAGTCCATTTTTTTTTATATTTTTTTTTAAATGTTTAAAGATGTCCGTTATACGTAGTGTTACATACTCTTTGATGTCCGTTAAAAACTTAGTTTTATTTCTTATGGATCGCTCCTGGACTAGTTTACCTCCTAGTACTTAAATTTACATGTCAATCATTTTAATGTTTTGGTGGAATCTACAATTTCTTGGTGTTGGATGGGCGGTTTTCAAAATTTTGCTCAGGACTATTTTGCCGTGTCCTACGAGTTTGACCATTGATTAAAAGGCAAAAATGTAGGAAGTGGGTATCAAATTATTTTACGTTAGGGTAAAATGTTTAACTTACTGCAGGGCCGGATTTACCATATAAGCTGAAAAAGCTGAAGCTTGGGGCGGCAAAATTAGGGGGGCGGCAGATTGGCCCAAGAAAAATATGGTACAGAAAAAAAGTTAGGTTGCGGACACACAACTGTTTTTTTATTAAAAGGAAACTCTCGAATTAGGAATATAAATCGTGTGTCGCGGAGGGTTTTACAAACATACCTACTTGAAACGAACACAGAAAACAGACTCAGGACAAAATTTGTAAATCGCTCAAAGCATTTTTCTACGTAGGATTTGAACCCACGACACTTGGAGCAGTAGAAAGCAGCGTGGCGACCACTTAAAACACTTTTTTTTGGACGTGTGAAAACCCCTTCGGGCCGTCACCCTACCGGTGCTTACGGCGGGACGATATGTCTGAACCGAACCGACTAAACACACACGATGTGCCACTCTGCGCCTGAAATATGAGGGGTCCAGGGAAACTGTTATTACGCCATCCTGAAACCCCTCCCAGTGCCTCCTCTCAGTGAAGTGGGCGCCGTCAATTGCTTAACTCTTTATGGCAATGTACGGCACACGCGGACGTCGCCTCCTCGCGGCTGGCCACTGAAACGGATGACGGCCGGTAGCGAGAGATCTCCTTCGATGACTGTAGTGAGACCCGATGCTGCGCCACCCATCCGGGGCAAACCAACAGCGTGTGCTGAGCTGAGTCTTCTGAGTGTGCCGGCTAAAGCGCACGTCGCCTTGATCGACACGGTGCGATAACCGTGTATCTAGCCACCAAAATCCTTTGGGGTCACCAGAGGTGTGCCCTATTTTGGGCGGTCAGAGCCGTCGCCCACACCGGTGCATCGTATAGTGCCATAGACCAGACAAATCCAGGTACAGTTGTCTCATCGCGATACTGGCTCACCCAAACTGAACAAAAGTAGTTCAAGAGCGGAGGCAGTGTCGGCCAACTTCGGAGCAAGCTGTCAGAAGTGCTCGTCGAATTGCCACCTACCGTCAAGGATCAGGCTCAGATACTTCATCTGGGCCCAGACCAGTACAAGGACCGAGTTGAACACGATGGAGCCAGGGCACTCCCTGGCTCCATCGTGGCCCACGACGGGGTCCAAGGAACAAAAAGGACTCCGTTGCATCCAGGGCCACCAGTAAGCCTAATGCCTCAATGCGCTTAACCACCAGGGAGCTTCCTGAAAGTTCGCCCTCCTGGCTATAGCCAGTGTCATCGGCGAAACAGATTACGCCCAACCAGGGGGGAGATGCCCTCGAAAGATCTAGTCATATCCCATGTTTCACAGGAGTGGTCCGAGGTCAGACCCCTGTGAAACACCACTAGGCCCGACGTCTCAAAACACCATCTCCGTCCTCGTATATGACGGTACGCTCCTCTAAATAGTCTGCCACTAGCCGCCTCAGGTCCTCTGGCACTCCATGCTTCCCTGATGCAGCTAAATGGAAGACTATTGAATGCGTTGGCGATGTCCATAGACATCGCCAACAGCACGCCGCTACTGCTAATATCTCTTCGGTCACGGCCCTCAGGCTCAATATGGCATCGACCGTCGAACGCTTCTCTCACAATCCGAATTGGGCGTCCGACAGATCGGGGCCCACCTCGCATAGGTGCCGGACGATGCGGGCAGAAAGCACCCTCTCAAACAGCTTACTTACCCCACCTCTTCCAGCAACACGATGGACAAATAGGCCGTGACCGAATCGGCAGACCGTCCCGACTTCTGAGTAGGACCAATTTTTCGCTCTTCCAGCTCTCAGGGAAGTATCCGGACGGCATGCTAGCGTCCAACACATCCCTGAAATGGTCCGACTAGCGTCGCGGGGTCAGCTCAGTACTCGAACTGGTATCCCATCCGGCCCGGGGGCGGTGTTCTTGTACCGGATCCGTAGAACAGCCGACCGTACCTCCGGCCAATGGACGCGCACCTATCAAAGAGGTTCTTTGGAGATTATAAATAAATAAATATTTTGGACATCTGACACACAACATCAACTAGTCCCAAGCTAAGCCGAACTTGTGTTATGGGTACTAGACAACTGATATAAATACATAAACATACTTTTTTTTTGTAAATACATACATATTATACATAGAAAACACCCAGACTCCGAAACAAATATTTGTGAATCACACAAATAATATTTTTTCCGACCCGGGAATCGAACCCCTAGACCAACGAGGCAGTCTGAAACAGCTCCAGGCGCTGTGTAAGTCTTTAGCAGTATCGGGTAATACATACCTATCTTCCTAAGCCCACCACACCTTATAAGTAGTGCAGGAAAAACAAAGCTTTGCTTTTCTTAGCTTAAAATAAAAAAAAGTTGTGAAGAGAATCTGGTAACTAGATTATTTCCTAAAAGAGGGAATGAACATTACTGTGAACAGTGCATCTAATTTTATAAGTCAGTAGAGGCGGCAAAATTTTGATAGCTTTGGGGCGGCAAATTTGTAAATCCAGCACTGACTTACTGTAAAAAAAAAGATAAACTTAAGACTTAAACGGAAAACATATTTTAATATTTATTAAAATACCAAATATTATCCTACTTTTTTATGTGTCCTTCATCATATCCTGGATTTTAATTACGTATTTTGGAGAATATATAAGCTATATTTGGATATCTTTAGTATTACTCGAATGAAATAACTCATTTTATTTGTTTTTAAATAAAATATAATAAGGTTGTAGTATATTTTTCTAATATAAATACTGACATTATCGGATTTAAAAAACTGGCCACAGCGGACAGTCCTGTACGTAACGGTATGGGTGCCCGCACACACACAATAATATTGTACAATAATATTGTGACACACGGCCCCGCACACTATAATCCACAATAATATTGTACAATACAGCCCGCACACACGCAATATTATCGGCAATACGTACTTTATTGCCAATATTATTGTGTGTGTGCGGGCACCCTATGATTTTATAAAGAATAACAATAATATTGTCTTTGGCTGTAACTATTTTTAAGCAATGCCATAATAACGATGTTTTTATCATTCCTTCGTTCTTTTTCTTTGAATTAAAACTGAAGAAATTCAATCGTCAACACTTGCGGTCCGTGACGTGCGTGACGGGTCTGTTTTGTTTGTCCGGTACGAACATTGATTTTGAAAGGTAAGACCCACAAATTTTATAAACTACTCGTGTTAAATTATAAGTAAATATGTTGTAGATAATGAATGTGTACTAGTAAACTACTATAATCAACTTTTTTTATACCAAAAAACATATGATGACAATGTCCGCGTTATACGTAACGTCCAGGACGTGACGTGATGTATTATGTGGACTAAAAACGTTACGTACTGGACTCGTAAAGATGCGTTCATACTGTCTTGTGCAATTTAATATAAATTAAAAATATAATCCACCCAGAGAGGTAAACTCATTACCTTTATAGGATCTAGTCACCTCATGGTGAGCAGGTTTCCTTATTATGTTATAAATATCCTATTTAGACTAGCGATATAGAGGGTGAACCCTAACATTCCTCACATCCTCGGCACTTCCTTACAAATTAATTTATTCCTACTCAGGTAAATTATGCCGTTGACTGGAGCCGAGAGAGACAAAAACAACGGCGATATGGAC
Organism: Phragmatobia fuliginosa; assembly: GCA_932526445.1. Classification (NCBI taxonomy): domain Eukaryota; kingdom Metazoa; phylum Arthropoda; class Insecta; order Lepidoptera; family Erebidae; genus Phragmatobia; species Phragmatobia fuliginosa. Next base: position 5,733,907 of record OW052064.1, on the reverse strand, counting down.
AAAAACAAAGAAAATGAAGAAAAATACAACAAATATAAAAAGAATGAAGTCGAAAGACTGAAGAACATAAACTCAAGGTAAGTGAACTAAATAAGGAAGAAAAGGAAAAAAGACGGTGAACGAAATTCAAGGTTCCGCAGGCGAGAAATAATACTACTGTTGTTATCAACAAATATGTATATTCTCAGGACAGAATATGTTCTACAAAAAAATAACACCTTCTTAAAACTATTTATAATGTTGCTGTTAATGAACCGCTAGCGCGATGCAACAAAACCTTACAGCGCCATCTGTCGAGCACACTGGTAAACAAATTCTAAAAACAACTTATATTTAACTAAATTTACATTATAATAGTACTTATTTATATCTTACATTATATTTATTTCTTGTGTATATCTATATATTAATATGTACAACAGCTTATCTGGACATACCGCCCACCAAGGACAATATGCAGTATGTCCTTTTATCCGCCCACCATGCGACTACACTAATCATAATTTTATTGACTCGTTACAGGTAACAGACACAACTTAGACGTAGGTCTTTTAATTACAGTGCCTTTAGTACGTACTGTAACTACACGTGTGATTCTATCCGGACCTGGATGTTTTTGTTCAATTTTGCCTAGCAACCATCTACCAGGAGGCATATCATCCTCTTTTATTAAAACTACGTCCCCTACGGATGGTTCTGGATTCTGATATTCCCATTTGTGTCTCTGCAAAAATTGGTGAAGATAATCTTGCGACCAACGGCGCCAAAAATCCTGCATCATTCTCTGGTGGAGTTGCCATCGCCGTAGACTACATAGGTTGGAATGCTCATAATTAAAATCGGGAACTACAACGAGTGGTTCACCCACCAGGAAATGACCAGGAGTTAGTATAACAAGATCATTTTCGTCCTCTACGTATGACAATGGCCTCGAATTGAGACATGCCTCGATTTGAGCCAATACGGTGCCCAACTCTTCATACGTCAACGTAGAGGTGCCAATTACTCTCTTGAGATGAAATTTTGTCGACTTAATACCTGCCTCCCATAATCCACCAAAATTTGGAGCGCGAGGCGGAATGAAATTCCATTGTGTCCCATTGTTCGCGAGATACTCAGCCAATTCATGCTTAAACGTTGACCTTTCTTCATTGAATAGACATCGCAACTCGCGAGCAGCTCCTACAAAATTGGTAGCGTTATCGCTATATAGCTCGGCGCATCGTCCACGTCTTGCTATAAACCTCCGAAAGGCTGCTAAAAAACCCTGTGTAGTCAAATCACTGACTGCTTCCAAGTGCACTGCTCGTGTCGACATGCATACAAATAAAGCTACGTAACCCTTATACGACTTGTTTCCTCTACCCTTTGAAACCCTTATATTTATAGGCCCAGCGTAATCTAAGCCACTTTTGAGAAAGGGTTTATTCGATGTCACTCGAGATGAGGGCAGCTGTCCCATAAGTTGGGCCGTTGCTTTACTAGAGTAGCGGATACATACTACACATCCTCTGCAATACCTTTTGACCAACACTTTAATACCCACAATCCAATACATTGATCGTAGAAATGTTATCATGAGTTGTGGCCCACCATGCATGGTCTTTTGATGTGCGTCTGCAATTAAGAGTTTTGTTAACGCCGATTCTTTCGGAATAAGAATCGGATGCTTCTCATTAAAATCTAGCTTAGACATTTCTAGTCGCCCACCTACTCTTATTATACCTTTTGCATCCACAAATAAGTTTAGTGATTTAAAATGCTTTCGTTTTTTGGATAGAAATCCCTTATCCCTCAATTCCTCCAACTCCAAAGTTAGTTCTTCTTCTTGACACCTCCTGATACATAGCTCTCTCGCCTCATCGATTTCATGTTTTGCTAAATGAGTAGTGCTGTGCTTCGATGTACATGCCTTCCTAAGATTCAAAAATCTACGACAGTAAGCGACTACACGGATAAGCTTGGTTAAAGACGAGAACCTCTGCCAAAGAGGAAAGTCAAGGACCGCTGTATGGGTTTTACTTTGTTCTAACGTCGTAAGTAGGTGCTGTGGTCTCCTGAAGCTTATCACTTCCTGTGACATCAATTCCGGACCATTTATCCACATGGCTGTTGCTGCGAGCTGGGCCGGGAAAACTCCACGAGATGCACAGTCAGCTGGGTTTTCCTTAGACGGTATGTGAGACCAGTGCTGAGTATCAAGAGTGGTTAAAATCTCCGATACCCTGTTGGCTACGAAGGTTTTCCAGCGGCTGGGGTGATGATTCAGCCAAGCCAGTACAACTTCACTATCTGTATAAGCATGCAGATTAGCTTTAGGTATTCCTAAAACTTCAGCTACCTCTGCCATAAGCTTGGACAACAGAACTGCAGCGCAAAGTTCGAGTCTAGGAATCGAGACCTGTTTGATAGGAGCAACTTTTGTTTTGGCTGTCAATAAAGACACTCGAATGTTCCCCATGTCATCCAACACCCTCAAATACACAACAGCAGCGTAAGCCATTTTCGACGCATCTGCGAATCCATGCAACTCAGATTTTGCTGAATTACACGTATGTAACCATCGCGGGATCCTAATATCTACCAAAGCAGGTAAGTTTTGACGGTAAGTTACCCATTCGTGTAATAAATTCGCTGGAACTTCCTGGTCCCACTCGACTCCTGCCAGCCACAGCTTTTGGATTAATATCTTGGCTACAATTATACAAGGCGCTAACCAACCAAGCGGGTCGAATAACCGGGAAATGTCCGAAATTATTTTTCTTTTCGTAGCAGGTTCATTTAGCGGAGCAAGATCAACGGTGTACTGAAAGACGTCTTCCCGTGGATTCCAGGTAAGCCCCAGAATTTTTGTTATGTCATCTGACTTTATCCGTAACTCTTCTACCTGACTGTTATTCTTTTTTCTGATTTGATCTAATAATTTCTCACTATTACTTCGCCATTTTTGAAATTCAAAACCTCCCTTAGCCAAAACCCTAGTCAATTCTTGATAAATATTAAAACACCCTTCCACATTATCAGCTCCTGTCATGAGATCATCCATGTAGAAGTCTTCTAAAATGATTCTAGAGATCTCCGAACTATTCTGACACTCATCATAAGCTAGCTGTTGCAGTGCCCGTACGGCCAAATATGGTGCTGAAGCAGTGCCGAATGTTACGGTAACCAACTCGAATTTTTCCAAATCCTTTTCAGGACTCTCTCTCCAAACTATGCGCTGAAATGGAGTATCCTTTTTGTTCACTAATACCTGCCGATACATTTTTACAATATCTGCGACTAGGCATACTTTAAACTTCCTCCAGCACATAATAGTATGACGTAGTTCAGCTTGTAAGGGTGGGCCAATCATTAGATTATCATTTAGCGATCTTCCATTTGTCCCCTTACAGGAAGCATCAAACACAACTCGCACCTTCGTTGTGTCCTTATCCTCCCGGATAACTGCGTGGTGAGGTAAGTAAACAGCGTTTTTATTACCTTTTCCTAATTCATCAATTTTTTTCATATGATTCAGTTCTAAATATTCATTTATGACTTTAGTGTAATCTTCTTTTAATTTAATGTTTCGTGATAATTTAAACTCTAATCCTTTAAATCTTTTTTCAGCTATCTTTTTAGACTCACCATATCTGCAGTCCGGGTCAGCGTCCCGGAAGGGCAAACGTACAATGTATCGCCCATCTTCATTACGTTTTGTAGTAGCCTTAAAAAACTCCTCACATCTAGACTCTTCTTCCGTGAGCCTCTTTATATTGGAAGTTGGTTCGGATTCCAGCTCCCAGAACTTCCTTAACAGCTCATCAGCGTTAACGCCTGCTGGCAATACAGCTATATGAGAATGGACAAGTGTTGAGTTATCCACCTCAGAAACGCCAGATAGTATCCACCCAAAGGCAGTATCCTGCGCCAGTAGGGATCCACTAGAATGCCGGTTAATGCCCTCCTTGATGATTTGACTGTATACCTCAGCACCTAATAAAATATCTATTTTATTAGGCCTGTAGTAGTCAGGGTCGGCCAAATCATCAACCGATAGATTTACCCATTCTACCCTAGATACCTTCGCAACTGGGAGAAGGGACGTAACCGACTTCAACACATAGGCCTTAACCTCAATCCGAAACTGTGGATCAATTCTCGACCTTATTTTAACGTAAACTGTGGACCTTGATACCACAGTTTTAGCGCTACCTACACCTGTTATAGTGTGATTAACCGCGATCTTTTTTAAGCCTAGGTACTGAACCATACTCTCAGTAATAAAAGATCCTTGCGATCCTTGGTCTAACAAGGCTCTAACCATACGGAAACTCCCGTCTTTTGACTCAGCTTGCACGATTGCTGTGGTTAATAAAACTGTTTTATTACAGTTTCCTGTCGAAAGGCAAGAGACTACTGGCTCGTTAGACCCCTCCGCTTGCGCGGTATACTTGAGACTGCCTGAAGCAGCTTCCTCCTTATTCGAACTAGTCGAAAAGGAGTTCTCCTGAACTGATTTCTCCCCTACAGAACCAGAAACTCCACTAGGATGTAATAATGAATGGTGGCGGCGTTTGCACACCTGACACCGGACAATGTTCTTACAGTACTTAGCAGAATGGTTACTATTCAAACATATGAAACACAATTTTTTATCCATGGCAAAATCACGTCGAGTCTGATTTGATTCCCTGCCAAATGCTTTACAAGAAGTAATTTTGTGATCTGCAGAACAGTACGCACAAGGCCCAGTAGACTTAGATTTTATAATATGAAATGACCTACTTACAACCTTTTTCTCAATGCGTGGCTTGGTGTCTAAGTTTTCTAAACCTCTAAAACGACCTGTTAAAAATTCAGAAAATTGTCCAAATGTAGGCAATTCATCGCCCTGTTCTGAAGATACCTGTAATTCCCAAGCCTTTTTAGTGACAGGATCTAGTTTTGCACTAATGATATGTATAATTATAATATCCCACGAGGATACATCAACCCCTAAGGCTTTAATGGAATCTAAACATTCGGCAGTTGTATTTATTAACTCTCTAATCTCTGATGCAGATTCTGATGTCAATGACCTTTGATTTAATAAACGCTTAAGCATACCAGTCGCCAGAAATTTCCTATTATTATACATTTTATGTAGTTTTTCCCAAGCATTTTCATAAACCTTAATATTACGTAACAATTGTTCCGCTTCCCCAGTCAGATGCCCTTTTAAGTAAAATAACTTTTGTGCATCATCCAGAGATTTATCTTCGTGCACTAATCCTATAAACAAATCTCTAAGGTCTGCCACTCTGAATATTTACCAGAGAACATCGGAATTTTTATTTCTGGCAATTTGACTCTACGTGCTACTTTTTCACTATGACAACAGGACTGCTGGCTCGACAAAGAATTCTTAAAAGTATCCTGACTTAGCATTTCTTTCAATTCGGCTTTAAAATGTACATAGAATTCCTCAACACTGTCGTAAACATCGTTTTTATAATATTCAGAACTAGAATATTCCGACCTTTTAACTGTGCTTATTATTTCAGCATGAGTTTTTGTGAATAATGCCCATTGTTGGTCTAAATTATCGATTCTTGTTTCGATATATGAAACCGTTAATCGTTCCTTTGGGGACTTTTTAAAATTAGTCTTAGCTTTGAACATTTTCATTTTAATGTCCTCCTGCAGGGCGTTAAACGATTCCATTTTTAATTCTGTTTATTTTATCTTCCAAGTTTCTATTTAAAAAACACAAAATCAATGTACAAATATTTCACAATAAAACAACTGACTAAATTCAAAATAAAACAAATAAATAAAAAGACAACTATTGTTGTACGTACACACTTAAGAAATTTAATCACCCAATCGAAATTTTTCTAAGTCTAAATAAAATCTTTAAAATTTTACAAGTGTTTGAAACTTATAAAAATCTGACAAAAATCGGGCATAGACTCCCCGTCTCAACCACTTTTACTTAAAACTAACACAAGTCCAAACTAATTTAAAATTATTCTAAGTCCAAATAAAATCTTAAAATTTTTACAAGTGTTTGAAACTTATAAAAATCCAGCAAAAATCGGGCATAGACTCCCCGTCTCAACCACTTTTTACTTAAATCTAATACAAGTCTAAACTACTTAAAATTATTCTAAGTCCAAATCTTCACTACGGCTAAATTTACTAAGTTTCACTAGTCTTGATTTTAAAGTTCCAATTTGAATGCACTTTTTTTCATTAGTTTGCAAATTGCTAAGTTTATCTACTCCAACAAATAAGGTTTAAAATGTACGCACAGTTTTTCACAGCACTCACTGTCACAATTTTGCGCCCGCTCCTTTTCAATCCCTTTAGCGCTGTGCTCCGCCTTCTGCCAAGGTCCTCTTGTACGTCCGTCTCCAGATGCGGCGATCTGGTACCTCCAACACGATGACACCTTTCCTGGCGCCGAGCTGTGGGGTTGCTCTGGACAGCGATCCACTATCCAGTAATGACGTAGAGGGTAGTAGCCACTACCACCACTGGTGACTACAAAACACGTCCAGTCTTCCGGCACGTAAGGACCATGAACGAAATTCAAGGTTCCGCAGGCGAGAAATAATACTACTGTTGTTATCAACAAATATGTATATTCTCAGGACAGAATATGTTCTACAAAAAAATAACACCTTCTTAAAACTATTTATAATGTTGCTGTTAATGAACCGCTAGCGCGATGCAACAAAACCTTACAGCGCCATCTGTCGAGCACACTGGTAAACAAATTCTAAAAACAACTTATATTTAACTAAATTTACATTATAATAGTACTTATTTATATCTTACATTATATTTATTTCTTGTGTATATCTATATATTAATATGTACAACAGCTTATCTGGACAGACGGAAAATTTGGAGATAACAAAAAAGGAATAAAAGGGAAAATAAAAAAGTAAATAATACTAAGCCAGCTGTTCCAGTGACAGTGCCAGAGATGCAAGATAATACAAAATTGAAGAAAAAACAGAGATTGAATTACCGAAATTATAAAAGATATCAAAGGACATTAAAAACTTGTGAAAGGTTAAAGAAAGTTATTAGTAGTTTAAGTAAAAATAGATTTCGCCTAGAGACTAAACACAAAAAGATGATTGAGCTATTGGAAAATGAAAAAGTTACTCTAAAAGAAGACCAAACAATCACGCATAATTACCTACTTATTGGTTCCCTATTTTATTTTTGTTACTACTTATTTGACATTTTTTTGTATCTGTTGGATTTTTTTGTAAGTTAAGAAGTATTGTTACCTACTTAATGTGAAAATGAAACTAAGATAGACTTGAATCCCCTAAGTTTTTTGTAAAATATATTTTTAAAATGCTCAAATCAAAACAGTCTGTGATATTGACTAATTTTATAGAAATAAGTACAGTAAGTGATGTGACTTAAATAATATGTCACATCACGACGTGTTTGAAATGTTGAATAATATTGTATTGTTTCTAAAATGACTAGAAATTGTGCTCGTTGTAAACATAGCTTTATAGTTCCTAAACGTAACGACTGTTGTCCACATACGTAACTGTCCTGTTTTGGCTGTTATAGTTTTTATTTTTTTATGAAAAAACCTTTGGGAGTTATGTTTTTGTTAATATATATTAAATGTCTTTTTGTTATTTTTTATATTTAAAAAAACTTACCTATAATGTTAGTCTTTCAGAATAGTTATTTATTCACAAAGTTTGATAGTCCAGAGTGCCATTTAGTTACGTACAAGACATATTTTATATTTTAAACAGCACTAAGGGGCAAGATATCACAAAGTGGTATTAAATTTTAGAAGATTTTTATGTTGTTGATTAATTATAAATAAAGCTGATTAACTTTGATATGATTGAGTTATTATTTACTTTGAATGAAAATGTAACGTACAAGACCCCTGTATTGGCAACCCTCACTATAATAATACATTAAATAGAAATTATACTCATTTATTTATTTATTTATTTATTTATTTATTTTCTGTACATGCAATCTTATAAGCTAACAGACTTTATATCCAAAACACTTACAAGACTAAACTTTGGAAACTAAATTACAGACTATTAAAATACATTTATTGATGTCAAAGTTTGAGATTGTAAAAAAAAAAAAAAAACTAAATGTATTAAAAAGAATTAATTATAACAAAATCGAAATGTCAGTGAAATTATATAAAAACCTAATATATGTCGTTATTTAAAATTATATTAAATTTATTACATAAATGTCCCAATCCGTCGGCAAATAGGTCTAGTTCGTGGTGCCGAGCAAGTATGTCACCTATATTGCGCAGAACACGGGTGGTGGGCGCGTTTCGTCCTCGCTCGGTGCGCGCGGTGGGCTGCTCCAGCAGCCGCGGGCGTCGGCGCGGCGCTATCTGTCCTTCCGCGCTCGCTGATATGTTCCCGGGTACCAGGATGCGAACTCGCTCTAGTATTTGGGGACTATCAATTTTATTATAAATGATCGACAGATACTGTGTGACTTGAGACATAGCCCTTCTAAATTTCAACGTCTCCATGTCTACCATACCCAAGACAAATAAAGATGGGTAGAGGTAGGGATAGTATCCGTACTGTTTCTTATACATCCATCGAGCAAATTTACGTTGAATTTTTTCGATCATGAGGACATATTTTTCCTCATAAGGATTCCAGACAACAACACCATATTCTAGTTTGCTACGTACAAAAGCATTGTATAATACTTTTGCAACCTCTATGTTGTCAAACTGCGATGCAGTCCTCATGACAAACCCTAAAGTTTTATGTGCTGATTTGCAAATTTGAGTCATGTGCGCATGAAAGTCCAATTTGCAATCCAATAACAGTCCCAAATCCCTAATTTCATAAACCCTATTCAGAGAAGCGCCTGCTAATTCATAATTTGTGGTCAAGGGCTGTGATTTCCGTGAAAAGGTTATTATTTTACACTTGAGGTTGTTAAATGGCAGGTGGTTGTCTTGACTCCACTTAGATACCGCATCAATATCTCTCTGTAATGCCTGAGTGTCAACCTTAGTTTCAACACCCAAACTCAATTTAAGATCATCCGCCTATAGCAGACACTCGGATGTCAAAACAACTTCCGGTAGATCGTTGATAAATATCACGAATAACAAAGGTCCTAACGTACTGCCCTGACTTACTCCTGACCTTGTAAAGTAGTCTCCAGAGTCATATCCGCGCAACCTCACATATTGCCTACGATTATTGAGGTAACAGGAAAAAAATCTCAGGAGCTTTGGCGTAAATCCCATAGTTGCCAATTTTTGCAATAGTCTATCATTGTCCACCAAGTCGAATGCCTTTCGGAAGTCAAAGTAGGCTGAATCAACCTGTTTACGCCTATCCATCTGCAAGCACACATAGTCAGCATGCGCGACTAAGTTGGTGGTAGTGGAGCGAGCGCTACGAAACCCATGTTGACTGTTGTGTATTAGGTGACAGATTTGATCATTAATGCGATCACTTAGGATAGCCTCAAAGATTTTGGCAAATACGGACAGGACTGCAATAGGCCTGAAGGAACAAACATTCGTGCCTTCCTCTCCCTTAGGAACAGGAGTGACCCTAGACAACTTCCAGCTATTGGGATATCGTGACTGACTTAGGGCAAGGTTAAAGAGATATAGTAGTGGCTCTCCAAGAACCGATATACAATCGCAGGCCAGAAATACAGGAACTCCATCTGGTCCACTAGATGATCGTGGCTTGAGGCGCCTCACTGCTTTTCTCAGATCTACCTCATCAACTGCCGTGATAGAGACGGAGGCTGCATCGCGACAGTTATATCCAGCTTTAGCAGCCATATCCGGGCATAATAAGGGTTTATCTGGGCGGAATACCGATGCAAAATATCTAGCAAAGGCGTCAGCTGCTGCTTGATCCCTTACCTCAGTATTTTCATAAATAAACGTATCTATGTTCCTCCTATCTTTTTTCTTCTCTTTTACATATTTCCAAAATTCGAGAGGGTTGTCAGTCATTTTTCTTTGTAGTACTGTCATATATTTCCGATATTCATAGTCAATTAATTTTTTCACTCTATCTCTATAGTATTTAAACATAGCCTTGTTGAATTCTTTACCCTCCTTTTTAAATTTTTTGTGATGGAAGTGCTTATTTTGTATATTTTTTATTATTTCTGCGTTATACCATTTTGGATATAAGTATCGCCGATTATATGCACCATGCTTTTTGAATGGTACAAATTGACTTATGCTTTCATTTAATTTATCGTAAAACAACTGAGTAGCATTATTAACATCACTTGCTGTTAATAAATCAGACCAATCTATCTCATTCAATGCACCATACAGACCTCGATAATCAGCCTTCCACCAATTCCAGTCATGACTGGCTGCCGAACCAGCTGTCACTTGTTGCGGAGATGGTGTCATCGATGACATCTCGACGGATGGAAATCTTATTAATATATCTAGCATAGGATGGTACTGGTCAATATCCACAAGAGGGTCCTCACCGAGGGACACCGCTATTTGATTGTGTTCAAAACTGCCGAGCACAAGATCAAGCATACCACCGCGACTGTTTAAGATTGTGTTATATTGCTTCAGTGAGCAAAATTCACAAAAAAAATCAAAGTTAGTTTTTATATCACGACTACAAGAGTTTAAATTAAAGTCACCTAGGATTAGAACATTCATGTCAGGGTAGGTACAAATCACATTTTCTATACACGTCAACATATAACATTGTTTGATTATGGTTTTTCTTAAACCTTAGTTCATTGTCAATGTCTACATTTCATCGTTTATTTAAAATTTTGTTATGAAAATAAATGGACATCCTGTACGTAACGGAGAAAAATTTTGAAAAACGCCCGCAAATCAATTTAATAGTTCTTGAACGGTGGATGTGGCTAAAGAATCATTTTTCTAAACCTTAAGGTCACTTCAGAAAATAATAAGAAACTGATATTGATTTTCACATTTTAGAATTTATTTTAGAATAGGTACAGAGAATTAAAAAGCAATGATTTTATCAAATTACTAAGCCATGCTGTAGTTCTCGAACAATCTACGGAATAAATAAATTTTACAACACAATTTTCAATTTAAAATAATACTGTCATTCTTAAAAAATAATCCAAACTTTATAAATTAAACCTACCAGTTACACATAAAAAAAGTTGCATATCTGAGCTTACTCATTCAACAATAGTTTCCTATTATTTTCTGAAGTGACCTTGTGGTTTAAGAAATAATTCTTGTAGGGACATCCACCGTTCAAGAAAAATGCCGGACTCGGCAAAAAATGCCGGACCCGGAATAGCTTCATATATTATAACTTGTACAGCCACTAGCCCTTGGGCGTTTTTCAAAATTTTGCTCCGTTACGTACAGAATGTCCATTTATTTTCATAACAAAATTTTAAATAAACGATGAAATGTAGACATTTACAATGAACTAAGGTTTAAGAAAAACCTTAATCAAACAATGTTAAATGAGTATAATTTCTATTTAATGTATTATTATAGTGAGGGTTGCCAATACAGGGGTCTTGTACGTTACATTTTCATTCAAAGTAAATAATAACTCAATCATATCAAAGTTAATCAGCTTTATTTTTAATTAATCAACAACATAAAAATCTTCTAAAATTTAATACCACTTTGTGGAATCTTGCCTCTTAGTGCTGTTTTAAATATAAAATATGTCTTGTACGTAACTAAATGGCACTCTGGACTATCAAACTTTGTGAATAAATGGGCGTTTTTCAAAATTTTGCTCAGGACTATTTTGCTATGTCCTACGAGTTTGACCATTGATTAAAAGGCAAAAATGTAGGAAGTGAGTATCAAATTATTTTATGTTAGGGTAAAATGTTTAACTTACTGTGAAAAAAAAGATAAACATAAGACATAAGCGGAAAACATATTTTAATATTTAATAAAATACCAAATATTATCCTACTTTTTTATGTGTCCTTCATCATATCCTGGATTTTGATTACGTATTTTGGAGAATATATAAGCTATATTTGGATATCTATAGTATTACTCGAATGAAATAACTCATTTTATTTGTTTTTAAATAAAATATAATAAGGTTGTAGTATATTTTTCTAATTTAAATACTGAAATTATCGGATTTAAAAAACTGGCCACAGCGGACAGTCCGGTTACGTAACGGTATGATTTTATAAAGAATAACAATAACATTGTATTTGGCTCTAACTATTTTTAAGCAATGCCATATTGACAATGTTTTTATCATTCATTAGTTCTTTTCCTTTGAATTAAAACTGAAGAAATTCAATCGTCAACACTTGCGGTCCGTGACGTCTGCTTGCGACGGTCTGTTTTGTTTGTCCGGTACGAACATTGATTTTGAAAGGTAAGACCCACAAATTTTATATACTACTCGTGTTAAATTATAAGTAAATAAGGGAAAGTGGTCACCCTTCGTACGCGAGGCACATTCGTACAGTAAACATAACAAAAAAACGAAAAGTCATACGAACACGAGTTTTCTTGTGTGCGTAGACATACCAACCGCCAAGCTGTATAGCAAATGTCACGCCAGTCGCGCCAATCAGTAAGCGCAGTCAAGTCTTAACGTGTTTTTGCGCGTCTGAAGTATTTTTTTTGGGTATGTTTAGAATCGTATTGTAACTAGAATATTTAAGCTTTCGACAAAATAGTGATGATGTATTCATGTTAACATCATTTATTCTGGGTTTTAATCACGAATATTTCTCCATCTAAATTCTAATTATTATAAAGTTGTTTTTTTTTGTTCTGCACGACTTGGGCTAGGTTCGGACAGTACTATGTGTGGCACATTCGTACGCGTACGAATGCTCCCCCTTAGAATATATTTAAGTAAAATACAGCGAGAATGTGGAATTCGTATTTTCTTTAGTTATATATAGTGTCAACCTATCGCCGTCCACTGCTGGAGGAAGGTCTCCCCCAAGGAACGCCAACCATCCCGGTCTTGGGCAGTCCGCATCCATCCGCCGCCAGCCACCTTCCTCAAATCGTCGGTCTATCGTGCCGCAGGGCGTCCTACACTACGTTTGCCTAATCGCGGTCTCCACTCTAACACCTTTCGGCTCCAGCATCTATCAGTCCGTCTAGAGACATGTCCGGCCCACTTCCACTTCAGCGTGCTGATTTTCCATGCGATGTCGGTAACTCTAGTTCTCCGTCGAATAATCACGTTACGTATTTTAACAGACAGAGAGATAGCCAGCTTCGCACGCTCCATCGCACGCTGAGCTACTTTTAATTTATGGACCAGTCCGATAGTGAGTGTCCACGTCTTGGCTCCGTATGTCATTACGGGTAGGACGCACTGGTTGTAGACTTTGGTCAGTGATTGAGGTATTGGTGACTCAAAAATATGATGTAGCTTCCCGTATGCCGCCCAGCCCAGACGTATCCTTCTGTCGGCTTCCAGATCGAAGTTGTGATTGGATGATTTGGCCAAGGCAAATGTATTTTTGCACAACTTTGATAGCAGCGCCATTTACGGATACGGTTAGTTAAATATATAACTTTCTAAATACAGTTTTAAAATACAAAAATATAAGAAAAATTTAAATATACATATATCGCTTTGCTTTGATTTATTAGGAATATTATATCTAATACATTAAAATATTTGGTTGTAGAGTTATGGTGCGAAACTACGTAAAAAAGAGAACGCGAGCCCACATGAAGCGTCCATAAATTCAGCAGTTGGGGAAGTAGTGAAAGACCTTTGTCCTATAGACAAGCCGCATTGAAATACAACATCAAAACATCAACCTTAGAATGCCGACTGAAAAAATTTAGAAATGAAATTAACAAAACTGGACCCTCACGTACTTTTCAATCCAAATTTACTAGTCTGGAAGACACTTTGTGTGATTTGCAAATTGTTGTTCTGAGTCTGGATGTTCTTTGTGTCCGTTTCATGTATGTTTGTAAAGTCCCCCGCGACACAGGATTTATATTCCTAATGCGGGAGTTGTCTTTATAAGAAAAAAAAAAAATAAAAAAAAAATTACTAATAACTTTCTTTAACCTTTCACAAGTTTTTAATGTCATTTGATATCTTTAATAATTTCGATAATTCAATCTCTGTTTTTTCTTCAATTTTGTATTATCTTGCATCTCTGGCACTGTCACTGGAACAGCTGGCTTAGTATTATTTACTTTTTAATTTTCCCTTTTATTCCTTTTTTGTTATCTCCAAATTTTCCGTCTTTTTTCCTTTTCTTCCTTATTTAGTTCACTTACCTTGGGTTTATGTTCTTCAGTCTTTCGACTTTTTTCTTTTTATATTTGTTGTATTTTTCTTCATTTTCTTTGTTTTTGTCCATATCGCCGTTGTTTTTGTCTCTCTCGGCACCAGTCAACGGCATAATTTACCTGAGTAGGAAGAAATTAATTTGTAAGGAAGTGCCGAGGATGTGAGGAATGTTAGGGTTCACCCTCTTTATCGCTAGTCTAAATAGGATATTTATAACATAATAAGTAAACCTGCTCACCATGAGGTGACTAGATCCTATAAAGGTAATTACCTCTCTGGGTGGATTATATTTTTAATTTATATAAAAATTGCACAAGACAGTATGAACGCATCTTTACGAGTCCAGTACGTAACGTTTTTAGTCCACATAATACATCACGTCACGTCCTGGACGTTACGTATAACGCGGACTTGTCATCACATGTTTTTTTGGTATAAAAAAAGTTGATTATAGTAGTTTACTAGTACACATTCATTATCTACAACATATTTACTTATAATTTAACACGAGTAGTATATAAAATTTGTGGGTCTTACCTTTCAAAATCAATGTTCGTACCGGACAAACAAAACAGACCCGTCACGCACGTCACGGACCGCAAGTGTTGACGATTGAATTTCTTCAGTTTTAATTCAAAGGAAAAGAACGGAGGAATGATAAAAACATCGTCAATATGGCATTGCTTAAAAATAGTTAAGAGCCAAAGACAATATTATTGTTATTCTTTATAAAATCATACCGATACGTACAGGACTGTCCGCTGTGGCCAGTTTTTTAAATCCGATAATTTCAGTATTTATATTAGAAAAATATACTACAACCTTATTATATTTTATTTAAAAATAAATATAATGAGTTATTTCATTCGAGTAATACTAAAGATATCTAAATATAGCTTATATATTCTCCAAAATACGTAATCAAAATCCAGGATATGATGAAGGACACATAAAAAAGTAGGATAATATTTGGTATTTTATTAAATATTAAAATATGTTTTCCGTTTAAGTCTTATGTTTATCTTTTTTTTTACAGTAAGTTAAACATTTTACCCTAACGTAAAATAATTTGCTACTCACTTCCTACATTTTTGCCTTTTAATCAATGGTCAAACTCGTAGGACACGGCAAAATAGCCCTGAGCAAAATTTTGAAAACCATATGTCAACAAAAACATAACTCCCAAAGGTTTTTTCATAAAAAAATAAAAACTATAACAGCCAAAACAGGACAGTTACGTATGTGGACAACAGTCGTTACGTTTAGGAACTCTAAAGCTATGTTTACAACGAGCACAATTTCTAGTCATTTCACAATATTATTCAACATTTCAAAAACGTCGTGATGTGACATATTATTTAAGTCACATCACTTACTGTACTTATTTCTATAAAATTAGTCAATATCACAGACTGTTTTGATTTGAGCATTTTAAAAATATATTTTACAAAAAACTTAGGGGATTCAAGTCTATCTCAGTTTCATTTTCACATTAAGTAGGTAACAATACTTCTTAACTTACAAAAAAATCCAACAGATACAAAAAAATGTCAAATAAGTAGTAACAAAAATAAAAGCGGCCAAGTGCGAGTCGGACTCGCCCATGAAGGGTTCCGTATCAGCAAGTAACACCATATAAAAGTTCTTGCAGTTCGTTGTAACTTTCATCGATGTTTTTATACTAGTGTATTGATTGGATGAAAGGTAAATTGCGTGTTACGATTTATGACGTATTAAAAAAAAACTACTCACTAGATTTCGTTCAAACCAATTTTTATTGGTAGTTTGCATGGTAATGTACAACATATATTTTTTTTGGTTTTATCACTCTCTTAGTTTAGAATTTAGAGGGGGGGGACACACATTTTTCCACTTTGGAAGTGTCTCTCGCGCAAAATATTCAGTTTAGGAAAAAATGATAATAGAAACCTCAACATCATTTTTGAAGACCTATCCATAGATACCCCACACGTATAGGTTTGATGAAAAAAAAATTTTTGAGTTTCAGTTCCAAGTATGGGGACCCCCATAAGGTATTGGTTTTTTTCTAGTTTTATGTAAAAATCTTAATGCGGTTCACAGAATACATCGACTGACCAAATTTCAACAGTATAGCTCTTATAGTTTCGGAAATAATTGGCTGTGACATACGGACGGACAGACAGACAGACAGATAGACAGACAGACAGACAGACAGACAGACAGACAGACTTGACGAATCTATAAGGGTTCCGTTTTTTGCCATTTGGCTACGGAACCCTAATAAAATAGGGAACCAATAAGTAGGTAATTCTGCGTGATTGTTTGGTCTTCTTTTAGAGTTACTTTTTCATTTTCCAATAGCTCAATCATCTTTTTGTGTTTAGTCTCTAGGCGAAATCTATTTTTACTTAAACTACTAATAACTTTCTTTAACCTTTCACAAGTTTTTAATGTCCTTTGATATCTTTTATAATTTCGGTAATTCAATCTCTGTTTTTTCTTCAATTTTGTATTATCTTGCATCTCTGGCACTGTCACTGGAACAGCTGGCTTAGTATTATTTACTTTTTTATTTTCCCTTTTATTCCTTTTTTGTTATCTCCAAATTTTCCGTCTTTTTTCCTTTTCTTCCTTATTTAGTTCACTTACCTTGAGTTTATGTTCTTCAGTCTTTCGACTTCTTTCTTTTTATATTTGTTGTATTTTTCTTCATTTTCTTTGTTTTTGTCCATATCGCCGTTGTTTTTGTCTCTTTGGGCACCAGTCAACGGCATAATTTACCTGAGTAGGAATAAATTAATTTGTAAGGAAGAGCCGAGGATGTGAGGAATGTTAGGGTTCACCCTCTTTATCGCTACTCTAAATAGGATATTTATAACATAATAAGGAAACCTGCTCACCATGAGGTGACTAGATCCTATAAAGGTAATGAGTTTACCTCTCTGGGTGGATTATATTTTTAATTTATATTAAATTGCACAAGACAGTATGAACGCATCTTTACGAGTCCAGTACGTAACGTTTTTAGTCCACCTAATACATCACGTCACGTCCTGGACGTTACGTATAACGCGGACTTGTCATTATATGTTTTTTTGGTATAAAAAAAGTTGATTATAGTAGTTTACTAGTACACATTCATTATCTACAACATATTTACTTATAATTTAACACGAGTAGTACCTAAAATTTGTGGGTCTTACCTTTCAAAATCAATGTTCGTACCGGACAAACAAAACAGACCCGTCACGCACGTCACGGACCGCAAGTGTTGACGATTGAATTTCTTCAGTTTTAATTCAAAGGAAAAGAACGAAGGAATGATAAAAACATCGTCAATATGGCATTGCTTAAAAATAGTTAGAGCCAAAGACAATATTATTGTTATTCTTTATAAAATCATACCGTTACGTACAGGACTGTCCGCTGTGGCCAGTTTTTTAAATCCGATAATGTCAGTATTTATATTAGAAAAATATACTACAACCTTATTATATTTTATTTAAAAACAAATAAAATGAGTTATTTCATTCGAGTAATACTAAAGATATCCAAATATAGCTTATATATTCTCCAAAATACGTAATCAAAATCCAGGATATGATGAAGGACACATAAAAAAGTAGGATAATATTTGGTATTATAATAAATATTAAAATATGTTTTCCGTTTAAGTCTTAAGTTTATCTTTTTTTTTACAGTAAGTTAAACATTTTACCCAAACGTAAAATAATTTGATACTCACTTCCTACATTTTTGCCTTTTAATCAATGGTCAAACTCGTAGGACACGGCAAAATAGTCCTGAGCAAAATTTTGAAAACCGCCCCCTTCCGTTAGTTTTACCGGCCCGGCAAATCTGCCTGCCGGTCCGGCGTAGTGGGAACCAGCGCTAAGATTTTATGATACTTCTGTCAAGTTCTGTCTGACATTGACATTATTGATAGGTTGACTTGACCTTATCGTGTCTGGGCTAGAGATGGGTTTCTGCCCGGGCGGATTGGGCACATTGAATAAGCGCCCGATAAATGCCCGTAAATGCCGAATAAATGCCCTTTACCTGGGCAAAAACTTCAATTTACATTTTATTAATTTAAATTGTGTGTAAATATATGTGTATACAGCAAAGAGTAATTAATAAAAAAATATGATATATTCCTGGATATAAATATGTTACTATTTTAGTTTTTTCTTTAAATCTATGATCATGGCCGTATAAAAAAAAACCAAACTGAGTATTAAAGCAGTTCTTTACATGATAATTAGTAATCTGTGACATGAACACAGTATTTTTGTTTCGATAACAATAGTCGATAGTATAAGTATATACCTATTACATGTAAAACTGACTTAATAGACCAGGGTAGAAGCGTCATAAAATCATAAAAAGTGAACATAAATTGTAGTAGGATGAAAGTGATGAAACCCATTGGAAAAGGAGGTGAATATTATAAAAATGGAAGGAAAAATAATTTACGGGCGATCTGAGGTCGGGAAGAGGTAGGGGGGAGGTTTTCAGGGTAAAAACGGTTTATGTCGATTTCCGGCAAAACTACAAATCCTATGAAAAAAAACTTAAAGGCAAAGTTGTAGGTAATAAAAAGATCTACAACTTTTGCATTTGCACTTTTTTTACATAACCTCAAATTTTATGTAAAAAACAAGTTTTTGGTTTTTTCTTTTTATCTTTTACAAATAAAATTATTTTTCAAAAATTTTTGTGAAAACTTACCTTTCTATGTCCTGAATACACCGTAATTTATTTTATTTGAAATATCTATTTTTTCACCTCATTTTGACTTAATACCGAAAAAAAACTTGGTTTAGAAAAGACCTGTGCCGAGCGGTTAAAAACTGGAACTCGCTACCATCCCACGTCTTTCCTTCCCATTATGAACCCGGGTCCTTTAAGAGGGGTGTGAAAAAGCATCTCACAAAGCCGCTATAGTTTGGGTCAGCGTCGCCATACTTCCTCCATCGTAGGCAGTGTGGTGGCCCCCTCTCATGCAGAGTGGACAGAGCATCACCATCAGGCAGAGTGGAGTCACATTGGTTGGCATCAAATAAAAAATGTTGTAAATTAAGACTTAATCTTGCTCAACCTACCGTTATTCAACTTGAACGAGTCGGGTTCAGAATTTGATGATTTTTTCGATGATGTTTATGATGATAAGAGTCAAATTAATACGTCTCATGACGCTCAACCATCAAAATCAACCAGTCGAACCGAATTTTTTGATGTAACGTCTAACATCGACTTAAATGACGATGATAATGAAATTAAAGATTTATATTCTCTTTATTGACACTTGACATACAGGTGAATTTTTGAGACGGGACAGTAAGGGTAGGTACCTTAACCGTTACAGTTACAGGAAAACGCTTTTAGGAGACTATCCATAATTTTTTAAGATATTCTGAACTGCATTTACAGATTTTGGAAAAAATGTACAGCCAGCAAGAAAATTGTCATTTTAAACAAAAACTTTTTTTGATGCCAATCGATCCTGTTTTTTATTAAGATCAAAAGTCTCTACTATACCGAGTGAGGTTTGAGTACTAGAAATGTCAGAAATCGCAAAAAAACTTTTTCCATATATTTGTAAGGAAATAAATCATTTTAATATGTATTTTAGACACAGACAACAGATAACTTACAATTAGATGATCTACGAAATAAATTGGTCAAAATGACCGCCGTTTTAACGAATACATAAGTACAATGGTTTTTGTACTGAGCTAGTGGCAGCTGATAATTTACTTGGATAGATATCATTTAAAATCATTGTTGATGCATCTTTTGTATTAAGCGTATTTTGTAAATAATAGAAACACGGAATCTGCATTGGTTTGGTACGCGAGTAAGTATCGACTGCGACTAGTATCGTGTGGTAATGGTGGAGTTTTATGAAGGTACTCTTAATTCTGCCGTGTATAACGACGTCATTTTAGATAATCTCCAAGAGCAGTTGGATGAATGTCTCTTGACAGAATTGCGAAAAGTTTATTTTCAGCAAGATAGCGTTCCGCCACACAACAGCCGCGTATTTCAGTTTGAATAGGCAGTTCGGGTCACAGTGGATAGGTACACATGGTTCAACCAAGTGGCCACCTCGTAGCCCCGATCTTACGCCTCTCGATATTTTTCCGTGGCGCTATCTAAAACGAAGACTACAAAAAAAAATACAACAGTATTCAGGAGCTGAAAGATGCATTAACAAGGATTTTAAATGATATCTAGCCAAGTAAATAATCAGCTGCTACTAGCTCAGTACAAAAACCAGTGTACTTATGTATTCGTTAAAACGGTAGTCATTTTGACCAATTTATTTCGTAGATCATCTAATTGTAAGTTATCTGTTGTCAGTGTTTAAAATACATATTAAAATGATTTATTTCCTTACAAATATATGGAAAAAGTTTTTTCGCGATTTCTGACATTTCTAGTACTCAAACCTCAGTCGGTATAGTAGAGACTTTTGATTCTAATAAAAAACAGGATCGATTGGCATCAAAAAAAGTTTTTGTTTAAAATGACCATTTTTTTGCTGGCTGTACATTTTTTCCAAAATCTGTAAATGCAGTTTAGAATATCTTAAATAATTATGGATAGTCTTCTTAAAGCGTTTTCCTGTCACTATAACGGTTAAGGTACCTGCCCTTACTGTCCCGTCTCAAAAATTCACCCTGTATACTGTTGAGGACTGATGGTAGTCTCCAAAATGCCTGTTTCATAAAGCGCATGACTTTCGGTCGCGTATTACCAGATTCATAGGCAATTAATTTGGCGATGAGTGTCCTGGATTCAGCAATACGTTTTATTCTACACTGCCAAGCTGCCACTTATTATTATTATTATTGTTCTCTTTATTAAAATCAAAATACTTATTCATTACATTTTTAAATATATAAATTTAAAAAATACATTTAAAAATATAAAAGATAACATCGAATGAAAAAATTAAAAATGTTATTATTATTACACATATTTACAAGAATTGTATTTGTTAATTTTTTACGAATTTTCGACAAAAATACTGAAATGAACTGTGATTATTTGTGATTTTAATTACAAAAATGTATAAATAATAATTAATTATAAGTTTTAATTTACAACATACTGACTTTCATTTAAATTAATAAAGAATAGATTAAGAAAACATTTGTTTTTCACAAAACAAAGGTATTCGTTTTCTCTGCCCAGTGCTCGGGCATTTATTCGGGCGTAAACTTATTTATGCCCAATCTGCCCAGTTTATGCCTTTCCGCCCGTATTTGTTTTTGCCCTCGACCCATCACTAGTCTGGGCTGATGTGCAATGCAAAAATAAACAAAGTTTTTAAAATGTTATTACTAAGTTATTAATAATTTTAATATAGTTTATATCTTTTTAATAAAATTATAATAATGGAGTATATAATGTGCAGGGTATGTCTGTCAACAGAGAAACCAGTGCTACCATTAGACGAAGCTTTTATTATTCAATACAATTTGTTGACCAGCCTTAATGTAAGAACTTAATACTTTTCAATAGACTTATTATATTATATATATATATATATATATATATATATATATATATATATATATATATATATATATATATATACATATATAGAGGCCTATATAATATATAATAAGTTCTTATTTTCAGATATCTATATCGGATGGAATGCCCCAATTTGCTTGTCGAACATGTTTAAAAACTGTAAAACATTTCAAAGATTTCAGGGAGAAATGTATTGAGTCAGAAGCAAAGCTTCAAGAAATTATTTGTCACGTAAGTGTGAAACAAATTATTCCTTTTATTTACCAAAGCCGAAAAGCATCAAAGTTATTAAAATTCATTATTTTAAAGGTACATTTTGAAATCACATGCCAGTATACAATCTAAATTACTTAATTCAACTGCCCCAATAATTCTGCTTTAGAGGTTAAATTATTTTCCTAATAGAAAACCCACCATATTTATCAATGGCTATACCTACACATGAAAAATAATTACAGCTATATCCAACATAATATAGGGCCACAACCATGCACAATCATTTGTATTTGATCATACTATAATACAGAATCAGTAATACAGAATACAGTACAGTAATCAGTAGTACAGAATGTAGTATAATACATAATGATTTATATAAACACATTATATAAACAATAATAATTTATTATATATATTAACTAATAGTGCCCTGGTGGCGCAGTGGTAGTGTATGCGACTGCTGTGCTTAAGTCTCTGGTTCAGATACTGGGTCATACCAAATGTTTGTATGATCTGCAGATATTTCTTTTGGAGTAATTAATCAGAAAAAAGTATATAAGTATTCTACAAGTCAATCTAGCTTTCATGGTACAATCTCTGCTTAGTTTGGAGCTAGATAGTGTTGTGTAAAAAAAACAAGATTTAAATCTGTCATCTAAATATTTTGTACTTAGGCCAAGAGACTTGTGAAAAATCAGTTTTTTTTATTTTACATCCAATCGCTATTAGTGACATGTCTATTAACCAGGGTATGATGCCACAGGATCTATTAATAAAAACTTCTTTATAAGAAAAAAATCCCTAATTTTTCAACTTTAGACCAGTACCGATAATGTTTGAAAACAAAATAAATTATAGTAGGATGAAATCCATTGTAAAAGGAGGAGAATATTACAAAAATTAAAGGAAAAATAATTTACGGGCGATCTGAGGTCGGGAAGGGGAGAGGGGGGGGAACCTTTTAATGGCAAAAATTTTGTATTAGTACTTCACGCTATGCATAACAATAACCCTATTCTGTTTTTAAATCACAGAATTTAAAATTAGAAGATAGTGATATAGAAATAAAGCCAGAGTCTCAGAAAAATGAGAAATTAAAAATAAATGAGGATGCAGTTGAACCAGAAATAAAAACAGAAATAAAAGTGGAAAATGAAACTGAAAGTGATATTGATACAGACAAATTTGATTACACATTTATTGAATATGAGAGTAGTTCAGAGCTCCTTATGAAAGATGAAGAGAGAAGAAATGATAAAGAGGAGAGTCCTACAGGTGAATATAACACAAATTTTAACCATTACTGCTTGGTGATGGACTAAGAATATGCAGTGTCAGGTGTTTTCTATGTTTAATATGTATGTAATTATCAAAAAAAAAATATAAGGTAACACAAGCTCTGCTTAGTTTGGGACTAGATGGCGTTGTGAGTAAGGTGTCCGAAATATTTATTTATTTATATCTGTGTACTATCCTGTCTGGCCAGCTTGATTAGTAGGTCAAAGGGACTATTAAAGGCTGTTATCCATGTGGTGACCAGATTAGGAACATCATCATATTTTAAGTCACCACCCCTTTTTTCCCATAGGTGTCTTAAGAGATGACTAAGGGAGCAAAATATGTAGAACAAAATTATTGCAAAGAGAAGAAAAACTAAACCGTATACCTACTGACCTTCTTGTCAGCATGGTGTAATAGGCCAATTCTTCTATACCAAGAGAAGGCTTATATTCAGCAGTGAGATAGAGCATTTGGTGTTATGATGATATAAGTCATCATTAGCAATGAAATAATAACAAAAAATTAATAAGTGCACATGTTTTTTTTTTTCAGACTTACAAACGAAAAAAATTAAAAAACGCAAAAATAAGGGAAAAATACAGAAAAAACAAGTTAAGTCTACAGAAAAGACTACCCTCACTGAAGACTGGTTCTGTGGTAAATTTAGTTTTAAAATTATAGATATCATAGATTTTGAACATCAATTTTATTGAATTTGAGAGGCATAATAATTTGTCAGGGAATATTACTAGCTATCTATTGGGTGTTTTCACGAGCGTCCCCTAAATTTAAGAGGCCACTTAGAGATATATAACATTTAGTATAATTTTCGTTTTTTACTAACAATGTACTTTAAAATTCAATGTATTTTAAATTTTTATGTTAGGGGGTTCCTAGTAAAGCCACTGTTTAAGTATAGTTGGTA
Organism: Phragmatobia fuliginosa; assembly: GCA_932526445.1. Classification (NCBI taxonomy): domain Eukaryota; kingdom Metazoa; phylum Arthropoda; class Insecta; order Lepidoptera; family Erebidae; genus Phragmatobia; species Phragmatobia fuliginosa. Next base: position 5,709,679 of record OW052064.1, on the reverse strand, counting down.
AAGGTCACAGATCAAGAATAACCAACATCTAGACCAACTGATATTTTATATCCAGTGCAATGATTTAATCACTTAGTGACATACATACATGTTGCACATTCATGAAACGGTTGGCAATAAGGAATATTGTCAATCAAAATCAAAATCAAAGCATTTATTTCAAGTAGGCCAGTTACAGGCACTTTTGAATTGTCGAAACAAAAATGTAGCTACAGTCCCAGTCACAAGACACAAAAACTGTGAAAGTACTGTAGTTGCCCATTCCCTAGCGTAGATCTCTATGGAGAAGAATGGGCAAGAAACTCCATGGACACTCTTTTAAATCAAAATGTTTTTACAAAATCATGGTTACATCATTCATGTTGAGATGGTACATTATGTGAGAACGATGTAGCAAGACGTGCACGTTAAAAGTGTCCATAGTACAACAAAAATACAATTTAAAAATAAAATAATTAATTCAAATAAGCCGTGGCAACTAAGAGATGACCAGTCACAACTGACAGCGCCCGTTCACGAACATGACGCATGGATCCGCACCATTCAACTCAACCATTTTGAAGGGAATCAAATGATCAGACACACGCGCCACCATCAGCGTGACATTTGAGTGAGCATGACATACTCTCAACCGCCAGGGCAGATTCAGGTCAAGAAAAAGAAAAGACGTAGGTTTCCAGTGAATGATAGCTTGAATAGCTTCCTAGTACATAGTACTCACACAATATGGGCTATGCGATTATATAACACTAAAGAGATTGAATCTATACAATGCAAAGAAAGTTGTACAATCTTCAGCAGCTCCAACAATACCATTCAATGCTATCAATTTATGCGCCCCTGTCCTTGTGAAGCAGGACCAGCATTGAGCCAAGCATTTTTATCAGCGATATAATCGCTCAACTTGTAATATGCTTGCTTACATAGTGTGCGTTTAATGCATGTTTTAAATTTTGTCTCATTTAGTTCAAGAATACTTTGTGGAATTTTATTATAGCATCTCAAACAGTACCCCATAAAAGAAGAGTCTACTTTAGCGAGTCTAAAGCCTGGCTGAACTAGTTGGTCCCTATTTCTAGTACTGTAATTATGTTTGTCACCTCTTTTGCCAAAAAGATGAAGATTTTTCCTAACGTACATTATGTTTTCGTAGATGTATTGACTATGTACCGTCATGATGCCAATATTCTTAAACAGTTCCCTTAGAGAATCGCGCCTACGAAGATTATATATGGCTCTGATGGCTCTTTTTTGCAGAATAAATATAGACTCAATATCTGCAGCCCGTCCCCATAACAAGATGCCGTAAGACATTATACTATGAAAGTAACTGAAATAGACCAGTCTAGCGGTATCTTCATCAGTAAATTGACGGATTTTTCTAATAGCATATGCTGCTGAACTTAGCCGCCCCGCAAGAGATGTTAAATGAGAACCCCATTGTAGCCCTGCATCAAGCGTAATCCCCAGGAAAACAGTGTATTGAGTACATGGTACTATTATACAATATTGGTTTCTTAGTTCTACCAAATGACATCAATGTTGTGAAATAAAACAAAAACATGGAAAAACAACAATAATAATATAACTAAACAAGTTTTAATAGAAACCAATTGAAATGGCAGTTTTTTTAGACTTTTACCTTCATTAAACATTGTGTGATCTTGAATCAGTGATTTACTGATTTTATCATTTAAATTTATATTTGGATATTATAATATTTTTTTAAATCAATTCAGTAGTTAAGATGAACCACAGATAACCAATATTTTTGTGTAACTGTTTTTCATAATAGTGGGTTTAGTAAGATAGTGTTGTGATATGACTTTTATTGCAGGGATATGTCCTGAGACATTCGTAGAAAAAACTCATTGGCAAGAACACTTTGATGTTCACAAGGATGATAGACAATGTGGGTTATGCCAAGAGAAAACAAATAGCCTCTCACAGCTACTGGCTCATAGATTGATGCATGTGCCTCAGAAACAATACAAATGCCACATTTGTAATAAGTCATACAAAGCTTGTTTGTATTTAGAATATCACTATAGAATAGCACATATCGACCAGGATGTAAGTATGGAAAGATGTACATAATACATGTTTTTAAAATATGACTCACTTTTTTGTACTCTATGAGACATAATTTGTAAAATAACAGAAGTATGTAACAGGAAGCCAGGAAATGGCGCGCGATTCGATTTAAATAAAGAGCGCGGATAGTGCAAAGGTTAAAGGTCAAATGTTAGGAGTACTAACATCTAATCATTCATTCATTCATAGAATCACATTTAGAACAAGATATGAAACAGTATTACAATAATTAAAACTAATTTATATCATCAATATTAATTTATCAAAGTATTTTAACATATACTTATGCCTACTAAAGTGACTCTACTCTGCCTGATGGAAAGCATGAGTAAAATCCAATAGTAGGGGCCATCATTCCTAATTGTGAGTGCATACAATGCAGCATGGGGACCCACACCATTGCGGCTTAGTGAGATGTCTCAATGTTTGGGCATTATTCTCCAATGATGCACAGATATGAACGACAGCACGAAAGCTGTCAATTTAAGCTGGTCTGGCAGTACTACCCTCACACAGATGTGAGGGTAGTACTGCCCCGGTCGAGATGACCCATTCTTGATAAAAATACTTAAAAATAGATTCATTTATGTGGGCCAGTTCTAACTCATTCTACTCCTGAAGGTAATAGGGGAGGTACGACTCTCCTATAAATTAAAGATATTGCTTGTAGGTGTACCTACCTCTTGCAATAACTTATTTTTTTAAGTTGCTACCAATATAGGTTAAGTTCTTATTTGTTTTGGTTTTACTCACCAAAGAATAGTGAAATATGATAATTTAACATCATCATCATCAGCCTATCGCAGTCCACTGCTGGACATAGGCCTCTCCAATTGCACGCCACTAAGTTCGGTCCTCGGCTACTAACATATTATTTAACATATTATAAGATAATTACTTCTTTATTTCAGGAGCCAAAAGTTAGTTGTAATATATGCCTAGCCAGTTTTGTTGCTCCAAAGAGACTGACTACTCACATATACCATGTCCATTCCAGTAGGAGATATTATTGTGACCACTGTTCTAAAGGGTGAGCTAATCTTTTGTGATAAGAGTCTCAGGTATACATATAAAGTGTTTAAATATTGATGTTATGTTCTCTGTTTTAGTTTCCCATCTAAAGCGCATTTGAAATCCCACTTAAAACAATACAATAAGATCAAGGCGTATGTATGCGATTTATGCGAATTCTCTTGTAATTATAGTGGCGGACTTAAAGTAAGTAATTAAAACTTAGCTCATATAATAATTTTGCAAATATTCTTAATGTGATGATAGTTTATTTGTCATAAACCCCTATGTCGATCAGTGCGTGCGTGTGTCGATACGTAAGTGCGTGCATCCATACGTAAGCACATGCATCGATTATTACCTACGGACCAGATATAGGTACATGTCGCTCACTTATGAAACATTATGAAAAGTTAATATAAAGCATTCTTAACATTTTAGGACCACAAAGTAAGGAAGCATTCACAACAGAAGCTAAACTGTAAAAATTGCACGAGGGCGTTCTCAAGTCAAGAGGTATTTGAAAATCACAAGTGTAAAAAGAAGTTAAAAGTTTGTGCTATTTGCGGACTGCAACTTATTGGTAATTCAAGGGTAAGTAAATAACGCCCTTGTGACCCATATAGAAAATAGGGAGAAATGTCATGGTTTAATAAAATTTATTGATGTCAGTTTCGTTTTTGCTGTTTTTTTTTTCGGTGTTTTATAATCATTACTATCATACCAAATGGTTTTATGTCTTTAATTAAACATATTGCTCTCCTTGGGACTTAACAAAAAGTGGTCTTGTTCCACTTTCATCCTAGGACAATCCATTAATTAGCAGCGTCGTAAGACGGGAAAGGAATCAGGCGAAGAACTGACGGCTACGTGTTTTCCCAGGCACTCGGTTTTTGGTAGTTTTATTAATAAGCATTCCTATAATTAGAAAAACTCAACACTTTTGATCATGAAAATGAAAAATACCTTTTAATATACACACATACACTGAAACTTCTGGAGGTTGTTTGGACATTTTTTTCTTAACCACCACAACCGAAGGCGATTGGGAAGAAATGTGAAAAATATACATTATTCCAAACCAGTAAAACTGCTAGCACTGACGGTTATTTAGACAACTTTTTACATCTGTTTCTAAGCGCTACCACTATAGGCGGCTTCCCAACAACCACCACTTAAACTGTAAATAACACATCGAAAACCACTGAAGTTGTGGTAAACAAAACGATCTTTAAACGAGTTACACCGACTAGTTAAGTACTCAATAAATAATACAAATTATATTCGCGCGGAAACGCTAGCCGCCATGTTGTTTTGGCTCGTGACGTCACTTAGTAAACAATACGACTGCGAAAGACCAAGTAACAAGATTTGTAAAAATAATGAGTTATTAGTTAATAATGCCTGAATGCAATAATACAAGTGTAAAAACGCGGCCAAAATTGTGGATTGTGCCAGGTGCCAAGTGATATTAAAATGAGAAACACTTGATTGAAACTTTCAAGAAGAGACCCAAAATCATTGTCCACAAAGACTAGGCTGTATTTCTGTGTGTATTTACTTAACTGTTAAATAAATAAAAAAAACTTCATGTTAATATTACAAAACAAATGTCATATTTTGTAATGTATTTATTATAGTGAGTTGAAAACTTCATAAATATAATATTCTATGAAAATGACATGGAAAATTATACAAAACTTGATACGATAGTTACTTACATTACTGTTTTAATATTTCGCAATTCGGCAGAACAGAAATCGGGATTGAATGCAAAAAACGCAACCATCAACGTATTTATCATAAAACCGTCTTCCATGATGAGATTTTAATAAAATAAAGGATTAAAGTCCACAACCGTGATAATACCTTGTAAAATATTAAAATTAATATATTAAAATAACACAGAGCACGACAAAAATCTAGGTTGTTTACTATCGGAGTGACGTCACGACGAAATCCAATATGGCGGATAGCGTTTTAGAATTTTCAAAAACAGATTAAAAAGACGATTTTTATAATTTAATTATAAAATTTATGTTGCATTTTTCTAAATAAATACTGACGTTTCTCGTTTACTTTTTTCTTACATGGTGTAAAATACCCTATTCGAAAATCGCTACTAAATCATCAAGTGCCATAATTAGACAGATCTCAAGACCAGAATAATTTGTGCTAGGGGTATAGGAATACTTGGGCGCATTAAAAGTGGGTAAAATGTGTTATTTTTTCAGATGTCAAGGCACATGTCTCGCCACAACAACATTAAAAATTATGAATGCGACCGTTGTCCTTCCAAATTCAAATCGAAAGAGGCATTAACTTCCCACAAAAACAGACACGACGGTAACCGCACACACCATTGTGAATTTTGCCCTGCCAAGTTTTATACATCTACGGTGTTGAGAAAACATCGTCGAACGCATACAGGTATTCTGAAACTATGACGAATGATAAACATTAATTCATTATCCAATTAATGATCTCCTCATCCTCCTAGCCTTTATTCCCAGTATATTTGAGGGCACTGAATTCCCAATAACGATTGCCATAGATGTTCATGACAACCGGGACCGACGGCTTTACGTGCTCTCCGAGGCACGGCCGTAAATCACCGCCAAACTTCCAAACACCGGGCAGCTAATTACGAATTTCCTAAGAAAATCCCAAAAACACTTTGGCCCGACCCGGGATTTGAACCCGAGACCTCTTGATTAGCAGTCGCATACGCTGACCACTAGACCAACGAGGCAGTCTCCTATCTACATATATAGTTCACTCAATGTACACACGTATGTTTGTGTTACAGTTATTCGACGAGTAGTTAAGAATCGACTTTTTATTTTTATTGTCAAACATAAATTTATTTATTTCAGGTGAAAAACCATACGTGTGTAAGATATGTAGTAAAGGATTTACTGGAAACCACAACCTCAAAGTTCATATGAAAGTACATGGTGAATATTTAATTGTTAAGAAGATTAAAGACCCTGATTTAAGAGGCTCCAGTAATCTCGCCAAATGAAGGTAGTTAGGTTTCAAGTTAAGTTGTTAAAGATTTAGTAATTCTACTAGGTTGTACTTATGTTTATTAATAAATAAAGCTAAATTAGAAAACTTTTTACAAATTATTTATTTTAGAAATACATTTACATCGAAGTAAGAAACTAAGGGTATCACATTAACAAAAAAGTCTTTGGCAAGTACGGAAAGTACTAAATATTAAATATAAACACCTATTAAAAGTATAAAATCGGTAAACAGTAAACTTTCCAAAAAAGACAATTGGATAGAATTAGAAAAAAATGACCTATTCTACTTAAAGTATTACTTCTTAGGTACTAAGGAGAGGCAAGTATATCAATGTCACCGACATGATATTCACACGACATCAACTGTGCGAGGGTACTTGGTTATAGGAATCATACGCCCTTCCCCCGCCCACGATATAAGACATTCACAAAATTGTAAAATGCAACAAAAGCCAATTACAAACTGGTTAAATATACAGATTCAAGATTCGATTGGTGTCATTTATTATCTGATCTATTGGTAAACCTCACTATTAACAAAAGCAAATAACGAAAATATTTAATTAATTAACTCTTAATACGAGTTCAGATATAATAGGTGTAGTAAAAAGAAATTCATTATTTATGCATAAAATTGATGGCTGAAACTGAGTCAAAGAAATCTCATCTTTCTAATGCCTTTCAGTTGAACCCAATCGGACTTAATACAACGCGAGATACAGATACCTACTATTTAGTCGGTGACGCAAAGTGATTTTGACGCAATGAGATCATAATTTAAGGCTGCCAATACAATTTTAAAGCATAATATTACATCAAAGTCAAGTGAAATTGTTTGATAAAAAATGATTTGAATGTTGAATACCGAATTATGTTACATTGATATTGTTCAGTCAGTCTTATAAGCTAATACAATTTGTGGACATCGCATTATTCTTTTATAGAATAAATCCTCTTGTAAATTAATGACCGGGTAATATTTTAAGAGACCGGCGAGATAATATTTTAATGGCAATGAAATCTGTTATCAGATAAGTAAATACGATATTAACATCCGCCAGATCAAGCTAATAATAACAATGTCTCATTTATTTTACTTAAGTTTAAATACTAAATATATAAAGGTACCTAATCAATAAACTATCTAAAATAAATAATTGACTAACAAAATATTAAACTTAGAACTATGTGCACGAGCTTTATATGGATTAACAATTCATTATAAACGTAAAGCCTATAGGTACGATTTGACGAAAATAAACTTTCTTCGAGAATGTACTTGTGGTAAATTTGTTGTTGTACTTGCACCATACTTTTTAGAACACCTTTCCGATTCTGAAGGTCACTAGGAGTCAATTACACAAGCTTTAGCAATGACCAACAAACCAGATCTATAGCCATTGCGATCGGACAATTTTGATTATTTCAATAATCAATCTTAATAACTATATCCAATGAGTCCCGCGAACATAGAGGCAGACCTTAGGGAATTCGTGTCATTTCCAAGTAGGGTCTGCCCCCAGTACACTGGGGGAACGGCCGCCTCTCTCACTTGCTCTTCGCTTTGCAATGCGTAATAGAAAGATAGCACGCCGCCAAGTGGCAATTTCGGTCCCAGAAAGTTTGTCTTCAGAGCGTCCGGAACTGTGCCTCTATGTACACTATATTCATTGTTATAGGGATGTTGACAATCTTTTACAGCAGAAACTTTCAGTATTTGAAATTATGTGTAAAAATAGTTTCATGTAAATAGCGGAGATTTATTTCACGACTTAGCTAGTAAGCAAACATGTATATTTATCGGTAATAATAGTTCTGGTTTGAGTAAAATATCTTAATGGGAGAGATAATAGTCACTATCATTAGGTCAATGTTTCGACATTTAACTTTTGGTATTTAGTTTGTGTGTATATTACATTTACAATTATGTATTCATTGCAGGTTTTAAACTTTGAAAAATTAGTTTCTTTAACATAAAATTGCGATTAGTCAACATCCCCTATTATGATAGGAATAAAAAGTTAAGTCTTTTACAATAGTGTCCACAACTATAATTAAATCTACTCTTATTTAAGGAACAAACGGAAATTACAAAACAGTAACAAGAGCTATAAATGCGGGCAACCATGATATAACCTTCACAGAACTATTTTCAAATATGCTTTATGTTAGGAACCAATAATAGTAGCATAGAACTTTTTCTAAATCCATAGGTTATGCTATAGTATTACGCATAAGACTTTATTAAATAAGAATTTATAAATTGGCAACTAAAATGTGCTTTCAGTAAAGGCCATATATGTAGAAAGTTTAAATCTTTTATGAATAATGCTAAAATAAATACACCATTTACACTATTTGTTCTTGAGGTCTGATCTACCTACACAATCACATATAACATTTAAAGACACTATATTGTTACAAAAACTACCATCTTTTTACAAATCGTCTTAACTACTAACTGCTTAGACACGAGATACGAAGAACGAGCAAGATAAAAGAACTAAAACATAACCGCATGCCAAATTTATCTGAACCCACACATACTAAATAAGGATATTTCCTTTTAAACCATACACCTTATACACCCGATATAAAAAGGAATCCGTCTGTCTCGCTCTGTAAAAAAGTCGACAGATTTAGAGCCAGCTGATTGTTTCCTCATCACATGTTTTTTATCATATTGTATTAAAAGTTTTTACCTTTATTCCGGCCTGGTTTACCCAGGTGTCCACTCTACCTGTGATCAAGAAGATCACATCGTTTCATGTTGTTACAAAAAAAATTGCGGCTAGAGTTTTAATCGTAGGGACATCTATGATAAAATATGACATCAGAACATATTAAATTGGTTTTAGTGGGATTAAATAATGTTATTGAATTCGTGACAAAGGTATGTAGCTATTTGAGCATTTACAACATAAATATAATATGTACTAAAAACATTACAAAGTCAACTTACGAATAAAAGCTAAAAATACACTCGGTTCCAAAAATAACGGGTCAGTCACATAAACCCGAATATCTCCCGAACTACGTATGCCATCCTAATGAAACGAAGACTGTTAAATTGAGAATTTAATTATACAGATAAAAAATAAAATAAAACTTAGTTACACCCACAATATTAATCTTAAATTAAAAAAAAACTAAAGTAGTCATATTTTTCTTAAGATTACATTTTTTTTATGATTGTTTTTTTGCTATTTTTCATCACTGAAGGCTTCATCACGTGGAGGCAATACAAAGTATTAAATGAAGAAAGTGATGAAAAACAGCAAAAAAACAATCATAAAAAAAATGTAATCTTAAGAAAAATATGACTACTTTAGTTTTTTTTTAATTTAAGATTAATATTGTGGGTGTAACTAAGTTTTATTTTATTTTTTATCTGTATAATTAAATTCTCAATTGAACAGTCTTCGTTTCATTAGGATGGCATACGTAGTTCGGGAGATATTCGGGTTTATGTGACTGACCCGTTATTGGTTTATGTGACTGACCCGTTATTTTTGGAACCGGCTTTAGTTTGAAATAGAGACGAATCAGTGCTAAGCCTGTGGTTTTTGTGAATATATGCTTCAGTAAAGAGCATTGATATGATAAAACAAGCTAAGGCTTATTGTGTATTTTTGTTAAAGTTTCGCATCGTGACAATAAATCTGTAAACTATCTTGAATATTCACTATCTAATTTCTTATATTTCGTTCCCGAATTGTGTGTTGGGTATCCTAACAACGGTATCTTTAGTACCTACTTTATCAGTATCAATAAGTGACCCCGAACTGTGTTTCTTTGTCTTGGGAGCCAAAGGAGGTACTTCGCTACATGTTGAACAGTTATCTTCTGGGACTTTACTAGATCCAGCGGCGCTAAACTTTTTTAAGCTGCCTGTGGCGAGGGAGCCATTGGACGTAGAACAATGAGGAGGTAGTAAAGGTACTCTTTCCTGAATATCTTTGCTGGAGCCTGCCGGTCGGTGCCCGAAGGAACTGCTTCCAGAGTCTGAAGGAGCAGGGCATCCAACTTCTGGACATCCACCCATTGTTATCCAATCTTGTACTCTGCAATGATTTAGAAATATACTCAATTTAATTTTGTTCGGACATATTAAGGATAAGACAACACGACATCCAATATTCAAAGCACACTATGTGTGTTTGGACATTTCAAATCCCTACTAATATTATAAATGCGAAAGTAACTCTGTCTGTCTGTTACGCTTTCACGCCTAAACCACTGAACCGATTTTGATGAAATTTGGTATAAAGATATAACTGAACTTGGGAAAGCACATAGGATGTTATATCACAGGAATAGTGACGTTCACTCGGTGAACACGAGACATAAGCAAATTAGTAGGTCAATATCATAGGCTACATAAAACGCATAATTCATTTATGGGTCTTTCCGTGCGATTGTTTAATAGGTTACCAGCTAGTGTTATGAGTCTATCAGTGGAAAAGTTTAAAAATGTAGTCAAAACTTATCTTAAACGTAAAGGTTATACAGTTGACGAATTTTTAAATGATAAAGAAAAATGGATTTGACTACTTGCTCCTTATCATTTTATTCTACTCATGTGAATGTTGTTATCACATTGTTTAAGAGCATGATTTTACTTTTGTAAGTAAAGATTCTACGTGACGAATAAAGGCCATTCTTCTCTTTCTTTTGATCTTATAATTAATATTTTATATTAAATCTTTCGTTACCAGTAATTTGGCCAATATTTGAGCACATATTATTATAGTTTTTACCTTTGTTGTAAGTAGATGCTCCTACTATGTTGTACCCACTGAGGCTGTTGTTTTTTTTTTTAAATTAGCTTATGTTCTAATTTTTAATCACTATAATTTGCATCAGTCCTCTAACATGGTGTATAGTATACTAGTGGCAGCACCTTACCCCCATATCAGGTTTATAAACATTAAAACTATGTAAACATTGGCGATTTAAAAGGAGTGGCCGCGAGTTTTTATTGCCATGTTCTTTTCTCCGGCTCTACCTATTGTTTGCGAACATGGCATAAATGTACATGTAGAATCTTGACCTGTCACAAGAGATGTATTGCATCCTAAGTGAATAAAGAGTTTTGAATTTGAATTTGATACTTTTTACCGCGATAACCGACATACACGCGGGCGGAGCCGCCAGCGAAAGCTAGTTAAACATAATTAAGAAACGGGATTTTTTTTTCTTTTGAGTTTCCATTGCGTGCGCTGCGTAAGCCCTAAATTATTGAAGACCTATGCATACATGGTTTTGTTTACGTGTATGGTGTTGATGAAAAAAAATTTTTGAGTTTCAGTTCTCTGTATGGGGACCCCAAAAAATTATTGTTTTTTTTTTCTATTTTTGTGTAAAAATATTAATGCGGTTCACAGAATACATCTATTGACCAAGTTTCAACAGTATAGCTCTTATAGTTTCGGAAAAAAGTGACTGTGACATACGAACGGACAGGCCAACAGACATGACGAATCTATAAGGGTTCCGTTTTTTGCCAATTGGCTACGGCACCCTAAAAATAAATAAAATAAATAATAATAAATGTTTCGGACATCTTACACACAACGTCATACTTTTTTTTTGTAAATACGTATATATTAAAAATAGAAAACACCCAGACTCCGAAACAAATATTTGGTCCGACCCGGGAATCGAACCCGAGACCTCTTGATCAGCAGCCGCTAACCACTAGACCAACAAGGCCGTCTAAAAATGAATGAAAACGTTACCGATTAACAATTTCTTCGAAGTTCGGCCGTCTCTGCGGTATGTGTTTCCAACAGTCCCGCATAAGCGCGTACATGGGCGGGGGACAGGCTGCAGGTGCTGCTAACAATTCACCACCGCGCACCATTGATATTACTTCTTGATTGCTATACCTGAAAATGCAGTAAGTAATCGAAAATGATTTAAACCGTACACTACACAATACTCAACTACGACAATTACTAGTTATCAATCATCTACAATCCTTATCCCTATTATAAAACTTAACTCCTGGGCTCGAATCTCACCTTAGGAGTGGGTTAAAGCCATACGTCGTCACCGACTGGCCGACTGCGGGTTGGGGTCTGGCAAGACACATTGTGGTTACGTAAATCATTAGAAAGGGTAAAGGCCTCAACTAAGCTTCATGATTGTTCGCTTATGATAACAACCGGGACCGACTGCTTAACGTGACGTCCGAATTAGGGAAACGTTCATAAAATATCATGCCATAAACGGTCACCGATCCGTCGTTGCTTACTCTCGGTGATTATCTCCAATCACCTAAGACCACTTTTGCTATGACCGCTTTTGCCAGACATTTACTAAGTAGTTATACCTTCTTCTTAGCGTTTCGATGACAAACGTTAGGGGTCGGAATAGTACATTGTTCACCGAGGGAGGAAAGGAACCGATTACTAGCGAGGGAGCAGTTTGTGGCCCGAAGGCGCAGCCTAGGGCCACAATACTCCCGAAGTAGGAATGGGACTTTCACCCGAGTGCTACACAGTGCTTTATACTACACCTGTGAGGAACATTCAAAGTATTTTTAAAATAAAATCAAAACGTAAGACACCATGTAAAACACAACTTAGCTTAGAATTTGACATAATATTTGTAAATATTTCGCGCTTCTTTTGTTTTTTTGTATTCTTCACAAAAGGATGTCAGTGGCATGGAGATTCCATATTTAAATTATATGAAAACTCTTTGGGCAGGCGCGCGCCATATATAAGATAACACATGAGAAATGAAAATTCATACAACTTTCTCTCCCGCTAAAACACGTTAGAAATGGATTTTCATACATTTTTTCCTCCCGCTTATTTAGGTCAAGGAAAAGCCTAACTTTCTCTTTTCATTTTCAGGGAATATTGACTACTGTTCCGATCAGGTATAATATATAATCTGCCTAAGGAGTTTTCATATAATTTAAATATGGAATCTCCGTGCCACTGACATCCTTTTGTAAAGAACACTGTGTAACACTCGGGTGAAAGTCCCATTCCTACCTCGGGAGTATTGTGGCCCTAGGCTGCGCCTTCGGGCCACAAACTGCTCCCTCGCTAGTAGTCGGTCCCTTTCCTCCCTCGGTGAACAATGTACTATTTCAGCCCAGAACGCGGCCACTTTAATAGCATTATTGGTGGCAGCCATTAGGTCCTCCTGCGTGCAGGTGTCTGGGCACGCAGGGCACGACGCAAGATGGGACATTGTTTCAATTGCCCCACACAAATGGCTGAGATCATCACCGTCCGAAAATCCCCACCTAAACAGGATGCAAGAGAGGAGCCTCCACGTTGTGAAGTACTATACAAGCCCCGTACGTCCGGCGCACCCTAGAAACAATCGGCGTACCTCCTGTCGATTGGCTAATCCTTTTACTACGATGGCAAACACGAACAGTCCACCCTTAACACCGGCCCTGTGTGTAGTCTCTATTAGCATAGAGGGTTTCTAGCAGGTCAAATCAGAAATACTAGTTACATTAATGGTTTTTACTTTGTAGGAATGTATGAAATTCTCGGCACTTAGGTAAATGGCGTACGTCGCGAGAAAACTGTCTCGAACTGAGAAAAATAAAGGAAGTAAGTAAAGACGCTGCAACTTAACGTAACGAAGAAAATGGTCAAGTCCAATATAAAGGCAGATTTGGCCTCAGACAGGCGCAGCGCAGACGACAGACTATTCGTGACGCACTTCTTAGTCTGCGATGATAAAACCTATGCAAATATATGCAGTAACGCACACGACGCGCAAAAAGTCCGGCGCTCAAAAAATCCGTGTAATTCAGGCAAATCGCACCGCGCCACTCCGCACAAAATGTGTGCGAAAAAAATTGAACGTTTGCTTCAACGCGCGCTAACGCAGACGGAGGCGACGGAGCACACTTTAGTCTGCAATCTGCATTTGTTTGGGGTGGACGTAACGCACGCGATCTTTTACCATGGCCCCAAAGGTCGATGTAACGATCTTAATTCAAGAAATACAAAACCGACCAGCAATTTATGATACTCCGAAGGCAGAATATCATGATAGACATTAAAAAAGAAAAATGTGGGAAGAAGTGTGCTGTAATGTTTATTCCGCTCCTGTTTGGACATTTATCTCTGTTTCTTCTTCTTTTTCTGTACTTCAAGTACAAAATAATACTTCGCGATCTCTGCACGATTTCCATAGCGTCTACGTCCCTACAGTTCTGCCGACAGAATGATCGAAGATGTGCGTTGAGTCTGTGAAAAATCGGCAACCGACTTTTTGCGCGCTATGCAGACATTTTTTGCGCCTGCGCGCTATGCAGACATTTTTTGCGCCGCAGACTCGATCACACAAAAAGTGTGCCGTCTGCGCTGCACCACATGGTTATTATTACAAAAAACAAAATATATTAATTTTAGTATTAAAGAAAATTTACAACCACATCCAGAGTTAATGGTAAAAGCACATATGGAAACCTGTGTACGATCTGATGATTGCAACTGTTACATACTATCTAAAACAAATAGTATCAAATATCTTGGTATAGATATCGATAAAAACTTGAATTGGAAACAGCACATTTCCAATCTCAAGTCTCGTGTGCGAAAACTTATTCCTATTTACAAAAGATTAAGAAACTTAACGGACGACAGAGTCAACAAAACAGTGTATTTGACGTTGTGTCAGTCCATAATTATGTACGGGATTACTGTATGGGGCGGTGCTAAGAAGAGCGCACTAATAAAAATTGAAAGGGCAATGCGATGTATCATTAAGATTATAAATTTCAAACAATTCAGATATCCTACAGCTACACTATATAAAGAGTTTAAAGTTTTAAATGCCCGTCAACTTTTCATCAAAAATATTGTCTTAAGACAACATAATCGAAAACAACGCACGAATGTATCCGATAGAAGAGCAAACTATACTATATTTGACGTACCTGCATGTAATACTAGTTTCGCACAGAGTTTCTTTCACTTCTTGGCTCCGTTACTGTATAATCGAATAAGCAAAATAAAGCCTCTAAAAGATATGTCAAGGTTTGGCTGTAAAGGGGCGCTGGATGAGTTTCTGAGTAACTTGGATTATGAACAAACTGAATGTTTTATACGAATTGAAAAATAGTTTATTTATTGTATTTTTATGGCGAACGTATTAAAAACTTTGAGAAAAAAAAAAAAAAAAACATATTAAAGAAAGTAGATATTATTTGCAATATGGTATGTACATGACGGATTTATATAATGTAGTGGTCCTAAAGTAATGTGAATATTATGGATGAATATGTATGTATGTAGGTGTATATGTATTTATGTGTATATATGTGTATGTGTGTATTTATATGTATATATGGATGTGTATGTGGTATACGTAATATAAGTCATAATTTATATTGCACACACCTACATGGTGAAACGGAAGTAGGTATTATTGTTTGAAAGCGTTAAATGAACTATTGTGTATTTTGATGTTTTTAAAAATAAAATAAAATTTGTCCCATTGATTATCTATGTTCCTTGCATATACTACTTGTTTACATTAGACTGTAACTTGTCTTCGGAATCTTTTGTATAATGCTTTCTTCAATCCAAAAAAATCTATCATTGTAAAATGTGTCTTTATGCAAATATATACAGTTGATAATTGTGAAACGAGAATCTTACCTTGCCGTAACACAGTCTCGACTAGCACGGAAGGTAAAGAAACTTTTTTTCTTTGTATACCGCCAATTGACACTTTATTTGGACTTTTAACAAATTGTATCTAGCGAATAGTATCTAAAACATTTAATTTTAAATATTTACATATTTTATATATTTACTGGTGTATGGTGATTCACAGAGATTAACGGATTGCACAAACGTACACAAACATGTGTATGTGTTCAGGTATTGTTTTGTTATATTTCTTTTGTTTAATTTTAAGTATGTGATACATTTTGTTAAAAATGTTTTATGCTAATTAGTTTATAATGGTATACTGTATCACTTTTTTGCAAAATAAATTCTATTCTATTCTATTATTTTGTGAGTTCATATCCCGATGTACACAGACAAGTAATAAAGGCAAACTTACCCGTAATACGGCTGTAGTCCATAGCTATATATTTCCCACAAAACAACTCCGTATGACCAGATATCGCTCTCAGTAGTGAACTTTCCATATAGTATAGATTCAGGAGGCATCCATCTAACTGGTAACAAGCTTTTTGATTGTACCTGAAACACGATGTTAGATTTTAATAACAAAGCATTCATATTCAAATAGATTGGAAATTGATTAATTTAGGAGGAAAACTGTCTGTCATATGCGCTTACAGGCAGAAAATACTGAACTGATTTAAGTAAAATATGGTACACAGATATGTATGGTCTATGGCCTATGTCACCTACACGCGGGCGGAGCCGAGGGCGAAAGCTGGTAAAATATAAAAAAGTATAACCAAACAGCTTAGTATGTGATCTGACTCGTAAATAAAATTGGTAAAGGCGTAGGACTATCCGATACTGCAAGACGAATTTAAATATGTACATCCAAATGTTTCGATGTGCCCATTGGATACATGAGTATGGTTACTTGCCTGCAGATCGTGAAATAAATGTACAATATATTTGGACAAGGAACTAGCGTCATGGCAGTTAAATTTTTTTTAATAGATCCTTATCATCATCCTTCTAGGCTTTATTATTCTCTAGTTTATTGCGTCGTTTATTATTATTTCTTCTACTAGTTCAACCGGTTTTACCCGACTATCTGTTCTTCAGTGGAGCTCCGCAAACCAGTGGCCGAACTGAATTCGAAGGTATGACTAGTTGTTAGTATATTTGACTGTGCATCGACTTCCCAATAACGACAATTTCCATGACAATAGGGCCGAAGCACGGCTTAATGTGTTCTCCGAATCACGGGTGCAACACCGCCAAACTTCAATTAAAAATGTATTGTTAGAACAATCCAACAACACTTTTAGCCTGACCTGAAAATCCACCCGAGACGTCTTTATCGGCAGTCGCATACGCTAACCGCTAGCCAACGAGGCAATCCCCAGGAAAATTAAAAATGTTCAATATTCATAACATGTGCTTACACACACATGTTGTACAATAAATAAAAATGGGCTGCCTCCGAGCCCGGACCTGTTCCCCAAAACTGCTGTTTTGTTTCGCTCCCCAAATTTTCTTTTATCACCAACAGGTGAACCCAACACCTATTCGCAGAAATGCGCAAGATACCCAACGGTAGGGGGATGGTGGGGTCCCGTTGGAACAATCCATAATGATTATAGCGAAGACCGGAGACGGGGCATCATATCGTTCGTGCGTGTACTATACTCGTATTTAACATACTTAATTATGTTCTGCCGATAACTAATCTGCAATATCATTCTTATTTAGAAAGACTTTTTAGTCACATAATGTGCCTCGGCGGTATAGCGGTTTGATTCCCGGGTCGTGCCAAAAGTGATATCGATAGCATGGATGTTTGGCATTGTTTCAGACCCGTGCTTTGGAGGACACGTTAAGCTGTCGGCCTCGGTTATATCAACATCTATGGCAATAGTTATTGGGAATTCAGTTACCCTTAGATATACTGACTACATGTTTAATCTTCGAATTCAGTTCGCCCTTAGGTTTGCGGATGTCCGATGACAGTCGCTCCGTGAAAAAACTGATATTTAGTTAAAACTGATTGGGAATAATACTTAATAGGACGCAATATAATGTGAAAGACGATTGAGCAAAGTCACACTTTCTAACATTGTGAGTATACGTTAGAAGCAATAATTAGTGTTCCAACATACATTCCGACACGTATAAGCATTAAAAAAAACTAGGCGTAAAATATGCACGCCAAGTTGGAAAACGTTATGCTAATGACACATAAATCCCTACTAATATTATAAATGCGAAAGTAACTCTGTCTGTCTGTTACGCTTTCACGCCTAAACCACTGAACCGATTTTGTTGAAATTTGGTATGAAGATAGAACTGAACTTGGGAAAGGACATAGGCTACTTTTTACCGCGATAACCGACATACACGCGGGAGGAGTCGCGGGCGAAAGCTAGTATTTAATAAACATACACTAGGTGATAATCTAAGCTGTCGCAGGTGTTAGAAACAATAAGAATAATTTTAAATAATAAATTTTCATCTGACCTGACAACTGTAATTTGTTTGATACCACATGCGATAAAATATGGCTCCTATAGTGATAGTGTATTATGTACCTACCAATTTATTGAACGGACTTAGTTCTAGTAGACTTAATAAACACAATGTTGAAAGATAATTAATATAAACCAGGAGTTAGACCAACAGTTTCATATTTCAATGTGAATTATTTCAATGTCAATCTTTAAATAAATTTAAAAAAAAAAAGTCCAAATACTGTCGCGACAAGGACGCGGCTATAACCAACCACACTACTGCTGCTGCCTTTCCACAACTTCACTGGGAATACAGAAGTGGGTCATCTACAAGCAGTAGGTGGCCCGAGGTGTGTCAGGGTTCCAGGGACTTCCTTTCGAGTGTATACCTGGTTCCTCGACTTATAGTACCCGAGACGGCGTGCGGTTTTAGTACAGTACTTTGAATATGTTGACCAATAATGTGTAACATTACAAGTATTATAAATAAATAAATAAACTTACTCTGTAATAATCAGAACTGTAGATGTCTCTTGACAGCCCAAAATCTGATATCTTAACAATAAAGTCATCTGAAACCAAACAATTTCTTGCTGCCAAATCTCTATGCACATAATGATGAGAAGCAAGGTACTGCATACCCGAAGCAATATTCAGTGCAATATTTAGCAATCTCATTGGTGGCAAACCCTTTCCTGAAGGGGGTGCTCTCCCCATCAGAAATTCATGAAGATCCCCACGGGCCATAAATTCAAATAGCATACACAAAGGTTCTTCTCTCAATGCTACACCAACAATACACACAATGTTCTCATGTGTTAACTCAGATATAAGATCAATTTCTCTCCTGAAGTCTGCTTGAGTTTTAGCTGAAGCATTCTCTTTTAGTGCTTTAACTGCTACAAATTGTATTTCACCATTCTTCTTTAAGCCTCCTTTATAAACTTTACCAAAAGCTCCTTCTCCTAATTCTTCTAGGAACTTTATTTGTGATAAGGAATATTGTGGTACACGAAGCACACCACTACTACGAGTGCTTCTAGTCAAATGTGGTTGATTAGAAACATTATTAGTTAATAGTTCATTCATCTCTATTGGAGAATTGAGCCTTGAGTTTCCATAAATATTTTTATCAGCATTTGGCAAATTTATGTCCCTTATAGTAGCAGCATTGTTTTTCTTTTTATGTTTGTAGCACAAGCAGATGATGAAGCCAATTATAGTTAATGTTATTATCAGAAATATTACCACAATATAAATCCAAATCTTATGGGCACATTTTGGAATATCACAAAGCTGTTGTTCAGATTTGCCATCTTTCTCTGTAATACACCAGGGTTGTTCTCTGACTCCCCCAGGGTTCCTGCAGTAGCTATGTGCACCTGCCAATTCTGGATAATCAGACAATTTAAAATGCATCTGCTTCGACCATTCAATGCAGGGCATACCATTATTTGCTTCACTGACCCTTCCAAGATATCCACTCCCATTTTCCCAGTAACACTCATCGTCGGAGACCATTTCTATACCAATGCTGATTCTAAGACAATCTGGGTCATTTTCTGGCAAATCTTGACATTCCTCAAGCGTTAGTTGCTGTCCTATATGAGGATGCCTCTTGGCTATTGCATATTCTTTCTGACACAGTTCATTCTCTAATATTTCACAGGCGTGTCGACAGACACGCCTCAGAACAGATGAGTTGTAACGGTAATTGAACAGTTTTATATACGTATCAGGTAGTTTTCCATCAGGCAGATTTTCAAATACAATTTCAGGCATTTCACTATTATCTGTTTGACTAGAAACTGAATCTGAAAATAACATTCTGGCATCTCTGAAAAAGTTGGCATTTGTAGTAAAAGGATCTCTACAAATTGGGAATGAGGAGTAGCACAAACTGGGCACTGCATACCCCTCACAACGAGGGCTGATGTCATTGGAATATTTGGTCACTTGAAAGGCTTTCATTAGCTTGTTTTCCAGATATGCTTGTGTTGTGTTGTATGGTATGTAAACAAACTGACCTTTCAAATGTTCTTCGCATACTTTGCCTAGATACTCTTGGCATACTGGCTGCAATTTCTTAGGAGTAAAATCACTTACATTTTCAGACAGTATATTTTCTGATAGTAAGCCTGGAGTTGACTGTAAATGAATGTCCATTTGACTGTAGACTTCAGTGTTTGGAAATAAAGATGCATATGTTGGGATATCATAGTTTTCAATATCTTCTTCAACCCTTAGTTGTGATGTTTGTTTTTTCTCATAATTTTGCTTTATCACACATGAGTAATTACCTTTATCAGATACGGTAATGTCTTTGATTCTTAAGTTTGTACTCACTGTCCCATTACTCTTATCTATTTTTGTACTTATCTTTATTTTCTGTGTCGAGGTTTCGTCAATAATACGATTGTCTTTCACCCAATATACTTTCACATTTTCTAGCAACTTTTGTTGTATATGGTCTGGAGGAGATTCTTTTAGCGATGTAGCTATCCCTTCTTTATTTTTGGTGTATTGTTCAACCTTGGTGTAGTTCATTACCGCCTCACACTTGAATCGCACATCACTTTTAGGCGCTCTAGTGACTACAGCGGGTAATGTTTTAGAGAAAAATATGTCAAGTTTTATATATTTTTTCTCAGAAGTTGAATTAAGCTTAACTAACGAACTGGATACAATTTCACATAAACTAAGACAGAAAACAATAAACACACTGCAGTGTTTCATGACTAACACTGCCCATAACACTGTCCCACTGTAATCTCGATCAAATGATTCCTGTTTAACACATACTCCAACTTATTTATATAAAAATACAAATTGGTTCATTCAATAACTTATAAAGAATGCCATTTTGGTAATTATTGTGGGTTTATTTCGGTAAAAATAAATTTATTATAACTCTGCATGACAGCGACACAACACCGACTAAAGATGACAACCAGTCAGTGTTTCCACTTTCGTTTTCCATTTTTCCCTAGTTTCTTTTGAATTTATCCCTAAAATTCCCTAAACTACTTTCATAAATCCTTTATTTAGGGAACATAAATACAATACAGAAAATAAACCTCAGCATATTATTTAATATAGGTATATATAATAACAAAATGCCCACAGAAGATCATACATCTATAGGATTAGAATTTCTGGAAGTTGACGCATTGCTTTCACATTATTTTTGTCGAAGATGATGCTTAATTATTATTTCCTTCCATATAATATCGTAATAACTTGAACTTGAAAAATTGATGCCACTAGTGCCACCACTGCTCCGCAATACAGAAATAACGTCAAACATATCAAATCAAGAACCTACACATTACAATACGACCAAATTCATGTGACATCACCGAAAATAGGTAATTTTTTTTTTTGACGAATAGCATTTATTAGGATTCTGGGGAATCCCCAAGCAAAAAGCTGTGGTATAGTCTATCATTTACTTTACTACAGGGCTACCAGTATAGGCTTTGATTTTACCCCGAAATTCCCTAAATCCCTGTATTTTTCAAATTGTCTTTAACCATCCAAAATATCAGCTATTTGTCCCTAAAATAGGGAGAATTCCCTAAAAGTGGAAACACTGCAACCAGTGTTGCAAGTTGCACGACTTGCACGTAATACGAAACTACGAACTGTGTGAGAATGGGGTATATTACAGTCAATAATATCGTGATACTGAAATCACGATATTATCACAAGATCGCAAATACTGAAGTGGGCACTATCAATATTATCATCAATATTTCACTCATAACACTTCAGTGTTACGTTGACTTTACTGGAATCTGGTTGTGTTACTAAAATTATGGATAATAGGAGAGTCAGTTTTAGCTATTGTACTCGCATTTGCGTTGAAAAGAAAACGTTGCAGATAGCGTTAGGTGCAAGATTGGGTTTTAAAATGAAACCAATACACTCATTCGAATATCACACAAGAAATGATCTTGTGCGATGATTTGAATGATTACGCAAATTATTTTAGCATGAGTGAAGACTTATTTGAGAAGCATTTAAACTTGGTTTCACCTTATATTACTAAACAAGATACACATATGAGACAAAATAATTTAGTGATAATAATAAATTGTAGGGAGCGCATAAAAAATAGAAAGATTGTGTAATTATCAAATTTTTAATCTAATGAAATGTCAAAATCAAAAGTCTCAAAGTTCCAATTATTATATTGCCTGCATGTTAGATAGTATTATTACTGGCTACTATTTCATTTTCAATTTGTAAGTCTTCATGATTTTCCGTTTCATCTTTACTTTTCTTGAAATTGTACATATTTTTATTGAGATTTTTTGAAATGGTCACATTGAACTCGAAACAATTAAATTTTATTGTGGTCTGTAGGGTTGGCAACTGGGCAATAGTGTCATTGTCAATAATATTGAATTGAATGATTGGATAAATATACCGGGTATGTCCCGGCCTGCAAAAATTAAAAATTTCGATGTAAAAAAAAAATATGTTGATAGAGATTAATTTATGAGCCCCTCTTTCGTTTCCCCAGGAAAAAACAAAATATTATTTTTATTTTTTCACCTTTTCAAATACTCGTATCTCTTTCAAATTGCATAATGTAATAATAACGGCCCGCTTACGACCTTACCGCTGTGAGCGGTAGCTAAGAGCGAAAAGTCACGCCAATAGTCGCCGCTCATAACTAAGCTCATAGCTATAAGCGGCGACTCGAGGCGTGCCTCGTACATTTTTATACTTTTGATATTACCGCTCGGCGTTTCACTCTTAGCTACCGCTCACAGCGGTAAGGTCGTAAACGGGCCGTAACACTACATAATGTAAAATGCATTGAAATATAACTTTAATCATCAGCTTCATTTAACTTTATATTTTGATTTTTGTTGTAATTATGCTGCCCTTAGACTAGAGCAGTGTTGCCGTTTTTCTAACGCGCATGTGCAATGCGCAAATAATTGTCTTCGAAATCCCATTAATACGTTAGACAAATAAATTTGAAACGGTCTTAATACGATCTATTATTAAATAAAATAAAAAATAAAACGGAATACCGAAAAAAAAACCCTAATTTTCAATCGAAAATTCATCCGTCAAAATATCAATTTTTTTTTAAAAAATAGGGTGTTTTCTATTCGATGAAATCTCTACTTTCCGATGGTGTAAATATATATATATATATTACCATAGTAAATCTTCTCAGAAAATGAAAAAAAATGAAAAAACTCGTATTCGATTTTTTTTAATCGTTATTGAGATATTTATTAAAATTTACACTTTAATCACTCGAAAAACGTAAGATTGCATGTTACAATGATAAACAAAAATTTTTTCATAGAGAAGTGGGCTAGGCAGGTCTGGACCTTACTACATACTTGCTATTTCGTAGCAGCTGTAAAACAGAGCAGTGTACGACATCGTTTATAAAACTACACGTGCAGGCTGAGTTATTTTCTATGAAATACCTTTTGATGGCCTAAAATTTTTCGTAGGTCACTCAGGTATTAAATTATCTAAATAGTAATAAATAGGCATATACGCATATACTATAAAGAAGATTCTGCAACTTTCTCAAAATATTGTAGATGTTTTATTTAATATTAACTTTATTATTTATTTGTTTGTTAATTATAGTAGTATATTTCGATTTGCAATATTTTTGTTTATCATTGTAACATGCAATCTTACGTTTTTCGAGTGATGAAAGTGTAAATTTTATGAATATCTCAATAACGATTAAAAAAAATCGAATTCGAGTTTTTTCATTTTTTACATTTTCTGAGAAGATTTACTATTACTATCTATATTTTGACACCATCGGAAAGTAGAGATTTCATCGAATAGAAAACACCCTGTTTTTTTTTAAAAAAGTTGATATTTTGACGGATGAATTTTCGATTGATAATTAGGGTTTTTTTCGGTATTCCGTCAAAATGAGGTGAAAAAATAGATATTTCAAATCAAATAAATTACGGTGTATTCAGGACATGAAAAGCTAAGTTTTTACAAAATTTTCTTTAAAAAAATATTTTTATTTGTAAAAGATAAAAATAAAAAACCAAAAACTTGGTTTTTTGAATTTTTCACATAAAACTTGAGGTTATGTGAAAAAAGTGTAATTGCAAAAGATGTAGATCTTTTTATTACCTACAACTTTGCCATTTAACTTTTTTCCATAGGACTTGTAGTTTTGCAGGAAATCGAGATAAGCCATTTTTTTCCCTTAAAACCCCCCCCTCTCCCCCTTCCCGACCTCAGATCGCCCGTAATTTATTTTTCCTTTAACTTTTGTACTATTCAAACATTACAAGCACTGGTCTATTAGCAAATTTATATAGCATAAACCTTTTATTAGGGTTCCGGTGCCAAATGGCAAAAAACGGAACCCTTATAGATTCGTCATGTCTGTCTGTCTGTCTGTCTGTCCGTCCGTATGTCACAGCCACTTTTTTCCGAAACTACAAGAGCTATACTGTTGAAACTTGGTCAGTAGATGTAATCTGTGAACCGCATTAAGATTTTCACATAAACATGGACAAAAAGCAATACATTTAGGGGGTCCCCATACTTGGAACTGAAACTCAAAAAAATTTTTTTCTACAAACTCATACGTGTAGGGTATCTATGGATAGGTGTTCAAAAATGATGTTGAGGTTTCTAACATCATTTTTTTCTAAACTGAATAGTTTGTACGAGAGACACTTCCAAAGTGGAAAAATGTGTCCCCCCCCCTGTAACTTCTAAAATAAGAGAGTGATAAAACTAAAAAAAATATATGTTGTACATTACCATGTAAACTACCAACGAAAATTGGTTTGAACGAGATCTAGTAAGTAGTTTTTTTTTAATACGTCATAAAGCGTAAACAGCAATTTACCTTTCATTCAATCAACGAACTACAAGAACTTTTATATAATGTTACTTGTTGATACGGAACCCTTTATGGGCGAGTCCGACTCGCACTTGGCCACTTTTTATGTCAAAATCCGTCCAAAATTACATCTAAAAATTTGAAAACACCAAAGGTTCTTTCAAGCGTAAATATTTTTTATTAAGGCTTCTTTGCCGAACTGAAGCAAAACCATGGTATACCTAATGAGCAAAACCAAAAGGAAGGGTAGCGTGAAAAAGTTTGTTTTGTTTCAAAAAGGGACAACCACAAAAGCAGTTTTTGTCTTTTTATTTATCCATAATTTTTACAAAAGTGTAACTTGCAACAATATAATTAGTATGAATCAAAAACGCAGTCCTTGAGTGATGGAAAAATTAAAGTGTATTTTGTTCGAGTTCTTCTTCGAGTTCTTCTTTCAGGATAAGTCCACCAAGGAGGGATGAATCAGGAGGAAGCCACTCGCAGCTGGTGTCATCAGATGAACACATCTGTAAACGTACACATTGAGCAGATATTTTTTTTTTAATTATAAGTAAAAGAAAGCTTTACTTTAACTACAAATTCTCATTTTCAATTTTAATGTTTTATTCCCACTGAAATAAAGCCACTGTATTATGTACTAGAGAAAGACTTATATTATATAATTACATTGTAATTTATTTCATAAATATTTTTTCATTAATAATGATATGCACAATTCGAAATTTAAGCCGAAAACTTGGGTAATAGAAAATCGAAAAGGTGAGTCATTTAACAACCTAGAAGACATCGCAGCTGCATTAGTACTGCGACTAATTGTACAAGAGCAATAATTAAACGTCACCTTTACCCTTAAAGTGCTCGCCTTTGGCTCAGAACCTGCAATCTTACGATACAAGATAGCAGCGGTCCTCAGATTACATAAAACTAGGAATACCTCTAGTTCACAACAATATAAATTCTTCTCGCTCTACGAGAACATAGCACTGACCTATTGCACAGTATCTGCAACAATATTTATAGCAACACGACAACTAATGCACCCTTGAATTAATTTTGCACGTCAGCAATGTCCTACTCCCCATTTTCTAGATTGGCAAATTTAAACAAGCAGCTGGTGTAAAGGGCAAGGAAACCAGAGAACAAGTACACTTTATAATCTAAGACAACTACTAAACCTTAGGCAATCGTTAAAAACCTTCATAGTTGGACATACGATTAGTACTATGTTTTATGTTTTTTTTTTTGCAAAGGTCTTACATTAGATTAGAAGAGAGTGCTTATGGCAGGTATTGAATGAAATTCGCGTGCCACAATACTTAACAACTCTGTTCAGTTGCTTTCAATGGCAAAGAAATCGTCAAGATGGTCTTAACCCTCTCGAAATCGTTTTTGTTCGGAAAAGGAGGGTGCCAGGGTATCTATGATTCTTTATAATATATACGTTGAGTATATCCGTAGGGGAGCACTCGAGGACTTAAATGGTATCTATTGGTGGTATCAGACTTTCGAAACTTAGATACGCAGACGAAATCAACCGCCTAGCTAGTAGCGGATGAGGCCGAATGCTTACTCTCCTGATCAAAATAAAGTCACTCCGTTAAGACGTAAGGCTCAGAATAGAAAGTGACTGCACGGTTGGCCTAGTGGCTTAAGCGGTCACCACGCCGCTTTCTACTACGCCAAGTGTCGTGGGTTCAAATCCCACGTAGGACAACACTTTGTGTGATTCACAATTTGTTGTTCTGAGTCTGGGTGTTCTTTGTGTCCGTTTCATGTATGTTTGTAAAGTCCCCCGCGACACAGGAATTAATATTCCTAATGCGGGAGTCGTCTTTCTTAAAAAAACAAAACAAAAAACAGGAATTAACAAGGCCAAAACTAAAGACTTAATGGTTAATTGATAGAACATGAAAGCTGGAATTGATGGGTTCTCTTAATCTTGAGGTGATAGAGGTAGAAGCTTCATTTACCTTGGCTTTACATGATCAACACCGGATCATGCAAAAAAGAAATAAGGAGGTGCATTGGCATGCATAAAAGAGCAACATTCGATCTATATAGGATATGGAAAAACAACATCTTCAAAAGAACAAAAATAACATTGCTAGATACAAATCCTATACCAAGATGTCGAGACGGTGAAAGCGGTTAACCACAGGTGCATTGACCCTTCTTTCGAGAAGTGGCGCTAGAGGAGACTGCTGCGAATACCCTGGATAGCTCACTGCACCATCGCGTCTATCCCAAATGAAACTGGATATTCCAGATCGCCAAACATGCCACTGCCTCGTTGGTCCAGTGGTTATTGTATGCGACTGCTGATCGAGAGGTCTCGGTTTCTATTCCCGGGTCGGACCAAATGTTTGTGTGATCCGCAAATATTTCTTTCCGTATCCGAAATGTTTGGGTGTTTTCTATGTGAAAACACCCAAACTCCGAAAAATAGAGAACCTTTCGATATAATATAACCTTTCGAGGTTATCGAGTTATCAACTGATAACCTCGAAAGGTTGATGATGACTGGCAAGATCGAGGAATAAAGATTTAGAGGGACGCCCTATGTGCAGGACAGACTAAGTCTGCTCAACTGCATTACGACACATGCTGCCCCGCATATTGCTCAAGGCAGGAACAGCATAATCGGTGGAGAAATAAACAACAGGGAACCCATCAAAGCTTCCAAGATTCAGATAATATTATTTATCAGTAATCTCTTGTAGCATTGTACATACATAAAGATACAGATAACAGATGCAGAAAGTTAAAAGAAAAAAATGTTCATGGTCGAGTTTCGATTACTGATAGGGAAAAACAGTGCATAATTAGAAAGTTATTACGTTGCTTAAAATATAGGCTGTGCACTTTACGTACCTGACATTTACAAGAAGTGGCTTCCACGTAGTGATAAACATCAGTCCCAGGCTGGGCGCCAGGATCGCAGTTACGCAACTTCACAGACACGTGCTTGCGATCGCCGTGCACGCACACTGGATGATGAGATTGTTTGTAAGGGAACTGCCAGTCAGAAATCTGAAACAAGTGAAACATAATAAATGAATAATTTAGCCAATCTTTTCAAACACTTATACGACACTTAAATACTCGTAGGTCCTTTTAGGGTTCCGTAGCTCAACTCGGAACCCTTGTAGATTCGTTATGTACGTCCTTTTAAGAATTTAAGTGAATATAAAGTGAATCTGAACTAATAACTAGAAGATAAATAGGTAAAGGTTCAAACACATAGGCGATAGGCGTGATCCGTGTTAAGTGTTAATTTTCAAAGTATGTATATTTTTGAATAGGAAAATGAAAAGACATTTTTGATTAAAATAATGAGAGTATCGTCAAGTTTCACTACCTTAAACTACACATTAGAAATTACCTCATAAGACAAGCAGTATCCCCAGCAAGACATTATCTTAATGTCATCCCAACAACGTCGTCCATTGATATCGGTTTGCATGGCCTTGTGCGGATGACGTTTGAGTTTACACCGTCCGTTGAGCGAAGCGCCAGTTGTCATCAACACCCAACAACAAAAAACTAAAGCCACCGCTACTGCATTAAGACTTGCTCTGTTATGGCTCGACATGATATATTCTGGAACTAAGAAAAGAAGTTCAAGTTTAAAAAATATACTCATACCCAAATTCAGTATAAATTCCTTATATAAATTCTTAGTATCTATGGATATGCATATATATAAATAAATATTTTCGA
Source organism: Phragmatobia fuliginosa (assembly GCA_932526445.1). Classification (NCBI taxonomy): domain Eukaryota; kingdom Metazoa; phylum Arthropoda; class Insecta; order Lepidoptera; family Erebidae; genus Phragmatobia; species Phragmatobia fuliginosa. Next base: position 5,680,821 of record OW052064.1, on the reverse strand, counting down.
ACATCTGTCAAACAACGCCCTCTAGTTCCAAACTAAGCAGTTTGTACAATGTATACTAGATAACTGATTAAATACATGTACTCGTAAATATATTCAATTTTAACAGATACTCCAGTTTAATAGATATAGGTACGTATGTAGTTGTTTAGATTAAACAGTAAAATAGTTACAAGTTACCTCTGTCTAGAACCGAAGCTTTTAATTTGTAGCGATTCTTAGTGGTTTATCTTGTCTGAAGCTAAGTACTGAACTGTCTGCAAATCGCACTCGAAAAAAGGTTTTTATAAAGGCACGAGGAAGACGTCAGAACATTTCTTTCAGTCGAGTTAACATCGCAATGGGGTACGAGCCATTAGCCGCGCTATTATACCATTAAGTTGGACAATGACGAAAAAAACTGTATAATTAATATAGATTTGAATATTGAATTTTTATGCTTTTATGCTTTTATGCGTACGTGAAAAAAAACCAAAATGTCTTAAAAATATTTTTATTTATTAATAACAACTTTCTATTTGTAGGGACATTTACATATTGGCTGTTTACGACGTGACATTAAGAAAACCAGTGATCGTTTTCTTATTGTAATAAAATTATACTAGGTGGGAATCAAACACGACTATGTACGGTTGATTGTACGAAAAAAAAAGTTCTTACAAAAATTGTAGAGAATTTCATAGGTACTCTACAACTTTCTTAATTGCAGAATAAATAGGAAATGAGATATTCGTAAATAATTGATTTTATGACTTTTGTCCTTTAATATCCTTAGACGCGGACTCCGGTACCTATAAGACAATATTTAGGACGCAGAAACAAAGATTTTTACCAAATTACAGCTTATTAAGTTTCATTCCGAGGTGAAACCCGAAACATGACAGGGCTGAAAATAAAAGTAGTCTAAGTAAGTCTAGTACTTAGAATATTAGCTGTATGCCAGGGAAAGTTCTATCAAAATCGGTTTAACCATACTAGAGATTAGCCAGAATATATGGATACACAAAAATGTATTATTCTACCTACCTATTTACTTCCTTAAGCATTAGCCGTTAGATATTTCGATGTAACCTAAGTTTACCTCCACAACCCTAGGGAGAACTGAAATTCGATGCTTGAACTAGTTGTCATTATATTTGAGGGCATATCAACAGTATTTATGCATATCACAACAGGTAATGTCTAAAAGGTTTAGGTTTGAAATTGTATATTTAAAAAAAAGACGACACCTGAAAACTTGAAGTGTTAGTCTTTAAAGACAAAGTTCATCGAACTGTTTACGTTTTAATTACCACAGTTAAAATGGCTTGTGTAAAATCCCACCTTAGATTAGTTAAATTAATACTTTCGCTTTACGGTGCTGTCATGTTATTCACGTCGGGGTCACCAATTATAGCGAACTTGTAGGTGAAATCGTATGACAATGTAGTCTTTTGCAGTCATGTTTATTAATTAAGCACTGATTTTCTACTCTATATTACTCACTAAGGTATATATTAAGGCTGCCTTTTGTACATTAAATATAAGTCATTTAAGTTTTGTTTTATAACTATGTATAAAGAGTTTTCTATCTGTGCATGTAAGTGCATCATACTCGTAGGTCCTTTTTAGGGTTCCGTAGTACATTGCTCGGAACCCTTATAGATTCGCCATGTCCGTCCGCCTTTCTGTCCGTCCTCGACCTACCGACCAAACGGTTGGTGCTAGAAAGATGAAACTTTGCACAATTATGTGTCGTAATTACGTGGACAAAGTGCTACAATAAAATTATGAAAAATAATTTTATTTGTTGTACCTCAACTACATGTAAAGTAGGGATGATTACTTTTTCTCGCGTCTACCATTTACCGGCTACCATCATGTGGGGTATATCTATCATTAGATAGGTGTTTTAAAAACATTGCGAGTTTGCTAAACTCATTTTTCGATTTAGGTATCCATTTGCGAATTATTCAACTTTTAGGGCAACTTTTTTCGTTGTTTTTGGCAAAACCACGAAAAAAGTGCGTTGCTCGAAAAAGAGAAGATTCAGTATAATTTAGTACAGCCAAATATTATTAAGGTTATTCACACACTGGCGACGCGCCCAGGAGCTTAGGCGCGGGGCAGCAGATCCCGCGCGCGGCGACGGAGGAGCAGATCTGCCTCTTCGAGCGGATTTTAACGGAAACGGAACGCGGGGCAGTGTGTGAATCGCCAAAACCAAACTCCAGACCATCAGTAAAAATTTTGGGCACTCGCTTGTAAGGTCATCGTGGCAGACATATTTTATATTTATTTACCTTTTAAATCTTTATTCAAGACGAAGATTATTAGAGATTATACATAAATTTTAATCACTATATTTCCGAAATTGAAGTTATATGTTGAAGTGTTGATTGATAGACTCCCGTGGGTGCCGGAGTTTACAAGGACACATATTGTATAGAATACCGAATCCCCTAAATCGAGGATGATTTGTTTTAGAAAGGAGGCTTATATATATATAATTTAGCACCAAGGAGATTGAAAAAAAAAACGAGCTGTCTTTCAAAAATTCTAGCGTCATAATTAAAAAAACCTAACCTACCACTAAGATTTCAAAACTTTCACAAATAATTACAATAAAACAATTTATCATGAGTAAAGAATGTTAGAGTAGCATAAAGTGTACAACGATATTATTATTACCCTCGGCAAATATGTGTAACATTGATCGTACACCCCAAATGTGCACCATGGTGGATTCAAAATCATCTTATGATCCTTTTGTTGGTAAGTACCTATTACACCCATCTAAGTAGATTTAAATACCTGTACAATGACCATGGAGTCTGATGGAAGTAGGTGTTATGGAAAAGCTGTTTCCCTCGCTGCTGGTGTTTGGTCTGCTGGTCACAATTCCGGTCAACAAATTTAGGATAACATGAAGTTATTATGATTATTAGAGACGGAGTATCATACTTTTTAGGGTTCCGTAGTTCATACCCGTCCATCCTCGACTTACCGTGCAAACCGTTCGTGCTAGAAAGATGAAACTTTGCATGTACATAAATGTATTTCTATCACGTCAACAAAGTGCTACAATAAAATTACGAAAAATATTTTTATTTGGGATAACTCCCTACTAGTATAACTCGTGCGAGCTAAGATGGCACCTGGCTCAAAACGAAACATGATACCGTTCCCCCGCGTGATACCCCTTTGTCGTCATGCGAGTAACGTTAGCATCACTATTGCCGTTGCACGAATCTTTACATAATAATTTTAGTTTATTAGGTATTACCTAATCTCATATGAATTACTCCACGAATTTATTTTATTAATATATCATTAGGTTCGTCTGGATAACTCAATTGTTTTAAGGAAGGTCAGACGAAAAAAAAACAGCATGATGACTATGAGACGCAATAGTTTAATATAAAGAATATCCATATACATATGATATTTATAGACTACGATTAAAAGGCTTATCATGGCGATTTAAAATTGTATTTTATAATTATATTTCAGTTCCTAATTTCATTAAAAATAAAATTAGGTATTACCTAATATTATTTAAATCACTGCACGAAGAATGCATTCGGGTAAATAATGAATGAAGCCTGCTTCCTATTGGTATGCATATATGTATTTTCTTAACTCAGGTAGTAAAGTACCACTTGATAAAGTAGTATGTTATGAGAAACTACTTGAAGAAAAATAAATGTTGAAATTTAATAAAACTATAATAAAGTATATTTTTCTTGCACTCAGTACTTTAAACGGCTGACATTTGAGTCAGGTGCCATCTTAGGTCGCACGAGTTATAAAGTGTTGTTTATTTTTTTCTCGCCCCTACCCCATCGTGTAGGATATCATTAGATAAGTATTTTAAAACATTGCGAGGTTGCTAAAATGCCATTTGCGATTAAGGTATCCGTTTGCGAGTTATTCAACTTTAGCGTATTTTTTTTGTAAAAACAGGGCATCCCCCCCCCCCCCCTCTAAAAACCAAACGGCTGGCTCAAAAACTGAAAAAATCTAGATAGAAGAAAAAACTATAGCGGTTTTGAAGACTTTATTATTCCATGAGTTATAGGGGCGTAACTAGTAAAATGCACTCACTTGGAAAACTTCGTAAAAAAATAAAGAAATAAACCGACAACTATAACATTGGACCAAAAATCTATCAAAAAGATACTACTCAGTAACAGTGATTAGTGATTATACCTCCGCTTTTGTTACACAGTTAATGTTAGTCGTGTAAACATGACAATTAACTATTGGACACGATTTTAAATCTACCTACCAGTATGGGTGACTACGGAACCCTATTCTATGCGTGTCCTGACACCCACTGGGCCATTTTTTAGCTTTTTCTTTACTTTTATTTTCGGACATCTGACACAAATCGCCACCTAGTTCCAAAATATTCAAAGTTTGTATTGACTAGATAACTGATAAATACACATTTAACTACTTTTTTTCTAAATAAAGAAGATAGGTACTCAAAGTCCGAAACAAATCTAATATATAAAATTCTCGTGTCACAGTTTTCGTTGCCATACTCCTCCGAAACGGCTTGACCGATCTTTATGAAACTTTATATGCATATTCAGTAGGTCTGAGAATCGGCCAACATCTATTTTTGATACCTCTAAAACGCGAGTGGAGCCGCGGGCATCAGCTAGTATCATATAACATTAAGTACGATGGGAGAATCTAATTTGAGACCTCAAGCACAGCAGTCGTATATGCTACCACTGGTCCACCGAGGCAGTCAAATACGATCATAATATTGTAATCATTGTATTCTATTATATGATATAACTTTATTGTGAAGGTAATTTAATTTTGATTAAATAATTTAGAGTTACAAAGAGTAAACAAACAAGCAGCCTCTTAAGAAAAACATATTTTTTTCAACTTACCTTTATAAATTCAGAACTCTACTCCTAGAATCAGTGAAACAGTACTGTAGTCAATGAACAGCACTGAATTTATTGCTTTAGTTATGTTCTGTTCTGTTCTGTGGTCCTTCATGTAATATTACGTTTCGTTATCTGTGGTCGTTCTATCATTACTGTCAAAATGAAGGTTTAGGGTGTGAGCATATTGAGCGTACCAAAAAGATAATATTGATCAATTTCAATTTTAATTTCTTTGTATGCATTCAAAAAGATTTCAATTTCATGTTTATTTGTTAAGTGTACTTATTGTCAATAGTCACGATATTTTGTAATGTATCTTTTGATGAATTACCACTGATTATTATCTTCTTTCTTTCATATGAAATTACGATAAAAGTGGTACCAGTGTAAAAGCTACTTTATTTTAACTTCAACAAAACAATGTTATCGCTTCAGTAATTCAGCAGTAAAATACAGTGCAGACAATAAAACTGTACAAAATGTCCCAAAGACCTCATATTAAATCTCGCATTAAAGTTTGTAACAAATCTGTATTTAATCTTCAAGATAAGAAAGCGGACGAAGGTGAATTGTCCATGGGCTTGATTAAATCTGCGAAGCGAACTGGGCAGCTCAGTTTATGCAATAGGGGTCTCGGTACAGGTGAGCCACTATAATTAATGACATGTGGTACTGGAAACCGTGCAGTCATGCATCAATCATAATATAACTGCTTATTTCATTTAGTTATTCATATTTACGCGGTAATATCTGGTATTATCTCTATAGTATATAGTTGCTTGTATGATATGTAGAATATATTTTAGTTAATGTTATTATACTTCTTTGAAGTACTCAATTTTCTTATTCATTTAGTGCCAGAAAATGTTTGGAAAATTGATGAATTGATTATGGATGAAACAAAAGAGGTTGATTTTTCAAGAAGTAATACAAATAACTGGTGGAATGCTGAACCACTAAAAACCCTTGATCTCGGTTCAAATGTTATAAAAGTTATATCTCCCAATATCAAGTATCTGCAACACCTCATCACTCTCAAGGTGAGCGACAGACAGGTTTTACTGCATTAAATCTTGTGTATTCGATATAAACATGTTGTAACTGGCTAGCAAGAACAGTTAATATTACATTACTAGCCATTTTATTTGCTTGTTTTTTGGTTATCATGGTGAAGTAGCCTATCTATGGTCATTGAAGTATTGTAAATTGAACCAAACCTATCTATGGATTAGCATTCAAATAACTTTTAAGTATAGACTGTTTTGTACAAAGTTTAGTAAATGCCTCATTAATATTGAGATCAAGTATAATATATTATAAGAACAAAATATTTGACAGCCATCTTATATCTTATATCTATTTCCCAAAGTTGTAGGCAAAGACAACCAACCTACTTTATAAAAAATTATTATTTACTAGCTGACCCCGCGAACTATGTACTGCGTTAGAATATTAATTCATAATAAAGTATTGTGTTTAGAAATTAAACTGATAGTGACAAATCGACAGCAGCGCCAACTAACACGCCCTGGCCGGTACCGCCAGAATTGCTTTGTTCCTGCATTTTAAATCTGTAATATCTTCAAAAGTGTTAATTTAAATTACATACTGTAAAGGGCCATATTAATCTATATTAAATACACAATGTATTTAAGGTATTTAATTGGATAAGGATTAATACTGTGTTGCCTATAATCGCTTCGTAAATAAACCATTATTTCTCATAAAAAGAAAATATTAAAAATGGTTATTGTGGGTTATCTAAGAGATAGACATATACCATCGCGGACTTTATTGTAGAACTTTTTAAGATGTACAATACTGTAGCACATTATTTTGAGCTATCTCATAGGGTACAGCAACTGTTAGCAATATAAGCGTAAAAATATCACATTAGAAACCTTTAAAATTATTATCTACTATTTTATGCATGTATTATACATAAAAACCTTTTTCTTGAATCACTCTACCTATTAAAGAAAATTTCATAAAAATCTGTTGCTATGCAACAGATTTTTATGAATTTTTTTTAAAAGATTTAAGCATACAAAGGGACAGAGAAAGCGACTTTGTTTTATACTATGTAGTGACTATGTAGTGATTTACAAATATCTACAAACAATTTTAAATGTAAACATTAAATATTTTGAAACTAATTTATTGATTCTTTTAAAAAAATATAGTAACAGCTTTATTCTTTCGCTTTCCAGTGTTTATTTATATAAATATCAACTTATATTAGCTTATATCCGGTGCTGGGCTCACGTGTATGTTGGTTTTCGCGGTAAAGAGTAAATACGGGTTGTACCGCCTTTCGAAACGTCTTCTGAAACCCTTCGAAACGTCGGAAAGTAGAAGTTATTGCAACCTTTTTAATTTTATTGCGAATAAGTCCCGTTTACAATAAAAAACATGAGTATGTGTAAAAGTCGCGAAGGTCTAAAAACAGTTATTGCTTATTTTAGCTTCATGATAATGCCATAACTAGTCTACCAGCTGAAATTGGGGAGTTAAAAGAGCTAATGAACCTGAGCTTGGCTCATAACAAACTAACAGTACTACCTAAGGAGTTCTACAGGTTGACAGAGCTGCGATGGCTGAGTATATCTCATAACAGTCTCACAATAATTGAACCGGATTTTGGAGACCTAGTCATGCTTAACTTTTTGGTAAGTAAGTAATTAATTTTAAAATCAAAGGTTTTATTTATTTACACTTTTAATGTACACATTTGTGAGAGTTAGAACGCGCTACCATCACGTTCTAATTCTCCTAGAGTGTTGGCTGGCCTCACCCGTCAACCTAGGCTTGCGGCGCCTGAGTCGTCTGTGGTACCGAGCCTGACGGAGCGAGAGAATTCTGCACGTTTCCCAGTCCCGTTACGCTATAACTTTTGCCAGCATAACTTGCTTGGAGAAAGAGACGGTGGAGTTCATGACGCTCTCGCTCCGTATCATAAACGCAATCATGCCACCAAGCGAGAGAACCAGCTCTCCGATGGCCGCCACGACATCACGCCTCTGCTCCGACCACGCCGTGAATTCTGCGAGTGTGTGAAGCGCCGTGTCCACGTTACGGCCATCGCAGTGGCAGCACTCAGACGTTGACTCTTCGGATCGAACACTGGACATCCTTTCCCAGTCAGATTACCTGCGTCAGTCGATATGAGTGGGTTTTGTGACTTCTCTCGAGCCAATCCTCCGTATCAGGTCTTACCCCCGCAATAACGGCGTGCTCCCCCTCATAGATTTTATAACTTCGATGACGAGGTGAGAAGAATTGAAATGGATTGTTCATTGTCTCATCCCACAGTGCCTAAAGACGAAAGTTTTATACATACATACGGTACTGCTGGTCATCAAGCTCAAAGTTTTTTTTTAAGTCATTGATTTGTTCTCAGGATTTATCACACAACAAATTGACATCTTTGCCACCGGGAATGGGATATTTGGTTCGCCTTGTGGAATTAAACTTATCCCATAATGAACTTCAGGAACTCCCTCCAGATATTGTGAATTTAAGAGGTACCTATTTGTTTAGATATACCTATATTTATGTACCTTAGTATTTATAAAACGAAATTAAAATGTTGGTACAATTTTATTATTCTGTGTTAAGCGGCGTTTATCGTGCATCGTACAATCTATAAACATACTTGTATATAAAAAAAAAAGTCACAGCATCAATGGACGAAAACAAACGGAAGCGCACGCAGAATGTCTGGATCAAATTTAATAATTTATTTTAGTGTTAGATGACCAAGGATGGCTGTAAGTTATATAACATCAAGCTAGCATGAAAAGAAACGCAAACGATGTTGCGTTAGTCATCTAGGGTATTTTTAAAATCTTGAATTTACGGAAAACTTTAGTTTTACCAATGTAAACTCCCCTCCCTGCCCCAGACTCTAGAGGGCTCTCAAAAGACTGGGCAGCAAGTGTCTATGGAGTTAGAAATGGTAGTCACAAATCTCGTGAACTACCTCTTTGTTTTGGGCAACAACGTTATACAACAAAACATAATATAAAGAGTTTGGTTGGTAACCTAAAACTCTGTGAATAGAAGGTCAATGTTAGTTATTTTCAGCCTAACGATATAATGAAAAACTGAATCGGCATATCTAAATACATGCTTTAACTATAGTTACGTAGGCGCACAGTCCACGAACTACCAACTTTTATTAATAGTCTGAATTCAATGATGATTAAATTGGCTTTATTAATTGAATGATGTAAAATTAAGAATGACTGATACGTTTGACCAAAATGGATGAAAGAGACGCTACTCGCTTAAAAAGGTGTACAAGGCCTTGACAATGTGATTGTTATTAGGGGGGACAGAGGAAAGAGTAAATTAGGAGTAATAATAAGGACAGGGTCGGAGTTAGGGTAAAGAAAGGCTATGGGGAAATGGATTTGGAGAGGTACTTAAAAGATAATAGCGGCCTCGTGTACCTCTAGAAAGAGAAAGCGGCTATTTCAAGTCAAGTCAAAAAATATCATTTCGTAATAAAAAAGTTATATAATAACAAGAATACTAAACCAAGAAGTAATATCATGAGAAGTTGAAAGGTATAAATAAAATCGGGCAATTTCGGACTCGCGCAGGAAAGGTTCCGTACCATTATTATCTATACATTACAAGTTATCTGTGGCCGTATTAATATAAGCAAAAAATTTACGTGGTATGGGTGTCCCCCTATTAGCTATTTATTTGTTCTGAATTGAATGTTATATAGGCTCGATTCGATAAGATTAATACCCCGATTTTACGGCCTAATGCCAGAATCTCGGTGTATTAAAGACAAGCAAATTACCCTCTACTTGGGCCTTTTTAGTTGAGAGTGTCCACGTGCAGCGTCGACAAATACACCAATATCATGTAATTCATCTGCTTCCGTAAATTATAACCAAAGATTCTGTTATAGATTTGAAGAAAATGAACTTAAGTAATAATAATTTGAAGAAATTACTGCCAATGGGCGAACTAAGAAAGATGGAAGTATTAGAAGCGAACCATAATGACATCGAAGAATTACCTGACTTTTATGGGTGCACAGCCCTGAAAGAAATATATTTGTCAAATAATTATATTAAGGTAATAAAAATAACTAATATATTTTCCTACTATTGTTCTATAACTACGTTAGCCATGTAAGAATCAGTTGAAGAAAACAACCCTTTACGCCTCTAATGCTATAGAATTTCTTTATCAATAATCTTAAAAGTGTATATATAAATAAGCCTGTTCCCAATTTACTTTCCCTGAATTAGTCGAAGATTGAGCGTTTCTGTGTGTTTATTAGAACTATGATACAAACTATGTAATATCAAACTTCATACCACTCCATTCCTACCTATCTGGTAATTGACATCTTATTGAATATTGAAATGTTCGATATTCGTCTCTGAAAACCTTCTGAACATTTGACACAAGCACTGACTAGCCTCGCCTGATCTAGTGGCGGTTCTTCGTTTCAGTCACGCTCTTGCAAAATAATTGAAATTATTGTCAGAGTCAAGCGTCGCGGTCAGAAGGCTTGTTATACACATATGTGTATGACTAGTTCAAATGCATCCACTTTGAAGTTTACTTAAACAATAGAAAATCATTTGAAAATGCATATTACTTAATGGACATAGTACCTGGAACAAGTGGTGATTTTTTAAAAAACTACTTACCTAACCCTACGTGTCTTGATACTTCTTGATCGCTTTCTTATTATCATTGTTTATTGGGTTTAAAATGATACACTTTTTACAGGCAATTACAGAGGAGTTCTGTGATCAGATGCAGCACTTGAACGTGTTAAACATTAGAGACAACAAACTGGAAATGTTACCGGAGAACATATCCTTGTTGCAGAACTTGAAGAGACTCGATCTGACTAACAATGATTTGAATAAGTTAGTACTACATTATATACTATTCCTACGATCTGTGATATATGAGCCATGTTGAATTATTATAGCTATCATCACCTTCTTGGCCTTTATTCCCAAGATTGTTAGTTACTACTCGCCGAAATAATTCATTTGAAATGTGCTAAAAAGTCAAGTCGAATAACAAGAGTATATAAGAGCTTTTTACTAGGCGTCTTTACGCCACGTTTAGCGATTCTGTAAAATCTATACAAATAAACATTAGTGTCTGTAAGTAATTTCAAATGAACATTTTTTTTACTAAATGCATATCCAAAGTATAAATGGTACCAACATCAAAAAAAATTTTTTTTTGTAATTTTTCTAAGTTGCTCTCTGTCTATTTGTATGTTTGTTCTGGCTAACCTCTGGAACGGCCTGACTGACCGATTTGACGGGACTTTTAATTTTTTATTATTAATACGGAGTGTTTACGGCCCCTTCTCATCACGTGGATGTCTTAAGAGCCGACTAAGAGAACAAACACAGCACAGGACATCCCATACAAGAGATCAGGTGTATAGCAAATAAAAAAGGCAAAATATTTATTTATTACATGTGTGGCTGTGAATGATGATCGAATGACTGAAGCCCAAACTTTTTGAACCCTTCAATAATTTTTAAATGCCATAAAATACATCACAATCTAAAATGCGCCGTCTGACCTATGCGTATATTTTTTATGGTACGACATAACATAATAATACGACGCATACTTATAATTTGCAAGTAAATTAGTGACTTTATTATATTTCCATCGACCTACAGTCATCCGAACTGCCTTGTTGGTCTATTGGTTAGCGTATCAAGAGATCAAGATATCTCGGGTTCGAATGCCGGGTGTGAGCAAATGTTTGTATGATCTGCAAATATTTGTTTCGCAGTTTTCTATCTATAATATGTATGTCTTTACATAAAAGTATATATGTATTTATATCAGTTATCTAGTACCCATAGTACAAGTTCTGCTGTGTGTCAGTAGTCGAAAATATTTAATCATGATATTTCGATATCAGCAAGGTCTTATAGTACAAGTGAAATAACCCAACTGGGCAGTCGGGTGAAAAACAATTTGAATTGTTAATTTTTAAGTAAATCACATTAATTTCGTAAAGCTTTGCATAAACGTATTGCTATATGCAGTTCAACTCTACATATATTTCAATTTCTTTTTTGACAGGCTACCTCGTAATTTAGGACTGTTGTCTCAGCTGCAGAGCATCAGTATGGAAGGGAATAAACTATCGTTTGTAAGACAAGATGTGATACGAGGTGGTACGGAACGAATGATGAAATTCTTACGAGACCGAATCACCGAGGAGGTGGTCAGTGAAACCAGGCTTACTAACGACGACTGGCCTGATAAGTAAGTATTTAAAATTTCATTTAAAGGCATTATAATTTAGTAAACTGTATTTGTCTTCATTTTTGACACTGAAATTTTTAGGGTTGCGTAGTTATTGACTCGGAACCCTTATGGATTCGTCTTGTCCGTCCGTCCGATCTTACCGCCCAAACGGTTGGTGCTAGAAAGTTGAAATTTTGCACGAATATGTGTTGTAATTAAGTCCAAAAATTGCTACAATAAAATTACCAAAAACATTTTATTTGGGGTAACCTCCTCTCCACGTAAAGTGGGTTTTTTTTTCATTTCTGTAGTATCTCGATCGTGTGGGGTATCAAGGCCTTTTAAAACATTGCGAGGTTGCTAAAACCATTTTTCGATTTAGATATCCGTTGTCGAGATATTCAACTTTAAAAGCGTATTTTTTTTGTAAAAACCTCCCCTCCCTCTAAAAGCTAAACAGCTGGCGCAAAAATCTTAAAAAATGCACTTACTTGGAAAACTTCGTACAAAAATAAAGAAATAATGAGTAAACTCAACAAATATCTATTGGACACGATTTCTAATCTACGTACGATTATGGGTGACAACAGAACCCTATTCTATGCGTGGCCTGACACGCACTTGGCCAATTTTTTATTTAATGGCTGTGGGTGTTTAACGAACAAGCATGTATGTCGATATCTTGTACTTGCAATACTCTAATTACTAGAACCGAACCTCGTACATGCAAGCTTAATTACTGATCTGCGATGCATTTTGTAGTGAGCATATTTTCTTTTTTCATATAGGTATAGTTTCTGGTGTGCCGAAAGGACTTTGTTATTGTTCTCCCCCAGGAAAATTCATAATCTGAGAGCTGTCTTTGAAAAAAAAATGTTAGGAGATGATTACGAGTAAATACTTGAAAATCATAAAGAAAAATGACCTACAGGTACACTCTGAAAAAGAGCCTGGCGCTGATGGTGCCAGCGCGAGATCTAAGTACTGTGCCTGACCACGTGTTCGAAGCCGCCGCCCAAGCAGAGGTGCACATCTGCGACTTCTCCAAGAACAAGCTCACCGCCCTGCCCAAGGGGTAAGTACCATAGAACCTTTTTTTTTTTAGGCGGTGAATGCTTTTCGCACCATACTCTTCGTGTGGTAAACGAAAGGCGTGTGTGGGACTCTCGGAGGAATCGTTTTACCCATTAAACCCCGCGGCGGCCTACCCCGGCAGTTGGGAGGAACACCAGGAACGCATCAGCGGCTTCTGGAGTCCCCCCTGCCTTACCCCATGACTGATAGAACCTAGTTGGTCTCTAAATCACGTGGTCTAGAGTAGGACGTCTGAGGCCTCACCTCATACTCATGGGTTCTGTGTCCCATGTGAGCTGAATATCCGAAGAGATTTTCCAGCTCGTCATCAAAAAACGCATACCTACAAAATTAATTATCGACATAATTAATAAACTTTTACCTGACCGATTTCGTCTCAAAGCATTATCAAAGGTACACACATACATTATGTGATAAAATTAGGACATGATTATGACTAAAAATCTTATGACTCTCTCATTTTTTCCAGTTTGGTCCGTCTTAGTGCAACCTTAACGCAATTAATCTTGTCTGCTAACATTCTAACGAGTATTGCGCCAGAAATTAAGTGTTTGACTCGATTGCAATTCCTCGATGTGAGCAAGAATAACCTTACAGATTTACCTATAGAACTGGGACAGTTGAAGAATCTAAGGGAACTAGTCATTTCTAATAATAAGTAAGTACAGTTTATTATTTACACATCTAAACGTAGAACTATAGCCGTACATCTAATTTTATTGCGATATGTCTAGTTTTATGTTGTACCTTTTGAACGTTCAACAAAAGAATAGCTATGATTTGAGGTGTCGAAAAATGAACTGTGAGCAAATGAAAATAAAGTATATAATCTAACAGCAAATTTTAGCGAATTTTAGTTTAGTGACGTGAACAACAGAATTAGCACTGCTGGCTACTGGCGTTTTAAAATAAGTTGACTATTTCTTGTTCCACTCAAAAATCTCTTAATTTATTATTATTTTAAAAGCGCCGATGATACTCAAAGGTTGAGCAGACTGCCTCATACCCAGAAACAGTCTCTAGTCGCCTTTCTGACAAGAAATACTAAATCATATACATTATAACTCTTATAAGCATTGACCTCCTTTTATTATATTGAAAATTGCCGAAATGACCACTCAGCCTAGTGCAAAACGTGAGTATATTCCAAGAGTAGTGCTCGCCATCCTTATTGTGAATGCAAACAATGCAGTATGTGCCTGTTGACATGTTTCTGCTTCATTATAAGACCGGTCTCGCACTCCCCAACGATATACTATGGTGTTCTATGCGTCCTGGGTTAACAATAACAAAATTGAATTCACTATAAACTATGTATAAATGTTCTAAACAGGCATTTCATAACTGGGTCTGGGGTTACTTAACATTTGTATTTAATACTAGCTGACTCGGCAAACTTCGTACTGCCTCAATCGATAAAGAAGACCTAAACTTTTGTATTCAATAAACAAGAGGAATCCATAATTAATAAAAAAAAAAATGTGAGCCGTCACGGGACGCCTGGCAGATGTGAAACATCGCCATTATTTTGTAAAAGTAATATGCAGAAAAGAACATATTGTAATAGGAACTAAATATGTCTAATGATAAAATAAAATATTACTAATTATTAAAATAGTACAGTACACACTACTGCATATAGACTGTATATATATACCATCGTATAGAGTGCCGTGGCGACGCGTCGCCAGGCCAGAAATCTGTTTTACGTGCGGCTATAGATGTTTCACATCAAAAATGCAATTCATTTGTCCAAAATTAGTCAAATCGGTCAGCCATTCTCGACTTTTAACGAGACTAACGAACAGCAATTCATTTTTATATATACAAAAATATCTAATTTTTGTGTTGCAGGTTAACAAAAATACCGAGATGTGTGTACGACGTGGAGAACCTAGAGATACTGTTAGCCGCTGACAATAAGATCGAGGAGGTCAACGTATCGTCAGATGCTCTCGCTAAACTGAAGAATTTAGCTGTACTGGATCTCAGCAATAATAGCATCTTCACTGTACCGCCGGAACTCGGCAACTTTACGCACCTACGGTAAGTTAGAAAACAGACAAACA
Source organism: Phragmatobia fuliginosa (assembly GCA_932526445.1). NCBI lineage: Eukaryota > Metazoa > Arthropoda > Insecta > Lepidoptera > Erebidae > Phragmatobia > Phragmatobia fuliginosa. The sequence continues at coordinate 5,665,499 of OW052064.1, read as the reverse complement.
AACACAGAGAAATATCGCAATTTTATAGTGCGGGGGGCAAACTATCAGACTGGTTATCTGATCACTTAGGACTGTCTGATTTATATCCAAGCAAAGCCTTACTACGATAACCAGAGTGCTGATACATACTTAGATATTTCTAAACTAGCTTTGGCCCGCGGCTCCGCCCGCGTGTAGGTTATAGTAGGATATATATTTCTCCGTGGGATTTGGAGGCGGAGGTGCTCGCCGAAGTTTATCGGCGAGTGGCTGACTTCCGGGCGGAGAGCGGATTTCGCCCTCCGCCCGAGGACGTGCGCGAGTGGCGCGAAGCCGCTCGCCGAGCCACCATGGTGAGATGGTCGCTCCGGCTGGAGACCCCACGCGCTGGCTTCGCCGCCGTGGAGGCTCTTCAGCCGGTCCTCGAGGAGTGGGCAGGGCGGCAGCACGGGACCCTTTCCTTCCGGCTGACGCAGGTACTTTCCGGGCACGGTTGCTTCGGAAAGTACCTGCACTCGGTCGCTAGGAGGGAACCGAGTCCCGCCTGCCACCACTGCGACTGCAGTGAGGACACGGCCCAGCACACGCTGGCGGTCTGCCCCGCTTGGGCGGCGCAGCGCCGGGTCCTCACTGCAGTCATCGGAGGGGATCTCTCACTGCCGGCCGTCATAAGATCGATGGCCGGCAGCGACAGTTGTTTTACCGCGGTCGCAACCTTCTGCGAGGACGTAATCTTGCAGAAGGAGGTGGCGTAGAAGGCCCGGGAGGATGCTATCCAATCGGACCCGATCCGCCGCCGGCGCCCCGGGCGGCGGAGGCGCGCATACCTGCGTCTCATGCCGCCCTGAGAGTGGCCGCGGATGGGCGGGACGGGTTTCCCGTCCGTCCGCAGTAGTGGCCAACCGCGAGGGGGCGACGTCCGCGTGTGACCGGACGTTGCCCAATAGAGAGTCGAATGTAGAGATGGTGCCCGCAACAGTGCGGGCAGGCGCCGGTTGGAGTCCAGAAGGAAATCCCCTCCCTGGACTCCTTCCAATACAAAGGCGCAGAGAGGGTCACACCGTGTGGTTTTAGTCGGTTCGAGTCCGACACACCACCCCGCCGTAACCCCCGACGGGGTGACGGTCCGCGGGGATTTCCACACGTAAAAAAAAAAAAAAAAAAAAAAAAAAAAAGGATATATATTTCTAAATACATACGTGCTATAGATAAATTACATCCAGACACAGTTACTGCCTTGTTGGTCTAGTGGTCAGCGTATGCGGCTGCTGATCAAGAGGTCTCGGGTTCGATTCCCGGGTCGGACCAAATGTTTGTTTGATCCGCAAATATTTGTTTCGGAGTTTGGGATGTTTATGTATCTATTTACAAAAAAAAGTATGTTTATGTATTTATATCAGTTGTCTAGTACCCATAATACAAGCTCTGCTTAGTTTGGGACTAGACGGCGTTGTGTGTGTAAAATATCCGAAGTATTTATTTATTTATAGTTTTGGTAAATTTAAGCTCCCACAGGTCAAAACAGATGATTTTGAATGATTGTTTTGTCAAAACAGACTTAATCGACTGTTTTATGAATGGAAAGTCTAGAAAGAGGTTGCTATAAGTTAACGCATTTAATTTTTTCGATCAATACCTAAATGTCCCCGTGCGTAGCCGGGGCGGGCGGCTAGTTAAGTATATATTCGAACGTAACTGTCTGTTTGTTACGCTGCTCCAATATTAATAAAATTTGCCATGGAAATATTTTGATACTTGAGGAAGGACATAGGCTACTATTTACCGTGACAAATGATATACACGCAAGCGGAGCCGCAAGCAAAAGCTAGTGTCGTCGTAAATGGTGTTTTTGTACATTCAACATTGACTGTAATATGATACCGTATTATTTATTACTGTAATTTCGTATTATCGTAGAATGTTTAAAAAAATAAAAAACCCATAAGCTCATAATAAATGATACTCGTATTTATGAGAAGGAAAACTTGAAACCAACCCGTCTGGCCAGCGTGGTATAGTAGGCCAAAACCTCCTTTCTAAGGAGAGGCCTATGTCCAGCAGTGGACTGTTGAAGGCTGATGATGATGATGTATTTAAACCGCCTCGGTTGCGCAGTGGTAGCATATGCCGATACTAGCATACGCTACGATATCGATCTATATATCGATTTCGGGTATAACCAAATATTTTTATAATATGCAACGATTTAGGTGTTCTTTATTTAAAAGTATTCTATCAGTCAATCCAGCTGTCATAGTACGAGTTCTGCTTAGTTTGAAGCTAGATGGCGTTGTGTCAGATTTCAGAAATATTTATTTACTTTAATGTTCGTAGTATTGAGATGAAACAGATTTATATATTTTGTTAGCAGAAAACCTATTTTCACGGGTCTGTGTTTAAGTTTTAAAATGAGAATTGTCCTGAACGCACCGATTGTTTGCAGGACCTTGGAGTTGATGGGCAATGGCTTCCGTCAGCCGCGACACGCCATCCTCACAAAAGGCACCGAGTCTATTCTCTCATACCTCAGAGATCGCATTCCCAACAAATAGTTAATGTCGATGGTTTAGTGAAGCATGACATCTATTACAAATGGAATGGTTAATTTTCTGTGAAATATTCTTTAAAAAGTTAGAAATGATTTTAGTTACAGTTTTGAACAGAATTTTTATACACTGTTAGGGGCCGTCCATTAATCACGTGATGTTTTTTTCGCCCTTTTTAATCCTTCCCTCCCCCTGGTGATTCGTTGTGAGGTTTAGGACTCTCCCCCCTATCAAAATCACATGTAGTTTTTAGTAGTTACCTTCAATTATTCTTAAAATTTAGCCTAGCCTGAAGCCGTTTTCGTCATACGAATAGTATCGAATAAAATAAATACACGTGATATCTTATAGTATACACCCGTACCCCCTTTTTTTTTTTTTTTTTTTTTCGTGCGGAAATCCCCACGGATGCCACACGTTGGTGGCTATGTCGGACTCGAACCGACTAAAACCGCACGTCGTCTCGGGTACTATGAGTCGGGGAACCAGGTATACCCTCGAAAGGAAGTCCCTGAAGACCCGTCCCCCCTATATGTGTTTTTTATATTAAGTGATTTTTGTCGAACTGTCTCCCCCCCTTTCGAGCCTCACGTGATTAATGGACGGCCCCTTAGGCAGGACTCAAGTGATAGTTTGTCAAAAATGTACTTGCACCAGAATATACACAATAACTCGAATTTCTTATTGCTCATTTAGAAATGATGACCAATAACATTACTTAGAAAACCAATATTATATTTGTAGTGCTAAAAAAAAGTGGTATTTACAACAAAATGATTTCGTCGTATCAAAATGCTGAGAGCTTGCTTTCGGCCTATATTACTATATTTAAAAATGCACAACGAGAAGTATAAAAACGGTATCATAAATAAATCTAATTATACTTATCATATCATTGGGCTTACTAAAACTAATTTTTATAATTATTATTTACTTATATTTCTCAATAAATTCCGCCATGTGTGAAATGGTCATGCCAGCTCTGTTATGTATCTAAGCGAAATCAGTTTGAGGGAGCCAAAATTGTTTTATTTTTATTATTTTGTTGTACCTGAATGTGCTGAACTTGAATCTTGAATTTCGCTTTACTCTCATATCGTTAAAGCTATCAGTTATTATTTAAAATATTGTTTTGTTTTTAATGCTTCTTTGTTGATATATCTAATTGGATATCGCGGTTGTGATGATACAGAATGTCACAGATATCAATTAATTCTTTATTAAGATCACGAAAAGTATTTACAATGACTATTATCAAGTATTCAGTGCTAATTGCCAAATGTTTAGATATATATTTTTGGACATATTGTTTGGACTAAGTGTTTGCATATTGACAGTGCAGTGTTCAATTTTACTATCATAGAAATTGTATTGTATAACCTGATTTGTGTATGATTTGGTAAAAATATTCTTAATAATGTAGTATTTATAAATGTTGTAAAGATTGTCAAAAGTTATAATAATAATACAAACATATTCGGATAATTTAAGATTAAGTCGACGTACGTCAATCTGTAAGCAATTTCAAGTTAAATGTTAATAAAAAATTGGGATTGTTAGGTTTTTGGAAATAGGCGAACCAAATACCAAAAAGAGTTTATATGACACGTTAGACTTGACTGTAATGGTTTGTTGGCGTGCCTGTAACATATTGATGTGGTTTATGGTGTATTTGAATCCACCGTGAACCATGAAGGTGTAAAAATAGGGGCTTTAATCAGCTCTATAAATGTTCGATATACTTGATGTAATAACAATATATTTCTAATTCCTAAATTATGTCTTCAAATTCGCCCGTTTCCAAAAATGAAGTTTTGTAATAAAGGTTGATGTATTTATTATAACATATTCACAAATTGAAATTCTACCAAAGTATCATTACCTGTACCTGAATTTTATTTTTATAATGTACGCAGCCTTAGCAGCTACAGTGCATGACGGTATATAGTTATTCATATAAATATATGCACCAAGTTTGTTAAAATTCGTAAGCACTTTTACAAAAATTGGAAATCAATGAGCATATCGTGTGATTATGAAATAATATATGCTTTAAAATTATATTAATTTGTTTTATTTCGTAGAGTAAATACTTCGTAGAGCATAGCATAGAGAAATCAATGCAGATTAAAAGTTTAACCGACTTCAAAAAAGGAGGAGGCTTCATGTTACACAGCATGTTTTTTAGGGTTCGGACTCGGAATCCTCATAGATTCGTCATATCCGTCCGTCCTTCTATCCTCGACTTACTGTGCAAACGGTTGGTGCTAGAAATATGAAATTTTGCATGGATATGTAGTTTTATGTTCTGTTAGTTCAGGAGTTGTAGAGGCCTAACTTGTGAAATACGCTTGCCTGGAAATCTATGTGTAAAAATAACGAAATAATAAGTAAACATAACAATTATCTATTAGACACGATTTTAATTCCACTTGTTATTGTATAAGATACCCTATATCCCTATATACCCTAATCTATGCGTGGCCTGGCACGCACTTGCCCGATTTTTGTTGATGTATGTTCAACGTGTCAAATGTTAACCGATTTTGAAAAATTCAGGTCATATTCGTGGCAGGTCGCCACGAATATCAACGATTAGGGATAATTGCGATCCCTAAAAAGTCAGACAACAGACTTGTGGAGAATTCGATTTCCGAACCGAATTCTACACTATTATTATGGCACTAACTAACTACGAAAGCTTGTTATGTTGGACACACTGGATGAGTCAGGGAATTACTTACGAGAAAATATTGATTTTTACGGTTAAATATTGTTGTAGTAATAGGGCTATTGATTAGAAGATTAAATACTTTATACTTTACTGGTGGCTTAAATACTTTATACTTTACTGGTGGCTTAAATTGGAGTCCCTCAGTTGAAGAATCGCTCTCTAGAGACTTTCTACAAAAATATAATATTATTTCGTCTAGAATAAGACATAGAAAAGGTCTGCTAGTAGTTGTCCTACTTAAAGAATCCTAGTTCAACAGTATCGTAGTAGAGATTTGGTTGACCCCAGTTCCCCTTGGTTTGGAAAATAGCGATGGTATTAAAAGCGATTTGTAAAGAAGATGATACCGCAAAATTTGAATAACATAAATTAATTCTATTAATTTTTTATTTTCCAACTTACTTATGACCGTTCTGTAAAACCTGTATGTATAGGCAACGGAGTATTAATGTATACAGGGTGAATTTTTGAGATGGGACAGTAAGGGCAGGTACCTTAACCGTTATAGTTACAGGAAAACGCTTTTAGGAGACTATCCATAATTTTTTAAGATATTCTGAACTGCATTTACAGATTTTGGAAAAAATTTACCGCCAGCAAGAAAACGGTCATTTTAAACAAAAACTTTTTTTGATGCCAATCGATCCTGTTTCTTATAAGGATCAAAAGTCCCTACTGGACCGACTGAGGTTTGAGTACTAGAAATGTCAGAAATCGCAAAAAACTTATCCCATACGTTTGTACGGAAATAAATAATTTTAATATGTATTTTAGACACAGACAAACATAACTTACATCTACGAAATAAATTGCTCAAAATGACCGACGTTTTCACGAATACATAAGTTCTCTCGTTCTTATACTGAGCTAGTAGCAGCCGATAAGTTTCTTGGATAGATGTCATTTAAAATGCTTGTTAATGATAGTCTCCTAAGAGCGTTTTCCTGTAACTATAACGATTAAGGTACCTGCCCTTACTGTCCCGTCTCAAAAATTCACCCTGTATATACATATATTACAAAGCATATCCATACGGAAATATATACTTATACTAGCTGATGCCCGCGGCTTCGCTCGCGTCCTAGGGGCATGAAAAATAGATGTTGGCCGATTCACAGACCGATATGTATACAAAATTTAATCCAAATAGGTCCAGCCGTTTCGGAGGTCTATGGTTACTAACATTGTGACACGAGACTTATAAATGAAAGATACATATATGTAAACAAAAGGTATGTTGTAAAATACATTTGTCAACGTATCATCTCAATGTACCTAGAATAGTTTAGTCTGAATATGAACCTTTTTCGTTCGTCTTAAAGTTCACTTTATTATTATAATATTAGATCAGGCATAAAGCCTTGGACTTGAGAATAAAATCCATAATAATAGCTGTGTGACTTTGAAGAACGTTACAAATTATGACCGTGTGTTGTCGTGATTGTCATTATTTATATTTTATTTAACCCGCAGACATTCGTATTTACATTTTCAGTCAGTCTATATTATATATCTATACTAGCTGATGCCCGCGGCTCCGCTCGCGTTTTAGAGGTGTGAAAAATAGATGTTGACCGATTCTCAGACCTACTGAATATGCATATAAAGTTTCATAAAGATCGGTCAAGCCGTTTCGGAGGAGTATGGCAACGAAAACTGTGACACGAGAATTTTATATATAAGATTTTATTTAACCCGTAGACATTCGTATTTACATTTTCAGTCAGTCTAAGAGATCGTCATAATATAAAAATATTTTTCTAATACTATTTGTAGTTACATCCTACTTTATATAAAACGAAGATGGATACTAAGTACTAACATACCTCAAGAATGACAGGATCAATTTCGATATTGCTTGATCTTCAAACAGCAGAATAAGTATTTTAGATATTTTTTTCATCTATACTAATATTATAAAGAAGTAAAGTTTGTGTGTTTGTTAAATTGTAAGGGGTAATCTCGGGATCTACTGAACCGATTTTAAAAATTCTTTCACCAATAGAAAGCCACATTATTGCTGAGTGTCATAGGTTATATACAAAAACCGAAAAATAAAGAGGCCTTTACGTGGTAGTCCATTTTGCAAAGTGAATCGGAGAAAAAACGGTCGAATGAAAGCGTTTCTTACGAACGCTGCCTTATCTATGAAAGATATATTTTTGAGTTCTAGAGAAAAGATGTGGAGCTTGAAAATGCCTACAAAAAGTCAACGACAGCATATGTCTAACTTTTATATTTAAGTTATGCCCAACGAAGTGGGCACGGGTCAGCTAGTCTATAAATAAATGAAATTGAAGTGTCTTTATGTAATTTTAAATGAAACATTTTAACTAAAAACATAAAAACATGAAAGTACGTCGTAATTTTTAAGAGTTTTGTCTGTTTGTTCTGGGTAATCTTTAGAACGGCTGAACCTATTTTTACGGGACTTTTACTGGCAAAAAACTGATGACATAAGGAGTAACTTAGGCTAAATTTGTTTAGACTAGATTCGCTCCGCGGCGTTACTCGTGATTTACAATAATAACACCGCGGAACTCAGCTAGTATTTAATAAAGATGGAAGAATGTTGTGTTTCCATTAAGAACAACTCCGATGACCGCTCTGAGGAGGACTCCCGCCTCCTAGGATGGATGCAGATTCAGGAGAAAGCCGCAAGACTTTCGCCCTTCAATCATTATGAGCACGCAGATTCCATTTTTGCGACTAGTACGCTGTTCTAGCTTGCGACCAGAGTTTCCCACTTGCTGGCAGGCTGCAGTGTCTGTTGTTAACTTAGTATAGAGTTCTCGATTGCCTGTATACGCCACAATCACGTGCCGTGTATCTCATATGGTGTCGTTGACTGTACTTAGATAAAGAGAATTTCATATGGCCCGTCCATCTTCGACGTGATCCTATCTACGTTACTTTAGTTATTGCGAAAACAAAGTGATCTTTATCTAACTTCTTTCTCCCATGCATTGGCAGCCTTTTCAAAAAAAATATTATATTTAATAATTTTCAGTCAATAAAAATAATTGTGGTGTGTTTCTAATAACTGCTTTATGTTTGTAGTGAAGAGAGCTATTGTTCTTACTTCGGTAGTAGAGCCACGCTGATTTCAGCACGAATGGGCCGGCTCGACTGGGACAGTACTACCCTCACACAGAAGACCATCCTAATACTGACAGTATTTTTGCTGTCGTATTACATTGGTAAGTGTGAGATCGGAGGCCCAATCATTCTGCATCATTCTCCCGGTCTCTGGAGGCCGGGAGAATGATGCAGCAATATTTCACCATGTTGCACTGCCTACGCTCACAATGAGGACGGTGACCCCTACTCCTGGATTCTACTCATGTTTTCCATCAGGCAGAGTAGACTCCCTTTGGTAGTTTAAGCCTATATATATATATATAAATGTTAAGAAACTCCTGTACACCCGAGCTGTTTTTGCTGTTTCCCAATTGACTGAGTTCATTGTTTAACCATGGAGTGTTAAAACAATGAAATCAGTCGTACGACCTCGTGCTCGCTCTGTGCAACATAACACAAACTTTTATTACTGATGAAAAACTAAACTATTTATATAGTTACACGTTTCTAAAGTATATAGGTACATTCTTAACTGTTAATGTAGACATTTTTTTTAACTAATTAAAAACACGTTACTATCTCCGCATATGCTCCAAAATTATTCATTTTAATTATTTTGTCATAAGCAATAAAAATTACTAGTACCTAGTAGATATATAATTACAGGATCTTTAGTAGAGAACTCCTATACTAGATTGGATTCTACTTATGTTTTCCTTCAGGCGAGGTAGAGTCACTTTGGTAGGCTATATATAAAAAAATACTCTCTCATACTTTTTTTTGGTGTAACTAAGTTACAGATTATTATATGAATGAAAAATAAAACAGATAACACAATAAAAACTATTCAGTATATTGATTTTTTAATAGTACTTTTTAACGGTATACAAACTAACAATTACCAAGGTAAGGATAGTCACGACACGCCTTTACGTTACTGTTTGCTGTACTTAAGCATGTTTTAACAAATAAAATTTAATACCTTTATTAATTGTGTCACTGGAGTTGGTGTTGTACAATCGCATGTTAATAAATAAGGTAAATCGTCGCATTGAATTAGAAATAATAAGCAGTTGATTGCATAACATCAGAATATTTAAAAAATGCTTCTAGAGGTTTTTGTGTCCCAAGATAATGGTATACCAGTTGCATTATGTACACGTAATGTATTTAGAGTGTATTATCATGTTGCTTTGGTACCGTGACTCGTTCCAAACATTTACATAACAATAGAATGAACGTAGTTGAATAAAGTTGAATTAACATAACAGATTGGCTTTGCCAGGCCGAGATGGGACAGGCGACTATATTCATTTAAATAATGTAATATTTTTATTCTTTAATATTTTTCTAACCAGCCCCCCTAAGCCGTAACCAAGTTGCAAAAGTTTTTCGTTCTGCAATGCACTTCTATTCTGTTATTTGATATGATAATGTCACTCAGTCACGTGATCAAAACAAATATTAGCCAATCAAACAAGAGAATAGAGACGTCAGCGATTGCAGAACGAAAAACGTTTGTAACTTGGCTAGGCCCACTGACTTCTAAAAAAGAAAGAGGTTCAGAATTCTGGAGAATCTTGTGCGCTTTTGTATGTTTGTTATTGAGTAGATCATCGTCATTGTCATCATGGCCTTTAACAGTCCACGGCACGTCATAGGCTCCTACTTAACAATGAGGTTTTGGCCTACTATACCACGCTGGCCAGACGGGTTTTATAGGGTTTATATCGGCTCCTACGACACCCACGGGATGAATAGGGGAAGCAGAATGTCACTCGCATACTTAATCCGTCACCACAACATATTCTGTAGATGATAAGATTTTAAAATCTTATGTAAATTAAAAGGATATATTGCTATAACTACCTTGTTGGTCTAGTGGTTAGCGTATGCGGTTGCCGATCAAAAGGTCTCGGGTTCGATTGCCGGGTCGAACCAAATGTTTGTATAAGCCGCAAATATTTGTTTTGAAGTTAAGATGTTGTCTATGTATGTATTTACAAAAAAGTGAGCATGGCTGTTGTGTTGGAAGAACTTAACGTCTCCTACTCCATAGAAATGTACATTGATTTAATGTACACAGTTCAATGATTTCTAGAAAGAAGTATACAACTATAACATTTATAACTACTGCTATTTAACCTAAGAAGGAATTTTCAGTATAAGTCAGCACACTAAAAGATTAAAACTAGGTATAGGAGTCCATAGCATGAACAATAAATGAACTCACTATATATAATATAATAGCTAATAATTTATGAGCTGAAAGTCACCTGTAAACGGATATTAGGTAAACTTTCCGTCAAAGCACTAAAATTATATGCTTCCTCAGGAAGTACACACAATGTTTTGTAGAAACATACCTCGTACGGGCTAAAGTTACAACATGCGTCGTGTTTGAGCGTCTATTGCCGTCATTATTATCGTTTTCGCTATCATTTGACGTTGGCTCGTCACTCTATTGTAAATGGTAGTCTGTAAACCCATAATAATAAACTGCAAGGTCGTGTTGACGAATACTTACTATAGTGGGGGCCGACCGACACATGCGAGCTGCACTTCATATAATTTCAGTAACCGCGGAGTGTTTGACGATCGTTACAACTGTGATAATATCATTTAAATTGCACAAATCTTAAATATCGATAGATGTAATGAACGGGTAGCTATGTAAATCCACTTAATTTACAACAGTTTACGTTTACGTAAGACAAGTTTACGTAAGAAGACTTAAATGCATAATGTGTTTATTTTTATGTGAATGAGATAGTGTACCCTATAATAAGAGGTTTTTTTTAAATTTGAATGTGAAAATTCGGTTGCTCTCAATAGAAGTAATCGAGTACACATGATATATTTGTTCAGGTGCAGACGCGGTCTGTATTAAAAAAAGAACTTCTTCGTCATCCAAACAGAGTCAGTTGGGTTGAAACATGCAATGGGTAGGACTTAAAATTTTCTGATTGACGGCGTTTTTCATTAGTCGTCTTTAGTTTAAACGTAACGTTTATAACAATGGCTTTAAGGATGGTTGTGTGACTCGTCAGGGATTTTTTTGTGTGACATATGATGTTCTTTTGAAAAACAAAACAAACAAAATAATAAACAATCGTGTACATTTGGTGTTATTCTATGAATTATTCCGAAAGTTGAATGTGTAAAATCAAATATTATGAAAATATATAGAGTGTTATTTGTCTTCTTCGTGTACTACCAATGTAAGTATTATAAGTATTATCAAGTAAGTATATTTATCCTTACTTAGTATGGTTACTTAATGTTAACATTACGATTTAATATTGTTAAGTATTAGCTATATTTAGTAAGCTTTGCTTTAACTATTATTATCCAAATACGAACAAACCCACGGAACATCTTCTCTGTCTCTTTTCCATCGTGCTCGGCTCCTATTGGTTTAACAATTTCAATAAAAATCGGCCAAGTGCGTGTCAGGTCACGCACAGAAAAGGGTTCCTTGGTCACCCATAATATTATGTGGATTTAAAATCGTATCCAATAGATAATTGTTATGTTTACGTATTATTGCGTTAATTTTGTATGACGTTTTCCAAGGAAGCGCATTTTACAAGTTGATATAGAGGCTTAAGTTGCAAAATGCGCTGAACGTGTGGTCCATATAATGTACTCTATAGTTTTCCTTTACCATTACGAATTTTTCCAGATTTTTTGAGCCAGCCGTTTAGCTTTTAGAAGGGGGTGGGGGGGGGAATGGAGGACGGACGGACGGACATGACGAATCTATAAGGGTTCCGAGTCGTAAACTTCGGACCCCTAAAAACGTGACAACCGGTTAGGCTAGGTATTTCATCAACAAAGAATCAAGATAGTGTTTCATTATTTATTTCGTAGTTTGGAAGTTAGGCGGTGATTCACGCCCGTGTCTCGGAGAGCACTAAAGCCGTCGGTCCCGGTTGTCATAAACATCTATGGCAATCGTTATTGGGAAGTCAGAGCCCTCAAATTTACTGACAACTAGTTCAACTTCCGAATTTCCGTTCTCCTTTAGGGTTGCGGGGGTCCGATGCCAGTCGCTCCGTGGAAAAAATGATATTCAGGTAAACCCGGTTGAACTAGTAGGCGTCTCCAAATAATATTGGGAATAAGGCTAGGAAAAAGATTTCGGACAGCGTCCTTATTTGTTAGTAGCAATCATTTTATCCTACTATAAGTAAAATACAGATACTTATAGTTTTTAAAAAAGGAGGCTTTTGATGGTAGTAGTTTTTAAAATATCAAAAGTGCTATATCATGGTATTACTCTGCTTAATTTGGAAATCACGTGTTTGGTTATTATTATTTTTTTCCTTTCTGTGTTATTGTACAACTTGTGTTGTATACCAAAACACAATTGAGTTTAGCTATACAATTTTTAAAACCAAAAAGCAAGGGTTTGCTTTTGTAAATTTCAAACTTACGTTAGTTAGCCAAATGTAATGCCAGGCCACCTATCCGAGTCAAAACAAGTAGTAGTAAAGTTTAATGTGAAAACAAAGCACTTCGCACTTGAAAAGGTGACGTGTTATAAAATAATGACACTGGTTAAAAGGAGAATGATTCATCCTCTATTAAATTTATTTTCTTAGTCTTAAACGCGAGTAATTATTTAGCGTTACACAGAAAATCTGGGTATAGTAGTTTTATATATTTGACTGCACGGTTAGCCTAGTGGTTTAAGTGGTCGCCACGCCGCTTCCTACTACGCCAAGTGTCGTGGGTTCAAATCCCACGTAGGACAACACTTTGTGTGATTCACAATTTGTTGTTCTGAGTCTGGGTGTTTTTTGTGTATAAACATGTAATTATTGCTTATCAACAATGAAACAAGCACAAACGAACAGCGATTTTATGTGAATGAAGTGCTTACTAGAGTGCCTATGTCAGTTCAGGATGGGGTGGCAATCCACAACCATTATCACAATTAGTTGCAAAATTTAAATAAATATTTCGGACATCGTACACACAACATCATCTAGTCCCAAACTAAGCAGAACTTGTATTATGATAGGTACTAAACAACTGATATAAATACATAAACATACTTTTTTTTTGTAAATTCATACATATTATACATAGAAAACACCCAGAATCCGAAATAAATATTTGTAGATTACACAAATATATGGTCCGAAGCAGGTCTTGATCAGCAGCCGTATACGCTAACCACTAGACCAACAAGGCAGACAAAATTTTAAAAATACATACATGAAAATACATTGCATCGTTGCCTGCGGTTCTTGTTGTACCATTATAACCGCGTATTGAAGCTAGTCTATACATACAAATACATAAAATAGTGCTAATTGCATATCAAAGTATACGGTAGTATACGGTACGAACATCAAAAAAGATTTTTAAACATTTAGCCTGCCTGTCTGGCTATCTGTCTCTTTGTTCCGGCTAATCTCTGGAACGAATGAGCTGATTTTGACGAGACTTTCACTGGCAGAAAGTACTTCACGACATTACTAGTGATTTACGAAAATAATCGCGGGTAATACCGCGGGACTCCGTTAGTCTAAAATAATAAAATAAGTAAAAAAAAGGCTAAAAGAACACTAAGTTACTCATTCTATCATCAACTATATGCCAGTGAAAATCCCGTCTAAAGCGGACAGATGTTTTTATTAACTCCATGATTTGGGTGGGAAAAGAAAAGTACAATTGTTTTTTATTATTTTCCTGGCAATTTTACGTTTTTTTCACTCCATAAAAACCTTCCTTGTGCCTAGACGAATATATTTAATAAAAAATAGCTGAATTGGACGATTAGTTCTCGAGTTCTATGCTTAACAACACATTCTGCGATTGGTTTTAATTTCCATACTTTATTTGATTTTTGGCAAAGTGACATTGTGTTTTAATTTTAATTATGGACCTATAAAATATGGAACAGGAATACTAAGTACACACTCACTTCATATCACTTGTAGTTTATTATACAACCAAACATTCTGGTAACTGGTAAGGTTTTCTTACATACATTTTTTCTTTGTTTTGAGGTTTTCATTCAACAATCAACGCAAACAACACAAACAACGTGGATCAAACGATATTAGTATTTTTGTAAATCCCTCCATCTAAGTTTAGTGGGGTTTCTATTTATTTTGTTGTCAAATGGCCAGTTATGGCGATGCGATTGACTCTCACTGAAATTATACCAATGTTAACGAACGCTATGCGCCAATCGCAGTCACCATCTAGAGTGTAAATTATAAATAAAATTACACTATACCCTATTCCAATTACGAAGTCCCTTTTGACACTTTTTAGAACGTAACTCTTCACATTTCGCTTAATTTGAAATAATAATAATTTTTTGTTCATCGTCGTAAATCATCATTTAAAAAATACACAATCAATCTAAATCATTTTAAATTATTTCACACACACAATCAACATATTATTTTTAGACATCGTGCTTTTCAGCTTTAAGTTTACGTTCTATAGTTTTATTTTTACTTTTTTACATAGTGAGGTGACTGAATGAATCGATTAAAATCGATATAATCGATCGATCAATCGTATATAATCGATTCTACAGACGATGATGCCGAACATGAAATATCAGTTTCGGCTAGTGATGAAGAATAAGTTCCATCTCGATAAAAATATCATGTAATGTTATCTAATTAAATTTAAAAAACAAAGTTTTATATATTTTAGTTTAATGCTAATCCTTTTTCTGTCAATACGGAATATGGAATAGAGTATAGCCCCTCCAGACGGAAGGTACTGAACTGGTCGAGGCTCGATCTGCAACCATTTTGTCCCCAGTTTCAGACCTTAACCCTTAAACTAATGTCGTAAGTAAAAGATATTAATTAACTAAAATTTTGCTTTACTCATATTTATCAATACATCTGTATTCTCCATTTATTATTACCAGTATCTTGCCTATAGGGCACTTCGTACGGGTGCTGCTTAGAACGCTTTGAGCGTACAGGACCACTAACAACAAAACCACGAGACAGCAAACTCGAAGCATTTTAATCTGAAACAATAAAATACACTAAATAATAATACAATAATACTGCTTTCTACTAAACAACTTTCTTGTATTATGCTGCAAATTATGATTGTCTATGAAAGATGAAAAATACATAATTATTATAAATTTAAGGTTCGTATCATACTGATTTTAACGAACATTATGCCCAGTTGATTTAGCTTGCAAAAGAAAATCTTTTTTTCCTTTAGAAAATACTTTTTCTTTTTTCTTTGCTTTACTAAACAAGAACTTTCTAATTATATAGTCAGTTTCAACTGTTCTGTTCTTTCTTATTGCACAAATAACTTTTTAGTGATCGGCAATAGGTTACACATCACATCACGTTACATCACTACCCCTTCAGGGATGCAAGACGAGATTTTATAATACAGGTATTTTTAGTCCACTAATCGTTTTTTTTTTTAATATACATTGCACACACTGACACACCACTTTGATCGATTTTGGGCTTCCCGCATCCAGCTCCTGTCAACCATCCAAGATCAGGGTCGATAGTTATCGACCATCAAAAGTTTTTGAAAACAAAATAATTGTAGTAGGATGAAACTCGTTGGAAATTAAAACCTCCCCCCTTCCCCTTCCCAATCTCAGATCGCCCGTACCTAAATTATTTTTCCTTTCATTTTGTAATATTCTCCTCCTTTTCCAATGGGTTTTTGATTCTACTATAATATTATTTCACTTTTTATTATTTTAAAACACTTTTACCCTGGTCTATTCTGCGCAAATCCATTTTTAATATTAAGATAATGTCATCTAGATCATGAGTTTTATAAAATGAATGCTCACAAAGTTATTTAGAGGTCGATTGTTATTTAAACCAAATTTAAAGAATATTGAAACCATAACACATAGAAAACGTAAAAAAAATAATAAGAAATACCTGAATTGGTCTTTTTGTATCACGTTTCTTTAAAACACTAATGTATTTACACGTATTTTTTAATATTAACAAAACAAAACAGCGTTAATATGTATTATAAATAAGAATTCAAAATTTACGAATTAACGTAGTGCGAACGTCTTCACTGTAAGCAAAGGAAACAGGATCTCAAGACTGGTACATCTATTGTATAGACAGAGTTCGTCATAAGCGTGTTTGAATTGATTGCATCCCATTCGAATTAAATAATCAAAATGTGAATTTATTACTATCGTTGGCACCTTTTTAGGGTTACCACCATTCTCATTGCGAATGCAAACGATGCAGTATGGTGACCCACACTACGAAGGCCTATTGAGATGCTTCTACATCGTTGGGCCTCCGGTCTGCTGCTGCGATAAGGGGGTTCGTTTATTAGATTAGAAATAAGTCTCAGCAGGCTGTAATTAATGGTTTTGATTCAGAGAAGATTGATGTAACATCCCACAAGATTCTATTTTGGGCTCTTTAATGTTTGCTTTTTGTGTATAAACGCTCCTATTTCAAGAATACTTGTCTTCATCTTCCTAGCCTTTACTATTCCCAAAATTATTTGGGGTCAGATACTAGTTCGACAGGTTTTACCTGTATATCAGTTTTTACACGGAAAATATTCAAAATATTACCAACTACCATGAACTATTTCAGATTTTTCGAGCCAGCAGTTTAGCTTTTAAAGGGGGACGCCCTGTTTTTACAACAAAAATGCGTTTTCAAGTTAAATAACTCCCAAATGGATACCTAAATCTAAAAAAATCTTATTAAAAGGCCTATCTAATGATACCCCACATGATGGGGTAGATGCGAGAAAAAATAATCATTCCCACTTTACGTGTAGGGCAGGTACCCCAAATAAAAATATATTTCGTAATTTGAGTGTAGGACTTTGTCGACATAATTGTAACACATATTGAAGCAAAGTTTTATCTTTATAGCACCTACCGTTTGGGCGGTAAGTTGAAGATGGACGGACTGACGGACGGACATGAGGAATCTATAAGGGTTCCGAGTTATGAACTGCGGAACCCTAAAAAATCCTTTGCTAAATCTGTATTGATATTATAAAGCTGAAGAACTTGTTTGTTTGAACGCGCTAATCTCAAGAACTACCGGTGTGATTTAAAATATTCTTTCAGTTTAAGATAACCCATTTATCGAGGAAGGCGGAGTAATAACATTTTTTTTTACCAAAAACGGATGAAAATTATTTTCGTTGATTAAAGGTTTGTGAAAAAATGTATCAAAGAATTGTTTCTCATAAAAAGTTCTAATAAAAGTCTGCGGCAGCATATAGATAATATGTATTGTATATTTTTTAAGGTTTTCTCACTATTACCTTTTCTTGGGAAACAATTTTTATTCAGACTCAGATGCGTGGTCAGCTAGTTGTACTATATTAATTTTATTGTCCTGTGGGGAGGACCTTATATATTAGATTTCTGAGATCTAGTGCATAATTAAAAAGTTCTCAAACTCAGTAGTGACCTCAGTGTATGATCTTATAATTTTATAGTTTACTAACTGGCCTACTCAACTTCGTCTGCATTTTTTTTAAACATGCGCGGCTCCTAGTAGTTTGTTGTCTCCTAGTACTTTATCTCAGGCACGCCAACCAACATTAAAAAAAATTTACAATTGTTTAGATAGTTTTGGAGTTCAGCGTGAGCAACTTACCTGTATTTAAATAAATGAACTTGTAAGTACCACAAAGTATTAGGTATCAGTGCTTGAATCAAAAAAATATTTTTTGTGTCAGTTTAATGGTTGATCTCTGAAACGGTTGGTTCAATTTTGACTGGAAGATAGCTGATACCTAAGGAGTAACTTAGGCTTTTTCTTTAGATGTAAAGATTGTGTGTTATAGATCCACGTATTTTAAGACTGTATATTTGTGATTATTTAAATTCATTTTTTTTAATCTTTACTTTTTTAGAGGCTTTTATTTCAAAATAATATGTTAGCCCAACGTGCCTTACTCTACGATACAGCTGACTACGTAGTTATAGGAGACAGAGGAGGACGCTGTTGTCCAAACATTATGTTTTTTTTTATTATTTATTTATTTATTTTATTTATTTATTTAAGTCTAACGCTGTATTTGAATTACGGTTACTCTGAATACTGCTAAACAGTATCCGTCAGATTCGTGAAGAAATCACAACTGTTTAATTTTAGCTTTCTTGTTTCAAAGCCTTCTACTATCTTTGAAGTTTTAGAATTATGTTCAGTTTGTAATATTTTTTCTAGACTCCAATGCTCAATGTGTTGGCACGCGTTCAGTGACCTTTACAAGATGGTCAGGCGTTTCGCCGGAGACTGCTACTCCAGTGTTCGTATATGCCGCAAGCGGTGACGAAGAGTCCCTAGCTGGTGCCTGCCTGGCCCGCTGTAGAGAACTTGAGGACTGTGCTGCGGTAGTGGTAGCTTATGGCAGAGGCAACTGTCAAGGTGTAACAGACAGTATTAAGTCGAAGCTGAAGACTGACAATGATGTGGCGTATTTCAAGAAAATTTGTTTAGAAAGTAAGTATGGACATAATAATGTACTGAATTGACTTACTCTGAATTGAATTAATTTGACTTACAAAAGTAATAGTTGTTAGGAAAATACATCATCATTATCAACAGTATTTAACAATTGACTACTAGACATGAGTTACTCCTTCGTGAGGGACAAAAATTCGATTTAACTTGAAAACGATTACCGTAATCTTATACCGAAAATTTGTGATTCCGATCCCGGTAAGAACAGATTGTTTTCTAATTTCTCTGTTCAATTTTCAAGTGGAATATGACAATAAAGGATTCACCTGATAGCTGAGTGCTATTCTCAGTATATCACGATTTCAAGAAACATGTGTCGAAGATAAAAAAATAAAATTTGAATTGATATATTTATCATTTTTACACATGTATGTATTTTTAGTTCCTGACGACTGCGCTAATCGCTGGTGGGCTTTGGAGAATACTCCAAGTTACCACTTGCACTCTGAAGGCTCCTATCTGAAAGTGATTCTCAATGCTACAGTTTATGACTGTTACGATGCCCTGTTTGCACCAAATGGAGATAAATCATTTCGGTACGTATACACCTATTTTGTATCTAAATACCTCATCAAAAATAAAAATATTTAAATATATTTCCGACCGAATTTGTTCTTAGATTCTTAGGTACTTCTTAATATAGGAAGAAATATTCAATCCTAACAAACATGCTATGAATGTGCTATAACGAGGTACTTCCTTGCAATAAATTTAATAGTGCTATTCCAATTTAGCCATCCAATCCAAATTTGATTAGTCAATTAGGAAGCAATTCAGTTCACCGTCAGAGTTGCGGAGGTCCGATACCAGTCGCTCCGTAGAAAAACAGACATTTAGGTAAAGCCGGTTTAACTAGTTGTCGATCCCAAATATTCTAGAGAATAATACAAATTAGGAACATGATTTAGGTACAATTCAATCTGCTAAATCATTTTTCTAAAACACTGTAAAGTTTAATCAAGTTCAATATTGATTTATAGTTTGATGTATATCTCATAGTTTTTCTAAATTCTTATTTATGAAGGTAGACACATAGGTAGTGTTGTATATATTACGATTGGTAACTGTTTTGTCAACAGACGTGTCACGTCAAGATATACAGAACCTGCACGTTACTCATTTTCATATAATATTGATAGGGTTGGTTGAATACTTCACCAAATAAAGGTCTGAAAAAACTTTCGTATAGCTCTTAAATGAATGGTATAAATTCACTTTTCTTAAAGAGTACTTACTTTCATAAGGGCGTATTCACGTAGAGAGCTGGCTACCGGCGCCGATGTGCCAGCTCTTATCGGCACCGGTGCATTCAGATAACCTGTACATAAAGGAAGCGGATATAAGCAGAAGCTGACTGACAGTCTTGCTGAGTAGCGTGCAAAATGTTGAGCTCATCCGAAGCAGCAAATGACGGCTTACCAGCGCTTGTCGGAGCAGGTCGGAACTTGAATGTCCAGTTTTCACGGCAAAACAGGTAGTAAGTCTTAGGGCGTATTCACGTAGAAAGCTGACTACCGGCGCTGATGTGCAGGGGTTATCGGACCGGTCTCCGCATGTAGTCGGCGCAGGCATTCTCTATACTTTGTGTCGAACCACCGCCGAACGTCGCTGACAAGTTCCGACCTGCTCCGACAAGTTCCGGCCTGCTCGGACAAGCGCTGGTAAGCCGTCATTTGCTGCTTCGGATGAGCTCAACATTTTGCACGCTACTCAGCGAGACTGTCAGTCAGCTTCTGCTTATACCCGCTTTCTTTATGTAGAGGTTATCTGAATGCATCGGTTCCTATAAGCGCTGGCACATCGGCGCCGGTAGCCAGCTTTCTACGTGAAAACGCCCTAAGAAAGGACATGGGCTAATTATCAACGCGATAACCGACATACACGCGGGCGAAGCCGCGGGCGATAGCTAGTTATTTTTACATCTAACATAGAATCGGTATGGTTTCTTATGCTTGAAAATTGTAATTTGGTCCCACAGTAGACTGTACTGTGGGATGCAGTTTCAAAGCTACTTGTAGGTACCTATTTTAATTATTTTTCTAAACACAATACAATATTATTAAAATATACAATATTATTTTTTAAGACCCATACAGTCCAGTCCGCGTGTAGGTCTTTTTCACAATATAGTGTAATTTCTTTGTCAAATTGTTGATGTTAATATTATTATATTAGGTCCTCACATATGAAATTGGCGTTTTGTACTGTCTCATCGGTGTTGATTTTTTTTCCTTTTAAGAAGTTGTCCAAATTCCGGAAACATGGTAATCTGTTGGAGCAAGGTCCGGGGAGTACGGTGGATGTCGCAGGCATTCCAGTTGTAGTTCATCTAACTTAGTGGTTGTTTGTTGTGCAGTGTGTGGTCTTGCGTTGTCGTGATGCAACGGTGGCCTGAGTGGTGGTCAGTGGAGCGATTGACCAATTTCGGTTGTTTAGCAGCTAATTCTTCCTTTATGGTATGGCTAGATTTTAGAAAACTGTGGTGAACGACACCGGCATTAGTCCACCAAATACTCACAAGTAACTTTTTCTGAGTCAATTTTCGTTTAGGGCAGGATTTGGCTGGGTCTCCAGGGTTCAGCCACGAGCACTTCTGATTGTCATACAGTATCCACTTTTCATCACAAGTAATGATTCGATCGTCACCAGCGCCGTACACATCATTAATCCTTTGAACTGTTTCTACAGCACTGGTGCTACGGTAGAATTCGTACTCGTAAACATACCGATATTTTATGTTTTCCATTGTGCAGTAATAAGCGAAGCCAAAGAAAAAAAAAATGAATGACTGTTTTCAAAACTAAAATGTACCAGCTAAATGAATTTATAAATTTGAATATAGAATTCTTAACCGAAGAGAAGATATTTCAGATCAAAGTGGTCAGTACGACAAAACGCTAATTTCATATGTAAGGCCCGTAAGGACCTAATATTATATAACCTTGAAATAACAACTGACATTTTAATTCATATTCAACTCACATTATGCTTATATTTCGACTAGCTCTGCGCTTTTATAAATAATTAATTAATTTAGTATGTATACATATAAATACATATCACGATTATTCACGATGCATATCACTTAAATAAACGTGATGTTCAAGATTCATATAAAATCTGTTAAAAGTAACAGATATTATCCATTTTTGGAGAAAATGAATAAAAATTATTAATATGAGATGAGATTATTTCCTTGTATTGAATAGGTACTCTTTTCTCACTTTACGTGCATATGAGATACCTATTATAATATATTACTACAGTTATATCTATGGCGTAACTACAAGGTTTCGTTGTAAGTGCTGTGGAACTCTAAAATCATGTCATTAATAATTTATGTGCAAGCAAAAGCAAATGCATTGAATTGCATTGTTCCTCTTTTTGTTGCTTCGTTGCTTCATTGTGTTTTCTGACGCAGCAGAAAACTTTCGTTAAAATAAATATCCAACAGTCACAAGAACCACCTAGAAAAAGATCAGCTTGCAAGAAGTGCTATTATTTGTTCATTTTCTATACTCGATCTCTATTAATATTGAAATTAATCTTATTGATTCGATTTCATTAAGATCTATCTGATGAGTTGCCTGTCTTATTAGGATGATTGACATAGCTGGACTGGTTAAAAACGTCGCAGAACCGATAAGCGCTGGAGTACGCATGTTCTGTGGAGATCGCGTTTTGGCAAAAGTAGTGTGGGATGCCCTCTGGCCAGATGGCGGAAAGACTTGCGTGTCCAAAAAGACCGCGCTCTATTGTGTGCCTTGAGACAGTCTTATGTCCAGCAGTGACTGATGATGATATCTGTCATATCGTTAGTCGATTTTCCCGACTATGTCATGATCAATTAGATCTAGTTACCATCGTCATTTCTCTAGCCTTTATTATGCCCAAGAATATTTGGAGTCGACTACTAGTTCGACTGGTTTTACCTGAATACATTTTTTTATTACTGGCATCGAACCTTTCCAACCCTGAGATCGAAATTAAAAACTATGTGCATGAAATAGCCATAAAGTGTTTCTGCTGTGCTAGGGTCTCCTCTCAAGAGAGGTGCAAGGCCATACGTCCTCACGTTGGCCGAGTGCGGGTTGGAGCCTGTAACGATAACGTTGTGGCTACGTAATCTTGACCTTAGATGCTTTCAGGTTCTGAAGGCCTCCAAATAAGCTTCACGAATATTGTACTGTGATCATAACTGGGACCAACTACTTAACGTGACTTCCTAATCACGGAGACATAAGACATTTATAGTATCATAGCACTAATGGTCAGCCGTTCAGGTATTGATCACGCCGGCGTTGCTCACCCCACGGTGATTCAACAATCACCTAGGGCAACTAGGCTATATTACCGCCTCAAATAAGCGGTTATTTAACTAACGTGCTCTTCGAGGTATGAGCGTGAAATAACTCTAAATTTCCATACGACGGGCCAGAATTGTTACTAAGAATTTCTCGTAAGAAAACCTTAACTACACTTTTGGCTGTCGGCAGTCATGTAAGCTAACCGTTGGACCAATAAGGTAGTTAGGATATTATTCAGGTCAATTAAATTGAGAATTGTTTTTAGGATTAATTGCAGGTACATAAACTAAAATCACTTTTAGAAACAGTTAACAAATTATTTATAAACATACCTATACAACTAACTTAATATTCGTATATTATCTGAGATATATTTGAAGATATTATTACTGGACCAGCTATAATAGAAAAGTATGCCACCTGACGATTTATTTATTAAAGGCTATTTAAAATATGACAGGGAAAACAATAACAGTTTAACCTTCTAGTAACTACTATAAGCAATTAATTGAAGTTCAATTTGCATTCACTATTTTTGCTTATTGTGCCGATCTGATTAGTTTACCGATAACAACAGTTGTTTACAATTCTACGCTAATCAAATCTAGGTGTAACCAACATAATATGACATCTGATGAATATAGTATACAAGATTAAATAAGTAAGAATTAGCGCAATTAGAACCATAACGTCGCCGCGTCGCTATACGTAGTAACTAAGAAAACTTATGTAACAGAAACACAATTAGATGTTTCCTTATTTAGTAACTTCAATTTTGGAATGCAAATAAGTATGGAGGAAAAAAATTATGAAAACAGCTCAGAATTCTTTGCCGTTACAGATTTAAAATTTTGGAAAGACTAAGTAAAACATGTCTGCTTAAATGTAGACTCTAGGCCTCTCGGTTCGATGAAACAAAATGAAAAATTTTACGGTGACTAATTTGTGTTAAGTTTCACATGTCTTACTTACGTGGTAGTTCTAAGACTACAACCATTGATATATAAAAACCCTAGATGCACAGTCTCAAACAAAAGCGGCATACAAAACTATCCTACTTATCATTGATGTATAAAAATATCAATGTGGGTAGTTTCAGTTATGCTATAAACATATCTTTTGCAAATTCAACCTTACGCGCATTGTTCAAAGTTTTTATTACAAAGCAGTGTACAATGACCAATCAAATTTTACGACCGAAGCTAGCCGGCAGGACAGAACATGGAGTGAAGACGAATATTTGTAATTTTTTTTTATTTAAATACATTGAGTTAGTATTTTAAGAGTTAGTTAAATTGTGTTCTAAGCCCATAATTAAACTTTTAACCGAGCGTAAATATGTTTTTGGGTAGGACATGTGTACATGAATGAAACAAATATTAACTCTTAAAATCAATTATTTAAATTTTTCGTAGTAGAACATATTATTACCAGGGGGGTGTCACTCTGAATTCACGGCACTAATGTGGAGCCGCCGTTATACTTTTCGGCCCACAATGGCTTCTAATCACAAACCTCGATCTTCTAATCCATGTGAAAGTTAGCATGCAGTATGTCGCGAACCCATAAGTTGTCCCCTAATTAATCGATATAATAGGTAATATAATATTTACGAACTTTAATAATAACGTAGTTTGGACGACCTCCTTTCCTTTTGCAATTCGATTAATAACTATATTATTATTATATATTTTGTAACGAATAAAAACTTATTAAAAACTAAATACAAAAAAGTTCAAATTAAATAAACTTATAATTAAAAATTTAAACACAATAAAAAAAAATCGACTCCTTTAAATTCAGAACAGGGTCGTTTGGATTATGCGACTAAAATAAAACGTTGTGTAAATTGTCGTTCTTACACTGAAAAAGCGGCCATTGAAATTTGTCGTATTATACTTGGACCGTTGAGTGAAGTTTTTAGACAAATTAAATCAAAATCACATATTGCTTCCGATATTTAGTCATAAAAACAACAAAAACAAATTAACAAATTCTTTTACTTACCGAAAATACGATATACCATCCTTTTTTAACGTTCTTGACGTAATATTTTTACAATTCCGCATCGAACACTTCGGCATTTTTAACAAGCGCACAGAGACGCGAGCGACGCGAGACTATTTGAAATAGGAGCACCATTTTAAATAGTGCGCTTATTTTATGAGGACGGTTTTGAGACGCTGAGTGTGTATCTTGGGTTTTTTATACATCAATGACTACAACTAAGTAATAGGGTTAACTTATTATAATCTCGTGGCAGCCATCGAGTTAAATGATCGTTAAATGATCTCCGTCTTCCATAAGCGCAGGCCTGGGGGTGACAGATGAGGCCATCTGTCACCCTAGCAGAAGCAGGCCGAGGTGGAGTCGCGGCTCCAATAAAGCGCGGGCCGTAGAATTTTTGAGTGGTGCCCCCAGTGGTGCAACACAAAAGGGGCCATCTACAAGCGGTAGGTGGCCCGAGGTGCGTCGAGGTTCCAGGGACTTCCTTTCGAGGGTATATCTGGTTCCCCGACTCATAGCAACCGAGATGGCGTGCGGTTTTAGTTGAAAAAAGATTTTTACCTAATTAACTTGCTAATGTTTTAATATATCACTTAGGTCAGCGCAATGGGTGTTACCTCAAGGCGACTTTGATGGGGATATGATTTCAACTTCGGATTCTGCGGTCGGCAATTGCATTTTGAACCTGGAGAACAGATTCACTGAACCGGAGTCCTACCGAGTCTCCAATTACTACACGTTTTATATTGAGAGTCAGTGTAGCCATGACTGTAAGTGTACTTTGATAAAATTGCTTCCTGTGAGAGAGAGAGAGAGAGAGATCTTGAGTCTAATTTTTTGCTGGAATATTTTGTTTCACCTATGATGAGATTACCTTTTAATTTTATAGATTTTTTGTTTCATAATTAAGTTTAATAAGATTCATAAGAAGAGACCCGTAATAGATACTTCATTAAAAACTATGTACCTATCTACATTATATTAATACACTCTCTTATCTTTGCAAAAGTCACCTTTTATGATTAAAAAAAAGTAACAAACAAACATTATAAGCTGCTGTAGAGATGAAACCGAACACAAGAAAGTCACACTTAAAAACATTTCCAAAATGTTTCATACTAATATGTCTATCTGTCTGCCTTTTACGTTTTCACGGCTAAACCGATAATAGAATTTCATATAGATATTTAACATGTAGATGCTTTGATTCTTATGAAAGGCTTCAGACCACAGCTAGTTTTACACACATTCTATAAATTTAGTCGATGTTATTAAAACTTAAAACAAATTAATAGATCAAGGCACAAGCGACAATATGTTTTGTGAAATACTAAGACTAAGCGAAATGAATTCTATATAATTTATTCCATGGGTATCGTAAAAGATGATTTAGGAACCAAACTACTAAGGACAACTTCCATAAGTTACTTATACCAACTGATTTAGCCAGGGGTATAGTAAACGAAAGCCTCTGTTTTACGGAGAGGCCTATGTTCAACACTATACTGTCAAGGGCTATTGGCGACGACGACGAGGCTTATGAGAAAAGCAGGCAAACAAATTCATAGCCACTCGTTTTAAAATTAGAGATAGATCTATCTATACAGTTGAAAACACTAAAGGGTTTTTTATGGATTATTCCGGAATTAGTGATACTAAATGCTAAGTATACAAAACCTAGTAGATGCAATACTAGCTGATGGCCGCAGTTCTACTCGAGTCTGTTTCAACCTTTATTTAGTTTACGCCCTATTCACAGACCTACTGAATGAACATAGTAAATTGATAATATAAAATAAATAAATAAATGTTTTGGACATCTTACACACAACGCCACCTAGTTTCAAACTAAGCAGACCTTGTATTATGGGTACTAGACAACTGATATAAATACATAAACATGCTTTTTTATAAATACATACATATTTTATTGCATAAGCCCAAAATCAGAGTGGTGCGCAATGGGAGAGGCCTATGTCCAGCAGTAGACTGCGATATACTGATGATGATGATACAAAAAAAAACACCCAGACTCCGAAAGAAATATTTGCGGATCACACAAACATTTGGTTCGACACAGGAATCGAACCCGAACGCTAACCACTAGCTAGACCAACAAAGCAGTCATTTCAATTTCATAAGACGTTTCGACCGTGTAAGGCAACTACACGAGAATTATAGAGGTACATAAATATAGATGTATACTCATAAAACATTTACAATGTATGTATTGAAGTGTCACAATAACGTCAGACAAGCTGAAGTAGACCAACAATGTGCTAATTCCATCGTAGTTTTATTACATTCTCTTTGATTCCATCGACATAATTACATAGAGCATCACAATTCTGTTATCCTTTAGACATCATGTACTCTCTAACTCTTTTGACGCAACCTATTCTTTATAATGAGGGATAAGCCCGCATGATTTGATAGGAATTTCCATAGAAATATGAGGGCTTTATATCAGCAAGCATTACTAACATTTTTATAACTACTCATATAATAAAATGCGAATAGCTTAACCGTTGTTCACCATTTTCTGATAAAAGACCACATGTTTCATTTTTTCATATTTTTTCCTTATTTACCTATTATTTAAATATCTTGTATGTACGAATATTTGTGAGGCAACGTGTGTTTTCAAGTATTTTAATTATAATAAACTTTTTAAAATAACTTTATTAATATTTGATCTACAAACGTACGAAAGTAGGTACTTTGTATTGCACTATAATATGTCTAGTATAGTATAGTCTATAATATAGTATAGTCTAGTATAGTCTTATTCACGGTGATGTTATTGTCATTTTATTTCACATTATCTTATAGATCAAAAGAAGATCAATAGATGTTCTTATGAAGAATACCAAAACCAGACGTTGAAACATGTGGAATATACAATTAAGAATTACACCAAAGATGAGGTAAGGCATACAAATACAAAAAATATTTAAGAAGGTAAGTATTCTTTAATTAACAATACTAAACTAACAAAGCAAGGCAAATTATAGGTTTATTAATGTTATTTACTTAAAATGTAGCTACTTATTGTGTTCATTTTGTTTTAAAAAAGACAAATCTCTCTAAGAATATTTGTTTGTCATGGAGGGCTTAACAGAAGTCACCCAGAGACAGAGCATCATCTTGAGGATCACACAAAGTGTTGAACATGTTTGGATTGAACCCACAATACTCAGGGCTGTAGAAAACGGCGATCTGACCGCTCTTATTTTACTATTACGCTTTTCGTCAATCATGTTTAATTCGATGTGTTCTAGTCGATCGTTTTCGTGTAGTTTTTCATTCATATCATCGAACCATACCGGTTTGCGGACCGGAGAGGTGAAGCCACATCGTCTTTTTCCGATACAAAACAGTCTATCATTTTGTACTGGGGGAAATCTTCACAATTATATACTCTAGACTCACATACACAATCAATCAGCTGTCACTATGAACTTACACATAACAATTAAAAGCAAAAAAAACTGAGGCACACACGTACATAAACACATTTTGTGTTATAACAGTGTTATAACATATTCCCATTTGGGCCAAGCCGATGCTTGTGCTTTGACAAAGTGGAAACTGGAAAACCTACGTAAGGCTAGTCCCTACCGTGTTGCTTTATGATTCATATCCACATCAGAGTTTCCGCTCACACTAACTATTCTTTACCAATCCACCAGCTTACCACCACTGCTCTCCATTGCGTTCCATCTTCCTTCTTAACCCCCAACCGGTTTATCTGAATATCAGTTTGCCCACGTAGCAATTGGCATTGAACCTCTGCAACCCTGAGAACGAACTGACATCGGAGGTTGAACTAGTTGATAAAATTTGCCGCGAATAGGCGACGTCCGCGTGTACTGTACGTCACCTAAATTGAGAGTTTAAGCCGAGATGGAACCCGTGTTTTTCTCTTTCGGTGGTCTCTTTAATGTAACGTGGGACAAACCTTCAATGGAGTAGGTACCTTAGACCTTATTGCTGGAAATATTAGGCGTTCTATATTTCATACGATTTTAATCCACATTTGTCCAGCTTTCCACAATAATCTTCCAGCTGAATCCCAAGGGAGGTGGCTTTTATTTGATTAAAAATAGCTTTGACATCTCTGCCATTCTTGATTACGGATTGATATAGTCTCAACGTTTTCAATACGACTTTATAATAAGACTTTTATAATCTTATAAAAACGCTTTTAATTTGGCAATCGTACAGTGCAAGACATCGTGTGAGATTGCCGAGCGATTTATATGTCGTGGATTCACATGGATAACAGAGGGACAGACTAAGGGTAGCACAGTGAGGGGGCTCTGTGACTTGCATAGCGAGGATCTAGTCACAACAGGTTCTTGGCTCTTGAGGAGGACTTCAGCTGCTACTTACTACCGCAGAGTTATCTGTCTTAACAGTAAGAATTTCTCTATAAGTATTATCTTGGCATTTTAGTTCTAGCATTTTATTGTAACGACCTCATTTATAAATATTGGAATGCTTATTTCCTTCACTGTAGACATTTGCTTTTGAATTTGTTTTTAAATTTGGATAAATGTACCTTATTTAGTTGTTTATTTGAATATCTACCTGTTCCATGTGTAAATATGAGGACGAAGTATCATAAGTTATTAGGCCCAATATGCTGATCCGTGGGTACCTCAATCTATACTGATATAAATCTGAAGAGTTTGCTTATTTGGTTGAATGCACAAATTACAGGAAATTTTTGATCGAATTCAAAAAAATATTTTAGTCAACCTCTATAATCTTACCTAACATAAGTCATTTAGTGGAGAAGTCTGAAGGTAATATCACATTACAAC
This sequence comes from Phragmatobia fuliginosa, assembly GCA_932526445.1. Taxonomy (NCBI): domain Eukaryota; kingdom Metazoa; phylum Arthropoda; class Insecta; order Lepidoptera; family Erebidae; genus Phragmatobia; species Phragmatobia fuliginosa. Next base: position 5,635,517 of record OW052064.1, on the reverse strand, counting down.
TAACAAGAGTCCAAACACAATGAAAAATGTTACGCGAGAGATGCAAACGAAGTTGCACGGGTTACCTAGTACTTAATAATCCGTTAAATAGATCAAACGGGGACTTAAAGAAGTAGTAAAATATATGTTTGAAAAGAGACATTTATGTTGCAATAAAATATATAGTTACATATTATTGTTTCCAGTAAGTGTAGAATGCGAAGGAACTGATATGGTAGTGGCGTACACACCACGCGGCGTGTTCCGAGGCCGTGTGTACGTGCCGGGCCGGGGTGACAAATGTAGTGCTCGTGGCACTGGGGCGCAAGTACGGCTGACATTACCTCTGCATGGCGACTGTGACGTCAACTTTGCTTATGGCATATCTAATGGACCTAATGGTATCATTAATAGGTGAGTAGTACCGCTTACTTGACGGCAATAGGTTGATAACAACTGTTAAGTCCTACACTTGGTGTGGAACTTTTATATAATAGCTCTATTCTTACAACCTTTATATATATATATATATATACTAGCTGATCCGGCGAACTTCGTACCGCCCGAATTTGAAATCCCATAGCTTGTTCGCAGCGCCACCTACCGGGTACTATAATTTGAGATTTAAACTATCCTATCTCTCAAGTTAGATCGAACTGCACATGGTGTGCGAATTTTATTATAATCGGTTAAGTGGTTTAGAAGTCCATTGAGGACAAACATTGTGACACGAAATTTATATATATTAAGATAAGATAATATATTAAGATATATATATATATATATATATATATATATATATATATATATATATATATACTAAGGCCTAGCAAAGTGACTCTACTCTGCTTGATGCAAAGCATGATTAGAATCCGGGAGTAAGGGTCACCATCCTCATTGTGAGAACAGACAGTGCAGAGCGGTGACCCACACTATTGCGACCAGCGATCTAGTGAGTCTGCATTTTTGGGTCTCCGATCTCTCATTCACCCACGAAGTACAACAGCACAAATGCTGTCATTTTTAAGTGGGTCTTCTGTGTGAGAGGACCCATTCGTGTTGAAAGAAACGTGCCTCTACTACCTTGTTCTCATATAATGAGCAGTAATATACCTGTTGTGTTTAGAACAATGGCGTACGTCATAATAATGATCCAGAACAACCCCATCATACAGACTGCTGGTGACCGATGGGTTCGTGTGGGGTGCTCACCAGGAGCGCGTTCAGCAACGCAAATCGATGCTACAATCGCTGTTAGGGAAATTGGGTAATTATTTTCTATTACAACCTTTTTAATTTAAGCTTTAAAGAGTTTTCTTGCTCACATTAACGACCTTCGATAACGAACGACCAAAATATACAAATACAAAAACTACGTTAAATTAAATTAAAATTTCCTTTCGACTACTCCAGCAGTAAATATAACTTGATTTACTTATATGGAAATTCACCATATTTTTTTAACAGTAAATCTTATTGCTTGACTGACTTCTTATTCTTTAATTTACTAAAAAAACTACATTTTTTTTATTTAAAAAATTGTAACGGTTAATAATTCAAACGATCGTGTTCTCTAATCAAATGTATGATTCGAAACAGAACAAGTTATAAATCGCCAGTATCAGTGAGCGAAAATGAAATACCAAAGGCGGTGGCCCCTGGACCTGCAAGTGCCGTGTACGGCGCGAGCACCGCTCCCATAACGATGTACGTCGTGCGAGCACTTGATGACACTGGAGCGGGAGCTGTCTCACTCGGCGAGCCGCTGGAATTGAGAATCGAAACCACTGGTAAGTAATAGTCATCTCAGAAAATACGATTTCATGTTTATACATACGGAACTATTACGTACGTGCAGATGCCATGCATTTGTTTTTATCACAGTCTATTTTTGCATCCTAAGGTTTCCTGGAAGAAATTGATGTATATAAGGCCGCCATTTGTACTTGGTCATTCAATGATGTATTATTATACATCAACTGTATTACTCATCAACAATCCGTAACGTCGCTGGGGCCGAGTCTCGAGTCTCCTCTCAACAGAGAGGGATAAGGCCATACGTCCCCACGCTGGCCGAGTGCGGGTTGGGGACTGGCAAGACACGTTATGGCTACATAATTTTGCCGTTGGATGTGTTGCTTATTGAGCTGTTTACGCATCATTCTCCCGCAATGAATGATTGGTCGTCCGGTCTCACACTCAATAACGAAAGATGACCTCACGAATGATGTCATGTGTGTGTGTGTGTGTATGTCCGTTTTTCGCTTGTAAATTAATGTCGTGCATCGCCTTTGTCCTTCCTCAAGAATCAAAGTAACTCCTTGCTGGCTTTAGAGACTTTGTCATGTCACTTTGTTGACATTCAAATTCTAATTCTTTATTTGATACTTGTTAATGTAATGACTTAAACTTTGTTGGTTCAACAAACAATTTAATCATGTAAATTAGTCTTGCTTCCAATAAAAACAACAAAATCGACTCATTGCAGGTAATTTCATGTCTAATTATGAAATCTATTTGTTGATAAGTACTTGTATGAGTTGCTCCTATGTCACTAGTACTTGCGTGGCTTGCTGTACAAATACTGCTGCTACTGGGTTGCTGTATTCTCGTCAAAAGTTAAAATAAAAGAATTAAGTTTTTTCTTCAGATTTTGGAGAGGATGATAGATAAATTCGACTACACTGTTGGCCTAGTGGTTTAAGTGTAACTATAAATTGTTGATCTAAGTCTGGGTGTTCTTGGTAAACTGTACCTTGGGTAAGAATACATGCCTACATAATAAGATAGTGCTGTGTGTTTATTGAAAAGTAAAATCTTATGTTTTTATTTTACATTGAGTAATAGTAAGGCTTGAGGTACTAACTCCTATGATTTGTTTTAACAATCCGAATTGATATGTCTGATAAACTCAGACTTTTTATACCACGCATGGCTTACGCATCGCATGTACGCTACAAATTATAAAACATATTTTTGAGGTTCAGACCTCAGTAACAGTAGTTTAGTTCTGTATAAAAACATTCTATATCGTTTTTTTAACCAACATAACACAATAACTTGCTTAGTAGTTGAGGCGTAAAGGTACTATAAACAAACTTTAAATGTTGGTATGCATTACTTATCTAGGAAAAGTAGCAGCGATTAATACATAGAGATGATTTGATTACAGATGAGACGGAAGTGGAGGCGTATCATCTGGTGGCTTCATCTAGGCTCGGAGACAGCTCGGTTCTTCTTCTCGATAGTACAGGATGTCCTACAGGCCAGGTGACGACATTATATTTAAATGTTAGCTCTATCTGTTAAGACATATAGAAATGCTTTTTATTAATTAAAAGTATTGTTGTGAATAGTAAGCAAGACTAGTAGGTAAGTCTTGCACTGCTGGATTTAAGACGCTTGTTAAAAAGGAAATCTTGTTCAACTACATCACGTTGACTCGGATTAGAAAAAGGTTTGTTTCAAGTTTTCTCTGTTTGCAGAGCTCTTATACTGCATAATGTTGTTATTAGTCCTACACACACTACTTAATATTTCTTGTCTAATTTGTTTTCAGGTAGCTTTCCCGGAGTTCACGAGGTCTTGGCTCGGAGGAACACAGCGGCTGTCGGCTCGGTTCAAAGCGTTTCGTTTTCCTACGTCGCATGTAGTTCGATTTGCGCTTCTGGTACGATTTTGTCAGCGCAAGTGTCCTCCGGTAAGTTTATTTTATAGAAGGCTTCTATGAACGTCTGTTGCGTTACCGGGAGGTTAAAAATGTAATTTGTTCCGATCGATATACGGTAAAACGGAAAACCGTAACGTTGTTTTCACCGAATGTTTGATGATTTTTGTAAAATTCATATCCGTTTGTCTTATACTGTTGGTGTTAATTTAAATTAATATATAAGTTGTGTGAAATAATTATCATTAAACTTTACTTAAAGTTATCTTTAATTTTACAAAACATTATAGGATTGAGTATTCATGTAACTCAAGATAACAAAGCATTTTGTAAATAAATATACGTTCACGAGAGCGAAGTTTAGGGCGAGAAAATATTATTAGATATTGAATTTATACTCTCGGTTATATTATCGGTACTTGGTGGAATTTGTTAAAATACATTTTTGAAATTGAACTTACTTGTACTTACTTCTATTTCACTATTTAATAAACTTAAGTAACTTTACCTGACCAATTTCGCTTTAAGGCATTATTAAAAATAGTGGGATATAAGTACAAGCGAGTCAAATTTCAAGCAGAATTAGCTTTCACCCGCGGCTCCGCTCCCGTGCATATCGATCATCCCTCTAAAAAGTAGCCTTATGTCCTTTCTATACTATCTGTGTACCAAATTTCATTATAATCAGTTCATCAGTTTTAGCGTGAAAATGCAACAGATATATACATAGTTACTTTGGCATTTAGAATAAAGTAAGGATAAATATTCTGATTGTTGTAGAGAGAATGCAATGGCAACCAAAACAGAAATGTACGTCAAACGAACGATACCTTCTACCAGTGGGGGGATGAAATTCAAGCGGCGGTAACATCAGACACTATGACGTCACGTCCAGGAGGCGTGGTTGCTCAAGGTGGGGCTCCTCCGTGTATTCCTGCGGTCGCTGGTGCGATGTCTATGGAATTAGAAATGCTAGTGGGATCCAATTACATACTGTCTACTGACACGCTTGTACGAGCTGATCATCGATCCACTGCACGTAAGTATCATCATGTCTGAAAATATTTTGCAAAGAGAAAAACCTTATTCATTTTGTGGGTGTCGTATTATTCAACCAGGACAACAGCACTTCAAAGAAATAAAACCATCAAACACGCTACAAACGCTATTCCAACCTGTCTGGTCAGCGTGCAGCCTAGGTCTAGCAATGAACTATTAAATGCTACTGATTTGAACGAGAAAATTTGACGAGCGTGAGCGTCTAAGATTTATTCGGAACTAGTTTTCGCCCGACGCTCGCGTGTACGTCGTTTACTATGGTAAAAATTAAATAAATAAATAAATATTTTGGACATCTGACACACAACATCATCTAGTCCCAAGCTAAGCAGAGCTTGTGTTATGGGTACTAGACAACTGATATAAATACATAAACTTACTTTTTTTTATAAATACATACATATTATACATAGAAAACAACCAGACTCCGAAACAAATATTTGTGAATCACACAAATAATATTTATTCCGACCCGGGAATCGAACCCGAGACCTCTTGATCAGCAGCCGCATACGCTAAACACTAGACCAACGAGGCAGTCAAAAAAAAAGTAGCCCATGTCCTTTCTCAGGCTCTAGACTATCTTTGTGTATCTCATTAAAATCGGTTCATTAGTTTTGACGTGTAAACGCGACAAGATAGACAGAGATACTTTGCATTTACAATATTAATCAGGATGTTTGATTCTGTTATTTTAGCTGAGGACGAAAAGGTGTCAGATGGCGCGTTGGTGTGCATCCATGAGTTGCTCCTAGTGTCACTAGTACTTGCGTGGCTCGCTGTACAAATACTGCTGCTACTGGGATGCTGTATTCTCGTCAAAAGGTAAAATAAAAGAATTAAGTTGATGATATCGACTACACTGTTGGCCTAGTGATTTAAGTGTAACTATAAATTGATGTTCTAAGTCTGGGTGTTTTTTGTGTCCGTCTCATGTATGTTCGTAAAGTCCCTGGCATCGAACCTCCGCAACCCTAAGGAAGAACTGAAATTCGAAGGTTGAACTAGTTGTCAGTAAAATTGAGGGCACTGAGTTCCCAATATAAACGATTCCCACAGATGTTCATGACAACCGAAACAGACGGCTTAACGTGCTCTCTGAAGCACGAGCTATTATTAATAATTTCCTGTAAGATTTGTTACTGTTTGACTTCACAGTTGGCCTTGTAGTTTAAGCGGTCGCCATGACGCTTTAAAGTGCGCCAAGTGTTATGGGTTCAAATCCCACATGAAACAAGAATTTGTGTAATCCACAAATTTATGTTCTAAGTCTGATTGTCCCTTGTGTCCGTTTCGTGTATGTTTTTAAAGTCCCCCGCGACACAATATGTATATTCCTAATGCGGGCGTTGTCTTTAAAAAAAAAACCAACAACACCCGGTATTTGAACCCGAGACCTCTTGATCAGCAGTCGCTTACGCTAACCACTAGACTATGGGAGGACGTTAAGCAGTACAAAATCATTGCATCGTCTGGCCAACGTGGTATAGCAGAGGCCTATGTCCAGTAGGGAACTGGTAAAGTGTATTAACATTGTTAGAAAAGTCTTATATATAAACTAAAAAATAACAAGTCTCAAATCTTTCAATCCATACATACAAATCAGGTAGTAGAGCCACGATGACTTCTGCTTATGCTGTTGCATCTCACTAGGCCGCCATAGTGAGGGTCATCATGTTGCTTTTCATTCACAATGAGAATGACGACCCCTACTCCTGAATGCCACTCATGCTTTCCATAAGGCGAAATAGAGTCACTTTAGTAGGTTTAAAAACACATCAGTACTTTCACCTCTCCTATATTCAAAGATATATATATATATATACGTTCTTTTAAGATTTCTTTTACTTGCAGATATCGTAACCTTGCTGAACTGAGCATGCAGAAAGACTACCAGTCATTTGACAACGTAGGCTTCGACACCGTGTCAACGCATCGTCGTGTGCACTGGCCGGATCAGAACATCGACATACTGCACGTCACTTAATTTTTATTTCATCTTGTTGATTTTTAATTATGTAGGTACACTTAAAGACTATTTAAAGTAAATGAGACGAAAAGGAGCAAACTTAATTTATGTGTATGATGTTAAAAATCTTTGCACATTTAACCGCACATACTCGTATGGCGAAATTAATATGGAAAAGGAGCAATCCAAACCACGTGGTGTACCCTGTCAATACCCAGCAACTCGCGCTAGATTATTATGTCTACCTTCTACCTCCTTACAATCATATACATGCAGTCAATAATGGGAGTCCTGCTGTGACGCTTGATTCAAGCGTCAACCCTGATCGTAGGGTCCATTTTCTACTCTTAAAAGCCTGATCGTAGGGTCCATTTTCTACTCTTAAAAGATTCAAACCGACTCTTCTAAGAAAATGGACCCAGGAACGGAAAGGCTTAACCGTTTTTGAGTCTTCAGACCACACCTTTAAAGGCTATAAATTCCTTTTTCATTCATTCATTCATTTCATTCTTAGTGCCCTTCTAATCCGCAAAAATGAGGGACTTTTGCCTGCGAACAGTCGCTCTTATTTAGCGAGCAACGTAAAAATGATATATTATTCAAGTCTTTGTTGTTTGAAGATGTTTTAAACTTGAATTAAATATGATTTTGTTGATCTTTAAAGTTCTGTTATCTCTTTATGTTCTGTGTTGTCTATGTACATAGGAGCGTACGGTAGAGAGAAACATAATATGTAATGTAAGTGTGTAAGATTGTTATGATCGCTGGGGCTTGAAACAAACAACGAGCAAGACACGCTGCCGATCGTGAATCGAGTCCTATCTTCTAAATATAATTATGTAGTTGATGTATATCGACATCGGAGAATTAAACTAACAAGGAATCTTTAAATTTATATGTATATTTATACAAATAAATGAAGTGTCTGTTTGTAATATCAATTGAACAGTTTATTCTAAAAGAATATAAATAAAGAAACTTTAGAAAACTAGATAACTGATATAAACATGCTTTTTTTTTGTAAATACACACCTATTTTGCATAGGAAACACCCAAACTTTGCGGATCACAGAAACATTTGGTCCGACCCGGGAATCAGATCCGAGACCTCAAGCACAGCAGTCGCATACGCTAATACTGTTCCACGGAGGCAGTCAAAATATAATAAAAGTAAATACGGTACTACCATCGAAAAATAAATTTCAAAATTTATGGCAGTGTGTTGGTGCCTGCTAATCAACGGCTGGACCGATTTTGTCGGGTGTTTTATTGACAGATTGCTGATGACTTGTGGAGTAACTCAGGCTAATTGTTTTGGACTAGCTTTACTCCACGGCGTTACTTGCGATTTATAACAATAACCGCCGCGGGACTCGGATAGTTCGTTAAACTTAAAATTGTACCTAATATAGTTAACCTATTCCATAACTAAATACATGTTTTAATACGTAAAGAAAACTAAGTCTGCTAAAACGTAACATGATTTATAATTTATCCTTCCAACACATAAAATAACAAAATGTATTTACACAAACTGTTTTATTTTACTTACATTGTGATATTTTGATTCAAACAATCATATCTAATACAAGATCTTTTTTTTATTTATATTATATACTTATCAGAGTTATCAGAAATTGACATATCATTAAAAATACAGTTCGCAAATCCTCCAAAAAAAAATTGCTGGCGGCTACAAAAGTACAGATGAATGTAACTTACGGGTATTCTAGTTCTATAGTTGTTCTAGACTTACCTAATGCAAGAGACTAATTATAACTGGTGAACATTAGGTACCTATAATACGTAGTTAGATTAAGTACCTATACGAAATATAATACGATAAAACCTTTCTTTTTTCCGGCTCAAATTTGTTTTTACTTTAAAAAGACAACTTTAAAAACATATTACAAGCATACAAAAACGAACCCTGGATTACAAGCACAGCAGCCTGCGCCGCCTCCTCTGTTTTAAGGTTCCGAAGTTCAGGTTCCTTATAGTTTTTGGGGATTCAATTGATTGTTTTTTTTTCTGGCGTCTACCCCATCGTATCGTATCGATCTTTAGGTAAATTCTTTAAAAATATTGAGTGGTTATGAGACTATTTTTTATTTAGATATCCGTTACCGAGTTATTTAACTTTAGTGATCATTTTTTTTTAAACAGAGCGTCCCACCCCCGTCTAAAAGCTAAACAGCTGGGTCAAAAAATCAGAAAAAAATCGTGATCGCGAGCTCACGATTTCTAGAGTCTGAAAGTTTAGACTTCCTGCCCGCATGCGTATTCCAAAAGAACCTGTCACCCACATACCTCATGACCTATTCTACTCTACGTAAATAGCCCCTTTCGGTCTAAGAAGTTAATCATCATCTGCCCCTGTGATTTCTGCTCCACAATTTTGGCTGTTAGAGCCATGTTGACGAGAAATCCGACACCACCCTGGGATAGGCTATTAGCTTCTCGGATGTAGAATTGATGGCCTGATTGTAAGGCCGCTATATTCCAGGCGCGGTCGCAGCCTGAAATTTTGGAGGGGGTCACTCACTGCACTAATTCCTTGACATGCAGAAGGCCTTCGACTGTGTTCCTCGTATGGAAATCTGGTGGGCTTTACGTTCCAAAGGGGTTCCAGAGATCTATATTGATGTCATCCGAGACATGTACCGTCATTCTAATTCTTTGGTTCGGACCGCTGTTGGCGACACGAAACCCTTCCCCATCACCGTCGGGGTACATCAGGGATCGGTGCTCAGTCCTTTTTTGTTCAGTGTCATATTAGACGTCCTGTCAGACAGCATCAAGGCCCACATGAGCAACCACCATGGTTGCTTATGTATGCTGATGATATCGCACTGACGGACATGGATAGAGGCAGGTTGATACGACGCGTGAAGGTGTGGAAGGAGACGCTTGAAAGCAGTGGTCTGAAGCTTAATGTGGCAAAGACTGAATATTTGGCCTTAAACACAACAGATCCCACACACGTCCGCATAGGCAATGACTTGTCGAGCGCACGGACCAAGTTAAATACCTGGGATCTATATTTCACTCATCCGGTAACATCGATTGCGACGTCAAGGCACGCATTGCTGCCGCGTGGGCCAAATGTCGTGAGATGACTGGTATCCTATGTGACCCTAAAATGCCAGTCAAGTTAAAGGGACAGGTATATAAAACCATTATTAGGCCTGTTCTTTTACATGGCTGTGAAGCGTGGCCTTTACTAGAGCGATACAAGCAGGAGCTGCATGTCACGGAAATGAACATGTTGCCGTGGATTTGTGGAGTCACGCGGATTGACCGTGTGAGGAACTCTCGCATCCGCGGTAGTCTTCGTTTACGTCACATTGCGGACAAGTCGCAAGAGTATCGCCTTCGCTGGTATGGACACGTGTTGCGGCAACCACCCAGCTACGTAAGGAATAAATGTTTGGCCATGCCACCTCCACCGGGCCCCGGCAAAAGGGGTAGACCCAAGAAGTGCTGGCTTGACGTCGTATGGGATGATATGCGTGCCAATGGTCTTACAACGTAGGATGCCGAAGACCGTGCGAAGTGGAGGAAGAACAGTCGGAAGGCGGACCCTGGGCGTCCCCAGACGCAACCGGGAATAACGCTCGGATGAGATGATGATGACTCACTACACTAATAAAAAATAGGTATCTGTAATGAAATAAACATCATTGCACAAGACATAATTTTATTTTATACATTACTTATAAAACAAATCGAAGTCAATCGCTCTTCTAACATGTTAGCTCTCAACCACGTTTTACACGCCTAAGCGAAGAAAAGGATTGCTCTGCTGTTGCTTGTTGTACTTATGGGAAGAGTTGCCAGAATTTTGAGAAATGTCTTTATATTTGGGTATATCATCATCACAAACTTCGATGGTAGAAACTACACACTTAGGAAGTATCGTATCAGCATTTTCTGTGAGCTCCCGTTTCCACTTTGTAATCCTTAACTGATACACGGATGACTGCACGGTTGGCCTAGTGGCTTAAGCGGTCGCCACGCCGCTTCCTACTACGCCAAGTGTCGTGGGTTCAAATCCCACGTAGGACAACACTTTGTGTGATTCACAATTTGTTGTTCTGAGTCTGGGTGTGCTTTGTGTCCGTTTCATGTATGTTTGTAAAGTCCCCCGCGACACAGGAATTTATATTCCTAATGCGGGAGTTGTCTTTTTAAGAGAATTTAAGAGAGAGAAGAGAGAGATACTCTGTAACGACAGTGGCAGCAAAAACATTTAAAAAATTCGAATATAATTCAGATACTTTCTTGACAATAAGAAGATCTTTTTCTGTATTTTCAGATTTCGGCATAAAAATGCCTAATCTGAACAAGTTTATTCAATTTGACCTTAGATTTTGGGGGGGGTCATGTCCCCTGTGACCCCCCCCCCTTCGGACCGCGTCTGCTATATTTTCTTCCTCTCTCCGGACTTCAGATTGCTACATGCCAGTATCTTGTTCAATTAAACCTCAATTCGACCAGATCTTCAATAAGCATAAGAAATCGTCTAAGAGACCGGGACAACTTAAGAACTCTTCCGGTTTGTTAGGCTCGGGTACAGGCTCGGTATCGCTAACGACTCAAGTGTCAGAGGTCGCAAAACGATCTCGTTCCTCCATAAGTCCAAGCCAAGTGAAGCCATCAGTCTCCATATCAGAAGCAGGCCACGGTGGTAATCATCAAAGTTCCCACTCAGGACGGGACAGGAAATGTCTCATTTAGTTTTAATTATTTTTACTTTGCAAATATTATCGTTGCAGTATGTCTGCAAATTCGTGCTAAACATCATCCATGGTACTTTCGGTAGTTACTACTTTTACTTAACTTTTGTGATAACTTTTTACAAAAATTATTTACTATAGAGCCCCTATTGTCTATTTCGAGCGTTGGAAACACTGACCCTAATGCCAGTTGTCAGTTGTCATTTTGCCATTGTCAAGTTGACAGTTGACTTGTGAAACATAAACAACACCGTCAGTCACGTGTCTTAACTTGAAATAATACTCTAAATAAATGCAAAAATCCAAATTGATTAAAAATGTTAGAACCATGGAATGATTCGTCTATATTACCACCCCCAGTGAATATGTTTTTCTGTTCCAAGAAAGTGGGTATGTGACATTGCTATTCTTTTGACTTTAGAAATAACTTCTATCATATTTTGTAATGTGTATTATCGTCACAAAGCAACAACTAGTAGTTGCTTTGTGATTATCGTGGATCTAGCCGTGAAAGTAATTGAGTTTTAAATATCCTTATGTTGCAGATATATCATTGTTGAAGCACGTGTGTAATAATATTATCAAAGTATTCAGAAAGCAAGCACCATTGCATAAAGAAAGTGCATTGTGCTCAAGATTTCTATATAAATATGATAGAAAGTTCAGCAATGACATTGGTTACAGAAACTTCAGAAAAGTCCATACTGCCTTGAAGAAATATTTAGCTCTGAACTTTCTAAAAGACATTGAAAGTTTTCTTTTAGCCCTTCCATCAGAAAATGATGATGAAAAATACTTACCGACTAGACAAATGTTGGAGTATCTAATGTTGAGAATTATTACATTTTCTAAAATAATGTTAAGGATTTGTATTTGCTCCAAACAATCAGCAATATTTTACCTAAACAGACTAAAAAGAGGTGAAAGCCATTGGATGAGTTTGCTGCCATATGCGCTGTTTAGCCGGTTGTGGTCTATGTCAATGGTGCTAGTTCAGCAATCCACTTCTTGGTATTTAAACCTATATCCTTATCTAAAAGTTTTAGACTTTAAAGGAGTAAAGCTTCTTCCCAATAATTATGAATTGCCACGAAACCTAGTACAATGGCTAGACCTCAAAAATATTGATACTAGAAATTCACATATTTTATCATAAATAATCATCATGTGGGGCTCACTCGAAAAATGTTTCAATCTCTGAATATCAGCTTAGCCTTATAAGGATTGAATGGAATTTGAGGAATTTGTACAATGGAATAAAATTCAGTACCAAAGGCAGTAGATGCTTTGTCTGTACATAGATTCTTGTCCATTCTCCAGTAAAGTTATATTTAACCAAGACAAATGTGATTCTTGATCTATTTCAATCATTCTTGCTGATTTTATTTTCATTGCTGGTTTACAAGTTTTCAAGAAATAAGGCGTTAGTGCCTTTTTCAGATCAAAAAACATGATGAGATATGTGGTATACAGACCAGTATACCACATATCTTACGTTTATTTGGTACATTTCCAATAATAACTTGTGCATCTTTGTTACACTTAGGGGGCTGTACATTTAATCACGTGGGGCTCGAAGGGGGTAGGATAGGGGAAATATCACAAGGGGGAGGGGGGTGTAGTAATATATCACGTATATTTATGTTTTCTGAAAATTTTCGCATTTCTTTCATTATTTTTGTGTCAGTCAATTTGCAACCTTTTTACTCTACCCTGAACGTAATTATTGAAGTCTATAATTTTCTATAATAAAATTAGTTCATACATACCTATATTATATTAACATTAAAAAAATAGATTCTTTGTACCTACAAAGAATAGTACCTAATAATAATACACGTAATATAGGAGCGGGGGGGGGGGGGTTAGTAAAATGCCAAAAAGAAAAAGTTACTAATATATGTTGGGGTTATTACGACGTGAATCACATATGACATTTAAAATAACTTGCCTTGCCTTGCCTGGAGTTATTATGCTTTATAATCGTCTCACGCGACCCACAGATATATCATAAAACTACAAAACGATCGCATGCAAACATTTATTTCTTCCAGTCCAATTCGCACTTTATATTTGAAAGAACTCATTCTACATTTTCGCGGATTAGAATTTGTTTGTCTAACAGCTGGAGAGGTAGATATCTAAGCCATCAAATACGCATCCTTCTTTCTTCCATCCATCATTCTTGTTATCAAGGGTATTGAAATTGGCATTGCCATTGAAAGTATCATTTCAGCATCTCTGGGTGACACTTAAGTATTAGGCATAAGAAGTAACTCAGGCCAATTTTTTTACACTAGCTTCACTCCGCGGCGTTACTTGCGATTTTTAACAATAACCGCCGCGGGACTCAGATAGTTCGTTAAACTTAAAATTGTACCTAATAAAATAATTATAAGTAGTTAGCCTATTTCATAACTAAATACAAAATTCATGTTTTAATGCGTAAAGAAAACCCAATCTACTAAAACTTAACATACCTTTGACATTTGTAAGTCTTTTGATTTTTGATTCATCCTTCCAACATATTAAATAAGAAAATGTATTTACACAAACTGTTTTATTTTACTTACATTGTGATATTTTGTTTAACACAATCATATCTAAAACAAAATCTTTTTTCATTTATATTATATACTTATCAGAAATTTACATATAAAAATACAGTTCGCAAATCCTTACTGAAGGCAGCCTTTCTTGAAGTAAATATTTAATTCTCTACAATCTTTGTAATAGGTAATCGGTTTTCCGTATCATTTCGCGATGCTTTCAATCATTGAGTGGCATTAGATGTTGCGGTATGAGGTGGTGGGGCTGACTGCGGTGCAGGAGGTGGAGGCAGTCGTGCAGAGCCTCGCGGCGCAACCTGTCTTACGCTCTGACGGTTCGATGCTGCATTGTAATGATACCCGTCGAACTTGTCGCCGGTCGACGCTGCGGGGAACGTTGCAGTTCCCATGTACATCACCTTAAACAATTTTGGACAACGTTTAAACTTCAAGAGCAAATTTATCTATCCTATCACGTACAGTTCGACTTACCTGTGGCTTGTACCCATCAGGCCCTGCTTCATACTCAACGAGCTGCATTCTGCCATCAGGCAATAACACGTGGTAGGATCCAGTCGCATGATCTTCTTTTCTTTTCTCATTGTGGCCAAAGTCAAGACTGACTCCGTTATCTTGGACGTCGTACGAGAAATCATAGTTTGCTGGCGGCTACAAAAGTACAGCTAATGTTAAATCGTCGAATGCAAGGGTCATCATTAGAATGAAACTTAGGTACATGTATTCTAGTTCTATGGGTAGTTGTTCTATACTTATTTAATATCATCGTATTAATTGTCATCACCATCAACAATCTTTATGTTCACTGTTGAACAAAATATGCTCTGTATATAGATAAGTATATGGTTTACTAAATAAAATATTTTTATTTTTGTAAATAATGTGACTAATTTAAAAAGCGGCCAAGTGCGAGTCGGACTCGCCCATGAAGGGTTCCGTACCAGCAAGTAACATCATATAAAAGTTCTTGTAGTTCGTTGTAACTTTCATCGATGTTTTTATACTAGTGTATTGATTGGATGAAAGGTATATTGCGTGTTACGATTTATGACGTATTAAAAAAAAAACTACTCACTAGATCTCGTTCAAACCAATTTTCGTTGGTAGTTTACATGGTAATGTACAACATATATTATTTTTAGTTTTATCACTCTCTTATTTTAGAAGTTAGAGGGGGGGGGACACACATTTTTCCACTTTGGAAGTGTCTCTCGCGCAAACTATTCAGTTTAGAAAAAAATGAAATTAGAAACCTCAACATCATTTTTGAAGACCTATCCATAGATATCCCACACGTATAGGTTTGATGAAAAAAAAAATTTTGAGTTTCAGTTCCAAGTATGGGGACCCCCAAAATGTATTGTTTTTTTTCTATTTTTATGTAAAAATCTTAATGCGGTTCACAGAATACATCGACTGACCAAATTTCAACAGTATAGCTCTTATAGTTTCGGAAATAATTGGCTGTGACATACGGACGGACAGACAGACAGACAGACTTGACGAATCTATAAGGGTTCCGTTTTTTGCCATTTGGCTACGGAACCCTAAAAACACGTCACTTAGTAAAGGCGCCTGTTACAAAAACTTAACCTATTCATTAAGTTTTGACGTCACTTCTTTGAGGTAATGTACTTGGAAACGAAAGTCATAGCTTCTACATAGCGAAACAAAATTAAACCCCAACTGTGCTAGAAGACAGGATACGACGCTATGGATGCGAAAGCTTAGTAGCTTGCTCAATTATCTTCTATGCCACGTAGGAATAGGTACGTGGCTTAGTAGGTACCTATGTAAGTAAAACATACGTTATTATAAAAGTGCATGTCGCTGGAAGTGTTTATTGAAGTAAGGGTTTGGAATTTTTTCTACTATTACGTACCACTGATTAGCAAAATTAGTATAGTTTGATTTGGATTTCTCGTTGGTTTTTCTGAGAGTTTTTACGTAAAAACAGAGCTATTGTCATCTTTACAGTTGATAAACTGTCTTGAGTTTTTACGAACATAGCTTTGATGGAAAGCATCAGTGAAATACAAGAATAGTGGTCACCATCCTCATTGTGAATACTGACCATGCAGCATGGTGACCTGCATTATGGCGACCTATCGAAATGCTTCTACATCGTATGGCCTCTTGATATCACCAACGAAACACGACATAATGAATGCTGTCATGTTAGGGTTGGTCTTCTGTGGAAGGGTGGTACTGACCCGGTCAGTCGGTTCGTTCTGATAAAATTCGCTTCGCTCATCTAACTTAGTAACGTTTTAAGAAAACTAACAAATGTATTGTACTGACTTTATCTCAATTATACATTTCTAAGTCACGTGGGCTAAACAATTACCAAGAGATTAGATGCTATTTA
This sequence comes from Phragmatobia fuliginosa, assembly GCA_932526445.1. Taxonomy (NCBI): domain Eukaryota; kingdom Metazoa; phylum Arthropoda; class Insecta; order Lepidoptera; family Erebidae; genus Phragmatobia; species Phragmatobia fuliginosa. The sequence continues at coordinate 5,619,169 of OW052064.1, read as the reverse complement.
CCTATTTATTATTATCTTTGTTATGAACCTTAAATAAAATATTAAGGTAAATCAGTGAATACATTGTTGTAAAATATATCTTACCACCGCTTCAGGAACAGTTTTCTTGCCCCCTCCTATCTTTGGAGGTAAATATTCCTGTGCTAATACTTTTGACCAAATTGAGATTAGGACCAGTAAAATAGTCTGAAAGGACATAACAATTTTTATCACACAATTAAATATCTCTATAGTTTTATTGTTTTTTTATATGTATGACCTTGTAAATATACATAAAAGACAAAGAACACCCAGACTCAGAGCTTATGCAAGCAACAACAAGTTAAGGATCACAATGAATGGGGCTTGAACCCACAACACTCAGTGTAGTACAGTGTAGTAGAAAACGGCGCGGCGCAGCGTAGCGATCACTTAAACCACGTGCACGTGATCAGACAAACTCTTAAACCATTCTAATAGAAACAAAAAAAGAAGTAAAACTTTTTTTTACAGCATCACAAATCATAATTATTAATTACTACATTTGTTTCACATCTATACAAATTATTAAAATTGAAGATTGTGTTTGTAATATGAAAACGGTTTTCATTAACAAATACATTGAAAAGATTAACACGATAATTTTTTAATGTTTTTGTCTGTTTTTTCCGGTTAATCTTTTCAACGGCTAAACCGATGTTTACGGGACTTTTACTTTCAGATGTCTGATGACACAAATAGTAACTTAAGCTATTTTTTTAGAGCGAAGCTACCTCCGCGGCCGTTAACACCGCTAGTGTATAATAAACAGATATCGATCTGTTAGTCCCAGGTGCCTTATAGTATGCGTTACGTTTACGTCACTAGTGTTTACTATGTAGGTACTAAAAGTATTTATGGATATAATAATAAATACAATCAATAAATAATTTTCGTACCGTAATAATATATATATTATTAAGCTTCTTTGACAGTTCATAAACGATAAGAAAGGGCTTAAAGATTTTTAAATACGAGAAATAGATTTCTAATCATGAAGCACTCGATACTACTTATATGTTATACTCACAAAAATAACCCGCGCCATTGTGCTGTGTCGTGATCTAGCGTCGGAGGGCACTGGGTGACTTTGGAACAGCTGAGTGACAGACCGAAGTATATAAATCCTCAGGTCTGCGGTTGTGGTAGCAACGCCTTCTAACATTTTTCATTAGCAAGATGCACGATCTACAAAAATGTCGAAATTGTTTTAAATGACAGAGCTCTTCTTAATTTTCGTTGTACCTAATAGACTAAGTGTAATTGCGTTAGGTAAAGGCTAAGAAATGATTTAACATGAAATGGTTGGTATTAATACCAATGTGGAAAATATTCTTACTAACGTTCAGAAGATAATTAATCCAAGAGACTACCTTTAACAGGTGAACATTACCTATAAAAGGTAGTTAGATTGGGTATACGATATATAATACAACAAAACCTTTCTTTTTTCCGGCTCAAATTTGTTTTTACTTTAAAAAGACAACTACACTTTAGGAATATATTGCAAACATACAAGAAATGGGCACAAAGAACACCCAGACTCAGAACAACAAATTGTGAATCACACGCAGCTTCACGCCACTCGCCGATATACTTTGGCCAACCCCCTACGCCTCCAAATCCCATGCGGGTGTTCCGGCCAAGGTGCACGCCGCCTCGGTGGACACCGTGCGGTATCTGCGTATGGCTCTGACCGGCTGGTACCCCGTCCGGCCTGGGGGCGGTGTTCTTTAATTGAATCCGTAGAACAGCCGCTCCCACCTCCGATTCCCTGACGGGCGGAACATCAGCCTCGCTGCCCCCGTCGTCTCCGGCTGATATTAACATTTTCTTTTATATAAACAACAGACCACTGACATACATACACTAATTTTATTATCTTTTAAATAAAATTCTCGTGTCACAATGTTGTCCGTGTGGTGACGGATTAAGAAAACAGAGCGTGACCACCCCTATTCATCTCGCGAGGGTGTCGTAAAAGGCGACTAAGGGATAAACTACGCTAGACAACATCAATGCAAAGAGATGGAAAACTTGAAACCAACCCTATACCAACCCGTCTGGCCAGCGTGCTATAGTAGGCCAATACTTCCTTTTCAAGGAGAGGCCTATTTCCAGCAGTGGACTGTTAAAGGCTGTTGATGATTGATGATGATGATGGTCTATACGAAAGTTGTGTGCGTATCAGGTAGGTCTGAGAAACGCTAACATCTATTTTTCATACCCAGATGCGAGCGGAGCCGCGGGAATCAGCTAGTATCATACATACATAGAAAACACTCACACACCGAAACAAATATTTGCAGATCATACTAACATTAACCTAATCCAACCCAAGAAACGAACCCTGGACCTCAAGCGCAGCAGCCTGCACCGCCTCTTCTGTTTTAGGGTTCTGAAGTACTAGAAACCCTCATAGTGTTTGGGGATTTGACTGATATTTTTTCTGACGTCTACCCCATCGTATCATTAGATAAATCTTTTAATATTGAGAGGTAGCTAAGACCATTTTTATATTTATATATCCGTTAGCGAGTCATTTTACTTTAATGCGAATTTTTTTTGTAAAAACAGGGCGTCCCACCCCCGTCTAAAGCTTAACAGCAGGGTCAAAAAATCGTGACCGTGAGCTCATGAGTTCTAGAGTCTGAAAGCTTAAACTTCCTGCCCGCATGCGTATTCCAAAAGAACCTGTCACCCACATCCCTCATGCCCTCCACTACTATAAGTAAGTAAATAGCCCCTCTCGGTCTAAGAAGTTGATCATCATCTGCCCCTGTTATTTCTGCTCCCAAAACTATGTAAATAATAAATAAATACACACAACGCCATCTAGTCCCAAACTAAGCAGAGCTTGTATAATAGGTTCTAGAAAAATTATATAAATACATAAACATACCTTTTTTAGGGTTCCGTAGCCGAATGGCAAAAAACGGAACCCTTATAGATTCGTCAAGTCTGTCTGTCTGTCTGTCTGTCTGTCTGTCTGTCTGTCTGTCTGTCTGTCTGTCTGTCTGTCTGTCCGTCCGTATGTCACAGCCAATTATTTCCGAAACTATAAGAGCTATACCGTTGAAATTTGGTCAGTCGATGTATTCTGTGAACCGCATTAAGATTTTTACATAAAATAGTAAAAAGACAATACATTTTGGGGGTCTCCATACTTGGAACTGAAACTCAAAAATTTTTTTTTCATCAAACCTATACGTGTGGGGTATCTATGGATAGGTCTTCAAAAATGATATTGAGGTTTCTAATATCATTTTTTTCTAAACTGAATAGTTTGCGCGAGAGACACTTCCAAAGTGGAAAAATGTGTGTCCCCCCCCCTCTAACTTCTAAAATAAGAGAGTGATAAAACTAAAAAAAAATATGTTGTACATTACCATGTAAACTACCAACGAAAATTGGTTTGAACGAGATCTAGTGAGTAGTTTTTTTTTAATACGTCATAAATCGTAACACGCAATATACCTTTCATCCAATCAATACACTAGTATAAAAACATCGATGAAAGTTGCAAGGAACTACAAGAACTTTTATATAATGTTACTTGCTGGTACGGAACCCTTCATGGGCGAGTCCGACTCGCACTTGGCCGCTTTTTTGTAAATACATACATTTTATACATATAATAAAACACCCAAACTCTGAAACAAATATTTGCGGATCACACAAATATTTGGTCCGACCCGGGAATCGAACTTGAGACCTCTTGCTCAGCAGCTGCGTACGCCAACCACTAGACCAACAAGGCAGTCAATTATTATGTAGCCCCATAACCGATTGAGTGTCCGTGCGTACTCTATCTTTTGCATTGAAATCCCCTATAGACCAGGGTAGAAAAAAACGTAAAATTGCATGTTTTAATGATAAACAAAAATATTGCAAATCGAAATATACTACTTTAATTAACAAACAAATAAATAATAAACCAAAAACTTGCTTTTTTGAATTTTTCACATAAAATTGTACATAAAAGTGAAAAAAGTGTAAATGCAAAAGATGTAGATCTTTTTATTACCTACAACTTTGCCATTTAACTTTTTTCCATAGGACTTGTAGTTTTGCAGGAAATCGAGATAAACCATTTTTTTCCCTTAAAACCCCCCCTCTCCCCCTTCCCGACCTCAGATCGCCCGTAATTTATTTTTCCTTTAATTTTTGTACTATTCTCCTCCTTTTACAATGGGTTTCATCCTACTATAATTTAATTTGTTTTCAGACGTTAAAAGCACTGGTCTACTATGACAACAATGAAGTGTGTCATGGAGGACAAACTTCAGTGTCGTACATCGTGGTCGTAGAGTATGTTGTGGTCGGCGTATATACCTTTACGACCTTAAGAAAATATTTTTCGGTTAGCTTAAGTATTAGGTACGTTTTTCTTGTCGAAATACTGGGTATATCCACAATATTGACAGTGAGGGCCATGTTGACAAGAAATCCTACACCACCCTGGGATATGCTATTCTCGGAAGTAGAGTAGATGGCCTGATTGATAGGTCGCTATATTCTCTCCCTCTCTTCGGTATTCAGATAGCTACAGAACATGGCCATTGTATCTTGTCAATTCCACCTCAATTTGGCCAGATCTTCGTTATGCCTAAGAGTTCGTCTAAGAGACGGGGACAGGTTTAGAACTCTTCTGGTTTGTTAGGCTCGGTATCGCTGACGACTCAAGTGCCGGAGGTCGCAGAACGATCTCATCGAGGCCATCAGTCTTCCTAGCAGAAGCAGATCAAGGTGGTACTGCACGCACCCGGGAATCATCAAAGTTCCCACTCAGGACGGGACTGAAAATATCCTACTTAGTTTTAATCACTTTTACTTTGCAGATATTATCGGTGCATGTCATGCTGTGTCTGTGTGTATGTTTGCAAATTCGTGCAAAATATCATTCACGATACTTTCGGATGTTACTACTTTTACATAATATGACACTTTTGTAACAACTTTTCACAAAAAAGATTTACTAACTAAACAAATGCTAGAGCTTCTATTGTCTTTTTGGTCTTTTTCGATCGTTGGTAACACTGACCCCAGTGCCAGTACTGCCAGTTGTCAAGTTGTCATAATTGTCAATGTCAAGTTGACTTGGTCACGGTCACGTGTCTTTGTTATAAGTCTTCAATAAATATTTACATGATAAAAGACCGATCAAAAATGTTAGAACCATGGAATGATTCGTCTATATTACCACCCCCAGTGAATATGTTTTTCTGTTCCAAGAAAGTGGGTATGTGACATTGCTATTCTTTTGACTTGAAAAATAAACTGCGTATTATCGTGGAACTCGCCGAGAATGCAATTTAGTTATATTTATCCTTATGTTTCAGATATATCATTGTTGAAGCACGTGTGTAATAGTATTATCAAAGTAGTCAGAAAGCAAGCACCATTGCATAAAGAAAGTGCATTGTGCTCAAGATTTCTATATAAATATGATAGAAAGTTCAGCAATGATATTGGTTACAGAAACTTCAGAAAAGTCCATACTGCCTTGAAGAAATATTTAGCTCTGAACTTTCTAAAAGACATTGAAAGCTTTCTTTTAGCTCTTCCATCAGAAAATGATGATGAAAAATACTTACCAACTAGACAAATGTTGGAGTATCTAATGTTGAGAATTATTACATTTTCTAAAATAATGTTAAGGATTTGTATTTGCTCCAAACAATCAGCAATATTTTACCTAAACAGGCTAAAAAGAGGTGAAAGCCATTGGATGAGTTTGCTGCCATATGCGCTGTTTAGCCGGTTGTGGTCTATGTCAATGGTGCTAGTTCAGCAATCCACTTCCTGGTATTTAAACCTATATCCTTATCTAAAAGTTTTAGACTTTAAAGGAGTAAAGCTTCTTCCTGATAATTACGAATTGCCACAAGATCTAGAACAATGGCTAGACCTCAAGAATATTGATAATTTTGGTAGATTTAATTGGCATCAAAAGAAATTAATTGAAGAAAATATTATACTACATGATGAAGAAAATGATCTGTTTGAAAACATTCTTAGTTTTGTAAACCATTTGAATAATAATGAGTCAGAAGAAGAGCTTGGTGAAGAACTCAAACCGTTATTAAATAAATGTAAAGAGCAATTAAACAATGAAGGAACATCCACACCAATAAATTATAATACACTATCTAATGTTAATGTTAAAATTGATGAAGGTCAAGTGGTTAGAAAAACTTACAAATCAGACATTGGAGAATGTTTATCGAGAGAAACATTTAAAATGGAGCATGGTGAAGCTCATTCTAGAGACAGCTTCAAAGCTCTTCACAATAATCCTGATGACACAGCGAAAGAGAACCATCAACTCTCACATGAGGGTAAAACCTCTTTAAAGCAAAATGAAGGGCCTGAAAAAAGTGTAAAACAAGAGAAACAAAAGCCCGCAAAAGAAAAAATGGATCTGACCCAGGCTCAAGATACAAACAACAGACATAGTCATATGAAAGTTACAAATTCTGAGTCATTGAAGGAGTTTTTAAAGATAGAAGAGAAACTCAGAAATGAATCTAACACCAAATCACTGACTTATCATTTGAGCCTGATGCAATGGCATGCACTCCGGAAAGCATTACTCAAATTATGTAGTGACACTACTAATAGAAAAATAGCGAAAAAGTTTCATAGAATCTGGAAAGAAAAATGTTTGGAGTATAAATAATAAATGTCAGGTACTATTATGTTAGTTTTAAATTTTTAAAATAACAATATTAACAGACAACAAATGTTACAGCACCATATTTGGGTGATTCAATTTACCAATTTTAGGAAGTTAATTACAAAAGTAACATAAATTACTCCTTATATCATCAGTTATCTGCCTGTAAAAGTTTCCTCAAAATTGGTCCTGGCATTCAAGAGATTAACTGGAACAGATAGATAGGAATTTTCAAAATACATTTTTGTTATGGTACTTGCATTAAAAAATCTACTTCTTCCTAAAATATTTCCTTTTTTTTGAAAATATTAGTGACTTGGTTTATACAAAACTTCCATATGCATTTAGTGACAAACTTATAATATATATATATAGGTATTAGAGTAGTATACATAATATATAGTACTTGTGTACTATACATATATATAAATATGGGTGTTATATATATATCTATGGCCCATAGTGACTTCTATTGTAAAAAAGTTAGACGTCCGCAAAAAGTGTCTGAAACTGTTTTGGCAAAAAAAAGGTAACTCTTTTTGCCTCAAGAAGCACTTTCGATTGATACAAGATTCGTGACCAAATTTCTGTGGAGTCACAAACGCAAAAAAAGAGTAATCTTCCTCTTTTTTTGGGCAAAAAAGTTGAGAAATCTATCTTAACTTGTTTTAATTTTTGTTTTAAAACAACAGTAGGCTAACTCTGTAACTAACGCCAGAACCATAAAAAATCTGAATTGCATTCTGATCACCTCTGAAACTGAACACATGTACTGAAACTAAATAAAAGTGATCAGTTGACGGACCTTGCAGAAGGCATGTTAGTTGGTTTTATAGTGTGGATTTAAACTCTATTTTAAAGACCAATATGTGGCGGATACTACAAAACAATATTAGTAGCATCTGAAATTAATAAACATTCACAAAACACCGCAGAGGTAATAAAGCCCACGGCTGCCTGCACGATTGCTTCGCTAAGTTCTCTATGAAGTCACTATAGACAGAAGATAAAAAATCTTCAACCGCAGAAACTGCGCAGTCACGAGCTATTGTGGAAGTGCAGAGATATTTGGAGGAGAATCTTGTTATGCCAGGTGAGGATATTTCAACACGGAACTGGTGGAAACAGCGTAGGGCCATCTATCCAAATCTATATAATCTTGCCGTTACTAAACTCAATGCAATGGCAACAAGCGTCCCTTGCGAAAGGATATTTTCTGCATGCGGGATATTACTCAATGATAAAAGAACACGGCTGGGGTACCGAAAGGTGCAACAGCTGATTTTTTTAAATCAAAATAGTTATAAGCATTTAAAAAAAAACTAAGAATAAAAAATCGGCCAAGTGCGTGTCAGGCGACGTACAGGAAAGGGTTCCTCAGTCACCTATAATGGTATGTGAATTTAAAATCGTATCTATTGGATAATTGTTATGTTTACGTATTAATACGTTAATTTTGTATGACGTTTTCCAAGTGAGCGCATTTTACCATATAAGCCTTTATAACTCCTGAACTAAGAAAGTCATCTAATCGGTTATAGTTTTCCTTCAAAGTTCATTAGATGGACCACCATCACGATTTTTTTCAGATTTTTTGAGCCAGCCGTTTAGCTTTTAGAGGGGGGGGGACGCCCTGTTTTTACAAAAAAGTGCCCTTTAAAGTGAAATATCTCGCAAACGGATACCTAAATCAAAAAATCGTCTAGGAAACCCTTTATTGTTTTTAAAAGACCTATCTAATGATACCCCACACGATGGGGTAGCCTCGAGAAAAAAAAATCATCCCCACTTTACGTGTAGGGGAGGTACCCCAAATAAAATTATATTTCATAATTTTATTGTAGCACTTTGTCGACGTAATTACAACACGTATTCGTGCAAACTTTCATCTTTCTAGCACTTACCGTTTGGACGGTAAGTCGAGGACGGACGGACGGACAGACGGACATGACGAATCTATAAGGGTTCCGAGTTATGAACTTCGGAACCCTAAAAAACGAATTCTAAAACCCAAACAAAAAAAGATTTATAAGCATATACTTAGTTGATTTTGTAAATAGTCATACATGAATTGAAATCTTTTAATACGCTAATAAATCCCTTGTTACGGTTTTTTTGTTTTTTATAGGATTAATATTAAACATTTATAATAATTGACGCGAGGGCAATTTAAATCAGCTCAGGGGCAATTTTTCTACGCTTGGTAGACTAAAAAATAACCATATTTGAAAGAGATACGAGTATTTGAAAATTTGAAAAAATTCAAATGATATTTTGTTTTTTCCTGGGAAAACGAAAGAGGGGCTCATAAATTAATGAACGTAGTTCGAAAGGGCTAATTAAGATCTATCAATATATATTTTTTTTATATCGAAATTTTCATTTTTGCAGGCCGGGACATACCCGGTTGTGTAGTGTAAAGGTTCGAGCACATTATGCCGGGCCGCAGCGTGCCGGGGCGGAGCGCAAAAATCCGCTCAAATCGCTTCAATACAAATTGTATGAAGTATCGCACACTGTGTCGGGCCGCAGCGGCTCGCATTATTGCGACGCGGATTTGCGTCCGTGCGATGCGACCCGCCCCGCCCCGCTGCGCCCCGTCACAGTGTGCTATAGCAAGCGGATTGGTGTGCATGCGCGTACGTGTTTATTTTACGAAATTTGCGTTTTTTGATACTTTTTCTTCTAACTTCTTCTTCTTCTTCTAACAGCAGGCAAAAAAAAGAAAGTTCTTCGTCAGAGCTATCCATAAGGTACAGTTGCACTAAATACACAACAGTTGCGCATGCGGTACACTCTACTCAAAATCCGTCAATGCGCTGCGACCCGGCCCGTCACAATGTGCTAAGTTAGCATTTTGCGCTGCGCTGCGGCCCGCCCCGACACGCTGCGGCCCGGCATAATGTGCTTGAACCTTAATAACGCATGGAATAACGTGAAGCCAAAATTTACCCTAAAATTATGGCGTCGACCCCGCTTCCCATAGTGATGCGACTCATTTTTTTACTTGTATCTTAATATATCGATAAACCATTAAATGACTATTGTAAAATAAATATTGAAAGAAGAAATAGAATTTGGAATATTATTCATTCCAACCGTCGATGACATCTTTGGACGCATCTGTCTACGTGTAGAGGCCTACATGTATATTTATAGGCCCTTATGTCGATGGTTAGTTAAAAATTTACATTCTGGCTCGTTTTTAATGATAATGCGTTGAGTCACACTGCGATGAATAGCAATAGCACTGCTATTCAACGGGGAAAAAAACCAATGTGTGACAGTGTTACATATTGCACCTCCACCACTTTTTCCCAGGGAGTATCACTAAACGACACTTTTTCAATTAAGATACTCTGTATTGAAATACATTAGAGAAAATCTTTATGGGTGCCCGCACACACACAATAATATTGTGACAATAATATTGTGACACACGGCCCCGCACACTATAATCCACAATAATATTGTACAATACAGCACGCACACACACAATATTATTGGCAATACGTACTTTATTGCCAATAATATTGGCATTTATAGTGTGCGGGGCCGTGTGTCACAATATTATTGTGTGTGTGCGGGCACCCTATGGGAATACAGAAAGTATTTGGGCGTTTTTCAAAATTTTTCTCCGTTACGTACAGGATGTCCATTTATTTTCATAACAAAATTTTAAATAAACGATGAAATGTAGACATTGACAATGAACTAAGGTTTAAGAAAAACCATAATCAAACAATGTTAAATGAGTATAATTTCTATTTAATGTATTATTATAGTGAGGGTTGCCAATACAGGGGTCTTGTACGTTACATTTTCATTCAAAGTAAATAATAACTCAATCATATCAAAGTTAATCAGCTTTATTTATAATTAATCAACAACATAAAAATCTTCTAAAATTTAATACCACTTTGTGATATCTTGCCCCTTAGTGCTGTTTAAAATATAAAATATGTCTTGTACGTAACTAAATGGCACTCTGGACTATCAAACTTTGTGAATAAATAACTATTCTGAAAGACTAACATTACAGGTAAGTTTTTTTAAATACAAAAAATAACAAAAAGACATTTAATATATATTAACAAAAACATAACTCCCAAAGGTTTTTTCATAAAAAAATAAAAACTATAACAGCCAAAACAGGACAGTTACGTATGTGGACAACAGTCGTTACGTTTAGGAACTCTAAAGCTATGTTTACAACGAGCACAATTTCTAGTCATTTTAGAAACAATACAATATTATTCAACATTTCAAAAACGTAACGTCGTGATGTGACATATTATTTAAGTCACATCACTTACTGTACTTATTTCTATAAAATTAGTCAATATCACAGACTGTTTTGATTTGAGCATTTTAAAAATATATTTTACAAAAAACTTAGGGGATTCAAGTCTATCTCAGTTTCATTTTCACATTATGTAGGTAACAATACTTCTTAATTTACAAAAAAATCCAACAGATACAAAAAAATGACAAATAAGTAGTAACAAAAATAAAATAGGCAACCAATAAGTAGGTAATTCTGCGTGATTGTTTGGTCTTCTTTTAGAGTAACTTTTTCATTTTCCAATAGCTCAATCATCTTTTTGTGTTTAGTCTCTAGGCGAAATCTATTTTTACTTAAACTACTAATAACTTTCTTTAACCTTTCACAAGTTTTTAATGTCCTTTGATAACTTTTATAATTTCGGCAATTCAATCTCTGTTTTTTCTTCAATTTTGTATTATCTTGCATCTCTAGCACTGTCACTGGAACAGCTGGCTTAGTATTATTTACTTTTTTATTTTCCCTTTTATTCCTTTTTTGTTATCTCCAAATTTTCCGTCTTTTTTCCTTTTCTTCCTTATTTAGTTCACTTACCTTGAGTTTATGTTCTTCAGTCTTTCGACTTCTTTCTTTTTATATTTGTTGTATTTTTCTTCATTTTCTTTGTTTTTGTCCATATCGCCGTTGTTTTTGTCTCTCTCGGCACCAGTCAACGGCATAATTTACCTGAGTAGGAATAAATTAATTTGTAAGGAAGTGCCGAGGATGTGAGGAATGTTAGGGTTCACCCTCTATATCGCTAGTCTAAATAGGATATTTATAACATAATAAGGAAACCTGCTCACCATGAGGTGACTAGATCCTTTAAAGGTAATGAGTTTACCTCTCTGGGTGGATTATATTTTTAATTTATATTAAATTGCACAAGACAGTATGAACGCATCTTTACGAGTCCAGTACGTAACGTTTTTAGTCCACATAATACATCACGTCACGTCCTGGACGTTACGTATAACGCGGACTTGTCATCATATGTTTTTTTGGTATAAAAAAAGTTGATTATAGTAGTTTACTAGTACACATTCATTATCTACAACATATTTACTTATAATTTAACACGAGTAGTTTATAAAATTTGTGGGTCTTACCTTTCAAAATCAATGTTCGTACCGGACAAACAAAACAGACCCGTCACGCACGTCACGGACCGCAAGTGTTGACGATTGAATTTCTTCAGTTTTAATTCAAAGGAAAAGAACGAAGGAATGATAAAAACATCGTTAATATGGCATTGCTTAAAAATAGTTACAGCCAAAGACAATATTATTGTTATTCTTTATAAAATCATACCGTTACGTACAGGACTGTCCGCTGTGGCCAGTTTTTTAAATCCGATAATGTCAGTATTTATATTAGAAAAATATACTACAACCTTATTATATTTTATTTAAAAACAAATAAAATGAGTTATTTCATTCGAGTAATACTAAAGATATCCAAATATAGCTTATATATTCTCCAAAATACGTAATCAAAATCCAGGATATGATGAAGGACACATAAAAAAGTAGGATAATATTTGGTGTTTTAATAAATATTAAAATATGTTTTCCGTTTAAGTCTTAAGTTTATCTTTTTTTTTACAGTAAGTTAAACATTTTACCCTAACGTAAAATAATTTGATACCCACTTCCTACATTTTTGCCTTTTAATCAATGGTCAAACTCGTAGGACATGGCAAAATAGTCCTGAGCAAAATTTTGAAAACCGCCCATTTATTGGATTGCTGTCATTGAGTGACAGTATTACACTTTGAGAAAAAGTGAGATGTAATTTAACGTTGTTACACAAGTATTTTTTTCATGTTGAGTAGTAGTTGTTACTCATGGTGGTGTTTCAATTTTCATAATAAATCATTTTAAGTGTAATTCTTACTCGCCTAGTAGATGGTATAGTAGACATTCACAGTAGAAAAGAAAGCACAGATATGGTTAGGAGTGGGAATTTGCTTCGAAGCTTCGAAAATAAAAACCCTAGATGTATGGCCTGCGCATGCGCAAACGTACCACGCGCCTTCGGTAATTGACTGATTACGTTTTATTTGTTTGTTTTATGAAATTCTAATGATAGTGCAATTAGTTTCGAGTAGGGTGCAATTTTTGCAATGTGCAAAAAGTTCGAAATTCGAAGTATTTCAAGTGATATAGTATGTATGTAGTATCTTGAATAATTTTTTACTCGTAAAGTAAGAGGGTGCTATTTTAATAATAAATATTTTTGGAAAGTGTTATTGTTTTTTGATACGTCGATTGGTATTTTTTTTATATATCTCAAATTAACAGTCTGGGGTGGTGGGGGGGGGGTCAAAATGGCTGCCTGTAAAAAATTTGGCTTCGAGGCGGGGATTGATGACGTCATAAAATAATATCAAAAGAAAATCAAACTCCATCACATATCTTACTTACCTCTATCACTTATGTCAAAACAGATGCGTTGGTAAGAGCCAGACATACTTTTGTAAGTATCATACGTTCCAGGCTGGTTTTAATAGTCTTTACCTATGAAATTGCCGTTTTGTATGCAATGAGTGAATGTAATTATTTTTTCTAACTTTTCTATTTCTGTTATTCGAAGTAATCACCCATGCAATCGACGCATCTTTGCCAACTCATTGGCAGTTTATTGATGGCCTTCTTGTAAAAATCAGCTGGACGGGAGGCAACATATTCTTCAAAGGCATTTTGTACTGCCTTTTGAGAATTGAATTTTTCACCCACTAAAAAGTTGTATAAAACTAACAATTGTTACGTGCGATGAAATATGGATTCTGTTCGACAATCGAAAGCGCTCAGCAAGTTGGTTAGACCCTAGTTCAGCACCAAAGCAATGCCCTAAACCAAAAATGACCCCTAAAAAGGTGATGGTCACTGTTTGGTGGTTTAGTGCGGGTGTGAGTCACCACAGCTTTATACAAAACGGCATGAGCAGTAATGCAGATGTGTACCTACTGTGAAGAACTGGAGAGAATGATGGAGAATCTTGCACATCTGCAACCAGCTTTGGTCAATCGGTCGTCCTCACTGCTCCTTCACGACAACGCGCGACCCCATACTGAGCAAGAGACAGTCTCCAAGCTGCAAGAGCTGGGATTGGAAGCTCTCCCTCATCCGCCATACTCACCAGACCTTTCACCTACCGACTATTACTTTTTCCAAAATTTAGACAACTTTTTAGTGGGTAAAAAATTCAATTCCCGAGAGGCAGTACAAAATGCCTTTGAATAGTTTTTGCCGTTCATCCAGCTGATTTTTACAAGAAGGGCATCAATAAACTGCCAATGCGTTGGCAAAGATGCGTCGATTGCATGGGTGATTACTTCGAATAACAGAAATAAAATAGTTTGAAAAAATAAGTACTTTCACTTATTGCGAAAATCGGCAATTTCATAGGTAAAGACCTAATATATGCAACTAAAAAATGTATAGGGGCGGTTTTCAAAATTTTGCTCAGGACTGTTTTGCCGTGTCCTACGAGTTTGACCATTGATTAAAAGGCAAAAATGTAGGAAGTGAGTATCAAATTATTTTACGTTAGGGTAAAATGTTTAACTTACTGTAAAAAAAAAGATAAACTTAAGACTTAAACGGAAAACATATTTTAATATTTATTAAAATACCAAATATTATCCTACTTTTTTATGTGTCCTTCATCATATCCTGGATTTTGATTACGTATTTTGGAGAATATATAAGCTATATTAGGATATCTTTAGTATTACTCGAATGAAATAACTCATTTTATTTGTTTTTAAATAAAATATAATAAGGTTGTAGTATATTTTTCTAATATAAATACTGACATTATCGGATTTAAAAAACTGGCCACAGCGGACAGTCCTGTACGTAACGGTATGATTTTATAAAGAATAACAATAATATTGTCTTTGGCTCTAACTATTTTTAAGCAATGCCATATTGACGATGCTTTTATCATTCCTTCGTTCTTTTCCTTTGAATTAAAACTGAAGAAATTCAATCGTCAACACTTGCGGTCCGTGACGTGCGTGACGGGTCTGTTTTGTTTGTCCGGTACGAACATTGATTTTGAAAGGTAAGACCCACAAATTTTATAAACTACTCGTGTTAAATTATAAGTAAATATGTTGTAGATAATGAATGTGTACTAGTAAACTACTATAATCAACTTTTTTTATACCAAAAAAACATATGATGACAAGTCCGCGTTATACGTAACGTCCAGGACATGACGTGATGTATTATGTGGACTAAAAACGTTACGTACTGGACTCGTAAAGATGCGTTCATACTGTCTTGTGCAATTTAATATAAATTAAAAATATAATCCCCCCAGAGAGGTAAACTCATTACCTTTATAGGATCTAGTCACCTCATGGTGAGCAGGTTTCCTTATTATGTTATAAATATCCTATTTAGACTAGCGATAAAGAGGGTGAACCCTAACATTCCTCACATCCTCGGCACTTCCTTACAAATTAATTTATTCCTACTCATGTAAATTATGCCGTTGACTGGTGCCGAGAGAGACAAAAACAACGGTGATATGGACAAACACAAAGAAAATGAAGAAAAATACAACAAATATAAAAAGAAAGAAGTCGAAAGACTGAAGAACATAAACTCAAGGTAAGTGAACTAAATAAGGAAGAAAAGGAAAAAAGACGGAAAATTTGGAGATAACAAAAAAGGAATAAAAGGGAAAATAAAAAAGTAAATAATACTAAGCCAGCTGTTCCAGTGACAGTGCCAGAGATGCAAGATAATACAAAATTGAAGAAAATACAGAGATTGAATTACCGAAATTATAAAAGATATCAAAGGACATTAAAAACTTGTAAAAGGTTAAAGAAAGTTATTAATAGTTTAAGTAAAAATAGATTTCGCCTAGAGACTAAACACAAAAAGATGATTGAGCTATTGGAAAATGAAAAAGTTACTCTAAAAGAAGACCAAACAATCACACAGAATTACCTACTTATTGGTTCCCTATTTTATTTTTGTTACTACTTATTTGACATTTTTTTGTATCTATTGGATTTTTTTGTAAGTTAAGTATTGTTACCTACTTAATGTGAAAATGAAACTGAGATAGACTTGAATCCCCTAAGTTTTTTGTAAAATATATTTTTAAAATGCTCAAATCAAAACAGTCTGTGATATCGACTAATTTTATAGAAATAAGTACAGTAAGTGATGTGACTTAAATAATATGTCACATCACGACGTTTTTGAAATGTTGAATAATATTGTGTTGTTTCTAAAATGACTAGAAATAAAATTGTGCTCGTTGTAAACATAGCTTTAGAGTTCCTAAACGTAACGACTGTTGTCCACATACGTAACTGTCCTGTTTTGGCTGTTATAGTTTTTATTTTTTTATGAAAAAACCTTTGGGAGTTATGTTTTTGTTAATATATATTAAATGTCTTTTTGTTATTTTTTGTATTTAAAAAAACTTACCTATAATGTTAGTCTTTCAGAATAGTTATTTATTCACAAAGTTTGATAGTCCAGAGTGCCATTTAGTTACGTACAAGACATATTTTATATTTTAAACAGCACTAAGAGGCAAGATATCACAAAGTGGTATTAAATTTTAGAAGATTTTTATGTTGTTGATTAATTATAAATAAAGCTGATCAACTTTGATATGATTGAGTTATTATTTACTTTGAATGAAAATGTAACGTACAAGACCCCTGTATTGGCAACCCTCACCATAATAATACATTAAATAGAAATTATACTCATTTAACATTGTTTGATTAAGGTTTTTCTTAAACCTTAGTTCATTGTAAATGTCTACATTTCATCGTTTATTTAAAATTTTGTCATAAAAATAAATGGACATCCTGTACGTAACGGAGCAAAATTTTGAAAAACGCCCATATAGACAATTAGAGCCGATCTACCATTCTATTATAGTGTAAAATATTAAAGACCAAGAATAAAGGCTTTTATTAGCTAAATGACAATTAACAATTTTAAAACATGAATACATTGTCAAATTCTATTTATGGTATATTGGTATATAAAAACTCCTTTTTACCACATTCTTCCAGCCTTCAAAGTTCTGACTCTACATCGTCTCAAATGAGAATATAATCATCAAGATGTCGAGGTAGACGATGCTCCCTTGCTGTTCTCCGAGGCTGTTCTTCCGGGGTAGGTAGTTGTACATCATTTTCAGTCTCAACTCTTTGTTGGCTGTTTGTAGAGTCAAAAGACTCATTTGTATCGAAGAAATCATCATCGCTCATTGATAATCTTGTTTCATTTAGTATCTCAGGTATCTCTTGGACTATTTGACCTTCTCCGTCTTGTCCTAAAGGCGCTAAATGGCGATTCGACACCGTTGATTCACGTCCATCTGCCAGCCGAACATATGAGTACTCTGGATTAACGTGAATTAATTCCACCTCTTCCACAATAGGTTGATATTTATTAGTCCTGTTAAATTTCCGCATAAGTACTCGCTCTGACTCGGTTAACCAAGTAGGAATGGAAACTCCGTTTGCCGATCTCCTTACGTGAGTAAACATTCGTTCGTGTGGCGTACAATGTGTTGCCGTACATAATAATGATCTTATTGAATTTAAAGCTTGTGGAAGGACTTCTTCCCAATGTTCTATTGGTTTATTAGCAGACCGAAGAGCTAATTGTATCGCTCTCCACAATGTTCCATTTAGGCGTTCTACCTGACCGTTACCTCTGGGATTATAAGGGGTAGTTCTACTTGAGGCTATTCCAAAAGAATTCAAAAAGTTTTTGACTTCCGCCGACTTAAAAGATGTTCCACGATCTGTGTGCAAGTAAGATGGTAAGCCGAATAACATAAATATTTCATTTAATTGCTTTATTACTGTTGAAGCACTCATGTCTGGACATGGGAACGCAAATGGAAAGCGTGAATATTCGTCTATCACAGTCATAATATACTTATTCCTTGTATTCGAAGGGACAGGGCCTTTAAAATCAATGCTTAGTCTTTCCATTCCTAAAGAATCTAGGTTTGATTTCAGAGCATATTCTGCATGAATTCGTCATCTCTTCAATTTCTTTGACAGAAAATGGCAAATTTTTGGATTTTACCCAATGACACATACGTTTTATTCCAGGATGACACAGTGCTTCATGTAAAAATTTTAATGTTTCATTCCGTTTAGGCATTGAAGCACATACGCGTGATAATGCATCAGCAACATCATTCTGTTTACCTGGGCGATATATAATATCATATTTAAATGATGCCAACTCCAGACGCCATCTTTGTATCTTTTCGTTCTTTATTTTGCTTGTCACTTTATTGTCGAACATAAACGAGACAGATCTCTGATCAGTGATAAGCCGAAATGGTTTACCAATGAGATAATGGCGCCACTTCTTTAAGGATTCCACAATAGCGTAAGCTTCCTTTTCTATTGCTGAGTGATTAAGTTCGCAATTATTCAACATCCTTGCAAAAAATGCCACCGGCCGACCAGCCTGTGATAATGTAGCAGCAATTGAATGTTGAGAAGCATCTGTTTCCACTGTAAATAGTGCATTATGATCAATAGAATGAATGGTAGCCTTTGCAATGTCAGTTTTAAGTTCTTCAAAAGCTTTAATTATGTCGGCTTTCAGGGGAAACACTTGAGTATGAGCAAGGGCATAGATCTTCTCTGAAAATCTTGGAATCCATTTGCTGTAATGTGCAAACATTCCAATTACTCTCCTCAAGGAAGGTACATCAGTTGGTGGCGGTAGACTCAAGAGAGGACGTAAACGTTTACCATCCGGTCGTATAATACGATCTTTTATGTTATATCCCAATATGTTTATAGAATGCTGAGAAAATTTACTTTTTTCTTTATTCATTGTCAGACCGTATTTCTTAACGGCAGCCATAAATTTCCTCAAATTTTCATCATGTTCGCTCTGGTTCTTACCACATACAGTTATATCATCAAGGTAAGCATAGGTCCCTTTAAGATCTTCTTTACGAATTACCCAATCGATGGTTCTTTGAAAACTTGCGACCCCATTTGTAACTCCAAATGGAATTCTTCGAAATTGATACAAATTTCCCAAAGCTTCGAAAGCGGTAAAATGGCGTTCTTTAGGTAGGATTGGGACTTGATGATATGCACTTTGTAAATCGATAGCACTGAATATATTGTATTTAGAAATTTGTGATACCATTTCTTCCATATTCGGTAATGGATAAGCATCAAGTTGTGTATATCTGTTTATTGTTCTTGAATAATCTATAACGAGTCGTTTCTTATGATTAGCAGTTTTCGAAATCAGAACTTGTGCTCGCCAAGGAGATCTGCTCTCTTCAATTACTCCATCATTCAAAAGTTTTCTTATCTCTACCTCGATAAACTTCTTGTCCTCTTCACTGTATCGCCTCGACTTTATAGCAATTGGTTTGCAGTCAGGAGTTAACCGGAACAGCGGTACTGCTGGAACGGAAGCGGCAGCCACACTGCAAACTTTGAATGGCTCTTTCAATCCACCAAATGTAAGCTCGAGGGAGGAATGTTCATTCATAACATCATGACCAATGATAAGATCAGCGCATAAATTATTAACAATAAGTAGATTGAGATTTTTGTATGTATGACCTCCAATTTCAGCTTCAACAGAGGTTTGACCATCTACTTCTGACGTCAATGAAGTCGATGCCATTAATATTGTTTGCTTGCAAGGTTTCTTCTTTAAATTGCAAAGTTCAAAAAAATGTTTGTCGATAAAGCTAACAGAACTTCCAGTATCAATTAGTGCTTGTGCACGAATTCCTTTAATGTAAGCTGTAACCGTTGCTTTCTTTAAAGATTCCGGAGAAGCAGCTACAACTGTAATACAAGCTGAGTTGCTTTTATTCTTGCTTATGTAGTCAGATGCCACAGTCTTGATATGTTGTTTACTGCGACATACCTTTGCGAAGTGTCCCTTCTTGTTGCAAAATTGACATGTAGCTTCGAATGCAGGACAGTATTTTCTTGTATGTATAGAGCCTCCACAGAAAAAACACTTTTTATTTGATGAAGCAGCTGCAACCATCTCTTGTTGTGATTCTTGTTGACTTTGGACAGCATTCAAATTAGGATTAGTAAAGCTATGTGAACTAACTTCAGCCATTTCCTGAGTTAATGCTTGATTATATGCTTCCTCAAGAGAAAGTGTCAAATTTTCTAACAAACGTTGTCTAATTTTGTTTGATTTGATACCAGAAATAAAGGAGTCTCTAATACAGTCATTTTGATTTGTCTCTGCGTCTACCTTCTGAAATTGACAGTCTTTCGCAAGTAATTTTAATACTCGAATATATGTGTTAACATCCTCACCATCATTTTGTTTCCTTGTCGCAAGCAGATGTCTAGCATGAATGATATTCTTTGGTTTGATATATATATTCTGAAGACATTCGATAGCAGCTGAATATGAAGTACAGTCACTGATAAATGCATAAATATTCGACGATAAATGGTTTGTTAATAAATTTAGCTTTATTTTTTCATCTTTGGCAGATTGTTTTATTTCGTCACTGCTTGTAAGAAAATTATCAAATGTCTTCTTCCAATGTTCCCACGTTTTCGAAGCGGAACTATCTGCTGGATCAATGTCCAGTTTTTCTGGTCGGAGATATTTGTCCATATTTATAAGTAATATTTAGCTAATAAAATTGTAAAATATTAAAGACCAAGAATAAAGGCTTTTATTAGCTAAATGACAATTAACAATTTTAAAACATGAATACATTGTCAAATTCTATTTATGGTATATTGGTATATAAAAACTCCTTTTTACCACATATAGCATTCTATAATCTAAGTTTTTAGACCATGACAGCAGACAGCATGACCAGACTTCAGATTTGGCAGATTTTATCATCATGTGTCTTTGATTAATGATTGACAAATTTGACAATTGACATAACATTAGAATATTGACGGAAACACGCTAAACTGATTAATAAAATCTGTAGTTAATCTCTAAGATAATTAAAGTCAATTTATAATACCTGGTATTCAATATGAACTGTGTCCTAAGAAATAGGTGTGTCGGCTTTTACCGCACATTTAGTGCTACGACTGTGCGGAAATGTTCTGGTTCTACTGCTCCTCCTGCTAAAAAGCCGAACAAAATTTTCTCAGCTATAACATGGAAATCTATGACGGCAACAGCGCTCATAGCCGGAGGAATAACAGGATTCATGATATACGTTAGAAAAGAAAAACAGGAGGCTTTAGACCGTGAGAGGAAACGACAACTTGGAAAGGCCAAAATAGGTGGTGATTTTGAGTTAGTGAACACTGAGGTAATTTAAAAAGTATTTGTAATTCTTTAAAGATATGCATACCTATAATACTTTTAGAACATGTGCTTGTTTCGTGGATAAATAACTAATAAATAGGTTGGTGCAAATCTTGTCAACCAAGTATTTACTTTGTTGATACCTTGTGTAATGAGAGCAGTAGGCTGACTAAATTTTGATTAATAAGGTTAAAATTACCTTCAACAGCCTTACTATTTCACTACTGGACAAAGGCCATAAACTTAGAAAACAGGTATAAAAATAACAATTGTGATAGGTTTTTGTTACTCAGCCAACATGGGTCACCATGCTGGATTGTATGCACTCACAATGTGGATGGTGGCTCCTACTCTTGGATTCTACTCATGCTTTCCAACAGGCAGAAAAGGAAAGTCACTATGGTGGGCTTAAATATAAAAGCAATATAAATATTATAAATATTTCAACATTTACATACAAAATACATCTACAGTCAAACCTGGATAAGTGAGAGTAATAGCCAGGAACCGTCATTTCACAAAACCTCTATTAACGAGAAATCTGTTTCTCATCTTGAGGGAAAAACTACTCTTTTCTTACAGAGGTTTCTGAACCTCTGTAAGAGAGAGTCGTTTTTCCCTTATAGACCTCCATAAGTGAGAGTGCTACTTATCTACACCTCTATAAGCAATAGTTGATCTTTATTTATTTATATTATTTAGGAGGAACTATAGCTACAATAAAAATACTGTAACAAATTACAAGTTTAGGAGCTGCTTCTGAATATAAGTGCTTTCCCTTTCTGGGGGGCAACGCCGACCGAACTCTCAAAGAAACACCCCCTGAGTAGACTTGCCCTACCACGTTTGTCACAGATCTTTGTGAATAAGAGAGAAACGCTACCCATGTACCTGCATCAGCGAGAAACTCGGGTTAGTGAGAAACCTCTATAAGTGAGAATGAGATTGTGCTCCCCTCAACTCTCACTTATACAGGTTTGACTGTAGTCCCAAACTAAGCAGAGCTTGTATTGTGGGTACTAGACAACTGATAATACTGATATAAATACCTAAACAAACTTTTTTTTGTTAATACATACATGGAAAACACACCTAAACTCTGAAACAAATATTTGCGGATCACACAAATATTTGGTCTGACCCTGGAATCAAATCCTAGACCTAGAACTCAAGCACAGCAGTGACATATTATGCTACCACTGAGCCACCGAGCCAGTCATAAATTGATCCTTAATAGTACTATGAACTTCTTGTTTCAGGGCAAATTAGTGAAAAGCTCAGATTTTTTAGGAAAATGGTTGTTAATTTACTTTGGATTCACCCATTGTCCTGACATCTGCCCTGATGAGTTGGAGAAGTTGGCTGAGGTTGTCAACATGCATGGTTTGTATACTATTAGTTGTGAGAATTGAAATGATTTCTAATGACTGGTTTAATACAACCTAATGTACATATGGCCTAGTGGTTAATATAGTTAATTTGCTTTTTCCTATAATGCTTAGGGTACCAATTGTTGTTGATTCAGTTCCAACATGGGCAGGACTGTGTGATCCACATATTGTGGTTCTTTTTGTCCATTACTTAAATATTCCAAGTCCCCTGTTGTACAATAATATATATCTAGGGAGGGAGATGGCTAGTTCAACTATAAATAAATGAAAAAGAGAAGCACAATTTTCACTACATGGTAGAAATTTTAACTGTCTCTGTGGTCTAGTGGAATAGCGTATGCAACTGCTAATCAAGAGGTTCAAATCCCAGGTTGGTCCGAAGTGTTTTTGGGATTTTCTTAGGAAATTCCTAACAGTAGCCTGGAGTCTAGAAGTTTGGCGGTAATTCACTCGAAAAGCACTTAAACTGTCAGTCCCGGTGGTCATGAACATCTATTGCAATCAATATTGGGAATTCAGAGCCCTCAAATTTACTGGCCACTAGTTCAAGCTTCGAATTTCAGTTCTCTCTTAGGGTGTCTGGGCTCTGATGCCAGTCACTCCATGGATAAACTGATATTCAGGTAAAACAGGTTGAACTTACTAGTTGAACCAGTTTTACCTACTGCCAACCCCAAATAATATTGGGAATAAGGATAGTTAGAAGAAGGGTTAGAAATTTTCTAATTAAAGTAACCAGGGCAATTTTTTTTCAGATAATAATAGTTCACTGCCACCAGTACAACCTATTTTCATTTCTGTGGACCCTCAGAGAGACACACCTGAAATAGTAGGAAAGTGAGTAATTATTCTTAAATAATAATAATTATCTATGTTGTTGGCACTGGCAACTGAGACTTTTAACACAAGCTTAGAATTTTTATGTACATTATAACAACCCTTTACTGCCTCGTTGGTGTAGTGATTAGCGTATGCGGCTGCTGATCAAGAGGTCTCGGGTTCGATACCCGGGTCGGACCAAATACTATTTGTGTGATTCACAAATATTTGTTTCAGAGTCTGGGTGTTTTCTATGTTTAATATGTATTTATTAAAAAAAAAAGTATGTTTATGTATTTATATCAGTTGTCTAGTAGTCCATAACACAAGCTCTGCTTAGTTTGGGGCTAAATGATGTTATATAAAATGTCCAAAATATTTATTTATTAACCCTAGCCTAAATTACTTCTCATATCAGTGAGTCCTATCAAAATCACAGACACAAAAAAAAAAAAATTGTATAGATAAGACATTATTAATCCATTTTAATGACAGGTACTGCAAAGAGTTTTCACCACGGTTCTTGGGTTTAACTGGAACTAAGGAACAAATACAAAAAGCATGCAAGTCATATAGAGTATACTTCAGTGCTGGTCCTCAGGATCAAGACGATGATTATATTGTAAGTAATATTAAAATAATTGAAACACTTGGATATAAAAAGGCTGATATGTAAAAAGATCATAGAAATAGTGAAGTATGGTTATAAATATAATCAGCTGAAATCCAGGTAATCCAGACCTGAAACTAGTAACAACTGCTATCAACACACCTAGGTTTAGCCGGCTAAAACTGAGTTAGGCTAACATAATTTGTACTTTTATTTATATATATTAAGGCCTGCTAAAGTGACTACTGTGCCTGATGGAAAGCATGAGCAGAATCCAATAGTAGGGTGTCATTGTGAAGGCAGACAATATTGAGACAGCTCTGCATCATTGGGCCTCCGGTATCTCTCTCTCAAAAACAAACACAATATTAGTTACGTCACTTTAGGTTGATCTTCTGTGTGAGGGTAGTACCACCCTGTTCGTGCTGAAATCAGACTGGCTCTATTACCTTTTAATACATATGCGAGTAATTTTTATTTGCCTTCTAAAAATGCTCACAATATTTTTCTTTTCTTCTTTCAGGTTGATCACACAATTATTATCTACCTTGTAAACCCTGATGGTGAATTCGTCGATTACTATGGTCAAAACAGGAACGCGAAAGATATTCACAATTCAATGTTGGTGAACATCAAGAAATATCAAGACGCAAAGAGTTCGTGGTTTTAAATATAGAACAAGCATTTAAGTAGTGATATAGTACAAAATATTTTTATTTAAGTAATATAAAACTTAATTTTACTCAATTCTTGTGTCCTTTTAACCTTGGTATGTGTTAGACATTTAAATAACCTAGAGCATTGATGTCAGTAACTATAATAAAGTTTGGTTGTTGCCAATGACTTACAACTTTATTACTGTAGATAAAATAACTGAGGCTATTGATATGATAAATGGGGATATGGATACTATCAGCGACTGGTCTATGGGTTTGATTTGACTGTGAGCTCCACAGAATGCCTAAGCTTAATCATACAGGTTGATGTATTCCTAGTCGTTTTCGGTCACGGCGATCAGTCTTAAACCAGACCAGCCAACTACGCAGGTGATATTATGGTGCACAAGTGTGTACGCAAACACAGGTGCACAGTCTGTTCACTCACTCTCACAATCCGAAGGGACAGTTATCCAACACGACCGGGGAGAGACCAGGCGCAAGACTAACGGATTTATACAACCGGCCTTGCCGAGTAAATTAGAAACGGACTACAAACTACTAGTAGTGAATGCCGGCGGTCCTATAGCCAAAGGATGTATATTCCTAATGAAGAAGTTATCTTTGTTCAATAATATTAAAAAATCAGCCAAGTGCGTGTCAGGCCCCGCACAGGAAAGGGTTCTTCAGTCAAACTGGATTTAAAATCGTATCCAATAGTGTACGATGCAACCGTACACTATTGCCGAGTAAGCATTTTACCTTACTCGACGACTTATTACTAATTATAAAGTCAGTACACGAATACGATTAGCGGTGATCGCGTGTGCTCCCTCGCTCCTTTATAAAACTCCCAACCTTGGTCCACTAAATAAATAAGTGATAATCCTATTCCCACAGCATTCTCATTTAAGCCACCTTATCCTTCTACAAATAGATAATTGTTATGTTTACGTATTAATGCGTTAATTTTAAGCCTCTATAACTCCTGAACTAACACAGTCATCTAATCCGTTATAGTTTTTCTTCAAAGTTCATTATATGAAACACCATCACGAATTTTTCCAGATTTTTTGAGCCAGCCGTTTTTTACAAAAAAGTGCCCTTTATAGTGGAAAATCTCGCAAACAGATACCTAAATCAAAAAATCGTCTTAGAAACCCCTTATTGTTTTTAAAAGACCTATCTAAGGATACCCCACATGATGGGGAAGCCGCGAGAAAAAATAATCATCCCAACTTTACGTGTAGGGGAGTCGACGTAATTACAACACATATTCATGCAAAGTTTTATCTTTCTAGCACTTACCGTTTGGACGGTAAGTCGAGGACGGACGGACGGAAGGACGGTCATGACGAATCCTTAAGGGTTCCGAGTCATAAACTTCGGAACCCTAAAAAGATCTCTTGGGATCCTTTGTGTTTCTTAAAATTTTAAATTTTCCAATTATGCTGTCCTTATCTTTTCCCAGTGATACCATTACTATGATATTAATAAGGATTTGATTACACAAATGTAAGTAAGCGAGCAATAGCTAAATGATAACGACACCAGAAATGAAGTCACTTTTTATTTAAACTGTTAAAAATTTCCGTCATTTTACTGGTAACTTTACTAATAGTAAGTTGACCACCAGAAGTGTGTATTTGTAGTAAACTTTGGTCGAGCTGGTGCAATTTCACTGTGGTTCGTTCACTGTCACGATATTCATATCACTTTCATAATTTCCTTCACTATTTATTATGTTCATACTGTCAGACTTTAAACCAATGTCATTGTTACTTATTGAATAATTATGTTGGCTGTTGTTTACAACCAATGTTAAATAGTTTTAATGTCACTGTCGTCGTGTAGAATTATCTCGCCCGTCACTTCTAGTGGGACTTCAACAACTAAAGTTATGTGTTCATTTATATTGATTGGTTCAACTGTTGCGGTGTTCTCAGTAACAGTGACCAATTCCTTGTTTTGTTTAACAAAGTTGTCGGCTTTAACAGACCGAACTTGTTGTCGTTGTGAGATATTCTTCTTCTTTGTAGGATTATGTGATTTCATATGTTTGACTAAGTTCGATTTTGTAGCAAAGGTGGAGGTGCAATATTCACATTCGTATGGTTTTTCACCTGAAAATAAATAATCAGAAATAAAAAAATAGGAATTATGTTTTTTTTACATAAATTTTGATACCCCAAGCAAACTTAAAAAACTAAAATCCTACAGGGCAATTTGGAAAGGTCGCTTAGTTGTTGTTGCTGCTTTCTGCATAACTTACTCAAACTGATGCCTAAGAAACATTTTTTTAAAGTACAACTTCTTTACGCGCGCTTGACTTGGGAAGTAGAATCGGGCGAGGCGAACGGACACGGTTAGTACAGATAAAAACAGAGAGTTGCGTTTCGTATGAAACTAGACGAGCAAGAGAGAGCAGTTTCTTTCTCCCTCTCATAACCAGTTAAGACACGGTGTCCGTATTCTATCTCGTAGTCTCGAACACCCATTTTTTTATATGATTGCCTAAGTAGAAGATTTAAAGTCGTACTGAAATTTGAGTGCCTGTTCGACCTAATAAAGTGGTCGGTGACAGGTTGTCTAAACAAAAAGGGAACGGTTTTAAAAGTTTATATTGATATTCACCTGTGTGTATTCGACAATGGTCTCTCAGCCGTGAAGCGTTTACAAACTTTTTGGGACATGCGCTACATGCAAAAGGACGTTCACCGGTGTGCTGGCGCATGTGAGCTCCAAAGTTCATTCGAGCGAATCTGTAGCGATATACAAAAATATAAAAATGGAATATTTATTGTTAGCGAGTATAAGTATTAGTATTTAGCGGTATCGTATTTCCAGGAATACCAAAAGACCCAATATTGTTTGATATTTTAATAAAGCAATAATTTAAAAAATGTGTACATACTATACGTATTATCTTTATATATATATAATTCTTCTGTGAGTGTGTATGTCACTGAACTTCTCTCAAACGACTGGACCGATTTTGATGAAATTTTTTGTGTGTGTTCAAGGGGATCTGGGAATGGTTTAGATTCGCAATTGGACCCGGTAGGTGGCGCTGCGATCAAGTTCTGGAATTTTATAGTTGGGCGGTACGAAGTTCGCTGGGTCAACTAGTATCTATATCATCCTCCTAGCCTTTATCCCAAGTTTATTTGGGGTCGGCTACTAGTTCAACCGGTTTTACCTGAATTTCAGTTTTTCCACGGAGCGACTGGCATCGGACCTCCGCAACCCTAAGGGAGAACTGAAATTCTAAGATTGAACTAGTATCTATATATGAATATAATAATGAATTGCTCTTCGTCTGTCTCGCTCCTTTGGCTAAATTGCCCTAAATAATATTTGGAATCATGAAGGCTAGGAAGAAGCTTTTCAATGATTTGCTTGTCCTTGAGTAGGAAACATATCTATATCAACGTAACTATTCCATTTTACCTTTTCCCACAAATTTGACAGCTGTAAGGTCGCTCTCCGGTGTGGATTCGTTGATGACTCTTTAGCGATGAGCCCGATGTGAATTTGCTCTCACACATGTTGCACTCATATGGACGCTCACCTTTAATACATGCAATCAGTGTTCACAACTGTACTTAATATAAACTAAAAGGTCCTGCACCACTAAAACCGATCTTAATAATTGCACAAAAGAGGGTCTATTGTGTCTTAAACTTGTCCAATACGTTGCGATTAACCCGCACTGAAATGTTCACCAATCGGAACGCATTAGCTGTCGAAAAGTCGTTTATGTAAATAAACTATTGTCGGGGTGGAAATATCCCTTTGGATCTCCGGCTATTCGGGGACTGAGTAGTAGCCAGGAGTATGTTGTGATTCCACTAAAAATACACCTCGACGGCAGGTCCAGGCTCCATGCTCTGTGGAGGACCCGGACCATAAAATAAACTAACCCTAGGCCCTCAGATCGATTCATGTAGTTTATGTACCGTGACAACTTAGCTAATGATTATGCCTTTTACTGAGGTACACTAGTGCATTATTTTTGACTCACTTATTTCTGGTACTGCAAAATTGCTACGTACCTAAGTTATTTTAATTATATTTATACTTCAAACTAGGCATTTTTTCGCGTAAATATATCTTATTATAGAAATCTATTTATAAAATATGTGTCTATATTAAGATACATTTGGGCGAACTACATTAAAAAATTCTTGTTTTTAACCTTTTTATCTACTGTATATTAAAGTCATTGAAAATAAGTATGTTATTAAATATAATTTTTTATAACTTAATCGTTGATCGTAATAAATAATTACTAAATAATTAGACCGAGATGACTGGACTGAACGAGGACCTCCTTGGGGGAGACCTTTGTTCAGTAGGACGGTGATAGGTTGACAAATAATTATTGTGTAAAATGGGGGTAGATGACTATTAAGAAAAAAAAACCTTAACACAATAGTCAGTTAAATTTTTGTTAAATAGTTACTGACGTTATACTCCCGTGACGTTATACCTAGTTATCGAAAAATGGTTTATTTAACAGCAAAAACATTAAATTCATCATTTATTATTTCAGGCGAAGTAATTTGTTTTAAATTTCAGTTTTTACAAAATTTTTTACTTCACTTAGTCCCACAATGAAATTTATTATATTTTTAATGGTTTATTTAACAGCAAAAACATTAAATTCATCATTTATTATTTCAGGCGAAGTAAAATGTTTTAAATTTCAGTTTTTACAAAAAAATTTACTTCACTTAGTTCCACTATGAAATTTATTATATTTTTAATTTACTGTTAGAAGATAATTAAATTTTAGTTTTCTACATTTTAAATGTTTTAATTCAATGAAATGCATGAAAACAGTCAATTTGAAATTATTTTCTTCAACTTAATAAAGTTTATTTAACACTAGCTATCGCCCGCGGCTCCACCCGCGTGTATGTCGGTTGTCGCGGTAAAAAGTAGCCTATGACCTTTCCCAAGTTCAGTTCTATCTTCATACCAAATTTCATCGAAATCGGTTCAGTGGTTTAGGCGTGAAAACGTAACAAACAGACAAAGTTACTTTCGCATTTATAATATTAGTAGGGATTACGCGCCTTTCAAAAGGCGTCACCAAAACGGTAATTTTTTTTCAAATTTGGTCTTGTGCAAAAAGCAACCACTCCACTCGGTCTAACTTAGGGCCGTTTTTATTTCATTTTACAATATTAAATAGTTTATTTTAAAAATAATAAAAATAAACATTATAATTGCTTATATTTAATAAAAAAATATATAATATTACCTGTATGTGTTCGCATATGTAAAGTGAGGTTAGAGTTCTGTATGAAGTTCTTTCCACAGACCGAACAGATGTATGGCTTCTCGCCGGTGTGTGTGCGATGGTGGATGTTTCGAGTCGATTCGTGCCGGAATCTTTAAAACGAATATTATATGTACACATCAATATCTGTTTTGTTTTTTTCTATCAAAAAAATCTATGTTTGATCGAAGTATGCAATGTTTTCTTCTTGTAAAATGCAAGCTAAGATCATGCATTTGAAAAAATATTGTCACACATACTTTGCGGTAATAAATGGCAATTAATGGACGCCGTGGGAGCTAAGGAAGCACATTACAGCACTGCAAAGAGAAAGAAAACTATACCAACCGGTGTGGCCAGGGTGGTAGACCAACGCCTAATATCTAAGAAGAGGTCTATGTGCAGCAGTGAAATATTAAAGTAGTGCCTGATTATTGTGAAGTTCGTGTTTTTCGAAATCATAAGTAAAATAAGGGAGCTGTTACTAATCTGTGGGTGGCCATGCTGCATTATCGTGGTCATTGGAAATGAGTATGGTGACCATTATTCTTAGATTCTACTCATGTTATCAAGCAGAATAAAGTGAAGCACTTTGGAAGGCTTAAATATAAAACGTGGTGGCTATGTCCAGCAGCAGTGGAGTATGTGGGTGTTACCGTTTGTCGCAGTAGATGCAGGCGTAGGGCTTGAGGTCGGCGTGCACGCGCATGTGCGAGGCGAGCAGGCGCGGCGAGGGGAAGCGCTTGTGGCACGCGCTGCACTCGCACGGCCGCGCACCTGCGTGTCGCGCCACGTGCGCCGCCAGCAGTGCGCCCTCCGCGTACCTGCGCACAATACGTACACCCGACACTAGAGCGAACCTGCCTACACTCGCACGGCCGCGCACCCGCGTGTCGCGCTAACGTGCGCCGCCAGCAGCGCGCCCTCCGCGTACCTACGAACAATACGTACACGCGACACTAGAGCGAACCTGCCTACACTCGCACGGCCGCGCACCCGCGTGTCGCGCCACGTGCGCCGCCAGCAGCGCGCCCTCCGCGTACCTACGCACAATACGTACACGCGACACTAGAGCGAACCTGCGACGGGGACAAAGGGCCAAAGGGACTTGTGCCCTAACCCTCTTCTGATAAGAGACCCGAGCTAAGCAATGGGACATTAAGGGTTGTTGATAAGTCGCTTTACCTTTTGTCACAGATATGACACGCGTGCTTCTTCTCGAGCAGCTCGCCCGTGTGCACGCGCACGTGACGCCGCAGTGCGTACAGCTCCGTGAACGTTTTGTGGCATGACATACATGCGTGCGGCTTCGACAACATGTGACGCTGCAGGTGACGACGTAATGTAGTCTTGGCTGTAATGTTTTTTTATATAAAGTTCCCTCTAGATAAAGTTCTGTTCAGTATAATCGAATACTAAAACTATGTAGCTAATATAAAAAAAATACTTACATTTACATTGCTTTTGACATTGATTACACTGCAAGGAGCCTTTCGTATGTAAAGCTGAGTGCACACCCAGGTCATGCTCAGATTCAAATGACTCCTTACATTGACCACAGGGGTGTGGCCGATTTTCCTGTTTAACAATATGCTTGCTCTTCATATGTATGTCAAGTGTTTTTGCCGTAATAAATACCTGAAAATATTTAAAAACATTTCTTTCAATAAAAGCCATTGAATCTATTTCCTTTTATAACATTATAAAACACATACAAGTATTTTATTTTATATAACTTACCTTAGAACAATGAATACATGTATATGACTTTGCTTTTTCCTTTAATCTTTTCTTTACAGATTTCACATTATTCAGGGACCCTGCATAAATGAAAGTAAACTAAATAATATTCCATTTAGACAAATTCACATTGTATTATACTGATCAATTCAAATTTTCTGAATCGCAAGAAGTTAATTTTGTTGCACTTACCCTTTTTTAAGGAAGGTCTGAAATAAAAAAGAGATAATCATAAAACCACCAGTCACCATCTATACTAAAATTATACAGCTGAACTGTTTGTTTGTTCAGTGTTGGATAGTAAAATTATCGAGGAAATCATGAGGAATTAATGAGGAATTTCGATGTACAGTATGGGCAACAGGAAAGACAAGGTTAACGTGGCTGGTTAACGTGGCTAAGTTAGTACTGGCTGCGGGTAGACGGGACGGGTTTTCCCCTCCATCCGCATTAGTTGACCAGCCGCGAGGGGGCGGCGTCCGTGTGTGCCGGACTCCGCCTAAGAGAAGGTCGTCGTACAGAGACGGAGCCCGCACCAGGAGAGGCAGGCGCTGGGAGGAGTTCAGAAGGAGATCTTGCCCTGGAATCCTCCTCCTCCCAAAAGAGAAGCGCAAAGAGGGCACACCGTGTGGTTTTTAGTCGGTTCGAGTCGGACACATCGCCCCGCCGAATCGAAAACCCCGCGGAGTGACGGTCCGTGAAGATATTTCACACGAAAAAAAGGGTCAGTTAGTACAATTATAATACAAAATTGTATTATTATTAAAGTTACCTTTTTATGTTTTCAGCATCTTGTACTACACAAGATTTACTATCCACAGGATCCTCCTTGAATTCTTCTATATCTAAATATTGAATATCTACAAGCATTAAAAAAAAAGTTAGCCATATGAAGCAGATTTTTAATGTAAAAGTTTATTAACTTAAAATCTGTTTAATTATATAATAATAATTGTGATTGAACAAAGTAACTGTCTCCGTTGATAAAGATTCTAATTTTTATTATAGCTTAATTGTTATGTAAAAAAGTATTCAAAAAACCTTTACCTTCTACAAGCTCAGATTCTTTTTTGACATCTTTTGCAGTATCTCTAATTGTATTTACAGGCCTAGAAATGAAACAATATTGATTACTGTTTACTGATTATAAGGAGATATATGTTTATTGTTTTGGGTCTTTTGATGGATGAAGAATACATGTTATGACCCTTCACTAGTCTACAACTGTGGAAAAATTTAGCAGGATTGCACCACAGAATACTGAATACCCACCACACCACCACCACAGGTCCATGACCCATCTGGTTTAGTATGGTATAGTAGGTCAAAACTTCCTTTTTAAGTATTTAACCTCTATAGTAAATAAAGGAAATTAAAATTGACATTTATGCATTAAGAATTCCTAAATAAGTTTGTATTGGTAACAGCTAGTTATTAAAATATTCGTACATTTTAACAAGTAATAAAGGTGACTTTGAAACGTTAAAGCACTGCGGTAAACAACTTCTGAAAAAACATCTATTGTGTATAATATTGCTTTGTACTGGTATATAAAAGTTACGGAAATCATGTGTGATTCATGTATATAAAGTTGTCTTATTGAAAAGTATGAAATGTAAAATTGTTAGATTAAATTAATAGTTCATTTAATCTACGAATTTTACATTACTTATTTCACCAAAATGCGATGACACTCCACAAGCATCTCAGGCGCATCTTTTATGTACCATTAAAAATATAACAATTTATTAAACAGTCCAGCCTTGACCATTATACCCGTACATCAGGGATTTAACATTGGTTGTATAGTACCATTTGCTAAATTTATTTTTATGATGGTGATATAAAAATCAGGATCAGTGTGTACTATTGCTTTTTGATTTTATTGAACTGCATCACTACAGTGTTTTGAAGATCTGACTCTAAAACACAAATGTGCAAGTAAAATGCTACCTTATACAAAAGGTTGTATTATGTAACATTATTAGTGGTGTTTACAATGTATTTTATGAAATTGTTTGGACAAGTTAAGATAGACTTTGTTATGTGTGTATAACATTATTAATCATTTGTGCATGCATCTAGATGTCAAAAGATTTCTCTCAATTTAGTGTTGTTAGGACTTAAATTGTGTATTTCTCTGTTCTGTGGTGGAATCCTAAAGTAATAGATGACTATTACTTATATAAATATTACTTTAATGATTGATTGCTATAATATGTACAAATCAAATACAATCTTCTTACTAGCCTTTATTAATATCCAAGATTATTCCACTACTAGTTTAATTTGGTCTAATGACAACTGTCATTAAACCAATTAAACTAAGTGCTCTCCAAAGCATGGGCATGACAGACTGCCAATTTCATTGCTTTATGTTGCTATTAAGAATTTCTCGTAGGATAAACCCAACAACAGTTCGACACTGTATTCGAACCCAAGACCTATTGATCAGCAGTTGCATATGCTAACCAAAAAGGCAGTATAATATAAACAAATGTTATACTTAAATATATATGTTCCTAAGCAATCTTTACTAGATTGCCTAGTAACATATATATTTAATTATTCATTCCTAATATTTTACTTACTGCAAAATAAATTCATATTAATATAACAACATTGCTTATTTATACCTACATGCTGCTCTGATCAGGTATTTCCTCCTTACATATAAATTCTCCTTTCAAGATTGACCTAAGCATATAGTCTGACCTCTGGCACTGAATCTTGAAATTGTAGTACTGCATCACAAGCATCTGACATTGTTCACATATGCTTGAGGGTAGACCATCTTCTGGTGTTGGCTGAAAACATTAAAGTATAAGTATATTGAGTATTAAATAGATAAACATTTAATATTGTATTTTTCTCACTTTTTTGTTAAGAACATCTTACATATTTAATATTTATTATGTACCCGCAGTTCTGCCTGCGTGTATCTCCATTATTGCAGTAAAAAGTAGCCTATGTGTTATTCTGATATTTAAGCTATATTACTGTACAGTTTTATCTAAATCTGTTCAGTATTTTTTGTGTGAAAGAGCAACAAACATACATACATACTCACAAACTTTCGCGTTTATAATATTAGTAGGACGTAGGTTAATATTAAGTAATACTCATAATAATCATATTTTAATTGTGTTGGTGGTGCAGTGGTTAAGAAATTATTTCAGTATTCTATCAGTCAATCTAGCTTTCATAGTACAATATCTGCTAAGTTCGAAACTAGTTGGCATTGTGTTTAAGATGTTGATATTAATTACTATTTATTAACATTAATTTATTTATTGTCTGAAATATTTACATAATCTATGTATTAAAATTCAAATAGTTTATTGCACGCCATAATGTATGTAGTGTATGTATGTAGTGTAGATTAAGAATATTGAGTGTAGTGTAAAGCAAACTACGCAGAATACCGACATCCAACTAAAAGAAACTTTGACATAAACTCCATGCCTACCTGCCTGGCCCATATAGTAGGCCAATACCTTCGTTACAAGGTGGGGGCAATGTTCAACAGTGGACTATTAAAGATTATTGATGATGATATATGAATTAATATAATACTTACTCGTACGGTGATCAATGACATGAACATGTCGATCAAACAACCGTTTTCCTTTGAAGCCAACGGATACAACACATCGTTGTTTGTTGATAGGCATATCCTACACACATTTTGAATGTCGCAGTTCTCTGAGTTTAGGAACTGAAATAGAGTATAAGGTATTTCTATTTCTATGTACGTCTGTTCCTCTCTTGTTTCAGTATTTTCCCGTGGAGGAATATTTTCAGAGACCGGCTGAGGTTCCATTTTAAAATGCCTATTATAATACCCAGCTCCTCATTCAATGTTATATTTCCTGCTATGAAATTTAAGTATTCATATCATATGTTGTCATTGACAAATTCAGCATTTCACTTTCTTTCAGCAAGATTTGACAGTTTTGACATTATACAGTTCATATACACTTGACTCCATTGTTTGTATCGAAGCTCTTTAATTACCCGACTAGGGCAAAGCCAGAGGAGGGTTATGATTTTGACAGGCCAGTTTGTATGTTCATTTGTCCCCTCATACAATCGATAGAAGCGTCTTGATCGTCCGCTGGTTATAGGTATACGTAGTGTTACATACTCTTTGGTTATAGGCTATATGACATGACATGTCCTGAATCTAATGCAATGCCCTCTAGCGGTCCTAAAGTAGGATTTAAAAAATAATTTGAGAGAAATATGCCGTGTTTGGTATCAGTAGAAAGGGCATTACCGGTACATTTCAATTAAATTTAAATATATATATACTTATTATTATACTATATATACCTACTATTAGCATTTGATAGTGACTTTATACCTTTTTTATATAATTCTAATATTTCTAGGGTATATATGACTGTTGAGACAATTTATTACGGTCAGTTTAGTTTGTTAATTAAATTATACTTTACGTTTAAATGAATATAACGGCACCAAAACATTTTAAATAAAATAAAAAAAAATTAAAACCCAACTACAAAAAACCGACGGTGAAAAAGTATGAAACAAGATAAAACAACATAGTATTCGTATACAATTAACAGTTTACACCCAATAAAGTCTGAAAAGCCGTAGTCACACGTCACATAGAAACCTACCTTATCACATTAAAATCGCGTGATTACTCGTTTTTTATTGAAAATTGAAATCTAGGTTGCTGATGTCATGACGCCACATTCTTTTATTTTAGAAAATTAAAAGCTACAAACACACTAAAATATATTTGCCCATTCAAGGTATATAAGAAAAGGCCCGTAAATCTCTGGTGCGCTAAAATCATGTCCTCTCAAGAGCCTTATAGGAGTCATACAGAGTTTAAAAGTAAAGTTTGCAATTATATGTTATTGTCTATTTAGACAATAGCATATAATTGCAAACTTCTTTTTACGTTAGGTACTAAGATTACATTTTATTCTCTGAAGGTCAATTTCGCTTGCTCTCCTCATTGCTGTGTACTAAATATTTTTTATCTAAATTATGCTCTATAACAACTGCATAAAAAGCGGCCAAGTGCGAGTCGGACTCGCCCATGAAGTGTTCTGCAGCAGCAAGTAACATCATATAAAAGTTCTTGTAGTTCGTTGTAACTTTGATCGATGTTTTAATAATAGTGAATTGATTGAATGAAAGGGTTTACGATTTATGACGTACTAAAAAAAAACTACATAATAGATCTCGTTCAAACCAATTTTCGGTGGAAGTTTGCATGGTAATGTACATCATATATTTTTTTAGTTTTTACACTCACATTTTACCACTTTGGAAGTGTCTCTCGCGCAAACTATAAAGTTTAGAAAAAAATGATATTAGAAACCTCAATATCATTTTTAAAGACCTTACCATAGATGCCCCACGTATGGTTTGATGTTTTTCTTGAGTTTCAGTTCTAGGTATGGGGATCTGCAAAATTAATTGTTTTTTTTTCTATTTTTGTGTAAAAATATTAATGCAGTTCACAGAACACATCTACTGACCAAGTTTCAACAGTATAACTCTTATAGTTTCGGAAAAAAGTGGCTGTGACATACGGACTGACAGACAGACATGACGAATCTATAAGGGTTCCGTTTTTCGCCATTTGGCTACGGAACGCTAAAAACTGATTTTTTATCAATGTTCAAAAAATATTACTAAAATAACATCAAACTAAAATATTTATCCCTTTAAAAGTTAGATTATATTGAAAATGTTATATCGTTTGAATAAATCCCGGACGTTTGGTAGATATTATTGACGATACTGAGTGTCTAATTTTATAATATGAAATTTAGTCAAAAATTTGTAGGAAAGCATACAAAAGGTTTCATATATTATATTCGCGGAGTTTACATTCAGTAAACTGAGTTTATATATGTAGGCAGGCCCATCTACCATCCCAGGCCTTGCGCCTGGCTCCGCAAATACGGCCAAACTCACTTGCACGCGGTGTACACTGCGAACAACGGATGAGACTCAGGCGGTAAAACCACACTACTACGGGAATCAATAAATTTGGATTCTAGTGACGGGCAGCTGTGTCACCAGTTTTTTTTTATTTAGTATCACCTGCAAAGGTTGCTTCGCTATACCTGATAAAAAGCATGAGTAAAATCCAAAAGTGGGGGTTGTCATATTAACTGCGAACTCAAGCAGTATGGCGATAAATGTTTCTGGCCACTATGATTATTTTCCGCTTATGCCTATTAAGCATGACCTTTTTTCTATATTCATTTTCGTACTAAAAAGAGTTCAAATGCTTCGACTACTGCTAACTGGTTATGGTTGATACTTTAAACTTAAACATTTATAAGCTATTGTATAGCTTAACTGTTTTTAGATTTTCGCGACTTTTACACGTACCTACTCATGTTTTTACTGTAAACGGGACTGATTCGCGATAATATTATAATGCAGGCACCACACTTCGCTAAGCGCTATCCGTTATGTGTCTACGCCGTATTCGCCCAAATATTTGTTATGCGCGCAAACAACAAACATGCCATCCACACTTCGAACTGGTATGCCAAATAAGCATCAAATAAGGCAAATATGTGTGTTGTAGAGATGTGTCATTGTCATTTTTACGGTGAACGAAACGAAAACACTCTCCACACTTCGCCATATGCGCGCGAATAACCCGCACAACGAATAGCGCATAGCGAAGTGTGGTGCCTACTTAAGGGTTACGATACCTTCTATTTTCCGACGTTCTTCTTCTTATCGTGTCAATGGCAACACTTTACATGGTTTTGGCCTAGTGCTCGGCGACGCGGATTGCGTTTGGCCTTGTGTTGATCCATTGTGGTGAGAGGATTTGTCACCTAAACTCTGCGATACCGAGTGTTAGGTGTCCAGGGTGCGCCGGACGTCGGGACTCTTGTTCTCTTTTTTACGTCGCTCGGGGAGGCTCCTCTCGTGCACCCCGACGTTCCGACGTTTCGAACGGGTTATACCGCTCGTGGTCACGGGTAGAGTAACCCTTATAATATTATCGCGAATAAGTCCCGTTTACAGTAAAAACATGAGTATATTGTATAGCTTTTATCGCGGGCTTTGAGCGCGGCGATCGAATCAAGAAATTCCGTAATGAAAAAACACTCTAAAAAAGGATAGAAATAATTATGATTGTAACTGCAGTGCAACAAGGATGTGGCTGCTCCGTGCTCTATAGGCAGATTAGCGCATGCGTGTTGCCGCCACCGGCCGTTATCCGTTGTCTTGTCAACACGGTCATTCTAGATTCTTCTTCTTTTTTTATTTCGTTTTTTTAATACATAGATATGCTCATATTACTATTATGTTCTCTGATTAGTTGTCATTGTTTTTCGGTTAATAGGATGATTATATTGTTTGGCAATAATATTTCAGTGTAAATATATATATAACACTTG
This sequence comes from Phragmatobia fuliginosa, assembly GCA_932526445.1. Lineage (NCBI taxonomy): Eukaryota > Metazoa > Arthropoda > Insecta > Lepidoptera > Erebidae > Phragmatobia > Phragmatobia fuliginosa. Next base: position 5,579,923 of record OW052064.1, on the reverse strand, counting down.
CTGATGACCGCGGCTCCGCTCGTAGCTTAAAGTATGAAAAATAGATGTTGGCCGATTCTCAGACCTTCCCGATATGCATACAAAATTTCATTCAAATCGGTCCAGCCGTTTCGGAGGAGTATGGGAACGAACATTGCGACACGAGAATTTTTTATATAAGATGTAGTCAGAATGTATGTTGGTAAAAAGACAGTGTATATTGTTTTGTGAACTTAAATTAATATCAAAGAAAAAAAATACTGCCTGAGTAAAAAATAATTAAATAATTTTATTTGCCTAAGTTGATAAAAATGCTATGCAATAGCTTTACCGCGGCAGTCCCCGAACTCCCCGACTGCCACACGACTTTTTTGATTCTCTTTGTTTGCGGTAGCTGATGTTTTTTACCGACTTCAAAAAAAAGGATTAGGTTCTCAATTCGTCGGAATCTCTTTTTTTTTATGTATGTTCAGCGATAATTTCGTCGTTTAGGAACCAATTTCAAAAAATCTTTTTGCATTGGAATAGGCGCAGTTTACAGGTGGTCCCATCGTCACCATATCGGGATCTGATGATGGGATCCCAAGGAAATCGAGAGAACTCCTCAAATATCATAGGCACAATTGTCGCGATTTGGGGGAATAGTTTTGTCGGTTCCTTTTTGTTAAAATTATTGACATATTTATTTGTTCACTGAGTGAATTTACTATGGTCACCTACTGTAAACTTGGTAACAGTTAATTTGACTAAAGCAAATTATCTACTTATACGTAGACGTAAGTGTGTTAAAAATAATGAATAAAAAAAAACGTTTATGAACAGATACATAAAAAATGTAGCTAAAAAAAGATAAGCAAAACTTTCAACCTATAGTCTAGTCGACAAGTTGAAAATGGTACAAAATAGAGATACTGCTCTTAAAATTATGAGCAATAGCTCATTGGATCCGGAGTGACGCCTAGAAAAATGTGCCAAAAACGTGTATTAACACATATATATATATATATTTTCTGTACTTCAAGTACAAAATAATACTTCGCGATCTCTGCACGATTTCCATAGCGTCTACGTCCCTACATGCCTGCCGCCGACAGAATGATCGAAGATGTGCGTCGTGTGCGTTGAGTCTGTGAAAAATCGGCGACCGACTTTTTGCACGCTATGCAGACATTTTGTGCGCCGCAGACTCGATCATTTATAAAGTGTGCCGTCTGCGGCTGCACCTTAACATCATATGTCACCCGGCATGTCACCCGGTCCTGGTTATTATGGTTATGTGCAAGAATTTTATTGACGTTCCGTCGCGGAACGCGGACAATCGCTCGCACCGTCGCGGACCGCTCGCTCCTGCGTCTGTTACGTCCTCCGCGCACCGATCTTCCGTCTACGTAAGATCGGCAATGTCGCATTCCAAGTATTTGTATGCATCGCGTCACATTCGGGGGATAGCTCGCGGCGACGGCGCACGCACAGGATGTTTGACATTGATGTACCTATAGATATTCGATAATATTCGAATACTTTATCATGATACGAGGGGAGTTCGCGGAATGAAAGTGGAGGGGGTTCAAATTATACACCAAACTATTTTTTCTTTTCAATATATTCTCCCTTTACCCTAATACATTTTTCAGATCTTTCAAATGATTTGTTTATGCCATCATACTTGGCTTCTTTATCGTCGTCAAATTTCCTTCCATGCAGCTTATTCTTCATTTTTGGAAATAAATAATAGTCACTATGAGCTAAGTCTGGACTGTAGGGTGGATGGTTTAGCTGTTCGAAGCCGCATCGGTGAATGGCAGCCGTCGCAACATGGCACGTGTGTACGGGAGCGTTGTCGTGCAAAAGGAGCACACCTTTTGACAGCTTTCCTCTTCTTTTTCCCTTCATGGCTTCTTTCAATCTATCTAATAAAGAAGCGTAGTATTGACCTGTTATAGTAACATCACGATCCTTGTAATCGACCCGTAAAATACCTTCTGTATCCCAAAAGACAGTCGTCATGATCTTCCGGCCGACTATGACACTCAAAACTTCTTTGAAGGCGGTGTGCCTTTTTATGGCACTGCATCGACTCTTACTTCGATTCAGGTTTATAATGATGGTTCCAGGTTTCATCTCTAGTAACAATCCGGGCCATAACTTCTTCTTTTCTCTCTCTGCAGTGCTCCAAAAACAAGCGAGAACACTCGACGCGTTCACTTTTCTGAAGTGGCGTGAGCATTCTGGGAACCCATCTTGAACCCATTGATCCCAAGATGATGATGTAGAACATTTAAAATACTTGTTTCGGATACTCCAACTATTGCTGCAAGCTGCTTCTTCTTCAGCCGGGCATCTTCCAATACAAGTTTTTCAACTTTTTCGACGATTTCCGGTGTGGTTGCCTCGATTGGCCGTCCAAAGGGGTCGTCTTCAATGGTCTCTCTTTCTTGTTTGAAAAGACCATGCCACTTGTACCAGGGTCAGAGTCCCCGTAAACCGCTAACAGCTCTTGAAAAATCGTCTGAACTGATTTTCCTTGCTTGGTAAGGAACTTAATAACGGCGCGGTGTTCAATTTTCTCCATACTGGCTGATTACTTCCCGATTTAGTTATTTATAGGTTGATAACTCAAAGGTTAATTAATCGATTTGGTTCAAACTAGGTATATATACTGTTAATGAGATGCTCAACTAGTGACTACCTGGAAGAGCAAATCTACCCCCACCAACCCCTTCATTCCGCGATCTGTTCAACCTCCCCTCGTAAAATCTTATTTGCATTGACAAGGTATGAAATTGCCTAATTTTTTGTCAAAGAGTACTTAAGGGATGAACCCAATATTTACGCTCTCTTCTTCTATCTTCTTCATGTCTCATAAATAGCCATCACTTCTAACCGATCCATTACGACCATAGCGTATAAGCGATGGCAGTCGACTGATAATCTGCCGCTGAATATCCAATGTGACTGTAATGTATAATAAGGGATTGGCTGCCGCGAAATTTCGGTGTCGGAATTTCTGTCAAGTGTAGCGCTGGCCTTATTTCTATCATCGCCATAGTCGGATCAAAAATATATTATTGGGTTTATGATCGTTTAATATGAAAAGAGTTTTGTCTATTTTGTTTTATGATCGCTCGACGCCTTGGGAATGAAGACGTTTTAGATGAGAAAAAATCGGCCAAGTGCGTGTCAGGCCACGCACAGAAAGGGTTCCTCAGTCACCCATTATGGATTTAAAATCGTATCCAATAGATAATTGTTATGTTTACGTATTAATGCATTAATTTTGTATGACGTTTTCCAAGTGAGCGCCTTTTACAAGTTAAGCCTCTATAACTCCTGAAATAACAAAGTCATCTGATCCGTTATAGTTTTTCTTCAAAGTTCATCATATGGACCATCATCACGAATTTTTCCAGATTTTTTTAAGCCAGCCGTTTAGCTTTTAGAGGGGGGGGACGCTCTGTTTTTACAAAAAAGTGCCCTTTAAAGTGGAATATCTCGCAAAGGGACACCTAAATCAAAAAATTGTCTGAGAAACCCCTTATTGTTTTTAAAAGACCTATCTAATGATACCCCATACGATGGGGTAACCGCGAGAAAAAAATATCATCCCCACTTTACGTGTAGGGGAGGTACCCCAAATAAAAATATTTTTCATAATTTTATTGTAGCACTTTGTCGACGTACTTACAACACATATTCATGCAAAGTTTCATCTTTCTAGCACTTACCGTTTGGACAGTAAGTCGAGGACGGACGGACGGACGGACGGACGGACGGACGGACAGACGGACATGACGAATCTATAAGGGTTCGAAGTCATAAACTTCGGAACCCTAAAAAGATTTGGCGACTGCATCGATGCTGCATCGCGTTTTAGCGACTTCCTGCGTTCGATCGCGGTATCGGAAACGCGCGTTTTAGCGACTGCTCAGATGCCAAATCGATGCTACCAGCATCCGAATGTGTGCGGAGAGTAGCGTTCAACTGCTGTGTCGCGCTTCTAAAAAGCGACTCAATCTCCGCGTTTGGCGTTTTTAAGTGTGCGGTGTAGAGCGTTCGGTCGCCGTATTTAGCTTCTAAAAAGCGACTAGTTGCCGATCGCCGATGCTAAAAGTAACTAGTCTGCGGTGGCCCTTAGATAATTCTAAATTATACATATCTTCAGTTAACTTCAAGCTTAGATTTGTGTTGTATGTTGACAGTCGCATCTCAATATGTATATGAAAATCTAGTGTATGCTATGAAAAGTATGCATTTATTCACAAAGTTTAGCGACATTCATAATATAAATACTAGAAATAAAGATAAACTCGTGTTGCCAACGACTAGACTACAAAAAGTAAGCAAGTCTTTTCGATGTCAGGTTGTGAGATTCTACAATAAGATTCCAAGCAAATTTCATAAATTAAGTAATAACAAATTTAAGTCCTTAGTTAAACAAAAACTGTGTGATAAAGCTTACTACATAGTTACATAATATTTAAATGACAAATTGGCTTGGGATTGATGCTGCTCGCTCTCACATTTGAAAGTGATGAACATTTAATTTTTGTTTTAATTTGTATTTAATTTGTTCTAATTTGTTTATTTTTTCGTTGAAATTGAATTGTATAGTATTTTTTTTTGTGTAAGTTTGTAAATGTGAGTATAGTGTAGGCTTGTAATGTTAGTTTATATTTTAGTAATTTTCTGGTGGTTTTGAGTGTTTCCACGGCCTACTCAAGTGTCCTGCTGGCGGCAGTGTCGTGTTCTGGGTTGTGGATCCTGACTACATCGGTTATGCTACACGATGGCTGGGGCCCGTATGTCGTCTGTATGGACAGGACAACTCAAAACTATGGTCTTTTCTTCAAAAGGCCAACCCGGATCCTATACTGCACTCACATAGTTCTCTTTAATGTTGTACAAGGACTTAAAAAAAAGACACCTCTGTGGTTTGTTTCGGCGTTTCTTCCCAGAGTGAGTCGTAGGAAATGCCGGCGCCTTCTAGCTATAAAGTCCGACTTGTAAAAATGTCTGAAAAGATTTACTTGCAGAAATAAATATCATTTATCATCATCATTTATCATTTAATTAAGTTTACGGAGCGCTCTTCTGCAGTCTCGAGAGAAATATTTCTAACATTTACTAGAGATTTTTATGTAACAGTACGGACATAATAAAAGATGTCCGAAATATGTATTTATTTATTAATTTTTACATTTGTACCTGCCACACGCCTATTTATCACCAGAATACCAATTTGTATTGTAACAATGTTTTAAGTTCATAATAACACTCCGATATAAACAGCAAAGGATATTCATGCTAAATTATACAGGCAATCTAAATCCGATCCTGTCACGAATTCCTCCTTATCAGACGTCGCCTTCTTATAAAGTACGTTCCTGCCTCATTACATCTCCATAGGTCAAGTAGTTTTCCAAATTTAGTTATTATCAAGAGATGCTTGAGTATTTATTTACTTTCATATACGAGAATATGGGTAGATTGTCTGTATTATAAAATATACGATATTTCTTCAAGTAAGGTGAAGTTATCAATTAGGTTCTTTGTGCTTTTAAATAAATAAATCAATAATCTTAAAAACAGCTTTGAATGGAAAAATTGCAGTATAGGTACTTTTATTAATGTAGGCAATGATGTTGTTCTAAAGGCATCGATAAACCGGTGACCTGATATAATGACGTGTAGTAGCATCGCGATAGTTTCGCAGCTCGTCAGAAGCGATGCGCGGGCACATATTCAAGCTGTATACCCAAGAGGCTGGACCGCCGTCGGGCTCTTGGCAGACGGTCACTATCCTACCAATATGTTCATTGGAGTCACCTCGAGTGGAGACAACGTGAATTCACATTACGACTACCTGATTTGAACGCTAGAGGTAAGACTACATTTTTAGTTCTTTGTGAACCTAAGGTCAAGTCGTCATATCGGCTTTCGCAAAGTTAAACGTAAATAACAGATTACAAGTTGTTTTAGTTACTTAAATGTTAGATAATGGATGTACTCTTTATACTTGAAGACTTGTCTGATGTAACTCACTTGTGTTACTTGCCGTGACTATAGTAAAATGTATATAACTATGTCGAAATAGATAATTGGTGCTTAGGTTTTAGTGTTTTCACAATATGCCTACAATAGGTACCTACATATATATAGGTATGGTATTATAATAATGTTTTCTTTCAGATAAGCTCTTGTGAAAAACTTTATTCGCAGTGAATAATGGCGTTGGACTTCGTAGCAGGGTGTATTGGAGGTAAACACTTCTTTCACTATAATACTTAATTTAGTTGTGAAAAATTAAGCAAAGAGCAAATCGGACAGATTTCATTAACATAAAATGTCATGTTTTTCAGGTTGCGCTGGTATCATAGCTGGCCATCCATTAGATACTTTGAAAGTACACATACAGTCAGGAAGAGGTGGTGCATGGGAATGTGCAAAATCTTTAATGAAAGGAGGAACATTAGCAAGTGCTTATAGGGGAGTGGGAGCTCCTTTAGGAGGAATAGCAGCTGTGAATGCTATTGTGTTTGGAGCATATGGGAACACTAGGCGGGTTTTACCTAATCCAGATTCAATACGCACACACGCAACGGCCGGTGCTGCCGCTGGCATGCTTCAAAGCTTCGCATGTGCCCCGGTGGAATTAGTGAAGACACGACAGCAACTTGCCAAACCTGGAGATGGTATGCCAAGCGGAGCTTTATCAGGAGCACGACACATTTACCGGACTGGAGGTTTCAGAGCTTTGTTTCGTGGACAAGGGGTAACAATAGCTCGTGATTGCCCGGCCTTTGCCATTTATTTTGGCACATATGAAGCAATGACACGTGCCGAATCAAGTGTAACGAAAGTTTTTATTTCGGGAGGTGTTGCAGGCACACTATCGTGGGTGTGTTTGTATCCAATCGATGTGGTTAAATCGAGACTGCAGGGTGACGTTATAGGCAGGTACACAGGGGCATGGAACTGTTTCGTCCAATCTGTGCAAACGGATGGATGGAAGTGTATGTCACGCGGTATTAGTGCGGTAGCTTTGAGAGCTTTCATCAGTAACGGTGCATGTTTTACTGCAGTGGCGTGGACTGAGCGTGTATGGCAAAGAATGGCCAGTGAAGCAGGTGTAAATACATTTGCACCAACAAGAATTAGCGAAGCAGTTTGTCAGGACAAGAATGATCGACAATACGACACGTAGTGAGTTAAGTTTTGAAAGAACTTTTCTTTTTCTTTCGTGTATTGAAGAGGAACACATTGTTAAGAGGTATTGTTACACAAATATTGTTACGAGATTGGAAGGGTGAGATAAAATGTTATTTAGTTACATATTTATTGTTTTTCTTTTCTTAATTATTCCTACTTCACCTCTTATCGCATTTGGGTATACAGCGATTAAAGACGTTAGATAACGTCATGTTTGTACAGGACAGGGGTTATATTATGTAGTCGACACTGACTGATAGACGATAACCAAATAGAATTTTTAAATTTGATTATTGGTTAGTATTTTATTTTACAGATAGTTAGAAATGTAGTGTAGGATAATACAATTTGTAGAAGATTGAAGAACATATCTTTAATTTACAATATAAGAGGTTAGAGAATCAATAGATTCGATTCGTAGAGGCTACTGGTGGTCTACTAGTAGCCTTCTACTACATATTATTATATACAATTTGACCTTTTAGACTGCACGTTTGGCCTAGTGGTTCTACTGTGCCAAGGGTTCGAATCCCACGTGAGACAACACTTTGTGTGATCCAGGGATTGTTGTTCTGACTCTAGGTTATAAAATGAATGAAAAAAAGAGATTAAATGAATTGCTGTTCGTTAGTCATACCAAAACTAGAGAATGACAAGACCGACTTGGCTAATTTTGGTCTTGGATATTTTTATTTCAATATTTTAAGCGGCAAGAAAATATAAATACAATGCAAGAAAATATAAATACAATTTAAGAAAAAATGTTTTTCCGTACTTACATAATGTTCTCATGTCCTATATTTACTGCCTTCGTCCGTATCATAAGCTCAAACTCTTTTAATGAAAGAATTTTATCAAACAAGGATTTCGAATATATAACATTACAATATTATTTATTTAGAAAGCTCAAATTTACTTGATTGAACGCGTTAATCTCGAGAACAGTAGTTATATTAACTATTTTTCAACTATTTTTCAAAAACGGACCAGTAGGTCCGTTTTTGAAAATGATTTCGTTTTCTTTCAATGTTTATAAATACTGTACCGTATATTGTTTTGACTATGATATCTTGATACACATTTTCTGCAAATAAATCTATCTTTACCTTTTAGATAAAGGTATATTTAATAGTCAATACTGTCAATAGGAGTGTACTTTCAATGAAAAATGTTTTAAAAACGCGGGAAAATGATTTCTTTTGAGAGATTAATATATTATATTTTTTTCTTTTGTGTTGCGTAGATTGTAAGTGTTCTGGGTTAAAACCCCACATTATAGAACACTGAGTGATCCACAAATTGTCATCCGAGTCACCAGTTTCTGAATGTAGGTGTGTTCTTTGTTGCTGTTTCTTGTGGGTTTTTTATCAAATCTCCCACAGTCTTTATAATATTAGTAGGGATCGTCCCTACTAATATTATAAAGACGAAAGTTTGTGAGTATGTATGTATGTTTGTTTATTGCTCTTTAACGCAAAAACTAATGAACGAATTTAAGTGAAACTTTACAGTAATATAGCTTAATTATCAGAATAACACATCTCTAGGCTACTTTTTACTGCCATAACCTAAATACACGCGGGCGGGGCCGCGGGCATTAGCTAGTATGAAAAAAAAGAATAGATATATAAAAGTTGGTGGAGATAGTTAAGGTGCGTTCAGGTATTTATTTTGTTATTATTCTAAAATAAAAATTCTAGTAGCTATCAATAAAACACATTTTTTTATTAAGTCTCATATACTTGTCTGAAAAATTTTATACAATTTTCAAAAATATTCCAATAATACAGGAATGATTCACATTATGAAAATATCACAACATTATAAATGTGCCAAAATTGCTAAAATAAACGTAAATATTTTTAAAAATAAAGACGGTTACATAATAATTTTACATAATATTAACTTCACTATACTTTTTCCTAAGAGCTTTATTTTTTCAACAACTTATTGATTAAGGTACATAAGGTCGGAATGGGTTTTTGCATGAAAAGTTTAATGGCAAGAGAACCTGAAAGCAAAAAGGAAAAATTATTCACGCTTGCGGTATTTTAAAAAGGGTATTCCAGTAAAGCAGTCATAAGGGATGAGTTTTGGATGACAGAAGATAGGTGTAAAGTTTAATACTGACGTCATAAGACTCACCAACCCCAAAAAGCCAAAAGCATAGAGCCAAAAGCATTTTTTGGGCTAGCAAGAGGCATAGTCATTTTTTGTGGGTGTGGCAGAAGAAGAATCTTCACGCATACACATTTTAGACTCGCATATAAAAATTCTAAATTACACACAAACACATTCTGTTCCGTAACAGTGTAATTCGTATGCTCGTTTGGGCTTATACTTTAACAGAGGGGGAAATGTCTGCTTATGGCTATTTCCTATCATGTTGGTTTAAAATCAACTTGTTCGTATAAACACATTAATAAGTTTATGAATCCATCTAACCTATGAAACTGTAAAGCAGCTAATCTTGCTCCATGGGCTGCGGTGGCAGCGGTGGCGGTGGTGGTGGCGGCGGTGGCGGTGCGTCATTATTGTTCACCTGGTTTTCCATGAGGCCAAGCTGCTCCAGCATATCGTCGTTGTCCTCCATCAGGTGCACCTGCATCAACCACGGCCTGTTACTCTGCAAACAAATGTTTCAATATCCGACACCGAATATATATTCATTCTGCTGTTTGGAATATTCGGAGATTCGCCCGTAGTTCACTAAGGATCTGCACTTGAGGACATATGGGGCCTGTAGAGAGTCCCGCGTTTCAATTGATGACGTGATTATATTGTGATGCAGTTATATTGTTTTCCTTTCAGGTAAAATTCTAAATACGATCGAAAAGATCATGTCCAACTGTCTACATACAAAACAATTCATCATCATCATCATCATCATCATCATCAGCCTATCGCAGTCCACTGCTGGACATAGGCCTCTCCAATTGCACGCCACTCAGTTCGATCCTCGGCGACTCGCATCCAGCTCCTGCCAGCCGTCAAAACAATTAACACTCATAAAAGCGCATGTTACCTAAATACTTCATCATCATCTCAGCTGAGAGACGCTCAATGCTGGACGTTAAGACATAAATTAAATGTTAAAATTAAATACTAAAACAATTAGGAATATTCGACAAAAGAATATACCCCCAATCATAGACACTCACAACTCATTTGCCTTCAACTAATATTTAGAGTTTTATTCTCACGTGACTATCACTAATGACCGTTGCCCTCTCTATCGATAATTATGTACATATTGTGTGTACGTAAAACTTCCTTTCAATATTTCTTTAGTAATTAAGTGGTTTAAGTCAGTTTGTAATTTCAAATGAACAGTTTATTAAATGCATATGAAAATACATAATTATGTATAATGAAATACTTCGATCAAAAACATGTTGATTGTCTATTTGTTTGTTCCTTTGTGTGACTTTTAATGGCAGATAGCAGATGAGATACGTATTAATTTTATTAATTTCTTATACAGTGCGAAGTCAACTATCACTACAATACCGGTAATATCGGTTTACACAAATCTATCATACCACAAATTCAAACACAATTTTCTTACATTTCTAAATTTAAATGTAGACCCCTTAGATAATAATAAATGCGACGTATAAATTATATAGTTTTACTATTTAGTAATACATTAACTATTATTAAGAGTATTTACATTAGATCAGAATAGATAAGAGGAATGTCGGGTCATAGGTCACCATAACAATTCAATGTTGCTATTAGTGTTAGGTAGGCTCCACTTATAAATATAGAGCCCTAGTTGAAAGCAGTCAGGGTTTAAGGTGATGAGCGTGATCACCACTAATCCAATTCTACTCATTCGCCCTCACACGACTGTAACCTGCCTGTTTGTAACCTGACCGGAATATAGGGATTGTTCTAGTAGTTTTTTTTTCGTTATGCATTCAACCTGAATTCCTATTAAGAAAAAGTACTGCTAATCCGCACAATCTATACAGACAAATAAAATTGAAGTGTCTGTATGGAATATCAAATTAACAGTTTTTTAGTAAATGCAAATGATATTTTTTACGTTACTAAAAAAATATAATTTAAAAATTTTAGTATGTCTGTCTGCCTGTCGGATTGTTTCGGGTAATCCCTGGAACAGCTAAATCGATTTTGACGGGACTTTCACTGGCTGATGACATAAGCAGTAACTTAGGCTTCTTTTTTTTAGACTAACATAATTTTTAGAAGACGCTTCACTTTATTCTTTGCAAAGTAATGGCAAGGTTAATTTAACAAGATTTAGGACCCGTTTGATCAGTTCCTGATCTTTAGATAGATATGTGCTGCTAAATATTTAAGTCATATATTTAGCAAATATCTATTTTTCAGTGCAGGGTATACCCGAGTGGTATGTCGACATAATACAGGATGTGTACTGCAGAAGCTGCACAAGTGTGAGAAGCCTGACTGGACTAAGCAAATGCTTCGAGGTCAAAGTAGGGGTCCATCAAGGCTCGGCGCTAAGTCCGCTCCTCTTTAACATGGTAATGGATTACTTAACAAAGGATATTCAGTCTCCTTTACCATGATGTATGTTGTACGCAGATGACATAGTTCTGATTGAAAAAGATCCAGAAGTACTCCAAAATACCCTGGAAAAGTGGCGACTCGGTCATGTCATGAGACGCCCTGAAAGCCATGTAGTGAAGCGCTCTAGGGCTGCCAAGTACTAAGAACGGTAGCCACTTGGTGGTCCACGGTGGCCAAGGACTTGGAGCTTGCCCAAACAGTAAATGTTTCGACAACCCAGGACAGATTGACCTGCCACCACAGAACGAGGAGAGCCGACCCCAAATAATGGGAAATGGCTAGGACAAAGAAGAAGATATTTAGCAAATATCTATGGAAAAGTTCAAAATATACTATAATATAATATATGACGTCTAGATCTGTATAATTTAAACTTGCGGAACCTAATTATGTTTCTGGCAGATGTGATCACATTAGCCTATCAGGAACTTTATCAGCAAGTAGTTAAACTGACCCATAATCGGTTTACGATTCGGCTGTGTTCGCAGTAAAGGATAATGAATGAAATCATTGTAATATTGTTAATCATTTACTTTTGCATTAAACGTACCATTATGCGTCCGTGCTCATTTTACTAGTACTAGTAACTCATCAATCATCAACAACCCATTATGTCCCACTGCTGGGATTGGGTCTCCTCTCAGGAGAGAGTTAAGGCCATATGTCGCTACCCAGGCCTTGTTCGGATTGGAGACTGGCAGAAACGTTGTGGCTACGTAACGTTGGATGTTTATAAGCCGCCCGAAGGCCACCAACTACGCTTCACGACTGTTATCCCATGATATCAACCGGGGCTGACTACTTAAAGTGACCTCCGAATCACGGAAACCCTCATAGTATATCATGCCACAAACGGTAATCCGGTGCTGTTGCTTATACTCGGTGATTGTTTCTGATCGCTCAGTAGTGGTACCAGTAACTGTTCTATTATGACCTAAGTCTATCGTCGGTTTAATGCGAGCGGCTTATGTGTTTTTTTTTGCTATTCTTCTTTTATCAGACAATAAGTACTTTGTAGAAATATTGCTGGCAGATGCCACACACACCTTGAAAATGCTTAGATTTTATAATTAACTTTTGAAAAAACAGACACGATATGATTTGTATTAAAGCTACATTCCTCATCCGTTAAAACTTTTTCTTTTGTTTTAACCTATATTATTCAGTTTGAAATGGAATCAACTTAGGGTTTTTTCATATGTAGGCCTACGAAAGTGACCCTACTCTGACTGACGGAAAGCATTATTAGAATCCAGAAGTATAGGTCACCATCCTCATTATGAATGCAGACAATGCAGCATGATGACCTTCACTATGGCGGAATAGTGAGATGCAACTGCATCATTGGGCCGCTGGTCTCACACTCACTATCGAAATACGACAACACACATTCTGTAACTTTTAGTTTGCTCTTCTGTGTGAGGGTAGTACTTCCAAGGTCGACCCGGGCCCATTCGTGTTGAGTTCAAAGTAATTCTAATAAGTTTAAGCCGTTGATAATTTCAAATTTCTAGTATACACGTGCCATATCTTAGGAAATTTTAGGTTATTTAGTACACAATACAAATGATACATACACTGACATCCGGAAGGGCGGTGCGGTGTTGTCCGTGGCGAGCAGTCTCCGACAGAAGGATCTTCTGACGTTTCTCTTCCATAAGGCGTTCACGGTGCTTGTGGATGTAATCGTACACGTTGGGCAGGCCCATGATCACGCACGCGGACAATGCTGATCGGTAGATGTTCATGTCTGTGGCTTCGTACCTAAATATTACAAAAAAAATATTGTCTCTATTATTTTCCTTTTAAAAGCATAACTATATTATTTAAATTAGGTTGTTCCGTGTGGTGATGTATTAAGACAACGGAGTGTCATGTCATGATATTTTATATTTATTTATTTATATCTTTCTTACAATATCCTTACAGACTAGTCCAATGCGATCTTGTAATTACATTATATTTGAAAAACTAATTACATCTACTGGTAACAAATTTCGCAAAGTGTTATATTTGCTATTCTTTCTATGTGTGTCGTAAGAAGCGACTAAAGACGAAAACTATGTCGGATAACATCACTGCCTGCCAAAGACCTGGTGCCGTGCTTCCTCGGCACGCTGAACGCACCCTAGCAGTAGTGGTAGATACTTTATCATAGAATATTATTAAAATGTTTAGGTCTTAGGGCAATCAAAGCACATAGACTAGTTGAAAGAATGGGAGAAGATCGACGGGTAAAAAGAGCCTATCTGGGTCGTCCAATCTGAAGATTTGTAAGAAAAGTTGAATTATGAAATTCATTATGAAACATTTTTACTTTGTGAAAATAGACCGGAAAGATGGTCTAAATCTAAAGCCATGGTTTCGCTAACAGTCTTTCTTAGAGATATACTCTATAAATATCCATTCAGAGATGGCTTATGTGTCAATCTTTGATTATAAACATGTATCTAATCAAAGATGTCAATACGTCAAGTGACCATGTTGTTGAAAAATTAAGAACAATTTAAATTAACTCTCCGTCTAAACCAGCCCATAGATAGTATTTTTCACTTCAACAAGGTGTACAAACAATAAATAAATATAAAATAAAAAACAACAAATGAAAATTCTATGGCGAGACCTATGTCAAGCAGTGAAAATTAAAGGTGATGATGATGATGAATAAAAATATCTATCACTCGGTCAATTAAAGTAAAATAATCGAATCGAATAGTCAAATCGAAAAATCTAGTATGGTAACTTTTTAATTGTGACAAAACTAGGGTAAGCCAAATTTTGAAGCGGCGTAAAGATTTAAATCCCGAGCTCTTGTTTAATTAAATTATCTTATCTCATTCCACTACACACTCCTGCTAAAGGTCGTAAGAACACAATAAGATTACATAAACATTTTATAACAGAGACCTCAAGTAAGGACACTTGCTTTATTGAACAACTTCAATGAAAGTTCAATTAAAACAAACAACAGTGATAAACTAAGAGCAATATACAGAAATATGACGATAATATGAAGGGTACACGTTGTTTTGAATTACAAAATACTTGAGGTGTCTACCGAAAACATTGCCTGTACATATGTTCTGAAAAGGTATAATTCAAATGATACTTCTTTTCTGTTCTGTTCTTTGGTTTGACCGCGAAATACACAGACAATTCAGTCACAAAGAAGTCTATCATTGTTGTTACCGATGTCTCCAATGGGAAGACAGCGAAATGTCAGTTAAAGCCTACACCGGGAGAGACTGCTTAACGTGACCTTAGAATCACAGATACGCGCTTAACACATCATGCCAGAAACCTACCTAGATGGGTGACCACACCCATCTATGTACTGACCGCACTGTCGTTGCTTACTCTCGATGATTGTTTCCAATCACTTAAAGCCACTTGGCTATGAGTGATAAAGAAAAAGGACTTTGTAATAATATCTCTCTTTATGATAACAACAACAAACTCTAAATATGATACAAAGTTATTAAACTTTAGATTAAAGGGTGGAAGACCCTCATTGATGATAGTGATCAATGATAGAAAACTGGAGAGTATATTTTGGGGGTATATGTGTTCTCCCTGCAGGTTCACTACTTGCCTATGATATGACCGGAGGAACGACATTGACATTACATTATTCCGTCACCCCAAGAGGTATTGACCACATCTAGAAGATGTGTTTCTTGGGTGAAACTGGTGCTGTCGGAAATTATTTAGAACTACACATTTGTAAATCTATTTTATTGAACTTCGAAATAGGCTCTACGTCAAGGAAATTAATATTATCCATTACTCTTTTGTCTTATGTTGTACGAAATTTTCTATATGTGATAAAAAAATATCGATAAAAAAACAAAATCATACGTAGTAAAAAGTAAAGATGACTGATACCTTTTGCGTCATCATCATAGACAGAATGTAATTTGATAAATGTTATTTATACTATCAACAAAGTAAAAAAACATGGAATACAAAAACAAGCAATTTGGTTCTAAGAGGTTGATAAAATTCATTTATTAATAACAGCGAGTATTTATAACTATGCGATACGCACTTAATTTGTGTGCATACATAACCATATTTATTTAAAAGGTACGTAGGCACGTTACGAAATAGTAGTGATGGAGTTCAAGAGGAGAAGCCAAATGTCTATGGTTTATTTCAGGATATTAGATATTTTGAGTATTTCTTTCTAATGTATTATGAAATGAATGATCGGACAATATTAAAGGCACGGATAAGGACTAGTTGACCCAGCGAACTTCGTACCGCCCAACTTTAAAATTCCAGAACTTGATCGCAGCGCCACCTACCGGGTCCAATTGCGAATCTAAACCATTCCCAGATCCCCTTGAACACACACAAAAAAAATCATCAAAATCGGTCCAGTCGTTTGAGAGAAGTTCAGTGACATACACACTCACAGAAGAATTATAATAAGTTAACTATTAAATATAATTATGTTGTCACGTTGTTACTGATGATGAATTCCTAAACTATCTAACCGATTTTCACGTTTTTCAAAAAATTTTTGCAAATTCTTATAAAATCCATTTTGCTAAAAGGTAAACTATGATTACGCTTCCATTACGGGTTGAATTTTGTTATTAACGGGGCAAAGTTGTTGCCTTTAGATAACCTAACAATACATACATAATTTATTATTTACAATTTCATCATGGTTTACTGGATATACTTATTTTAAATTATTGGTTAATTTTCAAGTTAGTTCATTTCATATATCACTATTATTAATAGTAGGTGACATATTATGAAGCAAATTTATATGAAATCGAGAAGGAATAATTTTCCAGAAGACTTTCAGGAGAAAACGAATTACTAAATAAGCCAGGTTCAGACATGGTTCAAAAAATATAAAAGCTGATAGTGGCCAAATATTGCTATGTATTTTGTCGACATTGCGCGTGTGTGTAAATCTTGCTAATACTTTTGCTACAACATTAGCATTGTCTATTCTCGTGAGGAATATAATTTGTACTATAAACTAAACTTAAATTTTCTTTCTACTAAAGTGCGTATTTCAAAAAACTACAAATAAACTGTTTAAAACAAAAATGCGTTGTGAATGAATGAAAGCCAAAAAGTTTTATATTACCATTCATTAGTTCTCTCATCGTAACACTCGACGTGGTAGATAGTAGTGACTCCATTGAATCCTCCGATGGCGAAAATCATGTCGTCGATGACCTCTATGGCAAAGTTACTTCGGGGATTGTACATATCAGGCACAGGGGCCCAAGTGTTCGTAGCAGGATCATATACCTCTCCGCTGCACATTCTCGATATACCATTGAAACCGCCAATCACGTAAATCTAAAAATAGTTAGATTTTCAGTTAATAAAAAAAAATGGCCAAGTGCGTGTCAGGCCACGCATAGAACAGTGTTCCGTAGTCACCCATGATGGTAGGTGGATTTAAAAACATGTCCAATAGATAAAATTGTTATGTTTGGACATTCTTTATTTTTGACGAAGTTTTCCAAGTGAGTGCATTTTACGAGTTAGTTTTATTTTTAGTTATAACTCCTAAAATAAATAAGTTATCTCAACCGCTATAGTTTTTCTTTAAAGTTCAATAAATGGACTACTATCACGAATTTTTCCAGATATTTTAAGCCAGCTAGCTTTTAGAGGGGGACGTCCTGTTTTTACAAAAAAATGTTCTTTAAAGTTGAATAACTAGTACACGGATACTTAAATTGAAAAATGGTTTGAGCAACCTCTCAATTGTTTTCTTAGACCTATCTTATGATAGACATGAGAAATGCTTATGATAACTTTATTTCCTTCAGTAAAATAGAGTTCTCATTGATCATAGATGATAAACAATATAATAGTGAAAATTCATACTTTACAGAGTAGAATAAATGAAAACTTATTTTGTGTTGTACTTTTAAGTAAGGTCCAACTTGTTTTACCCAATATTGAGAGTCATAGTTTACCAATGTGCTATTCGTGGCTATATGCTCGTATTTGAACCGGATTAAGAAATGTCGCCATAAATTTGTTTAATAATAAGTCTCATGTGATTGTAAAACGTATATAAATATATTATTTGTTTATATTTTGCAGCAAATACTGACTTGTTATTGAATAATAGATACTGCGTAGAATCTTACATAAAGGTACCAACTTAAGCGACTTGACAAAAACGATAACATAAAGCTAGAGACAGACTGTTTTTTTTTTGTCTAGCTTAGCATTTTTTTCATGTTAACACAAAGGTAATTTAAATGAGCATTCGAATTTCATAATCGTCAATCTGAATTGTTTGTGTGCCATGGGAGGGAATTGAAGACATACTGCTTTTGCTTACTGCGGCTCCGACTGCGTGTACATCGCTTATTGCAGTAAATTTGTAGTTCCTCATGAATTAAAGGATACAAAGGTTTAGTGTTACAGTGAAAGCGTTACAGACAGTCAGATTTATGTTTAAATTTATAATATAAGACTGCACGTTTCCCCTAGTGGTTTAAGTGGTCGCTTCCTACTGCGCCAAGTGTCGTGGATTCAAACACCACGTGGGATAACACTTTGTGTGATTCACAATTTGTTGTTCTGAGTCTGGTTGTTTTTTGAGTCCGTTTCTTGTATGTTTGTACAGTCCCCCGCGACACAGGAATTTATATTCTTAATGCGGGAGTTGTCTTTTTTCAAGGAAAAAAATATATTGAATATGGATATGAGTTTCGATAATAGCTGCTAAACGTCTATCGTCTCGACTTATTATAGATTCATGACACAGTACAGAATCATTTAACTATAAATAACATGCAGTAGTTAAATGTAACCTAGAATTCATACTGTGTACGAG
Source organism: Phragmatobia fuliginosa (assembly GCA_932526445.1). NCBI lineage: Eukaryota > Metazoa > Arthropoda > Insecta > Lepidoptera > Erebidae > Phragmatobia > Phragmatobia fuliginosa. The sequence continues at coordinate 5,561,346 of OW052064.1, read as the reverse complement.
CAAACCCGTACATTTTACATGTTATAGTTTTACGCTGACATCGACGCGCAGCGAACCTCATTTACAATATAAAATTATTAAACACAATTAAACAGTAGTCGTTGCAATATCATACAGGAGCGACCTTTCGCACCATTCGCCGCGCATCGATACATATCATTTTCATTGTAAATCTGTCAAGTTTCTTGTTTCTATCAAATACAGTTATTTCTTCCTAACTCATTTATCTTTCATTTAGCATACCGTACATTTTTGGTCCTTCGAGGCCTCCACTCGTGAGATCAGTGCAGTTTTCGGTTAGATATTGTGCCGCGTTTCGCGAGTGAAGTGAATTGAACTAGCAGGTTAGGTATTTGTACTGTCAGCAAGCGTACAGTACAAAGTTGAAGCATCAGCAATCATCAAGGATCAACAAGGATCCCCCTATTGGTGAGCAACAAGGCTCTCCGTGTGGAATTTCAAGTAAGATCTTTCCATTTATCTTATTAGCAACATGTCTTTCGAGGACATTTTAGCAAACCAGCAACAACTACTCGGTGCGATTGAACAGATTTACACAAATTTCAAAAAGGATGGCTCCGATCGTAAAACTTCGGACTATATACGCCGAAGACTGGACACATTGGATGCCTACTGGCAAGAGTTTCAATCAAATCATATGCAATTATGCAACACAGAATATGCTGAATCTCATAATTATTTCACTTCAAAACAATACGACATTGTGAAGGAGAAATATGAAAAGTTTAGAGGAATTATCCAGCAATATCAACGATCCGACGACAGACCGTCAACGCCATTATTAAAACCTGCAACTTCTCTGGTAACGTCTGGTCCCACACAGCAATCAACTTCTTTTTCAAAGACACAGGGTACAAACAGCAAAACTGATGAAATGATACGGAAACAATCAAGTAATTTCAAGGCCTTTGAGCATACAGTTTCCAAGATTAACCTAAACGTTGTCACGGAGAAGTGGGAATTCGAACATCTATTGAAGACAGTACAAGATCGCTGGTCTAGAATAGATACCCTGCATTGGGAATTAGACAGTGAGTTAGGAGACAGAAACCAAGAGTACTATAACACGTACCTCAAATATGAGAATACATATAACGACGCAATAAAGGCCATCAACAAGAAGATGTGGTCAGTGTCACATAGAGAACAAGCCACTCCAAAAATAGAGATTCCAACGTTCGGAGGCAGTTATCACCAGTGGACGTCCTTCAAGGACCTCTTCACTGAATCAATCCACAACAATCCAGGACTCTCCGGCGCTCAGAAGATGCAGTTCCTTAAGACTAAGGTCAAAGGCGAAGCTGAACGTCTTATACAACATCTCCCAATCACCTCTGATAATTACGTAATTAGCTGGGATATTTTGAAGCACAGATACGACAACAAGAGAATGATTTTTACATCCCATATTAATGTCCTGTTAAACTTGCCGATTTCACAGCAAGCATCTATCAACCACATAAAGCGGATACATGACTCCGCACAGGAAACGCTGAACGCTATCAAGAACCTCGGCGTAGATGTTACATCCTGGGATCCGTTAGTGGTACACCTTTTATGTCAAAAACTAGATTCGGATACTTTTTCGGAATACAATATATCTATCAAACAACCCCGAGAATTACCTGATTTGAAGGAATTTTTGATGTTTCTAGAAAGTAAATTCACTAGCATGGAGGTCAGCAGGCGAAAGCAAGAGAATGTTATTCAAAAACCGATCCCTTTGAATAGCAAATCAATCGGAAATAGCCATACAAACCCTTCAAAATCATATAATTTTAAACAAACGTACTCCAGTAATAAGCATGCTCGTATTTCACAATTGCGAAACGACAAAAGGTCGGACTTTAGTACCTATCATTGTCCAGTATGCAATGACACACATGCATTATATTTTTGCAAACAATTCTTAGAAATGGGGCCAAATAAAAAGAAGCAAATTGTTTCAAACTTAAATTTCTGTATAAATTGCTTATATGACCATAACGGAAAGGCATGCTTGTCAAAAAAGCGTTGTCGTGAATGCAGTGAATTTCATAATACATTATTACACGAATCGTATCATCAGCAAAATAGTATTGCAAAACCGTCTACGAGCACGCAGCAAGACAACGCGCGTTCGACTTACGACCGTATGCAAAAAGACAATACTTACGTGGCTCAACAACACATGATTTCTGAAATCTTGTTGTCAACCGCACTTTTAAAGGTTCAAAAGGCAGACGGAACTTATCAAACAATGCGGGCTCTTATTGATCAGGGGTCCCAAACATCCCTTATCACGGAGAACGGGGCACAGTTACTGGGTTTGCCTCGACACAAAAGTAATAACATTATTTCCGGTATTGGACACACTGAAAACGTATGCAAGGGGACAATGACATTGAACTGTATGTCAACAGTCAGCCCTTATTCGTTTAATATTGACGTATACATCATGAAGAACCTTACAAAATACTTACCAACATATACCTTCCCTAAGATGACTTGTCTATTCTTAGATAATTTAGAATTAGCAGACCCTGATTACAACGTCAGTCGCCCTATAGACATACTGCTGGGAGCTGATGTGTACTCCAATATCATCTTAGGAGGGATGTGTAGACTCAGTGAGTCGCTTCCCATTGCACAACAAACTCGTCTGGGTTGGATATTATGCGGTGGTATGAAATCGCTCTCGTGTAACGTCATACAAATAGACCTAGATGAAATCCAGCAATTTTGGGAGTTAGAAGACGTTACAGAAGATAGAACATTATCATCAGAAGACATGTCATGCATTGAGTCCTATGAGTCCAGTACTATACGTTTAGAAGACGGAAGGTACCAAGTGAGACTCCCATTAAAACCAGATTTCCGAGAAAATTTAGGCAAGTCAAAAAATAAAGCCCTAGCACAATTTTTACAGTTAGAGAAAAAGTTACACAATAATTCATCTATTATTAGCGAATATAAATCATTCATTAATGAATACAAACAATTAGGACACATGAAACCGGCAGTGAGTAATCAGACTCTTGAATGCTTTTTGCCGCATCATTGTGTTTTACGCAAGGACTCTACTACTACGAAGCTACGAGTTGTTTACAATGCATCATCAAAAACTTCTACTAATAAAACTTTGAATGATTTAATGTATAGTGGCCCAAACTTGCAACAGGATCTTCAGTCTTTAATCTTCAAATGGAGGCAATATCGATATGCATTTACAGCTGATATAGAGAAGATGTTCAGGCAAATTTGGATCCACCCTGACGACCAACTTCTGCAGAAAATAGTATGGCGAGACGATCCACACCAAAAATTAAACGAATATCAACTTACTACCGTGACGTATGGGACAAAAGCCGCGCCATTCCTCGCGATGATGACTTTAAGACAATTGGCAAAGGACGAAGGATACAAGTTCCCGGAAGCTGCGAAGGTCATCGAGGAGTCATTTTATATGGATGACGCCGTTCACGGTAGCCACTCTCTATCATCCGCTAAGAAATTACAAGAGGATTTAATCAATTTACTTAAATTAGGAGGCTTTAACTTACGAAAATGGACCTCAAATGATAGCCAATTACTACAACAAGAAAATCAAATTTACCGGGATCAGGAAGATTTGAGCTTTAAACAAGTAGGCTCAACTAAAACCTTAGGTCTCCGTTGGGATCCCACTGAAGACAATTTTACATATTCTCCCCAAATTAATTCACAAAAATCCAAGGTTACTAAAAGGAGTATATTGTCCGATATGTCAAAGGTATTTGACCCACTAGGATGGATTGTACCTATAACTACAAAACAAAAAATACTCTTTCAACAAACATGGTTATTAAAAATTCAATGGGACGAACAGGTTCCAGAAAATATTAATAAGGAGTGGACAAAGCTCAAGACCGACCTAGAAAATATCAATCAGCTTATCATACCACGATGGTACGGTACTCAGTCAACAAGTGAGGTCGAATTACATGGATTTTGTGATGCCTCAACAAAGTCGTATGCCTGTGTTATATACTGTAGAGTAAAAAATTCAGAAAAATCAATAATTTTGGTTGCCGGGAAATCTAAACTAGTCCCTACCAGCAAACAAATATCATTACCCCGGTTGGAGTTGTGTGGGGCAGAGCTACTTGCCAAACTAATGGCAAAGGTAAAACACTGCCTAGCCGGTTATAACATAAGTACCTTTGGGTGGTGCGATTCCACGGCAGTGCTGGGATGGCTTCAGGGTGAGCCTAGCCGGTGGAAGTTGTTTGTAGCGAATAGAACGAAGCAAATTACGGAGGTTATGCCACCACATTGCTGGCGGTATGTTAAGTCACATGAAAATCCTGCTGATTGCGCAAGCAGAGGATTAACCGTATCTCAGTTAAAGGATCACTCTTTATGGTGGTACGGGCCTACCTGGTTGAAGACGTTTGACGCCAAGAGGGAAAATAATACAAAATATTCTACAGAAGAAGACATAAATAGCAAAAAAATAGATAAACAAGTACATATCATTATGAAACAAGAATCGAGCATTATCACTAACTTATTAGCAAAATTTAACTCTATCAATAAGATTTCACGTATACTAGCATGGATTCTAAGATTTATTTTTATAAGGAAAGATAGAAAACACTATCAATATTTAACATTAACAGAAATTAATAAAGCAAAGCAGAAAATAATTATGCAAGTTCAGCATGATGAATTTTGGAAGGATATATGTGAACTAATGCAACATGGCAAACTAAATTCTAAGAGTAAACTGTTAAACCTAAACCCATTCCTAGATGAAAAAGGTATCTTGAGAGTTGGGGGCAGATTACGTAAAGCAAACATAAGCCTTGACATGCAACATCCCATTATCCTCCCCCACAATGGACGTTTGACTGAGTTACTGATACAAAATGCACACCAAACAATGCTTCACGCTGGAGCTCGATTAACACTGAGTTTCATTCGCCAAAAATATTGGATTTTGGGCGGTAACACAGCAACAAAAATGCAGATAAGACGTTGTGTAGTCTGTAGAAAACAAAGTCCATATTTTCAACCGCAGATAATGGGAGACTTGCCCGAATCAAGGACCAATCCTTCACGACCCTTTACCCATACAGGCATAGATTTTACCGGCCACATTTACGTTAAGGCCAGTAAAGGACGAGGCATAAGGACTACGAAAGGATATGTCGCTGTCTTCGTGTGTATGGTCACGAAGGCAGTTCACCTCGAACTCGTAAGTGACTTAAGCACCTCGGCTTTTCTCGCAGCATTAAAAAGGATGACCGCTCGCAGAGGAACGCCCCGTGAAATCTACAGCGATAACGGACGTAACTTTGTCGGCGCTAACAAAATTTTACAACAAGAATACCAAAACCTTCTACATATCATGCAAAGTAAGGAGTTATCTTCAGAGGTTTTAAACATGGACATAAAATGGAATTTCAATGCACCATCATGGCCTTCTGCAGGTGGGTTATGGGAAGCAGCTGTAAAGAGCTTTAAGTACCACTTTAAAAGGGTTATTGGCGAACAAATTTTAACCTACGAAGAGCTGTACACCGTACTCACTCAAATAGAAGCCTGTCTGAATGCGAGACCGTTATGCCCCATATCAGAAGATCCCGACGATTTAGATTACTTAACACCAGCTCACTTTCTGACGGGGGGTTCTAACGTCAATTTACACGAAACTGAAACAGATTTAAGAACTCGTTGGCAGCTGACGCAAAAAATAGTCCAAGATCTCTGGAAGCGATGGAAACATGAGTATTTACTACAAATAACAGCACGAAGCAAGTGGCGACAAGCAAAAAATAACGTTCAACTGAATGACGTAGTTATGATTCAAGACGATAACCTTCCTCCAGGAAAATGGTTGATGGGCAGAATCATCGAATTATATCCCGGAACCGACGGACGAGTCCGTGTGGTAATGCTGAAAACCAAAAATGGCACCTTGAAACGTCCTGTAACTAAGTTATCTATATTACCTATTAACGAGAATCTCCAAACACAACAGAAAACTAGCATTGTTTCAAACGCTTGCATCGCTAAAACAAATCGAATTAACATAGCCTCAATGTTTACATACATCATGTTATTTTTAACTATGATTACAACATGTCAAGGCACTCTTAATATCACAAAATTTAGAAATAATCAGCATGTTTACTTCGACAAATTATCAAACATGAAAATCATAAGAACTGATTGGAAAATAATTATATATTACAATATGGAACCTTATTATGAAGGTATCATAGCTCTAAACAAAAGTATTCAATCCATTGAAAAATCATGTGTAATGATACCGGAGCATTCACCTTGTGACATAATATTATTACAATTACGTCACGGGTTAGATGAACTTGAGTACAATAACCACAGATTACTCAGTCAGCCCTTTGACTCGCGACAAAACAGGTGGCGACGCGGTCTTATAGACGGTGTCGGTTACATCGCACACAGCCTGTTCGGCGTACTGGACAGTAGATTCGCAGAGCAATACGAGAAAGATATTACTCTCCTTCGTAATAATCAAAAACATATAGCCTCGTTTTGGCAAAATCAAACATCTGTTATAGAAGCCGAGTTCAGTCTGTTAAAGCGAACCGAAACTGCTATGCAACGTCAACACAAATTAATACACCAACAGTTATCTAAGATGGAAAACTCCTTATCCGCTTTAAAATCGGACATTCAAAATGTAAGCTTCACCACCAACGCTATTATGGGGGGTATTATCGCAAGTAATTTGTTACATAGCTTAAAGGACTTGCAAAATGCTTTAGTTGACACCATTACAGACATATACCATGGTCGTTTCAATCCCCATCTCATAACAGCGCAACAATTACAAGATCAACTCAGTACCATAGCGAGCCACCTCTCGAACGACGTCATGTTACCCATCGAAAACATTCACTCCGAGTTTATACAAATCTATAAACTGTTACGTGTGAAAGCAAGTATGCTCAAAAATTATTCTATATTTGAGGTACAAATTCCCCTAATTGGTCGAGACACGTACGAAATTTTCAAGCTGATTCCTATACCGTTAGAAAAGGACGACTACACTATGTTAGTCGTTCAGCCTGTCTCGGATTTCGTAGCCGTCAACATCAAAAAGGATGCATATATCATCCTTACAGAAAACACATTGAATTCCTGTTTGCTGACGAATATACATTTATGCCATATCCACACTCCTATTTATAAATTAAACAACGATAAAGACTTCTGTCAAATGACAAATCAAGACGAGTGTGAAGTTATCATGAAACCTTGTAGAAATATGTGGCTGGAGACTTATTCTACTAATTTCTACATTTATTTCTGTTGCGGTCAGTGTCGCGTACGAACTATATGTGAAGATCAAATAACAGCATACCAGTTGACTCACTCGGGTCTTGGGTCTATCGAGCAAGGCTGCATACTCAAATCAGACAGTTATGACATAATCGCACATGAACAGAGGTCGAGAGACGTTTACATTACGCCTAATGTATATGCACCAGTAGTCGCATCCATAAACTATCTTGTCAATGTGTCCATTCCACATCATTTTTGGAATGAATCTAGTTCGGAGATCGATCAAACCGAGTTAGATGCCCTTCACGACAAGATAAAGATCTTAAAGGAAAATGGAGCCTTGGTAGACAACCTTTCCTACCATGATATTCATCATTACACGTTGATATACGTCGTGGTAACCATATTAGCGGCAGTACTTGCCGTTTACATTTGGAAGCGGGCCCGAGCGCGCTGCGCCGCTGCTCCGGCACCGGCGCCCGGCGGCGTGGGCAGCATCACCGGTAGTGACAGTGTAGTGCAGAGTGTAAGTGAGAGGGTCAAGGTGGCCAGTGTACGACTCGCGGATAAAGCCACCTCCCCTATATTAAATTCAGTTACTAGCGTTTCTAATTTGTGAGTGATTTAAAGGTTTTAGAGACACTAAGCATTGCAGTATACGTTAAATATACATATTTACATGTTTTTCTTTAAATTTGTACATTTTAATTTAATTTTCTTGCGGGGGAGCATGTACGAGCAAACCCGTACATTTTACATGTTATAGTTTTACGCTGACATCGACGCGCAGCGAACCTCATTTACAATATAAAATTATTAAACACAATTAAACAGTAGTCGTTGCAATATCATACAGGAGCGACCTTTCGCACCATTCGCCGCGCATCGATACATATCATTTTCATTGTAAATCTGTCAAGTTTCTTGTTTCTATCAAATACAGTTATTTCTTCCTAGCACATCTTTCATTTAGCATACCGTACACTTAAACTGATATCGAAACGCATAATATTTGCATCATATGAAACACACGAAATCAGAGCACTTAAATGTCGCTAAAACTAAAACTAAGAGTTACCTAACTTTCTCTAAGTGGCCCTTTAAATTCAGGGGACGTTGATGAAAACCGTCATTATTATGACATTAATAAAGATAGTTTATAGTTGGAAATACAGAAAATGTTATGAGTTTCATAAATATAAGTATTTATTTGAGAAGCAATACAAATTACGTAATAAACATGGATAGTCGTGTGCTAAGATAAATCCCGAGCAAAACAAATATATAATGATTTCTCGTAATTTAGAGAATTGAAAGAGTTAGCTTTACATATCCAATCTTCGAGGCATTTATTAAGTTTCAACTAATGTTAAAAGGTTAATGACCACGTTGTATATATCAATACTATTTCTTAGCATCTCTTATCCGTCCAATTATACATCATTACTAAACTTCTGATTAAATAATAAACATTAATTTGTAGAGGTTACAAACAGATCACGCGATCTTGTCATTACCAATTTTTTTCTGTTTCTTGGGCTGTGATCGCGTCATTACACTGGTTCTAGTGGTTGGATGGTGCATCGACTTTAAACTGATTAAAACCATATGGTATTTCATCATCATCATCATCAGCCTATCGCAGTCCATTGCTGGACATAGGACTCTCCGATTGCACACCACTCTGATTGATTTTGGGCTTCTCGCATCCAGCTCCTGCCAGCCATCTTACGCACGTCGTCACTCCACCTCGTCTGTGGGCGTCCTATACTACGTCTACCGAGATGCTGTCTCTATGGCCAGCCCAATCCCACTTCAACTTGCTAATCCGGTGGGCTATGTCGATGCCCTTAGTTCTCTGACGGATCACCTCATTCCTGACACGATCCCTCTGAGAAACACCGAGCATAGCCCTTTCCATGGCCCGCTGAGCAACCTTTAGCTTGTGGACCAAACGTACCGTAAGTATCCAGGTTTCGGCTCCGTATTTCATGACAGGTAGGACGCACTGATTTATTTTTTTTTCGTCTTAAGGCATTGTGGGATCGACGACGAAAAGACTCAACGTAGCTTTCCCAAAGCTGCCCAACCCAACTGCATTCTTTTATCCACCTCGTCCTCGTTTTGTATATTGTATAGTGTTGTATATTGTTGTAATTCAAATTTAACGATAGTTACACAGAAAGTACCATACATACTCGTGAAGTAGGAAAGATCTGGGTAAGGGTTATACTGTATTAGGCACTAGCTGCGCTCCGTCTGTACCCACTTCTTGGTAGGCATAAATAAAAAAATAATTATTTAATGTATTTCTAAAAAATAAATGATTTTTTTTTTTTCAAAGAAAAGAATTCGAAGTCTATGGTCTATTTGTTTTTTTTCATGTTTTGAATCATACGTTAATTATACAAAACAATATATATTATATTAAAAATACACATAATAATATATACCTAAATACCTTGTTGTGGTAAGCGATGCAGGAGACTCCGGAACGACGCGACCGCATTGGCGCCAGGTTCGTCCACTGATTTGTGTCCGGGTCGTACACTTCCACGCTGTTCATGCATTCCTGGCCGTTGAAACCGCCAGTAATGTATATCTTGTCTAAAAAAATATTACTACCTTTTGATTCAACATATGTTTAAAAGACCCGAGTAGTATTTTTAGTAAGTATTTTTTCATTAAAACTAAACTCAGATCAAAGTTATTATTAGGGTTTCTAGAGCTCATCAGTTCTCTTAGCTAAGATGCAAGTCTTTCACGTCGATCTGTTTCTACAATCGCTAACGCCTCATTTTTTTAGTAATAATGAATAACATTTTATTGACAGTGGTCTTCACATACATTTGTTACTTTTACAATAATGTTTACATTTGTAGAAGAATGTAAACTTGGCTAGGAGGGCGCAGTTTCTCATTTGTTTTAAATTAAGTTAAGAGATATAGAAATACTTGGGTGGCTGCTGCTGTTGCGAGTATTTATGAATAAGTATGAGGATAACGAGTTACCTTCGCGGTAATTGAGGATGTACGAGTTACCTTCATAGATCAGTGGTGCTACTCAGAACTTAACGAGAAAACTCAATTCAAATTTTAGTGACCGAGGCATTATATGATACTTCATAAATAATAACAGTTAATAATGTTGCCAGTTCCTTACTGTCAAGGGCAGCAGCGCTAGCATCAGATCTTTGAGCGTTCATAGGCGCTACAAGAGACCACTGGTTGGTGCGGTGGTTAAATCGTTCAGCGGTGTTCTGACGGTGGTGTCCATCGTAGCCACCCATCGCATATACAGTCTCCCCAAGTACCGCCACGGAGACGTAGCAGCGGCGAGCGTTCATCGGCGCTACCTGATGGATGTTATTTTTATGTTCTTAATTCTATTATGCTCGTACCCAATAATCTTAGGTACATATTAATATGTAAAACCAGCGCATGTGCGGCTTAGTGACAACAATTTGTGTGATCCACAAATTGTTCTCAGTCTCAAGTGTTCTTCATGTCCGTTTCATGTATGTTTGTAAAGTTTCCCGTTTATCGTCGTCGTTATTTATTCGTAGTGCTAGAGTTAAAAAACATTATCTGACTTCAAAAATAGTAGGTGATTCTCAACTTGGAGCTATGCTTTTCTATTTATTACTTTAGAACACAGGTTAACATAACTCGATTTAAAAAAATATTTTTAGTTTGATAAATTTTATAATCTATTTTCCATTTGCTACTATTTAAATTTAAAAGAAAATGTCACCTCACGCCAAGATTTGGAGACTGCATCGAAGCAACGACACGAATTGAAATAGTCCATTCCGTCAAAACCACCGATCACATAGATACAGTAACCTAGGACTGCAGTGCCGTGATATGCTCTAGGTCCAGCTGGGTCTACTTCTTCTACCTGTCAACAATATAAAATATTATTTTTAAATATTTTTTTAATCGAAATGTAGCCAGTTGTTTAGGGGGGTAAAGTACGCTACAAAATGGTCATTAGTATGTTAAAAACTCTCGCCATTTTATTATTAATAATCAGAAACTGACCACATTGATTGAAACTTTTTGTAATACTCTCTTCTTCTCTACCTTAGGTTAAAGCATGAATCATTTTTAATACTCCCCTTCCTCCTATAAGGTATTTTTTCCCGTGAGCTATTGCTCCGTGTTAGGGGACAAAAACAAGTCGCAGGGAGCCAGATGGAGTGCATACGCGGGTGCGGCAGCGATTGAAAACACAATTCATGCAGTTTGGCGGTGACAACTCTAGATAAATGTGCTAGTGCATTATCGTGATGAAAGAACACCTTCTTTGCCAAATGCGACCGTGTCTCTTTAAATTTTCTGTTTAAGCAGCGGTCCAATAACACGATCAGGATGACATCCTTCGCATTCCAAAAAATCGTCATCACGACCTTTCCTGCTGATGGGACCGTCTTCGCCTTTTTATTAGTTTAATTGTGTTTTAGTTTCTGGTGTGTTATGATGAATCCAGGTTTCATCAACTGTGACATCTCGACGCAAAAAGTCTTTCGGATCTCGCAATTAGGCAGTTAAATAAAATGCACGACTAGATTTTATAAATGAAAACATTCTTACCTCAGGTTCTGCCCCGTTTGACATTATGTTAACTGCGATAGAACTTCTAAGCAGGTGTAAAAATACAATGATTTACCTTAATCCAGCGATCAGCTCTTGTATCGTAGGTTTCAATAAATGCCGTTGGCGATCCTCCGCTCCAACCTCCAATAGCAAATAGGACCTAAAAGTACGTAATGAATTACTTAAACATCTTATAATTTCGTCAGTAACTTGTAATTCTTAATGTAAGTACCAGTTCTTTCACTATTATGTTTGCATTGTTTCTTCTTCTCGATACTTATTCAGAGGAAACTATTTCGGGCTGCAATATCCATAGCAAAGATCTATTTCATCTAAAGATTAGTGACTTTAGAAGAATCCGTGAAACTAGTTAAGCTTACTTCATGAGGAACTCGAGGTCGGGCAATCTCTGGCGTTGCGACTTCACCATCTCGTTGAGCAATCATCTCCAGATCGTACAAAAACTTTAAAGTTTCTATAATTATAGGCCTTGATCCTTCGTTCCCGGTAACGTACGGATGGTCCTTAACATTTTCTAAGAAAAACTGTATCAAACAGGAAAAATGTTAATACAGTTAGAGGCAAACCAATTTGTTACACGTTTTGTCGTTTAATATAACAGCCACTAAAACTTTAAAGTCTAATAAGTCTACGTAGTCGGACATAGGCACATAATTAATGCAATTAACAATGTGTAAGCAGTTAAATTTCCCGCTTTCCCATCCCTATTTCATCATTTCTATTGGCGTGAAGATCACCTTCATACCAACGCCTTCATTGAATCATCACTCTTCGTTCAACTTTGGAAAATGGTGAAACCGGTCGGTTTTCTGTGCAAATCATTTACGTGTAAGTAAAAATGTTGGTGAAGTGAAAGTCATAAGTGTTTTCCAAGTCTCACTGCATAGGTTTAAGATACTTATGATATGTGTGTTTACAGTCCCCACAGCTATCGAAGTATCAACTCAAATTCCCTTAACAATTGACGGCCTAGTGTGAGTCGTCAATTTTAACAAGTCGATGTGACAAACTTACCCTACACCCTCTGATTATAATTGACGATTTATTGTTAAAAGTATTGTGACTGGAGAAGTAATCAAAACATTTATCTTCCTTAAACGTTTTTATATTCATTTAAATTATTTTTCTTTATACTTTTATAACCGGTAATTGTGTGGATACATTTCCTACACAACATAGACTGTCATGAAAGAGTCATGTAAATAAAACCGTTAATAAGCCTTATATAATAAAAAATCGGTACTTGTGTATCAAGAAGTCCGAGGCGAATGCTACCCATCAGTTTCACAGTGTGCTGCCAGCGGCTATCTGGATCATAGTTAACCCATCGCAGTACGGCTTCCCATACTACTTCTTCGCTCTTAACATTGAGTTCGTCCTCTAATATGATGGAATTCAACTCTTCAAGCGGCAGGTGTAGAAATTCATCACTTTGAGTTGCCACAGTGACGAAATAACGCAACAGATACCTTCGAGCGTCGGCCTCAAGTTTATAACAGAATACACGTCTGAAATCAAAATAGAAACTAGGCTAGGTAAGGTAGAACATGTTCCAGAACAAAATGGTATGACATTACTTATAAAACATTAATTTAATAAAATGGCATTACAGTATGTCATATTGTCACCTTTTCCAAAGAAGGTTTTGGGTCACCTTTTTAGCCTACTACAACACGGTTGAACTTATGCGCATAATTTATTTAGGATATAAAGGACGGCACTTGAAGTAGCTATCGCCGCTTCTGAACATCTTTTATTGTGCTGAAGTCCCCTGGATACCATCTGCCCTAGAAAGGAAATCCATGAAACCTCGAAGTACCTTGAGTCAACTACGACTTGTGGATGGCCCCTACTTTAAGAGGCCTATGAACATCTGCAACGAGTCAAACCTGCGTTCGTTACAAAGGCAGGAGAATGAGTTTTGGCATAGGTAGCCTCAATCGATGAAAAGCAACGAAGGAATTGCTTGATGCCAGTTGTCTGACAGGGGGTTTTATCACTACGAGCCAGACTATTCCTGCTGGAGACATTAAGAGCGACTGCCATCAGACCTCCACAATCAACTACACGTGGACTTTTAACGTTTCCAAATCCATAACGGTTGCCTGAAATGTTCATGTGGATATCGGGAATGAGGTCTTAATGTTCTATCTAAAGTGCGTAGGGTTCTCATTAAGTTTGCATGTGACTTGTGGCACCCTCCTCTACTTACCGAAATTTTATTATAATAAACACTATAAAATCCTATTCCTCATTTACAGACAACTAGTAAATACAGAATTTTCACTAACCTAGCAAACATCATAATACCAAGACAGTTTTTAGGATTCAGCGAGGCTCTGAGGTGATCACAGCATAGCTGCAGCACGCCAAGGAAAGCGAGGTAGTCAGCAGTCATGAGTAACTCGTGGACGTTGGTGTCGGTGACGTCAATCCGCCGTAAGTACGCGTACTCGATCAGCAGAAGCAGAATCTCAGAGCGCACGCCAGATATTAACACGTCGCTTTGTTCTCGTGAGTGTAGTGTTGTAGTAAACAGTGCTCTGTTGACACACGTTTAAATGTGAAATCTCATGAATTGTATCTACGACCGCTTTGAAAAAGGCTTAGTATTTGCTGCTGGGGAAAATATAATAAAGGGGGAAAATAATTCTATTATTATTTTCCCTATTAAATATCATCCTATTATTGCACCCACCTCATCATATTTCTACATCACCTAAGGTTGATTGGTAGAGAATGCCTCATGAGGCATTCTCTACCAATTTATACCATGGCATTACCCAAACAAATTAAGGGTATATAATATATTGATTCTTTTAGATGAGCTCTTAAGATGAAAATCAGCAGAGCCGAAAGGTTGGCTAATTCTACTGATTATTGTCGGGAGACACTCCGATAAAATACCATATAATACTATACTGAGGTTTTCTCCCTAATCGTTAAGGTGGTTTACAGATACATGTTATTTTTAAAATTATGTAATTGTTCTTTTTTTATTAATGTTAGCGATAATTATTAAGGTGAGGGGATATATACAGGAAGTATGGGCTGCAGGCAGAGAGTATGGCGCGGTGCACTGGGAAGGCGGCGCCGTCGTCCGCACGCACTATCGCGTCGCAGAGAAGGCGGCACTCGCGGAGCCGGTGCAGCGCCTGCATCGCCGCCACCGACATGCACCGACCCGTCTCGCGACCCGCCGTCTGAACCAACAATAACCAAGAAGTCCTATGAACTGGATTGGTTTACTAGACTTTCATAAGTAGTAGTTTTCTAAAGAGATAGTCAACAAAAACTTGGTGAAAACTTTTAAACTTCAGGAGCTTTACAAAAATTTAGTAACATAAATATTGACCCTTTTTAAATAGTCGATTTTGAAATAGTGAAGTTTCTTAAGTATAAACAGAACGGGATACTTGAGTAGAGTTGTGTAGAACTGTAAATGTTTCAATATTTAAACGCAGTCAAGTGAGATTTTAAACACATATTAATCGACAATGTCGAATTGCAAATTGGTACTCAACTCGGCTGAGACAAAATATATAAAATGTATACAGTTTATTTGTGTTTATTTACATGTTTATTTCAATGTTGAAAAAAGCGAAGGTAGGCAGGTACTTGGCAAAAGTTTTGCCAAATGCAAACTTTATCGTAAATCATAAACGCGGTGCGGTCGCCGCGCACCGTCATGGAGGTCAATAAGATACATGGCATAATATAGGTGGAAATTACACTACATTGTATCTTTAAAACCATTCAATGTAGAGTTTTGTGCTTTTTCTTACTTCATATCACATTGACCGAATGTTACCTTTGCAAACAGTGGACCTGTCGCGTATTGCATTCCCTATGCATCAGTACTTACTGTGCTGTTCGGGTCGTTTTCCATTTTAGTGAGACTTTAACGCAAATTCATCATTTTAAATTGTCACACATTAAAAATCGTAAGTGCAAAATAGACGCGTCACTACACAATCGAGATTTAGCTCAATAAATTTATAAAAAATAACAGTAAAAAATAACTCAAAATAGCAAAATCAAGTCATTTGATAAAACATTTTAGGTTAGCAAAAAAATGATATAAGAATGACAGTCATGTCACACCTTTTTTTTCCAGATGACATTACTGGATAACAATATTTTCATTTTCAGCAGTTGTCTTGCTGAAATCGAAAATGTTTGTAACATACTTTTTTTCAACATAAAGGCGTTTGTGTTATTTATAAGACTCGAAGAGTTTGAGGTTAGTAATATGCATGAAAATTTTAAATATTTTCAGAAAATATTTCTTGACAAATATTTTATGTTCCTTCATCGATTTATAATAGTTTAGACATACACAAGTATATGTACATACATAGTTTAAACGTATGCGGAATCCTGGAATAATTCTCTGGATAAGTCATAGAAAGATATACAAGTCGAACACATGTTCTAATAATATATAATAATACATGTACATAGAATAGGGACGTGCATGTCTTAGAATGCCAGTGTGTCAATATTATCCCCAAATATTCAACACTGTGTAGAACTATGTGTAGAACACTGTCTTCCAAAATGCAGACAGCATTTTGGAAGACAGTGTTCTACACATAGTTAGAGAAGAGATTCTGAACTTTCTGTGTAAAATTACTTAGTGACTAGTGTATTACATATTCATAATGTATTAAATCCACTACATGATGTTTCAAGATACATTCGAGTACAGTTATAGATCCACTCACTTAAAGGTTATTCATAACTTAAATCTCTAGGGTGAAACAGTTTACCAGTAAACTAGAGATTAAAGTAAATAATATCTCGTAAACAATGAGAAAATAAGTATCAGGTAAAAACAAAACTCAGGCACGTACATTTAGTTTTTAATAATATAATGTATTGTACAGTTCGTAACAATTATTACAAAATATCATCATCATACTAAAATTATAATTAAAATACTAGAAAACTTAAAAAAATATTTAGGTACATAATTAATTATTATTATATAATTTGTGATTTGCATCTCTTCTAATTAAAATGCATCATAAGTTCAGTGTTAAGGTTCAGTGATGTTCATTTTCTTATTAACCTCCTAAATCTTTGATATTACTTATCTGGTACAGTCCGACGACTAAAGCTTAGTGCTACTTTGTGCTTACATGTTAAAATTATGCTATTTATAATTATGATTCAGAATCAATTTAGAGGGGTGGTGGTTTCCTTAGCTGTGATGCCGTCAGACCTTAGCCGTGACAATATCGACTTGTAGACTCCAGGGGCGAAAGGCAGAACTACACCGCGTTCTTGAATTTCACCTGGAATACGACAAAAAAAAGTCCTTAAAAGTTATGCAATGTCAAGTACAAGATCACAAATATACGCATAAATGCACACGCACCCTCACAGGCACACAACAGCACAGGCACACATACACCCACAGGTAATGCACACGCACCCGCACAGGTACACACACACGCACACGCAATGGACCTGCACCCATTTATACGCTCATGCACACCCACACGCACGAGTACACGCACACGCACATGCACAGGCACACTCACACAAACATACAGGTCGCATGCAAGCTCTCATTTTAAAGTACGAAAGTGTATGGGTGGAGGGATTAGTTACCATCTAGAACCATCTTGGCGGCGATAGCGGTGGGTAAGCCGACGGTCCACGCCATGGCGGTGTGGCGCGAGGGGTCGCCGCGCACGGTCATGGTCACCTCGCGCCGCTCCCTCCTGCCATCAGTCCATGTCACGCCCAGCTCGTGTCGGAGGACCACTAGGTCAGATTCATCTTCACCTGACAAAGTGGAATGTTTTATATGAGAAAACTGATTTTTTAGGTTAAACACACAAAATAGGGACCGACAAAGCATTATCACGCTAACAGCTTTTAAGAGTCCTATATAGGCCTCCCCTTAGAATTTTTTTTAATAAACATTTTATTGTATGTAAATATTATAAATATTCTTTAAGTAATCACTGTTAAAAATATGGACTAAAAACTACAAAATTTGTTACTTTCGAACATGAACAAACTACTTTGTCGTATTTGCAAAAGCTTTTACTTTTTTTAACATTTCATATCTCGAAAGATTTTAAGTATGTTTGTTAAGTCCCCGTATATGATTAATTCCAAGGTTATTAAACAAAAAAAATATATTAAAAGAGTAAATGACAAGTGTATCATATCATTATCAGTTCTCATCTCAGGGGGGAGGGTTAAGGCCATATTTTCCCACACTGTCCGAGTGCGGGTACTGTGTCATATAATTTACCTAATTGCAATCTCTTGCTTAGATAATGGCTAATGGTGTCCAATGGTGTGCCGCACTTCTTAATCTCTGCGTCCGACAATAGACCGAGAGACTCGATGGCCTGTGCCCCCGCGACACCAAGGCGCTCCGCTACCCTCGTCCTTAGGTTCTCGTAGAAGGTTGTTGAGTCTAGGAATCCGCATAGTTGGCAGGCGAATTCGCGCTGAAAATAAACATATTTCAATTCCGAGACTGACATATTTGGTCTTCATTACAAACAGTGCTGGATTTACACATTTGCCGCCTCAAAGCTTTAAAATTTTTGCCGCCCCTACTGACTTCTAAAACTAGATACACAGTTCACAATAAAGTTAATTCCCTTTTTTAGAAAATAACCTAGTTACTAGATTCTTTTTACAACTTTTTTTTTATTTTTAAGCTAAGTAAAACAAAGTTTTATTTTTACTGCACTACTTAAAAGTTTATAAGGTGTGGAGGGCTAAGGAAGATAGGTAGGTAAGGCACGGTACTGCTAACGACTTAGCTCCTGGAGCTGTCTCAGTCGTCGTCTTCACAGTTACCCATGTCGAATTATAGTCTTAAAACTGCTAAATAAAGATATTGCACATTCGATAAACGTTAATAAACGATTTTTATGGCACTCAATTTAACACAAATTTTAAAAACAATATTAAATTGAAATTAATGATAATAAATAAATATTTCGGACATCTCACACACAACGCCAGCTAGTCCCAAACTAAGCAGAACTTGTATTATGGTATTAACCAACTGATATAAATACATAAACAATATTTTTTTGTAAATACATACATATTATACAGAAAATAAAAATTAAGTGCGTTACTATTAATATCTCTATTTGGTGGAGCATGGTTGGCCTAGTGGTGTAAGTGTCCCGTCTCCCCCCCAGGCTCGGCGTAATTTGCTACGCCGATGACACTCTTGTCACAGCCCTTGAGGCAACCTTTCAAGAGGCAGCGCGCCTGGCCACATCAGGAGTCTCCCTGGTCGTCGGGCTCATTGAGGCGCTGGGCTTACGGCTGGTCCTGGAAAAGACGGAGACCCTTCTATTCCATGGGCCCCGTCGTGGGCCGCCCTTCAGCGCCTCAATCGAGGTCAACTCGGTCCTCGTACCGGTCCGGGCCCAGATAAAGTATCTGGGCCTGATACTTGCTCCGAAGCTGATCGACACCGCCTCCGCCTTGGGCGTCTTTTGCCCAATTTAGGCGGAGCCAGAGTCGCGATGAAGCAGTTGTACATGAGGGTTGTCCAGTCTATCGCACTTTACGGTGCACCGGTGTGGGCGGCGGCTCTGACCGACCAGAATAGGGCGCGCCTCTGGCGGTCAGAGCCATACGCGGGTACCGCACCGTATCGACCGAGGCGCCATGCGCCTTGGCCAGAACACCCCCGCGGGATTTGGAGGCGGAAGTGCTCACCGAAGTTTATCGGTAAGTGGCTGACTTCGCCCTCCGCCCGAGGACGTGCGCGAGTGGCGCGAACATACTCGCCGAACCACGATGATGCGTTGGTAGATTCGGCTGGAGACTCCACGTACTGAATTTACCGCCGTGGAGGCGCACCAGCCGGTCATCTTCGAGTGGGCAGGGCGGCAGTACGGGACCCTTTCTTCCCGACTGACGCAGATTCTTTCCAGGCATGGTTGCTTCGTGAAAGCGAGGGTAATATTCCGCCCGTCAGGAAATCGGAGGCGGCTGTTCTACGGATCCGGTACAAGAACACCGCCCCCGGACCAGACCTTGTGTACTGACCCGAGCCCTCGACCACATGTCAGACCACTTCAGGGATGTTTTGGACGCTAGCATGCCGTCCGGACGCTTCCCTGGGAGCTTGAAGAAGCTGATCCAGAAGTCGGTTTCTGCCGTCTGCCGATTCGATCACGGCCTATAGGTCCATCTTGTGGCTGAACGAGGTGGGGTAAGCTGCTTTAGGGTACTTTCTGCCCGCATCGTCCAGCACCTATGCGAGGTGAGCCCCAATCTGTCGGACGTCCATTTCGTATTTTGGGAGGGGCGTCCGACGGTCGATGCCGTATTGCGACTGAGGGCGGTGACCGAAGAGGCAGTTAGCAGTGGTGGCGTGCTGTTGACGGTGTCTGTAGACATCGCCAACAGCACGCCAATTTGTTCCACGGGCCCCGTCGTGGGCCACTCCTTGGCGCCTCCATAGTATTCAACTCGGCCCTCGTACTGGTCGGGGCCAGATGGAGTATCTGGGCCTGATCCTTGAGGTAGGTGGCTCTTCGACGACCGCTTCCGACAACTTGCCCCAAAGCTGGTTGACACTGCCTCCGCTCTTGGATGACTTTTGCCCAGTTTGGGTGGAGCTAGTATCGCAACGATATAACTGTACACGGGAGTTCTCCCGTCTATGCACCGGTGTGGGATCGGCTCTGACCGTCCAAAACATGGCACACCTCTGGTGACCCCAAAGGATTTTGGCGGATAGAATTATGGAGGAACGGGTGTCGTGTCCCTCCAACACAAAAGGAGGATCCTCCGACCAGGCGAGGTGATCATGCCTGGTGGGCCACTGCCCAACAGTTGACGTTGGGATGTTGTATATATGCTAATCGGCGCGAGAATGTCTCTTTCGTGATTCAGGATTAGTAGTTACTCCGTATAGATCGATACGTGTTTTCTTCGTAGTTCAATGTTTCTTCGGTAGATGGCGCTGTTGTATGTTATTCGCTTGCGTTGTATGTGGAAGTCGCTACAGAGTCATACACAGTTACCGCACCGTGTCGACCGAGGCGGCGTGCGCCTTGGCCGGCAAACTCCCGGGATTCAGCCCAGCACACGCTAGTGGTTTATCTCGCATGGGCGGCGCAGTTTCGGGTCTCACTGCAGTCATCAGAGGAGATCTTTCGATACAGGCCGTCATCCGCTTCAGTGGCCAGCCGCAAGGAGGCGACGTCCGCGTGTGCCGTACGTCGCCGTAGAAAGTTAAGCAATTGACGGCGTCCACTTCACTGGGAGGAGGAACTGGGAGGGGTTCAGATAGCGTAATAACGGGTTCCCTGGACCCCTCCTATTTCAGGCGCAGAGTGACACACCATGTGGTTTTAGTCGGTACGATTGCGACATACCGCACCTCCGCAAGCCCCGGTAGGGTGACGGCCCGAGAGGGTTTCCACAAGGCCAAAAAAAAGTGTTTTAAGTGTTCACCACGCTGCTTTCTACTGCCCCAAGTGTCGTGGGTTCAAATCCTTCGTGGAAAAACACTTTGTGCGATTCACAAATTGTTGTCCTGAATTTGAGTGTTCGCTGTATTCGTTTTATGTATGTTTGTAAAGCCCCCCGTGACACAGGACTAATATTCCTAATTCGAGTGTTCTTTTTAAAAAAAAACAGGTGTCCGCAACCTTACTTTTTTTCTGTACCATATTTTTTTTGGGCCAATCTGCCGCCCCCCTAATTTTGCCGCCCCAAGCTTCAGCTTTTTCAGCTTCTATGGTAAATCCGGCCCTGATTACAAATCAATACTATTTTAATATGTAACACTCTCAAAATGTAATTTTCTTTTCTAGTTCTTCTAAATTTATTCTTACATAAGTATATTTTGAGGTAGTGAACTATGTTAAGACTTATTTAACTACTTATCTATATCTATATCATACATATACATACTATACTAATCTACTAATCTTACCCATGTTATTTTAGGACCATCGGGATGCAAGGCCGGATGAGGGTTGGGATCAACTAGACCGAACAATTGCATTGCAATCATAGTTTCAGCAAAACCTGTAAAATGTTAAAGGTTTAAAATTTTTGGTAGCTTGTTCTGCATCAAGAGGTCTCGGGTTCAAATCCCGGGTCGGGCCAAAAAGTGTTTTTGGGATTTTCTTAGGAAACCGTCGGTCCCGGTTGTCATGAACATCTATGGCAATCGTTATTGGGAAGTCAGTGCCCTCAAATATACTGACAACTAGTTCAATCTTCGAGTTTCAGTTCTCCCTTAGGGTTGCGGAGGTCCGATGCCAGTCGCTCCGTCGAAAAACTGAAATTCAGGTAAATCCGGTTGAACTAGTAGCCGACCCCAAATAAACTTGGGACTAAAGGCTCGGAAGAAGGTAGCTTGTTCTGCATGTATCAGCTATATCTATAGACACAAATAAATATAATTGTAGTGTCTGTGTGTAATATCAAATGATAAGTTTTTAATTAAACACATGACTCGGAACCCTTATAGATTCGTCATGTCGGTCCGTCCGTCTATCCTCGACCTACCGCCCAAACGGTTGGTGATGGAGAGATAAAAAGTTGCATGAATATCTGTTAAAAGTGCTACAATAAAATTAAGAAAAATATTATTTATGTTAGGTACCACCCCTACACGTAAAGTGGGGATGGTTTACTTTTGTACACACATATTCATGCAAAGTTTCATCTTTCTAGCACCAACCGTTTAGCCAATAAGCCGAGGACGGCCGGACGGACTGACTTGACGAATCAATAAGGGTTCCGAATCATGAAATACGGATCCCTAAAAAGAAACCTAAAAAACTATTTCATATAAAACGATTAAATAAAACTAAAACTTCCAAAACTAGCATAAAAATCTAATGTTATATAATCTTCAAAAGATACCTTTATATCTGATAGTTCCTCTGAACATGGTGTGCGCATCTTCGATACCATACAGCGAGGCGTACTTGGTGCTGTCCCTGTTAGGGAACCCTTCGAACGCGAATCCGGGGAGGAAGTTCAACTCACGAGCCACCGACATCAGCTCTCCTCCACTCAAGACCTCCACGATCTAGAAATCATACAAAATATGACATTCTTATGTATGTGTTGTGTGAAAAGAACCCTTTTTAAATATTCCTTGGCAAATAACTTGACGTTAGTAATTTAATTCCAAATAATTTGACGTTAATAGATAATTTATTTGATTAACCTATATGATTCCCAAGTTGATTTCAGATAATCTACCGGTTGAACCGGTTTTAGAGCAACATCAAGATTGAATAACAATAATGGACTAGTTGTCAATATATTTGAAGAGCACTGACTTCCCAGTAACAATTGGCATAGTTGTTCGTGACGACTGGAACCGACGGTTTAACATGCTCTCTGAGTCACACCGTCAACTTCAACACTTTGCTGTTATTAAGAATTTCTTGTAAGAAAAACCCAATAACATCTTTGGCCCGATCAAGAAATCCAACCAAAGACCTCTCGATCCTCCTACGTTTTTTTTTTAAATTGGTTATCATTCATTTAGACTAAAATATACATAATTTACCTGTCCCTTGCTTAAATATTTAGCACCAGATATCGTATTGAGTAGTACACCACGGGGGCTCCATGAGAATTTGTATCTAAGCGCGTTGTCACTGAACTCAGGCGCCGGTATACCTAAAGTAATTATTTTTGATTTATTCATCTTTATTATACACATCTGAACAGATAATAACCAAATTAATTCTTGATGTCTGATACACAATGCATTATGGGTACTCGACAACTCATATAAATATAACATGAATATACTTTTCTTTGGAAATATATACATACATATAAAACATAGACAAGTAAAATAAAAAAATTTAAGAAACTCCGGCAGATTGGACTGATTTCCATTGAAAATATCTAAGAACACTCCCGACTAATTCACCTTTCAAACAAAAAAAAACATCAAAACCGGTTCATCCGTTCGGGAGTTACCACAGACAGACACACACAGACACGTCAAACCTACAGCACCCCGTCGTTTTGCGTCGGGGGTTAAAAACACGAATTGTGAACCATATATTTACAACCACATTTGCAATCAATCGTCTAATGCCAAATATATTTAAAAGAGTATGTCATAACTGCCATGGAAGATGGGTAAACCTTTGGTGTGGGACACAACATGCATGGAGACCCTCGCGCCTTCACATCTACCAAGTACAGCTGGTTATGCCGGCGCTGCTGCTGAATCAGCGGAAAACCTCAAACGGCGTAAATACCAACAATTTGGAGGTATATGATATATAATATGCTTTAAATATTCTATGTTAAATTAATAATAATAAAAATAAAATATATTTTCGGACATCTTAGACACAACGTCATCTAGTCCCACACTAAGCAGAGCTTGTATTATGGGTACTAAACAATTAAAATATAATCATTTTTTTTTGTAAATACATACATACATATTATACATATAAAACACCCAGACTCCGAAACAAATATTTGTGGATCACACAAATAATTGGTCTGACCTGGGAATCGAACCCGAGACCTCTTGATCAGCAGCCGCATACGCTTATCACTAGACCAACAAGGCAGTCAAGTAATTATTCTTTTAATATAATTTTAATTTAGATGGTACTCATTACCCTTTTGTTAGCAGTGATTACCTGTAACTGAATGAGTGCAGAGCATTTTTTTTATATTCATATGTGATATTAGTAAACACACACAGTTTTTGTAAAGCATCCTTTAAAATAGCCAAGTCAACCAAGAGCTACGATGCATAACTGGAATTATAAAATGGGGTAGCGTAGTGGGTAACTAACATAATAATGCTTATTACCTTGATAGTGACGCACCATTACGCTGATTTGACCTCTAGCCTTTATTATTTCCAGGATTATTTAGGGTCGGCTACTAGTGAAAACGGTTTCACCTGTGTCAGATTTTATACGGAGCGACTGGCACCGGACCTTTGCAACCCTGAGGGCGACTGAATGCGAAAGTTGAACTAGATATCATAGTCATTTGAGGGCACTGCTTCCCCATAATGATTGTCATAGATGTCCATGACAATCGGGACCGACGGCGTTACGTGTTATTCGAGGTACGGGTGTGAAACACCGCCAGCTTCTATAGTCCGGGTTGTTATTAAGAATTTCTTATAAAAAAAAATCAACAACACTATAGGCCCGATCCGAGGACCGAACCCGGGACCTCTTAATCAGTAGTCGCATACGCTAACCACTAGACCAACGAGGCAGTATTTACGCTCATTAATTTACACATTGCGCTTGCTTCTCTACCAAAAAAATATGTATCCTAAATTCGTTATCAAAACCTTTAACAAAAGAAAATGAAGATATATATTTACTTACCTCCACAGTAAGAAACGAAAGAGTCGATTCTGCCCCCGTGGCTCTGTATATCGTGAATGCACTCCAAAGCCAGAAGATGGTCGATACCAGGGTCCAAACCTACCTCGTTCAGTAAAGTAATGTTGGCCTCTTTTGCACTAAAATAATTTAAGATAGAAATAATTTTATCTGATATACTACTAAATAATTGATATGAAAATGTAGAGCTTAAAGCTACCAACGATGCCAACTTTCAACTTTTTATACTTAAGGCCGCTGCATACGTGATGGGATTTAACACGGACGGAACGGGAAGTTTTGCAAACATTGTTACATACAACATGTATATGGAAATGCATACTTCACGGAGACACGGACGGGGCGGAACGTGGCACGCACGGGACGTGCTAAATATCGTCGACGACGATGTTTAGCACGGCAATAGCAATTAAAGTTAATTCTTGAAATGAAAAATACATCTTTCCTTGTTTACAACACTAACACGTTAGATCCGAGTCACAGTCACGGTGCGTATGCATTTAAATCACGTTCCCGTTTATAACGAGGACACCACGTCCACGTCCCGTCCGTGTTAAATCCCGTCACGTATGCAGCGGCCTTTAAAAACTAGGCAAACTTAAATTTGTAATTTTAAAAAAAATCTCGTGTAACTCTTTTGTGAAAATTTAAAACGGTTTATTTACAAGCTCTTTACATAATTTTAATTACATTTAATAGAGTTACGGAGAAGATGTGCAGTATAGTGTATAGTGTAAAGCATAATTCACACTTACTCAATATGTATGCACTTTACACCGAAGTGATGGTCATCCTCTTTATAATTTATGTTAATATAATATGATAAGGCAATGAACGTGGGAAAGTGTTGTTAGAGATTGAGAAAATCTTTTCCTTACGCTTTATGCAGCTCTTGAACTTCAGGCCTCACGTATGACGCGGTGACCATGTGAGCGCCGGTATTTAGACATGCCTTTGCAACAGCCCCGTGTAATTCATATGGCAGTAAAGACACAACTACCCTCGCCTTAGATGCGATCGAGTTGAGAGCGGACTCGTCCGTAGCATCGATGTACTCGGAGGACACATCGTAACGCAATGCTAAAGCATCAGCTTCTTCCCTTACGGCTGACGCTGAAATCATTTTTGATGGTCAGCATTCATTGCCAACTCACATGATACAAGAAACATGACTTTATCTTTTTAAATCTTCGATCAAAAATAGTTGAATGATTATTTATCATTGATATAAAAGCAACTATATGTACTTGGCCACACTTCGGTGTTGGACATTGTGGTGCAACACTGCGGAGTGTTTTGTACATCGAATCAAAATTTGAGATACCTGTACCGAACTATTCGAATTTTTGAAGCGTAGATAAATGAACTTATTTGTACTAATTCACTTATATTTTTTTATTTATCAAGCATATTATGCGTCAAAATAAGGTTAAAGCATTCATGTCAAGTGATTTTCGACTTTTATTTATTACCTACCTTAAAGGTACTTGTTTAGATTGAAATAAAATATATATTTCAGTGAAAATATGCACATACCTATGGTGACAGCAACATTTTTGTCCCTCGCTAAGTATTCCACTACCGGACCGGCCACCAAGCCAGAGCCAAGAATAACGACTGGAGATTGTTGAGCATTACCTTCCACTTTATGTCGGGATCGTCTGGAATTTTAATGTTTGTTATATTTTACACTAGCTGTTGCACGCGGTGCCGACCATGCGTTCTGTTGACTTGATACATATATTTTGGTTAATTACACAGTATCTTTCAGATATATGCATTTGATATTAGTTTTCATCTAAATCCTTTCAGTCATGTTTTGAGTGAAAGTGTGACTAACATCCATACATCCATTCTCATTAACTTTTGTAAATACATTCTTATTATGTATATATTTACAAAAAAAAGTATGATTATTTATTTCTATCAATTGTTTAGTACCCATAACATAAGGTCTGCTTAGTTTGGGACTAGATGACGTGTAAAATGTCCGAGATATTTATTATTATTTTCATTATTTTATTTTACAAATATCTACTCTACATTCAATTTAGGTATTCATTTCGGAATGCTCGCTATATCTTCCTTCTTCTTTATTAATCATCTTTTATTACATTTAATGTTTGATATAATTTGTGTATTTCTACCTACCAACTAGCATGGGTAATTGGGTACTACATTATTGATGTAAATATTTATATCAGCTGTGGTAAAATATTATTATTGTAATCATAATCAGTTGGATGCTTTCGCTATAATAAGTATTATACCAACACTTATACAAAACAGTTTATCAAACTCTTAGCAATAAACCTTATCACCTTGTTTACACACCTCAATAATTGTCAGTTAGAAGGAGGGAAATAATTATGATGCCTTATGTAAATAGATATCCATTTCCAAAGAATATAAAGCATACTAAATTAGGTAGTAGAGTTGCTGGTTTTAGTACGAACTGACCGGTTCTACCCTTCAATACATGTAGTATGCTCAATGCAATATAGTATGGGTCACCATGCTATTAGGGGTTAAAGTTTGAAATTGCCGATTTGTACTAAACAATATATTTATTTAATCAAAATATCTACCATTATTATCCATACATTGCTGCCATCTAATAGGAATGTTATTTATGCCTTTGCGATAGAACTCTAGTGATCTAGATTCTATAAACTGTGTGAAAGCTTTTAGTCAAGTCAAGAAAACTTTTTATCTTCGTTCTTTAAATCAAAATTTCCATCACGAAAGCATTTAAACTGAAATCGCACGGTGCGTTCATTAGCAGTCTCCTCTCTAAACGCAACATTGATATTGCGAGCTGTTTCTGCAGCGTTAGTTCCGCGTCGGAACTCGTTTTCAAAAATCACTCGGAATTTAGAAATATCCATCTTTCTTGTCTAAGTTGAATAAAAAAAAACAACTAAAGTCGATAATCGAATGTTGCACATTTTTAAAAGAAGAACCTCATAGGTACGATTTGAAAAAAGTTTTACTCAAAAATCTGTAACAATGAAGGTTCTATGTCAATTAGAAGTACCTTTTATAATAAAACGGTAATTTCATACTTTGACCCCTATTATATTGCTTGCAATGAGTATAGCTATAACGAGTATGACCACAACTTTTGGATTCAACTCATGCTTTCCAACAAGAGGAGCCACTTTGACGGGCTCATAAATAAATAAAAAAGTCGAATAGACTTTTTTATTTATTTAAGTATATTTTTATTTATACTATGATAAACACACTTTAAATAAATTTGCAAGACACCAACAGCTCCTTTTATTAAAAATATACTAGTTTTTTTTTGTAGTTGAAATCTTTGAATTTAGAAGTAACTTACGTATTATTCGCCATCCTGAGTTCGTTTATGTATTCAAATGGAGGAGTTAGCTTGCCGTTGCTGGTGATAATAGCCTGATAGATAACATAACGATTTGTATAAACAAATTTTTATTACATGATTATGATAAAGAACAAGTAAATGAATATAAATACATACAGTGTGCATCACAATGTTGACTAAATAATATTATATAAACACATAAGATCGCCTAGCGGTGAAATTATTGCGATCATTTTGAATGCTGGTTATTGAATTAAGAGAGCTGAATTCAATAACCAGCATAACTCGACCTGGCATTGTTAAGACTTTTCGATCATGAGAAGTCAAAATATATATTAAAAACACTTTCGAATCTATATATGATCAAAGCTGGACATCTATAGTGTTATGAGACAGTCTTAATCTACTACTTCATTAAATTATTGATTAATAGTTTCTATTTTCTGCATGCATTGAAATGAGTCTGCGGAAAAATAAATGTAGTTTAAATTAACTTTACAAACTAAGTTTATTAGATCATAGCTTAACTACTTCCATAAACATCCTTACTAAGGGGAGTATTATTAACCAAATAAACGTCGATATCAGTAGAAATGAAAAAATAGAGCAAACGTCAGTTCTACCCAAGACAGACGTATAGAAGTGCATCTTAAAAAAGTTAAAAGAAGTCTTACCCCTTGAACTACTGGTGAAAAATCATGTTCCTCCAGTGGCTTAGTTGCGTCAGATTTTATGATATCCTCAGCATATGGTAAAAGCAAGTCCCCAAAGAAATCAGTTGACTCCCTCGGTAGTTGTGTAGGCATGTTATCGATGGAACACACTAACACGCCTGGACCTTTGAAACTAAAATAAAAGTAAGGCAAACGTAACACCCATTATGATGTTGAGAATGGTATGGCATAAGTTTGTATGATAATGTATGGCACGGTACCTAAATTTGTTTTCTGTTTTTTACTTTACATCAATTTTCCACACGTTAATATAAAAAAATCGTCAGCAGTAACAAAACGGTATTATTATTGTTTTTGATGGTTTAATGAAATAAAATAAAGAATATAATAACACAAGAAATCTTTTCAATAAAGAAGTTACTGTGGTTTATAATATCAAATGTCGGCAGTTGGTGGAACTTGTTCAAATACATTCTTGAAAGTAAACTCAGATGTACGTTATTCTACTATTTAAAATTATAGAATAAAGTACTAGTGAGCTTAATTTGAAGAACCAAGTTATTTTGGGCCGATTTTTATCTCTTACTTTATTAGGAACTGTTGACCTTTATAATTTTCAATTTGAAATTCCTATTTCTATGAGCATAGGTCAAACCATTTTGAAAAAAATCTTAGTAAACTAGTACTAAACAAACCTTTTGGTGTCCTTGTTCCTATCAGCATCGTATAAACAGAAGGGTGTGTCGATGGTGGTACATTCGTTCATAAACTCGATAGAACCGCCTGGATCCGCCGAAATATCGCATATAGCTAACATTCTGAAAGTTGTTGTTAGTTGTTATACATATTATATTGAATATTTGTGATAATACATACAATAATTCATTTGTACTTTTAGTTGCTTATATAGTTTGTTAATTATTCTTAATGAGATGTATAAAAATAAAAACTCTCGTTCAGCATATTGCTAGACCCGAGTCCGGCGGTAATTTTGTTCGACCGAACTAAACCAAATTCCTTTTTGGATGCATTGTATTAACAGTTTAACTAATATTTCTTCTGTTATGCTATTTTCTTTGTTTATTAAACTAGGAAGTAAGTTTATTCATATTTTTTTGAAACTTTCACGACATGAAATGGACTATTACCTGTGTGGTAAAGCTGGTGCTCCTACACTCTTCGGTAGCCAGGGCGTATGTGTAGGTAGTAATAAATGCTTTGCATTAGGAATCGTCAGTAACTTAGGACTACCAACAGCCCAGTAGATACAGTTTACAAGAACTGATGTGTACGGTGCAATCTGTTATGAAAATTGAAAAGTTTATTAGCATATTGTATAATGTATGTCTCAGCTTAAGAAATATTTTCTGATAGGATACTTTATATGTATATGTAATGGGCCCGGTAAACGATCAAATTTGTTTGACAAATTTACGTGTTTGTCAAATTATTTGATCGTGTGCTGCTGTGTTTGACGCGTTTGTCAAACAAATTTGATCGTTTACAGGGCTCTTTTGACGTAAACGTGGTGTTTGACCAACAAATTTGTCAAACAAATTTGATCGTTTACAGGGCTCTTTTGACGTAAACGTGGTGTTTGACCAACAAATTTGTCAAACAAATTTGATCGTTTACCGGGCCCTTTTAATACATACATATTATTATGTACAAATATATATGACCTGTAATTGTAACCGAAGAACAAGTCAAATTGAATGACACCTACAGGCACATACTCTTAATTTTCTAACGGATGAAAAAAAGCAGGAGGTTCTCAATTCGACGCACATACTCGTATATACTTTTTAAAGAATCGCCGGGTTTTGATAATTCTTTTTTTTATTGGAAAGGGTATACTTTGAAGTTGGTGCGAAATAAATTAGGAGTAAGAATTCTAACCCTAAGGGTAGAAAAACTAATGTGAGCATGCCTAAACAACTTTCAGTCGCCGCTAAACATAAAAAATTATAATATAATTACATAAAGCGTGATGACACGCCCTTATTTGGTAATTTTATTTAGTTATTTCTTTAAAGTTATCATCAGGAATATAAATCCAATGTTGCGGGGGACTTTACAAATCAACATAAAACGAACCCAAAGAACACCCAGACTCCGAACAAAAATCATCAATCAAGCTTAAGCCACTACGCCAACCGTGTAGTTATCTTTGTTTATAGATTGTTTAGCGCCGACACGAAATTAGTTAGGTATGCTTGCATTAGTTTAATAAGTTAGTTATTTAGGTTATGGAATAATAGTCCATTATTTACTGCCTTTCAGTTTAATTGACGGTTTAATTTTTGCATTTTTTTTACAAAAACGATTGTTTATAATATTGACGTTGTAAATTTATTGACAATGGAAATGTAGTGATAAATAGTTTTTAAAAAAATAATCACCGAAAGGCTGGTAAAACCTAACTAACTGTTCACTGATTACTTAGATTGCCTTTGATAGAATATTGATACAAAGTATATTAAAGTTTCAAAAAAAATTATGTTATCTACATGACCTATAACAATAAAGATTGTCGAACGCGTGTTTATAAATGTGCCAATGGATTTTATTTTACCTTCTACTTGTATACCTATACACACACACACACACACACACAAACAAATATACTGTACTTCTGCATACTATTGCTTAACTGCATGATGAAGTAGTACTTAAGCAAATATGATCAATTAATTATTATAATTCTTTGGATTCATTCCAAAATCATGGTTTTTACTTTTATGATTATTGTTTAGATACTCAAATGAAACGTCATAGCCAAGTGACCTCAGGTGATTGGAAACAATCACTGAGTCCCTAGATCAATCATCATCAGTACCTAGATGGGTGACCGTTTGAGGCATCATATATGTCATGATCATTTCCGTGATTCGGAGGTCACGTCAAGCAGAGAAAACATTAAAAATTACACCGTTGAAAGGGTTTCTAGATATTTAATAAATAATGTCTAACCTTTTGTGCGAACGTGGAGATGTAGCGCTCAGGAAATTCTTCATACTCTTCTGCATCGTATCCTCCTCCGTTCTTTCTTTCTAAGTGATGTCTTCTGCGTACCTCACATCCATAGATTTTGTTTGGATCTAAACGCATCACTTTGCCTATTAATTGGATTGAGTAACAATTTGTATGTAGGTTACGGCACAACACAATACATCAACATAAAACAAAATTTCAAGTTTATTAGAACGTTGATTCAAGTAATTACATACATCACTAGCTAATCCACGTGGCTCCGCTCGCATCCGTGTCATTTATTATTACTAGGGCTCGGAATACATAAGAAAGAATACATAAAATTAAACTACCGTTTAATTTTATGTACTTGCAGAAATAAAGTCAACGTAAGCATAACATGGATAAACCATAACATAAAATTTGCAATACTGATTATTCCAAAATGTTCTTCAATAAAGGTTAGATTACGTCGAAGGTTAGGATTTTGCAATACTTCTTTCACTTTCTTTATAGATTGTACTTCTTCATCATGAAATAAAGAAAGAATATGTGATATTTCATTAAAATATTTTTTATAGTAAAAAGCAGCTTCTAGCCATGTACCCCACCGAGTTATAACTGGCTCTGGAGGCAAGGGCATATAGTTTTTACAATCTCTGAAAATAGTAAGTTCCCCGGGATTTCACAGGCATACTATTGATGTCACAAAATCGCAAGTACATAAAATTAAACTACC
The DNA here is from genome assembly GCA_932526445.1 of Phragmatobia fuliginosa. Taxonomy (NCBI): domain Eukaryota; kingdom Metazoa; phylum Arthropoda; class Insecta; order Lepidoptera; family Erebidae; genus Phragmatobia; species Phragmatobia fuliginosa. Next base: position 5,528,296 of record OW052064.1, on the reverse strand, counting down.
TATTCCGACCTATAATTATTACCTATATCTTCGCGTTATAAAAAAAAGTTGACACAAAATGTCATATGAATCGATCAAGCTGGTTCGGTGAATCCTTACCCTTCAGTACTAATATTTTAAATGCGAAAGGAACTGTGGCTACCTGTTCAAATGTTTCACTCCAAAGCTACTTGAAGGATTTAAATGTGGTACACATAGTCTAGAGCCTGAGAAAGGACATACAACTTTTTACAGCGATAACGGACATACACGCGGGTGGAGCCGCCGGCGAAAGCTAGTTCTGTATATATACCTCTAAGATTTATTTCAAGCATGAAGTAATTGGGTCACACACATTTTTATACCTCTTAAAAGCTTTCTGTGAGGTACTAAGTGGGAAAAAAGCGATAAATGATTGACAGATTTATTAAATATTCTTTACATTCATGATTTGATCGATTTTTTTTGTTTAATTGCTAATTTTGCAATGCTTATTTAATTCTAAACATATATGTTAAAGTTTAATATGTGACATACTTCCATGGTCGGCCACTTTACGTAAATTCTCCGGCGTCACGAATTCGAAAGGTAGTTCTTGAAAGATTTCTTGACTTCCCTAGAAAAAAAAAAAACTTATACAGCAAAGATTCATCAAAAAATTGTGAACTTAGATATAACTATTATAACTGTTTATAGATTTTATTCAAGAACTTGCTAGAATTAAGAAAAAGAAATAAAAATCAAATCGGTTTAAAATGTAATCAATCGGCTTCCATCTCGTAAATGTGAAATTTCCGAGTTAAAGTTTAAATTTACTTTTAATTTTTATTCCTATAAAAAAACTCAATATATGTGTATACAGCCACATTTTATTTAATATATTTTTATGAAATGTGTTATATATTATTAGATAATTTGCATCATAGAATAGATAAGTTGATTATTTCTTTTAAACGTTAAAAGCGGTCGAAAGCACGTGTTTTTTTTTTGTAAGCGGGCAATGTAGCCACAGAGAAAAATTAGGAAACCAGACCCCGAGCTCTTAACATGTTCACAGTCCTATGAGCCCACTGTGGGCTCACGTCATGTCAGTCTTTGGCAATATCAAATCATCATCAGCATATTGCAGTCCACTACTGAACATACCACTCTGATCGATTCTGGGCTTCTCGAATCCAGTTCCTGCCAGCCACCATGCGCAAGTCATCACTCCTATTAGCCTGTGGGCGTCCAACACTACGTTTGACTAGATGGGGTTCCCAATCAGAACTCTTATACCCTAAAGGTCAGTTTTGCGGCTAGTATGCCCGGTCCACTGCCACTTCAGATTGCTAATTCAATGAGCTATATCGATAACCTTATTTCTCTGCCGGATAAACTCACCTCTCTCCACCACTCTTTTGATACCAACCCTCAGAGAAATACCAAGGATAGCCCCTTCCATAGCAAGCTGAGCGACTTTGAGCTTGTGGACCAACCGTACCTTAGGTGTCCACGTATCGGCTCCGTATGTCATGAGAGGACGCACTGATTAAATCATTCACCTTTAGGCACAGTAGGCTTGAAGACGAGAAGACTCGACGTAGGTTTTTAAATACTGGGATGAGCTAGCTGAATTCCTTCATTCACCTTTTGTTCGAAGTTGTTTCTACCCAACCACAACGTCTACCAAAGCTAGACATATTTTTGAGCTACCCTGAAAACGGCAGCGTGTACCGTAACAGTCTTCGGTAGTATATGTACATTGAACATGACCTTGTTTTTGTCCAAGTTAAAAATTAATTAAAACAGTTTTTTGTCACTAGTTACCTAAGTTTTAATTCAGGCTTTGGAAGCGCGTAGCGTGCATAAATATGAAAATAACATTTAATGAGATAATATAATGGTTGACTCGATAGAAATTTCAAAGGATATCATATAGGATCAAAATACTCTAGAGAAGTAAAGTAGGAGCTCATGCTGGTGAGAAGAACATACCAGTTTTGGTAGCTGCTACATCAGCTTTGATGGCCCTCAACGCAAGTTGTGCGTTCCCGAGGCATTGCACATTAACAATTATTGAAATATATTTACATTATTGAAATATACTTATAAATATGTACTGCTAGAAGTGGACTCACAAAGGCTGTTGAAGACGACAATTTATTTACAAAGTTGTGGTGAAAAGGACCTTTCATTGAAGTTTTTAAGGGCTTTAACTAATAAACAAACATTTATTTCATACTAAGCTTATTAGTGAAAGCTAAGATTGCTTGCTTAGAAGCTTGAGATAGTCCAAAAATGGACTGTAAACAAATGACGTTAAAGTATACAATCCGACAACAAATTTTAGGGAAAAGTTACAATGAATGTAAACATCGGTAAATAAAATTTGTACGTATTCTAATAATTCAAACTTAAGTGCTGTAGACGAGGTGGCCGAGTGGTTAAGGCGTTGGACTGCTAATCCAATGTGCTCTGCACGCGTGGGTTCGAATCCCATCCTCGTCGGTATCTTTTTGATGATTCTATACTTCATAAATGATGAGCATAGTTTTTACTTTTTAAACGATTGTGTTATTAATGAACCTTATTTATTAAAATTTACAAACATGCTTATAATGTACTATAGGTACTTACACATCTCATGGGTGATAAGATAATGATGGTGTGATGTCTGAAACACTTCATTTTCCAACTATAATTTAATGGAACAGACCATACGGGTGATAAAAATGACTCTATTCGCATTCTGATAAGCCTTAATATTTTCTATGTCGTTTACGTAGGTTTACCTGAGAGACATTGCCAGATCCAGTGAAGACGAATGTAAGTGGTCCTAAAGATTTAGGCATCATGCCGAGCGACACTTCATAGCCGGCGTCCCGGATTGCTTGACGAGCCATCATTGAGTTGCGATAGTTGTGGGCTGGACCTATGTGCTGATAAATTAATTACAGTTTAATAATGTAATAAATACTTTATCGCATTAAATCTCTATATTTTGTAAAGTTATTACACATAATATCTAATAACAATAAATATTCCTCACATCAGACACAACGCCAAAATTTTTTTCGTAACTACATCTATAATATAAAACATTTGGTCCGACCGAATCGAATCTGGAACCTCAAGCAGAATACGCTACGACTGCGCCGCTACCAATATCATACGCCATCAACACAGAATGACCTAGGTATCTATGTATGTCTACCCTATTTGTTTATCAGGAAATTTGTTCTTATTTTTATGCTACAATTGAGGATAAATCTTGTAACTGTAACTAAAAATTAACTAGCTTAAATCATAAATATTGTAGATGAAACATTGAATGAAACAAACAATGAAGCAAAAATACAATAATAATGCACCATTTAGCTTCAACACACACACAGCTTCAAAAGTTCTTTGTAACCATCCGCGCTATCTCATCAGTTCGTGTTGGTCTACATATCGTTAGTTTATATAAAGATTACATACGATAACAAAATATTCACGGCGAATTATTATTTTATGTATGTCACTACAGTCACGCGATTATCATTGTAGGTGTTCTATATTGTTCCTTGAGGTCAACTTAGCATGAAGGTAGAGACTTTGGGAGACGTTTGTGAAAACGGCCTTTAATAATGATTACTTTTTTATTATAGTAAGTAATAATCGTTTATGTAACCATAAATGTACATTTTTTAAGAACATTAAGAAAGAAAGGACGTTGCAATCCGGCGAAGCATACAGTATCATGGGCACTTTTGCACCGGGAATGACGCTGGGTAGGTTTTTGTAAATGGCATAAAATGTTTAAATTTCATTTATGTATAAATTTTAAAAGTAAATGAACTACGAAATAAAAGAACAATATCATTTGGATTTTTCTTTTCTTTTAATTCTTTCAAATCTTAGTGTTTTCATGGTCATTAAATGACATTTTACGCAGTCATTAAAGCGTAACGTTTAACTTGGTATAAAATTCAACATTTGTAAAACTGTACACTTTTAGAGTTTGTGACAGTTTTTTAAAAGTGCCACTCATCCTAAACCAATGTTTTAATAATAGAATCAACGGAAAAATATCCAAAACTACCCTTCAATAATGACGTTTCGACTTTAAAGTAAAATTAAATAAAACTTACCATGAAAGGTGTGTGGTGCCCAAGAGCGAGCAGCCTCAGACCAAGACCGTGCAGGATATTAATCATACCCGCTACTCCTGCGTATTTGCCAAACGCCACCACACGGTTTCCAGAATCGTCCATTAGCTTTTCATAGTCTAACAATCTGATTTTCTGAAAGAACAGAAGCATTTTCATATTTTGTAAAGAAATTGATGTGGAGAAATGAATTTTGTTTGTGTCCGTTTCATATATGTTTGTAGTTTTCCGCGACACAGGTTTTACTCCAAAACAGATCTTACAAGTGAGATCCTGACAAATTGTCGTGACTTTAATTTAGAATGACATTTTAAGCATTTTTGTCGGTCTGCTTTGGGTTTGCAGTTGTGAATGTGTTTAATCTGTAAAACCGTACATTATCTTAATCTTATTTAACCTTGATTGTGACCTAATTTTGTATCCCAAAAAAAACTAAAATGTATTAAATACTTACTTGATAAAACATTTTTTAGTACAAGATAAATATGCAATGCGTAAGAATAATATCTACGCAGTAAAAAACACGTATTCATTTATGATATTGAAAATGGTCTTAATTAACAAAACCACTACGGTGAAAAATATTTTGTCATACCATTTTGAATGTAGCATACAGTGATTAAAATATACCTTAATAAATTAACATGCTAATTACCTTTGCCAAGATGGCATCCAACATAGGCATATTTGCCTCCTGAGCTTTTATAGTATGAGAAAAGAAGCAATAGGTTTTGTTGGGTATAAGAAGGTCGATGGGTGTTTGTTTCACGCCGAATATCACATTTGCCTCGCTAATATCTTCCTGGACAATGGCTCCTGCACTTATGTACGCCTATAAAAAGAACAATAAAAATCAATAATTTTACTTTCCCTCTCGAAAACTATTGGGTGCCAACGACTTTATTCATTGCAAACCTATTTTTATTTAAAGTACCTAAAAGAAGAGTATAACAAAGTTTGCGCTCTTGTAAAAGGAATTGTAAGTGAATTTATGAAGTCGCTTTCGTATGAATATTAAGTAATTCTAATAATAGCCAGATGAGCTTGGAATGCAACAAGGTAACGTCTTTTCCCAAGTTTTTGAGAAAATAAATCTATACCTAGTAACCCCCGACGCAAAAACGAGTGTGTCTCTATGTCTCTCTCTCTCTCTCTCTGTGTGTGTGTGTGTGTGTTTGTGCGTCTGTCTGTCTGACACACCGTAGCTCAGAAACGTATGAACAAATTTTCATTTGTTGATGTTTTGTTTGAAAAGTGAATTAGTCGGGAGTGCTCATAAATGTTTAATGAAAATCGGTCCAATCTTTCGGGGGGTTTTTAGACTATAATTTCTAATTTATTGTAATAAATTTTGTAGTACATTTAATGTTATATCCTTTTACACGCAAAATTTAATGTAATAAATATTGTAGCTAATGTTAAGAAAAACAGTTTTCTAAGTAATTTTTAAATTTCTTTTTTAGAGCCTGCCTTAAGGTAAGTAAAGGAGCTACTGCAGAGTGTCTAATGAGGCTTTGCACTCTTTCTACCGTATCTATTTCACACAGACCTATATGTACATACCTGCATCGGATAAGCCCTACGATTGGATGGCTGTACAATAACTTTGACACCTTGCCTCACCAACCGATTCACGTTGGCCGGCGAAAACGGTGCCCGTCTCTCCCATACTGATTGATCTTCTCTGCGTATTGCAATTATACGGTTATTCTGCAAAAAAAAATACGTCAGTTTTTAAGATTTAATTTTCCCCAAAGCATAAACAATTTTACTCGTAGTAGGTGTAAGTACGAAAACTCCTGGGAGTAGATAAAAGACATAATTAATATGATCGTAGTATAATACTGAGAGGAATAAACCTTAAATAAACTTGCGAAACAATTAAATGTTGCTTCTTCAAAAATAGTTTACTCCACATGAAACTAAAGCACGAATGGGCTGGCTCGACTGGGGCAGTACTACCCTCACACCAGTGCTGGATTTACACATTTGCCGCCCCAAAGCTTTAAAATTTTTGCCGCCCCTCCTGGCTCCTAACATTAGATACACTGTTCATAATAAAGTTCTTCCGTTCTGCCGTAGCATTTCATGCTCATGATCCGGCGCTGTCCCTTCGCTATCCCGACCGACAGAATGAATTCGGTCGTAGACCATAGTATCCATGTCGGCCCTTATGTCAAAGGGTGGAGATCCCGCCAGGATCGTCGCTGCCTCATGCGAAATCGTACGGTAGCCCCGTACGATTCGAATGGCTATCAGCCGCTGCAGACTCTTAAGTTGAGCCTTACAGCGGGAGGAACCCGCCAGGTCCTTAGACCTGACGGGTGCCCCATAAAAGACCATGGATCGCGCGTTGCGCATGTAGAGGCAGTGAACTTCTTCCCTTGGTCCCACAAGATTGAGCAGCAGACGATGTCACGCCCCTCCTACCCCTTGAACCCGGAGGATTTATCTCCTGAAATGCTCTTAGAAGCTCCACCGACTGTCCAGGATGAGGCCTAAGTACTTCATGTACTGGCCCACCCGGACTTCAATGTCACCCACTCGGAGGCGCGAGCTGGGTTCCTGGCGCTTACGTAAGCCATGGAACCCAGCTCACGAATATTTTTCCACTACACAAGCCACTTCCTGTTCGACGAGCACAAGCACTTCCTCGAAGCGTGACCCTTTGGCCAGTATTAGGATATCGTCCGCATAGCAGACGACACTTAGGCCAGAGGGCAGACTGATGCGAAGGACCGCATCGTATGCGAGGTTCCATAACAATGAGCCCAATACAGAGCCCTGAGGAATCCCGCAACACAATTCTCTTCGTCCGACCGTCCTGTCCATCGTGTTGCTGGACGAGTTCTGTAAGCTGTTTGAGAGGGTGCTCTCTGCCCGCATCCTCCGGCACCTATGCGAGGTGGGCCCCGATCTGTCGGCCACTCCGTGCCGACCGAAGAGGCGGTAAGCGGTGGCGGCGTGCTGTTGGCGGTATCTATTGACATCGCCAATGCATTTGATAGTCTGCCATTTAGCTGCAAAAGGGAAACACTCCTCTATCACGGAGTGCCCGAGTACCTGAGGCGGCTAATGGCAGACTGTTTAGACGAGCGAATCGACAGGGCCATGATGGTGTTTTGGCATAGTCGTGTTTCGCAGGGGTCAGTCCTTGGACCACTCCTGTGGAACATGGGATACGACTAGGCCCTACGAGGGCGTCTCCCCCCGGGCTGGACGTAATCTGTTACGACGATGACACTTAGGCTACAGCCAGGGGCACTAGGAGAGGTTCAGAGGGCGTAATAACAGGTTCCTCGGACCCCTGCTATTTCAGGTGCAGAATGGCACACTATGTGGTTTTAGTCAGGTCGTTCACTACCGACATATAGCCCCGTTGCAAACTCCGTCAGGGTGAAGGCCCGAGGGGGTTTCCACAATTTAAAAAAAAAAAGTGTTAAGTGGTCGCCACGCTGCATTCTGCTGCATTCTACTGCGGCAAGTGTCGTGGGCCGTGGGTTCCTACGTGGGAAAACACAAATTGTTATCCAAAGTCTAGGTGTTCTCTGTGTTCGTTTTAGGTATGTTTGTAAAGCTCCTCGCGACAGAGAATTTATATTCCTAATGCTAGAATGGTATTTTAAGAAAATGAAAACAAGTGTGCAACCTAATTTTTTTCTGAACCAATTTATTTTTTGGGTCATTTTGCCGCCCCCCTAATTCTGCCGCCCCAAGCTTCAGCTTTTTCAGCTTCTATGGTAAATCCGGCCCTGCCTCAAACGGAAGACCAAACTAAAACCACAGCATCTTTCGTCGGTGAGTGTGAGATAGGAGGTGATTCGGCTTCCGAAAACCGGAAAATTATGCAGAAACATCTCACTATGGCGCCATGGTGTGTTGCTGCTGCACCCACAATGAAGATATTGGCCTATACTCCTGGATTCTTACTCATACTTTCCATCAGGCAGAAGCTTTAGTAGGCTTAAATATATAAAAAAAAGCGCCGAGAATTTCATGATGATTCTCTTACGCGTTATCTCAGTTTTATAGTGCACCAATTAATAGTGCGTAAACTGAGTCATTTTGTGGTATTCTGTGAGACGGTAGTACCGTACCGTACAAGTTTAAACGGTGTGAAAAAATGAAACATTCAGGCGTACGAAGTAGCAGGCACAGCACAGTAGTTTTATAAAAAGTTAAAATTTGCCAAGTATCAACTACAAAGTTAATGTCTGAAAAATAGTCCATTCTTTAGGTCAAATAACAAGATAAAAAGCAAGTTTGACGTTTGTTTTTGATTAACTTCAGAGAAAAGTGGAACGCTTGCAATATCTGTGATTTGCTAATTATAGATATACATAGGTCAAAGTATTAGTTGCGTTTAGTAAATGGTATATAGGTACAGTTATGTCACTTTAAACGCTCGATCGTTAGTTTATTATTATTTTGTTTGAACCTGGTGATAAACAATATCATGCAAAGCTATGCATTCCTATTAATATACTTAGTTTAAATACTGTCCATTTGTTAATTATATGTAAACACGAACAAATCATATGTAATTAAATTAACTTATGTATCTTTCTAATTACAACAATCTTGGTTCCTGGCACTCCCAAAAGATAAGAAGATGTCAACAAGTTTAGGGTAACAAACATTGATAATAGTGAAGTTATGTGTACGACACAACACACATTCGTAAAAATATTCCATAATAGACGGGTATTATCTAAGAGAAGGGCTCCGATATGAATGCACATAAACTTTCCGTAAAGTTATCATTTTAGTTTGGGAAACAAAAACAGTTAGAAGTATTTGATGTGGCCATATGTACCAGGAAACACAATGTCTGTCTATTTTTGCGGTGATTACCATTCATTCAATTATTCATGATTTTATCCATTAATAAGCTAATTCAGTAATACGCTTATCGGATTAGCTTATTAATAACCTATGATAATATGATATGTTAGTGTGTATGTTCAAGTTATCTGATTACTACTGATGACTAAATGATAAACTAACTTAAACCTTTTGAAATATTTGTAAGGTGGAAGCAGCAGAATATTGTGGACATGTGGACTGCGATAGGCTGATGATGATGATGATGATGATATAGTTATAGTAGATAAACACCAGTATTTTACAATATTCTTACAAATAAGTAAATATTATTGTTATTCTCATTATTATTATTGAGAGTGCCCAAGTGACTCCACTCTGCCTAATGGAAAACGTGAGTGAAATCCAACAGTATGGTCACCATACTCATAGCGAATGCAAACAACGCCGAGCCACACCATTGGCTCCCTGGTCTAGCACTCACCAACAAAACACGACACCACGAATGTAGTCATTTTAGGTTGCTCTTCTGTGAGTTGAAAAGGTAGTATGTAACACCCCATTCGAGACAGCCCGTTCGTGATGATATCAGCATGCAATGAATTCACCTACCTAGTAGAGTCACTACTACTTTTGAATTCATCATTTTCGTAATACCGGTAGTAATACTGACAGTATTAGATATTAATGACGTTAATTTATTTTATTAAACATTTTTAATATTCTTATCAAATAATTCAGTCATAAAACACGCGGCATACGCCTTTTTTTATCGTATCATTAAGTTAAGAGCACTATCTTATTCATATATTGTACTATTATTATTTGTAAACAGAACATAGGTGTATCGGGCATCATAAAAATTAACTTCGTTATCAGTTGTTGACTAGAAAATAAAATTATTTAACAGTTGAAACTACGAGCAAATAGCTCGTTGAGTAAAAAAATAATCTATCATACATCAACATCCCTTAATTAACGTCCCCATGCCGGCAAGTGCGGGTTGGAGACTGGCAAGACAAGTAGTGGCTACGTGACGTAATCTTGCCGTTGGATGTTTTTAATTCGTTACTTAGGTACGTTTAATATTAATTTAAATACAATAGAGAAACTCGGAAAATACCATACACCACGCTTTTAAATTAAAAATAATTAATAGAGCCTGGAATACAAACACTGAAACCATGCTCATAATAGGTACATCAGGAATAGTCTTGTAAATTATACATAGGCAGATAGAGGTAAATTCAATTCTAAAATAAATACACACAATAATATAATAACAGGCAGCCTTACACACATTAAATATTATAATAATCAGTAAAGTGTTAGGGAATACAATCTTTATAATTTATACGGCAAACGAATCTCTTCTTCCCTGAAGGTGGCAGGGAAGGGCGGTATTTCAGACCAGTCACAGTTAAAAACTCAAGCTGAAAATCTTTGGTAATCCCTACTTCCCTACTATAATATTATAAATGCGAAAGTAACTCTGCCTGTCTGTCTGTCTGTTACGCTTTCACGCCTAAACCACTGTACCGATTTTAAAGAAATTTGGTATCTCGATAGAACTGAACTTGGGAAAGGACATAGGCTACTTTTTACCGCGATAACCGACATACACGCGGGCGGAGTCGCGGGCGAAAGCTAGTTAATAATATATCAAAATTAAATTAATATTTTCGGGTTTTAGCCATTCTTAAACTTAAGAGTTGATTTGGTGGTTAAACACGCTAATCTCTGGAAATACTGACCCAGTTTAAAACATTCTTACTGTGTTAGATAGGCCAATTATCAAAAAAGCTAGGCTATGTATCCTAACGCTACGACTAAAAGAAAAATGATTCGATGATGAAAGGAAAACGAGGGATTTTTTTTTCTTTTTAGGAGCCTTCCTTAGCTAGGAGCTAGAGTTTTATAAAAACAAAATATGAAAGAATTGTTCCCCTTTAAAATGTATGGTCAAAACCTCAATGACCCAGCTTGGTAATTTTTTTTTTAAATACAACTCTGCGAGAGTTGTAGGAATAACATTAGGAATATAAATTCCTGTGTCGCGGGGAACTTTACACACATACATGAAACGGACACAAAGAACACCTAGACTCAGAACAACAAATTGTGAATCACACAAACTGTTATCCTACGTGGGATTTGAGTCTACGACACTTGGCGCAGTAGGAAGCAGCGTGGCGACCGCTTATGCCACTAGGCCAACCGTGGAGTCAATGAAAAGACAGAAACATCATCTGTACTAAGATACGAGTCGTCCGCACCCTTGTCATTTTCATATTTTTGTATAGGGCAAAAATCTAGACGCTTATAGCAAGACAGATGATCGACACATTTGAGATGTTGTGTTAGCGCAACCTACTTAGGATTCCTTGGACTCGCCGCAAAAACTTATAGCTCCTCGGAGAACTCAAATAGAACACATCCATCTAATGTCGCCCTTTTGTCTACACCGGGTCCTAAGCTATTTCAGATATATCGCGCGCAAAGAGGCTAAAGGTTTGAAAAGATTTGTATAGTATATTATATTAATTGTCAAAAAAAAGGATAAAGAGCCAGAGTTCGTAGTCCGAAGAGATGATTGGACCAGATCTCCGAACAGTTCGAGATATCTGTCAGCTCCGTTTACCATCAGGCAAGGAACCGTATTAGATGGAGAAGGATAAAATGCTTTTTGGGGAGTCACGTTCCTAAGTAATAATGTTATCATATTAGTATATTAAATAATTTTCTTATGTGTCACTGAAATTTTACGGTTGGTTTACAATCATCTTTTTTATGGTAAACAATTTTTTTGTCGCTGTATACCATAACGCTACGGGCCATAGAAGACGCAGACCAGACGGGGCTGCGTGGATTAACTAGTCTGCGTCTTTTTTCAGTCATGCTTGGCTTCTATTAGTTTAAATGTGATGATAGCTATCCTATTTTAGGCAAACCAACTAAACACACACACATTAGAAAAATTGAGATGTAATAAATCTTTCTACTAATCTTTCTATGCATTACAACTGCACTTTATAAAATACTAGCTTTCGCCCGCGGCTCCGCCCGCGTGTATGTCGGTTATCGGTGTCACCTGCGACACAGGGATGTTAAGGAGCTTTCTTTCTTCTCTTTCTTCGCTAGAATTACTCACGATTTACATCAATAACCGCGGGAATACGCGGGCCCCAGATAGTTGTTTCATAAAAGAATTTAGAGTTGAATGATATTCGTAAGTTGCAGTACATATTATGTACAAAATGCATGTCTCAAAATTTAGTCAATAACTATTCTAGTAATCACCTTTTAACTGATATGTTTGAAGTTCTTGTAAACTCATGACAACTATTTTGACGAAAAAGAAAATGGTATTCATGATGAAATAATCATCAACTTAAATGTTATTTTTAAAGCGATAAAAGATTTTTGCTTAATGATAACATGCAATATTATTAAATAACAACTCATCAAACGAAATTTAAGTCAAGATAATAAATAAATATTACGGATATCTGTTAAAAATTTAAAAAAAGTGAAATAACTCACCTTAGCAGTAGAATAGTATACTTGTTTTAAATAATGACTCCTCAATCGGAGGAACGCCGATTTGTGTAACATTTTATAATAAAATTCACAAAAACCAGTACGAAACCTAACAAAAATGACCCACAAGAAAACTGTTCTGCATCCGTCGAGACGTGTCAGTAATCTATTATAAATGTAGTGAACAAAATAACGAGGTTCTTTGAGAAAACATTACAATCGGTCTGACGTTTTATCAAGAGAGATACTGTTGTTTCATGTTTGTAATGTATTTACATTACGCACTGACAACCATTATTATTTTAGTTCATTATTACATATTAGCCTTCCTATTTGTTTGTTGGGCGCAAACTACTGATTAGTTATCATTTCTTTTACCATTAGGGTAATATATTATAAGATATAAAGAAATACAGCAATATAATTTATATCACTTGTGGGGGCGTGAATGATGTATTTAAGACAGAATTGTTATTTAAAGAAACCTGATATGATACATTCAAGTTTATTTGTCCAGTAATGCTTGTAAGAGATAGAAGGAAAAAGTTATTTAAACTTCATAGGTATTTAATATTAAAGATACTTATGACTGTGAAATTACCATGAACATTAGAAACAATTTCTTCTCGTCACTAATTTATACTGACTAGGAAATGTTTCTACTGACTTTGAATAATTTTTTGCCAACCACCAATCTTGACATAAACGTGGACAAATATTAGAAATATGCAGTTGTTTTTAAATGTTCAATAGTAGTCGTCGACAAGTTAAAAATGATACAAATTAAAGATACTGCTCTTAAAATAATGTGCGATAGCTCATTGGATTTGGAATGACGAATAGAAAAATGTGCTAAAACCGTGTTTTAGCACATAAAAAATTGCAAAAGTTATAAACAATTAAAGATGAAAAAAAAATGGCTTTTCGTTTTTTGCCAATATTTCATAAACTATTAATATTTAAGGAATTTCAATAAAAAGATTCTGAAAGCAGAGGAAATTTCCAATAAAAAACTCCCAACTCCCTGAACTCTATCTCCATTATTTTTAATTTTAATTTAACACTGAAAATAGGTCTGCGCGCGACATTTTTAGGTTGCACGTAGGTAGGTTTTTACGACAATTATTTAATCATTTTTTTTTCACTTACAATTATGACAGTAGTTCGATAAAGTTTCGTTAGTTAACAATTGTTTAACTTGTTGAAAAATTAACTTTAAGTAAAATTTCCAACGGAAATAAATTATATATAGTGTTCAGAACACACCATATTTTTTTCAAATTTAAAAACAAATATTTAATACCTTAAATTAATTAATTAATGTGCCGTACTCGCTTTTGACGCCACGCGTGCAACCTAAAAATGTCGCGCGCAGACCTATTTTCAGCGTTAAGGGGCTGAAAACCAAAATAGAGGTAAATAAAGATCGTTTTGTATAAAAACCTATCGCTCATATCATTACCAAAATCAATGTCTTTATAATTGAACATATTCCTCACATAGTGGTTATTTCCAAAACACGATTTGAAAAATTTCACTCGATAAAAAAAATAATCAAAGTAGCCTCTGAAAATAGTTAAATTTTGACTTTACACAGTTGTGCTTTAAGTAATGTAAATAAAATTAAGTAAAATTGTGTATCATATGTAACTGAAGGAAATGGTTAACTTTAATTTTTAAAAAAATTGCAACATTTACAAAAAATAACGAATTTTGTGGTTTGGCACTTACGCCCTTCTATTTCAAGCGCTTTTTCTCTGTCACTCCTATGAAGAACGACAGTGAGCGCTGAGGCGCCCTGCTAAACGGACCTATGTGGCTCGACTCGCGCGCTATATTTAGCTGATAAATCTAAAAAACTTTATTAAAAAACAAAACAAAATCATATTATGATGGAGGCTATAAGGTAAGAATAATTTATTTTATTAATAAACTTTTAACCACTCAACAGTGTATGTCAAAAAAGCAAAAAGTGACGCATCTGTGTTGTCCTCCTGAGGGACAAACACTAACAAAGGTTAAAATTTGATTGACATGTAAGATTATTTAACTAGATATCCTTACAAAGACGTAATGTAGTTTCATAACCCTAAAAACTGTCAACTGTGTAGTGGAACAAGCTTAAGCTAGAGACACATTATCGGAAGCGGCTAATGGACGCGGCTGATAGCCGTGATCTAGAGTATGAACATACTCTCAGCTGTGCAAACTATCGGACGTAAGTCGTGGACAGACTGACCTGGAGAGTTCGGACGTCCGACAGAAATCTGGCACAAGACCGACTGACGAGACTGTGCACACTTATTTCCACTAAAATCAATTTATTATCATAAATATGTATATTACTGAGTCTATATTTTAATACATTGAATGAAAATATATTACCAAGGCACTCTATCAGTGTTTTAATAAAATAATGTACAATTTACAGTCGCGGCTGTTAGCCGCGTCCGTCAGCCGCGTCCGATAATGTGTTTCCAGCTTTAGTCTTGAAGAACGTAACATACATAGACTCACAAAAGTCGTAGACTCTGCCATTTTAGTTACACAATGTATCATATGATGGCCTTATTTTATGCATAGTCATTTTTGATAGTGTATCTAACCGCATAATATTATCATCATAATAATTAAGCAATAAAGATATTAAATTAAATAAGTACTATTATTTAATCACAGGTTGCAAAATGTGGAATTCTCACAAAACGTTCAATGTTCTGAAGTTCCAAGGTAAGAACAGTGTAAAATACTGCACGTCCTGAAATGTCACTCAAATCTAACTAACAATTCATGGACTATTTATTTACAGTAAAAGAAGACTATTGGAAAATAGCTCTGAAGGAGATGGACCGCAGAATGTAGTTTTGCATCATACACAAATCACATACTCGCTGAGCTCTGACGGTATCGTCGCGTTCAGAATAGTTTCATATTATATACTATGACTGTATTGTTTGGCAATAATATTGTTAGAATTTATGTTGGTAAAAAGACAGTGTATATTGTTTTGTAAACTCGGATTAATATTAAATAAAAAAATACTATATAAATAAAAAATAAATAAATAATTAAGTTGCATAAGTTGATAAAAAATGCTATGCAATAGCTTTACCGCGGCAGTCTCCGAGTGCCACATGACTTTTTTTATCATACCATTACGATAGCATTTTTATTTTGCCCTATCTAAAATATTCTAAGGCCCTGTGTTAAAAGCAGAGTGCAAATTCAAAGACGAATATTAGTTCTCGGAGACTGTGGTAGTACCGATAACGAACCGCGTCTCAAACGCGGCGCTGCTTTATCGAACAAAAAAGGGTGTATCCATTGCTCAAGGTCATTGGCTGCACTCAGCGTCTTAAATTAAAATTATAAATAATGGAGACAGAGTTCCGAGAGCTAACAGTTTTTTATTGGAAATTTCCTCCTCTTACAGAATCTTTTCTTGAAATTTCTTTAATATAAATAGTTTATGAAATATTCCCAAAAAACGAAATGCCATTTTTTTTTCATCTTTAATTGTTTATAACTTTTGCAACTTTTTATGTGCTAATACACGCTTTTGGCACATTTTTCTAGGCGTCACTTCGGATCCAACGAGCTATCGCACATAATTTTAAGAGTAGTATCTCTAATTTGTACCATTTTCAACTTGTCGACTAGACTATAGATTATGATCGCAATACCTAATATTACAGAATTATTTTTCTAAGATTTTAATTTCATTAAAGGTAGTACAAAGAGTTTAAGTAATGTAAAAATAATATATATATATATATATAATCTACCAGATGGAAAGCATGAGTAGAATCCAAGAGTGGTCACCATCCTCACTGCAAATATGGACAATGCAGCAGAGTCACTCACACTATGGAGGCCTAGTGAACGCTATTTCAGGCCCCACTTAAAGGACCCGTGCGCTGGTAGTGGTTTCTAGGATTTAATTGATTGACACAGGAAGCAAAAGCAGCGACAACAACAATATTTATTTGCAACTGCAGAGGCGTAAGGGACCCACTTTTTTTGACTGGACTGTTAATAATGCGGACTGCTCCTCGTTGTAAGCGATCAAAAGCATCCAGCTAATACTGCTCGGATCCATTTCAAAGATGAGTAAATAAAAGTAATTTAAAAATAAAAGTTTATAATAAAATTAATGACTTATAAACGCCCGCCTCGAATATTATAGCAATATGTTTATGGGTTAAAGTGTGAAATTGCCGATTTGTACTGAAAAAATAAAATAATTTTTAGGGTTCCGTAGCCAAATGGCAAAAAACTGAACCCTTATAGATTCGTCATGTCTGTCTGTCCGTCCGTATGTCACAGCCACTATTTTCAAAACCTTAAGAACTATACTTTTGAAACTTGGTAAATGGATGTAATCTGTGAACTGCATTAAAACTTTCATATAAAAATAGAAAAAAATCAATACATTTTGGGGTCCCCATACTTGGAACTGAAACTCAAAAAATATTTTTTTCATCAAACCCAAACCCTTATGCCATGGATAGGTGTTCAAATATGATGTTGAGGTTTCTAATATCATTTTTTTCTAAACTGAATAGTTTGTGCGAGAGACACTACCAAAGTGGAAAAATGTGTGTGTGTGTCCCCTGTAACTTGTAAAATAAGAGAGTGATAAAACTAAAAAAAAAATATGTTGTTTTTAATACGTCATAAATCGTAAACCGCAATTTACCTTTCATTCATACTATACACTATTATAAAAATATCGATCAAAGTTACAACTAACAATAAGAACTTTATATGATACTACTTGCTGATACGGAACCCTTCATGGGCGAGTCTGACTCGCACTTGGCCGCTTTTTTTTCATTTAACATATTTATTTAATCAAAATATCTACCATTATTATCTATACATTGCTGCCATTTAATAGGAAGGTCATTTATGCTTTTGCGATAGAACTCTACTGATCTAGATTCTACAAACTGTCTGTGGTCAGCCATCGCATTTTTCGCTAACGGTTATCGGAAAGAATCTACTTTTCATCACATGTCACAATTCGATCCAATATTCCTTCATTTCTGTATCCATTCAACAAGGCAACACAAGTTTCAACACGCGTTTCTTTCTGCAGATCAGTCAAATCATGAGGCACCCATTTATCATATTTTTTTATTTTATTGATTGGACGCAAATGAGTCAATATTGTTGGTAAGGTAACGTTAAACCATGCCGCTAATTCCTGGGTAGTTTCGCTCAGATCGGCTTCCACCATCTCTTTCAATTCATTGTTGTTCACATGTGTCTTCCACATGGTTCTCATCTTCGACACAATTATCAGTGAACACATGGTACAACTCCCTAATGGTCAGACCGTTGGGAAGTTGTACCTTCCATCATCAGCTCACTTGAATATCTGGAAATAATACGAGTAAAGGTATCACACATATCATATCATTTATAATAGCCTAACTGTTAATGAGTTATATCTTCAATCATCAGCTCATCATCATGAAATGATGGCTACCAGACGCACGTGCTAGAATAGCTTCAGAAAATTTACAAAAAACAGCGTCTATAAAATTTAAGGGTTTCCCTCGATTCCCTTGCAATCCCAACATCAAATCCTGACATGTTGATAATAGAACCATCACAAGAGATATAACCTTTTGGATATGAAAAGAATTTTCAAATAGGTCCAAAAGTGACGAAGTAATCGATGAACATACATAAGAAAAAATACATTTCTAGTGAATATTAACAGACCTACCGAATATTTAAAAAGTCAATCGAAACACACCCACACACCTATACTGTGGAGCGACAAAAGGACGCGGTGTTCGCCTTGAATATCTGGAGAATACTGAATTTTGGATCGCTTGAACTCTGTTTTCTTGAAAATTATTTCGCTATACGTAAATGTATGGAACTTTTGCCGCTAAAAATAAATAATGTGTATGTTTAGATTAGGACTTTTCGATGAGAATTAATAAAAATCTAAAATACTAAATCTGTGCCTCGTTGGTCTAGCGGGTAGCGTATGCGACTGCTAATCAAGAGGTCTCGGGTTCAAATCCCGGGTAAAGTATTTTGGGTTTTTCTTAGGAAATTCCTAATAGCAGCCCGGAGTTTGGAAGTTTGGCGGTGATTGACGCCCGTGCCTCGGAGAGCACGTAAAGCCGTCGGTCCCGGTTGTCATGAACATCTATGGCAATCGTTATTGAGAAGTCAGTCCCTCAAATATACTAACAACTAGTTCAATCTTCGAATTTCAATTCTCAGTTCAGGGTTGCGGAGGCAGTGCTGGATTTACACATTTGGCGCCCCAAAGCTTTAAAATCTATGCCGCCCCTACTGACTCCTAAAATTAGATACACTGTTCACAATAAAGTTAATTCCTTTCTTTAGGAAATAATCTAGTTACTTGATTACTTTTACAACTTTTGTTGTTTTTTAAGCTAAGCTTTTTTTTTGTTTTTGTGGGGAATGCTTTTCGCACGGCGAACCGGTCTACCCACTAAGCCCAACGGCGGCCTACCTCGGCATTTTACACAGTAAAAGGCGGGACACCGACCTGCCCCAGACGACACCCCCCAGCCAAGGGCGTCGCCAGCCGATGGCGCAGGGGGGGGGGGCAAGTTGACTTAACCTACTACAATTCATACTTTTCTCATTCTCTATGAATGAGAAACGTAGGTATGAATTGTAGGTAAAGTCGACTGCACATGAAGCTTTTCACTTGTACTTTTCACAACAAATTTCATCAAAATCGGTCCAGTCCTTTGAGAGAAGTTCAGTGACATACACACTCACAGAAGAATTATATATATAAAGATATTCTGTGACAGTACAGAGTCCAATGTGTGAAGCTACACGAGCACGAGCTCTTGACTATGCAATAAAAAACTTGTAAAAGTTATAATAACATTTATTAGAAAAATAGAATAAAAAGGAGTTTGAATTTGAATAAGTGTACAGCGTACAACGTTTTTTTTTTTAAATTACCAGATTTTAATATTATAGTGGTCGTTGTTCAAGCAAATTAACTCAAAGACTTAGGACTTTGGTTGCATTATATTTGGCAACTTTTTTAGAATCTCTAGGGGAGGGCAGCTGCCCCTCCCTGCCCCCTCCTTGGCGACGCCCTTGCCCCCAGCCGCATAATAATAATAAATAAATATTTTGGACATCTTACACACAACGCCATCTAGTCCCAAACTAAGCAGAATTTTTAGGTCGTCCATATGTCGGTCTGCCTCAGGGAGATGTTGAACGTTAGCATGCCGTCCGGACGCTTCCCTGAGAGCTGGAAGAGCGGAAAGCTGCTCAAACTCCAGAAGACAGGACGATCTGCCGATTCAGTCACGGCCTATAGGTCCATTGTGTTGCTGGACGAGTTAGGTAAGCTGTTTGAAAGGGTGCTCTCTGCCCCATCCGTACCGTCATGTACGAAGGCCAAGATGGTGTTTTGAGACGTCGGGCCTAGTCGTATTTCGCAGGGGTCAGTCCTAGGACTACTACTGTGGAACTGGGCCCTTCGAGGGCGTCTCCCCCGGGCTGGACGTAATCTGTTACGAAGATGACACTCTGGCTACAACCAGGGGGGTGAACTTTCAGGATTGCCACACTGGCCAAAACAGGAGTTTCCCTGGTGGCTGGGCGCATTGAGGCGTTAGGCTTACTGAAGGCCCTGGATAAGACGAGGCCATTTTGTTTCATGGGCCCCGTCGTAGGCCACTACCCGGTGCCTCCATCGTGATCAACTCGGTAATTGTACTGGTCCAGGCCCGGTGATTTATCTGGGCCTGATCCTTGGCGGTAGGTGGCTCTTCGACGAGCACTTCCGACAGCTTGCTCCGCAGCTGGTCGACACTGCCTCCGCATTTGGACGATTTTTGCCCAATTTGGGTGGACCCTATTTCCGGAAAACGGGAGTTGTCTGGTCTATGGCACTGTACGGTGTACCATTGTGGGCGGCGGCTCTGAGCACCCAAAATAGGTAACGCCTCTGGTGACCCCAGAGGATATTGGCGGTTAGAGCCATACACGGTTACCGCGGTCGCGACCTCCTGCGAAGACATCATCTTTGCCATGGTCATGCTGCCCTGAGCGTGGCCGCAAATGGACGGAACGGGTTTTCCCCTCCATCCGCTTCAGTGGCCTTCAGGCTTCAGAGGAAGCGACGTCCGCGTGTGCCGTTAGTCGCCATGGTGATATAAGCAATTGATGGCGCCCGCTTCAGTAAGAGGAGGCACTGGGGGGAGTTCAGGGGGCGTAATAACAGGTTCCTCGGACCCCTGCTATTTCAGGTGCATAGTGGCACACCATGTGGTTTTCGTCGGTTGGATGCCGACATACAGCCCCGTTGCAAAATCCGGTAGGGTGACGGCCCGAGGGTGTTTCCACACGTCAAAAAATAAGAGTTTTGAGTGGTCGCCATGCTGCATTCTACTGCGCCAAGTGTCGTGGTCGTCTTACTTTTTTTCTGTACCAATTTAGTTTTTGGGCCATTTTGCCGCACCCCTAATCCTGCCGCCCCAAGCTTCAGCTTATTCGGCTACTATGGTAAATCCTCCCCTGTGCGGAGGTCCGATGCCAGTCGCTCCGTGTAAAACTGAAATTCAGGTAAAACCGGTTGAACTAGTAATAAACTTGGGAATAAAGGCTAGGAGGATGACGATAAATCTGTGCCTTGTACTTTTTTCTCGCGACTAATAAAATCATACTTTCAAATAAAGCAACAAAATACTACATAGAGTCCAAACAGAAAATGTCGATTTTTAGATGATTTTGGTAAGTGTTTAGGATTATTTATCTCTAAAATAAATATTCATATTATAAATATCACTCATTACATTTGTAGACTGATTCAATAAGCAACTGAGATTTTTTTAATGTCAAATCAAGAAGTAATTTGTTTCTCTTTCCATAAGGCGTTTCACACACTGCCCCGCGCTCCGTCGTGTAGCGCGGAGTGTCAGATTTTGATATTGTATGCAAGTGCATCGATTAGTATAGAAAACACGCCATGTCCAACACACCAAAAACGCGCCACCCCGCGTGAGCACGTGCCGCTAGCAAATTCTGCCGCCGCGCGCGTAGGCGGGGCGGACCGCAGCAGTAAATGCATTTATATACGAAATTGAACAATGCCCAGCAATTTGGGATATGAAATGCAAGGAATACAGACGACGACGACCAAATGGAAATTAACCTTTAGTTTGGTGCGAGCCGCGTACAAAGCCTTCAGGCGAGGAGGCGCGGTAAAATCTGCTTGAAGAGGCAGATCTGCTAATCCGTCGCCGCGCGCCGGTGCGCGTGATCTGTGGCCCCGCGCCTACGCGCGTGGGCGCGTCGCCAGTTGATGAATCGCCTTAAGCAGTCTCGTCGTAAAGAGAAAAACAAGTAGGTACCACAATGCTTAGATAAAATTCGACTGATTAATGCATTGTTTTCTAAGCTTTCTAAATACTTTATGGAGCTGTATGCGGTGACAAACACAATTTTGTATGTGGTGACAACGGTGACAATTTTGGTTGCAAGTACTTTTTCAGGTACATTTTCACTTTTCTGAATGGTCCCCGCCTGCAACACTATTAACCATCAAGGAAATGTTGCTATTGATAAATATTTCCCACTTTAACCTTACCCGAACTCACCAAACATAATTCATCTCATAGACACACAACACAATAAATAATAGATAGTACATTTTTAAGTTTGAAACGCAAAAAATCAATGATATCGATTAATACTTAATAAATATTGTCTTTATTAATAAATACTTCAAACAAAACATAGGAATTCACAATAGATCGAATTAGCCGGCATTTTACAATAACAAAGTAGTGACAGAATAACAGAGACAGATGTATTGGAGTAGGTAGGATAGAAATATCCGCCATTTTTTTGCTCTAGTTTCATTTTCATGCATTTGTTTTCGTATTGGTCTATTGGACATTGGTTGGTGTCGGTAGTTTCGCAAGCAATAGTGTTCACTGTGCATTGAATCTGAATTTTTATCAGTTGCAAATGTCACTCAAGCGCTAGAGTGTGGTTGTGGTTAAATTTGTATTTTTTTATAAATTACGTTGCTTATACATATTAGGAAAAATATAGCAAAATACGTACACAGATAAAAACTTTGTCTCTAATTCATGTTCTTACCGGCAAGACGATGTATTTAACTTAAATTGCTTTCCAATAAAAAACGTATGTATATACAATTAAAACATCGTCATGGCTCGTTTCCTGTCTGAGGATAAATTAGAAGGGTTCGAAAAATATAAAGTGAGTGACTATTAACCGTTATTAATGTAAATAATTAATTAATGTAGTGAAATATACCTGTAATTCATTTTGTTCAAATATTTAATGCGAAAAAGAAAGCAATGTCTGAACGATATTAAATTTAATATTGCTGTTGTTACAGTATAATTCGGTGGATACCAGCATACTCAGTAACTATGTTATGCATCCGTTTTGGAATTGGTGTGTCCAGGTAAGTATTCATTCAGAAATGTCAATAACATAAAACATTTAAATATCAACATACACTTCACTATGATACTCAATTATTATTGTACTTAATCATTTTATCTGTTTACCAGTGTGGTGCTGTTGTAGAAATAAACATACCTGCTAGAAAGTTATTCTCTCTTTTATGCTTTGCAGTTCATTATCTGTAATTTTAAAGTAATTAGTTTATTTTATTAAATTTTTTTGCAGGTGGACTTAATGCTTTAGGAATTTTTAAACAATTGATTTTAGGATGACTGAGAGATAGAATAAAGTTCACTAACTTATTTTACTTCTAGTACCCTTTACAAAGTATATGCAAAATTTTAGAACATGATTGAGTAGTTACTTGATGAAATGAACAAACACATTTGTTCATCATATTAAAATGCTTTGGAACTGAAATTTTGAGAATAATAATATACTACAACGCATCTCTTCAAGTCCCATACCAAGCAGAGCTTGTACTGTGTGTACTAGTCATACTTTTTTGTAAACACATGTAACATAATGTATTACAGATAGAAAACAATGAAACTTATAAATACATATTTTTGCAGATTATACAAATCTTTATTTATACTTAATTGTACACATATTTATTTGTACTTAATGCCTTAGGCATTCTCTGCCAGCCAACCTTTGGGGGATGTAGAGAATCAGATATAGTATGGTAGGTGCATCGAGGTTACAGCTGTACAAAGCAATATGCAATTGATATAAAACTAAAACTAAACTAATATAGCATAAATTCACTGCACCATTGAATCAGAAGCATTTTTTTGTATTGAATTTTATTTACGAATAAAATTAATACAAAAAAATAATAAATAATATTAAATAATATTCCATGTTTATTCACTCATACCAAGAAACATGAATTAAAATTTGAATGTCATTTTGTAAAAAGTTAAAAGATGAGAAGAGAAGATGTACTTCTCTTGTTCCTTGATGTATGATAGAATACTATTGGCAAATTAGTAGAAAAAGATATACAGAACACAATTACAAATATTTTTTTCTTTTGCAGTTTTGTCCAGAATGGGTAGCACCCAACTTGCTGACATTCAGTGGCTTTCTACTAACAGTCTTGAATTTCTTCCTGTTTACCTATTATGATTATGGATTTCATGCTATGACCAAAGAAAATATCACCAATGACTATATACCAAACTGGGTGTGGGCGGTTTCAGCTGTTAATTTGTTTGTAGCATACACATTAGGTAAGTTTAATTCTTTAATATTTTGATTCAAAAGGTCAAAGTTATTTAGAAAATTGTATACAATTACATTACTTTTTACAATTATGAAAATAAACATAATAAATTGTTTAATTAAACATAATTATGTATTATAAACTTACAAAGTATGACAACAAAGAATAGCATGTTGGCAAGTGTTTTTGCTTTACCATTACAAAATCAAAATCCTATAACTTTTATATTAAGTAGGTATTTTCGGGCACTTCTGAAATGTTACATTAATCACTATTTGCTCGGATCCAAAATGTCATTCTTTTGGAGAAGAACCGGCCCAGACACTTTAGGGCAATGAGTACCAAATAATTTGATTACACAGTTTACCTAGTGGTCTAAGCCCTTTTGCATGAGTCAAGTTCAAGTCCCGCGACAGGACAAATTACTGATGCAGGAGTTGTATTTAAAAATAATAATAATTGAGAAATTTGAAAGTACATAATAGGGTTTGTGTAAGATCAGAAGATAGTATCTATGGGTTGAGCAGAAGTGTGATAAAAAAAATGATAATTCTCTTATGACATATATATATTTATATCATCATCGTTTTATACTAAGCTCTTGTTGATGCAATTTTTTCCAGCTCTCCCTATGAAGACCCGTTTCCTTGACTAACTTATATGTCGCAACTGCTTTTTAACCTTGCTTATATAACTATGTCTCGATCTTCTTCTCTTTCCTTTATACCTTTACCTAGTATATCTTTACCCGTGCAATTCTTGTAAACATATTTACCTATTTATATATCTGTATCTTAGAGGTATGTATACAAAATTAAGAGGCTAAAGTCAAATTGTACAGGAGGCAAAAATGCGCGTAGTTTTCTCAAACGTTATAATAAATGCAAAGTAATTAACTTAGCTGTATTTTTTATAATAAATAAAGGGAAGTATCATGAATTGCACATAATTACGATAAATCTATCTATTATCTAAATAATAAACCTTGTTAGTATTTGTGCAATTAATGTTAGGTATATACCATTGTTTATCACTTTTCATAGTTCTTGCGATTTTAATGGTTTAATAAACGTAATTTCGACAAAATGTGGAGTTACTATTGTTTACCTCTGAGGTACAGATATGTATATGATCTCCGAAACGGCTTTAACGATTTTTCAGGAAATTTTAATTTGGGAGTTTTCGGGTGCGAAAAATTGGTCCTAGTTAGTCTAATGTTTGCCAAAACTACTTTTTAAGTTTTTAGCGTTTTTATTTCACATTTCTCTTAGCATAGGTTGCGACATCCATCCAGACGGAAATCCCTTTCCTGGGCTCCTCCCGAAATACAGGCGCAAAGAGGTTACACCGTGTGGTTTTAGTTAGTTCGAGTCCGACACACCACTCCGCCGTAAACCCACGGCTGGGTGACGGTCCGTGGGAATTTCCACACGTAAAAAAAAAGGTTGCGACATCCATACTATACTACTATTTCAGTAGCACTTTGTTGGTTGGTACTCCAACGACCAACCCACCAAAGAGAGAAATAGATAGCGTTCTTAAACAATAAATAGTAGTAGTTATCGTGGCCTTTAAGGTTGTCCATAGTAATATGTAATTCTATCTAATCTAGATATCAGCAGTCTATCCTCTTTCACTCTTTCCAGAACTTCTTCGTTGGTATTTTTTTTCTGTTCAGCTGATTACTTCGATTATTTTACAGCACCACATTTCAAAGGCTTTCAGTCTTTTTTAATCTTGTTTAGTTAATGTCTCATGTTTCACAACTATATAGAGAAATGATTAATTAAAACTTTATCGAAATTTTACATATATGTTAGACTTCAACAGATGTTTTTTTTTAATATTTAGCCATCGCTATACGACATTTGATATCGGAAGTACTTATATTGAAACATACACTCGTACTTTAAAAAATTCGTAAGCACACAAATAAATATTAACACATTCATGTGTCGTTAATTAATATTTCATGTTTTGAAAACATTCAACTTTATTCAGATATACAATACTAGATTAAATTCTAGTATGTAGATCAAACTAAAATGTTCTTGATGTTCAGTTATTATGAGACTTCGATTATGAAGTAGTTACTGAATAGACATCACTATTCTCTGCTTCATGAAACCGTTATTTAAGTCAAGTGACTAGACTATCATCTCTAATTCCGAGGTTGTCAATGTTTCCTCCTTTTTCGGAATGCTGTAAACTTCTATATTTATATCTCATTTTGATTCTCTAGTTGTCTCAAAATTAAGTTTCATAAGGGCTACAGCACACTAGCTACTTTTAGCATCGGCGATCGGCGATTTTGCGACTGCATCGATGCTGCATCGCGTTTTAGCGACTATCTGCGTTCGATCGCGGTATCAAAATCGCGCGTCATGTTAAATCATTCCCGAATTTCTGCGTTCGAACGCGGTATCGGCAACGCGCGTTTTAGCGACCACTCAGATGCCTGGATCGCGTCGGCTATAGTTTTCCGACACCAAATCGATGCTACCGGCATCCGAACGTGTGCGGAGAGTATCGTTCAACTGCTCTCTCGGAACCCTTATAGATTCGTCTTGTCTGTCTGTCCGTCCGTCCGTCCGTCTTCGTCTTCGTCCTTACCATCCAAACGGTAAGTGTTAGAAAGATGAAACTTTGCATGAATATGTGTTGTAATCACGTCGACAAAGTGCTGCAATAAAATTATGAGAAATATACGCGTAAAGTGGGAATGTTTTTTTTTTTTCTCGCGGCTTCCCCATTGTGTAGGGTATCATTTGATAGGTCTTTTAAAAACAATAAAGGGTTTCTAAGACGATTTTTGGATCTGCGAGAATTTTTTGTAAAAACTGGGCGTTCCCCCCTCTAAAAGCTAAACGGCGGGCTCAAAAAATCTGGAAAAATTCGTGATAATGATCCATATAATGGACTTTAAAGGAAAATTATAACGGATTAGATGACTTTGTTAGTTCAGGAGTTACAGAGGCTTAACTTGTGAAATGAGCTTACTTGGAAAATCATCATCATACAAAATTATAAATATACGTAAACATAACAATTATTTATTGGATACGATTTTAAATCCACGTACCATTATGGGTGACTGAGGAACCCTTTCCTTCCTGTGCGTGTCAGGCACACGCACGTGGCCGTTTTTTTTTTGAAATAGCGATTTCGCATTACTCAGCCGTACTCATTGTAATGCAAGGTCACCCTTGAATCTCATTGTTTTACGTCATAACAAGTTGTATAAAATTGTTAAATTTGTAATATAATGACAATAATATATTTCTTTTACAATTTTGTACTACACTAGTGACTTGGTCCGAATTCGCACAGAAGTCTTTGTTATTCTCTGATTACCTCTACTATAATATGCATGTATTACACATAGATACCTCCCTCTTGAATGACTGTCTATTACTGTAAAATGTATTAAAAGAGATCTAAGTGAACTGACAATGGAAGCTACTTCATTTTATACTAAGTGATGCAATTAAGTATATTTATGTAAAATTAAATAGCAGATAACTAAACAAAATTGAGACTTCAAGTGCCTGTTCCAAATATAACAGAGCCTTTACCAATAAAGATGAGTTTATGAGTAAGTCAAGTCAAGAGTAACACACGTTGCACAGTATATTGTTTTCCTTCAATTGTGGAAATCCTATTTTTTTAAATTTTAAGATTTCCTGATATTAGTTTGGGAGAAAGTTAGAAAATCCCGAAATGTCCATAGAAACCATAAAACCACTCTCTTCATGAGATGATTTATCATAAAATGATTTTATGTTATTATGATTCATATGTATGTCGAACACCAATTTATTTTTAAAATTAAGAAAAGGGCAAATATTTTTCTGATGCATCTCGTCACAGTCACATTTTTATGAATGCTAGATTATTAGTAGCAGTGTAATTACTAGTACACAAAAAATCGGCCAAGCGCGTGTTAGGCCACGCATAGAATAGGGTTCCGTAGTCACCTACCTATACTGGTAGATAGATTTAAAATCGTGTTCAATAGATAATTGTTAAATTTACTTATTAATTGACTGCTTTGTTGGTCTAGTGGTTAGCGAATGCGGCTGCTGATCAAGACGTCTCGGGTTCGATTCCCGGGTCGGACCAAATGTTTGTGTGATCCAGAGTCTGGGTGTTTTCTATGTATAATATGTATGTATTTACAAAAAAGTATGTATATGTATTTATACCAGTTGCTTAGTACCCATAATACAAGTTCTGCTTAGTTTGGGACTAGATGATGTTGTCTGTAAGATGTCCGAAATAGTCCAAAAAGTCCCGTTTACAGTAAAAAACATGAGTATATTTATTTATATTAATTATATTTATAATTCTTTATTTTTGTACGAAGTTTTTCAAGTGAGTGTATTGTACTAGTTAGCCCCCCATAACTCCTGAAATAAAAAAAGTCATCGAAACGTCTATAGTTTTCCTTGAAAGTTCAAAGGCAATATATGGACTACTATCTTGAATTTTTTTTTTTTTTTGAGCCAGCCGTTAAGCATTTAGGGGGGAGGGCGCCCTGTTTTTACGAAATGCGCTTTAAAGTTGTATAACTCGCAAACGGATACCTGAATAGAAAAATGGTTTTAAAAGACCTATCTAATTATACTCCACACGATGGGGTAGACGCGAGAAAAAAAAACATAGCCACTTTACGTGTAGGTGAGGTACCCCAAATAAAAATATTTTTCGCAACTTTAATAAAGCGCTTTGTCCAAATTTATTTACCATGAAACAGGTTATTGTGATATGCTGTCACGGATTTTTTAATAAAACTTTTAATTGGGATCCATTAATATTTGTGACACTAAGGCTATTCACACACTGCACCGCGCTACGACGCGTAGCGCGGAGCGGCAGATTTTAATATTGTATGCAAGTAGGTACATCGATTAGTATAGAAAACACGCCAGGTCCAACACACCGAACACGCGCCTAGGCGCGTGAGCGCGTGCGGCTAGCAGATTCGGGATTGGCTGCAATGGCTGCCCCGCGCCCACGCGCGTGTTCGCGTCGCCAGTGTGTGAAGTCCCTAACTGCTTACGCTTTATTTTTTATTTTATTTTATATTTAATGCAGGTACTACACTTCGTTATGCGCTATTCGTTATGCGAGTAATTCGCGCGCATACGGCGAAGTGTGGAGAGTATATTCGCCAATATTCGTTTTATGACGCTTTATTAGCGAGAATACGCGTATCCGTCGACTTGTCGGTTTTTTGACACACTTCAAAGGACACGGATAATGGCGAATACACGTAAAAAATAATTAGACTTCATTTAAGTATTGTTTCTCTAAAGGAGAAACCCGAAATCCATACAAACTTGGGCCTGGCGTTACAGTGCTAGAATTTGGTTATAAATTACAATATCTATGACGATTTCACGAGCCTAATTTTGAGGTCTCCCAGCAATGGCCAAATTGGTAAAATCAGAGAATGATTACATTTTAGGTTATGTTTATTATTTGAGTTATTTTAATGAAAAATTGGCCAAGTGTGTGTCAGGCCACGCATAAAATATGGTTATGTACTCACCCATAATTAAATCGTGCCCAATAGATAATAATAATAATAAATAATAAATATTTCGGACATTTTACACACAACGCCATATAGTCCCCAAACTAGACAACTGATAAATACATAAACATACTTTTTTTTTGTAAATACATACATATTATACATTGTTGTATTTGCATTATTTCTTTATTTTTGTACGAAGTTTTTTAAGTCAGCTTATTTCACAAGTTAGGCCTTTATCAGTGCTGGATTTACACATTTGCCGCCCCAAAGCTTTAAAATTTTTGCCGCCCCTACTGACTCTTAAAATTAGATACACTGTTCACAATAAAATTAATTCCTTTCTTCAGGAAATAATCTGATTACTAGATTACTTCTACAACTTTTTTTGTTTTTTAAGCTAAGCAAACCTTGGTTTTTACTGCACTACTTATAAGGTTTGGTAGGCTAAAGAAGATAGTTAAGTAGTGCCCGATACTGCTAACCATGCACCTTTTTTAGTTTTCTTTTTTTTTGTTTTCGCGGGAAATGCCTTTCGCATCATACCCTCCGTGGGGGAGACGGAGGACGTGTGTGGGACTCCCGGCGAACCGGTCTACCCACTAAACCCCGCGGTGGCAGACGCGCTATCTCGGCAGTCGAGAGAACCTCCAGGAACGCATCAGCAAAATCTGGAGTCAATCAATAAATTAAGCTTGGGCAGGACAATATCGTGCCTCTCGCTGTTTTTACTGTGTGTAAAAGGCGGGACTCCGACCTGCCCAAGATGACACCCCCCAGCCGCACCGGGGTGTCGCCTGCTCGGGTCGCTTGCAGTGGTCACATTTCCCCAAGATGTGGCCGCAACGACCCTTAGGCAACGATTGGGGACTAGCTGCCTGTACCACGTCCCCTTCGCCGCCTCCTTCGAGCGAGATCGGCCCTTTCTCGATAGCGCTCTGTGGACTCCTTCTGGAGCATTACGTTCTCACAGAAGGAGACCGCGTCCTCCCATCCTTCATCACTCGCCAGCATTGCCGCGATCAAGGCGGTGACAGGGTTCGTCCGAACTGTCCGGCCAGGTCTCGCCAATCCAAGCTTCGAAGCTTGGCAGAAAGGCTCCAACAGCGCGTTAGCTGTCACAGCCCTGTCAAGCCCGTGTCATTTCAGGCTCATAATTCGGCACTGTCCCTTCGCCATTCCGACCGACTGAACGAATTTGGTCGTAGACACGACCTAGACAGATCTAGGTGCATAGTTATCAATGTCGAGTTTTAGTCTTAAAATTGCCAAATCAAAATATTGCACATTCGATAAACGTTATTATAATTTAACACAAATTTTAAAAACAATATTGAATTGAAGTTAATAATAATAAATAAATGTTTTGGAAATCTTACACACAACGCCATCTAAGCAGAATTTGTCGGTCGTCCGCCTCAGGGAGGTGTTGGACGCTAGCATGCCGTCCGGACACTTCCCTGAGAGCTGGAAGAGCGGAAAGCTGGTCAAACTCCAAACCTCTCTGCCCGCATCGTCCGGCACCTATGCGATGTGGGCCCCAATCTGTCGGACACCCAGTTCCGGTTTTGGGAAGGGTGTTTGGCCTTTTGGCCTGTTTGGTGGTGTGAAGGCCAGGTGGAATGATGATTTGCGCAAGACTAGGAGCTGGATGCGAGTAGCCGAGGATCGGCGTGGTGTGGCGTGGCGTGCGATTGTAGAGGCCTATGTCCAGCAGTGGACTGCGATAGGCTGATGATGATGATGATGATGAACTGTGTTTGACGTTCGATGCCATATTGCGCCTGAGAGCCGTGACCGAAAAAGCAGTAAGCAGTGAAGTCGTGCTGTTTGCGGTGTCTATGGACATAGCCAATGCATTTGGCATTTAGCTGCAACAGGGAAACACTCCTCTATCACGGAGTGCCCGAGTACCTGAGGCGGGTAGTGGCAGACTATTTAGACGAGCGTACCGTCACGTACGAGGGTCAAGATGGTGTTTTGAGACGTCGGGCCTAGTCGTGTTTCGCAGTGGTGGGGTCAGTCCTCAGACCACTCCTGTGGAACATGGGATACGACTGGGCCCTTCGAGGGCGTCTCCCCCCGGGCTGGACGTAATCTGTTATGACGATGACAGTCTGGCTACAGCCAGGGGGTGAACTTTCAGGCTGGCCACACTGGCCACAACAGGAATCTCCCTGGTGGTTGGGCGCAATGAGACTTTGGGCTTTCTGGTGGCCCTGGAAAAGGCGAAGGCCCTTTTATTCCGTGGGCCCCGTCGTAGGCCACTCCCCGGCGCCTCCATCGTGGTCAACTCGGTAATTGTACTGGTCCGGGCCCAGATGAATTATCTGGGCTTGATCCTTGACGGTAGGTGGCTCTTCGACGAGCACTTCCGACAGCTTGCTCTGAAGCTGGTCGACACTGCCTCCGCACTTAGACGACTTTTGCCCAATTTGGGTGAAGCCAATGTCGCGACGAGACAACTGTACTCGAAAGTTGTCTGCTCTATGGCACTGTACGGTGCACCGGTGTGGGCGGCGTCTCTGATCGCCTAAGATGCCCTCTTCTTCATCTTGCCGACGCCTCTGGTGACCCCAGAGGATATTGGCGGTTAGAGTCATACACGGTTACCACGGTCGCTACCTAATCTATGACATGGTCATGCTCCCCTGAATGTGCCCACAAATGAACGGAATGGGTTTATCCCTCCATCCACTTCAGTGGCACTTCAGGCTTCAGAGAAAGCGACGTCCGCGTGTGCCGTACGACGCCCTGGAGATATAAGCAATTGATGGCGCCCGCTTCAGTGAGAGGAGGCACTGGGAGGGGTTCAGAGGGCGTAATAACAGGTTCCTTGGACCCCAGGAGAGTTTCAGGTGCAGAGTGGTATGGTATGCCCATGTGGTTTTAGTCGGTTCGATGCCGACATAAAGCATCGGTGCAAACTCTGGTAGGGTGACGGCCCGAGGGGGTTTCCACATGTCAAAAAAAGTGTTTGAGTGAGTGTTCTCTGTGTTTGTTTTATGTATGTTTGTAAAGCCCCCTGGATTTACACTCCTAATGCGAGTATGGTCTTTTAAAAAATGAAAAACAGTTGTGTGTCCGCCACTTTACTTTTTTTCTGTACGAATTTATTTTTTGGGCCATTTTGCCGCCCCCCTAATTCTGCCGCCCCAAGCTTCAGCTTTTTCAGCTTCTATGGTAAATCCGGCCCTGGCCTTTATAACTTCTAAAATAAAAAAGTTATCAAAACCGCTATAGTTTTCTATAACATGAAAAACACGATTTTTGATACATTTGTGTTTTTCTATGGCATAGTCACATTAATATAAAAATGCAAAACTACCCTTTCATGCTATATTTAATGCTGCCAGTTGTAGATATTTTGAATTGCCGCCATTGTAAGTAG
The DNA here is from genome assembly GCA_932526445.1 of Phragmatobia fuliginosa. Classification (NCBI taxonomy): domain Eukaryota; kingdom Metazoa; phylum Arthropoda; class Insecta; order Lepidoptera; family Erebidae; genus Phragmatobia; species Phragmatobia fuliginosa. Next base: position 5,495,189 of record OW052064.1, on the reverse strand, counting down.
TTGTGTCACGATTCGCTGGCCAGACTCTATTTACATTGATTAAAATACCTATTAAAACAATCATTTATACTAAAACAAAGAAGTTTTATTTATTTATAACAGTATCGATTTCCACTAAATCGATCCTATTTTAGGAATGCTACGTTTGTGGAGCTAGTTACGTATATTGAAATAAGTGTTGCAGAGGTTTACAAAGATTGTTTAAAACAAAAGAATTCTACTTATTTTCTACACTTGGCCATTGCAAATGAAGCTAAGATTTCGATAGGTTAATCAAGCAAAATAGACGAATTTTTTGGTACATATCCCATTCGTGTAACGCTTAGGCCCAGAATCGGGTTTGTCCTTTAATAAAATAAATAGAAAATTAAAATAATGTGTTTCGTTCGTTCGTATGGTTTCGTTTCGTTCACCATAAAAATGACAATGACACATCTCTACAACACACATATTTGCCTTATTTGGCATACCAGTTCGAAATGTGGTGACATGTTTTTTGTTTGCGCGCATAACAAATATTCGGGCGAATACGGCGTAGACACTTAACGAATAGCGCATAACGAAGTGTGGTGCCTGCTTAAGGTAGAGGGGGATGACCTCCATTCATACCCAATCCGCCACCCGATTCGCCAGTAGCAGTTTAGCTGCAAAGATAAAGGTTTGCTTTTAAATCTATATTACACGATACAAAAATGTTAGGCCCGTTTTTACCTTTAATTCAGGTTTTGTAAAGGGTACGTTTTTCAGTTTTGTATTGCAAATGTGTATTTGTTTGCAAGCCACTTTCCTGATATGGTTTTTATAAACACATATTAAAATTTTATTGTCATCCTATAAAATTTAAAGTACTTATGAAACACTAAGCGAGTTGTTCAAGGATGTCGTCACGTTACCTTTGTTAACCAATCATCTCAACCAAATAACATCGCGTCAGAAGGCTAAATATTCTAAAACGGTTTGTTTCATTTATTCATTATAAGGCTGTTACGATTTTTGGCGTATAGAACAGACAGGTCAAAGGTTAGATTTAATTGAAAATCAGGTATGTTAATCTAATAGATAGAGTTCTATTAGTGCAAGGGGTGTTAAATGCTATTGAACTAACTAGGGCTAGTCTGTGACATAAGATAGATCTTCTTTAATACAAGTTGGGAACTTAAATATAGTCCTTACAATATATTTATTTCCTTCAGTGAATTCGCCAAGACGAAAACCCGTCACTGGTTCAATCGTGAGTGCTCCCGATGCTGTAGCACTTTAGCCTACCGCACATGGGCCGGAGCGGTCGTTCACGACCAATCTGACATTGATTGCCAAAGAAAGCCACTAGACCCTAGGGGCTTTATTATACGCTGCATTTACACGGGTTCCTAACCTAGGTGTTATTACCCCTGCGGGGTAAATGTACTATTCATGGGGTAACAGAAGGATTTTAGATCTTAGAGCTCCTCAAGGAACACACATGCCACAATTCAGCTTCCTGCGTCCAATAGTTTCAGCTGTACGTTGTCTGTCTGTCTGTCAGTCAGTCAGTCAGTAACGGAACTGTTTGATATACGTTGTGATAACGTATATATTGATGATAATGAAATGTCAAAGGTCAGGTTTATTCTAATAATAGACGTTAAAAATTTATTAGATTTTGAACGTTGTATGACTATACGATATAATATTAGGTTTCTTTATATTAGTTGTTTTATAACCTATCTTTCAAACACCGTCAATATTTCGAACGCACAGGGAATAAATGTATATTGCCGGGTTTATTTTTTTTAAATTAATTTTATTTATCATTCGTGACTGATCAACGGCTTATTGTAGTTAACTCTAGTAGATGTGGTGTCGACTCCTACCCCAAAATGTTGGAGTTATTATTAAAACATGAATACAAACACAAACCATATAAATTGGTGTAACAACTAGTCATCAATCTATAAAAATAAATCAAATTGAAGTGAACATAAACGCGAGTAACACCGTGGGACTCAGTTAGTTTTATAGTTGTAACATCTGTTTGATTTTGTTTTGTCTAATATATATTATGTTTTATATTAAATTTGATTTTTTTTCACTATTCTGTACTAAAACTGTTGTATTTTAATTGATACGCAATTTAGTTATTATTTTTAGCCTTCTAGTACAAACCTATCAATATACACTCGGGTGCAATAAAATCGCTGATGTAACTTTTTTTAGCTAGCTTTAGACTAGCAAAATATAAATTATTATTATTTTATTAAGGAAATTCTAATATGTTTAATATGTAAGTAATGCTTGTTTCAATACTTATTCAATGGTACCAAAATAAACCGTTATAACCAACCAAAATGTCCTACTGCCAAAAAGTAATGACAACAAAAAACCCGAAAATTACTCCATTTGGACACCGCAGTTTGCCAGACTATTTGCAGGTTACCAAACAACTGGCAAACTGATGATTTTTGACTCAAACATTTATTTCTATAGAAATACATGTTTTGAGTAAAAAATCCTCAGTTGCATTTCAACGCTCGAACTAAAAGGACGTCCAGTGAATTGCATTTATCAGGAAAAAATGGATACTACTCCGGAAAAATCCGCTCGAGTCGTTGCTCTGATTGAAGCGGACCAGAACCTGACTGGTGTAGCTCGACAGCTAAATATCAGCCGATATTCAGTTCGGCGTGTTTACCAGCGCTATCGGAAGACGACGAGGATCTGGTCGAGCCAGAGCTACATCTCAGAGCGACAACCGATTTCTCGTTATAGTCCAAGAGCCAGTGTGCAAAAAACTGTTTGAATTTACTAAGGCTAATTTTTTTATAGTTCATTACAATGGTTGCGTACACAAACATACTGCGGTCAGTCAAGCGAACCTGAGAACAGGTGACTCAGGTGCGCTATCAAAGATGTCGTACCTGCCGGGGTAATAAATGAATTTACTAAGGCTGAAAATTGTTATACAACTTGTATATTGCATATAAATTAAAGTTTTAATGGTCAGTCAGCAGAATATGGGGACAGAGCTGGTCAGTCAGCCGTAATGTATGTGCAAAAAATAAATAATGTGCTATTCATTTACTACACTTCGAAATTGTTGTAGGCGTGTTAAATATTGTTTTAAACATAAAAAAAATAGTCAGTCATCGATTTAACGGGACAAGGCCCGTCAGTCAGCAAAAAAAAAGAAATAAAAATGTCGTGCGCGCGCTCGGCATCGCAGGTGACGGCTTGGTTCTTTTTTGATGTGAAACATCTATAGCCGCACGTAAAACAGATTTCTGGCCTGGCGACGCCTGGCGACGCGTCGCCACGGCACGCTATACGATGGTATATATATACAGTCTATAAGCAGGAGTGTGTACTGTACTATTTTAATAATTGGTAATATTTTATTTTATCATTATGACATATTTAGTTCCTATTACAATATGTTCTTTTCTGCATATTACTTTTACAAAATAATGGCGATGTTTCACATCTGCCAGGCGTCCCGTGACGGCTCACATTTTTTTTACTATAATCTTTATTTATTGACTTTAACCGACTAGATTGAATAAAAAAAATTATTAATTATAATTTAATAATATTATAACTTTATTATATACAAAATATACAATAAAATTAATATTGAATCATTCATTATCGAATTCTTCAATTCATCAAATTCATTGATGTCATCGTGATCGGAAATGTCAATGTCGGTTGTTTCCGATTGAGTTTCTGATCGAGAATCTCAAAAATTAATATAACTGATGCAATTATATATAATACATAATAATTATTTTTTACTTTGCCAACTATTATTTGCATACCTGAATTTTCGTCTGGAGGTTGAAGGACGACATCGTTGACCAATTGTGGTAATTGATCACCTTGAAACCAATCGAATTCATATTTTTCCTCGCTTATTTTCCACCCGTGATCGATGGGAGACAGTACGGTTACAATTTTCGCATGAGCATTGCGCCAAATATTTGCTATATACGCAGCTCTTAGAAATTGTTGCAACAATTCAGATTGACTTGGTGGCATACTTGATCCATCAACATTTTTAACTTTAATCTTGAACGAATCATTGATGGTACCGGTGCATTTGTAGGTTTTCGATAATAAAACGAACCGTGCTTCGTTTACACATTTTAATTTTTTCATGCCGTATAAGTGGCACACAAATGCTTGAATTTTCTCAAATACCTCACTCTTGTTATTATCATTGATGTATCCAAGGTAGGCGAAAGCTTTTTTGAAGTTTCCTCCGTAAATAAAGTTAATGGCTGATGCTTCTTGAGGCAGAATACACAAACTTTGTTCATTTTGAGAAAGAGATGTTTCACTCACTACAGTTGAACTGTCACTGATGCTATTAAGCAGAAAAACCGTTATATTTTGGAGCAGAGGATTCGGTGGTGGGGACAAAAGTCTATCTATCCCTATACTAGAGGTACAATGACCCCCATTTATTGTGTATAACTTCGACCTCTTCCGTGCGAATATACCTGCGCTCTTACCTGTTCAAATCGCTTTCAACGCCAAACGCGCGCGCGAAATTTTTATTTCTTTTTTTGCTGACTGACGGGCCTTGTCCCGTTAAATCGATGACTGACTATTTTTTTTATGTTTAAAACAATATTTAATACCCCTACAAAATTTTTGAAGTGTAGTAAATGAATTGCACATTATTTATTTTTTGCACATACATTACGGCTGACTGAGCAGCTCTGTCCCCATATTCTGCTGACTGACCATTAAAACTTTAATTTATATGCAATATACAAGTTGTATAACAATTTTCAGCCTTAGTAAATTCATTTATTACCCCGGCAGGTACGACATCTTTGATAGCGCACCTGAGTCACCTGTTCTCAGGTGCGCTTGACTGACCGCAGTATGTTTGTGTACGCAACCATTGTAATGAACTATAAAAAAATTAGCCTTAGTAAATTCAAACAGTTTTTTGCGTACTGGCTCTCCGTCTATTACGACAGCTTTACGAAATCGTCGTGCGACTGCCTTGATCTTGCTCATCATCTCCAAGAGGTGCGTGAAGTTCAAGTCAGCTGGTGGACGGTTAGAAGAAGACTTGCTGAAGGTGGCCTGACTGCGCATAGGCCACCAAAGGGCCCTAAATTGACGCCAGCTCCCCACCAGGCCCGTTATATTGCAAATGATTTATCCCGCTTGCTTAAAGTTGCAAATATACTGAGCTATATTGGTTAAGAAAAATTGCTAACAAGATGCAATTTTTATAGCCCGTTTACAAGCGACTTTAGTAGAGAGGATTTTTGTAATTTTCACCCCTAAGGGGTGAAAAAGGCAATAAAAGTTTGTGTTTGGTTTTGTTAATTTTTGTTCTGGAGTTTGTGTGTGAGTTTATTAGCCGTGGGCATCAGCTAATTCTGTTTAAGTATATGTATATTGTTGATGTTCTTTATATGTATATTGTTGATGTTCTTTATAAATAAATATTGAGACAATGTTAATTTAATATATAAATATTCCTAACATATTCAATCGTTCGTAATTAGAAACAATACTTGATTACTTATTATTGTCGCTGCCCTTTCTTATCAAATGTTAACTGTTCCGCGTTGATAAATCTATAGCTACATCATTTTAATTTTTGTAAATTTGAATTATTAGTAATTTCGAATGTGCGTTGTCTGTCATTCAATCAGTCAGTAACGGAACAGTTTTGTATAGATATATTGATTACGGTTTTACAACGCCGCGGACAACGCCGTTGGTTTAAAAAAAAAATACATGTTCATGCAAAGTTGCAGCTTTCTGGCACTAGCCGTTTAGACGGTAAGTCGAAGACGGATGGATGGACATGGCGAATCTATAAGGGTTCCGATTCATGAACTACGGAACTAAGGAACTACGGAACGGAGATATGTACATGTACAAACATACTGACATATATTTAATACCACCAATTTGCTTGTGTAAAGGTGCGCGTCCATTGGCCCGCGCCGCCCGCACCGTACGCCGGCATTTAAGAGCAAAAAATGCGTTGCGTGTCGGTGACGTCACACAAATCAGTTCGCCGTTGGCATCGCCCACTGCGCACGTGTTATTTGTTTTATTTATATAAGGAGCGAACGACAAAAACATAAAATGGATGACGCACTATTGATAATATTAGTAGAAAGATATGAAGAATTATATAATTTAAAACATCCAATTTATTCTAATGTCCAAAGAAGAGACAATATTTGGGAGGAGATAGGATCTATTTTTTGTCCGTGTGGTGACGGATTAGGAATACAAAGTGTCACCGCCCCTATTCATTCCATGGGTGTCGTAAGAGGAGACTAAAGGAGCAAAATAAGTAGCTAACATCACTGCCAAGAGAAGGAAAACTTGAAACAAACCCTTTACCAACCCGTCTGGCCAGCGTGGTATAGTAGGCCAAAACCTCCTTTCAAAGGAGAGGCCTATGTCCAGCAGTGGACTGTTAAAGGCTGTTGATGATGAGGATCTATTTCTTTCGTCAAATGGGGTTTGAGGAAACCATATAGATTCATGAATTTAGCTCTTGACATGTGAATGTAATTGAAAAATCTTTCTTCATCTTGAAGTAAATCCGGAACAAATAATGAATGATACTCTCCAAATATTGGTCGCTTCAAATTTATTTCATGAACCCACATTCTACGTTTAGTTTTACGGTTTTCTTCATCTTCCAATAAGCAACTAATAACAATGATATCTTCATCAATCTCGATTACCGAATACGTCAACAAGCAAACACTCGAAACTAAATAAAATAATCCGGAAACAGTGGACGCATGCCATCGGAAAATCCGTTTAATCCGTTGCGGGCCGGTAAAACTGCCGGAAGGGCTAGTGGCTGTACAAGTTATATGAAGCTATTCACATTATCCCGGGTCCGGCATTTTTACCGTGCGTCTTGTCACTACTATCGTCCGGTAAAAACACCGGAACGGAGTAATGTGAACGAGTTTGTGCCGGTATCTGTCCCCCGTTCGCAGCACATGTGCTCCCGTCGCCCCGCCCGCGCTCCCCTCACATCATTTGGCTCGCATTTTCTTCAGTAAATCGTCAAAATTGGTTGCTGTCATTCGAAAATAGAATGTACTTACCCAATGTTTTCTTTTATTTTGCCTTCTATTAACATGTCCGAGGCTCAGGTGTAATGTGAACACTCTGTCCGGTGTCCGATTTTCGGCAGATTTGCCGGTCCGGCGTAGTGGGAACCAGCGCTTATAGATTCGTTATGTCCGTCCGTCCGTCCTCGACTTACCGTCCAAACGGTAAGTGCTAGAAAGATGAAACTTTGCATGAATATGTGTTGTAATTATGTCGACAAAGTACTACAATAAAAATATGAAAAATATTTTTATTCGGGGAAAAATATTTTTGTAGGTAGTAGAGCCACGCTGATTTCAGCACGAATGGGCTGGCTCGACCCGGCCAGTACTACCCTCACACAGAAGACCATCCTAATAATGACAGCATTCTTGCTGTCGTATTTCGTTGGTGAGTGTGAGACCGGAGGCCCAATCATTCTGCATCATTCTCCCGCCCTTCGAAGGCCGGGAGAATGATGCAGAATAATCTAACCGGGCTGCCATGGTAAGGGTCACCATGCTACATTGCCTACCCTCACAATAAGCATGGTGACCCCTACTCCTGGATTCTACTCATGCTTTCCATCAGGCAGAGAAGAGTCACTTTGGCAGGCTTAAATATAAAAAAAAAAAAAAAACCTCCCCTACACGTAAAGTGGGGATGACTTTTTTTCTGGCCACTACCCCATGGTGTGGGGTATCATTAGAGAGTTTCTAAGACGATTTTTTGATTAAGGTATCGGCGCGCACGCTCCCTCTAAAAGTTAAAGAATCTATTAAAAAAATCTGGAAAAATTCGTGATGGTGGTCCATATAATGAACTTTGAAGTAAAACTATAACGGATTAGATAATTTTGTTAGTTCAGGAGTTATAGAGGTTTAACTTGTAAAATGCGCTCACGTGGAAAACGTCATACATAAACATCCTGTGCGTGGCTTGAGACGCACTTGGCCGATTTTTGACTTTGGAAAAGAATGGATCAAATAATATGTATTAAATTTTGTTGGGTCCCATTATGAGGAAACCAGTATCTGATTATAGGATCCTGGAAAAATCTAGGGAACTCCTCAAGATTCAAAATTCAAAATTCAAAATCCCAAAATTATTATTTAATATTTTCTGGGTTTAAATAATAACAAAATTTAAAAAAAAAACCTTTTATGTAAAATATAAAGACAATAAAGAATCTGTTAAAAAAAATGAGATAAATTAAAATTGTATGCATGTTGTACATAGCTGCATTATCTGCAAACACTGCAATAATGTGTAAATTGTGTAATATACATACTCACACATAGGTACGTATCCTGAATAATTAAACTGAGTTATAGAAGTCTAAAAGTAATGTAATTTTCAGTTTATAAATTTCTAATCATAAATGGAAGTCATAAGGTTACTTATCGAGATATCTCATTAATAGACTTATTTCGTAATTTTTTTATTTTGTCGTGTTGGTCGAAAGCGGTTTGAGTACAAAAGTTCAAATCTGATATCGTTTAAATGTTGTGCGAGCGCGTGGGTAACATGTGGTGCACATCTCGTCCTACATATGTAGTTTAATTGATAGCCGCAATTACACAAATGCTTTACTTCATGAACACTAAACTTTGAACGTTTAAACTGGTCATCCTATGTAAGGTTAATAATACTCGCACATGGACAGTGATCATTGTTAATACCAATTCATTCATAATTCATACTTCGAATTATGTTTTGTCTTTTTCAATTATTTGTTATGTTATTCTATTCCGATTGGATTTTTCGTGGTGGTAGACACGCGGCCATAGTAAATGTATGTACATCGCAAAGTCGACGCGATCACCTTGTAGACAGTGATGAACATGATATAACTCGTGCGAGCTAAGATGGCACCTGGCTCAAAACGAAACATGATACCGTTCCCCCGCGTGATACCCCTCTGTCATCTTGCGAGTAGCGTTAGCATCACTATTACCGTTGCACGAATCGTTCCATAATAATTTTAGTTTATTAGGTATTACCTAATGTCATATAAATCACTCTACGAATTTATTTTATAAATATATCATTAGATTCGTCTGGATAACCCAATTGTTTTCAGAAAGGTCACACGATAAAAAACTAGCATGACGACTATGAGACGCAATAGTTTTTAATAAAGAATATCCATACACATATGATTTACAGAGACTACGATTAAAAGGCTTATCATGACGATTTTAAATTGTATTTTATAACCATATTTCAGTTCCTAATTTCATTTAAAATGATATTAGGTATTACCTAATATTATTTAAATCACTGCACGAAGAATGCATTCGGGTAAATAATGAATGAGGCCTGCTTCCTATTGGTATGCATATGTATTTTCGTAACTCGGGTAGTAAAGTACCACTTAAGATAAAGTAATATGTTATGAGAAACTATTTGAAACAAAATAAATGTTGAAATTTAAAAAACTAGAATAAATTATATTTTTCTTGCACTCAGTACTATAAACGACTGACATTTGAGTCAGGTGCCATCTTAGGTCGCACGAGTTATACATGTAATACTTACTGACTTTATAACAAATGATGCTGTCATCTCAATTACTCAATATTACTACTACCATCACGTATAGATACATATTTCTCATAAATGTCAAATTTACGAAATAATGACGAATTTTAATTAAGTAACTATTGAAGCATCGCGACTTTGAACTACATTAATTAAACTACAAGTAATTCAGAGACTTGTTCCCTCTTGTCATCAACCGCTTATCAACTTCAGACTATGTAAGTCGAGATGTGAATGTGTCGACAAGTTACACACGCGGCCCGTACACCCAATATTACGATAACAGATATGGACTTTTGAACTCCATTACTTTTGACTTTGGAACTAGCCACTTTCGATCAATACAGCAAAATAAATAAAAAAACTAAATTTATAATTAACAATTATAGTTGTCTCTATTTTTAATAGAATAATCTCAAATCAAATGAAAAAGGTAGAAAGGTGAAATCCAAAGGGTAAGGTAAATATATGTGAATTACGTGTTGTCACTAAGAAAAATTGATCAAGTGTGTGTCGGACCACGCATAGAACATGATTCCGTAGTCACCCATAATGGTAGGTGTTGTTTACTTATTATTTCTATAATCATCATCATCATCAACAGCCTGTAACAGTCCACTGCTGGACATAGGCCTCTCCTTAGAAGGAGGTATTGGCCTACTATACCACGCTGGCCAGACGGGTTGGTATAGGGTTGGTTTCAAGTTTTCCTTCTCTTTGCATTGATGTTGTCTTGCGTAGTTTATCCCTCAGTCGCCTTTTACGACACCCGCGGGATAAATAGGGGTGGTGACACTCTGTATTCTTAATCCGTCACCACACGGAAAATTATTTCTATATTTGTACGAAACTTTCCAAGTGAGTGCATATTACAAGTAAGGCCCCTATAACTCCTGAAATAAAAAAGTTATCTAAGCCGCTATAGTTTTTCTTGAAAGTTCAAAATATGGACTACTATCATGACTGTTTTCAGGTTTTTAAGCTAGCCGTAGGTTTTAGATGGGTCGGGGGCTGTTTTTACAATAAAAATGCGCTTTATACCGAAATCGAAAAATGTTTTAGCAACCTCGAAAAGTTTTTAAAAAGCCTATCTATTGATACCACACACAATGAGGTAGACACAAGATTTTTTTTTTTTTTTTTTTTATTTATTAATAAGAAACTCTACAGCTTTTTTTTATAAATACATGATATTTAACATTTATATATATATTGACTCTTAAGCCAATTACAGAGCTTCATGACATGAACAGTTACTAGACATAACAATTATTTAATATTAAACTTAAGAGAATAATAAATTTAGAGAAACAAAACAAAATCCCAAACAAACAAAATAGTACCACAAGCCAAGACAAGATGAAGCTACACTTATACATTAACAAATATGTAAAGAGTTGAACTAAATTATTTAATTACTTATGTACTGGTGAGCACCTTTACGATTTTATTGCGGAAGGACTTCTTGGACAAGCAAAACATGTCAATACCCTCGAACCTTTCTGTGTAGGTACGAAGCAGTCGAGTCATAACAGCATTTTTACCATAATTGGTACGGTGAAAAGGCAGATTATACATTAGATATACACACAAACATCCATACATTACGTGTTGGGATGATTTTTTAAATAAAAATAGGTTTCGTAATTTTATTGTAGCACTTTGTTGACGTAATCACAACACATTAATGCAAAGCAGGGATGTTATGGAGCTCCGTAACCGTAACCAAAATAACCGGTAATCCGAAATACATAATTATATATCCGAAACCGATACATATTTCTCGATATAATTTTATTCCTATATCCAGATCCGAAATATCATATCCATAACATCCCTAATGCAAAGTTTCGTCTTTCTAGCACTAACCGTTGGGACGATAATTCAAGGACGAACGGACGGACTTGACCAATCTTTAAGGGTTCCGAGTCATGAACTACGGAACTACAAATAGGTGAGGTGCGAGAATAAATCGGTTTTGCTTAACAATTACAATAAGAATTTACATATTTATGTAAATGTAGAGGGCATATATATGTGTGTGTATTTAGGTACACTGATGATAATCCATTATAATATCTAATGTATGGATGGTTTTAATTAGAATAATAAGTCATCATGAAACAAATCCCGAAAGTGTCATAATCATCATCAGCCCGTTGAAGTCTACTGCTGGTTAATGGCCTCCCAAGGCACACTAGATTAAAATAGTAGTAAAAGTGACACTATAAGTTTACTTAAAATGTCTAATGCTCATAAAATTACGTGATTATAAAAATACTTTTGTCGCACTCTCTACTTCATTATTAGGCTATGAATTTGTCTACATATTACCCACATTTTTAGTCTATTAGGAATACGAACTCATGGCTACACTCCCAGTACGTTATTCGTTGTATTGACATTATTTGTGTCCAATAACCTCAAAATTGTATTTTAATAACTTTAACAAAGAGAACTAGAGTTATCGACATAGCCCACAGGATTAGCAAGCTGAAGTGGCAATGGGCTGGCCATATTAGCTGCAGGACCGAAAACCGTTGGGGTAAAGGTGTTCTTGAGTGGAGACTTCTCGGCAAACGTAGTGTAGGACGTCCACAGGCCAGGTGGAGTGATGATTTGCGCAAGACGGCTGGCAGGAGCTGGATGCGAGTAGCCGAGGATCGAACTAAGTGGCGTGCAATTGGAGAGGCCTATGTCCAGCAGTGGACTGCGATAGGCTAATGATGATGATGATGAACTTTAACAAAAATAGTTTTGTGGGTATTATACTAACACGTGAAACACTATTCCTTCACACTTTGTGTTCACCTTTGTTTAATTTTTACACCATTCAATTTTACTGGACGGCAAGTTTTTGGGCAAACTTACAGCTCGGCCTCTTGTACGATACTCACGAAAAGGAGCGTAGTATAATGCATTTGTGTGAGTGAGCGCGTGTATTTACATAAGTAGCTGAGTTTTGGGTTTCAGTAATAACAAAGGCCATGCGTTGTCTACCTTTTTTAATTGATTTGAGGAAAAAAGTTGTTGCAATACTTGGATACTTACACTTTTATTTCAGACGGTATTGATGGGAAGCAGGCGAGAAGAACTGGCACCAGTGGCCCACTTGGCGAGCTGTTCGACCATGGACTTGATTCTTACTCGGCTGTCCTGATTCCGACTATTCTCTACAGCGTATTTGGCAGGTGACTTACATTTCTTTACTAACATTGTATTAATTTATTTAACTTGCACTAGCATGCATTATTCGAAAGAATAGTTTAGCCCCTAATGAATACTTTCTAAAAATACTGACTATTAATGTTTGGATAAATTTCCTTTGTCTGCTTTCATTGTTCTTCCTTTTCATGCTATCTATCCAGAATTAATAGCTTTATAAAACTTCCATATAAATATATAACAATATTGCCTTTGTTCCAATTTTGTTCTGCGTTAATGATATTATATTAATTAGTCAATATGGTGATTTTTATGGTCCCGATAGTCTTCTAATCATCAACAACCTGTAATTATTGAACTACTGCTGAACATAGGCATCTCCTTCGAAAAATAATATAAATGTAAACAACAATAAACATAAATATCTATTTTTGTTGTTTGTTGAAAGGTGTTTTTGGAAAAATTGATATTTATGTTTCAAGCATACAAAATTATATTTTCAAAAAACAAACTTACAAAAATCTTTTTTGTTTTGAGGACGAAATAGCAAGTGTAAATAAAATAGATAATGCTAGCTTTACCCGCAGATAACGCTGCGGTACAAAGCTAGTAAAAAGTAGCCTAAGTTACTCTTATATCGTTAGCAACCTGCCGACCTGAAATTATGAATGGACCCTTCAATGTTATTTGTATAATTTTACTCTCATCTCCATACGAGCAGTATACAAGCATATCGTTAAGTGATTACGGAATAGAATTTACAATGAGACCTACAAACTTTAAAACATAATAACAAGTAACAACGAATATTTTCACTACAAGACACCTTGATTATTGGCCTTTAACCTGAAGTTAACACTCGCCGTCCAGTGAATAGTTAAGTACGTTATTAACATTGTCTAGATATACTTACAATATTGTTATTCAAATCATCGCTGATTCGAATACTTATAACTTATACTTTGTTTTCCAGTTTCAAGGAAAAGTTTTTTTTATTTCGTTTTTTATGTCCTTTTTCCGACGCGGAATTCATATACTTCCAGAAAGATGTGAGAAAGTGGTCGCTAGTGATGGGCAATAATTTGAATGAAATGTTTTTGTTCCTTATAATTTAAAAAAAGCTTGTGAAAGCTTTAAAAAGAAGCAGTAAAAAATCATTCAAGGTTCTAAATTCATTTTTATCTGAAGAGTGTTAGGTTTTAAACGGCTTGGCATAGACATACCTCTTGTTTAACATCAAACACTTTAACTCAAAGAAAAATAAAAAAAATGGTAGTTGTCTGCGGCTCCGACCTTGTAATTTTTTGTATATTTGAGTATCCCAAAGTGGCTACTCTGCCTGATGCAAAGCTGAATTCGAATCCAAGAGTAGTGTTTACCATCCTCAATGCAGAAAATGTAGCATGATGAGCCATGAAATGCTTTTGCATCATAGGACTGCCTCAGGTCTCACACGCACCAACACAACACGATAGCACGAAATCTGTTATTTTAGGTTGGTTTTCTTTGTGAGGGGCCGGCCGATCATCGATCAGGCCCGTTCTTACTGAAATCCGCGTCGCTATACTACTTTACGCAGGTTACTACCTTTAGTATACATCGCATATCGCGATAAATAGTACCCTATGTGTTATTTGTTTTTGCATGAAAGACAACAAACATTCATACATCCGTCCTCGACAAATTTTGCATTTATTAGTAGGATTCTATTAGGTACAGATCTCTTTATAACTGAATAAACTAATGTAAGGTTTATTATTTGTTCATTGTTGACAGAGATGAAGTGAGTCCGCTAAGGTTCCTGTTCCTTATCTGGAATATATTCTTAAACTTCTACTTGACACATTGGGAGAAATACAACACTGGCGTCATGTTTCTACCTTGGGGATATGACTTCACCATGATTGTAAGTTACCAACAGTTTACTCAGGATTCGCGTGAGGATCGGGACTAACACACCATTGTACCATTTTCGATACGCTTTTGTTGGCGACAAAGGAGTGCGTCAATATAATATCAGTTTTCGATTGGACAGTGTATCATATCTGCCTAAATATCTGCAGCACCCATTAGTAGAACAATATGTTTTATTCAGGGCTCCTGCATACTGTTGCTAGTGACGTCAGTGGTTGGTCCCAGAGTGTGGCACGTACAACTTCCTGGTGGCATCTCGCCGGGAGTCGTCTTCGAGTTCGTGCTCTACTTCTCTGCAATAATCACCAGTCAGACAGTTATTATGTGGAATATTTATAAGTAAGTAGGTACTTATAAATACAAAAGAGCTTAATACATAACACATAACTTGACATTGGCTTAAATCGGCATAAGTTATGACGGCCAACACATTATCTGGCCCTTATACTGTTACTATTTAAAACATACAAATTAAAACATTTATTCGTCATATTATTTTCTCATTTTCGCGCAAATCGGTTATCAAATATTTTTATGATATGCAAATGGAGTGGAGAACTGAATCGCTGTGATTGCATTATACAAAGTATGGGAGAGGTATGGGACGAAATACAATTTTTGAAGCTCTCGGTATTTATTGAATGCGCTTGGTATTTATTAGTTAAATGTTTGTGCAAGGGGTTATTAATAAGTACAATAAAAGCTCCTCTGTTTGTGACGGAAAAAGGTCTGACCGTCCATGCACGAAAAAGGCGATCAAACAGTAGTATAAAGTTATTAATAAAAAATAAATGAGGCAATGGAGATCATTTCGAATAAACTTCGTGTATTTTAAATGTTCTTATCTTATTGTATCAACCAGTGTTGGGCATTAATCAATTAATATTTTAATCATCGTAGTAATTGATTGAAAAATTAATTGCAATCGATTTAATCACAATTAATTTAATTGCAACATCTATTGCAATTGATTTAATCACAATTGATTTCAATTGCGATTAAATCAATTGCAATTAATTTTGCAATGAAATTAATTGTGATTAAATCAATTGCAATTAAAATAATGCAACTAATATTTTTAATTGTTGCAACAAACAATTAAAACTAACAATTAATAATCATGTTTTTCTGCACTGTACCTGTGTAGGTGCACACAATATAAATCATCTTTCTTGTTATCTTACTTATAACCCCGCGAAACTTCCTGTTTATTTCTGTATATTTTTCAATGCAAACTGTTGTTACCTGTTGTTGTTCAGGTACAATCCCTTTTTATTCGCGAGGGCGCAGATAAGTGAAAAGTCAAGATCGTTTGTCAAAGTTATAAGCTCTGGCTCAGACTTAAGGCCATCTACTTAACTTCTGCCAGTCGGTCTGTTTAGTCAGTCCTGTCAGTTCAGTTCAGTCAGTCCTGTCAGTTCAGTTCAGTCAGTCCTGTCAGTTCAGTCTGTTTAGTCAGCCCTGTCAGTTAGTGCTGTCAGTTCACGTCAGTCAGTTCAGTCAGTCCTGTCAGTTCATGTCAGTCAGCCCTGTCAGTTCAGTTCAGTCAGTCCTGTCAGTTCAGTATGTTTAGTCAGTCCTGTCAGTTCATGTCAGTCAGTCCTGTCGGTTCAGTATGTTTAGTCAGTCCTGTCAGTTCATGTCAGTCAGTCCTGTCAGTTCATGTCAGTC
This sequence comes from Phragmatobia fuliginosa, assembly GCA_932526445.1. Lineage (NCBI taxonomy): Eukaryota > Metazoa > Arthropoda > Insecta > Lepidoptera > Erebidae > Phragmatobia > Phragmatobia fuliginosa. The sequence continues at coordinate 5,478,821 of OW052064.1, read as the reverse complement.
AGTCCTGTCAGTTCAGTGAGTCAGTTTAGTTCAGTCAGTCCTGTCAGTTCAGTTCAGTCAGTCCTGTCAGTTCAGTTCAGTCAGTCCTGCTGACTGCAAGGTTAACAGTCAAGTGAGAGCCCTAGCCTGTGCCACTCCTCCATCTTCTACTTCTTCTATTTACTTTAGTTAAATTTAATTAAAGTTTAATTTCAAAAACAATTAACAATTGATTAATTGTTATTGCAAAACTGACAGTTAACAATTGATTAATTGTTAATTGCAAAACTAACAATTAAAAATTAATTAATTGTTAGTTCATCATCATCATCATCAGCCTATCGCAGTCCACTGCTGGACATAGGCCTCTCCAATTGCACGCCACTTAGTTCGATCCTCGGCTACTCGCATCCAGCTCCTGCCAGCCGTCCCGCGCAAATCATCACTCCACCTGGCCTGTGGACGTCCTACACTACGTTTGCCGAGACGCGGTCTCCACTCAAGAACACGTTTACCCCAACGGTTGTCGGTCCTGCGGCTAATATGGCCAGCCCATTGCCACTTCAGCTTGCTAATCCTGTGGGCTATGTCGATAACTTTAGTTCTCTGCTAATTGTTAGTTGATATTTTTCAATTAACAATTAATCAATTGTTAATTGTTTCCTTGTAATTAAATTTTGCCCAACACTGGTATCAACTAACACACAACAATAATACATTTTATTTTCAATTAAAAGTAAATTAATTTTTGAAGAGAAATTGCAAATATATTTATGGCAAAACCTTATCTTCCTAACCTTTATTATTCTCAATATTATTTGGGATCGACTAGTTCGAGGGCGGTTCAATAAGTACCCGTGGTAGAAATTAAGACTCCCTTTTTTTGTTTATTTTTGAACATAGTTAGTTGTCTTTTAGAAAAATACACTTCTTCCAACTTTCCGCCCAATTTCTTAACCCCACCAAAAAGTAGGATTTGTCGAACTCCAAAATACGCCTCTAAATCGGCGATGACTTCCTCGTTTGTGCTGAAAATCGTCGCCATGACCTTGGAATCCGATTGTTGTTAAAGCAGGCACCACACTTCGCTATTCGCTATTCGTTATGCGGGTTATTCGCGCGCATACGGCGAAGTGTGGAGAGTATATTCGCCAATATTCGCTTTATTCGTACGCATCGAATAGCGAATCGCATATACGTCGACTTGTCGGTTTTTTGACACACTTCAAAGGACACGAATAAGGCGAATACACGCATCGACTGCCCACACTTCGGACGGGTAGTGAAGTGCCCTGTGCATAACTAACAACCATAGACTATAAAACAGTTTTTGAAATAGATAAATCAATTAAACGATTAAAATAACCTATCATATGATCAAAATAATTTGACTTCATTTAAGTATTGTTTCTGTCAATTTAATAAAATAAAAAGGAAATTAAAATAATGTTTCGTTCGTTCATTGACCATTAAAAATGACAATGCCCTGTGCATAACTAACAACCATAGACTATAAAACAGTTTTTGAAATAGAATAAATCGATTAAACGATTAAATTAGTTTATTATATGATCAAAATAATTAGACTTCATTTAAGTATTGTTTCTGTGAATTTAATAAAATAAAAAGGAAATTAAAAGAATATGTTTCGTTCGTTCGTATGGTTTCGTTTTGTTCACCATAATAATGACAATGACACATCTCTACAACACACATATTTGCCTTAATTGATATACCAGTACGAAGTGTGGTGGCGTGTTTGTTGTTTGCGCGCATAACAAATATTCGGGCGAATACGGCGTAGACAAATAACGAATAGCGAATAACGAAGTGTGGTGCCTGCTTTAGATTGTATTTTTGTAAAATAGATTTTATGATTGTACTTTTCTGGCGTGTAATAATGAATTTCAGATTGTATCAACGATGATAACTTCAGATTTCGCTTAAATCCGCATCCGCTTGTTGTCCACCATGAGCAATCGCCGCACTCATCGGGCCAATATTTTTTTTACAACTTTTCATGTAAAATGTTGCTATTCTGGTCGACACACCTACGTCCTTTGCTACTTCGTGCACTTTCGATCTTCGAACACCGAGAATCATGTCGTGAACTTTTTCAATGATTTCTTCGGTAACCACCTTTACGGTCCACGTCTGGCGTCCTGGTTTCTCCTCATCAAATACGAATGTTCACGCACGTTTAAATTCGTTAAACCAATATTTTACCGTGGTCATAAACAGCATCTAACTTTGATTTTATCTCCTCGTATTATTTCCATCTAAAAACAGAAAGCAACTTAAAGAACGTTACCACTCTTTTTCCATCTTAGCGATAATTACGAAACATGTCTTACTCAAATGGGTCCCAAATAAAAACTAACCTATCAGTCAGTCTATAATTTGGTTTTTGCGTCGTTTGATAGACACCAACCTCCCTCAGGAACGACCTCAGTTTTCAAACATGGTTTCGTAGTGAACTGGCCTCGTAACTACTTGAACTCAACCGATTTTACCTGAATATCAGATTTTCCACAGAGCGACTGGCATCGCAACTCAGCAACTGCTTAACTAAATCCAAAGGTTAATCTACTTGAGTGCACTGATTTTCTAATAATGATTACACTGCACAACAGCATTTCTGATGATTGGGTTTTGATACATGATAATAGTCCAACTTTTAATGACGATTTCAAATCAGATACTGAAATTTCTGTATCAGGTCTAGTTAAAAAAATATGAGACATGAGTTACTTTCATAATAAAACGCTTTAATTTCCCTAAATTAAAGCGTTTTATTATGATTCCAATTTATTTAAGTTTAAAGAAACCTTCTTTTATTAGATATTCTTGCTGAAACTGAAGGCTGAGAACTATTCTGAATTCTCCAACAATAGTCAGCCATCATATGTGCGTTCCAGTAACCTTGATAGCGTTCCTTCATCGTACTGGTGGAATCACTCGCCCTGTTTTTCACTTAGATCCAAAAAATTGGCAGGGAAATAGTCTAGATGGTTGTGGAGAAAGTGTAACTTGATTCCCAAGTTACATCCGAGCCTTCGAAAGTGATACATATGTTCTTGGACGTGTTGAGAAAAGTCCGAACTTTTCTTATTTCTCCAAAATGTTTGTATTAACCAAACAAACTCATTCCATGTCTTTTTCTCACTATCTCACATAGTCATAAATATCAGAAGCATGCTTTGGCAGTCCCAGGTCTCTTATAAGGTCGTTTAAATCGTCTTGGTTGAATAGTTTTGGCACCATCAACTCACATTCAAAGTCACTATCACTATTGTCAGTTTTCACCTCGAAATCCGTAGTGTTCTCGTGACCTAACTGTCTGACTAAGGTCCTAACCTGACTGCCATGGAGGTGATATAATAGGACTCAAAACACGTCAATATGCGGACTGTATGGATGAATATTTCCATTTGGCGTGATTTTTACCAGTTATGTTTACCAAGCAAAAATAACAGTCATCGTAATGGTTCACGGGTTCTTTCGTGCGGTTCGTGCTATTCCTTTTCTTATTTTTACACAAAAATAGAAACAACACACGTTTTGCATACCTTTTGCGGAATCCAAGGCCTGTCGTTCATTTCCAGGGAGTGTCCAAAGAATTTTTTTTAGCCTCAATTATGAACGTTATCACATTCAAACGGCATTTTTGAACATATTTTCCCCGCATATCATACAAAAATGCTTCTTATCAATCACACAAACTGTCTTGACGATGCCATATCAAATTATATTCAGAAAATTTAATAAGTTAGAAATTATCAACAAAGCAACACGGTACTAGTTTTGTTTTGTGATAGCTATAATTCGTAAATAAGAGCTGTTACAAAAATACTGAGGGTATATCTAGAATCAGCGACTACAAATTAGTAAACATCAAGTGATAAAAGTCAATCATCAGACAAAAGTTGCAATTTTGTTGTGCAGTGTTATCAAAGATGTTCACGACAACCTGAACCGACGGCTTATCATGCCATCCGAGGCACGGTCGTGAAACACTGTCAAACTTCCATAAACCAACAGCACCGACCAGGGAATCGAATCTGCGACTGCCGATCAAGAGGTCTTACCTTTTACAATAACAGTCTCAGTCGCTTACACTAACGGCTAAACCAACGAGCCATTAAAAAGGATTGTAATTGATTTACTAATAGAAAAGATATCGCATAAACGTGAAAAAACATTCCTAAGTACCTGTAAATTCCTTTTTAAAAACGTTTGTATCGATTTCAGGTCATATCGAGACCGCACAGGCAAGATGCGTCCATTCAGCGAGGCGATAAGACCACTAGTGCCGTTGTTCCTATTCTTCGTGCTGAGTACCTTGTGGGCTGTGTATTCGCCTAACGACATCCTCAACAGAGCACCACGACTTTATTACATATTAACGGGCACCATATTTTCTAATATCAATGTAAGTGAATATAGGCCGTTTGTTCCTCATCTTTGATGCAAACACAACACACAGATATCGACTACTTCATATATGAAGTATACCGGGTGGACCAAAATTTCGTTTAAATTTGAATCGGTAGCTGCGACGAGCAGCGACGGCGGGATGGGGCGGACAACGTGCGTTCTGTGTACGCGAGTACTACCGCAACAATGATTCTTTTACTCTAGTGCAACGAAAATTTTGCGCTCATTACAACATACGGCGTAAAAATGAAGCTCCATCGATTCAATTGATTAGAAAATGGGTACAGAAGTTCGAGGAGACGGGCTAAATAATGAATCAACCACGATCCAGCCGACCTAGAACATCAAGAGATCCCGAAAACGTCTAGCGTGTAAGAGAGTCTATTCGTGAAAATCCTGGACTCTACTTGGACGCGGTCTAACGCCGTAGGGAGCCCAGAACATTTTTGATTTGTATTCTTCACATTTATATCCGTACAAAAGGAGAAACCCGAAATCCATACAAACTTGGGCCTGGCGTTACAGTGCTAGAATTTGGGCATAAATTACAATATCTATGACGATTTCACGAGCCTAATTTTCAGGTCTCCCAGCAATGGCCAAATTGGTAAAATCAGACAATGTTTACATTTTAGGTTATGTTTATTGTTTGAGTTATTTTCATAAAAATTGGCCAAGTGCGTGTCAGGCCACGCATAAAATAGGGTTATGTATTCACCCATAATTAAATCGTGCCCAATAGATAATTAATAATAATAATAAATAATAAATATTTCGGACATTTTACACACAACGCCATATAGTCCCCAAACTAGACAACTGATATAAATACATAAACATACTTTTTTTTGTAAATACATACATATTATACATTGTTGTATTTGCTTATTATTTCTTTATTTTTTACGAAGTTTTCTAAGTCAGCTTATTTCACAAGTTAGGCCTTTACAACTTCTGAAATAAATAAGTTATCAAAACCGCTATAGTTTTCTATAACATAAAAAACAAGATTTGATACATTTGTGTTTTTCTATGGCATAGTCACATTAATAGAAAAATACAAAACTACTCTTTCATGCTATATTTAATGCTGCTAGTTGTAGATATTTTGAATTGCCGCCATTGTAAGTAGTTGTGGCACGATTCGCTGGCCAGACTCTATTTACATTGATTAAAATACCTATTAAAACAATCATTTATACTAAAACAAAGAAGTATTATTTATTTATAACAGTATCGATTTCCACTAAATCGATTCTATTTTAGGAATGCTACGTTTGTGGAGCTAGTTACGTATATTGAAATAAGTGTTGCAGAGGTTTACAAAGATTGTTTAAAACAATAGAATTCTACTTATTTTCTACACTTGGCCATTGCAAATGAAGCTAAGATTTCGATAGGTTAATCAAGCAAAATAGACGAATTTTTTGGTACATATCCCATTCGTGTAACGTTTAGGCCCAGAATCGGGTTTCTCCTTTAAATGGTACAGGAATTAAAGCCTCAAGATCGCGCTCACAGGCTCCAATTTGCAAACGAAATGTGAGAGAGTCCACCAGCTTAACCAACATTTTTTTCTCAGACGAGGCACACTTCCGGCGAAATAGGCAAAATTGCAGGTATTGGAGAAATCCTAAATTGAAGTATCAAAGACCTCTGCATTTACCCAAGGTTACTGTATGGGCAGCTTTGTCAGCAAGAGGCATTATTGGTCCATACTTTTTTGAAGATCGCCGGGGAAATGCTGTAACAGTGAATACAGAGGGGTACATTGCCTTGCTACAGAACTATTTTTCACCAGCGCTACAGGATTTCGATGGTTTTAATCAACGATCAGGTTTCAGCAAGATGGGGAAACACGCCACACTTCCGACGACTTATTAAGTGCTGTTCGCGAAATTTTTGGACACAAAGTGATATCCAAAAGAGGTGCCATTAACTGGCCACCTTGAAACTTGGACTTATCCCCAATGGACTTTTTTCTTTCGGGATACCTTAAAAGCATAGTTTTCAAGAGCAACCAAACCAAAAAGTCACAGATTATTAAATAGCTACTACGTAACAGATAAATCACTCCCATACAAAAGTAAAAATACCTACGCTTTAATAGCCTACAATATCTTAATAATACTTGCCACTCAGAACGAGAAGAAATGTACCATAAGTACGCGAACAAAGAGTCGATACTGTGTCGCCCGCCGTGCGGGACACGCGCCAGCGCGTCCTCGTAAGAATGCGCTAGGGCTACCTACCTATGATAAAATTATTGTAATGAAACGAATGTTGCGATTCAACCATATTTCTTATTAGTCAATCAAATATGTTTAAGTTTTATATAATGATTTATATTCTTTTTTCCTTCTCTAAATTCTCTGTTATTAAATTTTATAGTTGCAAATATCCTAAAACGCGTAAAAATTTAAACAAATAATCATATGGAAAACAAAGCAACGGAAAATCAACGGTTTTTTAAAAGTTGTAATATGGTACCAGGCCGATTCATTAAACGTTGTCAAAATTATTTAAAATTACTTTTTCTAGTTCGAAAAAATATTGTATTCTATGTATTTTATCTATATAATTTATTAATATATATATTTGATATTGCGTGTTTACCCAGGGAGCCAATTAGACGACGCGTTGATTGTAATGTTTTAATAATGACTACATTATGACTGTAAGACTCCGTATTGACTCCATCTAATTTAACTTAAACTAAAGCTTATATACAATGTAATATGTACAGGTTTAGGTGGGGCGCTAGGAAGTACTATTTACTTAATTGCTTAATTGACAATATGTTATTTGTTCTTCCTTAATTAATAATTTATAATATTACTACTGTTTGACGGCACGTACGTTAACTTCAGTAAAACAATTGTTTAATCACGTAACCGTATAAAGATCTAAACTACTATTTTGCTATGGCTTCGCCATATTTGACTTTAAAACCCATCTACTGCACAATAATTACATGGTTTCGGGATTACGAAGCGGGAAACGAGATCAGGCGGACGTTTGACGGCCCTGTATAGTTAACGATACGCCGAGCCGTAGGTAATTATAGCGCGTGGCGTTGAGCGAGTGACGGAGGCCTGCTAGAGTCCAGGTCGCAGCAGTGTCAAAAAAGTCAAGTATCACATATGGATGAAAAAAAAACCATTTGTGAACTTTAATAATAATTAAACAGTTTTTATCTCACATAACTAATTTCTTATAAATCATCATTTGAAATGGAAAGGAACTTTTGGTCCATTCTGTATATAAAACAAAATGGTCACCAGGGAAATGCATATTAACGTAAACGCGAGCTAGTCGCATTTGAATGTGTATACCTAAGGAAGTATATATAAGTTTACGGTCGGTAAGGTTCGAGAGTGTGGCGAGTACAGTGTTAGATATGTATGAGTATGTATGTGGTGTGCGCAGTGTCGGCTGATAGTATGCCAGATGAGCGACACGCGGTGCGAGGCAAGCAACGGTCTGGTAGCGCTGTTCGCGGCGGGCGCGGCGCTGGCGCTGCAGGCGGGCGGCGCGCCCCGCCTCGAGCTGGCGCTGCTCGCCGGGCTCGCGCTCGCCAGCTCCGCCGCACACCTGCACTACGGGACGTCAGTGGTACGTACACCTTACTTACACCCGCCACCGCTCCACCGCTGCAGGCGGGCGGCGCGCCCCGCCTCTAGCTGACGCTGCTCGCCGGGCTCGCGCTCGCCAGCTCCGCCGCGCACCTGCACTACGGGACGTCCGTGGTACAGCTTACTTACACTACTACGAAACATAGTTTTTTTTTGTAAATTCATACATATTATACATAGAAAACACCCAGACTCTGGAACAAATATTTGTGAATCACACAAATAATATTTTGGTCTGACCCGGGAATCGAACCCGAAACCTCTTGATCAGCAGCCGCATACGCCGTCCACTAGACCAACGAGGCAGTTGAAAATAAATGTAATGTTGACCACTGTATTGAGCTAATTTATTTACGATATGTAAAGTTATAGTGAGCAACCCGACAAGATAAACGTATCTACGCTGTCGCGGACTTATTTTTGGAACTTTTAAAGGAAAACAATTCTTTCATATCTTGACCGTTTACGCAGATCACACGGGAAGCTCTCAAAGGAAATATTCTTTCCCGTTTTTGCACCATCTTATTGATCGTAGCGTGATGGTATATAGTCCGTAGCCTTCCTAAATATATGGTCTATATTTCATCATCATTATCATCAACAGCCTACAACAGTCCACTGCTAGACATAGGCCTCTCCTTAGAAAGGAGGTTTTGGCCTACTATACCACGTGGCCAGACGGGTTGGTATAGGGTTGGTTTCAAGTTTTCCTTCTCTTTGCATTGATGTTGTCTTGCGTAGTCGCCTTTTACGACACCCGCGGGATGAATAGGGGTGGTGACACTCTGTGTTCTTAATCCGTCACCACACGGACTATATTTACTATTCTAGTAGAATTTATTCAATACATGTAAAAGACATTTGTTAAATTCCTGAGATTAGTACGTGCATCCAAACAACCACTTAAATTATTAGTATTGTAAGGCTTCCTCCACACTATAACGACAGGTGGCCGTACCGCCTTTATGAAATGTTCACTTGTGTATAAGGGCAGAACACGTTCATGTTTCTACTTATAAAATGTTGAATAACAGTAATACCTCATAGCCGAGTGTCCTTAGGTGATTGGAAACAATCACCAATGGTAAGCAACGACGGCGCGGTCGGACCTAGATGGGTGACCGTTTGTGGCATTATATGTAATGAGCGTTTCCGTGATTCGGAGGTCACGTTAAGCAGTCGGTCCCGGTTGTTATCATGATAGCAGTCGTGAAGCTTAGTTGGAGGCCTTCGGGCGGCTTAAAAACATCCAACAGCAAGATTACGTAGCCACAACGTGTCTTGCCTGTCCCCAACCCGCACTCGGCCAGCGTGGGGACGTATGGCCTAAACCCTCTCTTGAGAGGAGACCTTAGCCCAGCAGTGGGACGTTATGGGTTGTTGATGAACAGTAATACCTATCACCACTAACCGTTTGTATTGTTGCAGGTACAAGAAATGTGCCAACATTTCAATATCGAATGTTTCCATATCAAACCAAAGATAAAGTAAGTTTTACATTCACCACACTTAGATGTGTATGGTTATAGGTAGTAATAATACTCGTTGAATCTATATTACGATATAAAGGTATGCGATCAAAATGGCCTAATATCTTTATCTCCTTTCTGTGTTTCGCGCGCTGCTCGCGTGTCTGTCGGTTATCGCGGTAAAAATTAGGTGTCCTTTCCCAGGCTCTAGCTACATTATCTGTGTACCAAATGTTATTTAAATCGGTTCATTCGTTTTGAAAACGCGACAGATAGACAATTATTAGACGTGAAATTAAAAATAAATGTGTTTACATGTGTACATATATTTCATTGTTTTCTCTTAATTCTTTATTTTCTCTTAATTCTTTATTTTAGGTTAATTCTTACTTTATTTTTAGTTCGTTTCCCCACCATCCATAATACACTGTTAGAGAATGCCTGTGGCATTAAGTCTGCCATTATACATTTTCTGCATAAAGTAATTGATTAAACAAATCATGCCAACATTCGCATGGCAATGAATGTTGCTGATTTGCAATATATCACTGTAAATACAAACTGTTTAATAAATTTCATATCAAGCTGATTTTTTAATAGTAAATTTTCACTAACCACTTACTTCATAAGATAAGTTACTGAGTATTTATTGTACTGTACTAAACCTTATATTATTTATAATATTCTAGATTAAACTAAGAAGCATAGATATTCTAAATGATAGACACGTTTTTCAGGGATTACGAATCTCATTCTATGACTGTGAAGTCTTCCGAATGAATCTCTTTGTCTAAGGAAAGTAAACTTGTAAAACTTTTACAATTATTTGAAGGTGTTATGAACGCATACCTTTATAGTAGTTACTGCTGTGTAGTATAATGTTACAGTAGGTGCTTATTAATAGGAATGTAATGTGGATAGTAATTGAATGTTTATTTATTAAATCGGCTATTTATTAGTCGGACGTGATTACTCCATACAATCCAATACTATTTATTTGGTGATTATTTATTTATTTTCACAAATTGTCTGTTTATAAATGAAATCAACTTATTAGTAATGATTTTTCATACTCAATCGTGTAAATATAATTTTAATTCAAGCTAAGTTTCAAATATTAGTTACATTGTGGTGATAGTGATTGGTTATGGTTAAATGTAAACCTACACAAAATACTTAACTTGAAATGGCTCTGTATTTATAATGTATAAGGTTTATCTTTCTCAGCTATTTAAGGCCGCTGCATACGTGACGGGATTTTACACGGACGGAAAGGGACGGGAAGTTTTTCAAACATCGTTACATACAAAATGTTTAAGGAAATGCATACTTCACGGAGACACGGACGGGGCGGAACGTGGCACGCACGGGACGAGCTAAATATCGTCGCCGACGATGTTTAGCACGTCAATAGCAATTAAAGCCAATTCTTAAAATGAAAAATTACATCTTTCCTAGTTCACAACACTAGCACGTTAGATCAGAGTCACAGTCACGGAGCGTATGCATTTACATCACGTCCCCGTTTATAACGAGGCAACCACGTGCACGTCCCGTCCGTTTTAAATCCCGTCACGTATGCAGCGGCCTTTACTGTGTAGTCTTTTGCGGAAATTGTCCTAACGTGACCCTAAATCAAATCGTTAGTAGAAACGCTAGTCATGTCTATTATTGTTGTTAATCATGCCATATAATGTCATATGATAGTTGTATAATTTCATGCCAAATGTTTCCATTTAGGTTTAAAGTAGTAAAATTTTATCAATTCTGAAACTTGTAGAATAATAATCGGTGGCTAGTTTAATTGTTTTTATTACTTAAGAATTACGGTATCATATATCTCTGTATGCCTATATTTATAGAAAATAATATACTCTGATTTAATCTGAAGTAACGCTCTCAAATAGGTGCATACATGTTCCTTTTTATGTTAAATACGTATGTTTTTGTGAGTAGGTAAGCAATAAGAGCTGGTGCTTAATTTTTAAAAAGTGATGCATTTTTACATGAGCTAATTTCTTATTTATAGAATCCTCGGTTTATTGTCAAAGCCGGCTTAGGTACGTGTACTATTTGCAGTAATGCAGCAATATGTGAAGTTAGGAATGCTCAATTCTGTACCTGTTTATTTATTATCCGTTTATTTGGAGGGATATACATTTCGAAGTATATATAGGGTAATAATATATGACTCCGGTTCTGCCTCATTACCTATGTAAATCTCGTATTTGTGTAATAAATAATTAATGAATTACAGTTTTTTATTTTTATTATTATTCTTGTTGATTTATTGCGAATTGCTTAAAAAATGCATGGTATTTGGATACGTGAAGATCGCAATTCGCAGACGAACATAACAGAACACGAACCAAGGCACATAAATACGTACGTAACTACGTAGGTTGTTCTCAGAACAAAGGTGAAGAAGCCGAACTGTTCTGGAGTGAAGGCGCAGCTTAAGACCCTTAACAATTTGGCGAATTAATTACAGAATAAAATAACTTTAACATTTATTTGAATACTCTATAAGAAAAGGTAGACCTGAGAAGTTTCTGAACATGTAGACTGCTATAGGCCGACCGGCGCGACTGCGGGCGGCGGCGGCGCTTAGTGAGATACACACGAGATGTCCGCCCGCACCTGTCTCAGTCCTCTTTGTCGTCATACCCCCGCGCCCCAGTTACCGCGCAGGCGAGGATTCAGATAAACGGTTACCGCCGACGTCATCTACGCGCGGTATCGACCCTCCCGATGCCGATCAGCGGTCTCTTTCTGGAGCATTACAGCTTTACAGAAAGAGACCACTGCGCCCCAGCCCTCCTCACCCGCCAGCATAGGCCTCGTGGATTGAGTGTTTCAATAGATAGCCACAGAGGTGATGGTTTAAGGCGCGCTTTAAATCTTCATCTTTTTGGTAAAAGAGGTGACAGACATAGTTACAGTACTAGAAATAGGGACCAACTAGTTCAGCCAGGCTTTAGACTCGCTAAAGTAGACTCTTCTTTTATGGGGTACTGTTTGAGATGCTATAATAAAATTCCACAAAGTATTCTTGAACTGAATGAGACAAAATTTAAAACATGCATTAAACGCACACTATTCAAGCAAGCATATTGCAAGTTGAGCGATTATATCGCTGATAAAAATGCTTGGCTCAATGCTGGTCCTGCTTCACAAGGACAAGGGCGCATAAAATGATAGCATTAAATGGTATTGCTGGAGCTGCTGAAGATTGTACAACTTTCTTTGCATTGTATAGATTCAATTTCTTTAGTATTATATAATCGCATAGCCCATATTGCGTGAGTACTATGAAGCTAGTGAATACTAGGAAGCTATTCAAGCTATCATTCACTGGAAACCTACGTCTTTTCTTGACTTGAATCTGCCCTGGCGGTTGAGAGTATGTCATGCTCACTCAAAATGTCACGCTGATGGTGGCGCGTGTGTCGGATCATTTGATTCCCTTCAAAATGGTTGAGTGGAATGGTGCTGATCCATGCGTCATATTCGTGAACGGGCGCTGTCAGTTGTGACTGGTCATCTCTTAGTTGCCACGGCTTATTTGAATTAATTATTTTATTTTTGAATTGATTTTTGTTGTACTATGGACACTTTTAACGTGCACGTCTTGCTACATCGTTCTCACATAATGTACCATCTCAACATTAATGATGTAAACAAGATTTTGTAAAAAACATTTTGATTTAAAAGAGTGTCCATGGAGTTTCTTGCCCGTTCTTCTCCACAGAGATCTAAGCTAGGGACTGGGCAACTACAGTACTTTCACAGTTTTTATGTCTTGTGACTGGGACTGTAGCTACATTTAATTTTCATTTTTAACCGACTTCAAAAAAAAGGAGGAGGTTCTCAATTCGTCGGAATCTTTTTTTTTTTTTTTTTTTTTTTTATGTATGTTCAGCGATAATTTCGTCGTTTATGAACCGATTTCAAAAATTCTTTTTGCATTGGAATGGGCGTAGCTTACAGGTGGTCCCATTGTCACCATATCGAGATCTGATGATGGGATCCCAAGGAAATCAAGGGAACTCCTCAAATATCATAGGTACAATGTCGCGAATTGGATACTCGGAATAGTTATTCATTGAAGTCGGTTCTTTTTTGTTAAAATTATTGTTTCGACAATTCAAAAGTGCCTGTAACTGGCCTACTGGAAATAAATGCTTTTTGATTTGATTTTGATTTTAATAACATCGGCACGTGTACCTTTTGTTATAACTGGTAGTGTTTGCCGAAAATCTCCAGCTAAGGCCATTCACACACTGCACCGCGCTACGACGCGTAGCGCGGAGCGGCAGATTTTAATATTGTATGCAAGTTCATCGATTAGTATAGAAAACACGCCAGGTCCAACACACTGAACACGCGCCTAGGCGCGTGAGCGCGTGCCGCTAGCAGCTTCGGGATTGGCTGCCCGCGCCTACGCGCGTGTTCGCGTCGCCAGTGTGTGAAGTCCCTAAGACAATAACATTGCCAGAGTTTCTAATGTCTTTTATGTGCGGTCCACTGCTTCAACATGAGAGAAAGAGGACATAGGAAAATTTTGAATGACTGTTTTGCCAAAAGCAGACTTAATCAACTGTTCTAAGAATGGAAAGTCTGCCAAGTGTGTTATAAATAATACATTTCATTTTTTTTGTAAATATTTACCTATAAGTCCCCCATGCTAGTTAAAAATATATTGCCTTACAATAAAATTGTACAAGTGATACGGATATGTCCTCTTCGAAGCCTTTATAACTATTACTATCAAGATTCATATTTAGCTTTAGAATGACTGGCATTTGACCCTGAGAGAGAACTGAATTGAAGATTGAATTAGTTGTCAGTATATTTGATGGCACTGACTTTTCAACAACAAAACTGCAAAACACTTCCAAACTCCGGGCTGCTATTAAGAATTCCTTGTTTTTAAAATCAAACCTGAAACCTCTTGATCTATAGTTGCTTAATCTAATTGCTGGACCATCGAGGCAGTTCAAGCATTATATTAACTTTTTTGGGGAGTCTTGTTCAGCAGTGAAGAGCTAATTTGATAGTTTTGATATAAGCTATTGGCCAGTTTACATTACATTAAAGTGCAACTTACAAATTACAAGTATCAATTAAATCTATTACAATTTAAATAAGAAAAGGTGTTAATGATACAAAAACACATTATGAAAGAACCACACTTATATAATTAGAACCATTAACAAAACATGTTACTCTTAACATAAGGAACTAACTGTTTCATTTATTTCATCGCCAAGTGACAATAACTTTCTCCACTGCTCTGGAGTCATGCTGATGCCCTTTTTCCCAGGTAACAATTCACCATTCTTTTCGTAAAACTCCCTAATGTCTACATAAACCTTGCCTTTAAACTCCCTCACTTTAACTAACTTTTTTCCCTGAAGTACCCATGTTGGTTCCTTGTCATTTGTTCTAGTACTGTTAGTTAACTTTGCTTTCTTTTCAGCAGGAGGATTTCTCTGTAATTGTAATGGTGTAAAATATTAAATATACGTTGAATTTGTTTGCTCGCGTGTATTTCAGAACGATTGTTGCTCTCTAATACTAATCTACAATTATGTGGTCTATGTTATAACTAAATAACAGATTAGAGGAACAGTTCTGTTTGCAATATCCCAAACATATCATGAAAAATAAAACTTAAAAGAGAACATGACCGTGTCGATAATAATTGAAAATTGAGAAAAATGACATTTCCAAATAAATGGAACAAAAAACTTTTGTTAAAGTGCCAACATAGCACCTGCATTATTTTGACGAACTATGCATGTCTGCCATCAAAAATAATAAAACAATAAACCTAAAAATACTAACATCCACTGGCCCTTCATCACTGTCCGAACTGCTGGAAGTCTCTTCCTTTTTCTTGTTTTTTGGCATCGTGTAACAATAACTGAAAAAATGTTCAGATCAGATAATAATAGAAATTGACACTCAATGTTATTTACTTAAAAACATGTCAGTAAAGATATGAATAAAGTCTAATAAAGTTAGAATATACTCACCGGCTTTTTAGTAAATTGTGATTAGGAAAATGTAAATGTAAATTATGTTTCTTTTTCACATTTTATCACGTCATACATTTATACGCTTTGGATATCGGGCTTTGTGCAAAGTTTTGCCTCACGTTGGGTTACTTTAACCTCTATCAGTGTTGGTTGATGGTTGGGTTGAAGAAAAAAAAGAAATTGTCAAAATCAAAACTTTTATTTATTTAAGGCAACATTTGTAATTATTGTAAACATCATAAATTATTCAGCCTTATAATGGGAGGAGGATGTCTGGTGCAGTGTCTTCCATTTACTTCTACATTTCTTTTTTATTCAGTCTTAGGTACGTAGTAGTTTAGGTCATTGAAAGTCTATAATTTTTCAATTCTGTGAATAAGACTACGTCAGTACCTCTCTCGGCTTCATCAGTGTCCACATCTACTTCTTCAAAAAAGCGGTTGAATCCCTTGCTTGATACCGGCTTGTCTGTCTGTCACCCCTTCTATGAATTCATCCACTAGTTTGATTTTCTTATGTCCGAGAACGAGAACATTGAAAATACATAATTATATTAATTTTATTGTGTTTAAACAAAATCCCAACAACGGCTTCTTGCCCCAAGAAGTACTTAAATGGACTATAATTCTCTTTCTCAAACCTGCAATCTACCTAGGAAGAAAGTAAGGATTTTTTTTTAATTTTTTAAGATGTGAAAGTCCATCTCTTATTTTTTTTAGTTTTTAGTTAGTGCTCATATTTTTTTTTTTAAATAAAACTCCTGCTTTTATGATGTAGACATTTAGTGTACAGGACCTACTTAATTTATTATATATATATTAATTGCAGTAGACGGAGTGAAGTTTGCTGAGTTTAAATTAATGGGTCTTGTTAAGGGTAGATAATTTAATACCAGTTTACAGAACCTCAACTACTTGCGTAATTTATGTACAACCAAAATGCTGCTGCTCAGAAAATGTGATTTTACTATTGTGATTTCTCACAAATATCTTATAGACTTTTACAGTCCTGAACATATCGAGATAAATGTATTTTGATAGGGTTAAGACATTTAAACAAAGTTTATTGACGTTTTGAAAATACTAAATTGCATAGGTACCGTGTTTATAAACAGAAATGCAACAGTAGTTGCTTAAAATGGTATTTATTTTACACTTAACTGGACCAAAGCCATAGGCGGCGGAAGGGTGGGGCTCTTTTTTTTTTTTTTATCCAAAGTGATTCTACCCTGCCTGATGGAAAGCATGAGCAGAATCCAAGAGTGGGGGCCACCACACTTGCTGCATCCCCCTGCCCGGCTTCATCCTCTCTGAGGGGCACAAATGCATTTCGTTGCATCCATTTGGAAAAAAAATAACATTTTTTAGCCATCTAAATTAGTGGGCCCTTAATGTTCATCGATTCTATGTAGGCATAAACATAGATCTACGTATTATGTTATTGTCAGAATAAAAATGCACGCACCGAGAAACAACTCTGAAGGTCACAGGCGGGGTTGCCCAAGTCGTGGAATGATTTCGGTGGCTCGCTCTCTAGGTGGCTTTGCTTTGCTTTGACCATGTCCTGGATGGCCGAGACTTGATGACTGCTGATCGCTGTGGCAGTGAACACGATGGTGCTGCTGATCGGCTTCCATGAAGGCCACTTCCGGTCACGTCGGTGTCACCATTTGAGGAACGGGTATCATGTCCCTCCAACACAGAGAGGATTCTCCGAGCAGGAGAGGTGTAAAGTATCCCATCAAATCCCAACACACCAAAAAATATTTTTTTAATAATAAATATTCGGCTTATGCCGCCATCTTGAAATTAGGGGTTGAAATGGTTTTTACGATATATCTAAAACTATTTATTTTATAAAAAAAATTGTTAACATTTTTTGTTGCAAAATTTATTAAATTCTCTACAACTTTGGTTAAATCATTCGAAATCGTCTTTACAATTAAAAACAGAATAAAATACAATCGCACGTAGAGAAATAACTAAAAGGTATAAGTTGAACGACAACTTCAATACAATATTATTAGCTATTCTTACATTATAAGGGGTTAGAAATAATAATAACAATAGCAGGCAGATGTTTTTTTGTTCCTTAATGGTCACTTGGGTATAAAAAATAAAAAAAAAAAATTTTTTTCTCGAATTTTGCGATGCGTCTGTGTGCATGCAAAATATTTATGTGGGTGTTCAGACACAAATTCTCACGCTCGGAGTCGCTGGCCTTAATAATCACAAAATGAAAGAAAAAAAGTTGTCTTCTTGTTTTATTGTTTGATCCCCTGGTGGAGACATGAGACTTTTTACAAGTATCACATGTTCCATTAGGATCAGTGGTTGATTTTATAATTAAGCCGACACAAGACACTGGTGGTTGGGCGCAACTTGGCTGGAAGCCCCCCCCCACCCCATCTTTATGAGACATTAGAGCGGCTTTCGACCTCCGCTCGAAGAAATGACTCGTTGGTCGTTCCGGCTGGGACTGGAGCGTGCTGACTTTGCCGTCGTGTGTGTCGTCTGCGTGTGCCATACGTCGTCTAAATAGAGAGTTGGAGATATAGTAGAATGGAATAGTAGACTGTGATTTTAGTCGGTTCGATGTCGACACAGCCCCGATGCAAAGTACAGAAGGACACGTGACAGTGTGCTATGAACTCATCTCTTAGGTTGTCACTTTATTTAATTCTAAATAGCACCAAAGTATAGCATAATATTGTGTTAAAATTGTGATGAACTCACAAGCAGACACAAATTCCATAAAATGTAGAACCAAAAAAAGGTGTGTGTGCGATTCACACACGATAGAAGTGAAACTTCAGTAAATTGACATCTGGCTGTCCATTAATCACGGGGAGTTCACATAAAATCACGAAATGTCACAAGGGGCATGTCACGTGTATTTATTTTTTCTGCAAATTTACGCATTATTTTTATGTTAGTCAACCTGCAACCTTTCTACTCTACCTCTGAACGTAATTATTAGTCTTAGTTTTCTATAATAAAATTAGTTGATATTTATAACTGTATTTTATTAATATAAAAAATAATATTTTTTATAGGTGTTAAAAAATACACGTGATATAGTAGGTTTAGTCTTGAACCTCATCATGTATCACCAGGGGGAGGAGGGGGTTAAAAAATGCCAAAAAAGATCACGTGATTAATGTACGGCCCCAAAGGAATGAGATGAATATATATAAAAAGCTGTAATACGCAGCTGCATACAGTGTAAAGTAGTATTAGCTCACGTACGTTTCACATATACACACGTTAAATGCTCAAATACAAGCAAGTATTAAACAGTGTGCAATATACTCAATATTTTTGTATTTGTGTCTCTTACCTGTCGTTTTTCCGTTGCATCCGATTTTAAATCACAAAAATTCTAAAGTTTCACTTCAAAAAGTATAGGGTAAAATAATAAACTATAATGTTACTATATTTCCGTTTCATATTGTTTAAATAATAATATTTACAGATACTTTAAATGTTACAGCACCATTTTCAGATGAATAACAATTTCAGGCATTTCAATTAATATATTGCATAAACAGTATTTCAGGTACAATTATATACTGGGTTTTTCAATATTCTGGGTGGTACAATACTTTCATTTTTATAAAGTAAGGATTTATTTTGCCATGTACATTTTATGAAATAATTCTTAATTGATAATTAATATTAAGTACATGTATCTTGTACCAGATATGACGACACAATATGTTAATATTTTACAGCTTTGAAATATAATATCATAGCCTATTAATTGCGGCCATTAAGTTAATTACAAAAAGCTAGTTAGTATACAAATTTACAAAGACGACTATAACAAATACAAAAAATAAATTAAAATAACTTCATCAAGGTGGTAGGCCTTTCTCAGTACACACATATTGCGAGACTCAAAATATCACATTATAAATAGTTACATTAAAAAAAATTATACAACAGTAAAATATAGCCGTTAGTTTCCCTTAATTGCATATGGAATGTCTTACCTGGAATGCAAATACTTAGCAGTAGTTGTGCATTAAAATATAATTAATTGGCATGGCAACATACACTTTAGCTAAAAAAAAGTCCTCACAAGTCTAATTTCTTAGTGGCACTGGACAGTTTTTGTAGTCGTGACTTCAAACCACCTTCCTTTTTAGGTTGTGTCAGAGGTTTTCTCTCTTCCTGTAGTTTTTTGGCTTCTTTTAACCTGAAATTAAAAAAGCTCAATTATGCTTCATGAAGTTATTGTGTAATGAATGTTTTTAATTAACTTCAGACTACTTAATTGCATAAGGTATCGTTGTCCGTTTAATATTGTACATTTATCATAGACTGCTAAATATTTTATAGGCTAACAGCTAAAATATTGTTTATTAAATAAAAGGTAAAACATGCTTACTTTTCCTTTATCGCAATTTGTTCTTCCTTTTTATAAATATCTTTGAAATCACTACAAAATGAAGTCCACAGTGAAAAAAATTCTTTCGGCTCGCAGTCCTCTAGTTTGCCACACTTGGGCGAGTACTGGTAAAATTTAACAGTCGCTATGAACTTATTTCGGCACTCTTCTAAGTTGTCGTTTTCAGTCTTTAGTTTATCTTCGGCGGCGTTCACAAACGCTGTCATCTTGTCCTTGAACACCTCCATTCTTCGTTTATTCTCGTCTCCGGATTCTACATTAGTTTCCGCGTCGTTTTCTATCACTTTCTTCATTTTCTCTTTACAGCCTGAATAAAAAATATGGATATTTAATAAAAATGAATGGAGGTCGTAAGTATTATCGGTATCTTTAACAAATTAATATAATATAAAACACTTGGTAGGCTTAAATATAAAAAAAAAACTACATTGGATAAATCCATACCTAATTGAAGTTCTAGGATAGTCTTACGGTGCCGAAACGTAAGATAATTGGCCGGGTATAAACTAAAATATTAAAAAAACCTCACACATGACATACAAGGTAGTCAGATCTAAACAAGGCAAAGCCTAAGCCTGCACTATGGTAACCAGACTGCTGATAAACATACATAAATCATCATCAACAGCCTTTAACAGTCCACCGCTTCACTACATAGGCTTCTCCTTGAAAAGGAGGTTCTGGCCTATTACACTACACTGGCCAGAAGACTGGTTGGTATATACTTAAATAAACACATAAATGACATACCAACACAACAAATGATCATATTCATCAAACAAACATTTAACCATATTGTGAGGCAATTGAATCCACGATATCTGGCTCGGTCACGGTCACTAGACCGAGAGACGTGCTGTAAATCATCGATTTGAATGATTCTTTCACCGATTCGAATCGGGTTTAGGTAGTACATCGATTATATCTCCAAGTAGAAGAGTCATGTCGATTTCAGCACGATCGGTCCTACATTCACACAGAAGATCAACCTAGAATAATCACAGCGCTGTCGCTTTTCGTCGGTGAGCACGAGACCGAAGGCCCAAAACGGTGCAGGGCGGTTGATACATACCGTGCAGCTGGTGTTGCAGCGCGGCGAGGTGGCTGGCCACGTCGGCGAAGTCGAGCGCGGCGGCGCGCGCCACGTCGCCCGGCTCGGGCACGGGCAGCGCGCACGCCGCGTCCAGCGCGCCGCCCCGCGCGCGCATGTACGTGCGCACGATGAAGTGCAGCAGCGTCACGTTCGACTGCTTCGACTGCAGCACACGCACACGCCTTTAACGCTCCACCGCTGGTCTGCTGTACCGCGGCGACCGTACGATTCGGTACACTGTTTGTTTCGAGATACTCTTTCTGGTGTTCGCTTCCTTAGTGGCCTTTTACGACTTCATACTTGATATTCTCACAAACGGAAACGGTAAAACACCGCGACCGGTCATAGAATGAACGTGGACAGCCGATAATCGATGTGTTAATAATCTAAATTATACGAGTAAATAGCTAGCTTTCGCGGCTCCGTACGCGTGTATTAAATTATATCGTTGACTCGAAACATTAAAATTACAACATCTAAAAAAAAATTAAAACTAGCTGATGCCCGCGGCTCCGCATCCTATTTTAAGCAGGCACCACACTTCGCTATGCGCTATTGCAAAAGGCGAAGTGTGGAGAGTATATTCGCTTTATTCGTACGCTTTATTAGCGAATACGCGTATCTGTCGAACTGTCGGTTTTTTGACACATTTCAAAGGACACGAATAAGGCGAATACACGTATCGACTGCCCACACTTCGGACGGGTAGTGAAGTGCCCTGTGCATAACTAACAACCATAGACTATAAACAGTTTTAGAAATAGATAAATCAATTAAACGATTAAAATAATCTATCATATGATCAAAATAATTCGACTTCATTTATATATTGTTTCTGTAAATTTAATAAAATAAAAAGGGAATTAAAATAATATGTTTCGTTCGTTCGTTGACCATTAAAAATGACAATGCCCTGTGCACAACTAACAACCATAGACTATAAAACAGTTTTTGAAATACGATAAATCGATTAAACGATTAAATTAGTCTATCATGTGATCAAAATAATTAGACATCATTTAAGTATTGTTTCTCTAAATATAATAAAATAAAAAGAAAATTGAAATAATGTGTTTCATTCGTTCGTATGGTTTCGTTTCGTTCATCATAAAAATGACAATGACACATCTCTACAACACACATATTTGTCTTATTTGGCATACCAGTTCGAAGTGTGGTGGCATGTTTGTTGTTTGCGCGCATAACAAATATTCGCGCGCATAATAAATACGGCGTAGACACATAACGAATAGCGCATAACGAAGTGTGGTGCCTGCTTTAGGGGTCTTAGATCTAATGCAATACATTATTCGTTTGTGTAGTTTTAAACATTTTAGATGCCGGGCCAGCCTGACTTTTTCAACGCGGCCTCTCTAAAGGGCCTATAACTTTTTGACAAAAAAACGTACATTGAAAACGAAGTAAGTACGTATGTTTGTATCAAGGAATTCATTCGAATATACAAATCTCACCGGGTCAACCTCACGAACACAATAAAATGACTAGGCATGTAAGGTTTTTTTTTTCCAATCCTGTTAACACTTGATAATGTCAAATGGTTGATATTGCCAACATAATATATAATATGTATGTATTTACAAAAAAAAAGGTATGTTAATGTATTTATATCAGCTGTTTAGTACCCATAACACAAGCTCTGCTTACTTTGGGACTAGATGATGTTGTGTGTAAATGTCCAAATTTTTTTTTTTTTTATTACTCTTCTCTGCCTGATGGTAAGCATGAATAGAATCCAAGAATAATATGTTTTCCGCTTGCCTCACCGGTCATTCTCTATGCTTGTTAGTACAATACAATAGTTGTTACTTTTATGATTTTGTTGGTTTTTATGATTAACAAACAGTGCTAAGTTGATTTAAATGTAAACATTAAATATTTACCATATAATATGTACAATGCGGCCATTAAAAATATTGTTATGTCAATAATACATTTTCTATTTCTGGGCTAGGAACCCATACCAAGTGCGTGATGTTCTTTATAGCGTATCATAAAATATTTATAAAAAAACCGTCTCACCTTTACATCTTTCAGTTTGGAAAGTATTTCTAGACCGAATCCGTCAGCTTGGCCTCTCTGCCCGTTGCCGCCATTCATATAGTTGCCCAGAGTCAGAATTATTGCAAACAATTGCTTTAGAGATTCACTTGTCATGAGAAACTGAAAAAGAAATGTCATGAAACCGCCGCCACTGTAGACTGGCGTCTTTCTGGCACTTTTTTGTCGTGCCACTAGAGTAATTAGAAAGGGGAACCTAATTAAATTACGGCCTTTTAATAATGCCTACATATTCTTTAAAATATTACAATTGTGTATTACATATATTTCAAGAAAACATGTAATAACTCGCCAGCAGGCAACTGATTAAAAAAT
The DNA here is from genome assembly GCA_932526445.1 of Phragmatobia fuliginosa. Lineage (NCBI taxonomy): Eukaryota > Metazoa > Arthropoda > Insecta > Lepidoptera > Erebidae > Phragmatobia > Phragmatobia fuliginosa. Next base: position 5,455,357 of record OW052064.1, on the reverse strand, counting down.
CTTTTTCAGTGTTACTCTTTTGCCTGTTTGTTTTGGATAATCTCTGGAACAGCTGGACCAAAATGACGGGACTTTCACTGACAGAAAGCTGATTATTTAAGGAGTATATTAAGGTTATTTATTTTAAGACTAGTTTCAAAATAACCGCGCTACTCAGCGAGTAAATAATAAATCTTGAAATCTTACAATCGGTCAAAATTAGAAATAATTATATTTAGGTACATACACATAGTTTGACATAAAATGACCAACCTCACAGGTATGTTTCAAATTATCCAATTTGTGCATTGTTGTGCTAACACTATCTTCAAAATCTGCTTGGAACATGAAACAGGATATGCGCTCAGCGAAGTTTGGTATGCCGGACAAGTCATGTAGAAAAGCTTCCGGCCTATCTAAAGGCTGGTCTGATTTATTTTGCAAATGTTCCTTTATCAAACATAATTCTTCATCAGACGCCCGCTGAAATTAATAAATTCACAAAATGAAATGGAGCAGTCGAAAGTTATTTGAAATAACTAATTGGGTTAAAGAAAAATAAATACAACCAGTCGCTCCATTTGCACTAGATTTAAAGATAGGAGAGCCACGCTGATTTCAGCACGAATGGGCCGGCTCAACCGGGGCAGTACTACCCTCACATAGAAGACCAACCTAAAAATGACAGCTGAGGAGCTGGCGTATTTCGTTGGCGAGTATGAGACCAAAGACCCATCATTCTGCACTATTATTCCAGCCCACAGAGACCGGAAAAAAAGATGCAGAAAAATCTCACTAGGCCGTTATGGTGCAGACCACCACGCTGCATTGTCTGTACTCACAGTGAGGAAGGTGACCCCTACTCCTGGATTCTATTCATGCCTTCAATCAGACAGAGTAGGGTCACTTTAGTAGGCATAAATTTTAAAAAGTCCTGTACGTACTCACCAACTCATATATTTGTTGCAATGCCTCCAAACTGACAACCGAGGTATCAAAATTATAAATAGCATTCTCAATTTCTGAGAACTCCACATGAAGGCTCTGAGCAAGTATACCAACATTCTGCGATCTCTTGCTGTCTAATATTTTGACAGGTTGTCGCTTGGTTTTTACTTCTACTTTCTTTTTAACAGGTGCTTTCACAACCTGTCTTGAGAATAAATCGGTAAATTCATCGATATTGTCTAAATGTGCTTCTTCTATTTCCAACCACAAGGGCTTCACTTTTGTTGGACACGCTTCTCCTTCGCTCATTGGTGGTGGCGGCGGCGGTGCCAAAATTCGCGTCCAATATAGTGGTTTCATAGGTGCGGCTGGTTTTATTGGAGTTTTCCGTAAAGCTGTGAATACAGTGCCCAATTAAGTAATTATATAATTTTTAAGAACAATAGATTTTAAGAATTGACCTTACTTGCTCGTTGAACATTCCATCCTCCTACTGGCGGGGCAGGGAAGGGGACAGGTCCGCTCAATGGCGGTGGCGGTGTCATACCTGCGATATTTGGGGACGGTGGCACAGCACCCATCCCAGGAAGAGGAGGTGGAGGTGGGCCAGTCATTGGTGTGGGACCAATGGCGCCACTATTCGGAAGAGGGCACATTCCTGGCATCGGAGGGGGAGGAGGGCACATTCCTGGCATCGGAGGGGGAGGAGGGCACATTCCTGGCATCGGAGGTGGAGGAGGGCACATTCCTGGCATTGGGGGTGGAGGAGGGCACATCCCTGGCATCGGGGGCGGAGGAGGGCACATCCCTGGCATCGGGGGCGGAGGAGGGCACATTCCTGGCATCGGTGGTGGAGGAGGAAACATTCCAAGCATCGGAGGCGCAGGAGGACAAATTCCTGGCATTGGAGGCGGGGGAGGGCCCATTTCAGGCATTGGAGGCGGAATAGGACAAATTTCAGGCATCGGGGGAGGAGGGGGATACATTTCTGGTATTGGCGGTGGACTGGGAGTGACTTCTAACGTCGGAGATGGATGCGAGCCTTTTCCTGGGGTAAGTTGAGGAAGTAGGCTATTTTCCAATGAGTTTGATTCTATAACAGACGTTGAATGTAAAGTTTGAGAAATTGTAGGAGTAATTTCTGACGCTAGGGCTGGTGACTTGTGTTCCGTAGATAACACTGAAGATTCTGTGTTAGGCAATAAAGAGGGCAATGGTACAACAGCTTCTTCTGGTTTTAGATTACAAACAGATGCTTCTGGTAAATCTAAATTTGCAGTTGACGATAGTATTTGGGGTATTGATGGTGTTACTTCAGGCTTTAATTTTGATAAATTCTGTTCAGTTTCGTCAGTTTCAGAGGGCAAATGTAATGGTTCATGTTTTTGCAAATTTGAAGGATCTATATCTTTTGTTCCAGGCATGGGAGGTGGAGGTGGCGTCATTCCTGGCAAAGGAGGAGGTGAACTTGCTACACCTTGACTAGTTGTTTGAAGATCTAATATAGATAAATGTTCTACAGATGAATCTGAATCACAGATAGAGAAAGTAAGCGCTCCTTTTTCTAAACTGGTTTTAGAATCTTCATTTTCCTTGGTTATGTCAGTACAATTTTCAACGAAACCAATGTTTGAGTCTAATGAAGATTGGCTAGGTTCAGTTGATGTAAATTGGTTTTTGTTAGCTGCTTTGTATAAGACTTCAGTAGTAGAAACAGAATCATTTTTAGGAGTATCTTCATTCTTTAATAAATCTAGGGAGCTTTTAGCACTATATGTACTTAAATCAGTGGATGCATGTGTGCTGAGAAATGAGGAGTTAGATGAACAAGCACTTGTTTGTTCTGAACTCTGTGAATATTGTATGTCTGTATTTTTTTCTTCTATAGTATCTCTGAGCTCCGATATCTCATCCTTTCTTAAAATTTTAATACAATCTCTACTTTTATTTAACTTACAGTAATTTACTATTTTTTCAGATCTTACATCAGGTTTACTTGTAATATCTTTAATGGCCATTTCACTTTTATGGTCTATACTACTTACATCTAAATTTCTCTCGATATTTACATTTGTTCTTAGAGGGTCATATTCAGGTATGCATATCACAGCTTTATTACTTGATAGTTTATTTATTTCTATAGAAAAACTAGATGCTTGCACTTCATTGTTTGTTGATTCTGTCTTGTTTCTAACTATTTTGTATTCGTTTATAGAATCAAGTCTTTTCTCAAAATTTTTATTAATAGATTCTATTTGGGAGTTAAATCTGTACTTTTCTAATTGATATTCCAGGTCTTGAAGTTTTCTCTTAAGTTGAGATATAACTACTTTGGCTTCATCAATATCACTTATTTCTTCATTATTATTTTGGCTAAACAATTTGTTATTTTCTAGATCGCGTTTATTATCCTGTGTAAAAAATGTATGTGCTTCTTTGTCAGGTGGCCATACAGACGTGTGTAGTCTGCCTGGTGTCGCTGGTTGAAGTGCCGGCACCTCCATATGCGCCCAGTAGTACATCAAATTTGGCTGAAAAAAGTGCAGAAATGTCATTTTAAAAATATTGACTACTTGTAGATAGAGTTGATCTCTCCAGACATCCTTTTTATAAACTAGAATTTTTGTTTTGCAAGTTAGTTTTGAAGCATTTCCCAATGTACCTATTTGGTTCTTGAAGATATGATGTGGCCAAAACATAATCTTCTACTTATGAACTTAAAAAAAAAAAAAAAAAAACAAAATTATCCATTGGGCACTATTTTAAATTTCATCAAAATATATTAATTAGGTATGGCAATACAATTATTGAAAACTGCAAAATTTTATTTATAAATGATTTTACAATTTTACTATTTATTACAATAATGGGTTTTCATTCTAATGATGGTTAATTAATAAACAGTTCAATTAAATTGGAAATTTTAAGGATTAAATTGATAAATTATTTTGTTATATTTTTAATAGTTTTTGACAAACACTAGTTGATCCAGGTTGAAGTAGAATTTATAAATCCATAATATTCTTCTAGCACAGAATTAGCATTATTATCATTCAACATGACAATTCTGCCAGTCTTGGGAAAGCTACTAGTAAGCATACACTTTACTGTTAATATACTGTAAGTTACCCGCTGTTATTCTGAATAGATGTACTTTATACTTAAAAAAAAGTCATAATATTTTTAAAAGTGATACATTTGTTTTGTTTGCAATTGTTGCTCAACACACTGTTGAATAGTGAAAGATTATTTCTTAGATATTTTTAAAAATTAACTAAATGTGACTACAAAAGAAAAGATTAAATAAATGTTGACATTTCTTTTACAGAAATTTATGGTCTTACATATTACAATTTTTCTTTAAATTGTTAGGATTTAATTAACTAAAAACATAATATTAATGGATGGAAGTACAATGAATATATACCACCTGAATAAAAGCAACTATTCAATGTAGAACAGGCAACCATATTTAGCTATTAGCCCCAATGATGCACAAGCATCTCACTCACCATGCTGCATCTACACTTATGAGGATGGTGGCTCCTATCTACTTATGTTTTCCATCAGGCAGAATGGTCATTACGGTAGGCCTAATATGTTTAAATAAAATTACTACAACAAACTACTCTTTAAGTCGTTTGAAGTATATTTACCTTAAATATATTTTCTGTAGGTGCATCTTTATCCGATATTTGCCTGAGTACTCCAGCAGCTAGTAGGTGGGTACAATATTGTATCCCAAGGCTCCGTAGGTCCTGAATACTTAGTAGTGTTTTAAAGTGGCTGTTCTCCGTTACTGATGATACAAACCAGTTTATGAGCATCTGACCTGCAAATTAAATTTTAAAAAACGTTTTACATTTGAAAGATTGAGATACAACTTTGTAAATAAACAATCGTGGCTTGCTAAAACTATAGCTCTAATAATACACGACTTTGACAGCTCATAGACTTAGTGCGGTGAATTATATCGATATAAAACTTGCTATAACCAATGTCTATCGATATTTGGATTTCATTTTGACAATACACTTAATAGAAAATCTATGAGAATCCTATGGATATTTTTTTTCCTCAATTTCATTGCGACGAAGATTTGAGAACTTTAAAACTTGACATTGGCAGAAATAGCAGGAATTATCATCAAAAGAAGAAGATAATCTTGACAATATTTTAGAATTAGGAGCATCATTTTTTGTTTAACGTTGTATAAAATTGTGCGTAAATACATTTTGTTTTATTATTATGGTTATAGACATGAAATTATAACCCTCAGTAAGATTAAATATATGTTATACATTGTTCTGATTGTATTTAACTTAATATAATTGATCCTGCGTACTTCTGTTCATTGAAATTTTCTATTACTTCCTTTTTTTTCTAACGTTAATGTTATGATCACGCTATTAAAAATCTCAGTAGGTAGGTACAATATTTATATTTCTTGATTTGGAAAATAGACCCATTATCTGATTGCTATCTCTTTTATATTAAAGAAGCATAAAGTACTAATAGGTATGCAAGGAACTATAAAGTTGAAAATCAAATAAACGTTCTACTAAATGAAACCATAGGACTACAGTAGGTATATTTTCGAACTTTCATGGTACCTATTAAAATATCTGCAATGAGAGTTGCGCTTATGTTAAAAAGTTAAGTTAGGTAAGCCGATACAGGAATAAGATATTACACTGATTACACTTACTAGTATGTATATTCGCTTTAGTAATTACGCTGTATTTTACTGTATTAATTGTCCACAAGACTGCTATTTCACTGATGTAAAATAATGTTGTAATCGTTGACATTTTGATGTCAAATTCAATTAGAATTTTATGGTTGTCTCTATTTAACACCAATACAACAAAACGATACCACTGTAAACACTTAGGAATCTTCATAATTAATTTCTTTTGAGCTACATATAAAACTAGGGCACGGTTCTTATGCAAACATTTTGACACAGCACGCCGAAACTTTACTTTTGTTGTAAATCCTCCTTTGAAAGCAAACCCGTTGTTGTGTAATCGTAAAATATTTCCTATATCCTGCACTCCATTCTTTCCGGATCGAAATTGACTGAGGAATTTGACGTAGTTAAATTGTGCTACTGATGCATTAGTAAAATTTACACGATTCGTTGAGAGTTGCATTTCTTTCAATTGTAATACTGAAGCAAAGTGCTCCAGTCACGTACGCACATTACCAACTAATGAGTATTATCTTTGGTAAATGATTAACAGAGATAACAAATTATGGTCTATTTGATAATAAAAGATAACCATATCGTGATGTTCATTCACCTACCGGTTTATCTTCACGATAAACGCCTACCAACAAATAACTTAGCATTTTTTTTCACTATCGAATCCCTTACATAGTAGGAAGTTTTTCAGGGGTAAGGTTGATTTCCTTGTTAATCAATTAAATGGCATATCGTGTTGAATCTTAAAATCAGAAGTTTTTGTAGTGTAGACTAATTTCCGTGCTGGTCATAACTGTATTAACGATGACCTACATACGAATTTAGTACTATTTTAATGTGTGGGAATTTCCATACGTCACGCCGACACATTTGTCAAAATCAAACGTCAAAGCAGGAAGGATTACAAAGTTTGAGGTACATTATCTACTTATGACAGTAAGGAGGTTGGAAATAATTTCATAGCTGTCGGACACCTTATCCATCTTTCTTTACTACGACGTCTATGACTCAGTTAACAGATTCGACTAACGGGCTCTATCGATATATCGTAATCGTAGTTGCATATAATAAGTACCAATACTTTATCTAAATACATACTTTTCCGCCATAGACGTCACACGTAGGAAAACCCCAACTCCAAAACCAATTATTGCTGATTTTACAAACATTTGTTCCGAGCCGGGAATCAAACTCAAAACTTCAACAGCAGTCTCATGCGCTAACACTGCGCCACCGAGGCAGTCAGTTCAAAAATTAATGAAATGAAAATTTAAGATTTATTTATTCATGGCCTACAATCAAGTTTTCTCAGGGAACTAAAACATACAATACATACTTAAACGAGTAAAGTAAACTTTACATTCAGAAAATATAAGTAGGTGTACTTATATTTTCTGACACAGACAGTTCTGTGTGTACCCATAGCCATGTAAGGAAATGGCTATGGGTACACAATCTACAAGTACATATTACGTTTTCAAAATTTAGTGATGACGATATTCCTGTAGAATTTTTCATAAAAGTTACTATACAGAACATACACACGCGTACCTTCGAATTTTTCATATAATTTGAAGTCAAGTTTGTCGGGCACAAACTTGGGGCGAGTGACCTTGGACTCTGTTAGCTTGTCAAGTGTTAGAGACGCCACTTTCCTCAGGACATTCGACTCGGTCATGGGTGCGTCGCTCACACTTGAATGCCTGCGATCTTTCTCTGAAACAACTGAAGAACACTTATTTTAACAATCAGATCGAAACAAACTTGAATCTCTCTAGTGAAAATTTTTAAGTATAATAAGAATGACGAATACTTTTTTGGCCTTCAGTGGTAGGTCTGAGAGAACTTTTATTAGTCTTATAATATTTAAAAATATATAAAATATATTATTACAGAATAAAAATAAAAATTATACCTACAAACTTTTTTTATACAACAAGCTTTATGTCACCCGGACCATTACAACGAATACTAACTCATTTATTATAATCAGTTCAGTTGTTTCGACGCACAGTGTAACATACTAAGTGTACGTTTGTATGTTTCACTGTAACTAAACTGCCAAAAATAGGCTTCGCCGTGATCGGGCATAATCCGTATCCCTACTTCCCTACTAATATTATAAATGCGAAAGTAACTCTGTCTGTCTGTAACGCTTTCACGCCTAAACCACTGAACCGATTTTGATGAAATTTGGTATGAAGATAGAACTGAACTTAGGAAAGGACATAGGCATAGGACATATTTTTACCGCGATAACCGACATACACGCGGGCGGAGCCGCAGGCGAAAGCTAGTAATATATTATAAAGGCGAAAGTTTGTGAGTACATGTGTGTATTGTTTGTTGCTCTTCCACGCAAAAACTACTGAACGGATTTGGATGAAACTTGATAGTAATATAGCTTATATATCAAAATAACACATATGCTACTTTTTACTGCAATAATACAAATACACGAAGGCGGAGCCGCGGGCGAAAGCTAGTAAATAAACATTTCGGACATCTTATAAACAACGTCATCAAGTCCAAACTAAGTAGAGCTTGTACAGTGGATACAAGACAATTGATATTATTACATTGTTTACCTTTATTTTGTAAATATATGTATACATGCCCGCGTGTATGTCGGTTATCGTGGTAATACCTATATATGTTAACCATATTTTGGTCATAGTGACTTCCACATAAAAGGTTAGAACTATTTAGGACGATTAATTCTACAGTAATTATCCTTGTGTAACTTCAACGGTTTGTACAGGGGACGCCAAGATAGCATAGCATCACATTTACAAAAATTTTATCATCTATATTTTATTGTACACTAGCTTTCGCCCGCGTGAATCTCGATTATTGCATTAAAAAGTAGCCTATGTGTTATTCTGATATATAAGCTATATTACTGTAAAGTTTCTTCCAAAACCGATAAGTGGTTTTTGTGTGAAATAGCAACATACATACATTCACACATAGTAACAAACTTTCACGTTTATAATATTAGTAGTATTAGTAGTTACCATTGTTATCATAAGAAAAAAGGTAGTATGTACGTAGGTATTGTACTTTACTATTCTAAACATCACTACTTTTTACGACTGTCTGACAATTTTTTGTCCACTTAATTATTGTAACAGGTTATTGCACGCAGGTGTGTACGTATAAATATTATATTATTATTAAAGATTGGCTTATGAAAAGTATTAAAGGTATAAAAAGAGAATGAATTTGTTCCTCCATCAAGACTTCAAGATTTCATGAAAAATTAGAAAACTTTATTACAAGAAGAGGTGATTGGTTGTTTCGACAAATAAGTGTAATTTGTAAATACATGTGTGGTTCTATGCTTGCCAATAAATATCTAACGACTTTAATGCTCTGTAATAGAGTTGAAAATCGAATTTAGAGTAGAATATTGTTCAGCTACGGCTGGTGTTCTTAAAACATCAACAAAACTGGTTTGTTTGCCCATTGTGAAGAGTACGTTCTATATGAGAGCAACAGGTACATACTACGTAAATAGAGGTTGCGGCAGATGAAGTACAATCTCAATATGTACGTAAAGTTATTGCGCGGCTTGTAGATATGAATGATTTGTTATTACAGATAACATGTCCTCATACAGATATACGGTTATGTAAATAGTTTGATAGTCACATATGAACGTATATTGTAGTTAGTGTGATTTTAATATTATAGCAAAAAGTGTAATAGCTGGTAGTAAAATATTGACCCTGATATTAAAATATTAATACTGACCCTGCATTTCACTGTGATGTTAAACTCTACTATAAATGTAACGTTAAAAAATTAAATTAACTATATGTATGTAGTCATATAATATGCTAATTGCTACAGTACTAATTCTAATTGCGTGAATAAAAACTGACCGTTATCTAGTAAAGTAAGTGATGGTTCCACTGGAGGGAGCTCCACTTTCCGGTGTTTTGATACAGTGAATGAGGTTTGTCCCGCAGAAGCTTTTAGCCGGTTGTCGCGGAAATCATGATTACATTCGTGTGTAGCTCTCTCTAGATTTTCCTCCCTGTTATCACCACACAACCCCGAAAATACAGTGCCCATAACCTTTTCATTCTCGGCTCTGTCACTACTGACATCGTAAACGTCATTTTTTTCGTCTTTTTCTATATCATCAGCGGAGAGCGAAGAGGTGGCATCCTCGTGCGGCATATCTACGGTCATAGTGGGAACACTCGCGGGTACATCCAAGATGGAGGGTGTGAGGGTCCGCGGCAGCTCCTCGTGAGCGCTGTCACTCTCGGCTGAGTAGTAGCACTGGTTGAGCTCCACTGCGAGTGGCGTCAGTGGGTCCGTAAACACTGACTCGGAGGTGGAGTCGTTCGCGGGCGAGAGCGGTTCCGGTGGAGCGACGGCGGCGGGCGACTGGTTGTGGGTCGGTGACCGCGGGGCGCGCGGCTCGCACCTGGTCACCGTTACCTCTGACTGCACGCTCGGCGATTCCGCGCCCTCCCCCTGGCGCGCCATTGTTTGGAACACGCACTCGACCGTATCGTTATCTGATATTTCGATCGGTTCATTGTTATCGGAGTCTGGTGTTTTATCAAATTCCCTGTCAACTGCCTCTCGCTTGGCATCACTCCTTTTACGCCCATGTCTTTTACTGTCCCTTCCTTTTAAATTTCTAATAAAATGTTTACCCTTTGCTGGTGATTTTCCTGTTTTTGATTGTTTTTCGTTTGCTTGAATGTTTCCCATGTTTTGAGCGACACTACATCTCTAGTACAATAAACTCTGTATATTTAATAAACGTTTTCCCAACAGATATAAACATAAAATTTAACATCGAGCAACTCACAGCCTTTAATAACGAAATCTACCTCAACCCTTACACATGCGCAGTTTCCGTTACCGCGATCAATATTTTAGATGCGTACAAAATTTAACGTTAAAAAACTATAAGTTGACAGTTAATCTATGATAAAATAATTTACGAAAATAAAAACAACAAATATAGATATAACAAGATTATGGTACATTTTTTTCTTCATCAATTACAAGGTTTAATGACGCCATCGCATTGTTGCTAGAAAAACACAATGAGTTGGTATTCACCTACTTTGGTACTGTCACTGTCAAATCAGGCGAAAGTTTTCCACTTTACGATATTGTCGCTAGATGGCCTTACTAGTGTCAAAAAAGAATAATAATTTAAAGCTTAAATTAAAAGCGTGTAAAAATAATGCATTATGTACCTATAACAAATTTTAATAGAAACCGAGGATCGAATCAAGAAGTATATTTGTCTCATAAGCAGATAATTTATTTTGTACATATGTTTGACCTGCATGTCACTTCAAACTTAATTAAATATAGTATAATAATTAATTATTATCATTATCTATAAGTACGATATTTCCCTATTTCGTTTTTCTCATTAAAACCCTTCTTGTCTTTAACTGCGAGTATGCATGCATCTGAGAGATCGAAAAATAAACAGATTAAACCTTGAAGCAAATAAACAATCGAACAAATAGTTTTATTACACGTCTAAATAAAACTATTCTTAACTTTAATAGCAGTTTATGACATAATATGAATTTCACTTAGGTATTTAAATATCGTCATTGTTATTGATCAACGGAACTACGCAATTTTATCTGCATCGCTCAAAAGATGCGTCTATCCTTATGGGAATTTCCTTGTAGAAAACTCAACATGCGTTTTCGGTTGTGAATTTATACTGTGTTATCATCATCATCCTAGCGTTGTTCCCGGTTGCTTCCAAAGCTTGCACTTTGGAGCCCGGAGTCCGCTTTCCGGCTTTTCCTCCTCCACTTTGCCCGGTCTTCGGCATCCCTGATAGTAAGACCATTAACACGCATGTCATTCATTACGACGTCAAGCCAACATCTCTTGGGTCTATCCCTTCTACTGGGGCCCGGCTGAGGCGGCTGCGTTGTTACGTCCATAAAGGATGCCGTGAATGCGGGAGTTTATAACTCGGTCATTTCGCGTGACTCCGCACATCCACCGCAGCATATTCATTTCCGTGACCCGCAGCTCTTGCTTGTGTCGCTCCAACACTGGCCACGCCTCACATCCATGTAAGAGGACAGGCCTGTACAGTTAAACGCCAAATTCTCGGTCCTCCCCACATTAAGCTTCAGACCGCCGTTCTGAAAATATTGTCAAAAGTTCTTCTAAATGGGTTCACCGAAGTAACATTTCCGTGACCATACCTTTCTTCTTAATACAATTTCTTTATATTGTAAAATACCTATATCATTGATATTCTCATTACCTTCCATCGATAAAATTGTTCTTTAACTATGGCATCTTTATACCAATCTCGATTTCATTTATAGGCAAGTTGCTAAAAATTAGGTAAAGATATGGATATATTTATTGCTGTGTTTACCATGTTGTTTGTAAATTGTTATTTGATAAAAGTGTCCTTAAAAATTAAAATAAAATCCTCGTAATAAAATGTTTAACTGTGATACCTAATGTACTTTGTATTTACAAACTCTAAGAACTTGCGAAGCGTGAGTGATCAATCAATCACTTCTTTGGCAACCGTGTTGACTAACACGAGATAAATTTAATTAAGGCCCTAACGAAATATAAAAATTGTAGCACATTTAAAATAAAATATCTGTCGCCTCGATATGAGTACAATTTCTTTAAAATGAGATATCATTTTCAGTTGTTGTCTCTTAAAATAGCTGAGTTGTTATCCGTGGTTATAGATGTTAATTGCGACAAAGTCACGGCACGAAGTTAGTCTATTAACATTCAGTTTTCTGCTAGTGAAAGTGCCGTCAAAATCGATCGCCAAAGACTATCCAGAACAAACAGACAGACAGATAAAAATGTTAGAATATTACTTTTTAACCCCCTGAGAGCATTTATCATTAAATTTTGCATATCATTGATCTTTAAACATACGATTTACTATTTAGATATTTAAAATGTGTTTGACGATTACGTTACATAGGAATCTAATGTAGAGCTAGAAAGAAAGAAAGCAAGAAAATAATATTTATTTTGACACATACACGATAAGACATAACATCACATAAAAAGCAACCCAGCGATGATTGCCTCGTGAACGTGTCAGAATAGCTACGTTAGTTTCCTTATTTGTTTTTTTTTTACCCTAAAATATATGTTAAATCTTGGATCCACTGGGAACGTTAGTAGGCCTCATATTTCTAATTGAGGGTAGACGTGAGTTTAGCGGGTGAGGAGAATGTTCTTGTACATTCACTTTATTGAAGCACTCGATCACGAAATACAGTTAGGACATTAAATAGCAGCCCATGATTAATAATTTTAAATAAGACACTCCACCGAACACGTGGTGCTCACACGAGATGATCCGCGATAACTGTGCTCGTCAACGACGACGTTCCCTCTTTAAAGGAACTCACGAACGAATGAACGAACAATAATCATCTAGGGAAGGGATAAAATCATTGTCACCTGTGATCCTTGTCTATGACTTATGACATGAAAGTAATCGACTAAAATCAATCATTCAATCGCGTTATTATTATTTTAAAGTGACAATGATTCCCATCCCTGCGGTCACCGGTCGCACGCGCCAGTGCCCGGTGTTGCGTCAGTGTCTTACCTTCAGACATTTAACAGTGTTGCCAGCTAAAATAATCGATACGCCGGCACGGCCATACTGACAATCGCACGTCCCTGTGCGATCACTCACCTCTACAGCTCTCGTACTCCTCGTCAATCAGAGAGAAAAAAATCGCTCGTCCATCACTGACTCGCTACCAATTCATGACACCTGTTTAAAAAGATCTCGATCTTTACCCCTCGCATCTGAATTAAACACACTGGGCGGACACCTGACCTCAGGCGTCCCTTCGACCATCCACCAACTCGCATGGTGTATCGGACCTGACAACCCGTCAGCGCCCCTTCCACCAATCACACACACACACACACACACTGGGCAGACAACTGACCTCAGGCGTCCCTTCGACCGATCACCAACTCACATGGTGCCTCGGACCGGACAACCATCAGCGTCTCTTCCACCAGTCTCATCGCGTAGTCTGATCAGGTGCATCGATCCGGTTTACAGACCAGCTCCATTTTTCAGATACGCGACTACCAACTACCCATCAACCCTACTATAAATCGCGAAGTCTGATCAGGTGCATCGATCCGGTTTACAGACCAGCCCCATTTTTCAGATACGCGCCTATTAACTACCCATCAATAAGGCTACATACCGCGTAGTCTGATCAGAGGCATCGATCCGTTTTCCAGACCAGCCCCCTTTTTCAGACACGTGCCAACCGAGTACCTATCCAGTGTACGCTCGCTACGTTACGTACGTACGCACGCTCTGGATCGATACTCTACGTACGTTCTCTGGATCGGTTCTCGATAAAAGAACAGAATATACACAAATGAATTGCGCAACTGAAATAACAATTGGCCGGACACGTTTTCCGAAGAAACTACGATAGATGAAGTCATATAACTATTCTGGCGACCCTGAACAGGAAGTCGAAGTGTTGGTAGACCAGCTGCCAGGTGGTCGGAAGATATAAAGAAAGACTAGACACACCGCATCCAGAAGCGTATGGAAAACCATGTAGGAAGCATATATCCAACAGTGGATGCAAATATGCTGAGAAAGAAGAAGAGTGCACAAACGTTATAAACTCACCTTTAGTACTCGTCATGTTCGGAGGCAGAGGCTAAAGTATGTGGACTAGCTGATGTCGATGCTGCATCACTTTCCTCATAGGATATTATGTCCATTGTCATGACTATAGACTTCGAATTTCATGAGCATACTTACAGGTTAGGTTAGACCCACCAACGTCTCTCAGCTCGTCTCTATAATGATGTGGTACCTTGACAATAAAAGTACCTTACCTTTCAACTTTCACTGTAGTTTGATTTGGTTACACTCGCTATCCTTGATAAAGACGGAATTGCCAGCACTGAATGGACTCACTATTGCTCTACTTCGGATGAAGCGTTCTACCTCTGACGTATAGTCTTTTGATATTTTACATTGCTCGTTTGTAAAGCATTAATTCCGCAGGGGAGTAGCCTGTTACTCTGGATCTAGTGGTATTAAAGGCAAGCTGAACTTACAGAAGTTTTGTTTGGTTTGTTCTCTACTATTGTGAGCAGACATTTTAGAGTACGCATTATACGCTTAGCGTTAGCCCTACCAGAACCAGTACCAATAAGGTGAAGCTGTACACTATGCCCACATGAACACTGTTAGAAGTTTGCACCTATATAACACCTACGTTAGTCTGCTTTTACACGCTTCGGTGCACCAAATAGGCAAACAGCCCTCTTGAGGGATTGAATTAAGGTAGGAGCATCGAGAGATGCTGAGTAATGAAAGACACGCACTCCCTCTCATCGTCTTTACCACCTAATCCCCCCGCAATATCTATGTGAATCGCATGTCAGGACCCGTGTCCTTAGGCATTGATGAAGGCCAACTTGCCAAGCTTAAAGGCCCCAGGCGATCGGAAACAACCACCAAGGGCAAGCAACGACGGCGCGGCCAGAACCGGACGGGCGACCACCCGTGGCACGACACGCCACGAGCGCCCCCGCAACCCAAAGGCCGCGCCAAGCAGCCAGCCTCGGCTGCTGCCACAAGGCAGCATCCGCACAGCCCAGCTGGAGGCCCTCCAGGAAAACAACATCCAACGGCGAGACCACGCAGCCACAATGCGTCCCGCAAGTCCACAACCAGTGCGGTGTCGCACGGCGTCAATCCCCACCAAGAGGAGACCCGAGCCCAGCAGCGGAAACCACGGGCTGCTGACGAAACTTGTTGGGACCCGGAGCAGTCTTTCGAAGCGTTGCATACTATACAAGAATCAATAAACTTACGTACCTACTTTATCATCTCTGGAAACCAATAATGCTCAAATAGTTCTTAGTTTCTTAATTTCCGAAGGAACATGATTAATTAAGGTCCACGTTAAGAATCACGGAGCTATTGGTAACAGGAAACTGGTTACCCTTACGCACATCATGGTACCAGTAGTCTGAGGTTTCTTTGTTCTTATTTTTGTTAATGAGGTCACGAATTTTGATATCACGATTTTGTTCTACCGCTAACTACCCTTGATAAAGTTAACACTCAGCGCCATCTCGCGAAGAAACACTGAACCACGAAGAACACACGGTGTGAACTACACGGAGCAACTACCAATCCTGAATCGCGATGAGAAACTCTCGAGCTGATTAGCACACACACACACGACATCCCAACATCAACCATTGGGAAGCGGCCCAGCAGGCACGACCACCTCGCCTGGTCGGAGGATCCCCCCTCTGTGTCAGAGGAACACGACACCCGGTCCTCTACAATATTCTAATATTACGTTTACAGTTTCATCTTATAATGTACTGGCATTAGACTCATCACAAACTGTTTTTGGGATTGGATGTCTAGACAAGAAATCAGCATGTTACTTGTTGGCACCTTATGCACAATATTAAATCCTGTAGAAATAACCACTACTAATGGTGTATGCTGCCCATACTGTTTAAAGATCTCGACTACTCAGGCGACTATCATAGTTTCTAGTTCCTACGAATGAAATCACGATTCTGCGTCAGTCGTTCGTCAACTAAAATATGACACTAAGATATGACAACATGTAGCAAACCATTCTTTCTTTGAATGATTATGGCCCCATAACCGTTAGAACTGGCATCAGTGTGAAACTCAATAGCTGCCGCCTCACGATCTAATATTGTTAGTACAGACTCCTGAGCTAAGTATTTGAACAGTTTTCCTTTAAATATTGTCATGTAGGTCCGTCCACCTTATTGTCCCCTTCAGTGAATAAAGTGGGCCTACCATACGAGTATTATTTGGGTATAAAGTTTCTGAAGTAGGAGGCAAGGCCCAAGAACTGTCTATTCTGAGTAGCAATCTTCGGGGTAGGAGAATCGACCACTTCTCCTGCTCTAACTACATGACCCACAAAATGTACTCCTGTGTTCATGAATTTACATTTCTATTAAAAAAGGAAAACTGCGTCTGACAATGCTCTCAGGGTTAAAGCAACGTTCCAGACAATGGGAAAGTTTATCAGAGAAACCAAGTCCATAATCAAGGTAACCCAGCGCAACGCTAATTCCAAGTTTATTACTAAGCCTTTTTGATACACCTTTGATTGGCTGCAGTCGAATTTCTAAGATCAAAGGGCTTAGTTAGATACCCATATTGACCATCTTGTGAGGGTGAGGAACTACCGTAAATAACTTACGCTTCTAGGAGGGCTGAAACTTTTTCGTCTTTGAACATTCTTATATTGATCAATAGGGTCTACCCGTAAATCTCCTGTAAAGACGCGATGCCCTGGTATACCATCGATAAAGAATTCAGAATATTTTCGTAACTAAATTAAGATCAAAAAGATTTTTGATTTGATTTTGTCCACACAGTTTATGTCAGTATCTATATCCTCAAGAGCTTAGCTTAATTTGGGTATGCTTTTCGCTAAAACTCACTTCCTTTTGTAAAAAAAAAAGCAATACGGTTAATTTGCACACTGACGTACTCGTTTTTAAAAAATCACTGCCTATAGAATTTACCGTTTATCGTTCCATTCGGCACAACGTAAAATAGTAACGTAATCGTGATATGTTATATGCGAACGCGATTTTCTATTTGCGAGAAACATCTTACGGTTCCTTTTTTTTTTCTTTTAACTACCCCCGATACTACGACACTGTAAAATAATAACGAACAAGCATGCCCACTACCATCGAGAAAATAAAAAGAAACGATCTCACCGGATTCTGCGTTGCTTTTGCTCCTCGTCGATTCATGTTTACAGATGTGCACCTCCTTCATTGTTGTAGCTCCGAACCCTTGCGCTCTTTACAAACCGACGCGACATATCCAGCCTGTCCGCATACGTAGCTGAGATCTGTCCGAAGTCTCATTTAGACGGCTCTTCAGAACCCTCTCGCTGTTCGCGACACTCGATAGAGAAAATCATGGGCAAGATGCTGTGCCCTTGTGTGCCAAAACGCTGACATATCATCGTGGTCAAAACAAATCAGCCTTACGGTAATGTTAAATTCCGATTGTTGCGGATTAGCGGTCGCCAGTAATTGAGATTTTCATCACCATGTTTTCTAAACAGTTTGATTGTCCGGGCTGCTCACTGCTGTTCACTTTACACTATTCTCCTCAGGTGGTTACCCTGCGTATCCCACTTCTGATGTTAAATCTTGGATCCACTGGGAACGTTAGTAGGCCTCATATTTCTAATTGAGGGTAGACGTGAGTTTAGCGGGTGAGGAGAATGTTCTTGTACATTCACTTTATTGAAGCACTCGATCACGAAATACAGTTAGGACATTAAATAGCAGCCCATGATTAATAATTTTAAATAAGACACTCCACCGAACACGTGGTGCTCACACGAGATGATCCGCGATAACTGTGCTCGTCAACGACGACGTTCCCTCTTTAAAGGAACTCACGAACGAATGAACGAACAATAATCATCTAGGGAAGGGATAAAATCATTGTCACCTGTGATCCTTGTCTATGACTTATGACATGAAAGTAATCGACTAAAATCAATCATTCAATCGCGTTATTATTATTTTAAAGTGACAATGATTCCCATCCCTGCGGTCACCGGTCGCACGCGCCAGTGCCCGGTGTTGCGTCAGTGTCTTACCTTCAGACACTTAACAGTGTTGCCAGCTAAAATAATCGATACGCCGGCATATATATATATAGAATATACAATACAATAATATGTATACTTTAATGCATTTAGTAAAAATCCGTTCTTTTGATATTATTACATACAGACTCCAATTTTATTTATTTGTAGGTATGTCGGTTATCACGGTGAGGAGGATGTGCCATGTCCTTATGGGGCACGTCCCTAAAATCGATCGAAGGGATCGAAGTCCCTAATTTTCGAGAAAAAATCCTCAACATTGACAATAATCACTTATATCGACCTTTGCTGTCGAAATTGATTTATGAATTTAGAGTCTACATTCAGTCATGATTTCAAATAAATTTAAAAGAATATTATGATAGGTAATAAAAATACTTGTCTGTAACAAGGTTTTCATTCTAATCTCCTCGGTGACTCAGTGGTAGCGTATGCGTACTGTACTTGAGCCAGTGGCTTGAGTTCTAGAGTTTGATGCCCGGGTCGGACAAAATGTTTGTATAACCAGCAAATATTTGTTTCGGAGCCTGGGTATTTTCTGTAAATAAAATGTATGTATTTATATAAAAAGTATATGTGTACTAATATCAACTCATATTGACGACTTCTAGACAGCTTTTTAGTAAATACGCAGTACAAACTCTGCTTAGTTTGGGATTAGACGGCGATGAAATATCTATCTGTATTTATCTCTTTCAGTCAAATAAAATATTATCATTACATAAAAAACAAAGTCCTCTGTCGCGTCTGTCTGTCTGTTCGCTATAAACTTCAAAATACTGCTCCGATTTTCATTCTGTTTTCAGTAATGGATAGATTTGTTTTCGAGGATCGTTTAAGTATATTATTTGTCAAATTTAAAATGTTTTTATAAACACCTAAATACACTATAAACACATTAGTGCAAGGCCGCCTCAGGCCGCTAGTTATCTATAAAATCCACGTATCTCATAACATACAATATTGACATGATAAAATCTTACACTTTACATTCGCCGCGGGTGCAATTCGGACGACCGCTCTCTGATGTATTATAAAATATTTATTGAAATGATATTGTGTAATAAACAATTTTGTTATAAATGAAATGCCTAAAATATCTACTTTTTAATTTTTTACTTTTATTTGTTTTTTTTTTATCAATAAATGTTCCCTAAAATATAACCTTCATTATGATAGAAACCGCATTCAAATATCTGAGCGGACAGACAGCGCGAGCGACATTATTTAATACTATTTAAAAATTTAATAATATTTGTCTATTGAATTAAAATACTTTCTGTTTCGGCACGTAGTTCGAATGAAGCCTACGAGCTTTACAACTTTCAAGACATTGAATTTTTGGGATTTAAATTGATATTATATGGACCACCAGCACGTTTTTTTCCAGATTTTTTGAGCCCGCCGTTTAGCTTTTAGAGGGGGGGACGCCCTGTTTTTACAAAAAAGTGCTCTTTAAAGTAGAATATCTCGCAAACAAATACCTAAATCAAAAAATCGTCTTAGAAACCCTGTATTTTTTTAAAAGATCTATCTAATGATACCCCACACACTGGGCTAGCTACGAGAAAAAAACTATCCCCATTTTACGTGTTGGGGAGGTACCCCAAATTAAAATATTTTTCATAATTTTGTTGTACCACTTTTGGACGTAATTACAACACATGTTCATGCAAAGTTTCATCTTTCTAGCACTTACTTAGGGTTCCTAGTCATAAACTTCGGAACCCTAAAAATGAGAGACATCAGAATCAAAAATCAGAAAAAGATGGTAAAATATTAAGGTGGTTCGAAATAATTCGGTCTTTGAGCCATTGTTTCATCCATTTTCTTTCTTTTTCTTCATCACTCAAGCATAAAAAAGTTATTGTCAAACCGATCTTCTGTTTGCCATCTAGGTCAGCGGTTAGCTTAGAAAGTGTATTACTTTTAACTATTAATATGATCGTAATTGGCTTTAAAGTTTCATTGATAATTGAGAAGTTCAAGTAGTCGTTATGGAGGCTGATGGATGATGATTATCAGGATTTAATAAAGCATTACAGGCTACAGTCTCACAGTCTACGTTAGAAATTAACAAATCAAGTATCCTGTCTAGTATTTTAAACGTGTTGAATTGCGATTAATTAACTAACGAGATCAGATTTAGTAGATGTCGACTAGCCAAGGTATTTATAGATGAGTTCATTTTTTTTTTTGACTAGCCAGTTAATACCAGGTAAACGAAAGCGTGTAATGAAAAAATAAAGCAATTGACTGATCGTTCATTAAATACAGTAACGTATCAAAATATTTACCTTATATTTAGTTTATATAATATTGACAAAGATTTGAGGTTTCATTAGACATATTTTAGCTACACCACTAACAAGCTTCTCGATTTTACAGGCTCAAAACCAAAAAAGTTCATTTGTTGCAAATTTTTATTGATAAAGTTTTAAAGTTTCGTATGCAAGAAATGAAAATTTTGAAAAAAAACTTAAATCAATAGATAGTATTTCTACCCCTTGCTCTTATTGCAGCGTCCATCCTGTTTTTCATTGATCTTATTGGGGTTATAATAAATTCTTGAGGTAATCTTTTTTATATTCAGGAACCTCCAATGTTCTTTGGAGCCTAGTACAGGTAAATTAGCTTGGAGAAATTTTTGCGTTTGTAGTAGTGTATGGTCAGCAAATAAAAAAAAAAAAACATTTTGTTTTTAGATAAAAAAATACCAAATTAAACTTGACTTTGGTCGCATTTTGTCTATGGTAATCAATTTAAAACTTAACATAAAACTTTCTTAAATTAAGTATCAAATCTTGAATAAAAAAATTAAGTTATGACTAGAAATAGAAATAACAAACAAAATGCAAGATTCAGGTGGCGCCCGAGCGGTAAAACAAATGTGTTGAAAGATGTTGTTTTATTTAGACTCCGCCCTAATATAAAACTATCTGAAATTATTCGAAACTTTTGGACCAAGAGCCCAGAGCCGCCAGACCTACGTCATTAGTGCAAAGCTGAAATTTTCAGGATTATTAGTACAATGTCTTGTTAAGATGTATGTGTACCCATTAGCTTGAAAGCGGGGCCGTTTCTGAGATAGCGCGAAGTACAGATGGATAAAAATCTTACTTACCTACGTTAAAGGTACAAAGCTAGTATTTACATATTTTTTCAAGAATATTATTTAAAATTAAAATTCATTACTGCCAGGCACTTTCCGTGGGCCATTACTTCTGCCAGACGTCTTGAAAGTTGTGAAAAAATTAGGTAAACTACGTTATAGTAGCAAACCTAAATTTTATACCATTATCTAAGGTACTATTTTAAGACCCTTTGTATGCGGACGAAGGGCCTATCACCCCCCCAGACATATATTTGTAGTAATTAGGAAGCTGAGGTATATCATCTTTGGTATTATTTCAAGAATACAATTGTAAAATATTAAATGGTTTTTACACGCTTTTTGGATTGGTCATACAAAGGGTCTTAAAATAGTACCATAAATAATATGTAATAAAATTTAGGTTTGCTACTATAACGTAGTTTACCTAATTTTTTCACAACTTTCAAGACGTCTGGCAGAAGTAATGGCCCACGGAAAGTGTCTGGCAGTAATGAATTTTAATTTTAAATAATATTCTTGAAAAAATATGTAAATACTAGCTTTGCACCTTTAACGTAGGTAAGTAATATTTTTATCTATCTGTACTTCGCGCTATCTCAGAAACGGCCCCGCTTTCAAGCTAATGGGTACACATACATCTTAACAAGACATTATACTAATAATCCTGAAAATTTCAGCTTTGCACTAATGACGTAGGTCTGGCGGCTCTGGGCTCTTGCTCTATTTAGAAACGGGTACGGTTACGGATGTATTTTTATTTCAGATATCCGTTAGTTTCGGTTACGGTTACGGAGCTCCATAACATCTCTGATATTAATATAATGTAAGCATATAAAGGAGATGTTATACTTGTAATATTAGATGTTAAATTATTATTTTCACGCTTATTTTGTTCACAAATTTATCTTTTAACAAAAAAAACCTTTTGATAAAATCATGGCCGTACCCAGGCGCCAGACCGTTACCCTGGAAATCTCGCAAAACATATATGAACTCGCCTAATTTAATCATACTGTAAACGGGGCCTTATGCTCTAACTTTCAAATCAACCGCGCAGTATGACATGGGTGACAAATTAACATCTAGCTATGCTGCGCTGTGCTATGTTTAGTCAACTCGCTCGTCTAATAGTATAATGTGTGCTAACCATGCTGTGCTGCGCTGTGAGAGGCTACGCTCTGTTTAAAATCGCAGCAGTCTCGAGCGAGGTGCGCTACCCACCATGCTGAGCCGCGCTGTGCCATGATTTTTATGGAGCTCTGCCATGCTACGCTGTGTTGAGCAGTGCTAGGTTTTTCAAACATGGAACACGCTCGACTCCGTCTTTACCATAAGGGCACACGGGGCCTGTGCCTAAGGCCTCCGTCTTAGACTGGCAAACTACTCTGGCTGTAATTGCTAAAGAACCCCGCGCGACGATGGCGGACGAAGACGAATTACCGAACCTAGCCGAGCGTTCGAACGTTCGGCTGTTTTCGGTAATCTTTGGTAGGGAGTTGCGAGTTGAGGTTACGATTAGGAGCGACTACTTATAAAATTTGTTGACATGTTATTGTCCCCTTTTCATCTCATCCACATTTTTTTATCATTAAATTCATAACGACTTTAAATACTTGACATTGGCAGAAATAGCTGATATTCGGCTGGTTGCCATTTCACTAAAAGAAGTCGGTATACACAAATTTTATTTTTTTAACCATTACATGTCAGGTCCTTACATTTGAAATTGGCGTTTTGTACGGGAGGAATATAAAGTCATTTTTTTGTAAAATATATTTAACTAATCAAAATATGCATCGTTGTTATCTATGTACTTTTGTCATCTCATATATGAATAAACTCTTTGAAGGTGGTTTGGATTGCCGCATCGGAGTTGAACTCTTTTCCTTTTAAGAATTTGTGCAAATTCCGGAAAAAATTATAATCTGTTGGAGCAAGGTCCGGGGGTACGGTAGATGTCACAGACTTTCCCATCTAATTTAGTGGTTGTTTGTTGTGCAGTGTGGTCTTGCGTTGTCGTGAAGCAATAGTGGCCTAGAGCGATTTACCAATTTCGGTTGTTTAGCAGCTAGTTCTTCTTTCATGGTTTGCAGTTGCTGACAATAGATATCTTGCGTAATGATTTTTTGTGACTTATCCAAGACATTCGATTGCGTTTTTCATGAAACAATGATCAGGAAATTGCATCACTATGGAATAAGGAATACTGCTTTGGATCTTCTTCTATTTGGGTAATAGGACCCAAAGAGTGGAAGTTAATGGGCAGAGGTCCCTCGGGTCTCTGGTCACTATGGTGGTTCCGCAGGGCTCAATTCTCGGCCTATTTTTGTTTCTCGTTTATATAAATGAACTACCTAATCTGATAAAAGATAATCAGGAGATAGTGCTATTTGCGGATGACACCTCACTTTTATTTAGACTAAATCGACAGCAATTAGTTACTGACGATGTGAATAACACTCTCTTCAAGGTCGTGAACTGGTTCAACGTTAATAACTTGCTTTTAAACAAGAAAAAAACTAAATGTATTAGATTTTTTACACCTAATGTTAAGCAGGTAAAAACTAATGTTCTGATAAATGGAAAGGAGTTGAATCTTGTGGACACCACTAAGTTTTTGGGTATAACTCTAGATTCTAAATTGCAGTGGGGCCCACACATTGATGGCTTGTCGAATAGACTCAGTTCTGCAGCATAAGCGGTTTATAATATTCGCCAAGTAACTAATGTGGACACCGCAAGACTGGTGTATTTTAGCTATTTTCATAGTGTAATGTCATACGGTATTTTGTTGTGGGGAAATGCTGCTGACATTCAAAGTATCTTTGTGTTGCAAAAGAGAGCTATTCGCGCAATTTATAATCTCAGTTATAGGCAGTCACTAAGGAATAAGTTTAAAGAAATTGGTATTATGACAGTCGCATTTCAATATGTATATGAAAATCTAGTGTATGTTAAGAAAAATATACATTTATTCACAAAGTTTAGCGACATTCATAATATAAACACTAGAAATAAAGGTAAACTCGTGTTGCCAACGACTAGACTACAAAAAGTAAGCAAGTCTTTTCGAAGTCAGGGTGTGAGATTCTACAATAAGATTCCAAGCAAATTTCATGAATTAAGTATTAACAAATTTAAGTCCTCAATTATACAAAAACTGTGTGTTAAAGGTTACTACACAGTTACTGATTATTTAAATGACAAATTTGCTTGGGATTGATGCTGCTCGCTCCCACATTTTAAAGTGATGAACATTTCTAATTTGTTTATTTTTTTTGTATAAGCTTGTAAATGTGAGTATAGTGTAGGCTTGTAATTTTAGTTAATATTTTAGTAATTTTCTGGTGGTTTTGAGTGTTTCCACGGCCTACTCAAGTGTCCTGCTGGTGGCAGTGTCGTGTTCCGGGTTGTGGATCCTGACTACATCGGTTAGGCTACACGATGGCTGGGGCCCGTATGCCGTCTGTATGGACAGGTCGACTCAAAACTATGGTCCTTTCTTCAAAAGGCCAACCCAGACCCTATACTGCACTCACATAGTTCTCTTTAATGTTGTACACGGACTTAAAAAAAAAAACAAAGACACCTCTGTGGTTTGTTTCGACGTTTCTTCCCAGAGTGAGTCGTAGGAAATGCCGGCGCCTTCTAGCTATAAGTCCGACTTGTAAAAATGTCTGAAAAAATTTACTTACAGAAATAAATATCATTTATCACTGGTTTGGCCAAGTTTTAGAAAGCTGTAGTGCTAGGCTACCAAATACTGACCAGTAACTTTTTCTGAGTCAAAAGCAAACTGAATGATTGTTTTCAAAACTCAAATGTACCAGCTAAATGAATTTAGAAATTTTTCAATTTGGAACTTTTAACCAAAGAGGAGATATTTCAGATCAAAATGGTCAGTCAGTACGACAAAACGCTAATTTCTTATGTAACCTAATGTCATTACGCGAGACCAAAAATGAAATGCATCAAATTTGCATGTGTCTATAACGTGCCAATGATGCGCTGTGCACAATTATTTTTTTCGATAACGTACCAACTGGTATAAAAAAATCCACAGGGAATATAGGGATTAAGTACAAAAAACTACAAAATTAAAAAGACATCTTTATTTATAGAACTTTTAGTGGATACATAGAAACAATGAAAAACTATTTAAATGTTTAATGTGATAACTGATATATTTTTTTTTTTTGTAATCTTGCAATCGGCTTCACAAGCCTTTAGCAGATCGTTTGTGGGTGATAACTGATAATTAAGTGATAATAATATTACGCAATATTGCTCGTACTTTGTGCACTTCTGTTTACTAAGCAGTTTTCTTCAAAATGCCTGCTTCAAGTGGTTCAATGTTTTTTTGGCTCATCATTTTTAACCATTTTCCTTAAATATCTGCATTTTGTGGTGATCTGTAACAATATTAATAAATTTATATATTTAATATATATATTTAAGTTGCCAAATACTCAGTATAGAATGGTTTTAATAAAACTAATTGATGAATATTATTTTATCACTGTGACTATTATCGATATTTTTATCGACATTGTCACTTCACACTTTTAGGTATGTGAGGTTAGAAACAACATAAATTCACGTATTTAATAATTCTTTTTAAACAATGCGAAAGCATCTTAATTTATAATGACCCTAAACTAGATAATATTGCATACCGCTTGATATATAAAATATACGACATCGCATTTAAACAAAGCTTATTTAGAGGCAAAAATGGCATTGTTTACACATGTTAAATGAACGATTTTGTGGGTTTTCTTTCTTGGAAGCGTTACATCCAGGTACTGTACACGTCACCATGATAAAACACGCTTAATAAATAATAAACCACTACAAAATACTCAAGATTCCGACAAAATAACAACAAAAATGTTTTGACCTCGACGGGCGCGAGTCGCATACAGGTGTGTAGCGTATCGGTGTATGGTCTCGTTTATCTGTCGCGCTCTAACACACGTAAACTCGTATTGTCTCTTTTCCGCAAAAGCCAATCTATTAGTAGGTATTCTATATCTATGGTAAGGACCTAATATGTAAAAATTTTTATATAGGGGGGAAACATTTTACCTGCAAATACATCATCATAGTACATCTGCTGAATATGCAAATATATCTGCTGCATCATAGGTAAACAATAATTAATTCCACCAGAGAGTTCTTGGTTTTTTAGTGGAATGGATTGGTCGTCTTTGTTGGCGAGAATTCAGAATGCTGGCAACACTATGTTATTGTTTTGAAGGAGCAAAGTATAGAAATCTCTCTGATTGATATTGCCTTTTTTCTGATTGTTATTGAGCTGCTGAGCAATCATAGATGGACATTCGATTTATTTTTTATATTTAAAATCGACAATGATTGAAGACAGTTTAAATGGTCTTTTTGTTAGCTCAGTATATTTATATAAAAACTTATAAACAGCAGGTATGAGCGATTCTTTCATGGAAGACGTTATAAACCGTTTTGCAGAAGATCCATGAAAATTACTTTTCAAGTAGCAGATTTCCTTTTATTTATTTAACTACCTATAAAGCAGGATCATTTGAGGCTGTTGACTCTAGACATTACACCTTTTTTTTTCGTGCGGAAATCCCCATGGATGCCACCAGTTGGTGACTATATCGGACTCGAACCGATTAAAACTGCACGCCGTCTCGGGTAGTATGAGTCGAGGAACCAGGTATACCCTCGAAAGGCACTCCCTAGAACCCCGACGCACCTCGGGCCATCTGTGGCTTGCAGGTGGCCCTCTACCGTGGGAGAACTCCGATGCTCCCCTTCCGCCAAATACGAAGCGTACGCGTGTTGTAGCGCTCGCGTTGCCACCTCGGCCTGCTTCTGCTAGGGTGACAGATGGCCTCACCTGTCACCCCCAGGCCTGCACTTATGGAGGACGGAGATCTTGCGATCTCCGGCGCCTGAGTCGCCTGCGGTACCTGACCCGTTCCCGGGCCTGGCGGGCCGGAAGAGTTCTAAACCTCTCCCGGTCCCGCTGCGCCTTCTCCTTCGCAAGCATAACTTGCTCGCAGAAAGAGAAGGCGGAGTTCCACGCTCTCTCGCTCCGTAACATGGCCGCAACTATGTTACTGAGCGAGAGGATCCCCACTCCGATGGCGGCTACGAGATTACGCCTCGGC
This sequence comes from Phragmatobia fuliginosa, assembly GCA_932526445.1. Lineage (NCBI taxonomy): Eukaryota > Metazoa > Arthropoda > Insecta > Lepidoptera > Erebidae > Phragmatobia > Phragmatobia fuliginosa. The sequence goes on along the minus strand of OW052064.1, from coordinate 5,427,742 downwards.
TCCCCCCACGCCGGACATTCTGCCAACGTGTGGAGCGCCGTGTTCGCAGTCTGGCCATCGCAATGAAAAAAAAAACCTTACGAATCAGACACAACTGATCACCGAAACATCCTTTTCCAGTGATCACCTGCGTCACGCGATATGAGAGGCTCCCGTGACGCCTCTCGAGCCAATCCTCCATAACGGGTCTTACCGCCGCAATAACGGCGTGCCCATCTACACACTATACCTAATTTTTCTTGTAGGTGTTTGTTTGCGTAGTGTGACAAAACAGCCGCAGACGATCCGACCTATAAAATGGCCAGGAACTGGGTACGCTCATGGATGAAATTCAGCCAACATATTTTACTTTGCTTCACACAAACGAAATCAATTTTCTTCTCGAAAGCTTTTTCATAAGATGAAATAATACTAAACAAAACTCATATAATACCCATATAATCTTTTGAATGTACGACATAACATAACGCCTTGTAGAAATTGAACGCGGGTATTTACATGTCTGTTTAATCAAGGCGGAGCGAGGGATAATGTGAGTTGAATATTCACGTCGTGACAGCAACAAATAAAGTAATGTACACACTTATTACAGTTTATAATTACACGAAAAAGAACAACAATGGCAAACTTTTAAAATTTTGTTGACATATTGTAAAATATACAAAAAAAAAGATTAATTAAAATACTTAATCAATTTTCTCTTAGAATTTTCACATCACTATTAATAGAAGTCTAGAATTATAGATATTCCAGTTTGAAATTTGTAAGGTACATTATAAGACCGATGAGTTTACAAAATAATTAAACGCACTTATGAGTGTGTGAACTAAAGTGAAAACTAAAATATATAATTTTTGGATTAAATTCCGAAACAATTATGCCTTAAATAAAAACTATTGTTGAAATTGGCAAACTACTGGAAATTGGAGCTGACAAGGATTAGCGCTTAATTAGAACTAAGATTATTACTCATGTATAGATAGAGCATTTCAATACAACAGAACTAAAAGATTACATAAAGACAAATTTTCGATATTCGCTGATCGTACAAATATTCTTTCCGACGCGCTTTCCGCGGAAATTGCATCCGAGACCTCTGCACAATAATTGTCAAAGTCAAAGTTAAATTATTTTATGCATACGCTACTTATGGACTATGGCAGCCCTAACCCTCCCCCCAAGCCAAGTTGCAAAAGTTTTTCGTTTTCTATTCTATTCTCTATTATATTTCTCTTATTTCATTGGCTAATGAAGCTAAGGAATCCCCGAGGAACCAGGTATCCTCACTTTATACATACAAGCCACACCGCACATCTTAGCACTTGCATTTCAGCAACATGCAGGCTTCTCTCATCCCTTTTTTGTAAGCCAACACTCGGATCCATGCAGGAAGGCAGGTCTGACGATCGTTTTATAAATTTGCCCTATAAATGTTACAGGGAACTTAGGGTCGCAAATAGTTCTTGTTACCTGCCGCCACTTCATCCATCCTGCAGTAGTAAAATTTAAGAAAATTTTGTAAAATTAGATATCTACCATAAAGGTTTCAAAAAACCTTCCACTCGCACTATAATAGAACTGATGATAAAATTTCTTAAAAAAAACACGAATCGATTAAAGAAATAATTATGAAAATCCATTATTGGATCACTAGAAAGAAATCGTCGTCAAATTTAAATCCTCTTTGCTTTCGGAAATCGCTTTATACGGCCTAATAGATTTTTTAATAAAATTCTGATTCGTGGTATACTACAGTCAAAGGAAAAAAAGTTGTAATGTAATTATTTTTTCTATATAACTTCTGTAAAATTATGTTTTCTGGTGACTCAGTTACCAAATACATATTTATAAATTTACCTTGCAAAATTAACATCAAAATTCCTTATGGGCAACTTCTGTAGTGCTTTAGCCAGCGAAAATTTAAAATTCTAATGGTAACTTCATTCGATTTATTCATTAGCTTCATTTTCCCAGACACTTAAAGTTAGATAGATAAGTTCTAGAGGCAACGATTATAAATTTCAAAACACAGCCAACGCTGTCTTGTGGAACAGACATTTCAAGTTTAATGACTGCACGGTTGGCCTAGTGGCTTAAGCGGTCGCCACGCCGCTTCCTACTACGCCAAGTGTCGTGGGTTTAAATCCCACGTAGGACAACACTTTGTGTGATTCACAATTTGTTGTTCTGAGTCTGGGTGTCCTTTGTGTCCGTTTCATGTATGTTTGTAAAAGTCCCCCGCGACACAGGAATTTATATTCCTAATGCGGGAGTTGCCTTTTAACACAAAAAAAAAAAAAAAAAATGTATAAGATGTTACAATAAAATTGTAATAATCTAGTACTAACGATCCGTTTATTAATAAACATGTGTAATATAAGACTGCCTCGTTGGTCTAGTGGTTAGCGTATGCGGCTGCTGATCAAGAGGTCTCGGGTTCGATTCCCGGGTCGGACCAAATATTATTTGTGTGATTCACAAATATTTGTTTCGGAGTCTGGGTGTTTTCTATGTATAATATGTATGTATTTACAAAAAAAAAGTATGTTTATGTATTTATATCAGTTGTCTAGTACCCATAACACAAGCTCTGCTTAGCTTGGGACTTAGATGATGTTGTGTGTCAGATGTCCAAAATATTTATTTATTTATTTTTATTGAACTTTGAAGGAAAACTATAACGGATTAGATGACCTTGTTAGTTCAGGAGTTATAGAGGCTTAACTTGTATGATGCGCTAAGTTGGAAAACGTCATACAAAATATAACAATTATCTATTGGATACAATTTTAAATCCACTTACCATTATAGTTGACTGAGGAACCCTTTCCTGTGCGTGGCCTGACATGCACTTGGCCGATTTTTTAGGGTTCCAAAGTTCATAACTCGGAACCCTTATAGATTCGTCATGTCCGTCTGTCCGTCCGTCCGTCCGTCCGTCCGTCCGTCCGTCCGTCCTCGACTTACCGTCCAAACGGTAAGTGCTAGAAAGATGAAAGTTTGCATGAATACGTGTTGTAATTACGTCGACAAAGTGGTACAATAAAATTATGAAATATAATTTTATTTGGGGTACCTCCCCTACACGTAAAGCGGGATGATTTTTTTTTCTCGAGGCTACCCCATCGTGTGGGGTATCATTAGATAGGTCTTTTAAAAACAATAAAGGGTTTCCTAGACGATTTTTTGATTTAGGTATCCGTTTGCGAGATATTTCACTTTAAAGGGCACTTTTTTGTAAAAAACAGGGCGCCCCCCCCCCCCCCTCTAAAAGCTAAACGGCTGGCTCAAAAATTTTGAAAAAAATCGTGATGCTGGTCCATTTAATGAACTTTGAAGGAAAACTATAACCGATTAGATGACTTTCTTAGTTCAGGAGTTATAAAGGCTTATATGGTAAAATGCGCTCACTTGGAAAACGTCATACAAAATTAACGTATTAATACGTAAACATAACAATTATCTATTGGATACGATTTTAAATCCACATACCATTATAGGTGACTGAGGAACCCTTTCCTGTGCGTGGCCTGACACGCACTTGGCCGATTTTTTTTTTTAAATGGATCATGACATGACATTGAGTTTTTTGGTTCTTATCCTACTAATATTATGGTGGTTTGGGACTAGATGACGTTGTATGTAAGATGTCCGAAATATTTAGTTATTTATTATACACGCACACAGGCACGCTCGCATGTACGCACACACGCACTCAAACACGCGCACGTTCAAACGCACATGCACACACGCACACACATGAGTCCTGGTATTCTGTAACTTAAGCAATTTTATGCCTACCATGGGCACCAGCGATCCTCAACCGAAGTACTATGTGTCTAAGCTATTTTGTATTTAGTTTTTTAGGGTTCCGTAGCCAAATGGCAAAAAACGGAACCCTTATAGATTCGTCAAGTCTGTCTGTCTGTCTGTCTGTCCGTCTCTATGTCACAGCCAATTTTTTCCGAAACTATAAGAGCTATACTGTTGAAATTTGGTCAGTCGATGTATTCTGTGAACCGCATTAAGGTATTTACATAAAAATAAAAAAAAAACACAATACATTTTGGGGGTCCCAATACTTGGAACTGAAACTCAAATTTTTTTTTTTCATCAAACCCATACGTGTAGGGTATTTATGGATAGGTGTTCAAAAATGATGTTGAGGTTTCTAAAATCATTTTTTTCTAAACTGAATAGTTTGCGCGAGAGACACTTCCAAAGTGGAAAAATGTGTCCCCCCCCCCCCCCTGTAACTTCTAAAATAAGAGAGTGATAAAACTAAAAAAAATATATGTTGTACATTACCATGCAAACTACCAACGAAAATTGGTTTGAACGAGATCTAGTAAGTAGTTTTTTTTAATACGTCATAAATCGTAAAACGCAATTTACCTTTCATTCAATCAATATACTAGTATAAAAACATCGATCAAAGTTACAACGAACTACAAAAACTTTTATATGATGTTACTTACTGATACCGAACACTTCATGGGCGAGTCCGACTCGCACTTGGCCGCTTTTTGTTTAATTCGGTTCTTGTTCTTACAAGAACCGAATTAAACATTAAACAAAAACATCAGTATAAGTTTTTATTTCTATTCTATATTATTTTATATCTTTATTATCCATTATTTTCATAATTGAATTTGGTTTAAAATGGATCCCTAAAAATATAATTCGTTAGTAGCGTTACTCACAACTTTAGTCGATTGAAATCAGTAAGTACATTATGAAGAGCGGTTTAAATATCGTTTCAAACATTAACGGATGATTAAATACTAAAATTAGGGGAAGTTTGGTTTGAATATTTTAATTCAGGAATATTAAAGAGTTTTACGAATTCACGAACGAACAAAGCGCTTTCAGTTTAACTGTTAACGAGCGGCCGATCATTTCGGTGTAATTACACGACAGTGATTGAGTACCACTCTATCTGTTATCAGATCTATGGATCAAGTTTTCTTATTAAAAATTGCCCAAGTGCCTGCTTGAAATATGGACTACTATCATCAATTGCTTCCGATTTTTTAAGTTAGACATTTAGCTATTAGAGAAAGGACTTCCAGGGCTTGTTTTTTGTTTTCTTTTTTTCTGTTTTTGCAAAAAAATGTACTTTACAGTTGAATAAGTCGCAAACGGATACCTAATGGACTAGGAGATAGTGACAGAAAATATTCTCCCATTTTCTCCTGCATGCCCATTTAAGAATTGATAACTAACCCTAAAATATGAAAGATAGAGGGGTAACGAGCCCTTGCGCGCTTGCACGTTATAAAGAAAATGGCTTCTCTTTGTGTAAAGAATTTTAGTATTTTCCCGTGACATTATATTGCATGCCTTTGTAATTTAACGTAGTTGGAACAAATTTAAGCTATAATAATTGATGGCATGCAATTCGCAACGGCCGACGGGGATCAAAGGGTTACGTAGAAATGAAAAAAAAAATTGAACATTTCCGTGTTTACAAATTGCATGCCGTTGTAAAATAATAGTTTTTTTTTATCTCAAAAATACTCTACAAAAATTGACATGCACCCCTCGTATGACCAAGGGTGGAAAATATTAGGAAAATGTTGTGAAAATTTAATAAAACTTTTCCGTGATTTCAAACTGCGTGTCAATTGAACAATACTTACATAATTATTATAATTTATTGACATTAGTGAATTTGGCATGCACAACAGGAAGTTGTAAAGTAGTGGCATGCATGACGAAAATTGCAAAAAACGCTGTTATAATTTTCGTGACTTTATTTTGCATGTCATTCAATATGTCATGAAAAACATTATTTTAAGTTGATAAAAAAATGGTACGGTACGGTAAGCTCTACTAGTATTATATGTTTAATGTGTCTAGAAAAGAGGAATATCAGGTCTGGACGTCGAAACACCAACATCCTCTGGGATTTTATAGTGCTTTTCATACGTATCCATTAAAATAGTCCAATCAGGTGCAGTACCCAAGATTGAGAAAGGCTTGCTTTTAGAGTTGCCAGTTGAGCCTTCCTTTATATAGTTGATTTGTCGTTTATTTGTAGTCAATCCTTTTTGGACTCTAGCTACTGAAAGACTTACTGCTTCACGTATACTCCTGAAGTACTCTATCGTGTCGACGTGAGTAATGACCTCTATCAAGCAGCACCTTGCAACGCACTAATAAGTGCCTAGCAGTACCTACTGCCTCACCACAAGTGTAGCAAGATTTTTAAGAGGCTTTCTCCCATCTTACTAGGTTACTTTAGTCTGGCAGGGTCATTTGGAAGGCATTAAGATTTTATTTAAACAGGGCAGGAGACCAATTATGTAGCAAGCCGCGCCACCTCAGGTCTAACGGGATGCAGAACTCATCTGTGGTTAACCACTCACTTTGCATTTCTAAATTCTAATACTTATCATTTTCATCTTGTTGTAGAAATGATTTTATTATTTCTAGGTCTTCCTTTTTCTTTGCAGAACCCAGCCCGATTCTATTAACCTGTGCACCAGCCATAAATTTTATTGTTTATGAAATTTAACTCTTGACTCAAGCTCTGCAACACATTTGTCTTTTGGGAGTGATGACACTATTTCATCCTGGGATTGTCCCAAGACATTTTGCATGCATGCATGCATCTAGGTAACTCTGAGGTGTTTATAGAGTTCCGATGGCTTCTTCAACTTAATCCCAAAACTGTTTTGATACCTTAATGAATGAATGTGCAATTCCAAGCCATAACTTCAATATCTTTATGACACTTGCATCTAATTTTGCCAGGAGGGTTCTATCAATGTTAACAAGCAAACGCCAAGTTAGACGTGACGTAATAATTGCTTACTGGTGGTTGCTTATTTAAGTCATTAAGGGAATTATCGACAACTGCTTCTAAGGGTGGTGTTTGTCTTTGTAATCAATCTTTCTACCACTTTGTGAAATGTGAAATGACTTGACTTGTAATTTACACGAAATAAGTGCTCGTATATCTCTTATATCTCTCTATCATTATGATTTTTTCAGAGCCATTCGATCTTTTATAGCTGAAATATAACATGTTTAAAAAAAACACATTTTTATGTAGAACTAAAGAAGTACAAAAGTTCAGAAAATTCAAGCAGGAAAAGATAGATAATTGTATTCTCTTTCAAATGCATTTTTTAAAAATCGACATTAATAAAAAGCGGCCAAGTGCGAGTCGGACTCGCCCATTAAGGGTTCTGTATCAGCAAGTAACATCATATAAAAGTTCTTGTAGTTCGTTGTAACTTTCATCGATGTTTTTATACTAGTGTATTGATTGGATGAAAGGTAAATTGCGTGTTACGATTTATGACGTATTAAAAAAAAACTACTCACTAGATCTCGTTCAAACCAATTTTCGTTGGTAGTTTGCATAGTAATGTACAACATATATTTTTTTTAGTTTTATCACTCTCTTAGTTTAGAAGTTAGAGGGGGGGGACACACACATTTTTCCACTTTGGAAGTGTCTCTCGCGCAAACTATTCAGTTTAGAAAAAAATGATATTAGAAACCTCAATATCATTTTTGAACCCCTATCCATAGATACCACACACGTATAGTTTTAATGAAAAAAATTTTTTTGAGTTTCAGTTCCAAGTATGGGGACCCCCAAAATGTATTGTTTTTTTTCTATTCTTATGTAAAAATCTTAATGCGGTTCACAGAATACATCGACTGACCAAATTTCAACAGTATAACTCTTATAGTTTCGGAAATAATTGGCTGTGACATACGGACGGACAGACAGACAGACAGACAGACAGACAGACTTGACGAATCTATAAGGGTTCCGTTTTTAGCCATTTGGCTACGGAACCCTAAAAACAACGAGCGTCTACTTTAGGCTGAAAGCGCCCCCTTGTGACATTTCGAAAAGGCGGCATTTGGATCTCAGAGTCCGGGAATTACTACAGTTGAGAAATTTAAAATTAAATTAAAATTTTTATTTTTTTTATTTTTATATTTTTTCTGTTGAACTAAATTATCATATTAGATGTAAGTACGCATGCTATTTTTGTCATAAACTTATTTTTTTTGTATAAAATACAAAATTGCATGTAAATTAAAAACATGGAAATGTTTCACATATTTTAATTAAACGATTAAAATAATCTATCATAATATTATGATCAAAATAATTTGACTTCAGGTAAGTATTGTCTCTGTAAATTTAATAAAATAAAAAAGCGGCCAAGTGCGAGTCGGACTCGCCCATGAAGGGTTCCGTATCAGCAAGTAACATCATATAAAAGTTCTTGTAGTTCGTTGTAACGTTGATCGATATTTTTATAATAGTGTATTGATTAGATGAAAGGTAAATTGCGTGTTACGATTTATGACGTATTAAAAAAAACCACTTACTACATCTCATTCAAACCAAGTTTCGTTTCGAAAATCTAATTTTGACATAAAATTTAGACCAATCAAATAGCCCGACGCTAGCGCCAAAGTTATGCAACAATTATTTGACAGCTCCCTATGAGTGATTTCTCTAGTAGTAGTTGCTTTGTGTGTACTTTGTTGCTATCTCATAAGATGGCGGCACGCATATGACCGGTCTATATTCATTCTTTGTCTAAGGGATAACTTGATTCTTTGACGTAATAAAAATAAAACAAAAATAAAGGCGTTTAGTTATTGTCACTAAATAAAACGATATGAAATTCACTCGAAGGACATTTTATATATTTTATAAACTAGTGAATTATTATTCGTAATTATTATTCGAGCTTGCATAAGTACTTGTGTTTTTTATTATAACACAAAAAAGGCATGGGAATAAATAAAATGCTTTAATAGTTGGAAAATATAATAGGGGTTATTGTATGAAATTACCGTTTTACTATTATTGTAATAGGTACTTCGAATTGACATAGAACCTTCATGGTTTGAGATTTTTGAGTAAAACTTTTTTCAAATCGTACCTATTACGGCCCGTTTACGACCTTACCGCTGTAAGCGGTAGCTAAGAGCGAAACGCCGAGCGTTTATCCGAGCCTAATATCAAAAGTATAAAAATGTACGAGGCACGCCACGAGTCGCCGCTCATAACTAAGCTCATTGGCGTTTCGCTCTTAGCTACCACTCACAGCGGTAAGGTCGTAAACGGGCCGTTAGGTTCTTCTTTAAAGAAATGTGCATCATTCGATTATCGACTTTCAGTTGTTTTCTTTATTCAGCAATAACGACAGATGTCTACTGTGCTGAACTCCGAACAACAGATTACCATTTTTTTGGTGATTTAGACAATTTTCTACGTGATGAACAGTTTTCTACCCAGGAGGCAGTACAGTTGCTTCTACACAGTTTGTAGAACCTGGTTGCTTAACCCCAGCTCGACCTGCGCGGCCACGCTTCATAGTCGGAAGACCCAAGTTAAGTGTGCCTAGGGTTAGACCTTTTAAAAAAGAAAACCTTCCAGTGCCAGAACCTACCCCCTGAGTAATTAGAGACTTTAGTGCTCAAAGTTATTATTATAATTGTAACATTCTTAATATATACTTTTTATTTGTGAAATAAATTAATTTCTTAGTTTACATAGAGTTTTTTGTGGTTTCTTTGTGCCCGCCGTCAGGCGGTAGTAACACGAATTTAATTTTTCAGTACAAATCGGCAACTTCATACTTTAACCAAAGCGGAAATATCAAATGATCAGCTGTTTACTAAATGCGTAATAACGTATATACGGTAGTAACATCAACAAATGTTGACTGAACTAAAGGAACGACTGTTCCATATGATTTAGATAAAATTGTAGTAAAATCTCTTCTATTAAAACATGGTTTCCGAGAAATTTCTTGCCAAAGTAATCCCGAGATTTAACAATTTATGGTTTTTATATTAAAATGAAAGAAACATTGAAAGAGCTGATTAAGAGCATGCGGGCCCTCGAGAAGGACAACGGTATGTGGTGGATAATCTTTGGAAAGTTTGGTACTTTGTTTATGTCACCCAAAACAGTAATTTACAGCTACAAATGCGGTTGAAATGGGCCGCCTACTCACACAAATTCGATGTGTATTTATTCTTTCGTTGCTTTTAGATGAGTGAGAGAGGTAACTAGGACCAGCAGGAGCCCAAAACTCTCCTACTGATTCATAAAAGTAACAAATTTTGGCAATAACTATTATCTTGTTTGCCTTTAGGCCTTCTTTCTATCTCGATGACCTACTTTTCTACAATTCACTGTCTGAATTCTGTAAAACCTTTTTAGATGTACTAATGTTAGTGACACTTTTAAAGTCAATGGGGACAGGAGGATTGCAAGATTGTCTTGACTGTTTTCGGTCTACTAAAAATCAAGTGTCAAATTTGTACGGAATTAAATGTATAAAACTCACTCATTCCTGTATGCCATTGAAACGCCGTCCGTTGAGTATAAAGACGTTGGATCGTTGTAGATTTTTTTCTACCTTTTTTGGATTGGGACACAAATCACAATAATGTATGCTACGTTAGAGCCATTACACACGCGCGGAAACGTCCGCATGACATACGAGTATTACATATGAATCGTTCACAATTCAAGTTTTACAGAAGTACAATAAAATCAACGAAAAAGATTGCTTTTCACTGAAATTTTTCAATAAACGTTTGTTACATACCCTTTTATTATTAGTTTTATGGCGAAGTAACAGGTAGTTTGTAATAGTAATATGTACTTATCGTGCTTTGATTAAAAAAGCCTTTTTTACACATGAAAAAAACAACTTCATTCGAAAATGAACAAAGTTGATTGACATGTCTATATTACGAGAGAAATGGATGCCATAAAATAAAAACGAGAAACAATTTCAGTAACACAATCTGAAATATCTATTTTATTTGGAAGGGTGCTTGTCAAATACCTGTCATGTGTAATAAATGTCCTTCCTTCGTTTACATTTTCAATAAATGGAGGACCTTCGAAAATCTCATTTGGACCTTTGCAAACGTGACGGGTATGTAAAAGCAGTTTGCTTACTGTGTCAAATTACTGTGTCTTACTATTCTTTGGTATAGATAATTAATTCTGGTTTTCCGTGTGTAGGCCACGTGTTCATTAACTTATACATTAAATCCATAGAATAACTATATTGGACATTGATATGTATAAATGTCAAAAACTAAGTCCTAAATTTTCTGTTTAACTGTAATTTCTAATCACTTCTTGATTAGAACTTAATCAACTACTCACCATGAGTGCCACATTATTATTTATACTCTGTCCATTCTTTAATTATGTTTTTGAAAGTTCAAGATATTTGGAAATTAGTAACGCCCTTACACGTCACCGATTCGATTTGAAATCAAAATCAATTTTATTTAAGAAGAACTTTGAATCGATTTTATTAAAGATTTTTAGTTTAAATATTAATTATTAGAAATTATTATGCATATATTTATTACAACCGAGGATTGAACTGACTAGTCTAGTTTAAATTATGAAGAACAGTCTGATGGATGGATAGATTGTAATAATTTTATATTACATGATTCATTTGTATACCCAATTACCTGGTTAGATAGTTAAATAATTAAGTAGTATGTCTTTTGGAAACGCTATCAGTAAGCGATGATGGAGATTTTTTTTACTGTAATAAAATAAACTATGCACTATTATGATATTAGGTCTTTACCAATGAAATTGCCTTTCTTCAGTACTGGTCATTTCAATTAAAAAAAGTTTGTATAATAATGGATCTGTATTCTAAACTAAAATTAATTTTGTTTTAAAACCATGTCATTCTTTTTACAAACTCAGTCTTTTGTTTTTTGATTAGCGTTGTATTTTCATTACATTTGAACATATTTCGTCAAAATGGATACTTTAAAAATTCGTGTAATTATGGAATATGAGTTCCGCCGTGGCACCAACGCGACACATACGACACGTAACATCAAAAACGTTTACGGAGAGAACTGTACACACATGAACGCACAACCCTTTATTGGTTTTCCCGGTTCCGTTCTGGAAATTTTGACTTGAAAAATGAAGCTCGTGGTCGTCCGGAGACTTTGGTTAACAATAATGAAATTAATGCAGATGTGTACTGTGAAGAACTGGAGAGAATGATTTAGAAGCTTGCACATCTGCAACCAGCGTCAATCGGTCGTCCCCACTGCTCCTTCACGACAACGCGCGACCCCATACTGCGCAACAGACAGTCTCCAAGCTGCAAGAGCTGGGGTTGGAAGCTCTCCCTCATCCGCCATACTCACCAGACCTTGTACCTACCGACTATCACTTTTTCTAAAATTTAGACAACTTTTTAGTGGGTAAAAAATTCAATTTCCGAGAAGCAGTACCAAATGCCTTTGAAGAGTTTGTTGCCTCCCGTCCAGCTGATTTTTACAAGAAGGGCATTAATAAACTGCCAATGCGTTGGCAAAGATGCGTCGATTGCATGGGTGATTACTTTGAATAACTAAAATAAAAAATTTTGAAAAAATAAGAACTTTCACTTATTGCATACATAACGGCAATTTCATAGGTAAACCTATTATATGATTAGCCCAGAACAAAGAAATCTTCTTAACAAAGTCACTTATGGTCGGTTTAGTAAGTAGTATGTGATTTTTCAAGTATATTTGCTCAAAACTCTGGATTTAAACTTTATTTAGACGGTATTAACCACGCGTTTCAAAGTTAATTTTTACTAACGCGTGCATAGTTACATTTTAAGGCAGTCGTCCAATAATAAACGAATTAATGCACAGAGTAATTGTTCTTTACTTTTAGTTTGAACTTAATATCTACCAAGATTTCGATTTAATCCCTTGCAAATAATCAATCTTGAAGTCATATCATTTTGATTTCCTTTACTTCATTAAATTTACAGAAATAATATTTAAATGAAGTCAAATTATTTAGATTTTGATAGATTATTTTAATCGTTTGATCGATTTATCGATTTTCAAAAACTTTACTACACTACACAGAGCACTTTACTACTCGTCCATAAAGTACGACGTTACTGTAGTACATTATTTCGAAGAAAAAAAACGGTAATTAACCTGTCAAAAAGACAATAAATGTAAGGACAAAGTATAGTTGAAATTCTTTGTTGGCCACGTTGTAAAATAATGCATAAATAGCTTCTGCTGATCAAGAGGTCTCGGGTTCGATTCCCGGGTCTCACCAAATATTAAAGACCACAACCCTCCAACATTAAAGGAAAAGAATAATCAAGAATTAACAATATATATAGCATCGCTCAATGTACTTACCCTAAGAAACGAAGAAGTCTTACAGAACTAACATACGCGTTAAAACAAATCAAATGGGACATGGGACAATCCTTGGCATGAGCAAAGTGAGAAGAATGGGTGAAAATATTACTTCTCATACAGACTACTTACTCTACCACCTAGGGAAGACCCAAGGCCAATATGGTGTAGGATATATCATCAAGGAACATATAAAGAAGCATGTAGAAGAATTCATAGGAATCTCAGAGCGCATAGCGTTTATGAATGTGAAACTACCGGGATATAAGAACCCATGGTCTATTGTACAAGTCTATTCATCGACAGAGCAATCAAATTTATAAACTATTAATACCTTCTGACACGATCTAAATGAATTAATTCAAAAACACGCCCATAAAAAACTTATAGTAATGGGAGACTACAATGGTCAAATTAGAGCAAGACGCCCAGGAGAAAACACAATACTAGGGCCATACCCGTATAGCAACAAAACCAGAAGCAGGAACGGAGAAAAAATTGTAAACTTTGCACTAGAAAATAACAATCTTAAATACTGTATACAAGAAGAAAAGGAAAAACATGTGGATCTCACCAGATAGCCAAATAAAAAACGAAATTGATTTTATTATGACCAACAGTACTAATAACTTTAGCAACTTCAGCGTCATTAAAAGATTTAATTTTAACACCAATCATAGGCTGATCAGAGCTGAGCTAAATACAAAGCAAACGAAGAAGCCTAGACCAAGACAAGGCTTAGGAAACATAAAACACAGCAAACAGCAAATGGAACAAATAACAATCGCCCTGAGAGACCAACTTACAGACTCCAAAGACAACATTATGAAACTAGGAACCCAAGAAAAATACAATCGCTTAGAAAATATAATTCAAAAACAGACAAAACTCATTGCAGACACCAAAAATGACACAAAAAAAGGACTATCAACAACCACTATAAAACTACTAGAAGAAAGAAACCACCTACTCCGTGCAAGAAATACACAAAATAGAAGAAAGAAATTAGCCATGATTAGCAAAGAAATCAAAGCAAGCATGAGAAAGGATAGAAAACAATTGAGGATAGAAACGATAGAAACTCACATACTCAAAACGCACATACACATAACCAAAAAAGCACTCAAGGAATTGACAAACACAAAGAACTGGATAATAAAAATAAAGGATGATTGAGGGAAATCGAATCATCGAAGAACAGACATATTAGAAACAGCTACATCATACTACAAGAAACTCTACGGAAGCAATACTACACAAGAGGGAATCGAGTTGCTTTAAACCTTAAACATGCCTAGCTATGGAGGACTATACTGAAGTCAAAAAATTGATTCTCAAAAGAATGGGCACCCGGACCCGATGGCATATGCAATGAAATCTTAAGACATAGCAGGGAGATTCTGACACCTGTGCTCACAGATATATTCAACGATATCATAAGCACCAAAACCATACCCCAGCAATGGACAGAGTCCAACATCATCCTACTTTATAAGAAAGGGGATAAATATGACATTGGAAACTATCGCCCTATCAGCCTTATGTCCAACATGTACAAGATTTTTGCTAAGATCATCATAAAAAGCATTGAAAAAACCCTAGACGAACACCAACCGATCGAGCAAACAGATTTTCGCAAAGACTATTCAGTAATCGACCACATCCACACAGTGCGTCAAGTTTTAGACATACAACGAGTACCAGCTAACATACTACATCGCATTTATTGATTACAGTAAAGCATTCGATTCTTTGACACACGAAAAAATATGGGAGGCACTACTAGAACAAGGAATTGAACATAAATACATTCGATTAATAAAGAACATATACAGCCGCAGTACTGCGAGAATTCAATTAGAAAAGAAAATCGCTCCTTTTAGAGTAGGAAAAGGTGTAAGACAAGGTGATCCCTTATCTCCGAAACTTTTTAACGCAGTACTAGAATCAATCTTCAGAAAACTTAATTGGGAACATTTAGGGATAAATGTGGATGGAGTATTAATGTCGCATCTGAGATTCACTGACGATATAGTGCTACTGGCAAAAATATGAAAAAGACTTAAACAAAATGATAAAAGAACTAGTGACAGAAAGTGAGAGAGTAGGATTGACACTGAATCTAGAAAAAAAAGTGATGACAAACGGAATCAAACATATCATAGAATTAGGGAACACTGAAATTGACTACACTGATGAGTACATCTATCTGGGACAGGTTATAACACAAAAAGAACCCATGCTAAAAGAAGTGGAGATAAGAATCACAAACGGATGGAAGAGATACTGGAGCTTGAGAGAGGCTATGAAAGACAAAACGTTTCATATAAACATAAAAAGTAAATTATTCAACACCTGCGTACTACCTTTTCTCACATACGGATGTCAATCATGGACTTTAAATCAACAAATATTGAACAAACTAGCAACTTGCCAATATGCAATGGAAAGGAGTATGCTGAATGTCAAAAAACTGCGTGACAGTGAAAAACTGCATAACAATCAAAGTCAAAAGACTTAAATGGAGATGTGCCGATCACATGATAAGAGGACACAACAAATGGAGCAACAGAGTGACACGATGGAAACCCCAGAGAAGGCAAAAGGAAGAGAGGTAGACCGCAGAAAAGGCGGGATGATGACATCAGACAAATGGCGGGAGTCATGTGGAACAGAGTGGCGCAAGAAAGGAGCGAATGGAACATGTTGGAGGAGGCCTTTGCTGACTGGCAAACAGATCTAGGGATGATAACCGAGGAGCAGATATTAGTTTAAATCACAAACGGTTATTTGGTTTAAAACATTAGTTTTAAGTTTAAATTCATTGTAATAAGTTTTTAGAGATCTGAATAAAAGGATATATTATTATCATTATTTATGCAGTATTTTTTTTCTTTGATATTAATTCATGTTTACAAAACAATATACACTATTTTTTTATCAACATCATCATCAACAGCCTTTAACAGTCCACTGCTGGACATAGGCCTCTCCTTTGAAAGGAGGTGTTGGCCTACTATACCACGCTGGCCAGACGGGTTGGTAAAGGGTTTGTTTCAAGTTTTCCTTCTCTTGGCAGTGATGTTAGCTGCTTGTTTTGTTACTTTAGTCGCCTCTTACGACACCCAATGAATGAATAGGGGTGGTGACATTTTGTATTCTTAATCCGTCACCACACGGACGAAATAATCAAGATACATTCATACATTTATCAACATACATTCTAACAATATTATTGCCAAACAATATAAATATTCATTAATCCGAAAGACAATGACAACTAAACAGAGAACATAATAGTAATATGGAATAAACGCATGCGCTAATCTGCCTATAGAACATGGAGCCGCCATATCCTTGGCGCACTGCAGTTATAATCACATTCTCTATCCTTTTTTAGGGTGTTAGGTTTTTTCGTTACGAAATTTCTTGATTCGGTCGATGCGCTCAAAGCCCTCGATAAAAGCTATACAATAGCATAAAAGCATGTTTATGTATTTGTATCAGTTGTCTAGTACCCAAAACCGAGTCTTGTGCATTTCACATTCGGAACAACCAGGCGAATCGAAAGCTCAACATCATGTGGCGGGGCGAACCTATTAACCACAACCACCATCCAACGTACCTGGGTATCATCTTGGACAGGTCTCTTACATACAGGAAAAACTGCGAATATTTAAAAAAAAAAGGTACACGCCCGTAACAACTTACTCCAGCGACTACGTACCACCAACTGGGGGGCCTCGCCGCGGGTAATGAGGACATCTGGTCTGGCACTGGCATTCTCTGCTGGAGAATTCGCATGCCCCGTATGGGGCCGATCCGCTCACACAAGGCTAGTGGACGCAGCACTTAACGAAACCTGCCGGATAATTACGGGTTGTCTTAAACCGACCCCGGTTAAAAAAACTCGCCACAGCCCTCCGAATCGACGGAGGTGCTACTCCGGGAGTAGCACCTCCGTCGATTCGGAGGGCTGTGGCGAGTTCAGCGGAGAGTACTAGGATGGAGAATGACCCGCGGCTTCCCATGTACGGCTACACCCCACCCCAACAAAGACTAAAGAGCCGCAAAAGTTTTGCACAATGTGTCGGCCCACTGACCTTGGATCCGTCCCAAGCAAGGTGCAAACAGTGGAGAGAGGGAGTGTCCTTGCCAAATCCGTTTGTGGCACCGGCTGAGAGCCTTCCGCCTGGACATAAACTACCGTGGCCAATCTGGAGGTCTTTAAATAGACTTCGGACCCAAGTTGGCCGAAGCAAAGAGGACCTGTTTTGGTGGGGATTTTCGGCCGGTGATGATCTCAGCTGTTTGTGGGGTGCAATCGAAACAATGTCAAATCTCCTATCGTGTCCTGCGTGCCCAGACACCTGCACGCAGGAAGACCTAATGGCTGCCACCGATAACGCTATCAAAGTGGCCGCGTTCTGGGCTGAAAAAATATAATTTTTCCGACAATAAATTGTTTGTCATCGACAACGCTAAGAAGAAGAATAATAATAACCCATAATACAAGCTTAGTTTGGGACTAGATGATGATGTGTGTAAGATGTCCGAAATAGTTATTATTATTATTTATTATACATTACCTATACATACAAAACAAATAATGGTAAATGTTGCGCGTGCATGTCAATCTGTTAATTTTTTCTATGAGTTGTTCGTGAATTGTTTCAGTTAATTTAGCTTTCTATCTGTAACAATATTAAATGACTTCATTGAACGCCATTTAATTACAACAAAGCCTTATAAACTACATACGTAGGTGTAAGTGACAGGCAACCATGGAATGGGGAAAAGACATGATTAGGAGAAAATATAGGGTAGACACTACCCTATAATTTCTGGTGTGGTGTGTTATAATTGTTTCAAATGAACCCTTACAATGAGTTACCAAACTTACCAACAACACTTCGTATTATGAACATTTGAATAATATTTTATTTAAAATGAGCTACGTAGACAGGTTCGCTGGGAGTTTCACACACACCTTTTGTCTCTCCCTCGAAGAAAATGTGCGTTCTGACTAATATATTTGTTATGTATGATACGAATTTACCTGCTTGCATAACTTAGTAGCAAAAGCCATAACGAACACATGCTTAACTGTACCTGTTCAAATATGCAATTAGTGTGTAAGATTAAGTACCAGTTAAGTTAAGTTTAAGTTATGGGTGGACACCAATATGAATTGGAGACCTCATGTTGACGGTGTATGTGCGAAACTCAGGTCAGTAATAAATAAGTTTTATAATTTAAAAACAACACTAAGTAGGAAAACCTTGCGTGTAGTTTACTTTGCCCTCGCCGAGTCACTGCTGAGCCATGGTCTGGGTACGTACTGTTATACCCCACCTCTATTCCTGATTATGCTTACTCAGCCCTTCGTCATCATCTCTGACAGCCTTGTCTATTTAGTACATCCCTATTCAAGTCAGTCTCTTTCCAGATTCATTACAGATCGGTTGGCTCAATCCTAAATTTCATTTCAATATATTTTATTAAATATAGCCAAATTAAATTGTTTTTTTTTAAAGCAAGGTCAAAGAACCCGTATAACTGTACGGTCGTACATATAAAACATACTTGAATAGTATTAAACCCCTGTAAGTTCGTTTCATGAAGTACCTTGTGGACAAAAAACTACAAATGATTGTATAGAAAATTATAACCAACTGTTTCTCGTGTGTATGATTCTCCCGGTCCACGAGCGGGTCAGGTACTTGATAGCTTTAGAACAGTTTTATAATAATCAGTACAAAGTTCAAGTATAAAAAGAACCTACAACACAAGAAGGGTCAGAGAGCGTATGCTCGTTGGATCGAAGGTAAAGAATTATTACGCTGAAAGGACTTTTAATTTAATTATTTTATTTGCGGAAATGTAGGTATACAGAGATCTTAATAATGTTATAGGTAATATTGTAACCTCTTTTGTTAGAAGGGTCACTCACCGGACAGCCCGCGGTAGTTCGCACAAGAATCAGGGCGCCTTTGTCTGCAGAGGATTGATATGTGTGTGTGTACCCTGCCGATGCCCCAGGAAATCAAGAAAACTCTTTCTCAGTTTCACAGATATGTATTTTACACAAAAAGATAATACTTAATACACATAGGCCCTAATACAGAATTGTACTTAATTCTACTAGTTATAAATTAGGTGGGTTAACAGACAAAATGTATGTTCTTGCTCTTCTAGTCACCGTCGTGTGGACCGGAACCAGTGTTAGATCCCTGGGTGCACACTTCTCTCCCGGATGTGTAGGATCCTCAAGGACCGTCCTTCGGGGACGCACACCAGAGAAAAAAAATATAAAAAGATGGTATTATTATCAAATGAAAACTCAGTAACCCTCCTTGTGACCCAGCAACTGCTCAAGAAATGATCGGCGCTGTATGACCACCACCGCTGGCACTCGCCTGTATCTGGCAGTGGAGTCTCAAATGAGAAGAGGGGCTTTTCTTGCAATCTCCAGGTATTCCTGGCGAGGGTTATAGAAAACTATACCAAGCGAAGCGACCCTGTGAAAAAGATTATGGTCTAAGATACACGTCCAGAACACACGATAAGGCCGAGATACAGTTTACAGATATAATATATTAACTCACCACAAATTGCGGGCACGGTATATAAAAATTAATCTTCACAAGTAACTAATAACAGCAAAACTTAGTTCAAGATATAACACAATAAGGAAAATGAAATTTCTATGAGTGAGACCGGCTTTATATATCCTATTTCAAGGTCTATAGGATATAACTAACCTACCCCCTTACAAAATAAGATAAACATCACGCCATTTTCAGAGACACAACTAGAATTAAAAAACTATTTAATACCTAGTCTATGATTAAAATCGATTTGAACCCGACATGAGCGCCACCCAGTGCCTAGTTGGAGAAAACAGGACTCTTTGCGGAAGATAATAGACGATGGAGTAGTCAATGTTGCCCAAAGATGGCGCTAATAGCAAGATCGCTTCTGTGAGATTAATTAATTTTGTGTTATTCTAACAAAGCAAAAAAAGAGTGTTACAATATGACCCATTTACATTCTACCATTATATAATAGTTTGCAAATACATATATATATTTTGTATGTATTTTATCCAATAAGAAAATTCGACATTTTAAAACAGTCAGAAATTTAATATTTAAAATAAAGAGATATTAATGTCAAGAGAATTTAACAATTTAAATGTCATAAAATAACATGCATATCTTAATGGTAACGTCATAATAAAATTAATAAATATGAGCAAGTAATTTTTTTTTTTATTCTACTGCCAGTTATATTTGTCATCATCATCCAAATATTCTCTGAGAGTCCGCTAGAGCGCTTTTGTCAATTATGCGAATTCCCTTGATCGCTATACACTCTGACTTAGCGGACACTTGATCGCTAACAGTCAGTGTAGTCACCAAAAAAATATTCCGTCGATCGCAATGGTCGCTGAAACGATACACGAATACCGTTACAAAAGGTATTTATTTCTAAAAAACTGTTACATGTGTCATCGATGTCTCTTTTCTACTCGCAGCTTAATAGATTTGTCCATGCTAAAAAAATGACACGTGTCTCAAAGTGTCATACCTGAACTACAAATTTAATGTTGAGCGTCAGTCAACGGTTGCGCGTCACAGTGCGAATTGTACGGAGTTTATTAAATAGTATTTTAGTGGTTTTCTGTTGTATTTCAACCAAGAAAGTGATTATTAGTTCTATTTATAATATATATCGGCGCAACACAACATTCAACGAACTACGTCATCGCTGCACGTGTTCTAACTGACGTAAACAACACGCAACGGTCGACCGCCCCACTACAATGCCTATAAAAAGCCGCCCGCTGCAGCGGAGCGATGATTCGTTTGTCTGCGCTCGGACAGCAAACACCTGATTTATTGTAAAATATTCGAAGCTGTGTAATCAATACTAATTAAAAGTGAATTCTGGTTGAAGTGAAGTTTATTTTAAGATAAAGTTCTGAAAACGAAATACTCCAATAATAATAATAGTTATGACGTCACTGTGTTTAAAAACATCACCGGGCACCACCGTTACGTCATATATATTTGTGTTTTATGATCGAGTTGGAAGCTGAGATCGAGTATTTTTTTATTTATAAAAGTTTTTTGTCCGCGTTGTGACCGTTAGAGAATTTTGGCGGTTTTAGAAGTGTAATTTAATAATGTTTGTAACCAAATCTGTTTAAAAAGTAATATAAACCGCTTTGTATATATATTCAAGAATAGTTTTCAGTCAAAACATTATAAGATAGTTAAAGATCTACTTGAGGATTGCAATTTTTGTCTGAACACAAAGCAAGTTCCTAACGGTCAATATGGCGGACCTATGCAGATTGCACATAAGGCTTGGTACACTGTTTTGTCCGTTGTATCGACTTCCGATTTTTCTTTAGCTGTGTTTTTTTTTTCGTGGCTATGGGATATTAAGTGTGATACATCATTTTAAAGGGCATGTCCTGCGGAATATAGTTACATATGATATATTGTCTTTACAGAAACTTCACCATACAAAATAAAACAAGTAATGTTAAGTGTGCTTTTACGTAAGTCGGAGTTGCTTCAATCAATTCCATATTTTTCTGTATTTTACAAACCTACCAACGAAATCCTAACACAATGACGTGCAACATAAGCATAGCTTTAATATATTATTAATATTTTTTATTTACGTGAAAGCGTATGCTTAAAATAAATTGCTAAAGATGCGTAAAAAAATATTCACCGTTTGAAAATGTTTCGTGCTAATCTTATGCATGTAATTTTATATTTTTGTACTATAAAGTATGTTTTTTTTATTTCATTAGGTGTAGATAGGTCCATTAAACCGTTAAAAGTAATAAAATATGCATACTATAGATTTACTTTATAAAATAATTCAGCTCAAAGTGCACATAGTGATTTTTTCAACCACAGTGCATGTTTGCCGTCGTATATAATAAATTAGAAACTAAATGTCATAAAATATGAACTCGCCCGGAGAACGCGTGACGGCGTGCCGCCGACACGTCAGAGAGTTTGGCGCTCAACGGTTTTTTGCCTGATTGGCAATAGCGGTCGACTGATTTTTGTGGCGGTGACTACACTGACCCATACCAGTCGACGGTTTTTTTTGGCGGATACTACATTGACCAATACCGGTCAAGCGGGTAATAGCACTTAGCAATGAACAGTTTTTGAAGACGTTTTTAAAGATTATTGTGTTTTCAGCCTTTTTTACATAGCTCGGTAACTTATTATATATATGTGGAGCAACACAAAATATGCTTTTATGCATTAAAGCTGTTATGCTCTTTACTATACACAACATATCCGCGTGGCGAGCTCTTGTTCTTTTCCCAAACAGTGACTATATTATTTTGTCTTACGAAAATGGCTCATTCAATGATGTACATGCATGGGAAACTCAGAACCCTATTTTCTATAAAGTTAGATTTACAACTAACTTAACATCAAACATAGTCCTTATGCATCGTATCTGAACTTTGAATGCTAAATGCCAGTCAGTGGAGTTATCCCAAAATATGACACCAAACCGTAGTGTTGATGACACAAGTCCGTGATAAGCTGCTATTAGTGTTGATCTACTAGCTACATTCTTTAACTTATGGAGTCCATATTGACTGACTCACTTTAGTACAGATTTATTCTATATGTGCTTTCCAGTTAAATTTACAATCTATTATTAAACGTAAAAATCTAATATTTTCTTTTTTTTTCCATGCCATAGGGGGCAAACGAGCAGACAGATCACCCGATGCTAGGTGACTGCCGCCGTCCATGGACACCCGAAACACCAGAGGAGTCACAGGTGCGTTGCCGGCCTTTGAGATGGGAGTACGCTCTTTTTTAGAAGGTTTGAAGGTCGTATCGGTCCGGAAACACCGCAGGAAATAGTTCATTCCACAATTTAGATGCAAATTTAGATGCACTGTTGTGGACTGCCAACCATCTAAGTGATGGGGATGGAAATGCTGTCGCGTGGGACGATGACGGAAAGAAGCAGCAGGGATCAACTCGAACAATTCCTCGGAGCACTCTCCGTGGTCTATGCGATAGAAGATACAGAGTGATGCTACATCTCTACGCAGCGCCAAGGGATCAAACCAATCTGAAATATCCCGGCAGTCGACGATTCGAGTCGCTCTCCGCTGAATGCGGTCCAGAGGGAGAAGCTGGTACTGGGGTGCCCCGGTCCAAAGATGAGATCAGTATTCCACATGCGGACGAACCTGCGCCTTGTCTTTACTGCTACTTTTAGCAGGTGGTGCGCCGGTGTGAAATACCGTCCAGCTCTATTGAGCACACCAAGCTTCTTTGAGGGTTTTTTTCCTTACCCTCCAAATGGCCACGGAACTGGACTTCACCCGATATGCCGATACCAAGAATTCCAATATTGGCCGTTAGGGGAGTGCTATCAAAACGAGGTGATATGGCAATTTTTGATGTGAAACATCTATAGCCGCACGTAAAACAGATTTCTGGCCTGGCGACGCCTGGCGACGCGTCGCCACGGCACGCTATACGATGGTATATATATACAGTCTATATGCAGTAGTGTGTACTGTACTATTTTAATAATTAGTAATATTTTATTTTATCATTATGTCATATTTAGTTCCTATTACAATATGTTCTTTTCTGCATATTACTTTTACTTTTACATTCTGAGGCGTTTTCGAGGGAAGTCTCAATTTCAGACACAAGTCTATTTCGGCTCTATCTGATGTGTTCCAGAGATATGTTTGCACGGCCGGTATAAAAGGCATCACCCGTGCTGTCACCTGCATAGCAATGAATATTTGCCGCTTATTTGCAGCATATCATTGATACGCAGAAGAAACAGTGTAGGCGAAAGCACACAGCCTTGAGGGACACCAGCATTCACAGACAAGGATTACGAGCTTTATGCTGCAGTCTGCTAGAAAACTGGTGACACATTTGCGTAAAAATATGGGCTTTCGCTATGTCCAAACTAACTGCTAACGCCTCCCTTGCTTTAATATCCTCTTTCCATTTAAATTTAGGACCATTATAATTTATATCTAAATTATTGTGTGTAGTATTGGTTCTTCGTTCAAAATTTACCATTTCAAGCCACATGTACATTTATAAACTAACAAGTACATGGTCCCAGCAACATACAATCACATTGGTTGGCTAAGAAAGAATGCCAGTAATATTGGCATATCTTCCTTGAAATTTAAGCTGAGGCGTATTCTATTAAATGAGTTTAGTATAAATTGACATTTTTGTGCTACGGATGACTGTCCCAATAAAAAATCTCTATAATTTGTAATAAGGTGGTTTGGAACTCTTAAGAATGTATAAAAACAAGCGCTAATCCGGTGGGTTTATTAATTGTAAAACTGAACTTGTTCCGAATAAATGATTTATTTATTTAGTAATAAATATACATAATTCTACCGTATGTGTGTTTCTCACCTAACTCCTCAAACGGCTGGACCGAGAAGGATGAAATTGGACTGCATGACTTGAAAACAAAATAGGACCCTACAGGTGGCGGTGCTGTCGTGCTTTCACCATGGAGCAAATATAAAGAGGAGAGGGCTTAAACAGATGTGCACCGTGACTAAAGATGAGTCTTAACGTCATCGCAGTGGATGCGACTTGTAATTGTAGACTGTCAACGTCAATCTTCTAGAATGACATCGAAAAAGCGCAAATCTTAGTATTTTCGACATAAAAAGAACTATAATGTGTTGTGTTTTATAATGTAGAAACTACTCGGATAAACTTTTAGTGCCGCGAATGACAGCACATTACATTTACAAGTAATTTTATGGTTAATTCTTAAAACGGTTCTAGAAAAAGTAACGTGAACATTTTTTTTTAAGTCAATATAAAGCGTTCCATAAGTTACTTATACAACACTGTAGTCTAGTAAATTGTTTGTTAGTCTGTAGTCTTTTACAAGTAGAAAGTTAACCTTTTTTTATCATCGTAACCTCTTTTATAATTGATAAATTACTTAAACCTTAAACCTACTTAGAATAATTAAACCAACAATCCCTGTATACATAAAGTTCTATAGTCGAATTTTTAATTAGACGAAGCTACCTGACAGTAGCTAATGTCACTTAGTAAAATAATGCTGCCATATTTAAAGTAATAGTGATGCGTTCAGTTCTCATTCAATCAGATGAATGAACAATGAGTGTGAATAGTTTATCATTTCAAACTATAAAAGAATATTATATCTATTTAAGAATGAAATTGTATATAAGTGCTCAGATATAAGATACTAGTAGTATGTAACTACAATCAGTTTTTTGACGGCTCAACGTCGCGCGCGTCGCACATTATGTTTTTTGACCCAAAAAACAACCCTCCTCATATTATATTTTTATTAAATAGATAAATTAATTTAGAAAGAAAGACGAGAATTCCTGATGTTCAAATGTGCTTTGATCAAATATGTTTTTAGGGTTCCGTTGCCAAATGGCAAAAAACGGAACCCTTATAGATTCGTCATGTCTGTTCGTCTGTCCGTCCGTATGTCACAGCCACTTTTTCCGAAACTATAAGAGCCATACTGTTGAAATTTGATCAGTAGATGTATTCTGTGAACCGCATTAATATTTTTTCATCAAAACCATTTTGTTTTAAATTTTGTTTTTTGAAAACAAAAATGATGTTGAGGTTTCTAATATCATTTTTTTTCTAAACTAAATAGTTTGAGCGAGAGACACTTCCAAACTGGTAAAATTTTTGTCCACCCCCTGTAACTTCTAAAATAAGAGAATGATAAAACTAAAAAAAATATGTGATGTACATTACCATGCAAACTTCCAAGGAAAGTTGGTTTGAACGAGATCTAGTAAGTATTTTTTTTTAATACGTCGTAAATCATAAACCGCAATTTACATTTCTTTCAATCAAAACACTATTATTAAAACATCGATGAAAGTTACAATGAACTACAAAAACTTTTATATGATGTTACTTGCTGCTACGGAACCCTTCATGGGCAAGTCCGACTCGCAATCGGCCGCTTTTTTTTGTAAATATTAAAAAAAAATTATTAAAATAACCACAAACACAAATTATTAAAATTATTAAAATCTTAGATCCCATATGAGTTTCTGTAAATGTACTAATCTGCTGGTGTAGGCTCCTTCTGCCATCACCATAAACCAACATCATTTTTACATTCACATACATACTCTTTTCTTCCTTCACCTCATTTCATCTCTATGAAAGTTGGAAGAAAATAAAAAAAGTCATGTGAGACTTTCGGTGAAGTAAAAAATCGAGAGAACAGGAGACTTCTCTGCTCGCTATCTTTAAGGTACATTTTATTAATTGTAATTAGATATACATAGATGTACATAGTCAATCTGTTTCTTCTTAGCACCTTCTATATATATTGTGAATAATTTTATAAGTACGTGGTGTAAATAATTTTATACATACTACCCGGTCACATTATTTCGAGACCTAGCGTCGATGACGTCACGTCGTGTCGGCGCTCTGTTATGGTGCGCAAAATAAGTATCCTCTAGTAGGATATTATTATAAACAATAAGATTTTCAACAAAACAAAGATTGTGTTAATTAATTTAAAGTAGGTAATATTATTATAACGATATGAATAAAATGATGAAAAATAAATGAAAAAATCTTGGCTAAGTGGGAACAAGAAGTGTTTATTGTAAATGTCCAAACTTAACAAAAATGTCCAACGTTGCCACAAAAACAATATTTTAACGTAACAGCATTAGTAAACTAACTATAAAAGTCTAAACGTAACAATGAAATGTTTAAAAATATGCCACGAAAACAAGTCGACGCGTATCAGCAACGAAAGTGCTAACCGTACAGACACGCCATGGCGAGCGCGGGGAGGTGAAAGGAGAACGGGGCGGGAGGTTCGCATTCCAGCGAGGGCTCGAGATAATGTGACCGGGTTGTATATTAAATTTACTTGTACATAAATACCCCGAAGTTGTTATACTAAACCTCGGACCGCCCCGGCGCTCTTATAAAATTATGTGTTTTGCGATGTTTTTTTATTATTGTACCTACCTATACATAATTATTATATTTTATACATCTATAGTTTGAACTACATGTATTGAAAATAGGACAGTCTTACAAGTTTCCTCTCAATGTTTTCCTTAATGTTTAAAACACTCGGTATTCAGTATAGATAGATACTATACGCAGTGGCGGATTAACCACGTAGCAAGAGTAGCAAATGCTACAGGCCCCGCGCATTTAGGGGCCCCGCGCTTCAATGATTTCCGACTGCTAAAAAGTATCTACTTAAATCGAATCGTAAAAAAGCGTGAAGTGTTTCGTGTGACATGTATTGCGTTCTCCTTGGCGGTCTGATAGATCTAATTACAATCAAAACAACATGATAACACTGTTAGCTTCCATAGCCTCTATTTTTTGAAGCTTTGACATGCCATATTTATTGTTTGAAATACATTTAGTTTAAAAAAATGTACATATTTTAACATAATAGAACCATTTGCTTTTGTATATACCTAAGTATCTCAATAGTTTAAGTTCTAGTAAATGTACAAGTTGCTTTCTCTCTTCCATGACTCCAAGATGTTCTTTATAAATTACTAGCTTTGATATTTTGAAAAACCAATTTTTTTTTCGTGATTTCTTTTTAGCAGTTTGTCGATGCGATAAAAACATTCATTTGCAAGGTAAGTCGAGGACGAACCATGTACATGACGAAATTATAAGGGTTCTAACTATAAAGAATCATATAAGTCGTGAACTAACAGACCAGAAAACTAAAAAGGAATGAAAATAGATGTACTACTTTACTTATCTCACGTCCTAAGAAATATTTTTTCTAAAATCTGTCATTAGAACAGACAACGTAGAAATCTTTTTTTCATTGTCAGTGCTTTCGCAGATGATTTGTAGGATAGCCTTTTTTACGGGGAAATTTAGGGAATGATTTTTGCACTACCCCCTTAGTGGGGTATACAATGGGCGTGTGTGGGACTCCCGGAAGAACCTGTCCACCCCTAAACCCCGCGGCGGCCTACATCAGCAGTTCGGAGGAACACCAGGAACGCATCAGCGGCTTCTGGAGTCCCCCCTGCCGTACCACACGACCGAGTTCATTCCTGGGGCAGGACGCTGTCATGCCTCTCACCACTCACCACCAAATATTTTTTTAACTTTTATGGCGCGCATTCTTGTTAAGTATGTATGTAAGAAAGGCTTATTTAAACATTTTTTTTCACTTACAATTAAGACGGTGGTTCGAGAAAATTTTGTTAGTTAACAATTGTTTAACTTGTTTATAAATTAACTTTAAGTAAAATTTCCAACGGAAATAAATTATTTATAGTGTTCAGAACACACCATATTTTTTTCAAATTTAAAAGCAAATATTCAATACCTTATATTAATTAATTGATGTGCCGTACTCGCTTTTGACGCCACGCGTGCTACCTAAAAATGTCGCGCGCAGACCTATTTTCAGCTTTAAATTAAAATTATAAATAAAGGAGATAGAGTTCCGGGAGTTGGGAGTTTTTGATTGGAAATTTCCTCCTCTTTCAGAATCTTTTTATAAAATTTCTTTAATATTATTAGTTTATGAAATATTGGCAAAAATCGAAATGTCATTTTTTTCATCTTTAATTGTTTCATAACATTCGCAATTGTTGATGAGCTAAACACCCTTTCGCACATTTTTCTAGGCGTCACTCCGGATCCAATGAGCTATCGCACATAATTTTAAGAGCAGTATCTCTATTTTGTACCATTTTCAACTTGTCGACTATACTATACCGTTTTTAGGGTAGCTCATGACTCGGAACCCTTATAGATTCGTCATGTCCGTCCGTCCTAGAATTACCATCCAAACGGTTAGTGCTAGAAAGATGAAACTTTGCATAAATACGTGTTTTTAGCACGTCGACAAAGTGCTAAAATAAAATCATGACAAATAATTTTTAATAAGAGTACCTCCCCAACACGTAAAGTGGGGATGTTTTTTTTTGTCGCATCTACCAAATCATGTCTCTCTCTCTCATTAGATAGGTATTTTAAAAACATTGAGCGGTTGCCTTAGTAACCTACGTAATCAAAAACCTAAATCAAATAATCGTCTTAACGTTAACGATTATTTGATTTGGGTTTTTGTTTACGAGTTATTTAACTTTAAAGGGTATTTTTTTTCTTAAAACAGGGCGTCCCTTCCCCCCCTAAATGGTAACGGGTGCCTCGAAAAAACTTATTAAAATACTTGTGATGGTAGTCTATAGCTGAACTTTAAAGGAAAACTATAACGATTTAGATAACTTTTTTAAGTTATAGAGGCCTAACTTGTAAAATACGCTCCCTTAGAAATTTTTGTACAAAAATAACGAAAAAATAAATAACAAACAATTATCTATTGGACACGGTTTAAAATCCACGTTCCATTGGTTGATTGCGGAACCCTATTCTATGCGTGGCCTGACACGCACTTGGCCGATTTTTTGAAACATAATATCCTGAAACTATCCAAGGGCCCCGCGCTAGAATTTGCTACAGGCCCCGCGCTGGCTTAATCCGGCACTGACTATACGACAAAGTCGTCGAAAACTCGTTGATATGACTAAAATTCGAACTCCGTACCCGATATCGGCAGTTCGGCACACTAACTATTTACTGGACAATCGAGGCAATTTCATTCATTCAGGAGTTTTTTTAATCATTCACTTTGTCACAGCACTATTTTTATTTCATCAAAAACTGACAACACAGTAAACGTCAGTGGATATCGTCTAATTAAAAATCCGACTATAGGTAACCATTTAATTAACTTTGTTAGTTTAGTAGAGCGCTAGAGCGTCATGAATGAAATGCTGTTGAGGTTCTTCCGGTTTCAGCCTTTGCTATTTCGTAAATATTATGTTCGGCTCGAATAAGAATATTGTCCTACATAATTATATTGAATGAGTATTTTAGTGTTATTGAAAATTTATTTTGTTCAATCCATATTTGCTGATATTACTCTTTTCAACGTTTCAATTTTATTTCGTCGTTTAAAATAAAATGTTTTACAGAACTTCTGTATTAACTATATATTTTTTTGTCCGTCGCTATAATAATAAAATAATAAAAATCTTTATTAGAAAAAGGAAACAGTAAACAAATTCACTCGTGTACGAAAATAACCACATTAGTTATAAACTGTGTCGTGGCTATTATCGCCCACCTCCAGAAAATTACAGATATCAGTTCTACATTACTAATTAAGTAAGCATTGTTATAAGATACAAAATTATGGAATAATAACAAAGATAAATTAACTATGTGTGTGTGTGTGTGCGTGTGTGTTGGTATGTAAGAGACGGGTGACTCAACCATATATAAGTGATTGCAAGAATGTTTGAGAAGAAAGATGGAGAAAGAGCTATAACAAAACTACAGTTTCACTATTGATTCAAGTTCGTCATACGTTAAGGAAGTCAACCATTCATCTATAATTTTCTTTCATTCGCGGGAGGAGTGTGAATAAATGTTTAAAACTTTATTGATTCTGTTGTATAAGGATGGAGCAAAGTGCGTGTATTGGCGACGTACAACCTCCAGTTTAGTAGTGTGAATGGGACATACCCGGTCTGATCGACATTTGCGTGAACACAGATCAAGATTAAAAGGTAATTCAAGGTAATTTAAGCTATGGAGCGTATGGTGGCTGGTAGCGAAAGATCTCTTCCAATGACTGCAGTGAGTGGGCCAGGCAGGGCAAACCGACATCGTATGCTAAGCCGAATCCTCATTGCCGGCGCAATGATAATAAGCAGGACTCGGTGCCCTCCTAGCGACCGAGTGCAAGTACATTCAGAGATATCATTGCTCGGTGATTTCCTACGTTAGTCGTAAAGAAAGGGTCTCTTGCTGCCACCTTGACCACTTGAGGATGACCGGCTGGAGAGCCTCCACGGCAACAAAGTCAGCACGCGGAGTATCCAGTATCATCTGGGGTCGCCAAAGGCGTGTCCTATTCTGGGCGGTCAGAACCGCCACCCACACCTTATACCCATACGGCGCTACTGGGTCCAACCAATAGAGGCAATACTCGCCCAATGGCAGAGGCATCGTCGATCAGCTTTGGAGCAAGCTGTCGTAAGTGATCATCGAAGAGCTATCTCCTGTTAAGGATCAGGCTCAAATACACACTCAGGCAAAGAGACACTCGTAGTAGCCAGGTGCGCTGCCCCCTCAAAGTTCGCGCCCCAGGTTTGTGAGCAGATTGTCATCGGCATAATAAATTATGCCGAGCCAGGGGGACCATTTAAACCACTAGGACAGCCGTGCTTGATAGTTGATAAAATTTATTTATAAGACCTGAAGACCTCTGTCTTCAGGTCTTATAAGAAGAAAAATGTACTGAGCATTATATTGGGCCAAGCGTAGATAAATCAGCTGGTGAATTGGTTCATTTATTACTCGTTCACGGTTATAAGATAAGTAGATCACACTTGCCTTTTGTCGTATATATAACGGGAAGGTATTATAGATATAATAATATGATCCTACTAATATTATAAACGTGAATCCTACTAATATTATAAACGTAAAAGTTTGTGAGTATGTGTGTATGTGTGTATGTTTGTTGCTCTTTCACGCAAAAACTACTGAACGGATTTGGATGAAACTTTACAGTAATATAGCTTATAAATCAGAATAACACATAGGCTACTTTTTACTGCAATAACCGAGATAAACGGGCGAAAGCTAGGTGATTATAGAAATACATTAAATCGTAGATGTCAAAATATATCACTGTTTATCTCCTGTCAAAACTTCACAGGTTGCCTAGCAACCATAGCGCAGCTAGTAGATAAATAAAAGTGAGTAAGAGCCCAGAGCGATCAGACATAACTTATTTTCACATGGATGAAACCTTAACTACTCAGTAGCGTCTAGTGTACTTTTAAATACCTGCGTGTTTGTGAAACTAGATCTGTGACACCTGGGCAGATATCAGGTGAGAAAGGTAACTAAAAATAAGAGTTATCTAACTTAAATTAGTATGGCTGATCTTTATTTATATTTTGTAGAATATTATTCTAAACTAGTTTCATAAAGTGTCAGACACTTTTCATGGACCAGAGCTTGTGACAGACGCTTTTAAAGATCGACAAAAAATTAATGAACTTTACTTATTTTTACATGTCTGATTTTTTAATATGTTACTAAAGTAATTATTACAAAGTTACATTTCATCAGTCAGACAAATTCTAGTGACCAAACATCCCTTAAACACAAAAATTATTCAGCCGGGAGTGCGATCATCATGCTATTTCAGAGCGAGTGAGACGTCCACGGCAACTTGGATCCCGTTTTTAGGGTTCCATAGCCAAATGGCAAAAAACGGAACCCTTATAGATTCGTCATGTCTGTCTGTCTGTCTGTTTGTCCGTCCGTATGTCACAGCCACTTTTTTCGGAAACCATAAGAGCTATACTTTTGAAACTTGGTAAGTAGATGTAATCTGTCAACCGCATTAAGATTTTTACATAAAAATAGAAAAAAAAACAATACATTTTGGGGATCCCCATACTTGGAACTGAAACTCAAAAAAAAATTTTTCATCGAACCCATACGTGTGGGGTGTATCTATGGATAGGTATTCAAAAATGATGTTGAGGTTTCTTATATCATTTTTTTCTAAATTGAAAAGTTTGCGCGAGAGACACATCCAAAGTGGAAAAATGTGTGTCCCCCCCCCCCTCTAACTTTTAAAATAAGAGAGTGATGAAACTAAAAAAAATGTATGTTGTACATTACCATGCAAACTACCAACGAAAATTGGTTTGAACGAGATCTTGTAAGTAGTTTTTTTTTAATACGTCATAAATCGTAAACTGCAATTTACTGCATTTTTTTTTTAATTTATTTATTTATTTATTCTAATGACTGCGTCGATGATTGCGATGATTAGGAGATAT
Source organism: Phragmatobia fuliginosa (assembly GCA_932526445.1). Taxonomy (NCBI): domain Eukaryota; kingdom Metazoa; phylum Arthropoda; class Insecta; order Lepidoptera; family Erebidae; genus Phragmatobia; species Phragmatobia fuliginosa. The sequence continues at coordinate 5,394,555 of OW052064.1, read as the reverse complement.
TTGCTGTAAGTAATCATAGTGATATTTTTGTGGTAGTGGTAATATTTTGTTTATATCTTTTTCTAACTGGTATCTTTTTTACAATAAAATAAAGATATTTCCTTATAAAATAAAATGGATCCTCATATATTCACCTATCACAAATACGTGCAATAAATGAATTCACTTTAATATTTAATAATTAACAACTTAATGTTGAAGCCCATGTTATTGAAACAAGAATGCGAAAATCTTAGATTGAAATTAGTAAGTATTTTCATTACATTTAATTTTTTACTCGATGGGTTCGATGAAAAATTTTTTTGAGTTTCAGATCCAACTATGGGGACCCCCAAAATGTATTGTTTTTTTTCTATTTTTATGTAAAAATCTTAATGCGGTTCACAGATTACATCTACTTACCAAGTTTCAAAAGTATAGCTCTTATGGTTTCCGAAAAAAGTGGCTGTGACATACGGACGGACAAACAGACAGACAGACAGACATGACGAATCTATAAGGGTTCCGTTTTTTGCCATTTGGCTATGGAACCCTAAAAAACGGGATCCAAGTTGCTGTGGACGTCTCACTCGCTCTGAAATAGCATGATGATCGCACTCCCGGCTGAATAATTTTTGTGTTTAAGGGATGTTTGGTCACTCGAATTGGTCTGACTGATGAAATGTAACTTTGTAATAGTTACTTTAATAACATATTAAAAAATCAGACATGTAAAAATAAGTAAAGTTCATTAATTTTTTGTCGATCTTTAAAGCGTCTGACACAAGCTCTGGTCCATGAAAAGTGTCTGACACTTTATGAAACTAGTTTAGAATAATATTCTACAAAATATATATAAAGATCAGCCATACTAATTTAAGTTAGATAACTCTTATTTTTAGTTACCTTTCTCACCTGATATCTGCCCAGGTGTCACAGATCTAGTTCCACAAACACGCAGGTATTTAAAAGTACACTAGACGCTATTGAGTAGTTAAGGTTTCATCCATGTGAAAATAAGTTATGTCTGATCGCTCTGGGCTCTTACTCACTTTTATTTATCTACTAGCTGCGCTATGGTTGCAATTTATAATTAGACGATATCCACTGACGTTTACTGTGATGTCAGTTTTTGATGAAATAAAAATAGTGTTGTGACAAAGTGAATTATTGAAACTCCTGAATGAATAAAAATAATAAAATTAAAATTAATTAATAAAATTTAAAAAAATCCTAAACACAAGTACACAATTAATTCTGTGCCATTACAACCAGTGGACTCCCAAAGAGACCTCGGAGTTATCATAACACATAACATGAAGTGGGATGAGCATATTACAATGATAACAAAGAAGGCAAACTCTTTGTTATCATTGTAATATGTGTAAAATAATGTGCGCCGCGCGCGTCGCACATTATGTTTTTTGACCCAAAAAACAACCATCCTCTTATATAATAATTATTAAATAGATAAATTAATTTAAAAAGAAAGACGAGAATTCCTGATGTTCAAATGTGCTTTGATCAAAAGAAATGTTTTTTTTAATATTAAAAAAAAAACTTAGATCCCATATGAGTTTCTGTAAATCTACTAATGTCCTTCTTTGCGGCTTTATACACAAATAACACAAAAATGAAAAATACGGGAGATAAAAACAAACAATGTTATTTCAGGCTTCATGTCAATGAAAACATGACATATAAGTTTGTATTAATAGAAAATACAAAAGAGTTCATAAACAAAAAAAAATACTTTTTTATATTCTGAACCTGATAAGATTTGATTGTCGGGAGTTTTTGTCTTACCCTTATGCTGGTCTATTAATTATATTTATTCTTTAATACACAAGCAGCTTAAAGCTGATGCGTGTATATCATTACACTTGTGTTTTTAAATGTTTGTCTAGTTTGATTTGAATGTTTACATTTGGAGCACTAATCACTGTTTCTGGTAAAGAGTTCCACAATCGCACCACTCGGTTTTGTAAGAAATGATTTCGGGGATTGCTACCGCACCGAAGTTTGTTAAACTTTATGGAGTGACCTCTCAGTTGAGTGTTCATGTTCATTGTGAACATGGACTCGATATCTCTAACGTTGTAATAATGGTTGAGGATTTTGTAGGTTTCTATAAAGTCTCCTCTGATTCTTCTCTGTTCTAGTGTTGGTAGATTGAGTTCTAGTAGATGTTCTTCATAGGACATGTTTTTCAAAGAGAAGACCATTTTAGTTACCCTTTTTTGTACTCTTTCCAACATTACAATATCTTTTTTTAATTAAGGATTCCATATTTGAAAGGCGAATTCCAGCAAGGGTCTAATGTACGTTAAATAGATGCTGAGATATAATTATTTATTGATCAAATAGAATGCCTTCCTAATTTTATACAACAATGAGTTTGCCTTCTTTGTTATCATTGTAATATGCTCATTCCACTTCATGTTATGTGTTATGATAACTCCGAGGTCTCTTTGGGAGTCCACTGGTTGTACTGGCACAGAATTAATTGTGTACTTGTGTTTAAGATTTTTTTAATTTTATCAATTAATTTTAATTTTATTAATTTTATTCATTCAGGAGTTTTTTCAATCATTCACTTTATCACAACACTATTTTTATTTCATCAAAAACTGACATCACAGTAAACGTCAGTGGATATCGTCTAATTATAAATACGACTATAGTGCCACACGACTTATTTATCTACTAGCTGCGCCCTGCGGTTTTACCCGCGTATCATTATGGTTGCTAGGCAACCTGTGAAGTTTAGACAGGAGATAAACAGTGATATATTTTGACATCTACGATTTAATGTATTTCTATAATCATCTAGCTTTCGCCCGTTTATCTCTATTATTGCAGTAAAGCCTATAGTATAAGCCTATGTGTTATTCTGATTTATAAGCTATATTACTGTAAAGTTTCATCCAAATGCGTTCAGTAGTTTTTGCGTGAAAGAGCAACAAAACTGAGCCGTCAAAAAACTGATTGTAGTTACATACTACTAGTATCTTTTATCAGAGCACTTTTATATAATTTCATTCTTAAATAGATATAATATTCTTTATAGTTTGAAATGATTAACTATTCACACTCATTGTTCATTCTATGTATAATATGTACATATGTGTATTTACAAAAAAAAGTATACATTTATTTAATTATATCAGTTGTTTATTACCCATGATACAAGCTCTGCTTAGTTTGGGACTAGATAACGTCGTGTGTAAGATGTTCGAAATATTTATTTATTTATTATTATTATTTATTCATCTGATTGAATGAGAACTGAACGCATCACTATTACTTTAAATATGGCAGCATTATTTTAATAAGTGACATTAGCTACTGTCAGGTAGCTTCGTCTAATTAAAAATACGAATATAGTGGACTGCCGCGGTAAAGCTATTTACCATAGCATTTTTTATGAACTTATGCAATTATAATTATTTATTTATTTTTTATTTATAAAGTATTTCTTTTCCTTTGATATTAATTCAAGTTTACAAAACAATATACACTGTGTTTTTTAGCAACATACACTCTAAAGTGGTGTAAACGATCAAATTTGTTTGTCAAATTTACGTGTTTGTCAAATTAACTGATAGTGTGCTGCTGTGTTTGTCGCCTTTGTCAAACAAGTTTGATCGTTTACAGGGCTCTTTTGATGTAAACGTGAAGTTTGACCAACAAATTTGATCGTTTACCGGGCCCATAACACTATTATTGCCAACGAAGCCAGCAATAAAGGCTATGCAATAGCTTAATAATATTCAATGGTACTGCTGATACTACTGCGAGTTGGTTTATTTATCAAAAGGTGAAATTTAATTAATTGTATAACTTTTTTTTTTTTTTTTTTGGACATCTGACACACAACATCATCTAGTCCCAAGCTAAGCAGAGCTTGTGTTATGGGTACTAGACAACTGATATAAATACATAAACATACTTTTTTTTTTTTGTAAATACATACATATTATACATAGAAAACACCCAGACTCCGAAACAAATATTTGTGAATTACACAAATAATATTTGGTCCGACCCGGGAATCGAACCCGAGACCTCTTGATCAGCAGCCGCATACGCTAACCACTAGACCAACGAGGCGGTCAAGTAAGCAAGTAAGTAATAACTAGTCATTTTATTTATGTGTATGGATTTTTATTATACTTTTTAAGCCATGGAGGGACGGTCAGACAGATATGTCAAAATTATAAGTCCTACATAGTCCTAGCGATGGATCTCAGAACATAGAAGAAAATAAGAACGAGGATTTTTTTAATAATAAAACACCTCAAATTATTAAAAAAATGCTAAAGGAACCAAATATGACATCAGTTTAAAAAATATATAAGGCAGAAACAATGTGGTTCAGATAAGGTTAGTGCTTTTAATACTTTATAAAACCTACCAACATGAATTAAAAATTAGTGTAGGAATAAGGGTAAAGATAAAAGAGGCCTTCATTTTGAAATAGGTTAAGGAGGTGAAAGCGATGCAAATTAGTGTAAAATTTCAAATTTACTAGCGCAGAGATTAAAGAGGTATGGCAAGGGGATTAGTCCGGCATTTAATGCTGGAATAACATCGCAACTATTCAGAAGTACAGTTGGCAACATATTTTCGTCAGTCGAGTGAAATTCAGCGAGACGGCGCGTCGTCGGAGGGTACTGCAAATCATTTTCGAAATTCGTTAATAAAGCTATAGGTAATATATATTTTTATTTGTATTCAGGTATACATTTATTGTTTTTATATACACTCATTTGCAAAAAAAACGGGCACTTAAGCAAATAACTATTTTATTGTAACTATTTGTTTGTTTGACAATTTTAGGTATTGTTATCCTCAGAATTTTATAAATTAATTAGGAAGGAATAGTTTTCATCAGTTTTATCATAACATTTTAATTAAATTATTGAGAAATAATGTTTAAGCTCAAAACACTATTATTGTACCTGCTCGCTAAATAAAAATGAAACGCGTTAAATTCTTTGTTTTTATTGAATACATTAAAAGCAGATAAAACTTTAGTATTAAGTGTGACCCCCTCTTGCTGAAATCACGGCTTGCATTCGTCTGGGCATGCTAGCGAGTATATCTTTTATGGTTTCTTAGGGAATACGTTCCCACTTCGCGGTAATCACATTCTTTAGCTCTCTGATGGTCTGCAGAGCCGGCTGCACTGGCCTCACTCGTCGATTCAGAACGTCCCAGACATGCTCTATGGGATTGAGGTCCGGACTTCTAGCTGGCCAGTCCAAACGACGAATTCCGACTTCTAGCTACCTACGCCCTAGTTAGTCAACCGTTGAGAAATCGCAAATATTCTTATGTGGACCTCAAGAACAGTCTTGAAAAGGTAAGAAATGTGCAAATTAGTCTATGGACGGTCGAGGAGGCTTCTCGCTACTAGTATACACAGTCATCGCCCGGCACGCGACCCTAAATTACTCCGTGGACATCGAGTTGCCAGGCTTAGCTCGCTCGAAATTGTGTGTCATGGACTCATGAAGACTGGGATAGGGTATTGTTCTCCGATGAAGCCAGGATATATCTGCATGGTGAAGACCGACGTCGGCAAGTGCTACGTAGACGAGGAGAACGCTTTGCAGAGGCATGTTTTGAAGAAATCACACCTTGTGGAAGGGGCTCTGTTAAGTTTTTGGCAGGAATAAATTCTATGGATCGGACGGAGTTAGTCTTCATCGAAAACGGTACACTGACTGGACACCGATACATAACGGAAGTTCTAATTAATTATGCACAACCCGCTTTAACCGCTCTTAGCGAAAACTTAATTTTTATGGACGACAACGCTCGCGCCCACCGGTCTGGCGATGTGGAAGCGTATCTGCTATAAGACGGAATTCGTCGTTTGGACTGGCCAGCTAGAAGTTCGGACCTCAAACCCATAGAGCATGTCTGGGACCTTCTGAAGCGACGAGTGAGATCAGTGCAGCCGGCTCCGCAGACCATCAGAGAGCTAAAGAATGTGATTACCGCGGAGTGGGAACGTATTCCATTAGAAACCATAAAAGATATACTCGCTAGCATGCCCAGACGAATCCAAGCCGTGATTTCAGTAAGAGGGGGTCACACTCAATACTAAACTTTTATCTGCTTTTAATGTATTCAATAAAAACAAAGAAATTAACGCGTTTCATTTTTATTTAGCGAGCAGGTACAATAATAATGTTTTGAGCTTAAACATTATTTCTCAATAATTTAATTAAAATGTTATGATAAAACTGATGAAAACTATTCCTTCCTAATTAATTTATAAAATTCTGAGGATAACAATACCTAAAATTGTCAAACAAACAAATAGTAACTATTAAAATAGTTCTTTGCTTAAGTGCCCGTTTTTTTTGCAAAAGAGTTTATTATGTTCATATGAATTTATTTTTATGAGTCGAGTATAAATTTCTATTATTTATAAGGTTTTGCTTGTTAGCCAATAAGTTTTGACAGTAATGTTCACTATAATTATTTATAACCATAGACCTCGGTTTCATACTTCAATGCATTTAAGGGGCCCCCGGAGGCTGAATTGTCCATACAAACGGTATACCAAGATCATTTGCAGTATAAACATATTTTCACGATGATATGTTGATATTCGGACTTAGACTGTATTTATTTAGGTTGTAACGTCTTTATTTTTAAAAATAAACTAATCTAGAATAAAATATAATCAAATTAAATTTTACATATTTTACATTGTAAATGTTATGTTTTCATTTTGATTTGTTCTGTCTTAAAAACAAAAATATTTCTAATATTGTTTCATCAATAACATATCTCATATTATTATGCTACTACTTACACAAAATAAATCGAAAAAATATTGAGTTTTCATTCATGATTTTCGATAGTACGAAACACATCCATATTTTCACAAATTTCAAGCAATTAGTAGTGCTATCGCATCAAAAAATATTTCAATGTGTGTGTGATTCGTGTCAGTCAAATAATGATAGCCGAACCTTCGACGAGAGAGTCCGAATTATTACGACTGAATGTCAATCCACATACACACATACATGGGTGCACTCGTAACTACGTTGTATTTTTTCAAACAGAGACAGCAATATTTTACGAGCAAATTTCAACTTGCAGTTTCGAGTGTCGTACGCCGGCCTCTTAACGCAATAATTCTGCCGCGCAAATCATATACGCAGTTAGTACCGTGTTACTTACTGCGTATATTGTTGTTTTAGATATATGAGATACTGACGTTAAAATCGATAAAAAATATAAATATAATAGAATATTTCTAAGACTACGTGAATACTATAATATACTTGCTATTGCGGGTAAGTGGAGCATTTATTAATTATCACGAAGACAAACAATTCTTGCTTTCATGATGCACTATTTTTTTTGTAACTGAATTCGTAGTGTGCATTTCACTTAATGCTTATTTATCATTTGCTAATTAGTTTCATTCCTTAGTACCTACTCAGATGAATAATCTGCGATTCTTGCTTTTTCGTTTATCCTAACCTGTCTAGGTAATAATCCTGGATTTAAAAAACATTAAAAGAGGCGTAATTTTAAATTTTTTAATAAGTCTTTATGTCATACTTTGGTAATTATGTGCCATACGCGAATGTTTAGTTTTATTTATTCAAATATTATTTTAAAAATCCAAAGTATTTTAAAGAGTTAAAGATAAATGAACCTAAAATTAATTTGCCAGATATTAATTCGACTACTAATCCTTGAATTAAAATGATTCTAGTAGTCCGAGAGAGACAGTTGCAGAATATATAGTTGACACCCATTACAAAAGTAAATAACTTGTCATTGTATATGACGGAACGATGTGCCCGGTAATGTTATAAAAACAGTGACGTCATTACTATTATTATTATGGAGTATTCCATTTTCAGAAATAACTTAAAATAAACTTTACTTCAACCAGAATTCACTTTTAATTAGTATTGATTACACAGCGTCGATATTTCACAATAAGTTAGGTGTTTGCTGTCCGAACGCAGACAAACGAATGATAGCTCCGCTGCAGCGGGTGGCTTTTTATAGGCATTGAAGTGGGGCGGTTGACCGTTGCGAGTTGTTTACGTTAGTGAGAACACGTGCACCGATGACGAAGTTCGTTGAATGTTGTGTTGCGCCGATACGACCATTCTGACCGGCAGTGCGCGTTCTGCACTAGCCGTGTTGTTGATGTTTTGCCGATGAGTTTATCTGTAAAACGTAAATGTTTTTCTTTGATTTGGCATCTGTGTACCTTTAATTAAATTGACGTCTACACTGTGGTAGGATATGAGTATAGCGTATGTGGTGGCGTACACAGAGGTACTATGTGTGGTGGCGTACACAGTGGTACTATGTGTGGTGGCGTACACTGTGGTACGATGTGTGGTGGCGTACACTGTGGTACGATGTGTGGTGGCGTACACTGTGGTACGATGTGTGGTGGCGTACACTGTGGTATTATGTGTGGTGGCGTACTCTGTGGTACTATGTTTGGTGGCGTACACTGTGGTACTATGTTTGGTGGCGTACACTGTGGTACTATGTGTTGGCGTACTCTGTGGTACTATGTCGTGGCGTACACTGTGGTCCTATGTCGAGTCGTACACTGTGGTACTATGTCGTGGCGTACACTGTGGTACTCTGTCGTGGCGTACACTGTGGTACAATGATATTGCGTTCACTGTGGTACTGTGTTGCGTAGAATAGGTTTGTAAAACATAACCTGAGTTCCTGGGTATTTTGTTCAGTTGCATTGGCTTGTGAAGTGGATGGTGTAGGCTCATTGACTGATACTGGAGTGTAGTCTTCTAACGCCGATACGGTTCCTATAGCTTCCCTCTTCCTTTAAGCAAGCTGCCAACCGGTGCATTCAGGTCGCGATTCCCTTGTATAATCAGGTTGTTGAGCGGAAGTGGCAGGATACACGCCTCTGTGTGTTACTCTGAAACAACATTCAACAAACAGCATCACATGACACGAGAGTCTCTCGTGTCATCGCACCAGTAAATAAAGAGAACTTCAAAACAAAACTCTTAATATTAAACCAAAGATTTTATTATCAAATTTAAAATGATAATAAAAGCAAAAACAATAATCGACAGACTCAAAACGCAACTGACTTGATTGTGTCACTAGAGACATCAATCGTACTAGGCAAACCAAAATAGTTAAACTCTTCATGTGATTATCTTGTTATAGATAGCACAGTAACTTCCAGTTACTCATCCTTGTGCGAACCCCTTATGGGAACGCCGAGTCTCGCCAGGACTCCCGCGTACTCACGGATTACAAATCAAATCAAATCAAAATCATTTTATTTCAAGTAAACCATACAACGGCACTTTTGAAACGTCAAGTAGTCAGTCAGTAGTCAGTCGTGAAGCTAATCGTCTGTTCCCATTCGTAGATCCTATGGAGAAGAACAGACAAGAAACTCCATGGACACTCTTTTCCAACATTGTTTTTACAATTTTTGGTTACATTGTTTAAGGCATTTTATTAAATGTGAGCACAATGTAACGATGCTGATATTTACACATTTAGTGTCCAAAAATAATTAAACAATAAATAGAAGTTGTGAGATGACCAGCCCCGACTAGCGGCGCCCGTATCACGAGCATGACCTATGCACCAGCCATCGTCCAGTTCAACCATATCGTAGGGAGCCGAACGACCCGCTACACACGCCACCGCCAGCAGGGCTTTTGAGCGAGCATGACATACTCACAACCGCCAGTCAACAAACAAACTTATGCTACTAGTGACTACAAAGTGCTCACATGTACAATTCAAAATGTTCGCAGTTATACAATAATAAAACCATTTATAAATGCTACTCTTTAAGAGTACGATAAATATTTGAAACATGTAAATAAAAAGTAATTTATTATGCGATAATGTTAATACCAAAAAAAAAAAAAAAAATGTCAAACAACAAGATACAATTAAAATATCAATAATACATGTCAAAAATATGGTTATCCAATGTCAAAAAAAGAAAAAAATGAAATATAAGAATGTCAATCATTATAATTACATTAACAAATGTCAGAAATACGAACTAACTACTAAATAATTTGGGACTTAATCATGTGGCTGTGGAGCAGGACCAGCATTAAGCCAAGCATTCTTGTCGGCAATGTAATCCTCTAATTTGTAATAAGCTTGCTTACATAGTGTGCGTTTTACAACATTTTTAAAACGTTTCTCTGTTAAATCTAGTATGTTTTGAGGTATTTTATTATAAAATTTAATACAGTACCCCATAAAAGATGTATGCACTTTTGAGAGCCTAAAACGTGGTTGAATTAATTTATCCTTATTCCTAGTATTATACCCATGTCTATCGCATCTTTGATTGAAGAGATGTAAATTTTTTCGAACATACATTATGTTTTCATAGATGTACTGACAAGGAACTGTCATGATATTGATCTCCTTAAAAAGGCCCCTAACAGAATCGCGACTGCGGAGGCTATATATAGCTCTAATGGCTCTTTTTTGCAGAATGAAAATTGACTCTATTTCTGCCGCACGTCCCCAAAGCAAGATGCCGTATGACATGATGCTATGAAATTAACTAAAATAAACTAATCGTGCGGTTTCCACATCCGTTAGTTGCCGAACTTTTCTAACAGCATATGCCGCTGAGCTAAGCCGCCCAGCAAGTGATTTTACATGAGGACCCCATTGTAATTTTGCGTCTAGCGTGATTCCCAAGAAAACAGTTTGTTCCACCAATTCTAGCTTCTCTTTGTTCACTAAAATGTCACAATTACTGCTTTTAACATTTGGCAAAGAAAATCTTATGCATTTGGTTTTCTTTCCATTTAACAATAAGTTATTAGCAGTGAACCAATGATGTACGTTAATAATAGTATTATTTATTTCAACAAAATTTTCAGCCCGCCAGTTACGTTAGGTGGCAGCAGAGGTTGCAAAAAAACCTTTTTTACTTAAATTAACTTTAATAAAAATGCAAATTACAATTACTTATTCTAACTTATTACTAAGAGACTATCTAAGTCGGCGATCGACCTAAAAAGTGATGACGCTCCTCGTTTCCCATACATGTTGCACCAAGGTGTCGTCTTCGTCACGTTGCGCGATGTCAGCGTTTTGAATAAAGCGTGTGACCAAGTGTAACCGAGGCCTATGCCTATACTAGCAATAACGCCTGGCTATGCCTGCGTAACACGCCTATCAACTTTAAAGATCGATGAAGTATCATCTGCAAATAACACAATGTTCGGTTGATCTTGCAATATGTGTGGGAGATCGTTAATATACACCAGAAACAAAAATGGACCCAATATTGAACCCTGCGGTACTCCCATTCTGACACTTGAGCCCAGAGAATTTACGCCATTTACCTGTACTTTCTGCTGCCTATCATTGAGATACGACTCAATCAAGCTAAGTGCTCGTTTATCTAGCCCGTAGTGATTAAGCTTTAATAATAATGTTTCATGACTTACGCAATCAAATGCCTTCGAGAGATCACAGAAAACCCCGATAGCATCCTGTGACGCTTCCCATGCATCAAAGATGTGCTTTAACCAGGTGACACCGGCGTCAGTTGTACAACGTCCTTTGGTGAAACCGTACTGTTGATCGTGAAGGATGTTATTTTTGTTAAAGTAGCGAAGCATCTGATTGAGCATGATCTTTTCAAATACCTTACTAAAGACTGGCAAGATTGAAACAGGTCTATAATTATTTGTATCTCTAGTGTCTCCCGATTTAAATAAAGGTATTACTTTGCTTTGTTTCATTAAGTCCGGAAAGACTCCTTGATCTACACAGGAGTTAAAAATTGAAGCTAAGTAGGGGGCAACTGTTTCAATAATGGGCTTACAAGTTTGTACTGACATACCCCAAATATCCTCGGTCGGTTTGACCTTAATTTCATTAAACGACTTCACTACGGTAGATGAGTTTACGTCATTAAAATTAAAAGAAACTTAATAGGCAGCGACTTGTTTTCGGAGCAAGGCCAAAGAGAGAACCGGTGAGGAATTCAGAGCTTCTGTTGTCTTAACAGGGATATCAGTAAAGAAATCAACGAACTGCTGTGCCACCTCACTATCAGTTTTTATTATACCACGTGATGTTTCTAATGTGTAACTATTACTTAATGGTTTCTTCCTACCAGTTTCACTATTAATTATTTTCCAAGTAGTTTTAATTTTGTTGTCCGACGATTTAATTTTATTACTAATAAATAATCCTTTAGCTTTCTTACAAACATTTTTAAAGGTTTTTGAATATCTAGATACATACTGATTAAAACTTTCAGTGTTTATGCAGGGTTTCAGACTATATAATTCGTATAGTGTTTCTCTACTTCTCCTAATACCATTTGTCGCCCAGTCGCTAAATGAAAACTTGGCGTTAATATTTTTAACTTTTACTTGAAAGATACTATTGAATTCAGTGTGCACTATAGAAAAGAAATCTTTATATAAAGCATTCGCGTCATGCATGTTAAGCCCAAGAATATTTAACTTATTTCTAATAATAACGTTGGTGTGACAAAGTTACTATTATTTCTAATAATAGTAACTTTGTCACACCATGTATGACATAGTTAATACAATAAACCAATAGTGAAGCTATTTGGGTTCTAACTTTGTGAGGTAAATACACAGCATCCCCAGTTAAACTTAATTTCTTAACAAAATTGTTAGTGTCAAAGAATTGTAGTTTGTCATTATGGTGACTCACTAAGAATTGTAAGAGATTATTCAGCAAATGAACGTACCTACTTTGTCTTTGCGACATATTTAAACTATTACCTAAAAATACAGTTAAGTTTGTGTATTTATCGAAAGTAAGTATATGTTGTTATTTTATCCATTATTTGTTTATATGTTGCCCCGGGCATGCAATAATTTTCTACAGAGTGACCCAGATTGTTACTCAAGAATTGCCCAAAACCTTTGCCAATGCTATCTGAGAACATTATGGAGCGATAGCTGTCTAATGAACTACTATGACTGGGACTAGTAATAGATTGAACTGATAAGTCATGTACCTTTGTTTGTTTTGTGGTAGGTACCGAGACACAAGCCTGCATATTTCCTGACCTGGTAGGGCCCTCAACATTCTCAGGGAGTTCAATATGGCTTGAATCCCTGATGCATGTACATTGTTTGCTGCTCAGTGTCAGCGAGTCCACCCTGTCCGCATTATACTTACACAGGTCTACTAACTTACTTGCAGCAAGGATGTGTTCATCTATTTGTTTTTTTTGAACATACATACTTATTATATAAAGCACTAAAAGAGTCCTCTAGATCTTTAATTTCATTTTGCAATCTTTGAGTGTCTATCTCATAAATGGTTTTGCTATCCTCCAACTTTATTATACAATTATTTAATTGACTAACCAATGCAACACGTTCTTTTCTTAGTTCATTGAGTTTAGAAAAGTTGTTGTGCTGCTTCTTTAACTTGTTGCACCTCTTAATTAATCTATTTAGCTTAATATATTTCTTAATTTCGTTGTGTGAGTTTATCTTATAGTAACAAGGTTTAATTAAAGAATCCTGTTCTGTTAAGTCAATTGTTATAAGAGAATTACCTAAATGGGGGTCACAATCAACATTAACTAATTCATTATATAAATGATCAGTTGAAATTTCCTGGGTACGCTCTTTTTCTTTCCTAAATTGAGAAATTATTTCAAAAGCTTGGTTAAGTTCATCCTCTAAATCCCTTATTCTACTTAACGCCTCACATACACGTACATCAAGTAGATACCGATTTCTACTGGTACGGTATAACCATCATGCAACATTAAGTTCTCTCCTCAAAATCAGAACTACTTTGTTCTATATCGATCTCGTCAGTTATGTCCTGGTTGTCTACTATATTTTTATTTTGCAACTTATCATGAGCGTATTTATAGGTACGGTCACAGTTAAGGGACTTTAATAGATAGCTGTGATCACGACAACCCGCGTCATCCGTGATGTGTGCTCACCCTAGAGTAATTCACCATCCAGGTAGAGGCACCCTAGTTATCCCATCATTTTCACGCATTAATTGCGTAGACCCTAATGATTGCAAACTATGAATGTGTGACACTGATACACTTTTTCATAACAGCAAAGCTGTTAAAACAGAAGCCCATACTCTCGTATGTCCTCTCAAAGGCCTAAACACATTAGCACCACTGGCGTCACTCACTTTTCTCGAAGTAGGCTGAGCACGCATCCAGCGTTCATTTGTTAGATGGCGAACAGAACAAAGGTTATACTTCCCTCAGATAGTGAGTAGCAGGTTGCGATTCGCACATAAGGTGAACAGACCGTAGGTCTCACGTCACGTAGACGGTGTGCAGACCGTAGGTCCGCACCTTACCAAGCGGCGAGTAGACCGGAGATCACAGTACGCGCTCAACTCGAGTAGACAACGAGAAGACTGAAGTTCGCCACTGAGATAAGCAGTAGGCTGCTTACGATCACCGTCTAATGACGATGTTCAGAAGATATTGTAGTACACAAGTGTGTGTGCAAACACTCGAGCATTCTGTGGGGAAGGAAGGATTAAAAATAACCAGCACTGACTCACTTGCCAACCTTTCAATAATGTCTTTACAAACCTTCTCTCGTCATCCCATATAATTATGAGGGAAGGACTTTTAAACTTGAACGCAGACAAACGAATGATCGCTCCGCTGCAGCGGGCAGCTTTTTATAGGCATTGTAGTGGGGCGGTCGACCGTTGAGAGTTGTTTACGTCAGTGAGAACACGTGCACCGATGACGTAGTTCGTTGAATGTTGTGTTGCGCCGATATATATATATATTACATTTATTAATAATCGTTTGTCAGAATAAGTTTTAATAGAAAAAACATAAGTATAAAAAAGAGTATAAAATTAGAATAAAATTTTAAAACAAATTTTTTATTAAATTTTGAACTGAACACTAAATGTGAATTATAATTAATATTAAGTAAAGTTAAATTAATTAATATTAAGTTTTTCAAATTTTTAAACATCATCATCATCATCGTAGGTGTCTTTGTCAGTATCATTTATATCATCTTCTTGTGAATTGAAGTTATCTTCTAAAACTCTATCATCTGCAACAGAAAAAAATAAACAGTGTAATACTTCTTGTTCGTTATAAAACATTTTAGATAATATTTATAAATGTTCTATTTGATACTTAGGTACTTTGAACAATAATATCTGCAACTGAGAATGGTAATTTGATCTCCCAATACCCGATACGTTGTGATCGATTGGAAAGACTTCTTATATTATATTCTTTAATTTTAATAGTTCCCAATTAAGGTACCGAAATTGCCATAAGTGTTTTAGTTAAAAGAACATCTCGGCAAGAAAAAATAATATTTGTTTTTACTCTTTTGTATTTTTATTTTCATTTTTATTTCATTTATTTGCATTTTAAATTAGCTGTATAAAAAGTTATCTGACACAATTTACTAAATTAAATCATAAAGAACTGAACTTGAGCATACGCTTTAGACATATAAAATATGCATAAGTATTGTCACGTATAGTTGAGAAGCCAAGTCTACCGTGTACGCTCTTTACGAGCAAAATGTTAAATAATTCCCGAGCTTTATTGACGTATTAGACTCATTCGCGAGATGAATTTGATATATAAAATTTACGTAGGTGAAATTACCTTCAGCCTCAGAATTTTCTTCTACACAAAGGCACTTAGGGATATTGTCATGCTAATGATATTTTTTATTTAAACTTCCTGCAAACATATTGCACAAGGTGGATTAAACATATTTCAGTCAAACCTTTGGATGTTGAAAAATTGTGTAAGGCAGGTGTGTTTTTTATGAAAAGTAATACGAAATACTTAATTAAAGCATACTACAAAACAAAGGATTCTAAAATATATAAACTGTACATTTTAAATATAATATAATTATATCTACTTAAACAAAACATAGAGGAAAGATTTGATTGTTCGTTTGTTTGAAATGACTGCTTCCAAACTGCCGGACCGATTTGAAAAGTTATTTCATTAATAGAATCTTACATTATCTCTGACGAACATAATGCTATAGCATCACTACATAGTATAAAACAAAGTCGTTTCCGCTCTCTGTCTGTCTCTATAAATGCTTAGATCATTAAAACTACGCATCGGATTTTGATTACTTATTAGATAGAATGATTCAAGAGGAAGGTTTATATGTATTATTTATATGTATTATACAAGCGGTCAAGTGCGAGTCGGACCCGCCCATGAAGGGTTCCGTATCAGCAAGTAACATCATATAAAAGTTCTTGTAGTTCGTTGTAACTTTGATCGATGTTTTTATAATAGTGTATTAATTGAATGAAAGGTAAATTGCGGTTTACGATTTGTGACGTATTAAAAAAAAAACAACTTACTAGTTCTCGTTCAAACCAATTTTCGATGGTAGTTTGCATGGTAATGTACAACATATATTTTTTTTAGTTTTATCACTCTTATTTTAGAGGTTACAGAGGGGGGACCACCCATTTTTCCACTTTGGAAGTGTCTCTCGCGAAAACTATTCTGTTTAGATAAAAATGATATTAGAAACCTCTACATCATTTTTGAACACCCATCCATAGAACACATATGGGTTGATGAAAAAAAAATTTTTAAGTTTCAGTTATGGGGACCCCCAAAATGTATTGTTTTTTTTTCTATTTTTATGTGAAAAACTTAATGCGGTTCTCAGATTACATCTACTTACCAAGTTTCAAAAGTATAGTTCTTATGGTTTCTGGCTGTGACATACGGACGGACAGACATGACGAATCCATAAGGGTTCCGTTTTTTGCCATTTGGCTACGGAACCCTAAAAAAGTCCATGATGGTATATGTCTATCACTTAGGGATCATCATCATCATCAACAGCCTTTAACTATCCACTGCTGGACATAGGCCTCTCCTTTGAAAGGAGGTTTTGGCCTACTATACCACGCTGGTCAGACGGGTTGGTAAAGGGTTTGTTTCAAGTTTTCCTTCTCTTGGCAGTGATGTTAGCTGCTTATTTTGTTCCTTTAGTCGCCTCGTACGACACCCATGGAATGAATAGGGGTGGTGACACTTTGTATTCTTAATCCGTCACCACACGGACGGGATATCAACTTAGGGATAACCCACAATAACCATTTTTTTATTTCTTTATTTTTATGAGAATTAATGGCTTACTTACAAAGCGATTTTAAGCAATACAGTATTAATCCTTATCCAATTTTTTTTTATTCAAGTACCTTAAATTCATTGTGCATTTAATATTACTGGCTAGTGCCTAACTTAGGGCTCAAAAAGTAGCCCGATCCCCGCCTTCGCCACCGGTGGCGACGGCCACCAAGAGAAAGGCGCAGAAGCTGTAGCCGTTCAAAATCGCGGCGTGGTGGTGACCGTGTCGCCGGAGGCGGTCATGACCTATGCTGCCCTTTTCCAAAGGGCCCTACGTCTTGCCACTGAGTGCGGGACGGCGGGCAAGAGCCTGCGCAAGTCCCAGACGGGAGCTCGAGTTCCCGGGGGCTGAAGGCGCAAGGTCGGCGGACGCCTTTACGGAGAAACCATGGGGTATGTTCGCAGCCGAGGATGGTGTCAGAATCGCCAGGCCTACGAAATGTACGGAGTAGCGCATTTCGGGCCTGGACGATTCAGTGACGGCAGAAGATAGGCAGCGAGGCCGATGAGGTGGTTTAAATGCCTAGCCGCGGAACACACTAGCGGCGAAATGCTCTGCCGCCCCTCACTACCCTGTGTGTGCGGCGGGCAAGAAGCCCGCCAATCACCAGATGGGGCAAGGGGGCTGCAAGCCTGCCCGTGTTTTTCGGCAAACGCTGGAGGCTAGCCTAACGACCCAGGCTGCCTCCGACGTCAATAGTGCGTCACCACCAACGCCCATGGAGACATGGGGGTTGGAGACACGGTCCAGTAATGAATCATGTCTCCGGCCTCCTGGTCCAGACGAATCTCAACCACTCAATCTGTCAACAATCTGCAAACTATGGCACAGGGGTCGATAGGTGTTGCCGTAGTCGCGGAGCCTTATTACGTTCCTCCTCGCCCTAATTGGATGGGTGACTGGGACAGCTCCGTGACAGTTGTCGGCTCTACAGCGGCTCATTCCCCGCCCCTGTCGTTAAGAGACAAGGGCACTGGATATGGTGCCGCCGAGTGGGGGGTAACACCGTTTACGGTGTCTACTTTTCCCACAATTGGAGTTTGAGCTACTTCCTTAACATCTTGGAGACCGTATCACGATCATGATCTATGCACCAACCATTGTTCAGTTCAAACATATTGTCAGCAGGACTTTTGAGCGAGCATGACATACAACCGCCAGTCAACAAACAAGCTTATGCTACTAGTAACAAAATACAAAACAATATACACTGTCTTTTTACCAACATACATTTTAACACTATTATTGCCAAATAATATAATCATCATATTAACTGAAAGACAATGACAACTAAACAGGGAACATAATAGTAATATGAGCATATCAATTAGACGGTACTGGAGGATGCGGACGATAGGTATGTATTGTGCCTACGATATCCCTTCTGTTTGATTTAATCTATTACGCATGCCAATCGACCGTTATCAGTCCTTGTCACACTTCAGTTACAATCTTATCCTCTGTCCTTTTTTAACGCGTCTTTAATAATACCGGATATCATTTAATAATTTCGGTAAATGGGAAACAAAACCGTGACAAAATAAAAATATTACGTAGTTACAATACTTATCCGTGGTATGTAACTCCTTCATTTTTATTTACTTTGGAACCATAGTTTTTACACCTTTTTAACACACAGCTCGGCATTTTGATATTAACGAGCACTTTACGGAAACGCTTTGACAACGTGTTTATTCGCTAGCTTCTATTAACCGACTAAATGAAATCACGACAATTGTCTACATTTCCGCAACAATATTCGCGCGATAGTGCGATATCTACCTTTTTTATAATATCATTGCTGTCCACTATATACTTTACCCAGGTATTCTATATAATACCTAAGGATTGTATGTATACCTGATGGTCTGGATCTGGATGGACCAAACATTTTTTGGTATGTACGAGTATTTATCATGTAAGTATCTATAAAATAAAAGACTAATGAAACATTTCAGATTCATAATAATCATAAAATAAAGCGGCCAAGTGCGAGTCAGACTCGCCATTTTTGAAGACCTATCCATAGACACGTATGGGTTTGATGAAAAAAAATTTTTTGAGTTTCAGTTCGAAGTATGGGGAACCCCCAAAATTTATTGTTTTTTTTTTCTATTTTTATGTGAAAATTTTAATGCGGTTTACAGAATACATCTAGTTACCAAGCTTCAACAGTATAGTTCTTAAGGTTTCAGAAAAAAGTGGCTGTGACATACAGCCGGACAGACAGACATGACGAATCTATAAGGGTTAAGCTTTTGCGATGTGGCTACGGAACCCTAATAACAGTGATAATTAATGCAGTTGCCGAGCGCCAGATACACTGTATTGTTAAACCATATGAATTAGGTGACTTTCAGTGGATTGTTCTTAAACTGTTTGAACTTTGTACATTACCGGCTGCGCATTCGGCTTTATATAAAATATCTAGTCAAAGTATATAATTAACAACATTTCACACATTTAAATGTGTGACATGTTTTAAGTATTGTATACATTGCCTAAGTATTGGATGGAATGCCGTATTTTACAGATTGCCATTAACATAAATACTTAAATGATATATGATATGTATTTCAAAATACGTTTTATATTTAAGCGCTCGATGACTCCCATGTGGCATGTCCATAAAACTTCTGGGGAGATATCCATCTTTTGAGAAACTTCGAAAAGAGTTTAACTGTAGTTAGACTGTTATGTATAACTCTAACTTCTGACAATTCTTGTAGGAGTTGCTAGTTGCGAAATTTTGCAGAAAATGTATAAAAAATAAATAAACTCACATGGATTTACTTATTTTTTGTACAATTCCAATCCCATACGATTTATAACAATATTACAGTATTTAATATTTCTATTAATATATATAAAGATATATCTTTTCTTTATTGTACATAACATTTATTACTATAATGTGTTACTATAATCAGGTGATATATTAATGTAATCATTTAATATAAATTAAGTATATTCAAAATGATCTTCATTGGCTGATATACAGTCTTTCAAACGTTGAGGTCACCTAACAATACGAGTAGAAGCACGCACTCTTTCCATGGTAAAATTTTTCACTGCCAATCTAATGAATAGAATTTAGGAACTTCAAATTATCGTGATGTTTAATGCAAGCTATACACTCTAAAACTGACTATATAAAATAATGCAGCTGGTTGAGATCGGGAGTAGATGACGACCAATCTTCAGCTGTAATAAAGTCCAGAATGTCCGTTTCCAACCCATTATGACCCAGCGCTGAGTATTGCTGATAAGATCACTATTGGTTAAGTGGATTAATCACCTTCTCAATAATGGAATCTTGATACACTTTGACCGATTTTTTAAACTGGTATCACCTTTTCACAAAAATATGACTCAGTCGCTACTTCATAGCTAAACCATCACTGAAGTGGAACAATGTCCACGTTGTACTCTGTTGACTAATTGAGAAGTTTCTTTAGAACTTTGAGCATAAACCCGGTCATTTTGCTTGTTATAACGCCGATCCGCTTCCACAATTGCCTTTAATTCTCCATTTTCCACTTTGGTCTCCGGCCGTCATCGGGGTTGGTTCTGAAGGTCGAAATTTCCAGACCGAAAACGTTGAAATCAAAAACGTACCGTGTTTTCTTTTGCGATATCAACGCTGTACACATCACTAATCCTTCGAGCTCTTTCTGCAGCACTGGTGCGACGGTAGAATTCGTACTTGTAAATATACCGGATTTTCATGTTTTCCATTGTGCGGTATTAAGCGAAGCCAAAGAAAAAATAATGAGGAAAAAACAAATGAATGACTGTTTTCAAAACTCAAATGTACCAGCTAAACGAATGTATAAATTTGAATTTGGAGTTATAAGGCCGTTCGTACACAAGGTTACACAAATCTTCGATACTCCGGTCTCGGTCTCCAAGCGACTACCGCCATACAAATCCGTTGAGGTTCGTACATGAGTCGCGTCGCCGAAATTCGTCCCGCGGCTCGCGTCGTGCCAGTCGCGCGCTACCCGCCGGACAAGATCGCCGCTACATAAGTCACTGTGTCTATAAGAGACACTTTATTGAGAAACAAAATATAATATTATATTGACCCCAATTCCTGGATTCTACAAATGTTTTCCATCAGGCAGAGTAGAGTCACTTTGGTAGGCTTATATAAGAAATAAGATCAGCTTGATGAGGAATATCGGAAGGTGCGGAAAGCTCTGAAGCTGGTGTATAGCCACACCAAGATTATAAAAAGCAAGGAGATACTGGAGAGTCTTGATCGTGACCCCTGGAGTCATCCTTATCGGTGCGGTGCGACAAAAGCTCATGTCGGGCCTCCCCCCTTACAGAGACTTTCTAGTCACGAATCCTGCAGTAAGTAGTTGAAGGCCGATGATACGTTGGTCAAACGAACAATTGAACTCGAGACACATAAGCTAAACAGTGGACCAACGAGCCAGGTTATAAAAACTAAATGACTGTTATCTTATACTCGTGTTGCCGGTCACCGCCGTAGTCAATTTGTTTATGACTTTGCAAGTTTTCAAAAAATATTTGGTGGATATCTTCTTAAATAAAAATAAATATTAGCAAATAAAAAATACAATCAAAATGTTACTTTTAAAAATTTCATTATATAATAAGAAACGTAAGAGAAATAAGATTAAGGGAGTTTTAGTACTGGTACCGATGAATGTGATAACAGAATCAACCAAGTAAAATAATTCAATAATTCTCTTACGCGTTACCAAACAACAAGCGCAAAGTTATGCCACATTTAATTTTTATAGACGTATCAAATCTAAAAAAATAGCACACATTTTGTGAGCTTTCCTCACGGTGAGAAGGGTCGGCAGAACAGACAGACAACAGTAAGTACAATGGACGGAAACATACACACGTCAGTCCATTGTTAAACAGTTTTCTATTGATAACTTTCTTTTAAGAAGAATAATTTAATATCCTCAAACGTTTACGTATCTTGAGACGATGTTGGTTAGAATAAATTAATAATAAATCGGAAGTTTAGTAAAACCTATAATATACTATACACATATGAGAAATAACGAAACCTTCAGAAGGATAAACTGAATCTTTCACAAACGATTGAACATAATTAAGTAAAGGTGTGAGCGATTTCCGATTATATACAATAGAGTTGAGCTCAGTGAATTGTTCAAATGAACTAGCAAAAAATTATCACGGGGAAAGGCGTAGCATTGTTGCTACTAGGTCAGCGTCGGTTCATCAATCATTTGATACACCCAGTTTCAGAAGAAATTGAACGACACTAATCACCAACAGATTTCAACGTAATCCTTATAATTACCTACTAGATAATGATCTGAGAAACGATTTGCTTTGATACTTGTGAATAAGATTGTTTAAACTTATCTATACGATTGAAAACAGCTGTGAAATGAAATCATTTATTCTGCAATTAGGTTACATGAACACTTTTGCAAGTTAAACTTTTTTTTTTTTGAGCAGATGAGTTCGGCCTTTCCTAACTGGACTAGTCCTGAGAAGAAAGGACGAAACAAACTCAGGGATCACAGTCTCTTTTAAATTCCACTATATATATCACTTTGGTAGACTTCAATATATACACTCGGTTCCAAAAATAACGGGTCAGTCACACGGGTCAGTCACATAAACCCGAATATCTCCCGAACTACGTATGCCATCCTAATGAAACGAAGACTGTTCAATTGAGAATTTAATTATACAGATAAAAAATAAAATAAAACTTAGTTACACCCACAATATTAATCTTAAATTAAAAAAAAACTAAAGTAGTCATATTTTTCTCAAGATTACATTTTTTTTATGATTGTTTTTTTGCTGTTTTTCATCACTTTCTTCATTTAATACTTTGTATTGCCTCCACGTGATGAAGCCTCCAGTGATGAAAAACAGCAAAAAAACAATCATAAAAAAAATGTAATCTTAAGAAAAATATGACTACTTTAGTTTTTTTTTAATTTAAGATTAATATTGTGGGTGTAACTAAGTTTTATTTTATTTTTTATCTGTATAATTAAATTCTCAATTGAACAGTCTTCGTTTCATTAGGATGGCATACGTAGTTCGGGAGATATTCGGGTTTATGTGACTGACCCGTTATTTTTGGAACCGGCTATATATATATTGAATATTGATATATTATATTGAAGTCTACCAAAGTGACTCTACTCTGGCTGAGGGAAAGCATAAGTAGAATCCAGAAGTAGGTGCCATACTCCTCGTCGTAAGTAAACAAAAGAAACTGATAAAAAGCTTAAACAAAAGAAACTGATAAAAGGAAAGAAATATTTATGAAAATCACAAATTTACACCAATATTGCTTGATACCAATATGATGCGATAGTGCGACGGATTGCACGGAATCGTGTCTTGGCAACAACTATAAAGTGTAATATTGTATTGTTGTGCGCCAATGTCAGCATGAAACTATTATTTTGTACGGATTTGCACTTACAGAAGTAAATAAATACTTAACTAAATATTTGGTCATCTACCACAACTCCATCTCTACGACACAACGAAGAGCGTGTGGGGGACACCCGGAGGAACTAGTCCAACCACTAATAAACACATTTTTTAATTAATAAAATAATATTTTTCATAATGACTGCCGCAATGATGATGTTCACACCAGACTCCTGAATTCTACTCATGCTTTCCATCAGGCACGGTAGAGTCACTTTGGTAAGTCTTTTAATCATCATCAGCCCGTTACAGTTTACTGCTGAACATAAGCCTCTCCTAAGGAACACTGATAGGCCTATCCCAATCTTGAATTCAGCCTATCCAAAGGGCGCCCCACTCTACCTTTGCCCAGAGTCTATAATATAAATAAATCGACCGTAATGACTTTCTACGACCAATAACAGAATCAACCAACAGGAAAGTAACAAAAAATAATTACTAGTTTAGTCCGTAACCTACATATTAGTCCTACTTTAACAATTTTAGGTTATTAGGAGAGACAATTACATTAATAGTAGAACTTGATGAAGCTACACTTACGCTTTGAGGACACGCTCGTCGATGGTATACAGATCGTTTTAAATATTATACATTAGCTTTGACAATTGAATTTATAATTCTGAGTACGCACCCACGCACACACACACACACACACACACACACACACACACACACACACACACACACACACACACACACACACACGCACGCACGCACGCACGCACGTGTTAGATTAGAGAAAAGATGAGATTAATTATCTTTTAAAATATTAGAATATTTAGAACGAAAGGAATTTGAGTATATCAAATCAAACCAAGTCAAATCATATTAAACTTTCTTTTTATTTGAATGTCCAGTAGTCAGTCAGTTAGTCAGTCGTGATTCTATTCGTCTGTTCCAAGGTGTAGATCCTATGGAGAAGAACAGACAAGAAACTCCATGGACACTCTTTTCCAACATATTTACATACATATTTCACATTATACACATATCCATAAATCAAACATTATAAATTATTACAAAACTTAGAGAACATTTTAGTAAAGAGAAATACACAAAAGTGATTTGCATATACTTAGCTTTTAAATCTATATAATATCCTCAGTTACTGGTTGAATAGTAGAGAGCTCCGTACTGGTCCACTTCTCGACAACAAGTCCCCCTGTCCAGTTGGAACCCTCGCTTTTATAGGCGACGACAAACAAGTACGACATATGTATTTTAATCAAGTACCTTCATCAAAGTACATTATTTTCAGAATGTGTTTAAAGTAAACTATTAATACAAACATATCAATATTTATATAAAATATATAGTTAAAAGTAATAATAATCACATTAACATTACTAAACAGCGTTTATAGGCAACGACAACTGAGTAAAACATACGAGTATGTATTTTATCAACTACCGTCATCAAACAATATGTTCAGAAAATATTTAAAGTAAACTATTGACAAACATATCAATATTTATACAAAGTATTTAGATAAATTAATAAGTACATTTACATGAATCTAACACGGCCATACTGACAGTACTTCGTTCTCGAAGTACATACTTTCACATAATTATTACTCTTCAATTGGTTGACATCATTCAAAATTAAATTCTCTATGACATATTGAAAAAGTTAATGTCTTTTATTTGCAATATTCTTATTGCCAACTATGGTTTTATATGTTATCCTAGAAAAAGGATGATGGAATTGGGTCTAGGTCGATGCTGTGGTCTGGGCACTATCAGGGCGGTACTGAACGCCGTGGTCCACAGAGGCCCTAAAGGAATTGGGTCTAGGTCGATGCTGTGGACTGGGCACTATCAGGGCGGTACTGAACGTCGTGGTCCACAGAGGCCCTAGAGGAATTGGATCTAGGTCGATGGTGTTGTCTAGATCATTCAATAAGATCGTGGTCAACACGGGATGTAAAAATAATAATATATTCTTGTGTTTGATCTAGCCGAGCCTGTATTGGAGGTGTATTTCCGTTGCAAACAATTAAAAATGTAGTTGGCGCAAAACCGGTTGATTTTTTGTTTTGTAATATTCAGAGACAGTTGCTTTTTTATAAAACGTTTGGCCATTCTGACGACATATAGTAACATCTTGACTAAATAAAAAATATTCAGTTCTAATTCTTCGAATTTAACTGTAATTACGATTTTGGCATATACTTGTAAACTACCGATGCTTTTTTTATACTGCAATTTGAACCTGTGTCATCACCAGGACATATGTGTCAAAACTAATTTTGTTTGACCATAAAAAAAAAAACCGATTTGATTTTAAGAATTAGGATAATCATTTTTGGGTTTTAATAGTAAGTACAAAATTTTGTGAGCAGCAAGGTTGTCGCTTTAATGATTACGAATCATTTGTTGATTTACTGTTTTTTTTTAATTTCTTGTACGATTACGGTTAGATTTCAGTCATTCCTCAAAGACCACAACACAAAAATTACGGTATTGTACGAATTATGCGTCAAGAAAAACCGATTTGATTTTATATAATATTTAGAAAGATAGTAGGTACTTTAGTAAAATATTGTCAATGTCGTTTGGTTATGGTATAATATTTTTGCAATATGTATTTTATTTTACAATTAGTGAGAAGATTATCCCACAGTAACAACATATTTTAGGATTTATCTTAAAACCTTTAGGGAATGCGAGTTAGAAGTGTTCTTAGTGCAACAATCTATTGGTCTTTTTTTTTTTTTTGTTTTGGCATATGAAGTAAATAAGTTTATCAATTGTGAAGTACTTTTATGATTTATACTTTACTATGAAACTAGTAAATATCTTTAGTTTTAAATTACATATAAACTAAATGTCTCGTGATTTTTGTAAATATAGATTTAAGATAAAAATGAAAGAACAGTAGATGGGTAGTTTGCAATAATATTGATAATATTTTGATGCGAAAGTGTTGAATGTTGTGCATAGAAGGTTATAATCATTATAGGGAGGTTTTTATTGTGTTCAATTAACAAAACCAGTTACTTTTCCGCATCTATCACGGCCAGACTGACCTGTACTTCGCTCCCAAAGTAACAAACGTCTCTGGCCTTGGCATATTAGTTCTATCACTTGCTGCACGTGAATTTCAAACTAACATCAGGGCAGTGACACAGCAATTCATACAAATAGCCTCTGGCCTTGACATACCAGTCCTATCACCTGCTGCACATGAATTTCAGACTGATATCAGGGCAGTGACCGACCAGCAGTAATCAAGCTTATACAGGGCAGTGACCAACCAGTAGTGATATAAAAACCGTTTTGTTCTAAACTTATATCCTCTCAAACATCCATTGTTAATTGAACACAATTTATTAACAAGTGAATAATTTATAATTATTGCCAAAATATCTTTACGATTCCTTTTTACAAGACAGCAATCATTGCACAAAATATCAACAATAACACAACATCGTAATAATAATCTATCATGGCTAATCACCAATAAACTACACTCGGTTCCAAAAATAACGGGTCAGTCACATAAACCCGAATATCTCCCGAACTACGTATGCCATCCTAATGAAACGAAGACTGTTCAATTGAGAATTTAATTATACAGATCAAAAATAAAATAAAACTTAGTTACACCCACAATATTAATCTTAAATTAAAAAAAAACTAAAGTAGTCATATTTTTCTTAAGATTACATTTTTTTTATGATTGTTTTTTTGCTGTTTTTCATCACTGGAGGCTTCATCACGTGGAGGCAATACAAAGTATTAAATGAAGAAAGTGATGAAAAACAGCAAAAAAACAATCATAAAAAAAATGTAATCTTAAGAAAAATATGACTACTTTAGTTTTTTTTTAATTTAAGATTAATATTGTGGGTGTAACTAAGTTTTATTTTATTTTTTATCTGTATAATTAAATTCTCAATTGAACAGTCTTCGTTTCATTAGGATGGCATACGTAGTTCGGGAGATATTCGGGTTTATGTGACTGACCCGTTATTGGTTTATGTGACTGACCCGTTATTTTTGGAACCGGCTATATATAACCTATATGAAAATCATTATCTACGAATACTATCAGTACTTTTCTGGAGTTTCCCTAAGACTTTGCCTAGCTATGTCAGCTGTAGAATCAAACCCGTGGCTATCATATGGTGATTTATTTGTATACCCGTAATACGAGAAAAAAAATCTCTTATTTATGGTTCATTTTATGGAATTACAATCCGTGAGAACAGTGAAATTTAAACCTAGTAAATAAAATTATTTAAGAGCATTAAAACGTTAACGTTTCTAATTCATACACGGGTATTTAGATTCGGTTGGTGAGGTACGTTATCTGTTTAGGTTGGGCGTTTTTTAGTTTATATGGGTTGTAAAAAAAAAATGAATTCCAATGTACTACTAATGCGACTGTTAAACGATGCTATCCTAATATCAATATCGGATATTCCTCCATAAACAAGCTCGACAAGCTGTCCCTCAGAAATGCTACTTGCAAATTTACAATAGAGTATGGCCAGAGCCCTTAAGGGCTTTAGCTACTTTGCTTACGGTAGTGATGGAAGCTCCATCCATGGTCGTTGGCTATGGCGTCAGTGTTGTCCCAGCCTTCCGCTCCGTTGTCGTTCTTGTCCGGATGAAACGGCGGCAATACTACATCCATCTTCACTTCGGTTAACAGCTACAGCATCACGTATGGCTCCAGAAGGTCCTCCAACATAGCAGGATACATCTGAAAAGTTTTGTGACAAAGTACATAAACAATAACAAAGCACATAGGTTCCGATCGCACTTCTGATGTTTAATAGAGAAAAGATGAGATTAATTATCTTTTAAAATATTAGAATATTTAGAACGAAAGGAATTTGAGTATATCAAATCAAACCAAGTCAAATCATATTAAACTTTCTTTTTATTTGAATGTCCAGTAGTCAGTCAGTTAGTCAGTCGTGATTCTATTCGTCTGTTCCAAGGTGTAGATCCTATGGAGAAGAACAGACAAGAAACTCCATGGACACTCTTTTCCAACATATTTACATACATATTTCACATTATACACATATCCATAAATCAAACATTATAAATTATTACAAAACTTAGAGAACATTTTAGTAAAGAGAAATACACAAAAGTGATTTGCATATACTTAGCTTTTAAATCTATATAATATCCTCAGTTACTGGTTGAATAGTAGAGAGCTCCGTACTGGTCCACTTCTCGACAACAAGTCCCCCTGTCCAGTTGGAACCCTCGCTTTTATAGGCGACGACAAACAAGTACGACATATGTATTTTAATCAAGTACCTTCATCAAAGTACATTATTTTCAGAATGTGTTTAAAGTAAACTATTAATACAAACATATCAATATTTATATAAAATATATAGTTAAAAGTAATAATAATCACATTAACATTACTAAACAGCGTTTATAGGCAACGACAACTGAGTAAAACATACGAGTATGTATTTTATCAACTACCGTCATCAAACAATATGTTCAGAAAATATTTAAAGTAAACTATTGACAAACATATCAATATTTAAACAAAGTATTTAGATAAATTAATAAGTACATTTACATGAATCTAACACACGCATAAACACACATGGACAAGGTTCCTTCGGTGCACTGGTGGATCGACCATTTTAGCGATTCTTCGAACGACGACCCAACTCATACAAAAATTTTAATGATAAAATCACAGAGATGGATGATAAGAAAGTCACTAAATATGATTTGTCTTTGATATGAAATCAATCGTTCATCATCAGCCTATCGCAGTCCACTGCTGGACATAGGCCTCTCCAATTGCTGTCCTCACAGCTCCTGCCAGCCGTCTTGCCCAAATCATCACTCCACCTGGCCTGTGGACGTCCTACACTACGTTTGCCGAGACGCGGTCTCCACTCAAGAACACGTTTACCCCAACGGTTGTCGGTCCTGCGGCTAATATGGCCAGCCCATTGCCACTTCAGCTTGCTAATCCTGTGGGCTATGTCGATAACTTTAGTTCTCTGCCGGATTACCTCGTTTCTAACACGATCTCTTAGAGAAACTCCTAGCATAGCCCTCTCCATAGCACGATGCGTGACTTTGAATTTGTGGACCAGCCGTGCCGTGAGTATCCACGTTTCGGCTCCGTATGTCATGACGGGTAGGACGCACTGGTTGAAGACTTTCGTCTTTAGGCACTGTGGGATCGATGATGAGAAGACCCGACGAAGCTTCTCAAACGCCACCCAACCCAGCTGAATTCTCCTGTTCACCTCGTCCTCGAAGTTGTTTCTACCCAACTGCAAAGTCTGCCCGAGGTACACATATTTTTGAACAACTTCGAGAACGGCACCGTGTATCGCAACCGGTTCCGGTAGTACATGTTTGTTGAACATGACCTTGGTTTTGTCCAAGTTCATCCGTAGGCCGATGCGTACAGAAGAGTCAGCTAGGTCATTTAGCATCTGTTGTAGGTCCTGCAGCGTCTTCGCCATGATGACGATGTCTTCTGCAAATCGCAAGTGAGAGATGTGTTCATCATTGATGTTTATGCCACGTCCTTTCCAGTGCAGCGTCTTGAACAAGTCCTCCATTGCATTTGTGAACAATTTCGGGGAAATAACATCCCCTTGTCTCACTCCTTGATGCAATGGTATGGGCCTTGTTTGCTGATTCTGTACTTGGACGGACATGTAGGCGGCCTCGTAGAGACATCTCAACACTTGGATGTATCGCCAGTCTACTTGGCAACGCTGCAGGGACTCCAGAACAGACCAGATCTCGATCGAGTCAAAGGCCTTCTCATAGTCCACAAATGCTAGACACAGGGGCTGATTATATTCTTCAGTCTTTTGAATAATCTGCCGCACTGTGTTGATGTGGTCTATGGTGCCATATCCGCTCCGAAACCCAGCCTGCTCCGGTGGTTGGAATTCGTCGAGTCTTCGCGCAGAAATTAATCGTTACTTTTTATTTAATACAGTCTGTATAAGTAAGATTGTATGAACGATTCAGGATTGTGTCATTACAATAAAACTTGTATCCCTGTAAAGAATAAAGTAACAATTCTTTGCCTTAGGTATATTCAATAAAATCTTAACTGGCACACTAACTTATCCACAAGAAAGAAATTTGTCATTGTTAGCCAAAATTAGCCATTATACCTAGGTATTTAAATGTACCAAAACTGTTGAAGAGAAAATGGATTCATTTTATTAGAGATATTATTCCTTGAAACGTTCTACCATAATTTATTTACTCTCTATGGGTGGCTTGTAATATTTTGATAAGCGTTATGACGATCATAAAAACAATCTAGTTCTCTGTAAACTGTGTGCGTATAATGTGATTTACTATAATTACTTTGTAAATAAATGAATACAAAAAGTCAGTTTTCAATTTTAAACACACACACACACACACACACACACATACTTTTATTATACGCACCGATAATAACAGAATACAGATAAGAACATATTATTATGTCGACGAAGGAAAACGTAGAAACCGCCTGTCTTTCTCTTTGTATCCCAATGCAGATTGAAAATTATACCTATAAAAGTTTTACTACAAGTAAATGTAAGATCCTATTGACCTCACGATTTGGAAAAAAATAACGAGCATTGTCGTAAGAGCTCTATATATATAGAAATACACGACTACTTACACATTTATTTACCAACAAAATTTATGGATGTGATACGAGAAACCCAAGTGAGAAATGTATTCTAACATGAACATTTACGATGTACCTACGTAATAACATATATCTAACCATAGTTTTATACGTCACCGGGTCGAAAAGTTAATGCCTCCCTGCTTTTTCCTTTCTGATATTTGGTTAATAAGATACTGTCTAAGTACCCTATATCCGAACTAGTAAATTATCAACTGAAAAATTATGAAATAATAGATGATGGAAAAACAAAAGGTCTAAAGTACCTTCTAAATTGCCAGTAAAGTATGAGTTAAGTTAACTAACTTCTACTAACTAACTACAACTGTAGTTGTGATACATTTATATATTATATTACATATTTTTTATTTTATACTAGTTGAGTCCCACAGTTTTACCCGCGGTTGTTTTTATAAAAAGCGAGCAACGCTCCGGAGCAAAACCTAAGTCTAAAAAGGTAGCCTGAGTTGCTCCTTAAATCAACAGCTATCTGCCCGTGGAAGTTCCGTCAAAACCGGTTCACCTGTTCCAGAGATTAGTCGGAACAAACAGACAGACAAACAAACGATTTAATTATTTTTTTAGTTATTATTACCATAAATACTTTGATTTGATATTTCATGCAGACACTCCAATTTTATTTATTTGTATAGAGCATAGAGAAATATACGATGAAAGCCCCGCGTGCGATTACAACATTCTATAACAACGGCAAGATTATTCAATTTAATTTTTATTCAAGTCTGCACAAAGTCTGCCGTAGTACCGCCCTGGTCTACCATAAAACCAGTTGACACCCAAAATTATATTCTTAGATTAGATTTAATAATACAATTTCATTGCACACAAATAAAGTAAATATAAGATTTTATGCAGACAGATAAAATTTACATGTACGGATTTTATAAAATTTTATTTTGAGTAGTCTGAGGTGTACCTATGTAAGTTTAAAATAATCTACATATTATCCAATATCTTATCCTGCTACATGTATCTTAGTAAAAGTAATAATACATATGAATACATTAACATTCTTATATACAAACACATATACATACATACATATCGACGTAGGAAAACGACGTATTTGCTGTAAGCCTCAAAAAATCGAAAATACGTTTTTTACATAATTTTATTTAGAAAACTACTGCATCGATTGTTCCAAGTCTCATAATTCTATCGTTAAAAAAACATACGCTATAAGGTTTTTGAATAATATTAGGATATACAGGTTGTCCCGAAATTCAACGTCCAACAAGTGGGGGGGGGTAGGTGACTGTATGACACCTTGAAATAAAATATTTAAAAAAATCCATTTCAATTTTTTTAGATACGAGTATTTTGCTTATAATGGTGAAAATTTTGAACTTGACGATATTTTTATGCACCATAATGACAAATCTGCAAGTTTCGGCGATGGTTTTTTTTATTCATAGCGTAGTTAACTGCTCTATCGACCAAACGTATAATTACCACCAGATACATCTTTACCTTCTTTCAAGAAACTGGTGAAAGAACACTAGCTGTCATCTTAATCCACTTTATACCGAAAACATATTCTATCTATTATTTTTCTTTGTAATGATAATGTAAATATTGTAATTATATGGGATGTATAAATATCTATGAATGTATTTATTTACTTGTATTAATGTGTATTACAATCAATCTATCATTGTAATTTACTTTTATACTGATTAGAATTCTGTTATAAATGTATATGTGGTTTAGTGTGTGTGTATGTGGGAAGGAGGATAGTATATGTGTATGTGTGTCAGTATGTGTGTATGTATTTTGTTTTCTTTACTTTTCGCACCAAAAACTGCCCGTGAATTTGTTCTTTTTCAGTCTATTTTTTCCATCCCAAGGTTGCCTGGAAGAAATTGCTCTTTAGCGATAAGCCTGCCATTTGTACATGGTCATACTTTCGTTGGAATCTTAAATGTAAATTAAATGTAATGGTGTGCAATAAAGATTATTCTATTCTACAACACAAAATAAAATAATAAGAAAAGTTGGGATCAAACCTCAATTTTATAAAAGAAATCTTTCTTCACCTTACTTTGACATATCATGCTACAAAAAAAAATGTATAGTATCCATAGTGGCAAGTAATTTTAAAAGATAGCGCTAGTATTCATAAATCCGAAATGGTGAAATACAGTACATTTAAAAGTAACTTGGCAAAAAAAATGTTTTTTTTAAGAAACACGTCAAATTTACAAGAAATGTTGTTTTCTACCAAAAATGGCTTTACATTCTATTTTATTAGTTTAACTTCAAAAATGGCCTAGGGCATTTGTCTGTGCGAGACAGAAAGTGACGCCACCAGTTTAAGCAAGAGCAAGACAGATAGTGATGTCTTTCTACAAATCTGAAAAGGTCCCTTAAGTAAGAAATAAAGCAAAGTAAATTGTGTTTATTAATTTTATTTTATTGAATTAAATGCTCAAATTGCTTTCTATCAGCACCAATACATACACGGCAACGCCGTAAAAATGATATTTTGATTAGACGGGCATATTCTCTAGAATTAATTTCTTCTACAGCTATTGAGGAGACTCTTTGGCGAAGTCCGGAAATATTTGTGATCATCTTAGAATATACTTTCTCTTTTAGACAACCCCTGGTCCAAGACGCCCAATCCATAGGTTAGGGAATTCTCGATTGAGGTATTCTCGCACTGGACGAGCATAATGTACAGGGCAGCCGTCATTTTGCCACATTTCAAGCCAAAGTCGTCAGTATGAGCGTAACAGGCATACAAATAGATGTGCAATAGGCCACGGAACGTAACACACTGTACAATGACAAAACAAGCAGAGCAATCATAATGGTGGGTCGGGCCATTTCACCCAAGTGCAAATAACTGGCGTCACTATCTGTCTCGCTCTTACTTAAACTAGTAGCGTCACTTTCTGTCTCGCTCAGACAAATGCCTTAGGCCTTTTTTTAGTTAAACTAGTAAAATAGAACGTACAGCCATTTTTAATACAAATCAAAATTAATTATTAATTTGACGTCTTTCTCAAAAACACTTTTTTTTCCCCGAATTATTTTTAAATGTACTAAATATTATACCCTTTCGGATTAATGAATACTAGCGCCATCTTTTAAAATTACTTGCCACTATGGATAGCATACGTTTTTTTTGTAACATGATATGTCAAAGTAAGGTGAAAAAAGATTTCTCTTATAACATTGAAGTTTAATCCTAACAACTTTTTGGTTGATTAATAATAATAATAATAAGCCCCCTAAAATCCCACCTTACGTCCGTGCTGAACACCTAGCCACGTGGGGGGCGGACACGCATACTAATGAAACTTATGTAGCAAACAAGGCAAGGGTAACCCTTTTAAATGGAGACATGAATAATAGAGTATATAATTTGAGGTCGCTGCCCGGGGGTCGCCGGGGCGCATCTGGAGCCGGTGCTGGATGCTCCAGTATGCGAACCATCGGCGGTGAGGAGTTGAACAGGCGGGCTCTCACCGACAAACATGCTACAGCCGATATCATCTCTCATAACATTACTTCATCAACACAGTCGTCACCTCCAAGTAGTCTTTTTCCATCACCAGCTTCATCCCCGCACTCATTTGAAACTCGTATAAATTCTAGGCGTACATCATCAACATCATCATCACAATTGTCAGTAGATGTTGTCCAGGAGGCAAATGCCGATATTGCTGGGCCCACTACTGTCAAATCACGCGCAAGAAGAAAATGGACTACAGAAATGAATATGTTCATATGGCGCACCTATCTCATCACCAGTCGATTAGAAACCCAGACTCGAGGATACTTAGAACCACTGCACAAAGCTTTCACAGAACAATATCCAACAATGAATGCATCCAAACAGAGCGTAGGAGACCAACGTAGGGCCATAGTCAATAACAAATTACTTCCTAAAAACACACTTGACGCAATTAAAACAGAAGTAAACACCTATCTTACACAAAACTCAGAACCAACACCCACACTTACGCAGACAACATCTAGGATGAGATGGTCTGACGATATAAATGAAACAATACTTCGCATTTATTATGAGATTACAGAACTTGAAACGAACATGACAGCGCATCGAAAAAAGATGCATGATAGATTTATTCAAACTTACCCACATTTATCACACCTTACAGAACAGCGTATATCAGATCAAAAAAGAGTCATAATTAAAAATAAAATGATATCTGAAGACAGAATTAGACAAATTAGAAACGATGTTGAAGAACAAATACAATCATCTCACACCTCCGTTCAATCAAACAGATCCTCCGCTCCACTTAATTATACACAAAATAATTCACTGCAACATAAATCATGCACAACACAAGCAAACACAAGTGATGAAGTAGATTTATCTGTCTCTCAGGCAAATATACAGTTAAACCCGGAAGAACCATATCAGATCCCTTCTAACTCTAATTTAATAGATCAGGACAAAATTAATCAACAATTTCATTTAGCACTCGACTCGTTTAGACATACTGACCCTACCTCTAGACCATATCTACCCCGACAAAAACCATCAAGAAGACTAGCTTTAATAGTAGAACACCTCAACAAAAATATTTTACCCAATTTTTTAAGTACGGAGCAAGAATTTTCAACCTTTCAGACTATTCTATACTCAGCGGCATTTACAGCAACAGTATGTAACGGTATTAAAATTAACTCAAATAAATCAAACTCAAGTACCTTTAAACCAGCTTGGCAGAAAAGGTTGGAAAGCAAGATAGAAAAGTTCCGATGTGAAATAGCCCGACTAACACAATACATACATGGGAACAGAAGTAACAGAATTGTTAGTGCTGTACAAGTAATAAAAAATAAATATCAAATACATGCTCAACATGAAGATATTAACACAGAACTAGAACACTTTTTAGATACTCTTAAACAGAAATTAAATGCAGCAGCTAGTAGGCTTAAAAGGTACCTTATATGTACTGTCAGAAAGAAACAAAACGGCCAATTTTCCAAAACAGAAAAAATATTTTATAGAACTCTAACATCTCACAATCAAAACTCAAATGCACTAGAACAAAGGTCACCTACGTCTGAAAGTCTACATCGGTTTTGGGCTAACATTTGGGAAATCCCAGTTCAACATAATCAAAACCCTAACTGGATGCATACAATAAACGAAGTAGTTAATCAGATTCCTGATATGGAATTTGAACACATCACAATAGACACTTTTATACGCGTCATCAAACAATCCCACAACTGGAAAACACCAGGTAGCGATAATTTACACAACTACTGGTACAAAAAATTCACTTGCATACATCCATATTTACACTACCACCTTAATACATTTATTCAATCGCCACATTTAATGCCCAACTACATAACACACGGAGTAACTTATATGCTACCAAAAGAGTCCAATACAGAAGATCCATCAAAATTTCGCCCCTTAACATGTTTGCAAACTATTTATAAAATTCTAACTGCCTGTATCAGTCAAACAATTTATACTCATTTATCAGAGAACAATATTCTTGCTGAACAACAGAAAGGCTGTAGGAAAAATAGCCAGGGATGTAAGGAGCAACTCACAATAGATTCAATAGTTATTAACGAAGCATACCGCAAGAGACTAAATATACACACTATGTTCATAGACTACCGCAAGGCATTTGACTCTGTCCCTCACAGTTGGCTAATAAATATACTTCGATTATATAAAATCAACCCGATAATCATATCGTTCTTGCAATCATCGATGCAGAATTGGCAAACAACACTGAAATTAAAGAAACAGTCTACTACAATAACTACTGAACCGATCCGTATTATGCGAGGCATATACCAAGGAGACGCCCTTAGCCCACTTTGGTTCTGTCTTGCACTTAATCCTCTTTCTAGTTTACTCAATAAAAGTAATGCTGGATATAGTTTAGTAACTACTGGCACACAAGTTTCTCTAACGCATCTATTTTATATGGATGATATAAAACTCTTTGCTACCAACAAAGACGATCTTTTCCTTTTAGCCGATATAACTCAACAGTTTTCCAAGGATATATGTATGGACATTGGAGTCGATAAATGCAAAATTCTGTCAATAAATAAGGGTAAAATTGAAAATAACAGATATGTTCTAGAATCTGGTGAGGATATTGAACCCATGGATAGTTACAGCTTCTATAAATATTTAGGTTTTAAGCAGTCCAGAAGAATTTTACAAAAAGATACCAAGCAGGATTTAGTAGATAAATTTAAATTCAGGTTAAAGCTTATTTTACAAACACACTTAAATTCAAAAAATATAATTAAGGCCATTAACACATTTGCTATTCCTATACTGACTTATTCCTTTGGTATTATTAACTGGTCACAAACAGATCTTAAGAACCTGCAAAGAACAATTAACACTCACATGACTAAATACCGAAAACATCATCCAAAATCATCAATAGAAAGACTTTCACTACCACGTAATGAAGGAAGAAGAGGTCTAATAGACATTCAAAATTTACATAACAAGCAAATAACTATACTTAGAAACTACTTTCATACCAAGTCGCTGACATCTCCTCTTCATACACAAATAACAGAAATAGATAACAAACTCACACCTTTAAACTTAAACGACCGTAATACTCAACATAATGAAAGACTAGATACAATAGAACAAAAAATAACAAAGTGGGCTGGTAAATCTCTCCACGGTAGACACCGAACCGACCTTAGCCAAAACTACGTCGACAAAGAGAAATCGAACGAATGGCTTAAGAAAGGGGAACTGTTCCCGGAAACGGAGGGATTTATGCTAGCAATTCAAGACCAGGTAATAATGACCAGGAATTATAAGAAATTTATCATTAGAGACCCAAATCAAACAGACATTCACAATCAAATAGACATTTGCAGACACTGCAGTTCCGCTCCAGAGACCATACAACACATAACCGGTGCCTGTAAAGCTTTATCACAAACTGACTACAGACACCGTCATGACCAAGTGGCTGCTGTAGTTCACCAACATTTAGCACATAATTATAACTTCATCAGTAAAAAGATTCCTTACTATAAGTATAAACCGGACACAATCCTCGAAAACAGTGCTTGTAAAATCTATTGGGACCGAAGGATCATAACCGATAAAACCATTCACTACAACCGTCCAGACATAACTATTCACGATAAAATAGGTAACGTTATTTACATCATCGATATAGCAATCCCCAATAGCCATAACCTTCAGTCAACAATTTCAGAAAAACTTTCCAAATACCAAGACCTTGCCATAGAACTCAAAACCCAATGGAAAGCTCACACAGTCCACATAGTTCCAATAGTTTTATCATCAACAGGCATAGTACCTAAAACTCTCACACAAAATCTTGAGTTGCTTCAAATGCCTTCACATTCTCTCTATCTACTCCAAAAAGCCACCGTACTCAATACCTGCCGCATAACACGTAAGTTCTTAACGTCATCATCTGTATCATCCACTTATTCTATTTAACGTATCATGCTTGGTTTAGGCCCGCATGACACGCATACTACCCCTCTAATAAGGGAGAGAAATTAAATTTTAAAATAATAATAATAATAATAAATCTTTATTTGCAAAA
This sequence comes from Phragmatobia fuliginosa, assembly GCA_932526445.1. Taxonomy (NCBI): domain Eukaryota; kingdom Metazoa; phylum Arthropoda; class Insecta; order Lepidoptera; family Erebidae; genus Phragmatobia; species Phragmatobia fuliginosa. Next base: position 5,355,653 of record OW052064.1, on the reverse strand, counting down.
AATGTGGTTTTTATAATAGGTGGTTTTCAATGTCTAAAGTGCGAGACACATTTCGCCATATATAGATAGCATGCAAATATTTAATAATTGATAAAGGGAATCTACATAAAATATTCCTAATTAGATATTACATTTAGATTAACTAGTTTAGAAGTCACTTATCTTATGACTAAAATGTATTATATCATTAAATTTGTTATATAATTCTAACAAAAATAAAAAAAGGGAAGACTAAGGGAAACAATAACTAAATAAATATTACGAATAGATTTCTAACTATTTATACAATTCTAGACTCTAAATATTCTTTGATAGTGTAGAAACATTTTTCAGTTAGCCATTTTTTTAGGCGTGCTTTAAACAATTTTAAGGGCAGTTCTCTTAGCTTTTGGGGTAGTTTGTTGTAAACCTTAACACACATGAACATACTATTTTTGTGATAAAGGGCAGTCCTGCATTTTGTACAACTATCTTTGTCGGATCCCTTTGACTGAAGAGACTGCTTTCGCTGATTTTTTTAAATATCTGCGGGTGTTTCCTGACAAACAGTCCAATTTCTAGAATATAAAGACAGCTCACAGTAAGTATTTTAGTTTTTTTGAATAGCGGCTTGCAGGAGTCTAAAGGTTCAGAGTTGCAAATTGCTCGTAAACATTTTTTTTGGCACAGAAATACTTCATGGATTGAGCAGTTAACTACGCTATGAATAAAAAAAACCCGTCGCCGAAACTTGCATATTTGTCGTTAAGTTGCATAATAAAAATGCCGTTAAGTTCGGAATTTTTAACTATTATAAGCAAAATTCTCGTTTCTAAAAAAAAATGAAATGGATTTTTTTAAATATTTTATCTAAAGGTGTCACACAGTCACCTACCCCCCCACTTGTTGGACGTTGAATTTCGGGACACCTGTATACACATTTTAAGCGTAAATTTCATAACTATACTAAATGTTTTATTTGTTAAAAATATAATGAATATTATAATAGTTAATATTATGAATATTATTTTATTAACCACCTAACTTTCGCCCGCAGCTCCGCCCGCGTATATCTCGTTTATTGCAGTAAAAAGTAGCCTATGTGTTTTTCTTATACATAAGCTATACTACTGTAAAGTTTTATACAAATCCATTCAGCAGCTTTTGAGTGAAAGAGCCACAAACACATACATACTCACAAACCTTCGCGTTTATAATATTAGTAAGGATATGTAAATATAAGTAAAAATAACAATTGCGTTATTGAATTTAACTAAAGGTAAATGAAACACATCGAATTCAAGTATTGTAGGTCTGGCTCGGTGTTTTATTTTCAATTCCAAAACATAAGAAAATAATTGTCTACCTCAGGCATAATTCTAATGCACTTTCATTGTGTAGTGATTGCGCAATAGTTATTACCTACCTACAAAGTCTTGTGCTGTGAAAATCTAATCCATATAGCTATATCCATACATAGAGTCACGCTTAGTTCTCAGAGGGGTAGGCAGAGACAATTGACCTCCACTTACTATATACCTAAGCGTTGGATATTATTATTATTATTTAATTTCACATTTTATTGAATTATATCAAGGAAGATATCCTTCTCTCTAGTCCTAAAATTTAGAAACAAATAAAATGCTTGATAGTAATATACTAAGTTGTGCGAGTGTACATTTTACATAGAGTGGCTGTAATCCGGCCTCTTTTGTCAGTTCTAAAACCTTTATACAGTTTTAAAATAGAAAAAAAAAAGAATAAAATGTTCACTTGTTTTTTTTTCAATTATTTGAACATCGTCGTAAAAGAACTGCATCTTAATTATTTAACATCGCACAAAGGCAACAAAATAATGATACAAAGAAGAACTTACTAGCTAGCCGTCATACAGCAAAATTTCAAGGTATAATATTCATTATTAGAATTAACTTATAGACGGTTGAGAATATTGATCTGTTAGCTGTACATAGTAATAAAAGTGGTTGATAAAAAAATCCTGAAGTTTTCTGCTTTATGACTTCTTTCTCCACGTGTGTTACTTACGACAATAGTTTTTGTAACTTGCATAGGAATTTATATTCCAACAAGGTAAATTATATTTACACACTTATCTCTAAGTAGTTTTTAAATAGGTAGCTATTGCAAAGTGCACTTGGGAAAGTCTATTTTTGCCGCGTAAAGATGAACAAGGCCTAAATATTCTTAGAAATTGTGTTTGAAAATTCTTCTTTCCCTCATAAAGGTCCAAATCTTGATTATATACGTAGGTTACATTTTTAAAAATGTTTGTAATGAATTGTATTTAATAAAAAAATACAAGCGCAAGCAAAAAAATAATTGAACAACAAGCTTTGAACAGTTTTTACTGTTTGTGTTTTAGGTGTGAAATTGTTGCGTGGAAATATTGAAAGTTATTCCGACTGTGTTCACTGCGAGCCAACTGTGTTCACTGCGAGCCAACTGTGTTCACTGCGAGGAATGTTTCTTTTTCAAATATTGAAAGTCTATCTAAATGTAGGTACGTACCTTATGCTTCTTTACTTCAGAATTGGATCTTTCATATTGATATTCCACTGTTTTTTATTTGTAACTATCTGAATGCCACCGCGGTGCTGGTTACCCGCGTTTATTGTTGTAAATTGCGAGTAACGCCGCGAATCTTGCCTAAGTTATTTCCAGAGATTATCCGGAACAAATAGACAGACAATAATTTTAAAAATTGCATTTTGGATGTCAGCACCGTATACACTTACATATCGTGTAAAAAACTGTTCATTTAATATTACAGACAGACACTCCAATTTTATTTATTTGAATGAACAAATATATCGTGAGCCATAACCTTGCAACGTAAGTGTTTTGTCAACATGTTGAGTTTCACACATCATTTACTCAAGTTTATTGACCACATCTCAAAGCAAATTAAGCTTCACAAGTCATAAATGTATACTATACTTTCTTGTATTCTACCAAAGTATGTTACAAGGCCTCCCTACATTGACATGCACAGAATTTTATAAAGGTTTGGAGTTTTCTTTATATATAGCTTTCCACAGGTTATAAATATCCGTCGCACATGTTTAGTTGTATTGCATAGTAATAGTGTTTTACATTTTGCGATTTTAGATTGCAACAGTAAGAACACAAAAGAAAAACGAACTGTTAACCAACAACAACATATTGAACTGGTGAGCAAGGATTGTTTCACTAATATATCAAGAATTCAAGGTAAGTAATGTATTTTGTTATAATATGGCAAACACGTAGATAGAGGCAGTTGATATAAACCTTAGAATTCGTACACTCTAGGACTCGTTAATAAAAAAAAAAACATCGTTATGGACAAAAATGTTTAATAAGTCTTACGATCAGTTTACATTAAGTACTGTTAATTATCAACTAGTATATACAAATCTTAATAATAAATTCTTATTTAGTTATAGCCTTGTTTCAGCTAGAACTAATCTAGTTTAATAAAGTTCTGTAAACTTCCATTATTTTATTAAATGGAGTATTAAAAACCACAAACTATGATATTACTTTTGCGACTTATTTTCTTAATTATGGCCCATACAACGTTTGGTAGTAGGAATAATAACTTCTAATGAAATAAGATTTATATAATTTCGATTTTACTATATACAAAATTTAAGTAGATTTTTTACACTAAATTATTTTCTTCAAAATTGTGTATTTCATAATCATGGAGTAATATAGTAATCCACAAAATAAGTATCTCAAACCCGAACTAACATCAAGTGCATTTTAGAAAAAATAATATTTAGAAGACAAAACTCTTCTAAAATTGTGGTAATCGTCAGATACCACTCAAAGCTAATGTATTATGTATTGCACAGAGTGAACAATAAACATGGCTCGAGGTTGTGGTTACAATTTATACATATTACTTTAAGTACTTGCTGTTTTAAACCATTCTTTATAATTTGCAATACTTTATGATCAATTGATTTTATTATCATTTATTAATTCACTAAATGTACGAAAGTTATAAGTTCTGACAACAAAAATTATAATAACTATAAAATAAACTATACATATTACTATCAAGTTCATAAAATTGTGATGAATCGTGCTATTGCTTATTTAGGAAAGAGACAAAAAATAAGTATTACATTAAGTTAACAAGTAATTCTTACATCATTCTCTTTACCTCAAGTCACAGTAAATTAATTAATTCCATTATTATCTAAATTTAAAAAATGGCAGTATTTGTTTAGGGTAATATTTTATACGATAGATTAAAAGTAGTAGAGCTATAGTGTGTACATACTATTTTTTGCGAAGTAGATAAATTTAAATATACCTTAAAACTTGCAATAAAAAAATGCCTTAAAACTTGTTAGTATGATGCATAAGAAAGAGAAAGCTGTTTCTTTCACTAATTCGTTACAAAGTTCAAGACATAAATATTGAACTTTGAAATGAAAACCTGAAAGTTGACAATGATTATATCGAGAAAATTTAAATGATATCGTTACAAGCGCGTGAATGAAAATTAATATATCATTTCATAGAAATGGTTGAGAAAATGGAAGTAGTCATTTAATCGTTATATGTATATAGACTTGGTTGAGGGTTTAGACTGTATAACTAGGCTATTCAATACAGCTGTATTAATAAGACAAAGTTTAAATTTAGAACCTATTATTATGTGAGTATTGTATCATAGAAGATTAGTTTTAAAAGTTAGAATTAAAGTTGCAAATATTTATAATTAAAAAAAAAATAGCTTTAATCTCTAATAAAGTAAATGACATCACTAAGTTTCATTCAATTAATTGAAAGCAGTAAATGACTTTAAACTTATTTCTGAAAGTATAATAGGCAGTTAGATTTTTTGTGTGCAATAACTTTAATGGCTACGCAACAAAAATTACTCTCGTTACCTCCGTTTAATTAATTAAGTAATTCATGGCTCAGATATATCACAACCATATATTACGCTGTAACGATGTCATATACAAATAAACGAGATGTTATTACACTACTTTTAGCTAGTTTTCTTGTAACAGAAGGGTTTTTTTTTTTTTTAGTTATTATCAAATACTCCATATAGTAATTTAATTATCTAACTCCTATGTATCTTAATGTAGACGAATGTAAATGAATGATTGAGTAAACGTTTTAAAAGGTGGGAAATTTCATAACGCTAGATAAAACGAACGTGGACATGATGGGTCTAGAAAATAGTTTTGACTAATAAAAGTTGGTGCATTATTTGTATATTTGATAAAGGAGGTAACCGACAAAGTAAGTGAGACGTCGTAATTACTTTTAAATAGTAGGGATACATGTCTACACTATCCTATCTGCCATTACAGTCAACTTAAACGAAGCATAATAGACAATATATTTTACTTATAAGCCATAAAAATGAAATTGAGATTCATTCGCTATTAAAATTATTTGAAGTGTATGCTGCATCATAGCTATATGTATAGTAACACCTAATACATCTAAAGGTGTAATACCGTATAATTCTAAAACCTACTAAAGCAAAAATTCGATGGAAACATAGAATTGCATTAGAATGATTCCAATGTTATTAGGCTTACTATTTATTTATAAATATTTTTTTATTAACTAGGAATGAAATTTAGTCTTATTCATAAAGACAGATAGTGAAAATTTTGTCACGGATATATTATGTTTCTTTTGCAAAAAAATGACGGTATGTCATTTTTATTATTTTTACTTAAAGAAATACGTGAGCTGTGTTTATATTCTAAATGAAATTCCAAAGGGAAATTCAATATTGGTGTGTCAAAATTATACGTCTTACCAAATTGATCTTCAAAAACTTGTAATATCTACACATTTGAGAATTAATACAAAAGCTTTTCTCTTAACATAATACATTGATTTTATTTAATATTTATAAATAATTTCTAGTTCAATTCAGATTACGATTTAATAAAAAAAAACTAAGATAATATTTACAAAGTCTTGCATTTGATTTCAGACTTCCACACAGTTATATAACTATTTTTAGTGCTTAGTCTCGGTGGAATACATGCTTAAAATGTATTTATTCTTCTATCTCATCGTGATTTCTAAATATGACTAATAGTCTAAAAATCTTATAATATTATAAAATGAGTGAGATGTTATAATACAATGATTACAATGGTTTTCAGTAAAGTAAAAAAATGCGATATAAATATAAAATCTACTGCTGTATATAAATCTGTTACAGCAATAGATTTTAATGAATTGACAATTTTTTCTTAAAGGCTACAATAGAGTAAAATATGATGAATTAGTGCATCTGAATTATTCATGCGCATTTAATTCACAAAGGATCAATACAATCCGTCTATAATAGACTTAGTGAGTGCAATCTGCATATAAAGATTGACTACATTATACGATTTAAAGAAATAAAATTAAGGAGCCTACGATTTGTTACGAATGGTTGGTTACGGTGTCGTTTTAATTAAAATTTAACTCAACATAATTGAAACTAAATTTAAATAAACTACAAACGGTTACAAATATAAAAAGAAATATACAGTCAAATAGGTTTTAGCACATCTGTTGTTGAACTTATACAAATATCGATTCCAGAGACAGAACCATCAGATATATGCTGTATCTACTAAAACAGAACAACTTCAAATTGATGTTAATTAAAAAATGAAGTGAATAACAAAATAATTTCTTGTGATGAGGTTTTCTGTAAAATTATTTTGTTGTAATGCGCAACTTATTCGCAATAAAATATTTAAAAGATTACCACCATACCTTCAGTTTGAATTTTGTCGTTTAGAACGGGTATTATACTCTGGACTATATACTCGCAGTCACGTTTAGACTAATAGTCTAACCGTGACTGCGTATAACACGTATATGCAACAAAAAAGTATGTAATTAACATTCATAATAGGAAACGAGCCCGAGAACAGCCCTCACAGCAAAATCTTCCAAGGAGTAAGAAGAGAACTGTACGAGTGCTGTACTTTAAGATCTGTAGTTCATGTGCTAATACACATAGTTCTATAAGAGTAGATTCGAATTCGTTGATTGCCGAGAAGAAACTGTCTACTAAATGAAACGCTTTTTATGGACCTCTCTTTAAAAAATGTTTTGCTGTAAGCTACTGACCGTGTCATTTTCTTTCACTCTTTACATAGAAAGGAACCTATGGAAAATATGAAGTATAGTTTAAGTGTATTATATGTCTCTAAAATACTTATCAGTAAATATTTTTTTACAAAACGTACGTACTTAGTATATTTACAGTTAAAATCGTGACTGTGTAACTTTGTGTTCAGACAATTATTTGCTTTATGTAACATAAGATATAGTTCTTACATAGAGATACTAAAAGGTAATTGTTGCTAATATTGTCCTCCTAAATCGATCGATATCGAATTGTTTATCTAGTATAAAAAGTAAAATCTAGTTTTCATGTTATACTTATAGAAAAACCTCTTCCAGTACCTCGATTTGTACTTACCACTAAGAATAAGTAAACCAATGTTTTACCTATTTTAAACACAGTATGTGTACATATATGTTCATATTTATCGTCCTGCATGAACCCTAAATAGAACAGGTAGCTTTTGTAATGTAATGTGCTTAGTATTGTCAATTGTAAATTTAAGGTTCATGAGAATAAAAAATAGTAAAAATATATGCATCGGATAACGGATACCGAAAAGGATAACTACGATTTATTCTTAAGGTTAGAGAATACGGATTCTAATATGAATATGGATAAAAAGTTACTGATCTGATGATAAAATTCATTTATCCACCTTCTGTTGTAATAAACAAAGTAAAAGCAAACATATCTTCCATTCCACCATATATTTTTACAAAAAATTCAACGATTGCATATGCATAGAAGAGTATGCATATTTGTCAATTGCAATAATTAAAAATTAATTCCTTATTACCCTAAAATTATTGTAATTACTCTGAATTACCGCACTGCGTATCAGTCTCGAAGTTAATTATTTTTCAACAAACACGAAAATTTCAATATAAAATAAAATTACGGCCATTATAGGACTTAACTGTAAAAACTGTAATTTTCCTAACATCTCTGATGTTCATATACATAATCCAGTCATTATCAGACCACGTCTCGGGACAACGGAATAAGGCATTTGGGATTTTGTGATATTCATTTCGGCTCCGTACATTGTTGGCATATTTAAATCTGGTCACGATTTCCAACAAGGAACACATTGTTTTAATGTCGTTAAAATGAAATGAAAATAAATAAAAAGGATTGTTTTCATATTATTTTTGTAGGCTTTCACGAGCTGGAATCTGAATTCATTTTTTACAACACAAAATGTACAACAAACTCATAAACTCGGAGCACGGTGACATCATATTAGAGCCATATTACGATTATGCATAAAACAATACAATGTAGATTAAAATGAGAAAAGGGATCTTATAAACCTTTGCAATCGGCGTTTGGTGTAATTAAATAATAGTTCTAGTAGACGTACGTACCCAACGTATCGAGCCGATCACTTGCTAAATTATTAATTTTGTTTTCAGCTTCTGCTTTGAAAGCCTTTCTAGTTTTCTCTAAAAAAGTGTCATTCGTTTTCGTAAATGACACTTTAGAGAAAACCAAAAAGGCCTTCAATTCTGTAATATTTCTATGAATTGTAAATCGCTGACAATAATGTTTAATTAAAACGACTCATCTTCACTACTTAAATTTTCGATTGTTTCGTAACATTAACCTTTTTACATTAACAATAAAATTATGTTGTAAGTCATTTTTGTTTCTAAATACACAGATGACAGCAATCGCAGTGACATTATCATTGAAGCTTTGTGAATGGAATGATATACTACATAAAAAAATATTTGTGAAAAATAAAGTCATTGCTTATACTATTTCTCAAATTTTCCTTACATTATTAAGTATTACACAATTTAAAATATACCAATTTTATGGCCACTTAAATATAATACAATATTTGTAAAAGAATTTGCCATTAAACGGATGCTTTCACTTCGCAAACTTTATTGCATCATGTATTTGCATAGTTCGTAATATAAACACCAAAAAGTGATTTTAACGGAAATATCAAAGGGCCGATTTTTGTTGTTTTCCTAATAATCAATTAAACTTCAATTAGCAAATACTGTTGATCAGTTATCGTATTCGTAATGTTCTTATTGAACATGATGCAATAAATTAATGTTTCCTTATTCGAATAACGTTTAATAATATAAAATATCAAGAGGCATATTAAAACGCGCGATAGGTGTGTATAGTTTCTCGTCAGTCAAAGAATTACCAAAAAAAAGTTTTTACATCAACATCACGAGCTACACGTTAAACAGCGTTATTCTCTGGCAAAAACCACTTATTTGTTTCCCTGTATAAAATATTTCAATCGATATATCACATATATGTGGTTGGTACTAGCTGCACTTGAAACTTTACTGCAGTTACATTGGTGCGCTTGTAATCGCTCGCACAGAGTTAGTAGTGTAGGTGGGGCGGGATTCACACGATGATCTCGCGGATGACGCGACGCGACCGCGAGTTGGGCGTAGAGTAGCCCGACTCCAGCGACTCGTCGTAGCCCAGCGACATGTGCAGCGGCTTATCTTCTCCGCCGCCTTCCTCCGCTCCAACCCGCAGTCCGTACTCCGGCAGGCCGCTTACTTCGTGGTATGGCGACTCTGTTGAAAGTGTAACCAGTACAGTCATCCATTCAATTTAACCGGCTCCGGTTCAGAAGAATCAATAATCAACACACCTAAATACTCGAATTCACTATTTTTTTAAATACACTCAGAAATTTTTATCATGTTATGACTAAATTACTTTATGAATAAAAAGGAAAATGGTGTATGATGTGATGTACATTCACTTACAACAATAAATTTGATAATGGCACATTGAAAAAACATTAAATTAAAAATCTAAAAACTAAAGGTATTTAAATTCTGTTTGGTTAATCATTGATAGTGTTGGCTTTTGAGAGGGCTCAAGAGAGGAAGTCCGTGCCCAACAGTGGGGCGTTATCGGTTGTTGTTGGATCTTTGATAAACTTATAATTATTAACTTACCAATATGTTGGTCCATACGTTTCTTGGGCTTATGCACGGAGGCGTAGGGGTCCGAGCAATATTCCTGGCGAGAGGGAATCTGTGCTGCTCTCATGTCATAATCAGCGGGTGGTGCAGCTTGGCTAGCATTAGGTAAGTGAGAGTAATGCGCGTAGTCGTCGATGTTCCTGTAGCCAGCATGAGAAATGGGATCGTAGTCGTAATTGCTCTGTCGGTCGAGGACTTGGTGCGAATTTAAAACTACAACATTGTTGGCTGTTTGCATCTTCATCTGCCACAGAGAGTCCTGAGAGTTTACGCTGCCCCCGTTATTGCTATTGGTGTAACTGTTTTCTATGAAGCCCATGTTCCCTGTGAACAATCAAGTTATTATTCTGCAGGACAAACCTGAAATGTGGCAGCATACAGTCATGCAAAGCATGCATTCCTGTTTTTTGATGTTTACCTTTTGTGGCGACTGAAGTTAGTCCTTAATGATAGCACAAGAGAAATAAATAAACATAATATAATGCAAATCAAAGAAATTAATATAATAAATATGTTTTGTACATTTTATGTTATTAATGGATGTGAAAGAAAATATATTTTAAACTAAAATTACAGAATATAACTTTTTAAATTACTTACAATCCGAATTTGGCATGGTTTGTCCTAGATGAGTTTGTGTATGCGGTGGGACATGGTAGGCGTACCCGCCTGTGGAGCCATATTTTGGTGATTTGGAGTCATCTATAGACAATGCCAAGTCCATAGAATGTTCTAGTGCCTTGTTCTCCATACCTGTATTGGGATAATACGGCGGTGGAGCTTGATTTTGTGGTGTAACCTTAGATGGTCTCATTGAATCCATTTCGTGGTCTTTTGACCTATCTTTCTTCTTAGGTCTTCGCCGGCACTGGTAAATTAAGAATAACAATCCCACGAAAAGGAGAACAACTGATGCTGTTACAAATATTCCCACAATAGCTGCCGTTGTACTACCATAGGATTCTTTGATGTACGATGGTCCAACTGTTAAAAAAAGTATACATTTAGTTGTAAACTTTCCAGGTAAAACTACATTGATTGAATCACTATCTTATTGCTACATATGTATGGCTATGAAGTATAAGGGCCAAATAAAATTCATCTGTTTATGATATGAAAGGTGTGAACTAATTATTTCATATTTAAGTTTGAAAATATATTTTCTAACTTTCTTATGAACTTTAGAACGTTGATTGCAAGTATCAAGTGGTAGAGAGGTAAAGTTACTTCATAGTCTTACTATAAGTAAACATTAGTAATGTAGCAAACTTACTCTCAGCATCAGTATATTCACTGCACACGTCTTCATTAAGTTCCAGACAGAGTTTGAGTCGTATCTTAGGCTCATTTTCATGAGGCACATCTGTTGAGTACCGCGTGGTCTTGCGCATTGTTTTGCTAGGCAGTTCCACAGTAGCTTCTTGGACTGTTGCTACGGCTCCCGATAACCGGAGATTTACTGTATTTGTTACCTATTAAAGTAAGCAGTCTTGAATTAGCCACCTGGATTATAGATAATAAAAATAAAAACCTAAAATTCCCTACTTGTATCACGTAACTCATAACGTAAGTATGACTACTAGTAGTAGGTAGGTACGTAGAAATTACGTAAGAAAAAACAATGTAACATAATTTTAATGTACAAATATATTTTGAGTATTCATACATTTTTAAAGACTCGTAAGGGAATTTATTGTTGAACACAAATCTTGTTATCTTCGTGTTGAGATGATCGTACAAAATGCAGATGTTGTAGATTATATTATTAAGTATTATAATATGCGGTATATTAATAGGATTGAAATTGGAACTAGTGTAGATATTTGAGGATGAAAAACTCGGAAACCATTTTTTTAAACAAGAGCTATAAATAAAATGTAAAAATTGTAAAAATTCTAGGAACGTGTCTATTTTCTATAACTTACTACAAAAAAAATCGTAAGGTTTCCTGCTTGTCATTTTGTTTAAATTATTTGAAGTAGGTAATTGTAAATTGGTGTTATTATAACAAGAGTCCAGCAAACTTGTAATGCTGTTTGATGTTTAGATATTATTAATGTGTATACTCGTAATTAGTCAGTTAAATATTCATAAATTCTTAGAAACATATCACGTACCAACAATTTTATATCAGATACATACAGACAAACTAAAGTAAAAAGTCATAAAGTAGTATTGTTTAGGTATTAAAATTAGTTAATGTGTAGAAATATGTATGTATCTCTAAATCAAAAGCATCAGGTAAAGTCTTGTGCTCGTGATAAATAATATGAAGTTAATAAAATGCAAATGTTGTAGATTATAAAATTGATCGTTCGTGTGGTGACGGATTAAGAATACAAAGTGTCACGACCCCTATTCATTCCATGGGTGTCGTAAGAGGCGACTAAAGGAACAAAAATAAGCAGCTAACATCACTGCCAAGGAAGGAATACTTGAAACAAACCCTTTACCAATCCGTCTGACCAGCGTGGTATAGTAGGCCAAAACCTCCTTTCAAAGGAGAGGCCTATGTCCAGCAGTGGTCTGTTAAAAGCTGTTGATGATGATGAATAAAATTGATAAGAACATAAAAACAAATTTACCTCCCATACAGATGAACCACTCGTACCAAATATGCCTTCCACAACTCCCACTAGAGATAGACAAGTAGGAGTGACTGTAAAAACAATATTTTGCGTGCTTGGGTCGTAAGTCACCTGTTCAGGCGAATTGATTTTGTTCACCTTTGTTGTCACCGTGATTTCGTTAGAGTAATTACTCTGACCTTTTGTATTAACAGCTTTCACCTGTAGTTAAAAATGTAAGTTATGATAAAGATTGTATAGTTTCAAAACACTAAATTTTGTGCGCATTTTAAAGCGTGTCGAAAACCATAGCGACGGCACAATGCGAAAGACATATACCTAGTTTTAATAAACTAACGGCGCGCGCCGGATGATTTACCTTGAAAACAAATGTGAGATGCTGTCGGTAGCGATAAGAATGAAAACAAAGAAATATATAAGTTAATAACCGTAGTTTGAACAAACGACTAAAACAAATCAGTGGATGATAATTTTTCTGAAAATGTTTACTAATAAGTTAGTCACTTAGATATTAACTTTTCGACAACATAATACTTACAGAATACATTGAAACGTTGTTTTAATAAAAATGTAATTTATGTTTTATGTAAAATTTCTCTCTTTTCTATTAAATTATTACAAATACACTTGGTTAACTCATAATTCACGTTTTGATTTTGGTATGTTTCTCGCAGCCAACTAGCTTATGTAGCCGCTCAATCAAAAGCCTAGCCTCATCAAGTGATATCACTACTAGCACATAAATCTGTATTTTAGATTAGGTTTTTAGTATATAAATAATATCTATACACCTCTTCACTAAACAGCGCTATGCAATCAATTCTTACCGCTACACAGCTCAGTAGAGGTTAGGCTGTTGATTGAAAGGAAAGGCTAATCCAACTAGTTGGCCGCGACATTACTAACATGTGCAATTGAATAATATAACATCAAATATTTTAATGTTCATCCTTATTTTATAATGAATCGGTTTGTTGCTTAAAGAAAATGTTTTTAATTCAGATACATTTTAATGGAAATGTGATGACAATATTGCATGTGAATTAGATACATTTTCTTTAATTAAAAGTAAAGAAATGATGCATCTTTCTGATCAGTTACTATGAAAAAAGAAATATGCGATTATTTAGTATAAATGTTTAAAAACTGAAGTATACGTATAACTTACTTTGAACGAGTACGTGTTGTGCTGATCGAGTCTTGTGACATTGCAAGGGTTTGCCCGTCCGCAGTCGTACTCCATCCAGTCGAATTCGGTGTTTCGATCAGTAGCGCAATGTTCAGAAGTCGTGGCTCCCGCACCCGCCCCTCTAAGCGACACGCGACGGTACCGAATAAAATATTTTGTACTTGACAGCCCCCCTTCGAATCCAGCTTCCCATTTTAAAGTAATAAACGTCGAGCCTACTTTCTGACTCTCTAGGGAACGAGGCGATTCGGGCGCACCTTTAGGCTGCAGTTTTATCTGCGGCCTTATACTTCCTAGTGAGTTCTTAACTTTGCAATAGTAATCACCGTAATCTTGAGGTTTAACCGTTTTTATTTTTAAAATGCTAAGGTATGAGTCGTTATTATCGGTTGTAGTATTTATTTCATAGTGTCCATCAGATGACATTTGCAATGGAGCTGTGTTGGAACCGTAAAACCATTGGAACTCTGGTTTCGGATACGCTTGAACCCTACATAGTATTTCGGCACTTTCCATTACATCATATGCTACTTTTTTTTGTTGTCGAATCGATATTGGTTCATCTGAAATACAAAAATTATAAAAGTTATAATAAACTCTGTTCAAAGCTAGTCCAAAAAAAGCAATGTACTAATTCCAATGCAATAACGTTTTATTATTTATGATAATATTCTTAAATGCCATTATTTACTTACGTTGTATTCGAAGATGCATTGTCGACTCAACCTTTTTAACTTCGTTTTCGAAAGCGCATGAGTACAGTCCTCGATCATCCGGTAATAAGTCGTTAGTATTAGTCCGCGCTTTTCCTCGAAATTTCAGAGAACTTTGAACATTATATACAAGATTTCTACTCTCAGTGATATCAGTTTTCACTTCGTACAAATTAGTATCTGGCTTAATCTCAGCGTTGTCCTTGAACCATTTGACATTAGGACGCGGTTTTCCGAGTGCACTACAAGTAACCGAAAAATCTTTTTCTCCAGCATCTTTCGTCATGTGGGTTGGTAACTTTGTTTGAAAGCGTGGGGGTTGATGTACCTCTAATGTAACCGACGCAAGATCGCCATGCCCTAACTCATTAGTGGCCTGACAGTGATATACACCCTCGCTCCCTAAGTGTGCGCTCGGTATTGAATATTGACTGCCTGTAGCGAGCACTGCTGGTTTGGTATCTGAGGGTTCGTTATTTCTAAACCAGCGGTATTGTGGCGCTGGCCATCCTGGTGGTTTAGCACTACAGGTTAGTGTGACACCGGCTCCTTCTTGAGCAACAGGACGGTCTGGGCTAATTTGTGCACGCCCAGGTTTATGTCGCACTAGTACGGCAACAGATGCGCTGCTTTCTTTGTTTTTGCGTTTTCCGTTACTGGATGATATAACATTAGTAGCTTTGCAAACATAAGTACCTGCCACATCGGCATTTACTTTAGATAACGAAAGAGTATTTCCACTTTGGCGAAATTCAGGTATTCCTTCCTTTGTCCATTCAATGGAAATAGGTTCAGGATTTGCAGAAACTTTGCAGTGAATTTCCACATTGCCACCTTCTTCGGCCTCGTAAGTCTTAGATTCAACAGTAACGGTGGGAGGGAAAAGCACATCGAGATACATTTCTTTCTCCCCTGAACGGCCTAACCCATTGTTAGCACTACAAGTGTATTTGCCAGCATCTTGCACTGTCACACCTTGAATTGTATGAGTAAAGGAGTTTGAGATATGTTTGCCATCTCTAGTCCATTTTACTGAATTTACTTTTGGCTTAGCATCAACTTTACACTCCATTGTGGCCACTCCGTCAACTTCTACTCTTAAAGGATTTTCAGGCGCTACTTCAACTCGTGGAAAATCTGTAACAAGGTATATTTTAATTATTTGCAAATATTTTAATTGTATCTTACATACAATTATTATTTAATATTTTATTACATACAATATTACATACAATAATTATTATTTAATTGATTATTCCAAAAACATTAATTTATTTTGTAATACGATAAAACACATTTATCAATAAATGTATAAAACTAATATTTATCATTTATAACAAAATGTTTGGGTAGTTACTTAGGTAGTTTGTATTCTTAAGCGCTATAAAAAGAAAGCGGATGTGATGATCCGTTTGCTGCACACCAATTATACATTTGTTTACAGAATCTGTCAGATTAAATACATGCACTGTTCGTATTTACGGTGCGTATGCTTCATCTGGTAAGATGTTGGTTGCTTATTCAGGCCAGGCCAGTTCATAATAAACAATATCCAGATGTTACGCGGAAATGCAAGAAATTATTTAGGATAAGCTTGTCTTCTATTTAAATTTTTGAAATAGCCTGGTTCGCAAACATTTACTATGCATACAACGCAATAGCAGTACTTCTCACATTAAAGTAATAAGTACTGCTACAGATATAAGTTTAATATTTATACATAGATTGTAATATTACAGATTACACTAAATCAAATGTGCTATTATCTATAACACATTACCATAATCAACAATTCAAAACGTCCCACTGTTGGACGTATGTGGCTGTGGCACTGCTAAAATGCTTTTTCCTATTTTTTCTTTATTTATATATTATAGATGCTCGCCAATAGTTTCCTAATGCTCTGTGAGAGTCCAGACACATTTACATATATTTTATCTATAATACAGATGCACAAAATTAGGTTAGTATTGGCAGATGAATTTCGCCTTTCACAGGATCCTAAAAGAATTTGTTGAATTCAAGGAATGTTTGTATGTAGGACAAAACAAGTATGTACTACAAAATATGACTACTTTTTTAAATAATAGTGTACAAACTTCATACATATCGTTATATGTATGTATGTATGTACAATTTTTTTAAGTATACTTAAATACAAATGGTTTTGCCTTTTGCGTTATCTTCTATACCCGCTTGAGTGATATATCAAAAACGCTTAAACTAAACATTAGATATATAATATTTAGCTCAACTGCCTACACAGTTCTTTATTATTTCAATTTGTATATAGAGAAATAAATAAATTGTTCCATTAAAATTGAATGAAATGAAGTTATTAAATAGTAAATATTACTACTACATGAAGTTATTAGTGCTGTTGAGTATTTTGTTTCTAATTTATCAGCATTTCGATCACAATTTTGGCTAAAACAAACCCTTTACCAACCCGTTTGGACAGCGTGGTATAGTAGGCCAAAACCTCCTTTTTAAGGAGAGGCCTATGTCCAGCAGTGGACTGTTAAAGTCTGTTGATAATGATGATGAAACAAAATGATCTGTTAGAACTACAAATCAGCTTTTCTAGAACAGCTAACGAATGACTTAAAAGAATCAGCAGAGCTCATATGTCGAGTTTAAAGAAGCTTTGCTTTAGGACACTGTTGCGGCGTTTGACCTGGGCTCATCCATTGCATTTTTCGCTTACGGTTATCGTAATGAATCCACTTTTCACCACATGACACAATTCGATCCAACATTCCTTAATTTCTGTATCGATTTAACAAGGAAACACAAGTTTCAACTCGCTTTTTTTTCTGCAGATCAGTCAAAGCATGAGGCACCTATTTTTCATATTTTTTTATTTTATTGATTTAACGTAAATGAGACAATATTGTAGATAAGGTAACGTTAAACCATGCCGCTTATTCCTGAGTAGTTTGACTCGGATCGGCTTCCACCATCTCTTTCAATTCATTGTTATTGACATGTGTTGGCGGTCTTCCACGTGGTTCGTTCTTCTAATCAAAATTTTCATTACGAAAGCGTTTAAACGAAAATCGCAAGGTGCGTTCATTAGCAGTGCCCTCTCCAAACTCATCATTGATATTGCGAGCTGTTTCTGCAGCGTTAGTTCCGCGTCGGAACTCGTATTCAAAAATCACTCGAATTTTCCAATTATCCATCTTTCTTGTCTAAGCTGAATAAAGAAAAACAACTAGAAGTCGATAATAGAATGTTGTACATTTTTTAAAAGAAGAATCTCATAGGTACGATTTGAAAGAAGTTTCACTCAAAAATCTCAAACCATAAAGGTTCTATGTCAATTCGAAGTACCTATCACAATTAAACGGTAATTTCATACTTTAACCCCTATTACAACAGTTCATAGATATTAAATTACAAACAGTCGTGTCGTATTAACACCACCAATATATGCTGCATATTAAATTTGGAAACAGTTTGCTCGACAATATTTGTACCTGAAAGATACGTACACTAAAATTATTTTAATCGGTTTAATTAAAGGTTTGTGTCTTTCTAATGTACTGCGTACTCTCTACCGATTGAAGAAATAAGTTCTGTCAGAAAAATTCAATTCAATGTATAATTAAATTTAATTTGTAAGAGATCTTTATAACACGGTCCTTTTTGTAATCTTGTTTCGTTTTTTATATATATCTGCCAAAATGACTACACAGACTGTTGGAAAGCATGCTTGGAATCTATAAGTAGTGGAATTATTATGAATATTTCTTGCCACTAATACCAGCACTACTGATATTGTTTGAACAACA
The DNA here is from genome assembly GCA_932526445.1 of Phragmatobia fuliginosa. Taxonomy (NCBI): domain Eukaryota; kingdom Metazoa; phylum Arthropoda; class Insecta; order Lepidoptera; family Erebidae; genus Phragmatobia; species Phragmatobia fuliginosa. The sequence continues at coordinate 5,337,280 of OW052064.1, read as the reverse complement.
ACTACGAGTAAAATCCACTTTCTACAGAACTTAAAACTAGTATTTACGATATCCATATTTCTTCGTGCCTTGTCTAGATCATATTTTAAATAATAACTCGTGAGCGGAATTTACAGAAATATCATTAAATGCACTAAATGTCTTAGTTATCTATTATTGATACAATAAATTGCAAAATCTATAAAAATGTACCAATACCCACTGAATGTCTATATATATATATATATATATATATATATATATATATAAATTTGTCATCGAATCGAAACTCAAACTTTCATAACCAAAGAAGAGTTATGAAACACACTTTTCCTTTTTAACATTTGAGATTAATTTGCATTAAATTTAAATAGACAATTCCTTACTTAACACATCGGTTCATCTCATGATTGTATTTATGTTTCCAATTATAATATTGGGTAACCTTTAATAGTTTTTTAAGGACATAAAACGACTATTTTTATTTATTGTGTGATTTTTGAGGGCTCCGGGGACAAGGGTCCCTCATTAAGTAACGAAAACGAATACAAAGAGAGCATGCCAGCAAGAGCTTACTAAACAAAGCTTTTGTAAACATACAAATCGTAAACCCTTTTAGGGCCATATTTTAATTAATTCATTTATAATGTTAAATATAGATTTACTTCTAAAGTACGTTTTTCGGACAAAGTTAGTCAGATCTACGTGTAGTTGATATGCAATAATAGTTAAGTTTAGAAGTTATTAATTATTATAAATAAAATTATAAAAAGTACTTACAGTTGACACTAAGTTCAACTGATGCCTCAAGTTGCTGCCCTTCAGACATGGCTCTATTCCATACTACACAGCGGAACACTGCTCCATCATCTTGTCTCGTTGGTATCAGTGTGAGCGTGGCTACAGTTGGCTCCGAACGCGTCTTGGCGTGCACTATCGTTGCCTCCATGGGGTATGTTGAACCTTCCCGGTACCACCTAAGGAATAAAGAAAATGTTAAGTATTAGCGCAAAATATGCAGTCTAATAATAATTGACAACCTTAAATCAGCTACATCAAAAAGTCTATCCCTAAATCATAATTAGCGCCATTGTACAAAAATACATTAACATACGCAAATGTATTGTGTATTGCCGCAGAATCCTAGCAATTATACATGCACAATATGCTCCACTCTTAAGTATCAAAAGCATCGTGCCCATATTTATGTTAGATCCCCTCCTACAATAAAATTCAAACGGGAAAGTATCCTAAGTTTCACGTTCGTTGCGTCAAATTTAGTACGAGCAGTTGTTTGGATTTTCTTCTCCATTAAAGATATTTATTTATTTTTAGGGTGCCGTAGCCTAACGGCAAAAAACGGAACCCTTATGGATTCGTCATGTCTGTCTGTCTGTCTGTCCGTCCGTATGTCACAGCCACTTTTTTCCGAAACTGTAAAACTATGCTGTTGAAACTTGATAAGTAAATGTATTCTGTGACCCGCATTATTATTTTCACACAAAAATAGAAAAAAAAACATAAATTTTTGGGGCTCCCCATACTTGGAACTGAAACTAAAAAATTTTTTTTCATAATTGCATTTTCAATTGCATTTTGCATGCATTTTCTGCCAGTCGACCGGACTGGCAGAAAATGCCTAAGGCATTAAGTCCGCCGATGCATGTATTTGTGCATAAAGTATATAAATAAATAAATAATAAAATGGGTCGCTCCCCCTGTAACTTGTAAAATAAGAGTGTGATAAAACTAAACAAAATATATGATGTACATTACTTTGAACTACAAGATTTTTTATATGATGTTACTTGCTGCTACGGAACCAATACACTCTCACTTGGCAGCTTTTTAAAAAATCACTTTATGCCCAAAAGTATGTACAATATTGTACAATGACCGACTTAATGCTTTATTCATTCTGTAGCAGTCTACCGTAGGGTGGTGTGGAAATCCTCGAGTGGGCAGTGCGACAGCACAAATACATGCATCGGCGGACTTAATGCCTAAGGCATTCTCTGCCAGTCAACCGATTGGGCGATGCAGAGAAAAATGTGGTAGGTGCACAAAGGGGGAATCGATAAATTATTGTGATTTTAAAAGTAATACCATAAGTAATATAATACATAACATAATAAGTAATATACTTACAGAAACATACATATATAGGTCTATAATCATACACATACATACATATACATTTATATTTATTAATAATTCAAAAAAATAATCTTGACAAACTAGGACCCCGTCGAATCCACCAATTCACTCAATAAAAGTTCCTTTATCTGCCTTTTAAAAGCGTCTCGATTTCTAGCCATTCTGACCTCGACGGGAAGCGCATTCCACAAGTGAATAGATTGGACAAGAAACGAAGAACCCACGAAAGCAGTAGTGTGTGAAGGGCAAAGTAGGAGGAGATTATTAGCCGGACGAAGATTTCGGTTGTGATTACTGCACAACAGTTGTAAATGTGTTTTCAAATAAGTAGTAGGGGAAGGGGAATTGAGGATAGTATACAGGAAAGTGAGTGCGCGCATTTTTCTGCGTTGACGAATCGGCAACCAACCTAATTGGGAACGAAAGCTGGAAACGTGGTCATACTTACGAAGATTAAAAATGAATCGAATGCAGTTATTGAGAAGACGATCTAATTTGTTGAGAAGATCTGCATTCAGGTCATAATAGCACACGTCACCATAGTCGATCAAAGGGAAGATAAGAGATTGCACAAGCATTGTCTTAGTTTTCACGGGAAGAAAGTTTTTTAAGCGATATAGTGCTCTGAGGATGCCGGTGACTCTCTGGCATACATATGCGACTTGGTCACGCCAGCTCATAGTACAGTCGATTTCCAAGCCTAAGTCCTTCACTTTTCGACTGACCGGTATAGTGGTGCCATTCAAAATTATTTGAGGGAGCATTTCTAAATTGACCCTGTCCATTGAACGTCGACTGCCAATTACTATAGCCTGGCACTTAGTCGGGTTAATCGCCAATCCGAACCGCGCAGACCAGCTCTCGATAGTCCTAAGATCAGTGTTGATGTTACTACTAGCCGTCGTTATATCATCCACACTGGCCCGAGAATACAGTTGTAGGTCGTCTGCATACAGGTGATACGCACTGCGAAGTTCGGGACATAGGAGATTAATAAACATTGAGAAAAGCAAAGGAGAAAGTATACCGCCTTGAGGGACACCAGAGTCAACATCACACCATCCTGATGAGAGTTCGTCAACGCGGACGGACTGTTGGCGTCCCTGAAGATAAGCTGAGAACCATTCCAGCGCCTCAGGCGAGATCTTGAGATAGGAGAGGATGGCCAAAAGAATATCGTGACTGACGGTATTAAAGGCGTTCGAAAAGTCAACCAGAACCAAAACTGTCACCTTTGTTTCCTCCAAGGCTTCTCTAATATCGCCAGTCACTTTGAGGAGAGCAGTGGTAGTACTATGGCCGGGCCTGAAACCCGATTGAAATGGGCTTAGCAAATTATTTTTGTGGATGTAATCAGACAGCTGTTTATGTACGCAGGATTCAAGGATTTTGGAGAGGAAGGGAAGAATAGATATGGGCCTGAAGTGATTAGGAAGTGTGGGATTTGCGATTTTGGGTAAAGGAATTATGTAAGCTTTACGCCATAGTGAGGGAAAGGTACCGGAGTATAAGGAGTAATTAATGATGTGTGTGATTACAGGTAAAAGTTCTTCGAGAATGGTTATGATCATACGCCTGCTGATCTGATCACAACCCACAGCGTTGGATTTGATGGAGAGGATAGTCTTTTTGATCTCACCCTGTGCGACTGGAACAAATTGAAAAGACTTATTATTGGGTGAATTTAGGTTCGCCAAGTAACTGACCGTAAGATTTCTGGTTTGGTGATCCAAATGGGAGGATGTGGAGAAATGGCGATTAATATCTTCCAAACCAACAAATCCCGACCAGCCATCAGGCGCCTGTTTACCAATGCCTAGGGCTCTAAGGAACTTCCAGGTGTTGGCAGGGGAAGTACCAATAGGGTTGTCGTGAATATGACGGCGTTTAGCATTGCGTATCATCTGATTGCAGCGGTTCCTGGCACCTTTGTATAATTTCCACTTCTCATCTGTGCGGTCCTTTTTATGCTTACAGTAAGCCCTGTCTCTTCGCCTCATAGCTGAGAGGATCTCCTCAGTCATCCATGGAGCAGGTGGCCTCTTGAGTTTAATTTTTTTTATAGGCGCATGGGAGTCGTACAAGGCAAAAATCATTGCGTTGAAGGCTTCGACCTTATCGTCCAAATTAGAGGCTGTGGTTACAACATCCCAGTTAAGCTTTGAAGTATCGTAAGTATACCAAAGCAGCGCTTGTGCAATACTCTAGGGGGAGGTTTAGGGGAATTCAGGGCATAGGAAAGGAAAATTAAGTCATGGTTGGAAAAACCGGGTGCTGCAAGTTGACCGTGGTTACGGACAAGTGTTGGGACAGACGTGATTATCAAATCCAGCCATGTGTCTCTCCCCAGATTATTGTGGTGAGTCGGTTGAAGTGGTAAGATCTGCATATCAGCTGATTCGACAATCTGACAAAGTTTATAGGATCGTAGGGATTGGAGGGTAAGATCGGTGTTAAAATCTCCCATGATGACATGATGTGCATATTCTGACCCTAAAGATTCCAGTACCGTTTCAAGACTGGAGAAGTAATCAATAGAGGGAGGACAATAGACGACACCCAGGACCATCTTGATTCCTCTAACAAAGACCTCACTTTTCGACTGACGCAGGTTTTATTCGGGCATGGATGCTTCGAAAAGTACCTGCACTCGGTCGCCAGGAGGGAATTGAGTCCCGCCTGCCACCACTGCGACTGCAGTGAGGACACGGCTCATCACACGCTGGCGGTCTGCCCCGCATGGGCGACGCAGCGCCGGGCCCTCACTGCAGTCATCGGAGAGAATCTCTCGCTATCGGCCATGGAACGAACGACGGCGAGTTTTACCGCGATCGTGACCTTCTGCGAAGACGTCATCTCGCAGAAGGAGGGAGTTTTTAGTCGGTTCAAGTCCGACACACCGACCCGCCGAAGAAAACACCGGCGGGGTGAAAAAAAAGGTGGTGTGGAAATGAATGAAAAGGTGCACTAAATTTTTGTCAACAGCGATAAGTATAACAACACATTACTTACTATACACACTTACTTACTTTGCACTTTTACATACTTGTTAGACTGCGAAACGAGCTCTCCTTGCTCGTATTTTTACCATGAATGAGTCACGCACGACTGGGTGCTATTCTGATTTCTTGGGGAAGAACCTTTCATAGGACACACGCAGAGCTATGAGGGGGATATACCAGGAGGAGAATAAAAAAAAATAATTTAAAAAATATGTCACTGTGTGGAGCCATGGCGGGCGGCTAGTATCATATAAGCCTATTTCTCTACGAGATGATGGTCATTCCTATTCGTTATGTATCTTAATCAGCCTTCACCCTGACTTAAATTGAATCTGAACGATACCTAAACGAAATTTATTACCGCATTTATCAGCTTTTATCTTCCCCGTATGCCGTTACTAATGCGTTACGTAAAAGCTAATCACATAGAATGGAGTGGTGGATTACAAATGAGGTGGTGAACACTTAACACTAGATTCATCAAAACGCGAATGTCGATTGTTGATATGCATTGGAAATACAAACTGTCGAGTCATAAGAGTGAGAATAAAATATGTTATATAATATATAATCTACTAGCTTTCCGCCCGCGGCTTCGCCTGCGTGGAATTCGTTTATATCGCGCGACACGGTAAGAGTAGATTAAACAATCTTACATGATTTTATGTTTGATATTAAGGAACTTCAACACAAACTTTCGTCCTCTATTTCAAACCCTTTACCTTTCAAACCTTTATTTTCGCGATAAAAAGTAGCCTATGTCCTTTCTCAAGTTCAGTACTATCTTTAAACCAAATTTCATTAAAATCGGTTAAACGGTTTAGGCGTGAAAGCTTAACAGACAGACAGACAGAGTTACTTTCGCATTTATAATATTAGTAGGGATTAAAGTATGTGTGACATGCTATTACAATAATAAGAATCATTTGATTACTATTTTCAGATATTTATCAATAATTACTTTTCATCGTTACATCGATACCCTTGTCAATATTAACTACGTCTGGTTTTTCAGTAACAAGTACTTCAGTGTAAAGTATTTAAAGGAACCGCTGAACTCATTCGAATAAAGTTTACAATTGAGATCCTTTGTTACCTGAGGAAGGACATAGGCTACCATTTACCGTGATAACCGACATACACGTGGACGGAGTCACTGTCATATGCTAACTTTTATATATTTCTCCAACACGTTTGCGTTTGCTCTTCAACAAATATTTACTTACCATTATTTTCAGATAATCACAGATATACGAGTGAATAAATAAAGTCCCCGAGGGCAATGTAACGGCGGTAATAATTAGCCTACGATTCGGGGAGTAGTTATTAATTACTTTTATTTCTCAGAACTTTAAGCAATAATCTGTAAAGTTCTTTATCGAAAAGAAAACATTCTTGTTTTAGACAACTTAATTAAAAACGTTGAACGATCGGATATTAATCCTGCGTCATATATTGTTTAAAGTAATTGATGGAATTTATACACAGATAATCTTGGCCCAGCACATTTCAGATATGAGTCAATTATCGCGCACGTAGAATTAGGACATTCATTTCCTCGTTGAGAAAAAGACGTGATTATATATATTGTAGCGATATGTTTTAGGATAAATGTAGCCTTATGTCGGTATAAATAAGCATACCTTAGTTAGTAATATAAGAGTAGTGAATGAGTGCTTATATAATAAAGATGGCAGCAAAAGACTACACTGTAATTGTGATTCGATATACAGATAAAATCGCCATAATTGTTGACCACGACGACGTCACAAGCCTGAATATATTTTATAAGTTCGCCGTTAAATTAAAAAATCTAAAACCGGCCAACGAGAAACAATACATAATGTAAACAATATCTATGGAAGGTCATTAGGAACAGCAGGGTGCGGAACTTTTTGATAGTTGGGTTACATATTTTAGTAGACAATAAAGCTTTAAATAGTATTTGGTCAACCCAAATTATAAACATTTTATTAATATTGTTATAATTCGAATTATTGTTTAATATAGATTTAAATTAAATGACGAGAATAAAACGCACATCCAAAACTACTGACATTTGGCATGTGTATTCCTTGACGAGCGTATGCGAGCACTAATAAAATATTTTGAAAAGTTCCACTCCTAAGGGGGTGAAAAAGACAATCAAAGTTACATTAGAATAAAGGCCGCTGCATACGTGACGTTTTTTTTACGGACGGGACGGGACGAGAAATTTTTGCATACATCGTTTAAAACAAAATGTATACGAAAATGCATATTTCACGGAGACACGAACGGGACGGGTAAGTGGCACTCACGGAACGAGCTAAATTTGTTGTAGACAATGAAAGCCAATTCTTTCTTTCCTTGTTCACAACACTAGCACGTTAGATCCGAGTCACAGTCACGGTGCGTATGATAAATAAATAACGAGGCAGTCACGTCCCCGTCCTTTTCACGTCCCGTCCGAGGTAATGTCTCGTTACGTATGCAGTGGCCTTAACATGTAGGCAAAGCTGCGGATAAAAACTAACACTAACCACACAAGCGTCCATGGTTATCAGTGTCTAAAAAAAATTGAAGATTGCTTACAAATATGGACGTGTTCCTTAGGTTTTCAGTTGTAGACAGTTTATAGTACCTATGTTTTTTGTTTCGATTTATATAAATACTTAGAGTTAAATTTATGTAATCTTTTATACATATATCCATAGGAAAGGAAAATAACTCTAGTCTTTGGGATATTAATTTTTTGACAAAAATTGTTATTGATTATATCCCTATTTTCGAAAAATATTGAAATCATTATGGTTTTTTTCTGAATTAAAAGTTTCACCCAGTATTACGTATCGTATATGTAAAGTAGGTACCTATTAAAAAAAGCGGCCAAGTGCGAGTAGGGTTCCGTAAAAGCAAGAAACATCATATAAAAGTTCTTGCAGTTCGTTATAACTTTGCTTGATATTTTAAGAATACCTAGGGTATTGATTGAATGAAAGGTAAATAACGGTTTACGATTTATGACGTATTAAAAAAAAACTACTTTCTAGGATCTCGTTCAAACCAATTTTCGGTGGAAGTTTGCAAAGTAATGTACATCATTTATTCTTTTAGTTTTATCACTCTCTTATTTTAAAAGTTACAAGGGAGGAGGGGACATTTACCACTTTGGAAGTGTATCTCTCGCATACTATTCAGCTTTGAAACCTCAAAATCATTTTTGAAGACCTATCCATAGATACGCCACGTATGGGTTTGATGAAAGAATTTTTGTTGAGTTTCAGTTTCAAGTATGGGGAACCCCCAAAATTTGTTGTTTTTTTTCTATTTTTGTGTGAAAATCTTAATGCGGTTCACAAAATACATTTTCTTACCAAGTTTCACACATAGTATAGGTATTATAGTTCCGGAATAAAGTGGCTGTGACATACGGATGGACGGACAGGCAGACAGACAGACAGACATGAAGAATTTATAAGGTTCCGTTTTTTGCCAGTTGGCTACAGAACCCTTAAAAATAGATAAGTTTAATCTGTAATCTCTTAATTTTTTTTTTGTGTATTTTTCTTAATTCTAGTTATTATGGTTAAGTACATAGTTATGAAGTTTTTATTTTGGCGGAGCGGCCAAGATGCGCATGGATTGAGAGCCGCAAATGGCTGGACGTTAGACCGGAAAACAGTCGGCTGGACGTAGTAGCTAATTAATAAAAATTTAAATTGTCTCATTACGTAATCAGATGGATGTACTCGTAAGTTGATCCCTCTACACCTCTTATACTATTAGACGTCACAGATATCGTATGAATTTAATAATAATTTTGACAAAAAGAAACCAACTTCAAAGAAGAACTATTCCGAGAACTCAAATCGCGAAAATTGTGCCTATGATATTTGAGGAGTTCTCTCGATTTCTTTGTGATCCCATCATCAGATCCCTATATGGTGACGATTCCGACGAATTGAGAACCTCCTCCTTTTTTGAAGTCGTACTTGGAATAATTTTTCGGTTAGTCGGTTTCTTTTTGCTAAAATTATATAATAATCAAAGTAATTTACAAATGCTGTTCATGCATTTAACCAACCTCGTGAACGGACATCATTTCTCGTCACCAATCAGACCAACAGGGGATGACATGATACAGCATTGTTCCTATTGGTCAAATAATTGTTCCCTATCTCCCTACTTTCCTCGAATTATTTAAAATTATTTCATTCGCAATACATGCTTCGACTTAGCTTTCTACAGTACATTTGTTTTATGTATCACATGTTTTCTTTTTATCAGTTGTTTTCTTTTTATCAGTTGTTTTCCTTTTATCAGTTGTTTTCTTTTTATCAATTTTTATTATATTCTTTTAGTTTAATTTAGATGGTACTAATAATTATCCTTTGTTAGCTGTGATTACCTATAACTGAATGAACACAGGGCATGTATTTTGTTTTCTTTATATTCATAATTGATGTGTGTATCATTTGTTGGTGATCCGAAATAAATAAATAAATAAATCACCTAAAAACGCAAAATTCAGTTCAGCACACGGGCTACCAAGAACCCAATAAACAAATTTCAAGTACCGACACAAGCCGGTACAAATGCAAATTACAGTCAGCTAATAAATATACGCATGGTTGATCAAAAAGTAGGGATTAGCTATGACTGGTACCCAACAAAGGTCTGTTTTCTGTGTAACAAATTGAAGCTTTCAAAGTCATACATGTTAACAGGCAATTACAATTTAAAGTTTAATTTGGAACTACGTGTTTAATATTTTGAATAAATTGTAACAACAGCACATCAGGTAAAAGAAACTGCTTTAACTTCATGGGATAAAATTGTAGATTTAACAAACAATTTCAAGTACTAAGTAAAACTTAATTTTACTTACTTGATAGTCGGTTCAGGTGAACCACCAGAACTAGAGCAGGACAGATTAAGCTCCCGTTCTTCCTGCGATTGAGCGTGAGAACCAGGAGTCAGTACAGGTGCACGCGGACTCGTCAGCACAGTAAGCGTGTGCCCTTGTGCATGTAGAGTGCGCCCAGACCCGCCGGCTTTCACTCGGCACTCGAATCGCCCGTTGTCTCTCTCGTACGACACGTTTGACACCAACAGGTCGAATCGTCCCTCAGTTGGCGCATACGATATCCTGAAATAAAAGTCAATGTTAAACTCGATCGAATATCGATAATAATTATAAGGTTGCAATCCAGAATAGATGAAAATCTATTCTACTATATTACTATTTATAATACACACGACGTATATGTCAGAAGGTTGGTGGAGTGGTCGGATGTCCATACAACGTACTAAAGTTCCGGTGGCATGAATGAATATCTCTCAGGTTCTTATCTTTTAAAAAAATTATAATACACACTACAATAATATTAATATACAGTGTGTAATAATTTTGCACACACACTCTCATACATACGTAATTTTACGAATTTATTTTTTTATGTATGTATGTAAATGACTAGTAAGAAAACTTTGCCTAAAATGTATGCTTGAACTATCAAATATGTATGAATATGGAACATGTATAAAAAAACAAATAAAAAAATCTAATGACGTATATAAAAAACAAGAATTATCATTTCTGTACATTAATAAACGATTGAAGGAACGTCAATCGAATGAATCGAAAACAAATAAAAGCAAATACACAAAATTTATACTACACGTGATCGGAACAGTAGTCAATATTACCTGAAAATTAAAAGAGAACGTTAGTCTTTTCCTTGACCTGAATAAGCGGGAGGAAAAACTGTATGAAAATCCATTTCCAACGTGTTTTAGCGGGAGTTGTATGAATTTTCATTTCTCATGTGTTATCTTATCTATGGGGCGCGCCTGCCCAAGGAGTTTTCATATAATTTAAATATGGAATCTCCGTGCCACTGACATCCTTTTGTGAAGAATGAAAAAAACAAACAAAAGAAGCGCGAAATATTTGTCAAATTCTAAGCTAAATTGTGTCTTACATGGTGTCTTACGTTTTGATTTTATTTTAAAAACACTTTAAATGTTCCTCACAGGTGTACTGCCTTTATACTTAAAGGCCCTAGGCTACGCCTTCGGGCCACAAATTGTGCCCTCGCTAGTAATTGGTCCCTTTCCTCCCTCGGTGAACAATGTACTATTTTTCCCTCTTAGCGGTTCGGTATATGTACCAGAATATATTAAATGATTGTGGTCGTCTATGGCACATGAGGAAAAGGTTATTAATATGTGTGTCCATTTGAGGAATGTCAATATTGACAACTTTTTTCAATTTTAACACTACGAATACTTAATATGAGATGCAAGTATGAGGAATAAGAAGTGTAAGGCGATGAGAGAAAATAATTAGTTGCGTCTCAGCAATTTATACTATAGTGAATATTTTGTCGTTTTTGAGTCACATTCACATTATTAAGACGTATGTTAGAATGGACCCTATTTATGAAATATATTTGACGTATTTCAAACTTTTTAAACTATCTTTACTCGAGGAAATAGTAGTCAGTCAGTCTGAGGTAGTCAGTGAAAGTGCCATTCTTTATCCATCTCGATGTATGATGATACAAAACCGAACAAATATGCATAACAACCAGCGCCTTTTCCTATATTTGATAATTTTATGGTCCACTGCTGTATACGTAGGTCACATAGATGGGAACACACTCAGATTATAAGAATTACAATACTTATATATGTAGTCGCCTCAGAGTAACATACGTATTGTAATAATTTACAAATAATGCATGTATTAAGCAAATGTGTACTTAAGAGCACAGTATAGTCCCTATTATCAATTAGTTGCGGTTGCTTAGGTAGATAGATATTAGGCTCATAACCTGTTTATAATATAACTGTGTGTCACTGTAATGTTATATTAACGACATGTACTTATTAACAACATGAGCATAATGTATCTAGTGAATCCGTTCGAATGAATGAATAGTGCTTTTAACAAGTATTTGTTGTAATATAACATCAGACTTAGATTAGACTCAGACTTGGGTAAATTAGATTAGATACATCGCATCACATTTTTAATTGTTTTCTTTAGAAATGGTTCCTGTATACGTAACGTAAACAGTGTCAACTTTGTTTATGTACAATTCAAACGCTCAAAGTTGGGCACTGATTCAGCAAATTTTGACAAAAACCCGTTTTATGTTACTTTTGTGACACTTTTATTCGTCTATTTTTCAGAAATGTAACCATAATGCTACATGCCAGAGCACGGTGTGATAGAACAGTTTTTGTTATGGTCGAAATCTGCGCATCTCGTGGATGTATTTTTTTATCTCAATTATTTATATGCGTTATTTACCTTGAGACAAATCAATAATATTTTGATAACTAGATTGGTCACGTTAATAATGTCCAATGAACAGAAAGTGACATACATAGATCACTAAATATTAGGCTAAAGTTCCAATTTCCCGGATTATGAAATCCAAGTAGTAATTACCAAAGGTAATAGAGCAAGAGCCCAGAGCCGCCAGACCTACGTCATTAGTGCAAAGCTGAAATTTTACTGACTGACTGTTGACATTGTACTGTTTATGACCAATCCAAAAAGCGTGCAAAAACCATTTAATATTTTACAATTATATTCTTGAAATAATATCAAAGATGATATACTTCAGCTTCCTAATTACTACAAATATATGTCTGGGGGGGTGATAGGCCCTTCGGCTGCATACAAAGGGTCTTAAAATAGTACCTTAGATAATGGTATAAAATTTAGGTTTGCTACTATAACGTAGTTTACCTAATTTTTTCCCAACTTTCAAGACGTCTGGCAGAAGTAATGGCCCACGGAAAGTGTCTGGCAGTAATGAATTTTAATTTTAAATAATATTCTTGAAAAAATATGTAAATACTAGCTTTGTACCTTGAACGTAGTTAAGTAAGATTTTTATCCATCTGTACTTCGCGCTATCTCAGAAACGGCCCCGCTTTCAAGCTAATGGGTACACATACATCTTAACAAGACATTGTACTAATAATCCTGAAAATTTCAGCTTTGCACTAATGACGTAGGTCTGGCGGCTCTGGGCTCTTGGTCCATAAGTAAGTGCCAGGTGGCCTAAATATGACACCAATGTTTGTGGACATCGGAATCTTGTACTTCAACAACTATCAACAGTTCATTGATGCACATAGGGCCTCTCTTTAGAACGGAGATTGAAGCCTACAATACCACTCTGCTCAGACAGGTTGTTTTTAAATTTATTTATAGTGTTTCCTGTCCTTGCAGTAATGTCCTGCGTAGTTTGCTCTTTCTTCCTTAGTTGCCTGTTATTATGACAGGATGACATTGGTCTTATTGTGGACATTACGTATTTTTAATACTTAAACGCCACACTGGATTTTGTTCCATTTAGACAATTGTGTCACTTTCCTCAACATCTACCTGTAATAGATCAGTCGATAACTAGTAAACCAGTTTTAAGTTAGTTATTTGTCTAAGTCCATAAATAGTATGAATATGTGAACCCGAATTTTTGATAGAAATATAATTACGTACTTCTTTAGCACCTTACACTACCTATAGTTCATTTCTAACGTAGATATATTAACAAGATAGAAGGCACACTAGACTGGTCAAATTTATTTATTAAATTTCTATGGTTATAAATAAATTATAAAACAACGTCTGCAGAGAAAACAAATCATTCCGTTTCATTTGTATTAGCAGGTACAGTAAAAGCTGTATATGGCCAAAGCATATTAGTATGAGTTTAACGAAATCTGTCTCTCTCCCAACCCCATTCCTCAAGTGGAGCAAAAACGCGGCATGCCATACCTTCCGTTTTCCCTATATCTCCATTGAGGATAAAATTAGAAGCCTGAATTTTCAATATCGAAGCAGGCATTGCATAAACAAAGTGTATTTTAAATTTCAGCACTTTTAAAATGATGACTAGTGAAAGTGCCTCTTTCTTGAATATGTCACTAACTCAATGACAGATCATCAAAACTCTAAATTCCTTCTAGCAGACATTTAAGCTCGAAATTGAGAAAAAAAATAGTGTTTAGTGTATTAATCAAGGAAAAACTAAAATATGTTACATTTTCGATCTAGTCTTCTAGTTACACAAACTGCTTAACTTTATAACCCCACTAGCCGCCGACCCCGACTCCGCACGTGTACTTATTTATAAATTAAAAACATATTTTTGGCATAAGCTTGGAAAAAGCTTAGAATATTCAATTAACTGTTTCAACAGTTAATCGTTCAAAATCAATCATTCAAATCATCCATTTCGGAGTTATGATAGATATAGGAATGTATACACATTAATAACTTCAAACTTATAACAACCCTCAAACTTTGTTTTGGGACTTAATAAAAAAATGATATAATATATGTTACTACAATATAATTACACATATATTATATATCACTACACATGCATACATTAGCCAAATTGTACATGTATGGTCCTACTTATCTTACTATAAATTAAAATTTAAAAAAAAAGAATAATTAAATACATATTATATTCAAATCGGACAATCGTATATTCATATAATAATAAGTAATTTACGGGTAATTATAGGACTTCAATACAAAGTGATTTATTTGGATAAGAAATAATACCAAGGTGTTAATACTTATTTTGTTCGGACGTAATTATTGAATATTTTACCATCAAACAGTAGTTATTAAGACAAAACTATAGATAATAGTTAGACACATGGTATTGCGGACTTTTTGTGGATATTTGTCTTCAATAGAAATGTAGTACAAGACTGTGCTCTAATGTCAAAAGTTTTCGCAGCAAGAAACAGTGATTTTAATGGGTATTTTTTTTAACAACTTGGGTTACATAATTGAAGTTTCCATACGGATTCCTAACATTGAATGAAAACTTTCTATAAACTTCATAAATATATAACTTCCATGAACGATACTAATAGTAAAAGAGTTTTTCAAATCGGTCCAGTAGTTTCAGAGCCTATTCATTTCAAACAAACAAACAATTAAATCGACGACGACGACGACTATGCGGCTGCTGATCAAGAGGTCTCGGGTTCGATTCCCGGGTCAGATCAAATAGTCGTTTCTGAGTCTGGGAGTTTTTTCTATGTATAATATGTATGTATTAACAAAAAAAAGTATGTTTATGTATTTTTATCAGTTGTTTAGTACCCATAACACAAGCTCTGCTTACTTTGGGACTAGATGATGGTTGTGTGTAAGATGTCTAAAATATTTATTTATTTATTATTATTATTGCCTCTTCATAATATTAGTATAGATATGAACATTTTGAACTAAAAAGTTACATTTACAGCGAATGAATCAGTATAACTGTTTATGTTTATTATAATATGTTAAATTGATTAATAAAGATGTCGATAGGTACCTAGATATATTTACCTCAAGGAAAATGTAAGATAAGTCACTGAATTTATTTATTTAAAAGATAAATATTTTTAATTTCGATATGCTCATTATAAGAAACTAGTGGATAGCGTTTGCGACTACCGACAAAGAGGTCTCGGGTTCAAATCTCCGGTCGGGTCAAAAGCTTTGTTCGGTATTTCTTGTAAGAAATTCTTAAAAACAGTCCCGGTTGTCATGAACATCTATGTCAATAGTCATTGAAAAGTTTGTGTTCTAAATATATTAACAAATAGTTCAAAATCGAATTTCAGTTCGCTCTAAAGGGTTGCGCAGGTCCGATGCCAGTTGCTCCGTTTAACTGTAAAACTGTAACTATAAACTGTAAATTCAGGTAAAATCGGTTTAACAAAAATTCTATTATTTTTGCGGCAGAGATCATTATCAATAATTAATTATATTCGTCGAAAGATCTTTATCCCAGTATTTTAACAGGTACCCTTGTTATGTTTCATATATTTTTTCTTTTATTATTTGTACTTATTCAAACTTTAATTTCTAACATTTTGTTGTCATTTCTTAAATTGGTTTGAAAAATATTTGTAGACCACATTTATGTGGCAAATATTTGTAGACCACATTCATGTGGTAGGATATAGTGTACCTTTAACATGTGCAAAAGACCTGTACCTGTAATTACCTATGTCTTCACTAATAAACGATTGATTTGATTATTTGAATTTGAAAGGACAGATACGAAATACTTTTTAGTAAAGCCTTTGTAAAGGTCGACCTTCGTTATTGCTACATCTCAACGATGTTCAGTCACGTAAGCATATCATTAACAGAACGGGTTAAATATTTGACAATCCTGACTGTAACCGTTGTAATGAAAAACCTTCAGAACGAGACAACATTTCCCATTTGCCTTGTAAAAATAATGGTAAAGTGTAATATAGGGATAGTGTGTTCTTTTAAGTACATGTATTGTATGCGATGTTTCTTTCATTTCATTCCATTCCATCTCATTAAGTCCCATTCCGTCCTACTCCATCCCATGTCATCTTTTGTGGGTAGTCTTCCTCTTTTACTTTTCAGTTACTCCTTAATCTTGGCTTAACTTAAATAACACGTGGTTTGTGTGTATACCTTCTATATCGCAGTAAGACCCAAAGGTTGCATAGAAGAAAATGGCTGCCTTTCTGTGACGTACGGCAAGCGTAGAAGCCGCGGCCAAACTACCTTCGCTGTTAATTATTAGTTCTTTCTTTCATGGCTATTTCGGGCAATTTTGTCTACAAAATACTTTGCGGGATTTTGGTACTTTTTAAGACATGTCCCGTTTTTGCTTTTCTGATCCGTTCACCATTTTATTATATTTATTTATACTTTCTCCATTACAATTGCATGAGGCGGACTTAATGCCACATGGCATTATCTGCCAGTCAACCTTGAGTTGGTTCAGTAAGGGAGGAGGAAGGTGCATATGAATAATTAAAATGAGAAAAGAGGAAAAAAACCTATCATTGTATTGGTGTATCTAGTAAACTTAAAGAAGATTTCAAAACATTTTCCTTGGTACACCAAACACAACTTGTATTCCAGTCGGTCAATGAGTTACAAAATTTACTATACTTTCATCATCATCAGGAGGAGGCCATCAATCATCATTATTTAAAAGGAGGTTTTGGACTACTATACCACGCTGGCTAGACGGGTTGGTAAAGAGTTTGTTTCAAGTTTTCCTTCTCTTGGTATGAATAGGGGTGGTGACACTTTGTATTCTTAATCCGTCACTAAACTTTGACTACTTATAATTCTTAAACTACTAAACTAAACTACTTAAACGAAATTTGAAACTTAACGTGTTTATATACAGTTTGTTTGGTACTTGTTTCTAGGTACAGGGCAACCTCGATATAAAAAATCGTAAGAGACTAGTAAATATTCTTTACTTGGAGGATAGTTTACACTTTTTTGATGGTTGAATTATCGTTATAAAGAGGTTGTTCGCAAAAAAATATGCGCAATGTAAAGAAGATTAAAAAGAATTCGTTGAATCGAAGAAGTTATTATATTGAGGTGCGTTAAATTAAGGTTGCACTGCATATCAACAATGAAGTTGTAGTTGCACTGCAAGAGAAGGGAAACTTGCTATGCTGTTACTTATAATGAAATCCAATATCAAGTCCATATTTGATTGCGATATCATGATGCGATAAAACCCAACACGAACTATTATTACTTTCCAACTCATTGGGTAATCTTTCTTCTCAGGTAACGGTTTATAGGGCCTTTTGAAACGAAAACAATAGGTAATTTAAATATAGATCCTGTCATACCAATATTCATATTTTATATAAACTACCCAAACACAAATTAGTCATTAAAATTATTAATTAATAGTTAAGATTGGTAAGCATAAATCTAAAAATCTATTCTTTAAAATATAAATAAACTAGCTTTTGCCCGCGGCTCCGCCCGCGAGTGTGTCGATTTTCGCGGTAAAAAGTAGCCTATGTCCTTTCCCGAGGTCCCATATATCTCTATCCCAAAATTTATCAAAATCGGTTTAGCTGTTTAGGCGTGAAAACCTAACAGACAGACAGACAGAGTTACTTTCGCATTTATAATATTAGTAGGGATTAGCTTAGTTCTATGTATTTCATTATGTTATTTTTAACCGACTTCAAAAAAAAGGAGGAAGTTCTCAATTCGTCGGAATCTTTTTTTTTTTTTATGTATGTTCAGCGTTAATTTTGTCGTTTATGAACCAATTTCAAAAATTCTTTTTGCATTGGAATGGGCGTAGCTTACAGGTGATCCCATCGTCACCATATCGAGATCTGATGATGGGATCCCAAGGAAATCCTCAAATATCATAGGTACAATTGTCGCGATTTGGGTACTCGGAGTAGTCATTCATTGAAGTCGGTTCTTTTTTGTTAAAATTATAACGTGTCTTATTTGTTAACTAGCTTAGTCTCGCGGCGTTGCTCGCAGTTATTGTTGTAAATCGAAGCGAAGCTAGTTATACAATTGTCATTAGTTATTTGCCATTGACAGTCCCGTTTACATAGGTCCATCCGTTCCAGAGATTAGATAGAACAAATAGACGGACAGTAAAAAAAAATATAAATCACATCTTTGATATAAGTACCGTACTACACTCGGTTCCAAAAATAACGGGTCAGTCACATAAACCCGAATATCTCCCGAACTACGTATGCCATCCTAATGAAACGAAGACTGTTCAATTGAGAATTTAATTATACAGATAAAAAATAAAATAAAACTTAGTTACACCCACAATATTAATCTTAAATTAAAAAAAAACTAAAGTAGTCATATTTTTCATAAGATTACATTTTTTTTATGATTGTTTTTTTGCTGTTTTTCATCACTGGAGGCTTCATCACGTGGAGGCAATACAAAGTATTAAATGAAGAAAGTGATATATATAAACTATAGTATAAAGTTTCATATGCCTTTAGTAAAAAACTGTTCATTTGGTATTATGAATAGACACTTCAATTTATTTATTTGCTTTTCTTCAGTACTGGTCATTTCAAATACAAAAACTTTGTAATGGCTCTGTATTCTAAATTCAAATTAATTTTGTTTTAAAACCATGACATTCTATTTACAAACTCATTCTTTTGTTTTTTGATTAGCGTTGTACTTTCATTTCATTTGAACATTTTTCGTCTTAATGGATACTTTAAAAATTCGTGTAATTAAGGAATATAATTACACCGTAAGGGTTCCATTGGCTACGGAACCCTAAAAACGTTTACGGAGAAAACTATACAAACGAACGCACACCCGTTATGGTTTTCCCGGTTCCGTTCTGGAAATTTTGACTTGAAAAATGAAGCTCGTGCTCGTCCAGAGGCTTTGGTCAACAATAATGAATTAAAGGCGATTGTGGAAGCTGACGAAACTCAATCTACAGCTGAGCTAGCAGCAGCTTTTAATGTAAGCATCAAAATAATATTGATCCATTTGCGACAAATTGGCAAGGTAAAAAAGCTAGATAGATGGGAGCCCCACGACCTTAACGATCGCCAGCGCAACGTACGTCGAGACCTGCCTTGCGCTGCTGACAGGCAAAGAAGTGAAGGAATTTTGAAACGAATTGTTACGTGCGACGAAAAATGCCCTAAACCAAAAATGACAACTAAAAAGGTGATGGTCCCTGTTTGGTGGTCTAGTGTGGGTGTGATTCACCACACCTGCACGCACTGAGCATTAATGCAGATGTGTACTGTGAAGAACTGGAGAGAATGATCGAGAAGCTTGCACATCTGCAACCAGCTTTGGTCAATCGTTCGTCCCCACTGCTCCTTCACGACAACGCGCGACCCCATACTGCGCAACAGACAGTCTCCAAGCTGCAAGAGCTGGGGTTTCAAGCTCTCCCTCATTCGCCATACTCACCAGACCTTGCACCTACCGACTATTACTTTTTTCAAAATTTAGATAACCTTTTAGTGGGTAAAAAATTCAATTCCCGAGAGGCAGTACAAAATGCCTTTGAAGAGTTTGTTGCCTCCCGTCCAGCTGATTTTGACAAGAAGGGCATCAATAAACTGCCAATGCGTCGATTGCATGGGTGATTACTTCGAATAACAGAAATAAAAAAGTTTGAAAAAATAAGTACTTTCACTTATTGCATACGAAACGGCAATTTCATTGGTAAAGACCTATTAAAACACTTTCACTACTTCTACATAAGTTATTAAATAGGAGCATGTTGAACACGCACTAGTAAATAACTTATGATTCATTATTATTTTTCACCGATATCTTTATATTACTATAACCACTATCATCAGCGACCCATACTTTCCCACTGCTAGGTTCGGTTCTCCTTTGTCCTATTCTCTCGAATGTTTTCACGAATTCGTCTTTTTACAGAAGCCTGAAAGAGAGTGACGTTGAATCGACTGTTTGGCGGTACGAAGTTCGCGGGGTCAGCTAGTATAATATATTATTAGTAGTACATAGATATTGTGCATTTAAATATAAATATATGTATGTACATACTTATTTGCTTGTATAAATGTGTATTAAGATAAAAAAAAATATCTAATTGCAAAACAAATTATTTTATATTATTTCATTTCATTCATATAAATTCATATTACGCACCGATAAATTTCAATATCTCTCTCTCTACCAGAGCAACTTGACAAAAATAAATTCAGGTGTTCATAAAAAAAAGATATTACTGCTCATCCCTTCTTAGCCGCCTTTTAGACACCTTTCAAAACACCCTTGGGAGGTACCGGAGGTCGTTCTTAGCAGATAGATATCTATAATTTACTTGCTTTAAGTAAAACGACCACTCCAAAAATTTAAACGAGTCAAAGCTCCGTTTAGCGGTATCAAGAAAATATAAACATAATAATTTGAAAACACTAAACAAACACGCTTTTAAACCAAAAAGTAGAAATAATTTTAATGTAAAAAGAATCGGGCGACGTTATTAAAATATTTTCCTTGGTTCATAACTCGGAGCCCTTATGGATTCCTCTTGTCGATCCGTCCTCGAACTACCGACCAAACGGTTGGTGCTAGAAAGATGAAACTTGTCATGAATATAATTATGTTGTTGTAATAACATCGACGAAGTGCTACAAACGAAAATATTTAGGGCACCTATACACCTGAAGTGGTGATGATTAGGTCGCGCCCCCCCCCCCGCCCCCCGCCCCCACTATAAAAGTCGGATTTTTTCCATATAATAACACTGTTAAACCTGTTTACACCTGGTAACCCTAACGTTGCGGCTGACTCAGAGCTGGTAACAGTTTCTTTTTTTTTTCAATTCGTGAAATTTATTAAAAAAACATAGTTGCAAGTTATATTAGCGAATCGATTATAGTTAAATTGATAAGAGGAAATTGTGGCAAATTATTTTTCACATGCAACTTAATCCGTTTATCCATTGCATACTTTCTTATCATTTAATTTAAAATTGGTTGTATCAAAAAAACAGATATCTGCAGAATCGAGCAGCGGGATCTTAAGAGTATAATGATACTTCACACGATGTGATAGAAACAAAAAAAAACATCGCCACTTTACGGGTAGTCCCAAATCAAAAATATTTATCGTAATTTTATTTTAGCACTTTGTCAACGTAACAGCAAGACATATATAATATTTATGCAAAGGTCTTCTTTGTAGCAGTTTGGACGGCTAGTCGAGGACAGCTGGACGGACGTACATGACGAATCTATTAGGTTTCCGTGTCATGAACTACGGAACCCAATAAATGATTGTTTTTTAATCTCGACTGTGTCATTTACAGAATATTTGTTCCGAAACGATAAACCACTTAATTAAAAATAACGTAGAAGGTGAGTTGCTTCCTCCTTTCTATATTAATTTCACACATGAGCAGGATGAAATAATTTATCTTAATGTAAAATAATGTTAAATTATGTTGTAAGTCTCATTGAAAGAATATTTGATTTAACTGTAATCTACATGATAAATGAAGGTTATATTTTAAGTCTGATATATTACGTATTGTATGTGTTATGTATCCTCAACAAAAATGCAGAATGTTGAATAAGAGTATATCTTGTTCGCATTAGGAGATGTCGCATCGCATTCAATGTATTTGCTCGTGCGTGAAATTAGATTTTCGTTATTTGCGTATTTCAATTCTTATTTCTATATTTTTTAAATATCTGAATGTTTCCTCTGTCTCTAGGATGATCGCAACTCTTCATAAAAATTTATACAACTTTAGAGATTATCGAGTGATGACCGCAACGACCCTACTGCAATACCTTATATTTTTGGAAAGGTAACTAACTTGTATTTCATAAACTCGTAATTAAAGTATATTGGAAAATAACCGATAACATTTTTGTATCACTCATTCATGAATATTAGTAAATTTTTAAAGGTATTTAGAGGAGACTCTAGGGCACATTGTAATATTTTTAATGGGATAAAGAGTAAAAAAACTTAAGACATTTGACTTTAAGTATGAAATAAAACTATTCTGAGATAACAAGTATATCTGCATTGATCTTAAGAGTAGATTCTCAATATTTATGTGACACCTATATCTATACTTATCCCTACTTCCCTACTAATATTATAAATGCGAAAGTAACTCTGTCTGTCTGTCTGTCTGTTCGGTTTCACGCCTAAACCACTGAACCGATTTTGATGAAATTTGGTATGAAGATAGAACTGAACTTGGGAAAGGACATAGGCTACATTTTACTGCAATAATCGAGATACAAAGGCCAAAATTGAAAAGATTAAAAAAATACATAAATCAAAGATGTCAAAATGTATCACTGTTTATCTCCTGTCAAAAATTCACAGGTTGCTAGGCATAACACACTTGCATGGCAACCATAATGATAGTTTGTAAATGACTTATTAGACCACTAGACCAGGGTAGATAATTTTTGAAAACAAATAAAATTATAGTAGGATGAAACCTATTGAATAAAAGGAAAAATAATTTACGGGCGATTTGAGCTCGGGAAGGGATAGGGGGAAGGTTTTCGGGTCCTTTAAGCGGGGCGTGAAAAAGCATCTCACTAAGCCGCCATAGTGTGGGCCGCCATACATTATTGTCTGCATACGCAGCAAGTGTGGTAGCCCCGACTCTTGGATTCTGCTCATGCTTTCCATCAGGCAGGGTAAAGTCACTTTGGGAATATACTGTCAAGGTGCTGCAGTAGTAGCAAATGCGGTTGTTGAGCTGAGGTATTATATTAAATTCCCACCATCCCACCAGGCCTTATGATATGTGTATATTTACAAAAAAGTATACAAGTATTCTACCGTTAAGGCAAGTCTACATTGTACAAGTCAAATAAAATGTTACGGTTGCCTCAACGTTCACCCGTCGCGACAGCAGCGTTTTCGAACCGCTCCGCTAACATAAATTCAAAAAAGTGGTAAAAGTCGAGAAAAACATATAGTGTAGCATAGTGTTGCTTTCGTCTCGCGAAGCACGATCGAGTCGTGAAAACCGCGAAGAAGTCGTGTGAAAACGGCGAAAGTTATAGACGAAAAACTGTGACAGTGATACAAAACAAGTGTCAACAAAAACATTGAAGTGCCATTTTCTCGAAATTAAGCCCGGTTTCCACCGCGAAGGGTAATGAGCGAGAAATGGTAAGCGGAACGGACTCCTTTTAAACAAAATAGGTTTGCATTTCCACCAACAAAGAGTTTTGCCACTGCAAGCGGATAATGACAGAGCGGACTCGGCGGAGCGAGACGAACGGAAAATGAGAATTGAATCAACTCTTTGTTGGTGGAAACACATGTATGCAGTTTTGTATTGCGAGGTAAAAGGAGTCATTAATGGGTCCGTTCCGCTCGCGGTGGAAATCGGGCTTTAAGATCAGTGACCCGTATTTTTCCGGCTGTAGGAGGGTGCGTCTCGGGGGTGCGCTCCTTTTAAGACCCCTCTCAGACTTTTCCGACGACGGGAAAAGAAAACACGGGCACTTTTCTGATAACCGCGTGGCCACGAGGTCCTTGATCCAGGGCAACCAGGACTTCTTGGACCTGGCCATCGTGTGTGCAGTCGAGAGTGAAGCCGGGAACGGATTTTAGATATTAAAAAAGTGCAGTGAGTGAAAAATTAAAACGGAAAATAGATTGAGAAATTTTGGAATAACTTTGGATAATTATTACGGGAAAACTAAATCAGTAACCCATATATTTTAATTAACCCCCCTCTGGGGCAGTGTTTTGTGAGTGCAACACGACTCACCCCGTGAAAATCGAACGAATATTAAGGAAACTTTGGACATATTAAACAAGGTAAACAAACTTCTCATCTCCACGATAATCTGCACGACGATATGCACGATTTGCACGATCGTACAAAAACACTTAGACAAACTTTAGTGCTATAATCCCTCGTTCAGACTATGACCAGGTTATTCTAGTGCCCCGCAAAGTAAACACGATCCAGAAATAGTGAAAAACCAAGGAGCTACAACGTTTGCGCGAAACCTCTGGCTTGCACGAGTTTTCTGGTGCAAATTTTTGGTGTTAAAACGCACTTCTGGACTTGATAACTCCACTCCCTGGAATTGTGCAGCCAACTCAACTTTTTTAAGAGACCGTGTTTCGCTAGACCTACAGGAGGGTCTTTGTCCCGTAGGAATCGGACCACAGGTTTCCGAGTTATTTCACTTGCCACAAATTGACCTCACGAAGTTATCAACGACCTTCGGATTTAAGGGCACCCATTAGCATTAGTGACATTGTACTTTGTCTTTTGACAGTACAATTAGCTTTAGGAATTTTAATCTGTATATATTTTAAATTTTAGCATATTGACCTTTTAATTTATTTGAAATTAATTTAACTTGTACATTTTAATTTTTTTTTTTTTTTTTTTAATCAATTGCCACAATTTTAATTGTACATAATCTGTAGTTTTTAACTAATTGAAATTATTGACATTGTAATTTTTACATCTTAGATTTAAGTTTTAAAAATTGACAGAGGCCTTACACCTCTTCGTATATTACTGAGACCGGCTCAAATTAGAGCAATTATTATTTTAGCATAATTTAAATTGATTTAAATTGGTTTTATTGTATTGAGACATATCGACACTTACCCCCCTTTACAGGGTAAACAAACAGACACGAACACCACCCCCCTATACAGGGTTGGAAAACACAAAATACTGCACACACTACACAGCGACATTTTTCCCCGTCACACACTCTCTCTCTCCAACACTACATCAAAAATGCCTAAAACTTCACCGGCAACCGGCGCTACCAAAAAACCAGTCACGTCCGGCACCTCTAGCTCACCCTCGATGTTAAAAGACGCAGCTAGGACCTTTATAAAAAGACCCGACACAAAGAGAAGGTCACTCGACAATATGCAACAGTTCAAAAAGCAGCACAACACCTACGCTGCACAGTCGAGTGACCAGTTACTCCAGGAGGTCATGCAGACCTTCGAGGATATACCATGCAAGATCCAACAGTACTCTCATATGAGAAAGGACATAAAAACCTACTTAGAGGAACGTTCGGATAAAGGTATTCGTATCTTGTTCGAACTAAGTAGGCGGATCAAAAAACTGGAGGCGGGGGAGTTCGATACCAAAAATGGGGCTGCGGTAACAGTAACTCCTGCCGAGAGGGAGGCGGCCACGGTGGCCGTGACCTCTACGCAAGAGGAGAGGATGCTTACTAAACTTAGTAACTTGGAGGAATCGGTCTTTCACTGGATCAAAGAATCCCACGAAATCATCAGGAGGGACATCAAACAACTCGGCTCCGACAATGACGAACGAGGAGCAAACATAACCGAGTGCTTCTTTGAAAAGATCGAGGAAACCCAGGTGGACATCGACAAGGCTACTGAGGGGCTTGTGGTTCGCGCTCAAACTCAGATCGAGGACCTGGTGACCACCGTCGCAAGAGACATTGTAGTGGAAGCGAGATCGCGTCTCGCTGAAGCGAGGAGTGGTCCTAAGCCAGTGAGCGACCCGACCCCTATGACGTATGCTAGTGTCGCAGCGGCCAGGCCCGGGCGCCGACCGGCCCTTCACTCGGTGGCGGTCACCTCGACAAACAGTCGCGAGACTGCCGACGAGGTGCTCGTCAAGGTGAAGAAAGCGGTCGACGCCAGGGCTACTGGCCTAAAAATTAATAAAACAAGAAAGGCCAAGAACAGCACGGTCATCTTGGGCTGCGACACGGAAACCGAGAGGGTCAAACTAATGGAGCAAATCGGAAAATGCGGTGAAGGTCTTGTGGTAGCACCCATGAGCAACAAGAACCCGCTCGTCGTCCTCAAGTACTTGTACATAGAGGAGAACGATGAAGATATGGTGAGGGCCCTTTACACCCAAAATCCTGATATCTTCATGGGCCTACCACAGGAGGAGAGAGAGCTAAAAATAAAATACAAAAAGAAGACGCGTAACCCGAAGACATCGCATGTCGTGCTTCAGGTGAAGCCAAGGGTGTGGCAGAGGATGACGGAGGCCGGTACCCTCTACATAGACCTGCAAAGGGTCAGAGTGGAGGACCAGTCTCCGCTCATCCAATGTACCAAATGCCTAGGCTTCGGGCATGGCCGTAGATTCTGCACGGAGAGTGCGAGCAGATGCAGCCACTGCGGGGGCTCGCATCTTCGCGAGAGTTGCCCCGAATACGCTAAAGGAGCGGAGCCGCGTTGCTGCAACTGCTCGCATTCTGGGCTGCGAAACACCGGCCATAACGCATTTAGCGCCGAGTGCCCAACAAGATCAAAATGGGACTACCTGGCGCGATCAACCACGGAGTATTTATGACTCACACATCACAACACATACACGTTACAGAAACACAAGTGATTTACAGATTATATGATAGTCATATAGGAAGTAATATCAAACATGCATACAAACACCTAACACGAACACAAACAAACATACACGTAAATCACAACTGAGGGTCACCAAGTATATATACTTAAGTTTATATATATGTTGACGACAAGAAAGGGAGAAGTGATTTTACATTACCATTACAAACATGACATGCACACAAACAAACACACCAGTCATAAATATTACGTGGAAATAACATCTGCATGCGATGTCTTGGCGCTACAAACAACAAAACTACACACAAGACAGGACAGTTACTACCATAAACAAACTAACATTACTATCACACACACAATATATAGGACGACAACCCCAAGTTATGGGAAGGTTTTTAAATAATTAAGACACCAGATAACAAAATGTTATTAGATAATAGAAAACTAATTAATAGATGTCTTAAAGAGTTGGAGAAAAAAAAGAAAAAAAAAAAAAAAAAAAAAAAAAAAAAAAAAAAAAAAAAAAAAAAACAAGTTTATATATAATTCGACTAATGAATTGACACTATGTTAAGAATACTAGAAATGTAAATAAATTAGTAATAAGCACTATAAAACATCGAGAAAATTTCTCGAAAAATTGTAATATAAATATAACAAACTGATAGAAAATGTAACTAGAATCAAAAGGTCCTGTTTTACGAACGGGGAAAAAGCTGGGAGGTCTAAAAAAAAAAAAAACAAGTTTATATATAATTCGACTAATGAATTGACACTATGTTAAGAATACTAGAAATGTAAATAAATTAGTAATAAGCACTATAAAACATCGAGAAAATTTCTCGAAAAATTGTAATATAAATATAACAAACTGATAGAAAATGTAACTAGAATCAAAAGGTCCTGTTTTACGAACGGGGAAAAAGCTGGGAGGTCTAAAAAAAAAAAAAAAAAAAAAAGTCACTTTGGAAGGAAATATATAAAACAAAGGGTAAAAAACGGTTTATCTCAATTTCCGGCAAAACAACAAGCCCTATGGAATAAAGTTAACTGGCAAAGTTATCCATATCCCATAGCCCATATCCCGAATCTGCTAGCGGCACACGCTCACGCGTCGTAGCGCGTTTTTGGTGTGTGGGACCTGGCGTGTTTTCTATACTAATCGATGTACTTGCATACAATATTAAAATCTGCCACTCCGCGCTACTTGACAGAGCGCGGGGCAGTGTGTGAATGGCCTAAACCACTGAACCGATTTTGATGAAATTTGGTATGAAGATAGAACTGAACTTGGGAAAGGACATAGGCTAATTTTTACCGCGAAAATAAAGGTAGAAGGGTTTGAAATAGGGGACGAAAGTTTGTGTCGAAGTTCCTTATTATCAAACATAAAATCATTTAAGATTGTTTATTCTACCCTTACCGTGTCGCGCAATATAAACGAATTCCACGCGGGCGAAGCCGCGGGCGGAGAGCTAGTTAATAATATGCTGCGTTTGGTGGAGGAATCGGTGAACATAAATCCTAATACCTATTATAGACCAGGGTAGAAGAAGCCTTTTAAAATAATAAAAAGTACAAAAAAAAAATAGTACGATGAAAGCCATTGGAAAAGGAGGAGAATATTATAAAAATGAAAGGAAAAATTATTTACGGCGATCTGAGGTCGGGAAGGGGAAGGGGGGCCTCGCCCTCTTCCCCTTCCCGACCTCAAACTCGAATTCGAGTTTTTTTTAATCGTTATTCAGATATTTATTAAAATTATTCTTTAATTATTCGAAAAACGTAAGATTACTTGTAACATGAATAAAAAAAAATATTGCAAATCGAAATAAAATTAACAAACAAATTAAGATAATAAAGTTAATATTTAGTAATACATATAAAATATTTTAAGAAAGTTGTAGAATCTACGTTAAGGTTTATGCGTAGATGCCTATTTATTACTATTTTAAGATAATTTAATATCTGAGTGACCTACGAAAAATTTTAGGCCATCAAAAGGTATTTCATCCTATTTATATTTTTTTTGTTTTTAAAAATTATCGACCCTGATCTATTATAATATATCTGCAACAATGAATAAATACTTCCGACATCTGACTGACAACATCATCTTGTCCCAAACTAAGCAGAACTTGTACTATGGGTACAATGTAAATGTTACCTATGATTGCTACCTTTTTGTTAATGATGATTGTTAATGATGATCACAGTTACGCCGCGCTGGCGCTTGCAACAGTGCAGTGCCAAAATATCGGATAGGTACTCATTAACTCATTAACGAAAAGGTACCTACATGGTAGCAATCTCGCAGATTTCTATTCTAATGTTACTGACCATGAAAGTTTAAAACAATTTAAAGTGATATAAATACACATATACTTTTTTTTGTAAATACATACCTTTTATACATAGAAAACACCCAAACTCCGACACAAATATTTGCAAATGTCAAATGAGGTATCGTTAGAAGAGTGTTGATCGTCAGCTAGCTATAGGCCAAATTTGAAAATTGGCCTAAATTGGTATAATTTGTTAATGACAAAGCGAAACAATAAATTAAATACAATTAGTTAAAATAAAAACATATATTTTAAATGTCCAAATGACTAAATCGCACAATTAATACCTTTGTCGTCGAATAATAGTCAAGTCAAATGTTACCTCAAAAAGTGTTAACCCTGTATTAAATTAAGAATTATCTTGAAGATTTAAATGTAGCACGGCGTTTATATGTTCTGAATGAAATAAAAAACTTACTGATAATTGGTCTCGAGCGGAATGTTCCCGATGGCGACATTTTCGTGACCGCTGGCGGTAGTTCTCACCCAGTAGTATGTCAGCGACTCTCCCGCCAAGGGTTCCAGAGCGAAGCGACACTGCATGGTGACGTCCTGGCCCTCTCGCGCATCATGTTGCTCGTCGTCGCCGCGAACCACACTCCCGACTGTAAAAAAGAACTTTTGTTAGCACTTTTACCTTGAAACGACTAAAACTGTTCTATTAACAGCTTTTGCTTGTTGCTATATTTTATACACGAGTGTCCTATATTTCTATATTTTTCCTAGATTATTTTGCGGTCGGCCACTAATTAAACTGGTTTTACCTGAATATCAGTTACTTTGTGACTGGTGGCATTGGGCCTCCGCAACTTCGAGGGCGAAATGGATTCGAAAGATCAGCTAGCTGTCAGTATATTTGAGGACACTGACTCCCCAATAACGATTACCATACTCCGGTCTGTTGTTAAGACTTTCTCATAAGAAAAACCTAACGACATTTTATGGCCCGACCCGGGATTTGATACCTAGACCTCTTGATCGGCAATCGCATACGCTAATCGCTAGACCAACGAGGCAGTCTGTAAAAGTGAACAATAAGTTTGATAATATTGACTAGGGGAATTAAAAACTACTGTATACAAAGATGTATCTGTTCGCTGTATATTTATAGATATACCTAAAATGATATAGTAACAATGAGCTAAATAACATAAATTTTGGCTGATCTGATACTGTTGATTCTTTTATTAGCACTTTAATATTACCTATACTGAAACAATAGTTTCCATTTTAGTAGCACGAAAGAAAAGTCAACTAAAAAACAAAACTATAGTGTAACAGTAACATACATACAAATATACTTGTATATTACTCAAGCTATGGTATCGAATATGGTAAGATTGTTAAGATGATTCAGGGTAGCAGAGCCAAGCTGATCAGCATGAACGGGATGGCTCTACTGATGCGCTACTACCTTCTCGAAAAAGACCAACCTAAAATGACAGCATTCCTGCTGCTGTGTTTCGTTGGTGAGTGTAAGACCGGAGGCCCAAAGATACAAAGGACAAGAAGAATCTTACAAACATATGTGTAACGGACACTCACGACTAAGAACAACTACTTGTGGGACAAGTGTAGTTCCATGTAAGATTTGAATCTACAACATTTGGCGCAGTAGAAAGCCGCGTGGCGACCACTTAAACCGCTCTGTTCATATCAGTTAGAACTATTTCATTTTGAAGCCATGTTAAGTAAGAAAGAAACCTAAAAATGTGAAATGTGTTGATTTAAACCACCAGTGTACCATACAAATCATTCCTACTAACTACCATTTATTGTGTTGTATTGCTATAATGGGTTTCTATAGATAATTTAACTATTTTACTACATAGTCTTTGTGCAGTTGTAAGTTACAAACGTGTCAACTTTCATTTGTATTGATTAAATAATTCTAAAAATAATAAAAATAATATGATTTATTATACCACACTCATTTTTTATGGACAGGATATCACCGACATTATGGCTAGACACAAATTATTAAATGTGCATAAGTGCACTTGCTTACTTCTACAAAAAGTGCTACAAGTTTTTTTTTCATGTCATACTTGCAAGGCATACATATATGTCCAACTTCATTGAATGGGCCCTCCGGTCATCTATATTACCGATTGCATAACAGATTGAACTGAAAATAGGTTTGTGTTAAATTGCGTATACCCCGCTATTTTTTCAACATCCTTCCTGCTAATCAGAGCAGCCTAAAATGTATTTGGGAACATTCGGCGGGAGCAACGTTGTCCCTGACTGGCCGAGATAAAAATTATAGTCAGAATACTCTTGAACAACACAAGTATATCTCGTTAGGCTACAATAGAACATATATAATATATTTCGACAAACTAATTTATCGAATTACTCGTAAAGCCTTGATTATGTTCGACTTTTAGAATGACTTATTAATGAAGGCAAAATTTTCATCCCCATTACTTGGATAATTAAGACTCAGCCACTGTGTGATTTTCAAGATACTTTCTACCTCGCACAACCGTTCTGTTAAATGTAATAAATTATCGCCTGCGGTATTCCCTAACCAATACAAACGTCAAGCCTTCAAGAAAAGAAAATACTCTTTCCTGAAGGTCAGTAACGCGGTTGTGACTCCTGAGTTTTATGGGTTCGTGTCTGATCTACCATAAAATATCTAGATCGATCCCCTGACATCATTGCAAAGATATTGTTAAATGTCGGAACGTGAAAACTATTAGACTTAATTTTTGTCCTCTACCTCGACATACTTTTAATTGAGGTCTTTATTAATCACCTCGTATTTTTACCCGACTACGGACCAAAGCCAAAGGACTGTTATGATTTTGACAGTCTATGTATGTATGTTCATTTGTTCCCTCATAGCTCCTCAACTACTAAACTTTTTAGAACTGAACCAATGGTATCGTTAGAAGCGTCTTAATCGTCCACTGGCTATAGGCTATAATATATGAGGTGTCACTGAAGCTAATGCGGTGGTCATAAAGTACAATGTCAAAAAATTATTTTGAGAAAAATATTTACGTTGTTCGTAGAATTGGAAAAGGTGTAACTTTTACAATTCAAATATATATATCATCAACAGCTTTTAACAGTCCACTGCTGGACATAGGCCTCTCCTTTGAAAGGAGGTTTTGGTCTACTATACCACGCTGGCCAGACGGGTTGGTAAAGGGTTAGTTTCAAGTTTTCCTTCTCTTGGCAGTGATGTTAGCTGCTTACTTTGTTCCTTTAGTCGCCTCTTACGACACCCATGGAATGAATAGGGGTGGTGACACTTTGTATTCTTAATCCGTCACTACACGGACATATATATTATACACATAAATTTATTCGTGACTTTGTCCGTTTTATTGTAATAAATAAAAAAAAGTAAAAACTGAAACTTAACTATGCCAAAAAAGGACATTTTTGTCAACTTGCAACGCAGGCATCTTGGTAAGGGAGGGAGGTCATGTCACGTACCGACTTACTCAGATACTCACCGGGCATTGCTGCTTCGGTGAGTATCTGAATAGGATAGGACGCGAGGAGACGGCACAATGCCACCACTGCGCAGCCGACTGGGACTCTGCCCAGCACACGCTGGAGGACTGCCCCGCTTGGGTGTCTGAACGCGAAGTCCTAGTTGGCCAAATCGGACGAGACCTGTCCCCGCCAGCAATCATTGCTGCAATGCTGGCGGACGAGGAGGGATGGGGCGCAGTGGTCTCTTTCTGTGAAGCTGTAATGCTTCAGAAAGAGACCGCTGAACGGGATCGGGAGAGGGCCGATCCTGAGCGTAGAGGACGTCGGCGACAACACCAGCCCTCGAGGGCACCGCAAGCTACCAGAGAGTGGGGATCTTTGGTAGCAGATTAACTGTTGCGGTTAATAGAGAGGAGGAAAAACCCGCCAATTGAGACGATAGTTAGGGGGAAGCCTCTGTGGCTTTCCTCGGGATAGAGCCTTGATAGGCGCGGCATCAATCCTGGGGGGACCTGAAATAATATGGTCCGGGTCCTCCCTAGAACAGGGTGCATGAGTCCGGCGATCGGGGTGGGTTTTAGTGGAAACACCACATACCCCTGGCTTCTGTATCCCCTAGGAGCCGGGGATCCGAAGGGATTTCCCACCTCGTAAAAAAAAAAAAAAAGGCATCTTGGTAAGGTCCACGTGTCGATTATCAGGCTTCTTATGCCGTTACTGTAGAGTAACGTTTCTAATCCAGTGTCCTTGTCCGTTAATCCAAAATGTTGTTTTAAACTTAATATGCGTCGTTTTTAAAAATAAATTTTACTTATTTTCATACGTACATTTATTTCTACTCATTTTATGACTAAAAACTTTCAAAAGTATAATTATTCCTATTTAACGAAATAATGTCTATTCGGGACAAGCAGGTTACTTAGCGCATTGGTGGTTTATAAAATATCTTTAATAAGTGTTAACTCTTAATAAAGATATTTTAAAAACCCCATTTAGTCAAACTCATAGAAAAAGCCTATTTATAGAAGTTACCTTTCCTCCTACCGCCATTTTATAGTAAATGTTGTTGTATCGTTTACTCATTTCTCTCCAAGAAAGCTTGAGATTATTTACGTATCTCAAGCCATGATAATAATTAATACTTTGAAAATTTTCGTGGAATTACATTCTAATCTTTGATGATTCATTTTATTAATGGATCAAAAGGTAAAATAAATTCGAGTTCTTTGTATGTCAGTATTTATAATCTTTAGTATCCAAAGTAAGTTTTTTGCCTAACTCTCTCTCCGAATATCTTAGGGTGATTATTTCAATTGACATTATTGCGATGAAATACAAACACATTTAAAAATGCCTAATGACTAGACATACTTTTTCTATATCCACAACTTGATTATCGCTATCTCTTTCAAACACGTTGCGTTGTAAGTTACCAAAGGCCTTGTCTCTCAGCTTATTTTTAAACGTTCTAGCTAGGGTTGTCAAGATAGTTTCATAATTATCTTTTTACTGCGATCACATATACGCGGGCGGAGAATATAAATAATTTATGTAACTGCAATGATGATTGTATTTCTCATTTTATTAAGACGTAAGTAAAGGCGTGAACCGGTAAACGACTCCCAACCCAAGAGTTAAAAATTTACTGCTTCTTTTTCAGTATTTACTAAACCTTTGTTAGATTTTAGTATCACCTCAATCGAGACGTTCGTCCAAGCGATCGTCAGTCTAACGGCCTGGCCACGAGTTTTGGTCTTAGCGAAAAGCGGAGCGGCGTCGGTGAGCGGTGCGTTTTGCACGCCACGAACCCTAGTAGCGGTTAGTTGCAGCGGCGACGGTGGACGTATTTAGGTAGTCGAAACGTGTTAAAAATCATGGCGTTATAAAAATTATCCCCTGTCTGTTTAGAAAAAACATTTTTTTTTAAATATGATAGAATGAGTGCACGAACTAAATAAAGATCGGTATTTAGATGGTGGATTTAGTGACCTATACGAAGGTCCTACCTATAAGAAGTAACTGATGTTTCCAAGTGTTTTGCTAAGTAGGTACTTACAGAGAGAAAAAACTTTAAAAACTTGTCAACTACTTACATTGCGTATAAGACATACTAGTAGTTTCGTGTGTAGTCATATCTACAGACAAAACTACTGATATGTTTACTGTTTTGCTAATTATGAACCTACTGGCAGAGAAAACAATTAACTTTTAAAACTTGTCAACTATCCACCTACATTACGTAAACATACCAGTAGTTTTGTCAACATATCAGTAGCTTCGTTTGGTAGGTACCTAGGTTCTATGTTTTTGTGTTATCAATTTAAATTAAACGTAAGTACCATTATATTCCGGAAAACATTGTTTAATTTCTTCCCACAACCTTTTTATATTTATGTTGGGGATATTTTGACATCCATATAGGCGGTCTATTTAAAATTTCTGTTATAAAAGCCTCGGTATCCATTACCGCCATAAAATCGTCTAAATTTTTTTGTTTTTATTTAACGCCTCTGAGTCCGTCACTCCTGCACCGCTGTCCACGTCGCTCTGTTTCGTGACGTCGCACATACTAACTTGTGCCTTTGTTCCTGCCGCTCTCCATACCG
Organism: Phragmatobia fuliginosa; assembly: GCA_932526445.1. Classification (NCBI taxonomy): domain Eukaryota; kingdom Metazoa; phylum Arthropoda; class Insecta; order Lepidoptera; family Erebidae; genus Phragmatobia; species Phragmatobia fuliginosa. The sequence goes on along the minus strand of OW052064.1, from coordinate 5,302,065 downwards.
CTCGCCGCTGTAGCAATTCGCTCGGCAAAAACCGCTAGCTTTTTCGCTATGAGCGGCGACTCGTGGCGTGCCTCGTACATTTTTATACTTTTGATATTACCGCTCGGCGTTTCGCTCTTAGCTGCCGCTCACAGCGGAAAGGTCGTGAATGGGCCGTAAGCGTGACGTGGAGGGGTAGGGCTTACATTGAATTGTAGAATGCATGAATTATAGTAATGTATAGAAGTTTACCTACTTACTTTTACAGGGTATTATTTATGTGAATCCCAGTTTATCTGCTCTCGAGTCTCAAAATACGAAGATGTCTTTAAGTAGACTACAAACTGAGAATTAAACGCGTTATTACATCGTAGGTAATGCCATTATGTGAACATTTAATAGTAGGATTTGTAATTTTAAGTCGCTCCAATTTATCAGTTTAACCTGACGTTCAGTAGGCCAAAACCTTCTTTCTAAGGAGAGGCCTGAGATGATGATGATGAACCTGACGTACTTTATGTAATACATTCACCCTTATTTAGATTCTTGAAATGCGGAGTCGTTTTTCTTCTCCAAAATATCACCAATAATGAATGTAAAATGCTATATTTTATTTCAATAGCAGAAGTTATAGAGATATTACTAGTTCAATTGCCTATGAGAGATTGCGTTTGAGCGATAAGGCCGCCACTTGTACCTCTTAATATAATAAGATATTGTTGTAACTGATCTGGTGTACAATAAAGTGATTTATTATTTATTATTATTATTAAATTAGTGTTATGTTATTTACTTTATCAATTCTTCCTTCTGTCACTGAAGCAATGTGGAACATTGACAACCTTAGCGTGACACCCATTCGTGGAAGGAACAACGGCACAAGCGCGGGCGCAAACGGCGTTGCGGTCAATGACACGAGGTCGCGTGCGTTGCGATGCCAGGCTGCTACCGGCGAGTTTTAAAAGAGCCAGAAGACCCCAATACGTTTCCAGTTTATGGTAAACAATCAACAAGTATTATTAGGTGGAAACTAACGTAAATGTATTTGATCACATTTACTCCTACATTTACAATATAAATGTTTTATTGTAAATTGAATTTAAAATGACATTGCAAAATATATTAAATAGATAATCATATCCTAACGGCTTAAGTAATAACTAAATATCGTTCTGCACGTGTGGTGAAGGATTAAGAAAGAAACAGGAGTGAAAGTACCCCTTTTCATCTCATGATTATCACATGAGCCGACTAAGGCACAAAGTATACAGGAGAACCTCACTGCAAAGTTAAGGAAAACTTGACACAAATGCTATCGACCTTATGGCCAGCGTAGTAGTAGGCTAGTAAGCTAAAACCTCCTTACTTACTTTCTTTTAAAAGAGATACACTGTTCAGCGGCGGACTATTAAGTGCTGTTGATGTTAAGATATTAAGAACTTATGTATACCTAACTAACGTAGAAATAAATTTAATATCTTTCTATCCAAATTTTCGGAGCTATAGACTCAAAATATTGAAATAAACACATAAACAAAAAACTATCATCATTTACACAAACTAGTTAGGAAATCAAAATAAGTGAGAATGTAAAAGATTCGTTTTAGTAAAAAATATTATAATTGCAACATCGTAGAAGCTAATATTAAGATAATCTGTAAGCGGTTGGCATTTTATTGTAAGGTTGCCCACACTTCATAGCTCTTTAACCATTACAAATGAACATTTTAATATACAAAGGTAATATAGTTTTGATAGTTTAAGTTTTAATTATTTTTACCCCCTTATTTGTTTCACTTTTAATAGTTACAGATACAAAAGTTTAGCGTTAATTGAGGTATTAATTATTCCATTGTAATAGATATATCATTTACTAGCTGACCCCACGTAACCAGCAAGGTTTCGGTGAGTGAACCTTAAAAGATACACTTAACATATCCTCGACTTTTATAGAACTTTTCAAGAAAATTTATTTCTTACGTTCATTTATGCACACGCAGTGGAATGGAAAATGGAAGAAATTATTTTCCGCCGTTTCTAAGACATGTTTCAGAAAATGGAGTCATTATACCCCGCTCCTACCGTTTGTAGCGTGATGATGTGTCTTTCTCGATAAATGGACTATCTAATAGTGAAATATTTTTTCAAATTAAGATGACATTAGCGCGTTCAAACAAATAAACCATGAGGTTTATAATATTAGTACAGACATAACTTTATCTAGTTTAAGAACATTAAATCTTAAACAAAATTTAGTAATAAATAGATTTTAATTAATAATTTATAAGTTTTAATCACAATTTACTTACAAACGTATCTGAAAGATGTAGGTCGGCTTAGTTTATAAGTTGACCCCATGTTTAAATGAATTTCCATTGAGTCGAGGTCTAGTTACCGCCCTTCGAAAACCGAGATTTACATGATTTATTTTAAGAGAAACCAAACGTTTTCATTTGAAAAGGAAATTACTTTGAATACCGATGATTGCTATGTAAAGGATTTGTGAAGAGTGTTTATGTTTATTTTATAATTAATTAATACCGTATTTATGAGACAACCTTCTACTTACTTATCACTGTGAGAATTTACAGTTCATCATCATCATCAACAGCCTTGAACAGTCCACTGCTGGACATAGGCCTCTCCTTTTAAATGAGGTGTTACAGTTCGTTTTGAGATAATTTCCCAAAGTAGGCATAATATTTCGAAATTGTAAAATTTAAAGGCGATTAACACACGGCACCGCGCACCGCCGCGGTAAGGGCTTTCACACATTGGCCACGCCCTCACGCGCGTGGGCGCGTGGCAGCAGATCACGCGCGCGGTGACGGTGGAGCAGATCTGCCCGTTCGAGCAGACTCTACCGCGCCTACGCGCCTGTCGGCTTTGTCGCCAAATTGCTGGGCGTTGTTCAATTTCGAATATAAATCTATCCGTGTCCAGATCCATCGTGAACAAGTCCTTATAGCACGAAAACAGGCGCTAGGCATTGTTCAATTTCGTATATAAATGTGCTGCTGCGGCCCGCCACGCCTAAGCGCGCGGTGGCAGAATCTGCTAGCGGCACGCCGCGGCACGCGCTCACGCGCCTAGGCGCGTGGCCAGTGTGTGAAGTCCCTCAGGCGCGTGAGCGCGTGCCGCTAGCAGATTCTGCCCCCGCGCGCTTAGTCGGGGCGGGCCGCAGCAGTAAACACATTTATATACGAAATTGAACGAAGTATCGCGCCTGTTTTGGTGCTATAAGGACTTGTTCACGATGGATCTGGATACGGATACATTTATATTCGAAATTGAACAACGCCCAGCAATTTGGCGACAAAGCCGACAGGCGCGTAGGCGCGGTAGAATCTGCTCGAACGGGCAGATCTGCTCCACCGTCGCCGCGCGCGTGATCTGCTGCCACGCGCCCACGCGCGTGAGCGCGTGGCCAGTGTGTGCAAGCCCTAAGGTCGGCGAGAGTCGGTGAGAACACCGCTCGGCCGCGCGGTCGGTCAGTGTACGTGTGTTAAGCATCAACGAATTCAGTAGATCCCAATATGACATGAGATCCGCTTCACCGCCTACTGCGGCGGTGCGCGGTGCCGTGTGTTAATCGCCAAATGAAAAATATTTCATTAATTTCAAATTGAACTTGAAACGTTTCTAAAGTCTAATGTCTAACCCTGAATAATATTTTTTTTAAACATAGTTTTAAGTTAGGTAGTTTATGCTGGCATTCATTTTATAAAATTGGATTTACTTTTATTCGCACTCACGCAGATCCACTGTGCGTACGTGTGCGAGTCTCGGTTATTAATGATGCCGAAGGCTTTATAAGCCTTCTCCAAACATTTATTTTTAAGCATTACGGTCTATAATTATAATAGATAGATTATATAATCTATGTGGTTTTCATCAACTAAAGGATTGTTAAATTTAATCTGACCTTGATCGTCTGTATTAACTCTGGCAAACACCAATCGACATCACGAAGAGTGTAAAAATAATTGAAACGTATTGTAAAGTAAACAAATTAAAAAAAAACTATGAGCCCGGGTCCTTTAAGAGATGTGAGAAAAAGCATCTCACTGGGCCGCCATAGTTTATACTCATCGTGTGATTTCTCATCAAAACATCTACATGTGCATATCTTTATTTATAGGTATATATTATATATAAAGTTTCATTCATGTATAGATCATGTGCAGTTTTTAAAAATAAATAAAAATGGTATTTCGTACAACGAGTAGGTAGCCGCTAATATATTAAATATATTATAAACTAGCGATCAGATAGATGATATACATAGGTATTTAATAAAATGTTTTTAAAATTATATATTTTGGCACTCTTGGCATAATCAAGATGGCATTTGTAAAAACAAACAAACAAAATCATCCGTTTGGTTCAGACAGACAAACATAACAATTATTTATTGGAGTCGATTTTAAATCCACGTGATATTATGAGTGACTACGGAACACTATTATAGGAGTGGCCTGACACGCACTTGGCCGATTTTTTAATTTATATTATAGAATCAATGGTTAATTAGACATACGAATGTACATGTAAAACTGCTGTAAAAATACGAGTTAATAACCATTTAAAAATATTTGCTGGAAAAAATATTTGTCGGAAAATATAAGTATTTCTCTAGGTTCTTAGAATTTATAAATTGATTTCATATTTAAAAGTCTAAGTAGCTGGATTCACAAAATCGTGATAATATATAATAGAAGATATAGTTTTCTATCGTGTGCCTCAAGTTAAAACAGTAATTCATAAAATATATTCGGTAAAATTTTTGTGAAATAGTGTCCGGCTTTCATTTCATAATTTCCTTACTTAAACAAACTACTACATATTACGATTTATTTCTGTCTATATTTTACCGCTCTATCTTAACACCTGCATCCGCATATAAACGAACGTTTCTGTATAAGATGTAAATATACAAAGTAATGTAATCATAAGTAAAACTGGGTCAACAAATGCCTTGATATAAAGTCTCTGTATTGCTTTTACGTTTTGATTTATGATGCAACATTTCGGGAACTTAACGTCTTACGAGTTTCTCATCGGCTACGAGAATACTTCGCCAAATACTTCTTTCACACTGTTTCAATTTTAACGAAGGTATAGTAACTACCTACCATGACAAACAATGTTTTTATCTAACGTAAATATTTAAACTGTGCATCTAAATACGGATACACAAATCACAAATCTATTATTATACACCGATCGATTATACACCTAGTTTGGATTGAAATGTAACAACAAAATACGAATAGATAGGATCAGATACAAGATCATGTGATGTCAAGAAAATGTGATATCTAGTTTACATGTTTGTTTTGCAAAATATGTATGTACTAGTTGCGCCCCGCGGTTTTACCCGCGTATATCATTATGGTTGATAGCAACCTGTGAAGTTTTGACAGGAGATAAAAAAAAGCGGCCAAGTGCGAGCCGGACTCGCCCATGAAGGGTTCCGTATGAGCAAGTAAGATCATATAAAAGTTATTGTAGTTCGTTGTAACTTTCATCGATGTTTTTATACTAGTGTATTGAGTGGATGAAAGGTAAATTGCGTGTTACGATTTATGATGTATCAAAAAAAAAACTACTCACTAGATCTCGTTCAAACCAATTTTCGTTGGTAGTTTTCATGGTAATGTACAACATATATTTTTTTTAGTTTTATCACTCTCTTATTTTAGAAGTTAGAGGGGGGGGGGGGACACACACATTTTTCCACTTTGGAAGTGTCTCTCGCGCAAACTATTCAGTTTAGAAAAAAATGATATTAGAAACCTCAACATCATTTTTGAACACCTATCCATAGATACCCCACACGTATGGGTTTGATAAAAAAAAAAATTGAGTTTCAGTTCCAAGTATGGGGACCCCCAAAATGTAATGTTTTTTTTCTATTTTTATGTAGAAATCTTAATGCGGTTCACAGAATACATCGACTGATCAAATTTCAACAGTATAGCTCTTATAGTTTCGGAAATAATTGGCTGTGACATACGGACGGACAGACAGACAGACAGACTTGACGAATCTATAAGGGTTCCGTTTCTTGCCATTTGGCTACGGAACCCTAAAAACAGTGATACATTTTGACATCTACGATTTATGTATTTTTAAAATCTCCTAGTTTTTGCCCGTGTATTGTATCTCGATTATTGCAGTAAAAAGTAACCTATGTGTTATTCTGATCTATAGGCTATATTACTGTAAAGTTTCATCCAAATCCGTTTTGTAGTTTTTGAGTGACAGAGGAACAAACATATATACTCATACACACATACGTACATACATACAAACTTTCGCGTTTATAATTTAGAAGAAAAGGACAGAGGGTAAGCGATTGCCGCAACAATACCAAGCCCTAGCTATAAATTAGATAAAAATACATCATCGTCCTAACTGATATTGTGAGGAAGGTTTAAAGATTTAAAGGCTTATAGATGCTGTGATATAAAACACTATGACTTTGAATGAATAAATAATTTATAAATCATAATTTCACCTCATTTAGATAAATCGCAAATAGCACATCTCCTTTTCAAACTAAATGAATATACCAGCACTCGCGACAAGCTTTTACATCATAAAAATTGTGTGACATACTTAATAAATAAGTTTTTATTCAGTTTATTTCAATTCTTTTAAGGACATTGAAATGAAAGCTTGCTTTTTAGGGTTCCGTAGCCAAATGGCAAAAAACGGAACCCTTATAGATTCGTCAAGTCTGTCTGTCTGTCTGTCTGTCTGTCTGTCTGTCTGTCTGTCTGTCTGTCTGTCCGTCCGTATGTCACAGCCAATTATTTCCGAAACTATAAGAGCTATACTGTTGAAATTTTGTCAGTCGATGTATTCTGTGAACCGCATTAAGATTTCTACATAAAAATAGAAAAAAAACAATACATTTTGGGGGTCCCCATACTTGGAACTGAAACTCAAAAATTTTTTTTTCATCAAACCTATACGTGTGGGGTATCTATGGATAGGTGTTCAAAAATGATGTTGAGGTTTCTAATATCATTTTTTTCTAAACTGAATAGTTTGCGCGAGAGACACTTCCAAAGTGGAAAAATGTGTGTGTCCCCCCCTCTAACTTCCAAATTATAAGAGTGATAAAACAAAAAAAAATATATGTTGTACATTACCATGCAAACTACCAACGAAAATTGGTTTGAACGAGATCTAGTGAGTAGTTTTTTTTTAATACGTCATAAATCGTAACACGCAATTTACCTTTCATCCAATCAATACACTAGTATAAAAACATCGATGAAAGTTACAACGAACTACAAGAACTTTTACATGATGTTACTTGCTGATACGGAACCCTTCATGGGCGAGTCCGACTCGCCCTTGGCCGCTTTTTTAAGAAGTTTTCAAATCGTGAGTAACGCCGCCGAGCAAAGCTACTCCATATGTCATCAGCTTTCTGGCAGTAAAAGTTCCATTCAAATCAATTCAATCAGAAAGCCGTTCCATAGAATACCGGAACAAACAGACAGACAGTCGAAAATTTTAAAAATTGCTTTTTTATGTTGGTACCGTATATTGTTCCATATGCATTTAGTAAAACACACATAATTAGGATATTACAAACAGACACTTCAATTTTGATAAATTTGTATAGATGTATAATATCTAACAATACAAGTTACACGTCCACTGTTCAAGTCATAGCGTGTTAAATTATAGCTTCTGTAAACCTGTCATAAAATATATACATTGTAAACCTTCATGGAATTGTCATACATAAAAAAATGCAAAAATGTGATTAGGTGCCACGTGAAATATCTTGTTGAAATGAACTCATCAAGATCAAACACAAAGCTCAAACTTCAGGCAGCTTCATCATTTTTTTTAGCGAGATTCTATGACCAGCTACCAGGTTTAAGCTTTATCATTAAACTTTAGTTACCATTTAGGATTACAGTACTCGTTAAAAAATCAAACGAGCCCATATTCGATGAGAATGGGTTATTTTAATATTTTCTCTGGCCACTTTTTCTGATCACTTTGGAGACAAAGCACAAGTCAAGACGAATCATACCAGATCAAACACATGGGGTTTTTTCGTTTTATAACGGAGTTTCTTTTGTCACTTTCCAGCTTCATCATCAACCCTGAATGTAAAACAAAGTACTCCTCAAAAAAAATCAAACGAGTTCAAATTCAACCATTACATATCGCTGTAATATACCAAACCCATAACATTAAAAGTATGACCCAAATTTTACCCAAAACGTACTTGTGTCACTCAAATAATGATTATAGTGATATTGCCTTTCCAATATGGTGATAAGACTAGCAATTACTTAAACTGATGCATATTAAACAGTTTACAAACAATCATTTTATTTTACTTACTCTTTAAAAAAGTGTATAATTAAAAAATTGTATTGTTAAAAACAAATTTAAAATAAATGTACCGTGTTAGTTAATATTGTAAAAAACGTTAGTTGCACATTTCAAATATGTTTAATATGTAACTATATTATTAGCATTTGCTAGTTACTTTGTCCGTATTTCCATGGTATTTTTGTCTGATCTAACTTTAAATTAACTTTGCAAATAAATTAATATTGTAACCTTTGATTATATACATGTCTAGATGGAGTGTTGCGCTGCATTTGCAATAAAAACAACAGGCCAGATTTGGAGGGCTTGTGTGCATGTTACACACACATGCAAGCGTAGTCTACGGGCGCGCGCATGACGTGGCAGCGTTCTGAGTGATACCAGCCCTTGAATGTTTTCTATAAAAGGAGGGAACATAATTGTGTATTGATTTTGAGATTTATAAGTAGGATGTAATTCGTATTAAATTTAAAGTCAGTCAATATGTATTAGAGTTTTTGCTTTTGAGTTACTAGGTAAAATATATGTTGGTGAAAAAGGGAATTGCTATTAAAGCTTATTTATTCTTAATACTTAACAACAATTTGGTAGAAATATACCCTGTGCCCTAAAAAGTAGTCTGAGGTTCCGGTACTTTGAAAGGCGGACGAAGGAAAGCCAACTCACAGAGGTCTTTAATTAAGTTAATATACAACATAGTTATATTTAATTTAATTACTATATTTTTAACTAGATACTATAGATTACTATAGTTTTTTATATCGTTCTCGTTAAAAACTCAAAGAAGGTATAGCTTCCGATTAGTGAAAGAATTTTCAGAATCGGTTCAGAAATTCTGGAGATTAGTGCGTTAAAACAAACAAACAATCTATTCAGCTTTACGTCGTACATACTACTTTCATTAATAGCATCCATGGAGCGACAAAATTGACACCCATATCAGATTAACAATATCTACCACCTTAGATTTAAAAATATATGATCAAAAAAACTATTAAAGCTTATTTATTCTTAATACTTAACAACAATTTGGTAGAAATATACCCTGTGCCCTAAAAAGTAGTCTGAGGTTCCGGTACTTTGAAAGGCGGACGAAGGAAAGCCAACTCACAGAGGTCTTTAATTAAGTTAAATCATAACTATAGTGCTGGATAATACATATATAATATGTATTATCCAGCACTATAGTTATGATTCAACATTTTGTAAATTGGCTAACATTCACATGGGAAATTTAAATTCAATTAACAGGCAACCCTGTAAAAATGCCGTCAAAATGGTGGTCGAACTTTGATAAAATTTCACTCAGTTAATTTAATTATTTCTTTACAATATAGTTATTTAAAGTTTACTTACCGATGATAACTAATTTTTTTAGTTGATTTCAATCGTCCAAAGTAATTCCTGAACACTTTTATCATGCAAAACGTCATTTTTATACGCCACTCAATACGTGTTTACCGTACAATGACAGTAACGCCACTGATCGGCCGCGACGAGCTTAGTCTCTTACAGTTAAATACTATTTTTTTGGACGTTTAGACGCTCGAACTCTCTATCTAGACATGTTTATAATCAAAGATTGTAACGGAACCAAAACATTTTAAATAAAAAAGTAAAAACTAAAACCCACTTGGACAAAAACGACGAAGAAAAAGTATGAACCAAGACTTTCAGGACACTGGAATAAATAACGTTACTGAAGAAGCAAGATAATCGACACAAATATCCGTGTAGGTACACTAGAATATGTGTATAGCTGTACACTTATTGCTTATTGCTGAAAATCATTTGTTGTTGACATTTGTCCATATAATTCTTGCGCATATGTAAAACGACAACCATTATAATACTTTAGCGATATTATAATAAATTGCGTGTAGTGTAGATAATACGGCTCCCGATTGTCAGTACGTGTACACGCATTTGAATCAAGATTGAATGTCAACGGATGAAAGCGGTTGTCCGCGCCCGATCCTACTAACAAATGGTAACCCGTTATGTGTAAGAATTGTATTAATAATGTAAATTGAAAAAGGGACATAATTGCTCGTAGATTTTTTATACATCTGTAAGAAGGTATTTACACTCGAATTGCATTGACAAGTCACGACTTTTCACATTTTTACATTGGTTCTTGCCCGCTTGATGGGCGATGTTGATGATATGATAATAATAAATATTTCTGACATCTTACACACAACGCCATCTAGTCCGAAACTAAGTTTTCACATATGCGCGTGCGTTGTGCGTAAGATGCTTGTATAATGCGTAAAAGATATACATACACAAACACTTTAGCAACGCGTGACTGCGACTTTTCAAAAACTTGAACATGTGTAGATATCTCTGTACAGACGTACACTGATTGTGTCGATTATATTTCTTCTACAATAACGTTGTTTAATCCAATGTCTTGAAAGTCATGTTTCATTCTTTATCTGCGTCGTGTTTTGTCGTAGTAGGGTTATAGTTTTTAATGCCGGTGCCGTTATAATATTAATTTATTTGCAAAGTATATTTAAATCTAGGACAGACAAGAGTGCCATAGAGATATCACAGTTATAAAAAAAATACGAACAAATTCACAAGCTAATAATATATACCTATTCCATACGTTCTGAAATCAGCGTGGCTCTACTGCCTGACAGGCCCCGCCCCAAACTAATAAAGTAATCTTATACGGTTACAGTTTTTCTTCGTACTTCACATCATTAACATATATATTTTTCAGATTTTTCAAACCAGACGTTTAGTGTTTAGAGAGAGGGAAGGGGCGCCCTGTTTAAACAAAAAAGATAAATACATTCATATTAAAAACACCGAAACTTTTAGCAATCTCTCAATAATATGTATTTATAACATATCATTGTATGTATTTATAAAAAAAGTATGTTTATGTATTTATATCAGTTGTCTAGTTACCAATACAAGTTCTGCTTAGTTTGGGGACTAGATGGCGTTGTGTGTAAAATATCCGAAATATATATTATTATTATTAAAGTTGTTAAAAGACCTTTCTAATGATACTCCATATGATGGGGTAGACGAGAGCAAAAAAAACATCCCCGTTTTACGTGTCGGGAAGGTAACCCAATTATAATATTTTTGGTAATTTTATTTATTATAGCACTTTGTTGCACATGCAATGTTTCATCTTTCTAGCACCAACCGTTTGGACGGTAAATCGAAGACGGACGAACACTATGAATCTAGGGTTCCGAGTCATTAACTTCGGAACCCTAAAAATGTGTGCCAACGTATTTTATTACTTTAAAAACGCTACAACAAAAATACCGCAGTTTTATAAGTTGGTTTCATAATTTCAAAAGTTGTATTGTTTAAAGTAAAGTTACATGGCGTTGTGTGAAAGTTGTTATTAGTATTTCAGCAAAGGGGAATCATCCAGAAATTGAGCGGTCATGAAAACATTTGTCTGATGCCGTGCCCAACCCAAATACCATATTTACTGTCATAACATGGGCACAGAATCGTACCGCTCAACAGCCAACAATACAATTGCACTCCTACTTTTAATTGCTCTCCTACCAGAATCATTAGCATTATGATGTCATACCGCGGAAGCAAATTTGTTTCCCATTAAAAGGTACATATCGTGAGTGAAACTTAAAAAAGCGGTCAAGTGAGTTTACGTCTACAACTTCACTACTCATCTTTTTTATTTATTTTTAAGCTATTGCATAACTCTTATTGCGGGCTTTGAGCGGGGCAACCGAATCAAGAAATTACGTAACGATAAAACCTAATACCCCGTGTTGAAAAAGGATAGATAATAATTATGATTGTAACCGCAGTGCGACAAGAACAAATAACGAGCGCCTGGCATGCAACATAGATTAATCAAATAGAAGGGATATCTTAGGCACAATACATAGCGTCCGCGCCTCCAGTACCGTTCAATTTAATCTTAGTGTTTTTTTTATTCCAAAGATATGCTCATATTACTATTATGTTCGCTGTTTAGTTGTCATTGTCTTTCGGTTAATAGGATGATTATATTGCTTGGCAATAATGGTGTATGTTGGTAAGAAGACAATGTATATTGTTTTGTAAACCTGAATTAATATTAAAGAAAAAAAACTGTGTAAGTAAAAAATTGCATAATTTGATAAAACATGCGATGCAAAAGCTTTACCGCAGCAGTCCCCGACTGCCACACGTTTTTTTTTTCAAAGTATGACAACTCCCGCATTTAGAATATAAATTCCTGGGTTACGGGGGACTTTACAAACTTACCTGAAACGGACACAAAGAACCGCTTAAACCACTAGGCCAACCGTGCAGTCGAATTGAATAAAGGCATATAAGAAAGACATATTAATTGGTTAATTATTTAGTTAAGTGATTTAACTATGTAGACTAGGGTAGAAGCCTCTAAAAACAATAAAAAGTAAAATAAAATTATAGTAGGATGAAACCCATTGGAAAAGGAGGAGAATATTATAAAAATAAAAGGAAAAATAATTTACGGGCGATCTGAGGTCGGGAAGGGGAAGGGGGGGGGGTTAAACGGTCATCCAAACTGGGCGACTTGTCGCCGTGTCTTGTCACCGTGACAAGACGCGGCGTCGTTGTTTCTTCAGGTGACTCTGACGCCTAGTGTGCGGTGCTTAGAGCAAATTTATATGAATTTTTTCGGCCGCAGCCTATCGTCGCGACAAGTCGTCGAGCTGTCGCTGTCGCGTGTCTCCTAGTGTGCGCGTAGTGTAAGGGTAAAAAACGGTTTATCTCGATTTCTGTCAAAACTACAAGTTTGGTTTTTTATTTTTATCTTTTACAAATAAAATTATTTTTTCACGAAAACTTACCTTTTTATGTCTTGAACACACTGTAATTTATTTCATTTGAAATTATTATTTTTTCACCTTATTTTGACATAATAATCGAAAAAGTACCCTAATTTTCAATCGAAATTTCACCCGTCAAATTATCAACTTTTTTAAAAGATGGAGGTGCTTAATGTTCGATGAAACGGCTGTGAAAATAACTCAGCCTGCACATGTAGTTTTGTAAACGATGTCGTACACTGCTCTGTTTTACAGCTGCTACAAAATACAACATTGTCATGTAAGTATAAAATATATTTATTAAATTAGATATTAGTTTAAATAAGATATATCAATTTTCTAATACACTAAGAATGACGAATGTGTGACTAATTAATTTTATGTTATCATAATGATGTAATGTAACCACAGAACTAGACAATGTAAGTACATATGTATATTCAATATTACATTACGATCGATACTAACGTTATCTGTACGTAGACGTATATTTAGAGCTAATACAGTGTTGGTTCACGATGTACATTAATATAATGAGAAGATGATTACATTGCTTAATTTGTGCCAGACTGATTTGTTTTGAGAAGGTTTGTTTAAGAACTAATTTCCAAAATGTTGAGTTCACTGTGCTTTATTTTATCTTATTTTCCTATAAGGCGATTCACACACTGCACCGCGCTCCGTCGCGTAGCGCGGAGTGGCAGATTTTAATAATGTAATTTAATGTATGCAAGTACATCGATTAGTATAGAAAACACGCCAGGTCCAACACACTGAACACGCGCTACGACGCGTGAGCGCGTGCGGCTAGCAGATTCGGGATTGGCTGCAATGGCTGCGCCGCGCCTACGCGCGTGTTCGCGTCGCCAATGTGTGAATCGCCTAAGATAAACCATATATTATGTGTAAACAAAATATTCATTAAATTTTAAGCCAAACATAATTGTTCTCTGTTTAAATAATTGTCTGAAGCGCTCATATCGGAGTGGCCTTAGGTGATTGGAAACAATCACCGAGGGTAAGCTACGACGATACGGAGGTCACGTTAAGCAGTCGGTCCCGGTTATTATCATAAGAGAACAAACGCGAAGCTTAGTTGGAGGCTTTCGGCTTAAAAACATCCAACGGCAAGATTTCGTACCCACAACATGTCTTGCCAATCGACAACCCGCACTCAGCCAGTGTGGAGGCGTTTAGCCTTAACCTTACCCCTCCTGAGGAGACCTGAGCCCAGCAGTGGGACATTATGGGTTGTTGATTGATTGATAATTGTTCTCAACTGTAACTAGTTGTGTGGTAATATTAAATGAGAACATTGGTTAAAAGTTCGACCTAAACTGACATTATCTATACTATACTAATAGTATCATAGAATAGTATATATTTCGCTCCGTGGAAAAACTGAAATTCAGATAAAACCGGTTGAACTAAAGCCGGTTCCAAAAATAACGGGTCAGTCACATAAACCAATAACGGGTCAGTCACATAAACCCGAATATCTCCCGAACTACCTATGCCATCCTAATGAAACGAAGACTGTTCAATTGAGAATTTAATTATACAGATAAAAAATAAAATAAAACTTAGTTACACCCACAATATTAATCTTAAATTAAAAAAAAACTAAAGTAGTCATATTTTTCTTAAGATTACATTTTTTTTATGATTGTTTTTTTGCTGTTTTTCATCACTTTCTTCATTTAATACTTTGTATTGCCTCCACGTGATGAAGCCTCCAGTGATGAAAAACAGCAAAAAAACAATCATAAAAAAAATGTAATCTTAAGAAAAATATGACTACTTTAGTTTTTTTTTAATTTAAGATTAATATTGTGGGTGTAACTAAGTTTTATTTTATTTTTATCTGTATAATTAAATTCTCCATTGAACAGTCTTCGTTTCATTAGGATGGCATACGTAGTTCGGGAGATATTCGGGTTTATGTGACTGACCCGTTATTTTTGGAACCGAGTGTAGTAGCCGACCTCAAATAAACTTGGGAATAATGGCTCGGCAAATAGTATAATGGAGAAAATCTTTGATTGTTTACTTGTTTGAAATGACTGACGGACATAGTCTAAAGAATGTTTTCAAAAGTTAGGGATCCGTATGATAACCCCGATATAACCTAAGGTGTTAAAAAAACAAAAACACTATTTTGCGTACGCTACGAAAACTATTGACAATAAAGCAAAGTGATGTACTATAAAATTTTTATAGAGAACATCAATATCTACGAAAAAAGTTCGCGATTGCATATGTCTAAATGTTTTAGTTGTCACATGAAAGTACCTTTTCATAGTCAAATATTCAATACGTTACGTCCGAACAAACTAAGGTTATGTAGTAACACCTTGACATTATACCTTATCCAAATTAATCACTTTATAATGAAGTCCATATCATTACCTGTAAATTATTTTTTGAACTATTCAAATCGGACATACCATTCAAAAATTATCATGATTAAATATTTTTCAAAATTGAAATTTAAGAAACAACTCTTGCGCTCACGGTTTTAATTACGAGATATACTCTACACTTACAATTTGACAAATAGCTCCTGTATGTAATGTTTATTAAATCAAAATTTTGTTTATAGTAAATATTCAATTTTTTTAATCTGCCCCAACACAAAGTGTGAGGGTTGTTATAAGTTTGAAATGATTTATTACCTACTACATAATATTATATAATACACATACTATACATCTTACTTCCAAATGGATGATTTTGAAAGATTTTTTTGTCAAAAAGAAACATAGGTAATCGACTGTTCTAAGCATGGAAAGTCTGCCAAGAGTGTGTTTTAATTAATATTTTTTTTTTATTTTTTAAATATGTACCTATATGTCCCCGTGTAAAGCCGGGCAGCTAGTATTTAGCTAAAGTTATAATATTACTAGCTATTTATAATAACTTCTATTATATTTTAGTTTCGTTTATCAATGTATTGTTCTGAGACGATGAATAACTAAAATAAACATTACAATGAAAAAAGACGTACTAAAGTTATCGACAGTCTTTCATTTTATAACTGACATAAATTTCAATATATGTAATCAAATTGTGTCAGTGTACTATGTTTCTTTAACTAATTTTTTCATATTTTATTCCGCCATTACTGACTGACTACGTATAATTGTAGGTAATTACATACTCGTACCGTAAGTCTCTATATGATTTGACTAATAAGGTGTGTAATCAGAGTAGTTATCAACTTTGGCACCTTCAGACAAACTATTATAACTAAACTATTCTATTACATAATTTATCAGGTGTATTTTAGTATGTATAGAATTATTAAGCATGTTATAAGAGCCTTTGTTCCAATAAAATACTACATAGCACTTGAACACACGTGTCTTGTGTAAGTAATGGTGGTGGTAACACTAAATTGTGTGATCAAGTGGGAAGAACGGTGGGAAGATGCACACATTGGAAAGATGAGACCGTGGGAGCATGCGGGCTCGGTTACGTGTCAGATTGCTACTAAATAAAATCTAGAGCTCATTCACAATTCAAATAGAGAAGGGAACCTGTTTTTAATCACAATATTCATTAATGAATTTTGTGTTGTTATTAGTTATTCATTAATTCATTAGCACTTGCGACATTTTAGAAGAATACTCGTGTTGAAAGGGGCAACGTTTTTTTAATTTACTTTGGATCTTTTTGCTATAGGTATTTTTTTATTGCCAGACCTGATTAACTATTAGTTTAAATTATGTCAATGTTTACTTGATCCATACACTGAAAAATACTACAATTTCATCAATGCTTGAGCATAGTTAATTGAAAAACTTAGTCGCTAAAATGAGATAGTTTAGTCACTGTTAAAGTTATTACGTAAGCAATAACTATATTCCGTGTACCATAATCGTAATACTTAATAGTGTTTGTGGTCACGTGATGATACTGAGAAATAAATAAATATTTTGGACATCTTACACACAACATCATCTAGTCCCAAAGTAAGCAGAGCTTGTGTTATGGGTACTAAACAACTGATATAAATACATAAACATACTTTTTTTTGTAAATACATACACATTATACATAGAAAAACACCCCTGACTCCGACGCAAATATTTGTAGATCACACAAATATTTGGTCTGACCCGGGAATCGAACCCGAGACCTCTTGATCAGCAGCCGCATACGCTAACCACTACACCAACAAGGAAGTCAAGATTTTAGTTACAAACAAATACACATACGCACATTCGTATAGACCATGATATAGACCTTATAGATTATACTTCTGCCTTGTGAAAGGTGACACGTGATCTACTACAAGGTTTGCAATTAAACTGTACTGAATTACAATCTACTATTTGAATGAACGTTGAATAAGTAAAATGTGCCGTTCGAACATTGACTAGCTATCTGTTACTTGAATACTGATACCGGAACTTACGTCACTCTTGAATGAACTACAAAAAGTTTCAAGGGATTTCACATACGACGGTTAGTGACATTTGACAGAAAAGGTAACAATATCTCATTATTAATAATAAGTCATCTTAAACCCTTTCACTTAAAGCGTTTTGTTTCAAAGGGAAGAGAGACGAAATAATTTCGACCTTGTCTATATGTGTATATTGTATGTCTATATTGTATAATGTACGTCTAATGCATACGTAGACTGCATGTGGCATGACAATGATATATATTTTTAGCTGTGAAATCTAGTAATAATTATTATTATTTCGGACATCTTAAACACAACATCAACTAGTCTACTAAGCAGAATTTATATTATGGGTACTTGACAGCTAATATAAATACATGAACATTTTTTTTGTAAATAAATAATGATAATAAAATTTTATTTAATGAAAAAGGTACAATAACAATAATTTACAACACAATCATTAACAAAAAAAAACTTTGATTTATAAAATAAAATACCTTAGTACATTTAATTTAATTTTTGTCCGAACTAGATTGAATCTGTATCTTGGGTGATACATAGATACATAGAGAATAATCAGATCAAAAAGTTTGTGTGTGATGTTTAGATTATTTATTACAATCATCATCAACTTATTGCAGTCCACTGCTGGCCTCTCCAATTGCACGCCACTTAGTTCGATCCTCGGCTAGTCGCATCCAGCTCAAGTAATATCAAATTACACAATGTCACACGCCTGTACTCGGGTGTCCTTTCAGGAGGTCCTTCTTACTAGATCTCGTTCAAACTAATTTTCGTTGGTAGTTTGCAAGGTAATGTACAAAATATTTTTTTTTTAGTTTTATCACTCTCTTATTTTAGAAGTTACAGGGGGACACACACACACATTTTTCCACTTTGGAAGTGTCTCTCGCGCAAACTATTCAGTTTAGAAAAAAAAAATATTAGAAACTTCAACATCATTTTTGAACACCTATCCATAGATAGATACACGTATGGGTTTGATGAAAAAAAAATTTTCGAGTTTCTGTTCCAAGTACGGGGACTAAAAGGTATTGTTTTTTTTTTCATTTTTATGTAAAAATCTTAATGCGGTTTACAGAATACATCGACTGACGACGACGGAAAAAATTGGCTGTGACATACGGACGGACAGACAGACAGACAGACAGACTTGAAGAATCTATAAGGGTTCCTTTTTTGCCATTTGACTACGGAACCCTAAAAACACCAAACGAACTGTGATTCCACAAAACTATTAAAATATTATTATGACTGATTTTAATAACGTAAAAATAATTAGGATTTAATACAATTATTATACATATAATATCTCTCTATGATATACAGAGATCGGAATTATTATCTTATCATTACTATTTTTGACACATTCACAATAATTCAGAATTTGTTAATACATACATACCACTTTAATTTTGCTTTGCCAACTATACCAACTCAAGTGAAGTAGATATATACCTGTAACAAAAAAAAAGATAAATTAATAAACACCATATTTTAATATCATTTATAGCAGCGAATAAGGAACTTCTATATGGCTGTCATTATAACCATATTACGTGTGTCAATTATTTAAAAAGTCGGTCATATGTCAATAGCCCGCTACGTTGTGAGAATGAAGTCAAGTAAGCAAGAGATATGAAAATGAAGATGCCTGGCTAGTGTCATTGCGTTATCGATTTATTATTTCACTAGCTGACCCGGCGAACTTCGTACCGCCTTAGAATATTAATTCTTATAAAAGTATTGTGTTTAGTTTTAACTGATAGTGACAAATCGACAGCAGCGCCAATTATCGGGCCCAGGCCGGTACCGCCGCAAACCCAACGTCCCGCAATTTTTAAATCTGTAATATCTTTGAAAATATTTATTGAAATCATATGCTGGGCCATATAGATCTAAATTAAATCAACAATGTATTTAAGGTATTTAATTAGATAAGGATTAATACTGTATTGCTTAAAATCGCTTCGTAAATAAGCCACTATTTCTCGTAAAAAATAATGGTTATTGTAGGTTAGCCCTAAGAGATAGACTACGAGTAAATAATAAGTCAGGAAGTCTAACTCGGAACAAATTCCACACAAAAAGTGGCCCAACTTGAAACCAAAACGGCTTATGAAACAAAAACCAATCATAACCGAGGTTAGAAATGGACATTGTTTGTGATTGGTTTGAATTCAAAACAAAAGCAGGGATTGGTTCATGCGCTTGCTGCAATGTCTGCTATGACATAGCATATCTATCAAGTCCATATCTTTACCTGCAAATTACTTATAGAATTTTACAAATCGGACAAAATATATTATCATGAGTTATCATGAGTTTCATATTTTACAAAATTGAAATTTAAGAATCAATTCTCGTGCTCTAAGTGACTAACGATTTTATCTACTAGAGATAGATAGGTACATGCAATTTGCTTAATGGTTCCTGTATGTTTAAATAAATAAATAAATATTTTGGACATCCTTCACACAACATCATCTAGTCCCAAACTAAGCAGAGCTTGTATTATGGGTACTATACAACTAATATAAATACATAAACATACTTTTTTTTTGTAAATACATACATATTATACATAGAAAGCACCTTGACTTCTAAAAAAATATTTGTGGATCACACAAATATTTGGTCTGACCCGGGAATCGAACCCGAGGCCTCTTGATCAGCTGCCGCATACGCTAGCCACTAGACCAACAAGGCAGTCAAATGAGTGTAATATCATGACTATGTCCTTCATAGGATAGGCAGAGCGTCAAAAAGTGTAATGATGAGAAACTATATTCTTTTCTCTAAGAGGTCTCGGGTTCGAATCCCGGGTCGGATCAAATGTTTGTGTGATCCGCAAATATTTTTTTCGGAGTTTGGGTGTTTTCTATGTATAATATGTATGTAATGTATGTTTATGTCTTTATATCAGTTGTTTAGTACCCATAACACAAGCTCTGCTTACTTTGGGACTAGATGATGTTGTGTGTAAGATGTCCAAAATATTTATTTATTTATTATTTATTTAACAGTGTTTGTTACCTAACTCGTCCGAAACGGCTGGAGTGTTGGACCGATTTGTATGAAATTTTGTGTGTCTCACTGGCCAGCGTGGTATAGTAGGCCAAAACCTCCTTTCTAAGGAGAGGCCTATGTCCAGCAGTGGACTGTCAAAGGCTGTTGATGATTGTGTGCATATCGGGTAGGTCTGAGAATCGGTTAACATATATTTTTCATACCCCTAGGACGCGAGCAGAGCCGCGGGCATCAGCTAGTATTCATATAAAAAAATAACTATTGAGTTATATTACAATTTGGAAAAGAAAAACATTCACATTTAACCACATGTTGTGACTGACTCAGTTGTGACACATAAAATTCTTGAACCATTTTCTTAAAGCTATTTACTGTTTGCGCTTTCCTAATGTAATGTTCATTGGCAATGCATTCCACAAGCGTATAGCTTGAACCGTAAAACACTGATCACGTAATTATAATAATATCTTTTTATTGCTTAAATCAAGTTTTACAAATTTTGTGGATAGTTAGTATATTACATAGAGATTAAAGTACTAATTTGATCTCTATATCAACGACGCACGACGCTTCTTCATGTCGATGTTTAGATCAATGTTATTTATTACAGATGATGCATTAGTAACTCAATTTGAAGTAAGTACGTACCTAAATATCGTGCTACCATAAAAAAAATATTTTACAAAACTAAACAATTAGTACAGCTGTGGGCTTACCTTCGTATTACGTACGAATAATACGTAAAAAGTCGATTTATCGAATACATAATTATATAAATACAGTGAAGGTATCAAAGAGCACTGGAGACTAAATGGAACCGGTTATTTAAATGTCAGTAATAGAAAAATATACTATTTTAAGCTGCAATAAACATACCTTGCCAGTCCTGTACCTGTCTCAAATCAGGTAATTCACCTTTCAATAAAAAAACACATAATTGTTATTGGCTTCTTCGTTCGGGAACTACAATGCCACAAACAGACAGACCCTTAAACTTATAACACCCCGTCGTTTTAGTGACGAGGCTTAATTTTAAAAAACAACAAATAGTTATGTATCGCGAGTTAGAGTTCAAATTTCTTGTTTTATTTTTTACCGCTAAGGCCACCAAAACAGTAACTTACAAAGCTTTTTAGCAATATTCTCTTTTTTGCTGTGACTTAAGTAAATGTGTTGTTACGTTACCTAACGTATAAAGAGGGAAACAGAAAAACGTTACGGCGTTCATATACAGCACTCGCATTAAGAATGTATTTTATGTCGTGAGGTACTTTACAAATAAACAGTCATAAGTAGATCCAGATTCAAAACAAGAATACGTGGATCACTTATAGTGTTGCCCCATGCGGGGCTTGAACCCACTACATTCAGCGCTATAGACAGCCACGGGGCGACCACTTAAAATATTTGAATATTTCCTAACTACAAGCAATAAGTTTAATCTTCATGGTAATAATCAACATACCCATATTGGTGTTTCTTATATTTTACTGCCACTGGTACTAACACAAACACATTGATATCACTAAATAAGCAAAATATCACACAAATCACAGCTAGATATTTCACATATGTTTGGCATTTAACGTTTTGGATCACAATCATACTTAAATAAATGAAGTGGTACAGTTATAGTTTACTTGTAACAAGATTGTCGCAATATGTAGCTACATATCTGAACAATTGTTCAGAAACTATGAAACTCATTTTAATTAAGCTTATATGAGCCCCTGTTTGATATTCTCGCGGCGTCTTGGCCTACCTCACCCCAGTAACCACGGAATTTCGTGTACTAGATATGAAACCTTTGTTTATTTAAAACCTTTATGCTCTTAGTTAGTAGTTAAACTTAAAATAACCGTTGCTTATTCGTACAGTTAAGAAGAATAGGGTGACTTTCTATGCTAAAGTGTGTAGAAGTCATATAAAAGAAGAATTTAATCGAATGTTGAACATGTTTATCTCAGAGTAATACAAGTACTTTACCTGTATATAACTATCAAACAGGTTGTAAATTGATATTTTTTCATATTGAACATTTAAATGTTTATGATTTCTATAGATTCGGTCAGGATTTTAAAGCAGCGTATGTAAAAGTGTAGTGAATGTAAAAGTAAGATACAGTGAGCAAGCTTCAAAAGCAAAAAGCAATTTTTTGTGTTTTCTATCCAATGCGAAAATAATTAACAGCTTTAGAATAAATGAAACATACTGTTATGAGTTGAATTTAAATAACATAATTACATGCTGACCCGGCGAACTTGTACATTCTGCCCAATTATGAGGTTAGGTTCTGATATGCGAAATATAAAAATATCAGAACTTGATCGCAGCGCCACCTACCGGGACCAATTACGAATCTAATCTAGTCTCGAACCCAAAAAATTGTGTACAAACACAAAAAAAACATCAAAATCAGTCTAGCCGTTTAAAAGGAGTTCAATTACAAACACGAACAGAAGATAAGATAAGATAAGATAAGATTCTTTATTTGCTAGAAATATGGTACATCATAGAAATCTTAGGTCTAGTTTTCGTTCTTTATATTTCGCTTACTGAATTCGGCATGTAAATATACAATTATAATTTTACTAAATGGATTATTATATATAATAAAATATAATATATAATAAAATATCAATCAATTTTACAAAATAATGTCAAAAAAATAAAATAGAAATGTAAATTGTATGAAATTTAAAATCTTATAAAACTAAGTCATGCCATATATTCGTTACAATAGTCATTTCGATGAGATCATGTTATGTCATCATATTATTTTACTGATCTTAAAAGTTATAAACTCATTTATGGTATAAAAACAATTTTTGATCAACCAGACCCTCAATTCCTTCTGAAAGTGATTTATTGGTGGCTCTCTGATTTCTTCGGGGATTCCATTGAAAATCTTTTCCGCCATTACATTACTATTTCTTTTATTATATGTTGTGTTGCACTTAGGTAAAGCTAGTTTAATAGTGTCTCTTGAAAGTTTATCAATTTTGTAAGTCGTATCTGAAGCCCTTTCAAATAGGTAAGAATGTTTCCTTACCCATTTTAAATACATATAAGCCTACTAATGTCAATAGCTTATGTCTCACAAACAGTGGCCTACATGAATCCAATGGTCCTCCGAAGACTGTACGCAAACACCTTTTCTGCATTAAAAAAGCCCTATTTATATTTGTAGAGTTGCCCCAAATAACTATTCCGTACCTTAGGATACTGGAAACATATCTATGATACGCCAGCAGAGCGGCATCTACTCCTACAGTCCTCCTCAAGTTCCGCAAAGCAAATGCAAATCTGTTAAGTCTACAGCACAATTTTTCTATATGAAGGTTCCAGTTGCAGTTTTTATCTATTATAACACCCAGGATCTTTGTGTGGTCAACTTCGTCTAATTTACTACCATTTCCAATAATATTCAAAGGCCCGATTAAGTTTACTCTATTCGAAAATGAAATGAATTTAGTTTTTTCAATATTTACCTTTAAGTTATTTGTTTCAAGCCATTGAAGTACAGAATTTACAGCTGTATTAATAGTGTCCTCGTATGACTCATCACTTCTATCTCCAGTTATTATTAATGAAATGTCGTCAGCAAATAAGATACAGTTATGGTCAGTGACAGTAGGTAAATCATTGATATACAGTAAGAACAAGAGTGGCCCTAATATGCCTCCTTGTGGCACACCTAACTTATTAGTCTTGTATTGAGACCTAATTCCTATTAATTCACCACTCTGGTTCATTCCCATGATTTCGACACATTGTTTCCTATTTTTGAGATAGCTTTTGAACCAGTTTAGTGCTTTACCTCTAATTCTATAAATGTCACACTTTTCAAGCAGAATATGATGATTAACAAGATCAAAGGCCTTGCTCATATCGAATAAAACTGCTGTGGTAGGATTTTTTTATCTATGTTTCCAGTAACTGACCTAGTAAGTTGAAAACAAGCAAGACTGGTTGACTTTCCTCTTTGAAATCCATATTGGTAATTACTTAATATGTCATACTTAATTAAAAATGCATTGATGCGATTATACAATGCTGTTTCGATTTTTTTTTGAAATTACTGGTATAAGTGTTATCGGTCGATAATTATTCAGATACTGTTTACATTTGTTTTTATGAATCGGCTTAACTACAGAAAATTTGAGTTCTACTGGATATTCTTCCCCAAAAAACTTATATTTATAAGGTGGGCTATAATAGGTGACAGTATGTCACAGCTCTTTATGATTTCAGTAGCAATTTCATCATAACCAACAGATTTTGTATTATTTAGACTCCCAATAATTTGTTTTATTTCGCTGTCAGTACAAGGTTCTAAGAATATACTATTTTTTACTCTTTTAATGTTTTTCATTGTGTTTGTGTTGTGTCGGCTATGTTTTTATCAGATTTACTTTCGATAGTCCAAAAAAATCATAATAGCAGTGGGGCACTCAACTCAACTTGAACGACCTAAAAGTTTACTAGCTTGGAAGTTTCCCGACAGCAGTTTACAATTATATATAAAGTCCAGTCCTTATTGTTAGCACGATGTAATCTGTAATGCAGGCACAACACTTCGTTATGCGCTATTCGTTATGTGTCTGCGCCGTATTCGCCCAAATATAAGTTATGCGCGCAAACAACAAACATGCCATCCACACTTCGAACTGTTAAGTCAAATAAACATCAAATAAGGCAAATAAGTGTGTTGTAGAGATGTTTCATTGTCATTTTTATGGTGAACGAAACGAATATACTCTCCACACTTCGCCGTATGTGCGCGAGAATAACCCGCATAACGAATAGCGCATAGCGAAGTGTTGTGCCTGCTTAGAAGTTACTAGACAGATACTTTAAGACATCCTCCTAGCCATTATTCCCAAGTTTATTTGGGGTCGGCTACTAATTCAACCGGTTTTACCTGAATTTCAGTTTTTTCCACGGAGCGACTGGCATCGGACCTCCGCAACCCTAAGGGAGAACTGAAATTCGAAGATTGAACTAGTTGTCAGTATATTTGAGGGCACTGGCTTCCCAATAACGATTGCCATAGATGTTCATGACAACCGGGACCGACGGCTTTACGTGCTCTCCGAGGCACGGGCGTGAATCACCGCCAAACTTCCAAACTCCGAGCAGTTATTAGGAATTTCCTAAGAAAATCCCAAAAACACTTTTTGGCCCGACCCGGGATTTGAACCCGAGACCTCTTGATTAGCAGTCGCATACGCTAACCACTAGACCAACGAGGCAGACAGATACTTTAAGTAATATTTTATTATTATTTTAAAAAATTTCTCAGATGCAGATACAAACTTGGGCTATATATACCGAATTATCATCTTAGAATAAGTGACATCTTAATTTTAACGGCCTATTTATGATTAAAAATAACGAGCTCTGAAGCTGTCGCGTGACCGGTACAAATTGAACAATCTTAAACAATTACGTATATTTTTATTGATTGTAAATATTGTGTAACATTGTTTTGTGATTTCTTTGTGATTTCTTCTTGCACTGTGCCACTTCCATATACAGCGCAAAGCGAAAAACATACAACAGTGCTATCAACCGAAGGAACAATGAACCACGAAGAAAAACACGAAATAAACTATACGGAGCAACTACTAATCCTGAATCGCGATAGAGAAGAGTTTAACATATATACAACATCCCAACATCAACCGTTGGGCAGTAGCCCACCAGGCACGATCACCTCGCCTGGTCGGAGGATCCTCTCTTTGTCTTGGAGGAACAGGACAACCGTTCCACTCGTCCCTTTGTGGGGTAAATGAAGGGCGTGCGTGGGTCTTGCGGCGCAAACGGTCTAAACCCACTAAACCCCGCGGCAGTCTACCTCGGCAGTCGGGAAGAGTACCAGGAACGCATCAATGGCTTCTGGAGTCCCCCCTATCGTACCCCACTACGGATTCATACCCGGGGCAGGACGCTGTCGCGCCTCTCATCACTCTTTACAGTAAAAGGTGGTACACCCCCTGGCCACACCAGAGTGTCACCTGTCTCGGGCTCTCCCTCATTGCGGTGTTAAGACCCGTTATGGAGAAATCGACTACAAAGGAGTCACGGAACGCTCTTATGCCGGCTGACGCAGGTGATATCTGGAAAGGGATAATTCGGATTCGATCGATGGCCCAACCGTTGACACGACGTTTTACACGCTGGCAGAATTCCCGACGTGGCCGGAGCAGGGACGTGAGTTCGTGGCATGGTGCGGAGCGTGAGCACGTGGAACTCTACCCTTTCCTTCTACGAACACGTTATGCTTTCAAAAGAGACAGCAGATCGGGACTCGGAGAGGTTTAGAACTCTCCCGGTCTGTCAGGTCCGAGAATAGGCCCAGTACCACATACGACTCAGACGTCGGAGATCGAGGAACGATCCCTGTTCTGCATGAGCGCAAGCCTATGTGTGACGGGTGAGGTCACAATTCCTAATAGTAGCAGGCTGGGATGGTAGCGCGCGAGCCCGGGAATGGCCAGAGTTTCCACTCAGAACGGGGTCACCTCAGCCCGAAGTACAAGACTGGTTCCCCGACTACAAGACCTTGAAATTTAAATTATGAATATATATTGAAGTTTAAATTATGTTATATCACGGAAGTCTTACATAAATAATTATGTTTAAAAATTAAAAAATGTATATACTTTTTTCACGGTTTATAAAACGCATGTGAGTTTCTGGAGTTAAAAGGAGGCAACTAAACCACTTTCATTAATCCTGGTATTTGACCTCGATGCAGCAATGTTGATTCAAAAAAATCATAGGAATAGTCAATATGGTTAAGATGACTAGTCAAGATGGTTCGTGTAGTAGGTCGAGGACGGACGCACGTACATGGCGAAACTATAAGGGTCCCGAGTCATGAATTACGTAACCCTAAAAACGGTCGTCTATTTAAAATATATAAATATATACGAATACTACTTACTGCCTACAAATACGAACACGGAGCGACCGTTTATTTAAATGAACAGTATTTTAATGAGGTCGACAAGAATTTTTCGGTCAATATTTAACTTAAATGGATTGACGGAAAACTGTGGGTAATTGCCACACGGCTGCGATAATTATTACTTTGTACATAGTAAAGTTTTACAGTAAGTGGTGATTTAAAAAATCGTGGTTGATTTAATGTAGACTGTAAATGTGTAGCGCACCTGGATGAAAAGTTAAGAAGTAATAGGTTATCTTGGTATGGACGTGTTATGCGGAGGGATGAGGAAAATGTGGCAAAGAAAATGTTTGGTATGGAAATTGAAGGTTACATGGCAAGAGGAAGACCAAAGAAAAGGTGGATGGATTGTGTGAAAGAAAATATGAATAGGAAGGCAATAAGGCCTAGCTCCTAAAATGCAAATAAATTTATACTAATATTATAAAGAAGTAAAGTTTGTGTGTTTGTATATTTGTTAAATTGTAAGGGGTAATCTCGAGATCTACTGAACCGATTTTAAAAATTCTTTCACCAATAGAAAGCCACATTATTGCAAAGTGAATGGGAGAACAAAGCGGTCGAATGAAAGCGTTTCTTACGAACGCTGCCTTAACTATGAAAGATATATTTTTGAGTTCTAGAGAAAAGATGTGGAGTTTAAAAATGACTACAAAAAGTCAACGACAGCATATGTCTAACTTCTATATTTAAGTTACAAACAGTAGTTTTTTTATTATTGGTATAGATAATTTAATTTTTAATATTAATAAAATAATTTAAATATTATAGCATGCAAATACAAACTATACCCACGTATAACTTCCTTTTAGCAGTTAGAAATTAAAACATAACACTCTGTACTAAAAAAGTGGCCAAGTGCGAGTCGGACTCGCCCATGAAGGGTTCCGTACCAGCAAGTAACATCATATAAAAGTTCTTGTAGTTCGTTGTAACTTTCATCGATGTTTTTATACTAGTGTATTGATTGGATGAAAGGTATATTGCGTGTTACGATTTATGACGTATTAAAAAAAAACTACTCACTAGATCTTGTTCAAACCAATTTTCGTTGGTAGTTTACATGGTAATGTACAACATATATTTTTTTTAGTTTTATCACTCTCCTATTATAGAAGTTAGAGGGGGGGGGGGACACACATTTTTCCACTTTGGAAGTGTCTCCCGCGCAAACTATTCAGTTTAGAAAAAAATGAAATAAGAAACCTCAACATTATTTTTGAAGACCTATCCATAGATACCCCACACGTATAGGTTTGATGAAAAAAAATTTTTTGAGATTCAGTTCCAACTATGGGGACCCCCAAAATGTATTGTTTTTTTTCTATTTTTATGTAAAAATCTTAATGCGGTTCACAAAATACATCGACTGACCAAATTTCAACAGTATAGCTCTTATAGTTTCGGAAATAATTGGCTGTGACATACGGACGGACAGACAGACAGACAGACAGACAGACAGACTTGACAAATCTATAAGGGTTCCGTTTTTTGCCATTTGGCTACGGAACCCTAAAAAGGATTATTAGCATTATGCCCAACGAAGTGGGCACGGGTCAGCTAGTAATTCATAGATTGAAACAGTTTTATTAAAGCAAACTAGTAAATATTTAACGCTGATCTTTCTTTCGTGCAGATGATTATTCTTTTCAGAAATCTGAAATAAACACGTTTCTGTTGTTCGCATCGTAAAATTAAAGGTACTGCTTTTACATTATATACTTATTTCAATATTTTTTACAAGACTTTCAGAGTGTACGTAGCGTACACTCTGTATATATATAGTAATAAATAATAAATGAATACAGAGGTTGTATGGTATCTATCGAGAATCTATAATATAACTGCCTCGGTGGCGCAGTGGGAGCGCATGCGGCGGTTGTGCTAGAGGGCTCAGGTTCCATTCGGTACTAGTTGTTATTGAGTTTGGATGTTTAATATGTATGTATTTACAAAAATATGTGTTTATGTATTTATATCAGTTTTCTAGTACCCATAATACAAGCTCTGCTTAGTTTGGGACTAGATGGCGTTGTGTATAAGATGTCCCAAATGTTTATTATTATTATTATTATAAAATGTGATGGTTGTCTTGAAGTGACATTTATAAATTTGATTTAGTTGAAACTCTCGCACCAAAGCATGCCATGCTACCATTTAGGATATTATTTATAAGAATTTGAATTGGGCTCAGGTAAGAAGGTAAACCTTACTTTCTTTGTTGTAATATAAAGTTAACCCGACTCCTTTGTGACTTACGTACCTGTTCACGAAACAAAAATTCAAGCAGATATTGTAAAAAGTCCTCGGCAAAAATGTATTGGCACTGTATTGTCGAAATATCACAACAATGTGAAATTTCAAATAGTAAATTCGAGCATGCGTTAAATGAAATACTTTAGTTCATTCTTCTATTTTGTACATCACTAAATATATATAATTTACATCTGTATATAAATTTAAATGTTTCTTTCTATATTTAAAGATCTTATAGAAAGTTATTAATTTGATTGCTACTATTATTTAGCAAGGAAATAAATAGTGTTCATAGTTAAGTAGCCTTAGGTGATTGCAAGCAATCACCGACAGTAAGCAAGGATATCACGTGTATTTCGTACCCATAATTTGTACAAGCTCTGCTTAGTTTGGGACTAGATGGCGTTGTGTGTAACATGTCCAAAATTTGCATTTATTATTATTATATATCTAAAAATGAGACCCTCATAGGTATCAAGACGTTAAATATGATAATAATAAATAATAAAGATTTATTTCTTAATAAATGAACAAAATACATATACAAAGTCAAAAATACATGACACATATATAAGATTACGATGAACTCTGGTACCCAGAATAAGATTAAACTTGTGTTTAGGGTACCAGTGTCCTCGCGTACAATACAAACATACGTTACTTGAATGAACACAGCATTTAACAAAAAGCAAAATATATATACCACAGAAATAAATACTGCAGTGAAAAAATAAAATAAAAACACAGACAAAATAATATCTACACTCACTACCTCAGTTGCTACGTTATGAAATCACATCAGTAGTATAGAAAGTGAATTGTTAGTGAGTATATATGTGTGAATGTGAGTATGTGTGGGTGTATGTATGTATGTATGTATGTGTGTGTGTGTGTGTGTGTGTGTGTGTGTGTGTGTGTGTATTTGTTTGTGTGTGTATGCATTAATGTTTGAGTTGGTAATATGTAAAGGTGATGGTGTGGTATTTCTTAGGTTTTGCGTCCTATTAAGTTCTCAGTCTGTCCATAGTCAAGTGACAACAACCATTTAGAAACAGTAGCTTTACACTTGTTGCGAGACATGGGTGCAATGGTACATACTTTATTTACTTTGTTATACAGATAATTCGATATATGGGTATAATTAAACTGTGCGATCCTCGTTCTACACCTTTGCTGTGTTGGGCATATACTAAAAAATCTGCGTTTGTTGGCAGTATCAGAGCCATGTGGTACAGTCGGGTGCTTACGGAGGATAGTACTGAGAACAAAGAGCTGTCTCACAGTCAGTACTTGACACTCACTATAAAGATCCGTAGTTGGATACCGGAATGGCTTTGAGGTCATGACTTTGAGGACAGCTCTTTGGGCCCGCTCCAATGAAAGGAGGGAAGTTTTAGGTGCACCACCCCATACGACAATGCAGTAACTCACAATAGACTGACACAATGCAAAATAGACAGTTTTGATTAACTCAGAATCCGCAAAATATCTGAGCTTTTTAAAAACAAACATACACTTGCGAACCCGACCTGTAAGTTTGTTGATGTGGGGCTTCCAGCTTAAACCACTGTCTATCTCAACACCAAGATATTTAAAATCTTCAGACCTAGTTATTTGTGGACAGTCGCATTGTGCAGAGGTTAGATTGAGAGGGCAAGTGTGAGCTCTAAGGGATATAAAATCAGCAGGAGGAAGGTTATTGGATCGTAATGAAAAAGGTAAGTAGACCGTTTTTTCCGCATTTAAAGTGAGAGCATTTTCCGATAGCCATTCCATCACAGACCTGAGAGCATGCTCTGCATTTTCCATAGCTTCGGGCCAGTTTCTACCCTGGATAACCAGTGCTGTATCATCTGCATATGCAAACAATGAGCAGTGAGGTATGAACATATTACATAGATTATTAATATAGATGAGGAAAAGAGTTGGGCCTAAGATTGAACCTTGAGGGACTCCATAGTTTAATGCTACACTGTCACTAACAATACCTTCAATGTTTACACACTGAGTTCTGTCACATAAATAGTCTTTGAAGATCCCAAAAGCATCTCCACGGATTCCAGTTGCTTCCAACTTGCGTAATAGGAGTGGAACAGACACAGTGTCAAATGCCTTAGAAAGGTCTAGAAAGATGGCAAGACATTTCAGTTTGTTATCTAATTTTGTCACAACATCATTTACCAGAGCGGAGACTGCATCCTCAGTAGATCTACCGGCCCTAAACCATACTGATTATTACTTAAAATTTTATATTTTTCAAGGAAGTTAACCAATCTATTGTTTAAAATTTTCTCCAAGATCTTCGATATAGCAGGCAGAACTGAGATTGGTCTATAGTTATTGACGCTGTGCCTGTCCCCACTCTTGAATATAGGATGAACAATTGCCTTTTTAAAGGCTTTAGGAAAACAGCCCGTTGAAAGTGAGAGATTGCAAATGTGAACAATTATTGGCACAAAGACAGATAGACAAGACTTTAAAAGTCGGGGCGAAATACCATCCCAGCCCACGGAAGCGTCTGCCCTTAATCCACTAATCAGATCGGTGACTTCTACTTCATCAGTGGGAAGAAGAACCAGCGAGTTGCATGTCACCGTATCACAGCATGTTTTTAACTTGCTTGTACGATTTCCAAATTTTTCAGCCAATTTTCTGCCCACACCCGCAAAAAAATGGTTGACGGCATTAACCGAAGACCCCTCATCATAAGACAACTTTAACAATTCTTTTGGAGCGGTGTTATTGACAGCTATCCCGGTAACACTCCTAATGATTTTCCACGTAGCTTTATGGTTATTTTTGGTCTTATGAAACTGTTCTTTGACGTAAGCTGCTTTGATGTTTTTGAGAAGCTTATTACAAAAATTTCGATATCTTATATATGTGATCTTAAAGGTATAGTTGTCAGGGTTCTTCTTGAGAGTACGGGCCATATTATCCCTATTTCGGATGCATCTCAGCAATCCAGCTGTGATCCAGGGTTTGAGGATTCTTCGTTTAGACGCTGTAGGAACCAACATAGAGTGCTTAGCTGTAATGGCATTAACAACAGAGATTAAGGAATCTGTAGCAATGTTGGCGTCCTGAACACCCATTATACTCCCAAAATCAAATGAGGATATTTCTGCCATTACAGCCGAGTGATCGACTATTTTACGTGTGCTTTGAGATGTAGGCAAGGACTTGACGTGTTGCAAGTTAACTATCGTAGGCCTGTGATCGGTGATATAAGTGTCGACGATCAGAGTAGTGATTTTGAGATTAGACTTAATCATTACATGGTCAATGCAAGAGTCTCCACGAGTAGGCAGAAGATGACCAGGAAGAAGGCCATGTGTAGCAATAAGGTTTAAATACTGATTGGCAGATTGACACATGACATTTGGAGTAATATTGATATTAATGTCACCCAAAATAACAATACTCCTGAAGCCTGACATCCGATTAAGAATGGTGTCCAATTCGTCAACAAAATTATCAATGATCCGAACAGAGGGAGAACGGTACAACGCTATAATTGAAATATTGTGAAACTTTAAATTACACAACAAACAGCTGGCATCAGACATTGAAGGTTCCGTAATACTATGAGGGAGATCTAATTTTATGTAAATAATAATGCCATCATTTTGGTTTTTAAGCTTAGTAGTATGATAGGATGTGTATCCTTCCAGTACCGGTACTGTTGAAACACTTAACCAACACTCTGATAAAATTATAATGTCAAAAGAAATATTAATACTGACAAGGAAAGCTTGAAAACAATCAAAATTACGGTTCACACTACGTATATTTAAATGTACTATGTTCAGGGACTTTAAACTATTATCAATAAAATTTATGCATGCATCCGGTTCGCAAATAAATGAGTCTTTTTTACCAAAAGAATCAAATTCATCAAAATTGTCTAAATCGAAAATTAATTAATAGATGCAATTGCACATTGTTTACTACCTTAGAGTTAGAAATGCAACAATGAGTCCTAGTTATGATATATAGGCGGATGCTGCAATTATAAAATGGTAGAAACAATATAAAGTGTAAAACATTAGTGTGGACATGTGTATTTGTTAGAGTAAGTGATAAATCAAAAGTTGACATACCGATTTTCAGTAGGTAAAACAGTTGGAGACGGTTTTTATTTGTTATGATTATAATGTAAGTTGAAAAATGTGTGACTGTAGTGAAGAGGTGATTGTGTATAAATTCCTTTCTATACTGTGGAATAAACAAAGTAAAAAACAGATTTAAAGTAAAAATAATATTAGAAACAAAATAAAAAGTAAAAATATTTTGAGCTACTATATCATAAAAAAAATGTAATAATATATTTGAAATTTTAGGCTTACATACGAAGTTGATTTTAATATTCCTATACTTGTTGTTTAGATACAAGTAGTTTATCGAGACAGGAAGTCGATCTAATGATGACAGAGTCCATACCCTCTCGTTCGCGCAGAAAGATTTTACTATTTTGAGCCCAACAAAAGTTGTATTTGTTTTTCTTCGCAAAAGTTCGAGCCTCAAAAAACAGTTGTCTGAAGGATAGTGGCATGTGTTCAGCAACATAAATCGGCTTCACTTCGCCAGGGATACCAATGTGTCCCGTATTTAATTTTTCAGCAGTAGGTAAACCCTTGTTGAAAGTTCGGCATGCATCCAGAATTTGTTTTTTTATAGGAACAGTAAGGAACTCCGCAATTATAGGTCTAGATGAACCCTTCTGGCCAGGTAGACGGTACACATCGCGTAGCAGGGGGGGTGGGCTCGATGGCTGTATAATACCACAAGTTTTGTGGACTATAGTTGTCAGGTCGCTGCTGGTTTCCTTGTCGTTTGGCGGGACATTCCTAATTTCTATAGACGAAGAACGCGAGGTGAGTTGTAAATCCATTACTTTCTTTTCAAGGTCCTTAATATAATTGCGTTGTTCACTATTTTCCTTCTCCAGGCTCTGTATAGACTTCTTAAGCGATTCATAGTCAGCGCTTAAGAATTCGATTGATTTTAATACATCAACATTAGTTTTTTTGATGTCCACATTTTGAAGCTTAATTGCAGTTATTTCAGATGTCAATTTCTCAAGCAGAACATCCTGACCCTCCTTCCACAAGGTAAGCATGCTCATCATCTTTTCTTCGAAGGATCTCAGTTCACATTCCGGTGAAAAATCAGGCCGAAAGCGTTTTGTTCGTGTTTCACGGTCATTAGTGTTCTGGTATACCTCCGGAGTTGAAAAAACAGGCTGCACATTCACATCCGGCGCGGGAGTAGATGGTGGTGAGCGCTCAACTCTTGGCATAATGTTAATTTATTGGTACCGCACAAATTCCGATAAAAGTTCAAAGCAAGTAAAAGGTGCGGAGGCGTCACTAATCTAGATCACTGCAAGCTGGAGTGATATTCCAACTTAGGACCGCCTCTGTCGCTTAGAGGTCACGAGTTGTCGTAGGTCAGTTTTTTGTATTGAGTGTAGGGTAATAATTTATATTGATGCTTGTGAATTATTGCAATTTTTTGCTTATTTGGAATCAAACTGATTATATTTTTATCACAAACTATGCACTGATACTAACACAACAATATGCCGTCACAGAAACAAGTATAGGTTTGGTTATTACTCGTATATTAATTTATTTTACGGATCAATAAACTTAAACGTCTGTGTTGTCAAAGATCGACCGAGCGAGGAATATAATTTATAAATCTTTATTATTATTATTATTATGATATGGTATGAAGGTTTCAATTTTTACGTTAATCCCTATTATTATCTTCAATTACTACTCACCACTCCGGTGCATTAACATTACCTAAATATGAGTATGTGATTAAAAAGAAGTGGAAAAGTGTTTCAAATTAATTCATATTTAAAACATACTTTGTTTGTGAAGAAATAATCAAATCACTATAACTGTTGTTAGAAACTCGCTTGAAGCTAC
Source organism: Phragmatobia fuliginosa (assembly GCA_932526445.1). NCBI lineage: Eukaryota > Metazoa > Arthropoda > Insecta > Lepidoptera > Erebidae > Phragmatobia > Phragmatobia fuliginosa. The sequence goes on along the minus strand of OW052064.1, from coordinate 5,266,263 downwards.
TTTCCTAGATAAAGTTTTGTCGTGAAATATAGCCGGTTCCAAAAATAACGGGTCAGTCACATAAACCCGAATATCTCCCGAACTACGTATGCCATCCTAATGAAACGAAGACTGTTCAATTGAGAATTTAATTATACAGATAAAAAATAAAATAAAACTTAGTTACACCCACAATATTAATCTTAAATTAAAAAAAAACTAAAGTAGTCATATTTTTCTTAAGATTACATTTTTTTTATGATTGTTTTTTTGCTGTTTTTCATCACTGGAGGCTTCATCACGTGGAGGCAATACAAAGTATTAAATGAAGAAAGTGATGAAAAACAGCAAAAAAACAATCATAAAAAAAATGTAATCTTAAGAAAAATATGACTACTTACTTTAGTTTTTTTTTAATTTAAGATTAATATTGTGGGTGTAACTAAGTTTTGTTTTATTTTTTATCTGTATAATTAAATTCTCAATTGAACAGTCTTCGTTTCATTAGGATGGCATACGTAGTTCGGGAGATATTCGGGTTTATGTGACTGACCCGTTCGGGTTTATGTGACTGACCCGTTATTTTTGGAACCGAGTGTAGATTAGATTGCCACATTACCTGCGTGTGCTATCGTATTACTAGAAAATCTGAGAAAGCTATAAATATGGATTCGTAATTTTTTTATAGATCAAACTATTTAATGCAGATCAATTACAGGCTATGCAAATGAGTTTCAATTGAATGATCCTTATTTTGAAAAAAAAAACGTGTGTTTAGTTCCACATACACACCACCACTGTGGTGGTGAGTCCAGAACATTGGACCGGTTATTGTGTTGAAATACCTTGGTTGAAATTTATCATTATAAAACACAACTTCTTTACTTTAGCAAATTAAAATTGATTTTTTATTCCAAATAAGACTTAGAAAGTAATGAAGAGCAGTAACTATTGCAAACCAGTAAAGTAAAAGAAATGCGTAGTTAAATGTCGTATTGCACTTCGAAGAAACAAAATTAAACAAACAACCTACTTGAATAACTATGATTACTGATATTACATTTATCTTGGGATAACATTATTCTGTAAGAATCAAATTTTTAAACTTATTCGTTCACATAACAAGATCAAAGTGTCATCAGAGAGGAACGGCCTCTACATCGCGAGTCGTTGTAGAGATGGGTTCAATATTTGTGAACGTTTTTTTGCTCGTTCGGGTTGCCATATGTGCGGAACGCAACGGAGGGATACGTAAAAAGCTAACATGTGGCGTGCTTCTTACTCGCACGGCCACGACACATCCGGCTAAAATCCGCTAACCTACACTCATTAACTTTCAGCTAAAGATTTAAATAAACACCTACCATCATATTATGTATAACTTTGAATGATGTTCTACAACAATACAATCATTTAGAAATTATACCTACTCGTATTTATAAAATGCATAAAAAATTTTAAATGCTGTCTTTTGTTCTCTGACACCTAAACTGATCTGAATGGATTTCGGTGTAGAGATAGATTGGGCCTTGGAGAAGGACATGTTACTTTTTGTTGCGATAACTGATTTATTCACGCGGGTTAAACCGCTGGCAAAGGTAAGTTCTTTGTATAAGTATGTGAGGGATTGACTAATAAATATAATTTTAAATACCTAAGTGAAATATGGCTATTTAACCCAGACAAAAAAAATTACAGATGAAGTTAATAAAAGCATGTTAAACATGTAGGTAGTTCAAATGACATGGCAAACTGATCAACAATACAAACAAACAACAAACAAAAAGCGAATAATGGAATCTACTGAAGATAAGATGACTGATGAATATTTATAATACTTCAAGCTTACCTAAAATTGTCTTTCTCTCGGATGTCAGTCATTTTATCTTATTCAAGCAAAATATTAATTTCAGATTTTGTGAATATCATCTTAATACATTGAAAACTTTTATTTCACAATCTATTTTTACCTTACTTCCCGTCAAGGAGTGGAACTTTAATAATAAATGTGTAATACGTGCAATGTTTTAATCTTAAATATAAAATTTTCGTGTCACAATGTTCGTTCCCATACTCCTCCGAAACGGCTGGACCGATTTGTATGAAATTTTGTGAGCATATAAGGGTAGGTCTGAGAATCGGCTAACATCTATTTTTCATACCTCTTGGAAGCGAGCGCATCCGCGAGCATCAGCTAGTGATTACTTGATGTTACCAATTGTTATGGCAATTATTGTTCATTATTTCAGTTTAACATATTCACGGTTTGTGATAGCAATTTCTTCAGTATAAATGTAAAAGAAATTTGGTCAGTGCAGATCTTAACTTTAAATAGGTACATATTGAAGTTACAATTTTGTTTAAAAGGTTAATTTTAAATAGTATGTTACAAGACCTGAGATGCAGTCTAAAATGTCATCAAAATAAGATTGTAAAATCTTGAAGGTCAGATGATGAACTACAGAAATAACGTTGTTCGTCCGTTTGAACTATGACGTAGAGAACGTATTCATGGATATATGTACATACCTATACACGGGTAGGTACTACAGCTGAGCTGAGGGGCAAGCAAGTAAGGCGATCACGATTTGGAACGGCTAACTGCGTCTGCTCGACCAGTCTGACTGGCATTCAATATTGCCAACATCACACCATTTTATTATCTTTGGAAAATAAAAAGTCATTAAAACAGACTGTAATCTTAATTAAGTTTCATCAAATTGAATAGGTACTTACCTACAGTTCCAGTATTATTCACGATACTTTTTTTGTTACATTACTTTTAATTGAAAGATATTAAAAAAATATGTTGGTATTTAATATTCATTTGATCTCAGAAAATAAAATTACAGAACTATGGCAACCTAATTCTTGTTTGTATTTATAATAAGTGAGTCAAAAGGTATTCTTAAAAAGTAGAAACACAAATAGTGTTAATAGTATGACAGGTAACCGTATAATTCTATTAAAATGATACAATATTAACAATAGTTTGTTCAGTAAAATATAAATTATACCGAAGTACCAACTTAAAGAAAGTTAGTAACACCAACCTACAACTCCATTTAACTTATGCTGTTGGTAGCACTGTTTATACGTAGAGACGATGTTGCTTGCCAACATGCACGTGCAAAAGAGAAAGAGTTACCTACGTTTTGCTAGAGACGGGAAAGAGATAGCCAGGACCGGCTGAGCAGGTAAACGACGCGGGCGCCGCCCTGCTTGCACTGATATCACAAAGCCAGATGCAACGACCGTCTGTTCGATACTCAGGTATACAACACTTTTATTATATTAAGGTATCTATCTATACACTCTAAATATATATTTAACCTATAAAACTCTGTGATACAATGTGTGACATTGTTGGATTCCTTCATTAAATTTCAAAGTTAGATTTGACTGTCAAGTTTATTTTAAGCAAATAAAATACTTTTTTGTATAATTAGTCTGGCCACAAATAACAAGAATCCGTAGCAAAGATCTTTTTCAGCAATACTCAGCGCCGGGTCATAAAGCTCAGTCCACTCAAGATGGTGGGAACGAATGTTTCGGACTTTATAAGAGCTGAAGACCGGCCGTCATCTAGTCCTGATACTCTCTAAACATCTTGCTTTGCGTGCTCTACCAGCCCACGTGTACCCTCCCTCTATGATCCCGGGTCCTTCAAGCGGGGCGTGACGAAAAATCTCATTAAGCCGACAGTATAGGTTGCCATGCTGCGTTATCCGCAATGACAGTAACAACGTTGACTACCATTTGATTCTGTTCATGCTTTCCATCAGGTAGTTATTTTGGCAGCTAAATTAAAAAAAAATGCCAAGACAGACAATCCATCAGCGTTGCAGGCGTCCCGATTTGGGCGATACGTTCCAATTTTTAAATCAAAATGAAAAGTAAAAATAAATAATTAAGTACTCGACCGTGCGTGAAGCGTGCAGTTTCCATTAAAACATACCAGTAAGGAAGCATTTTTATCGTATGAAAAATTCACCAGGTTATCCATATCTATAACCAGGGCTCATGGAGTTAGTTTATCGAAATAAAACTGCCTATACCTCAGATTACGTCTTATCCTACATATTGTAACAGACAATCGGTATAACACTCGTATCTACTCAATGTAGTCTTCCGATTGTGAACAAAAAGTACAACTAATGTACAGCATTTAATCAATCACAGGTACATTGTAAATATGAAGTGCATACTAATCTTTGGACAACTCCTGTTTAAAAATTAAAAACAGCTACTTAATTTTGTTGTTATACTAATATTAGAAAAAGAAAAAGGCTAAGCCCGAGTGTAGATCCGTCATGGCGGTAAATAGTAGCCTATGTGTTATTCCGATATGTAAACTATATTAATGTGAAGTTTCATCTAAATCTATTCATTAGTGTTTGCGTGAAAGAGCAACAAACATACATAAATTCATACAAACTTTCGCGTTTATAATATTAGTAGGATGAATAGGCCCCCGAAACTACTGGACTAATTTGAACAATTCTTTGACTATTAGAATCCCCGTGCCGGACGGCACGTTGTTAATAAAATTGTAATATTTGCTATAGCTGCAGTTAATTCCGGTGTTTAAATAGGAACCATTAAGATTATGTTCATTATCTGAATACCTACTTTATAGATTGAAACTGAAATCCGTATTTTTGATAACTTAACGTTATATTACAGTTTTTTTATAATTTAGTTAGAGTTATAAAAAAACTGAAAAAGAGAGAATAAAGTTAGACTTAGACTAAAGTCAACAAAAGGGGTGGGGGATGTCTATCCCTTGTTTGTGGGCCACCAACACACTAGTTTTAGAGAGAATGTAGATAGTAGGAGCATTACTTTTAACGAATATAAAGTGCGTGGTTAGTCTTTTCATCACAATTGATATGACATGCAAATGGGCTAAGTATTCATCACAGATAAATAGTTGCAATTTTTTTGAGTGATTCAAAACTGTAGTATTATGATAGAGAGCTAATTTTTGGCCAGTCATCAATTTTTAAGAACGTTTACCGTGTATATAACTTCCAAATTATATTTAAATTGACATTATTATAATTAACTAACAATGTCATTATTAAATTGATATGACTAACACTGTTCTGATTATTTTACATTAGTACTTAACACAAACATATTGTACTTAATTTGAATTGTATTCAAGAGTTTGAACTGTTTAATAGCTAACGCTATTAATAAGTATTTTTCTCGAGCCTCCTGTAACAAGCTCCCACGATAGAGGATTTTTTGGCTTCAGGTGAGAGACCCATTTACAGGCATTAAAATCTTTATTATCAGTGTTAGTCTACATCTTTATTAAGTATAGGAAGGGTTATGCAATTATTACCACAAATTAAAAATTATTCAAAACAAAACTGATTAATAATTATGTAGGTATATGTACCTTTACGACTTACGCAATTTTAGAAATAATAATATTTTTAGAAACAGTTTCATGTATCACAACGCCATTTACAGTCCCATACTAAGCTTGTACTATGAGTACTAGACAACTGATATAAATCCATATGTCCATTTTTGGAAATGTATTTTACATATTTCATAGAGAAAAACCGGCCAGGGTTCCGTACAAGCCTGTAGCAGCTTAAAGGTATTATAGAGCTGACTATTTGATATAAATTTATATTTCATACGTCTACGCATTCATTAAGAAAGGGGGGTAATACGTTTAAAATGATTAAAAATATTTTGATTCACTTGGGAGTGTCGAAAATTTGCGGCATTATACTCTTGTGCATGTTTGTTGTTATGTATCTTTGATTGCGTTGGCTTAAAAGTTTGATTTTTTCACAGTACCATGAGTATTTGATATAAATTCCAGCTTGATACCTAGACGCGTTCATGAGAAAAAGGGTCTTGACAGATACAAATAAATATTTTGAAAATCATACGAAGATTTGGTCTGACCTAGAAATTTAAAGCTGTAGATTTTAAGCAAAATAGTCGCATACGCTACTACTACTGCGCTACAGATGCAGGCAAAGTCAGTAATGGCAAATTTCTGCTAGGTCATGTAGGGCAAGCTTGTACGCATGAGTTCAAATAAAGCAACCATAGGAGGAACCTCTGTCGCCAGCAACGCCCGGAATACGTAATAGGGGAACGTATCCTCGGTTCGAGACAGTTTAGCTAACGGACGTTTTACACGTGACACGGAACGCAAATGTGTACAAGACCCCATTCAATTCAAAAAAATTAAACTTTACTTAATCTTAAATTGCTAACTATGAGAATGATAATTCACACTCAAATGATAATCGCTCCTAAATGCTAAAACAGAGTATTTGAAGAAAAAAATGCCTTCTCGAATAAAAGTATTAAGTATGAAATTCCAAAATACATACTAATCAAAATCCTTTATAGATCGATTACACTCACGATCTTATTATTGATACAATTGATTATTTAAATATCTCGCTTATTTTCCATTAGTTAGCGTAAAAAAATGTTTAAAAATAATGCAAAATTAAAATATCACTTATATTTTTTTTTGTCTTTATTTAATTAGGGGGCTTTGATCCAGTAAGGATATGCCAACCCCATCGTACCTTGATACATATACAATAAAAATAATTAACTTACATAATATATGATAATATTATTTAAAATAATCTGACTAGAGTGCCACTAACCGAAAGAGTAACTAGAGTAACACAGCATGTTTAAATGATTTGCAATTTAAATCAAATAATATTTAATACTATATTACCGAAAATACACATAATGTATGACTAGACAGCTGTTGGTGATTATCGAATATTACGTGATTGATTACTGATTGTCTATGCGGACTAGATGCCCCAGTCAACTTCGTCTGCGTCTCCTATTGCCTATAAGTATACTGTATTATTATAGTGATATTATAATTAGATTGAATAAATTTGTTTAGTGTTAAAAAGTATATGGCGAGCCTGGACATTTTTTTTGAAGAGCAACCATTCTTTAATACCGATATTCTTTTTGTGAATATTTAACTAGTTACCCAACGCACTAAATGTAAGTTCTCAAAAGAAATAATTCTTCCCCGTTTCTTCTTCGTTTTTCATTTTTATTTAGCTCCTTTTGGCCTCCTCCTTTTGGTTATTCAAAGTTGTAAGAATTTTTCAAATCGGACCAGTAATTCCTGAGATTATCGCGTTCAACCAAAAATTTATTCTCATCCTTATTCTCATTCTTAAAAGGAAAAAAAGGGAAAAAAAAGGTTTACATCTTCTTAAAAAAACTTATATTAATGTATTTTTATTATTGGTAAAATTAATTGCGATTTGATAGTGAAAAACTTAATTCAGTGACATAAAATAAAATTTCGTCTAACATTCTAACTTAAAATTTGTATAAAATATATTTAATTTTAATTTTGTCGTAACAGAAGTAATTCTTTCAACTCATACTTACCTCAGAACTTTCATCAACCGTAGTTCTTTAAGTGTTTGTTAATTGTGTGCAAGTTGGGCTCTCAAACAATTCCCAAAAAGAAATTCAATTTTTTAGCTAAAATAAAGTCAAAGTTATTCCACTTAACAACATTTTTTGTAAACACACATTTTTGAAATCACTATGTAATGCAGGTACTGGCTCAAACTATACACCGTTGCAACTGCTATTATCACAGAGGTGCTGAAAATTAATTTCCACAAAAACGGTATATATCCTCTTAATATTTACTTTTCAAATATAATGTTGGTATGTACTAAGAAGACCACCACCAGACAAACAAGGCAGTCAAAAAGTAAAATAATAAACAAGTTAACTTGTTACACTTATTGAAGTGCGTGTGTTGAAGAACAACATTAGGCGTTTAAAAATGTCAGTCGCAAGTGCAAGCCAAAAAAAAAAGCTACAACAAAAAAAAAATTTCAATCAATAGTATACTGTATTTTATTGGGATTTTGAAGTTAATATATAATATTTACGTATGTACTTCAATCCTCAAGATAGAAACTTTAACCCCGATAAACAATATGTAGCTTTAAAATTCTAGATTAACCTGTAATCTTATGCATGTTAACTTTATTCCGTTATAAAAAAATGTGCAAAGTAATGAGAAAACATTGTGCGAATGAGATAGTGGGAACGAAGAGATAAGATTCAAAAGCCTATTGTAACGGAACAGTGGTGTGCAAATAACCACACCGCTATTGTTTTGCTGTACAATACCCATAAATACAAGAGCACCCACTTAAACATGTAGTGTCAATGTGATTCTGGAAATTCGAGTAAAGCAACACGTAAAACATGTAACAATGTCTTTTGGACTAGAACGATAGTAGAATTTTATTATACACTTAGCTGAGTCTTGCGTTACTCGCAGTTATTGTTGCATATCGCGAGCAACGTCGTTGAGCCAAACTCGTCTAAAAAATAGTTTAAGTTACTATGTACTGTATAATGTCATTAACTATATGCCATTGAAAGTCCCGTCAAAACCGATCCAGCGGTCCTAGAGACTAGCCGAAACAGACAGACAACATTTTTATTAATTGCATTTTCCGTATATACCATTTGCATTTACTTATAAATTTAATATTACAAACAGACACTCCAATTTTATTTCTTTACATATATTAGAAGAGTGAGTTAATTAAAAATGGGCTAGCTATAAATTTAAAAGAAATTGAGATATAAATTAGGTATATTTACGTCAGTTATTATGTGGATAGACTCAATGTAAGTTAAATATAGGAGAAGAATAAAGATCAAATTCTAGGTGAATATTTTATTTACACACAACAAGTTTATTCTCCATCATTCTCTCCAGTTCTTCACAGTACACATCTGCATTAATGCTCATACCGTTTTGTAAAAAGCTGTAGTGAATCACACCGGCACTAGACCACCAAACAGTGACCATCACCTTTTTAGGGGTCATTTTTGGTTTAGGGCATTGCTTTGGTGCTGAACCAGGGTTTAACTAACTTGTTGAGCACTTTCGATTGTCGAACAGAAACCATTTTTCGTCGCACGTAACAATTTTTGGTTTTAGACAACTTTTTAGTGGTTAAAAAATTCAATTCCCGAGAGGCAGTACAAAATGCTTTTCAAGAGTTTGTTGGGAGGCAACAAACTCTCCAGCTGATTTTTACAAGAAGGGCATCAATAAACTGCCAATGCGTTGGCAAAGATGCGTCGATTGAGATGGTGATTACTTCGAATAACAGAATTAAAAATAAAATAAAAAATAAGTACTTTCACTTATTGCATACAAAACCGCAATTTCATAGGTAAAGACCTATTATAAGGAGATTATTTATTTAATCAACAGGTAACAAAATGCCTAATAAGTAATCGATTTTATAACAGTTGCTATTCCATGACTTGGAACGTTTACGAAATAAGTTATCGTGCGTCATGCAATGCCAACATAACTCAGTTTAAATTAATTCTCCGCGTAAGTCATCGAATATTGTTAGCAGTAATTCTATAATTACACCCATTTATTTCTATATAACCATTTCTTTTCAATAAAGCTTTCTTCAAACATATAAAGTCCTAAGCATATCAAGAAAGACCTACGGAAATATAAGTAGGTTTTTCCGATATAAACGAGTAAGTAGATCTTATAACCGTTGCTCAACTTTCTCGTCACATTTATTCGGACTGTATATTATGTGATATGCTAGCGTCGGGTTCAATTCATTATTTATCTTCAGTAAAAACAATTTAACATTTTTGTGAAAGAGTTATTATAGAAGTGTAAAAATATCGTTTTCCAAAATTGTGTATTAAAAATGGGGCAACCGGTACTTCATGCTCAGAGGCATGGACGGGTATTATTATGTTAAGAAAGATCATCCATCTATAGAGCGACTTGGCTGTGATTGTTTAACTTTACAATGTGTTAACCAACGTGGTTAACACTGAGTCACACGCCTGTACGTAGCAAACTACGCAGAGAAACAACACTGCAAATGCAAGAAAAACTTATAACAACGCCTAGTAGTAAGGCATAACCTCCTTTCTAATAAGAGGCGTATGTCTAGCAGTGGTCTACTTTAGGCTGTTGATGTGATGTCATATAACAGAATTTCAAAACTATTGTTTTAATTAATGTGGAACATGGCCTGCATTTTATATTACCTATTGTATTAGACTACATCAAATAAACTTGGGCAGATATACTTTTTACCCGTACGTTTTGTACCATTTTAACATGTGATATACCTAATTTTCATTTACTCATTTTTAGAGACATTTTTTCACAAATATCAAGAATTGTTTTTAAAAGAAAGAAAGTGACTTAATATCTGAAATGTTTCCTGTCAAATTACAAGTTATAGTTTTAATATTACAAGTTATGACAAGATACAAAATGGTCTTACTATCAAGATTTTTTGATAATCAGGCAATCGGACAGACTATCCGAATCGAATCGGATAATTTATTTTGTAAAAATATTTAGTCTTGTGTAATAATGCATTCTATTTTATGATAAGACTTGAAAGCGCTCACAGCCAGGTGGCTGTAGGTGGTTGAAACAAGCACCGAGAGTAAACAACAACGGCGCCGTCAGTACCTAGATGGGCCACCGTTGGTGGCAAAATATGTTATGAGCATTTTCGTGATTCCGTGGAGGTCACGTTAAGAAATTCGCGACGGTTGCTATCATAAGTCTTGAGCGGCTTGAAAACATCCAACGGTAAGATTTACCTAGCCCGCATTCGGCCAGCGTGGGGACGTATGTATGGCCGTTACGTTCTCCTGCGAGGAGACCTGAGTGCAGCAGTGGGAAATTATGAGTTGTTGATGAAGGCTAGAAATAGAAAATAGCTACGCCTGAATGTATCTAGGTGTAACTTTTGTATAAACATTTCCGATAATACGTAATACCTACATTATTAAATTCACCAAACTTTGAGATATTAAATAATTAGACTTCCTGTATTGAATATTGCGGTCAGTAGAAAGTAGGTGCGGGCAGTAATTTTAACACGATAGCATTGGAAGTGAAACATGACTTTGTCGAATTAACAAAACCATCCAAACAATTTTAAGCGTATCTTGCAAACGTATTTGCACGCCGAAAGTTTGACTTTTGATTGCTTTTTTATAAGGCTAAAATGTATAATTGCACTTTTATACAGAATCTAACAGTGTTAAGACATCTACATTACGATTCTACTGATTCTCTTTGAATTAATAGGAAGCAGCAGAACTAATTGCGAATAAAAACGATGCGTCATGAGGTCACCGTACACCATGGAGTCCTATTTTTTTCGAGCATCGGACACATAACAATGAGAAGCAGAGAACATATATTATATATATCGAGATGCTTCCGCAATATTAGGCCTACGGTCTCATAATCACAAACGTACATATAAGTACAAACATGACGGGCAAACATACATGAAACGGACACAAATAACAACAAGGCTCAGAACAATGACCCTAATAATATAATACCTAATCCAAAAACAAATTCTGAGTTTGGGTTAATTTAGTGAAGTTCAACAGAATCACCGCCGCAAATTGTTCATTGGAGTTGTATGTTTAATAGTTAACTTATATTTTGACTTTAACTTCATATATAATTGTAGAGCTTTAGAATTCAACATTTATCTAAAAAAAAGGCTCTGTACGGAATAGTTTTCGTAGCGGTCTGAAACAGTTATCTTCTTGTAGGACATGTAAACTTGGAAACAGAGATGTAAGCCAAAAATAGATTTTACAGCAGAACCATCTTTAGACAAAATGCCTTGATTTATTGGTAAGCAGCATTATCAAACTAAGAATATATTATGGATATGACAATTATAGTATTTTATGTAAATCGTATTAACCGGTGTACAATAAAGTTCATTATATTTTAAAATAACACAACAACTAACATCTCAAAATAGTATAAGCACACCAAAATAATTTTATTTTAAGTGTGTCAGTGTTTGTAGCTGGATTTTTATTCATCATTGGATACCCAATTACTTACTACCAGATCGAAAATTTGTTCCAAGTCGAGTATTCGTCTCGAAATCACTTAAGACGTTTTAGATGGTAATGAAATTGTCTTTAAAAATATCTTTTTAATGATACCAATTTAATTAATGAACAAAATCGAGTAGGACACTAACGTGGGTGCTTATGTTAAAGACGTCTATATTTGGAAACCTCATCTATCTCAAGTAGCATATTATATCTACATTACGAGGACAAATGTTTTTAGGGATTCGTAACCAAATGGTAAAACAGGACCCTATCATTAAGACTCTGTTATCCGTCCGTCCGTATGACTTTCACTAAGCTGTTTTTCATGAATCGTGACAGCTAGACAGTTTCTAAGAGTCTAACGTATCTTATTATTCATAATATAAGTACTTAAAACCACCATATTCATTACACTAACCTATGACAATGATCTACTTGAAACCATTAGTAGGTAAAGTGTCATAATAAGACCAATCTCTTGTCATGACTTCTTTAAAAATTCCGCCAAAATATTAATTTTACATAGCGGTAAAACCGAAGCAAGTGTTTAATAAAGATATGACATCAAGATTTATTACGAGTAACGTACCTAGCAATAAAGAGAACAGAATATAGAATTAATTGTTTGACGATAAAATTTTACAATTTATACAATCTAAAATTAATCACTAAGTAATTAACTGCGGTTATTAGTGATTCCATTCGTAACTCAAGTACTACCAAATTCAATAGAACTGAATCATTCGCTTTTTTCGTAAATCATATTCTGTTTAATTTTTTACTGTTTAATAAGCAGATATATTATATATTAATTTAAATAATGATTACATAAATACAAAAAAAAAACACACTACTTAAATTAACCCGTGCCCGACCGCATCTGGTGGAAAGGTGCCCATTATGCTAGCAGCATTGCCGCGTTGTATGGCAATGGCCAACCTTTGCACCAGAAACGAGCAGGAACGAGAGTCCCCGTTTATTTCAGATAGCCTACGACCCAGTTTCCCCACGAAGCCCGAAGTTTCAGCAGCCCAGCTCCCCATTGTCTCCACCACCACAGCGACGAAGTGGTAGTGTTGCTCCAAAGCCGCATATTTCTGCCTCTTCTTATAACAAGCATCCTCCGCCGCGGCCGACGGGGAGCGGACTGTACGCTGACGCAAGTAGCATCTCAGATCAAGCACTTGCCATTCTTCCAGGGCACCAGAGTCATCCCATACGGCCTTTTACCATCGGATCTGCACAGACCCGGAGACTTAAGAAGACAGGGGATGTTAGCCGAAATGAGGGCCCTGCGAACCACGTCGTTAAGGGCATGGTGACGCGGAAACCTTCCCGAGCATCGACGACAGCTCAAAGCATGGTGGCCTCTACCACAGAGCCGCAGGTGCACACGTGACGTTCGCAAACGTTGCAGCCTAGGCGAAGGGCAACGGCCACGCGCAAAGAATCGTCATCTAGCAACCTCCCCAAGTTAGGTGAAGGTAGCGCGCGACTCAGGCCGCGACATGGTCCTAGCCATACCTGCTCCCGAAGAGTTCTCTAATAAGGCACTTTGGGTCCGCTTCACCCCCACATCGTCCCACTCTCGCTGCAAATGCGAAGCTCCGGGCAAGTCCACAGTCGGGCTGAGAGCCAACCACGCCGATACAGCATCCGATAAAAACGGTATGTTTGCCACGCCACCATGGGATCCTAATAAGACAGTGACAAGGCTCGCAACACCGTTCGCAGATGTCAGAAAAGCCGGGAGGCCCACGTCCTTCATACTACGCACTCCCAGACCCCCACATCTGATCGGAAGACTCGCTTGACACGACTGGTTGTCATCCATGGACACGTTAAGGACGGATTCCACAATCGATTTCAGGGCTTTGTCAAATAACGGAACTTCCTCGGGGCAAAGCCAGGTAGGAGTGGTTCGCAGAAGGTAATTAATTTTCGGTAGGGCAAAGCACGCACGCAACAGGACAATCGTAACATGAACGGACAGACCCTTCAGACGTTCGCGGGTAGCGAGGAGAAGTTTCATTCAGAGAGAGAGATTTAAGCTCAGTTATCACTTTGTGAATAGCCAAACTAAAAAGAAGCGGTCCCAAGGGGTCCCCCTGCTGAGCTCCAACCTGAGAACTAATTTGGTTATTGTCAAAAAATAAATTTGATGGCAGCCTATAAACTTGGTGAAGAAATGGAAAGAGAGAAGGAACATTTTCCTTAACCTCTCTAAAAATTACGTCCCTCTCCAAGGTATTGAATGCGTTTCGAATATCAAGCTTTAGCTTTTGCGAACCCCAATTGATGCGGCTGCAAATAACCCGACATGTTCTCTCTAACAGCGCGACATGCTAGTTTAGCAGATAAGCGACGAAAAATGCTACCGACCGCGATTGGCCTTATGCCGCCGTCCCTCTAGGCCCCCGCGCTGAACCCACATAAAAAGAACTAAGTGCCTTTACAACGTCCTCCACAGTTACCACTCATTTATTCCGTTGTTTAAGAGACACGAGTTGATAACATCACAAAGGCCACCAGCCGCCTGGTTTCGAGCTCCTTTAGGTATGTGTCGTAGGACTGGGACACCCCTCTTAACGTGGGCGAGCCCGTCCAAGGAAGGCCGGCCGGGCGCAGTAGTCTGCGTCACCCGACTCGTCGGTTTAGAGGAGCGGGTCTGGGAGACCCGCGCATCGGTGCAAACACGCCGCACGTCTCTGTGCATGCGGCCGATATGGACCCGCAACCCATGCTCAGAAAAAGTCCGTAGGGATGCTGGGCAGTGGGGGCAAGACAACTGTATGGGAACTAAGCTCATTATTATTGTTATTACACATAGAAAAAATTAAAAACACAAAAGACAATATTCGTTGTACTTAAATTGAATATAGTATTTCCCTATATTAAATAGGTAAATACTATATTACTATATAGACGTAAAAACACGAAATCTACTAAACATAAACAAAGCACACACACAAAAAGCCGACATAGAAAGACTATATCTACCAACTGAAGAAGGTGGGCGAGGTCTAATAAACATAGAAATGAAAGAAAAACAAATAATTAAGTACAAACAATATCTACGTAGGGAACAGGACTAATTAATCAGAGCAATAGTTCAACACGATAAGCATAGAGACAAATATTCTATTGACAAAGAAAGCCGAAATAATGCAACAAACATAGGATTACCACAGAACCAACAATGTACAGATAGTGAGATAAGGAAAGCTGCAATAGATACAAGAATAAATAAGTTAAAGTCAAAACCGTTGCATGGGCAATACTACAAATCAGTGCTGGAGAAACAGAATATAGATAGAGAGTACTCGTTCCGTTTGCTTAAAAAGCAACCAGTATCTCCCACATTAGAATCAACAGTGTTCGCCATTCAGGATCAAGCAATAGTAACGAGGCAAATAGAAAGAGACATCCAAATCCAAAAAGAGACTGTCGATGGCAAGTGCCGGTTATGCCTAGCAAAAGACGAGACCGTGCAACATATTGTCTCAGGATGCGAAAAGCTAGCCGGCACTTACTATATGACGAGACATAATAATATTGTTAAATATGTTTGGTTGGCTTTAGCGAAAAAACACAATTTTGAAATAGAAAAACTTTGGTGGAAAGAAAACTTAACACAGCCACAAATTAAAAAACGACACTGCAAAACTAATGTGGGAAATGCCCGTACATACAGATGTTACAATCACACACAATAGACTGGATATCATTTACTTCAATAAAACTGAAAATAAAACATACCTTATAGACATAAGAATACCATCTGACTACAACATAGGTCCAAAGGAAATAGAGAAACTCAGCAAATACCACGCCCTTAAAGTAGAAATAAGAAGACTCTGGAATACAAACACTGAAACCATACCCATAGTAGTAGGTACATCTGGAATAGTCGCGAAAAGTATACACAGATACATAAATAAATTAAATGCAGACATAAACATACATATACTACAAAAACAGGCAGCCATACACACATGCACAATACTAGCAAAAGTTTTAGGGGACACAGTATTTTTAAATTCAAGGGAATCCGAACCTCCTCTTCTCTGAAGGTTTCAGAACGGGAATAAGGATAAAAAACCGAGAGAAAATCTTGATTAAGAAAAATCTTAAACACAATAATTTAGTATAGTATTTCCCAATATTAAATAGAGATATTCTGTTTAATTAAGAAAATATATAATTTTCTTGATTAAACATAATATCTCTATTTCAATATCTGACATAACGACAATACATGAATATTTGACTTGTAAAAGAGATGGTCCAAAAAAAACCCAGAATCGATTGGGACTAAATGGGTATCAGTAAGTTCAATAAAATGCACAATTTACTCCACCGTACATTTACTAAGCAAGCTCGAATTGTTTTTTTTTTTTTCAAAAAAAAAAATTTATTTTTTGGGTAATGAGTAATAATTATAAACATAAACAATAGTATGATTGATAGTAAACAATAGTATAGTAATCCTGTCATTATAGTCGTTAGAATATTGCTTATATTCTATAAACTGATAAAAATCACAAGTAACTCATGATTTTTTGTAGATTTTGTCAGCCTATAGCTCATATACCCCATTGATTTCGGCATTGCGCTTTCGGTGGAGTACATTGCACAGTTTATTGAAACTACTGATACCCATTTAGTCCCAATCGATTCTGGGTTTTTGGTCCATACATTTTGGACCATCTCCTTTAATTTGAATATTCAAGTCTTAGCATTTGGTTGACTTCGCCAAAAACACAACTATATATTGCAAATTCCTTAATAAATCTGTGTGTCACATGTCATTGTTATGGCTAACCATTATAACTTGACACAAGCTGTTGCTGTAACATTAACAAAAAGTAAATCTCAGATACCATACTTCATTTAGAATGCAATTCATGTGGTTACATAAAAACCTCAACATTAGCTGAAATACTAAAACTTTATGAAAGGTTGTCTGGAAGAGATCACCGTGAGCGATAAGACCGCCTATTGTAAAACCAGATATCGATCTCGGTATATAATATTTTTTATATTTATTATTTTGTATATTGTGTATATTCTGTATATTATTTTGTACTGTAAAGTGGTGTAAAGTTAATAAATAAATAAAACGATAACTGCAAAAAAAAACTAGCTACGGTAAAAGCAAATTTCAATTGTAATAAAGGTAATTGTTAGTTTGAGTTATAAACTTTCTTATAGAGCCAACTTGGTTTTAGCGTGTTCGAATACTATTATATGATATGGGCTAGTTAGTGAGTTTGAGTTTGATTTATTTATTTGCTTTAAGCAACACGAATTAAAATTAACTTCCATTTCAAAGTACATAAAAGGTAATACACGTAATAACTCCAGCAATTTAATATACTGCAGCAAGAGTTATTTTTTTTTAAATACAGAATTATAATGAATTTGAACATATCACTTCACTAAATTCAGGCCATTTGCAACCTTTATTCCATTAAAATTAAACTAATTTTGTCCACCAAGCTATTAAAAATTGATTGTCGAAATAATGTTTATATTATTATGTCAATTTTCAAACTGGAATATAATTACTATTAGTAATGTGAACTTCCGATTACCCAGTACATCCCTTACAACAGCCTTATCTGGTCTAGTGTTTAGCGTATGCGGCTGCTGATCAAGAGATCTCGGGTTCGATTCCCAGGTCGGACCAAATATTTGTGTGATCGACAAACATTTTTTTCGGAGTCTAGGTGTTTTCTATGTATATATATTTACAAAAAAATGTTTATGTATTTATATCAGTTGTTTAGTACCCATAATACAAGCTCTGCTTAGTTTGGGACTAGATGACGTTGTGTGTCAGATATCCGAAATCTTTATTACCGTCTTATAAATTGTAGGATTTTACTATTGTCCCTTAGGAGCAATTACTTGTACTAATAAAGTATAAAAATAGTGTCTGCGGCCCAAAGGTTGGAAAGTTATAATAACAAATACCGAAAGTATTCTCGCAAATAAAATTTAAAGACTCGTAAATTAAAACATAACGTAATATTAATTTCTTAATTAATAATAATAATTAAGTATAAATAATTTCACAAAAACATTTCAATGTCAATTTTGTCACTTTGTCTGAAGGCGAAAAATAGTGAGTAAAGAGATGTCAATACATTCAGCTCGATATGGTTTTGGTTCATGTCATCTCACACTGTCATAGAATATATATGAGGATTTACAGCAATTTGAAGAATCTCATCGTTAGGCCTGTATTGCTCCATAGATCAATGTTACTCTAGGAAAATTAATAACAGTTCATACTCATTGGTTGAATTAAACGCCGAAACAAAGCTAGTCTAGCTTTTACATATAAACACACAGTTACATTTTTTTTTATTTGTAACTCTCTGTTTGCCCCGTATTCGATATGCATTTAGTCAAAAACTAAATTTGATGTTACATACAGACACTCCAATTATATTTATTTGTAAAGATATGGATAATGTTTGACATGATCTAGCAAGGTTCACGCGCGGATTTGGTCATAATTAAAAAAAACATTTAGTGAAATTCTTCAACATACCTAGGTGGTTGGTAAAAACAATAATATCGATTTATAGAGAGATCTAAAAAATAATTAACGAATAGACATTTCATTTTTGTTAAATATCAAAAAGAGTTCTTCGATACCAGTGATTTTACAGATATTATTGTAAAAAAAATATTTCTGAGCGCGCTCGTTTGTTGGCTGTGGGAGAATGGGAAACAGGCTTATGGATTCAGGCAATTCCGTCGCCCAACATCGAACATTATTGGACGATATTACTTTTCAACTTGCCACTTGCCTCCTTTTAGGAGAGCCATGTGTTTCTCCAAATTTTTGCCGCTGTGGGGAAGCTGTTGACAGTCTTGGACATCATGGCCTTCTTTGTAGCAGAAGCGCTGGCCGCATATCTCTACATGGTATATCGTCCCTGCATGGAAGATAGGCCTTTGGTGTGTTTAGGCATTGTTCTTTAGGGTAAAAGTAAAAGTGACTGGGTTAGTTAAGCCTGTGTAATTCACCAACCGCCAGAGTATATCAGTTACACAATTTACACACCTAATATTAAATGATGAAATGAAATGCAACATGCCTCAATACCATCACGTTTTCACATCTTCCCATTGCAGCTGCAGAAAACCTCAAACGGTGTATGAGAATATTAAAAGTATATCAATCAATAATACGTTTTATATGAAACAAGAATAGAATTAAGAAAATACCTATTAGAAAAGAAAGTTTCGAATAGAAGCAGGTCATTAGAGTCATATCTTGTACCGCTGGAGGCTATTATAGAGGGGTTGTTTTGTTATATCTGGTTATTACCTACTGCCTGATAAAAATAGTATACGTGTTATTAGAAATAGTATCGATGGTCATCAGAAAGAGAATAAAGAAAAAGAGAGAGAGAGAGAGAAGTAAGATAAGTAAAACATGTAACTGTATCTTCCTCACAATACCTTACATTGTGTAAGATATTTTTGTAATTAAGTAAGTACAATGAAAGATTATAGTTTTGAAATAAAAGTTTGTTTAAGAGTTTTATATTCCATTATGTCTCTCAAAGCACACTTAGACAACTAAGAGGGTGACAAGCTCGCCCATATTGCATAGGAACTTCATATCACCCTCATCAAGTGGCTCGAGTGTTGGTTTATGATAAGTAAGAGCCTATTATTCTACGATAGAATCTCTAAACGTGGATTGCAAATGCGTTTGAACGATATATTATGAATGATGCATAATACCTATGTACTCATAAATATATTTGACTTATTTAAGAAACAAGAAAACGACAGAAATAAATTGACACAACATAAAAATATTTTAAGGCTTCATATATAAAAATGATCTCACGGATCTTATTGTTTCTTCACAATAAGCCAATTAACAATAACATGTACCCAAATTTTTTGAAACTTCTGAATTTCTTGTCTTTACAAGAAATCATTAAATTACACATATACTTACCGGTACATATAATATATCAAATATATCGTATTATAGTTAGGCACAGCATTGTATACACCCCTACTGTATTATAAATGCAAAAGTAACTCTGTCATGAATTAACAACTGAGGGGGTCACTTTAATAGCGACAAATTACTGCTAAACAATCAGTCTCAGGCCTACGGAAGTCCTCGTTCGGCTGTGAACCTCTTGTAAAAAACGAGTTTCTTGTGAAGTGAACGGTGACGGCAAAACTAACCGTTGGAAATGAGTAACATACAGGACACAGTTCTACTAAGGAAAATATAAAGATTTAAGTTGCATTTCCTTTCTTATATGATGAATTTGCAACAGAGAAATCTTAAGCACCACTCCTCTATGTTTTATCAGTTTTTAATTTCTAGTAGCCGTCGATGAACCTAAATATTTGTTTGTTTAATAATAATTTAACACTCCTATTGAAGTAATTTAAAAAAGAACATAGTAATATTTGTAGTAACTTGTTATGTATTTGTAATATTTTATAAAATGAAAATTGTCTAGAACAAAAATAGAAATCTTAAATAGGTACGAATCTGGAAAAGGAAGTAACAAAGTTGTAAGTCAGTTATGCAGATAGAAATTGTTGGGTTTATTAATTTTACTTTGATGTATTGGTTCAACCTCAAAGTAAATAAAATTCTGATGCAGCCGTGCTATTCTGGTACAGATAAAAGATGAAATGGCTTAAAGAACTTTTATAAACTGTAGTGACTGTCGAGCAGAAAGTTTATTAATAAACATTATTTGTTGTTGTAGAGGACTTTCATAATCTGAAAAGTCAAGTGGTAGTATTTTTACGGAAAGAGCAAATTGTTTGGCCACAATTTCGAGCAGTTTCAGGACAATTTGAAAAGTTTGTTTCTTTTGTTCTTTTTAATACATGTTGTTGTCAAAGCTGAAAGGACATTGATCACAGTGAGTCGTTGATTTCATTAATATACGAATAAGGTATTCCGAAGTGGGAAGTTTTTCAAACCACAGTTAAAACTTATTTCTATAGACTACATGAAATGTAATATGACTTAAAGATTAAATGAGTAGAAATTAAAAAAAAAATGTTTTGAGATTTCACTAAATTGACAATGTATTAGTTGATGAACGACATTTCTGAGCTATAACTAGTTGATATTTTAAGGTGAAGTAAACTATATTGGAGAAACAAGAGCGCTGGACCTACTCTTGGTCGTACAGCGCGGCCCGCGCCACACACCTGCATCGAAACCGGTTTCTATAAACATGATTTCACTCTCTCGGCACCACTGGCGTTGCTCAATTTACGCATTCAAGCTTAAACCAAACACGAACCAATTTAAAAAAAATATCTACAAAATAAATACCTACTGGATATATGTTACAATTTAGGTGTAGTACATAAATATTGATATAAAATTGTAAAAATTAATATGGGAACATAGTTAGGTACGTAACTATTAACTATATGAACATAGATTAGTTACAGTTTATGAAACTTACACCAAAGGGTTCGATTCCCGGATTGGATTACTACTATAGATGTATGTATAATATGTAGGTATGTATTTAGAAAAAGAAAAATATATAGGTACTTGTCTAGAACCATTATTAGTACAAGTTTTGCTTAGATTGCGACTAGATTGCGTTGTGTCAGATGTCCGAAATGTTTATTGTTATTGTGACCTCCTTATTGGCTATTGGAAAATTCTTTTTATATTCGTGTATTATCTGCGAGTTAATTGACATATCAAGCAGTGACTTAAATTTGTGATTTGTCATACCACCTAGAACCACAAATGTTACTATTAACAATATTATAGTTTAATGGCTTATTATACCTACCTACATTACTTAATTGTCCACTTGAAAATGATGTCGTTATGTCTAAGTACCTTACTGTCTAATGAGTAAGTAGTTAAGAACAGTCCAAAAACATTATACTTTCCTTCTGTATCTTAATATTGTAATGAGGTATATTTTGATCTATTCATTTCACTTTGTTGTGAAACCTAGTGTTATAGATTTTTATGGTTATTTGTGTATTAATGTTGTCGGTTGTATATTAACACTAGGTTAATATACAACCGACAACATATTACATATAATTTTGTCCGAATTATAAATGAAAATTATGTATGACAATCTTGCACTTAGTCACCTATCCCTACGAATATTATAAATGCGAAAGTAACTCTGTCTGTCTGTTACGCTTTCACGCCTAAACCACGGAACCGAATTTGATGAAATTTGTTATGAACATAGAACTGAACTTGGGAAAGGACACAGGCTACTTTTTAACGCGATATCCGACATTCACGCGAGCGGAGCAGCGGGCGAAAGCTAGTACTGAATATAATTAATTGTTGCCTTGCAAGAAAGATAAAATAAAGTGCTATGTAATAAATTGGTAATATATGCAAAATGCAGGTATTAATGATATTAATAATTTATTACGCATACAAGTATTATATTATAACGGTGGTTTATGCATGTACTGAATGATGCCGCATTGCGCGTGTTGTTTAATTTACCATTAAAACTATGTCTCCAAAATAAATAGTAATTTATTTTTCACATGAATAATATTAAGTCAATATTACAGTAATTTTAAATGAAAGACCCACATAAATTACAAAAAGAAAACAAAGTAAACTACATGACAGCGTTGGTAAGTATACGTAGCTCGCACAATAGTTTATCTAACCCTATTCATATGGCTGAGGCAGCTTCCCTTGCATACGGTTAAAGAGTCAACAAACACACACAAAGGTGTTCTGTTAAACATTAACACGGCACGTAGGCACCGTGTGCCTGCTTGTTGATACAGCGAGCGTCGGCCGTGCTGAGCTAAGGTGAGTCAGAAATAAGTAGGTAGCTCCGCTTACCTGTACAAATCAGCAGCAATGTTAATGGTGAAAGTAGCCGATTGGTCCCCATGTTGGCGCTCCGATAACTTTCTATCAATTATGCACTAAGAAACAATCTTATGCGCCCATCTTACAACACATTTTACGACGTGCTTAACTTCAACTTAACTGTTATGCATCACACACACTTATGAAACGTTTACACTAGAGGAAGCTCAAACACTATAAATCGTTTCTGTAAATTGACTAGAACAGGCAATATCCACACTTTTTATATTTGTTCACTTCAAAAAACGTTCTCATTTTCCAATCTTCAATATAAACTTTGGCGCGAAATGTCCGTTACAAGCAGACACCGACACGTTATACACGGGCGACGGTTAGCCCAAGGCTGAACAAATTTCAAATCACAAAGCGGTGCGAGCGAACGAGACGGCAACAACAGACAGAGTGAAATAGCTAGATAATAAAGTTTGCCTGTCTTGTCCGGGAATGAAGTGGCAACCAAGCGCCGTTTTTAAAGTCTCGCATCTTGCGTGTTTTACACTAGATGGCGGCTTAAAAGTTAATAGCGATAGTCTAAGTTAGTTGTGCTACTCGTACTAGGCATGCCTTAAGTTCTGTCGTTTCCATATTTGCCGGCAATTTTGAATTTGGAACTGTTCTATATTCGAATGTGTTTAAATTTTTAATCTCAAAACAGTTGAAAGTATTAGGATTAATGCTATTGTTTAGTCATAGCGTCGATTGGAATCTGTCAGGTTACGTACGAAAATGAATCTTTCTAAGGAAAATTCCGTGTAATAATTTTCTACAACTTTAGAAGAGGCCTGACACCGTTTCAGTGTTTTGAAGAGCTAACATCTGTATTCAGTGATGAAGTCCCATGTCTGCGGACTAATTCTCGAAGATCGTCATGTGACATATCGAAAGATAGTAGTAATAGTAGTAGGCATCTCAGGGACAACCATTTAGAAGATCTTGCATGAAGCGCTTGGTGTGAGAAAGCTAGATTGCTCTTTCCGACCATCACAAGGCAGCCCGCGTCAGATTGTGTAAGAAAACTCTGCAAAGGTTCAACCGAGGAGAGTCAAATCACGTCTACGACATCATCTGTGGTGACGAATCTTGGATCTAACGCTTCGATCCTGATTCCAAACTACAATCTGGGTCTTTCAAGATGAGCCTAAGCCGACTAAAGTTGTTTGTTCTCCAAGCACTTCAAAGAAGATGGTGGCCACGTTTGTTGGAAAAACCGGCCATGTTACGACTTGCGACTATTGTAGAACGGTTAACGCAGAGTGGTATACCACAGTTTGTTTACCACAAGTCCTCGCCGAACTTCGAAAATCTAACTTAAAGCGACGCATCATCCAGTATCTTACATAGCGCTCGTCAAACGATTGAATATTTGAGGCAGATAAAAGTAGAAATTCTTGACCATCCTTAATACAGTCCTGACCTAAGCCCTAACGATTTCTTTATGAAACTAGACCCACTATGAAACTTGTTACGAAGCCTAAATGTAAGCTGTAATATAAGCTGTTTTATAAATAACGTATTTTTTAGGAATAAAAGAAAACTTGATTCCAACTATGAGGATGCAAATACTATGAAATACATAATTTAGATAACAATTTATTTTAAAACTATATTTGAACTGATAATGGCATATGAAGTACTCTACCTCACATTTACTGAAATATTCAAAGACCTTTATTTTGAAACTAGCCTTCAAAATACAAAAACATTTTGTATTCGTACCGAAGATATGTGAATGATAAATGATATTTATTTTTGCACGTAAATCTTTTACAGATATTTTTTACATCGGACATTACAGCTCTGGGAAGAAATGCCGAAACAAACCACAGAGGTGTCTTCTTTGATGTCCCTGAGAAATGATTGAATAATATACTATGCGAGTACAGCATAGGGTCTGGGTTGGCTTTTGGAAGAAAGTACTATAGCTTTGAGTCAGCCTGTCAATACAATCGGCATACGAACCCCTGCCATCGTCTTACCAAACTTGTATTAGTCAAGATTAACGACACTACCGCCAGCAGGAAATTTGGGTAAGCAGTAGAAACACTCAAAACTACTAGAAAGATACGAAATGTGAACTTATATTATACACATATATTTACAACTACATTTAATTTATGAAGTATGTCAAAGACAATAAACAAAAATTAAAATAATCACTTTCAAACACACGAAAGTAATGTAAATTCCCGCATTGACATTACTTTCGTGTATTTGAAAGTGATTATTTAAATTTAGCTAGAAGAATCAAATCTAAACAAAATCATTTGAAAAATCTAAAACTGTACAGTAAGTAAGCCTTATCCCATAGTTTGTGTTAAAGGCTGAAATCTTTCATCGAACAGAAAGCACACCAATTTTTGGAAAAATTTTGTTACTTTGACGGGTGAGTTTTCGATTGAAAATTAGGGTAATTTTTCAAAAATCCGTTTCTCGACAGCAGCATGACACACGTTCTTAAACAAATTGGAATATTGTTTAACATATTTTCGAGATTCCGCACTAGTGTTATAATATCTTATTTCATATAGCCTAAGTTCGTAAAGCCTGGTTCTACTTTTATTAACACCTACAGTAGTCCATTCACTGAGGGTTGTAGCACCTTTTACCGACAACTTCTTAGGAGTCAAAATTGATTCAAATTGTGAACAAATACATTCTAAAAAAGGATTATATAATTGATAAGTGTTATTAATATAATTTAAGTGGAGTAAATTATAGTTGTTTATTTTCAAAATTTCCCATACCCGTCACAGTTTCAGGTACCAGAGTGATACCTCATTTTACCACTGTTTTATTTTTCATAACAAAAATACACATCTGTCCACAGTGAAAAGATTGTCGATTACTTACTATTTATTTTTTGTGTTGCACTATGACAGTGAATATATTATCCTAACACCTGACAGTGGTGGGAGTTAGTAAAGATATTCTCTAGATTACTCAAACAGATTTTTAAATCTTAAACTCAAAGATTTACTTAATACTTAACTTATTTTACAAACATTCCGTTGTACAGGTATAACACACTAAAATATAACGAAAATCGAAATCACGATCCTATTTTACCTCTCCGCTTCACGTGTAATGGGCTATCTATTGAACGGAAAATAACGGAAATACCGTGTGGAGTCAGAGCAACTTATTGTATTGGGTGTATACAGGCCTGTATCTTCATCTATTGGTTTTGAAAAAAAATTGAGTGAAGTCTTGCAGTGTCTTGAAGTGTGTAAAACATACAAAAGTGTAATTGTGAGTGGGGACTTTAATGTAATTATATTGGAAGATACAACTTTGAGTTCAAGATTTAAGAACCTATTCGGATCATACGATCTTGATAACATATTTTTGGAGCCTATTATTATCATTCCCACCACTGTTAAGTGCTTTAATACTAAATATACACCTCAGAAATAGTAAATAAACTAATGTCAAGTTAGGTAACTTTGAATTTTCGTGTAACTTTGAATAAAACCTGTTCGAAGATTTATATATATTTTTTTAAACATTTTTTTGTACAATTACTTGAATAATTCTATGAAACGGACGGACGGACGGAAGCGGAAATTGGTGTAACTTTGAACGATTCAATGTTACCCAATTGTCAGTTTTATTTTTATGGGTAACTCTAGTCTTGAAGGAAAAAAATGCTTATATGTGACAACCTCAGTGCGCATATTTCACCTAAAGCGTTACGCCTTTTTGAAGAACACAATATTGTGTTCGTATGTTTGATCCCAAATTCTACACACTTAATGCAGCCACTAGATGTACGGTATTTTTCTTCTGTCAAGAGCAATTGGAGGAAAGTACTAGACAACTACCTTCAAACAAGTAGAGAACAAAAAAAAACATTGAATTCTTCTCCACTATTTCGGAATTATTATTGAAAATGATTGTTAAAATTAGTAATACTGAGTTTAGATTACTTGTATCGCCGATGGAGATATCGCTAACGCATTCTATTCAAATAACTAAGTCATTAATTAGCTTAGTTGTATAATAGTAGGCCTTAATTTTCAATTGGTTTACTTCATAACCTATTGAGCCATAATATAATCATTCCTTTATTTAAGATGGGTAGCACCTCTGATACTACGAATTGACGGCCTCTAAGTATAACTCGTGCGAGCTAAGATGGCACCTGGCTCAAAACGAAACATGATACCGTTCCCCCGCGTGATACCCCTCTGTCGTCCTGCGAGTAGCGTTAGCAACACTATTACCGTTGCAAGAATCTTTCCATAATAATTTTAGTTTATTAAGTATTACTTAATGTCATATAAATCACTACACGAATTTATTTTATAAATATATCATTAGATTCGTCTGGATAATCCAATTGTTTTAAGAAAGGTCACACGAAAAAAAACCAGCATGACGACTATGAGACGCAATAGTTTAAAATAAAAAATATCCATATACATATGATTTTTAGAGACTACGATTAAAAGGCTTATCATAATGATTTAAAATTATATTTTATAACCATATTTCAGTTCTTAATTCCATTTAAAATGATATTAGGTATTATTTAAATCACTACACTAAGAATGCATTCGGGTAAATAATGAATGAGGCCTGCTTCCTATTGGATATGCATATGTTTTTTCTTAACTCAGGTAGTAAAGTACCATTTAAGATAAAGTAGTATGTTATGAGAAACTAATTGAAGCAAAATAAATGTTGAAATTTAAAAAAAACTAGAATAAATTATATTTTTCTTGCACTCAGTACTTTAAACGACTGACATTTGAGTCAGGTGCCATCTTAGGTCGCGCGAGTTATACAAAGTTTACATGTTAAAAGTTGTAGTTTACAGAAGAGTTTCTAAGTTTCATAGTGCTTTGAGGTCTGTTTTAAGTACTCTAAATTTAAAAAGGTACTTAAATTAAATTATGACGATACCCGCAAAAGTTATTCAATTACAATGAACATAGAAAAAAAGCCTTTGTTAGTAATGTCCTATGAATAATAAATAGTACACTGTTCACCGAGGGAGGAAAGGGACCGATTAATACCTCGGGAGTATTGTGGCCCTAGGCTGCGCCTTCGGGCCACAATACTCCTGAGGTAGGAATGGGACTTGCACCCGAGTGCTATACAGTGCTTTTTACCACACCTGTGAGGAACATTTATATATACTACTATATCTTCTTAATATATATAAATCTCGTGTCACAATGTTTGTCCTCAATGGACTTCTAAACCACTTAACCGATTATAATAAAATTCGCACACCATGTGCAGTTCGATCTAACTTGAGAGATAGGATAGTTTAAATCTCAAATTATAGTCGCAATTTTAATAATCGCGGGTAACACCGCGGGATTCAGCTAGTACTACTATATATACTACTATAAAGCACTAAGGGCCACCGCAGACTAGCTACTTTTAGCAATGGCGATCGGCGATTTGGCAACATCGATGCTGCATCGCGTTTTAGCGACTTCCTGCGTTCGATCGCGGTATCGGAAACGCGCGTTTTAGCGACTGCTCAGATGCCAAGTCGCTGCTACCGGCATCCGAAATAGTGCGGAGAGTAGCGTTCAGCTGCTGTGTCGCGCTTCTAAAAAGCGACTCGATCGCCGCGTTTGGCGTTTTTAAGGGCCACCGCAGACTAGCTACTTTTAGCATCGGCGATCGGCGATTTGGCGACTGCATCGATGCTGCATCGCGTTTTAGCGACTTCCTGCGTTCGATCGCGGTATCGGAAACGCGCGTTTTAGCGACTGCTCAGATGCCAAGTCGCTGCTACCGGCATCCGAAATAGTGCGGAGAGTAGCGTTCAGCTGCTGTGTCGCGCTTCTAAAAAGCGACTGGATCGCCGCGTTTGGCGTTTTTAAGTGTGCGGTGTGGAGCGTTCGGTCGCCGTATTTAGCTTCTAAAAGCGACTAGTTGCCGATCGCCGATGCTAAAAGTAGCTAGTCTGCGATGGCCCTAAGTGTGCGGTGTGGAGCGTTCGGTCGCTGTATTTAGCTTCTAAAAAGCGACTAGTTGCCGATCGCCGATGCTAAAAGTAGCTAGTCTGCGATGGCCCTTAGACACAATTTAGAATTTGACCAATATTTCGCGCTTCTTTTGTTTTTTCTTTATTCTTCACAAAAGTGGCACGGAGATTTCATATTTAGGTTATATGAAAACTCCTTGGGCAGGCGCGCGCCATAGATAAGATAACACATGAGAAATGAAAATTCATACAACTTTCTTCTCCCGCTAAAACACGTTAGAAATGGATTTTCATACATTTTTTCCTCCCGCTAATTCAGGTCAAGGAAAAGACTAACGTTCTCTTTTCATTTTCAGGGAATATTGACTACTGTTCCGATCAAGTGTAGTATAAAAACATTTCTAAGCTATATCATACTGAACCTGACACATAGAGTTCTTTAAAAGTAAATAATTATGTAAAGACTTTCAGAGAATTCTACAGTTGTTACATAAGCTAGAAATTAATATATCTAGTTATTTCACGAACATTTTTTTATCTTCAATGGTGTCTTCGCTCTGTATTGAGGTCAGAGTCAAAGGTTATCTCAGCCAATTGACTGTATATGTTCAGTTTATTGGGCTAACACAATTTCCCATGATTGTTTCTTTTTTATTAGTAGTAGAGTTGAAGAGAGGCTAATGTTTAACTCATTCAAAAAGGGCGACCAATTATGAACCTAGAGACCTCATTTCCATTTTCGTCAAGGTGCTCAAATGGTTCATCAACAAGCCACTATCTGGAAAATCACTCCTTGCTAAATAGGGTTCATCACACACCTTTGGAGTGAGGCTATTAATAGGCATAGGAATCCTTGGTCATCAGCCTTGACATGTCCAAGGACTCCCATGCCTATCAATAGATATATATAGGGTTTGGCGCCGATCCATTCTCTTCAAACTGTCCGCATTTGACATGCCCTGTAAACTTTGCAACTGAATCGCCACCTTCGTGCGGCGTCCCATTAGGGTCCTTTGCAACAGACTCATCTCTGATTTGCGGCTATCGAATAAACGCTGGTGTACCTCAGGGCACGGGCCTGTCGCCAACACCTTTTCTTTTGCATATTATAACTTTATTATCGTAAGTCAAGTAATAAAACGAAACTTGTGGTATATACCTACATGTACAGTGTAGTAGAGTAATATTTACTATAACTGATGAGTTTGGTCTTAAGTGTTTGGAAACAACCAACATTTAGAATTATACATGTGAGCACTTTGTAGTCACTAGCAGCATAAGTTTGTTTGTTGACTGGTGGTTGTGAGAATGTCGTGCTCGCTCAAAAGTCCTGCTGGCGGTGGCGTGTGTAGTGGGTCGTTCGGCTCCCTACGATATGGTTGAACTGAACGATGGCTGGTGCATAGGTCATGCTCGTGATACGGGCGCCGCCAGTCGGGGCTGGTCATCTCACAACTTCTATTTATTGTTTAATTATTTTTGGACACTATCTGTGTAAATATCAGCATCGTTACATTGTGCTCACATTTAATAAAATGCCTTAAACAATGTAACCAAAAATTGTAAAAACAATGTTGGAAAAGTGTCCATGGAGTTTCTTGTCTGTTCTTCTCCATAGGATCTACGAATTGGAACAGACAATTAGCTTCACGACTGACTACTGACTGACTACTTGACGTTTCAAAAGTGCCGTTGTATTGGTTTCTTTGAAATAAAAATGGTTTCATTTGATTTGAGCCACGTTAAGCAGTCGGTCCCGGTTATTATCATAAGTTAACAGACGTGAAACTTATTTGAAGGGCTTCATACGGCTTAAATATATTTTTGATAACGTAGCATCAACGTGTCTTGCCAGTCCCCAACCCGCACTCGGCCAGTGTGGGGGTATGGTCTTGATCCAAGAGAAGTTAAGTTTCATTTTAAGTCGAGGAGAGTTCTTAAGAGGAGCCCGAAAGCCGGCCCAGCAGTGGGACATGATGGGTTGTTGATTAATATATTTGTGTATACTTACTAAACAGGACCAAACCTGGTTCGTATAAAGAAGACACAGTTGCTACGTAAAGAATGCATCCTGTATTACGGGGGTCTTACAAGCATACATTATACGGACATAAAGAACACCCAGTCTCAGAACAAGAATTTGTGGATCACACAATGTGAACTATGTGGGATTTGAAGCCACAATACTTGGCGCAGTATATATTCACAGCTGTCGTCTAACGTCATATTATAAATATTTCAGTGAAATTGCTTTATCCAATAGCTTATTCAAGAATCGTTATCCATGCATTATACACTTTGTCAATAAAATTGATTGTTTTTGTTTCGTACTATTATATTCTTGTTGTATACTTACAGGCGTGTATATTCAGCATCACTTTAACATGCTGACCTGTTTCTTCTCAGTATTATATTTTTTTAATCCGTGAACAACGGTGTGGGTCATACAGGTGGACCCAAAGTTCGTATACATTTTAAATGATGATTTAAAATAAATTAGTTGTTATACGAGATAAAAGTGTTTATTTATTACTAGCTTTCGCCCGCATTTCGCTCGCGTGTATGTCGGTTATCGCGGTTAAAAGTAGCCTATGTCCTTTCCCAAGTTCAGTTCTATCTTCATACCAAATTTCAACAAAATCGGTTCAGTGGTTTAGGCGTGAAAGCGTAACAGACAGAGTTACTTTTCGCATTAATAGTATTAGAAGGAATAAAGTACACAAATGGTTTTTTTTTAAATTACCTTATCCATATGTGATCCTTGACTATTTTGACACTTCTGCAACCAGGTGCGAAAATTTTTAATGACGTAATTACAAGTGTTTCGTTTTTCTCTCGAATTTTTTCCTTTAAATCCTCTAGGGACTCTGGGTTGCTATTGAAAACTTTGCTTTTAAGGTGTCCTAAAAGAAAGAGGTGTCCAGTTACTAGCACCTATTTTGGATATCACTTTTTGTTCAAAGATTTCGCGAACAGCACTTAATGAGTCGTCGGCTTGTGGCTTGTTGCCCCGTCTTGCTGAAACCACGTACCACTGGTGAAAAATATTACCGTGGCAGGCAATCTACCGCTCTATATTCACTGTTACAGCATTTCGCTGCCTATACAGTAACCTTGGGTGAATGCAGAGATGTTTGATGCTTCAATTTAGGATTAGTGTCACTCCAATGCCTGCAATTTTGCCTGTTGAAATACGAAAATATTACGAGCACGTGACACAAATGTACGGTGTTTTCTATGTATAATAAGTATGTATTTACAAAAGAAAAGTATGTTTATGTATTTATATCAGTTGTTTGGTATCCATTGTACAAGCTCTGTTTGGTTTGGGACTAGATGACGTTGTGTGTAAGATGTCCGAAAAAAAAAATATAATGACTGCCGCAACAAGAACCACACACACCGACGCAACAACATAGCGCCTCGCAAACCGCCACGCGGTGCCTAGGCGATAAACACCGAAATGATACTACAGGGTTGCAGGAGCTGCATGAAAGTAGCCGAGGATCGAATTAAGTGGCTCACACTTGGAGAGGCCTATGTCCAGCAGTCGACTGCGATAGGCTGATGATGAAGATGAATTGTTTCATAGGGCTACGTATAAAGAAAATGTGACTTGAGAGTATATTTCGGTAATCGTCCAGACCCTACCGGTAAAATAGTCATTTCCAGATATTGAAACTCTATTTGCTAGTAACTCATTCACTCACATACAAAACGTAACGTGATCTATGAATTTAATTTAAATTCTCACCGAGTAAATAGAGATGTAATAAAATAATAATGAAGTAATATCAAGATAAGCTTTCAATTCCCGGTAAAGTTAAGAAGAATGCGAACTTGACAGCTGTATTGGTAGGAGAAATATAATACTTCTATTATTATTTGGACAAAGTTAATTTACAATCAGCTTTTGGTTCATGAAACGTATAAACATATTTTTTCGTGATTTTCTAAATGAAATGTGAAAATAGTAAACAGACAATTTATATCTGTAATTGAATTTCGCTGAAGTTTCACTGAGATTTTCACTGAAATTAGTATTCCTGTGCTGACATTTGGCATTCTATTATCAGGATTGTCAGCGGCGGCCTACGTCATTTTAATTAAATTTACTCATTTCATAGGAGTATTGACAGTTTATAAATTTAACTCTACTGCCAACTTCAATGAAGATTATAATGTTAATCCACAAAAGGATGTGAATTGTTATTTCCGTCTTGCTAATTACCGACAGAATACATTTATTGTTCGTTGAAGTAGATTAGTGAATGAAATGAAAAAAATAATAACGAGCTTGAGACATTCGGATCACTGCCAACACAGGTGAAAACAAAAATACAACTTTGACTTTATTGGCTTCGGCCTAAATAAGAGAATAGGTTATTTTGGTGTATCCGTGTTTTTTTTAGATTTAGGTATGATTTATCCCGTGTATTGATTTGTACAAGGTGGACAAAAAGTTCATTTAAATTTGAATCGGTAGCTGCAACGAGCAGCGACGGTGGAGTGGGGCGGAGCGGATACGAAGCACAAAAGCGACCATTGAAAATTCAATACCATGGTTTCTTTTAGTTTAGTGATAAACAACGTACGTTAAGTGTGCGCGAGTACTACTGCAACAACGATTCTTTTACTCTAGCGCAACGAAAATCTTGCTCTCATTACTACATACGACGTAAAAATGAAGCCCCATCGATTCAATTCATTAGAAAATGAGTACAGAAGTTTGAGGAGACAGGTTCAACAATGAATCAACCACGATCCTTCCGACCTAG
Source organism: Phragmatobia fuliginosa (assembly GCA_932526445.1). NCBI lineage: Eukaryota > Metazoa > Arthropoda > Insecta > Lepidoptera > Erebidae > Phragmatobia > Phragmatobia fuliginosa. The sequence goes on along the minus strand of OW052064.1, from coordinate 5,232,707 downwards.
CACATCAAAAGATCCCGAAAACGTCGAACGTGTAAGAGCGTCTATTCGTGAAAATCCTGAACTCTCTACTTGGAAGCAGTTTAACGACTAAGGCGTGGGGGCTAAAACTAAATGTAAATCTTTGTGGGAATTGTATTCGTCACAAAGATTTACATTTACATCCGTACAAAATTGAAATGGTACAGGAATTAAGGTCTCAAGATCGCGCTCATAGGCTCCAATTTGCAAACGAAATCTTAGAGAGGTTCACCAGCTTTGCCAAAAATTTTTCACAGACGAGGCACACTTTCATCTAAATGGGCAAATGAATAGGCAATATTGCAGACATTGGAGTGACACTAACCCTAAATTGAAAGTGTTCGCTCCAGGTTGCAGTAGTGTCAATATAGTCGAGGATCATTTTTTTTAATCCCCATTTGTATACTTTAATAATAAATATACAGTTTTATCTCTCATAACTAATTGCTTTTAAATCATCATTTAAAATGTATACGAACTTTGGGTCCATCTTGTATAACCCACACCATTGTTCATGGATTAAAAAAAAATTAAACTGAGGAGAAACAGGTCAGAATAATGTTACAGTGCAAAATATGTACGCCTGTAAGTATACAACAAGGATAAAATGTTACGAAAAAAGAACAAGTAAGTGGATAATGTTTTAACGACATGACTCTTAAATAAGCTATTGGATAAAGCAATGTCACTGAAATATTTATTATATTCCCTTTTTTTAAATTATTTAAGCCTAGCAAAGCGAGTCTACTCTGTCGGATAGAAAGCATGAGTAGAATCCAGGAGTAGGGGTTACCATCCTCATTGTGAGGGTAGGCAATGTGGTATGGTGAATCATACCATAGCGGTCTGGTCAAATGTTTCCACGTGATTCTCCCGGCCTCCGGCGACCGTGAAAATGATGCAAAATGATTGGACCTCCGGTCTCAGACTCACTAACGAAATCAGACAGCAAGAATGCTGGCATTATTAGGATGGTATTCTTTGTGACAATAGTACTGTCCTGGTCGAGCCGGCCCATTGCTGAAATTAGCGTGGCTCTACTACAAGATATCGAAGAGGTATGCGGACGACAGAATTGGTCCTACAAGATGGTGTGTAAAAAAATTGGTGTTCATCAACTTCATTTTGTGTTGGCAGTTAATTCTATTATTTACGCAAATCATGTAACATCATGAGTTCATGAACCTCTGAACTATAAGTTCTTTAAAAAAGTTCTTACGCTTAGCTAATAATAAACTATTAATGTCGAAGATTAAATAGTTTATAATAAGCTAAGTGTAAGAACCTTTTTTTTGCACTAATTCTAATCTGTAAGAATATTTCATGTAGATAGGGTTTCAAACAGCTATCGTATATTCTTATATTCCAATTGAGACCGTATGAGCATTTTGTAGAATAGCATTTGGGGGGGGAGGGGGTCGCCAAAGTCAAAACGGTAAGTCTTGCTTTGTCGAAGTGCAGAGAGAGATTTAATAATACCCTCAGATCGCATATACGCCTGTGTATAGGTACTGCTTGTTGAAGAAGTTGACTGTTGTCAACATGATATATAAATTTTAATATCGTTGGTGTACATTAAGTACTTAGACGGCTTAAAACATGATTTTTAATATCGTTGGTGTACATTAAGTACTTAGAGTGCTTAAAACATGATTTTATGTTATTGTAAAAAATTATAAAAGTAATGTACCCAATATCGACCCCTAAGGAACTCCAGAACTGGCTATAATAGGGTCTGAATAGACTCTACTTATAGTAACTCTCTGTGTTCTAATCAAAATATGTGACATAAAACAACGAAGCAAATTTCCCCATATCCTGTTAAAAGCCATTTTATCTAATAACAGTGAATGATCCACTTTATCAAATGCTTTCTACAAATTCCATCCACCTGTGCTTGCTTGTCTCTATTTGAAAATTTATACCCAATAAAAGTCATAAAGTTAGTACAGGGAGAAAACCGCTTCACAAATTCATGTTGTTCAGATAAAATTAGTTGATGGATATAAGGTTACACTACATCGTGAACCAGTCTCTCAAAGAGACCTTGGAAAAAGTGGATAAAACTGAAATGGGTCCTTAATTTTCCACGTTATTCTGGTCCTCGTTCTTGTATAAAGGTTAATTAAATGCTTTTTTCAATAAACATAATGCAGTAAGCATTTATTTTACAAGGAAGTATGGTGGGTTCCAATCGGGATCGGTACCTTTAGAAGATTCTTACGATTTGAGGATTCTTTGAATGGAGGTTACTGACATATATATCTCTGATAAACATGAACAAAGCTCAGTATATAGATTAGAAGGTTGCCAAGTTAGTGGATCGAGAATAAAGTTTTCATAAACAGAACTAAAGAAAGAAGAAAACAAGTTGCATATGTCTGTGGATTGTCAGAGGAAAGTCACCTTTACTTTTCTTACTCGAAATGTAAGATCTGAAATATTTTATATTATTGGATATGCTTTCTTCTACTATATTTATATATTCACGAAAACATTCCTGTTAACTAACTTGCGATAGATAAAAAAGTGTTCGAAGGCAAAAGTATTTCTGTGTTATAAAAATACAAAACAACAAGGCTATTTGCCCTTGTCATAGATATATATCAAATAATACCTTTTAATTTTTATCGCTGCGGAATCATACCGAGTTTTCAAAAGTTTTATCTCCAGACTGCAGTCAACAACAGAGCTCCTATCAATAAATCTCTTATCTTCGAAATTTTTAAACCTGAACTTGAAATATTTTTCTCACTAATAGAAGGAAGTTTATTTATGCTCTTGAGCTCTATCAGTAATCTGCGTGACGTTCGTATTGCAACTACGATTCGTCACTCAATACCCACTTTGTGGATGACACTCGAATCCTTGTTTGTTAAATAAAACATACCGATTTTTTTAGATCTTTTCGTTTCTTCGATTTGTTATGTTTCATGCCGAATATATTTTTTGTCTCAATTAAAATATCGAAAAAGTAACCGATGTCTGCAAAGTGCGTGTCAGACCACGCACAGGAAAGGGTTCCTTAGTCACTCTAGATTTAAAATTATCCAATAGATAAATTGTTATATTTACGTTGCAATGCGTTAATTTTGTATGACGTTTTCCAAGGAAGATCATTTTACAAGTTAAGCCTCTAGAACTCCTGAACTAACAAAATTATCTAATCCGTTATAGTTTTCCTTTAAAGTTCATTACATGGACCACCATCACGAATTATTCCAGATTTTTTGAGCCAGCCATTTAGATTTTAGAGGGAAGGGGACGCCCTGTTTTACAAAAAAAAAATTTGAGTTTCAGTTCCAAGTACGGGGACCCCTAAAACGTATTGTTTTTTTTTATTTCTATGTGAAAATCTTAATGCGGTTGACAGATTATATCTACTTACCAAGTTTCAACAGTATAGTTCTAATGGTTTTGGAAAAAAGTGGCTGTGACATACGGACGTACAGACAGACAGACATGACGAATCTATAAGGGTTCCGTTTTTTGCCATTTGGCTACGGAACCCTAAAAAGTGCCCTTTTAAGTGGAATTTCTCGGAAACGGATACCTAAATCAAACAATTGTCTTAGAAACCCTTTAATATTTTTAAAAGACCTATCTAATGATATCCTACAAGATGGACTAGCCTCGAGAAAAAAACACACCCACTTTACGTGTAGGGGAGGTACCCCAAATAAAAAAATCTTTCTAGCACTTACCGTTTGGACGGTAAGTTGAGGACGGACGAACGGACAGGCGGGCATGACGAATCTGTAAGGGTTTCGGAGTCATAAACTTCGGAACCCTAAAAAAGGTAGTTAACACAATTAGAACATGAAAGTGAAGTCACTTTATTAAATATGTGTGTCACTGAAGTGTAGCCACTTTTAAAAAAATTACCCTGGAAGTTGCGCAGAAATATGTTATAAGCGAAAATTTCGCGCGAAAATACGTTTGTTTCTTATAACTTAAATTTAGGAGGCATATGTGAGCAGAAAAAATTTAAGAAACGTATTTGAAGACTATTTAGTCTTAAAAAATGAAATATTGGTCGTATTCGACTCTCTTCTTCTCTTATTAAAACATTCGTCAGCATCCTAAAACCTATAATATTATAGTATTATATATTAATATTTATAGTAAAAAATGAAATTTAAGTACGTGAGCATGTAAATGGAAACAAAGGAGTAAAAAAATATTTACGTTAAAAGTATTTGTAATTATATTGTACTTAAATAAATATATACGTATCTCTCGCTTACTTTAATAATGTATAGATGGTTTTTATTTCATTAAAGTTTAACCACTGAACATCCCAAGAGAGAGTATATTTTTACGTACGGTTAATAAGGAATACTACTATGAAGTATGCAATGTTTGCGTGAAGTAATACGCCACAAAGGATCGGAATTGTGGAAAACGAAACTGTCTTCCCCAATAAGAATGTGACAATAGCGTTATATCAATTTGAACATTCAAGTATTATTCATTATATTGAAAATACCGAAAATTATCAAATAACTTTAAATTAAAGTTAACAATCAAGTAATCAAGTTAACAATGAAGTTGATAACGCCCCTTCTCACACATCGTAATTTATTGACCAAAACCAACACCATAATCTTTTTTTTCCTTTACGTGTGGAAAATCATCATGGACCGTCACCCCACCGGGTACGGTAGGATGGTGTGTCGGATTTAAACCGATTAAAAACCACACAGTGTGCCCTCTCAGCGCTTCTCCGTTTAGGAGGAGGAGAAGTCCAGGGTCAAATCTCCTTCTGGACTCCCCCAGCGCCTGCCCGCTCCTGATGAGGGCACTATCTCTGTATGACGACCCTTTCATCATCAATCAATCATGCCCCAACCACCTTTTTCACCAGATTTGGCTCACTGCGACTTTTTCCTATTCCCAAAGCTGAAGAGACCAATGAAAGGAAAGCGTTTTGCCACAATGGATGAGATAAGAAGAGTCCGGTAAGAATCGAAGAACGAGCTGATGACCATAGCGAGAAGCGCATTTCAGAAGTACTTCGAGGATTAGAAGAAGTACTGGCGTAATTGCATTATGTTTGAGGAGGATTACTTTGAAGGGGACAAAATGGATATTAAAGAATAAAATAATACTTTAAAAAAATAAACAAAATTCACCTTTACTTTTGAACAGACTATATATTTCTGAATATGATGATGAGAAGTTGTTTGAGTTCAATGCTAAGAAAACACTGATGTGTGCGCTCACTACCAATAGATCTCCATTCCTTCCTTTCCACATTTTTCAGAACACTCATCTGTCACTACAGGATAAGCTCGGTAGCTTATATTTGGATATTTGCTGGAATCTCAACCGCCGGGGAAGATTGAGAGCGTCACACAGGCGGCCTCGCGAAATCTTGACGTACCAAACAAGGTGAAACGTTTAACCTCTCATATGTGTCTTCTTCATAAGACTTAGATGTGCTTCTGCGTAAAGTAATGTTCTCATCTTTACGATGGATCCGCGCAGTATTTGCTTGACGCTCTCAATCAGTTGCAGACTCGAGCAGCGAGCATCGTTAATGGTCTCCAAGCCACCAAATTCCCTAAGCCTTTGCAGTTACGGAGAGTTGTTTTTTTAGCCTACCGAAGTGACTCTACCCTGCCTGATAGAAAGCATGAGCAGAATCCAAGAGTGGGGGAAACCACACATCATTGCAGCACATGCAGACAGTAAAGTATTGCGGCCCACGCTATGGCGACTTAGTAAGATGCTTTTTCACGCTACACTTAAAGGACCCGGGATCATAGTGGGAAGGAAACACGTGGTCTGGCAGTGAGTTCCCGCTTTTGACTGGTCGGCATAAGAAGGAAGACTCGAACCGTTTCGTTCTGGTGCGTATTTCCTCTACCCTGAAGTGGTGACTTCCAAGTCCAGCACGTGTTATCATGTAAAGGTGGGACCAGTTAAAAGAGCTCTTCAGAACACTCACCTTGGTAAAGGCGATAGAGGACCGCCATAGACGCGATGTCTGTCCGCATCTGCAAAGGCTACAGGAACTCGGTAGTTTTGGGACTGTTAATAATGCAGATTGCTCGCCACTGCAACCGGTAGATAGATAGATAGTGAAGTAGTTAGATGTCGCTTCTATGGCAGTCATCTATCTACTTTACTATGGGGAGGGTTCTGAAGAGTTATTCCAACTGATCCCACCTTTCCAATACAGGACAACACGCGTTGGCCTTGGGATTCACCACTTTAGACTGGAAGAAATACGCACTAGTACTAAGTGGTTCCTCTCTTCCCTCTTCCTTCCTCTGCCGAGCAGTTAAAAACAGCTCATGTGTTTCCTTCCTACTTTGATTCCGGGTCCTTCAAGCGCAGCGTGAAGAGGCATTTGACTATACCGCCATAGTGTGGGTCACTGTCACTGGTGTTGCATTGTCCCTATTGGCAGTGAGGACGGTGAACACTATTCCTGGATTCTGCACATGATTTCCGTTAGGCTGACCAGAGTCAGTTTGGAAGCAAATAAAGAGCTTCTCTGTTGGTCTTCTGAGTTTCTCTTTATTTCAAAGATATATTGTAGTTTAATAATTTATTTATGTATTAGAACTTATTCTAGAATCTAGCGGTTGAACCAACTCTTCCTTTCTCAAACTCGAAATACTAACTGGATGAGAAACGTATCGATATTTTGTTATTATCCTACACTTGAGACTTATAGAATATTTCGATATTTTATTTATCTCAAAAGTTACGGGATGTCTAAGTAAAAGGTGTCCAAAAAGTTCCTTATTTAACTTGTACTTAACAGATCTCTGAGCCCATCCAACGTTAAGAAAATAATTAAAAAAATATGATTTCATAATTTTTAGCTTATTTTAGCTCAATAAAATTCTGTAACTTTTAAACGTAAAACTAACAACAATTAACAATAATTGAAAGCATAATCTAAATGTAATATATTTTGTTTACAAGGTCACGCCCTGAATGTATATAAATCCAATGCTTTATACGTTTTCTTCATAAGAATCGTGCTTTTGTTGCTATCTGTATAGTAAATAAATCATTTTGTATATCGAGGCTTTAACAATACTTATTGCTTTTTTCTTTAGAAATTATTATAATAATTCTTCCATACTCCATTAGATGCGTAAACTTTTGGTAACGTAGGCAGTATTCTTTTATTTTGTTCATATTTTTTTCTGTTCAGTTACAATAATAAATAAATATTTTGGACATTTTACACACAACATCATCTAGCCCCAAACTAAGCAGAGCTTGTATTATGGGTACTCAACAACTTAAAAATATACATAAACATACTTGTTTTTTTTGTAAATACATACATATTATACATAGAAAACACCCAGACTCCGAAACAAATACTAGTGGATTACACAAATATTTGGTCCGACCCGGAAATCGAACCCGAGACCTCCTGATCAGCAGCTCCATACGCTAACCACTAGACCAACCAGGCAGTCGTACAAATGTATAAGGAGATTTTTCAAGGAAATACTGATTTTGCTAGGAAATGTTAATAAAGTAACCAAATAGAGAGACACGATGTACCGAATGATGAACTTCTTTTCATTTTTATGCTTGGAAACTTCTAAATATTAAGCCACTTTAGTAACCAGCAGTCCATGTGCTAACAATTTCATTAATTACCTAAGAAGTGACACCTTATGCACCTTTATATGAAATGTGTTATAATGTTATAAATACGCAAGAAACGCTCGTCGCCAAATTGTTCTAGGATATTGGAAACAATCATCGATTCTAAGCTACGATAGCGCGGTCAGTACCTACCTACATGGGTGACCGTTAGGTGGCGCGATACCATGAGCTTTCTTGTGATTTATAGATCAGGTTAAGCATTAAATCCCGGTTTTTATCATAAGATGACAGTCGTGAAGCTTAACTGGAGGCCATCAGGCTTAAAAACATCCAACGGAAAAATTACGTAACCACAAAGCTACAGTCTACAACCCGCACTCGGCCAGTCTACAACCCGCACTCGGCCAGTGTGGGAACACATGGCCTTAACCCTCTTCTGAGAATCCTCTCAGGAGAGAGTGAGCTCGGGTGGATACCAGAGTCCAGCTGTACATTATGGTTTGATTATGGTTTGTTGATTAAGTTAAACAAAGTTATAAGTTATATATATCAAATATCAAAAGGTATATCAAAAGGTTACTCTATCTAACTTTTTAAAGACTTTTTTTTTGTTGCCATACCAGAGTTTATAAAAATTACCTTAAATTCTTGTTTACATTTATAAATTGTTCTGGTTTTTTGTGACTTCATAAGTCCATTCGGCATAAAGGTATAAAATTACATTAATCACAAAAAATTGGCTTTACGGTAATAGAAGTATGATATTTATTAAAGTACACATATGTATAAAAATGTGTTCATTTTATTTATTCCCTTACTAGCTGACCCAGCAGACTTTGTACTGCTTTAATCGATAAATAGAAGACCGAAATTTTTTATAAAATAATTTTAACAAAAAGGAACCGACTTCAAAGAAAAAGTATTCCGAGTACCCAAATCGCGACAATTGTGCCTATGATATTTGAGGAGTTCCCACGATTTCCCATTATCAGATCCCCATATGGTGACGATGGGACCACCTGTAAGCTACGCCCATTCCAATGCAAAAAATTTTTGAAATCGGTTCATTCATCCTCCTAGCCATTATTCCCAAGTTTATTTGGGGTTGGCTACTAGTTCAACCGGTTTTACCTGAATTTCAGTTTTTCCACGGAGCGACTGGCATTGGACCTCCGCAACCCTAAGGGAGAACTGAAATTCGAAGGTTGAACTACTTGTCAGTATATTTGAGGGCACTGACTTCCCAATACCGATTGCCATAGATGTACATGACAACCGGGACCGACGGCTTTACGTGCTCTCCGAGGCACGGGCGTGAATCACCGCCAAACTTCTAAACTTCGGGCAGCTATTAGGAATTTTTGAAATCTGTTCATAAACGACGAAATTGTTGCCGAACATACATAAAAAAAAAGATTCCGATGAATTGAGAACCTCCTCCTATTTTGAAGTCAGTTAAAAAGATATGTAAATAAAAGCTTATAAAAACTTTGACAAAATAGTTTACATCTCTTTTCATTTTAGCGAAATTTTGTACGTGTGCATATCCACATATGTAGTGACCGTTCTCGAAAACTAAACCATCCAATACTAAAAGAGTTAACAAATTAGGTCCCACCTTTAAGTGTGGGGCCATGACCACGGGAAGTATGGATTCAGTTTATATCTGTAGATATGTAGTATGGTTCAAACAGTTTAAGGTAGGTACCTACTACTAGAGTATACTACTACAAACTATTTAAATTAATATATAATTGGGTACAGACAAGAATTGTTACGTAATATGTTAAGGCAGCCAAATAAAAAGGCCCTTTACTTATCACGGTTTGGAGTGGCACTCATACGGTCCTGCTTCTGGTATTATAGAGCGCACAAAGAGTAATTCTCAAGACAATGTCAAAGAAACCGTTGAGATAACCTACCCCTCAGTTGTACACCGACTGTAAAATATCAACTGTACGCCAGCTATATAAGCTCTAATTCAACTCTAAGACATAATCGCGGTCTCAGTCCAACTAGGCGGATGTAGCGGCGCGTATCAATCCATCTGTCAGACATAGCATTTTAAAGCAGATACTTTTCCATATTTTGATAAATGAAGAACTTTTCCCATTTCATATTTTCTTTTGTATCTCAGTACACAGTCCATCATCATCATCATCTTCCAAGCCTTTATTATTTCCATTATTCTTTGGGGTGGTCGTCTACTAAAGTTTTATAGAAATTATGATCATTCTTTGTAGGCACAATATGTATTTCAAATAGGCTACTATAAATGTTTGCCTAAATTCAAAGCACAACATTCAAAACTGTAAGCAACACAATTGCTTAAATATGTATGTAAATAGACTCACCATTTTCTGATATTGTATTCTGTATAGTACAGAACCTATCGGTCACTTTGCATACAAATGTTGATTTTTCTTGGCCGTACTACGACCTGTATATTTTTGCCCGTATAATTTGATGTTTCAATTATGTAACAAGGTTCAATTTCGTACATGCTCTCAAAGTAGATTATTCTGAGTGACTTTATTGTCATTATGTCAAAATGCGCCTGCACGGCACACAATATGACCGCATTAACGCCATTTTATGAGTTTAATTGAATATTTATGAGAAATAAGAAGTCATTGTGCCTTTGCCAAATTCGATTATCCAATGACATGTTTATGATAATAATCCACGAGTCCAGACATTTATGAAGATTACTTTCATTCGACTTCGACTTAATTTTGTATCTAAATTACGCACTAAATCATCCACACCTTTAATGCGAGAGGCAAAGTCCCTCACGACACAAAACTATATCTTAGTGTCAATCTTTGTAAAGCCTTCATTTTTTTAAACTTTTAAGCCAAGTCAGTATTAATTGGTTATTTTTTTATGTTTGACGCATAATTTTTCACAGACTAGTCTGATTTTGATAATTATTATTGTGTTTGAAGAGTAAGCTCTGAAGTTGACCCATATAAATTTGGAAAAGAATACTAATCCTGAGGGTAGCAAAACAGGGGATGATTGATCGTGTACTCACTGATTGTAGTACAGTGAAACTTGGTTAAGTCACTATTTATTAATCTGTTATGAAGTGGGACCTGGATAAGTAAGAAACCTCTATGGACACCCGCCCCTTGACAGTGGTGACCCCGATTTGACTTAGTTCCTTAGACACACTTTAGTTTAACAGACTTATAGCAAGGTTCTTTATCGTCTCTATTAAACGGTTCAACGTATGGCACTTATGTGGTCACCTCAGATCACCAAATGTGGACTATTATTATTATTATATGGCCTAAGGTCAAAAAAAGTTCCACACACTTCACACTACCCGAAATCGATTGTGATTACAAAAAGGGATCAAATCCAACTATGAAGATAAATATGTTATTTTGTGTTTTTAGGGTATCGTATTTCGTGACTCGGGACCCTTAGTTAAAACACATACCACTTTTCGGGCCCTAACTGTTTGGACAGTAAATCGAGAACGGATGGACAGACATGACGAAACTGTAAGGGTTTTTAGTTTTTGGATTCCATACTTTATGAATCAGAAAATCATGAAAAAGGAACCCTAAAAACTGTTATTTTACAATTAAATTAAATATAAGCTTCATTATAACATAAAATGAGAAGTAATTTCTGTTTAACGCGTTTGTCAAAAAGTCAGCGTTGAGCTTTAAGCTCCGACCCGAATTAATTACAAAGTTATGGTCAGTACCGTACTGCCCAAAATTAAACTAAAATTGAGAGCAACTCAACATGAAAAAGAGGCATGAAAATATGAACACCGTATTGTTGTACATTATAATTCAGTAAATACTTTTGTTAAATGTAATATGGTTTCGTTCGTATGTAGTAATATAGCCGGTTCCAAAAATAACGGGACAGTCACATAAACCAATAACGGGTCAGTCACATAAACCCGAATATCTCCCGAACTACCTATGCCATCCTAATGAAACGAAGACTGTTCAATTGAGAATTTAATTATACAGATAAAAAATAAAATAAAACTTAGTTACACCCACAATATTAATCTTAAATTAAAAAAAAACTAAAGTAGTCATATTTTTCTTAAGATTACATTTTTTTTATGATTGTTTTTTTGCTGTTTTTCATCACTTTCTTCATTTAATACTTTGTATTGCCTCCACGTGATGAAGCCTCCAGTGATGAAAAACAGCAAAAAAACAATCATAAAAAAAATGTAATCTTAAGAAAAATATGACTACTTTAGTTTTTTTTTAATTTAAGATTAATATTGTGGGTGTAACTAAGTTTTATTTTATTTTTTATCTGTATAATTAAATTCTCAATTGAACAGTCTTCGTTTCATTAGGATGGCATACGTAGTTCGGGAGATATTCGGGTTTATGTGACTGACCCGTTATTTTTGGAACCGAGTGTAGTTTTTGAATCACCCAAAGCTATATTGACCCCTTACTTTTTTTAGAAACGATTTAAATATTGGTATCATAATTGCAACTTTTTCTTTGGTGATAAATTATTAATTACGCAAAGGCGAAGTACAGCATCAATGCTCATCACTTTAGTATTACCCACTTAGTACAAATTAAAGTACACGAGCTAAAATAATTCTGTATACTAGCGTACTGTCTCTGTGGGTACCGGGTACAGTAGTCAAGCGGGACCGGCAGAGGCTTAGAATTCTTCCTGGTCGCCAGGTCCAGTACCGTAGACGACGACACAAGCGCTGAAAGTTGCAGAACGATTTTCGTCCTTTATGGGTCGGAGTGCCAGCGTGTCGCGGTACAAGAAAGTGTACGCTATTCTGAAGGCAAAAGACAAATCGACTATTCTACTCATAATTCATCTGCAAGTAGTAGGTAGATTTCCTCGTAAATAAAAAATGCGACCAAGTGCGAGTCGGACTCGCCCATGAAGGGTTCCGTAACAGCAAGTAACATCATATAAAAGTTCTTGTAATTCGTTGTAACTTTGATCGATGTTTTAATAATAGTGTATTGATTGAATGAAAGGTAAATTGCTGTTTACGATTTATGACGTACTAGCTTTTCGCACGCGGCTTCGCCCGCGTGGAATTCGTTTATATCGCGGGACACGTTAAGGGTAGATTAAATAATCTTACATGATTTTATGTTTGATATTATGGAACTTCGACACAAACTTTCGTCCCCTATTTCAAACCCTTCTACCTTTATTTTCGCGATAAAGAGCGTCCTATGTCCTTTCCCAAGTTCAGTTCTATCTTCATACCAAATTTCATCAAAATCGGTTCTATGGTTTAGGCGTAAAAGCGTAATAGACAGACAGACAGACAGACAGTTACCTTCGCATCTAAAATATTATAGTAGGGATTACACCATCGGAAAGTAGATTTCATCAAACAGAAAACACCCCAATTTTTTGAAAAAAGTAGATATTTTGACGGGTGAATTTTCGATATTATGTCAAAATAGGGTTAAAAAATAAATATTTCAAATCAAATAAATTACAGTGTATTCGGGACATAAAAAGGTAAGTTTTCACTAAACTTTGTTTAAAAATAATTTATTTGTAAAAGATAAAAATAAAAAACCAAAAACTTGGTTTTTTGAATTTTTCACATATAATTTGAGGTTATGTGAAAAAAACTGTAAATAAAAAATCGGCCAAGTGCGTGTCAGGCCACGCACAGGAAAGGGTTCCTCAGTCACCCATAATGGTACGTGGATTAGAAATTGTATCCAATGGATAATTGTTATGTTTACGTATTAATGCGTTAATTTTGTATGACGTTTTCCAAGTAAGCACATTGTAGAAGTTAAGCCCTTTATAACTCCTGAACTAACAAAGTCATCTAATTCGTTCTAGTTTTTATTTAAAGTTTATTATATGGAACACTATCACGAATTTTTCCAGATTTTTGAGCAGGCCGTTTAGCTTTTAGAGGGGGGAGACGCCCTGTTTTTATAAAAAAGTTGCCTTTAAAGTGGATATTCTCGCAAACGGATCCCTAAATCAAAAAATTGTCTTAACAACCCTGTAATGTTTTTAAAAGACCTATATAATGATACCCCACATGATGGGGGGTAGCCGCGAGAAAAAAAAACATCCCCACTTTACGTGTAGGGGAGGTACCCTAAATAAAAATATTTTTCATAATTTAAATGTAGCACTTTGTCGACGTAATTACAATACATATTCATGCAAAGTTTCGTCTTTCTAAGATTTACCGTTTGGACGGTAGCTTGAGGACGGACGGACGGACAGACGGACATGACGAATCTATAAGGGTTAGAAGTCAAAAACTTCGGAAGCCTAAAAAGTTGTAGATCTTTTAATTACCTACAACTTTGCCATTTAACTTTTTTCTATAGGACTTGTAGTTTTGCCGGAAATCGAGATAAACCGTTATTTACACTTTGTTTTATATATTTAGCCATCCAAAGTGACTCTACCCTGCCTGATGAAAAGCATGAGCAGAATCCAACAGTCGGGGCTACCACACTTGCTGCGAATGCAGACAATAATGTATGGCGGCCCGAGATGCTTTTTCACGCCCCGCTTATAGGACCCGAAAACCTCCCCCCTACCCCTTCCCGACCGTACTCAGATCGCCCGTAAATTATTTTTCCTTTCATTTTTATAATTTTCTCCTCCTATTCCAATAGGTTTCATCCTACTATAATTTTATTTGTTTTCAAAAATGATCTACCCTGGTCTACTGGTCTATAAGTCATTTACAAACTATCATTATGGTTGCCATGCAAGTGTGTTATGCCTAGCAACCTGTGAAGTTTTGACAGGAGATAAACAGTGATACATTTTGATACCTACGATTTATGTATTTTTATAACCACCTTTGTATCTCGATTATTGCAGTAAAAAGTAGCCTATGTCCTTTCCCAAGTTCAGTTCTATCTTTATACCAAATTTCATCAAAATCGATACAGTGGTTTAGGCGTGAAAGCGTAACAGACAGACAGACAGACAGAGTTACTTTCGCATTTATAATATTAGTAGGGATTAAAAAAATACTAACTAGATCTCGTTCAAACCAATTTCCTCGGTAGTTTGCATGGTAATGTATAACTCGTGCGAGCTAAGATGGCACCTGGCTCAAAACGAAACATGGTACCGTTCCCCCGCGTGATACCCCTCTGTCATCTTGCGAGTAGCGTTAGCATGACTATTACCGTTGCAGGAATCTTTCCTAATAATTTTAGTTTATTAGGTATTACCTAATCTTTATATATATAATTCTTCTGTGAGTGTGTGTGTCACTGAACTTCTCTCAAACGACTGGACCGATTTTGATGAAATTTTTTGTGTGTGTTCAAGGGGATCTGGGAATGGTTTAGATTCGCAATTGGACCCGGTAGGTGGCGCTGCGATCAAGTTCTGGAATTTTAAAGTTGGGCGGTACGAAGTTCGCTGAGTCAACTAGTGTCATATAAATCACTCCACGAATTCATTTTATTAATACAGTCATACCTCGACTTACGCCACCCCGTTTGTAAGCGAATTCGGAGATACGCGGTTTTTCATTTCATTAATTTCGACCCACGGGTGGAAGTTGTATTTTTGTCATTAAAATAATCATAATATTTACAGCTTACTACACAAGACGATCATTTGCACATTTTAATGAAGCTATGAGATTACATTACGAGCTATCTGTCAAAGACTTTTGGAAGCAATTCAATTCAATTGTTTTAGATGCTTTAAGAATTATTGGACAATCTTAGAATGAGATTTCACAAAAAAACTTTGAATGGCGTCTGGAAAAATCCGTGTCCATTTTTTTACCATAGAAACTCAAGAAGAATCATCCTCAAATCCTGAACAAATTGATGGTATTGAATAAGGAGTCAATATTGTCAAACAATTAAATTTTCTGGATTCACACAATCAGGAGCTAACATTGACGAGCTTATGGAAATACGTAAGCAATGTGAAGACATTGAACAACCTGATTCGTTAGTTAGCCCCGGTTGTATCAGAAAATCAAATGGTGATTTCAAACTAACAGAAGGGCTCAGTACAATTGAAAAGGGGTTACAAATTTTGGAGAAATCTGGTTCAATTTCACAAACTTTATAAGTATTTATATGGAAAATTGAACCCCGACTTACGCAAATTCGACTTACACGGCTATCGCTTGGTCCCACCAATCGCGAAATTCCAGGGTATTACTGTAAATAATTAGATTCGTCTGGATAACCCCATTGTTTTAAGAAAGGTCACACGTAAAAAAACCAGCATGCCGACTATGAGACGCAATATTTTAAAATAAAGAATATCCATATACATTATGATATTTAGAGACTACGATTAAAAAGCTTATCATGACGATTTTAAATTGTATTTTATAAGCCTATTTCAGTTTCCAATTTCATTTAAAATGATATTAGGTATTACCTAATATTATTTAAATCACTGCACGAAGAATACACTCGGGTAAATAATGAAAGAGGCCTGCTTCCTATTGGTATGCATATGTATTTTTTTAACTCAGGCAGTAAAGTACCACTTAAGATAAAGTAGTATGTTACGAGAAACTACTATAAGTTAAATAAATGTTGAAATTTAAAAAAAACTAGAATAAATAATATTTTTCTTGCACTCAGTACTTTAAACGACTGACATTTGAGTCAGGTGCCATCTTAGGTCGCACGAGTTATACATCCTATATTTTTTTTAGTTTTATCATTCTCTTATTTTAGAAGTTACAGGGGGGGGGGCACATTTTACCACTTTGTTTAGAAGTTTAGAAAAAAATTAAATTTGAAACCTCAGTATCGTTTTTGAAGACAAATCCATAGATACTACACATATGGGTTTGATAAAAAAAAAAGTTTCGGTTCCAAGTATGGGGAAATTTTTTTTGTTTTTTTTCTATTTATGTGTGAAAATCTTAATGCAGTTCACAGAATACATCTTCTTACCAACAACAGTATAGTTCTTATAGTTTAGGAAATACGACTTTGGCTGCGACATACGGACGGACAGACAGACATGACGCATCTATAAAGGTTCCGTTTCTTGCCACTTGGCTACGGAACCCTTATAGATTCGTCATGTCGGCACACTTGCGTGGATGCGCGTTGCCTCAGCGCCGCCTGGTGGAAGGACCCTGTTGCCGCAGCACGTGGTGGTGCTGCGGATATCGCAACGCCACAATAGAAATGACTAAAGCCGTTTCTACAAATAAAGAAGGAGTTAGACTATATATATATATATATATATTAGAGTATAGATACAGAATTTCATACACACTCGCCAGATACAGGTGATATTAATGATTCTGTGGGGTCTTCAGGACACAACTGATTTGGTTTAAGGTCTAGAGCAAACCGCCTCGCCCACTCACAGCGGACCTATAAATATGATATAACTCGCTTTACTCAATATAAATTAAGACTATATTTAGACTCATAAATTATTACATCACGATAAAACCGATTATTGTGAAGGAACAATTATATTCGATCACGCTAGCGTATTAAATATAGAGGAAATAATTAAAACGAAAAGCGATAATTTTACTTGAATAGAGACGGCCAATATTTAGAATCAATTATTTTGAACTTAAATATGAATTCATAATATACGATAGTAATTTAAAATCAGAGTAATTCGTCATGCACCTTGTGAGTTAGTTTTAACGAATATATGAGTACATTATTATCATGTAACACGAACAACATGTAAAATATTTAATCAATGTTGTCTCTTTCGAAAACGTTTTCTTGAACATTTTTCGTTTATTTAATATAATGAGTTTTTTCATTTATATCATTACTATTATGTTAGCAAAGTTATGTTAAAATCTCTGTAAAACTGAAACTAAACTAGCAACATTGGCTATGGAATAGAGATTTATACAAATTTATATTTGCAGACTGCGAGACACTATTATTTTAGAATGCAACTGTTTATAGACCGGGCCTCTTAAAATAACAAAAAGTGAACATAAATTACAGTAGGATGAAACCTGTTGGGATTATTGGCGCAGAGGATAATGAAACACGTCTTCGTCTGTGCTGCTCAACAGTTCGGTTTATTGTGTGCACGACAAATTGAAGTTTGTTTTAAAGAAATCTTTATCAGTTTTTTATTTCACTCAACACTCAATGGTCTAATGTAAACCATTTAGTTATTTATGGAGGCTTGAGTTTTTGTTACAACCAACAGTCCCCCTCAAAAAATGCAAGTGTACAATTCGTAATTTAAAATTAAGTTGAGTGCTAGTGTTTTTGAAAATAATTATTAATATAAAACAATAAGACAGACCCCAGAAACGCCCCCCATCACCACTTCCTAGTGTTTTAGTTGGGAAGAAGAAGCGGAGGAACAAACTCCCCAACAACACATCTGTCTGTATTTTAAAATTAGTACACATACTTTGACTTAAATCTCATATAATCATAAGATGTCGCTTTTGCCAATACATCAGTTACATTATGTCATATTATGTCATGATATATGGGAATATAATATTACTTTAACATTTTATAAGCAACTTATAAACTTATATTATATAGATTATACAATGGAGTATGATTTCAGATTGAGTCTTAAATATTATAATATAACTTCTCGAATTTTTCGGCTTTATAGATTGACTTTACTCACTAGTTGATTACCTAGGGAAATATACTCTTATTTTTATAATCTATAATAATAATAATGAATTTATTGTAGTAACATCAGCTAATTACAAAAGAAATTAATGTTAGGTATGTATAAGTGGCGGCCTTAAAGCTTTAAGACAATCTCTCGCATACAATGATAGTGCCACTTTAACATTTTAGTTTTAACATTAATTATTACATAATATGGTATAAATTTAGATTGTTACATCTGGGAACTCCTCTAAAGGTATCGCTTTTGTAAATATAATATCAGTTAGTTCGTTACTAACTGTACAGTGTGATTAGCGATTTAATTTCTTTTCGCATTTACTTTCTCATAATATCTACATTAAAATTCAATGAAAGTATAAGAAAATATTATTATCATTTTTAATACAAGCATTACGAAAATTCTTCGCATCATTGTCTAATACATTAATGAAGTATAAATTTGTGTCTTAAATCTTACAAATTTGGAAAGGTATCGCTTTTGTTGACATATCAGCTAGTCAACTTCCTGTAGAAGTTTGAACTAACTTTATGAGTTCAGCAGCGATTTACTTCCATTAAAGAGTGTATTTGATATCGACATGTTTCGATTTTTATGGCTTTAGACAATATTAGGAATAGTAATAAATTTACTATTTCCCTTCATTTGAATTGAAATGCTACTTAATAGCAACTTCATACTGACTGTTTTTCTTACAGCCTCATATTATGCCATATTACACTCGTCTTTGAGGACACAATAACATTATTAGTACAATTTTAAAAAAATAGAATTTGCGTAACCGATTACTAAATTTCTATTAAAAGTACACTTAGACGTTAAACTAAAATAATAACCGTAACCGGTTAAACTTAAATACTAATAAATCTTAAATCTATAGTGAGAAAGATGTTTTAAACCTTTCGATAACTATTCGTTATTTTCAGACTGATATTTACTTAAACACAGTGACTAGATACACAGATATCTCATGTAGAAATCATTGTGTAAGTATATCAGGCATTATGCTGCACTTTCAT
Organism: Phragmatobia fuliginosa; assembly: GCA_932526445.1. NCBI lineage: Eukaryota > Metazoa > Arthropoda > Insecta > Lepidoptera > Erebidae > Phragmatobia > Phragmatobia fuliginosa. The sequence continues at coordinate 5,213,469 of OW052064.1, read as the reverse complement.
AAGATGCATTTGAAATTCTTCGAAAAACGGATTACAGCATGTTGTAAATAAATGGATTGATATAAATTTAATGAAATTGCATTTTTGACTCTTGAATTTATATACCAAGGATCTTTTATTTTTATTTATTATAAATCATAAAGTTTATGCATTATCTAAATCGCATTCGGAAATAACAAACCATAATATTTTTAGCTTATATAAATACATCGTCACAATGCAATATCATTTACAATTATTCATGAAGTGTTTGTCTACATATGCAATTTCACACTTATACAATTTTGGTCTAATATTTATTTATAAGAATCCACTTCTCAATTTTCAAAGACCCATACTTTAACTTTTAACAACAACATTGAAGTACTCAAACTAACAATACGATCATTGTTTGAGACCATCTACTTGTAACGTTTTATTTAATTTATTACACACTTGGTTTTATTTATATAATTTATTTGAAATAACATTATTACAAATACGTATGTATATATTTTTTTACGTATGTATAAGTTTCCTGTGTACAATGGTAATCTGGCTTTTCTTTTATATATTGAAGCCTACCAAAGTGACTTTATTCTGCTTGATGGAAAGCAATTAAGTAGAATCCAGCAGTAGGGGTCACTATCCTCATTGTGAGGGTATACAATGCAGGATGGTGACCCACACCATGGCGACTTAGTAAAATGTTTGACGCGGAATGATTGGGTCTCCGGTCTCACACTCAACAACGAAAGTCAAAATTACTTCAAAAATAAAATCTTCCCGATGAGGGCTCAAGCAACCAAAACTTGTTTTGTATCGTATGATATGACATTTAATAATTACTACTAGGTATATGAAGTCTTAGATGTTTCTTCAAAATACCATCTTTGATTGCTTTGAAGTGATTGCATATCGTTTTGCCTATTTGCCTTAGCAATTAGTCTTTTAATTAGCAATTCAAACTTTTGGTGTAATAAATATATATAATTATAGTAATAGTAAAGATTCTACATTTTTTAAGATACATAAATTTCCTTACACCTTTTTAATAATTATTTCACTGAGTCATTAGCTGCTGTGCTTTTAGCAAGAAAACAAAATTGGTGATTAAAATAGATTTGGCGTACAAAGAATGCCTTGATCGATCGGATTAGATCGATTACCTTTGTCTATTTGTAATCAGGCTTGCATATAAAGTTCCTTTTTATTTGCTCAAAATTTGATATAGGTATATCAACTTTGTCAGATTATTTTTAGGCTCATTAATTACTTTATTTTTCTTAATTTAACATAAATCAGCCTTACTGCATATTTTTTTTTTTTTTTTTTTTTTTGTTGGCTTTATTATTGTTTTGTTTTAATTTGGCATACATTAGCTTTGCCGGATTATTTTCTGGCTAACTAATTTTTGTGCCTAGTTGTCCTTTTATTTTATTAATACATTGTATATTATTTTATTATTGATTATTTTGGGCTTACTCATTTTTGTTGGTTTCTTTTTCAATTAGTGAAATAGGCGTCAAATATTTGACTTAATGCTGCTCTGAAGGTAATTCAAATAAAAGTTAATTTTGCTTTATTTTAAGTGCTTATTTCTGTGCGTTAAATATTAATTACATGCGTGATTAAAAAATTCTAATGGGGAACATATTGGATCTACAATTGGCTGTGAATACAGCTTTCTATCGCACTTTTGACTTCTATACCTACTTGAAACTAATTTATAAGGTACTTCAGTTAGTTTACGATTTATGCGTTTTAAGATACTGATATAAATGCATTCCTTTATCAACACAAAATATTTGGAAATACGTACTTTTAAGTTACACAACTAATATTATTGTACGATAATTTTGGTTAACTTTAAACAGAATTGTAACGTTTGAAACACGTATACACTTTTGATATTGGAACAGTGATCCTTCTAAAGGATATAATCGTAATTCCCCATAACATTATCGATAATATGACTTTTTAACTTTTAAGGTAAATTCAAATTCAATTATGCGTTGATGCCAGAACTTATAGGTATGCGTGTTGAATATGAATACAGGCGTAATTTAGCCATAATTAAATTAAATATAATTAGAACAACTTACTTATATAAAGATATTACAACATATTGTTAGTGCTGGTACCAGACTTATAATATTTGTTGTTTTTGTAAACTTGCAAGTTTATTACATAAAATTGACATACCTGTACCTTGAATGTTTTTCATCTATATATTATAATAGTAACCTTAAAATCTTAGATTAACTGTAATATTAAATTTTCCTTTGTCAAATGAGATATGCTTGTTCTTCACAACTGCGATTTTTATTGGGTTTCGTAGCGTATTTATGTATGATAAAATACGTCCTGTTTATTTACAGTATCATTCGTTGCATTCGAAACTAAAAGAAAATAATTTGTATTAGTATTTGCATAAATGTAATTAATTATTTAACTTACATTTTGAATTTGAATAACTAAAACTCTCCTTGTTACTGTTGGAAATCTGCACATCATTTATGAGGGAATTCTGGCTGCTGCTTTTACAACCATTTCGGCAGTTTTTCTCGAAAGAATGACAATCTTTCTTGATATGATTTCGTCGACCACATTGATTGTTATTCAACTTTAAAATCTTATGAACTGAAGTGTTAGAATCAATGATAACATATCATTGATTGGAATATGGTTAACATTACATTATATTCTTCAATCATCTTTTCTTGAATGCAGTAGTATTTCACGGTTGATTGTTCCACTCTTTTTCTAAAGTTGTTATAACGCCATCGTAGGAAGTCTCTCTTATTTTGTCTTCCAATTTTGATTTACTATTTCGCTCATCTTCATGTATATTTCTCTTCTTTCATGAATTCAATTCGAATATAATTTATTTTTATATTTAAAACTATTTTTGTAAACTTTAATCACTTTGAATACTGTACTACTTTTTAATAACGTAGCCTGGGCCCATAACCTGTTGGGATTATTGGCGCAGAGGATAATGAAACACGTCTTCGTCTGTGCTGCTCAACAGTTCGGTTTATTGTGTGCACGACAAATTGAAGTTTGTTTTAAAGAAATCTTTATCAGTTTCTTATTTCACTCAACACTCAATGGTCTAATGTAAACCATTTAGTTATTTATGGAGGCTTGAGTTTTTGTTACAACCAACAAAACCCATAGTAAAAGGAGGAGAATAGTACAAAAAATAAAGGAAAAATAAATTACGGGCGATCTGAGGTCGGGAAGAGGGAGAGGGGGGGGGGGGGGTTTAAGGGAAAAAAATGGCTTATCTCGATTTCCGGCAAAACTACAAGTCCTATGGAAAAAAGTCAAATGGCAAAGTTGTAGGTAATAAAAAGATCTACATCTTTTGCATTAACACTTTTTTCACTTAACCTCAAATTTTATGTGAAAAATTCAAAAATCCAAGTTTTTGGTTTTTTATTTTTATAATAAAAGAAGTTAATCGATTGGTTGGTTTCAAATCATATTGAATGATATTGATGATATCTAAAATCCCAGTGACTTTTAATTAAGATCGATCATGGTCTTCATTTGATTATCAAAATGGTAGTAGAGGTACAATTAGAGCTTCAATTAAAGACGTTGAAGTGCTATATTTCTTTCTAAATTATCGTTGTGTATTACAATGAACATTATGAATTTCCAAGACCAATGACGCTGTGTAGTACGAGTATGTATAACGCAATGGCCCTCTTTCTCCAGTGGCAACGACTAGAAGCGGAAGTCGTAGTCTGAGAGATAAACATTTTACGTAAAAAACCGTTCGCATAGTCGTATTAAATGTATTGTACGTATATATCAGTCATCATAAAAAGACTTGTAGCCAAAATAGAACACCTCGGAATACGTGGGCAACTCCTTCATATATTGAGGACTTCCTAACCAACAGAAAATTCGAAGTAAGAGTGGGTGAAACACTTTCAGATACCCGCAACGTACACAGTGGGGTACCTCAAGGCTCAGTGCTCGGACCGCTCTTGTTGGTATTGTTTAAAACGGATTTAAAGAGTGTAATTCACTCAAACCTGTCAATATTCGCAGATGATACCAAAATTATGGGAAATCCACTGGTTTCCCACAACATAATTCAGCAAGACCTGGACCGAATTGTGCAATGGACAAAAGATTGGTTAATTTCACTCAACACGTCTAAGTGCAGTGTGCTACATATAGGCAAAAACAATCCTAAACACAAGTACACAATTAATTCTGTGCCATTACAACCAGTGGACTCCCAAAGAGACCTCGGAGTTATCATAACATATAACCTGAAGTGGGATGAGCATATTACAATGATAACAAAAAAGGCAAACTCATTGTTGTATATAATTAGAAAAGCATTCTATGTTATCAATAAATAATTATTTCTCAGCATCTATTTAACATACATTTTACCCTTGCTGGAATTCGCCTTTCAAATATGGAATCCATATTTAAAAAAAGATATTGTGATGTTGGAAAGGGTACAAAAAAGGGCAACTAAAATAGTCTTCTCTTTGAAAAACATGTCCTATGAAGAACGTCTGCTAGAACTAATCTACCAACACCAGAACAGAGAAGAATCAGATGAGACCTCATAGAAACCTACAAAATCCTCAACCATCATTATAACATTATAGAGATATTGAGTCCATGTTAACAATGAACACGAAGCTTAACAAACTTCGGTGCGCTAGCAATCCCCGAAACCATTTCTTACCAAACCGTGTGGTGCGAATGTGGAACTCTTTACCAGAACCCGTCATTAGTGCCCCAGATGTGAACATCTTCAAACAACAGAACTTGATAAACATTTAAAAACACAAGTGTAATGATATACACGCATCAGCTTTAAGCTACTTGTGTATTATATAATAATAATAATAGTGGTATTTAATTGTACTTATTTAGGGTTCCAAGCCGTAAGCAGTGTAGGCATAAATAACCTAAAGGTCTTCTGTTGCAAGCAATGAGCAAGAACTTTTTCTGTAGTAGCCAAATTTGTTTATATAACAAACTTTTTATTTAACTTGCAATATATGTACCAACTATGTTTGTTCGGGTTGAATCTTGTGATTCAATTTTGAAGCAGATAACTTTTTTTTTTTTATGTGTGAAAAATCATCATGGACCGTCACCCCACCGGGGGTTACGGCGGGGTGATGTGTCGGACTTGAACCGACTAAAAAACACACAGTGTGCCCTCTCCGCGCTTCTCCATTTAGGAGGAGGAGAAGTCCAGGGTGGGATCTCCTTCTGAACTTCTCCAGCGCCTGCACGCACCTGATGTCGGCACCGTCTCTGTTCGACGACCCTCTCTTAGGCGGCGTCCGGCACACACCGACGCCGCCCCCTCGCGGCTGGCCACATAATGCGGGTGGAGGGAAAACCCGTCCCGTCCACTCGCGGCCACACTGAAGGCGGCATGAGGCGCAGATGTTCGCGCCTCCGCCGCCCGGTTCGCCGTCGGCGAATCAGGTCCGATTGGATGTCGTCCTCCCGGGCCTTCTCCGCCGCCTCCTTCTGCGTGATTACGTCCTCGCAGAAGGTTGCGACCGACAGAAGGTTGACTGCAGTGAGGACCCGGCGCTGCGTCCCGGCCATGCGGGGCAGACCACCAGCGTGTGATGAGCCGAATCCTCGCTGCAGTCGCAGTGAAGCAGATAACCTCAGCCTCAGAATTTGCAGACTTACCTGTGTAGATAAAATGACAGGATTTAATTGATTTCAGTTTTTAAAAATTTTAAACCAGAATGAAATCTCTCGACAAGCTATTATATTATATAATTTGTGTAATAATAATAATAATAATAATAAATCATTTATTCAGACCATATTGTGTCCATTCTTTGTTAGTTACAATTATCTTAATATTATGGTTAGTAAAATTATTAAAATAAACAGAATAAAAAGCTTAAATAAAATAAATTAATACAAAATCAAAACATTCAAAAACAATTCCCATTACAAATTTTAAAATCAAATAATAATAACTAAAATAATTCAAATTGTATTGATAAATAAATAAAATAAAATAAAATAAAAATTTTAATTAAAATTAGACTGATAAATAATAAAATAAAATGTAATAATAATTAATATTAACACGCCATTCCATTGGCGACTGCAGAACAGTGATTTATATACAAGCAGTCCAGACGATCTGCTATCATTCCCAGGACAATATGTAGTAATGACATTATAAGTAGATAGTAAAAGGGCATTTCAATTAAAGCTTGTCCTTTGAGTTTTTTTAAATTGATTTTAATAAATACAATTCAAAGCTGATATCAAATCCGATTAATTTGTTTACATTACTGTTACAGTGATTATTTACTTATCAGTGTAAGGTCTTAGAAGGCACATATAGTTCGTTCAACTTATGAATGTTGCTAACATATGGCAAACAGTGGCAAACTTAACATTTATTTAAACGTAAGCATTTTAAATGTATGTATTGTTAATATGCAGTCATGGGTAATTTTATTTGATTTAATTTGCGTCTCGGGAAATGTAATGAAACAGTATAAAAAAATAAAATAATGTAAAAAAATATTTATCTTGAACAGCCCGTAGGAACGATCACAAACATTCTAACAACACATTTGTCAGTAATTTTTTGTTTATAATAAGGTAAAAGAAGAAATCTTGTAGTTACAGTCTATATATCGTAAATGAAAAGCCTTTGACGATGAAACATTTGCTTACATTGGTTTATTTTGATGTGTAGCTTACGCTGATCCATAGATTTTGCAAACATGTGTCTACAACTTTGAACGATTCCTTAAATAGTATTATTACTTGTTTTTTCCTTTTGTCCGGCGTCTTTTGACGTTGTTTGATCTTTTCTAATTTTTTTAACTTGAACAAAAACTGAAAATTTTAAGTTATGTAGATGAGTATGTATGTAAGAAAGGCTCTACGAAGCGATTTTTTTTGCGGTCATTATTTAAACTTTTTTTTTTTCACTTACAATTAAGAAATTTTTTTTAGTTAACAATTGTTTAGCTTGTTGAAAACTTTACTTTAAGTAAAATTTCCAACGGAAATTAATTATTTATAGTGTTCAAAATACACCATATTTTTTTCAAATTTGAAAACAAATATTCAATACCTCAAATAAATTAATTAATGTTCCGCACTCGCTTTTGATGCTCTTTATGAATCTTTTTTTAAAAATTCTTAAATATTAATAGTTTATGAAATATTAGCCAAAAACGAAATGCTATTTTTTCATCTTTAATTATTTAGAACTTTGCAATCATGTGCTAGTACACGCTTTTAGCACATTTTTCTAGGCGTCACAGCTATCGCACATAATTTTAAGAGCAGTATCTCTGTTTTGTACCATTTTCAACATGTCGACTACACTATATATTTACTTCATTTTATCTCTTGCCATGCTAAGGCGGAATGTAGATTTATTGTTTCCAACTCTTCCAATCTACTTCTACTACTTCAGATTCATGCCAGCGCGGGTTCCATGCAGTTTGATTTTTCTTGGGAATTCCCGAGTATCACTACTCGATGTGTTCTTGGGTCATGCTAATCCTGCTGCACAGAAGTAACCTTATGCCCGGTTCCTATAATAAACGAATCGTGAATGTTAAAAGCTACCATCCGTTTTTGAGCTACGGCTAACGAACCGAATTTTGCGTTCCTATATTTTTTTGCATCGACTACCTGCGACGACTAGATGTTGGTTACCCGCTTACCGACAGCGTTCCCTCGTTTTTTTTGTGTTGTTGTGTTGTGTTGTTGAACACTCGTTGTGTTTCGTTTTACAATAAACATATTTCGAATTAAAACAGAACCGAATATAATATAATATTATATATAATATAATAATATTTTGTTATTTTGAGTCTAAGAAATATTTATATAAGTCCATCATACAGAAAACTAAGCTTTTTATACGTTTATAATTTAGGTGATGGTTAAACATTGTTATTAGAAAATAATTTTAGTTATTCGGGTTGTTGAAGTATGAACAAAACGAATCGCACAACTCGCGCCAAAAAGAGAATACATCCACTTTTGAGTTGACTCGCGCGTCGAATTGCAAATTGCAGATTGAAGTCTAGTTTGATTCCTATTTCTAATTGAAAACCTACGAAATGGATTGTACTAATATAACTTTGATAAGTACATTTTAGTTTATGGTGTAATTCTATTATTCAAGAAAGCCCAGTTCTGCAGTATGTTCTGAATTATGTTTTGTATTACAGAAGATAAAGAAATGACCAAGGATGAAGTGTCCCTGTTATTAGATTTAATTGAAACTAAGCCTATTATAACTAGCAAGGAGACCAATTATTTAATTAGTTTAAACACTTTATACTTTAATCCAAATACATTTAATTATTTTAAATGAATAATCATCTGGTGAAAGCATTTTTGCAAATACTAAAGCACTTTCGTATACTCTGTAACGTTAATCGATTATAATTGAATCGCTATTCGATTACTTCGTAAGTTCGTAACCTTAACTTAACTATTGGATTTCTCATTTTCCAGATTGTCAATTGATTAGATTTTTCACATTTTGTTATAGAAAAATATAACCTTTTTTTGAGCCATACCTCAACTTATTACATTTTGGCCCAAAAGTCCCCATCTCCTTTACGGCTTTCAAAATATAATTGACGCAGGCTACTAGGCAGATGGTCCACAACATAGGCAGATCACCTTTAATGCCAATATTTTTTGTATTAAGTTTTTCCTCTTGGGGACGCGCTCGATTAAACTCACGATTAGCGACCAGAACCCGCGTCTTCAAACAGACACTCACTATCTCAGCCACTATAGGGCTGGGCTGTTAGACTCCCTTTTAAATGGCAAACGGTAGACGTCTCTTAAATCAGTGTTCTTGATTGACAGCTGAAGAGCCTCACACGTCTCTAATCTGTAATACTACAATAGTAAAACCTGTGGATAATACACAAAATGTGACAGAGCTTGCTTTAATGATTTATATGAATTTATTACTTTTTATAATATATTAATAATTACAAAATAGCTTTATTTATTCCACAAATTTTTCACAATCTCACTACCGATTACCAATTATTAGTTATTAAAATTTATAATATAATATAGTTGAAATCAATTAATATAATATAAAATAATTATAATTATCCATGCTTAATTTGTGTGCCCCCTCAGGGTAAAAGCCTCCTACTAAATAATTCCATGTTTACCTAGTTTTGGTGGTCATCCAGGCCATATGATGACAGTCAATAGATAAACAATATTTATAATATAGTATTGTATAAATGTTCGATGAGTAAGTAAGTCGGTCTTTATAAGTTGAATTTTGGTAAGAATTACTTATTTATTTAAAACTTGTTGCACTTATTGTACAAAAGCGGACGTAATGCCATGAATCATTCTCTCTCAGTCAACTTTCAAAATAAAATGCGGTAGGTGCAAAGGTAAGTTTTCTTTGGTACATAAGGACTTTTTACATTATAAGAGATATTCTACATCTAATACAACCAATGTCTATAGATTTACTATTATATAGGTTAATAACTATCCTTTTCACCTTTACGAATAAAATTGAAGAAAGTATGTAATATCAAATGAACCGTTTTTTACAAAATTCATAAGGTAATAATTACGGTAGACTACTTCATCGGTAGTCTACTTTTATAAAAATATATATAGTCTACTTATATCCATTTTTAAAAGTTTTATCTGTCAGTCTGTATGTCTGTTTTTCTGACTGTTTCGGGTAATCTCTGGCAGATTAAACGACTGGACCAATTTTGACTTTCACTGGCTGAAAAAAACTGATGACATAAGGAGTAACTTAGACTATTGTTTAGACTAGCTTCGCTCCGTGGCTTTACTTGTGATTTACAACAATAACCGCGTGTAACACCGACGGACACAGCTAGATACATATAAACATACACACATAAATTTCAAATTATATATAACGTAATCATAATCTACTAGAACATAACCGTAAACAACTTTCAATTAACTAACATTCATTATCATGAACAACAACTTTTAGAAGTTCATTGTTGTACATGGAGCTCTCCTCAGAAAGAAGGTTTTAGACTTATATGTACAACAATTATTCTTTCTTTCAATTTCAGGGTTTGTTTCAAGTTTAGAGGGTTCCGTAGCCAAATGGCAAAAAACGGAACCCTTATAGATTTGTCATGTCTGTCCGTCTGTCTGTCCATCCGTATGTCACAGACACTTTTTTTCGAAACTATAAGAGCTATACTGTTGAAACTTGGTCACTAAATGTATCCTGTGAACCGCATGAATATTTATACACAAAAATAGAAACAAAACAATAAATTTTGGGGGTCCCCATACTTAGAACTGAAATCCAAAAATTTTTTTTCACCAAATCTATAAGTGTACACGGAGTATCTATGGATAGGTCTTGAAAAATTATATTGAGGTTTCTAATATCATTTTTTTGAAACTGAATATTTCGCGCGAGAGACACTTCCAAAGTGGTAAAATGTAACTTCTAAAATAAAAGAATGATAAAACTAAAAAAAATATGATGTACATTACCATACAAACTTCCACCGAAAATTGGTTTGAACGAGATCTAGAAAGTAGTTTTTTTTTAATACGTCATAAATCGTAAACCGCAATTTCCCTTACTAGTAAGTACTAGAAACATGAAACTTTGCATGAATATGTGTTGTAATTACGTCGACAAAGTGCTGCAATAAAATTATTAAAAATATTTTTATTTGGGGTACGTAAAGTGGGGATGATATTTTTTTCTCGCTGCTACCACAGAATACATAATAGTACCAGCACAGAAGACTCACTCCGAAAAGTAAATTAAAGTTATAGATACCCTCAGTGTCAAAAGATTAAGTTCAATTCAGATCGCACAGCGCCGAATCACTACGATTATATTTACCTACAATTGCGTCTCTTTCTATCGTGTAACTCTTAACTGTTCTGACGATGTCTGTTCGACCGGCGTGTCTGACCCGGCAGGCAGCCGGCCGACTATACCTAAACTACAGAGTGACACCCCCCTGCTGCTACCCCATCATGTGGGGTATCATTAGATAGGTCTTTTAAAAACAATAAAGGATTTCTCAGACGATTTTTTGATTTAGGTATTCGTTTGCGAGAAATTCCACTTTAAAGGGCATTTTTTTGCAAAAACAGGGCCTCCCCCCCCCCCTTCCTCTAAAAGCTAAACGGCTGGCTCAAAAAATCTGAAAAAAAAATCGTGATGGTGGTCCATCTAATGAACTGTGAAAGAAAACTATAACGGATTAGATGACTTTGTTAGTTCAGGAGTTATATAGTCTTAACTTGTACATTGCGCTTACTTGGAAAACGTCATTCAAAATTAACGCATTATTACGTAAATATAACAATTATCTATTGGATACGATTTTAAATCCACGTACCAGAATCTTACGGGTAACTGAGTAAGTATTTCATTTTAGATTGCTCTTCTGTGAGAGATTATCACCGACCCATTTCTTTCCCCTTGCGATACTGTTGTTCTTGTTGCTTAAGATACGATACTTTTGCTCTTGTTGCTTACATGTCATATTTTTTAAACAGTACACGGTGTACTTCCCCACATATGTAGCTTCACTGTACCTACTTGCTATCAATAAGAAGTAAAATAACCATAACATCATATTTTTTTTATAGTGAGACATATTATCATTATTAAAAACTAATTAAATAAATATAATACCCAGTGGGGTTATCTTACTCGGTGAACTCTAGGTGACAAAAATAATACTGGAAGTGTTTTAGTAAATTTATTTAAAACAAAAATGTTTTGAAATACAGGACACGTCCTTTACTTCTACGATATTAAGCACACCCATTTTATCGACCCCTTCTCATAACGTAAGCAACAATATAATTATGACTGACTTTTGATATTTGAAGGGGAATGAAAAGAAAAATAAATGTGGCAGTGAAACAGTCGCATCGGGCTTGATCCTTACATACATAAATGCATCGTATTTTATTTACAATATAAATATTATGGAATAGTAGCTTTCGCCCGCGGCTCCGCCCGCGTGTATGGCGGTTATCGCGGTAAAAAGTAGCCTATGTCCTTTCCCAAGTTCAGTTCTATCTTCATTCCAAATTTCATCAAAATCGGTTCAGTGGTTTAGGCGTGAAAGCGTAACAGACAGACAGACAGAGTTACTTTCGCATTTATAATATTAGTAGGGAAGTAGGGATTAGTAGGGATATAAATTGTAATTAAAGGAATAAGTGCAACAACATTACATGAAATTAGGGAGCATTAAAATGAAGAAGAAGTTGCTTTAAGTGACGAGATCATTTTAAAGAACAAACAGGTGTGATTCCGAAAAAAATGAGAGCTGAAATTTTAGAAAAAATTCACTAAGAACACCAAGGGTTGGAGGCCTGTCTAAGGTATGCGAGGTCAAGAGTTTTTTGGATTCATATGGCAAAAGACATAAAAGATAAAAGACAAAAACGTAAAATTTGTGAAGATCTAGATGTCAAAAGGAATCAGAAGGAGACACTACAATTAAGAAAAGCTCCAGAAGAGCCATGGATGGAAGTAGCCATAGATATTCTTGAGCATGATAAACATAAATACTTGGTGGTGGTAGATAATTTTTCATCATTTTTTGAATTTAAAAGATTACGTGATGTCTCATCTCAGAGCACTATATCAGTATTAAAACATATTTTTGCGAGATATGGTGTATCACAAGTGGTCTATTCGACAGAGATAGACAGTGCTAAGGACGAAGAACCATTATGAAGATTGAATGCTAGATGAAAATAAACCAGACCAGACGGAGAAGCGGTGTATTGTTGAAGAAGTGTAGCAGGACGAGGTGGAGCCAGAGAAAAAGCAAAAGATTCAACTAGAAAGGCGATAACAGGAATATACCGCAGAACAAGGTCAGCAAACATCCCTAGAAAGAGGTATGGCGATTGAAGAGGCCCACGTTAGTAGGTTTGAAAGAAGGATTAAAAAGCCCAAAAAAGCTTGATCTGTAAATAGTAATAAAGTTTTTTGTTTGTTTTTTGTGTAAGTTCGGAGTTTTCGTTTGATTGTCTTTTTGTGTTGTAAAATTGTAGAATTTTCCGATCTGTTAAATATTAGAGTTCATAGTTGTCATGTGATGTGAATATAGCGAATTTAGTTTAACTTAACTTAAACCTACATTGTTCTGAATAAAATCCGTCAATTATACAAACTTTTGTTCCGACCCGGGCATCGAATCCGAGACCTCTTGATCAGCGGCCGCATACACTAACTACTAGACCAACAAGGCAGTCAAATGATGAAATATGAATCACCAATAACTCATAATGTTTCACTGCTGGGCTCAGGCTTTTACAATCTATATAATTAAAATAACCGCTTTTTACTGAATACATTTACATTCATTTTTACTATATATACGGTACATATGCCAAAATATTTTTTTCTAAAATGTTTGTACCTCTGTTTGTTCCGGATATTCTTCCGGATAATCTTGGGAACGGCTGGACCGATCTCGACGGGACTTTCACTGGCAGATAGCTGGTAATATAAGGAGTAACGTAGGCTACTTTTTTTAGACTAGCTTCGCTACAAAAACAACCGCGGGTAACACCGCGGGGCTCAGATAGTCTTCAATAATATCTAAAATAGTATCAAATTTAACATCGTAAAGACAGTTTGGAACACATATAAAATAAATAGCGTCTCTCTTTTCTTTATTGCCGATTAAACAAGAGTTTGCCAATTATTCAATTAGAGTTGGATTATTTTATTGCGTTATTTATTAAGGCGAATGTAAAATAAAATAATACTTTCAAAGTTAATGAGAAAACCGATTTCACCAAATATTTTGCGATGTATAGCAAGCGCCCGGGGACCCTGGAAGAGCCGTAAAAAGTTGGTTTGATATGGAGCATCGTAAACTTGTTAATGAGTTTGAAGCTCATATAACCATCACACCGGTATTTTAACACACGCTATCAGAAAGATAAGCAAGGGTATTCTGGTTTACCATATTTGCTCATTTAACAGAGAGATAAAAAGAAAAGTGTGCTTATTAAGTATAAAACACATACCAGTGAATAGATTTACCAGATACAATTATTAAATTGTATTTGAAGCTAAAATATTTACTTTCATTACCTAATGGAAGAGCTTTTACTGATAATTATGAGCTTCTTTAAAACGAGAATAGTTTCTTTTGTAAATTTACTTTGCCCTTGTATCATAAATATATTTTTGGAGTTCCGTGATCAGTAACATTGTAACACTTTTTCCTGAAAGGGTTACTCCCCGGGTAGCCAATGTCAGAGAGCAATGAGTTAAATGGGCGCCTTGATCACACAGAGAACTACTAAGTGTGCCCTGCGGTAGTTCAGGGAATTCAAAGAAAACCACTTATCAGTTTCACACAAATATATTTACCAATGTGACACAATACAATTATTAACATAGGCTAGAATCTAGAGAGTATATAAACGTTATAAAGGTGGGTTGTTCAACAAAATATTGTTCTATTGATCTCGATGATTTGCTCCTAGACCCGCCTGTAGGTTATAGTGAGAATTGAGATTCACACCGCGCAGACCGGATGTTAAGGTCCGTTAGCCCGTCACGGAAGAACCGGTGAACAAAATAAGAGATTAGCAGTAGGTAATATTAATGGATTATCAAACCATACGGGATCCTGTGGCAAGTCTAGTGGATATGTCATACGGGAGGGAGCTCTCCTGTACCCCGATCGCCTCTGCACGCTTGATAACCAGCACACTGCCAATGGGATTCGCCTTTTTCGCCCGAAGGTAAAGCCGAAGGTAGACCAACGTTGGTTACGAACGTGTGTGTTATTTGAGGTAGATCTCAAACCAAATCTTGGAATCAATCCTTGGAATCAATCCTTGGAATCAATCCTTGGAACCCTAGGAAAAAAGAGGAGACACAATCCTAAGTACATAATCACACAAACAGACTGGTACAAGGAAATATAGTTAAATAAAGAAAGTAGAATTCTCACCACTTTGCAGAGCGGGTTAAACACCAGGAATTCTTCACGAACCAATATTACAACGAGCAGAGTTTCGCCTAGGACCGCAGTAGAACTAAGAGTGCTTTTTCCGGGGAATTAGGGCCCGCTTTATATATATTATATCTCAAGGTCCCACTGGAATAAAACTCTTACCCTCCACTCGTTAACCAAAAAATATCACCTGATTCCCATAGACAAATAATAGACTTGTGACCAAAGATAACATAGAACACAATTTACCACAGAGTATCAATCTCATCCGTGCTACATTTAGGAGAAATGACGCCATCTGACGACTCGAGGTTGAAAGTTTATCTAAGACCAAGGAAGAAGGAGTGTAAGAGCTACCGCTAACCTGATAAAGATGGCGCTCACCTAAACACGTCATCTTATTGCGTTACCAATACGAATTATTTATACTAACTAAAAAAAGTTGTTACAGTACCCCCTCCCCCGTGAAATTTCCTGAGCAGGGTGCGAAGGAAATTAAAAGATTGCCTATATAACAAAAGAACAAGAAAAATCTAAAATTACTACACAGAGAAGCTAAGTTAGTAACACCCAGTAAAACCGGGATTCTCTTCCTAAGTCCCAACGAATCTAAATTTAATTACTACCAAGAGCTACAAAAAAATTAAGTGACAACAAGTAATTGCCAAAGCTAAAACTAAGACAATTCACAGCAAGAGTTTTAACAAAATAACATCTAAGTTTTAAAAACTGTTCAAAAAAGAAGGCCTGACCTAAACATATAGACAGGAGTTAGTGGTGAGGCATCAAATTGATGCAATCTACCAGCAGGCAAGACATCTCGGGCGATGAGTGCGTATTGTCTTTGGCGAAATTGTTACAGTCACGACCCGCTGTAACTAGACTATATCAGACGGGTAGACTAGAGCCTTAGGCCAGTCATACCCCTATACAAAGTGAAGAGAAGTGCAACATGCAGAGAAGGATGTGTGTAAGCCAAGTAGGGCATTACTCCACATAAAAGAATAACTGCAACTTGCAGATAAAAGTTGTGTGCAGGACTAGCATGGTCCTGCCACATCAACAGACAAAGCTCCATAACATCATCATCAACAGCTGTGTCAGGTGACAAGGGACCTGACACAACAGCGTGTAGGCTTGTTTTAATTCGCCAAAGACACACACAGTCACCAACCACAAAATATCCAACCATTACTGCAGACACACCAATTGATACCCACCACCAGCAGAAGTGTGAGAGGAAATAACATAAGAACTAGTCACCAGACAATAGGCGTCTATACTCAAGTTGACTAAGTATAAGTTCCCTAGTGTACAGCATAAGGACACAGACAGTTCAGTAAACTCAAAGTAAACCTAACCAGTTAAGTACAGAGAAATAAAGTTTTTCTTTAATAAGTAGTGGCCTCGTTGAGACGAGTCCAATGGACCCCCTACCAGCTCAGGCGAGGTGTAGTGAGGACCGTCACCATGGGCTGGTATTGGTTCCCTAACCGATACATCTTTAGAGAGAATAGGTGACCGCTGACCGCAGACATAGACACAGACAGAGATGCTCCATACTGGTCACGGACACCTACCAGTTCAGGGTAATCGAAACCACGAACTAGCAACAGACATATCGCAGAAGACACCTAAGCATACATTGACAACCTAGAGTGACTAGATTCTAACAAAAAAAACTAAGGTAAAATTTCACAAAAAAAGTAAATTCAAAAGGATCACCTGAATACCGAACTATATTCAGTTCATTCAAACCATAAAGTCAGAAACAGCTTCATATCAGCAGAAGCAGGGACAGAGAGGCGCTGGCACCAATGCTGCCACGCCGGAGAAGACAATGCAGTTTGCAGCTTATCCCCAAGACTTGCCACCGTGTCATCAGCGCCAACTGAAAACCCCATGGCAGACAAAGCATTAATAAGTTTATTCCTTACTAAATAATTTATACACCTAGCTAACTGAGCCATGATATTGTACAAAAAAAATTAAGTTCAAAGTTCACAGTTAAAGTTATATAAATTCACAGTTCTAAGTTCTCAGTTAAAGTTATAAATTCACAGTTCAAAGTTCACAGTTAAAGTTCCAAGTTATAAGATTAAAGTAATGTTCAAAGTTAAGATACAAAGTTAAGATTTAAAAGTTAGAGCTCTAATATAGTTCTAAATTTAAAAGTTATAGCTCAAAGACAAACTAAGTTAATGCACCAGGTCAATCCCAGCGCCAAAAGAGGAAGTTACACCGCACTAATTCACTAATTACAGTATGTGGTT
The DNA here is from genome assembly GCA_932526445.1 of Phragmatobia fuliginosa. Classification (NCBI taxonomy): domain Eukaryota; kingdom Metazoa; phylum Arthropoda; class Insecta; order Lepidoptera; family Erebidae; genus Phragmatobia; species Phragmatobia fuliginosa. Next base: position 5,196,194 of record OW052064.1, on the reverse strand, counting down.
TTAGTTCAAGTCAGTTTTAATATGTAGCACATAAAGTAACTCACTATTAGCAATATAAAGTAGGGTTAAAGTGAGTATCTACAGTATATAACTGTTAACACTATAAAGTATATTTTTCAAAGTATATGGTAATTCACTATTACAATCTAATATCAACTATGATAGGGAACAGCACTAAGTCTTTTTTCAATATATACTAGAGAGAAAAAATATTAATTACAAAAGAACAGCTTAGACTATTTCATCTAAATACAAAGTTTTGTTAAGTTAACTGAGTTAACTAATCAACAACAACAATAAATTAAGTTGTAAGTTAAAATGATTTAAAACGAACAAAGTTCATAAGATAAAGATAAAATTATTTAAAAGTAAAATTATTTAAAACCAAAAAAGTTTGAATCTGTGAGGTAACTACAAATTCTTTTTTTTTTCAAATACAACAAAGTCAGATGTAGTGAGATTACCACATATAAGTTGTGAGTAAAAGTATTTAAAACAAAAAGATTTAAATTGTAGGGTAACAACAATTACCCAAATTCAAATTTTAGATAAATAAAAAAACTAAGTATGTTACCTCCCAGCTGTTCAACTGAAAGCAGTTACAATACAAAACACTAATTGGTGATTTAACGCGTTTGAAGAACACAATTAATCACAGTTATTGGTTAATACAAGTTACTAACCTTATATTATTGCTTCTTTAAACAATAACACAACACAAGTTTCAAGTTGTAAAAAGTTTTCTTTACCCTAACACAAGAAGGTTATTTCCAAATTGAATTTAAATTACCTTAATAGATTTATATTATTATTTATCAAGACAAAAGGAGAACAAATCCTTTTGTTTAAATAAACATATTAAGTTTATAGTCAAGTATTGACTTGATACAAAGTTCTAAAATATAAATTCCTTACTTATTTTGTAAGTAGGTAGTATAATATATTGTTGAAAAAAAGACACCCTCACAAAGTGACTTTTCTTCAACAGACAAAAGGGGTAAAAATATAAATGTGTGAGACCGAACAAGACAAAAAAGGACAAAACACAGAAACATAAAACATAGAATTCCAAAATATGATGATCCAAACTTACCAAATGTTTTGCAGTGTAAAAATTTCTTTTTCAATTTAGAATTTTAAAGTTTGCACGCCGCATAAAAGGTGGTAAAATGCGCTGAAAAAATGCAAACAAAAGTTAATTATATGCGCACTGCACTCGCAAAACCAATTAACGTCCTGGGACGTATCGGACGGAAAGTCTCTTTGAAAACCCACTTGAACACCGCCAAGGCACACACTAAAGTCCGGGTAGGTCGCCAAACGTTGGTGCGCCACTTTTGTAACACTTTTTCCTGAAAGGGTTACTCCCCGGGTAGCCAATGTCAGAGAGCAATGAGTTAAATGGGCGCCTTGATCACACAGAGAACTACTAAGTGTGCCCTGCGGTAGTTCAGGGAATTCAAAGAAAACCACTTATCAGTTTCACACAAATATATTTACCAATGTGACACAATACAATTATTAACATAGGCTAGAATCTAGAGAGTATATAAACGTTATAAAGGTGGGTTGTTCAACAAAATATTGTTCTATTGATCTCGATGATTTGCTCCTAGACCCGCCTGTAGGTTATAGTGAGAATTGAGATTCACACCGCGCAGACCGGATGTTAAGGTCCGTTAGCCCGTCACGGAAGAACCGGTGAACAAAATAAGAGATTAGCAGTAGGTAATATTAATGGATTATCAAACCATACGGGATCCTGTGGCAAGTCTAGTGGATATGTCATACGGGAGGGAGCTCTCCTGTACCCCGATCGCCTCTGCACGCTTGATAACCAGCACACTGCCAATGGGATTCGCCTTTTTCGCCCGAAGGTAAAGCCGAAGGTAGACCAACGTTGGTTACGAACGTGTGTGTTATTTGAGGTAGATCTCAAACCAAATCTTGGAATCAATCCTTGGAATCAATCCTTGGAATCAATCCTTGGAACCCTAGGAAAAAAGAGGAGACACAATCCTAAGTACATAATCACACAAACAGACTGGTACAAGGAAATATAGTTAAATAAAGAAAGTAGAATTCTCACCACTTTGCAGAGCGGGTTAAACACCAGGAATTCTTCACGAACCAATATTACAACGAGCAGAGTTTCGCCTAGGACCGCAGTAGAACTAAGAGTGCTTTTTCCGGGGAATTAGGGCCCGCTTTATATATATTATATCTCAAGGTCCCACTGGAATAAAACTCTTACCCTCCACTCGTTAACCAAAAAATATCACCTGATTCCCATAGACAAATAATAGACTTGTGACCAAAGATAACATAGAACACAATTTACCACAGAGTATCAATCTCATCCGTGCTACATTTAGGAGAAATGACGCCATCTGACGACTCGAGGTTGAAAGTTTATCTAAGACCAAGGAAGAAGGAGTGTAAGAGCTACCGCTAACCTGATAAAGATGGCGCTCACCTAAACACGTCATCTTATTGCGTTACCAATACGAATTATTTATACTAACTAAAAAAAGTTGTTACAACATGACTGCGGCCTTGATATGGAATGAGAACGCGTGGAACTTTGTAGTTGTCTTCTTCGATCAAGTTATACTTGCTAAGGAGATGGTGGAGTGGGACCAGGAGATTAGAACTCCCTCGGTACGCAGACGATTTCAACGCCGGAGATCGCATCGCAGAACGATCTCCGTCTTCCGTGAGCGCAAGTCCAGGGGAGGTAGGTGAGGCTATCTTTCGTTTTTGCAGATAGGGAAAATCGAGGTTGCTACTCAGAAGGCGGTCTTTTAAAAGCCTTAGGTAGATCAGCCCGAGGTAAATCGGCGTTTCAGTTTTCCACCAGGGTAAAAGATTTGGTAAAAGTTTCACTCAAGAATCTCAAACCATTAAGGTTCTATGTCAATTCGAAGTATCTATTACAATTAAACGCTAATTTCATACTTTAACCCCTACTATTCATATTAGTATTTGTCCAAATTACACAGAGGACTTTGGACAAATTACAAACGTACAATTCAGTTGTAGTACTGGGTTTATATTCTATAAAAAAATAGGCAAGCGCGTATCAGGTCACGTATAGAATAGGGTTCCGAAGTCACCCGTAATGGTAGGTTGATTTAAAATCTTGTCCAATAGATAATTGTTATGTTTACTTATTCTTGCGTTATTTTTGTAAGAAGTTTTCCAAGTTTGAGCATTTCACAAGTTAGACCTCTATACCTCATGAACGAATAAAGTAATCTAAGCCGTTATAGTTTTTCCTTTATAGTTCATAGCGTAGGCTATAAGCATGATTTTATTCAAATTTTTAGAACCAATCCTTGAGCTTTTAAAGGGGGGAGGAGCCCTGTTTAAAAAATGGCGCTTTAAAGGTAAATGCCACGCAGACGAATGTAAAAAGAAATTATCCAAGGAACCTCTCATCGCTTTTATAAGACCTTTCTAATAATAGGCCATACGATAGGGTAGACGCGAAAAAAAACATCCTCACTTTACGTGTAGGGGAGCTACCCCAAATAAAAATATTTCTTTTAATTGTACTGTAGCACAATAAAGATCGTTTTGTATAAAAACCTATCGCTCATATCATTATTAAAATCAATGTCTTTGTAATTGAACATATTCCTCACATAGTGGTTATTTCCAAAACACGATTTGAAAAACTTCACTAGATAAAAATAATAATCAAAGTAGCCTCTGAAAATAGTTGAATTTTGTCTTTACACAGTTGTGCTTTAAGTAATGTAAATGAAATTAAGTAAAATTGTGTATCATATGTAACTGAAGGAAATGGCTAACTTTGATTTTTAAAAAAATTGCAACTTTTACAAAAAATAACGAATTTTGTGGTTTGGCACTTACGCCCTTCTATTTCAAGCGCTTTTTCTCTGTCACTCCTATGGAGAACGACAGTGAGCGCTGAGGCGCGCTGCTAAACGGACCTATGTCGTTCGACTCGCGCGCTATATTTAGCTGATAAATATAAAAAACTTTATTAAAAAACAAAACAAAATCATATTAAGATGGAGGCTATAAAGGTAAGAATAATTTATTTTATTAATAAACTTATAATTTGATTGATATGTAAGATTATTTAACTAGATATCCTTACAAAGACGTAATGTAGTTTCATAACCCTAAAAACTGTCGACTGTGTAGTGGAACAAGCATAAGCTAGAGACACATTATCGGACGCGGCTGACGGACGCGGCTTATAGCCGTGATCTAGAGTATGAACATACACTGAGCTGTGCAAACTATCGGACGTAAGTCGTGGACAGACTGACCTTGAGCGTCCGAATGTCCGACTGTGCACACTTATTTTTCCACTAAAATCAATTTATTATCATAAATATGTATATTACTGAGTCAATATTTTAATACATTGAATAAAAATATATTACCAAAGCACTCTATTAGTGTTTTAATAAAATAATGTATAATTTACAGTCGCGGCTGTTAGCCGCCTCCGTCAGCCGCGTCCGATAATGTGTTTCCAGCTTTAGTCTTGAAGAACGTAACGTACATAGACTTACAAAAGTCGTAGACTCTGCCATTTTAGTTACACAATGTATCATAATATGATGGCCTTATTTTATGCATAGTCATTTTTGATAGTGTATCTAACCGCATAATATTATAATTAAGCAATAAAGATATTAAATTAAATAAGTACTTTAATACTATTTAATCACTGTTTGCAAAATGTGGAATTCTCACAAAACGTTCAATGTTCTGAAGTTCAAAGGTAAGAACAGTGTAAAATACTGCACGTCCTGAAATGTCACTCAAATCTAACTAACAATTCATGGACTATTTATTTACATCAAAAGAAGACTATTGGAAAATAGCTCTGAAGGAGATGGACCGCAGAATGTAGTTTTGCATCATACACGAATCACATACTCGCTGAGCTCTGACGGTATCGTCGCGTTCAGAATAGTTTCATATTATATGCTATGACTGTATTGTTTGGGAATAATATTGTTAGAATGTATGTTGGTAAAAGGACAGTGTATATTGTTTTGTAATCTTGAATTAATATTAAATAAAAAAATACTACATAAAAAAAAAAAAAAAATTAAATTGCTTAAGTTAATAAAAAATGCTATGCAATAGCTTTACCACTGAACTACGTAACCCTAAAAAACTGATGAAACTTATTTTCTGTTATGTATTTTAGATACCGTACGAGCAAACGCTAAACCTACGTAAATAAGTCTGCATCGGAAAACAATTTGCATGGAAATTGAAAAAAAATAAAAGCAACCGCTAACTTTTTTGTCAAACTTAACTCAATCATCTTATCTCAATATATTATGTTTGGGTAGTTTCGTTATTGCATAAATCCATGTCACTCTAGTAGGCATGACTAACTCGGCAGGTTGCTATGAATAGAGCAATTTGAGGAGAAAACGGTTATGGCCTACCCTGCTAAAGAGTCTCGCCGGACTACTATTTTCCCTAATAACATTTGCCTTTACCTACTACTCTTGTTTTTGGTTGATAAAACTTTTGTTTCAATATAGGATAGAGGATATTTAAAGAACTTTATAACTATTTCAATATTAACGTAACAAATATTGCGAATGGTTGTTGAAAATTCACAGGTGAAAGAGTAATTGAGTAAAGTGAGTTTCTATTAATATCATAGAAGTTGATAAATTTGTAACCATATATACTTGGTTATTTAAATACTTTTTATATTACTATTTTATGCAATGCCATGTAATATTCTAATTTCTTCAAATATTAATTGACTGTGTTGTAATGCTATTAAAATAAACGTTTCTTTCATTTTACTTTCATACCATGTAGTAGTTGTCTACTTCCACACGATTTTCTAAATGTTTGGAGTGATTTTGAATTAACTTTTACTGATTTTTATACATTATAAACTGGTTACACGCTGTGTAGTGTGTTCGTATGTAGCATCTATCCGTATGGTATAATATCCGCAAAGGGATATTATACCATAGCAGAATATATTGTTGATAAAACCGCCTGGGATTGAGCTGCCCATTCTGCAGATGCTGTTTATTGAATGTTTAAATTTATTTTTATGTGACGATGATTTATGATTTAAATTTACATTATACATTTAACAAATTAATCTAAATTTTTGCCATTGTTGACAACTTTTGAATTATTATCTTTAATTATTATAATTGTGACAATTGTAATTATCGCATTTAAGAATATTGTCTGGACTTTAAAAGAGACTGTGATCCCTGAGTTTGTTTCGTCCTTTCTTCTCAGGGCTAGTCCAGTTAGGAAAGGCCGAACTCATCTGCTCAAAAAAAAAAAGTTTTACTTGCAAAAGTGTTCATGTAACCTAATTGCAGAATAAATAATTTCATTTCATTTCATTTCATTTCATTTCATTTCATTTCATTTCATTTCATTTCATTTCATTTCATTTCATTTCATTTCATTTCATTTCATTTCATTTCATTTCATTTCATTTCATTTCATTTCATTTCATTTCATTTCATTTCATTTCATTTCATTTCATTTCATTTCATTTCATTTCATTTCATTTCATTTCATTTCATTTCATTTCATCTTATATTATTTATGAATTTTATGCACTAAATTTGTATATCCGCGGACTTAAGGGCCTGAAAACCAAAATAGAGGTAAATAAAGATCGTTTTGTATAAAAACCTATCGCTCATATCATTACCAAAATCAATGTCTTTATAATTGAACATATTCCTCACATAGTGGTTATTTCCAAAACACGATTTGAAAAACTTCACTCGATAAAAAAAATAATCAAAGTAGCCTCTGAAAATAGTTAAATTTTGACTTTACACAGTTGTGCTTTAAGTAATGTAAATGAAATTAAGTAAAATTGTGTATCATATGTAACTGAAGGAAATGGTTAACTTTAATTTTTAAAAAAATTGCAACATTTACAAAAAATAACGAATTTTGTGGTTTGGCACTTACACCCTTCTATTTCAAGCGCTTTTTCTCTGTCACTCCTAAGGAGAACGACAGTGAGCGCTGAGGCGCCCTGCTAAACGGACCTATGTCGCTCGACTCGCGCGCTATATTTAGCTGATAAATCTAAAAAACTTTATTAAAAAACAAAACAAAATCATATTATGATGGAGGCTATAAGGTAAGAATAATTTATTTTATTAATAAACTTATAATTTGATTGACATGTAAGATTATATAACTAGATATCCTTACAAAGACGTAATGTAGTTTCATAACCCTAAAAACTGTCAACTGTGTAATGGAACAAGCTTAAGCTAGAGACACATTATCGGAAGCGGCTAATGGACGCGGCTGATAGCCGTGATCTAGAGTATGAACATACACTCAGCTGTGCAAACTATCGGACGTAAGTCGTGGACAGACTGACCTTGAGCGTCCGAATGTCCGACTGTGCACACTTATTTTTCCACTAAAATCAATTAATTATCATAAATATGTATATTACTGAGTCAATATTTTAATACATTGAATAAAAATATATTACCAAGGCACTCTACTAGTGTTTTAATAAAATAATGTACAATTTACAGTGGCGGCTGTTAGCCACGTCCGTCAGCCGCGTCCGATAATGTGTTTCCAGCTTTAGTCTTGAAGAACGTAACGTACATAGACTTACAAAAGTCGTAGACTCTGCCATTTTAGTTACACAATGTATCATATGATGGCCTTATTTTATGCATAGTCATTTTTGATAGTGTATCTAACCGCATAATATTATTATCATAATAATTAAGTAATAAAGATATTAAATTAAATAAATACTATTATTTAATCACAGGTTGCAAAATGTGGAATTCTCACAAAACGTTCAATGTTCTAAAGTTCTTAGGTAAAAACAGTGTAAAATACTGCACGTCTTGAAATGTCACTCAAATCTAACTAACAATTCATAGACTATTTATTTACAGCAAAAGAAGACTATTGGAAAATAGCTCTGAAGGAGATGGACCGCAGAATGTAGTTTTGCATCATACACGAATCACATTCTCGCTGAGCTCTGACGGTATCGTCGCGTTCAGAATAGTTTCATATTATATACTATGACTGTATTGTTTGGCAATAATATTGTTAGAATGTATGTTGGTAGAAAGACAGTGTATATTGTTTTGTAAACTTGGATTAATATTAAATAAAAAAATACTATATAAATAAAAAATAAATAAATAAATATATTGCATAAGTTGATAAAAAATGCTATGCAACAGCTTTACCGCGGCATTCTCCGAGTGCCACATGACTTTTTTTATCATACCATTACGATAGCATTTTTATTTTGCCCTATCTAAAATATTCTAAGGCCCTGTGTTAAAAGCAGAGTGCAAATTCAAAGACGAATATTAGTTCTCGAAGACTGTGGTAGTACCGAACGAACCGCGTCTCAAACGCGGCGCTGCTTTATCGAACAAAAAGGGGTGTATCCATTGCTCAAGGTCATTGGCTGCACTCAGCGTCTTAATGTCTAAAATCGTTAGAGCCCGCATGCGGGGTTCGGGAGATTTCTGGTCAAGGTATGCCATAGGGCCAAAAATAGCGTTTTATCGGCATAAGATCGTTTTTAACATTAATTACGTCAATTTTTGTTTGTTTGCTGGCCCTATGGCATGATTGAACAGAAATCTACCGTACCCCGCATGCTGGCTCTAACGACCAATGAAAATGCGCCTTAAGGCATTCTCTTCCAGTCAACCTTCGGGTGGTGTAGAAATCTTATGAGGTGGTGCACAGAGGTTACAAGATATGTGTTTAATAAGAATGCTCACAGTTCACAACATACCTATATAAAACATACATATATATGTAAATGCGTTTAACAGAACACATCATAAATACAAATATAATCATACATATATATATATATACAAACATATGTATCATTTTTACAAATAGACATTCCCATAATTAAGATATTTATTCACTATAAATGTTGTAGTAATACGATTTCTGACAGTTCTGTCAGTTCATTGGAAAGAGAATATGTACTCTCTTTTTGAAAATTTATCTGTTGGTAGACATCCTGACTTCGAGCGGGACCGCAGTCCAGAGTAGTACTGCTTAAACAAAGAAGAAATTTGGAGTTATGAGGGGGACATGAGAGAAACAGATTATTAACTGAGCGAAGATTCCTATCGTGGTTAGAGCACAGGTAACGCAGATACGGAGTAAGGTAAATAAGTAAGGATGACGAATTAAGAAAAGAAAATAGAGCGGTAAGTGGTCGCTGATTGCTTCGTAGGTAACCATTTTAATTAGGAACGCAAAGCAGACACATTTTGATACTGTTATATGGTGTGGCGGAGACAGGTCTTCTCTTTCGTGAACATAACTAGCTCGCAGAAGGAGGTGCCGAATTCATACACACTCTCACTGCGTAAAATAATAATGAAATAATGAATAAGGAAATCTCTGGAGGGACGGAGGCTCCGTTGACAAATCTGGTAAAAAAACAATTTCGACTTACGGCGCCATGGGTGTTGATTCTCTTGTTAACGTCACTAAATTAAAATTTGCCAAAATTTGTTGTTGGATTATATATTTTAATCTAATTTGCCCTAGGGTGTAATATTTGCCAATGTCTTAACCTATGTTTGCCATGCTATGCCAATGTATGACTGTAATTATTCTAATGAACTGCTTTAAGGTTTAGGCATTGATCCTACAAGATTTTGCAATGTTTAGACCGGTACAGTTAATCATGTTTTGTTTTATGGAAATAGTTATCCTGCGATCTAGTTTATCCTACAAATGTTCAATGCAGTCAAAGTCAAATCCTAGTCTTTTTTTTTGGTTGTGGAAACCCCCTCGGGCCGGGACTACACACAAGGATAAAATTGACTAGGTGCCAAAAATATATGCGGTTCTTTTAAATGTCAAAGTATACCTACACTTCTATAACAAAATCTCAGACAACATACTTAGAACAAAGTTAGACCATAATAAGTTCAAGTTTAATATTGAATTGAAACTCTGTGGAAAGGGATAATACAGAGTCTTAAGCTTTGGTTTCCTAGGATAGTGGTGCCGTCATATTGCGGCCGTATTGTGGCGGTGAGTGGCGTCACTAGCACGTTGTCTATGTAAACAAAATGCCGCGGTTTCCTAGAGATTTGCATGACGGCCGTCTTGTCGGTTTCAGATGGTTTCGTGAACATTTAATACCTATTTTTATTTTTAACCGGAACGACGTACAAAATGAGTTCCAACTCTTGGAGCATTTCTTCATTGCTCAGTAAACGACGACGTACTAAAATAACAAATGCACCTTCTGTGCCACGAGATTTGAATAAATTGTCTTCCGCCATACGACTATTTTCCTCTTCTGATGATAGTTCATCCTCCAAGTAAATTACTTAAGCTAAATCAAGGTCATCCAATTTACCTCCTGGAAACTTTTCGTTTGACGTTCGTTTACAAAAAAAATATTGACGGTGTGTTAATACGGCCACATCACATCACTTAACTTTCCACACAGTACCGTAATGTTGCAGCCGCTATGTTACGGCACCGCTATTCTAGGAAATCAAAGCTTAATGTAAACGGGCTATAAAAATTGTACCTTGTTGGCTATTTCTTTTGACCAAAGTAGCTCAGTATATTTGAAACTTTAAGCAAGCGGGATAAATCCTTTGCACTATAGCCGGCTAGACATTAAATATTTGCAACTAAAATTAAATCTATACTAATATTATTATATTATAAATATAAAGCTGAAGAGTTTGTTTGTTTGTTTGTTTGAACGCGCTAATCTCAGGAACTACTGATTCGAATTGTAAAATTATTTTACTGTTGCATAGTTCATTTATCGACGAGTGCTATAGGGTATATAACATCACGCTATGACCAATAGGAGCGGAACAGTAATGAAAAATGTAGCGAAAACGGGGAAAATGTATTCCCTTAGAGAGCTTCCGTGACGTGCGCTGCGTAAACGCATATAGTTACACAAAAATAATGTATGACGGAATTGTTCTTCTTAAAACGCTCTACAGAAAAGTCCGCGATAGCATATGTCTATCTTTTAAGGTTGACTCGCTATAAACTTTTTAATGATAATCAAATGTATTCTAATATATAATGAACACGAGAACGCAGGCGACGAGCGCGCACTGTGGCTCCGATATATTTTTGAGATGTCGTATGCTTTTACTTTTCACGCCTGCTGAACTAAGTTGAGTATAGAGAAAGATACCTTGGAGAAGATCTGTTTGTGTGATTTTTAAAGAAGATTGATTTTTGTAGTCAAATTACAAGTCAAAGGGGTGAAATAGGGGATGACTTTTTTATGGGAATCTTTTAAGGGCAGGACGACGTCTGCCGGAACAGCTAGTATATCGATAATATTGCAGCAATTGTTGCACTGCGTTGAGATATATAATCAGCAACTTGGCGGCTATAATATTGCAGCAAGAAATTGTCAAACAAATAGCCTGTTTACGACCACTTTTAGGGTTTAAGTTGCAATGCGGTGCAAGGCCTAATATCTCACGTTTTGTAAACTGTTATTAACCAATAACAGTATGAAAAGTGTTACCTATTATTATTATTATTGTATTCCTTTGAAATGTTGAAGTGATGTTTACTATATTTTGTTATAGGAATGTAAGTGCCATACTACGCCCGGTAAAATTGGCATAGTTGACTTGATGAATTGAATTCTCGTAGATGTAGACAGGCAATCTCTTCACGCACTCAGTAAATACTATTTTTTTCTTCTTGCAAGTTGTTATCCATGGGCATATGCAACCTTGCGGTAGTTAGTTTATTTATTACAAGTGTTCGCAAGGGCTTCGTAAATAAAGAGTTTTTCATTTCACTTCATTAGTTATCGAAAAATAGACTGTAAATAAATTAAACTAGAGTATATAATTCAACAAAAAAAATAGTTTAGTGATGTGAACAACAAAATCACCACCATTCTCTATGGATTCATTCTCCAAGGGAATTTCACTGTTAGTTTTATTTTTGGTTTTTTAATTTGGCTCACTAATAATTGAATACACTAATACTAATAAATATTAATTACATTCAATGAACGGCTTACGTGTTACAATTTCTTATAGGTAAGCACATTATGCACTCTTTATTTGTTGAAATTATCTCATAAATTCTATAATGAACTAACGATCATAAATAGACATCAAACCATCAAACGTTATGTATGTTAAAAACTAGCGACTGCTTCTAGTATTTTTTTATATTTGGAATCATCTAACAAATGTAAAATTTCAAAAAAAAGCTTACCGTGCTGATGACGTATTATTTAAAAATATTTAAAAAAGACTATTTGATACATAAATCAATTTTATAGTTTCACAAAATTGTCCTAGTCTATCAATGTTTGACAAAATTTTCTTTTAGTAAAAAAATATGTCATTTACCTATTTAATTCACACCTTTAGATTATTGTCTTTGGGGTTACGTCAAATCTAGAGTGTACAACAATAATCCAGCTACAATTCGTGACCTAAACACCAACATTTGACGAGCCGTAGCCGACATACCGTCCGAAATGGTGCACCGCGTCACCGAAAATTGGCGTAAGCGGGTGACCGTCTGCAAAAAGAGCCGCGGCGGTCATTGGGCCGATATATTATTTAAAACATAAATGGCATAAAATTATCCATTAAATAAATCAATCAGAAGCAAGTTTTATTCAATTTTTAAACCAGGACGTTCTTATTGGTAGACCCCATACTACTAAAGATACAGTATAAAATTGAATTTATAAAATTCAATGGCCCCCAACTGATTTGTTGAATTTTTTATAGAATATAATAAAGGTTTCAGTATCAGAATTGGAAAAAAAAATACACTAAAACTATAATACTAAAAGCAAAAAATCTAAGCATCAGCTAATACTTGCATTTCATAAGGATTACCAAGCGCTAGATTTTAGCTTAAACATTCAACTCCGTATTATAAGTGTACCTTATTTTAAATTATAATTATATAAAAAAAACATGAACTTACATTAAATAAATAAATGTTTTAGACATCTGACATACAATATCATGTGGTCCCAAACTAAACAGAACTTGCACTAAGGATACTAAACAACTGATACAAATACATTTATACATTTTTTGTGAATACATATTATGGGGTTAAAGTATGATATTACCGTTTTATGGTAATAGGTACTTCGAATTGACATAGAACTTTCATGGTTTGAGATATTTGAGTGAAACTTTTTTCAAATCATACCTAACATAGGTACGATTTGAAAAAAGTTTCACTATATGTGGTTCTGCTTTTAAAAATGTGCAACATTCGAATATCGACTTTCAGTTGTTTTTTTTTTTCAGCTTTTTTTTTTTTTTATATATACGCCTGCCAAGATGACTTTACTATGCCTGATGGAAAGCATGAGTAAAATCCACAAGTGGGGGTCGCCATACTCACTGCAAATGCCAGCAGTATGGCGAACCACATTATGGCGGCCTAGTGAGATGCTTTTTCACGCCCCGCTTAAAGGACCCGGGATCATAGTAAGAAGGAAAAACATGAGCTGGTAGTGAGTTCCAGTGTTTAACTGCTCGGCACAAGAAGGAAGACCCGAACCGCTTTGTTCTGGTGCGTATGTCTTCCACTCTGAAGGGGTGACTTCGCTGGCCATATCGTGTTGTTTTGTAGAGGAAGGGAGAGGGTGGGATGAGTTGGAAGAGCTCTTCAGAACACTCACCATGGTAAAGGCGATAGAGGACTGCCATAGAGGCGACATCTCTTCTTACATCGACATCGCTTAGGCAAAAAAGATAGATACTTCAAAAATTGAAGTGATTTTTGAATACGAGTTCCGACGGAACTAACGGAACTAACGCTGCAGAAACAGCTCGCAATATCAATGCGTTTGGAGAGGGGACTGCTAATGAACGCACCAAGCGATTTTAGTTTAAACGCGTTCGTGATGGAAGTTTTGATTTGAAGAACGAACCACACATGTGAATAACAATATAAATATAAATAAATATAAATATTTTGGACATTTGACACACAACATCATCTAGTCCCAAGCTAAGCAGAGCTTGTGTTATGGGTACTAGACAACTGATATAAATACATAAACATACTTTTTTTTTTTGTAAATACATACAATGACGTGAAAGAGATGGTGGAAGCCGATCCGAGGCAAACTACCCAGGAATTAAGCGGCATGGTTTAACGTTTGACGCCAATTAGTCAATATTGTTTGTAAGGTACTAACAATATTAAATCATTTGCGTCAAATCAATAAAAAAATATGAAAAATGGGTGCCTCATGATTAGACTGATCTGTAGAAAGAAACGCGTTTTGAAACTTTAGTTGCCTTGTTGAATACGATACATGATGAAGAAAAGTGGATTCTTTACGATAACCATAAGCGAGAAATGCAATGGCTGACCCCAGGTCACACGCCACAACAGTGTCCTAAAGCATAGTTTACCAATAAAATTGTAATGGTAACTGTTTGGTGGTCTCAGCATGTTGTTATTCACTATAACTTTCTCCGATCTGGGCAAGCAATAACGGCAGATATGTACTGTGCCGAACTTATAATGCCAAATAAAAATGTTAAATAAAAAAAAAAAAACAATTTTTTAGTACCAATCGGCAATTTCATACTTTAAACCCCTGATATTATACGTAGGAAACACCTAAATTCCAAAATAAATATTTCCAGATCAGACAAATATTTTGTCAGACCCGGGAATCAAACCGAAAACCTCTTGATTAGCAGTCGCATATACTAACTGCTAGACCAATAAGGCAGTAATTTATTTAGTAGTAATTAATTTATTTAATAGTACAAGAGGTATTAATAAATAAATAATGAGTTTGTGTGTAACACACACTGAAAGTAGGTATAAGGTATGGAAAATTCATCCAATACATGACCATGAAACTGTAAAAACGCAAGTAATAGTTATTAACTTTGAAAATGTTAAAAATAAGAAGTCGATGTTATGAATTAATTATTTTAGGTTTTACCTGAGGGAAAATTCCTAGTGAGATTAATTTTTGTATACAACTTTATTACGGCGTTATTATGATGATGTGAATAATTGACATTGATATCGTCCCGGCTATATAACTTATAAAGGTCAAAAAATCATGAAATTAGTTTTTCATGAAAATCTCACGACCTGTTGCTTGGTAATTACTACTAAACCAAACTCTTTATGTAGAAATTCTTTAACTTCTGTGCATTTATCAATCAAAATTACAATTATGTAAATTATGATGTCTTATGTGGCATACCTATAGGGCAAAATTATTTTGATAATCAGGTACAATTGTTGATAGATATTTGTTAAAGGTTTGTAAGTAATAAACAAACGTGTGTCACCGATTAACTTTTAAATAAATAAAACACATGAAATAGACATTATTAAAATTATAATTTCTGAAATAAACATCCATGCGTGCGATATCATGATAAATGCCTGTAAGTGAATGAGATTATAGTATAACATTCAACAACAAACATAAATCGACTTAAATTTGGTGATGTTAACAAGAGAATCCAGAATCAGAACCAGTGACTCTCTTTACACGTTTTGACAGAAGTAACCAGTATCTGAAATATCGAAAAATGAACTATAAAAAATAAAATTAGTCTAAAATTAAAAGAAATATTTTTAGTTTAGTTTAGAAAAAGTTTAAAGAAAAAGTTCCGTTCAAATATATAAATGATTTTTATATATTTTTATTTTATTTCCTGGCTATTGCTGATAACTGAAATTAATTAAAGATAGATTCACGCAGTTTGGTTCATTATGTGAATTAATTAGGTAAATGATATATTTTTTTACTAAAAGAAAATTTTGTCAAACATTGATAGACTAGAACAATTTTGTGAAACTATAAAATTGATTTTTGTATTAAATAGTATTTTTTTAATATTGTTAAATAATACGTCATCAGCACGGTAAACTTTTTTTTTTAATTTTAAATTTGTTAGAAGATTCCAAATGTAAAAAAATACTAGAAGCAGTCGCTAGTTTTTAACATACTTATTCGAGAAAATTATGTTGTGTGGTCACCTCACCTCAGTATTTCTTTCTAGAAACTATTTTATTATTTTAAAACATAATTATACATTAATTGACTATTTTTAGTATAATAGTCTTTAGTAAAAAAATACTACTAAAGTACGTTAAATAGATAATTATCTATTTAACGTCCAAATTATATGTAATTTGACATTTTTTTCCGGTAAGCGTTTCAATTCAGGGACCACCTTCAATTAATGAAAAAATATTAATAGGCTACTTTTACAAATTAGAGGTTAAATTTACAATCGTTCTATTACTTTTACTAACGCTAGAACCATATATCATTCCAAATTTTATTGTGGTTTCCACTCAAACTGACTTTGTGGTGCTCGATTGAGGGACCACCCTCTTCATGCTATATCTTTTTATGTAGTGAAGAAGCAACGTAGATAATTAGTGAATTAGTATTTACAATTTTTTTACTAAAAGTAATCATTTACAGTAGTTGTAAATATTAACTAGTTTACAAGATATTAATGTCTGTCAGTCACGATTGAGGGACCACCTTTGACCGATTGTAACTCTTGAGATCCTGCTTTTACAAATTATTTACTAAATTTACAATTGTTTGAGAACTTTTACTAAAACCTGGTGGATTCAAAAGTTTAAAATTCCAATGTGGTCCCTCAATGGGAACGCAGGCGAAAGTATGTACAATAATCTTACGGCATGACTCAACAGAAATAAATGAAAAGCGCGAAGTGAATCTCTCTTTACGTATATGCGTATAGTGGCCGTTGTTTTTATTTTCGGTACGTCTTCTCGTTATCGAACATATTTAACACCGATAGTAGTTCCGTTGCAAACTACTACTTGTAGCATTCCAAGCTGTCTTCGACGTGTACTAACCTTAATGGTTTTATAATCTGTTTGAAGACAATCGCCAGCTTGTATTGCAACGAGTTAAAACGTGGGCACAGGAAGAACACGCGTTTCGTATCCTCAAAAACTTCTGGACAGGAGGGGCACCGAAGAATCATCGTGATTGAAGCGATAGAGATACGCTCGTAAACAATCATGCGACGAGAGCATTTGTGTCAGGTAAAGGTGACTACACCGTTATTTCTTTTCAGCCAGACATTGATTTTTGCTATAAGACGATTCGTCTGCCTATCTTACACGGCAACATACCACTGCGATTACCAACATCATATGCTGAGCTTCCGTTCCTCTGTTTAGAGCTCATAAGAACTTGACGTAAGTTATCGTCGTCGCCTAGCCCACGACTAGCAAATATTCCAGCAATGACGCATAATATAGCAGTTTCTACGCGAAAGGCACTGGCTACTTAGGCTCAGGCTGGCCTAGGGGACTTAGTCGATATATGTGTGGCTTTTCTGTGTGCTTCTTCTGCGTCTGCCAAAATGGGTATCCGTAAGATATATATATATATTTTTATTATCTGTGAGTGTCTAGGTAATTTTCCCTAAAAAAAAACTATAAGTGTCCTGGTTCGAGTAATAATATAATTTACGTCAGTTCCCGTGTAACAAAACTTCATGTTATGAAATCTGGGTCTCAGAAGAAGACATTGTGTACGGTGCTGCAAAAAGCTGAAACTGACACTGAATCACTTGGTAGCAAAGAAGACATACATACAAATAATGTATATATAAGTTTAGATTTTATTTTAGATTTTTATTATTATGTTTCGCTTGTGCATAATTACACATTAATAATACTAGGCTGTGCTTATTAAAATGTTCATAACTCGATATTGTATTTCCTATCATATCCCATCATTACAAAATATACACTTCGGTTCGGGCCTTATCGACCAGACATTTTCGCTTCTTTTGTTTAGAGAATCCAAAAACTGGGCAATAGCTTGGCCTTAAGCCGTAAAAACCCACGTTAGTATTGTTATATTGTTAAAATGGTTTATGTAACCACGAAACACAAATTGGGTTCTTTCTGAGTATGGCTTCTTCAATTCGAGTAGTTATTATTTGTTTTTCTTATATCTGAGAACTTGCAAAGGTAGAAATATTTATCTTCAAAAATTAGCTCAAGAATATAACAATAAAATCCTCTTAAGAAATTATCATAACCCTTCAGTACAATAATAACAAATATATATAAAAATAGAAAAATAAATAAAAAAACTATATTTTGCTATTATTATAACATGTCAGTATAACAGTAAAATATTTAGATAATAAATGTCTCTACTTTCACTGCAAAAAAATAAAGATTTTCAAATTTAATGTACATCTAAAAATAAAATAAATTGGGTACTCGTTTTATGAGACCCTCTCTTAATGCCGGTCAAAAAAGGCGAGAATCTCAGGGAGGCATTAAGATCAGTCATAGTGCTAATGACTGTTAAAGTTGCAAATAACACCAAATGCTTGCAGAATTTTTATTTAAGTTGTTTAGAAGATTACAGCGGAATAATAAAATTATGATTAACGGGACAGAAGTGTAGTTAAAAATCATCAACATTCCATAATGTCCCACTGATAAGCTCAGTTCTCCTTTCAGGAGAAGGTCAAGGCCACACGTACCCACGCCTTCCGAGTGCGGTCGGGGACTGGCAAGACACGTTGTGGCTACGTATTCTTACCGTTGGATTTTTAAACCGAATGCCTTCATCTAAACTTCACGATTATTATCATAAGATAACAACCGGGACCGACTCGAAACGTTCATAACATATCATGCAACAAACAGTCACCCATCTAGATTCTGACTGCGCCGTCGTTGGTTACTCTCAATCAATCAATAGTGTCCAATAGAGTTTTGTTATGTTTACTTATTATTTTTTGATTTCGTTACTCTTGCACAAAGTTTTTAAATTAAGTGTATTAGGCCTCTATAACTCCTGAACTAACAAAACTATATAATCTGTTAAAGTGTTGCTTTAAAGTTTATCACATGGACTACTATCACGAATTTTTCCAAATTAATCAGTTTTAGAGGGTAGGCCTTGTTTTAACAAAAAAATGCCCTTTAAAGTTGAATAACTCGCAAACAGTTACCTAATACAAAAAATCGTCTCAGCAACCTCTCAATGTGGGACCAAACACGTTGGGGGAAAAAAAACCCCATCCCCCAAGTGACACGCCTTGTTATAGCGGTGTCACTTTATTACTCGAAGTCTTTTTGACCCCCTATTACTCCGTTGTGGATAAAACTAGAAGCCTGAATTTTCAGTGACCTAGCTGGCATTGTATAGACACAGAACATTTCAAAATTTATTAATTTCAAACCATTTGTAACATTGTAACTAGTTAAAGTTAATGTATAAATCAAGGAAAAACTAAAATATCGTCATTCCAGGTGCCAATCCAATCCAACCGACGGGTCCTGCGCCTGGTCCCTTCACAGAAGCACGCAAGGCCGTCGCCTTACGCTATCTGGCGTACAAAAAAATACTCAAAAAAAAATCTAATTGGTGCCCAATGTATGAAGTTTTTTTTAAAATAAAGTATAGTTTTAAAAACTAAACTACAAATTGGATATTTTTTTTGGGTATTTTTTTTTGTACGCCGTATAGCTGTACTATTATGCACTCCAAGATTATTCATTCTTTCTGGGTCACCCTGTATAAACTAGTTCCATTACGGACTGATAAATAACGCTCAGCCGAAACTACTGGACGCCGGAAGCTGAAATCTGTTGTTGTTGTACCTTTGCAATACCAAACGCGAATAATGCTACGGAACGAAACTATTCGAATAATATTATATGCCTGTTAAAGTCCTGTTAAAGACGTTGCAGTTGTCCAGTCCAGACCAGATTACACTATATAGACAGACATAAAAAAATAATAAAAATTATTTTTTGTTGTAAGTACCGTTCCTATGTATATAATAGGTCTTTACTTATGAAATTGCCGTTTTGTATGCAATAAGTGAAAGTACTTATTTTTTACTTATTTTTTCAAACTTTTTTATTTCTGTTATTCGAAGTAATCACCCATGCAATCGACGCATCTTTGAGAACGCATAGGCAGTTTATTGATGCCTTTCTTGTAAAAATCAGCTGGACGGGAGGCAACAAACTCTTCAAAGGCATTTTGTACTGCCTCTCGGGAATTGAATTTTTACCCATTAAAAAGTTGTCAAAATTTTGGAAAAAGTAATAGTTGGTAGGTGCAAGGTCTGGTGAGTATGGCAGATGAGGGAGAGCTTTTCAACCCCATCTCATTAGTAATGTCGGTTATTATGTTAAAATGGAATTGTGCACAGTACCCAGATATAAATTGACTTAGTCATTTACATAGAAATTTGTCACTAAACAGGCATAAGTCCTGAACGTGTTCCGGCGTTAAATGAGTGTTTGTTTACTAACTCTTCGTCATAAAGAACAATGCCCATTTTCGGCCTAATTTAGAAACTCGTGGACAGCAAAACAGTATTAATTAGTTGTTGGATAATTATTGTATATTAAAACATAGTTTATATATAATACTAAAGATGTGCCAAGAAATTTATTCAAAACTAGCTGACCCCGCGAACTTCGTACCGCCTAACAGTCGATTCATCGTCACTTTTATATTTTATACAATTATTTTATACAATTATTTTGCATTCTCGGAACCCCTCCAATAAAAGTTATCTGATATTTTTTATTTTTTTTTTCCTAAGAACCATTCTCGTACATCAAGCTATATTATAAAAAAAGAATGAACGAAATCGGTCCAGCCGTTCACGCGTGATGCCGTGACCAAGGAAAACGGGTTTCATTTTTATATATATACACTCGGTTCCAAAAATAACGGGTCAGTCACATAAACCCGAATATCTCCCGAACTACGTATGCCATCCTAATGAAACGAAGACTGTTCAATTGAGAATTTAATTATACAGATAAAAATAAAATAAAACTTAGTTACACCCACAATATTAATCTTAAATTAAAAAAAAACTAAAGTAGTCATATTTTTCTTAAGATTACATTTTTTTTATGAGTTTTTTTGCTGTTTTTCATCACTGGAGGCTTCATCACGTGGAGGCAATACAAAGTATTAAATGAAGAAAGTGATGAAAAACAGCAAAAAACAATCATAAAAAAAATGTAATCTTAAGAAAAATATGACTACTTTAGTTTTTTTTTTAATTTAAGATTAATATTGTGGGTGTAACTAAGTTTTATTTTATTTTTTATCTGTATAATTAAATTCTCAATTGAACAGTCTTCGTTTCATTAGGATGGCATACGTAGTTCGGGAGATATTCGGGTTTATGTGACTGACCCGTTATTGGTTTATGTGACTGACCCGTTATTTTTGGAACCGGCTTTAGATAGACTAGCTTTCGCCCGCGGCTCCGCCCGCGTGTATGTCGGTTATCTCGGTAAAAAGTAGCCTATGTCCTTTCCCAAGTTCAGTTCTATCTTCATACCAAATTTCATCAAAATCGGTTCAGTGGTTTAGGCGTGAAAGCGTAACAGACAGACAGACAGAGTTACTTTCGCATTTATAATATTAGTAGGGATATATATTTAAAAAGATGTTCTAATGTCATATGTCCTGAACTATAAACGTGTAAGGGCCACAGCACACTAGCTACTTTTAGAATCGACGATCGGCGATTTTGCGACTGCTCAGATGCCTGGATCGCGTTCGCTGTAGTTTTGTTTATAACTTTCCGATATGTAACTTTGATAACTGATGTTTGTGATTTGCAATGATAATGCAGTATTCTGTAATCATTTGGCGTAATATATCATAACGCCGCGGCACGTAACTAGTCTAAAAAAAGTAGCCTTATTTGCTCCACCGTTTACCATCAGCTATCTGCCTGTGAAAGTCTTAAATTTTTTGCCTGTCTGTCTGTCTGTTCGTTGCGACCAATCTCTAGAATGGCTGAACCTAAAGTTTAAGTTAGACTTTTTTTTTTTATTGTTGTAAGTTATTCATAACTTACAACAATAACCCACCCAGTTAGCCCAAACTATGACTCACAAATTTTCAAACTCTAGTACGACATTACAATTTACAGAAATATTAAAAAACGACCACACAATACACTTGACTATTTTATTTATATTATTTAAATCATATAACAGACATGTGTCATCGCATCTGAATCAAGAAATAACCAGGAAAGCAATTCCTGTAGGCTCAAAGTAACTTATTTTGAGGGTGGTAATTAAATTATGAGCATCCCTTTGGCGGGTTCGTAAGCTTAATAAAAGTGTAATAGTTATATTTCGAGGGAGGGTGGCCGCATGGTGGCGCAATTACGTCGATTACAAGGGACGTTATTTAGCCAACTGCGGCGAACCCGAAGAAGAATGTGGTGCCTTGGACTATTAGAGGAAATTAGTACTGGTCGGTGCAGAACATGATGGAATTAAGTTGGCATTCAATTTTTCTATAAGTTTCCATTCCTGGGTGTATTACTCGTAAGTACAAAAACCTATCACCTTATGCATAAGACTTATGTAACTATCATTTAAGTTCAATCCCTTAGTTCAGTATTTTTATATGTTAGATCATATTTACTAAGATTTTTTAGCTATTGCATAGCTTTTATCGCAGGCTTTAAGCGCGGACACAATCAAGCAATTCCGTAACGAAAAAACCTAACACCCGTGTTAAAAAAGTATAGAGAATATTATTGTAACTGCAGTGCGACAAGGACAAATAGCGGGCGCCTGGCATGTGTCATAAATTAATCAAATAGAAGGAATATCGTAGGCACAATATATAGCGTCCGCGTCCTCCAGTACCGTCTAATTGAATCTTAGTGTTTTTTAAGGTTTCGAAGTTTATGACTTCGAACCCTTATAAGTAGATTCGTCATGTCCGTCCGTCCGTCGTAGATTCATCTATCTAGCACTAGCCGTTTGGACGGTAAGTCGAAGACGGACGGACGGACATGACGAAACTATAATGGTGCAGAGCCGTCACCTACTGAAACCAAAAAAGTTCAACCAAAGCTCAAAGCAAACATGTAATATTTAAGAACAACATCAAGGTTCTGTTTTAGTTAAATTATAATTATAACTTCTATTTATATAATATCAGCTTTGAAATGAATTTAAATACCTACCACAAACGTAACTCGTACCAACATTATATTCCTAGCTATTAGATAAAATATAAACACTTTCGGCTCTATATGTATGATCTATTTGTCATAGTCTAGTGTTTACACATCCAGCAATGTGTATCCTTTAGATATACGTAAAAATGTGTTAAAAATTTAAAGATGTAGTGCCGTGTTTTTTCACGTATCGATACTTACATAAATAAAGATTTAGATGTTTATTTTGCCACTTAGATAATGGCATTGGTAAAATTCTACTGTTTTGTTGTGAGTTTAATGACAATAATATTTAAAGGCAGCAAGTACATACACTTCAGTTGTTTATTTCGGTTTTTTCGTTAGTTTTACTACTCATTGAATCTATTACTACTGCAAAATAATTATATATATATTCATTTGTACAGGTTGTCGTATATATATGTACATATGTCACCATGAAATTATAACACCGTTAGATTATAATAATCTATCTCGCTAGATTGTGAACTAAAGCTGTGAACTGTGTGTGAACTAAAACTTTTCAACACAAAATCAATTTACAAACACCACAAAACTTTGTTTATATTCGACAACAAACAAAGTCACCAACAAAAGTACAAAATATACAATGAAAAACTTCGTAACTTACTTTTCGAACACTCACTATTGGGATTGCGGCAAGGCTATTTTGAGTTGATGCGACTGCATCTTTCTAATTTACTCCCATATCTTGACTCCAAGGTGATCTCTCCACAATAAACTTGGTTTACAGCTACACATATCATACATAACGTGACCATACGTCCCGCTTTCGGCGGGATTGTCCCGCTTTCAAGCTGTCCGTCCCGCTGTCCCCAACGAGAACAAAATTGTCCCGCTTTTACGAATAAACCTCTATAAATCTAAATTAATATCTCAGTCTAATTTAAGAAAAATTTAACATTGACTTTATATTTGAATAAATAAATATATTAATAGTTCATTTATCTATTGTGCATCATATCTTTATTTAGAAACTTACTGAATCCTTGCTTATCCCAACTCCTTATTATATTACATAATTTTAACAAAAAGGAACCGACTTTAAACAAAAACTATTACGATTACCCAAATCGCGACAATTGTGCCTATGATATTAGAGGAGTTTCCTCGATTTCCTAGGGATCCCATCATCAGATCCCGATATGATGACTATGGGACCACCTGTAAGCTACGCCCATTTCAATGCAAAAAGAATTTTTGAAATCGGTTCATAAACGACGAAATTATCGCTGAACATAGGTACATAAAAAAAAAAAGATTCCGACGAATTGAGAACCTCCTCCTTTTTTGAAGTCGGTTAAAAATACTTACTAAAGTAACTCTAAATTTGGTCATTATGTTTCATGCCTAAACCGTGGAACCGATTTTGCTGCAGCAAGTAGGTAGTTTTTTGTTGCGAAATTATTTATAAATATTATTTTCAGGGTAAGTTGGTGTAAGAATTTAGATGCCAGTGAGGATAAGATACAACAATAAATTATTTTAAGTCATTTTTAAACCATAATTTTTATATTATATATAATGTATATTATATATAATTACACCGATGTACCCTATAAATGTATTTATTTATTAAATATACAAAATTCCGTAGGCGTCCCGCTTTGACACGAAAAAAAATGGTCACGTTAATCATACACCACAGTGATACCTTACACTAAATATAACACTAAATTAACATTAGCAAAACAATAAATAAATAAATATTTTCGGACACCTTACACACAACGTCATCTAGTCCCAAACTAAGCCGAACTTGTAATATGGGTACTAGACAACTGATTTAAATAAATAAATAAATGTTTTGGACAAATAAATATTATGGACATCTTATACACAACATCATCTAGTCCCAAAGTAAGCAGAGCTTGTGTTATGGGTACTAAACAACTGATATAAACATACTTCTTTTTTTGTAAATACATACATATTATACATAGAAAAACACCCAGACTCCGAAACAAATATTTATGGATCACACAAATATTTTGTCTGACCCGGGAAAAATAAGCGCTGCACGGTCACCGCGCAGCTTTCAGCCGAGATGGCAACCAATTCCGGTCCACACATTCGATGCAGATAATAGTGATGTACACCTATCCTGTATTTGTTTCTATTGTTTTACTGTGTGTGTGGACCATAAATAAATAATTTTCTCTCTTACTATATGGATTTTTGATGATTATGATAGAAGGTAGTAGGTACGCTGGGTATTTACTATTAGGTAAAACCTCGATGATTATATATTTCTACACAAAAGCATGTATACAATTGCTGTAATCCAGAACACTTATCATTTTGCTTAGCAGGAAATTAGAAAGCGTTTTAATACTTCTCTTAAAAGTATCGGTCTTAAGGGTGGTCTCAAGCAACCAGGATAATCCTTCACTTAATGGAATATTTATGCAAAGCCTGGCAACTTCATGGTTTAAATACATTTTGACAGGGCAAGAAATTAATGAGGATTATGGGACTTTTAACAAGGTTGTAATAGACAGAGATTTAAAAACTTTGTTTGAAAACATTTACGATGATATCATGCAATAAGGCAAGGTCATACAAATATACGATTCACAAATCTATGAAGTGTTTAACTGCTGCTTGCTTTAAATTTATAAAATACCAAAGTTTTAGACTTATGATAAGCAATATATATAAGAGAAATTAAGAACTTAAATTATATTCTAATCGACTGAAGATTGAAGTTATCCCTAGTACAAACGAATTGCACTTTTATCGTCTTTTTCTCCAATTATTATATTTGATTTTATTTAACTGTTATTTATTTTACGGGCTAGATAATGCCTAAGGCATTTTCTAACAATTTAGTTTGACGTATTTGACGATGCAAAGAAAAGATGAAGTGGTTGCATTTGATGGGTAAGTATTATACGAAAGAGGTTTAATCACATGTAAACCAATCATAATTAATCATCATCACCATTAGTTTGCTGCTAGACATAGGCCTCTCCATTTGGACGCCAAATATAGAAGTTTATTTTGACCTTAATGAAGTAAATACAGACAGTTATACATATATATATATACACATAGTCACATACATATATTACATGGATAATTATATTATATGCATTATATATATATATATATATCATATCTAATATAATTATGCATATAATAAGTGTAAATACCGTTAGATTACAATTTATCTAGCGAGATTGTGAACTGTTGAAAAATTATGAACCGTAATATACTGATTACAATTTGGCGCATTTTTACAATAGATATCGCATAGATTATAACGAAGTGAAACCGTCATGT
Organism: Phragmatobia fuliginosa; assembly: GCA_932526445.1. Taxonomy (NCBI): domain Eukaryota; kingdom Metazoa; phylum Arthropoda; class Insecta; order Lepidoptera; family Erebidae; genus Phragmatobia; species Phragmatobia fuliginosa. The sequence goes on along the minus strand of OW052064.1, from coordinate 5,169,828 downwards.
TGTTGGTTAATTTGTTTGTTGTCGAATATAAACTAAGTGTTGTGGTGTTTGTAAATTGATTTTGTGTTGAAAATGTCTCACTGCTTTAGTTCACAATCTAGCGAGATATATCAAAATCTAACGGTGTTATAATTTTATAGTCACATATATAAATATATATACATTCATATATATACCACAATCTGTACAAATGAATAAACTTGAAGTATCTGTTTGTAAATTCAACACAACTTTGACTGGCAGATAGCTGATGTTACAAGAAGTAACTTGCCTACTTTTATTCTAGAGTAGCATAATCCACAAAATTATGCTACTAACGCCGTTAGTACACGACGCATTCGTATGCGGCAGCGAATCACTGCATAACTATTGCGGTAGCGAAATATCTGCGAAACGTTAGTACATAGCAGTTTTTTCGCAAAGAAAAATATTTCAATATTTTCGGCTTCCATGGTAAGAAAATCTGTCCTCAACGACACAACGCATGCGAACTCCTTGCGATGCGAAACACCACTAGCGAAACATCTGCGTCTGTGTAACGACAATTTCGCAGTTCCTTGCGAAACAATACCGACAAGGACGCAACTATTTCATGTAGTCTAGTGCTAGAGTGAGACGTAGCGTATGCTTAATTCTGCCTTACTACTGACAGTTTTTTCGTTGTTTCGCTGCCGCATACGAATGCGTCGGTGTACTAACGGCGTAAGAGCTAAGATGTAACTAAGCTACGATGAAACTAAGAGCCAACAAATCCAGTTGTGTGAGAAGGAGATTGTTAGGCGAACGAAGGTTTCTGTTATTGGTTATTGTTTAAAGTTGAATTTATGGTGTTTAAAAAGCGGGAGGGGGTGGGCAAGTTTTTGCGTTGTATAAAGTTGTAAGGCTCATACTCATAACACTCTAGTTTTCCAATTGCTTATAACTATTTCACAGTAATGATAAATCCTATGAGTTGTAAAACAACGAAAAAACCGAAAGAGATGTTTATAATGGGTTGGGATTTGACTGTTGGGATTTGGTCTAGTGGTTAGCGTATGCAGCTGCTAATCAAGAGGTCTCGGGTTCGATTTTCGGGTCGTACCAAATGTTTGTATGATCTGCAAGCATTTGTTTCGGGGTTTGGGTTTTTTCTATGTATAATATAATAAGTGCGTACATATTTATAAAATAAAATAGTAGTAAAGTGTATATATGCATTTATATCAGTTGTCTAGTACCCATAGTACAAGCTCTACTTAGTTTGGGACTAGATGATGTTGTGAGTCACATGTCCGAAATATTTATTTATTTATAAAATCCTGATTCAACAAACAAATTAATAAAGAAAGCTTTTACATGACTAAGTTTACCACTTCGCTACCGCTTAGCTTGGCTTAAAGAAATACTTACCACCAGATAAGTATTTATATCTACGTTTATTTACTCTATACGTGTTATTCTTTATTCTTCAATTCATATATATTCATTTAAATATTCAAAGTGAGAGTTACTTGTCCTTCTGCCGTGTCTTCTGTTTTAAAAAATAATATTTAGTAATGCGAATCTGATGCATGTATTAATTACCGTGACATTCTATCATCGAGGTGTTTTCTAGCAACATTTAACTTAATTTGAGATCACGGCAATCTGCTTGCGGAACTACGGTTACGTAGTAGCGGCAGAATATCTAAATCTTTCTATAAAAATGTTTCCCGTGTAGATATAAAACACGTAGGTAATGGTTTCCTTCAAAGAACTTTTATGACTTGCTGCGAACGCCTCAAAGGCAAATTAACTTAGATTTTTATTGTTTCCTAACTGAAATAGTAAAGAGCAATAAAACTTATTACTTGATACCTATTGACACTCAGAAGGAATAGATTTACTACAAATATTTAATCGAGAAAAAAGCTAAGCTGCCTTTATATAAAGGAAAACGATACTTAATGTTTGAATGATGTCACATTACGTCACGTTATCACTTACATATTCGAAACGGTTCTGGTCTCATTTTGAAACTTGTCCGTCACTGTTAATTGAAAGCGTCGACCCGTTCTCGGGGGTCCAATTAATGTTTTTTTGATAAATTGTTCTCTGTTGTATGTAGCTTAATACCCTACCTTCAACCCTTGATGCGTAATATCATAAGTTTTCTTATTCAACGATACTCGACACTCTGGCAATCCGTGTCAAATTGACTAAATTTATGCATCTGATGTCTTCTCCGCCCCACACATCAAATGTCATAATTGATAGGGGGTTGTGTTTGAATAATGCATATAAAGCTTAAAGCAACATAGCTGTCATTAAAAGCACTTGGAACTCTCATTAAAGTTTGCAAAGCCCTTTTATTTTGCTATTCACTTTGATTGACGAAATGGCTCCCATGCCCTCTGCTAAAGTATGTATATATTTTTAGTTTTATTATTGATAGCGAGTATTTGCGTTCATTATTGAGGATCAAAACAAGTGACGTGTAATTAGAAAGGCCTATGTCCACTATGTCCAGCAGTGGACTGCAATAAGCCGATGATGATGTATTGCGTCTGTGAGAGGGTCGGAAACACTTAAAGAACAATAAAACAACACTTTCAAGTACAATATTTTGATTTTTTAAGCTATTGCATTACTTTTTATCACTGGCTTTGAGCACGGCAACCGAATCAAGAAATTCCGTAACGAAAAAACCTAACACCCCGTGTTAAAAAAGGATAGAGAATATGATTGTAACTGCAGTGCAACAAGGACAAATAACGGACGCCTGGTAGCCGTCTTAAAGTATATTGTTATGCAAGAATAGTGTTAGAATGTATGTTGGTGAAAAGACAGTGTATATTGTTTTGTAGACTTGAATTAATATAAAAGAAAAAAAAACTGCTTAAATATAAAATCAATAAATAATTATAATTGCATTACTTGATAAAAAATGCTATGCAATAGCTTTACCGCGGCAGTCCCCGAGTGCCACACGTAATTTTTACGAGTACTTACGCGACACATACATACCATTTTGGGGTGGCTATTATGAAGGTAGATTTTGTTAGATTTGAATGATCTTATTGAAGTCTGAAAATGCGAGACAACGTAGAAAATAATAAATGTATCACTTGATTGTCACATAAATTTTCTTTAGAAGATTGTCCATGTAAGTGTAGAAATCGAACATAAGTTATAATGAGGGATCTTTCTCTTACTTCTCTTGCTAGGCTTGTGTATCTAGACGAATCAACCGGACACACAATTTCATAAGTAGTCTATCTATATTTAATACACGTCGACTATTAACGACTCCAGCGACCATCAGTCCACCTGTAGACGTAGTCAACCCACTGATCTACGAATAACAAGTTCTACGACAATTAAGCGGGCGAACTGAATTTGTGTTTTGAACCAATTGTCAGTATATTTGAGGACACCTTTTTTCTAATAACGATTGGCATAGGTGGGTTTAAAGTAATCTCTGAAGCATGAGCGTGAAACACCGACAACTTTCATAGTCTAACTTGAGGTTACTAAAAATTTGTTGCAAGACAAGCCCAAAAATACTTTTTGGTCAGACTTGGAAATACAACCCAAGACCTCCTGATAGGTACCTAGTCATATATGTTAACTGCAATGTCAACGAGGCAGCAAAAGATAACCAATCAATTAACCCAAAAGCCATGGATTTTGTGATATTTTATGATAATATTGTCTAATGTCATAATGATAACAGTGTTCGCCGCATAAAATATATTTTAAAATTGAAGTGTATTTCTGTACATTATATTAAACTGCGAAGGAGTGTGTAAACAATAACTGCAAGTCCCACAAGTAGTACTGATACAGTTTATTAATCACTACAACAGCAACACTAAGACGACAGTTTTTACCACCACAGTCAATTGTTTTATTTTTATTTTTTTTAGTTTATGACTATGTACAAATGTGACAAAGGCGGATTTACTATAGCCATGATAAAAGATCAAATTGTTAATATGCTTGTTAACATGATAAAATTGCTGTTGATTTCTAGTCGTTATCTAACGCCCTGTTTGAGCGCATCACTGTACACTAGAAAATCTAGACAATGTGCAGCCTAGGCAACAGGTTTGACTTTGGATGATTTCATTCAACTTGAACTATGTATTTGTTTTAGACATAAACATATTTTTAATGAAGTAAATATTATAATTTTTGAAATGCTAATAAAAGGTTTTAAACAACATACAGATCTTTGAAAATAATTTTAAGGGCCTGGACATTAATTGGAACATTTAGTTATTATGGTTAGGTATTAATAGTAATGATTATTTTTTGCGATTTTCAGTTCTTTTTTTGTTAACAAGTTTTTGTAGTATGTGTATTTTTTTGTAGGTTTAAGCTATTAATTTCTAAACGTGTATTCTTAAGAAAAACTTTTAATTATTCCTTATTTTCTTAACCTTAACTTCATTTTTTTTTATTTATTTGATATTAACTTTTAGTTGTACCCTTTCCAATAAAAACAGAATTAACGAAATCGAACTTCTCTGTAAAAAGTTAATCGTGGTTATATAAAAGGTAATCTATCTTATCATTTAGTGAACTGCAGAGGCATCTCCAGTTAAAAGTTAATATTTTTTCTGTTATACTAAGTTTGATAGCATCTTTTAAAATCATATTACGTAATAAAGTTTTTTACCTTCAAATATGATTGATGTAACGAACAGTGGCAGATATTTAAAGATGTTTCATTGAACTTTGTAGAGAAATTTGAACCACAATAGGCACCTACAAAAAATATATTCCAATACGAATATATACACATATCTGTAGATAAAGATATTTTATAAGGAGTCAGTTATCTTTTGCGAAATATTGAATTCAACTTGGAGAATATCACTTCGTAGTTCCGCTCTGTCGACTTCCTGATATATGCGGGAATACACGCAGCTGGTATATTATTTTATGTTGTCTTTCATTCTTAGATAAGCGTGGAATTATTCGTAGTTCATATTGTATACTACAGTCTAAGAAACCATCGTACATATCATGTACATACATTTAAATTTACGTGGAGCAAAACAATCTGATGTTTTTTTTCCAATCTCTACAAAAATAGCGAATGGAACCTACTTTCATAATGTTTGCGCGTATTGTTTATCAAAGGGGAAGGGGATAAAATAAAAATTTTGGCTGCTCATCTTGTTCGTGCACGCGTGGTCATGGGGTCCCTCCGTTTTTTCACCCTAATGATTTGCTTTGGGGCTCCTTTCAACCGATTGTTTATTTGGGAGAGGTCTTTGAAATTGTTTTTTTTTACATTTAATGTCATTTTTATATCTACCTCTATATCACTTTGGCTATACGTGACACGTAGTACACTATGAGTAGTGTAAGTATAGTGCAATGTATTCTAACAGTGCTTCTACAATAATTTACACTCGCTACTAACTCAAAAATCAAACGTGCAACTGTTAAATATTGATTAAAGTATTCGTATATGTTATTTTCTATTGAAAGTGACATGTAATTTGACTGCCTCGATGGCGCAGTGGTAGCGTATGTTACTGTTGAGCATGAGGTCTCGGGTTCGGACCAAATGTTTGTATGATCCGCAAATATTTGTTTCGGAGTTTGAGTGTATATTATGTATGTATTTACAAAAAAAGTATCTTTATGTATTTATACCTATAAAATAAGCTCTACTTAGTATTGGACTAAATAAATTTATTTATGGACTAGATGGCGCTGTGTGTATAATATCCGAAATATTAATTTATTTATATTTTTATTTGTAAGCCTCCAACTCGGTGCTGAAAAAAAAATATAAATTTACTGACCCGAATATTTGAATGTATGTAATACTATCCTACATTTATATCAGACAATGATGATGCAGAAACATCACACTAGGTCGCCATGATGTGGGTCATCATCATGATGAATTGTCCGCACTAAAATTGAGGATGGTGACCCTTACTTCTGGATTCTTCTACTCATACTTTCTCTCAGGCAGAGCAGTCACTTTAGTATAGACATATTTTATTAGACATCATTCTGTGTGCAAAAACAACAATATGATAAATGTAGGTTCTATTAGCGATGTCAACTCTAAGACATTTACCAAAATCTATCCAGTATATGTCTATATCTATTGAAATATTGTCCACATATGACTGTCCGCATTCAACAATAACAACTTTGCGACATGTCATCATACTTTCATAGCCTTTTCCATCTTTTCATTCTGTAAAGTTTTTTCATATGTATTTGTTACAAGTTTTTCTTACTATCATCCTTCGAAGTTTGGTTTTCTAGAATTTTTTATGCTTAGGAACATTTTATTATCTATATATTATCTATATTATTATATTTAATAAACAATTTATTACTGTACTTTTAAATAGCAGTATGATACGAATAAATAATAAAATCTTTGGAAAGGCTGGTCCGATTTTGACGGGACGGGACGGGATATAATCAGTAGAAAAAAAGCAGTTGTAACATAGCGGCATAAAAATGACTTTGACTTTCATAGAAGAAAATAAAACTAATGACATTTTTAATCGCATGATCAAGTGGCTATTTGTTGAGCTATCAATGAAGCAGGATATATTGGGGTCGAATTCCCGCAGAGCGTAAGCAATAGAATCAGTTCGCCCTAGTACAGACTTGCGCGTTGTTCGTCTACAAAACACCGCAACATCTAAATTGCCTCTAGCGACGCGTAAAAAGCAATGAAAGCATTTTCACATGACCAGTTTTCATTTCACCGACGCCCCTCTGATCCCGAAGGAATTTCAAATACTATCTGCAGTAACTAATAATGCGAGGGGCGAGAGCGCCCCCGCTATGCATCCTCGTAAAGCGTATTGTTATTAGAACCATCAACCATCTAATATTTTATTTTATAGTCATTTGAATTTTTATACAGGGGGAGAAATTGTATAAATTGTGTTTTTTGAGATCGATATGGCTATATGGAGCGCTGCATTTTAAACAAGGCGTATCTATTGTTGTTTTTACGTAAGGTATACTACTATATTTAATACAAATCACTTCAGAGACGTATCTAGCTTGTGAAGTGCCTGGGATTACAATATTTTATTTTATAATACTCTTATCTTATTTTACTGTAGCATGGAAAGAAGCAAAACAAAAGGGCACAGAGAGCTGTTCTTTAGGAGATACCTATAAACTCTATGCATTCTTACAGTACGACAAATTTGTATTCTGCGTGAAGCATGAACTATATAAACCAACGCGGAACCTTTTCAGTACCCAAGTAACACAATGAAATACAGAACAATTGATAGACAGTCGCCAGTAGATACTAAAATCACTTAAGCGTATGTCAATCAAAACAACAATTTTACATTTTTAGTCTACATGAAACTGAAAATAAGAGGGGTACCTAATGGTTTATTAATATATATATAAAAAACTGTTCTGTTACTGACTGACCGAATAACAACGCAGAGACGAAAATACTGAAATTTGGCACGTGTATTTAATTCTTTAGGAGCTTAGACGAACACTAAGAGAGGATTTTGGAAAATCCCACTCCTAAAAGGGTGAAAAGGCAATCAATCAATCAAAAGTTATACATCAAAATAACACTTTAGCTAAGCCGCGAGCTAGAGCTAGTATTGATTTTCTGCTTTAAATATCTGGTATCTACTACCCTATCTATACAAATAAATAAAATCGGCCAAGTTGTAACCTCTGAACTTAACAGACAGGCCACTCACCGGCCAGCGGCAGATTCAATGAGCCCAGGGCACCTTAAAATAATAAAAAATTGAAAGATATATGTGTGTGTATGGGAGATCCAAGGAACACTTCAAAGAAACCAACTTTGTATCAGTATCACATACATTTATTACATATTAATAAATTGATATTAGAATTACAACATTTGATTAAATAAATTAATTATAATGCAAACAAAGGTGGGTTGGAAGAAATAAATATTACAATTAAATCCCTCTGCAGACGTTACAAAGTGCATGTCAGGCCGCGCATAGAAGGTGGCGCAATGATACGTGGATTTAAAATCGTATCGAATACGCGGATTTAAAGTAATGGTTATGTTAACTATTAATGCGTTAATTTTGTATGAAGTTTTCCAAGTAAGCGCATTATACAATTTAGGCCTCTATTCCTCCTGAACTAAGTCATCTAAACAATTATAGTATTCTTTGAAAGTACAGTGCACTACCATTGTTAATTTTTCCAGTTTAATTGAAATAAACGTTTGGCTTTGAAGGGGGGCTGGGGGCTTCCTGTTTTAAAAATAATGCACTTTAAAGTGGAATAACTCGCAAACGAATATCTAAATCAAAAACTCGTCTAAAAACCTCTTAATATTTTTAAAAGACCTATCTTATAATATCCCGTACCATGGGGTATAGCTGCGAGAAAAAAAAACATCCCCACTTTATGTATATGGGTGGTAACCCAAATAAAAATATTGTTTTAGATTTTATTCTAGCACTTTGACGGCGTGATAAAAACACATATCCATGGAAAGTTTCGTCTTTCTCGTACAAATCTCTTCGACAGTAAGTCGAGGACGGACGGACATGACGAAACAATAAGGGTTTCGAGTCACAAACTTGGGAACCCTAAAAATGGAAGTGTCTGTCTGTAATATCAAATTAACAGTTTTTACTAAATGCAATTCACTTTTCAAGACACTGAAGACCCTTCAGTTTTATTTATTTGTATGGATCACAACAGTTTAGAATGTTCAAATACTCTTGTACTAAATTTAAAGGCAGTTTTGAGAAGCATATTCTGTCGTAATGAGATAAAGTAAGCTTTGTAAAATAACTGTACTTACATACATAACTATACTACTTTGCAAGTCCTAGCTACATAAATGTACAGCGAAACGCTTACGTAATCAGAAAAGTTTTAGTTATTATTCAAATATTTTATAAATGGATTGGCTGAGTATTTACTATGTACTTCATTTTGACTTGTAATTATGCAGATGTTAGTCTAAAACTATTCTTTCACCGACTTTGTTATATAGTTCGCAAATTTGCTGGAACATTTCTTTACTGGTTCATTTTGAATTTCATCCATTTCATATTATATAGGTTAGTCAGTCCGTCAGAGAACTAAAGTCATCTACATAGCCCACCGGATTAGCAAGCTGAAGTGGCAGTGGGCTGGCCATATTAACCGCAGAACTGGTGACCGTTGGGGCAGAAGGGTTCTGGAGTGGGTCTCCACTCTCACGTCTCGGTAAACGTAGTGTAGGACGCCCACAGGCGAGGTGGAGTGACGACCTGCGTAAGATGGTTGGCAGGAGCTGGATGATGATGATGATAGGTTAGTATAATTTAGTACAATTCGTTAATAATACGATGTTGTTATAGTACCCAGTTAGTACAATCATTTTGAATTACCACTTATATTCAAAATAATGAAAACTCTTTCAAATTGTTCTAGAGTATGGGAAATTTAGGAAGAGAGTGGGAAGATGAAGCGGTATCTACTGACCTAAAATATTATTATCTTAATATATATAATTCTTGTGTGAGTGTGTATGTCACTGAACTTCTCTCAAACGACTGGACCGATTTTGATGAAATTTTTTGTGTGTGTTCAAGGGGATCTGGGAATGGTTTAGATTCGCAATTGGACCCGGTAGGTGGCGCTGCGATCAAGTTCTGGAATTTTAAAGTTGGGCGGTGCGAAGTTCGCTGGGTCAACTAGTATTCTATATTACTCGACATGTTAGTATTTACACTAACAAACCTTGACCGGTAAACAACCTCTTTTTCAAAGTTAATTCTCGTGAGCGTGACATAGTTATATACCTATGTATATATGTTATAAACATTGCTAGAACGTATAGTTATAGTATTATTTATTTTATACTTTATGTACTTTATATAAAGTACATAATGGGCTTAGGCATTGAATAGTATAATATAATGCCTAGTTGATTCTACATAATACTTACTTTATATTTACGTGGATGGTAATAAAAATGACCAAATTACATGTGGTTTATTTATTTTGTACGTAAACTGTCACTAAAATATTATTGAAATTTGTCTTTCCTTCCGAATAAATAATAAGGGTAATTAAACAAAATTATTTCTTATTACAAAGTTGAAATACATTAACCATTGACCCTCAAAGTAGGTGTGAATGTAAAGCTGTATTCTGAACAGTCACATACTGTCTATGATCCTTTTTTTTTTGGAATACGATATTTTGTAAGAGAAAGTCAATGTCTATTATTGTTACAATGTTTCATATTGAATGATCAGCGTCTCTTTTATACTTATATCATAAATGCAAAAGTAAGTCTGTCGGTCTACTGAACCGATTTAAATTAAATTGACACAGACAGTCTTCAGCCTGAGAAAGAACATAAACTACTGTTTACCGCGATAATCGACATACACGCAGGCAGAACTGCGGGTAAAACCTAGTACTTTATATTTCTAAAATAAAGAAGTCCATGTTTAGCTGTATTGCAACTCTGCACAGTTTATTTCAAAGACGAAAGATATTGTCACATTGAAGTTACAATTTAGAACAAATTAGACTACAAGGAACATCCGAAATTTTTATTTCACAACACAATGACATAATTTCTATATTAAGCAATTGTGTTTTGAAATACACAGAAAAAGCTCAAGAAATATTTTCTTTCTTTCCTTAAAGTGTGAAGAGATGAAAAATTAATGAGGGTAAAGTAGGACGTCTTGCGAACAAAGCAACGAAGATATAGCACTGAGCTAGAAATACAAAATGTACATAAGCGAGTTTCCCTGCCCTGCATTATTGAAAGTGTTTTAGAAAAAAATGACGTATTTAGTAGTATAGAGTTATTATTTTCAATATAATATACAATCCTAGGTTATGCATGTAAACGTATTTTAAAGAAGCAAAGAGTTTTCTTAAGAAAAAATAATTCTAATATTCTAATGAGTTGTATTCTTAAATGATTTTTTTTAAGTGCGTAGGAAGCTATTTACCCACTCAACCTGACAAAATAGTTAAAACACAGAAAGTTGTTTTTTCATAAAACTTTAATTGTTATATCAAGTCACACATACATATTATTATACACAGTCTAAACAGAGGTTCTGTAAATAGTCACTCAATTTCTTTATTACAACTTGACAAATAAATAATTTATCGTTATCCCCGTAAGCTATGAAAATTAAAAATACTTCGCTCCATATTTTCTGTAAATATCAAATGAATTACCTACAAAGAGAAAAAAAAAGCGGCCAAGTGCGAGTCAGACTCGCCCATGAAGGGTTCCGTACCAGCAAGTACCATCATATAAAAGTTCTTGTAGTTCGTTGTAACTTTCATCGATGTTTTATACTAGTGTATTGATTGGATGAAAGGTATATTGCGTGTTACGATTTATGACGTATTAAAAAAAACTACTCACTAGATCTCGTTCAAAACAATTTTCGTTGGTAGTTTACATGGTAATGTACAACATATATTTTTTTTAGTTTTATCACTCTCTTATTTTAGAAGTTAGAGGGGGGGGGACACACATTTTTCCACTTTGGAAGTGTCTCTCGCGCAAACTACTCAGTTTAGAAAAAAATGAAATTAGAAACCTCAACATGATTTTTGAAGACCTATCCATAGATACCCCACACGTATACGTTTGATGAAAAAAAAAATTTTAAGTTTCAGTTCCAAGTATGGGGATCCCCAAAATGTATTGTTTTTTTTCTATTTTTATGTAAAAATCTTAATGCGGTTCACAGAATACATCGACTGACCAAATTTCAAAAGTATAGCTCTTATAGTTTCGGAAATAATTGGCTGTGACATACGGACGGACAGACAGACAGACAGACAGACAGACAGACAGACAGATAGACAGACAGACAGACAGACAGACTTGACGAATCTATAAGGGTTCCGTTTTTTGCCATTTGGCTACGGAACCCTAAAAAGCGTCCAAGTGCGAGTTAAACTTGCCCATGAACGGTTCCGTAGCAGCAAGTAACATCATATAAAAGTTCTTGTAGTTCGCTTTAACTTTGATCGATGTTTTAATAATAGTATATTGATTGAATGAAAGGTAAATTGCGGTTTACGATTTAGGGCGCATTAAAAAAAACTACTTCCTAGATATAATTCAAACTAATTTTCGGTGGAAGTTTGCATGGTAATGTACATCATATATTTTTAGTTTTATAATTATCTTATTGTAGAAGTAACATTTTACCACTTTAAAAGCGCCTCTCGCGCAAGCTATTCAGTTTAGAAAACAAAATATAGATTAGAAACCTCAATATCATATTTGATATTGAGGTTTCTAATCAATATCAGTTTCAGTTCTAAGTATGAGGAATTTTTTTTTTCTATTTTTGTGCAGTTCACAGAATACATCTACTCGTACTTACCAAGTTTCAATAGTATAGTTCTGTGGCTGCGACATTTGGACGGATAGACGGACAGACAGACATGACGAATCTATAAGGATTCCGTTTGTTGTTGTCCGGCTTTGTTAGTTTGCCAATTGGCTACGGAACCCTAAAAAGTCAAACAAGCTGTAAGCCCTCTCAGAATACTTACAAACGTCTATTTTAAGAACACCAAGAAATATAATAATTTGAACATTATTTACGAAATCCAAAGAATTATTTTGCCTTTCTTTTTAATTATCTTGGATTATTATAAGTCTTGCGTAGTATAACAAATCAATGCAAAGAGAAAGAAAACTTGAAACCAACCCTATACCAACCCGTCTGGCCAACGTGGTATGAAAAGCCTATGTCCAGCAGTGGACTGTTGAAGGCTGTTGATGATGATGATGATGTTGATGATTATAAGTCTAGCCAAATGTATGTATGCTTTTAACTCTGATATCCTTTACTCATATCGTGTATGGCAGCAATCTATAATCTTTGAAATATTAACTGAAAATTCAATACCATCGCTATACTTAAATGTTTTCGCTGAATAACTTCAAAATATAATTGAAAATAAATGTTAAATCTGTTTGTTTAAGAATTTGTCTATAATCATTTAAATAATTTGGAAAAAATTCGAAACTTTCAATGGATGGGGCTTTGTTTGCATTAATATACTATAATGAAACACGGTGGGATATGGTATCTGGCATATGATTAGAATTCAATTCGCAGTATTATGATGAAAGTTTAATGACTCTTCACAACATTTTACTTCTGAGCACAAAGGGATGCAATCCCAAGGGTAGAATCAGCTACATTGAAGGGTAGCTCTTGATATTACGTGGTCTCCGCCCCATACATAATATATGCATTATCTTAGCTTCACAAATTGCTTTGACGTGACGAAACGTGTTTTATTGCTTGTTCTTGTCTACTCAGTGTATTGTTGTACAATCAGATTCGAGATGTTTTTGAATGGCAATGCGTGTGTAATGGACATCTAACTTTCGTCAAGCTCTGTAATAAAAATATTATACTAACTTTTACACAAGTTTTCTATCACGTAGCTTTAGAAATCTATACAAATACATAAAATCAGAGTGTCTGTACTGTATGTAAAATGAATAGATCACTTTTTTACTAAAGCCAATCGAAGTATATACGTGGTAACTAACATTAAAAAAAAATTGGACAAGTGCGCGTCAGGCAACGCATGGAATAGGGTTCCGTAGTCACCCATAATGGCAAGTAGATTTAAAATCGTGTCCAATAGACTATTGTTATGTTAACTTATTGTGTTTTTATTTTTGTATAAAGTTTTCCAAATGAGTGCATTTCACTAGCTGTAAACTTCAAAAATAAAAAAGTAATCAAAACCTTGAAAGTTCAATATATGGCCTATTATCATGAATTTCATCAGATTTAGCCGTTTAGCTTTTAGAACTTTGATTTTTTTAGAAAAAAAAGGCGTTTTCAAGTTGAATACTCATAAACGGATACCTAAATCGCAAAATTGTTCTAAAAACCTCATAATGTTTTTGGAAGACCTATCTAATGATACCTCACACGATGGGTGCGAGATAATCATCCCCACTTTACACGTAGCGGAGGTACCCCAAATAAAAATATTTTTCATTATTTTATTGTAGCACTTTGTTGGTTAATTATAACACGAATTCTTGCAAAGTTTCATCTTTCTAGCACTAACCGTTTCGGCGTTAGGTCGAGGACGGACGGACGGATATGGCGAATCTATAGGGGTTCCGAGTCATAAACGAGTTTTAAAAAAAATTGTCCGTCTGTCTGTTTATTCCGATTAATCTCTGTAATATGTTGACCGATTTGGACGGGACTTTCACTGACAGAAAGCAGAAAGTGAAAATGACACAAGCAGTAAAGTAGGCTAAATGTTTTTGGACTAGCTCCGTTCCGCGACTTTACTCACGATTTATAGTAATAGCAGCGTTAACACTTCGGGACTCACCGAGCAAAAAATAAATAAATATTTGAGACATCCGACGCAACGTCATGTAGTCCCAAACTAAGCAGAACTTTACTATTGGTACTAGGTAAATGATAGAAATACATAATAGAAAACACTCAAACTCCGAAACAAATGTTTGCAGAACATACGAGTACAAACATTCGGTTCGACCCGGGAATCGAACCCTAGACCTCAGCCAGCCAGCATCAACCCAGCATCAAATACACTTTAAAGAATGTTTATTTAATTGTGAGATCAACTTTAATTCCGATCCTCATTTTTCATCAATATCAGCGTAATATAAGCGTGGTATAGGTATAAATAAATAGAAATCTGGAACCGTAACCGTAACCATAGCTCTGTAGACATTTTATAGGAAAATAAGAGGTATTAATTTGAATTTCAATAAATTCTTCTATTTCAAAATAGTTTTGTAAATATGTTTAAAAAGCCGGATGAAAAACTGATATTTTGAGAATGATAATTGGCAGAATCGTATTTATAACAAAAAAGCAATAAAAAAAATGATCTGTTTGTTCTGGGTAATCTGTGGAACGGCTGGACCGACTCGACTTTGACGTGACTGTCACTAGCTGGTCATTTATGGACTTTGCCTAGCTTCGCCCCGCGACCTTACTAACAACAACAACAGCGGGTAACACTGCGGGACTCAGCTAGTACTTAATAAAATAAAAGGAAAAATATTAATGCGAGGAACTACTCTAAAAGTAATTCAAGATCAACCGGTATTAGGAAAACACCATTTATTAGTTTTACTTTTAGAAGTTTGACTCATTTTTTAAATGGAATGGAATGGGGCTTAATATGGAATCTTTAGTTGTGGATAGTAACTAGTAACTCGCTATAATAAACTACCATCACTCAAATATTTAACATGCTACACTTTATTCAAAAGTTTTATTTAATAAAATCCAATGAGTCCGCGACTGGCTCAAGCACTGAGGTTTCCGTACAAAGATGTGTATTGAGATATAGTTTCTCGAATGTTAGTTGTTTTTCGAAACAGTAATTTACTTTACATATTTCAATTTATGTACTCAAGATTTGACTTATTTTTGTAATAATAACGTGCTAATTTTAAGGAAGCATTCAAGGACACTTAAAAATTAATATGTTTTGCGTTTCATCAAAACCTGAATAAAGTTAGGTTTTGTTTGAGTTAAAAAATGGGTTAAAATATAATTTTTCAATAGTCTATTTCTGACCCGCTTTTTCATATTTATTTTAAGGGAAACAATTATTTCATGCATTGTTTTTGTGAAACTTTAACCGTTTACTCAGCGCAAAAAGGGATAATTTTTTCCCCGCCTTTGAAACATTATTGAATAATACTCTGCTCTTTTTGGTTGTAGCATGACGATCTTTAGTCTACATCTTCCTCGATAACTAGGCTATCTAGTATTAAAGAATATTTCAAATCGGAACAAGTACTTCCTGATAATAGCCCGTACAACCGAACAAAGAAACAACACTTCAGTTTCATCAAGTAAAGTATAAATGATTACTACACTAATAAAATAACATATAAGATCTGGAACTTTATTATAATTATGTCCTCAAACATAGCTGTAACTCACCGAAATATATTTTTACACTTACTTTCATTACATTACAAATATTGTGGTTACCTTGTGTATAAAGGACAAGCGTTACGTCATGGTACATACACACAACATATTTTCTTCTTTTTTAGACGCAGGGCCAGTTACAATTTTATAATGTTATCGTTATTTTGAGTACATAAAAAACCAGATATTAGAAATATTAGAGTGGGACGATGCTAGTCTAAAACAGAGAGCTTAGCTTCTTCTGATATCATCAGCTATCTCTTAGTAAAAGTTGTCAGAATCAGTCCAGCCGTTCCAGAAATATTCCGGAACAAACAGACTCAATAATAAAATTTTGTTTTGATGTAAAGTAACTTGTTTTATATAAATTCAAAGCCTACTGTAGCGGATCCTAGTAAATTTATATGTATTATTATGTTAATATTGTGATTTGTTTCCTTTGTCTGTGTTCGAATATATTCAGTTAAGTGGGCGACAGATAATGCATATAAAATGATCATTTAATAACCATATAATGACCATGATAGAATCCACCATAATATCGTCACAGATTAATAAATAGTTATATGGTTTTAGATTGTCGATACTTGGACAAACCCAGCTTCCAAATTAACCAAAAAAAGGCAAAGATGCGGTGTAAGCACGTATTAATTAACATACATGTATAACACTACTCTCCAGCTGTTAAGCACAACAACCATAAGCATGTTTGAACGAGCGTTTCAACCGCAATACGCTACGCGGTGACCGGACGCGCCACTGCAAAATGAGCTTATTTAGATTACGGCTACCTTAGAGTATACATAAACGGCTACACACCACGCAACAGCAGGGAACGTTCATGCTTTGATGCCCATGTACATTTTTAGGGTTCCGTAGCCGAATGGCAAAAAACAGAACCCTTATAGATTCGTCATGTCTGTCTGTCTGTCTGTTCGTCCGTATGTCACAGCCACTTTTTTCCGAAACCATAAGAACTATACTTTTGAAACTTGGTAAGTAGGTGTAATCTGTGAACCGCATTAAGATTTTCACATAAAATAGAAAAAAAAACAATACATTTTGGGGGTCCCCATACTTGGAACTGAAACTCAAAAAATTTTTTTTCATCAAACCCATACGTGTGGGGTATCTATAGATAGGTGTTTAAAAATGATATTGAGGTTTCTAATATCATTTTTTTCTAAACTGAATAGTTTGCGCGAAAGACACTACCAAAGTGGAAAAAAGTGTGTCCCCCCCCCGTAACTTCTAAAATAAGAGAGTGATAAAACTCAAAAAAATATATGTTGTACATTACCATGCAAACTACCAACAAAAATTGGTTTGAACGAAATCTAGTAAGTAGTTTTTTTTTAATACGTCATAAATCGTAAACCGCAATTTACCTTTCATTCAATCAATTCCCTATTTTAAAAACATCGATCAAAGTTACAAACGAACTACAAGAATTTTTATATGATGTTACTTGCTGATACGGAACCCTTCATGGGCGAGCCCGACTCGCACTTGGCCGCTTTTTAATGTAGCCTTGCTACTATTTAGAGCCTTTTAATTCAGTAACACACTCCGTGGATTGTTCAAAATGTACTTTTTTTAAATGGTAGTAATCCTTATAGCCTGTATTTTTTTATTGCCCCCCATTTATCAAAATATATTTTAAACATGACTAAACGATATGGATCGTACTATACTTATATTCTTGTCACTGTTCGAATAAGCTAAGCTTGTTACGTATCCCTAATCATTTCGCACGGCACTTGAAGATGTGAAATATGATGACGTGCGGCCCTTAACGTTTCACATGGGATTTGAGGTCCTTTAGTGCGGGTTATCTGAAAGTGCAACATGATGACGACGTTGTACATCAAACATACGTATTGAACTATTTTTAGATTCAGATTCATTCCTGTTTCACACTTTAAGACGGAATCACCTGTACATATTTATTGTAGTTAAAAATTAGTTCATACTTAATTCAATTTAATTTATATAAATCAAGTAAGTTTCTTTTGGAATCCTCCTGATTGCGGCAGAAAATAATTATTAGCGTAATTAGCTGTCATTTGTAACTATGATGGAATATTTGTGTTGCTCTTTTTTACTACTTTTTTAGGGTTCCGTAGCCAAATGGCAAAAAACGGAACCCTTATAGATTCGTCAAGTCTGTCTGTCTGTCTGTCTGTCTGTCTGTCTGTCTGTCTGTCTGTCCGTCCGTATGTCACAGCCAATTCTTTCCGAAACTATACGGGCTATACTGTTGAAATTTGGTCAGTCGATGTATTCTGTGAACCGCATTAAGATTTTTACAAAAATTTAGAAAAAAAGCAATACATTTTGGGGGTCCCCATACTTGGAACTGAAACTCAAAATTTTTTTTTTCATCAAACCTATACGTGTGGGGTATCTATGGATAGGTGTTCAAAAATGATGTTGAGGTTTCTAATATCATTTTTTTCTAAACTGAATAGTTTGCGCGAGAGACACTTCCAAAGTGGAAAAATGTGTGTCCCCCCCCCTCTAACTTCTAAAATAAGAGAGTGATAAAACTAGAAAAAATATATGTTATACATTACCATGTAAACTACCAACGAAAATTGGTTTGAACAAGATCTAGTGAGTAGTTTTTTTTTAATACGTCATAAATCGTTACACGCAATTTACCTTTCATCCAGTCAATACACTAGTATAAAAACATCGATTAAAGTTACAACGAACTACAAGAACTTTTATATGATGTTACTTGCTGATACGGAACCCTTCATGGGCGAGTCCGACTCGCACTTGGCTACTTTTTTATATTTAGACCTTATTATATCTTATATCGTTTATTTCAACGATAATACCTGATAATTTTTTACAACTGGAGGGTGACTGGTAGGAGAATAAAGTTTCCGATCCTTTGTTTGTTATTGTCTTTTCATTAACTATAATAATCCCACGAGTGGGGGAGAACTAAAAGGTCCTTTAGTTCAGAGCAGAGATCACCCAATACCCGGGCAAGCGAAATTTTTAACCTAATTGGCCGCTGACGGGAATGCTCTGCAACATCGCCAGCGTTTCCAGGGTGCACCACGGGGAGGTTTTCTAGCCACTTGTACCTCCTAGTTTAAGCTACCATTGTATGTTACTATTCTGGTGCACAAAGAGAATATTAATATTATTATTTTGTGATTACTATTCATCTAGAGAACAAGTAACTCATACTAATACCAGTAACTAATACGTAATACTTCGAAATGTATTCAACCCTAGCGTCATATTAATGCAAATTATATTCAATTTGATATAAGTTTTAAAACACGAATATTTGGTCTACGAACTCAATAACAATAATGAAAATGTTAAAATACCTCTGAATTAAGGCTAATTATCGTAAAGTAAATGTAACGGTTGAGGCTAACGATAACAAAGACCCAATTTCCAGAAATATTCTTAATTTACACATGAAGCGATAGAATAGCAATCATCCACAATAATTGTTACATTAACATCATCATCCTATCGCAGTTCACAGCTGGACACAGGCGTCTCCTATTGCACGTCACTTAGTTTGATCCTCGGCTACTCGCATCGCTCGCATAGCTCCTACCAGCCGTCCATAACCTAGCCTGTAGACGTTCTACACTCCGTTTGCCGAGATGCAAAACACAAATTATCCTAACAGTATATCCAAACAATGTTTATATGTTTACGTTTAGGTATAGATGGTATCTGAAGCATCCGTATTGGCTAAGAGACTCCAAGCTTTTGAATGTTATGAGTTATGGTGACAAATGTAGGTTATCATTGTTCAAATCATATTTTTATTATATAAACATTAATATATCCAAACATACTTTTGTCTTTGACGTGTTTTCTCTAAATTAGTCCGCTTTTGAATATTAATATGGTAAATAAGTGCTTTTACCGCATAAATATTCAAATAAGTTATACAAAGTACAGGGATTAGGTCTAAATGAAGATGGATTATGTTATTATCATAATGCGGTATGTTTTATTGACATAAAGATTAAGCTACTTAATATTAGGTAAGTTAAAATGTTTATCACGTGTTAGTTAGAGTCAGAATTAGCAAGGGTAACGTGAGTACGTCGTAAACACAAAAGCTACCCTGCCCATCCATCCTTGTAAGTTAGCATTATGTTGAACATATAAGACTTTTGTGTACACATCTACAATAATCTGCAAAATAGATTTAACATATTTACATCATGTATTGTATCAATAATGTAATAATAAGTACAATAATAAGAAAACATATCAACATCCCATAATTTCCCACAGCTGGCCTAGGTCGCTCTCTCACGAGAGGGTTAATGCCATACATCCCCACGCCCGCCCAGTGCACTGACTGACAGTACAGTGACGGACTGGCAAGACACGTAGCTACGTAATCTTGCTGTTGGATGTTTTTAAGCCGCCCGAAGGCGACTGCTATCTAAGCTTCACGACTGCTATCTTATGATAGCAACCGGGACCGACTGCTTAACATGACATCCGAATCACTGAAACGCTCGTAACATATCATGTCCCAAGCGGACACAAACGGATCTAGGTCTGACCCCGTCGTCGTTGATTACCCTCGGTGATTGTTTCCAATCATCTAAGGCCAGTTGGCTTTGAGGGATAGGATTAGGAATTTTTAAAAGATTTTATGAAGAAAATCTATCTGTTATAGTTCGACCATAAGCATCATTTAAAATCGCAAAATTTATCATTCCCGTGTTGTCCATTTTCGGTCCATAATAAAACGAGAATGGGTGAAGATTAGATCTCTGCCCGAATTTGAGTGTAAATGTATACATTATTAGTTATCTAATAAATAAATTTCACACACATTAACTACTTTCTGAAATAAGAAGAAACACCATTAATCTCTAAACGTGATATCTCCCTGAGGAAAAACTGGCATGCATTTCACTTTACAACTGAATACTTTCTGTAAAGGATTTAACTGGCTTGTAAAAATATATTGAATGGATGGATATCACTAAGTAAGCGTCAAACATTCTTCTAACAATACCATTGTTATATATGATAAGTTCAGATTGATAAGAACGCCGACGAACGTTCATCTGACCGACATACAAAATTCTTCAAATGCTGTGCTATGTTATTTACATTTTTATTAAACAAATATATGCCTTTCACAGTTGAAATAAAACTCTATTTATTCGTTTTTTTTTATTTTTTTATTTAAAAAGACAACTCCCGGATTAGGAATATGAATTCCTGTGTCGCGGGGGACTTTACAAACACACATGAAACGGACACAAAGAACACCCAGACTCAGAACAACAATTTATGAATCACACAAAGTGTTATCCCACGTGGGATTCGAACCCGCGACACTTGGCGCAGTAGAGAGCGGCGTGGCGACCGCTTAAACCACCAACCGTGCAGTCGAAACATTTTAGTTTAACATTTTAGTTGGAAGTTTATTAAACACCGAACCAAACAATCATACTAACATTTGGTCCGACCCGGGAATCGAACCCGTTAATATAAAGCACTCTTAAGGTAATGGAATATACTTTATTAGACACCAAATACGGTTTTTTTACAGTTGAAAGTTTCTACTAGATATGTACAATCTACTAAATATATATAAATACATTCAATAAAAAATTCTGTTGGCTGTTGATTCTTAAATAATATCAACAGCCAACAGAAAATTATATTGAATGAATTTCTTTTTTGTATTAAATTACGCAGCATTGCTGCCACATGGTAAAAGTAAATTGAAACAAAAAACCAGTCTGTTTTTCATTTGAAGCGAATGTTTCAAATGGCTAAATTTAGTCGAGCGTTAACGACATGATGGTGGCCCAATTTTTTGAAAAATGAGGTGTCAAACTCTTCGTGAATGAGAAAACATTAGGTATTGTATAAAAACAAAAATGAAAAAAGCGGCCAAGTGCGTGTCAGGTCACGCACAGGAAAGGGTTCCTCAGTCACCCATAATGGTACGTGGATTTAAAATCGTATCCAATAGATAATTGTTATATTTACGTATTAATGCGTTATTTTTGTATTCCGTTTTCCAAGTGAACGCATTTTACAAGTTGACTGTATAACTCCTGAACTAACAAAGTCATCTAATCCGTTATAGTATTCCTTCAAAGTTCATTATATGGACCACCATCACGATTTTTTCCAGAGTTTTTGAGCCAGCTCTTTAGCTTTTAGAGGGGGTGGGCGCCCTTTTTTTTAAAATAGTTTTTTTTTTTTTTTCTTTTTTTTTTTTTTTTTTTTTATTTATTTATTTCAATTTACAATGACAATTTATACGTGGACATAATATTGTGGGTGAAGTTATGTCACCCTTGATAGGTTACAGAATAGCCTGTGGTAAGGGATAACAGTTCCTTTCCCCTTTGGGTGTAGAATTTGAGTTACTACTTAAACTACTAAGTGAAGTGTAGGGATTAACAAATGTGTGTGTGTGTGTGTGTGTGTGTGTGTGTGTGTGTGTGTGTGTTGTGTTGTGTTGTGTTGTGTATATGTGTGTGTGTGTGTGTGTGTGTGATAAGTAATATGAACAAACAAAATAATAATTTATTATGGCAAAATTCGTTCTGTTTCATCATACGTTTTATTTTTAAAATACGAGCAAAGCACCCTCTTGCATGTAAACTGCGATAACCCGTATATTGGATGTGTTGAGTTAATTTTATTATATAAGTAGGGTCCCAGGTAATAAAAAAATCGTTTAATGAAGGAGGCTCGAGGTTTTGGAATCACGCAGATGATGTCCTTTCGACGTTTCGTAATATTTTTATAAGGAGTGTTTTGATGTTGAAGGAGGGAAACATGCAAAATGAACAGCTGTCGCACGTTCAGAAGGTTACATTCATCGTACAGTATAGTTGTTGGAAACATTATGGGGCGAAATGTTGCTACTTTTAAAATAGCTCTGTGTGCTACTTCAAGTGGTTTCATAATAGTTTTAGCTGCGCCACCCCAGCAGGAAATACAATAGGTCACAACAGGTAAGCATAGGGCATAATATACTCTACGAATAATGAATTGGTTTGTTATATGCCGCAAGGTTTTAAATACGTAAATCAGTTTACGAACTCGGCCCACAAGTGTATTGATATGAAGCTTAAAATTCAGATACTGGTCAAGGATCACGCCTAAATATTTTATGTGTTCCACGGATGATAACGCTGGACAGTTACATACCAGCTGCGATGGAGTATTACAAGAATGGGCTTTAAGGGTTAGAGGAAATGGGGGTTGGGATATTGAACTAATGGAGAAAGTGACATACTTAGTTTTAGAAGTGTTTAACGTTAACATGTGTGACCGAAACCATGTCGAGGCGACATTTAAACCAAACTGTGCACTGCTTTCCAGTTCTGTCCACGTGTCAGCAACAAAAGTCAGTGCGGTATCATCTGCATAACACACAGTTCTACAGTTTGGTATTTTGATTTTACAGAGGTCATTAATAAACACGAGGAATAACGTGGGACCGAGTATGCTACCCTGTGGCACGCCGTAGTGTATTGGCAGCTCGTTGCTTAAGTGGTTACCAATTTTAACCACTTGTGATCGATTTGTCAGGTAGCTTTGAATTAGTGCAAGTTGTTTTCCTCTGACACCCATTTGTTCAAGTTTGAGTAAGAGTGTGGTCACGGGAACAGTGTCAAACGCCTTCGCAAGATCCAAGAATATTGTTAGAACTGTTATATATAGTGTTATATATAGTGCCCTTTAAAGTTGAATATCTCGCAAACAGATACATAAATCAAAAAATCGTCTGAGAAACTCGGTATTATTTTTAAAAGACTTATCTAATGATACCCCAAACGATGGGGTAAACGAGAAAAAAAATTATCCCCACTTTACATGTAAGGGAGGTACCTACCCCAAATAAAAATATTTTAAATAATTTTTTAGCACTTTATCGACGTAATTACAACACATATTCATGCAAAGTTTCATCGAAATAGCACTTACCGTTTGACGTGCTAGAACGGGACGACGGAAAGTGGACGGACGGACGGAACCCTTATAGATTCGTCATGTCTGTCTGTCTGTCTGTCCGTCCGTATGTCATAGCCATTTTTTTCCGAAACTATAAGAGCTATACTGTTGAAACTTAGTCAGTAGATGTATTCTGTGATTAATATTTTTACACAAAAATAGAAATAAAGCATACAATTTTGGGGGTCTGTAATACTGAGAACTGAAACTCAAAAATTTTTTTTCATCGAAACCATACGTGTATCGGGGTATCTATGGATAGGTCTTCAAAAATGATATTGAGGTTTCTAATATAATTTTTTTTTGAACTGAATAGCTTGCGCGAGAGACACTTCCAAAGTGGTAAAATGAGTCCCCCCCTGTAACTCCTAAACTAAGAGAATGATAAAACTAAAAAATATATGATGTACATTACCATGCAAACTTCCAACGAAACTTGGTTTGAACGAGATCTAGTTAGTAGTTTTTTTTTTATACGTCATAAATCATAAACAGCAATTTACATTTCTTTCAATCAAAACACTATTAATAAAACATCGATGAAAGTTACAACGAACTACAAAAACTTTTATATGATGTTACTTGCTGCTACGGAACCCTTCGTGGGCGAGTCCGACTCGCACTTGGCCGCTTTTTTCATTAGAATAGTGGTGCATATAGAGTAGATGGTTGATATCCGCCGTCGTATATCCGCTGTAATAGAAGCTGTTTATAAAATACTGAAAGCCTTTTTATACCTATCATTACGTAGCCGTAATTATAATACTAGAGCTCGTCATTACTAAGACGAAAATAGATATTTTCTTTTCAGGAAAGATATCAGTAAAAACGTTCATGCGGTGAAGGAATGGACCCTACAAAGACATATTAAGAGTCCCTCACATAAAATATGTACCTAATTTTGTAAACATGCTACATAGTAATAAAGTTTTTCTAGAGCTATTTGAGTTCTTTGGGTTATCTAGTTAATCTTATATACAAAATTCTGGCGTAACGGTGTTTGTAATTAAACTCTTCCGAAACGGCTCGACCGATTCTCATGCAATTTTGTGTGCATATCGGTTAGGTCTACGAATCGGCCAACATCTATTTTTCATACCTCAGGACGCGAGCGGAGCCACGGGCGTCGGCTAGTTAATTTATAAAACATCAAAATGTCATCCAGTTAACTATACCAGTGGTCGACAATTCCAACGCGCAGACCGTATGTGTAAATTGCAGTCTTATTGTTATGAATCCATGCGAATATTACAACTTCAAAAGGAACTCTGCTTGTCTGTCTGTTAAACTTTCACTGTATACATGAAACTTTGATTCTTGAGGAAATACATAAACTACTTTTTACAGCGATAAGGGATATACAAGAGGTTGGAACTTCCTGAATCAATTTTATCTGGACCTGGTGGAAATGGAATAGAAATTCATCGATTTCAGGAAGTTTTCGAATTCCCAAATCTCAGGATTGTGGAACAACGTCCGATATTTCACGTTGACCGAGACTGATCCTACTTCGCACATCTCGTCAAGACACACTAAAGCACGGTAAGCGGATGGGGAGTCCAGCGGGAATATAACTGCTTACCTAAGTTATGCAAGATAAAGTTTTGCGAGCGTTTCAGCTCCATAGTTTCGAATCCAAGCATAGTGCGGCTATCATTCGTCGAGGGGCGTTCGACGGTTTTGCGCCTGAGGGCCGTGACCGAACAGGCGGTGGGCACAGCGACGTGCTGTTGGCGGTGTCGTTGGAGATCGCCGACGCATTTAAAAGTATGCCATTCAACTGCATCAGGGCAGCACTCCACTACCACGGCAGACTACTTAGAGGAGTGTACCGTCATGTACGAGGACCGACAAGGAGTTCTGAGACGTCGGGCCATGTCGTGCGGTGTTCCACAGGGGTCTGGTGTTCCTCGGAACACTCCTGTGGAACATGGGATACGCCATGGGCCCCGTCGTGGGCCTCCCTCCGGTGCCTCCATTGAGGTCAACTCGGTCCTCGCACCGGTCCGGGCCCAGTTGAAGTATCTGGGCCTGACCCTTGACAGCTTCCTCCGAAGCTAATCGACACTGCATCCGGCCTTGGGGCGTCTTTTGCCCATTCTGGGCGGACCCAGTGTTGCGACGAGGCAGCTGTGTACAGCTGCCTCGTCGCTACACTGGCGTGTACGGGGGTTGTCCGGTCTATGGCAATCTACGGTGCACCGGTGTAGGCGGCAGCTCTGACCGCCCAGAATAGGGCGCAGCTCTGTCGTCCCCAGAGAACCCCTTCGGTTAGAGCCATACGCGGGTACCGTACCGTACCGTGTCTTGACTGGAACACCCCCGTGGGATTTGAAGGCGGTAGTGCTCGCCGAAGTTTATTGGCGAGTAGCTGACTACCGGGCGGAGAGTGGTTTTCGACCTCTGCTCAAGGACGTGGCGCGAGTGGCGCGAAGCCGCTGGTCGAACTACGATGGTTCGCTGGTCGATCAGGTTGGAGACTCCACGTGCTGGCTTCGCTGCCGTGGAGGCGCTCCAGCCGGTCATCCTCGAGTGGGCAGTGCGGTAGCACGGGACCTTTACCTTCCGACGCAGGTTTTTTCCGGGCATGGTTGCTTCGGGAAGTACTCGGTCGCCAGAAGGGTATTGAGTCCCGCCTGCCACCACTGCGACTGCAGTGAGGACTCGTCTCATCACACACTGGCGGTCTGCCCCGCATGGGCGACGAAGCGCCGGGCCCTCACTGCAGTCATCGGAGGAGATCTCTCGCTACCGGCCGTCGTTCGTTCCATGTTTTACCGCGGTTGCGACTTTCTACGAAGACGTCATCTCGCAAAAGAAGGCGGCTGAGAAGGCCCGGGAGGACGATCTCCACTCGGACCTGATCCGCCGCCGGCGAACCGGGCATCGGAGGCGCGAACACCTGCGCCTCATGCTGCCTAGAGTGCTGCCGCGGGTGGACGGGACAGGTTTTCCCTCATTTCGCATTAAATGACCAGCCACGTGGGGGTTGCGTCTGTGTGTGCCGGACGCCGCCCAAGAGAGGGTGTACAAAAGACGGAGCCCGCAACAGGAGCGGGCAAGCGCTAGGAGGAGTCCAGATGGCGATCTCAGCCTGGACTTCTCCTCCTCCTAAAAAGAGGAGCGCAAAGAGGGCACACCGTGTGGTTTTTAGTCGGTTCGAGTCCGACACACCGCCCCGCCGAATAAAAACCCCTGGCGGGATGACGGTACATGAAGATTATCCATACGAAAAAAAAAAGAACGATTTGACGTAGTTTATGTCTGAAGAACATGTGAGTGATGTTTTATTTGTAAACAGCGATCAAATTTTTTATGTTTTTGGTTGCTCGGTAGATCAATTTAAGACTTATGGAGACTTATAATTTTGAAATCGCTAAAAGAGTATAATTTATATTTAAAAACGTAGATAGTATACAATACAATCTCTACAACTTAATTAAAGAAAACATTTACGATGTGTAGTTGAAAGGTCAACACAAGAACTTAGAAGCCATTCTTTATTCATTATTTTATATACATATTGTCTTTATATTTGTCATATTATTATGAATATATTTTAAGGTTCACTCACTCTAACTTTTTTTATGTTTAAAATGAGATGAAATGTACACTATTTTCATTTAAATCTGTTGACTGTGTAACAAATGAAGAAAAAGCTACCAACTATCCAATTGAATTTTTAATCGGCCGGGATATGTCTGGCTTACCACCGCATAATTTACGACTAAAGGATAAACAAACAGAGTTGTCCGACGGAACGCGTTTGGTAGTAAGTAAATTGTAGTAAGGAAATGCTTTTCGCACCATACCCTTCGTGGGGTAAACGAAGGACGTGTGTGGGACTCCTAGAGGGATCGGTTTACCCACTAAACCCCGCGGCGGCCTACCTAGGCCGTTGGAAGGAACACTAGGAACGCATCAGCGGCTTCTGGAGCCCTCCCCCTGCCTTACCCCACGACTGGGGTACACCCCGGCGTGATTATTCTCACCCCTAAGCAGGACGCTGTCACGCCTCTCACCACTCCACGCAGTAAGAGGCGCAATACCGAACCGTCGTAGACGACACCGAGTGAGATCACTATCCTACCTTATTAAACAATTAACCAATATGAATGACAAAATTACAAACTACATCATATTGTTTATCTGACTCAATTGCGTTCCAGACCTTATATTTTTGTCAAACCAATTTCCTTTCGCCTTCATTATTTGATATTTTGGAATATGGTCTTTTTACACGTGAGATGGGTGGACAAAAATTTATATTGCTTGACATATTATCTTTCTTCTTTTTAATTTATATAAATCAATATTTACATATACTTTTATTGATAACCTTCAGTAACCTTGCGGTCGATCAAAAGTATACACTTACCGGCTTACTGAGAAGATACGACCAGACATATCAAAAAAATGCTTGGCGAAAAGTAAATACAATACGTCCGAGCAACGGATGCGGCGAACCTAGAAAAATACTTGACTAAAATAAAATACTTAACCTAGAAAAGTACTTGAGATATATCTCCAATAAGATGTGTATATAGAAATGCACAACGCCAACATATTCAGTCTTTTGAAGAAAATCCTGCAAAGGTCTGAAAATATGTAAGAACATTGGGAGTCGGGAAGTCTCATTGATTTACTTATTAAACATTTCTCTACTGCGCCTGACATTAATGTCAATACTGAAGCTGTAAGACATATTTCCTCTATCTCAGCTCCATATCTAACTATTATCGTACCTTACGTCTTTATTAATAGTTTGCTTGGGATGTTAAGAAGACCTTTCTAACAATTTCATCGAACGCAATCGGAAGTGACTACATCAGCCGATGATATTTTTACTGAATCCTATCCATGCTGTGCAATATCTTGAATAACTCTGTGTTAAGTGGTGTTTTTCCGTCTGCACGCAAAGATGCTCAAACACGAGTGTTTTTATTTTTCATATTGTTTTTTTATTTTTTATAATGTATGTATGTACTTATACATACCAATATGTATAATTATGTATGTATATTGTATGTATGGAGTATACTCTTTAGCAAAATATAATAATTGCATCGTCAACTACCACTATCTCTCCTAACTTTTTGGTAAATCCTAAGGTTGCCTGGAAAAGATTACTTTTACACAACGCGCACACTAGGTTACATGCGACAGCGACAGTTCGATGTCTTGACGCGACGACAGGCTGCGGCCGACAAATTTTATACAATTTGCTTTAAGACCCGTACACTAGGCGTCAGAGACGCCCGAAGAAACAAAGACGCAGCGTCTTGTCACGGTGATAAGACGCGGCGACAAGTCGCCCAGTCTGCGATGGCTGGATGGCTGTTAGTAATAAGGCCACCCTTTGTACATTAAATATAAGTCATTTTTGTTGTCTACTGTTAATCTGTAATACGGTGTACAAAACAAGAGTTTTACCATCTACATAGATAGACGATAACTAGATACCATAGTTTTAATTTAGGTATCCGTTAGCGATTTATATAACTTTAAAGGACATTTTTTGGACCTCCCTCCCCAAATATATTTTTTTTGCATGATTTTATTAGCACTTTGTAGACGTTATAGAAACACATATTCATGCTAAGTTTCATCTTTCTAGCACTAACTATTTGATAAGTAAGTTGAGGAAGGACGGACGGACGGTCATGATGAATCTATAAGGGTTCCGAGTCATGAACTACGGTACCCTGAAATATTGTGTTGATTCCTAGTTGTGTGTAGTGAAGACCACTAAGTAAAATTTAAAATACACAACAAGATAAAATGTACACATAAATGAATGTCGTCACTAGTGTAGGTTCATAGTTATTTACATGAGCGACAATTAAGACATTATGCTACACTTCACGATCTGTCACCAACGTCAACAGTGCCGCGTTAATAAATTCTGTCCTCGCTCTACGAGTACTTTGAATCAAGAGGCCGTTGAATCCAATTTCATTCGCTTTATACTTATATTATTATGTTATGTACTGTTACTTGACCTTAAATTGAATTAACAATTTCGTAGTCGTCTTTTCTTCTGAAATTGAATGGCGTCTATTTCTCTTTCTGTCGATTGTAACGAAAAACCCAAGCCTTCATAAATAACTAAATTATTTACGTTAGATCACTGAGGGTTGAGTGAAATAAAAAGCTGATAAAGAGTTCTTTCATACCAACTTGAAAAGAAAGAATTGTTCAAATCAAATCAGTAGTTCCTGAGATAAGCGCGTTCAAACAAACCAACAAATTCTTTAATATTAGTAAAAAATAACGTTTAAGTTTAAATAATGTTAACTTGGCTAGCAAAGCTTGGCTATGTTATAATATTAATAAATGTATTTTTTATATTTATATATTTAAAAATGTAATTAATATGTTTATTGACTTGAATAAAGAGAATAATAATAATAATATAATAATAATATTTGAACTTCATGTTATTTTACATAATGTTTCTTTGAGCAGTAACGGCATGAAAGTGAAGCAAAGTAACAAAGTCGCATTCATCCTGGTCCGTTTGATGTCCTATTTCCAACTAACTTTTTTTGGCATCTTTCACTTTATTCTTACGAACTACAAAAACAGTAGTAAATAACAAACAAAATGGGAGCAGCCCTAATGTTCGACGATGAGGTCCGTAAATTGTAATAAAAAAATATTCTAATAAATAAAAACTTAACAATGATAACAAGGGTCAAATTACGCGTATTTACAATAACAAAATTATTTTAGCTGGCAACACTGTTAAGTGTCTGAAGGTAAGACATTGACGCAACACCGCGCATCGGCGCGTGCGACCGTTGACCGCAGAGCTGGGAATCATTGACACTTTAAAATAATGATAACACGATTGACTTATTAATTTTAGTCGATTACTCTCATAACTGCCTCGTTGGTCTAGTGGTTAACGTATGCGACTGCTAATCAAAAGGTCTCGGGTTCAAATCCCGGGTCGGGCCAAAAAGTGTTTTTCGGATTTTCTTAGGAAATTCCTAACAGCTGCCCGGAGTTTGGAAGTTTGGCGGCTCCCTTAGGGTTGCGGAGGTCCGATACCAGTCGCTCCGTGGAGAAACTGAAATTCATGTAAAACCGGTTGAACTAGTAGCCGACCCCAAATAAAACTTGGGAACAAAGGCTAGGAGGATGAGTCGATTACTCTCATGTATGACAGCCTCGCGAGCCTATGCCTCAGTCGGTGTAGAGGTGGCTCGGGGTTGTTCGGGCGCACGTTACCTCGGCCGAGGCACGCTCGGCCGAGGCCGAATTAAATTATATTTGGAAAGCTACAAAAATAGGAAAAAATACATTTCGAAAAAGTGTAACGCTTATAGCCGAGTGGCCTTAGGTGATTGGAAACAATCACCGAGGGTCAGCTACGACGGCGGGGTCAGTATCTAGATGGGTGACCGTTTGTGGCACGATATGTTTTATGCGTTTCCGTGATTAAGAGGTTACGTTAAGCAGTCGGTACCGATTGTAATCATAAGATGGCAGTCGTGAAGCTTAGTTGGAGGCCTACGGGCGGCTCAAAAACATCCATTGGCAAGATTACGTAGCGAAAATATGTCCCCAAATAGCTGTACACTGTTTGTACAGTTATTTACAAACTAAATCTTCTAGAGTTAATGTACAAAATAAAACAATATACCGAATGCTATATTTGAACAAGAAAATGGCTCAGTACTACTTACGGAGCTAATATATATTTTTAAATGTTGATTGTAACGGAACTCATCTTAGGAATCTCAGATTATTCAGTTAAAAGCGTGTGAAAGCATCTCTGAATTATTTAAAGCATCCCTTCAACAGACGCGGAGGTAAACGGTTTTATATAAGTATGTTTCTTTGGGTCCTTGTGATTGCTTCCGCTTTCAATCTGTTTATTCATAAATATAGAATTTGAACATGGACTTCTTCTTAGCGTTTCGATAATAAACGTTACGTGATACGTCTCGTAAAAAATATATTTATTCAGTTCAGAACGCTGCCACTTTCAATAAACATGGACTGAGAAACTGAAAATATTTGATACAATTAAAATTGCACCTGACTACGAATCTCAAATGTTGTCGAACTATCTATGTCGATTATTATGTGTTCATGCTTATTCTTATCATCAAATCGTCATTGTGAATTAGGCGGAAAGAATTAACTTTTAATCATTATGCTACTGCTCTACCTGCGCCTTAACGCGTCAATTAGCGCGCTAATATAGGCGCTACGCAGATGTGGCCATCGTTAAAAGTTAAAAGCTAATGGCATTACCAATGCCGTTAAACGTTAAGCGATAACTCGAGTGTCAGTTTTTTGGACACATCAAAGGGTTTTAGCGCGTAGCTTAGCGCGCTAATTGATGTTGGCTACATTAACGCCGTCTCATTCTATCGGACGCGCTCGCATAGCAAGGACGAGTGCACTTTGTTTTAGGCGGGAACTACATTTAGGTACGAGAACAACAATGGATTGGTTGAACGAAAAGGCGTTAGTTTAGAGCTATTGCAATAAGAGCCGTGTCTTTGGAATCCAAAGCTGCAATCCCATAAAAATCGCCGACGATGTATATGAATCATCCACTATCTTATTGTTTTCGTTCTTCTTCCTTTTTAAATTACATAAAATAATTTATGAGGCTCATTATCACAACTAGTTTAGCTGCTTTAGGCTTCATTGTGAATGTTGTGTGTTAACGCGTTAATTGACGAGGAATTACGTCTTAACGGCATTGTAACCTTAACGTAGCTAACGCGCATTTTAACGCGTTAACTAACGCGTAGTTCGCCATTAACATTAACGCTAACGCAGATGGAGCAGTAGCTTTAATCTAAAACCTCATAAAGTACTACCATTCAGAATACATTTGTTCGTATATCAAGTAAGTTTACTCCGCCGTATAGCGATTGACAATGAAACACTTTCAATCGTGTGGACTTTAAAGGTAGCAGAACTACGCGGATTCCAGCACAAACGGACCGGCTCAACAGGGACAGTACTACAGTGACAGCATTTAGCTGTCGTGCTTCGTCGGTGAGTGCGTGAGTTGGTGAAATCGGAGGTCCAATGATGCAGAAGCATTTATATGTAAAAAGAATTGGTCAAGTGCATGTCAGGCAACGCATAGAATAGGGTTCCGTTACCATACATAGTACACGTAGATTTAAAATCATTTTCAATAGATAATTGTTATGCTTGTACGAAGTTTTCCAAATACTTAAGCGTATTTTACAAGTTAGAGGCCTAGCTTGTAAAATACACTTATTTGGAATGGAAAACTTATTTAGATAACTCCTGAACTAACAAAGTCATCTAAGCCGTTAAAGTTTTCCTTTAAAGTTCGTCATATGGACTACAATCGTGTTTTTTTTTTTCAAATTTTTCGAGCCAGTCGTTTAGCTTTTAGAGGGGGAACCCTTGTTTTTATAAAATACTGGCCTTCAAAGTTGTACTTAGATACCTCTCAACATTTAAAACTACCTGACCCGGCGAACTTCGTACCGCCTTAGAATATTAATTCATAATAAAGTATTGTGATAAGTTAATAACTGATAGTGACAAATCGACAGCAGCGCCAACTAACACGCCTCGGCCGGTACCGTCAGAATTGCTTTGTTCCTGCCTTTCAAATCTGTAATATCTTCAAAAGTATTAATTTAAATTACATACTGTAAAGCGCCATTTTAAACTATATTAAATACACAATGTATTTAAGGTACTTAATTGGATAAGAAATAATACTGTGTTGCCTATAATCGCTTCGTAAATAAACCATTATTTCTCGTAAAAATAAAACATAAAAAAATGGTTATTGTGGGTTATCCCTAAGAGATAGACATATACCATCGCGGACTTTTTTGTAGATCTTTTTAAGATGTACAATACTGTAGTACATTATTTTGATCTATCTCGTAGCGTACAGCTAGCGTTTGCAATGTAAGCTTAAAAAAATGGTATTTTTTACGACTTTAAAATTATATCTACTATATAATGCTTGTATTATACATAAAAACCTTCCTTTTGAATCACTCTATCTATTAATTCACCCTGAATGAATGTATGTATTGTATTGTATTGTATTGTATGTATGAATTGAGAAAGTTTGAAAATAATGAAAACGGCCAGCACTACCAAATGAATCGAATTTATGTCTCTCCTATTAATTTTTAAGTGAAATGTTGCTCCATTTGATGACTGCTGTTGCCGGAAAATGAGACAAATAAAGAAACTGTAATTAATGTTTCGCAACGAGTGATAGCCGTGAGAACGTCGGTTGAGAGAACAACCCTATGTTTCTCTTGGGAGCCCTCGAAATCAACTAAGAAATTACCTCAGGGATGAGAGGCGATACGCAACCTAACCCTTGTTTTTATAACCGCAATCACCAGCCCCTTTCACAAGCATTGTGATAAATGATTACTAAACATTAAATAATAACTTTACTGGCTGAATAAACTACGATTAGGTACTCACAAAAATGCATAGTGATACCAGCTTGAGAAATCGGTTTTTAAAGACTGCCTTGTTGGTCTAGTGTTTAGCGTATGCGATTGATGATCAAGAAGTCTCGGGTTCGATTCCCGAGTCAGACTAAATTTATTGTATAAGTATTCTGAAAATATTTGTTTTGAAGTTTTCTATATATAAAGTAGGTATATGTATTTACAAAACAAAAGTTTATGCATTTGTATCAGTTTTCTAGTAGTACCCATAATACAAGTTTTGCTTAGTTTGCGACTAGATGGCGCTGTGTGTAAGATGTCCGAAATATATTTACATTTATTTATTTATATTTATAAAACAGGCATCAGGCATCGCTAATAAATTGTAGGGGATAATCGATAATTAAATTAAAATAATAGGCAGTCACAGTTGACTCACACACATAGTAAGTCAGTCAATCTCACATTTCACAAAGGCACAAATTATTCATTCATGTAATTTTTATGCCATTCGCAAAATATTTCAAAATGTTCTTTAACGTAGGGAGTAGGTAGGTATTTACCTGTAATCACAAACTTAGACCCGAATCATTGATATTGTGGAAGAACTTTGTCGTGGAAACGTATGATATAATTGATATAATAGACATTCTTAATGCGTATACCCATTCCGATTTCGGAAGAGTGTGATATTTGTGGTAGCTATGGTACCGCTTGTTTAACTCGACAAACTTACTTTAACTCGACAAAAACTAAATAAGAAGAAGCCTATTAATTATTTATTGATTACTTAAGCCTCGTTCCACTCTGCTTAATTTTTTACATTTATAAACTGCATAAATCATACTTGAATTACAATATTTTATGGAAAATTTTATGGCTATTAAGGAAGGACGTTGTAAATAGATATAAAAAAAGAAAAAAGAAATTGTGTTTGTTATTACGCAAAAAACATTCAGGAGTTGTTCCACGTTCCAAATAAACTCCGGTATATGTGCAGATTCAGCAAGTAAAGGGTCATGTCAACACAACACAATCTTAGCCTAAACATTATCTCTGAAACTGACAGAAACGGAGAAATGTCGACATTGAGCACCTCGTAGATCGCTCCCTTATAGTCACATATTTAGAACGTTTAACGTACACAGTAGAAACAGAGAATAAGCAGAGAGTACAGTATGAAAATCTCCTCAAATTATTATAAGTATACTAGCTGCGCCCCGCGGTGTAACCCGCGTATAACATTATGGTTGCTATGCAAGTGTGTTATGCATGGCAACCGGTGAAGTTTTGACAGGAGATAAACAGTGATACATTTTGACATCTACGATTTATGTATTTTTATAATCACTTAGCTTTCGCCCGTGTATCTCGATTATTGCAGTAAAATGTAGCCTATGTGTTATTCTGATTTATAAGCTATATTATTGTAAAGTTTCATCCAAATCCGTTCAGTAGTAGTAGAACAAACATACACACATACATACAAACTTTCGCGTTTATAATATTAGTAGTAGGTTATAATAGGGTTAATAGCTTGTTGTAGAGTCATTTTTGCAGCGTCTGTATGTATGTAGTATCAAATTAAGTTTTTACTAAATGCATATGAAAGTATATAGGTATGTTAATTACATTACAATGTTTTTCTACTTTTTATTGTATGTCTGTCTGTTTGTTCCGGATAATATTTGGAACGGCTGGACCGCTTTTGACGGGACTTTCACTGGCTAATGACACAAGGAGTAACTTAGGCTACTTTTTTTAGACAAGCTGCGATTTACAACAATATCTACGGTGTTATAGCGGGACTTAGCTAGTAAAATATTAATTTTTAAATGACTAAAAACACATCCTACAATTAATATGTTTGGCTGGTTTTGATATTTCTTTTCAAAGGAACTGTTTTTAGCAAAATTTACAATCATGCTGAATGGAATCATTTGGTCATTTAAAATTAATCACTACTCTTTATTTTGTGAACTTTTGTGATTGATTGAGACAAGCATAAGACACGGTCGACCTCCATCTTTTTTATTTGTCGGAAATCACATCGTATATCATTGATCATCTCGTATACTAGAAGCAGAAGACCTAGGTGTCCCCTGCAAAGGAAATCCCTGGAACTCTGACGTAATTCAGGCCACCTACGTCTTGTAGACAGTCCCCTCATTTGTGGGGACCCCGATGTTCTCTTTGTGGTTAGCAAAAGGGAGGCGCGCACGCTCCGCGTCTCTCGCGTTGCCTTCTGTGCCCAATGATATTTTTATAATATCATTGTCTGGGCCTGATAGGATGACATGATGACAGATGATACCTGTGTGTATTATTAACATTTAATGTACCTACTTGCAACAACAGCATTTCAGAGTATCATTAATTTAACGTTTATATATAACGATAAATCTATAAATTTATTCAATTTATACGAAATTGTTCCAATTCAGTTATATTCTATTATTATATAAGAAACCACACTCATCAACTAAGTTGAAAATATAAATATTAATGTTTGTTTCATAAACATTTTCAATAATTTTTCCATTTATTTATTTGCATATTTATGTTTTTTCTTATTATGCGTGGATCGTAGATTGCCTTCAATTGATTTAAATTAAAAGCTCTTAAGTGTGAAGTTTGTTATTCGTGTACGCGTAAATACAAAAATTAGAAATATTCGTTCTAAAGGCGATATTACACGGATCAACAAAATTGACAGCAATTCCATTGAAAAGCATTGAACATTGAACATTGCACGCATTTCCTATTTACACACAAAACATTCAACAAGTCATTCAATGTTCATTTGCCTAGAGATGTTGCATCAAATCGTACGTGCAGGTGTTTCACTAATATGTGACTATTTATTAAATGAATTAAATAATAAAAAAAATTGACTGGTGACAGCACTCGTGAATACGAACAACTTTTTATATGAGACCAACTTCCTACTCGAAAATAAAATCAGCTGTTCGATATATTTTGATCGAGTAGGTATGTAGATAAGTACCTTTTAAGAAACAGCATTTTTTTTTCGAAAGGGAAGTTTATTTCATACAAAAAGTTGTTCTTATTCACGAGTACGGGTCCACTTTCTTCCCCGTACGCGTTTTTATTGATTCGAGTCAATTCGAGTCAAAAATGGAGTCAAAAATTGATTCCATTCCATTGAAAGTTAATAATAAATCGTAACTTTCATGATATCGGACAATCAAATTGAAATGTGTTTAGATGTGACAATGCCATTGAAGCAATGGAATTGAAAGCAATATTGAACCGAAATTGATCCGTGTAATATCGCCTTAGTTTAATGCTTATACTGCTCATATCCTTTCCTTTTTAAACGCGGGAATTCATTTTCTCACCATATCCTTCGTGGGGTAAACGAAGAGCTTGTGGGAGGCTCGCGGAGGAACCGGTCATCCCACTACACCCCGCGACGGCCTAGCTCGGCAGTTGGGAGGAACACCAACTCATCAGTGGCTTCCGGAGTCCCCCCTACCGTACCCCACGATTCCACGACTGAAAATGTACTTACACAATAAATAATCCAATACAAGAAGAAAAAGTTTCTTCCTTCTGAACCTAAAGGGTCTAACACAACGGACTTCTGGATGAACATGGTTCAATAACAATGTTTTAGTGGCATATTAATTTAAGGTATTATAGTCATTGCCTAGGAATTGTGTAGAATGCTGGATTATATAAATTGGCGGTAACATATACATTCACGTATGCAGTACAAACCGTTGTCTGTCTTCTTTGTCATGTAATTCTAATACTTAAATCCTTTCAATAACTATATAGAAGTAACTTCTGATCACTTATATTTATGTATAACGAGGACGGTAAACAGTAGATGGGAGAAAAGAAAACGAAAAACACATTAACTTATTCATAATCCCTTGGAATTTCCTTAAGAAGAACCGGAAATGACAAGAGTAAAGGTCTAATTAAAAGGGGGCTCGAGAGGTTTGGAATTACAAAAACAAGCCTTGTCTGTTGTTACCTGGCTACTTCGGCTAGGGAATGGCCTGAATATTATACGAAATTAGAGAAACTGATATGATGACTCTAAACTTTTACAACTAAGATATTTATGCAAAGCATGCCTGATTGGTTTTAGACCCAACGAGAGTATTTTATCAAGGAATCTTTCGGATACATGTCAGATTAACGAGGACGTACTAGTGACCTCGTGGCGGTCATCGGGGTGGGGAGTCTCTCGCACCATAACATGGTTGTGGCCGTGATACGGAGCGAGAGCACGTGGAACTCTGCCGTCTCTTTCTGTGAGCAAGTCATGTTTGCGAAAGAGATGGTGAAGCGAGACCGGGAGAGGTTAAGAACTCTTCCTGGGGGTGACAGATGAGGCCATCTGTCACACCTTAGCAGAAGCAGGCCATGGTGGAGGCGCGAGTGCTATAAAGCGCTCGCCGTAGAATTTTTCAGTGGTGCCCCTTTAATCATAATCATGACTAGTAGTTATAAACTAGTTGATTATCTCTCAGGAAAAATAACTTTTATATACACAATTAGAAATTTAAGAATCTTGAATAGGAAAGATTTTTTGTTCATGAATCGAGAGAGAAGATTTTCAAAAAAACATAATACTATCCGATTGGAATCAATCAAATAAAAATTCTTACATGTATAGGTATATAAACAAGATTAATTGATGGTCACTCTCATTGATGTATGTGCATGTAAATTTAGTAGTTCAGTTACCATTGGCCAACTTTTAAACGCGTGGAAAAAGCGTTTTTGTATCTTTCACGGAGTTTTACAATCTTGCTCTGATGACAAATCCGAAATTTGACCGGATGACTACAACGTATTAAAATA
Source organism: Phragmatobia fuliginosa (assembly GCA_932526445.1). Classification (NCBI taxonomy): domain Eukaryota; kingdom Metazoa; phylum Arthropoda; class Insecta; order Lepidoptera; family Erebidae; genus Phragmatobia; species Phragmatobia fuliginosa. Next base: position 5,130,614 of record OW052064.1, on the reverse strand, counting down.
AACAAACATACAACAAATAATTTTAGCCTTATTACTCATATAAACCTTGAAAATAATGTTAGAGAAAATTTAGATGGCTACAATGAAGTGCAAAAGGTTTTTTGTGCATACCCTAAACTATTTACGCAGACAAAATGCTTTGAGTTAATTTTTTACGTTTAATATGTTTAATGTATCTTTAGAATACATATGTACGAGTACGTATGTCCAATTTGTAGCGCGTAGATACATACTAATAATTTTAGACTAAAATGTAGACTATTATCACAATTTTCGTGCTAAGTTGTAGTTTAGTTCAGCTAGTAAGGCGTGTAGGTTGGACATTTTACATAATTGTCGTATATTTGAGATAAGTCACACGCAAGCAAAGTAATATCATATATTGTAAATTCTCGTTATTATAATATTTAAGCAAAATTTACTGGCAGATAATTGATGATGAATTGGAAAAACAAACAAAACGGTTGCGAATCGTTCACTCACGTAAATTATGTAAATAAGTACCTGCGCCCCACTGTGTTACCCGCGTATTTTCGGGATAAAAAGTTGCCTACGTATGTGATTATCCATAAGGGCCACAGCACACTAGCTACTTTTAGCATCGACGATCGGCAACTATTCGCTTTTTAGAAGCTAAATACGGCGACGGAACGCTCTACACCGCACACTTAAAAATGCCGAACGCGGAGATTGAGTCGCTTTTTAGAAGCGCGACACAGCAGCTGAACGCTACTCTCCGCACACATTCAGATGCCGGTAGCATCGATTTGACATCTGAGCTGTCGCTAAAACGCGCGTTTCCGATACCGCGATCGAACGCAGGAAGTCGCTAAAACGCGATGCAGCATCGATGCAGTCGCAAAATCCCCGATCGCCGATGCTGAAAGTAGCTAGTGTGCTGTGGCCCTAACAATTTTTTTAAATTAGCCATTTACAAACTATCATTATGGTTGCTATGGAAGTTTTTTATGCATAGCAAACCTGTGAAGTTTTGACAGGAGATAAACAGTGATACATACATTATGACATCTACGATTTATGTACGTTTATAATCACCTAGCTTTCGCACGTGTACCTTGATTATTGCAGTAAAAAGTAAGCTATGTGTTATTCTAATATATAAGCTATATTATTGTAAAGTTTCATCGAAATCCTTTCAGTAGTTTTTACGTGAAAGAGCAATAAACATACATACACACATACAAACATACAAACTTTCGCGTTTATAATATTAGTAGGATACTTACGTTGAGCTTCGTGACGATATATTCTTATTATCTGTCGGTGACTATTTTGCTCAGTGACAACACCCTCGGTTCCCTTTGAAAATCTCATACAGAAGGAGGCTGCCGGGTCTCAAGAATATCCTAGAAGTAAATACCTTCGGTTGGGCCGGTTCGTGTAGCCTTGACTTTAGCTTGCAATATTGGTTTAATGGTTTTCATGACAACTTCCGACCAAGTCAAATTATGATCTTTAATTTTTTACCCAAATATTAGTAGAATTACTAATTAAATCTGTTGCCCAAATGATTTCCCAATACCGATTGCCGTAGATGTTAATGACAACCGGGACCGACGGCTTTACGTGATCTCCGAGGCATGGACGTAAATCACCGCTAAACTTCCAAACTCCGGGCTGCTATTAGGAATTTCAAATTGCAAATGTTTGTTTCGGAGTTTGAGTTTTCTCTATGTATATTTGGGTGTTTCCTATGTATGTATTTACAAAAAAGGTATTTAAATATTTTTATTAGTTGTTCAGTACCCATACTGCAACTTGGGTTAGTTTGGGACTAGATGTCATTACTCATTATGTAACAGATATCCTGATGTTCAAATATTTATTTAAGTTTGTTATACCAAATAAATATATTAAATTAGTTTAGTTGAATTGACGTATTGAATTGAATGGAACGGAATGGAATTTTGGAAACAGTGTCTTAAATAGGGATTGAATACAATAACAGACGGTTTTACATTTATCTCACAACTTTTCTCAAACTGTGTTGCTCCCAATGATTTCATATCTACCTCTTTTTTAACATAAAATATCATTGGTTGCTCCACTGGGTTTTTTAAAAGTTATGTTTTTGATGGCATTTTATTTTTTTCATGTTTAGGTGCGCTACCAACGTTCTGAGTGTACGAGCTCAATAACACTTCATATCTACATCTATATATATTTGTTCTAAATTAATAAATATTACATAGTACAAATAAGTCCATAAAAGTTAGTTGAACAAGTCTGTCGATTTGTAAGTAACATAACTTTTCATCTACTCACATCAAAGAGAAAATACTAAAGGTAAATAAGTATTATTCTGAAAGTTATAAGAAAATTTCAATATTCTGAGAAAATATTGTTTTATACCTTACTTTGAGAACATACTACTATTGAATGTTACTCCTTAATATGGCAATAAAAAGTAGCCTATGTGTTATTCTGATATATAAGCTATAGGTATTACTGTGTGGCGACTTCCACGAAGAAACACGAAACTACAAAGAAAAGCACGTAACGATCTATACGGAGTAATTACTAATCCTGAATCGCGAAAGTGACATTCTCGCACCGATTAGCAAATATACAACATCCCAACATCAACTGTGGGGCAGTGGCCCACAAGGCACGATCACCTCGCCTGGTCGGAGGATCCTCCCTTTGTGTTGGAGGAACACAAAGACCCGTTCCTCTACAACTGTAATGTTTCATCAGTAGTTTTTGCGTGAAAGAGCAACAAACATACATACCTACATACTTACAAACTTTCGCGTTGATAATATTAGTAAGCATTTTACTGCGTTTAATCGCAGTATTATTACTACCCTGCTATATTTACATGCTATCGCTTCTTTATTTATCAAAATTTTGATGTTATGATTTTTTAGTTTTTATTATTCTTTATTCACATATAAGTTACATTTTTTTATAATGTCTCTATTCGTCGTTATGTTTATGATTTTGAAACTTGTCAATAAACGTTTATGTAAGATAACAATCCGATACAAGTTGCTCTGGATACTAAACTAAAGAATCGTGATCACCGTAACGAACTACAAATATAGTAGACACGATTTTAACTTTACATTCATCCAGCCAAAGAAAAATCTACAATATAAAAATACTACTTTACTAACAGTACCTATTATACAATTGTTGCAACATCGACAATATTGCCATAGTGTAATGTCTACATTTCCTAATAAAATGGATACGTATTTAAATAATACTAATTATTTTAGCATTATTTGCGCAAGCCATATTTTTTCCTATAAAGATGTAGCCAATAGCCTGTCTAGCCAATAGCCTCGTAGACCTCACAAATGCAAGGGTGAAAGACAGGAAGGGTGAGCCCAGTCCATAAATACCCTGCGAGAGATCGCGACACGAAATACAATTTCGTCGCTTGTTTGTTTCTAGTTGTCATTTAGAATTAATGACTGAAACCCTGAAGGAAGGTAAATATTGATCTTGTTATTTTGAACATCTTGTAGTTGACACCATTTTCCTATTAAGTACCTAAACAAAATGGCGGACGTAATATGAACGCAAAAAGGATATTTAAACAATTTATGGTGGAAATTTCAAACCTAATACGACAGATATTGTGAAATTTAAATCAAAATAAGTTGTAACACCTATGATTGTTAATATGAACAGTTATTGAATCACGATTCCGAATGTCTGGGTTAGCTCAGCTGGCATTATACCATGACCAAATAGAAAAAATAAAATATGTAGTTGGATTTTGCTGTTGAGAGTTCCTCGGTGGCACAGTGGGAGCGTATGCGACTGCTGTGCTTGAGACCTCGGGTTCGATTCCCGGATCGGACTAAATGTTTGTATGATTCACAAACCAAACTTCAAAACAAATAGTTTTGAAGTTTGGATGTTTTATAATATGTTCTATAATATGTGTATTTAGAAAAAAAAAATATGTCAGTTGATATTTTTCAGTTACCATGTCATTTTCTACATTATTAAATTATATATCCACATCTTTGCACCTACCACATCATATTTCTATATCACTTTAAGTAGAGAATGCTTCGCAGTATTAATTCCTTGAACTCTGTCTGTCTGTCTGTTACACTTTCACGGCACCTGCACCGATTTTAATAACTTTGACATAATAATACTTTGATTCTTGAGTATGGACAAAAGCTACTCTTTAATGCGAAAATGACTATCACGTATGCTAAGCCGCGGGCAAATGTGGAGGCAAAAGAGGAGGTTATTAAACAAAAACCTCACTTGTCAGTATTACAAAATTAGCTTTAGGTACTTATAGAAATTCCTATCACTATATGATAAGACGTATCTACTGTCTGACACAGTAAGTCAAATTAAACGCTCATGGATTAACATTATCGTATTCCTATGTTTGATTAATCACTTGTCGTAACACGTCTATAACCTGATAATACGAAGACAGTGATTCATTATTTGCAGCTTATTATTTATTATGTGATATACTACACATGTCATGTTAAATTGCAAGAAATATTAATATAGGTATACTTTTAGTTCCATTACCGCTAGTGTTGTAATAATCTAATAATAATTATTAAAAAAAAAAAAATGAAATGTTTTTTGATAAACTAATGTGTATCAAAATACATTCAATTATCATTTCAGTTCGTTACGCAAATATTGAAGTATAATAAATTTATTTAATTCTACGCTGTGGTAAAACTATCCGAATGGAAAATATTTATTTTTTTTAGAACCACAAAAGCGTAGACATTCATTGGCTACAGATTCTTTATGAGGAAATCATGGAAATTTTATTTTACCGCCTTTTAAACTTCTGCTCTTACAGTCCTGAATAGAACAATAAAGCATTTTGATATTTTAATAATTTTTAGTCAAATACCTATGTACAAATAACTATTTGAGAATCTCTGTGAACACTGTCATTAAGCTAAACGGACTTACGCGTATCATTTCTTCTACTTTTGAAGAAAAGGCATCCAGCCGAATATCAACTATTTCTGCCAATGTCAAGTAATTAACGTCTTCATTGTAAAGTCTTCTAGTCTTCGAAAGTCGTCGTTGTAATTAATTTAATGATAAAAAATGTGGCTGCGATGAAATGGGGACCGTCTTCCGTAAAAACAAAAAACGATCTCCTACGCGTATAACATTAATAGCGATAGATATACGTAGTGTTACATACTCTTTGGCGATAAACTCCAAAATGACAGTCAGAATGACATTTCTTGTTTCTGTAATACTAGTGGTGTTTAGTACTAAGTCCCCAACCAATTCACAATTCACCTAGGTGAATCCGATAAAACTATGAGGAACCAAACCATTAACAATTACATTATCATATAATAGGGGTTAAAGTATGAAATTACCGTTATATTGTAATAGGTACTTCGAATTGACATAGAACCTTCATTGTTTGAGGTTTTTGAGTGAAACTTTTTTCAAATCGTACCTGTGGGGTTCTTCTTTTAAAAATGTGTTACATTCGACTATGGACTTCTAGTTTTTTTTTTTATTCAGCTTAGAAGATAAAGATGGTATGATGGTAATAAGTACTTTGAAAATTCGAGTGATTTTTGAATACGAGTTCCGACGCGGAACTAACGCTGCAGAAACAGCTCGCAATATCAATTTTGTGTTTGGAGAGGGGGCTGCTAATGAACATACCGTGCGATTTTGGTTTTGCGCTTCAAACGCTTTTGCGTTTGAACATTTGAACAACAAAATTTCCATCACAAAAGTGATGGAAATTTTGATTTGAAGAACGAACCATGTGGAAGACGACTCACACATCTGAAAAACAATAACAATGAATTGAAAGAGATGGTGGAGGCTGATCCGAGCCAAACTACCCAGGAATTAGCGGCATGGTTTAACGTTACCTTACCAACAATATTGACTCATTTGCAGAAAATCAATAAAATAAAAAATATGAAAAATGGGTGCCCCATGATTTGACTGATCTGCAAAAAGAAACGCGTGTTGAAACTTGAGTTGCCTTGTTGAATCGGTACAGAAATATTGGATTGGATGGATTGGAATAATGTGACATGTGATGAAAAGTGGATTCTTTACGATAACCGTAAGCGAAAAATGGAATGGCTGAGCTCAGGTTAAACGCGCCGCAACAATGTCATAAAGCAAAGCTTACCAATAAAAAGGTTAAGGTAACTGTTTGGTGGTCTCAGCATGGTGTTATACAGCATAATGTTCTCAAGCAATAAATCTCTTAACTGGTCTAGTAATAACGGCAGATGTCTACTGTGCCGAACTCCGAACAATGATAGCAAAACTTGCAGTGAAACAGCCCCAACTCATGAATGGATTATCACCATTATTGCTTCTTGGTAACGCGAGACCTCATACAGCACGAGAAACCATTTAACTCTACATTAGAAACCATTCGTATGACACTCTCCGTATTCGCCAGACCTTGCTCCAACGGACTACCATTTTTTTCGTGTTTTGGACTATTTTCTACGTGATAAAAAGGAGTTTTCTTCCCAGGCGGCAGTACAAAACGCTTTCACACAGTTTGTAGAATCTAGATCACTAGAGTTCTATCTCAAAAGCATAAATGACCTTTTTATTAGATGGCAGCAATGTTTAGATAATAATGGTAGATATTTTGATGAAATAAATATGTAAAATGATAAAAAAAACTAATTTCAATTTTTCAGTACATATCGGCAATTTCATACTTTAACCCCTAATATATAAGTTGCATTTAATAAGTTTAATTACGTAGACTAAACATACATTTGTAAGTGTATTCGTCAATATATTTCAATGTCATTATTATTACTATTTTCCTCCTTTCTCATTTGAAATATTCGTAAGGCAGATGATGATATGCACATGCCTCGTCCCTTACTGAACTAACTCAAGGTTGACTGGTAGATAATGCCATGATGCATTAAGTCCGCCTCGTGAATTTGTAATGCAGAAAGTTTAAATAAAATAAAAACAATTACTGGAGACGAATTTTAATCTATGTGCTAATATGGGTGACCACAGAACTCTGTTCTTTGCGTGGCCGGTACTGTAGCGGCTTAGATACCTAAAGATGTCTGCGCGCGCGTGTGTGTGTTTGTGTGTGTGTGTTTGTGCGTTTGCTTGTGTGTAAGGGTGAATTAAATTTGAGCTTGCGCATAATATGGTGTTACTTCATATGTAAAATGTTGAGTGTTTTGTGTACAATAAAGTATAATAGTTGTATAATAATATTACCTACGCGATAAGATAAAGAACACTGTTGTATCACATTATTTAACGATAAATAGTTGACGGTTGCATTGTACGAAGGTTATATTGTTGTATATATTGGAAACGATTTGTTTTATACTAAGATGCATTGGCGATCGATATTTTGTAATTTGTGCCCACATAATGAAGATAGAATTAAGACTTATAACTTGTAAGTATTACACACGATTATTTACACGCTTGTCTCTCAGTAATATTTAAGTAATATGTGAACAGCATGATATTTTAAATTGAAAAAAAAGTACTTGAATTTAAATTTTCATTTATATAACTTCTATTTCATTTCAACGAGTCTATTGTACTAGTTTTAACAATACACAATCTCTGCCTCATCACGAGGCTGTGATAAGTTCGACCAGATCAAATAGTTGAACTAAACTGTCGTTTGTAATTTCAAATTAACAACTTTTCACTAAATACTTACACATGAATGTATTTACGGAACTTAAATCAAAAACATATTTTTTTTTAATTTTGTCTCAGTCTTGTCGGACTAATTTGGATGTGACTTTCACTGATAGAAAATTGATTATTAATATAAAGAGAAACTTAGGCTATTTTATACTAGCTGCGCTCCACGATTGCTTAAAGGTACATTAACAACCGCAACACAACACCAACAACGTAACACCGCGGGGCTTAGCTAGTACAGCTTGTAATTACATGTACGTAGATAAATTAGTATTCTTATCGATAGTCTAGTTAACATTACAGGTGTGAGGATAGCCTATTTATATTTCTGAAACTGTGTCTGTTAGTAATGTAAAGACAACAACGCGCCATCGACCAGGTCGATCGACCGAAAATGTCGCAGCTGTACGTAATGATGTCGCTCAAACTCCATCCACCTCAATTCGACACCGAGCTCAGCAAATTGGTGTCTCCAAATCCACTTAGCAGCGAATTTTGACGAAAGATCGCATCTTCATGCATACAAAGTTCAATTGACTCAAGAACTGAAGCCAGCTGACAGGTATTGGAGAGTCAGAAGGATTCAGTCGGTCAGAAAGATTCAGGCGTTCAGAAGGATTCAGTCGGTCAGAAAGATTCAGTCGGCTAGACAGATTCAGACGGTCAGAAAGATTCAGTCTGTCAGAAGGATTCAGGCGGTCAGAAAGATTCAGGCGGTTAGACAGTTTCAGACGGATAGGCAGATTCAGACAGTCAGAAGGATTCAGTCGGTCAGAAAGATTCAGGCAGTCAGAAGGATTCAGTCAGACAGAAGGATTCAGTCGGTCTGAAAGATTCAGTCGGTTAGAAGGAATTAGACGGTCAGAAAGATTCAGACTGTCAGAAATGTTCAGACTGTCAGAAGGATTCAGTCGGACAGAAGGTTTCAGGCGGTTAGACAGATTTCAGATGGCTAGACAGTTTCAGACGGCTAGACAGATTCAGACGGTCAGAAGGAATTAGTCGGTCAGAAAGATTCAGGTGGACAGAAGGATTCAGTCGGACAGAAGGATTCAGACGATCAGAAAGATTCAGGCGGCTAGACAGTTTCATACGGATAGACAGATTCAGACGGTCAGAAGGATTCAGTCGGTCAGAAAGATTCAGGCAGCTAGACAGTTTCAGACGGCTAGACAGATTCAGGAGGGCAGAAGGATTCTGACGGTCAGAAAGATTCAGTCGGCTAGACAGATTCAGATGGTCAGAAAGATTCAGTCTGTCAGAAGGATTTAGACGGTCAGAAGGATTCAGGCGGCTAGACAGTTTCAGACGGATAGGCATATTAAGACAGTCAGAAGGATTCAGTCGGTCAGAAAGATTCACGCGGCTAGACAGTTTCAGACGGATAGGCAGATTCAGACGGTCAGAAGGATTCAGTCGGTCAGAAATATTCAGACTGTCAGAAGGATTCAGACGGACAGAAGGTTTCAGGCGGTTAGACAGATTTCAGATTCAGACGGTCAGAAGGAATTAGTCGGTCAGAAGGATTCAGTCGGACAGAAGGATTCAGACGGTCAGAAAGATTCAGACGGTTAGACAGATTCAGGCGGCTAGACAGTTTCAGACGGCTAGACAGATTCAGACGGTCAGAAGGATTCAGTCGGACAGAAGGATTCAGACGATCAGAAAGATTCAGGCGGATAGACAGTTTCATACGGATAGACAGATTCAGACGGTCAGAAGGATTCAGTCGGACAGAAGGATTCAGACGATCAGAAAGATTCAGGCGGCTAGACAGTTTCAGACGGTTAGACAGATTCAGACGGTCAGAAGGATTCAGGCGGACGGACAGTTACAGACAGATTCAGGTGGTCGGACAGACAGCAAAATATCGGGTGTCCCTGTTGGGAACGCAAATTTTTAAATCTGGTAACATTCGAAGTGTCATTGTTTGACATTTGAACAATTCTTATTGTTTGCTAGTAGAAGGTACGAGGTTAGTAAAAATGGAGCGCTACGCTAATGAACAACGCATTCTTATTGTGAAATTGTTTTACCAAAATGGTGAAACTTTTGCGGCTACAGTTCGCAAATTGCGATCAATTTGGGGTCACAATAATGCTCCAAAAGGGTCAACTGTAAAGAGTTTAATGGATAAATTTGCCGAAACTGTGTCTGTTATTGATGTAAAGACAACAACGCGCCATCGACCAGGTCGATCGACCGAAAATGTCGCAGCTGTACGTAATGATGTCGCTCAAACTCCATCCACCTCAATTCGACACCGAGCTCAGCAAATTGGAGTCTCCAAATCCACTTTGCAGCGAATTTTGACGAAAGATTCGCATCTTCATGCATACAAAGTTCAATTGACTCAGGAACTGAAGCCAGCTGACAGGTATTGGAGAGACAACATGAAAATGCTGATTTTGCCGATAAAATCATCTTCAGTGACGAGGCCCATTTCCATCTTGATGGCTTCGTCAATAGGCAGAATTGTCGCATTTGGGGTGAGGAAAATCCTCGAGTGATTCACGCTAAGCAAATGCATCCTCAACGTGTCACTGTGTGGTGTGGCTTTTGGGCTGGAGGAATCATTGGACCTTTTTTTTATGAAAATGAGGCAGGTCAAGCGCAAACAGTCAATGGTGTTCGGTATCGTGAAATGATAACCAGTTTTTTCTTGCGTAGAATTGAAGAAATGAATGTGGAGGGCATGTGGTTCCAACAAGACGGCGCCACATGTCATACAGCCAGAGAAACAATTCAATTGCTGCATCAGTCATTTCCCGGTCGTGTTATTTCGCGTTTTGGAGATCAGAATTGGCCGCCTAGATCGTGCGATTTAACACCATTAGATTTTTTTCTTTGGGGTTTTTTGAAGTCGATGGTTCACGCGAATAAGCCGACGACGACTCAAGCCTTAAAAGAGGAAATTGGACGCTGCATTAATGAAATACCGCAGCATTTATGCAAAACGGTCATTGAAAATTTCATTAAAAGATCGCGTGCATGCCAGCAAAGCCGCGGCGGCCATCTGCACGATATATTGTTCCATACATAACCTCATTCTGTCTACTTTAAAATATAATATAGTTTCACGTTTTTTTTAAATATCCGTGTTTTATTTAAAATTTAAAAACTGCGCTCTTGTTGGGACACCCTTTATATATAGTATAATCATCAGGCAATTCAAATCAATTCTTAGCCAAGCCGAAGCCGAATTTCAAGCCAAGGCGGGTCACTAATAATCCCTTCTCGGGTTATTATCTTCATTGCTAAGGGTTGTGATTTCCCTAGTTGTGGGATGACCTTTTCCCGAAAACTGCTGGCCACCTATTTCTCTACTTGGCCGAATGAAGAGCAGCGTGCAGATTAGTATCTAAGGCCGATCGGATATGGTCAGTGCACTTGATATAGGTATGTTTAGTTGCTCGAGGTTGTTCCCTTCTTCCCAGGCGATGTGACCAAAGAAATCAAGCACCCTTCGCAGGTAGTAGATTCAGGTTAGTTCGTGTAAATTAGACGCATTCGTGCGAAAGGCGGTCCATGGGATCTGAAGCATTCGTCTCCAGAACCAGATCTCAAAAGCATCGATGCGGTCGCGGTCAGCTTTCTTTGACGCCCATGTCTCAGCCCCATAATTGAATGTGAAGAATACAAAGGTATTTACTAATTTTATTTTAGTTTTGCGGGAGATATTTCGATCTCTCCCTATTCCTTGCAGTTGGGTCATTGCATTATTTGACATCCCTATGCGTCTCTTTATTTCCTCTTTACACTAACCATTGTTGCTAATGTTAGCCCCAAGATAGACGAAGTCTTCAACCGTTTCGAGTGATAACTCATAAGCCTTGTTTTGCTGTGGTTGATTTTGAGACCCATTTCCAGGTCAATTCTCTCCATTCTATTCAGAACGTCGATCAATTCAGCTCCGGTGATGGCTAGAAGAGTGGTATCATCGTATCGGAATAAGAATTTCTATCTATCATCTTGGATTGGCGGATTCCCACGTAGCCTGATGATGTACTTTCCATATGCATTGAATCGGATAGGCGAGAGTATGCAGCCCCTTGTCAAAGATAAATGGTTCCGATGCTGCTCTTAAAATTTTTACGTCTTTAATCTTCAGCAATTATTTATTCTTGATTATTTTAAATTATATAATAGAATACTAGGTATAGTGTAAGTGATAAGTGCGAATACTGATTTCTTATAAACCCGTGTGCATTTGTTTAAAATATAACTCAAATTTTTAAAATGTTTCTGGTAAGAATAAGTTATTACGGAGGTTCAAAAAGGATATATAAAAGCTCTTTATACTAGGTTTTCCTTATTCATGTTTCCGGTATGCGCGCGTTATATAAATGCGACGCACTTCTGTTTTTAATAGTGAAAATATCTATCTCGCATACTCATAATAAAAGCATTCGTGTATCACAAACGCAAAAAGACGAGTTACGCAAAAACGCAAGTTACGAATGTACCTACCTACATACAAAGTAGAAGGGTAAAGGAAGAGGTAAAAAGCTTGTGCCGTGTGTGATAACTGATAACTAATCGTGTACATTATGAATTCCTATACCTACCTATTCATGGACGGTAAAAGAGCGAATTAGGTATCAATTAAGTACACAAATAATTCAATTCGTGAACTTTATATGGTTTCACTAAATTACGCGGCACGACTTTGTTTGCGATTTCGCCTGCTTTTATCGATAGCTATTGTTCATCGACGGCTCAATTCAATTCCAATAGCGTTATATATAATTTGGTCCAATAGTGCGGTTCATTACGCCATAAATATTTTTTAAATGGCCTTTTTGCTAACAATACCTATATGTCATTTCTTTCAACGTCACTGCTATAAAATAATTGTAATCGCGCGACCAAAGTCCTCATAATAAATTATATTACCGTCACGCACTTACAAGAGATAACCACGACACTGAACGCTTCGACAGGGTGAGACGCTTCGGCATTTTAGATAATATTATAAAAACGAAAGTTTGTGAGTATATATTATGTATGTATGTTTGTGGCTCTTTCACGCAAAAACTACTGAATGGATTTTGATGAAACATCACAATAATATAGCTTACCTATCATAATACATAGGTTAGCATTTACCTCCATGACGGACGTACACGTGGACGGAGCCGCGGGCAAAAGCTAGTTGCTTGTGGTAGACACTTCAGATTAAAACGACTTGTTGATTCGAAAGATAAGCAGCTAGTTAAATGTTGATTAATCTAACCATCACTCTCCGTGTGGTGACGGAATAAGAATACGGTGCCACCACTATATTCATTCATGACGTATAAAACCACGCTCTATAACATCACTGCGAAGATAAGGTAAACATGAAACAAATGTACCGAAGTGCCTATATCAAGCCGTAGCCGTAGCCAACGGGGTATGGTAGGACAAAACTTCCTATCTAAGGCCTCTGTCCAGCAGTGGACTGTTGAATCCTATCAATGTGATTGATATACTATGATAATATTTTTATCAGAGGCATTTACACATTTTTTAAAAGAATCTAGCCAAACAACGGCTAAAAGGCTAGAAAGGTGACATGAACATTAACCACCACGAAATACAAAATTATTTTTAGAAAAAAAAACTATGGCCTATGTCCAGCAGTGGACTGTTAAAGGCTGTTAATAATGATGATGATTGATGAAAATCTTTTTTGATATATAGTTGTAAACATTTGACTGCCTCGTTGGCCTGGTGGTTAGTGTATAGTATAGCGAGTGCTGAACAAGAGGTCTCGAGTTCGATTCTCGGGTCGGACCAAATGTTAGTGTTCTGCAAATATTTATTTCGGAGTTTGTGTGTTTTTCTATGTATCTAAATATATGTATGTATTTACAAAAAAAAAAGGATATTTATGTATTTATGTCAGTTATCTAGAACCCATATTACAAGCTCTGCTTAGTTTGGGGACTAGATGGCGTTGTGTGTAAGATGTCTTGTATATTTATTTATTATTTATTTTAGTCTGTACTCCAACACAAGCAGATATACCTACCTTTTAGTGCAGATTGCACTAAAAGCAGTAAAAAAATAAATATTGAATGTCCCGCGCGATTAAATTCCATTGAAGACAAATTTCAAGACGACGTATGTTGTTCGCCTTCAACAGTCAAATAAGAACAAGCGATTAAGCAACAGTGTGTGTGTGTGTGTGCGTCAAACCTTTGTCTACTACATTAAACTTAGTCGTGGTGGCGTAACACAAACGATAGGTACTTATTGAAACCATATGATACAACATGGTGTATGATATATCGTTATTTTTTATATACTTTTTGTTGCTATTACATACGGGTATAATAGCAAGTGTTTATCGTGCACTGCATTTGTCTTGCACATAATAAATGTGTATTTATCTATTTTTGTATTAATCCTAATGGCCGAAGTTCCACAATTGTCACGGAGACGATAAATCTATATTAGGAACTGTAACCAAAAAATTCACTACATTCACTTGTCCATATAATATATCTGTCTAGATAACTCTACAAGGTTACGTAAACGTGTAACGTAATATCTAATTCAAATATATATATGCCTAATACATTAATAACGTCTGGCACCACACCAACTGCCAATTCCTAAGTACACTACTAAAATACAAGCCTAGTTTTAGTCTATATCAGAATGTTGAATTTGATTCTCAGATAAGAAGTTATTTTTTTTATATAATTCAATTTGATATTCCCAGAGAAAAACGAGACATGCTACTTGTAAAGACAGAATATGGAGATTTGATGGGTGTTGCTTGTGGCGGCGTTGAAAATTATATTGCTTTTAAAGGCATACCATACGCCAAGCCACCTCTCGGAGAATTAAGATTCAAAGTGAGTAATGACATAACTACACAGTAAGTAAGTACATACCTCTTAACGTTTTTTTTTTCATTTCAGACTAAAGCATACCTAAGCGTTCACATTAGTATTCACTTCGAGACTATGAACACAATGCATTCGCCGTATCTAATGGAAATAATTTTAGTAAAGGACTCCAAGGCTCCTCCGTAGTAATTCAATTCATATTTCATTACTTATCTCTTGTATAATAAACTTATTACATTATCATAGTAAGCATATCTCCTCTAAGCATTCCTGCAAATGTACAATACTGTTTTGCACATATCTCCTAAGATGAGACTGGTAGATTACGCATTGTTTCAACTCGTTGACCTTAATTTTGACCTACTTCTAGTCCTATTAGACAAAACCGTTGTAAAACCGTTTCAACGTAATGTAAGTTTGATCTGTTTACGCTGTCATAATATTTTCTATGCGGAGTCTATACGGACTCGCCAAAACCGGAATAGGATAGTTGAGGGCACTTTCGTTCAGCATTGAACGACGCTGTCGATTTGTTATATTGTTGTGAGTGTATATAATCATATACTTGTGCCAATACCTGTGTTGAAGGATTTTATTGTTACAGGCACCCATGCCACCAGACCCATGGAAAGGTGTTCGTGACGCTTCGAAGCACGGCGCAATCTGTCCTCAGTTCAATGAACGCATGAATCGTGTAGAGCCCGGCAGTGAAGATTGTCTTTATCTGAATGTGTATACTAAATCATTGCAACCAAAGAAACCTCTTCCTGTAATGGTGTGGATCCACGGAGGGGGTTTTTACACTGGTTCTGGTAACTCTGATTTTTATGGCCCAGAATTTTTTATGGCCCATAATGTCGTATTAGTTACAATAAATTATAGGTTGGAGGTCTTGGGTTTCTTATGTTTGGATACTGAGGAAGTTCCTGGTAATGCTGGCATGAAAGATCAAGTGATGGCTTTGAAATGGATTAAAAACAACATTGAAGTATTTGGAGGGGACCCCAACAATATTACCCTATTCGGTTGCAGCGCGGGCTCTGGCTCCGTCGGCTGTCACTTAATATCGAAAATGAGTCGCGGCCTATTCCATAAAGCTGTTTGCCAAAGCGGTATTTGCCTTAATGAATGGTGTAACAATATCTATGGGCGTCAAAGGGCTTTTCAATTAGGAAAATTGCTTGGCAAGGAAACCGACGACCCAGTTGAACTCCTCGATTTTCTGAGAAGTCAGCCTGTTTCATCGCTGTTTAAAATAGAGTTACCTTTATTAGAAAATATACAATATTATGACTTATGTGATAGCATTTTATTTGGTCCAGTAGTTGAAAAAGTCGGTCCAATTGAAACTAGGTTTTTAACGGAAGAACCATATAAACTAGTTAGCAGAGGTGATTTAGCAAATGTGCCCCTTATCATTGGATATACTTCAGGGGAGGGTATTGAAATAGCAAGGAAGCTACCTAATATTATCGGGTATTATACTAAGGAAGGTTCAATTGTTCCGAGAGAATTGAAACTGAAGTGGCCAGTAGAGAAAGTAAAAGAGGCTGATGGAAAGATACGAAAGCATTACTTCAAAGACAAGGAGCTATCAGCTAATAGTTACCAAGAGGTTTCCAATTTGGAAACAGATAAAATGTTTTTGTACAATCAGCTTAGATATGCCCGTTTTCACAGTCAGTACGCTACGGAACCCGTTTATTTTTACAAATTTGGAGCAGAGACCGAAAGAAATTTTACAAAAAAAAGTTACAAAATGGATTTCATAAAAGGTGTATGTCATGCCGATGATTTACCGTATCTGTTCAACGTGACGTGTTTAGATATACCACTGACTGACGAGTCAAGTTACATCATCAAACAAATGGTACAATTATGGGTCAATTTTGCTGCAACAGGGTAAGTCACAACTTAAAATTGCATTGAGAAATAACATAATAAATATTTATGTAAGCTTGTTGCAGTATGAAATGATAATTGCTTTACTGATTACAATAGGTATGTTATAATATTTTAAATCTTACATATTTTACACACTGCTGTCTAAATCTAAATTAGAGAGCTTGTACTAAGTACAAATAATAGTACCCTTTTAATGCAACAAGGAACCAATCCACACTCATGCCAAATAGAGATAATTATCCTTGTATAGATAGGGTCCTTATTTCTATTTTGGCACGTGCTTGTGATGTTCCTTGCTCCATAAATAAGTTCAATTTTGTTTAACACACAAGTATTAGAAACAAACCCACAACCTCCGGCTTAGCAATCAGGTCCACTATCTACTAGTACGTCAATATACATATAAATATACATCGACAGCAAACATAGCGATGCCATCCATCCAACCAAATTATCGAGAAACTAAAGGTTTTCTGTATTGTCGCCGACTAGACATTAACACTTAGACAATAGGTCCAGAAACTTGTCAAGTTGCCTATACCTACGTCTTAGTTTTTTCTATTTCAAAAAAATGACTGTAATTACTAAACTTGTTAATGAGTTTATTTAGTTCAAATGGCGCCAACTGGTGCCAAACGCTTTCATGTCTACAAACAAACAACATATGGATCGAGGTTAAAGAATTCATTTCCAAGTATGTGTTCTCACTGTGAACCTTTATTTATATCAGTAGTGTTTAGAGGTATTTTGAATTCTATACCTGTTTAAACATTTGTATTCTAAGTGTATTTGAAACGTTATTACCTAGTTATTTATAGTCCAATATACATAGTATGGTCCAATTATTATTAATAGATTAAGACTTGTGCCATTTTCTGGAGGACAATGAATATTGGTAGAATGCAAACAGCGTCTAGGCAAGCTCTAGTAAATGTTCATTGAATAATGAATTCCTATAAATACCATTTCAGGAAACCAACTGCGAATGAAGAGTGGAAACCATTTAGAGAATCGGAACGAAATTACGCTGTTATAGGAAAGACATTGGAACACTATCAAAATCCAAGCGCCGAAAACATGAAATTCTGGGAAAGTTTGTATGATGAATTACAATTGACTATTCACAAATAAGTATTAGGGATGACATAAAATAACGTAAAACACGTCAATATTCTACCGGTATATGAAGATATGGTATCTACATTTTAACTAATTTATAAAAGGGTTTGTAAAACGGTAGGTCCATATGACTTAGAAATTACCTTAGAGCAAATAAAAAAGTGCAAATTATGAAAGTGATCTTTTAAATAATTTAATTAAACTCTATCGTGCGTAAACAAGTTCATGGCTATAAAATTTTGATTTCAATATCAGACCGAGGTTTTGGCATTCTGGTATAAAGAGCATCTTCAATCCCATGGATGCTGCTGGTTACTAACATACCATTACTGTGGCAGAGAAACTGTGATAGCATATTGTCTTAGGGGACACAAGACAAAAAACTGGACTCAAATCATATAATTTAACTTTCGCAGTCTGCGGTTATTGTTGCTGCCTTGCTGGTCTAGTGGTTAGCGTATGCGGCTGCTGATCAAGAGGTCTCGGGTTCGATTGCCGGGTCGGACTTAATACTTGTGTGATCCACATAGTTTTGACTGCACGGTTGGCCTAGTGGCTTAAGCGGTCGCCACGCCGCTTCCTACTGCGCCAAGTGTCGTGGGTTCAAATCCCACGTAGGATAACACTGTGTGTGATTCACAATTTGTTGTTCTCAGTCTGGGTGATGTTTGTTTCTGTTTCATTTCTGTTTGTAAAGTCCCCCGCGACAGGAATTTATATTCCTAATGCGGGAATTGTCTTGTTGTGGATAAGTTGTCCGAATAGTCTAAAAAAAAATTGCCTGTTCTCATATTACTAGCTATCTGCCAGTGCCCGAAAATCGGTTTAAACGTTCCGGAGATTAACCCAAACAGACAGACAAAAAATTCTAATGTTTTTTCTATGTAAGTATCCTTATATACCTGCTTGTACATGCATTCAGTAAAATAAAACTGTACATTTCATATTCCACACAGACACTTACGATAAAAATATAATGTTGAATCAAAATACGTTATGACAATTGCAAATTAAAATACAGTCAAACCTGGGCATGTGAGACCTGGATAAGTGAGAAAACTCTATAAGTGAGAGTAATAGCCAGAAACCGTCATTTTAAGCTCCCAAAACCTCTATTAGGGAACAAAAATCCCCTGTAAGAGAGTCGTTTTTCCCTCATAGACCTCCGTAAGTGAACTGCTACATATCTACACCTCTATAAGCGACAGTCCAGCTTTATTTATATTATTTAGGAGGAACTACAGCTTTCAAAGGAGAGGCCTATGTCCAGCAGTGAACTGTCAAAGGCTGTTGATGATGATGATAGCTACAATAAAAATACATACATACAGTAAAAAATGCCAAAACGAATTACAAATTAAACATCTGCTTTTTTATGACTCATTCTTAACTTTCGTGGAACTTCCTACCATTGTTTTTGTATTGTTTTCTCGTCAATATTGTACCTATTCTATTTCGTGGAACTAAATAACGTTGTTATTTTATCTGAAGATGTGTTTTCCGTTTCTGGGGGCAACGCCGACGGAACTCTCAAAGAATCACACCCTAAGTAGACTCCAGCTACCGCGTTTGTTACAAATCTTTGTGAATAAAAGAGAAACACTAACCATGTACCTGTATTAGCGAGAAACTCGGATTAGTGAGAAACCTCTATTAGCGAGAATTAGATTGTGCTCCCTTGAACTCTCGCTTATCCAGGTTTGACTGTATTTATATACATCTAAATATTTCTTTCAACGGAAATTGAATCAGAAACGAATGAACGCCAACGCCATCCCGGTGTGGTGAGAACATTTCATAACTTTATCTACTTGCCTATATCTACCCTACAAATTGTTATATCTAAATTCAATAAGCACGATTATCAACGTATGTAGCGCCTTTTCCCATTAGACTACGTTACGTGCACGTTAAAGATGATTGATGAGACGGATTAAGAATACAGGGTGTCACCACTCCTATTCATCCCGCGGGTGTCGTAAAAGGCGACTAAGGGATAAACTACGCAAGACAACATATCAATACAAAGAGAAGGAAAACTTGAAACCAACCCTATGCCAACCCGTGGCCACCGTGGTATAGTAGGCCAAACCCTCCTGTCTAAGGAGAGGCCTATGTCCAGCGGTGGACTTTTAAAAGCTGTTGATGATGACGATGAGACCGTAAAGTTCAACTGTATACCAGTTTGTAGGCCCCACAAGGTGACGACCTGGTGTAGGTACGTACAGTCTTGGGGAAGGCCTACATTCCGTAGCCGACGTTGTCTGAGGTGGTAGATTAGATAAAGAGAGAATAAAAAACAGTATTAAAGAAATTAAATCTTAAATTGATTTTATTTATCATCCACATTTTACTCATACTGTCCAAGATGGATATTGGTGTACCTAAAAGTACAGATCCAAAAGAATATGTTTACTTAAAATTCTAGACATTTTGCAGTAAACATGCCAACTGTAAAACTAAAAACATTAATTCTCCGTAATGGATATCCAAAATATGTTGACTTTATATTACTGCAGAAATGACATTTCTCTAACAAACGAGTAATCAAGACAACACTTCAGTGCATGTTTACAATACATATATCTATTTCAATTATCTCCAAACATTACATAAAAAACTATTTTGTACACCCCTACTCTTCGACACATTTTCGACCTAGATGTGATCACTTTTCACTAAAAGTTTACAAAAAAAAATACCTTTACAATGAATCGGAACATAATATTAACATTATGACTACTATATACTGTAATAATTGAGAGGACTTGTGTTCCAACTAATTTACCGAAGACGGTTTTAAAAATTATGTTAACCCCTGCATGTCATATGTTAAAGATCAAGAATAGAATTGCTCTCAAGAACCGAAAGCGAACCAATAAATAATTTAATTGGTAAATAAAATATAAGACTAATTAAATAGGATTCCTAGTTACTCTAATTGATTTCTTGTAAAATTCATTAGAGTTTACCGAGCGCAAAGGTGCAGCATATAACGATGATACAGGTGAACTATCGATAGGAGCACGCTCAGACGAGGATAACAGCGGACAAATCGACGGTGCGTTGTTATTACTGCGCGGATAAGAGCAAGTTCATCGGTCTGTTGACACGTGTAGTTGAGACAGCACATGGCAGGGGCTGTGTGAGGAGCTCGCTAGGTCGAAGTGCGGTGGGTGGAGCGGGTGGAGCGGGCGGTCAGTAGCGGCCAGAGCGCGAGTTGCGCGGCGGCTCGCGGCGACGTTCGCGTGAGCGCGAGCGACGCTTGCGCTCACGGGAGCGGCTGCGGGACCGCCGAGCGCCGCCCTTGCGTCGCGAGTACAGGTATCTGGAAAACAACAAATCACATCTTTAATGACCGACGTACTTAATAAAAGTTTTCAGAAATTTCTTGTTTTATTAACTACTAGCTTTCCACCCGCGGCTTCGCCCGCGTGGAATTCGTATATATCGCGCGACACGGTAAGGGTAGATTAAACAATCTTACATGATTTTATGTTTGATAATAAGGAACTTAGACACAAACTTTCGTCCCCTATTTCAAACCCTTCTTTCTACCTTTATTTTCAATCGGTTCAGTGGTTTAGGCGTGAAAGCGTAACAGACAGACAGACAGACAGAGTTACTTTCGCATTTATAATATATGTAGGGATTACACCATCGGAAAGTAGAGATTTCATCAAACAGAAAACACCCTAATTTTTTGAAAAAAGTAGGTATTTTGACGGGTGAATTTTCGGTAATAAGTCAAAATCGGGTTAAAAAATAAATATTTCATATCAAATAAATTAGTGTATTCGAGACATAAAAGGTAAGTTTTCACTAAATTTCGTTTAAAAATAATTTTATTTGTAAAAGATAAAAATAAAAACCAAAAACTTAGTTTTTTGAATTTTTCACATATAATTTGAGGTTATGTGAAAAAAAGTGTAAATAAAAAATCTCCCAAGTGCGTGTCAGGCCACGCACGGGAAAGGGTTCCTCAGTCACCCATAATGGTACGTGGATTAGAAATTGTATCCAATGGATAATTGTTATGTTTACGTATTAATGCGTTAATTTTGTATGACTTTTCCAAGTAAGCACATTGTAGAAGTTAAGCCTCTATAACTCCTGAACCATCAAAGTCATCTAATTCGTTATAGTTTTCATTTAAAGTTATTATATGGACCACTATCACAAATTTTTCCAGATTTTTTGAGCCGGCCGTTTAGTTTTTAGGGGGGGGGTCGCCCTGTTTTTACAAAAAAAGTGGCCTTTAAAGTGGAATTTCTCGCAAACGGATCCCTAAATCAAAAAATGGGTTTAAAGATCGTCTTAACAACCTTTTAATGTTTTTAAAAGACCTATATAATGATACCCCAGATATTGGGGTAGCTGCGAGAAAAAAAACATCCCCACTTTACGTGTAGGGGAGGTACCCTAAATAAAAATATTTTTCATAATTTTATTGTAACGCTTTGTCGACGTAATTACAATACATATTCATGCAAAGTTTCATCTTTCTAGCACTTACCGATTGGATGGTAAGGAGGACGGACGGACGGACGATAAGGGTTCGAAGTCATAAACTTCGGAACCCTAAAAATTGTAGATCTTTTGATTACCTACAACTTTGCCTTTTAACTTTTTCCATAGGACTTGTAGTTTTGCCGGAAATCGAGATAAACCGTTCTTTACCCTTTGTTTTATATATTTAGCCATCCAAAGTGACTCTACCCTGCCTGATGGAAAGCATTAGCAGAATCCAAGAGTCGGGGCTACTACACTTGCTGCGAATGCGGACAATAATGTATGGCGGCCCACACTATGGCAGCTTAGTGAGATGATTTTTCACGCCCCGCTTAAAGGAACCGAAAACCTCCCCGCCTACTCCTTCCCGACCTCAGATCCCCCGTAAATTATTTTTCCTTTCATTTTTATAATATTCTCCTCCTTTTCCAATAGGTTTCATCCTACTATAATTTTATTTGTTTTCAAAAATTAACTACCCTTGTCGACTGGTCTATATGTCATTTACAAACTATCATTATGGTTGCCATGCAATTGTGTTATGCCTAGCAACCTGTGCAGTTTTGACAGGAGATAAACAGTGATAGATTTTGATACCTACGATTTATGTATTTTTATAATCACCTAGCTTTGCCCTTTGTATCTCGATTATTGCAGTAAAAAGTAGCCTATGTCCTTTCCCAAGGTTAGTTCCATCTTCATACCAAATTTCATCAAAATCGGTTTGGTGGTTTAGGCGTGAAAGCGTAACAGACAGACAGACAGACAGAGTTACTTTCGCATTTATAATATTAGTATGGATTACGTACAAATAGTCTTTTGGGTCTCTGCCTTGATTGAAATTTTGATTTAAAACCCACTCAATAAAAATTGGCTGTTTCACAAGCTTTCAATGTTCATACAATTGAAGTAATACATTAGTAAAGCATGTTATATTGTATGGCCCCGGCCACCGTTATTACTATAAACATCAATTTACTGACCAGTTTAAACGAATTTGTAAAGATTCTATTTATATTATAAATAACGAATATATCTGCACTTGGAACACATACAACCCCTTCCCCTTCTGCCGCCTATATCCTCAATCTGAAGGACAAAAGCTATTTTTTTCCTCGGGAACCATGATTAAAGAAGCCCGTGTTTCGTATGTTAAACGTTGATACCTGTGGTAATCCGTGTCAATGTACTTAACACCCGTAATAAATTATTGCATTGCATAAAGTTCAATTACCAAATGCGCACACGCACAGACACGTTACACGGAGTTATAATATTTAAGTCAGTACATATTATTAATAAAAGGAGTTGGTATTACAATCTAGTGTTGATCACTTGTCTCCCCGTCCTACTAGGACGTCCGTCGTACGTGTAGCCATGTGTACCGACGTCGGGTGTAGGCTAAGTAGTAACTTAGGCTACACCCACTAATGAAGAACCCACATACCCTTCGGCCATACTACAGTGTTTGTTAATAGCTCAAATTAAAGTGCTTGTAAGCCCTATCTATTCTACAACTTTATACACTAATTGCAAATTAGAGAACAACTTGTGCAGTGTTCACTAGAACTATTGAAGATGATAGCAATTAGCCAGTGCAAACATATGTTTCAGGTTTTCCCAGTTATCGGTGAGTGTAGGAACTCTGAATAAATTAAAGCTACATCAAATTAACAGTGTCATACAAACAATGTTATCTCGTTTGTATAAATAAATGTTACATTACATTACATGTACATTTGGCTTATTATGATGTCAGCAAGTGAACCAAGGCAATGAAGTTTCATTTATCTTTTACAGCTTTATACCCTAATATAATAAATACAAATGTATGTATTTTTTATTATTAACGGACTATGCCAGTATGGTTACGTTTCTTTATTTTTTAAACAGTTTGAAAAGATTCAAATTAGTACATTAAATTAGAATCTCTAAAGAAAAAAGACAGGCCTTGATTTCAGTTTCAGTATGTACCTAATAGCCAAATATGATCGATTTAAGTTAAAGATTAATATGATCTTACTTAAATGTAAAAAAGTATAAGATTCTAGAATATAAGCTTTCTCTAATATATAGTATCCAAATACCTTATTCATTAGATTAATGAAATTATGTCGCACAAAGCTTAGCAAGGATTAGGTGCTACAGCGGCACAGCCACAAAAAGACTGCACATTAAAACATACACTCTTCTAAATTTGGAGTCACCAGTGAACACTATGGCGTACTAAGTGATTTCAAATTGTGATCACGAAACGTGGTATTTGTTACGTCATGGTATTCTTTAAAGAGAGATGGTAGCTATTTTAGAGAAAATAAAATAAATTTATTAAACAAAAGAAAATGAGCTTTTGGTCTTACCACATTATTGAAACAAATCAGCAATATAGATGTGTGGGAATATGTTTGGCAAACTAGATGTGCTAGATAAACAGTTTTTGTAACACTGTGGCAAAGCAATACATAAAATTAATAATTTTGCTAGTTAATTTAACAAGTTATTTTAATTCACTCGGATTTCTTGACTGACAATAATGAAGTATTGAAATCAACAATATTGACAAAGGTCCAATTGAATAGAGTATTAATTTAAAAAAACTTATAGTCTATGTCAAATGATCAGCATTAAAATAAAGTAAGACAGCTGAAACATAATGAGTAAATACTTGGCTTCAATAATGTGACAAGTCCAAAAGCTCATCTTTTAAGTTGATAATGTTTTCAAATAGTATAAAACAATACCTATACCAATTCTATGGTATTTTTTAAATGTGGTGTGACCGTTGTGACCTGATAATATGTAATGAGCATTTTCGTTATTCAGTAGTCACGTTAAGCAGTGGGACCCAGTTGCTATCATAAGATAGCAGTTGTGAAAATTAGTTGTGAGGCTTTTGAGATTGAAGCCTTCGAACCCATTCGAGCCTTGAAGACAGTTCATGTAACCTGAAATAGCTGATATTATGTCTCACCTCCTAAGTTCCCTAGAAATAGGCTTGAGATGCATGAAATTGCAGAAACCACTTCGTGTGCACTCTCCCATCTCATACTGGCGGCAACAAGCTTCACGAAAATCCGTAACTGGAGACAGTTCTGCATACACCGGCCGACCACCAAACCAACGGTTGTTCAAATCATTCACAGCTTTCTCTGCATCCTCTTCTCGACGAAACTAAAATTGAGATGATATGTTATTTTCGTATTTAAGTTTGATAACAATCGTAGCAACTTGTTTTCAGAACTATTTTTCATTTTGGCTTTTTTTATTTACTTATATAAGCCTGCCGAAATGACTACTCTGCCTGATGGAAAGTATGAGCAGAATCCAAGATAATAGGCAGCATAATCAATCAGGAATGCCATACAATACAGTATGATAACTCACACTTTTTAGTAATTATAGTAATCAAGTAATTTTATAAAAAAATATTTAGCATTAATTACAATACTAATATATTAGACAGGTAGTCGTAGCAATCTAAAATTTAAAAACTAAATCTTGAAATAGACTCACCTTAATATAAACATTACCAACTAAATGGTCACCGAGGTTGTCACAAACATTCATCTCCTCTATCTCTCCATATTTATCTTCACACTCTACAAATACATCTTCAAAGAAGTTATCATAATGCTCCTGCATCTCTTCATCTGACACATTAGCTACAACCACTGTAAGCAAACATAACATAGTGTTAGACTTTAGACTGACACATAATAATAAGTAACTATTTATTAATATGTGGTGATAGGTTGATGATGATATTTGTTTCTATATTTTTGTTTATAAATAATATAAAAATCATAATCAGACCTTTGCATGCACTTATATTTTAATCTGAACTTCAATTCCCTTTTATTGGTATGTAAGAATATCTGTACATACTAGTTTCAAAAGCCTTTTAACTGTATTTCAACACTACAAAGTTTAAAGCCGATTCTCAGTGTATCTTATATTTTTATGACATATATGTATTGAGACAATTAAACTTCATTGGAAATAATTATGGAACCAACTATCAATGTCAAACCTTTACCTTTTAGTAGACAACAATACACTTATGTTGATTTTAATTAAGAAGTAGAGCTGTGGCTCCTACAACTAGACCACTGCACTAATTACTTTACTAATAATCACACTACTCAAAAAAAAAATACATCAAGTTATAGCAACAGTTATCTCATATACTTACAGTGACTGCCATCAGCAGATTTGGCAGAATTCTGAGGATTCACATACAAATTTTGTAGCAGTACTGTTTGTGAAAATGTTGGTTTGTTGTGAATTCGGGAACAGCGGTCACCATGTCGGCATGCTCCAATTTTAAAGTAAAAGGAACAATTTACTCTGAAATAAATATTATTCAATGAGTTAACAACAGTAATTAAATAAAGCCTAAATTTAAAAAAACTTATAAAGAGTAATACACTTCTAGCTGAGATTAATATAGTATTATTTTGCATTCAAAAGATTGGATATTTGGAATCACTTTCTCATGAGATGGCTTTTTTTAATTTGAGAATAATTTTTTTATTAATATTCATAGAAATTATTCACAATGAATTATGATTAACTAATTTAACAATATTTTCATTAATTTCATCTTTAAAACATTAAACAGTGGCAAAGAACACAAAACTAACCTCTCAAACCGAATATTTACACGAAATGTAAATAACGTGGGATTTATAGGAAATACACCTGTTATTAAACTTTTGGTTTTAAATTTTACTCACTTGTCCTTCTCTGTACCAAATATAGCAGCTAAATATTCTGCCATTCTAAAACACCGACAACACGGGTTTATTCCCCGAGTCACAATCTACGACGAAATGACGCTTTCTGTCTATGTCCCAATCGTTGAACGAGAATCGTATATATCTCTTAATTTAAAAGCTATATGACTAACGATTAAACATTACACTTAGTTTATCCTGAAAATAACTGTTTCTAATACCATCACATCAATTGACTGGACATTAGACAAACGAAAAATCCAACCAAGCCATCAATGACAACGCGGACTCAATGTTGCCATTTAAATAAAAAGAAAACTACTAACTAAATACTAGCTTTTGCTCACGTCTTCACCCTCGTTATTCTAATGTATTTAGTTTTTGTTTCTGAGCTATTTTACTATAAAGTTTAATTTAAATCCGTAACAGCATTTTTGTGAAAGTAATAAACATCCATCTCACTAATCTTTTTAAGCCTCACCGAATACTTTCGCATTTCATGTGATAATGGCGAATTAGAATATATAAAAATTGCGATGCAATATTACATTTCAAATGAAATTAAAATGGAACAGATGTTCCAAGAATATGGTATGTATTTCGAAACATCCTGAACGAAACTCATATAGTTTGAACTTGATAGAAAATACAGACTCGAAAACAATGTTCAACTTAATGAAAATGTTCAAATTTAATTTCATTTTTCAAATGATTCTTCAAGATTGTTTTGTTCAATGCAAATGTAAATTTTACTAAAAGAGTCTAAATCAATCAAATCAAATCAAATCAAATCATTTATTCTGCAATTAGGTTACATGAACACTTTTGCAAGTAAAACTTTTTTTGAGCAGATGAGTTCGGCCTTTCCTAACTGGACTAGCCCTGAGAAGAAAGGACGAAACAAACTCAGGGATCACAGTCTCTTTTAAAGTCCAGACAATATTCTTAAATGCAAAAGACATATATAAAAGCGATAATTACAATTATGTCACAACTATAATAATTTAAAAAATGTCAACAATAGCAACAAATTAAAGATTTTTTTTTTAAATATGTAATGTAAATTTAACTATAAATTATCGTCATATCAACATAAATTTAAACATTCAAAATAAACAGCATGTGCAGAATGGGCAGCTCAATCCCAGGCGGTTTGATCATCAATATATTCTGCTATGGTATAATACCCCTTTGCGGATAACTTAGATTTAATGGTATTCTTAAATTTCCGTAATGGCAAATTTCTAATAGCAATAGGGAGTTTGTTGTAGAAGCGTATACATTGTCCCATGAACGAGTTGCCTACTCTGTGGAGACGAGTGACGTGAACACAAAGATTATGTTTGTTTCTGGTATTTACCGAATGAACATCACTGAGTTTAGGAAACTTTGCTAAATTTCTTTGAACATAAATTAAATTTTCGTATATATATTGTGAAGATACAGTCAGAATATTTATCTCTTTAAATTTGGAGCGGAGAGAAACTCGAGGGCCTAATTTATAAATGGCTCGTACGGCACGTTTTTGTAAGACAAATATGGCATTAATATCTGCACAGTTACCCCAGAGTAGGATACCATAAGTCATTATGCTATGAAAGTAACTGAAGTAAACTATTCTAGCTGTATCAACATCAGTTAAATGTCGAATCTTTTTTACAGCAAAAGCCGCTGAGCTTAGCCTAAAATGAACCTTATCGGTCAAAACAATAAACATGTTGTAAAAATACCTAAATAGTTTCAATATTTTTGTTATTTATATTATTTTTAAGGAATAGGATAGCTGTTACAAAAAATCAATACGAATTTTTCAATTTTATGTTCTATCCGACCGCTAACTAGGAGTTTTTGAAGAGTCCAAAAGTAATAAAAAATTCCAGCCAAATATCATTTTTCTGTTGCATTTTTTTCTCAAATTAAACAAAATCTCTTTATTTATAGATAAATCTACATTTTTTCAATTTACTTACTTATTCCGTTGGTTCAACGACCCGAAGTGCGTCTTCGCCTCCAACACAAGAAAGAGAACGTTTGGCAATTTGGCATGCTCGGTATTTCTCTGAGGGATTGTATCAGAAATGAGGTAATCCGTCAGAGAAGAAAAGTTATCGACATAGCTCACCGGATTAGCAAGCTTAAGTGGCAGTGGGGTGGCCATATTAGCAGCCCGCAGAACTGATGACCGTTGGGGTAGAAGAGTTCTAGATTAGAGACCGCGACGCGGTAAACTTCATATCTCTTCTCGGTAAAATTCATCTTCCTAGCCTTTATTCCCAAGTTTATTTTGGGTTCGGCTACTAGTTCAACCGGTTTTAACGGAATTTCAGTTTTTCCACGGAGCGACTGGCATCGGACCTCCGCAAACCCTTAGGTTTATACGCGAAGGCCTAAGGGAGAACTGAAATTCGAAGATTGAACTAGTTGTTAGTATATTTGAGGGCACTAACTTCCCAATAATGATTGCCATAGATGTACATGACAACCGGGACCGACGGCTTTACGTGCTCTCCGAGGCACGGGCGTGAATAACCGCCAAACTTCCAAACCTCGGGCTGCTATTAGGAATGTCCATAGAAAAACCCAAAAACTTTTTTGGCCCGGAATTTGAACCCGAGACCTCTTGACTAGCAGTCGCATACGCTGACGACTAGACCAACGAGGCAGTTATGTTAAACCAAAATAATTAAACATAAAAAAAACTGAATATTAGACACAAATAATTTTATAGGGATGTATACAATAATTTAGATAATCTTGATAACTTATCTGAAATCAGCATATTTTGTTTTTTGAAATGCTAGTTATAGCCACTGAAGTAGGAAACCTATGGAAGTGAAACGTCAACAAAAAATTCGTGCCACTGTGACGTCATCTGCGCGCTAAACATGGCGGTTTTAGTGCTGCCCAGAATATTTTAATTTTATTAGGTTTTATCGATAAACGTTCTTAGCTCATTTTATTTTAAATATTATTAAGTATTAATTATTTGTTAAATTTATATTTTAATAGGAAGTAAGTATATTATTATGTGCAAAGATACTTTGATTTAGATATCTAAGACAAGTTCGTGCTTTAAATTTGCCAAGTAAACGATATGACGATTTTTAAAAGTTGCTATACTTATTTTATAAAGTTATCGTTTGACAACTCAGTGACCGCAAAACAAACATATGGCGTAGTACAGTGCCATCTACCCATCTCCAGCATGCTAAATTTTATCGTTTCTTATGTTGCCGTTTCGCTCGCATTCGCGTATATGCCGAGAGGGATGAAAACTTTATGTCGGCAATAAACCGTTAGCATGCTAGCTATGCTGTTTTGGATATCAAAATAGCACGTGTTTTGCTTAGACTACTTACCTCTCTATTACAATCTATTTTAATTGTGTTGCTGGCTCTAAAGTCCGTAACACACTACCGCAAGTGAGAGTACCGTACACTACCGTAACACACGCCGCACCATAAGTGAGAGTGATTAAAATTTTAAACTTATCAAGGGACAGAGTGATAAAAAAAAACACCTTCACAACATTTATTTAATTACAAACGTCATTCGTTATGACTTCCGCTCTAAAATCGGTCGAAATACTCCTTCTCACCGTGTATACGATAATTTAAGTAACAGCAACAGCATGAGCAGCAGTATGTTTACTGGTATTGGTAACTTTTAGAGGGACCTGTAAATAAAATTGTAGTGTAATATAATAGTTTACATTTATGGTATTAGTAAAGAAATATAAATTATATATGCATTTACCAAGGTAGAGGTGTCAGGACCGGCCAAAACAGGAATTGTTTGCAACTGATTTTCTTTTAATATGACAATTTTTTGTTGGTTGGCATTTTGCTGTAAAATATTGAAATATTAGTTATAATTGTGTCCACAGTTTTGTTTTCATAAAGTTTGCTTGATGTCATTATCATTCAAATAGGGCAAATACCTTTCTTGGATGGAATCGCAGCCACAAAACCCAAATGTTTTTCTAAAATAGTTATATAGAATGAGAATGACATAGATCACAACAAGTTGTAACTAGCATATCAGTAATAATGTAGCAGCAACAAGTATATCAAAGGCTAAAAGTTTCAATTATACGAGCAGTCTCCACGAGGGTGAGAGGTACGAAAAGACATATTAAGGCCTTCGACTGCAAAGACGGAGTAGGAATTATATAATATACCCACAGTTCAACGACCATCCTTGATCATCGTCCATAAAAGACATCCATCCATCCGACCATAAAAAACTTGTATATTAATTTTGATACTTTGATAAAAGTATAAACAGTAGGTATTAACTTAGTCTTACAAATTTGAAGGGCACGGCATCATTTTGTAGTTGAGTCACATTCAGAGTTTTGTTGAAACATTTATCATTTCATCATTATTCTATTACAATGGCTTCCAGCCACTTTTTCTTTTCACGCTCATTTCTTGGGATCTGATAAAATATGTTTTATTATTATTTTTGTATGTTTTAAGCGGGG
Organism: Phragmatobia fuliginosa; assembly: GCA_932526445.1. Classification (NCBI taxonomy): domain Eukaryota; kingdom Metazoa; phylum Arthropoda; class Insecta; order Lepidoptera; family Erebidae; genus Phragmatobia; species Phragmatobia fuliginosa. Next base: position 5,099,340 of record OW052064.1, on the reverse strand, counting down.
TAGCAAGATAAAATAAGAAATTTTATATAAGCAATCATATTCAATCGATATCGAAATCTATAAATAATGTACAACCCTAGCTAATAAATTAACATTAGCGTAAACATCTAGTTAAATAAGTCAAATCCATTCATGACCTATAACTGCACATGAGAACCTTGCTAATCATGATGTAAATCTTCCTTTAGTTTCCCGGCAACATTAACATTATCCAATATTTTTAATGGTATATATAGCGTACCTGTGTATGGTTAAAGATGGCTGATTTGGTGTTTTTCTTTTGCCGCATCCTATTGTACTACACACTGGCGTATTTGCTAGTAATTCTTTATATTTGGCTTCAATTATTTCAAATCACAAGCAAAACATTGAAAGATAATTAGATATTTGGATTTATACCACGACTTTTTGACAAGTCAAGTACCGGCTGAACTTACTGACAATGACATTTGTGCTCAAAACATGGTGGATTTCGGCGTCATAGGTATTTTCGACCCCCCCCACCCCAGCCTGTGAATTTGAGATATTTAATAAAAAAAAAATACCAATCGACGTATCTTAAATAGCACTTTCCAAAATTATTTGTTATTAAAATAGCACCCTCTTAGTTTACGAGTAAAAAATTAATAAAGTTACTACATGCTACACCGTCTATATCACTTTAAATACTTCGAATTTCGTACTTTTTGCAGAGTGAAATAATTGCACCCTACTCGAAACTAATTGCACCATCGTTAGAATTTCATAAAAAGCAATAGTTATTGCAACTAGCGATGGGCGTTAAAGTAACGAACTAGTTAAATCAACCGTTTACGTAGAATCAACTGTTTCAACTGTTAACTGTTCTATGAATAACTAGTTGACAGTTGAATTCGTAGGTTTCGTAGAGTCGTAGACAGCCGTTGATTTCAACTGACGCGTTGAATCAGTTGAAAAAACTAACTAACTAGTCCGTAGTAGCGATGTAGTAGAATCGTAGAATCAACGCTTCAGTCCGCATACACTGAGCCGCTGATAAATCGGATGAACAATTAATCTATTTTAATCTCTATTTCAATAGGAATAGCGTTGATATTTGAATAAATTTTTATTAAGCGGCATATGCCTTTTAACTTATTGTTTTAGAAGAAGATATCAATACACTAATTTAAAGTATGTGAAAGAAATAGCACTCTGGGTGGACTTCGTGAGCCATGTGTGTGGGCTATTGAGTTCGAATGAACTCGTAAAATGAGTTATGTAAAATTTATATTTTGTTTCGACTTTCGCATTAGACAAATAAATAAAATTGGACAGAATGTTTGTAATTTTCAATTTAACAGTATTTCAGTAAATGTCTATAAATATTTTTTAAATTGATGTCTGTCTGTTTCTTTTTTTCACTAAACTTGTAAGATCGAAAATCACGTAATCAATCACGTCCCCCCCCCCCCTCTAAAAGCCAAACGGCATACTCAAAAAAGATGAGAAAAATTCAAGATAGTAGTCCATTTACCTACTGAATTTTCAAGGAAAAATATAGCGGTTTTGATAACTTTTTTATTTCAGGAGTTATAGGGGCCTAACTGTAAAATAGGCTTATTTGGATAATGTCGTATGAAAATAGTGAACTAATAAGTAAACATGTAAAATTTGAAAAATAAAATCAAACAATTGTCAATTGAACACGATTTTATTTTAATTAGAAGCCTCTAAAGATGATCAAATAAATTAAAAAAAAAAGTCACAATGACAATCGATAGATGGCGTTATGCCAATTTTTTGAATCAATGCAACTTATGATTTCGTTACGACTATATGCGAACGCCATCTAGTGAGAATACCTTGAGAGTACGTGTGAAGAGTCTTGAATTCATTGCCGTCTGCGTACAATCAACGCTTCAACTGTTCATCATTCTTTGATCGACTAGTTGAATTCGTTGAAACGGAGAATGTAGGGGTTTACATAAAAGTTCAACTCTTCAACAACGCTTTTAAATTGCCGTATAATAACCTCGTTGCAATGACTTAGTAGTCAATCTATATAAACCTTTATCTCTATTGTCACAACGTTGAAATTTAAATGCATCATTAAGCAACGTTCACAAACTTTCAAACTATTGTAGAATTTTTACATTACTATGGTAGAAGAAGATGATGACGATATATTACTTTAGAAAGTGTGAAAGAGATAGCTCGCCGACCACCGGCGTTGAACGCGCTGGGTGGTCTTTTTATTATTATTATTATTTCTTTAGATGCGATTTTTAATAATTTGAATTGAATTTATGACAGTCTGTAATTACTAGTCTCTAACATAACATGATCGATCGATATTATAATTATTTCAACAACTTCAAATTGTGTATTATTCTTTTAGGTAAATAAAAGATACAATTAATAATAAACAGAATTAATATTTTACACCTTGAATTCTCGTTGGACTTGCTCGTTGGTCTAGTGGTTAGCGTATGCGGTTGCTGATCAAGAGGTCTCGGGTTCGATTCCCGGGTCGGACCAAATATTATTTGTGTTATTTACAAATATTTGTTTCGGAGTCTGGGTGTTTTCTATGTATAATATGTATGTATTTACAAAAAAAAAGTATGTTTATGTATTTATATCAGTTGTCTAGTACCCATAACACAAGCTCTGCTTAGCTTAGGACTAGATGATGTTGTGTGTCAGATGTCCAAACATATTTAAAAAAAATATTTAATATTTATTTATTTAAAAAAAAAACTAAATTCACGCTCATAAATATGTGGATTGAGCAGGCATTGAACCCGCAAACAGTCAAAAACTCCATGAGCGACGGCCAATTAAGTCGTCAACTCGTCCAACGAAACGCATCAAGATGTACTAAATACTGTTAACGGCTTCGACTTAAAACGTTTCAACGTCGAGTAGTTCAAGACGACTAGTAGTTGAAAAAGTAACTAGTTGAAAAATTTAACTAGTTAAGGGACTAGTTGATTGTCGACTTTCAACGGTTTCGTTTCGTTATCTTTAAAAACGTCAACGACACATCTCTAATTGCAACAAACAAATAAAACGTAATCAGTCAATTGCCGAAGGCGCGTGGTACGTTTACGCATGCGCAGGCCATACATCTAGAGTCGTACTAGTGCAAAAACTACCGTCATCTACTAGGCAAGTAAGAATTACATTTAAAATGATTTATTATGAAAATTGAAAGCCTATATTTATTATAAAGAAATTTATTTTGTTCTAATTTAACGAACATTCTAAATTCATTATGTATTTAAGCTTTTACACGACTTTTTACTTTATTAATTTACACGACAGTGTAAATAAGCAGACAATTATTTTCAATATTATTCTATAAAAAAAACTTTCACTAAGAGGTAAACATAGCAGTACATTTTTTGCTCTTATCTGCGTCGCTGTACAAGATGCAAAGAGACTTTTTACTTACCTTACCTTACCACTCGTATCATTTATTCGATTCATAATCGATAACACTTCAGAAGAGATTGTATCTATAAATATAATAATGAATCATTGTCATTACTGACATTATCACACACTTGTGAAAAAATAAACCATTACTTGATTATAATAGTTAAAACTTGTAAAAGTGTATCGCATTTAATAATAAAGTAAAATGTCAACACCAACATATACATCTGATTTGTGATTGACATTTGACATCCAATGATCCATTCATTAATTACATTCCGCTGACTTTTGTTGTGTTTTTGCGGTTTGTGTGTTCCAAGTGATTTTAACAAATACGAAATGCTTAAGAATACTGACTCTAACGACTCTTCCTTGCTCGATGACCCCAGCAAAATAACCTTGATTTGATAATACCCACGACGACCGATGACCCCAGCACTATCCCAGGCCCTAGTTCTTCACATCAATCTACAATAATTGAGAGTGGACAAAATATACGTTGTGTCAATTGCGGAATAAGTAATAAGAGCGCCAACTTTCATAGAAATGAAATGAGGTGAAGGAAGAAAAGAGTGTATGTGAATACAAAATTGATGTTGGTTTATGGTGATGGAAGAAGGAGACTACAAAGTGTTTCTGCAAAGACATTCACTGGAAATAGCAGAATTCCGAGATCTTGTACAAGGTTGGCTTGAGCAGGTAGCAAATGAAAAATATCTTTTTTCTTCAACAAAACATTCAAGTTATACCTATCAGGATATTTGCAATTGCAAACAACAGTTTCTCATTTTTTGAATTTGTTTTATTGTAAAAGATAACATGTCAACTGTTACATACTTATCTAGGTTAGTATTGGTTATTTATGTTATGTTATATGCCTTCCTAATATATAAACCAATACCTATCATTTCTACATTTTTTGAATTTATGAAAAAATAAATTACTTAAAATCACCAAGTTCTTTTCATTTTTTTTCTTTTACCGATCAAATACTGATATTACCCACTGTTATCTAAACATACTTTTACTGTGGGCCTATTTGCCATTCCCCTTTGTAATCAGTCTTAACTAGAGATGGGTTTCTGCCCGGGCGGATTGGGCATATTGAATAAGCGCCCAATAAATGCCCGTAAATGCCGAATAAATGCCCTTTACCTGGGCAGAAACTTCAATTCACATTTTATTAATTTAAATTGTGTGTAAATATATGTGTATGCAGCAAAGAGTAATTAACAAAAAAATATGATATATTCCTGGATATAAATATGTTACTATTTTAGTTTTTTCTTTAAATCTATGGTCATGGGCGTATAAAAAAAAACCAAACTGAGTATTATAATGATAGCAGTTCTTCATGTGTTATAGTTAGTAATCTGTGACATAAACACAGTATTTTTGTTTCGATAACAATAGCCGATAGTATACGTATATTATATATTACATGTAAAACTGACATAAAAAGTGAACTTATACTGTAGTAGGATGAAACCCATTGCCAAAGGAGGTGAATATTATAAAAATGGAAGGAAAAATAATTTACGGGCGATCTGAGGTCGGGAAGGAGTAGGGGGGAGGTTTTAAGGGTAAAAAACGGTTTATGTTGATTTCCGGCAAAACTACAAATCCTATGAAAAAAAACTTAAAGGCAAAGTTGTAGGTAATAAAAAGATCTACATTTTTTGTAATTACACTTTTTTTATATAACTTGAAATTGTATGTGAAATATTCAAAAAACCAAGTTTTTGGTTTTTTATTTTTATCTTTTACAAATAAAATTATTTTTTCAAAAATGTTTGTTAAAAAAACCCTAGTTATCAATCGAAAATTCACCCTTCAAAATATCAACTTTTATTTGATGAAATCTCTACTTTCCGATGGTGTATAAATATATATATATATGTATATATTACCACACTAAATCTTCTCAGTAAATGCAAAAAGAAACAACTCGAATTCGAATTTCTTTAATCGTTATTGAGCTATATATTTAAGTTTACACTTTAATCACTCGAAAAACGTAAGATTACCGGTTACATTGATAAAAAAAATATTGCAAATCGAAATATACTACTATAATAAAATTAACAAACAAATAAAAAATAAAGTTTATATTTAATACAACATCTACAATATTATGAGAAAGTTATAGAATCTTCTTTAAATTATATGCCTATTTATTACTATTTTAAGATAATTTAATACATGAGTGGCTAACGAAAAATATTTGGCCATTAAAACTTTGCCATTTAACTTTTTTCCATATGACTTGTAGTTTTGCCGGAAATCGAGATAAGCCATTTTTTTCCTTAAAACCCCCTCTCTCCCCCTTCCCGACCTCAGATCGCCCGTAAATTATTTATCCTTTAACTTTTGTAATATTCTCCTCCTTTTACAATGGGTTTCATCTTACTATTATTTATTTTGTTTTTTAGTAACAATAAATATTCTGAAACCGTCTGATATGGAATATTTGCAGACTACAATAGAACAGAGAAATAAACAAGTACTAAAAACTATACATTTACGCTGCTCATTTGTTGAATCCTAAAGCTGAAGGACAGGAACTGTGTCAATACGCACTAGAAATAAACGGTTTAGCTCTTCTTTCCTGTGCCGAGCGGTTAAAAACTGGAACTCACTACCATCCCACGTGTTTCCTTCCCATTATGATCCCGGGTCCTTTAATAGGGGTGTGAAAAATCTCACAAAGCCGCCATACTTTGGGTCAGCGTCGCCATACTCGCCATACTTCTTGCATCGCAGGCAGTGTGGTGGCCCCCTCTCTTGGATTCCATTCATGCTTACCATCAGGCAGAGTGGAGTCACATTGGTAGGCATCAAATAAAAACAAATAAAAAAAAACAAGAAATAGAAGCAATGGAAGGAAATGTTCTAAATTAAGACGTGATCTTGCTCAACCTACTGTTATTCAACTTGAACTAGTCGGATTCAGAAATTGATGATTTTTTCGATGATGTTGATTATGATAAGAGTCAAATTAATACGTCTCATGATGCTCAACCATCAATATCAACCAGTCGAACCGATTTTTTTGATGTAACGTCTAACATCGACTTAAATGATGATGATAATGAAACTGAAGATAATTAAGTGACATTATGTGATTGATTTAATAATTTAGATTTTAAAAATTCAAATGATGGAATTATAAAACTTATGTGTGAGGGAGAAAAATAAAGATTTATTATTATTCTCTTTATTGACACTTGACATATACTGTTGAGGACTGATGGTAGTCCCCAAAAATGCCTGTTTCATAAAGCGCATGACTCTCGGTCGCGTATTACCAGATTCATAGACAATTAATTTGGCGATGAGTGTCCTGGACTCAGCAATACGTTTTATTCTACACTGCCAAGCTGCCACTTATTATTATTATTATTGTTCTCTTTAACAAAATCAAAATACATTTTCATTACATTTTTAAATAATAAGTCTTTACAGATGAAATTGCCGTTTTGTACGCAATAAGTGAAAGTACTTACTTATTTTTTTCAAACTTTTTTTATTTCTGTTATTCGAAGTAATCACCCATGCAATCGACGCATCTTAGCCAACGTATTGGCAGTTTATTGATGCCCTTCTTGTAAAAATCTAAAGAGTTGTCTAAATTTTGGAAAAAGTAATAGTCGGTAGGTGCAAGGTCTGGTGAGTATGGCGGATGAGGGAGAGCTTCCAACCCCAGCTCTTACAGCTTGGAGACTGTCTGTTGTGCAGTATGGGGTCGCGCGTTGTCGTAAAGGAGCAGTGGGGACGACCGATTGACCAAAGCTGGTTGCAGATGTGCAAGCTTCTTCATCATTCTCTAAAGTTCTTCACAGTACATATCTGCATTATAACTCATGCCGTTTTGTAAAAAGCTGTGGTGAATCACACCCGCACTAGACCACCAAACAGTGACCATCACCATTTTTGGTTTAGGGCATTGCTTTGGTGCTGAACCAGGGTCTAACCAACTTGTTGAGCGCTTTCGATTGTTGAACAGAATCCATTTTTCGTCGCACGTAACAATTCGTTTCGAAATTCCTTCATTTCTTTGCCTGTTGCGCAGCCTGTTGGTCTCGACGCGTACGTTGCGCTGGCGATCGTTAAGGTCGTGGGGCACCCATCTATCAAGATTTTTTACCTTGCCAATTTGTCGCAAATGGATCAATATTGTTTTGATGCTTATATTAAAAGCTGCTACTAGCTCAGCTGTAGATTGAGTTTCGTCAGCTTCCACAATCGCCTTTAATTCATTATTGTTAACCAAAGTCTCCGGATGACCACGAGCTTCATTTTTCAAGTAAAAATTTCCAGAACGGAACCGGGAAAACCAATAACGGGTTGTGCGTTCGTTTGTACAGTTCGTAAACGTTTTTGATGTTACGTGCATTGGTGCCACGACGGAACTCATATTCCATAATTACATGAATTTTTAAAGTATCTATTATGACGAAAAATGTTCAAATGTAATGAAAATACAACGCTAATCAAAAAACAAAAGACTGAGTTTGTAAATAGAATGTCATGGTTTTAAAATAAAATTAATTTGAATTTAGAATTCAGAGCCATTACAAATTTTTTTTTTATTTGAAATGACCAGTACTGAAGATAGGCAATTTCATAGGTAAAGACCTAATATATAAATCTAAAAAATACATTTAAAAATACAAAATAATAGCATTCAATGAAAAAAATAAAAATGTTATTATTATTAAACATATTTACAAGAGTTATATTTGTTACATTTTTACGAATTTTCGACAAAAATAATGAAACGAACTGTGATTATTTGTGATTTTAATTACAAAAATGTATAAATAATAATTAATTATAAGTTTTTATTTACAACATACTGACTTTCATTTAAATTAAGAAAAAATAGAATAAGAAAACATTTGTTTTTCACAAAACAAAGGTATTCGTTTTTTCTGCCCAGTGCTCGCCCGAATAAATATTCGGGCGTAAACTTATTTATGCCCAATTTGCCCAGTTTATGCCTTTCCGCCCGTATTTGTTTTTGCCCTCGACCCATCACTAGTCTTAACCTATAACAATTGTTTTATTTGTTATTGCATTCTGCAATAGAATATAATGCTAATTTTTATATTGCATAATTGGACGTAGTTACATGAAAAGGATCCAAACCACAATACTGTAAAAAATTAGTTAAGTGCACCAAACTGATGCTACATATCGATATTATCGGTCAGTAAATAAGTCCCACATAAAAACAGCTGTTTTATTGATTAATAACATCGGAACCAACCCACATCTATAGGTACATGTATATTTGTTTTCACTTATATCAATCCAACCGTTGTGGTTCTTACCCAGTATTAAAAACTAAATCAGTAAAACGATCACACAATATTCTGTATGATAGTAATATATACAATAAAAATAATAATAATATTCTAAGATAACATCATACTCACAATCTATTTTATAATGAACACCTATGAACAAATAATATATGTTTTAAACTTCAAATGTCAATATCTCGAAAATGACTTTGTTTAACAAAAAATGCTTATTTGGTTATCCCTAAGAGATAGACATATACCATCGCAGACTTTTTCGTAGACCTTTTTAAGATGTACAATACTGTAGTCAATGATATTATAAAAAAAGGTAGATATCGCACTATCGCGCGATTATTGTTGAGGACAAATGTAGACAATCGTCGTGACTTCATTTAGTCGGCTAATAGAAGCTAGGGAATAAACACGTTGTCAGAGCGTTTCCGTGAAGTGCTTATTATTACCAAAATGCCGAGCTGTGTGTTAAGGTGTAAAAACTATGGTTCCAAGGTAAATAAAAAGGAAGAGTTACATTCCACGGGTAACTATTTATAAGTAACTACGTAATATTTGTATTTTGTCACGGTTTTGTTTCCCATTTACCGAAATTATTAAATGATATCCAGTATTAGTTAAGGCGCGTTAAAAAAGGACAGAGGATAAAATTGTAACTGAAGTGTGACAAGGACTAATAACGGTCGATGGCATGCGTAATAGATTAAATCTCTTTAGCTATCTCTTTCTTTACCATGCAATCCGTATTATCTTTTGCATTCGTAATCGTAATGTATGTATACACCTATAAATAAGTACGTCATGTCATACCGCAACAATATCGAACGCCGTTTAGTATGAAGGTAACCTATCTTTCTATATAATATCATTGACTGTAGTACATTATTTTGATATATCTCGTAGGTTACAGCCAGCGTTTGCAATTCAGACGACGACATCACATTAGAAACTCCTAAAATCATCAATGTTTCTCTACTATAATACTAAGCATGTATTATACATAAAAACCTTCCTCTTGAATCACTCTATCTATTATAGAAAATGGCATCAAAATCCGTTGCGTAGTTTTAAAGATTTAAGCATACATAGGGATAGAGAGAGCGACTTTGTTTTTATACTATGTGGTGATTTTTAATACATTATTTATTTAAAATTTTTTTTTTTTGGGAGAATCCCAAGTAATTTTGGGGGTTTTTAATTGTAGTTTACGGAGGATAATTTTTTGAGAGTTTGGGAACACTGTCCGCAATTTCTTAGAAAAAACAAAAGAATTTTTAAATATGCACAACAGTAATTTTAAAGGAAACTTGGTGCTTCCATAAAACATTGATACATTTATTACTTACTGATTATTTTTGTAACTGAAATCTGGTACTTTAGTGTTTCATCAGTATATTTTTTGTATAAAGGATAACTAAAAATAATTAAACAAATCAATGAATGTAAGCTTCATAGTTAAATTTGAGAAATAATCAATAACTAATTAATATAAAACTACTATTTTTAATACTATATGTTCTTTAAAAAAAGACAAATTTAATGTAAAAATGGCTGGGCGAAAGGCAGCATTTAGTTATAAAGAAATATTTGAAGAACTGATATTTACAACAATGGGGTTTTAAAGAAGAAAAGTGATGTTGTTTGGCTTGAAATATGTAATCGCCTAAATCACAAACAACCATTATTTATAATAAAACCAGTAAATTTATACATAAAAGTGAAAAAAGATATTGGCAATTTATTATCAAACTATAGAAGGCACAAGAATTTGTCAAATGATAATATAATTAGTGGCAAATGATGGCAATGTTTCTAGTGATTCTTCAGATCATTATGATAAAATTAAATTAAAAAAGAAAAGAAATCTCTGAAGAATATCATATTTAATATAAGGTTTGATTTGAATGAATGGGAGGAAATCAATCAAATCAAATCAAAACCATTTTATTTCAAATAAACCATACAACGGCACTTTTGAAACGTCAAGTAGTCAGTCAGTAGTCAGTCGTGAAGCTAATCGTCTGTTCCAATTCGTAGATCCTATGGAGAAGAACAGACAAGAAACTCCATGGACACTCTTTTCCAACATTGTTTTTACAATTTTTGGTTACATTGTTTATGGCATTTTATTAAATGTGAGGACAATGTAACGATGCTGATATTTACACATGTAGTGTCCAAAAACAATTAAACAATAAATAGAAGTTGTGAGATGACCAGCCCCGACTGGCGGCGCCCGTATCACGAGCATGACCCATGCACCAGCCATCGTCCAGTTCAACCATATCGTAGGGAACCGAACGACCCGCTACACACGCCACCGCCAGCAGGACTTTTGAGCGAGCATGACATACTCACAACCGCCAGTCAACAAACTTATGCTACCAGTGACTACAAAGTGCTCACATGTACAATTCAAAATGTTCGCAGTTATACAATAATAAAAACCATTTATAATTATGCTACTCTCTAAGAATGCGATAAATATTTGGATCATGTCAATAAAAAGTAATTTATTATGCAATAATGATATTACAAAAAATAATATTAATAATAATTTAATGTCAAACAAGATACAATTAAAATATCAATAATCCATGTCGGAAATATGGATATCCAATGTCAAAAAAAAAAAAATTGAAATATATGAATGTCAATTATTATGATAAAATTAACATATGTCAAAAATTAAACTAACTTCTAAATAATTTGAGATTTATCATGTGGCTGTGGAGCAGGACCAGCATTAAGCCAAGCATTCTTGTCGGCAATGTAATCCTCTAATTTGTAATATGCTTGCTTACATAGTGTGCGTTTTACAACATTTTTAAAACGTTTCTCTGTTAAATCCAGTATGTTTTGAGGTATTTTATTATAAAATTTAACACAGTACCCCATAAAAGATGTATGCACTTTTGAGAGTCTAAAGCGTGGTTGAATTAATTTATCTTTATTCCTAGTATTATACCCATGTCTATCACATCTTTGATTGAAGAGATGTAAATTTTTTCGAACATACATTATGTTTTCATAGATGTACTGACAAGGAACTGTCATGATATTGATCTCCTTAAAAAGGCCCCTAACAGAATCGCGACTGCGGAGACTATATATAGCTCTAATGGCTCTTTTTTGCAGAATAAAAATTGACTCTATTTCTGCCGCACGTCCCCAAAGCAAGATGCCGTATGACATGATGCTATGAAAGTAACTAAAATAAACTAATCGTGCGGTTTCCACATCCGTTAGTTGCCGAACTTTTCTAACAGCATATGCCGCTGAGCTAAGCCGCCCAGCAAGTGATTTTAAATGCGGACCCCATTGTAATTTTGCGTCTAGCGTGATTCCCAAGAAAACAGTTTCGTCTACCAATTCTAGTTTCTCTTTGTTAATTAAAATGTCACAATTACTGCTTTTAACATTTGGCAAAGAAAATCTAATGCATTTGGTTTTCTTTCCATTTAGCAATAAGTTATTAGTAGTGAATCGGTCCAATTGAGAAAATGTATAAAAATGGTGAAAAGGGTCACATTTTAAAACCAGGATGGCCTGATATTCTGGTAAGAAAAATATATCTTGCAGAAAAGCTTCCATGTGCATACAACTTTAAGAGACACCAAATAGATGATATGGATGCATACATTAAAATTCATGGATATTGTGTTACTTGCAATGCCATTATTAATATCAGTTGTGATGATAAACCACCAGCAATCTTTGAGTCAATCACATTCACTGTAAAAACTACAAACACACGAGGAATACCTCATTCTGACAAAAGGAGATTAGCAGGTCCTTACAGAAATAAGATTAAAAATGATCTGAAAAATAAGAAACCAAAGCAGTGGCAGCGAGACTTGGCCAAAGTTGATATGAACCATGGGGATTGTGAACCACCTTACCTGTATAAATTAACAGTTTTACAGAAAGCTTCACAAGATATTAAGAATGAAGAATTAGGGATTAAACCTGGATCAAAACTTTTTGACAATCTGTCAAAAATTAAACAGGATCCAATGTTGAATAAATTTATTAGAGAAATTGGATATGACAGATTTTATACAACATTCTGGTCTCCTGAACAAATAAGTGTTCACAATCAAATTCACAAGCTTTTACAATATCCTGTATGTTTTGATGCAACAGCATGTCACTTTTAAGATTAATAGACCTGGTGGTGAAAGCAGTGACATATATTTGTCAGCTATAGTGTCTTATGTAAACAATATTATAGTCCCACTAACTCAGGCCATTTCTGAAAGAAATGATACAAATTTTTTGACCTTTTGGCTAACTGATTGGCGAAAATCTGGAGCCAAAGTACCATCACAGATTGTGACTGACATGGGAAAGGCTCTTCAAAACTCTGCATCAATAGCTTTCAATAATGTTACCTTTTCAACGTACAATGATCTTTGTCTGTTAATTTTATTAAAAAGGCAAGATTCTAATATCAAAATATTTAAATTATCCACATATATTAGAACCGATGTAGCACATCTTCAACAAGCAGTTTCAAAGTGGCCTTGCTTTTCAAAATCAGTTCCAAGAGTAAAAGATCTTTACACGAGATGCACTGGTTTCATGACAACAATAGAAAACTTTGAACATTTTCAAAAATTTTTAGAATCTGTTTTTGTATTAGCTAATAGTAAAGTGTGCGATGAGATGTAATACAAATTTTAAATGGATGATATTAAGGCTCATAATAGAACTTTGATCAATCAACTCTCAGTCTCTCAACTGTTACTGTTTCAATCTATTATTTATAGGTCTAGTAAATACTGATTCATTACAATATAAACATATTTTGGTGAATATTAGATGCTTAAAATGTTAGTACGAAAATACGAATACACATTTATGTCACTTGCGAGAATCGCAACTTAATTGTGACGAGACACCATTGATCACGAGAATTGACATGCTGTCTTATTGTTATTGTAATCTTCACAGGTTGCATCAATAGTGGTATCCTTGTCTTCATCAATTTTACATGTGACTGCATACAATTTGCTGCTTATTCTGTGTTCAGGTACTACTTTTGCAATGACTATACATTCGTTGCCAGTTCGACTCACTTTAACGTAACCCGCAGCGGTATTTACATAAGAATCTCGTGATGACCTAAAACAAGTAGGTAAGAATATTTTTTTAGGAAATTTCATATCGTTCTTTAAAAAAGACAAAGATAATATACATAGCATGTACGTGACACTTATTCTTAGATATATCATTGTTTGTATAGTCATTTTCTATAAAAGTTAGTAGGTAAACAGTATAAACTGCAAAACTTACATTAAGATTTTTGCTCCTCTAATTTCTGCTAAATTATGCCAAATATTTTAAAGTCATAACATTTTCAGCAGATTACGAGTCCGCTTAAAAAAGTTTTAGTCTAGTGAATGATAAATAGTTTAATTTATGTAAAAGATTAAAGTATGTTAATGCAACGTGCAAATTAAGACTAGACGACTATGAAAGTATGAAACTGCACTGACTGCAGTAAGAAACCTCAAACCAATGAAAATAAATAACTATGAAGAGGTTATCTCTAAAGAAGATGTCCATAAAGATGTCTTTGACTTTGACTTTTAGTTATAAGATGGCTTTGTAAGTTTGTAAAGAAGATGTCAGTCAACCGGTGAAATCTTTTTTTGACAATTACTTTTTTTGTGTCATAAAGTAAGGCAAAGGGGACACACTTTTCTGCCAATGATGAAGTAATCGTGGACGTATGATTAAAAAAAATTAAAAAATTATTTTGAAGTAATCACTGAAAAAATTACAAAAATATTCAAGTTAGTTTCTTATATTCCTCTATATTTTCGAAATCAGCGGTATAAAATAAGGTTGACAATTTTTAGACAATCCCCATTGCCAAAGGGGCGTGGGACGATTGCGCATGTGCAGGCCATACATCTAGAGTTTTTATTTTCGAAGGTTCGAAGCATGATCCCACCCCTAACCTTATCTGCGCTTTGTTTTCTGCTGTGAATGTTGATGCTCCAAAAAAACAATTTGTTTAAATAGCTAAAAAGTCTCTTTGCATCTTGTACAGAGACGCAGATAAGAGCAAAAAATGTACTGCTATGTTATTATGTGTTTACCTCTTAGTGAAAGTTTTTTTTATAGAATAATATTGAAAATAATTGTCTGCTTATTTACACTGTCGTGTAAATTAATAAAGTAAAAAGTCGTGTAAAAGCTTAAATACATAATGAATTTAGAATGTTCGTTAAATTAGAACAAAATAAATTTCTTTATAATAAATATAGGCTTTCAATTTTCATAATAAATCATTTTAAATGTAATTCTTACTTGCCTAGTAGATGACGGTAGTTTTTGCACTAGTACGACTCTAGATGTATGGCCTGCGCATGCGCAAACGTACCACGCGCCTTCGGCAATTGACTGATTACGTTTTATTTGTTTGTTGCAATAACTATTGCTTTTTATGAAATTCTAACGATGGTGCAATTAGTTTCGAGTAGGGTGCAATTATTTCACTCTGCAAAAAGTACGAAATTCGAAGTATTTCAAGTGATATAGACGGTGTAGCATGTAGTAACTTTATTAATTTTTTACTCGTAAACTAAGAGGGTGCTATTTTAATAACAAATAATTTTGGAAAGTGCTATTTAAGATACGTCGATTGGTATTTTTTTTTTATTAAATATCTCAAATTCACAGGCTGGGGTGGGGGGGGTGTATTTTCGTATATTCATGTGTCATTTTTATGCATTTTATGTATGCACTGAAATACTGTCTTATTGTTTTCCTGCGAGTAACAGTGATGAGTAAGAACGAGATAGATATATTATGTTTATGCGTGAGTTGTCAAAATGGACGCAATTGTCTATGCAATTGTACTTGTAGAACAATATGTCTTGTCCCTATTATATAGGTCTATCAGTCTATGGGGCCTATTACACAGTCAGTATTATCACGCGATACTGGTTTTATCACGATAATATTGATGCAGTATTGATGGTATCACAGTATCGTGATAATATCGCAAGTTATCTTGAAATCCACGATACCAAGGGGGCGTGGCGTCAATATTGACAGTGTGGCCAACCCTACAGACCACAATAAAATTTAATTGTTTCGAGTTTAATGTGACCATCTCAAAAAATCTCAATAAAAATATGTACAATTATAATATATATATATATATATATATATATATATATATATACATACTGCCTCGTTGGTCTAGTGGTTAGCGTATGCGGCTGCTGATAAAGAGGTCTCAGGTTCGATTCCCGGGTCGGACCAAATATTATTTGTGTGCTTCACAAATATTTGTTTCGGAGTCTGGGTGTTTTCTATGTATCATATGTATGTATTTACAAAAAAAAAGTATGTTTATGTATTTATATCAGTTGTCTAGTACCCATAACACAAGCTCTGCTTAGCTTGGGACTAGATGATGTTGTGTGTCAGATGTCCAAAATATTTATTTATTTATTTATTATTATATATATATTGATTTTTCCTGGGAAAACAAAAGACGGGCTCACAAAAATAATAAACGTAGTTCGAAAGGGCTAATTAAGATCTATCAATATATATAAAAAATTTTCGAAATCTTAATTTTTGCAGGCCGGCAGCTAAAACTGACTTTCTCCTATTATCCATAATTTTAGTAACACAACCATATTCCAGTAAAGTCAACGTAACACTGAAGTGGTAGTATTGATGATAATATTGATAGTGTAATAGCCCACTTCAGTATTTGCGATCTTGTGATAATATCGTGATTCCAGTATCACGATAATATTGACTGTGTAATAAGCCCCTATGGTTAAAACACACATTTGTTTCATTTGTTGGCAGCACAGAACCAACTGTCAATTAAGAAATTTCTTTACAGGGAGCGGATGCAGTGTTCGGAACCGTACGATAATTATCGTACAAATACGATAATTTTGTGCCCACGTACGATGTACGATAGCATACTATTATCGTACGCAGATTGTACGATAATTTCTATCATGATGAAAAATTTGAGAATTTATATTATTTCACTCATGCGTTGATAGTCTAAATCGCCGTAGCATGATTTTATTTTGTCCAATAAAATCTTGGGAAAATACCGGGAAATACAAGTTCTCTATTCCTATTGGTCCTTACGATCCGCTCTACTAAGTTTCACCACTGCCGATACTGTAACTTTATCCAGCGCCGGCTGTACACGCTTTCTTATTGGTTAGCATAGCATCTACCAATGCAAACAAGAGAATATAAGTTTGTTCACACTTCTTAGGTATCGTATATTTTGTGTAGAAAAGATGGCAGTTATTTCGTTATATTATTGATTATATGATATATGTCTGTATTCGCTCTGACAAAAGGAATTATTCAAATTAAGTGAAGAAAGAAGTACCTAATTTTCTAGAGCAGCAAAATTTTGTCTGAGTGAATTTTAAGCTTGGCGCGTTTATTGAACTTAAAGTGGAAAGGGAATCAGTTCAGGTCTGTACCACGTGTAAAACATTTGGGTTTCAGTGTTCTGTTGATTTGACAGCGGTGGTTTAAAAAAGATAAACTATAGAGTACTTGCATGCATATCAATATTACAATTTATATATCTATAATAGACATTATCCTAAAAAGTACGATAATTTCGATCCATTGTACGATAATTTTACGCCCCTGGCGCCCCCTGGTACGATAGTCAGTCCACTTCAAGTTCCGAACGCTGAGCGGATGGCGCTTTTTTAGAAACACGAGCGAGCGCTACAGTTGTAACTATTGTTAAAGTTGGAACTGGTGTTATAATAGTTTTATTCTTGTTACTTTAAGAATGTCTACAAACTCAAATATGGATTATTTTTGTGGATCTACATTTTGGGTATGTCATTGTGTTTTGACTGAATTTATTTTCAATAAACTTTTACAAACTTCTAAAATGTTATGAAATCGCTTGCCACCTTTTTTTATTACTCATTTCTTAAATTTCATTTTGAATATCTTCGTAAGATCAGTTAAAGTAACTAATTTTATTTAAAATTTAGTCCAATTGTTAAAGTATTATTTTTTTCACACATTGTCTTCATTAAAAAAAATTACAATGATTATTATGATTAATTCTTGATCGTTGAGAAAAATATGTTCTAACATGATCTTGCAAAATTCATTAACTTTATTTTTTTTAATTTATTTCATTAGTGTCTACATATTTTAGTAAATATGTTTATTTCACAATATTAAATAGTGATTTTCTTTCTATCAAAAAAATCCATTAATAAATTTGCAAAAATTGTATTTAAAAAAATTATATATTTCCTATTTTAGAATACCAGTATTTCTTGGGATACAGATCACCCTGATCTCACCACATGCTTCCAAAAAACTGTTCTTGTATGGATACCATGTGGATATCTATTCCTCGCAGCTTTACTTGAAGCATACAGGATGAGTATCAGTAAAGAGGCTGACATACCATGGAATAAACTAAATATTAGTAAAATATCATTTACAGCAATCCTAATACTGTTACAAATAATAGATATTGGTCAAGTTATTTCTATATCATCCCGGCACACAAGCAAAGTCTATGCTGCAGATTATTATGATCCAGTTGTAAAATTGTTCACATTTGTAAGTACCAGTCATATTACATACAGTCATTATTTATGTATACTTTATTCATATAATCTAGTGAGACCTATATGAATGAGTAGGATTCCCAATCATTAATATTTATGAAGAGATCATAAAAAACATTGAAGAGGAATTTGCAAAATGCAGAATTATCCTTACTAATATTATAAATGCGAAAGTGACTATGTCTGTCTGTATCGCTTTCATGCCGAATTTAATAAACCGTTTCAAATGAAATTTGGTGTACAGATAGTCTAGAGTGTCTAGACCCTAGAGCCTGAGAAAGGACTGAGGCTAGTTATTAGTGCAATAACTGCCAAATGTATTGCAGAAAACTCAACAACCGCTCTACTAATATATTTTTATATTTTCTTTTAACAACAGAATTTTCATTTATTTGCGTTCTTATGAAAAGAAAAAGGTTACAATTATGAGAAAAGTAGACCAGTAACCATAGAGTGAAATTAAAACAATTTTGACAGGAATCATTGCTAGGTAATGGATTTCCAAATGAGAAACTTGGGCTACTTTTACTTTATACAAGCTTGACCTTGGGAGGGTTTTTTTGCAGTTTTTGTAATGGTACTAAAACATGTGTGGTAGTGTCACCACTTTGTGTGATCCACAAATTGTAGTTCTGAGTCTGAGTGTTTTTTGTGTCCGTATCATGTAAGTCTGTAAAGTACTCCATTTAACAGGCTATATATATTCCAAGTGTAAGATTTGTCTTTTAAGGAAAAAGAAGTTGATTAGTATTATAGTTCATACAACATATTTAAAAAAGTAAGTCGAAAAGTAGTCGTACGTGCGACTTTTGCAGTGTCGCGCAATTTTACCTGTTTATTCATAAATACCTTTCCATTTCGTTCATGATTAATCTGTGAAGAGTATAAATAACAGCGTTAACATGTATGTTTAAAGATTACCCGCGAACGACTTCGTACGTTCGACGTTCTACCCATGACGTTCATATTAGTAGGTAAAATAATTAATACCAACTGTATGTTTATTCTGTGTAAATACTGACTACTTACTCGTTGCTTTACTTATTGTCCTTACAAAAATATGTAGGTATTTAAAGTATTGATACATGTATAAAAGCTTTTTAAAAAAAATACCAACTTCAAAAAAAAAAACATCAGACGCAAACACTCTACCTAGAACACTGAAAGCGGTAAAATAAATTGGCTTAATTTGACTGGCTTAAATTACTATGTGAAAATATTTGTCGTTATCTGATAGATGGATATAAAATTCCTAATAATTTAAAAAAAGTAAAATTTTACTGTGAGCTAGTTTCCTACCTACTGCCAAGGTAGGCCGCCGCGGGTTAAGTGGGTAGACCGGGTTCTCCGGGAGTCCCACAAACGTCCTTCGTCTGCCCATCATACGTATGATGCGAAAAGCATTCCCCGCGTCAAACAATAAAAGACAATAACAAGAGAATAGAGGCATTAGCGATTGTAGAAATAGAACCCACTCTCAAAACTTGCGCCTTGGCTAAAAGGACCGTTCTATTCTTTTGTTATGACCACGTTACTTAACTTTGAATAGTTCCTAATGACTTCCCATATATTCGAATAGTTTCCTAATAACATTCACGTTTATAGAATGTCAACTTGGCTAGGCACCCTGCGTTGTCTGATTAGAATATCTATTTATAATTTATATATAGAAATTATGTGTCAGACACACTATCTTTTCATACACATAGTATTGCTCATAGTAAATATTTGTTACGCAATACCTCGTAGTACTGAATCAACTTGTTTTTACTCTCTGACCTGGAGTTAGCTTACAAACTAAAAATATATTGTGGAATAAAATGACAGCGCAGCGTCAACGCCGACGTGAACTAATACTTAAAGAGGTTTAATAAAAAAACATGCTTTGGAACGTTCGTAATAGAGATGCAAAATATCTGACCGGATAACGTACATTAAAGTCTCCAAATACAAGGTCAAATTTAGAAAAACTATTGTACATACTATTACACAATGCTGATGCTGCGTCTATCTTTAATTTAACTTCAATTAAAATTTTATGGTATGAAAATATATTTTCTGAAACAGAAAAATATGCATATAAATACGATAGCTTTGTATAAACTAAGTTTAAATATCGTATGAAGAGAACATTTTAGGTTAGTTTTCAATACAAAACAAAACTGCTCTAATGAGTCTTCCTCATTAGAGCAGTTTTGTTTTGTATTTTTATCGATTGCTGAAGACTGACCGTTATTAAAAGATGACATGGGGTCAAAAGTCGTTAATTATTACCTATAAAATGGTATGTCAAACTCATCGTACCTTAAGAACTATCCGTAATGTGTCTTAAATCCAATAGTCTGGTCTTAATGAATTGAAATATGTCTTCTAATGACACACTCATCCTTCGTAAATCTGAAATATTTTTCTCATTATCTATTTTTGTTAGCCCTACGTTCGAATATCAGAGTATCCAATATCAGGTAAAACATTTCATCTCTAGTTCGTTAATCTGCGTGCCCAAGGCTGTGACCTTCCCATAGAATATTATTATTTCTATACAGACAGCACGCACCAGTCTTCTTGATAAAAACTCATTCAAATGTTTTTGCTATTTTTGCGAGCCGAGTTTGCTCAACTAGAATTCAATCAAACTGCGATGATAATTAGTTTTGCCTGCAATTATTTTTTTAAATCCGTCGGGAATAGAGTTTTTTTTTAAAGTAGTAATCAAGTGTTTCACCTCATCTCGTCAAGAGTATATTACTTAGGGAAGATCATCATAAAAATTTCTTCATTGGGATTTTCCTCTGGAGTGTTCTTTTTCACTTACCTATGCAACTGCAGCCTAGATATCTTGGCTTTAATATCAAAATGCATTGTTCACCGATTTAATAGCCTCACAGTTAACTTATAACTGAAATCTATAATCTATACTAATAAAAAAATTAAAGTGCGTGTATGTACTATCAAATAAACATTTACTTTTTAAATACATATTTAATTACCTCTATGCAGTACTTATATAAAAAAAAAACATTTTTACACTTTTCTTTTTCTGTCTTTGTCTGTCCATCTGTATGTGTCTGTCTGTTTGTTCCGGGTAATGTATGGAACGAATGAACTAATGACGGGACTTTCACTGGTAGAGAGTTGATGACTAGCTTTGCTCCGTGGCGTTACTCGCGATTTGTAACAATAACTGTGGATCACATCGCGGGACTCAGCTGCTGGTTACTAATAGTAAAAACTTCACACATGCCACACACCGGCGTCTCATCCCACACTAGGCACAGCCTGTGCTATAGTAATCAGTATATCCTAAACAGTGTCTAATAATATATTTTACTAGACGAATGCAATATTTTATGCAAGTACCTAATAATGCAAGTCGTATCTGAGTTTAATGATCAATAACTTAGTTATTGACTATTTGTGGCCAAATGGACGTCCATGGCTTTGTCAAAACGATATGACTTAAATCATAAATTCAGTTCAAGGTAAAGGAAAGGCAAACATAACCAAATATTCTTTTTCCTTTAGTTACTGAAGCGAAGTACCAACTACTAAACTAAGAAAAAATTTGAATTCATCCCAACGCATGGTGTTATTTGAAATTTAAAATAATGTAATGAGATTAAATGTGAGTAGCTACATATGTATAAGACTAGCAGAGCCACGCAACCTCGTCTTCGTCTCCTATTGCCCGTAGCGTGATGTTATAACAGCGTGGACTAATTTGTTATAGGATAAACATATCGTCCTCGTAATGGGAAAATTAAATAAGTACGGTTTTGGCGAAATTGACTTTTCCTTATTTTCAAAACACCTGAAACATGCCGCATATTTGAGCCTTACAGGCATTTTAGTATCGTATTCCGTTCTAAAAATATAGCCATTTTTGTCGGACAGATGAAACAGTAAATACCTTCAGACTAACACTATTTTTTGAAGGAAAATATAAATAGCTTAGTAAATTAATCAATAACTGTGGTCAATGATAAGTTAAATGTCTAATAATGCAAATAACATGAGTTGTTGAATTTTACCTTAACTTAAAAATATCTCACAAAACACTAAATCGTGTTTATCTCAGAACCACAAAATCAGAGTTATTTAATTTTCCCACTACGGGGACGATATGCCGTCGCGAACTTTTTTGGAACATTTCAAGGGGAATAAATCCTTATAACTCGTGTTTCTATTACGTGCTTAGCCTGTTTAATTCACAAATATCTCATTGATACTCCGCTCCCATTAGTAATAGCCTGATGATATACCCTATAGCTATAATCGAAAGATTTTCAAATCGTACCAGTACCTTTCCAACTTAGCACGTATAATCAAACAAAAAACTCATTAGCTTTAAATTATTAGTACAGATTAGATCTGTAAGTAAGAGAAGGGTGTAGTAGAATGCCATGACGACAACATATGAATAAGTTGATTATGAGAAATATCTTATTTGATTTACAATATTAATTTCACTTATCTTTTATTCTTAGTTTTAGCTTCTCACTTCATGCAAACCGAACATTTTGTGAAATAGTCGAGCATGTCATTAATTTACTAAAACTTCTATTATTATTATTTTTATGATATTATTAGCATTTTGAATTTCTGATGGAATAGGATATAATATATTTTAAAAGAAAAAAAGGCAAAGTTGGTGATCTAATATATAAATATACCGAATCGAGCCATTCTTAACGTTCTTAAACAAGAAATGTATGTGCGTGTATCAAAATGTCATAGGTATTACAAAAGTTATGAAAATCGTAAATTATCAACAACGAAAACATGACTAATAGCGGCAATAACCTTCTGCTTCGGTTGGTACATGTAGTGTTTGCTTTTTATCTGTGCCTACTTATCATTATGATTATATATTATTAATTTAAAGCCTAGGTATTTATTTTAGAGATTTACGGAAATATAATAAAAGTGCTGATTGTTACTTCCTTCCTTATCTAGATTTATTTTGCTTGATATTTTTATAATTATATATTATTATATGTTATTACTTATAGGCATATGTAAGTGTGCATATTGTTAACACATATTACCGTTTTCACCAACGCTTTCCAAATAAGGACCACTTAAAAAGAGTAGCGTAATGATATTTTCGTTATTACAAACCTTTAGGTGTTCCTCAAGGTTAATCGTACGTAGCCCTCTAACGGCTCAAAACAAGGAGACGGTTTAAGTATAGTCTACAAATACGGACATTAGTCTGCGCCATTCCAACATGAGTGAGTATATTGACCTCAAAGATCGGTCTTGGACTGGATTGGTAGGTACCTGCAGGTACCAATCTTTCGAAAATTCCGTTTTCGTACCAGGTAGAGCAGGTGGATAGTTCTAAAAGTGTTTTCGTTATCGATTTAAATATTCATTACATTATTATTATATTAATAGTTCTTAAATACTTATTTTATTTTGTCTTTGGGGTGTTTTGTCTCACTGAATGAACTTTAATTATTTATCATAATTTGGGGTCGGCTAATAGCTCAATCTGTTTTACCTAAACATCAGTTTTTCCGCCAAGCGACTCCTCAACCCTGAGAGCGAACTGAATTCGTTGAAATACGTAGTAGTCAGAGTATTTGAGGTCACTGACCGATCAGGATAAACGGCTTAATGTGTTTTTCGCGATACGGGCATGAAATGCAACCAAACTTCCATACTCCGGGCTGTTATTAAAGTCTTCTTGTTAGAAAAACCAAATAACACTTGGTCCTGCCCAGGAGTCGAACCCAGGATCAAGAGATCGATTTCCACTCAAAGTAAACATTTATATTATATGTATATGTTTATGCATGTTTACTTTTTGCCTTTGTGTGAGCGTGTCTAAAGTACGGCAACGAGAAGCGATACAAAAGTTAATTTACCTTAAAACTAAAAGCGACTTAGGAGTTGACAATCTATTATCTATCTTGTTCCATCTTTAGTATTTGTCCTAATATCTCGTTCTCCCGGAAAAAAGGGTTAGGATCAAGACGGGATTGCCAACATTAATTCATTCATTCCTTTCGGAACGCGCTCGTGGTTGATACAAGTTATTTGTTGAAAATTTTATTAGTGTTTTGTTGTTTGATTAATTTTGTTATTTCGTTGATCATTGTTTTTTATTAATAATAATTAAAGATGTAGTGACAATCAAGTACATCGAGTGATGATTCACAGATTTTACTTCCTCCAAAAATAATTATAGCTATCACTAAAGTGTTTTTAATGAATACGACAATTCAATAAGACAAAATAAATAAAGTCTGTTTTTATTTTAATTTTAGATGGCATTGTGTGTATAAGATGTCCGAAATATTTATTTATTAAGTTAATAATATGTTAATTTGTAATAACTATGTTATTAGTTATGTACCTCTGCCGTTTTGTTTACATTTAGTATCGCTTCTCGTTGGCCGTACATTATGTATAAGTATTTGTACCTATTAACAAAAAAAACACTGGCCCTATGTAGCTTTCTAGGAAGCAGTCCTCATCATCATTATCATCAGACTATCGTAGTCCACTGCTGGACATAGGGCTTTTCCATTGCACACCACTCTGATCGATTTTGGGCTTCTCGCACCCAGCTTCTGCTAGCCAATCCACCTCGCCTGTTCTTCACTTCGTTTGCCGAGACGCGGTTTCCACTCCAGAACAAAGCAAAAAGCAGTCCTAATTCCAAGTCGTATTAAAAACTAGCTGAGTTCCGCGGTGTTGCCCACGGTTGTTGTTGTAAATCGCGAGTATCGCCGCAGAGCGAAAATTCTAATAAAATTAGCATATTAAGTTACTCCTTATGTCATCTTCTAGTAAAAGTCTCGTCAAAATCGGACCTGCTGTTCCAGAGATTCCCCGGAACAAAAGACAGCCAATTTTTTTTTATGATTTTTGATGTAAGTAACATAACAAGTATATATACTTTCATACGCATTTAATAAAAAACTTACTTTTAATATTACATACACACACACTCCAGTTTAATTTATTTGTATGTTATATATATACACATAGAGACGAAAGTGTGTTCAATCAGTTCAAGAGTTCAGCTTAACCTTCGAATTTCAGTTCTCCCTTACGGTGGTGTCACTTAGGTCCTTGGAAAAACTGATATTCAGGTAAAACCGGTTGAACTTGTAACCGTCCCTAAATACTATTAGAAATAAGGCTAAGAAGAAGAAGAAGAAGAAGAGAAACTGCAGTAAAATAGCTCATACATCAGAATAACTTTATCTACTGCTTTTTATTTCGATATGCGACCAACAGTTATTTCAGTGACGCAGTTATTTATTTTTTTCGAACAACTTACACACGTCATCTAGTCCCGAACTAAGCAGTGCTGGTGTTATGGGTACTAAACAACTGATATTAATACACAAACATCTTTTTTTTTTGTAAATACATACATATTTTTTTTTTTTTTTTTTTTATTTATTTAGGTAAATAAACAACGACACAATATAAGAGTATGGATACAATTACAAACGTATGGGTAATTGTGTCATCAGCGACATTTACCACATATTAAAAAATTATAGTTACATGTTTTTTGCTTAGAGAATATTGCAACTTACATAGCTCACATAACTCACATAGTACTGCAACACATACGCTGGTACATAGGCTAACTTATCCAACATTACTTTAAAAACTCTGACCAATTAGGTCAAGGATTCTAACACTAGTTTTTTGAATGAACCAGGACGCATTGCCATTAGGTCAATAGCATTAAAATGCTTGTTATAGCTTTCTACCAATCTGTGCATCGGTGATCTTTTACCAGCATTGGTTCGGCATCGGGCAGTTGCAAAAATTCTACACATATTACGGCAATGAGCTCTAGTCGGTACTACATAACAAAGCTTATCAGTAAGTGCAATGCAATCATAGTTGCCATGGCACAAGTCATAAAGTAGCACAGCTTCCAAATATAAGCGTCGGTGTTCTAACGTTATAAGATTATAGTCTATTAGTAGCTTGTTGTACGAAGATGACTTATGATAGCACCTATAATGCATACAGCGCAAGAATTTTCTCTGGACTAATTCTATGGCAGTTTTGTACTTATCATAATATGGATTCCAGACCGGCACAGCATATTCAAGTTGTGGGCGAACTAACGATTTATACAAATAAAGATAAGTCGAGGGTCGCGTAAAACACGTACTGGAACGTACAACGAATCCATACATTTTAAACGCATTACTAATGATAGTGTCTATATGGCTGTCAAGATGGAGTTTACTATCTAATAAGACTCCTAGGTCTCGTATTACTTCTACTTTGCTAAGTTGTATACCATTTAAAGTATAACAAAATTTACTAATATTTTTCTTCTTAGTGAAGGTGATAGATTTACATTTATTGATACTCAACGCAAGTTTATTCTCAATGCAGTATGCAGAAAAACGGTCAAGATCTTGCTGAATTCTGTAATGATCGTCCATCTGTTCAACTTTATGATAGATCTTTAAATCATCCGCGTAAAGTAGAATATTGCTAAATTTAAAACAGGATTTAACGTCATTTATAAAAAGAATAAACAGTAGTGGGCCTAAAATTGAACCTTGAGGGACGCCAGAACTAACAGGAGTGTAATCGGATTCATGACCGTTCAAGGCTACTTTTTGAGTCCGGTTAGTGATGTAAGATTTGAACCAACGCCACAAATTACCTCGTATACCATTGTAGGCCAGTTTCTCCAAAAGTATTTTATGATCCACCCTGTCAAACGCCCTCCGAAAATCTGTGTAAATGCTGTCAGTCTGTTTATTTTCATCCATACTTTCGAATAAGTATGATGTATAAATTAGTAAATTTGTATTAGTAGTTCGTTTTCTTACAAAACCGTGTTGATCCTCAATAATTATGTTATGGAGAGATGGATAAATATATTTGTATACTAATCTTTCAAAGGTCTTCGACAGAGTAGACAGGATGGATATGGGCCGATAGTTTTCAACGTTAGATTTGTCTCCACCTTTGAAAACTGGTACTATACGGGCTGCTTTAAATATTGTTGGAAAAACACCCTCCTTGAGACAGGAGTTGAATATAAGACAAACCGGCTCACTAATTGTTTGTGCGGTTGCCTTCCAAAAAATTGGTGGTATATTGTCTACTCCAGGCCCCTTTGAAATATCTAAGTTTTTTAATTCCCGTAGTATTGCATCACTAGATAGCTCGACATCGTTTAAGAGAACATAAGATTCAGGGTTGCCGTCGGGCATATCTTCGACATCAAGATTATCAGTCACATCTGAGGGTTCAAAGACAGATTCGAAGAATTCCGCGAACAGAGAACACGCCTCGCCTGCTGTATGGACCGTCGAATTTTTATACGTCATCATACAAGGAATATCATTTGTATTTCTCCTGTTTTTGACATAGGACCAAAAACATTTTATATTTTTTTGTATACTATTTTCTACCATTGTTATATACCGTTTGTAACATTCATGCGAGACACGCTTAAATCTATTCCTTAATACAGAAAAAAGTTCATAATCTGATATATTTCCATATTTTTTCCATTTTATCCAATAATTATTTTTATTTTTATAGATATGAGTAAGAGCGGGCGAAAACCAGACAGGGAATTGAGACGATTTGATTATTTTAATGGGTACATATCGTTTGATAATTTCATATATTTGTTCATAAAAAATAGTTACCATTGACTCTGCACTTTTATTTACCAATAATTCATTCCAAGTAATCTTAGCCATATCTTGATTTATTAGCGTGTAATCCGCTTTATTAAATTGTAACTGCGTTTTATTTCGATTTACTTGATTCAAATTACTACTACCAATGGGTAATAAGATGTAAAACGGCGGATGATTAGTATCAAAAGGGACAAGGGATACCGAAGGTTGCATTATCTTACAATCGGCGATGTCAGTCAAACATAAGTCTAATAGTCGCCCCCTCTCATTCCTAAATTTATTGTATTGAAAACAATTGAATAAGTTCATAAAATTAATAAAAACTTTAGAAGAAATAGTACTATAGCTTACAAGTCGGGGTATCATATGTGTATTGAAATTTGTCCATTCTATTTCAGGTAAATTGTAATCCCCTATCACAATATAATTTGTTATATTAGTAAACTGCATTACGAACGTTAGATAATCTAAATGTGTCTCATAAGCGTCCGAACGCGTAGCAGGGGGTATATAGGCCGCACTTATAATACAACAGTATTTACGGGAACGTAACTCAATAAGTACATGGTCAATAAGTGGCGTCAAAGGGCAAGGCGCTCCAGGCGGCACAGCAACCCACGACGCGTTCAGTTCGACCCGTACCGCAACCAATACGCCACCGCCGTCGCTCCGACCACTGTTAACGCGGTCCCTGTCGCATCGGAACACTCGATACCGAGGATCAATGAATTCACTGTCTAATATGTCCCTATGTAACCATGTTTCTGTCAGTACAATTATACTGTAATTATGTGACAATATATTCATAAATAACACATGTAGTTTTGTACGTAAGCCGCGACAGTTTTGATAATATATAGATAGACTATCCATCACTAATGTATACCACAATAACTACATATTGTTTAAACGCTAGTGCCCATCTAGAAACCAACAACATGAACATAAAAACACAAAACTCTCTGCCATTAACTATTTCCGCACTGCATACATATACACGCAAACAATTTACATACTCGCAAACATAATCAAACAGCTCTTTGTAATCATTCACAAACAGATAACGTTTTATAATAAAAAGTTTTACATTCACCTTCAAGAAACTCACAAAATAAAGAGAATAAAAATACCCTCCAGATACAATTACAAAATAGTAATTATGTATTGAAAACAAAACATTTTTATTACGATTGCTATAGGTAAAGAAAACGTTACATAATATTATATTACTTAATTTTTGAAATGTCCTGCTGAGATCTAATAGCGATGACAGGAGATGCGTCATGTTTCCTCGCCAGTATAATTCCGTGTTTGACCCACACGTATTTGTATTCATGTTTTTTAGCAGAGTCCCGACATTGGCGAAACAATATTTTGTTATCAAGTGTTAAATGCTCGTTGACGTATATGGCAGTGGTTTGTGACCCGCTGACACCCAACTTCGCGCTGTCGAGATCCTTTGTAGCACGATATGCCGCGATGATATTATCGCGTAGTATTCTCGTCGAAACTTTCAAAATTATGTTCTTTGGTCGCGGATTACCTTGATCGGCATGGGGTACACGGTGAACAGCTACGATGTCGGTTGTTCGTATTTGTTGTTTTAGAGCATTGCCCAGACATTCAACAATAGAAACAAGGTTTTCACCGCGACGCTCTGGTACATTACATATTTCTATGTTGCACTGGCGTGCCTGTTGTTCAATTGCCAATATTTTATTTTCAAGTAAACTTAGTTTGTGGGAGTCTTCAGTTTGTTTCTTAATAATGCTATCAAGAGTTTTAAGACGCTCGTCAACGCAATCCTGCCTCTCTGAAGTAAAATTTAGTGACTTTTCAATGTTTGTAAGACGATTATTGGTTTTTTCTAATGACGTGTTAAGAGAATTATAGTCAGAGTTAAGTTTTGTAATATTCATATTTATGTCCGACAGAACGGATGTAATTTTAGTCAACTCATTTGAGATGGCTGCATTAACAGCTGATGCAACGCAGTTTGTAATGCAAGCGGTAATTTTCTGATCCCACACTGACAGCTGTGAATTAAATTTCTCCTCAAGTTTAGCCATTAATAAAGTCTCGTCCTGGTCGGGTTGCTTTCTTTTGCGAGTACTTACGTTGGAATCCCTATCAACTGAAATAGGTATATCAGTATCTGAAGAGAACTTGTTAGGCGGCGTTCTTTTAGTCGACATTTTGAAAAGGATACAACGCAAACGGCTATGTTTACGTTGTGCTATGCCGGACTGAGATGAAAGTATATGCGTTATATTGTTCCTCTTGACACACAGTAATCACTCACTTCGCACAGTGCAAACCAATGCCACACCAATAAGCGTTACAATTAAAGCTATAACTCTTTGTACTAGAATAAAAATACGATGATTTATATCTGTAAGACAACTGCTCTCAGCAAAAACTCAACGACGAAAAATATTATACATAGAAAACACCCAGACTCCGAAACAAATATTTGTGGATCACACAAATGTTTGGTTTGACCCGGGAATCGAACCCGAGAACCCTCTTGATCAGCAGCCGCATATGCAAACCACTAGACCAACAAGGCAGATAAAAGCTAGTGTGTAATAATCACGTTAAAGATCAACCCTATTGTCGTCAACTAAGTTCTTAGAGCAATTAATAGAAATGGGGTAGTATAGAGGTATATACTGGTCACCTTAGTGTGGTTCGCTTGCTTTGTGGTACGCAATGAGAATGGGAACTTCGTTCCAATCTTGGAATGTATTCATTCTGGTATCATGAGTAAAATCCAATCACGCAGATTAGTTATTTTGATAGGCTTTAAACAAAAAAGCGATGGAGGTATAATTGTTTGATAGAACAGGCAAACGAGCCTGCCGGTCAAATTCTCTTTAACCGGAAAATTGGAACGAAACTGAAATGATAACATTAAATACATTCTACTACTATCACACTTCATATGAAAATGATAATTAATGGCAAGGTCTCTTTCAGGTGTTATCAGCAACTCTGTTATCATACAACAGAAAGTATGGCATACAAACCTCTCCAATACTTTTTATATTCTGGTTGCTTCTCATATTGGCTGGCTTACCTCAGTTGAGGACTGAGGTGATGAGCCACGCTGCAGCGACCGACGAGTACGTCAGATATAATTTTGCAAGTTATATCCTCTATTATATACTCGTTATGATTATGTTTGTATTGAACTGTTTTGCGGATTTACCGCCTAGAGTCACACCATACAATTATGATGAGGTACTTTTTTTGTTCTATTTTCAATACTCATGAAACCTGAAACTGAATACCCTGCTATATCTGATAATTTTTGCATGAAAATCAATATTTATTTTAACAATTTACAGTACAAGTATAGATTTAAATGTTTTTTATATAAATTGTGTTTAGGGTTTTTGTTGCACTTAATTAACAACATATTTAGAAATAGACCTATGACCTTAACTTTTCAAATAGCGAGTCTTTCTAAGGTTTACATTGCCTTGCAACATCACAGAAAAACTATTTGCAATCAAGTTTTTTTTCCTTTTTAACTTTAGAAGAACATTATATCTATTCTAAGCATGTCTATTTTAATATAAATAATAATCACTTCAGAAGCAATCCCCGGAAACTTCAGCAGGCGTCCCCAGCCGTCTTACATTTAGCTGGTTTGATCCAATAGCCTTTACGGGATACCGAAAAACCTTAACTGAGAACGATTTGTGGCCTTTGAATCCTCGATATGTTTCTAAGGAATCTGTCACGAAGTTTGAAAAATTGTGGAATCGAGCTTTGATGAAAAATGAAGTGTGAGTATTAACTAAATCGTTTTTGGTGTTATATCTATCACGAATCTCTTCAATATAAGTCTGTTCTTCAGTATTATTGCACAGACTACATGCTGTAATGTACCTACATGGTTATATTTTTAAGTAAATTAAAACAGCACACCGTTTATAAGTTTGAGACAGGGCAAAAGGACAATTCCTCCAAACATCCGACGTCCATCAAATTCTAATGGCAACTTTCTATGAATGGATTTTAATAAGGCTTAGGGAAGGTCATGGTTTGCGCCTTTGTCTTGTTTCCGTATTCTACTGATTTTTTTTCTCTTTTTAGTCATTTTATAACAAGTTATCGAAATATTTAAAAACGGCGATAGCTAATTTAAACGCGCGAAATTCGTAATTTTTTTACATTCAATTGCTTTTATGTGGTCAGCAAAAAGATAAATTAATAAAATTCAAAGTTGAAAGTTGAAACCGACGTTGGACTTCACGGTTGGTCTAGTGGCTTAAGCGGTCGCCACACCGCTTCCTACTGCGCCAAATATCGTGGGTTCAAATCCAACGTGAGATAACACTTTGTGTGATTCACAATTTGTTGTTCTGAGTCTGGGTGTTCTTTGGGTCCGTTGCATGTATGTTTGTAAAGTCCCTCGCGACACTGGAATTTATATTCCTAATGCGGGATTATATTCGGAATTTTATATTCCTAAAATAAAAAAACTAAATTGGAATATATTAACAGTAAATATCATATCGAAATGATAATCTCGATTAGTCTCCAGGGAACAATTCTAAATGTAACCTTGAATGCAGTACTTTGACATCAATTAAGTAGGTACTATTGTGGCCATTTTACCGTTGCTTTTGTGCTAAATAACCAACAGTAAACTACTCATTCAAGGAAAATAGTTGTGTAATTCTTACTAATATTGTGAATGCAATGTCTGTCTGTCGCACAAAGGTCGTCTGAAAGGTACACTAGAGCCTGAGAAAAGATATAGACATAAAGGCGGGCGGAGCCGCGGGTGACAGCTAGTTCTATGTAAATGTGAAAAAACATAGGCGAGTACAACAAGAACAATCTAAATTAATAAATTAACTAATCTAATTTTTGACGATCTTTGAAAACACTTTGAAAATTCTCTGTAATGACTATATTTGGATATACCTACGAGTACTTAAAATAATCGAAATGGCATCTAAATATTCAGTTCTTTAAGATAATAACAATATTGATCACGATTTCACAAGTATATCACTTGTCAACACCACGGTATCACAATGAAAGTGGAAGTGGTGACCTTACCTTCGATTTCATATCTTGGTTTTATTCCGTGACGTTATTTGAGGTAGGTCATTACCTCTATATTTAATGTAATGCTAGTAAGAGTTTAACGAGATAAAATGTTATGAATCCTGAAGCGTCTTCTAGCCATCGGTTTGCCAGTTAAACATCAATCATTTTCATTTAATTGAATTTACAGTACTTAAAACTGCTTTCATAAATATTTTAAGAAATATACAATTATAAAATATTAAGTTTTTCTCCATTTCACGACACCGATCGGTTTTTGACTTCTAGCATTCAGTTAAGGTTAATATAGTACTTAATAAATGTTTTTACGGTAAAAAAGTAGGAGCTGGAATAAAAGTACCTTGTGAGCTTACCTTGTAATCTAAAGTAAACCTTTATACTAACCCCTTTTTACGAGAAGTATGCGAACGGAAGAGTGAAAAGTCGTAGAATTTTCATATTTAAGATGTGGAGTTGTGAGACCACATTCTTTAAAGAGTTCGTAGTCTCAAATATGGGTTGCAAGTTGCAACCTACTGCTGCCACATATGGGTGAAAATAAACTGTACTAGACGCACGCCACTCCAGTTATACAAACTATAATATGGTCAATATTAAAGCAGTAAACAATGATAGTGTCAAATTACATAATAAGTAAGTCTTACCTGTAATATTATAAATCACTTTTATTAAACTTTTAGAAAAACAAATGCATCAAAGAGTTCAGAAAATGTTTCATTGAGAAACCAAAGCCAGAAGAAGACACCCGTTTCTGTATTTCCAGTTGTCTGCAAAGCTTTTGGCGGACTGTTCCTAGTTAGCATGGTATTAAAGCTATGCAACGATGTGTTGATGTTTGCATCACCACAGTTACTTAGGTAAGCAAATAACAATTTGTAAGCAGATGTCTGATGTCTTTAAAATTTATTACATTAATTAACTTCTACGTTAATATGAACTATATAATAATATTAGGGGTTAAAGTATGAAATTTCCGATTTGTACTGAAAAATTGAATTAGTTTTTGTTTTCATTTAACATATTTATTTAATCAAAATTTCCACCATTATTATCTATACATTGCTGCCATTTAATAGGAAGGTCATTAATTTCCACTCTAGTGATCTAGATTCTGAAACTATGAAAGCATTTTGTACTGCCTCCTGCGAAGAAAACTTTTTATCACTTAGAAATTGGAGCAAGGTCAAGCGAATACAGAGGGTGACGAATGGTTTCTATTTGCAATTTCTGTAGAGTTAAAATGATTTCTCGTGCTGTATGAGCTCTCGCGTTATCATGGAGCAATAATCATGAAGATCGATCGATTCATGAGTCGGGGCTGTTTCACTACAAGTTTTGCTATCATTGTTCGGAGTTCGGCACAGTAGACATCTGCTGTTATTGCTTATAGTGAATAAAACTTTGCTGAGATCAAAAAATCGTCTTGGAAACCCTTTATTGTTTTTAAAAGACCTATCTAATGATAACCCACACGATGGGGTAGCCACGAGAAAAAAAAAACATCCCCACTTTACGTCCTCGACTTACGACGGACGGACATGACGAATCTATAAGGGTTCCGAGTCATGAACTTCGGAACCCTAATTATGCATTTATCGTTGTTTATACATATCTTTTAGATTTCCTACGCGTATTATCACTAAGTATTGGCAATGAGAGTTATCGGATTATGTAATTTATAAAACCATACAACACATTAACTATCTGTAATTAATTGATTTCTGCAAAAAATAGTTATTGAGTAGTGATGACACTTTATTGAATGCGGTTAATATAAAAATTATTAATTTTATAATTTTTCAGATTATTAATTGGTTTCGTGGAGGGTAACGAGCCTGTATGGAGAGGCTACCTTTATGCTGTGAGTATGTTTGTATGTTCTTTCGTACAGACTGTGATCATGGGGCAATATTTCATAAGCACATCAATTGTGGGCGTCAAAATTAATGCTGCATTGAGCAGCATGATATATAAAAAAGCTTTGAACTTGTCAAACGAAGCTAAAAAAAAATCTACGGTAGGAGAAATTATTAACCTGATGTCCACTGACGTCACAAGGTAAATGATATTGATAATATTTCACACTTTCCACACTCGACCATCTGATTCCAAACTAAGCAGAGCCTGTGTTGTAGCAATCAAACTTTTGATAAACACATCCTTAAAGAAGTTTCCTTTTTTTACTAATTTATTTTGAAAGTAATCGATATATATACATAATTATGTCTTTCATAGAGAGCTGGATACAGATATGAAAGTTTTTTTTTTATTTTAATGAAAGCCAAAACACAAAAAATCAATCAGTTTTGTAATTGGTTTAAGTTCAAAAGATAAACATTAAAACTAATAAATGATATACAACAGAATGTCCACCAGGAGGAAAGGGCGGCGGATCCGTACAGCGAACACAGCTTTAACGAAGCAATAGTTTAAATAATAATATGATTGTTTTTTGTCACCACAGATTTAGCGATTTAACATTTATAAACTTGATATGGTCAGCACCATTGCAAATATCATTGGCATTATACTTCTTGTGGAATCTGCTGGGGCCGTCAGTGTTGGCTGGGCTGGGCGTTATAATTGTACTTATGCCACTAAATGGAATCTTTGCGGGAGTACAAGAGAAATTACAGACGAAACTAATGAGTTATAAGGATCAAAGAATCAAATTAATGAACGAAGTACTTAATGGCATAAAAGTAAGAATAACAGTTAATTAAAAACCATCAAATTATTTACATATTAAGTTAAACTAATTTTGTTATTTTTCTAAAAGGTTCTTAAAATATACGCTTGGGAACCAAGCTTTCAAGAATATGTACTTCAGATTAGAAATAAGGAAATGAAAATTTTAAAAAAGATGGCATATCTTAACTCGTTGTCTGCTTTCGTTTGGGTGTGCACTCCGTTTCTGGTAAGTATCCCAAATATAGACTAACTTATTTTTAAAATCATGCAGAAATAGTAGTTAATATATAGCTTCTGTGCTGGTTTTCAGGTATCACTGATGTCCTTCACATGTTTCGTGTTAGTAAATGACACGGAAATTTTAGACTCGAAGAGAGCATTCGTTGCGTTGTCTCTTTTCAACATTCTTCGGTTTCCCATGTCGATGTTGCCCCACGTCATATCCGATGTTATACAGGTAGGTTATTACTGCTACAACTAATATAATATTATTTTTGTATTGTGATTTGATAAAATGTTTTATTTTGTTTAACAGACTTACGTCAGCGTCAAGAGAATAAATAAATTTTTGAATTCTGACGAATTAATCACAAAAATGATAGAACACAACCATAAAGAACGTAAGTATACCCGCTTCCAACACATAGCATCATAGTAGATTTTAATTTTATATCTAAATAGTACAATTCCTATATAGACGATGAGAGTATTAAGTAAGTAATATAACAAATTATTTAAAAAATAGTAAAAACCTCTTGAAAGGCCACTGTTATTACTAGGCGGTGAAGATCCATAAAATGATTGCGAATTATTCCGCTGTACTAGCTCGTAGTTGACACCAACTGTATTATACAAACTACAGAATTAATTTTGTACTTACACCACTTTTGGTCCAAGAGCCCAGAGCGATCAGACATAACTTATTTTCACGTGGATGAAACCTTAACTACTCAGTAGCGTCTAGTGTACTTTTAATAAATGCGTGTTTGTGGAACTAGCCCTGTGACACCTGGGCAGATACCAGGTGAGAAAGGTAACTAAAAATAAGAGTTATCTATCTAAATTAGTATGGCTGATCTTTATATATATTTTGTAGAATATTATTCTAAACTAGTTTCATAAAGTGTCAGACACTTTTCATGGTCCAGCGCTTTTGTCAGACGCTATAAAGGTCGACAAAAAATTAATGAACTTTACTTATTTTTACATGTCTGATTTTTAAATATGTTAATAAAGTAACTATTACAAAGTTCTATTTCATCAGTCAGACAAATTCGAGAGACCAAACAAAAACATCCCCTAAATACAAAAATTATTCAGCCGGGAATGCGATAAAAAAAACGACGATTTGCTTATTAAAAGTGTGCAGGAATTACAAAGAACGATTGAAAACAATTAAAAATAATTAGCTATCGCTAAGTAAACTTTAAATAACCATATTGTTACGGAACAATTAAATTAATCAAATGAAATTTTATCGAAATATCGAACGCCGAAAAATATTTGGATAGATAATTACTATAAGATAAAATTTGATAATATCCACCGGGATGTCACATCTAAACCAAAACTGTTTAAAATACAAATTAAAAGAGAATGTCATTATGACTGTATGCTGCCTGCTGTGCAACCTCAGACACCCTTCTTAGGCGATTCACACACTGCACCGCGTAGCGCGAAGCGGCAGATTTTAATATTGTATGCAAGTGCATCGATTAGTATAGAAAACACGCCAGGTCCAACACACTGAACACGCGCCTAGGCGCGTGAGCGCGTGCGGCTAGCAGCTTCGGGATTGGCTGCCCGCGCCTACGCGCGTGTTCGCGTCGCCAGTGTGTGAAGTCCCTAAGGTACAGGGAATATTTTTTACCAAGTTGCTATGAAATATTCAGAATAAATAATATTTAATAGCAATACCTATTGCACTAAAATTTATTTTACAATAAAATAAAGATTCTTCCGTATAACATAAAATGGCTCCTCATATATTCACTATCCCAAACATGCAATAAATGATTTCTTTTTAATAGTTATTAATTAACAACTTAATATTGAAGCTCATCTTATTTAAATAAGGAAGGAAGGATTTTCAATATATATATTTTTTTTATTCAGCATGCGTATAGTGCTCTCGCGCTCGCACTCTCGACTGAATATTTTTTTTGTTTAGGGGATGTTTGGTCACTCGAATTTGTCTGACTGATGAAATATAACTTTGTAATAGTTATTTCATTATCATATTTAAAAATCAGACATGTAAAAATAAGTAAAGTTCATTAATTTTTTGTCGACCTTTAAAGCGTCTGAATCGAATGAATCGAATGAATGAATTTGAATCGCCTACGTATTATACAGTTATGTCTGTATCCTCGAAAAAGGAAAATAAGAGTCGCTTATATGGTACAATATTGTATACACATGCTATTTGGTCTAATACCAACCGCTTTTCCAATAATAAACATAATTAAAAACTGTATTATAACAGATATCGTTTAGTAAATAATGTCTTCATTATAACTGTACAATTACTATTGTATGTTTTTGCAGCATATCAGATCGTTGTAGAAGGTGGTCATTTTTCTTGGGGCGGGGAAGACGCGGAGCCGGTGCTCCGGGAGCTGAACGTGCGCATCCCGCGCGGCGCGCTCGTGGCCGTGGTGGGCGCCGTCGGCTCCGGCAAGAGCTCGCTGCTCGCCGCGCTGCTCGGGGAGATGGACAAGCTCTCCGGACGGGTCAATGTCAAGGGTAGGTACTTCTATACAAGAGCTCGCTGCTCGGGGAGATGGACAAGCTCTCCGGACGGGTCAATGTCAAGGGTAGGTACTTCTATACAAGAGCTCGCTGCTCGGGGAGATGGACATGCTCTCCGGACGGGTCAATGTCATGGGTAGGTACTTCTATACAAGAGCTCGCTGCTCGGGGAGATGTCTAGCCGGACGGGGTAAGATCTTCATGCACTAAGCTGTAACAAAAAGATAAAAAACCTTGTAAATGAATCACATTCAAAGACCGCACTATCTGATAGTAGATCAGATAAAAAATATACACTATGACGAATATATAAAACATTCATTGTAATAACATTTCAATACTGCTTCGATGCCAACATCTTAATTTTTTTGTAAACCATTTTCTGGTAAACCTATATCGAACCATAAAGATGATCGAAGATCGAAGCAGTATTTAAATGTAAAAAAATCATTTTTTTAATTGACAAATCTCTGAAGGTATCAGTTATCAAAGTATATAAGTATATGTAAACAGTAATAAGTAGTATTTGATTTCAATATTTCAAGCAGCCGTTATAGGAGCTTCTCTGTGGTGACGGAACCTCCTTGTGGTCACTGGCCCTCCCTGTCTTGATGAATTGAGAATGCGGAGTATCTAGACCCCGATTCATACTGTAAATGATATTGTTACTACTCATCCAGTGACAATATCACTGCAAAGAAAAGTTAAACTTGAAACAAACCCTATGCATATCAACCTATCTGGCGAGACTGGTATAGTAGTTCAAAACCACCTTGTTGAGGAGAAGCCTATGTCCAGCAGTGGCCTGTTAAAACTATTCATGTGATGTTATTGAAGAACGCTCTTGTAAAATAAAGGAAAGTTGTCATTATTTTTTTTTATTTGATGTGACGACTTGAGCATGATAGCTGGCAAAAGCTGGATGCGAGAAACCAAAAATCGATCAAAGTAGTGGGCAATGGAAGGAATGGAAGGCCTATGCCTAGCAGTTGACTGCGATAGGCTGGTGATGATGATCTTTGAAGTTTAAAATTGTATACTTTTTCAGGCGATACATCATACGTTACTCAGCAGGCGTGGATACAAAACGCTACTGTTCAAAATAATATATTATTTGGAAACCCATTAGATAAAACTAGATACAGTCAAATTGTTGAAGCTTGTGCTCTGAGCACTGATTTGACCATTCTTCCCGGTGGCGATCAGACGGAAATCGGCGAAAAAGGTATGATCCTAATGTTACGCGATGTGTTTGAATATTAGCCAGAAAAGATTTTCTTACAAATACCTAATACATTATGTTCAGGTATAAACTTGTCAGGCGGTCAAAAGCATCGAGTAGCCCTGGCTCGTGCCATATATTGTGACGCAGACAATTACTTCCTAGACGACCCTCTCAGTGCGGTCGATTCGCACGTTGGCAAACAAATTTTTGATAACGTGAGTATGTTTTTAAATATTTCTTATTTTTCTAAGTGTTGCGAAGATATTCATTTAATATTTAAAACCAAAAATGTTAAGTTAGCAGAGTTACTTTAACTTGCATCATTTTAATTTCAATCATAGGACAAATATAAGGCAAGTGACAGATATTAAATCATACATACACAGGTTAAATACACGACTAAATTTTAATCTCTAGAAAAAAATATATGTGGTATTCAGCTTGCGATACTGAACACATCTATGTAATTAAAACAAAAAAAAAATGTGTTAATATTATCCAGAAAACTACCAAATTTTTGTTAATATCGCTTGAAATAGTTCGCAACGTAATTACGTAATAATAAAATATCACTTCAGTGGCAATGCCCTTGAGTTGAACTGCCCTCCCCGCTGCCGTGTACGTGTGCGTAAAATAATAGGTGTCCATAAATTGAGGACGTATTTTCACATTTTTAAAACTATAATAACTTTATTTTTTTATATGTTGGATCTCTGTTCTCTGGTGTTTTACGTAAGTATATACGTTTTGTATCTACCCCTAGTTTTTTATGATAATGAAACACTAACCGTGTTTATCATACATAGGTTATAGGACCAAAAGGGCTATTAAAGCACAAAACGCGCGTGTGGGTGACTCACAACATCTCTTACTTGTCACAAACTGATCTGGTTCTGGTACTGCACAACGGCGAAGTGTCTGAGTCTGGTAGTTACCAACAGCTTCTTGACAAGAAAGGAGCCTTTGCTGATTTCTTATTGCACCATTTGAGTGACGCTGAAGGTTCGGCCTCTGCTGAGGGTGAGTACGGGAAAATAACAATACACATGTGCTTTCTTATACGTTTGTGTAAAACATAATATTTTGAACAGTGTCAAGATTAAAAAAATATTTCCTTAGTTTTTTATATGTATTTATTTTCCAATGAACACAATAAGGAAAACTTAATTACCCGAAAACAAAGATTAAGTAAATTTAAATTTATTTACAAGTATCTAAAATCCGAATGTACAATTTTTTGGCGTGAGGTGACTAGGACGACATGATGAAATTGAAAAATTACTGCAATAGCGCTAGTAGATGAAAAAAGCAGTCATAGAAATGATAAAATATAATTAAAAAAAAAATACGTATGAATATAATACGTATGATATGACAGTAGAAGATTGCCTCAGAAAAGATAAATGAACTGCAGGAAAGAGTATATGGCTGGAGAGGGAGTTAAATCAGGATGGAACAAAATAACTCTTATCACTGATGACCAAACAGACCCCCAATTATTTTAAGGGAACATTAACCTTACCTTACTTATTAACCGTTTTTCACAATAATTTGTGTTTTCTGTAAATTAAGACCAGAATAGTTTTGTATTTCAAAATACATCATTAGGTTCTTTAACAGATATCCAAGTTTTGTTAACCGGTTTCCGATGAATAATATTTACTTATGTATTTATTACACATTCGCAGAACTAATAAGTAGAGGACGCGACTCTCAGAATTGAGGAAAACGACGCAAGGAGGAGGAGGATCTACTACACGCGATTCTAATCACATACTATGTATTTACAGCTTATCACTGTAAATAATAGATAAGAACACACGATAAAAGCGAACAGTTACTTAGTTTTTAATCATTGATTAAATTATAAAAGATAATAATTATGAAGGTCGAAATGAATTACTGTATACTCCGGATCCGGATCCCAGATACGAAAAATTCCGATACTATCAAGTAATAGTAATTTCTAGATACTACTACGTAATTTTTGGGGTATCCCTGTAATCATTTTTAGAGTTACAAAATAATCCGCGATACGCAAATAGTATGGCTTTCTAATCCTACTAATCCTACTATCCTACTAATATTATAAACGCGAAAGTTTGTGAGTATATATGTATGTATGTGTGTATGTTATTCTAGTCGACCAGTTGAAAATGGTACAAAATAGAAATACTTCTTTTAAAAATTATGTGCGATAGCTCATTTTTTTGTATGTAGCATGAAGTCATACCTCGCTATTGTCAAATCAATACATTTAATGTTGAGCAGAAGATATTAAATTAAAAACATTGAAATTATAATGGATGACAATTCAGTTTGTGGTTTAGGGTTACGTCCAACGATGCAGACAAAATAATTTTCTCCATATATGTAATAAAAGGTTTAGGTCAATGTCTGTACATTAAATACATTGATGACAACGTAATGTAACGACTAACAGAATTCAAAAGAACAGATTCAGTGTTTTCATTCATAGACTAGACCTAGACCTTGCCTTAATCGATTTAGATGCGGTTTTTTAGGGTTCCGTTGCCAAATGGCAAAAAACGGAACCCTTATAGATTCGTCATGTCTGTCTGTCTGTCTGTCCGTCCGTATGTCACAGCCACTTTTTCTTATATGTAAACCTTACCTAACATTTAGTAATTGCTTAGTTTTAATTAGTTAATTAAAAATTATTTTTTATGTAATTATGTCTTGATACAAAGAAAGATTATCACACAAATATATACTAAATAAAGAAATTACCTAACTCTCTTTTTTTAGGTTTGGAAGACATCAAACTTGAACTTGAAAATAGACTTGGCCCAGAATTTAGGAGTAAATTGCAGTTGGCTCGGTCTTTGTCTTCTGGTGGACGTTCTCAAACATCTGAATCAGCTGCCGCAGGTAATGATGGAGTTAATAAGTATTATTAAGTATTAGTGTGACTCGCATATAATAATCTTTTAACATACTTTCAACTATAAAAAGTACTTTTAAAACGTTACAACGTTTGACGTTAATACAAATCTACAGCAAGTTATTTGGAAAAAGAAAGTTGTAGGTATTACTTTTAAAATTTAAATCAAGTTTTTATGTTTTTGTAGATTATGGGTTGAATTCTTTGCCTTAATTTATAAAGAATGTTTTGGATTAGTGTAACAATGATTAACATTAAAATAACAAAATAGGCCTGTACCTACGTATAACAAAGATATATTCGACTTGGAAAAATGTATTTATGAATTATAAAATATATTATAATTATTTTATATTAAGATTAAACTTGTAATCTGCCAAAACGTTTTTTTACACACCTAATAATAAATGAAATAATCTAAAAGAGTTTGGAATGTTATGAAAAATCTTATATACGTTTAACAGGTGATCATCAAGTGATCGATGATAAATCGGGCAAGGAAACTGAAAAAGAGGCTGAAAAAGACTTTGACCCACTTATCGAAGAGGAGATAGCACAGACAGGAGGAGTAAGTATAATTTAATATATTTTTTGTCAATAACCGTCAGCTTATAGTGGCAAAAATCTAATTGGAAAAATAGTAGTGGTATCGGGAGGTTTTCTGCACAAAAAAGGATAGTACCGCCCTGGTCGAGGCGGCCCCTTCGTTCTGAAATTGTGTTTATCTACTACCCTGAAAGTATTCAGGAAAAACACTGAACAGATAATAAGGTAGAAATGCTATGTCGCCAGAACAGGCGCGCCAGGCAAAAACTAACCGGCGTATTTTGCATTTTTTTTACTCGGTTATACATTACGTATTAAATTTGATTACTAACAACATTGTTTCCACAAGAGCACGCATTGAATTGAATTTTCTGCGAAGATATATCGATATAATTAGGCCGAATCATATTAATATAAACAGTAGTTGCTATAGTGTTGTGCATAAATATTTTATAGATGTCGATGATTAGGTTTGTAATTTTCTGTTTAGTCACATTATAATATGTATATTATACTTTTTGGTATGAAAATTTCTTGGTAATATTTCTAGTTGAAATGAAATAGTTAAGATAGAAATATTCTTATGAAAAACTTTGGACACGTATTAATGATTAACATTTTAGGGCCGTTGGACTTTATAGTTCATTAAATAAGAGGTGGTATTACTGATAATAATATACTAATTATTCAATATCGACTGACATTTATGCATAACGAAATACTAAAAAGATTTGGATTAAAAACTCCTTATCGTTAATAAATTCGAATGATACTAGTAAATATTAAAAGACTTTCCATCCGTGGTTACTCAGTCCATCCGAGACCATGACTCTTACAACAGTGATGAAGAAAACAAGATTCCAGTAACAAACATGGCATATAGCATATTTTTAATAAATCATAAAATTCAAGTTAAAATATCTAAGAAGCGAAATTAAGGAATTTAGAGTTTATTAAAGTTTTAAACGTAAATATTTGTTGCTTTAATCGGCATAAACTTGCCGTGTCAATGTTTATACAGCATACAATACCAAAGACTTATGTATGAGTTCTGATAACGCGGTTAAATAGTAAACGTACCTACTTAGAT
The DNA here is from genome assembly GCA_932526445.1 of Phragmatobia fuliginosa. Lineage (NCBI taxonomy): Eukaryota > Metazoa > Arthropoda > Insecta > Lepidoptera > Erebidae > Phragmatobia > Phragmatobia fuliginosa. The sequence goes on along the minus strand of OW052064.1, from coordinate 5,055,048 downwards.
TTCATTGAAATATGTAACACTAGCGACGCGCCCCGGCTTTGCATGGGTAAATATTAAATAATTTTTGAAACACAATTTTTGCAGTGAATACGTCGTTCAAGTCTGTATTCTTTTATGTAATTGTGGTTACATCTTGGCTACATCATCCTAATTTTAAGTGTAAATTATCAGTTGTAAATAAAAGTATTAGTCACCAAGAGTGCCGTTTCTAAAATGTAACCAAATATTATGCTCATGATAACTTTTCAATGGCGGATTTTAGTAATTTACAAGTACTGATATATTCTCGAATCTTCTTCTTCCTAGCCTTCCTCCCAATATTATTTGGGGTCGGCTACTAGTTCAACCGGTTTTACCTGAATATCAGTTTTTCCACGGAGCGACTGGCATCGGACCTCCGCAACCCTGAGGGAGAACTGAAATTCGGAGGTTGAACTAGTTGTCAGTAAATTTGAGGGCACTGACTTCCCAATAACGATTGCCATAGATATTCATGACAACCGGGACCGACGGCTTTACGTCCTCTCCGAGGCACGGGCGTGAATCACCGCCAAACTTCCAAACTCCTGGCTGCTATTAGGAATTTCCTAAGAAAAACCCAAAAACACTTTTTGGGCCACCCGGGATTTGAACCTGAGACCTCTTGATTAGCAGTCGATATATTCTTGAAGACGAAGTAATTTATTTTAGTTGCCAGTAAGCATTAGTGCTTGGGAAGCACGAACTATCTGACTTATTTAGTTACTCTTGCAACATTAGGTTAACATTACACTTGCAAAGGAGAAACCCGAAATCCATACAAACTTGGGCCTGGCGTTACAGTGCTAGAATTTGGGCATAAATTACAATATCTATGACGATTTCACGAGCCTAATTTTCAGGTCTCCCAGCAATGGCCAAATTGGTAAAATCAGACAATGTTTACATTTTAGGTTATGTTTATTGTTTGAGTTATTTTAATAAAAATTGGCCAAGTGCGTGTCAGGTCACGCATAAAATAGGGTTATGTACTCACCCATAATTAAATCGTGCTCAATAGATAATTAATAATAATAATAAATAATAAATATTTCGGTCATTTTACACACAACGCCATCTAGTCCCTAAACTAGACAACTGATATAAATACTTAGACATACTTTTTTTTTGTAAATACATACATATTATACATTGTTGTATTTGCTTATTGTTTCTTTATTTTTTACGCAGTTTTCTAAGCTTATTTCACAAGTTAGGCCTTTATAACTTCTGAAATAAAAAGTTATCAAAACCGCTATAGTTTTCTATAACATGAAAAACACGATTTGATACATTTGTGTTTTTCTATGGCATAGTCACATTAATAGAAACATACAAAATTACCCATGCTATATTTAATGCTGCCAGTTGTAGATATTTTGAATTGCCGCCATTGTAAGTAGTTGTGTCACGATTCGCTGGCCAGACTCTATTTACATTGATTAAAATACCTATTAAAACAATCATTTATACTAAAACAAAGAAGTATTATTTATTTATAACAGTATCGATTTCCACTAAATCGATCCTATTTTAGGAATGCTACGTTTGTGGAGCTAGTTACGTATATTGAAATAAGTGTTGCAGAGGTTTACAAAGATTGTTTAAAACAATAGAATTCTACTTATTTTCTACACTTGGCCATTGCAAATGAAGCTAAGATTTCGATAGGATAATCAAGCAAAATAGACGAATTTTTTGGTACATATCCCATTCGTGTAACGCTTAGGCCCAGTATCGGGTTTCTCCTTTTAACATGAAAAACTAGTTATTGTAACATAATTGTGATAGTTAGACATGGTTTCCCGAACTATTTATACATTTACAGGTCTTCTAAAAACATGAGCCTCGCTTTGATCTGTTGTCAACAGTTTTCGTAGCGTATCAAAAATAGGGTTCTTTTTAGGGTTTCGTTGCCAAATGGCAAAAAACGGAACCCTTATAGATTCGTCATGTCTGTCTGTCCGTCCGTATGTCACAGCCACTTTTTTCCGAAACTATAAGAGCTATGCTGTTGAAACTTGGTCAGTAGATGTATTCTGTGAACCGCATTAATATTTTTTCACAAATATATAAAAAAACAATAAATGTTGGGGGTCTCCATACTTGGAACGGAAACTCAAAAATTTTTCTTTCATCAAAACCATACGTGTGTGGTATCTATGGATAGGTCTTCAAAAATAATATTGAGGTTTCTAAAATCATTTTTTTCTAAACTGAATAGTTTGCGCGAGAGACACTTCCAAAGTGGTAAAATGTGTCCCCCCCCCCCTTTAACTTCTAAAATAAGAGCATGATAAAACTAAAAAATATATATGATATACGTTACCATGCAAACTTCCAACGAAAATTGGTTTGAACGAGATTTAGTAAGTAGTTTTTTTTTAATACGTCATAAATCATACACCGCAATTTACATTTCTTTCAATCAAAACACTATTATTAAAACATCGATGAAAGTTACAACGAACTACAAAAACTGCTGCATATGGATATTACTATTTGCTACCAAGCCGAATTAATAAGTTAATGATGTTTTTATTTTTTAGGTAAAATGGGCGGTATACCAACATTACTTGTCCAATGTCGGTTTGTATGCGTCGGTGGGAACAGTGCTAACGTATATATTGTTGAATTCCCTACAAATCAGCGCCAACTTTTGGCTGGTCCTTTGGTCAAATGACGATAATATGGTATGTATATGTATCAACCTAACATAGACCATCTCGATTTTACATCTTTCTTTTATTTTTATATAGCAATTTTGTAGATCCAATTATTTATTTAATTCACGTATTTGCATAAATTAGTATTGCATGTAATACCTACATATTATTTAAAGTTTGTGTTTTTTACTTATTTCCTCAGCTTGTAAACGGCACAGTAAACACTCAATTACGAGACTTGTACCTAGGAGTATACGGAGGCTTTGGACTAGCACAAGGTACCAATCTTTAATAACATAAATATGAAGAAATTTGGCTCGCAGGTGCACTTTTTGTTCTCTCACTTTCACAATCCGCAGGTCCGATAGATTCACGTGCTCTCCGAGGCCCGCGGTCAATATGTCAATTTCCAAACTCTGAGCTATTATTAGAAAAACTCAGTAACACTTTTTGGCCCGACCCTGAAATCGAACTCGCGAGACCTATTGATCCACAGTCGCATACGCCAACCACTAGACCAATGAGAACATATAGAAACCCCAAAAAAATATTTTCACTGAAGGTACACCCCATATGTTGACCAGCCATAATAAGGAACGCATGTAGGTACAGCGGTAGATCAAGTTAAAATAGATTAGTGAAATTAAAGAACATAAATCTCTAAATTTAAAAAAATAAACCATTGACCATTTCATATAATTATCCAATAAACACGAGACCAAAAAGTAATTCTAATGAATATCATAGTAATAAAATAAGATTAATAAATCTGAGCTTGATGATCTATAGTCTATACAGTGAACTAAATCCATCTTCCTATAATGTTAAATTTTGTTTCGAGCATATCAAACATAAGAATATTTTGTTGTAAAATCAGCCGTCAATTGAATAATTTTCAAGTAAACACCTCATTTCTGTTGCACAAATTCTTACAAGCAAAAGCGAACCTTCACACGCATGTTTTGTTTCTCGTGTTCTTTTCCATTTTCATAGTAGTGTTGTGCATGAACTTTCATTTGAAATATATTTTTTGAAGTATAATTTTTACAGTAACTTCTATCAAGTTACTGTAAAAAAAATTTGTTTGAGTATATTATTAATATTTTTGATATTTATGTATTTACAAAAAAGTATATCAGTATGTACTGCGCCAAGTGTTATGGGTTCAAATCCCACGTGGGATAACACTTTGTGTGATTCTTACGATATAAGACACTTACAAAACTTTAGTATTTCTTATCAAGGATAATCATAATAAAACCGGCCCAACTTATCTTTGTAGTACAAATCGGTGCACAAAAGTGTCTGATAAAATCTATTTATAAAATAAATTTATCGTAAAGGTGTGTTCAAAAAGTTAGGTGACTTCATTTTTTAACCCGTCTTTGGCAAAGCCAAAGGAGGGTTATGATTTTGAGAGGCTATGTATGTTCATCTGTTACCTCATAGCTCCTCAACAAGTTATTGGAACTCCACAAATGAGTTATCGTTAGCAGTGTCTTGATTTATGGCTGTTCAAACTAGAATATGTGTATAATCATCATACTGATAAATTATCAGTTAATATGTACTTTAGTATCTATCGTATGATATTATTGACAATTTGCAACGAAGATATCTTGGTAGAAACTGTGTCAATTATTTTGGTTCTTCAATAACATTGTTTAATCTAGTGTCATGAAAATACTTTTCCAGTGTCGTAGTTAGGTTTTAGTTTTTATTATTTTATCTAAAGATTTTTATTTTAATGTTATCGTCATGTAGGTATTAGGTATACCTACTAATTGAATAAGCACAAAATAAACATACATATAAAGTAAACGTTATGTATGTATGTTAAACGTATACACACATACATACATACATACATACACACAGATAAACATATAAGTTGTTTTTTAGGGTTCCGAAGTTTATGACTCGGAACCCTTATAGATTCGTCATGTCCGTCTGTCCGTCCGTCCGTCCGTGTCCGTCCTCGACTTACCGTCCAAACGGTAAGTGCTAGAAAGATGAAACTTTGCATGAATGTGTTGTGATTTCGTCGACAAAGTGCTAGAATAAAATTATGAAAAATATTTTTATTTGGGGTACCTCCCCTACACGTAAAGTGGGGATGATAAGTTTTTTCTCGCGGCTATCCCATCGTGTGGGGTATCATTAGATAGGTCTTTTAAAAACAATAAAGGGTTTCTAAGACAAATTTTTTTATTTAGGTAGCCGTTTGTGATAAATTCCACTTTAAAAAGCACTTTTTTGTAAAAACTGGGCGTCCCCCCTCTAAAAGCTTAAAGGATTTTTCAAAAAATCTGGAAAAAATTCTTATGGTGGTCCTTATAATGAACTTTAAAGGAAAACTTTAACGGATTAGATGACTTTGTTAGTTCAGGAGTTATAGACGCTTTACTTGTAAAATGCGCTTACTTGGAAAACCTCATACAAAGTAACGGCTTAAATCGATTTTAAATCCACGCACCATTATGGGTGACTGAGGAACCCTTTGCTGTGCGTGGCCTGACACGAACTTGGCCGATTTTATATGAGTGACCTACCAAAGTGACTTTACTCTGCCTGATGGAAAGCATGAGTGGAAACTAAGAGTAGTGGCGGCTCATAGTGTGAGTAAATCTACGGCCTATCAATATTATGTGTTAGATTGAATATTATCCACATTGATATCGAGTAGTGAGCCTTACCTGTCCATTAATTTTGCTCTATTCATGTAAATTGTTTTGCAGCTATAACATCCCTTTTTTCGGATTTGCTACCATTCTTGGCTTGCTGGCGAGCAGCAAAAATTCTACATGAAATATTATTGAAAAACGTTCTGAGAGCGCCGTTACAATTCTTTGAAGTGACACCTGTTGGTAGAATCCTCTCAAGGTTTTCTAAAGATGTGGATTCTGTAGATACTGCACTTGTTTGGCAAATTTCTAACTCACTTAACTGTGTATTTGAGGTTGGTAATGTACAGAGTAATATGTTTGTATTATTATGGTATTAAGTACAGCTGTTTAAGAATAACCTTCGCCTTAAGAACATAATCTACATAGAATCCAACAACATGTGTATTGGGCAAAAATCTGTCCATATTATATGTTACTCTAGTAAGTATCATCATCATCAACAGCCTTCAACAGTCCACTGCTGGACATAGGCCTCTCCTTAGAAAGAGGTTTTGGCCTACTATACCACGCTGGCCAGACGGGTTGGTATAGGGTTGATTTCAAGTTTTCCTTCTCTTTGCATTGATGTTGTCTTGCGTAGTTTATCCCTTAGTCGCCTTTTACGATACCCGCGGGATGAATAGTAGTGGTGACACTCTGTATTCTTAATCCGTCACCATACGGACAAAGTAAGTATGTATTTCCAAAAAATAATTTGGTTCTTATATACACATTTAACATGGTCAATCATGTTTCAAGACCCATGGAAATTGTGTGCTTCAATTTCTCACCACTCACAATTTTTGATGTAGTTAAAAATTTTGACATATTTCTAATTTTATTTCGTAAAACAGGTAAAACCGTTTGAACTGGTAGCTAACTCCAAATAATATAGGCAATAATAAAAGATGATATATTAATTTCTGTCTCCAGGTAATAGGAACAATATTCGTAATAAGTTATTCAACACCGATGTTCATGATTGTGATAATTCCCATTGGTCTACTTTATTACGGTATACAACGGTTCTATGTGCCTACGTCACGACAGCTCATGAGGATTGAGTCTGTAGCGAGGTCTCCAATATTTTCACACTTTAACGAAAGTATATTGGGTGCAAGCGTTATTCGTGCTTTTGGTGTTAAAAACAGGTTAGTATCAGCTGTTTTCGATAGTATTTTTAATAAACAATATTCAATATGCTTAATGACTAATCCTTTATTTCTTAATCTGTTTAATTCATTAATTTGTCTATGTTTGCATCTTTTCTATATAGTACACACTGACTGTATGTTGAATTTATTTATCATTGTTTTAGTTAATGAAAATGCATTGTATCTAAAATAAATCTTATTATTATTTTGGATGCGTTGATAGCCTACAAGTCTTTTCTTTTCTACTCTCCCTGAATAAAAGCATGAATAGAAATCAATAGTGAGGACCACAAAACTTAAATTCAATCAAATTCTACATCTCACAAGAACAAAATAACTTTATTTTCAGGTTTATCAAAGAATCTCAAAAGAGAGTCGATCATTACCTGTCATTTTCGTACCTCAGTTCCATTGCAGACAGATGGCTTGGGATCCGACTCGAGGTAGTAGGCAGTCTTATTATTTTCTTTGCCGCATTATTTGCAGTACTCGGCCGAGAAAATATAAGTCCAGGACTCGCAGGACTTTCCATCAGCTATACTTTAGAGGTAAACTAGGTTTTCTACAATTTTTTCTTTTTCCTGAAACATAATTTCAACAATGTTTTATATGCTTTTTAGATCACCCAAACTTTAAGTTGGTTAGTTCAAATGATATCATCACTCGAAACAGATATTGTATCTGTGGAACGCATGAAGGAGTACGCTGAAACGGAACAAGTAAGTAAATGCTTTACGATAAGAAGTACTTTTCGTTTAATGTATTCGTGAAATGATTCTGTGAACCACAAATTTTTGTTTCGGAGTTTGGGTTTTTTCTATGTATAATCAGTTTAATATGTATGTATTTACAAAAAAAAGTATGTTTATGTGTTAATATCAGTTGCCTAGTACCCATAATACAAGCTCTGCTTAGTTTGGGACTAGATGGCGTTGTGTGTGAGATGTCCGAAATATTTATTTAATTATTAAAATTAACAGGAAGCTGAATGGGTGCATTCCAATGGCCCTCGACCGTCGTGGCCAGAGACTGGTACAGTACAGTTTCAGGGATTAACTATGGCGTACCGCAGCGGGATTGAGCCCGCTTTGCGTGACGTCACGTGCACGGTGGCGCCGGGAGACAAGCTCGGCATCGTCGGCCGCACCGGCGCGGGCAAGTCCACGCTCACGCTCGGCCTCTTCAGGTACTTATGGACTCGATAGAGCCCAAACACATGAAGCACAGTACGTGCACACTATATATGGTGTATGCACATACTGTGCTTCATGTGTTTGAACGTACGCTCACGGCTTGTATAACTTTTTAGGATCGTTGAGCCGGCGGGAGGCCGCATCTTGATCGATGGTCTGGACATTAGCACGATAGGCCTTCACCAACTGCGGTCTCGTATCACTATCATCCCCCAAGATCCAGTACTCTTCTCAGGATCATTGCGAATGAACCTGGATCCATTCCAAAAACACTCGGATGACGAATTATGGCGCGCGCTTGAGCACGCACATCTAAAACCATTTGTGCTCGGTAAGTACAAATACTGGAAAATTATAATGTTACGTGTTAGGGTTCGAACAATTTGAAAATAAGCTATGTAAAAACTAAATAAAATTTATTAAAAACAGATAACAGTCTGACAATCGGCGCTCATTTTCAAACTGAAGTGCGTTTCACGCGATACCTTTTTATATGAGACGCGATGGGCTCAAAAATGTTTCAGACCTTTCAGACGTCAGGTAACACCCATAAAGCTGCTCGAACATAACGTGTCCAAGAAATGTAAACAAACCAATTATGTGAAAATTAATTCAGTCCCGGTTGTTATCATAAGATAACTTGACTTTCTAGTGTTAGCGGAGTCAGGTCAAATTATACACAGATATCCATTTTCCTGAAATACTTTAATCAATCTCTATGATTTTACAAATAATCCAATTGACTATGCGTAGTGTTGTACTCTTTGCAATTAACTGCCGTCTCTCGATCTGACATTTCTTTTTATAATGGCCGCTTGCACAGTGTTGCCAACTATATCGTAAAAATCAACGACTCGATAATTTATTTTAAATCGATATTGTTTGAGATAATTATAAAATTAGATACACTTCATTTTATTCTTTACTTTTTTTTTTAATTAACAGTATGGAATGCTAACAGACGGCCATTCTGCAACAGGAATGTCCCCATTCCTAAATTTAGCTCGGCCATTCTATTGTACAGGGTATGACCTCATACCCATAGTAATTATTACATCATGTAAAATTAATAATGCAGACAATAATATTAACCTTCTTTTTCTGCGAGCTAACATAGATAGGTACATTTTTTTTATACTATAAATAGCTAACTACATCTTTTATCCAAATGATTTTCTACAATACACATTTTCTTATAATATACAATTAACGATAAAATATCTTCTTGTAAGCTCCATCCGACGACCAGTTGACTCTGCATAACATTGCACTCTCATTTTCACAATTTGGACAAAGCTCCCGTTTAGCCATCCGAAAGCCACGGTCTGCTTGTCTCCTGGATCATCACACTGTATAGTAGGCCACCCGAGAGCCATTACATTTCAATCATTGCCGTTTAGCCACCCGAGAGCCACGGTCAAACAGCAGCCTGTCCTCTTCGACGCTGCCTCTCAGAAGGTCCGGACATTGCCGACTCTCCGGTGTCGACACCAATCTAAACTGTATTAATACAAAACATATTAATGATATGGGAATTGGATATGAGTAACTGGCTATTTCCATGAAAATTCCACATGTTACACTTAGGAATCTAACTGTGATATACATATTATCAAACAATGTATACTTATATAACACCATAATAGCTTCAGTTGAATAATAATGTTGCGCTTTTCATATTTCAAATATGAATCACTACATTCACTTTTGTTGCTTATTATTGGCGATAAACTGAAAACTAATCCATGGTTCATAGCGGCTAGTGAGCTCAGAATCGTCGGATTATAGTGTTGAATTTACCCGTTTGCTCGAGGCATGGCCACTTCGTTAAGAACGTGCTTGGCACCAGTTGAGGTAACGAAGTTCTTAAACTCACCAGACGTAAAACTATTGCCCTGGTCTGATATGATTATTTTCGGGCATCGAAGTGTTTCAAAAATATCTTCGAGTGCTTTAACCGTCTTAGACCTAGTATTCCCAACAGCTCTGACAAATATAGATTTATTAAACCCGTCGATTACACTAAGGAGGTACGCATTCCCTCTTTTACTTTTTAGAAATGGACCTAGATGATCGATGTGGATGGTATGAAATTAAGAACCCCGATCTCTTTTCTAACATTTTTGTTGTATGCACAGTTATTGCATGCAATTTACTTACTCCTTGAGGAAGCGGTTCATATTGATATGTCTCTTCATCAATTTTTGGGGACCAATAGTCGGATTCAATCTTCTCAACCATTTTTTTGGTTGGGAAATGATTCGCTTCGCAGTGATTAAGCTAACATATCCTACATCTAGCCAGTTGGGCACCACCCATTTTAATTAAAATCTTACACGCCCATATATTTTACCATCACGTAATACGTAGTTATTGATATGTCTCTTTTTTTAATAAGCTTTATCCGTGGATCCGTCATTTGTACCTGTGACGACTTTAAGATATAGCGCAACGGAAACAACAGTGCCATTCACCGAAGAAAAACTGGCGCCGATTAATATATATAAAACATCTCAACACTAACCGACACATACTTCTATATTCATGGCATTAAGTTCGCCTTTGAACAACATGTGCAATAAGTTTAAATAAATAATTAAAAATCCGTTGGGCAGTGGTCCCGCTAGGCACTATCACCTCGCCTGGCCGGAGGATCATCTCTTTGGGTTGGGGGGGACACGAAACCCGTTCCTCCACATAATCTATGTTACTAATTATGACTTGTGATGTTTCAAATATCTACTTCTTCTGCAATACTTGTTGATGAGACAGGATTTCTGCTAAAAGCATGTTATGCCCTGGCCAGCACTAGATGCTGAATTTATGTTCCTGTAGCATCAGCCACCACTTTGCAAATTTATGAATTAAATCTTACTTAAGGTGGTGCGTAATGCGCTACCGTCTGTTATAATTTTGAGTATCAGACTATTAAACGAACCCTAAATTTCTTCAAGTGCCAAAACGCTTCTTCACGCGTTGTTCGGCGGCTAAAATAAGCGACTGGTCTGAACGGATATTTTTCATTAGGTCTCTGAAGTAAGATGTTTCCCGTTCCTAACTAGCTTTACGTTTAAGACCTAAAATAGCTTCCAGCTTGTTTAATGCCTCCTCAAAAGAACTGTCCGTAAACAATAAATAATCTAAAAAAGGAATGATCAGTTCAAATCGTTCAGCTTCAAGAGCCTTATCCCTACTAATATTATAGATGCGAAAGTAACTCTGTCTGTCTGTTACGCTTTCACGCCTAAACCGCTGAACCGATTTTGATGAAATTTGGTATGAAGATAGAACTGAACTTGGGAAAGGACATAGGCTACTTTTTGCCGCGATAACCGACATACACGCGGGCGGAGCCGCGGGAAAAAGCTAGTTATTCATACTTTAGAAAACTGCCGGGGTATTTACCGAAACCGAATGGCATCCTAGTGGACTCGGCTCTAACGTGACGTGATTCCTCAACCACAGGAATTTGATGATAGCCGGATGACAAATCTAGACTTGTGATTTACCACCAAGACGATCGAGATGGTCGTCTATAGTAGACATCGGATGGCTGTCCTTTACCGTATTTTTGTTTATTGACCCATAATCAACGCAAAAGCCTGTATTCATTATTCCTTTTTTCGAACTAAACTATTGGGCTAGCGTAAGCCGACTGTGATTTCTTTATAATATTGTTACTAAGTAGTTCGCCTACAATATCTGGAATCTTTACGCACTCTCTAAAATAAAGTCTACACGGCCTATACGTGATAGGCGTCTTATCACTTAGACGCACTGTCATTTCCATTTGGTTAGTCAAGCCAGGTTTTGCATATTGAATGCAAAGCAGTCCTTGTATTTGTTTAAGAGGTGTAGCAGGCTGTTTTTTTTTTCGTATCATTTACTTTGAGGCCGATATTTAAGATATAATATTTAACAGAGTAATAGGTTCCTTTTTGAGTCTGTTCTATGGCGTGCATTACAAGACTGATTGCTAAGATTAATAAAATTCCAATTCAAAGCTATAGATTGTGTTGTAAATAATTCTCGTTTATTCAGTTATACAGCCCGCGATAACAATTTTAAATTGGTCAGTAAAATAGGGTTTTGTGACATATTACCGACTATACATCGACTCCCTCATAGTTGAGTGCCTCTTACATCTTCGAGGTATCGTCGCTGAAGAAACCCCCTAAAACCTTGTCTCGACTCTAATCTATGTCTCTCGTATTTTGTTGTGATTTGTTTTCGAAATAGCAAACAACCTGTAAATCCTCTCCTTCCCCTTTCTCTCACTTTGTTTCACTACATGACCACTAAAGCCTTGTAAGCGTGACAACCTTGTAATAAAATGTCTCGGTGATTGGTAGCGTATGCGATTGCTGTGCTTGAGGTCTCGGGTTTGACTACCGAGTCGGACCAAATGTTCGTGTGAAACACTTCGAGTTTGAGTGCCCCCATGTACAATATGTATTTACAAAAATGTATTATTCATATATCAGCTGTCTAGTATCCTTCATAGAAGTTTTGCTTAGTTTGGGACTAGAAGGTATTGTGTGCAAGATGTCCCAAATATTTATTTATTCCCAGATTCCCTACATATGAACATATACTTGGGATGAATAAATGTCCAGGAAAAGGTCACGAAGGACATTAATTCTCTCACTAAGTGGAAATCATCGTGCTAAAGGACCAGATCGGTGCTAGTCTTTTGAACAGTAACAGAAGGTGGTTATTTCAACGACTGTCCAATAAGGACGTCTGTTTTGAATAAATGCTCTGGCATAACAAATGCTTATATGTCAGCCTGGACAGCGTCTACAACGACGGTTACAAATATTCTAGAAATCGTTTCTACAGTACAAGTAGCGAAACCTTCAACAACAGGAAGTCTTGTTTTTACCGGAACGACACTAAGATTTTTAAAGACAACAACTAACCATAGCGACCCACTGGTCTCCTCTCAGGAGAGGCCTAAAGTCACACGCCCCCACGCCGGCGGAGTTCGGTCTGGGGACCGGCAAGACAAGCTGCGGCTACGCAATCTTGGCGTTGGATGTTTTTAAGCCTCCCGAAGGCCTCCAACTAAGCTTCACAACCGCTATCCCAGGACGACCACCAGGACCGACCGCCTAACGTGACCTCCGAATCACGGATACGCTCACAACACCTCCAATCTAGGACCGACCAGTCTGTCGCTGCCTACCCTCGGCGACCGTCTCCAATTACCCAAGGCCACTTGGCAATTAGCGCTTCTTTTTAACAACAGATTTTCGGATTAGTGTGCATTGACTCCCAAACTATATACGCATTAGATCGATGTTTAAACTGGAAACTACAGACAGTTGTAAACCGTTCTTTATATAATATAAAATATTGACATTACCTTCTTTTGTTTGATGTGAACGTGATCAGCGTTTGTTTGATGCGGTTCCAAGGAACAGACGTGACAATTCTAAACTCTGCCTTCACGGTGCTGAAACAACTTTTATGCGCAAAAGTATTTTCTGTATGGCTTCGACCATCTACAAAAAACTACCAAGATCGTGAAAATTGCTAAGTACTTCTATTTTTAAAAAATAAAGTCAAGAACTTTTTATTTGAAAGCACTTTTTATGACATTTTTGGATTTAAGAAAGAGGACGGTCTTCCCTGCCTTTGAATGGTTGATGTGATCATAGATATTTTGTTGATTGTTAAGTTGCTAGAATAATACTAATAACTGATAGGACATAATATGAATATGACAGATTAACATGGTCTATCTGTATTTTTGCATAAAATTAAATTATTATTCTAATTTTCATTTTAAAATACAATTTACATTGACATTTACTTCTTTTTGACGAATTAGAATATTATTGTTTTGTCTTGATTTAAAATATTTTGCGAGGCTATATTGTGATAAACATTAGGCTGGCCTATGGCGTGTTACCAATTCGTATGCCGTTAAATGCGGCCAAACATGACCGAGACTATTTAAATTACTGGTGTCTTGCATGCAATACACGTACACCATGTTTATACAAATAAAGACTATCTATCTATCTATCTACGCTGATACCGGTATATCCACAGAAATAGTTTTAAAATACTTACCGCTTGATTGTTCATTAATTGTGATTTGTAAGAAGTTTTGTGTAGAGTTGTTATTTTTAGTATATTATTATCTTGTGATAACTCTTTGGTTAAGAACCTATCGGCTCACAATTTTGTGTCATATGTCCCAACCGTGAACATTTATCGCATCTCTTTAATGGTTTAGTACAGTTACGGTTCGTTTCACCACAATTCTAGCCTTGGAAGTTGAATCAAGTTCCTTATCTGTCATTCGAGGGTGCAGATTTATTTGTGGTGTATAATTCGACCTATCACCTGACGACATTTTGTAGTTTCTATTTAAGGTGAGGACTATATTTGCAACATTATCATATTGGGTACATGGTGAATGCCGTAGGTATTAGTATGGGGCGAAACAAAGACAGAAAACTGTTTGTAGACTTTTGCCACTTATACACATACTCATGTTTTTAATATTATCGCGAATTCCCGTTTACAGTAAAGACAGAAAAGTAAACTATTTTTTTTTTTTTTTTTTGGTTACATTACCCATGCTGCACTTTTGATGGGTAGTCAGGTCATATAGGTCACATATGTTTACACAGTTTATGATGAAATATGCTACTTATTCGTCTTCAAATACAGAGTAGGTAGGTGACTAAACGCTGTATTGATCTGAGCTTAAAAATAACTATAAACAATAGGCGAACAGGAAATTTTATTTGAGCTCAGTCTTAAAACTACTCGAAGTTTCATGATTGAAGAAACAGTGTTTAAGGACAAAGCTGAACTATCCTTATTTCGTTTAATCTCGTAAGAAATGTATACGTAATATGTACCTTTTAGGTATTCGTACAGCATGCTTATGTAGTAATCACATTTACAAATTCATTTTACGATATCCCGGTACTTATTATTACTATATTATGATATTACTATTACGCAATTACATAATATACTTATTTATAATTAAACTAACTTAATGTTTTTAAATTGGCAAATATAACCATTCATACTCATAACTTTATTCATATAGTTTGTCTTCGAAAAAATAGCAGTCTTACCCACATTATGTTACAAATCTTAGCACACCCGTGACCTACTTTTGATTTTGCCTATAAAATTACCCAAGCGCTTTATAAGGCGTTTTCCTAGTCATATTCCATTAATCGAAATCCTTCTACATCGTAAACATGTCGTTCGTTTGTTGAAACTCAACATTTAATTTCCAATTCCAAACGCACTCCTGCTACAGCAGTTCAATTTAAAAACACCTACAACAACATCGTGATAAGCTGATTACCGGTCAACTCATGTTGTTTTCAACAAAATAAGTTAAGAGACATACCTGAAGTTTTTCCCAACGCTTTTAGTTCTTACCACTTCTGACTGTTAGCGGAGTCAGGTCAAATTATACACAGATATCCATTTTCCTGAAATACTTTAATCACTCTCTATGATTTTACAAATAATCCAATTGACTATGCGTAGTGTTGTACTCTTTGCAATTAACTGCCGTCTCTCGATCTGACATTTCTTTTTATAATGGCCGCTTGCACAGTGTTGCCAACTATATCGTAAAAATCAACGACTCGATAATTTATTTTAAATCGATATTGTTTGAGATAATTATAAAATTAGATACACTTCATTTTATTCTTTACTTTTTTTTTTAATTAACAGTATGGAATGCTAACACTAGCTTGATCAACAAGCCATAACTACTCAACAGTTATGGCTTGTTGATGATGATGATGATGTCAGTTAAATAGAACTTTCTATAAGTGATAGAACTTTTTAAGTTTTTTCAGTACGTAGTAAATTCGTGTTAAAGCAAACCTCATACAACTTATTATCAATGTCTTATTTAGACTCCGTTTTTATTATTCGCATCGTTGAGTTCCGGTTACTAATACATAACATCTCTGATTTTTATACTTAAATATGAACCTTTGAAGAGTATGTTTCACAAGTGTGTGTAATTATAGGTTTGCAGTCAGGATTGCTGCACGAAGTGACAGAAGGTGGTGAGAACCTGTCAGTAGGACAGCGACAACTCGTGTGTCTGGCGCGAGCGCTGCTCCGCAAGACGCCACTGCTCGTGCTGGACGAGGCCACTGCCGCCATCGACCTAGAGACCGACGAACTCATTCAGGTATGAGCATAGTTATTTACTTTAAAAATTGGATATACTATTCGAAGACTAAAGGAATCAAAGTAACTCACAATTCTTAATTAATTTTACAGAAAACAATACGCTCCGAGTTCGCATCCTGCACTGTACTTACCATCGCTCATAGACTGAACACCATCATGGACTCCACTAAGGTCATGGTGCTGGATAAAGGACGGCTCGTTGAGTTCGCATCCCCCGAACAGCTGCTACAGGATAAAAAATCCATGTTCTATAGTTTAGCTAAAGATGCTGGTCTCGTAAACTAAATTACAATCGGTTCCTGAATATAAATAATAGATGTTTTGAATGTATTTCTTTACATAGCTCGGCCGGGACCGACAAAGGACATCGCCGAAAATCGCCCCAGAACCACCAACGATATGATTTATACCATAATTATTAGTCTATTTTAATAATCATACCAAACGGACACTCCGTTTTTCAAAACATTATTAAAAAATATTGCAATATGTTAAATACTGAAAGGGCGACAAGGCAAACTGTCAAAGACATGTTCAATTGACTCGTTTCTATTCATCGATTGGCAATCAAATAAAAAATATATCATAATTTTGGCTTCTTGTTTTTTAAAATGAGTGTGAATTTATTGCTTGATAAAAAAAACTTAGTATATCTTTCAAATAGTCGTACGATGTTAATACCTAAATATGAATATGAAAACCAACATAATGAATCAAGTATCCATAAAGTATTTGAAGTATTAAATCAAATAAATACATAACAGTTTTTTTTTAATGTACCTATTTCTACGGAGTGTCCGTCTTATAAATGCTATTTAAAGAGAATTTATGAATGATTTAAAATATAATAGGCTTTTTTATTGCTATTGGTTCTGGGGCAAATCACCTATGGATACAAAGCAATGTCCTTTTTAAACGTTTTAAATACAGTATTCAAACCGTTTTTCTTTATTTTCATCCTTTCTTTCATAATAAATAAGAAACAATAAGAATATTCTAACATTGTGTATAATCTCTCTTTAATAATCATTAATTTATATAGATGATACCGTCGAAATGGCGACAATTTACTTAGTATGCTGGTTTCTCAAAATAAATGTTATTATTTTTTCTAAACTATTCGATAAAATACAATCAAATAGTAAGGAGATAGTATTCCAAACCAGCTAAACAGTGATGTAAAGAGTCGGTACCATCTCAACAAAAAGACATCAACTGCGGGACATCGGCCTCATCCTTGGCTCTCCGAAACAACTGGTCCTGAGCCTCCATTCTTCCGAGCTTTCCGTAAATAAGGATGTATGGAATACTTTAAAAAATTATAACTTCGTTATAACCACTGAATCTTCTTATAAACCATACAGCCTAATGAATTTCAAGCTAATTGATCGACTACTAAAATACCAGTACACCAAAAATGCAAATATACCTATTTGATTTCAAAATACTATAAAAAAAAAGTTCAAATCGGACCACGCACATGTAGAATTCCACTCCAGCACATCACATCAACAGTCTAATAATTCAGGATCTTTGGTCTACTAAAGCACTATAGGGATTGTCAAGTCTTTCGGGTTGAGGGTTCGATAGTTCAACTCTTATAGTTTCGTCATGTCCGTCCGTCTGTCTCGACTTACCGTCTAAACGGTTCGTGCTAGAAAGATGAAACTTTGCATGCATATGTGTTTCTATCACGTCGACTATATTTGGGGTACTTCCCTTACACGTAAAGTGGGGATGATTTTTTTTCTCGAAGCTACCCCGACTCATAGGTTATGGTGTACCCTTTGCATGTAAATTCTTCTTTCTTTGTTATCTTGTTATGCGTAATGAAGCCGCTTTGTAATCTAGACTTAAATAGATTATTCCTAACACTACACAAAATATTTTTAAGATTCCAGCGATGTCTCTAACCAGGATAGTTTTTCATGTAATTGCAGTTGAGTGCTCTGTAAAGTGGGAAGGGGAAGAAATGGATACTTTTTGGTTGTGACTTTTTGCTAACACAAATAAACATATTAGAAATAAAAAAGATAATTTTTTGGAGATTAGAGGGATGTACTCCGACGAGTACAGCTGCCACTTAGCGGTGATACGGGTCGTCAGACGGAGCTGTGTCTTCTATTTCATAACCAAAGGCTAACATGTCATTGAAATACGGAATAAAGTGACGGGACCCTGAGGTACACTAGCGTTAACTTGCTGAAAATGAGAAGCCACACCGCAGCAAAGGACCTTGATGCGGTTATTGTGAGCGGCGACAACCCTCTTGCAGAATCTGGGTTTATGCCGAATGACGGAAGTTTGGAGACGAGCGAACGGTATCAAACCCTATGTCGAGGCTGAAGGTCAAGAATTCCTTACGTCCAGCAATAGCCTCGTCCCAAAAGGTATGTTCCGCATAGGAATACTGTATTAGACACAAATATTTATCTAATTTTGATGCCAGTCGCTCCGTGGAAAAACTGATATTCAGGAAAAACCGGTTGAACTAGTAGCCGACCCCAAATAAACTTGGGAATAAAGGCTAGGAAGATGATGATTGAACTAATTTTTCTTTTTAGTCTATATTTGTCTAATTTAGTCAGAGGAGAGAATTCACGTTAAAGTAAAATTTTAATAGAGTGTGCGTTATGAACACCACGGACAGCCTAAAATTTCTACCAATGACATGTGAACACTTATCAGTAACTTAGGGATGTTCGATGTTGGAAAACCTACGATGATGGTATCGATTATGACATTGAAAACAGAACATCGATACTCGATGTTTCATAAGCACAAAACATCGATGTCAGTTAACATCGATGTTTTTTTGCAAACATTGATCAAATAATAACATTCATAAAATCACAACGTTTTTATAATTTAACAAAATGAAAAATAAATTAAAAGATATCAGGGCATTGGTTGACTAGTTATTTACATGTTGTTAATAATAACTAATAACCAAGTTACAAATAAACCAAGTAAATTTAATTTCAACGGATGGTATGACCGGTACGGTACACACGTCACACATAAACAAATCAGACAGCACAGAGCACAGCACACTAGTGTGCTAGTGTGCTGTGCTTAGATTAGAACAAACTAACGACAGAGATTTTTTTGTGTTTTTCTTTGGTTCAGAATTTATTTGATAAATACTTTGAGGAAGCGTTCATTGATTGCGATTATTTTTTTTTCGATAATGTCGATATATTTTCGATGTACGTCCGTAACATCGATGTTCGATGTTTTGTATAATGCAACATCGATGTTAAAACATCGATGTTTTAAGTTTTAATATCGATGTTCATCGAGCATCCCTACAGTGACTGTCAACTGTCAGTCAGTACTGATTCTGGCGGGAACTTCCAAAAAGCGCGCGAGTGAAAATTTTAAAATTAATATTTCATTAAATATTCGCAATTTTTTTTGATATAAATTGATATATAAGCAACTACTAGGTGGACTAATTGGTGAAAATGGTGGGAAATGAGGGGGGCGGGGATAACCCGCCCACCCCACATAAACGTCCTCGGTCTGAGGCTAGAGACGGAGGGACTAAGATGGACTGTGGTGATGGCGGCGGCGCCGGTGAGCATTTTGAATATTCACCATATATAAAACCCAACTACAAAAGACTATACCCAGAAAATGGCACATATCTAGACTTTAAAGTGTTTATTGAAGCTACCAACAATACGGATAGAATAGGCAATAAGAGCCCTGTCTACCTCAACCATATATTTTCTAATGAAATAAAAGGGGTGACGGCGATACAACGCATTAATGCAAATAAAATAGCAGTAATATTTAAACAGTATAATACAGCCAATAATTTCATCAACAACACGGCTTTTCTCAACAAACATGGCTTTAAGGCATTTATTCCAGCTGCGGAGATAGAAAAAACGGGTATAATTAGGTTTGTACCAGCAAATATTTCGAACAAAGAATTATATACAAAATTATCATCAATCTATGAAATAGTAGCTATAAGAAGATTCACAAGGAAGGTTGGGGAAGAGCGAGTACCACTACAAACAGTTAGCATTACTTTCCTTTCGAATATACTCCCAGACAATGTACAGTATGATTTGTTTTCATACCGAGTTTTTGAATATATACCACCATTACAACAATGTTTTCGTTGCTTTAAATTTAACCACTCTGCTAAAATATGCAATGGTAAACAAAGATGTTCCATTTGTGGAGGTGAACATTTATATAAAGAATGTGATAAACCAACAGAGCTCTGCTGTGTCAATTGCAGTGGGCCTCATCTTGCAATTTCTAGATTATGTCCAATTAAGTTAAATAAAATATTAGAAAAGAAAAACAAGATAACTTATGCAAGTGCTACATTAAAGAAACAACACATTAATAATGATAATACACAATTTCCACCTCTTTCACCTCCAAAAATGAAAATTTCTACTGTAAATAAGCCTGTACATACATCTATAAATAGACCTGTACATTTATCTGTAAACAAACCTGTATCTGTAAATAATCCTGTATATAATGTAAATAAACCTAAAGATGTCCCTCCAAAGGTAGACATCAAAGCCCAAATAGTTGCCAACAACGATGTACTTATGGCCCTAGTACAGACGTTGGTGGAACTTGGTAATAAGGGGGATACTAAACCCACTACCATAAACAGTATTAAGGAAACCCTGCTTAAAAATCTGAAGTAATGGATCCAAGTCATACACTGTCTAAGCTACGTATTGCTCAGTATAACATTCAAAGTGCTAATAGTAAAAAACCTCTGTTGATTCAATTCTTAGAAAAACAAAATATTGACATTTGCTTACTTAATGAAACATGGTTTAAAGACAATAAATTTAGAATACCTAGATATAATATTTACAATAAAAATTCAAATAATGCTCATAATGGTGTAGCAATACTAATTAAGCCACACTTAAAGTACAAAGTATTAAACACTAGATTTTATGAAGACATCCAAACTGTTGCTCTATCCTTATCTACTGTGCATGGTAGCTTGACTATTCTATGTGTATACTGTCCTCCTTCTAGTGGACACATACATCTCAACAGACTACATAATATAATTAAAGATCTGCCAAAACCTATCTTTGTCAGTGGTGACTTTAATGCTCACCACATAGCATTTGGTTGTCTATCCACTAAGAGTAGAGGTCAGGATTTATTTGATATCATAGACGACTTGGATTTATGTATTTTAAATGATGGTAGTTTTACAACTTGTAATAACCCAAGACGAAACCCATCTGCAATTGATGTTAGCTTCGTTAGTGCTAACCTCGCCTCAATATGCGAGTGGTCTGTGCATGATGATGCCATGGGCAGCTACCACTTTCCTACAATAACAGAGATTTCACTACACATAGATAAATATCATATTAATCCCCCTGTTGATAGATTTATATATAAAAAATCTGATTGGATAAAGTATAATATTATTTCCAAAACAATATTTAATGATTTAGTATTAAAATTATATGATCCTATCTCAACCTATAATGATTTTTGTTCTCGACTAAATACTTTAAAAAATATGACAATCCCTAAACTCACTAAACCAAATAATTTTAAAAGCAGACCACCAGCTCCCTGGTGGAATGACATCTGTGAAAAAAGTGTAATTGCCTCTTACAATGCATTGAAACGTTATAGAAGTGAACCTACTATGGAGAACTATTTAGATTACAAAAGAAAAGATGCAATTAAAAAAAAGACTATATCCGAGCAAAAAAGAATAGGTTGGGATAACTTATGTAACTCTTTCAATAGAACTACCCCTATTAGTAAGATTTGGAATCTTCTTAAAATGTTTAAAGGTATAAGAGCTGGCAATAAATCACATAAAGATGAGTTTATTTCTCCATTTCTAGATAAATTATCCGACAATAGCAATTTAAATGATGTTGGTAGTTTAGGTAATATTTTCGAATTAAATAATGATAGTCTAAATTCAAAAAATTTTCTAGATCCTTTTACATGGTCCGAATTTAAAATTAGTTTGTTATCTCGGAAAGACACTACACCTGGTTTAGATGATTTCCCCTATTGTATTATTAAAAATTTAGATGAATCTGCACAAAAATTGTTTCTAAATATTCTTAATTTACTTTGGCATTGTAAATGTATTCCGCAATCATGGAAAACACAATGTGTCATTCCGATACTCAAACCAGATAAACCTGCAGAACTAGCCAGCTCTTACAGACCAATATCACTCTCTTCATGTCTAGGTAAAATATTTGAAAACATGATTAAAAATCGATTGGATTGGTATATAGAATCTAATGGCATCATTCCACATATACAATATGGATTTCGTCGAGGGCGAAGTTGTGCAGACAGCTTCACTTCGTTAATTTCGGACCTGAAACATGCAAAGGATAAAAAGTTACACACTGTTTGTGTATTTCTAGATGTTCAAGGTGCATTTGACAGTCTAGATCCTGTTATACTAGTACAAGTTATGTTTAGGCTTGGTGTGCCTGGCCAAGTATGTCAATGGATATATAATTTTTTGAATAATAGAACACTTTATGTAAAATATAACAATACACTACATGGTCCAAAATGTGCATCTAAAGGTACAATGCAGGGTGCTACACTATCTCCTTTGTTATACAATATTTATACAAGTGAAATCTGTAAATATGTAAATAGTAGTAATGTAGATATTTTGCAGTTTGCTGATGATATTGTTTTGTACAGTAGTAATTATAATGTAGAAATTGCAATTAACAATATTAATAGAGCCTTGTTCCAACTACATCACTATTATAACAATGTACTACATTTAAAAATTAACGCCTCCAAAAGCAGTATCATGATATTTGGAAATGAGAATTCAAATTCAAAAGTAGTTTATAATGGCGAATTTATAAAGCCAGTAAATTCAAAGAAATTTTTAGGCATAGTAATAGATAGAAAATTAACTTTTCAGGAACATATTAACTATATATCAAAGAATGCTCTAAAAGGTTTAAATATAGTTAAATGTCTAGCAGGTGTCTCATGGGGAGCAGACCCTAAAATATTGTCAAATGTATATAAAAGTATAGTTAGGAGTCATTTTGATTATAGTTCACTAGTGTATATAAACAGTTCTCATGTAAATAAACTTGATCTATTGCAGAATAAGGCTTTGAGAATTATTTCTGGTGCAATGTGCTCTACTCCCATAAGGGCCATGGAAGTAGAGACTAAACTGATGCCCTTAATTTTGAGACGCATTCTACTTGCAGAGAGATTCTGTCTTAAATTAATTGCTGCAAATCACAGGAAAATTATCAATAAAATTATACCTTCTGTAAGTAGAACTCCTGGGCCTCTAACAACAGGAGACAATCTTTTGAATGGGAAATCTCCAACATTGTCCAAAATATTGCTAGAAATAGAAAATACTTTTACTCATATTAGAAAACAGAGCCCATGGCCATGTTACTCTTTCTCTTATCAATGTATTTCACATCCCATCAAGGAATTACAAAATTCTATCAATAATAATATAGATATGTTAAATTTTTTGGCAGATAATAATAACTATTATGTTATTTACACTGATGGCAGTAAGGGGAATGATTATGTACGTTCTGCTATTTATGATCCACATTCAAAATTCTCTCAAAGCTATGTTCTGCACAATACATGTACTATATTCACTGCAGAGGCATATGCGGTTTATCAGGCTTTATTACATATTCGCCAAATTAACAATTGTAAATACTTTTTGATTGTTTCTGATTCAATGAGTTTGATAAAAGCCTTAACTAACCTAACACTTTCATTTAAGTCGAATTATATGCTGTATTTTATCAAAGAAATAATTTATCAATATTATCTTAAGCACATAAAAATTTCTTTCCTATGGGTACCTTCTCACCGAGGTATCTCGGGCAATGAAATAGTTGATAAAACCGCATATGAAGGTAATAACTCTGTTGATGTTAGAAATGCAATGGACATTCCTATGACCGATTCTCTGCAAAGTATCAATGAAAATGTATGTAAACTATGGCTAGAAATGTGGAAGAAAGACCAA
The DNA here is from genome assembly GCA_932526445.1 of Phragmatobia fuliginosa. Taxonomy (NCBI): domain Eukaryota; kingdom Metazoa; phylum Arthropoda; class Insecta; order Lepidoptera; family Erebidae; genus Phragmatobia; species Phragmatobia fuliginosa. Next base: position 5,031,117 of record OW052064.1, on the reverse strand, counting down.
GACACCAAAGGAAAATGGTATGGAAGTATTCAAGAAAGATTGCCTGTTACACCCTGGTACAACAAATTGAAAGAAGCCAGCCGAGACTTTATAACTACGATAAACAGATTGCGCTTTGGCCATAATATTGCACCGTCACACCTTTCTAGACTTGGCATTATTCCAGATAATACATGCCCATATTGCGAATCTCAAGAAGGAACCATGGAACATCTGATTTTTGATTGTCAAAAATTCTTGCTTGACAGATTAGTGTTGGCTAGTGAACTCGGTGATGTGAAAATTAAGTGTGATTCTTCATCCCGCCCGCCGCCACTAGAACAGTTATTAAAAGACAAAAACACTTACAAACCTATATATAAATATATAAAAAATACTATCAAAACAATTTAAAAATGAAGCAAAGTGAAAGTGCTATGTTTGTTTAAATAAAATAAGACTTGACTTAAAGGTCTTAGTTACCAGGTCATTAAATTCCAAAAAAAAAAAAAAAAAAATCAGTCAGTACTGTCTTGTCTCTCGTTTCTATTTTCATGAATGACGTATCATCAACATTCAATATCAATCAAATAGTGTAATTTGGCACAGGTGGTGCTTGTTTGTGCGCTAAATTTAAAATGGTATTTTTTTTCCACAATTTAGTGAAATAAAGTAATAATTTTGTTAATATTGGCTAGAAAGTCGAATATGGATAATTTCTGTGGATCTACTTTTTGGGTAAGTTCGCCCTATGTTCTTATCGAGAATTTACTAAATAGTTTTGTAAGTAGATAAACTATTATGTGTTATGTTTATTTATCAATGTTTTGATTGAAAGTACTGCTGTTTTACTATTGTAAATAAAATAATGTTGTAAGGCTCCAATGTGACACCAGAAAATATAAGTAACACATTCATTTTGTATTAAATATGGAACAGAGATATTTTCTACTTATGAACCAATCTTTTTGTATAATAGACTGCGTTCATACGTAGTTACTAGTAACAACAATTAAAATCTATAGTATTATGATAAAACTTTGCTATAGTTTTATGTTATTTGTTTGTTTATTTGTATAACCATTTTTACCCCTTCGACAATCTTTAGATGAAAAATTAATTAAGTTTACCAGAGGTTCGATTATATTTGTGGTAATATTTTCTTGTTGGAATTTAACACAGGGTCAATTATTATTATTAATATAGTGTGGGTACAAAATTTCCACCTCATAAGAAATTGTTGGGTATAGATTTACTGTTGTTACCAATGCATAGGTACAATTTATAAAACTTGTGTCAAAATAATTTAGCCATAATTCAATGTTAATTACAAAATTTTACTGTACTTACCTACCTTAGTTTGACCAAGACTCGTTGGGTAATATGAAGGCTGATGCTCAGATGTCATGTGTATGGACAACCCAACTCCAAATTATGTTCTTTTCCACAAAAGGCTAATCTAGTCCCTATACTGTACTTGCATAGTGTTTATTAAATCAACAAACAACCTTAGATTTGATTTGGCATTTCTTTCCACTGTGATTCTTAGGAGTTGATGGAATTCTTGGCCTTCGATCCAATGTTTAAAAATATATGTAAAAGATTTACTTACAAAAGGAAAAATCATTTAGTGAATTTATTTCTTATTTATTATTAATATTTATTTCAGAATACCAGTCTAACATGGAATACAGATAGTCCTGATGTCACCAAATGCTTCCAAAAAACTGTTCTTGTATGGATACCATGTGGCTATCTATGGCTGGCAGCTATGCTTGAAATATACCAAATGCATATTAGTAAAGAAAAAAATGTACCATGGAATAAACTAAATCTTAGTAAAATCATTTTCACATTACTCTTGATACTGCTGCAAATAATAGACATTTGTAAAGTTATTTATGTATCATCCACAAAGATAACCAAAGTGTTTGGTGCAGATTACTCTGATCCACTTTTGAAATTGCTGACTTTTGTAAGTACCATGCATTGTATTTTATCAATCATCACAATAACATATATGAGGGGTATAGATTCAAAACCGCTTCTATCCACTTTTTATTTTTTTCCAGAATAATACTAAAACCATTTATTGTACTACTACTTGTTATTAAAAACATATTTGAATAGAATAAAGTGGTGGATTGATATTAAATTATATTTATAAAACTAAACTAATTTAATATACAGTGTAAGAAGTAGAATATCATTGCCAGCAGTTGAAAAAACAATAAAAGCTTGAAATGGGATAGAGGCGCTTTTGAATCTATAGCCCTCATATAACAACTTTTAACTATTTAAATGTGATAAATGTTACTACCACTATTTAAACATTATCTTAAAATTAACTCTTCTAAATTGAATTTTATATAAATAAAAACCGGTTATGTACACGTCAGTCACCCATAATGACAAAACAAACTAAATATTCTAGTAAGCTCATTTCACACCCTAGGCCACTATTACTCTTGAACTAACAAAGTTATCTTAGCCTTATATACATAGATCATCAAATGAACTACCATCATCAATTTTTTAAGATTTCTGGAACCAACTATTTAGCTTTTAGAGAGGGCGAGGGGGACGCACTTTTTTAACAAAAAAATAATGCGCTTTGCAAACCGATACCTAAACCAAAAACTCGTCTTATCAATTCTCAATGTTTTTAAAACATCTATCTAATGATACACTACAGAAGGCAATGTATAAGCGCCAGTTCGCGAGCTAGTCCGATACAGGAGACAGCGAAACGGTCGCCGCTCCGGACAAGTAGTGTCTCGTGTCGCGCTTAAAAAGTACATGTTTTTAGTCTTTAAAATTAATACTTTTTTGAATAAGACTGTGAAACACTGAATGAACTGATGCTGATCAGACAGTATTTATTTATTTATTTATACTTCATGCACTTTAAATATGTACATTAACGGACTTAATGCCTAGGGCATTCTCTACCAGTCAACAGATACCCTCTGATATCTGTTGACTGGACTGGTTGGTGGTATCCGATATCCGATGCACGACTAGACTCCTACAGAGAAAAAAATTTGAAGGACAATATTTGAAAGAGCATAGCTGAAATCATAAATTAAACAGGTGCTCCTGTCTCGGTCGCTTGTCTTTGTCGCGGCGCGAACCGCCACCTATAAGGGTTCTGAGCATGGGCGTAACCAGCATTTACTTCAGGGTGGGGAGAAATTACAAAGTTTAAAAATTTAATTATTTCTTAACTTATTTCAACAAAAGTTTGCAAGGGTTTTGGCAGAACCTGTTTGTGATTTCACTAACAAATTTATATTGTGCTTGTAGAACCCTCTTCATATGTACACTCATCATCCAGAGGCCCACAAGTCTGACGTTGTCGATCGATCGACCTCGCTCGGTCGATTTTTGGCAGCACAGACATTGAAGTTTCTTGATCCGTAAAATAAATTAATAAACGCGTAATAACCAAACCTATACTTGTTTCTGTGACGGTTTATTGTTGTTTTACTATCGGTGCATAGTTTGTGATAAAAAATAAAAACAGATTGTTTCCAGACAAGCAAAAAATTGAAATAATTTACAAGCAAGAATATAATTATTACCCTCCATTCAATACAAAAAACTAACCAGTGGCAACTCGTGATCTCTAAGCGACAGAGGCGGTCCTAAGTTGTAATATCACTCAAGTGATATGGATTAGTAACTTTCTTTTTTCCTGTTCACATTATTTTACTTACTTTGAGTCTTATCGGAAATTGCGCCAAGAGTTGAGCGCTCACCACCAGCTAGCTACTCCCGCCAGGATGTGAATGTAGCCTGTATTTTTCAACTCCGGAGGTATACTAGAACACTTCTTCTTCTTATCGTATCAATGGCAACACTTTACACGGTTTTGGCCTAGTGCTCGGTGACGCGGATTGCGTTTGGCCTTGTGTTGATCCATTGTGATGAGAGGATTTGTCACCTAAACTCTGCGATACCGAGTGTTAGGTGTCCAGGGTGCGCCGGACGTCGGGACTCTTGTTCTCTTTTTTACGTCGCTCGGGGAGGCTCCTCTCGTGCACTACACTAATGAGCGTGAAACACGAGCCAAGCGCTTTTTCAGATTAATTTTTCTTCAGAATGTGAACTGAGATCCTTCGAAGAAAAGATGATGAGTATGCTTATCTTGTGGAAGGAGAGTCAGGATGTTCTGTTTGAGAAATTGACATCAGAAATAACTACAATTAAGCTTCAAAATGCGAACATGAAAAAAACTAATGCTGATGTATTAAAATAGCGAACAATGCAAGTATATAAAGGACCTTGAAAAGAAAGTGATGGATTTACTACTCACCTCGCGTTCTTCGTCTGTAGTAATCAGGAATGTCTCGGCAAATGACAAGGAAACCAGCATTGACCTGACAACTATATTCCACAAAACTGGTGGTAGTATACAGCCGTCAAGCCTACTCCATGATAAAATCTAATCTCAAAATCACTACTCTGATCATCGACAGTTATGTCACCAATCATAGGCCAACGATTGTTAATTATTTTTTTTATATTATAGAGGGCAAACGAGTAGACGGATCCTTAAGTCCTTGCCTACATCTCGAAGCACTCGCTCGGCTGTAATGCCTCCAGCCATGAATCACCCCTAGATTGTAGATATACTTTCGAAACAGGGATAATATGGCCCGTAGTCTTAAGAAGAATCCTGACAACTAAACCTTTAAGTTAACATACCGAATTTTTTGTAATAAGCTCCTCAAAAACATCAAATCAGCTTACGTCTAACAACAATTCCATAAGACCAAAAATAACCCTGAATCTACATGGAAAATCACTAGGAATTTTATCAGGACCAGAGCTGTCAATAGTACCTTACCAAAAGAATTACATAATACAGTAGTTTCATGATGATGGGTCTTCGGTTAATGCCGTCAATGAGTTTTTTGTGGGTGTAAGTGTACATAGTACAAGCAGCTTGAAAAATGTCTGTAACACAGTGACGTGTAACTCGCTGGTTCTCCTTCCCACTGATGAAGTAGAAGTCACTTCCGTGGCAGACGCTTCCAAGCTGGGATGTTATTTCGGGTGCACTGTTAACCTCTAATCTATCTGCCTTTGTGCCAATAATTATTCACCGATTGCTAACGTTTTTGGCTGCTACATCGGCTTGGTTGGCCTGAAACCCGCCTTGAAGCAGCGCACATTCAGCGGTCCGTGGCATGATGTGGGGGTGAAGCGTACCCAAAGCACCTCATTTGATGGGGCTCTTTGGTAGCAAACATGGTGACTGTAGGTTTTGACAGAGATGACGAATTTCCGAGTTAACTAAGTAAGTTAATTAAGTTCCAATAACGCTAAAGTATTTTTTGTATCCCTACTGCCATTGTTACCACTGTGGCTCAAACGTCGTGTTTGTTTAAGGTGAATTACCCGGTGTCATGCCCTGGCCTTGGGTGCATTATATCTATTAATTAGTTCGTGAGTATAAATAACAACGCCAATAATAAAACCATAATGCGATGGATTCGCAGACGGCTTTCTCTACACTTCTACACGATTGAAAATACTCCAGGTGTAAGATTCGTTTCAGCGACGAAAACTCAGTTTAGCGACTATTCTACGACTAACATTTTAAAAAAATTGTAATAGTACACAATAGGTATTTAAGACAACACAGACCAAAAGTAGAGAAAATAAATAGTAAAATAAAATATAATTTTTCAACACTGAGACTCTTAACCTTTTGACCGCCAGGGTCACATATATGTGACAAATGAAAACTGTCCCTGTACGCCAACGTCACAAATATGTGACAAAAAGCGGTGCACCGAAATACGAAATAAAGCCTTTAAACATTACTTTTATGCCTTTAAATTTATATAAGTACCTTAAGAAGAAGCTCTAACTGTTATCTATTGCCTTGAAACTATTTAAATTGCTTTATGATATTAAGAAATTTTACTCTAAAAAGAAAGAAATAAACTCTTAAAAAAGAATGTCCCCACACGCCAGAGTCATAAATATGTGACCACTAGTGATGTAGGGCACGTTAGATGATATCGTAAGTTTATATTAAAATTTCGTTAGCCTGTTTTATTTTTGTTGTTAAGTTTTGTTATTATACTTATTCTACTAAAATGAGTAAGAAAGTAATTAACAGCCGTGCTCGTGAAATGATAATTAAAGTAGATTATTTTATAAAGAAGAAAGAGGATTCTTAGTTATTGATACAAAATATAAGCAGTGCCCTAAAAGATGCTTCGTACACTACTAAGGTTTAAATGAAATAAATAAAAGTTTTAAAATGTCCATCAAAAGTTGCTTAGCTTTTTTTTTCAAAACTCTACTTGTTACTTTTTATGCCAGGTTTATAGAAGCTAGTATTTAAAGGCTATAAACGTACATACTGTTTTACATTTTGTAAATTTTTATATATAGCCGGTTCCAAAAATAACGGGTCAGTCACATAAACCAATAACGGGTCAGTCACATAAACCCGAATATCTCCCGAACTACGTATGCCATCCTAATGAAACGAAGACTGTTCAATTGAGAATTTAATTATACAGATAAAAAATAAAATAAAACTTAGTTACACCCACAATATTAATCTTAAATTAAAAAAAAACTAAAGTAGTCATACTTTTCTTAAGATTACATTTTTTTTATGATTGTTTTGTTGCTGTTTTTCATCACTTTCTTCATTTAATACTTTGTATTGCCTCCACGTGATGAAGCCTCCAGTGATGAAAAACAGCAAAAAAACAATCATAAAAAAAATGTAATCTTAAGAAAAATATGACTACTTTAGTTTTTTTTAATTTAAGATTAATATTGTGGGTGTAACTAAGTTTTATTTTATTTTTTATCTGTATAATTAAATTCTCAATTGAACAGTCTTCGTTTCATTAGGATGGCATACGTAGTTCGGGAGATATTCGGGTTTATGTGACTGACCCGTTATTTTTGGAACCGAGTGTAGTTGATTATATACTTAACCTATTTAAATCGTGTATTTTTTTTAAAAGGTTAATAACTGTGATAATTATAAATGTTTAGGTAATCTTTAATTTTGTTAATTTTTAGGGTTCCGTAGCCAAATGGCAAAAAACGGAACCCTTATAGATTCGTCAAGTCTGTCTGTCTGTCTGTCTGTCTGTCTGTCCGTCCGTATGTCACAGCCAATTATTTCCGAAACTATAAGAGCTATACTGTTGAAATTTGGTCAGTCGATGTATTCTGTGAACCGCATTAAGATTTTTACATAAAAATAGAAAAAAAACAATACATTTTGGGGGTCCCCATACTTGGAACTGAAACTCAAAATTTTTTTTTTCATCAAACATATACGTGTGGGGTATCTATGGATAGGTGTTCAAAAATGATGTTGAGGTTTCTAAAATCATTTTTTTCTAAACTGAATAGTTTGCGAGAGAGACACTTCCAAAGTGGAAAAATGTGTGTCCCCCCCCCCCCCTCTAACTTCTAAAATAAGAGAGTGATAAAACTAAAAAAAATATATTATTATGTTGTACATTACCATGCAAACTACCAACGAAAATTGGTTTGAACGAGATCTAGTGAGTAGTTTTTTTTTAATACGTCATAAACCGTAACACGCAATTTACCTTTCATCCAATCAATACACTAGTATAAAAACATCGATGAAAGTTACAACGAACTACAAGAACTTTTAAATGATGTTACTTGCTGATACGGAACCCTTCATGGGCGAGTCCGACTCGCACTTGGCCGCTTTTTTTAAAGACTTATCATTATAAGACTGATTGATAACTGTAGTAATTATAAATGTATAGGTAACCTTTAATTTCGTTACTTTTTATGCCAGGTTAATAGAAGCTAGTATTGAAAAGCTATAAATGTATACATACTGTATCACATTGTTAAAATGTTTTATTTTAAGTTGATTATATACTTAACCTATTTGAATCGTATATTTTCTTTAAATATCTCCTTCAACGGAATTATAGAAAATTTAAATCTAATTTATAATACGTGTTTTATTTATTATTAGAAAATATTGTACTCGATAAGCGAGATATTACGTTGCTACATCCCTATTTGAGAAGCGCAATATTCAAAAAATGACGTACCGCCCACGCCAGGGTCACAATATGAAGACAACAGATCAAGTATAGTGTCGTACCTATAGTTATTATATTTAATTAAATTGTCGTCTCATATCTGTTATTACGGTATTAAACAACTCTGTAAATAGTGTATAACTATTACTAGAGTGGGAAGAGGTGTAATGTTGAAATAAATTCAATGTTATAAGGACATATATTTTGAAATTGCAGACGAAAATAAAAATACAATTCATGTTATCGATAAAGTTTTGGAATCCTTATTTTTTTCGTAGGTATTTCCGCTAAATTTGTGGTCTGGCGTTGAGGGCAAGTTGACCAGTTTTTGCTCTGGCGTTCAAAAGGTTAAGGATAACGATTTCGGACAAACAATTTTAGAAGAGGGAGTCACCCGAATCGTATTTATTTGGCTTGGCAATGTTGATTAATCTCATCTTTGGTACAAAATGAAAAAAAAATTAAGCTACTGAAGCTAGCGGTGGTTTTCCCTCGCGTTTAAACAAGCTTTGAGTCATCGTTTTATAAATAAACATACTTGGTGTCATACATAATATATAAGAGGTTCTTTGAATTAACACATCTTTTCATTTCAGAAAGTATTTGGATTTTTCCATACCATTAAAAAATATAGTAATGAAGTCGTCTGTGTACATACTTTCAAAAAATATACCTTCATAGTTTACTTACTTAAAATATGTATTAAGAATCCATTTAGAGTTATTGGAAACTATGTTAAGGGGTCATCTCCATGAACTAGAAAATCGCGACGGCTCCGTGCTTTTCACGAGTTAAAACGAAATCGCCTAGTGTAAGGAATTAATACAGGTTCTTTTAATCTGGAAATTGAATTAATAGAGCATCAATTTTAACAAACCTTGTTGTTATTTTTACTTTGATATAATGCAATTTTATGCATAGTTAAAAAATAAATTACCATTCTGCACTTCTTCTCTACTTAAGCTATAAGTGTACGAAATTTCATACTCCTCCGTTTTCCTTGAATTTCGTAAAAGGGGGGCTTATCTATATACTATCTATATATACCAGTAGTTTAAAATTAATCCTATTATTTAGGTGCGAGTTAAATGGTTTTCAAATGTTTGTAAAATTATGCTTATATATTAACTTGCCATTCCAATATCTTACATCTCACACAATCATCAAATGGAATTCTCTTTATCTGTATGTGGCAACAATTCTCGACCTTCCTTCAGTTGATATTTTCAATTCCTAGAAACGTAAGGTTACTAAATAAACATTGATAATATTATGTGCCAAGTTTACAGAAGCTATAGAAAACAAGCAGTGTAGACTAGGTAATCCTTGCGACTTTGTGTACGCCTCTCAAAAGTAGTAATTTTTTTCTAGTTTTTTCATTATTAGGGTTCTGTAACTAGATGGGTGACCGTTAGTGGCACAATACCATAAGCGTTTCCGGGATTCGGAGATCACGTTAAGCAGTCGGTCCCACGGTAAGATTACGTAGCCACAACATTGTCTTGCCAAACCGCACTCGGCCAGTGTGGGGACGTACGGAACTAACCCTCTTCTGAGACGTTGGACGTTGTGGGTTGTTAATGACTTGTTATTGAATGAATAATAAATATGGATGCCATCGTGTATACTGTAATTGTTATTTGATACGATCTATAATTTCGCCTTAATTGGTGACCCCGACGACTGAACAAGCATGAAGATATAAGTTCGCTATAATTGGTAACCCCGGCGATTGAACAAGGACCTGACTATGGAACAATGAAGAAACCGGCAACTGAACAAAAATGAAGAATCAAATAATAGCCATAGTTAGCAACCCGACAATTGAACAGTGAAGAAACAACTAATCGCGCCTTCTGAAGGAAAATATTTAGTGAACTTGTATGGCAGTATATGCAATACTAAAGGACCAGCCGCGTTTATGGTTCACGCAGTTTAAGGTCATTTTATTTATTTACAGCTTCATGCAGTTTTGTACATCGGCGGACTTAATGCCCAAGGCATTCTCCACCAGCCAACCTTTGGGGGTGTAAAGATATAGTATGGTAGGTGCATCGAGGTTAGAGCTGTACAGAGCAATATGCAATTGATATAAAAATAAACTAATATAGCATAAATTAACATATACATATATAAGTATAGATATACATACAAAAATACATACACATATTGTGCACTGTGAATAGAGACTTTAAGAAGGCATGCAATTTAATTAATTGCGTGACTCAGACCATTCAAGTCTCAGCCAGCCAGCCAGCAGCCTCGGCCTCAACAGGGATAACACACACAGGACGCGACCGCTCCAGCCTGGTTACCCCTTCGGCCTCATCAGCGCCCCGACTCAAAGGGGGACTTCATCACCGCAGCACCGCACACTGCTTACGATTCCGACTCACTGGGATCAGCGGAGTTCAGACTCGCATCACTGGGACTAGCGGCATACAGTTCCGACTCACTGGAACTAGCGGCACTCAGTTCCGACTCACTTGAATTGCTCACTAGTCACTGGCTAGCTCCGATCATAATCCGTTAACTTTCGCCTGTGAAAGAAAGCCCTCGCAAAATGAGACCCCACGAAGAGTACGACATCGTGGCTTATTGGACGGTGCAACACAGATATCAAGTGTATTAAGGATTCTCAAAATGAAGTTGCTGAAATTTTATCACGAATAATTGGAACAAACTGTATGCCTTAAACGCTAGATTACGAAAAGATTTGTCGTGTGCAGCAGAATGATTCAGAATTAAAGAAGTTGCCTGGAGAGGTGTTTGAGCAAAATAACTTGAGGTATTATATATTGAGCAATATAACTTGAGGTATATATTGAAATTGAGATGTCTCGAAGAGTGCTCCTAGGAATTGTACGACTTCCCTGCCGCTTCTTTCCGTCATCGTCCCACGCGACGGCATTTCACAACAGTGCGTTTTCCCGAAATTTCCTGCCTCGCACATCTAAATTGTGGAATAAACTGTCGCCTGCAGTGTTTCCGGACCGATACAAACCTTCAAAAAAAGAGCGTTCTTTAGGGGGGCCTTTAGGCTGGCAACAACAAAAAATAAAATTAATAACTGAACGTTTAATTCACAACAATTATTAATGTTAACGGACTTGAAAACTAATACTAAGTAATTTAACAATCAAAATACTAGAAAGGTGTTTAATTGGTTACTGTAGCGACAATATGTCGTACATAATTACACGTAGTTAGATAAGTTACATATTAGAAGATACAGTCAAAGATAAAATAAAGTATTTATACGCACGCACCTGACGCACCATTTTAGTATATTATTATAAGCTCTATTGATAACTAAATTAAACAGACTATCATACCACCTTGAGTCTCATTATACTCCTTGCCAGAACAATTTTTCGGTTTCGTCTAATTCTACTACAGTTGTGTAGTAGTCAAATAAAATCACTTTCAATACATTCTACGTCAATTACAGGAAGAATTCTATGGTAAATAATTTCTGATTCTAAAACAATGACGTCATTTACACGTGTAGAATTATTTAACTATGTCATATAAAATATTTTTTTGTAAATAATCATTTGCTCTTTTTGTAGTTTTACAAGTGCTGTCGGTTGTTAAAAATATTGTACCAACAGAAATAAATGTTGTTTAAGATTCATGGTCAATCAACATTAGATTTTGAACAAAAAAACTCATTAAACCAAATTATTTTCTGACTGCTGACTGATTTATATAAACGACTACCTTGTACGCAGCGTATAGTATTTATATTATAAATCTGTGACTGATGATCATTGTTGAGGTGACCAATGATTAAATACACAAAATAACAGACATCGGTTATTACTGACGTTTTGGTGCGTACATTTCCTGTTGTTATACAAAATTATTATCATATTTTTACGTACGAGCTACTACAGATCCATTCATATTATTATCTTTTGATATGAGGCAAGGCGTTTTCTACTCAATGACATGTATGACACTGTTGTTTTTATCTCTGAACAGATGACTTCACAAAATGCGTAGTGGTTTAATCGTTTGCAATGCTTTTCAAAAGCGCTGAATGATGTGGGTTCGAATTACAGATAAGATAACACTGAGTGATTCACAAATAATTGTATTGAGTCTATGTGTTCTCTGTGCCCGTTTCATGTATTTTTGTACTATGTACATTTGTACTATGTAAATGATCGCTGGATTAATCACTTATACCCTTAATTATCTGTAGCATTGTAGCTCAACCTAAGTTGCACCGCGCGAGAAGACGCCTTTTTATTTATATTAGATGCTGGTCCATTGCCGAAGATTCCAACAGCCACTATAACACACAAGCCAAACGCCCGACTAAAAGTCCATCTATATTCGACTTTAAGTTTTTTTGGTAACGGTCATTATTCTGTGCTAAAATACAATACATTAGATAAAATACATTAGAACTTATCTTGGATTTTGTACAGTCGAAATGATTGTCGCTGCCTTTTCCCCAAAGCTGTTCGTTCGTTTCGTATCTATAAGTACTTTGCTAAATAAAGTCCTTAAAAAACATGTATTTATCTTATCTAACTCCTTGCCTTAACTTTTTTACTCAGCATCATCGATTAGACAGTCAAGAATCATTAGCTATATTTTAAATCTTTTATCTATAAAAAAAACTCATTATTGAATGATTAGATTTCTCATAATTTTTAAGTTATTAAGTAATGTTTTTAATAATAAAAAAATAAATGTCCTAATATATTGACTGCCTTCTTAGTCTAGTGGCTAGCGTATGCGGTTGCTGTCCAAGAGGTCTCGGGTTCGATTCCCGGGTTGGACCAAATATTTGTGTGATCTACAAATATTTGTTTCGGAGTCTGGGTGTTTTCTATGTATAATATGTATGTATTGACAAAAAAAGTATGTTTATGTATTTATATCAGTTATTTAGTACTCATAATACAAGCTCGGCTTAGTTTAGGACTAGATGACGTCGTGTGTAAGATGTCTGATTTTTTTTTGTTAAATTATCACACAATTGTAACTGCAACTTACAAACGTAATGTATACTTATATCATAAAGCTGAAGAGTTTGTTTGCTTGAATGCCCTAGTCTCAGGAAGTACCGGACCGATTTGAGAAATTCTTCCAGTGTTAGAAAGACCAGTTATCGAGAAAGTATCAAATCAAATCATCATTTATTCTGCAATCAAGAAAGTATCAATCAAGTCATTTATTCTGCAATCTGGTTACATGAACACTTTTGCAAGCTAAACTTTTTTTTTTTGAGCAGATGAGTTCGGCCTTTCCTAACTGGACTAGCCCTGAGAAGAAAGGACGAAACAAACTCAGGGATCACAGTCTCTTTTAAAGTCCAGACATTCTTAAACGCCAAAGACATACTTATATAAAAGCGATAATTACAATTTGAGTCACAACTATAATAATTAAAGATAATAATTTTAAAAATGTCAACAATAGCAACAATTTAAAATAAATTTGTTAAATAATATATAATGTAAATTTAACTATAAATTATCGTCACATCAACATAAATTTAAACATTCAAAATAAACAGCATGTGCAGAATGGGCAGCTCAATCCCAGGCGGTTTTATCATCAATATATTCTGCTATGGTATAATATCATCAATATATTTTGCTATGGTATAATATGTATTGTATCATCACACTTCGAGCAAAAGGAGCGAAGTATCAATGAAAAAAGTTACAAAAACGTGAGCTGAGCTTTTTTAGCTGAACTTCCATTTCGTGCGCCTCGTAAACGGTTAAAGATACACAAAAATTACATATTAAAGAATTTTGCCCAATAATAAATATTTTTAGACAATAGAAGACTAGTGGAAGGATAAACGGCAATTTTTTTTGTAATTCTTCTATAAAATCCTTTTCTATAACACTAAAACATTATTTTTGTAGCGATATTGTCATCATTGTACTGTTATTTGAATTGAATCAGCTGTACGTCCTGTCAGCCGTACACAACATGGTATTTATCTAATTCTATAGTTTTTTTTTCAGGTTTTATCAGCGACACTCATGTCCTACAACAGAAAGTGTGGCTTACGTATTTCAGGAGTACAGTTCATATTTTGGTTGCTTTTAATTGTGATGGGATGGCCTCAGTTGAGAACTGAGACGATGAACTATTACGTCACAAACGATGCCTACACGCGATATAACCTAGCGAGTTACGCCCTTTACTATTTGCTTGTTTTAATAATGTTTGTATTGAATTGTGTTGTGGATTTACCACCTAGAGACACACCATATACTTATGACAAGGTAATTTATTGGCTTCATTTTAAATCCTATTTCGTATTTCCATGTCTTTATTTGTATTGAATGTTTATAAAAGAAGGATGTTTAATGATTATTCCTTTGACTGAAAAATTAAATTCACATGTTGATTTGATAACAATTCACATATTAGTACTTATGTTTGCAGCTTTAAGTTTAAAAATACATATTATGACGTATATATGTTATGAATCATGAGTATTCATGAGATACTCCTTTGTTGCTGCGGTTTAATACATTGCCCTTTTTCCAAAAGACAAAAAGTTCGTATTAATTATCCTTGTGTACTGTAAATATAAATTGCTTCATAATTAAAAGTAACCTAATATTAACATCTACAGAAACAGTCCCCGGAACTATCGTCAGGTATCCCCAGTCGCCTTACATTTTGTTGGTTCGACCCCATAGTGTTAACTGGATATCGTAAAACTTTAACGGAAAATGACCTGTGGCCTTTGAACCCTCAAGATGTTTCCAAAGAGTCAGTTGCAAAATTTGAAAAAATTTGGTATCGAGCCTTGCAAAAACGAGAATCGTAAGTACTATTTATATATTTTCAATATAATAACAATAAAATTTGCTATAATTGTAGTAGAAAATAGTATGCACATTGTATTTTTTAAAATGTTTTGATGTATCAGTCGTCATTAACATTGTAATTTAAACCGAAGTGCTTAATATTTACAATGTTAAGAAACTAGTGTGTGCGAATTGTGTGATGTGTAATTCCCATATCACTAAAATAAACAGAATACCGAATACAGAGCAACCCCGACCACCGATTCATCTTATAATTACCGTTAGTTCATAAGTACTATTGAGACCGTCTCTATACTTATACAACTTAAGTTTGTTCTGCATTGAATAGAATCTTATTACACGGTCCAAAAGAATTTACCTATCAATTCACATGGAATTCCATTACATTATTTGATTCCATCTTGATTGTTATCATTATCACCATAACAATATTATACATTCGAAGATAACTCTGTTTGTCTGTGATACTTTCACGTTAAACCACTTTGGAGAAGATCATAGGCAACGCATTGTCGCGAAAACCGACATACACGTTGTTAGAGTTGATAGAGCTGAGGACAAAATTGAGTTCCATGTATTTTGCACTAGCAACTCCGCCTGCATGTATGTTGGATATCGCGGTTAAAATGAGCTATATTACTGTAAAGTTTCATATAAATCAGTTCATTGATATAGCATATTTACGAAGTCAGATTTTTTATCGTTCCGTAGTTCATGACATAGATTCCTTACGTCCGTCCGTCCGTACGTTCTCGACTTCCCGCCCAAACGGCTAGCTTGCATGGATAGGTATCTGTTTTTATCAAGTCGCCAAAGTGCTAGAATAAAATGACGAAAAAATAAATTTTCGGAGTATCTCCCATACAAGTATAGTGGGGTTCTTTTCTTTTTATCTCGCGTCTTATTCATCGTGTGGGATATCATTAGATAGGTCTTTTAAAAACATTGCGAGGTTGCTAAAACAATTTTTCGTTTTAGATATCCGTTTGCGAGTTATTCAACTTTAACGCATATTTTTTTGTAAAAACAGGACTCCCCCCTCTAAAAGCTAAAAAAGACTGAAAAAATTCATGTTAGTAGTCCATATATTGAACTTTAAAGGAAAACTATAGCGACTTAGATAATTTATTTATTTCAGGAGTTATAGGGGCCTAATAAGGGCAAAAATAAAGAAATTAAGTAAACGTAACAATTATCCGTTGGAAACGATTTTAAATCCCCTACCATTAAGGGTGACTACGGAACCCTATTCTATGCGTGGCCTGACACGCACTTTGCGTTTTTGTTTTATATCACTATAAACAATAGCCTTTTTTCTGTTTTGTGTGAATAAAAACGTCGCACCTGTCGTTTCCTGTCGTTAAATATATTACATAATATTCAAAATGGCCATTATAACATAAAAACGTTTATAATATTTTCCGAATCAACTTCACAAGTTCATGTAGTAGTTACCTGCTCTGTATTCTCAAATCGCTTAACGGTCACGGTCTGACTGCACTTGGAAAACACGCACTTTAAGATCATACTTTTTGAGTTGTGTACTCAAAAAAGATCGTCACGTTATTTATTAATGAAGTCAAAAATGCCATTAGATTATTGTATTAATTTGCACGGGATCTCAAGTACGCGCTTGTTAGCTTAAATTGCTAATAAGGGGATTATGTCCAGCAGGCTAATAAAGGCTCTTAGTTGACTGTTTCGATCTATAGTACAATCATTTGGTAGTTTTACCTGGAAAGTTTTCCAGGCATTTGAAAATTGGTAATTTTATAGATTTCGATGCGCTCTTTGCGAATTTCAATTTTGCTAATGAGGAGAATGCGCTAAATTTTGTAATAGTGCACAACATGTGAATAAGGCCTATTGGGGTTACCTCGATAAAAAAAACGCGCCACTTGCTTCTACCTCATGGTGGTGAGGAAATGAATTTTTGGTAAGAACGAATGTTGAAGTAGACTTTGCAGCGCTCGTACGCTAAAACTATTGATTTTCCAAAAAATGACAATGTAAATTATAGGTAATTTTCGCTAGTTTAGTAGTAGTCCAATATGGCGGCACGAGCGACAAAGATGCGAGGTGGCAAAAATGAAATCACATCGAAATCCCATAACCAAGTTTCAATAATCCCGGAAAACTTTTTATGTAACCTCAGTGTTTAGCACCATATGACTGTACTACTATGACAGTTGGGATTTTTATCAATAGGGTGCTAATATTTGGCTTACTATTTGACTGATCAGTTTCGAGGTCAGAATATGTATGAGAATATGAGAGGTATAAAGAATATTCTTGATACATATATTAACACTAAACAGGTACATTCTTTTGGTTACCTACGTGTTAACTGATCAGTTCGTTTTTTCAAACTATGATATATCTTAGTGTTGAGATTTATGAAGAATAAGTTAACAAATATGCTTGAAGTGTCTCTCAGAAACAGAAACTAACAAGCGAGTCGCCGAAATAAGTGACCAAATATGTACATATGTTTGAATGGTCTCGCTGTTTACTTTATCGATTTCCTCGTTTAACACTATCATTCTAATATCTATAAATATATGATGCGACGGCCTTCGCTAACAATAGGTACTTACTTATTACAGGAGAACAAAGGCACCCGAATGTCCAGAATCTTTTCCTCTGCGAGGTCGAAAGAAGGAGAACAAAGCTTTATCTGTATTTCCGATTTGTTGCAAAGCTTTTGGAGGGCTGTTTTTAGTTGGTACGTCATTCAGGCTATGCAACGATGTACTTATGTTCGCTTCACCAGAATTGCTTAGGTGAGTTCTGTTCTTGCTTCTACAGATTTAATCAATTCAATACATATAAGTAAGTGTTATCTTAATATATATAATTCTTGTGTGAGTGTGTAGATATGTCACTGAACTTCTCTCAAACGACTCTACCGATTTTGATGAAATTTTTTGTGTGTATTCAAGGGGATCTGGGAATGGTTTAGATTCGCAATTGGACCTGGTAGGTGGCGCTGCGATCAAGTTCTGGAATTTTAAAGTTGGGCGGTACGAAGTTCGCTGGGTCAACTAGTTTCTATATAATATATTACTCGTAATTTTCAGTTTTAAGTGTTGTAACGGAACAAATGCATTTAAGTACTAGAACTAATGTTGTAATAAGTTCTTGGGTGACTGATCTTTGTTCGGTTACTACTATTTATTACAAAACACGCGTTTTCTCTGTTTACTATTCTTTTAAGTGTATGTAGCTGTAGTGTACCAACCAACTATGTGTTACTGAGAGTAGGATAGATGTCCGAAGCATTGCTAAGAGTAATGCGAAAGGAAAACACATGAAAACTCGCGTTTTCCCAAACATAATGACTAATCTTTTCCCTAAACCCTGAATAAAAAATTTCAGCACAATCGTGATAGTCGTTCCCGAACATGTGTTATTGCTAAAATTAGCTACATATGAACTAAAAATAAAATATATAAAAATTAATTGAAATAGAAGAAGTAGAAGAAAACTCAAAGAAGCAATCGTATCGTATGGGGATGCTGTGATCATACAGCGGACAGCGGAAAACATGCTGTTTGCGTAAAATGTGGTAAGGGATATCATTATGCATGCCTATCTTTGCCTGCCGAATACAGTGCTTCAGTAGGGTGGCAATGTCCTGAATGCCTAATCTCGGGCCCGAAACTTTATAAATCAGATAGCACGCCTCTGCGTAAAGTCTCATCTACTAAGGGCAATAAGAGGCAGGCAATCTGTTCTCCACCGCGGGCGACTGCTGAGATTATATTATCCCCCGATGAAATTTGTAAACTTATACAGGAGGCACTGAAGCGGGAACAGGGTGACATGTTAACGAAGTTTGTAGAAAATATGAACATTACCTTGGATAAACAGCTGAAACCTATTAAAGAGCAAATGGAAAATATGGAGAAGTCAATGGCATTCATGAACTCGCAGTATGAGGATCTTTTGAGGGAGTACACAGTCTCAAAGGAATATATAAATACATTGCGAAAGGAAAACTCCGAGATGAATCATTGTATCAATCATTTGACTTTACGTATGGATCAATTGGAACAGCAGACCCGAGCAAATAACGTTGAGATACAGTGCTTGCCTGAAAGGAAGCAGGAAAACTTGGTAGAGATTGTGTCGCAATTATCAAGAGTGGTAGGGAGTGGTATTGAGGACAAGGACATCAGGCACTGCACAAGAGTAGCTAAACTAAATGCTAAAACTTCTCGTCCGCGTGCCATAGTGGTACAACTAGCTTCCCCCCGTACTCGTGACCAATTTCTTGCAGCCACTATTAAATTTAACAGATCGAATCCGGATAACAGACTGAATACCACACATCTGGGATACTCGGGACCTAAGTCCGCGATTTATGTTGCAGAACACTTATCCACCGCTAATAAGGCACTTCATGCTGCAGCTAGAATCAAAGCTAAGGAAATGGGTTATCAGTTTGTCTGGGTGCGAGGTGGTCGAATATTCATGAGGAAGAAACAGGAGTCGGAACACGTTTTAATCAGAAACAAGGAGAGCCTGAATAAGTTGGTTTAAGTGGTCACTCTCCAATAGCTTATTTTGTTTTTTTCTGACAGTGTAACGGTAAACAATAATTAAAATCATTCTCCGAATTAAAGATATATTATCAAAATACTAGAGGATTGAGAACTAAATGTCATAATTTTTATCGTCAGGTTTCATGTGAAAATTACGATGTAATAATGTTAACTGAAACGTGGTTAAACGATTCCGTATTGAGCTCGGAGCTATTTGATGACAGATACGTGGTTTACAGACGCGACAGAAATAATGGTAAAAAGGTTGGAGGAGGTGTTTTAATTGCTGTAAAAAAAAGAATAAACTCTAAACGTATGTGTCGGTGGGAAAGTAGTTGTGAGGATTTGTGGGTTATCATAGACATTGCGATTTCCGCTTCTGTTCGTCAATTGGCTCTGTGCGCAGTATATTTGCCCCCGCCCGTGGTACGTTCGGGTCTGGAGCACTTCCTCGACTCTTGTAATAGAGTTTTTGAACAGTCGAACTTGGGGTCGTGTATAGTGGGCGACTTCAATTTAAGTAACATTAATTGGAACTTGGTGAGTGAGTCGGATAGTGGTTATGTCACGCCAGGTATAGGTCACTTACTAACTGATTTCAGCTACATGAACAAATTATTTCAGCTTAACAATATATTGAACGGCTCGGGTCGCATATTGGACCTCGTGTTGACTAATTTATCTTCTGGTGCTGTATACTCTGCTCAGAATTCCCTTAGCATAGTGGACCCTTTGCATCCCCCAATAGAAATTATTCTGAAATCCTGCGAGGACGCAAAGCTACCATACCGTTGTAATAAACGATTGAATTTCTATAGATTGGATTATGATTTTATTCGTAGGCACTTAGGTGAGATCAATTGGGACGTTTTATTCGATCGTAGCCGCGATGTAAACGAAATGGTAAATTTATTTTATGAGAAAATAAAAGATGTAATTGAGATGAGTAGCCCACCCGCCTCACATAAACGTAGGACATACCCACCTTGGTTCGATAAGAATTTAATTAGAACCTTGAGAGAAAAGGATAAGATACGGAAGCGGTATAGGATTTATAAAAATCCCATGGATGAACTTGAATTGAGGCTACTGAGTAAGCGGTGTTCCGTTATGGCGGCGGCTTGCTACAGCAAATACGTTAATGACCTGGAGGCAGCAATAACAAAAAATCCAAAACGTTTCTGGTCCTATATTAAGGACCAGCGAGGAGGTACTAGTACTTATCCCCTGATAATGACTGATGGTATTACATCATCCTCGAATGGCGTCAATATCTCGGAAATGTTCGCAGCTCATTACTCTTCTATGTACAGTCCCCAAAATGCTACTCATCATCCATCTTCCTCAAAGTACTTACAGGACATGTTAGCTAATAGTTTGCCTTTGTCAATGCCAGTAATTGAATTTGATGCTTTGCTGAATAAATTAAAATCGTTGGACCATCGAAAGGGAGCTGGACCTGATGGAATCCCTCCCTATTTTGTTTCCATGTGCGCTCTGGCCTTGGCAGCTCCACTATTACAAATATACAACTTATCTCTTGCCTCAGGCGTGTTTCCGGAAAATTGGAAGGTGGCAAAAGTTGTACCGATCTATAAATGTAGCGATCGGGATCACGTAAGTAATTACAGGCCGATTTCAATTTTATCTGTCTTTGCTAAGATTCTGGAATCTTTGATTTGCCCGTATATACAGTCTCATTTGAAGCTCTACGTTACTGACTCTCAGCATGGATTCGTGAGTTCTAGATCTACTTGCACCAACTTGGTTACGTTCACTGAGACACTAACTTGCGCCATTGATTCCGGGAAACAAATCGACGTGATATACACTGACTTTAGTAGAGCATTTGATCGCGTCCCTCATTATATACTTTTACATAAATTGACCGCTTACGGAATCACTGGCTCCCTTTTCAACTGGATAAAGTCCTACCTTGAAGGTCGCTCTTTCTTTGTAGCCATCAACGGGTATCGTTCTGATTCCCGTGTGGTCACCTCGGGCGTACCGCAAGGATCACATGTTGGTCCAGTGTTATTTAACTTCTTTATTAATGATCTTCCCAGTAGGTTAAAATTCTCTGAGTGTTTTATGTATGCCGACGATTTGAAATTTTGCAGAGTGATTGAATCTGATCAAGATATTGAGATGCTACAGGGAGATATTGACCTTTTGGTGCAGTGGTGTGGTGATAATGATATGGATCTAAATATAAACAAGTGTTGTCACGTCAAATTTACTAGGAAAACAAAATTAAAACCATCCATTTATTATATTTGTCGCACTCCGATACAGGAAGTGGAACAGATAAAGGACCTGGGAGTTTTATTCGATAAACAGTTAACTTTTGCCCCTCACATCGAAAACGTGATTAAAAAAGCTTCAAGAATGCTTGGGTTTATCATCAGGAATGTAACTCATTTCCGTAACAGTAAGACTAAAATTCTACTTTATAATTGTTTGGTCCGCAGCTCACTCGAATATTGTAGCATTGTATGGAGACCGCACTATGCCAGTCACGCGTTGAGACTGGAAAGGGTTCAGAAGCGATTTCTGTGGCATCTTGCAAATTCTGCTGGGATGGCCAAAAAGAAAACATCGTACAAAGACAGACTTTCACATTTCAATATGCTCTCGTTACAAAAGAGGAGAGATTTACTTGATTCTGTTTTTATTTTTAAAGTTCTCAGAAACAAAATCGACTGTCCCCAATTCTTGAGCCGGATAAACATACGCGTACCCACAAAATATCCAAGAGCCCCTGTTACTCCTTTACATCCTCCTCTACGCAGAACAGTCTTGGGTGCCAGTTCTCCCATTCCCCGTCTCTCCAAACTGTTAAACAGCTACAGTGATCTCGTTGATGTGCACTCCGACTCACTTGGAAGGTTCAGAAGAGTTGTTTACGGGGTCTTGTAAGAGCGCGTATTTGAGCCAGCGTTCGGTTGTGACGTTGCGACCTCAAGTTTGATCTTAAATGTATTTTTTTTATGTTGAAATCTATTTGTGATGTTTAATTTATTATAAAATTTATGAAATTATGTTATCAAACAAAGTGTGCATGATGTGCTTGCCTGTAAGAAATTGTTACATTAGGTTATAAGTTCATTGAATGTATTTATTATTTATTAGTATCAGTGTATTCAATTGTTGGTGAGCCAAATTATAAAAATAAAAATAAAAATAAATTTAAATGTCTGTTTGTTCTCTGGACTGATTTTGAAAGGACTTACGTTGACAGAAAACCGGTGATATAAGAAGTAACTTACGCAATTTTTAGGGTTCCGTAGCCAAATGGCAAAAAACGGAACCTTTATAGATTCGTCAAGTCTGTCTGTCTGTCTGTCTGTCTGTCTGTCTGTCTGTCTGTCCGTCCGTATGTCACAGCCAATTATTTCCGAAACTATAAGAGCTATACTGTTGAAATTTGGTCAGTCGATGTATTCTGTGAACCGCATTAAGATTTTTACATGAAAAAAGAAAAAAACAATACATTTTGGGGGTCTCCATACTTGGAACTGAAACTCAAAAATTTTTTTTTCATCAAACCTAAACGTGTATCTATGGATAGGTGTTCAAAAATTATGTTGAGGTTTCTAATATCATTTTTTTCTAAACTGAATAGTTTGCGCGAGAGACACTTCCAAAGTGGAAAAATGTGTCCCCCCCCCCTCTAACTTCTAAAATAAGAGAGTGATAAAACTAAAAGAAATATATGTTGTACATTAACATGCAAACTACCAACGAAAATTGGTTTGAACGAGATCTAGTGAGTAGTTTTTTTTTTAATCCCTACTTAATATTATAAATGCGAAAGTACCTCTGTCTGTCTGTCTGTTACGCTTTCACGCCTAAACCACTGTACCGATTTTGATGAAATTCGGTCTGATGATAGAACTGAACTTGGGAAAGGACATAGACTACTTTTTACTGCAATAATCGAGATACAAAGACCAAAGCTAGGTGATTATAAAAATACATAAATCGAAGATGTCAAAATGTATCACTGTTTACCTCCTGTCAAAACTTCACAGGTTGCTAGGAATAACACTTGCATGGCAACCATAATGATAGTTTGTAAATGACATATAGACCAGTAGATCAGAGTAGATAATTTTTGAAAACAAATAAAATTATAGTAGGGTGAAACCTGTTGGAAAAGGAGGAGAATATTATAAAAATGAAAGGAAAAATAATTTACGGGCGATCTGAGGTCGGGAAGGGGTAGGGGGGGGGAGGTTTTCGGGGCGTGAAAAAGCATCTCACTGAGCCGCCATAGTGTGGGCCGCCATACATTATTGTCCGCATTCGCAGCAAGTGTGATAGCCCCGACTCTTGGATTCTGCTCATGCTTTCCATCAGGCAGGGTAGAGTCAGATTGGATGGCTAAATATATACAACAAAGGGTAAAAAACGGTTTATCTCGATTTCCGGCAAAACTACAAGGAAAAAAGTTAAATGGCAAAGTTGTAGGTAATTAAAAGATCTACAACTTTTTAGGGTTCCGAAGTTTATGACTTCGAACCCATAAAGATATGTCATGTCCGTCTGTCCTTCCGTCCGTCCGTCCGTCCTCGACTTATCGTCCAAACAGTAAGTGCTAGAAAGATGAAACTTTGCATGAATATGTATTGTAATTACGTCGACAAAGTGCTACAATAAAATTATGAAATATATTTTTATTTAGGGTACCTCCCCTACACATAAAGTGGGGATTTTTTTTTTCTCATGGCTACCCCATCATGTAGGGTATCATTATATAGGTCTTTTAAAAACATTAAGGGATTGTTAAGACGATTTTTTGATTTAGGTATCCGTTTGAGAGAAATTCCACTTTAAAGGCCACTATTTTGTAAAAACAGGCCGTCCCGCCCGCCGAAAAATTTGTGATAGTGGTCCATATAATGAATTTTAAATGAAAACTATAACAAATTAGATGACTTTGTCAGTTCAGGAGTTATAGAGGCTTAACTTTTACAATGCGCTTACTTGGAAAAGTCATACAAAATCAACGCATTAATACGTAAACATAACAATTATCCATTGGATACGATTTCTAATCCACGTACCATTATGGGTGACTGAGGAACCCTGGATGCGAGTCGCCGAGGATCGAACTGAGTGGCGTGCAATTGGAGAGGCCTATGTCCAGCAGTGGACTGCGATAGGCTGATGATGATGATGATGAGAGGAACCCTTTCCTATGCGTGGCCTGACACGCACTTGGCCGATTTTTTTATGCTAACTTTACGTTACTTATGGCCGCGGGTAACTCCGTGACACTCAGCTCGTATATACATATTTTAATTAATAAATATACAGAATTACTCGTTTAAAGAATTTTATTGGAACTGTATACTGCAGTACCGCATCTATATCTTTAAAGATTTAATTACTGTATATTAAAATAACCTTTCTTCGTTACTGAGGGCTTTAGCTTATTTTTTTTATTCAAAAATACAGAACCGTATGTAGCCACTTAATAGATCGGATGGTTTCTATTAAAATACTGTTATTTTCTTGTTTTTTATTTCTTAATTCATGCGCAATGCCGGCCATACACGCTACGGTCTACCGTAGATGTTACCTGTGCAGGTCAACCGCACGTCATGGGGATGTGGACGTTGCGGTGTACCGGAGCGGTCCTCAGTCCTCGAATGAGGACGATGATGCATTGGCATCATTGGCATTTTGCGTTAATTTTGAAGGAAAATAAAACAGTGAAAAAGAAAAGTTTTGTAACAATTGGTTATTGTAAATGGAAACTTATAGTCATGTCAAATTATTGAATGAGTTAAAATTCGAACCTGAAGATTTTAAAAAAAGCGGCCAAGTGCGAGTCGGACTCGCCCATGAAGGGTTCCGTAGCATCATATAAAAGTTTTTGTAGTTCGTTGAAACTTTCATCAATGTTTTAATAATAGTGTTTTGATTGAAAGAAATGTAAATTGCGGTTTATGATTTATGACGTATTAAAAAAAAAACTACTTACTAGATCTCGTTCAAAACAATTTTCGTTGGAAGTTTGCATGGTAATGTACATCATATATTTTTTTTAGTTTTATCACTCTCTTATTTTAGAAGTTACAGGGGGGGGGGGGGACCAACTTTTTACCACTTTGGAAGTGTCTCTCGCGCAAACTATTCAGTTTAGAAAAAATGATATTAGAAACCTCAATATCATTTTTAAAGACCTATCCATAGATACCTCACACGTATGGTTTTGATGAAAAAAAATTTTTTGAGTTTCAGTTCTAAGTATGGGGACCCCCAAAATTTATTGCTTTTTTTCTATTTTTGTGTAAAAATATTAAAGCGGTTCACAGAATACATCTACCGACCAAGTTTTAACAGTATAGCACTTATAGTTTCGGAAAAAAGTGGCTGTGACATACGGACGGACAGACAGACAGACATGACGAATCTATAAGGGTTCCGTTTTTTGCCATTTGGCAACGGAACCTTAAAAACTATCTCAGAATGAACAAGAAAACATACCCAAAATTTCTTACAATGATTACTCTTATGATAGAAAAAAAGTATACAGTCATGAGATATGGTATCGCGACCTGCGCAGGCGTCCGGAATACATGCACAAACACACAGGTACACAGTGCGGTAACAAAAACCACAGGTCTATTCCTACACACGCTCTGGCATCGCTACGGTCTACCTTAGAGGTCTACCTGCGCAGGTAGACCTCTCCGGTAGACCGTAGCGTGAATGGCCGCCATAAGCGCTCACTGAAAATCTTCTGGCTACTGGACGAAACGACTGGCGTATGAGGTCTGGCAGCGACTAAATGCAAAAAGCAGCAGCTGCCATGGGCCGATGATGATCATCTATGAAACATTATTTGTATTTACGCTTTCAGATTATTAATTGGTTTTGTGGAGGGTAACGAGCCTGTATGGAGAGGCTACCTTTATGCTGTGAGCATGTTTCTAGTTTCTTTCGTACAGACCTTACTCATGGGTCAGTATTTCTTAAAGACAGCCCTAGTGGGCCTGAAGATTAATTGTGCATTGAGTAGCATGGTCTACAAGAAAGCTCTAATCCTTTCCAATGAAGCCAAAAAGAGTTCTACAGTTGGAGAAATTATTAATTTAATGTCTACTGATATCACCAGGTAGGTATTTTATTCAAAATTGTACATTATCGCAAACAGAAAAGTTAAGTCAAAATATTTCAAAAGGGGATTTGTACTCCAGTTAGTATATTTACAATTCTTTATTCCTTTTTACTGACGAGTTGATTGTGTATTGTTTTAGCAAGCTAGCAAGTTAATTAAATAAGATAACGAATTTCAAAAACCAGGAACCCAATTTGAGAATTCAGTACAGTACCTACTACTATTCTTAAACAGATTCGCCCACCTCTCAATTTTTGAGAAAAATCAAAATAGTTTACTATTAGTATATAATAAGACAAAACTCCGTTGCAAACTGGTGAAGCTAATAAAAGCTTATTAAAATATTCAAAAATAATTTCTTTTATTACACTTTAGATTCAGCGATTTAACATTCATCAATTGGGTTTGGTCAGCACCATTACAAATTTCGTTGGCATTGTTCTTTCTATGGAGACAGTTGGGGCCGTCTGTCCTGGCCGGGGTGGCCGTGATTATTGTTCTAATGCCGTTGAACGGATACTTGGCCGGGACGCAAAAGAAGCTACGAACCAAATTGATGCAATATAAAGACCAAAGAATTAAACTAATGAACGAAGTACTTAATGGCATAAAAGTAAGATAACAGGTGATAAATGAGACTAGCTAATATATTTGTTTAATTATAATTTCCTTTTGGAAAATCTTTCACTGTACAAAACGAACAAACGCGTAAATTTTTACTGGTTGATTTTGAACTATGACCAGAGCCCAGATAATACCTATGCTAATAAGTGATTAAATTTGGTAAACGTTTTAACCTTATTATTTGTTAATTATAAAACTATAAATACGTGAGTCAGTTTATTTGTTTGTTACGCAAATGTGCAAACATTTAAAGGGATTTCACATCTCAATTACTCAAGATACCACCTTAAAAGATAATTTTATTGTACTATTTTTTCTAATTGATTAATAACTTAAGATCAAAAATGCTTGTGATATTTTCAAAAAAATAAATATTTTAAAAACTTGCTACTAATCGGGGCAATAACAAATTTTGAAAATTAAAGCTTAGAACTGGACATTTAAGTTACAAAAGGTGTAATTTACGCTAATTTATTTGGATTTTTATTTATTTTAAATTTTTTGGAAGCCAACGTAAGTGACTCTACTCGGCCTGATGGAAAGCATGAGTAGAATCCAGGAGCAGGGGCCACCATCCTCGTTGTGAGAGCATACAATGCAGCATGGTGACCCACACCATGGCGGCATATTGAGATGTTTTTAAATCTCTGCATCATTCTCCTGGCCTCCTGGGCCTCCGGTCCCACACTCACCTGCTAAATTTTGGCGTTTCAGGTTGGTCTTTTGTGTGTGGGTAGTACTGCCCCCGTTCGTGTTGAAATCAGTTTGGCTCTACTACCTATTTTAATTGACTATTAAGACGTAGATCTATAAAGAAAGAAATCTATTAAGAAAAAAACTATGATTTACATCTTTAAATTACCTATAATTCTATAAAGAAAGAAATCTATTAAGAAAAAAACTATGATTTACATCTTTAAATTACCTATAATTCTTAATTTATTTTCCCAGGTACTTAAAATATATGCATGGGAACCAAGTTTTCAGGAGTACATACTTAAAATAAGAAATAGAGAGATTAAGATTTTGAAGAAGATAGCCTACTTTGACTCTTTTTTCACTTTTATTTTTTATTGTACACCGGTGCTGGTAAGTATTCGCAAATTGGCGATGAAAAAAAACATATTATTTGATACGTTCAATTAGTAAATAGTTATGGGTTTTCAGATATCTCTGATGTCATTCATGTGTTTTGTATTGGTTAACGATAAAGCCGTTCTTGATTCAAAAAGAGCATTTGTAGCGTTGTCTCTTTTCAATATGCTTCGCTTTCCAATGTCAATAATGCCCAATGTCATCTCTGATATTGTACAGGTTAGTTCCGACATTCAAATATTTATTGACAGTTTTGTTTTGTTTTCCTGTGACTAAAGAGTTTTATTGTATCTTTTACAGAGTTACGTCAGCCTAAAAAGGTTAAATAAGTTTTTGAATTCTGAAGAGTTAGATGCTCATATGATAGAAAATAATACTAGCGAGAGTGAGTAACTACTATGGTTTTTTGTTCACTGTGCATACAACACTGCATAGCTATCAACCTTTCCTTTTTTCTATCAACTCATATCTGTTCTGTATGATATTTGTATAGGGTGTAACTAACTACCTATGTCTTTTTATAGCGAGTATTTACGGGTTTCCAAAGGTCATGGGAGAGCAAGCCTATTTAATAAATTTTCACTCCCTAATGAACGTAAAAATATCTTTACAAAGCGGAACTTAAAAATATCTTTATATTATTTATTGACGACAATATGTTTTCGTGTAACATTCTGTTAAATGTTGGTCAAAGTTTGAGCTTAATAAATATATCACCATCTTAATTAAGCTCAAACATTAACCAACATTGACCACTATCTTAGCAGAAAGACATTTACTGCTGGACATAGGCCTCCTCCAAGGCAAGTAGTCTTAACTGGCCCTGTGCTGTCCGTATTCGACAGTTTTCAGCGAGCTTCAACAGGTCGTGGGACTATCTTGTACTGCACAAGCTCCGTCTTCCAGTACGAGGTCGCCACTTCAGAACTATTATTCCGCTTTTTTTTCTTTGGCCTAAAAATTTTGATGAATTTTTTTGGTCTAAACAAGCATGACAACGACGGAATTTGTTTAGTGGTATCTTCAAAAAATTGTAAAATTAGATTAATAGACAAGTATTCTTAACTCAATCTAATGGCTGTTAACAGCACAAAATTTAAGCCTAAATTATTAAAAAAGTTTGGAAGGGTTATGTGCTGGGCACATATGAGCCAGGATCGCTGGAGTGATACAGCAGCCTTACAGAAAATGTATGTTGGTCAATTCTTTGTTGTTTTTCATATAGGTATATATAATCACATCATTTACCGGAGTCCAAACCTTGATCTTGGAGGGGAAACTCATTTGACTTGTGACTTTAGTTGCAAATATCTATGAGCGATATTAGTCACATGCCATTATACTATTTTCCAATTACGAAGTCCCATTTGACAGATGTTAATAATCAAGTAAAGGTATCGCTATAGTCGAAACTCGATGATATTGAATATCGATTACTATTACGAACAAATTAAAATTGTATTGACAGAAAAATTATTAGCATCAACTTATAAAACTTTGTTTTTTAAATTTAATTAGATAATAATACATGATATTTTTATCAAGATGGAACTTATTCATCATCACTAGCCGAAATTGATATTTCATTGTCGGCATCGTCGTCATCACCCTCATCATCGTCGGTAGAATCGAACCGATGGCTCAATCGATTATATACGATTCTTTTAGTAATGTCACTATGTTTAAAATAAACTATAGAAGGTAAACTCAAAACTGCAGTAAATATTATTATCTTTTAAAGTTGTTATTATTTTGAGCAACGATGTCTAAAAACAATATTTTGATTATGTGTGTGTGAATTAATGGTATAATGATTTCGATTGATTGTGTATTTTTTAAATGATGATTTACGACCATGAACAAACAATGATTATTATTTCAAATTAAGCGAAACGCAAAGGGTTTCGTTCTAAGAAGTGTCAAAAGGGACTTCGTAATTGGAGAATCTTCTAATCGCTTGCCCCGTCTTGTGCACATGTATCTTTGTCTCAGGTTAAACGCGCACTGTTTTTTCATTAAGTTGGTAACCGATTTTCAAGGTCATATTTATTATAATGTTCGCTTCAATTATTTTACAGCTGATCAAATAGTTATAGAAGGTGGTCATTTTTCTTGGGGCGGGGAAGACGCGGAGCCAGTGCTCCGGGAGCTGAACGTGCGCATCCCGCGCGGCGCGCTCGTGGCTGTGGTGGGCGCCGTCGGCTCCGGCAAGAGCTCGCTGCTCGCCGCGCTTCTCGGGGAGATGGACAAGCTCTCCGGACGGGTCAATGTCAAGGGTAGGTACTTCTATACAAGAGCTCGCAGCTCGCCGCGCTGCTCGGGGAGATGGACAAGCTCTTCGGACGGGTCAATGTCAAGGGTAGGTACTTCTATACAAGAGCTCGCAGCTCGCCGCGCTGCTCGGGTAGATGGACAAGCTCTCCGGACTGGTCAATGTCATGGACAAGCTCTCCGGACGGGTCAATGTCAAGATGGGTACTTCGATAAAAGAGCTCGCTGCTCGCCGCGCTGCTCGGGGAGATGGACAAGCTCTCCGGACGGGTCAATGTCAAGGGTAGGTACTTCTATACAAGAGCTCGCTGCTCGCCGCGCTGCTCGGGGAGATGGACAAGCTCTTCGGACGGGTCAATGTCAAGGGTAGGTACTTCTATACAAGAGCTCGCAGCTCGCCGCGCTGCTCGGGGAGATAGACAAGCTCTCCGGACGAGTCAATGTCATGGACAAGCTCTCCGGACGGGTCAATGTCAAGGGTAGGTACTTCTATACAAGAGCTCTCTGCTCGGGGAGATGGACAAGCTCTCCGGACGGGTCAATGTCAAGCATGGGTACTTCTATAAAAGAGCTCGCTGCTCGCCGCGCTGCTCGGGGAGATGGACAAGCTCTCCGGACGGGTCAATGTCAAGGGTAGGTACTTTTATACAAGAGCTCGCTGCTCGGGGAGATGGACAAGCTCTCCGGACGGGTCAAGGTCAAAGGTAGGTACTTTTATACAAGAGCTCGCTGCTCGGGGAGATGGACAAGCTCTCCGGACGGGTCAATGTCAAGGGTAGGTACTTTTATACAAGAGCTCGCTGCTCGGGGAGATGGACAAGCTCTACGGACGGATCAAGGTCAATGGAAGGTACTTCTATACAAGAGCTCGCAGATCGCCGCACTGCTCGGGGAGATGGACAAGCTCTCCGGACGGGTCAATGTCAATATACTTCTATACAACTTCTGTAAGATTGACTGATAAGAGACTCAGATGAAGTTGCATGGGTCAGGTAGTGTACTACATTTATGAAATTGGCCAAGTGCGTGTCAGGCCACGCATAGAATTCTGTAGTCACCCATAATGGTAGGTAGATTTCAAATCGTATCCAATAGACAATTCTTTTGTTAACTTGTTATTTCTTTATTATTGTACAAAGTTTTCCAAGTGTGTGCATTTTAAAATTTAGGCCCTTATTACTCCTAAAATTAAAAAAGTTATCAAAACCGCCATAATTTTTACTTTTAAGTTCAATATATGGGCTATAAATAAATTAATATAATTCAATGTCTAGCATTTCGTTTTTCAGATTTTTTGCGCTAGTCGTTATACTTTTAGAGTGGGGAGTACGCCCAGTTTTTAGTCAAATAAGTTATTCTTAAATTATAAATGGTTACTATTATAACTTATAAGTATAATTATATTCATTTTGACACTACATTTTCAGGTAAGACGTCATACGTTGCCCAGCAGGCATGGATACAAAACGCAACAATACAAAATAATATTTTATTTGAGCACAAGTATAATAAAGCTAAATACAATCGTGTAGTCGAAGCGTGTGCTTTAAAGACTGATCTAGCCATTTTTCCTGGTGGTGATCAGACGGAAATCGGTGAGAAAGGTAAGCTCTAAAACATCCAGTGATTAATAAAATCTAGTAAATAAAAATATACTACTGTTTGTTTTAATATTTAACTTCTACAGGTATCAACTTGTCTGGCGGTCAGAAGCAGCGTGTGGCTCTAGCTCGTGCGGTGTATTATGAAGCTGAAAATTACTTTTTAGACGATCCTCTCAGCGCGGTGGACTCACACGTTGGCAAAGAAATCTTTGACAATGTAAGGGTCCTTACATAAATCAATCGCTTTCTCTTCGCATTTAATTAATATTACTATTCATTCTTGGTTTTTAAGTGTTTCAATTCAGTCAAAACTCGATATCAAGGATCTTATTGCCTATATCTACAAAGTTGTCATCTATTTTAGTCATCTTTATCATCAACAGCCTTTGACAGTCCGCTGTTAGACATAAGCCTCTCCTTAGAAAGGAGGTATTGGCTTACTATACCACGCTGGCCAGCCCGGTTGGTATAGGGTTAGTTTCAAGTTTTCCGTCTCTTTGTATTGATGTGGTCTTGCGTAGTTTATCCCTTAGTCGCCTTTTACGACACCCGCGGGATGAATAGGGGTGATGACACTCTGTATTCTTAATCCGTCACCACACAGACTGTTACACTTCATCATAAATCACGCTCCTTTTATAAACATGCAAGTTACGAACATAGTAACACCTCTAGTTCAAATAGTTAAAGGATCCAAGCTACATTTATTGTGCAATCCTGAAAGTCAATTCTCAAAAAAAAAGCTTCTTAAATGTACTAGGTTTTGCTTTTGGTTGCAATAAAATCGTTGTAATGGCGTATACTTAAACAGGTTATCGGTCCAAATGGACTTTTAAAGCACAAAACGCGTGTATGGGTAACTCACAACATCTCTTACTTGGCACAAACCGATCTGATTTTGGTGCTGCGCGATGGAGAAGTGTCTGAATGTGGTACTTACCAACAGCTTCTTGACAAGAAAGGAGCCTTTGCTGATTTCTTAATGCACCATTTGAGCGTCGCTGAACAAGTTGCCGGTCAAAGTGAGTTTCTGCTTTTTACAATCGGAAATAATAATACATTTAGATTTTTCAGCATCCTTCCTTCCAATCCTCACTAATATACTAAATACTAGTAAGTTGCAGTTTACCTCTTTATACTTTAAGCTAATTTAATTTAAGTTGTGAACGTATCTAAGCTTTAAGTCTTTTAACTTGCACTTTTCGATCTTTATCATGCTGTTTTTTTAATATTGTTACAACTTTCCAATAAGCTGAACTTTGACACTAACCCTAAATTTTCCAGATTTAGAAAACATCAAACAGGATTTGGATGGCAAAATAAGTACCGAAATACACCGAAAGTTACAGTGGGCTCGCTCTTTATCTTCTGGAGGTCGTTCTACTACATCTGAATTCACTGGCGAAGGTAATGGTTATGACGTCGCCCAGAGTAATTTTAGGCTTTTGTGGTTTTGAGGTCATTATACTACAATAATCTTTACGTTTAATTTATTTGCAAGTCCATCTAGAGGATCCTTTTCATAGTGGTTTTCGGAGTACTATCAATCTAATTGATCTCATCTAACATTTTATCAGGTGACACAGATATAAAATCAAGCTCGGAACAAATAAAACAAAATGGTAAATTCGATCAACTTATACAGGCAGAGAAGGCCGAAACCGGCAGTGTAAGTATGATTAGTATTTGAAACTACCAAATAATAGGTGATTTCACCTTGCAATAAAATGATCATATTTTTAGGTGAAGTGGACAGTTTACAAGCATTACATATCGAACATCGGAGTGTACGCAGCGATGGGAACTCTGCTCACGTATATGCTGACGCAATCTTTGAACATTGGCGCCAATTTCTGGCTCGCTCGTTGGTCTAATGACAAAAACATGGTTAGTATAACATTAAACGAAGAATATGGTTGTATGTAAGTCCGTGTGGTGAGGGATTAAGGATACAAAGTGTCACCGCCCCTATTCATTCCATGGGTGTCGTAAGAGGCGACTAAAGGAACAAAATAAGCAGCTAACATCACTGCCAAGAGACAGAAACCTTGAAACAAACCCTATACCAACCCGTCTGGCCAGCATGGTATAGTAGGCCAAAACCTCCTTTCTAAGGAGAGGCCTATGTCCAGCAGTGGACTGTTAAAGGCTGTTGATGATGGTTGTATGTAATTCTTGTAAATTGAATGGAACCTACTAAAACCTACTGAACTCTGTGACTGGATTTGTGATTTCCTGAAGGAACGGTCGATTCGAGTTGTCTTGGATGGCTGCTCTTCCGATCTAATGGCAATCAATGCTGGGGTACCTCAGGGATCTGTTCTCTCTGCAAACTTGTTTCTGCTGCACATAAATGATCTTTTAACACCAGATATTATTAGCTACGCCGATGACAGCACCGTAATTGAGAGGTACACGACCAAACCGCGAGCTAGTCCAGAGGAAATACGGTCCTTGAGAGAGTCCATGATTGAACGGGTGAACGTGACATTGCAGTGGGTGTCCGATTGGGGTGACGCCAATCTTGTCCAGTTCAACCCTTCCAAAACACAGGCGTGTCTTTTCTCCGCGAAAAAGAGTAGCTTTGATTTAACACCCACTTTCCAAAGTGTATCCTTACCGATTACTAACCATCTAGGGCTTCTAGGTATTACCATCACCTCTAACCTTAACTTTGGCAAACAAATTGAGTCTATGGTACAAACAGCGTCCAAGAAATTATCGATTCTGTCAAAGGTTCGTCGGTACTTCAGCTCTGAACAGCTGCTTAATCTTTACACTGCCCAAGTTCGATCCTGCATGGAGTACTGCAGTCACCTCTTGGACGGTGCAGCAAAATATCATCTAGAAGCTTTGGACTCGGTTGACCGAAGAGCCCGTAGGTTAATTAATAACGAAAAGCTCTCAAATAGCAGACTACACACCCTCGAGCATCGTCGTCGAGTTGCCAGCTTATCGGTTTTTTATAGGATGCACTTTGGAGAGTGCTCGAAAGCTCTTTTCGAACTGATTGAACCATCTCCATTCCTTTATCGGACTACTAGGCGCAGGCAAAAGTTTCATCCATACGTTGTTGGCATACCCAAAAGACGAACTAAACGGTTTGACAGCTCGTTTTTGGTGAGAGTCGCCAAAATTTGGAACGACCTGCCTGGGTCTATTTTTCCTGATGAGTTGAACTCTGGAGCCTTTAAGAGTAGAGTGAACAGGTTTCTTTTGGATGGGCGTGTACCATCTTCGTCTTCATCTACACTTTCCATCAGGTGAGATGGAAGACAAACGCCTATTCCATTACAACAATAAAAAAAAAAAAAAAAAAAAAAAAAAAAAAGAATGAAATTTATTTTACTTCAAAATGAATTTCTGACGGTTCCTTATTCACAATATTAGACCGATAAAAATATTTATTCTACTTTAGATTGCTACAATCTTATTACAAGAGATGCCACGAATATTCGTCTTTATTCATCCCAAAATATTGAACCCGTAATCACAAAAAGTTGTATTAATAATGTGTCAGGCCACGCTATTCTATAACACCTTAATAATAATATTAGTTTACGATAGGAAATTCTGAATTAACTTATATTACTTATTTAGAATTTTTGTTTTTTAATTGTTATTAGCTCATAAACGGCACCGTGGATAGTCAGTTGCGCGACCAATACCTGGGAGTGTACGGCGGCATTAGTCTGGCTCAAGGTACCTATCATCTAAATATTATCATAGTTGTAACGAACAGTGAATTGAAGTAAAATAGAATTTTATTATAACTTACATAGTTTTTTATGGAAAGGGCAAAGGATTATTGTAGAGCTGTAAAGTCTTGGGCACACAATTTGTTCAAACTGTATGATTTTAGCTGGCACGCTTAAAAGTTTTAAAGAGCTTTCGATTTCGATATCGAAAATGGATTTGCCCCCTAGCATAGTTGCAAACGTTTTTCGTTTTCAATTTCATTCTCTATTCTATTGCTAATGTCACTCAGTCAAGTGATCAAAACAAAATATTAACCAATCAAAAAAGAGAATAGAATATAAAAACGTTTGCAACTTGGCTAGGGGGGCTGAAAAACTGTTGTCTAAAATGAGTCAATCTTATTTATCATCATCATCATCATCGTCATCATCATCATCAGCCTATCTCAGTCCACTGCTGGACATAGGCCTCTCCCATTGCACACCACTTTGATCGATTTTGGGCTTCTCGCATCCAGCTCCTGCCAGCAATATATAATATTTATATGATATTTATCATATCATATATATATATCATATCTTAAATATCATTTTGCTTCCCCGTAATAAGTGGTGAAATTTTTATGAGTGATTTCCTTTTCTTTACTGTAGTTAATTATTTTTTACTAAATCATGTAAATTATTTACAGCATTAGCCACATTATTCTCGAATTTGCTACCGTTCTTAGCTTGCTGGAGAGCAGCAAAAATTCTACACGAAATATTATTGAACAATATTTTGAGAGCGCCGTTACAATTCTTTGAAGTGACACCTGTTGGTAGAATCCTCTCAAGGTTTTCAAAAGATGTGGATTCTGTAGATACTTGTCTGGCTCCGAAAATTTCTAGCGCACTCAGCTATTTATTCGAGGTAATCTTTCTTATTTTTAAATTTCAGTAGACATCTTTTATACTCGTATTTGTGGTCATATTATCTGGTATACTAATACAGCTAACATGACATCTCACACACGGAGCAAATAGAACAAAATTTACTCTGTGCACGTACATACTTTCAAAAGTTAACTGTTATTACTATTCATTCCGTGTAGTGACGGATTAGAATACAGAGTGTCACGGGGGTTTTCTTCGGCGGGGCGGTGTGTCGGACTCAATCCGACTAAAAACCACACGGTGTGCCCTATCTGCGCTTCTCTTTTAGGGAGGAGGAGAAGTCCAGGGTGAGATCTCCTTCTGGACTGACCCTATACCAACCCGTCTGGCCAGCTTGGTATAGTAGGCCAAAACCTCCTTTCTAAGGAGAGGCCTATACAGTCCACTGCTGTCCAGCAGTGGACTGTATAGGCCGGTTAAAGGCTGTTGATGATGACGATGATGAAGATGACTATTATTCTTTACTTCCTATTAGCATTGGAATATTTCACAAATAGTGCAAATGTAATCAGTATCATCAGCCTATCGCAGGACATATGCTTCTCCAAATCTAATAATTAGGATCTAATTTATTTTTGTTACTGTGGCAGGTAATAGGTACATTATTCATAATAAGCTACTCAACACCAATGTTCATAGCTGTGATAATTCCAATTGGAATACTTTACTACGGCGTGCAACGATTCTTCGTGCCTACGTCACGACAGCTCATGAGGATGAAGTCTATAGCTCGCTCACCTATTTTTTCACATTTTAACGAAAGCCTTTTGGGCTCAACCAGTATTCGTGCTTTTGGTGTTAAAGACAGGTTAGTATTATGCTTTAATAGAATTTCAGAGAGATTGCTTTAATTAAGTAATAGTTCATATAGTAAATGTAAGTCATTTCTGTTCAGTATTGGGAATCTGTAACACGGTGTACAAATGAAGAGTTTTTATCTATCTATTCTATATATTAAAGTTGCATTTTTTTTCTGAAAACTTGATTTAAATCTTAAAAATACGCCTCTATCAACCCGAGTTGGAAAATAATATTGATACATACGTATATACCTAGAACAAATTACTTTTGACAAATATATTCGTCAATTAATTCTCAATTATAATGAGAAAGAAGAACTAGTTGCAACTGGTTAAGATCGACAATTAGGTCTACGGTATGTTTAAAAATAAAATGCTTGTTTTTTAGATTTATCAGAGACTCCCAGAAGAAAGTTGATGACTACCAGTCATTTGTCTACCTGATAGCTGCTGCAAATAGATGGCTCGGCGTTCGCCTGCAAGTTGTCGGTGGACTTGTTATTTTCTTTGCTGCAATATTCGTAGTGATGGGTCGCGAAAATATTAGTCCAGGACTCGCAGGGCTTTCCATCAGCTATACGTTGAAAGTATGTAGGTATTTCTTTTCGTAATATTCCTGACAATGAAAGAAAACTTCAGATTACGTTTTGAAATTTTAGATCACCAATTCTTTGAGGACGTTAGTAATGACGATATCATCAATTGAAACTGATATCGTTTCAGTCGAACGCATGAAGGAATATGCTGAAACGGATCAAGTAAGTCGAAGTACCGGTATGGTAAGAAACCATTGATACACAGCCGCTGATGATATTGTTAATTTGAATAGGAAGCTGAGTGGGTGCAACCCAAAGGTCCTCGACCTTCGTGGCCAGAAACAGGCTCAGTTAAGTTTGAAGGTCTTACCATGGCGTATCGAAGTGGCGCATCGCGCAATATGGAACCCGCTCTGCGTGACCTTACGTGTTCGATAGAGCCAGGTGATAAGATCGGTATTGTCGGCCGCACCGGCGCGGGCAAGTCCACTCTTACACTTGGACTATTCAGGTACGTGCATTCGTATTTACATAACTCGCTTTCTCTTTTCACGTATGCTTAAGGCTGAAATAAATCTGCTATAGGATCATGGAGCCGGTGGGAGGACGCATCTTAATCGATGGCTTAGATATTACGAAGATAGGCCTTCACCAACTCCGATCTCGTATCACCATCATCCCACAGGATCCTGTGCTCTTCTCAGGATCATTGCGAATGAATCTGGATCCATTTGAATCGTATTCTGATGAAGACATCTGGCGTGCGCTCGAACTTTCGCATCTGAAACCTTTCGTAATTGGTTAGTATATATATGTGATTGCTGACTTCATCTTGTATTCACATTTAATAATAGGGGTTAAAGTATTAAATTACCGTTTTATTTTAATAGGTACTTCGAATTGACATAGAAACTTCAATGTTAGAGATTTTTGAGTGAAACTTTCTTCAAATCGTACTATGAGGTTCTTCTTTTAAAAAATGTGCAACATTCGATTATCGAATTTTAGTTGTTTATATACTTCGAAAATGTGATTTTTGAATACGAGTTCCTACGCGGAGTTAACGCTGCAGAAACAGCTCGCCATATCAATGTTGCGTTTGGAGAGGGGACTGCTAATGAACGAACCGTGCGATTTTGGTTTAAACGCTTTCGTGATGGAAATTTTGATTTGAAGAACGAACCATATGGAAGACCTCCCACATATGTGAATAACAATGAATTGAAAGAGATGGTGGAAGTCGACCAGAGCCAAACTACCCAGAAATTAGCGGCATGGTTTAACATTACCTTACCAACAATATATTGACTCAATTGCGTCAAATCAATTAAAAAATATATGAAAAGTGGGTGCCTTATGATTTGACTGATCTGCAGAAAGAAACGCGTGTTGAAACTTGTGTTGCCTTGTTGAATCGATACAGAAATGAAGGAATATTGGATCGAATTGGGACTGTGGTGAAAAGTGGATTCTTTATGATAACTGTAAGCGAAAAATGCATTGGCTGACCCCATGACAAACGCCACGACAGTGTCCTAAAGCAAAACTTTTAACTCTACAGGAACTGCAATTAGAAACCATTCGTTACCCTCCGGAATCGCCAGACCTTGCTCCAACGGACTACCATTATTTTCGCAATTTGTTCAATTTTCTACGTGATAAAAAGTTTTCTTCCCAGGAGGCAATACAAAATACACAGTTTGTAGAATCTAGATCACTAGAGTTCTATCGCAAAGGCATAAATGACCTTTCCATTAGATGGCAGCAATGTATAGATAATAATGGTAGATATAGGTAATTTTGATTAAATACGTATGTTAAATGAAAAAAATACAATTTCAATTTTGCAGTACAAATCGGCAATTTCCTTTTTTTTTTTTACGTGTGGAAATCCCCGCGGACCGTCACCCCTTCGGGGGTTACGGCGGGGTGGTGTGTCGGACTCGAACCGACTAAAACCACACGGTGTGACCCTCTCTGCGCCTTTGTATTGGAAGGAGTCCAGGGAGGGGATTTCCTTCTGGACTCCAACCGGCGCCTGCCCGCACTGTTGCGGGCACCATCTCAAAATTTACTCTCTAATTAGGCAACGTCCGGTCACACGCGGACGTCGCCCCCTCGCGGAAATCGGCAATTTCCTACTTTAACCCCTAATATATTGTAATAATACTGCTGAGTTATTAAATTCCTAGGATTCAGTCCTATATCGGATAGAACTGAATCCTAGGAATTTTTTTCTTTAAACCAGCTATCTCATGTTTAAAATATACGAGGTCTGTTCAAAAGAAAAGATGAATATTATTTTTTTTGCGGCCGTATGGCCGTAAAATGTGTTTATAAGTGGTACAAACGCTTTACAGAAGGCCGAGAAGATATTGATGACAATGAACGTCATGGATGCCATGCCATACAATTTTCTCGAATTTTTTGGGCATGAAACGTGTGGTAGTTTAGTTTATTCCGAAATCGCTAAATTTTAAGAAATAGCAACATCGTATTAGTATCGCTCAGGAGTTGTAGAATGACGTAAACGACAACCGTGTGTCCGTATGGTGACGGATTAAGAATACAGAGTGTCACCACCCCTATTCATCCCGCGGGTGTCGTAAAAGGCGATTAAGGGATAAACTACGGAAGACAACATCAATGCAAAGAGAAGGAAAACTTGAAACCAACCCTATTAACCCGTCTGGCTAGCGTGGTATAGCAGGCCAAAACCTCTTTTCTAAGGAGAGGCCTAGGTCCAGCAGTGGACTGTTGAAGGCTGTTGATGATTGATGATGATGATGTAAACGACAACAACCATACAAATTTGTTCAAAAAGGTCATAAGTGGTGACGAAACGTTGGTATATGATTATGACGTAAAAACCAAGGCAAAATCATCTTAATAGAAGCGGCCAGAAGAGCCAAGAGAGCCAAGACAGAAAAAGCACGCAAAGTTGGGTCAAACGTAAAGGTTTTGCTCACTGTTTTCTTCGATTACAATACAAGTTTGTGCCAACAGGTCGTACGGTTAATAAGGAATACTACAACAAAGTTATGCAACGTTTTCGTAAAGCAAACGATCATAATTGTGGAAAAACAAAAATTGGCTTTTGCACCATGATAACGCACATGCTCAACCTCGTTGCTTGTTCGTGATTAGAAACAACACCGTAATCATGCCTCAACCACCCTATGCACAAGATTCGGCTCCTTGCGACTTTTTCCTATTCCCAAAACTGAGGAGACTCATGAAAAGAAAGCGTTTTGCCACAATTGATGAGATAAAGTGAGAATCGAAGAATAAGCTGATGGCTATACCGAAAAGCGCATTTTAGAAGTGCATCGAGGAATGGAAAAGCGTTGGCATTTTAACTGAGGGGGATACTTTTAAGGTGACAAAATGGTTGATAATTACTTAAAAAAACAGAATTTACCTTTTCTTTGTATGAAACCTTTTCTCACTATATATATCATTATATACACAAATAAACATAAATAGAATGCCGGTGAAAAAAATGTAGTTTGCCTAAAAATTTATAAAGAAAACTGTACCCGTATTCCGTTTGCATTGATAAGTAAGGAGGTACAGAAATGACGTAGAAATTAAATCAAAAGTATCTTTGAAGATGGTTGTTTAACAAAAGATCTCAGTAGGTAGTCTTTTTGAGTTTTAAAAGCCAAGACAAGAAGTTTTCGTGTATTTCGACCAGGAACTCCGTATTTCTTCAAATAAATAAAGAAAGGAAAATAAATATATGTCAAAAAGACCATGATTTTTTATCATGTTTGCCCGTTATTGCCAATAACAACAGATATCTGAGATTTCCGCTTCCTATTCAATGAAGACTTATACGTAAAATAACACTTTTTATCCAATAGCAATGGTGATATCCGTAAAAAAAAATAACTCGTGAAATTACAAAATTGTATATATCTCTATTCTGCGGATAACCTTGTTATAGAATTTATCTGAGAGTTAAAGTAATTTTGAGCAATATAGTTAAGACGTTAAACAGTGATATTCAGACAAAAACATAGTTCATAATTCCTCGGATTGTGATAGATTTAGTAAGACATTTTATGTCAAAATAAATAAGAATATACACATAAAGAGCTCGCGATCTTTACAACTCGTTATATCCATAAGCTTACATTTCCTTTGAAGTAACCTTGAAACCATTAAACGCTAATTAAAAGGTATGAGTTTGTAAATAGCTTTATTTTACTGCAAAGAGTATATTACATCCTGGAATAATAAAAGTATTATACGTCTATGAAAACCTTTAAGTATTCGTGATGAACATTTGATTGATTAAGACGAAATGTTGCAATAGAAAGTATAAGGCAGCATGTTGTTCGTCTTTTTACATGACCAAGCACTGACCAGTTAAATGGATTATTTGATTTTACAAAATTCACTCTTGGCCTATTTTTAGAACCATTGAATGTCGAAATCTTGGCACCGATCATAATATTGTATAGCTTACCGCATATATTTACTAAGGCCTTGTCCAACAGTGCTTGTTTTATTTTACGTGGTATAACTTCAAATTTAAAGGCGGTTTTCGCTCCACATTTGAGGGGTATAGATTCAAAACCGCTTCTATCCACTTTTTATTTTTTTCCAGAATAATACTAAAACCATTTATTGTACTACTACTTGTTATTAAAAACATATTTGAATAGAATATAGTGGTGGATTGATATT
The DNA here is from genome assembly GCA_932526445.1 of Phragmatobia fuliginosa. Lineage (NCBI taxonomy): Eukaryota > Metazoa > Arthropoda > Insecta > Lepidoptera > Erebidae > Phragmatobia > Phragmatobia fuliginosa. Next base: position 4,988,304 of record OW052064.1, on the reverse strand, counting down.
AAATTATATTTATAAAACTAAACTAATTTAATATACAGTGTAAGAAGTAGAATATCATTGCCAGCAGTTGAAAAAACAATAAAAGCTTGAAATGGGATAGAGGCGCTTTTGAATCTATAGCCCTCATTTGTATTGTCAACATTGTCCAGTTCTTATTGTGACGTGACACAAAAAGATAACCGCTTAATATGTATAAATCGATAATATCGAGTGTAACGTAGTAATTCTGCTATTTCGAACCTCGTAGTGACATCTGGTGTATTTTTTTAATATTTATTTAAGCCATAAGTGACTCTACTCTGCCTGATGGAAAGGATGTGTAGAATCCAGGAGTAGGGGGTCACCATCCTCATTGTGAGGGTAGGCAATGCAGCGTGGCGGCCTGCTCAGATGTTTCTGCATAATTTTCCCGGTCTTCGGAGGCAGGGAGAAGGACGCAGAATGATTGGGTCTTTCGCTTTAACTATCACATCGATATACAATGCAACGAGGATTTATGATTTCGATTTTCGTTGTCTATAAATTGTTTTTGTGTTGTGATGCAACTTCGTGATCTGACTTCGTTCAACCACTGACTGACCTAAAATAACCGACCGACCGACTGACTAAGGAAATTGTTTAGATTACAATTTATGCACGGAGCATGGCACAGTCAATCATAAATTGAGTATGTCACTCAATAAATATTTCGGACATCTTACACACAACGTCACCTAGGCCCAAAATTAACAGACCTTGCATTATAGGTACAACAACTGATACAAAAACACATATTTTTCGTTTTTTTGTAAACATATCCATATTACAAATAGAAAACACCCGAACTCCGAAACAAATATTTGCAGATCACACAAAATTTAGGTCCGACCCGAGAATAAAACTAGAGTCCTCTAGTTTTATTAAGTTTTAAGTAATTAAGTCCTCTAGTATTATTCTCAGGTTGTCTACTAGATGTTTTTTAAATTAAACTTATTTCATTAATTATTATTTTAATGAATTCCGAAATTGTCTCCAAATTTCATATTTTTGTAATGTAAGAAAAATTTCAAAATAAAAATCATACAAGACAGGTGTGATTACAACAAAACTATGGTTGCTGCACAAAGCAACAAAGCCGATCGTTCTAAATAGCTTTCCCAAAGAAACCGTGTTTCCATATGTATTTAAAAATCCGACTTCCTACACTCCGACTACATACCCAGTAAAGACACAGAAAGAGCACAAAAGCTGAATTTAGAAATTTCGGATCTTTTTATGGTAAAAATTATCATTGTAAAGTTCACTTTGTGTTACCATAAGTCGACACCGTTCTTATTATTATTAGAATAAAAGTTAAAATTATGTTATAACTCAATATTAAAGGAATGGAAACAATGCTGGAGCTTACTCCAGATCTCATAAATGTATTTGTAGGACTGCAGTCAGGGTTGCTTCATGAAGTGTCAGAGGGCGGTGAAAACCTGTCTGTGGGACAGCGGCAATTGGTGTGCTTGACACGAGCGCTGCTGCGTAAAACACCATTGCTCGTGCTTGACGAGGCCACCGCTGCCATCGACCTGGAGACTGACGAACTAATTCAGGTACCAAAAAATCTAAATGTCTGATACTGTTAAAAATGTTCTTGGTAAAATATTCATACACAAAATTCACCGATAAAACTTATTTGCTTAACAGTTTTCTCGTTTGGCATATTACAGAAAACAATTCGTTCGGAGTTCGCAGCATGCACCGTGATAACTATTGCTCATCGGCTAAACACCATCATGGACTCAACAAAGGTAATGGTGCTGGACAAAGGACAGCTCATCGAGTTCGCTCCTCCTGAAGAACTCTTGCAGGATAAAAACTCGATGTTTTATGGTCTAGCTCAAGATGCTGGCCTTATTAGCTAAGGTAGTTTTAACTGAATTATTGACATGCTATTTCACAAACAAGTGATGCTTTTATATACTGTTAAATATATATAATAACACCTTCGAAGAGATAAGCGGAGGTTTATTCAATACCCACAATTTGTTATCTGTAATTTTGTTCTATTTACGGAATAGGGGCAAACCTATATGCGTCGAATCAAGAGCAGAATAAAATAAATAAGGGGAAATAGCTTGTACTGAAAACATTGGGGAATTTAAGAATAGCTTAGGTAACACCTAACATTCTGTGAATGCATCATGGATGTTTCAAATCACTTACCTACAATGAGTGCTTACGTTGACAATAAAAGACACAAATAATTGAAGTTAGTATATTTTCTTTGTCACAAGTAAATGTCAAAAATTTGTACTTAAAGAATAGCTTGTAAATGACTGCGCATTGTATATTTTTATATAAATACCTATATTTAAATACGTAATTCACCATGATCTCTTTGTCGAGACACGGGCAACACAATATTTACAGTACGGGCAAGACATCAACCTCTAGAAAGAGACAATCGGCTAATTTCGGCGTTGTACAGCGTTATCCCTTTCGCACGAATTACTAACATTCCGGTATCTAATGAGCTCTTTTAACAATTATACTGAGTTGCTTAGTTTGATTATTCTTTTTTTTATTAAAAAATTTTTTTTATAACTAGAACATTATCGCTGGGTATGTTTGGGATTAATTGATTAACCAGCTATTTATCGCAGTTATCGTTATTCATTTCATTGTTATTATAATCATTTATAGTGTCCGTGGATTTATACATTAAAAAGGCTCAGGAAACAAATCCTTTTTCATTTCCCGCGTGAATTATTATCAAAGGTTGACCTTCTGAAATTGGCCTTTTTTACACTCTTTTTTCTTATCATCACTCCAAGATTTCCTAATAGTCTGTGATATATGTAAGCAAGACTCATCCATTTAGATAATATTTTTTCTGTTTCGCGACATTCACGTATTTTACTAAAGTATTCCATTCGTTTGAGACTTACATCATGCTTTTTCATAAGAACTTTGATTGTTTAGCTTTTAATGATTTTACTGTACCTACTGCAGTTCATTAAATCGTAAGTGAAAATCATACACCATTCTTCGCACCACATCATAATCAAAATCATCCATATCTAAACGAAATTGCTTTTTTGGTCTACCTTTTTTCGGGGTACTGAATTTAATTGCAGTAGAATCTGTTTCAGACTTCCTTTAATATATTGTTCAAAGTTCTTCTTGAAATAGTATACTTCTTTATCTTCATGATTTTTGAATTTTACGGCTTCAGTTAAAAAATATTAATACACTTTGTAGACAATTTCGCGTGACTGACCGTGACTGACTGGCTTCCCTCTTTTTTCTAAAGATGCCGCAGTACAATTCTAAATCATTTAAATGTGGGGATGTTAACAATTCTGAACAGGACGCGATCGTACTCCACCGCATTTGTCGAACGACTGACAAATCGTAACACATGTATTGTGCGAAAGGGACAATGCTCCACTAAGCCAAAATTAGACGAATGTCTCTTTCTAGAGGTCGATGTGCATTATTTCTTGCCCAGTACTGTAATAACTAAGTTCATATGGAAGTGAATAATATTATATATTATGAATTAATATCTAAACGGAATAAGACTTTAAATACTATTACTAAATATTATAGCAAACAACTGTCGATACATTTCTTTGAGGTTTCCTATTTTCTTGAGGCTTGTAATAATATAAAACAATATGTGTCTATAGATTTTGATAAGTGTGTTGGTGTTTATCTGATTACGAAGGAGTTGGCAGATTTTTACACGGATGTGCTACTTCCTGTGCTATTTTCGTAATATTTCTCACTGAAAGAAATGTAAATGATGAACTAATGTTGTAACATTACCATACATTGATTGAAAATAAAGGAGTTTACTTAAATGTTAAACCTGTATCATTTAATTACCGACATACAAACCTTAGTTGATACCATGTGTCGTCATACAAACGTACTTACAGTTAACAATGCTTCGATATAACTAACAATATGAAATAGCCTAAAAAAATTAATAATGAATGTGCAGTGTATAAAGCCCGGTTTCCACCGCGAAACGGTAATGAGCGAGTAGTTACAAGCGGAACGGACTCCTTTTAAACAAAATAGGTTTGCATTCCCACCAACAAAAAGTTTTGCCCACTGCGAGCGGATTATGACAGAGTCCACTCCGCAGAGTGGACTCGGCGGAGCGAACTGAACGGAAAACGAGAAATGAATAGTCAATTTTTGGAGTTTTGAAGTTTGAAGTGAAGGAGGAGTTTTGAACTGGTTACGTGCAGTAGTGTTTTTTTGAGTGTATTCGCTATGTTATCGAGTGATACGGAATCAAGTGAGGACAGTGACTATGTATACCGAAAGAAAAATAATATATTATTATATCTCAAGCTCAGAAAAAAACGTGCAAAATGGAGATTGTGGTTATGTTGGAACATTCGAGAAAGAACGTTGAAAGAGGAAATCAACAACTATACATTTCCATGCAGCTTCTTTTTTGTCTATATTTCTGTATTCTTTGCTTGATATGTCCCATAAACATGGGTATTTTCTTATAGCTTCTATAAATCGCTCCATTTTAATAAATCATATTATTACCACAAACAATGTCAACAATGCATTGGCCAGGAGAGGTAGGGAAAGGAGCGCGGGGGGGGGGGGGGTTTAAACAGTAGCGTTGAGCGAGTCCGTTCCAAATTCAAACTAGTCGAGACAGCGAACACATTTTACTCGGTCCGCTCCGCTCAACTCTTTTTCGGTGGAAACGCTACTAAAATTCAATTGTGAGTTGAAAGGACTCATTAATGACTCTGCAGCTCATTTTTACTCTTTTACTCTTTCGACCTCGTTGTCAACTCTTTGTTGGTGGAAACACATGTATGCAGTTTTGTATTGCGAGGTAAAAGGAGTAATTAATGGGTCCGTTCCGCTCGCGGTGGAAACCGGTCTTAAGAATTGCAAACAAAAATAATTTATGATAATGAGTAAAGGTAATCATTTCACAAAAGTAAGAGACAACTATAATAAACACACGCTACAGGTACAGACTATATCTATCCATCTAGAATTAAAATGCTGAACGAGAGTCACTATTACACGGATGTTAAAATCTATAACTAAACAAATACAAAAAAAAATAAGTTTCAAAAAAAATAAGTGATGGTAGCTATGTAAAAGTATTTTTTTAATTTTCATGGCTTGTGATAAAAACAGTAACAGTGATACCAATATAACATACCTATACAGAAGGAACACAGACCAGTGCCGGATTAAGGCAGCGTATAGTTTCAGGATTTTATGTTTTTAAGGAAAAGGTACTTACAGACAGTTACAAGCAACTTTCCTTGATTTAATGAGGGCAAATTTATTAATAATACTGTTTATATCGACGTATCTGAGTAAACATTTTTTTTGTTGACGCCTGCCAAAGAGCCTCTACTGCATCTGATAGAAAGCATGAGTAGAATCCAAGAGCACTCGTATACTCACTGCGAATGAAGAAAAAGCTGCATGTTGACACTCACTATGGCTTTATATTGAGATATTTATTTCAAGTCCCGCTTAAAGGATCCTGAATCGTGATGGAAGGGAAACACATGCGTATGAGCTGGTAGTGAGTTTCAGTTTTTGACTGCTCGGCAGAGGAAAAAAGAGCTGGAGCGAAAGAGTTATTTCAACCACACTAAAACAATGTCTTCCTAGATCTATTGAGAAAGGGAGAAGGTGGTGCCAGTTAGAAGAGCTCTTCAGAATACTCTATGCTAAAGGCAAGAGAGGACTGCCACAGTGGCGATATCTCTTTACAGTCGAAGAACTCGCAGAGTTTCGAAGAACTCGGTTGCGTCAATAATCACTAAAGAGGCCTCGCCAAAGCTAGTCGTACTGAATAAGGTGAGGCGGTTTTCCTCCGCCGAGCATGTGTGAGTCTGTACGTCTGGTACTGTTCTCATTTTTACCATGGATCCTTGCAGTCTATGTTTGTTGCTGTCGAGTAGGTACTTGTGACCCTAAATAACATTTCTAGAATCACAGTCAAAAATAATTACACAATTGCCCCAAGTTTCCTAGAATTAAGACTATGTGTTAAACTATGAATATAAAATTTTTAAAATTTGTCGACTTTGAAAGGCTCTCCTTTAAAAAAACTGTACTAGAGTGCCTTGGCAAGTACCATTAAAAGTTGGCATATTTAATCAGGATTGTAAAATAGTACAATACTTGTTAGTTTCATACTATAGAAAACGAGTAAAAAAATAAAAACCTCAAGTAACCCGATTTTTGCTAACCCATTTTACTTAGTTGAAATGTTTTTTATTGGCACAAGCTCTTGGTAGGTTCTTAATTTTACGGAAAAATTATAAGAGAGATGGATAGTGGACTTTGACATGAGTGAGCGAGACAGATAGTGTCGCCACTATTACCAAAATCAACAAAATTACGTTAAATTAATAAAATAATGAAAAATCTTGACCTAGTTTAGGTTTATTGGATTAAAAACGTGAATGGAAACGTGCACAGTAGACGAATGAGCGAAACGTACTAACTACTAACTTGTGTCAGACTGGTAGCGTAGCCAATTGCTTGGTATGGCGTCTGTATCTGTTTCATTCGCACTCGTCTAAACGACGCATCTTCGTCTCACTACGTGGCGTCACTATTTGTCTCGCTCGCTCATAGCAAACATGTACACTATCCATGTCTCTCATCATTTTGCCGTAAAATTAATACAAGCAAGAGCTTGTGCGAATAAAAAACATTTCAACTGAGTAAAATGGGTTAGCAAAAATCGGGTTACTTGAGGTTTCTATTTTTTTATTCGTTTTTAGGGTTCCGTAGCCAAATGGCAAAAAACGGAACCCTTATAGATTCGTCAAGTCTGTCTGTCTGTCTGTCTGTCTGTCCGTCCGTATGTCACAGCCAATTATTTCCGAAACTATAAGAGCTATACTGTTATAATTTGGTCAGTCGATGTATTCTGTGAACCGCATTAAGATTTTTACATAAAAAAAGAAAAAAAACAATCCATTTTGGGGGTCTCCATACTTGGAACTGAAACTCAAAAATTTTTTTTTCATCAAACCTATACGTGTGCGGTATCTATGGATAGGTGTTCAAAAATGATGTTGAGGTTTCTAATATCATTTTTTTCTAAACTGAATAGTTTGCGCGAGAGACACTTCCAAAGTGGAAAAATGTGTGTCCCCCCCCCCTCTAACTGCTAAAATAAGAGAGTGATAAAACTTAAAAAAATATATGTTGTACATTAACATGCAAACTACCAACGAAAATTGGTTTGAACGAGATCTAGTGAGTAGTTTTTTTTTTAATCCCTACTTAATATTATAAATGCGAAAGTACCTCTGTCTGTCTGTCTGTTACGCTTTCACGCCTAAACCACTGTATCGATTTTGATGAAATTCGGTATGATGATAGAACTGAACTTGGGAAAGGACATAGGCTACTTTTTACTGCAATAATCGAGATACAAAGACCAAAGCTAGGTGATTATAAAAATACATAAATCGAAGATGTCAAAATGTATCACTGTTTACCTCCTGTCAAAACTTCACAGGTTGCTAGGAATAACACACTTGCATGGCAACCATAATGATAGTTTGTAAATGACATATAGACCAGTAGACCAGAGTAGATAATTTTTGAAAACAAATAAAATTATAGTAGGATGAAACCTATTGGAAAAGGAGGAGAATATTATAAAAATGAAAGGAAAAATAATTTACGGGCGATCTGAGGTCGGGAAGGGGTAGGGAGGGAGGTTTTCGGGTCCTTTAACCGGGGCGTGAAAAAGCATCTCACTAAGCCGCCATAGTGTGGGCCGCCATACATTATTGTCCGCATTCGCAGCAAGCGTGGTAGCCCCGACCCTTGGATTCTGCTCATGCTTTCCATCAGGCAGGGTAGAGTCAGATTGGATGGCTAAATATATACAACAAAGGGTAAAAAACGGTTTATCTCGATTTCCAGCAAAACTACAAGGAAAATAGTTAAATGGCAAAGTTGTAGGCAGGGCCGGATTTACCATAGAAGCTGAAAAAGCTGAAGCTTGGGGCGGCAGAATTAGGGGGGCGGCAAAATGACCCAAAAAATAAATTGGTACAGAAAAAAAGTAAGGTTGCGGACACACAAATGTTCTATTTTTTTTAAATACCATACTCGCATTAGGAGTATAAATCCTGTGTTGCTTTACAAACATACTTAAAGGAACACAGAGAGACCTAAACACCCAGTCTTAGGACAACAATTTATGAATCGCACAAAGTCTTTTCCAACGTAGGAACCTACGACACTTGGCGCAGTAGAATGTAGCGTCCGTTCGAATTCCGTCCATTTGCGGCCACACTCAGGACAGCATGACCATGGCATAGATGATGTCTTTGCAGAAGGTTGCGACCGCTTTAACCGTGTATGGCTCTAACCGCCAATATCCTCTGGGGTCACCAGAGGCGTGCCTTATTTTGGGCAGTCAGAGACGCCGCCCACACCGGTTAAGAAAGGCCTAAGACAACGATTGGGGACTATCTGCCTCTACCGCGTCCCCTCCGCCGCCTCCTTCGAGCCGGCCTAAGGTTGGCGGTCCAGAAATTAGAGGCGATTTGATTCCTGGCGCGATCTCCACCCTTCGACATTCTGGCCGACATGGATGCAATGGTCTACGACCAAATTTGTTCTGTCGGTCGGAATGGCGAAGGGACAGCGCCGGCTCATGAGCCTGAAATGCTACGGCAGAACGCACACACGCAAGCCCTACGGGCTTGGAGGACACGACTCGAAACACAGGGCTATGCCAGCCAACGCGCTGTTGGAGCCGTTCTGCTGACTGTGTCACCTACTCAGATACTCACTGACGTGAAAATCAGACGTGAAGTTACGGCACGATGCCACCACTGCGGGTTAAACCGGGACTCCGCCCAACACACGCTGGTGGACTGCTCTGCATGGGAGTCCGAGCGTCGAGACCTAATCGGTAGATCGGAGGAACCCTGTCACCGCCAGCATTGATCAGGGTAATGCAGGCGAGTGATAAAGGATGGGAGGCCGAGGTCCCCTTCTGTGAGAACTTAATGCTCCAGAAGGAGTCCGTAGAGCGGGATCGGGAAATGGCCGATCCCGCTCGAAGGAGGCGGCGGAGGGGACGCGGTAGAGGCAGATAGTCCCCAATCGTTGTCTAAGGGTCGTTGCGGACACATTTTGGGGAAATGTGACCACTGCAAGCGACCTGAGCAGCGACACCCCGGTGCGGCTGGGGGGTGTCTGGGGCGGGTCGGTGTCCCACCTTTTACTGTGTAAAACGGCGAGAGGCACGATATCGTCTTGTCCCAAGGGTAATTTATTGATTACCCTGAGATGTACCCCAGTCATGGGGTTAGGCATGGGAGAATCCAGAAGTCGCTGATGTGTTCCTGGAGCTCCTCCGGACTACCAAGGTAGGCCGCCGCGGGACTTAGTGAGTAGATCGGTTCGCCGGAAGTCCCACACACGCCCTCTGTCTCCCCCACGGAGGGTATGGTGCGAAAAGCATTCCCCACGAAAACAAAAAAAAAGTTGCATAGTTAGCAGTATCCGGCCTTATTTACCTATCTTCCTTAGCCTACCAAACATTATAAGTAGTGCAGTAAAAACCAAGCTTTGCTTAGCTTAAAAACAACAAAAGTTGTAAAAGTAATCTAGTAACTAGATTATTTCCTTAAACAAAAGGAATTAACTTTAGGAGTCAGTAGTGGCGGCAAAAATTTTAAAGCTTTGGGGCGGCAAATGTGTAAATCCAGCACTGGTTGTAGGTAATTAAAAGATCTACAACTTTTTAGGGTTCCGAAGTTTATGACTTCGAACCCTTATAAATATGTCATATCCGTCTGTCCATCCGTCCGTCCGTCCGTCCTCGACTTGTCGTCCAAACAGTAAGTGCTAGAAAGATGAAACTTTGCATGAATATGTATTGTAATTACAGGTTTGTTAAGACGATTTTTTGATTTAGGTATCCGTTTGCGAGAAATTCCACTTTAAAGGCAAACTTTTTGTAAAAACAGGCCGTCCCGCCCGCCGAAAAATTTGTGATAGTGGTCCATATTTTTTTTTTTTTTTTCTTAAAAAGACAACTCCCGCATTAGGAATATGAATTCCTGTGTCGCGGGGGACTTTACAAACATACATAAAACGGACACAAAGAACACTTGGGTGTTCTTTGTGTCCGTTTGAGTCTGGACTCAGAACAACAATTTGTGAATCACACAAAGTGTTATCCCACGTGGGATTCGAACCCACGACACTTGGCGCAATAGAGAGCGGCGTGGCGACCGCTTAAACCACTTGGCCAACCATGCAGTCTGAATCTGATATAATGAACTTTAAATGAAAACTATAACGAATTAGATGACTTTGTTAGTTCAGGAGTTATAGAGGCTTAACTTTTACAATGCGCTTACTTGGAAAAGTCATACACAATCAACGCATTAATACGTAAACATAACAATTATCACACACTTGGCCGATTTTTTATAATATCATTGATCAAAACACTATTATTAAAACATCGATCAAAGTTACAACTAACTACAAGAAATTTTATATGATGTTACCTGCTGATACGGAACCCTTCATGGGCGAGTCCGACTCGCACTTGGCCGCTTTTTTATAGTATGAAACTAACAAGTATTTTACCATTTTACAATTCTGATTAAATGCGCCAACTTATAATGATACTTGCCAAGGCACTCTAGTACATTTTTTTTAAAGGAGGGCCTTTCAAATTCGGCAAATTTAACAAAAAAAATTCGTAGTTTAACAAATAGTCTAAATTCTAGGAAACTTGGGGCAATTGAGTAATTAATTTTGACTGTGATTCTAAAAATGTTATTTAGGGTTACGTTTCCAAAGTTTAAATGAATAAAAATTAACCACAATAACCGAAAAATGGTTAGTTTGACCAAATTTCTAGATTTCTATTTTTTAAATGCCCATGATTTTCAAACTGCATGGGATATTTATTTTTTTGATTTTTCTCATGATGGTTACAATCAATCGTGTCACACCGTTTCGGCTTGACGTTGACTTCTGGGACACCCTCTATAAATAGATAAAAATGATTGTTTGTAAAAAACACTGCAAAACGTACGTACTGATAAAAATAAATACCAAACTATATCATACCATATTGAATATTGAGGACCTCCTCCTATTTTAAGTCGGTTAATAAGAAAAAACCTTCATACATAAATCTAACATACTTTAACATGTCATCATCGACATCTTAGCCGAAAGTCGTCCACTGATAGACATGGACCTCCCCCAAGGCTCCCCACAACTATCGATCTTGTACTGTTTAAAGTGAGAGTTTCCGTAATGACATGGAAGAACTTTAAACTCAACTTAAAAAAATAGTACCTACCTATCCCTGTTTCAGCCAGCACGCAACCGATGTGCATAATTCAAACGATGCAGCATTGTTGCGTTACAATAATCAGCCAAAATACTCAGAATCGATGGAAACATCGACACCAACAGACGTGTGTAATCGATATTCGTTTGTTTCATTTCATCACTGAAGATAACATTGCCAGTGTTGATTTATATTTCTGTTTCACGTATCATTCAAAATAATCAAATTTGTATATAACAATACTGATAAAGCACTTTTTATAACAGTATTATCTCTTTGTTAGCGTAGAGTACACGCCGCTCGCAGTCACAAAATGACGAGTTAGTATACGTATTTGCAGTGTGAAGTCTGTACTTGTGCGTTAAAAGTCATCGCATGTGTGAATTTAGTGTCGAATAAGAATAACTGAATAGTCCAATGGATTATTTTTGTGGATCCCCCTATTGGGTACGTATTTAATATTACCATACAAATCTTTTAATTTTAAAATATTTCATTACAATTACAGTGGTAATATACATGAGTTTATTAATGAGTTATGATGAAGTATTGTTTGGAGAAGTGTTTTTTCATGCCAAAGGTTAGATATAAACTAACATACAACATATAATACTAACCAATAGGTCAGTGTTGATTCGCCCGTAATTTATGAGGAAGTTGATAGATGATGTAGATTATGATAATTATTTTTATTTCATAGTTCATGACACGTCTTTCTCATTGTGTGGGGAATCATTAGAGGTCTTCAAAAACATTGAGAGGTTGCTAATTCTAATAAAAAGAAACATGATGGTAGTCGATGTGCTGAACTGTAAAGGAAAACTATAGCGACTTAGAAACTAACTTATCTTTAACTTTGTTAGCTCAGGATTTATAGAAAATATATATGATACCTACATCCCACGACAATAACGAAATAGGTAATTAGAAAATATAACAATTATCTATTGGATATAATTTTTAAATACATGTGCCATTATGGGTGACTACGGAACCTATCCTATGCGTGGGCTGACACGCACTTGACCGTTTTTTTGTTAAACAAACGAATCAGAGGTCAGACAAAAAATAAAATCGTGGAGTGCGTGAAATTTCTATCAAGTCCACCGTTATAAACATTGCACCAAAATGTTATTTACATAATTTTGTATTCTCAGGTTAAGTTCTTCAATTAAACAATCTGGTGTAAATAATCGGGTATTAATAAATGACTTTTAGCGATTCATTAGAAATATTATACTTACCTATCAACATGAAAACTAGGTATAAACATAAGTATTTATAAAAATCCATAGGATTTTTAATCTGTTAGACACATGCCTATAAATTGGTTTGCCGTATGCCAATAGTTTGGGCTTGGGCTACCCGTGCCAATAGATGAACAAAATATTTTAATTTAAAAAAAGCTATTACTTATTTAATGTACAAATTGTCGCAAAACAACAATCCTACTGTTACATTTTTAGGTTTCCGAAGTTTATGACTTGATAGGTCTTTTAAAAACAATAAAGTTTCTTTAGGTTTTAGGTATCCATTTGCGAGAAAGTTTGATTCTCCAAATACATTTTGATCTGAACATAAATTACATAAATACTTAATTGCATTTAAAATATCTATCAAGTATTTAAAATTTGTTTGCTTGAGTTGTGCTATGATTTCAATATCAAGTAATAATGACGTATATTCAACATTCTATTACGAGTATAAGCCCTTTAAGTTACAACATTTTTGGATACCCACGGTCCGACGTATGAGGACAGTGAGAAAGGGAACGAATCGCACCGGACAAAGCGCTGTTGACCTACTAAGATAACGTTTGCCATGGCCTAACAAAACAAAGAGTTTATTATAATTTTAAAATGGGTGAAATTAACAATAAAGCGACCGAGGCGCTCATTGCCAAGTTGCCCTTGGTGATTTAAAACAATCGCCGAGGGTAAACGCGGTCAGAACCTGGATGGATGACCTTCAGTGGCATGATATCATGAGCGTCTCCATGATTCGGGGGTCACGTTAAACAGTCGGTCTTGGTTGTTATCATAGGATAACAACCGTGAAGCTTAGTTGGATATTTTTAAGCTACTTAAAAATATCCAACTTCACAATTACGTCACAAGGTTGCTTGGCCAATCGCCCAATCCCAACCCGCACTCTTAACAGTCTCCTGAGAGAAGACTCGAACTGGTTAGTTCCCACTATGGACATTATGGGTTGCAGAGATGTGTCGTTGACATTTTTATGGTCAACGAAACGAAACCGTTGAAAGTCGTTCATCGACTAGTTGAATAATTAGTTAAATTTTTTGAGTAGTTGACCGGTTTAACTCTTCTAACTTACAGTTGATTAAGACTACTCAACGTATACATATAAGTCGATGCCATTAACGATATTTGACCGACTCCCGTCGACTGTTTCACAGTTTACGAGTTCCAGGCCTGATAAGTCCAAATAATTAATGCATACAAAATGCAATCGAGCACCACAAGGTCAGTTTCACGACGAGTCACCACCTTCTTCATATCTTTTTATATAGTGAAGAAGCAACGTAGATAATTAGTGAATCAGTATTTACAATTATTTTACTGAAACCAGTAAGTTATAGCAGTTGTAAATATGAACTAGTTTATAAGATATGGATGTCTGTCAGTCACGATTGAGGGACCACCTTTGGCCGATTGTAACTCTTCAGATCCTGCTTTTACAAATTAGTTACTAAATTTACAATTGTTTGAGAACTTTTACTGAAACCTTGTCGATTCAAATATTTAAAATTCCAATGTGGTCCCTCAGTAGGAACCATGTTGTTGTGTTCTGTAATGGAAACGTATCGTATAATCGTACGTAACGTATAATCGTAAACGAAAGCCTACGAGGTAAACAGCTTTTATAAGCATTCTGCACAGCCATCCTAGCATAATAATCTACAGTTAACATAAACATGGTATTAAGTTAAATATTAACGTAATATCATTTTATTGACAAATGGCTTAGTATAATAATAATATTCTCATTTGCATGACCTCGCTACGGATTGTGATAATGTAAATATGTGCGAATAGGTCTTAACTCTTCCTACACATCACGTTATACATTCAGAAGTGTATTTACTGTCTTTATTTTTGATATGGTATGAGATCATTTCAGCAGTTGCTGAAAAGTCCGTGATAGACTACTGTGAACGTATTTGAATATTACCTATCAAAATTCTAAATCTTGAGGTATTGAACGGTCACATACGGTGATAATAAATACTATTCAGTCCTAACATTTTTTAAACTGGCCATTGTAAAGACAGTACTATAAGTGACAGTTAAAAATACATTAATTTGTTTTCCCGCCATCCGTTTTTTAGGGTTCCGTAGCCAAATGGCAAAAAACGGAATCCTTATAGATTCGTCAAGTCTGTCTGTCTGTCTGTCTATCTGTCCGTCCGTATGTCATAGTCATTTTTTTCCGAAACTATAAGAGCTATAATGTTGAAATTTGATCAGTCGATGTATTCTGTGAACCGCATTAAGATTTTTACATAAAAATAGAAAAAAAAAACAATACATTTTGAGGGTCCCCATACTTGGAACTAAAACTTAAATATTTTTTTTCCATCTAACCTATATCTAGGAATAGGTGTTCAAAAATAATGTTGAGGTTTCTAATATCATTTTTTTCTAAACTGAATAGTTTGCGCGAGAGACACTTCCAAAGTGGAAAAGTGTCCCCCCCCCCCCTGTAACTTCTAAAATAAGAGAGTGATAAAACTAAAAAAAATGTATTTTGTACATTACCACACAAACTACCAACGGAAATTGGTTTGAACGAGATCTAGTAAGTAGTTTTTTTTTAATACGTCATAAATCGTAAAATGCAATTTACATTTCATTCAATCAATACACTAGTATAAAAACATCGATCAAAGTTACAACGAACTACAAGAACTTTTATATGATGTTACTTGCTGATACGGAACCCTTCATGGGCAAGTCGGACTCGCACTTAGCCGTTTTTTTTTATTTGCCATATCGTATTGACATAACTACATAGTAAAAATTTATTAAAAATAATTTGTTACTTAATTATAGTTCCGCTCTACACAATTTATCACGTTTAAAGATCAAACATCGTAAATATCGTCATAATTGTGTTGTTGTCTTAGCATTAATTCTACTGAGACCTGAGAACCTAAATCGATTAGAAGGACAAGGCCTCGACGTTCTTTTAGGTGAGTATACCTAGGTATTTGAGCCTGTTTGAGACTTTTGCAAAATAATGCACTCTCTCTTAGTACCTAGTTACACATTTAATTTTAGTGAAAATTAAGCGCATAAAATTCTACTTGTGTTAGTTTAACAGTTAAAAAATTAAGTTATAACTTGTTTCATTTACAAATTTTGTTTTCTTACATTATCGCCGTTAGTACACCTACGCATTCGTATGCGGCAGCGAAACAACGAAAAAACTGTCAGTAGTATGGCAGAATTTCGCATACGCTACGTCTCACTCTAGCACTAGGCTACATGAAATAGTTGCGTCCTTGTCGGTATTGTTTCGCAAGGAACTGCAAAATCGTCGTTACACAGACGCAGATGTTTCGCTAGTGGTGTTTCGCATCGCAAGGTGTTCGCATGCGTTCTGTTGTTGAGGACAGATTTTCTTACCATGGAAGCCGAAAATATTGAAATATTTTCTTTGCGAAAAAACTGCTATGTACTAACGTTCCGCAGATATTTCGCTATCGCAGTAGTTTCGCAGTGATTCGCTGTCGCATACGAATGCGTCGGTGTACTAACGGCGTATACAGTCAAAATTCTGTTGAGTAGCGGAAATTTCTATAGACAGCACGATCTCGGTAGCTATGGTTCACGTATTTCTGAATATTACTTTTTGAGTTCTAAGACAATCTGAGAAGACATTGTGCCTGAGTGTACTTTACAGAGCATTCAGTTTACATTAAGATAAGTTGTTTTAGAGACTATTTTATATAATAACCTCGTAATAAACGTTTCCTTATTTAAAGAAGATAAGAACAAACCACTAATTAAGTATATTCTCTAATACAGTCTGCTGTTGTCATGAATAATTTAATATTAGCACCTTGTAATCATTTATATGTCAAACGGTTTACAATGATTAATTTTTACTTTCTTCTGGCTGAATCTCTTTTTGGACTGTATTCTTGATGGAAAGTGGTTACCAGAATCTTTAAACAGATACAACACAATACCAGAACCTTACCGATGTCACTAGAATGTTAACATATTGGGTAGTTTGTCAAGGGTCATTATGTTCCAACGATACTGCCTTTGACAGTAATGACGGTTCATTTTATTGTTCTGGTAAGTGGTTAAGAATTCACACATTTTTTTTTGTTTTGTAATCGCTTGCAACGCATATGCAACATATACATCATACAAGTAAATTAACGTTATTTTCAATTATATTACACAATGCTATTTTGGTAACTACTTAGTAATATTTCTGTCATTTTTGAATGTGTGTGTGCCTTTTAGCACACTAGTACACAGCTCACGCATTTGCCCACATCATTTCGTTACAGTTTCATTGACCTTTTATTTGGGCTAAAGTGTGACCTTGATGTGAGTACATAATATGTACCTACGTAATTATCATTACCGGCCTACCCAAGGCCCGGCCTTCGATTTCATGTTTATGTTTATAAATATATGAATATATCTTTCCTTTCTCAGCCTTGGATTATATTATATTGCTTACTTCTTTACATAGTTTTTAACAATACCTATCTGCCTCGGCGCAGTGATAACGTATACGACTGCTGTGCTGGAGAGGCTTCGGGTTCGATTCTCGGGTCCACTAGCTGTACCGATGTTTATATGATCTGCTAATATTAATTTATTAAACTTAAATTTTTTTTTCGGAGTTTGGGTGTTTTAAATTTGTAATGAATATGTATGTATAAAAAAGTATATGTGTATTATCTATTACGTACCCATAGCACAAGCTTTGCATAATTTGGGACAAGATGTCGTTGTGTATCAGACATGTCTGAAATTTTTATTACTTATTTATAGTATGAATATGAAGCTTACACTGTCTGTTCGCTTAGATATTTTAAAGTACGCAACGGATATTAATGTAATTTCAAAAGGATAATTTATATGTGTAAAACCTGAGATCTTCAAAGACTTCCGCGCGAATCCACCGAATCTCTAGTGTGATTTAGAACACGAGTGTTATTGTTTTAAATCGCGACTACTAAAATAATAGCAGTATTTGTAGCAAGTGTGGTAGTCCCACTTTTGAATGCCACTCATGATTTCCATCAAGCAGTGTAGAATCACTTTGGTAGGCTAGGTATATAAAAAAAAATAGCCAACGAGCGAATCTTCTTCAACATATTTCTGATTTTGAATTATGGAATACTAGCTGTGCCTTGCGTTGTTACATACGTTAATGTTGTACGTTGTACCTTGCTTACCTTATTTTTGCCAAAAAACACATTTTTTTTTCCAAAAAAAGTAAACGGTCCTGTTTAAAAATTGCTTTCTTTAGTACATAACAATGTAAAGTACGTAAATAAAGCACTCACTACCTACTCACGACACAAAGGAAATTAGTCACATCATCACGTGATTGAAATGTTTTGACACATTTCCTATATCGGCAAACATTAATATGTATTTTGTTAATAAAACATATTTCTTTTCAGGTTAAATGTAGTTCATGAAAACAAAATGTGTAAATATTTATGACATGAAGAGTAAAGTTTTAATCCAAAATTGACCGATCTCTTTGTCCGACTGCTTGTGCTTTGTGCGACTGTTTGCGTTGGTCCTACTGATCGGACAATTTTCTGGGTAGTAGAGACACAATGATTTCAGCTCAAGGTATTAAAGTAGAGTCAGGTTGATTCCAGCACGAATGGACTGGCTCAACTGTGGCGGTACTACACACAAAACCGACTTGAAATGAAGCTTCTTATTAGTGTCGTGTTTCGTTACTGAAGAGAGACCGGAGACTCATTGATCAACGTTGCAAAAGCATCTCAATATGCCACCTTATTGCGGATCACTATGTTGCGTTGTCTGCATTCACAATGAAGATGGTTATCACTTTTCTTGAATATACTCAAGCTTTCCATCAAGCTGAGCATTGCCACTTTGACAGGCTTGATTAAATAAATAAAAAAACAATGGGTACTTGTTTTATTCCTTAATTAATCCGACTAATAAAACAATGGACATTGGTAGGTAATATTTCGTTGCCGGCATTGCCGCTCTGGCCGGCCGCCGCATTCGCAACTGGCTCGGCATTG
Source organism: Phragmatobia fuliginosa (assembly GCA_932526445.1). Taxonomy (NCBI): domain Eukaryota; kingdom Metazoa; phylum Arthropoda; class Insecta; order Lepidoptera; family Erebidae; genus Phragmatobia; species Phragmatobia fuliginosa. Next base: position 4,969,672 of record OW052064.1, on the reverse strand, counting down.
CCGCTCTGGCCGGCCGCCGCATTCGCAACTGGCTCGGCATTGCCGCTCTGGCCGGCCGCCGCATTCGCAACTGGCTCGACTCTGCGTTCTGTGTCGACAATTCGACATCATACGGTCCAAGCCCGCGCGGTTCAAACCCGGCAGCCATGTCACCGGAATGGTGTGTACTGTGTAGGATATCTAAGAGAAATTTCGCTGCATGAAAGTATCTCTCGACAATTAAAACTTTGTTAAGTGAAAAATTCTGTTAAGTCCCGTCAATTTGCAGGGCATGTTCTTATATTTGTACATAGAAGTAACGAGTCAAACAATAATGTAACTGTAATAATAATAAATACTGAAGCTAGATAAATTACCGTTTTTAGCATAATATTGTGATAAGAGCGTTCTCGTGATTCGGAGGTGACGTTAAGCCGGTACTGGTTTTTATATTAAGACAGTCGCGCAGCTTAGTTGGAGGCCTTCGGGCGGTTTAAAGACATCATTAAAAATTATGTCCCTAACCCACACCCGGCTAGTGTGGAAAGTTATGGCCTTATCCCCCTCCTGAGAGGAGACCTGGGGGCAGCTGTGGGACATTATTGGTTATTGGTGAATATTTAATTTACTATAAACCTCATTTCAGGCATAAAGACTACGTCAGACAATCGAAAGCCAACAATTTTATATTATTTTTATGCGATTGATTCTCAAGAAAATACAGGGACGCTTACAAAGAAATTCACAATCGCATCAGTATTTATTAATAAAACATTTCATTCTGCTATTAGCACTAGCACTGACAACTTGTTTGAAAGATTGGTTACGAGGTCTACAAGGCAACTTGTAAATTTTATGTTATGATTCAATGACCTTCAATAATCATGACAATTGACTTTGCTTAACTTGAATCTACGTTATAAGAATTACATAATTTTAGTTTACGATTAAAGCTTGAAACTTGTGTGGCTTAGCACGATAACCCTGTGTTAAGAAACATCTGAATTGATCTAAGTATGTATTAAGAAATATTTATCAGCAGTCTGGTTACGATAGTATAGACCTTGTCTAGTTTGAAATCAGATGAGCTAAGTCACAAAATTGTATTTCACGAAATTAACCCTAGAACCCTACACGGGGTACTGGTGCACCCTAGACCAGTTTGTTTTATAAATATCACATCAGTATTATCAAATAAAGCTTTCACAAGGTGTTAAAACTAACACAAATTTTATTTAATTAGGCTAATTTGTGGTCTCAAATTCCTTACTATTTATCGTATAAAACATTATTTATTTCATGCTTTTCCTGATTTTTGGGTCACAGACATTTTAGTACGGGGGAATCCAGTGTTAACGATAGCACTGGAGTCCCCCATATATGTGCTAGATAGTGTAGGGCTCTAGAGTTAAGTTTGTCATTAAGATATTTGTGCCATGAAGTAAGTAGAAAGCAACCATATCTCGGCTCTACTCGCTTGTTATCGGTGTGGAACACCGTTATATAGGCAGTGTGAATTGTTTTGTGATCTGTGTTAACCATATTTATTAAAACAATATAATTATTGTTATAGAACTAAACTATAAATATACTGAAACATCACAACAGTTATCAGCATTACTCATGATACAAAACAGGGCACGAAACAGCCAATAAGAATGTAATGTATTTTTTACACCGATATTCAATGTATATAATACTAGCTTTTACGGCCAAGCTTTTACCCGCGGCTCCGCCTGCATTGTAGCCTATGTGGCATTCAAATATGTTAGCTATATTATTATGAAGTTTCATTAAAATCAATTCAGTAGTTTTGGTGTAAAAGAGCAACAAACATACATACTCACGAACTTTCTTGTTTATAATACATATTAGTAAGGATTTGAAAATTGTTCTTGCAACATAAATCAGAAACTTTAACAAGTATAACATATTATAGAAAAATATTCTATAATATATACTATTGTAAAACGAATATCGCCCTTGGCGTCGAGGTCAGCTAAACGCTGTTCATCAAATTCGCGGATTCACTTCTACACAGTCTCGCGTCATTCCTGTCGCAGTGCTGCGAAACTCTCCCAGCGAGAGGGCTCTATATTGATCCTTTCTTTCGCTTGCTCTCCTCTAGCTCAGAGCAAAAGATGCGCTTCGCCACTCTCTGTTCCGCCATCCGTGATACGTGACCACACCACCGAAGTGCCAACGCATTCGTACCGTATTTTTGTTTCTTTAGTGTGTTTTTAAAAATCACTTTTGTATGTATTAAATTTTAATTTTAATTTCAGAATGCAAGCTTAACTTGGAATACAAATAATCCGGACTTCACACCATGCTTCCAAAAAACTGTGCTAGTATGGATCCCCTGTATGTACCTGTGGATAGCCGCCCTCCTTGAGGTGTACCAAATGATTATGAGTAAAGAGGCCAACATATTATGGAATAAACTTAATTTTATCAAAATGATTTCAACGCTATTGTTGATATTTCTACAAATAGTTGACATCAGTCGAACATTTTTTGTGCTTTCTAAAGAGGGGAATCAAGTGTTTGACGCAGATTATTATGGCCCAGTTGTTAAATTTCTGACTTTTGTAAGTATTGCTTGAATGATAAAATTAATCCGTTTATTTCTTACAAATTAAATTTAGGAGGCATATGTGAGCGGAAAAAATATAAGAAAGATATTTGAAGATTATTTATTTCTAAAAAACTATATATTGGTCGCATTCGACTCAGTCTCATAGCAGCTACCCATTCTTCTCTACTTAAAATATTTGTTTGCAACCTAAAACCAATAATAGTTTATGGGAAAAATTAAAATAGATAGTTGAGAATACAATAAAAGCAAAGGATATAATATTAACGTTGAATGTATATATTGTACTTAAATATATGTATACTTAATATGTCGTTTACTTTAATAATCTGAGGAGAAACGGGTGCCGTGTCCTTCCAACACAAAGGGAGGATCCTCCGACCAGGCGAGCTGATCATGCCTGGTGGGCCACTGCCCAACGGTTGGTGTTGGGATGCTGTATATATGTTAATCGGAAAATGAATTTTACTTTCGGGATTCAGGATTAGTAGTTACTCACTATAGATTATATTATATTCCGTGTTTTCTTCGCGGTTCAGTGTTTTCTTAGGCAGATGGCGCTGTTGGATGTTTTTTCGCTTGCTTTGAATGTGGAAGTCGCCACAAATCCTATAAATAATTTGTATACGGTTTTTATTTCGTTAATTTATAACCACCGAACATCCTGAAGTGAGTATATTTTTAAATATAAAGTGTAAATCTTATGAACACTATAAAATTAAGTAATACTCATGTTTTACTCTCTATTTAATTTTTGGATATGAGTTTGCCTAAAAAGTTATATACCACAGTTTTAGGCTATTTGAAATACGAACTCCTAGCAACTCTCTCCCAATTAGTATAACAATTAGTAATAACATTATCTATGTATGTAGAAAAATATCTTAATAAAAACATAGGTTTGTGTGTACTTACGTGTAAAAAGTAAATACTTCAAACTATTTGTTCACTTTTATGTTATTTTTACACCATATAACTACGCAGTACGTCATTTTTTTGGCAAAGTTACTGAACTACCACTCGTATGATACTGAGGAAAAGAAGCGTTGTTTTGATTCGTGTGTGTGAGTAAGCGCGTGTGTTTACTTAAACGAGCTGAGTTTTGTGGCTTCATTAGTAACAAATGACGTGCGTTATCTACTTTTTTATTCATCTGAGGGCTCAAAATATTGTCATTTTAGAGTAGCGGTCCCGACACTCATTGTGAATGCAGGCCATGCACCAAGCGGCATGGTGACCTACAGCATGGCGGCCTATTGAATGCTTGTGCTGCTTTTGTTCATAGTTGTGTTTATTTGTAAAAATTTCATTGAAATAGGTACAGCTATGAAAGTGTCATAGATAAGTCACTTTCGAGTTTAAAAAAATAATATTCATGTATAAAATGCTATTTGTATCTTTCAGGTATTAGCAGCAACTTTAATATATTACAATAAAAAATGCGGCATGAGGACTTCAGGGGTACTTTTTATATTCTGGTTACTCCTTATTTTAGCTGGGCTACCTCAGTTAAGGACTGAGATAAGGAACCATTTATATTATAGAAATACCCTATACAATGTTACAAGCTATATTGTGTATTACTTTTTAGTGGTAACACTGTTTATATTGAGCTGTTTCGCTGACTTACCGCCGGTAGATACACCTTACGTGTATGATAAGGTAACTTTTTTTTTATACATTTTAATTGGTTTAATTTAGAGTATTAAAATCGCTGAATGCTGAATATAGATTACTAGTGATAAATACGACACGCATACCAGTCCAATGAATGGTAAAATTTAAGATTTTGAAACTAATATTATAAATATAAATTAAAGTACTAAGAATGTAATGATGCTGTTTTTGGGAATGAAATGATGTAAATAACACGACTTATTTACATATACCTATAGATTATTTTAAGAGTATCTACTAAGAAATCAAAAGTATCTACTACGAAAGTATTTAAACTTGCTGATATATGCTGCTTTAATCTTTATAGAGGCAATCTCCGGAAGACTCATCTGGCTTCCCAAGCCGCCTCACATTTGCCTGGTTCGATCCTATAGCAATAACAGGCTATCGTAGAACTTTGACAGAGAGTGACTTGTATTCTATAAGCCCCAAAATAAATTCTAAGGAATCTCTAGCGGAATTTGAAAGAAACTGGACGCGAGGCTCGAAGAAACAAACAGCGTAAGTGACAATCCTTTTTAAGTACAGAGACAATTATATAATATATATATATATAGATATACTTTTTATTAGGACCTTAAATTCATTTCTGAAGAATGAGATTATATAATTATAATAATGGTAATTAATTCTAGGGTTTAATGCGATGTTGGGGTTTTCCTGAACAATACATAATTCTTAAATATACAGTTGAAATCAAACTAGGCTAGATAATATTAAAACAAATAGACATTCGGTGCCTGTTTTGATAATATCTAGCCTAGTTTATTATCTTGGTTGTTACTTCTGATTATTTGCGATAATATTTAATTGACACTAAGTCTAACATTATTGTAAACTCTGTCTAATTTTATTAGACACTTGAGAAGTATTAAGTTTTTGTTTGATAATTACGACATTAATTTTAATTGCTATAATATACTACGATATAAAAACATAGTTAATCGATGTGATCGATCGAACGAAATAATTGGTTAGAGCAATTATCCTTGTTCTAAAAGCTGTTTCACGCAACTTAATAGAACAAGCTAAATACGTCCTTGATTTAGGTTCCGTAGAAATAATTATGGTGTTAACTTATAATAAATTGTTTTGATATGAAAGATTAGGTTAGAGCCATAAAGCCTTATATATTTTATTAAATTGTCAAAAAACTTGTGATGATGGAAGTAGATGAAATGACAATGAGAACCCGTCATTTATGTGCTGCAATATTTTATTTGCTTTGCTATTTTTATTTATTTACTAAAAGACATTAAGACTTCACATGCATATCACTATTTACACGCACCACAGACTAGAACTACAGTAATTTATTATGGCTAGACGTATGACGTGTATAGATAAAAGAAAGAAATATATAGTCGGTATATCATACAGAAAGCAAACAGACTTTTATTCGGATAAGTCTATTTTATATTAATGCAACATTGTACTATTATAATGGTGTCCAACTCTAAGCTTCACGACTGTTATCTTATGATAACAACCGGGATCGACTTCTTCACGTGACCTCGAAATCATGGAAATGATCATAACATGTTATACCACTAACGGTCACCCATGTACTCGTAGGTACTAATAGCGCCGCCGCGCCGTTGGCTACCCTCGGTGTAACCAAGGACGGTTACACCGAGGGTAACCGTATGAATGTATACAAATACATACATACATATATGTATGTTCTCGTATAGTTAAAAAATCGAAGCACATTTCACGCCTTACGTTTAATTATTAACCGCTTCTCTTGCAACTGCAACCGCGACGGCTGCCTAATCGCACAAAACTCCGGTATTATGAGTTTTGAAATAAAACAACTGTTCCTCTACGACGACCGGCGTATGTATAAACCGCTCCGTGATTTCTTAGCCTTATTCATAACTGTAAAATAGAGCGATGTTTGTGCTAACGTTTAACGGTTTCATGCACGCACGTTTTTGTAATCTGTTTGGGTGCCATTAGGCGCCTTTGAACATTTAAATGATTGCTTTACTTAAAAGCGGCAAGTGATTTGCATGAACTGCCTACGTAGCTTTATAAAAGAAGTAGCCACCATTGATTACATATTTGGCCCAAATATTACTATTACTTGAAAAAATATTGAACCTATATCACGATAAAGATTCAAGGTTTTAGTAATTATGGTAATGAATTTGATTTAAAATACGTAAGTAAATTTTAGACTGTATATATAAAATGCCAAACCCAAAAAAATATTGAAGTAGATAACAACATATATTAAAATAATAATTAATAGAAAAAAACCGACTTCAAAGATAAATTATTCCGAGTACCCAAATTATATTCAGAATTGGTTCACCCAATCGAAAGTTCTGAGATAGAACAGTCGAATTGAGAACCTCGTCGTTTTATGAAGTCAGGCAAACTCTGGCATGTCCAGTACAGTTTTTATTACGACTTGGCCTCCTAATCCTGACGTTAGTCTTAATATAACGATATTATTATGTGCCATGTCTATATCTAAATACTATAGTACCTAGCTAAAATTTTACCATTATAATCACTTTCCCAACTATCACGGTTGATTTGTGTATTTGTGTTATATTCTTTTATGATTATATCAAACAGATTAATAAAAGATTTTGTTTAGTTACAGGAACCCAACTGAATTAAAGTTTTCCGAAACATCCTCGCTTACAGGTCATAAGAAAAAAAAGGAAACTGTCTCTGTACTTGCTATCTTGCTTAAAGCTTTTGGTGTACAGTTCTTCATTGCTATGATTTTGAAATTCTGTAACGATATAATTTTATTTGCGTCACCACAGTTACTCAGGTAAGATAATTTGTACTAAAAAAATCCGACTTCAAAGAAAAACTATTCTGAGTACCCAAATCGCGACAGGTGTGCCTATGATATTTGAGTAGTTTCCTCGATTTATCCAGAATCCCATTATCAGATCCTGGTTTCCTTAATATGGAACCACGTGGGACCAGAGCACCAGCTTTCAAATCAAAATAGAATTATCAAAATCGGTTTACCTAATCGAAAGTAACAAACATAAAAAAATACATTAGAATTGAGAACATCCTCCTTTTTTGAAGTCGGTTAAAAAGTAAGACTAAGGTAGTAGTACTTTCAGCACATACGGGGCTAATTGACCGGGGCGGTACAGGGTACTACACAAGACCAACCTAAAACAACAGTGTTCGTGCTCTCGTGTTTCGTTGTCGAGTAAAGGCTCATACACACGAACGGCATGTTGTCGACGGCAGCCGTCTACACGGGTCGACGACAGCCCTCGACCTATAACAACATTGCAATTGTAGCGTGCCGCGTCCGCCATTTTGTCAGTTGATTGCATATAGTTCAAGAGTGCGCAGGCGTCGGAAATATGTAAAATTTCTAGTGACGAATGATAATAATAATAAATTACTTTATTGGACACCGAAACGACGAAATTGATGTTGAATTTCTAATTGTGGTCATCAAGAAAAATGCTTGGAATTATATTTTGATTTATAAATTGAAATAATACAGTAATAAAACAATAAAAACAGAGCACGGATGGTGGCATGTGAAGAAGTTATCGGCGATTTTAATAATCCATAATGAACGTGTTTTTATTTTTCGTTTTTGTCGGCTTCGACGAAGTAAAAGCAGTAACAGTGTTTCTTCTTCGAAGTCCATTCTGTAAACTCCTATGCTATGTGAACTGACGACGGCTGCCGTCGACATCATGCCGTTCGTGTGTATGAGCCCTAAGAGACCGGACGCCCAATGATGCAGCAGACCGCCATAGTGTGAGTCACATATGGTGACAACCACTCTTGGATGCTCTTCCACTCATGCATCTCTGCGCATCCATCGAGTAGAGTGAGGACACTTTATCAGTCTCGTTTCTATTTAATTGTTGCGACTTTCCATCGAATATTTTTCAATCTGCGTATTCTTTTTGGTGGGCCTGTTAGTCTGTTGGTTAGATTCAGAAAATGTTTTTTTGCAGAGATATATATTACAAACTCATTAGCTTGTAACATATATTTCTGCGAAGAACAGTAAGTATACTGTTCTATAAATATCTAATTAATGTAATCTCGATTCTTCTGATTTTAATAAGTTAGTTTCTGCCTAGTTTGGAATCAGAGAACCATTTTAGTAATTTATCGAATTACTTTTACCATTATTAAATGTTTCGTTATCTCTAAAATGAACAGTGCCAAGATGATTAGGAAAGGAGGATATCGTCAGGTCTTGTAAAACTTCCCAAAAAGAAAAACACTTCCCATCAACTATATATTTATATAGTTGATGGGAAGAATAAAATTGATGTGACTGTTTGTTACTTCTAATTATCAGTTTTACACCTAATGCAATTATGAAAGTATAAACGGTATAAACCTACCTTACAAAAGAAATAATTTTTAACATTTCGTCTGTCTCACTGTCTGTTTGTTCTGGCTAATCTATGAAATGGTTGGCCCAATTTTTACTGGTAAAAAGCTGATGATCTGCGTATCTTCGTATCTGAAACTTCTTCATTACACTTGCTTCACCCAGCGGTATTGCTGGTATATTACAGTCAATATAAATTGTATTGTGTTATGTAAGGCGGATGTCCAGGGTTGTGCTATTCTTCAATCTAACTTTTGATGATGATGGTGATGAAGGAATAATACTTCATGAAGCTTTTGACATATTTAAAGAAACAAATTGTTTACAGATTACTCGTAGGTTTTGTCGGTAGCGATGAACCTATTTGGCAAGGATACCTTTATGCTGGCGCTATGTTATTGTGTGCTACAATACAGACTATGTTTTTGGGACAGTATTTTATTAAAATATCGAAAGTTGGAGTAAAAATAAGCTGTGCATTAAGCAGTATGGTATATAAGAAAGCCTTGAGGTTGTCTAATGAAGCTAGAAAGACCTCTACAGTAGGAGAGATTATGAACTTAATGTCTACAGACGTGAGTAGGTAAGTTACATTTCATTTAAATTACACATTATATAGACTACTCCAGCTTTAGGAATAAACGAAGAATTTACAATCATTTTTTTTTTATTAAATACATTTACAGTGTCTTTACAGAATTATTACTCCAATAGGTACAACATTGTAAGTAAAATGCAAAAAATAATTTACAATATAATATCATTTGATGATGATGATTCTTTGGGCAGCTTCTCTGAAGTTCGGGAGGTTACAGTTATAAATATCAATTTCTTTTGAAATAAAATTCACAAACCTAATGGCGCGTGATATAGGGGCATACTGAAGCAGTTTTGTTCTCGCAACCGGAAGACTAAGCGTAGGCAACAGGGGCGCACAGCCGTAAGCGCTCTAATATATCAGGCTGGTGCAGGTTACCGCGCAGCACGCGCCATATATACCTACGTGACTAGTGCCACATCGCGCCGCACGCTCAAACGTACATACCCGACCATGCCAAGAACACACTAGGGTACATAAGTGGGTACAGCGGGTACACCCCATATTCTTTATAATATAGGAATCGAGTGAATTTGTTCTGCAATATTTCCACCATAAGGCTATATTTAACCTCGTGAGGATTCCAAACAATTGCCGTCGCTTCTAGGTGACTACGGACGAGAGCATTGTACAAAATCCCTACCGAGGATATGTTATTAAATTCTTTGCAATTTCGTTAAATAAATCCTAAACATTTAAAAGCTTTACTGCAGACAGTAACAATATGATTACGAAACGTATACTGGGGCATCCCTGATACTGATCAAGCAAGGTTTCAACGTTCCATTAAGTTCAGATGGGCAGCGCAGTGGAGCTCAGGCCCGACTTTAACTCATCACTCCGCATTTGGCTATGTTGAAGTGCAGCTTATTGGTATTGCTCCATTGCACTACAGTCGCACAGCGTCCGATGCGTCTGCTATCGATAGATATACCTTGAGGTCATCTGCAAAGAGCAGACATTCTGCGTGCCGTAAGATCCCCGGAAGATCGTCATCATCAATAAGAATTCTAAAGGTCCATGATTTCAAAAACTGACAGAGTGAAATACAAACCTGATTCGCAACCAGCCTACTCAACGTACTGCCTGCGATCACAAAGAAGAAAGAAGCTCGCGAAGAAATTCAGTAAGTGCGACGTGAAACCCATCGCCGCCATCTTAGATAACAATACACACAATCAACGAGATCGAATGCTTCCCGAAAGTTGAAGAGGGTGCAGTCAACCTGACCTGCCTCAATGATTGGCCTAAGGTACATCTCAAAGGATAATAGGTTACTGCACGTACCTCGGGCCGGGCGGAAACCATGCTGGGCATTAGTGAGTTGAGAGCTAACCTGTGCGTGGATGGAGGAGTAACACGCAGAATTAAATAGTTTTGCGAACGCTGACAGCGCCACCACCGGCCTATACCCACTCACATCGTCACTTACACTGCCCTTAGGAACTGGTATCAGTCTCGTAATGTTCCAGCGATCTGGGTAATGTCCTTCCCTTAAACATAGGTTAAATATACATATGTAATAGTGGTTCGCTAAGCATTCTACCACAGTCCTTTACGATAAAGAGTGGTATACCATCACGTCCTACTGAGTGCTTAAGTTTAATTTAATTATTTTTTATAGCGTTTACACTGTTTACTTTTGATAAAGTTCCAGAAAGATTTTGGATCATCACTGATGTTCAACTGTAGTCTGCTCTGATACGCAGCATATGCTGCAAATATTTTGCGTTTAACCAACGTCCGGTATCGAGAGAACGCTTCGTAATCACACCCTAATTCTGTTGTTTTATAAAGTTTATGAAACCTCGATTTAGCCTTAAGGGCCCCCCGGAGGCTGACTTGTTCATACAAACGGTATACCAAGATCATTTGCAGTATAAACATATTTCCACGATGATATGTTGATATTCGGACTTAGACTGTATTTATTTAGGATATAACGTCTTTATTTTTAGAAATAAACTAATCTAGAATAAAATATAATCAAATTAAATTTTACATCTTTTACATTGCAAATGTCATGTTTTCATTTTGTTTTTTTCTGTCTTAAAAACAAAAATATTTCTAATATTGTTTCATCAATAACATATCTCATATTATTATGCTACTACTTACACAAAATAAATCGAAAAAATATTGAGTTTTCATTCATGATTTTCGATATTACGAAACACATCCATATTTTCACAAATTTCAAGCAAATATTAGTGCTATCGCATCAAAAAATATTTCAATGTGTGTGTGATTCGTGTCAGTCAAATAATGATAGTCGAACCTTCTACGAGAGAGTCCGAATTACTACGAATGAATGTCAATCCACATACACACATATAGCGGTGCACACGTATCTATGTTGTATTTTGTCAAACAGAGACAGCAATATTTTATAAACAAATTTCAACTTGCAGTTTCGAGTGTCGTACGCCGGCCTCTTAATATCCTGTATTAAATCACAAGTGTACCATTCAGGATAATTGTACTTACCAGTAATTAAACGTTTCTCACATTTATTTTTATTTATATATTCACATAAGCACATCTCGTTTATTATCTTATAAAAGTAGGTCAACATACATGAAACGAACACAAAGTACACCTCGACTTACAACAACAATTTGTGGATCACACAAGGGTTGTTCCATGTAGGACTTGAAACCACAAAATATGGCGCAATAGAAAACGGTGAAGTGACCGCTTAAACATATGACAGTTGAAACTCTGTATATTTAAATCATTGAAAATAAAGATATGGATGCTCTTAATTGACTTCATGTTGCAGTTGCAGCTTCGTGGTTTCAGATTTTGTCACGCCGCTTACTGCCGCACCGAGTGTTGTGGGTTCAAATCCTACACGGAATAACACTGTGTGTGATCCACAAATGTTATGTAGACTGCATTCACGATGTTGCATTGCATTGCAAGCCCTATGTTCAGTAGTAGGTATGCTGCAATTTGTTTAATTCCATAAGTGTACATTTGATTTTCTATTAATTACTGTTATCGTTATCCAATTAAAAACTAGTAGTGCGTTACACTTTATAATACGCAGACGATTGGTTGTTGAAAAGATGATCTATCCCAACACTCTGTAACCATGTCATGATCGAGTATTGCATGATCGACCAAGATTAGATACTAGATATAGTCTTGGTCAAAGTATCAGCGTCATGTTTATTGAACTATGTCAGAATTATTTATTTATATACCGATCTGCCGAAAATGATAAAGTATTTCTGAAGCACGCAGAAATACTGAATACAAATATAATTATATAGAAAAAAAATCATACCCTAGAAGTCTACAATAATTTAAAAAAAGCGGCCAAGTGCGAGTCGGACTCGCCCATGAGGGGTTCCGTACCAGCAAGTAACATCATAATAATATAATAGTTCTTGTAGTTCGTTGTAACTTTCATCGATGTTTTTATACTAGTGTATTGATTGGATGAAAGGTATATTGCGTGTTACGATTTATGACGTATAAAAAAAAAACTACTCACTAGATCTCGTTCAAACTAATTTTCGTTGGTAGTTTACATGGTAATGTACAACATATATTTTTTTTAGTTTTATCACTCTCTTACTTTAGAAGTTAGAGGGGGGGGGACACACATTTTTCCACTTTGGAAGTGTCTCTCGCGCAAACTATTCAGTTTAGAAAAAAATGATATTAGAAACCTCAACATCATTTTAGAAGACCTATCCATAGATACACCACACGTATAGTTTTGATGAAAAAAAAAAATTTGAGTTTCAGTTCCAAGTATGGGGACCCCCAAAATGTATTGTTTTTTTTCTATTTTTATATAAAAATCTTAATGCGGTTCACAGAATACATCGACTGACCAAATTTCAACAGTATAGCTCTTATAGTTTCGGAAATAATTGGCTGTGACATACGGACGGACAGACAGACAGACAGACAGACAGACAGACAGACAGACAGACAGACTTGACGAATCTATAAGGGTTCCGTTTTTTGCCATTTGGCTACGGAACCCTAAAAAGAAGAGGAGCAAATTATGTTCTATAAACAGGTATATGACCTTTTGAATGGATTCTTTCTGTTTCAGATTCAATGACCTGACACTTATAAATTTGTTATGGTCTGCACCATTGACAGTGGCATTGACTATATACTTTTTATGGGGTGTGCTGGGCCCGTCGGCCCTCGCCGGTCTCGCAGTGATTATTGTGCTTATGCCAATCAATGCATTCTTTGCGGGCGTACAGAAGAAATTTCAGACGAAACTCATGCGATACAAGGATGAAAGAATTAAGCTTATGACTGAAATACTAAATGGAATGAAAGTAAGATACTAGAGATTGAAATATGTGTAACTTTCTGTTTAAACTAAACCATATTAATATGTTAGTTTGCTTGGCAGAGATCGCCACGAGCGATAAGACCGCCTATTGTAATACCAAATGTCGATATCCAAATGTATGTCAGTTAGTATAAAATTGTACTGTAGTGTTGTGCAATGAAGTTGTATCTATATATAAAAAAAAGAATTGCTGTTCGTAAGTTTCACTAAAACTCGAGAACGGCTTTACTGATTTGGCAAATTTTGGTCTTGAACTATTTGTGGAAGTCCAGAGAAGGTTTAAAAGTTTATTATATACAAAGAATTGCATTTTCTTATTAACTATGGATGTCATGGATGGAAGTTTAGGTCTTCGATTGAGGCAGTACGAATTCTGCGGGTCAGCTAGTAAATAAATAAAAATGATCTGGCACGTTTCTGGTGCAAATGATATCAATGCCATCTAGACGGGCAACGCTTCGATCTTCATCCTCCAGAGGCGCTAGCCTAATAAAATAAGTAAAAATTAAACAAATCTATAACATTTGCCGTAGGTGTTAAAAATATATGCATGGGAGCCAAGCTTTCAGGAACATATACTTAAGATAAGGAATAAAGAGCTAAAAATTATGAGAACGATGATTTATTATGGTGCTATTTCTGCGTTTGTATGGTTTTGTTCATCCATCACGGTAAGTTATGAACACTACATGCAATATTAAAACTGCTTACAATTTAAAGTTTTCAAATAAAGTCAAGTATTTTGTCATTCTTACAGGTTTCTCTAATGTCATTTGCGTGTTATGTTTTGATAAACGATACAGAAGTTCTCGATGCAAAAAAAACATTTGTAGCCTTGTCTCTGTTTAACGTACTTCGTTGGCCAATGTCTTTTTTGCCTAGCGTTATATCTAACGGGATTCAGGTCAGTAATACGTGTTGTCCGATATGTGATATGTATAAAAATTTATAGTTTATCGATAACCATCAAACATTGTAACCATAATATATACAGGGCGATCTCGATATAAAAAATCGGAAGGGAACAAGTAAATATTCGTTACATCAAGTAATTCGTTAAACTGAGGTTTTTATATTGAGGTTAGGTTCTTCTAAAATCTTATATATAAAATCCTCGTGTCATAATGTTCGTTCCCATACTCCTCCGAAACGGCTTGACCGATCTTTATGAAACTTTATATGCATATTCAGTAGGTCTGAGAATCGGCCAACATCTATTTTTGATACCTCTAAAACGCGAGCGGAGCCGCGGTCATCAGGTAGTTTGTTATAAATAGGTAAAATAATATGTTTCGCTTTTCTGCGACTGATAAGGAACATATAGCAATTTAATCGTTAACAATAGTGACGAGCAGCAGTGTTTACATTAATTTCCATCAAACAACTATTTGTCGAAACCTGTCGAGACAGAATAGGTATTCACATTTTTTTGATAGTTGTAAATTCATTAAAAAGAGGTTGTTCGTAAAAAATGATCGAAATGTAAAGGTATATTTTACATTGACTCTTACGGACAATTCTAGGGGATTACAAAGAATTAGTTATATGGAGGAAGTCGTTTAATGAGGTATTAGAGTTTTTCAACAAGAACTTTGTTTTCTAAAACAAAATAAAACAGAGAATATAGATGAAGGTGATTCAAATTTTTATTGAATTACGAAGAGAAAAGTTTGGCTAGTTATGAATGTAAAATGATATCTGACAAATGTCCACCACGAGCACGCTGACAGATGTCGATTCTTTTGTCAAATAATCACTTGGTAAAATGGCTGACCTATTTCGTTAACACATCACGGATTTTGAGCTTTAAGGATGCAATGGATTCGATTGGCTCCGTATAGACTCTTACTTACCTATGTAAGTAAGAGTCTATACGGAGCCGATCGAAATAAAACCCCACATAAAAATCATTCAGTGGTGTTAAATCACACGATCTGGCTTGCCACTTACCGCTAGACGTGAAATCATGCGATCGGAAAATTTTGATCGTTTGCAACAAATTGATCGTTTCAGTGACTGGGTGACATGTGACACCGTCCTGTACATTTTGTACCGAGCCTATCGTCTCAAATTTAGTGACCAAATTCTTAATAGCGGTCTCAGAAGGACGATTATGTTGTACGAACATATCAAGAATTTTACGAAATGTAACAGAACCACCGTTTTCACAGTTGTAATTTTAATTAGTAATTCTATTTTCGAGCGAAATTGAATTCATTGTAACAATTGCCAAAGCATCTACTGCGAATACGTCAAACAACTAAATGACAAAACCGTCGTGCCGTTGGTGTTGCCCAAATTGAAAAACAAAATTATTGTTGAAAACCCCGTTTATTATGGTTGCACTGTATGTCGCCGAGTATAACCCATAATATATATATATAGTTTAAGCCATAGCCATAATAATAACTATCTTGTAAATATAATAAATATCTTTGTAATTTTTGACAGACTTATGTGAGCCTCAAAAGGTTGACTAACTTCATGAATTCTGAGGAATTAGACGTTCATATGGTCGAGCATAATCCTAATGAACGTAAGTATACTCTAGCCTTCGTTCAACGTTATGCGGCGTTTTAGCCTTCTCTTTTTTATCTTAAAAGATTTAGCGTAGGAGAAATTACGGCTTAGTTATTTATACAGGTATTTTAACATATTCATTTTGCATAACAGTAGTATCCTTCGTAGTTTCAACTTTAGAATTTAATGAACTTTTTGATTTAGCAGTATCTACATACTTACTTATTATAATACATATTCATGTTTCAAAATCAACCTTTCAGTAGTTCTTGTATGTTTCCTATTTCATAATGATTCACAATTTGATAATGAGTTTTATTAAGTATAATTTATTTAAGAATTATGATAAGTAAATTATAAAACATTACCTATATTAAGTACCTTAGTTCTTCCGCGAGATTCAACTATTTCATGAACTCTTTATCTCAGCGGATCAGATTGTGGCGGAAAATGGATACTTTTCGTGGAACGGCGTGGACTCGGAGCCGACATTGACAAATCTGAACTTGCGCATTCCGCACGGTTCCCTCGTGGCCGTCGTCGGCGCCGTCGGTTCGGGCAAGAGCTCACTGCTCGCCGCACTACTCGGCGAAATGGACAAAGTTTCCGGGCGCGTTAATGTTAAAGGTAATCTTTTAAATGCAAAATGCCTGCCTCTTAAAATAAATTTTCGGACCTCTTAGTCCCAAACTAAGCAGAACTTGTATTATGGGTACTAAGAAAACTGATATCGTCAACTGATATCGAAAAATGAGTAGAAATATACAAAAATTGGAGACTTTAAATTGTTTATCTAAAAATTGTAAACTGTCAAAATTGTGAAAGATTTATAAATATGAATATCACTCACAAAATAGCATAGAACATCTATCTATATTTTGTATCAAATATCACAATGAGAAATGGTCCCACTGGTAAACCCATTTATACGTTTATCAATACAATGAAGTTTGTTGACCACCACGCTTGGATTCTGCTCAAGTTTTCCATCAGGCAAAGTAGTGTCACATTGGCAGCTTTATATCTAATAAAAATTTAGAATCTTTGCTTTAGATTCATTTATACCTACCATTTTCTTCGATCATATTCGTGAACAGTTTTATAAAATTAATTATTCTTTTATCTAACGTGATGTATAAATTGTTGTTTTTGTTTAATAATAAAAAAGTGGACAACAATTATTATCTGCGTAATCTGTGCTCCTTTTAAATAATATAATTAAAGACGTCGAAATCTAACTACACACTGTATGTGACCTTTGAGAAACGCGTATCTGTCTATGTCTATATCTACCTACTATCTACGGGCTAAATTATCGTACATTTGATTTTATTAATAAGAAAAAAATAATTAAGCTAGGATATCATATAGTTACACTAGATTTCGTCCTCGGCTGCGCCCTCGTCTATGTTGGTTATCGCTTTCTCAGGCTTTTGACTATCTGAGTACCGAATTTCATTTCAATCGGTGCAGTAGTTTTTTAAATTTTTATCGTGAACAGACAGACAAACAGACGTGGCGTAGAACTTTAAAATATATAGTGATAAATAATAATCTTGTTTAGTTTATCCAGAGAATAAACATTTGTATTTCTTGATACATTGTAGTGAAGATTATTGATAGATCTCAAGCAAAAGTGTTTCTTAACATCTACTTTTGATAAGTATTAACAAACAATTCACAATGAGAAATCAATAATATTTCTGCAGTCTTACTCCACATATTAATAGTTTATCACAAAAAATTTGCAATATATAGATATATATATATATATATATATATAAATGCAGTATGTATTGATTGAAAATGACCAAGCAGATTATCTGTAATTAAGTGAGCCAGAATTATTGAGGTGCGGAGTTCATAGCAATTTGTAAACATCGGCAAATTAGTTAAATACGTTTTTTCTCATCAGTAGTAGTCATAATTATGTTCTTTTCTCGCTAGGTACTACAGCATACGTTACTCAACAAGCATGGATTCAAAACGCAACAGTGCAAGAAAATATTCTATTCGGAAAGTTACATGACAAAGCTAAATATAATCAAATACTCCAAGCATGTGCATTAAAGACTGATTTAGCTATTCTCCCCGGGGGTGATCAAACGGAAATAGGCGAGAAAGGTATGTCAGTCTTGGTTATAGTAATAAATTCTAACAAAAAATATTCAGCTTTTACTATAATTTGACATGTTTTGAAGGTATAAATTTGTCGGGTGGGCAGAAACAGCGTGTTTCCTTGGCACGTGCAGTCTACTTTGACGCTGACAACTACTTCCTGGATGACCCGCTCAGCGCCGTTGATTCGCATGTTGGAAAACACCTTTTCGACGAGGTATTCCTTTCATATGTATT
This sequence comes from Phragmatobia fuliginosa, assembly GCA_932526445.1. NCBI lineage: Eukaryota > Metazoa > Arthropoda > Insecta > Lepidoptera > Erebidae > Phragmatobia > Phragmatobia fuliginosa. The sequence continues at coordinate 4,951,263 of OW052064.1, read as the reverse complement.
TTTTAAAGTGTAAAAATTTACACCCAGTGTAAATTTTATTTCTCTGGTTCTAGGACTGTTGCTCATTTCAATTTAGTTTAATTTTTAATAATTCCAGATTTAAATTAACCTTGATAATCGTATTACTTTTGATGTTACAAAAATATCATGATGTATGTGCAGGTAATAGGGCCGAATGGTGTACTTAAAAACAAGACACGAGTATGGGTGACACACAACGTGTCGTATTTAGCGCAGACGGATCTGGTTTTGGTGTTACAAGATGGCCAGGTGCGGGAGGCTGGCAAGTACACAGAGTTACTTGAACAAAAGGGTGCTTTTGCTGATTTCTTGCTACATCATCTGAATAATGCTGAACAAAACGCTGAAGGTGAGTTACGGAAACTAAACCAAAAGAGAAATTGAAAAACAATTATTTATGTGCACTCTATTTCACTAAACTTTTATTTCGAATTCAATCGGATTAGTTTTAGTAATATTTTTTGTTCGTAATAACAAATAAGATACAGTAAAAGCTCCTTATTCGCGCTTCCTTCATTCGCGCTTTAACTATTCGCGGATTAAAAAAATGCGACCCAATTCCTATATTCGCGGCAAAAAATTTCTTTATTCGCGGATCTAATAAGTACATACATAATAATAAAAATATTTCAATAGGTATCCAACCCAATATTCTTTGTAAATACCGTAAAATGGACTAATAAAAAAAGTAAAATAGATCTCAGTACAACTTTGCCTAAAGTATGTTGTTGAATGATATCGCCGAGGACTTTGATATAAGCCACCTTCGCCGTGATTAGTTTTTGAGAATGTAAACAAACGGAATGAAAGCAACCTTGTTCCGTATGAATAAAGTATATTGTTAAATGTTGCTGTTCGGTTCGGTACAAAAATTGTGATCGAGTAACACGTTTCTACCGCTCTCTTCCTAATCTATAATGTCAACTAAAAAAAATGAGAAACTTTTCAAACCATTGCCTATTATTTTGTAACCTAGGAACGTATCCCCTATAATCCCATATAAATTACCATTCCGTATTCACGGTTTCTGTATTCGCGGCATATTCATGGAACGTATACCCCGCGAATAAAGAGCTTTTACTGTACAAACAAATAACAAAAGAAAAGGCGACTTTACCAAAATTTTATTCTAAATATAAACCTACAATAAACGTTTATAGACCAGGGTAGAAGCCTCTTAAAATAACAAAAAGTGAACATAAATTATAGTAGGATGAAACACATTGTAAAAGGAGGAGAATAGTATAAAAAATGAAGGAAAAATAAATTACGGGCGATCTGAGGTCGGGAAGGCGGGGTTTTAAGGGAAAAAAATGGCTTATCTCGATTACCGGCAAAACTACAAGTTCTATGGAAAAAAAATACTGGCAAAGTTGTAGGTAATAAAAAGATCTACATATTTTGCATTTACACTTTTTTCACATAACCTCAAATTTTATGTGAAAAATTAAAAAAACCAAGTTCTTGGTTTTTTATTTTTATCTTTTACAAACAAAATTATATTTTAACGAAATTTTGTCAAAACTGAGCTTTTCATGTCCTGAACACACCGTAATTTATTTAATTTGAAATATCTATTTTTTCACCTCACTTTGACTGAATACCGAAAAAAAATCCTAATTTTCAATCGAAAATTCATCCGTCAATATATCAACGTTTTTCAAAAAAATGGGTGTTTTCTATTTGATTAAATCTCTACTTTCCAATAGTGTAAATATACACTCGGTTCCAAAAATAACGGGTCAGTCATACGGGTCAGTCACATAAACCCGAATATCTCCCGAACTACGTATGCCATCCTAATGAAACGAAGACTGTTCAATTGAGAATTTAATTATACAGATAAAAAATAAAATAAAACTTAGTTACACCCACAATATTAATCTTAAATTAAAAAAAAACTAAAGTAGTCATATTTTTCTTAAGATTACATTTTTTTTATGATTGTTTTTTTGCTGTTTTTCATCACCTACTTCATTTAATATTTTGTATTGCCTCCACGTGATGAAGCCTCCAGTGATGAAAAACATCAAAAAAACAATCATAAAAAAAATGTAATCTTAAGAAAAATATGACTACTTTAGTTTTTTTTTAATTTAAGATTAATATTGTGGGTGTAACTAAGTTTTATTTTATTTTTTATCTGTATAATTAAATTCTCAATTGAACAGTCTTCGTTTCATTAGGATGGCATACGTAGTTCGGGAGATATTCGGGTTTATGTGACTGACCCGTTATTTTTGGAACCGGCTATATATACATATATTACCATAGTAAATCTTCTCAGAAAATGCAAAAAATGAAAAAACTCGAATTCGATTTTTTTTAATCGTTATTGAGATATTTATTAAAATTTACACTTTAATTACTTGAAAAACGTAAGATTGCATGTTACAATGATAAACAAAAATATTGCAAATCGAAATATGCTACTAGATATAATTAACAAACTAACAATAAAGTTAATATTTAATAAAACACCTACAATAATATGAGAAAGTTATAGAATCTTCTTATTATATGTGTATATGCCTATTTATTACAATTTTTAGATAATTTAATACCTGAGTGACTTTTGTGACTGAGTGAAATTTTAGGCCATCAAAAGGTATTTCATAGAAAATAACTCAGCCTGCACGTGTAGTTTTATAAACGATGTCGTACACTGCTCACTACTTTAAGATTATTTAATATCTGAGTGACCTATGAAAAATTTTTGGCTATTAAAAGGGTTTTCATAGAGAAGTGGGCTAGGCAGGTCTGGGCCTTACTACATACTTGCTATTTCGTAGCAGCTGTTAAACAGAGCAGTGTACGACATCGTTTATAAAACTACACGTGCAGGCTGAGTTATTTTCTATGAAATACCTTTTGATGGCCTAAAATTTCACTCAGTCACAAAAGTCACTCAGGTATTAAATTATCTAAAAATTGTAATTAATAGGCATATACACATATAATAAGAAGATTCTATAACTTTCTCATATTATTGTAGATGTTTTATTAAATATTAACTTTATTATTTTATTAGTTTGTTAATTAAAGTAGTATATTTCGATTTGCAATATTTTTGTTTATCATTGTAACATGCAATCTTACGTTTTTCGAGTGATTAAAGGGTAAATTTTAATAAATATCTCAATAACGATTAAAAAAAATCGAATTCGAGTTTTTTCATTTTTTGCATTTTCTGAGAAGATTTACTTACTATTGTAATATATATATATGTTTACACCATCGGAAAGTAGAGATTTCATCGAATAGAAAACACCCAATTTTTGTGAAAAACGCTGATATTTTGACGTTGAATTTTCGATTGAAAATTAGGTTTTTTTTCGGTATTCAGTCAAAATGAGGTGAAAAAATAGATATTTCAAATCTCTAAAATGTACGTCATAAAATTAAACCCTTTTTTCTGTGCGGAAATCCCCTAGGATACCACCAGTTGATGGTTATGTCGGACTCGAACCGACCAACACCGCACGCCGTCTCAGGCACCAATGGCCGGGGAACCAGGCGTACCCTACAAAGGAAATCCCTGGATCCCCGACGTACCTCGAGCTTGTAGATGACCTGCTTCATAATAATAGCGCATGGCGCATCCACCCCGGCCTGCTTCTGCTAGGGTGACAGATGGTCTCACCTGTCACCCCCGCGACCTCCGGCGGCGGCGCCTGAGTCGTCTGCGGTACTGGGCCCGTTCCCGGGCCTAGCGGACCGGGAGAGTTCTAAACCTCTTCCGGTCATAACTTGCTCGCACTCAGGCGTTGGCTCATTTCCGATTAGATACAGGTGGTAAAATTAAACCCTGTCTAAAACTGTTATTAATAAAAATAGCGCCTGCCCTTCTTCAAGCTCCAATCTATCTGAATAACAAGTTTAACGGCCTAGCCTCAAGAGCGTAGTAGTAGACGGAAAGATAGAAAAAAATACTTTCAATTTTCAATTTCACTTTCAATTTCAATTAAATAATTTCACTTTCAATTATAAAAAACAATGTAAATGTGATATGAGGAATATATAATTATGTATCTGTGTAATTTTGTATTTCTTTTAGATGATGCCGTCGGGAAGGATCAACACAATTTGTCATCTGGCGCACCTGTACCTGAAACTCCGGGTAATAAATTTTTTTTCTTATTCAAAACTTATAAACACTGCAATACTTTTTATAAAAAAGAACCATGTAACGTAATACATTTATTAGTTTATAATAAATAAATAATAAATATCTCAATGATAGTCGCAAAATATTGCTTATTTTGGAAAGAATACCTCTCGTTAAGTAGGTTTGTGAACTCGTTACTATTGTGGGGCAACATACATACATATTATATTAAACGTTAGGCTACTTCATCATAAAGTACAAATGTCTAAATGTATTTATTATTGTGCCATGTAAGATCTATAACCGTAGTTACTTTGTAATTCACTTGGTCTTAACATTTTTTTTTTATTTGAGATCCTTTTACAAGTTACTCTAAGAGTACTCTAAATATCTAAACGGCTTGCACGGAATGTGTGTTCCATGTGATAAACTTTAAAGGAAAACGATGACTGCATAAAAAACTATTTAATTTAGGAATTATAGATGCCTAACTTGCGATGCGCTTACTTGGAAAACTTCGCACTTGTAAATCTCTTCAATGTAATTTTAAATTCATTTGCCATTGTGGGTGACTATGAAGCCCTATTCCTGGCGTGGTCTGACCTGCACTTTGCCCATTTTTGGTATACTTATGATGTTGTATACGGACAAAGGGTATATAGAGGAGTGCAGAAAGCTCATTAAAAAAAATTGTGATATATGAATTTCGTTTGTGTGTGTGTTGAAAGCATTGTGCATGTAATTGAAATAAACATTAAAATATTATGTTACTAGGTAATCAAATCAAATTAAAAAAAGAAGAATTACATGCAGACGAAGAAGATAAAGAATACGACGAACTTATCAAAGCAGAACGAGCAGAAACTGGAACAGTTAGTATACTTAGTATTGAACAAATAAATAGCATTGCTAAAGAAGGAAAACTTGAAACAAACTGTATGCCATCTCATTTTGCCAGCGGCAGCGTGGTATAGTAGGCCAAAACCTCCTTGGACGGACATATGGCTAGCAGCGGACTGTTTAAGTTTATGTTGTTGATATTTTAACAGATCATTTTATTTCAACTATAAATGAAAAACCAAATATGAATACCTTAGCAGCTTTACAAATGAATATAAAGATGCTTTACAAACATGGAAAAATAACATATCAAATTCAAAAATCCCTTTTATAGAGCATGAAAAACGACAGTTTGTTCACGAACTAGAATTTTGTCACATTCATGTTTATAACTTTTTACTTTAGATTTATGACTTTGCCGAGTAGTTTGTTTCTTGTATATCTATTCTTTTTTTTAGGTAAAATGGTCAGTTTATAAACATTACTTTTTGAATGTCGGCATTATGGCATCTGTGATAAGTATCATGACATATGGGTTGGTACAATGCCTGCAAATTATTGCCAACTTCTGGCTCGTTCGATGGACCAATGATGAAAATATGGTGAGTTTGTATCTAATTTAGTCTTGCTTTATAAAGTGAATAACATTACTTCCATTAACACGTTCAAGCAAACATACAATCAAAATAAATAAACAAACTATCTTTATTAAAATTGCATACTATATGTGTCGTTACTTCTCAAAATGCTCTAACGCTCTTAATAAATTTTCCCACTATTAGTCTAGTCAACAAGTTCAAAAACGTGAAAAATAGAGATAAAGGTCCTAAAAATATGAGCGATGGCTCATTCGATTCGGAATCACCTCTAGAAAAATGTTTTTGAAGGATTTTGGTGCAGGTTAAAAATTGCAATTGTTATTAACAAAATATGATATTTCGTTTTTTGTTAATAACTCGAAAAATATTAACATTTAAGCAATTTTGAAAAAAGCTCGTTAAAGAGGAGGAAATTTCCAATAAAAAAGTCCTAACTCTCGAAAAATTTGAGATTTTTAATTTTTCAATAGTTATAAAAAATCATAATTAACAAATTAATAAACTTTAATGAAAATAAACCGCAGGATCTTTTAAAGTACATATATCAAAAGGGCTCCACGAAGTTTAAAATTTATAGGCCAATTATTTATACCTTTCATCCCATTGTTTATGCCCATGGAGATTGAGAAAAAATTGGTTAGTTACAATTGAATAACTTTTTGAAAAATGGTGATTAAACTTTTTTTTTTTCAGGGCTCGATTCTTTCAAGTGTTAAGAAGATACTAGAATTTTTTCAAATTTTTAAAATCACATTTTATGTTATAAAAAAATTAGTTTTATTGCTGAACTCTCTTTAGCGGCGGCGGGCGCATGCCGTAACTGCCGCGCGGAGCCCTATTTTCAACGTCTAATTAAAATTATAAATAATGGAGATAGAATTTCGGGAGTTAGGACTTTTTTATTGGAAATTTCCTCCTCTTTAACGAGCTTTTTTCAAAATTGCTTAAATGTTAATATTTTTCGAGTTATTAACAAAAAACGAAATATCATTTTTTTTTCATCTTATTTTGTTAATAACAATTGCAATTTTTAACCTGCACCAAAATCCTTCAAAAACATTTTTCTAGAGGTGATTCCGAATCGAATGAGCCATCGCTCATATTTTTAGGACCTTTATCTCTATTTTTCACGTTTTTGAACTTGTTGACTAGACTATATGCTCTCTCCTAAGCTAACTTATAATCCCTACTAATATTATAAATGCGAAAGTAACTGTCTGTCTGTTACGCTTTCACGCCTAAACCACAGAACCGATTTTGATTAAATTTGGTATGAAGATAGAACTGAACTTGGGAAAGGACATAGGATACTTTTTACCGCGATAACCGACATACACGCGGGTGGAGCCGCGGGCGAAAGCTAGTATTAAATATAAGCAAATTGTACTGTCAACATCTATAAAGTTCAACTTCGACTCAACTCACCATAGATCTTATCTGACAGACTTCCCCTTTGCTTTTCTACAATTGATAACCTACACCATTTTTGTAACATAACATCTGATACAGTGGTAATTTTCTTACCTCATGATATCTTGTTTACATCTCCGTGTATCCGCGTCGTTCTTTCTATTCTTCTTTTTTTACTAATTTCTTTATTTTAAAAATATCTCTTTTTTCCTCTCGTCTTTTTTATGTCTTTTTACTCTTGTATTTCGAACCGGCAAATTAATTTAATCTAATTATCACCGGTCAATGGGCGCGACGCGCGACTTCATACTATACTAGAATAATCGCTTCATGCGTCTATTATTTCTATTCATCTTATTCTATGACTAAATAATTGGTTGGTTTGGTTTTTTTCATTTTTCTACTCAAATGTCTGATTTTAGCTCGTGAACGGTACGGTGGACAAGAATTTACGAGACTATTACCTTGGAGTGTATGGTGGCATAGGCTTAATTCACGGTAAGTTTTTTAAACAGTTTATATAAAATACCGTATTATATTAAACTTGATATTTACATATATTAGTACTAAAACTAAAATCCATTTTATAAATATGATTTTATACAAAATAAAAACAAAAACTTAGTAAATATCTACCGTGCGCTATTATGGGCAGCAAAAGTAGATGGGTTGGTCTTTCCACAACTAAAGTTAATAGTAAGGTTAAATTCTAATAGGATACAAGTGAGTAAAGTCGATTATGTTTAGGTACACGACCTAAAATTTATAACGTAAAAAGACAATTCGTGAGAGTCAAAATAAATATATTCGTTAGACTTAATAGTTTACAATCTTTATATATATATATAATTATGATTTTAATGGGCATGGCAAAATATCTATTGCCACTATCAAAATCGTGCGTTTTGACAAACCTCCACTGAACATATAGTTAGGCATCTTATAATGATGCATGCGCAAGAATCTAAACTATTTGCGTGAATACTTGACCCACAGGTTGTTCGTGTAAACCGTGTGGCAGTAAACAGTGCAAATGGTAACCTTGTACATATTATCTCGATTATTTGTCTTTAAAGGCGACTAAGTACTCATTTCGTCTTATCTGACGATCTATGACGAAAAGAGTATCTTAACTTTTCTCGATACATTTGCATGATTAAATACCAAGATGCATCATCTTAGACACAAAATTAGGATTCATTTGGCAATATGAAACCACTTCATTACCTTAATAATAGAATTTATTTTATTACGTTTTTTAAACTGTCCTAGCTTATTATACTCTCCTCACACAATATCCTGTAGTCTGAATCTAATTTATTACTTTCTCTTTCAACTCATTTTATTAAGCAAATCTGAGTTTGTTTGTTTTGTTTATTCGTTGCTCTGACATAATTTACTTATTAACTCAATACATAAAAGTACATCAGGTAGCTTTAATTAAAAAAAAACATTATTCAAGACAGATGGTAACAAACCATTTACGCGAATACGCGAAGTGAATATAATAATACGAAAACTAAATAATTATAATCATTCGCTAAATGACAATATTATTATTATATTTGAACGATGTACTTTGTGAAAGAAAGATAATATTTCTAGATTGCATTGCATTGCTACGGCGTCTATTTTTTCGTAGTAGAACAATGTAACAGCTTTCATTCATTGTCGACTGATTGGAAATGTCTAGGTTTAGAGGTTGGGTACAAGATCACATGACGAAGGTTTTACAATATTTTTTCATATGCTTGAGCTTAGTATGCAATAGTTATGTGTTTCGTATTAGTAAACCTACGGGGACGTGTTATTCGATTTTTATTTTTTGTAGGTCAATTAACTAACCCTTGCTTTTGAATAAATAGCTATTTTCCTGAAGCAACTAACTTTCTCTGTAGTATAGTTGAATGTGATTTACTTTCCCAAACATTTTATTAAAATTTAAATTAGATTTCATATTTTATTATAAACTAAAGCTAAAAAGTTAAAAAGAAACTCACACTTAGTAAATATGCTATGTAACTTAACCTTAAGTGCTATAAGACGTTTAATTTTATATAACAATATCTGTCGGCATGGTGTATTTCTGTATTTACACGGTGACCCCTTAATCTTGGATTCTACTCATGCTTTCCATCAGGCATAGTAGAGTCACTGGTAGGCTATAAAACTAAATTTAAAAAAAGCATCTCTTTTATCTGCATCTTTCTTAGTTATTCATTTTTCTATGAGATTTTGTAAATACTTTAATTTATTATTATAGTATGATATTTTTTTACAGTGACGATATCAATAGTGGTGGATTTATTACCATTCTTAGCATGCTGGAGGGCTGCTAAAATTCTTCACGAAACATTGTTAAACAATTTGTTACGAGCTCCGTTGCATTTCTTTGAAGTAACCCCAGTCGGTAGAATAATCTCAAGGTTTTCTAAAGACGTCGATGCTGTTGATAGTGCTATTCCTTGGCAACTTGCCGGTGTTATTATCTGTACCTTTGAGGTAATTAATCACCTAACCTAGATTAGTATTGCTAATACTATACTTAATTTACAAAATATTTGTTTGTGCTCTAGGAATTTGTGTCCCACTGAAATGTGTATCGCAAAAGAAACAGAACGTTTTGGCCTCATTGCAAACTTCTTATTTATAAACTTATTATTATCTTGAACAGTCTATGCTATGCTAAAACTGATATTAAAATAATGCACAGAAAATATTATATCAGATTTATTATACTATAATTATTTAATCATTGACACCTAAGTCATAAGCATGGAATTAGTGTGACTTATGTGATCTCAATTGTTAAGTGCAACCCCAACCCGCAATCGGCCAGTGTGGGGACGTATGGTCTAACTAAACCCTCGCCTGAGGAGACCCTAGTCCAGAAGTGAGACGTCGATATGAGTTGTCGATGATGTGATCCCAGTTGATAAATATCATCAGCAAAATAACTATAAAATCCGAGCTTTCATTCTTCGCACGCATTTATTGTTGATTTATGATTTAATAAGTATATTAAAAACGTTGAGGAAAAGAAATGTTATTTTTTTAGTGTAGTGACTCCCTGTGATAAAAGTATCAACGGGGTTTGCGTGGGGCCATATTTTTAAAAAAAAATTTTGAGCTTCCTCGCGATAGGTCAATAAGCCACGTGTTAGGCAAAAGCTGATACTATTAATAAAAATAATTTAAACAGCGACTTATTTAAACATTATAATTTTTTTAAATATGGATATTGGATTATTTTTTAATTGTTTTTAGGTTTTGGGGACAATATTCGTAATCAGTTACTCAACTCCCATATTTTTGAGTGTAGTAGTGCCCATTGCAATAGTATACATAGCCATACAAAGGTTCTACGTGCCGACGTCTCGACAACTCATGAGGATTATGTCTGTGGCCCGCTCACCCATCTTTTCACATTTCAATGAAAGCATTTTGGGTGCTTCTAGTATTCGTGCTTTTGGAGTTAAGGACAGGTGAGCTAAAAATATATTTATGTATCATAAGTACGTTCATTGATCAAAGTATTAGTAATGTAAAGATATTATTATTGCTAGGTCTCATTTCAGTGTGCTTTAGTAATTTATCTTACGTAAATACACTGACTCTTAAACTCGAGTAATGATGACATGTACTCCTATCTGATTTTGGTCACAGCGGCCAGTCTCTACGGAGATCAGCCAACTACGCAGGATACATTGTGCACGAGCGTGTGTGCAAACAGGTGCACTCTCTGTTCCCTCACTCTCACTATCCGATGAGATGGCTATCTGCCCGACCGGGGTGAGATCAGGCGCCGGACTGAGACTTACACTCAGGGACCGGTTTTACTTGCTCTCCGAGAAGTTACGACATCAACTTTCAAACTCCGGATAATTTTAAGACATTTCTGTAATCAGAAAAACTTAATAACACCTTTTTGTCTCAACGCTGGAATCAAACCCGAGACCTTTTGATTGGCGATCGTTTAAGATAAAAAATAGAACTCTCAATTATTTGTTTTGTTGTAGATTCGAGAAAGAATCTCAAGAAAGGGTTGATCATTACCAAGCAATCTCCTACTTGAGGTCCGTTGCAGATAGATGGCTCGGGGTCCGACTCCAAGTAGTCGGCAGTCTAATCATATTCTTCGCAGCATTATTTGCGGTCCTTGGTCGAGGTACTATCAGTCCAGGTCTTGCAGGTCTATCGGTTAGCTACACGTTGGAGGTATAGTTTTAAATTTACTTCTTAAATAAATTGATCTCAAAAGGATTTTTATTTACGATATTTTTTTTACATTACAGATTACGCAAATTTTATTTTATTTAGTCCTTGGCATATCTATCATTGAAACTGACATTGTAGCTGTGGAACGCATGAAAGAGTATGCTGAAACTGAACAAGTAAGTCAACACTAGATTAGATCGTGATTAACTCTTCGTTGATAGCACCTGATGATACGAACATAAATATTCTCAGGAAGCAGACTGGGTAGTGCCCAATGGTCCTCGATCTACGTGGCCGGAAACTGGCTCAGTAAGATTTGAAGGTCTAACTATGGCATACCGAATAGGAGCAGAACCCGCTCTACGTGATGTAACGTGTACTGTAGAAGCTGGGGATAAGATCGGAATCGTTGGTCGGACCGGTGCGGGCAAGTCCACGCTTACACTCGGACTTTTCAGGTTGGCATATGGACACTTGTTCTTCTCCTGCCAGCACAATATAGTCTTAACTAATACTATGTCTGTCACACAGGATAGTAGAGGCAGTAGCAGGTCGCATCCTCATCGATGGGCTGGACATCGCTAAGATGGGACTACATCAATTGCGATCGCGAATAACCATCATACCTCAAGACCCGGTGCTGTTTGCAGGAACATTGCGAATGAATTTAGATCCATTTTCAACGCATTCGGATAGTGAGATTTGGCATGCGCTGGAGCTCGCACATTTAAAACCGTTTGTGCTGGGTGAGTAATAACTAGGGCTCGGAATAGGTAGTTTAATTTTATGTACTTGCGATTTTGTGACATCAATAGTATGGATATGCCTGTGAAATCCCGGGGAACTTACTATTTTCAGAGATTGTAAAAACTATATGCCCTTGCCTTCAGAGCCAGTTATAACTCGATGGGGTACATGGCTAGAAGCTGCTTTTTACTATAAAAAATATTTTAATGAAATATCACATATTCTTTCTTTATTTCATGATGAAGAAGTACAATCTATAAAGAAAGCGAAAGAAGTATTGCAAAATCCTAACCTTCGACGTGATCTAACCTTTATTGAAGAACATTTTGGAATAATCAGTATTGCAAATTTTATGTTATGGTTTATCCATGTTATGCTTACGTTGACTTTATTTCTGCAAGTACATAAAATTAAACTACCTATTCCGACCCCTAGTAATAACTATAGGAAGGTGTGATTTGTCCCAAAGGTTCCATTAAAATACGATAATTTGTGACTCAAAAGACGACCTCTTTTGTTTTGCAACCCTGGTATAGGTAGAACTATATCTAGTCCAGAAGGAAATCCCCTCCCTGGACTCCTTCCAATACAAAGGCGCAGAGAGGGTCACACCGTGTGGTTTTAGTCGGTTCGAGTCCGACACACCACCCCGCCGTAACCCCCGACGGGGTGACGGTCCGCGGGGTTTTCCACACGTAAAAAAAAAAAAAAAAAAAGGTAGAACTATATCTATAGATTAGATTGATACATAAGTAAAGTGTATGCTGATATAAAAATCTGTGGTTCCATGCTAATATTATAAACTCTTAACTCTGCCTGTCTATCTGTTACGTTTTCATGTCTAAACCGCTGCACCGGTTTCAAGGATATTTAAAAAGGACCTACTTTGACTCTTGAGGAAGGACATAAGCTAATTTTTACGGCGATAACCGACAACACGTGGGTGGAGCCGCGGGCAAAATCTAGTTGACTTTAAATTTCAAACTCATAATATTACCGTATCCTGTTTATAAACAGTGTTTTTTTTTATATATTTAAGTCTACCAAAGTGACTACTCTGCCTGATGGAAAGCATGATTAGAATCCAGGAGTAGGGGTCACCTGAATACATACATAGTGACATCAATGCATCATATCATGGTGGCTTGGTCAGATGTTTTTCCATCATTTCCCCGGCCTCAGGAAGTCGGGAGAATGATTCAGAATGATTGGGTCTTTGGAAATACGACAGCAAGAATCTTGTCATTCTTTTTTCGCGGGTAATGCTTTTCGCACCATACCCTCCGTGGGGAAGACGAAAGGCGTGTGTGGGACTCCCGGCGAACCGGTCTACCCACTAAACCCCGCGGCGGCCTACCTCGGCAGTCGGGAGGAGCTCCAGGAACGCATCAGCGACATCTGAAGTCCCCCCTACCCCCATGATTGGGATACATCTCACGGTAATCAATAAGTTACCCTTGGGGCAGGACGATATCGCGCCTCTCGCCCTTTACACAGTGAAAGGCGGGACACCGACCCACCTTAGACGACACCCCCGGCCGCACAGGGGTGTCAGCTGTCACAGGTCGTTTGCAGCGGTCACATCTCCCCAACATGTGGCCGCAGCCGCAGGCACGATTGGGGAGCTAGCGACCTCTGCCGCGTCCCCTTCGCCGCCTCCTTCGAGCGGGATCGGCCCTTTCTCGATCCCGCTCTGCGGACTCCTTCTGGAGCATAACGTTCTCACAGAAGGAGACCGCGGCTTCCCATCCCTCGCCACTCGCCAGCATTGCCGCGATTAATGGTGGCGGTGACAGGTTTCGTCCGATCTGTCCGATCAGGCCTCGACGCTCGGACTCACCGAAGCAACCATGCCCGGTGAGTATCTGAGTCAATCGATAGGTGACACAGTCGGTCCTCTTTACCTCTGTTGAGCCGCTTAAGAGACCATCACCATGGCTCTATTACCTATAATAATGTATTTTCAGGTCTGCAATCAGGGTTGCGATATGAAGTATTAGAAAGCGGCGAGAACTTGTCGGTAGGACAGCGGCAACTTGTTTGCCTGGCACGAGCGCTTCTGCGTAAGACATCACTGCTCGTGCTAGACGAGGCCACCGCAGCTGTTGACCTGGACACGGATGACTTGATCCAGGTAAGAGCGTGTTTAATTAATAATATCCCCATGCCGAGATAACTTGACTGCCTTGTTGGTCTAGTGGTTAGCGTATTCGGCTGCTGATCAAGAGGTCTCGGGGTTCGGTTCCCGGGTCGGATTTATTTCGGAGTCTGGGTGTTTTCTGTGTGTTTACAAAAAAAAGTATTTTTATGTTTTTATATCACTTGTTTACCCATAGTACAATCTCTGCTTAGTTTGGGACTAGATGATGGTGTGTGTAAGATGTCCGTTTTTTTTTACTTATATACTACATAGCTTTCACAATGTCTCGTGTGTTATAGAAAACCATTCGCACCGAGTTTGCATCGTGTACTGTTATTACCATCGCTCATCGGCTCAACACCATTCTGGATTCCACAAAGGTTATGGTGCTAGATAAAGGTCGCCTCATGGAATTCGCACCTCCGAGTGAGCTACTTCAAGACAAGAATTCTATGTTTTATAGTTTAGCCAAAGATGCCGACCTAGTAAATTAAGTCTTTTCTGTATAAGTATAGATCAAGAATAGTAATTATAGGAGCTATTAATTCTAAATGTTATGCAAATAAGTTTTAATTGAGATGAACCGTATTTTAATTTTAATAAAAAATTGTTATCATTTTAATTTCATTGGTCTTCCTGGTTCATTTCTTTTATTAATTTGAAACCTAAACTGCCCTAATTTAGGATTCAAATTTAGCTCTATTAGAGAAGAAAATAGATAAAATTCCAATATTAATATTATGAACATAATATTGGAGTACTATTATATCGGTGTGGTGACATATTAAGAATACAGAGTGTCACCACCCCTATTCATCCCGCGGGTGTCGTAAAAGGCGACTAAGGGATAAACTACGCAAGACAACATCAATGCAAAGAGAAAGAAAACTTGAAACCAACCCTATACCAACCCGTCTGGCCAGCGTGGTATAGTAGGCCAAAACCTCCTTTTCAAGGAGAGGCCGATGTCCAGCAGTGGACTGTTAAAGGCTGTTGATGATGATGATGATGATGATGATCTTTAAACGTGATAAATTGTGTAGAGCGCAACTATTATTAAGTAACATACTTTATTTTTAATTAATTTTCACTATGTAGTTATGTCAATACGATATTGCAAAAAAACGGATGGCGGGCAAACAAATAAATGTATTTTTAACTGTCACTTATATTACTGTCTTTACAATGGCCAGTTTAAAAAATGTTAGGACTGAATAGTATTTATTATCACCGTATGTGTTTTGGCCTACTATACCAGTAGGCCAAAACCTCCTTTCTAAGGAGAGGCCTATGTCCAGCAGTGGACTGTTAAAGACTGTTGATGATGATGATTATGTATTCTGTGATATTGGCACGGGCAGCCCAAACGATTAATAACATTTCAAACATTGTCATCGGAAACAGGATAATTAATATTATAAATTATAATATTTTTATTAATTAAATAAAAAAAAATATTAAAAAAAATATAATTTCAATTGAAAATGATAAGTAATTAATTTTCATTTTTTAATTCTTCTACTCATTTCATAAATATTTCCTTAAAATATTTTCTTAAAATAATTTTTCATTTCCCTTCCTTTCGCATGAATTATTAACAAAGGTTGACCTTTTGAAATTGGTCTTTTATATACGCTTTTTTCTTATCATCACTCCAAGATTTCCTAATAGTCTGAGATGTACGAGCATATATATGATATCTCGTATGTAAGCAAGACATCCATTTAGATTTTTTTTTTCTGTTTCACGAAATTCACGTATTTTACTGAGGTATTCCATTCGTTTAAGACTTACTTCATGCTTTTTCATAAGAACTTTGATAGTTTAGCTTTTAATGATTTTACTGTACTGCAGTTCATTAAATCGTAAGTGAAAATCATACACCATTCTTCGTACAACATCATAATCAAAATCATCCATACCAAACGAAATTTTTTGGTCTGCCTTTTCGGGATATTGAATTTAATTGCAGTAAAATCTGTTTCAAACTTCCTTTAATATATTGTTCAAAGTTCTTCTTGAAATAGTCAAATACTTCTTTATCTTCATGATTTTTGAATTTTACGGCTTCAGTTATAAAATATTAATACACTTTGTAGACAATTCCGCGTGGCAGTCCGTGACTAACTGGCTTCCCTCTTTTTTCTAAAGATGCCACAGTACAATTCTAAATCATTTAAATGTGGGTGTGTACAATTCTGAACAGGACGCGATCGTACTCCACCGCATTTGTCGAACGACTGACAAAACGTAACACATGTATTGTGCGAAAGGGACAGTGCTCCACTAAGCAGAAATTAGACGAATGTCTTTTTCTAGAGGTCGATGTGCATTATTTCTTGCCCAGTACTGTAATATCTAAGTTCATATGGAAGTGAATAATATTATATTTTATGAAATAATATATAAACGGAATAAGACTTTAAATACTGTTACTAAATATTATAGCAAATAACTGTCGATACATTTCTTTGACTTTCCTATTTTCTTGAGGCTTGTAAATAATATATAACAATATGTGTCTATAGATTTTGTTATGTGTGTTGGTGTTTATCTGATTACGAAGGAGTTGACGAACTTTTACATCGATATGCCACTGTGCTATTTTCATAATATTTCTCACTGAAAGAAATGTAAATGATGACCTAATGTTGTAACATTAAAATACATTGATTGAAAATAAAGGAGTTTAATTAAATGTTAAACCTGTATCATTTCATTACCGACATACAAACTTTAGTTTATACCATGTCTCGATATATAAACGTACTTACAGTTAAAAATGCTTCGATATAAATAACAACATCAAATCACCTAAAACAATTAATAATTAATGTGCAGTGTATAAGAATTGCAAATATAAATAAAAAGTAATGAGTAAGTACTTAAAGGTAATAACTTCACAAAAGTAAGAGACAACTACAATAAACACACGCTACAGGTACAGACTATATCTATCCATCTAGAATTAAAATGCTGAACGAGAGTCACTGAAGAGTTAAAGGACTACAAAGAACATTGATACGGTTTATCACACATTTAATTATAGTATATTAATACAATTCTTGCGGTGGAGTGACGTGACAATGACAGCTCTTTATAGACAATTGGAAATAGTTCTTATTAGATATCACTGCTCACGCAATTCGTTCTACTTTACTATAACAGTCACTATTACATGGATGTTAAAATCTATATCTATACAAATACAAAAAAAAAAAATTTCATTACACATTACCGTTTTTACCATAAGGCCCAGTGCGGTGACTAAGGAACCCTATTCAATGCGTGGGCGTTGAATAGGGTTCCTAAGTCACCCATAATGGTACGTGGATTTAAAATAGTATCTATTAGATACTTGTCATGTTTACTTATTAATGCGAAAATGTTGTCTGAAGTTTTCCAAGAAAGCGCATTTTACAAGTTAGGCCTCTATAACTCCCGAATAAACAAAGTCATCTAAGCCGCTTCAGATTTTTTGAGCTAGACGTTAGCTTTTAGAGGGGTCAAAGATGCTTCCACTTATTCCACTTTAAAGTGGAATAAGTGGATTCCATTCCACTTTAAAGTGGAATAACTCGCAAACGGATACGTAAATAAAAAAATCGTCTTAGCAACCTCTTAATGTTTCTGAAGGTCTATCTAATGGTACCCCACATTTTTCATCCTACAAATATCCATACCCAAAATATCGAAGCCACCCAGCAATTAAATCGTTTTCAATAATCATGAAGGTGAGGTTATTTAGCCGTTATTGGCTCATCGTGCTCCGTAGTTTATTTTTAACACGTTTTATTGTAGATAAAGATCGTTAACCACTGTTGTTGCTGATCCTCACCGACGAATAAATGGGCAAAGAAATTTCAGCGATCGGGAAACAAGATTGTAAGGAAGAATTTTACAAAATTTTAATTTTACAGTAACTTTATGACGTGCCTTTTGGCCATTGATACGTAGAAGCAGAAAATAAGCATAATAAGATATATAATAAAGCCTACATCAATCAATATGGCATGGTCGTTGCTTCTAGAAATAGAGGCTTTGCAAGCTCGTAGTAGTAACAAGCAAAACAAAATGATCAAGCTGATCGCTAGGGAGATCACAGTACCTACATGTGCGGAGAAGATAATAAGTCATTAAAGTGCACGCGAGCTCATGCTCTATGACTAAGTAATCAACAATTTAATATAACCTTTATATATCCCACTATTTTTAAACTTATTTAAAGGGAAACTAGTAATACCTAATAATATCTGACAGTTAAAAAAACTTATGGAATTTTCCCGAAAACATTTACCTAATGTTTGTTTTAGTTTAACTTAATCTTGGTACTGCTAGTTTATTTTTATATTTTTATCGTCATTGTAAAATAGTATTACTCAATAATAAACCTATTGCAGTCACCTATGTATAAATATAACAGAATATAATATAATAGGAGAGGCTATATAATAGATTTTTTGTATTATTAAAATACACAATCTTACTTTGATTTTATTTTTCCAAATCATTTTTTTATTACAGTCTGCCAAAATGACTACCTACTCTGCCTGATGGAAAGCATGAGTAGAATCAAGTGTCCGACCGAAACTTTGGCTCCGGCCACCTTCGGCCATAAAACACACCTTCCAAGCCGTTGCACGAATGAAAGAGAGAGTCATGGATTTGACGTATGTGAAGAGGACTCCATCATCACCGGTCCGTTGTAGTCCACTGTTGGACAAAGGATTCACACGTTCTTGAAATTAAGCGAAAGTAAGACAAAAATATAAAAATTGAATATTTCAATTAATTACCCTATTAACGTTCACATGCATTTAGTGCAAAGCTGTTAATATGAAATTACAGACACTTCAATTTTATTTAGTTTATATAAATAGATAAAAATGTTTGTTTATAAAAAACACTGTATAACGTACGTACTGATAAAAATAAATACCAAACCATATCATACCACATTGAATATTGAGAACCTCCTCCTATTTGAAGTCGGTTAATAAGAAAAAACCTTCATATTAAAGTGAGAGTTTCCGTAATGACATCGAAGAACTTTACACTCAACTTAAAAATAGTGCTTATCCCTGTTTCAGCCAGCACGCAACCGATGTGCTTAATTCAAACGTTGCAGCATTGTTGCGCTTGCGTTACAATAATCAGTCAAAATACTCAGAATCGATGGAAACATCGACACCAACAGACGTGTGTAATCGATATTCGTTTGTTTCATTTCATCACTGAAGATAACATTGCCAGTGTTGATTTATATTTCTGTTTCACATAACATTCAAAATAAATAAATTTGTATATAACAATACTGTTAAAGCACTTTTTATAACAGTATTATCTCTTTGTTAGCGTAGAGTACACGCCGCTCGCAGTCACAATATTATGACGAGTTAGTATACGTATTTGCAGTGTGAAGTCTGTACTTGTGCGTTAAAGGCCATCGCATGTGTGAATTTAGTGTCGAATAAGAATAACTGAATAGTCCAATGGATTATTTTTGTGGATCCCCCTATTGGGTACGTATTTAATATTACCATACAAATCTTTTAATTTTAAAATATTTAATTACAATTACAGTGGTAATATTCATGATTTATTTTAATGAGTTATGATGAAGTATTGTTTTTTCATGCAAAAGGTTAGATATAAACTAACATACAACATATAATACTAACCAATAGGTCAGTGTTGTCCCGTAATTTTATGAGGAAGTTGATAGATGATGCAGATAATAATAATATTTATTATTCCATAGTTTATGACACGTCTTTCCCATTGTGTGCGGAATCATTAGAGAGGTCTTCAAAAACATTGAGAGGTCGCTAATTCTATTATAGAAATACATGATGGTAGTCCATGTGCTGAACTGTAAAGGAAAACTATAGCGACTTAAAAACTAACTTAACTTCAACTTTGTTAGCTCAGGATTTATAGAAAATACATATATATGATACCTACTTCCCACAAAAATAACGGAATAGGTAATTAGAAAATAAAACAATTATCTATTGGATATCATTTTTAAATACATGTGCCATTATGGGTGACTACGGAACCTATCCTATGCGTGGGCTGACACGCACTTGACAGTTTTTTTGTTAAACAAACGAATCAGAGGTCAGACAAAAACTAAAATCGTTATATCATTGTGCCAAAATGTTATTTACATAATTTTTATAAACTCAGGTTAAGTTCATCAATTAAACAATCTGTTGTAAATGATCGGGTATTAATAAATGACTTTTAGCGATTCATTAAAGACATTATACCTAACAACATGAAAAATATGTATAAACATAAATATTTATGAAAATCCATAGGATTTTTAATCTGTCAGACACATGCCTTTAAATTGGTTTGCCGTATGCCAATAGTTTGGGCTAAGGCTACCCGTGCCAATAGATGATCAAAATATTGTAATTTAAAAAAAGTTAATATTTATTGTACTTATAAATTGTCGCAAAACAACACAATCAAGATGTCGTCGACTGATCTGCTGCTGCGAAGTTTAGAATTTGTAGCAAATATGCTAATAGCGATTACATCAGATAAGACAATTATCGATTAATGCGAATGTAATTTATTTTGGTGGTAACATCTTGAGACAAAAGTCCAAGTTTCAGGTTATGAATTAGGCGTAGTATTGCTGCATTTCGGGCATCTTTATTTTTATAGTCTTTTAACCGCACATTCAACAATACTTCCTCCGCTTCATATAGTTCTAAAAACCTAATAGTGTCACGTTCTCTCCACTTTTTTTTAGTTGTCGCCATTTTGTTTTCTTATAAATGATCCGAGTGAGCTCAAAAAATAGAGCAGAGTCCGAGTCTACTCGGATTAGATGCCGGCGTCCGAGTACGCTCGGATTAGGTGTTTACATAATACGAGTACCGTCCGAGTAGACATCCGAGTGCACTCGGTCCGAGCCAACTCTTATTGTGAAAACGCGGCTTTACTAGCTGAGCCCTGGCCATAGCTAGTCTAAAAAAGTTACGGCTTACACCACAAGATATCTGCCAATGAAAGTACCGTCAAAATCCGTCCATCCATTCCAGAACTTAGCCGGAACAAACAAAGAAACAGACAGATATAAATTAAAAAATGTATATATATATATACACATTTACTGAAATACTGTTAATTTGAAATTACAAACATACTCTCCAATTTTATTTATTTGTTTGATACGAAAGTCGAAACAAAATATAAATTTAATATAACTCATTTTACGAGTTCATTCAAACTCAATAGACCACACACATGTCTCACAAGTCCACCCAGAGTGCTATTTCTGTCACACACTTTAAATTAATGTATTGTTATCTTCTTCAACAACAACAATAAGTTAAAAGGCATAATTATGCCGCTTAAGGACATGCATTTAAATATCAACGCTATTTTTATAGAAATAGAGATAAAAATAGATTAACTGTTCATCCGTTTTAACAGTGGCTATGTGTATGCGGAATTAAGCGTTGATTCCACGATTCTACCACAATTTCTCTAAATTGTAGTATATAAGATGTACAACATCTTATATACTACAATTAGGAGTGATTGATCTAAAAGATGTATATTCTGTCAAAATGCGAAATCACTCTTTAAATCTTTGTATTTGAAAATACGTCTTTAACTCACTACGATAAGGTTGATTTTACTCACATGGAATGATGAAAACTAAGAGATCAGATACGTAGATCGTTTTGACTCAATATTATAGAGGAGACCCGAGCCCAGCAGTGGGACATTATGGGTTGTGACTAACCTTTCTTTGGGATATTAATGATTTTCCAAAAAAAAATATTAATTACAACTAAAGCCATGTAATTGAATGCTACTGTCACTTCAAAAATAAGCGTCAATTATATTACGGAACGTAAAAGTTTTCTGAAGTTGAGGTAAAGACAGTCTTCGCTAAGTCTGGAAAATTAAGTCCTTATCTACAAGTGTATCCTCAAACCTATCTGGACTTATGGTATTCAGCTCTGGGGATCAGCTAGCCACTCAAATATTGAAATCCTCCAACGATACCAGAACAAAGTTCTTAAAGTTTTGATCAATGCGCCATGGTTCACGCGTAACACGGAAGTCCATAAGTATCTGGACATCCCGACAGTAAGAGAGGAAATGGAGAGTTTCTCTGTGTCATATAAACAACGCCTTGAGCGATTCACCAATCATCTGGCTACACAGCTCATAAACACCAACAACTGCCTATCTCGGCTGAAGAGAATGCGATTTGCGTCAATATAGAACCGTAAAGGGGAAAAATAATAAAAGAGTTAACACATCACAGGATGTGCACTCTCCAAGACGTCTAAAATCACAACAACCAATCTGATTAAAGCCGATGGGCTGATAGTAGATTACTTTGTTGAGGATGTAGGTATATAATTGACCGGCGTTCCCATTGAGAGGCCACATTGGCATTTTAAACTTTTGAATCCACCAGGTTTCAGTTCTCAAACAAATGTAAATTTTGTAACTAATTTGTAAAAGCAGGATCTCAAGAGTGACAATCGGTCAAAGGTGGTCCCTCAATCGTGACTGACAGACATCCATATCTTGTAAGCTAGTTCATATTTACAACTGCTGTAAATTACTAGTTTTAGTAAAATAATTGTAAATACTGATTCACTAATTGTCTACGTTGCTTCTTCACTATATAAAAAGATATAGCATGAAGAAGGTGGTGACTGGTGGTGAAACTGGCCTTGTGGTGCTCGATTGAGGAATCGTGCACCACAAGGTCAGTTTGAGTGGAAACCACAATGAAATTTTGAATGATATATGGTTCTAGCGTTAGTAAAGGTAATAGAACGATTGTAAATATAACCTCTAATTTGTAAAAGAAGTCTTTTAATATTTTTTACAATGATACTTTTTTTATAATAGCATTATTTATGTAGCGTTTCAATTGAGGGACCACATTCATTACAGGTGGTCCCTCAATTGAAACGCTTATCAACAAAAAATGAGAAATTACAAATAATATGGACGATATACATATAGATAATTACTGCAGTCTATACTAGTAGTATATTTTACTGAAGACTACTTACTATACTTAAAACAGTAATTCTCGGTTAAGTATGTTAAAAACTAGCGACTGCTTCAAGTATTTTTTCATATTTGGAATCATCTAACAAATTTAAAATTAGAAAAAGCCCTGCTTATGACGTAGGTATTATTTAAAAATATTAAAAAAATACTATTTGATAAAAAAAAAACAATTTTATAGTTTTGACAAAATTGTCCTAGTCTCTTAATGTTGGACAAAATTTTATTTTAGTAAAAAAATATACCATTTACCTATTTAATTCACCTAATGAACCAAACTGCGTGAATCTATCTATATTTAATTTTAGTTCTCTAACGTCGATGAATATAATAGCCAGAAAAGAAAATTAAACGCTAATAAAAATATTTAAAAATCATTTATATATTTGAACGGAACTTTTTCTAAACTGAACTAAAAAATTGTTTTTTAATTGTAGACTTTAATTTGATTGTTTATAGTTCATTTTTCGATATCTCAGATACTGGCTACTCCTGTCAAAACGTTTAAAGAGAGTCACTGGTTCTGGTTCTGGATTCTCTTGTTGACATCACCAAATTTAAGTCGATTTAAATTTGTTGTTGGATGTTATACTTTAATCTCATTGACTTACAGGCCATTTTTAAATATCGCTCGCATGTATGTTTATTTCAGAAATTATAATTATAATTATGTATATTTCATGTTTTATTTATTTAAAAGTTCATCGGAGACACACTTTGTTAATTACTTACAAACCTTTGACAAATATCTATCAACAATTGTACCCGATTATCAAAATAATTTTCCCACATAGGTATATAGGTATGCCACTTAAGGTATGCCACATATGACATGGTAATTTACATAATTGTAATTTTGATTGATAAATCAACAGAAATTAAGGAATTTCTACTTAAAGAGTTTGCTTTGGTTTAGTCGGCATGTATTTACATGACGACTCATTTTGGTGCGTTTCGTCTAGTTTAACGTTACTGCTAAACTCGTCTTCGTGTTTTGACAGGAATAGCTACGATTTCAGATATCGAAAAATGAACTGTCAACCAATGAACGACTAATAATAATCTATTATATTCCACACATAAGATCTTCACTAGCTAATGTCCTTTGTATATATACGAGAAGTTATTTAAATTGACATCTTCGTCATTTTCATCATTGGATGACTCTGCGTTTAAACATAACTGGCCACAGCAATGTCTCAAAACTTTTGAACATCATAATCCAATTTTTTGCTTCCACATTTCCCGCCACAACTTTTTGTACAATTACAAAATATTATATTCAGTAAATCATCGGTTGCTGGTGGCAATAAAGTTGTTATTGGCTGCAGTATATTATAAAAAAATTTTAAAATGACATCTATGGACCTCCAAGCAACAGATCGTGAGATTTTCTCACGAGATATAATATATATAGCCGGCACAATATCAATGTCCATTATTGACATCATCATAGCAACGCCGTAATTAAGTTGTATATAGAAATTCGGTTCACTAGGAATGTTTCCTCAGGTAAAATTAATTTATTCAAAACATCGTCTTCTTATTTTTAACATTTTCAAAGTTAATAACTATTACTTGCGTTTTTGCAGTTTCATGGTCATGTATAGAATGAACTTTCCATACCTTATAATAATATCTACTTTTAGTGTGTGTTACACACGTACTCATTATTTTTTTATTAATACCTCTTGTAACTAGTAAATAAATTAACCCCTACTACATAAAATACTGCCTTGCTGGTCTAGCAGTTAGCATCATCAATCATCATCAACAGCCTTTAACAGTCCACTGCTGGACATAGGCTTCTCTTTTGAAAGGAGGTTTTGGCCTACTATATCACCCTGGCCATAAGGGTTGGTAAAGGGTGTGTTTCAAGTTTTCCTTCTCTTGGCAGTGATGTTAGCTGCTTATTTTGTTCCATTAGTCGCCTCTTACGACACCCATGGAATGAATTGACACTTTGTATTCTTAGTCCAGTCCGTCACCACACGGACATTATTAGTTAAGCAGTTATCATAAACGACTGCTAATCAAGAGGTTTTCAGTTTGATTCCCGGGTCAGACAAAATATTTGTATGACCTGCAAATATTTATTTCGGAATTTGGGTGTTTCCTAAAGAAAGAAATTGCCGATTGGCACTGAAAAATTGAAATTAATTTTTTTTTTCATTTAACATTTTTATTCGGCATTATAAGTTCGGCACAGTAGACATCTGCCATTATTGCTTGACCAGAACGGAGAAAGTTATAGAGAATAACAACAGTAACCATTACCTTTTTATTGGTAAGCTTTGCTTTAGAATATTGTTGTTCCGTTTGACCTGGGGTCAGCCGTTGCATTTTTCGTTTACAGTTATCGTAAAGAATCCACTTTTCATTATATGTCACAATTCGATCCAATATTCCTTAATTTCTGTATCGATTCAACAAGGCAACACAAGTTTCAACACGCGTTTCTTTCTGCAGATCAGTCAAATCATGAGGCACCCATTTTTCATATTTTTTTATTGGTTTGACGCAAATGATTCAATATTGTTGGTACCTTACCAACGATATTGACCAATTTACGACAAACGTTAAACCATGCCGCTAATTCCTGGGTAGTTTGGCTCGGATCGGCTTCCACCATTTCTTTCACGTCATTGTTATTCACATGTGTGATTCGTTCTTCAAATCAAAAATTCCATCACGAACGCGATTAAACCAAAATCGCTTGGTGCATTCATTAGCAGTCCCCTCTCCAAACGCAACATTGATATTGCGAGCTGTTTCTGCAGCGTTAGTTCCGCGTCGGAACTCGTATTCAAAAATCACTTAAATTTTCGAAGTATCCATCTTTTTCGTCTAAGCTAAGTAAAAAAAACAACTGATAGTCGATAATCGTGTTGCACATTTTTTAAAAGCTGAACCTTATAGGTACGATTTGAAAAAAGTTTCACTCAAATATCTCAAACCATGAAGGTTCTATGTCAATTCGAAGTATCTATTACCTTAAGACGATAATTTTATATTTTAACCTCTATTATATATATATTCACAAAAAATTTATAAATGTATTTGTATCAGTTGTTAAGTATCCGTAGTACAACCTCTGTTTAGTGTGGGACTAGATGATATGGTGTGTCTGAGGATATACTGCAGTATCTATTATCTATTATAAAATCTTTGAAAAAGCCATACTAATGCAATTAGAAACACATTTTAATTCTAATAATCTACTGCATAGTGAACAATATGGATTCACAAAGGGTCGCTCAACAGTAGACGCAGGCTCTAAACTACTTAAACATATATATAGTGCCTGGGAAAACTCGCAGGACGCCATTGGTGTTTTCTGCGATCTCTCAAAAGCATTTGATTGTGTGATGCATAGTACACTTCTGCTGAAACTTAGGCATTATGGCATAACAGGTACAGCGCTTAATCTTGTTGCTTCTTATCTTAGTGAGCGAATACAGTATGTTGATATTAATGGAATAAGGTCCTCCGGATCACCAGTGAGTATGGGCGTGCCACAAGGCTCAATTCTGGGCCCTTTTTTATTTTTGGTGTATATAATCGATTTGCCATTTTTTACTAGTAAGTTATGCGATATTGTTCTATTTGCTGATGACACTTCTCTTATATTCAAAACCAATCGCAAAAACGATTACTCTGACGAAGTAAATAGGTCCCTCGCATTAGTCCTTGACTGGTTTACATCAAATAACTTGCTTTTGAATTCTAAAAAAACCAAATGTATTAAGTTTAGTTTGCCAAATGTAAGGAATATCAGTACAAATCTAGTTTTAAACAATGAAGTTATTAATTTTGTTGATTCAACGGTTTTTTTGGGAATTACTTTAGATAGTAAGTTACAGTGGGGCGCCCAAATATCGTGTCTCGCAGGGAAACTCAGTTCTGCAGCGTATGCTGTCAGCAAAGTCAGACAGCTTACGGATGTGGAAACAGCAAGGCTAGTATATTTCGGTTATTTCCACAGCGTCATGTCGTATGGCATTCTGCTATGGGGCAAGGCAGCTGATATTCAAACAATTTTCATTCTCCAAAAACGTGCAGTGCGTGCGATTTACAAACTAGGTGCACGAGTTTCCCTTAGAGAAAAGTTTAAAGAGATAGGCATTATGACAGTTGCATCACAATATATATTTGCAAACATTATGTTTATAAAACAAAATATGCATTTATATCACAGGAATAGTGACGTTCACTCGGTGAACACGAGACATAAGCATAAATTAGTAGGTCAATATCATAGGCTACATAAAACGCATAATTCATTTATGGGTCTTTCCGTGCGATTTTTTAATAGGTTACCAGCTAGTGTTATGAGTCTATCAGTGGAAAAGTTTAAAAATGTAGTCAAAACTTATCTTATACGTAAAGGTTATTATACAATTGACGAATTTTTAAATGATAAAGAAAAATGGATTTGACTACTTGCTCCTTATCATTTTATTCTACTCATGTGAATGTTGTTATCACATTGTATAAGAACATGATTTTACTTTTGTAAGTAAAGATTCTACGTGACTAATAAAGGCCATTCTTCTCTTTCTTTTGATCTTATAATTAATATTTTATATTTAATCTTTCGTTACCAGTAATTTGGCCAATATTTGAGCACATATAGTTTTTACCTTTGTTGTAAGTAGATGCTCCTACTATGTTGTACCCACTGAGGCTGTTGTTTTTTTTTTTTTTTTTAAATTAGCATAAGTTCTAATTTTTAATCACTATAATTTGCATCATTCATCGTTTTAACTCAGTCGAGATAACACGCATCGCTCGTCGGACTGTTATCGCAGGGTGCATAAACTCCGGGGTGGCTTTCTCGTAAATCTCAAATTATGTTTTCGTGTGCACGTTGCGGTAAAAATGCGAACGACGGTACTACCTGTTGCTTGTGTAAGCGTCAGTTTGACTTCGCATGTGCTGGCATAACTGAAATTGGCTTCCGAAAACTAGGAGATCGCAAAACCACTTGGCGATGTACTGATTGTAAATCTGTCTCATCCCCGGGAATGTCTTCTAATCAGCAAGTATCTCAGCAATTGAGTGAAATGCGATCAACGCTTGATAGCATAATGGGGCAGCTGGAGCCCCTGGCAGCACTGGTGGAAGAAGTGAAAAGCATCAAACAAGATGTCTGTGACCTAAAAGTCTCCGTTGAATATGCGCAAAAAACTGCTGAGGAATCTTTGACAAAGTTTGATTTATTGCAATCCAGGGTCTCGAGTGTTGAAGAAACTGTCAACATATTTCATACTGTTAAGGCGGACTTGGACAAGTTCAAGGAGGATCTGCAGGAGAAAGAGCAATGGGCCCGTGCCAACAACGTTGAGATTAAAGGTGTGCCGCTCACAAAGTCTGAGAACCTCTGCGATATAGTGGGAAGGATCGGTAACATTATTCGGTGCTCTGTGCGCAAAGAGGACATAAACTATATAGCGCGCATCCCCAGTCTTAAATCAGACTCTCCTAAAACCATTATAATGGCTTTGAATAATCGTTACACTAAAGAGGAGTTTGTGGCAGCTGCTCGTAAACACAAAGGAGTTGTCATCTCTGACCTGGGCTTTCAGAGTGAGGGGAAAGTGTTCGTGAACGACCACCTGACTCTCTACAACAAGTCACTTTTGAAAAGAGTGAAGGATATGGCCACCGAAAACAAATTCAAATATGTATGGGTAAAGCACTGTAAAATTCTGGTAAGAAAGTCTGACACATCACCTATTTTCAGAGTAAGAACAGAAAAGGATATTATTAGGTTTTTTCAGAAACAAAAATAATTTATTTTGCTTTTATACAATATATATCTTAGGAACTTGCTTGATACTTACAATATTTTTTAAATGTTATTTCATACTGTGTTATTGTAATTGTTGCGACCGAAGATTGGGTCAGCCTGGTTGTTTTGTATTGCTCGCTCCTCGCTATTGTCATCCAATGACGATTATAAGTGATTTTGCTTTATTGACGTTTCTTAGTCTTAACTTAATACCGTTAGGGTTCATTCTCCATTGCAGCTATCATACTAATAGTCAATATTTTATTTTTACTAAATATGTTAACATTGTACAGAAACTGGTTTTTGCGGCTATCGAGTTACTTTACTTTCATAATAGTGTATTGTGTGGTTTGTTATTAATTGTAACTACCTTATATTTTCGGAATCTTAACACTTTGTTTTTCGTTACTTATAGTAAACTTCCGCTAGTAATTATTACTGCTCTGTACTTCCGAAATCTTAGAAACAGTATTGTCTTTCGTGATAATCGCATCTTGCTAGTAACAAAGAATATCTTATACTTATACTTACGAAATTCGAACATTTTAATGATCAAATTTTTAGACGTATATGAACGGGGATACTTAACCCTAGGCCTTTTACTCCTCTGCTTACCCACAGTTGAAACAAATATCATAACCCATGTTAGCACAGCTTAATATCTTTTATCAGAATGCTCGAGGTCTGCGTACCAAAACTAGCTTTTTTAAGAGAAACGTTATTCTTAATAACTTTGATATAATATCTATAACTGAGTCTTGGCTGTTAGACGGTATTGCTGACCGCGAACTTTTCGATGACCGATATATTGTTTATAGACGTGATCGTGATTATTTGAGTACCTCACAGAAATATGGTGGAGGCGTCATTTTGGCTGTGAACCGTAGGTTCGCTTCCGTTGAGCAGCCGACTTGGCGCTCGGCAGCTGAGGACATATGGGTTTTAGTGACGTTTCGTTCAGATAGTAGCATTGTTAAACTACATGTATGTACCCTATATTTATGTAACCAAAGTGGAGGTAACTCAATAAATGCTCAGTTAGTAAACTTCTCTGATAGGCTTGGCATTAATTTTCATTCCAGCCCTAATGATATATTTTTGGTACTTGGTGACTTTAACATGCCATCTGTCACCTGGCTACCAGTAGGTGGTAGTATGATGGAGCCCACGGGTAATTTTAATGAAAGTCAAACAAATTTCTTTGATGTATTATTAGAATCTAACCTTCATCAATATAATTATCTAAAAAATATAAATAATAGGATCTTAGATCTTGTGTTGTGTAATATCAATGTGGAAGTGAAGCACTGCGATCACCCACTTGTTCAAGAGGATCCACATCATAAGTCGATCTGTATCCAATTAGAACTGCCTACTTATAATTTACTTTCACAAAATAAAAGAAAAATTTTCAACTACAGGGCTGGTGACTATGACCAAATTAACTCAGATCTTTCTAAAACTAATTGGAATGAGATTTTAGCTAAAGGCTCAATTGACGACGTCACAAATGTCTTTTATAGGTGCTTATGGAATCTTCGGGATGCGCACATACCTCAAAAATTATTGCTTAGCAATAATTTTCCTGTGTGGTACAATTCATCTCTCAAAAAAGTTTTAAAAGAAAAATATAAATACTACGTTAAATACAAGAAATATAACAACCTAGAAGATTACGTTACCTATTCGTTGCTCCGTAAACGCGCATCAAAATTAGAAGACGAATGTTATCAGTCGTACCTAGCTCGAGTTGAGGATTCTGTTGTTGTTAACCCCCGTATGTTCTGGAGATACGTTAAATCGCTCAATAAACCCTCACATGCTCTTCCATCTATTATGAATCTCGACAGTACTTATGCGGATACTGGTGAAACTGTGTGTAACTTGTTTTCACAATATTTTCAATCTACTTTCCTTGACGCCTCAGTGGATAGTAGTACAATGCATTCAGACCTTTCTAACTATCAACACCCTAGCATTATTAATATTAGCAACATTCATATTACTCCAGAAAAAATTGAACTACAATTAAAATCTCTCAATCTGAGTAAGGGAGCTGGCCCTGATAGTATACCTCCGTTTTTCATTAAACAATGCGCTCCAAACCTTGTATTACCTTTATATATAATCTTTTCACGGTCCCTAAAAGAGGGTGTGGTGCCTGCTATTTGGAAGTCCGCCTTTATTACACCCATTCATAAAAAAGGAGATAGGTCAAACATTAAAAACTATAGACCAATTTCTAAGCTTTGTATATTTGCTAAAATATTTGAAAGAATTGTGTACGATCAGGTATACATTGCGTTACAATCCTTTTTTATCCCTGAACAACATGGATTTTTGAAGCGAAGATCAACTGTATCCAATTTACTAGTATTTAATGACTTCACAACCTCACATATGGAATCTGGGGGTCAAGTGCATGCTGTGTTTACCGATTTTAGCAAGGCGTTCGATCGTATCGATCATTCGCTCCTTCTGCAGAAGTTGAATAACGCTGGAATACACGGTAACTTATTCAGGTGGTTTTCTTCATATATTGCAAATAGATCTCAGGCTGTTGCGATTAACGGTTTCACGTCTGCTTGGATGCCGATCCCTTCTGGTGTTCCTCAGGGTTCCCTGTTAGGGCCTCTGCTCTTTATTATTTTTATTAACGACATTGGTTCATGCCTAGAACACGCGAGTTTTCTTTCCTATGCAGACGATACAAAAATATTTATGGCGATCAATAGTCCTTCTGATTGCGAGCTGCTGCAGAATGATCTAAATAATTTCGAAAAATATTGTAAAATAAATAAGTTAGACTTAAATGTATCCAAGTGTTATGCAATTAATTTTACCCGTAAAATCAATCCCATAAAATTTTGCTACACCATTAGTAATGTACCGCTTGGTTACGTGGATTCAATTAAGGATTTAGGCGTCATACACGATTCTAAACTGATATACGATAAACATATTGACTTCATCGTGAAAAAAGCTAACAAAACCTTAGGTTTTATCATTAGATCTACATCAAACTTTAAAAATATTAAACCCAATAAAATACTGTATTGTACACTGGTGCGCAGTATCCTCGAGTATGCGTCTGAGGTTCATAGCCCGCATTATGCTGTATATGTTGATCGTATCGAGTCCGTCCAAAAGAAGTTCTTGAGATATTTGCAGTATAAGTGTAAGACTATTCTAGATCGTGGATATGTTGCAAGATGTAAGAAGTATCACTTTTTACCTTTAGCGAATAGACGTACTGTTTCGGATATCATAACCTTGCTAAAAATCATAAACGGAGACATAGATTGCTCGATTCTTCTCGAGAAAATTAATATTAGAGTACCACATAATTTACGTGTTAGACACAATCCACCCCTAGCAGTACCTCGAACAAAAACTAACTATCGCAAAAATTCATTTGTTATTAGAGCGAGTAAATCTGTCAATGAAATGCATAAATTTAGCGGCGAGTTTGAGCTTTTTAGATCTAAGCCTTCATTTGTCAAAAAGCATATGATTCAACATTTCCTAAGCCCGATCCCAGGATCGTAACCATTTATTAGTTTCTCTTTTTATTTATTTTTGGTTTTGACACATTTCTATTCCCAACCCAAAAGGAATAATGTCTGTTATGTTTTGTTGCTTTTCTTATGCATGTTACTTCTGTTTCTTTTTCATTACTATTCGTAGCGTTGTTAATGTTTTGTATCTAATTGCGAGTACCTGTAAATGGCTTTGTTGTTAACTATGTTTAATGTTTATTTTATAATATTTAAGCTGTTGGTATTCCGAATAAAATAAAATAAAAATAAAAATAAATAAAATCAGTCCTCTAACATGGTGTATAGTATATTAGTGGCAGCACCTTACCCCCATATCAGGTTTATAAACATTAAAACTATGTAAACATTGGCGATTTGAAAGGAGTGGCCGCGAGTTTTTATTGGCATGTTCTTTTCTCCGGCTCTACCTATTGTTTGCGAACATGGCATAAATGTACATGTAGAATCTTGACCTGTCACAAGAGATGTATTGCATCCTAAGTGAATAAAGAATTTTGAATTTGAATTTGAATTTGAATTTGAATATTACTTCCAAATTATTTGTAATTTGTAATTATTTGCTGATAAGCATTTCAATTGAGGAACCATCTATAATTAATAAAAAAATATTGTAAGGCTACTTTTACAAATTAGAGGTTAAATTTGAATTCGTTCTATTACTTTTACTAACGCTAGAACCAAAATATTATTCCAAATTTCATTGTGGTTTCCACTCAAACTGACCTTGTGGTGCACGATCGTTTCTTCTATCTTTCTAAATAGTGAAGACGCAAAGTAGATAATTAGTGAATCAGTATTTACAATTATTTTACTGAAACTAGTAAGTTATAGCAGTTGTAAATATGAACTAGTTTATAAGATATGGATGTCTGTCAGTTACGATAACTCTTCAGATCCTGCTTTTACAAATTAGTTACTAAATTTACAATTGTTTGAGAACTTTTACTGAAACCTTGTCGATTCAAATATTTAAAATTCCAATGTGGTCCCTCAGTGGGAATTCAGGCAGATAATTGTTACCATGTTGTTGTGTTGTGTAATGGAAACAAGTCGTAAACGAAAGCCTACGAGGTAAACAGCTT
This sequence comes from Phragmatobia fuliginosa, assembly GCA_932526445.1. Classification (NCBI taxonomy): domain Eukaryota; kingdom Metazoa; phylum Arthropoda; class Insecta; order Lepidoptera; family Erebidae; genus Phragmatobia; species Phragmatobia fuliginosa. Next base: position 4,917,678 of record OW052064.1, on the reverse strand, counting down.
TTATAAGCATTCTGCACATCCATCCTAGCATAATAATCTACAGTAAACATAGTATTAAGTTATATATTAACGTAATAACATTTTATTGACAAATGGCTTAATATAATAATAATATTCTCATTTGCATGACCTCGCTACGGATTGTGATAATGTAAATATGTGCGAATAGGTCTTAACTCTTCCTACACATCACGTAATACATTCAGAAGTGTATTTTCTGTCTTTATTTTTGATATGGTATGAGATCATTTCAGTAGTTGTTGAAAAGTCCGTGATAGACTACTGTGAACGTATTTGAATATTACCTATCAAAATTCTAAATCTTGAGGTATTGAACGGTCACATACGGTGATAATAAATACTTTTCAGTCCTAACCTTTTTTAAACTGGCCATTGTAAAGACAGTAATATAAGTGACAGTTAAAAATACATTTATTTGTTTTCCCGCCATCCGTTTCTTTTGCAATATCGTATGACTTATCTACATAGTGAAAATAATTTAAAAATAAAGTATGTTATTTAATAAAAGTTGCACTCTACACAATTTATCACGTTTTAAGATCAAACATCGTAAGGATCGTCATAATTATTTTGTCTTAGCATTAATTCTACTGAGACCTGAGAACCTAAATCGATAACAAGGACAAGTACTCGACGTTCTTTTATGTAAGTAGGTACCTAGGTACCATGCCTATTTGAGTCTTTTGCAAAATAATGCACTCTCTCTTAGTACCTAGTTACACATTTAATTTTAGTGAATATTAAGCGTATAAAATTCAACTTCTTGTGGTTTATCATTAAAAAAATTAAGTTTATAACATGTTACATTTACAAGTTTTGTTTTCTTACATTATACGGTTAAAATTCTGTTGAGTAGCGGAAATTTCTATAGACAGCACGATCTCAGTAGCTATGGTTCACAATGATATTATAAAAAAAGGTAGATATCGCACTATCGCGCGAATATTGTTGCGGACAAATGTAGACAATCGTCGTGATTTCATTTAGTCGGCTAATAGAAGCTAGCGAATAAACACGTTGTAAGAGCGTTTCCGTGAAGTGCTTATTATTACCAAAATGCCGAGCTGTGTGTTAAGACGGTGTAAAAACTATGGTTCCAAAGTAAATAAAAAGGAAGAGTTACATACCACGGGTAAGTATTTATAAGTAACTACGTAATATTTGTATTTTGTCACTGTTTTGTTTCCCATTTACCGAAATTATTAAATGATATCCAGTAATAATAAAGAAGCGTTAAAAAAGGACAGAGGATAAGATTGTAACTGAAGTGTGACAAGGACTATTAACGGCCTATTAGATTAAATCAAACAGAAGGGATGACAAGTGGTGATGTGTTTAGTTGTCATTGTCTTTCAGTTAATATGATGATTATATTATTTGGCAATAATAGTGTTAAAATGTATGTTGGTAAAAAGACAGTGTATATTGTTTTGTATTTTCCAGATTTCCAAATGATGATCTTACGAGAATGAAATGTTTGAGAAACACCACGCAGCCCACACAATATGTATTTCGGAGAAGGCAAAGGCCCTAACAAAAACCCTTTGCCGACAAATATATGTTGATGTAAAACATCTATAGCGAATAATTTGAATAACTATATAACCTTCTTCATCAACAACCCATAACGTCCCACTGCTGGGCTCAGGTCTCCTCTCAAGAGAGGGTTAAGGCCATACGTCCCCACGCTGGCCGAGTGCGGGTTGGGGACAGGCAAGACACGTTGTGGCTACGTAATCTTGCTGTTGGATGTTTTTAAGCCGCCCGAAGGCCTCCAACTAAGCTTCACGACTGCTATCTTAATCTTGAGCGCTCATAGCCGAGTGGCCTTAGGTGATTGGAAACAATCACCAAGGGTAAGCAACTACGGCGCGGTCGGACCTAGATGGGTGACCGTTTGTGGCATTATATGTAATGAGCGTTTCCGTGATTCGGAGGTCACGTTAAGCAGTCGGTCCCGGTTGTTATCATAAGATAACCTTCTTTATCTGTACAAATTTTTCTGTGTTCTTATATTGTTATTGAAACTAAATCGATAATAATTTTCTTCATTGTTTTATTAATACTACATTCATTTTTTACGACACTCATTACGATACCAATTGGTACTTTTAGCAAATGGCGATATTGTCATATCTGTATCAATTTTAACGAGTTAATCCATAATTTTACTACGAACCTCAAAGTGCAACTCGCAAGAGATAGCTATCTCTTTCTTTACCATGCATTCCGTATTATCTTATGCATTCGTAATCCAAATGATGTATGTATACACCTTTAAATAAGTACGTCATGTCATACCGCAACAATATTGAACGCCGTTTAGTATGAAAGTAACCTATCTTTCTTTATAATATCATTGATGGTTCACATATTTCTGAATATTACTTTCTGAGTTCTAAGACAATCTGAGAAGACATTGTGCCTGAGTGTACTTTACAGAGCATTCAGTTTACATTAAGATAAGTTGTTTTAGAGACTATTTTCTATAATAACCTCGTAATAAACGTTTCCTTATTTAAATAAGATAGGAACAAACCACTAATTATATTCTCTAATACAGTCTGCTGTTGTCATGAATAATTTAATATTAGCACCCTGTATCTATTTATTTTTATTTATTTAAATCTTTATGCTAAAATACAGCAAAGGCGGACTTAATGCCATAGGCATTTTCTCCCAGTCGACCTTAGGGCGATGCAGAGCCAGACATGGTAGATGCACTGAAATTAAAATTGTAATTTTAAAAGAAAAATATATATATACATATATTATATACGCATATTAAACATATATTATAAATGTTTACATTTATACATACATAAAATACATAATATATACATACATACAATACAATTTAAAAATACACAGTCTCTGTATCACTATATTATAATTTTAGAAGAGGAGATTTCAAAATTATGATGATTCTGACAATGAGTTTAGATAGTGTTTCCGCAATAGGTATTTGAAACTTTGTCGTGTTTTTGCCATCCTGATCTCAAGAGGGAGCGCGTTCCATAGCAGTACAGATTGTATTAGAAAAGTGGAGTGTACGAAATCAGAGCGGTGGGTGGGACAGTGAAGAAGTAGATTATTTGAAGACCTGAGGTTTTTAGAGTGGTTTGTACCTAAATATTGAAGTTGAGTGGTTAAATAGAAAGGAGAAGTTGGAGAAAAGAGTAAAGAGTATAGGGTTGTTAAAGCTCGAAACTGTCTGCGTATGCGAATTGGAAACCAATTTAATTGGGAGCGTTGCTGAGATACGTGATCATATTTGCGTAAATTGAAAACGAATCGAATGCAATTGTTGAGAAGACGGTCAAGCTTATTGAGCAGATCTGCATTCAGGTCAAAGTAGCACATATCACCATAGTCAATTATTGGGAATATAAGGGTCTGAACAAGCATTACCTTAGTTTTCAATGGAAGAAAATTCTTAAGCCTATTAAGGGCGCGCAAAGAGCCTGTGACTTTCTGACAAACCGATGCAACGGTTTACGATAATTAATTTTTACTTTCTTCTATCTGAATCTCTTTTTGGGCTGTATTCGTGATGGAAAGTGGTTACCAGAATCTTTAAACGGATACAACACAATACAATAGCCTGTTAACCTATTGGGTCATTTCTTCGATTCATTTTGTCAAGGGTCATAATGTTCCAACGATACTGCCTTTGACAATAATGACGGTTAATTTTATTGTTCTGGTAAGTGGTTAAGAATTCACACATTTTTGTTTGTTTTGAAATGACAACGCAGATGACAGTGAATTAACGTTATTTTCAATTATATTACACAATGCTATTTTGGTAACTACTTATTAATATTTCTGTCATTTTTGAATGTGTGTGTGCCTTTTAGCAAACTAGTACACAGCTCACGCATTTGCCCACATCATTTCGTTACAGTTTCATTGACCTTTTATTTGGGCTAAAGTGTGACCTTGATGTGAGTACATAATATGTACGTAATTATCATTACCGGTCTACCCAAGGCCCGGCCGTTGATTTCATGTTCATATTTTTAAATATATGAATATCTTTCCTTACTCGGCAATGACCTATAATTATATTGCTTACTTTTTTATACAGTTTTTAACAATATCTGCGCAGTGATAATATATACGACTGCTGTGCTGGAGAGGCTTCGGGTTCGATTCTCGGGTCCCCTAGCTGTACCGATGTTTATATGATCTGCTAATATTAAATTTATTTATTAAACTTAATATGTATTTATAAATTTAAATATACTCTTTTGCAAAAAAACAGGCACTTGTGCAAAGAACTATTTTATAGTTACTATTTGTTTTTTTGACAATTTTAGGTATTGTTATCCTCAGAATTTTATAAATTAATTAGGAAGGAATAGTATTCATCAGTTTTATCATAAAATTTTGATTAAATTATTGAGAAATAATGTTTAAGCTCAAAACACTATTATTGTACCTGCTCGCTAAATAAAAATGAAACTCGTTGATTTCTTTGATTTTATTGAATACATTTAAAGCAGATAAAATTTAGTATTGAGTGTGACCCCTCTTGTTGAAAGTCGTTGATTTCTTTGATTTTATTGAATACATTTAAAGCAGATAAAAGTTTAGTATTGAGTGTGACCCCCTCTTGTTGAAATCACGGCTTGCATTCGTCTGGGCATGCTAGCGAGTATATCTTTTATGGTTTCTAAAGGAAAGGAGGATGGTCTGCGGAGCCGGCTGCACTGATCTCACTCGTCACTTTAGAACTGAGGTCCACATAAGAAGATTTGCGATTTCTCAACGCTTGACTAACTAGAAAACGATACTACATGTCAACTACATGTCTTTCTACCAGAACCAGGGAACCAGGCCTTCTCTTGACGGAACCGGTCTCTTGATAGCGCTGCTAGGTCCTTTGAACTGTCGACCGACTCACATTTAGCCTCTGAGCCACGTAGCATTGGCTGCAACCTTCTTCAAGCAGCGCAATGATTTTGCTCGCTTTTATTAACTTATCTACCATTTTCGAGATTGCTAAACAGCAATAACAATACTTTTTGGTCAAGGACATCAGATAATTTAATAAAAATTGACAAACAGTTAATTAGAGTCGATATTAACTACAGGGAATTCGCGCCACAAAATGTAGATTTAAGTAGTTTTCTTTGAAAACCAGGCTCAGTCAAAAGTTTGAATTTGGAAGGTACTCTTAAAAACATTATGGCACTTTTATAACTGGCCAGTAACATGTTCAAATGATTAAACTCTTTTTTGTATTTTATTTTTTTCAGCCAGGAAGAAAATCGAAACCGCCCGTTTGTTTTTTGCAAATGAGTGTATAGTGAATATGTATTTATAAAAAAGTATATGTGTATTATCTATTACCTAGCCATAGTACAAGCTTATTATTATATTATTATTTGCTTAATTTGGGACAAGATGTCGTTGTGTATCAGACATGTGTGAAATTTTTATTACTTATTTATAGTATGAATATGAAGCTTACGCTGTCTGTTCGCTTAGATATTTTAAAGTACGCAACGGATATTAATGTAAATTCAAAAGGATGACAATATAATATAAATGAGGATAATTTATATGTGTACAATCCGAGATCTGTCAAACGAGTGTTATGAATTACTAGATCCGTCAAACGGTGTTAGCTGGTTATTGTTTTAAATTGCGAGTACCACCGCGCAGCACAGCTACTCTAAAAAAAGCCTTATGTCATGAGCTATCAGCTTATTGTCTGTATAATACAGACATGCAAATACTTGCAATTGTATTTACATGCAAATTCTTGCTGCAAATACTGACTGTATTTGCAGCAAGTGTGGTGGTCTCAATCTTGGATGCTACTCATGATTTCCATCAAGCAGGGTAGAATCACTTTGGTAGGCTAGGTATATATAAAAAAATAGCCAACGAGCAAATCTTCTTCAACATATTTCTGACTAGCTTTCGCCCGCGGCTCCGCCCGCGTGTATGTCGGTTATCGCGATAAAAAAAGCCTATGTCCTTTGCCAAGTTCAGATCTATCTTCATACCAAATTTCACCAAAATCGATTCAGTGGTTTAGGCGTGAAAGCGTAACAGACAGAAAGACAGAGTTACTTTCGCATTTATAATATTAGTAAGGAAGTAATGATTTTGAATAATTGAATACCAGCTGTGCCTTGCTTTGTTACACACGGTAAGGTTGTACGTTGTACCTTGTTTACCTTATGTATACCAAAAAACACATATTTTTTTGAATAAAAATGACCTATATTCAATTTAAGACTATAATCAATGGTTGTCAAATCAAGAGTATTATATTTATTACTAGCTGACCCGTGCCCACTTCGTTGGGCATAACTTAAATATAGAAGTTAGACATATGCTGTCGTTGACTTTTTTGTAGGCATTTTCAAGCTCCACATCTTTTCTCTAGAACTCAAAAATATATCTTTCATAGTTATAGCGTTCGTAAGAAACGCTTTCATTCGACAGTTTTTTCTCGGATTCACTTTGCAAAACGGACTACCACGTAAAAGCCTTTTTATTTTTCGGTTTTTTATATAACATATGTCACTCAGCAATAATGTGGCTCTCTATTGGTGAAAGAATTTTTAAAAACGGTTCAGTAGATCCCGAGATTACCCCTTACAGTTTAACAAACACACAAACTTTACTTCTTTATAATATTTGTATAGATAATAGGGATGTATTTTAGATGTGTCATAATGTGTGTTTAAGTGTAAAAATAAAATTGTTTGTAATTAAATTTATTAGCAAATAGCAAGTTAAAAAAAACATGCATATTCAAGTGCTTCTGTCTCTCTACAACATTTAGATACATCCCAAGGTCCGGTCCATTCGATATTTAAATATTTTGTACATTCTTGTAACTCTGTAATATGGTATTTACATTTCTCTTCATCGTCAAATTACAGTCAGACCTGTGAAGCCAATACCTTACAATATCTTTCATCACTTCCAAATCCTGATTATTCTCCGTTCCGTTTTCTTCAAATTACTGCTTGTGATGTTAAGAAGTGTATAATGTCCATAACTTCCAATGCTGTTGGTAGTGACTGCATAAGTCGTAATATGATACAACCTATTATCTATGAAATCCTTCCTATTATATGCCATATTTTGGAACATTCCCTTACCAATAGTGTATTTCCTAACACTTGGAAAGAAGCACAAATCATCCCTTTGCCCAAAAAATCAAATCCTTCCTCAACTGCGACATTGTAATTGGTGTACAATAAAGTATATTCTATTCTATTCTATTCTAATATGGTGTGCAAATAAAGAGTTATCTATCTTAGTTATAACTAGTTAGTTACTCAGCTTAATTCAAGTTTCTTATTTCTTTTGCTTTTATAAATTTTACAGTATCTGAGTATTACTACGAGTTTGTAAGATTACTTATCAGCTCATAGTCAATTTTAATTAATTCAAAATAATAAGCAAAAAACTAATAATTTTTACAAAAAGGAACCGATTTCAATGAAAAACTATTCCGAGTACCCAAATCGCGACAATTGTGCCTATGATATTTAAGGACTTCCCTCGGGAAGTTTTTTTCTTTCTTCCTTGGGATCCCATCATCAGATCTCGATATGGTGACGATGGGACCACCTGTAAACTACGCCTACTCCAATGCAAAAAGAATTTGGTTCATAAACGACGAAATTATCGCTGAACATACATAAAAAAAAAAAGATTCCGACGAATTGAGAACCTCCTCCTTTTTTTTGAAGTCGGTTATTGAACATTACTTTTAAACTGTTGAATACTACTAGCACTGTTTGGTCGATTTGAATTTACTCTTGTAAACTTAGATGAAACCACTTGCTTCTGTACGTACCTGCTAAGTTTAAGTATATCACAGTATTTTTGTAATCATAACTCGTCGTTTGACTTTATTACTGTTACTTTGCAGAGATTATCTTTCTTATACTCTTTTCACATACATACTTTTTAATTACTACGTAAACAAGATTGGTATTCAAACTTACTTTGGCTAGAACGCAATCCTAATCTTAATCCGATCAAACTCATTTGAGATAATCTGAAAACTGCTTTATACAGGAGTGGTGCAATATCCAGCACCTTGACATACAGGAAATCATCGTTTTTCAAACAGGCTTCAAGAATTCAGTAGAGCTTGCGGTGAATTTATTTTATTTAAATACATACAATCCTAATAAATCGTTTATTTTACAAGACTTCAATCCATTCCATAAATATGTACCATGTGTAATGTTTTTAATTGCCATAATTATACTATTCGAAAAACAGGTTCGTTGTGCCTCTGGGTGTGTGTTTCATGGTTCTTTCTGGCGGTTTCTTTCATGTTTGTTTGTAAAGTCCCCCGCAACAAATAATTTAAATTCCTAATGCGGGAGTTGTCTTTTATTTTTTATAGATAGAACTGACTGATTCTATTAATTTGCGTAGCATTTGCCACATGCAGTACAAAAAAAAATTGGTATTGTACTAATATTATAAACGCGAAAAATTGTGACTATGTATGTATGTTTGTTTGTTGCTCTTTCACCCAAAAACTACTGAACGCATTTGGCTGAAAGTTTACAGTAATATAGCTTTTATATCAGAATAACACATAGGCTACTTTTTACTGCAATAAACGAGATACACGCGGGCGGAGCTGTAGGCGAAAGCTAGTTAACAAAAAAGTAAACGGTCCTGTTTTAAATTGCTTTCTGTAATACACAACAATGTAAAGTACGTAAATAAAGCACTCACTACCTACTCACGACACAAAGGAAATTAGTCACATCATGTGATTGAAATGTTTTGACACATTTCCTATATCGGCAAACATTTAAATGTAGATATTAAAACATATTTCTTTTAAGATTAAATGTAGTTCATCAAAACAAAATGTGTAAATATTTATGAAATGAAGAGTAAAGTTTTAATCCAAAATTGACCGATCTCTTTGTCCGACTGATCGAATGACGCTGTCTTTTTCCGTGTTGGTCCTACTGATCGGACAATTTTCTGGGTAGTAGAGACACAATGATTTCAGCTCAAGGTATTAGAGTAGAGTCAGGTTGATTCCAGCGCGAATGGACTGGCTCAACTGTGGCGGTACTACACACAAAACCGACTTGAAATGAAGCTACTTATTAGTGTCGTGTTTCTTTACTGAAGAGAGACCGGAGACTCATTGATCAACGTTGCAAAAGCATCTCAATAGGTCGCCTTATTGCGGATCACTATGTTGCATTCTCTGCGTTCACAATGAGGATGGTTACCACTTTTCTTGAATATACTCAAGCTTTCCATCAAGCTGAGCTTCGCCACGTTGACAGGCTTGATTAAATAAATAAAAAAACAATGGGTACTTGTTTTATTCGTTAATTAATCCGACTAATAAAACAATTGACATTGGTAATATTTCGTTGCCGGCATTGCCGCTCTGGCCGGCCGCCGCATTCGCACTGGCTCGACTCTGCGTTCTGTGTCGACAATTCGACATCATACGGTCCAAACCCGCGCGGTCCAAACCCGGCAGCTATGTCAACGGAATGGTGTGTTAGGTGTGTAGGATATCTAAGAGAAATTTCGCTACATGAAAGTATCTCTGGACAATTAAAACTTTGTTAAGTGAAAAATTCTGTTAAGTCCCATCAATTTGCAGGGCATGTTCTTATGTTTGTATATAGAAGTAACGAGTAAAACAATAATGTAACTGTAATAATAATAAATACTGAAGCTAGATAAATTACCGTTTTTGGCATAATATTGTGTTATGAGCGTTCTGGTGATTCGGAGGTGACGTTAAGCAGTCGGTACTGGTTTTTATATTAAGACAGTCGCGCAGCTTAGTTGGAGGCCTTCGGGCGGTTTAAAGACATCATTAAAAATTATGTCCCTAACCCACACCCGGCTAGTGTGGAAAGTTATGGCCTGATCCCCCTCCTGAGAGCAGTGCCGGATTAAGTCAACGTAGGGCCTGTGGCAAATTTAAGCGCGGGGCCCTTGGGTAGTTTCAGGATTTTATGTTTCTAAGGAAAAGGTACTTACAGATAGTTACGAGCAACTGTCCCTTGATTCAATGAGGGCAAATTTATTAATAATACTGTTTATATCGACGTATCTACGTTAATCTGTTTTTTATTAACGCCTGCCAAAGTGCCTCTACTACGTCTTATTGAAAGCATGAGTAGAATCCAAGAGTACTCGTATGGGATACTATACTCACTGCGAATGCATAAAAAGCTGCGTGGTGACACACACTATGGCGGTATAGTGAGACGTTTTTTCACTCCCCGCTTAAAGTATCATGGATCGTGGTGGAAGAGAAACACGTGCGCGAGCGCCGGTTGTGAGTTCCAGTTTTTGACTGCTCGGCACAGGAAAGAAGAGCCAGAGCGAGAGAGTTATTTCAACCACTCTGAAACGATCACTTCTAAGGCCTATAGAGGAAGGGAGAAGGTGGGGCCAGTTAGAAGAGCTCTTCAGAACACTCTACATGCTAAAGGCAAGAGAGGACTGTCACAGAGGCGATATTTCTTTGCAGCTGCAGAGTTTCGAGGAACTCGGTGGCGTCAATAATGCAGATTGCTTGCCGCTACAAGTGCTCGAGAGCAACAAACAAATACTTCACGGATCCATGGCTTAAATGCGAACACCATGATGAGAGTACCATACGTACATACTCACACATGCTTGGCTGAGGAGAACTGTCTCACCTTATTCAGTACAATAAAATGAGCTTTCGCGAGGCCACTTTAGTGACACTCTCAATGTACTTCCGCAGATTGAGATCCCTACAATTATCTATACCCAGAATACCGAAGCCACCCTGCAATTCAATTATTTTTAATATTCATCAAGGTGAGGTTATTTAGACGCTTTTGGCTCAATGTGTTTCGCAGTTCATTTTTAACACGTTTTATTGTCCATAAAGATCGCTAACCACTGTTGTTGCTGATCCTCATCGACGAATAAATGCGCAAAGAAATTTCAACGATCGGAAATTAAATACATTATTACTTACAATAACTTTTTAACGTGTCTTTTACCCATTGATTATTGATTGACCATAACCTATTACCATAACATACCCATTGATTGACTAGAAGCAAAAAAATGAAGAATGCACCATCCACATTCGTCAGTTTTGAGATTGTACATCCCGCGAATGTTTGGGGGTCGTGGATTTTTAAATATCAAGACCCTACATATTTGCGAGATATACAATCTCAGAGAATATTTTCTTAATACTGACGTGGGTATCGCAAAGTAATTGCAGTGGATAACGGATTCACTCCACTCGCTCTGGCTAAGTAGAATTGACGCAACCCTATAGTACTTAGTACTGATGATGGAGTCATGTTAGGAGGTATGGAAGGGCAAAGAGCTTCATGGACGATTTTATAGGGCTTTGAACTGGCCTTATATAGACTTTAAGGAATTGACTTCCTGGCTACGGTATGGTGATTTCTTCGGGGATACCGAAGGTTTTGTTTGTGCAATTATGGACGAAGTTATCATGACGAATAACAGCTATCGGATATATATAAATAAAGACGGTTGACATCTGTCGGGCACGTCACGTCACATGGCGGCCTAGTGACATGCTTCTGCATCGTTGGGCCTCCGGTATAGCACTACAAAACACGACAGGACGAATACTGGCATTTAATTTTGTACTTCTGTTGCATAAGACATTTTATCTTTCATTTTTTTAGTGTTTTTGTTATGGCAGACTGTTTTGAACATCTACATGTGTTTAGTACAGCATCATTAAACCTCTTAAGAAACTTATTTGTATTGAGTGTCCCACTACACCATCACGCCTTTCAAGTTTGATCTAAATAGATATTTTTTTGCTAAATCGTTAGGCGCGGGGCCCCTAAATGCTCGGGGCCTGTAGCATTTGCTACTCTTGCTACGTGGTTAATCCGCCACTGCCTGAGAGGAGACCTGGGGGTAGCTGTGGGACATTATTGGTTATTGGTGAATATTTAATTTATTATAAACCTCATTTCAGGCATAAAGACTGCGTCAGACAATCGCAAGCCAACAATTTTATATTATTTTCAAACGATTGTTTCTAAAGACAATACAGGGGCGCATACAAAGAAATTCACAATCGCATCAGTATTTATTAATAAAACATTTCATTCTGCTATTAGCACTAGCACTGACAACTTGTTTGAAAGATTGGTTACGAGGTCTACAAGGCAACTTGTAAATTTTATGTTATGATTCAATGACCTTCAATAATCATGACAATTGACTTTGCTTAACTTGAATCTACGTTATAAGAATTACTTAATTTTTATTTACTTTAGTTTACGATTAAAGCTTGAAACTTGTGTGGCTTAGCACGATAACCCTGTGTTAAGAAACATCTGAATTGATCTAAGTATGTATGGTGTAAAAGAGCAACAAACATACATACTCACAAACTTTCTCGTTTATAATACATATTAGTAAGGATTTGAAAACTGTTCTTGCAACATAAATCAGAAACTTTAACAAGTATAACATATTCTAATATAATATATACTATTGTAAAACGAATATCGCGCTTGGCGTCGAGGTCAGCTAAACGCTGTTCATCAAATTCGCGGATTCACTTTTACACAGTCTCGCGTCATTCCTGTCGCCGTGCTGCGAAACTCTCCCAGCGAGAGGGCTCTATATTGATCCTTTCATGTGGCGCTTGAAAAAACATTTTTATATCTGAGGAGTAGTCCGTCCTGCTTTCGCTTGCTCTCCTCTAGCTCAGAGCAAAAGATGCGCTTCGCCACTCTCTGTTCCGCCATCCGTGATACGTGACCACACCACCGAAATAGCCGACGCATTCGTACCAGGGAAGTAACGGAGGTCATTTTATCGGAAACGAAGTCGGAGTCGGAGTTTTTGAATTTGATTTATCGGAGTCGGAGGCGGAGGCAGGATCAAAAGTGGTGGCAGGAGAGAGATTTCAAATGTTTAAAATGAGATCAGTCAAATCATGAGGCACTCATTTTTCATATTTTTTTATTTATTGATTTGACGCAAATGAATCAATTTTGTTGGTAAGATAACGTTGTATGATTGATAACAATGACATAATAATGAATTGAAAGAAATGGTGGAAGCCGATCCGAGCCAAACTACCCAGGAATTTGCGGCATCGTTTAACGTTACCTTACCAACAATATTGACTCGTTTGCGTCAAGTCAATAAATTAAAAAAAAAAAAAAAATGGGTGCCTCATGGTTCGACTAATCTGCAGAAAGAATGTGAGTGTGAGTTACATTCGATAATGTTTATAAACATTCTGGTCACTATGTATTATCATCATTAATATTATATCATAGGGCTAGTGGGCCATTTTTTCACTGTTCAGTACCTAGAATGTAAATAGTGAAAAAAATGGCTAGAATAGGGCTAGTGGGCCATTTTTTTCATTCTAAATATTTTAGAAATACCTTTTTGTTTCTTAAGTGTGTTTTTAAAAATCACTTTTGTATGTATTAAATTTTAATTTTAATTTCAGAATGCAAGCTTAACTTGGAATACAAATAATCCGGACTTCACACCATGCTTCCAAAAAACTGTGCTAGTATGGATCCCCTGTATGTACCTGTGGATAGCCGCCCTCCTTGAGGTGTACCAAATGGTTATGAGTAAAGAGGCCAACATATTATGGAATAAACTTAATTTTATCAAAATGATTTCAACGTTATTGTTGATATTTCTACAAATAGTTGACATCAGTCGAACATTTTTTGTGCTTTCTAAACAGGGGAATCAAGTGTTTGACGCAGATTATTATGGCCCAGTTGTTAAATTTCTGACTTTTGTAAGTATTGCTTGAATGATAAAATTAATTCTTACAAATTAAATTTAGGAGGCATATGTGAGCGGAAAAAATATAAGAAAGATATTTGAAGATTATTTATTTCTAAAAAACTATATATTGGTCGCATTCGACTCAGTCTCATAGCAGCTACCCATTCTTCTCTACTTAAAATATTTGTTTGCAATCTAAAACCAATAATAGTTTATGGGTAAAATTAAAATAGATATTTTTTTTTTTTTTTATTTAATTCTTTATTGTACACAAATTTTCTTACTTTATTTACAAGGAGATTACATTTACAAAGGCGAGCTTAACCCAAACCTGAGTTTTCTTCCAGCGAACCTTGAGTGAATAGAGGATAGATTAGATAACGGTAAAATCATGTGTACTAACATTGGATAAACTTCAAAATCAGAAAAGAAGATAGTTGAGAATGTCAATAAAAGCATAGGAGTATAATATTAACGTTGAATGTATATATTGTACTTAAATATATGTATACTTAATATGTCGATTACTTTAATAATCTGAGGAGAAACGGGTGCCGGGTCCTTCCAACACAAAGGGAGGATCCTCCGAACAGGCGAGCTGATCATGCCTGGTGGGCCACTGCCCAACGGTTGGTGTTGGGATGCTGTATTTAAGTTAATCGGAAAATGAATTTCACTTTCGCGATTCAGGATTAGAGTTACTCAGTATAGATTATATATTCCGTGTTTTCTTCGCGGTTCAGTGTTTTCTTAGGCAAATGGCACTGTTGGATGTTTTTTCGCTTGCGTTGTATGTGGAAGTCGCCACAAATCCTTTATATATTTTGTATACGGTTTTTATTTCGTTAATTTATAACCACTGAACATCCTGAAGTGAGTTTATTTTTAAATATGAAGTGTAAATTTTATAGACACTATAAAATTAAGTAATACTCATTATATTATATATTATATTATATATAAGGATACTCACCAACAAAAAGGTACATGGTAGCAATCCCGCACATTTCTGTTTTAAAGTAATACTCATGTTTTACTCTCTATTTAATTTTTGGCTATGAGTTTGCCTTAAAAAACAAATACCACAATTTTAGGCTATTTGAAATACGAACTCCTAGCAACTCTCTCCCATCTGAAACTACGCAGTACGTCATTTTTTTGGCAAAGTTACTGAACGACCACTCGTATGATACTGAGGTAAAAAAAGAAGCGTTGTTTTGATACGTGTGAGTAAGCGCGCGTGTTTACATAAACGAGCTGAGTTTTGTAGCTTCATTAGTAACAAATGCCTTGAGTTATCTACTTTTTTATTCATCTGAGGGCTCAAAATATTGTCATTATTTAGAGTAGCGGTCCCGACACTCATTGTGAATGAAGGCCATGCACCAGGCGGCATGGTGACCTACACTATGGCGGCCTATTGAATGCTTGTGCTGCTTTTGTTCATAGTTGTGTTTATTTGTAAAAATTTCATTGAAATAGGTACAGCTATGAAAGTGTCATCAATAAGTCACTTTCGCGTTTAAAAATATAATATTCATATATAAAATGCTATTTGTATCTTTCAGGTATTAGCAGCTACTTTAATATATTATAATAAAAAATGCGGCATGAGGACTTCAGGGGTACTTTTTATATTCTGGTTACTCCTTATTTTAGCTGGGCTACCTCAGTTAAGGACTGAGATAAGGAACCATTTATATTATAGAAATACCCTATACAATGTTTCAAGCTATATTGTGTATTACTTTTTAGTAGGAACAATGTTTATATTGAGCTGTTTCGCTGACTTACCGCCGGTAGATACACCTTACGTGTATGATAAGGTAACTTTTTTTTCATGCATTTTAATTGGTTTAATTTAGAGTATAAGAATCGCTAATCTTCCTTTGTAAAACATGCTGAATATAGATTACTAGCGATAAATACGATACGCATACCAGTCCAATGATTGGTAAAATTTAAGATTTTAAAACTAATATTATAAATATAAAATAAAGTACTAAGAATGATGCTGTTTTTGGAAATGAAATGATGTAACTAACACGACTTATTTACATATACCTATAGATTATTTTAAAAGTATCTACTAAGAAATCAAAAGTATCTACTACGAAAGTATTCGACCTTGCTGATTTATTACTTTAATCTTTACAGAGGCAATCTCCGGAAGACTCATCTGGCTTCCCAAGCCGCCTCACATTTGCCTGGTTCGATCCTATAGCAATAACAGGCTATCGTAGAACTTTGACAGAGAGTGACTTGTATTCTATAAGCCCCAAAATAAATTCTAAGGAATCTCTAGCGGAATTTGAAAGAAACTGGACGCGAGGCTCGAAGAAACAAACAGCGTAAGTGACAATCCTTTTTAAGTACAGAGACAATTATATATATATATATATATAATTACACTTTTTATTAGGACCTTAAATTCATTTCTGAAGAATGAGATTATATATTATTATAATAATGGTAATTAATTCTAGGGTTTAATGCGATGTTGGGGTTTTCCTGAACAATACATAATTCTTAAATATACAGTTGAAATGAAACTAGGCTAGATAATATTAAAACAAATAGACATTCGGTGCCTGGTTTGATAATATCTAGCCTAGTTTATTATCTTGGTTGTTACTTCTGATTATTTGCGAAAATATTTAATTGACACTAAGTCTAACATTATTGTAAACTCTGATTAATTTTATGAGACACTTGAGAAGTATTAAGTTTTTGTTTGATAATTACGACATTAATTTTAATTGCTATAATATACAACGATATAAAAACATAGTTAATCGATGTGATTGATCGAACGAAGTGATTGGTTAGAGCAATTATCCTTGTTCTAAAAGCTGCTTCACGCAACTTAATAGAACAAGCTAAATACGTCCTTCATTTAGGTTGCGTAGAAATAATTATAGTGTTAACTTTTAATAAATTGTTTTGATATGAAAGATTAGGTTAGAGCCATAAAGCTTTATATAATTTTATTAAATTGTCAAAAAACTTGTGATTATAGAAGTAGATGAAATGACAATGAGAACCCGTCATTCATGTGCTGCAATATTTTATTTGCTTTGCTATTTTTATTTATTTATTAAAGACATTAAGACTTCACATGCATATAACTATTTACACGCACCACAGACTAGAACTACAGTAATTTATTATGGCTAGACGTATGACGTGTATAGATAAAAGAAAGAGATATATAGTAGGTATATCATACAGAAAGGAAACAGACTTTCATTCGGATAAGTCTATTATAAATTAATGTATTATTGTACTATTATAATGGTGTCCAACTCTAAGCTTCACGACTGTTATCTTATGATAACAACCGGGACCGACTGCTTTGCGCGACCTCGAAATCACGGAAATGATCATAAGATATTATGCCACTAACCGTCACCATTGAAGGTACTAATCGCGCCGTCGTTGGTTAAACGTATGTATGTATACAAATACATACATACATATATGTATGTTCTAGTATAGTTAAAAAATTGAAGCACATTCACGCCTTACGTTTAATTATTAACCACTTCTCTTGCAACTGCAACCACGACGGCTGCTTAATCGCATAAAACTCCGGTTCAAAATGATGAGTTTTGAAATAAAACAACTGTTCCTCTACGACGACCGGTGTATGTATAAACCGCTCCGTGATTTCTTAGCCATATTCATAACTGTAAAATAGAGCGACGTTTGTGCTAACATTTAACGGCCTGGCCACGAGTTTTGGTCTTAGCGAAAAGCGGAGCGGCGTCGGTGAGCGGTGCGTTTTGCACGCCACGAACCCTAGTAGCGGTTAGTTGCAGCGGCGACGGTGGACGTATTTAGGTAATCGAAACGTGTTAAAAATCATGGCGTTATAAAAATTATCCCCTGTCTGTTTAGAAACAACATTTTTTTTTAAATATGAGAGAATGAGTGCACGAACTAAATAAAGATCAGTATTTAGATGGTGGATTTAGTGACCTATACGAAGGTCCTACCTATAAGAAGTAACTGATGTTTCCAAGTGTTTTGCTAAGTAGGTACTTACAGAGAGAAAAAACTTTAAAAACTTGTCAACTACTTACATTGCGTATAAGACATACTAGTAGTTTCGTGTGTAGTTATAGCTACAGACAAAACTACTGATATGTTTACTGTTTTGCTAATTAGGTACCTACTAACAGAGAAAAAAATTAACTTTTAAAACTTGTCAACTATCCACCTACATTACGTAAACATACAAGTAGTTTTGTCAACATATCAGTAGCTTCGTTTGGTAGGTACCTAGGTTCTATGTTTTTGTGTTATCAATTTAAATTAAATGTAAGTACCATTATATTCCGGAAAACATTGTTTAATTTATTCCCACAACCTTTTTATATTTATGTTGGGGATATTTTGACATCCATATAGGCGGTCTATTTAAAATTTCTGTTATAAAAGCCTCGGTATCCATTACCGCCATAAAATCGTCTAAAATTTTATGTATTTATTAACGCCGCTGAGTCCGTCACTCCTGCACCGCTGTCCACGCCGCTCTGTTTCGTGGCGTCGCACATACTAACTTGTGCCTTTGTTCCTGCCGCTCTCCATACCGCTCGCCGCTGTAACAATTCGCTCGGCAAAAACCGCTAGCTTTTTCGCTATGAGCGGCGACTCGTGGCGTGCCTCGTACATTTTTATACTTTTAATGTTACCGCTCGGCGTTTCGCTCTTAGCTGCCGCTCACAGCGGTAAGGTCGTAAACGGACCGTAACGGTTTCATGTACGCACGTTTTTGTAATCTATTTGGGTGCCATTAGACGCATTTCACCATTTAAATGTTTGCTTTAGTTAAAATCGGCAAGTGATTTGCATGAACTGCCTACGTAACTGTATAACAGAAGTAGCCACCATTGATTACATATTTGGCCCAAATATTACTATTACTTGAAAAAATATTGAATATATATCACGATAAAGATTCAAGGCTTCGGTAATTATGGTAATGATATTGATTTAAAATACGTAAGTTAATTTTAGACTAAGTAATATATATAAAAATACGAACAGTAAAAATATTGAACAACACATATTAAAATAATAATTAATAGAAAAAAACCGACTTCAAAGATAAACTATTCCGAGTACCCAAATTATATTCAAAATTGGTTCACCCAATCCAAAGTTCTAAGATAGAACAGTCGAATTGAGAACCTTGTCGTTTTATAAAGTCAGGCAATGCAATACTCTGGCGTGTTCAGTACCTGCAGTTTTTAATACGACTTGACCTCCTAATCCTGACGTTAGTCTTAGTATAACGATATTATTATGTGCCTGTATCAAAATACTATAGTGCCTAAAATTTTACCATTTTAATCACTTTCCGAACTATCACGGTCTATTTGTGTATTTGTGTTATATTCTTTTATGATTATATCAAACAGATTAATAAAATATTTTTATTAGTTACAGGAACCCAACTGAATTAAAGTTTTCCGAAACATCCTCGCTTACAGGTCATAAGAAAAAAAAGGAAACTGTCTCTGTACTTGCTATCTTGCTTAAAGCTTTCGGTGTACAGTTCTTCATTGCTATGGTTTTGAAATTCTGTAACGATATACTTTTATTTGCGTCACCACAGTTACTCAGGTAAGATAATTTGTACTAAAAAAACCGACTTCAAAAAAAAACTATTCTGAGTACCCAAATCGCGACAGGTGTGCTTAAGATATTTGCGTAGTTTCCTCGATTTATCCAGAATCCCATTATCAGATCCTGGTTTCCTTATTATGGAACCACGTGGGACCAGAGCACCAGCTTTCAAATCAAAATAGAATTATCAAAATCGGTTTACCTAATCAAAAGTAACAAACATAAAAAAATACATTCGAATTGAGAACATCCTCCTTTTTTGAAGTCGGTTAAAAAGTAAGACTAAGGTAGTAGACTTTCAGTACATACGGGGCAGTTTGACCGGGGCGGTACAGGGTACTACACAAGACCAACCTAAAACAACAGTATTCGTGCTCTTGTGTTTCGATGTCGAGTAAAGGCACACACGACGGCATGTCGTCAACGGCAGCCGTCGACACGGGTCGACGACAGCCGTCGACAGCCGTTGATCTATAGCGACATTGCAATTGTAGCGTGCCGCGTCCGCCATTTTGTCAGTCGATTGCATATAGTTCAAGAGTGCGCAGGCGTCGGAAATATGTAAAATGATTTCTAGTGAGGAATAATAATAATAATAAATTACTTTATTGGATACCGAAACGACGAAATTGATGTTGAATTGCTAATTGTGCTCATCAAGAAAAATGCTTGGAATTATATTTGGAATTATAAATTGAAATAATACAGTAATAAAACAATAAAAACAGAGCATGGATGGCGGCATGTGAAGAAGTTATCAGCGATTTTAATAATCCATACCATAATGAACGTGTTTTTATTTTTCGTTTTTGTCGGCTTCGGCGAAATAAAAGCAGTAACAGTGTTTCTTCTTCGAAATCCATTCTGTAAACTCATATACTATGTGAACTGTCGACATCATGCCGTTCGTATGTATGAGCCCTAAGAGACCGGACGCCCAATGATTCAGCAGACCGCCATAGTGTGAGTATGGTGACAACCACTCTTGGATGCTCTTCCACTCATGCATCTCTGCGCATCCATCGAGTAGAGTGAGAACACTTTATCAGTCTCGTTTTTATTTAATTGTTGCAACTTTGCATCGAATATTTTTCAATCTGCGTATTCTTTTTGGTGGGCCTGTTAGTCTGTTGGTTAGATTCGAAAAATGTTTTTTTGCAGAGATATTATGTTACAAACTCATTAGTTTGTAACATCTATTTCTGCGAAGAACAGTATATCTAATTGTGTAACGTCGCTGCTTCTGATTTTAATAAGTTAGTTTCTGCCTAGTTTGGAATCAGAGAACCCTTTTAGTAATTTATCGAATTACTTTTACCATTATTAAAGTACCAAGATGTTTAGGAAAGGAGGATATCGTCAGGTCTTGTAAAACTTTCCCAAAAAAAAAACACTTCCCATCAACTATATAAATAAATGAAATTGGTGTGACTGTTTGTTACTTCTAATTATCAGTTTTACACCTAATGCAATTATGAAAGTATAAACGGTATAAACCTACCTTACAAAAGAAAGAACTTTTAACATTTCGTCTGTCTCACTGTATGTTTGTTCCGGCTAATCTATGAAATGGTTGGCCCAATTTTTATTGGTAAAAAGCTGATGATCTGCGTATCTTCGTATCTGAAACTTCTTCATTACACTTGCTTCACCCAGCGGTATTGCTGGTATATTACAGTCAATATAAATTGTATTGTGTTGTGTAAGGCGGATGTCCAGCGTTGTACTATTCTTCAATCTAACATAAGATGATGATGGTGATGAAGGAATAATAACTTCATGAAGCTTTTGACATATTTAAAGAAACAAATTGTTTACAGATTACTCGTAGGTTTTGTCGGTAGCGATGAACCTATTTGGCAAGGATACCTTTATGCTGGCGCTATGTTATTGTGTGCTACAATACAGACTATGTTTTTGGGACAGTATTTTATTAAAATATCAAAAGTTGGCGTAAAAATGAGCTGTGCATTAAGCAGTATGGTATATAAGAAAGCCTTGAGGTTGTCTAATGAAGCTAGAAAGACCTCTACAGTAGGAGAGATTATGAACTTAATGTCTACAGACGTGAGTAGGTAAGTTACATTTCATTTAAATTACACATTACACAAACTACTCTAGGTTTAGAAATAAACGAGCAATTTCCAAAATTTGGCCCAATGGAAAACGGTGAAGCGACCGCTTAAACATATGACAGTTGAAACTCTGTATCTTTAAATCAATGAAAATAAAGATATGCATGCTCTTATTTAACTGCATGTAGCAGTTGCAGCCTCGTGGTTTCAGCTTTTGTCACGCCGCTTTTTGCCGCGCCGAGTGTTGTGGGTTCAAATCCTACACGGAATAACACTGTGTGTGATCCACAAATGTTATGTAGACTGCATTCACGATGTTGCATTGCATTGCAAGCCCTATGTTCAGTAGTAGGTATGCTGCAATTTATTTAATTCGATAAGTGTACATTTGACATTAATATTAATTACTGATATCGTTATCCAATTAAAAACTAGTACCTGGTAAGTTACACTTTGTATTACGCAGACGATTACGCAGACGGTTGTTGAAAAGATGATCTATCCCAACACTCTGTAACCATGTCATGATCGAGTATTGCATGATCGACCAAGATTAGATACTAGATATAAACTTGGTCAAAGTATTAGCGTTATGTTTATTGAACTATGTCAGAATTATTTGTTTATATACCGATCTGCCGAAAATGATAAAGTATTTCTGAAGCACGCAGAAATGCTCAATACAAATATAAATAAATAGATATATATTTCAATAAAAAGGTCATATACCTTTTTATAGAACATAATTTGCTCCTCCTCCTTTTTTTCACCTGAGTTGGAACTTTTTTTTGGTTAGAAAAAAAAATCATACCCTAGAAGTCTAAAATAATTTAAAAAAGAAGAGGAGCAAATTATGTTCTATAAACAGGTATATGACATTTTGAATGGATTCTTTCTGCTTCAGATTCAATGACCTGACACTTATAAATTTGTTATGGTCTGCACCGTTGACAGTGGCATTGACTATGTACTTTTTATGGGGTGTACTGGGCCCGTCGGCCCTCGCCGGTCTCGCAGTGATTATTGTGCTTATGCCAATCAATGCATTCTTTGCGGGCGTACAGAAGAAGTTTCAGACGAAACTCATGCGCTACAAGGATGAAAGAATTAAGCTTATGACTGAAATACTAAATGGAATGAAAGTAAGATACTAGAGATTGAAATATTTGTAACTTGTTTTTTATAATAATATGTTAGTTTGCTTGGCAGAGATCACCACGAGCGATAAGACCGCCTATTGTAATACCAAATGTCGATATCCAAATGTATGTCAGTCAGTATAAAATTATACTGTAGAGTTGTGCAATGAGGTTGTATCTATATATATAAAAATGAATTGCTGTTCGTAAGTTTCACTAAAACTCGAGAACGGCTTTACTGATTTGGCTAATTTTGGTCTTGAACTATTTGTGGAAGTCCAGAGAAGTTTATTATACACAAAGATTTGCATTTTTTTTATTAACTATGGATGTCATGGATGGAAGTTTAGGTCTTCGATTGAGGCAGTACGAATTCTGCCGGGTCAGCTAGTTAATAAATAAAAATGATCTGGCACGTTTCTGGTGCAAATGATATCAATGCCATCTAGACGGGCAACGCTTCGATCTTCATCCTCCATAGGCGCTAGCCTATTAAAATAAGTAAAAATTAAACAAATCTAAAACATTTGCCGTAGGTGTTAAAAATATATGCATGGGAGCCAAGCTTTCAGGAACACATACTTAAGATAAGGAATAAAGAGCTAAAAATAATGAGAACGATGATTTATTATGGGGCTATTTCTGCATTTGTATGGTTTTGTTCAACCATCACGGTAAGTTATGAACACTACATGCAATATTAAAATTGCTTACTTACAATTTAAAGTTTTCAAATAAAGTCAAGTATTTTGTCATTCTTACAGATTTCTCTAATGTCATTTGCGTGTTATGTTTTGATAAACGATACAGAAGTTCTCGATGCAAAAAAAACATTTGTAGCCTTGTCTCTGTTTAACGTACTTCGTTGGCCAATGACTTTTTTGCCTAGCGTTATATCTAACGGGATTCAGGTCAGTAATACGTGTTGTCCGATATGTGATAAGTATAAATATTGATAGTTTATCGATAACCATCAAACATTGTAACCATAATATATACAGCGCGATCTCGATATAAAAAATCGGAAGAGAACAAGTAAATATTCGTTACATCAAGTAATTCGTTAAACTGAGGTTTTTATATTGACGTTAGGTGGGTCTAAAATCTAATATATTAAAAGATCGGTCAAGCCGTTTCGGAGGAGTATGGGCCATACTCCTCCGAAACGGCTTGACCGATCTTTATGAAACTTTATATGCATATTCAGTAGGTCTGAGAATCGGCCAACATCTATTTTTGATACCTCTAAAACGCGAGCGGAGCCACGGGCATCAGCTAGTTTGTTATAAATAGGTAAAATAATATGTTTAGCTTTTCTGCGACTGATAAGGAACATTAGCAATTTAATCGTTAACAATAGTGACTAGCAGCAGTGTTTACATTAATTTCCATCAAACAACTATTTGTCGAAACCTGTCGAGACAGAATAGGTATTCACACTTTTTTGATAGTTGTAAATTCATTATAAAGCATTTGTTCGTAAAAAATGTTCGAAATGTAAAGGTATATTTTACATTGACTCTTACGGACAATTCTAGGGGATTACAAAGAATTAGTTAGGTATATGGAGGAAGTCGTTTATTGAGGTATTAGAGTTTTTCAACAAGAACTTTGTTTCCTAAAACAAAATAAAACAGAGAATTTAGATGAAGGTGATTCAAATTTTTATTGAATTACGAAGAGAAAAGTTTGGCTAGTTATGAATGTAAAATGATATCTGACAAATGTCCACCACGAGCACGCTGACAGATGTCGATTCTTTTGTCAAATAATCACTTTTGGTAAAATGGCTGACCTATTTCGTTAACACATCACGGATTTTGAGCTTTAAGGATGCAATGGATTCGATTGGCTCCGTATAGACTCTTACTTACCTATGTAAGTAAGAGTCTATACGGAGCCAATCGAAATCAAAAACCCCACATAAAAATCATTCAGTGGTGTTAAATCACACGATCTGGCTGGCCACTTACCGCTGGACGTGAAATCATGCGATCGGAAAATTTTGATTGTTTGCAATAAATTGATGGTTTCAGTGACTGCGTGACAAGTGACACCATCCTGTACATTTTGTACCGAGCCTATCGTCTCAAATTTAGTGACCAAATTCTTAATAGCGGTCTCAGAAGGACGATTATGTTGTCCGAAAATATCAAGAATTTTACGAAATGTAACAGAACCACCGTTTTCATAGCAGTTATTTTAATTAGAAATTCTATTTTCGAGCGAAATTGAATTCATTATAACAATTTGCCAAAGCATCTACTACGAATACGTTACAGAACTAAATGTCAAAACCGTCGTGCCGTTGGTGTTGCCCCAATTGAAAAACAAAGTTATTGTTGAAAACCCCGTTTATTATGGTTGCACTGTATGTCTCCGAGTATAACCCATAATATATATATATATATATATATATATATAGTAGTATAGTATATATATATAGTATAAGCCATAGCCATAATAATAACTATCTTGTAAATATAATAAATATCTTTGTAATTTTTGACAGACTTATGTGAGCCTCAAAAGGTTGACTAAATTCATGAATTCTGAGGAATTAGACGTTCATATGGTCGAGCATAATCCTAATGAACGTAAGTATACTCTAGCCTTCGTTCAACGTTATACGGCGTTTTAGCCTTCTCTTTTTTATCTTAAAAGATTTAGCGTAGGAGAAAATACAGCTTAGTTATTTATACAGGTATTTTAACATATTCATTTTGCATAACAGTAGTATCCTTCTTAGTTTCAACTTTAGAATTTAATGAACTTTTTGATTTAGCAGTATCTACATACTTACTTATTTTAATACTTAGGTATTCATATTTCAAAATAAACCTTTCAGTAGTTCTTGTATGTTTCCTATTTCATAATGATTCACAATTTGATAATGAGTTTTATTATGTATAATTTATTTAAGAATTATGAGAAGTAAATTAAAAAACATTACCTATATTATGTACCTTAGTTCTTCCGCGAGATTCAACTATTTAATTAACTCTCTATCTCAGCGGATCAGATTGTAGCGGAAAATGGATACTTTTCGTGGAACGGCGTGGACTCGGAGCCGACATTGACAAATCTGAACTTGCGCATTCCGCACGGTTCCCTCGTGGCCGTCGTCGGCGCCGTCGGCTCGGGCAAGAGCTCACTGCTCGCCGCACTACTCGGCGAAATGGACAAAGTTTCCGGGCGTGTTAATGTTAAAGGTAATCTTTTAAATGCAAAATGCCTGCCTCTTAAAATAAATTTTCGGACCTCTTAGTCCCAAACTAAGCAGAACTTGTATTATGGGTACTAAGAAAACTGATATCGTCAACTGATATCGAAAATTGAGTCGAAATATACAAAAATTTGAAGCTTTAAATTGTTAATCTGAAAATTGTTAACTGTAAAAATGGTGTTGGTATCCAATTTCTGCTCATGAAAGATTGATAAATATGAATATCACTCACAAAATAGCATAGCACATCTATCTATCTTTTGTATCAAATATCACAATGAGAAATGGTCCCAATAGTAAACCCATTTATACGTTTGTCAATGAGGTTTGGTGATCACCACGCTTGGATTCTGCTCATGTTTTCCATCAGGCAAAGTAGTGTCACATTGGCAGCTTTATATCTAATAAAAATTAAAATTCTTTGCTTTAGATTCATTTATACCTACCATTTTCTTCGATCATATTCGTGATCAGTTTTTTAAAATTAATTATTCCTCTTCCTCACAACGTGATGTATAATTGTTGTTTTTGCTTAATAATAAAAAAGTGAACAACAATTATTATCTACGTAATCTGTGCTCCTTTTAAATAATATAATTAAAGACGTCGAAATCCAACTACAGACTGTATGTATTGAACTTTGAGAAACGCGTATCTGTCTATGTCTATACCTACCTACTATCTACGGGCTAAATTATCGTACATTTGATTTTATTGCTAAGATAAAAATAATTAAGCTTATTGATATCGTATAGTTGCACTATTTTCGCCCTGCGCCCGCGTTTATATGTCGGTTGTCGCACTAAAAAGTGCACTAAAAAAACTGAGTACAAAATTTCATTTGAACCAGTGCAGTAGTTTTTGAGTTTATCACGAACAACTATATAGTGATAAATAATAATTTTGTTTAGTCTTGATACATTGTAGTGAAGATTATTGATAGATATCAAGCAAAAGTGTTTGCTAAGATCCACTTTTGTTAAGTATTATTAAACAATTCACAATAAGAAATCAACATTTCATATATGCAGTCTAACTATACATATTTAAAGCTTTTCACAGAAATTCTGCAATATGTATAATGTATAAATACAGTATGTATAAATGATTGAAAATGACCAAGCAGATTAATCGAGTATCTGTAATTAAGTGAGCCAGAATTATTGAGGTGCGGAGTTCATAGCAATTTGTAAACATCCGCCAATTAGTGAATACGGGTTTTTTTCATCAGTAGTAGTCATAATTATGTTCTTTTCTCGCTAGGTACTACAGCATACGTTACTCAACAAGCATGGATTCAAAACGCAACAGTGCAAGAAAATATTCTATTCGGAAAGTTACATAACAAAGCTAAATATAATCAAATACTCCAAGCATGTGCATTAAAGACTGATTTAGCTATTCTCCCCGGGGGTGATCAAACGGAAATAGGCGAGAAAGGTATGTCAGTCTTAGTTACAGTTATAAGATCTAACAAAAAATATTCAGCTTTTACTTTAATTTGACATGTTTTGAAGGTATAAACTTGTCGGGTGGGCAGAAACAGCGTGTTTCCTTGGCACGTGCGGTCTACTTTGACGCTGACAACTACTTCCTGGATGACCCGCTGAGCGCCGTTGATTCGCATGTCGGAAAACACCTTTTCGACGAGGTATTCCTTTCATATGTATTTTTAAAATGTAAAAATTTACACCCACTCTAAATTTTATTTCTTTGGTTCTAGGACTGTTGCTCATTTCAATTTAGTTAAATTTTTAATAATACCAGATTAAAATCAACCTTGATAATCGTATTACTTCTGATGTTACAAATGTCATGATGTATGTGCAGGTAATAGGGCCGAATGGTGTACTTAAAAACAAAACACGAGTATGGGTTACACACAACGTGTCATATTTGGCGCAGACGGATCTGGTTTTGGTGTTACAAGATGGCCAGGTGCGGGAGGCTGGCAAGTACACAGAGTTACTTGAACAAAAGGGTGCTTTTGCTGATTTCTTGCTACATCATCTGAATAATGCTGAACAAAACGCTGAAGGTGAGTTACGAAAACTGAACCAAAAGAGAAATTGAAAAACAATTATTTATGTGCACTCTATTTCACTAAACTTTTATTTCGAATTCAATCGGATTAGTTTTAGTAATATTTTTTATCGTAACAACAAATAAGAAACAAACAAATAAATAAAAAGCAGCTTTACCAAAAGTTTTATTCTAAATATAAACCTAGAATAAAACATTTAGCAAAGCAAACATTTATATCTCTAAAAATTATTAGACTTAAAGTATGACTAGAAACTAGGTGGTGTTTAGAACAAGATTCTTTAAAATCTTGTTAGTCCAAAGTGAACACTAAAATATATGTGGTTATTCTATATGACGCGCTTATAAATACGTCGTTAACCATCGCGTCGGTGACTTAAATCTCCTTGAATGGCATTAAAAGGACGTACCGGTCGTACTTAAATTATTATTGTATTTACTATTTCACGGCAGATAGCAGCAATCTCTAAAATCTACGTCATAAAATTAAACCCTTTCTTTTCTGTGCGGAAATCCCCTAGGATCCACCAGTTGGTGGTTATGTCGGACTCGAACCGACCAAAACCGCACGCCGTCTCAGGTACCAATGGCCGGGAAACCACGTGTACCCTAGAAAGGAAATCCCTGGAACCCCGGCTTACCTTGAGCCATCTACCTACTGCTTGCAGATGACCCGCTTCATAATAATAGCACATGGCGCATCCACCCCGACCTGCTTCTGCTAGGGTGACAGATGGTCTCACCTGTCACCCCCAGGCTAGCGCTAAGGGAGGACGGAGATCGTTCTAAGATCTCCGGCGCCTGAGTCGTCTGCGGTACCGGGCCCGTTCTCGGGCATGGCGGCCATAACTTGCTCACACTCAGGCGTTGGCTCTTTTCCCATTAGATACAGGTGGTAAAATTAAACCCTGTCTAAAACTGTTATTAATAAAAATAGCGCATGTCCTTCTTCAAGCTCCAATCTATCCGAATAACAAATTCAACGGCTTAGCCTCGAAAGCATAGTAAACGGAAAGACAGACAAAATTAATTTTTCGTATAAAAACAATGTAAAGGTGATATGAGGAATATATAATTATATATCTATATAATTTTGTATTTCTTTTAGATGATGACGTCGGGAAGGATCAACACAATTTGTCATCTGGCGCACCTGTACCTGAAACTCCGGGTAATAAAGTTTATTTCTTATATTTCTTATTCAAAACCTTTATACACTGCAATATTTAAAAAAAATGAATCATGCATTTGTAATACATTTATTAAATTTATAATGCTCCTACGTAAATGTTGAAAAGTTGAAAGCAACGTAGAAATTCCTACCTCAATGATAGTCGCAAAATATTGCTTATTTTGGAAATAATTAAGTAGATTTGTGAACTCGTTACTATTGTGGGGTAACATACATACCTTCTAGGCTACTTCATCACAAAGTACAAATATCTAAATGTATTTATAATTGTGAGATGGAAAATCTATAACCATAGTTGCTTTGTAATTCACTTCGTCTTAACAAAATGTTTTTTTTTATTTGAGTATCCTTGTACAAGTTACTCTAAGAGTAACAATACTCTAAATATCTAAACGGCTTGTTCGAAAACAATATAAAAACTGTAAATGGTAGTTCATGTGATAAACCTGAAAGAAAAACTATGACAGCGTAAATAATTATTTTAGTTCAGGAAATATAGATGCCTAACTTGTAAAATGCGCTTACTCGGAAAACTTCGCACTTGGAAATCTCTTCAATGTAATTTTTAATTCATGTGACATTATTGGTGATTACGAAGCCCTATTTCATGCGTATCCTGACCCGCACTTTGCCCATTTATGGTATACCTATTATACTGTAATGAATATGTATTAATATACAAAGAATAAAAACTTTCTACCCCTTTTACGATAATTATAAGGACAAAAAGTGTATAAAGAAGGAGTGCAGAAAGCTGATTAAAAATAATATTATGATATATGAATTTCGACAACTAGTATGTCTTTTAAAAAGTGTGTTGAAAGCATTTTGCATGTAATTGAAATCATTAATAAAATATTATGTTACTAGGTAATCAAATCAAATTAAACAAAGAAGAATTACATGCAGACGAAGAAGATAAAGAATACGACGAACTTATCAAAGCAGAACGAGCAGAAACCGGAACAGTTAGTATACTTAGTATTGAACAAATAAATAGCATTGCTAAGAGAAGGAAAACTTGAAACAAACTGTATGCCAACTCGTCTTGCCAGCGGCAGCGTGGCATAGTAGGCTAAAACCTCCTTGGACATACATATGACTAGCAGTGGACTGTATAAGTTGATATTGTTGATTGATATTTTAACAGATAATTTTATTTCAACCATAGAAAATTATGAGTACTTAGCGTCTTTACAAATGAATATAAAGATGCTTTACAAAGATGGAAAAATAACATATCAAATTCATAATCCCATTTTACAGAGCATGAGAAATGACAGTTTGTTCCCAAAGAACTAGAATTTTGTCACATTCATGTTTATAACTTTTTACAACAGATTTATGACTTTGCCGACATCGCCATAAATAATTAGTTATAGGCACTTTCTAGTACTTTGTTTCTTGTTTATCTATTCTTTTTTTAGGTAAAATGGTCAGTTTATAAACATTACTTTTTGAATGTCGGCGTTATGGCATCTGTGATAAGTATCATGACATACGGGTTGGTACACTGCCTACAAATTATTGCCAACTTCTGGCTCGTTCGCTGGACCAATGATAAAAATATGGTAAGTTTGTATCTAATTATGTCTTGTTTTATAATGCGAATAACATTACTTCCATTAGCACGTTCAAGCAAACATACAATCAAAACAAATAAACAAACTATTTATCTTTATTAAAATTGCATACTATATGTGTCGTTAATTCTCAAAATGCTCTAACGCTCCTAATTAATTTTCCCACCATGCCCTCTTTTAAGCTAACTTATATTAAATATAAGCAAATCTTACTGTCAACATCTATAAAGTTCAACTTCGTCTCAACTCACCATAGATCTTATCTGAACAGACTTTCACCTTTGCATGTTACACAATTATTATCCTACATTTTTTTTTTGCTCATGATATTTTTACATCTCCGTGTATCCGCGTCTTTCGATAACAGACTACTCAATGAACAAATTTTAAAACTTTGTACATCTTCTCTTTGAGATTTTAATAATTTCTTTATTTTAAAAATATCACTTTTTTTATTCCTCTCGCCTATTTTTCTATCTTTTTACTCTTGTCTTTCGAACCGGCAAAATAATATAACCTATTATCATCGGTCAATGGGCGCGACTACATACTATACTAGAATAATCGCTTCATGAGCCTATTATTTCTATTCATCTTATTCTATGTTTAAATAATTAGTTGGCTTTTTTTTCATTTTTCTTCTCAAATGTATGTTTTTTAGCTCGTGAACGGTACGGTGGACAAGAATTTACGAGACTATTACCTTGGAGTGTATGGTGGCATCGGCCTAACTCACGGTAAGTTTTTTAAACAGTAGTTTTTCAAACTACATAAAACTTGATATTTACGTATATTAGTAATAAAACTCGTGAAACTAAAATCCAAATTATAAAATAGATTTTATACCCACTTAATATTTTACTAAGTAAATATCTACCGTGCGCGATTATGGGAAGCAAAACTAGATGGGTTTGTCTTTCTACAACTAAAGTTAGTAATAAGTTTAAATTCTAATAGGATACAAGTAAGTAAAGTCGATTTTGTTTAGAGTACACGACGTAAAATTTTATGCGTGCGTTACCCCAGCAAAAAAGCAAAAAAAATTGGGCCTTAGAGAGATGAGAGTATAACAGAAAATTAGTGTGTTCTGAGGTGTAATTTGTTACAAATAGCAAAATTTGTGCATGTAGTAGTTTAAAAGTTATTCGACAAAAACACTTTTTGCTGGAGTAACGTTTCAAACGTTACCCCAGCAAAAAAATTTTTTTTTAATCGTTTCAGACCCAAACGAAATACATGAATACATAGCTTTTGTTCCGTATTAAATGTTAGCAAACAGCAAAATTTGTGTGAGCTGTGGTTCTTAAGTTATTGACAATTTTGCTGGGGCAATATTTCGGTCTTGTCTAGAACTTGAAAATGGCTGAACGCAGAAGTTTGAAAAAAATACCATCGATAGACCTTCTTTTGCTTAAATTTGTTTAATCATTCGTTTTCAAATTGTTTGAGGTACACTGATGTAATAAAATGGTTTTAAAAATCAGAAAAAACTGTTTTGCAAGGAAACCAGTATACTTACAATCAAATAAAAAGCTGTAACATATAGCCATGGCTTACATTTATAATGAGTGTAAATTTGGAATTAGTAACTTTAAGCAATATGAAGATATAAGTAAATATTATTAATTTTAAATGGTATATTTATGTCATCGAATACGCAGTTCCTATAAAAGAAGGAAACGTGGCAAAATCTAACAAATTTAAGTATACCATCAACAAACAAGCCTGTAAATTTCAGCTATCAATCACGAATATTATAAAAATTATATGTAAAACAAGAATGTAACAACATTCTCTTATAACTAGGGCTCGGAATAGGTAGTTTAATTTTATGTACTTGCAGAAATAAAGTCAACGTAAGCATAACATGGATAAACCTAAAATCAGCGTGATTTCCGGGACCTTAAATAATGCAATGCAATGTCAAAGCACACTTATGTCATTTTACATTATCATGAAAATTACACTTATTGTTTATTTGTAGGTTTATAGGAGTGAGTAGAAGGAAAAAAATCATTTTCAGATATTACAGATATTTATTGCACGTTTACAATATAAATCAAATTTAAAAATAAACATATATTTATATTATCATTAAAGCACTAGTGTTGTTCCGATGGTGTAATTATTCGTCTTCGAATTCGTCTTTTCATATTCATAATCCATTTATAAAGCGAAAAAGATCTTTCCACGTCAACAGAAGTCAAGGGAGCATATCTATAACAATTTTGTAAAGAATTAGCGTCCAAAAAATTTTCGATTTCTTTATTTAGGTCAATCATAAAATCTAAGTCAGGATTTCGATCCATAACATTTTCAAGTTTTTTTATTATTGGTTCATGCGAACTCCAGCTTATGACAGCTCGTACTTCGTCAAAAATTTCTAATGTCTCTGTTAATGACAACATTGTGTTTTCTAATTTTAAATTTGCAATACTGATTATTCCAAAATGTTCTTCAATAAAGGTTAGATCACGTCGAAGGTTAGGATTTTGCAATACTTCTTTCGCTTTCTTTATAGATTGTACTTCTTCATCATGAAATAAAGAAAGAATATGTGATATTTCATTCAAATATTTTTTATAGTAAAAAGCAGCTTCTAGCCATGTACCCCACCGAGTTATAACTGGCTCTGGAGGCAAGGGCATACTAGGACAGTGTTCCTTCAAGATTTTGACTCTATTGGGAGCTTTTAAAAATATTTTTTTCACGTTGGAAATTAGCATCTTCACATTTCTGTATTCTTCCCTATTTTTTTCTGCTACACGATGCAATGCATGAGCCAAGCATGTAACATGTTTCATATTTGGGAATATAGTTTTTAAAATACGTCCAGTTGAAAGCATGTATGCTGCACTATCTGAACACAACATCAAAACATTAGGTAAATTTTCTTCAAAACTATTGCCCCACATATTTTTCAAACTTTCTTTGACAAATTGTGCTACATTTTTCCCATTTACAATATCTAATATTTTACTAACAAGTAAATAAGGTTTTTTCGGCATGTCACTAAATAAAAGCCGCACAAGTAAATGTAATACGTTTCGACTCATGAATGTTGTCGTTTTGTCAACTGAAATCCATATTTTATTGTTTCCAACACTGTGTGAATTTCTTGTATCTTGTTGTCGTATAGCTTAGTTAAATAAACTTTACGCAGCAATGCTTCACTGGGAAGGGTTCTGTCTTCATGTGTACATTTGCACATATATTTATTGAAGAAATGACCAAACGCAGGATTGTTCAACTGTGACCAGGGAATGTTGCATAAAATCAAGAACCGAATCAAATCAAATCAAAATTTATTGGAACGGTTCGCTTTTTTCCAGTGCGTACGGCTCCGCAAACATGTCTCAAAAATATGTTCTTCTTGGCATCGAAATGGCTTTCACATTTCGAACAGAAAATGGTACCATTAGAATGTTCGTAAAGCATTTCTGGGAAATTTTCAATCCACTTCAATACCGTCTCTTCCTTTCTCTTGGCGATTTTCAAGTTAATCCTAAAATAAATAATAATAATAAGAAGAAGAAAGAACAAATTTTAATAGTAAGTACGTAACACAAATTTTTGTTTGTTAAATAAGACAAATCAGTTGACACACACCATATAGTTGTCGGCGTGGTTAATATGTATTTTTATGCAAAATTACATCTTTCTATCACTAATACTCACAAAGCTAGGCCGCGGACGGACAGACAGACAAACGGAGGAAAATAAGGGTTACTTGTTTTAACTACGGAAGCTTAAAAAACTTAGAAAACAATAATAAAAAAATAACGAGTTGTATGTATTATTCTAAAAATAGTGAAAATACGATTCCTATCCCAACTATATATACATACGCGCTAAACACAGAATTAAAACATGCTTTTTTGCAATTAATACTGCTTGTATAAATAAAATATTATGAGAGGCTTACCACACTATCCAAATCCAAAGTTTGACGATATTTAAAGCGAATTACAGATCGTTGTCCGTTGTCATTGCCGTGGTAATCAGGTAGAACAGGTACAAATCCAAAAATACAAGCCGAAGTCAATAGGTGGTAGTAAACACAAACCACAGACATAGACGCACGAACACTCCAAGTTACAAAATGCAACTGCGCTGATGGTAACAACGTCACATAACACCTATGGTAGAACAGGACGGCAGTACGCATCAAACAGAGATAGCAATAAAGAAAGCGTGCCGCGTGCACCGCACGCGCAAGCGGTCACATACTTTGCATTCCTTAGCGTTATTGTTGCTATTCGTTTCTTTACGTTTTTATTGTAAAATTTTATGTTAACAACTTACTATTACAACAATAAGCTAAAAGATGAAATACTATTTTGAAAGTTCAATTTAATATTTTTACAATCTCTGAATCGCAAAATCGCAAGTACATAAAATTAAACTACCTATTCCGAGCCCTGCTTATAACCCGACCAAATTAAAAGGTTACGTAAAAGCGACCCCGCCATACATTCAGCTGACATCTGAGATAAATGGTATAATAGAATATTTTGTTGGTACAGTTACGAACAAAAAAAGTTAGGTCCGGGTGACAAGAATATTGAATTGAGTATGATTTTTTTTTTATTTAAAATCAGTCTTATACGCTCACATAAGTACATAAATGTTTAGAAAAATCACAGATAGTTGAGTTATATGAGAGATAGTTTTATTTGATTGTAAGTATACTGGTTTCCTAGCAAAACAGATTTTTCTGATTTTTAAAACCATTTTATTACATCGGTGTTCCTCAAACAATTTGAAAACGAATGATTAAACAAATTTAAGCAAAAGAAGGTCTATCGATGGTATTTTTTTCAAACTTCTGCGTTCAGCCATTTTCAAGTTCTAGACAAGACCGAAATATTGACCCAGCAAAATTGTCAATAACTTAAGAACCACAGCTCACACAAATTTTGCTGTTTGCTAACATTTAATACGGAACAAAAGCTATGTATTCATGTATTTCGTTTGGGTCTGAAACGTTTAAAAAAAAGTGTTTTTGTCGAATAACTTTAAACTACTACATGCACAAATTTTGCTATTTGTAACAAATTACACCTCAGAACACACTAATTTTCTGTTATACTCTCATCTCTCTAAGGCCCAATTTTTTTTGCTTTTTTGCTGGGGTAACGCACGCCAAACTTATAACTAAAAAAAAAAATTCGACAATTCAAGAGAGTCACAATAAATATTATACATTCGTTTGACATAATAGCTTACTCTCTTTTTATGTATAATTATGATTTTATTGGTCATGGCAAAATATCTATTGCCACTATCAAAATTATACGTTTAGAAACTGACAAATCTCCACTGAACATATCGTAGGGATATAATGATGCATGCGCAAGAATCTAAACTATTTGGGTGAATACTTGACCCACAGGTTGTTCGTGTGAACCGTGTGGCAGTAAACAGTGCAAATGGTAATCTGGTACATATTATCTCGATTATTTGTCTTTAAAGGCGACTAAGTACTCATTTCGTCATAACTCATAGCTGACGAGTTATTATGAAAATAGTATCTTACTTTTCTCGATACATTTGCATGATTAAATATCAAGATGCATCATCTTAAACACAAAATTAGGATTCATTTGGCAATATTAAACCACTTCATTACCTTAACGATATAATTTATTTAATTACATTTATATACGCTCCTTTATACACAGTATCCTGTAATTCCTGTAGTCTCAATCTAATTCATTTCTTTCACTTTAAACTCATTTTATCAAGCGAATCTCAGCTTGTTTGTGTTGTTGATTCGTTGCTCTGACATAATTTACATATTAACTCGATCAACATGAATTTTATAAAAATGTTGTTAGAAATATATAAAAGTA
The DNA here is from genome assembly GCA_932526445.1 of Phragmatobia fuliginosa. Taxonomy (NCBI): domain Eukaryota; kingdom Metazoa; phylum Arthropoda; class Insecta; order Lepidoptera; family Erebidae; genus Phragmatobia; species Phragmatobia fuliginosa. The sequence continues at coordinate 4,881,119 of OW052064.1, read as the reverse complement.
CATCGGTAGCTTTCATTTGAAAAAAACATTGTTCAAGACATAGTGTAAAAAAACATTTACGCGAATAAGAGAAAGGAATATAATAATATGAAAGCTGTTTCCGCGAAAGTATTCGCGGACGTTTCGGAACGCTTCTGAACGAACGTCAAACTGACAGGAGTGACGTTTGACGTGTGTGTGTAAAACTTAAGATCGGACAACGAGATGGACCCGCGGCGCGAGCGCAGAGCGCGCACTTAAAACTCTGTTAATTATAATCATCTCAAGCTAAAACTGTGTGTGAAGTGTACAGACATTCAGAACAACCCTAATCAGCTCGAGACAATAGAACAGTTACAGTGCCAATCACAAAGTGCATTCACTACCACGAGGCCGGCGACCCAAGGCAGATCCTGCAACCAGCTCGCACCATCAGCTCACCTTTCCGTAAGTACACAACCCTAACTGCTCCCATCCCCTACTTCTACCATAACCTCAACCGTCGCTGTACTGTCTTCACCGTCAAGGTGTAGCCAGTACATTTTGGTCCTCGTCGAACCGGATCTGAACCAGTCCAATAGTAATACAGTCCACTCTCAGCTCTCAGCTCTTCTCAGTCCTCAGCCCTTGAAATAGTACATTTGACTATATTTAACAACTTTCATATACCCCACATATTATATAAAACATTATTTTCACTCCGAGCAATATATCTGATCTCTCAATATATCTCTGGTATTGTAATATACATACAACATATCACTCCTCCGCTCAAAGGGTACCTATTGCCCATATTTCTAAACAAATTTCACATTTTTATAATAACTTTTATAACAATTTCAAACTCACCCACATTTAAAAATTGTCATAACCTTTGGAATTTACTTATTATAACAGTTAAGAAACCAATATCAGAAGTTATTATTAATTCATTTGCTTATAGTAAGCATTAAATCAGCCCATTTAATATACTTATAGCTCCAAGCAAGAATTTATGCACTTATAATTACTTATATCAGCCTACCCTATAACTAAAAATATATAATATAAATTTTGAAATTACTTTTCCAAGTTGTCCCAAGTTACATAAACTTGTTAAAGCATATAATATAAGGTTCCCCATTACATTAATACATAATTTCTGCTCATAATTCACAAAATTTAGGTTATAACAGTGGAATATGTATAACCGACTTCGGTCAACTTTATAAATTGTGTTTCTTTGTTCACTTTCAATTCGGCCCATCAAATGCAACATAAATACAACAATAGTGTTTTGTTGACATTTAAAATATATTTTATTTGAAATAAGATTCAAAGAAAAACCCTCCAACGGGTAAATATATAAGAAGTTAAAACCATTTGGGTTATTGCATCATATGTTCACATTTATATACAATAATTAATACAAACAATTGTTGTAATATTAACTGAGTTTCTTGGTAAACATAAAGTAACTTTCACAACTTCTCTTAGGGTTCAGTTACTAAAGCCCAATTTAAATAAATAAGGCACATATTCCAACTTGTAGTTTGGTTTAAATTTTATTATAAATGTACAGTTATTAATTCTTTTCTCTCTCAACTCATTACATAATACTCATACAGGGTGTGTCGACATACAGGTTGATACTTATTTCTAGTCACACACAATAATTCTTTTTATTTAATTTTTTCTCATTAACTTTAATCAGCACTTCCTTTAAATGTGCCCACCACCGCACTGGCCATCCTCTACCAGGAGGCCTCAAAGGCGATAACTGCCTTGCTTGAGATGGCAGAAGACCTTGTCGGCCCCGAACCCACGGTCACACCAGATGTGTTTTATGGTCGTTTCACCGAACTTGATGATTATAAGCAAAGGCTGGACGCTGTCTTCTATGAGATCCTCGACTCGGCTGACCTCACCAGTGAGCAGGAACAGTATTACACGGAGAATCACGATGAGGCCAACGAAGACTACATACGTGTCCGAGTCATCCACTATCAACTACGGGCTATGCCTTCTGCATCAGCCCAGTCCTCACACACATTCAGCACACACTCAGCACACACTTCCACACCCCCATGTTCTCTGAACCCTCAGATTTGAACCCTTCATGGTCGGCCCCTCACTGCTCTCTCCCGAAGAGCCCCTACAGGACAGATTTGTCTCCCCTTAGACGCTTTCAACTCGCGAAAGCTCCCTATCAGCTCTGTTGGACTCTATGGACCAACCTCTACCTACATCCCTCCAAACCCGATCCAAACGGCTCTCCCCATCTCCTGCTCCTCGAGTTGGTGGACCTGGATACGGCTGCTGGACATCTGCGGAGACCTGCGTGCAAGATCGCCAGGCTCCCACTGGACTCAGCTCGGGATGATGAATCTGTCCCGGCCCCCCAGGATGTTTCCGCGAAAGCATTCGCGGACGTTTCGGAACGCTTCTGAACGAACGTCCAACTGACAGGAGTGACGTTTGACGTGTGTGTGTAAAACTTAAGATCGGACAACGAGATGGACCCGTGGCGCGAGCGCAGAGCGCGCACTTAAAACTCTGTTAATTATAATCATCTCAAGCTAAAATTGTGTGTGAAGTGTACAGACATTCAGAACAACCCTAATCAGCTCGAGACAATAGAACAGTTACAGTGCCAATCACAAAGTGCATTCACTACCACGAGGCCGGCGACCCAAGGCAGATCCTGCAACCAGCTCGCACCATCAGCTCACCTTTCCGTAAGTACACAACCCTAACTGCTCCCATCCCCTACTTCTACCATAACCTCAACCGTCGCTGTACTGTCTTCACCGTCAAGGTGTAGCCAGTACAAAAGCTAAATAATTATAATTATTCGCAAAATGACAATCTTATTATTATATTTGAACGATGTACTTTGTGAAAGATCGTTAATAATTCTAGATTGCATTGCATTGCTACGGCAAAGATTACTGAATAGTTTGGCTACGGCGTCTATTTTTCGTAGTAGAACAGTGTTTTCATTCATTGTCAACTGATTGGAAATGTCTAAGTTTAGAGGTTGGGTTATTCAAAATCACATGACTAAGGTGTTATATTTTTCATATGCTTGTGCTTAGTATGCAATAGTTATGTGTTTCGTATTAGTAAACCTACGGGGACGTGTTATTCGATTTTTATTTTTTGTATGTCAAGGAACAAACCCTTGCTTTTGATTTTATTGCTATTTTTCAGAAGCACCTAACTTTCTACAACCTTCTCTGTAGTGTAGTTGAATGTGATTTACTTTCCCAAACATTAATTAAAATTTAAATAAGATTTCATATTTTATTATTAACTAAAGCTAAAAAGTTAAAAAGAAACTCACACTTAGTAAATATGCTATGTAACTTAACCTTAAGTGCTATATGACGTTTAATTTTATATAACAATATCTCTCTAAGCGACCATAGTATGGGTCAGCATGCTGCTATTTTCTGTACTCACACGGTGACCCCTTAATCTTGGATTCTACTAATGCTTTCCATCAGGCATAGTAGAGTCACTGGTAGGCTATAAAAATAAATTTAAAAAAAGCTTTCTTTATGTGCATCTTCCTTAGTTATTCATTTTTCTATGAGATTTTGTAAATACTTTAATTTATTATTTATAGTGTGATATTTTTTTACAGTGACGATATCCATCGTGGTGGATTTACTACCATTCTTAGCATGCTGGAGGGCTGCTAAAATTCTTCACGAAACATTGTTGAACAATTTGTTACGAGCTCCGTTGCATTTCTTTGAAGTAACCCCAGTCGGTAGGATAATCTCAAGGTTTTCTAAAGACGTGGATGCTGTGGATAGTGCTATTCCTTGGCAACTTTCCGGTGTTATCAGCTGTACCTTTGAGGTAACCAATTACCTAACCTACATTAGTATTGATATACTATAGATATACTATACTATAGATATACTATACTTGATTTCCATAATATTTGTTTGTGCTCTAGGAATTTCTGTCCCACTGAAATGTGTATCGCAAAAGAAACAGAACGTTTTGGCCTCATTGCAAACTTTTTATTTATAAACTTATTGTATTATCTTGAACAGTCTATGCTATGCTAAAACTGATATTAAAATAATGTACAGAAAATATTATATCAGATTTATTATACTATAATTATTTAATTGACACCTAAGTCATAAGCATGGAATTAGTGTGACTTATGTGATCTCAATTGTTAAGTCCCCAACCCGCAATCGGCCAGTGTGGGGACGTATGGCCTGAACCCTCGCCTGAGGAGACCCTAGCCCAGAAATGAGACGTCGATATGGGTTGTCGATGATGTGATCCCAGTTGATGATTATCATCAGTAAAATAACTATACAATCCGAGCTTACATTCTTGGCACGCATTTAATATAGGCTTTATGATTTAATAAATTAAAAACTTTTAGAAAAAGAAATGTTATTCTTTTAGTGCAGTAACCGCCTCTGATCGAAGTATCAACGGGGTTTGCGTGTAAAATAATTTAAAGAGGTAGTTATTTTAACATTATACTATTTTTAAATTTGGACTTCTGGATTATTTTTTTATTGTTTTTAGGTTTTGGGGACAATATTCGTAATCAGTTACTCAACGCCCATATTTTTGAGTGTAGTAGTGCCAATTGCAATAGTATACATAGCCATACAAAGGTTCTACGTGCCGACGTCTCGACAACTCATGAGGATTATGTCTGTGGCCCGCTCACCCATCTTTTCACATTTCAATGAAAGCATTTTGGGTGCTTCTAGTATTCGTGCTTTTGGAGTTAAGGACAGGTGAGCTTAAAATACATTTATGTGTGTTAAGTATAATAGGTACGTTCATTTATCAAAGTATTAGTAATTTATAGATATGATTTTTGCTAGGTCTCATTTCAGTGTGCTTTAGTAATTTATCTTACGTAATACACTGACTCTTAAACTCAAGTAATGATGACATGTACTCTTAGGTGATTTTGGTCACAGCGGCCAGTCTCAACGGAGACCAGCCAACTACGCAGGATACATTATCTGTTCCCTCACTCTCACTATCCGATGAGATGGCTATCTGCCCGACTGAGACTTACACTCAGGGACCGGTTTTACTTGCTCTCCGAGACACGGGGCTTTCGACATCAACTTCCAAACTCCGGATAGTTTTAAGACATTTTTGTAATCAGAAAAACTTAATAACACCTTTTTGTCTCAACTCTGGAATCAAACCCGAGACCTTTTGATTGGCGATCGTTTAAGAAAAAAAAATAGAACTCTCAATTATTTGTTTTGTTGTAGATTTGAGAAAGAATCTCAAGAAAGGGTTGATCATTACCAAGCAATCTCCTACTTGAGGTCCGTTGCAGATAGATGGCTCGGGGTCCGACTCCAAGTAGTCGGCAGTCTAATAATATTCTTCGCAGCATTATTTGCGGTCATTGGTCGAGGTACTATCAGTCCAGGTCTTGCAGGTCTATCGGTTAGCTACACGTTGGAGGTATACTTATAAATTTACTTATTAAAATATAATGATCTCAAAAGGATTTTTAATTATGATTTTTTTTTTACATTACAGATTACGCAAATTTTATTTTATTTAGTCCTTGGCATATCTATCATTGAAACTGACATTGTAGCAGTGGAACGCATGAAAGAGTATGCTGAAACTGAACAAGTAAGTAAACACTAGATTAGATCGTGATTAACTCTTCGTTGATAGCACCTGATGATACGAACATTTATATTCTCAGGAAGCAGACTGGGTAGTGCCCAATGGTCCTCGGTCTACGTGGCCGGAAACTGGCTCAGTAAGGTTTGAAGGTCTAACTATGGCATACCGAATAGGAGCAGAACCCGCTCTACGTGATGTGACGTGTACTGTGGAAGCAGGAGATAAGATCGGAATCGTTGGTCGGACCGGTGCGGGCAAGTCCACGCTCACGCTCGGACTTTTCAGGTTGGTATATGGACACTTGTTTTTCTTCTGCCAGCTTAATATAGTTTTAACTAATACTTTGTCTATCGCACAGGATAGTAGAGGCAGTAGCAGGTCGCATCCTCATCGATGGGTTGGACATCGCCAAGATGGGTTTACATCAATTGCGATCGCGAATAACCATCATACCTCAAGACCCGGTGCTATTTGCAGGAACATTGCGAATGAATTTAGATCCATTTTCCACGCATTCGGATAGTGAGATTTGGCATGCGCTGGAGCTCGCACATTTAAAACCATTTGTGCTGGGTGAGTAATAACTATAGGAAGGTGTGATTTGTCCCAAAGGTTCCATTAAAATACGACAATTTGTGACTCAAAAGACGACCTCTTTTGTTTTTCAACCCTGGTATATTAAGAACTATATCTATAGATTAGATTGATACATAAGTAAAGTGCAAGCTGATATAAAAATCTGTGGTTCCATGCTAATATTATAAATTCTTAACTCTGTCTGTCTATCTGTTACGCTTTCATGTCTAAACCGCTGCACCGGTTTCAAGGATATTTAGCATGGAGCTACTTTGACTTATGAGGAAGGACATGGGCTAATTTTTACGGCGATAACCGACAACACGTGGGTGGAATCGCGGGCGAAATCTAGTTGACTTTAAATTTCAAACTCACAATATTACCGTGTCCTGTTTATAAACAGTGTTTTTTTTTATATATTTAAGTCTACCAAAGTGACTACTCTGCCTGATGGAAAGCATGAGTAGAACCCAGGAGTAGGGGTCACCTGAGTACATACATGGTGACCTCAATACATCAATGCATCATATCCTGGTGGCCTGGTCAGATGTTTTTCCATCATTTTCCCGGCCTCAGGAAGTCGGGAGAATGATGCAGAATGATTGGGTCTCTGGAAATACGACAGCAAGAATCCTGTCATTATTAGGTTAAACTTCTGTGTGAGGGTAGTACTGCTCAGTCGAGCTGGCCCATTCATGCTGAAAGCAACGTGGCTCTACTACCTATAATAATGTATTTTCAGGTCTGCAATCAGGGTTGCGATATGAAGTATTAGAAAGCGGCGAGAACTTGTCAGTAGGTCAGCGGCAACTTGTTTGCCTGGCACGAGCGCTTCTGCGTAAAACATCACTGCTCGTGCTAGACGAGGCCACCGCAGCTGTTGACCTGGAAACGGATGACTTGATCCAGGTAAGAGCGTGTTTATTTAATATTATCCCCATGTCGAGATTACTCAAGTACTACATAGCTTTCACAATGTCTCGTGTGTTATAGAAAACCATTCGCACCGAGTTTGCATCGTGTACTGTTATTACCATCGCTCATCGGCTCAACACCATTCTGGATTCCACAAAGGTTATGGTGCTAGATAAAGGTCGTCTCATGGAATTCGCACCTCCGAGTGAGCTACTTCAAGACAAGAATTCTATGTTTTATAGTCTAGCCAAAGATGCCGACCTAGTTAATTAAGTCTTTTCTGTATAAGTATAGATCAAGAATATTAATTATAGTAGCTATTAATTCTAAATGTTATGCAAATAAGTTTTAATTAAGATGAACCGTATTTTAATTTTTACTTTAATAAAAAATTGTTATCATTTTAATTGGTCTTCCTGGTTCATTTCTTTTATTAATTTGAAACCTAAACTGCCCTAATTTAGGATTCAAATTTAGCTCTATTAGAGAAGAAAATAGATAAAATTCCAATATTAATATTATGAACATAATATTGGAGTACTATTATATCGGTGTGGTGTCATATTACGAATACAGAGTGTCACCACCGCCATTCATCCCGCGGGTGTCGTAAAAGGCGACTAAGGGATAAACTACGCAAGACAACATCAATGCAAAGAGAAAGAAAACTTGAAACCAACCCTATACCAACCAGTCTGGCCAGCGTGGTATAGTAGGCCAAAACCTCCTTTTCAAGGAGAGGCCGATGGCCAGCAGTGGACTGTTAAAGGCTGTTGATGATGATGATGATCTTTAAACGTGATAAATTGTGTAGAGCGCAACTATTATTAAGTAACATACTATATTTTTAATTAATGTTCACTATGTAGTTATGTCAATACGATATGGCAAAAAAACGGATGGCGGGAAAACAAATAAATGTATTTTTAACTGTCACTTATATTACTGTCTTTACAATGGCCAGTTTAAAAAATGTTAGGACTGAATAGTCTTTATTATCACCGTATGTGTTTTTGGCCGACTATACCAGTAGGCCAAAACCTCCTTTCTAAGGAGGTCTCTTTTCTATGTCCAGCAGTGGACTGTTAAAGGCTGTTGATGATGATGATTATGTATTCTGTGATATTGGCACGGGCAGCCCAAACTATTAATAACATTTCAAACATTGTTATCGGAAACAGGATAATTTTTAATTTTGAATAATTAGATAAAAAAAATAATTAAAAATAATATAATTTCAATTGAAAATGATAAGAAATTAATTTTCATTTTTTAATTCTTCTACTGGGTGACCGTTGTGGCATTTTATATAATGAGCGTTTCCGTGATTCGGAGGTCACGTTAAGCAGTCGGTCCCGGTTGTTGTCATAAGACAGCAGTCGTGAAGCTTAGTTGGAGGCCTTCGGGCGGCTTAAAAACATCCAACAGCAAGATTACGTAGCCACAACGTGTCTTGCCTGTCCCCAACCCGCACTCGGCCAGCGTGGGGACGTATGGCCTTAACCCTCTCTTGAGAGGAGACCTGAGCCCAGCAGTGGGACGTTAAGGGTTGTTGATGATTGATGAATTCTTCTACTCATTTAATAACTATTACCTTAAAATATTTTCTTAAAATAATTTATACGCTTTTTTCTTATCATCACTCCAAGATTTCCTAATACATAGTCTGTGATATATGTAAGCAAGACATCCATTTAGATTTATTTTTTCTGTTTCACGAAATTCACGAATTTTACTGAGGTATTCCATTCGTTTAAGACTTACTTCATGCTTTTTCATAAGAACTTTGATAGTTTAGCTTTTAATGATTTTACTGTACTGCAGTTCATTAAATCGTAAGTGAACATCATACACCATTCTTCGCACAACATCATAATCAAGATCATCCATATCTAAACGAAATTGCTTTTTTGGTCTGTCTTTTCGGGGTACTGAATTTAATTGCAGTAGAATCTGTTTCAGACTTCCTATAATATATTGTTCAAAGTTCTTCTTGAAATAGTCACATACTTCTTTATCTTCATGATTTTTGAATTTTACGGCTTCAGTTAAAAAATATCAATACACTTTGTAGACAATTTCGCGTGACTTGGACCTAGCGTGTTTTCTATACTAATCGATGTACTTACATACAATATTAAAATCTGCCACTCCGCGCTACGCGACGTAGCGCGGTGCAGTGTGGGAATCGCCTAAGCCGAAATTAGACGAATGTCTCTTTCTAGAGTGCATTATTTCTTGCCCAGTACTGTAATAACTAAGTTCTTAAGGAAGTGAATAATATTATATTTTATGAAATAATGTCTAAACGGAATAAGACTTTAAATACTGTTACTAAATATTATAGCAAATAACTGTCGATACATTTCTTTGACATTACTATTTTCTTGAGGCTTGTAATAATATAAAACAATATGTATCTATAGATTTTGATAAGTGTGTTGGTGTTTATCTAATTACGAAGGATTTGATGGATTTTTACAACGATCTGCTTCCTGTGCTATTTTCATATTATTTCTCACTGAAAGAAATGTAAATGATGAACTAATGTTGTAACATTATAATACATTGATTGAAAATAAAGGCATTTATTGAAATGTTAAACCTGTATCATTTAATTACCGACATACAAATCTTAGTTTATACCATGTCTCTATATAAAAACGTACTTAGGTACAGTTAACAATGCTTCGATATAAATAACAACATCAAATCGCCTAAAAAAATTAAAAATGAATGTACAGTGTATAACAACTGCAAACATAAATAATTTATGATGATGAGTAGATAAAGGTAATCACTTCACAAAAGGAAGAGACAACTACAGTAAACACACGCCACAGGTCACAGGTACAGATTATATCGTCCACCAGAATCGAAACCAGAGTCCTTATTACATGGATGTTAAAATGTATTTCTGTAAAAATACAAAAAAAATATAAGTGCCTGTACGCATTACCGTCGTTACCAGTGCCCAGGGCCATCGTAATATCAAATTAACTGTTTTTTACCAAGTGCATATAAAAGTAGGGGAACCTGTTGAACCTTGGCACTATGAGTACCTAGGCCAATGGGCTCGTATCAAATATTTGCTCTATATACAATTTTACTGTCTATCGTATTTGGTACATCCCTACCGACTATTCAATGTAAAGTTAGTCACATACCGCCATTAAGCCGGTGTTAGTTGTTGTCGACCTTAAAACTTTTTTTGGCAAAAAGTTAGTATTTCTAATATATTACGTTTTATAATAGTCAATTATTTTTCATATGCTATGGTTTCTTATATTTATCAAGTGCTCAAACAATAAAAAACTTACGAGATAAGTGACCTCAAAACTATTTAAAATCCATCGTTTTATTGTAGTTGGAGTAGTGGTGTTGTACCTCGGCCACTGTCGATCAGTTGTACTTTGGTCATATTTATCTTTAAATTGATAGTATTCTTATAAAAGCTAGTCCCAATGACTGATTAAAAGTAAAGAGAGAAATGATAATTTATAAAGTTAATTGTTTAAATATTTCATTTTGAATGATTTGTAAGATACAATTATTTCGATAATTTTTTATATTATGTGATATGTTCAAATCTAGGTCTATGAACTATATTATATACTAATTTTAAAGTTTGTGATGTGACAAAATAGTAATTAAAAGTTTGGTTCTTTTGTTTAAAGATTTTGTTTAAAATGCAAAAAAAAAAAATTGACATTGTTCGGAATTTCTAAGATGTTTTGTTAAGTAATATAATAAACCGAATAAAACGTTTGGTTAAGAAAAGTTAATAATTTACTTAAATTACCTCCAAATTCTCAATGTGTCGTAGGTATACCGTAGTACTGGACCAGGTACATAGGGTATGTTGTACCTTGGCCTTAATTGCCATTTTTTTAACTTTAAAATCTGTGTACTAAGTATGAAATGTACATTTCTGATATTTTGGTGGTGAGTACCCAAATAATTGACCTTCCAAAATATGCAATTATGATTTGTGTGATGTACGTCAAATCACAATGAAAAATATATATCTAAAAAACTGTCCTAGGTACAACAGGTTCCCCTATACACAATACTTACTTAAAAAAATCGGCCAACTGCCTGTCAGGCCACACATTGAATAGGGTTCCTTAGTCACCCTTAATGGTACGTGGATTTAAAATTGTATCCAATAGATAGGGTAAAGTCGTTATAGATGCCCCAGTGGGATAGTTGCCTCATTCTAACCTAACCTAACTTCCCAAACTCGTGACTAATAAATAATAGTATAACTATGAGCCAGTAGTCATTAATTTCGTTATATTATTATAACGTCAATAAACTGATTCATCAAGTATGCATCTAAATATAAATAGTTGCTCTTTTTTTTATTTATTCAAAAATACTTGGGCAAATATCCCTATCAAAAAGGATTGTTGCCCTGATTTTTCGAGGTATAGATGCCCCTAGGGGCATCTATACCTCCATACACCATGTATACCCATTTGTGGTTTTAGGGTATATTTTATGAACATATTTTTGTCCGGTTATATTTATTTTTTGTGTTTACATCTATTTGTATTTGGAGTTTTAGTGATTGTTGCAAAACCATGGCACGAAAATACAAAAGAAAGGAAGGCGTTTGAGCTCGAGCATGTTCTTGAACTACAGATCAATTGTAGTCGACTCAACTTCCGACGAAATGGATAGAAATACCATAGGGATAAACGAAATATCCCGACATTTTGGGATTCCATCAAGAACATTGCGAAGACGTTAAGCTGCTGAAAATACAACGAAGCAGACACTGGGTTATTTGATCTCAAATGATGTAGAATTATATGCTAACGATGACAATTGAAAATGCTTTTCATAGGCCCGTGTTTCTTGGCAACAATTTCTGTTTTAGGACTAGCTTTCTACTGCTAAAACACCAATAGTCCTCAAAACCTCATAAAAGTTTGAGTTTTGCGTTTAGGTAGGTATACAGTGTGAAAAGTATATATCCCGCGCCAATAATTACAACATTTTTGCGGATAGTTTCCCAGGTCTTTGACATAACTTTTTATTATTTTATTAACTATAGGCATTTTAACGAATGACTTGCTGATAAACGTACCTACGAATTGAACAATCAAATTACTAATAACAATAACAATCAATCGGTTCCCGGGTCAGGCAAAATATTTGTGTGATCCACAAATATTTGTTTCGGAGTCTGGGTGTTTTTTATGTTTAATATGTATGTATTTACCAAAACAAAATAAATCACTTTTATACTGTTTACTTTCCATGTCTTGGCAGTTGCGATCACAACACTTTTTATTATATTTGGGCATGGCTATATTTTTATGGCGTAAGAAATAACTGAAAGAAGCAAAGTTACACAGTACACAATAAAAATTCAACACTACATTTATTTATTGTAGGTTAGAAACACAAAGTACAATGTTTCTAGGTTAGAAATGAAATGAAATGAAATGAAATTATTTATTCTGCAATCAGGTTACATGAACCTCGATGACCTGGATGAGTTCGGCCTTTCCTAACTGGACTAGCCCTGAGAAGAAAGGACGAAACAAACTCAGGCATCACAGTCTCTTTTAAAGTCCAGACAATATTCTTAAATGCGATAATTACAATTGTCACAATTATAATAATTCAAGATAATAATTTAAAAGTTGTCAACAATGACAATAATTTATGATAAATTTGATAAATGTATAATGTAAATTTAAACCATAAATCATCGTCACATCAAAATAAATTTAAAGATTCAATAAACAGCATGTGCAGAATGGGCAGCTCAATCCCAGGCGGTTTTATCAACAATATATTCTGCTATGGTATAATACCCCTTTGCGGATAACTTAGATTTGATGGTATTCTTAAATTTCCTTAATGGCAAATTCCTAATATCGATAGGGAGTTTATTGTAAAAGCGTATACATTGTCCCATGAACGAGTTGCCTACTCTGTGGAGACGAGTGACGTGAACACAAAGATTATGTTTATTTCTGGTATTTACCGAATGAACATCACTAACTTTAGGAAACTTTGCTAAATTTCTTTGAACATACATTAAATTTTCGTATACAGGGTGAATTTTTGAGACGGGACAGCAAGGGTAGGTATCCTAATCGTTACAGTTACAGGAAAACGCTTTTAGGAGACTATCAATATTTTTTTAAGATATTCTGAACTGCATTTATAGATTTTGGAAAAAATGTACAGCCAGCAAGAAAATGGTCATTTTAAACAAAAACTTTTTTTGATGCCAATCGTTCCTGTTCCTTAAAAGGATCAAAAGTCTCTACTGGACCGACTGAGGTTTGAGTACTAGAAATGTCAGAAATCGCAAAAAACTTTTCCCATACATTTGTACGGAAATAAATCATTTTAATATGTATTTTAGACACAGACAAACATAACTTACATTTAGATGATCTACGAAATAAATTGCTTTAAATGACGGCCGTTTTAATGAATATATAAGTACACTTTTTTGTACTAAACTAGTAGCAGCCGATAATTTTCTTGGATAGATATCATTTAAAATCCTCATATCATATCAATTATTGCAGATATAGTATGTACTGAATGTCCCTATAAATCAGTTGTTTTCTTTACATTTATACTTTTAAAAGCCTTGATAACATCATTTACACTAACAACTGAAAATTCCAAACCTGCATCACACCGGTTTACACTATTTTCTGATAAAGAACAAGCAGAGACAGAGAGTCTTGGTTGTTCTAATCGGAATTTTGGTAAAAAAATGTTCAAACTCAGTCGCAACCTCCACATCCGCTTTTATATTCATATATATTTATATATATTTAAATGGAAGTCACGATTTCGTATAATGCACCTTCCGGTTTCAGCGTTTATAATATCCCATGTGGTTTTTATTTTGTTTCCAGATGATTTTATTTTGTTTTTTAAATATAGAGATTTGGCAACATAACAGACGCGTTTAAACGTCTTTGAATAACTTTTGATATATTCTATAAAATCTAAGTTATGATATTATGTTTTTTCATAATACAACTCATATAGCCGTTGTCGACTTTTATAGATACCCACAGTAGCCCAGTCACTGAATACTACACGATCTCTAATCGTTAATGTTTTTCATGTAAAATATAATTTAAATTCATTATTAAGCATATTAAATAACAAAGCGAAAGCTTGATTTGGGTCACTACCATAGGGCAATCTTAACAACTTAGCCGCCATTTTATTCCTGAACAGGCTCATGCGGCCCTCCGTAAACCTCTGGTTTTGTTCGCGTAAAGGTATCGAACTGCCCGCAATCTGAATCTAGCTCACTTACAATACACATATTAATTGGTTTCACATTTGTAAAAATATTATCAATTCAAGTGGCACTACTGGCTGTGATACGCGTGGGTTCAAAGAAAACGTTACATAGATTATATGACTTCAATAAGTTTAAAAACTTTACAGTTATACTCGACTTTTCGAGAATATTTATATTAAAGTTCACCACAGACAACAACCGTTTTATTACATTGTGTAGCCCTACATAATGCATCTTCAAGGATTTTATCAAATATATCATATAAACTACATGGGGGCCTGTACACACTCATTACAATGAACCGCTCAAATTCTACACAAGCTATTTCTATAGTTCGCTCAACAGACAGATTGACAATATCTAATCGTTTCTTTACTTTAATACTTTTTTTTGTGATTATTAATGAGCCACCACGTATCATGTTTGTTCTGTTAAACGAGTTAGTAACCTGGTGATTAAATATCAATATTATTACAGTTTAGGTATAGCTCTAATTCTAATTCTTTACTCATCAATCCTTGAATGTTCTGATGTACCAGGTTTAAACAATTTTTGTTACTGTTCATACAGTTTTTGTAAAAAGTTTATGTACACTATAACTACTATCTTTCTGCTCAACAGAAGCAGATGTCGGAGTCAAGATTATATTACTACTACTACTAGTATTATTCTGCTCAATAGAAGCAGATGTCAAAGGTAAAACTATACTACAACTAGTATTATTCTGCTCAATAGGAGCAGATGTCAAAGGCAAGAATACACTACTACAACTAGTATTGTTCTGCACAATAGAAGCAGAAGTCACAGCCAACATCTGGGCTGATTTAAAAATAAAATAGGAGAGCGAAGAAGCATCTGTCGCCTTAAATATCCAGAAAGATAATAATTATCTTTTGTCGTAAAATAATTACTATTGATAACAGAATTAGTGTCAATAAATTCAAATTAGTCATTATAATATGTCAATGTTTGTAATTTAATGTTGTATTTAAATCTAATATTATTTTCCATCTGTGGCAAGCCCTTACAGTAAGGAAAGGCAAACAAAATTATTATTTTTACATTTAAATAAGAAAGTTTTTCAAATAAATATTTAAGTTTGTTTATGTTAGCATTTCCCCTTCTCCCAATAAGTATAATTAAGGTAGTATTTGTATTATAACAATTTTTGTTTTCTATTACTTTAGATAGGTAATATTTGAGAGTAGTTCGCATTAGGACTACAGTAGTTTGTCACTGGTTGCCCCAAAGTTTCACACAAAACATGGCCCATGTTTTTACCAATTTCATCGCTAAACATTACTATATTATATTATTGCTACAGTATAATTGATGTTGAAAATTTATGTTGCTATTTTGTATATTAATTACATTATTGTTATTAGTTGTCAATATACTAGTATCACATGTTACAGGCAAACTGTTCAAAGAACTAGTGCTTTCATTTTGGTCATCAAAAAACAATGAATCATTCCTGCAATTGCACGAATTAACTAATTTACCACTTGCCATACTTTGTTTCTGAATAGAAAACGAAAATCATAACTAATTTTGACATAAAATTTAGACCAATCTAATAGCCCGACGCTAGCGCCAAATCTATGCAGCGGGTGAGCGGAACCCTAACAATTATTTGACAGCTCCATATGAGTGATTTCTCTAGTAGTACCTAGTTGCTTTGTAAATAAACAGATTGAACCAGTATTATTTCTTTGTTAGCGCAGAGTACACGCCGCTCGCAGTCACAATATTATGATGAGTTAGTATACGTATTTGCAGTGTGAAGTCTGTACTTATGCGTTAAAAGCCATCGCATGTGTGAATTTAGTGTCAAATAAGAATAACTGGATAGCCCAATGGATTATTTTTGTGGATCCCCCTATTGGGTACGTATTTAATATTACTATACAAATCTTTTAATTTTAAAATATTTATTTACAAGTACAGTGTAGGTAATATGATTGATGATTTAATTAATGAGTTGAGATGAAGTATTGTTTGGAGAAGTGTTTTTTCATGCCAAAGGTTAGATATATTTTTTAATTAGTTTTAGTTTTTTTATGTTGTATGTTATATTCTAGCATATAACTTATACAAGATATAACACTAACCAATAGGTAAGTGTTGATTCTCGCGTAATTTTGTGAGGAAGTTGATAGATGATGCCGAGTATGATAATTATTATTATTATAGTTCATGACTCGGAACCCTTCGCCTTGACGATTTTTTTCTCGCGTCTTCCCCATTGTCAAAACATTGAGAGGTCACTAATTGAAATAAAAAAAAACTTGATGGTAGTCCATGTGCATAACTGTAAAGGAAAACTATAACGACTTCGAAACTACCTAACTTAACTTTAACTTTGTTAGCTCAGGAGTTATAGAGAATATTGTATATGATACTTCCCACGAAAATAACGAAATAGCTTTTTTTTCTTGGACTCTGCTCATGCTTTCCATCAGGCAGGGTAGAGTCACTTTGGCAGGCTAAATATATAAAAAAAAGGAAAAGTATTGTGATGGCTGTTATCTAAGACCTACAAAAATATTTTTTAGTTTTTGGAACGGTAAGTTCTTTAAGTAATTGAACAATCTGGTGTAAATAATCGGGTAATTATTAATTGTCTCGTAGCAATTCATTAGGAACATTATACCTAACAACATGATAACTAGGTATAAACATAAATATTTATGAAAATCCATAGGATTTTTAATCTGTCAGAGACATGCCAATAAATTGGTTTGCCGTTTGCCAAAGTTTGGGCTACCCGTTCTAATAGATGCTCAAAATATGTTAATTAAAAAAAGCAATTATATAATGTATAAATTGTCGCAAAACAACAATCCCACTGTTACATTTTTCTATTCTCTTCTCTTACATAGTCATATACCTAATTACCACACTCAATATAACGTTAACAGATTTTGCTTAAAGGGCCAATGATAAGGTAGGAATTTATGATTGAATTAGGTACTTTACTGTCTAAGTTGAGAATATTACGTAATTTGTTTACCTACGTATTTTGTTGCAAAGGTTGTAAGAAAAAATCAGAATTTTTATTTCAAATAACTGTGAAATAAAACCAGTGAAATAGTCCGTAAAATACCTATTTTAATTTTCAGTCGTTTCGGTATCTATAATTATACAGGATATTCCTCCATGTTATATAAAATTAAAGTGAATTTATGATTGAATTAGGTACTTTTTTGTCTAAGTTTGGAATATTACGTTTTGAGAATTCGTGGAATGTTAATTTTAAGAGGGAATCTAGTAAGTTTACGAGTGCTATTATTTCATTATTAATATAATATATGTATATTCTTATTGGATTAATTATTTGGTAGAAATAATATAATTTTTAGTGTAGAAGTAAGTTTAAACATACAGGTATTATCATAACGTTTAGAATGAACAACAGTGACTCACAAAATATTAATAAAATAACAGAGTTTTTGTTAAATTTCTTTCCGGCACGGACATCTCGATGGAATCTCTAGCTTTAGAAACTGAATATTAAAACACCAAATTTAAATTCATTTTTTGTAGGTATTATTAGTCTTTTCTTGCTTTTATAATTTCCTTATCACCTATAAACCTCATTAAAAGCTTAGAATATGATCATTTCTAAAATAATATTCTATTCTTATTTTCGTATCTACACCCTCTTGATTCTCCAAATATGTACATTTTGATTAGAACATATGTATATACATAATTGCTTTTAAAATTTGTTTGCTTGAGTTGTGCTATTATTTCAATATCAAGTAATAATGACATATATTCTACATTCTGTTACGAGTTTAAGCCATTATGTAACAAAATTACAACATTTTTGGATACCCACGGTCCGACGTATGAAGACAGTAAGAAAGGAAACGAATCGCATCGGACAAAGCGTTGTTGACCTATTAAGATAACGTTTGCCATGGCCTAATAAAACAAAGAGTTAATTATAATTTTAAAATGGGTGAAATTAACAATAAAGCGACCGAGGCGGTTGCCCTTGGTGATTTAAAACAATCACCGAGGGTAAACGCGGTCAGAACCTGGATGGATGACCTTTAGTGGCATGATATCATGAGCGTCTCCATGATTAAAACGTTAAACAGTCGGTCTTGGTTGTTATCATACGATAACAATCGTGAAGCTGAGTTGGATATTTTTAAGCTACTTAAAAATATCCAACTTCACAATTACATAGTCACAAGGTTGTTTTGTTAAGGGTATCGTTTCCATAATTGCTCGAAAAAGCACTTACGGTTATGACAAGAGAAACAAATTAATTCATTATTTGACAGTAAAAAAAATATCTCAGTTTCTTAATAAATCAATCTATAGAGAAACCGAGTAAAGTTACTAATACGATTATTTATTTTCGAGAAAAAAATCATCAACAGTGACTAAAATCACCGAAATCGACCTTTTCTGTTTGGAATCAATCTAGTATTATGTTGCTTTATTTGAAATAAATATTTTATTAGTTGCAAGAAAAAAGTACAAAAAAGAGATTAAGCATTTAAGGTTTCTATTAATTCTCACCAGAAAGTCATAATTTAATCTTAAACATCATTAATTTTTAGCGGCAAAAGTTCCATACATTTTAGTATGGAGAAATAATTTGCAATAAAATAGAGTTCACGCGATCCAAAAATTCAGTGTTCTCCGAATATTCAAGGCGAGCGCACGCTCGTTTTTAGCTCCACACGCACTGTCACGCACACAGAGATTTGATTGTTTACATACGACGACGTGACTGTGTGTAACTTTTGATAATATTTGGTAGGTCTGAGAATAGACACACCAATCTTTATATTTTAAATTATTATTAACCAACTTCAAAAAAGGAGTATTATTTGTGTTTTTTTTATTGTACATTCATTGATTACTCTGTCAATTGTGGACCGATTATTAAAATTCATTTTATATGACTGCCTCGGTGGCGCTGTGGTAGCGTATGCGATTGAGGTCTCGGGTTCGATTCACGGGTCGGACCAAATGTTTATGAGATCCACAAAAATTTTTTTTTAGGTGTTGGGTTTTTTCAGTCTTAGTTTATAGGGAAACCCTAAAATTTTATAAGCACGTTATAATACGCTCCTATAAATAGTTATTATGTATATATTTTTTATTTTGTAATGCTATTCCAGACGCAATATCTGGTAGCCATCATTTCATAATGATGAGCTGATGGTGGAAGATATAACTTTTTAACGGTCAGGAGTTTTAAAATTATTATTGACTTTTATTACTTTCTGACTTTTATTATTTATTGACTGCCTAGGTGGCAGTAGTAGCGCATGCGACTACTTTGCTTGAGTGAGGTTTCGGGTTCGATTCCCGTGTAGGACCAAATATTTGTGTGATCCGCAAATATTTATTTCGGGGTCTGGGTGTATTCTATAGGTAAGCAACAAAAAAAGTATTTTTATGTATTTATATCAGTTGTCGAATCAATAATATAAGCTCTGCTTAGTTTGGGACTGGATGATGTCGTGTGTAAGATGTTCGAAATAGTTGTTTATTTATTATTGTAATATATATCATACTGCCTTGTTGGTCTTGTGGTCAGCGTATGCAACTGCTAACCAAGAGGTCTAGGGTTCGATTCCCGGGTCGGACCAAATGTTTGTATGATCTGCAAATATTTGTTTCGGAGTTTGGGTGTTTTCTATGTATAATATGTATTTATGAAAAAAAGTATGTTTATGTATTATAAACTGCGAAATAAATTTTTACACGAATATTTGGTAGATGATATTCTGTGTCATTCGTCTGAAATATTTATTTATTGTTATTTATTATAAACTAGCTTTCTGCCTGCGGCTTCGCCCGCGTGGAATTCGTTTATATCGCACGACACGGTAAGAGTAGATGAAACAATCTTACCTGATTTTATGTTTGATAATAAGGAACTTCGACACAAACTTTCGTTCCCTATTTCAAACCCTTCTACCTTTATTTTCGCGATAAAAAGTAGTCTATGTTCTTTCCCAAGTTCAGTTCTATCTTCATACCAAATTTCATCAAAATCGGTTCAATGGTTTAGACGTGAAAGCGTAACAGACAGACAGACAGAGTTACTTTCGCATTTATAATATTAATATTATTAGTAGGGATATGTGTGTTACCTTTAGTCGATCTTTCAAGATGTTCAGCTGATGATAGAAAGTAATACTACTCAATGGTTTGGTCTTGGAGAATTATTATTTCACTTTTATACGTATGTATAAACCGCTAGTCGTATTTATGTTTTACTAGCTTTTGCCCATGGCTCCGCCCGCGAGTGTGTCGATTTTCGTAAAAAGTAGCCATGTCCTTTCTCGAGGTCCTATATATCTCTATTTCACATTTATTTTAGTAAAATTATTGCGTAAATGAGCCGTTTGCATTAAATATATTAAAAAAAAACACAGTCCTCTGCCTCTTCAACCTGTCTATTAAACTCAAAACATAACGTAACTTAAAAACTACTGCACCGATTTTCATGATGTTTGCAGCAATGGATAGATTGGTTTTAAAGGAGGGTATAATTTGTCAAATTTTAAATGTTTTATAAATACCTATAAGACCACGTATCGTTAAACACACATAATAAAATCTTACACTGAGAGTCACTAGTGTAAGATTACGGCCAATTACGGGTGCGACCTGGATGAACGCTCTGACTGCCTCGTTGGTCTAGTGGTTAGCGTATGCGGCTGCTGATCAAGAGGTCTCGGGTTCGATTCCCGAGTCGGACCAAATATTATTTGTGTGATTCACAAATATTTGTTTCGGAGTCTGGGTGTTTTCTATGTATAATATGTATGTATTTACAAAAAAAAAGTATGTTTATGTATTTATATCAGTTGTCTAGTAGTACCCATAACACAAGCTCTGCTTAGCTTGGGACTAGATGATGTTGTGTGTCAGATGTCCAAAACCTATAATAATTACGTTTCCTCTGATATAAACTGAAATATTAATAAAAAAAAAATGTTAAAATGTTAAATGTATTATAAAATATTTATTTAAATAATATTGTGTAATAAACAATTTTATTCTACATATTTCATGTAGAATAAAATTGTTTTAAATGTCTACAGTATTTATTATGATAAGGATTAATATTACATTGTTCCAAATTACTTTGAAATTATTATTCACAAATAAATTAATAAAGAAATATTAAAAAGTATAATTAAAAAAGCATTACTGTAGGTTATTCCTAATTTATGTAACTTGTAAACTTTTGTCAATATTGGCTTTATTTATGTGTTCCTTTAAAATAATAAAATAACATTAATAAATCTTCCTTAAAAGGTAACCTTAATTATGATGAACACCGTATTTAAATACCTTGCGTATTTAAAAGGATCT
This sequence comes from Phragmatobia fuliginosa, assembly GCA_932526445.1. NCBI lineage: Eukaryota > Metazoa > Arthropoda > Insecta > Lepidoptera > Erebidae > Phragmatobia > Phragmatobia fuliginosa. The sequence continues at coordinate 4,859,359 of OW052064.1, read as the reverse complement.
GAGTTGACAGACAATGCACGCGAGCGATTTTATTTTATACTGTGTAAAATTATTTTATAATCTTTGACCATTCGATTGGTATACAGAAAGTATTATGACTTTCTGTACTGAATGAATCTTACGGGCTTTACGTTATGGCAAGATACATTGCGTGCGTTGTAAGACATTAAAATACGTTCTACAAAGGCGAACAGTTGATGGATATTTAACATAAGCAAAAAACCGAAAGTCGGTGATTGCTTGCTACGGTATGTATGCGACAGTGCGCGATGCGTCTGTGTGCATGTAAAATATGTATGTGGGTGTTCAATCACAAATTCTCACGCTTGGTGTCGCGGGCCTTAATCGCCCAATCCCAACCCGCACTCGGCCATCCTGGCGACCTATGGCCTTAACAGTCTTCTGAGAGAAGACTCGAACTCATTAGTGGGACATTATGGAGAGCAGAGATGTGTCGTTGACATTTTTAGGGTCAACGAAACGAAACCGTTGAAAGTCGTTCATCGACTAGTTGAATAATTAATTAAATTTTTTAACTAGTTAACAGGTTTAACTCTTTTAACTTACAGTTGAATAAGACTATTCAACGTATATAAGTCGATGCCATTAACGATATTTGACCGTCTCCCGTCGACTGTTTCACAATTTACGAGTTCAAGGCCTGATAAGTCCAAATATTTGTACCTATGCATTAATTCTAAATAAGAAACTTCTGTTTATTCATAAAATGTATGTTTTTTTTATAAGGTATTTCACGAGGTATTTCTGTTTAGTAATTTATGCATGTTTATAGGTGACGCAGGCGAGGTTGCATAGTTCGGCTGGTTAATAGATATAACAGAAGCAATATGTAGATAGATATTGGGGCATCTAAATATTTTCGATTCACAGATGCTTAATGAATTAGCTATCGCAGCTAAGTTCAGAATCGTCATAAAGTTTGCATCAGACTATACTCATTTACTTACTGGCTGAGCCCTGGCTATAGCCAGTCTAAAAAAGTTAAAATTACAAACATACTCTTCAATTTTATTTATTTGTTTGATACGAAATTCGAAACAAAATATAAATTTAATCTAACTCATTTTTCGAGTTCATTCAAACTCAGTAGACCACACACATGGCTCACGAAGTCCACCCAGAGTGCTATTTCTTTCACACACTTTAAATTAATGTATTTTTATCTTCTTCAACAACATCAATAAGTTAAAAGGCATATATGCCTTTTAACTTATTATAGCAATAGCGTTATTTAACTTACTATAGCAATAGCGTTGATATTCAAATATCAACGATATTCCTATAGAAATAGAGATTAAAATAGATTAACTGGTCATCCGTTTTAACAGCGGCTATGTGTATGCGGACTGAAGCGTTGATTCCACGATTCTACTACATCGCTAATGTAGTTAGTAGTTAGTTTTTAATTTCGTTCAACTGATTCAACGCGTCAGTTGAAATCAACGGCAACGTTTAATGTTTAGCTGTCTACGACTCTACGAAACTTACGAATTGAACTGTCAACTAGTTAATCATAGAATCGTTAACAGTTGAAGCTTTGATTCTACGTAAACGGTTGATTTAACTAGTTCGTTACTTTAACGCCCATCGCTAATGGGTTGTTGATGAACAATAAATAATTATAATACTTAAATCTTTTTTTTATGTGCGGAAATCTCCCTGAATACCACCAGTTGATGACTATGTCTAACTCGAACCGGTCCTGCTCCTCCATCTCCTTCGCAAGCATAACTTGCTCACAGAATGATGAATACCCACCCCAATGGCCGCCTCGAGGTCCAGCCTCGGCCTCGGATTTTCTACCAGCATGTGGTGCGCCATATATACGGTTCGGCCAAAACAGTTGTGGAATTCAGGCGTTGGCACCTTTTGGATTAGACAAAGGTAATCTCAGAAGCACTTATTTTCAGTGAACACCTGTGCCAGTGGGTATGACAGGCTGCCCTGATACATCTCGAGCTAACCCGCCATAACGGGTCTTACCGCCGGAGTAATGGAGTGCACAACGATGGGTTGCCCAAGTCGTTCCCTCCATGCCTTCACGAGGACTTGTTAGAGTTAGGATTTCCGATCCTCAATTTCTCGATTACTAAATACTCACACACATACAGACACTCGGGGACTGCCGCGGTAAAGCTGGCATGGCAGTTTTTATCAACTTAAGCAATTATATATTTTTTTATTCATGCAGTATTATTTTTCTTTGGTATTAATTCAAGTTTATAAAACAATACACGCTGTCTTTTTACCAACATACATTCTAACACTTTTATTGCCAAACAATATAATCATCCTATTAACCGAAAGATAATGACAACTAAACAGGGAATATAATAATATGAGCATATCTATGGTATAAAAAAAAGGTGTGTGTGCGATTCACACACGATAGAAGTGAAACTTTGGTAAATCGACAAAAGAATGAGATGAATATGTATAACATACGTAACATGTTGTTTAAAAATGATATAAAAATACTCACAAACACTTAAATAATAACACACCACGCTGACTTGTTATTAAAAATACAGATTTTTACAGCCGCATACAGTGCACAGTCTTAGCTCACGTACGTTTCACATATACTAACACACTTTAAATGGTCAAATACAAGCAAGTATTAAACAGTGTGCAATATACATAACACACCGACACTTGCTCTCTCACTTGACTATTTACTTGCCCATTCACTTGCCCATTTACTTGCCCATTCACTTGCCGATTTACTTGTCCATTCACTTGCCCATTCACTTGCCCATTCACTTGCCGATTTACTTGCCCATTCACTTGCCCATTCACGTGCCCATTTACTTGCCCACTCACTTGCCCATTCACTTGCCCAATCAATTGCTCATTTACTTCTCCATTTACTTGCCCATTCCTTGCCTACATACTTGCCCTTATCGCACTGCAATTACAATCATATTCTCTATCCTTTTTTAACTCGGGGTGTTAGGTTTTTCGTTACGGAAATTCTTGATTCGGTCGCCGCGCTAAAAGCCCGCGATAAAAGCTATGCAATAGCTTAAAAACTAACCGCATGATATTTATAAATATCATTCTTCGTGCACTTTCCACCTGTATAGTACAGTGTATAAACAACTCTGAGCTGATTAGTAGCTGAAGTGATATTGACTGATCCATTTTTAGGTAGGTAATAAGAGTCGCATGTCGACTCCGCACTTTTATCACTATCGCTATACACCACGACACGAGGTCCAGTATCTCAACACTGATAATAGTTATTACAGAAGTATGTGGTAAATTATTACCTTAATAATTAATGCTAATTAATTCTTACTAAATCTTTAAAACCCCAAAAAAAAAAAAAAATGCCCCAATATTATAGAGGAGACCCGAGCCCAGCAGTGGGGCATTATGGGTTTTACTAACCTTTCTTTGGGATATTAATGATTTTTCAAAAAATATATATAAATTACAACTAAAGCTATGTAATTGAATGCTACAGTCACTTTTCAGAAATAGACAACAATGGTATTACGGAACGTAAAAGTTTTCTGATAATAACTTTGACGGAGATGTTATTTGTTGAGGATGTAGGTAGATAATTGATAACATGTTGTCTAATGGAAACAAGTCGTAAACATAAGCCTACAAGGTTAACAACCTAGCATAATAATCTACAGTAAATTTTACATAAACATAGAATGGAATTATCTATTAACGTAATATCATTTTATTGACAAATGGCTTAGTATAATTCTCATTTGCATAACCTCGATATGGATTGTGAAAATGTAAATATGTGCGAATAGGTCTTAACTCTTCCTACACGTCACGTACCGTCTTTATTTTTGATATGGTATGAGATCATTTCAGCAGTTGTTGAAAAGTCCGTGATAGACTACTGTGAACGTATTTGAATATTACCTATCCAAATTCTAAATCTTGAGGTATTGAACGGTCACATACGGTGATAATAAATACTATTCAGTCCTAACCTTTTTTAAACTGGCCATTGTAAAGACAGTAATATAAGTGACAGATAAAAAAACATTTAGGGGAAACGTTATAGTTTCTGGCCCCTATACAGTTACTGGCCATTTCGACTTTAATTTTAGAAAACTAGCAACTCTTTGATTAAAGAGTAGATTTTAAAAATATATAATGGCAACAATTGTATTACTTGTCATAAAGGTTCAACAAAATGCCGCTAGGTGATTTAGTTTTTTTGTGAATGCAGACAACGCAACATAGTGATCCGCAATATGGCGGCCTATTGAGATGCTTTTGCAACGTTGATCAATGAGTCTCCGGTCTCGCACTCACCAACGAAACACGACACTAATAAGTACTGTTATTTGAAGTCGGTTTTGTGTGTAGTACCGCCACAGTTGAGCCAGTCCATTCGTGTTGGGATCAACCTGACTCTACTTTAATACCTTGAGCTGAAATCATTGTGGTTCTACTACCCAGAAAATTGTCTGATCAGTAGGACTAACACGGAAATAGACAGCGTCGTTCGACCAGTAGGACAAAGAGATCGGTAAAATTTTCAATTTTCACTTACAATTAAGACAGTAATTCGAGAAAATTTTGATAGTTAACAATTGTTTAACTTGTAGAAAAATTAACTTTATGTAAAATTTCCAACAGGAATAAATTAATAAAGTGTTCAGAATACACCATATTTTTTTCAAATTTTATAAATATATTCAATACCTTAAATAAATTAATTAATGTGCCGTACTCGCTTTTGACGCCACGCGTGAAATCTAAAAATGTCGCGCGCAGGCATGTTTTCAGCGTTAAATTACAAGTATAAATAAATAGAATTCCGGAAGTTAGAAGCTTTTTTTGGAAATTTCCTCTTCTTTCAGAATCTTTTTTTGAAATTCCTTAAATATTAATAGTTTATGAAATATTGGCAAAAAATGAAATGCCATTTTTTTTTCATCTTTAATTGTTTATAACTTTTGCAATTTTTTATGTGCTAATACACGCTTTTGGCACATTTTTCTAGGCGTCATTCCGTATCCAATGAGCTATCGCACATAATGTTAAGAGCAGTATATCTCTATTTTGTACCATTTTCAACTTGTCGACTAGACTAAATGAGTTTGATCGGATTAAGATTAGGATTGCGTTCTAGCCAAAGTAAGTTTGAATACCGATCTCGTTTACGTAGTGTGTATAGAGTATGTATGTGAAAAGAGTATAAGAAAGATAATCTCTGCAAAGTAACAGTAATAAAGTAAAATTGATTATATTGATTATAGTCTTAAATTGAACATAGGTCATTTTTATATAAAAAAAGTGTATTTTGGTATACATAAGGTAAGCAAGGTACAACGTACAACATTAACGTATGTAACAACGCAAGGCGCAGCTAGTATTCCATAATTCAAAATCAGAAATATGTTGAAGAAGATTCGCTCGTTGGCTATTTTTTTTTATATACTTATACCTAGCCTACCAAAGTGATTCTACATTGCTTGATGGAAATCATGAGTAGCATTCAACAGTGGGACCACCACACTTGCTGCAAATACTGCTATTAGTTGAGAGTAGCTGTGCTGCGCGGTGGTACTCGCGATGTAAAACAGTAACCAGCTAACACCGTGGGACTCATCTAGTAATTCATAACACTCGAATTCTACATCATACTAGAGATTCGGCGGATTCGCGCGGAAGTCTTTGAAGATCTCGGATTTTACACATATAAATTTATCCCTTTGAATTTACGTTAATATCCGTTGCGTACTTTAAAATATCTAAGCGAACAGACAGCGTAAGCTTCATATTCATACTATAAATAAGTAATAAAAATTTTAGACATGTCTGATACACAACGACATCTTGTCCCAAATTAAGCGAAGCTTGTGTTATGGGTAGGTAATAGATCGGCGTCGGTGTGTGCCGGACGCCGCCTAAGAGAGGGTCGTCAAACCGAGACGGTGCCCGCATCAGGAGCGGGCAGGCGTTGGAGAAGTTCAGAAGGAGATCTCACCCTGGACTTCTCCTCCTCCTAAACGGAGAAGCGCGGAGAGGGCACACTGTGTGGTTTTTAGTCGGTTCAAGTCCGACACACCACCCCGCCGTAACCCCCGGTGGGGTGACGGTCCATGATGATTTTCCACACATAAAAAAAAAAAAAAAAAAAATGGGTAGGTAATAGATAATACACATATACTTTTTTATAAATACATATTCATTATACATGAAAAACAACCAAACTCCGAAAAAAAATTTTTAAGTTGAATAAATTAATATTAGCAGATCATACAAACATCGGTACAGCTAGTGGACCCGAGAATCGAACCCGAAGCCTCTCCAGCACAGCAGTCGTATACGTTATCACTGCGCCGAGACAGATATTGTTAAAAACTATATAAAGAAGTATGCAATATAATTAAAGGTCATTGCCGAGAAAGGAAAGATATATTCATATATTTATAAACATGAACATGAAATCGAAGGCCAGGCCTTGGGTAGGCCGGTAATGATAATTATGTACTCACATCAAGGTCACGCTATAACCCAAATAAAAGGTCAATGAAACTGTAACGAAATGATGTGGGCAAATGCGTGAGCTGTGTACTAGTGTGCTAAAAGGCACACACACATTAGAAAATGACAGAAATATTACTAAGTAGTTACCAAAATAGCATTGTGTAATTTAATTGAAAATAACGTTAATTTACTTGTATGATGTATATTATGTTGCATCTGCGTTGCAAGCGATTTCAAAACGAAAAAAAATGTGTGACTTCATAATATCCTGAAACTATCCAAGAGCCCCGCGCTAAAATTTGCTACAGGCCCCGCGCTGGCTTAATTCGGAACTGCAGCCTATAGCTCATATACCCCATTGATTTCGGCATTGCGCTTACGGAGGAGTAAAAATTGTGCATTATAATGAACCTACTGATACCTATTTAGTCCCAATCGATTCTGGGTTTTTTTGGACCATCTCTTTTAGTGAAAACTTACTTTTTTATGTTCTGAATACACTGCAATTTATTTGATTTGAAATATTTATTTTTTCATTTTATTTTAAATTAATAATCGAAAAAGTACCCTAATTTTTAATCGAAAATTCACCTGTCAAAATATCAACTTTTTTTTAAAAAATGGGGTGCTTTCTGTTCGATGAAATTTCTACTTTCCGATGGTGTAAATATATTTATATATATATTACAATAGTAAATCTTCTCAGAAAATGCAAAAATGAATACACTCGAATTCGAATTTTTTATTAATTAAAAGGCTTCTACCCTGGTCTATAAGACATTAAGTAGATATATCTATTATAATTTATAGGTCATCAAAATATTTAATTGAGTTACATTCGTTAGTGTTTATAAACATTCTGGTCACTATGTATTATCATCATTAGGTACTGAATATAAACAGTGAAAAAAATGGCCCACTAGCCCTATTCTAGTCAGGAATAGGTCGTCCTTATGGAATATTTTAGCAATACCTTTTTTGTATCTTTAGTGTGGTTTTAAGAAATCACTTTTGTAGGTATTAAATTTTAATTTTGATTTCAGAATGCAAGCATAACATGGAATACAAATAATCCGGACTTCACACCATGCTTCCAAAAAACTGTGCTAGTATGGATCCCCTGTATGTACCTGTGGATAGCCGCCCTCCTTGAAGTGTACCAAATGATTATGAGTAAAGAGGCCAACATATTATGGAATAAACTTAATTTTATCAAAATGATTTCAACGTTATTGTTGATATTTCTACAAATAGTTGACATCAGTCGAACATTTTTTGTGCTTTCTAAAGAGGGGAATCAAGTGTTTGACGCAGATTATTATGGCCCAGTTGTTAAATTTCTCACTTTTGTAAGTATTGCTTTAATGATAACTTTAACCACTATACTCTATTCCTTAAGCTCAAACTCAGATGACTAAAAAAGTATATACTGGGAACGTGAGTCAGATGGTTACCAGAACCTTGCGATCACTGTATCGGCTTAAGAACTTTCTTCCACCTATCTATTCCTATCCACCTATCAAGGTGATGCTTGTACAAGCCTTAATCTTCCCAATCATCAATTACTCTGATGTATACTACCTCGACCTGAATGCAGATCTACTTAACAAACTTGACCGACTTCTGCCTTGACTGCCTCGTTGGTCTAGTGGTTAGCGTATGCGGCTGCTGATCAAGAGGTCTCGGGTTCGATTCCCGGGTCGGATCAAATATTATTTGTGTGATTCACAAATATTTGTTTCGGAGTCTGGGTGTTTTCTATGTATAATATGTATGTATTTACAAAAAAAAAGTATGTTTATGTATTTATATCAGTTGTCTAGTACCCATAACACAAGCTCTGCTTAGCTTGGGACTAGATGATGTTGTGTGTCAGATGTCCAAAAAAAAAAATTATTGTCCAAAAAACTTCTCAATAACTGCATTCGGTTCATCTTGCTGTTGCTGTTCAACCTGCACAAGTACGATCATGTCACCAGCTATTGATCCCAGCTGTCATGGTTACCTAGAGGTACGTCAGCGGCGTTGCTTGCGGGCCCTAACTACTCTTCACTCTCTACTTAACAATCTTACAGCACCCACTTATCTTACTTCACTTAAATTGCTATGATCCAACCATGACAAAGATCTGCGTTCCACTAATACTCTAATGCCCAAAACACTCTTCTTCTATTGTACATTCCTCTTTCGTAGTTGAGTCCATTTTGTTATGGAATGCCCATTTGAGATCTGGAAAATAAATAACCGTTATACATTTAAGGCTATAGAAATAGAAATATCTTCGTAATCTAAATTTTCACGATTACAACTTTATACATTTTATTGTGTATGTATATTATGTACATTTTATTATGTATTTTATTGAAATATTTATATCACACACATATATTTTGTATATTTTATTATGTATGTATTTATAGAAATATTTATTTCACATATTTTTTGTATATTTTATATAATCTTATATATAAAATTCTCGTGTCACAATGTTCGTTCCCATACTCCTCTGAAACGGCTTGACCGATCTTTATAAAACTTTATATGCATATTCAGTAATTCTGAGAATCGGCCAAAATCTATTTTTTATACTCCTAGGGCGCGAGCGGAGCCGCGGGCATCAGCTAGTTTATTTATAGAAATATTCATATCACATATTTTTTGTATATTTTATTATGTATTTATAGAAATATTTATATCACATATTTTTTATAAATTTTGTTATGTATTTATAGAAATATTTATATCACATATTTTTTGTATATTTTATTACGTATTTATAGAAATATTTATATTACATATTTTTTGTATATTTTATTATGTATTTATAGAAATATTTATATCATTTATATTTTGTATATTTTATTATGTATTTATAGAAATATTTATTTTTACATCCTATTATAAGATTGTTTTGTATCCTCCTTTTGAGAAGACTTACTTATCTTCAAGGACGCCAGCAGTGTGTTCGTGTTCGAGACTCGACCTCGAGCTGGTGCGAGCTTTACACTGGCGTCCCTCAAGGCGGAATACTATCTCCTCTTTTATTTTCTCTATTTATTAATCTCATAACTCAACATCTTCAGTGTGCGTATCACCTGTATGCCGATGATCTGCAGCTTCATTCACAGGAAAGAGTGGAGGACATAACACGAGCCATTGACAACATCAACAGAGATCTAGATTGCATAAAATCATGGTCAATGAGATTCGGGTTGTCAATAAACCCTACTAAGTGTCAGGCAATCGTAGTAGAAGATTGGATGTAGCTTCACTCCCATCGATCGTCTTCGATGGCACAGCTATATCTTGGATCCCTGTAGTCAAGGACCTGGGCCTTCTCATCGACTCAACGCTTGACTGGCAACCACAAGTCACTCATGTCAGCCAAAAAGTTACTGGAAGCCTACGGACATTGTACCGTTTAAAGAATTTCCTACCTCTTAAAACAAAAATCTCTCTCATGCAATCACTGATTATCCCAATAATTGATTATGCTGATGTGTGTTACTACGACCTGAATGCAGACCTCCTCAATAAACTCGACCGTCTTCTCAATAACTGCATTCGATTCATATTTAATCTCCGCAAGTATGACCATGTCTCCTCTTTACGTTCACAAATAAAATGGCTACCAATTCGACTTCGCCGCAATCAACGTGTGCTGACCACCCTCTTTTCTTTCCTTTACGCCCCATTCACACCCTCTTACCACCCCTATTTGCGTTTCTTGTCCTCCAATCACAGCAGAAATCTTCGCTCAACTAATAATTCGCTTCTCCTATGTCCCTCCCACAGCTCAGCCTTTGTGAACGCTTCATTCTTTGTGCAAGCGGCGCGGCTCTGGAATGCCTTGCCACTCGAAATCAGGAGGTCCACTAATCGTCGCACGTTTAAAAAGAACGTGCATGATTATCTTCTCGAGATGGCAGAGTCACGCAATTAATTAAATTGTATGCCTATAAAGTCCCTATTCACAGTGCACAATATGTGTATGTATTTATGTATGTTTATGTATGTATTTTTGTATATATATCTATACCTATATATGTATATGTTAACTTATGTTATATTAGTTTATTTTTATATCAATTGCTTATTGCTCTGTACAGCTCTAACCTCGATGCACCTACCATACTATATCTCTACACCCTCCAAAGGTTGGCTGGTAGAGAATGCCTTTGGCATTAAGTCCGCCGATGTACAAAAGTGCATGAAGTTGTAAATAAATAAATAAGAAGACACGACACCTGTCACGTCCTTTACTGCACCATCCAAAACTTGGCTGGTAGAAAATGCCACATGGCATTAAGTCCGCCTCATGTAAAAGTAATGCAGGAAGTGATAAAATACCTAAAGTTTGCAGCGGGACATAATATGGAGCTGTTACAACCACTTAAGTTAAACCGGGTTTGAATTTTACCGGTTTAGGTTTGTTTTTTTTACATGTTCCTTACCTTTGAAACACCGAACTATAAACATTTACAAGCTGCTAATACAGTTCTAAATAAATTTTCTGCTAATACAGTTCTAAATAATTTTTTGTTATGTACTTTTCCGGTTAAAATTCGGTCTTTTAGTCCCAATTGTTCTTTGTCGGTCAAACACAGAATTTTATATATCTGCAAAATGCTAATGCGGTTTTAATTTCTTTTTTTGATCTGTATCTTAAGTTAAAAAGTTTTGCTACAGGTTGATGCAAGAAAAACGAACATTTTCGCGTCTTTACATAGTTTTGAAGTCGGCTTTTTTTTAAATTATTAAACCTGCACTGCATAAAAAAATAAATTAAAAACATTTATTTCAATTGCAAGAACAGTGGTTGTAACAGCTCCATATTATCATTGCAAACTTACTGCAAACTTTAGGTAGTTTCACACACCCAATTCCGATCTCTGGTGATAATAAATGAAAAATAAATAAAATAGGTAGATAACGCATTGAGAACACGAAAGTGAAGCCACTTTTCTAAATAGGTATGTTTGTTAGGTGAATCACTGAAGTGCTACTACTTTAAAAAGAAATATAATTGGAAGTTGCGCAAAAATATGTGAGAAGCTAAAATTAATCCGTTTATTTCTTACAAATAAAATTTAGAAGGCATACCTATGTGAGCGGAAAAAAATATAAGAAAGATATTTGAAGATTATTTATTTATAAAAAACTATTATATTGGTTGCATTCGACTTAGTCTCATAGCAGCTACCCATTCTTCTCTACTTATAATATTCGTTTGCAACCTAAAACCAATAATAGTTTATGGGTAAAAATTAAAATAAATAGATAGTTGAGAATGTCAATAAAAGCAAAGGAGTAAAATATTAATGTTGAATGTATATATTGTACTTAAATATAATGTATACTTAACATGTCGTTTACTTTAATAATCCATTATATAATGTGTGTACCTGCGGTTTTTATTTCATTAATGTATACCCACTGAACATACCGAGGTGAGTAATTTTTAATTATAAAGTCTAAATCTTATAAACACTATAAAATCACTTGATCAAGACAAAATAGAAAAAAAAATTACTCATGTTTTACTATTTCATTTAAGGCTATGAGTTTGCCTAAAAATATATATACCACAGTTTTAGGCTATTTGAAATACGAACTCCTAGCAACTCTCTCCCAATACGTCAAAGTGAAATTAACATTATCTGTGTCTCAGATTATAAAAGAAAGCGTATAAAAATACCTTAGCGTAATCGATGTCACTTTCGAGTTTAAAAAAATAATATTCATTTACAAAATGCTATTTGTCTCTTTCAGGTATTAGCAGCAACTTTAATATATTACAATAAAAAATGCGGCATGAGGACCTCAGGGGTACTTTTTATATTTTGGTTACTCCTTATTTTAGCTGGGCTACCTCAGTTAAGAACTGAGATAAGGAACCATTTATATTATAGAAATACCCTATACAATGTTTCAAGCTTTATTGTGTATTACTTTTTAGTAGGAACAATGTTTATATTGAGCTGCTTCGCTGACTTACCGCCGGTAGATACACCTTACGTGTATGATAAGGTAACTTTTTTTTTCATAAATTTTAATTGATTTAATTTAGGGTATTAGGATCGCTAGTCCTTGGTAAAAAACGTTACGCATCTTAAATTATATCATTCATTGACTGGTAGAATGAATAAACCGGTAAAATTCAAACCCGGTTTAACTTAAGTGGTTGTAACAGCTCCACATTATGTCCCGCTGCAAACTTTAGGTATTTTATCACTTCCTGCATTACTTTTACATGAGGCGGACTTAATGCCATGTGGCATTTTCTACCAGTCAATGAATGATATAATTTAAGATTTTAAAACTAATTTTATAATTATAAAATATAGTACTAAAAATAATGCTGTTTTGGATATGAAATTTTGTAACTAACACGACTTATTATCTAACTACTAACCTATAGATTATTTTAAAAGTATCTACTAAGAAATCAAAAGTATCTACTACGAAAGTATTCAACCTTGCTGATGTAATATGTACTTTAATCTTTACAGAGGCAATCTCCGGAAGACTCATCTGGCTTCCCAAGCCGCCTCACATTTGCCTGGTTCGATCCTATAGCAATAACAGGCTATCGTAGAACTTTGACAGAGAGTGACTTGTATTCTTTAAGCCCCAAAATAAATTCTAAGGAATCTCTAGCGGAATTTGAAAGACACTGGATGCGAGCCTCGAAGAAGCAAACAGTGTAAGTTTTTAAGTACAGAGACAATTATTTTTATATGTACCTATATACTTTTTATTAGGACCTTAAATTCATTGCTGAAGATTGAGATTATTTAACATAGATAATCGATGTGATCGATCGAGCGAAATGATTTGTTAGGGCAATATTCCTTGTTCTAAAAGCTATAACAAGCTGAATACGTCCTTGATTTAGGTTGCGTAGAAATATGGTGTTAACTTTTATTAAATTGTTTTGAAATGAAAGATTAGCTTAGAGCCATAAAGCCTTATATAATTGTATTACATTGTCAAAAAACTTGTGATGATGAAAGTAGATGAAATAACAATGAGAACCCGTCATTCATGTGCTGCAATATAATTTATTTACTAAAAGACATTAAGACTTCACATGCATATCACTATTTACACGCACCACATATTAGAACTACAGTAATTTATTATGGCTAGACATATGACGTGTATAGATAAAAGAAAGAGATATATAGTAGGTATATCATACAGAAAGGGAAACAGACTGTTTATTCGGATAAGTCTATTTTATATTAATGTAACATTGTACTATTATGATGGTGTCCAACTAAGCTTCACGACTGTTATCTTATGATAACAACCGGGACCGACTGCTTCGCGTGACCTCAAAATCATGGAAATGATCATAACATGTTATGCCACTAATGGTCACCCATGTAGGTACTAACCGCACGACGGTGGTTACCCTCGGTGATGTTTCCTATCACCTAAGGCCACTTGTAGACTTGTACGCAGCTCTTGTAGAATGCAAATACATACTGTTCTCGTATAGTTAAAAAGTCAAAGCACATTTCACGCCTTACGTTTGATTATTAACCGCTTCTCTTGCAACTGCAATCGCGGCGGCTGCTTAAATGCACAAAACACCGGTATTGTGAGTTTTGAAATAAAACAACTGTTCCTCTGCCACGACCCACGACGGGAGTATGTGTATAAACCGCTCCGTAATTTCTTAGCCTTATTCATAACTGTATAATAGAGCGATGTTTGTGCTAACGTTTAACGGTTTGATGCACGCACGTTTTTGTAATCTATTTGGGTGCCATTAGACGCATTTGACCATTTAAATGTTTGCTTTCATTAAAAGCGGCAAGTGATTTGCATGAACTGCCTACATAGCTTTTGAACAGAAGTAGCCACCATTGATTACATATTTGGCCCAAATATGACTATTACTTGAAAAAATATTCACCCTATATCACGATAAAGATTAGGTAATTATGGTAATGATATTGATTTAAAATACGTAAGTTAATTTTAGAGTGTTTATTTAAGAATACGAATACGAAAAAATATTGAAGTAACAACATATATTAAAATAATAATTTTATTAGAAGAAAACCGACTTCAAAGATAAACTATTCCGAGTACCCAAATTGCGACAGGTATGCATATGATATAATTATATTCAAAATTAGTTCAACCAATCGGAAGTTCTGAGATAAAACATAAAAAATACAGTCGAATTGAGAACCTGGTCGTTTTATGAAGTCAGGCAATGCAATACAGTTCAGTACCTACAGTTTTTAATACAACTTGGCCTCCTAATCCAGACTATGTTACTCTTACGTTAGTCTTAGTATAAAGATATTATTATGTGCCATGTCTGTCTCAAAATACTATAGTAGCTAAAATTTTACCATTTTAATCACTTTCCGAACTATCACGGTTTATTTGTGTATTTGTGTTATATGATATATTCAAACAGATTAATAAAAGATTTTGTTTAGTTACAGGAACCCAACTGAATTAAAGTTTTCCGAAACATCCTCGCTTACAGGTCATAAGAAAAAAAAGGAAACTGTCTCTGTACTTGCTATCTTGCTCAAAGCTTTCGGTGTACAGTTCTTCATTGCTATGATTTTGAAATTCTGTAACGATATACTTTTATTTGCGTCACCACAGTTACTCAGGTAAGATAATTTGTACTAAAAAAAACCGACTTCAAACAAAAACTATTCTGAGTACCCAAATCGCGACAGGTGTGCCTATGATATTTGAGTAGTTTTCTCGACTTATCCAGAATCCCATTATCAGATCCTGGTTTCCTTATTATGGAACCACATGGGACCAGAGCACCAGCTTTCAAATCAAAATCGGTTTACCTAACTGAAAGTAACAAACAATAAATACATTCGAATTGAGAACATCCTCCTTTTTTGAAGTCGGTTAAAAAGTAAGACTAAGGTAGACTTTCAGCACATACGGGGCAGTTTGACCGGGGCGGTACAGGGTACTACACAAGACCAAGCTAAAACGACAGTATTCGTGCTCTGTGCTCTCGTGTTTCGTTGTCGAGTAAAAGGCTGGACGCCCAATGATGCAGCAGACCGCCATAGTGTGAGTCACCATGTTGCATTGTCTGTATTCACAATGAGGATGGTGACCACCACTCTTGGATGCTCTTCCAGTCATGCATCTCTGCGCATCCATAGAGTAGAGTGGGGTCACTTTGTCAGTCTCGTTTGGTAACTCGACATTTTATTGTTGCGACTTTGCATCTAATATTTTTCTGTTTTTGTGTCTGTTAGTCTGTTTTTGCAGAAATAGATGTTACAAACTCATTAGTTTGTGACATCTACTTCTGCGAAGAACAGTATATCTAATTATGTAACCACGGTGCTTCTGGTTCTAATAAGTTAGTTTCTGCCTAGTTTGGAATCAGAGAACCATTTTAGTAATTTATCGAATTACTTTTACCATTATTAACTGTTTCGTAATCTTTAAAATGAACAGTGCCAAGATAATTAGGAAAAAAAAAACAAATCCCATCAACTACATAAATAAATAAAATTGATGTGACTGTTTGTTACTTATAATTATCAGTTTTACACCTAATGCAATTATGAAAGTATAAACGGTATAAACCTACCTTACAAAAGAAAGACTTTTTAACATTTCGTCTGTCTCACTGTCTGTCTGTCTGATATAAATTGTATTGTGTTGTGTAAGGCGAATGTCCAGCCTTGTACTATTCTTCAATCTAATTTATGATGATGATGGTGATGAAGGAATAACACTTCATGAAACTTTTGACACATTTAAAGAAACAAATTGTTTACAGATTACTCGTAGGTTTTGTCGGTAGTGATGAACCTATTTGGCAAGGATACCTTTATGCTGGCGCTATGTTATTGTGTGCTATAATACAGACTATGTTTGTGGGACAGTATGTTATTAAAATATCGAAAGTTGGCGTAAAAATGAGCTGTGCATTAAGCAGTATGGTATATAAGAAAGCCTTGAGGTTGTCTAATGAAGCTAGAAAGACCTCTACAGTAGGAGAGATTATGAACATAATGTCTACAGACGTGAGCAGGTAAGTCACATTTCATTTAAATTACACATTATACAAACTAATCCAGGTTTAGGAATAAACGAGCAATTTACAAACATACGTGCAACGGACTCAAAGTACACCCAGACTCAGAACAACAATTTGTGGATCACACAAGGGTTGTTCCATGTAGGATTTGAAACCACAAAATTTGGCGCAATAGAAAACGGTATAGCGACCGCTTAAACATATGACAGTTGAAACTGCATATTTTTCTTTAAAATAAAATTTTATGATAATGAATGCCATTGAAATGCCAATGCCAATGAAAATAGAGTTAAGCATGCTTTGTATTTGACTGCACGGTTGGCCTCGTGGTTTCACCGAGTTGGCGCCGAGTGTTGTGGGTTCAAATCCTACACGGAATAACATTTTGTGTGATCCACAAATGTATGTAGACTGTGTTCACAATGTTGCAGTCCATTGCAAGCCCTATGTTCAGTAGTAGGTATGCTGCAATTTGTTTAATTCGATAAGTGTACATTTGATATTACTATTAATTACTGTTATCGTTATCTAGATAAAAACTAGTAGTACGTTACACTTTGTATTACTCAGACGATTGGTTTTTGATAAGATGATCTATTGCAACACTCTAAACATCTCATGATCGAGTATTGCATGATCGACCAAGATTAGATATGATTAGATTAATACATCTAGTATTAGTAATATATTATATTATAGTCTTGGTCAAAGTATCAGCGTCACGTTTATTGAACTATGTTGTATGATCTGTATTGTTGGTCTAGTGTTTAGCGAATGAGGCTGCTTATCAAGAGGTGTCGGGTTCGATTCCCGTGTCAGACCAAATATTTGTGTGATCTACAAATATTTCTTTCGGAGTCTGGATGTTTTTCGATAATATGTATGTATTTTCAAAAAATAAGTATGTTAATGTATTTATATCAGTTGTTTGGTACCCATAATACAAGCTCTGCTTAGTTTGGGACTAGATGACGTTGTGTGTAAGATGTCCGAAATATTTATTATTATCAACAGACAGACAGACATGACGAATCTATAAGCGCCGGTTCCCACTACGCCGGACCGGCAAATCTGCCGGAAACCGGACACCGGACAGAGTGTTCACATTACACCGGAGCCTCGGACAGTCAAGTACTCAGCTCAGTTAAATTTGGACCTGTGCACACAATAGACGACGAAATTGTTGTGTTGTGGTGGTATGTTAATAGAAGGCATAATAAAAGAAAACATTGGGTTCATTCTAATTTCGAATGACAGCAACCACTTTTGACGATTTACTGAAGAAAATGCGAGTCAAATGACGTAAGGGGAGCGCGGGTGGGGCGAGGGGAGCACAGGTGCTGCGAGTGGGGGACAGATTACCGGCACAAACTCGTTCACATTACTCCGGTCCGGTATTTTTACCGGACGATCGCAGTGACAAAACGCACGGTAAAAATGCCGGACTCGGCTAAAATGCCGGACCCGGGATAGTGTGAATAGCTTCATATAACTTGTACAGCCACTAGCCCTTCCGGCAGTTTTACCGGCCCGGCAAATTTGCCGGTCCGGCGTAGTGGGAACCAGCGCTAAGGCTTCCGTTTTTTGCCATTTGGCAACGGAACCCTAAAAATGATATATTATAGTATTTCTGAAGCACGCAGAAATACTGAATACAAATATAATTATATAGATATATATTTCAATAAAAAAGGTTATATACCTGTTTATAGGACATAATTTGCTCCTCCTCCTTTTTTTAACCAAAGTTGGAAATTTGGTTCGAAAAAAAATCATAACCTAGAAGTCTCCAATAATTTAAAAAAGAAGAGGAGCAATTTATGTTTTATAAACAGGTATATGACCTTTTGAATGGATTCTTTCTATTTCAGATTCAATGACCTGACACTTATAAATTTGTTATGGTCTGCACCATTGACAGTGGCATTGACTATGTACTTTTTATGGGGTGTGCTGGGCCCGTCGGCCCTCGCCGGTCTCGCAGTGATTATTGTGCTTATGCCAATCAATGCATTCTTTGCGGGCGTACAGAAAAAGTTTCAGACGAAACTCATGCGCTACAAGGATGAAAGAATTAAGCTTATGACTGAAATACTAAATGGAATGAAAGTAAGATACTAGAGATTGAAATGTGTAACTTTCTTTTTAAACTAAACCATAATAATATGTTAGTTTGCTTGGCAGAGATCGCCACGAGCGATAAGAGCGCCTATTGTAATACCAAATGTCGATATCCATAAATGTATGTCAGTATAAAATTATACTGTAGTGTTGTGCAATCAAGTTGTATCTATCTATATTTATAAAAATATATTGCTGTTCATTAGTGTCACTAAAACTCGAGAACGGCTGGACTGATTTGGCCTATTTTGGTCTTGAACTATTTGTGAAGGTCCAGAGAAGGTTTAAAAGGTTAATATTTAAAATAATTGCATTTTTTAATTAATTATGGATGTCATGGATGGAAGTTTAGGTCTTCGATTGAGGCAGTACGAAGTCTGCCGGTTCAGCTAGTAAATAAATAAAAATGATCTGGCACGTTTCTGGTGCAAATGATATCAATGCCATCTAGACGGGCAACGCTTCGAACTTCATCCTCCAGAGGCGCTAGCCTATTAAAATAAGTAAAAATTAAACAAATCCATACCATTTGCCGTAGGTGTTAAAAATATATGCATGGGAGCCAAGCTTTCAGGAACATATACTTATGATAAGGAATAAAGAGCTAAAAATTATGAGAACGATGATTTATTATAATGCTATTTCCGCATTTGTATGGTTTTGTTCAACCTTCACGGTAAGTTGTGAACACTACATGCAATATTAAAATTGCTTACAATTTAAAGTTTTCAAATAAAGTCAAGTATTTTGTCATTCTTACAGATTTCTCTAATGTCATTTGCGTGTTATGTTTTGATAAACGATACAGAAGTTCTCGATGCGAAAAAAACATTTGTAGCCTTGTCTCTGTTTAACGTACTTCGTTGGCCAATGACTTTATTGCCTAGCGTTATATCTAACGGGATTCAGGTCAGTAATACGTGTTGTCCGTTAAGTGATATGTATAAATATTTATAGTTTATCGATAACCATCAAACATTGTAACCATAATATATACAGGGCGACCTCGATATAAAAAATCGGAAGGGAACAAGTAAATATTCATTACATCAGGTAATTCGTAAAACTGAGGTGTTTATATTGAGGTTAGGTGGGTCTAAAATCTTATATGTATATAAAATTCTCGTGTCACAATGTTTGTTCCCATACTTCTCCGAAACGGCTTGACCGATTCTTATGAAATTTTTATGCATATTCAGTAAGTCTGAAAATCAGCTACTATCTATTTTTCAAATCCCTAGGACGCGAGCGGAGCCGCGGGCATCAGCTAGTTTGTTATAAATAGGTAAAAAAAATAAGTTTCGCTTTTCTGCGACTGGGAACATATTTTTCGTTTCTGAACCATTGCAATTAAATCGTTAAAAATAGTATCGAGATTCGATAATGCAATGAATTCGATTGGTTCCGTATAGACACTCTAATTTACATAGCCCCACATAAAAATAATCCAGTGGCCTTAAATCACACGATCTGGCTGGCCCCTTACCGCTAAACGTGAAATAATGCGATCGGGAAATTTCGTTTGCAATAAATTGATCGTTTCAGTGGCAGTGTGACTTGTGACACCGTCTTGTACATTTTGTACCTAGGTACATAGACTAGTCTATCGACTCAAATTTAGCGACTAAATTCTTAATAGCGGTGTCAGAAGGACGATTATGTTGTCCGAAAATATCACGAATTTTACGAAATGTAACTTTAACACCATTTTCATAGTTGATTTTAATTAGTAATTCTATTTTCGAGCGAAATTGAATTCATTGTAACAATTGCCAAAGCATCTACTACGAATACGTCAAAAAACTAAATGTCAAAACTGTCGTGCCGTTGGTGTTGCCCCAATGAAAACCCCGTTTATTAAGATTGCACTGTATTTCTACATGTATAACCCATAATATATAAATATATATATTATAAGCCGTAGCCATAATAATAATTATATTGTAAATACAATATATAACTTTGTAATCTTTGACAGACTTATGTGAGCCTCAAAAGGTTGACTAAATTCATGAATTCTGAGGAATTAGACGTTGATAATGTCGAGCATAATCCTAATGAACGTAAGTATACTCAAGCCTTCGTTCAACGTTAAACGGCGTTTTAGCATTCTCTTTTTTTTATTAAAAGATTTAGCGTAGGAGAAAATACGGCGTAGTTATTTATACAATTATACAGCTATTTTAACATATTCATTTTGCATAGCAGTAGTATCCTTCGTAGTTTCAATTTTAGAATTTAATGAACTTTTTGATTTAGCAGTACCTACATACTTACTTATATTAATACTTATTCGTATTTCAGAATAAACTTTTCAGTAGTTCATGTATGTTTCCTATTTCTACGTCTAAGGTATATAGTTTATATAAAAGAAAAACTCTAATGAGTTTTATTATGAATAATATATTTAAGAATTAAAAACATTACCTATATTAAGTACCTTAGTTCTTCCGCGAGATTCAAAATTTTTACTTAACTCTTTATCTCAGCGGATCAGATTGTGGCGGAAAATGGATACTTTTCGTGGAACGGCGTGGACTCGGAGCCGACATTGACAAATCTGAACTTGCGCATTCCGCACGGTTCCCTCGTGGCCGTCGTCGGCGCCGTCGGTTCGGGCAAGAGCTCACTGCTCGCCGCACTACTCGGCGAAATGGACAAAGTTTCCGGGCGTGTTAATGTTAAAGGTAATCTTTTAAATGCAAAATGCCTGCCTCTTAATATAAATTTTCGGACCTCTTAGTCCCAAACTAAGCAGAGCTTGTATTATGGGTACTAAGAAAACTTATATACTCAACTGATAGCGAAAATTGAGTGGAAATATACAAAAATTGGAAGCTTTAAATTGTTAATCTAAAAATTGTTAACTCTAAAAATTATGTTGTTACCCAATTTCTGCTCATGAAAGATTGATAAATATGAATATCACTCACAAAATAGCACATCTATCTATCTTTTGTATCAAATATCACAATGAGAAATGGTCCCACTGGTAAACCCATTTATACGTTTGTCATTGAGGTTTTTAGTGACCACCACGCTTGGATTCTGCTCATGTTTTCCATCAAGCAAAGTAGTGTCACATTGGCAGCTTTATATCTAATAAAAGTTGAGAATCTTTGCTTTAGATTCATTTATACCTACCATTTTCTTCGATCATATTCGTGATCAGTTTTATAAAATTAATTATTTTTCTATCTCATAATGTGATGTATAATTGTTATTTTCGTTTAATAATAAAAAAAGTGGACAACAATTATTATCTGCGTAATCTGTGCTCCTTTTATATAATACTAGCTTTCCGACCGCGGCTTCGCCCCCGTGGAATTCGGTTATTTCGCGCGACATGGTAAGGAGTAGATTAACAATCTTACATGATTTTATGTTTGACAATAAGGAACTTCCATACAAACTTTCGTCCCCTATTTCAACCCCTTCTACCCTTATTATCGCGATAAAAAGTATCCTATGTCCTTTCCCAAGTTCAGTTCTATCTTCATACCAAATTTCATCAAAATCAGTTCAGTGGTTTAGGCGTGAAAGCGTAACAGACAGACAGACAGAGTTACTTTCGCATTTATAATATTAGTAGGGATAATTAAAGACGTCGAAATCTAACTACACACTGTATGTATCGACCTTTGAGAAACGCTTATCTGTCTATGTCTATACCTACCTACTATCTACGGGCTAGATTATCGTACATTTGAATTTGTTACTAAGAAAAAAAGAATCAAGCTATGATATCATGTAGTTACACTAGATTTCGTCCGCGGCTGCGCACTCGTCTATGTTGGTTATCGCTTTCTCAGGCTTTAGACTATCTGAGTACAAAACTTCATTTGAATCGGTGCCGTATTTTATGAGTTTATCGTGAACAGACAGACAAACAGACGTGACATAGAACTTTAAAATATAT
Source organism: Phragmatobia fuliginosa (assembly GCA_932526445.1). Classification (NCBI taxonomy): domain Eukaryota; kingdom Metazoa; phylum Arthropoda; class Insecta; order Lepidoptera; family Erebidae; genus Phragmatobia; species Phragmatobia fuliginosa. The sequence goes on along the minus strand of OW052064.1, from coordinate 4,836,764 downwards.
AGTGATAAATAATAATCTTCTATCCAGAGAATAAACATTTGTATTTCTTGATACATTGTAGTGAAGATTATTGGTAGATCTCAAGCAAAAATTTGTTAAGTATTAACAAACAATTCACAATAAGAAATCAATAATATTTCATATGCAGTCTAACTCCACATATTTATAGTTTATCACAAAAAATCTACAATATGTATATATATATAAATGCAGTATGTATTGATTGAAAACGACCAAGGAGATTAACAGATTAACTGTAATTAAGTGAGCCAGATTTATTGAAGTGCGGAGTTCATAGCAATTTGTAAACATCCGCCAATTAGTTAATACGTTTTTTTTTCATCAGTAGTAGTCATAATTATGTTCTTTTCTCGCTAGGTACTACAGCATACGTTACTCAACAAGCATGGATTCAAAACGCAACAGTGCAAGAAAATATTCTATTCGGAAAGTTACTTAACAAAGCTAAATATAATCAAATACTCCAAGCATGTGCATTAAAGACTGATTTAGCTATTCTCCCCGGGGGTGATCAAACGGAAATAGGCGAGAAAGGTATGTCAGTCTTATTTTATTTTAAGATTTAGAAAACTTACAGCTAGTTACATCACAAAAATATTATTCCATAATCTACATGAACGCCAATTAAAAGTTTTCACAGATATGTATATACATACATATCTGTGAAAACTTATCACAACATTAACTTTATAAAGTTAATCTAAATAAACACATTCATAAACAAGGAAGAGACGACAATGAAATGTTGCAAAACACACACAACAAGCACGACATCAAGTGGAATCATTGATCAAAATATTCACTATACAAAATCTTCTTCATTTGCGTAAGACTTGTGTTAAAAAGGTCAATATCGACTCTCTGGCACACAGCATTGTACAAGTTGCACGCCCTAACCATAAATGAGTTTTGCCTGTGGGTGGTTCGGGAGATAGGGACGTGAAGAAGGTTAAAATTCCGAAAATACGCCGAAGGCACATGTAGACCTATCCTGTTCACAAACTCGGTCACGTCAGTCGATCCGCCTGCTATGCTAAATAGGAAGGAAAGGTCTGCTATTTTACTCCGTTCTTGAAGATGAAAAGCAAATGGAACTTTTTACAGCGAGTATGATAATTTGGTAGATATGTTTGGCATTTGTACTGAATATACCTCAAGCTCTGCATATTTTCAATTCGAGAAATGTAAGTGGCGTAAATAGGGTTTCGTACCTGTGAGGCATACTCAAGATGGCTACGGACGTATGCACAGTATAAAATTTTAACAGTTTTTATATTTTTAAAATCCGCTGAAATTCTGAACATAAAACCCAAAGCTTTCGAAGCTCTGTTAATCATATTGTCAATATGTGTATCAAAGAGTAGCTTAGAGTCAAATATAATTCCTAGATCCCTGATAGTATTCACCCTGGCTATTACAGTACCTGACAGTTTATATGACACAATTATAGGCTTCGGTTTTCGTGTAAACGAACACATAACACTTGGAGAAGTTTAATGCAAGTTTGTTGTTAAGGCAGTACATTTGAAATCGATTTAGGTCATCTTGCAGACATACAGCATCCTCAGTAGAAGCAACCCTATATAATATCTTCATGTCATCTGCGTATAATATTATTTTGGACGTGTGGAAGCATGAGCTGATATCGTTGATGAATATGTTGAACAAAAGTGGTCCCAAAAGCGAACCCTGCGGAACTCGAGATGGTTCATACACTGACCGCGATGAGTAACCATTTAATACGACGACTTGACGCCTATTTTCTACATATGATGAGAACCACCTGTACAGGTTACCTCTTATGCCTATCTGTAATAATTTACGTTTGAGTATGAAATGGTCAATTCGATCGAAACACTTGCTGAAGTCAGTGTATATATAGCATCGACCTGAAGCCGCCGTGACATATGCTCCGACATATAGTCACTGCAAACGATAAGATTCGACGTGGTAGAACGACCGTGCAAGAATCCATGCTGATGCTCGCCAAGACTGAGTTTAATAGCAGAATAGAGTTGCTTGTACACATTTTTTTCGAAAACTTTGGCAAAGATGCATAGCTTGGAGATGGGTCTATAATTTTCTACCACATCTTTGGGTCCTTTTTAATACATTGGAGTCACAAAAGCTGACTTCTAAATCGCCGGAACCACACCCTCCCCAAGAGAACGTCTGAATAAGATTGAGAGAGGAACAGTAAGACTTTTAGCACAGTTAAAAATAAAGATGGGTGAAACTTGATCAGGACCCGCGGACTTATGGAGGTCAACATGCCGAAGTAAGTTATACAGTTCTGTGTCATATATTTCTATAGAGCTGATATCGGACACGTCTCCCTGACTGGCAGAGATTTGATCATTGACACTACTATCGCGGCCATCAGGCTGACGAAAATTAGAATAGAAGTACTCTCCGAACATGTTTACAAATTTTTTCACCATTAGTGGAGGAATGTTCCTTAAACTAAAGCTCTGAGGGATAAGAATTACATTGTTTCTTAGATTTTACATAGGTCCAAAATGCCCTGGACTCTTTAGCGATATCGGATTCAAGTTTAGAAATATAGTTATCAAATATGTTCCTCTCTAAGTCATATTAGGTTGCCAAGTTATATTAGGTTGGTTGAAATCACCTACAATTATGAGCTTATCGCGGGGTGCCTGAGCATAATGTTAGTCTTATTGTCGAATAAGTTAGCCAGCTGTGTAGTCAATGAATTCCCCATGTTAACATTACATATATAAACTACGCCTATGTGCATTTTGTAAGTCGCTCGAGGTTTCCTTTGGTGCAGTGTCAGAGTCACCCACACATCCTCGGCAGATAAACACCAATCACTCCGGTCTATTGCTACAAGTTCTTTTTTTACAGCGATTAAGACACCACCTCCGAGGGTCTGATAAGTGTACGCATAGTTTTGATCGCGGCTCCAAACAATATACCTGTCGTCAAATAGCTCACTGTTGCTAATACCGTCAATAAGCCAAGTCTCCGTTAAGCAAATAACGTCAAAGTCATTTATACACACATTTCTATAGAAAGCAGATGATTTAGTCCGTAATCCACGTGTGTTCTGATAATAAAAATAAATAGGAGCCATTTTAAGTAATTTAATATATATTTTAGTATAAGAATACACAGAAAGCAAATATATGAAGGGTATCTTGAAAATAACACTAACAAAACGAAGTCGCCAAAAGGTAGGTAGAAAGAAGCAGGCCTTACCCTCAAGTAAATTAGATCGAAAATAGAATATAGAAATTATTAAATTAAGTGAACACTTATACGTTATAAAATTATTTCTCATTGACAAACTAAAAGAAAAATATGCGTTGCCAGATGGCGACTTGACCTACGATCTAGAAAAACCTTTTTAGGTCTTGCTCAGTCTTTACATGATGTTTAGGGGAGGTATTGTTCTTGCGTAGGAATATCTTGCAGCCCGTCACCCATACGTACTGGAAACCACGTGCGTGAGGACTATATAACGATCTATGGTCTAAGAGAGGTTTTTTTTTTTTTTTTTTTTTTTTTTAGCATGCTTAATTTGACATTTTGTTTTAATATGTCAATTGAGTCTTATAAATTTCAATGACTTTTTGTTAAGAGTCCTTAAATTAAATAAATATAAAATGCCATAAATTAATAAATTCAATAAAATCAATTAACATGTACACAATTCAAAAAAATCATTACCTAATATTCAATAAACAATAGGATATAAATACAAAAATTACATAAAGTCAACAAATTGAGGTAAGTTTCAGTTGTATTAAATATCAACATTAACTTCAATAAAATTAAAATCCTCACCTTGTATCAGTTTTTTTTTTTTTTTTTTTTTTTTTTTTTTTTTTATCTGATGAGGTGGAGTCAATAATTTCTACACGAGAACTCAATGTACGACAGGACAGCACAGCCTCAACAGCCCGCAGTACCTACACCCTGGAGCCGTTTGCTCTACCAGCAATCTTCATGATTGTATAGCCGTATTCTATTATTGCCTCTCTGCTTTCGTTGTGGCATATCAACTCTATCAGGGCGCACTTTTCGAGGTTTATGCCCAGCTTTTGCTCGCAGTCATGGCGCTGAGACGCGAATCTAGGGCACTGCCTAATTAGGTGCTCCACTGTCTCTGCCGTGATCCCATCACATACACAGTTAGGGGAGTCAGCAAGTTTGAGTTTATGCAGATATTCTCTGATTCCCCCATGGCCTGTCAGGAACTGCGTTAGCACATTTCGGTGGTTGTATGTTCCGAAGAATTTATACGCTTCGAGTATGCTCCCAATGAACATCTGCGTAGTCTTTCCGGTGGGAGAGCTTTCGTATCTCTTCTGCCACTCCTCAAGTGTTGCCGATCTTATGAGGCGCTTGGCCGTTGAGAGTGGAAATTCGGTGTATATTGGGGCCCTTTTGTCCTTGAGGGCACCCTCTTTGGCCAGTTCGTCAGCCCTCTCATTGCCGGGAAGTCCCACGTGTGCCTTCACCCAGCACCATTGCACCTCTCCACCCCTTCTTTCCAGTTCGGTGACTCTGGTTTTGATGAGGTTGGTCAACGGATGTAGGGAGGCAGGATCGGCCAGAGTCTCAAGCGCTGACCGTGAGTCGCTAAGAATGCAGACTCGCCTCTCTCCGGCCATTTTTTGGATCATCGCGAGTGCTCTGGCAATGGCCATTAGTTCCGCCTGGAAGACACTACAGTGGTTGGAGAGTCTAAAGCGGGCGTGATTGATTTCCTTGCCCTTCAACCACAAGACAACTCCTCCCCCGACACGACCCTCTATCTTGCTGCCATCTGTATAAATTTGGATAAGGTCCGCGTCAAGTTCCCTGAGATCCTCCTCAGTCGAGATCCTTCGATGGGTAAGGCCCTTTCTAAGAGCGGGGTGTGGTAGGTCAAACGGGCTTAGGCGTCTCTCCAGTCCATATTCTGGCAGGTCTAAGAGAGGTTAATATTTAACTTTAAACTCGACAAATAAAAATATATAAAGGAACAAGTTTTAACAGGTGTAGTTTAGATTAAAGTTCGCGGGAATGTGAATACGGGTCTTAGTTATAGTAATAAATTTTAACAAAAGATATTTAGTTTTTACTATAATTTCACATATTTTGAAGGTATAAATTTGTCGGGTGGGCAAAAACAGCGTGTTTCCTTGGCACGTGCGGTCTACTTTGACGCCGACAACTACTTCCTGGATGATCCGCTCAGCGCCGTTGATTCGCATGTCGGAAAACACCTTTTCGACGAGGTATTCCTTTCATATGTATTTTTTAAAGTGTAATAATTTACACCCACTGTAAATTTTATTTCTTTGGTTCTAGGACTGTTTCTCATTTCAATTTAGTTTAATTTTTAATAATACCAGATTAAAATCAACCTTGATAATCGTATTACTTCTGATGTTACAAATGTCATGATGTATGTGCAGGTAATAGGGCCGAATGGTGTACTTAAAAACAAAACACGAGTATGGGTGACACACAACGTGTCGTATTTAGCGCAGACGGATCTGGTTTTGGTGTTACAAGATGGCCAGGTGCGGGAGGCTGGCAAGTACACAGAGTTACTAGAACAAAAGGGTGCTTTTGCTGATTTCTTGCTACATCATCTGAATAATGCTGATCAAAACGCTGAAGGTGAGTTACGGAAACTAAGCCAAAAGACAAATTGAAAAACAATTATTTATGTGCACTCTATTTCACAAAACTTTTTTTTCGAATTCAATTGGAATAGTTTTGGTAGTGTTTTTTGTTCGTAATAACAAATAAGAAACAAACAAATAACAAAACAAAAAGCGGCTTTACCAAAAGTTTTATTCTGAATATAAACCTAGAATAAAACATTTAGAAAAGTCGCAAACATTTATATCTATGAAAATTATTTAGACTTAAAGTATGACTAGAAAATCTTGTTAGTTCAAAGTGAACACTAAAATATGTGGTTAATCTATAGGTCATCGACGCGATGGTTAACGACGTATTTATAAGCATAAATACGTCGTTAACCGTCGATGACCTAAATCTCCTTGAATGGCATTAAATTTTTATTGTATTTACTGTTTCACGGCTAGAGATGGGTTTCTGCCCGGGCGGATTGGGCACATTGAATAAGCGCCCGATAAATGCCCGTAAATGCCGAATAAATGCCCTTTACCTGGGCAAAAACTTCAATTTACATTTTATTAATTTAAATTGTGTGTAAATATATGTGTATGCAGCAAAGAGTAATTAACAAAAAAATATGATATATTCCTGGATATAAATATGTTACTATTTTAGTTTTTTCTTTAAATCTATGGTCATGGGCGTATAAAAAAAACCAAACTGAGTATTATAATGATAGTAGTTCTTTATATGTTATAGTTAGTAATCTGTGACATAAACACAGTATTTTTGTTTCGATAACAATAGTCGATAGTATAAGTATATACCTATTACATGTAAAACTGACATAATAGACCAGGGTAGAAGCGTCTCAAAATAATAAAAAGCGAACATAAATTGTAGTAGGATGAAAGTGATGAAACCCATTGGAAAAGGAGGTGAATCTACAACTTTTGTATTTGCACTTTTTTCACATAACCTCAAATTTTATGTGAAATATTCAAAAAACCAAGTTTTTGGTTTTTTCTTTTTATCTTTTACAAATAAAAAAATATTTTTTCAAGAAATTTTGTGAAAACTTACCGTTCTATGTCCTTAATACACCGTAATTTATTTGATTTGAAATATCTTTTTTTTCACCTCATTTTGACTTAATACCGAAAAAAACTTGGTTTAGGAAAGACCTGTGCCGAGTGGTTAAAAACTGGAACTCGCTACCATCCCACGTCTTTTTTTCCCATTATGAACCCGGGTCCTCTAAAAGAGGGGTGTGAAAGAGCATCTCACAAAGGCGCTATAGTTTGGGTCAGCGTCGCCATACTTCCTCCATCGCAGGCAGTGTGGTGGCCCCCTCTCATGCTTACCATCAGGCAGAGTGGAGTCACATTGGTAGGCATCAAATAAAAATGTGGTAAATTAAGACTTGATCTTGCTCAACCTACCATTATTCAACTTGAACGAGTCGGATTCAGAATTTGATGATTTTTTCGATGATGTTGATGATGATAAGAGTCAAATTAATACGTCTCATGATGCTCAACCATCAAAATCAACCAGTCGAACCGAATTTTTTGAGGTAACGTCTAACATCGACTTAAATGACGATGATAATGAAATTAAAGATTTATTATTATTCTCTTTATTGACACTTGACATACAGGGTGAATTTTTGAGACGGGACAGTAAGAGTAGGTACCTTAACCGTTACAGTTACAGGAAACGCTTTTAGGAGACTATCCATAATTTTTTAAGATATTCTGAACTGCATTTACAGATTTTGGAAAAAATGTACAGCCAGCAAGAAAATGGTCATTTTAAACAAAAACTTTTTTGATGCCAATCGATCCTGTTTTTTATTAGGATCAAAAGCAAAATCGCAAAAAACTTTTTCCATATATTTGTACGGAAATAAATCATTTTAATATGTATTTTAGACACAGACAACAGATAACTTTCATATAAATGATCTACGAAATAAATTGGTCAAAATGACCGCCCTTTTAACGAATACATAAGTACACTGGTTTTTGTACTGAGCTAGTGGCAGCCGACAATTTTCTTGGATAGATATCATTTAAAATCGTTGTTGATGCATCTTTTGTATTAAGCGTATTTTGTAAATAATAGAAACACGGAATCTGCATTGGTTTGGTACGCGAGTAAGTATCGACTGCGACGTATCGTGTGGTAATGGTGGAGTTTTATGAAGGTACTCTTAATTCTGCCGTGTATAACGACGTCATTTTAGAGAATCTCCAAAAGCAGTTGGATGAATGTCGCTTGTCAGAATTGCGAAAAGTTTATTTTCAGCAAGATGGCGTTCCGCCACACTACAGCCGCGTATTTCAGTTTGAATAGGCAGTTCGGGTCACATTGGATAGGTACACATGGTCCAACCAAGTGGCCACCTCGTAGCCCCGATCTAACGCCTCTCGATATTTTTCCGTGGCACTATCTAAAAACGAAGACTACAAAAAAATACAACAGTATTCAGGAGCTGAAAGATACATTAACAAGGATTTTAAATGATATCTATTCAAGTAAATTATCTGCTGCTACTAGCTCAGTACAAAAATGAATGAACTTATGTATTCGTGAAAACAGCGGTCGTTTTGAGCAATTTATTTCGTAGATTAATTAAATGTAAGTAAATTAAATCTAAATGGCAGTTATCTGTTTTCTGTGTCTAAAATACATGTTAAAATTATTTATTTCCGTACAAATGTATGAGAAAAGTTTTTTGCGATTTCCGACATTTCTAGTACTCAAATCTCAATCGGTCCAATAGAGACTTTTGATCCTTATAGGAACCAGGATCGATTGGCATTAAAAAAAGTTTTTGCTTAAAATCACCATGTTTTTGCTGGCTGTACATTTTTTTCAAAATCTGAAAATGCAGTACAGAATATCTTAAAAAATTGTGGATAGTCTTCTTAAAGCGTTTTACTTTAACTATAACGGTTAAGGTACCTGCCCTTACTGTCCCGTCTCAAAAATTCACTCTGTATACTGTTGAGGACTGATGGTAGTCTTCAAAAATGCCTGTTTCATAAAGCGCATGACTCTCGGTCGCGTATACGTTTTATTCTACTCAGCCAAGCTGCCACTTATTATTATTGTTCTCTTTATTAAAATCAAAATACTTATTCATTACATTTTTAATATATAAATCTAAAAAATACATTTAAAAATAAAAAAAATAACATCGAATGAAAAAATTAAAAATGTTATTATTATTATACATATCTACAAGAGTTATATTTGTTAATTTTTTACGAATTTTCGACAAAAATAATGAATCGAACTGTGATTATTTGTGATTTTAATTACACAAATGTATAATTAATAATTAATTATAAGTTTTAATTTACAACATACTGACTTTCATTTAAATTAAGAAAAAATAGATTAAGAAAACATTTGTTTTCCACAAAACAAAGGTATTCGTTTTTTCTGCCCAGTGCTCGGGCATTTATTCGGGCGTAAACTTATTTATGCCCAATCTGCCCAGTTTATGCCTTTCCGCCCGTATTTGTTTTCGCCCTCGACCCATCACTATTCACGGCAGATAACAGCAATCTCTAAAATGTACGGCATAAAATTAAAACCTTTTTATCTGTGCGGAAATCCCCTAGGATACCAGTTGGTGGTTATGTCGAACTCGAACCGACCAAAACCGCACGCCGTCTCAGGTACCAATGGCCGGGGAACCAGGCGTACCCTACAAAGGAAATCCCTGGAACCCCGACGTACCTCGAGCCATCTACCTGTTGCTTGTAGATGACCCGCTGCATAATAATAATAGCGCATGGCGCATCCACCCCGGCCTGCTTCTGCTAGGGTGACAGATGGTCTCACCTGTCACCCCCATTCTAGCGCTTATGGAGGACGGAGATCGTTCTACGACCTCCGGCGCCTGAGTCGTCTGCGGTACCGGGCCCGTTCCCGGGCCTGGTGGACCGGGAGAGTTCTAAACCTCTTCCGGTCATAACTTGCTCGTACTCAGGCGTTGGCTTATTTCCGATTAGACTTTAACCTCGTTGCACCTACCGTAGTAGATCTCTGCACACCCTAACGGTTGGCTGGTAGAGAATGTCATGGGCATTAAGTCCGCCAATGTACACAAGTGCATGAAGTTATAAATAAATAAATACAGGTGGTAAAATTAAACCCTGTCTAAAACTGTTATTAATATAAATAGCGCCTGTCGTTCAAGCTCCAATCTATCTGAATAACAAGTTCAACGGCTTAGCCTCGGAAGCGTAGTAAACGGAAAGACAGACAAAATTACTTTTCCATATAAAAGACAATGTCAAGTAAAGGTTTTGTATTCCTTTTAGATGATGACGTCGGGAAGGATCAACACAAATTGTCATCTGGCGCACCTGTACCTGAAACTCCGGGTAATAAAGTTTATTTCTTGTTCAAAACTTATAAACACTGCAATACTTTTTATAAAAAAGAACCATGTAACGTAATATATTTATTATTTTTTAAAGCTCCTACGTAAATGTTGAAAAGTTGAAAGCAATGTGGAAATTCCCATCTCAATGATAGTCGCAAAATATTGCTTATTTTGGAAAGAATACTCGTTATGTAGATTTGAGAACTCGTTACAATTGTGGGGCAACATACATACATATATTATATGTTAGGCTACTTCATCACAAACTACAAATGTCTAAATGTATTTATTATTGGATACATACGACTACACATATGTATTATTTCTGTTACACAATTTTTCACAAACATATAAAACAATTCTTACACATTGCAAAATTTATATTACGGTTATAACGTACTTAGCAGTCCTACATTTATATTTTACACCGACCAATATAGTTGACGAAACCGGTTACTACATCCACATTCGGTGACATGGTTTGGTTAACCGAGAGCATAGACCGTGAAAGTATATCGCACTCACAAACTGTAGATATCGAAGAATGTCATCAAGTAATACCTACAACATCTGAGCAACATGTATTCATCACACAGAACATACGCAGCGTTACCTGTAACATACATGTAATATGCCGGCTTTGAGGTCTTACTGGCGAGGTTAAAGCTGCAATGTGACTTAATTATTAAATAATAAATAAATAAAAAAAAAATTTTGGACATCTGACACACAACATCATCTAGTCCCAAGCTAAGCAGAGCTTGTGTTATGGGTACTAGACAACTGATATAAATACATAAACATACTTATTTTTTTTGTAAATACATACATATTATACATAGAAAACACCCAGACTCCGAAACAAATATTTGTGAATCACACAAATAATATTTGATCCGACCCGGGAATCGAACCCGAGACCTCTTGATCAGCAGCCGCATACGCTAACCACGAGACCAACGAGGCAGTCATCAAGCTATTTTAACAGAATGCTGGCTCACCAACACTACTTTTTTAGTGGTAGAGCCAAGCTACACCAACACCAGTAGCTCAAGAGGGCCAGGCTCGAACCGGGTAATTACCACGCTCTCACAGAATACCGTCGTGAAATAGCAGCATATTGGTGTTGCTGTGTTTCGTCAGGTGAGTGAGAGTTCCGGAAACCCATAAGGGGGGATTGGTCTGGGTGTTTGTGCTGTATCGGACGGCCGTTTGGGCTCGCAAGTTATTGATGCATTGGGTCACTTGTCCTGGAAGTCAGCGGGATCCCAAGAAACGGTGCTCCGCTAGCCGCCCGTGGATTGTAGGGGCCCAACTAGCGTGCTAGCCCCACGTGAGCCATAGCCATACTAAAAAAAGTGAAACGAACCTATGAAAAAAACCTATTACAAAATGCATAGCAAGACAATAAGAAACTATAGAGAGTAATAAAGGACATCACGAACACATCACAATAACATACAGACAACCTCTGCACAAATCTAAAACTATTCTAAACAACAAAAAAAACATGCCTAAAAGAAGGGACCTTTGTTGGAAGTGGAAACAGCAGCGGCTAGTACTTCTCCCCAAAGGAAAAAAGCCACCTGATGAACCGTCATCTTATCGCCCGCTCTGTATGCTGGATACAGTGGGCAAGATCCTAGAAAGAATAATCCATCAACGGATCGAATCAGTAGTTGAGCCGATGCTTGCCAATAACCAATATGGCTTTCGCAAAAGACGTTCAACCCTGGATGCAATCAACCTTGTCGTCGACACAGCAAAGGATGCGATCGCAGGAACTAGATGGAAAGGAGGTACGAAAAAATATTGCTTGGTGGCTACCCTGGATATCAAGAATGCCTTTAATTCGGCCAATTGGGACTGTATTATGCATACCCTTATGGAGAAAAATGTGCCAGGATATCTCTGTAGGATAGTTTCAAGTTACTTCAAAAACAGGACCCTGCCTGAAATACGATACAAAGGACGGCCGACAGGTATTTGGCATAACTGGGGGATTACCTCAGGGTACTGTTTTAGGCCCTCTATTGTGGAACATCATGTATGATGGACTTCTGAAACGAACACGGCCAGGAAATGTTAAACTTGTAGCTTATGCTGACGATGTGGCGGTGGTGATCGTTGGGAAGCATCTAGATGAGATAGGTCTGATGTTTGACACCACTTTCGCGCAAATCAACCAGTGGATGAATACAGTGAACCTGCTATTGGCCGAACACAAAACCGAGGCAGTGCTCATCACTAGTAGAATGACAGTGGAAGTCATCCAGCTGAAGGTTGGTGACCACGAAATTACGTCACAACCTTTTATCCGATACCTAGGAGTCATGCTTGATGCCCGACTTAATTTTAAGCAGCAGGTAGAGCACGTAAGTGCTAAGGCGTCAGTGGTGAGTACGTGTTTGTCCCGATTGATGCCTAATATCGGAGGTCCAAAGCAATGCAGGAGATTACTGCTGTCTTCAGTGGTCACATCAGTGCTTACATATGGAATACCCATTTGGGCAGACGCTCTAAGAATCCAAGAGGTATGCAGAAAAGCCGCATCAATATATCGGCTAAATGCCCTAAGAGTAGCCAGTGCGTTCCGCACAGATTCTGAGGAAGCGGTATGCGTCATCGCTGGAATGTTTCCCATTCGGGTGCTAGCCGAGGAGCGACAAGCTCTCTACCGACGACGATTGATTGGGTCGAGTTCAGATGAGATTAGAACAGAGGAACGACAGCACAGCATAAGACGTGTACTGGCTACACCTTGACGGTGCAGACAGTACAGCGACGGTTGAGGTTATGGTAGAAGTAGGGGATGGGAGATAGGTAGTGCTGAGTACTCACCATGTGATGGTTGGTTTGAGCTGGTGTATTCTGGGCGGATGGGTTTCGGGGCCGGCTTCGCTATTCAGTACTATTTAAGGGCTGAGGGCTGAGAAGAGCTGAGAGTGGACTGTATTGAGGGGGGAGGGGGGCTGGTTCAAATCCGGCTCGAAGGACCAAAAGATGTTATGTCCACGCCTTGACGGCGTTAACATTACATCGACGATCGCCTTAGAGGCCTCTTGATGTCTATCTGCAGTGATAAGAAACTCATCTGAGTTTTTAGAATATGATAACTGTACTGTAGTCACTGGGTTTTCTGCATGTATGCTTGCTTCTGATTTAATACTTTCATCCTTCTGAATAGTTTTTTTTTTCTTGATGGGCTTTCAAGGGTTGGTGGTGATGGATGCGAGCTGATGGTGATGACACGTGGACACGTGATGATCAGAGCTGAACGCGGCGAACTATATAGCTGGCCTGCGATGCGGGTTCTTGAGCTGATTGTGGGTGGTTTTCACACTTACAGGACCGGTTTAGCGGAATATTTGCGAATTACACAAATAGCACGCGCGCGGTTAGTTCGTGACAATGACACTTAGTTCTATTGTTCGGCACTTTCGTCTTTGTTTACGCGGCGAGGTGGATTTTGGGGTTGATTAGGGGCTCACTCGCGGTTATATTTTGGGCAGAATATTATTTTATTGGGTTGTTAGAAGAGCGCCGAGCGCTCACGCCGCCGGTCAAACACGTTATTCATTTTGAAGTTTTACACTGAACGTCACCTGTCAGTTGCAGTGTGGCAAGCGCAAGACGTAGGCAATCGCAGTGGGATGCTGCAGTGAAAGGTAGGTGGACGCATCGTCTTATACCAAAAATCGATGTCTGGCTAAACCGAAACCATGGTGAAGTCAATTTTCACTTGACGCAGATGCTTTCAGGGCATGGTTGTTTCCGAGCGTACCTCTATCGCTTCAAACACGGTGATTCCCCGGAATGTCCGTCCTGTCCAGGAGTTCTTGAGGACGCGAAACACGTGTTTTTCGTGTGCTCCCGTTTTGACTCGCTGCGAAGCAAATTGGAGACAGTCCTCCAGCAAACTATGAGAGCTGAAAATTTGGTAGATGCAATGCTTTCTTCAGAGGCAGCCTCGAGTGCTATAAATAGTTTTGCAATGGAAGTACTACTGGACCTACGTGAGACAGAGAGAAGAGTTACTGAGAATAAAAATAATGGTCATTGAAGGGATAAATAAATATTTTTTGCTACCAGTAGGAAGAGCAACAGCTAGATCCTCTCCGTGTGACGTAATGCCTAACGGCGGGCCCGTAGGGATTTAGAGGCCGGCGAAAGAGGTGGTTTTTAGTCGGAATAGGTACCACACCGAGCCCGATATACGGGGCGCATAACATCTTAGCCCTATGATACGTAATTGTATTTTTCCCCTCGAAAAAAAAACAAAAAAAAAACACACACACACACACAATTTTGCATGAAGACCATTCCATTTTTACTGATTAATTATCAATTCATATTATAGACAAACATTTTATAATTATAATCAAATAATTTATCAAAACACTAGCTTTCCGCCCGCGGCTTCGCCCGCATAGAATTTGTTTATATCGCGCGACACGGTAAGGGTACATTATACAATCTTACATGATTTTATGTTTGATAATAAGGAACTTCGACACAAACTTTTGTCCCCTATTTTAAACCCTTCTACATTTATTTTCGCGATAAAAAGTACCCTAAGTCCTTTCCCAAGTTCAGTTCTATCTTCATACGAAATTTCATCAAAATCGGTTCAGTGGTTTAGGCGTGAAAGCGTAACAGACAGACAGACAGAGTTACTTTCGCATTTATAATATTAGTAGGGATTATGTTAAGATAATTAGTTGAATTGTATCCGAGAGGATTGGATCTGATAGCCGAAATACAGGCATTGCCTAGTTCGGTTCACTTTGAAACTCTGTATTTTTTATATTTGTGAAATAAACTATTATCATTATTGTGTCATGTAAGATCTATAACCATAGTTACTTTGTAATTTACACTTGGTCTTAACTAAATGTTTTTTTTTTATTTGAGTATCCTTTTACAAGTTACTCTAAGAGTACTCTAAATATCTAAACGGCTTGCTCGGAAGCAATAATTATAAAAAACTGGAAATAGTAGTCCATGTGATGAACTTTAAAGGAATTATATATGCTTAACTTGTAAAATGCACTTACTTGGAAAACTTTGCACTTGGAAATCTCTTCAATGTAATTTTAAATTCATTTGCCACTGTGGGTGACTACGAAGCCTTATTCCTGGCGTGGCCTGACTTGCACTTTGCCCATTTTTGGTATACTTATGATGTTGTATACGGACAAAGGGTATATAGAGGAGGAGTGCAGAAAGCTGATAAAAAATAATACGGTGATATATGAGTTTCGACAACTATTATGTCTTTTAAAAAGTGTGTTGAAAGCATTTTGCATGTAATTGAAATAATCATTAAAATATTATGTTACTAGGTAATCAAATCAAATTATACAAAGAAGAATTACATGCAGACGAAGAAGATAAAGAATACGACGATCTTATCAAAGCAGAACGAGCAGAAACCGGAACAGTTAGTATACTTAGTATTGCACAAATAAATAGCATTGCAAAGAGAAGGAAAACTTGAAACAAACTGTATGCCAACTCGTCTTGCCAGCGGCAGCGTGGTATAGTATGCTAAAACCTCCTTGGATAGATATATGGCTAGCAGCGGACTGTATAAGTTGGTGTTGTTGATATTTTAAAAGATCATTTTATTTCAACCATAGAAAATTATGAATGCTTAGCGTCTTTACAAATGAATATAAAGATTCTTTACAAAGATGGAAAAATAACATATCAAATTCAAAATCCCATTTTACAGAGCATGAGAAACGACAGTTTGTTCCCCACGAACCAGAATTTTGTCACATTCATGTTTATAACTTTTTACAACAAATTTATGACTTTGCCGACATCACCATAAATGATTAGTTATAGGCACTTTCTAGTAGTTTGTTTTTTGTATAACTATTCTCTTTTTAGGTAAAATGGTCAGTTTATAAACATTACTTTTTGAATGTCGGCGTTATGGCATCTGTGATAAGTATCATGACATACGGGTTGGTACAATGCCTGCAAATTATTACCAACTTCTGGCTCGTTCGCTGGACCAATGATAAAAATATGGTGAGTTTGTATCTAATGTAGTCTTGTTTTATAATTCGAATAACATTACTTCCATTAGCACGTTCAAGCAAACATACAATCAAAACAAATAAACAAACTATCTTTAATAAAATTGCATACTATATGCGTCGTCAATTCTCAAAATGCTTTAACGCTTTTAATGAATTTTCCCACTATGCTCTCTCTTATGCTAACTTATATTATATATAAGCAAATCGTACTGTCAACATCTATATAGTTCAACTTCGTCTCAACTCACCATAGATCTCATCATAACAGACCTTTAGCTTTACTTTTTACACAATTCTTATCCTACACAATTTTTAGAGTTCCGAAGTTCATGAATCGGAACCCTTATAGATTCGTCATGTCCGCCTGTCCGTCCGTCCGGTCCGTCCGTCCTCGACTTACCGTCGAAACGGTAAGTGCTAGAAAGGTGAAACATTGCATGAATACGTGTTGTAATTACGTCGATAAAGTGCTAGAATAAAATGATGAATAATAATTTTATTTGGGGTACCTCCCCTACACGTAAAGTGGGGATGTTTTTTTTCTCGCAGCTACCCCAACGCGTGGGGTATCATTAGATACATCTTTTAAAAACAATAAAGGGTTTCCAAGACGATTTTTTTATTTAGGCATCCGTTTGCGAGATATTTCACTTTGAAGTAAAAACTTTTATGTAAAAACAGGGACCCCCTCTAAAAGCTAAACGGCTGGCTCAAAAAATCTGGAAAAATTCGTGATGGTGGTCCATTTAATTAACTTTGAAGGAAAACTATAACGGATTAGATGACATTGTTAGTTCAGGAGTTATAGAGGCTTAACTTGTAAAATACGCTCACTTGGAAAATGTCATGGAATGGAAAACAAAAATTGTTATAATACAAATACTACCATAATTATACTTATTGGGAAAAGGGGAAATGCAAACATAAACAAACTCAAATATTTCTTTGAAAAACTTTCTTATTTAAGTGTAAAAATAATAATTTTATTTGCCTTTCCTTACTGTAAGGGCTTGCTACAGATGGAAAATAATATTAGATATAAACACAATAATAAATTATAAACAATGATAATATATTATAATGACATATTTGAATTTATTGACACTAATGCTGTAATAAATAGTTATTATTTTATGACAAAAGATAATGATTATCTTTCTGGATATTTTAGGCGACAGATAGCTTCTTCGCTATCCTATTTTACTTTTAAATCAGCCAAGATGTTGGCTGTGACTTCTGCTTCTATTGAGCAGAACAATACTAGTTATAGTAGTTTATTCTTGCCTTTGACATCTGCTCCTATTGAGCAGAATAATACTAGTTGTAGTATAGTTTTACCTTTGACATCTGCTTCTATTGAGCAGAATAATACGAGTACTAGTAGCAGTAGTAATATAGTATTGACTCCGACATCTGCTTCTATTGAGCAGAAGGATAGTAGTTATAGTGTACATAACCCTCCATCTATTTCTAGTCATTTAAACCAAAGATTTCGACAATAGAGTGTACCTCTAGCAACACTGTATCCTTAAAAACTTTTTACAAACGCTGTATGTACAGTAACAAAAATTGTTTGAACCTGTTACATCAGAACATTCAAGGATTGATGAGTAAAGAATTAGAATTAGAGCTATACCTAAACTGTAATAATATTGATATTTTATGTTTAACTGAACATTGGCTTAGTAGTCATCAATTCTTGTTTAATTTCAATAATCACCAGGTTACTAGGTCGTTTAACAGAACCAACATGATACGTGGTGGCTCATTAATAATCACAAAAAAGAGTATTAAAGTAAAGGAACGATTAGATATTGTCAGCCTGTCTGTTGAGCGAACTATAGAAAAAGCTTGTGTAGAATTTGAGCGGTTCATTGTAATGAGTGTGTACAGACCCCCATGTAGTTTATATGATATATTTGATAAAATCCTTGAAGATGCATTATTTAGGGCTACACAATGTAATAAAACGGTTGTTGTCTGTGGTGACTTAAATATAAATATTCTCGAAAAGTCGAATATAACTGTAAAGTTTTTAAATTTATTGAAGTCATATAATCTATGTAACGTTTTCTTTGAACCCACACGTATTACAGCCAGTAGTGCCACTTGTATTGATAATATTTTTACAAATGTGAAACCAATTAATATGTGTATTGTAAGTGAGCTAGATTCAGATCATTGCGTATAAAACCATACGCGAACAAAACCAGAGGTTCAAAGGAAGCGCATTAGTTACGTTCCGATTACGGAGAGCCGCATGAGCCTGTTCAGGAATAATATGGCGGATAAGTTGTTGAGATTGCCCTATGATAGTGACCCAAATCAAGCTTTCGCTTTGATATTTATATGCATAATAATGAATTTAAATTAATTTTTACATCAAAAACATTAACGATTAGTGATCGTGTAGTATTCAGTGACTGGGCTACTGTGGGTATATACATATAAAAGTCGACAACGGCTATATGAGCTGTATTATGAAAAAAACATATAATCATAACTTAGATTTTATACAATATGTCAAAAATTATTCAAAGACGTTTAAACGCGCCTGATAAGTTGCCAAATCTCTATATTTAAAAAACAAAATAAAATCATCTGGAAATAAAATAAAAACCACATGGGATATTATAAACGCTGAAACCGGAAGTTCCATTGTACGAAATCGTTACTTCCATTTAAAAATTAAAAATGCAGATATAGTCTAAGATCCCGATATACAACGACCTTCACCGAGATGCTTATTTAATGAAACGTATTTTATATTTAATTTAATATGTCAATAAATATAATCTATATGGGTTGCCTTGCAAATTTCAGACCAGAGTATGTTTAATTAATAATTAAAAAAAAACATTTTTTTAAACATTTCACCGGTATGATTATTAGATAAATTCTATACCAATCGAAACTATGAAGCCCATAGAACATGCAAACGTTAGGTTGGCTATTCTTTCCCGGTCACAACTATCGGGTTGCCAGGTATAAACAGGTAAATCTGCACTAGCATTTTGCAGCGGTCTGTTTATTGAATGAAATTTAAATGAAATTAAAGACTATATTATTCTGAACACGGTGGTATAGGGTTGCCTGCGAAAAATCAGTCCAGAATTGCGGTTGTCGAATTTAAAAAAGTAAAATATTGCTCCAAGTGAATGTGTGCGACTGAGAGGTCCCAACCGACCATCCTATGCGATAGAAGAGGACACAGCATAGCAGCTGTTTAAAGTCCGCCCACTTAAAGAAAGAGAGTGCGCATGCTATTTGGGCTTGGAATAGAAAAGGATAGCGATAGACTCGCATATACTATGCATCATTTTGGAGTAGAGTGTCGCTATAAATACAATTGAAAAAACGTGCTACTATTTATTGTTGGAAAAAATTGCAAAAAAGTGTTTTTTGTGTGGATCGGATGATTAAATAATTGATTTTAGTGATGAAACTTTTAAAAACTGTGTATCAAAGTTAGCCTTTTGTAAAAAAAAACACTTTAAATACAATTTTGTTGAGCTACCCAGTGCGTCTCTTCAATTTGTAGGTTATCATGCCACGTGCTACAAAAAAGTGACCGTTTTGAATAAAAAATGTAACGAAGAATTTCTTAATTTTAGTGCTGAATATACAGTAAGTACATAATAATTGAATCTTTAAAATTATCTTAGCTAATACATCTTCTATATTTTTTCATGTTTAAATAATTGTTAGTAAAATTCACCTATGGTTTTGTTAATTTTCGACACACATATTTTTTTTGTAATTTACTTAAAAACGGTAATTTATAAATTAAACAAGAAAATGATCTGATTTCCTTTTTTTGTAACAATTAATGAGGTTGTTTTCAATCAACTATTCTTATCAAGAAGTTTATAAAATTTATATATCAAACAGTTTCATTTAATCGCAAAAAATATTATTTTTTTAGGAGCATACCTGATGCATCTACTACTGAAGAGGAATCAAAACAGTTGAACCCTAGTGTCGATTTTAATTGTTGTTTTTTTATTTTGTCTTCTTATAATAAAAATAAAATTTGCAAGATTACCCAGATTAAAAAAATTCACTTTTATGGGTTTTGAATTTTTTCCAATAGTTTCAATTGATTTCAATTTCTCTGTTTACATTTATAGATTTATAATTTGCATGTAGTATTTTTTTTTAATTTGTTTCAATCAATATTTTTAATCAGGGTAGTATTATATATGTATGTAGTATTATATATGTATCACTATAACCTTCTTTTTTACTAAAGATATATATATATACTTTAGTGTCACATAAAAAATATACATAAAATTAATTGATTAAAAAATAAATAACTATTTCTCTATTTAAATAATAAACTACTCCAAAAGGATGCATGGTATATACGAGTCTATCGCTATCCTTTTCTTTTCCAAGCCCAAAAAGCATGCGCACTCTCTTTCTTTAAGTGGGCAGACTTTAAACAGCTGCTATGCTGTCCTCTTCTATCGCATGGGATGGTCGGTTGGGACCTCTCAGTCGCACACATTTTACTTTTTTAAATTCGACAACCGCAATTCTGGACTGATTTTTCGCAGGCAACCCTATACCACCGTGTTCAGAATAATATAGTCTTTAATTTCATTTAAATTTCATTCAATAAACAGACCGTTGCAAAATGCTAGTACAGATTTACCTGTTTATACCTGGCAACCCGATAGTTGTGACCGGAAAAGAATAGCCAACCTAACGTTTGCATATTCTATGGGCTTCATAGTTTCGATTGGTATAGAATTTATCTAATAATCATACCGGTGAAATGTTTAAAAAAATTTTTTTTTAATTAAACATACTCTGGACTGAAATTTGCAAGGCAACCCATATGGATTATATTTATTGACATATTAAATTATATATAAAATACGTTTCATTAAATAAGCATCTCGGTGAAGGTCGTTGTATATCGGGATCTTATACTAATATAAAAGCGGATGTGGAGGTTGCGACCGAGTTTGAACATTTTTTTACCAACATTCCGATTAGAACAACCAAGACTCTCTCGTCGTCCTCTGTCTCTGCTTGTTGTTTATTAGAAAATAGTGTAAACCGGTGTGATGCAGGTTTGGAATTTTTAGTTGTTAGTGTAAATGATGTCATCAAGGCTTTTAAAAGTATACATGTAAAGAAGACAACTGATATATGGGGACATTCAGTACATACTATATCTGCAATAATTGATATGATATCCCCATATTTAGCAACTGTTTTTAATTCTTGTATCGCATCTGGTGTGTTTACTGATCTGATGAAACAAAGTAAAGTGATTCCATTGTTCAAATCTGGTAGCAGTTCAGATCCATCTAACTTCCGACCTATCTCAGTACTTCCAACATTGAGTAAATTTTTTGAAAAATTGCTTTTAAACCAAATGTTACAACATTTTATTAAGCACAACTTGCTTCATCAGAATCAATTTGGTTTTACTAAAGGTCGTTCAACTACGGACGCGGGCGTGGAATTGCTTAAACATATATATGGCGCCTGGGAGGATTCACAGGATGCGTTTCGCATTTTCTGTGACTTGTCTAAGGCTTTCGATTGTGTCCATCATCCTACACTCACCAGGAAGCTACAACACTACGGAATAAGAAATAATGCTCCAAATATTCTAACGTAGTATTTGAATAAAAGAGTTCAAAAAGTTGATATTAATGGCAAAACATCTTCAGGATCCCCGGTAACAATGGGCGTCCCACAGCGTTCTATTCTAGGTCCATTTCTGTTTCTCATAAACATAAGCGATCTAGCATATTATATTAGTGACAATCATGAGATTATACTGTTCGCGGATGACACATCCTTAATTTTTAAAGTTAGGCGCCAACTTCACAGTTTTAATGAAGTCAACAGTGCACTCTCGAAAGTGGTACATTGCTTTAATACAAATAACCTTCTCCTTAATGAGAAGAAGACTAAATTCATTAAATTCTCTACACCAAACGTTCGACATGTCACAACCAATGTTCGATTGAATGGACTGGAGTTGGATCCTGTGGAATCTACTGTATTTTTAGGTATAACTATTGACGCTAAGTTACAATGGGGTCCCCAAATAGAAAAACTATCTGGTAGGCTAAGCACAGCGGCTTTTGCTGTAAAAAAGATTCGACATTTAACTGATGTTGATACAGCTAGAATAGTTTACTTCAGTTACTTTCATAGCATAATGACTTACGGTATCTTACTCTGGGGTAACTGTGCAGATATTAATGCCATATTTGTCTTACAAAAACGTGCCGTACGAGCCATTTATAAATTAGGCCCTCGAGTTTCTATCCGCTCCAAAATTAAAGAGATAAATATTCTTACTGTATCTTCACAATATATATACGAAAATTTAATTTATGTTCAAAGAAATTTAGCAAAGTTTCCTAAACTCAGTGATGTTCATTCGGTAAATACCAGAAACAAACATAATCTTTGTGTTCACGTCACTCGTCTCCACAGAGTAGGCAACTCGTTCATGGTACAATGTATACGCTTTTACAATAAACTCCCTATTGCTATTAGAAATTTGCCATTACGGAAATTTAAGAATACCATTAAATCTAAGTTATCCGCAAAGGGGTATTATACCATAGCAGAATATATTGATGATCAAACCGCCTGGGATTGAGCTGCCCATTCTGCACATGCTGTTTATTTTGAATGTTTAAATTTATGTTGATGTGACGATAATTTATAGTTAAATTTGATAATTAGATAATTTGCTATTGTAAACATTTTTTAAATTATTATAGTTGTGACAATTGTAATTATCGCTTTTATATATGTCTTTTGCATTTAAGAATATTGTCTGGACTTTAAAAGAGACTGATCCCTGAGTTTGTTTCGTCCTTTCATCTCAGGGCTAGTCCAGTTAGGAAAGGCCGAACTCATCTGCTCAAAAAAAGTTTTACTTGCAAAAGTGTTCATGTAACCTAATTGCAGAATAAATGATTTGATTTGACATATAATGGGCGCGACTACATCATACTATACTAGAATAATCGCTTCATGAGCCTATTATTTCTATTCATCTTATTCTATGACTAAATAATTGGTTGGTGTGGTTTTTTCATTTTTCTACTCAAATCTCTGTTTTTAGCTCGTGAACGGTACGGTGGACAAGAATTTACGAGACTATTACCTTGGAATGTATGGTGGCATCGGCTTAATTTACGGTAAGTTTTTTAAACAGTAAATAAATACCGTATTATATAAAACTTGATATTTACATATATCAGTACTAAAATTTGTGAAACTAAAATCCAAATTATGAAAATGATTTTATACCCAATTTAATAAAATATTTTACTTAGTAAATATCTACCGTGCGCGAAAGGGCAGCAAAAGTAGATGAGTTTGTCTTTCACAACTAAAGTTAATAATAAGTTTAAATTCTAACGGATACAAGCGAGTAAAGGCGACTATGTTTAGGTACACGACCTAAAATTTAATATCGTAAAAAGAAAAGTCGACAATTTGAGAGAGTCAAAATAAATATATTCGTTTGCCATAATAGCTTACTCTCTTTTTATATATAATTATGATTTTAATGGGCATGGCAAAACATCTATTGCCACTACCAAAATCATGCGTTTTGACAAACCTCCACTGAACATATAGTAGGCATAATATAATGATGCATGCGCAGGAATCTAAACTATTTGCGTGAATACTTGACCCACAGGTTGTTCGTGTAAACCGTGTGGCAGTAAACAGTGCAAATGGTAATCATAAACATATTATCTCGATTATTTGTCTTTAAAGGCGACTAAGTACTTATTTTGTCATAGCTGACGATCTACGACGAAAATAGTATCTTAACTTTTCTCGACACATTTGCATGATTAAATACCAAGATGCATCATCTTAGACATAAAATTAGGATTCATTTAGCAATATTAAACCACTTTATTACCTTATAAATGGAATTTATTTTATTACGTTTTTTAAACTGTCCTAGCCCTATCATACTCTTCACACACAATATACTGTAGCCTCAATCTAATTTATTACTTTCACTTTCAACTCATTTTATTAAGCGAATCTGAGCTTGTTTGTTTTGTTTATTCGTTCCTCTGACATAATTTAATTATTAACTCCATACATAAAAGTACATCAGGAAGCTTTAATTAAAAAAAAAATTGTCCAAGACAGATGGTATGAAAACATTTACGCGATTAAGCGAAAGGAATTATAATAATACGAAAACTAAATAATTATAATCATTCAATAAATGACAATATTATTATTATATTTGAACGATGTACTTTGTGAAAGAAAGATAATATTTCTAGATTGCATT
The DNA here is from genome assembly GCA_932526445.1 of Phragmatobia fuliginosa. Lineage (NCBI taxonomy): Eukaryota > Metazoa > Arthropoda > Insecta > Lepidoptera > Erebidae > Phragmatobia > Phragmatobia fuliginosa. The sequence continues at coordinate 4,812,364 of OW052064.1, read as the reverse complement.
GCATTGCTACGGCGTCTATTTTTTCGTAGTAGAACAGTGTAACAGCTTTCATTCATTGTCAACTGATTGGAAATGTCTAGGTTTCGAGGTTGGGTACAAGATCACATGACTAAAGTGTTATACTTTTCATATAACTTTTCATATGCTTGAGCTTACTATGCAATAGTTATGTGTTTCGTATTAGTAAACCTACGGGGACGTGTTATTCGATTTTTATTTTTTGTAGGTCAAGGAACTAACCCTTGCTTTTGATTTTATAGCTATTTTTCTGTAGCATCTAACTTTCTCTGTAGTGTAGTTGACTGTGATTTACTTTCCCAAACATTTTATTAAAATTTAAATTACATTTCATATTTTATTATTAACTAAAGCTAAAAAGTTAAAAAGAAACTCACACTTACTAAATATGCTATGTAACCTTAAGTGCTACGTGATGTTTAATTTAGCATGCTGCATTTTCTGTACTCACACAGTGACCCACCCCCACACTCACATAGTAGAGTCACTGGTAGGCTATAAAAATAAATTTAAAAAGAGCATATCTTTATGTGCATCTTTCTAACTTATTCATTTTTCTATGAGATTTTGTAAATATTTTAATTTATTATTATAGTATGATATTTTTTACAGTGACGATATCAATCGTGGTGGAATTATTACCATTCTTAGCATGCTGGAGGGCTGCTAAAATTCTTCACGAAACATTGTTAAACAATTTGTTACGAGCTCCGTTGCATTTCTTTGAAGTAACCCCAGTCGGTAGGATAATCTCAAGGTTTTCTAAAGACGTGGATGCTGTGGATAGTGCTATTCCTTGGCATTTTTGCGGTTGTACCAGCGGTGCCTTTGAGGTAACTAATTACCTAACCTAGATTAGTATTGCTAATACTATACTTGATTTACAAAATATTTGTTTGTGCTCTGGGAATTTCTGTCCCACTGAATATATGCTATGCTAAAACTGATAGAAAAATAATGTACAAAAGATAATTATATCAGGTTTATTATTATACTAGAATTATTTAGTCATTGCCACCTAGATGATAAGCCATGGAATTAGTGCGACTTATGTGATCCCATTTGTTAAGTCCCCAACCCGCAATCGGTCAGCGTGGGTACGTATGACCTGAGCCCTTTCATATGAGGAGTCCCGCGCCCAGCAGTGAGACGTCGATATGGGTACGATGATGTGATCCCAGTTGATGATTATCATCAGTAAAACAACTATACAATCCGAGCTTGCAATCTTGCCACGCATTTATTGTAGGCTTTATGATTTAATTAATTAAAAACTTATAATATATATTTTTTATGTTTTTAGTGCAATAACCGCCTCTGATCGAAGTATCAACGGGGTTTGCGTGGTGCCATATTTTTTAATATTAGAACTTCCTCGCGTTAGGTCATTATGCCATGTGTTAGGAAAAATCTGATATTATTCATAAAAATAATTTAAAAAAGAAGTTGTTTTAACATTATATTATTTTTAAATATGGACTTCTAGATTATTTTTTAATTGTTTCTAGGTTTTAGGGACAATATTCGTAATCAGTTACTCAACGCCCATATTTTTGAGTGTAGTAGTGCCAATTGCAATAGTATACATAGCCATACAAAGGTTCTACGTGCCGACGTCTCGACAGCTCATGAGGATTATGTCTGTGGCCCGCTCACCGATCTTTTCACATTTCAATGAAAGCATTTTGGGTGCTTCTAGTATTCGTGCTTTTAGAGTTAAGGACAGGTGAGTTTAAAATATATTTTATCTATTTTAAGTATGATAGGTACATTCATTTATCTAAATGTTAGTAGTTTACAGTTATTTTTTGTCAGTTTGAACTCTCAATTATTTGTTTTGTTGTAGATTTGAGAAAGAATCTCAAGAAAGGGTTGATCATTACCAAGCAATCTCCTACTTGAGATCCGTTGCAGATAGATGGCTCGGGGTCCGACTCCAAGTAGTCGGCAGTCTAATCATATTCTTCGCAGCATTATTTGCGGTCATTGGTCGAGGTACTATCAGTCCAGGTCTTGCAGGTCTATCGGTTAGCTACACGTTGGAGGTATAGTTTTAAATTTACTTCTTAAAATAAATTGATCTCAAAAGGATTTTTAATTATGATATTTTTTTTACATTACAGATTACGCAAATTTTATTTTATTTAGTCCTTGGCATATCTATCATTGAAACTGACATTGTAGCAGTAGAACGCATGAAAGAGTATGCTGAAACTGAACAAGTAAGTAAACACTAGATTAGATCGTGACTAACTCTTCGTTGATAGCACCTGATGATACGAACATTTATATTCTCAGGAAGCAGACTGGGTAGTGCCCAATGGTCCTCGATCTACGTGGCCGGAAACTGGTTCAGTAAGGTTTGAAGGTCTAACTATGGCATACCGAATTGGAGCAGAACCCGCTCTACGTGATGTAACGTGTACTGTGGAAGCAGGAGATAAGATCGGAATCGTTGGTCGGACCGGTGCGGGCAAGTCCACGCTCACGCTCGGACTTTTTAGGTTGGTATATGGCCACTTGTTCTTCTCCTGCCAGCACGAGATAGTCTTAACTAATACTATGTCTGTCGCACAGGATAGTAGAGGCAGTAGCAGGTCGCATCCTCATCGATGGGTTAGACATCGCTAAGATGGGACTACATCAATTGCGATCGCGAATAACCATCATACCTCAAGACCCAGTACTATTTGCAGGAACATTGCGAATGAATTTAGATCCATTTTCAACGCATTCGGATAGTGAGATTTGGCATGTGCTGGAGCTCGCACATTTAAAACCATTTGTGCTGGGTGAGTAATAACTATAGGAAGGTGTGATTTGTCCCAAAGGTTCCATTAAAATACGATAATTTGTGACTCAAAAGACGACCTCTTTTGTTTTTCAACCCTGGTATAGGTAGAACTATATCTATAGATTAGATTGATACATAAGTAAAGTGCATGCAGGTATAAAAATCTGTGGTTCCATGATAATATTATAAATTTTTAACTCTGCCTGTCTATCTGTTACGCTTTCATGTCTAAACCGCTGCACCGCTTTCAAGGATATTTAGCATGGAGCTACTTTGACTTATGAGGAAGGACATAGGCTAGTTTTTACGGCGATAACCGACAACACGTGGATGGAGCCGCGAACGAAATCTAGTTAACTTTAAATTTCAAACTCATAATATTACCGTGTCCTGTTTATAAACAGTGTTTTTTTTATATATTTAAGTCTACCAAATGGACTACTCTGCCTGATGGAAAGCATGATTAGAATCCAGGAGTAGGGGTCACCTGAATACATACATGGTGACCTCAATACATCATATCATGGTGGCCTGGACAGATGTTTTTCCATCATTTCCCGGCCTCAGGAAGTCGGGAGAATGATGCAGAATGATTGGGTCTCTGGAAATACGACAGCAAGAATCCTGTCATTATTAGGTTGGACTTCTGTAAGGAGGACCATCCGGACTGGGAGCGAATCGAGGTCATAATGAACCGTGAGTTTGCTCGATTCCAGTCCGTACTCATCGATAGGTTTTTCCCTGAAAGAGGTGCCAGACCTACTCTAGGAAAGGGACAGACTCCGGTGGTGCAGCAGCCGACTGCCACTGCTACAGCTTCTTCTATCAAAAAGAAGAAGAAGAAAAAGAAGAAAAAAAATAAGAAGAAGGCGAAAGGACCGGCTCCTGAATTGGCCCCTGTAACTGAGCCAGCAACTAGGTTGGAGACCCTGCCTGTAGCATCGGTAAGCCAAGAAGGAGGCACCTGGGCTCAAGTTGTTAGGAGGAAATCCCGGACTGTTGCTGAAAGACAGGGGGCTGTGGTCACTTCACAAACGATGAGACCGCAGTTACCGCGCCCTCCAACAAATGCCGCTGTCCTGGTTGTAGTGCCTCCGGGTTCTACTACCTCACTGGGGGACGTCATGCAGGCAGCTAAAGCCCGTATTAGGTTGTCGGAACTCGGGATTACGAGTGGGGTCCGCCAGCGAAAGTCAATCACAGGGGGCCTATTACTGGAGGTCCCCGGTCCTGATAGCGCTGCCAAAGCTGACGCATTAGTGGACCGCTTGCGCACAGTTATGGGCGACATGGATGCGAGATTCATGCGTCCGTGTAAGACAGCCGAATTGAGGGTGATGGATCTTGACGAATCCATCACGCCTACTGAGATTGCGGAAGCAATAGCCGCAGCGGGAAAGTGTTCTCCGTCAGACATCAAGGTTGGGGAGATCCGTAAAACTACAACCAGGTTGGCTACAGTTTGGGTTCGGGGTCCACTCACGGCGGTACGCCATGTTGCGGCTGCTCGACGCGTGGAGGTGGGCTGGGCTTCCGTCCGTGTTGAAGCGTTGGCACCCCGGCCCTTGCAGTGCTTCCAGTGCCTCGAACGGGGGCACGTTAGAGTGAAATGCGCAAGTCATGCTGACAGGAGCGGGCGTTGCTTCCGCTGCGGTGAATTAGGCCACAAAGCCCAAAACTGTGCAGCGGATGCGCCGAAGTGTCCGGTATGCAGTGATTACGGCCGGCCTGCCAACCATCGGCTGGGCAGCAAGAGCTGCTGTCCACCGAAAATGAGAATGTCGGGAGAGGTCCAGTCTCGCCCCGCCTTTAATCAATCAGGGCAGTCTGCATCGAGCAGTAACTCGATGGGAGAGGCAATGGAGGCCTAAATTTCCCACCACGTACGAATATCCTCCAGGGTAACCTTAACCACTGCCGCGCAGCGCAGGATTTGTTAATCCAAACGCTCGTGGAGCAGTCGGTTGCTCTGGCCGTCATAGCCGAGCCCTATTCCGTCCCCGACCATCCGCGTTGGTTCGGGGCGGCCGATGGCACTGCGGCTATATATTGGCCAGGTGGGGAAGGTCTCCATTGCTCGCTACTGAGAAAGGGTGCAGGGTTTGTAGCAGTGGAGTGGGGAACAACGGTGGTGGTAGGCTGCTACTTCTCCCCCAATCGTGGCCTAGCCGAATATGAGGCATACCTGCACGGGTTAGAGATTTGCATTCGCGACTACGCTTCCCGTCAGGTATTCGTCCTAGGTGACTTTAACGCCCACTCAAGGGAGTGGGGTGATACCAGGGACGACGCGAGGGGAGAGGCTATCTTGGAGTGGGCGGCTGGGCTGGACCTCCGTCTTCTAAATCGGGGTTCAGTAAGTACCTGTGTGCGATGGCAGGGAGAGTCGGTTGTCGACCTGTCGTGGGCGACTCCCTCTGCAGTGCGCATGGTATCTGGGTGGCGGGTGGCGGAGGAAGTGGTTACCCTCTCGGATCACAGGCACATTATAATCGATGTGTCTCTCAGCCACCCTGACCACGCTGGCCGCCCACACCAGGATAGAGGACCTCCGCGACGATGGTCTCTTAAGCGGCTCAACAGAGAGATGGTCTTGGCCGCATCCCACGTCGCGGATTGGTCGGAGGAAAGGGTTTCGTCCGATCCAGAGGAACTGGCGGCTTGGTTTGGGAACGTTATAGCGTCCATATGTGATGCCTCTATGCCCCGAGTCATGCCGGCCAGAAAGGGCTCGGTATACTGGTGGAGCGAGGAGATCTCACGGCTGAGAATGACAGTTGTAAGATTGCGCCGCCCGTACCTTCGAGCCCGAAGACGACGGCGAGCCACAGTCGAGGAGATCGACGGAGCACGGCGGGAATATAGAGCTGCTGTTAAGGCTCTTAGCGATGCAATCGCTGAGGCCAAGGCTCGATCCTGGAAAGAGCTCATCGTGGGACTGGATAGGGACCCCTGGGGGCGACCATATAAAATGGTACTGGGTAAGCTCAGACCATGGATTCCTCCGCTGACGGAAACCCTGGACCCTGATTTCCTGGGAAGAGTCTTAGACACGCTCTTTCCAAGGGTCCAGGACAGTCCCGCGATTCCTTCGTCACTATCGGACCGGCAACTGTGGTCCAACGAGTGTGAGGTAACGGAGGAAGAACTGGATCGAGCCGTGCGACGGCTGGCTTCCCGCAACACGGCACCTGGACCTGATGGTGTTCCAGGACGGGCGCTGGTGATAGCTCTGTCGGTGTTGGGAAATAAACTGAGGCAGATTTTCACGGATTGTCTCAGCCTCGGCATTTTCCCCCTCGACTGGAAAGAAGCGAGACTGGTGCTCCTGAAAAAGGATGGAAGGACTGCAGATTCTCCCTCCGCGTTCCGACCGATATGCCTTCTGAACGAGTCGGGGAAACTCTTTGAGAGAGTTATCTCTGACCGTATCAGCGGGCATCTGTCGCGAGTGGGCCCTGATCTGTCGGACTGCCAGTTCGGATTTCGACGGGGGCGTTCTACAGTGGACGCTATTAGGTGTGTCCGCTCCCTGTCGGAGATATCAGTTCGATCAGGGGGGGTGGCGTTGGCAGTTAGCCTTGACATCGTCAACGCTTTTGGTACCCTCCCATGGCGGGCAATTAGGGTGGCACTTGAATACCACGAAGTGCCGCCCTACCTGCGGGCCATCATAGAGGCCTATCTGCGCGACAGGACGGTGAAGTTTGTGGATCGGAACGGAGTGGAGAATCGAAGGGAAGTGTGTTGCGGGGTTCCTCAGGGCTCTGTATTGGGCCCTTTTGTTATGGAACCTCGCATACGATGCGGTCCTTCGTACCGGTCTGCCCTCTGGCGTAAGCGTCGTCTGCTATGCGGATGACACGCTAGTACTGGCCAGAGGGTCAAGCTTCCAGGAAGTGCTTCGGCTCGCCGAGCAGGGGCTGGCTTGTGTTGTGGATAAGATCTGTGAGCTGGGACTGAGGGTAGCACCCCAGAAAACTGAGGCTATATGGTTCCATGGCCTACGGAGGCGACAGGAACCACCCAGCTCACGCCTCCAAGTGGGTGACGCTGTAGTCCAGGTGGGTCAGTACATGAAGTACTTAGGCCTCATTCTGGACAGTCGGTGGAGCTTCGAAGAGCATTTCGGGCGATTAGTCCCCCGAGTGCGAGGGGTAGCTGGGGCGTTACATCGTCTGCTGCCGAATCTCGGGGGGCCACGGGAAGAAGTTCGCTGCCTCTACATGGGCGTCGTGCGATCAATGGTCCTCTATGGGGCGCCCGTCTGGTCTGAAGACCTGGCGGGTTCCTCCCGCTGTAAGGCTCAACTAAGGAGTCTGCAGCGGCTGATGGCCATTCGGATCGTACGAGGCTACGGTACGATCTCGTATGAGGCAGCGACGATCCTGGCGCGATCTCCACCCTTTGACATTCTGGCCGACATGTACACGATGGTCTACGACCAAATTCGTTCTGTCCGTCGGGATGGCGAGGGGACAGCGCCGGATCATGAGCCTGAAATACTACGGCGGAACGCACACGCGCAGGCATTACGGGCTTGGAGGGCACGGCTCGAAGCACAGGGCTGTGCCAGCCAACGCGCTGTTGGAGCCGTTCTGCCGAGCTTCGAAGCTTGGGTAAAGAGGACCGACTGTGTCACCTATCGATTGACTCAGATACTCACCGGGCATGGTTGCTTCGGTGAGTATCTGAATCGAATAAGACGGGAGGCTACAGCACAATGCCACCACTGCGGGTCTGACCGGGACTCCGCCCAGCACACCATGGAGGACTGCCCTGCTTGGGAGTCCGAGCGTCGAGTCCTGATCGGACAGATCGGACGAAACCTGTCACCGCCAGCATTGATCGCGGCAATGCTGGTGAGTGGCGAGGGATGGGAGGCCGCGGTCTCCTTCTGTGAGAACGTGAGAACGTTATGCTCCAGAAGGAGTCCGCAGAGCGTGATCGGGAAAGGGCCGATCCCGCTCGAAGGAGGCGGCGAAGGGGACGCGGCAGAGGTCGCTAGCTCCCTAATCGTCGCCTAAGGGTCGCTGCGGCCACATGTTGGGGAGATGTGACCGCTGCAAACGACCCGTGACAGGTGACACCCCGGTGCGGCCGGGGGTGTCGTCTAAGATGGGTCGGTGTCCCGCCTTTTACTGTGTAAAGCGGCGAGAGGCGCGATATCGTCCTGCCCCAAGGGTAACCTATTGATTACCGTGAGATGTATCCCAATCATGGGGTTAGGCAGAGGGGACTCCAGATGTCGCTGATGCGTTCCTGGAGCTCCTCCCGACTGCCGAGGTAGGCCGCCGCGGGGTTTAGTGGGTAGACCGGTTCGCCGGTAGTCCCACACACGCCTTTCGTCTTCCCCACGGAGGGTATGGTGCGAAAAGCATTCCCCGCGAAAAAAAAAAAAAATAAAAAAAAAGGTTGGACTTCTGTGTGAGGGTAGTACTGCCCCAGTCGAGCTGGCCCATTCGTGCTAAAATCTCTACTACCTACAATAATGTATTTTCAGGTCTGCAATCAGGGTTGCGATATGAAGTATTAGAAAGCGGCGAGAACTTGTCGGTAGGACAACGGCAACTTGTCTGCCTGGCACGAGCGCTTCTGCGTAAGACATCACTGCTCGTGCTAGACGAGGCCACTGCAGCTGTTGACTTGGAAACGGATGACTTGATCCAGGTAAGAGCGTGTTTATTTAATATTATCCCCATGTCGAGATTACTTAAGTACTACATAGCTTTCACAATGTCTCGTGTGTTATAGAAAACCATTCGCACCGAGTTTGCATCGTGTACTGTTATTACCATCGCTCATCGGCTCAACACCATTCTGGATTCAACAAAGGTTATGGTGCTAGATAAAGGTCGCCTCATGGAATTCGCACCTCCGAGTGAGCTACTTCAAGACAAGAATTCTATGTTTTATAGTCTAGCCAAAGATGCCGACCTAGTTAATTAAGTCTTTTCTGTAAAAGTATAGATCAAGAATAATAATTATAGTAGCTCTTAATTCTAAATGTTATGCAAATAAGTTTTAATTAAGATTAATTATTAATAATTTAATTTTTATTTTAATAAAAAATTGTTATCATTTTAATTTAATTGGTCTTCCTGGTTCATTTCTTTTATTAATTTAAATCCTAAACTGCCCAAGCTCTATAAGAGAAGAACATAGATAAAATTCCATCTTAATATTAAAAATATTGCACGACGGGCAGCCCAAACTATTAATAACAATTCAAACATTGTCATCTGAAATAGTACCTTTAATGAATATTATATATACTTTTAATAATTCAATAGAAAAAAAATAAAAACAAAATTTGACAATAATTTAATTTGAATTTAAAATGATAAGAAATTTATTTTCCATTTTTAATTCTTCTACTAATTTAATAAATATTTCCTTAAATTAAGCATTATAAATAAGGGGTCATCCATAAATTACGTCACACGAATTTGATGTTTTTTTTGCCCCTCCCCCCTCCTTGTCACAGTTGGTCACATTTGTGAGACTCCCCCCCTCCCTAGTGTGACGTCACATAATTTGCAAATTTACATTTAGAAATCATTGAATGTCAGTTTTCAGTTTTATTTTCGAATTATTTTAGATGTCGAAATCATTTTTATTTTCATTTAAATAATTTTTTAATCAAATTAACATCAAATCAAACAATTAATAAAACAAAAATTGATTAATTATATAAATTAGAGAAAATAATAAATCAAAAATTTTTTAAAGTGCGTTTCAGGTTGCGCATAGAATTGGGTTCTGTGGTCACCAATAATGATAGGTATATTTAAAATCATGTCCAATAGATAATTGTTATGTTTACTTATTATTTCTTAATTTTTGTACGAAGTTTTCCAAGACAGTGCATTTTACAAGTTAGACCTGTACAACTCCTGAAAAAAAAAATATCAAAACCGCAATAGTTTTCCTTTAAGTTTTAATATATGGAAAACTATCTTGATTTTTTTTCAGATTTTTCGAGCCGTTTAGCTTTTAGAGGGGAGGGATTCCCTATTTTTTCAAAAAAATGCGTTTGAAAGTTGAATAACTCGCAAACGAATAACTAAATCGAAAAACCGTTTTAACAACCTCGCAATGTTTTTTTTTTTTTAAAAGATCTATCCAATGATACCCCACACGATTAGTAGCCTCGAGAAAAAGATAACATCACCACTTTACGAATAGGGGACGTAGCACTTTATCGACGTAACTACAACACATACCTACCTATTCAAGCAAAGTTTCATCTTTCTAGCACCAACCGTTTGGGCGGTAGGTCTAGGACGGACGGAAGGATTTGACAAATGTATAAGGGTTCCGAATCAAGAACTACTGAACCCTGAAATGGATTATAATAATTAAAGAAATTAATAAAATAAAAAACGAATCCAAGTTTTATTGTTATTAATATCCAGTTCTCAACGTGACTCAGAGATTAGTCGGTATAGGTTGCCCTAGAGTCCCATACATAGGGTGCTGGCTAGAAAACCTCCTCGTGGTGCACCCTGGAAACGCTGGCGATAACCCTGTCTTTCCTCATTTCCTCCGCGTTATCTGGAGGAGAGGATTATCGCCAGCGGCTAATATTCTAGCAGGAGAGGAAGCCATGACATCGGCTCTCGGGCAAGGCCCGGTGTCTGCCGGTTGCCCTGCTGGCTCTTCGCTCCTCGGAGCATGGAGGAGGAAACCTCGGTAAAAAACCAGAAGGAGGGACCCTATGGGGTCAGGTTCTCCGCTGTTAGCGGTGGAGAAAGGAGGGCGGGCTCGGCGTGTACTTACACTACCACCGAGCAGGCAGGGGGACGCAGTCCTCCTGCCACCGTCGGCATAGCGTAATCCCGAGAGAAGTGCTGTGGTCAAGTCTCGCGGCTTTGATCGGGGACGTGGGTCTTGGCTTAACCGCCCGAACCGCGAGGAAGAAAACCTCTCTAAAAAATTACCCCGAATCCCAAGTTCTGGTGCGTGGCCAGGGGATGCATGGCTGATGGGAAGTTCAGTCGTGAGCGCACCCCAAGCCGAGGTACCTGCGGACCCCTCGGTTGGGTTAAAAATTTTCGCTTGCCCGGGTATTGGGGGATCTCTGCCCGGGTCGACCTTTATTTCTCCCCCACTCGTGGGACTATTATGGAAGCTGATAAATTGAAAACAGAAATACGATCGGAAAAAATTCTAACGACTAACCAGGCAAGCACAACGGATACTGATATGGAGAGAGGAAGGGCGAAGAAGGGCATCCTCAAGGGGAGCTCTTCTTCGATAGTGGACCTAGTGTCCAAGGAGGCTGTGGTGGCACTCGGGCCGCCCACCTCGGTAGGGCTCCCAGTAGTCAAGCGGACTGCTGGGAGCCGAAGAGGAAGAGGAGGAAGATCCTCGGAGCGCATACGCTCCAAGTCGGCGGTGGCGGGCAGGAGCGATGCTGCGCGCCCGGAGCCGATGGAGACGGAGTTGCGGGCGGGCGACAGCAAGAAGCGTCTGCACTCCGAGGATGTGGACAGCGAGGCAGAGACGCCGGTCCCGAAGCGCTTCGGCACCGACGGTTCGCAGGCCCCTGTCTCGCTACAGACGGACTCCGTATTTTCGGAATCGGAGGCTTATAGGAGGAGGCGACTGGACTATCAAGTCGCAGCGGAGGAGGAGATCGCCGATCTCCTGCTTAAGATTCGGGAGCCGGTGGAGGGGGAACCCCCCAAAGCCCCCGTGTCGGTGCAGGAGAGGGCGAGCGCGGCGGTGGCCATTATAAATAAAGTGGCCATCAAGTCCGTGAACCTGAAGGGCGTCTTCGTGAAGGCCCTGAAGGACTCCTCCTCCGCCTTGTCGGAGGTTGTAGGGACCCTGTGCGGGGACATGGCGCGCCTCGAGGAGGCCAACTCCCGCCTGACGGCCCAGGTAACTGCCCTGAGCGCGCAGTTCGCCCAATTCCGGGCTCAGTGTGCTCAGCCGGTGGCCCCGGCCCCTCACGGGCCGTCTCAGCCGGAGGCCCCGGCCCCGCCCGGGCCGTCTCAGCCGGAGGCCCCGGCCCCGCCTGGGCCGTCTAGGGCAGAGGTCCCGACCACGCCCGGACCGTCTCGGGTAGAGGTCCCGGCCCCGCCCGCGCCGTCTCGGCCGGAGGCCCCTGCTGGCGGCGAGTTCCCTGACGCCATGCTGCGTCAGGCTCTTGACGCCATGACGCGAATGCTGGACGGGCGACTGGCCGGCCTGGAGGCGAGGCTTCCCCCCGCGCCGGTTGTCCGCCCCCCGCTCGCGTCGCAGAGGCCCCCGGTTGCCACCCTGGTGGGAAGCCGCGTCACCTACGCGGCGGCGATGGCGGCCCCGGCTCCCCAAAGGCAGCAACAACAGCCGAAGAAGGGGGCCGGAACACCGGCCCAGGCGCCGGCCAAGGCACCGGCCAAAGTGCCGGCCAAGGCACCGGCCAAAGCGCCGGCCAAGGTTCCGGGTAAAGCGCCGGCCAAGAAGGGGCCTCAAACGGCGCCCCCAAGTGGAGCGGACTTCCCCCCGCTTCCCGCTCCGGCACCTCCGACGGGCCCCTCTAACGAGGATTGGCAGGTTGTGGGGGCCTCGAAGAGGGGGGGGCGGCGGCAGCGGGCGCGGGCGAGGAAGGCCGCCCAAGGCGCAGCCCAAGCCCCGCAGTTGCCGCCGGTGGCGGCAGCGGCCTCCAAAAAGAGGCCGCGGAAGCTGCAGCCGCCCAAGACCGCGGCTGTAGTGGTGACCGTGTCGCCGGAGGCGGCCAGTGGCGGGCTCACCTACGCGGACCTGTTCAAAAGGGCCCGTCCCGGGCTCGCCGCTGAGTTCGGGGCTGCGGGGATGAGGCTGCGCCGCGCCCAGACGGGAGCTCGAGTATTCGAGTTCCCGGGGGCTGAGGGCGCCAAGACGGCCGACACTTTCGCCGAGAGGCTGCGGGAGGTGTTTGCCGCCCAGGACGGTGTCAAGGTCGCCAGGCCCACCAAGTGCGCGGAACTGCGCATTTCGGGTCTGGACGACTCCATCACGTCGGAGGATGTCCGCGATGCAGTCGTGGAGAAGACTGGCTGCGAAGCGGGCACCATCCGAGTCGGCACCGTCCGGCCGGGCCCGGGAGGCCTCGGCTCGGTGTGGGTCAGCTGTCCCGTGGCGGCGGCCAAAGTTCTGGCCGACGCCGGGAGCATGCTCGTCGGCTTCGTGAATGCCAGAATCACGGTTCTGGCCGCGAGGCCGATGAAGTGTTTCAAGTGCCTCGTCGCGGGACACACTCGCACCAAGTGCGAGAGCTGTTTCGACTGCAGCGAACTTTGTTTCCGCTGCGGTCGAACCGGGCACAAGGCGGCAGACTGCTCTGCCGCCCCTCACTGCCCGATGTGTGCGGCGGGCAATAAGCCCGCCAACCACCAGATGGGGCAGGGGGGCTGTAAGCCTCCCCGCGCCTCTCGGCAGACGCCGGAGGCTAGCCTGGCGACCCGGGCTGCCTCCGACGTCAATCAGGCGGCGACGTCGTCGCCCATGGAGGGGGTTGTAGAGACGATCCAGTAATGGATCAAGTCTCCAACCTCCTGGTCCAGACGAACCTCAACCACTGTGCCGCGGCGCAGGATCTCCTCCTGCAAACGATGGCGCAGTGGTCTGTAGGTGTTGCCGTAGTCGCGGAGCCTTATTTCGTCCCTCCCCGTCCAAATTGGATGGGTGACTGGGACGGCTCCGTGGCAGTCGTCAGCTCCACGGCGGCTCATTCCCCGCCCTTGTCACTAAGAGACAAGGGTACTGGATATGTTGCCGTCGAATGGGGGGGAATCACCATTTATGGTGTATATTTCTCCCCCAACCGGAGTCTGAGCGACTTCGAGGTCTTCCTCAACAACTTGGAGACCTCGATACGGCGATTGGGGTCTGGGCACGTCCTCGTGCTGGGGGACTTCAATGCAAAGTCCATTGCGTGGGGTTCCCCGGCGACGGACGCCAGGGGCGAAGCCGTGGAAGAATGGGCGGCATCGGTGGGCCTCTGTTTGCTGAACAGGGGCGCCACCAACACGTGCGTGCGACAGCAGGGGGGGTCGATAGTGGACCTTTCGTTCGCTACCCCTGCAGTCGCCGCACGAGTAAGGAACTGGAGTGTCCTGGATGAGGTTGAGACGCTCTCGGATCACCTTTATATCCGATTCGAGCTCTCCCGGTCCCAGGACGCCAGTAGGGGTCACGCGGCGCGGCGTCCCTCCCGTTTTCCGCGGTGGGCTGTCGCCAAGCTGGACAGGGACCTACTAGAGGAGGCGGCCATTGTTTGCTCTTGGCTGTCTCCGCAGGCCCCGACCGAGGAGGTCGACGTGGGGGCTGGTCGCTTCGCCGATGCGTTAACGCTCATCTGCGATGCGGCCATGCCCCGCGTTCGTGGCCGTCGGCCTCCTCGGAAGGAGGTCTGCTGGTGGTCCCAGGAGCTGGCGGACCTCCGTGCGGCTTGTGTACGTGCCCGGAGGTCCCACACCCGAAGTCGGCGACGCCACCGCGGGGACGGTGAGGAGGTGGACCGGCTTCACGAGGAGTACCGAGCAGCTCGGGAAACTCTGAGGCTGGCCATTTGCCGCGCCAAAGACGCGAGCAGAAAAGAGATGCTGGAGAGTCTGGAGCGTGACCCCTGGGGTCGCCCTTATCGGGCGGTGCGTAACAAGCTCCGCACGTCGGGCCCCCCCCTTACGGAGACTCTCCAGCCCAGCTTCCTGCAGGAAGTGGTCGAGGGCCTATTCCCACAGCAGGCGGAACACACACCCCCGTCGATGGCCCGTCGCGGTCGTCGTCGGGACAGCGTGGGTGATGTGCCGCCTGTCAGGGAATCGGAGGTAGGGGCGGCTGTTCTACGGATTCGGTCCAAGAACACCGCCCCCGGGCCGGACGGGGTTCCAGCCCGAGTGATGGCCCGTGCCCTCGACTACATGTCGGACCACCTCAGGGGAGTGTTGGACGCTAGCCTGGCGTCCGGACACTTCCCTGAGCGTTGGAAGTGCGGGAAGCTGGTACTGATCCAGAAGCATGGACGGCCTGCCGATTCGGTCGCGGCCTACAGGCCCATCGTGTTGCTGGACGAGGCGGGCAAGTTGTTTGAGAGGGTTCTCTCTGTCCGCATCGTCCGGCACCTCAGCGAGGTGGGGCCCGACCTGTCGGACGCCCAATTCGGCTTCCGAGAAGGGCGTTCGACGGTCGACGCGATCCTGCGCCTGAGGGCCGTGACCGAAGAGGCGGTGAGAGGCGGCGGAGTGGTGTTGGCGGTGTCATTGGACATCGCCAACGCCTTCAATAGTCTGCCATTCGGCTGCATCAGGGCCGCACTCCAATACCACGGAGTGCCAGGGTACCTGCGGCGGCTGGTGGCAGACTATTTAGAGGAGCGTACCGTCGAGTACGAGGACCGAGATGGCGCCTTGAGACGCAGGGCCATGTCGTGCGGTGTTCCACAGGGGTCTGTCCTAGGACCACTCCTGTGGAACATGGGATACGACTGGGCCCTACGAGGGCGTCTCCCCCCCGGGCTGGGTGTAATCTGTTACGCAGACGACACCCTGGTCACGGCCCGGGGGGCAAACTTTGAGGAGGCGGCGCGCCTGGCCACCACGGGAGTCTCCCGGGTGGTCGGGCGCATCGAGGCGTTGGGTCTGCGGGTGGCTCTGGAGAAGACGGAGGCCCTGCTATTTCATGGGCCCCGTCGCGGCCCGCCCGCCGGCGCCTCGATCGAGGTCAACTCGGTCCTCGTACCGGTCCGGGCCCAGATGAGGTACCTGGGTCTGGTCCTCGACGGTAGGTGGCTCTTCGACGAGCACTTCCGACAGCTTGGACCTAAATTGGTGGGCACTGCCTCCGCCCTAGGGCGACTTCTGCCCAACTTGGGCGGGGCCAGTGTCCCCACTAGGCAGCTGTACACGGGGGTTGTCCGGTCAATGGCACTTTACGGTGCACCGGTGTGGGCGGCGGCTCTGTCCGCCCAGAACAGGGCGCGCCTCTGGCGCCCCCAGCGGATACTGGCGGTCAGAGCCATACGTGGATACCGCACGGTGTCCACAGAGGCGGCGTGTGCCTTGGCCGGAACACCCCCGTGGGATTTGGAGGCGGAAGTGCTCGCCGAAGTTTATCGGCGAGTGGCTGACTTCCGGGCGGAGAGCGGATTTCGCCCTCCGCCCGAGGACGTGCGCGAGTGGCGCGAAGCCGCTCGCCGAGCCACCATGCTGAGATGGTCGCTCCGGCTGGAGACCCCACGCGCTGGCTTCGCCGCCGTGGAGGCTCTTCAGCCGGTCATCGAGGAGTGGGCAGGGCGGCAGCACGGGACCCTTTCCTTCCGGCTGACGCAGGTACTTTCCGGGCACGGTTGCTTCGGAAAGTACCTGCACTCGGTCGCTAGGAGGGAACCGAGTCCCGCCTGCCACCACTGCGACTGCAGTGAGGACACGGCCCAGCATACGCTGGCGGTCTGCCCCGCTTGGGCGGCGCAGCGCCGGGTCCTCACTGCAGTCATCGGAGGGGATCTCTCGCTGCCGGCCGTCATAAGATCGATGGTCGGCAGCGACAGTTGTTTTACCGCGGTCGCAACCTTCTGCGAGGACGTAATCTTGCAGAAGGAGGTGGCGGAGAAGGCCCGGGAGGATGCCATCCAATCGGACCCGATCCGCCGCCGGCGCCCCGGGCGGCGGAGGCGCGCATACCTGCGTCTCATGCCGCCCTGAGAGTGGCCGCGGATGGGCGGGACGGGTTTCCCGTCCGTCCGCAGTAGAGGCCAACCGCGAGGGGGCGACGTCCGCGTGTGACCGGACGTTGCCTAATTAGAGAGTAAATTTTGAGATGGTACCCGCAACAGTGCGGGCAGGCGCCGGTTGGAGTCCAGAAGGAAATCCCCTCCCTGGACTCCTTCCAATACAAAGGCGCAGAGAGGGTCACACCGTGTGGTTTTAGTCGGTTCGAGTCCGACACACCACCCCGCCGTAACCCCCGACGGGGTGACGGTCCGCGGGGATTTCCACACGTTAAAAAAAAAAAAAAAAAAAAAAAAAGAGTCCCATACATACCCTTCGTTGTCCCCAAGAAGGGTATGGTGAGAAACACATTCCTGCGTAAAAAAGTGTAAATATACATATATGATATACTCTAGAAAAGTAAATGTATTGGCCCTATCTTCTTCAAATCAATTTCAAATTTGTCACAAATATTTAATTATTTGTTCGACTATATTATATAAGAATATACTTTATTGTACACCAAATACAGTTTTTGCAGTTGAAAGTTTCTGTAAGATATGTACAATGGGCGGCAATTTTACCAAACTTATTGCTTAAAGCAACCTCTTCCAGGCAACCTTTGGATGAACTATTCGACAGAAGAAAAAGGTGATTTAATCTCAAAATAGTAGAACTAAGAACAACGTTGTTTCATCCGCGAAAGACGGTGGTCAAATGAAATAGAAACAAAGAAACAAATCACCGCTAGGTCCGCTAGGCGCAATCAAAGGGCGCCTAGGAGGTGGTCGGCGCGTAATACTAGTAGAGCGAGTGGTCACGAAAACAATTGGTATCTTATATTTACACAGATATAGTTGTATGTGTTTTTGAGGTTTTCGTAAAGTAATAGTTTAAAGTTCATGTTTTAAGATTTAGACTACAATAGATTTTGAAATGTGACGTCACATTAATTAGGACCCCTCCCACCCCCTTGTCACACAATGTCACACTTCGTCCACCCCCTCCCTCCCCCTTAAGGTGTGACGTAATTTATGGATGGCCCCTAACAAAGATTTGGAGTTTTTAAGGGGCTGGTTAACGAGGTTTGGTTTATCGATAAATCCAGCTAACTGGCGAGGGATTGTATTGGGAAGTAAACAATAGACATGGCGGTTATTCTACCAATTGTCTATAACAATTAACAACCAGACTATACCTATGAGTTCAGAAGTAAAGAACCTGGGGCTATACAGCTGTCGATGTGTCTCCGCACTTGTCTTTATATTGTCTTAATAACTGCATTCCCTAATTATTCCCGTGATCGATTATGGTCATGTGAATTATTTATTATATGAACTATACGCCTTCTCAATAACTGCATTCGATTAGTTTTGAATATGTGCAAGTATGACCAGGTGTCTGGTGGACGTTCCCAGCTTTAATGGCACCCAATTCGACAGCGCCGTAGTTTGCGTGCACTTACTTCTCTTTTCTTAACTCCCCATCGTTACATGAGTACCTCGTACCCCACCTTCGTCTTCTTTGCTCTAATCATGATCAAAACCTTCGGTCAAGAAACAATATGCTTCTTCTTTGTCCCCCTCACACCTCCAACTTCATCAATTCTTCCTTTTTTGTACAGTTAGTTCATTTGTGGAATGCGCAAGACAACAAATTATTATTATCGTAAAAAGCAACGTTTAAAAGTATTATTTTAAAGGTCATTCTAAATCTAGCTATGACCTAAGAAGAGGTAGTGTTTCGTGATCAAAGACTTTTAGAGAATACTGAATCACTTACCTGCACACACCGGACATCAATGTGACCATCTAATGTGGTAATTTAATGATGATAATGTAATAATGTAATGATGATCGATTGAGTACTTAAGGTTTGACAGGCTATCAAATAAAGGCGTAGCCACGTGAAGCAGGGTGGAATGCTTGCCCCGCCTTAAAGCCAAAAGAGCAACAGATTATTATTATATTTGCAAAATGATCGCACGTAGAGAGCACAGAAACCATTAAGCACACCCTGCACTTTTTTACCATTAAACTTTCAAATCAAACCAGACACAAAAAAAATTGGTGAGGTGAGCTCTTGATATTTTCCAGGATCCTATCCTCAGATCCTGGTTTCCTTATCATGGGAACACATGATTTGATGAATTATCCAAACTAGTTCACCCAACCAAAAGTTCTGAGGTAAAACATAAAAAAATACAGTCTAAGTGAGAACCTCCTCCTTTCTAAAGTCGGTTAAAAGGCTTATATCGAACAAGCAGCTTTATTGCTATCGTCTCAGATTACGAAATAAAACCCAGATAGAACGTACTTACGAAAACAGTGTGCGTGACAACCAGTAGCGGCACGGTAGGAATACTAGCAGGGGGGTGTCACTCCGCAGTTTAGGTATAGTTGGCCGGCTGCCTGCCGGGTCAGACACGCCGGTCGAACAGACATCGTCAGAACAGTTCAGAGTTACACGATAGAAAGAGACGCAATTGTAGGTAAATATAATCGTAGTGATTCGGCGATGTGCGATCTAAATTGAACTTAATCTTTTGACACCGAGGGTATCTATAACTTTAATTTACTTTTCGGAGTGAGTCTTCTGTGCTGGTACTATTATGTATTCTGTGATACTAGGAATACGTGCATTTGTGTGCGTGTAATGATACTACTTTTACAATGATTTAAAATGCAGGACAGCATATTAAATAATAAATTCGACGTAAATACAGTACAAAATATGGCGGTTTGTCAAACACTGCCGCGAAATCGTATTCGCTTTTAAATTCATTTTAGCTTTTGTACTCACAGTTTGGAGTTCACGATCGAAATTATTCGAAATATAGAGATTGTTTGTTTACATTACGATCGTGACTGTCGAGTAACTTTATCGAAGTGAGTATTTAAACGAGCTCGAATGACGCTTTTGTGAGTGTGAGTTGCAACGTTAGTCAATTTTGACAGTTGTATTGTTAACTTCTTCCCTTTCGAGCAAGTTAACTTTGTCACTTAGCTTTTGGTAGTGAGAGTGAAAACTAACAAAGTTTTTAACATAATTTTTGTGTTGATGATGTATTGATATATATGATATTAAGATCTTATTAGATTAGCCCGATTATAGGTTCATCCACCTTGTTAAAAGAGTTCCGTTATACATATGATGGGAAGGATCACTTATCACCATTAAAACCTTTTTCCACTTTTCTGTGGTTTATGTATCACCACTGCCATCACTGTTAAGCAGTGATGTAAGCTCCTGCCAATACTGAATGGCCACGATCCTACTTCTTGCATTTCTTATCGGCTTATTAAGGTCTCCATGTCTAGCAAAAAGAAAACAATAACACAAAATATATCACAAGTTCACTTCAACAACTCGCATTCACTATTTTAAATATCTTGATTAGGTACTTACTCTTCCATAAAAGTTACTAATACTTCAAATAAGTATAGACTTGTTTACATTTTATTTTATCGTTGAGTTAAACAATAACAATTAATGCTCGCATAGATTGTTTACACAAAAATAAACCAAATCAAACAAGTGACGCCGAGCGTAACCCGTATTTTTGATTATACAACGCCTCTATTCAAATAGCGTTCGAAAATCATTGTATTTAATTTAGTTGGTTTATCGCATGGACACTATATTGCTGCCAACATTGACAAAAAAGTTTACGTTCTCACGGTGAGTTAACGCCGATCGACGCGAAAGACTTGGTAAGCACTCACACTCGCGAGTATTCGCTTGTCGATCCGTTTGCCGTAAACTCGATTAACGTGGTGGTTAAGTCATTCGATTTGTTTATTGAAACTCACACTAAGCACACAGACGTCAAGCACCATTCCGATTTATTATTAAGTTGTCATTTAAATGGGTACAAATTGTCTTTAACAACGGCTTTACAACCTTCAGTCAATGACTCAATACTTATTATGGACATTGTTTGTCAAATATTTAAATGTGCTCTCGTCAGGATGTTCCTCGTTAACTTGTCATGTTAAAATAGCTCATTTATTTACCGCTTTAGGTGTCCAATTTTCAAAGCTGAATTAAGTAATATGACATAAAACATAATCAATACATAAAAATACTCTAAAGTTTAAACCTAAACTATAGAGTTTAATTGACATATGTATAGGATGCGCCCTCAGAAACTTTTTTTTCCTTTTGTCAATCCTCAATTTTAATTATAAGTTTTAGTAATAATATTATTGTCACTTACTCTAATATCCGTGAAAAGTTATCTGTAATATCCGAACAAACAACTTAACAATTCAATTCTGTAATATTCGTACAAAAGTTGTCTGTAAGAGATCACCATGAGCGATTAGACCGCCAATTGACACGTTCTTATTGAATTGATTTGTTCATTATTGTATTTAATTTCATTGTGTGTACAATAAAGTTGAACGATTAAACAACAAACGTGAGAAAACTACAATAAGTACCTATAAAGTGCCTTATAAATTAACAAAACTTTCAATTTCTTCGATTTTACATACGACGTACGGAAAGCCAGTGGACCCGGCGGGATCCCAGCGGTGGTTCTTAAGAACTGTGCACCAGAGTTGTCTCCAGTACAGACACGCTTGTATCGCCTGTCATATTCCTTAGGAATTGTCCCGGAGGCCTGGAGAGAGGCGAATGATCAACCTATCCCCAAAAAGGGTGACCGCTCCAATCCCGCCAACTACCGTCCTATAGCTGTCAGCTCAATCCTCTGCAAGATGCTTGAACGAATAATTAACAAGCAAAGCACTCTTTGCTAAGTGATCGGTAATATGGCTTCAGACCGAACCGATAGACGGTTGATCTTCTAACGTACCTTACGCACCTGTGGAGTGAGGCTTTGGATAGGTATGGAGAGAACCTGGCCATCAGCCTAAACATGGCCAAGGCCTTTGATAGGGTGTGGCACCGTTCGCTTCTCTCTAAGCTTTCGGCATACAGCCTGCCCACTAAATTGTGTAGTTGGATTGCCGTCTTCCTACTTTTCAGAGCACTCAGCTGCCACTACAGGATAAGCTCGGTATCCTGGGCATGGATATCAGCCGTGATCTTAAAGGACGCGAGTACATCGAGAGCGTCACAAAGGCGGCCTCGCGGAAACTAGGCGTACTAAACAAGGTGAGACGGTTCTTCTCGTCGGAGCATCTGTGTCTTCTCTATAAGACCCAGGTTCGCTCCTGCGTGGAGTACTGTTCTCATCTTTGCGATGGATCTGCGCAGTATTTGCTTGACGCTCTCGATCGGTTGCACTGGCGAGCAGTTCGCATCATATACAGTCCCGAAACCACCGAGTTCCTGGAACGTTTGCAGTTGCGAAGAGATGTCGCTTCTATGGCAGTCGCCTTTACCATGTGGAGTGTTCTGAAGAGCTTTTCCAACTTATTCCACCCTCTCCCTTCCTCTACAGAACAACACGATCTGGCCAGGGAAGTCACCCCTTCAGAGTGGAAGACATACGCTCCAGAACTAAGCAGTTCGGGTCTTCCTTCTTGTGCCGAGCAGTTAAACACTGGAACTCACTATCAGCTCATGTTTTTCCTTCGTACTATGATCCCGGGTCCTTTAAGCGGGGCGTGAAAAAGCATCTCACTAGGTTCGCCATACTGCTTGCATTTGCAATGAGTCGGCGTGGGAGTATGGCGAACCCCACTTGTGGATTTTACTCATGCTTTCTATTAGGCATAGTAAAGTCACCTTGGCAGGCGTAAAAAGAAATCGTAAAAGCCATGTTAACCCCTATTTTCAAGATGGTGGCCGTGGGACAAGGGTGGCGACCCCACAAACTTGGTTTAGCTTTACACTGACCCCCCCCCCCCCCCTATACAACAAAAAAATAAAATTGCGTCCTCTAAAAAACGCAACCCCAAATGTAACTTTTCAATGGACCAGTAGGCGATGCAAAGAATTTTGGATTCATCCGCTAATACGTGACCGATACATCACAGGAGTCATTTTTTTTTACAAATTTTCACACACTGTTAATTTGTTCTTGACCAAGAACAAAAGTGTTTTGTATTGCCGGCGCATTGGTCCTTCATAAAACCGTCCCGAGTGGTGGACACATAGCCATAGTAAATGTATGTATTGCTAAATCGGCGCCGTCATCTCATTCTCGGTGACGGTTCACGACAACGTTATCCTATCCAACGCAACTTTCTTTCCAATGTTTAGTTTTCCAATTTTCAATTCTGGAGTTTGTCCAATTTCAATAATTTAGAGCTTGCTCTGCATACGCGTTATTCTTCTATATGTTAAAGATTTTGAAATGTTAAAAGGGTAATTTAATTGATTTGCATATTTTTTAATGCTGCCATGCCCATTTCAGCTAAGTTTTTTAACTTACACTCGTGATTGAACAAGTAGTTCATGGTTGGCTTGTAAAAGTGATTTACTTGTGAATTTATTTAATGTCAGGTTTTTATACATTTAATACGTCTTAGTTCTTTTGAAATTTTATACTAAGCTGAAGTCTCGCAGCTTCTATTTCAACATTAGGTCGATTAGGCGAGTTAGCTAGAATCCTCAGTATTCTGACGAAGTTTGTCCTTTTTAAATTTCCTAACATTTAAATAGTTTATGCTAATTAAAAAAAATATACCTAGTAACAACGGTTAACAACCAAAATGTAATGTAACTATATGTTGAATAGCAATAATAATAATCGACGCAACTATGTATCTCTCTAAAAACTTAATCAAAATGATTATACATTTTTTACTGGTAGATATAATTTTAACGTTATGGAAACCAATCACAATATTTTTTTTTCTTACAAAGCTGTCAAACAAGTGTGAAGTTTTTTCATACTATATACATATTTCTACCAGTCAAAAAACCGTTTAGACCTTAAACGGTCAAGCTTAAATGGCTAAATCATGATCGTAATTTTGTGCTTCATGTTATAAATACACATCCCATTTGAAATAGTAACGTTCTTAAGCTTAATTTTTTTTGTCTGATTCTTAACTCGGGCTTAGCAGTCACGGCTATCGATAATCCTTATTAGTTGGCTTAACATGACCTTTTATTAGCTCTGCAGTTAGGATGTACAGACACTGATCATGGTAAACACCAAAAGTTACTAGGAAACTTCTACTACTACTAAGAAAAAAATGGAATAAAACCGATGTAGCTAAGTTAACTAAAACTATAGTTAGTACACACACACACATTTTTAAAAACCCGAATAAGTTTATAACAGTCTTTACGTTTATCACATTTTTTTAAAACAATATCAAGCTTAGTAACAATCCTAATACAATTGTAATCAAGTGAATTTAAAGCATCAGTAGGTGGTTTCCGCGGGTATTTCCGCACATACAGTGAAAACAAGAGGTAGGTTCTGCGACAATAATAGATGTAGTTACCTTCGAGGTATTTATCGCTATATCTGGTCTATCAGGTGAGATCAAGGGAGTATAGACAAACACCAAGATTTTACTGACTACACTACTGTTTATTATTTTTCCTGGATGAGACATGACCCACAATATTGAATTCATTACAAAAATATAATTTTATTTGTACGTCTCATAAATATTGCAATATTAGTGTACCTCAGTAATAATAATATCAACATGCGCGTGCCGACAACATTTCGTACTCTTACCAGTGACGTAACTGAAAAAGTCTTACTTTAAACACTACATATTTAGTGTATGCATGTAGATATTTCTGCGTTAAGCGCCCATCACTTCGTCAGTATTACATTCTTCAGCAGTTCTCCTGAGTACTTAGCTGCGCTCGCATGCTCTCGTACATTTTAAAGTTACGTTTCAAGCGCGATGCTAGTTTGTACAGTAAACCATAAATTATTTAGTGCCGGTGGTTTAATATCACAATAGTTAGTAACCTATTGGTCAATATGTCACTCAATAGTTCAATGGATACATTTTGTGGATCTACATACTGGGTATGGCATTTTCATTTAATTATATTGTTCACAGAATTTTGACGGTTTAAATATTACGGTTCTTATGTAAGTGTTGACCAGTGCATGTATCTTATAATATTTTTATACAAATTGTAAGTAATTTTGGTGTTCACTTCTATAGGAATTTAATGGTTTGAAAATTAATCGACTTCAAATCGGTTATACTCTCATTAAAAACATTGAAGTTACATTTTATTTTAAGATCACAATTAATACCAATTAGGTCAGTTTCTAAGAGTAGTCCGATTTTGAAGTAGATACCTTCTTTGTGTTCTTTATTACCGATGATACCAATATTTTTTTGTACTTTTACCATGCATGCCAAAAATATAAGTCTTGTTGTTACTGTTGATTGCAAAATTTTTACATTGATCAAGTTGATCGAAAATATAGAATTTAATAGTTTATTTAAGTTGTGTATTTATGATGGACATAGAGTTTAATTTAAAATTATAAGATCCTTTAATAAACGCTGCTTAAATTATTTTTGTTAATGTTTATGATTTAATTCAAACCACAATATAGTTTGTTAACTATTTAATTGGAAGCAAACAGAACAGACACTTGTAAAACTAGGACACGATAATAACACCGGTGCGTTGACAGAGACAAAAGGGAAGAGGAAACAATAGTGTAGGGCATAGTGCACTAGGGTTGAGTGCGTTCATAAAAATCTCGATTGCAACAAGTAAAATATACATTCAATAACAATTTTCACATCATTCATATCTTTAAAGTGGATATAATAAGAGTCTGCTTCATCATGATAACGTAAAGTTCAGTGTATAATCTCCCTAGAAAACAGAGTCACTCTATCACCAACTCTATTCTTGATTAATAATTTAAAAAGTCATCTTGACACTAATGTTTACCGATCGAAAATCAAATTGCAATTTGTCGTTAGCTTTGTTCTATAATAGATGTCGAAATCGGTTTATTTGGCATCTATTTACCCGTCTTAAGGAAATCTAAACTGATCAGATTTGTTACGACTTTCATGGTGAGATGATTATAGTGTCAAAGTGTTTGGAAATTAGTAATTTGAAAATAGTGTGAAAGATTTCAAAACTTCAGTAAATATAATAAACAATTTGTATGTTTATCAATGCGCCTGGGGAACATGCAAAGCAAGACGGATAATTATTTATGCTGAATTTTTTGTTTAACTAAAGTACGAACAGATCACTCTTTGGACACGTAGGAGATATTAAGTTTTTACGACATTTTTTAATCACTATTCTACATACATACCTATTCTCCTACTTTGTGTCTTTTCTCTTTGCCTTTTTTTACCGCGATTACGATTTAAAACTATGTCACCTACATAAAAGATTGTAATAACAACTTCCTACAAAGCTGTTGAGAGGCTGCCATAATTAAGCTTGGAATTAAAAAGACAAATTTATATCATTATTAATATATCAGTACGACTACAGGCTTATAAATGTATGTACGAGTATTTCAAAGTTAACCGTTAATCGAAGTAAATAAATAAGTTATGTATTGTTTGCCCAGGACACGCGTTAGTCGATCACTTGAGTAAATGTGGTGGTAAATGCAATTATCTACCATTTCGGTACCAATTTATAAATTCTATCGATGGTACCAAAATTAATACTGATAGTTTCCTTTAAAGTGCAATAAAAAAATATTCTACTTTTATTGTTTCATATCTGTTAACTTCATCTGTTAAAATCAATCTACTTTGCTCTTTTTTGACTTGAATACATGTTTATCTCATAAATACTTAATATATTTTTCAATAACCACAAATATTTTATCTATACTAAATAAATAAATTTTAGGCCCGACACTTTTCCTTTTATATATTAACAGCCTATGCAAGTTGTCCTTGACAAACTGCTCGATTTTCACCTATGCAGATGATACTGCGCTACTCATCCATGGAAAAGACTGGCTCGAAACATACAGATACGCGGAAGATGCTCTCAAATCAGTGATGAAATGGTTTTCATACAACGTCCTAACAATAAACCTAAGCAAGACCACATTTATGACCTTCTCTCTCAAACCCAGCTCACATACTGTCCCCGATTTGTTGGTCCTGAAAGCACACACTAACCAATGCCTTTATCCAGCTACCCAAAACTGTGACTGCCTACAAATAATAAAATCAACCACTGTTCGGTATTTAGGAATCACAATTGATAACTCATTAAGTTGGAAACCCCATTTGGAAAATTTAGCCGCAAGGGTACGTAAGCTTATCTTCATATTTAAAAAGCTAAGGAACTCTGCTGATACCAACACTTTTAAAGCGGTATATTTTGCATTATGCCAAACAATACTTAGTTATTGCATTAGCGTATGGGGTGGAGCGCATAAGACACACTTTCTCCAACTGGAACGTGCGCAGAGGGCTGTCTTAAAAGTTATGACGTTCAAGCACTATAGGTTTTCCACCGCAATGCTATATATGGAATGCAGGGTACTGACGGTGAGACAGCTCTTTGTGCTCCAAACCATTCTTCGGAAACACAAAATGATTCCATATGATCCGATCCACGCCAAACGTCGACGAAGCTATAAAGTTTGCTCAACCCTCAAATCCCGTACTGCTTGTGCACAAAAACATTTTCATATTTTGGGAAATCATCTTTACAATACCATAAACAAATATTGTGGTATATTTTCATTGAATTCAAAATTATGTAAAAACAAGGTTCTCGATTGGCTTCAAACATTAAACTATGAAGAAACCGAAAAACTATTAAAAATCAATATCTTATAAAATAAACAGTCTCATTACTTAACATATTATATAAATAAGCTCGCATAGACATAAAACAGACATACACAGTCACTTACACACAACTATACCCACACACACACATACATAAACACAGAGACACACACATTTGAATTATTTCCTCAATATATTTATTTTAAAACCATTAAAAGATGCTGCCACGCTCGTTCTAAAGAATATGTTACTAATTGACCAAACTGGGGAAGATGCACTGGTACCCATAACTCAAGTTGAATCTTATCATGGGTACCAGAGTTCAATTCTACCCTTACATAAGTATGTAACGCATTTAAAGAAATGTTTGAAATGTTTTGTATGTTGTAAGTGGTTTTTGTACAAATACTGTTTGGAAATAAATATATTATTATTATTATACTGAAATACAGACACAAATACTAAGCACATCTCGAAATATCTAATCACTAATAAATACGCATTTCATATAGTAGTATATTTTATAGTCTCCATTGTCGGCACTTGGTGGAACTTGAGCAAATCATCATCAGGGGCAATCAACTTAATAAGAGAAATTTTAAATCTTATTCAAAATTTAGTAATTAGTCGGTTCCTTAAAAGCGACTAAGAAATAAATGTATATAGTATTGATAATATCGTCAATATCATAGATTAAAATTGAACTTAAGCGTGTATTGTAGTAATTTTTCTAATGAAATAATACGCGTGATCTGTGTTTATTACTGAGTGAGAACTAAGTAATAATAAGTTTAATTTCAAGAATATCGTTTAAATGTATTAAACGGATTTTTATCGTATTATTGACCGCCTTGCACCAAATGTGGTTACAGGTGGACTCATCGAAATGGTATTTTCTTTATAAAACATTGCTCGGTAAATGAATATTTGATTACATAAATAACTTAGAAGTCTCAAAGATTTCTGCAGGTAATGCTCTTCATCTGCCTGCCCTTATCCCAATTTTATTTGGGGTCGGCGCAGTATGTTTTATCCTTCAATTCTACTCTGTTACTAGTCATTTCACTGTTAACTCCTTTCCTATTCATATCTTCTTTCACACAATCAATCCACCTTTTCTTTGGTCTACCTCTTGCCATGTAACCTTCAATTTCCATACCCCACATTTACTTTGCCACATTTTCCTTTCTTCCTCGTATGTATTCAAATATAATATTCTGTATTCGAATAAATATTCATAGCTATTGATAAATTAATATTAAGATTAGCAGAATAACTACGTATGTCTTTACTTTTCCAGCGGATTATTATTCCATTGACACCCTTTATTGACGTAATATCACGTGTAGCATATAATTTAAAACATTTTTATATGATTACATGAAGGTGTATTCAAGAGATAAGTTTGCTTATGTACTAGTTAATCTCTAGTGCAAACACGTTCAAATCTTTCTTCACTGCCATCAGAATACTTAAAGTGTGATGCACGTTTTTCTCTACACACGTGTATTATATCATTTCCTCTCAACACGGTGACAGATTAAGAATACAGAGTGTTACCACCCCTATTCATCCCGCGGATGTCGAAAAAGGCGACTAAGGGATAAACTACGTAAGACAACATCGATGCAAAGAGAATAAAAACTTGAAACCAATTCTATACCAACCCGTCTGGCCAGTGAGGTATAGTATTCCAAAACCTTCCTCTCTAAGGAGAGGCCTATGTCCAGAAGTGGACTGTTAAAGGCTGTCAATGACTTGAGGAGATACTAGCTTCTCTAATAACCTTAATATTATTTCAAAGTAATCCTACGTACCGAACCTACAAGTCCTATATTCATAGAAACAGCAATAAATTCCAGACTGGAAAGCTGGGCCTTATTATTTTAAAAACAAGCAATAATTATAAAGTACAGTTAATAGAAAGCATAACTACTTAATTCCTAATCGACCAGACATCTCTCCATCGATTCTAGGACAGCCCATGGCGTCAAAGGCTCTCTCGTAATCTACATAATACGCCAGGTAGAGAATTTGTTTATACTGCTACGTCTTCTCAATTATTTACTTAAGGGTATGTATTTGGTTCACGGTAGTGAAGCCTTTTCGAAACCTTGCCTGCACTGCTGGAAGTCATTGAATTTTCGGGCAAGAAAATTTGTAATATCTCGTGAGGTGTATAAATACAACTTTTCGATGCCAGCGAAACCCCTGATTTAGAGGTGACCGGTGGTGATCTATGCTGTTCTACATGAGGCTTTTGGCTTAGCAAAGACTTTTATGCCTTTATTTCAGACAATTGCATCCTAAATCAAATAAAAATACAATTCCGATAAAAAAATATAAGCATCAGCTTTTAAAATTTTTTTGTGTTTTGACTGTTTGGTCACCTTGTTAAAATACAAAGTAGAAAATCATAACAGTATGTTTTGATTTTACAATTTGTGTTATGTTTGCATTTATATTGTCTTCTTTACTATCGATGTGATGACAGATTAAGAATACGAAATGTCACCACTCAACACGTGGAACAATACTTAGTGTGATTAACTAATTGTTGTTCGGTTACCCCATCTTGTGAGGTACCATTATATAAATCTTTTAAATAAATTGTGAGGTTGGTTAAACCATTTTTCGATTTAGTCTTCCGTTTGCGAGTGATTCAAGCGCACTTTTTTGTAAAAATAGGGCTTCCCTCACCTCTAAAAGCTAAACGTCTGGCTCAAAAAATATAAAAAAAACATGATAGTAGTCCATACATTGAACTTTAAAGGAAAACTATAGCGGCTTCGACATTTTTTTTATTTCAGGATTTATAAAATGCCAAACTTGTAAAATGCACTCAATTTGTATACTTCGTAAAAAAATAAAAAAATAAACATAGTTAAATTTAAAATCGTGTCTTAAAGATAAATGTTTTATCTGTAAGACACGATTTTAAATTTAACTACCATTATGGCTGACTACGGAAACCTTTTTTTAAAGAAATAGAAAGGAATTCGGTGTCGTGAGAGGAGACTAGGGAGTTAATAATGCAGGACAACGGCAATGGAAAGGAAAACTTAACATAAACCTTATACCAAACCGTCTGTCTAGCGTGGTATGGTAGACCAACACCTTGTTTCTAAAGAGAGATTTATGTAAAGTAGTGGACTATAATAGCTGTCATATATCCTATACGCTTTCATAATCGTACGTAGACATTAGGTGTTAACTTAAATTATAATAATTAGAAGCAAAATAAAATAATCGTTCAAGTATTATCTTTTCAATTTCTAATACATTGTATTATACCAGAAAACCATAACAGTCTTCGTTTCGAGACCTCGACCTTGCACAGAACAAAAGAATAACATAATACAACTGAGAGACTTGTAATCATTCTTTTTATGTTTGAAATTACGTGCCTAATCATTTGAAACAGTATTCTTTAACGACGACAAACGATGCTCAACAGTGAGCTATTGAGCATCGTTTTACATATTAACAAAAGCAAAGAAAGGAGGTTATGGAGTACTATACCACTCTGGGCATACAATTTGTTAAGTTAGTACACACAGGTATAGGTACACAGTTTGTTTCATATTTTCTCTCTTTGCACTAATGTTATTCTGCATAATTTTTGCTTCCTTAATCATCTCTTCTGAGACTCGAATATACATATATCCTACAGATCACCTGATGTAATCTTAAATAAATCGATTTAGGATGCACATGCTCCTATAATTTAATAAATTAATTTTTATTATTCTCGATTTCCAAAAACGTTTTATAAGACCTGCATTCATTTCCATTATTAAATTAATTAATATGACTGCACGGTTGGCCTAGTGGCTTAAGCGGTCGCCATGCCGCTTCCTACTGCGCCAAGTGTCGTGGGTTCAAATCCCACGTAGGATAACACTTTGTGTGATTCACAATTTGTTGTTCTGAGTCTGGGTGTTCTTTGTGTCCGTTTCATGTATGTCTGTAAAGTCCCCCGCGACACAGGAATTGATATTCCTAATGCGGGAGTTGTCTTTTAAAAAAAAAACGAAAAAAAACGAAAAAAAAATAATAATAATAAATAAATATTTCGGAAATCTTACACACAACGTCATCTAGTCTTAAACTAAGCAGAGCTTGTATTATGTGAACTAAACAGGTAATATAAACACATAAAGTTTTTTTTTGTCAATACATACTTAATAAACATAGAAAAACACTCAGACTCCGAAATAAATATTTATGGATCACACAAATATTTGGGCTGACCCGGGAATCGAACCAGAGACCTCTTATCATATGCTAAAAACTAGACCAACAAGACAGCCAATAACTTATTTTATATTTTATTTATTTGATACGCTGGTAGAGCCATCTAGGCATAGCTCTTTCACGGTAGTTTCACATATACGTGTACCTATATCAACTGATGATTTCTACCGCCCGCGCCTCGCCTTCCAAAAGAAAACAATCATTGAAGCAGGAGTTTTGTCTTTGAGTGTTTTAAAAACACCGGTTTCTTTTATAGGTCTTCATATCACTCGGATTGGCCCGGCTCCGAAGTGTGGCTCACCCGTTTTATTTTGACGGGCCTGTTGGTCTACTGGCTAGCGATTATAGATTCGATTCCCATCTAGGACAAATATACATATATCACCATTCTGGTTACGTAGTACAGACTTTGCCTAGTTTGGGATCAGACGGCCTCATGTGAGAGGTGTAAAAAAGGAAATAAATCAAACGTAATAAGAGTAGACTCTACTAGACTAGATGTTTTCTAACCTTATCTGAAAATGTAGGCTCAAGTGTACAAAACGTTATTTAATTAACAGGGTAACGGTACTCCGTACTCCGTGTGGTGACGGATTAAGAATACAGAGTATCACCACCCCTATTCATCCCACGCGGGTGTCGTAAAAGGCGACTAAGGGATAAACTACGCAAGACAACATCAATGCAAAGAGAATGAAAACTTGAAACCAACCCTATACCAACCGTCTGGCCAGCGTGGTATAGTAGGCCAATACCTCCTTTTCAAGGAGAGGCCTATGTCCAGCAGTGGACTGTTATAGGCTGTCGATGTTGATGACGGTACTCCGTGTACAGAAACAACTCTTCGCAATGGAGGATCATTGTGGAAATAAGTTGCTACCAGTGTTACTGATCACTTAATTCTATTATAACAGTAACTATTTATTTCTATTAGTGATCAGGACAAAATTATCTATCAGTAGAGATACAATATCATTATTTTCCTGTTTTGCTTACAAATATCGAACAGGATTAATATTCATAATGGACGGAAACATGGAATATCCAATTATATAATTGCTTTATTCTATTGTTTCTATTTGTTACGTAAAAAATAAGTATAAATAGAGTTGGTACGTACTCTCGTAACAATAACATTACTAAATCATGTTGATTTTTGTAATGTAAATAGGTCCATGAGTAATGGCCTATTTCATAAATGAAGGTTAAATGCCTGTCTCGGGCATCTATGCTGCACAGAGAAAATATAGAGTCTATGAGGTTCTCGGTAAGGGGTGGAAGAAGGAGATAAATACGCGTGTTTGTGTGAGCTTAAATTAAATAAATACACAACAAGTACATTGTTTATAAGTTAAATCTCCTTACGTTATAGCTAAGTAGGTATATCATTGATTCTGATGATGGTACAAATAGGAGGGTAGTAAGAATAAGAAATTTAGAATCTCCGTTGGCTTATTTAGCAATAATAATCGATTGCCTTCAGAGCGTGCATAGCAATTCTGCGATTTACAATCGGACAAATGGAAACTAATAAAAAATAATTACTTAAAAGAAA
The DNA here is from genome assembly GCA_932526445.1 of Phragmatobia fuliginosa. Taxonomy (NCBI): domain Eukaryota; kingdom Metazoa; phylum Arthropoda; class Insecta; order Lepidoptera; family Erebidae; genus Phragmatobia; species Phragmatobia fuliginosa. The sequence goes on along the minus strand of OW052064.1, from coordinate 4,779,418 downwards.
GTTATTACAATAATTAGTTATAGCAGGGTAAAAGGTTATATATAGGTGTGTGTGTGTATGTGTTTTAGAGAACTTAAATTGAACTTAAAATTACCTCGCAAATGTAGTTTTGGTTATTTTGTTGATGATAGTGTTAGCTTTAAATACATCATCATCATCAGCCTATCGCAGTCCACTGCTGGACATAGGCCTCTCCAATTGCACGCCACTTAGTTCGATCCTCGGCTACTCGCATCCAGCTTCTGCCAGCCGTCTTGCGCAAATCATCACTACACTACGTTTGCCGAGACGCGGTCTCCACTCAAGAACACGTTTACCTCAACGGTTGTCGGTCCTGCGGCTAATATGGCCAGCCTATTGCCACTTCAGCTTGCTAATCCTGTGGGCTATGTCGATCACTTTCGTTCTCTGCCGGATTACCTCGTTTCCAACACGATCTCTGAGAGAAACTCTGAGCATAGCCCTCTCCATAGCACGCTGCGTGACTTTGAAATTGTGGACCAGCCGTGCCGTGAGTGTCCACGTTTCGGCTCTGAATGTCATGACGGGTAGGACGCACTGGTTGAAGACTTTCGTCTTTAGGCACTGTGGGATCGATGATGAGAAGACCCGACGAAGCTTTCCAAACGCCGCCCTACCCAGCTGAATTTTCCTGTTCACCTCTTCCTCGAAGTTGTTTCCACCCAACTGCAAAGTCTGCTTTAAATACGCGTTGTGTTAATATTTCCGAATTATCGCCCTATGCGACAAATAAAAAATCGGCCAAGTGCAAGTCGGACTCGCCCATGAAGGGTTCCGTATCAGCAAGTAACATCATATAAAAGTTCTTGTAGTTCGTTGTAACTTTGATCGATGTTTTTATACTAGTGTATTGATTGAATGAAAGGTAAATTGCGTTTTACGATTTATGACGTATTAAAAAAACTACTTACTAGATCTCGTTCAAACCAATTTTCGTTGGTAGTTTGCATGGTAATGTACAACATATTTTTTTTTTAGTTTTATCACTCTCTTATTTTAGAAGTTACAGTTACACACATTTTTCCACTTTGGAAGTGTCTCTCGCGCAAACTATTCAGTTTAGAAAAAAATGAAATTTGAAACTTCAACATCATTTTTAACACCTGTCCATAGATACCCCAGACGTATGGGTTTGATGAAAAAAAAATTTTTGAGGTTCAGTTCCAAGTATGGTGACCCCCAAAATGTATTGTTTTTTTTCTATTTTTATGTAAAAACCTTAATGCGGTTCACAGAATACATCGACTGACCAAATTTCAACAGTATGGATCTTATAGTTTCGGAAAAAATTGGCTGTGACATACGGACGGACAGACAGACAGACTTGACGAATCTATAAGGGTTCCGCTTTTTGATATTTGGCTACGGAACCCTAAAAACAAGTGTGTGAAATAAATTAAATCACAGATTCTGCTTAGCAAAGCTATGTTTCGTCAGAAAATACTCAATATCTTTTGAAGATATTTAAGTAGGTAAACGAAAATTAACATAAAAAGACAATTTATATCTAAAAGTATTTATATACGATATAGTTGTAAACACTCCTCTACACAACCAAATATAGCTCATATTATGATATATATATTTAGTCTTTATATATATATATATATACTTTATATTTATTTATATATTTAACACAAGTCTTACGCAATTAAAGAAGATTTTGAGTAGTGAATATTTTAATCACTGATTCCACGTGATGTCGTGCTTGTTGTGTGTGTTTTGAAACATTTAATTGTGGTCTCCTCCTTGTTTGTGAATGTGTTTATTTAGATTAACTTTATACATATCTGTGAAAACAGGCCTTCATGTAGATTATGGATAAATATTTTTGTGATGTAACTAGCTGTAAGTTTTCTAAATCTTAAAATAAATAAATAAATTGTTGTGTAAAGCCATTTAATGAAGCCTACTTAGAATAATTACACATAGAATGATCGTCTTCATACAAGCGCTGAATCAAAAGTGAAGCACAAAACCGATTCACACATGCACTTGAGTAATGTTGTCAGTGAAGGTCCAGTTCCCGATAGTAGGGAAATTATTCGAACGATGATAATTATTTATTATTGGCAATTATACATAAATACGTATGTGTGGTAAACTATGGGTATGGTAATATTGTTATAATACGAGAATGTTTATTTTCTTACCGAATTCAAATCTTCTAATAGGTTATGTGGCTATCTCTGTTAACTCTATATCTATCGCCTGGGCATGAAATATGTAAATCCTTAAACAAGTAAACTATCATTTCCTTCATTTGTTTTTATCAACATCGTGTTACAAAATCTCAAAATACACATTAGTTTTGGTTTAAATAAGTTTTAAATAATGCTTTAATAATTATACCTTAACAGGGACAGCATTTCGACGCAATCTACACGCTCCTTCCTGTTTTATGTACTTATCTTCATTATTAAAATGTTTTGAACAGATTCGTGTATTTTTAGTTGACTTCTAATATTCTTCTCCGCGACTAAAAACCTTATATTTTTCACCCACTTGTCAGCAATAACAGGGTCTATAGGAATTCTTTGAACAACAACACGTAATACTTCTATCGGTTGTCATTTCATTGTGTGAAAATAAAATTAGTTTATACTCTCAACTTTCAAGTAATACAATTTCAGGTATTTAATATCGCTAAATCACACAAACACCTATATTAAAAAACCTATCACATACCTGCGTAAAAATTAGTAGCAACTGTTTTAAAATTAATTAATTGGAGCAATAAAGTCAGTTAAAATGGGAAAATATTTTCACATTCGGGCAACACTGAGCATTGAAACAAACATTTCTATTTTGACCTAATTAACTATAATATACTTTGAAATGTTGAAAGTTTACTTGTGAAAATTGATGTTATTATACTTCTTTTGTATTTTAGATGTGTTGTGACTTGTGACACAATTTAACTGCACAAATCGTCATAATAATATTTTTTTCGCGACGCACGTTCGGCGTGCTTTGACATAGAATACGAAGCGGCCCAGCGTTTGGAGCCATTTTTGGCTCCAATGAAAGTGCTTCAAAGTGGGCGCGGTCTAGGTTTCTATGTTTAATTATTCTAAGATGGCCTACAATAAAAATTGAAGTAATATAAATATACTTATATAGACGACTTCCGATACATTTTGTGACACGACCAAAGCATGACACTTCTTGTTTCGAGGCCCCGACCTTGCGAAAAACAAAGACCTGACACGCAACTTATTGAAAAAACTTGCGTCGAAAAAACCTTGCGATTATTCAGTTCTATTAGGTATGACATTGTATCACTGAGAGGTCACATCTTACAAGTTTATTAAAGCAAAATAATCATTGCAGAGTTTAATTCCGTAATTTCTCTATCGTGGTTGATGTCAGTAACACGGGACTATTTTCGCATACTTTAACCGTTTCGTTAGACAGCAAACCTTGGAGTACAAAAAATATTTGTCTGCACAAAAATTTAGTTTGTTAGTTTGCCGAAAAATTCTTAGCAAATTCGAGAAATCACTAATGCATCAGTTTTCATAGGTACCATAACATTTTTAGTAAACTATAATTGCACCTGTATTTTAGTATTAAAAAGATGCGATGATATTAAGTTCGTTATTTAGGCAATAGATATAACTCAGGTTATTTATTCTCAAACAAAATTAATAATGGAGCTCTTGTCATTAATTTATAAGACTTCATCCGCCAACAATCATTCTGTTATAGCTGATAGCAAGTGTTGATTAATCATCATTTTTAACGATGTTAACATACCTGCACGTTAAAACAATAGAGTTAATTAAGGGAGAGATTTAACAGCGATAAAAGTATCACACTTTATCAACATTAGCATAAACACATAATCTAAGTACTCATAACAATTAGATCTCTTTACAATAAAGGTAAATATCCGTCTATAAATGCTATCCTCATTCATTATTGCTATTGTATTTTGAATATTAAGCTTTTTATTTCAAGGTGATTTATTTTATTGGATTGACTAATATGATTTTTATTATTTATGAATAACATGTATGGATGTTTTTGTATTATTTTTTATTACGACAGGTTAAAGTACATGAGGAAGGCCTGTAGCCATCACACTATTTTAAAATTCATAGCATCTTAGTACATGCTATAAAGTTTTAACTTCATTTATCATTAGAACTCAATTTTTAAAATTTTACTCGTTTATTGAAAGAAATACATATTTCCAGTTCCCAGGAACACGACACGCGTTCCTCCACAAAGTTGTAAATAAATATAATGATTCAGTAACATCTCATTAGGTCGCCATACGCTACTCCTAGATTCTACTCATGCTTTTCATCAGGCAGAGTAGAGTCATTTCCGTAGGCCTAAACATGAACAAAATTTATTAATTCTTATCAACACTAGTACTACAATGTATAAGCAATAACAAAACTGCAATCTTTTACAATCACATGCGAATGAGTAATATACAACCACTTTATCAGTTCTGTGTGTGTAATACACGTACCATGAGGTTTGTGGTACAATTTCTTTATTGTAGCGAATAAAAAACATGAAATTTTTTATTGTTATACATACGAATGTTTGTGAGAACGTATCTTCATATCAATAGCTTTCGACAGTCCACTGCTGGACATTCGAAATCGAAGTTTTAGCATACCTAACATGTGAGAATGTATGGATGTTTGTTGCTCATTCACGTATAAACTACTAAATGGACTTAGTTGAAACTTTACATCAATACAGCTTGTAATAAACAAACTGTTTATTTACCTTTTTGTTTCGTAAAAATATTTTTCAAGAACATACTAAACAGTCGTATCTATTCTAGATAGTCATAAATTATTATTCATGTTATGCGCTGTACTCTTCTTTTGTTGTACTCATACAAACGAGTTTTTTTAGGGTGCCTCTTATTTTATGCGTAGTTAATGTAATTGAAGAAGTTATTTAATTTTGCTTGAAGAGATATATCATCTACCCATCTAATTATCAGTCCACTCAAGGACATAAACCTCTCCAATTGCAGCCGTCTTGCGCACATCATCACTCCACCTGACCTATGAACATCCTACCCTATGTTTGGCGTCTACATATTAATTGATTCTACGGTTAATATGGCCAGTCAAATGCCACTTCAACTTGCTAATCCTGTGGGCTATGTTGATGACCTATTTTTTTTAGATTTTCCAATGGTAGTGAAAAAACACGTTATTCTCCTGGTTAGGTCACCAAAATTTTAGTTGAAATACAACTAAAATTTGTTGTTGGATTATATACTTTAGTGTATTATTTACTTCAGTTTATCGAACACACACGCTAGTTCATCAATTAAATAAAAATCGGCCGAGTTCGTGTCAGGCCACGGACAGGAAAGTGTTCCTCAGTCACCCTTAATGGTACGTGGATTTAAAATCGTATCCAATAGATAATTGTTATGTTTACGTATTAATGCGTTAATTATGTATGACGGTTTCCAAGTGAGCGTATTTTACAAGTTAAGCCTCTATAACTCTTGAACTAACAATGTCATCTAACCCATTATAGTTTTCCTTTAAATTTCGTTATATGGACCACCATCACGATTTTTTCCAGATTTTTTGACACAGCCGTTTAGCTTTTAGGGTTGTATTTTGTATTTTAGGGGGACGCCCTGTTTTTACAAAAAAAAAGTGCCCTTTAAAGTGGAATATCTCGCAAAAGTATACCTAAATCAAAAAATCGTCTTAGAAACCCTTTATTGTTTTTAAAAGACCTATCTTATGGTGTCCCACACGATGGGGTAGCCGCAAGAAAAAAAACATTCCCTCTTTACATGTATGGAAGGTATCTCAAATAAAAATATTTTTCAAAATTTTATTGTAGCACTTTGTCGACATAATTACAACAGATAAAACCTTTAACAAATATCTATCGAAGTTCGCACCTCATAGGTAAAGCATATAATATAAGATATAATATTTCACATAATTGTAATTTTGATTGATAAATCCACAGAAATTAAAGCAAATGATGGCGTGCAAAGCTAGTACTATACCAGTTACTATAGTAATAGACTCGGCCTTGCGAATCTGCTCGACTCGACTGTAATCAAGAAATTATAAACTCGCTTATCACGGTGTTGATAATATCTTATTACATCTGTGCGAGGTCAGTGCCATATACATCCATCACGTTTACCTTTTAGAGTACCTACCACTGAATCTTGATTTTTTTTCGTGAATAATTCACATGTAAGCACAAAAATAATAATAATTACTTAGGCCAGGGGGCGATCATAGCCAAGTTGCCCTAGGTGATTACAAGCTTACCCGTAGTTGACAAATATAATGCAATATAATGGTAAACAATGACAAAATTACACAACCACAACGTTGCCTTGCCAGGCCCGAATCAGCACTCGTTCAGCGTGGAGGCGTATGGCCTGTACCCTATTCTAAAAAGAGACCAGGGACCAGTAGTTGGACATTATGGCTTTAGGTTACAAACGAGTTCGTTCGGAAAGTTTTTACATAATTAACTTAATTGTGTTTCAAAGCGTACAATTTATATAGGCAGTTGGTTGAAAGAACGATGAATTACCAACTGTTGATGGTTGTTACATGTCTGATTTCTGCTTATTGTAATCGTAATATCTATTTCACAGTACAATGGACTGATCACACATTCATTAGGCGCATGCTGCTAATAATATCGTAGTACATACGAGTAATTGTCTCAATTGATCTGTTAATTTAAAATTAACTCAGTATGGACTAAGATAAAACAGTACTTGAGTCCAATGATGCAGATAAAAACAGTTGTCGGTAGATAGGCATACATTTATCCCCAGTCTAAAATAATCCCTCAATTTTACAAATCTTTGCAACATCACAAAAAATGCCACTCATTATTCATTGCAGAATTTTAGTTTTCGCTATGATGACAAAAAATAAAAATGTCACAAATTTAACTACAGTAGGTCTGAGAATAGAACGGTAACTATTACAGTAAACTACTACAATGACTATACCCCTACGTAATAAAGGATGAAACGGATGCGAATGAAGCCGCGGGCATCAGCTAGTAGTAATATAACTAAATAAAAGACTACTATTTTGTCAGTGTTATACCTACTACCAGTTGTCACCAGTATTATGTCATCATTAACTCTTTTCCTTTACTCATTCGGACTTATATGGACCTAATTTTTCTTAAGTAAAATAAACTGTAAAATAAACGAAAGTATCGTCACATTAAAATTTGCATCAAAATTGCATTGTCTGTACTTCCCAAAGAGGATGGTGACCCCTACTCTTGAATTCTACTCATGCTTGCAGACCATAATCACTTCGGTAGGCTTAAATATAAATAAAAAAATAGCAATGTAGAAGGTAACATAAAAAGTCCAAGATTCTGTTTAGAAAACCAAAATATTATTAAAAAAGCGTCGAGATTACGATAAAAAAAGAGGAAGATAACCTTAATCCCCAACCTTACAATATACTTACTTCGAGGACCAAATATATGATACGCAAACAACTGAAGAGCGAAATATGTGAAAACACTATCACGTCAGAAATGATAAGGGGAAGAAAATTTAAGAAATAAATTCATATCTAGTAACCATTGAGTACATTCACATTTCGTACACATTCTCAAAGGCTCCGAGTAAAACACTTTTGTATAGCTAGGTAAACATGATCATAAAAAGAAGTCGTGTCGTCGTATTCGACTGCCGTTATTACTACAAACAAACATAATGGAACAGCCCGGAGTACGGAAGTTGGCTGAGTTCACACCTGTACTTCTCAGAGCACGTTTATCCGTCGGTAGGGGTTGTCATGAAGATTTATGAAAATCGTTGGGAAGTCAGGTCCCTTAAAAATAGTTGGCATGTCTTCTAAAATTTGTTCTGATGTAAGGTAAATAAAAGTAACTAAAGCTTGTTAAATTTTTTGTATCTTTTGTGGTTCAATTTTTTTTTAATATTTTATTGTTGCACTTTGTCGACGTGATAGAAACACGTGATAGGTAATAAACTCATGTGATAAGAGAAGTTATGCTTGTACGCTTGTATATTTAATGGTTAAAGAACTTAGATTTTCTGAACAACCTAATTGTACTACGAACACTCCGTTCGCGTAAGTGATATTCCATAAACATTCATTCCATAAACAATGTTTTTCAAAAATTGCAATAGATAACTCATTTACGGGGGAATAAACGTGCGTAAATGGGAAGGAGTCTAAGAGATACCTAAACAAATAAATAAAACTGAAGTTGTAACTTCAAATTAACAGCTTATCATTAAATACATATAAAAGAAGGTTTACGTAAACTTTACTTACTTTATATACCTTACATGTTTACCTTCTTTTATTATTTTAAATATTCTTTTGTCTGTCTGCATGTCCATGTGCTCGTTCAACACACATCTCTCTACTCCTTTAGAGATTCGCCTGCATTTATACGTACATCTATACAAATTAAATTAAATTTGAGTGTCTCTATGTAATATCTGGTACTATTATGTATTCTGTGGTAATATCAAATTAACAGTTTTATACTAAACGCATATCAAAGTATACGGATCTTACCTCAAAAGGCAACTTTTAAAATTTTTGTCTGTCTGTCTGTATGTCTGGAAAGAGTCGTCTGATTTTAAATGGACTTCTGTTGGTGAAAATCTTATGACCTAAGGAGTAAGTTACGCTAATGCTTTTACACTAACTGTGCACCGCGGCGTTACGTACGATTTACAATAATAACCGCGGGGTAACACCGCGGGACTGAGCTAGTATATAATATAAACATTCGTTAGTTTTTATTTAAAGATTATTTTATATTGTAATTTAAACAATTACATTTACAGTTTTATCAAAATGTTTTTCTGTCTGAATGCCACTTAAAGAATACTTTGTTAGTTTAATTAAAACTAAGCATAAATTAAGTGTTTTGAACGAGGAAAATGGCAGACAGTCAAAATGTACTTACCTACACGAAAATTTTACTTTTGGGTGACGAGTTACATAAAGTTAATATGCATCTAACCACAGATGAAAATATGGAGGTCAACCACGAAATTAAAATAAATATAAACTTATCAACTCTGTTATTTTTTTCACGAATAGATATTTTACTTGCATGAAAATGAACGTAATTTAGGACTTGAATTTTATTAGACTATATTCGTTCCGCGACCACAATCTTACTATAAATAAATACTTGTACATAAGTTTACTTATGGAATTTCTTAAGTTTGTGACAATTAACAGTAAATCATAAAGTAGTTTACTGTGATTGTTTCACTAATTATAATATAAGGAAACAATAATAAAATATTATTAACAAACAATGTTGTCAACGTTTCGATTATCTAAACAAACAAATAAAATTAAAGTGGATTTTGTAACTTCAAATTAACAGCTTATCACTAAATACATATAAAAGAAGGTTTACGTAAACTGTACTTACATTACTATAAATACCTTACATGGATAGGTACCTTCTTTTATTATTTTAAATTTTCTTCTGTAGACGTCTGTTAAATAAATAACATTTCAATTTATTGAGAACTGTTATATACCATAAATAAAACCTTTGGTCTCGGTTACTATGTATATCTATGGTAATTGTTAATTGGAAATCAGTGTCCTGTCCAGGTAAAACCGGTTTAACTAGTGGCAGACCCCAAAGGATAAAGGAAGTTGATGATATAAATAAAACGAGTCATCAAAAAATATGATAATGAAGGTGAGATATTACTAGAGTTTGAATGACAAGGCCACGATAATGACATAACAATATGCAGTTTACAGATATGAATGATTGGTACCACAGATCAATAATTAGTCTTTGTGTTAAACTATACACAATAGAATAAGCGGTATGTTTTATGTGTAATCTACATGTCCGATACATACATCTTATGTAACGCAGACTTTACTAGCCCTGAATAATTAATGATCAATAGAATGACACGCGCTGATGCCGACATGTCACCGTTACGTTGATTAACTTAATACAAACAGCCAAGAATATTTTTAAAAGAGTATTTTCTAAAACTACAATTGGGTCAGATTTAAGTCTAGGTCTTGCGATACGGATAACCTTGATTTTTTACGTATAGTGACTACCGTCAGATCTTTACAACTTACCAGATATCGGAATTCTGCAGTAAGACTTGTTGGGTACGGCTGGATCAACCAGAGGAATGATTGCCAAAGATATTCGGATATTGGACTAGTCTTAACAATGGTCCAATAGCTAGGACTAAGGCAATTCACACACTGGCCACGCGCCGACGGAGGAGCAGATCTGCCTCTTCCAGCAAATTTTACCGCGCCTCCGCGCCTGACGGCTTTGTACATGGCCCGCACCAAACTAAAGGTTACTTTCCATTTGGTCGTCGTCGTCTGCATTATTTCCATTTCATATACCAAATTGCTGGGCATTGTTCAATTTCGTATATAAATGTGTTTACTGCTGCGGCCCGCACCGCCTGAGCGCGCGGCGGCAGAATCTGCTAGCGGCACGCGGTAACGCGCCGAGGCGCGTGTTCGGTGTGCTGGACCTGGCGTGTTTTCTATACTAATCGATGTACTTGCATACAATATAAAAATCTGCCACTCCGCGCTACGCAACGTAGCGCGTTGCAGTGTGTGAATCGCCTAAGTGCGGAAACCGCGCTGGAAAACTAAACTAGTCTTAACCAACCCAAATAATCTTGGGAATTGTAAAGGTAGGAAGATGATGTTTGATTAATGCTCAGCATTTGTATATTTTACCCTTATGAAAATTGTAAAAAAATGTTACGATATATGTATTAATTCTTATATTCTTATATGTCAAAAGCAAATGTAAACTGAAGTATTCAAAGCATTGTACTTGTATTGTAATATGAGTTTTCAATAAATTATTATTATTATTATTAATGGTTTTGCAATATTTCGATGAGCCCTAATATTTTCTACAATTATTTTCAGTGTCTATTTCATAGAAGGCATTATGACAAAACGTTGTATATTTGAAAACAATATTATCTGTCAGAAGTTAAATTATTTGCATGAACTAGTTTTTTAAGTTGATTTTATTCTATACTAGTTTCGCCCGAGGCTCCGCCCGTGTGTTTCTTGATTATGGCAGTAAAAAGTAGCCTAAGTGTTATTCTGATATATGAGCTACTCACAAACTTTTGCGTTTATAATATTAATAAGGTTAAGGAAGTAAGACAACAGGAGAAGAACTCGTACTTTTCTATGCACACCCTTAGATACATGCAATGTATAAGAAGGTCATCCTAAATGGTTATATATCACACACGAAGTACATCAAGTTGAACTGCATGGTTTATACAACAACTGTCTTAGCGGCCTACTGTTTTTTTTTTGGCTAATCTGTTCAAAAAAACACCATCTTACGGAATAGGGTTCCGTAGTCACCCATAATGGCACGTTGATTTAAATCGTGCCCATTAATATTATTTTTAAAAGAAATTTAATAGAAATGAACGGCAACAGCTGTTCGGCAAGTTGATGGTGCGTGAAGAACTTTGTAAACGATCTCTTTTTTCAGCGGGATCGATTTAAATAACAACCGTAAACTCATTTCTTAACAATGGAAACCATGGCGAGCAATAACGGATGTATCAGTAACCTTCACAGTAGCATAAAGCAGACTTCGATTGAGAGCACATGAGTGGGTATAAAATGGTACTGCTCTACTGATTATTGCTTGTTAGGATTTACGTTGCAAAATGATGGATATGATATTTGAGTGAAGGGTTTGTCTTCATAAAGAACTTAATTTACTATCAAGACCCATAAAATTAAAAAAGCGGCCAAGTGCGAGTCGGACTCGCCCATGAAGGTTTCCGTAGAAGCAAGTAACATCATGTTAAAGTTCGGTGAAGTTTGCATGTTAATGTACATAATATTTTTTTTAGTTTTATCACTCTCTTATTTTAGAAGTTACAGGGGGGGGACACATTTAACCACTTTGGAAGTGTCTCTCGCGCAAACTATTCAGTTTAGAAAAAAATGATATTAGAAACCTCAATATCATTTTTGAAGACCTATCCATAGATACCTCACACGTATGGGTTTGATAAAAAAAATTTGAGTTTCAGTTCCAAGTATGGGGAGCCCCCAAAATTTATTGTTTTTTTCTATTTTTATGTAAAAATCTTAATGCGGTTCACAGAATACATCTATTTAACAAGTTTCAACAGTATAGTTCGTATAGTTTCGGAAAAAAGAGGCTGTGACATACGGACGGACAGACAGACAGACATGACGAATCTATAAGGCTTCCGTTTTTTGCCATTTGGCTACGGAACCCTAAAAATGAACCTAAGTTACTCCATATGTCTCCAATTAAAAAGTGAAAGTCCCGTTAAAGTCAAAGTTAAAGTCAGTCCCGTTAAACAGACAGACAAAAATAACAACTATTAGTTTTGTGCTTCAATATTTGCATTTGTATATTAAAATCCTTCAAAGAAATTAGTTCTTCACAATAACTGCATGTAAAAGAACTCTTTTTGTAAGTGGTACGGCGAGGCATGTTTACACTTGGAAGTTAAACAAATGTCAAGTTACAGCCTTGATCGTTCAATAACATATGTACAATGCGCAAATTGTATTCTTGCTGTTGGGGTACATACTTATTTAACTCATTCTTGGATTACTGGAAATACTGCATTGTCCTCATTTACAGCGAGGACGGTGACCATCAGGCCTGGATTCAACTCATGCTTTCCATCAGGCTCAGTAGAGTCAATTTGGCTGCTGATTTATATAAATAAACTTGATATATTCCATAGCCATAGTAGTTAATATAATCTATTGAAATATATCATTAATATTTTTTATATTTCCGTACCTACCAAAATGACTCTACTCTGTATGATGGAAAGCATGAGTAAAATCCAGGAATAGGGTTCACCATCCTCGTTGAGAATGCAGACAATACCACATAGCGGTCTAGTGACTTGCAACTTTATCGTTGTCACTGTAATTCACTTCCTCTATTAAAAACACTGACCACAGGATTGAAATCATAATAGAAATGATTTAACAACATAAAGCAAATAAAAGCAAAGTCATCTTCCGCCTTTATTCCCAAGTTTATTTGGGGTCGGCTACTAGTTCAACCGGTTTTACCTGAATTTCAGTTTTTCCACGGACCGACTGGCATCGGACCTCCGCAACCCTAAGGGAGAACTGAAATTCGAAGATTGAACTAATTTTCAGTATATTTGAGGGCACTGACTTCCCAATAACGATTGCCATAGATGTTCATGACAACCGGGACCGACGGCTTTACGTGCTCTCCGAGGCACGGGTGTGGATCACCGCCAAATTTCCAAACTCCGGGCTGATTTTAGGAATTTCTTAAGAAAAACCCAAAAACACTTTTTGGCCCAACCCGGGAAGAAGTGCCCAAATAAAAGCAAAGATAAGTAAATAAAATACGTACATAGTATTAACATATTTTGAAACGATTTATGCTAGGGATTTACGGTTTCATGACACTGTCATTTTCAAAATTAGAAATACGTAATGCAATCCGGGGGTAATGGCGGGGACAAAGCAGTGCCTCACTTAGTACATATTGTATCTCCTAAATTAAACATGTGGGAAAGGACTACAGGCGTTCCGGGATCTTCGCCCGACTGCTGAGATAGGTCGGCTCGGGGTTTAGTGGGTCATGTGGACTCATTCTTGGGGAGTCCCACGCACGCCCTTCGTATGGAGAGTATTGTGCGAAAGAACATGGGTTTATATAAATATAATATTACAATTATTTTAAATAAAAGTATTATTTCTTTTCTTTCTTTATAAAACTTTGACAAAAAATTTAATCACCGAAAGAACTGAAAAGCAGAAAATATTAAACTGTCATAACTTAACCTTATTAATTAACTTCTTAAACGAATGTAAGCATACCTAACTAATTTTGAAACAGTTAAGTAAGACTATTGATGATGATGATTACCCGATATACCGACCTAATATCATCTGTACATACTTCTTTTGATAGATTATTTTTATTTATATTTTGACTGTAGGTACTACGAGATTTTATTTAGTTCCCATGTTTCACCCTGATGGACATCCTAGGTGTTCCACAGGTCTATCCCCGGCCATAACTAGAACTACATAAAATGCACTTTCATTAGTTCCGATATTATATGATGATTACTCCTGATTTTGAGTTGAATAGTAATGGCCTGGTTAATACTTTAGGTTTTTTTGCATAGCTATCAACTATTTTATATTAGCAATAATGCACTAATTGATTTAACTAATCCATTTTAGAATACAAGCCTGACATGGAATACAGATTATCCAGACTTCACGCCATGTTTCCAGAAGACATTTCTTGTATGGACTCCATGTGCATTCCTGTGGGTGGCATCCCTGGTTGAAGTGTACCAAATGATTACCAGTAAAGAAACCAATATACCATGGAACAAGTTTAATATCACAAAGTTGGTTATAACGTTATTGTTGATACTCCTACAAGTAATTAACATAGCTAAATTAATATACACAGCTTCAAGAGAAACAAATAACGTGTTTGATGCGGATTACTATGAACCAGTCATCAAAATGGTGACTTTCGTAAGTACATTTTTTTTTATTACATTTAAAATAGTTAATTAAATATTGAGGTATTACTGACGTTATAAGACCGCCTAAAGCAGTAATTAGCTAAGAAACATGTATTATGTATGATATTCTAGTCCTTAGAACCTAAACAATTATTATTGAAATGAACTGTCAAATATTTGAACTGGTCTCAAATACCACAGTTATATAAAGTACTTACTGACCCACACAACCTCGTATGCATCGCTTAATGCCTGTGGCTTGATTGTAGTGGGTACCTTATAATATAGACATAAGTTGTCGCAGTTTTTTTTCATCATCATCATCATCAACAGCCTTTAACAGTCCACTGCTGGACATAGGCCTCTCCTTTGAAAGGAAGTTTTGGCCTACTATACCACCCTGGCCAGACGGGTTGGTAAAGGGTTTGTTTCAAGTTTTCCTTCTCTTGGCAGTGATGTTAGCTGCTTATTTTGTTCCTTTAGTCGCCTCTTACGACACCCATGGACTGAAAAGGGGTGGTGACACTTTGTATTCTTAATCCGTCACCACACGGATTTTATTTTAAAACTGTTTAAAGAAAATAATTCTTTCATCGATTGTTTTTGGAAAACTTTAATAGGAAAATTATTCCTTTTGCGAACTTCTATTGCGTGAATAGAATTTTCAAAAGGTCTAGCTTATGATAGCTTATAGCCTTCGTCAATATATGAACTATCTAACGCCGATAGAATTGATTACATCGGACCAGTACTTTCTGACATTAGCGCGTTCAAACAAAGAAAGAAACAAACACATTCTACCACAGCTCTATAATAATAGGTACAGTAAAAAAGTCATTTTTTTTCCATGAAATTGAAAGCTAAAACTGAGTTAACCTATCACAAAACTGTCAGAAAAGTTTTTTTAGGAGGTACTCTTATCTTGCAAACGCCATTCAGTGAAAACCAGTCGGACTTTATACACGAGATACAGATGACTAAAGCCACCTATTAGAAAAATAATGGATTTATTTTATTTTTACTACAGTCATTAATAAATGACTGTAGTAAAAATAAATCTGAAATCCATATATATGCTATTGTATAAATATGGAAAAGTTGGGTGCCTGACCAAGTAAATTTTTTACAAAATATTGATACATTTTGACTAATTAAAATCAATATGTTAAGGCTGAAACTTTATGAAATTTTGTTTTTTTATAATATGTATATCAAAATTATAATAGTCAGTCCGTCCTATGGGGACACAGCTGGTCAGTTAGCTGTAATTTACGTAACTAGGTTTATATGGGTGCAATTCGTTTATTAAGCGTGATTTTTTTAGATACTATTACAGACTATATTATTAATAACTAAAATAGTCAGTCAACCATTCCGTAGAACAACGCCCTTCAGTCAGTAACTACGAAATGATTTTTATTCGCTCTCTATCGACGTTACACGGGGCAACTCATTTTCTATTTATAATTTACTTCAAATAAAATAACATAATCATATTAATTTAAAGTACGACGTTCATTTTAATAATACTTAAAATTAAAATAGAGAATTTAGATGTGTCGATTAAGACTGTTATAAATATATTAATATTACATTTAAGGTAAGTAAATGAGAATAAACATAGTAAGTTATTTACAATTGTATACTGTGTCAATTTATAAATGGTTATTAGATTTATATGTTATTGTTAAAATTTAATATTAAGCCTTTTTTAGGGTTCCGAAGTTCATAACTCGGAACCCTTATAGATTCGTCATGTCCGTCTGTCCGTCCGTCCGTCCGTCCGTCCGTCCTCGACTTACCGTCCAAACGGTAAGTGCTAGAAAGATGAAAGTTTGCATGAATACGTGTTGTAATTACGTCGACAAAGTGCTACAATAAAATTATGAAAAATAATTTTATTTGGGGTACCTCCCCTACACGTAAAGTGGGGATGATTTTTTTTTCTCGAGGCTACCCCATCGTGTGGGGTATCATTAGATAGGTCTTTTAAAAACAATAAAGGGTTTCCTAGACGATTTTTTGATTTAGGTATCCGTTTGCGAAATATTTCACTTTAAAGGGCACTTTTTTGTAAAAACAGGGCGTCCCCCCCCCTCTAAAAGCTAAACGGCTGGCTCAAAAAATCTGAAAAAAATCGTGATAGTGGTCCATCTAATGAACTTTGAAGGAAAACTATAACCGATTAGATGACTTTCTTAGTTCAGGAGTTATAAAGGCTTAACTGGTAAAATGCGCTCACTTGGAAAACGTCATACAAAATTAACGTATTAATACGTAAACATAACAATTATCTATTGGATACGATTTTAAATCCACATACCATTATAGGTGACTGAGGAACCCTTTCCTGTGCGTGGCCTGACACGCACTTGGCCGATTTTATAATAATATTACACCGAAATATTATAAATTGATAGTGTTAATGTAGTAGCCTACATATGTATGTGTATTCAGGTCAGAACAATAATTTGTTATAATGAATAGAAGCATTGCAAAATTGTAACTACAAGTTACCATAAAGACTATTTCTAATAAATTAAGGTGTAAACTTGATATACAGCGTTAATATGTTAGTGTTTAATCTTATACAGTGCTTTGCAATATACTTGATTGTTTATTTGTTTCAGGTGTTATCAGCAACACTTTTGTTTTACAACAGAAAATATGGAATGAGAACATCGGGATCACTTTTTATGTTTTGGCTACTCCTCATTTTGGCAGGCTTACCCCAATTGAGAACTGAAATAACGAATTACAAAACATCGTCCGATTCAAACACTCAATTTAATTTTGGAAGTTATATAGTCTATTATTTGCTTCTATGTACAATGTTTCTATTGAATTGTTTTGCTGATTTACCGCCAAAAGATACACCATATCGCTATAATAAGGTATGTGCCTAGACAACTTGGTTCTGCTAATAGAATTCATAAAATCTTTATTAGCCAATGTCTATATCTTCTCGATCTTTCTTGTATAAAGCATAACCTACACCATAATCGCTTATAGCTACTTGAATAATTGAAATAGCGTAGGTATACATAATCATATTATTTAAGTAGATTTAATTGGGCCTTCTTTGATAACGAGCAAAATAAATAAAATGAAAAGAAGAATTAATTTTAAGACTCATTCAATCTACGTTACTGTTAGACAATCTAGTTTTTTTTATAAATGCTTGAGTAGAATTCAAAAGTGGTGGTCATTGGTCCTCATTGTGAATGCAGATAATGCAGCACGCTGGCCCACAGTGTGGTGGCCTAGTATGCTTTTGCATCATGAGGCCTCTGATCATGTACTCACTAACGAAATACACGAATACTGTCATTTCAGTACCATTTCGGTCGAGCAAGCCCGTTAGTGCTAAGATCGGCGTGAAACCTTGAACAGAATTGGCAAAATATTTATTAAAATAAATTGTTTTATAAAACTAAACAAACGCGCTTTTAAACTAAACCGTAGAAAATAATTTTAATCTAAAAAGCGTGGGGCGACGTTATTGAAATATTTTAAGAAAGCACCCCACGCTTTGTTACATTAAATTTTTTTCTCTACGTTTTAGTTTAAAAGAGTGTTTGTTTAGTTTTTGAAACTATTTTTTTAGAAATACTAAAAAAGACAAAGGAGATGGTCCAAAAAAACCCAGAATCGATTGGGACTAAATAGGTATCAGTAGGTTCATTAGAATGCACAATTTACTCCACCCTAAGCGCAATGCCGAAATCAATGGGGTGTATGAGCTATGGGCTGACAAAATATGTATGAAAAAATCATGAGTTACTTGTTGAATGATGATGAGTTTCCAGTTTTTACAAAAACAATCATTATTACTGATTAACAACAATAATAAGATTACTGTAAAAGTTATAAAAATCAACTGAGTAATCACTATGTCAAGCAGTAACATGTACAAGTAGTTTAGAGTCCAATACAAGCATTAGTATACTACTTCGGTAAAACGCGTCATAAAATAACAACTCTTGCATGCTATTGTCATTTCTTTCTCTTAGCAGTTCAAGTAGCAAGCTCGAATTGCTTTTTCTTTTTGTCAAAAAAAAAAAATTTTTTTTTAGTGATGACTAATAATTATAAACATAAATAAATGATAGTAAACAATAGTATAGTAATCCTGTCGTTATAGTCGTTAGAATTTTGCCTATATTCTATAAATATATCTATATCTCTTATACCCCATTGATTTGGGCATTGCGCTTTCGGTGGGGTACATTGTACAGTGTAATGAAACTACTGATACCCATTTAGTCTAATCGATTCTGGGTTTTTGGTCCATACATTTTGGACCTTCTCCATGTTTAAACTTTTTTTTTAGTTTTGTTTTTCAAATTAGTGTATTGTCATCGGTCCTCTATAAATCTACAAAGTTTGAATGAAATCTGGCCGTTTAAAGTGGGTCAAAATCGCACACATCTCAAATAAAATCAAATTCCGATCAGTAGTAAATTGTAATGAAGAGTTTTGTTAAAAAGGATATAGCAGGGAGGTTTAAGTGGACACACAGAATGATTTTACTATTAAAAACAAGTTTAAAAATAAAAATTTAATTTAAAAGCAAGTTCACGGTCATGAGTTTACACTTGCTTGTATCTGTGTTTTATGTGAATGCGCATACATGTTTTGTCTCTATTTACTTTCATCTACTTGTTCTATCTATGAAAAAAAAATACAGAATAAGGACTTAAGTAGTTAATATAGTTTAGTATGCTTTGCAAAGTCGCTAAAAATGTTGAAACGAGTAGAAATTTTAACTGTCGTGTGAAGAGAAATTCATTAATCTTTATGAGGGTAATTGAATTAAAAAATAATTAAATTATCGACAGAAACAAAGCCCGGAAGATTCGTCAGGTTTCCCGAGTCGCCTGACCTTCAGCTGGTTTGATCCAATAGCCATAACAGGCTACCGAAGAACTTTAACAGAAAATGACTTGTGTTCTCTCAGTCCTAACCTAGCTTCTGAAGCAAATGTGCCACAATTTGAAAAATATTGGAAGCGTGCGATGAAGAAACGTGGATTGTAAGTGTTTGTTAACCCACACAACACAACCTATAGCACAAACATAAAATACTACTTCATACTTTAAGAAAAGATTGCGTTGCCACAACATTGTCTTGACAGTCCCCAACACGCACCCAGCGTGGGGACACATGAGCTTAACCCTCTCCTGCAGTGGGATATTTGATGAGACTGCTTCCGTTCGGCTTGTTTTGTATTCTATTAAAGATCTACACTACAATCTTAATAATGTCCACCACCACCGAAGCAGGGAAGCGACTCTTGCTCTTTTAACCAAGACGCAAATATTGTCTCTTTTGTACACCTGATCACCTCTTCTACAATGGTTATAATCTATGACATTCGTCGGTTCTCGCTGCCTTTCCTTCCCAGATATATTTCCCTTGTGGGTCTGTGATGACAGGGACAAGTAATTTATTAGATCCCTATTACAAGTCAATTTAATCAGTTGTAATAATCTGGGCGTGGACCTATAAGGGTTCCGTAGCCAAATGGCAAAAAAACGGAACCCTTATAGATTCGTCATGTCTGTCTGTCAGACAGACAGACAGACAGACATACACAAACAATACTGGTATAGTATAGAACAAGACTAAATAAATAAATAAATAAATAATCAAAATATATAAAATACATGTTTAGTTCCATTATATAAACAAATACTTACGGCAAAACTATAAAGTGTGCTTTTCAAACAATAAAATAAATTGAGATTGACTTAAGATTGATAAATAAAACTCTAGAAACATAAATACGTACTCATGATAAAATGCGATAAACATTAGAAAAGGAACTTATAATGGAATTGCTATACAAGGGTTTTGATAAGAAGATCTTATGATTACGTATTCATTTACCTTGTTTTTACCTCTACCACTGCACCTTCAAGAGCCTTATCAGTTCTTGCGTAATTGTTGTACAATTACTGTTGTGTTCTCAGTCAAAATGCATGTAATAACAGATAAACTATTATCGATAAAGTACTTCAATATTTGCCCAATATTAGGCCCTAATTTATATACTGATCGGTAGAATTATAACTTTGATAGTATGTTAAATGTCGACTATAGTCGACTATACTTTTAAGTAATAAGTTGAGGAACAAATTATTTTGTATTGCAATATTAATATAATTGCATTAAAAGTTTATTTATAAAAAAATTAAGAATCGAGATGTTTTTGTTT
Source organism: Phragmatobia fuliginosa (assembly GCA_932526445.1). NCBI lineage: Eukaryota > Metazoa > Arthropoda > Insecta > Lepidoptera > Erebidae > Phragmatobia > Phragmatobia fuliginosa. Next base: position 4,758,602 of record OW052064.1, on the reverse strand, counting down.
GAGAAACGAGTTTAAACTTTATTATTTAGGCATAGAACTGCGGCTAGCTGTTATATAATTAATCAGAAATGTTTAGTGTTGTACTAATTCATGACTATCGTGAGACTCAACACGATATGCATTTACGTATTAAGATCAATCTATGTGTTATGTATCTCCAATGTTGAGCGAATAATTATTATACAACCGCAATGTGATACGAAAAACTTTCGAAGTACATAATAACTTATAATGTTAAAATATTTTTATTAACACACAATAACGCTATGGTTGGTTAAAAAAAAAATCGGTTTACTATTAAGTTCTATAGGAGCATGCTAAATAAACTTCAACTAAATCATATTAACTTATCGCACAGATACTTATAGATGAACTTAAAAAAGTACAAGTAGTTAATGGTAATATTTAAATCAAACTCTGATGTATACACTCCTAACTCTGCCGCGTCTTCCACTTGGAGTGCAAAGAACCTTAGTTATTCGGGACCAAACACAGGATACGTCATAATTGTGGCAATACAACTTATCATGGCATCATACGCCTCCTACCATGACTGATCTTTGCCAAGGCTTACTACTACCCCTCATTATGACAAAATGAATCGTAAGTTATTTGTCTATTACAGGAAAAGCGATGAATTAGATTGTTCAGAAAGTACTTCGTTAAAAGGCCCAAGAAAAGAGCAAAAGTTGGTGTCAATACTACCTATCATGTTTAAAGCGTTCGGAGGACAGTTTCTAATTTCGGTAGTCTTAAAACTGTGCAACGATTTGCTAATATTTGCCGCACCAGAATTGCTTAGGTAAGTACTGTCGCCTTGAGTCTTGTATTAGCGAATGGCGAAGTTAAGCTCAACAATTATTCATTAATATATATCCTATGCTCACTATTCATGAAGATGTCTGCATGGAAAATGTTATCTATACACATTGCAGACAATATTTTCAATTTGATACCTTTTAATCTTCTTGAAAACGTTTTTCGTGTTCTATTCTATTCTCTTTTCTATTTCTCTATCCTCATGTTTGATTGCCTCGTGGGCTAAAATGTTGTTTTGATCACGTGACTGAGTGACGTTAGCCAATGAAACGAGAGAACAGAGAAATGGATTAGAATAGAAAACGTTTGTAACTTGCCCAGCGAGCAGGTTACATTACATTTCCAAGTTTTCTCCCTCTTAAACCTTCTTTATAGCACAATCTAAATAAAATTAGTCAAATGACAAGAAGATGATTATTATTATTTATGTTATTAATAAAATTTGTATTTTCTTCCAGATTACTTGTAGGTTTTGTTGAGGGTAAGGAACCAGTGTGGAGGGGCTACTTGTACGCTGTTGGATTGTTGGTATGTGCATCATTGCAAACTGTGTTCTTAGGGCAGTACTACTTAAAGACATCTAAAGTCGGTGTAAAAATCAATTGTGCGCTGAGTAGCATGATATATAAGAAAGCTCTAAGTTTAACTAACGAAGCCAGGAAAACTTCCACGGTCGGAGAAATAATGAACCTAATGTCTACGGATGTGAGCAGGTAAATGACAACCTTAGTACTGCCAATTCCAAACCATCACCGCTTTTGTAACGGTATCAGAACTATTACACCCACTTTCATGCTGATATAATTTCATCTGAAGTAAAATACTATCTTGACACATTGTCTATTGACAATGTGTCAAGATACAGCACATCTGTATGATGTATCTTGACATATACAGGCTTGACAGCATACAGATGTGTGACAGATATCTACAATGATGTGAGGTAAATCTTTACCTCACATCATTGTGAGGTAACCGTTAATAAAACTTAAATTACAAAATACACTACGAGAATCTCTAAAACCGGTACATATAATACACATACGATAAAATTTGTTACGTCAGCAATCTATCAAAAATCGACTGCCTCGTTGGTCTTGTGGTTATCGTATGCGGCTGCTGATCAAGGGGTTCAATTCCCGGGTCGGACCAAATATTATTTGTGTCATTCACAAATATTTGTTTCGGAGTCTGGGTTTTTTCTATGTATAATATGTATGTATTTACAAAAAAAAAGTATGTTTATGTATTTATATCAGTTGTCTAGTACGCATAACACAAGCTCGGCTTAGCTTGGGACTAGATGATGTTGTGTGTCAGATGTCCAAAAAAAAATACTTTGAGGTAATATTGCATTTGGTTTTATCATGAAGACCTTCGAGCGCACTCTGGAAAAAGAACATAATTTAATTTTACGATTCTTTTGACAGTTAGGATCGAAATACAATCCAGTTTCGAAACTGGGGCTAAGAATACAAAAAATCTAAAATAAAATTATCATAACAGAGACTAAAGAATTTAATATTTACTGTATGGTCAGACAAATCTTGGTCCCCTTCAAATACTCGTTCATTTACATTTTTTTCTCCAACGACATCCGGACCGACTGAACGACTATAATGGTCGTTTAAAAGGCTTTACTTAATATGAAGTCTGAATCAATTGCGTTCTTATAAAACTAGCTTTCGCCCGCGGCTCCCGTGTATGTTGGTTATCGCGGTAAAAATATCGAAATGCTATTACTCAATAACTGACTTTCTGTAAGAAAGGTTAATTCAAATTTTAAATTAGATGACAACTTGTCAAATCTTATATTTGCATTACCATACGTTATGACATTTTATTCAATAATTCTTGACAGTATATGTGAATCTTGACATTGTATTTAATTTATTTTTGACAATACAGTCACATTGTGTTTACTTTATTTATTTTTGTCATTGCAGTTAATAATTCTCGACATTGTATTGTACAGTCCTTGAGAATATATTGAGTGATATATCTTGTTATAAATTAAAAAATAATGATCCTGGTTAGGTTCACAAATTTACTTTTGAAATATTGCTAATGATAACTAACTTTGACCTTTTGAAATATTAGTACGATGGAAGCAACAGAATATTATAGATGTAATTTAGTATTTAACACCTGTATTTTACAATATTCTTAGAAATCAATATCATTAAAGAAGAAAAACCTATATCCTTTCTCTGCTAGATTATTTGTGGACCGAATATAATTAAAATCGATTAAGTAGTCATATCGTTAAATTGACGTGTTAGTTAAATTGAAGTGCGACAGAAAGACACACAGAGTTACTTTCGCGTTAATTATAACTATCTAACAGGTTTTGAATAGTAAACATCTGAATTAGTTTTTAAATTGTTAAAAATGTATCTTTTCGTCTACCGTATCATGTCCTTTCAAATCAAATCAAATCAAACCATTTTATTTCAAATAAACAATACAACGGCACTTTTGAAACGTCAAGTAGTCAGTCAGTAGTCAGTCGTGAAGCTAATCGTCTGTTCCAATTCGTAGATCCTATGGAGTCCTATGGAGAAGAACAGACAAGAAACTCCATGGACACTCTTTTCCAACATTGTTTTTACAATTTTTGGTTACATTGTTTAAGGCATTTTATTAAATGTGAGGACAATGTAATGATACTGATATTTACACATGTAGTGTCCAGAAATAATTAAACAATAAATAGAAGTTGTGAGATGACCAGCCCCGACTGGCGGCGCCCGTATCACGAGCATGACCTTTGATTATATACCATGTCATTTGTAACCTAGCTAGACAGTGCATTCTATTTATCGAATCAATGAATTTTTATTTTCTTTATACACAAAGAGGTGATATTTTTTGTATCTAAAAGATACAAATTTTAATGCCTGACAATATTTGAGTGCAATTTCATGATGATTGGTTGATAATTGGTTGGAATTTCGTTTCTGCTGGTATAAGACTTAAGTTAAGCTCAGATCAAACAAAAAAATTGCCAAGTACGTGACAGGCCACGCATATGTGACAGTGTCTGACAATTTTTTTTTTTATGTAGGTACCGTTTATACTTTCATATTATTTTAGTAAAAAACTGTTCATTTGATATTATAAAGAGACGCTTCAATTTTCTTAGATCTTATTGTAATTGATAACAAAAACAGACGATATCCAGGGACTATTTTTTTCAAAAGTGGCAACACTTCAGTGTATCTCACAGTCGAGCTTTTTGTTTCTATAATAACTCTTGAATTACAGGCTTATTACTTTTATGAACCGACAAGTTCTTTTTTGTTTAAATAGCAACCCAATCATCAATTAATGACCCAGACTATGTTATTTCAAGTATAGTCGCCACGCCTAACCGGGCTCTATTCTAGGGAAAACCTCATAAGTATCCAACTGTCTATCGACCCAATCATTATATGTTGAGGCACGAACAGGCCCCTATCCTACCGCCGATCGCAGCAAGAAGTTTGCCATCAAAGCTCTACAATCGCGATCAGCCCTCTACAGCCTTGCTCGCGCTAGCGCTTGGAGCATGGGCCAAAAGTTCAGCGGCTTCTTTTGGGGCCATTACATTCTCACAGAAAGAGACCCCTGTATTCAGCCCTTTTCACCCGTCAGCATGGCAGCAATGATAACTAGCGGGGAGAGGTTTCATCCGACTGGGTTGACTAGGACTTTGCGTACAGGCACCCACGAGGGATAGTACTCCAGCGTATGCTGAGCGGATTTCCAGTCGGCTGCGAAGTGATGCCATTGTCACCTCTCGTTTGATCTTAAACAGATACTTACTGAAGTAGAATATCCGGTATCTGCGTCAGTCAGCGCAGCGGAATTGACGTGCCTCCCGTGCCTATCAAAGCTACTTATCTCTTATCTTAAAAAATGTTATTTATGTGGTTTACATTGTATTTGTCATAACATTTTAGTAAAAAATCCTACCTCTAATTCATCAATTTTTTTTCAGATTTAACGATTTAACCTTCATACATTTAGTATGGTCTGCACCATTGCAGGTAGCATTGGCAATGTACTTTTTATGGGGTGTCCTAGGAGTGGCAGTCTTAGCTGGTTTAGGGGTAATTATATTACTAATGCCGATAAACGCATTTATTGCTGGTGTGCAGAAAAAATTTCAAACAAAGTTGATGCACTGTAAAGATGAAAGAATTAAACTAATGAGTGAAATACTTAATGGAATGAAGGTAAGATACAAAATATAACTCATTCTTACTTTACATATTTTGAATGATTCATGATTAATGTGCATTGTCTTGTTCTAGGTTCTTAAAATATACGCATGGGAAAAGAGCTTTCAAGAGCATGTTCTAAAAATAAGAAATAAAGAGTTACAAATTTTGAAAACAATGGTTTATTATGGATCTATCACAGCATTCGTTTGGTTTTCCACACCATTTCTGGTAAATTATATTTTACATTGATTGATTAGTCATATTGTCATTTCCTCAGGTACTTTGAATTTATTTTTGCTTTTAGGTCTCACTAAGTTCCTTTGGCTGTTTTGTTCTGTTACACGACACAGATGTTCTGGATTCAAAGAGAGCATTTGTAGCTTTAGCTCTTTTTAATGTACTCCGTTACCCTATGTCTATATTGCCTAGTGTCATATCTAACGCAATACAGGTTGGTTACATTACTAATAATTAATAATTACTAACGTTCATATTAAACTCCAACTGAATTTGATTATTTACAGACTTATGTAAGCATCAAAAGATTAAATAAATTCATGAACTCTGAAGAATTAAATACACGAATGATAGAACATAATCCCAACGAACGTAAGTAAAAATGGACCAAAATAGCTGTTGGTGGCCTTGAGTTTTATAGCTATATAAACATAATGATTGTAGGTGATCAGATATTAGTTGAAAATGGTCACTTCTCTTGGGGCGGTGAGGACGCTGAACCAGTATTGAGCAATATAAACATCCATGTTCCTCGTGGATTGCTTGTGGCTGTTGTCGGCGCCGTCGGTTCAGGCAAGAGCTCCCTAATTTCTGCTCTGCTCGGAGACATGGATAAACTTTCCGGTCGTGTCAACATAAAAGGTACTTTAAGGCGTTGCATGTACTCTTCCAGTTTTTAGATTTCAAACAAATATAGCTATACGAATTTATCACATTTATCAGTATGCACAGTATGTCAAATTTCAATTTTATTAAATTAATCATCAATTTATAAGTTAAATTCGTATAATATAAGAGTCTTACAAGATGTTTAACAAGGAAAATTAATTTTCAGTGTTACAAAATAATTAGAATTGAACGCTTAGAAGTATATGAATGTAATGTGACCAGCGGTATCACACCGCGTATGGATGCAGGAACACAAAATATTGTTATTTTTGCAATATTGACTTATAAAACAAAAGCAATGAAGAAAATTTTACCAACGAAACCTCCCTTAAAATGCAAAGAATATTTAGATTAAACTATTCGTTTATGAGAAAGTATTTTAGTATGATTCATATTATTGCGTTATTGTACGCATGTAGATGTATCAAAATTAATATATTCTTTGTAAAGTTTAAGTGAAAAAATGTACCAAAGTATAATATAAATTAAGACCTAATAATTATTGTTTATAAGTAGCGAAACACACAATAACGTGTTAGTTAAGTTTACTGTTACGTGAACCATTTTTTTTATAATGGCTAGTTTGTTTTTATCTAGTAAAAAACGTTCTAAAAGAACTTTAATTCAGATATTTTACGTTATTTTAATTTGTTTGTAATACTCAATTACTCCTGTAATAAAATGAAATGTACTCTAAGTTTCATGAATGTAATAATTTGAAATAATTGAATATTTTATAAATAAATAAATAAAAAAAACTAATAATTGAATAATTTGGAAATAAATAGATTTATAATGAAATAATTGTAATAGTCTATTTTTTTTAGGTGAAACGGCATATGTTACCCAACAGGCTTGGATACAAAACGCAACTGTGCAAAATAACATTTTATTTGGCAAGCCACTTAACAAATCTAGATATAATCAAATTCTACAAGCATGTGCCTTGAAGAGTGATTTAGCTATTCTGGCTGGTGGTGATCAGACTGAAATTGGTGAAAAAGGTAAGCTAAATACAAACAATATGAAATGAGATTAACCAGTTGATAAACATTTCAAATTTTATGCTCTCCAGGTATAAATCTGTCGGGTGGTCAGAAACAGCGCGTGGCAATAGCGCGTGCGGTCTACTTTGATGCAGATAACTACTTTCTAGATGATCCACTCAGTGCCGTAGATTCGCATGTTGGCAAACATCTTTTCGACGAAGTAAGATTTCTAATGTTTAACCGGTTAAAATATAATCTTTAAATGTGTAAACAATTGTAGATAGTCATAACGTTCTTCTTCTTTTTGTTTCGTAGGTTATAGGCCCGAATGGTGTACTCAAGAACAAAACTCGTCTATGGGTAACGCATAACGTGTCCTACCTATCGCAGACAGATTTAATACTAGTTCTGCGTGACGGTCAGATTTGGGAGGCTGGCAAATATCACGAGCTGCTGGATAAAAAAGGAGCCTTTGCCGATTTCCTTCTGCATCACTTAAGTGATATAGAACAAACTGCTGAACAAAATGGTACTTAATCATAAGAAATGTGTTTTTGCGATTTTTGTTTAGATGGTATATTATGTTATCGTTTTCTCCAAAAGCTATTACAACTTCGGCATTAAAACATCTTTGTGAGGGTGTTTTGTTTTCTGGGATGTTTCCGCACTTTGTGAGGGTGATAATTTATTTTAATAATAGATCTTTCTTTCACAGGAATGGAAGACGTTAAGCACGATTTAGAAAGTAAACTTGGTTCGGCATTTGAAGACCGCTTTCAAAGAGCTAGATCTTTATCAGCTGGCACCCATTCTGTGCCTGAGACAATTACTGCAGGTAATGATGGGGAAAGCAGGGGTGTTCACGCAGTGTTTTTAATACACTCTAAAAAACTGAACATGGCATATGTCTACAACTCATAATTAGTTATAAATTTGTTATATTAAAGAAATAATATGTTGTAGGTGATCACGTAAAGTCGAAAGAACGCTTGGACGAAACTGAGGTGGAAAAAGAGTTTGACCAACTAATTGAAGCTGAGAAAGCAGAAACCGGCAGAGTGAGTATTGCATCAAGTTGTAAAAGCTCTTTTTTTCTAGGAAAATGATGCTGTGAAATAACTACTACTGTAACACAGTAAATTTAATGCATCGGAAACAAAGCTTTCGATTTATTTTATGATTTCGATGAAATTTGCGTATCATTAACAATATTTCATAATGATACATAAAGCATTACCTATAAAGAGAACGAATGAATTATTTAATTGGCAAATAAAATATACGTTATCTGTATATTAATACGTGAAGCAATAAATTTGTTCCCTTTTACGAAAATGACGTGGACTGAGGAGCATGAAATTTCGCACACTAATAGTTTAAATAGAGAAAGAATTAATAATGCTAAAAATAAACAAAATCGGCCAAGTGCGTATCAGGCCACGCACAGGAAAGGGTTCTTCAGTCACCCATAATGGTATGTGGATTTAAAATCGTATTCAATAGATAAAATTTTATGTTTACGTATTAATGCGTTAATTTTGTATGACATTTTCCAAGTGAGCGCATTTTACAAGATAAGCCTCTATAACTCCTGAACTAACAAAGTCATCTATTCCGTTATAGTTTTACTTCAAAGTTCAGTGTAAGTTCAGCCAACCGTTTAGGTTTTAGAGGCGGGCGACGCCCTGTTTTTACCAAAAAGAGCCCTTTAAAGTAGAATATCTCGCAAACGGATACCTAAATCAAAAAATCGTCTTAGAAACCCATTATATTATTATTGTTTTTTAAGGCCTATCAAAGGATACCCCACACGATGGGTAGCCGCGAGAAAAAAATCATCCCCACTTTGCGTGTAGGGGACGTACCCCAAACGACGGTACCCATAGTGACGGAGGGACTGACAGACGGACATAACGAATCTATAAGGGTTCCGAGTCATAAACTTCGGAACCCTAAAAAGTCAATAATGAAACATACATAGATACATACTCATTTGCCAAATTAACATTGTAAGGTAACATTGCAAGCAAAATCCGTGATTAAATAAACTATAGTCTTTGACAGTAGAACCTTAAAATTTTGTTATTTATAATTGAAATTAATTATGATTTCAACCACTTGTCGACCACTACTTGTTAATAAATATGAAAGAACGGCTAAGAACGGACTTTAACCATACGGATTTTGAAATTTTACTTAAGACTTATTTGAATCTTGTATGCACCAATAAAATGTAAGATAATTATATATATATATATATATATATATATATATATATATATATATATATTCTCTTCACAGGTCAAGTGGGCAGTTTACAAACATTACTTGATGAATATTGGCGTATTAGCAACTTTCGGAACTGCTTTAACATACAGCGCGATCCACTGTTTGCAAATCGGTGGCAACTTTTGGCTTGTTCGTTGGTCTAATGAAAAGAATATGGTGAGCTTTGACTTTTTTTTTAATTGTGTATTTTGCATTCAACAAACAATTATTAGTAAATTTATGGAACCAATACTAGGATTAATAAGTACATATAACTTACCTACCTAGCAATTTGTAATTGAATCTTTACTTGCCATTTCGCGCTGCGTTGTTCGCGTGTTTATGTTCATTTCACGCTACTAACCATATAACTAACTACTAACGTATTTTACTCTATTAGAGGTTTCTCTAAATATTTTCTGAATGCTCACAACATTATAAGTATCATCTGCAAAAATATTAATTCTATTAACTCGAACGATTTATGCTTTGCGTCGACGAAACAGTCAAACAGGGGAAGTAATTTTAGAATAGTGATGACGCAAAAGCACCTTTCAAATCTATATCGATTGTGTCCAGATGTATGTAGTGAAAATGTTTAGGATTCGATGGTGTGACTACGAGACTAGGTGACTTACGAGTACATTGTGCGTAAATTGAATAAAGTTAAAGGTACAGATAATTTTCAATACAAAAAATAATAATTATGAGCACGACAAATTTACGGTAAAAGATATCAAAGTATTTCATCACTTTTATATAAAATGATTGATTTTTCATTACATACCTGTAATCTACTTTGTATTGCTCTAGCTCGTAAACGGCACAGTCGACACAAAATTGCGGGACATGTATCTTGGAGTATACGGCGGCATCGGATTTGTTCATGGTAATAAGAACAATATAACATAGTAACTACTAACGAATAGAATAAGTGAAAATACTTTCTTTTCCGATCAATAAAGTCGGTCTATACCAGACAGAAGAATTTACGATAGTGGACTAGTCTATTTCATCACGAATGGGTAGGCTAAATATAGGCAATACTACCCTCTCATAGGAGACCAACTTAAACTGACAACATTATTCCTGCCGTGTTTCATTGGTGAGTGCGAGCCTCCGGCTCAGTGACGCAAAAGCATCTCATAATCTCTCATCTCTCATATCATCTCGCACCTTCCACTTTAGTATTGGTTACCGTGCAGTATTTTCTGCATTCGCAATGACTATGATGCCCACGGGTGACCGTTTGGAGCATGATATGCTATGAGCGTTTATATAATTCAGAGGTCATGTTAAGCAGTCGGTCCCAGTTGTTATCATAAGATAGAAGTCGTGAAGCTTAGTTGAAGGCTTTCGAGCGGTTTAAAAACATCCAACGGCAAGATTACGTAGCCACAACGTGTCTTGCCTGTACCCAACCCACACTTGGCCAGCGTAGGGACGTATGGCCTTAGCAGCTCTTTCCTGAGCGGAGACCAGACCCCAGCTGTGGGACATTATGGGTTGTTGCTGATGATGGTGCCCACTACTCGTAGAACCACTTCGGCAGGTTTATTAATGTATATTGATACTAAAGAGTAATAAAACTTGCAATCAATTAATATCATGGTGAAACGATGATTTTTTTCCGAGACATAGTTGTTAAAGTAAGATTATACTAGATTATACCTACATATTTTGTTACAAAGTAAAGGCAATTACTTTAAAAGGCAGGAAACAAAGTTGAAGATTGACGTATATTATATATTAATCACACTTGATTACTATAGTTACGAGCTAAAATTGTGGTTAGTGTAGTCAGACAAATAGGTTGAGGGTGTTACTAAGCCTTTTAGCAACTATTGTTGTCTATATATGTACGACTTTTAGAATACATTTTGAGAAATACTTAACATTTGAACTGCTGCTAGTCAATTGTAGATTAAAGCTTTCTACGTAAAAAGTCCTTTGTCACTGATCAAGTCAAGCCAAATGATTCAATGATCATATAACCTACTACCTATAATAATAGTAGAATGGTAAAATTAAGATACGTACATACGAGAATTGGTGAAAGATGACATAATAACTTTTTTTTAAAAAGGCTTTAAGTAAGCGATCAGGAGCTGTTCTAGTAAAACTTTAATAATTAGTAAATGCAGTGTCATCTCATTCGACTATACATTGAATTTAATAACGTACCTTAACTAAATGTTAAAAACATTGCAGTGACAGTATCAATATTTGCCGATCTTTTGCCCTTCTTGGCATGTTGGAAGGCAGCAAAAACTCTCCATGAAGTACTACTGAAGAATTTATTTAGAGCACCACTGCAATTCTTTGAAGTAACTCCTGTTGGCAGAATCATCTCCAGGCTGTCTAAAGATGTAGATTCCGTAGATGTGGCTCTCCCTTGGCAAATAGCTACAGTAATCAACGGTTCTTTTGAGGTAAAATTTCAATTACCAATCTTCTGATGCATATCATCGATACAAATATTGCCATTTGCATGTTGTAAATAGAATCACCTTTTTTAATTCACAGGTCTTAGGAACTTTACTTGTCATAAGTTACTCAACACCCTTTTTTATGGCTGTAATAATACCTATTGGAATTTTGTATTACGCCATACAAAGGTTCTACGTGCCGACATCGAGACAGCTCATGAGGATTATGTCTGTATCCCGTTCTCCAATATTTTCACACTTTAATGAGAGCATTTTGGGTGCTACTAGTATTCGTGCTTTCGGAGTTAAGGACAGGTAAGAAATAAATAAAGAAACTCGTTAAAGATATTAAGAAGTTTGATATTAAGAACATGCTGTTACTAGTACCATTAATGTATTCTGTGCTGTTACTTGACTGTTAATACTTGCTATAGCTTATTTTATTTATTCGTGTTAAAATACTGTAATGACATACCTAATACGTACCTATATTATAATACACTTCACATATCTCATATTAAAAGATAGGTACTTTATACGTTTCTGCAGAACAGCTAACGTAGAAATTCATACTCTAGATAAAGGATTTAATTTATGTTTATAACTATTTCAGATTTATCAAAGACTCTCAAGAGAGAGTTGATTGTTATCAGTCATATACCTATCTCAGAGCAGTTGCGGATAGATGGCTCGGGGTTCGACTCCAAGTTATAGGCAGTCTTATAATATTCTTCGCTGCGTTATTCGCAGTGATCAGTCAAGAGAGTATTAATCCGGGCCACGCAGGGCTCTCCATTAGTTATACATTAGAGGTACATTTCTACTTCAGTATTTTTTTATTTTAATGTGAATTGAGATCATCATTCTAAATTTGTTTTAGATCACTCAAACCTTGGGTTATTTAGTTCAAGCTACATCAATAGTAGAAAGTGACATTGTAGCAGTGGAGCGTATGAAAGAATATGCTGAAATAGAACGAGTAAGTTATTGATGTCAGACAACCGTTATATCTTTATCTACATTTACAATAAAAATTATGTAGAGTATTATCAAAAGAAGAGAATTTACACATAGTTAACGTTTGCTTGTAGGAAGCAGAGTGGACAAAGACACCGGGACCTCACCCTTCATGGCCTGAGTCTGGGGCCGTAGAATTCGAAGCACTTACTATGGCTTATCGCAAAGGAGCTGAGCCCGCTCTACGTGACGTTACGTGTTCAATAGCACCGGGCGATAAAATTGGTATAGTTGGGCGCACCGGCGCTGGCAAATCTACACTCACTCTTGGTTTATTCAGGTATCTCTTACTACATCAAACATGACCTAAAACTTTAGTTAAGTCTCCATCAGCTAAAAACTGCTTATTGTAACTGTTTACAGAATTGTTGAAGCTACAGCAGGCCGTATTCTAATCGATGGGCTCGACATCTCTAAAATAGGACTACATCAGCTTCGTTCGCGTATTACTATCATTCCACAAGATCCTGTGCTATTCTCAGGCTCACTACGAATGAACCTAGATCCTTTCGAATCATACTTGGATGATGAAATCTGGCGTGCTCTAGAACATGCACATCTGAAACCTTACGTACTTGGTGAGTAGTAAATTATTTTTGAGCATAATCAGAACATTATGTCATATTAATGAGGTTTCTGTATCTACAGCACTATCAACAGGGCTGCAACACGAGGTTTTAGAAGGAGGTGAAAACTTATCAGTAGGACAACGACAACTTGTTTGTTTAGCAAGAGCGTTACTACGAAAAACACCTCTACTCATTTTAGACGAAGCTACTGCTGCCATTGATCTTGAAACTGACGAGCTAATCCAGGTAAATAATGGCTACCTAAATATGTATTTCTAGTTCAATATTTTATTTACATTTCCACCACTCCTATTTAGGAGTGGTGGAAATGTTAGTGACAGAGTCAGGAATGTAGTGTTAAGTGAACGATCATGTGGTGACTAATGTTTATAAGGTTATATTTCGATGACAGGGCTGATTTTGTTGCCACCACACGTGCTGCAAATGCAGAGATTGCAGCATTGATATACTTTTATGTACCTTCGGCTACCTATGGCCTGTGAATGTGTCACATCTCAGTGGTGGCATTCGGTTATTTGCGGATCAGACAGAGGTGATTTCCAAAGCAACCAATTCCAGTGATCACCCGTGTCAGCCGGTATGAGAGGCTACTATGATACATCTCGAGCCAATCCTCCATAATGCGTGCCCAAGTCAAAGCAACAAACAACCAGGGGCATATATTTAGTTTTGAGTTTGGCTCATTAAAGATATAGGTAAATAATGACGCTCATTGAATACACTACTCTTTTTCTTCCATAATTAATGTGATCGAATCAAAAAGGATTACTTATCATGTGTCTGTATGTTACAGAAAACTATAAGGTCTGAATTCTCGGCATGCACTGTGATAACCATCGCCCATCGACTTAACACCATAATGGATTCTACTAAGGTTATGGTCCTGGACAAGGGTCAACTCATTGAATACGCTCCTCCTGAGAAACTACTACAGAACAAAAATTCAATGTTTTATAGTCTAGCCAAAGACGGAGGTCTAGTGAGCTAAATATCCCTGTTCGTTGTATACGTAAATAGTGTCAGTAAATAGTTGAGAAAGGATCTAATCTCGGTGATCGATATGCCAGTACGGCCACAGTGTATTTAATCGTGTCGTAGTTAATCAAGAGGTTATTGGTGTGATGCCATGCATTGCCATTTTGATGTTAGGTATTCTTCACTCATCATAAGGTTAGGTAACTTTATAAAAGCGACTCTTTTCTGTAAGTCTATACCAGAGCATAAAAATGGAAGAACGTAAATAAACATTCAGTATTATTGTTATAATTTATTACCAAGCGTGTCTATTATTGAATAACGGGTGTTTCTTGACTTGAGTGTTTCAACATGAAATATGTATTTTTTCAGAAAATTCGTTACTCTAGAAGCATAGATATATATTTATAGAAATTTCAATTTTAATTTACATCTTTATGTAATGCTAAATAATGTGTTCTAAAGTATGTACATAGTGTTGGGTCGTTGTAATTAATCGCACAACTGAATCTCAAGGAAAATATTGAGGAAAAATATTGAGGGAGGAACGTACGTTCAAAAAGTTAATTTTATAGTGTAATGTCATTCTTGCACTGGCCTAAGTAGTAACAATTTACATAACAAGATTTATATCGGAATCAAACTTCATAAATTACACTTGTTTATCTATTCTTTTATACTAATGTTGTAAAGTAATGAGAGAGTCTAATTTGTAATAGCTACGGTCTAACCAAGTAATTAACTCCTGATAATGAAATATGTTTCCAATTTAAGTGCTTTTGGATTGATGATGTGTGATTTATTTATTTTTAATTAATGGGATCACACGAGATATATGCGATATATACGTATATATCGCAAAATTTCTATTATTAAATCCATTCTTATAAATTCCAGTGATGCTACTCACCAGGTATTGTCTTGTAAACTCAATTATATTACTGGGGGGGGGAAGTATAGAATTGCCTATGTGTACTGAAAAAGGAAGTGGCTTATTTTTTTTTTCTTTTATAATATATTGTTGACTTCGAATCGGAAGTTCTATGAACAATCAAACTTTGTATCAATCGGATTCACTTGAAACCTTATGTGTAATAAAAATGTGTACTATTTGTGATTAAATGAATAAAAACATTATTAAATGAATATTTATTTTAAAATATAATCCTAATTAAAATACTTAACCCATACTTTACCATCAGGTTACGACTTAGATCCTAACTAGAGAGAGATGATAATAAGTAAAGTAGGTACTAATGACAGATCGTAATAATAAGATGGTCATTCCTCACATTCCTCAGATCAAATAAAAAGCTAGATATGCCGCACTTAGATTTTAAAAGTGAAGACTTTTTAAGTATGTGTGAGTCACTAAAGTGCTGTCACTTTTTAAAAAATATCCCCGGAAATTGCGTAAAAATGGGTGACATGAGACCAGAAATCTGTTTTTTTTTTTTTTATATTTTATTATATATATTTAAATATAATAACGACCCCTTACAGGGCTTGGCGCTGATGCGCCCGGAGATGGCTTATATAGTCGATTTTCGCAGCAAACTCCCTTGCACAAAATGGGCAAGTGAGCTTACTGCTCTCATAATTATTGTGAATGGCGGCGAGTGGACGGGATTTATGCTCCTAGTCCTAAAATTTGCGGATTCACTTTTTCACAATCACGTGTTATTCCGGTCGCTGTGCTGCCAAACTCTCCCAGCGAGAGGGCTCTGTATTGCATCTTTTCATGTGACGCTTCAGAACATCTTTCTATCTGAAGAGTTGTCCGCCATGCTTTCGCTTGCCCTCCTCTAGCTCAGAGTAAAAGATGCGCTTCCGCCACGATGCCACGTTTAGTTGCCGACGCATCAAATATGCCTCAATGCCAGTAACATTGGTACAAAAATAAAAATTTCAAATTGAAGTATAATTTTACTTCAATTTTATAAAAGAAATAATTTTTTACCTTACTTTGACACATCATGCCACAAAAAAATGTATGGTATCCATAGTTACAAGTAATTTTAAAAGATGGCGCTAGTATTCATGAATCCGAAATGGTTTATACATATCTTTATAGCGTGCGTTACCCCAGCAAAAAAGCAAAAAAAATTGTACCTTAGAGAGATGAGAGTATAACAGAAAATTAGTGTGTTTTAAGGAGTAATTTGTTACAAATAGCAAAATTTGTGCATGTAGTAGTTTAAAAGTTATTCGACAAAAACACTTTTTGCTGGAGTAACGTTTCAAACGTTACCCCAGCAAAAAGTTTTTTTTTAAATCGTTTCAGACCCAAACGAAATACATGAACAGATAGCTTTTGTTGCCTATTAAATGTTAGCAAACAGCAAAATTTGTGTATGCTGTGGTTCTTAGGGCTTTCACCCACTGGCCACGCGCTCACGCGCGTGGGCGCGTGGCAGCAGATCACGCGCGCGGCGACGGTGGAGCAGATCTGCCCGGTCGAGCAGATTCTACCGCGCCTACGCGCCTGCCGGCTTTGTCGCCAAATTGCTGGGCGTTGTTCAATTTCGAATATAAATGTATCCGTGTCCAGATCCATCGTGAACAAGTCCTTATAGCACGAAAACAGGCGCGATACTTCGTTCAATTTCGTATATAAATGTGTTTACTGCTGCGGACCGCCACGCCTAAGCGCGCGGTGGCAGAATCTGCCCGCGGCACGCGCTCACGCGCCTGGGCGCGTGGCCAGTGTGTGAAGTCCCTTAGGCGCGTGAGCGCGTGCCGCTAGCAGATTCTGCCCCCGCGCGCTTAGGCGTGGCGGGCCGCAGCAGTAAACACATTTATATACGAAATTGAACGAAGTATCGCGCCTGTTTTCGTGCTATAAGGACTTGTTCACGATGGATCTGGACACGGATACATTTATATTCGAAATTGAACAACGCCCAGCAATTTGGCGACAGAGCCGGCAGGCGCGTAGGCGCGGTAGAATCTGCTCGAACGGGCAGATCTGCTCCACCGTCGCCGCGCGCGTGATCTGCTGCCACGCGCCCACGCGCGTAAGCGCGTGGCCAGTGTGTGAAAGCCCTAAAGTTAATGACAATTTTGCTGGGGCAATATTTTGGACTTGTCTAGAACTTGAAAATGGCTGAACGCAGAAGTTTGAAAAAAATACTTTCGATAGACCTTCATTTGCTTAAATTTGTTTAGTCATTAGTTTTTAAATTTTTTGATGAACACTGATGTAATTAAATGGTTTTGAAAATCAGAAAAAAACAGTTTTGCTAGTAAACCAGTATACTTACAATCAAATAAAAAGCTGTAACATGTAGTCATGGTTTACATTTATAATGTCTGTAAATTTGGATTAAGTAACTTTAAGCAATAAGAAGATATAAGTAAATATTATTAATTTTAAATGGTATATTTAAGTCGTCAAATACGCAGTTCCTATCACACAATGAAACGTGGCAAACTCTAACAAATTTAAGTATATTATTAACAAACAGCCCTGTAAATTTCAGCTATCAATTAAGAGTATTATAAAAGTTATATGTAAAACAAGAATGTAATAACATTCTCCTATAATCCGACCAAATTAAAAGGTAACGTAAAAGCGACCGCACCATACATTCGGCTGACATCTGAAATGAATGGTATAATTGAATATTTTGTTGGTACAGTTACGAACAAAAAAAGCTATGTCAGGGTGACAAATATATTGAACTGAGTATGATAATTTTTTTTTAAATTAAAATCAGTCTTATACACTCACAAAAGTACTGAAATGTTTAGAAAAATCACAGATAGTTGATTAATTTCAACATGTTTAGATACTAACTTGATATTTTTTTGTTTCTTTTTACAATGAATTAAATAAATATTTACAATGTCTAGTAACATTTTCTTGTAAAATTTTCCTTGCCCTTTCCTTGTAAAATGCCTTCAGTATTTTACACGCATTATTCTTTTTAAAATTACATTTGTCGCCTTCCTGTTGCTTCCATGGTGTCGCGGTGAATGTAACTTATTATTTTTCTCATAACAAGAACAAAAGAAAATGAAAAAATATAGTATACTATATGAAATTTTGTAATTTTTATATTGTTTTATAAAACACTATTCCCAACTGAGCTAATGATATTTTGGTTTGCATTAATTTGAATTCGAATGAAGCATTAAATTCTATGAAACAAAAAAATAAGTTTTTAAAATTAGTTTAAATATTTAAATTACAATCTGATAAAAATATTCTGTTGACTGTACAAAATACCAGATACTAAGCCGTTAATTTACGAAGATATGTAAATGTATGGTGCGGTCGCTTTTACGTAACTTTTTCATTTGCTCGGGTTAGAGGAGAATGTTCTTACATTCTTGTTTTACATATAACTTTTATAATATTCGTAATTGATAGCTGAAACTTACAGAATTGTTTGTTAATGATATACTTAAATTTGTTAGAGTTTGCCACGTTTCATTGTGTAATAGGAACTGCGTATTTGACGACTTAAATATACCATTTAAAATTAATAATATTTACTTATATCTTCTTATTGCTTAAAGTTACTTAATCCAAATTTACAGACATTATAAATGTAAACCATGACTACATGTTACAGCTTTTTATTTGATTGTAAGTATACTGGTTTACTAGCAAAACTGTTTTTTTCTGATTTTCAAAACCATTTAATTACATCAGTGTTCATCAAAAAATTTAAAAACTAATGACTAAACAAATTTAAGCAAATTAAGGTCTATCGAAAGTATTTTTTTCAAACTTCTGCGTTCAGCCATTTTCAAGTTCTAGACAAGTCCAAAATATTTCCCCAGCAAAATTGTCATTAACTTAAGAACCACAGCATACACAAATTTTGCTGTTTGCTAACATTTAATAGGCAACAAAAGCTATCTATTCATGTATTTCGTTTGGGTCTGAAACGATTTAAAAAAAAACTTTTTGCTGGGGTAACGTTTGAAACGTTACTCCAGCAAAAAGTGTTTTTGTCGAATAACTTTTAAACTACTACATGCACAAATTTTGCTATTTGTAACAAATTACTCCTTAAAACACACTAATTTTCTGTTATACTCTCATCTCTCTAAGGTACATTTTTTTTTGCTTTTTTGCTGGGGTAACGCACGCATCTTTATATACATAATTCTTGTGTGAGTTTGTATGTCACTGAACTTCTCTCAAACGACTGGACCGATTTTGATGAAATTTTTTGTGTGTGTTCAAGGGGATCTGGGAATGGTTTAGATTCGCAATTGGACCCGGTAGGTGGCGCTGCGATCAAGTTCTGGAATTTTAAGGTTGGGCGGTACGAAGTTCGCTGGGTCAACTAGTATTGGTATAAAATTGAAGTTTAATCCCAACAACTTTTTTTTGTGTTGTATCTGGTGGTAATTGTACTTTTGGTCGATAGAGCAGTTAACTACGCTGAATAAATGAAACCCGTCGCCGAAACTTGTAGATTTGTCGTTCTGGTGCATAAAAATTTCGGAATTTTTCACAAAGTTCAAGTTGTAGACAAAAAAAGAAAACAAAACGTTGAAATTCTATCTCCAGGCCTTTGGCCTAAATAATAATTAAAATATGATCGTTTTTGTTTTCTCGTAAGATGGTTCCTCTCATCCATATGACTTGAAGACTTAAGAAATGAAGATTTTTAATACTTGACATTGGCAGAAATAGCTGATATTATTGGGCTGTTTACCATCTCATCAAATGAAGAAGAAGATAATTAAGTAAGTAATGAGGATAACGTAATGATACTGAACAAGCAGTCAGTATAATTTCATATTTTATTAATTAATAATAATACTAATAAATACCTATGTATTTTGAACATGTAACTCACCACGCCATCTAACTTTAAACTAAGCAGAGCTTGTAGGTATTACGAAAGCAAGATTGACTAATAGAATACCACCTTGTTATATAATTACCCTAAAAACTCCACAATACATTCAAGCAGCAGCCATACCTATTCAATCAAGATACAACAAAGTACAACATGAGTACTTTTTCAACATTAATCAAAAACACTTTGGAATAATCGATTTTAAAATGAAACTTAAAATATTAGTATCATGTTATACTTTGATTGCCTTTCCGCAAGTGGGTGGTAACGCTAATATAGCTCACAATAATTCATTAATTTAATTTTAATTTATAGTGGTTTTAAGTAGGTAAAAAAATGGGGGCGCTAAAATTAATTTATTTTCAAAGTGGGCAGTAGACAAAATAAGTTTAACCGATTCAGAGGTCTCAGGTTTGGTTGCCGGGTCGAACAAAATAAATGTTTGTATGATCTGCAAATTTTATTTATAATATGTATGTATTTACGAATAAAAGTATATTTGTAATTATATGAGTTGTCTAGCACCCTTAGTACCACAGATTTCTATGATCTGTGCCTAGTACCTTCAAGCTCTGCTTAGTTAGGGACTAGATGGTGCTGTGTATCAGATGTCCGAAAGATGTATTTATTATTTATTAAACTACGATTATTTTGTACAAACATAATGTACTCTACTCGTACATATACATGATTAAAGAACCAGTAAATTAAAACCTGCTTTTTAACGATGTAAACATTTAATTTTCACCATTTGTTAACAAACATATTGTTAAAAAATAACGCGTTTCAAAAAGTGTATAAGTGATGACATCTATAGATAGCAACTAGCAATTTTACACATAATGGTCATTTTCATCTTCATCACAATCGTTACACATGTCGGGCGATCCCTGCTGGTTTACGTGCAGATACTCACGTGTATATTGATAACGGCGATAAATGTTCCCTTAACCCTTAACCCTTCCCCAAACACACATTACCACAGTTCATTACAATTAATACATTGTTTTAGCTATGAAAGCATAACAGACAGAGTTACTTTCTAATCCATATTTATATTTTAAGGGTTAATTCAGGTCAATCTTATTGTGATAAAGTATTTGTCCAATTTATACAGTGTAAAAAAAAATTCATCAACATTAGGAAAGTTAGAACTACTTTACTACTAGAACTAGATTAGTAGGTATAATATTGAATAATCTAACATATTATTACACAGATATGTACAATTTAACACGAACATATCAATCGACACCAATATGTACGAGACAATAGATCAAATGGGAAATTAGAATTACAGAATTTCTGAATAATATGAGCACCTCTTTAGTGCTACGCTTTAAGCGACCAAGGGACAAATTACGCATGGCAACATTATTGCAAGAAGAAGGAAAACTTGACACAAACCCTATACCAAGTCGTCTGCCCAGCGCACAGCCTATAAACCAGTGCCGATAATGTTTGAAAACAAAATAAATTATAGTAGGATGAAACCCATTGTAAAAGGAGGAGAATATTACAAAAATTAAGGGAAAAATAATTTACGGCGATCTGAGGTCGGGAAGGGGGAGAAAAAGGCTTATCTCGATTTCCGGTAAAACTACAAGTCCTATGGAAATAATTAAATTTTTTCAGAGGATTTGTAGTTTTGCCGGATTTCGACATAAATAGTTTTTTACCCTTGGGTAGAGGGAGGCCCCCCTACCCCTTCCCGACCTCAGATCACCCGTAAATTATTTTTCCTTCCATTTTTATAATATTCAGCTCCTTTTCCAATGGGTTTCATCCTACTGTAATTTATGTTTACTTTTTATTATTTTAAGAGGCTTCTACCCTGATCTATTAGTATAGTAGGCCAAAACCTCCTTTCGAAGAAGAGGAATATGTCCAGCAGTGAACTGCTATAGGCTGTTGGTGATAAATATGACTATATACTACATATTTCGGTATAAACAGTTTCACACAATATTTTGGCTAACGTTTGATTCAATGTTTGGACCGTCGCTTGCCGGTATTTTAACATAAGCTTTTGACCTCATATCATCATCCAAATAAATGAGAGATCAAAAACCACAGATCATAAAAACCCTATACTAAGTCGTCTGGCCAGAACGCAGCGTAGTATAGTAGATCAAAACCTCTTTTCTAGGAAGAGATCTATGTCTCTCTCTCGCGTTAAGTTTCATCAATGATCAAGAGAGATAGATGATATTTTCCAGGGAAATAAAATTCTGTGCTATTGAAACAGATCGCAGTCAGCCTTTTTGGTCGTTCACTAATTGCCAATTTATCGTAGGCTTCCAAATAAGGATTTAGTAATGTAAGTTTTCATTTAATTGTCTATTGTTCATTATATTACACCAATTGTACTTTAACCTTAATTGAAGACGTTGTTCTTTGGCACTTTTTTTCTAACAGGGCATTTGTTTATTCTTATGTTAGTCTACTAAGTGTTGTATTTGGTCTAACTTCTCTTAAAAAAAATATTTAAATCAACTAAGACGACTAAGAGATTTGGCTATACTAGTCTAGCATCTTTAGCTAGACTGTAGAACATAGAATTTACATCCTGAAGCAGTTGCTCTGGAGGGGCGTACTCAATAAGCTGACCTTTATCTAGTACCATCACTTTTGTAGAATCCAAGATGGTATTTAGCCGATGAGCAACAGTAATCACGGTGCACGATGCAAATTCAGATCTAATGGTTTTCTGTAACAAATCAAATTTAATGTAAACATTTCTATTATTTGTAATTGATAAAAATACATAATGGACATCGTTCTATTGAAGATGGACACAAAAACAGGCTTCAGTGAATGTAATCAATACGTACAGTCAATTTAGCATTCCCCGCGGCAATTAATGTAAGTCCGTGTTATACAATGGTCAATACATATTTTTTAAACCATTCAGATTCCGTTAATGGATTAAAAGTATGAAAATATTATAAAGTAATAATACCTGGATGAGTTCATCCGTCTCCAAATCCACAGCAGCGGTGGCTTCATCTAACACTAGCAATGGTGTTTTACGTAAAAGCGCCCGTGCGAGACAAACGAGTTGTCGCTGGCCCAATGATAGGTTTGCGCCACCCTCCAAAACCTCATATTGCAGCCTAGCTGGCAAACCTATGAGACACATATACTTAATTCATCAACTACGGCTCTTCTGATAAACTATTTTTTCGCTTGTTTTATTAATATAATTTCTTAGATGGATAGAAAATTATTAAATATTAAGTTCATTCGTTTGTTATACCTTGGGGAGACCATGATTAAGTATAGATGGGCCGGCTTTGCCAGTGTTTTAATATTAATATTTCCAATTACTAAAGCCATGTATCAAATTCCAAAAAATAAACAATATTTCAAAACATAGAACATAGAATAAATTATGTTAACAAAACAAGGAACCTAAAATAACCGATTCCGGTAAGTAAAGTACACTTATTTTCCATTCGATTTATGAATGTGTGCCTAGATATACTATTATATATGTAATCCATGTCGTTATTACGGTGCGGAGCTCAGTGTTGTTATGAATTTTGATATATTTCAGCATATAGCACTTTACGAGTTCTTACGATAATTCTTTACTTACTCATTACAAAAGACTTGAGATGTGCATGCTCCAGAATACTCCATATTTCATTATCCGAATAACTGTCGAATGGATCAAGGTTCATGCGCAAAGAGCCTGAGAACAACACCGGGTCCTGCGGGATGATACTGATTCGCGACCGTAACTGGTGAAGACCCATTTCGGCAATGTCCAACCCATCAATGAGGATTTGACCCGATACCGCTTCCATAATCCTACAAAAAAGGAATGTCAGACACGTCTGCAAAGGATGACGTGACACACATTAAATAAACAAACCACGTTCTACATACCTGAACAAAGCAAGTGTAAGCGTAGACTTGCCTGCGCCAGTGCGGCCAACCACTCCAATCTTGTCACCCGGCCCCACTGTGCATGTAATGTTATGTAACACTGGCTCCGCTCCATTACGGTATGACATAGTTAGACCTTTAAATTCTATCGCTCCTTGCTCTGGCCATGATGGTCTTGGACCTTTGGCCTTTATCCACTCTGCTTCCTATATTTACATCATTGTTATTTAATAGTATACAATTTAAGGTTAGGTATAGGTTACGCCTCTAAATATACCATAAACTTACTTGTTCCGTTTCAGCATATTCTTTCATTCGTTCTACTGCTACAATTTCAGTTTCTATTATTGAAGTAGCGTTTACTAAAAATCCTAATGTTTGAGTTATCTAAAACAACAAATATCAGTAAACATTCAAATGTCTCAGATCTATAATAAAATAATATCTTAGGACTAATAAAATACCTCCAATGTGTAGCTGATAGATAACCCTGCAAGTCCAGGACTGAGGCCATCCCTACTAATCACTACGAATAATGCTGCAAAGAATATAATAAGACTGCCAACAACCTGAAGCCGGACTCCCAACCATCTGTCCGCAACGAATCTCAAGTAGGAGAATGATTGAAAATAATCTATTTTACCCTGGGATTCTGCAATAAATCTAAAATTCATAACATGTTAATAAACATAGAACTGCATTTCTTACTTTAAATACGTGTTAAAACATATACAAAATAAACATCTTATCTAACATTCTTTAACTACGTGAGCCATAGTTACATTCGTTCAATTACATGTTTACTTTATGCAATAAGCTCTCATAGCCAATGGCCTTAGGTAAAAGGAAACAATAAGCCAGGGTAAGCAACTACAACTCGATCAAAACGTAGATGGGTGACCCTTTATTACCTAGTGCCTTTATTAGGTTCAAACTTTTAGTGTAGCATTGAGTGATCGAAACTTTTCCAAAGGAAAAATACTTATTTACTTATTTAGACCTACTAAGTATTTTGAATATTACCTGTCCTTTACTCCAAAAGCACGTATACTAGTACATCCCAATATGCTTTCATTAAAATGCGAGAAGATTGGCGAGCGAGCCACGGCCATAATCCTCATGAGTTGTCGAGACGTGGGCACGTAGAATCTTTGTATGCAATAGTACAATATTCCAATGGGTATTATAACAGCAGCAAACATTGGTGTTGAATAACTTATCACGAGTATTACTCCTATGACCTATAACAGTAAAAGAAAATACCTTTATATTTTTCTTTTCTTATTTTTTTCGTATCTTGCATTATATATGTATCGGCTTAAATTCTTCAGGAGTTTATTTTTAGTTAGACGTTATTTTGAGTTTGTATTTATACTATACCTACCGCGACTTATGTGGTTCTAACAATATTTTAGTATTAAATAAATTACAACAGGAACGTTACCTCAAATGTGAAGTTGATTACGTTGGCAATCTGCAGAGGCATGACGCTGTCGACAGAATCAACATCTTTGGAAAATCTCGTTATTATTCTTCCAACAGGCGTTACTTCAAAGAAATTCAAAGGTGCCCTCATCAAATTTTTCAACAGTGTTTCATGGAGAATCTTTGCTGCCTTCCAGCAGGCCAAGTACGGTAGTAGATCAGAAATCATTGATACAATCACTGTATTGATTTAAAAAAAAAATTAGAGGTCTAGACATCCTGCCAACAGCTGTTCAAGTTACGGTTAGTTACCCGTCTTAACAAATGTCCCTTTTTTGATGTACCACTAAGAGCATTTTATTCCATTCTAGGTTAGCGGTAATACTCTTCAGACAATACACGAGACATTTTTTATTTTTATTAGCTGCCAAAATGACTCTGCCCTGCCTGATGGAAAGCATGAGCAAAATCCAGAAGTGGAGGCCACCATTCTTACTGCCACAACGTACAGTGCAGCACGGTAACCCACACTATGGCGACCTAGTAAGATGCTTTTTCACGCCCATAGACATAGAAAGATTACTACTATTAAATTATACGAATAATTTAACTGTAGATTACATAAAGTACTCGCTCAGGCAAACAGGTATCGATACCGAAGAATGTAAAATATACCGACTCTGTATGTTGGTAGAATTATAAATATAAATCAATATATATATTTAAGTAGTTATATAATTAATAATATAATTAAAAATAATACACACCATGTACAAGAGCAATGCCGCCGTAAACTCCCAAATACATATCTCGTAGTTCTTTGTTCACTGTGCCATTCGAT
Organism: Phragmatobia fuliginosa; assembly: GCA_932526445.1. Taxonomy (NCBI): domain Eukaryota; kingdom Metazoa; phylum Arthropoda; class Insecta; order Lepidoptera; family Erebidae; genus Phragmatobia; species Phragmatobia fuliginosa. The sequence continues at coordinate 4,732,416 of OW052064.1, read as the reverse complement.
AACTGGGAAAAGAACTAAAGGTCAGAGCATAACGACGACTATAAATATTAAAAGTTAGAAAATCAAAAGAGTTTAAGAAGTCTTTAAAAATACTATAAGTTTTTTTCTTTATATAAGTATCCACCAGAGGTAAATTTAAGAAAGTGAAAACAAACCATATTTTTGTCGTTGGACCAACGAACAAGCCAGAAGTTTGCACCAATTTGTAAAGCGTGTATCAAACCGTAAATCAAAGGAGTTCCCACTACTGCAAGCATGCCAATATTTAACAAATAATGCTTGTAGACTGTCCACTTTACCTACGGATAAAACACGAAAATAATAATAATGATTTTAACTGACTTCAAAAAAAAGAAGGATAGTCTCAATTCGTCGGACTCTTTTTTTTATGTATGTACAGCGATAATTTCGTCGTTTGTGAACCGATTTCAAAAATTATTTTTGCATTGGAATGGGCGTAGCTTACAGGTGGTCCCATCGTCACCATATCGGGATCTGATGATGGGATCCCAAGAAAATCGAGGGAACTCCTCAAATATCATGTGCACAATTGTCGCGAATTGGGTACTCGGAATAGTTTTTCTTTGAAGTCGGTTCCTTTTTTGTTGAAATTATGCTTGTTAAATACTACGAACACTTTCGATGATATCTGCCTTAAATATGTTAAATGCTTCTTTCTTAATAATTTCAAAAATAACAATTACACTAAACCATAAACTATAAATTATTGACTGTAAAAATACATCGCAACATACTAGCAGAAACTTTGCATTACGATAAATTTATCGTGTCAAAGTTTAAAAATAATAATATTAATATTGTTAAACTCGCTAGAAATAAGGCTCCGATTAGGTGAAATTTAGTAAAGAACATTACCTAATGTAATGTACTCTATAACTCTGTTATTTCTGCCTATCTGCTTATAAGTTTATAAAGCTATTACTGCCAAACCGTTATACCGATTCGCATGAATCTATCTCGGTATAGAGATAGATTGAACCTTGGAGATAAACATAGGCTCTTTTGTCACGATAACCGACATATACTCAAGCGGAGCCGCGGGCCAAAGCAAGAACTATACAAATATAGAAAACCATTATATAAGTTTATAGAAAACCATTTTCTACCCTCTAAACAGATAGTTTGCAAGTCAGAAAATACGCATCAATAACGTACTTATGTGTATTTTAAATATTGCAAATGACCTTTTCAGAGATAGAAAAGGTTTTTGCTTAAACTAAACACTAAAAATGTATCCTACTTCTACAAGCTATTTAATAACATTTGCCTCAGATTAGAAAACAAAGCCAGATGTAACGTACAGAAAACGAAAGTGTAGCTACTAAAGCTAATATGAATTAAAAAGCGAATACAATCTCGCGGCAGTGTTTGACAGACCGCTGTACTGTATTTACGTCGTGGGTGATTCTTGATTTTAATTTTCAATCATTGTAAAAGTAGTTCCCAAAATGAACAAACAAGATAGAATGACCTTTCACAGTTAAATAAAGATTATTTGACTGTTTTTATTATTTATTTACTCGAAAAATACACGGTCGTGTCGGAACGCAAAATCTTAGTTCGTCTGTGATACCAGTTTTTTGGAGATTTTATTTACTTGAATTAAGGCAAAATAGGTACTTGTAGATTCAGCCAATAGTGAATCTCATTACTATATTCTTTAACGTTGGTGATACATTTATTTCTAATTATTTTTACCTACATCTGAACAATTTGGAGACGATTCTACAAATTATTTTTCCGTGTCTTGATGTACTTTACGTCTTTGTTTTGTACTTCACCTCACATTTTAATTGTACATAATGATCGATTATACGACCAATTAAACTTCATTTAATAAAGTAAATAATAATAACAATAAGGACATCCGAAACCTGGTCCCATGTTAATGAAAACCGGAACCGACGGCTTAACGACGGCCAAACTTCCAAACTCCGGGATGCTATTAGGTATTTCCTAAGAAAACCCCCAAAAACACGTTTTGGCTCCACTCTGGATTTGAACCCGAGACCTCTTGACTAGCAGTCGCATACGCTATCCACTAGACCAACGAGGCAGTTTTACCGCCTCATGAATTTTATAGCATGCCGACAGATATTATCTTACGCGACGAATGACATTAGAATGACTCATCAACAAAGTTAATTTAGTAAAGTTAAAAATAGAAATCTATTTAATGGTGCGATAGCACTATATCGCAAAAGAGAAAGGAATTTTCGACATTCCGACGCCGTTTAGTGTTTAAATTTAGCAATAAAACAGTGCAAAATATGTGTTACTTCTTCTTCTCAATTTAAGGGTCAGTCCCTTGTCGGTGGAGCACTCGCCACTCCTGCCTATTTTCCGCAATCCGTTTGACCTCTTGATAGGCCACTACTCCTACTGTCTCCTTTACTTGTTGTATGTATGTCAATCTAGGCCTTCCGCGTTTTCTTCTACCTTTTATCTTTCCTTCTAAAATGGTTTTAAAAAGGTTGTCGTGTCTTATCAAATGGCCAACCATTTTGCCTTTTCTGTTGTCAACAGTATTCAGAAGTCTAATTTCTTCGTCAACCACTAGTAGGACTTCCTCGTTGGATTTTTTCTCTATCCAACGGATGTTCATCATCCGCCTCCAGCACCACATTTCAAATGCTGCCAACTTATCTCTGTCTCTTTGAGTCAGCCTCCACGTTTCGCAGCCATAAAGCGCAATGCTCCAAATATAGGTTTTGATGAGCTGTTTTTTTATGTTTATGTTAATCTTTGCCTTAAATGGATGTTTTTTGCGGTTGTAGGCTTGTTTCGCGATTGCTATCCTCTCTACTATGTCCGGAGAACATCTCGAGTCCTGTGTTATTCGGCTACCTAGATACTTAAAGCTTTCTACCTGTTTTATGTAATTGTTGTTAATTTCAATATGGCGGGCTATGGATTGAGATTTGGAGGTAATTAGAATTTTGGTTTTATTGCAGTTTATACTTAATCCATAGTCTTCAAAAGTACTATTCATTATTGTTAGCAGTTGTTCTAAATTGCTCGTGGTATATAATTCTAAGGAGAGGCCTATCTCCAGCAGTGGACTGTTGAAGGCTGTTGATGATGTAGTTTAATGATATTTCTTCATGTAGAATAATCAGTTTCTTTTACAATATTAAAAAATCGGTCAAGTATCAGGCCACGCATAGAAAACGTAAGTTTTCCTGATAAAAGCGTATTTTAAAATCTATGCCTCTGTATCTCCAAAACTAACACAGTTATGTAATCCGTTATAGTTTTCCCTTATAGTTCGTCACATGTTCTACCCCATCATGAATTTTTCCAGATTTTGTGAGAACGCTGTTTAGCTTTTATATTATATAAGAGGGGGGGGGCGCCCAATTCTTACAAAAAAAATTCCTTTAAAGTTGAATAACTCGCAAATGGATATCTAAATTAAAGAGTTGTCTTGGAAACCTCTCAATTTTAAAAGACCTACATAATGATATCCTATACGATGGGGTGGGCGCGAGAAAATAAAACATCCCCATATTACGTGTAGGTTTTTTCTGTTTCTGGTATCATTACACGCACACGCATGCACGTATTCATAATTTCATAGTGTTGCTGCTGGCTACCACGCACACATAAATAAAAAACGGCATCAGTCATCACTATTTTCGTTGCGTACGTTCTATCTGGATTTCATTTTATAATCTGAGTCTATAATCTGAGACTCATATTAAGAGGCCGGCGTACGACACTTGAAACTGCAAGTTGATATTTGTTCGTAAAATATTGCTGTCTCTGTTTGACAAAATACAACGTAGATACGAGTGCACCGCTGTATGTGTGTATGTGGATTGACATTCATTCGTAGTAATTCGGACTCTCTCGTAGAAGGTTCGGCTATCATTATTTGACTGACACGAATCACACACACATTGAAATATTTTTTGATGCGATAGCACTACTAAGGGCCACCGCAGACTAGCTACTTTTAGCATCGGCGATCGGCAACTAGTCGCTTTTTAGAAGCTAAATACGGCGACCGAACGCTCCACACCGCACACTTAAAAACGCCAAACGCGGCGATCGAGTCGCTTTTTAGAAGCGCGACACAGCAGCTGAACGCTACTCTCCGCACTATTTCGGATGCCGGTAGCAGCGACTTGGCATCTGAGCAGTCGCTAAAACGCGCGTTTCCGATACCGCGATCGAACGCAGGAAGTCGCTAAAACGCGATGCAGCATCGATGCAGTCGCCAAATCGCCGATCGCCGATGCTAAAAGTAGCTAGTGTGCGGTGGCCCTAATTGCTTGAAATTTGTGAAAATATGGATGTGTTTCGTAATATCGAAAATCATGAATGAAAACTCAATATTTTTTCGATTTATTTTGTGTAAGTAGTAGCATAATAATATGAGATATGTTATTGATGAAACAATATTAGAAATATTTTTGTTTTTAAGACAGAAAAAAACAAAATGAAAACATGACATTTACAATGTAAAATATGTAAAATTTAATTTGATTATATTTTATTCTAGATTAGTTTATTTTTAAAAATAAAGACGTTATAACCTAAATAAATACAGACTAAGTCCGAATATCAACATATCATCCTGGAAATATGTTTATACTGCAAATGATCTTGGTATACCGTTTCTATGGACAATTCAGCCTCCGGGGGCCCCTTAAATGTGGTAACCCAATATTGTCTTTAAAATTAAATTAAACTTACACTGCCGAACCCCGCTTTCTCTGCTTCAATAAGTTGATCATATTCGTTTTCGGCATCATTTTCGTCCTCATTCTCCTTCTTTAGCTTTTGTTTATAATCTGTTAAAAGCACCAAATTTTTATTGTTAAATTTATGTGAGAAGACAGCCTTGTTTACGTGATAGGTAATCTTTTGGTACTCATAATAAAGTTTCTAATTGTTACTGACTGAATGTGTGGAAATCTCGTGAAATATTTTTTATTTAACTTTTGATAAAACTTTACGGTAAAAAAACATTGGGCTTTATAATAAAAACTGAATTCAAGAAGAGCATTCATTAGTTATAGCCTCTCTAATATATAGTTTCATTCATTATTTTTAAACTCATTTGCGATACTTATTTAATTCAAAGCTTGCCAGTATATTTAGAGGCCCTGACCGCCCTATAAGATAACCAGCCCCCCCCCCCATTTTTCTTTTTTTTCCGGAAATCCTCTCGGATACAACTCGCTCGTGGTTATGACTTATGTCGGACTCGAACCGACCAAAACCGCACGCCGTCTAACCAGCCCCCCCCCCCTTTTTTTTTTTTTTTTTTTTTTTTCTGTGCGGAAATCCCCTCGGATACCACCAGTTGGTGGTTATGTCGGACTTGAACCGACCAAAACCGCACACCGTCTTAGGTACCAATGGCCGGAGAACCAGGTGTACCCTAGGAAGGAAATCCCTGGAACCCCGAATTACCTCGGGCCGTCTACCTACGGCTAGTAGATGACCCTCTTCATAATAAAAGCGCATGGCGCATCCACCCCGGCCTGCTTCTGCTAGGGTGACAGATTGCCTCACCTGTCACCCCCAGGCTAGCGCTTATGGAGGACGGAGATCGTTCTGCGACCTCCGGCGCCTGAGTCGTCTGCGGTACCGGGCCCGTTCCCGGACCCGGCGGACCGGGAGAGCTCTAAGCCTCTCCCGGTCCCGCTCCGCCATCTCCTTCGCCAGCATAACTTGCTCGCAGAAGGAAACGGCGGAGTTCCACGCGCTCTCGCTCCGCACCATGGCCGCAATCATGTTGCCGAGCGAGAGAATACCCACTCCGATGGCCGTCGCGAGGTCTCCCCTCTGCGCCGCCCACGCTGGGCATTCAGCCAGCGTATGGAGCGATGTATCCACGGTCTGGCCATCGCAGTGGTGGCACTCAGGCGTTGGCTCTTTTCCGATTAGACACAGGTGATCTCCGAAGCATCCCTTCCCAGTGATCACCTGTGTCAATAAATCAAGAAAATTGATAAATAGAATAGATAATGGAGAACGAAAACGTTTGAAACTTGGCTAGAGTGAAAGGGCGAGGGCTAACGTGCTCTCCAAGGCACGGGCAAGAAACACCGCCAAACGATCATACTCCGGGCTGTTATTAGGAATTTCTTGTAATAAAATACCAAAAACATTTTTTTTTTAACTTTTTTGGAACTTACCGGAACCACTTCTTTGAGATTTAAAATCTACAGATGACAACGACTCAATCAATTGTTCTTCACTTTGTAGGTTTGAAGCAAGTTCGTCGTTGGCGTCCGGAACTAAAAAACGTCATTTATATCACATGTATGTATTGTGGTAGAAGACTTTGGTGTTTTCAACTTTATAAAGATTTGTATTGGATATTATAAATGCTACCGGTAATCTGTATAATCCGGCACTCTATATAATGCCTAGGCAATGTATGTATATAATACCTAAAACGTGTAGGTAATATATGAAATTCTTACTATTATGTTATTTGTGTCCGTTTCGTGTATGTTTGTAAAGTCCCCTGCAACACAGTAATGTATATTTCTGATGCAGGATTTGTCTTTTGAAGAAAAATAAATAAATAAAGCATTTTTTTTAATTGAACGGATGCAGACAAAAATGTTTCGTTTGCCTCTAGTTACATTAAAATTTAACATTACATTACATTGATAAATAAAAAACTGCATATTTTTACTCGTATGACATACATTGCCGGGACATATGGACATATGGACATTACATACATTGCCGGGACTCCCCAGGCATTGTATACATTGCCTAGGTATTCTTAGAATACCTGAATTATATAGAGTGCTGGTAACACATAAATTGGTTGTATTCTTTTCTGTTTTTTTATCCGGCATTAACTACAAAAGCCATAAAGTCACGTACTAATACAATATTAAATAAATTTAGGTCGTTCTCTTCGGAAAATACATAAATTCTTTTCTCTATACTAATTCGGAGCAGGTACATTATACAATTTTTATAGATAACTAAAACGAGAACTGAAAACAAAGTGGCAACATAGTATTAAAGTTTACAAAACTTTATATATAATACACCATAGCGTAGTGCGGCATTAACAAAAGGAATCATCTTTAATTACAGTATTACAACCAGTGTTGGGCAAAATATAACTACTGATTACTAACTACAATTACATAAAGTAGTTAGTAATGATAACTACAAGATAAAAAAAAGGGGCCAAGTGCGAGTCAGACTCGCCCATGAAGGGAACCCTTCAGGTATCAGCAAGTAACATCATATAAAAGTTCTTGTAGTTCGTTGTAACTTTGATCGATGTTTTTATAATAGTGTATTGAATGAATGAAAGGTAAATTGCGGTTTACGATTTATGACGTATTACAAAAAAACTACTTACTAGATCTCGTTCAATCCAATTTTCGTTGGTATTTTATATGTAATGTACAACATATATTTTTTTTAGTTTTATGACTCTCTTATTTTAGAAGTTACAGGGGGGGGACACATATTTCCACTTTGGAAGTGTCTCTCGCGCAAACTATTCAGTTTAGAAAAAAATGATATTAGAAACCTCAACATCATTTTTGAAGACCTATCTATAGATACCCCACATGTATGGGTTTGTTGACAAAAAAGTTTTTTGAGCTTCAGTTCCAAGTATGGAGACCCCAAAACGTGTTGTTTTTTTTCTATTTTTATGTAAAAATCTTAATGCGGTTCACAGATTACATCTACTTACCAAGTTTCAATAGTAAAGTTTTTATGGTTTCGGAAAAAAATGGCTGTGACATACGGACGGATAGACAGACAGACAGACAGACATGACCAATCTATAAGGGTTCCGTTTTTTGCCATTTGGCTACGGAACCCTAAAAAGTAATCTCAACAATTACTTAAGCATTTCGAATACTAACTACAAATTCTAGCTGCAATCACAATTACTTGATTACTTTTACTGATTTGGCTTTTTTTGCTGGCACGTTTGAGTTATTAGTTTATTTAAAGTATCTATAATTGGTTTTGGAAAAGGAATATAATTCAAGAAAAATCGTTGATCAAATTATAACATTTTACCTATATACCAACAAAATGTAGTCAAGCACATGTAATTATCTACAAGTTGTTATGATACAAGAAGTTCTAATAATTATGTAATCCCTACTAATATTATAAATGTGAAAGTAACTCTGTCTGTCTGTCTGTTACACTTTCACGCCTAAACCACTGAACCGATTTTGATGAAATTTGGTATGAAGATAGAACTGAACTTGGGAAAGGACATAGGATACTTTTTATTGCGAAAATTAAGGTAGAAGGGTTTGAAATAGGGGAAGAAAGTTTGTGTCGAAGTTCCTTATCAGCAAACATAAAATCATGTAAGATTGTTTAATCTACCCTTACCGTATCGCGCTATATAAACGAATTCCACGCGGGCGAAGCCGCGGGCGGAAAGCTAGTATCTACATATAATCTATAACGACATGGAATCATAACTACATGCAGTTAAATACTTGTAACCTGATTACAAAAAGTAGTTAACTACGGCCTACACTGAATAAGACCTTTTTAGAGTTCCGTTTCCAAATGGCAAAAAACGAAACCCTTATAGATTCGTCATGTCTGTCTGTCTGTCTGTCTGGCCGTCCGTATGTCACAGCCACTTTTTCCGAAACTATAACATCTATACTGGTCAGTAGATGTATTCTGTGAACCGCATTAATATTTTTACACAAAAATAGAAAAAAAGCAATAAGTCTCCATACTTTGAACTGAAACTCAAACATTTTTTTTTCATCAAAACCATACGTGTTTACCATCTATGGATAGATCTTCGAAAATAGTATTGAGGTTTTTAATAACATTTTTTCCTAAACTGAATAGTTTTCGCGAGACACACTTCCAAAGTGGTAAAATGTGTGTGTGTGTGTGTCCCCCCCCTGTAACTTCTAAAATATGAAAATCATAAAACTAAAAAAAATATATGATGTACATTACCATGCAAACTTCCAACTTGTTTGAACGAGATTTAGTAAATAGTTTTTTTTTTAATACGTCATAAATCATAAACTGCAATTTACATTTCTTTCAATCAAAACACTATTATTAAAACATCGATGAAAGTAACAACTAACTACAAAAACTTATATATGATGTTACTTGCTGCTACGGAACCCTTCATGGGCGAGTCCAACTCGCACTTGGCCGCTTTTTTTAAGGTAAACCGATAGTCGATACCAAGCCTCAACTACAATATCATACTTAAATAGATAGTTACAAAACTCACTTTTGTCCGTCTGCTCGGCTTCGTTCAAATGATGCAACAAGAAATCGGCGAAAGCACCTTTTTTCTCAAGCAGCTCGTGATATTTACCAGATTCACAAATTTGCCCGTCTTGAAGTACCAAAACTAAATCTGTCTGCGCCAAGTATGAGAGGTTATGCGTCACCCATAAACGCGTTTTATTTTTTAATACTCCGTTTGGTCCAATTACCTACACACATAAAATCAAATTATTAAGCTTCATAATTGTCTCTAAAATATGTATTGGCAGTACCCTAAAATTTACAATAAATCATGTACTATTTATTCATCATTCGAATTTTTTTTTTTTTTTTTTTTTTTTATATTTAAGCCTGCCAAAGTGACTCTACTCTGCCTGATGGAAAGCATGAGTAGAATCCAGGAGTAGGGGTCACCATGCTTATTGTGAGGGTAGGCAATGTAGCATGGTGACCCCTACCATGGCAGCTTGGTTAGATTATTCTGCATCATTCTCCCGGCCTTTGAAGGGCGGGAGAATGATGCAGAATGATTGGGCCCCCGGTCTCACACTCACCAACGAAATACGACACCAAGAATGCTGTCATTATTAGGATGGTCTTCTGTGTGAGGGTAGTACTGGCCGGGTCGAGCCGGCCCATTCGTGCTCAAATCAGCGTGGCTCTACTACCTACAAAAAAATAACTAAGGGTGCCTGATTTACACATTTTTAAAGGGTTAAAGGTTTCTCAGTCACCCTTAATGGTACATGGATTTAAAATCGTATCCAACAGATCATTGTTATGTTTACGTTTTCCAAGGAAGCACATTTTACAAGTTAAGCCTCGATAACCAACAAAGTCATCTAATCCGTTATAGTTTTCCTTTAAAGTTATATGGACCACCATCAGGAATTTTTCCAGATTTTTTGAGCCAGCCATTCAGCTTTTAGAGGGGCCCTGTTTTTACAAAAATTGCCATTTAAAGTGGAATTTCTCGCAAACGGATACCTGCATAAAAAATCTTCTTAGAAACTCTTCATTGTTTTTAAAAGACCTATATAATGATACCCTACATACGAGAAAAAAAATCATCCCCACTTTTACACTAAGTAGGAGAGGTAGCCCCAAATGAAAACATTTTTCATAATTTTATTGTAGCACTTTGTCGACGTAATTACAATACATATTCATGCAGAGTTTCATATTTCTAGCACTTACTGTTTGGATGATAAGTCGAGGACGGACTGACGACGGACATGACGAATCTATAAGGGTTCCGAGTCATAAACTTCGGAACCCTAAAAACATTAATCGATACATTGTACATAAATACAGTATATAAATATTGATGATACATTATATATAAATACAGTACAAATACCGTAAAAAACCGGTGTTTTTCTTACATATTTTAAATTCTTAACATTTATGTGGGCTTAATGTATCTGTGGGCAAATATAAAATGCTATTTATGATTATCCATAGCTTTAAGTAATTGAGTTATTATGATTTGTAATGTAAAGCTATTGTTTGTAAGCATTGCAAAGGACATCTATTTGAATATGGTTACGAGTTACCTCAGTTGATCAATCATAATGTAGAAATATTGTCTTCTATTGTTCTTGCGGATTAAGAACATTGACTGTCGTCAATACTACCCCTCTTACGAAGCCTACATATACGGGAGACTTACCTTGTCAAAAAGATGTTTTCCGACATGTGAATCTACGGCGCTGAGAGGATCATCCAAGAAATAGTTGTCAGCATCATAATAAACAGCGCGTGCTAATGACATGCGTTGCTTCTGACCACCAGACAAATTTATACCTACAATAACATAAATTAACATTGTTATAGTATAAAATATTAGGAATCTCTTTGATCATAATTATTTTCTTTATTCATCAATCGTGAATAAAAAATAATGAACAAAATAATTCAGTCGATTAAGTGCGGAATTATTTGATTAGTGAAACGATTATGCTGCTGTCTGGCAGCGTTTAGTACTATTTTGTTTTCACCATATCATTTAAAAATTCGATCAAGGTTATCTTCTTTTTTTTAAATATATTAACCCACGTATCGGGTGTCAGAGTCGGACCAACTAAAATTCAACGGCGTGCCACTCCTCGAAACTGGAGGAATCCGGGAATTACTGTTATTAAGACATCCGAATCAATCCTTGTGAAGGACTCTTAATTTAGGTTACATGGTGACGTATAGCACACGCGACCGTTGCCTCCATACAGCTAGCCACTGAAGCCAATGTAGGTGAAAACCCGTCCTGTCTATTCCCTGACTATTCGGCGGTCAGGGAATCGGAGCTAGGGACACCAACCTCGCTCTCCCAGTGATCCTCACCTCACCTTGCTCGTACTGCAGTAACCCTGTGTCACAGAGCCAACGGGATATTTTCATATCATCGGCATAAAGTGAACAATCCAATATTGCATCTGTCTGTTTGAATATGTCATTATGAAAAGCAGGAGTAGGATCGGCCCAACTCATATTGATGATTTACTTGATGTTGCATTTTATAAAATAGGATTTGGTGACCAACATTGTTAAATATTTCTCTCTCTCGAATGCCTAGAAACAAATCTCTTATTTCGAACACAGTAAAAACTTTTTTTACTTTCTTACCTTTTTCACCTATTTCTGTTTGATCACCGCCAGGAAGAATAGTCAAATCAGTATTTAAGGCACACGCTTCCAAAATGTTATTGTATTTAGATTTATTAAACGGTTTATTAAACAAAATATTATTTTGTACAGTAGCGTTTTGTATCCAGGCTTGCTGAGAAACATATGCTGTTTCACCTAAAAATGTTTAACGAATTAATATGCAAAAATCTTTTTTATAGCAAAAAGATCTTGTCAAAACTGAGAAGTATGCAAAGGAAATTGTTTCACGCCAAAAATAGATTTACCTTTAACATTGACACGCCCTGAGACTTTATCCATTTCTCCAAGAATTGCACAGAGGAGTGAGCTTTTACCAGAGCCAACTGGACCTACCACGGCTACTAGCGATCCTTCAGGTACATGTATATTCAAATCCTTTAATACTGGTCTCTCATCTGGACCCCAAGAAAAGTGACCATTTTCCACTAGAATCTGATCGGCTGCAATTGGTATTACAAGATGTTTCAATGTTTAAAGTGTTTTCATAAAAGAATTAACTACTAAATACAGTGCAACCTCAATATAACAAATCCGATGGAACTCGTAAATATTCATTATATCAAGTAATTCGTTAAACTGAGGTTTGTTATATTGAGATAATGTTGGTCTAAAATTTGTTATAAAGAGGTAATAAAATATTTTTATTCTACTGTTTACAGGCAAACCACTTTCTTCCGAAAACATATCTTTAAATTTTAAAATTGTAGTCAATGTACTAGCGGGAATCCTGAACTTATCAGCTATGTCCAATTTTTTCGTCGTAGGATTTTTGTCATCATAATTAATGACTTTTCGCTTTTAAGGAATGCGACTGATAAGGAACACCTTTTACGTTTCTGAGTCATTGCAACTAGAATATTCAACAACAGTGACGAGCAGCACTGTTAACACTACTTTCCAACAAACGACTTCGATTGTTTTACGAAAAAAACGTGTTAAAAAATCTGTCGTCACTGAATCGCATACTATGGGATTAAGGGATCACCCTTCAATATCAATTGGTGCGAACGTTATATATCTGAGGTTTTGAGTTGACAAAATTCGTTAATTAGAGGTATTTACACATTTTTTTAAAGCTGAAAATTCGTTTTAAAGAGTTTGTTCGTGAAAATAAATCGTAATGTAAAGGCATTATTTACATTGACTCTTATGGACAATTCAAGGGGATTACGAAAAATTTGTTAAATCGAAGAATTCGTTAATTTGGGGTTCGCTATACTAAGAATGCACTGTAACTACTATTAACTATATGTGCACTAAATTTCATTTAAATCGATTTAGTAGTTTTTGCCTGAAAGCAGTATAGACAGACAGACAGAGTTAGATTCTCATTTAAATTATTAGTAAGGATAAGTAACGAAGTAAGTAAGTTCATTCAATTACTTACATTCATTAGGATTGTGTTCTATCATACTTGTGTCTAATTCATCAGAATTCATGAATTTATTCAATCTCTTGATGCTTACACAAAGCTGTAATCAAGTAAATAAAATTATACGTCACATGTCTAAAACAATTATACCATAATATAACATTATTTTGTCGTTGGTCTAGTGGTTACCGTATACGACTGCTAATAATGAGGTCTCGGGTTCAAATCCCGAAAAAGTGTTTTTGGGTTTTTCTTAGGAAATTCCTAATAGCAGCCCGGAGTTTGAAATTTTGACGGTTATTCACGCCCGTGCCACGGAGAGCACGTAAAGCCGTCGGTCCCGGTTGTCATGAACATCTATTTCAATCGTTATTGGGAAGTCAGTGCCCTCAAATATACTGACAACTAGTTCAATCTTCGAATTTCAATTCTCCCTTAGGGTTGCGGAGGTCCAATGCCAGTCCGGTTGAACTAGTACCTAGCCGACCCCAAATAAACTTGGAAATAAAGGCTAGGAAGATAATAACATTGTTTTGTACGTCATGTTACCGACCTGTATAGCGTTAGACAATACATTAGGTAATATTGTCATAGGATAACGAAGTATATTGAAAAGAGACAAGGCTACAAATGCCTTCTTGGAATCCAGAACTTCTGTATCATTTATCAATACGTAACAGCCAAAAGTCATGAGTGATACCTGTTAAACAGACAAATTTTTTATATTATTGGTTTCTCTTCCAGAAATAAAATAACGGATAACAATATTAAGAGTAACTTACCAGAAACGGTGTGGAAAACCATAAAAATGCAGTAATAGAATTAAAGTAGACTAACTTTTTTAAAATACTCAATTCTTTATTTCTTATTTTAAGAAGATGTTCTTGAAAACTAGTCTCCCAGGCATACATTTTAAGTACCTAGAAAAAAAAGTAATTTTAACCATCAGCTTTAAATATAATTTTAACAAAAAGGAACCGACTTCAATGAAAAACTATTCTGAGTACCCAAATCGCGACATTGTGCCTATGATATTTGAGGAGTTCCCTCGATTTCCTTGGGATCCCATGATCAGATCCCGATATGGTGACGATGGGACCACCTGTAAGCTACGCCCATTCCAATGCAAAAAGAATTTTTGAAATCGGTTCATAAACGACGAAATTATCGCTGAACATACATAAAAAAAAAAAAAAAAAAAAAAAAAAGATTCCGACGAATTGATAACCTCCTCCTTTTTTTTGAAGTCGGTTAAAAAGTTTATAAAATAGGTATTTAATCTAGTTGTCTTACCTTCATACCATTGAGTACTTCAGTCATAAGCTTTATTCTTTCGTCTTTATGACTCATGATCTTTGCCTGGAATTTTTCTTGTATACCAGCAAAAAAGCCATTGACTGGTGTAAGACAGATAATAACTACAAGACCAGCCAGAACTGATATTCCCAAAACGTTCCACAAGAAATACATGGCCAAAGCTATTTGTAAAGGAGCTGACCATATTAAATGCATTAGTGTTAAATCGGTAAACCTGTAGTGAGGAAACGACCATTTTTTATGAATTTCACATTCAACTCGTAATTTTTCTACTAATTTGTAGTACATATGGTACATTTGTATTGCCTAGTATAAAGTGACTTAGATATCAATAGTTATAAAGCATTATCTTTTTCAAAATTTAGAAAAACGTAATGTTAGGATGATGATAATTGTATTTTTCAACTATAGGTGTTCGTGGTTAAAAAAGTAAGTCGCATCGAGTCAATAGCAGTCGACCAATGACACCCCGAGGGTAGGGAGACGGGAGAAGTTTCATAAGAAGGGTCAATACTTTGTGATAAATCTTATTAATCCTCCTAGCCATTATTTCAAAGTTTATTTGGGGTCGGAATTTCGGTTGAATTTCCTAACAAAATCCCAAAAACACTTTTTGGCCCGACTCGGGATTTGAACCCGAGACCTCTTGATTAGCAGTCGCATACGCTAACCACTAGACCAACGAGGCAGTATAATCTTATTATCAACCGCATTTTTTTAATTTTACCTTAACTTTTTTTAATTTTATGAACCATTAGATTCTTTGGTAAGTCTTAATTTACGCCTTACCTGGTGACGTCAGTAGACATTAAGTTCATAATTTCTCCAACGGTGTGTTTCTTTCTAGCTTTGTTAGTCAAATTTAAGGCTTTTTTAAATATCATGCTACTTAAGGCACAATTGATTTTAACACCAACTTTAGAAGTCATTATCATATTTTGGCCCAAAAACACAGTTTGTAAAGAAGCACACACCAACATACCAACGGCATAAAGGTATCCTCTCCACACTGGCTCATTACTTGCAACGAAGCCTACAAGTAATCTGTAATAATAATAATATACACATTGCATAAGATCCGTAAATTTTTCTTTAGAAGTATTGATAAATGTATTGTGTAATAATTGAATTAAAATTAGTCGCGGCTGTTGTTATACCTTCACAACAATAACAACGAGACGCCATGGGGCGAAGTTAGTCTATAATGGTAGCTTAAGTTACTCCCAGTGAAAGTAAGATTTCTGTCAGTGAAAGGCCCGTCAAAATCGGTCTGGTCATTCCATATATTAACCGGAACAGACAGACAGGCATAAAAAAATTGTAAAACTTATTTTTATTAAACTTCCATATCTTTGATAGACACTCAAAAGGAATCTGCTAATTTAAAATTACAAATAGACACTAACTTTGATTGTTTTTAAACATGTGCATACTTATTACGGTAGATGTTATCGCATTATACGTCATTATAATGACATTAACCAAATATGATGATAACTGCATATTTAAATGCAATAGACTGACCTTAAGTTAAAGTATGTACACAAATAAAATATCAGTTATATCGTAGGGATACTCGTTAAAAATATAGTAGGATCATAAGTAGGTTTTACTAATAGATAAGTATCTAAATACTCGTATTTTTTACAATCGAATTTAAGGTAACTTTAATCACAATCCAAACCTTAGTAATACTGGCGCTGCAAATAATAGCAAATCGTTGCATAACTTTAAAACCATAGCAACGAAAA
Source organism: Phragmatobia fuliginosa (assembly GCA_932526445.1). Lineage (NCBI taxonomy): Eukaryota > Metazoa > Arthropoda > Insecta > Lepidoptera > Erebidae > Phragmatobia > Phragmatobia fuliginosa. Next base: position 4,716,054 of record OW052064.1, on the reverse strand, counting down.
ATTGTCCACCGAAAGCTCTGATCAAGACAGGAAATATAGAAACTATTTTTTTCTCGTTTTCATCGCCTTTTAACGGCGATGTTTCTAAGCTCGATGATTCTTCTGTCGTTCTGGAAATTAATAAACTTTTTAAAAGTTTAGTACTTTTTAAGTCAGTCACATAAAGATGTTAAACTGAATAATAATCAATGAATATCGATAAATCAAAGTTCATGTGTTCAGAAGACACCGAACGCAAATGTACTCACGGTTCGCGTTTTTTCAACGCTTGCTTCCAATATTTATCAAATGTTGGAACAGATTCCTTTGAAAGTAATTTAGGACTCAAAGAATACAAATCATCTTCAGTCAAAGTTCTTCTATACCCGGTTATAGCTACCGGGTCAAACCAACTAAACGTAAGGCGGCTAGGGACCCCAGATGCGTCTTCTGGGGATTTTCTCTGTTGGACAATAAAATATGTAAAGCCATAACATTCAATCAGATAAGTTTTATTACATACGCAACTGTACTGCCTACCCAGTAATAAATTGTAGAGGTATTACAATCATGATTGATTGTAATGCCTCTACAATCACGGGCCTTATTAATCGCTCTGTTCCTTATTTCTGAGACGAGCAGTGCGACCACTATGAAATGTATTATTTAAATTATATTGAAGTAAAATGTACTAAAATGACAATTTACCTTATCGTAAACGTAGGGTGTATCAATTGGAGGCAAATCAGCGAAACAATTCATAACAAACATTATTATGACTAGAAAATAATACACTATATAACTTGAAAAATTATACAGGTCAATGCTGCTCGCAGATGCTTTATACTTCGATATTTCGGTTCTCAGCTGAGGTAAGCCCGCCAAAATTAGAAGTAACCAAAATACAAAGAGTACTCCTGAACTTCTCATACCACATTTTTTGTTGTAAACTAAAATCGTGGCTGATAACACCTGAAACAGACTTACTTGTCAAATATAAACACACGCTATTCAAAAACTAATATTCCAAAAAGTGTCTCACAAGAAGACCTAGACTGAAATGTGCATTAGTACTTATTGTTTCTACATGATATTATTCATTCTCAAAATCTAGCTATGTCTTTATGAATTTACAGAAAATTTTAGCTATAACTAAAATTAAAGATAATTCATGCAATGCATATATATTTACTTACAAAAGTTATTAATTTTACAACCGGAGCATAGTAGTCTGAGTCAAAAACTATATCCTGATGTCTTGAGTATGTAAATATTACTTGACCGAAATTAATTATTTGTAGCATCACCAATGAAAATGTTATGACCAGTTTGATAACATTCAGTTTGCTCCAGGGGATGTTGGCCTCTTTGCTGACATACATTTGGTATAACTCCAGTAAGGCCGCAAGCCATAGGTATCCACAAGGGACCCATACTAGTACGGTCTTTTGGAAACATGGCGTAAAATTTGGATCATCTGTATCCCATACAAAGCTGGTGTTCTAGAAATAAAATTAAAAATACATTATATTCTTTGATAAATATTGCGTTTTCAAGGACAATCTCGTCTATATTGTCTTGCATATACAGAATGTATGCTATAGTTTTTATAACGATCACTATTATCATGGTAATAGTAGTTTGTGTGATATAAGCAGTATGTAATTATTTTGGATTTTGTGTAATCGAATGACCAGTATCCAAATACTTGTGTATTTCAGTAACAATGGTGCATATTTAATGAAACAAGCAAGTACAAAAGACCAATTATCTTAAGGACTACTCGTATCTACTAAAACCAATCTATTTCGTATTGGTAAACTTTATTTTTTTTGGGTAAATAATCGTTCAGAAATTAGGTATAACGTCAACTCCAAAAAAAGCGGCCAAGTGCGAGTCGGACTCGCCCATGAAGGTTTCCGTATCAGCAAGTAACTACATATAAAAGTCCTTGTAGTTCGTTGTAACTTTGATCGATGTTTTCATAATAGTGTATTGATTGAATCAGAGGTAAATTGCGGTTTACGACTTATGAAGTATTACAAAAAAACGACTCACTAGATCTTGTTCAAACCAATTTTCGTTGGTAGTTTGCATGGTAATGTACAACATATATTTTTTTAGTTTTATCACTCTCTTATTTTAGAAATTAAAGGGGGGGTGACACACATTTTTCTACTTTAGAAGTGTCTCTCGCGCAAATTATTAAGTTTAGAAAAAAATGAAATTAGAAACATCAACATCATTTTTGAACACCTATCCATAGATACCCACACGTATGGGTTGGATGAAAAAAATTTTTTGAGTTTCAGTTCCAAGTAATTGAAATGAAAATCTTAATGCGGTTCACAGATTACATCTACTGACCAAGTTTCAAAAGTATAGCTCTTATGGTTTCGGAAAAAAGTGGCTGTGACATACGGACGGACAGACAGACAGACATGACGAATCTATAAGGGTTCCGTTTTTTGCCATTTGGCTATGGAACCCTAAAAACATACACGATAAACACAATAGACTATGTCTTGGAGGAATGTCTATTCAATTATATAGGTACAAATTGAGTCTATAGGTAATTTATTATGCAAAGAAACAACAGAAAATAACTTTGTTATTTTCTTAATAAATTTTACCTTACCCTATTTATGTTTATGCAAAATTACCTGATTATTTGACCTTATTAAAAATTAAATTAAGTGACAATTATTATTCCCTGAGACAGTTATCATACCTATTGAGTCAATTGTTACCTATAAGTTATGCAACTGTAATTAGCATGACTCAAATGTACCGCTTTGCAATCTTAATGCCGAGATAAGTCGAATACATAATGTCTTTCAAATGAAAGTCATCGAATATCGGGCGTCATTAAAAGAAACGGGCTTTAATTCTCTCCAACGAAAAGTGATCTTTAAGACACATAGGTACTTAGTCTGGCAATAAATACTGTTATAATTAAAATTAAACAAAATATGTAATTAAAATTTCGAACCTGTTATTGTAACTCGTGCGAACTAAGATGACACCTGGCTCAAAACGTAACATGATACGGCTCCCCCGCGTGATATCCCTCTGTCGTCATGCGAGTAGTGTTAGCATGACTATTGCCGTTGCACGAATCTTTCCATAATAATTTTAGTTTATTACGTATTACCTAATGTCATATAAATCACTCCACGAAATTATTTTACTAATATATCATTAGATTCGTCTGGATAACCCAATTTTTTTAAGAAAGGTCACACGAAAAAAACCAGAATGACAACTATGAGACGCAATAGTTTAAAATAAATAATGTCCATATACATATGATATTTAGAGACTACGATTAAAAGGCTTATCATAACGATTTAAAATTACATTTTATAACCATATTTCAGTTCCTAATTTCATTTAATGATATTAGGTATTACCTAATATTATATAATTCACTGCACGAAGAATGCATTCAGATAAATAATGAATGAGGCCTGCTTCCTATTGGTACGCATATGTATTTTCTTAACTCAGGTAGTAAAGTACCACTTAAGATAAAGTAGTATGTTATAAGAAACTACTTGAAGCAAAATAAATTTTGAAATTTAAAAAACTGAAATAAAGTATATTTTTCTTGCACTCAGTACTTTAAACGACTGACATTTGAGTCAGGTGCCATCTTAGGTCGCACGAGTTATATTTGATGATCAGTCATTTTGTTTTCTCATTTTCGGGCCAATCAGTTGTCAAATATTTTTGTTATATTACAGGGCCAAATGCAATACTTAGAACTCTCCATATAGAGTAAGAGCCCAGAGCGATCAGACATAACTTATTTTCACATGGATGAAACCTTAACTACTCAGTAGCGTCTAGTGTACTTTTAAATACCTGCGTGTTTGTGGAACTAGATCTGTGACACCTGGGCAGATATCAGGTGAGAAAGGTAACTAAAAATAAGAGTTATCTAACTTAAATTAGTATGGCTGATCTTTATATATATTTTGTAGAATATTATTCTAAACTAGTTTCATAAAGTGACAGACACTTTTCATGGACCAGAGCTTGTGTCAGACGGTTTAAAGATCGACAAAAAAATAATGAACTTTACTTATTTTTACATGTCTGATTTTTTAATATGTTATTAAAGTAACTATTACAAAGTTACATTTCATCAGTCAGACAAATTCGAGTGACCAAACATCCCTTAAACACAAAAAATATTCAGCCGGGAGTGCGATCATCATGCTATTTCAGAGCGAGTGAGACGTCCACAGCAACTTGGATCCCGTTTTTAGGGTTCCATAGCCAAATGGCAAAAAACGGAACCCTTATAGATTCGTCATGTCTGTCTGTCTGTCTGTCCGTCCGTATGTCACTGCCACTTTTTTCGGAAACCATAAGAGCTATACTTTTGAAACTTGGTAAGTAGATGTAATCTGTGAACCTGTGTAATCAACTGGAAACACAGAACGCAAACGCCATCTGACGGCGTTCCATGGAGTCAACGATTCAACGACCGAGGGGAGGGCAGGATACTCTAGGTTTAGCTGACGGCTAGGACGGTTGGTATTGAATCGTCGCGCGTTCCTCTATACGTACCTAGCTATAGTTGTGTCACTTAACTCATATTATAAATTCATTCGGACATCTTATTTTAACCAAGTGAACTCCTTCGTTTCGTTGCTGCAACATTTTCCAACGACGCCCACTGTTTAAAGACCAGGAATTATGGACCCTATTGGCCGGGACCATACTCTTCAAAGATATATATAATACATATATATATATATTTATTATGCGGACGACACGTTAACACTTACTAGAAGGGGTGGCTTGTATTGCGAATAAGATCTGTGAGTGGGGCCTGAGGCTAGCAATTCAAAAAACTTAGGCGGTATGGTTCCATGGCCTACTAACGCGTCAGGAACCACCCAGCTCACGCCTTCGGGTAGTTGACGCTGATGTCCAGGTGGGTCAATACATGAAGTACCTAAGCCTCATCCTGCAAAGTCGCTGGAGCTTCGAAGAACATTTTAGGCGATTAGTCCCCCGAATGCGCGGGGTAGCAGGTGCGCTGCAACGTCTGCTGCCTCTATATGGGCGTCGTGCGATCCATGGTCCTCTATGGGGCACCCGTCTGCTCTAAAGATCTGACGGGTTCCTCCCGCTGTCAGGCCCTACTCAGAAGCCTGCAGCTGTTGATGGCCATACGGATCGTGCGGGGCTACCGCACAATTCGACGACGCGGGGCGACCTATGTGGCAGCGACGGTCCTGTCTACAAGCAAATTCTTTCGGTCGGTCGAAATGCAGAAAAGGCCGCGCCAGACCCTTAGCCTGGAATCCTACTGTGGAACGCGCATAAGCAAGCTTTGGAGATTTGGCAAGCTCCGCATGAAATAAGGGCTGTGCTAGCCAACAAGTTGTCGGAGCCGTTCAGCCGAGCTTCGAAGCGTGGGTAGAGAGGACCGACTGTGTCACCTATCGATTGACTTAGATACTTACCGGACACGGTTGCTTCGGTGAGTGTCTGAATCAAATAGGATGGGGAGGCAACACAGCACAATGCCACCATTGCGGGTCTGACCGGGACTCCGCCCAGGATACGAAGGACTGCCCTGCTTGGGAGTCCGAGCTTCGAATCCTAGTCGGACAGATCGGACGAAACCTATCACCGACAGTTGATCGCGGCAATGATGACGAGTGGAGATGGATGGGAAACCGCCGCAAAAAAACTAGTAACTTATGGAGTTAAAATCATTCGTTTAGGTATTTTTAACAAAACTTGTATTCAATTAGATAAAGTTGTGATTTATATCTTTATATACTCGTATATATAATTCTTCTGTGAGTGTGTATGTCACTGAACTTCTCTCAAACGACTGGACCGATTTTGATGAAATTTTTTGTGTGTGTTCAAGGGGATCTGGGAATGGTTTAGATTCGCAATTGGACCCGGTAGGTGGCGCTGCGATCAAGTTCTGGAATTTTAAAGTTGGGCGGTACGAAGTTCGCTGGGTCAACTAGTATACATATATATATTTAGCTGTATGTCAACAAATCTAAGAATTAAGAACCAGACTGAATGCCTGACCACAATTAAGTGAGTTTTTCATTTATAGAATCCAACTACAAAGGAAATTTCAATGTAATATAAAAATATAATGAACTATCACATAGGGAGGATTGCGTTGAATAATTAAGTTTCTCGTAGAAATAAAACCGACCATAAAATAAGTAAAACCAAGCAAATACAGTGCGTGTATGCCAAAGGTTGTACTGATTTTATTATGGGCGGTTTCTCAGTGCGTGAAATCTTGCTCTTTGTGATAAAGAAATACTCACTTTTGTTGATACTATGTCTATGAAAATATTAAAAAATCATTTCATTATTTTTGAGATAAGATAATTTCATCACATTCTCGTTTCAAGGTTATATTTTCAGCAATATCTTGCTAAGAATATCGTGCTCGCGGTTATGAACTGGTTTCATTTTTGATAAATTTTGATGCGTATTGTACGGGTTTGTAGATTTTAATTCATTCTTTTTTATCATTATTAGGCACCTCCTAATATATTTAACTATATGTATAAGATAGAAATAAAAACCAAACCAAAGAAAGAAAGTTCTTCCTATTTCAAATATCAGATTAAGTAAGCTTTTTTGTCACCAGAGTTTTGTCACCACATAATTATTACCTTATATGTTTTGATTGTAGCAGTAGGTGTCAGAATACTAAAGAAAAAATTACACTTTGTTAATTCTTCCCTGTTTTTAATGTCCAGAACTTCTGACAATTACCCATTTAAATTGAACCCATTAAAAGCTCGAATTTAAGCTATTGATACCCTTATATTATTTTGTGTGTGGTTCTATTAAGCACAACATTTTACTAAAGTAAGTTTCCTGAAAGTTCTTCTAAATGTTTTATAATTATTGCCCTTGTATTGTATACATTTATGTGTGTATATTTATATTTTATTTACGGTAATATAATATATGTACGCTATGTTTCCAAAATTACTTTTGGTAAGTGCATCTACCACGTTCGGCTCGGTCGACTGTTAGAAAATGCCTACGGCAATAAGTCCGGCTTTATACACTTGTGCAGAAAGAATAAATAAATACAATTACGCCAACGCTGTGCTAATCTCCTATCTTCGGCATTAGATTTAGTTCAACTTACCAATGCTGTTATGATAAGATATTGAAATTTAAGCAATAGTAATTGTTTTATTCTATTGCTATAACCGATATGAAATGTGTGTCAATTGATATGGTATTTTATGTTATTAAATATTTAGTATTAAACATAAAATTCCGGTCTCGTGAGTTTTGAATGAATACCTACCGCTTTTCCGTCGCCGCCGCCAACACGGGTAGGAACCGTGACGTGAGTTTTTAGCAGCCGTCGCGATTGCGGTTTTCACCTGAAAGCTATGCAGGCGACCGCGACACAACAATGTAGTCAGTACTCAAATTTAATACGAATGCGGTAATGCTCCCTACCTCCTTCACAATAATAACTTGCTCACAGAAGAGAGAGTTCTACACGCTCTCATGTTAAGGCTGGAAAGAATTCCCACCCCGATGGCCGCCACGAGGTTACTCTTCAGGTCCCCCCACGCCGGAAATTCTCGCAGCGTTTGGAGCCGTATCAACGGTCCGGGTACCGCAGTGGTGGCACTCAGACTTTGGCTCCTTGTGGGTTAGACACAGGTGATCTCCGAAGCATCACTTTCCAGTGATTACCTGTATCAGCCGGTATGAAAGGCTGCCGTGATGCCTCTCGGACCAATAACCCAACACGGGTCTCACCGCCGCAATCACGGCGTGGCCAAGTTCTAGTGCGCCTGACATGCAAGCATTTTTATGATGATGAGCTGATGTTTTAAGATATAACTCCTTAACGGTTAAGTTCGAAATGATTATTGACTTTTTTTTTTTTTTTTTTTTTTTTTTTTTTTTTTTTTTTTTAAAAAAGACAACTCCCGCATTAGGAATATAAATTCCTGTGTCGCGGGGGACTTTACAAACATACATGAAACGGACACAAAGCACACCCAGACTCAGAACAACAAATTGTGAATCACACAAAGTGTTGTCCTACGTGGGATTTGAACCCACGACACTTGGCGTAGTAGGAAGCGGCGTGGCGACCGCTTAAGCCACTAGGCCAACCGTGCAGTCAAATTTATTATTTAATGACTGCCTTGGTAGCAGTGGTAGCGCATGCGACTGCTTTCTCGGGTTCGATTCAAACAATTGTGTGATCCGTGAATATTTGTTTCGGAATCTGGGTGCTTTCTCTTTATAATTTTTATGTTTTGAATAATGAGAGGATTACATCCCAAAGGCATGGAGAAGGCCTAGAAGTAGATCTTCGAGTGGACGAACAGGTCTTGGCTCTTGTTGAGGGAAATCCTCGGGTTGGAACACGAACTACGGCAAAGTTAATTAGAGGTCATGGAACCCCATTATCGCATCAAACAGTGCTTAAGATTATAAGAAAAAAGAACAAAATAAGCTCAGTTTGTGCCATTTCTGGGTTGACAAGGGCTCCCGCAGAATTAGGTAACTAGGTAGGTATTTTCGTTAGTAGGCAACTTTACCGACGCCGCAACGCGTAGGTAGTTATATTAAATGTTATGAAAGGCATTGACCTAGCTACTCAGTGCGCGCATACAATGCTGGCTTCGGAAATTAATAAAAATCTTGATACATTGTTTTTTCCGGCTACAATTTTTTTTTAAAGACAACTGTTTATTTTTTTAATTAGTTTTGGGGTGCTGAAGCTGCATCTTTCGTTTTCGGAAGTCGTCTGGTCACACCCTGTATATCTGTATTTATAACATATATATAAATCTGTATTTACCCTTTTTGTCCAATAAAAATATAATTAACTATTATCTATAAAACTCACGTATCTTATTAATACATTTTTGATTTGATAATTTATCTTACACTAGGGACTCGCCGTGGCTTTATAAAAGCGCCACGAATGCAATCCATGAGACCTTTCTCTGATTTAATATACCTATTACAATTAGTTATTTTCTTAACTTAGATCATATCATTTCCTTTCCTTTTCTTCTATTGAACGTTCGAAATATCTAAGAATAGAATAGCATAGAAAACTCTTTATTTGCATACCTTGTTTCAGAGTTACTTACGGGTGCATTTTACAAATCGTATACAGAGATTTTGAAGTCGCTCAAACTTATCGAGTTGTTTTCAGTGAGATCAAGATAGCTGACATCGGCATAGTCGAGAATTTTAAATATTGACTTCTTGCATTTGTGAACCCCAGGAAAGAGTACTATCGATGTAAATGCACAAGTTTTTGACACTTGTACTAATCTCAAGGTTAGTGCCATTGAATTGTATGCGATGTAGGTCAAGCATTAATTGTATTGAAAGCTTCCGGTAATACGTTAAGCCTGGCTTGTGTACATATTTGTAGATTGTCTGCATAAAGATGGTAGTGAGAATTTAATTGATTAGAGATTGAGTTTATAAAAACTGCGAAGAGTAACGGAGATAGAACGCCACCCTGTGGTAACTCTGGAACCAATTAATTGTCCATACTACGGTATCTTATCATATCTCATATTAAGATACCGTATTATGCCAAGCAGAATGTGAAAATCTACAGTATTAAAAGCGTTGCTGAAATTGAGTTAGGTGAGGCTGGACATAGGCCTCGCCTTTGAAAGGAGGTATTGGCCTAATGCTTTCCGTAATATGTACCAACTCAGAAGCAGTGTTGTGACTAGGACAAAAGCCGGATTGGAAGGGATACAATAATGATTTTTTGGAAAGGAAATTAGTCAGCTGAGAGTGGATAAGGCGCTCGAGCACTTTGGATAGAAAAGGTAAAATAGATATAGGCCGATAAGCAGAAAATGTGGAGGGTTTGGATTTCTTAAGCAGAGAGATTATTTGAGCATCTTTCCATGTAGTTGGGAAAACACCACTTGTGATGGAGTAATTCAGGATGTGGCATAGGATAAGCAGGATTTCGTTAAGGATATGGAGAATCCTGTTTCGGCTGATACAATCAATATCGACCTTTTGAAATCGGTTCATAAACGACGAAATTATCGCTGAACACACATAAAAAAAAAGATTCCGACGAACTGAGAACCTCCTCCTTTTTTAAGTCGGTTAAAAATCGCTGATAACTTCTTCACATGCCGCCATCCAAGCTCTGTTTTTTTTTGTTTTAATACTGTATTCTTTCAATTAATAATTCCCAATACAAGCATTTTTTCTTGCTGACCACAATTAGCAATTCAACATCAATATCATCACTCTGAACTACATGCAGTCGACTGACAAAAGGGCGGACTGAATTATTGCAATATCGCTATAGGTCGACGGCTACCGCCGACGCAGCAGTTGTCTGTGCACTGTGTGTAGTATGTATGTATGTAAGTATATTTATTGTAATAAGTATGTATTTTATACGTAAGTAAAAATTGTAAATGTTTGTAGATAATATAATATATGTAGTGTGTTCCTTTTTTTTTAACTCTGTAATTTAGTGTGCAAATAAGGAGTTATCTATCTATCTATCTTAACCGGATCCCGGCATTACTTGAAAATATTAATGTTAATTTGCCCTGTAACTGTTCTTCGTAATGCAATAGTTTGGAACATTGTGTTTTTACACGGGAAGTTCACCCAGATGTTTGGCCAGCCGCGAGGGGGCGGCGTCCGTGTGTGCCAGACGCTGCCTAAGAGAAGGTCGTCGTACAGAGACGTTGCCGTCAAACAAACACTTACAATTCACGTTTTTAATTTATGATACAATTTAAAACATGCCTTGACCTTTTTAAAATAAATAAATAAATCATTTATTCGGAACAAGTTCATTTTTTTACAATTAATAAACCCACCAAACTGCAGAACAGTTTGTCGGCGGGATTAGCGCTTGTTTTGTACATTCTTAGGAGTTCCTTAAATTAAAAACTAAATATAAAATACCTAATACCCACCTTATTACAAATTACAGGGATTTTTATTTAGGACAGTCATATGTAGCACAAATATTTCAATTTATATTAAACTCATTCAACAGAATACTCCTCAGTTTAAATTTCAAGAAAGATTTGCCAATGTTACTGTCATTATTTCTTAGCCAACCAATTTGGTTGTATATTGCTGGGACCATGTACCTGTTAGTTCTTTTGCCGTAATAATTCTTTACTTTCGATCTAACGAGCATACGCTCTCTGACTCTTCTTGTATTGTAGGTATTTTGTATTTGAACTTTGTACTGATTATTATAAAAGTGTTCTAGAACTATCAAGTACCTGACCCGCTCGTGGACAGGGAGAATCTTACACACGAGAAACAGTTGGTTATAATTTTCTTTACAATCATTTTTAGTTTTTTTGTCCACAAGGTACTTCATGAAACGAACCTGCAGTGATTTAATATTATCCAAGTATGTTTTAAATGTACGACCGTACGTACTCAGACCATAGCTCAGCAGTGACTCGGCGAGGGCAAAGTAAACTACACGCAAAGTTTTCCTACTTAGTGTTGTTTTTAAATTATAAAACTTATTTAGTACTGAACTGAGTTTCGCACATACACTGTCAACATGAGGTCTCCAATTCATATTGGTGTCCACCCATAACCCCAGGTACTTAAATTTACACACCGATTCCAAATTTGAGCAGTTACAGTTATGCATGTGTGCGTGCAGGCACGAGTAAGAGTGCCCCACTATACTTATATCAGCGTTTGTTATGATTTTTGCTATTAAGTTATGCGGTGAGTAAATGTGCATCACTTTAGTTTTACTGATATTTAAAATAATGCCATTATCATGAGCCCACTTTATGACATTATCAAAGTCTGCCTGCATCACTGACCTGGCGTCCTGTATATTTTTAGAAGAATAAATTAAACACATGTCGTCGGCATACATATATACCCGACACCTACCCACAACATTACTCACACTATTCACATGCATAATATAACCTATAGGGCCATAGACCGAACCAGTAGGCACACCTAAATTCACCGCGGCTTCGCGCCCCTCAATCCCTGCTATGGAAGTCTGCAGGGTTCTACCAGTAAGGTAGTTTCTAAACCACCTATTTGTTGGCCCCCTAATGCCACACTCTGACATGGCTTGAAGCAGCAATTCATGGTCTAAGGTGTCAAATGCCTTTTTGTAGTCAATAAATAAGGCTAAGACCTGGTGACCCCGGTCAAGGCTACTATTAATGTCGTCAGTAAACTGTGACAGTGCCGTTGAGGTACTTCGACCACACCTGAACCCATGTTGCGTGTTTGATAATACGCTGTTCTGCTCCAAGAAGGTGCTAATCTGTCCGATCACAATCTTCTCAACAATCTTATCAATCACTGATAAGATTGCGATCGGCCTGTAGTTAGAATAATCAGTGTGTAGTCCCTGCTTGTAAACGGGTCTGATTAAAGCCTTCTTCAGTAGGCTTGGGTATACCCCCTTTGACAGGCTTAGATTAATAAAATGTGCCAAGATTGATGAAATGTGGTGTTTAATGTTCTTTAAGTCAATAATTCTAATTCCGTCAATACCCGGCGCCTTATCACTGCTGATCCGGTCAATTACTTTACACACAGTATCACTTGACACAGGTTGGAACCGAAACGTAACAAAGCAGTCATTGACGTACTGATCTCTCTGCAATAACTTTACATCACAAATATGTTGTATGTTTAAACTTTCCTCTGTAAATGTAGTTGTAAAACCATTACATATGTCATACATTGTGTACTTATCACTAAAGTGTCTCCTGATTACGTCATCTATGCTAGGTTTTTTTCTACCCATCCAACTATTAATTTTGTCCCAAATTTTTTTCGGATTACCGTTACATTTTTTTATTTCTTCCTGATTATATTTATTTCTTTCTTTAAATATTATTTTGTTAACTCGGTTCCTGAACCGAGTGTATTCTAATCTTTTTGTGCTACTATTGGGATCACTCTTCCATTCCCTAAATAACTGATCCCTATGTTTTAATTTACTATACAGATTTTTATTGATCCACGGCTGCGTAACACGTTTAGCAGACCTATGAATAATATGTTTACTGTCTTTATAAGCATCCCTAAATATACAAAACAATTTCTCGTAAATAACAAGTGGGCAGTCAATAAGTAACATTTGAGACCAATTAAATTCCAAGAGTTTTTTAGTTACTAATTTAGTATTGATTACATACCGAGAGTCCATATTATCCTTACTTTGCGACGCACACTGCGGCACCGACACTCCCACTATGCAGTGATCCGACATGTTGCACTCAACTACATACGAAAGGCAATCCCGCAATCGACTCGCGCGCACCCACACATGATCAATACACGATGCTTCACATACACCCGCGACGATCGCCTGTCGAGTCACCTCCGTAGCCGGCAGTAAACAGTGTAAGCCTAGTTCACACATACAGTCCTTATATTTCGAAACTTGGTGGCTGTGATTTCCTCCCGACAGGTTTATGTTGACATCCCCCATTAAGATAACGTTTTCGTTTCTTGAAATACTTCTAATTATTTGTTCTATTTCTGAAATAAATAGCTGTATATTCGTTTTAGGTGGCCGATACACCGCGATAATGTGTGTGTTTACGCTATTAAGGGTGAATTTGCAGTGTAACCCCTCTAACGAAAGCGTCTTTGTCCTTTCTGCGTAGCAGTTGATATTTTCCCGGGCGTAAATAAGCACTCCACCCCCTCTTGCATTCTCCCGTGTGTTTGAGAATAAACGATAGCCTTCGATGCTCAACATTGAAAGCTCATGCTCCTTAACATTCACCTCGGATAAAACCAAAAACCCAATCTCTTGAGAGCAACTATTTAGTAACATTAACAATTCATTAAAAATTTTCCTGAGTGATCTGATATTAATATGTGCTATATGTAGGTACTCATGACTACCACTAAAACTTTGTCCCCAGTCTGTAATATTTAGATATCTATTAAATTGACATTCCAGTGTAGTTATTGCATCAAAAGGGTCCACTTTGATTTATTTTGTGAACACGTAGTGTGCACTCCGCGCTATGTACGCGATGTTAGCAGAGATTATTCATTCACCGCCATTCCGTCCCTTTCTACAAATTGTTCGATGTCACGTGTGTTCCGAATAGAGTATATTTTCTTTTGTACATCACTTTTTCTAATGAGTATTTTTCCATCCTGAACCCATATATATTTATAAAATTGACTTAACTGGTTTTTAGTGGCCCATAGAAGATTTCTTTTGTATCTAGTTAGATTTTCATTAACATATATTCGCGTATCGTTATCAGTGCCGTATATGTGTCTGTTAGTTATGTGATTTTTTCTACTCTCAATCCATTTATCACGAATCGCCTTGGTTTTTAGAGTAATCACTACCGGCAGGGGTTTTTTGGAGTCTGGTTTTTCTCGCCCTACCCTCTCTGCATATTCGATCTGACCGGGGTCCAAATTAAGCTTCCTGGCCACCTGAGTAACCACTACGGCAATCACTTCATTTTCTTTCCGCTCCAAACCAGACAACTCCACCTTTTTCTCTCTCTCTTTTTCTTCAAGATCATTAACTCTTTCTTCTAGGGATCTATTACATTTTTCTAGGTATACATTCTTGTTTTCCAGGGCTTTTATCTTCTTTTCTGCTGATAGATAAGATTCATTCAATTTATCGTATTTTTCAGATATAAAATCCACAAAGTCAGCCAGATCCGCTAACTTCTTTTCCACTTTGTATAGCACCTCCATCTTCTTGTTTATGTCTGCTAACGTGGCTAAATAATTCTGTTCCCCAGCACTAGGTGACAAGTTCACGGAACGGGGTGAGCCTGGCAGGTTGTTGCAGTCTTCACATCTCTCATTTTTAAAGTTTCTTTTCGTCACACACTTTCTATGGAAAACTGCTTCACACGGTCCCCCGCACCTTGCGATTTCATCCTTTGCTGCAATAACAGACTTATTACATTTTTTACACTGCACCATGATTTATACTATAGAATTATTATTTTTTATTTTTATTATTAACTTTTGACGGTACTACTGAACCACAACGCATAACACGGCCACACGCCAAGCGCACGCGCGTTAGTATGATAATCCTGTAATGATAATCCATTTACAAAATAGGTATACAAAAAACTAGATTGAGAAATCTCTATGTTTACATGCTCTTTATCTATAAATTGCTGGCACTTATCTATTCTATCTACACTAAATTAATAAAGAGTGGTGTAATAATGATGATATGCAACAAAATTTCAAAAAATGTGAATATAAATAGCACATTTCTTGGTCAAGTGGACACTGTCAGAGACTAAGGTGTGATACTTGACTCCAAACTTACTTTATTCCCAACATGGACACTGCTTTAAAGAATGCGTCAAAAGTTCTAGGCTTTCTGATTAGAAATATTAAATCTTTCCGTTCTTCTCAAACTAAAATTGCACTGTATTACAGCCTCGTAAGAAGCATACTTGAGTATTGCGTTGTGGTATGCCGGGTATATAAAGGGTATAGCAAAAAAAGAACTAAGCTACTTAAAACGTCTCCAATATTTCAAAATTGACTCCCCTGAAAAACGCAGAAATGCTTGCAGTTTTAGGTTCAAACTCTATATATATATATATATATATATATATGCGGTAGTGTGTGCG
The DNA here is from genome assembly GCA_932526445.1 of Phragmatobia fuliginosa. Taxonomy (NCBI): domain Eukaryota; kingdom Metazoa; phylum Arthropoda; class Insecta; order Lepidoptera; family Erebidae; genus Phragmatobia; species Phragmatobia fuliginosa. The sequence continues at coordinate 4,700,416 of OW052064.1, read as the reverse complement.
GCGCAGTAGTGTGTACGGTGTGGCGACGCGTCACACCGTACACACTACTGCATATAGACTGTATATATATACCATCGTATAGCGTGGCGACGCGTCGCCACGTCATGCGTCGCCACGCCAGAAATCTGTTTTACGTGCGGCTATAGATGTTCCACATCAAAAACGCTGGTTTTATCTACGATCATAGCCTGATCGTATCACTACATTTATTAACTTAACATAAATCGACTTGAATTTCAACAGATCTTTTGCGTCAACACTATTTGGTTCCGATAGAATTTTTTGAAACATTCCTACGTCGAATCTATTCGCCTGCCAAGTCGGCACCTAACTATTTCTACTAGACTGAAATCTGACAACACTCCATCTATAAATGGTGTTAGTCTTCTTCAACACCACATTCCTCGCAATAAGGGAAGCGGTTTTCTTCATTAATTATGACTAAATTTATTATATGGGTTGTATCTAGATTTGAGTCAACGACAGTTAATTCCCTGTTTAATCTACTGTCATGCACTAAGGCACAAGAAGTGTCTGAAACTGGCCGTGAAACTACTCATATTGTTAACATCGCATAATTTATGTAAGTTCATCATGTTTGTATGATCTACAAATATTTGTTATTTGTTTCGGAGTTTGGGTGTTTTCTATGGATAATATGTAGATGTCATATTTACAAAAGAAAAGTATATATGTATTTATATCAGTAGTCTAGTATCCGTAGTACAAGCTGTCGTGTATTCGACGGACAATAATGATGGAAACACATAATGAACATGTAAATGCTATAATGTAATAGAATTACAGAACATTAGTATTCTAGTGAACGCGGAGGACATATTGTGTCAAAGATGTCTCTGACGTAGTTCCCGTGTTGCCAGTTAAGCTGCGTTCGGGAATAATGCCTATTATTATTTATGCCCTAACACAAGCTTTGCTTAGTTTGGAACTAGGTAGATGATGTTGTTTGTCAGATGTCCAAAAACATAATTACGTAATTGTGATTTTGATTGATAAATCCACAAAATTATGACAGCTGACATCACATTATGACTTTAGTCAGCATTTATTTACACGCCAAATTTAGAGCGATATGTCTAGTTTTGCGTTACTCACTACCCGGCTACACGTTTTGAACATTCAAAACAAGAATAGCTACAATTTGAGATATCGAAAGACTGAAACAAATATACCTAATTATTTTAAAGTAGGTAAATAATCTAAGAAGAAATGTTTAAAGTTGATACGTATAAGGACATTGACAACTGAACCACGGCCACTTTATAACATAGTACATATATCGGTTTTTCTTTTGAAGCTTTATTAAAGTACCCTGCCAGTCACTATAGCAATTATTTTTACACTTAGTTAAATATTCATAGTAGTCTATAGTTAATTTATGTATTTTCAGTTCTCAGTCGTATACTTACTTTGCTAATGTATCAGCCTTTTCATTGCCCTATAATCCAATATTCGATGGAACCCATTTCAAATCACAGTTTAATTTAGACTTCTTTTAATTCAAGAACTTCAGACAGAATAACAAAAGCTATTCATGCACCTCTGAAACTATTTACTGTAAAGAACTCTTGCTGTCTGTACACACTGTAACATATTTCACACTACTATTATTATTATCATAAATTAAAACTTCTAAGTTTGCAATGAGCTAAAACGTCATTTGAGATGAAAATTGGCATGCAGAGAGTCACTTTAGAATTTATGAATAATATTAATAGTGTATGTGGTGTACATTTATAACCATTTGTTTACATATGATATTTCTTACAACCTCGATTTTTTATAGAAGCAGGATAGTATGTGCAGATAGTTATATGCCATATAAATTTATCACTTACTATCTTGTTTGTTTTAGTCTCTTTATATAAATTTATTTATTCTTTTATTCTATCTCTGAATTACCAAAAATGATTCGTATGTTTTTTTTTATTCCTCAGCACCCATAATTGTACCTGAATTTAAAATCGTATCCAATAGATAATTTTGTTGTTTTTATTAGAAGACAACTCCCGCATTAGGAATACAAATTACTGTGTCGCGGGGGACTTTACAAACACACATGAAACGGACACAAAGAATACCCAGACTCAGAACAACAAATTGTGAATCACACAAAGTGTTATCCTGCGTGGGGTTTGAACCCACGACACTTGGCGCAGTAGGAAGCGGCGTGGCGACCGCTTAAACCATTAGGCCAACCGTGCAGTCATACACAATTATTATAAAATATGATCCTGTAATAGGCTCGAGAGATAAGTTTGTCTGTATTTGAATACGTTTTTGTGACAAATAGATAATGAGATAAGTTTGTACAAACGTTTATAAATATAATCCTGGCGTAGACTCGCTGTCATTAAAGAGATTGTTATAATTACTAAAATTTAACATAAACAATTTAGTCTATATACCTGAAGGATTACAGGCAAAAGTGCCTGTTGGTTAAAAGCATGAGTATTTTTTTATGTTTCAGCCATAGTTAAATTGTTTATATATATTTATTGTTTTTAATTGCATTTTCATTTTTACCTTTCTTTTTTCATAGTATGTTTTCTCTTCTGACACTAGATCAAGATTTTAAATAAAAGTAAATAAAAAACAATGTTTTATTAAAACTTCTTATCATTTTATTCAGCACTCTCATAGTTTTCTTCTTTTTATCTTCTTGAAGTCTTCTTATAGCCATACATCAATAATGGATGATTTTAATACTTCCTTGATGAAAAATGACTATCGCTCTTCTTCGCTACGTAGATTAATGTACTGTGACAACTTATCTTTCATAATACTTGATGCTACACATAACTGTACTCCTTCGCTTCTTGACCTCATCCTAGCTTCTTCTACCAATCATATGCTATCCACCCACCAAAACCAAAGCCGAGAATTCTCAGAAGGATGATACTTGTAAAACTCAAAAAGGACGTACGACACATCAACTGGAATGTTTTGTTGTTGTTGATAACTAATACACCTGTATAACGTTCACACAACCTTGCGATTGATAAAACTTAAAAATTTACCGCCACCTTGGCTTACTGAGGAAATACGGAGCATTTTGCATTATTTCTAGTACTATTATGTATTTCTGTGATTATGTCCAAACAATTTTTAGCTAAAAGCAAACACAAGCGTCAATCAACCGATCCTAACCTAGAAAAATATGTGTACCTGAAATATCTCTGCAGTAAGATGTGTAGAAATGCACAACGACAACATAGCCACTCTTCCGTACAAAACGGAGATCCAGTAAAAGTCTGGAAATTTCTAAGAACATTGGGACTCAGGAGGTCCCGCTAAGAGTCTATTCCTAAAAGTTTCAATATTGACTTAGTCAATAAACATTTATCTACCTCGTCTGACAGACATACACAGTACAAAAGCTAAAACTCTTAGAAATATTTTTACTTCAGCATCTTTACTCTCAACTTTGATAATTTTTTTTGCTCCTGATGTTCGGGAGCCCATTCTGGCAATTTCATACAACGCAGTGGGAAGTGACTTCATCAGTCGAAACATGGTTCTTCCTATCCTTGATAAAAATATCTCATACAATATCCTCAACCACTCCGTTGTTTACATGCATTACATAGCCAATAGCCAATAGGTTCAAACACTGACCGGGTTCGGTCACCGAGGTCAATAAGACCTTCCACCCCCGAGACATCGTTCACTGTTATGCGTATTTTTTTGATTAGTTAGAGTCTTAAACCATCTCTATGTGGGACCACGGATTCCACACTCGTTCATAAACTGAAGCAGAATGTCGTAATTTAATGTATCAAACGCTTTTTATAGGAAAATAAGCTGGTCTCCAGAATTGAGACTCTCATTGACCTGGTCCGCAAAACGGGAAAGTACTGACACCGCACTGCGTCCTTTCCTAAATCCATGCTGTGTGTCAGATACTATACCATTACCTTTCAGAAACCTACTTATTTGACCAACAATAACCTTTTATACTAAAACCGACATTATCTCAATAGGTCTGTAGTTCTGGATGGGCCTTCCTGTCTGCCTGTTTTTCCTGTCTAATATTTTAGTATCACAGTAATGTCAGACGGACAGTGTAACATACAGACTCGGGTAATAACATTATATGTACATACATGCTATAAGTACTGCCGTGACATACAATTTAAACAAAGTGAAGCAATTAGACACGATGCTAGCTTAACTATGTTGTAATGGTATGTCACGAATGTACTTCAAACAGGTTGTATAAATAAACAGTTAACTAAATTGAAATACATTTAAATCCGAAAAATATATTCCATTATACTATTTCTAATACAACTAACGTTCAAACAAGTATTAATCAATACAAACATTGTATTTAACTTGTGTTAATTTTCGATCATGAATTTTAATCTTGCATACAGCTACAAACACCACAGCAAAATTGTAGTGACTACTATAGTTGAAAAACCATTATTTTCTGTTATAAACATTAACAAAACTACAAGTGAGTTTAAATTCAATTATGTATTAATGTTTTATGTATTTTAAGCAATAAGTAACCATAGCGATGATCCACAAAATTAAACATCATATCTACCCTGCAAAATGTCTTCCTACGAAAAATATAAAATCACTTTACTTGTCCGATTTGAAATATTATTTTAGTGATAGATAGTCCAGTTATCGAGGAAGGGTAGGCTTAAGGCTTTATATGTATGTGTATGTATCGTCACGCTGGTTCTAATGTTAGTGGAGTATCAATGAGAAATGTTAGGAAAACGGGGGTGAATTATTCCTTATGAGAGCTTCTATTGCATGCGCTACTTAAACGGTTAAAGTTTCGCTTATTCACTAAAACAATGATTGAAAGAAACATTTCCCTTCAAAACTTATAAACAAGCGTCTGCGAGAGTGTATGTGTATCTTTTTAGGTAGGTTTTTTTATGGTTAACCAATTTTTTTATGCTGCATAACATCACACTTCGCGTAATACAAGACCCAGACGGGGCTGCATGAGTTAGCTAGTAAAATATAACTTGCTAGACTAAAGTACTCTCATCATCTCATGCTATAATAAAAAAAAATTGAAGCGGCCTTATTATTACAAATTTTTCGTCGACTACCATGAATAGACGGAAAAAAACGTATAATTTTATTTAGTAAGTAAGTAAGTACATAAGTATGGTCTGCTAATAAAACTGGAGGCTGAAAAATGACGTACTTAAATTAACAAATATTAATGTTTTATATATTTTAAGCGCTACGTACCCATAGCGGTGATCCACAAAAGTAATCCATTAAACAATCGTGCTTAATGACTGATTAACACAGAAATCACTCGGCAGACAAGCAACGCGTATGAGACATTGCATTCGATTGCAGATAACTAAACGTAGTTCCAAGCCACTTACATATATATAGTATCGTAGTGTAATTCATCACCTGGCGATAAAAATTAATGAAAGACATTGTAAACCGGTACCAGTACGTACGAATATTTAAGTCCAGTAACTGTTACAGATTAGATACAGTCACCACAATAATTGAGTCAAATACACTATGTGCACCTGAACTGAGAGATGTTTATATTTTATTTTTGCGAAACGAAGTAAGATTCATAAGGCCAAAAAATTGTTTAATTATATACGCCGTTATTCACTCGAATACCTTTTACATTTCGACCGTTGTTTTAAATGCCATACTTTAAGAGAAAATAGATTTTCTGTTTGACATGATTTGTTTTTTACGTAATATATGTAGGTACACATATTTGTGTAATTTTGGTCGAGCAGTCAATTATCAGACATTACTTTTTTCTTATTCCTTAGTATTTACTACTACTAGTAGCATTACTAACTAAATCGTGAATTTTCAAGGACCCGTCTGAATACATTACAACATTACTTATGCAAATAATGGGTCTGGTCTTCCCCAAAAATAATACCCTGCTAAAGGTGCTGTAGGTAGTAGAGCCACACTGATTTCTGCACGAATCAGAAGGCTCGATCGAGGTAATACTACTCTTACACATAAGACCACCCTAAAAATGATAGCAGTCGTGTTGTCGTATTTCGTTGGCGAGTGTGATACCGGAGGCCCTATCATTCTTCAGAATAATGCGGAAATATCTCACTAAGCTGCCATGGTGTGGGTCACCATGCTGCATTGTATGCACTGACAGTGAGGATGGTAGCCCCTACTTCTGTATTGGTTTATACTTTTTTGAAGATGATGTAATAGTGAACACAGAGCGGTACATTGCCTTGCTACGGAACTCTTTTTCACCAGTGCTATAGGATTTAGATGGTTTTAATCAACGATCGTGGTTTCAGCAATACGGGGCAACATGCCACACTTCCGCCGACTCATTAATTGCTGTTCGAATTTTTTTTGGACAAAAAGTGATATCTAAAAGAGGAGCCATTAACTAGCCACCTCATAGCCCGGACTTATCGCTTATGGACTTCTTTCTTTGGGGATACCATAAAAGCAAAGTTTTCAACAGCAACCCAGAGTCCCTAGAAGAATTAAAGGAAAACATTGGAGAGGAAATGCGAAATATATCACGAAACATTTGTGAGGCCGTCATTGAAAATTTTCGGTCCAGGTTGCAGCAGTGTCAAAATAGTCAAGGAACACGTTTGGATGAATTATTTTTTAAAAAAATCCCCATTTGTGTACTTTAATAATAAATAAACAGTTTTTATCTCATATAACTTATTTCTTTTGAAACATCATTTGTATATCAAATGTAAACGAACTTTTGGTCCAGCCTGTAGTGTGAGCGGAAGGATACGAATTGATGAATGACAGATTTGAAGCATGACAAGTTGAATGAAAGAGATGACGGATGAGGATAGCCTAAGTAGTGTAAGAGACAGTAAGAAATTGTTTAAAATGTGAACAAGGAAGAGGGAGTGGAAAGAGACCAAAAGACGGACTAGCTAAGACGTTTTTTTTTAAGAAGAAAGTAAAACTGAGATTTGTAGAAGTAATCCACTCTTTTATTCGACTCTAATTTAACCCACCCCACAAGTTTTTGGGGCTCGTCCGGGATGTATAAAATATAGGTATATAAAAACAAGTAGATACATCACAGCCTCGTTGGTCTAGTGGATGGCGTATGCGACTGTTAATCAAGAGGTCTCTGGTTTAAATCCCTGGTCGGGCCTTAAAGTGATTTTGGGTATCTTAGGAAATTCCTAATAGCAGCCCGGAGTTTGGAAGTTTGGTGTTGATTCACACCCGTGCCTCGGAGAGCACGTTAAGCCGTCGGTCCCGGTTGTCATGAACATCTATAGCAATCGTTATTGGGAAGTCAGTGCCGTCAAATTTACTGACAAAACTAGTTCCCTTAGGGTTGCGGATGTCCGATGCCAGTCGCTCCATGGAAAAACTGATATTCAAGTTTTTACCTGAATATCAGTTTTTGAACAGGTTGAACTAGTAGCCGACCCCAAACAATATTGGAAATAAGGCTAGGAAGAAGAAGATAGATCAAGCCAACTTCGGTTCTAATTCGGGAGAATGGAATGACTTTTAATTTTTATCTTGTTAACACAAACTGTAATCTTTATATTTGTTCTCATTGCGTACTAGCCGAGCCTCGCAGTTTCACCCGTGGTTGTTATTGTGAAAAGCGAACATCGCCCCAGACAGGGCCGGATTTACCATAGAAGCTGAAAAAGCTGAAGCTTGGGGCGGCAGAATTAGGGGGGCGGCAAAATCACCCAAAAAATAAAGTGGTACAGAAAAAAAGTAAAGTTGCGGACACACAACTGTTTTTATTTTTTTAAAAGACCATACTCGCATTAGGAGTAAAAGTCCTGTGTCGCGGGGGCTTTACAAACACACATAAAACGAACATAGAGAACACCCAGACACCGGACAACAATTTGTGAATCGCACAAAGTGTTTTCCCACGTAGGAACCCACGACACTTGGCGGAGTAGAATGCAGCGTGGCGACCACTTAAAACACTTTTCATCAGGCCCAGATAATTCATCTGGGCCCGCACCAGTACAATTACCGAGTTGAGCACGATAGAGGCGCCGGGGAGTGGTCTACGATGGGGCCCATGGAACAAAAATGCTTTCGTCTTATCCAGGGCCACCAGTAAGCCCAACGCCTCAATGCCCCCAACCACCAGGGAGACTCCTGTTGTGGCCAGTGTGGCCAGCCTGAGAGATCACTCCCCTGGTTGTAGCCAGTGTCATCGTCGTAACAGATTACGTCCAGCCCGGGGGGAGACGCCCTCGAAGGGCCCAGTCGTATTCCATGTTCCACAGGAGTCATCCGAAGACTGACCCCTGCAAAATACGACTAGGCCCGAATTGGCCCTCATACATGAGGGTACGCTCGTCTAAATAGTCTGCCGCTAGCCGCCTCAGGTACTCGGGCACTCCGTGATAGAGGAGTGTTTGCCTGTTGCAGTTAAATGGCAGACTTTCAAATGCATTGGCGATGTCCATAGACACCACTGCTTACTGCTCTCCGGTCACGGCTCTCAGACGCAATATGGCATCGACTGTCGAACGCCCTTCCCAAAATCCAAATTGGGTGTCCGACTGATCGGGGCCCACCTCGCATAGGTGTCGGACGATGCGGACAGAGAGTACCCTCTCAAACAGCTTACCCAACTCGTCCAGTAACACGATGGACCTATAGGCCGTTACTGAATCGACAGACCGTCCTGTCTTCTGGAGTTTGACTAGCTTTCCGCTCTTCCGCGCTCTCTGGGATGCGTCCCGACGGCATGCTAGCGTCCAACACCTCCCTGAGGCGGACCGACCTATGGACGACTGACAAATTCTGCTTCGTTTGGGACTAGATGGCGTTGTGTGTAAGATGTCCGAAATATTTATTTATTACTATTAACTTCAATTCAATTTTGTTTTTAAAATTTGTGTTAAATTGAGTTCAAATTAAATCAGATCGAATGTCAAATGTTTTGATTTAGCAGTTTTAAGACTATAACTCGACATTGATAACTGTGCACCTGGAGCTGTCTAAGTCGTGTCGGTTGGCAGAAGATGAATTTTATTCACTCGCTCGCTTACCTCCTCCACACCCCGCCGCCGCCGAACATGTACTGCCAACTCTTGGATATATTGACGTTGACAGGTGCATGTCTAGATCATAGAGGCCTATCTGCACGACAGGACGGTGAAGTTTGTGGATCGGAACGGGGTGGAGAATCTAAGGGAAGTGTGTTGCGGGGTTCTTCAGGGCTCTGTATTGCGCTCATTATTATGGAACATTGCATACGATGCGGTCCTTCGCACCAGTCTGCCCTCTGGCCTAAGTGTCGTCGTCTGGCCTATGCGGATGATACTGGCCATAGGGTCACGCATCGAGGGAGTGCTTCTGCTAGCCGAGCAGGGAGTGGCTTGTGCTGTGGAAAAGATTCGTGAGCTGGGCCTCAGGGTGGTGCCTCAGAAAACTGAGGTGATTTGGTTCCATGGCCTACGTAAGCGCCAGGAACCACCCAGCTCGTGCCTCCGAGTGGATGACACTGAAGTCCGGGTGGGCCAGTACATGAAGTACCTAGACCTCATCCTGGACAGTCGGTGGAGCTTCTAAGAGCATTTCGGGCAATTAGTCCCCCGGGTTCAAGGGGTAGCGGAGCATTACATCGTCTGTTGCCCAATCTCAGGGGACGTCGTGCAATCCATGGTCCTCTATTGGGCACCCGTCTGGTCTAAGGACCTGGCGGGTTCCTCCCGCTGTAAGGCTCAACTAAGGAGTCTGTAGTAACTGATGGCCATTCGGTTCGTACGGGGCTACCGTACGATCTCGTATGAGGCAGTGACTATCCTGGCGCGATCTCCACACCCTTCGACATTCTGGCCGACATGGATACGATGGTCTACGACCAAATTCGTTCTGTCGGTCGGAATGGAGAAGGGACAGCTCCGGATCATGAGCCTGAAATGCTACGGCAGAACGCACACGCCAGCCCTACGGGCTTAGAAGGCACGGCTCGAAACACAGGGCTGTGCCAGCCAACGCGCTGCTGGAGCCGTTCTGCCAAGTTTCGAAGCTTGGATAGAGAAGACCGGCTGTGTCACCTACCGATTGACTCAGATACTCACCGGACATAGTTGTTTCGGTGAGTATCTCTAAATAGAATCGGACGTGAGGTTACGGCAAAATGCCACCACTGCGGGTCAGACCGGGACTCCGCCCAGCACACGCTGGAGGACAGTAGTATCGGGCCTTACTTACCTATCTTCCTTAGCCTACCAAACCTTATAAGTATTTCAGTAAAAACCAAGCTTTGCTTAGCTTAAAAACAACACAAGTTGCAAAAGTAATCTAGTAACTAGATTATTTCCTAAAGAAAGGAATTACCTTTATTGTGAACAGTGTATCTAATTTTAGGAGTCAGTAGAGGCGGCAAAAATTTTAAAGCTTTGGGGCGGCAAATGTGTAATTCCAGCACTGGCCCCAGAGCAAAGCTGGTCTAAAAATATAGCCTGTTACTAATTTTATCAGCAATGGAAGTCACGTCAGTCTCGGTTCAGCTGTTCCAGAGATTAGTCGAAACAAACAGACACACAAATAAAAAAAAAATTACATACGCTTTTGGTGTGTAAAGGTGATATCAGACGGTTCACTCGAATGATTGTTCACTCGAGTGAATGCTTAATTTTTTTTTCATTCTATGTTCACACGGCTTACACGAAATGATACAGAAATGAACATTCATTGTTCTTTCTTTTAAATATGTCATCGAATGAAGTCGTACGTCTTGGAATTAGTTTAATTTGTGATCATTTTATAGAGTTTGCCCGCATTGTTCAGTCTTTGTATTCATCAATTTTGTGGTTCCAAAGGCATTGTTAATTTTTAAAGTTCTCCAAAAAAAGTATTGTATTTTGATCGTTCCACTTGAACACCATTTTGCCGCATGAAAACAATATAATAACACACAGAAAAAAATATAACTTCGTCGACAACGTGATGTCCGTCGGCTACAGGACTCGAAACAAAATGGCCGAATCCGAATGAACGTTCTCTCAGTGTTCAGACCGTTCATTTCTCGTTCGTTCGGAGTGGGAATGAAAGATACCGGATGCCAATATCCAACACTGTTGGATCGGTTCACTAATGAATTCATTCGGCACTCGTGTTTCATTTTTTGTTCAGACATTTCATTTCGAGTGAAATTTACCGAATGAAAGGTGAAAATGAACAAAAAATGAACCGTCTGATATCACCTTTAGTAAGTGTCTATCGTTTAAACAAGCATGTAATAAAAAATCGGCCAAGTGCGTGTCAGGCCACGCACAGGAAAGGGTTCCTCAGTCACCTATAATGGTATGTGGATTTAAAATCGTATCTAATAGATAATTGTTATGTTTACGTAATAATACGTTAATTTTGTATGACGTTTTCCAAGTGAGCGCATTTTACCATATAAGCCTTTATAACTCCTGAACTAAGAAAGTCATCTAATCGGTTATAGTTTTCCTTCAAAGTTCATTAGATGGACCACCATCACGATTTTTTTCAGATTTTTTGAACCAGCCGTTTAGCTTTTAGAGGGGGGGGACGCCCTGTTTTTACAAAAAAGTGAAATATCTCGCAAACGGATACCTAAATCAAAAAATCGTCTAGGAAACCCTTTATTGTTTTTAAAAGACCTATCTAATGATACCCCACACGATGGGGTAGCCTCGAGAAAAAAAAATCATCCCCACTTTACGTGTAGGGGAGGTACCCCAAATAAAATTATTTTTCATAATTTTATTGTAGCACTTTGTCGACGTAATTACAACACGTATTCATGCAAACTTTCATCTTTCTAGCACTTACCGTTTGGACGGTAAGTCGAGGACGGACGGACCGACGGACGGACGGACGGACGGACGGACGGACGGACAGACGGACATGACGAATCTATAAGGGTTCCGAGTTATGAACTTCGGAACCCTAAAAAGTGTTATTTGTTATTGAATACAAAAAAAACACGAATTTTATTTATTTGCAGATTAAACTAATATTCTGCCATGTTTTTTATTTTGCATATTGACACGTGAACACGTCAGTCAGGATTTGTGAGCGCGTAAAGTAGTACGTAATAATGCCATCTAGATTGAGTTGTAGATGTCTTTATGCAATTTCTGATGACTATTTATTTATATTTACATAATTTATTTAACCGCTCTCTAGTGAGTTACACTGGCCCTCGTTGGTTTCAATGTGCTTTGAGATTGTCTTTCTGCTTCTTTTTCTCAATAATAGATGGCGTAATTTGTTTTCCCAGCTTGAAATCAGACAATATATATATAAGTAGCGTCGCGACTATAAAATGTGTTTTATTAATAAAATATTAATATTAAAAAAACAATCACGGAGCATTATTTTACAATTTTACATGGAAAGTGGTCTCTTCCGAAAGTCTCTGAGGCGACCTTCTACGCCTCTATTATTCTATTCACTTTAGATTATCTTACTCCAAAAGAGTACGCCGTGTTGCGTGTCGAATTGTTTTGTATTTACAAGGTTTACAATTTATAATACAGAATTAGAAATAAGTAAAAGCGATGGAGGTGTACTTGACGTTTTTCATTATTTTCGAGTCGGGCGTAAAATGTAGTCTATTTACATCGACAAATGCTAAATAATACATATTAATAATAATATTTTGTTTTTCTCAACAAATTACATTACGCTTACAGAGTACAGACTCTAAATTCGTAATCAACAAAGTATAGTTCATATTTAAATATTTATTAATATGAACTATAAAATAATAATAAATATTATATAATTAATATAAAAAAATATTTATCTTTTATCATTATGACTTCGTTTAAGTTTATCTACAAACGTCTATGTCTGTCTTGTTTCAAATCATGTGTGAACGATTTATAGTTCCACAATGCATCGTTTTAGATACAATTATGATAGCTGGCAACCCTGAAAAGTGCCTACCAATAACAAAATTTATAACTTATGACGACATAGTATACAAGCCAATCAGAGCAATTCATCTGTTCATCATATTATAAAATCGTTGACGTGAACGTGATCATAGTCGTTGGATATTTACTTTTTTTAGTTTTTTACCATTACTTTTTCATTTATTCTGTGGTACGGGTTACGGACTTACGGGTTGTGGTGCGCTGTGCGGTGTACTGTGTGGTGGTGTGTTATGTCGAAATATTTCTCGCAAACAATTTATTAAAGCTTTCTGTGCTAAAGTCTTACAGTCTGATATTAAATATATAGTTTTTGACTTTCGTTCGATTTGAAAGTATAATAAAGTCGAGTTTTTTTGTACAATGTCAGTTTGATTAAATATTTATGGCAGTTAGAATAAAGTTATAACCAAAAATTGTGACAATGTCTTTCAATTCCACGCTTGATAGCTTCTGTGGATCAACATTTTGGGTAAGTAGGCCTAGGCATTTTGCATCTCATAAGTCGGTCGTGTAATAAGAAAAGTTATTCCATGTCAAACTAAGTATTTATAATACCTGGATGATATAAAATTGTTAGTAATGAATTAACATTAAAAATTAAGTTTTAGTTAAAAGGTCAATTTGTTATGAGATCACTCATACATACATTTTATTTGAAAATAGAACTTATAAGCTTCAAATGTGCTTAGAACTAAATTATGTATTTTGTACCTGTATTAAAACTTTTTAGGACTTGAGTATCGGTTCCTAATACTTACTAATATCTTGATAAGTCTTAGAATTATTGAGAATAAAAATCATTTATTTTTAAAAAGATTAAAAATTTCTGAAATATTTCTAACTACTTATTATTAATATAACTTTTAAGTTAAATAGTAATCTTTTAACCCTACTATTATATAACTTCACCTTCATACATAAATTTAACAACCACTCAAATATTTTTTTTAAGTACCTGTAAACACTATAATTTATTGACATTTATAATTAATCAATCTTTGCAACAACAGCTATCTGCTGTAAAAGTCCCATAATGTTTTTTCTGGAGATCAGTCAAAACAAACAGACAAGCTAAACGTTTAAAAATGGCTTTTCTTTTATTAAAGTACTATATAAAAGCATTTTGTGAAAAGCTATTAATTTGAAGTAACAAAGAGACAATATAGATAAAGTCAGGAAAAGTGTCCTTCAGTTAATAAAGTAAAATAAAATGCAGCTCCTACATGCTACTACCCAATATGACTTCCTAATTCCCATCTTCATGACAATAAAATTTAAAAGAATATGTAATATTTTAGTAATGTAATACTTAAAATCATAACATGTTAAATACACATAGAGATTTTCTAATTATCAATTTTTTGTTTCTTATAAGAAACGAGCTGATTACTGTGTGTTACCTGCAATCAATGTTGTTAAAATTGTAACACCATGGGGTGAAGCTATTCTAAATAAAAATTGGCCAAATGTGTGTCAAGCCACGCATAGAATAGGGTTCCGTAGTCACCCATAATGGTAGGTAGGTAGGTTTATAATCATGTCCAATAGATAATTGTTAATTTTATTTATTACTTTTTTATTTTTGTACGAAGTTTTACAAGTAAGGCTCCTTTAACTTCTGAAATAAAAAGTTATCAAAACTGCTATTTTCCTTAATAGTTTAATATATTGACTACTATCATGATTTTTTATATTTAATGAGCCAGCCATTTAGCTTTTAGAGGGAGGGGACACCCTGTTTTTACAAAAAAAAAAGGTGCTTTAAAGTTGAATAACTCAAATGAATAGATAAAAAGTTTTCCAAACAGTTTAAATTAATGAATTAGTTCATTCGTTTTTGCATTCCATTTATTTCCTTAAGCAAATCAGGAGTTTCTTCCAATCTGTGTAGTTTCTACTGTACTTGTGGTTTTACAAAAAATATAGCTTTATTCCTAAAACAAATATTTGTTATAAATAACAAACCTTTGTATTAAAATGTTTAACTCAAATGTGTTCTGTTTGTACATAGTTACATATATTTATTCAGGCTTATTAACTAGTTGACCCATGCAGCTCTGTATAGCACTTCTTGCAGTATAAAATAGGTTATTGTGAGCTAACATTCAAGGATAGACATATAGTTTTTTCAGAACTTTTAGAGAGGAACAATTCTCTCATGCATTATTTTTATGGATCTTTAACCATTAATGCACTACATGCCATGGAAGCTTTAAAAAGAAATTAAATTGTTTGTTTGCTGTTTGTAATATCAAATAAACAGCTTTTTTACTAACTGCATATCTTATTATAAAATTCTCGTATCACAATGTTCGTTCTCATACTCCTCCAAAACGGCTTGACCAATTCTTATGAATTCCTAAATATTCATAAAAGAATATTTAGGAAGTCTGAGAATCGGCTACTATCTATTTTTCGAACCTATCAAGTGATAAGGGGTGTTATGTTTTTTATTAATTTTTTTATTTTGTGGCATTAAAAAATACATATAACCCTAAATTTTCAACCCTCTACGGTCAACCCCTATTTTTTTATGGCGGCACGAAGTTTGCCGGGTCAGCTAGTAGGTATATAAAATTCTCATGTCACAATGTTAGTGACCATACTCCTCTGAAACAGCTGGCCTGATTTATGTGAAATTTCGTGTGCATATTGGGTAAGTTTGTGAATCACCTGCCAACATCTATTATTCAGACCTCTAAGACGCGAGGGGAGCCGCTGGCATCAGCCAGTAAAAGTTTATACTGGACTTACATCATAAAAGCATTTTACTTAAATTTGTTCTAGATATTTTCTAGAATGGCCGGATAGCATTTGACGGGACTCACAGGCAGAGAGCTGATGACATTAGGAATAACTATGGCTATTTTTTGTACACCAGCTTTACTCACAATTTACATCAATAACCTCCAAATATATTTACCAAATACATATTTATATAATATTACTTTTTCTCAAGGCATTGTCAAATTGGTGTTTCATTTTCTTAGTTAAAATTGAAGAACCGTTTTTAATAATGCATTACAAAGTAGAAAAATGTGTTTCAATTTATCTGAATAAACGTGAAAGCCATTGATTTGTCCAACATTCAATAGTGATTCTCACAATTTACTGTTAAGGCCCGCGACACCAAGCGTGAGAATTTGTGCTTGAACACCCACATACATATTTTACATGCACACAGACGCATCGCGCACTGTCGCATACATACCGTAGCAAGCAATCACCGACTTTCGGTTTTTTGCTTATGTTAAATATCCATCAACTGTTCGCCTTTGTAGAACGTATTTTAATGTCTTACAACGCACGCAATGTATCTTGCCATAACGTAAAGCCCGTAGGATTCATTCAGTACAGAAAGTCATAATACTTTCTGTATACCAATCGAATGGTCAAAGATTATAAAATAATTTTACACAGTATAAAATAAATTCGCTCGCGTGCATTGTCTGTCAACTCAGATCGTTTTAAATACGCAAGGTATTTAAATACGGTTTTCATCATAATTAAGGTTACCTTTTAAAGAAGATTTGTTAATGTTATTTTATTATTTTAAAGGAACACATAAATAAAGCCAATATTGACAAAAGTTTACGAGTTACATAAATTAGGAATAACCTACAGTAATACTTTTTTAATTATAGTTTTTTAATATTTCTTTATTATTTTATTTGTGAATAATAATTTCAAAGTAATTTGGAACAATGTAATATTAATCCTTATCATAATAAATACTGTAGACATTTAAAACAATTTTATTCTACATGAAATATGTAGAATAAAATTGTTTATTACACAATATTATTTAAATAAATATTTTATAATACGTCAGAGCGTTCATCCAGGTCGCACCCGTAATTGGCCGTAATCTTACACTAGTGAGTGACTCTCAGTGTAAGATTTTATTATGTCAATAATGTGTGATTAACGATACATGGTCTTATAGGCATTTAAAAAACATTTAAAATTTGACAAATTATACCCTCCTTTAAAACCAATCTATCCATTGCTGCAAACATCATGAAAATCGGTGCAGTATTTTTTAAGTTACGTTATGTTTTGAGTTTAATAGACAGGTTGAAGAGGCAGAGGACTGTGTTTTTTTTTAATATATTTAATGCAAACGGCTTATTTACGCAATAATGTTACTAAAATAAATGTGAAAGTAACTCTGTCTGTCTGTTTGTCTGTTACCTTTTCACGCCTAAAACGATGAACCGATTTTGATCAATTTCAGTATAGAGATATATGGGACCCCGAGAAAGGACATGGCTACTTTTTACCACGAAAATCGACACACTCGCGGGCGGAGCCATGGGCAAAAGCTAGTAAAACATAAATACGACTTTATACATACGTATAAAAGTGAAATACTAATCATCCAAGACCAAACCATTGAGTAGTATTACTTTCCATCATCAGCTGAACATCTTGAAAGATACGACTAAAGGTAACACACATATACGAAAGTAACTCTGTCTGAAATGAAATGAAATGAAATTATTTATTTGCAAGAATGTAGTACAGAACAGGTGATAACGTTTTTACAAGGATCAAGTACATTCTACCATAACAATGGTGTGCAAATGGTTTAATCCCTTATTGTACTAAAAGCATGCAATAATATATATATTTTTTAAATATTACTAGAGCACAATAATTTCCGTACATTTCCACATAATAATTACAGATATAAATAGTTCAAATGGTAAGATTATAATTAAATGTCACAATAGTTCAATTAATATTTTGTCATTTTAATAGATGTCAATAGTAAAATTAATGTATGCAGTTTTTAAAAGATGTCAGAATAATTATTATTGTCAGTCATTAAAGAGAATAATATAAAAAAAAAATAAAAAATCACAAAAAGTATGTCAATATGTACTCATTCCTTATATGTCATAAATTCATTCAAATTATAAAAACATCATGTCTGTCTGTTACGCTTTCACGTCAAAACCACTGAACCGATTTTGATGAAATTTGGTATGAAGATAGAACTGAACTTGGGAAAGGACATAGGGTACTTTTTATCGCGAAAATAAAGGTAGAAGGGTTTGAAATAGGGGACGAAAGTTTGTGTCGAAGTTCCTTATTATCAAACATAAAATCAGGTAAGATTGTTTAATCTACCCTTACCATGTTGTGTGATATCAACGAATTCCACGCGGGCGAAGCCGCGGGCAGAAAGCTAGTTTATAATAAATAACAATAAATAAATATTTCAGACGAATGACACAGAATATCATCTACCAAATATTCGTGTGATCCGCAAATATTTATTTCGCAGTTTATAATACATAAACATACTTTTTTGTTATAAATACATACATATTATACATAGAAAACACCCAAACTCCGAAACAAATATTTGCAGATCATACAAAAATTTGGTCCGACCCGGGAATCGAACCCTAGACCTCTTGGTTAGCAGTTGCATACGCTGACCACAAGACCAAATATATTACAATAATAAATAAACAACTATTTCGAACATCTTACACACGACATCATCCAGTCCCAAACTAAGCAGAGCTTATATTATTGATTCGACAACTGATATAAATACATAAACATACTTTTTTTGTTGCTTACCTATAGAATACACCCAGACCCCGAAATAAATATTTGCGGATCACACAAATATTTGGTCCTACACGGGAATCGAACCTGAATCCTTACTCAAGCAAAGTAGTCGCATGCGCTACTACTGCCCTCATCATTATGAAATGATGGCTACCAGCTCAGATATTGCGTCTGGAATAGCATTACAAAATAAAAAAATATATAATAACTATTTATAACGTGCTTATAAAATTTTAGGGTTTCCCTATAAACTAACACTGAAAACAGCCAACACCTAAAAAAAAAAATTTTGTGGATCTCATAAACATTTGGTCCGACCCGTGAATCGAACCCGAGGCCTCAATCGCATATGCTACCACAGCGCCACCGAGGCAGTCATATAAAATGAATTTTAATAATCGGTCCACAATTGACAGAGTAATCAATGAATGTACAATAAAAAAAATCATTTAGTTAAACATAAATAATACTCCTTTTTTGAAGTTGGTTAATAATAATTTAAAAATATAAAGATTGGTGTGTCTATTCTCAGACCTACCAAATATTATCAAAAGTTACACACAGTCACGTCGTCGTATGTAAACAATCAAATCTCTGTGTGCGTGACAGTGCGTGTGGAGCTAAAAACGAGCGTGCGCTCGCCTTGAATATTCGGAGAACACTGAATTTTTGGATCGCGTGAACTCTGTTTTATTGCAAATTATTTCTCCATACTAAAATGTATGGAACTTTTGCCGCTAAAAATTAATGATGTTTAAGATTAAATTATGACTTTCTGGTGAGAATTAATAGAAACCTTAAATGCTTAATCTCTTTTTTGTACTTTTTTCTTGCAACTAATAAAATATTTATTTCAAATAAAGCAACATAATACTAGATTGATTCCAAACAGAAAAGGTCAATTTCGGTGATTTTAGTCACTGTTGATGATTTTTTTCTCGAAAATAAATAATCGTATTAGTAATTTTACTCGGTTTCTCTATAGATTGCTTTATTAAGGAACTGAAATATTTTTTTTACTGTCAAATAATGAATGAATTTGTTTCTCTTGTCATAACCGTAAGTGCTTTTTCGAGCAGTTATGGAATCGATCCCCTTAATGAAATTGATGAGAATTTAAATGGCCTTGACCAAAGACATTTGTTAAAGTTATAAAACATTCACAAGTTAAACCTGTTTTTTGTGATGCAATACTTGAGTGTACATATTATATTGTAATATCATCACTATGATTGTAATAAAAACTAAATGAGTCTTATGGTAAAGTCGCGGGGCGAAGCTAGTTTAAAAGAAGTACCTAACCCTCAGCTGTCTGCCAGTAACTACTAAATCATTGAAGTGCCAGTGATTGCCAAATGATTATCTGAAACAGTCATTTTTTTACAAAAAATGGTTTTTTGATGTAAACACTATATGTAAATCAATATACATTTAGTGAAGGCTGTTAATTTGAATTTACAAACAGACAAATAAATTTTATTAATTTCTATAGATATAAGAACACTTCACTAATAAGCCATTTTTCAACTTTGGCAACTAATTTACTAAATAAGAATTGCAATAAAAAATATTTTGTAATTTCTAATTATTAGTTTTAACCTTGGATATTGAATACATGTTATAAATATAAAAAAAAACAGTTTCATACATACATAAAATTATGTCTGTTACCTTGAAGGGATAGGCATTTTACTTGTACTTTTTTCACTAACATAAATTTTATTAAAATTATATGAAAGAGTTTGATTATTGTTTTTTGAATATGTATTAAAGGGTAATTAAATCATTACAAACATTACATGAAGATATTAAAATCTTGAATTTCTGCATGTCATTGTGGTATGTAAATTTCATCAATTGCATAATTATTGCACAAGAGAAACTGAAGTCATGTTGAGTGTTGATAATAAGTGTTTGCTGTTGTACAAACATTTTTAGATTACTTAGTTATGAAAAAAGATAAACATGTCATTTATTTGTAGATGATGTTCATGTTCCTAATATACAAATAATATTTATTTAAATAAAAGAATAGCTAATAATATTTAATATTTTATTACATCCGAATTAACTAACTGCAGTAAAAGGAATTTTAAAATGCATTTATTTAAAGTCCAAGTCTTGAATACTCTAAGGACCATCTTGGATGATGGAACCAAGTACAAACTCTACCAAGTGTAATTGTTGTTTTATTTTATTGGAGTTAAATTTTAACTTGGGCTCTGTTGTACTGTTTAAAGGCTCAACTTTATTTTTTCTTTCATATTAAATCAATTTTTGTACAATCTCTGAAATTTGATTGGTGAATCAAAACTGAGTTGAATTTAGTCTGAAACGGTACTTTAATAAAGCCATAGGACTGTTGGACATAGGTCTCTAATTTGGTTTAATTAAAAATGGTTTTATATAGGAGGTCTTGGCCTACTATACCATGGGTTGGTATAGGGTTTGTTTCAAGTTTTTGCGAGGTGGGCCTCGCAAAAATATATCGCCAACGTCTTCAATAGTCTGCCATTCAGCTGCATCAGGGAAGCGCTCCGTTATCACGGAGTGCCAGGGTACCTGAGGCGGCTGGTGGCAGACTATTTAGAGGAGCGTACCGTCGTGTACGAGGACCGAGATTGCGCCTTAAGACGCAGGGCCATGTCGCGCGGTGTTCCACAGGGGTCTGTCCTTGGAGCACTCATGTGGAACATCGGATACGACTGACTGGGCACTACGAGGGCGTCTCCCCCGGGGCTGGGTGTAATCCGCTATGCAGATGACACCCTGGTCACGGCCCGGGGGGGGAATTTTGCAACCTATTATTCCATTGGCCCCGTCGTGGTCCACCCGCCGACGCCTCCATCGAGTTCAACTCGGTCCTCGTACCGGTCCGGGCCCAGATGAGGTATCTGGGCCTAGTCCTCGACGGTAGGTGGCTCTTCGACCAGCACTTCCGACAGTTTGGTCCTAAGCTGGTGGACACTGCCTCCTCCCTAAGGCGACTTTTGCCCAATTTGGGCGGGGCCAGTGTTCCCACTAGGCGGCTGTACACGAGGGTTGTCCGGTCAATGGCACTTTACGGTGCACCGGTGTGGGCGGCGGCTCTGACCGCCCAGAGGATATTGGCGGTCAGAGCCATACGCGGATACCGCACGGTGTCCACCGTGAGAAGGAAAACTTGAAACAAACCCTTTACCAACCCGTCTGGACAGCGTGGTATAGTAGGCCAAAATCTCCTTTCAAAGGAAAGGCCTATGTCCAGCAGTGGAGTGTTAAAGGCTGTTGATGATGATTGATGTGATGATTCTGCAATGTTCTGAGCAAGGAGAGCCCGCACCCTGACCTTGAAGGAGTTACGACTAGGTGCCATTCTAATTTCCTTAGGAAGGGCATTCCAGAGAAAGACAGATTGAACTATGAAGAAAGTGTGAACACGATGAAGTGTGAGTGGGGCATGAGAGAAAGGAGCTATTTGTGGTGGTGGTGTAAAATTTTTATAGTGGAAAGGAGCTATTTGTAAAGAATCCACTTTTCATCACATTTCACAGTTCGATCCAATATACTTTTCTGTATCGATTCTACAAGGCAACACTAGTTCCAACACGCGTTAAAAAAAATGTGCGTTACAATCGCACGGTGCGTTCATTAGCAGTCCCCTCTCCAACATTGACATTAATATTGCGAGCTGTTTCAACACGTATTCTAAAATCACTCGAATTTTCGGAGTATCCATCTTGTCTAAGCTGAAAAATTCGGCCAAGAGCTTGTCAGGCCACGCACAGGAAAGGGTTCCTCAGTCACTCATAATGGTATGTGGATTAGAAATCTTATCCAATGGATAATTGTTATGTTTACGTATTAATGCGTTGATTTTGTAGGTATGACGTTTTCAAAGTAAATTTGAAAAAGTTGTTGATTGTAAAAGTTAAGTCTCTATAACTTCTGAACTAACAAAGTCATCGAATCCGTTATAGTTTTTCTTCAAAGTTCATTATATGAACCACTATCTGGAATTTACCAGAATTTTTGAACTTTTTTGAGCTTTTAGAGGGGGGGACGCCCTGTTTTTACAAAAAAGTGGCCTTTAAAGTGGAATTTCTCGCAAACGGATACCTAAATCAAAAAATCGTCGTCGTCAACAAACCCTTTATTGTTTTTAAAAGACCTATCTAATGATACCCCACATGATGGGCTAGCCCCGAGAAAATAAAAAAACATCCCCACTTTACGTGTAGGGGAGGTACCCCAAATAAAAATATTTTTCATAATTTTATTGTAGCACTTTGTCGACGTAATTACAATACACATTCGCAAAGTTTTTTCTTTCTAGCACTTACCGTTTGGACGGTAAGTCGAGGACGGACGAACGGTTGGACGGACAGACGGACTTGACGAATCTATAATAATAAATGATAAAAAAAAGCAACTGAAAGTCGACAATCGAATGTTGCACATATTTTTCAAAGGAAGATGATTCCTCATGATACGATTTGAAAAAAAATTCACTCAATACTCTCAAACCATGGAGGTTCTATGTCGGTGAAACGGTAATTTCATACTTTAACCCTTATTATTAAACTACCTTGGGCTGTTAACAAAAAATATCGATTCCATTATGTGTAGATAAATAAAGGCAACCTTAATATGTATAGGTATAAATAAAGGAGTCGATGAGACAGACAAAAATAGCCAAATAGTGGTACGATTATTAGTAGTATCATTAGAGTATATTTATTTATAAAAAATATTAAATGTCAGTTTGTATTTTAACTACACCAAAACTCTTCATTTGTGATTTCAATTATTTGCTTCGTATCGTAACTATGACATAATAAAACTAGATTTTGCCCGCGGCTCCGTTCGCGTGTATGTCGCTGACATTCATTCCCACTTTATGTACTTTCTTTGACAACCAACTCTAATTTACATAAATACAAAAACATCCCTTGTGCTCATCCATTTACAGGCAATCACAATCACAACTAATATTTTCCATTTGACAGTTAATACCATACTGAAATTTAAAACTAAACTTTACTCATCCTAATCCCTCTGTCATAATGTTAGGCAATAGCTAGCAGTTGCGGCAAGTTATGCATTATTACTAAATTAATGAAATGCACGAAAAAATTCACCGGAACTATAATATAACATCGCCTCAGTGCTCGCAACTAGGGTTGACCTTCAACTCGCTCTGGCGTCTGGCGAGATGTTAGAACGGCTGCTAAGAAAACAATATTATGTACATGTCATTATTGTTTCCACCTGTATTTTATTACAAAGTCGAACACAATACAGATTTGTTATAAATTATATTAATAAAACCAATAGAACAACGTGTAAAAGCTTAATGATAAGTAAATATAGATTCTGAAGGAACCGACAGAGAATAATAAAAATTGACCAAGTGTTGTCACCACGCATAGAATAGGGTTCCGTAGTCACCCATAATGGTAGGAGGATTTAAAATCGAGTCCAATAGATACCTAATTATAATGTTTACTTATTATTTCTTTCTTTTTGTACGAAGCTTTCCATGTAACTGCATTTTACAAGTTATATCTATATAACTCCTGAAATACAAAATTTATCTAAGCCGCTATAGTTTTCCTTTAAAGTTCAATATATGGACTTATATCATGATTTTTTTTTTTCGATTTTTTTACCTAACCTTTTAAGAGGGGGGCGCCCTGTTTTTTTGCAAAAAAAAAATGTACTTTTAAGTTGAATAACTCGCAAACGAATATCTAAATCCAAATATGGTGATAGCCACCTCGTAATGTTTTTAAAAAGCCGGCTATCTAACGATACCCCACACCATATTTTTCGTAATTTTATTGTGACACTTTGCTGAGACCACCAAACAGTTGACATTAGCTTTTTATTGATAAGCTTTGCTTTAGGACACTGTTGCGGGGTTTGACCTGGGGTCAGCCATTGCATTTTTTACGGTTATAGAAAAGAATCCACTTTTAATCACATGTCACAATTCGATCCAATATTCCTTCATTTCTGTATCGGATTTAACAAGGCAACACAAGTTTTAACACGTGTTTCTTTCTGCAGATTTTAATGATTTAACGCAAAAGAGTCAATAAGGTTTTGTAAGGTAGGTTGTTGGTAAGGCAACGTTAAACCATGCCGCTAATTCCTGGGTAGTTTCGCTGGGATCGGCTTTCACCATCTCTATTAATTCATTGTTATTCACATGTGTGCCCACACATGTGAATAACAAGGTCTTCCACGCGCGAAAAAAAAACAACTGAAAGCCGATAATCAAATTTATAATATCATCATCATCAGTCTATCGCAGTCCACTGCTGGACATAGGCCTCTCCAATTGCACGCCACTTAGTTCGATCCTCGGCTACTCGCATCCAGCTCCTGCTAGCTGTCTTGCGCAAATCATCACTCCACCTGGCCTGTGGACGTCCTACACTATGTTTTATTTATAATAGTATAGTAGTAATAGTATTATACCTACCATAGAGTTGGGATTTTAACCCTAAAAATTAGGCAATTATACATGGCTGTTCACAATCAACTACTATTTTCGCTTCAATTTTAAGTCTTCGCAAGAAAAAAATATTAAAATTTTGACTAGGTACATAAGTTATGAGATTAAAAAATAATTTAACAGTAGTATAACTTACACAAAAACATAACATATTCTCAGTGCCGATGTCTGAAGCGAAAGATCTAAGTTCAATCCAGTATTTTTGTGACCAAATATCGGATGATGTATGTCCCCCGTATCGTAATCTAAAAAAATGTACCTATTACCGTTGTACGGATTCTGTGAGGTTATGCAATTTCGTATTTTTGGCTTGAACGATAAGTTATAGTATCTAGATATTTCAGAGGCGGAGCTTAAAAGAAGTATAAATAAGAGAAATGGGAAACATTCAGATCTACGTAAGTAAAGGTTAAGGCGATAGTTGTAGCTTTAAATAAGAGAACATCTTCATAAAACGGATATCGATGTATAAATACCAAAGATTTGGCTAATAAAACGAGTGAAAAAAGAATAAAACTCTGAAACAAACAAATAGTGCACCGTTGTTCCCCCTTCACTTTAGAAGGAATTGGAATACCCAAGTTATTATTAGACACCCAAACGTAATTACTCGTATATTTTTGTTTAATTAGCACAATTACCTCCGGCATGTCGTGAACATATATTAACTAATTTCCTGTTGCTCTTAAACTCATGTTACGATTTTAAGGTCACATTCATATCATATCATACAAAACAAATTAATATAAATTTATAAAAGCTCAATATCCTCTAGGAACGTTAGTAGGCCTCATATTTATAATTGAGGGTAGGCGTGTGTTTTCAGGCGAGGAGGATATTCTCGTACAATTACTTTATTGCAACTCTCGATCACAAAATACAGTTAGGACATCAAATAGCAGCCCATTTAAATAAGACACTCCTCCGAACACGTGGTGCTCACATGAGATGATCCACAATAATTTTATTATGCTCGTCAACGACCACGTTCCATTTTTAAAGGAACTCAAGAACGAATGAACGACCAATAATTATCTAGGGATGGGATAAAATCATTGTCACCTGTGATCCATGTCTATGATTTATGACATGAAAGTAATCGACTAAAATCAATCATTCAATTGCGTTATTATTATTTTAACGTGTCAATAATTCCCATCCCTGCGGTCACCGGTCGCACGCGCCGCTGCCCGGTGTTGCGTCAGTGTCTTACCTTTAGACACATAACAGTGTTGCCAGCTAAAATAACCGATACGCCTACAAACATTGATATAATCAATGCCTACAAATCAATAAAATCAAAGTATCTTTGTGAATTCAAATAAACAACTTTTCACAAAATACATAAATAAGAAAGAATATACGTTAAGTACTTATACACAGAAGTTTTTGTTTTTAATTTTTGTCTGCCAGTCTGTTTGTTCCGACTAATCTCTGGAACGGCTGGACAGACTCGCAGATTATTGATGACATAAGGAATAACTTAGGCTACTTTTCTTAGACTAGATTCGCCATACGGCGTTGCCCATGTTTCTTGTTGTAAACATAGCTCACTCAGGTAGCTAATACGAAACGATACGGTACTAATACTAATACGTATAATTTTCTTTTTGTTTCTAGAATAGCACTCTCACATGGCACACAGAAAATCCAGATCTAACGCCATGCTTTCAAAAGACGGTTCTGGTGTGGATCCCCTGCTTTTACTTATGGGTTACGGCGTTTCTTGATCTATACTATATACTTAATAGCAAAGAAAAAAATATACCATGGAATATACTAAACATAAGCAAGTTAGTGATAACTTGTTTGCTTATTGTTCTGAAATTTGTGGACCTGGGAGTAACTGTACACAATGCCTCAAGGGAAGACATGGAAGTGTTCAGTGCCGACTATTATAGCCCCATCATAAAAATTTTGACGTTTGTAAGTATAACTTTATTTATCAACATACTAGTATCAAAACACTGATATTCACAGAAATGATTTGTTTATAACTTTTCAGGAAGCAATTCAAAGACTGTACTGTGTAGTACACTCTTGTCATTATTTACTTGTTATTCTGATGTTATTATAATTTTGAATTACAACTCTGAATTTACTTAACAACAATTATGAGCATTGTATTTTAACCTTTGTCATAACCGGTTATGGAAAATAAAGAACCCTGAACAAATCACCAAATGACACATGCTATAAAAAAATATTACCCATGAACTATTACAGTAAACGCCTCAAATACGCTCATTATATGGCTCGGAGCACAGTTACCAACAAACGGATCTTCCAACGATTGACCTTGACTGTACGCTAATCACTACAGTATAAATCTTTATAAAACTTGTATTCACTCATACTCGTAGAATGGACTTTGGTCAGGTGGATCCGACATAATCGTATATGTATTTAAAACACGTTCTCGGAAATTTGCTCGTTTCTTTTTGAATTACTTATGTAAATTACCTTTCTTAGGGAACATTAATTTTTTCAGTTTCAAAGTAATGTCAATTATCCCAATCAGTTTTGTTTTCTTCGCCCTATCCAAGCTTTTGACTAGCTCAAAATAATTATATGGTTCACATACATTTTTTTATGTCAACAGGCTTTATCAGCGACGCTGTTAAACTATAATAGGAAATACGGCATGAGAGCATCGGGGGTGCTTTTCTTCTTTTGGTTACTTATAATTTTTGCCGGGCTGCCTCAGCTTAGAACACAGATTGTTTCACACTACAATAGTGAGGAGAGTGAAAACGTCAAGTATAATTTCGTCAGTTACATGGTGTATTATGTTTTAGTACTGATTATGTTCGTATTAAACTGTTTCGCTGACTTGCCACCGAAAAATTCTCCTTACAAGTTCGAAAAGGTAAGTTAAAAGTTTAATCAAGAAATAATTTGTGTTATATTATGTTGTTATTCGACACTGAATATAAAGTATCTTAAGAATATGATTCCTCTATTAGTCGTCAATTTTATACATATAAGGTCAAGTGAAAAAAAAAACGTTCACGACTAAGTTATTAAATTACGTAAGCTCAGATTTACGCCCACACTCAAACATTAGGTTCGAGGCCAACCAACTATTGTGATACGGTAATTGAAGATATTTTGTTATACAGAACCAATGTCCAGAGAAAGCGTCAGGGTTCCCCAGTCGTCTTACTTTCAGTTGGTTCGATCCTCTTGCCCTGACAGGGTTCAAACGGAGTTTAACCGAAGACGATCTCTGGGCTTTGAATCCTCCAGATTCTTCGACAGAAGTTGTACCGAAGTTCGACAAGTATTGGGAAAGATCTTTACAAAAACGAGAAATGTAAGTATATGGTACTTAGGTAATGTTTAATTTTTAGTAAAGTAAACTTGTTTTAAGTGAGTAATGGGGCAATATAATATGCTGGGGCATATACCCATCGAAAACCTGTCACCTTGTGGCTTGTAAGCAAATTATTGATTGTGTTGTTTAAGACTTTCAACCAAATTTTATACGCCGGGTACTTTAATATAGAACAGACTTTATTAGAAAAATATATAAGTTACTTTTGTCTTTGTTATATTTAGTCTAAAACCTTTCTATATTAGTCCATAAAATGTTTATCTTCTTTCCACTTTTTAATTAAATATAAATACAAAAAAAAGCTATGTTCTTAAATAGTTTTTATTCAATTTCTAAATATTCGTTTTTATTGTGCTAGTTTAAACGGTACAAAGGCGACGTACCGTATTACATCTGCTAGTGTTAACTTCAAGCCCGAAGCTGAAAAGAAGCCAGCATCCATATTGCCAGCGTTATGTTTAGCGTTTGGAGGCCAGTTTCTGTTCGGATCCCTCCTCAAACTCTTCAACGATGTACTAATGTTCCTGTCGCCACAACTACTCAGGTAAATCATATGACGTCGCTTTCATACAGGATTGTTATTCACTAATTATAATTTTAACAAAAAGGAACCGACTTCAATGAAAAACTATTCCGAGTACCCAAATCGCGACATTGTGCCTATGATATTTGAGGAGTTCCCTCGATTTCCTTGGGATCCCATGATCAGATCCCGATATGGTGACGATGGGACCACCTGTAAGGTACTCCCATTCCAATGCAAAAAGAATTTTTGAAATCGGTTCATATACGACGAAATTATCGCTGAACATACATAAAAAAAAAAAAAAAAAAAAAAGATTCCGACGAATTGATAACCTCCTCCTTTTTTTTGAAGTCGGTTAAAAATGATAGTGATATGTTGTGTTTCTACTGATATTGGTATCGATTTTTTAGACTTCTCATCAACTTCGTACGCACAGACCAGCCGCTATGGAAAGGTTATTTGTTTGCGGTTGGACTTTTCGTTTGCGCAATAGTACAAACTATGCTTTTAGCGCACTATTTTACTCGAATGTATCTGGTGGGCATGAGAATAAGAACAGCGTTGACCAGCTCAATATACAGAAAATCGCTGCGAATGTCAAATTCAGCGAGAAAAGAGTCCACTGTCGGAGAAATTGTCAACCTCATGTCTGTTGATGCTCAAAGGTAACGTAATTTATTATTATACTCCTCGATATTTAAGTGTAAAATTTTAAAAGTAATATCTTACAATTCATTACAGTTGTTAAATTGATATAAATTTTTAATATTGAAAAGCTTTTTAATGTTTTAAATTAACAAGGTAGAGTCACGCTGGTTTCAGCACGAATGGGCCGGCTCGACCGGTGCAGTAATACTCTCTCACTGAAGACATTCAACAACGAAAGACAGAATGCTGTCATTTGGGGATGCCAAATGACAGCATTCTGTCTTTCGTTGTTGAATGTGAGACCGGAGACCCTAATCATTCTGCATCATTCTCCCATGCTCCGCAGGCCGGAGAATGATGCAGAAACATCTCACTAAGTCGCCATGGTGTGGGGGGTGACCATGCTGCATTGTATGCACTCACAATGAGGATGGTGGCTCCTATGCCTGGATTCCACTCATGCTTTCCATCAGGCAGAGTAGAGTCACTTTTGTTGGCTTAAACATAAAAAAAGTGTACTCGTTTCGTCTCGAACAATAAAATCTCATACTTCCATAAAACTATAAATAAGCCAAATCAGTTCTTGCTTTATCAGTATGAAAATAAAAAATAAGTACATACTCAGATATGATTATAACCACAATTGCTCTCACCCTATTTTAATTAGGTATAACTAAACTAACCACAGTAGTGATCAGTGTGGTGACGGATTAAACATACCATAATGTCACCACCCCTATTCATTCATCCCATACGTGTCCTAAGAGATGACTACGGTTACAAATTATACAAAAGAAAATAAAAACTTGAAACAAACCTTATACGTAGTATACTAGGCCAAAAGATCTTTGCTAAAGAAAGACCTTCGTCAAGCTATGTAATATAAGGAAAGGACTCCCAGGGAATTTCAGTAGGGTTAAATCCAAACATTCTTTAACTATACTTTTTTTTTTAACGTACATGATATAAATGTGAATCGTTTTTAAAATAAAATAAAAAATATACATAGTTTCAAAATCACCTATACTGGCGATAAGAGTATGACACATTTGGATTGTTGTTCTGAAATCGAACTGAAATGATTTGGATCTAACAAGGACACGGAACAATTGATCGAAATCGTTATATTTGTATATATATCACACTTCAATTTATTACGTCAGCTACGACAATGATCGTAATGTTCTAGGATGAAGCCAAGTCCGTTCTAGTTCATCACAAGTACAAAAATCTTTCAACTATTTGGGCTTTTATGTACATTAGACGTATTTACAACGCTCTAGTAACAGAATTGTGAATATCTATCTACTCGTAGAAATATTTTTTCTGCCGGCATTTTGTAACTTGTATCTCGAAAACCAGTTTTTTGTCATCACTACTCTGAGATCAACATAATACCTTCTCGTGATTATGTAACTCAATATAATGCTTGACCAAAGATTAAGGTTGGCTTTTAGCACTTCAAATAATAAAACAACAAAATAAGTGTTTTAATATTCATGGTGTATATTACTGTACTGAAAAGTAACATGAATCACAAATAATTAAGTGTTTTCAACAATGAATCGACAAAATTTTGCTCGTAGTCATGTATCGAATATCGTGTGAATAAATATTTGTCACTGACAAACCTTTAATTTTAATCTTATCATGCACATAACCGTGAAACAAACTCAGAAATAAGTATGATAAAGAACCGAGGGA
Organism: Phragmatobia fuliginosa; assembly: GCA_932526445.1. Lineage (NCBI taxonomy): Eukaryota > Metazoa > Arthropoda > Insecta > Lepidoptera > Erebidae > Phragmatobia > Phragmatobia fuliginosa. Next base: position 4,669,199 of record OW052064.1, on the reverse strand, counting down.
TATAATTACATAATGTAGCGATAAAGATATTTGGCTTCCTCAATAAAAATATGTATATCAGATCATTCAGATCTGATATACATAAACTGATATTGCAAATGTGTCTAAATAAAACACATGTAAATAAACAAATCAGTGTGCATATATAATTAAAATTTTGTCCATTAAAAGCATTTCACAAAGCTTTCTAACTCCTTACCATACATACATATCACAGACCAAAATGTTTGAAACATAGGTAGTTGTATACATTCTTAATTTCATTGCAACTTTTGACTCATGAAGATTCAAATCGGAAGTTAAAGCTATAATTGTTGAAATGCAATTCTAAATGCACAACTGCCAAATATAAATCGTCAACGTAGCACACACAAACACACTTGTAAGCTTTTTATTGAAAGTATACCCCACCTTCCTTTTTGATAGAATCTTCACCATTTTTGTGTATGTATAGGTAATATTGATTATTACGCCAGTAACAATTTAATTATATGTACAGGTTTATTGAACTGACGGCCTACTTGAACATGATATGGTCGGCACCTCTGCAAATCAGTCTAGCCCTATATTTCCTTTGGGGCATTCTCGGCCCGTCAGTTCTGGCCGGTTTAGCCGTGATGATTATATTAATACCAATCAATGGACTTATTGCGAATAGAGTAAAGACGCTGCAGATCAAACAAATGAAATACAAAGATGAACGAGTGAAACTTATGAACGAAGTACTGAACGGAATCAAAGTAAGTATTATTGGTAACAAAATATATAAAGTAACACTTATTACATCTCACTTACGACTGTCTGCTCTGATCCTCAAAATATGCAGATCTTGTATTGCTGAAACCTTTTAAATACATACATAAAATATGTAAAGTATACCCAGATACACATCAAATAAAATTGGTCATCACACAAACGACACACTAACCGCTAGGCCAACAGGCCACATATGTAAACAAAGAGCCGCTACTACTCGAACCAATGCGATTAAAAGTCGAACGAAATCAATATTAATTACCTAATTGCTGTCTGAGATCAAATGTCCACTCTTATCAAAATCAATGTATTAAATTCGTCAATACCCCTCTGATTATGTTGATATCTTTATCGTATATATTCATTGTAAATTATACGTTATGTAGAAATTCTAGAAAGGATAGAAGTGTTGCTATACAAAAAAAAATGTTAGGTTGATAAAACACTGGATTTGCCTGCGTTGACCTGTATAATCTCTTGTAAACCGGGCTTTATATATCAAATGTAGTCCATACATACATAGGTTTTTAAATCTACACATCAGTTCACTGAGCTTCAAACACCTGGCTATTTTGTCAGTATTCGCACAACTCACTATTTCGATCCTCTACTCAGTTTGGTACATTATTCAGCAAATAATTGTAGGTACAATAAATATTCCACAGATAACACCGATTTCATAACAATTGGTAATTGTGGAAATATAACTCGTATATATTTTTATTATTTATTCAAGATTACTTTGCTTATCAAAAAGATACATAATATATATAGCTAAAATCTTTGTGTGCACATGATTCTATTCTACTATCTTGATACCGTGGGTGTGAACAAATACCATTGCTGCAATATATGTATAAGACTTAAGACTACTGTATAAAATTGTTAGTTTAAATTCTCTTTAACTTTGTGATAATATTGTTAAATAATATTCAGGGAATTTATACAGGAAACGTAGTTTAAATCTAAAACGCACGATGAGTTTGGTAGTTTATAATTTAGCACCGACTCAGTCGCAGGATCGATACCCCCCAAGGCCAGTAATTGTGTGATGAGCACAAGTATTTCTATACTGTATTATAAATATAATCTCGCCCCGGCTTCGTTCGCATGAGTCTTTGGAGTTTTCAGATTTCCTCTACTTTAAATACGCAAATATACACATATGTATTACTCCTGATTCACTCTTTGGTATCTCCTGACACAAGCAACCATAGCTTAAAAGAAGGTTCCCAACACTAAATTGTTATATGGTAACTTATATGTTATTAACTTATATATTATAAACGCGTAAAAAATATATATGTATATTATAAAGTCTATCTCTATCACAGACTGCGGAAACACCTTCATTGTATACTTACTGTAATTAACGGGATGTTATAAGTTTGATGTGCCTGTGTGTGTCTGTCTGTCTGCCCCATCATTGCTCCCGAACGGATAAACCTATTTTGATTTTGATTTTTTTGTTTGAAAGGTGAATTAGCCGGGAGTGTTCTGAGCTATGCTTTATTTATATTGCTTATATCCATTGGACGTGTGTGAGATGGCTAATGTAATATTTTTCATTAAAAATCATAAGCCTGTACATATTAATAGGTATCCTTTCGTAGATAGTGTCATCATCACGCAGTTGATATTACCATATTATATATGATAAATGATGAGCTTTTAGCTAAAGAACCACTAAATAATGTACATATAGTTTATCTTGTGCAAATAGTAAGAGGAGATAGATCGATTTTATCTTCCCCATTACAGATAGGTGAATTCAGAGTCCTTGCAAAGACTTTGTTATGTACTAGTTAATATTGTTTATAAATTAATTTCTCTATAAATATTCTTTATTAATTTCAGTATACTTTAATGTATATAACGAATTTCTTAACTTATCCCGACACTCTTCTTTCTTGCCTAAGATTATTTGAATATCAGTTTTTCCCGAGTCTCTGTGTGTGTGTGTGTGTGAGAGTGAACTACGAGTAGCTGTTCTAGACTGAAATTAATCCCAACACTAATGAAATTAATGGCTATGAATAAATCGTCAATAGAAGTATTATGTTACATTAGGTATATGCAGTATTAACACTGTAGCGTTCAAGAATGAACAAGCATTTCCATCCGATCAGTCCGTTTGTTAACCATTGACGCCTCATTTTTCAATAAAACTGAAACTCACTGAATCAACACAGCGTCAGTGATTTGATCGGTTATAGACATATGGATCGTAACCTGCTTAAAGTGCTTATTGAATTCTAAGATTAGAAAGTACATTTAGCTGAGACACGATAAATTCATAACATTCTGTCAAATTCTAACGAAAAACAGTTCTTTCTTAGCATGTGAAGACCACAACATATTGCCCTACCTTTGGTTTAATAGTTATTTCGCTCACTTGAAATAAAACATTATAAAAAATATACATTATATCTTTATATATATAATTCTTGTGTGAGTGTGTATGTCACTGAACTTCTCTCAAACGACTGGACCGATTTTGATGAATTTTTTTGTATGTGTTCAAGGGGATCTGGGAATGGTTTAGATTCGCAATTGGACCCGGTAGGTAGCGCTGCGATCAAGTTCTGGAATTTTAAAGTTGGGCGGTACGAAGTTCGCTGGGTCAACTAGTATCATTATATTTTTTTATAACATTGATATAGCCTAAGTTACTCCTTGTACTGCTTTTTGCCAATGACAGTTCCGTCAAAATCGGAGATGCCATTCAAGAGATTTATAATAATAACTAGCTGACCCGTGCCCACTTCGTTGGCCATAACTTAAATATAAAAGTTAGACATATGCTGTTGTTGACTTTTTTGTGTAGGCATTTTCAAGCTCCACCTTTTCTCTAGAACTCAAAAATATATATTTCATAGTTAAGGCCGCGTTCGTAAGAAACGCTTTCGTTCGACCCTTTTTTCTCGGATTCACTTTGCAAAACGATCTACCACGTAAAAGCCTTTTTATTTTTCGGTTTTTTACATAACATATGACACTCAGCAATAATGTGGCTTTCTATTGGTGAAAGAATTTTTAAAATCGGTTCAGTAGATCCCAAGATTACCCCTTATAATTTAACAAACACACAAACTTTACTTCTTTATAATATTAGTATAATAAAGATAGTAAATATTTCGAACACCTTACACACACCGTCATCTATTTCCGGGTCGAATCAAATGTTTGTAAGATGTGCAAATATTTGTTTCAGAGTTTGGGTGTTTGCTATATATAACAGTTAATGTTTTTATATCACTTGTCTTGTACCCATGGCTCTGCTTAGTTTGGGATTTATTTATTGCTAGTCACTGCCAGGATCCTGGGCAGACTGAGCAATGGAGCTAAATGCATAAAAGTAAACAAATTCTGATTGTAACAACGATAACTACGTGGTTACTAATTTGTAATTAATGTCATTACATTAAAATATACAGACATCGAGAAATGTGAATATTTAACGGAACGGAACGACTCGTAGTTTTAGCAAACTTATGCACACGACGTTAACCTTTAGTTGAAGTGTACCACGTCAATCATCAGGGATGATCGGAAATCTAATCTCTCTGTATTACATCTAACTAACAGCTCACATAACTTCGATACAAAATTATGTAATCGTATATCTTAAAATAGAGGATATATACAATACTGAGTTGTGCTGTCTTAATATACAAACTAGATATTCACAGCATTTTTAAATATAAATTTACTCTGTCAGTCCGATCCCCAAATAGGTATAGCCACTACTATTACAACCGAAGACAGTACAAATAAATTATCGTTTTCATCACATTATTGTTTGTACTGAACATGCGACATCTAGCATAATAGTCGAAATGACTGACTACAATACTGACAGGCTCCTCATTATTCATTTTATTCATTATATTATAAATGCGAAAGTAACTCTGTCTGTCTGTTACGCTTTCACGCCTAAACCACTGAACCGATATTGATGGAATTTGGTATGAAGATAGGACTGAACTTGGGAAAGGACATAGGCTACTTTTTACCACAATATCCGACATACACGCGGTCGGAGCCACGGGCGAAAGCTAGTTATTCATATATGTTGTCTTATTTCTTTCTAATCAGTTTTTTTTAAATTTAGTTGTGTCAAAAATGTTTCTAAGAACAATAAATTCTTAATAACAGACCGGAGTATGTAAAAGTTTAGTGATGTTTCACGGCCGCGACTCGGAGAGCACGTTAAACCTTCTATCGGTTATATGAACATCTATGGCAATCGTTAATGGGAATTCAGTGCCCTCAAGTAACGCTGGCAACTACATATTTTTACTTTCGAATTTACGACAAATGAACAAATGATTTGGCCGTAGATACGTGTCCTTTAGGCCATAAAGTTTATTATAAACTTCATTTTACAAAATACAGGGTACAGCTTTAAAAGTTAAAACTTCATATTCACAACATTCTACACACTCGTATGTTAATCGATACAACACAAAAAAACAACTAATTTTCTCGTACATTTTAGGTTTTGAAAATGTATGCTTGGGAGCCGAGTTTCGAGGAACAAATCCTTAAAATAAGGAACAAGGAAATGGGTGTGTTGAAACAAGCTGCTTATCTCAACTCGGCTACCTCATTTATTTGGTCATGTGCGCCTTTCTTGGTAAGCTTATTAAACATATGTAACTATGTAACAATCTTACTCAAATTGCAAACTCACACTACAGTACTTAATAATATTCGGATGTGACATTGAATACTCTTCTGGTATCTACATAATAACGGTTGCGTAACAAGCCATGAAGATTGTGAGATATGAGCGTCATCCTTGAATTTGTTATTATACAATATTTACGAATTTATTTTATTTCTTTCTAAATTAAACAGGAAATCGTTTTACCATCTGGGTGTACCAGTATTAAAAGATTATTTGACTATTTTTGAGTTATTTATATCTAAATGGAATGAGTGACAATTTAAAGAAATATTCTTTACTGTATAGCATATAATATATATATATATATATATATATATATATATATATATATATATATATATATATATATATATATATATATATATATATATATATATATATATATATATGTACTCTACTGTACTCGCATAGTTTTTGTTCACGATTTTAAAAAAAGGCACTTCTGTGGTTTGTTTTGTCATTTCTTCTCAGATTGAGTCTTAGGAAATGCCTGCGCCTTTGAGCTATAAAATGCAAAGTTTAAAAATATCATGGTCCAGTGTTTGCTTCAATCACATTCTCAAGTACACAACTTATACTAGATAAGTTGCTGAAATTTCATAAGATAACTTTTTAATTCATTTAATAATAGAGAGAAAAGAAAAAATAGACTATGTTAATACATAGATCCCATTGATAAATAAATACTTAACACGGGTTTTAAGATTTTATTACAGGTCTTATTTGTTCTATATCAATTTACACTTGGCAATGATAATATAGATTATATATTTATGTCACAGTATGATTTCTATGTAATCCATATTTCTTTATTATCAATTTGTATTTACGATAAGTTCCAATAAATCTGATAAACTTGCTTTATCAAATAAATTTCAAATGTTTGGACATCTCGATTACTAAAAGATTATAGCCAATCCGTCACAAATTATTAACCATCATATTTAAATGGACAACACGGCTACCGGAAAACGCAGTGTAATCTATAACCAAGATGGACGGCAGTGGATGCAGACTTCCAACAGGTATTTTTGGAAGTTATTGAAGGAGTCCTAAGTTCTGGCGAGGATGGCGTCACATGAACAACATTTTGTACATAAGTTACATTTATAGTCGCATCAAATATAACAAATAAAACAATTTTATTTATTTCAAGGTGACCTTCCTTACATTCTTCACATTTCTGATAAGCGATCCCGAGAAAAACATCCTGACAGCCGAAAACATATTCGTCTCAATGTCACTGTTTTACACAATGCATTTGCCATTAGGTTTACTGCCCCTCATCATTGTTGCTGTGATCGAGGTAGTGCCACAGGGTGTTACACACCCGATATATCTACGTAAAAGGCTTTGGTTCTTTTCCACAAGGACTACTTCTAACTAACATACATCCCGAGACATTTTAATATTAGACAGGGTCCAGAGTGGGTACACCAATCCTCTAAATGATTACATTGTGGTCTCTGACTCAGATTGGCGCGACGAATACTTGAGTGACTATCACGCCTCAGATTGTAAAATTCAATACAGAATAAAGTTAGTGAGTCGTCGCCACGATGTAAACATAGAAAGCTCAAAGTCCAGTTACATTTGCATGGTCATCTTATAATATAACTAGTGGAATGGTCTCTTAGGTGTCGCTGATGTCGTTCGGGTGCTTTGTGTTGGTAAACGAAACAGAAGTGCTGGACTCTGAAAGAGCTTTCGTAGCGTTGTCTCTTTTCAACATTCTCCGTTTTCCACTCTCAATGCTGCCTAACGTAATATCAAATGTGGTGCAAGTAAGTTTTCAAATGATTTCTAGCAAAGTTTGCGATTTAATATTTTAAAGATTAATTTTAAGAATGTAAGGCAGTTGTGGGGTGGTAATGACATGATAGTATTTTTTTCTATTACAACTTTTTTGAAGTGAAACTTCTTTAGAATCGTAGTGATTTCAAACCGGATGCAACGAGAAACGACACGTAAGAGACACAAATATGAAATTGGTGAGTCAGAGCGAGAGAGCAAATGTCAGAGTGTACAACCAATCGGAAATGACGTCATGTAAATTCATGAGAGAGATTGCATTACCAATTGAGATGTTGGTAAAAAATACCAGATGTAAAATTAAACAATATTTTATTTATGTGTATCTATTTTTTTACACTTTATACAAAGTGTAAAAAAATTACACTATAATTTTGACCTTTGAAACAGAGATAAAAGTCGCGGCAAAGATGGCGTCCAGCTGTCAAATTTAAATGATTAATAGTGTAAATAAAGAAAAATGTATTTTATTAAAAAAAAAGCGTCGTTAAAAATATTCATCTGATTCTTTTGTCGATTTGCCGAAGTTTCACTTCTATCGTGTGTGAATCGCGCACACACCTTTTTTCATTTAAACATAGCCAAATTTCATTAAGCCTCACAGCTGCTTGCACTTTAAAGTAAACCCATAAATCCATTCGTTAATCAAAACTTTTTAACCTTCCTGTAGTTTAGTAACTAATGGTTAAGCACGCTTCTATTTTAATTTGGTTCAAGGTTTAATTTAATGGTGTGAATTAGAAATAAACGATTGTCAAGCTTATTGTGATATTTTACTCACTAGAATTATCTTCTTATCACAGTGCGCCGTTTAGTATCTGAATATTATAGACCAAACATTTACTTATGCCACACACCTAATACATTTTCCTATTTGTAGACCGCTGTTGGTATAAAGAGATTGAATAAATTTTTGAATTGCGACGAATTGGATGACTCTTCCGTAGAACACGATCCCAAAGAACGTAAGTACATTAATATTACTGAATGCCGTAACTTTACACTAATATAGGTACTCAAGCTACTTATCAATGAACAAATATCAAATGTATCTCAATTGATGTTTCAAGTTGCCTCCAATGAGAGTTTGAATTGTTTCATAACTGTATTTGAATTTTGTCAAATCTATAGGTATATAAAATTGATTGAAAAAAGAATCTGCATAAAATCTGTAAGTTTAAAAATATCTAGCTCAGAACGTAAATATTTTATTACAAGCATTAGCAAATAATAATACGAACTAGTACCAAGTTAAATCAGTATAGTTTAGTTGTAATAGGTTCTTATAGAATGCGCACTATGAATTTATACGTATTATACAGTATTATACACTCCTATTCATCCCGCGGGTGTCGTAAAAGGCGACTAAGGGATAAACTACGCAAGACAACATCAATGCAAAGAGAAGGAAAACTTGAAACCAACACTATACCAACCCGTCTGGCCAGCGTGGTATATTAAGCAGGCCAAAACCTCCTTTCTAAGGAGAGGCTTATGTCCAGCAGTGAACTATTAAAGGCTGTTGATGATGATGATGATGCTACAGTTTTGAAGTCTAGAATCGAACCAAGTAGCGTGTCATTGGAAAGGCCTATGTCCAGAAGTAACCTGCGGTAGGCTGATAATGATACCATTTCGAGTGATATCCAAAACCAGCTGACCCACACAGCAACGTCTGTGTATTGCATATTTTCACGAATCCTTAACCATTTACACAGCGCACGTAATGAAAGCTCGCAAGAGAAATAATTTTCCCCTGATTTTGGATCAGATTTTAATGATAGGTACTCCTATTGATGTTGCGTGACGATATATAAAATGCACCCTTCCTAGATAAATGGGTTTATCTAACACTGGAAGAATTTTTCTACTCGGACAAGTACTTATTGGGAAGTTAGTGCCCTCAAATATACAACTGTTTCAACTAGTTCAATCTTCGAATTTCAATTCTCCCTTAGGGTTGCGGAGGTCCGATGCCAGTCGCTCCGTGGAAAATCCGATTGAACTAGTAGCCGGTAAATTAGTAAATTAACTTGGAAATAAAGGCTAGGAAGAAGAAAGACAAAGTTTTGAGATTTACGTGTTCAACCAAACAAACAAACTAACATAAATAATCATTCAAAGTCGATTTATGCGGTTTTGGTTTCGGTGTTCCCCGTTCACTGTGCTAGTCGTATAAATAGAAATGACGGCGCTATATTGTGACGTCATCTGTCTGGTTAAACTATTTATGTACACATAAATAAAACATGTATCTATTCCTAAAATAATTCCTTTAAAAAAATACCATGAAGTAAAGAACACTTTTAATCGGAGAATAGAAACTTCAAGTAGTATAGAGAATGACAAAAAGCATGACAGTGCATGTATTACGTCCTAGTCATAAATAAAATAAGCAATTTGGCGAATATATCTCACATGTAACACGCCATTGTTTGTATTAGCTAATCTATTGTTTCAATTTTTCGTCGTGTATTGAATATACTGATATAAAAATGTTCTGCCCGCTTCTGTTACTCGAACATCACTTGAGCTCAAATTTTGTCACGATAGACAATACGTATCAAGGCTGATTTTTACCCGAGTGTGTCAGAAGGAGGGTAATGTTTTTCGAGTGTATGTATGTATACACATACCGCATGAGTTGACAAATGTAATTTTGGTAACTTCTCCTTTGCCCGTAGGTGACAAAGTATTGTTTGTCCCCGCCTGCAACATCATGAAATCTTTAGTAAGCTTACAAAACACTGCAGTAGTCAGACCAATTTTATAAATGTAGATATTTTAGCACTTGTTTTTCTCTTTTCAGTCAATTACTGTTAAACAGTCGGGTTTTTTGTTTCTATAATAATTTCTCTTCGTCTCAAAACTTTTTCAACAAAGATTCCTGTAAATTAATGCGGAGAAGTAAACTAATTTATAAGTAAAGGTTTTTAATTTAATTAAGTGAAATATTTACTTTCAGAGGAGTTTATATCTAATGATGTAAAGGGTACTGACAGCACTATATAATTTTTATTTCAGCAAATCCAATTGTGATCGAAAACGGAAATTTCACGTGGGGAGACCAAACTTCTGACCCATCGCTTTTTAATATTAATTTGCGAATTCCTCGCGGCTCTCTCGTAGCTGTGGTCGGTGCCGTCGGCTCGGGTAAAAGCTCGTTACTCGCTGCGTTGCTTGGAGAGATGAACAAAACTTCTGGACGTGTTAACACTAAAGGTATTTATATTGTCACATATGTCTAATAGTCCGTGTGGTGACGGATTAAGAATACAGAGTGTCACCACCCCTATTCATCCCGCAGGTGTCGTAAAAGGCGACTAAGGTATAAACTACGCAAGACAACATCGATGCAAAGAGAAGGAAAACTTGAAACCAACCCCTATACCAACCCGTCTGGCCAGCGCGGTATAGTAGGCCAATACCTCCTTTTAAAGGAGAGGCCTATGTCCAGCAGTGGACTGTTAAATTAAGGCTGTTGATGATGAAGATATGTCTAATGTGATTATCACCTAATCAGTATATGCAACTACACCGTATTTATGTATTGTTTTATTTTCAATTACCAAACTATCTATGATCATGTCGTCTTATATAATGTCCACGTATTAAGCTGTATGAATCAATCTATCTACTAATTTAATGTAATTATTGATACAATACAGGAACCATAGCGTACGTGCCACAACAGGCGTGGATCCAAAATGCAACGCTTCAAGATAACATTTTATTCGGTAACTCCATGGACAAACAAAAATACAATGATGTGATAGACGTGTGTGCACTTAGACCCGACTTTGAAGTGCTACCTGGAGGTGATCAAACTGAAATAGGAGAAAAAGGTAATTTATTATAATACATAAGGGGTTAATTTGAAGCAGCAAATTAGAAAAGTACATTTATAAGGTGAATACATCATTAAGTCAATAAAACAAGGTTATCTGATGGTTAGCGGTTATTATTTCCGTTTGGAGAATATTGTGTTTTGTGTTGCAGCAAATATATATCAAATTCTGTTACCAAAATAAAAATCTCATCGATCGATAAATTTTAACACTTTTCAAATATTGCTTTTGCTTACACTCAGGTATAAATCTGTCTGGCGGTCAGAAGCAGCGAGTGTCGTTAGCGCGCGCCGTGTACTGTAATTCAGACAACTACTTCCTCGACGATCCTCTTAGTGCCGTCGACTCTCACGTAGGGAAGCACATCTTCGATAAGGTACGGCTTTTTAGTAGATTTTAAATGTACTTATATTGATTAAAGTAATAATAAGATAAATTGAAAAAATGCTTTAGCAGATATGGTCCGACTAAAAGGAATGATTTATGAACACAGCAGGTTTTCTGTGTTCTTCTTCATCAAGTCAGTGCATTTACCAAAGGAAACTAAAAACGTAGTGTCTGATAGATATGACTGCCTCGGTAGCGGCTGTGCTGCAGCTGTGGTCTCGGGTTGGACCAAATAGTTGGTATGATCTGCAAATATTTGTTTACAAGTTTGGATGTTCTCTATATATAAGATTTAAAACTATGTTTTGTTAGAGGGTAGATCACGTTGTGTGTTAGTTATCCAAAAATATCCGAAAGAGAAAGGTCGTGCTTCATATAAATCTATTAAATGGGACAGGTCAAAAGTACGTACATCGTTCTCGCGCAAAACTTCCAATTTATGGGTCCCATGAATTGGAAAAAGCAGTATACCAGTGGTTACTGGACAAAAGCTAAAACTTAAACTATAGGACAAGTTTTGCAGTGGGCTGGGCCTGAGAGTGGCGCCTCAGAAAACTGAGGCGATATGGTTCCATGGCCTGCGTAAGCGCCAGGAACCACCCAGCTCATGCCTCTGGGTGGGTGACACTGAAGTCCAGGTGGGCCAGTACATGAAGTACCTGGGCCTCACCCTGGACAGTCGGTGGAGCTTCGAAGAGCATTTCGGACGATTAGTCCCCCGAGTCCGAGGGGTAGCAGGGGCGTTACATCGTCTGCTGCCTAATCTCGGGGGACCAAGGGAGGAAGTTCGCTGCCTCTATATGGGCGTCGTGCGATCCATGGTCCTCTATGGGGCACCCGTCTGGTCTGAGGACCTGGAGGGTTCCTCCCGCTGTAAGGCTCAACTTAGGAGCCTGCAGCGGCTGATGGCCATACGGATCGTACGGGGCTACCGCACCATCTCGTATGAGGCAGCGACGGTCTTGGCGCGATCTCCGCCCTTCGACATTCTGGCCGATATGTACACAATGGTCTATGACCAAATTCGTTCTATCGGTCGGGACGGCGAGGGGACAGCGCCGGATCTAGAGCCCGGAATGCTACGGCGGAACGCACATGCTCAAGCTCTGCGGTATTGGCAGGCACGGCTTGAAATTCAGGGCTGTGCTAGCCAACGTGCTGTCGGAGCCGAACTTCGAAGCGTGGGCAAAGAGGACCGGCTGTGTCACCTATCGATTGACTCAGATACTCACCGGTCACGGTTGTTTCGGTGAGTATCTGAATCGAATAGGACGGGAGGCTACAGCACAATGCCACCATTGCGGGTCTGACCGGGACTCCGCCCAGCACACGCTGGAGGACTGCCCTGCTTGGGAGTCCGAGCGTCGAGTCCTGGTCGGACAGATCGGACGAAACTTGTCACCGCCAGCATTGATCGCGGCAATGCTGGCGAGTGGCGAGGGATGGGAAGCCGCGGTCTCCTTCTGTGAGAATGTTATGCTCCAGAAGGAGTCCGCAGAGCGGGATCGGGAAAGGGCTGATCCCGTTCGAAGGAGGCGGCGAAGGGGACGCGGTAGAGGCCGCTAGCTCCCCAATCGTCGCTTAAGGGTCGCTGCGGTCACATCCTGGGGAAATGTGACCGCTGCAAACGACTCGAGATAGGTGACACCCCCGGTGCGGCCGGGGGGGTGTCGTTTAAGGCGGGTTGTTGTTTTGCCTCTTTCTGTACAGAGCGGTGAGAGGCGCAACAACATCTTGCCCCGGGGGTGAAACTAGTCACCCCGGGATGTACCTCATACGTTGAGGTACGGCAGGGGGGACACCAGAAGCTGCTGACGCGATCCTGGTGTTTCTCTCAACTGCCGAGGTAGGCCGCCGCGGGGTTTAGTGGGTAGACCGATTGCCCGGGAGTCCCACACACGCCCTTCGTTTACCCCACGAAGGGTATGGTGCGAAAAGCATTCCCCGCGTAAAAAAAAAAAAAAAAAAAAAAAAAAAAAAGGACAAGTTTTGCAATAAATGCCAATAAACATCGCACCCACCTACTTATTAAAAAAATTGGTATTGCGTGTAGGTGATAGGACCGAGTGGATTACTGAAGAACACGACGCGAGTGTGGGTGACGCACAACGTGTCGTACCTGGCGCAGACGGACCTGGTGCTGGTGTTGCGCGACGGACACGTGTCGGAGGCCGGCACCTACCAACAGCTGCTCGAGAAGAAGGGCGCCTTCGCTGAGTTTCTACTGCATCATCTCAGCGACGCCGAACGAACATCGCCAGAAGGTACTTGAATCTCTCATTCTTTTTTACTACAAAAATTGGTTAAACATACAAAAGCTAGGAATGAGTTTTTCTAAAGTGTTCTACGTGGGATTCAAACTGACAAGTTATCAGGTTTTAGGTGAAGTAATCGTTAAGTCTCACTAAGCTGGTTTTTGCATTTGTTTTTATTAAAAAACAAAAGGAATGCCAGCGGCATAAACAAGCCAGAGATACTTGCCGTAGAGTTTTGAAGTTTTGTATGTTCTTTTTTTTCAGGGCTCCTTTTAAATTTATACTATAAACCAAATAAAATTAAAATTATTTTAGTTTGAAATTACATAATTATTAGGCTTTTTCAGTGTTATTATTGCAGTCGGCAAAACCAAACCAAGATTTACAACGTCGTACTTGAAAGGAATAAAATCATCACACCTAACAATATAAATTAATTTTTTTTGTTAGTTATTTGTAGCACTACACTTATTAATTGCAAAATTATGATGTCCCACTGCTCTGGGCTCGTCTCTCCTCTCAAGAGAGGGTTAAGGCCATACGTCCACACGCTGGCCGAGTGCGGGTTGGGAACTGGCAAGACACGTTAGATGTTTTTAATTCGCCCAAAGACCTCCAACTAAGTTTACGACTGTTATCTTATGATAACAACTGGGACCGACTGTGATTGTTTCCTATCACTTGCCTCAAGGCAACTTGACTATCAGCGCAAAATTATACAGTTAAAGATAATTAAATGATTAGTGACTGCTTCGATGGCGCGCGGTAGCGTATGCGATTGCTCTGCTTGAGGTCTCGGGTTCGAATCCCGGGTCGGACCAAATGTTTGTATGATCTACTGATATTTGCTTCAGAGTTTGGATGTTTTCTAAATATAATAAATATCTTTACAAAAAATAAAACCTAAGCTGAGTTGCTCATGAATAACAGCTCCGACAGATTTATCTTTTTCACCCGCTTAGGGGTGGAATTTTCAAAAATCCTCATAGTGCTCGCCTACGCTCCTCAAGGAAGACGCATGTCAAATTTCAGCTTTCTGTATTCAATAGTTTCGGCTGTGCGTTGACTGTCGCATCAGTCAGTGAAATATATATTAATTATTAGAAGAAGGAGTACACTGACATAACACTCTTTTATTTAATTACTGTAATATTATTGTGTACATCTTTTGTTGGAGATCCTTACTTAATAAATAAATAAATAAATAAATAAATTAGTTATGACTCAAGAGCAATTTGTAAATAGAACATACTCACACTCGCGCAAACAATCAATGCGCTCAACGCCTTCTACACGATCGGAACCGACCTCCAACCATCCTGACCTTGGTAGGGTCGGATATAAAAATGGATCGTGTAGAAGGCGTTTCAACGCTGTCGGCCGACGCGAGCGGTTGGTTGGTAGGCGGTCGGTTCCGATCGTGTAGAAGGCCTATTAGACTATAATTCTATAAACCAGTGCATAGCGAACCGCCGGTTGTTTCATTGCTTCCGATACTCGACACATTCCTAAGTTTTATCAACGTAATATTTAACTATGGTTCTAGGAACTATAAATAGATCGATCGGTACAACAATGTATGATAATGTAATATTATATGTTATGTATTTTATATAATACTAGCTTTCGCCCGCGGCTCCACGTGTATGTCCTTATCGCGGTAAAAAGTAGTCTATGTCCTTTCTCAGGCTCACATCGGTTCAGTAGTTTTGGCGTGAAAGGGTGACAGACAAACAGAGTTATCATCAATCATCATCAACAGCCTTTAACACTCCACTGCTGGACATAGGCCTCTCCTTAGAAAGGAGGTTTTGGCCTACTATACCACGCTGACCAGACGGGTTGGCATAGGGTTGGTTTCAAGTTTTCCTTCTCTTAACAGAGTTATATTCGCATTTATAATATTAGCAACGATAAAGTAGCTAATTAAGTATATATAGTCCAAATATATAACGAGGAAGGAATGAACATAGTATTTAAACCAGTCGATTACTTAAACTACTGTAACTTGACTATGCATAAAGACATACAATTAATATATTAACAATATGTTTCAGAATTGGACGAAATCAAGCAGGACCTAGAAAGCAAACTGGGTTCTGAATTCCAACACAAACTACAAAGGGCACGTTCGCTATCTGAAAGCGCGTCGGAATCCGAACAACCTGCTGCAGGTACAGAATTTGTATTTTTACTTAGATACGCACGCAAGTCTCTGGCCATTAATCACATGAGGCTCGAAAGGGGGGGGGGGGTTCAACAATGATCACGAAATATCATAGGGGGAGACAAGGGTATAGTATAATATATATCACTTGTTTTTTTTTTTTAAGCGCGCGATTTGTAAACATATAACGGCGTGCAGTGTCCCCTTGACTCGCCGTTTCCAGGCTCAATTTTAAGATATTTTGAAGCTACTTAAACCACGTGATTTTAGTAGGGAGGGTTGTCCTAAGCCTCACCCACGTACCACCCGGGGGTAGGTAGGGGTTAAAAAAGGGAGAAAAACATCACGTGATTAATGGACGGCCCCATAGCGGAACTTCCAATCACACGCGATAATTCATTTACGATGGATCATCTAAGAACTAAATGAATTAAACAATGAAGTTTAAAAATATTGACAATTCATTTACAAACAGGTGACCACGGTGGCAGCGTGAAGAGAAAGACTCCAGACACCGTTAGTCCTAACGAACTGAAAGAGAAAAATAAACTCATAGAAAACGAGAAAACTGAAACTGGAAGCGTAAGTAGTATTTCTATCCTCAAACTATTATTAGCTTAACGAATACTTGCCCACTCTCATTGATATATGTATACATATGTACACTAACTTACGCCTTACGGTGGTAATGGCGGTATAAAATAACCTGTAAATTGTTGATTGTTAATATAATCTAAAAATAGCAACATAGCGACGTCTACCGGTTATCTGCGCAACCTTGATGTCGAACCGCCATCTATTAGGATTTAATAGAACTAACCGATAAATACACACTTTGTCGTATAATAAACATATAATTTGCAATAACAAATATTGAGATCAAGAATTGAGATAAAATTACCTTATCTCTTAAGTTAGACCAAATAACAGACGAAATTAGCTAAAAGTTAGGTTTAGTAGTTTCGGGAGTTTATCGCGAACATACATATGATATATCATCATGAGTCCGTTGTAGTCCACTGGTAGACATAGGCCTCTCCTATTGCACACCACAGAACCTGGTCTATTGGTTTCTGCTTTTACGCTAGTCGTGTTACCATCTGGCCAGAGGGCGCCTTTGCAAAGAGACAGTCTCAACTCCAGGACACACTTCAGCAGTTGCCGGTTCATGCATGACATCTTTTCATGTTATCTCACAAAAAGGATGCAGAGTTTGCCACCCGAAAATGTGCTAGCTGTGAGACTGTGTTTATTGAAACTTTCAAGAACCTTAATCAAGGTTATTGAAAATTAGCCTTGAAAATAACTGGATATATAATTATTTGTACTGTAAAAATCTCTGTTAATCTATAAGTTCAGCCTTTAAGTTAAATCAATGAGCTGTCCTTGTAATTATCCCATTATGTTACAATGCCTGGATGACCTTTATTCTGATTATTCTTTTATATATATTTTTCTCCTTTTGTTTGATTTCAGGTGAAATGGAATGTATATAAACACTACATAATGAGCGTGGGTATATTTTCCTCCGTGGTGACAGTGGTCATGAATCTGATTCTACAAGTGTTCCAAGTTGGCTCCAACTACTGGCTCACCGCGTGGTCTAATGACGAGTTAATGGTAATTATTATATTTATTTTATTTAAAGAGTAGTAATACTCGAGAAGTGGGAATTAAACTACCTTACTAAGGTTTATCGAAAAGGTTTACTAAAGGTTCACTCATTACCTTCACTTTTGTCCATATGAAAACCATGTACCATAACTCCATTGGAGTTTGTGGTATTTCGGAATCGAATAGGCTAAAACGCCTTGAATGAGAAGCTCCGGTTCCGCTTTATATAACAATTTAATATTATTATCTGAGTCATTCAGTTATTGTTGTAAATCTCAAGTAACGAAGTGGAGCTGAGTTGATAAAAAAATATAAAATATAATTTTATATAAATTTAGTAAAAAAAAACATGTAATATTACAAACAGACACTTGATTTTTTTTTATTTGTATAGATATTGCACTAACGCTATTATCATCATCATCATCAACATCATTTAACAGTCCACTGCTAGACATAGGCCTCTCCTTGAAAAGGAGGTATTGGCCTACTATACCACGCTGGCCAGACGGGTTGGAATAGGGTTGGTTTCAAGTTTTCCTTCTCTTTGCATTGATGTTGTCTTGCCTAGTTTTTCCTTAGTCGCTTTTTACGGCACCTAACGCTATTAATTGATTTATAATAATGACAGTTGGTGAACGGCACGGTTGACACTGCGCGTCGTGACATGTACCTGGGTGTGTACGGCGCACTCGGCGTCGGACAAGGTAAATTATTATTACTTTGTCTAATATTTGATATCTAATAGGAACACAAAAGGGATGGTCATTCGATAAACAAAATCTATATTTCATACATGGTGATAGTTCTTTTGAAGCGCAAATACAGCACAGCGCACACTACACTCACTACTTTACACAGTACGCACGTACGCAGAAGCAGGCTTGTTTTTCGCTCATTGTTTTTTATTCAGAATGGACAAATGTTTCAATATTTAATTATTCTCCAATTTATACATCCATATATCAACACATGATGGCAATGACATCGTATTACAAGTTTAAATATGGTTTGATGGTGTTCTGTAAGCTTGTAATTATATTTGTAAGCATGCGAAAAGTTGGTACAGTTGCATGTTACTGGCCAATGGAAAGGCCGTAATATTTAGAATAAAAAAACACGAAATAAGATTTTTTTTAAATAACAAACACTGAACAGTGCGTTAATATTTGTCCCGGAGCCAAATTTTACAACATGCATGATCAGAAAATATTTAAATGACTTACTACATAATTCTGTAATAAAAATACAATGACTAAAAAATAAGTCGGCTTTCATGTTCCATGTTTAAATGTCGTCGAACCATGTTATCCATCCATCCATTTATCCAAACACAAACAAACAGTTTGTGTTTGGATAAAAAGGTACATAATTCATCTAATAAAAATATGTATCCATACAAGACAGGTGCGAGGGATGGCAATTATTTGTTATGTAAATAAGCTTTGAGGTAACAGAAATCTATGCTCAGAAATATTAAACTCTAAACATCCCCTTCAAATATATATTAAGCCATGAATCCACTGCAAAAGAACGAACAAATATCGATCCCAACCTACGTGTGATCTCTATGATCGATAAATCATAAACAAGAGTAGATAGACTGTCCTAATCCACTCAATAAAGAGTTTATATTTATAAAATTGAAGTAGTCCACCAAGCTTTTCATAGGTCAATTTAATTATTTTAGATTATTATAAAAAGGGCTAGGAAGTCACCTGACATGATACATTCATTAAATATGAAATAGGTTTTATAAATTCTACGCACTACTCTTATGACAGACAACTAACCAATGTATGTATGCTCCTGATCCCAAACTTGGTTTGCAGAACTCAGCATTGAACGGTTTTTTTATATTTAGAAATATAAAAAGGTATCTACCAAATAATTTATGTTAAATTCAGAACGAAACAATAAGGCCTTTATAGATGTTTGAATTACACTTACACTCAAATCAATCAGGTATGGTCATGTTTTAGTAGCGTTGTAGTCGAGTTACCAGAGAAAAATAAATAAATTTTCAAGCAGATGTTGACTGATGTTTGGAATTCGGTGATTTATTGCTTAACCTTTGTATTCATAAAAAAATTCGCAATTTTAATTTTAAATTCGTTTTGTCGCTATCAGCAAAATACTTCTAAATAATCCTTAAGTTTCCTTAAATCGCCAACTATATTCCCGGTGTCTACATACGTTCTTAAAATATGACCGTACCTTTTTGCGACATTTTGTAAATAAGTTAACAATTTCTTGTCAAGTTAACTTATAAATAATGTAACCTGGGCAAAGGGTTGTAAGTTATAATAATGAATACATTTTTTACTTTATTGTGTTTTTGAAAACTAACCATTTTATGTACATTGACATATTCCCTATTGCATGGTTTTCATTATATTAACAATACATAACATTATAGTAATGCATGAAATTTATGACGGCAATAGATATAATTTAGTTAATTATTAGTACATTAGTCACAACGAGACGTTAAATATCCCGATTGTAGAGAACAATTTAATCAACAGTAAACAACATATATAGTCTCTCGTAATCTTCGTAACTTATTTATATGGAGATAAATAAAAAAAACGAAATTGTACGAAACGCTATGAATTTTTAATTGCACGTGGTTATTTATTAAAATAAAACTGAAAATTTACTGTCGTAACTTTTTTCTGGATTGTGACTTTTGTATTACATATATTTTATATTCATTCAACAAGTGCCTTTCTTTCCCACTTCTTACGAAGCGTGCATGCCATTTTTAATAAACGTATTTTTAATACTTTAATTCTAAAAGCGAGCTTATGGAGTATTAGAAAATGAACTAAAGAATTAGTGGTGTATAGCGTTTATAGGTATATATAGAGCTTGATATTATTAAATATGTCGAAAAAACACCTCACTACACCTATGTAATGAATATGAATAGGGGTCGGTGACAGTCCGTAATACACGGTAAGAGGTGACTAAGGGAGCGAAGTAGGCTGTATAGAGTGGGGTAGGTCGGTGGTGCGTGTACGTGTACGCACACGCAGCACCGAGTGAGTGAGTGTACGGAGCGCAGTGGTGTCGGTGTCGGTGTCGTCGCTGGCGCTGTACCTGGGCACGCTGGCGGCGGCGCGCGCGCTACACGCGGCGCTACTGGGCGGCGTGCTGCACGCGCCCACCATCGGCTTCTTCGACTGCACGCCCGTCGGCCGCGTGCTCAACCGCTTCAGCAAGGACGTCGACGTGCTCGACAACGTCCTGCCCATGACGCTCAGGGGATGGACCTCCTGCTTCTTCGCGGTACGCCCCCCACCACCATCCCCTTTGCACGCTATGCTTCTTAAAACCTGCGCTGCAGAGGGACGACTTCGGACGAGATGTCCGCGGTGTGCTCTCATTACTGCTACGGGCGACGTGGGGTATCGTGCTGACGAAGTGCAACATTATGTCCGTACCGATAACAGCAAACCGTGGACGTGTTGTCCGCCGCTGTCCCTCGTCTGCGCGGGCGTTAATGTGTGTAATGTAACAGCGCCCTCTCGCCCCCTGCGATCAATATTATCGCTTTTCGTTTAACAATTAAAACTATAACGGTGCGAGCAATCTGGTGCTTTACATTATACACATTTTAATTACTTTTGCTTTGACTATTTTATTGATTATTTACAAGCGCTATGTAACATGTAAGATAAAAATTATCATAATTGATTTTGTACACGTTTTGTGTGACAAAATACACTATGTTAGTAAACATTATAAATAGACTCAGTATGTCAATAAATATAACTTATAATAAATGAATAGACGAATTAATCGTCTTATTGTATTTATAAACAAGTGTGCAGTAAAGTGAATTATTTAATATTAATCATATTAAAAGATTGTTTATAATATAACGTGTAACGCTGTAGATAAAACTTAGTTTTAGAAATTTATGAAATGCAACTACTACTTAGCCGACTTATTCACCGAATGAAGATGGTCGTATAGTTAATTAGATATTTTTCTACTGTAGACAACTATTTAATTCCTAGCTTTGTTAGCTACTTTAGAAGTAGTAATAACTAACAACTATAATTGTTATTTTTTCTAATCTTAGTTAAGAATGTCAACTTTAGTTTTCTTTATTTCACCAAATGAAAATAATTTATGCAAAACTACTACGCTTGCATTGCTATCAAAGATCATTCATGCAGTGTGACTACTTTTTGTTTAGGATATATCTTTTGTTCTTTAATAACTTAAGGGATCAGTTTGTAAAGTAACAATAATGTGGCGCTTTAATTACAAACCCGCTTTTAAGTTGAAATGGGTCACATTGACCTTTTTAAACTTAAAAGAAGCTAAATGCACGTGCGGCATGGCCCTAACCTTATTAGTAGATTAGTAGCCAAGGGCTGTAAGGCATCAATAGCCCGAGATATTTAGACGCCCGCGTGCAGTTCGAGGGTGCAATTGGTGCTTACACCCGAGCTAACTATTCTTCTTTACATCTCGATTGTGAGGTAAGTAGAAAAAAACCGCCATTATAAGAATAAAACCCGCCTTTTTTCATTAAAAAAAAAATCAAGTAAAGAACTTTTATTTTATTTTTTTCAAGAACGAAATTAAGCTTCGCTCTTCGATATTTAAAATTGATGTCTATTATACTCACACGAAGACGAGGCTGGATAGCAAAGTGACCTCTTTGGTCATTGGGCTGAAACGCATGATGTCTATTGCCAGTATGATGGTTAGATGTACGCGAACTTTTTGAAAGAAAGAAGTGTTTTTTTTTATTACTTACTGCCCTAGGGCTGTCCTAGCTACATTATTACCCTAGAGCGCTAATTAGTCGCCTACAAGCCCCATTTGGAGGTAATAAGAACCTGCTTACCGAGCATGAGAGATGTAAATGTCATTCAGCTTAGCGTAGAACACGACGTAGCTTTTATGTTTTCGCAAATTGACATCCTAGACCTATTCCTGAAGATCATCAATGTGGATTCTGTTGCCTCGGGGCTGTGTGGACATCGTAAACAATGTATTCATTATTATCAATATATGTGAGTATCGATAACTTGTGTGGGCCGCTACTATAATCCGTATCCGTGATACGTTGTTACAGCGATAGGATCCTTTTTTGCTGATTTAATGCCATACCTGGCGTGTTGGCGCGCAGCGAGGTTTCTCCACGAGCTATTGTTGGACCATGTGTTAAAGGCACCTTTACAATTCTTCGAAGTGACTCCGCTGGGCAGGATACTCTCTAGATTTTCTAAAGACGTCGACGTTTTGGACACGTCTCTACCTTCGCAGATTTCTGACTTGATGTGGTGCTTGTTTGAGGTAAACTCAACACAGGAGTTCATATGTTGTGGTTAAGTTTTAAGTCTAGATTTACCTGTATTGGTGGGTATTTATTTTCTAAGTGAATTTTTGGCTGTGTTTTGGTGTTTTTTTTTTTGGCTCTTTAATCATTTTAGAAGTAAATATGCGTATAGTAAAATGTAATCTTTACCATTAGGTAAATGTCTTATTTATTTTAAATTATGTGGGTATAGTTATATGTTTAAATTTAGCGCAGAAAAGTACGTTAAAGGTTAATTAGCTCTTGACTGATGTTACTATATACTTCTAATTTGATGTGGATTGAACTATCGTATGATATCTGTGACATGAATAAGGGCAACAATCGGTAATGAAACCTATAAGCATATTTACTTCGTTTATGTTTAAGTTTTTTTTTGTGTCGTGTTCTTTATTTCTGTCGTCTGTTTAATATATTTGTTTTTAATATTTATTAATAATATATTA
Organism: Phragmatobia fuliginosa; assembly: GCA_932526445.1. Taxonomy (NCBI): domain Eukaryota; kingdom Metazoa; phylum Arthropoda; class Insecta; order Lepidoptera; family Erebidae; genus Phragmatobia; species Phragmatobia fuliginosa. The sequence continues at coordinate 4,645,877 of OW052064.1, read as the reverse complement.
ATTTTAAATGCTTTGGTAATTTATGAAAGATAATTATTTTATGAACTGATCCCAAACAAATCTTTATTATAATCTAAAACGTCTAACGTAAATACTAATACTAGTAAAAACTTAAAACAATCAATACATATGTATATAGATATACGTTTAATATTTTAATGTGTTTACAAGTTAATAATAGCTATATGTATTGTTATATACGGTATTATTATAGTAATACAATATTAAATATGTTTAGGTATTGGGTACGTTGTTCGTGATTAGTTTCTCTACGCCGATATTCTTGGCGGTGGTGTTACCGATCGGCGTCCTGTACTACGTGATCCAGCGCTTCTACGTGGCGACGTCGCGCCAGCTGAAACGGCTCGAGTCTGTATCGCGGTCGCCGATCTATTCGCACTTCGGCGAAAGTATAACTGGCGCATCGACTATTCGAGCTTACGGTGTCGCAGAAAGGTAATATTTTAATCTATACATACATATAAATACAATTGGAGTGTCTGTTTGTAATATTAAAATAACCGCTTTTTACTAAATGCATATGTACCTACAAATGCAAAAAATTTTTTTTTTACAATTTTTGTCTGTCTGTTTGTATCTGGTAATCTCTGTAACGGCTGGACCGATTTCGAGGGGACTTTCACTGGCAGATAGCTGATGATATAAGGAGTAACTTAGGCTAATTTTAGAAGGTGACTAGCTGAGACCCGTGATTTTGCTGACAGATAGCATTTAAAAGTCATACCGTTTCAATCCAAAAATCTTCAGAAGGAAATCAGAACTGCGATTTAAAAACTTTTTTCGGTCTCTGTTTTGTTAAAGTAATATTTTTATTTTTAATATTTACAGGTTTATAAAGGAATCTGAACGTGGAGTCGATCACAACCAGTGCTGTTATTATCCAAGTTGCATCGCGAACAGATGGCTGGCAGTCAGGCTAGAGATGATGGGAAATTGCATTATATTTTTCTCTGCTATGTTCGCAGTATACAGTAGGGAGACCATTAGTCCCGGGCTAGTGGGTCTGTCCGTCAGCTATGCGTTGCAGGTACGCATATATAAAACTTTTAATCTACCAAAGCTCATACCAGTGAACTCTGTCATACGAAAATCTATTTTTTTTCAGATCACACAAACATTGAATTGGCTAGTTCGCATGACGTCAGAAGTGGAAACTAATATCGTAGCCGTCGAAAGGATAAAAGAATACGCGGAGACCGACCAGGTGAGAAGATAAAACGTCATATTTGTGTATTATTACTATAACTTTGTCGTCGATTTAATGGTTAGCATATTCTGCTAGATAGTCGAAGGCTAGGGTTCGATACCAGGCTAAAAGTGATATGAGTTTTGTGAGTATTAATGCTCCAACCAAGCGATTAGATTGTCATTTGTATTTGACCTTTAAATCGTATGTCTTATAATATGTTTCATAACATCAGTATAAAGAGCTTGCAACTCGCGGTTGGCGTGCGTACGGCGGGCTTGCACCACGCGGGCTGCTTAGCGCGCTGGCCGTTACAGTGTACTATGACCTTTAGGGACTTCTCGCGTCTCAGAGAATATGTACAGTCGCCGGTTCCGTAATTGAATTCTCCCGACTGGGTCGCATAGTCGTCCCGGGGGATCGTAAGAGTGAGAAAACAGAGCAGAGGGCGCAACTGTGTCTAGTTGGTATGATCCGTGGCGGTGTCGGCAGGAAGCGGCGTGGGTGAAAGGCGCGGGGCCGGGCGCCACGTGGCCGGAGACGGGCGCGCTGCAGCTGGAGCAGCTCACGCTGTCGTACCGCAGCGGCGGCGAGCCCGCGCTGCGCGGCATCACGTGCAGCGTCGCGCCCAGAGACAAGCTCGGCATCGTCGGCCGCACCGGCGCGGGCAAGTCCACGCTCACGCTCGGACTCTTCAGGTACCCACCTCTCTCTACTCCGCCTTCTCATCTGTCGATGGCTGATCTTTCTCCTTTTAGCGAACGGAAACCGGGGGTTTTTCATCTATAAGAGTGATAGGAATGACGTCCGTATTCCGCTCCCTCAAAACTCTTATTAAGCTAACTGTTGGAATAAATCTTATCGAGATGGACGGTACCGGATGACTCTTGTTTCAAATCACTTATTTAATGAAAAAAATAACACTCGTCATGTGTCTACTGATTAAATAATATCTGAATTGTCTATATTGAACCGATACTACCTTCAAAAAAGAGCGTACTCCCATCTCAAAGGCCGGCAACGCACCTGTGACTCCTCTGGTGTTTCGGGTGTCCATGGGCGGTGGCAATCACCTACCATCAGGTGATCCGTCTGCTCGTTTGCCCCATATCTTCTTTATATATATAATTCTTGTGTGAGTGTGTATGTCACTGAACTTCTCTCAAACGACTGGACCGATTTTGATGAAATTTTTTGTGTGTGTTCAAGGGGATCTGGGAATGGTTTAGATTCGCAATTGGACCCGGTAGGTGGCGGTTTAAAGTTGGGCGGTACGAAGTTCGCTGGGTCAACTAGTATATATATATATATATATATATATATATAAATGAATTGCTGTTCGTTAGTCTCACTAAAACTCACTGCAGGACAGATTTGCCTAATTTTGGTCTTGAATTATGTATGGAAGTCCAGAGAAGGTTTAAAAGCTGAATAAATATTAAAGTAGTTTAGGTCTTCTATTTATCGATCGAGTCAGTACGAAGTGTGCCGGGTCAGCTAGTAATAATATAGATATCATAACAATATTCTACGTTCAATAAATCAAATATTTCACAACATTTCTATACCTTCTATAAAACAATCGTAATTTTTGCATTTACCACATTCTTCTACATCGCTTAAAAGTCGTCTAGGTTCAGTCCGCTCGTAGGTAATACGATAAGATACTCACCGGTCACGGTTGTTTCGGTGAGTATCTGAATCGAATAGGACGGGAGGCTACAGCACAATGCCACCATTGCGGGTCTGACCGGGACTCCGCCCAGCACACGCTGGAGGACTGCCCTGCTTGGGAATCCGAGCGTCGAGTCCTGGTCGGGCAGATCGGACGAAACTTGTCACCGCCAGCATTGATCGCGGCAATGCTGGCGAGTGGCGAGGGATGGGAAGCCGCGGTCTCCTTCTGTGAGAATGTTATGCTCCAGAAGGAGTCCGCAGAGCGGGATCGGGAAAGGGCTGATCCCGCTCGAAGGAGGCGGCGAAGGGGACGCGGTAGAGGCCGCTAGCTCCCCAATCGTCGCTTAAGGGTCGCTGCGGTCACATCCTGGGGAAATGTGACCGCTGCAAACGACTCGAGATAGGTGACACCCCCGGTGCGGCCGGGGGGTGTCGTTTAAGGCGGGTTGTTGTTTTGCCTCTTTCTGTACAGAGCGGTGAGAGGCGCAACAACATCCTGCCCCGGGGGTGAAACTAGTCACCCCGGGATGTACCTCAGACGTTGAGGTACGGCAGGGGGGACACCAGAAGCTGCTGACGCGATCCTGGTGTTCCTCTCAACTGCCGAGGTAGGCCGCCGCGGGGTTTAGTGGGTAGACCGATTTGCCCGGGAGTCCCACACACGCCCTTCGTTTACCCCACGAAGGGTATGGTGCGAAAAGCATTCCCCGCGTAAAAAAAAAAAAAAAAAAAAAAAAAAAAAAAAAGGTAATACGATAAGTTTTAAATATATTAATATTCCCCTCACTCCCTCTCCCATCCTCCACTGACCCCAAAGTGAGCGCCCTTTACTACTGTACCTTCCCGCAGAATCGTGGAGGCGGTTTCCGGCCGAATATTAATCGACGGTCTGGACATCGCGACGATCGGTCTCCATCAGCTGCGGTCGCGCATCACCATCATCCCTCAGGACCCCGTGCTGTTCTCGGGCACGCTGCGGATGAACCTCGACCCGTTCGAGACGTATTCGGACGACGACTTGTGGCGCGCGCTCGAACACGCTCATCTCAAGCCGTTCGTGCTCGGTGAGTTTCAACTCGGCTATTGCTCGTGCGTACGCTTCGCCGACGGCTCGGTACTGATACGATTCTGTTCCTGTCCGTAGGACTTCAAGCGGGACTCCGACACGAGGTGTCGGAAGGCGGTGAGAATCTATCCGTTGGGCAGCGACAACTCGTTTGCCTGGCGCGCGCCCTTCTACGAAAGACTCCCCTGCTCGTACTGGACGAGGCTACGGCCGCCGTCGACCTGGAAACCGATGAGCTAATCCAGGTATGGCCGATCCGGCGACTTCCTAATAACGCGTATTTCCGACGATGCATGACGTTATTTATTCTGATTTCGTTAATCGTTTCAGAAAACTATTCGCACTGAGTTCGCGTCCTGCACCGTGCTGACCATCGCTCATCGACTCAACACTATTATGGACTCCACGAAAGTAATGGTGTTGGACAAGGGTCAGCTCGTTGAATACGCACCTCCAGAACAATTACTACAAGATAAGAACTCCATATTTTACAGCATGGCTAAAGACGCCGGTCTCGTTAACTAAATGATTATGCAAGACAGTTCACTAAGCGGTTTGCAATTCATCTGCTTGCTTCTTTAGTGAATTTTAAGCCGTAGCATAGACTATCAGATAAGTTGCTTCATATAAAAGTCAGCCTGTAACGTGAATATGAGCTGACTTATTGCTGTGCTATACAGGACTATATATGTTTCGTGAACTATTTATGATTGTGTGATAATCAGATTATGTGTATGTATATCGATACATTAATTGGCAAATCGGCAAACTGCAAACACGTAACTCCACATCGCTTCAATATAAAAATATATCTCATTGCAAATTATTAGAAAAAGTCAACTATTCGCTAACTGATTTTTTTTATTAACTACAACAAAGTTTCTATAATAATTATAAAGTAAAATGGTTTGCCAATTAGTTGTTGATATGTACATATAAAAAACGAACAGTGTAAATCTTTTAATGATTTGTAAATACCTATGGTATTCTATAAGTATTGTTTACGTATTATGCGAATATTATTTATAAGGGAAAGCAGTTGTTCACGGACAGAAAAAGCCTATGTCTTAGTCCAACGTCAATACCGAATTGTGACGTAGTTCTTAGATGTAGTAGCTATGATAGATGGAAGCATTTACGACACATCACAGTTAAGTAATACACAAGTGTTGAAATATCTAAATACGTAGTACTTAAGACTTATGACAGGGTGAGATTTCTATGGGTTTCAGTGATAGGTATATCGATAAGATTAGCTCAAATAATCTCGCAATATTCAAATCGATTGACAACCATCATTTTAATTGAGAACTTTACCTCCATACCGTATAAGTCCATTATATTTTTAAAGTTTTCTATTATTATGAATTCGAAATTAAAATTATGGTTTTCAATCCAGTACGCATTTAAATTTTTAACAACTAGGTACTTAATTTTTGTTTAAAAATCACGTCGTGTTGAGCACCTTTTGTTATTAACGACACCAGTTAGTAAATTTAAATAACATTAGATTCAAACAAACCTACACGCGAAACTAATAGAAGCGTGTTTGTTATAAATCCTATCTGTTACCAAAACTAGTAGCCGACCAACACTGCCGCGTAGTACAATTACTTAAATTTATCACAATTTTAATTGTTTTATAAAGTAATGCAATCCTATTGGTCACATTGAAAGCATAGAATTTATCTAATAAGTAAGCACTCTTCCGTCGCGTCGTTGGTAAATACTTTGGACGGTGGCGTTCTCTGCATAAATCTATTCTAAAATAACATCTTCCGATCTTAATAAATTGCCAAAATATATGGTTGAATACAACATATGACGTAAGCAAGTTACAATTTATATACGACCCCTTATTAACATTTTATATTTTACAATATTTAAACATGTAGAAATTTATATTGATTGTACCACTAATTATAATTAATTAATTTTATTAAGATTTTTAGTAATGATAATATTTAATAGTGCGCTGTTTTCTGTAAAAATGCTTTTTGAATACTTTTTGTATGAATAAAATGCGTTATGTGTTCTAAACAGGGAAATACGATTATTTCCTTTAAAAGAGTTTGAAAGTATTTTGGTTATTTAAGAAACATATATATTATATCAAATAAAGTTAGGAATTGAAGCAGTTTTAGTTAACACTGCAATAGTTATGCTATAAGCCTTTTTTATTTTCCTTTAAGTTGAGACTTCTAGTTGCAGCTGTTGGAAATTTTGTATGATGTTATAAACATAATTTAAAATAAACTTCTTCTCCACATGTACTGAGTTCCAAAACTGTATTACTTTCTTGCTTTAAGTTTGTTAATTTGAAAACTGTACTATTTACTCTTTCTTAAGCTTCTGGGAAACGAGAAATTACAAAATGCCTATTCAACCGAATGTTTGCGTCTTCTTCAGTACAGAATGAAGCGGAACTTGAAACTGTAGCACAGTTCTCAGAGTACAGTTAATTTTGACCCCTCCAGAATTTGTGGTTTTTCAATGAACACATTGGATTTTTTAAGCTCTATCTATAAAAAATCCGTGTTTCACTAATTCACCTTTCAAACTTGTGAAGATTAATCATGGCCTCCCCAAAATATAGTTTAAGGGGACACAGTGTTCTTTAAAGGAATACATTTTTTTGATCTAACTTTATAGTTTATAATTATATATCTAAGAACTTGTGCTTAAAATTAATTGCATTAAAATTTGGTCTTATCAATATAATTAGTTGTTTATGCATAAGTTCAAATGCTATTCCCTTTCTATGAGTTGACCTAACTTGTTTCACATAACTTTTTATGTATCGAAATTAAATATTTTCAATACTTCCGTTTTTAAAATTTGACACTATGTTGTACCTATGACGCACGAAATTATAAAAATATGTATACTTGTACAGACCCTAGATACGTATTTTTAATTTAAATGTGTTTGTGTTAAAATGGTCATATCTGTTAGTGATTGCTACAGTAATTATAAAAAAAACTATAATAGTTACAATGAGATAATGCCCTTTAAAAATGTATACAAAATAATCGATCTCTTGCTAAAACTAATAAATACTCTTTATTTTGTTCAGCTATGGTTACTTAATTTTATTCCATTATTATTATTAAACTTTTTCATTAATTTTGTATTTAACTTATGATATGTGTAATATTTTTAAGCACTAGACGGGATCGTGAAAACGTTCAAAAACTTAATAAATCAATACTTAATTTTATTTATTTAATGTAAATGTCGACATTTAATTTAATTAAAACCTTCAGTAAATAACTGTAAGGGACACTCAAAAAAATAATATTAACAATTTAAAACTTAATTTTATTTTGGTGATTGAAACTCGTACTTTATTGACGTTTTATAAATTTTCTATTAAAATGTGGTTTTCCTTTATAGACACCTCGATACCCATCATTTTTATCGATTTGCACCGATTGTAATGACGAGTTGAATAGTAGACGTTCTTTTATATATCGTTTAGTTTAAATACGACACCACAACAATAATTTAGATTTTAGTTATGTACTTACAATTTTATTGTTTTTTATATCTTACCTAAAAACTTTCAAGTACTCTGTGCATGATAACAATGATGCAGGTATAAGATTCATAGGTAAGCGTCAATCTGTAGGTATGCTAGTTTTCTAAAGGTTATTGTTCATTTGTTAAACAATATTGAGCTTATTAATTAATGTTGACTTTAAGCAATAATGCAGTATTATTTTCAACAATGAGGAAGTAAGTTTAAGTTGAAAATAACACAAAACCGTTGCTTGAAGTTAAAAACGATAATGAACAGCTGTTTGCAATTAAAATATTCAGCTTACGAGTAAATTAACTACTTACACTAATTACTAGATTCGTTATTTAATTTGTTTCTCGAAAGATCATAATGAATATCAATAAAAAAGATAATCGCACTAACATAAAACTAGCCACATATCTTATGTAGGTATATAATATACTCGTAAATACACCTCATATGAAAAGAAGAGATTAAAACGTTTATGAAACAAGTGTTTAAACTACTGCCAAATACAGTTAATATGTTGAGGGAATGTGTTTTCTGTTTAAATGTAATTTTTTTGGTTATGCTACGTCTTCATGTGAATCTATGTATATAATTAAATATATACAGATTGAAGTGTACAGTTTGTAACATATCTACTACAAACTTTGTGCCCAATTTCTGTAAGCCACAATAAAGGGGATGAGTAGTTAAGTCTTCACTTTTGTGCCTATTGAGTAAGTTAAGAGAAGTTTTGTTTCAATGTTTTTTAATATTACCTATTAAAAGTTTTACCAGTATGCGATATATTGTATTTATTAACTTCTGCTATAGTCAAAATAATCACTAAATGGTAATTTATTAGTGTTTGCAACATGGAAAAATTAAAACTACCAAATCGAGATGAACACCGTTTCTAGCAAGTTCATAAAAATCACCTTCCTCTGAGCCTTTTTTAGAAAACTCAAACCTGCACTCAGGTATTAAGGGATATCCAAGTTTTATAGAAGGCCTCGTCGTACTTATGGCTCCAACAATTTTGACTTGATTAGCAACTAGATTTAGGAGAAAACAGACATTCGCTACGTGTTCTAGTTGTTTAAACATTGAAGGTATAATTGAGGCCAAGCCAGGGTAATTCACTCTGTATCAGCCGTTCTAACCTTCTAACACAAATTCTGATATTTGACGAACTGAAATCGAAAATCAATGGTCTTTCCTATCTATATTTGTGACTTTTCCATTGGCGCAAGCTAGAAACTAACAACAGCTCCATCTACTGAAGAAATACTGAACCACAGAGTAACGAACTAGGCGATTCACACACTGGCGACGCGCACAGGCGCGTATGCGCGGTGCAGCAGATCCCGCGCCACGGCGCCTGACGGCATTGTACGCGGCCCGCACCAAACTCAGGCGATTCACACACTGCACCGCGTTACGTCGCATAGCGCGGAGTGGCAGATTTTAATATTGTATGCAAGTACATCGATTACTATAGAAAACACGCCAGGTCCAACACACCGAACACGCGCCAAGGCGCGTGAGCGTGTGCCGCTAGCAGATTCTGCCGCCGCGCGCTTAGGCGGGGCGGGCCGCAGCAGTAGACATTTATATACGAAATTGAACAATGCCCAGCAATTTGGTATATGAAATGCAAAAATTCTATAAGAGGTTCGGCGGTATTTCAGCTCTAAACAACTGCTAAATCTTTACACTGCCCAAGTTCGAGCCTGCATGGAGTACTGCGGTCACCTCTTAGACGGTGCAGTCAAATATCATCTGGAAGCTTTGGACTCGGTGGACCGAAGAGCCCGTATAAACGAAAAGCTCTCAAATAGCAGACTACACACCCTTGAGCATCGTCGTCGAGTTGACTGCTTATAGGTTTTTTAAAGGATGCACTTTAGAGAGTGCTCGAAAGCTCTTTTCGAACTGATCGAGCCATCTCCATTCCTTTATCCGACTACTAGGCGCAGGCAAAAGTTTCATCTACACGTTGTTGACATATCCATAATTTTAACAAAAAGAAACCTACTTCAAAGAAAAACTATCCCGACTACCCAAATCGCGACAATTGTGCCTATGATATTTGAGGAGTTCCCTCGATTTCCTTAGGATCCCATCATCAGATCCGAATATGGTGACGATGGGACCACCTGTAAGCTACGCCCATTCCAATGCAAAAAGAATTTTTTAAATCGGTCCATAAACGACGGAATTATTGCTGAACATACATAAAAAAAACCGACGAATTGATAACCTCCTCCATTTTTTTGAAGTCGGTTAAAAAGTCGAACTAAACGGTTTGACAGCTCGTTTTTGGTGAGGTCGCCAAAATTTGGTATAGTGAACAGGTTTCTTTTGGATGGGCGTGGCCCACATTCGTCTTCATCTACACTTTCCATCAGGTGAGATGGAATAAAAACGCCTATTCCATTTCAACTTTAAAAAAATATATAAAGTAACCTTTAGTTTGGTGTGGGCCGCATATAAAGCCGTCAGCCATAAAATAAAATAGTAATCCTGATACTGCATAAAAGTAAGGGTTAGCAGTTCTTTGTGACACTCAAAAGGTACGTGAAGTGGAGGAAAGATGCTACAACAGATGAAGTTAATACACTTCAAATTATCGTCACTCACATTTTTTTTTCAAATACGGAGGGGAGTGAATGTGTCAATTATTTAATGATGGCCAACAAATTGATTCCATAAGTCGTGAAAAACGGAAAACTAAAAAAGAAGAAAAATAGATGGACTAACTTATTTCGCCTTTTAGGCTATTCACACACTGGCCACGCGCTTAGGTGCGTGGCAGCAGATCATGCGCGCGGCGACCGAGGAGCAGATCTGCCTCTTCGAGCGGATTTTACCGCGCCTGACGGCTTTGTACATGGCCCGCACCAAACTAAAGGTTACTTTCCATTTCATATCCCAAATTGCTGGGCATTGTTCAATTTCGTATATAAATGTGTTTACTGCTGCGGCCCGCCCCGCCTAAGCGCGCGGCGGCAGAATCTGCTAGCGACACGCGCCTAGGCGCCTAAAGAAATACTTTTTCTGAAATCTGTTTCCTTACAACAAACTAGGTAGAATTTTTTTTTCATAGTAAGGTCAAGATGATTTGGAGGATAGCGTTTTTTTACGCGGAAACCACCACCGTAACTATCTCCGCCTCCTTCGGCCCTTTGCCGATCCCGCTCAGCGGATTCCTTCTGGAGCGTAACGCCCTCACAGGAAAATGGCTTATAGTATAATAATCCTTTGTATGTTTTCACTTCGCATCAGGCCTTATTCCCGATTTGTTCGATGTGATAAATTTCTAATTCCTTTGGATACTAAATTACCTCTGTGCTAGCTTATTGATTGTATACATTAAATTTGTACTTTTAAGTAATATTGGGGTTGTGGGTTTTACTCTATTAGAATAAACTTTCATTCAGAATTAAATAATTTTATTTACAGATACTAAATTTAAAGGACACATGCAGCGAGTTCAGACTTGAACAAATCAAAAGTTATCTACACATACATAATTTAAATTATAACTTTTCCTTTTGGGTAAAATTTCAAGAACAACTTTAGATATTAATTGTTGAGGGAATCTGTTCAAATATTTATATTTTTAGCAGTTTCTCTATGCAAAAATAACAGTAAGAAATATTAATTTACTACACCCTATTCATATTCATATTAAATGGACTAAGCAAGAAGTACATGACATACATAAAACAAAATAAAATCAACTTATACTTTCTAAAACATTAATCATCTTCAATAACATATCTTTATTGATATCATATGTAACTCTATTCTGACCTGATTTACTAATTGTGGTCACTAGCAACTGAAGTAATGGATACCTCAATGTTTTCAACTCACTTGTTCCAAAAATAAATTTGACAAGCCAATCAAAATTGGTTGCAGTTTCACCATAATTACTGCTAAAATTATTAAGCGCTGCGCCAATCAGATCAGACCAATGTTTTTCAATCAAAGCAGTAAAGTAGATTACCCTCTTTTTATCCCACCCTTTGCTGTTGATAAGATTGATTAAACTCTGAATATCAAAATCACATTGGGATATAATTGTTTGTAGCTCATCTTTAGCTTTTTCATGAACATTTTGTTCTAGCTGTTGGTTAGTTTCATTTCTTGTGTGGTACAAGCTTGATAAAACTTCTTGTGATGCCTGAAATGAAAATCAAATTAAAGACATTAAAACTACATATGTGAGGTGCTTGTTATATTAGTACAAAAAAATCAGCCAAGTGCGTGTCAGGCCACTCACAGGAAAGGGTTCCTCAGGCACCCATAATGGTATGTGAATTTAAAATCGTATCCAATAGATAATGCGTTAATTTTTCTGAATCAAGAATTTTTCCTGATTTTATTAAACCAGATGCCCAGTTTTTACAAAAAAAGTGGCCTTTAAAGTGGAATATCTCGCAAAAGGATACCTAAATCAAAAAATCGTGTTAGAAACCCTTTATTGTTTTTAAAAGACCTATCTAATGATGTCCCACACGATGGGGTAGCCGCCGTACCCCTAAATTTTCCCTGATTTTATTCTAGCATTATGTTGATGTGTTAAAAACACGATGTCTAGGACGGACGAATTAACGAAAAAACGGACATGACGAAACTTTAAGGGTTCCAAGACACGAACTACGGAACCCTAAAAATGCTTCAGTTAATTGATATTGTGGAAGCTGCTGACTTCTTTTACAAGTTACAAGGAAATGTGAACTACTGTGGTCAGTAGTGCAATAGACTATTGTGCAGTATTTTTGATAAGTAATTGCAGCATTGTTGATAAATCAAGTATGTAGTTGAATGTAACTATGTATTTTTATTGATACAATTTTACTTACTTTTTGAAAAATTTCTGTGGTTTCCAATTGAAACAGTATATCCATCTGGAGGGTTATTTAGCCGTTTAAAAATATATAATGTTGGTTGTTAGTCTTTCACAGTAGAAATAAACTTGAAGTTGTAGCTACTATCTCAGATGAAAATCTGTAATGTTAAAAACATTTATTATATATACACATTACAAACAATATATCTTTAATATTTTTATGACCCCAGACTGTAACAAAAGTAAATTACATACAGCGTTAAGTTTTCTCATAAAAATAAAAGGTAATTATTTAACACACAACTTTTTGACAAGACAAGTACCGGCTGAACTCACTGACAAAAGACAGTGACAGCTGACAATGACATTTGTGCTCAAAACATGGAATATTTTTGGGCCTCATTATGTATTTACGTATATTCATGTATCATTTTTATGCATTTTATGTACGCACTGAAATACTGTCATATTGTTTTTCAGCGAGGTACAGTGCTGAGTAAGAATGAGATAGATATATGTTTATGCGTGTGCCTTCAAAATGGACGCTATTTGAGCAATTGTACGTATAGAACAATATGTCTTGGTCTTGTCCCTAATAAATAGGTCTATGCATTAGATAGAAATAGTCTATGACAGTAGGTGGCCGCGTATGTCCCGGCCTGCAAAATTGAAAATTTCGATATAAAAAAAATGTATATTCATAGATCTTAATTAGCCCTTTCGAACCACGTTAATTAATTTAAGAGTTACATATGATATCAATAAAGATATGTTATTGAAGATGATTAATGTTTTAGAAAGTATAAGTTGATTTTATTTTGTTTTATGTATGTACTTCTTGCTTAGTCCATTTAATATGAATATGAATAGGGTGTAGTAAATTAATATTTCTTACTATTATTTTTGCATAGAGAAACTGCTAAAAATATAAATATTTGAACAGATTCCCTCAACAATTAATATCTAAAGTTGTTCTTGAAATTTTACCCAAAAGGAAAAGTTATAATTTAAATTATGTATGTGTAGATAACTTTTGATTTGTTCAAGTCTGAACTCGCTGCATGTGTCCTTTAAATTTAGTATCTGTAAATAAAATTATTTAATTCTGAATGAAAGTTTATTCTAATAGAGTAAAACCCACAACCCCAATATTACTTAAAAGTACAAATTTAATGTATGTATATAATCAATAAGCTAGCACAGAGGTAATTTAGTATCCAAAGGAATTAGAAATTTATCACATCGAACAAATCGGGAATAAGTCCTGATGCGAAGTGAAAACATACAAAGGATTATTATACTATTAGACATTTTCCTGTGAGGGCGTTACGCTCCAGAAGGAATCCGCTGAGCGGGATCGGCAAAGGGCCGAAGGAGGCGGAGATAGTTACGGTGGTGGTTTCCGCGTAAAAAAACGCTATCCTCCAAATCATCTTGACCTTACTATGAAAAAAAAATTCTACCTAGTTTGTTGTAAGGAAACAGATTTCAGAAAAAGTATTTCTTTAGGCGATTCACACACTGCATCGCACTGAGTGGCAGATTTTAATATTGTATGCAAGTACATCGATTAGTATAGAAAACACGCCAGGTCCAACACACCGAACACGCGCCTAGGCGCGTGTCGCTAGCAGAATCTGCCGCCGCGCGCTTAGGCGGGGCGGGCCGCAGCAGTAAACACATTATATACGAAATTGAACAATGCCCAGCAATTTGGGATATGAAATGCAAAGAATAGAGACGACGATTAAATGGAAAGTAACCTTTAGTTTGGTGCGGGCCATGTACAAAGCCGTCAGGCGCGGTAAAATCCGCTCGAAGAGGCAGATCTGCTCCTCGGTCGCCGCGCGCATGATCTGCTGCCACGCACCTAAGCGCGTGGCCAGTGTGTGAATAGCCTAAAAGGCGAAATAAATTAGTCCATCTATTTTCCTTCTTTTTTAGTTTTCCGTTTTTCACGACTTATGGAATCCTTATAGTATCATCAAGTCCGTGCGTCCGTCCTCGACCTACGAATAATGCTAAAAAGCGGCCAAGTGCGAGTCGGACTCGCCCATGAAGGGTTCCGTATCAGCAAGTAACATCACATAAAAGTTCTTGAAGTTCGTTGTAACTTTCATCGATGTTTTTATACTAGTGTATTGATTGGATGAAAGATAAATTGCGTGTTACGATTTATGACGTATTAAAAAAAACTACTCACTAGATCTCGTTCAAACCAATTTTCGTTGGTAGTTTGTATGGTAATGTACATCATCAGCCTATCGCAGTCCACTGCTGTATGGTAATGTACAACATATATTTTTTTCAGTTTTATCACTCTCTTATTTTAGAAGTTAGAGGGGGGGGGACACACATTTTTCCACTTTGGAAGTGTCTCTCGCGCAAACTATTCAGTTTAGAAAAAAATGATATTAGAAACCTCAATATCATTTTTGAAGACCTATCCATAGATACCCCACACGTATAGGTTTGATGAAAAAAAAAATTTTGAGTTTCAGTTCCAAGTATGGGGACCCCCAAAATGTATTGTTTTTTTTCTATTTTTATATAAAAATCTTAATGCGGTTCACAGATTACATCTACTTACCAAGTTTCAAAAGTATAGCTCTTATGGTTTCGGAGAAAAGTGGCTGTGACATACGGACGGACAGACAGACAGACAGACATGACGAATCTATAAGGGTTCCGTTTTTTGCCATTTGGCTACGGAACCCTAAAAATATGATACTTTGCATGGATATAATATGTATATAAATGTAATATGTTTTTATTGCTTCTAGAAAGTGCTAAAATAAAATCACGATAATATACCTATTTTTTACTAAGTATTTGTAAAGTGGGTATAATTTGTTTTTCAAAATATCAAAATTAATCATATAAAAGAAACTCTAAAATCATGGAAGAGAAAAAGGATTCATTAAAAGCAAACTGTACATTTACTATAACTTAGACTGTTGATATATAAGTATTTCGGACATCTTGATATATAAGTATTTCGGACATCTTAAAGAAAACATTATCTAGTCCCAAATTAAGCAGACCTTGTATTACATAAGGGTACCAAATAACTAATATAAATACATTAACACACTTTTTTTGTAAATACATGCATATTAAATAATGAAAACACCTAGACTCCGAATCAAATATTTTTGGATCACACAAATATATGGTCCGACCCGGGAATCGAACCCGAGCCGCCACAAACGCTAACCACTAGACCAACAAGGTAGTCAGCAACAAGGTAGACACAATACTTTGTCAAGTACTAATGTACTAGTTTGCTCTGATATACAAATTGTATTTGTGATTTTGGTAAATAAACAATTTTTTATTACATTTTTTTTAATCTAAATCTACATTAAACAATAAATATGGTATGATAAAACTTCTAAAAATAGAAGCTAATGGAAGCTTGGAGTATCATTATTTTGTTTTGCTATGTAGATGAACCTAAAATCATAAAATCTATGAGACCAACAGGGAGACCGCAATACATGTGTATCCCACAACTCTTTACGCTTGTTACAGTTCGATTTAGGTACATACTTTTTTTGCAGTCAGAAATCGTTGAGGCGTGGGGCCCCGAAATGCGCTGAGCACATAGCATTTGCTCCTCTTGCTACGTGGTTAATCCACCACTGAGTTTACTTAAGTCTAAAAAAATGTTTCACTGATTGTAAAAATGATAATATATTATAATTGTAAATTAACGAGTGCTTTGATCAATTTTGTGTATGTGAATTTGCAAAAACAAATCCAAATGCAAAAACAAATTCTGAAATTAGCGCATTCTAAAACATACAATTCAGTAAAAATATCTTATGCAGCTGACAAAATATATATTTTTTGCACCTGTGTTATTAGGTTTTTTCATCAATGGCATTGAGCTGGTAGTCGATTAACCGGTGGTGGTGGTCGGGTGACAGATTAATAATCCGAGAACTCCTATTTATCGGATGAGTGTCGGAATAGGTGATTACGGAAGCAGATCACGCACGAAAACATTACTGCAAGATGAAACAAACTTCATGTAACAACCATCTGACCAGGGTGGTGTAGCAGAACAGAACCTCCTTCGGAGAGGCCCTATGCCAGCAGTGGACTTTTAAAACCTATTAATGTGATGTAAGTCAAGAAAGCTAGGGCTTTAATGACTTACTTCACATTCGGGTAACACTGAGCATTTGAAACAAAAATAATTCTATTTTGACCTAATTAACTACAATATCAATGAAATAATAAATGCTTACTTGTGAAAAGTAATGTCACTACACTTCTTTTGTCTTCCAGATGTGACACAATTTAACTGCACAAATCGTCAAAATCTTATAAATCTTGCCGCCGCTTGTACTGCGAGTTCAGTCATCTTAGTTTTATCTTATATATAAAATTCTCGTGTCACAATGTTCGTTCCCATACTCCTCCGAAACGACTTGAGAGATTTGTATGTTTTGTGAGCATATCGGGTAGGTCTGGGCGATTCCCAGACCTACCAACCATTATTTTTTATACCCCTATGACGCGAGCGGAGCCTAGCTAGCTAGTTTTTAAATATAAAAATTGTAGAAAATTTAATTCTCTACTTAATTGATTAAAAAACAAATAACGCAAAACCCATAGAAAACTACATATTTGCAAAACGATTTTGGTTACTGGGTCAAAACCCCTAACAAGTTTTTACGTGGTAATATGTACTGGGTGAATGTCGATTTTCCGAGGTCAAACCCTATAATGACTGGACTATGCGCGAATGTTGTGGGTTCGAATTGAATCCTTTGTGGTTCTGAGACTGGGTGTTCTTTGCGTTCGTCATAAGTATGCTTGTAAAATCACCGCGTCACCTTCCTCTAAGGGCCGGAAGATACCAACACACGTGTATTAGTCCAGTCATTTTAAACCCCAATCTGCGGAAAAAATCCTTGTGAGAAAAATTTTTGTACACACCTTTAATACGGTGTTGTTATAAGATTTGAAAAATGGACATTGATATCGTGCCAACTAAAAAAGTTAGGTTAAGGTCAAAGGTCACGAAATTCAGTTTTTCACGAATAAACAGCAGCGCTAACTAACACGCCCCGGCCGGTACCGCCAGAATTGCTTTGTTCCTGCATATTAAATCTGTAATATCTTCAAAAGTATTAATTTAAATTAGATACTGTAAAGGGCAATATTAATCTACATTAAATACACAATATATATAAGGTATTTAATTGGATAAGGATTAATACTGTGTTGCCTATAATCGCTTCGTAAATAAACCATTATTTCACGTAAAAAGAAAAAATAAAAAATGGTTATTGTGGGTTAACCTTATGGATAGACATATACCATTGCGGACTTTTTTGTAGACCTTTTTAAGATGTACAAGACTGTAGTACATTATTTTGATCTATCTCGTAGGGTACAGCCTGAGGGTACAGCCAACGTTTGCAATATAAGCGTAAAAAACATCATTATTAATTATTGAAAATTATTATCTACTATATTATGCATGTATTATACATAAAAATCTTCCTCTTGAATCACTCTACCTATTAAAGAAAATTTCATAAAAATCAGTTGCGTAGTTATAAAGATATAAGCATACAAAGGGACAGAGAAAACGACTTTGTTTTAAACTATGTAGTGATTTAAGATACTCTAAATAAAACTCAAAATCATATTTTTATATTTATTGATTAGAGACATTCACACATCAACATTAAGTTTCAATAATTGGAATAACATAATTACATTACCTATTATATTTATCATACAAGTTTCCACATTGCATAATGAGCAAAAAGTTCGTAGTTAAAAATTATATAACTCAGTCAATTTCAGGTTATCATTTTTACTACAATTAGACAAAAGCAATTACTTATCGACTATTGAAAGTAACGTTAAAGGATTCATATGTTGATATGAACTTCTTATTATTTTGAATCCCCTTAATGACACTAAAATTTACGTGGCAATAAAATCCAAATGATAAAACAACCTCTTTACATTAGTTTCAGTTCTGAATAGAGTTCAATTCACATGGATTAAACCCATGCAATATGAATAAAATTGGTTCTAAATAGTTATAAGTTTGCTCTTGTTGTTCTGATGAACTTCCAATATGCACTGGACGATCAACACATGAGATCGTTTATCACCTAACATATATGATTGTGGGTTACATATGGCATGGTTACAGACCGTACTTTGAACTTGATATGGAATGTCTCACTCACAATTACTGTTTATTTAATGGAATATTTTCCCCAATCATGCTGTGTGTCACAATTATTAATTTTATAAAAAATGTATAAAATTGCAAAAATGATCTGAAAATCATATAGGTGCTCTGGATATGAATATTGTTGAAAATTACCTTAACATTCATTGTATAGTAATATCAAAGTTTAAATTCATCAACTTGTATCATATGAATGAGGTGGAAAATAATACACTAATGGCAGCAGTTAATAACCATGCTACCTTCACTAACTCGATACACATCACTACATTCTAAAAGGTATAATAATGTCTGTATAAGTTTATAAATTGTATAGTATAATCACAAACTTGGCCACTGAATATCCAATTCAAATATATAATCAATTTCATTCTCATCTATAAATTTAGATTCAACAACCACACACTAGAAAAAATGTCTAAACGTTCAACCTTACTACATACCTCACTTGATACAGGGAGCATCTTTCCGAGACTATTACCAGTTCACGAGCTTGCATTACAGAGAGCTGCTGACATACTAATTTTTACAACTTAATATAAAAACTACGAGTAAAACATAGTGGATATCATATAGAATATACTAATGAGATAATCAAGAAATCAATATTCCCTCACACTTAACAATTTACAAAGTAATTTTAAATTTCAATTTGACAATTAACAGATTAAGCAGGTATACGATAAAATGAGACCTGTATTCATATATACATAATAAAATGTTTTAAATTATATTTATTGCAAGCGATGATACTACCACCATCGCTGAAGTCCAAAGTGCGACTAAATATCAAACTGCAATATTTAATTTTGAATAGGCATATTTCTCAATATTTAAAACTATATTTTTACGGAGTTTATACATACATCACTTACATAACGATATTTTAGCTATAGATAAAGTGAAGTTATATTCAACTAGCAAGAATGTATTATTAACCACTAACCATAACTTGACGTCATTTATTGAAATAATTTTTATCGAAATTTTGAAGCGTCTAACCACAGTTAAATACCGAAACGAATAAAAAACATGAATAATATATTATAATACAATATAAGGAAAAGTCCTATTGAATGCTTAGTCCGAATAAAATTTACAATTTTGTTTTATATGTTCTAGGTATTGTTTTAATTTAATAATATGTTATGGGAAAGTAATAGCGACTTGGAGAGTAAATTTAGGAGCGAGCGAGCGACACGTGACAACGTCAAACTAATACCCCTGTAATAATGGCACCAACTTATCGCACCGTATACTGTCTATATAACTTTGTTAATGTAATATAATTATAAAAACTCGACTCTAGCGAATAAATTGTATAAAATCTTAATTTTATAGAAGCAAAGCACGCTAAACTTATAGTATAATCATTCTATATGAACGTCACATTACAAACTGAAAACAGCATTTTTGATAATGCAAATGATTGATCGAACTTAGTTCGACAATACACCACAGTACTAAATCCAAATAAATTAACGGCTCATTTAAGACACGGTCTGAGTCGTGGACGATGGCTCGCGCTAATGTGGTGTTGTGTTTAGTTGGCCACTGCCGTATCGCCACTAGTCGTCTCCTGCAAACAAAATCACCACCATTTTAGACTCTTATAATGTTTAAAGACAATAACTCTGTAATTGTTACCTTTCTGTTTATACGTACCGTTTCTGTTTTCAATTCTGGCACTTCTGGAACCTCTGTTATCAACTCCGCTAATTTGTCGCTTACGGGAAGTAGCTCCTGAAAAATAAGTGTCAGTGTGTTTACTTTCACGGTCCGTACACATACACTAATAACAGTAATAACACAAGAGTAATGGAACAAAAATGTATGTACCAAAATGAAGTGTAAAATAAACGTTTTTAACAACAGTCAACCACAAATAGGAGTTCAATATAAGTATAAGTATCAGAGCGACAGTCATTAGTCACACCTATGTAAATGTTTCACTATATCCTAGAATTGACACAATTTATACATCACTTGTCCACGAATAATTGTTAATTTTATTAACATCATAAGTAATGCAATATTATTTATCCAGAAAGTAAATCATATAATTCATATTTATTTATTACCAAACGGCAATACACAGATAGAAAAAACTCACATTTTTTATATCTTTACAACTAAAACTGAAGTATCTGTTGGTAATAATAACAAATGAACAGCAAATTTGGTACTTACAAAAAAGTATTTTTTTTTTATATTTGTCTGTCCGTCTGTCTGCTTCGATCCATAGCGTTACCCGCGCATAACGATAACCGCGGATAACACCATGGGACTCAGCTAGTATATAATAAGTAAAAGACATGGAAGTCGAAAATCATGCTTAATATGTGTAACAGTGAAACTACATTCATAGCAGGTATGTGATTTCAATTCATGTTGATTTTTTTAAATATACACATACTTAACTAATTCTTGTGTATAAATAACCTAAGCAAATGTTAGTTATATAGTACAAACATTATATTGAAAAACTCTGGTGTTACAAGCTCAGGTACTATATTTAACAATTTCGTAAAAAACAACGATATTTTAACCGTATTTTACGAAACAACGATTATTGTTTTAAAAAACCTGAATAGACAATATATTTACATCAAGGAAAGTAATGATGAAAAATGATGATAGTATGCATGTATGAATATAAAGTATTAAGAAAAATGAACTATGTAGTGTAATAAACAAATCAGTGTTAGCACCAAAGCTATTTGAATCACCATGCTAGCATTAATAATTTATCTACAATTTTTAAAGCCAAGGAATGGAAAGGATAGGAACTCAGCCACTGGCTGTTTTCTGTGGATTTACTGTATGTATCGATCACACTTATGAATCTTCTGGTTATTGACGGTCCACACATGCTGGTAAAGAAATGCACATGAATCTACATAACTGTTAACGGGGTATAACAAACGCTTCTGAAATTACAGTACTAAGTCCACTACAAGAGCAAGATGTTCCGGACGTATTCACCTGAGGGACAGCGGGCAGGTCGCAGGGCGGCGGCGGCAACGACTGGTCCGCGTCGCCCGCCGACGGCCACTCGCCGGGGCTAGGCACCGCTCTGTTGGATTCTACGTCCGCTATCTCTGTATTTGCGTCAGCGGATTCCTTGGCCGAGATTTGCGATACTGCTTCGGCAGGCTCGAATTCACTGTTGCCGTTGCATTCGACCACTTCGCACATAACTTCAGTGGTAGAATCTGTTGACTTGGATATTAAAATTTCATCGTCCTTTATGTGTTCTTCTCTTTTGCAGTACGTTTCCTCGTTATCAGGTATGTTATCTGAATTAAGGACAATGTCAGTTGTGTCCTGTGTTAATTCAATTTTTACCGGTACATTACTTGCTGTCAAAGGAAAATCGTCGTCGGTTAGTGGTGGAGGAGGGTCAGGTAAGTCTTCTTCAGTATTTTTGTCTTCAGCATCAGTAGAGACTACAAAATCTTCTGATGGAGGAGAAGGCATCTCTGATTCGGAGTTCTCGAGTTTTTCCTCAATCACAGTCTCCTCTGGAATAACCTGATCGATTTCTACTTTATCGGTTTCTGCTATTAATTCGGATTGAGAAGTAACATCCAGCTCGGAAAGTTCAGATTGATTTTCTTGGGAGATTTGTTCTTTAAGCATGTCAGAGTTTTCAATTAATTCTACCGAAGGTGCTGGTAACTCTGACGGTAACTTTGTAGACAACTTCTCAGTGTCCTCTAATAGTTTACAAGGAGAGTGAATTTCAATCTCACTTATTTCCGGTGGAGAAGAAAGTATCTCCAACTCCTGTGATTCTTTCGCCTTTTCAAGAAGATTTTCAGTTTTAACATTGTCTACTGCAAGTTTGTTACATTCTACAGGAATAGTGGTGAGAATTACGGTTTCTTTAGTATCATTACCTATTCCATTTTCAGTAACAGGATGTGAAGTTATCTCACTTACTTTTTCAATGGGAGGGGGAAGCTCATTACTGTCAGATTGAGTGGCTGGTACTATGTCTTCGGGTTGTGAGTCAAATTCCTTCAGTTTGTCTTTTACAACTGGGTCAGAGGGTGGAGATGGTGGAGGCAAATTTGCGTTATCAGCAGTGTTAGCTAGCGAAGCATCTGATAATTCTGGTGCCATAGTGGTAGCGGCAAAGGATGCCACAGAAGAAGGAGGAGGATTCGCAGGGAGTGGTGGAGGCGTGGAATCTATCAAAGGCATTTGTTCAACACAAACCTCTTTTTTGACGGAAATTTCAGGTACAGTTTCTGTAGTTTCAGCGGTAGGTGCTTCTTTGTTGTCCTCATTTGTAACAATTTCAGTTGTTTTCTCAACAGGCTCTTCTATGGAAAGCCCATTTACTGGTAACTGCTCAGGTTCTACCTCCGGTTTAGATTCTGGAATTTCAATGACAGGACTCGGAGCGGCAATTTCTTCGACGACGGGTGTTTCAGCTTTAGGCGACTCTGGGGTTGAACTTCCGTTAGTGAGTGGTTCTGTCACTGGAGTTTCTGGTGTTTTATCTTCTTTAATTTCGGCTGGAGTTTTTGCTTCTTCAGCTGTTTCGATAACGACAGGAACTTCAGAAGCGACTTCGGCTGTCTGTAAAAACAAACACATTTTGAAACTTCTATTCTAATTCTATTCTAATAACTCCTTATATTGTTTCAGTTCTAATAGTACCGCATCATCGGCCATGGTGATTAGCAACTGCAATGTTGGTCTAAGAAGTCAGATCGAAAACTGAAGGGGGATTAATTGCGTAAAATAATATATATGTTTTTTTTTGTAACAGCAGGTAGGTTCAGATTTTTTATAAGTTACCCTTCAATGCTCATACTGCAATATTAAGTTACATTAAGACTAGGGTTGTCACATGGTGTGACTAACAGAAGTACATAACAAATAAGTGTTTTAACCTAATGCTTTACTGAAATCTAGCACGGTAGTTTTTAATTTTGATCTTCTTCAGGTATTTGTTATAAAACAACTAATTTGATTATTTTTACAAGTGTTAGTTTTTGCAATACACTAGTTTTTGCAAACGGCTCCGCTTTCAAGCATGTCACAAGCGTGGTAATAATTTTTAATATATGTATATAGCCTAATTAAATATTTAGCAACTAACAAATAATGTGACTGTCCAATAGAAAAAGAATTTTCAAAATCGGTTCAGTAGATCTAGATTGAACTTTTGGCAGCTGGTGCTTTGTTGTAAGCAACCCAACCCCTAAAACAACTATTGAAAATTTGATCCTGAAGTGAAGTAAAGCCAGACTTGTTGAACTTAATCTCATTCAAATTTAGAATAATAATGTAAGCTGTAATTTCCAGTTTGATATTATATTATTACATTTTATGAAAGAAAAATGAAACCGCAGCTTTGTGGCAAACAATAAAATGATACGAGTCTGCAAGGCCGTCTGTGTTTACTGATGTATAAAGACAATATATGTACCCAAATGTTACACTGGAGCAGATTTATACATATTCATTAGCCTTTCGACTGTCTTCTCCTGTGGACAACTGACAAAGGTGCTTCAAAAGTTAGCTCCTTATATTGATTATGTGTTTATTATATAAGTTGAGTTAATTTACTATTTACGTTTTTCATTGTGTAGGTACCATTACGTTTACGATATCGTATTATTATGTAACTTGTGTGTAATCATTGAGTGTATAAATTTACATATATTATTAGATACTGTATACTGTTATTTTAGGTACGTAAAACATTTTTACAGCAATTATTAACGTTGTTTACGTGAACTGTATGTTAATATTGTCCATGCGACCTCATTATTTTTTCTCTCTTTTATTTCTTATTAAGATTTTTTTGTGTTTATAAACACTTTTTGCCCAACCCGGGACTTAAACCTGAGCCCTTTTCATCGGCAGTAGCATACGCTAACCGCTAGATCAACGAGACAGACTATCTATATTAATACGTTGTATGAATAATAATAACTACACGCCGTTAATTATTGTGACTTAATTGTAAAGTGATTGTATGAAACAAAGTGCAATGACCCCGAGAACACGGACGCTGTGTTTATTTTACAATGCGTAGTTAAAAAGACTCATTATTAAAAATGTTTGTTTATTAACGACACACATTAAGAGAACATATAATTTTTGATAAATTTTAATTTATATTTTAAATAACCAAGTACTAGTTCAATTCAAACATAAAACTCTAGTCAGTTACCAGACGCAACAAACAATAGAGCCTATATCGATGCCGAGGGCCGGAAGACTAACGGTCTCTATTCAAACGATCGAACTAAATATGATTAACTTAATTATGGTACATAAAACGTCTCAAAAGTAAAAAGGCTTTCATTTTTAGATTGTATTCTGAAACAGTTTTGATAAACATCAAATAAAGTAATCACGAACAACCAAGGCTTAAGCCGACTTAGAGTTTTACTATTAACAAGCTCAAATTAGTTGAGATGGTTGTAACATTTTTTTTTAACCTTAATTCTACGAGAGGATAACCAAGTATTCAGAATAGATTTTATGTACCTATAGCGCCACCTTTGGCAAACCGTGACTTTTTCTCCTCTGTCTGCCAACTGCATGTTAGATTTGTTTTCGCTAACGAAGCGAGAGGTGGCGTTCATGTCATTCGTTAAACAAGTTTTGACCAAAAAGATTTTCAGGTCTATGGTACGTATTTAATCTGTGGTCTGGTTTGTCTTTGGAAATCGTATGATGTTATTTTATTTTGTAAGAGGGTGGGATTTTTATTCCAGAAAAGTCCTTGAAATAGAATATAAAAGCCAGTATTAGTTCCTCAAAGGATTATTCTGTGTCTCGCTGTGAACATATTGTGATCCTGCCCGTCGTAATAAATAGTTGTGAAGAAATCTCTGCTGATCTGCCCCGCTGTTGAAGTGGTGAGAATTTGAATTCTTTTTACTGTATTTCTTCAGTGTATTTGTTTGCGAGATTATTTGCTTAGGATGTTAACTTCTTTTCTAGGGTCCAAGGTTTTGACCAAGATTTTGTCAAAGGATTTGTTCAAATATCCTTCTAAGGATTTGTACTTCGGTTTCCTTGCCGGGCCTACAGTGTGACAAGTCTCGAGAGCCGCCAGTTCCGCGGTAGCATATCACCTGCCAAAGAGGACTTCTTGGACTCTGTGTGGGTGAACTAGCTCGCAGAGGCCT
Organism: Phragmatobia fuliginosa; assembly: GCA_932526445.1. Classification (NCBI taxonomy): domain Eukaryota; kingdom Metazoa; phylum Arthropoda; class Insecta; order Lepidoptera; family Erebidae; genus Phragmatobia; species Phragmatobia fuliginosa. The sequence goes on along the minus strand of OW052064.1, from coordinate 4,620,166 downwards.
AAGGCCTGTGGGAAGACCATCCGCACGTACCACGCTCATCCTAGACTTGCCACGGGATCACGTATGGTTTTTATAATTTAATTGACATACCTCTGGTTAATAACTTAATTTTTTTGTTCATCGGTTCTTCCGAGATCGGGCTAACGAACCTTTGCATCCGGCCTACTGGGTGTGAAGTTCTACTCTCACTACCACCTACGGAAGGGGCCAGCTTGAAATAACCTGGATCAATAAGATCATCTTTTTGTTGAGCAACCCACCTACATAACTTTGTATACTTACTATATTTTTAAATGTATTACTAGTTGTACTTTGTATCACATATGTGAATATATTTGTGTGAAACTGGAGAGTGGTTTTTCTTTGAATTCCCTGAATCACTGCAAGGCGCACCAGGTTGATCTTCTGTGAGATCAAGGCGCCCATCTAATTCATGCCCTCTGACATTGGCTACCCGGGGAGTAACCTTTCTTAAGAGAAAGTGTTACATGGTGTGTAGGGATTAAGTAAAGCATGTCTTATACACTAAACAAAAAATATCGACAATGTTAAGGTCTCATCATCAAAAAGGATAAAAGCGATTTTATCATTTCTATTACATTTAAAATTTATTATTTCGCGAATACCTAGATAATTTGATAATTCAATACACAGACTTAAAAGTTGATTTAATTCTTATTGTGTTCTCTGTATAGTTTCGTCTAAATAGCGGATTTAAGGGGCTGAAAACCAAAATAGAGGTAAATAAAGATCGTTTTGTATAAAAACCTATCGCTCATATCATTACCAAAATCAATGTCTTTATAATCGAACATATTCCTCACATAGTGGTCATTTCCAAAACACGATTTGAAAAACTTCACTCGATAAAAAAAATAATCAAAGTAGCCTCTGAAAATAGTTAAATTTTGACTTTACACAGTTGTGCTTTAAGTAATGTAAATGAAATTAAGTAAAATTGTGTATCATATGTAACTGAAGGAAATGGTTAACTTTAATTTTTAAAAAAATTGCAACATTTACAAAAAATAACGAATTTTGTGGTTTGGCACTTACGCCCTTCTATTTCAAGCGCTTTTTCTCTGTCACTCCTATGGAGAACGACAGTGAGCGCTGAGGCGCCCTGCTTAACGGACCTATGTCGCTCGACTCGCGCGCTATATTTAGCTGATAAATCTAAAAAACTTTATTAAAAAACAAAACAAAATCATATTAAGATGGAGGCTATAAGGTAAAAATAATTTATTTTATTAATAAACTTATAATTTGATTGACATGTAAGATTATATAACTAGATATCCTTACAAAGACGTAATGTAGTTTCATAACCCTAAAAACTGTCAACTGTGTAGTGGAACAAGCATAAGCTAGAGACACATTATCGGAAGCGGCTAATGGACGCGGCTGATAGCCGTGATCTAGAGTATGAACATACACTCAGCTGTGCAAACTATCGGACGTAAGTCGTGGACAGACTGACCTTGAGCGTCCGAATGTCCGACTGTGCACACTTATTTTTCCACTAAAATCAATTAATTATCATAAATATGTATATTACTGAGTCAATATTTTAATACATTGAATAAAAATATATTACCAAGGCACTCTACTAGTGTTTTAATAAAATAATGTACAATTTACAGTGGCGGCTGTTAGCCGCGTCCGTCAGCCGCGTCCGATAATGTGTTTCCAGCTTTAGTCTTGAAGAACGTAACGTACATAGACTTACAAAAGTCGTAGACTCTGCCATTTTAGTTACACAATGTATCATATGATGGCCTTATTTTATGCATAGTCATTTTTGATAGTGTATCTAACCGCGTAATATTATCATCATAATAATTAAGTAATAAAGATATTAAATTAAATAAATACTATTATTTAATCACAGGTTGCAAAATGTGGAATTCTCACAAAACGTTCAATGTTCTGAAGTTCCAAGGTAAGAACAGTGTAAAATACTGCACGTCTTGAAATGTCACTCAAATCTAACTAACAATTCATAGACTATTTATTTACAGCAAAAGAAGACTATTGGAAAATAGCTCTGAAGGAGATGGACCGCAGAATGTAGTTTTGCATCATACACGAATCACATTCTCGCTGAGCTCTGACGGTATCGTCGCGTTCAGAATAGTTTCATATTATATACTATGACTGTATTGTTTGGCAATAATATTGTTAGAATGTATGTTGGTAAAAAGACAGTGTATATTGTTTCGTACACTTGGATTAATATTAAATAAAAAAATACTATATAAATAAAAAATAAATAAATAATTAAATTGCATAAGTTAATAAAAAAATGCTATGCAATAGCTTTACCGCGGCAGTCTCCGAGTGCCACATGACTTTTTTTATCATACCATTACGATAGCATTTTTATTTTGCCCTATCTAAAATATTCTAAGGCCCTGTGTTAAAAGCAGAGTGCAAATTCAGAGACGAATATTAGTTCTCGGAGACTGTGGTAGTACCGATAACGAACCGCGTCTCAAACGCGGCGCTGCTTTATGGAACAAAAAGGGGTGTATCCATTGCTCAAGGTCATTGGCTGCACTCAGCGTCTTAACAATACGAGTAGTAATAAATAATAAACATCTGCTACACAATTAAGTACATATATTGTGTCCAAAATCTAGATCACGGCGATCTAACTGCAACGTTTATGCGACCCCAGTTACCCTATATATTTCTTCATCATGAACAAAGAAGTACTAAAAAGCTTTTCATCAAATGCGTATGAAAGAAATATGGGGTACTTACATCAAACAAATAAATTGTTAAAATTTCTGTCTGTTTATTTCCGGATAATTTCTGGACTGATTTTGTGGGGATTTTCAGAGGCGGAAAGCTGATCACAAGGAGTAACAATTTTTTTGACTGGCTTCGCTCCGCGGTGTTACTCGCGATGTACATTAATAGGACTCAGCAGCAGCATTAGATAGAGGACTCGGCTATACTTATGATTTTGTACTTTTCATGTTTATGATCAAACCAGTAGTAAGTAGAAGTAAAGGTTGGAGAGGCCAGTACTGAACTTCGAAGGGCTCTGCATGGCGAGTATTATTCCCAAGGCAATAAAATGCTATAGAAGGACCAACGCAAAACACTTATATCGTGTTTATTATTACGCAAACAATATGGTGTTAAGTGACAAGAGATTTCAAAAGCGTAATTAGGCATCGCATGACCGACGGACGATTGCAACTTGTTTGAATATTAACCTAAGAGATAGTATCGAGCGCACAGTACACTAAGTACACAGTCATACAAACATATATATTGATCCGCAGTAACATACCAACTCATATTTTGTGATACGTAGTTGCTATCAGAGGTTGAATGTCCTGTCTTGAGGTCGATCGTTAATAGTTTAAAGCTACTGACAAAATAATTTATAACTAATATACAAGTACAAAAGGTGTTTACCTTTTTTTTCATATATATTTCTAACTAGCTTTTGCCCGCGGCTCCGCCCGCGTGTTTGTTGGTTATCGCGGTAAAAGGTGCTTATGTACTTTCTCAAGTTTCCATCTATATCTACCAAAATTCATCAAAATCGATTCAGCGTTTTAGACGTGAAAACGTAACAGACAGAAAGAGTTACTTTCGTATTTATAATATTAGTGTAATATAAGTAGGGAGGATGATATCGTCCTAACCGATTTCGGTCAGTTTCATAATCCGATGGGATAGTTAAGCTACACGACCGGGGAGAGATCAGGCGCAAGAATGACAAGTTTATGTGCTCTCGGAGGCAAAAGAGTAAGACCTTCTAAACTAAGGACTGTAAAGCTTTGTATGTTCAGTAACCTGGAAACTAAACCCGAGACCTCCTGATCGGCAGCCGGATACGCATAAAAGCTATATATATTATAATAATATTATGTAGTTATGTACTGTTATCACCTTTTTTTTCACACAATAGAGTGTCAATAGAGGAAATTGAGCCCATGTTATATCAATGCACTATTGAGCCTTTGTGTTATGAAAATACAACGGATGGCGAGTTGTGGACAACTCGCTGCTACCGCCACCAACGTCATTCAATAAACATGCAATCTGAACCGTGTGTTCATAGGGTTTCCTTTAGCAGTAGTCAGTTTTGTTACTTATACGTATGCAGGCACTCAGAGTACCTACCTACGACGTATTGTTCTTGTGGTGTAGCATCACGTAACGCAATTTAACGAAAGTAACACAAACATGAAAATCGCTACTAATATATATCTACACATCTATGCACTATACAGGAATAGAAGCGTTCATGGCCTTAGGTGATTGGAAACGATTACCTAGGGTAAGCAACGGTCGTATCTAGATGGGTGACCATTTGTGACATGACATTTTATGAGCGTTGCCGTGATTCGAAAGTCACGTTAAGCAGTCTGTCCCGGTTGTTATCATAAGGCAACAGTCGTGAAGCTTGGTTGGAGACCTTTGGGCGAGTCAAAATCATCCAACGACTGGATTACGTAGCCACAATGTGTCTTGCCACTCTTGCCAGTTCCCTATCGGCACTCGGCCAGCGTTGGGGACGTATGGCCTTAACCCTCACCTGAGGGGAGACTCGTGCTCAGCAGTGGGACGTTATGTGCCTAACAGAGAAGCATAGGTTATCTGTGGTAATACATTAGTTTCTATTTATAATCTACACTAATGTTATAAACCTGAAGAGCTTGTTTGAACGCTAAACTCTCAGTAACTACTGGTACAATTTGAAAAAATCTTTCACTATTATTCACTATTAGATACTCCACTTATCGAGGAAGGCTATCTTAAATCTTCATCGCTGCAGTGAGTAGGAGCGGAGAATCAATGAAAAGCGGCCAAGTGCGAGTCGGACTCGCCCATGAAGCTTCCGAAGGTTCAGTAGCAGCAAGTAACATCATATTAAAGTTTTTGTAGTTCGTTGTATGTACCTAATATCGATGTTTTAATAATAGTGTTTTGATTTAAAGGAATGTAAATTGTGGTATATGATTTATGACGTATTAAAAAAACTACGTACTAGATCTCATTCAAACCAATTTTCGTTGGAAGTTTGCATAGTAATGTACATCATATATTTTTTTTAGTTTTATCATTCTATTATTTTAGAAGTTACAGGGGGGGGGACCAACATTTTACCACTTTGGAAGTGTCTCTCGCCAAACTATTCAGTTTAGAAAAAAATGATATTAGAAACATCAATATCATTTTTGAAGACCTATCCATAGATACCTCACACGTATGGTTTTGATGAAAAACATTTTTTTGAGTCTCAGTTTAAGTATGGGGACCCCCAAAATTTATTGCTTTTTTTCTATTTTTGTGTAAAAATATTAATGCGATAAAACTGTATAACATCACTTATTATAGCAATAAATTTCTCATTTTCCAAACATTTTGTTATGCTTCTATTGATGTTACAGGGTCTATACTCTCCCTCGGTATTTTTTTCTCTTTATTGGTTTCAGTATGTAATTATCACACAATCTACGTTTATGAGAGTATACTTTTTTTAGTCAGGTTTACATAATTTGGAGTTATTTGGAATTTAAATTGATGTAGTAGTTATTATTGCAAGAGTTTACATCTAAGAGTTTACTGATATTACGGAACACAGGTAACGAGGTTGTTGAAAGAAAAGCGGTTTGTCAACTTCCTACGTATCAGTCTCACAACCCGTCCGGAATCAAGGACCTACCCGCCCACGAGTAGCTTCGGAAACCTGCCAAGGATTGCTAATTTTATTTTGCTCTTTATACTAGTTTCCTAATGGCAGATATCCTTACGCCTCGCTTCCCTTCAGATTTTAACAAAACAAAAACCAAAATCAACATTTAAGCCTTTAAGTTTCGCCACATTATCAGAAAATTGATTTTAAATTAAGAATTGTGCATTACTGTACACGTACTCGACGGGCCGTAACAAATTTACACGCTACATGAAAATACCTCGAACTTCTTGAAAGATTTAAGTACCTGAATACCTACGCTAAATTTGAACGGGATTAAATAAACATATTTAAGGTAAAACGATCTGTGAAAGAAAACAATGGCTTGTTTATTTTGTAATAAATAATCACCATTAAGATGGGAAGATGGAGGACGTTTCGAAAAGAAATCTTTAATCAAAAAAGTGGTGGAAGAGGTAATTAACTATTTTCACGATTGTCTTAGTATGTATGTATAGTATGTATGTGTAACTTCTCATAAACATGTTCACTACAAATTGCAGGTCGATTGACAAACTAAGTTAAAAAGATCACATTACAATCAGTTAATTATGTTTTATTTTATAAAACAAAACATAATAAAAATAATTAGGAAAGAGAATTTTAGAGAATTTGTTAGTTTCTAAAGCCAACCATACTATGAAATCCCATTTGTACATGTGACAGACATAAGCTGGTATGTACTTAATTTAAGCGACTCACACTTTGGTACTACAAAAAGCGCAATGTAGTTTACGAGTACTTTTTTTTTGTACGGTACATTCGTAGTGGGAGGTTGGATGCCAATGACCGCACATCGGAGACTTGTGACATAAAGGACTAGATCGCGACCACATAGCATATTGTTTTCATAACCTATTCCGTAAATAAACCATATGTATTACTCTAATTAAAAGACATCTCGTCAAGAATACGGGGCGATTGTGTTCACATCGTTGTTTACAGAACATTTAAGCGTGTACTCTTTTTTAGACGCTATCAAATACAGACAATTACGAGTCTTTAGGTACGCGAAACTAATGAAGTTCAATGAGTGATGATAACGTATAAAACCTTGAACCATCAGTTAAAGTGTTACTTTAAAAGGCGATATCGTCAACAACAATGGCGGCTCACGTTTGGTTAGCGCGGATATAACACCACTTTGAATTATAATGCGCATTGTTACTCGCAGTGCGCTGGTTCGGGTGCAATGCACTAAGCAATACTTGTCATAGAAATCGTAGGGTTCTATCTATTATATCTAACGCCAAGGTCATCTGGCCTAATTATTATAATTGAAGCAATTGTTTTTTTTCGTGTAAGATAGACAAGATTTTACCGACTGAATTCTTAAAAAATTGTGTTTAATGGATATCTACCGGTTACGATATTGAAACGAAGGTTATTGATCGTTGATACAATCGTGAACTATTTTCATGTACAAAATATGGTGCAGCGTCTAAATCTTACAGGGCTTGAGGAACCGACGCCTATTATTTTGTATTGGCCAATAGATGGCCCTTGTTATTCTATCAAAAAAATATCAGGTACCAAAAATTGTTGAATCGATTTTAAAAATTACCGGATTTTAGATAAAACACAGGCTGATACGCTCCGTGCCAGCTTTGTCCACACGTGTCTGGTTTCAAATTCAACAACTGAGGGCAATGACTTTAATACAGCTAAATTAATTATGCTCATACTTTGATCAAAACATTAAACGATTAGTACAAAATGTATTATTACAAATATATGTGGTTAAAAATGTCATATCTCTATCGTTATAGTTTTGTCATTTAGTCAACACAACGAATTCAAATATATTTCCAACATTCTGTGTAAATATTTATAAAAATCTGACTATTTTAATATCAAATACTTTCTTTGCAAAAATATGTTAGAAAATTAGTAAATCACTAGATAGGTACAATTCTGTTTTAGTTGGTACCACATTATGGAAAACCCATTTCAAATACATATTAGTACTGAATATAATATGTTTTAATTTATAGACTTACCTCCTCAGGTACCTTCTCTGGTTCGCCATTTACTTTGGGTTCTTCATCTTTCGGTTTTTTCTCTTGCTTAGGTTTATCTTTTCTGCTAAAACTGATTGACCTGAGTGACCATTTCTTCTTGACCTGCCCATGACATGCTTGTGTTAATATTAATAATAAATCACACTCATGCAATACTTAACACGTTAAATTATTTATGTATTATGTTTGTTTTACTATTCTATAGTACACACCTTCTCCTTCTTAGGTTTCTTGCCGTCTTCTGGTGTTGGAGTGGATTCTCCATTCTCCACTTTTTGTTCACTTTCTCCATTTGTTAAGGGAGCCGCTTCCTTATCCTCTTCTTGTTGTTTTGTTTCTTTCTCTGTTGTAGCATCTTTTTCATTTTCTGGGGTGCCACTATCAACGTCTTTTTGCTTTTCCTCCTAAAGTAACAATATTTATATATTAAAAGCACTGCAAATGACGGATAGAATGATACACCTTCACCGGGAGTAATTACAATAAATTATATCATTAATAATCGTGTAAAGACATTGTACGTTGACGTGATTACTATTACTATAATATTGAACATGCTTTCCGGGAATGGTAATACATTCAAAGACCCAGTCACGTTTACAGGAGTTTGCATGACGCGACGTGGAAAAATCAATAACGGCTTAGTCATTCATTTATACCTATAAGATTACACGCGTTCGAGTAGGGTAAGTAATGAACATTGTATTTTTAATAACGTCATAAACTTAATGTCTAATGATATATTTAAGCATTGATTGGATTCAACAGAACATTACTGTACAAACAATGGAATTACTTTCATTACTTAGTATGCTAATAGACTTTTACAACGATAAACTTTTAGTAATTATATTGTGATAGATAATTTTAAGAGTACCAAACTTCAACTTGTATCTGTAAGATACAAAAAAAATGATATTTCTACCAGTTAAGAAGTGGCGTAACAACCGGCGATGCATATTCTGATTTTAAGAGTAAAACAGAGTTCTGTTATGTGATAGAGCTATTGAAAGCAAAAATATATTTTTGTTAATTATTTAATATCCAGTGTAAATAAGTCAGAAACTCTGATTGTATTATTTCATCTAATAGTAATAATTGTCTGTTTCCAATTCAATGATCTAGGAGAGTATGAAAGATATAAATTCAGGGTAGATACCGTACCCACTCTGAATCATCAGAAATAAATCAGGGTCATTGCGAAAAATGTACCGTTCCTGGAATATAAAAAGTTCTATTACGCAAGCAATAAGGTGGTGTGTATAAGAAAGGTACTATAAACGCAGATCGTATGGCTCACAATGAAAAACAATACCAAGTTTAGTAAATTACAAAATTTGGTAAGTAAGCTATATGATCTCCGTACATGTATTTATATTCCTATTAAAAAAAACTTAGTCTGCTTCTTCAGTATAAGTAGGCCGCAATGACGCATGTTTTGGAACCGGTACATTCTTTTTGAATACAAATAAACGGTATCTGTTGAATGGCGCGTGTCTGTCAAAATATGTGTGTACATTACCGTGTCGTGTATGTGAGCATCCCCGTTAAGCTGTGGTTTTAGTGCGTCGGCATCGGCCAGTGCCTCCAAGCGGCCTTCGCCACCCGCGATCGACGCCGCTACCTCTCCTGCACTCTCTGCCTCCTTGCCGCTTATGTCTACCGAGCGTTTGCTCTGTTTAGCACCCATGCTTTACGTTGGCCTGGATAATTAAATTAAAAACGAAATTACATAACAATACAAAAATTACAAGATAACGTTATAAAATCTATACCTATTGTTCACCCCACCACGGTCCGTTTTTATTTTATATTCTACAAATACAAACTATACACGGAATGAATGGATAACCACTTCCGTCCGTGCGTCAGTCTGTTAGTCTATCAAATTTAGAATACCGTACGTGACATAAAATACTAATGATCTATAATTAGAACGATAAGTATACAGACAATTCTAAATGATATGACCAAAAAGAACAAACATATAAAACTAATATATTGGTTTCAACATGTTTTTAGTTTAATTATATGTACACTGCTGTATGTAACGAGGTATTGTACTTTTAGAGGATTTTCTTTCAGAAATGAAAACAAATACATAAATTTATTCCTTGTTGGACTGACTACTTATTTATAGGTCTTTAATTTGCCTGTTCCCGAGCATTTTAGCGGACGAGGACGACAAGAATTCATACAATGAATGTTTTTATAAGCCGTGACAAAATGTATAGCAGGAATATTGTCACCAATCCGCCGAAAGTGTAGTCATTCATGAATAAATATAAAAAAAAATTAAAATTATTTGGCCAAGTGCGTGTCTGGCCACGCATAGAATAGAGTTCCGTAGTCACCCATAATGATTGGTAGGTTTAAAATCGTGTCCAATAGACAATTGCTATGTGTACTTATTTCTTAATTTTTGTACGAAGTTTTCTGAGTGTATTTTACAAGTTAGGCAGGGGCCTAACTAGATATTTGTTTTTTTTTTACAAACAAACAAATTTACCTAGAATGTTCAATATATGTACACTACTATCATGAATTTTTCAGATTTTTGGGCCAGTCGTTTGGCTTTTAAATGGGAGGGTCAACCTGTTTTACAAAAAAAATACTTTTTAAAGTTGAATAACTCGCAAACGGATACCTAAGTCGTAAAATGGTTTAAGCAACCTCTCAGAGTTTTTAAAAGACCTTTCTAATGATCCCCACCAAAAAAACGTGTAGACTACGTGTAAGGGAGGTACTCCAAATATTTTTTTTATTTCGTAATTTTATTGTAGCACTTCGTCGATGTACTTACAACAGTAATTGTAAAATTTGATCTTTCTAGCACCAACCATTTGGGCGGTAGGTCGAGGACGGACAGGCGGAAGGACATGACTTATAAGGGTTCATGAACTACGAAACTCTTAAAAGAACCCTTGGTGATGCTGATGATCAAAATAAATAAACATATGAACTTAACGACTCACAAACTGTATTTAGTTATTCAGTATTTTGATTATTGGATAAAAAAACCAGTAGTCTTTTATCCAATAATCAAAATACTGAATAACATGTAATTTATTTTAAAACATTTATTCTAAAAATATATTTTATTTTAAACTAAATAATTTATGAGAGTGGTTAACAATGAGTAATAGAATATGCATCGAATGGGAACACGAAACACGTCAGTGGGTCACGGTGCTGGGAACTCGCTCGAAATAAATGTTAACTGCCGCCCAAAATAGTATCTCGAACGAAAGTGCAACGAGATGCATCACTAGTGTTTTTACTGACGACGCGTTGACTCATACATAACGTGAACACTAATTACGCGGTATATAAAACACTGCTTATTTCCTGAACAAATAAAACTTCACCACAACAATGATGATTCACTGTAACATAATATATTCAACACTAGTCTATATTGTGGTTAAGTTAGCACAAAGATGAACTGTTTTATGTGTAAATGATTAGTCAACACATTTCACATTTATTAATGTTAAAAAATAATCTGAATGTACAATACTCACAGAGAACAGGAAACGAACTACTATTACGACGTTTAAAACGAAACTGAGAGTGAAACAAACCGAGTATGGTTATTGTTCACATTTACGATTAGTAGTGGACTGAATTCCAGCGCTTCGTTGCCTTTATCGTTCATTATCCCACTCATTATTCTCAACAAATATAAACAGTCCCCACATTAGTCACACAGAGCCCTCTTTATCTTTGTCTAACAGTCACTGCAAGACCAAAATAATAATAGTACTAAACAATTAGCATTACATTCTTATCAACGACATTACTGATAATGAAGTTATCTTCTCATTATGGCATTCGTACCATAAATGTGAAATCATAGCTAGTATTATGGTTAGCTTTCTTTTAACTCTAAACAATAACATGCATCAATATACACTCTTTGTCTCTAAGTCTACGGGGAAAGAACATCGCGCCGCGAGCGTTCATCATGTCATGATGGGGAGTTATTTAAAATTGTTTTACGCGTTGAGGTCACTGACCTTAGTTCCCCGTCTCTCCAACAGTTTTTTGTGCTCAACCAGTCAACCCAAACTGATTATTGTCATTTACACAATAGGAGGCACTTTTACGTAGGGATGGTTTGTTTATGAGGAACTGATGTGTATCGGTGACCTTGACTTGCGTCCGCTCAACAGAAAAATTTCCGCAAGTAAAGTCCTAGTGTAAATGAGAATCCATAATCATTTTCGTTGTAACGATTACAGACATGGGCATCAGTGTAAGAATAAAGTACTAGTATGATTATAATCTTTATGATAAACCTAAACAGAGATGAATTTATCTTTAATACATTCATCTCAACAACAATTGGTCGAAAAGTAGCTGATCCCAAATAAACTTGGGAATAATGAAGGCTTGGAAGACGGGAGTCCCAATCTCAACAACAATTCATAAAAATAAGTGTAAAATAAATAAATAATTTTAGTGTTTAGGATTAGCTTTTTAGGGTTCGGTAGTTCATGACTTCGTCCTGATGGTACGTCCATCCGACCTTTGAAACGGTTAGCGCTAAAAGATAAATGAAACTTTGCATGGACATGTGTTTTTATCACGTCGACAGTGCTAGAATAAAATCACGAAAAAAAAAATTGGGGTAGCTCCCCCTACACGTAAAAGCGTGGATGTTTTTTTTCTCGCGTCTACCCCATCGTGAGGAGTATCATTAGATAGGTCTTTTAAAAACACGGAGAGGTTTCAAGACAATTTTTTGATTAGGGTATTTTCTAGTTATATGGTTTTTCGAATAGGGTGCGAGTTATTCTACTTCTAAGGGTATTTTTTTTAAAACAGGTCCTCACCCTCTAAAAGCTAAACGGCTGGCTCCAAAAATCTGAAAAAAATCATGATGGTAGTACATATATTATGATGAACTTTAGAATAAAACTATAACGGCTTAGATAACTTTATTAGTTCAGAAGTTATATAGGTTTAACTTGTAAAATGAGCTTTACTTGGGAAACATCTTACAAAAAAAACGAATAATAAGTAAACATTAGTTTTCTATTGGACATAATTTTAAATTCACGTGCCATTATGGATGACGGAATCTATTCTATGCGGGGCCTGACACGCACTTGGTTCATTTACAAAAAATAAAAACTGGTAATCGTGAAATGGGCATACATTGTATTTCATGATGGGAGTAAACGTTTCTTTTCTATTACAAAATACCTAAATCACATTGAAATATTTCCCTTTTCTTAATAAAATTACAACTGCCTTTTGTCATAAGACTTTAAAATGAGCTTTCCAGAAGTTTAATCATAATTAAAAGTAGAACAAACAAAAAGTCGTTCGTAGTACTTCACATCGTACTTATTAGATTCGTGATTAGATCTACAACGTAAGAACTGATCTTTTAAGTTTTATAAAATAATTAATCGAGAAGTCCAAATAGCATGTCTGATTATTCTGTTAAAAACCTGTGAATTATGGAGTACAATTAAAAAATAAAACATACCGCGACTACCCCAAATCTTATTCAATATCATCTGTCTACCCATAACCAAATATTATTGGGATAACGGTGAGTAGATGATAGGGAACTATGACAAGTTGTTCCTCAGTTGGTAAAACTAGTAAATTAAATTAATACTTTTGTGTAGGTACTTTTGAAGGTCGAAAAAAATACGTATTACGAACTAAATTACGTGTTAAAATTAATGTCTCGTTGGTCTAGCGGTCAGAGTAAGCAACTGTCGATCAAGAGATTTCGGGTATAACATCCCGGGGTATGGAACTTTATCGGTGTATCACGCCCGTACCTCAAAGAGCATCTAGAGCCATCGTCGCTTCTGGTTGTCATTATCATTAAAATCAATTCTCTCAAATATAGAACAAGTTATAACTTCCGATTGAGTTCGTTGTCAGGGTTGCGGAGGTCCGATTCCAGTTGCTACGTGAAAAGCTGATAATGGCGGAAACGGTTGAACGAGTAGCCGACCCCAAATAATCGTAAGACTAACAAAGTCTAGGAAGATATGTATAACCTTATACAACGTAATCTAATGTTATTGCACATTAACTCACGCTAGTGACCAAGTCGGTTATACATTCTGGAAAATATTATTTCGTTCGTTAAACAATAGAAGTCATAAATGTAATTCTGACCGATTAAAACGAATTAAATAATGAAAATCCAGCTAAAGTGAAAGAAAGGAATCATTAGGTATAATACATGTAGAGGGAAGCGGTGCAACAAACCCGCACTAAGTGCCTATTTGCCGTGCCACACAGCACGTGCACAATGAGTAGAAAATCGATAGCACCGGACAGTTGCGGATTAAAACCGCAAAGTAACACTGCACCCCCGATGTGTAACGAAATAAGTATAAGTTACTACCTATATCATAATTATGTGCAAGGAGCTAATCAGAATTACTAAACCTGACATCGGAGTGGTAATGACAATCATAATATATATGTTCTATTATCACTTTGAATTCCTACAGATAACTAAATTGCTAATGTTGACTAAACATCAACATGATGAAATATCTTTTTTGCCTAATTTTATTAAAAAATACATATTTTAAATTGTCGATTTGCTGTAATCTTATAGACAATGTTTTAAAATCCCTTCAGTAGAAACTGACATGTTCACAAACAAAATAACCTAATTCAATTTTATAATTAAATTGTTCTTTATAGATTTAGGCTGTTTTTTAAACTTAAATAAGTATCAGGAATAGTTTTAAGTGTTTTTGGTACATCATTAAAATGAAATTAAACATTTGGTTTTTATTCATTTCAGGTAAAAATATCGTAAATTTAAATATTATATATCTCATCTTTAATTTTGTATGTTTCAATCAAACAATGCAGACATAATTTTCGATTATAAGATTTATCAGTTGTCTTGCTTCAATTGAATGATAACAATAGGTATTTTACCAATACTGTTTACAGAAGTTAATATGTATTATTAACTCATATTTAATTGTGAAGTGCGCTTAACTAAACCCTTCAAAAGCACTGTGTACTGGGGTAAATAAGTCAAAATTTTACTTCACTACCAAAACCTCAATGACCGAAAATTTTCACGTAAACCCCGTGAAAAAATTACCATAAATGAAGATGAACTTTAACCATTTACGAAACTTTAAAAATCTTCGAGGCTCGACGAGAGAATCGATTAAATTGGAGAATAATGGAGTAACAAGGATCTATTATACAGTGATCAAGTAAAATGTACGTCAAAAGAACTTCTTTTATCATCCAATTGACCACTATAACGCTTACGATTGATTCCCTTAAGAATCGTTCACCGTTTAATAAGGGTCACACAATGCACACGATAATTTGGTATTAATGAAATGCAGTACACTATTTGTTATATTAATTAAAACAATGCTTCAGTTATAGTTCTATTGAGGCTTGTATTCTTTGAGGCGACAGCTTTCTGCTCTATGACGAATGAGGTTTTGAGAGAGAACTAAAACATAAGGAGATTTGCGACAATTCGTAACTCAAACCTTGTTCAACTTGGCAAAATGAATGTAATTACGACAACAATCGAGAGATCTAAAAATTACTTACTGCAAGGAGCTCTCGTTGGATCAACATAGAGCGATATGGTATTGGCAAGACATAAATATGTTTGAACAATTCAGTATTGCTCATCAAATAGTATCATCAAGTAGGACTTACGGGTTTTGAGGATTTAGTGTTGCATAATTAATCAATCCTTTCTGCTAGGAAAAGGTATCTAAATAATTTTTGACATAATTCTGTCTTTCGCTTAAAAATCCAGATACATGAAAAGAAAAAACAGCTGGGCGAAGTTCGGTGGCCCAGAAACCAAGAATAAATTGAAAACTGTTGATTTTGGTTTTTGATTAAACATAATCCTTATATTTAGTTTAAGTCTATCAGTTTAGCTATAGGAAGACTACACTTTCTCACTACGTGATACAGGATTATTGTGCAATTATTTTTCCTTTTTATGAAAAGGATGCACTAACAAGCGAGTCACACGATAGCAAGTGACAAGCTATGCTTTTTCTTTTAAATGCTTGAAGGTCTTTCAGTTAGGTTCGGCAAAACCGCAGGGGACTATTAGTTCAGTTTGGGCGGAGGCCCTAAAGGCCAACAATGTCGTGCTACTGCGACGACCGCAGAGAGTGTTTTCTATTAGGGTCATAAGGGGGTACCGCACAATTTCCTTTGAGGCGGCGAGTCTCCTGGCCGGCACTCCACCGTGGGACCTGGAGCCGAGAGCACTTGCTGCTCTTTACCAGTGGCGCAAGGAGGCGCAGGAGTTGGGCCGGATTCCTGAACCTCGAGAAATCGAGGATCAGAAATCCCAACTCCGCCCGGTCCTTAACGAAGAGTGGAAGGAACGACTTGGGCAACCGAGCGCAGGGCACGCCGCTATTGCAGCCGTAAGACCCGTTATGGAGGATTGGCTCAAGAGGCGTCACGGGAGCCTCTCATACCGGTTGACGCAGGTGATCACTGGGAAGGGATGCTTCGGAGATCACCTGTGTCTAATCGGAAAAGAGCCAACGCCTAAGTGCCACCACTGCGATGGCCGGACCATGGATACGTCGCTCCACACGCTAGCTGAATGCCCAGCGTGGGCGGCGCAGAGGGGTGACCTCGTGGCGGCCATCGGAGTGAGTATTCTCTTGCTCTGCAACATGATCGCGGCCATGCTGCGGAGCGAGAGTGCGTGGAACTCCGCCGGTTCGTTCTGCGAGCAAGTTATGCTTGCAAAGGAGATGGCGGAGTGGGATCGGGAGAGGTTTAGATCTCTCCCGGTCCGCCAGGCCCGAGAACGGGCCCGGTACCGCAGACGACTCAGGCGCCGGAGGTCGCAGAACGATCTCCGGCCTCCATAAGCGCTAGCCTGGGGATGACAGGTGAGGCCATCTGTCATCCCAGCAGAAGCAGGCCGGGGTGGATGCACCATGCACTTTTATTATGACGAAGGACGTCTACAAGCCGCAGGTAGATGGCCCGAGGTACGTCGGGGCTCCAGGGATTTCCTTTCTAGGGTACACCTGATTCCCCGGCCATTGGTACCTTGAGACGGCGTGCGGTTTTGGTGTCGGTTCGAGTCCGACATATCCACCAACTGGTGGTATCCGAGGGGATTTCCGCACAGAAAAAAAAAAGGGCTATTAGTTGCACATATTGTTTGTGCGACGCATAAATGTTCGTGATAAGAGTCAAATAGTTTGGTACTCCAATCTTCAGTGATGATAACGGCAATTTTTTTCGCACTGTACGACGGTGTAAATTTGCATCCTCCTGTATTAGTCACAGACGAACAATTTCTAAGTCTCATCAATATTATCGTAATACCTAACTAAACTATCTAGTGGAAAGTGTCTATAAAAACGAAACGGAATGTTGCAAGTCTAACTTTGATGATACGACGACGGGGTCAGTAACGCAAACCGCAGGCTTGTTTGCGACTATTTTAATACAAAATAAAACCGCGTATCATATATAAAACGACAATGATATTATATTGGATGTATCACAAAGCGGAATACAGTCTGGTCATATAAAACTTAAGACGCGCAACAAAAACCTGTATCTAACAACTTTTGGGGTCAAGAAACTTAAAACATTTTGATACCTAAGACATAACCTAATGAAAACGTCCTCGCTAAAACTTTTATATATTTATTCGGCTTTTAACTAATAAATCACCTACAGATTGTGAATTTCCGATAATAAGGGTTTTATTTCCGTAATTCCGTAAAAAAATTTGAAACAATAGTTAAGATTTACAAAAAAATTGTTAACATTTTTATCTGCCAAATATGACGGTTTATAGCTCTTGTTTAAAGTTATGTTAAAAGCTCTTGTTTATTGTTTGGTATCCAAGATTACTAGTTATCACGACAATCGGTGATAAGCGATTGCAATTTTTTAATAACTACTAAATAGGGAAACACTGAGTTTATATAAACCACGTTTCGCGATATTAAAAAAACAGAATCCATATGCTTTATAAAATTAATGAGATTAACTAAGCCTCGCGGTGTTATCCGGTGTTGTTGTATCCTTTACAGGTACCTTTACAACAAACGCGAGTAACACCGCGGAGCGAAGCTTATCTGAAAAAAGTAGCCCAGCTTACTCCTTATATCATTAGCTATCTTCCAGCGAGTCACGTCAAAATTGGTCCAGCCGTTTCAGAGCCGCAACAAACAGCTAAGCTGTTCATTTGAAATTACAAACAGACAATAATTTCATTTTTTGGTATAGATAGGCATATTGGTAGAATGTAAAGTTGTCAAAGTGCTCTGCTTCCTAATGAAAATCTAACAAATTACAACAAATTAAAAGTTAAGTCTCTTAAATGATCCATATTATTATTTCGTTAGGCTTTCCAGTCCAGACTAGACAGTTAACACTAGATACTACAACTATTTTTTCTCTTAGGTAATTCCTCCTTTAAAAGGAGAGGCCTATGTCCAGCAGTGGACTGTGGAAGGCTGTTGATGATAATGATGATTAGGTAATTCATAAACAACGACATTTTAAAATAGCTTGTGCAATACGCTCTTGACAAGACAGATTAAATGCAATGTCACAATGTCGAAGATCACCAATTCCAACCGCAACACTAGTAACAGTTATAGTAATATTAGAACCCAATGATCCTCCGACACCTCGTAGTGCATACGATGTCTACATAAGACGTAAACAAGACTAATTTCAAAACTTTAGTTTATTATGGTGTGTATTTGTAATGACTGTATAACCAGTAGGCAACGCCCGATTCACTAGGAACTAAGGGTGAATCAATCGCTTCAACTAATGAAATTCTTTAAAGTAAGAAACGTGTACCGGCTGCAAATTGAATATACTTACTAACAAACCTATATACGTATACACCTAGGGCACCCTTGTTCTGCGGATTACTGTCTCCCCCAGTTACTCACAGCGATGATTCATCGTTCCGTTGTTAATCACAAAGAACGTATGGCAGAATAGGGTTTTATTCAGTAATGTATCTAGTAATACACCACCCTTCTAGTAATATAAAACTGCACGTGCTACAGCGATACTTGTACATTAATATTGAAATTACAATTTATTAATCCGTTGAATGTAGGGATAAGCATGTATCTACTCCGCTATGTACCTACATTTAAAATGAATGTAACAATTTGTTGTTGCTTATAAAAATTACATCAACGGATGCAGGCAATAAAATCGTACATAAGTAGGACTATTTAATATTTGAAAGTTTAAATTCGAAAGCTAGTTGGTCCCTGTGCCCTGTATGTGCTTACCGATGCTACAATAATTTGTTGAGCCGGCTTGTTAAGTCTCGTTGTAAATATAAAATAGTCGACAGAATTATGACAAAAACTAATATTAAATCGCTGCTTACCTTTACACTTTTCAGTCCGTAAACTAATAGTCAAAGATTTTACACAGAAATACGTAAAATATTCACTTTCAGCACACAGAGCTCAACACAATATGGCGGCACAGGACGAAATCCCCACCGCACCTAGAAAATTATTCAAAATTTAACTTGTCGCTGATTGGACATTCTAACCGAGACGCTTCAATGCTACCAATCTCGCAACCACTACCAACATTGCAGAATAAATACTCTCAATAGATTTTTACGTGGCTTTTTAGCCGACAGATTAATTTGATTTAATAGAATCCTCGAGTTCACACATATAGAAAGAAGTTCAGTGTGGTAGGTAGCGAAAAGTTTGAATATGTCGAAGAAATCTTAAGTCTTAACAAGTTTGTAAAATGAATGTTCATACGAAAAAAGATTGTAAATTTCTGCATATATCTTAGATCCTATAGCTTATAGTATGAGCATATTTTTGGATAATAAGGTTACCCTTAATAACAAGGAAACGATAGTAATAATTGGAAATATAGACTTCATTCTTACTTTGAACCAAAGGCCAATTCTTATAGTACCTATATCGAGACCGTTTAAATAAAAATTATCATCAATGTCATAATTAATTAGTCCGTTTTGATGTTAATATTTGTTGCCTTAGTCTTTTCAGATCAAACTGCAAAATAACTTAATTTTACAAAGCGTAATTTAATAAAATCCAGGACAAAAAATTGTTGTCTATGATCTTTTTCTATTTTTCAATGCGGTACCTTGACTCGGAGGTGTCTATGGTCTAGTGTGCATTGATGTCGCGTTGCCCTTGACTCCTTCTGTATAATTACTGTTTTTCTATGTTATCTTAACAATTTTTACTGAAATAGTTTGTCGGGACTTTGCCTAGTTTATAATTGATGTTATAAACAGTGTGGTCAGTGCTTAAAGAATTGGTGTGTTCTTTATTTAGTGAAGCGTCACCTGACTGAGTTCCTTGTCATTTCCCGCCATTGTGGCCTGTGGATATAAAATTGCAGCAATTCTAAGTGTGTTTCTTTAGATTTAAATGAAGAATAAATACTAAGTGCACATAAGTGATGTCATTACACGGTAATGACGTTTGTTTGCTAGAAGTAGAAGATTACAACTTGTACGAAGAGGAGGCATCTGATCACGCTCTAACCAGGTATGTATAACCGGCGTGGTCACCGAATCTACGTTTATTTGCTTCTAATAATGTAATTTCTTTCCTTAAATGTTTTGAATTTGATGTGAATGATGTTAATTTTCTGTTTTTTTTATAAATTGTTGTTTGCGCGGGCCATATGATGACGCTCACGCCCCGTGCCGGTTCATAGTCAGCTGTTGGTCCGCCATGTTTGGTCAAATCGAATAGGCGTAGTAGGCGCCCCTACATATCGCAAATGTACTATCAAACATATGTACGCTTTAGCGTAAATAAAGCCATTCATGTATTATACTTGAAAATAAACTGTAAACATTATTTTCTAATTAAATAATTATTTTCGTTTTTTACTCAATTAGAATATGAATACTAATGTGTTTTAAATTTCTGTCCAGTGTCAATGATTTCCTTCAAATAAAATAATTTATAAAAAAAGAATTAAACCCAAAATCCAATTAAAATGTCAATCCAAGTTCCAAGCTGAAACTCTAGTAGAAGTAACTACTTCTTCTTGAAAACAGTTTTGTTCAAATGTTTTCAATTCACAGTGAAAAACACTCACACTCTGGAAGTAAGACAATGGAGGCAGAGAAGAGAATTCGAAGAGAGATTGCTAACAGCAATGAAAGGAGACGCATGCAGAGCATCAATGCTGGCTTTCAAGCGCTACGTACTTTGTTGCCACGCCATGAGGGAGAAAAGCTCAGTAAAGTAAGTGCATAACTAAAATTGATTACTAAATATTCAAAATGACTTCTTATCACATATACAAAGTAACCCACACCATATATAAAAGTTGGTCATTTTAAACTTGTGTGTTTGTAAATTAGTTAATATGTTTATATTTTTGATGTCAACAAACTTTAGTCAATTTCCCATCACAACAAAAAAGTCTAATCAGACATAACTCTTGTTATTTATTTCAATAGGTTTGAAGTAAACTAATCTTATTAGGACTAATTAGTTAAAATTAAATGTATTAGAATACATACTGACACTAATTACTAGAAATATATAATTATAAAATAAAATAAAGTTTTGGAAAGAATATTACCATAACCTTTTTTTGTTCAAAATGTACTTCAATATGATAAAATCCCTGGATTTGGTGATATTTTAGTATGCTACAATTGAAGTTTTTCACATTGGTTTTTACTAATAGGTATCTTTAAAA
This sequence comes from Phragmatobia fuliginosa, assembly GCA_932526445.1. Classification (NCBI taxonomy): domain Eukaryota; kingdom Metazoa; phylum Arthropoda; class Insecta; order Lepidoptera; family Erebidae; genus Phragmatobia; species Phragmatobia fuliginosa. Next base: position 4,598,692 of record OW052064.1, on the reverse strand, counting down.
TTTATTTTGCGAGTAGCCGATGATCAAACTAAGTGTTGTGCAATGGGAGAGGCCTATGTCCAGCAGTGGACTGCGATAGGCTGATGATGATGATGATGATCTTTAAAACATAAGATGAAGTTGGTTTTTGTTCTTGCATGCCTTATATCTTTCTAACTACTCAATGGATTTTAATGTGGTCTTCATCAGTAGAGAGAAAGTCATTCAAGAGGAATGTTCAAATGTTGAAAATATGCATGGTAAAAGTAGAGAAAACATGACAATTTCTAAGATCTAAATTAATCCTAGAAATGGCACCCTATATTACTTATACTTTACTATAATTAGATAATTTTATAACTTAGTTTTATTATTTTACAGGCTGCCATACTGCAACAAACTGCTGAATATATATATAATTTAGAACAAGAAAAAACCAGACTACTTTCGCAAAACTGTCAGTTAAAAAGATTGCTTAATCAGCATGAAGGTGGAGATATACCTTTGAAAAAGAGGAAAGGTGAAATTGTCACTCATGTACCAGCAATTATACCTGATTCTACAGAAGATACAATGACTAATACTCGATCACCTGAGCCTGTCCCTGTAATATCTGTCACTAGTGCACCACAGAAGAAAGACCCGGAGAGTAATGAATTGCGTGTCCAGTTGGATCGTGAACGACGACTACGGCGCCACCTAGAGGAGCGCCTACATGCACTGGAAGCACAAATCTATCCTAGCAATACACATGAACTACCTCATCCAGTGATACATTTTGAGCAGACAGATGTTGCTGATTGTAAATTGGAGAGTGAGGAAGTTGAGGCAGCACCTGTAGAAATAGCAACGCCTGTGGTTGCTGCTCCTTTATTGGAAGCAGCCATCAAAGCTGAACCACGTGTAGAGGTGGAAGTACTACCAGATGCATCACATGATGCTGCGTCACGTTTGTATCTAGCAAGCACAAGTCGACAGAACCTGGAAACTATTGTAGAGGCCATTCGTCACCTAGAAGGTGATCATCTATTTCGTGAAGAAGTTGGTGATGCTCCCTTGGCTCTCACTAAGAAGGCAGATCATGCGCCGCCACCAAGACCGGGTGTTATCGTAGTGAAGCATTCGTGATCGCGTTAAACGCAGTTTGAACTATTGGCGCGTAAATTTGCTTCAGCTTATTGAGCAGTCCTAACCCTCCTCGAATATAGTTTTAAATTTTAGTTGTTTAGTTATCTTTTCCAAAGTGACGAATCGATAAGTCTGCGTCTGTTTTTTTTAACGCATTGATGTTGAATCGATAAGTGATAGAATTAGCTGGATGCAATGGCGCGTACGCCGGTCGGCGCTGTGCTTAGTTTAGTCTCAAATGTAATTGATATGATATTGATAATTTTATGATTATTCAGCCTATTGAGGAATATTTTGTGGATGGAAAGAAGATTGACTGACTTATGTAAGATAAGACAATGAAGGATGTACAGTTAGTTGAATGTATGCCGCATGCTAATTTTATTATTCAGTTTTTGACCATTGGTGACGAGTCTGGAACTAATCAATAGAAATCATTGTCATACATGTATTGTGAAATAGAAATATCAAGGATGTAATGATTTCTATGAGATTGAAACACAAGTTAGTTTAAAATACAAATTCAATAATTGTAAAATCATAGACACAAGTAGTAAATTGATTCTGCATTTATGTAACTTAGAACTAAAGCAAAATATTATTGAACAGGACATTTACTTATCACTGACTTGCAGGGTACATAGGCATGCGGCTAAAACATGTTTGACTTTGCACAGATTTAATTAATTTTATAACTCTGGACTCATATAAATTGATTTATAATAATAGTCATAAATTTTGATTTAGCTGCATTATTGAATAATGGCGTTTCAGATTAGTCACTATATTTATGTCACCAAATTTGTTTGGTGTGCCATTTACTGATAATATTCTTTGAGAAATACAGTTTGTAATGATGGTGACGTTTCACTTATAAATTAAGAGTTTACTATAGAATCTATAGTATAATCTATGAATTAATGTTAATCCAGTGTTACTGCTGTTTTGTTCAGAATAAGATACCCAGTGTAATGCACATTTATATGTGCTCTTAGTAAATTATTATAGGCGCTTTAAGCCATCCCTAAATTATAGAAACAGAAGGTTTCGAGCATTCCATGTTATTGAATTCTCCTGAAGAGGGTAATTCTGTGTGTGTGACATAGTTGATTGAAACATAAGTTAATAATATATTTATTCAATTAAACTGACTAGTATAATTATGTATTGCTTCATATAAGCATTCTTTAATTCAAACTTCTACTTTAGGTCTTAATCATTTAGGATTTAAATAGGTAGTGTAGTTGGCATCAAATGGTGTAGATTATAACCCATTATAAGAAAACTGTTGATTGATCACAAGTTTAATGAAAAATATGTTGTACACATGACACAAGTGTGGATGATATAATTTAGATTTCAAAGCACCATATTCATCATTTGTCAATCAGGATATTGCAAACAGTTATATGAACAAAAAAAAATTATGAGAATACTGAATGTTTAACTGAATCAATTTTTGGAATGTTAACAGTGAACCATGAATCTGTTTCACATTTTTATTTTGTAAGCATTAAGACTCACAGTTTGTATGTTTACTGTGACTTAGGTAATATAATTCTATCCAGTGATTAAACTAATGTTTGCTTTAATATGCTGACATTTTTGTTATAAAATATGTAACATGCCGTGCTCTTTTGTTAATAAATATGTAATTTATTAGTAAGTTTTGAATGTATTTAAGTTTGACTCAGCGACAGAGTGGATCAAAAAGTACAATGCATTGCAGACATGATACTGTGGTCCTGGCGATAAGACCATTTGAATTTTAAGACTGATCATTTATTCATTATTAAGTTACGCTAGTTCAAGTCACCATATTAATAGAATAAAGTGTGTGTGTCTGTCTATGTGAGTGTGTGTGGTCATTATGTGTATGTATATTGCAAAAGTATAGTTCAAAATTTTGTTGTTTCACCTGACAGTCTTACAAAGATCCATACTCAGTTTATATAGCAACAATAATGTCAATATTATGCTGTACTTGACTAAGAAAATTTTATGTAAAGACAAGTTACATTACAAGAATAAAATATATTTGGAAACTAGATCTCTCTATTTTTGTTGGGTGATTAATGTAGTTGTGTAATGCAAATTTTTCTATGTTTATGTTTAATAGAACTCTGTCAATTGAACAACATTGAACACAGGGCTCTATATTTGAAATGTCTCTCGATTGCTTACTGGTTGCCTGCAAAAACTCCCTATTGTACATGCCATTATCAATAACAATATAAAGTTTTTACAAAAAATTTGATTTAGACCAATTTAAATAATGTTATTCAAACCAAGAGTGAGAATATTTCATGTTAAGTAGCTCTGTTGTCATGTTATCACTTCACGACGCTTATTTCGCACTCTGTTTCTGAGTCCGTAGTGTTAAAGAGTTGTCTGCCTACCGCCTTTACATTATGTCAGTATAGTATAATTAACAATGTAACATAACGGACTTGGTTATACTATTAGTGTAGTCAAAAATAGTAATAAGAGATTTTAAGTCAAAGAAGCAAGTTAAATTGTTTAAAATGTGTTATTATTTATGTCTTAAAGTATTAAAATGGTTATTTCTTATTAATTAGTTTGTAAATGATGATCGCCTCTATATTTAATCAAATTCTTTTGTTTGTACATAGCTAAAAACCAATAAAACACCCAATTATGTGTTGACACCCTCTAGAAATTGTAATCTGAGTTTAGGGTAAGGAGTACTTTAAGTTCACAATATTTATAAGTGTAATAATATATTGATTTTATCAATAAGTGTTTAAATTTATCATAGGTTTCAAAATGCAAGTCTACCAAGTATGACTGGAGACCCTGGCTTGTTTTTACCAACTTGAGTATCAAGTGAAATAATTTTATTAAATATGCATGTCTCACTTTTCCCTTAAGTTGAATTATTTACAGATATACAATAGTTGTTTTGGATTGGGGGTATTACAATACAAGTCACATAATGAGTAAGCAGAATTTAACAAGAGTACTATTTCTGCTATGTGCTATTAGGCTTTACCTGCATACCATTATGCAGTAAACCAAGTTATGTGCCATGTTTTATTGGTTTTAAGCTCATTCAATAATATTTCAATTTTCTACACTCTATCGCATTTAATAATATATATATATACATATATGGATATAAATCCATTGCTTAATTTTAAAGTCATCAGAAAATATAGTTTACTTAAGGTTTTTCTCTGCTGACTTAATACAATATAGTAAATTTACATTTTGAAATAAAATAATACTACTTTTATAGGTAATGCCCTTCACGTATTGCATTTATAATAAGCATTTGCAGGATTTCAGATCAGTAATTAGTGATGGGGTGAAATTATTTGATAAATTAAATGCTCAGTATTTGAATATCATATGTATGAAATACTGTACATTAGTCTGTGTTTTTACTTAAAACAATATCATAGGTTCAGTTTCACCCTATCACTGATCCCATGGCTCTTTGTTCCTATATAAGTGGTTATGGCATAACATTTCTTGCAATTAATACTTTGATAAAGTGTAGAAAATAGTTTATGGATGTTTCCATTTTGATATGAAATTGATAAAATATTTCCTCTGATTTTAAATGTACCATGTTTGACCTATACTTACCAACATTTATAAAAGATTGATATTATCGTGTTTCATTTATTTCAATGTCCAGTTTAATTATAACTGTAATCCATATTTTGTTGACTATGACTAAAGGTCATGTCATGACATATGCAAGCACGGCAACGGCACCGCTCCAACCAAGCGATGAGCTTGTCATTTGAATTTGACCCTTAAATCGTATGTCGTAGGTATAATATGTAACAGTAAAGTCAAAAGTAGTGGCTAGGTGCGAGCGAGCGAGGAGGGCTGGGGCGCAGGCGCTTATCTCTTTCTGTGAAGCTATAATGCTCCAGAAAGAGACCGCTGAACGGGATCGGGAGAGGCCGATCCCGAGCGTAGAGAACGCCGGCGGCGAAACGAACCGTCGACGGAGCTGCAAGCTGCCAGAGAAAGGGGACCGCGGCTAGCAAACTAAGTTGCCGCGGCGAGAGGCAGGATGGTGGCCTGGTCAGAAAATGTGATCTGACCCCAAAAATATGTAATGATTGGCCAATAAGCAGGAGGAAGCCTCTGTGGCTTCCTCCAGGCACCTGAGACCGGCCGTCGGGGTGTGTTTTAGTGTAATCACCACATTCCTGGTTCCTCAGTCCCTGAGGAGCCGGAGATATGAAGGGATTTTTACACACTGTCAACAAAAAAAAAAGTGCCAGCGAGCGACACAACGTCTCATCGTCGTCCAATATCTCTTTCCTCCTCCTTTTATTGTTTTGTTGCATGCATTGCATGCACACAGACGCAGCGCGCAGAATAATAATAATAATACACACAGACTCCGAAAGAAATATTTGCGGATCACACAAATATTTGGTCCTACCCGGGAATCGAACCCGAGACAAAAATCATCGACAGTGACCAAAATCACAAAAGAGTACAAAAAATATAGTAACCATTTAAGGTTTTTAGGGTTCCGAAGTTTATGACTCGGAACCCTTATAGATTCGTCACAATAAAATTATGAAAACATTTTTATTTGGGGCACCTCCCCTACACGTAAAGTGGGGATGATTTTTTTTCTCGAGGCTACCCCATCGCATGGGGTATCATTAGATAGGTCTTTTAAAAACAATAAATAGTTTCTAAGACGATTTTTTGATTTAGATATCCATTTCACTTTAAAGTGCAAAACAGGGCGACCCTCTCTAAAAGATTAAGGGCTGGCTCAAAAAATCTGGAAAAATTCGTGATGGTGGTCCATATAACGAATTTTAAAGGAAAACTATAACTGATTAGACGACTTTGTTAGTTCAGGAGTTCATCATCATCATCATCAACAGCCTTTAACAGTCCACTGCTGGACATAGGCCTCTCCTTGAAAAGGAGGTATTGGCCTACTATACCACGCTGGCCAGACGGGTTGCCATAGGGTTGGTTTCAAGTTTTCCTTCTCTTTGCATTGATGTTGTCTTGCGTAGTTTATCCTTTAGTCGCCTTTTACGACACCCACGTGGAATGAATAGGGGTGGTGACACTCTGTATTCTTAATCCGTCACCATACAGACATTCAGGAGTTATAGAGGCTTAGCTTGTTAACCTTTTGAACGCCAGAGCAAAAACTCATCAACTTGCCCTCAACGCCAGACTACAAATTTAGCGCAAATACCTACGAAAAAAATAAGCATTCCAAAACTTTATCGATAACATGAATTATATTTTTTATTTTCGTCTACAATTTCAAAATATATGTCCTTATAACACTGAATTTATTTAAACATTACACTTCTTCCTACTCTAGTAATAGTTATACACTATTTACAGAGTTGTTTAACCTTTTGACCGCCAGGGTCACATATATGTGACAAGCGAAAACTGTCCCTGTACGCCAACGTCACAAATATGTGACAAAAAAAGCGGTGCACCGAAATACGAAATAAAGCCTTTAAACATTACTTTTATGCCTTTAAATTTATATAAGTACCTTAAGAAGAAGCTCTAACTGTTATCTATTTCCATAAAACTATTTAAATTGCTTTATGATATTAAAAAATTTTACTCTAAAAAGAAAGAAATAAACTCTTAAAAAAGAATGTTCTCACACGCCAGAGTCACAAATATGTGACCACTAGTGATGTAGGGCACGTTAGATGATATCGTAAGTTTATATTAAAATTTCTTTAGCCTGTTTTATTTTTGTTGTTAAGTTTTGTTATTATACTTATTATGAAAATGAGTAAGAAAGTAATTAACAGCCGTGCTCGTGAAATGATAATTAAAGTAGACAATTATTTTGTAAAGAAGAAAGAGAACTCTTAGTTATTGATACAAAATATAAGCAGTGCCCTAAAAAATGCTTCGTACACTACTGAGGTTTAAATGAAATAAATAAAAGTTTTAAAATGTCCATCACAAGTTGCTTAGCTTTTTTTTCAAAATTCTACTTGTTACTTTTTATGCCAGGATTATAGAAGCTAGTATTTATAGGCTATAAACGTACATACTGTTTTACATTTTGTAAATTTTTATATAGTTAGGCGTTTTTCAAAATTTTGCTCCGTTACGTACAGGATGTCCATTTATTTTCATACTAAATCACGTCACGTCCTGGACGTTACGTATAACGCGGACTTGTCATCACATGTTTCTTTGGTATAAAAAAAGTTGATTATAGTAATTTACTAGTACACATTCATTATCTACAACATATTTATTTATAATTTAACACGAGTAGTATATAAAATTTGTGGGTCTTACCTTTCAAAATCAATGTTCGTACCGGACAAACAAACAGACCCGTTACGTACGTCACGGACCGCAAGTGTTGACGAAATTGAATTTCTTCAGTTTTAATTCAAAGGAAAAGAACGAATGAATGATAAAAACATTGTCAATATGGCATTGCTTAAAAATAGTTAAAGCCAAAGACAATGTTATTGTTATTCTTTATAAAATCACACCGCTACGTACAGGACTGTCCGCTGAGGCCAGTTTTTAAAATCCGATAATTTCAGTATTTAAATTAGAAAAATATACTACAACCTTATTACATGTCGTGTATTCGACAGACAATACTGATGGAAACACTTATTGAACATGTAAATGCTTTATTTATTGTAATTGAATTACAGCAGAACATTCGTATAGTATCTTATATGCCGTATGAACGCGGAGGACATCTTGTATTGTAGATGTCTCTGACGTAGTTCCTGTGTTGCCAGTGTAGCTGCGTTCGGAAATAATGCATATCATTATTTATGCCCTAACACTCTCCCACGTCACATAATTCAAAGGTTCATTCGATTTGGTTGTCTCCTAGTCCTCGTGCTTCGACGCGGCTCCAGCTTGGGTGGTGTAGGTAAGCGTACTGGCAGTGTCGGTGTCGTCGTAGGCATAACAGGTTCCGATATATCTGGTCTGATTACTTCCGGTTCTGTATTTTCAGGTTCCTGTACTTCAGAGTCTGGAGTTGGTGGTCTGGGCTCCTTCCTTGTAGGGGTATCTTGTATTGCTGTAGAACTTCTTCCGGAGGATTCAGGTGTATGTATGTTTTTATGTAGGTCACTTTGTACAGTTTTGTAAGTATCTGAAATCTTGATGTTATTACTCATGCACGCCGTCTTAATAACTTGATCTACATGTCTTTTATGTATTCTACCATCCACTTCCACCTCATAATGTAATTTCCCTGTTCTATCTATTATATTTCCAAATTTCCATTTATTACTGTCATACATTCTTATTTGAACTCTATCTCCTCTTTGAAACTGTTTATTTACTACTATGTCTTCCTTACTGTTATTTTGTATTTCTGGTATTCTTTTTACTAAATCAATCCTAGTTCTGTATATTCTCTTGAACATCATTTCTGCTGGACTCAATCCTGTAGCACTGTTAGGTGTCTTCCTGTACATCATTAGAAATTTCTGTAATTTATCTTGTAAAGATCCTTCATCATTGATCATTGTTTTAAGTTTATTTTTAACTGTTTGGACATATCTTTCAGCTTGACCATTTGTAGATGGGTGAAATGGGGCTGTAAATTTTGCTTGAATTCCATTTTCTTTCAGAAATTTTTGCATTTCTTCAGATCTAAATTGTCTTCCATTGTCTGAAACTTGTGTTACCGGTAAACCAAATGTAGTGTATATTTTCTTTAGAATATTAATAGTTGATGTAGCTGTGATATTAGTAGTTGGTATGACTTCTAACCATTTTGTACAGGCGTCCACTACAATCAGGAAGTATTGGTTCATAAATGGTCCAGCATAGTCAATATGGATACGACTCCATGGCTCTTTTGGGTACTCCCAGCTATGTACAGGCACTTTTGTGGGATTCTTTTGCATTAAACAACATGCATTACATTGTTTGACCATATTTTCTATGTCTGTATCAATAGTTTTCCACCACACATAGCTTCTTGCTAGTGCCTTCATCTTCACTATTTCATAATCCGTGTATGAACTGTACACGCAGGTGAGTCTCAAATGTGCTATGTTTACAATGATTACAGAAAAAATTACATTTGCCCCCGATTTCCTTCAATCCAGCAACATAGTTAGCAATGCTTTCACACTCATTTTGTTGCCGGAAACAGAATTTGTGTTGTTGAGCAACTTCTCCGGGCTCCGGGGCAATATGATTTTTAAGTAGTTTGACTAAGTCATCGTATGTTTTGGTTTCCGGTGAGTCTGGCGATGTTAAATTCTTAAGTATTTGATAATACTTAGGCCCGATGCAGTTTAAGAAAATTTGTATTTTAATTGAAGGACTTGTAACACCTTTTAGGTTAATGTAGTTTTCTAACCTTTGTAGGTACGAAGAAAATGACTCGTTGTTTTCATCGTAAGGCTGTAGAGTAATGCCGCTAACCGTAGCTCGGTTAGGTTCATTATTTTGTAATACTTGTTGTAATTGTGCTTGTTGTATTTGCATGGTCTCCAACATTTGGGACAACACTTGTGCTAATTGTGCGTCCATTGTAGCGTATTTGCGTATGTAAATTAGGAAAATAGGAATGCGTGAAGCGGGTTATCATCACTGGATGTGGAACCCTTGGAACATAGGAATACAAAAATGGGTCTTAGGAACACGTGGGAAATTTTCACTGCGCGAGATAGTTTATGTAAAGCACACTTCTTCTTCACAATTCCACAATCCTCGTCGCCAATCTGTCGTGTATTCGACAGACAATACTGATGGAAACACTTAATGAACATGTAAATGCTTTATTTATTGTAATTGAATTACAGCAGAACATTCGTATAGTATCTTATATGCCGTATGAACGCGGAGGACATCTTGTATTGTAGATGTCTCTGACGTAGTTCCTGTGTTGCCAGTGTAGCTGCGTTCGGAAATAATGCATATCATTATTTATGCCCTAACATTACATTTTATTTAAAAACAAATAAAATGAGTTATTTCATTCGAGTAATACTAAAGATATCTAAATATAGCATATATATTCTCCAAAATATATAATCAAAATCCAGGATATGATGAAGGACACATAAAAAAGTAGGATAATATTTGGTATTTTATTAAATATTAAAATATGTTTTTCGCTTAAGTCTTATGTTTATCTTTTTTTTACAGTAAGTTAAACATTTTACCCTAACATAAAATAATTTGATACTCACTTCCTACATTTTTGCCTTTTAATCAATCATCAAACTCGTAGGACATAGCAAAATAGTCCTGAGCAAAATTTTGAAAAACGCCCAGTTATATACTTAACCTATTTGAATCGTGTATTTTTTTTAAACATATCCTTCAACGGAATTATAGAAAATTTAAGTCTAATTTATAATACGTGTTTTATTGAATAATAGAAAATATTGTACTCGATAAGCGAGATATTACGTTGCTACATCCCTATTTGAGAAGCGCAATATTCAAAAAAATGACGTACCGCCCACGCCAGGGTCACAATATGAAGACAACAGATCAAGAATAGTGTCGTACCCTTAGTTATTATATTTAATTAAATTGTCGTCTCATATCTGTTATTACGGTATTAAACAACTCTGTAAATAGTATATAACTATTACTAGAGTGGGAAGAGGTGTAATGTTGAAATAAATTCAATGTTATAAGGACATATATTTTGAAATTGCAGACGAAAATAAAAATACAATTCATGTTATCGATAAAGTTTTGGAATCCTTATTTTTTTCGTAGGTATTTCCGCTAAATTTGTGGTCTGGCGTTGAGGGCAAGTTGACCAGTTTTTTGCTCTGGCGTTCAAAAGGTTAATAGCGTATTAACAGAATTGAGACGACAATATAATTAAATATAATAACTATAGGTACAACACTATTCTTGATCTGTTGTCTTGATATTGTGACCCTGGCGTGGACGGTACGTCATTTTTATGAATATTGCGTTTCTCAAATAAGGATGTAGCAACGTACTATCTCGCTTATCGAGTATAATAATAACTAATAATAATTAAAACACGTATTTTAAATTAGATTTCTATAATTCCGTTGAAGGAGATAGGTATTTAAAAAAAATATACGATTCAAATAGGTTAGGTATTTAATCAACTATATAAAAATAGAAAAATTTTACAAAATGAAAAACTATATGTACGTTTATGGCCTATAAATACTAGCTTCTATAAACCTGGCATAAAAAGAAACAAGTAGAATTTTGAAAAAAAAGCATAGCAACTTGTGATGGACATTTTAAGACTTGTTTATTACATTTAAACCTTTAGTGTACGAAGCATTTTTTAGGCACTGCTTATATTTTGTATCAATAAATAAGAGTCCTCTTTCTTCTTTACAAAATAATTGTCTACTTTAATTATCATTTCACGAGCACGGCTGTTAATTACTTTCTTACTCATTTTAACAGAATAAGTATAATAACAAAACTTACCAACAAAAATAAAACAGGCTAACGAAATTTTAATATAAACATACGATATCACATAACGTGCCCTACATCACTAGTGGTCACATATTTGTGACTCTGGCGTGTGAGGGCATTCTTTTTTAAGAGTTTATTTCTTTCTTTTTAGAGTAAAATTTCTTAATATCATAAAGCAATTTAAATAGTTTTATGGAAATAGATAAGAGTTAGAGATTCTTCTTAAGGTACTTATATAAATTTAAAGGCATAAAAGTAATGTTTAAAGGCTTTATTTCGTATTTCGGTGTAACGCTTTTTTTGTCACATATTTGTGACGTTGGCGTACAGGGACAGTTTTCGTTTGTCACATATATGTGACCATGGCGGTCAAAAGGTTAAAAGCGCTTCCATTTAAAACATCATACAAAATTAACGGATTATTAAGTAAACAAAATAATTATCTATTGGGCACGATTTTAATCCACGTACCACTATGGGTGATTGAGGAACCCTTTCCTGTGCGTGGGCTGATACGCACTTAGCCGATTTTTAGGGTTCCGTAGCCAAAGGCAAAAAACGGAACCCTTATAGATTCGTCAAGTCTGTCTGTCTGTCCGTCCGTATGTCACAGCCACTGTTTTCCGAAACTATAAGAGCTATTCTGTTGAAATTTGATCAGTAGATGTATTCTGTAAACCGCATTAATATTTTTACACAAAAATAGAAAAAAAAACAAGTAATTTGGGGGTCCCCATACTTATAACTGAAACCCAAAATTTTTGTTTTCATCCAAACCATACGTGTTGATAGGTCTTCAAAAATGATATTGAGGTTTCTAATATCTTTTTTTTTCTTAACTGGATAGTTTGCGTGAGAGACACTTCCAAAGTGGTAAACTGTAACTTCTAAAATAAGAGAATGATAAAACTAAAAAAATATATGAAGTACATTACTATGCAAACTTCCACCGAAAATTGGTTTGAACAAGATCTAGTAAGTACCTAGTTTTTTTTTAATACGTCATCACTACATAGTATAAAACAAAGTCGCTTTCTCTGTCCCTTTGTATGCTTAAATCTTTAAAACTTTTTTCTTTAATATTTTCTTTAATAGGTAGAGTGATTCAAAAGGAAGGTTTTTATGTATAATACATGCATAATATAGTAGATAATAATTTTAGAGGTTTCTAATGTGATGTTTTTTACGCTTATATTGCAAACGCTGGCTGTACCCTACAAGATAGACCAAAATAATGTACTACAGTATTGTACATTTTAAAAAGGTCTACAAAAAAGTCCGCGATGGTATATGTCTATCTCCTAGGGATAAACCACAATAACCATTATTTTATTTTTTCTTTTTACGAGAAATAATGGTTTATTTACGAAGCGATTATAGGCAACACAGTATTAATCCTTATCCAATTAAGTACCTTAAGTATATTGTGTATTTAATATAGATTAATATGGCCCTTTACAGTATGTAATTTAAATTAATACTTTTGAAGATATTACAGATTTAAAATGCAGGAACAAAGCAATTCTGGCGGTACCGGCCGGGGCGTGTTAATTGCGGTGCTGTCGATTTGTCACTATCAGTTAATATCTAAACACTATACTTTATTATGAATTAATATTCTAAGGCGGTACGAAGTTCACCGGGTCAGCTAGTAAACCATAAACCGCATTTTCTCTTTCTTGAAATCAATACACTATTAAAACATTGATCGAAATTACAACGAACTTCAAGAACTTGACGTTACTTGCTGCTACGGAACCCTTTGTGGGCGAGTCCGACTCGCACTTGGCCGCTTTTTAGTTAAGGAGTTATAGAGGCCTAACTAGTAAAATACGAATACTTGGAAATCATCGTACAAAAATAACCAATAGGTAGTAATTAAGTAAACATACTTAGGCAATAGTTTCTTGGGCACGACGAAAGTCATTATGGGTAACTACGTAACCCAATTCTGAGCATGGCCTGACTCGAACTTAGCCGATTTTTAGGGTTCCGTAGCCAAATGGCTAAAAACGGAACCCTTATAGATTCTTCAAGTCTGTCTGTCTGTCCGTCCGTATGTCACAGCCAATTATTTCCGAAACTATAAGAGCTATACTGTTGAAATTTGGTCAGTCGATGTATTCTGTGAACCGCATTGAGATTTTTACATAAAAATAGAAAAAAAACAATACATTTTGGGGGTCCCCATACTTCAAACTGAAACTCAAAATTTTTTTCATTAGACCTATACGTGTGGGGTACCTATGGATAGGTGTTCAAAAATGATGTTGAGGTTTCTAATATCATTTTTTTCTAAACTGAATAGTTTGCGCGAGAGACACTTCCAAAGTGGAAAAATGTGTCCCCCCCCCTCTAACTTCTAAAATAAGAGAGTGATAAAACTAAAAAAAATATATGTTGTACATTATCATGCAAACTACCAACGAAAATTGGTTTGAACGAGATCTAGTGAGTAGTTTTTTTTTAATACGTCATAAATCGTAACACGGAATTTACCTTTCATTTAATCAATATACTAGTATAAAAACATCGATGAAAGTTACAACGAACTACAAGAACTTTTATATTATGTTACTTGCTGATACGGAACCCTTTATGGGCGAGTCCGACTCGCACTTGGCCGCTTTTTTTAAAATGTACCTGCGATCTAACTAAAGGGCGCTAGAATACCTAATGATTGCACACGGGCGCTTCATGGGCTAGATACGCTTCTAAGGAACAGACTGGTTTACTTTACAGCCCTTTTCGTCATTATTCAACAAAGACACAAAGTTACCTATGTAATAACCATTAAGTAATTATACAAGTGTTTACATGCATCGGGCTTGTATACTTGAGTTAAAAACGACAAAGAGTATGATAACACTGAAAAGCGAGATGAAAATATTCGATTGCGTAGTTTTAGCTGACAAGTTGAGTTTGAGCTTTCTGTAGTTTCTTTTGGGCACAGGAATCAATCTGAATATTATAGTAAAACACTTATTACTGGATTAAATTTTTTGCGTAATTATATTATGCCTGTTGACTTCTGATTCGTTCCTATCCGTTTAGCGTTTCATTCTTAGTATGCCATACCGGTCACTAGCGTGGCGAGCTTGTACTCGGGCCTACATAATATATTCGTTGCTCAGTGAAGGTTAGTAACTGAGAGAATCTATCTGACGAACAGACGTGTCAGTGTACAGTTTTCCTGCTAAATGGATAGCCTCCGCAAACATAACTGAAATTGTGAGGTAAGTACTTAACTTTAAATTTTGAATCATTTTATACAATTAAATAAGTATAACTAACATCAGCTACCTAATACGTATAAATATTTCATAGGAAAATAGATATAATAACAGAAAACATGAAAACAACCAGAATAAGCCTATCATATCAAAAGTAGTTTAGCAATTAATTGATTACTAATGACAAATTGCAGATACAATTTGTTTACTGCAAATTATACTTTTGGTTTCGTTTATTTCAAACAAATATAGTACAACTGATTTAATTTTAAAATACCAACTTTGATGTAATTTTTACCGCATCGATAAACTGACATTGAACACGACCTTCTTTAGAAGCGATAAGCATTTAATTTAAAACAATCAGAGACATCATATCCTTGAGAACTTTAATATATGACCTATGTGCTTGGGTTATTGTTCTAAGCTACGTTTGCAACTGTTTAACGATATGTTTATAATATTGTTCATTAGAAAGTTTGGTGATCATCAGAACTGCAGGAACCGTTAGTTAAACAATAGTACTACTACCTACTCACCGCCTTTAACCACGCTGAGTTTAACCACCTCTATTTTTTTACATACATACTTACCATTACATTTTCATGACATTAACCTCTGTCTCAAAGTCTCTGAATAAAATCGTTTACAAAATGTTTTGAAGCTAGTAGACTCGTATAGTTATTCTGTCCTTTCCACTTCTTTCTACTTCCTCCCACCAAGGTTGGTAACATCCGAAAGTTTCTTTGTTTCTCTGGATACCTACGACTACAACTACCTAGATGTACTGGGCCTATGATGGGAAAATGTATCATTCGTGTAACAGACTGATGATGTTAATGTAGTACAGTGTAGTGTACGGAAGTGTAGTACTTATGAAACATACCTACATAGTAGTAGGTCAGTGGGCATGCTATTTACTTATTTCAACTATATTTATGTTGGTTGTAACAAAAAACCCAAGCCTCCATAAATAACTAAATGGTTTACATTAGACCATTGAGTGTTGAGTGAAAGAAACTGATAAAGATTTCTTTAAAACAAACTTCAATTTATCGTGCTCACAATAAACCGAACTGTTGAACAGCACAGACGAAGACGTGTTTCATTATCCTCTGCGCCAATAATCCCAACAGGATATTTAGAGATCGTGAGATAGCAGACAAATATGATGTCATACTACAAAATGAAGATCGTTAGTACCTGTTATGAATCTATACAGTGTCATTTTCGCTAACATTATATTTATATTATGGAAAAAAAACGAGACTTATTGAAATATGTACTAGGTAGGTTTAGGTCGTTAAAATAGAAAGGAAGATAAAATAAAAAAAAGTGGCCAAGTGCGAGTCGGACTCGCCCATGAAGGGTTCCGTATCAGCAAGTAACATCATATAAAAGTTCTTGTAGTTCGTTGAAACTTTCATCGATGTTTTTATCCAAGTGTATTGATTGGATGAAAGGTAAATTTCGTGTTACGATTTATGATGTATTAAAAAAAAACTACTCACTAGATCTCGTTCAAACCAATTTTCGTTGGTAGTTTGCATGGTAATGCACAACATATATTTTTTTTAGTTTTATCACTCTCTTATTTTAGAAGTTAGAGGGGGGGGGACACACATTTTTTCACTTTGGAATTGGAAGTGTCTCTCGCGCAAACTATTAAGTTTAGAAAAAAATGATATTAGAAACCTCAACATCATTTTTGAACACCTATCCATAGATAGGTACCCCACACGTATAGGTTTGATGAAAAAAATGTTTTTGAGTTTCAGTTCCAAGTATGGGGACCCCCAAAATTTATTGCTTTTTTTCTATTTTTATGTAAAAATCTTAATGCGGTTCACAGAATACATCGACTGACCAAATTTCAACAGTATAGCTCTTATAGTTTCGGAAATAATTGGCTGTGACATACGGACGGACAGACAGACAGACAGACTTGACGAATCTATAAGGGTTCCGTTTTTTGCCATTTGGCTACGGAACCCTAAAAAGATTGCCTACTATTAATTATTAAAGCTAATAGGCTAGACATTGTAGATACGTCTACTCTCAGAGTAGACGTATATTATGTACAATGTCTAAAACTTCTAAAAGCATAGCTACTTAAATTTGTAAAGAACTTGTTGAAAACAGTTGTGGCTATAATTTTACTACTACTACTAGGTACTATTTTATAAGAACTAATAAACTACAAACTACATTATAAGAAAAAATAATAACTTAATATGAAAAAATATACCGATTCATTAAAAAAAAACACGAAATCTAAACTCCTTGTTTGGAAGCACGAAAAAGCATAAAATAGCAGGCTTTAATTTGGCTGGCTTTAATTACCGTGACTGTTTTTGTCTATACCTACTTATCAACTAACTTAATAAAGCAGTTTTTTAATGTTTGCTATCTACCTTAAATCTGTTTGAAGTCGGTGCCCAGCGAAAATGATTAAAGAAAAAAAAGTGAAAGTAATAAAACTAAATCCAATTGTATTTTCTTATAAAACGGCGAAGTAACGACCATCTTCAAATATGCTCTTGGAGATGCGAATAACTGCAGTAATTTGAAGCACGTATTAAAACTAAGCATAGGCTACAAAAGAATGATCCTCAAATTCCTAACCGTTATAGAGTTGTACCATCCAGATGCAAACATTTGAATAGTTTTAGAAAATATATAAAAGATATGATATAAAAATTAAGAATTGCCCTCGATTTTCTTGGGATCCTATCATCAGATGTCAACATGGTGACAATGGGATCAAATGAGAGCTACACCAAACTCGTAAAGAATTTTCGAAATCAGATCTTAAACTAGGAAAATGCTGCTTAAATTTCGTTATTTTTGTATGAAGTTTTCCAAGTAAGCGTGGTAGTTCGTGGAGTTTTTCAGACCTTTCGACTTTCGAGTCAGCCATATAGCTTTTAGAGGCACCCACTGTTTTAATAAAAAGGTTAAATAACTCGCAAAATGGCATCTAAACCAAAAAAAAAATTTAGCAACCTTTCAATGTTTTTTAAATTAGTGTCCCATGTGTAGTTAGTTATATTTTGATTAGGTAACATACATACCAATCATCATCATCAGCCCATCGCAGTACATCGCTGGACATAAGCCTCTTCCATTTCACACCACTTTGATAGATTTTGGGCGTCACTCCAACTAGCCTGTAGGTAAATACATACTAGTACCAATGCTAGCAACTATGTGGTTAGTTGTTGCAATGCCTCCAACATTCGATGAGCATTTGTTTCTTGACAACTATTGTGGACTACGATTTTCTCTAAATGGTAAGATGAGTTTAAAATACAGTCTAGTTCTAGTGTGTATTTTTATTACAGGATATCGCAAGTGTATTTCCTGATGTTGTAAACAGTCACAAGTTACATTGAGCCTATTGCTGACCTATGAAGTTTTTAACTTTAAAAAAGGTACATTTTGTTATTTTTGAGTAAATAATACCTAATGCCACATATTTAAATCTATACTAATTTTAAAAAACGAGTGTTTGTTTATCTTACCATCTGGTGCGATTACATTTACCGAGGAAGGCTATAGGCTAATATATAATCAAGCTAAGACCAATAGGAACGGAGTATCAATGGACAATGTTTTAAAAACGGGGGAAAGTTATTATTTTTGAGAACTTCGTTTGCGTGCACTCAATAAACGGTTAGATAGAGGTTCATAAAAATAATGTATGAAAGAATTATTCCTCTTGAAAAACTCTAAAGAAACATCCGCTACAACGAATGTTTACCTTATACGGTTGACTTTTTTTTTTTTTTTTTTTTTTTTTTTTTAACGTGTGGAAATCCCCACGGACCGTCACCCCGTCGGGGGTTACGGCGGGGTGGTGTGTCGGACTCGAACCGACTAAAACCACACGGTGTGACCATCTCTGCGCCTGTATATTGGAAGGAGTCCAGGGACGGGATTTCCTTCTGGACTCCTCCCAGCGCCTGCCCGCACTGTTGCGGGCACCACCTTAAATTTCGACTCTCTAATTGGGCAACGTCCGGTCACACGCGGACGCCGCCCCCTCGCGGTTGGCCACTACTGCGGACGGACGGGAAACCCGTCCCGCCCATCCGCGGCCACTCTCAGGGCGGCATGAGACGCAGGTATGCGCGCCTCCGCCGCCCAGGGCGCCGGCGGCGGATCGGATCCGAGTGGATGTCATCCTCCCGGGCCTTCTCCGCCACCTCCTTCTGCAAGATTACGTCCTCCCAGAAGGTTGCGACCGCGGTAAAACAACTGTCGCTGCCGGCCATCGATCTTATGACGGCCGGCAGCGAGAGATCCCCTCCGATGACTGCAGTGAGGGCCCGGCGCTGCGTCGCCCATGCGGGGCAGACCGCCAACGTGTGCTGGGCCGAGTCCTCACTGCAGTCGCAGTGGTGGCAGGCGGGACTCGGTTCCCTCCTAGCGACCGAGTGCAGGTACTTTCCGAAGCAACCGTGCCCGGAAAGCACCTGTGTCAGCCGGAAGGAAAGGGTCCCGTGCTGCCGCCCTGCCCACTCCGCGATGACCGGCTGGAGAGCTTCCACAGCGGCGAAGCCAGCGCGTGGGGTCTCCAGTCGGAACGACCATCTCACCATAGTGGCTCGGCGAGCGGCTTCGCGCCACTCGCGCACGTCCTCGGGCGGAGGGCGAAATCCGTTCTCCGCCCGGAAGTCAGCCACTCGCCGATAAACTTCGGCGAACACTTCCGCCTCCAAATCCCACGGGGGTGTTCCGGCCAAGGCGCACGCCGCCTCTGTGGACACCGTGCGGTATCCGCGTATGGCTCTGACCGCCAATATCCTCTGGGGGCGCCAGAGGCATACGGTTGACTTACTTTAACCTTTTGGGAAACTTTGTTGCCGGTGTATGACATCAAGCTAACATCAAGCTACGCGCAACAGTAGACGCAGACGGGGCTGTGTGTGTCAGCTAGCTAGGTATAAGGGAATAAAACAACGATGAAAATAGTATCTACTTATATTGATACTGAGAGGTATTTAATTATTTATTGAGACTAGTGCATCACATAACCCATAATTGGTCATAAAGTAATAAGAGAAGAAATCAGAGCTCCCAGCAGATTTCGTTAAGTCACAACGGAGACCAACCAACGACGTGCACCTCTCTTCCTTCACTCTCTCAATCCTATGGAACGACTATTCGACAGAACCGGGGAGAGAAGGCATGGAGGCTATAAGACCTCAAAAGTTCAAAACTTCTTAACTCTAAGTATTTCTAAAATCAGAAACTTAACTCCATAACACATTACTTGGCATAGACCAAGAGAATCGCAACCGAGATCTCTTGATTACTGCTGATCAAATTAGTGTTGCGCCTAATTGGTCTAGTGGTTAACGTATAGGACTGCTCCCATACACGCTATAGCAATGAGGCACAACACTAATTTGTTTTATGAACGTCGCTAATCAGATTTATTAACGATCGTCTCATGTTTTTAGAAAATGCAGCTTAAGTTATGGGTTTTCTACATTATCTCGACGATGTGTGTACAATTTTCTGGGCAAGAAGAAATGAGTACGACGTTATCCAGGTAATTATTATATTATAATATAATAATATACTACTTTAATTTAAGTTTATTTAATATATCTAATATTCTTAATTCATTTTCTCTTTTTCATTTTCAGTGACACAACAGAAACCATTCTACCGATAGCATTGCATAAACAAACGAATGACAATAATATAGCATTAGCTGTCAATAAATTCGGTTACAAACTGTTACTCAAGATGATGAATGAAAAGAAAAATGACAACATTGTGATATCACCAACCGGTGTAGCAGGTAAATTACTTGATTACCTTAATTCTTTAATTTCCTTGTCTCAAGAGTCTATTTACAGGCAATGTTGGCAGGCAACAATTAACTGGATCTTTGTTTTCTTACTTAATTCTATTGATCAGGTATACTTATTTTATCGTTTTACCTTTCCGACCGGTTATAAATTACACATTATATCTATACAAGAAGCCATTATACTTGACCGATAAAATCCACAAGATCTCCTCTAACAATAATTTGCTATCACTTTGAAACGTCTACGGTCAACACGATTAATAAAGAATAGCCAAATAATTATTTCATCGTAACTTTGAATTATTATAATCAACAGCTACATAAATAATAATTAAATTCTTTTTTAAAAGGTAGTAGAGTCGAATGGTAAACAAATGGGCCAATCTGGCAAGACGGTTTATATTAGTAGCACAAGTATCTAACGGAAAAAATCGAATGTAGTAAATTTGGTTTTACTAGTTGTAATTATTTATTATTTTAATATATTTTAGCTTCTTCTACACTTTTCTATATCATTTTATGTGTCAAATTATATTTATAATCCTCTGTTCGCATTATTTTTGTAACAATAAGTACATATGTATATTAGCTCCTACTTTTCGTATTATTACATAGATATACCTACTTTATAATATTAAGCCGATTAATCACTTCAATTCAATACTGGAGTTAGGAGTTTCTTGCCGGTTCATATTGTTTCCTGCCGGTTCTTCTCCATAATAACAATCCAACCAATAAGTATGACATTTATGAACCGACCAAGTTTGAGGAATAGTTTTAGTACCTTGACAGGAACCAGTTCCTAATAGTACGAGCAACTAGAATAATTAACGTTTGTAAAATGTCTGAAAAGTCCTAACTAGGTACTTGAAATAAAAGCTGTTTCATTTTGGTTTCCGAAGATTTACTTTTATGTATTATGAAACGATGATTGAAATTTAGACCACATAAAAAAGGGATTTCTCATTTCGATTATATTTTTGTTCCAAATTCTTTACTTTTCTTTTAGGGTATACATTAAACTTACATTTTTTTACTACAATGGAATACCTTTGAAAGAAGAAGATATAGCTAATTACAATTCCTTATAATTACGCGGGCGCATTGAATTCATTGAAACTTTTTTTAAAGTTATTTCTGATAACAACTAATGGTGTTTGAACCTGTCGGCGTCATTGTCTGACAACTAAATAAATTTTCGGAGTAGCATACCATTTGTGTTAAGCTTATGTCATCATCAACAGATACCCACAGACTACAGATTAAACAGTCCATTGCTGGCATAGACCTCGCCTTAGCCTGCAGGTTTTGGCTTACTACCAGTGTACCACGGGTATCACAGGTTGACACTACACGGAGATTTGCTATGGGTTAGGTATAGGTATGTTAACAATTTACCGCGGTCGCAACCTTCTGCGAGGACGTAATCACGCAGAAGGAGGCGGCGGAGAAGGCCCGTGAGGATGACATCCAATCGGACCCGATCCGCCGCCGGCGAACCGGGCGGCGGAGCGAACATCTGCGCCTCATGCCGCCTTGAGTGTGGCCGCAAGTTGACGGGACGGGTTTTTCCTCCACCCGCATTCTGTGGTCAGCCGCGAGGGGGCGGCGTCGTTGTGTGCCAGACGCCGCCTAAGAGAGGGTCGTCGTACCGAAATGGTGCCCGCATCAGGAGCGGGCAGGCGCTGGAGAAGTTCAGGAGATCCCACCCTGGACTTCTCCTCCTCCTAAACGGAAAAGCGCGAAGAGTGCACACTGTGTGGTTTTTAGTCGGTTCAAGTCCGACAGACCACCCCGCCGTAACCCCCGGTGGGGTGACGGTCCATGATGATTTTCCACACATAAAAAAAATAATAGGTATGTTAACAATTCATTTATGTTACAGGTTTGTTGGCAATGACTCTTTTGGGTAGTGTTGGTAAAACATATGACGAGATCGCAGAGGCACTCGGTTTTTCTCAAGGTAAGAGTCACCTAGTTGAGGTCACATAACACAATACAATATTTGCTGCTAAATTTATACAGAATGTGTTATTGCTTCAGTTGCTTTATATGTTCACACAGTGATTAGACCATTAGAGATAGACAATAATCGATTACATAACACTATTATGTTAGTTTGTGTACATACGCTTGTTCACTTCAAATATATTTTTTATCAATTTTTGTAACCGCAATTAAGCTACGGCGATGCGTGGCAGGGTACAGCTAGTAGATGGTAAAATTAGAATTATGTATAAAAAGCGTCGAAATATCTTTACGTTTAATAAGATAAAAAATTAGAGATATAGTCATCTAAATATTTTTCATCACTTTATAAAAAAATCGTTCTTATTAATATGAATTAACTCAATTAAGGATCAAGAAACTGCCTCATAAAATCATCGTACCCATTCATTTTGGCGGTTAAATTAAAAAAACCTAGGTACATGTTCTGTAATTTGATTTTTGCAACCTTCACAGATATATTCTCAAACCGCAGAAACCATGAACAACTTGGAGAGCTACTGCAATCCATAAATGCGAACGTTTCCTCCAAAACGCTGTACGCAGACGCTATATTTGTAGATACACAGACGCCATTACGTCAATTGTACCGCAACTATCTTCAGGATGTGTATAGCGGGGAAATCCTCAACACAGACTTTACGCAAAGTGAAGTTGCGAAGAACACGATAAACGAGTGAGTCATACGTACACAATAAAATATCTTTAGACAATAATGCCAATAATACTATGTAATGTGTAGACATTTCCTATTGTCCGTAAACATTCAAAAATGTCTGTGCAAAGTGAATTTTTTTGGATGTTTTTTTTGTTAGATTCGTCTTTTTTGTGAGAGCGGCACTGATTAGACTAGATTACATTTGCAATTTTTATTTTTTATTTCAAACTTTATGCACTTTGTACATCGGCGGACTTATTGTCCAGGACATTCTCTTCATAATTTCTAGTCAACCGTAGAATTTTTGTTTAATTTTACCTTAAAAAATTATAGTAATCATGCAATTGTGGTTGACGACGGAACCTTATTCTAAGCGTGGCCTGACACGCACATGGTCTGAATGAGGTTTACAGACGTAAACCACAAATAAGAACGTTCTATATACATAACTTTAGTAGGTATTGTTGAATAGGATATCGTCTATGGTTCATTAGCTTGCAAATGAGTCAGCCAGAAAAAAACATTCTTTGGAAAACCTTAACAAGCATAGATATTTTTTGTGTGAACATTACCGAAAAACCCGGATACTGTATTGAAATTCTTAGCATTCATTATTGTACTGACAGTTTCAATTAAAAACAATTTTTGTCTTTCATATTATCAGATTTCTAGATAAACTATCAGTTATTAATGATGTGACCTCAGTTTTAAAATTAAGTTTCTGTAGGTTAGAAAAAATCGGACAAGTGCGTATCAGGCCACACATATAATAGTGGTCTGTAGTCATCCATATCTAATGGCATGTGAATTTAAAATTGTTTCCAGTAGATAATTGTTATATTTAATTAATACTTCGTCATCTTTAGACGAAGTTATCTAAGTAAGCCTCTATAACTCCTGAAGTAACAAAGTTATCTACGCCGTTATAGTTTTCCTATAAAGTTCATTCCCATGGACTACCATCATGACATTTCAAGCTAACCGTTTAGCGTTTAGAAGGGGGGGGGGGAATTCTTTTGCAATTTGCTTCTATTCATTAACTAAGGGAGGTCTCTGACAACATCATCTAGTCCCAAAATAATTCATATGGGTACTAGACAACTGATATAAATACATAAACATAGTTTTTTTTAAAATACATGCTTGATCAGTGATCAGCAACCGCATACGCTGACCACGCTAGACCAACAAGGCAGTCATATAATTCGATCACGATTTTCACTCAAAGAGACTCATGCCAGACTACTTAAAATCTCAGATTTCTCAAATGTCAATATTAACAATAGAACAACCTTGAATTATATTACAATGTTCTTTTATGACTGCGTTTTGACCTCAGTATGTGACTTTGTTTGTATCTTTATAAATATCATCAGTATGTAAAGGTTAACGGCAACTAAAGTTAGACATTTTGAACGAAAGTCAAAAATCTCACGTAGGATAACATTAACAAATTACTACCTAGAACACATTAATTTTGTTATATTCTAACCTCTCTAAAGCCCTTTTTTTGGCTTTTTGCTGGGGTAACGCACGCAACAAGATGGCGTAATTTACCATTTTTGACTGAAATAAATAAATAAATATTTCGGACGAATTACACACAATATCATCTAGTCCCAAACTAATTCATATGGGTATTAGACAACTGATATAAATAAATAAACATCGTTATTCTTTTGTAAATACATACTTATTATACATAGAAAACACCCAAACTCCGAAACAAATATTTGCAGATTGTACAAACATTTGGTCCGACCCGGGAATCGAACCCGAGACCACTTGATCAGCAGCCGCATTGACCACTAGACCAACAAGGCAGTCATATTATTCGATCAAGATTTTCTTGTTTCATTAATAAAATGTTGCTCTTCTATTAAAAAAATCAGTGAGCTCCTTCATAAATATCGATTCAAGTATTTCATCTTTATATTATATGTATTTTAAAATAGTAATAAAGGCAATCTGACACAACGCCATCTAGTTTTTAAATTATATAGACTTTAAGCATATCATGTTTAGAAAACGTGTCTCATAAACCACTTGTAGAAAGTTTTTGAGGAGTATTAAAGTTCTTTTAGCATAGCATACTTCCAAAAATATGTTAATTAAATATATGAAAATAAGTAAAATGATACACTCAATAAACGGTATGAATGTCTTAACCATCCATTACATAACGTCAGCGGTACAGGATCTACCATCCTCCTCTAATTATAATTAAAAAAGGTTATAGTGTGGGGATTCTAAAAGATAGATTTACGCAGACTTCGTTTAGAAATGATGAACGGGAATAAAATCCGTTACACATGATTTTTGCGCATCACTAGCTGTTGTATTTATAATTTTCCCCACTTTATTGCAAATGCATTTTTTAGACACTTTGCTCCTATTGGTCGTAACGTGATGATACATAGTCTATAGACATTTTCGATAAATGAGTTATCTAACTCTTTTTTAGGGTTCCGTAGCCAAATGGCAAAAAACGGAACCCTTATAGATTCGTCAAGTCTGTCTGTCTGTCCGTCCGTATGTCACAGCCAATTATTTCCGAAACTATAAGACCTATACTGTTGAAATTTGGTCAGTCGATGTATTCTGTGAACCGCATTAAGATTTTTATATAAAAATAGAAAAAAAACAATACGTTTTGGGGGTCCCCATACTTGGAACTGAAACTCAAAAATTTTTTTTTCATCAAACCTATACGTGTGGGGTATCTATTGATAGGTGTTCAAAAATGATGTTGAGGTTTCTAATATCATTTTTTTCTAAACTGAATAGTTTGCGCGAGAGACACTTCCAAAGTGGAAAAATGTGTCCCCCCCCCCTCTAACTTCTAAAATAAGAGAGTGATAAAACTAAAAAAAATATATGTTGTATATTACTATGAAAACTACCAACGAAAATTGGTTTGAACGAGATCTAGTGAGTAGTTTTTTTTTAATACGTCATAAATCGTAAATCGCAATTTACCTTTCATTTAATCAACGAACTACAAGAACTTTTATATAATGTTACTTGTTGATACGGAACCCTTCATGGGCGAGTCCGACTCGCACTTGGCCGATTTTATTTTTTAAATCGATCCCGTAACTACTGAGACTAACGCATTCGACCAAACATACACTCATAAGCTTTGTATAGAATTATAGATACACACTAGGTACTTGTACATAATGTGTATTCTTTCTGCGTTGTAGACCTATCATGAATACATAAACATTTAACTGTAGTACGCAGTATTTAAAACACATATATAAAGTAGTATAATAACTTTAAAATAATATGTCTCCAGGTGGGTGAAAAATCATACTGAAGGACAAATAGAAAACTTCTTGACGCACTCGCTACCAACGTCTACTAAAGTGGCATTATTAAGTGCACTCTACTTCAATGGTCAGTGGGAGAATCCTTTCTTACCGGAATACACCGCCAAGTAAGTTTTTAATCTACTTCAAAAAAGGAGGAGGAGATTCTCTATTGGACTGTATTTTTTTCGACCGATTTTGAAAATTAAGTATTTTTTAATATAGGATACTGGAGAAATTGAGGGAACTCCTCAAATATCATTAGCTGCCGCGATTTAGGCACTCGTTATAGTTTTTCTTTGAAGTCGGTTTTTTTGTTAAATTTATTAATCCTTACTGATATTTAGTTAAAGTTTGTGAGTATGAATGTTTGTTGCTCTTTCATGCGAAAGCTAATGACATAATAATATTAAGCGAAAGCTAATGACATAAGAATATATTATATTCATTTTCAAAGTTACTGGAACGCCTTAATGTGGGTAACCATGCTGCACTGTCCATATTTGCAATGTGGATGATGACCATCACTCATGCTTTTCATTATAATTTTGCTTTTCTTTTCGTTAAATTCTGTTAGCGTCACTTTTTCAATTTTTTTAAACGGCGCAATGATGCAAAATGGATTCTGCACATGCTTTCTATCAAACAGAGTAGTCAGTTTGACAGGCAGGCATATGAAAAAAGAAACATAATTGATATCAGTGCACTAGTATGTACGAATATGTTTATTTACCTAAGGTATATGTATTGTTACAGGCTGCCATTTAAAAAAGGCAAAGTTTCAGTTATGGCTGATCTTATGTTAAATTTCGGAAATTTCAATTACACCGTTTCTGAAAATCATGGTAAATATTAATACATATATTGTTTTTGATTCATCATTAACGTCATTATCATTAAAAATAATCCAAGTTTTAATCTTACACTGACTTATAAATGATATATTTCTTGCAGATTTCATTATGTTAGCGTTGCCGTATAATGACAGTGAAACTAATATATTGTATGCTTTAAAACCTCGGCTACCCAATAGATTGAATCTTTTGGATTTGATGGAGAAGATAGACTACGAACTAATTGATAAAACTATTAATGAAATGACGATGAAAAAATGCGTTGTGCGATTTCCTAAAATGGATCTGAAAAGTAGTATGAACCTAGGTAATTCGTTGAAATCTATTGGCATACAAGATATGTTTACGCCGGGTGTGGCGAATTTTGCTCTAATGGTAAATGGAAATGCTATTGTTAACAATACGGAAGAAGAGTTAATAACTAGAAGTGGAAGTGATATAGATGATGAAGCGCGTTCAAGAGTTGTTAACGATATGTTGGACAGTCTACCGAATCCAGGAATACACGTGGACGCTGTTACGCACGAAGTGAAATTGACTATAAATGGTAGGTATATTTTTCGTTTTCAATTTGTGATAAACGAGTCACTGCGTGTTTACGCAGGTTTTATAATTCAGAACAGAACATAGGTTTGTAGAGTTAATGTCGACCGTAGATAAAATGAAAGCGGGCAAAAAAGATGCAGTATGCAAGAAGACCAAAATCGCTGATCAATGTTGTTGTTTTTACATCCATTTAATGTACAATAGGTGAGGTCTATGTGCAGCAGTAGACTGCAGTATGCTGCTGATGATGATTAGTAAAAAAAACTTGCAGTTAACGTTTCCAGGTTTTCATTTAAATCCTAAGATGTCTCAACTGCCTCGTTGGTCTAGTGGATAACGTATGCGACTGCTAATCAAGAGGTCTCGGGTTGAAATCCCGGATGTTTTTGTTTCAAAAAAAGTGTTTTTAGGTTTTTCTTATGAATTCCTAATAGCAGCCAGGAGTTTTGTAGTTTGGCGGTGATTCATGCTCACCGAGGGAGAGCACGTAAAGCCGTCGGTCCCGGTTGTCATGAAAATCTATGGTAACGGTTATTGGGAAGTCAGTGCCCTCAAATTTACTGACAACTAGTTCAACCTTCGAATTTCAATTCTCCCTTAGGGTTGTTGAGGTTCGATGCCAGTCGCTCCGTGGAAAAACTGATATTCAGGTATGACCGGTTGAACGAGTAGCCGACCCCAAATAATATTGGAAATAAGGCTAGGAAGAACTAAGATGTCTCTAGTTTCGATATCGGTTTATTCCTTCGTGATTCTACTCTATCTGATGGAAGTGCATGAGCAGAACCGAAGATATTTATTGCAGACAATTCATCATGATGGCCTATTGAGATGTTTCTGTATCTTCGGAACCCCGGTCTTGGTTTTTGTCTTGTAGTCTTCTTCAGGTTTATACACTAACTATTCCGCAAACGTACAAATTCCGTCCAGCATAACGAATATTAAAGTATCATATTAAAATTAAACAAAGACTAAAACTAAAGTACGGCTAACGAGAAGCGATACTAAACCAATGGTCATTAGGAACAGCAGGGTGCGTAAATTTTCGAAGTTTCTTTATTGGAGAAGTAAAATCTGTTGATTTATCTCTTGACGTTTTTGTGGCTTCATCATTAACCACTTCAAATAAAGAAACAATGATCAACAAAACAACGAATAAATAAATAAACAACAAACACACTAACAAAATTTTAAAAAATAACTTGTATCACCACGAGCGCATTCCAAAAGAGAATGAATCATTATTATTACTAAACTGGCTGCACGATCATTTTTTGCCGGGAGAACGAGACATTACCACAAATACAAAAGATGGAAAGAGATAGATAATAGATAGTCGACTCGTCGCTTTTAAGGTAAATGAACTTTTGTATCGCTTCTCATTGACCGTACTTTATGTTTATAATAAACAACGAAAATACAAACAGTACTACCTCTCGACGAATACCTAACAGAACACCGAAAACACAGTAGCCGCAGTTGTGGAGTACGGGCACGGCGCGCGCCATACTACAATTTATGAAATGAACTCAAAAAATGAATATTAAATGTAATAATACTCTTAACTATAATGATTATAAATGCGGTTTCATATTTCAGAATACGGAACCGAGGCCGTGGCTGCCACTAGTGCGATACTGGCACGTTCAGCTGAATTATTTTACGCCGACACTCCGTTTTATATTTTCATAAGAAATGAGAAAACTCACCTTGTAACTTTCAGTGCTGTTATATTTGATCCCACAATTGAATAAAAGATTCAGTTTATCGATAAGTTATTTTTACAAAGTAAGAAATAACCAAAGAAATAACCGCTTTATAATATTATAAAAAGCGAAAAAAGCAGAGAACATAATTTTGCAGTGCATATCCTAGTACAATTCGTATTACAATGTGTGGTGGTAAATTAACAAAGGCGTAAATATTTAAACTATATTATATACTTAATTTTTTTTTACAATAACCTAATTATAATTAATAGCAACATTGCAAGACTAAGCTATAGTTTTTTCTATTTAAACAAATGAATAAATGTTTATATTATTTAACTATTGCTTTTCAGTTTGTCTATCCTGTCCTTGAGTGTCTGTTTCCATTGCTCTTCGTTTATGCTTTGGGCCCATTCTGGTATTGAATTCTGTGGTAGTGCGAAATTTGCCATTGCTCTCATAACCTAAAAAAAAGAAAATGCAAAGAAACATGTTATAAACATTACAAGCTTCAAGAGAGAAGAAAAAAGATGTGTGGATCGGTTGATTCATCAAGACAGACAGACTTAGAGAAAACTACTGTTCAGTAGGTTAATCTTTGCTTTCGACCGAGTGACTGAAGCTACCCAACCACTCTATTTTCTCCTACATCATAAAAATATAACCATATAGAGGAGTAACCACAGAAATATATCAGCATAGACTGGTAAGGGTGACGAACATCCTGCGGTATAATAATCCTGCGTGGGATAATTAAAACTGCTTCCCCAAACGCAAGCGATTGGTCAGTGTGCGAACGTCGACTGTGAAGTGTCACAATATCTTGTATAAATAACGACTGCCATTTATTCGACTTATTTGAAATTATAAAGTAAATTTCATACAAAAACCATATCTTAAATAACTCATACTTAGACGACGGATAGCTATAGTTAACTCTTAACTCATGATCCTGTTCATAAAGTTCATTATTGACCCGGCCCTAGAGGGATTAAATGAATATAGTGGACAAAATCATACCTCATTTTAGTTTCACAGTAGTAAGATAACATATTATAAAATAAGTTGTATCTTTCAAGAGCCAACATACTATAAAATACTAATTAATTTTAATGGAACATGAATCGAATGAATGAAAACTAAGGACGCAATCGCTAATTGTAATAATAATAGGGCCTGAAAGCATTTCGTTTCATCACCCAGTACTTTTTTTTAGTAAAAGCTAGGGTTAAACAGAATCAAAATTTTCTTCCAACCAGTATTATGTTGTGTCGACTAAGCTTATCTAGTACCTAGGCAACCGAACTTTGCTCGGTTATTTTTGGTTCGGTTACTATTGTTTCTAGCAAAAAGCTACAACACATTTTATTTAGATACTGAAAAAAGAAATAGAATTGTTCATAAAAAAATTATGGGTGTTTAAAGGTATGAATAGGTAAGTGACGAAATCTTGAAAATATATAAATAAATCTTGGGGCCTACGTCAAATCTTTGGTGTTGAGTAAATAGCAGATGACCCCACCCTACAAAAACTAAGGACGCAATCGCTAATTGCAATAATAATAGGGCCTGAAAGCATTTCGTTTCATCAGCCATTACTTTTTTTTTGTACAGAATCAAAATTTTCTTCCAACCAGTATTATGTTGTCAACTAAGCTTATCTAGTACCTAGGCGACGTAGCTTTGCTCGGTTAATACTATTTATTTATTGTTTAACAACACCATCAATTCGTATGTTCAACGTTCTGCCGAAAACCCTGTATACGCAATATATCATTGCCTTTGGCAAGCACTAAGAGGGTCTGCAAATTGCGCGACACATCGTCGTTTCGTTATCCATTACGTTATTTTGGCAAATACTAGTCTAATGGGAGGATACCAAACTCATTGCGAATAAGCTACCTACGGCCCAATACACCTGATTCATTCTTATCAATATTATACATACGAAATTAACTCTGTCTTTCGCCCTTTCACACCAAAATTACTAAACAGATGCAAATAATACACAGATTGTCTGGAGCCTGAGCAAACATAGGTTTTATTTTTACCGCGATAACCGACAAACGCGCAGGCGAAACCGCGGACGAAAGCTAGTACAACATAATATAATAGTTGGTCTAAATGAAGTTTAATGGTCAATCTGTCAACATATGTAAATTACAATGTAAACAACCTTTGTTTATAAAATACATCACTCAAACATACCTGGACATTCTTTAAACATGTGCAATGGTAGTTTAGGTTTTTAACTAACTTTATTTCTACTTTGATTTGTGAGTACAGGTGACTAGTGTTTAGTGATTAGTTGAAATGTGAAGTGGTAGTAGTATTCAGTATTGCGGTGTTTATTTTAAATTAAAACATTCCTGCAGCGCGCTAAACATAAGGTAGCACAGTTAAACACAAGGGGACTACACAGGACAACGACGAGGAGGAAAACTTCTTCTTAAGAAGACGTCACACCAAACAAGCGAGTCCAAATAGGCTTAGAGGGTATATGTGAGGGAAGATGGGTGGAAATACGGTGGATTTTATTACTTATAAAAAATAGAACATATATTTTTCAAACATTGGTTTACAGCGCCATCTAGTCTCAAACTATGTAGAGTGATTAATAACTGATCTACATTAATAAATAAAATTGAAGCATCTGTTTGTTATTTCAAATATATAGTTTTTTTAACAAATGCATATGAAAGTATAATTAATTATTCTTAAAATTTTGTCTATCTATGTGTTTGTTCCAATTAATCTCTGAAACGACTGGCCTGATTTTGATAGCAATCTACATAGTATTTTCAATATTATAGTACATATAGATTAACTAAGCTTGCGGCTAATTTAAACTGTACACAGTTTCAACAGCAACTGCATATTACGCTGTGGGAGCTTAACTCCTTATCACGTCAGCCATCTGTCAATGAATTTTTATCAAAATTGGTCTATCTAATACAGCTTATCGGGAACAAACAAACAGATGGACAGATGAAAATTCTCAATATTGATTTTTGGTGTAAGCACCATGTTTATTTCAATATTCATATAGGAAAACGCTGTTAATTTGAAATTACAAACTGACACTTCCATTTTATTTATTTACTATAAATGTATAGGTAAAAAGGTACAATGTAATACCTGCTGTGCCCTCTCGGTATCCATCTGTATTGGATCAGCAACACGTGGTGTATTCCAAACTTCTCTAGTTAAAACATTGTCCATTGTCTCTATACTCGGTACATCATGTGCGGGTGCAGTTTCAACAGCCTGTAATAACAATATTTTGATAATTAAATATCTACACCACTTTCTACTGTGTTGAGTGTTATAGGTTCAAATCTCACATAGAGCAACATTCTTTATGTGCTCCACAAATTATTGTTCTGAGTCTGGGTGCTCTTTGTGTCCGTTCCATTTATGTTTGTAAAGTCCTCTGCAATATACAGGGATGTCGTTCCTATTAAGGGAGTTGTTTTTTTAAAAGAAGGATATGGCTACATTATCTTAACTTGTTACTACATTCAATACAACAGGATGTTCAAGGAAGCTGTTTGACCATGGCCATGGTACTTCCTTAACCATTTACTTGTAATTACTAGATTTATCACAGTAAAAAGTAGCCTAGGTATTTAAATATCCTTCCTCAAAAATTCAATCATCTTTATATCAATTTTAATTAAAAGTTGTTCAGTGTTTTGAAAGCTTAACAAATAAAATCACGTTTATATTATTAGTTAGGCACTACACATTTATGAAAACTGTACTAATACAAGTCAACAGACATTACAGATATTTTTACAACTTTCTTCAGTAAACAACAATAAAAAAACATTCTAAAAAGAAATGAGCACATTTGGTGATCTCTATTTCCGTTATGTTTTACAGTTACTGATACAAAATTAAAACACTATAACTGCGTCAATTGTATAGGTTGAGGAAATGCTTACAATAAGACGCGTGTAACTAATTATTTCAAGTACGTATGCGAGACAAGGGGGGTTTATTATTTGGCAATAAGATTCACAAATAAAATAGTACCTCTACATCATCATCGCTGTCGTGATCTGAATGTGCCACGTCAGGTCCTTGTGCTAAGGGCTCATATCCAAAATATTCATGTTCTTCTTCACTGTCATCACCATTGCCATTCATCACAAGTTCATGTCTAGGGAGAGGTATAAGCTCTTGTGGGTTATTTTCAGGAGGATCCGGTCCGTCGCACACCATTTTAGAACATAAAATAGCGTACAAAAGAATGCCAATTAATTTTCATTTGACAATAGACTCAGTTGTCTAATAATTAACTGGTATAACGTCTTAAAGTAGAAAACCTTACTGTGTGAACAGTTACAACTTTTGTTAGCTTGACACTGACGTTAGTGACAGCTATCATAACAGGCTTATAAAATAGATAAAATTTAAGACTAGGCTTGCAAAGATTTATCGGAAAACCGGTAGGTATCGAAATATCGATGCCATAAAATTTCTATGTATATCGAGAATCACGAGACGCTGAAATCGACATATCCATATCGAAAAACACACTGTATCGTTATTTTTTTGATATTTTAGATAACAGATAGAGCTACTTTTGATAAAGAATATATATACTTATTTTAACTTTTTTATCCGATTCATAGAACAAACTATAGAATAAGCTATAGAAACTGCC
Source organism: Phragmatobia fuliginosa (assembly GCA_932526445.1). Taxonomy (NCBI): domain Eukaryota; kingdom Metazoa; phylum Arthropoda; class Insecta; order Lepidoptera; family Erebidae; genus Phragmatobia; species Phragmatobia fuliginosa. The sequence continues at coordinate 4,564,337 of OW052064.1, read as the reverse complement.
ATCGACGAAGGTGTGCCCCACTATTCGTCCTTATTATTTATAATTTATGTGTGTAAGGTTTTGTTAATGTTTTAGTTGTATCGGTTAAAGCTAATTTAATATAAGTTCACATGCACATTATAATAAATAGACAAACATTGTTTTGTCTAATCACAAACAAAAACTATAATCGATTAGGACGTGGAGAGGGCCTACTAGACTGATATATAAATATTAACATAATTTGATAAATATCGATATCGATATATCAATAATTTTTTAAAACCTTGCATCTCTACCAAAGACCAGTGCTTGCTCGTTCACTGTAGGGACAAGCACGCTGACAGATGTCGATTCTTCCATCGAAGTTTAAAATTTGTTTTTGGCAAAATGGCGGGTCTATTTATTCAATAACATCACGGATTTTATTGACGATCGATTCAATTAAAAAAGTCGAGCGCGTCGAAATTAACTAATAAAGTTGTTTAACACACGCACACAAACCTCGAGCACGCTACTTTATTTTAAACAAACAAATTAATCAAAATGAGTATCATAAATCGATACAATCTCAACATATTAATTTACGCCAGGTATGTCACTTCACTGGTCACTGAGCACTGTTTTGTTTGTGAAATCTGTCATACTCAATCGGAATCGGAAGTGGAAGGTTGCGGAAGGTAGAGTAGACTGAGTAGAGGTTCAGGTGACTGACCCAAATGGTTGGAAACATGAAAAAGAGTCCAGCTATGAAACCAAACAGATTAACGATAGTGCGACTAACATCGAGGATTAGGCTAACATTCTTATCGGAATAATACAATTGCTTTATCAGAATAATACAATTGCGACATCAAGTAATCTACGTAATATTTATTTTAGTTATTCTTATATTACAGGTTACTTTTGTTTTCAAGTTATTTGTGTGTCACAAATACACAAAAGTAGGTAATCATTTCGGTAGAATCAAATTAAAAATATTTTTATTCAGTAATAAAAAAACAATTTCATTACTCTTTATAAAATGAATCGATACGATACGTTATGAAACGATACTTATCATAATTGGGCGTTTTTCAAAATTTTGCTCAGGACTATTTTGCTATGTCCTACGAGTTTGACCATTGATTAAAAGGCAAAAATGTAGGAAGTGAGTATCAAATTATTTTACGTTAGGGTGAAATGTTTAACTTACTGTAAAAAAAAAGATAAACATAAGACTTAAGCGTAAAACATATTTTAATATTTAATAAAATACCAAATATTATCCTACTTTTTTATGTGTCCTACATAATATCCTGGAGTTTGATTACGTATTTTGGAGAATATATAAGCTGTATTTAGATATCTTTAGTATTACTCGAATGAAATAACTCATTTTATTTGTTTTTAAATAAAATATAATAAGGTTGTAGTATATTTTTCTAATTTAAATACTGAAATTATCGGATTTAAAAAACTGGCCACAGCGGACAGTCCTGTACGTAACGGTATGATTTTATAAAGAATAACAATAACATTGTCTTTGGCTCTAACTATTTTCAAGCAATGTCATATTGACAATGTTTTTATCATTCATTCGCTCTTTTCCTTTGAATTAAAACTGAAGAAATTCAATCGTCAACACTTGCGGTCCCTGACATACGTAACGGGTCTGTTTGTTTGTCCGGTACGAACATTGATTTTGAAAGGTAAGACCCACAAATTTTATATACTACTCGTGTTAAATTATAAGTAAATATGTTGTAGATAATGAATGTGTACTAGTAAACTACTATAATCAACTTTTTTTATACCAAAGAAACATGTGATGACAAGTCCGCGTTATACGTAACGTCCAGACGTGACGTGATTTACTATGAAAATAAATGGACATCCTGTACGTAACGGAGCAAAATTTTGAAAAACGCCCAATTGCACTATAAATCGTGAATACTGCAATACACAAACTTACATGGTTATTAAAACAAAAAACACTAGTGTAGTGTTTCTTGATTATGTTTAATAAGAGCAAATAATATCCTTTTGTAGAAAATGTGTTTATTCCTCTTTCTTTAAAATAAGGCTATATTTAAGGAGATCGCAAAATTGTCTGTTATCTATAAGCGCAAGCGAGAGAGTCCACAGGTGAGGCCATCTGTCAACCTAAGAGTAGTTATACAATCGATGTCATGACCAACAATAATTTTCGATTTTCGACAGGAAGCACACAATTGTTCAGACATCTCTGATCAGTTGTGTATTGAATTGATCTCAGAGACATCCCTCTGAGACTTGTTGGAGGTTCATTGAATATCGACTTTAAGGCTTGACGATGATGAAATCTGTTTGAAAGAAAAAAGGCGCCGACAAACACTGCTAACTAAAAACCATGATAAACTCTGAAAAGTTGTACTAAGATCTGCCGATTCACTGCAACGAAAACCAGACAACGGGTAAAAAAGTGTTATCTGGGCGTTTTTCAAAATTTTGCTCCGTTACGTACAGGATGTCCATTTATTTTCATACTAAATCACGTCACGTCTGGACGTTACGTATAACGCGGACTTGTCATCACATGTTTCTTTGGTATAAAAAAAGTTGATTATAGTAGTTTACTAGTACACATTCATTATCTACAACATATTTACTTATAATTTAACATGAGTAGTATATAAAATTTGTGGGTCTTACCTTTCAAAATCAATGTTCGTACCGGACAAACAAACAGACCCGTTACGTATGTCACGGACCGCAAGTGTTGACGATTGAATTTCTTCAGTTTTAATTCAAAGGAAAAGAGCGAATGAATGATAAAAACATTGTCAATATGACATTGCTTGAAAATAGTTAGAGCCAAAGACAATGATAATGTTATTCTTTATAAAATCATACCGTTACGTACAGGACTGTCCGCTGTGGCCAGTTTTTTAAATCCGATAATTTCAGTATTTATATTAGAAAAATATACTACAACCTTATTATATTTTATTTAAAAACAAATAAAATGAGTTATTTCATTCGAGTAATACTAAAGATATCTAAATATAGCTTATATATTCTCCAAAATACGTAATCAAACTCCAGGATATTATGTAGGACACATAAAAAAGTAGGATAATATTATGTATTTTATTAAATATTAAAATATGTTTTCCGCTTAAGTCTTATGTTTATCTTTTTTTTTTACAGTAAGTTAGACATTTTACCCTAACATAAAATAATTTGATACTCACTTCCTACATTTTTGCCTTTTAATCAATGGTCAAACTCGTAGGACATAGCAAAATAGTCCTGAGCAAAATTTTGAAAAACGCCCATCTGTAAAATCTAAAAGTTCCTACTCTCTATTATAATTTGTTACAATATTTGAGTCTTTAGAAGAATGCAGCATTTAATGCATATTTGACAGTTTAACAACAACGAAGTAAAATGTAAGACTTATTTCAAGACTATCCGAAACCTAGTACATACATCAAAAGGTATTTTTAAAGCCCCTAGAAAAGTACTCGATACTTTACGGTGTCGATTCTTTTGTTTCGATACTTCTATACGTTTTTTTTTTCGATACTACTCATCAGTACAGTATGAATGCTTTCTATTCGATACTGTGCTGTATCCCTAGGGACATCAGGATTTTCCCATAACCCTGATGTTCCTAGGGACAGGGCTGTTAGTAGTAGGAGACATCTGCAAATCGTAAAGTGGCCCTAGGTGCGTCGGGGTTCCAGAGATTTCCTTCCGTCGTGGTACCCAAGGGATATTCGTACAGACTTTTTCTTTGTGTTTTTAAAGTATTTCGATTACAAAAGGACTTTTAGTTTTTAAATGAGTGATGTAGATTATCTTTTGAAGTGATAACTTCTTAAGCAGAGCCGGATTTAAAGGTGTGGAGGCCTCGGGGCAACAAAGGAGTGGAGGCCCCTTGGTCCAAAATTATATTCCAAATAAAATGAAATTTTTTTTTGAATCTAGTTATCCAAATAATAATTTATTGTGAAACCAAGTATAGACTATTTTATTAAATAACGAACACATAAATATAATCGGAAACAAGAAATATCTAAAATTAAATTTTAGCGTTAACGAACGGAACAGTTTGAATTTTTTTTCTGTTGCCCTGGTTGCTCTCCCCTAAATCTGGCCCTGTTCTTAAGTGAGGATAAACCGTTTCGTTACGTAAAGCGTTATAGAGCTAGTATATGTAGCTTCCCTTTCTCACACGCATGTATGTGGCAGTGGTAGACGGGCTCTTCCTCTCAAGTTAAACATTTTCAGTATTAAATAGTTCAACTTGGATTAGTTTGAGTTATCACTTCTGTCGGGCGTCTCGAGACGCATACGTTTTTCTTAATATTTGTATTACGGCTGCGTAATACAAAATCACTTGAAACATTACCTCGTCAAGCTGTTCTTCACAACCACACGACGTCGTTTAACCCCAAATCTCCTACGAACAACAGAATTTCATTATTTAATACATCAATTAGGATAGAAATTCAATGCAGAAAGAATTTTAATATTATAATAATTGATGGAGTAGATGAATACTTCTCGTTTGAAATTTAAATGGCTGTGGCTTCGACGTTAAGTTTATCGTGGTAATGTGTATTCGTTGTTAGGAAGTCCGAAATTTGCGAAGAGATTAAGATCGAGATCGAAATTAATAGAGACTCTATAATTAGAAATGGCAGGGCTAATATTATTTTGTGGTAGCTTGCATCCGCTGCTAAGTGTATCGCGTAAGTAAACATACGGGGACGTGGTATTCGTTGTTACGTCATGTAAGACACGCTTAAATCGGTGACCTGGATTATACAAATACACTTACATGTAAGCGTATTTATATAATCTTAAGGTTAAGGTTAGCGATTTGACCGATTTGGGCAATTTGTATTCTTTTTGTAGACGTGTAACACTGTTAATTTAAGGTGATTTTGTTTTTACATGACTTAATATGATATGACCAATGTCATAAATAATCTTGATAATAATTACAATATAAAAGTAATTAGCAACAATTCTTCAAAATGTTTTTAGCTACCGCAAGTAAGTGAACTTATTTTTTTCAAATCAGTTTAATAGTTTAGTCGTGAAAGCGCAACAAAAAAAAATCCATTTGCATTTACAGTATTAATTAGGGTTTGTCTGCAGTTGCCGTTGCTACGATAATTTAAAAAATTTCATTTTTAACATCCAACGCAAAAACGACGGGGTGTTAAAAGTGTGTTTCTGTCTGTGACATTGTAGCTCCCGAACGGATGAACCATTTTTGATTTTTTTGTTTGAAAGGTGAATTAGTCGGGAAGCGTTCCTAGCTATGTTTGATAGAAATCGGTCCAATCAATCGGGGGATTTTTGATATTTTAATTGTTACGTTTTAATTTATTTTTGTGCGTGTACATCTTAATTAAATTAAAAATTAAAGATAATTTTATTATCATAAGCCTGTTATTGATTAGAACTGACGTATATGTATATATAAATACGTTTTATATTTTATTTAGTATTTAGTATATATTTTTTAGGGTTTTCAGTCAGTTATAACCTTTCCGATCTACTCATGATAATTTATATTTTCAATTTGCAACAGGTATATCTGGCAACATTTGGGATTTTAAAATGTTTTTACAGTAAAATGACTTGACTTAAAAGTCTTAGTTACCAGGTCATTAAATTCCACAAAAAAAAAACAGTAAAATGACATTGATGCGTCAAATGCGTCAATCAGTGAAAGTTAGTGAAACAGCTGTCAGAAAAAAAACAATAAAACATTTTGATACCAATAGAGAACGACTTATTACAAAATACTCATGGCGTAATTTTTCTTTAGGTTTAATAAGCTTCATAATTATAGTAATGGCTTGGAGGAGTCACGGGAAAAACAATGCTGATCTGGTTATCAACTTACGTAGTAAGATTTTTATTTTTTCTGTAGAAAATGAGTTTCAATATTTATTTGAACTATTAGATTTTTTAATATTCTGTTAAGGTCCTTAACGAGATATATTTCGTATGATATAGTTTATTTATTAAAAAAAAATGTTGTTCCACTTTGTCAACAGAAAATGGAATAATTAAATCTGATAGTGTTGAAAGAGCCATGTTAGCTGTCGACCGAAAGAAATACTGCCCATATGCACCTTACAATGATTCACCACAGTCTATTGGATATTCTGCAACAATCAGTGCTCCACACATGGTAATATTCAGCAGTATCTGAATAATATCTGTAACTAAGCTAGCCTACTCATATTTGGTTTTATTTTATCAAGCTTTATCTAACTAATAATCTGTTATGTCTCTTCTAGCATGCTCATGCACTGGAAAGGTTGAAAAATCAGTTAGTTCCTGGTGAGAAAGCCTTAGACGTTGGCTCTGGTTCTGGTTATCTTACATCGTGTATGGCTGTAATGGTAGGTGAAACTGGACGAGTTGTTGGTATTGAACACATACCAGAACTTGTATCACTTGCCCAAAAAAATATTGAAAGTGATAATAAGTCATTATTAACATCTGAAAGAATCAAACTTATAGGTAAGTTTAATTTGTATGTAAAGAAGTTTGTGTTGCATGTTTATTAAAATTATGATTGTGAGAAAGAAAAAAAAATGAGTAGCCGAGGATCGAACTAAGTGGTGTGCTTTTCGAGAGGCCTATGTCCAGCAGTGGACTGCAATAGACTGTTGATAATGATGAGAAAGAAAATAGTATAGTGAACCCTGTGATCTAGCCCATGTCTAAACCAGCAACCCTTGTATTCTGATATGTCTATTAATATTGAAAGTGTTTTGACAATCTTAACTAATGCTCAAGCATTAGTAAAACTTGTAATAACTTCACATTGAAAATTGTTCCATCATTTGAACAATTTACAATGTGAAGTTATTATTTTTTGTAAGTTCCATAAAAATTATGATCAATTTTATAATAAAACATGAGCTCTCTATTGTTTTGTTTAATTTACTAAATTATACATACATACATAATGAAGTACAATTTAATTCATTATTTTATTGGATTTGTTGTTGGATTACAAGGTACTCTTTTGTTGCTAACAGGCGGGACATGAGTAGCTGTTTGAATTTTACAGATAACATTTATTGACTCTGCCCATGTATGTACATTGGGTGTTGCTGTAAAAAGTAGCATATATCCATCATCAACATCATTATATAATCCACTGCTGGACGTAGCCCTTACGAAATGGCTAGTTTAACTAATTTTCGGCGGTAGTGGCTATCCTTATCAAAGCATTGACTAAAATTTGTTCAGAGGCCAGCTGTGAAAGTTCAACTAACATCCCTTTCACATAAACGTGACTAAGGTCACCTACAGTCTTATCTATACAGTCATACTCATACAGTCTATCATCTTAGTATGATAGTTGTTATTTAAATGACAAAAAAAAACTGTCCAAACTACAACCAAGATAGAGTTCTTGGGATTAGCATTCAATTGGTGGTGTTAGACTGATGTTTGATTCATATATTATTTTTATAAAATTTAGTTGGTGATGGTCGTCTGGGCTACCCATCTGAGGCTCCATTTAACGCAATACATGTTGGTGCTGCTGCTCCTACAATGCCACAAGCAGTAAGTAGTTATTTTGTAATCCTGTAAATATGATTGAAATCTCATCAAGTATAGAAAACCCTTAATGTTTTCTTAGTGACATTCACCAGGAAGCCATTTTTAAAGCAGTGTTTGTATATATATATATAAATATTTATTATTTGAGAGTATAATACTTTGAGTGATGAATGGACCTTCCAGGCAAACATTCTTTAACCTGTAAGGGATTATGTACAATGTACAGTATGGTGATGGCAAACTTTTTTGATCTCAGAAATCTTAATAGTTTTATTTCTTGAAATATTTATAGTTAGTGGAGCAACTCAAGCCTGGAGGGAGACTTATTATACCTGTGGGACCTGAAGGTGGTGAACAACACTTGACTCAGGTATGTTTTGCTGTAAAACTTACAATTACTTACCTGAAATTACATATATTCAGCATACATGCATACATTACAGCATGGTGACCCAAACCATGGCAGCCTAGTTAGATATGTTTTGTTTTATGTTTTATTAAAAAGACAAGGGACTTTACAAACACACATGAAACGGACACAGAACACCCGAAACTTGGCGCAGTAGAAAGCGGCATGGCGACCGCTTGAACCACTAGGCCAACCATGCAGATAAAATTTTTAAATTCAAATTATATTTCTGTATCAATCTTTCCCGGAAAATGATAAAGAGTTAGGTCTCACACTCACCAACGAAATACGGCATCACAAATGCTGTGATTTTTAGGTTGATCTTCTGTATGAGGGTAGTATTGCCCCGGTCGAGACGGCTAATTTGTACTGTGACAATTCAATAACATAGGTGGTTATGGTGGCGGTTTGGTTTTGTTTCCATGAGTTGAAAAACTTGTCAATGAAAAATACCATTTGTTTCTGTACTTCTCCAACATTGTGATTAATGAATTGTGTTTTAAATATAGGTCGACAAGGCAGAAGATGGCACTACTACTGTTAAGAAGTTAATGAGTGTAATCTATGTACCACTTACAGACAAGGATCACCAATACCGTGAGTGACTTACTGTTAACCCACTTTCAAATAGATTGTGTAATTTGCATCAAAACATTCTATTCATTGTTTTGTACTTATAAATTATAAAACTGTTATCTTAAATTATTATTATGGTGTTGCCCGTAGCTTCGCTTAAATAAGGTTTAATAAGAATAAATATTAATGAATATAAATTTGTTTTAATCATACATTTCCAAAGATATAGATAAATATTTATTGACCCTGTTACCAATTCCTGGATAATCATTACGTCAATTTAAAAAAAGCGGCCAATGCGAGTCGGACTAGCCCATGAAGGGTTCCGTATCAGCAAGTAAATCATATAAAAGTTCTTGTAGTTCGTTGAAACTGTAAGGGTATTGATTGAATGAAAGGTAAATTGCGTTTTACGATTTATGACGTATTAAAAAAAAACTACTTACTAGATCTCGTTCAAACCAATTTTCGTTGGTAGTTTGCATGGTAATGTACAAAAGTTACAGGGGGGGGGGGACACACATTTTTCCACTTTGGAAGTGTCTCTCGCGCAAACTATTCAGTTTAGAAAAAAATGATATTAGAAACTTCCACATCATTTTTGAACACCTATCCACTCGTATGAGTTTGATGAAAAAAAAATTTTTGAGTTTCAGTTCCAAGTATTTTTATGTAAAAATCTGAATGCGGTTTACAGAATACATCGACTGACCAAATTTCAACAGTATAGCTCTTATAGTTTCGGAAAAAATTGGACGGACAGACAGACTTTACTTGACGAATCTATAAGGGTTCCGTTTTTTGGCGTTTGGCTACGGAACCCTAATAAACAGTATCTAATGTAGACAAATATTTGTTATTCTTTATCTTATTTATTATATCACTAGCTGTTGTTTTAATCATTTGTAGCAAAGTTGGAACTGTTTATGTAGGTACATCCAGCCAAGTTGCAAACGTTTTCCGTTCGCTTCGTTCGTTCCGTTCAGTCGCAATCGCTGACGATGACGCCACTAGTCTCTTGTTTGATTAGCTAATATTTTGTTTTGACCACGTGACTGAGTGACATTAGCCAATCAAACAAGATAATAGAGGCGTGAGCGATTGCAGAATGAAAAACCTTTGCGACTTGGCTAGGGAGGCTGATCCTGTCTGAGCAAACGCAATCGGTGAGACTAGTCTGAAATTTTGACAGGTAATGCTGTTAGAAATAGAAACAAAATAGTCAAGAAGCAATGTCCGCGGACAATTGCTACTCAATAATAATCTTCAAATCTATCAATATTATATAATGCGAAGCCTCGGGCAATGTTAAATCTATTATATGAATGACATAAATATTTACATTGTTGTAAAAACAAGGTCTTCACTGATAGAGCTCAAATTTTGACACGATATATAATACAAATCGTTTAAAAAAAATGCATTATTTTATGCATCAATTTTTCTTTCATATTAGTCGTAAGTGTAATCTAGGCAATGTAACCTGTATCTTACTATACATGGTTTATACAGAAGAGACCTGGTGAGGACGTGTAGCCTATGCATTATTACATTGTTATGATACAGTGTGTGTGCGCGCGCGTGTGTGTGTGTGTATGAAGTTTAGATTTTTTTATTTTAATTATTGTGCGAGTTCATTGACAAGTGCATGTTTTTGTATGTTAGTCTAAAATGTATATGTGTGAAGAATGTATCTCCCCGGAAAAAGTAGCATACTATTTTGTATCGGTAGAAGACTCTATGGCTAGTTTCCTCCGGTCCACGTGCCTGTGTTGTTTTACGGCGGTAGCGGAGTCAGTAAAGTATTTTAGAGTCAATATAATATTATTTGTTCAGTATAGTATCAGTAGTTAAGTATTCGCCACGTCACTTCTGTATAAACCGCGTCATAAATATATTGTATCCAGGTCACTTAAGATAGTTTCTACATAAGTTACGTCAAGAATAATTACTGCAAGCATGTTGATGTTTTATTGAAATTTATAAGAAATAAATACACACAATTTGTTAAACAGTTATTTTCTGAAGCATTGTTTAGGTAAAGGAAACTGAGCTGTCCTTTGCAGGGACCTGCCGCATAGTATGAATAAACAATTGTCGGTTGTGGATGCAGATATGATAAGACGCCTCACTCATTAAACTTTACAAGTCACTTTCAACTTCAATTTATGATTTTGTTTTAGGTACTTGGCATTAAAAGTTTACATTACAATAATACTGATACCTGTTTAATGACATTTGTACAAAAACACAGCTTTTTTTAATTATTGTAAAAAGTTAGAAATACAAATTTGATAAACGAATATTATTTTTTACTTCGAAACAGTTTCCCCGTTAACCTCTTCTTGCCGAATTGTTTTTCGTCTTTACAGGTATCAATCGGTTGGGGCTTAGTGTGTAGTATGGAATATAATGTATCGGCTTCATTTTTGTTTTCCATCATTGTTTGTAGTTCTTCCTGCAAATATACATACATATGATAACCATTGATGCCTCCTACACAGTGCTGCCGACATAGTGGGTTAAGTATATTATTAATACCTGTGTTAGCGTTATCAAATGATCTAAAGATACGCCTCTATTCATAATCCTCGCAAGGTTCTTGGTTGTAACTCCAGGTAGTTTTTGTACAAAATCATGAACCAATATATTATAGCGCTCGTAATTCATATCATCTGCAGTGTTGTCGCCACTCAAAGCCAGAGCCTCTTGAACATTAGGATTTTTTCGACCTTGCTATAATTTAAATAATATGTACATGTATAGTAAAAAGAAATGCATTATTTTTGCATGAAGTTGAAGACTGAAAACTGAGTCAACTAATTACAAAACTATCGGAAATTTTTATTAGCACGAAACCTCATCTTTCCAACGCCATTCACTGGAAACATGAAACAAAGGTGCATAATTTTCATAAAGTTAATTTATAAAAATGTTGCTCAGGTTTCTGTACCTCTTGAATGAATACTAACTTTAAGTTCATAAAACAGTTCTGCAGTAGCGTAAGGGCTAGGCGACCAAACCAATTTCAACCTGGGAAAGTGAATAGTGAGGAGTTGCAGTTTCTGTTGTATGTCCGCGCCGGATGTGTCGGTGGAGCTAACGAAGTGACCCTGGAAGTAATAAATTATAGATCATTTGTGTGGGTTTTTAGAAGTAACAGCTGCATCTTCTTCTTGCAAGTTGTGCGCCTTTGACAGATCAACAGTTCATGCTGAAAATATCTAGTGTCCTGAAACGTCTAGTTTCTTAAGGTACACTCATACTAAAATGCCTAGTGTCTAAGAATATCTTGTCCTAATATGACAAGTGCCAAAAGACACTATCTAAATTTTTTATTAAATGAGGAAATATTGTTTACGCTATAACTTGTTATTTTCTATAGCTGTGTGCTAAGTCCAAATAATTTAAAAAGGTGGTTTTCAGCCAGTGAGAATGAATGTTGAAAACAATTAAATTTTCATTAACATCTTGCTCAAAACGTTACACATTTTTTTTCTCTTTTGCATTACTTTCTATTATTGAATTTGTAAACTTGACCTATAGAAAACATAGAACTCAGCACAAAACTTGCTTAACACAAAACTGATACATGTACTTATAGGTAATCCTACCAAAAGAAACTCAACGTGGCTATAAGATTTTTAATACTTGCTATTTTTATAATTTTAGACATATCATATTATACACGACTAATTTTTAATGTCCAGAGAAAAAAATATGTGGTATTCAGCTTTCGATACTGAACATATTTATGTAATTAAAACAAAAAAAAAATACATGTAATATTTTCCCGAAAACTACCAAATTTTTGTTCATAACGCATGATATAATTCACGACATGATATTACGTAACAAGAAAGTGTCAATGTCCAAGCCTGCGGGTTGCGGGTGCGAGCGGGGTACCTAATACCTACGATGCGACGCGTGCGCCTAACGGCCTGGCCACGAGTTTTGGTCTTAGCGAAAAGCGGAGCGGCGTCGGTGAGCGGTGCGTTTTGCACGCCACGAACCCTAGTAGCGGTTAGTTGCAGCGGCGACGGTGGACGTATTTAGGTAATCGAAACGTGTTAAAATCATGGCGTTATAAAAATTATCCCCTGTCTGTTTAGAAACAATTTTTTTTTTTAAATATGAGAGGATGAGTGCACGAACTAAATAAAGATCGCTATTTAGATGGTGGATTTAGTGACCTATACGAAGGTCCTACCTATAAGAAGTAACTGATGTTTCCAAGTGTTTTGCTAAGTAGGTACTTACAGAGAGAAAAAACTTTAAAAACTTGTCAACTACTTACATTGCGTATAAGACATACTAGTAGTTTTGTGTGTAGTTATATCTACAGACAAAACTACTGATATGTTTACTGTTTTGCTAATTAGGTACCTACTGACAGAGAAAAAAATTAACTTTTAAAACTTGTCAACTATCCACCTACATTACGTAAACATACCAGTAGTTTTGTCAACATATCAGTAGCTTCGTTTGGTAGGTACCTAGGTTCTATGTTTTTGTGTTATCAATTTAAATTAAACGTAAGTACCATTATATTCCGGAAAACATTGTTTAATTTCTTCCCACAACCTTTTTATATTGTTGGGGATATTTTGACATCCATATAGGCGGTCTATTTAAAATTTCTGTTATAAAAGCCTCGGTATCCATTACCGCCATAAAATCGTCTAAAATTTTATGTTTTTATTAACGCCGCTGAGTCCGTCACTCCTGCACCGCTGTCCACGCCGCTCTGTTTCGTGGCGTCGCACATACTAACTTGTTCCTTTGTTCCTGCCGCTCGCCATACCGCTCGCCGCTGTAGCAATTCGCTCGGCAAAAACAGCTAGCTTTTTCGCTATGAGCGGCGACTCATGGCGTGCCTCGTACATTTTCATACTTTTGATATTACCGCTCGGCGTTTCGCTCTTAGCTGCCGCTCACAGCGGTAAGGTCGTAAACGGACCGTAATGGCGGCATGCTTTGAACTGATTTGACAGTATTGGTCGTACACATTAAAACAGAAAATGTTATTCATTGATAATTAAAATACGCGTGTGTAAAATATTTGGGTGACAATAAATTATGGGCGTATTTTAACATTTTCAAAACCATAATAACTCAGTTATTTTTGATTTTTGGGTATTTGTTCTATGGTGTTTTATGTTAGTATATAAGTTCTGTATCTGCCCCTAGTTTTTCTCTGGTAATTAAAAACTAACCGTGTATACAATACATATTACGTCACGTCAATACAGATTAAGAATTTATGCAAAAAACTAAAATATAACAACCAGAAATAAGAGTACTTTGCACACTAGTCTTTTCCACTAAACTATTTTGAACACTAGACATTATGGAACTGGAGGTTATGAGACGCAGGACTTGTTAGCATACTGGGCTTTTAGGACACTAAACACTTTCAGCCAGCACCAAATCTATCGATGTCTTGAGGTGAATGTTACGAATCGTTACGTAGCATATACTTTCATGTATAAATAGTAGTTAAGAAACAAAGAAAATATATTTAATTCGTGTGTGGAGCAACGGGTGTCGTGTTCCTCCAACACAAAGGATTCGCGATTCAGGATTAGTGAAGTTCATTCCGTGTTTTCTTATTGGTCCAGTGTTCTTTCGGTTGATGGCGTTGTTGTATGTTTTCGTCGTGCTGTAGAAACTACTTATTTTTCCGTCATTTTCAGTGTTCTCTCTCACAAAACCTTGTCTTATGTAGGGATCGAACCCAGCGTGGGCTTGTCTGCGAGAAACTAACCGCCTAAACCACCGCTAATATCACTAGTAATACTTAAAAGTAAGTATATTTTAAATTGTATTTTTACCTGTAAGTTAAATGGCTTGTTCTGATCAAATTCAATTAATAGTATAGGTCGACTATAATTTCGACACATCTGAGTGCATTGTGTGTACAGACGGCCAGAATTAAGTGATCCGATCAGATCCGATATTGATTTTCTTTCAACGCAGATTTCAGGAGTGAGAATGTAATCACCTATCTAAAAAAGAATAATTAATGAATTGAATAGCAAAAAGTATTTATTTAAATACGAAGCGACAACAATTTGTTGTAAAAAAATTAAAGCGAGTCAGCCTTTTCTATGGTAGACAAATTAGTTAACGTTTTACATCAACAAACACTACTAATAAACGTTCGTTATGTTTAGTAGACAACATAACGAAATCAACCCGTCGGCACCTTCAGAGTAGAAGATATACGCTCAAGAACTAAGGTGTTCGGATCTTCCTTCTTGTGCCGAACAGTGTCCTTTAAGCGGGGCGTGAAAAAGCATCTGACTATGCTTTCCATCAGGCATAGTGAAATCACCTTGGTGGGCGTTAAACAAAAAAATGTTTACGAACAGATTTAGCTACACTAGCGCCATTTTTTAAAGACAATTCCCGGCATTAATAATATACTTACATCTTGTGTCGGGGAGGAACACAAAGAGCACCCAGACTCGCACAAAGTATTGTCCTATGTGGGATTTGAACCCACAACACTTGGCGTATTAGAAAGAGACGTGGGGATCACTTAAACCACAAGGCCAACCGTGTAGTCGAAATACGATTAGTTTTACAACTATTAGTAACTGCTTTTGCTATCAAGAGAAGATAGTCCTCCTTCTCCCTATACTCCACTACCTATAAGACTAGCACTTACAGCTATAGTAACAGGTTCAATATTAATTCCTTTTTTATGTAGCAGTGCGGGTAGATCTGATCGGAACTCTCTCATGTCAACTATAACGACGGGCTTCTCTTTTTGTTGATTTTGGCCTCCTACAAGTTAAATTACAAGATATCAATGAAATCGTAGACAAAAATACATTTCGTTTACATATTATTATGGATAGACATTGATTTTAATAAAAGTATGATTTATGGATGATGTATAAATAGATGGTATCATATATATATATAAATAATACGTCCATACGCTCCCCCCCCCCCACAAACACTGTGTGTAAAGGCAGTTTGAAAAAACCTTTAGCTGCAATTGACGAAAATGTTGCAAAATGCCTAACTTTGCAAAGTTAGACATTTTCATAAGCAGTTCCACATAAGTGTCTCAATGAATATTTGTTTTAATCATCTAGAGTGTCGAACTGAAACTGTGCATGCACAATTAATAAGCATTTGAAACCCTATACTCTCGACGGGCATATCCCATGACATGTGTTTCGATCAGATTGACAAATATTAAACTGTCTTACTGATATATCAGATCAGACTGAAATTTAGATGTTTATACTATTAAACTACTGTTCTCGCACCTGGAAAAATTAAAGTACATATCAATGGCTAAAAGTGTGAGGACTGACTTACCTGCTTTTCTAGTATCGACAATGTTATCATCATGTTCTATATTTAAATTAAAATACTCTTCAGACTTTCCATCTTGATAAGATGGCACAACCATTACCTGTAAAGTACCTTTCATTACTATCATTGAATTTGTTCAAATTAGTTGGTACTCATGCAGGATGTCTATTGCTTTTCTATATTTAAGAATACAAAAGTGAATCTACTCCGTCTGATGGAAAGCATGAGTAGAATCCAGGAGTAGGGGCCACCATGTTCATTGTGAGGGTAGGCAATGTAGCATAGTGACCCACACCATGGAGGCTTAGTGAAATGTTTCTGCGTTATTCTCCTGGCCTCCGGAGGCCAAGAGGATGATGCAGAAACATATGTGATGCAATTGACTCACACTCCACAATGTAAGCGACACGGCTGAATGCTTCACGATTGGTTGGTCTCCTGTGTGAGGGTAGTACTGCCCCGGTCGAATAGGCCCATAGGTGCAGGTGTTTTATACTAAAATATATACCAAGGAGGTACATACACTTTTTGTCTGAATCAATAACTCGAATGCCAGTTTTTCTCTCTTCAATGTCGTAAGGTAGGCTTGTTCTTCAACAGTTTTATCATATATCAAAAAATACACTTTCGTTTCCATTTCATCAGGTTTTTTTCTACATTCATACAGTTCGATTTGTCTAACTGCAGCAATGTCTGAATGATACAAAATAATATACTCGGGGCGTAACGCCTCTAATGTTTTCTCTAGCGAAAAGTTACAGCCGTTTTCTTTAAAAGTTTGAATACAAATAATAGGTTTCTCCATTTCCAATTGAGTTATATCTAAATTATCCATCTGAAAATAAAGATTTATTTTTAACAAGTAGTCGTATATAATGACAAGTGGAATTAAAATCGTGTCCAATAGATAATTGTTATGTATTCTTATTTTTTTTTGTATGAAGTTTTCCAAGTAAGCATATATCACAAGTTAGGCCTATAAAACTTCTGCCTGGCCCTGCCCCCCTGGCCAAGTTGCTACACGTTTATCGTTTTCTATTCTATATTCCATTCTATTTCTCTATTCTCTTGTTTTATCGGCATCATTAATGTCACTCAGTCACGTGATCAAAATAAAATATTAGCCAATCAAACAGGAGAATAGAGAAATAGAATAGAAAACGTTTGCTATAATTCTTTAGAGTATGCACATACACTGAGCTGTGCAAACTATCGGACGTAAGTCGTAGACGTGACCTTTGACTAACCTATAGAGCGTTCGGACGTCCGACAGAAATCTGGTACAAGACCGACTGACGAGACTGTGCACACTTATCAGTCGCGACTGTCAGCCGTGTCCGTCAGCCGCGACCGATAATGTGTTTCCAGCTTAAAGGTAGCCTATGTCCTTCCTTAAGAATCAAAGTATCACCATTACGAATTTCATGGAAATCGGTACCCGTGAAAGCACAGAACACACAGTATGTTATTTTCGAATTTATAATTATAGTATGGATTAAATCTTACTTGTGAAATAGGCTCAAACATGCTTTCATCATCAGCATCGTCATTTTCGTCACTCTGTGAAGCTACTTGTGTTAAAGTTAACACATAATTAGACTTAGTTTCATCTAAATTTAATTCCCCCTCCTCATTTGTATCATCGTCATTGTTCTCAATAGATGATGTTTTATCTTTTTTAATATTGTCTATTGGCATTGTTTTCTTTAACTGAGAATATTTTGATGACACTGAATTTATAGTAATATCCCTTTTAAATGCTGTGTAAAATAAATATTTATTCGAACCCATTGTAAGATAATGGTTTAATTGTGAACACGTCCTAGTATCTTGGCAAAGGATTAATATTTTAGTCTTGTTAATGTTGCCACCTTTCTTTTTTATTTCATCTGGTATCTCTTTCAATAATAAATCGCTAAGGCATTTCCATTTAGGGCAAGGTTCAGGGTCGAATTCTGAAATTGATACATAAATAAACTTATTTCTTTTAGTAAAGTAATCCTAATTTGCATTAACAACATTATTAATAATAATTTTTATATTGGAATTAAATGAATAATTTGCATTTTATAGCAGTTAGTACAGCATAAAGCATTATTTCAATAGGTGATTTAAGATACGGTATATTTTAAGTAACGTAAAATATCAATAACATGGTTTGAATAATATTTTCAAATTTGGATCATCAAATTTCGCTGGAGCCAAAATATGCTAAAGTGGATACTTAGTGAAGGGCGCTCGGCGACGATGGACTTAAAGACTTGACTGCACGGTTGGCCTAGTGGCTTAAGCGGTCGCCACGCCGCTTCCTACTACGCCAAGTGTCGTGGGTTCAAATCCCACGTAGGACAACACTTTGTGTGATTCACAATTTGTTGTTCTGAGTCTGGGTGTTCTTTGTGTCAGTTTCATGTATGTTTGTAAAGTCCCCCGCGACACAGGAATTTATATTCCTAATGCGGGAGTTGTCTTTTAAAAAAAAAAAGAGATAGTTGACGCTCCTTGGCGGAGATCTTTGTTCAGCAATGGAAGGCGATAGGTTGTTTGTTTTATGCTTTAATAATCTTTTATTTTGTAAATAACATGTATCACTTTTAGATCGCCGCAGTGACTTCTACTTCCTAACTATTTAAGATATTTTTAAATATTTCTAATAGAAAATTCTAATAAAATATAGTCTAAATATTAATGATAATTAATAATTACTCTATGCTTATTCTATAATTACCTTGTTTATGATTAAATACACGACCACGCGATAGTCGAAACAATTGTTCGGCGGAGTCCAACAGGATCCATCCCGAATTAATTTTAGCATATTCTGGCGTTCTGTATTTACTCACTAAAGAATAAAATGAGACTGAATCATTATGGATTAAATTGCTGAAAATAAATAACTTAGATTTTAATGCAAGTTTATTTTAGTAATTCAAACAAGTTTACCTTTTTGTTTCTTACGTAAATCTTTCTAAGTGCGGCAAAACGTTTTTTAATAATTATAATCATATTCATCACCAACAGACCTTCTTTAGTACACTTAGAAAGCTGATATTGACCTACCGTACCACACTGGCCTCATAAGATTAATTAATTAGAGTTTGTGTTATGGTTTTTAAATATATTAATCTAATAACAAACAAATTAGTTATGAAGTAATTATTATCGTTAACTGAAATGCACCTGAATCATGACAATTTAATTAAAAAAACGATTAAATATGAACTCCCAAAAATAAAACACTAACTCTTTACTTCACCCTTATGGTTGCGGTGGTTCGATGCCAATCTCCGTGGAAAAACTGATTTTCAGGTAAAACTGCTTGAACTAGTAGCAGGCCCCGAATATTTTGGGAATAATAAAGGCTAGGAATATGGTTGGTATTAATGACTAGAAAATCTGCAGTTTAGTGATCAACACTCACACAGTCATGCTTCTAAGCACTTTAAGGTCTTGGATTAACTCTTTAGTTCTGGTACTCAACTGGTGCCAAACACTATCCAGTTGTGATTGGAGTATTTTATGAAATTTCTTTGTTATGCAATTTTCCGTTGTGATTTCCTGAAATTAAAAAAAGAACAAATAAAAATGCTTCTAAGCAAATGGATATTCCTTCATTTTACACCTAAAATGATTTATCCAACCTATTAAGCATTTATTACACACATTATAACAAAGAATAAAATTAACTAAAAATCTAAAACTATAAATAAAGTGTTAGTTGCATTTTTGTAATATTATTTAAGAATACTAACAAGCTATGATACTTCTCGACCAATTTAAAAGTTTATAAAAAATCTGAAGAAATGAATTTAAACAACTAATTTTTGTAAGTGTAATTTTCAAATCGCATTCTTTTTACTAAATTTAAATTTTATCCATATATAAATGAACCTTTAAAGACATATATGTATATAAACTGTGTTAATCTTTTTGTGAATAAAAAAAATAAAAAAGATTTTTCATACCTGCATATCTAAAGTTCTATTGGTACTTTTGAGTTGCTTAACAGTGTAATTGATGATATCCAACAAGCAAGTCTGAATATAGCTCATGTTTGTTGTAAGAGGCACATGGAGTTCTTCGACATGCGCCTGTCGGCTTTTAAGACTTTGAATCACTGCACCATGAAACCTAAACCACAAAAAGTATTGATTTAAAAGAACATAGCTAGGTACTAGGCAAAGCATACTATTTCTCCACAAGCAGGCAACATTAACTTGATATTGCAATGGAATTACAGAAGTATTTCATAGTGTTTTTTTATTATTAAATTTTATATTTATGTAATATATAGGTTTTTCTTCTTATATCTTAGTGTAATATTAATCTATTCTTTTTGGAATGCTTATTTTAACCACATATCAAAAAACAAAACTTACCGTGGCCATAGAAACAGTTCTGTTACAAAGAGAGCTCTCATAACTTTTTCTACTTGATAAAATCCAAATGTGAAAGATATAGGTGAATTTGAAAATGCTTTTACAAAACCAGTCTATAACAAAAAAGTTTGCCATAATAATATACTACAATAACACATATTTAAATTAAAACCTACTATTCCATCTTCATATACAAAATGCCATAAACAAAAGGTAGGTAGTAGAGCCAGTAGGGCCAGCTCGACCGGGGCAGTACTACCCTCTCACAGAAGACCAACCTAAAATAACAGCATTTGTGCTGTCGTCTTTCGTTGATGAGTGTAAGACCGGAGGCTCAATCATTCTGCATCATTCTCCCGGCCTCCAGAGACCAGACGCTCACTTAAGCGACACAGTTTGGGTCCACTCACCATGCTGCATTGTATGCCTCACAATTACCCCTACTGGCCCCTAGTGCTGGATTTTATTCATGCTTTCCATCTGGTAAAGTAGAGTCACTTTATAAGGCTTAAAAATATAATACAAAAACAAGCAGGTCTGATTATACAGAAAAGAAAAGGGGTTTCACTGGACTAGGTAATTAATGTTAGTAGTCAAGCAAAAACCTATAAAGAGGTCTCGGTTTTGATTTTTGACTTGGACCAAATTTTTGTGTGATCTGCAAATATTTGTGGGTGTTTTCTGTGTTTATTATGAGAGTATTTAAAAAATAGTGTGTTTATGTATTTATATCAGTTGTCTAGTACCCATAGTACAAACTCTGTTTAGTTTCGGACTAAAAGCTTTTGTGTGTAAGATGTCTGAAATGTTTAAATAATAAAATCTGTCAATATTCAAAGAGCTTTTATGCTTCTAAATAAACTAAATAATTAAATGTGCAAAAAGATGTAAATTAATAGTATTAAAGACAGCATAAACATACTAAAATAGACAGAAAAGAGCCAATGTGCAATTCCAGTAAGGAAAGTTTGTAGCAGTGGTCCAAACTACCCAAAACATTCTCTCCTTTCAGCTTATCTGCTTATAGTAGCTTGGACTGATCGCAAATTAAAAAAAATATATAAAATTCTCATTATATTTTAATGTATTTGAACCAAAATACCTTATTATTTTGTCTGTACAACCTTAATGCAAATGCTTCTTGACAAGATTCTAAAACAGTGTGTGCTCTTAATACAATAATACCAGTTATATGCGATATGGGTACCCTGTTCTTCAATAAATCCACAACTAATATACGAGTGGATACGAAGTGGACACCTCCCTCTAAATATGCCTTTTCCCTGAAATAAAATAAATAAATGAATAGGACTTCATACACATACAACTTTCATTGTTATCATTTATCATCAAGTTATTATTTTAAAATTGACTGAAAAAATTGAGTATTACTGAGATTACTTAATAGAATCATGGCATAAATTTTGATACTGCAATAAAACAAAACTGGTCAGGTCAATTTAAATTTAGAGGTGGCAGCTACCTCGGAAAAAGAATTAGTCTAGCTATTCAAAGGAGATCAATTTCAATTCAATATCTTTAGAACCTTGCAAAAGGGACTCCTTTTAATTATATGTTTTAGTTACCTATTTTATTATATTTTTTAAGGTTTTTAGTTTTAGGTTAATTTCCTTAAATTAGATTTACACAAATATTATACATTCGTAAGTTACTCTATCTGTTACACTTGCACTGTTACACAGAATCAATGCATTAATTCCAATACATTTTGACATGATGGTGACTTTGATTCTTGAAGAAGGATATAGGCTACTCTTTACTGTTGATATTGTTTTGAAGATTTAACCTTTTCTATCTTCAAATCGCAGAGCACATGCAGTTACGAAATTATATACTGATAGACTTTTATATATATTAGTTCAATTTATTACTCAAATGTTTTTAGAATATTTTATTATATCGAAATCACAGTTTATATGACACTTTGTTTTACTTCACAAAAACCGCGCGAACTATATTGTTTATTTTTTTCACATGTCAGACACCTATTGTCACTGTCTATGTTTATATATTTTTTTAAAGGAGTTTCTATTTCTATTAACTCCTAACACTTTCCCTAAATATTTACATAGTACACAATCCTAGCGCCTGGCGTAGAACTGCATATGACGGACGAGGTAGTGCTTTGGTGAGGATGTCTGCGACTTGATCCTTTGTTCCGATCCTTACAACGTTGCAGATACCCTCAGTTACCAATTCCCTGACGTAGAAATGTCTGAGCCGGATATGCTTCGTTCTCTTGTGAAACTCGGGGTTGTGAGCAAGACGAACGGCAGCTTCATTGTCCACATGCAGAACAGGTACGTCCGCAATTGTAGTCAATGCCTGATAAATTCTTGCAAGCCACAATAGTTCTCTGCCGGCTTCACTGGCTGCCACAATTTCAGCTTCTGTAGTGGAGATAGCGACCGATGTTTGTCGCTGGCTGATCCATGAAACTGTGCCTCCAGAATAGCGACAGATCACTCCCGTCGTGGAACGTCCAGTTTCTGTATCACCTCCGTGGTCGGCGTCGCTAAATCCTTCTAGGATTCCAGGTTTGAGACCAGCTTTATAGGAGATCCCATGCGAAATGGTACCTTTGATGTAGCGCAAGATACGTTTTACCTTGAGCCAATCTGTCTTTGTAGGTTTCTCCAACTTTCTTGAGACAACTCCGATGGCATATGCAATGTCGGGTCGAGTACCAACCATTAAGTATGCCAGAGCACCAACAGCTTCTCTATATGGGAAAGAGGAATCTTCCGTTTCTTCTTTCCCTTCTTGAAGAGTCTCTCTCTCAATCGGTGTAGAAACGGGATTGCAGTCACTCATTCGAAAGCGGTCTAATACCTTTTTCGCGTATGCCTCTTGGTTGATGAAGATGGAGCCATCCTTTCCTCGATGGATTTGAAGACCAAGATAATATGTCAATGGTTTCGTCGTTATGCGCAGTTTCTTCTTCAAATCTTCCAAGAAGGCGTTAGCCGTGTCTTCGTCAGTGGCAGCTACTAATCCGTCATCGACGTACAGCGTAATCAGTAGTTTCTTTCCGTTTAATTCTCTTCTTGAATATAAGCACCAATCAGATTCGCACTGTTTGAAGTTCATATCCAACAGAATCTCTTGAAAGCAAGAGTTCCAGCACCTTGGTGCTTGTTTAAGTCCATACAGACTACGGTTAAGCTTTAAAACGGTAGACGTAGACGTTCCTTCCGTGAGGTTGCACCCTTCTGGCGGTTGAACGTATATTTCTTCCTCGAGCTTTCCGTTCAGAAAGGCTGTGCAGACGTCGAATTGGACCAGGTGTAATTTTTCCTGCGCACTAACACTGAGTAGTGCTCGTACAGTAGCTAGGCGTGCCACAGGACTGAAGGTCTGATCATAGTCTACTCCTTTCCTTTGTCTGTACCCTTTTACGACAATTCGAGCCTTGTATTTGTCGATCGTGCCATCTGGATTACGTTTGATCCGTAAAACCCATTTGCAGGGAAGTGCTTTTCGTCCTTTTGGCAGTGCACACGGCGTCCAAACGTTCAGGTCTTCAAGGGATTTCAATTCGCTATCCATTGCCCTTTGCCATTCTGTGCGATCGTCCCTTTTCATAGCGTCTGCGAAATTATTTGGGAATGTTTCAGTGATACAGATGTAATCTCTTAGTCTCTCAGGACGTCGAATCAGTGAGCGATCTCTAAGATTATAGCCGGTTGGCGGTGGTTGAGCGTCATAAAATTCTTCTGAGACTGTCGTTTCATCTTCATGGTCATGGTCTTCGTGGACGACTTGATCCGATTCTTCTCCCTCGAGAACATGATCATGGTTTTCGGAGATTGGTTCGGGTGTATCTCCCTCGTGAACGTGAGTTTGCTCTGGAGCTGCAGCTTCTCTTTCTAAGTTCATGTTTGGCGTTATGGAAATCGGGTATTCCCTTGTCTCATCTTCTGTTTTAGGAATTTCACTATTACAGATCGGAAGAGGTTTCTCATCGAAGATTACATCACGAGAGCGGACGAGCGTCGAGTGTTTTCCGTCTGTGACCCAGATACGGTAGCAATCTTCATCGTACCCGATAAGTCGACCTTTTATCGCCTTTTTGTCGAGTTTTCTACGCTTCTGCTTTGGGATATGGACGTATGCGGTCGAACCTATTATTCGGAGATGTTTAATAATAGGTTTCTTACCATACCAAAGTTCATACGGAGATTTTTCACTTGAACTTGAGGGACCTGTTCTGTTTAGAATGTATGCCGCTGTATTAATGAGCTCTGCCCAAAGCACTTGTGGTAATGGCTCATGAGCATACATCATCGATCTGCCTGTCTCAACAAGGGTTCTGTTCTCCCTTTCGCTTACTCCGTTTTGTTCCGGTGTATACGGGGTGACGAGTCGCTGTACTATTCCATGAGTGTCTAAAACACTTTTTATGGACGCATTATCAAATTCGCCGCCGTTGTCACTCAAAAGGCATTTTATGGTGTGTCCGACTGTTTTAGTTTGAGCGATCATCAAAACTAACTTGTCCTTGACCTCGGACTTCTTGCGTATAAAGTACACCATACGGTAGTCAGTAAAGTCGTCTTTAAACAAAACGTAGTACTTATAGTTTGAGAAGCTAGGTTGAAACGGTCCACAAACGTCGGTGTGTACGAGTTCTCCGGGCGCGGTAGCTCGGGTTCTTGTACCGAATTTAAGTCGATGCGCTTTTCCAAAAATGCAGCCTTCACAGGTCTCTTTTACCATCGGCAGGTTTAGACCTAGTTCCCGTTGGATCGTCGCTCTTACGTGTCTTTTATTTTGGTGAGCGAGTCTCTCGTGGTACAGTTGCATCGTTGCTGTAGTTGCAAAGACTTCGGGTGGTGTTTCTGGCAGTACGGGTTTTACTTCCAGTCGATATAAGCCACCTTGTTTTTGTCTCTTCCCTATTAAGCATACTTTCCCGTTGACAATGACGTTACATTCAGTTGTCCTGGATGAAAAGGTGCTATTCGGGACTCGGTCGTGAAGTGCGAGTACGGAGAAGAGGTTCTTGCTTATGGCCGGAACGTACCAGACGTCTTGCAGGCTGATGTCAATTTGTTTCCCGTTAACATATCCTCTGAGCTGTACTGTTCCTTTGCCTTTGGCACGGACTTCATTACCAGCGGCCGTTGTAACAGTGTAGTTCTCATTGAAATGTTCATAGGTCTGGAAAATGTCAGCTCTGTTGGTGACGTGGCTTGTTGCGCCATTATCGATGTACCAGTTCTCGTTGTCCTGTGAAACTGTGAATATTTCGTTGTCTTCTAAAGACATGAGTAATAAGTTAGCGGTCTTTGAAGTAGAAGGCGTTGCTGTCTGGGTCGGATTTTGGCTCTTAGGAGGTTTACCGTCACGGATCCATTTTTGACAGTTGCGTACTCTGTGGCCAATACCTAGACAATAGTTGCATTTAAGCTTCTTGTCCTTCTTCTTCTCCGTATTCGAAACCAGGGCTTCCGAATGATGCGAGGGTGCGTTGTTACCTTGCAGTGCCCTTTCAAATGCGCAGAGATGACTGGTTAGGTTTTCTACCGTACGGTTGGATTTGGGCAGGAGTAGCCAACTACTTCTGAAGCTGAAGTATGTATCCTCAAGCGTGTCCAGTATTTTACAAATAAGTAGGAGTTCGGGTAGCTCTTGGTTACTGTCCTTCTTGAGTTCTTGATTCAGTTCAGTCCAGATGTTCTTTAATTTTGACATGTGGGTGGCTATGTCATCTGCTTGATCCTTCTTAAAGCTAAAGAAACTCATACACAGGTTGTAGGTTTTATCCTCATTTGTTCCGTCGAACAGCCTGTGGAGCTCTAACCAGACATCACGTACTTTAGTGAACCGCATAACTTTTCGAAGTGTGTCTTCTTGCATATTGCTGGTAAGTATTAGGATAGCACTGGCATCAGCTTTATCAAACTTATCTTTCTGTTGTTGATAAGCCGCCAATTCAGCATCGCCGCTTCCGTTATGTGGACGAGTGGGTTCCTGGAATGATCCTTCAACCACTTCTAGGGCCGACGGTACGGTGCGTAATAAGCATATAGCTTTGTACTTCCATGTGTCCCAGTTTTTTCCATCTAGGAGGCCGATCTGAATCTTTCCTGTAATACTTTCCATTTTCGTAGTCTGGGCCCGTAACCTGATATATTTTTGAAGATTTAACCTTTTCTATCTTCAAATCGCAGAGCACATGCAGTTACGAAATTATATACTGATAGACTTTTATATATATTAGTTCAATTTATTACTCAAATGTTTTTAGAATATTTTATTATATCGAAATCACAGTTTATATGACACTTTGTTTTACTTCACAAAAACCGCGCGAACTATATTGTTTATTTTTTTCACATGTCAGACACCTATTGTCACTGTCTATGTTTATATATTTTTTTAAAGGAGTTTCTATTTCTATTAACTCCTAACAACTGTGACAACCAACTTAGACCTGAGCCATGCACAAAAGCTAGGAGTGGAATAAAAGTAAGTTTTTCTAGTTTGTTTTAACAATGTATTTCAACCAAATTTAGATTCCACCAACTGTCGACAATATTATTTAATAATAATAATATTACTTTAAATTATTTTTTTTAAACTGAAAGCATTAAGTAATTGTTTTTAAAATGTTTTAGTCTTTTAATACATTTAAGTATTAATATATATTTTACACAAGCTACAGCTAATTGAGAGCACTCTTGAGAATATTTACTTGTGATTGCATCAAAGTAACTGGTACAGTTAAAATCCTGATGTAAACAGTTTGGATCGCCATGGTTATAAGACTCATATCAATATAATCAAATAGATTAGTGTCATAACAAACTAGCAAAAACAATGCAACTAGTGATAACTCACTTACCTATCTGCTCCTAAAGTAGGCAATGGTGCTAGATTGAATCTTTCCATAAAATATTTTTCTTCATGATCACTACTATTTAAAACAAGTACTAAGTTGGCAGGGTCTCTATATATCCATAATAAATTAGATACTATGTTATTGTAATTAATTCCTCTGAAAAAAATAAAAACTTGAGAAACCATGAACCTTCTTGTTCAATAAACAAGCGTAAACATACATACTTGGCCATTATGACAAGTGCTTCTTTTTCAAAAGCATCAATAAATATTTGCTTCTCAAAAGATAACAAGGGATACTTCATGTTTGCAATCACTTCTGCGTCTTCAGGTTCATTGTTATCAGGATCTTCTGTTACCGGTTCCATTTTACTCGCCATAAATACCGATCAATAATAAGAAATAGTTTGAATGCAACTTGTGTTATTATTCTCGACTCATGCCAGAGTAAATCTAGCATGTAGTCTATTACACAAAGAGTCAGCAGGTGACTGACTGATGTGATGAGATATACGTAGTGTTAGATACTCTTTGTGATGAGATTTCAGAAATTCAGACTAGACAAACTTTGCAACAAGTTTCCTAATATTTAATAGCACATGACAGTTATATGAGCGAAAGCAGTGTTGCCACCTCAATTTTAGAAATGGGGCAGTTGAAGAAACTAAAAAGGGCTAGATCGGGCTGTCAACGTGAAATCGAATATGGTGGACAGAGGGTGGACATGTCATTCCCTTGGGCTGCTACATAGCCTACATATTAGTAATCTGTGGGCTAGATGGAGCCATGGAGCACAAATTACCAACAAAAAACTTTTTATGAAGGACATGAGTGAAATCGTAATGCTTTTCCTTTGACAGATGGCACTTGTCTGATAAGTAAGATAAATAATTTTTTATATATATATTATTGGAATCTTGAGCTCGATGGATAATACTCCAGAGCTATTTGTATTTATTTTAGTAAAAACAAAAAAAAAACTTGCCGCGTAAAAGCTAAAAAAAAACACATTTCCTAATGATTTCAATTATGTATGTATTTATTTTTAGTTTGAATAACATAATAACATTTTTAAAATTATTCTATATAAAAATTTTACAAATAAGAAAATAGGTTAAAAATAATAAAGATGTATTTTTTTAAATTAAAATTCAACAAATCTAACCGGTTTAACATCTTATAGTAATCATTAGCCAAAACAAAACATGACTTTCAATGAGGGAAAAATAAATGTTCTTTCATATTATTTTTATATTGCAAAAAACAATTGATATATCAACTTATGAAAAAATAGTATTTTGATACACATCTTAAATTAGTCGGTTTATAAAAAGATAACGCTCCAGGAATTCCCCGCCGACTCTGTAGACTCCACGGGGAAGACCCGGACCGGCGCGGCGTAGAAATGCGGTATGTTGCCATAATCGAACAAATGGTATCAACGGATTATCTACAAACATCAATATTTATGACACAAATGTAAAAAGGGCTAAATAGCCCTTTCCGGGCTAAATAATTAAACAACAACTTCACCTACAATAAAAAGTGCTAGATCTAGCCCCAAAAGGGCTAAGGTGGCAACACTGAGCGAAAGCTAGGTGAATAAAAAAAAATATACAAAAATCGTAGATGTCAAAATGTATCACTGTTTGTCTCCTGTCAAAACTTCACAGTTTGCTATGCTTAACACACTTGCATAGCAACCATAGTGATTGTAAATATCTAATGGGCGTTTTTCAAAATTTTGCTCAGGACTATTTTGCTATGTCCTACGAGTTTGACCATTGATTAAAAGGCAAAAATGTAGGAAGTGAGGATCAAATTATTTTATGTTAGGGTAAAATGTTTAACTTATTGTAAAAAAAAAGATAAACTTATGACTTATGCGGAAAAGTTTTTAAATAAAATATAATAAGGTTGTAGTATATTTTTCTAATGTAAATACTGAAACTATCGGATTTAAAAAACTGGCCACAGCGGACAGTCCTGTACGTAACGGTATGATTTTATAAAGAATAACAATAACATTGTCTTTGGCTCTAACTATTTTCAAACAATGCCATATTGACAATGTTTTTATCATTCATTCGTTCTTTTCCTTTGAATTAAAACTGAAGAAATTCAATCGTCAACACTTGCGGTCCGTGACGTACGTAACGGGTCTGTTTGTTTGTCCGGTACGAACATTGATTTTGAAAGGTAAGACCCACAAATTTTATATACTACTCGTGTTAAATTATAAGTAAATATGTTGTAGAAAATGAATGTGTACTAGTAAACTACTATAATCAACTTTTTTTTATACCAAAGAAACATGTGATGACAAGTCCGCGTTATACGTAACGTCCAGACGTGACGTGATTTATTATGAAAATAAATGGACATTCTGTACGTAACGGAGCAAAATTTTGAAAAATGCCCTAATATAAAAATGAGTTCTCGATAATCATATATGTAGGCTATTTCTTATCCCAAAAATAAGTGGTTAACACCGCGGGGCGCAACTAGTTTGTTTATAAATTGATATTAGAATGTCAATCCCACGCCTGTAAAGTATAGGAAAATCAAAATATAATTCACTATATAAATTCATAGCATGCTCCGTGTAATTCAAATAAAAATATAATGTTCTCAATCAACTACTATATACGGTGCTACTAAACTTAAAGTAAGACGTACTAGAAGGCATGCCTGAACTATTAATTGCTCCGAATCTACAACGATACTTATTGTACTAAAGGAACTGTAGTAGTTATAGTACTGAACTAGTTCATTTGGGTAACTGAACTAGATTGGATCGCACCCTAAAGTGATCCAGCAAGTACAAGTCTACTACCGAACGTCACCTACATTTTGGTAGTTTTATTGTTTTCTATCTCCAGTTATGGGGAACTTCTACACTGTGTTTCTAGAATTTGGCATTTTGCTGTGGGCAACCCTGTTTACTTTCACACTTGTAGCTGGCGGAAGTGCCGCCATTTTGCTTGCCAACATTTTCTTTCATTGCATTTGTGCGGCCATAGCGGTGCGTTGTGTCGTAGAGTGTAATTGTGAAGTGCATTTAACATTAAATAAGCTCATAATCTAGCATCTGCATCAGTTCAGGTAATAAATATATATATTTTCCTGTTTAACTAGCGTTACTGTAAAAAAAAATAAAAGTTAATTTGGGAATCCGAATTCTAGAATGCAAATGCAAGGTATGCATCATTTTGGAAACCAAAGAGGTTATGGTGGGCCACCACAGCCTCAGAGGCAGGGCCGGCGTGGTAATAATAGAGGAGGATTTCGGAATTCAAGATTTGACCAAAACCAACGGAATCCGAATCATGGCCAAGGAGGTCAACGTCCTAATAATGAGGTGAGTCTGATTACTGTTTTATTTGCTTTTTAATCCTAGAGATTATAATAAGTAAGACGTATTAATTGACTAATATATATATAAAAAACGTAAATCATTAACGAATCCTATGGCGTGTCATCCTAAATTGAAATGGAGCCGCCATTTTGTATTGGCTTGGGATGTCTGCGTCGTACGTCAGACTATCGATTTTACTGTTATGTTAGTTAGTAAAATACATAAGCTAACGCCCCAAAATGTACTTTACCGTTAGCTCTCATTACAAGTTAGCCCTGTTTAAGAAAGAGATTTCGTATACTCATTAAAATATGGACCTATGCACATTTGAATTTCAGTAGGAGCGGATAGTGCTCACATTTGTATTAAAGTCCAGTTGTTCTTTTAAACAGACATAAATAAAAAATCAGACATAAATATAGTAAGCCAAAACCTCCTTTCAAAGGAGAGGCCCATGTCCAGCAGTGGACTGTTAAAGGCTGTTGATGATGATGATTATGAAATAAAAAAATCAGTATCAGGTCTCGCTACTTGTCTGTGCCAAGTCCTTCTGTATTAGGGATGTCATTTCTGGCAAAAACACAGTTGGCTTTCTTGACATTTCTATAATATGCTTGAGATGACCGGGTCATCGGTAGGTGCCTCATTTAGACATTATTACTTCATAATTCAACCATTTATGGTCCATTACTCGATTTTTTCATGTCATTAACTGTTGTGTTACACTCTCGGGCTCAATAATTGAGATTGATAATGATTATGTATAAAATTCTCATGTCACAATCTTAGTAGCCAAACTCTTCTAAAACGGCTGGACTGATTCTAACGAAATTTTGTGTATTTTCAGTAGTTCTAAGAATGTGAAACTAGTTTTAATACCCCTAGGTAATAAAAGATGAAATGGATGTGAGCAGAGCTGCAGGCATCAGCTAATGTTTGTTTCATAGTCTGGGTTTTTCTCTGTTATGTATTCTATATCAATCAATCTACTCTTCAGAGTAAAATGTAGTAGTTTGAGGCCAGATGGTGTTATATATGGTTAGGTATCTGAGTTATTTATGTATTTATTTTAGTACATTAATAAATATATTGTACTAGATTTTGTCTGCATCTCTTGAGTGTACATTGTTTATGGTAAAGTTAACAGCCACACAAGTCTCACATACTGCACTATGTGAGACCTGTGTAGTAGCTATTAATTAATGACCATGCATCTCCTGTTAGCTAGCTAGACTTTTGAGAAAAAAATCTAAATAAATAAATGGCATACTAATGGATGGAAGCTAGGTGGTGATTATAGAAGTTTTGCACTGATTCACTGCCTTGCCTCAGAGAGCCAATTAAGTTGTCAGTCCTGGTTTTCATGAACATCTATAGCAATCATTATTGAAAAGTCGGTACTGACTACTAGTTTAACATTCAAATCGAATTTCAGTTCTCTCTCAGGGTTGCTCTGTGGAAAAACTTATATTCAGGTAAAGTTAGTTGAACTAGTAGCCAACCCCAAATTATCTTGAAAGAAGAAATACATACACATCAGCTGAACTAAGCAGCACTGTCTGTAACTATATAATTGATCTATTGGACGCAGCATGATGATATAGAAGTCTCGATAAATGTACTATTTAATAGCAGCGGGGTGTCACTCCGCAGTTTGGGTATAGTCGACCGATGATCGATGAAACTCGATCTTCTAATTGATGTAAAAGATATTGTTCTATTAAGGATGTCTGAATAAAAGTTTTAGGTATAGGTAGGTATATAGGTATAGGTAGGAACGGAACGGTAGGTAGGTATGTATGTATGTAGGTGGTAAAGTACCTACAGTAATTATCCAATATTTCTGTAATATGAAACAGTTTAACAAAATTTGTTTTGTTTGTATTAAATACTAAGGATCATTGTTTTCCACAGCAGCCTAAGCCAGTGCAGCCACTTGATAAACCACAGCAGCAAAATCAACAACAAAATATCAAACCATTGATACAATCCCAACAGCAACAGAAGCCTGAGGTACAGGCTGGACCCCAGCAGGGTCAGCAACAAAAACAACAACCTGCACAACAGCAGACTCCACAACAACAGCAAAAGCCACAGCAGCAACAACCAAAACCACAATCTCAGCAGCAACAACAACAACCACAGCAGCAATCTCAGAAACCTCCACAACAACAACAACAACAAAAGCCTTTACAGCAGCAGCAGAAGCCTTTACAGCAACAACCCAAGCCACAGCAGCAGCAACAACAGCAGCAACAACAGCAGCAGCAACAACAACAGACAAAGCCTGCTAATGTTCAAGCAAATCCTGAAGACCAAGTTGATAAGTCAGTAAGTGTAGAGGATAAGAGCCATAACCAGAACCAACAATATAATCAGAATCAGCAAAGGGTATGTTTGTTTGAAAGTCACTCTTAAAAAATCCAGATATAATTTTTTTAAGTATTTCATTTGTATATTCTTATTTTTACTTAGAATGTGAACGGAAACTTTGGAGGGAACAAACAGCAGGGTGGTGGGTGGGGTCAAGGAGGAAACAAATCTGGTAATAATTTCAACCAAGGGAATAAGCCATTTGGTCCTAAATCTGGAGGGCCAGGTGGTCCACCTAGAAACCAACAGCGCTCCAATAACATGCGTGGACCACAGCAAGATGGAGGAAAACCTGTCCAGAGAGAGGTAGAGCTTGTGTTTTCTCTTATAACTTTACACAGTATTTTGTCAGTTTCAATAACATGTTTTCTAACATATTTATATGCTATTTTAGGAACAGATGTTAGCAAACAAACTGAAGGATTTGATGGGACCTCTAACTGATTTGCCTCCAATTGAGCAGCCAGAAGTAAAGTTTAATGGAAGGAGTCGTTTATACATTGGTAATCTTACAAGTGATGTAACTGAGGAAGAAATCCTAACCCTGTTTGCTCCATTTGGTGAAACGGCAGAACTATTTGTTAACAAGGAGAAAAATTTCGGATTCATTAAGATGGTAATAATTTTCTAAGAACATAATATGATAAAAATTTGTGATAGTCTTCAAATAGCCTATTAATAATTAATTTGTTACAGGACTATAGAGTTAATGCAGAAAGAGCAAAGAGAGATTTAGATGGAAAAATGAGAAATGGAAGAACATTGAGAGTACGATTTGCACCACACAATAGTGCTGTTCGTGTAAAAAATTTGCCGCCATTTGTTTCAAATGAGCTTTTGTACCGAGCTTTTGAGATTTTCGGCAAAATTGAGAGAGCTTACGTAAAGGTTGATGAAAGAGGAAAAACTCTAGGAGAAGGAGTTGTAGAATTTGCACGCAAACCCAGTGCATTGGCTGCAATTCGCAACTGTACAGAAAAATGTTTCTTCTTGACATCGTAAGTAAATAATAAGTAAATACTTGACTTTAAACACTAAGCAGTGATGTTTGGTCCTCTAAATACATTTAAATGTGTTATAGATCACTTCGACCAGTTATTGTAGAGAGTTTTGAAGAACCAGATGAGTTTGATGGGTATCCTGAGAAGAATTTGCCTAAAAAGCATCCAGAGTTTCTCCGTGCAAGGGAACTTGGCCCAAGATTTTCTGAATTAAGCAGTTTCGAACATGAGTATGGCACCAGATGGAAACAGCTACATGAACTACACAGGCAAAAGGAAGAGGCTCTCAAAAAGGAGCTTGCGGCAGAGGAAGAAAAATTGGAAGCACAAATGGAATATGCCAAGTAAGATTTTATTGAAAACTGAAAGTTGTATTGTAACATCAATGCATACTAGGTATTTTTAAGTGTATTTATTTGTATACACTATTTCATGTAGTGATCTTGTATGTGATAATTGTCTTTAGGTATGAGCATGAGACAGAGCTACTTCGTGAGCAGTTACGCCAGCGAGAGCAGGACCGTGAACGTCAGAAGCGTAGCTGGGAGATGGCCGAGCGTGCTGCTGACGAGCGAAGAGAGACTGAGCGCCAGCAACTGTTACGCCAGGAAGAGGAGTTGTCGCAGCGTATGCGCCACCAGGATGACGAACTACGGCGGCGCCAACAGGAAAATACGCTTTTCGTGCAGGTTAGTCAGCCTTCACCCACTTGTACCCTTTTCTTTTTACAAACCTTGGGCTACTCTGCCCCTTAAATAGAAAATCCTGCCTCATTCAGATTTCCTCCCTGGCGCCTCCCCGCAGTAGCGTTGGGCATCTCTACTGCGGTAGCGTGTTATTCCGTGAAAAATATGAGAACTTAATTCTGCAGAGTGGCAGAGTTATATTCTTACTTCAATCGCATTCGAGACTGGCGGAACTCAATTCCTTATTAGCGACTGAGTGTGCATACTGCCCAAAGCAGCCATGAACAGAACTGACGTGTGTCAGTTGGTAAGAAAGGACATGTCAGTCGGAAAGAATGGACCTGTGTCAGATCGAAAGAATGGACCTCTGTCAGTCTGAAAGAAAGGGTTTCAGGTGCCACTCTGCCCGATGATTGGCTAGAGGGGTTCGAGGGGCCTTCTCATAGGACTGCAGTGCACTCATCAACATGTCCAGTAAAATAAAATCATTTGTTTCCTAGGCACAACACTTGAGTTCAATGCTGGACCGCCAGGAACAGGGCATGTTTGACCAGCAGCAGCCTATGGTAAGTGAAACCTTTTGTCTAATATTGTGTCATTGAATGTTGTGGTAATAATGATTACCATAATTATGTTTATAATGATACAATAATTCTTTGCTTCAGTTCTGTGAAAAATGATTGTGTATCTCTTTTAAAACTTTTACAGCCTTTTAAAGTACATTTTAAAATGGGAATGGTGAATTTACCTAGCATAGGGCTGATATTGCTGACATTACATATTAATCTTTATTATCATTATTGATATACCTTGAAATAAACCAACTTATTGAAATGAATACTGTCGAATTATTATTATACGTGGATGGATGATGTAAGTTGTTCATAATGCTCACTTGGTAAACCCCCTATGCAGAGCAATTTTTAAACATGTAATTTTATGGCGGTTTATGGAGTTAAAATACACATAAAATTTGATTTTTCTACAAAAAAATTATCACGATTCCACTGTCATAGTCATGAACGATATTAAAAATAAGCAAAATTGAAAATGTACAAACATATTCTAAGTAAAATGTGTTTACTAAGGAACAAATATTTTGGTGAAGGTGGTACTTTCAGAGTTACAAAATATTGTAAATCAGTCTTTTATCGTACTTACGCATACTTTTAATTCTTTACGTCCTAAACTTAGACAAACCAAACATTTTAGAATACATTTCATATAAAATATTTAGATAAAAGTGGCATCCTGCAATATACCTGAGAGCTTTACAAATTCCAGTCGATTACATATACAAGTGCAAGACTACTGGTGGTCACCGTTAAATGCTTAAATTTCGTAGTGCGATTCCTGTGACGCTTTTAGTGTTATAAGCTTTGGTAACCAAAGCTTAAAACGCTATTTAAGCTTTGTTTTCCTATGATAGCGGTGCCCCGTCATATAGCGGCCGTAATGTAACGGTGAATGACGTCACTGAAACGTTGTCTATTTAATGTGTGGAAGGTTAAGTAACGTGATGTGGCCGTATTAACACACCGTCAGACTTTTTTTTTTTAAACAAACGTCAAACGAAAAGTATCCAGAAGAGAAAATGGACGACCTTGATTTAGCTTTAGTAATTTACTTGATGAACTATCATCAGAAGAGGAAAAAAGTCGTAGGGTGGATGACAATTTATTCAAATCTCGTGGTACAGGAGGTGCATTTGAAATTTTAGTACGTCGTCGTTTACTGAGCAATGCAGAGATGCTCCAAGAGTTGGAACTCATTTTGTGTACATCGTTCGCGTTAAAAAAAACTAACACGTATTACTATCAATTAGACGTTCACGAAACCATCTGACATCGACATGCAAATGGCGGCACCGCTTTTTGACGTTACGGTGACAGTTACCGCTCTCTAGGAAACCGCGCCATTTTGTTAACATAGACAACGTTCTAGTGACGTCATTTACCGTTACATGATGGCACCGCTATCCTTTTTTTTTTTTTACGCGGGGAATGCTTTGGGCACCATACCCTTCGTGGGGCAAGCGAAGGGCGTGTGTGGGACTCCCGGGCAACCGTTTTACCCACTAAACCCCGCGGCGGCCTACCTCAGCAGTCGGGAGGAACACAAGGATCGCATCAGCGGCTTCTGATGTCCCACCTGCCTTACCCCTAATCTGGGGCACATCTCGGGGTGACTGAACTCAACCCCCGGGCAGGATGCTGCTGCGCCTCTCACCACTGTATAAGAGGCGGACCATCAACCCGCCTTAGACGACACCCCCCGGCCGCACCGGGGGTGTCCACCTATCTCGAGTCGTTTGCAGCGGTCACATTTCCCCAGGATGTGACCGCAGCGACCCTTAGGCGACGATTGGGGAGCTAGCGGCCTCTACCGCGTCCCCTTCGCTTCCTCCTTCGAGCGGGATCAGCCCTTTCCCGATCCCGCCCTGCGGACTCCTTCTGGAGCACAACATTCTCACAGAAGGAGACCGTGGCTTCCCATCCCTCGCCACTCGCCAGCATTGCCGCGATCAATGCTGGTGGTGACAGGTTTCGTCCAATCTGTCCGACCAAGACTCGGCACCGCTATCCTAGGAAACCAAAGCTTTAGTGAGGTGTCATAGGCAAAAATTTAATTGAACTTATTCGATTGAGTATTGCAAATGAGCATCTTAAGGATTGGTGTTATGCATTAAATTACAACTGCTTTATGAAAAAAAAAATCTGTTCGTATCAGAAAGACAAACTGTTGTTACATGTCCGAAATATTTATTTATTTATTACTAGCTATCGCCCGCGGCTCCGCCCGCGTCTATTTCTAACTAAAACTAATTCTAAACGGTTTTTTAAGCTTTGATTCTATTCTGGACACGTTTGGATAAGAATAAAGAATTGCTACTACACTGCAGAATTAATTATCTTCAGAAACCATCAATACTGAATTTACTACAACTTGATGGGTGGATGATAACTAGCTTTATGTCTATGTTTTCTATATTGTCCATATTGAGTCTCGTGGTGCAACTCGCTGTTAATTGTTATAACTCACGAATTTCGCAGAGCGAAGCTTGTCTAAAATAAAGTAAGTCTAAGTTATTCCTTACGTCATCGGCGTTCTGATAGTGAAAGTCCCTTCATATTGGGCTCAGTCGTTTGAAACAAACAGAAATATATTTAAAAAAAAATGTTTTTTTCATGTATGTACCTATACATTTTATTCATACACATTTAGTAAAAAACGGGTAATTCTTTCATATTACACACAGACACTTGAATTTTAATTATTTGTAGTTTTTGTAGGTTTCGAATGCAGTCTAAAAAAATATTTTACAAAAATACACAAGTGATCTTTAGTTATATCTAATTAAATTTTTTGCAATATGTAATACTAGTTTTTGCACTCGGCTCCGCCCGCGAGTATGTCGGTTATCGCGTTAAAATTAATCAAAATCGATGCAGTTGTTTAGGCGTGAAAACGTAACAGGCAGAGAAAAGTTACTTTCGCATTTGTAATATTAGTAGCGATTATTTTAAAGTTTTTCACATAAACTGTTCGGCATATATATATATTCCCAAGGAATTGTTTTGACCCAAGGTGTGATGTAAGGTGGGATATTGGAGAGATAATGAAACACCGAATATTGAGCTAAGACTGAGTATATTCTAATGGATACATGATTTATATAGAGTACAATAAGCACGTCATTATGTATAAAGTAACGTATACACTACAGTGAAACCTAGGTACTTTTAATTTTGTCTTTAAGATTTGAACTTTCTGCATGAACTGGCTGACATGCAATAGATGTAACTATGAAAGTACCTTACCTCATGTTCCAAAAAGCTCTGATGGTACTGTTGCTGCTGGTAGTAAAACGACCACTTTAGGAAACTTACCAAGTTCTACAACTAATCTTATGAAAATTGCATCAAGTATTGCTTTAAGGTAGTACTTTAAACATTGAAATATTATTTACGTTGCTAGCTCGATTCGAAATACAATCTTAATTGAAAGTAAGAATACGAAAATACTACTAAATGTAAACAATACAATTCTGCACTCAATGCATAGTGTGGCTATAAATTAATATTGAATACGTATAGGTAATATATTTCTGCGTTGTAATTTTCTGCGTAAAACGTAATGAGTTTCTTCTATCTATGACAAACTAAACTTTGTGTGTGAAAGACGTGGTATATATAAAAATTGGTCTACGATTATATTACATTGGCCACCTACATAAATTTATGTAATGTTCGTGCTGATTGCTTGATTTTTCTTGTACTGCCTGTGTTTACTGTTAATCGAACAGTATGAATTAATAATGAAGCGAGTGTAAAATAATATACGACTTAATTTAAAGTAGCATAGATAGATGCCAACGTTGCAACCACATATTTCATCTAAGCAAGGAAACTACTTTTGCAGATGCTACGAAAATTTTCACAATTGGTTTTAAGATATTTTAAATTCTATATTCGATAACACAAAGAAATAAATAAAACGTATCGTTATGATGTTTGTATAAAAATATACTAATTTGACTTGACAGTCGTCTACCCTCTGTTAAAAGTTTCGCATGTTACAACTCATACTGATGAAATTATACTTTTTGATTGCTAAAATATTTGCTCCCTAGTGAATAAAAGGAATATGTTCAACAATAGGAATTCTTCAATTATCGTAACCAACATTTCAGCGTTCAATCAGTGTTTTAGTTTTTATTCTAACTATATGTAGTAGTATACGAGCTAAATGCTCTTCAATTAGCCGCGTTAAGTACATAAGAATATAACCTAAGATTATCAATTAATCTTATTTTTCGTTTGATGTCATTCTATTGGAAAGTATTATGATTGCTTACTTTAGGATGGAGGCTTCAGAGACCAGTACGACATGCCACGTGGAGGTTATGACAACAACATGCCGCAGAACCGCGGTTGGGACGCACCGCGCCAAATGGATGATTACCCTAACAAACGTCGTCGTTACTAAACCAGCTCTCCTTATTGAGCGAGTGTGTAATGTTTACGCTCCCAGTACTGTGGAGAAATTTATTTTCTAAAAATTTGTCGTTGGTTATATACAAATAAGGGTAAGGCGATTTATCAGAATTTAAATTGTTAAATTAGTTCTGAGAAGTATGCCTTCAGCATTTTGGTTTTTCAATAATAGATTTTGTTTACAATAACAGAATATTTTAAATTCACCCCATCGTTAACCCTGAATCTGTTCTAACCAAAGACATTAGGCATTTCGCCTTAGCAATAATTGTATCGAGTAACACAAATATAGTTAGATAACATTAACACCACTGGTAGTAATACAGTTTATCGTTCTGTGAACCTAATTTGTTAATACACTTAATAGTAAACCCTTTGGTTAGGTATCATTTATTGCCGTCTACCAGTTGGTTTTGCTAATTTATAATTTTTTAACATTCAACCTTAAACTCGTGTTCGTTTAAGTTGCTCTAGTAGAAATTAAATCTTAGTCATAAAATTAGATATAATCTTCATCGCTTTACTCTTAGGATCTAATAGGTACACTTATAGTATATATCTTGATGTGTTAGAGTAAGACTGTTACAAATGCAGTATTAGAATAGCAGAAAATTGTATCAACTGTATCAATAAAACTTCAAACCAAAAGAAGGCAAAAATAGCACTTTTTATATTTCATTATCGAATAGAAAAATCGTGTGCATGCAGGCGAGAATCTGCAAAATTCAGACAAATGTATTTCATCTACAGACAACAGTAACTTTCCCTGCATATCGTTTCATCGGTTTGAATGTACGCTTTAAAGTTTGAGATCGAGACAGCTAACCACCACCATCACAATACAGAGACAGTTATCTCGTATTTTTCAAGTTAAATTCTTATCAAAAAATTTGTTACCGTATAGTTACACTATTTAGAACATTTATAATATTTGTGAATACATAGTAATATAGAGTATTTGACAAGTTTTACACAGATTCACTTTAATCGCTTTAATCGATTGCGCTTTAATCACATACTGCAAATCAAAATAATTACCGATCTAAGAAAAGTACCTAAATACAAAATAGAGCGTTACTTAAACGTTGCCAAGTAAAAACTTGTAATCCAACATATTACCAATTTCATAAAACCCTTGTTTCAAAATTTGAAAATGGTGCGTAGTAGTACCACAATTCATTAACACATCTTTAACGAAACGAAACATGGGGGAAACATTTGTGAACAAATTTAGTCATTAAAGGTAGTTTAATATCATTTTATCGTAAATAGCTATACACACTACAGTCTTACAATATCGAAAAATTCAATTGTTTAGATACCTTGCTTGTTTTTTTTTTACCTACATTTAACATAACATGTCCAAATATTTTAGAGTAAGAGCCCAGAGCGATCAGACATAACTTATTTTCACATGGATGAAACCTTAACTACTCAGTAGCGTCTAGTGTACTTTTAAATACCTGCGTGTTTGTGGAACTAGATCTGTGACACCTGGGCAGATATCAGGTGAGAAAGGTAACTAAAAATAAGAGTTATCTAACTTAAATTAGTATGGCTGATCTTTATATATATTTTGTAGAATATTATTCTAAACTAGTTTCATAAAGTGTCAGACACTTTTCATGGACCAGAGCTTGTGTCAGACGCTTTAAAGATCGACAAAAAATTAATGAACTTTATTTATTTTTACATGTCTGATTTTTTAATATGTTATTAAAGTAACTATTACAAAGTTACATTTCATCAGTCAGACAAATTCGAGTGACCAAACATCCCTTAAACACAAAAATTATTCAGCCGGGAGTGCGATCATCATGCTATTTCAGAGCGAGTGAGTCGTCCACAGCAACTTGGATCCCGTTTTTAGGGTTCCATAGCCAAATGGCAAAAAACGGAACCCTTATAGATTCGTCATGTCTGTCTGTCTGTCTGTCTGTCTGTCCGTCCGTATGTCACAGCCACTTTTTTCGGAAACCATAAGAGCTATACTTTTGAAACTTGGTAAGTAGATGTAATCTGTGAACCGCATTAAGATTTTTACATAAAAATAGAAAAAAAAACAATACATTTTGGGGATCCCCATACTTGGAACGGAAACTCAAAAAAATTTTTTTCATCGAACCCATACGTGTTGTGTGAACCCAAAATGATGTTGAGGTTTCTTATATCATTTTTTTCTAAATTGAATAGTTTGCGCGAGAGACACATCCAAAGTGGAAAAATGTGTCCCCCCCCCCTCTAACTTATAAAATAAGAGAGTGATAAAACTAAAAAAAATGTATGTTGTACATTACCGTGCAAACTACCAACGAAAATTGGTTTGAACGAGATCTAGTTAGTAGTTTTTTTTTAATACGTCATAAATCGTAAACTGCAATTTACTGCAATTTTTTTTTAATTTATTTATTCTAATGACTGCGTCGATGATTGCGATGATTAGGAGATATTTGCTGTAATTAATCATAGTGATATTTTTGTGGTAGTGGTAATATTTTGTTTATATCTTTTTCTAACTGGTATCTTTTTTACAATAATATAAAGATATTTCCTTATAAAACAAAATGGATCCTCATATATTTACCTATCACGAATAGATGCAATAAATGGATTCACTTTAATATTTAATAATTAACAACTTAATGTTGAATCCCATGTTATTGAAACAAGAATGCGAAAATCTTAGATTGAAATTAGTAAGTATTTTCATTATATTTAATTTTTTTACTCGATGGGTCCGAAGAAAGTTTTTTTTTAAGTTTCAGTTCCAAGTATGGGGACCCCCAAAATGTATTGTTTTTTTCTATTTTTATGTAAAAATCTTAATGCGGTTCACAGATTACATCTACTTACCAAGTTTCAAAAGTATAGCTCTTATGGTTTCCGAAAAAAGTGGCTGTGACATACGGACGGACAGACAGACAGACAGACAGACATGACGAATCTATAAGGGTTCCGTTTTTTGCCATTTGCCTATGGAACCCTAAAAACGGGATCCAAGTTGCTGTGGACGACTCACTCGCTCTGAAATAGCATGATGATCGCACTCCCGGCTGAATAATTTTTGTGTTTAAGGGATGTTTGGTCACTCGAATTTGTCTGACTGATGAAATGTAACTTTGTAATAGTTACTTTAATAACATATTAAAAAATCAGACATGTAAAAATAAATAAAGTTCATTAATTTTTTGTCGATCTTTAAAGCGTCTGACACAAGCTCTGGTCCATGAAAAGTGTCTGACACTTTATGAAACTAGTTTAGAATAATATTCTACAAAATATATATAAAGATCAGCCATACTAATTTAAGTTAGATAACTCTTATTTTTAGTTACCTTTCTCACCTGATATCTGCCCAGGTGTCACAGATCTAGTTCCACAAACACGCAGGTATTTAAAAGTACACTAGACGCTACTGAGTAGTTAAGGTTTCATCCATGTGAAAATAAGTTATGTCTGATCGCTCTGGGCTCTTGGACCATTTATTAGACCGCTATAAAATGCATGCATGGAAAGGCATGTGGCCTGAAGACTTTGGGCAAGTTTGTTTTATAGAGTATTGACCATAAATGTTCGTATCTACTTAATTGAGTTTTCCACTATTTCTATCACTATTTATAAAAATAAGAAAATAACATGAAATAAAGAAATAACACGGTTTGATGTATAGTCATACACGGCAGTTTAGCTAGCCAAATACTCTACTTGTCGTGGTGCGAGATTGCAAAAACATCGTTTTTGAAGTTTGGGACGAGATCATTTAATGCATTTTATAGAACAATTACTATAATATAAAATTAAAGTTAGTAAACTTATAATCAAGCATCTCCAAACAACATGAAAATATGATTAATCAGCATTTTTTAAATTTTGGACATCAATAAATTTTAAGATACTATTAAAAACTCTTCAGTGTATTAAGTGTATTTGTGTTTACAAAAACGCGTTTATAGTAATTCTACATAATTACTATAATTTCTTAACCATCACATTTTGAAATAACTATTTAAAAACAACAGCCTATCATTTTTGCTTTTGGAAATCGTCTCTTCTTTCTTTAAGTAAATGACGTGTTTATAATGTGATTAAAATCGAGTCACTAATCACGGCGATTGAACAATTTAAGTCGATCTAAAACGATTACAATTGATAAGAAACAGTTGGCAAAGTCGCGTCTTAAATAGAAATGGCTTCGTAAGCTTTTGGAAAACACCTTAAAAACGTAAATTACTGTAGCCATCAATGTGAATGACGCGATATTTGTGGTACATTAAAAAGCTATTTTCATATTAATTTTTGTTACGAAATGTATGTGTATTCAAAAAAAAAAATCGGCGAAGTTTCGACTTTCTATTCGTAAAATTATATAATTTTAAATCTTTTGGTTAGCCATTTAATGCCTTTTATTGATTGATTGTGTATTTCTTAAAAAAATCTAAAATTACAAGAAAAGCAAACTCAATAGGATTCAACTATTACATAAAATACTTTATCATTATTCATTGGTATATGCAATATTCTCTTTTGTAATGGGACAACTAAACCTTTAACAAACTACAAATTTGAACTTTTCAAGTCTCAAGAACTTTTCAAGTTTGTGGCATATACACGAAGCTTTAAAAAAAAAATGAGTGCTTTTTTAATTATGAACATCGCCGTAGTATTTCAAGATGTTTTATTTTATTATCAATGGAATTCGCATGCTACATGGGATAATAAAAGGATGGAGATTTAAAAGAAACGGGTCCGGGACTTGATAATTTTTACGATTTTAATTTTGCATATTCACTATAGTATGATATGTATATGCAACATATGTTTGTGTTCTAGAGATTTTGTATATTTCGTGTTTGAAAAAGTTGTGCATAGTGAATTGAATGTTAACAATTTATTTAATATTTCTTGAATTAGTATTCTACTA
Source organism: Phragmatobia fuliginosa (assembly GCA_932526445.1). Taxonomy (NCBI): domain Eukaryota; kingdom Metazoa; phylum Arthropoda; class Insecta; order Lepidoptera; family Erebidae; genus Phragmatobia; species Phragmatobia fuliginosa. Next base: position 4,519,884 of record OW052064.1, on the reverse strand, counting down.
AGTAAATAAAAGTCTTAGATGTATAACACGTTTTGATTCTTATTTCCAGCTTCCCAATTACTAAAATATACGTTAGAATGAATAGCGTATGTTTCAGAGATTTACTTAAAATTAAATACTTAAGTGTGAAGTTATAAACTACTTTGGAATGCATGTATAATTTAACATGCCCAATATTAACTTGCAATATAAATATGTGTATCTTTAACTACTTGATATAGTAATATACAATTTTTAACAATTAAAATTTAGTTTAAATGTTGCTTTTCCTAACTTCGCACTTCAGAAACTGGGAACCTCGAAATTGTGCAATGATAATACTCCACAGGGGCTGTCCATGAATGACAAAAAGGGTTTGGCAAAAATCACGAAATATCACAAGGGAACGGGTGTGTGTGTAGTATAAGTTATCACGTATATTTATTTTTTCGTCAAACGCGGGACTTGTAAACTGAAAACAGCGTGTAGTGAGTTGCCAGACCCAATTTAAAAATTCTAAAAAATAAATATATGTGAATTTGGGGCGTAAATCCTAAACCTCGCCACGTATAACCAATAGTGAGGGAGTTAAAAATGCTAAAAAAACATTTGATTGATGGCCCCAAACAGGAAGCAGCAAGCACAAATTATGCAAATAAACTTCTTAAAATAACTGTTTCATTGAACTTGATTGTCAAAATCAAAGGTCTTTCTTGAGTGGTAGAACATGTAAGTGGCCAGAGGTTAAAAAAGACAGAATCAGATTTCGTAGAACACATTTGCTACTTACTAGAAAACATTCATTCTACCCTAAATCGGATTTTCTACTACATACTACACATAAGTGATCTGGAGATAAAAATGAATAGATTATAAAAAGGAAACTCCAACGACGACGAAATATAAACATGAAAACTGTGTATGTGTGTAATAATAATGTAAGTAGCTTTTATTGAAAAATGGAGTTAATAATAAGTCGAATGTTTTACGTTTATAAACGGAAAACCTAATTATGGAAGTAACGCATACATAGTAATTATAATTTTACTATTCAGCTCATTTAGATAATAACGCGAACATTTTACCTAACTTCTGCTAACTTGAAAAATCTGCATGTTTTCAGACAATCGCACAAGCTTGTTAATGCTTTTTCTCTTCTTTTTCTTATCGACACAAACCCTGTTGGGTCCGGTTTTTCCGTATTTTTTAATTGTAATCGTGTCCAACCATTTCAACTTGAACTTATGATTAATGGCCAATGTGTCACGTATTTGATCACCAACTATTTTTATCCCGTTACTTGACGCAGTTACTTTCAGGCCTACGTATGTCGGTAAAAGTGGCAACTGGTTAACCTGTGCCACTACTGTATTTTTAGACCAGGAGACTTGCTGCTTTTAAGAAGATCGTGTGGTTAGCTCTTTTATGACTGATGTAACGTCGGGTTGCTGGCCTTCAGATCCTCCGTTGCTACTGAGGCCCCATGTAGGACTGGAGACCGCACAGCTAGACGTTTGCCCGCTGTCGCTCTGGCTTAAACGAACTGGCTTCTGCAGAGGACATAGTACTCGGTACTGACACTAATCGACTTGTGGATCAGACTTCGGAAGTTATGTCCGTGGTGCCAAGGTCCCCATCGTGCCGTCGATATCTAGCCAGATTCACATTATGGATATGACGCTGGTTATATCCTCATAACTAATCGACATTACATGATGTAGTTATTATAAACAAGTTTGCTATGTTAACTGGGTGGACGGTCAATTCTGTACCTTAGAGTATTTTACCACATAAAGTGGCTAAAGTCAAATTTTATAGGAGAGGCAAAAATGCGAGTGGTGAAATTTTGATTGTAATTTTGAGAAAGTTATAATATAGGCAGAGTAATTAACGTAGCTGTATATTTTATAAAAATTAGAGGGAAGCATCACGAATAACACTTAACTACGATAAATCTATCTATTATCTAACATCATTTGAGATCGTATACCCTGTTAATAGTTGTACATATATCTCTTCTGTAAATATTTGTGCATTGTATATCTCTTTTCATATGCGATGTAGGATTTAATGCTTTATACATTTATGTGGAACTGGTTCTTGGGATTTTAATAGTATAATTATATGGTATAATCGATAAAATGTGGAGTTACTATTGTATACCTCTGAGGTACAGAATTGTGCATGTAGTGAATATTCTACTCTGGTTTTTGGTCATTTTCGATAACAGATTTATGACTGCCTCGGCGGCGCAGTGGTTGCATATGCCACTGCTGTACTTGGTCTTGGGTTCGATTCCCGGGTTGGATCAAATGTATGTATGATCTGCAAATATTTGTTTCAAAGTTTTAGTGTTTTCTATGTATAATATGTATTTATTTACAAAATAAGTATATACTATGTATGTATATCAGTTGTCTAAGCTTAAATGCTCCTCTTATTTGGGAGTAATTTATGTGTCACTTATCTGAAATGTTTATTTTATTTGGCTCCCCCACCACACCCTCCCGTCTTAAAGCTAAACAGCTGTGAAAAAAAAACATAACCGGTAGTCCCTCTGATGAACTTTAATAAGAAAACTATAACAGCTTGGATAACTTATATATTTCATAGAGGCCTAACTTGTTAGCAACGCTTACTTACAAATTAACTTAATTTCTTCCAAAAAGAACAAATAGTAGGCACACATGACAATTATCTATTTGACAAGATTTTACAACCTATAGGGATACGGACTATGGAACCCATACGGATTTTTTAATATTCAAAAGCATAGGTATTTATGCTTAGCTATGGGTTTCATTTAGAAATGAATTGTTGAACAAAATTAACGTGAAGGGTTAGTGGAATTAAAAGGAAAAACTTGTATTGGATTACTAAGATATAATTAGAATTATATTCACAGCAATTGCTGTGAATAAAAATAAATCTTGATGAAGGCAACTTACTGTAATTACAGTAAGTTGCCTTCATCAAGAACGGAGCAAAAAAGGGACATCAATAATAAAATATTTGTCTATGTGAAACTCGATGACAAAGTTATCGTTCAGAAAGTGTATTGTATACCAATCATAAACAATTTAAACCTAATTAAATTAAATGAATTGAAAATAAGTGTACTGTTAGTACTTGGCAGTGAATAATTAGTGGCTTAATATAACGAATTATTAAGAAGTAAAGAAAGAAAATAATATTTATTTTGACACATCACTATAAGAAATAACATCACATATAAATCTAGTACACTTTGAAATAACCGAGTGATCATTGCCTCGTGAATGTGTCCGAATAGGACCAAGTTTATCAAATGCCAGACGAAACCTGACGCTGGTTTTCAACTAGGCCCTAAAGTGACGCATAACAACCGGCCCTTATATGTCGTAAATACATAGAAATACAAGACAAAGAAAGAGCAACAAATAAGCACTTATATACATCATATACACATATTATATATTCACTACAAACATACAAGCAAACAAACATAAACACAACTCAAAGCAGGTAACATTGCTTTTATTACTCACTTCAAATCGCATCCATATCTGTTTAAATTATTTAGTTTACAGATATCCTATGGTAAAAGGACAACATTACAACCAGGCTTCAGATTAGAGTAGAAAAAAAAACGAGTACACACAGAACAAAATGCCACATAGTTGCACATATACCCGAAATCTTCACACGAGCATCCCCGTTTTAATACTGATTACTGCATATAGACATAAAATTTAGACGAGTTTGTACCTATAATCTAAATTTATTGCAGAAATTTAGATTATGATATGGTACGCATATATTGATAAAATGTTTTAAATTGTCTCAAATCGCATTTGCTTTAAATATTTTTGTGACTATTCGTTAAACCTGCTACGATCCTTACGACCCTACTCAAAATTCTGTCTGTATATCAATTCAGTCTTTGTAAATTTTGATGTTTGTCTTTGCTAACTTTCTAGTAAGAACATCTGCTATTTGCCTCGTGCGCATATGCTTTAGGAAATCAGGATGAAAGTTAGCATACGAAGTACTTCAGTTCTAACCCAAGCGTTTAGCGCTTCCGTTTAACCGTCTTTATTTCAGTAAGTACAAAAACTTAATTGGACAAAACATCCTTCCCGTCCGTCCGTCCCTTGATGAAGTGACGTGTCACAAAAGTTGAACGGTTGCCGTTAGAACCAAATATTGTGTGAAAATGGATCCATGACTGATCTATTGGAATGATCCTTTGAGAACTCTTTTGAAAGGAAGAAACCTGACAACATATTTGTACTACCTTAATAATACCAAGCGTCTTACGAACACACGATAAATGTTTTGTTGCTTCTTTGAAGTTTGTCATTGGCCAGTACGATACCTGTATATAGGTACGTGTATATGAATAAAGACTTAATATATCGGACTTAACTGGATGTGAAGTTCTGAAATATCGCCTCTATAGCAGTCCCATATCGCATTTATATTAAGTGTTCTGATAAGCTATTCTAAATGGTCCCACCTCCCTTCCTCAATACGACACACATGTTGGCCTTTGAAGGTAATCTATAGAGAAGTCATTTTGACTATAAAGTCAAAATATTTAGTCGTTAACAAATGCTCTCGAACTAAACGGTTCGGCTTTTCTTCCTGTGCCGAGCAGTTAAAACTTTGTTTCATTTAATATGAACCCTTCAAACGGGGTGTGAAAAAGTGTCTCCCTAGTCCGCCATAGTGTATTCACAATGAGGATGGTGACCAACACTTTTGGATTCTACTCAGGCTGAGTAGATAGCATAATCTACTAACATTGAAATAAAGTGCATGTAAAATAACCTATTTTACGGATCCGAGAAAATGTTGTATGACAAATCTTTAAGCTTTACGGCGTCTTCAAGAAAATGTTTACACAAGTAAGTAATATACTAAAATTAGCAAGTGTGAATAAACTTCTTATAGAATTTTATTGACTGTTGCTACTATAATGTTTCATAGAATTATATACATTAAAGGCAGGCCTAACATGAAATATTTATGTTACGGTTATATATTCTTCCGCCTTGACTTTCTATTTATCATAAAACAAACTTTTGTGATTTGTATAAAACTGTGAGATGTATAAAGATTGATTAATTATTTATATAGTGAGTCTAGTCCCGCCGCGGAGTGAAGCGAGTCTAAAGTTTAAGTTACTCCTTATGTCATCAGCCATGAACCAGTGAAAGTCCAGTCCAGAGATTACCCGAACAAACAGACAAAAAATTTAAAAGTTGCTATGTTACTCCTTATGTCACCAGCCATCGGTCAGTGAAAGTTCAGTCCAAAGATTACCCGAACAAACTGACAGACAGAATTTTTGAAAATTGCAATTTGAATGTCAATACAGTCAATACTTTCGTATTTAGTAAAAAAAACTTCTCATTTGATGTTACATAGACACTCCAATTTTATTTATTTGTATTGTGAAATTACAATTGCCGTGATTTCAAAAAAAATACTAACTAGTTGAATAGATTTTCTTTTAAAGCAGGTAAAAAAAGCTTTTTTTATGTTAGCCAGTTTTTATTTTTTCTTAGGGTTCGAACGTTTTTATGGCTTCGAACACGGGTTCGAAGTCATAAAAACGTTCGAACCCTAATCTTTACGGAAAGATTCGTCATGTCCGTCTGTCCGTCCGTCCTCGCCGGTAAGTGCTAGAAAGATGAAACTTTGCATGGATATGTATTGTAAATACGTCGACAAAGTGCTACAATAAAATTATGAAAAATATTTTTATTTGGGGCACCTCCCCTACACGTGATTTTTTTTCATCATGTGAGGTATCATTATATAGGTCTTTTAAAAATAATAAAAGGTTGCTAAGACAATTTTTTGATTTAGGTATCCGTTTGCGAGAAATTCTACTTTAAAGGTCACGTTTCAAGTAAAAACAGGGCGCCGCCCCCCTCTAAAAGCTAAACGGCTGGCTCAAAAAATTCGTGATAGTGGTCAATATAATGAACTTTAAAGGAAAACTATAACGGATTAGATAACTTTGTTAGTTCAGGAGTCATAGAGGCTTAACTTTTAAAATGCGTTGACTTGGAAAACGTCATACAAAATTAACGCATTAATACGAAGACATAACAATTATCCATTGGATACGATTTCTAATCCACGTACCATTATGGGTGACTGAGGAGGAACCCTTTCCTGTGCGTGGCCTGATACGCACTTATTTCATACTTGATACGTACAAAGTAAATTTAATGCTTAAGCATGATTTAAAATTAAATACTTTTAAATAAATGGTGTTTACAATATATCAAAATAAGATTCTATAACCATTGTTGTTTAACATCTTATATCTTATTCAATTTAGTCAATACGATGGTAGATTTTGTAGGTATTCAAATGAATCTTAAAATAAAATAAATTAATTTTTATTTTGTTAGAAGTTGATCAAGTATATCTACTTATTTGTTTGCTTTTAAATTGCTATTTTAAGTTATTTAGTAATGCCAGAGTATGCAAAATGTCTAAAATGGGAGTTAGCTCTCCTATTGAGAAATGGTAAAGAAAAATTTAACAGAATTATGTTTGCCACAGCATGCGGCAAAATAGTTTGTAGTAAGCTCACTAAATAATACAATAAACACCAATAAATTAGTTGGTCGAATTTAATGTAGATATTGTGTGATACTTGTTTTCTTCTTTTTAGTTAATATTTGAAAAGCATTCTGGTTTTTGTTACAAAAATAGTTATTTTCTTTCAGACTAATTTTATAAACCAAAGTGGCCAATCCAAAATAGAAATTGGCAGTTCAAATCCCGTGGTCATCGCAACTCATTATTAACTATAAATGTATTTAATATATAACTAAGTACAGGCACTGTCATTCCTGACTTGAAATGATACTATGGGCGACCCGATGGTAAATAGGGACGGTTTTTGACAATTTGTGCTAAATCACTATTATAAATATGTGAGTGTAAATATTTGAGAAATGTTTTTTTTACGATCTTTCGCATATTGTGAAGATAAGATAAAAAATCAAGCCAATTAATCCCCATTTTCTTTTTATTTTATGGGCGCCATTTAGAAAGAAAAATGGAAATTCCTGTACCGCTGGCAATATGGTATATCGTTATGAGATTTATTATTTTTACAACTCTGCCAAAATAATTTATTTTATAAATACATTAAAACGATAAAATTTGAATCGACGACTAAAGCATACCCGATGTGCTTAGAAGAGCCACATTTTATGAAAGAATAAAATAACCGTGAATGAATAGATTTCAGAGAATTACGCCATCTTGTTGACAAGAAGTACAGTTTATTTGTGATCCATGTATTTCATTACTAGCTTTCGCCCGCGGCCCCGCCCGCGTGTATGTCGGTTATCGCAGTAAAAAGTAGCCTATGTCCTTTCCCAAGTTCAGTTCTATCTTCATACCAAATTTCATCAAAATCGGTTCAGTGGTTTAGGCGTGAAAGCGTGACAGACAGACAGACAGACAGAGTTACTTTCGCATTTATAATATTAGTAGGGATAATCTAAAATTTCAAATTCCTAGATTTTAGAAAATTGCGTTGAAAAGATGTTTATCTTTTCAACGCAATTTTCTAAAATCTAGGAATTTGAAATTTTAGTCTGTGATATTAGCAGCCAAATGCAAAAACAATTCCTGCCATGAGGCATGTACGTACAAACCTGCCCTTGTCCTTTTAGTCTATGCCACTACAAAAGACGAAGTCGGGTAAAAATGGACATATAATGAGAAAGAAGATGAAAGGATAATGGAAGAAAAGGAATTGTCAACTGGTCCTGTAGTACACAAATGTGATTGACAATGAAATTCTCTGCCACGGTCTGTCTTAGTTTTTTTGAACCTATTTCCAAGGACATTCTTCGCATCGTGATGTTGACGTTGCGTGTGCGTGGGGGGTGGCTGTAGCACTGATTCCTGAAAAGTGTGACTCGGGTTATCGTTTGGTAAAACATTATTATTTTCTATATTTATTATATTATCTCTGTTATTTATGTATTTAAAAATATATAAGGTGGTTAATCAGCAAGGAACAGACGTCGCGAGTGAATTGCTCGAGAATATTTTATATTAACTAGCGTTGTTACCTGCGGATATTGTTGTAAATCGCGAGTAACGCCGCGGAGCGAAGCTAGACTAAAAGGATATCATTAGCTTTATGCCAATGAGAGTCCCGTCAAAATTACTCTGGCCGGTTCAGAGATTAGCCGGAACAGACAGATCGACAAAAATTCAAAAATTGCTGTTTTGATGTACTTACTGTACATCTTCCATATGCATTTAGTATGAAAACTGTTAATTAAATACAGACACACCAATTTTATTGATTTGTATAGAAAAATGCAGGTGGGTTTGCATTCGCTGAGAGGATCATTTGGTTATGAGTCTAGTCAACATCTGTAGACATACCTGAAGATAGTTCAGAGGATCACTATAAATTTTATTATCTTCTTTTTGTGAACATTTTTGTTTACCATTCACAAAAAAATAATACTTCTTTTTTTCTTTCACGAAGGCGTCAATGATCTATTTAGATATTTTAAACTTAAATACAATCAAGCACTACCAACAGTCGTCCGTCCGTCCTCGACTTACCGTCCAAACGGGCGATGTTAGAAAGATGAAACTGCATGAATATAGTGGACTGCTTCGGTGGCGCTGGCGGGAGCGCATGCGACTGCTCTGCTTGAGGTCTCGGGTTCGGGTCGGACCAAATGTTTGTGCGATTCGCAAAATTTTTGTTTGGGTGTTTCCTATGTATAATTTTATTTACAAATAAAAATGTTTATGTATTTATTATATACCAGTATGTTAAAGATGTCCGAAAAAATTATTTATATTTATTATTTGGGGTACCTCCTACACGTAAAGTGAGGATGATTTTTTTTCTCACGTCTACTAGGGGGTAGACGTGAGAAAAAAATCATCCTCACTTTACTCTTACCACTTCAATCTTACCACTTCAATCTTAATGATACTCCACACAATGGTACGTGGTATCATTGAATAGGCCTCTTAAAAACATTGCGAGGTTGCTAAAACCATTTTTCTATTTAGGTTCGTTCCGTTCGCTCCAACTGTCATCATCATCCTAGCGTTGTTCCCGGTTGCTTCCAAAGCTTACACTTTGGTGCCCGGGGTCCGCTTTCCGGCTTTTCCTCCTCCACTTTGCCCGGTCTTCGGCATCTCTGGTAGTAAGACCATCAACACGCATGTCATCCATGACGACGTCAAGCCAACATCTTTTGGGTCTACCCCTTCTACCGGGCCCCGGCGGAGGCGGCATGGCCAGACACTTATTACCCACATAGCCAGGCGGTTGCCGCAAAAGGTGGCCGTACCAACGCAGTCGACTCTCCTGCATTTTGTCTGCGATGTCTCGGACATGAACTCATTTTGTTCGCTCCAACTGTATTGAACTTAAAAGAGCAAGAGCTTTTTTGTAAAAACAGCCAACCCGCTAAACCCCCTCTAAAAGCTAAAAGGCTGGCTAAAAATCTGGAAAACCTCATGTCATGTGATAGGAGGAAAACTATAGCGGTTTAGATAACTTTATTTCAGGAGTTATAGGGCCTAACTTCTATAATGCACTTGGAAAACTTCGTACAAAACTAAAGAAATAATAAGTAAACAAATAATATTTCTAATTTAGATTTAAAAAAATAAAAAATAAAGTTTTTTTATGGATTTTCATCCGTGTGACTTTAAGGTCCACAGATAACTACTATAAAAGTGTTCAGCTTTTGGCTTACAATGCGCAAAATAAAGTCTCATTTGGTAGAGACAATGAGAAGTAGTAGGAAATACTTGCCTAAGGAAGACCATCGCAAAGAAATCTGTGACTTCTACATCTGACTTTGTCAATAATAAACATACCTAGTCACGAAAGGGAAGTAAAAAGAAATTTCGATGCTAGTGTTATAAAAATATAGAAGGGAATGGAAAATTTTCATCAGAGAAAACAAATATGAATATTTTTGTTATTTAACGGTCCATACAACGGCTTAGATGACTATGTTAGTTCAGGAGTAATGGAGACCTTAACACTAGGCGCACACTAGGCGACCCGCGACAGCTCGACGACTTCACGCTCGCAAATTTGCTCTAAGTCCGCACACTAGGCGTCAAGACGCCCCATGAAACAAACGACAACGCTGCGTCTTGTCGCCGCGACAATTCGCCCAGTTTGCGATGGCCGTAACTTGTAAAATATGAAAACTTCATCTGTTGGATACTATTTTAAATGAACGATACAGTATGGAAGACTGCGGAATCCTATTCTATGAGTGGCCTGACACGAATTTGACAATTTTTTAAATATAAATATGTACCCATGTGTTTTGGATACACAATGCTCACTGTGGCAAATAAATAGAGGTGGCGGCGATGTTGTATGTCTGTCATGTCCGAACGGACCTGAGTTCGTAATGGGGGACCGAAATACATACGTGAAATGGTACTTAGAACGACACTGCACCAAAATAGAAAATAAATATTTTTATTTACGCCCTGTGTGTCCTGTTATATCAAAAGTCACTTTCAATATATAATAATAACTTTAAATAGATATATTGACTATAATATATGATACTTTCCTATTGGAATCAAATATTGTTTACTATCTTTTCATTGGTTTTTTTTTCGCATATAAACCTGTACTTTTCTATAGTAATATACATCAATAAATGTGGTTTTTGTGAAGAAATTGTGTGAAGAGTTTGTTGATTAAGTTGAAATCTTTCTTCGATGGAAAAAATAGTTTCAGTATTAGATAGTCTAGTTATCCATGAAGGCCATAGGCTAAAATGACACAAAAACCTGGTAAAATTATTCCTTTTCTATTAAGTTGCGTTAACGATTTAAGTTGTACAAAAACAGAGCATGAAATAATTTTCTCTCTTCACACTATGGCATATTTATGTCGTATCTTCTAAGGTTGGCTCCGCAACCTTCAAACCCGTAAACAAATTTGTTCACGCTGTTTATCACACTGCGGGTAGCAGGAGGCGCAGGCCAGGTTCCGTAGGTTAGTTAATTTCAAAAATAATAGAAGCCAAATTACTCTTTATAAAATGTTAGCCCATCGAAATGAGTTTAGTCGTTCCGGATATTAACCGGAACATACAGACAACCAAAACAATTATTTGATATATTTGGTTTTTGGGATGAAATAAACTTGGGCTGACGCTACGACTTTTTGTGCTTTATGCCAAATTATGTGTTAATTGTTTTCAATTTCTCCACTGGAGAATCATTTCACAGTGTCGAGTCTTAGTGGGAAGAGTTTCTTATTTATACCGCGTACATATATTAGGTGAAGTCTTACGAGATGTAGTTATTTATCTAATCACCGATGTTCTTAAAAATCCCGTTAAGTGGAACTCGGAAAAAAGCAAATATTTTAAATTTAAAACATTTAATATCAAATGTTATATCCTATGTTCGAAAGGCGTTACACTAAAATCTATATTTTAAAATGGGCTCGTACAAAAATGTTAGAATGGTTCTTAAGAACCTTTTCTCTATGTTTGCAACATCCTTCTCCTTTCTTTTTATTTTATTATCTTTTTATATAAGTCTCAATGTTAATCTAATTCCGATGGTGATGATCTTCTCAACTTCGATGTCTTCGCACTATAATTATGCTAAAACTTCATATCAAGGCAATGTTGTGTTATCGGTATCAAATTTTTAACAAACACCTGATTGTCTTATAAAGACTTTAAGGCGAATGTAAAGAGTATCGATTTCCTGAAAATAATTCCACATCTTTCGCTTCGTTACACTCAGGTAACACTGGTGTAAAATTCAAAATTGGTGTCGTATAACATTTTTTCCCCGTTATAAGTTATTTTTTATAAAGGATTGGAGATTAAAGAGAAGACCACATAAGAAACCAGATTCGCTTCAAAGAAGACCACAACTAAATCTCTGTTATTTCATCGCAATTTTTAAGTAAACTGGTAAGTTACTATGCATCACGTCTTCGTTTTGCATCATCACCTGTTAAAATTGGTAGCCATATAATTAAGATATATGACTACACATGACGAATCGCAAAGAGCTCATGCTTTCAATGATGATAACGAATGAACTATCACGATGATAAAATAACTATTGTGTTTACTACAACTGTAACAAGTGAAAATACTGCTAACGAGTGTGACAGTGCGCTAAATATTTAGAACTTTATGAATTCTTACAGTACGCACATGTTATACATACTAAAACAACAACGTTTGTATTTTACTTATAGACTAAGCGTCTGATTTTAATTATAATTGATTAAATCAGATTCTCTATTTTATTTCACTTCATTGAAACCATTAATATTTATAACAATTTACGTCGATTTTTCTCAATGACATCAAAAATTTACTTCGTGTACATTGAATTATCATTAGTCTACACAACTATTATGAGGCCTGGGGCCATAACCTTTAAAACTATTCTAGACCATTCACTTACTTAAAAATGTAATATTTTATACTACTATTCAAATATTGAAGACATTTTTATAAAACATAAATAAATATACGAGGGGGGCATATTATTTCTTAAATGCAGCAGTGGATGTTTTTGTTATCTTGATGATAATGACTGTCAGGAGCTGTCCATGTATGTTATATTGTCCGTCTATTTTGGACAGATGATAAGAAATCATTAAAACATAATTTGTTAGACATGTCCAAGATTCATAAGTTCTAGTTGATACAGACAGATAAATGTTTCTGTGACTGAAAAAAATTTTTTTTGCACAAAACATTACGTTATTATTTCAAATGCATTGCAATTTTAAACCAAAACTGCAATATTTATTAATATTATTAACTTCGGGATGAGATAATGTTATAGAATGTTACAACCGCTAATACAGTTGTTGACTTATAATAATAACTTTCAAGTTAATAACACGTTTGTTGTTATGTTCACAGGTTTCGGTTTTCAGCTAGGCCAGAGGATATTATTGCCAGGTACTTATAATCCTATCCTACTAAATAATATTACAAATATAAAAATTATGAGGTGTGCATGTTTCTTTTCTCTTTCTTAAACAAATATGACTAACTATGAGTTTTTATCAAATTATACGGTATTTATTGCTCACAGATAACAACGCTATTAAAAAGTATTCTGAAATAAGCCCATTTGTTCAAATACTATAGATACGAAAAAGATATACAACATGTATGAGGGGCTTTCTCAGTGTGGCGTCGTACGTGTTCGTCCATCATTCATCCGTGTTGGGCTAGATAAATTCTATATGACACATTTCTGACTTTATTGAGATTGCGAGAAAAAAATCTACAAATTTAGCTCCTGTCTTTTAAGAGATAATTACCTACATCTACAATTTTAAATGACATACGGTAAACATGCCATAATCTCGAACTTTACGAGTAGCGAATGGTAAAATTATTTACATATATTCTTGTTAAACATGCATATAAAACTGCAATTCTGTTATTTCTTGTGTTAATTACATCATAAACGCAACATAAACTGCAATTCTTTTATTTATTGTGTTAATTACATCATAAACGCAACATCACTTTTCATATCCCTGAATAGTACCTGATTTACGTATCAAGGTTTGAGATTTATGTTAAACTTCAGCACTTGTTTACTGGAAGTAAACAAGTCAAACACGAAATATATAAACTCGATATTGTTCCCAGAGATATCGACTACGTTGAGAAAATTATGTAGTAACTTATGGAGTTTCTTGCCGGTTATTCTCTCTAGGAATGATATTTTGGCAAGAGTAATTAATGTACTCTAACCTACTTGAAACAAAATATATTCAATTATAATTTTAAACACAGTATATGTATATTTTATTTCTAAAATGGAAGTTGAACATGAAAATATAAATTAAATATGGTAGAAGACTGTCAAGTCATATTATTTTCTTTTAATCCATTATGGAAATAGTAGGGTAATGCGCGAATTGTGTAAAATTAAATCCATTACTTTCTAAGATATGCAATGTGTCTCAGGATATAACTAATATTATTATTTGTTTTGACAATAAGTGGAAAAATTCTGTCAACTAGTTCAACCTTCGAATTTCAGACCCAGATGCCATTAGCTCTGTGGAAAAACTGATATTCAGGTAGAACTAGTTGAATTTACAAAACCAACCAAACAATATTTGGTTGGCCTACTCAAACAAGATTGAGAATAAAGGCTAGAAAGAAAAAAATTATAATAAGTAGACTTGAAATACGGATAATGTTTTTTTAATTATAAATATAGCGAAGTTGATTGATTTTTGATGATTGTTATTATATAATTCATAGACCAAGTAGTACCTAGAGACTTTATAGTGATATTTAGATTAACTATATGAATCGCATTAAGAGCCGTAAAGTTTTTAGTAGTTATAGTTTGACATATGATCAATTTAAATTATTTAAGGAAGGTTCTCAAGTCTAACGCCAGCCACACCACGTCATAGAATCATATAATATATAGAAGGATTGTATCCAAAGTCGTATTATATGACTTCCCGATAACGCTACCACAAAATTTAGAAAATATGTTTTTTACACTGCACATTTTGGTCAATATTTAAAAGGAAGAATTATAAAAAAACTCTTGTGGTTCAAGGGTTTTGTCCGATACACGTCCTCTTGTAGACCTTAATTGATGATTTTAACCCTGATTTTATTTTTGTTGCAGTTTGCCAAGAAGGCTTGAGAATACTTCAAAAACAGTTCGTTGATCTGTATCAGGTGTGTATATATCTTTAATGTAACTTTTTTTTTAAAATTAGCAAATTTTATATGATGAATATTTACTTTTTGTCTTCTTTTCCCGACTGAAAAGTGGTGATGACTACTATAATTTTGTATCTGAAAACATGTGAAAGAAAAGTCATTTGTTCAATTAAAAACGTAGACGTTGGAAACTTACTTTGATATTTTCTTACTAAAACGAACTTTTCGGTATCGAAATAACAGAACGAAGAATAATGAAACGAAAATATTGAACCACTTCTTAGACATTTACGAGTATTAGTTGGACAAGTTGGATAAATTATTTACACGCTTTTGTTACTTATTTCGAAAAACTCTTTAAAAATCCAAATAATGCTCGTTTCTAAATAAAAGTAGAAAAAAATAAATGGCTACTACAACTAATTTAAAAAACCTTTTTTAATCTGAGTTTGCGTTCATACGTGAAAATCGTAATCGTCGTTAAAAATTTCCTACAAGTTGTGACTAAAACGCATGTTTATTAACCAATTACTTTTCTTTCATTACTTGTATACAAGTCATAACTAAATATTTAGTTTTTAGCTGTGTCTAATTTCTATTTCTTTTTTAACAGTGCAAGCCACCGTCAGCGATTCCCCTACTTAGAAGGAAATCACTTAATTCCATCATATTATTTAACAAAGGTACGGTAATTTAAAGAAAGTAAATACACTAGCAAAATATTATCTTAATAAAAATAATTGTCATAAATGATGAATAATGTTTTTTTGTCTTCTTTTCCCGACTGAGGCATAATGAAGTATATTTATTAAATTCTGAAATAAAGCTAAAAATACATATTTATTTGAAAACTAGTAATAATTATTCAATTACAAAATTTTAATTTGTTTCAGAATGTGAAGGAAGGGAGGGAGCGTTCTCCGTAATGATAAAACAGGAATGTATATTGTATAAAGTTAGTCTAATCAGTTGAAAATATATTTTGTAATAAGTTCACAATCGTACTACGTAATTGTTACTTAAACTTAATAGTTTTTGATATGTAAAGGCCAATACCTCCTTTCTAAGGAGAGGCCTATGTCCAGCATTGGACTGTTAAAGGCTGTTGATGATGATGATGTTGATGATGTAAAATTTGCTTAATTAATTACTTTTGCTTGTGTAAAAAACGAAAAATAATGAAAGGGATTTTTTAACTAGTCGTAATTTATTTGACACCGACACATGTTCTCTAATAAAAAAATTGCATTTTTGCTCTTTTTATGTAATACTTAAGGCGACCATTGTAATCTATCTAGAAGAATCTAGTCTAATTTATAAAAGAATTGTAATCGTGTACATATAGTCAGACCAGTGAATTCCGACAGCCCTTAAATAATTCTTATAAAATTTTACACAATTGTTTTTGTCAGTTTCTTAAATATTCTAAGAAATAGAAAAACCAATAAAAATGTTAAGGCTCAGCCTTGTCACATTACAGTTACATTTATTGTAAACTGTGTAGTAATATAGATCTGTCATAAGTGTTTATTAAAATAAATACGTGTCTTCTATGAACTAGTTTTATTTATATATTTTGGTAAGGAGTACCTAAGGGCCACAGCACACTAGCTACTTTTAGCAGCGACGATCGGCAACTAGTCGCTTTTTAGAAGCTAAATACGGCGACCGAACGATCCACACCGCACACTTAAAAACGCGGAGATTGAGTCGCTTTTTAGAAGCGCGACATAGCAGCTGAACGCTAGTCTCCGCACACATTCGGATGCCGGTAGCATCGATTTGGCGTCGGAAAATTATAGACAAAACTACAGTCGACGCGATCCAGACATCTGAGCAGTCGCTAAAACGCGCGTTTCCGATACCGCGTTCGAACGCAGAAAGTTGCGAATGATGCAACATGACGCGCGATTTTGATACCGCGATTGAACGCAGGAAGTCGCTATAACGCGATGCAGTCGCAAGATCGCCGATCGCCGATGCTAAAAGTAGCTAGTGTGCTGTGGCTCTTAAACATATCGATTGCAACAACGTTGTTACTTTAGAGCAAGAGCCCAGAGCCGCCAGACCTACGTCATTAGTGCAAAGCTGAAATTTTCAGGATTATTAGTACAATGTCTTGTTAAGATGTATGCGTAACCATTAGCTTGAAAGCTGGGCCGTTTCTGAGGTAGCGCGAAGTACAGATGGATAAAAACCTTACTTACCTACGTTAAAGGTGCAAAGCTAGTATTTACATATTTTTTCAAGAATTTTATTTAAAATTAAAATTCATTACTGCCAGACACTTTCCGTGGGCCATTAATTCTGCCAGACGTCTTGAAAGTTGTGAAAAAATTAGGTAAACTACGTTATAGTAGCAAACCTAATTTTTATACATATTATCTAAGATAGGTACTATTTACAGACCCTTTGTATGCGACCAGACCAATCCGAAGGGCCAATCATCCCCCCAGACACCTTTAAATATTTGTAGTACCTAATTAGGAAGCTGAAGTATATCATCTTTGGTATTATTTCAAGAATAGAATTGTAAAATATTAAATGGTTTTTACACGCTTTTTATTAGCTTCACCCGTATGTTTCTTTGTTTGTAACCAACTCCTTTGGGTGCGTCTTTTATATTGTGATTATATTTAGAGCTAAATAAACTCATATAGTTTCATGTTCGGTGTAAGATTAAATTGTTTTATTTTAAATCAATAATTTGGTTTTTGATTACAATAGTTAATTATTAAAAAATAAAAAAGTTTAATGGCAAACACTGATGTTGTATGTAAGTATGGCTTGAACACTGAATTGACAGGGCTCATCAGCGACGCACGAAGAGCAGGGCACGAGAACTTGTGCACCGTTAGTCACTTCGAGCAGTCCCCTCATGATTTTTGTCGGTTGAACTCCGCCCTAACGTGCGCCAGCCTACGTTCAAGCTTTGGCAAGAGAACTATTCAGCAGACTGGCCCGGCATCACATAATTAAGGCCAAGTGACTTATGTATATCAATCGAACGTAATGTTTGATAGAAACATACGTACTTACTTTATTTTCGATGTACCTCTTTGCTTAGCACTTTTTAGGCGCCGAGCTGAAATGTCAGGCTGGCCCGGCCCCTTATATTTCGAAAACTTCACAACATAAGGACATTGTGTTGGTACAGATCGAATGTACTCCTTATATTAAAAGCAAATGTTCCACCTTATTTATTTATAAAACCCAATATCATAGGCGATATCAACGACTTTTAGGGGCCAGACTGAAACTACTTCGTTACCTACTTTGAAACATCAAACCTACGAGTTTGTCAAGACTGGCCCGGCCCCGCTTAATTTGGTCACGAGATTTGGATCAATCGAATGTACTATTTGCTACAAAAATACGTAGGTACTTACTTACTTCGTTTTTAATGTACCTCTGATAAAAAAGTTAGGTATAGGAACTTCTAGTTATAGGTCAGCAAAGAGTCAGGCTGACTCGGCCTCCTAGTATTTCGAAGACTACACAACATGGACATTGTATTGCTACAGATCGAACAGTTTAGCAGTCAGGCAGCGGATAAAGCTTAGGAACAGTTCCTGACTACCGAACTGATGTTTCTGGGTGACTAGACTCTAGGCTAGGGTCGGGCTGTTCACACATTCGCGTTATGTCATCACGTATGGCCTCATCCAGCTGGCACTCAAGCCCACCCGGATACCAGACATACTAAGTCAAGTGTTTTTCTCCGGTGTTAGGCCGTCAAGGATCCTTCGACTTGTTCGACCACTAAGTTTGACAAAATCGTATGATGACCGGCTTGGCCAAGAACTGGCCGCATATTCTACGGGTAGCTGAAAGTTCCCGTGATTATGCATTCAGTATAACTTAATAACAGGTGTGACAATAATAATAATGATTTATTTTATCTCAAAAAGGTAGATATGTACATTGTTGAATTGACACACTGAAAATTAATATACAATACACCTTAGTGAGAACTGGAGCTTGTAGTAGGTTCAAAACCTGTCTGACAAATCTCCAGGACTCCATCTATTGTTGACATCTGCATTTGCTCAACTTGAAATAACAAATTGTATCACAAAAACTAAAAAAAAAAGTAAAAGAAACACACGTTTAATAATTAGCATACATGTTTGTGAGTGTGTGTGTGAGTATGTCTGTGTGTGTGTGTGTGTGTAAGTGTATTTGCGAGTGATTAAAAGTGTGTACATTGGGTGAAGTGTGAGTGACAGTATCTACTATAGAGCCAAGTATTTTTTCCGTTATTACTTCATAATCCAAATTGACCAACCAGGTTACAGTTTACATTCTATTTTAGTCATAGGGTACACATTCAAAATTTCGTTAACATAGGGTTAACAAAATTGTACAGATAGTTGTCAAGGTAGTAAAAATGTCGCTGAGCCAACGAGTTCTAACCGAGATCAACGGGCATACGGTGTGTTTTCGGCGTATCGAATCAAATTTGAAGGCTCTTAAGGAGTGAGAGAGTGAGTTATGAGATTAACGGTAAGGACGAACAATTTAGGGGCAGAGAGAACATTACAAGTTTTATAAAGGTCAGTGGTAGGAAAACGATATGGCAGCCTCCAGCCAACCTTTTAGTACTGCTCTTTGAGCAGGCTCGAGCCTTAAAAGATGGGTTTTGTTTGAACCTCCCCATGTGAGGTGATAATGCCTGTGATAGGAACGAGGAAGTGTTATTTTGTACCTACATCGAATTAACTTTTGCCGTAGGTATCTAGCACTATTATCTATAGATCCTAATAGATATAATCTAATATATAAAATACTCGTGTCACAGTTTTCGTTGCCATACTCCTCCGAAACGGCTTGACCGATCTTTATGAAACTTTATATGCATATTCAGTAGGTCTGAGAATCGGCCAACATCTATTTTTGATACCTCTAAAACGCGAGCGGAGCCGCGGGCATCAGCTAGTATATGTATATATTAGGTAGCACATTTTATTCCAATTTATTATTGTTAAAAGTAAATTACGATTGTGTTAGAAATGTAAAGGTTATTCTCATTGAAGACAACGAGTGGCTGAGGTTTTTAAAATAAAATGTAAATCGGATAGGGAAAAATTACGCAAATTAATTGACTATTGTATTATCTATTTGCAATAAACACGTACCTATCAAAATGAAACCTGCACTGATTTCAAGTTGTGCCACGTCCAAATTCATGTAGTAGAAACCTAGTTTCCGTGATGCGCGTACAAAATACTAACACACAGATAGACAAACAAGCAAGCAAAAAAACTTAGAAAAACCTTTTCTACGGTTGTCATAAAGACTCCCCATGTTATTGTTTATAATTATCTTCTATGTAGAAACATCAGCATGTACATTTCATTAAATGGGTAGAATTTGAGTTCCATATCTTACTTTCAAATTAACTGCTAATAGCAAATGGCGGTTCAGCATTGGTATGAAGGTAATAGTCCCCCGCGTCCTCCTTTTTTGCCTGTAATCCCATGTAGGTATAGTTTACTGTGCAATCACCGTTTTCAAATTTGTGCGAACTTTCACAAGGAAATGCTTTGAAAAGAGTTGCGCTGTTAATGGATTCATTAAAATAAAGGGTTGCACGTAAGTGACTGCAAGGACCTGTAAAGTTAAAAAAGTGTGTGGATATAATATAGGTAATTTATTACTAAAAAAAGATAGGAAACTTGCAATCGCTCGTGGCTTCGCCTACGGCTACGATAAAAGTAGCCTCTGTCCTTTCTCAGGCTCTAGACAGCAAAATCGGTTCAGTACTTAAAACGAACATTTGAGGGCTTAATATAAATCTAGTACACAAGTGTTAATTATATGTCTATAATTAAGTTCAATTCAGAACGAACAGCGCCGAATAACCTACGATTATATTTACCTACAATTGCGTCTCTATCGTGTAACTCTCATCTGTTGTGACGATATTACGGTTGTCTCCTCTTAAAATTAATTTAAATATTTATAAACTACTTTTTCTGTAGTATTTTACTTTAGTGAACAAATTACTTTCCAAATAAACATAAGTTAGTTGATAGTAGTACTTTAATTATATTATATTCTCGCATATCTAATTACGTTTTCGAAACCCCCACGGGAAGTGAGTCAGGCCTGATATTACTCAAAGATGTTGTATCACGCCGCCTTACTATAATGACTGTAGGTACTTTTACTACCTACATACGTACAACGCGAACAGATTAGTTCCTACCTAACACCTAAAACCTTTTATTCAGACATCCTTAACAGAACAATATCTTTTATACTACACCTGATCGGAACAGTAGTCAATATTCCCTGAAAATGAAAAGAGAAAGTTAGTCTTTTCCTTGACCTAAATAAGCGGGAGGAAAAACTGTATGAAAATCTATTTCTAACGTGTTTTAGCGGGAAAGAAAGTTGTATGAATTTTCATTTCTCATGTGTTATCTTATCTATGGCGCGCGCCTGTCAAGGAGTTTTCATATAATTTACTTAAGGAATCTCCGTGCCACTGACATCCTTTTGTGAAGAATAAAAAAAAACAAAAGAAGCGCGAAATATTTATAAATATTATATGTCAAATTCTAAGCTAAATTGTGTTTTACATGGTGTCTTACGTTTTGATTTTATTTTATAAATACTTTAAATGTTCTTTACAGGTGTAGTATAAAGCACTGTGTAGCACTCGGGTGAAAGTCCCATTCCTACCTCGGGAGTATTGTGGCCCTAGGCTGCGCCTTCGGGCCACAAACTGCTCCCTCGCTAGTAATCGGTTCCTTTCCTCCCTCGGTGAACAATGTACTATTACATGGATTAGAACATCGAGGTTTGTAATTAGAAGCCATTGCAGGTATCAAAAAATATAACAAAAAGCGGCCAAGTGAAGAGTTCCGTAGCAGCAAGTAACATCATATAAAAGTTGTTGTAGTTCTTTGTAACTTTCATCGATGTTTTAAAAATTGTGTTTTGATTGAAATAAATGTAAATTGCCGTTTATGATTTATGACGTATAAAAAAAACTACATAATAGATCTCGTTCAAACCAATTTTCGTTGGAAGTTTGCCTGGTAATGTATCTACATTCTTAAACGTCAAATTAAAAAGTCAAAACGGGCTTCTTATTTTGTGACGACTATAATATTATTAACAGAAAGTTTGTGAATATGTATGTATGTCTGTTCCTCTTTCACGCAAATACTACTAAACGGATTTGGATAAGCTTATCAGTAATATAGCTTATGTAATGTCAAGTTGGGTAACTTTGAATTTCCGTGTAACTTTGAATAAAACCTGTTCGAAGATTTATATATATTTTTTTAAACACTTTTTTGTATAATTACTTGAATAATTCTATGAAACGGACCGTTGAGATGTTCAAAGTATCAAATGTGTCTTAAAATTCACAGGTGTCAATAAGTTTTCAAAACTTTAGCGCCTTTTCTGCTCGAGGTGATCAACAAAAAAAAAGTGTGTGTGGTAGATATCTGAATTAAATATAGAAAAGGTATGTAAAACACTGTTTATTTTGTTTCTAGAGGTGATACATTTATTCAACTTGCCTTTTTTCTAATAATTTCGTGATTTTACAATGTCTATTTGCCCAAAATTGATTGTCTATCAGATCATTGTAAATTTATTTGAAATTGGTGTAACTTTGAACGATTCAATGTTACCTAATTGTCAGTTTTATTTTTATCAGTAACTCTAGTCTTGAGGGAAAAAAATGCTTATATGTGACAACCTCAGTGCTATTTCAACTAAAGCGTTACGCCTTTGTGAAGAACACAATATTGTGTTCGTATGTTTGATCCCAAATTCTACACACTTAATGCAGCCACTAGATGTAGGGTATTTTTCTTCTGTCAAGAGCAAATAGAGGAAAGTACTAGACAACTACCGTCAAACAAGTAGAGGCAAGAAGATCATGGCACTACCTAAATCTTTGTTTGCCCAGCTTTTGCAAAAGGCACTAGAAATGGAAGAGCTCACTCGTGTGGAGAACATAAAACATTAAGGCAGGATTTCGAAGCTGTGGCTTGTTCCCATTTTATCAAAGGAAACCGTACTAAATGAATTGCTTAAAAACACTTCGGAAGTTGAAGTACGAAAATCTACGGTGCGTTGTAAAGAAGGAGAACATATTATCTCTACTAAAAGAACATCAATTACCAAGAAGGGATGGAAAGTTTTTCATAGATGATGATATTTTGTTCATGGAATGGGGTGAATGATTTTTTCAATTACATATTGCTCACCTGTAACCTTTGATCTCATCAGTTTTTATTGATCTCATTTGATAGATAAATAAGTGAATAATTTTATGTAGCTCTTTGATTCTTAATAAATATATCATATATTATTAAAAAAAAAACATGTGTTTCTGTTAAACTGTTTCCACCTATTCAGAGTAAATATTTGGAGAATGGCATCCCCAGTGAGGGGTTACTCGATGCCTTTGACACACACTTTATTTCGACACATCTATATATATTTTGTTCTCAATAAAAGTTTAATGTTACCCAAATCAAATAATTAGTGAATTATGGAGGATTTTCATTGTCCCAGATAACTCAATTCAAAGTTACCCGAAAGTCGTTGTAACTTTGAATGGCCACTTAAACATCAATTTCTAAACGTTTTCTGTATTAATACATCATATTGGATGGATAATTCAAAATATGGGTATGAAAGAACACTCACCATACAGAATAAAATAGTACAACCAATACATATTTTTTTCAGTGTACTTAAAAATCTGCGAAAAGTGTTCAAAGTTACCCAACTTGACTGTATCAGAATAAATATAAATTAACCAGTTTTTTACTAAATGCATATCAAATTATATAGGTACATATATCAAAAAAAATAGTTTTTAAATGTTCTGTGTCTGTGTTCGTTCGTCTGTCTGTTTATTCCGGCTAATCTAACTAACTGCTGGACCGATTTTGTCGGAACTATAACTGGTATATGGCTGGTGACATAAGGAGTAATTTAGGTTAATATTTTTTCTGACCAGCTCCACTCCACAGCGCAGCGTTAACAAAACACTGCGGGACTCAGCTACTCCAATAAATACTTAGTCTCATAATATTTATGTTCGGGACATGTCAATTTATGGTTTTCGGATTACCGGTTGATAGGAAACAGACAAAAAATTACCAAAAGTTACTATGCTCTGATTACAGCCGGGTTGAGGTGAACCTCCGCCATTTGGATAAAAGTCGGCATGACCTTGACTCCTGTAATACCCATATACTCCACCATCAGTATGAATGATATCAACGAATTCAGCGTCAGTTTTGTCCAAACGGCAACGTTTAGGCATCATTGGCAGTTCAAACAAAGGTCGTGCCGGGTCCATACCTTAACAGAAGGATTACATTATTCTAACAGTTAACACTTATTTGGATGTCGTCTTATAGAGAAGCCGACACAATAAGAAGCCGCCTGCGGCGTACACCCTCATTCAAGTAAGTAATATACACCCTCGTCTGTTATTTATTTATTAATAATAAGAGTGATATAAATTATAAATAATTTTCACATAGTCCTATTGCCTAATTAAGTTAAGTATAAGTTGCTTAATTAAATATTTATATGTATATGCTGATGTCCGCGGCTCCGCTCGCGTTCAATTTCATACAAATCGGTCTTTCGGAGGAGTTAGGTAATAAACGACACGAAAATTTTACAAATTAGATATTTTCCCAAATATAAGATTAATCTAGATCGATTTTTACCCCCAAAAACTCACAAATATCAAAGTTCAGCGTAATCTTTTATATATTTTAAATTAGTTTAGTATTGGTAGTAGTCCAGTCTTTATAGGGTTTGACCTCGGAAAATCGACACACCCAGTATAAACCACGTAAAAAAATGTATTATGGCATCCTAAATCTGTTCTCAAAATTCACATGTAATTGGGATGGTAGCAAGTTTTAAAGTCAGGGGCCAAAAGTAGTTTTTATATTTTTTCCAAATATCTCGATTTCTACGGGTTTTACGCTATTTTTATATTTCAATCAATATTGTCGAGAATTAAATTCTCTACAACGTGTTAATATACTGGGTACGTCGATTTTCGAGATATTCACCTAATTTAGCCTAAGATTATATATTTGGACCATATGTACGGCATTGTTTAGTAATAGTAGTGCTTATTCGGCTTTAGTCTTTGGCTTTACAGCAATAGATCTTGTGGGTTTCTGCATTTATGTAAGTCTACATGGCATTGGGACTTCATTCGATCCTTAGCAAGTACATTTTTGTGGTGAGTAATTTTTGTCATGTATGATATTGATAACATACTGACTCTTATTTCCGATTCCGGAAGAAAAATAAGAATTAAGACGAGCCCTTCCCCCTGTTTAATATTTATTACGTAAGAATCTAAAGTGTAAAGTTTGGCTAGTTTCCTTCGGCTAGTTTTGATGTAAATTTTTAAAAGGACCACAAATAAAGATTTTTGCTTATTTTATATGAATAAAGCACTCTCAAAAATAATACAAAATATTTCATTATCCATAAGATGCTATTAGGAAGTTAATATTTATATTAATTAAATATTTTTAATATAAAATTTATATATTAAATATAACTTACGTGTAAAAAAATAATATGAATAGTGCTCACCTGTAATTCTACCTAAGGAATAGTTGAATGAATGGGCGGTATGTGCCATAACATGTGCTCCTAAGCTATGTCCCAATAAATGCATCGAACTACCGTCAATATCATATGCTTTCGCTATGGAATCCAGTAACCTTGCTGTTTTCTTTCCGACATATCTGGTACTAAAAGCTGCCCATGGGTATATTATATTCTTGGATAGTTCATTCCAGTCTATGACAATAACGTTATAATCATTGATAGATTTCAAAAATTCATTTTTCATGGCTTGCAGCCATGTTTCATTCATTGTAGATAACCATCCATGAGTTATAACTTTAATCGAATTAGAGGAATTGAAGTATTGGCTGGTAAATAATTCTTCACTGTCATTGGGGACATGTAATTCTTCTGGTTCAGCATTAAGTCTAACAGAAAGTTTAATTAAAATTTCACATTGTACTGTTATGAGTTTATGAGACATCAATTCAAGTATAGGTACCTACCTGGTATATAAGTAGTAGTAAGCATCACCAAATACCAAACCACTCGTGTCGTTGGGTATTGCAGAGAAGTTCATAATGTGGATTCCACTCTTATCTTGGTAAAGTAGCCATTCGTCTCCGTACCCTGGACCATATTCAGTCTCATTTGGAATGGCGATTACACAAAGAGCTGTAATTATCATATGTAATGTGTACCATACATACGTACCATATGTGGTTCATGTTAAAGATAATTTTAATAGTCTTCATAATGTTATTATTACCTACTATAAAGACGAAAAACACGGTTATATGCGACATAATTGCATTGAAGTATAATTCTTTTCTTTACAAAGCCTTTTCGCTCCAGTGCTCACCGATCTGTTTTGTATACCATAAGACTTGTATGGTGACAAATTAAAACTTCTTATCTCTGTCTGGTAACTTTCCCGATAGTGAAATAAGTACATTATGTGTACGGCCTTAACCGAGTTCCACAATGATACTGTTTTCCAACTTACAGAACTTTTTTTTTTTTTTTTACGTGTGGAAATCCCCGCGAACCGTCACCCCTTCGGGGGTTACGGCGGGGTGGTGTGTCGGACTCGAACCGACTAAAACCACACGGTGTGACCCTCTCTGCGCCTTTGTATTGGAAGGAGTCCAGGGAGGGGATTTCCTTCTGGACTCCAACCGGCGCCTGCCCGCACTGTTGCGGGCACCTACTCCAGTTTCGACTCTCTAATTGTGCAACGTCCGGTCACACGCGGACGCCGCCCATTCGCGGTTGGCCTCTACTGCGGACGGACGGGAAACCCGTCCCGCCCATCCGCGGCCACTCTCAGGGCGGCATGAGACGCAGGTATGCGCGCCTCCGCCGCCCGGGGCGCCGGCGGCGGATCGGGTCCGATTGGGTGGCATCCTCCCGGGCCTTCTCCGCCACCTCCTTCTGCAAGATTACGTCCTCGCAGAAGGTTGCGACCGCGGTAAAACAACTGTCGCTGCCGGCCATCGATCTTATGACGGCCGGCAGCGAGAGATCCCCTCCGATGACTGCAGTGAGGACCCGGCGCTGCGCCGCCCAAGCGGGGCAGACCGCCAGCGTGTGCTGGGCCGTGTCCTCACTGCAGTCGCAGTGATGGCAGGCGGGACTCGGTTCCCTCCTAGCGACCGAGTGCAGGTACTTTCCGAAGCAACCGTGCCCGGAAAGTACCTGCGTCAGCCGGAAGGAAAGGGTCCCGTGCTGCCGCCCTGCCCACTCCGCGATGACCGGCTGAAGAGCCTCCACGGCGGCGAAGCCAGCGCGTGGGGTCTCCAGCCGGAACGACCATCTCTGCATGGTGGCTCGGCGAGCAGCTTCGCGCCACTCGCGCACGTCCTCGGGCGGAGGGCGAAATCCGCTCTCCGCCCGGAAGTCAGCCACTCGCCGATAAACTTCGGCGAGCACTTCCAACTTACATTAACCTTTAAAATTTGCATTTCTTAATAAAAGGAATTATGTTTTTGAAATATAAAAAGAGCACGATAGGATAGTAAGGAAGTAGGTACATTACCATACCTTTAAATTACCTACAGACAACCGGTCACCACGGTTAGTGTAAACTGGATGAAATGATGTTACACTTTACGTGTAGGGGAGGTACCCCAAAGAAAAATATTTTTCGTGATTTTATTGTACCACTTTGTTGACGTGCTAGAAACACATATTCATGCAAAGTTTCACCTTAGCACTAACCGTTTAAGCTGGAAACTTAATATCGGACGCGGCTGACGGACGCGGTTGACAGCCGCGACTGATAAGTGTGCACAGTCTCGTCAGTCGGTCTTGTACCAGATTTCTGTCGGACGTAAAACATTTGCCGTTTTAAGTATAACCACATAAGACATCATAATTTACTTATTTGTGATTTTGATTGATTATCCCATAAAAAATAGTTTCGTTTATGCGGCGTGTACTTTACATGACGTCTTATTTTAGTGCGATACTTTTATTGCATAAGAAACACGCTACACTTAGATTTGACATATCGAAAAATGAACTGTAAACCAACAACATTAAAATATAATTAAATTCCAAAAACAAATCTTTAGTTTAGGTTGGTTTAGCGATTTTAACAACAGAACCCCGGCCATTGTCTAGTTTTTCACTATACAAAGTTAAAGTAGAACTCAATAATGCAGATGATGATGCATCTTAATAGGTAGGTAACTAAAGTGTGGGCCTGTGTGGGTCACCATGCTCTTCTGTCTACATTCTTACCTAATGAGTATGTTGTCTCTTGGAATCTACTCATGCTTTCCATCAGGCAAAATAATCACTTGGGCAGGCTAAATTTTAATTAGTGATAGTCCCTACATAGTATTAAATGAGTACGCTTCCCTTTTGCTCGGGTCGCTAGTATTATTAAAGCATCTAGGATAGAAGGTATTTGTTTTTATATTTAATTTCATAAAGTAGGGAGAAGGTCATTTGGAGAGAAATCACCGTCATTAACAATCTTAAAGCCCACTGTTTTACATAAGCTTCTCCTTAGTAGAACAAACGTTTGGCTTTCAATACCACGCTGGACAAACGAGCTGGTACCTATATGGGTTGTTACAAGTTTTCCCATTTTGTAATGCTGTTGCTGTCCTGCGAAGTTTACTCCCTTAGTTACTTCTTAAGACAGTTACGGGAGGGATAAGGGTAGTGGCACTCTGCATTCTGAATCCGCCACCAGACGAACTATTTGGAGAAATAATACAACCCATTTAATCATAGCAACGTTATTGTATTTTTGAATTGAATCCTTTTTGTGCTTACACAGTAAACACATGATCTCAACACTTATAACTAAAAATATTCTAAAAATGATAATGGATATTTTACTCGAGTTACAAAAATGTTTGCTTGTGCATATTTCGTTTTCAATCGAGGCAAACTTATTGTGGAATTATTGAAGTAACAATTAAAGTGCTCACACTAACATGATATTTGGAATATTCTCGTATATTATATTATCACTTATTGTGCTGAGATATTGTGCATTATGCCTTAACATTTTAAGATTTGGGTGCCCTGTTTCACCGCGTTACTTTCTGCCAATGTGCAACTTTCTTTATTTACTTTCCTTTATACAAACTGATAAATACGATTAATTTATATTAATCTTAAATATTGCTATCTTTTTCATTTTAGTCTAGAAATGTTCGAATGATTTTCGGGCTATTTAAATTAGCAATGTTAAATCTTAGTCTTGACTTAGGTATACCAAATAAATTGAAGTAATATTGACCTTCAAAGATACTGAGTACTAAGATAGTCCCTGGCCTGCGTCAGCGTGTATCTGCCATCGAATAAATAAAAGACTAACGTGTATACAGTACACAGTAGAAAAAGTAATAGGGTGTATACAAATAAAATTATTTGAAAACATTAATAAGTAAAGGAAAGATAATTTTATAATGGAAAAGACTAGATATCACATGATTTGAGCTATATGTATATATTACTTTTGATTCTTACTCTTGTAAGTACAATTATAATAAATTTGTCAAAACAATACCTAAGTAAATACGCTGTGAACAGTTCACGTTAATTGAATTTTAAGTCTTGGTGGTTGTTACATTGATTGTATTATATAATTTGAGATAACGAGTGATTTAGGCATTATAATATAAAACCTAAGCATGCTACTCGATTGTAGTCGCTTCGTGCATAGATCTACGTATTGTGTGCGATATTATCTGTGGTCGCTTTATATCACTCGCTGAATGGCACCAAACCAATAAAATATATTTACATTTCTTTATCACATTTTATAAGATGAAATATCAAAAACGGAACTATTATTTGACGTCGTTTCGTGATATGCCCGCCACAGTAGAAGTCACTAATAAAAAACATGAGTTAGGTGGATACTCGTGTCATTGTTCGGATACAGTAACTAACTTTTTCTCGTTAACAAATTGCAAAACAATAAATTCTATACCGAAGCATAAACTCGCAATAAACGATCGTGTTTAAGAAATATACAGATATTATTTTTACAGTTGGTCAGTCGAAAATATTGAGCATATATAGGTACATACACAATAATTAGTTTTTTTTAAACATATTACAATTTATTCATATTGAACAGTGGATAATTTATTGCACAATTGTCGATCCTAATATTCTATGCTATGACAGTAGGTAGGTACTAAGAGAACAAGTAAACAAACAAAACAAAGGGTGTATTGTGTAGTCGTGCATAGCTTAATTCTAGGTCATCAGCAATGCCCTATTGACGCGCCTTTTCGCTGTCTTTCACGTATTTTTACACAGTACAGGTGAACGAAGTATGCGGTTTGAGCGGAGTGCCAACCCTCTTTCGCTTATTCCTAATTTGTGAACAGAGTTTACAACAGACAACAATAATCCGGTCTTTAAAGCAATTACAAGTTTTTTTGAGACAAACAAAATTTAAAAAATAAATAAAAACAGAAACGTACTTTAAAACTTATATATATTAAAAAATTTCATTTTTATCATGTACTTACGTTTATTTATGCCATTTTTGTAATGAAAATTATACTTTAATTAGATCTCCAACTAATTAATATGTTCAGTTTTACTCCTCAGTGTGTGTGATTGTCCTAAGAAAGGAACCGGCTTTGAATAAAATGATTCATATTAAGTATTTGAGTAAATATAAGTAAGGGGGAGTGCTACCGACTCGGGCTGGGGCCGTAGGGCAGGTGAGTGACACTCAGCTCCAAAGGCACGTGTCCACTTGACGCACTCGTGCCATTCTCCTTCGCTTAAGACGCTTCCATGCACGCACATAAATAACTACACCTTATCATACCTACCTATCTATTTTTATGAGTAATTTATTCAATTTCTTTAAAGCGTACATTTTTATACTTATTTTTAGGAGGTCCTTATCTCGATATCCGAATAAAAAAGATTAAGTTACAAACAATAAGTACAAAAAGTGCGACGTGCATGCAAGGAAATATCTAAAAACGCGTTTGACACAATAAATAAACCTAAAACGAACATAACACTAAACAGTCTTCATTATGACTGGTCAACTATATAGGTGGGATTGCTCAAGGAACTGATCGCTCGTTTATTAATATCAAATAACAGTATATTGAAGCCCGTCCGGGACTCTGATACGAAAGCAACACTCTTTGATAATGTTCACAGAGGATAGATGGATGACGATACAAAAGAACAGAGTGGCTTTCGGCGACAAACTTGGCGTATCGACACGTCTTCGCTCAAGGTCGCATCGCCTCGCGCATCAGGACTCACTCACACAAACACAAGTGCTCCATACAAGAGGATCCTTAAATATAAACGTGGGAAGTTGTTAGCTCGGCAGTGTCCAATGGCGACAATCCCCAGTGCCTCACCAGCACTGGCGGAAAGGTCTTAAGAACCTCAATCATACCACACCACACCTAAATAAATAAATGTATATAATATCTAATATGTTTTTACATATGTACACTTGTTCCTTTTAAAGTATTGTAACTATATAAATAAAACAAATAAAATAAATTTGTACTTGTAAAATAATTAATCATCTATTTAAAAATATCAAACAAAACTGAGTTAATATGTTTTGTATCAATCTAAATTATTTCTAAAGTCTACTTAATGATTATTTTGTTGTATAATTATAAAGGAGTTCGCGGCATCGATGGTCGAGGGTGCGGCTGGCACTGGCTGCTTATGCGTTGCTGCATCGTAGACTGTGCTACGAAACGTTCTAGTTAACATTATTAACTGAATAAAATTTAATATATATATAAATATGTAACTCGCCTTAATCACGTGACATAAATACGAATGGCACGCGTCGAGAGGTGAGGGCCATGCAATGCAAGGCTCACCCCCGACCACCAGCCGCGGGCCTCTTTTAATAAATCGTTATTCGTAATTAGTTACAATAATAACTACAATATAATGTTGGTATGAGCGGTTTCGTGGATGCTCCCCACTCATACCTAAAGCGTTAAAGTGAACGTCTCTCGCACTGACTGTTCGCCGAACATCTTGTCCTAGTTATTATAACAACAATACTTTCATTTGTATATGGCACATTATATGCGTGCTGCATCAGGTGTGCTAGCACGGGCATTACATATAAAAAAAAAGAAGTGCCTTCGGTGCTAATTGTAACGTACAAACCGAGTGAAACCGGAGCGTTAATGAGACTACAAAGAACGTTTTAATTGACATTTATTAGAAAGGAGAACAGGCAGTACGAGCATAAACGCCACAGCATCCACTTTTATACGTACATTATTACAGTCGCAAATATCCGTGGGCGACTTGAGTCATGGTTTCTAAATATCTATCTATTTAATAGTAATGGTTACCGGCGGCGTGGTCTAAACGCCAGTCACCTGGTGGGATCTTTTAAACACTACATAAACAGTGAACGTACCAACTCATATCTACTTCCGATTTACCCTCATATTCTGCATTATAGGTATGTGCAAAGTAAATGCTAGCGATTGTCACCGTCGCTCGTATGTGATCGATGAGGAATAATCGCCAGCAAGCTACACTACGTGTTTTATTGAACAAAAACGGAAGTATTTTGCGATTTAGACTACATTTTGTCTGATCTATGAGAAAGAGATCAAGTGTTAATTTATGAAATCGAAGGAATCGGTGGGAAGCAAAGTGACTCGCCATTAAATTATTGAACGGTCAACAGACAGTTTCAGCGGGCGTCGGCGGAGAGTGGGGCAATGCAGCCAACGGGGACAGTACAGACAGTGGAGACAACGAAGACAACGGGGATAAAGGAGGCGGTGCGCTCAACGGTTCCGGTGAACGCCGTCGCAACGCCTGGCGCTTGCGAAACTCGAGGAATTCTTCTTTCATGGCACGCACGCGCGCCTCCACGTCGTCGCGCGATGACCGCGCACGAGTCCTCTCCGGTGTAGACGGCGTAGGAGTGCGCGTCGCACGGTCCCACTCGTAGTGCACATCCACCGAGCCTGCGTCTCCCACTTCACCGGAACCGGGCCGAGGAGGTGGCGCTGGCGGCGGCGGTCGATAAGGCGGTGGCCGCCACTCCGCCAGGCTGCCCGTCCGGCTGCTACGGTTGTGCTGAGATGATGCGTTCTTGCTGCCGAAGCCGCTAGACGAAGAGCGACTCTCAGGCGATGCCTCGTGTGGAGGCGGTGGCAGCTCAGACACGGGACGAGAACGCGCGTGCCGCGGTGCCGGCCGCACGCGCGCTCTCCCTACACCGCCTACCACCGCACCCTGGCGTAACGACCTTAGCCGGAATGGTGACGGGGGAGTTGGAAAGGAGCCGTCAGCGGAACTAGGGAAGGGAACGGAACTAAGGTCAGATACATGCAGTGGCGACCAGGGAGTCCATGCGGCGGCCCAGGGTGGCCAGGGCGGCCAGGGTGGCCAGTGAAGCGCCAGTGTGGGCGACGAAGCGCGGAACAGCGGCGGGGCTGCGGCAGGGCGTAGAGGCGCACGTACGCGCGGAAGGAACCCGCCATCGTCCGATGATGAGGGCGCAGGTGACGGTGAAACTGGCACGACAAAGGCGCGCGTGGCACCCACGGCTCGCACGGGCACCCAGTAGCGCGCTTCGCCACCGCATCGGGAAGCCGGCCAAACCCAGTTAGCAGTGAATCGCAGGCACTCGACTATACTCGATATTCCGCGTTCTCTAAATCTGTGTACAGACAGTATCCATGTTAACCAATTGATGTTCGTAACGTTCACACGACGTCTGGAAAAAAATATTAAATCGTATGCGAAAACTCTATCTAACCTGGCTGGTCTGTATTTTGTCAATTCAGGCAATTTTTTTTGACTAGCTTTGCTTCGCGGCGTCTCTCTCTATTCAAAACAATAACCGCGGGCAACCCGCGGTACGCAGCTACCAAATAAGATGGGTCACTTCATGCAACGATATACGTGACAACAAATCTTATTGAATCGAATTTGATGAGATAGTAAGTAGGTATATGAAAACTAACCTGATTTCCTGTTTAAGCAGCGTGAATATATTACATGTATGTTAGAGTTTTTCAAATAATTGAAAACAGTAAATAAATATGAACATTTTAGTATAAATATCGAGATGAATTAGTACTCACTTTTTAAAAGGCACTTGAGTGCTATCGGCGGCGCGTAGATCTGTGAGTCGCGCGGCTACCATGTTGTATGCTGCAAGCGAATTATTTCTGAACATTAAGGTAGTGAAGACTGCACTCTCCCCGTCCTGCCCTTAGGCCGCCGTCCGCCACCACGTTTATACTACGTACACCAACACCCACCATATTGTCAACGAATAACGCAACATACACTGGACTTGATGATACCGTAGCTAGCACACTCAGATTACGAACTAAAACCTCTAATCTGAGGAAGCACAAACGAAGCTCTATACGGGTATATATGTCTTACGACGCTCTCTCCCTTAAGTTTTGTGTCGGCCTATTTAATGTAGTAATTCAAAATATATTACAAAAGAGTAAAGTAATTTGCAAAGAGCTTGAAGTTGTAATGTAACTGAAACAACGTTCGTTACAAACGCCATTGAGGATATTCTTGATTATTTGTAAACAAGCTGACCCACGAAACCTCGTCTGCATCTCATAGTCTAGATGGTATACAGCGTGAACTAATTTGTTTATTTAAAAAAAGTTATAATGAGGTAGGTAACCTTAAAAGATAGACACAGTCATGTTGTCGTAAGTTTTGTTCAGAACTCTTCATTTGGAACAATGTAATCCCTAAGTTTATCACGATCAATATACAAACAAACTCTTCATATTTATAATATTATTAGTATAGTAAAGATATTAGTTAAGTCTTGTTAAAACTGATGAAATATCCTAGAACATAGTGTCAACATGTCTTCGACTTACATTGTAAGGAATTTTGTACTACTACAGGCTTTTTTACAGCTATACTGACACAATTTATAATTTTCATTAAATAAATGATTCAATTATTTCTGTAAGTGTTTTATTTAAGTATCACTATAATTATTGCAATTTGGAATCTACCTATAGGTATTTCCTAAGAATTTTACTGCACTATTTTGAGCATCGTAAGAAATATATATAATATTCATTTACACATAATTTCCAGTGCGCGTATTACAACTAAATGTATTTTATGACATGACGGTGATAAAATGGAAACTTAAACATATCCAAGCATGCATTACTTGACAAAATTATTTTTTATATTTAAAAAGCTTATTAACGTATCAAATAGTTTTTATATTAAATGTTATGATGAATTGAGGTGAAAATTAAACAATAATACTAAAAGATATGGTCATACATACCACAATAACATCAGTTGTGATTAACCTAAGGTTAATCACGAATGATGTTGTCTTGTTTTTCTTCCTAGCCTTTATTTTCAATATTATTTGAGGTCGGCTACTAATAAGTTCCTTAATCAACAAGTAAATCAATAAATAAATACTTAATGGGGAACATAAACAGAGTGGAACATAAAAATTGCAGCTGCACCTTAAACCTCATTAGCATTAGTTTCCAAGTTACACATAGCTCATGCAAACAACTGACATGTACAACGATGATGAGTAGCAGAAATATACATTTAAGGTGATATTACGTGAACTGAAGAGCATGTAAATAGCCGACAATATGGTAAGTTATGCTGAAGGTTTTTTAATTATCTACTTGAGAGATAATGCTTTTATCTTTTTCAACCATTCCATGAGCTGTGTTGCGGTTATCAAATTTCAGAGCGACTAGTTTATTATGTAACTGTCAGTCTATGCAAAGTTGTGACTTACATTTGCTAATTTTGTTTTATCTGAAAATGTTATAGGCAGCCTTTGTGGTTATCGTAATTCCAAGTCTTAATTTATCATATCAATTCTTAGCAGTACGTATTCCTTGGCTTTGTTTTATTTAGTTTCTGGCAACCAAGTCACACGACAGAGGGTATTCAAAATTGTGACTTAGTAGGAATGTTAATAATTTTAAACTTTAATGACACATTTCTACGTTCGGAAATCGTAGCTGTACTGTCAAGATATTATTATATATTACTATGTAAAGTTATCGGCAGAGTTACATAATAATCTAGTGCTTAGATACGTTGTCGCGGGAGGGAAGGGAGTCACTTGTTAAGGCGGCGGACAAGCGGCCGCTGGTATGAAGTGATGCTCACCTTTCTCTTGCTTACGCCGTTTTCGTTTGTTGCAGATCTTGACCGCGCACACGGACAGTATAATGGCCACTATAAAGAACAAAATTCCGCCAACCACGCCCGCCGTGATGGCTTTATGTTTCACTCTCGCCGGCACAGGGAACTTCACCTCTTCCGAACTCTCATAGCTGGTTGCCGAGTTGGCCAACACTCTGAAGTAGTATGTACGACCACCGACTAGGTTCTTCACTGAAAATATGCATACACACATACAATTTAAGTATAAGTAAAACAACAAGGATAACTGCAGAAGGCAATATTTGGCGAATAGTTTAAACAAATGACGTAAAGAGTTGTATATGATATGATGTCAGTGGACTAGTATTTAGTTAGTTACCGAGGTAGCTGGTCTCCTCAGGACGGATCTGGCCGCGGTTCAGCGTCTTCCATTGCGCGTCGGTGCGGTACTTGATGGTGTAATATTGCACGAGAGCGGCGCGCTCCAGCGGGGCCTGCCACGTAATCAGGAACCCATTGTGTACCTCCGTCACTGTCAGGTTCCGCGGCGGACCCGACTTTGGGCCTGCACACACAATACGCCGGGTTAATGACTATTTTTAACGAAAACTAAATAAAATATAAATAATATTTTGTAAGAGTACTGAAAATCATGAATTTATTCTAATAAAGGAATAATTCTCTTAAACGAGTACTCTTTCAAAATTGGAAGCGAGAAGTTAACTAAAATAATAAAATATACAATAAATAATAATCCTCAGTGAAATATTAAATACGTGTGACATACAAATCCATTTTGTGGCATTAAAAATTCACTCAAATAATTTAAAAACAAAATTAATGTAAGCATGCGTATCGCATTAAGCATGACACGTTAGTACTAACTACTAATAGTTTCACTAAAAGCAGGTAACTAAAAGAGATTAAAGAAGATAGGTTAATTGTGCAATATTTGTATACCAGAGCCTTCGGGTGCGTTTTGAAATATCTTTTCGTCTACGGGCCCGGCCGGAGTGGGTGCCGCCTTCGGTTTGGCGCCTACATCTACAAAAGCAATACCAAGTTAGTTTCACCTACCGATCCTCGTCAGTCGTCATCTTTGTTCCTCATTGGATCATTAGTAACATTGAATACTGGGTCTGGCCAAAAACTGTGAAGCATTTCTTGTCAAAAGTTATCATGTCTTGTACCCGGGTGCAACGTATATACCCCAACTTCGCTACTGAATGTTCAAAGAGTTATGTACATAATATCATGTCTATCTACTTGTACATTCCTCAAGTTTGTTACAAACGTATAATGAGTATTTAAATGTTAGACCATCACCGAAACAGAAAGTGGAGTAAAAATAGATTGTCACTTACCTAGAGTCCTGATAGTGATGGCTTTACTCATCATTCCTTCTCCTATCGTATTTTTGCTGTTTACTTGAAACTCGTATGTGGTTCCCGGTTGAAGGCGATTTATAGTGACCTATTACAAAACGTCATTATTAGATTATAATAGATGATGTGCCAATGAAAAGTATATTGAAGTGTAAATAAATATTTCGGACATCTTACACACAACGTTATCTAGTCCCAAACAAGCAGAGCTTGTATTATGGGTACTAAACAACTGATATAAATACTCATGTTTTTACTGTAAACGGGACTTATTCGCGAGTGTGGGAAAATAGAAGGTATCGTAACCTTTAAAGTGTTATCGCGAATAAGTCCCGTTTACAGTAAAAACATGAGTATGTGTAAAAGTCGCGAAAGTTTAAAAACAGTAACTGATATAAATACATAAACATACTTTTCTTTGTAAATAAATACATATTATACATACAACACCCAGACTCCGAAAGAAATATTTGTGGATCACACAAATATTTAGTCCGACCCGGGAATCGAACCCGAGACCTCTTGCAGCAGCCGCATACGCTAAACACTAAACCAACAAATAGTGTGGAGTAACGAGTAAAGTACTTACAAAAGTAGCACCGGAGGGTGTGACGGGCACCTTGGTCCACTCGGAGAAGCCCGCTTCTCTGTACCAGATTGTGTAGTCCTGCTTGTAGTCGGGACCTCCCGCGTAACCAGGTTGCCAGCGTAACGTCACTTGGAACTCGGTCGCCGTGCCAGACACATTGTATGGGGCATGGGGTTGTGTGCCTTCTATTACTAATTGAGTGTCCGCGACTATTGTTGCTACCTATAATAACATTAAATTCGAATTTGAATCTATTTCTAAGAATATTGATTGAAGAACTAGGTTCAACAATTTACACAGATTAATCAACTAATTAAACACAGTATTTTTTTTGTGTGTTCATTAGGGTTTAACGGGTCTGATTGGGTTATCGATAAGTTTACAAAGAACATATTGATTATATTTTGACGTTAAAACTGCGGTTTGATACCTCGTTGGAGGCGACACACTGGTAGATTCCAAAGTCCTGGCGTCGTAATGTGTCGATGGTGATGTTTCCGCCGAGCGCGCGCACGCGGCTCTTCTGCAACGGCAGACCGTCCCTCCGCCGCCACGTCACCGACGGTCTTTGCGTGCCCTCTGCCTCCTGCGCTTCGCAGTGCATCTCCACCGACTCGCCCACCTGTACAATATCAAGGTTCAAACCCTCACGCCAAAAGATAGTATACACCAATACAAAAGCTCCAAGTTTTTATGAACAAAAGTTTGTCAATGTTTCAAAAAGGAATATCTGGCAACTATTCTGTATCTTAAATTGATTGGGAACCATGGTGATTGTAGTCCGTTATACAAATTGAGGTAACTTCATGTTTATTCCATAATAACAAATTTAACAATAAATAAGAATATCCATTTTACCCATTTTCATCCAAAAATTGGCATTTCAAAGTTAGAAAGATAGTTATATTGGAAATGACTTAACTCAATTAATCATATTAAAAAGTAGCTCACCTTTCTTTGGTACAAGGGTTCTGGTTCAACGGTGAACACGGGGGGTTTACGAACTAAAACTTCCATTGGTCCTGAAATAACACTGTGATTACAAAGTTTTCGAAATGGTAGGTTGACTGTACTGATGGCGCGTAGTGTGGTGGACTTTCGAGTTATCTGTGTATACAAGTAAGTGAGTGTAAAGCAATGCGTATTTAATTATGTTAGTGCCAATATATACATCAATTTATTGTTCTTTAAAAGAAGTGATGTCAATCTATGTAATAACAGCCTTTAGAAAAAGTCTTCCTTCTCAGAAATGATGTTTAAGCCTAGTGTACCATATTGGTAGAACGGATTGGTAAGTTTAACGAATTTTTATATCAAGTTTTTTTTGTCTTTGTGCAGTGTTGTTATCCTGTGTACTTTGCTTGGATGAGTAGGTTTAATCCACAAACAACTACTTTTTACTCTCTTTAGAAATTAATATTTTCAATTGTACCTGAAGAGCCTTGCGTTCCTTGTGCGTTATAAGGCGTGCACGTGTATCTGCCCTGATGGTTCTGATTGACTCGCGTGAACAGCAGGGATCCATTGTTCATGATAACAATGTCTTTCGTTTGATACGGCTCCAGCAGGCGCTTGTCCTTGGTCCAGGTCACATATTGGAGGGGAGGGTTTGCTTTTATGTAACATTGTACGACCCCTGCCAAACGGAACGGTAGATACTGCACGGTAGGTGTGAAGGTTACTTTGGCTGGATCTAGAAAAAAAATAGCTCATCTAATTGGTTGTCTAATTCTGGTAAATATTCAAACAAACTATTGGTAAATTAATGTAGATTGAGTGGAGAAAGATATATGCTGTTTCTTATTTTAAGTTCAGTAAACGACGGTGCATATAATATAATAGTTATTGAGAGAGTGATTTCGATATGAGTATCCAATATATTAGTTAATATCGTGAATCTATTCTTGATGCAAGTATTAATCTTAATTCAATAAACTAAAAGGGATACGTTTGACGGGAATAAAATATAAAAGGATTAGATGTGTGCTTACATTCAACATTCAAATATGCAGAAGCACTCTGCGGATCACCGATTCCATTGGACACCTCGCAGAGGTACTGTCCCGAGTCATCTGCGGCAACAGGGTTTATTACTAAAGCACCGTCTCGTCGTATGGTAACTCGCGTTTCCAGTGCAGCCACTTCAGCGACTGGCGCTCCCTCGCGGAACCACTTAACAGTTACATTGCCTGGCAGAGCCTTCGCCTCGCACGAGAACTGCACTTTTTCCCCTTCTAGCTTTGTCTGATTTGTCGGTGGCATCTGAAATATACATATGTATTTATTTCTTATTTGTTTGTTTACAACTGATAAACTTTTATAATAACAACTGACGAACATGAATTATTTAAAATATAATATGCTAAAGAAAAACTTGATATTTCAAGTTTTTATATAAGTATGTGGCAGATGATATTAACGCGTAGGAAGTTGAACGATGCGATCAAGGGCGTAGGAATATTATGCAATACCCGCTCAGCCCCGCGGTGTTACCCGCGGTTAATGCTGTAATGGGTAACGAGTAATGTCGTGCGGGGAAGCTAGTCTAAAACAGTAGCCTCATTATGTGATCAGTTAGCTGCAATGAAAGTCCAGTCAAAATCCGTCCCTCCAGCCGTTCCTAAGATCAGCCGGAACAAAGAGACAAACAGTGTAGTGCATGAATGTGAAGTTTTTTTATACAAATTGATAAATAATAAAAATATTATACTAGTATTTTGCTTCCTTTGTTAATGAAGACGGCACCTATAAAGAAATTTATTTCTAGGTCTGAAGAAAATTCAAAAATATATGCAGATTTTATATGATCTGGCAGTGACTTACAGTGATGACGGCTCCTCCAGCGATGATAACGCGAGCGGTATGTGAAACCTGACCCTCGCCATTACGCGCGATACACGTGTAGTCCCCAATGTCCTCGTGACGTATGTTACTGATCCGCAACTCGGTGCCATCATTGAATATACCGACCGTCCCCGAAGGCTCCACGGGATTCGCGTCTTTGTACCAAAGTATCTCCGGGGTCGGAGTACCCTCCGCTTGACAGTTGAGAATAATGGCATCTCCTGGAAACATTCACATGTATCATTCTCGTATCAAATATTTCATGACCTTTAACTGTCTGCGGATAGCATCCTACTAATATTATAAACGCGAAAGTATGTGAGTGTGTATCTATGTTTGTTGCTCTTTCACGCAAAAACCACTGAACGGATTTGGATGAAACTTTACAGTAATATAGCTTATATATCAGAATCATATATATGCTACTTATTACTCCAATAACCGAGATACACGCGGGCGGGGCCGCGGGCGAAAGCTAGTTTTTTTATGTTTGAGCTTGCAAAAGAGACTCTACTCTGCTTGATGTAAAGAATGAGTAGAAGCCAACAGTAGTGGTCACCATCCTCTTTGATCTTTTTTGTGCGAGGATAATGTTGCCACGCTCGGTTCGTTCGTGCCGAAGTCAGTGACTCAGTGTGGCTAACTTACAATAACTGAATATAGTTTGGGTCATCATAATATTTCGGACACAACGTTGTCTTGAGACACAACGTCATCGAGCCCCAAACTAAGCAGAGTTTGTACTATGGGAACTAGACAACTGATATAAATAATACTAATACATACATTTTATAAATACATAGAAAACACTAAAACTGCGAAACGAATATTTGCAGATCATGCAAACAT
Organism: Phragmatobia fuliginosa; assembly: GCA_932526445.1. NCBI lineage: Eukaryota > Metazoa > Arthropoda > Insecta > Lepidoptera > Erebidae > Phragmatobia > Phragmatobia fuliginosa. The sequence continues at coordinate 4,478,260 of OW052064.1, read as the reverse complement.
TTGGTCGGACCCGGGAATCGAACCCGATACCTGAAGCACAGCAGTCGCATACGCTACCACTGCGCCACCACCATAAATGAGTGATACGGGGTAAAATATATCATTGCCAGTAAATCACACACACATGTGTAATAAATTATAGCTGTACCTAAATTAACGTAAATAATGTCTTCCGGTGTGATGGAGAAGCGTGGTGGCGCGTGCACGTCCAAGTGGAACCACGTACCATTCTTGTGCGCGTTAGGTGAACGGTTGAGGAAAACCACCTTACACTCGTACCAACCCTGATACATAAAAGGCCTTTAGAATATCTACATTAATAATCTTATTACATTAATAATATTAAATTAGCCAAATCATGGAAAGTCAATACTATTTGAAACTGCTTACATTGAGTACGTACCTGATCAGACTCTCGAATATTGGTGAGGTTAAGACTTGCTGCACCGTAGGGCGAATCGGGCGCGACTTTCGACACTCGGTTCTCGTACCCCTCCCCGCTATGCGTGGGGTAGCTCTCGTACCAGATGTAGATCGGGATGTCCTGCCCCTATATCATAGAAACTTCATTAGCAAAACTCTAAACCGTAGCTGGTGCGATTTCTTTACCACTACCACTTATGATACGTTTCTAAATACCTACTTATAACTAAATACGTCTCGCCTCATAACTGCTTTCTGAACTACACATTTCCCATTCTGTTTAAAGCTCCAAAGACGATACGATGCCTTTTCACAACACATTGACAGACACAGTCGGATGCATCTTCTTGTAACTTACTGTGCAATTGATCGAGTTACAACTGCACTTTGTCGTCATATATGTTTTGTAGTTACAAGATATGTACTATCTACTTAAGGAATATAAACACATGCAATGGTATGGAAAAAATATATAGTATCTTTTCACATGTACGTATCGCAAAAGTAACATTTAAATGTAGTATGCAATCTCACATAGATTTATTTAGATATTGAAACATAAGCCTAATTTTTAACCGTATGGAAAGGATGTATGTAAAAGACATGCATAAAGTGTGAAGAGGGAAACTTAAAGCTTACTACTGCATGCAACAAAGTAGATGAAATTGTGCAGTATATTACAGTTATTCAAAATATATTCACCTGGACAAGCTTTACTAATATGTTATTATTAGTATAAAATATAAATATTTGTCTACGTACAAAAGTTTTCTAGTCAAGCTTGCCTGACGATATGTTTTGAAGTGTGAATGCAATAGGATACAAACACAAAATACATATGACAAGTCTCGTACATGAACTACAATTGCCGACAGAGCGTGGGAGAAGCCCACAGCCACAGGAAGAGAGAAACAGACAGAACCGCCGCCAGTGCTCGGGGAGTGCGCGTGCCCCGTGTCAGCCGTGTAAGCGATAGTGCTCCCGATACTATCTTAGAAAGTAACAACGGTGCACCCAACAAATAAAATAATAAGAGAAAAAACTTATTTTATATGTAAAGTGGCAGTGTATGTGTATGTTCGTTTTCTAACGGGGGTCTGCTGCTCTCTCGGACTCGCTTTGAAGGCCTTTATCACTGTGGTTAAGTTGAACCGGTCGGGTGACGAGCGCGGTAGTTACACGAGGCAATATACGCAGAAGAGGCAGAGATACACAAAAAGGCGTGCGAAGGGCGCGCGCGGGGCGAGGGCAGCGGGGCGAAGTCCCCGGCCCGCGGCGCCCGCGCTTTACCACTAGCACGGGACAATACGAGGTGTCGTTGCCGACACAGGCACGAGATATACTTTACATTCTGCGGGGCACGTCGCGCGGACGAGCCGTCCTCTACTGAACAGAAACACACACACGGTAGATGAGCAGCGTTGTATTGTAAGAGTAGAGTGTGGGCCGTCGTACCGTTTCGCCTACCTTCTTCTCCCACTGCAACACGTACGGCACCGGGATGTCTTCCGGAAAGTCCACTTGGCAGTTGAATACGACGCTCTCACCGAGAATTGCCGTGATATGCACGGCATCTTGATGATCTTGGTGACAGGTTACTGAATCAAAGGAAATTACATACTTTAGTACAGCATGTTCATGTCGTGATTGTTCTTGAATTGTCATTATAACGTAGATTTTAAAGTAGGTTTTTAGAGTATGATCTGACCTGGCAGGTTGACTAGCAGCAGTAGGAGCAAGCCGGCGGCGATGTGCGGCGGTTGCACGGCGCGCCAGCCCATGCCTGCGCTCCCATGTCACGGCCGCGCGCGGCGACTCATCGTTGATGCATCACCTGCATTCAATGTTACACTGCTTTATTACATATCGATTTTTGTGGTAGCTATTAGCAGCTCATTAATATTCATGTAGGGACACACTAATGCATAGCTAGGTACGTCATACGTACTTGGCGATGTATGGGTGACATGTCTCTGGTATCATTCCCACGCTCGGAAAAAGGGTCCGGTACGATACGGCTAGTCTTAGCGTCGCGTGATAGAGAGATAGACAATATTTAATAAGCCATTTTATTAATTCGAAATATTTTATATTAAGTGTGTAAATTGTGTAACTGATATACTCTGGTGGTTGGTGTATTAAACAGACTTCCGCGGTCGCAACCTTCTGCGAGGACGTAATCTTGCAGAAGGAGGTGGCGGAAAAGGCCCGGGAGGATGCTATCCAATCGGACCCGATCCGCTGCCGGCGTCCCGGGCGGCGGAGGCGCGCATACCTGCGTCTCATGCCGCCCTGAGAGTGGCCGCGGATGGGCGGGACGGGTTTCCCGTCCCTTACTTCATAAATAAAAAAGTAACCAACAGCCTTTGTGTTTACAAAGTCTTTATTAAATATAAATTTTATAAACACTTGTTTCTTTCCTATTTAATTGTTTTGTGAACACCATTTTTACAAGCGCATTAATCGACTGTTGTCACTGTGAATGTTACGATGACTAAATAATATTTATGGTTTAGTAATTAGTTTGGTTTGGTAAATTATCTATTGACATCTTGAGATGTTCATCATTTAGAGAAAATTTTAACACAATTAACGTAATACATAGGGCGATAAATAAAATACATTTAAGTACTTTGCTAGCTTAGCATTATATCTGAAGGGTCTCTACAATATCTATTCTTGATGTATTGTTACGCATATAATATGTACGAGTATACATCACAATTATTAAACCACGGCTAAACAATTAATAGTACCTACAGGAAAAAAAAAATCTGCGTTGCGCACGAAAATTTGACTTTAAACCTAAATCTATACACTTAATTAGTGAATTCAATAAACATTAATTAGGAAGAAGCCTATACTGATTAGGTAAACTAGGTATAACAATAGGCTTTCGTCTTCATTACGTGATTAAAGAAACACTACAAGTTTTGTATTCATTTTCATTGGAACGAAACCAAAGTTTGTTAGATACAACTATTTTCTGTTAAAATTAACATCGGTTAATAGTAATTATACTTAACTTAGTTTAAAAACTGATTGAAAGAGACTGCTATTTAAACGCTTATTAATTATACAATGTTGTTAAGTTTATTTCTGTAATTCAATGTAGGTACTTTAAAGAAAATTGACACTTCAAAAGTTCCCGAGTGTTTGAAAGTGTTTGATACTTCACTTAAAATTGAACTTAAACAACTAAGCTTCACGACTGCTATTTTATGATAACAACCAGGACCGACTGCTTAACGTGACCTTCGAATCACGGAAACGCTCATTACATATAATGCCATAAACGGTAACCCATCTAGGTCCGAACGTCATTGCTTACCCTTGGTGATTCTTTCCATTCACCTAACTGCCTTGTTGGTCTAGTGGTTAGCTTATGCGGCTGCTGATCAAGAGTTCTCGGGTTCGATTCCCAGGTCAGAACAAATATTTGTGTGATCCACATATATTTGTTTTGGAGTCTGGGTGTTTTTCTATGTATAATATGTTTTTGTATGTTGTTTTTGTATGTATTTGCAAAAAAAAAAATATGTTTATGTATTTATATCAGTTGTTTAGTACCCATAATACAAGCTCTGCTTATTTTGGGATTAGGTGACGTTGTGTGTAAGATGTCCGAAATATTTATTTATTTGTTATTATTACCTAAGGCAACTCGGTATGAGCTCCTCTACCTTTGCTTGAGAAGAGAGAGAAGAAGATGAATATAATACATAATATATGCGGTTACGCAAAGGTTGATGAACTGTTTACGTATCTGGAAAATTCTTATAGCAGGAATATTGTAAGATGTGTAAATATATGGCCTTCCATTGAAGGAAGAGCTGACTCTTCCTATAGTGGATTCACCCAAAAAGGTAATGCGACAATGAAATTTTAATTGTACTAATATTTATTATTTTTTTGCACTTTTCAATTAGCTTTTATACTAAGTTTTTTATAGTAAATGATAAGGCTATTATTTAATCGTAAATTTTGTTCATTAAAAGCTTGAATTTTTCAGTATTTAAAAAACAAATATTCTATTAATTTGCATAGATGTATTAACCAACGTAAAGCCGTCGTTACCGATTGTCATGAACATCTATGGCAATCGTTATTGGGAAGTCACTGCCCTCAAATATACTGACAACTAGTTCAATCTTCGAATTTCAGTTCTCCCTTAGGGTTGCGGTGGTCCGATGCCAGTCGCTCCGTGGAAAAACTGATATTCAGGTAAAACCGGTTGAACTAGTAGCCGACCCCAAATAAACTTGGGAATAAAGGTTAGGAGGATAGTATTTACCAACGATCAAACTAACGTTTCAATTTCTATAGAAAAATACTTTTTTGTTCTTGGTTGATATGGTTCACTTATATAATATATTTCTTTAACCTAGCTAAATAATAAAACGATTAAGTATGTAGGTACTTTTACCAGTTATAGCACTGACGTTAAGTTAGCCGATATATCAAAGGTAGCTGGCCTTAGAAACATGGTTTGCCCTTGGACTATTTCCCTACCAAGTAATTGCACTGCATCACGACATTCAATCGACCTATACTTTTACCCCATACTACCTGGTTTCGGCATCAGCATTTAGAGGTTGGTCTATTTGTTAAAATTATTTTGGTGACGTAAATAAAATTGTTACTTTTGATATTGAATATTTGCTAAGAAGAGGTCTATGTCCAGCAGTGGTCTGTTAAAGGCAGACCGTCAGGTGATATAGCTGACACACAACGCCATCTAGTACCAAACAAAGCAGAGCTGAACAGCAAAAAAATGCCAAAGCAAATATTTGGTTCGCGACGGTAATCGACCCCGACAGCTCTTGATCGGCAGCCGCATACGTTAACCAACAAGGCACATAAATGTTTGCCCTGATTTATTCTTTGTTTAAACAGCATATCGTTTTTGTAATCGACTTGACAAAAGATTATTTATGAATCCGACATAAACCTTGAAATTATGTACTTAAATATGATAATCTATTAGAGTTTCCAAACAAATACAAGAAGTCGTATGTTCGTATAAACAAAATATTTTTGAATTTTGTTGATACTAGCTACCTCGCAAGTCTCATTGGGAAAGAAAACATCTCAAGCAAATGCTTTATCAAATTCTAGTTCAAGAATATTAAACAGGTCAAATTTAAACCTTTGAGGACACTCTAAATAAAGCTTTATAGTTACGTAAGTGTAACTAACTAAATAAATAAAATGCAGTTTAATTTCCCTTGTTTACTCTTTTTCTGCTGTTAAAAGTCCATTTAAAGATTGCTTGGAAGAGATTGCATTTTTAAATAAAGCCGCCCATTGTGTACATCTTCTAATATATAAAATTCTCGTGTCACAGTTTTCGTTGCCATACTCCTCCGAAACGGCTTGACCGATCTTTATGAAACTTTATAAGCATATTCAGTAGGTCTGAGAATCGGCCAACATCTATTTTTCACACCTCTAAAACGCGAGCGGAGCCGCGGGCATCGGCTAGTATCTTATAGAAACATTCAACTGACGTAACTGCATATGGTGTACAATAAAGTATATTCTATTCTAAATAGACACTGCCACTTGCATCAAAAATAATAGATGTGTCGGATATATTATTCTGCACTAGTAGCACAGAACACTTAATAGCTAGTAGCACGAATACTGTATTGATGGTCTACAGTTTAGAGATGTGCAGCGGACGGAGTAGCGTCACTACTTATCGACTTTATGCATTATTACATGGTCCAAAGGATGATAGATAGGTAAAACTCTTCGATTGTACACCGTATTACGATTTACAATAGATGACATTCAAGACTAATATTTAATGTGCAAAGAGTAGCCTTATCGCCAAAATCAATCCCTTCCAGGCTACCGTGGGATCGATTAAAATGTTTCGATAACGCGTGAAAGCGTTAAAACATCTTTAGATATATATAACATCATCGATTGCAACAACTAACATGTATGTACATACTGATTTGATCCCATTTTGGCCTTTCGGCATAAGTTTGTGTGTGCAATGAAGACCCAAAAGGGTTGATCTATTATTAATGGTCTCGGATTCGTAAATCCTCTTTTATAAAAGTTAACAAAAACCGCCCAATTTTGTATATTAAATACAATTTTAAATTTTAAAAAGTAAAAATGATTAACATAACTACAAAAATACTACCTTTTACAAGTAATTGTAAGGATCTATATAAGTTTCACTAAATTATTAAAACTATTTAGGTTATTTTCAACTACGTTAACTGAAACTAAAACAGTATTCTATCATATATTAAATTGACCAATAAACTAAATTAAATTAAATTGACCAATAAACTTTAACTTTTGAATAAGGCTACAATGAGACCACAAAAGATAACCAATATAGAAATAAAAGGTGTGCCACGAATTCGTGGAGACGTTACCAAACTACACAAAAGACACAACACATGTGCTACGTGTGTATTTATTTAATTCCTCACTTAGTTTCTTGTGTGTTCTTAATAGTTTCTAGATTCCTCATTTTTGTGGAATGCAACATAGGTAATACGAAGTCAGGAGTATACTATTTTTTGTTACCTACCTTTGTGTGGTCCGAAACAGAACAACCCACATACGTAATAAAATATTTAGCTGTTTAATGGTCACTTTAATAAGTTTCAGTAGTTTTACACGGAGGGTTATCGATTTCATTAAATTGAAGAACTTATTTCAAATTATCCTGCGATTGAAACTTTTAATTCAATATAGTCCATAACCTGCACTTGGCCAGCAGCGTGGGGACGTATGGCCGTAACCCTCTCCTGAGAGTACAGCTGTGGGACATTATGGGTTGTAGGTGAAACTTTTAATTAATTCCCCAGTAGTAGAGGTTATAAAGTAATTTTATAATTGAAATATAAATCGAAGAAAAAACGTTTCACTTGTATTGTTCAGTTTTAAAATGTAAGTTAAGGTAACATACATAAAAATGGCTAACCCATTTACCTATCCCCCATACAATATAGGTATTTAAAGAACTATCACATACTCGTATGACCATACATGAAATAGTAATTTATTAAAATATAAAGCACTTTTCAATCAACGATTAATAATTCCACCTTTGTGTGTGAATTGAGCTTCATGCTACTTTAACTTGACAGGTAAGAGGAACGACGTGAGGTCGGTGCACATGAGCCAAGGTAGGCGAGCCTCGCGCGCGGTTCTGCTCGGACGACCAACGGAGTTGTCAGCAGTGGATGCTGCGGCACTCGGAAAGACGTGTTATCGATTTTCATACCTTATCGTCGCGTGGTATGAGCGAGTGCAGGATCGCGCGGCGAATACGGTCGTGCTGATTGCGGGGACAGTGCGGCGCTTTCGTTGGGTACGGTTGGGCTCCGTCATCTGTGGGGGGTGGTCATGGGCTCGCTACAAGAGCGCAGCGGCGGCGAGGCGCGTGTGAGGCGTCGCGCGGCGGGCCGAGCACTGCCCGCCCGCGCCCTAAGCGTATTGATCCGTGCGCGCGCAAGCCGCCGCCCTCGAATATGAATGGTCCCCGGTGAGGAGCTCACGTGCTCGTTTGTCCCTGGTCTCCGTGACCTCCTCGCGGAAACTACGGCCGTCACTGCATGTCGAAACTCCCGAAAAATACATATAGCTATAATTATTTGATAATTCAAAAAGAAAATTGAACATTATACTAATAATTAAAGTTACAGACATATAACATATAACTATGTACAATGTTATACACAGTAAACCTACTGTGTATAACATTAAGAAAGTATACTGGCATTTCTATATGTACTTTATTTTGTCTATTATTCGTAAGTTTCCTGTACGGAGACCGTTATTTGTTGAGTTGCTCTTTGTACTACCTTGAAGAGCTACCTTGAACTGTACCTTGAAGAGCTTAATTCATCGTACTTTGAATTATCAATGGTATGGAAATACTAACTACTATCAGTTATAATACTATTTATTAGTACTTATCTTTAGTGTTGTTTAATTTAAGAATTTCGTTTTCCCTTTCGGTATGAGGAAATCAAACATTGTTGGATAAGAATGGAATTAGAAACAAAATCGATTAACTTAATAGCTTAACTTAATATGTGATCCATATATATGTGATAGGTGTAGGATATTCTACACCTATCACATAACATATAAACATATTTCTAAGAGTGCATTCTGTGCTTCTTTGAAGGTAGTTTTTAGGAGAGAAAATTAAAGCAACAACTAACGTTCACGAGTAAAGCAAAAGCGCAACACTAGTATATTTCGTATTAAGTCAACGAAGGCAAAGGCTCATATGTACTCACATTTTCCTTGTTGAGGCAAGTCCTTCTTTGATGAAATTAAACATTTTGATACTTCTTTTAAGACTGGATTCTTTTTAAACAGGAAAAACGAATTACAATAAAAGAGAGAAGTATAAAAATCTAATTATTCAAAGTATAATACGAGGAAGTATAAATAAATAAAGATAAATAACTTCCCTTATATTCTTTACTACCTTTCGTCCGCGGTTCCGCCCGCGTGTATCTCGATTATTGCATTAAACAGTAGTCTACATAATTGTTATTCTGATATATAAGCAATACTAGCTGCGCCCCGCGGTGTTACCCGCGTATTTTCGGGATAAAAATTAGCCTACATATGTGATTATCCAGAACTCATTTTTAAATTAGCCATTTACAAACTATCATTATGATTGCTCTTCAAGTGTGTTATGCATAGAAACCTGTGAAGTTTTAACAAGAGATAAACAGTGATACATTTTGACATCTACGATTTATGTATTTTTATAATCACCTAGCTTACGCCTGTGTATCTCAATCATTGCAGTAAAAAGTAGCCGAAGTGTTATTCTAATGTATAAGCTATATTACTGTAAAGTTTCATCCGAATCCGTTCAGTAGTTTTTGCGTGAAAGAGCAACATTCATACATAGATAGTCATAAACTTTCGCGTTTATAACATTAGTAAGGATAAAAAGTGGTAATAAATATAGTAATTTGAGATCTATTTACACATCAAAATTATGACGTATCATTTTAATTCTATCATCAACTAGCTGAGCCCCGGGTTACGTATCCGGTTGTCTACGATCGTATCTAGGTTTCTGGTAAGTATTCGAAATACTTACAACTACCAGATACCTAGATTCAGTACCTACAACGCTGCTACGAGCTTAATGTCTACGCAACCTCTACGAGTACGCAGTACATACGAGTTTAAGTAGCTGTTTCAGTCTCATCTAGTTTGAAACAAATGATTTTACAGTTACGTGTGTATTTTTGGATGACTGACTACTTCTAGGTACGTCTACAGGATACTCACTTCACTTATTGAAAAAGGTCCAGAGGACATTCTCAAAATATATAGATTTTTTCATTTTAGTTCTATAAAAATGTTGTTCTGTGTACCTCATTTTGTAACTGAAATTTTTATGTTACTCATTCAATGCATTGCAGTTGGATGTGCTGAAGAATTATTCGGCTTTGAACCCTTTAAATTACCTAAATTTGTACTATAAAAAACTTAAAAAACTTTAAAAAACATAATCCGTATGTAAGATCGAAAGATTTACGTTTAAAATATACTATAACTAATTCAGTAACAAACTCCTTTTTCTTTTAAAATTTAACAAATAATTTAAAATAGTTCTTTCTTCTTCCTCTTCTTGTTCCTCTCCAATTACTGGAGGTTGGACATCAGCCCTGAAAACTTCGCTTTGTCCCTGGCGAGGCGAAAGAAATAAAATAGTTAAGTTTGAAATTTTTTTAAGTTTTTCATGTAAATGGATATCATATAGAATGTATAGGTTTTTAATCGATTAATCAAATAGGATTATGCCAGCCTAAATATATCCTGTAATAACTACAAACAATAAACTAAAATAATATTGGCTAAATAGAATACAACAAAGACTCAATCAAAATCCTTAGTTTTGTTAGACAAACAATGAAATATAGGAGTAAAAATAAATGTTACACAAAACGTGTAAAATATAATGTTTGACATTTTAGTACTTGTACAAAACATACACATTTATTGCATTGTTCACTCAGGGGATGTGATACAAGAAACCTTTGCATGTTGCATTACGAAGTAAGAATTTCGTGACGATTCTATTAATACGTCCTAATCGCGTAATAAAATACATGAAAACATACGTGATATTTCTTTTTATTTAATTTCTGCAGCTAGTGCTGGGTTAATGGGGTTGGGGGTATAACGAACAGTTTATAAAACTGAAGTTTTACCCGTGTATATTCATAACCTGTTTTACACAGTGTTCGCCAACAAACTGTCATGCAGTTTGGCGAAATCATTTAATGTACCAAAAAAAAAAAAAAAAACAAAAAAAAAAAAAACACACAAAGGGTTACGCAGTTCGACACGGGTAGACTTAACCGTGACAAAGTTTGAAACGTCGGGAACTAGAACTTTTCAATAATTTTATCACGAATAAGGTCCGCTTTACATTAAAAATTATATTAATTTACGTTTCTTTAACAACTTTAAAGTATGTGTGTATGTTTGTTGCTCTTTCACGCAAAAACTACTAAATGGATTTTTAATAAACTTCACAATAATATAGCTTACATATCGGAATACACATACTAGTAATTTACGGACCTAAACGCGGGTTCAATCTAGTACTTCATAATAATTACTTGCTATGCGTGTTGGGCAAACTGTAAGTGCAGTGAGTACCTAGTAGTCTGACTAAATAAATAAACAATCATAAGTATCGTAGAAATGGATCAAACAAAGGATCTGTAATAAATAAATATTAATAGTATTATAATTTACAAATGAAATAAAGTCGTATTCATACTTTAGTATCTTAAGCAATCACAATGAAACTTAGTATTCACGAAGTCAATTTTGTCAACAGTCGTTGTGTCTAGTTCTAATTCTCATGAATTAGAACTGTGTTAGTTAGAAATAAATATATTATAATTTTATAAGTGGCTGCCACGTAATGGTTTTGGCATTGGAGTTGCGATTGCGATCATGTTGTTTTTGGGGTCGAACCCCACGTCCCCACCCTATTATATATCGACGACGACGTGGCGACGACTGTTGACAAAACAGACATCGTGTATACAAAATTTAATTTTATGAAGTAGGTTCTCATTGCTCAATATCAACTATCACTGTTTATAAGGATAACAGCGTAATAATACATAATTTTAACAAAAAGGAACCGACTTCAATGAAAAACTATTCCGAGTACCCAAATCGCGACATTGTGTTTATGATATTGGAGGAGTTCCATCGATTTCCTTGGGATCTCATCATCAGATCCCGATATGGTGACAATCGGACCACCTGTAAGCTACGCCCATTCCCATGCAAAAAGAATTATTGAAATCGGTTCATAAACGACGAAATTATCGCTGAACACACACAACAAAAAAAAAGATTCCGACGAATTGAGAACCTCCTCCTTTTTTTGAAGTAGGTTAATAAAAGAACTCACAATGCCCTTAATGATTAAAATTTAGTAATGAGGATAAGTGTAAGTAATTATAATTATAAGGATTCGAAATTAGTGATAAATGATGTATTTTATTTTTTGTATACGTATTACAAACAAATTGCATGAGGTCAACGTCTGTACATTAAAAATATAGAAAAAAAAACAAAAAAAAACTTAAAACTTTGCGTGCCACAAGAATGTAAAATAGTTTTCAATAGATAATTATTGTGTTTAATAATTGATTGCCAAATAAAAACGCTAAGTATTTAGAACCACTGCGATAATCGATATACACGGAGGTGAAGTCGAAGGCAAAAGTCAAAATACTACGAGCTCTAGGTATGATTACAGAGCCGTGGACTGTTGCCAGCCGGCTCACTAGCATTCTATAAAAGCCTATGTGTACACATGTTATACGCTATAAATATCGTACGTTCTCCGCGGGGTGCACTTTTGCGGAAAAATATTTCAGTCTATAAATGGTTTCGCGATATACTTCTTCCTAGCCTTATTCCCAATATTATTTGGAGTCGGCTAATCGGTTTTACCTGAATATCAGTTTTTCGAAGAAGCGACTGGCATCGGACCTCCGCAACCCTAAGGGAGAATTGAAATTCGAAGCTTGAACTAGTTGTCACTAAATTTGAGGGTACTGACTTCCCAATAACGATTGCCATATATATTCATGACAACCGGGACCGACGGCTTTACGTGCTCTCCGAGGCACGGGTGCGAATCACCGCAAAACTTCCAAACTCCGGCCTGCTTTTAGGATTTTCTAAGAAAAACCCAAAAGAACTTTTCGACACGACCCGGGATTTGAACCCGAGACCTCTTGATCAGCAGTTGCATACACTAGCCACTAGACCAACGAAAGTCTAAAAAAGGACCTCAAAATTATAAATATCTATAACATTACGGTTACATCAGCCATTATTTTGTAATTTGGTATCTGAGAAAAGATTACAGCCCTTTTAAACGAACCCTTCCCTATGCTGAGACAGTCCTGAGGGTAAAATAACTTTTACATATAAAGCTAGCTGTATCGTGACCGGAATGACTGGTGGAAGACAGGAACCGGTCGGGTTAACACAGGAAGGGAAGCCCTGTAAAATGACTCTCTCTTTAAAAATGATAGAATATATTTTAATACGTAACGAAATATTTACTTCTTTTCTGTAGTTTAGCGTCTGATAGTACAAGTAATACCTATCTACCCAATACTTATCTAAAATCGGCTGTGATTCTGTTTTAATATGAGTGATTTTTTTTAAATCATCAATTCAAGAATAGTGTATAAAATGAGATACATTCGATCATGTACCGCGTATACATACATCAAGAGTATGGAAACAAAGTTCAGACTAAAATACATAATGCAGTAAGTACCTAACTTCGTGCGGGGTCACCGTGTGATATCTGTCTCCGTCTAAATATTTATATCAAAATGCACGAGTTGAACGTCGATTATCCCTACGGTAACATTATTTCTACAGATAAACTGCCTCGTTGGTCTAGTAGTCTAGTAGATCAAAAGGTCTTGGTATCGAATCCTGGTTTGGGTCAATAAGTGTTATTGAGTTTTTCTATAGGAATATTTAATAACAGCCAGGGTTTGGAAGTTTGGGGTCATAGCCTTCGTGCCTCGAAAACCGCGTTTCTAAAGCCGTCTTGCACATGATTTCATCCCGATAGCCGTCTCATCGGTTTAGGAGAGTGAGAGAACAAAGAGTGCACCCGTGTTTGCGCATTCATGCACTATAATGTCTCCGTTGAAACTAACCACCATGGTTCAAATGTAGGCTAGGAGAACATCATCATTCACTTTGCTTATATAGTACCTACCATACAGCCCGCACTTAGTCATTCAATCAATATTTTACAAATCGTGATTGGTATCAAAGAATATAGTACAGTTATTTTCACTCACCATGAGCATACACAATAAATACTTAAGTAGGAAGTCAAATATGAATGTGGAGGCACACAATGCATCCATACATTGTACAATCACGTACTATGTTAGATTTGCATTGTGTTCAAAAAGTATGCCGCGTCGCTACAAATGCCATGTCGACATTTCTCAAAGTATTTCCTTACGATATAAAGTCCAACTTTGAGTTTAAGGTTTAAGAAAGTTACCCGAGAAAGAATCTTATTACTCTTTTGTCGTAGCATGCAAGTTTAAAGTAGAGAATTCAGAAGAGCGATCGACAAAGTTGTGGTTGTCGCGACCAAAGCGGATTACTAGTTCAACTTCCCCCGCTCTGTGGCTCTGGGGAACATCGCATCGATAACGCGATTATTTCAGCTAGTCCGCTGCGGGACCCGGGACATACTATCTGTTTTGTGTCGGTGTCAAATGCTGTTCGATTAACGTTAACTAACTTGAAAACGACAAGTTTAACAGTAGTCCGAGCGAATACCGAACATTTTGTTTTACTTTTTGTGGGTAGGTAGATACAATACAAATCGTAGTGTGTAGAATGACGTTGTAAAAATAAACTTAAATCCAACTACGACAAAAAAGGACGGTAAAAAGGATGAAACAAGATTTTCCCGACACTGGACTTCGGGAAATAACGTTACTTATGAAGCAATTTCATTGTCACAATTTTCAGTCTACAGAGATACACATATTCAAATTTGAAAAGCCGTGGTCACACGTTACTTAAAATACTTTAGTGACGCGTGATTACTTAGCGTTTTTTTTTTTTCTTCTTAATTTGGCAAAATAGTTTCGTCTTTTTTAGGGAAACAAGGATCAAATGATAAATTTTTACAACTTAAAAATTTTTTTTTTTTTTTTTTTTTCAGCGTCAATTTTTGTCGTAGCCCAACTACTTTTTTTTTTTAATTTACTTTTTTTATTTAAAAGTTTCGGTGCGGTGATAATAATAATTTATTTGCAAATTGAATTTAAATTTAGAACAGACAATAATAAAATAGAAATATCACCCTTATATTTTATACTAGCTTTAGTGGCGGACATTACGAATCTATAAGGGTTCCGAGTCCTGAACTACGGAATCCTAAAAACGGCAAAGGTTTGTAACCAGGTCGGTGCTCTTTGCTTACGTCACTATACCAAAACATAAATGTGCCAAATTGGGTGCAAATATTCACAAGACCCTTATCTCTGGGTAATGAAATGAGTGGCGTGTACGAATTGCTTCGCAGACCCTTACATCTACGCTACCACTAACAAGAAGTAATTGACATCTCAGAACCATACCCGACCTTTTTCGATGGTAAAGTAAATATCAATACGCTAACCTAAGCTAAGTGCAAAATACATAAATATTACTGCATTTTTATATACATAGTAAAAATATTAAAAAGTCTGTTAACATTTTTTATTTAATTTTTTAGTGATCTTAGGTATAAGTACGTTTATTGATTGATAAGACTTAAAACGTGTTTATTTATATAATCTATAAATTTTAATAAAATTTTAGGAGGTCGATGTCTATACATTAAAAATATTGAAGAAAATATTCAGTTTTTTCGGCGTCTACAAAAGAAAAGACTTTTTCTTTTATTAAAGTACATAACTCAATCAATTTTCAGAAATTGGTCTGTTGGACTCTGTGTTTCTTAGGGCTCGGGTTCTACCAGCGGTCTGTGTTTCATAATACTGACTCTGTCTACATTGTAATTGATGACCATGATAAACGTTCACACATAACAACGTAGCTAAAAGTTAAAAACTTATGTCCATATGTCTTCAGTTATAAATTCAAATAATGTATAGAGTTTTTATCTCCTCAGTAAATATGGCTTAAAATGCTATATATCTAGAATGCTTTAATAAACAATAAGATGTAAGCATTTTAGACAACTTACACACAACGCCATCTAGTCCCAATCTAAGCAGAGCTTGTATTTTGGGTACTAGACACAGTTGTCAAAAAAGCATGTTTATGTATTTATATCAGTATATAAATACATACATATTTTGTAAATTCATACATATTATACATAGAAAACACCCAAACTCCGAAACAAATATTTGTGGATCACACAAATATTTGGTCCGTTCGGGAATCGAACCCGAAACCTCAAGCACAGCAGTCGCTTATGCTACCACCGCGCTACTGAGGCAGTCAGTATGGTCTATATACATATATTAAAACAAATAATCCTCATGGCGATCTCACATACCTGTAACCGCTGCATCCGTCCGCTAACCGCTTCTGTAAAAAGGGAAAAGCAATCGTTATTATGCTGTTTTTGTAAACTATTAAATTAAAGAAAAGGTTCTCAATGCAGCGAATAGATAATATATTCTTGTTGCAATATTTTTTTTTTTTTTTTTTTGTATTTAAACCGGATAAAGTTACTCTACTGTGCCTGATGGGAAGCATGAATCCGAGAGTATAGGCGACCATCCTTATTGTGAGTTCATACAATGCAGCTTGGTGATCCTTAGTGAGATGTTTCTGCAGAATATATAAATATTAAACGGATTCTCATCAAATAAACGCACCGTTATTGCTAAGTATACTAATAACGGCAATACAAGCTTGAAATGTATAGGTCCTGATAGGAAACCTTTTCCATGCGAGGCAGACTCA
The DNA here is from genome assembly GCA_932526445.1 of Phragmatobia fuliginosa. Lineage (NCBI taxonomy): Eukaryota > Metazoa > Arthropoda > Insecta > Lepidoptera > Erebidae > Phragmatobia > Phragmatobia fuliginosa. The sequence continues at coordinate 4,461,805 of OW052064.1, read as the reverse complement.
CACTTGGCCGATTTTTCAGAGAATAAGTCTTAGTGGCATTGGTCGCATACAGACTACACAAAATGTTTTATTAGGAGTGGAATGACGACAGTAGAACACTAGAGAGGGTTCAAACCCACAACCATTGGATCACAGATCAACTGTTTTCTGACAAAACAATATTTTATAATTAGTTTAAACATAAACACAACAATACACAAAAAAGTTTTGTAATTAATGAAAAACCTTTAACCGTAAACTTATTAAATGATTTTATCGCGAAAAAGTCCCGTCGTTCAATATGTAAAAGTTGCAAGAGTCTAAAAACAATTACAAAATTAAATGAAATAAATAATTATAACAGAATAGAAACAATAAATCCAACTGCTTAAATGCAATGAACTGAAAAGAGAAAAACAAGTAACACAATCTTTAAAATTCGACTGTTTGAATCCGTCCAGCCATTTGGGATGTAGGGCGAGCCAAAGAAATGGACTTCAATACACTTGAAAAACTATACCCTCCTTCTGATGCAGTCGAGAAAAAATCGTAAGAAAAGCCAGGTTTAAGTGTCCCGATGACAGTTAATGAAGAGTTTCATCGTCTTACAAATGAGACCTTCACAGCCCCAGAGGAAATTTGAAGCGTCTCGGCTAATTCCTTTACAAATTGTAATTTTGATCGTAAGTTTATATAGGTATACGTGTTTCTGTGTCTAAGGTAATGAAATAGAAAAAGCGAAAGAAAATTTGGTTTCCTTGTTACAAGCTTTTAACTAAAATGAAGGATAATTAAATGCCAACAACTATTTAAATAACGGCTAAACCCACTGTTGTTGAAATTTTATTACCAACACTCGTGGACCTACAAACAATCTTTACTTGTATTTTAAAAGTATATTTGTATATATATATTACCTTCTACTACCATACTACTTTCCATTTATTTCGGTCGTATAGTCTCCTGTCTAATTGAAACAGAAGATTCGGTCTATATGAATACCACTGTAACATTTCCTTTAGTAAACACTTTAAACCGATTTTTGCTGAATATCAGTTTAATCTGGCATCGGAATGCCAGTCCAGTGCCAGATAATCCGTAGTAATCCTAAGGACGAAAAAAAATCGAAGATTGAACTAGTTGTCAGTATCTATAGTCGAAAAAAAAGGAAAAAATGACTTAATTAAAAAAAAACATTTATTTGTAAAAAAAAAACTCTGAAACAATATTTAGAAAACCCTTTTATTCAAAAGTATAATAAGTATATTTAATTTCCGTAATGGAGGTAGAAAAATACAGTGGAAAACTCGACCATAGCGGTATAGTGCTAGCATTTATTGCAACTTATTTATTTACCTACATAACTAGAAAAGGCCACCATTTTCTCGATAAAGTGAGTTTAGAGTTATCTAAACTGTAAACTATGAGGAACATAATACCTTTGAAAAGTAAGAATAGTAATAATCTATATATATAAAAATGAATTGCTGTTTGTTAGTCTCGCTAAAACTCGAGAACGGCTGGACCGATTTGGCTAATTTTGGTCTTGAATTATTTGTAGAAGTCCAGAGAACGTTTTAAAGGTGAATATAAATAAATAAATAATAAATAAATAAATATTTTGACATACAAACACAACGTCATCTAACCCCAAACTAAGCAGAGCTTGTATTATGGGTACTAAGTAACTGATATAAATACATACTTTTTTTTATAAATACATCCAAATTATACATAGAAAATACCCAGACTCCGAAACAAATATTTGTGGATCCCACAAATAATATTTGGTCCGACCCGGGAATGGAACCCGAGACCTCTTGATCAGCTGCCGCATACGCCAACCACTAGACCAACAAGGCAGTCAATATATCAAAATGTATTGCATTTTTTTTATTAATTAAATACATTTTGATATATTGACCTTTTGTTTGTTTTAAGTTTATTTTATATAAAAGTTAAGGCCCTCTATTTATTGATTGAGGCAGTATGAAGTCTGCCGGGTCAGCTAGTAATTTATAAAACTAATCCTAATTATTACCTACCGTATACAAACTAACTTAACATTAATCTTCCTAGCCTTTATTCCCAAGTTTATTTGGGTTCGGCTACTAGTTCAACCGGTTTTACCTGAATTTCAGTTTTTCCACGGAGTAACTGGCATCGGACCTCCGCAACCCTAAAGCGAAAGCTGGTATTAATATAGTTTTAATACCGCGATTGCATATTTACACTCCTAGTTCCATATAAGTCAGTGAAATCTGCTTCAAAGTGGATTTACAATAGATAATTTGATTTATCTATTATAAAGGGTGTTCGTGTACTTGAACCATTAGACTGACAAACGTTGTTATAATCAACGCTTGTTTATTTGTGACCGCTTGTTAATGATCGGAGGATGTGCTGTGGGTCTGGGAGGGGAGAAGGGGGAGACAGTCGTGTCGCTGTGTATGGCAGGTGCTTCTGTCGCTCGCCACGTCGCGCGAACGACATGATTGATTGGTGCCGCATCCGCAAGCCGCAGTCGCTTCCCACTGGGCCATCTGTAGCCATTATACCTCAATCATTCCTAGATCATCCTATAGCTGTTCAAATTCTCAAACTTTTATTTTTGTATGTTTTATAAGATCATTACTGATGTGATGATCAATGAGCTGTCGACGATGGAAAATAAAATTTTCATTTATAAAGCTTAGCTACTTTTCAACTAAAATTAAGAAAACCATAAAAGTGCAATATATATGCACACAAAATTAATATAAATGGTGATTATGAAGTGGACAGACAATCATTAAGAAGAGTTTAATCACATTCTACGTTCTATAAACACTACTGTAACAAAAATTCACCAGTATTTGATATTTAAGAGGAAAATAAACTAATATTCTCGTAAATTCCCTCAAATCTCATTAGCACCTTAATAAGCTTCCCAAAAACAAACCGCAGCCACCAGATAATATAACACGCACATTATATTCAGCGTTAGAATCTCAACAGGCGAATTCCGTTCTACTACAAAAAAGACGTCAGCCTCTTTAACATGCAATCTAAATTCCGATTTAAACTGTGATCGTTCACAGTCCACAGGGCCTTAAAGCTGTGGAATTTCAAGAATGCAATCAAAAACGTCTCAATGGAACGAAGCGTTCTAAGGAAGCGTCACACATCAAATCGTTTGGCACGATCTTCCTTCGAGCTCCACCGTAACACTTGACACACAGATATGATTGATTAATCCCGCCTTCATGTCACTATTATTCCAATACGTTTTAATGTTTTCAATTGAACAATAGATTTGATGAAGTTTCATATCGAAGTTTCATACTTACAACTCTCCACAATCTTAATTTTTTAAAATTATTATAGTGAGTTTACTGAAATTCAGTATTAACAATAAATTATTTCTGTGGTGTAGGTAGTGCGGCTAGTATAGCCTGCGGACGACAGCTCGAGTGTGAAGGGTGAAATATTGTAATAGCAAAGAGTTTAGCTTTAAAATTTTAATTTTCTTTAACGTGGAAGGTACTATTAACATAAAATATCGTACTTACATAAAACTTTAAAAGTAAATGTTCGCGTTTCACGCGATTGTTCAGTATTACTATTAGTACTTATACAGTTAATTTCGTTTTTTTTTATTAGGTAAAGGATTTATTTAAAAACATCATGGCACAATTTTGAGATTCCATACCCAAAATAGGTTTCAACTAAGTTGAAACTAAGTGCAACCGAAATATATACATTTGTGTAAATATATACTTATTTATAACACTTTATACAAGAGCATGAATATCACAAGTAGGAGTATTGACATACATCTGTAATGCATTCGAACAGCAATCAGCATTGAGCTAATACGTACAGTATGTTGCATAAGTAAATGTAGGGAGGTGATCAATATCGTGCACTGGAGACGGTTGCCGCAATCGACGGCGCGTAATTTCCGTTCGCGTTCAGCTTAATCGCGCTGTTTCCTGTATCGGTTTTTGATTCTTTTGATACCACGTTCAGCGAAATTTGTTAAGCAATCTTGGAATAATTGCACCTTCTTTTTTTGCTACTGCTCTGCCTGATGGAGAGCATGAATAGAATCCAGTAGGGCTACCATCCTCATTATGATTGCATACAATACAGCATGGTGACTCTCACTTAGTTCGACGATTGGATCTCTGGTCTCACACTCACTAATGAAAGACTGCAGCTCGAATGCTGTAATTTTATGTTGATCTTAGTAAGTTATAAGTCCAAAAAGTGTTTTTTTTACAAAAAATAATAATAATTTAATTTGTTAGGTCATAATTCATAATCCATTGCAATGTTATTTTTTTTGGATTTAGCGTGCCTTTCTCAGAGGACGCAATTTTATTTTTTGTATATGTAGGTGTTAGTGTAAAGTTAAATTCAAGTTTGAGGGGTTGCAACTCCTGTCCTCCCCGGCCGCCATCTTGGAAAAAGGGGTGCAAATGGTTTTTATGGTTTATCTGCCAAACTATAGGTCTATTTAAAATTTCAAAAAAATAAATGTACCTACCAATCAAATTAGTCATCACTTTTAGTCGTAGAACCAAAAATACCAACGTTATAAGTGAATATCTTAGAAAAAAAACATGAAAATAAAATTGGATCGTCTAAGAAATGTAATCTCAAATGTAACTTATCAATGGACTAATGTTTAGTTATTAATATTATCAATGCTCGTAATTATGAATTCTGTTCAAAATAAGTCATCATCTTCCTAGCCTTTATTCCCAAGTTTATTTGGGGTCGGCTACTAGTTCAACCACGAATTTCAGTTTTTCCACGGAGCGACTGGCATCGGCCTCCGCAACCCTAAAAGGGAGAACTGAAATTCAAAGATTGAACTAGTTGTCAGTATATTTGAGGGCACCGACTTTCCAATAACGGTTGCCATAGATGTTCATGACAACCAGGACCGACGGCTTTACGTTCTCCCCGAGGCCGATCACCGCCAAACTTCCAAACTCCTCAAAATAAGTGAATTTATACAAATAATTTTCAAATGAATATTCAATATTTTATAAAATAATATACAAAAATCGTAAGGGGTGTTATAAGTTTGAATGATATATGTGTTTATGTGTATTCTATTCATAAATCTATCGTAACTCCCAAAAAGATGATTTTGAATGATTGTTTTGTTAAAAATTAACTTAATCGACTGTTTTATGTATGGAAAGTCTGGAAAGAATATGCTAAAGTTAATAAATTTAAATTTTTTTATTCAATATCTACCTATACAACAACATGCAGAGCCGGGGTGGGCGTCTATTAAAACATATTCACCATAAATAAACCTATTGGTCATTCATGCGCGGTGAATGGGTATAAACATGCAACGTAATCAACTCAGCCTGTTTTAATCATCGAGGGGTGTATTTGTTCCTGCCTCCGCGCCCTCCAACACCATATCTACCCTTTGTATGTCATCGCGACATTAAAATATTATTTGGATACACGGCTCGTCGTAAAACGACATGACACAATAACAAAAAGTATTATTTTTATTTGCAAGCCGGCCAAAGGGTCTCTATTCTGCTGGATGGAAAGCATGAGCAGAATTCAAGAGATTTTGTAAGTACAAACCTAATGCCATTAATTAGACAAATATATTCCTAATTAAATGATGACACAATATTCCGACAAGGTACAAAAAATCACGCCGACCATTAATGAATTTTTTTGCAAAATCCGAATAAAAATATTACTTTGGAAAGACGTTAACAAAGTGCGCGGATTAGTTAGTTACAAATAATGCTATATTATTTATTTTAGGTACATACGAAAAATAATAAGCTTATTTTTAATTACTCTAATTTATGACAATAGTAACAGGTCGCATTATTTGTGAATTGCACAAGTTGTACAAAGGCGGACTTAATGCCATGAGGCACTCTCTGCCAGTCAACCTTCAGGTGTTGCAGAAATGTGATGCGGTAGGTGCAGAGAGAAAAAATACCATTAATAGGAATAGGTATGTAAATAAGATTAGCCTACTTAAATATATTTCTTAAATACACATACATTTATACATATACACATACGAGTATACGAGATATTCCTAAATACACATACATATACACTACTACTCTATATATATAAAACTACATATACATACATACGTACATACAATATAGTAAATATTACAAGTTCTGCTTAGTAAAGATTAAGATTAAAGTTAATATTAAATTAAGCTTAAAACTTTAAAATATGCTAATAATATATACGGCAACAGTGAGTGAAACAGAATTTAAAAAAATAATTAAAAAAAAAGCAAAAAAAATCTAATATATTTTCTTTTCATTTTCACCAGGTACATTACATTTCTTTCAACGTGAATGAGCTAAGGACCATAAAAAAGAAATAAATCAAGTCAGATACTGCTCTAAATAAATGTAATTTACGGTTACGTTTTCGTTTTCCGGGAATAAAATGACGTTACAGCACCTACAGACGTAGTATAGAACATGTACCTACAATGTACCTACATATCTATTCAAAATCTGTTTTCTTAGTTTGTATATTATGATATAACTTTAAATGGATCTATTTCTAGTCATTATATGTGTTGATTCCAATATTCCAACATACCATTTCACTTGACGCAGCAAAGAAGTCGTAGAAGTATCGACACGACGCGACGTCTAATTTTAGAACGATATGTCTTAGTTCAACGTTACATGTTAAACTCGGCTACACCTTTTAATCGTTGAATGGGTAAGATTTGAGATATTGAAAAATGTACTGCAAACCAATGTTTATAATCTAAAAACATTTTTTTTTGTGTAGGTTAGTTTAGTGATGTTAATAACAGAATCACGGCCATTGTGTTATCACATAGTCATTTTAGAATCAATATAAATTATCATTTATATGCCTAAATCAAGACATTTTTCGCAATTTTTGTACAAGACACATCAGCAACATCTGCTAAGTAAATGTTACAAACGCTTTTGAAGTCGACATTGGCGGATGCTTTAGCTCTGAATTGAATTAAATTTTCAATTTTATCAGAGGAAGGATACTGGGCATGTACCGGAATATTTGCTGAAAGACTAGATACCAACTCATCTCGTCCCTGCTCCCGACACGGTGCGGAAGTCGACTGATGTTGTGGACTTGAAAAACATCTTAAACGTTCTGTTTATTTGGAGAAATACGAATTTCTTTTCAAATTTTTTATTTATTTGCTCTGATCTGTATTTGACAAATTTAATATGTTAGTTTATTCAATGCAAATTGTTAGTTAGATTCACAATAAAAACGTTCATTTAATGAAACGCCTAAAATTTATTTAATGACATGCACACTTAAAAGCCTTTCTTACCCGTGGTCCACCTAAGTTCCTGTCAAGTTACACACACAACAGTTACGGACACCTGTGTGGAATAAAAAATGCATCGTGTCGCGGCAGGTATTTCAAATATTACATTCGTGTTACATTAAAATTGGAACAGTGTTTACTAAGTAAAAATGCCATTACATTATAACAGCTTGCTTTTGAATGTATGTCATTGGTTTCAATTTGGTTCTAAAATATTTTTACTTCTTATAACATCAGCTTTCTCGTCAGGTCAGCATCCTGACGACGTCGTTGCAGAGATTGGTCGATTTTTTTAAATAAAATATTTTCTTAGGTTATTAACGTATACACTTTAACCTGTTTACTTGAAATTACAAACGGACAAATCAATTTAATTTATTTGTATAGGTTGATTGTTATTACGAATTAAATCTACATATAAAGAGCCACATTAATAGGAACCAATCAAATGTTGCGTCTGCATGCAATCTGGATGCGAGAAGCTCAAAATCGATCAGCGTGGTTTGCAAAAGGAGAGGCCTACAACCAACAGTGGACTGCGATAGGCTGATGATGGTGATGATGAATCAAATGTTGTCCAACTGTACACATTCATATAATTTAATAACTCCTATCATAAGTACCGCGTTCCATTTTAAGCTTTTTAATTTTCATTCAACAGTAGATATGGTGCCCAATCCGGATTTTGCAGAACATTGATAAGCGAACAAATTTCCTGTTTATGAGATTGCCAATTTTAATTATTTGGGAAAAACATAGTTACAGTTTAAAAATATACATTCTAAGTTCAAAATATAATCATCAAATTAACGCAGAAAACATCTACTTTCGCACATATGTATTCAATAATTCTTCTAACGATAGCTTATATACGATTTGAATAAAAAATATTGTGAGTTGTACTGAAAAATAAAATCTCGTTTTTTTCTAAAACATTACTCAACTTAATTTTAATTTCTAAAATATTCTACTGACTTTCGCCCGCGGCTTCGCCCGCGTGTATGTCGGCCCTAGACTACCTTTTTTTTTTTTTTCGTGCTGAAATCCCCACGAATGCCACTAGTTGGTGACTATGTCGGACTCGAACCGACTAAAACCGTCTCGGGTACTATGAGTCGAGGAACCAGGTATACCCTCGAAAGGAAGTCCTTGGAACCCCGACGCACCTCGGGCCATCTGTGGCTTGCAGGCGGCCCCCTACCGTGCGAGAACTCCGATGCTCCCCTTCCGCCAAATACGAAGCGTGCGAATCAGACACAAGTCATCACAGAAACATCCTTTTCCAGTGATCACCTGCGTCAGCCGATATGAGAGGCTCCCGTGACGCCTCACGAGCCAAACCTCCATAGCGGGTCTTACCTCCGCAATAACGGCGTGCCCAGGCCCTAGACTACCAGTGTACCAATTTCCATTTAAATCAGTTCAGTAGTTTTGGCAAGAAAGTGCGACAGACAGACATACAGACAGACAGACATACTTTCACATTTATAATATTAGTAAGGATAAAGTAAGGATTTATTTCATCTAAATATTTATCTATCACTATCTATAGATTGCTTCCATATAATCGGAAGTTCATTTATGCTATTTCAATAGAAGTCTATGATCTGTTAAGTTGAGTTGTAATGGTTTCTCGGACTCGTGAGGTCTTGCGTTATCATGGAGCAATGATGGTGAACATCAATTCACGAGTCTGGGCTGTTTCATTGATAGTTTTGCCGTTATTGTTCAAAGTTCGCAAGTTAAGCATCTGGTGTTATTGCTTGACCAGATCTGAGAAAGTTATAGTGAATTACACCACGAATGGACTACAAGACTACCTGCTTTGCTTATTGACCTTTAGAATCCTTGGCTTTAGGTTTTTCGTTTTCGGTAATCGTAAAGAATCCACTTTTAGTCACAATTCAATAAGGCAACACAAGTTTCAACATAGAGGCAACACTGCAAAGCATGAGGCAACCACCTTTCATGTTTTTTAACGTATTGATTTGATGCAAATGAATCAATATTGTCGCTAAGGTAACGTTAAACCATGCCGCTAATTCCTGGCTAGTTTGAATTTTATCGGTTTCCACCATCTCCATTCACTGGTATTCACTTAACGATCGTGAACGATCTTTTACGTGGTTTGTTCTTCAAGTTGTAGTTTCCGTTGCAAAATCGTTTAAACCAAATTTAAATTAATATAAAATTAATATTGCAAGCCGCTTTACTCCACTCCCATTTCTTAAACTAAGTACTGTGTGAGGTTATTTAAGTATCATATGATTTTCTTTCGAGAAAATCTCACACCATGAAAGGTCTATTCAAAGTTCTTTTATATAAGTAAATAAAATAGGTGTGTCTGTATGCAACATCAAATTGTAATATCAATTGAGATTTTTACTAAATGCATTTGAAAGTATATACTGAACTGACATCCAAATGTAATTTTTAAATATATTGTCAGTCTAATTGTTTGTTCCGGATAATCTCTGGATTGATTTTGACGAGACTTACAATTGCAGATGGCTGGTCACACAAGGAGTGACCCAGGTTATTTTTTAGACTTGCTTCGCTCCACGGCGTTGCTCGGGATATTCAACAATATCCGCGGGACTCGGCTAGTATGACTATAAACGTCAATTATTTTTATTTAATTTTTACAAATCTGTCTACTGCTTTACTTCGTTACAGTCTGTATGATTTTTTTAATTTTTTTTTTACCACAAAAGGAAGTCACCTCAATAAGGATATCGTGTAGCGATAAAGTTTTTATCAAATGGGTTTATAAAGGTATCTTAACCACAAACGCATCCTGCTCAAATGAACGACATATTAGAAAAGGAACTGATAGTAAAAATAAAAAAAGTGACAGAACATGTTATTTTACTTTAAAAAACTAGCTTGAAATTAAAAGAAAAATAAAAACTTTAAGTAACCTGTCATAAACTTTGTAAAAATTTGTGGAAAAATATTATTTTGTCCTTAACTTGGTATTGTACTTACAATAAAAACTTAAATACATGAGATAGTTTCGTTATTTCACATAATTAAAAACATTAATGATTTACTAGATCGATAAAATATATATCATGTTTGTTTAAAAAATACTGGATCATTTAATTACAAATCTTATCATCCTGTAACCTAATTGCAAAGCAAAGGTTTCAGGTACCGACATATAAACTTAAAGCTACCGATACTTCTGATAATTTTCGATTTAAATTCTAATGATCTGATTCTATACGACTGACAGACTCTTAAATTTTTTTTTTTTAAACTTTCAGAAATCCCTAAGCAAATTATACAGTGTCAACGTTTAGTTTTATTCATATATTGTGATAGATGATGTCACTTGTACATGAAAGAACCTCCTTTGTTTTTTCAAACTCCATGATTAGTTTTTTTAATGCCAGTATACTCTTCATGTTCTCGTACAAGAGACCATTGGACAATACAAGAAGAGCCTACTATTTGTAGGACAAATAATCAAGTTGCGTACAAAACGGGGCTTCTCTACCCTAACTAAAAGTGCTTGTAAACGGGCTATTTTTTCGACGATTTCTTGCTGCAATATTGTAGCCGCCAAGTTGCTGATTATAAACTCTTTTGCAAAAAAAACGGGCACTTGAGCAAAGAACTATTTTATAGTTACTATTGGTTTGTTTGACAATTTTAGGTATTGTTATCCTCAGAATTTTATAAACTAATTAGGAAGGAATAGTTTTCATCAGTTTTATCATAGCATTTTGGTTAAATTATTGAGAAATAATGTTTAGTCTCAAAACACTATTATTGTACCTGCTCGCTAAATAAAAATGAAACGCGTTAATTTCTTTGTTTTTATTGAATACATTAAAAGCAGATAAAAGTTTAGTATTGAGTGTGACCCCCTCTTGCTGAAATCACGGCTTGCATTCGTCTGGGCATGCTAGCGAGTATATCTTTTATGGTTTCTTGGGGAATACGTTCCCACTCCGCGGTAATCACATTCTTTAGCTCTCTGATGGTCTGCGGAGCCAGCTGCACTGATCTCACTCGTCGCTTCAGAACGTCCCAGACATGCACTATGGGATTGAGGTCCGAACTACTAGCTGGCCAGTCCAAACGACGAATTCCGACTTCTGGCATATACGCTTCCACATCGCCAGACCGGTGGGCGCGAGCGTTGTCGTCCATAAAAACATAACAGAGCCCCCTCCATAAGGTGTAATTTCTTCAAAACATGCCTCTGCAAAGCGTTCTCCTCGTCTACATAGCACTCGCCGACGTCGGTCTTGACCATGCAGAGATATCCTGGCTTCATCGGAGAACAATGCCCTATCAAAGTCTTCATGAGTTCATGACACACAATTTCGAGCGAAGCTAAGCCTGGCAACTCGATGTCCACGGAGTAATTTAGGGCCACGTGCCGGGTGATGACTCCTCCTCCTGACCGTCCATAGACTAATTCGTACATTTCTTACTTCTTCGAGTCTGTTCTTGAGGTCCACATAAGAAGATTTGCGATTTCTCAACGCTTGACTAACTAGAAAATGATCATCCCGTGGTTCGGTACATGTCTTTCTGCCAGAACCAGGCCTTCCCTTGACGGAACCGGTCTCTTGATAGCGCTGCCAGGTCCTTTGAACTGTCGACCGACTCACATTTAGCCTCTGAGCCACGAAGCATTGGCTGCAAACTTCTTCAAGCAGCGCAATAATTTTGCTCGCTTTTATCACTTTATCTACCATTTTCGAGATTGCTAAAAGCAATAACAATACTTTTAAATGTCAAGGACATCAGATAATTTAATAAAAATTGACAGAAAGTTAATTAAATTCGATATTAACTATAAGGAATTCGCACCACAAAATGTAGTTAAAAGTTGTTTTCTTTGAAAACCAGGCTCAGTCAAAAATTTGAATTTGGAAGGTACTCTTATAAACATTATCGCACTTTTATGACTGTCCAGTAACATGTTCAAATGATTAAAACCTTTTTGGTATTTTATTTTTTTCAGCCAGGAAGAAAATTGAAACCGCCCGTTTTTTTTGCAAATGAGTGTATATCTCAACACAGTGCAACAATTGCTGCAATATCGCTATTTAGCCTGGCAATATTGTCAATATATTTCGTTATAGTTGCAAGTATTTAATGTCTAGCCGGCTTTATTGCAAATAATTAATCTCGCTTGCTTAAAGTTGTCAGGTCGAGAAAAATAGCCAACAAGATGCAATTTTTTATAAGCCGTTTACAAGCGTCATAAGGACGCCTCGCCGTAACATTAACCAGAAACACTTACGCCAAGAAACACAAAAGGACTGTATCATTGAAGGTAGCTTATGTTGAACATGAAAAGACATCTACACTATGCGTCTTCACCTCGCTTTTACAGAAATACTCGTACAATAGAAAACGTACATAATAATAAAATTGAAGGGGACATTTTAAACATATTTTTGGTTTTTATTGGTTCCGCTACAATGAACAAAAGAAACCCGTTTTTTTTAAGTAGACGAATATATTTTTCCGAATTCATAAATGAATCATATACAGAAGTTATAGAAGTTAACTTGTAAAATACGCTTATTTTTGGAAAAGTAAAAAATATCAATTATTGGTGATTACGGAAACCTGTTCTATATTAATAAAAATATTTTTCATAATTTTATTTTAGCACTTTGTCGATAAATAATAAATGACACATATCCATGCAAAGTTTCTTCTTTCTATAACTAACCGTTCGGTAGGTAAGTCGAGGACGGACGGATGGAGATAATGGAACTGTAAGGGTTCCGAGTCATGAACTAAGGAACTATAAAAACTAGCCCCTGAGTTATTCCTTATATTATTAGTCGCTATGTAAACAGACGGACAGACAGATTAAAAATAACAAAAATTGATTATCTGACACCATATATATATATATATATATAGATTACAAAAATGATATATGTGTACAAGTAAGGTAGCTATAATATTGTGAGCACGGAATCATACATTTCGGTGTCAATTTAAAATTATTTCGCTGGTTTCTTTCTTGATTGAACTCCTGCCCCTCTTTGGAAATGTAAATCTTTTTAGTAGGACAATAGAAAAAGTTATATGAGATCCAAAAAGTCTCGGAAAGAGAATGAGACTGCAATAGTTCGAAAAAGCCACCATCGATGTTCGTCAGGATAACAGAGACGCTAATGGAATAAGGGTAGCAACGTGTTTAGTTTACGATACTGTGCTAGTAACATTATATTGAAACTGGACAGTTTCTTTGTTTTAATATCAATTCAAGACACTGATCTGTTACTGCTACCTATTTAATATTATTTTACTGTTATTTGAACCACGGTAGGAATGCATTTTATCGTTACCAGTTAAAGTATACAGGAAAAGCTTCGTCGTCCAAAAACAGTTATTGATTTTAGCACATTCAGTTGTTTCAGACATGGTCGTTTGAGGGCGCGAGGGGGTTGCGGGAGGAAGAGTGTGTGCGGGTAAACGAGGTGGCAGTAAAACGGCATCCTCCACACGTGAATATTTGATGGCTGAATCTCGCGGTGGCTATGGATACAAGAGTATTCAGGTTATCAGACACACGCTAAGACTGAATTGATGTTGACATTAATTAATTCCGCTTATTAGAGGTTAAACTTTGTGAGGAAGCTCAGATGTTAAACCTGGGGTGTTTTCGAAGTAGTATTTTAATAATAGCGCAGATGTAACGTCTACGATAGGACGGTCACAGACATATTACAACTATCACCAATAATAACCAGAGCTACAGTAATTTTTTCGTTGCTATTCACAGAATGATATGACTGGAGCAGTGGAGCCTAAACTTCTGGTTCCTCCTCCTGAAATTATTAGTAGACATTATCAGGCCAGTACATTAAAAGTACACCTCCACACCATCTATAGAGTATACATTTTAAATTTCAAGTCTTTTGCTTCGAAAACATAGGACTTTCATACAAAACTCGTTTCACGCCCTTAAGGGTGGAGTTTCGTAAAATCTGTTCTTAGCGGATGTCCATACACTATATAAGGAACGTACATGCCAATTTCCAGTTTGTAGGTGTTATAGTTTCTGAGACTTCGTGATAAATCAGTGAGTGGTATTTCACTTTTATAGATATAGATTGCTGAGCATTCAGACACTTCACCTATCCTAGACGAGAATAGACTGGCAGGTAGGAGATTGTATTAATAGATGAAAGTTTAGTTAACGTTAAGTTTTAGTCAAGTTTAGGTTAAGTTTAGTTTATGTAAAGAAGAAAAGTTAAATCTGTGCCACCAATGGATTACAAAATTATCAATTTTTTTCTTATGAAACTGGTGTTGTATATCTCTCTGTACCTGCTCGTATAGAAATTTCAGAAAATAGTTGATGATATATGACCGTTCAAAGTATTTTTAAAATTTGAAGGTGTTTTGGGTCGAATGAACGTGAAGGTAATTAATTACTAGGATATTTAAGTGTGATGTTGAATTTTTCCCTTACACTAGTACAGTTTAAGTGAAGTAAGAACTATTACAAGAAAACATTTTAATAGCTCTAAAAGTTCCGAAAACGCCTTGATAGTGGATTTCCTCCGAATCTTGTGGAATCCCATCATCGTATTTTGAGATGGGATCAAGTTACTACCTTTAGATCACAAACATAATTTAGAAAATCTGTTTGGAATACACACAAAAATCGTGTATTTTATTTAAATTTGAATTGTTATTTGTATATGACGGTAATGTGAATGGTCAAAAAACAATACAAACGAATCTTCATCAACAATCTTTTAGAGGGGGGAGAGACATCCTGTTTTTATAAAAAATGCCCTTTAAAGTGAAAATGAAAATAAAAAATAAAAAAATTGTCTTGGCAACCTCTTTATAATTTTTAAACACTAATTATACTCCATACGATGGGGTGGCTGCGAGAAAATAAACATCCCCATTTTACGTTTAGGGGAGGTCCCCAAATAAAAATATTTTTAGTAATTTTATTCTAGCACTTTGTCGACGTAATAAAAACACATATCCATTTATAGCACTAACCGTTTCAACGGTTAGTCAAGGAAAAACGGACGGACGGACATTGCGAAACTATAAGGATTCCGAGTCATGAACTTCGGAACCTTAAAAACATTCACAAAGTTGAGACGGATGATGTGTTTAAGCATGAGAACTCACATTATTTATTTTCTATAAATTACTATTTTAAGTTATTCAGACAGACAGACTTATAACAGCCCCAATCACTGTGAACAAAGTGTTTTGTTACGTTCAGTACGAAATGACTAAATATTGTACAAATATAGAGTAGAAATTATTTAATAAAATCAATTTTTAACTGTTTGTTTAGTTAGAGGTATATGACGTGTCGTCAAGGCCATGCCATGTGTGCCATCTGAAAACCAGTGCTGAGTGTCGTTCCTGTAGACATAGCAATATACTAAGATGGTAACCCATTCAGATGAGCACACATACATTTTTACTGAAAAATGTTTTGTTATTATTGTTATTAATTTTTACTACAAAATAAAAAAGCGGCCAAGTGCGAGTAGGACTCGCCCATGAAGAGTTCCGTATCAGCAAGTAACATCATGTAAAAGTTCTTGTAGTTCGTTGTAACTTCGATCGATGTTTTTATAATAGTGTACTGATTGATAGGAAACTAAATTTCTGTTTACGATTTATGACGTATTAAAAAACTACTTACTAGATCTCGTTCAAACCAATTTTCGTTGGTAGTTTGCATGGTAATGTACAACATATTAATATTTTTTTTTAGTTTTATCACTTTCTTATTTTAGAAGTTACAGGGGGGGGGGGGGGGGGGGCGACACACACATTTGGAAGTGTGTCTCGCGCAAATTATTCAGTTTAGAAAATAATGATATTAGAAACCTCAACATCATTTTTGAACACCTATCTATAGATATCCCCACGTATGGGTTTGATGAAAAAAAATTTTTTGAGTTTCAGTTCCAAGTATGGGAACCCCCAAAATGTATTGTTTTTTTCTGTTTTTATGTGAAAATCTTAATGCGGTTCACAGATTATATCTACTTACCAAGTTTCAAAAGTATTAAAAAAAGTGGCTGTGACATACGGACGGTCAGACAGACATGACGAATCTATAAGGGTTCCGTTTTTTGGCATTTGGCTACGGAACCCTAACTAGTGGTCGTTGTAATTAAATTTTTGTTTTATTTTTAGCAGCATTCTACCCTCCTCAATTTTGCCCAACGAATTCAAACTTTTTGCTTCACATATTAATAATGATATCTGATAATAATTGACGAAAATATCGGATAACGTAGGTTTATTTTCCCTGTAAGGTATTAATTAAATAAAAGTAGGGCACTAGATGGCAAATATTTATTTGTTGAGAGTTTCTTATATTGCATAAAAATTTAGTCCGTTAGAGCCAGATCTGTCGATTATTGAGGATGACGTATGGTATCTAACTGCAGTTCCTGTAGAATTACCACGAATTTCTTTGCAGTGTGAAGTATTGCGTTATAATGGAGCAATAATGGCGAAGATTGATTCACGAGTCAGTGCTGTTTCACTATTAAAATATGCGACTGAACCCTGTCTCCCAAAATACAGGGAGACTACCCATATTTTAGAAGTACCTACTATACAATCAAACTGCCAAGTATTTATATTATATTGTAAAATTGTAATCAGTATCTAAATTTAAACACACGAAACAATTATTTTAGTATCACAAACGACCATTGTTACGCTGTAAATATCGTTACACACAGTACAGTTATGGCAGGTACTAGTAGCGATAGAAGCATTTAGATAGTTTTATCCCTTAGTACATAATTGAATTCGAATCACGTTTCAATTACGCCCAGCAATATTCTCAGGCTCTCATGTATATTTAGCAACACTTCACCGCACATATTACCCAAGTTTTTTTCAAACATTCGCGTATCTATTACTAATTTATTCAAGACCTTGCGTAACCCACACGCCCTTCGCCCTACCTTACACACTTTAGAATATTAATAGCGACGTGGCCCTTGATGTAAATAATCATATACCTAATGTCATTTCGTAATGTAGCCTATATTTAGAACCATCAAAAATCCAAATGAGTTTATTATTTCATATTAAAAGACATAAAACATAAATAAAGATAAAGTAATAATATTTGGTAATATTATAAAGCTAAAAAGTTTATTTCTTTAAACTTGCTATTCTCAGAAAGTACTGGTATGGCAAGTTGCAGCCTGCGGGTGGGCACAAAGAATACTTTGCTACCTTCGGGAAGAGGAAAATCTACGAAAACTACGTTTGTTACCGCATGCGGCACCATAAAGTGTTAGTAAGCTTACAAAACAATGCATTATTCAGTTGAATTTTAAGTATAGCAATATCTACATAAAATTATTTTCAATTCATTACTCTTAAGCAGTCGGGTTTTTTGTTTCCATAATAATTACTTTGATGTTTAACACTACAACCAGATTTCTACATACTCTAAGCAACTTGAATGAATGATAATCAGCAGTTTATAGAGGTCAGGCATTACTTCATCAAACAATGCAAAGACAAGTGAAAGCTGTGCCTTAAAGTTGACGTGATTACGAAGTATGGTCATTAGTCGAAATACGGCATTAATTCATCATCAATCTGTGCTACTCCTTACTCCTTTTACATAATTTTCGTAAAAAAGGAGTGTAATGTTTTTTTGCAATTTGAAACGGTGTACATTTTTTTAAAGTCTGCCTGAAGGAAAGCACAAGTAGAATCCAGGCAGATTCAAAAGCGCAATCTTATAAAGGTATCAGGAGTGTTCTTCAGGATTCCTATTTCTCCAATTCTGCTATACTCGTATTTTCATAGTGGTTTTAGTTCTCAACTTTATTGAGAACTATTTTATATAAAATGTGTTTTATGACACGTGAAATCAAAGGATGGTCATATTCTTTTTATCGATATGATAAACCAAATGTCTGTCGCATCCTAGTTCCTTGCTAGTAAAATCTTTATTTTATTGCATTTAAACCGTGAACTATCAAGCTAACCTAATCTAGAATTTTAATCTAGATGCACATAGCATAGCAGGGTAGTTTGATGAAATTCGTAAAACATAAAAACATTATTTTATATTGTTTCTAGAAATCCATGAGATGGTCATGAAGTTGTATTACATCAATTAATGGGTCGTCTTAGTCTATTTGATAGAACAATAACCAAGGATATTTTAGAGAGCTGAATTTTAAAAACAGGATATTCAGGAATGTGTTTACGTTAATCTATATACTAGTGGTCAAATGTAAAACTGAAGCAGAAAGACAGAGTTTTTGAAGTCAAATTATTACTTACTGGATTTTTTTTTGAATTTTTGAAAAAATTGGTGCTGGTGCGCTAAATGATACGCTATCTGCATTTTTCTTTTATGCTACAAAAAATGCAAAAGATACGTTAAATTACATGATAAGCACGTTTTCTGTGCTAATTAATTGTTTATAATAATCTCAATAGTAGCTATGATTGAAACTGATACTTTAGTTGTAAAAAAAAATTAAGATGTAGAATAGAAGAGAGTGCAATTATTCGTCCATAAACGAAATGCTAGTAAAAGATATCCATAATGCAAGGTAACTTCTATCTTATCTGGTTTTAAAGGGTCTAAACTGATGTGAAAATGAAGTGAGGAGTTTATTTTGAACTTAAAAAAAAATAGACAAACAGACAGACGGATCGATTTTAACTGATTTATCCATAACAAATTTCATTGAAGTTTTAGCAATTGTTTTCGAATTTATAATAGAAATAGCCCAGTCATATTAGGTAAAAAAAGGGGTCAACCTCGGAATGAAAGATAATAAGCTGCAAATTGGTATGAACCTTTGTTTTGTCATTCTAAATGTTGTCTCAAAAGTCACAATCGTTATCGTGTCCGCGTCTCAAGATATTCAAGGTCAAAGGTCACAAAAATCGGTTTTTCGCGAATATCTGGCTTCCTATCGGTTAAATGAGATTTGCATTTATTATAAAAGTTGTAGGCTATAAAATTCCCTACAACTTTTGTTTAAACTTTTTTTTCATATGACCAACCGTTTTGAATGTAGAGCGCGAAGAGTGCACATCGTACAGTCATATACGGCCTAATGCAAGGTCAAGCGTGAGTTATGGTTATCAGTACGTTATAAAGTCAATTATTTACTTGGAAATTATAATTATTAAACAATGCCTATTATTTATGTACTAACTATTAATTATTTATATTTAATTAAATTAAGTAACTTGATTATTTATATATAATTATTCATATTTAACTATTTAATTATAAAATATTATTAATTCTGGATTATATATTTTAGTTTTATTTTAAGTTAACACGACATTATATATCTTTTCTTTAAAACGCGTAAAACGCGTAGTGCAACGGACAAGCTTGCCTCAACGCTTCACTGTATCCAAGTAATCCCGATGAAGAAAATACATATGATCCCGATATTCTGGAAGGTTTGGAGATGAACATGACAGATAATGAGGATGATGACAATGAATCGAACATTTTTGAGCGACAAGAAGAAGAAGACGACGAAGAAGAAGAAGATAATTAGCTTCCATTTCCAATTTCATTAGAATTAAAATCAACAAAGATACTTTTGATATTTGAACTCACATTTTGATAAATGTATATTATGCCGTATTTAATAATAAATAAAAATATGTGTAAAATATATACTCTTACTATCATTTTAACTTAAAATAAAACTAAAATATATAATCCAGAATTAATAATATTTTATACTTAAATAGTTAAATATGAATAATTATATATAAATAATCAAGTTACTTACTTTAATTAAATATAAATAATTAATAGTTAGTACATAAATAATAGGCATTGTTTAATAATTATAATTTCCAAGTAAATAATTGACTTTATAACGTACTGATAACCATAACTCACGCTTGACCTTGCATTAGGCCGTATATGACTGTACGATGTGCACTCTTCGCGCTCTACGTTCAAAACGGTTGGTCGTATGAAAAAAAAGTTTAAACAAAAGTTGTAGGGAATTTTATAGCCTACAACTTTTATAATAAATGCAAATCTCATTTAACCGATAGGAAGCCAGATATTAGCGAAAAACCGATTTTTGTGACCTTTGACCTTGAATATCTTGAGACGCGGACACGATAACGATTGTGACTTTTGAGACAACATTTAGAATGACAAAATAAAGGTTCATACCAATTTGCAGCTTATTATCTTTCATTCCGAGGTGAAAGCCCTAATATGACTGGGCTAAAATTGGTTCTGGTTCTAAAGTAGTAGGTATGTTGTAAATTTATTTGATTCTCTTTAATTTTTATAAGCAAAATATTTTTACAGCTACTAAGTATTTTGGACATGTTTGAAAGGATGGCATTCAATCGTCTGGATTTTCTTTTATATTATAAGTCAACAAATATGCACGCAAAAACAAAGAATTTGTGAATATTCTATTGTGTAAACTAGGATCTACTATCGGATCTAGGAGTATTAGATTAGGATTTACTTACTAAAAGAAGACTTGTGATGTGGCTAACCTGTAACAAAAAACGAAATTTGTGGAAAATAATTACGAGTTATACTCCTTCACAGAGATAGAAACTACCTAGAGTAAGTATTACCACTTTCACCAGCTTTCGTATTATTCTTAGTATTTCTGTAGAAACTTTAACAAAAAATAAAAACAGTAAGGCAAAAAATAACAAACCATTTTTATTGAGCCTCAATAACCAAAACTTTAAACTAATGTAAGCATACCTAAGTAGTCGGCTCTTTCCAATTAAGAAAGTAATTTGTAAATAGGATATAAGGATGTTCTAGTAAAGTCATTACATGTAATGAATGAACGACGTAATTCGAAAGTATTTTTCAAATTGAAGTACAATAAAAATCTAATACTGTAAAATATCAGAATTATCAATTTTAGTTCAAGTCTTTTTTAGTAATATCTTCGAGTACAATGTTTACAGACAGCTAAATATATGGTCATGTCAGCATATTCGCTTGCGTCATCTTCCGGAACCTTGACCTGAATTTCCACAATATCATGTAAATGTGTACCACCAACGCGTTTTGAGTTAAATCAATTCATATTAGATCACCTGTCAACAGATAATCGTGTTTCTCCTTAAAAGAGTTTAAGAGATAGCGGAAATGAGAACTATTAAATGTCTATTATATTTAATCAACTACATAACGGCGTCATGTAAGTGAACATCCCGTAAAACGCAAATTCTTCATTTAAAGATAATGATTTAAATTAATGATTATTTCATTCAATGATCGTAAATTAATCGTGATAAGCACTGAAATGGTCGTTAAATAATTTAAATTCATATAATAAGTTGTATCTTCTTCCTAGTCTTATTCCCAATATTATTTAATGTCAGCTTCTAGTTCAACGGGTTTTAGTTGAATATCAGTTTTTAAACGGAGTGACTGACATCGGACCTTCACAACCCTAAGGGAGTACTGAAATTCGAAGGTTGAACTAGTTGTCAGTAAATTTTAGGGCACTGACTTCCCAATAACGATTGCCATAGATGTTTATGACAAACGGGATTTACGTGCTCTTCGAGGCACGGGCTAGAATCATCGTCAAACTTCCAAACTCCGGGCTGCTATTACGATTTTTCATAAGAAAACTCCAATAAACACTTTTTGGTCCGACCCGTGATTTGAACCCGAGACCTCTTGATTAGCTGTCGTATACGCTATCCACTAGACCAATGAGGTATATAATAAGTTGTTTAATAGTTATATGTTCGATGATAATATAATTATTATGTATACACATAATGTAAACACATTCATTGCGTATCGTATAAGTATCGTCATTAAGTATGTGCTATGTTAAATTTAATAATGTTTTAGTAATTAATTATTTTAAACCAATTATACTTATTAAGTACTTACTATGTACGGATTTGTATCGGTAATTCGATTAAACTAATGTGTATTTAAAAGTTAATTACTTACTAGTACACTTCTTTATTAGCTTCTTACGTTATTTAAATTTGTAGATCACAGTTAAGTCTTAAAAACAACAATCTAAAAAGCCCACTCTGTTGTTGAGAGGTTTGTTGATTAATGCGTTTTAAAATGTTAAAACGCATATCACATAAATATTGCCAACCCGATGCCCTCTCTACTATCACGCTCTGATGACCCCGTCATTAAAAATACAGAACACAAATAAAGTATTTTAACAGTGCTCTATTGATAAAATTTGATGTTACATTTAGAGGACAGTTATCTCATAAAAGTTAGCATGGCAAAAGTCTTTCTACAGAGCCTTTGATATTTGCGACTAGGGGTCAGGCACGGTTAATATGTGTCTGCTTGTTTGTCGAACGTTTGCTTGAATCTCAAACA
Organism: Phragmatobia fuliginosa; assembly: GCA_932526445.1. NCBI lineage: Eukaryota > Metazoa > Arthropoda > Insecta > Lepidoptera > Erebidae > Phragmatobia > Phragmatobia fuliginosa. The sequence goes on along the minus strand of OW052064.1, from coordinate 4,439,120 downwards.
CTACAATAGATTTGACGACAAAGTTCTCGTAAATTCAAGTGGATTGTCTATAGTTTGTTTCAAATTTTAGCGGAACTCAAAACAATGGAAACTATCTAACTAAACTATGTGTTTATTTAGGTTGATTGTTTTTATAAATATTATATAGCAGAAGTTAATTATACAATAAACGTAGGTAATGTAGATGTTTCATCGTCCTTGACATAGTTAATACCATTTAACTTATTATTGCATGTTCCGCGTCACTGAAGTAATAATACTATGGGAGAAATATAATGGGTGATATCAGAAAAATAAAAAAAACAGAGTAGAACTATATAGACATAGATATTAACATAATAATATACTCACGATTATAATGCACTAGGTAACCCATACGGCCTCGTCTGCGTATCGTGTGATATATTTAAATAAAGTTTAATACTGAGAGGCTACTTGATTTCGGGGAAACTTTCGCTGATACTTGTATCGGATATTATTCACATAGTATATAAGGTAGGCACGTCATTTCACACACTCGTAGAAGCCGACAAGCTAATTATCGAGCGTACTAAAATTTGTAACCGCTTACTGTAGGTAATGCATGCATTCATGGAGGGCGCCTACGCATCCACGCGTGACCGACTACACCATAGCTTACTTATATTCCCACATGCACTTGAGTTCTAAACAACTTTATAAATAAGGAACTTCTTTCCCACAAGGCAGTTGCTCTCCCATTCAAAAGCGATTTCTATTTTCATAACAAATATTACAATCCACCATCGTATGGCCTATAATGAGTTTATAGTACACTGCAAAGAGAATCTTAGATCACAATAAAGGTGTAATATTTGTCGTAATAATCAATAATATAATCAGTGAAACAAGCGCATAAATGAGATGGTCAATGCGGAAATCATTAATAATAAAAATATAATAATTTTACAAAGCTAGTTGATGTATACTATATTTGCTATAATAAAATAGCAAAACATTAGTGAATGAGCTTATCAGTTGTGTCGGAGGCTGTGGCAAAGAAGGTGATCACGCGTCGCGGCGTTGGACCGGTCTGCGGTCACCGACCCCACTACAACTTACACGCTTCTCCACTAGGCCGCTGTGTGCAACTAGGTTTTCCATAGTGATAACCATATTTAGGACTATCTTATCGCCATTCAAACGTCTAAACCTGGGCAAAATACTGAACAAACCAATATGGCTAGGCTCCGGATTCTGCATTCTAAGTTTCTAATCGCACTGAACACATTTCGTAACTCAATATTCTAAGTACCCTATTGACAATTCTATCTCTATTTCATTTTGGAAAATCAATATAAAACAGTCTCATACTAAAAAAAGTCAGTCAGCTCTAATGAAATGAATTCGTGCAACTGATGAAATGATTTTTTAACCAAAAAAATATTGTCATAAATTTGTAACATTATACCAAGTGTGGTCAGTCAACCAAACTATTGCCCAGTTTAGAGTACGCAGACAAGTTGCTCCTTCATTCTATTATTGCTATATTTAAACAAGTTGTAGGTATATGAGAAACTTTATGATATCTACACCCATACTAACATAAATGGTACTGTGCACTTTGCATCATATTTTTACATAAGATTTTTCAACACAATAAAAAGAATTTTCTCGTAGCCTGCATATACCAGCCTAAATAATAAGTGTGCTAAAGTGCCAGGCGTACTACCAACACGTCTATGAACAGATCTAGTTACGACCAGCGGTAGCTAGTTTCCTGCTCTGTGCCTTTCTTTTATATTCTCAGAAAACAACCTATTCCCTACTTTAAAATACATAATTTACAGAATACGAAATATTATTTCGTCAATTGGTTATTGAGTGGTAAGAAACCGGCAATAAAATCATTAGTACTATATTTTAAGAACTACATAATTAATATGTCGGATAATTTTATAATATACATATAGACATTATATGATGGTATTTTAACAGCAATTCTTAATCCGTCACCACACGGATTTTTACAATGTAAAAATCCGTGTGGTGACGGATTAAGAATACAAAGTGTCACCACCCCTATTCATTCCACGGGTGTCGTGAGAGGCAAGTAAAGGAACAAAATTAGCAGCTAACATCACCGCCAAGAGAAGGAAAACTTGAAACAAACCGTTTACCAATCCGTCTGGCCAGCGTGGTATAGTAGGCCAAAACCTCCTTTCAAAGGAGAGGCTTATGTCCAGCAGTGGACTGTTAAAGGCTATTGGTGATGATGTAAAACTTTGTTTAGACTTTGAATGAAAATTATCTATAATAGACAAAAATAAATAACTCTAACACGTAAAATGTAGTAACTGTAGTGTCAGTATTCCTAAAAGTCAGACCATAGTGATAAAGTCAGAGTGCAGGTAACTGATTTGTAAGTATCGTAAATATAAAGAGAGGTCGCGGTTAGCAGAATTTTTGCCAACTGTTATACGAGCACCCGCTCTCATTTCAGCTGCCACCTGTTTTATTTTCGTATGCTTTTAGTACCAAGTGCCTACTATAGGTACAAACTATGTTACGAACTCTGACCCAAGTATCGAATACTAAACGTGCAAGTTTATGAGAATGTATGTATGTATGTTTGTTACTCTTTCAAGCAAAAACTACTGAATAGATTTTGATGAAACTTCACAATAATATAGCTTACATATCGGAATAACACATAGGCTATTATTTAATACTACACGCGGGCCGCACGCGGGAGTCGATACCGTCGCGTTGTAGATTAGTTCATTCCCATGAGAATTCAACCTTTTTTAATGCTTTCACTTCCATAAACACTTGTGTATAAATTAGCTTATCTGAACACACCCTAATCAATTTAGAAATTCAAGTTTGAGGCTTTCTTCATAAATAATGATTCAACATAATCTCAAATTAGTTGATTAGCTAAGAAGAATGCGTACAACAAAAGATTAAAGACAAAGTAACACAGTGATACCGAGCTGGTTTCCTATTAATTGCCAATAATCGTTTCAATATATCTTTGACGTTAAATCAGGTAGGAAAAAATATTCAATAAATGACGCGGATTATTTCAACGGTCTAATAGTATTCATTGGTATTGATTGAACTTTTTTCATTTTGTACTCGTCGGTGTTATGCGTAACTCGTTCGGCTGAAATCCCGGCAAGGCACCGTGGGCCGGAGGGAGACGACACCAAATTGCCGACATAACGTCAACGATAAAGCACTCAGCCGAGGAACCAATCTCTTTTACGGTTTAATCAGAACTTGCGCTACCTACCTAATATTACACGTCCCACCATATATCAGGCTAAGTTCAACGCAATTGTTCTATCACACAATGTTACAGGTGGTTTTGTTCATTTTTAGTTTCCAGTTTCCATTATCGAGCACACATTATGAATTCAAAATTCTTTTTCTTTTTTTGTATTTTTAATTAAAGTATTCTAACCATTTGAAAATGATGCAATTTAGATTGGATTATGCGATCGAATTTCTGTTTTTAGAAGAAGAAGGTTTTCTTGATATTCCCCATGAATATATATGGTCGTTAACCTTAAATTTTAAAGCGATTAACTAATGTTTAATTAATTTTAATAGTAGCGGCGCTCCGCAGTGTTCCTTGCGGTTATTATTGCAACCGCGTGTAACTATAGCAATTTATATTTGGCAAGTACGCATTTGGTGATAAGTTGTTAATTTGAAATTACAAACAAACACAATTTGATTTATTTGTGTAGGTATATTAATAATAAAATATTAAGCCAAGTTTTATGTATATTTTTAGAGAATCACATTTACAGTTGTCAATATTTTTTTTTATATTTATATTATATAAATTTAAACAATGAATAAGTTAATCGGCGAATAACTGTATACTCAGACTTGTTTCTGAAGAGTCAATATCCTAATATAACATATTTAAATAACATAAAACCGTAATAACATAAAAACGGAACCTGACATCTGCGTGAAATATTGTTATAAATATTCATATTCTTAGGTACAACACTAGCTGTTACTTCAAAAGCCAGGATGCTAAAATGTTATAATTTATTTATAGGAGTACATTAATATAACTATAGTAAGAATGTTGACATGATGTTCGATTACTTTTTTTATTCCAAATTCAAATAATTTAAACTTTTTCAATCAACATCTATCTACTAATGAAATTGTAATACAGTGGCCTAAGTTTGTATCAGATGTAATCAAAATATGTATACATATAATATCAAGTAGCTACTGTCATGCAGTTCTCCATTACAGTCGAAAACTTCACTATACCTGGCTAATTAATTTCACATGCATAATAGGTTTAGTAATTTTAATATTTATTTCACAGACAGACGTATTCAGTTCACGACAGAATGTAAGATAAAAATGACGCGAGTGACGTGAATTTCTATTTAATTTCAAACTGTCGGAAACATAAGGATAATCGCAATACTCTTATCACTGTGGCATGAAGCAGGATAAAGCAAAAGTTATTTATCTATTTCTAACCGACTACGGCGAACCAAAAAGAAAAGGTATTATGTATTAGGTTTCGGTGGTTTATATATATTTGTATGTTCGACCGTAGCGCATAAACTATAATAAGCATATATAATAATGAATGAGGTGCCAATAGATTCGTAATAATAGCCTGGGCGATGTAGGCAATATGAATTTTGATATAAGCTTTTGAGTGTGTTTTTGTTGATAAGTTACTTTTAAAGGACTGGATATGACTGTTTCATGCCTAATGAAATGAAAATGTTGAAACCGAAGAATAGTGCTTTGACAAAAATCAGCATTATATTCCGGCAACCCATTGTCAGAACCTATTATCTAGATGTTATTTTACAAAAAACTACTTCAAAAAAAGGAGGAGGTTCTCAATTCAGCGGAATCTTTTTTTTTAATGTTCAGCGATAATTTCGTCGTTTATGAACCGATTTCAAAATTTTGAATTGCATTGGAATGGGCGTAGCTTGCAGGTGGTCCCATCGTCACCATATCGGGCTCTGATATGGTGACGATGGAACAAATCGATCGAGCAAATCGAGGGAACTCCTCAAATATCATGCACAATTGTCGCAATTTGGGTACTCGGAATAGGTTTCGTTTGAAGTCGGTTTCTTTTAGTTAAAATTATCCAGATATATTTTTGAATAGGACACTAACAAATGCCTAGCTTAGCTTAGCTTTTTGCCTTGCCTTAAGCCCAAAGCTTGTTTTAAGTCATCATCACCATCGTCTTACCGTTATGCCCCGTTGTTTCCAAATATTTTTGCATTCAACAACTACCAACAACATTTTTACAAAGAATATTTATGTTTCCATCCAATGTTGAAATGATCAAATTTTAAAAATACGAATATAAAACCCAATGTGTAGTGCTGAGTAGATATAGTGCTGAGTATTATTTAACCTGTAAATGCAATTACGGACGTAGTGAGCAATAGCAGTCTGGTAATCCTTGGCTACGTGCCACGGGGATCGGAAGTGTTTGGAATTTTCTTATCTCCATCTACATAAACCTTTACGACACCTATATTGTTTAACTGGAAGCGCTCATAGAGAAATGGTTTTATGTGATTAGAAACAATCAATGATGGTAAGCAATGACGGCGCGGTCAGCACCTAGATGGGTGACCGTTTGTGGCATGAGCGTTTCCGTTATTCGGAGGTCGCGTTCGGCAATCAACCCCGGTTGTTATCATGAGATAACAGTCGTGAAGCTTAGTTGGAGCCTTAACCCTCTCCTGATAGGAGACCCGAGCATTTAATAGCAATTCCCTTTTTCACTAACATATATTTTACCTAGTAACTCAAAAGCAAAAACTCTAATACATATTGACTGACTTTAAATTTAATGCAAATTACTTATAAATTTCAAAATCAATACACAATTATTTTCCCTCCTTTTATGGAAAACATTCAAGGGCTGGTATCACTCAGAACGCTCCCACGTCATGCGCGCGCCCGTAGGCTACGCTTGTATGTGTGTGTAACACGCACACAAGCCCTGCAAATCTGGCCTGTTGTTTCTATTGCGAATGCAGCGCAACACTCCATCTAGACATATATATAATTATAGTCTAAGATCCCACTGCTCGATTCTGCAGGTATCTGTTTTTTCGATAAAACTAATTTAAATGAATGTTTATAAAGTATACAATGGATTAGGGATAGGTTGCCTATCAAAAATTAGCCGCAATTACCTGCAATTAATTTTAGTAAAATTCATTCACTGATGTAATTTGCAGCTATTTGTTTTTTTAATGAATTTTACGTCATTTGAAAGAAAATAATGTTACGAATTCAAAAAGAAATGGTTGCCAGCTCTCAGTCAGCCGCAATGTTAGGGTTGCCAGGTGTAAACAGGTATAATAGTGTTAATTATTTTTATAATTGTTTATAATTAATAATAATATAGTTTTTAATTGTTAATCACCTGTTTTTGTTTTTAAATATTAATACAGAATAAATACATTTAATTTTTGTCAGGTATCTGTCACCTTCAATCCAACATTGTGAACGCGAAAATCAAGAAGAAATGAATGTTTCATACACAATTCACGGACCTCTCCAACCCAGGCCTACAAATTTCTGCAAAAGTTTAAAAAAAATTCGTTTCAAAGAAGCCTTTGTCAAATATTAAACTACATTCTGGGCAAACGATTGTTTTGCTTCAACATTACATAAGGGACTTCACACACTGGCGACAAAGCCGACAGGCGCGTAGGCGCGGTAAAATCTGCTCGAACGGGCAGATCTGCTCCACCGTCGCCGCGCGCTTGATCTGCTGTCACGCGCCCACGCGCCTGGGCGCGTGGCCAGTGTGTGAAGTCCCTAATAAAACTGTTTTTATCATCGTTGGAGAACAGTGCTTTTCTGATCATCTAGAAGGAGACCATGTCATAAACACTGAAGACATTAATTTAAGTTGTCATCATGAGGAAGCACATGCATAATGTTTTACATAAACAAAGCACCTCCAGAGACAAAAGTTTTACTAAAAGCTAATGACAACGATGTCTTAATTATTTTATCAGGCAATATTCACAAAGTACCTACCTACCAGATATGGAAATTTGTCGGGCTGGTACAAAACAAAAAAAAACGAAGAAAGATGAAGGTTTTATAAATTGTACGCAATACGCAACTAGCGGCGAAGTTAGGCCCAATTTTATGTCGTGCATTGCATCATTCCATGCATTTACTAGCTGTGATTATTTAGCTGCGTTTTATAATAAAGGAAAGAACAGAAAAGAAGAAAGAAGAAAGAAAGAAAATAATATTTATTTTGACACATATACGATAAGACACAACATCTTATAAATCTAATAATTCAATAATCTAATAATTTAGATGATATCGACACCGATATAGACAATGAATAAGAAAAAATAAAGACATGTATAATTATAAGATTTGCATATAGAATAAGTATAATTTTGAGCACATAATTTGTAATAAAAATGTTTTTTACTTTTTTATTAAAAAAAAATCGAAATAAAAGTCAGAGCAAGTGGAACATAAAGTGATGACGTTAGTCATTGCTCTGATTGACTTATAAAAATAGTGTGAATTCATGTGTAGTAATTATCCCAAATTAAATATGATAATATTGATAAGATTAATAATGAAACAAGCCTTGTATAATCCAATGAAATCAGAATTATTACTATAAATGAACTTGAAGAAATAAACAAAGAAACTCCGATTTTCTTTAGAGATTCTCATTATAGATGATAAGAAAAGCACTGTTCTCCAACATTGATAAAACAGTTTTAATGAAGTCATATTGAAGCAAAACAATCGTTTTCCCAGAATGTATCTAAAAATTTGACAGTTAAAAAAAATCCTTTGGAGGAAACGAATTTTTTATTAAACTGTCGCGGAAGTTTTTAGGCCTGGGTATTAGAGGCCCGTGAATTGTAAATGGAACATTAATTCTTTCCAAATTTTCACGTTCGCAATGTTTGATGGAAGGTGACAGGTACCTGTCACAAATTAAATGTATTTATTTTGTATTAAGATTAAAAAAAAAGCAAGTGAGTGTATTTAATTAACACTAACATACCTGTTTACACGTGGCAACCCTAATGTTGCGGCTGACTGAGAGCTGGCAACCATTTCTTTTTGAATTCGTAACATTATTTTCTTTCGAATGTCGTAAAATTCATTAAAAAACATATAGCTGCAAATTACATCAGCGAAACAATTTTACTAAAATTAATTGCAGGTAATTGCGGCTAATTTGTTATAGGCAACCCATCCCTAATCCATTGTATACTTTATAAACATTCATTTAAAATTAGTTTCATCGAAAAAACAGATACCTGCAGAATCGAGCAGTGGGATCTTGTACTATTAAAGGAATTAATTATATTATCGACATGAAAAGTAAATATTACTAGCTTTTGCCCGTAGTTCCCCCTCGTGTCGAATACCACGATAATCATTTTCGCTTAAAACTAAGACACTTATAAATAATGTGGCTTTAAATACTAAAATAATTTTCAAAATCGGTTTAGTAGATAGAGTCAGTTATGAAGCAATCTTCATATTAAATTTGACTTCACAACTGATTCCATACAATAATGACGAAGATAGAAAGATGTTACAAAATGGCTAACTGTACATGTAAGTTGTACTTTAATGAGTGGGCCCAAGGTTCGTGTTGTAAGCTTGGCATGCAACTGGCATAATCACCGTGATACGAAAAATGAACAAGCTTTCTAACCTCGTTCCCTTTTCTAATAATGATAGTCAATTTGTCATTTTCAATTTTTTTTCATGCAATGGTAACTAGTGGTCCTGTTCAGAGGTCGATATTTGACCAGAAATTTTTATTTTTTATGTTTCTGCACTTCTCTTTATAAATTTTAACTGATCCAAATTTCAAACTCATTTTAAGGGGGAGATACAAAATTTGAAGTGAGATCCACGTTTTGATTGATTGGCACAGGAAGGAAGAGCCTAATCGTTCAGTTCGAGTACGTACGTCTCCCAATCTAAAACGGCGATTTCCAAGGCCATCTTTCACACGCTATCGTGTGCAAAACGTCGAATGCAAAAAACATTGTCTTTACAACAATAATATCATCTTCCGAGCCTTTATTCCCAAGTTTATTTGGGGTCGGCTACTAGTTCAACCGGTTTTACCTGAATTTCAGTTTTTCCATGGAGCGACTGCCATCGGACCTCCGTAACCCTAAGGGAGTATTTGACTTCCCAATATCGATTGCTATAGATGTTCATGACAACCGGGGCCGACGGCTTTATGGCTCTCCGAGGCGCGGGCGTGAATCACCTCCAAACTTCCAAACTCCGGGCTGGTATTAGAAATTTCCTAAGAAACACTTTTTGGCCCGACCCGGGATTTAACCCGAGACCTCTTGATTAGCAGTCGCATACGCTAACCACTAGACCAATGAGGCAGTTACAGCAATAATGTAATGCGCTTAAAGTAAAAGTATGAACAAAAACTGCACAAACTTAATCTTCATGAAACCTCTTTCAATCCGTGTCGACTTGAATTTTCACGTCTTTTGTCTACAGCAAAGTTTCACTTCTAAATCCCTTTACATTTTACGAGGGCTACATTTACCTTGAATTTCTTAAGGCAATTGTGTTATCAGTTCTATGAAAGTATTAGTAGAAGAATTTGGCTCCTTAATCACAAACAACTTCCTTTCACGTTACCTTTGAATAAAAACGACTAACTGTAAAATACTAGCAATATTTTTGTTTGATTAAGCTGCCTTTACGGCGCTTTTTTCGGTGGCTATTAACCTATTTGCGTGACCTGAGTCCGCACACCCGGTACGCGAGCTACCTACTAACTACTACAAAGTTACGTTTATATAAAAATATTTTGTATTTTTGAGCAACAATAATATAAAAATTTGAAATTTATGTGTATGTCAAAATTGACATCGACATCTACTAAAATACATCTACGAGTATAAATATATCAACTATAAAAAAAAAATTAATAGTTTATTTAATAACTTAGGTACATTTGCATGTGTGGTTTTGATCAAATAAAAAATTGGGCAAGTGCGTATCAGGTCATGCCTAGAATATGGTTCCGTAGTCACCCATAATGGTAGGTAGATTTAAAATCGTGTCAAATAGACAATTGTTATGACTTAATATTTCTTTGTTATTGTACGAAGTTTTCCAAGTGAGTGCATTTTACAAGTTTGGCCTCTATAACTTCTAAAATTAAAAAGTTATCGAAACTGCTATAGTTTTCCTTGAAAGTTCAAAATATGGGCTACTACCACGAATTTCTTCAGATTTTTTGAGGCAGCCGTTTAGATTTTAGAGGGGGGTGACGCCCTGTTTTTAGAGAAAAATGCGCTTTAAAGTTGAATAACTCATAAACGTATACCTAAATCGAAAAAAGCAACCTCACAATGATACTCCACATGATGGGGTAGGCTCGAGAAAAAATAACATCCCCACTTTACATGTAGGGGGGTACCCCAAATAAAAGAAAACATAATTTAATTGAAGCACTTTATCCACGTAATTACAATACATATTCATGCAGTTTCATCTTTTTAGCACCAACCGTTTCGGCGGTAGGTCGAGGACGGACGGACATGACGAATCTATAAGGGTTTCGAGTCATGAACTACGGAACCCTAAAAAGATATAAACTACCTTTGAAATGTGTTGTATATGAAAAGAGCTCAATCAGTTCAAAAGTATTTATTGTTCATAATTTTTTTTAGTTGATTTGTGTAGACTGTGTAGATATTATAGACTGGCTAGCTTTTCACTGAGTTACTTTCGAATTTGTAATTTTTGTATTAGCTATTTTTATTTATTAAATACTTTATTTTTTTATTAAAATATCGCATCAACATCTTACTTTTAAAAGTTTTTATGGAAAACGGTTAATTAATAAGAAAAACACAAATATGACTACATTGTTACATGGCAACGTAGAAATAGCTAAATTGTAGAGCTATTAAATAATATGTTTCAATTTACTACCAACTGAGCCCCGCGGTGTTACTCGCGTTTATTGTTGTAACCGCAGGCAACGTCGCGGGGCAAAGCTAGTCTAAAAGGATTAGCCTAAGTGACTCCTAATATCAATAGCTATCTGCCAGTGAAAGTCCCGTCGAAATCTGTCCAGCCGTTCTAGAGATTACCCGGAACAAACAGACAGACACACAGACCAAAATTTGTCAAAAAAAATATTTTGGCATATGTACAGTATATACATACATATGCATTTAGTAAAAGTGGTTATTTTAATATTACAAACAGACACTCCAATTTTAATTTATTTGTATAGATAAACGTAAAACTAATCACAAACCCTATAACCAGCATTATAGTAGTCAAAACCTTTTTCTAAGGATAGGCCTATAGAGGGACGGGTGACGTGTCCCTCCAACTCAAAGGGAGGATTCTCTGACTAGGCGAGGTGATGGTGCCTCGCGGGTCACGGTCCACGGTTGACGGTAAGTTATTTATGACAAACGGAATTTCTGAGAAGAATTTCTATATCGTGATTCAGGATTAGTTGTTACACCCTATAATTCGTTCGTTACTCTGTGGTTCCGTGCTTCTTCGGTAGATAGCGCTGTTATATTTTTTCACTAGCGCTGTATATAGGAGTTGCCATAGGCCTATGTCCAGCAGTGGACTATTAAATGCTGTAAACTATGATAATGATGATTAACTGATGATGAGATTCCACTTCGTTTGAGCATATAAACGAAATCATGGCTAATGGTGATAACACAAATATTCACTGAAAAATAACTTGATCTACATGTGTAAGCCAAGCATTCATTTTCTTTTACTCTTATTGATTTCATAAAACCAATATGTATTTCAATCTCATGAGGTTTTTGTAATATCTAATCAACAAATAACTTTCTAGAACCTAAATAACATTCAGAAAGTTGTAAGCCGTGTTGAAAGCCAAGACAATAAAAGGCAATTGTAAATGTCTTAATTACTCATTGATTTAACAATACCTTAAAACTTTAGAATCACACATTTCACTGTCTTGGTGGTCTAGCGGTTAGCGTATGCGGCTGGCACACCACTTAGAACTATGTTATACAACAGTATAAACATGTGTATAATAATCGAAAGAAAATAACAGAAAGAAAAACAATAATAGTTTATCAGTAGTTGGCCGGCGGGCTCGACTTGGGTTAATTAACCTGAACTTTCAGGACGCCACAGTCGGCATAAGCTGCCATGAGATGAGCGGAAGGCGCGATATGAGAAAACTCTGCAAACAACTAAACAATGATACCGCACCGTCGACTTATCGGTGCCATATTGTTATTGTAATAAAAAACTTATACTCAGCGATGTTATTACTTTTCCAGTTCGATGTTATTGCAGTATGTTTACGTGTGTAATTATCTATACTTAATATTATGAAGCTGAAGTTTTTTGTTTGTTTGCTTAAACGTACTTATCTCAGGGACTATTGGTCCGATTTCAAAAACTCTTTTAGTGTTAGATAGCCCATTCATCGAGGAGTGTCATAGACTATAAATAACAAGATCTAAGACCAGAAGGAGCGGAGTACCAATGAAAAATGTTTTAAAATCGGGGGAAAAATATTTATATTAAGAGCCTCTTGCGTGCGCTGCGTAAACAGTAAAATATTTGTTAATTTAATGATCTATACTCAAGTTGGTGAATCGGTCATTTCAAAAACCTTTTAAATCACATTTTCCCAATATGCTTTATATGCTGAAAATAGTACCTTATTCAAGTTAAAACTACGTCACCACGTTCAAACCACGTCCCATTTATTCCTCTTTAAATAATACCACACGAAAGACGTTCAATGCACAAGCAACATTAGTCAGTGACTTAAGAGCGCGCATAAAGCTAAATCGCCTATCTTATATTTGATTTTACATGAAAAGTTCCAAATTGTTGTTAAAATAAAAATCAGCGTGAGTAACTACATTATATTTTCAAGGACTTAATGTGAACAAAAACATAAACTAATACACTTTCTTCGATAAAAAAAAATCACGAAGTAACCTCTAATTTTCTTATTTTTTCGTTTTATATTCAATATGGCAATGATTATTATGATAAAAAAAATATTATTCATTGTAATTATGCATGACCAAGGAACGTGCTTATGCATTTCTTAAAATTACTTTTAATTTTGGATTTATTGGGATAAAACACTTTTGGCGCTTACTACGCTATTATTCCGCGGAAGATTTCATGTTCCGTCGCATGTTGCGGGAGCTTCAAGCATATTTCTATTTCACAAATCAGTCACACACGCTCTATTGAGACGAGTGGACTGCGCTCAACTTTTTGAATCGATGTCGTAATTGATCGCGTGGTTTGAAATAAATCGTAAGAAAAACAATTCGTTAAAATGGGAAACAAGAGAAGATTATTGAAGACTTCCGACACGACAACTAAAGAAGTTGCAAGAAGAAAAGATGAATATTTTTTTCCCAATTGAATATGAAACTTATGACTTTAAATTAAAGTTGAAAATCGATAAAAAAAAATTGAATGATTGTGTTACTGGCCACCGTACCTATGTTTTATGTGTAAAAAATAAATCAAAACATTATTCATTTGTGAAAGTTAATGCATGCAATTTTAGATTTTATTGCAACAAGCATAGGGTCTAAATTAGTTTCTCCCTCCGTAGACAATTTTGTGATCACTTACCAGTAGTAATGAGATCTTTAAAGGTCTGGATAAGTTACAGAAAAATACTATGGATCTTACTAGAATTGTATAAAAATAAATGGCAAAATAATATATCTACTGCCGCGCTTTATTTTATGCTCGAGTAGTAATACTAATACCTACGCGTGTCGTGTAGTATAAATAGCATACGCAAAATAAAAAGATGCTTTTAGTAGATATCTTAAGTGTTTATTCTATGCTAATTATTATTTCTCATTCAGATTACAGATTACAGGAAAACCTATAAGAATTCTATCAATTGAAAATAAGGTTCATTTTCAGGAGACAATTTAGGAAATAAAAAAGTTTGGCAAATCTTACTGTTGTCATAAATGAAAGGCCTTGTTATGAGGATTTCATATATATTTTTGTTATTATTGTAAGATAGGTAGTTTTGAATTTATTAATATAAATGAAATTCATTCTTTTTGTATTTTTTTGGAATTTTTCATGCTCGCTTATTAAATTATTTAATATAATAATATGAAAGAAAAATTTGACTGCAGGCAGAATTCAAACCTGCGTCTTCCGGCTAGACGCCACACGCTATGGCCACTGATCTTTAGCGTGATGTTAGGTACATAGCCTATAGCCTTCGACGATAAATGGGCTATCTATCTAAAATAATTAAAAAAATCGATCTAGTAGTTCCTGAGATTAGCGTGTTCAACTCAACAAACTCTTTAGCTTTATACTCATATTTTATTACTCACTTTTAGAGATCGCCATGAGGGATAAGACCACCTATTGTTGTACATTGTTTGAAACACAATTGTTTCTGTTTTTCTTTCTTGTGTGATTTGTGTATATACTTAAAGACAATAAATAAATATATATGTATTATTCGCGTACACACAATAATCAGATAAAATAACCATCTGATTATTTTGCGTTTACTACTATAGAAATACGCGTCGACAGAGTGCAACTGAGTGCAGCAGAGCAGCGAAGTACTTGTCTTTTGGCGCCAAACTGCGCTGAGATCGCTGTCGACGTAAAGGGCGGGTGCGGGGCGCGCGGGTGAAATCTAAAATTTTGCTGGCTTTATGCGCGCTCTTAAGAGGTTTTTACATGCACTACTAACGTACCCAACTAGGCAAAGCTTGTATTATGGGTACTAGACAACTGATTTAAATATAAAAATACATATATATTTGGAAAAATATCCATATTATATATAGAAAACAACCAAACTCCAAAACAAATATTTGTGGATCACACAAACATTTGGTCCGACCCCCGGAATCGAACACAAGACCTCTTGACCAACAGCCGCATACGCTAACCGCTAGACCAACGAGGCAGTTTACTTACTTTTGAAACATCCTAACATTTTTTGGCATAAAAGTATTCTATCAAGACCTCTTTTTTTCTTTTTTTTTGTCCAGTTAGTGTCTATGTCGGACTCGAACCGACTACAATCGTACTAGAAGCTGAGGAACCAGGTGCACCCATCCTTTCTAGGAATTTAATAGACCCTTGTCAACGTAAATTGCTAATTTCATAATGATTGGCTAAAGAGTTTATGCGAGTAAACGAACCTACTTTCGTATTTTAATACGACATAAGGTAATTTAAACCTTGGGGCAAACAAAAAATTTAAGCTCTAAGTATAAATATAACTCGTAATTAATGACTTCATTATCGTGGTTCGTGAATTAACGAACGCTATAAGACTTGTCGTATTAGCTCAATTCCCAAATTGTGTACACGAAGTGGGTGTGCTGAAAGGTTTGGATAAAGAATAGGTCGATCAAAGACTGTTTGCTGCGGCTTATTGAGTGCAAACACTGCGAACGAGGACGCGCAAACACTAGGCGGGCGTCACATCTTTGCTCCGTGAAATATATTAAATAACTACGGTTCTGGATAGAAATACAAACACAGATATCCATACAAATAAATAAAAAAGAATTTCTCTATTTAATACCAAAATGACAGTTTTTATAAAATGCATTTGAAAGTTAATACGATACTTACAAGTACATCAATAAAACATTTTTTTAAATCTGTCTGTCTGCCTGTTTGTTCTAAGTAATCTCTAGAACTGCCTGACCGATTTGAAGGAACTTCCACTGCCAAAAAGCTGATGAAATAAGAAGTAACATAGGCAAATTTTTTTAGGCTGACGGTGTTAGGTACTCGCGAATACTTACAACAATTGTCCGTGTGGTGACGGATTAAGAATACACAGTGTCACCACTACTACTACTATTCATTCCATGGGTGTCGTAAGAGGCGACTAAAGGAACAAAATAAGCAGCTAACAGCCAAGAGAAGGAAAACTTGAAACAAACCCTTTACCAACCCGTCTGGCCAGCGTGGTATATTATAGTAGGCCAAAACCTCCTTTCAAAGGAGAGGCCTATGTCCAGCAGTGGACTGTTAAAGGCTGTTGATGATGATGATGATGATGAATACAACAATAGCCGCGGGTAACACAGTGGGACTCAGTTAGTCTATAATAAAGGTTGCGAATTCCGCAATAAAAT
Source organism: Phragmatobia fuliginosa (assembly GCA_932526445.1). Taxonomy (NCBI): domain Eukaryota; kingdom Metazoa; phylum Arthropoda; class Insecta; order Lepidoptera; family Erebidae; genus Phragmatobia; species Phragmatobia fuliginosa. Next base: position 4,422,936 of record OW052064.1, on the reverse strand, counting down.
ATATTATAGAGGCAGTCTACGTTATGTAATTGATTGTTAGTGCATTGTTACGTCATAATTATTATGTAAAACCTCTATCTAACTTTTGCTGGGATTAATAAAATAAAAGAATATTTGGTATCGATATCCTAAGCTTTATAGACTGACTTATAATAATTTCTTAGTCTTTCAAAATCACCTATAAAATGGTGGCAGGTTGAAAACGATATTAAATCTAGTCGTGGATCCTGTTTTACATTAAAATGAAACCAAGGTCACTATAGCATATGGTCTCGGGAAACTGAGAAAAAATGATACGAACGAACATAAGCGCGACAAGTGCTCCGCCGGACATCGAACCGCGCTCGTCCAGCAGGTTTCACCTGTCCAGACCACATCCGACCACTTGGCATCCGTCTCTTAGCGTCAACATAATTATGTAACGGACATTCGACTGTTCAATTTATTTAATTAGATGTAGTGAGTATCGCGTTACTTATCGATGGATCTACGCGACTTATAACTTCGCCGTCGTCAAAATTTCGTCACTCAGATAGCCATGTCACTTTCCAGATACAGCATTTAGCTTTAATATTAACAAATTCGATATCTTCAGCCTACTTAATCAGCCCTATAACTACAATACAAAAGGGAACAATTTAAAACTCGATAAACTGTGAAGTCCTACTAATGGTTGATGAAGAAAGGAGACTTCTGAATACTGTTGACAACAGAAGAGGCAAAATGGTTGGCCATTTGATAAGATACGACAACCTTTTTAAAACCATTCTAGAAGGAAAGATAGAAGGTAGAAGAAAACGCGGAAGGCCTAGATTGGCGTACATACAACAACTAAAGGAGAAAGTAGGAGTCGTGGCCTATCAAGATGTCAAACGGATTGCGGAAAACAGACAGGAGTGGCGATTGCTCCACCGACAAGGGACTGACCCTTAAATTAAGAAGAAGAAACTGTGAATTGAAGAAATGCGAATGTTAAATAGTTCACAAACCATGTGCCTGCTGATTGAGGATTGCGTTAATTGTTAAGAAAGTGTGCAAAACTTATTCTTAACAATTTCAAATCTTAACTTCTTAACGGTTTGAGAAATTCTACAAAACGCACTTGACAATTATGGGTCAACTGCAGTAGTATCGCTCTAAACTATTACTTAATACTATATTTATATTATCCTTACTAATACGAATATTATATTTTATTGTTATTTATCCTTACTAATACGATTACTAATAGACGTGTGGCCTTAACCCTCTCCTGAGAGGAGACCCGAGCCCAGCAGTGGGACAATATGTTGACCTTATTTAAGGTTATAAAATATGAAAAAGACGCGAGCAGAGCCGCGAGTATCAACGAGTTCAAATATAAAGATTGCTCTAGTTATGCAAAAGAGTAAGTTGGCGGAAGTATACATTTTCGCAATTGTAGTCATTATTACTGCAATCATTATTCTATTACACCATCGTCATAAACCAAGTTATAGATCAATATTACAAAGTGAGAGATAGAAAGAGCGTCACAAAGGCTTACTAAACAAGGTGAGACGGTTCTTCCCGTCAGAGCATCTGTGTCTTCTTTATAAGACCCAGGTTCATCGATGTATGAAGTACAGTTCTCATCTCTCGATCGGTTGCAGAGGTTTCCCCCAAGCTAAACAAGTAACGAAGAGATACCGCCTCTATGGCAGTCCTCTATCGCCTATATTAGCGGCATTCGTTTCGTTATATTTGCGAGTGTTCTAAAGAGCTCTCCAAACTGATCCTTCTCCCTTCCTCTATAGGACAACAGCCGTAGCGAGCAGTTAAAAATTGCAACAAATTTCAAGCTCATATTTTCTCTGCCCGAATACATTAATCAAAGTTATTTTAAGCGGGGTGTGAAAGGGCATTTCAGTGAGTGTCAAGCTGTGAGTGTGGTAGCCCAGACTTTAGATTCTTATATGCTTTCCATCAGACAGAGTAGAGTCACCAACATACGATCTATACAAGGTCATTTATAGGAATACGAAACTTTATTAAACCAAGTGTCAAATCGACATCTTAAGTTTGGACGATGTGTTCACCGTATTTGTCTATACATGATTTGCAATAAGGAGGTCAGAGATAGTGCGTCAAACATGTACAGTGTAACAAGAGGACGACTTGAGAGCAAGTAGGTGGCAGCGGTTACATACAAGTGAAGTGGTCGTTTCTGTGGTTGCTGCGGTTCACATCCTACACGCACTTTCACCGATTCCCTGCTCATTAGCGATGCCACACCGACTCTTCAGTAAACATTTAATGCCTACTAATGCTTCGTATTGTTTCATCCTTCACATAATATACTTTCTACCTACAAGTTTTTGCAAACCTTATTTTTAAGAAAACAACGCAAAAAAGATTGTCAGCACTCTTACATTCAAATTTATCAACATGTATTCAACACTCTGGAGGCATATTCTAAACTAAGTAAGTATAAAACGCAGATGTTCTACTAGCAACTTTTTAATATTAAACACTTATGTTTGTATTAGTAAAAGGCAAATAAGTTGATTGACAGAATATATATTTTGGTGTAAAATTGCCTAACGTTCTGCATTTGATGTACGTCAGGGCGTGGCCCGTCGTTTTCACATGCGAGATATATTGTCTTGCAGTCCCTGCATAGTCCTTGAAACAGTATTTGCAACTGCCAACTGTAAATAAATAATAGCACGCGTGTGTACGCCACCCATTAATAATACAGAGGAAATGTTTTAATGTTGGCTTGCTGAAATTCCAAACTTAAGCATTGCACTTAAAGCTCACTTTTCAATTATCAACTTAAGTGCACTGATAAAGAATTAACAGAAGTCTGTAACACAGTGCCGTTACTTGTATGAGAAGGTACTTTCAAATAATTATGTATTTACTTTTGGCTGTACTGTCTAATTATATATCTAACTAGATTAATGTAGGGCAAAAGTTTGATGAGAAATTAAGGCAAATGCGCAACGTGCTCCGCAGATCTAACATTGTTATACGTACGTACTTTCCAGAGCATTAGCACAAGTTACCCCGGGCTATGATTTTACTTTTAAAGGTTTTATAAGCACATATCATACTCATCATTTACCAAGTAGGTACTTCATGTAGATATCGTATCTGTAAAAATGGATAATTAATGTACGGGTTTTTAGGAAATTAAATAAACGGCAATAGGATGCAATAATAAATTGATTGTACATTTAGGACAACAGGCTAACGTTACAACCGACTGTTTTCAAATAAAGCTTTTGTCTTTCGCCTACTGTAGTTTTCAAGATTTTTCGGTATATACATAAGTTTTACATTTTGTACATGTTTGCAATTTTAATTCACTTACAAACATAATATTGTTAACGTTGTTTAAAACCGTGACAGTTACTACAGTTGTATAAACTTTGTCCTTGACCAAGAAACGACCGTTACTAGAATCGTTGAATCTAAAAAAAATCAATACAGAGCTATGCTTTGTCGGTTTTGACGTATCAGAACGCACGGTTTACGTTTAAAGTTTATAGCCATTAAATGCTGAGAAATATTACAGCACAACATAATATAATACGTAACGCATTTTCTGTTAAAGTACGTTCTTCTGAACACTTTCTTCGCATTTATTCGTTTCGTCCCAATCGTTTTTATCTTCCTAGCCTTTAATATCAACAAAATTATTTTGATCGCTCCTATTTGTTCAACTGGCTTTACCTGAATATCAGTTTTTCCAAAGAGCGACAAGCATCGAATCTATTCTACACAACCTACACTATATATTTGAGGACACTCAAATTTAATCAAAATAAACCATTTTTATTTCAAATACACCAATACAACGGCACTTTTGAAACGTCAAGTAGTCAGTCAGTAGTCAGTCGTGAAGGTATTTGTCTGTTCCAATTCGTAGATCCTATGGAGAAGAATAGACAAGAAACTCCATGGACACTCTTTTCCAAAGTTGACTGAAAGGGAAGTCAGCGGGAAGACCCGCTGACTTCCCAACAATGATTCGTTCATGATAACCAGGATAACTTAATTTGCTTTCAGAGGCATGAGCGTGAAAGACTTCCATGTACCGGTATTTTATTATGAATTTCTTGTAAGAAAAACGCAGTAGGGAGTACATCTTGATCGGTAGTCACTTAAACTAACCGTTAGACCAACGAGGCAATAGACTGATGAAATAGGGGCGGAGAACGAGTATAAAAAAATCCCTACTAATATTATAAATGCGAAAGTAACTCTGTCAGTCTGTTTGTTACGCTTTCACGCCTAAACCACTGAACCGATTTTGATGAAATTTGGTATGAAGATAGAACTGAACTTGAGAAGTACATAGGCTACTTTTTACCTCGATAACCGACATACACGCGGGTGGAGCCGCGGTCGAAAGCTAGTAATCTATGATTTCTTACATTTTTACTAATATTATAAATGCGAACATTACTCTGTCTGTCTGTCGCGCTTTCACGCCAAAACTACTGAACGGATTTAAATGAAATTTGGTACACAGATAGTACTTATAGTCTGTGAAAGGACATAATTATGCTTTTTACCGCGATAAGCGATATACACGCAAGTAAAGTAAATCTAATATTTTACAATTCAAACGGTGAAAACACGTGTAATACATACCTATAATCACACCTCTGTAATAACATCGTGAGCAATACAATGGACAATGAATTACAAACCCTTCGTCACGTACGTAAGATGCGTAGCGGGAATTGGTATTTTTTCTGATATAGATTCTTTCCTAATATTTTCTATAAGTAACTAAACCAAATCCTTCCAAATCTTTATCTCATTATACCTTAGATTGTTAAATCATATGTATTTAAACTTCTTGGTTTTGACCAACGTCCCCTAAATCTAAGGGTCCATTTAGTGATATTTTCATTTTCACCAACATTTAGGGGACTGGTTGATGGCTTCAAAAATTTAAGGTCTATCTACGTTACGGACCTCTTAGTAAGGAGACGGTTTTAATAATGTTCGTGAAAACGGACTTTAGTCATGCTGAGTTATTTTCAAGTTTATCAAGAACAAATTCCAGAAGTAAGCATTAGGTAAGTGTTATTATTCTTTGTTACAAAGAAATTTCAAATATAAATTGATCAAAAATAATTATGTGACTCCCCTATGCCTGATGAAACATTCTTTTTTTTTGTAAATACATAACATAACATACATGGAATAACATACATGGAAACACCCAAACTCCAAAACAAATATTTACGGATTACACAAACATTTTTAGGATCCGTAGTTCATGACTCAGAACTTAACAATGTCTATTGGACACGATTTTAAATCTACTGATCATTATGAGTGACGACGGAACCCTATTCTATGCGTGGCCTGACACGCACTTGGCCAATTTTTCATTTATTGCCTGCCAAGGTGACTGTAGTAGAATCAAAAAATAACTTCTTCATCATTGAGCCTCTGGTATTGCACTAAACAAAGAAACTCGACAGCACGAAGCTTTCATTTGTGGTTGGTTTTTTGAGAGAGGGTAGGACCTCCCGGTTAAACCGGCCCATATGTAACTAATGAAATCAACGTGGATCTATTACCTATAAAGTTGTATCCATATAGGTATGTCTACTACCTAACTTGTAAAAATCTTGTATTAATTTAACATAAGTATTTAAAAGACACTTTATTACGGTACTGTATGCAAAATTAATAATATCCAAACTCAATCAAGTAGAATTTTACTGCTAATCTTTATCGGACAATCAACTTTTTTCTTAATGAAATTCTAATTGATGAATTTTAACATTGAACTCAGAATTTAAATAATCTTATTACCATACCGCTTGTTTACGGCGGAACTTTATGGTTAGTTATATACGAAATACGATAGACATGTAGATCTGTATAATAAAATAATATGTCATTTAAATAATCTTTTCGTTTGCCCGTAAACTGCCATCATCTCTTTAGCCTTTACTATTACCAATATTATTGGGGACTCGGCTACTAGTTCAACCTGTTTTGCCTGAATATCAGACATCCACAACCCTGAGGGCACTGGCTTCTCAATACGACTGTCGTAGATGTTCATGACAATCGGGACCAATGACTCAATATGCTCTCGGCTCTCCGAAGCACGCGCTTTTAACACCAGCAAATTCTATACTGCTAAGAATGCTGCTTTACCAAACTTATTATAAGAAAATCTAAACAACAGTTCGCCCTGGGGATAGAATGCGGATCCTCGGAAATCGGAATTTGCTACTTGTACTAAATTAATGCAAATGTACGGTTAGTAACAAAACAATTTACTGACATGCTATTATCATCTGTAAAATGGTAATTTACAAAAATAAGTATATATTTACAAAAGAAAAGTATGTTTATGTTTTTATATCAGTTGTCCCATAATAATAAGACAGCCTTGTTGGTCTAGTGGTCAGCGTATGCGGGTGCTGATTATGAGGTCTCGGGTTCGATTCCCGGTCGGACCAAATATTTGTGTGATCCACAAATATTTGTTTTGGAGTCTGGGTGTTTTTCTATATATAATACTAGTTGACCCAGTGAACTTCGTACCGCCCAACTTTAAAATTCCAGAACTTGATCGCAGCGTCACCTACCGGGTCCAATTGCGAATCTAAACCATTCCCAGATCCCCTTGAACACACACAAAAAATTTCATCAAAATCGGTCCAGTCGTTTGAGAGAAGTTCAGTGACATACACACTCACACAAGAATTATAAATATAAAGACTAGTTGACCCAGCGAACTTCGTACCGCCCAACTTTAAAATTCCAGAACTTGATCGCAGCGGCACCTACCGGGTCCAATTGCGAATCTAAACCATTCCCAGATCCCATTGAACACACACAAAAAATTTCATCAAAATCGGTCCAGTCGTTTGAGAGAAGTTCAGTGACATACACACTCACACAAGAATTATATATATAAAGATGTATTAACAAAAAAAAGTATGTTTATGTATTTATATCAGTTGTTTAGTACACCCATTTAGTGGTAGAGCCAAGCTACACCAACACCAGTAGCACAAAAGGGCCAGGCTCGAACCGGGTAATTACCACGCTCTCACAGAATACCGTCGTGAAATAGCAGCATATTAGTGTTGCTGTGTTTCGTCAGGTGAGTGAGAGTTCCGGAAGCCCATAAGGGGGGTGTTTGTGCTGTATCGGGCGGCCGTTTGGGCTCGCAAGTTATTGATGCATTGGGTCACTTGTCCTGGAGGTCAGCGGGATCCGAAGAAACGGTGCTCCGCTAGCCGCCCGTGGTTTGTAGGGGGCCCAACTAGCGTGCTAGCCCCACGTGAAAGGCTGCCCCGCCGGCCACGCATAATCCCGGAGTTGCTCTATCGTGCCGGTTGGCGACCGGATGGAGAGGACCCGATGGCGACTCCCGGGGGGGTTCGGGCGTCCCCGCGCTCTCCATACAAGTTCCCCATCGGTGTATTGTTCCTTGCGGGCTGCTTGGCTCCTGGTGTGGTACTTTGTCCCAACTTCTTTCCCCTTCCCCTATTCACTCTAACTATGAAAAGATCCAAAAAGAAAAGTAAGTTTAACCAGCGGTTGCACTTCCTCTCCCTTAAAGTGCATTTCTCTAATATCCGAGGATTGCACTCAAATCTCAATGATGTCCATCACCACCTCGAGACTGAAAAACCGCACTTACTCTTTCTAACGGAGACGCAGATCTGTAACCCGTCCGATCCAACATACCTGCACTATCCTGGGTACATCCTGGAGACCCAGTTCCGTGCCCACGCAGGCGTGTGCGTATACATCAGGGACGAGATCTGCTGTCAGCGTCTTCGTAACTTGGAGGTTCCTGACCTTTCTGTTTTATGGGTTCTTGTGAACACTGGCCTTGATCAAATAGTTTACGCCAGTGTTTACCGTTCGCATAGTGGAGACCAGGAGACGACAAGGCTATTGAACCATCTAAGTGAAGCTGCAGATTCGGTCCATCGACGCTTTCCATCTGCGCAGTTGGTGTTTCTCGGGGACTTTAATGCACACCATGAAGAGTGGCTGTACCCGTATAGCGACACTGACCACGCTGGAAGAGAGGTCTACAAATTTGCAATATCTTGTGGCCTCTCTCAGCTCGTCCACGAATCCACTCGTATTCCTGACGTCGTGGGCCACACTGCGTATTGCCTGGACCTTCTGCTGACAACCGATCCCGACAGATATTCGGTTTCCGTATCACCACCACTCGGGACATCGGATCATTGTGTCGTGAAATCTGTGTCGCACTACTCGCCTCCTGACACCAGCCCTAAAGGCACTAGACGAGTGTGGCGATACAAGTCAGCGGATTGGGATGAGATGCGTCACTTTTTCGCCTCTTATCCTTGGAGGCAGGTCTGTTTTTCTTCTTTAGATCCAACGTGCTGCGCAGATGCTGTCTCGAGTGTGATTTATCAAGCTATGGAGTACTTTATTCCTTTCGCTGAACTATCCCTTGAGACCAAAGCTCGCCCGTGGTTTAATGCTGAATGCCTCTTAGCTGAAAAGCGTAAGCGTGAAGCCTATTTGTCATGGGTTGAAGCTCGTAAAAGCAAAGCCTTGGATCTCCAGTCTAAGAAGAATTCGAATTTTGTTATAAAAAATGTCCCGAAAAGGGATAATGAAAAAAAAGAGGATTTGATGGAAATGACTTTGTTCTTATCGCAAACGGTTGGCTGTAACATTAACAAATATGATATTAAGGACGTATATAGGGTGCGCGGAAGGAACTTACAACAGAAAAAATCACCTATAATTGTGGAAACAGGTTCCACTCTCTTAAAAGCTGAAATAATGAAAGCTGCAAAAGCTTTTAATACTAAACACAAAACAAAGCTGTGTTGCAAACATCTTGGCTTCAAAACGCAGGAAGACAACCCCATATTCCTATCAGAACATCTAACGGCGAAGGGCTCCCGATTACACTTCCTAGCTCGTGACTTAGTCAAGTCGGGATCATACAAGTATTGCTGGACGTCATATGGAAATGTCTATGTGCGAAAGGATGATCAGGCACCAACTATTGCTATTAGAACCGAGGAGCAAGTACACAAGCTAACATTGGCTAAATGACTATTTGTAGGTTACTGCTTTAAATGCAATTATTTTTATCAGCGAAGAAATGGCAACTCGTCAGTACTATTCTGTCTCGTAATAATTCTTTGCTATTTATGTTATATAGAAAATCCGTCTCTATGCGGTGTCTTCGGACTGCTTGTAACAGTAACTTTTTTTGTTGAAAATTATTTGAATGCATTTTTATGTAATATCTTTGTATCTCACCTTTCTGTAAACAATTCATACTTGCCTACACATGCACAAATCATAAGTCCATACAACATACTCTTAACTTCTACACAATTTTATACTACTTACACTGAACACATATACATATATACATTATATTTTCTATGGTATATTATATACATAGTGGCAATACCAGGACTAATTTTCATGACACGTTTACAATATAATTTAAAGTATAACCTCGTTAAATACATTAGACACATGCATTTTGAAATGACGTTGCACTCTAGAGACCCTCAATATGAGTGATTCATTACAAACGGTTAATGAGATTGACAAAATTGAGATAGCACGATCTATCCAGTGTGACTGTTTTGAAATCAATCAGAACATTAAAATAGGAAAAAATGACTTAACCATTTTATCTCAAAACATAAGAAGTATATATTGTAATTTTGATAATTTTTTATTGATGCTTTCTTCGATTACATTTGAAGTGGATATTATTGTTTTAACAGAATGTAGGTTAAACACAAATAAACCTATCCCCCAATTAAGTAACTACCAATCATATAAGACTATACGACAGCTAAATCAGAATGATGGAGTCGTGGTCTACGTGAAAAATGCCCTGCAACCCCGTGTTAAGGAAATACCACTATTTCAAGCCTCTTGCCTTCAGCTAGACGTACTTAATAATGTTATTTTATGTATCTATCGGTCACCGTCAAATACCTACACTGACAGTTTCATTGACTCACTCAGTGCTCACTTAGACACATTAACATCAAATAAGAATATTGTTGTCGCGGGTGACATAAACATTAATTTAATAGCGAGGTCTACCGAGCAGTCCTACGAACAAAAAAATAGAGCAAACTATCTCAACATGCTATCCCTTCACGGTATCCTAGCTGGGCATTTGTTACCGACTAGAGACAAAACCTGTTTAGATCACTTTATGCTGAAAATAAATAAAAAAAAGCTTTCTGCAACCATTGCTATAATACATTCAACTATTACAGATCATTACACAACACTATTATTATTGACAAAGCAAAAATCTGATAAAACTATACCTAAAACTATTACGTCAGTCGACTATGAACAAGCTTTAATTCAATTAGAAAAAAAGAAAATAGCTGATTTGCTATTCTGTAATGACCCGGATGATTTATGTCGATTATTGTTGCACTCTCTTACCGATACTATTAATTCTAATACACGTATAACAAATATTCCCAGCAGCAAACGTATCATAAAACCATGGATCACTAACGGAATTTTACGCTGTATACAGAACCGTAATAAACTTCAAAAAAAGCTAAGTCGTGATCGTGAAAATGAAGTACTAAAAATAACTTACACGCGATATAGAAACTTTTGTAATAACTTGTTAAAAAAATTAAAAAGAAAATATGAAAAAGAATTACTTTCAAAATCAGTAAAATGTTCAAAATTACTATGGAAAAATATCAAGTCTATTACCTACGCAAGTAATGCAAATAAACAAAATACAGAACTGCTAACCTTAAAGTCGTCCCCTTCTGAATCTGTCAATTATATCAACAATTATTTTGCTAATGTAGGATATGAGCTGGCTCAACAATTTCAATGTGGAAACATGAACCACTGTCCTCAACCTAGTATCATAACGACACAAATTAATTCTTTTGTGCTTTTTGAGACCGACTGCGATGAAGTACATAGAACCCTAATGAGTCTAAAAACCAACAGCTCCTCTGGCGTTGATAATATATCTACAAAATTCTTAAAATTTACCAGCATTTTAGTAGTGCCCATTATTACACATCTTGCAAATCTTTGCTTCAAAAAAGGAATTTTCCCAGCCCCGTTAAAAGAAGCTATCATTACACCAATTCACAAGGGAGGTGATAAACACGATATTAGCAATTATAGACCAATCTCAGTTTTAACTTCTTTATCTAAAATCATTGAAAAACTAATAAATACTAGATTACTTAATTATATGAATAAATTCAATATACTGTCTGACTCACAATATGGATTCAGAAGGGGTGTATCTACGGAGAACGCTGTTGGTGCCCTATCCTCTTTAATAGCTAAACATCTCGATGAAGGAGAAAAGTGCCTTACTGTCTTTTTAGACCTTAAGAAGGCATTTGACACCGTCTCTACCTCTATTCTTTTGAATAAACTGGAAAAGATTGGTGTTAGAGATAGGGCTCTTGATCTCTTTAAGGACTACCTTTCAAACAGAAGGCAAAGAGTCAAAGTTGATAAGCACATCAGTGGTAATGCGGCCGTATTATACGGTGTTCCTCAGGGTAGCGTGTTAGGCCCTACGCTATTCTTCATATATATTAACGACCTCTGTAACATGAGAATACCTAACGCTAAAAATTTTTCATATGCCGATGATACGGCCGTTGCCTTCTATGGGAGCTCTTGGCTCGACGTTAAGTATAATGCTGAAGCAGGTATGACTCATGTCGCTCAATGGCTAGAATCCAATCAGTTAACATTGAATACCTCAAAAACTAATTTTATATGCTTCAGCATCTCCAAACGTAGTGAACCAGCGGATGACTTTAGCATTGTTATACATAAATGTAAGAGTCATAACGATAACAGTTGTAGCTGCCCTAATATCCGTAGGGTAGCTAAAGTAAAATACTTAGGTGTGGTGGTCGATAATAGACTCTCTTGGTACCCTCATTTGGAGCAAGTGGCAGCCAGAGTTAGAAAGCTAAGCTGGTTGTTCAAAACTCTCAGACATGTGGCGCCAATGGTTAAAGCTAACAGCGGAAGCCCAACCCGAAATGTTCTCACACAGATATACCTTGCACTAGTGCAGTCTGTACTCATATACTGTATTCCGATTTGGGGGGGTACAGCAAAGACTAAATTCATACACCTAGAACGAGCACAACGTGCACTTTTAAAGATAATGCATTTTAAAAACAATAGATATCCTACTAACAGCTTGTATCAGATAAGTGATGTATTATCTGTCAGACAATTATATGTTATTCAAACGGTTTTAAAACAGCATAAGTCGCTGCCTATTAAAGTGAGTATAACTACCAATTCAAAGAGAAGGAAGTGTAATGTAGCAGATATACCAACAACTAAGACAAAATTTGGAAGTGCACAATATAGTAAACGATCAGCTCAACTATATAACAGAATAAATAAAAAGATAAATATACATACAACAAAATATTATGATTGCAAACAGACATTGATTAAATGGATAAAACCACTTACATATGAGGACACAGAAGCATTGTTGCAATACGGAGAATGATATTTACATATGTACATGTACAGAGTCACTCACTTACTCAAACACCCACACACACACACACACACACACACCCACACACACACACACACACACACACACACACACACACACACACACACTCACACACACACGCGCGCGAGTATAGAATTGTATAAAATGCATTTAAAATGTTTTAGCATAATTAATATTGTGTTAATCGTGTTATTTAAAAATGTGGAGGAGCAGAATCTTCTACTACAGGCATTATTTGCTTAAAAGAAGATTCTGAACACTACTGTTTGTGAACTATTTATTTGACACAATAAAATTATTATTATTATTATTATTATAAGAAGAAAGCATACAACGCAGCTGGTAAATCCTGCAAAAAAGCGATAAGAAAAGCTCGATTTGACCACATTGGCCGTATAGGTGAAAAGTTAGCTTCTTTTCCCTCAGGGAGTAAAGCTTTCTGGAGCCTCGCCAAGTCGGTCGAGAAAAACTTCTGTCGCTCTTCGCTGCCTCCTCTGCGCAAACCTGACGGATCCCTGGTCCATAGTGCTGAGGAGAAGGCAAATTTATTTGCCAATCTCTTCGCTGAGTGTTCTCGTCTGGACAGCAACGGCAAATGTCCACCCCAGTTACCTCCGTTTGGCCCTAAAATGAGTGCTGTTAAAATCCACCAAAAAGAGGTACTTAAATGTTTGCTGGACCTGGACATTAATAAGGCCAGTGGTCCTGACGGCATTCCAGCAGTGGTACTGAAGTGTTGTGCACCCGAGTTGTCCCCTGTTCTGACTCGTCTATACCAACTCTCTCTAGAAACTGGCAAAGTTCCGAGATCCTGGAAGCTTGCTAATGTTCAGCCTATACCCAAGAAAGGAAGCCGTGCAGACCCAGCCAATTACAGACCGGTCGCGATCACCTCTATAATCTGTAAGATTATGGAGCGGATCTTAAATAATCGTCTCCTGACATATCTTGAAGCAAACGAGCTACTTAGTGATAACCAATATGGTTTTCGCAGGGGACGCTCGACGGGAGATATGCTAATATATGCCACCCACCTTTGGAGCGAGGCCTTGGGAGGTCACGGTGAAGCAATAGCTGTTTCGTTGGACATCTCAAAGACCTTTGACCGCGTCTGGCACCAGGCATTACTTAGCAAGCTTCCAGCATACGGCATACCTACTGAACTCTGTGACTGGATTTGTGATTTCCTGAGGGAACGGTCGATTCGAGTTGTCTTGGATGGCTGCTCTTCCGATCTAATGGCAATCAATGCTGGGGTACCTCAGGGATCTGTTCTCTCTGCAACCTTGTTTCTGCTGCACATAAATGATCTTTTAACACCGGATATTATTAGCTACGCCGATGACAGCACCGTAATTGAGAGGTACACGACCAAACCGCGAGCTAGTCCAGAGGAAATACGGTCCTTGAGAGAGTCCATGATTGAACGGGTGAACGTGACATTGCAGTGGGTGTCCGATTGGGGTGACGCCAATCTTGTCCAGTTCAACCCTTCCAAAACACAGGCGTGTCTTTTCTCCGCGAAAAAGAGTAGCTTTGATTTAACACCCACTTTCGAAAGTGTATCCTTACCGATTACTAACCATCTAGGGCTTCTAGGTATTACCATCACCTCTAACCTCAACTTTGGCAAACAAATTGAGTCTATGGTACAAACAGCGTCCAAGAAATTATCGATTCTGACAAAGGTTCGTCGGTACTTCAGCTCTGAACAGCTGCTTAATCTTTACACTGCCCAAGTTCGATCCTGCATGGAGTACTGCAGTCACCTCTTGGACGGTGCAGCAAAATATCATCTAGAAGCTTTGGACTCGGTTGACCGAAGAGCCCGTAGGTTAATTAATAACGAAAAGCTCTCAAATAGCAGACTACACACCCTCGAGCATCGTCGTCGAGTTGCCAGCTTATCGGTTTTTTATAGGGTGCACTTTGGAGAGTGCTCGAAAGCTCTTTTCGAACTGATTGAACCATCTCCATTCCTTTATCGGACTACTAGGCGCAGGCAAAAGTTTCATCCATACGTTGTTGGCATACCCAAAAGACGAACTAAACGGTTTGACAGCTCGTTTTTGGTGAGAGTCGCCAAAATTTGGAACGACCTGCCTGGGTCTATTTTTCCTGATGAGTTGAACTCTGGAGCCTTTAAGAGTAGAGTGAACAGGTTTCTTTTGGATGGGCGTGTACCATCTTCGTCTTCATCCACACTTTCCATCAGGTGAGATGGAAGACAAACGCCTATTCCATTACAACAATAAAAAAAAAAAAAAAAAAAAAAAAAACCCATAATACAAGCTCTGCTTAGTTTGGGACTAGATGACGTTGTTTGTAAGATGTCGACAATATTTATTAATTTATTTCTTTGCATAAAATATTTTAAACCCTATGGACTCATTATCTACTTAGTAATACTCAAATCAAACAATTAGAGACAAATGCCTATTACTTTCAGGCAATTTTAATTTTGAAATATGAATATCAAGATTGTAAGAAAGTACAGCTACTCTCACAGCTCTCTTTTATTTGCGAATAGTCATTTATGACAAATAAATAATGATCACCATTTAATATCAAAACCATTGGATGTTGATGGGGATTTCATGGAAGATAAATTACATAAAACATTTTAATTGCACTTGTGAGAACCCGAAGCTGGTCGCTATTTTCTACATAAACTACATAAATAAAAATAATACACTTAGCTACTTTCCTCTTAGAAACATAAGAAACATTTGTAAATCCAGTAGATATCAATTAGTTCAGGTTATCTAAACAATTAGATCAAATAAATAAGCAGGTCCTGTGATAATATTATTATTACTTTATAAAATTAATATTCATCATAAAACATTTAAATTACATAAATCTCCTCAGGGCATCAACAAATCTAATGAAATATTATTTATTGTCTGTGGTACGGATTATGTTGAGATAATTCCTATGCCAATATTTTGTTCATGTTTCAATTTTACAATGTCTTTTGTTTTTATTTTATTTTACTTTATCTTTTTAGTGTAATTAAACTTTAATTAATGATTTCTGAAAATTTACATTGTACGCGTCTTATTCTATTATTATAATATTTTTATAAATTAACTTCAAAATCGGTAACTTTTTTTTATAATACTGTGTTTACCCGAAGTGTCCATGTTAAAAATTATGTTACAATCTGTAGCTGAATTTAATTATAATAATTTTTTTTTCTATTGCTTTTGCTTCTGGAGCAAATCATTTATGGAAACAGAGGAATGTGCTTTATTAAGTGAATATAGTTATCTAACAAAATTCAACTATGGTCATTGGTAAAAATAGCGTAGTCGTCACCTCGCCGCTTCCCATTGCGTTGAGTGTTTGTGTGGTCCACACATTATTGTTCTGAGTCTAGGTGTTTTTTGTGTCCCTTTCATTGTATGTTTTTAAAGTTCCCCGTGACATAGAATATGTACCTAGAGCGGAAACAGTAAAAATTTTTTGCTATTGTTGCTTAAAAACAACTAGAACACCACGGTAAAAAGTTTTAAACAATAAAATGTAATGATTTTCCCAATAAACGATAAACAATAGTGTATTTTGTAAAGTTCAAACAATTTCTTTTGTCGAACTGGATAACATCTTTCAAGGCCGATATTTACAAAATCTGAAAAGTTTTTAAACAATGTTTCACTGTTAGATAGTCTATTTATCGAGGAAGGATTAATAATAGATGATATATGTACATATATCAATGAAAACTGATAAAAAAATGGGGGTAAATTATTTCTTTTAAGAACTTTTGCGTGCACTGAGTATATATAAATAAATTTAAATCTCTCGTTTCTCTTGTTTTTTAAAAGTCTCGCATTAGGAATATAATTTCCTGTATCGCGGGGTACTTTACAAACATACATGAAATGGACACAAAGAACACCCAGACTCAGAACAACAAATTGTGAATCACATAAAGTGTTATCTAACGTGACATTTGAACCCACGATACTTGGCGCAGTATTGGCATGGCCACCGCTTAAACCACTAAGCCAACCGTGCAGTCACGTCAAATGTTTCGGACATATTCACACAACATCATCTAGTGTCAAACTAAGCAGCGATTGTAATATGGGTACTAGACAACTGATAAAAATACATAAACATACTTTTTCTTAATATATACATATTATACATAGAAAACACCAAAACTCGGAAATAAATATTTGCGGATCACACAAACATTTAGTAAGACCCGCGAATCAAACCCGAGACCTCTTAATCAGCAGCCGCATACATTACCCACTAGACCAATAAAGCAGTCGAAAATGGTTAAAGATTGGTGAAAGTAATGTATCAAAGAATCGTTCCTCCAGAACGTTCTAAAAAAAGGCCGCTACGGCATATGTCTGTCTCTTATGGTTGGCTCACTAATATATATGTATTTCGTTTCGAATTTGTTAATAATAACAGAATAATTCTCATAAAAAATGAAATGTGAATCAAATTTGTGTTTTAATTGTGTCTTCTTCCTCTTATTTGTCCGTGCCGTTACTTCCCGTGTCTTTTGGGGTCGACCCTCCTAGTCCTCATTCGCCACTCTGGGCGCATATGGTCCTTTTCGCGCCGCACAACATGACCATATCACCGCAGGTGCACTTCAGTGAGTTTGTTCATTCCTGCCTCTATCTTGAAGTATCGCCCCCCCCCCCCCCGGACCACCTCAACATTTTCATTTCTCTGGCGTAGAGTTTCAGTTCCTCACGTCCACGCATTAGCTAGCACTCGGCCCCGTAGTAAGGCAGGTCTAATTGCCCGCTTAGGATCTTCATTTCAGCCATTTCGGCCATTGTGATTTAATTATGGGAATGATATATATGATATGATAAAAATTTATTCACAGTACACATGTAAATTATACGCCTATACACATAATTCTTACACAAGAAAAACGTATTGTGTAAATACTATGGCTAACCCAATACCCAAGTTAGTTCTCTGACATACAAAATGTAAATAGACAAGTCTACATTAATTAATTAAAAAGGGTAGCGATTTAAGTCTCGTAAGCCGCATAAAGATGCCTAAAAATATATTTTGTACCTAAATTAAAACTTCTTACTGCCAAAAGAGTTTATCTTATCACGTCATATATTGTAACTAACTATTGCCGCGGGTCCGTCCGCGTGTAAGTCGGTTAAAGTAATCTATGTCGAGAATCAAAGTCAATCTCCATGGCAAAATTGATTGAAGTCGGTGAAGCGATTTAGCAGTAAAAGCGTAACGACATATGGACAGAGTTGGTCGCATTATTCTATACTATCTATACTAATCGAAACAAATAAATAAAATCGGCGTGTCTGTGTGATATGTAAAATTACAGTTTTTGGAACGATGTTCCTTAGTGCGCGTTGCGAAAGGGGGCTAGACGGGAAAAATTAAGACAAAAAGTTGTAACGACACTTTTTGCTACAGTTGTAGCACACCTCTCAAGTTTTTAGGGTTCCGTAGCCAAATGGCAAAAAACGGAACCCTTATAGATTCGTCATGTCTGTCTGTCTGTCTGTCTGCCTGTCCGTCCGTATGTCACAGCCACTTTTTTCGAAAACCATAAGAGCTATACTTTTGAAACTTGGTAGGTAGATGTAATCTGTGAACCGCATATAGATTTTCACATAAAAATAGAAAAAAAAACCAAAAATTTGGGGGGTCTTTTTGTTCCGGATAATCTCTGGAATTGCTGAAACTATTTTGACGAAACTTTAACAGCCAGCCATAAAGCTGATGTCATAAGAAGTAAATTAGGCTAATTTTTGAGACTAGCTTCGATCCGCTGCGTTACTTGCGATTGAAAACAATAACCGCTGGTAACACCGAGGGACTTGCCTAGTACATAGTCTAAAGCCAAAGTGTTTGTTTGTTTGAACGCCCTAAACTCAGGAACTACTAGTCCCAGCCGCTTAGTTCTGGCTCGTATTTCTTCCACTCTAATTAAAAATTTTTTTTCGAACATCTTACACATATCATCTAGTTCCAAACTAAACAGGGCTTATATTATGGGTACTAGAAAACTGATATAAATTTAATAAATACAAACATATTATAAATAGAAAACACCCAGACTCCGAAAAATGTTTTGTGGATCGCACAAATACTTAGTCCGACCCGGGAATCGAACCCGAGACCTCTTGATCAGCAGCCGCATACGCTAACCACTAGACCAACAAGGCAGAACTCTAAATCGGTGACTTCCCAGATCAGCACGTGTTGTTTTGTAGAGGAAGGGAGAAGGTGGGATCAGTTGCAAGAGCTCGGAAACAAACTCAGTTGTTTAAACCATCTTCATTCTCACGTTAAAGTATTGCATTAATTCTCACACTGAATTGAATGTATCTATGTGGGTATTTATATGTCGTAACTATTTCGACTTTGATTACATAATTCAGCTATTATTGTTTCTTTAATGCTAATTTAAATGTATTAAAAAATATTTAAGGAAGTTTTAATTATTTGTTCTTAAAGATGAAGAGTTTGTTTGTTTGGTCTGATCTCAGGAATGTCTAATCAAATGTGAAAAATTCCTTCAGTATTGGTTAGGCCAGTTATCGAGAAAGGTTATGGGCTATGTATCAACACGATACTACTAAAAAGACGGAGTAGCGATTAAAAATGTTGCGAAAACTAAGAAAATTATTTCTGTAAATTTTAACAGTTTAGTTAAAGTTACTTAGTACTTTTATACTACAATAATCGAGACAAACGAGCGAAAGCTAGGTGATTATAAAAATATAATAAAGTGTAGATGTCAAAATGTATCACTGTTTATCTTCTGTCAAAACTTCACAGGTTGCTATGCATAACTAACTTGCATAGCAACCTTAATGATACGCGGGTAACACCGCTGGGCGCAGCTAGTATGAAATAATTGTTTCCCTTTAAAAAATTTAAATGAAAGTTTTTAACAGCATATGTCTATCTTATAAAGTTGGCTCACAATAACCTGTTTTGTGGTAACTCATTTGTTTTCGCCGTAAAACATATCGCTACCGGCTACGGGTAATAGAAGACGCAGCCGGGGCGGGGTGGGTTAGCTAGTACACACTAGTGAATACTATAAGTATTCAAATACTACTTTTATTTTAACAACTAATACCAGTAGTAATTTATTATTCAGAAATAGGTAAGAACAATGCGTTTATTAAGCTTATCAGAAATCCATAACACTAACAAAAAAAACTTGTAAATACGTAATAGTTGTTCAAATAAAACGAGATTTTACTAGTAAAGTTCTAAGTCGTAAGTAAACGAACCACCCGCCGCGAAGCAGGCATTCACCGGCCGGCATTGTCAGTAGTTTTCTACCTGTTCAATTGAACGAACATGTATGAAACACTTCACACCCGCCCTCGCGTCACTGCCTGTTTCGATGAGACGGGTACAATAGAGACAACGATCCCCCTGATACACCAATACAATTCGTCTTCTTACAAGAACATCCAAACTTGGCCGCTTGTTCAAATATGTGCGCTTTGTTATTTCTCTCACTATTGTTTTGAATAGGAAACGTTTCCTATAACTTATGTAAACAGACACGTAGATATCTATTTACATATCTGCAAGAATGCCGATACAGTAAATTTATGTACATTTATTTTAGAGGTAGTAATATATTATAATATATTCATAAATAATCTATTTTAAACTCCACAGACACTTCAATGTTTATTTATTATTATTATTGTATGTAAAGTAATTTTGTACGTATTTAAATTTACTACATATTAGCAAATTTGTTGATTGCAATTAAAATTAAATACCAATGATTATTAAAATATTAAAAACAGGCAATTACATAATTATATTTTTCTTCAAAAAAAAAATAACTTGATAATTATTATTTTTTGTACTATTAGTAATAGTACAGTCAACGACAACCGCGTATAACACCGCAGAACTTAGCTAATTTAAGAATGTAATTTGGAAACTCATAATGTAACCAAAGTACCACCAGAAAGCGTGGCCGGGTTCACCAAGTAGAAAATGAAATCAACAAAGAATTGCTAATGATAAAGGCCGAGTTATAGTACCTACACATCTTCCTTTCGTATTTGAATGGACGGTACGGTACTGTTCTATTCACTATAGATAAAACCCTCAAACAACAAACAAGCCGTAGTCCCTCTCTCTTCATTCAACTGATTCATATGAATACATCAAGCCCAAACGTGATTTAGAGACAATCCAAAACAAAGCTAATATTCCGTTTTACAATATATTGAAAAAAGCGTACAGTTTTCCTTTATTGGATGAGCGCGATCAAGCTTATCCAATAAGGCTGCTCTTTAAATGCTGAAACTTGTTTCAAAATCTACCAACCTATATTTTCATTGTTAACATATACTAAGGTTGCTTTTGAAGTGGAAACTACGATGTGATTCTCGTGTTTTTTATTATTCCTTGTATTCACACTAGCCCCTGGGCTGCAACCCCAAAGGCCCATTAGTAGGTTCGACCGTTTTCTTTTATGTTATTTGCATGTCATCTTTCAGAGGGACAGAATATAAGACTTTTACTTTCCTAACCCTCATTGCTTATTGATAGATTTAAAGTGGATGTAGATAAATTTAATTTAACATCAATAAATATTAAGTAGGGGGGCGGATCCTACGTTCTTATTATTTGGGGAGCGAGGGGGTCAAAAACTAGTAAAATTCGTCTCACGTAATAAACAGTGACGGATTAACCCTTAATCAAATTAAGCAATTGCCTAGGGCATTACGTCTGAGGGGGCACCAGAAGTCTGGAAATCCGTCCTTCGGGCATCACGTCTCACTCTCACGTCACCAAAGCTCAAGATAACATTGAATCAGCTTTCCCTAACGTGGAAATAGCCCTGCGTATATTTTTGTCCCTTATGATTACAAATTGCTCAGCAGAACGTCCTCTTTTAAAATTAAAATTATTAAAAAATAAAAAAAGGACAAAGATGATACAAGAAAGGGTCGATAATTTATTGAGTACATGGAGTCCGATATGTTAAAAACGTTAGACGTTAATACCATCTTGCGTGAATTCAATGCTCGGAAAAGCCGCAAGGCGCATTTCAATAAATAAATAAAATATGCTTTGGTTTTTATTGTTGTCGCACCTACTCCCCTTCTAAAGTACGTTACATCTCACCATCTTATTTACAAAAAACTAATGTTTT
Source organism: Phragmatobia fuliginosa (assembly GCA_932526445.1). Lineage (NCBI taxonomy): Eukaryota > Metazoa > Arthropoda > Insecta > Lepidoptera > Erebidae > Phragmatobia > Phragmatobia fuliginosa. Next base: position 4,401,220 of record OW052064.1, on the reverse strand, counting down.
TAGGCGGTAAAGGTTTAAAGACTGACTCTAGTTGACATACGGATAGGGGGGCCCACAGGCATGGATTGCTTAGGGCATCAAGTAGTCTTAATCCGTCACTGGTAATAAATGAATGGCCCCTACTGAGACGGCGAATCACAGTCAGAACTAACAAGTTTGAAAAACAGCGTTGAGATTTTGACGCAAAACGAAATACGTCGAAGAGAGTATCACAAAATAATGACTCTAGAGCTGTAAAAGTAAACATTAAACTGAATAGAAGCAGCGACAGAAGTAACGAGGGCGTGGTGTGGTATAGTATGTTATGAGCGTTTTCATGACTCGAAGGTCACGTTAACCAGTCGGTCCCGGTTGTTATCATAAGATAACCGACCTGAAGCTTAGTTGAAGGCCTTTGGACGGCTTAAAAACACCCAACGGCAAGATAACGTGGCCACAATTTGTCTTCGGTCTAGTCTGTTCCTAAGCCGCACTCGGCCAGCGTGGGGACTTAACGCCTTAACCAGCAGTGGGACAAACTGAACACAGTGTGGCTTTTTGTTTTTGATAAATAAGAGTAGTTGTTGGTGGTGCTTCTTGACAGTTGTATTTCGTTAATTGGAGGGTCGTATATCAGTCGAGGAACTTAAACAACGTGCTCTTGTCATATTATATTCACTATTAGCACGAACTAAGATGAACGTGTGTTATTCGAAGATGCTTTCTGACCAAAGGGTGAAACGATTTGTTATTTTTATAGGAAAGAGTCTTTATTGGACCAAAACTGGTTAGATTAGAGCCATTCCTGTAACTCACACACTCTCATAAATGTACACCTGTTGTAATCTTATGAATGTTAGGACTTCTCACGGAAATTCGTTTCCCATAAAAAAGTTAAAGTGAGCCAACCTTGCTGTCATGGACTTCTTTTTTAATCTTATCAAAAGGAATAATAAATCTTTAACCATTTAAGGAGCGCACGTAGTTTAAGCTCTCAAAATAAATAATTTGACTGCCTTGTTGGTCTAGTGGCTAGCGTATTGGATCCGAGACCTCTTGATCAGCAGCCGCCTGCTGATCAAGAGGTCTCGGGTTCCATTCCCAGGTCGGAACAAATATTTGTGTGATCCACAAATATTTGTTTCGGAGTCTAGGTGTTTTCTATGTATATTATGTATGTATTTACAAAAAAAAAGTATGTTTATGTATTTATATAAGTTGTTTAGTACCCATAATACAAGCTCTGCTTAGTTTGGGACTAGATGATGTTGTGTGTAAGATGTCCGAAAATTTTCCCCCGTTTTTCATACATTTTTGATTGATACTTGCCTTCCCCGTTAAATGAACAATATAACAGTGAAATAATTTTTCAAATCGGCCCTGTAATTCCTGAGAATAGCGTGTTCAAACAAACTCTTCTTCTAATGATATTATAATTTATTCAGTTTATTAATACATACATCTATATATTCTGTAAGTCACAGAGTCAAGAACATTTTTAATCACAGTGTTCAGTCATTGTGAAATACCTACAGTTGCAATTGGAATTACCTAACACGAAATGAAAAATATAGATAGAATAAAAATTTTGATTCTTCTTGGAGGTTTTATATATAGCAAAAATATGCAAGAAATGAATTATGTCGACCGTTGAATCCGTTGAGTTCCGCATACGTTATAGGATCTGTTCCCCTAGTATTTTGTTTTGACCACGTGGCTGAGAGAGAGAATACAGATATGGAATAGAAATCGAAAAAGGTTTGCAACTTGGCTAGAGGGTATGCTCTACTCCTATTATACAGGCGTTGTAGCGTGATTGATATAAACAACTGATATAAATACATAAACATACAAACACCGAAACTCTGAAACGAATATTTGTGGATCACACAAATATTTAGTCCGACCCGGGAATCGAATCCGAGACCTCTTGATCAACAGCCGCATACACTAACCACTAGAACAACAAGGCAGTCCTAGTGGCCTAACTTGTTACTTAATTATATTAACAGCCATCTGCCAGTGAAAGATCAGATGAAATCGGTCTAATCTTTCCAGAGATTACTACAGAAATAATATTATTTTAACAAAAGGAACCGACTTCAATGAAAAACTATTCTGAGTACCCAAATGGCGACAATTGTGCCTATGATATTTGAGGAGTTCCCTCGATTTCCTTGGATCTTGATAAGGTGACGATCGGACCACCTGTAAGCTGCGTCCATTCCAATGCAAAAAGAGTTTTTAAAATCGGTTCATAAACAAAGAAATTATCGCTCAACATACAAAAAAAAGATTCCAATGAATTGAGAACCTCCTCATTTTTCTGAAGTCGGTTAAAAATATAATTTTAACAAAAATGAACCGACTTCAATGAAAAACTATTCCGAGTACCCAAATCGCGACATTGTGCCTATGATATTTGAGGAGTTCCCTCGATTTCTTTGGGATCCCATCATCAGATCCCGATATGGCGACGATGGGACCACCTGTAAGCTACGCCCATTCCAATGCAAAAATAATTTTTGAAATCGGTTCATAAACGACGAAATTATCGCTGAACATACATAAAAAAAAAAAAAAAGATTCCGACGAATTGATAACCTCCTCCTTTTTTTTGAAGTCGGTTAAAAATCAATAAGATTTTTTATGTAAGTACGGTATTGAATATATAGGTACTTTATTACCCATTTAGCGAACATTAAGACAGAGAGTATCAAAAATTGATGCAATTAAACCAACAAAAATAGACCAAAAGTATTCCTTCTGAAAACATTCGAAACTACAGAAATTCGAGTGCCACGCGATGTCTAGTATGATATAATAACTAGGAAAATATGATATAAATTATATTACATAGTAGTATTATTGTTGTTTTATGTAGCTATGTACGAATTAGGTTGTTCAGAAGATATAAGTTTAACAAAAGCTATTGTTAACGATTATCACATTGGATACCGTTTATTAAGAAAAAAATACATAATGAAATAACATAAAAATCGAATGGTGTTCAACTCTTTTAATATCTTCGATTGAAAGATGTTATTATAATCGTTCCGCATTTTTCTTGAAAGGCAATCGAATTTAGCGTGAGAAGTTGAGAGCGAAAAATAGATATTGTAGACTCGTTGCCGTCTAAAAAGAAAGCGATCTACGGTTATCTTGCTTAATCCATCGTATAACTACCTGTTCTGACATCACAATTCTTTTGCAACTGTAGAATGTTGGCACTCCATTGAACAATCTATCACTGATCGATGAATAAAGATATATTAATAAAGTATGATTCGCGAAGAGATCAACTATTTACGAGTATCGTACATCGTTTTGAAATTTAGTAAACTAAGATGACGCTGCTATAGATTAAAAATTGATTTAATTTATCGGCTATTTTATTTTATGGTTTATTTTAAGACTGGTTTTCAGGAATTGTTCATAATCTGTCATTTCTTATCGATACCTTTTCTACTTCCTACAAGATTAAAAAAAGATGAAAAATAACTTAATTCTCAAATCAAAGTAATCGTTTTGGTTTATTAGTACATTTACTTGTAAAAGTTGTGGGGCGTTGGCATTGTGGTAGAATAACTGATTTCTCACGGTTTGTAAACACAGTTTCAGTGACTAAAAAACCTCGTTTATGCTTAACCGTATTCCATCTACACACTACATGTAGACAAGAGTAGCTACTACTTTATTTTGTAGAGTAAATTTTGTAACACAATGAGAGATTGTAAACAAAGTTTTTTTTTAAAGGTAACGTTTAAACTATTATACCGTTATAAGTTGGAAGATATATTATTAATTTAATACTAACAACATTTGTTTGAACCATAGTTGAATAACAATATTGAGTTACTTGCTATAGTCATTAACAAAAATACATGGTTAGAAACAGGTTTTGTAAGATAATATAGGAACATGTACATAATAGATACTATAATAGGAAAAATTAAAACTAAACTTTTTTAAGACGGATTTTTTAATGTAGAGCCTTATTTAATAAGCAAACTGCAGACGCAACTAGATATTTATTACACCCAGATATCGTTTTAGATACTACAGGGTGATAAACTCAAACATTTAAACTTCTTGTAATGATAAAAAAATAAACAACTATCTTACCTTATAACGTGGTCTGTAATCGTTCGGTCCCTATTCTGATATGGGTCCCCGGGGTCCGCAGTAGTTAAAATTGCCGCATTCCACTGTAGTCGGGCGTGAGGCCACCGCAGCTTCCCTATCTGGACCGGTCGCCAACGGCCCAGCGCACACCCGCGCGATCCTTATCACTTAAACTATTATTGTAACACAGTAGCGAGTGCAATAATGTGCGAAATCATTGTTATTTCATAGAGTTCGGTGATCGGGAGTTCGTCAGGCGATGGTTGCACACGCGCACAGGTACTGCGGCCACGGAGACGCGCACGGGACTGCCTCGAGCGCGATGCTAGCGCCCCCACGCGCAAGCGCGCCTCTCAGTTCCCGCCTGCCACTGTTCTGAAGGCTCGAAACTCGAAGCCTCATTTACACACATGGACTTACACAATGAATGTTCCATGCACTCCTGGCGCTCTATCTACAGCCATGAGAGTAGAAAACGGGACATACGCAAGCTAGCTTTGACCTAGTTCCAAAATCACAAGAATATTTGGGTGAGCTGGGGAGTGGCAACAACGTAACAATATGTCTCGTTACGTATTGTTATGCACATGTATGATATTAGTATATGTATACATATATATGTATAGGTTTATAGAGTAGGTATATCTTTTAAAAAAAAAAAAATTTATTCTGTGACGGTACCATTATAAATATTATGTTGATTAAAACATCGATCAGTAATTAACATTATTCTTTTATAAATGGCTAAACATATTCATAACTTATTTATTTATAATATTATTTTCACATCATTAATTTCAATACTAAAATTATGATACTGAAGAGTTTGTTTGTGTGTTTGTTTGGTTGAAGTACATATCTCAGTAAGTACCTACTGATCCATTTTGAAAATAAAATTCAGTGTTAGTTGGCTCAGTTACCAAAGAAGGCTATCATCATACTAAGTACAATCAAAAGAAGAAGAGCATCAATAATTTTCTATTTTATTTTTGAACACTTAGGGCTACCAAAGTGATACTACTTCTGATGGAAAGCATGAGAAGAAGAGCCCTCGACCATATGCGGGACTGCCTCATCGCTTCCCTGAAAGCTGAAAGAGCGGGAAGCTGATCCTACTCCAGAAGCCGGGACGGTGTGCCGATTTAGTCGCGGCCTATAGGCCCATCGTGTGGACGAGGCGGGTAAGCTGTTGGAGAGGGTGCTCTTTACCCGCATCGTCCTGCACCTACGTGTGGTGGAGCCGGATTTCAGGTTTGAGGCCCCGATCTGTCGGACGCTCAATTTGGTTCGGTCAACAGTTGATGGTGCCCGCTTCAGTGAGGGCATGCGCTGGAAGAGGTTCAGACGGCGTAATAACAGGCACCACTCCTAATTCAGGTGCAGAGCAACACACCGTGTGGTTTTAGTCGATTCGATTCCGACGCACCCCCGTAGAGCGACGGTCCGAGGGGTATTCCACACGTACAAAAAAGTGGTTTAAGTGGTCGCCACGCGGCTTTCTATTGCGCCAAATGTCGTAGGTTCAAATCTCACGAGCGAGAACACTTTTTGCAATTCCTAAATTGTTGTCCTGAGTCTAGGTGTTCTCTGTGTTCGTTTCATGTATATTTGTAAAGTCCCCCTCGACACAGGATTTATATTCCTAATGCGGGTCCTAAATCGGTCTCACACTCACTATCGAAACACGACAGCATGCATGCTGTAATTTTTAGGTTGATCTTCTGTGTGAGGATAGTACTACCCCCTTCGAAGCCATCCATTCGTGCTGAAATCAGCGTAGCTGTACTACCTCAAATGTTGCAAATACGGGTTAAGGTTAAAGTTACAGTTAAAGTTGCACAACAAATATGTGAAAGAATTGTTCCTCATTAAATTTTTTTTAAATAAAATCCGTGACATCTAATGCTTTTCGTTTAGGGTTAGCTCACGATGACCTTTTTTTATGGTAAATAAATGTTGTTTCTGCTGTATAACATCACACTACAGGCAATAGATTACGCAGACGGGGCTACGTGATTCAGCTAGTGTAATACTCATTTATATATAAAATCTACTATTAGCTTCAATTAAAGCACCAAAAGAAATATTACATAATTAAGCGTTTGAAACGTTTATAATACTTAAGAAGTATATTATGTTATAGGTTATTTATATGTTTCTTAGTTCTCTCACGGAAGTAGGGAAGCCGAAAACCATGCTAGCCTATGAAGATCGCAGCTGTTATCATTAACATAACAAATATAACAGTTGAACGAAAACAATGAACATTTAAATGTACTCATTTTTATTATTAAGTGTTGCTTTAGTGTTTTTTGTTATCTATCTATATATGTTTATTATATTTATTTATTTAAAAACAAATAACGTTATCTAACACTAGCATCTCACTAGGCCGCCACACGCTGCGTTGTCTGCATTTGCAATGAGTGAGTATGAATACTACTCTTATGGGGCTGTCCATTAATCACCTGAGGCTCGAAGAGGGGGGAGGGGTTTATAAAAAATCACGAAATATCACAAGGGGGAGGGGGTGTTGTAATATATCAAGTGTATTTATGTTTTCTGCAAATTTTCGCATTTCTTTCATTATTTTTATGTCAGTCATCCTGCAACCTTTCTACTCTACCTCTGAACGTAATTTTTGTAGTCTTTAATTTTCTATTATAAAATTAGTTGATACTTATACCTGTATTTTATTAATATTTAAAATAAAATAAGATTCTTTGTAGGTACTAAAAAATACACGTGATATAGGAGGGGGAGAGGGGGAGGTAGTCCTAAACCTCACCATGTATCACCAAGGGGGAGTGGGGGTTAAAAATGCCAATAAAAGATCACGTGATTAATGGACGGCCCCTATATTCTACTCATGCTTCCCATCAGGCATAATAGAGTCACTATGGCAGGGTATATACACTCGGTTCCAAAAATAACGGGTCAGTCACATAAACCCGAATATCTCCCGAACTACGTATGCCATCCTAATGAAACGAAGACTGTTCAATTGAGAATTTAATTATACAGATAAAAAATAAAATAAAACTTAGTTACACCCACAATATTAATCTTAAATTAAAAAAAAACTAAAGTAGTCATATTTTTCTTAAGATTACATTTTTTTTATGATTGTTTTTTTGCTGTTTTTCATCACTGGAGGCTTCATCACGTGGAGGCAATACAAAGTATTAAATGAAGAAAGTGATGAAAAACAGCAAAAAAACAATCATAAAAAAAATGTAATCTTAAGAAAAATATGACTACTTTAGTTTTTTTTTAATTTAAGATTAATATTGTGGGTGTAACTAAGTTTTATTTTATTTTTTATCTGTATAATTAAATTCTCAATTGAATAGTCTTCGTTTCATTAGGATGGCATACGTAGTTCGGGAGATATTCGGGTTTATGTGACTGACCCGTTATTGGTTTATGTGACTGACCCGTTATTTTTGGAACCGGCTATATATTAGGGATAAAAGTATGAAATTGCCGACTTGTACTGAATAATTGACATTAGTTTTTTTTTTACATATTTATTTAATCAAAATATCTACCATTATTATGAATACCAATTAGCATTTATGGCTTTGTGATAGAACTCTAGCGATCTACATTCTACAAACTGTGTGAAAGCATTTTGTACTGCCTCCTGGGAAGAAAACTTTTTATCACGTAGAAAATTATCCAAATCACGAAAAAAATGGTAGTCCGTTGGAGTAGGTGTGGCGAATACGGAGGGTGACGAATGGTTTCTAATTGCAGTGCCTGTAGAGTTAAAACGGTTTCTCGTGCTGTATGAGGTCTCGCGTTATCATGGAGCAAAAATGGTGAAGATCGGTTAATGAGTCGGGGTTGTTTCACTGCAAGTTTTGCTATCATTGATCGGAGTTCGACACAGTAGACATCTGCCGTTATTGCTTGACCAGATCTTAGAAACTTATAGTGAATAACACCATGCTGAGACTACCAAACAGTTACCACTACCTTTTTATTGATAATCGCACGGTGCGTTCATTGGCAATACCCCCCCTCTCCAAAGGCAACATTGATATTGCGAGCTGTTTTTGCAGCGTTAGTTCCGCGTCGGAATTCGTATTCAAAAATCACTCGAATTTTCGAAGTTCCATCTTTCTTGTCTAAGCTGAACAAAAAAAACAACTGAAAGTCAATAATCAAATGCTGCACATTTAAAAAAAAAGAACTTCAGGTATGATTTGAAAAAAGTTTCACTCAAAAATCTCAAACCATGAAGGTTCTATGTCAATTCAAAGTACCTATTTTAATAAAACGGTAATTTCATACTTTAACCCCTATTATTAAAATAATTAGTTACCTAAAAACTTCACGTTTAACTATAGATATAATTCAAAATTTCTCCCTTCTTTATGTTACGACTTGTGCAAGGTGGCTGGCCTACCAGATGCGAGAAGCCAGAAAACAATCAGCGTTTCGAGCATTGGAAGAGGCCATGTCCAGCAGTGGAGTGCAATGGGCTGATGATTATATAATACTAGCTGCGCCCGGCGGTGTTACCCGCGTATTTTAGGAATAAAAGTAACCCACCTAAGTGATTACATAGAACTCATTTTTAAATTAGCCATTTACAAACTACCATTGTGGTTGCTATGCAAGTGTGTTATGAATAGCAACTTGTGAAGTTTTGACAGGAGATAAACCGTGATACATTTTGACATCTACGATTTATGTATTTTTATAATCACCTAGGGGTGATCGTTTTTTGTTTTTTTTGGAAGACGGTCCCCATTTCATCTCATCCACATTTTTTATCATTAAATTCATTACGACGAAAACTTGAAGACTAGAAGACTTTATAATTGAAGACTAACTACTTGACATTGGCAGAAATAGCTGATATTCGGATGGTTGCCATTTCACCAAGAGAAGAAGAATAATCACCTAGCTTTCGCCCGTGTTCCTCGATTATTGCAGTAAAAAGTAGCCTATGTCTTATTCTGATATTGCTATATTACTGTAAAGTTTCATCCAAATCCGTTCAGTAGTTTTTGCGTGAAAGAGCAATAAACATACATACACACATACAAACAAACTTTTGCTCTTTTAATATTAGTATGATGAATACGCTATAAAGTCTGATATTGCTTCAAAACTTCAGTTGTAGACTAATACACACAGGGAGGATCTTTTGATCAGTCGGGTTCATGCCTGACGGGCAACGGTTGAAGTTTTGAAGTTGTACATTACATAGATATGATAATCGACTAGAGAATTTCTATATCACGATGCAGGTATTAGTAAATTAGTTACGAGACAGTTACACCACGGTTCGATGTGTCCTCAGTAGATATTGCTGTTGACGGCGCTGTGTTTTGTTGCCATATGTAGAAGTTGCAACATATACGTATAATGTTTCGGAAAAGATAATTTGGCTCTTACCTACCAAACGTTTTCATGACTGGTGTGCAATGCGGAATGAATAAACACCTAACACCATCTAGCGACAATAAGCTGAGTGACATACATGACTTTCAACGCTGCTTAAGTAACGTTCTAATTTGTCGGAGAATTCATTGACCCACCAGACGTCCGCCGATGTTGGGAAAATGGGAACTTATGTAGTGTATGTACATACATGCAGTTGAATGATACGTATTAAAACTACCGTAGGCACCGTCATTTATAGAACGTTTGCAACACCTTATGAACCAATCTATATAGGTAAATAAATAAATTGGAGTGTCTGTATATATATACTATCAAATTACCAGTTTTTTACCAAATACATAACAAAGTATTTACAGTACTGACATCAAAAAGGTAATTTAAAAAAAAGTGTCTGTCCGTCTCCCTGTCTGTTCGTTCCTGTGTTTGTTCGTCCACTGGATGGCTAGACAAATTTTGACGGGATTTTCACTGGCAGAAAACTGATGATGATGATTTTTTAGACAATCTGCACTCCGCTACTTTACTCGCGATTTAAATCAATAATATCGCGGTAACGCCGCGGCTAACAACTAGTCATTAATATATATACATGGGTGTGCTTCTGCCTTATTGTGTGTCGTAAGTCGTAAATCTAGAGTAAATTAAGCAGACCCATTCAATTTATAAATGTATACAAACGACAATAGGTAATGAAAAGTAGGCCAGTTCTCAAGTTTGAATATTTACTCTTTTAATTGCTGTTTTGTAATTCCTCTAGCAATTTAATAATAGTGAGGTAACGCACAATGTAATGTTCAACGTAATATCATATTCCTGACTGATTTCTTTTTTTAATTATTACGAGGAATCTTACGGGATCTTAGCTGTGTTGCCGGAGTTTGCAAGAGCACAGATGAAATATGTTTATGTGACAAAATATACAGGTTCAAATTTAAAGCTTCTTAACAAAAATATTTCTCAAAATAAATCTGATTTGACAGTTTGACAGAACAGTATCTATGCTGCCTAACTGTTCCTAGTGGACCAAGAGCCCAGAGCCGCCAGACCTACGTCATTAGTGCAATGCTGAAATTTTCAGGATTCATTCTTCTTCTTCATTTAACTTTATATTTTGATTTTTGTTGTTAAATGCTGCCCTTAAACTAGAGCAGTGTTGCCGTTTTTCTACCACGCATGCGCAATGCGCGAATTTACGGTTTTTTAATTGTTTAAAGGATTATTATTAAATATTTATAATAATTGACACGAGGGCAATTTAAATCATCTCAAGGGAAATTTTTCTACGCTTGGTAGAATAAAAAATAACCATATTTGAAAGAGATACGGGTATTTGAAAAGGTGAAAAAATAAAAATGATATTTTGTTTTTTCCTGGGAAAACGAAAGAGGGGCTCTTAAATTAATTAACGTAGTCCGAAAGGGCTAATTAAGATCTATCAATATTATTATTTTTTATATAGAAATTTTCATTTTTGCAGGCCGGGACATACCCGGTGCGGACGCGGGTCCGCGTCGTTAGGTCTTAGCCTTACTTACCCTAAAAAACGCGTCTTCCTTTAGACTCAATACAATGATATTGAGTCTTCGGCGAGACGACTACGGGCCATTTGAACGCTTTATAAAAACTATGTTCTTAGTTTTATGGAAAGAGCTAAGATTTAATTGTGTCAATATTCTGTGTAAAAGGGAAAATGTGGGTATCATAGACAAAATTTGATTAAAAATTTTTACAAAAACTCAGCAATTTAGAACAAATAAAAAAATTTTTTTAATTCTTTTGATTGAAATTTTTTTTGAATGGTGAAAAATCTTTTGATTTGATTTTATAAAGTTGATTACCTAATTAAAAATATTTAGAGTATGTAGAACCTAAAGCCATAGAGAAACACACTAACAATCTGTTTTTATTAAATATAAAGTAAATGCATACTCATAGCAGATGTCCTAGATCGTTTACAATGGGGATTGTTCTCTTTTAAAAAATCTGTTGTAATATGAAAACCATTTCGAGTAATAGGGCTACTGATGTCTGCTAAGGGTTTAAAACAAGAAAATACTCATGGATTATTAGTATTTCAGGCAAAATGTGAATAACCTTCAGTTGACCTTCTGTGACGTCATTGATGGCATTATGGATGGTTGCCTTTGCTTACAAACGTTGACATAAAAGAAGTTAAAAGTGACATTCGTTCGAATGCTGTCACTATCAATATAAATAATAAACATAACCTCAAGATTTAACAAAATATTCGAGATTTAAGTGAAAGTAAAACAACCATGGAATATAGGGAGTGTTTTGTTCCCACCTGCAAGAACAACACAATAAATAACCCTAGTAAAATGTTTGTGCGCATTCGCGAAGACATGAGAAAAGTGGTATCGTGAGGCAAAAGAAGAATATTTTAAGGTTACACAATGTATTGTTGTGAAGACCATTTGGAGGTATGTTTTCAATACCGTACACGTATTATTATATACCTTTTTTGGTCTAAGTCCACTGATGCGTATCGTGAATACCGAGTGTTCGAGTGATTGTTAATTAACTATTGCATTTTATTTTAGCCCCAAGAAGATTTGATAAATTATTATAAATAAAGGAAGTTGGCTACTGATAATACTATAGTTGAGATATTATCATCTCAAGAAAGTTCTTTAGCAGCAACTCCATCTTTATTTGGTGGTACATCAGAAACTGAAGAGGTATCTGTTTGTGATGCAAGTAAAGACACATTGAAAAACAGAAAAATTATGTTAGACATAGTGTTAAAAATATTTAGGCCTACCCAAACAATATGTATGGCTTATTGATCACATTGTGGAAAAGTTTACAACAAAAATAGACTCCCTATCCATTATTATAACCTTATTCAAGATAAAGCAAAATGACTTGATAGAAAGAATCAGTGATCAATTTGATTTAACTCGATCAAAATTATCATCAATGATATTATTAGGGATTTAAGTACTAGCTAACTTCTTTCAAAATTTTGTTTATTGTCCTCCGCCCAAACAAATAAAACAGAATCTACCTTTAGTGTTTTAGATAAGATATTCAGATCTACAAATGATAATTGATTGCTTTGAAATACAAATATCTAAACCATCTAATCCTGTAAGGCAAGCCCAGACTTGGTCTCAGTACAAAAGTTGTAACACTATTAAATATTTAATAGGTTGTGCTCCAAATGGCTTTGTCAGCTTTATTTCAAAAGGCTATGGAGGATGAATTTCAGACAAAGCTATTGTTAAAAAAAAGGTAATTTATTAGCTCACTTGAATCCAAATGCTGTAGCTGACAGAGGATTTAAAGAAATAGAATCATTACTAAGGTCACAGAACATAAAACTCCTGAGACCACCAAGTGTCTATTCAGGCACCAAGCAAACTATCTCTGAGGCACAGCAAAGTAAAATTATAGCAAGCTTAAGAGTCCATATTGAGAGGGTAATCGACTTGTAAGAGAGTATGCACTACTGAAATCATACTCAGTTGTCCAATACCAATATGTATCCTACTAAGACAAGATTGTATTGATAGTTTGTGGCTTAATTAATTTACAGGGAGAAATAATAAAAAGTTATTAAAATTTATCAATGTTTTATTATATTTTAGCACTTGCCACTAATTTTGAGAATATATATGTACTCCAAAAGAGTTCTGCACTCATCACTATATTTGTAATATAACCTTCATCATAGTCTACCAAAATCACATGTATATTTTTTGTTGTTTCAAATAATGGGTCTGCGAAACAGAACAATCCCTTATTTTTTTTACAGGCCATCATGTGGTACATTATATGTGCTTTAAATTTTTCAGCTATAGTCGACAGCTTTTTCAGAGGCTGGGCATTTTATTATAATCACAAAATCTTCACCAACTCCATCCGGTGATGCCCCTAAAAGGCCATTAATGAGACAAATTCCTGACTTTTCTATTTTTAGATTTAGTTTCTCTTCGATAGCTTGGAGTACCCTGCCCTCCAATTTCTTCCCATGTTTTATAACCTTTGTCTCAGGCACCTTATATCCTCCTAAGATTTGTTGTACTAAAGCACCATCTGTTCTGAAATGAGCAGCTTCATGTAATTTCAAAGCTGTCAGTCTGCCTTGCCGTATATTATGCCAGTATTTACTCTCGGCTTGGTCTAAAGTTAATTACATAATAATATCATTATTAATAACTTTCTTCAAATATGTTCGAAAATTTGCGTATTTATGAATAGCTTCGTCAAAATGAATGCGAATATAATAATACATAATATTAATACATATAATAAAACATATTCTTAGAGTTTGATTTATAACAATCATCAAACTTCAAAATGAGCGCATTGCTAAGATTTCTTCTACGACACTCTTCTTTAAAGTAGCTTAAGATGGTACTACTTTTTGGAGCCAATTTTGGAACTTTGGCCTTAGGAAATATTTCTTTACTAGAAACATGTTCAGTGCTGGCACTGGCAAGAGTAGGTTTGTTCCAATAACATTTAACTGTGGTCGGAGAAGCGTCAGATTTTTTGTTCACTAGCCAAAATAGTAATAGAAGGGAATGCTTACAACCACCTGTTTCTAATTAAGCTTGTTAATTTAATTTCTGTTAAGTTATGCTTGTTACTTTCTGCCAAATATTCTAAAATCATAACATTTTTTAGCTTAGGCAGATTACGAGAGTCCGCTTTTAAAAAAGTATTAATCATAGTGAATGATAAATAGTTTAATTTATGTAAAAGATTAAAGTATGTGAATGCAAAGTGCAAGAAGACTATGAAAGTTATGAAACTATGAATATGAAGAGTTGAAGAGATTATCATTCTATCAAGATGTCAACCGGTAAAATCTTTTTTGACAATTACTTTTTTTTGTGTCATAAAGTAAGGCACGGGTACACACAATTTTATGCCAGCGATGACGTCATCGTGGACGTATGATTAAAAAATTTAAAAAAATAATTTTGAAGCAACCACTGAAAAAATTACGAAAATATTCAAATTAGTTTCTTATATTCCTCTATATTTTCGAATTCAGGGGTAAAAAATAAGGTTGAAATTTTTTAGACAATCCCCATTACGAAATAATAATTATAACTTCTTTATATCCCTTCTCACAATCACCGATCTATATAATATCAATTTAATCAGAAACAATGTAAATTCAATGACCGTTTTTTTTTTAAATCTGAACAAAATTCGTGATTTTTAGGGTTCCGTAGTTCATGACTCTGAATCCGTAGGTATAGTTTCGTCATGTCCGTCTGTGACGATTGCAGCGAGTTCTGGCAATAAGGGTCATAAAGAGCTACCACAAAATCTCGAAATCTGCCGTGGGACCTGGAGACGCGAGCCCTTGCAGTGCTATACCAGTCGCGCAAAGAGGCGCTGGAGTTTGGCCGAAGTCCTAAAACTTGAAAAATCGAGAATCAGAAATCCCAACTCTGCCAGGTCGTTGTGGAAAAGTGGAAAGCATGACTTGAGTCACCAAGCGCCAGGGACGCTGTTATTGCGGCGATAAGATCAGTTATGGAGGATTAGCTCGAGAGGAGTCATGGACCCTTCTCATAGCGGAAGGAGTCAAGGCATGAGCGCTAATACTGCGACAGCCGAACCGTGGACACGGCGCTTCACACGCTGACAGAATGCACGGCGTGGTCGGAGCAGAGGCATGATCTCGTGGCGGCTTTGGGAGTGTCTTTCTTTATATCGTGGGATTCTCTAGCTCAGTAGCATGATTGCGGTCATGGTACGAAGTGAGAGCGCGTGGTACTCCACCGTACTACTTCAGCGAGCAAGTTATGCTTGCAAAAGAGATGTCAGAGACCGGGAGAAGTTACCTGGCGATTCAGCTTTTGGTCGGTTCGAATTTGACATACCCTTATCACCAATTGTTCGTATCTGGGGAGATTTTCGCACAGAAGAAAGGAGGGATAGCTTTCAAATAACTATTCTGTATATATAACTATACTCACACAAACTTACTTTTTCGGCATTTTCTAGGGCAGTGCCACCCTTGCCCTCTCCTATCTAAACACATATCTTCGCTACTGAATCAGGAAAAAAATACTTCAGATAGTTAGAGGCCAGAAGTAAAACTTAAAAGCAATACCTAAACAAGTTGCGACGCGATAAAAATGGTCAAAGGAGTCATTTATCGGTAGATCTTAAAATCCATTCAGATTAGGGCACGATCAGGAGTTTTAGGATTACTTAAAACCAGAACTATCTCTTGATGTCAGATGGAATGGTTGAACGATTAGTGATTATTCATCAACGCACCTGGGACAAGTACATTCTCTCTCACTTTTTTTCTAAAATACCGTGATATCATGTCAATCAACTTTAAAAAAATAAGGCATTATCTCATAGTGATGTTGTGTCGAATTGAAATGCTAAATTGCTATAACAATCTGTGACTGGCTGAGACCTTAGATAAAGAATTACTATAGACTTGACTCGCCAACAGCGTTACCACAGAATACATAACAGTACCAGTACAGAAGACTCACTCCGAAAAGTAAATTAAAGTTATAGATACCCTCGGTGTCAAAAGATTAAGTTCAATTCAGATCGCACAGTGCCGAATCACTACGATTATATTTACCTACAATTGCGTCTCTTTCTATCTTGTAACTCTTAACTGTTCTGACGATGTCTGTTCGACCGGCGTGTCTGACGCGGCAGGCAGCCGGCCGACTATACCTAAACTACGGAGTGACACCCCCCTGGCGTTACCACGAGCGAGTGAGATTATACCGATACCATTTTCCAGTATGTTAGAGATAAATAGAGATACGCATTTTTTGTCCTTATCGCCGCTTGTCACAAAACATATGTGCCAAACAGTGTTGAAAGCAGAAATTACATCAGGAGTGAAAATAACGCGTTTTGGCGGAATAACTGTGTGATTTCAAGTGTATCTAAGTGTTTTTAACCCAGATACTTTAAAAAACTATGGGTACAGTGTTGTGTTGTCGGCTGCAAAAGCCGCAGTGAACGTAGATAGACCCTGGCCAACTAAAGCTGTCCACGCATTATTTTCAGAAGTTTTGATATGGCAATAATTAAGACTGTCAAAAGTTTCGTACTAGAGTGTTTAAGTGCATCATATTTTCATTGATTTTGTTTAAAATAATGCCGGAAACAATCAAAAGTTCGACGAGGAAGCTTCTATTTAGTATGATTGACAAATAGAAAGACATAAAACGTGATTTGATCAGAAATCTACAGAGAAAATACTACAACTGGATTCAATCCTTTTACTTTTAGGTCAATTTATTGAATTTCTAATGAAACAACTTGATACTTTTCGACTATTTATGACAAATCGCAATATCTTTGACAGTGTATCTACTTTTCAGGAAGTATTAACAACGAGGAGACAAAACTTTAAATTGTGGAAGCAGTAAAGAAAAAATATAGGAATTGTAGGGTCTAAAAGCAAAATTTAAATAAAAGATTATTTTCTATCCATAACTGCTGATGATTGGAAGAAGTACACTGATCATGTACTAAATGTGGAAAATTAGTACAAATTAAGGGACCGTATTACTGAATAGGAACTTGCACCATTCAAAATACATCTTGGGGACAGTAGCATCGAAGAAAGCAATGAAGCTGATTCAATATTATTACGTGTAGAGTTTTTGGAAATCGATTTCAACTATGACTCCCATGTTTTGTACAGCTAAAAGTGGCAAGTGCTCATCAATTAAAGCCCTCTACTGTACATAAAATTATGAATTATTTGAAAACATTATAAAGGCAGAATTAAAAGTACTTTTTTATTTATACTTAGTTCTTCATAATACACTCAAAAATTACAGTTCATAAAACATTTAAAAAAAAAACTTGCTGAATAATAAATATTATCAACTCCGCTTAAGCAGTGTATAGCCAGGGTTAACAGCTCTTGATTTTTTAAAATTCCCGCCTTTTTTCTTGGACAGCTTTCGTTGGCCAAACTCTATGAAAACATAACCTTTCACACGTAAGCATACAAAATAGCGTTTTAATGGCATAATATTGTTTTAAATATTAACTGCGATTAATTACATCAATTGTTGTTTGTTAATGTGCAGAAATAATTGAAAATATGTGATAAAAAACTTGTCTCTAAAGTGTGAAAATTTTGTAATTAATCGACCAAATTGCGTAGGTTCTCACAGCTATAATTTAAACGACCATTAATGTGTTAAGTTAATTTCGCAAGATTACCAGCATGTTAGGGATAACCTATCAGCCTTTTGAAATTACCCCATATGGTGAGGGAATTTAAATTGATTGTGTTTCATTGTCCTCCAGATTTCCTAAGGATGAAAATGTGCGTAAAATATGGTCGAAGACTACTGGACGACAAGATTGGGCAATAGCAAAGCTATATGTATAAATTTTTGAACGTAAGGATACAATACAGTACATAAAATATGCTGTTAACTAAAGAGAAAAGAAAATAAAGGAACTAATTTCTTTTGTTAAAGAAATTAGTTCCTTTATTTTCTTTTCTCTTTAGTTTTACTTATTTTGTTTATGGGCCAATAAATACTATACGCTTCTAAAAATTGATTTTTTTTTTATTTAATCAATCCCGATCCCGGATAAATCCTCAGCTTTCGTTTTGAGGGCCTAAACGGAATAACAATTTTCCCTTATTAAAGGGGAATTGTTTTAACCTGGCAACATTAATATTTGATGTACTTTGTTACGATCCCCTATGGGCGCACGCTTATGTCAGGTCTATTGTCTATACTATAGTAATTCTTTGTCTAAGGTTGAGACAGTGAATGTCTCTGACATGCGTGACGTTTTACAGCTGACTGACCGATCCCTGTACTGTAATCTGTAAATCTGTATTCTGTATACAAAATACAATTATAAATGTTAATGTTGTGATGAACACAACTACGAAATTAACGAAGAATATTGTTTTGTGTGTTTATTATTAATCTTTACGCATCAAATATTGTTGAAGCTATTTAATAAGAGTATTAATTGATTATAGTTGTGTGTAAAGTAGAATCAGAACTAAGATTGTTTTAATAAGATTTTTGTATATTACGCATACACATATCACCTACCAAAATGTCGAAACAAAGTATTATGTTTCATCCTATCATAAGTTCGATACAGAGAATAGCACTCTATGAAACCAAAGCGGTGAGTATTAATTGCTCATCAATATTAATTACAATTATAATGATCCTACAGTCATAATTCAAAATTTGTACCTATTTTAAAAAAAGTAATTTATGGGCACTTATTTATGGACATAAATATAAAAAAAATTATACCAATTTTATAAAGAGGTAAAGTTTGTAGGTTTGTGACATTGTCGGGGTCAACAATGTCACAAACTGTAGGTATGTCTGAATGTCTTAATCTGCTGAACGGATTTTAAAAATCCTTTTACCAATAGTCGTATTATTTGTGAGTGTCATAGGATATAACAACCTGATAAATGATTACCCATAACATGCTATAAATACGTGTCAAAATTTCCAGATTGCTAAAAAATATTTTTGAAATAATTTTTCTACCTGTTATTGTTTAATTACTAATAAATAAAATTCTGTATGTAATATAATGCATATCAAAGTAAATGGTATTTATATCAGAAAAGCAATTTTTAAAGTTTTAGTTTGTTTGTCTGTTTGTTTCGACATTAGTCTGAACTTTGATGGGCTTTCTCTAGCAGAATAGACTAGCTTCTCCACTGCATCATCCTCCTAGCCATTATTCCTAATTTTATTTGGGGTCGGCTACTAGTTCAATTGGTTTTACCTGAATTTCGGTTTTTCTACTGAGCGCCTGGCATCGGACCTCCGCAACCCTAAGGGAGAACTGAAATTCGAAGATTGAACTAGTTGTCAGTATATTTGAGGGCACTGACTTCCCAATAACGATTGCCATAGATGTTCATGACAACCGGGACCGACGGCTTTACGTGCTCTCCGAGGCACTGGCGTGAATCACCACCAAACTTCCAAAGTCCGGGCAGTTATTAGGAATTTCCTAAGAAAATCCCAAAAACACTTTTTGGCCCGACTAGCTTCTCTGCATATATATAAAATATATTTTCAACAATAACGGCCAGGACACAATAGTTTATTAATAAATATTTATCTATTAATTTTTCTAGCTTAGTTACTATATTAAAATACCTAAATAAATATTTATTTCTTATTATTTGTTGTTTCTAATACAGACATCCCTAAACATATATAAAACTGAAACATCTTTACAGAGATTTTACTTAATTGGCTCAAACAACACAGAAACTAGATTCCGTGTTCTTAAAATTGATAGAACAGATCCAAGGGAACTGATATTAGTTGATGACAAAGTGGAGTATAACAAACAAGAAATATATCAGCTGTTGAACATGATTGGCTGCGGCAATCGGAACGGTAGAAATTCAGGACTCTATAAGCTTGTATCTGCCTTTGGTATTGTTGGTAAATATTTTTATTTTAAATGATTGTATGAATAAATATTTTGGACATCTGACACAACACGTCATCTAGTCCCAAAAATAAGCAGATCTTATACTATGGGTACAAGACAATACATTTATACTTTTACATAGAAAACACCCAGACTCCTAAAAAAATATTTGTGGATCACATAAACATTTGAGAAAGTACATAGGCTACTTTTTACCATGATAATCGATATACATGCAGACTGAGCCAAGGGCTAAACTAGTCATAAAGCACTTATTCATTGCTGAGTTCTGGGACAATAGCATGGTAACATTATGATTATGTTAGGATAATATTTTGCTATAATTGTGTGCAGACACCATTACTATAATCCTTACTTAATATTATAAACTTAATTTGGATGAAACTTTACAGTAATATTGCTTAAACATATATCAGAATAACACATCTAGAGGCTACTTTTTACTGCAATAATCGAGATACACGCGGGCGGAACCGCGGGCGAAAGCTAGTACAAAAATGAGTTCCTAATACCTTTGGTCACAGCATCATGTCAATGAATGAACCAATTTCAGCAATACTTATAATGTGAGATAGCCCACATATTAAAGAAGGCTATGAAACATTATTCTATCTATCAATGAAAAATGTTGCAAAATAGAAAAATGTATTTATACTACACCTGATCGGAACAGTGGTCAATATTCCCTGAAAATGAAAAGAGAAAGTTAGTCTTTTCCTTGACCTAAATAAGCGGGAGGAAAAATTGTATGAAAATCCATTTCTAACGTGTTTTAGCGGGAGAGAAAGTTGTATGAATTTTCATTGCTCATGTGTTATCTTATCTATGGCGCGCGCCTGCCCAAGGAGTTTTCATATAATTTAAATATGGAATCTCCGTGCCACTGACATCCTTTTGTGAAGAATAAACAAAAAACAAAAGAAGCGCGAAATAGGTATTTAAAAATATTATGTCAAATTCTAAGCTAAATTGTGTCTTACATGGTGTCTTACGTTTTGATTTTATTTTATAAATACTTTAAATGTTCCTCACAGGTGTAGTATAAAGCACTGTGTAGCACTCGGGTGAAAGTTCCATTCCTACCTCGGGAGTATTGTGGCCCTAGGCTGCGCCTTCGGGCCACAAACGGCTCCCTCGCTAGTAATCGGTTCCTTTCCTCCCTCGGTGAAAAATGTACTATTCTTTTAAGAGATGCAAATGGATATCATCTTAAATTATCATACAATCAATCAATAAGTCCTTTATTGTGTGTTTTGAGATTACTATTTTTAGATAGATATTTTTTTATTATTAAAAGACGTCTCTCAGCTTAGTGTGCCTTCTGGCATAGGCTTCCTCTAGCAACTGCCATTGTTCTGTATCTTTTGCAACCTTTGCCCAATTCATCCTAAATAAAAAGAAAATAATAAAAATTAAATAGAACTCACTTAGATAACAGTACATTTACAGGCAAACAAAATCAGTATACCATTAAGAGAGCCTTTTTTCAATTGTAGTACATTTGTATAAAACTTCTTTTTATATTAAACTAACTTATTACAGTACTGGGCAAAAAATAATGCACATCGACCTGTAGAAAGAGTCATTCGGCTTTGTAGAGCATTGTGCCTTTCGCACACTACATGTGCTACGTTTTGTCAGTCGTTCGACAAATGCGGTATTTCGTGGAGTAGAATTTCGTGCGAAAGGGACAACGCTCATCATCATCAGCCCATCGCAGTCCACTGCTAGACATAGACCTCTCCCATTGCAACCCCCTTTGATCGATTTTAGGCTTCTCGCATCCAGCTCCTGCCAGCCATCCTGCGCAAATCGCCACTTCATCTGGCCTGTGGGCGACCTACCCTACGTTTGCCGAGAGTCGCGGTCTCCACTCCAGAACTCATCTACTCTAACGGTATACAAAGCCGAAATTAGCGGAATGTCTCTTTCGAGAGGTTGAGGTTGAGGTAGCATTATTTCTTGCCCTGTACTGTAAGAGATTTACTGACTGAAAGGAACTGATTTTCCAGGTTTCATAAGATTCCTTGAAGGGTACTACATCATATTGGTGACTAAGAGAAGAAAAGTGGCAGGTATTGGGTCACATAGCATTTATAAAATAGAAGACACTGCAACAATATACATTCCAGTAGACAGTAGCAAGCCTCAACACCCTGACGAACAGAGATATTTAAAAATGTTTCTTGCCATAGACCTATCTACAAATTTTTATTATAGCTATAGTTATGATATCACCCACACTTTACAAATGAACATGGCACCTCCAAGAAAGCTTGCTCCAGCTTTGTTCCCCAAACCTGTAACTGCAACTGTGTACCATTCCAATTTGAGATCAAACTCGCAACAGGAGATGGATGTGAATTGCGAGTGTCACAAATATGCTGAGGATGATGAAGATATATTTCAAACTTGGAAGAGTCAACTGGAACAGAGGAAGAAAACTGGGTAAAACCTCATGATCCCTTTTTTGTTTTTTTACCTGACTACAGTGAAACCAAATGGAAGCCTACCTAATTTTTGACAGTCTTTTCTATGTTCCACCGTACTTAGTACATAAAATACTGTACCGATTTTAATAAATGAGGTTTGTAATAATGGCACGATGATATGGGCTACATGAATTTCATCAAAAAAATGTATGTTGTCTGTTTTAGTTTTTCTAAACTTTTTCTTGTTTAATGAAAATGGTGATGCTACAACCACGGGTAACAAGCGCAGCTAGTATATTATAAAACTACATATTTAGAAACTATATTCAAGTACTATTTATATTTAAATTCTAGCTGGTTTTAAATTTCTGGAATGACTTAAGCGATCACCTCTCCGCTTCCTACTGCGCTAAGTATAGTGGGTTGGATCCCCACATAGAACAAAACTTAGTATATTACAATATATTTTAGAGTCTGTGGTTCTCTGTGTTCATTCATTTTATGAAGGAAGTCTCCCCTCTGTATTAAAACAAACGTATTTGGTTATGGAAAACTAATTAGATATCATTAACAACGAAATTTTTGTCCCATTACAGCCATCAACCTCAAAGATTGGACTTTGGAGTACGCACTGTTCCAGAATGGCGATATGTATGGAACAGTCACTTATTATCAGCAGTACATTCGCACTTACATCCCGATTGGATTCTATATATAGTTCATGGTTTTATCGAACAAAGCAATCTGAATATATTTGGACGCCCTGTGTACCTTACTCTAATTGCCAGAAGAAGCAATAGGTATGCTGGAACACGATTCCTGAAAAGAGGCGCTAATATGCACGGTGATGTTGCCAATGAGGTGGAAACTGAACAAATTGTACATGACTCTATGGTATCCTCATTTGCAGCAGGCAGGTACGCCCAACAAACCTTGCTTTACATGTTCCGCTTAATTTAGTGTAAACTGATTAGTTATGTGCCAGATATCTGTAAGTATATGTAGACACCGATTAAAATATCTCTATGTCCGCTTGTCTTGATATTAAATGTCCGCTTGTCTTGATATTAAATGTCCGTTTGTCTTGATATTAAATGTTCGCTTGTCTTGATATTAAATGTCCGTTTGTCTTGATATTAAATGTTCGTTTGTCTTGATATTAAATGCCCGCTTGTCTTGATATTAAATGTCCGTTTGTCTTGATATTAAATGTCCGTTTGTCTAGATATTAAATGTCCGTTTGTTTTGATTTAAATGTCCGTATTCGAATTACGATCCACGTACATATTTACTTAAAGACATCCTTTTTTTTTAGATTTAGCTCGTTTGTACAAATGCGAGGTTCAATACCAAGTTATTGGTCTCAGGATGTTTCCAAAATGGTTCCCAAGCCAGCTATATCAATTGATCTCAGTGACCCATTTGCTGAAATACCTGGAAAACATCTGAACAATATGATGAGAAGATATGGATCTCCATTAATCTTTTTGAACTTAGTTAAGAAGAAAGAGAAAAAGAAACATGAATCTCTTTTGACTGATGTGATAAGTAATTCTATTAAGTATTTGAATCAGTTCTTACCTCTGGAACATGCTATCCTGTACTATCATATGGACATGGCAAGAGTGAATAAGGAATCAGATGCTAAAGTTTTAGACAAGTAAGTACATCTATATTATGTTGCCATATCAGCTTTAGTTGCAGAGCTCTGGTGCTGTAGTTGTCCAAATCAAGCAAAAGCTAATCTATTAATCTAAATTTATTACAGCTCAATTTCGGATGTTTCCATTATTCCACGTTTCCACTCTAGCTAATAATTCACCTTATTTTAGATTATCTGCCATTGCTCGCACAGTGGTACGCAGGACTGGTATATTTCTGAGTTGTCGAGGTTACGGAGAGGAGGCGGGTGTAGAAGGACACCAGGGCGGTCGTCTCCAAACTGGTCTGGTACGCGTTAACTGCGTCGATTGTCTAGATAGAACAAACACCGCACAGTTCGCTATCGGCAAGTATGTATTGGCTCACCAGGTAAGTTGTATATTCAAATCTGATATTAATGCTTAAATTATTATGGGTTCTTTTATGTATTCCTTTTTACAGCTGTATGCTTTAGGACTCATTGGAGAACCAAATATCGAATTCGATTCTGACTGTGCTAGACTCCTTGAAGGATTGTACGAAGATCATGGTGATACATTAGCTTTACAATATGGCGGGTCTCAATTAGTCCACAGGTTTGTTTTGTTTTGATTTACAAGGGATTTTTTAATCTAAATCTCTGATTAAACGAGCAATTCTTGTATATTTACTTATTTATGTAATATGTAAAATTCTCGTGTCGCATTGTTTGTTACCAATCTCTTATGCAACGGATGGACCGATTTGTATTAAAGTTTGTGTGCATATCGGATAATCTTGAGAATCGGCCAACATCTATTGTGAACACGTGATCTCGGAAACGACTCTTAAGTTATAACGATTTCTATGAAATTCGTTTTTGGTATGAAAAAACGATCTAGCTTAGTATTTTAATTGGGGAAACGCGAATTTTTGAGAATACTTACATATTACAATTTTATCATTTTAGTGCATTTATTATTTCCAGAATAAAGACTTACCGCAAAACAGCTCCATGGTCGTCCCACGGAAATGACATCATGCAAACACTGAGTAGGTATTACTCAAATACGTTCTCTGACGCAGAGAAACAAAACACCATGAATTTGTTCCTGGGTTTATTTGTTCCTGATCAATCGAGGCCGGCCATCTGGGAGTACCAAAGTGACTATTATTTACATCATCCAGAAGCCATCGTATATATACCAAGAAATAGGTGAATATTTCATAGCAATAGTCATAGAATAAGCAAAAATGCAGAATCGAAACTCATCCTCTTCCACTGATTTACCACTCCATTCATAGGACGGATTTACATACGTATGGACGACTCCTGCTTCTTCGAGCTGCTGATATCACAATTCCTTTTTCAATCTATAATGGCAAAATCCCTCATCCTCATACCAGCTCTTCGACATAACATCCGGCTTACTTAAATAAAAACAATTAGTGAAATAACATAATAATTACGTATTACATCATTATTGGTGGTGTACGGTATTACGTGGTGACGGATTAAGAATACAAATTGTCACCACCCCACATTCATTCCATTGGTGTCGTAAGAGGCGACTAAAGGAACAAAATAAGCAGCTAACATCACTGCCAAGAGAAGGAAAACTTGAAACAAACCCTTTACCAATCCGTCTGGCCAGCGTGGTATAGTAGGTCAAAACCTTCTTTCAAAGGAGAGGCCTATGTCCAGCAGTGGACTGTTAAAGGCTGTTGATGATGACATCATTATTAGAATTGCCTGATTATAATTTAATTAAAGATCATGGAATATATAGGCCTTTGCCAGCGGCTCCACCCACGTGTAGATCCGTCATGGCGGTAAATAATAGCCCATGTGTTATTCCAATATGTAAGCTATATTATTGTAAAGTTTCATCAAAATCCATTCAGTAGTTTTTGCTTGAAAGAGCAATAAACATACATACTCACAAACTTTCGCGTTTATAACATTAGTAGGATTTATCGTACGATAGGCCAATATGATACAACTTTTGCGAATGCGCTTTCCAGATCACTTACCAAATGGTGGGACGACGATGTGCTCCGTCACCTTCCCCTGCCATGTAACGAGATGCAGAAGCTGTGCTGCGAGATCATTGGCATGCACGGTGACAGCAGCAGTACCATAGAGATGGTAGACCCCTATCACGACTATAATAGACCCTTTGAGTACACAGTGCTGATGGATTGCTTTGAATTTAAGGTATGGTTATCTATGCAATAAGAAAAGTAAGCGACAATTTATGTTCAATTCAACATTGCACAGACAAAAATGGGGGTAGTGTTTATTGGAACTCTAGAGACGGCTATTCTATGTTATGTAGGTCGGTTTCCGCACTTAGTCCTTTAAGTGGACCATTGTACGTGAGGTCCGCCATCACTCCAGCCAGCCCACCTCCCTGCAGTAGCGGATAAGGTGTCCGAGTCTGTCCAGACATTCTGAAACAGTTTTGGGAGATCCAAGGGTGTTTTGCCGTGTTTCGGTGACACCTGTGCACTCAATGAGTACATGCGACACCGTTTCCTCTGCCCCTAAGCATGCTCTGCATAGGGGACTGTCAGTTATGCCTATGGTGTGGAAGTGTTTGTTTAGTGAGCAGTGTCCGGTGATAGTTCCTGCCACCAGCCGCAGACTGTCCCTGTCCAAACGCAATAAGCGTTTGGTTAATTTATCATTAGGAAGTGGCATGGCTTCCTTTGATTGTCTGCAGCCTGGGACAGATAGCAAGTGGTGTTGTACTTGTGTGCGGGTAAATTCCTGCAGCCACGGCTATTAAAGTTTTTTCTATCCTACGCAGAGTGCCGTGTTAGTTCGTTCGATTCCGACACAACACCCCGCCGCAAACCCCGGTGGGTGTCGACCCTAGGGTTTCCAGATGTAAAAAAAAGCCTTATAAAGTTATAAACACACACAATTTTGCGATAATTATAGAATAGTAAATTAGAATAGATGATTACAGTAAAAAGAAGCCTTTGTGCTATTGTGATATTTAAGCTTTCTACTTTCTGCTAAAATCAGTCTACCCGTGACCACGAGCGGTATAACCCGTTCGAAACGTCGGAAAGTATAAAGTATCGTAACCTTTTTAATTTTATGGCGAATAAGTCCCGTATACAGTAAAAAAACATGAGTATATAAGCTTTATTACTGTAAATTTTCATACAAATCCGTTCAGTAGTTTTTGCGTGAAAGAGCAATAAACATACATACTCACAAACTTTCGCGTGTATAATATTAGTAAGGAAGAATAAGGATAATTGACTTGTATGTAACATTACATGTAGTTACATCCATTATTTCCATTAGCAATGTGTTAATAATACAACTTTATATTTTCACAGATGTTCCACACGCTAAGAGATTTAGCTCCAACATTTTCAGAAAATTTTAGTCCATTCGTAGTTCGTGGCCGTTCCATTGAACAAACAAAGCGGCCCACTTCCAAGAACCCTGTTATCAGCGGCCGCTCCAGCACTATCTCGAACAACTCTAGCGAGTATGAATATCCTTTAACTTACAATAATTATGTTGCTTGCAAAAAGTTGATTTAGCTTACAAAATAAAATTAATCGCTTTGCTTACAAAATTAAAGCATCGAATACAAATATATTGACTGCCTTGTTGGTCTAGTGGTTAGCGTATGCGGCTGCTGATCCACAAATATTTGTTTCGGAGTCTGGATGTTTTTCTGTGTATAATATTTACCTATGTATTTACAAAAAAAATGTATGTATGTTTATGTATTTATATCAGTTGTTTATAGCCCTTAATACAAGCTCTGCTTAGTTTGGGACTAGATGACATTGTGTGGAAGATGTCCGAAATATTTATGATATATTATTTGCAGTTCCAATGGCGACTCGTCGTCTGATGATGATTTAACAAACTCCACTCCGACGCCTCGGCAGCCCGTACTATCGCCATTAACAATGGTAGCTAAGATTTTAAAGGCTAATGAGAGTGACGAACCACCTCTATTCCCCGCTATAAAGCGCATGAATAGAATAT
Organism: Phragmatobia fuliginosa; assembly: GCA_932526445.1. NCBI lineage: Eukaryota > Metazoa > Arthropoda > Insecta > Lepidoptera > Erebidae > Phragmatobia > Phragmatobia fuliginosa. The sequence continues at coordinate 4,373,164 of OW052064.1, read as the reverse complement.
CTCTGAGCGAACCCAGTAAACGGGGTATGGTCATGTAAGTATCGTTTATCTGACGTATTTGACATTGTCGGTAGTTTTAGAAACGGTCAGAGAGACGGAATGATTTATACAGCTGACGAACGACGGGGTTGCAAGCTGCCAGAGAGTTGGGGCTTCTATTTTTAATTCTTATTGAAACCGGTCTTGTCGCAAAAAGGAAGAAAAACAACAATAATATAATGATTAGAATGACCGGATAGGACCTTGAAACTTATTTCACCCCGTAACAAAAAACGAGGATTAGAAACCCTTTCAGTTACGAATGAAATTAAGTAAAACGTTCTCTGGGCAAAAAGTCATTACATATTATAATTCTTAAGAGAAAGTAGCAAAATTCTGAAATGGTTTTTTGATGAACTTTGGTAGGTAATCGTACTTCGTGACGCAACTAGCATTTTATGAAACTTCTAATTTTTGTAATTGAGCCCCATCAAGTTAATATATTTCTTCAAAAACAGATAAATGCTCCTAAATCCACTCTGGTTTTCACTATTTCTGCGGTCTGTCGCGTCCATCGCTGGTATCCCATAGTTTGATAACTCTAAAGCCAAATTTAAATATCTTATTAATAAACTATTTTACATTTTCCATCCAGGTATAAACGATACGTGAATTTCGAAAGGCGCTCCAACCCACGCTATAAGTCTGATATTCACGTAGTGATGACTGTTAACAGCGCGTTTACAATAGATAGCTCTGTGGATGTCATTCCACCAACTGTATCTAAGGCCTCTAGAGAAATATACCAAGACTACGTGCATCGCACCACTGGCCGCTTGAAAGTGAAATCGGACTCAATTGCTGCTTATACAAAATATGTCAACTTTAGCTTGTGAATTTTTTAAATTTTTGGCGGGAATAATACATGCTGTTATTAATATAAACGATACCAAAGATCGATCGATCAACTTTTAAATGTTTTTTTTGTATACTTACTAGCTACTAGTTGTAAATCGCGAGTAACGCGAAGCTTCTCCTTATGACATCATTTGTCTGCCAATGAAAGTTCCGTCAAAATCTGTTCAGCCGTTCCAGACATTAGCTAGTGCAAGCAGACAGATCGGCAAAAAATTACCGTATTTTTTGCCGTATTATTCACAACAAATTTCACAAAAAGTATTTAAAAACATTTTTTTGAACACTTTTTGTGAAATTTTTACATTAATAAACCAAACGTATAAATTAAAAACATAAGCTTTATAAATTTTGTTTGTAAATGATTTCTTGTCCTTTTTTTCCTTTTCGCTATAGGCATTGATAAAATTTTCTTTTTATTATTTTTACTTCATAGAGAATTGTTTATTTTCAAAAGTATTAATTTAAGTTAGCTGCCAAAATGACTACTCAGCATAATGGAAAGCATATAAATTCTAATTTGAATGTTAATGTACAATCTAAGCGACTTTTATAGAGTGCAAAAGAATAAATAATTACGATACTGTTATAAAAGACTTTAATTTTAAAAGTATATAACCTCTTCTGCTTTTGATGAGATAGCAATCATCCGATTAATGCAGCTATTTCTGCCAATGTCAAATGTTTAAAGTCGTCGCGTCGTAATCTAATTAATGATAAAAAATGTGAATGAGATGAAATAGGGACCGTCTTTCATAAAAATAAAAAACGAATTTTTTTACTTGTGGAAACCCTCACGGGTCTTCACCCCACCGGGGGTTGCAGCGGGGCCGGGGCCCACAACACACTACAGTGTCGGAATCGACCCGACTAAAACCACATTGTGTGTCACTTATCTGCTCTTGAAATATTAACATTGACTTCCATTTATACAAAAATATTAATAGACTTGTAGTTAAATTTATGATTTTAAATCGACTTAAAGACCTGGAGCTTTTATTTTGCTAAGCATAAATACAAATCAAAATGGCTTTCTTCGTCGTCATTATCTATTTAAATATATTTGCCCCTAAAACCGTGAATTACGATTGCACCTGATACAATAATTACGATACAGAATCGTGAATTTACTTGCATTAAAATGTACGGACTGTGTAAAGCCTATAGCAGTTCACTGTTAGACATAGGTTCTTCGGTCGGGTCGAATGCCGAATCCAAGTGGGGTCTAAGCTCAGTTTGCTGCTAGCTGCATTCATTAACATAAGAAATGCCTGTTATTTTTAGGCCTACAAATAAAATTATGTCTTGCCACTTTTAATTATAATTATATTTATCTTTTATCATTGCAACAGTGAATACTATAAAACCGCTAACTTTGCAGTTTGCAAACTGACAACAAGAATTTTAACAAAATAGGTAATAAAATTTTACAGATTTCTGAATTGTAGAATTAGTCGAGTTGCTCTGTTGCTACACCTCACCTGTCAATTCATCTGCTTGTCAAACTCTTTTGACATTTCATTTCCCATTTCTGATTCTGATTAGATTTTTCTTGTGGTCGATTGTTGTGTGTGTGTTCTTGTGTCTGTAACAGTGGGGGCGGATGGCTGTTGTTCATATGTAAGTGACTAAATAGTCTTATTGATCATGGCTATGTCAAAAGGATTTAAGGTCCTCGAGAAATCGGCACCTCCGAATCCATACAGTATAATATTACAACATAGAAATAAAGAATCGGCATTACTCTTCGAGTCGCAAGCAGTAGTATCTCTGTCTCCTCAAGAAACAGAGACACTACGCAAACAATACCATAAAATAGCTGACGCATATGGATGTCTCGGTGTCCTTCAGCTCAATTCTGGTGAAACATGTTTGTTGTATCTAGTCCTCGTCACGGGCTGTTGCTCTGTGGGCAAAATTGGCGACGCTGAAGTATTCAAGATTACTCAAACACAATTTTTACCCCTGTTTTATCAAACGCAAGGGGAAGATAAAGTTTCTGAAGTGAGAAAATTAATCAATTCAGGGACTTTCTACTTTTCATGGAATTCTGGAAAATCTGCAAATCTCTTTGATCTCACTTTATGTGCTCAACGAAAAAGTAAAGGTGCTAGTCCTGATAATAGATTCTTCTGGAATAGAACCCTTTTCATACACCTGATTAGGTATGGTATAGATTGTGAAGATTGGCTGACAAGAGCCATGTGTGGCTCAGTTGAAATACGAACTATTTATGTTGGTCATCGTCAAGCAAGAGCAATTCTAATATCAAGACTCAGCTGTGAAAGAGCTGGTACCAGATTTAATGTAAGAGGTTGCAATGATGATGGAAATGTAGCCAATTTTGTAGAAACTGAACAAGCTATTTATGTCGATGATACTGTAGCATCATATGTACAGACGAGAGGCTCAGTGCCACTGTTTTGGGAACAACCTGGAGTACAAGTTGGCTCTCATAAGGTGAAGATGTCACGGGGCTATGATGCCTCTACTAGTGCATGCGATAGACATTTCTCACAATTGAAAAGAAATTATGGTTCCTTAATTGTTGTAAATTTATTGGGTTCTAACTTAATAGGTGGTAGTGAGGGTGAGGCTAATTTGAGTAATGCATTCCAAAAACATTTAAATGAGTCTGCCCATAATGATGTGATTCAAATTATTTTTGACTATCACCAAGAAGTTAAAGCATCTTCCATAGAAACAACATTAGCAAAGTTTAAAAGAATAATTGAAAACCATTATGATGAAATAAGTATATTTAGTGCTAAAAGTTCAGATATCTATAACATTCAGAAAGGTGTCATACGCACTAATTGCCTAGATTGTTTAGACAGAACCAATTCAATACAAACATTTATAGGATTAGAAATGTTGGCTATTCAGCTAATGTTACTGCAATGTATTGACAAAAAACAAAATGTTAATAGATTTGAAGAAGTATTCAAGCAGATGTGGGTAAATAATGGCAATGAAATATCTAAAATTTATGCAGGCACTGGTGCTATACAGGGCGGTTCTAAACTAATTGATGGTGCAAGATCAGCTGCACGCACCATTCAAAACAACTTGCTAGATAACTCAAAACAAGAGGCAATTGATATACTACTTCTTGGTTCCACATTAAACTCTGAGCTGGCTGATCGATCCAGAATATTATTACCATCAAATTTATTGCATACATCAACGCCGGTGCTTAGAGAAATGTGTCGCAGAGCGAATGAATTTACACAACCAACGCCTATTCGCATTACCATTGGAACATACAATGTGAATGGTGGTAAACACTTCAGAAGTCTGGCTTACAAGGATGTGTCTTTGGCAGACTGGTTACTTGATTGTCCTAATTCTGCTTTGGTGAATACTGTTAATTTAAAAGAACATCCATCAGACATATTTGCAATTGGATTTGAAGAAATTGTTGATTTAAATGCTAGCAACATAATGGCTGCTAGTTCTGACAATGCAAAGGCTTGGAGCGAAGAATTAGAAAAAGTATTATGCAGAGATGCTCCATATACTCTGCTATCTAGTCACCAGCTTGTTGGAGTTTGCCTTTTTGTATTTGCTAGGAAAGATTTAATACCACATATTAGAGACGTTGCTCTTGATTCTGTGAAAACTGGGCTTGGAGGTGCCACTGGAAATAAAGGAGCTGTAGGCATTCGAATGGTACTATATGGTACGTCCCTATGTTTCGTGTGCGCTCATTTTGCCGCAGGCCAGTCTCAGGTTACTGAACGTAATGCCGATTACACAGAGATAACTAGGAAAATTGCATTTCCAATGGGTCGGTCATTATATACTCATGATTATGTTTTTTGGTGTGGTGATTTTAACTACAGAGTTGATTTAGATAAAGATGAAATACGTCATTTGGTATCCCAAAATAATTTACAGCGTGTTTTGGATCACGATCAATTACTACAACAAAAAGAACAAAACTCTGTTTTTAAACATTGCTTTGAAGGAGAAATTACATTTCCACCCACTTACAAATACGATTTATTTAGTGACGATTATGACACCAGTGAAAAATGTAGAGCTCCTGCTTGGACTGACCGTGTGTTGTGGCGAAGCAGGAAGTATACGATCGATCCGGAAACAACTACGGAATTACAAGCCGGTAAATTACTGCATTATGGTCGAGCTGAACTAAAACAAAGCGATCATCGCCCTGTAATCGCGATATTAGAAATAGAAGTATCACAGGTGAGCTACACAAAATGTATGGAAGTATTCTACGAAGTCGTGAAAGACCTAGGGCCCCCAGATGCCAGTATCATTGTACAACCTTATGAAGATTTTTCTGGCGAGGACACGGTATTCGATGACAATGTGATGGCAGCAGTTTTACAAGAGTTATCTACTATCGGTGAAGTAACTTTAGTTCGTTTTATTGACGATCATACACTAAGTATTACGTTTAGAGAAGGCCAGAATGCATTAGCCGCAGCCCAGAAGGGTCACATATCAGCTTGTTCTATTCCATTACAAGTATCATTGAAAACGCCAGATTGGATTGAGATTGTTCGATCTGAAATAAATTTATGCTCTAATAATACTATTCCGTTATCCGGTGACGCTCAACCTGAACGCCCCTTAAGATCGGCTCCTCCAACTCCTCGCCGCCAGCAGCCTAGTAGGCCACCTGCACCATCACCTACTCCATTGGTACCTTCTCGGGCTCCACCAGTTGCTATAAGTCCGGCACGTCCTCCTCCGCCACGTCCAGCGCCTTTATCGCCAGATTCTGGTAAAATCATCGCTCAACCGCCGATAGTTTCACCTCCCAGTGACAGCATCCCGCCTCCGACGTGTGCACCTCCACCTCCGCCGGAGAGTGTCACTCCACCCCCAGCGGGCATACCGCCTCCAGTGCCTGCTAGACAAGGAGCACCGCCACCACTGCCTGCTCGTCCGCGTCTTGCATAAACTTAAGTAATACCATTTTACTAATAATAGATAATTAGTTGTTACGTTACCTTCTAGAGTCTAGAGTATATAATGCAAGCTAAACAACTTTTTATTGAACTGTAAGTATTGTTATCTATAAACAATGATATTAGACAATAAAAGACAAAACTTGTGGCTCAGGAGCTTAAGATAAGGCTTGAATAGCCTAGTTGAATAAATTGTACGACGACTTACAATTTTAGTCTCATCGGCTTTCTGTTTCAATTCGCTTCGCTTTTATGCTACCTAATAGTAAAGTAGTGCAATGAATTGCTCGCCTTGATTATAAAGATTATTTATACTATGAAGTTTTCCTACCTAATAAGTGTATAATATCATTGTCTATAAAACTAAACATAGAGTTTAATTTACAATATGTTTACATCGACTTGTTGTGTGCGATAGAATCGCTTTCACTATTATTTATATAAGTACCTACTAACGTAAATACTGAAACAGTAAAATATAATTTATTACTACTTAATGTTTTGTTATGTAATGTTAAATATAATAGATTTAAGATCTCCTATGCTGTACACGTGCGTGTAATTTATACTTTTTTATTGATTTATTTTAGTGCAATTAGTTTTTAAATGTTTAATGAGTTTTTATTAAATACTTCTACGTGGCTGGATTATAATCCAGACAAGGCGGCAGATTTATAAATAATATTTATATATAAAGATTATTTATAAATCTATAATAAAAGTACATCATTATTGTTATTAACGGACGTAAAGTTCAAAATTAATTTACCACTGATTTGTCAGTTAATATTCTGACGTGTATTTTTTATGTACTTCCAACAGTATTGTTTTATAGTACCATTTACAAGGATGAATTAAGTGATTCTTGAAGACCTAAATCTACAAATTTATATTTTGTTTTATATGTTTTAACATGTACCTATATCATAACATACATTTCATTTTAAAACATACTGACCTGTGTGTGTTTTTTATTTTCTATGTAATGAAGCCTTCATTACATAGAAAATTTTTTTCTATATAGATAAACACAATTGAAGTGTCAATACTTAAGGGACTTTACACACTGGCGACGCGAACACGCGCGTGGGCGCGGGGCAGCCGTTGCAGCCAATCCCGAATCTGCTAGCCGCACGCGCTCACGCGCCTAGGCGCGTGTTCAGTGTGTTGGACCTGGCGTGTTTTCTATACTAATCGATGTATTTGCATACAATATTAAAATCTGCCGCTCCGCGCTACGCGTCGTAGCGCGGTGCAGTGTGTGAATAGCCTAAGAAAGTTTAAGGAGTTACATCAAAAAGTTAATTTTCAAAATGTTTGCCTGTTTCCAATCTCTAATCTCTGGAACGACGGGACTGAGAGAGATTTTGACGAGACTTTCATTGGCAGATTGCTGATGACATAGAAATTTTCCCTTGGCGTTACCCGCGGTTGTTTTTGTAAAGGTAACAACATCAATCGATGGCAACACCGCGGGGCTCAGCCAGTAACTAATAATTTAAATTAGGTATACAATATTTTCTGTGACTCAGGTCTAGTGGTAACCGCGGTTACCACATAGCAAAGTTTAGAAATACTAGCCAGGATACTCTATGGATGCATGAGCATGCTTGATACATTGAGACTCTTCCGTGCTTCGTTGAGCACGTTAAGCCGTAGGTTCCGGTTCCCATACGGTCATCTGTAGTAATCGCTACAGAGAGTTGGGGTCCTACAAAGTCCATTAACAGTCTTTCTATATAACTTCTGTATCATTGTCAGCCTATCGCAGTCCACAGGTATCAGTATTATTGAGAAAATTTATATTCTTAATGTAATAAAAATACGTATAATGTATATAATTACAAACAATAGTTTGTAATTAAACTATGTATGTATGTAATATAATTTAAAATGAAATTTAATTGCCACATTTCATTTAGATCTGTTATATTCGTACATGGTAGATTATTTTGTGATTGTTTCTATCAATGTAATAAAATCCAACTTTATCGCGGTAATTTCCCTCTGTATATGCGAATGTTTTATTTTCTTGTCTATTCACTGTTATTTCATACTGGTGATACTAAGCTACAATGAATTAAGACAAAGATTTTAGAAAGTAAGTAACAACATTTTAAACGAGTAGAAACTAATGGATGTTCAAAATGCAATCTCATCATATAAAAGATAGTAAAGTACTAATAGCACCTCTTTCTGACTACCAGCGATACTGCATTGATAAGTATATACGTAGAGCAAAGAGCAAATTATACCTATTTCTATCTCATACATGCCCACTTCTCAGAACCGCTATCATCCATTGCAACGGTTCTGTTATAATAAACTTTAAACACAAAATCTTAAAAGTTTGAAATGAAACAGAACCGCTGTGATGTTATGAATAATGGGATAATTGTTATGTAAGCAAAATTTAATAATAAATCTATGTTTATTCTCTGGTCGTACTTGCATAACCTGTTCGTGTTACCTGTTTTAAAAATTATCTGTTGTGTTTTAAGCTAAAAAAAGGGTTTTAATTAGAGTCTCTATTTTTGAACGTGACATGACAAGTCAAATATCAAAACATTGTTTGTAGACTCCATTTCACGAAAGAAGTCCCGCAGACGCAGCGCTGTATTCGCGCGACATAATATTGCCAGAGTTAAATGTGGGGAAATCAGGGTAAATAATTTATCGTTCATTTACTTTCATTTTATTAACTACTACGACTACTACTACTAAATTGTTTCTAATATAATGTACTTTTAAGGTACCTATTTGATGTTCATACTACTAAGGTCAGATTAGTGAAAAATAAATCTTCCTGTAATTTCTAAAATATAGAATGGAGATGTTCGACCAACTTTAAATTAGAAAAATAAAATAACATTAAAAAGTTTTATTCAAAGTTTTATTGAATAATATTATGATCGGTCATACTATGATCACTGTCAGAAGGGTAAATAAAAAACAGTGAGACAGAATCTGATTCTATCACGATATAATAAATGGATCCATTTCTTCATAAGACAATCATTTTTAAAATATTCTTCCTGTAGTTGTTTAAATAGTCTTCCGCTGTATGCGCACAATATGTTTTGGATCTTGGCCCACCTTTTTCTCCGATACCCGTCTCTTTACAAGGCTCCACATTTTTTCTATCGAATTGAGATCGCAGTGGTAAGGTGGCAATTACTCGCCGCTGTTGCGCCTTCTTTTATAACTCTCGTTACAGTTTTCTCTGACACACCTGCAATAAAATGAACAAGTATGAATGAATATTTTCGTATTTAATTACATTTTTGTTGAATATAACTTTACAATTTTTTGTTGTGTTGTTTTAATTCCTTTAAAAAATTTCCTTAATAAAAATCATGCATAAAAACTTAACTTCAATCTGTAAGAAATCAATCGGGAAAAAATATGTATATATGGCATCCCAAAAATTTACCTGTCATGGCGGCGACTCTCTTGCGAACATTGTTTATTGGTATTAAAACACCGTGATCCTTGTGTTCCGCTTCACAGATCTCCTTCATCTTTAATATAATTTCTTGACCAGTACTTTTTACAACTTCTGGCATCGTATATAAACCTTATAACGCACTAATCAATTAATAGATTCACAAAATATGTACCAAAACAAACGCACCTTGATAACATTGACAAATGACAACATGGCCGATCTCCCTATCTGTCTAATTTAGTTCCACAATATTCCGCGGGACTTCTTTCATGAAATGGAGTATATCCTTTACAATGATTAATAATCTCTTTTTTTTAATATTTAGGAGCAACAGACTTATTTGTAATACTTAATTGCGACGTGATTTAGTTAATTTTTTTATTTTATTAAGGGCTGTGTTATGCATTTTCACATTTGAGATTTACAGGTAGCTATCTACCTAAATATAAATTGTAAGATAAATACTCTCAATTTGTTAAAGGACCGAATTTGATCGTGTAAAAGTTCCAAATTATTTTGTTAATGTTTTTACGTTTTATTAAGCTGTGTTATACCTATTTATTCGTAATATTTAGTTTTAAACTCTTTTCTAAGTAGGTACCTGATTGTTTTTCTTTTATATTCTTGCAATGATTAGGTATTAAATGTAGATGTTACATACATATTGATCAAGTTATGAATAAGTGTAGTTGCAATTGAAAGGTAAATGAGAGTGTATGTAGATTGGTGTTTTTTCAATAGTAGTGCTTTATGAATGTTATTGCTGTGTTCATGTACGTACATATATACCTATACATATTATAAAAACATAAACCAGTTGTATGAGTAATATAAATATATTTAAAAAGGCTTTTCTCATTTTTTATTTACTTTCCCGGACAATAATATATCATTTCGCATTTAGATTATCAACTGCATCGATGTCGTAGTGGTTTAAACGATCGCCACTCCGCTTTGTACTGCTCTGAGTATTGCGGGTTGGACCCCACATGGAACAACACTTTCTGTGATGCAACATCTTTCTAAACCTGGGTTTTCTTTTGGGTTACGTTTCATGTATATATTTGGAAAATTTCACCCTCGGGATGGATAAGAGTGGTGACACTCGTGTTGTTAAATCGTCACTACACGGACAGATGAGGAGTAAAATCAGATTAACTTGATTGATGGATGTGTGGTAAACGGATAAGGAGTACTGAGTATCACCACCCTCATAAATCCCGTGGGTGTCGTAAGAGGCCATTAAGGTATAAACTACGTAGGATACTTATATGTCAAAACCATTTTTAGGGTTCCGTAGCCAAATGGCAAAAAATGGAACCCTTATAGATTCGTCAAGTCTGTCTGTCTATCTGTCCGTCCGTATGTCACAGCCAATTATTTCCGAAACTATAAGAGCTATACTGTTGAAAGGAGAAACCCGATTCTGGGCCTAAGCGTTACACGAATGGGATATGTACCAAAAAATTCGTCTTTTTTGCTTGATTAACCTATCGAAATCTTAGCTTCATTTGCAATAGCCAAGTGTAGAAAATAAGTAGAATTCTATTGTTTTAAACAATCTTTGTAAACCTCTGCAACACTTATTTCAATATACGTAACTAGCTCCACAAACGTAGCATTCCTAAAATAGGATCGATTTAGTGGAAATCGATACTGTTACAAATAAATAATACTTCTTTGTTTTAGTATAAATGATTGTTTTAATAGGTATTTTATTCAATGTAAATAGAGTCTGGCCAGCGAATCGTGACACAACTACTTACAATGGCGGCAATTCAAAATATCTACAACTGGCAGCATTAAATATAGCATGAAAGGGTAGTTTTGTGTTTTTCTATTAATGTGACTATGCCATAGAAAAACACAAATGTATCAAATCGTGTTTTTCATGTTATAGAAAACTATAGAGGTTTTGATAACTTTTTTATTTCAGAAGTTATAAAGGCCTAACTTGTGAAATAAGCTGACTTAGAAAACTTCGTACAAAAATAAAGAAATAATAAGCAAATACAACAATGTATATTAAGTATGTATTTACAAAAAAAAAGTATGTTTATGTATTTATATCAGTTGTCTAGTTTGGGGACTAGATGGCGTTGTGTGTAAAATGTCCAAAATATTTATTATTTATTATTAATTATCTATTGGGCACGATTTAATTATGGGTGAGTACATAACCCTATTTTATGCGTGGCCTGACACGCACTTGGCCAATTTTTAATGAAAATAACTCAAACAATAAACATAACCTAAAATGTAAACATTGTCTGATTTTACCAATTTGGCCATTGCTGGGAGACCTGAAAATTAGGCTCGTGAAATCGTCATAGATATTGTAATTTATGCCCAAATTCTAGCACTGTAACGCCAGGCCCAAGTTTGTATGGATTTCGGGTTTCTCCTTTGGTCAGTCGATGTATTCTGTGAACCGCATTATGATAGATCCCATACTTGGAACTGAAACTCAAAAATTTTTTTTTTCATCAAACCTATACTTACGTGTACTTATCTATGGATAGGTGTTCAAAAATCATGTTGAGGTTTCTAATATAATTTTTTTCTAAAATGAATAGTTTGCGCGAGAGACACTTCCAAAGTGGAAAAATGTGTCCCCCCCCCTCTAACTTCTAAAATAAGAGAGTGATAAAACTAAAAAAAATATATGTTGTTCATTACCATGCAAACTATTCTCAATTCAAACTAATATTCACAATTCGAATCTCATGTTGTTAAGGTAATGATGATGACTGTACTAGCCCTTATAGACCCTCAAACACCTTCAATACCGTAAGTTTCGATTTCCTTCTAACTATACTGAACCACTTTTTGATTTCTGATGCAATAGAATGGTTCTCGTCCTATCTTCGAGGACGCCAGCAGTCTGTACGAACCGATGAATCTTTATCGACATGGGCTGAACTCCACTCTGGTGTTCCGAAAGGCGGCATTCTTTTTCTCCTTAAAATTTCTTTATTTATTGATCTCGTTACCGTGACCTCAGTGTTCGTTTCACTTGTATGCAGACGACCTTCAGCTCTACTCTCATGTTGTACTCCTTACGCCACTCACCCAACTCACCTACCTATTTAAAATCTCAACTAGAGTATAGATATATATGCTCTAACCATAACAGAAATCTTCGTACTTCTAAAAAATCTCTTCGTCACCGGTGCCACCAGCCGATTCACTGTTACGTTTCGAGTACGTAAGCTCTTTAGGGACTTGTTGACAGAGTCATCCGAACAATACCGTATGACATTAAGAGTAACTTAGGTATTTTTTAGACTAACTTAGTTACACGGCGTTACTCGTGAATCACAAGAATAAAAGCCGGTAACATCACGTGACTCAGCTATTATGTATACAGTAAAAGCTGCTTATTCGCGCTTCCTTTATTCGCGGATTAAAAAAATGCGACCCAATTCCTATATTCGCGGCTAAAAATTTCTTTATTCGCGGATTTAATAAGTACATACATAATAATAAAAATATTTCAATAGGTATCCAACCCAATATTCTTTGTAAATGCCGTCAAATGGACTGATAAAAAAAGTAAAATAGATCTTAGTACAACTTTGCCTAAAGTATGTTGTTGAATGATATCGCCGAGGACTTTGATATAAGCCACCTTAGCCGCGATTAGTTTTTGAGAATGTAAACAAACGGAATGAAAGCAACCTTTTTACGTAATGAATAAAGTACATATATTGTTAAATGTTGCTGTTCCGTTCTATGATAAAAGACGTGTGTTTTATTTTTTCGTCTTTCACATTCGGTACAAAAATTGTGATCGAGTAACACGTTTCTACCGCTCTCTTCCTAATTTATAATGTCAACTAAAAAAAAATGAGAAACTTTTCAAGTCATTGCCTAAGCTTGAAGATAATTAATCAAAATGTTCAAAAACTTCAATTAAATAGATTTTTAAATATTTGTTTTTATTTTTACTTTGTCACCTCGGAACGTATCCCCTATAATCCCATGTAAATTACCATTCTGTATACACGGTTTCTGTATTCGCGGCACATTCATGGAACATATACCCCGCGAATAAAGAGCCTTTACTGTATATAAGTTTAAACATTTGTAAAATGTATTTTCAGAAAGGCGGGACTCCTCCCTCATATCAAGGTGGTTATACGTCCACACTTGATAATATGTATGTACTTATCCAATATATTTTTAATAGTAACACTAGAATAAGTCACTGTAACTAACACAAGATTCGTCCGAAATATACTTAAATTTAGTCTATCATATTACTTTTCATAAATAACATACCTGCCTCACCCAATTTTGCAACAGCTCAAGGTTGGACATGAAGAAAATGCCGGATGCATTGACGCTGCCTTGTGCAATGTTTGCAGGAAGTTTATAAGAATTAAAATATTATGCTCAAAGTCGCTTATTGTAAAAAGGTTTTTAAACTTAAACACAGTCGCTGATTTACCGTCGTTTATTTCTAATCACAGTGCTGAGACACTTTATAACACAGAGGACTAATACATTCTGAATTAATTTAATTTTTGTATCTACTTCTTGGGTACAGCGTGAGAGTAGATCGTTTCAGCGACTCCGAGTATGCCAACAATGCAGAGAGCCATGGTGAAGCGGTACAGAATACCATCGAACGGGCCACCCTTTAAGAAGACTGGGACATCATCTTCCGTCTGAAATAAGATAAAAAAGAAATTCCTGGTTAATAACATAATAAAAAAATATTGCGGACTTTTTACATCTAGTCCCCAAACTAAGCAGAGCTTGTATTATCCGTAACTAGACAACTGAAATAAATACATAAACATACTTTTTTTTGTAAATACATACATTTTATACATAGAAAACTGACTGCTGAAAAGGAATATTTGTGGATCACACAAACATTTAGTCCGACCCGGGAATCGAACCTGAGACCTCTTGATACGCTAACCACTAGACCAAAGAGGCAGTCAGCATATACATTATTTAGTTACTATACATCTGACCTTACATAATTAATATAATTTAATCTCCAAATTTTGTTATTGCGGTGATAAAGAAAGATAAAAGATAGAAAAGATAAGTTAGTGTGTTCTCACATTACAACAAACAAACATACAGTTCTGCAGAGAGAAGAAAAACTTGGAACAAACTTTATACTATACTAACCTATCTGTTTAGAGTGGTACAGTAATCTAAAACTTCCTTTCAAAGAAAAAGACCATGTTTAAAGTACAGAAGTTATTGCTTCTGTCAATAGTGGTATTGCCATTTTATAAATTAACCCTAACAAATATTTACATAACAATTATTAAAAAGTAAAAATAGGTCGGTCCAGATTATGTAATTATATTGTTTTCAATTAATTTAAATATAAATTGTCAGGAAACCTCAAAATTTTGAGTAATTCAATCAAAGAAAAGCCAAAGCCGAACAAGAAAATGTTACCAATAAGATTGATAACTAATTTATAAAAGAATTTACATTTCTTTCTAACATTTCAATTTTATTGTGATGTGAAATATCTAAAAGGTTTGTTATGATAAGAATGATTAGATAAATGATGATAAAGTAAAATACATTGGATTTGGTCTGTATTACATTCAATCAGCGAAAAACAACAATATTAATTCATTGGTACAATACTCACTAATATAATATAGTCAATATAAACTTTTTTCTCTTCATAAAGAGATCATTATTGTAAATGAAAAAATGCCATAACTTACAAAGTTTTCTTTCTGTATTTATTAAGAAGAAAAAAAAGATTTTATGGTTGTTATTCACTAATTTTTATAATAATGTACTTCAAGAAAAATATAGTTCAAATGATATTTCAAACATTTTTTGACATTATACTACATGTTTCTGAAAACTAAACAGATTGATTCACAATGAGTTACTGCATGTACCCATAATACAGTAGTAGTAAGATCCCACATGTCACCTGACCAGGGCTTACAGTGAAGTGGTATGACAGTATGGAATCAACTTAAACAAGGCACTCCGTTATACCCTAGGAAGGAAGACTTCAAGAGAAATTATGTGAGGTTCCTTAATCTTCTAGGTTAACATCAAGTGTAGTTGATAGAATTCGGTCGGTTATGACCAGTCTTCTTCCTATGATTTTGTTATCTGCCATGCTTAGTGGTTAAAACTAGGCAGTGGATTTACTCACCACCCATAAGAAAAAATTACACCTAAACTACAATATTTATATATAGTAAATAATGTGTATTGTTAGGAAACAGTACCTGGAACTGTTGCTGTCTCTGGCGGATCTTTTCTGGCACAGGAGGATAAGGGATGTTGGTGCCAGGCATCAGGTTTCTTTTACCTGGAGCTGGGCAAGCTTCAGCGACGCTTGACAGGTGAGCTGTATTGTACTGGATAGTCGGGGGTTCCACTCGTTGCAAGGCAATTGGTGCCTAGGATGAAAAATCTTTTAAGTCTACAAAAATTAACCAAAATATTTCCTAGTATGAAAATGAATACTTACAACTGGGAATAGTGGACTTTGTAAGTGTGTTGCGGCAACAAGCCTACCAGTAACTCTATTTAGTTGGTGATACATTTTGTTGAATAAATTAAGTATAGTTTAGATTAGACTGCAAAGTGCCTGAAAATCGAACGATTACGAAACAAGTACTTATCAGAGACGTTCTGAAACGGTATAAGATTTTGAAGTTTTGAACATCTCTTTATACACTCTTTTGACTGATTTAAAAAAATAAAAATAAATTTACTTTCATTAAACGGATCATCCCTTCCCTCAATTAACAGCAAAATCAAAATGATTAATATTTAAAAGAATATTTCAACGTATTTAGTGCATTAAAACTTACCTTTAGTTCAGAAATATTATTTTACATTCCAAACGTAACAAAACTATGAATTTATAAAATAAAATATATGATCACATAAACTAACTCAATCTAAAGAATATTTTAAAACGTTTATTTGATTTTATTTTAAAAACAGTATTATTATGAAAAAAATGAAATCTTTTTTAAAAATGATAATTTTTGAACGAAATCAGCCGCCATATTTTTGTATGGAGTTGTCTTTTCTTGACGTTTCCTTTGCGAATAGCACGTTTTGAGAGAAGGTAAGAATGCGAAATAATTCGAAATTTATGAAAATTAGAAAATAGTTTGAAGCTAAAATTACTGTGTAATACGTTTCGAAAATGCTTTTTAAATAAACTTGTTTTTTTAATGTGCCAGGACTTTAAAATTCTAAATTTGAAATTCCTCGTGGCGTGTCATGTTTGAGCAACGTTTGTCAATTATTTTTAAGATTCATCCATCCCCTACCCAAACCAGATACATGTTGGTGTGACTATTTATTTAATTAATTTGTTTTAGCTACACAATGCAGATCTTTGTGAAGACCCTTACGGGTAAAACAATTACCCTAGAAGTTGAGGCTTCAGATACCATCGAAAATGTCAAAGCTAAAATTCAAGACAAAGAAGGAATTCCTCCAGATCAGCAGCGTCTTATCTTTGCTGGCAAACAGTTAGAAGATGGCCGTACTCTCTCAGACTACAATATTCAGAAGGAGTCAACACTTCACTTGGTGCTCAGGCTTAGAGGAGGTGTGTAAAAGTTCAATTACTGTTCTGACAAAATGTGACAAGAAGTGATGTCAAAATTCAATGTAATTTCGAATTTTAGGTACCATTGAACCATCTCTCCGCATCTTGGCAATGAAGTACAACTGTGACAAGATGATTTGCCGCAAGTGCTATGCCCGTCTGCATCCTCGTGCTACCAACTGCCGTAAAACCAAATGTGGTCACACCAACAACCTGCGCCCCAAGAAGAAGCTGAAGGATTAAATATTTAATACTTTCAAATGCACTGACACCCCTATCTGTTCTTTGCTGTTAACAATTAAGCCAAAATTAATAAAAATGTAACATCTAATAAATGAGTTCATATTTGTATGCACCTCTCCTTAGTGTAAGTTCTAGTAAGTAAAGTGAAATTGTGGCTGTAATGAGGTTTTAACTTACTAGCTTTTGCCTGTGGCTCTGCCTGCATATAGTTCCATCATGGTGGTAAATAGTAACCTGTGCTATCTGATATGTAAGCTATATTATTGTGAAGTTACATCAAAATTCAGTCAGTAATTTTTTGTGAAAGAGCAACAAACACAAAATTTAGTTTTTATAATAGTAGGATGTTATAACATTGCACTACTTCCAGAAATGAATGCTTTTAGTTAATCTTTTAGTAAATAATGTTTCATTCTTGTGAAATATGTCATGAATGTGCCTCATTCATTTTCATCACACCAATTTACATACCTACATCTTAGATTCTAAGTTTTATATTGCAAACTTGACAATTAATATATTGTTATGTTGCATTATCTATGAAAAAACTACGAGCTCTTATGCAGTAACATTATTGGCAATTCAAATAGCATTGTATTTTGCTGTTTGTCCTACTCTTGTTATAATGGTTGCTCATTCATAATTTTTTACTCTACATGCTTGTAGAAGTTATCACTTCTTTCTAAGTTCTATCGAACTTAGAAAGAAATATGTTGGGTTACCTAGCTACCTTTTTGAGAAATGTAACTGCAGAAATTGGAGCCCCATCCACACCATGTATAATATGTATTAAACAAGCGGTAAAGTACATTTTTATATACTAATGTCTAAAGGTTATTCATGTAGAATGGATCTCGGATATTGAGAGAGGTTTATTACCTTTGCAGTAAAGAGATAAATATCAATAATACAGATAATATATATTATATGCCTTGTATATCTAGTGGATAGAGTATGTGGCTGCTGATCTAGAGGTCTCGGGGATCCATTCCCGGGTCTGACCAAATGTTTGTGTATGATCTACAAATATTTATTACGGAATTTGGGTGTTTTAAAAAAAAAGGATAAATGTAATACATACATATATTATATCTGTTGGTTAGTAACCACAGTACAAGCTCTGCTTAGTTTCGGACTAGATGTTGTGTCTGATGTCCGTAATATAAAAAAATAAAAATACATATTTATTTCTAATACATATATTCTATGTATGTGCACATACCTAGAACCTATTTATCTGAAGGAATGAATGTTACTTGGAAAAATTGTTTAAGTCTCTCGTATTGCATGTCCTAACATACAATACATACACCTGCCACAAACAGCTTTACAACACCCAGAGTTTGTCTGGAAGTAAAATGCCCGAATCATGTTGTGCAATATATTTTGCAGGAAGTCTTAAATAAAGAATAGGCAGTGCCACCACCCTATTCAACTCGTGAGTCGTAATTCAGGGAGATAAGCAGGGCCGTCTTTAACTGGTTTGGGGGCCCCAAATTAGTGTCTAAAATTTTTTTATCAAATATTTATTTTAAATTCGTATTGAACTGTAACTTTTTTGTGAAAAAATAAACGTAATATGTCTAACAATATTTTTCGAGACTGTGTTGAATCAAATTGTCGGTTCGTTGGGGGCCCCCTGACGATGGTGGGCCTTGGGCATAGGACTTTTACCCGTATGGTAAAAACGGTACTAGCTAAGGAAGCAAAGCCTATAACAATCTGGTCCGCCAGTGTGGTATTGTAAACCGCCCTGATAAGGAAAGGCCTATATCCAGCATTGGACTAATCAAGGCTTTTGATGATGATGAGGGTTAACTGATTACACAACAGAATATAATCTAGGTACTTTGTTATTAAAAAATAATGAAACTAACGTTATAACAATATTTATTTTAATAGGCACTTTTATAACATTGTTTACTTATAAGTATTTATATTATATATAAAATTGCACAGTAGGTAGTATTTCATTATTGTCATTCGGTAGTCACATTTAAATTATTTATTTTATATGAGTAAGCTGGAATTTCATTTTTAATTAAAAAATCAATTCATCACATAACTAGTACTTATTATACAGTGATAACTTACATTTCTCACCAAGTTTATGTATATTTCAATCCCAATTTTATCCATTCACCATCACCTCTCGATTCCTATTAACCCCGTTCGACGGTACCTATCGGCCGCGTGTACGTCAGTTATCGCGGTAAAGAGTCGCCTATGTCCTTTCTCAAAATTCAAAGCATCTCCATCCCAAGTATAATTAAAATCAGTGCAGCGGCGTAGCCGTGACAGCGTAACAGACAGACACAGGTATTTTCGAATCGATGATATTAGTATGGATTGCTACGATTTTACAGTCATCTTTTTATATTCAATAACAATTAATTTAATATTCTTAATAGAATAAAAATCTTAAAGATAATTAACAGAATATTGTTTGTGTATAATTCTCATACTTAGCATATTTACATTTTTATTTAATTTACTGCCTGCTAGTACTACCTACCTATAAAGTTAAGGTGTATCTTAGTTTCTAATTGGACGGAATCAAATATCACTTGATTGCATCTATACCATACCAAAGTGAACAACTTTTATCTTCGGTGGTTTGGCCTGTGTATTCACTGTAACAAGAAATTTTAATTAATCAAACAGCTTATCATAATACATGCTAATATTTTCGTGCAACTAGTAAAAACAGTACATGCTTCTTACGAAGGAAATGCAAACTTATCGTGCAATTATTATTTAATAGCTTTTTAAAATTAATTGTTTTAGTTACATTTAATTATACTGCCTCATACTGGACTAGTGGATAGCTGCTAATCAAGAGGTCTCGGGTTCAAATCCCGGGTCTGGCCGAAAAGTGTTTTCGTGTTTTTCTTAGGAAATTCTTAATAGCAGCCCGGAGTTTTGAAGTTTGGCGGTGATACACGCCCGTGCCTCGGAGAACACGTAAAGCCTACGGTCCCGGTTGTCATGAACATCTATGGCCATCGTTATTGGGAAGTCAGTGCCCTTAAATTTACTGACAACTAGTTCAACCTTCGAATTTTAGTTCTCCCTTAGGGTTGCGGAGGTCCGATGCCAAAAACTCGTTCCGTGGAAAAACTGATATTCAGGTAAAACCGGTTGAACTAGTAGCCGACCCCAAATAATATTGGAAATAAGGCTAGGAAGAAGAAGTTACATTTAAATCATGTGATTATACTTTTTTCATGATTTAAAAATTTGTATCAAAACATTCTTGATTTTAATCTCACTTGTACTTTTATTGCACTAATTCTACACTAAAAAAATCCACCAAGTGCCGACGATAGAAAGTATAAATTAAACATTTGCATCAAAAACGTTTTTGAAATTTGATAAAATCCATTCGATAGTATAGATTTAGATAAGCCTCAACATGTATCGTGCAAGTTGATGTAGTGCCAGTGACTTACTTACAGACAGGCAGACTTTCGGTGCCAACATGCGATAATGTGACAATTGTTTAAGAAACATTAAGTTAAGTTAAGTAGGTATTGGGTTGTTCAGTAGACGTACATAACTGTACGTAAACACACTTAACTGTACGATAAATATAAATCTGGAAATTGTGAAGAACTCAAATACTACCAGCGTTTGATTACGAGTAATTTAATGTTTCATCACTTCAAAGTTTACGAAATTCATTATCCTCGGTAATCACATTTTAAGTAATCACAAAAATAATTCTTTGGAAACTTTAGTGGTAAGTGATTTTTTTTGTGGACAAAATCTAGTAAGTAACGCCAGCTCTGCTTGCTATAGCCAAGTAAATATTTATTTTCAAGTCAAATAAATATCTGAATAATAATATATTAAAAGCAAAGTGGATAATTTACATCGCAAACATGTATGTGATCGTGCAAAAAGGGCGTGCTCACAGAGATAGGGTGCAAATAGTGTTGGCATGCGTGCGTGTCACACTTCGACGTAATCGAGCGTAGTACCGGCGGGAGACGCGAGCTGCTGCTGCACCGGCTGGACCGGCCGCGGGCTGTAGCCACGCATTGACACCGACGACGATGACTCCTGTATTAACGATATTTATTATTATTTTGTGAGTGACAGTTGGGGGCCGTCCATTTATGTATGTACATATTTACAAAGAAAAAGTATGTTTATGTATTTATATTACTGGTTTAGTACCCATAATATAAGCTCTGCTTAGTGTGGGACTAGATGATGTTGTGTGTTAGATGTCTGAAATATTTATATTTGACTGCCTTGTTGGTCTAGTGGTTAGCATATGCAGCTGCTGATCATGAGAACTCGGGTTCGATTCCCGGGTCGGACCAAATTTATTTTTGTGATCCACAAATATTCGTTTCGGAGTTGATTGATTGATTAATGTAAAATTTGAAGGTGATTTTCATAGAAAATAGACTAAAATTTAATAAACAATAATACCAATTATGATGATGCAACAATCAATTTGTCAACTTACCGACACAACAGCTACGGTAACTGTATCTGAGAACTTCACTTTATTCTTCTCAACGGGACGACTAGTTTGTGTTTCAGTGCTATCATTATCTATTCGATACGTTCTATCTTTCAAACTGTAATTATTATTATTATTTTGATAACGATACAACGTGTTACTTCTTTCAACTGCTTCCTCTTGCAATTCAGTTTGATATAAATGCTTGAAATGGCTAGAAGGAAGTCTGTCCCCATACGGACGTGGGATTACATCCACAATGGTTCGTGCAGGCATCACTGGATTTTCATTTATAGTTATTAAGTTATGTTTAGACGGTTTATAGTTTGATAGCATATCCATACTATGCCACCGCACTCCTTGAGAATTTCGAATAGGTTTTGGATAGTCCCGATCGTAGTCCACTCGCGAGTTATTGTCGCGTACGTCTGTTGTCCAAATTGTGTTATCTCTTTCTAAATACTGATGTAAATTGGGTCGGATGCTATTGGTGGATGTAGGTTCTGCCTGGGTGATGGCGACTTGCATCATAGTCGGCAGATTTGGTACTGATACTCGAGGTAACGGAGGCGGCTTAGTTTTGACTGGATCCGATGCAGAGCTCGGTTCCTCTTCTGATTCAGAGTACGAATGCGAGCTGCAACCGGAACAAGATTCCGAACATTCGGAGCCTGAAATTAAAAAAAAGATTTTTAAGTATATGTATACGTTGAGTAAATGTTACCGTTATACAAAGTGACGGAAGATCGGTTGTGAAATCGCTTTTTCATGCATGAGTGAAGCGAAAGCGTAGTTTTTTTCTAAAACAATTTCACTCTGCGTTAGGTGGAGAAATAATAGACTAATCGTAACTATGAGGAAGTATTGAGCTCTGCTTAGATTGGGATTACATGACGTTGTGTGTAAGATGTCCGAAATACTTATTTATTTGTTTTTTGTAACCCTCTATAAATTTTTCAACAAGCAGCAAACAGAAAACAACACAAAGAAACAAAACACAATAAAAAAAAACAAAAAAAAAATCGCTGCGACCAACGTGTGAGCTGGATGGGATAAGGTAATCGCAAACCTATCAGAGGCGAACGCGTCGAACGAGCCGAACGAAACGAATTTTAGAATTCTTTATATGAAATCTCATGAATCCTCGCACACTTACCCGCGTCGAATCGTCCGCATCTGGAAGAACCCCAGAAATATTAGACGAATGCGGATGACATAAATTTAAACATTCGATTATGCGGTGGCCTCGATCGATGCGCTCGCATTCTACCAGTTGCGTATGACAGAGCAACGCAGGAGTACTAAGTATTTCTTGAAATGATTTCTTCGACGCGGTCGATGCTTTCTTCGCGGTCGATTCTTCTGGTGCGGATAAGTGTGCGAGGCCTCCTTGACTTCGAATCGTTCGGCGCGGATAAGTGTGCGTACACCATAAGTCGGAATATAAAATTACTTTCTTTCGATTCGAACCGACTATAAACCGCACACCGTTTCAGGTGTACACTAGAAAGGAAATTCCTGGAATCTTAACGAACCTCAACCCGTTTTCGACTAGCAGATGATCTGAGTGGGTACACCGACTTTTTTTCTTTCTATCTTAAAAAATACAACAAAAAAATGTAAACACCAAGTAAGCAGGAGTAAGGTGGAAGAGGGACCTTCGGTACAATTACCTGGCGGTTGCAGGTCGGCGTGTTGCTGCGCCAGGTCCCTGGCCTCGCGCGCGAGCTGCGTGAGGCCACGGCGCTGGGCGGCCCAGCGCGCGTCGCTGAACAGGTCCCAGGCCGCCAGGTCCACGGCCAGGCTCAGAGCTTTCTCCACACGACCCCGCCTGCCACCCACATCAGTGTACATTATAAAATATCTTAGTCAATTGAATTGTATTGATTTTATGTATGGCGTATTTTTTGACATTGACTGCCTCGTTGGTTGAGTGGTTAGCATATGCGGCTGCTTAAGAGGTATCGGGTTCGATTCCCGGGTCGGACCAAATGTTTGTGTGATCCGTTTATTTGTTTTTGTTATGTGTATTTGTTTCGGAGTCTGGGTGTTTTCTATGTATTTACAAAAAAAAGTATGTTTATGTATTTATATCAGTTTTCTAGTACTCATAAAACAAGCCCTGCTTAGTTTGGGACTAGATGGCGTTGTGTGTAAGATGTCTGAAATATTATTTATTTGAAAAAAATACGATAAACGTGTTGTAACTTGTCTAGGGAGCTGGTTAGTTATTTATATAGAATATCGTACCTCAAGAGATGGTGAAAGAATTTGCGAGCGAGATCGTGTACGGGCGGCGCGAAGCGACTAGCGGCGGGCGAGAGAGGAACGCTCGGAGCCAGGAACGCGCCCAGCGCCCTCTCGGCCATGCACTCCCCGCCCGACACCACTTCCGCCTCACACTCTGACATCGATATACACGCTGATATAGGGTAAACTTACCAGTAAGGGACCGTCCATTAATCACGTCATCTATCTTTTTTATGGCATTTTTTAACCCCCCTTCCCCTTGGTTATATAAGGTGGGGTTTAAGACTAAGGCCCCCACTCCTTTATCACGTGTATTTTTAGTACCTACAAAGAATCTTATTTTTTTTGACGTGACAACGTCTTATAATGCGAAGGAGCCGGCTGCACGCACGAAAAAACCTGACTCATGCGGCGTTACCTCGCTCTGAGGCGTTCCATTTAAAGCTTGAAGTGCAAGTGAGAGCGCGGAACGAGCGGCAAAGAGGCACAATCGGCCTCCGCGTTCGGCAGCGTTCGACATCTGTCTCTCTTATGACGTTGTCACGTTCAACTATCGCCAGTAAACCGACTTTACAGACAACCGATTTTTTTAATATTAATAAAATACAGGTAATAGGTATCAACTAACTTTATTATAGAAAATTAAAGACTACAACAATTACGTGGTAGACTAGAAAGGTTGCAGGTTGACTGACATAAATATAATGAAAGAAATGCGAAAATTTGCAGACAAAACAAATACACGTGATATATTACCACACCCCCTCCCCCCCTTGTGATATTTCGTGATTTTTTGTGAGCCCCTCCCCCCAGTTCCAACCTCACGAGATTAATGGACAGCCACTAACTAGTCACTTATCGTCTTTGGTCAATTAAAACATGCAGGTCTAATTTTACATTCACATAATCAAGTTTGTTATGATAGATTCACGTTAAGAATTAATTTTTTGTCTCTTCTTCTCCATAGGATCTACGAATTGGAACAGACAATTAGCTTCACGACTGACTACTTGACGTTTCAAAAGTGCCGTTGTATAGGTGTATTTAAAATAAAAATGGTTTGATTTGATTTGAATATCTTAAACTATAGGTGGTTCATCAACTCATGGATGGCTTTTAAATAATATAAACGCAAAATATCATTTTTTTAGTAGTAACTGGCCACAAAATTCAATAACTGGCATACATTTGCAGCATGCAAGTGATGCAAGCTAATTGATTATGTAATAATTTTAAAGAAAAAAAGATGGCGTACTCGCCGAAATATTTCATTTCAACTAAAGCATATAGTGGCCAGTTACTAGTAAGGTTACCCTGTACTATATTTATTACTAAGCCCCGCGGTGTCACCCGATTTTTTTTTAAATTAGTTGCCTTAATGACTACGGAAAGCATGAGCTTAGATTAAAAGAAGGAATTATTGTTATAAATAGCGAGTAACGCCGCGGAACGGAAAAAAATGCCTAGTTAAAAAGTTGCTCTTTTTAACCTACTTCAAAAAAAGGAGGAGGTTCTCAATTCGTCGGAATTTTTTATGTATGTTCAGCGATAATGTCGTCGTATATGAACCGATTTCAAAAATTATTTTTGCATTGGAATGGGCGTAGCTTACAGGTGGTCCCATTGTCACCATATTGGGATCTGATCATGGGATCCCAAGGATCCGAGGGAACTCCTCAAATATCATAGGCACAATTGTCGCGATTTGGGTACTCGGAATAGATCGGGTTTTTCATTGAAGTCGGTGCCTTTTTGTTAAAATTATTGTTAAAAGCTATAGCTTTTAACAATAATTTTAAAAATTTTTAAAAATTTAAAAATAACACTGACATATATGTCAGTGTCCCGTCAAAATCGTCTATCATCAGACAAAAATTAAAAAATATGCGTTATTTATTTAATACCATTTTATTTCATATTTACATTTAGTAAAAAACAATTAATTTAATATTACAAACAGAAATTTCAATTTATTTTCATTGTATAGACTATACGTCAATAATATAAAGTAGGTAGGTACAAATGAATGTTAACTCAAAAAAGAAGATTAATAAAAAGTTTGAAAATAGACCTATCCGTTGCAAGGAAGCTTAGGGCTGAAGTTTTGGAACTTTTAAAAGTAACTTAAAAGGAAGTAAGTTAACGTGACTGATAACAATAAATGCATGCACACCGACATTATTATCGTAAATTTATGAGTTATCATACAGACCTGATTTAGTTCTTAAAGCTGTGCAGACTAGTTTGTTCATGGCCCAAAGGCATTCAGTACCCTCCTTGTCCCAGTCCATGGCACGCAGCAGCGCAACGGCACTTGTTGCACGTTTCATGCGTATCCACGCCTGTAAATAAATATAAAAATGAACAAATGTAAAATAAATATCATTACAATAAATGCCTTGTTGGTCTAGTGGTTAAATTATGCGGCTGCTGATCAGGAGGTCTTGGGTTCTATTCCCGGGTCGGACCAAATGTTTGTATGATCTGCAAATATTTGTTTCGGAGTTTGGGTGTTTTCTATATATGATACTAAATGATTTTGTGTATCATTTATAATTCATAATGAAATAATTTGGTTTAATATTATAGTTGGCAATTGAAATTCGCCAAAGATGTAACTGAACTGGGATCGATTTACCGTTATTAGACGTGGATGAGTAATGTGAAGTAACGCAAGGGGGCCACCAGAAAACGTACACAAAAGCATCGGGCCGTTCCGTGAACTAGTATACGTCAATATCTGCATCCGTCGTGAATCCCTGTTAACATAAAAAAATGTTTAAATAAAATGGTAATAATCTACTATCTGCTTAAATTTTGTGGGGACTTCCACATACAGTGAAATAAAAACACATTTTAGTGCCATCTAGCGAAGACACGTCGAACTACGAAGTAATTGCTAATCCTCAATCGCGATAGGAACAGTTTTTAAGCTGATTAGCATATATACGAGTACAGTTCCGAAACATTAACCTTTATTTCGTGGCCCGCCAGGCGTCGCCCCTCGCATGGTCGGAGGGAAAAACCCGTGCCCCCCAAATAGTCAACGGTAATGGTTTATTCTAACTTACGGTATGTAGGAGCTGAGTTCTAAACATTTAGAGTGATGATGAAGAAGGGACAGGGCGCGATCGAAGCACTGTAATCTTCCAGTTTCATCTGCTGCTATTATAAGTTCACCTGCCCAGCGCAGGTCTGTTGCAATCTAAATTAAAACATTGTGCCCAATTAGAGAATCTAACAGAAATAAAGCTATGATTCAAACAGATATAATATTCTTATTTCGTGATAATTATTTATTTAAGGATAATGCACATGTTGTAAAAATTGGACAACATTCAGTCATCCCAAACTGAGTTACAAAACTTATGTATGTTAGTTCAAACAAGCAAAAGGAGTTCTCAAATCAGTTGTATGCTCTTTTAAAATTTGTTTTTTTAATAAAGGATTTGTTTTTTTATTCAATGTAATGTAATCTAATCTCTATTCCTAGTTATACGAAATACATCCTAGTAGTAGTAACTATAGTAATATTAGTTTAAAAATATTCAACAGAGCAACATTAACTTGGTTTTCAAACCCAACAATAAATATTATATTCACTGAATAGTATTGTACTTTGAACTATAAGAAAAAGTATTTTTTCTTATAGTTCAAAGTACAATACGTATGTTTTAAATTTACGTACAAAACCAGCTCTCGTAGTGTGTGTCAGTCCAGCGACGGAATGTACGACGTGCAAAGACCCGTCAATGCACGCAATTAAAAGTCGTGTGTCGCAGGGCGACCGTCTCGCTATGCGTACTGGGCTGGACAGCGAAATGTGAGTCGCACTCTCGCGAGAACACGATAATTTGGTAGCGCGGTTTTCAGTGGTACTTATGTCATAGCGCAGCCAATCTAAATTAATGCCATTCTGTAATAATAAAAAATGCTGTTAATCAGTTGTTTTAGAATGTCAAGAATTCGCATTTTTTCTGAGTTCATTTTTGTATTTAATACCTTTTCCGGAAATGCGTTAAATACATGATTTTTCCCTGGCTATCTAGATCACAATTTTGCAAGAAGGTCAAGGGTAATTTTCGAATGGGATTGCATAAACTGCACTCAGGTTTTAACCTTTAAAGGTCCATAACATACTAATGACGAAAGAAAAATCCTGTAACTTTGTATAATATATGTCCGAAAAATGCATCTCTAAAAAAATATTATGCTTTAATAGCGTCATACATGTTTAAACAGAATTAATTATTTACTCTTTAAACCTTAGCTAAGGTTGTAAGTAGAGATTGAATACCGGGATACTGGACCGAATTTTCTCCGGGATTACAATCCCAGGATTGACTAAACAATCCTAAAATGTCGGTATCAAAAAAAAAATCCCACGCTAATAAAACCTTTTTTGTTCCACTAAAGTCTTAACCGAACGTTTTCTAAACTCGACTAAGTTAATCTCATTGTCCTAAAAATAAATACACGCTTAATTAAGCATTGAAATTTTTTGACAATGGTCGTAAACATAACAAAAGAGGCATATACCTCTATAACTCGAACGTGATCCGGCGTGATCTCTTTCTTTTATTGCATCTCACATGTCGAAAGTAACGGAACTAAATTACACACCCAAGAACCTTAGTACCTACTTGTCTGGAGTTAGGAGAGGCTGGTTATCTGGCATACAGGTTCTACCTAGTATGGAAACCAGACTCTCACACAGATCTTTGCTTCCTGAATTTATATCTATTTGATTTAAATGATTTCTCTGAAATTAAATATTTGTGTGAGAGAAGAAATAAAATGTGTATTTCGTCATTAGGTTTATTAATTTTTCAAATGGTTCAAACCCTAATATGTAACAATATTTTAATATATTTTACGAAGTCGGGTTATATTGTTTTATAAATTTGTAAATTGACAATGATTGTAGGGTTGCAAATTAGCAACAATTTACATATTTAGGATCTGTTCGTGAAATATGTTCAAAAAGCTTTTGTAAGTAAGTATCTTATGACTGACCTTGTGACTAGTAATTTGTTCTACGATGTGGATGATATTGTCACTGTTAAAGGACAGCTCTGCAGATATTGTCTCATTTTCCAACTGGTGATATGCTGTCAAACTTATTTGATGTCTGTAAATTTAAGAAAAAATAAATTGTATTGTAACAAAGTATTTAATTATTAGGATTTAAAATGTTTAATTTTAGGCAAACAAGTATGATAAATATGTCTGCTAATCAAGAGGTCTCATGTTCAAATCCCGGGTTTTTCTTAGGAAATTCCTAATAGCAGCCCGGAGTTTGGAAGTTTGGTGGTGATTCACGACCGTGCGTCGGAGAGCACGTAAAGCCTTCGGTCCCGGTTGTCATGAACATCTATGGCCATCGTTATTGGGAAGTCAGTGCCCTAAAATTTACTGAGAACTAGTTCAACCTTCGAATTTTAGTTCTCCCTTAGGGTTGCGGAGGTCCGATGTCAGTCGCTCTGTGGAAAAACTGATATTCAGGCAAAACCAGTTGAACTAGTAGCTGACCCCAAATAATATTGGGAATAAGGCTAGGAAGAAGAAGTATGATAATTATGTATATGTTGTATTCAAGTCAATAATTATCTCATCATCATCTTAAAAATACAAATACATATTTAAAAATATAGTTTTGTTAGTTACCCATTAATGCTGTACAAATGAAGATTTGCATGGTCTTCAATGACAGGGCTCCATGGCGCAGGTTCAGCCACAGTTACACTCCACACAAGCACTCTGGCACCAGAACTGATCTCATTAGTAGATATATACCTCTCTGTTCTACGACTGCTACCACCTAATTCTATACTCTGAAATTAGTGTATTTTGTAGTGAAATTCGATATGTTTTTAGGCAATTATGAAATTTTGTTGAAAAAAAAAAAGACTGTAGTCATTCTTGACTGTTTAGAACTGAAACAACATTGTCGAAGATGTTCTTATGGCATCCGAGACCAATAGCCTAATGTGCTCTGGTCACCCATCCATAAACTGACCTGGCTAAAATTGCTTCACTTCGCTAGTTACACATATTTCTACTTACAACTATCTACTAAATGTTTTTTTTTATTTATGTATATAGCAGTAATTATGCAGACAGAAATGTAGAAACTATTTTGCGTTATGCAACCATTTAAATGAAATTTAAATATTTAATGTTTCACCTGAATATGTGGGTCTCTATCTGTGATTCGACAAGGTAAGTTTATATTGTTCTTTCCAAATGTTACTAATGTTGTTGTCCGGTCACTGTGCATTAGCAGGATATGTGATTTGCAAAGAGCAACTGTAAAGTATTACAACAATATGTTATGTACAGTATCTATAGTATTAAATAAAATTGGAGTGTCTGTTTGTAATATTAAAATGGCCGCTTTTTACTGAATGCATATGTATGTATGTATACACTGTACATATGTATACAAATATAAAATATATTTTTTTAATATTAAAATTTTTGTCTCTCTGTCTTTGTTCCGGGTAATCTCTAAAACGGCTGGAAAATTTTCGACGGGTCTTTCACTGGCAGATACCTAGTGATATAAGGAGTAAATTAGGCTACTTTTTTCAGACTAGCTTCGCCCCGCAGCGTTACAACTACAAACCTGAGTAACACCGCGGTAAAACTTATATTTGGGGGCATATAACTAGACTATGTGTTATTTAAGACCATAATATTTCTCTGTGTTAAATTTGATTCAGATTAGTTCAGTAATTTTTGAAAGAGACACAAACATTCATATTTTCATGCTTGCAAACCTCTCACATTTAGAATATAAAGTACATGTAGTTTGATGCTGATTATCAACTATAATAAAAAAAAAAAATCTCAGCCTGGTTTCATGAGGTCCAAATAAAGGAGATATTAAAAAATATTTACCATTTGAAACTGTTTGTCCTGATAATTTCCCAACAAAGTATCTATCAAACAAAATTTGTATAACATCTAATGTAGATGGCTTTAATGTGAGGTAAGCAATTACTCCTGTGGAGAACACAATAGTTAGTAGTGTTTCGGTAGTCCATTCGCAGGCAATTATGCTTTTGTCACGAAGTTTTGATTCTAGTTGTCGGAGCTGACGAGGATGAGCTGCTCTCCACAAACCTCCTCGCCGTTCGCAGTAACTTCTTTTACCATAATCATAGACTGTATCGTCAACTTTTTTTTTCTCATATCTGTAATGCATGTCAACAGAACCAGTTACCTAGTTAATCACAGAAAATTATTTCCAAAGTACCTAATTGAAAGTAGATCGATATAACAAACATAAAAAAAGTTGAATTGGAAGTAGCACAGATACTTAGCAAGGTGAATTATGTATTAATATTTATTTACTGGAAATGAAAGTTTAAATAAACTTTAAAACTTACTTAAAACTTTTGAAATCACCGTTTTTCACTTGTAAGGCTTCGTCGCACGTAAGGAATTTAACATTGAAATTAATCATTATATGGTATATTCATAGTTGTCGCTAAATTAGAGACGTACATAAAAGACGTTTAAACTAATGCTGCAAAATTTTTGTTAGGTCGTAAAACAGGTAAATATGATATTGACACATGGCTACAGTGTGACCAGTTTCACACAAGAATTCTAAATTTCTCTACGGCCGGCAGTGGCACTCCTCAGTCCGTACTCCATGTATTGTACTCAGTGTACCGAAAAAAGTCCTGCGGTGTTCAATGGAACTATCGTGACAAGTAGGCCAAGATTATTGATGCCATGCCTCGATCATTGCTATTGGATTTCTAGTCATTTGCTTTAAAAATTATTGACTATTCTAAAATGTTTATGCTGTTTGAAAACTGAAACGAAACAGGATCTTATGCAACAACGGCGTGGTCAGACCTAGATGGGTGCCCGTTTGTGATAATATGTTAGGAGCGTTTGTGTGATTTTTGTGGAGGAACGGGTATCGAGTTTCTCCATCACAAAGGGAGAATCCTCCGACCATACGAGGTGATCATGTTTGGTGGGCCACTGCCCAACAGTTGATGTTGGGATGTTGAATGTAATTTTTGATTCAAGATTATTAGTTATTCCGTCCAGTAGGTATGTTCCGTGTTTTCTTCATGGTTCAGTGTTTTTTCGGTAGATGTTGCTGAAGTATGTTTTAGCTTGCGCTGTATTTGCAAGTCGCCACATCACTCCCCTAGGGGAGTTTTAGATTTAAATATTGTATGCAAGTACATCGATTAGTATAGAAAACACGCCAGGTCCATCACACCAAAAACGCGCTACGGCGCGTGAGCGCGTGCCGCTAGCAGATTCTGCCACCGGGCGCGGAGGCGGGGCAGACCGCAGCAGTAAACACACTGCGCTCACATTTATGTACAAAATTGAACAATGCCCAGCAATTTGGGATATGAAATGCAAAGAATACAGACGACGACGATCAAATGGAAAGTAACCTTTAGTTTGGTGCGGGCCGCGTACAAAGCCGTCAGGCGCGTAGGCGAGGTAAAATCTGCTCGAAGAGGCAGATCTGCTCCTCCGTCGCCGCGTGCGGTATCTGCTGCCCCCCGCGCCTGGGCCAGTGTGTGAATCGCCTAAGCGGTGCACGGTGCTGCGGTGAAGTCCCCAGTGAGTCGGGGTGGTTGCTGCGTAGTGGTTGTCTGCTGCATAGACAGGAGAAAAATGCCTCTGTTCACGTGTACCGTGTGTGCAGTGTGCTTTGCCTAGACGCTGATGAGGCCGTAGGAGCACCCAGGTTGGAGCTGTCACGTCTTGCGTGTGGTGTCCCTGTTGAGGCCGAGATTGCTGGTTGGCTGCGACTTGAATGACTGTCATCGCTGTGGGAGTGAACAAGATAGCGCTGCTGATCTGCTTCTTTGAAGGCTGCTTTCAATCACGTCGGGTCACCACTGTGGAGGGAACGGGAATAGTGTCCCTCTAACACAAAGAGAGGATCTTCCGACCAAGCGAAGTGATCATGCCTGGCAAGCTACGACCTAACTTTTATTATTTTTCGTTAGATGGCGCTGTTCTATGTTTTTCACTTGCGCAGTTTGTGGAAGTCGCACACAATTTTACGAACACGATAAGCATTCAGTACCGTTTGTTAACTTAAGATAGAAGTCGTGAAGCTTAGTTGGAGGTCTACGGGTGGCTTGGCAACATCCAAACGGCAAGATTACGTAGCCACAACGTCGACTCTCAATATATGGGCGTAATATCTTTATATTGTTTTAAACTTTCATGGTCAGTAACATTAAAACAGAAATCTGCGGGATTGCTACCATGTACCTTTTTGTTTCTGATATCTTTATTTCTGAATGGGATAGAAAACAATGGAGCTCTATTATTAGCGCGCATTTGCTAATTATCCTGGTCGTTCCATGCATTTTCTTGGTCCTGGCACCCTGTTTTAATACATTAAACCTATTAAGTTAATTGTTTCAATTACCAACTTACTCTCAGCTATGGAGCAATAATCATGATATTAAGTACTTGTGACTGTACGAAAATAAAGGAAATTAAAATAAACCATATCTAATTACCTCCTTACACTATAACAAGGACTGTAAAATGCTTAAATTGTTTAAAAACACAAGTCTTTGTACAATACAACAAATTCGCCATAGGAGTGACATTTGTAAAAAAGGGGGCCAAGTGCGAGTCGGACCCGCCCATGAAGGGTTCCGTAGAGGCAAGTAACATCATATAAAAGTTCATGAAGTTCGTTTTAACTAAATTAAATAAATAAATATTTGAACATCTCACACACAACATCATCTAGTCCCAAAGTATGAGCAGAGCTTGTGTTATTTTTTATTTTTGATTTATTAGGGAAACAAACAGATACAAAATATAGAATAATAACAAACAAGTAAATTATACATTATCCAAAGCAGTTTCCACATATTCATTTTACATTTCGCGTCAAAAAGTAAAAAAAAAGGAATAACGTTTTACTAAAATTATAAAAACAAAAGAAAACAAAAAACAAACATATCTATACTACTTGTAGTTTAGGGACCAGACAATCGTGAATTTTGTTTTTAAACTTAGTTAGAGAAAGGTGAAACATATCGATGCAGCCATCGCAGTTGCAAGCATCAATGATGGTGTTGAACGCATGGCAGGATCCTAAAATAAATGAGGTCTTTCTGTAATTAGTTCTAGAACAGGGAACGAAAAATAAGGACTTCCTACGCGCATTAATACGAGGACATCCAAAACCTATATTGCTTAGAAGATAAGAGGAGTCCACCTGGTTCCTAATTATTTTGTATAAAAATAGGAGGTCCCGTTCATTTCGTCTCGTCTGTAAGGATGGTAAGTTAGGTACATCATCAGAGCTCTCACACTTGGCATATCTCCAAGCTACGTGTCCATTAAACTTGTTTTGTATCCTTTCAATTTGATTAATATAAATTTTATACTGTGGATTCCACACCACAGATCCGTATTCAAGTATGGGTATAACTAAAGTTTTATATAAAAGGAACAAAGTGGACAAGCGCTTAAAATCCTTGGTCAATCTCAATATAAAACCCAACATACGGAAAGCTTTATTCACAATAGATGTTATTTGGCTATCGAAAATTAATTTACTGTCTAAATGGACACCCAGGTCACGCACCCCGGTAACTCTCGTAACACCATCATCATTCAATTTGTAAGGATATTCAATACATTTGATCTTTCTAGTAAATGTGATGACATTGCATTTCTGAACGTTAAGGTGTAACTTATTACTTTCACAATACATACATAAACTATTGATATCATTTTGAAGATCCTTACAGTCTTCAACATTTTTTATTATTTTAAATATTTTTGTGTCATCTGCGTATAACAAAAAGTTTGATTTTTTAAAGATTGAGTGTATGTCGTTTAAATATATATTAAATAAAAGAGGTCCGAGATGAGAGCCCTGCGGCACGCCCGAGGTTATAGGTGTAAATGTCGAACAAAATCCCTTAATAGTGACCGCTTGGCTACGATCTCGCAGATAGGACTCGAGCCACCGCAGTAAGTCACCATGCACACCGATATACTCTAGTTTTCGTAAAAGTATTTTATGGGAAATTTTATCAAAAGCTTTTGAGTAATCAGTGTACACGACATCCACCTGAAAGCCCTTATCCATAGCCGCTGTTACTCTGTCCACGAATTCACATAGATTGGTTTCAGTCGATCTCCCGCTCATGAATCCGTGTTGTTCCGGTATTAGGATAGGCTTAATAATTAGTGTTATCATGTCACAGACAATACGTTCAAATAATTTTGGTATAACACTAAGTTTCGAAATTGGTCGGTAGTTTTTAATATCGTGTTTGTCACCACCTTTAAAGATAGGGACGACAAAGGACCGTTTCCATAAAACGGGCATAATGCCAGAGCGCAAGGACGCATTAAATAGCTTATATAAAGCGGTTGATAACGATTTATGACACATTCGAAGAAAGAAAGGAGGAATACCATCCGGCCCAAAACCCTTTTTAATATCTAAGTTTTTTAAATATTTTGATACTGTTTCGCATGGTATGTCAATTTTGCTAACATTTACCGACAGATGATCATCCGCACTATTTGATAATACAGGTAATCCTGCATTGTTAATAATATCCCTCTCAAATGCTGAACCAAAATGATTGTTAAATAAATCCGCAATAATTTGGCCCTCACAGGAACTAACATCTGAAGTCGTTTGTGGGGTCTCCGTACTCTTCTTCGGGAATAAATTAAACGACCGAGTAAACAACACTGCACAATTTAATGTCATAAGCGAAGCACAGTATATACAATAGAAGGAGAAAGTTATTATAGCCAGAAAGAGTTCAAGAGTTGAGAGTAAGAAAGTCAGATAGCAAGAGGATATAACAAGCACAAAAACATTCACAGCGAATAAACAAAAAACTTAATTATAAAGTCGCGTGTTTCGAGTAACGGTAATTTTGTATCCGCGCGGCGTGCGTTTGGTACCGAGGTTTCAAGAGCACTGCGCGGGCGCGGGCGGCCGCCGGCCAGCTGACCGGCGGGGCGCACGCGGCGATGTCGTGGTGCACGATATCTATATTGAAACTCGGTCTGCTTGTCCGCGCAACATACAAAATTATTTACAGTATATTTACTTGAAGAATAACATTAAAATCACATTTTTTATTTACCTATATTATTGTACAATGATAACATAAAGTATAGGTAAGTGGTTACACCACATCACCCCTCCCCAGAGACCGTCAAGGGCGATAATAGTCGGGGAATCGCACGGTACGACCCGATCGCGTTCTTCTGCAGTCATTCTTGGGATCAGGTAATGGCTGATGATTCCTGGGTGAGTTTGCATTGTGAAGGTGAGTGTGGTTGTTTGGTGTGTGTAGTGTGGTGTCTGGACTGTCGTGTAGTATGAAGGCCGGCTTAAGGCGGTCTATCGATACTGTTGTCTTCTTACCGTTAACTAGGATCGTAAAGAATTTTTTATCTCTAGTGATAACTTCGTACGGCCCGGTGTACGCTGGTTTTAGGGACCCTCCTACAGTGTCATCTCGTAGGAAGACGTGAGCTGTTGTGGAGAGATCCTTGAAAATAAAGGTGTTGCGCTTTCCAATGTGCCGTGCAGCTGGTGATGGGTGTAAGTCCCTTACGAACTTACGAAGTCTTGACAAGTAATCTGTCATGTCAGTCGTCTCGTCAGTTGGGGGGTTGAAAAAATCTCCCGGTAGGCGCAGGGGTTGCCCGTAAAGAAGTTCAGCCGCTGATGCCTGAATATCTTCTTTATAGGCGCTTCTTATACCTAATAAGACGAGAGGCAAGGCTTCTACCCAACTGGTATTTCCGTGGCAGGTTATGGCAGCCTTAAGTTGCCGATGGAACCTTTCCACGAGTCCATTGCAAGCCGGGTGATATGCTGTTGTCCTACGGTGGTGGTAACCGGCCATGACAGACAACTGCTGAAATAGGGCCGATTCAAATTGGCGTCCTCGGTCGGTGACTATATCCGCCGGGCAACCAAAGCGGGCTATCCAGCCATTCAGCAATGCCCGTGCCACTGTTTCAGCTGTTATGTCCGTCAATGGTATCGCCTCTGGCCATCGCGTAAACCTATCGACAGCTGTGAGACAATAGCGGTACTCTTGACAC
This sequence comes from Phragmatobia fuliginosa, assembly GCA_932526445.1. Taxonomy (NCBI): domain Eukaryota; kingdom Metazoa; phylum Arthropoda; class Insecta; order Lepidoptera; family Erebidae; genus Phragmatobia; species Phragmatobia fuliginosa. The sequence continues at coordinate 4,336,214 of OW052064.1, read as the reverse complement.
AATGGCAACGGACCCACTAGGTCTATGTGAATAAATGAAAGTCTAGCCTGGGGTAGTTTAAAGTTACCTAACGGGCTAGAGACATGACGGGTGATTTTGGACCTTTGGCAAGCCAGGCAGGTACGTACCCACTCTCTGCAGTCCTTTTTGACACCGGGCCAGACGTACCGCTCTGCCACTAGTTTGGCTGTAGCGTTGGCACCAGGGTGGCTGAAGGAGTGCAGGCTGTCAAACACTGGCTTGCGAAGCTGTTTGGGGATAAATGGCCGCTGGGTGGAGCCATTTGTATCGCAGTACAGGTAATTCTGAGAACCAGGAATTTTTACCTTGTCCAACTGCAACGATGAACCGGCTTTGAGCAGTTGCTCCAGCTCTTGGTCAGCCTGTTGAGCGAAGGCTATTCTCTCGGCAGTGACAGGTTGGGCTATCTCCTCTATCCGCGAAAGGGTATCAGCAACGATGTTATTTTTCCCCGATATGTGCCTGATGTCAGACGAAAACTGGGCTATCAGGTCAAGGTGGGGAACAATTATCTTTACGAGAGTGGAAAGCATAGGTCAGGGGCTTGTGGTCTGTATAGATCGTAAAGACCCTAGCCTCCAGCATGTGTCTAAAATACTTCACACTCTCGTATATTGCTAGAAGTTCGCGATCATAGGGGGAGTATTTTACCTGAGCGGGACTGAGCTTGCGAGAGAAGAACGCTAAGGGCTGCCACTCGTTGTGCTTCAGCTGTTGGAGTGCGGCACCGATGGCTTTGTCTGACGCATCTGTCACGAGTGCGAGTTTCGCGTGGCAGTCTGGGTGCGCCAGCATTGCAGCTTGGCAAAGACTATCTTTGCAAGCCTGGAACGCCTCGGCTTCCTGTGAGGAAAAGTGTACAGGATGAGAACCTTTTACCGAGCCGGTCAGTAGAGCGTTAAGGGGTGCTTGATGCTGCGCTGCGTTCGGGATGAACCTGCGGTAAAAGTTAAGCATCCCTAAAAAGCGACGTAACTCCTTAACCGTCTTCGGTGCCGGGAAGCTCTGGATGGCTTCGACCTTGGAGGGTAGTGGCGTAGTTCCTTCAGCTGTAATGCGGTACCCGAGGAAAGTAATCTCGGATACACCAAAGACACACTTAGCAGTATTTACCACCATACCGAAGTCCTTCAGTCTACGAAACAGTTGGTGTAGGTGTTGTTCGTGCGTCTTCTGGTCCCGAGAAAAGACCAAGAAATCGTCGAGATAGGCGTACACGAAGTCAAGCCCCCTGAGCATTTCGTCGACGAAGCGCTGGAACGTCTGTCCGGCATTTCGAAGCCCAAACGTCATGTAAGGGAATTCGAATAAACCGAACGGCGTTGTAATAGCGGTCTTCGCGATGTCCTCAGGGTTCAGAGGGATTTGGTTGTACGCCTTTACCAAGTCTATGGTGGAAAAAATAGTACAGCCGGATAGGCTGTGTGCGAAGTCCTGTATGTGTCGGATCGGGTACATATCCGGCACGGTCCGGGCGTTCAACATACGGTAATCGCCGCACGGACGCCATCCGTCGTTCTTTTTTGGGGCCAGGTGGAGGGGGGAAGACCAAGGGGACTCTGATGGCCTGCAGATGCCGCTCTTCAACATGGCGTCAAATTCTGCTTTTGCTATTTTGAGTTTGTCTGGGGCCAGGCGACGCGGTGTACTTGATACTGGTGGCCCAGGTGTAGTCCGTATGTGGTGTACAGTACTGTGTGTGGGTGTGCGGTGTATACCGGGTGGACGTGTTATTTCGGGGTAGTGTTCGAGTATGGTGTGATAAGTAGAATCACCAGACATTACCTTAACCGAAGTGACGTCTTCAGACTTACGCGCGAGCAACGCCGGGGCGGCAAGCGATGTCATACCATCGATGAGGCGTCGATTCCTCACATCGACGACGAGCCCATAGTGAGATAAAAAATCCACTCCTATTATCGCCCTCGTTACATCTGCAATAATAAATCGCCAAGCATAGTCACGGCGTAAGCCTAGGTTTAAAATAAAATTAACAAAACCGTATGTACAAATAGTTGTACCGTTAGCGGCACTTAAAACTAAGTCGGTTTTTACACATCTACCGTGCATTAACTTTTTAGGAAATACACATAAATCACTGCCGGTGTCCACTAAAAATTGTGTTTTAGATCGCTGATCAGTCACAAACAGGCGACCGGTACCCGGGCAATCGTCGGTCGCCATTATCGAATGCCCTGGCCGTTTCCCGCGAAATCACAAGGTTGTACGCACCTATTAGCTTTGTCCCCAAATTTGTAGTGGTACCAACACGTCGGAAACTTCCTGTAGTTGGAGTTCGACCTTCGTGCTGTTGATGATGAGCGGCTGCGTCTCCGCTGCGCAGCAGGGGTTCTGGACCGCCCACGCTGGCGTGACATCTGGTCAACCTTCGTCGTGAGTGCCTTCACCTGCTGGGTCAATGCTGCAACCTCCTGGCTTAAGGAATGAGGTGCCGATGACCTTGATGTTGCCGCTATCTGGGGTCCTGATGGTACTACCTCGTGGATGCGGTCGGCTAGCTCTGCAACCTCGTCTAACGGTAGTTTCGCTTGTGAAGCTATGATGCTCTGCGTACTGGTAGGGAGTCTGCTGGTCCATATAGATCGTAAGAACTCCTCAGGAACACCAGCTCCAGCCAGGCTCTTCAAGTGCCTGAGGAATTGCGACGGCTTCCTATCTCCCAATTCCTCGTTAGTCAGCAGCTGGCTTATTCGCTTTTCACGCGAAACTGACAATCGCTTAACCAGTTCGGTTTTTAACAGCTCGTACCTGTTTGCCGTTGCGGGTCCGGTAATGATGTCTTCCACGATTGACGCCGTTGCCGAATCCAGCTGGGCCAACGCGTAGTGGAACTTCGTGGAATCCGTCGTTATTCCGGCTAGTACAAATTGGCTCTCGAGTTGTACGAACCATAACGCTGGTTTATCTGCATAAAATGGCGGTACCCTCACGCCAACTTTGTTCACTTCTAACTCGTTTGCGTTTGCGTTATCTGGCATGATGTATTCTTATCGGGGTCACCAATGAAGTCGTTTGTGGGGTCTCCGTACTCTTCTTCGGGAATAAATTAAACGACCGAGTAAACAACACTGCACAATTTAATGTCATAAGCGAAGCACAGTATATACAATAGAAGGAGAAAGTTATTATAGCCAGAAAGAGTTCAAGAGTTGAGAGTAAGAAAGTCAGATAGCAAGAGGATATAACAAGCACAAAAACATTCACAGCGAATAAACAAAAAACTTAATTATAAAGTCGCGTGTTTCGAGTAACGGTAATTTTGTATCCGCGCGGCGTGCGTTTGGTACCGAGGTTTCAAGAGCACTGCGCGGGCGCGGGCGGCCGCCGGCCAGCTGACCGGCGGGGCGCACGCGGCGATGTCGTGGTGCACGATATCTATATTGAAACTCGGTCTGCTTGTCCGCGCAACATACAAAATTATTTACAGTATATTTACTTGAAGAGTAACATTAAAATCACATTTTTTATTTACCTATATTATTGTACAATGATAACATAAAGTATAGGTAAGTGGTTACACCCAATGATATTATATAGAAAGATAGGTTACCTTCATACTTAACGGCGTTCGATATTGTTGCGGTATGACATGACGTACTTATTTATAGGTATATACATACATAACGATTACGAATGCAAAAGATAATACGGAATGCATGGTAAAGAAAGAGATAGCTATCTCTTGCGAGTTGCACTTTGAAGTTCGTAGTAAAATTATGGACTAACTCGTTAAAATTGATACAGATATGACATTGAATATCTCCATTTGCTAAAAGTACCAATAATTATCGTAATGAGTGTCGTATAAAATGAATGTAGTAATAATAAAACAACGAAGAAAATTATTATGGATTTAGTTCAATATAAAAAAAACAGTAAATTTGTACAGATAAAGAAGGTTATATAGTTATTCAAATTATTCGCTATAGATGTTTTACATCAACATATATTTGTCGACAAAGGGTTTTTGTTAGGGCCTTTGCCTTCTCCGAAATACATATTGTGTGGGCTGCGTGGTGTTTCTCAAGCATTTCATTCTCGTAAGATCATCACTTGGAAATCTGGAAAATACAAAACAATATACACTGTCTTTTTACCATCATACATTTAAACACTATTATTGCCAAATAATATAATCATCATATTAACTGAAACACAATGACAACTAAACACATAATAGTAATATGAGCATATCAATTAGGCGGTACTGGAGGACGCGGACGATAGGTATGTATTGTGCCTACGATATCCCTTCTGTTTGATTTAATCTAGTCGACCGTTATTAGTCCTTGTCACACTTCAGTTACAATCTTATCCTCTGTCCTTTTTTAACGCGCCTTAAATAATACTGGATATCATTTAATAATTTCGGTAAATGGGAAACAAAACCGTGACAAAATACAAATATTACGTAGTTACTTATGAATACTTACCCGTGGTATGTAACTCTTCCTTTTTATTTACTTTAGAACCATAGTTTTTACACCTTCTTAACACACAGCTCGGCATTTTGGTAATAATAAGCACTTCACGGAAACGCTCTGACAACGTGTTTATTCGCTAGCTTCTATTAGCCGACTAAATGAAGTCACGACGATTGTCTACATTTGTCCTCAACAATAATCGCGCGATAGTGCGATATCTACCTTTTTTATAATATCATTGGTTACACCACACATCGTCTAAATACAAACTATCAGGAAGAGTATTCGAAGCCTTCTTAGACCTGACGTAGGACCAAAAGTGTTTGCTGTTTCTTGCTATAATATCTTCAGTTTTTTGTATGTAGCTGTCATAACATTTTTTAGCAACTTTTTTTTGTCTATCTCTTAAAAGAGCAAAAGCAGCATAATCACTATATTGACCATAACGTTTCCATTTCTTATGAAACTTTAACTTTTCTTTTATAATCTTTACTAAAGCTGAGGAATACCACATTGGATACTTATTATTTTCAGTGTGAGTTTTAGTTGGGACGTAAACACATATGATTTCATTTAAGATGTCATAAAAAAATGCTAAAGATTTATCAATATAATTTTCATTTACAATAGTATCCCAGTCAATGTCAAAAAGAGTGGCATTAATACGGTCATAGTCGGCATTATGAAAAATTCGTGATACTCTCCGTGGGGTTCGTAGTATTTTAAAGTTTATGTTAAAGACAGACACATCCAAGGCAGGGTGATGTGCATCTTCACCTACCATTGGAAATTTAGATCTTGAGACAACGCAGTTCACATTTCCTATTATTAAATCAAGCTGTGTACCATTTGAATTCAGAACTAAATTATGTTGTGTAAAATTATTGAAAGATAAAAAATTTGACATTGCATCCACCAAGGAATCTGTATGGGTATAAGTCATTCTAGAAACAGACGCTCCAGGTTGTCTCATCTGTTCCCAAACTGCATTTCGAATATTAAAATCACCAACTAACAAAAATTTGTCATTTGGGAATTCAGTAACAGTTTTGGAAACCTTATCATAGTGTTATGGGTACTAAACAACTGATATAAACACATAAACATACTTTTTTTTTTTGTAAATACATACATAGAAAAACACCCAGACTCCGAAACAAATATTTGTGGATCACACAAATATTTGGTCTGACCCGGGAATCGAACCCGAGACCTCTTGATCCGCAGCCGCATACGCTAACCACTAGACCAACAAGACAGTCGAGTAACTTTGATCGATGTTTTAATTGCGGTTTACGATTTATGGCGTATTAACAAAAACTAGTTACTAGATCTCGTTCAAACCAATTTGGCTGTAGTTTGCATGGTAATTAATGTACATCATATATTTTTTTTAGTTTTATCACTCTCATAATTTAGAAGTTACGGGGGGGGGGGGCATCCATTTTACCACTTCGGAAGTGTCTCTCGCGCAAACTATGTATTACGTTTAGAAAAAAATGATGTTAGAAATCTCACTATCATTTTTGAAGACCTATTTACAGATACCCCACATGTATGGGTTTGATGAAAAAAATTTTTTTGAGTTTCAGTTCCAAGTATGGGAAGCCCCCAAAATTTAATGTATTTTTCTATTTTTATGTGAAAATCTTAATGCGGTTCACAGAATACATCTACTTACCAGGTTTCAACAGTATAGTTTTTATAGTTTCGGAAAAAAGTGGCTGTGATATGTCATGTGATATGTAGAAAAAAAATTCGGACGGACAGACAGACAGACATGACGAATCTATAATGGTTTCATTTTTTGCCATTTAGCTACGGAGGTCGGTTTATGGGATATTTACTAGTTGAACCAGTTTTCCCATTGAGCGACTGGCATCGAATCTCCGTAACCCTGACTGAGGGCGTACTAAATTCTAAGGTTAAACTAGTTGTCAATATATTTGACGGCACTGATTTCTCAATAACGATTCTCATAGATGTTTATTACAACTGGGACCGATTGCTTAACATGCTCGCCGCGACACGAAACACCACTGAACTTCCGTACTCTGAGCTGTTATAAAAAATAATAAAAAGTTTTCCACGTGCGTATCAGGCCACGCATAGAAAGTCGTGTCCAATAGACAATTGTTATGTTAACTTATTATTTCTTTATTTTTGTACCACGTTATCCAAGTGAGTGCATTTTACAAGTTAGGGCCCTATAACTCTAAAATTAAAAAAGTTTATTAAAACCGCTATAGTTTTCCATGAAAGTTCAATATATGGGCAACTATGGGCTTTCAAGTTGAATAACTCATGAATACCTAAATTGAAAAATGGTTTTAGAAACCTTACAATGTTTTTATAAGACCTATCTAATGATACCCCTAACGATCGATCGAACACGCGAAAAAAAGATCATCCCCACTATACATTTAGGAGTGGTGCCGTGGCACCCCAATTAAAAATATTTTTCTTTATTTTATTGTAGCACTTTGCCCACGTAATTACAACACATATTCGTGCAAAGTTTCATCTTTCTAGTACCAACCGTTTGGGTGGTGAGTCGAGGACGGACGGACGGACAGACACGGTGAATCTATAAGGGTTCTGAGTCATGAATTACGGAATTTTAGATGTAAGTAGCGTATTACTTTGATATGCATTTAGTAAAAAAACTATTCATTTTGTATTACAAACATACACTCCAATTTTATGTATTTGTGTAGATGACAATTTGCTGTTGCTTTTTATTCTTTATTTCAATTAACAACACATTCGCGTGATGTGACCTGGTGAAGGAAAATGTTGACGGTTTACCCAAGGTTTAAGTAATAAGCTTTATTGCCACTATGTGGAACGAAAATTGATCGCTTTGATAAGAGTACTTGGTTAATTAATCAGAACACTTCTGTCTTCTTTCTTCCTTGACAACTTTTTACAGTTTTTACTTAGCGTTATGAGTTTTTAAGAAACTTAGGTTTTTTTTTATTGAAAAAGTCATGTAACGAAGACAAATTACAGACATCTGCCGCCCTAATTAGACAACCTGATGGATTTGGCGAAAGAATTTACTTCAAATATCTATTACGTATTTTTTCAAATAATTCCTCCTATCGAAAGTTTACTGAGAATAAGTATATTATATACTAGTTAGTTTTCCTGGGTGGTTTCAGCATTAAGTCCTAGCTATTGGACTATTGAGTATACATATACTAAATACCTGCTTATTATAGAAACGAAAACCAAAAAACTTCTTGAGCAGTAGTTATAGGTTAACTAATAAGCTTTATTGGTTAACGTTTCACTATTAAATAATTTTATAAAGAAGAAAGATTAGAATGATTGTTTGAATTAAATAGGCTCCGAATATACTGGACTGATTTGATAAATTCTTTGACCAGTGCAATTCTACATTATTTGGATGAACAAAGGCTATAGAATATTACCAAAAAAAGTTAGGGATACACGCAGGGCTGCCTCGGGCGTAAGCTAGTAAATGATATATTGGGCTGTGAAGTACAAGTCCATTCTTGGTAAGGATAACACGGTTGTTTAATATTTCATAGTGAGTTTCAAAATAGTTTCAAAATGATTTGAAAAAACAACATAAAATAGGATTCGAGGCTTCAAGCCCGAGTTTATGTTGTAATAAGTACATCCGTTCTTATAACTCGTAATATAATATACCAAAAATTCAAAAACTCAGTCTCTTCGTTGCCACAATGGCGGCCACGACCAAGGTCAATATATTCGGATATGGCTTGATCCAAAGAAACTTTTCAATGGATCAAAGGCAAATCGTATTTTATGGACTATATTTTGGTGTAAGTTTGGTAGTTCGTTCAATACTCTATTCCTATAACATAAATCATAGCCATTGACGCCAATCTTTAGAAGGAATTGAAGGATAAAGGCCAGAATTTCTGTCGTGAAGTTATGAATATGTTTCTGAAATTCGGTATGAATGCCATTGTTATTAATTGATTATAATGTACATAAGGTACATGTAGTGACTTTGTTTTTAACAGTCATTGTGACCACTTATAGTGTTTGTTAGTCTATTGTCTAAAGGCCTTAACAACACAGCTATGTAGTTATATTTTGAATAACACGAAAAAGTTGGAAAACTATAACCTTACTTTTAACCGCCATAATATTGCGTCACATATATTGATGTATTATAATATATTAATGGTCACATACGGTTGTGTAAGCTAAAATATATTATTTGAATCCACAACTTGTCAGCTACTTCTACACTAGCATTGTTACATACAAGAACAGCACACAAACGATAAGGAGAATTATATAGTACTAGTTGACCCAGCGAACTTCGTACCGCCCAACTTTAAAATTCCAGAACTTGATCGCAGCGCCACCTACCGGGTCCAATTGTGAATCTAAACCATTCCCAGATCCCCTTGAACACACACAAAAAATTTCATCAAAATTGGTCCAGTCGTTTGAGAGAAGTTCAGTGACATACACACTCACACGAGAATTATATATATAAAGATAAAGATAAACAAATTTAAATTTAGTTACTTCTCTAAATTACCCTTAAATACACACCTGCCGCCTTACATCATCCGCAAGCTGTGCATCATCCGCAAGCTGATTGAAAGAAATTGTCTATTGCATTTAACAACAGACGTCTATCTCCTCGCCGTTTCCTATTGTACTCTGGATTCAATGATCACATGAATCGTCACTCAGTGTGAGTCATAAATTGTGTTTCTGAGATGGGTGTTCGTTGTGTCTGTTTCAGAAATGTTTGTAGTCTCTCGCGACTCAACATACCATTTTTAGATTTTTTTTAAATCGCCTTTCAAGATCAATGTTTTTTTCCGGTTTTCATTTTCTTATTAATCTTCGTACTGCATGAAATATTAATCTGTATATTACGGAGTCTCCTGTACGTATGTGTTGCCACGTGAAGATGTCGATCTTATAAGTAAGATAAGATCTGGTCGGAATGTTTTAGGTAATTACATAACGCAAGTGGAATGAAATTGCTGGATTATGGAAACGTATTAGATTTAGTCAGCTATACATTAGGATTGCGTAGGTATAACACGTGGGATTTGATGAGATTAAGGCAATAAATTGCTTCGTTGGAATTATTAGCAATAATTAGATAAGGTATTTACAATATTTCAGCATAAAAAATATCTTCTATGCGTAACAGGCGTATCATCGTATATTGTCATCAACATTAACAGTTTTTGATCGTCATTTGTCTCTCTTTAGGTTTTGCCCTATTAAACAATGCTGGCCACACGGGTAGGTATAAGGTTTGCATCAATAGTCCAGTCAATTAAAGCTTAACTTTGCCATTTTGGTTGAACACCTGCAACTAACGCCAAAATTTCCGTGAGTCTTCGTAGATTAATATACTAAAATTGCAGGGTGCTGCATTACCGGCAAAGGGTGCAAATACATTGCAAAAGGGTGCAAAAACAACTTTTTCGTCTATATCTCGCGATTGGCTGGAAAAATAAAAAAAGATCCTACTACAAAATTGTAGGAAATTAAATCCCCTACAAAAACTTGGAAATGTATTTTAGCGTATCTCTCATAGTTTTTGCACAAAATGCATTTAAATGTGCAAAATTGTAAAAATATTGTTATTAATCTTTTTTTTTCATTATGAAGCGATCCTACATGTTTCCTTGGGCTTTAATTAATATTTTTCGGACATTTTTGTTTACTTATTTATACCTTTTTTCATATACCTAATAATCTTGACAAAAAAATCATTTCAATTTTATTAAATGATATTTTTAATTTATTTTTTTTATTCCATCGGATTCAGCGCAAATTTGCAAATTTTCAAATTTGGGAGGATGGTCATCTAATGAACGGGAGGCATGTAATATGCCTGATAGAAATGTTTTATACGATGGTGATACAAGAGGTGAAATGCCTAAACATAGTTTACTAGGATTTGCATAGGTGATGTTTTTTAATCCAGAAGGCAATCTCTCATCTTACATCTCATCGGTAATATCTGTTGTAGATGCTAATTGCGCTGCAGATTTTTTTACATTTGATTGGAGTTCTTTTATATCAAACACTACTTGCTGGTGTGTACACTGCCATGCCTCCTAAACAATGAAAAGTCTCCTGACCACCTGAGGTTCTTATACAAGGTGGGCCAAAAGAAGTCATCCGATGTTATTTGGCTCTCAATTTTTTTCTTAATAAAAAACTTCGATTTTGTTTTTTGATTATGTTTATTTGAACCTTTAGAATTTGAATAGTGAATTCGAGAAGATGATATCGGCCAAATGGGCGCAGCCACAATCGATTGCTATACGACCTCGTTTTATGGCATTTTTCATCACTTCAGCGAGAACTTCGTGCGACAGATTCTCGCACTCATGTCGAATGTTGTCCTTGAGGGCTTCCAGGGTTTTGGGCTTGTTAACGTAAACACGGGACTTCAAAAAAAGTCTGGAACGGTTAAATCGGGCGATCTTGCGGGCCAGTGCAAATCGCCAAAACCAGAGATGAGGCGACCCGGGAACGCCGCCTACAGAATATCGGTTGTGTCTCGCGCAGTGTGTGCCGTCGCTCCGTCTTGTTGGAACCACATGTTTTCCAGTCTTAATTCGTTCAATTGTGGCAGAAAAAACTTGGTTAACATGGCCATATAGGGTGCACCGTTCACTGTTATCGTTTGACCAGCGGCGTCCTCGAAAAAAAAAAGGACCGATGACTGTTCCAGCTTGAACAGCGCAACCTTGCAGTCACTTTTCGCGGGTGTAATGGCTCCTCGTGCTACACTCGTGGAATTTCGGTGCCTCAGAAGCGATAGTTTTGCTTGTTCACGTACCCGCTGGGATGGAAATGAGCCTCATTGCTCATTATTATTTTGGTCTAAAAATCGTCTACTTCGTCCTCAAGATTGAGAATCGCATGGGCGTAGGCTACATGCGTTTGGTGGTCGACAGGCAGCAGCTGATGCACGGACATGCGCAGGTCTTTGACCAAAAGTCACCTTAGGGACGACCGGCTGATGGCTAATTTGCGAGGTACGGCGTCTGGTTGATGTTCCAGGCGACAGCTTGACATCCTCAGCAACAGCTGCGATATTCTCGGCAGAATAGGTGCTCCGTGGCCGGCCACTCTTGGCAGCGTCTCTTGTAGTCCCTGGCCAAACAGCTCAGTGTTTGCGCAGTTAGTGCCGGATGACCGGGGAATCGGCGATGGAATTCGCGCTGCGCCAACACCACAGACGAATTGTTACGCAAAAGAATAGACACGATTATTCCGCATTCCGCGGGGAGTGTATCGCTCCATGGCTTGTTCACTTGTATTCTACATTTGTCTAGTTTACAAATGCCAAAACAGATTTGACATTGGCCGCCATTTGCAAAAATAAGAGCATCTTTCAATAGGGTGATTTCTTTTGGCCCACATTGTATTACGGTCAGTATTATCAAAGACATATTGAAGGAAAGCATCAGTAATTATAGTCTTCTGAGGATAAATTATTGATGAAGCTTCATGAAGCTGAATATTATGGTATGATGTGCAAACACCCAGTTTGCTTAGTAGATTGATAACTAACATCGATCCTGTTTTTCGATAAATGTATGTCTCAGCAGCTAGTTGAAGAAACGAATGAAGGATTTAGGACGAAGTGCTGAAATAATACTATAGCCAATACTATCTATTTTTGGGATAACAGGACATTATCTGACACGATATTTTCATCATTTAATAATAATTTATGTAGGAAGCAAGTTAATAGTGGAGGTATTTCTGATACAACGTTATTAGGGAATTTGTCCGGTTGTAGATAACTTTTTATTTCGTAAAGAGTTTCTTTTATTTTGTCCTGTAAAATTTTTGCGCATACAGTGATAATTGTTGTCTTAGCCATTTAACTGAGGTTCTCACTTTTACCATACCAATCACTACAATCAGTATGCAATCCTGAGAGAATTGCATACTTTTCACAACAATTGTTGCATCTTACGTTTTCTCCATACAAATAGAACATAAAAATGAAGGATTCATTGTTTCGTTTAAATTGAAAACAGTGAATCAAGTTTATTCTGCAAAAAATCACTTTCGGACAGTTATACGCACAAAAACGAAATATCTCTGAAACGACAGTTTGGAGTATAGTGACAGCAAGTGACAAACAGTTAGTTGAGCATTTTCTGCTGCAGTCTTACTCATTGCACTCAGCGAGATAGAAAAACAAGCGCATGTGTGTGTGTGTTCTCAATGGTACTATTTTCGTAGAGCGCAAGGTTCTCATTTTTGTCTAAATCTCTATCTCTTTCGCTCTTATTAGGAAACGTATGGTCTTATTCGAGCACATGGATCCTATTTTTCGATCCTATCCTATAGATCTTGAATGGGACTATTTACGTCGAGCTCAAGGGTTTCATATTTGTCTTATTCTCACTATTCACTCTTATATTGAAGATTCTTATATAGAAAATTGGAATCAGTGGGAGCAAAAGAGTAGAATAGTAGTAGAAAGAATAATTTAAAATATACCACGCTCTTTCTCCGCCAGTGATATATTATTATAAACGTCCCCCTGAAATGAAATTTATAATAGCTCAGGTAAATGGAGAGGTAATATATACTGCAAATATACGTTTCAAATGCTATTTTGCTCTGAATCCAATAGAATAAAGAAAAACTAAAATTAAATTATCACTACATAGTATAAGCCAAAGTCGCTTCCACTCTCTGTCTGTCCGTATAAATGCTTCGATCTTTAAAACTACGCAACGGACTTCGACGCCGTTTTCTTTACTAGATAGAATGATTCAAGAGGAAGGTTTATATTATGTATAATACATGCATAAAAGTAGAGAAACATTGATAATTTTAGAGGTTTTTAATGTGATGTCATTAATAAACCCATTTTTTTACGCTTACATTGCAAACGCTGGCTGTACCCTACGAGATTGATCAAAATAATGTACTACAGTATTATAGACCTTAAAAAGTTCTACAATACTTTCTTTCTTTTTACTAGAAGTAATGGATTATTTACGAAACGATTATAAGCAATACAGTATTAATCCTTATCCAATTAAGTACCTTAAATACTTTGTGCATCTAATATAGATTAATATGACCTTTTACAGTATGTAATTTAAATTAATATTTTTGAAGATATTACAGATTTAAAATGCAGGAACAAAGCGACTGTGGCGGTACCGGCCGGGGCCCGTTAGGTGGCACTGCTGTCAATTTATCAGTATCAGCTAATAACTAAGCATAATATTTTAATGATTATTATAATTTAAATGTTTTTTTTGCCAAGATTATTAGGTAATTGAAAAAAGGTATAAATAAATAAAAAAAAAATGCCCGAAACATATCATTTGAATCCCAATGAAACATGTAGTATCACTTCAATATGAAAAAAAAGATAAATAGTAACATTTTTTACATTTTGCACCTTAAAATGCATTTTGTACATAAACTATGAGAGATACGTGAAAATACGTTTCCAAGTTTTTGTAGGGGATTTAATTTCCTAAAATTTTGTAGTAGGATCTTTTTTTATTTTTCCAGCCAATCGCGAGATATAGACGAAAAAGTTGTTTTTGCACCCTTTTGCAATGTATTTGCACCCTTTGCCGGTATTGCAGCACCCTGCAAATTTAGTATATTAATCTACGAAGACTTACGGATATTTTGGCGTTGGTTGCAGGTGTTCAACCAAAATGGCAAAGTTAAGCTTTTATTGACTGGACTAACACTGGATTAAACAACGTTACTAAAGAAGCAAGATAGTAATAAGATTATATTTAAAGTTAGAACAGACAAGAATACCACAGAAATATCACAATTATCGAATAAATACGGACAAAGTCACGAGCGAATATTAATAACAAGCTCTCCTATAAGGCTCAAAGTAAATGTGTGCGCATTACTATTCATTACTATAAAATGTCCTTTCTTTATTTAAAGCAATAGGTAGTTTGTTCATTCAATCTGAAAGCAGCCAATATTTACTCAGCAACTACTTAAGCGAAAGGAAAAGCTAAAAGGCCATTTCCTTAAGAATGCCTGTAGGTAATAGATATAAAAACGGGTTTTAATGAAAATACAAATAAAGTTTTTTTAATGACATGCTTCAGTTATATAATAGGTAGTAGCATACTTTTTAAATTCTTAGTTATTTTGGGTGTAAGTTCGTTAGGTTTAGTACTAGACCGATTTGAGAATTCTATCACTACTAGAACCGTAAATTATCCCGACAGACATAAGCTATAGAATGGTTTCAAAAAGTTATTGATCCGAATCAATCAATCAAATAGTTTGATAATGTAACCCAGGGTGTTAAAAAAATACCTAGTATAATCAGATTTATGCGTACGTTGCGAAAACTGTTGACAATAGAGCAAAGTCACATTTTTATTGAAGACATCATTAACTAAAAAAAAATTGTAATACCAAGTGTCTATTTATAATAGTTTTGTCACAATAATTACTTTTTCATAATAAAATATAAATATTTATGATCGAACAAACTATGGATAACTATCAACACTTTGGTATTATTTCTAATCCATAAAAATCACTTTACATTCATATCTATATCACTGTTCTTGTAAATTAACTTTTTTAATTATTAAAATTGGACATACCATCATGATTTTAATAATTTTCAAAATTGAAATTTAAGTAACAACATTCGCGCTCTTAGTGTTAACAGTTTTATCTACAAGAAATAGGTACTATACACATACAATTTGGTTGATGGTTCCTGTATGTTTGTTCTTAATTATCTTTTTAGTAATATACGATTCTTTTAATAAGCCCCAACACAAAGTGTGAAGATTGTTACAAGTTTGAAGTGATCATTTATTTCTCTATTAAGTTCTCGGTTTATTTTCGTTAATTTTAACTTTAGCATAATAGAAACTAAACATAATTGGAATCTAACAGTTATCCAAGTGCCTAACATACCACTCTCTGCCATTACTACTTGTTATGTTATGAGTGTAGATGTTTTAAATGTACATGGCTATGCGTATTTGGTAGCTACCAAGGTTCTAAAACACTTCTTTAGAAATAGGATTCAACCAAATTTAAGGCTTAGATCCATCTAATGAATCTTGCTCTTTATTGATGAAAAATAAAACTCGGTCAAGTCAGTGCGTCAGGCCACGCATACCACCCCAGGAATTGGCAAAACATTGTGCGGCATTTATTCGTGCTCGGATGTCCTACATCCGCAGTCGTCAGCATCACCGCGTAAACGGCGAGGAGGACCAGCTTCATATTGCATTTATATTTATATGCATTCATGAGCATTTATATTATTTATTTCTAAGTAGAGAATAAACAAGTAAAAATCTCCGTCGTAATAAATAAATGAAGCAAGAGATATAATTGTATTGTATTCTAATTTGAAGACTGTAGTTGTTAGATATAAAAACGGCTTAATTTGTCTTGTAAGTATTTTTAATAATCTTTAACACATAACACACACAACAGAAAAGCTTATGAGAAGAAATATTTATGTAGTAAGAATAAAATGACTTTTGACGCATTGCGGGCAGTAAAATAATGTAAGCGAAATCTAAAAGGAAAAGTAAAAGATCTAACAATATTTTTTACCTCAAAGTTTTAGTTATTTGATTGTCATCTTATTCTGAATACCATTGTGAATTTGTGAAACTTTATTGTTATGGGATATAGTCAATTCGGCACATATTCGATTAGAAAAAATACCAAATATAAGGAAAAACCAAAAGGAGGAGCAAAATGAGACCACAGTCATATGAATTTTAATCGAAAATAGTAAAATAGCGATGTATTTACTTAAGAATTTGCGGTGTAATTTTTTCTACCTCAAAGTTAATTATGTACTATTTTTTGTTCGCTACTCCGCTTAAAAACTAACTAAACGAATATATTTAACGTTAATAATGTATTGATATTTTCCTTGTGTTAAAAGATGTGCTTGAAAAATACGCGTTGACTTCAGAACCTCCAACGTTTTTTTCGTTGGTTAAAAATTGAAGCGTCTGCTATTACTAAATGCATATTGAAGTATACCTACACGGCACAGGCTAAATTAATTTTGACAAAACTATCACTGGCAGATAGCTGATGATATAAGGAGTAAGTTGAAGGCTTATAAAGGCGTAACTGCTGTTGTCTAGACTGCCGCGGGTAGCACCACAGGGTGCAGTTAGTATGGAATATATGTATGTCTAAGTACTCATGTTTGTTCCTAATTCATTGGCAGAACTGGAATTTTTGCTTAAGAATTATCATTTGGGTCCATTATGGTAATAAGCATGAGCCTACCTTGTCAGGCTTAAGGCAATTACGTTGGTTTTATAGTAAAAGGAAAAAGTGAAATAAATTCTTAAATATTCTGTTTACTCAAGTATTTTATCGATTCTCGTTATAGCGTCAAAATTAATCTCAAAAGTAGAAAAAGCGTGGGCAAATAAGCCTACTTATGTCATGACTGCGTCTTCGCTCTATGTGGGATGTTCCAAAAACTGTTATCTAATCAAACGAAAAATAGTCTCTAATATTCTCTTTAGTGTTCCCTTAAATCTCAGTGTACTAATACGTTACTATAAAGCTTATGCAACATTTATAAAATACCTTCCTTGCAGTGTTGTATTTTCGTGCCGTAGTTACACAAACTGTGTGTCACAAAATACCTTGTGCACGAAAATGAACCACCATTTTCTTACTGAAAAGATATGCTACCGAAAGCGCTCCTTGTCTCGCCCGCTATTCAACTCTCCAAAAGTATAAGACAGACAAACTTCACAACACCATGTAGCCAACTGTTCTGATGGCAAATGTTGTTCTGTTATTTGCTAGGAAAATTACTACTACTTGTCGTTTTAGGTACAAATCTGTATTATCCAGTCGTGGGTAATTTTTACTCGGCTCTGGGACAAAGAGTAACCTCTCAGTTGTAAAATATAACCCTTTTTTGCATAGTTGGATTAAAATATAATACGACAAAGAACTTAAATTTTAATGAAATCAAAATATTTTTTTTACTCTAAAAGACAACCGAAATAAGATTCTAGACGAACTTTGAAGTCTAGACGACGATTTCATAAACCATATAATTCAATTTCGCAAATCATACAATAGTCCTTTCACAGTATTCCAAACGAAGTAGTTTGATCTAAATTTTGTGATAGTTTTGTAAATAAATAATAATATGTCTTGTGATAAAAAAAATATGTAAAAATTTATAAATTTTCCGCCAAAATTTCTGAGATCGTTTTTAGGGTTGCGTAGCCAAATGGCAAAAAACGGAACCCTTATAGATTCGTCAAGTCTGTCTGTCTGTCCGTCCGTATGTCACAGCCAATTATTTCCGAAACTATAAGAGCTATACTGTTGAAATTTGGTCAGCCGATGTATTCTGTGAACCGCATTAAGATTTTTACATAAAAATAGAGAAAAAACAATACATTTTGGGGGTCCCCATACTTGGAACTGAAACTCAAAAACTTTTTTTTCATCAAACCTATACGTGTGGAGTAGCTATGAATAGGTGTTCAAAAATGATGTTGAGGTTTCTAATATCATTTTTTTCTAAACTGAATAGTTTGCGCGAGAGACACTTCCAAAGTGGAAAAATGTGTGTCCCCCCCCCTCTAACTTCTAAAATAAGAGAGTGATATAACAAAAAAAAATATATGTTGTACATTACCATGCAAACTACCAACAAAAATTGGTTTGAACGAGATCTAGTAAGTAGTTTTTTTTAATACGTCATAAATCGTAACACGCAATTTACCTTTCAGCCAATCAATACACTAGTATAAAAACATCGATGAAAGTTACAACGCACTACAAGAACTTTTATATGATGTTACTTGCTGACACGGAACCGTTCATGGGCGAGTCCGACTCGCACTTGGCCGCTTTTTTATATTCTTTATTTGCTTCATCGCAGCAAAAAAAACATTTACTGTTAAAACAAAAATTTAATTCCCTTATGTGTGCTCTGATACACGGAGGACTTATATTGCAGCAATAAATCTTCTCCGACTACACGTTTGTCTCACATTGCGGAAATCAGTGGCAGTACACTAATTTTTGGATTTTAGGCTGCCCCACCACGACATGTGGCAGCAAGGCGACAATTATGGCACTACTCGTCAGCAGATTGGGATAGTCTGCGGGATGCTACTTCCATTCCGTGGGCTCAACGTTGCTTTAGAGATAGAGATTTGTCGAAAGCGCAACTAAGAAAGGCGACCGCTCCAATCCAGCCAATTATCGATCTATAACCGTCACCTCCATTCTCTGCTAGGTGTTTTAACGTATAATCAACAGTCATTTACCACTTATAATGTTAGTTATTCTATTGTCTAAAGGCCTTAACAACACAGCTATGTAGTTATATTTTGAATAACAAGAAAAAGTTTGAAAACCATAACCTTACTTTTAACCGCCATAATATTACGTCACATATATTGATGTATTATAATATATCAATGGTCACATACGGTTGTGTAAGCTAAAATACATATATTTGTTAAATGATCATCAATATGGCTTCAGATCGAACCAATCCGCATTCTTGCATAAGCACCGTGTTAGCGTCCTTTGCGCCTCATATTTTAAGCAGATATATTTAGGTGCACCTCAGGGCTCCGTTTGGTCATCCACGTTGTTTCTTCTGCATATGAATAACGTTAAAGCCATTGGCAACATACATTACTATGCAGAAGATAGTACAGTTCATGGTGGATATTTGGGACACCCATACTAATAAGGCAGCAGAGATTGAGGTTAAACGAAGGGAACGTGTCACTGAGCTCGACCTGGTCCTAAGCCATATTTCTCAATAGGGTGATGAGAGTTTGGTTGAATTCAACGCCAAGAAAACACAGATGTGCATGCTCGCTACCAAAAATTCTCCCACCACTTTTCCAACTTTTCAGAACACTCAACTGTCGCTATAAGACAAGCTCACATTGAAACTTGGTCTGCTAAACAAAGTGAGAAGATTCTTCATCGCCGGAGCATCTGTGTCTTCTCTACAAGACCCAGGTTCTTTCATGCTTGACGCTCTCGACCGGCGAGCAGTCCGAATTATAGTCAGTCCCAAAGTCATCGAGTTCATTGAGCCCTACAGTAGCGAAGGCAATAGAGGACCACCACTCAGAATTAAAAAAGGTATTTGGAATACAAAACATAAATACGAAGACGTATTGAAGTTTGTGAGTCAGAAACCGTAAGGCATAAAATCAAGAAACATTACTGTTGCTAAAGGTTCGAGGATTAACTTTTTGTATAACATTTTACGTCAAGCGGACAGCCAAAAAAAATTAGGTCGTGAATTTTGTTTACACTCTGGTTAGTTATATTTCTAGTAAACGTGGATGTGTACACAATGTTTTTCCATACGATACTTTATTGTGGAGTCATGAGCTTTTAAAAATAAGAACGAAGGCCGTTATTTTTGGATACTTATTATCTGTATCAATTAATTTGTAAAAAAACTAAAAAGTATTGTTTCTTAAA
Source organism: Phragmatobia fuliginosa (assembly GCA_932526445.1). Lineage (NCBI taxonomy): Eukaryota > Metazoa > Arthropoda > Insecta > Lepidoptera > Erebidae > Phragmatobia > Phragmatobia fuliginosa. The sequence goes on along the minus strand of OW052064.1, from coordinate 4,316,244 downwards.
CTTGAAAAATTGAAGTTTTTAATTTTCACGACCACGTTTTATTTTCGTGAAGATATAAAAATTAAAGAAATTATTTTATACAGAAGTACACCATCATGGTGGCTTAGTGAGATATTTTTGCATCATTGCATCTGCATCATCTACAATGGGTTTCACAATCACCAACGCAAGACGACACTGGCACGTGGGTCGTGTCATTTTAGTGTGTGTGCGTTCATGTGTGTATATTCGTCGAATGCTGTCATTTAAGATTGGTCTTCTGTGTGAGGGTGGTACTGCCCTGGTCGAGCCGGCCCATTCGTGTTGAACTCAATATTGTTGTAAATTATCAAGAATGTGTATTTCCATTAAAATTGTATATGTTTCTATTGCAAGTAAATATTGAATCCCGTATTTCAATGTGACGTGCAGAAATCTATTTGTGTAAAAAATACCGCGGGGAATTTCTTTGGACTTGAAAGCAATTTCGTTTAGTAAATACCTGTTTCTTGTTCACAATTGTACGAATACCATCATACATACATACTAAAGAAGAAAGGTATTTTCTGCAGGTTATATAAATATAATGAAAGTAAAATGTCTAATAATAAAAATAACTACTAAAGTTTACTACCAATATACAGCATAAAAACGAGTTACTTTTCCTATTTAATTTACCTATGGCTTCTTACTTCTGTAGATATCGCTTTCGCGTAATCTTTTTAGCTACTACTACTATTTTATAATTAAAGGGAATTATTTATATGTATATGAGGAAATCTGAGAATTTCAGACTTTCATGTGAAGCTGGACCTGGTGGCTAGTAATATATAAATACAAAATGATCCACACAACTTCGTCTGCATCTCTTTTCAATCATCCTCGGCTCCCAGTGGACTAAGCGAGATATAGTACCAACACCAAAACATTTAAAAATAACGTGATAATCGGGTCGATAATGTTGGATGGTATGATGAGTAGCAACGTGACTAGATTACTATGATGAGTAGATGTATGAGGTGTCATTGAACTTGTTAAAATTGTGGTAGTGACAAAGTCAAGTTCAAAATGGGGCTCGCAATGGGATAAAGGGAAAAGGGGGGTGTAGGGACTTGTTTTTTTGTACCCTTTCAAGATGGGTATAAAATGAAAGATATTAGAAAGACAATTTTAAATATATACATATCATATTAGAATTAAATTACCGTTGTAATAACCGGTGACGGATTAAGAATACAAAGTGTCACCACCCCTATTCATTCCGCGTGTGTCGTAAAAGGCCACCAAGGGGTAAACTACGCAAGACAACATCAATGCAAAGAGAAGGAAAACTTGAAACTAACCCTATGCCAACCTGTCTGGCCAGCGTGATATAGTAGGCCAATACCTCCTTTTCAAGGAGAGGCCTATGTCCAGCAGTGGACTGTTAAGGGCTGTTGATGATGATGATGAACCCTATACCAACCCGTTTGGCCAGCGTGGTATAGTAGGCCAAAACCTCCTTTCTAAGGAGAGGCCTATGTCCAGTGGACTGTTGAAGGCTGTTGATGATGAACTCTATAAATTTATTTAAAAAAGAACTTGTCGGTTTATGAAAGTAAAAAGTCCGAAATAAAATTGTTATTAAAAACCCAAAATCTCACTACTTTGAAATTGACTTGCTTGACTGCCATGTTAGTCTAGTGGTTAGCGTATGCGGCTGCTGATCAAGAAGTCTCCATATATGATCCACAAAAATTTATTATTTCCATGTATAATTTATATGTATTTACAAGGAAAAAAAGTATGTTTATGTATTTATATCAGTTGTTTAATACCCATATTGCAAGCTCTGCTTAGTTTGGGACTAGATGCTAGATGACGTTGTGTGTAAGTTGTACGAAAAGTTCCAAATAAAGTAATGAACTGAACAGAGAAAAACAAGTATCACAATTTCAAAGTATGTACAATTCAGCGTTCGCTGGCTCCTTAAGCTTCTGTAGCCTTAACATTTATCAATATATTTTTTATAGGTAGATAGATAACATCTATATAACAAAGAAAAGTTAAGTGACTCTTAATTGTAAATTAGCATTAAAGCCGAAGAGCCCGTAGGTTAATTAATAACGAAAAGCTTTCAAATAGCAGACTACACACCCTTGAGCATCGTCGTCCAGTTGCCAGCTTATCGGTTTTTTATAGGATGCACTTTGGAGAGTGCTCGAAAGCTCTTTTCGAACTGATTGAACCATCTCATGTATTTATATCAGTTGTTTAATACCCATATTGCAAGCTCTGCTTAGTTTGGGACTAGATGCTAGATGACGTTGTGTGTAAGTTGTACGAAAAGTTCCAAATAAAGTAATGAACTGAACAGAGAAAAACAAGTATCACAATTTCAAAGTATGTACAATTCAGCGTTCGCTGGCTCCTTAAGCTTCTGTAGCCTTAACATTTATCAATATATTTTTTATAGGTAGATAGATAACATCTATATAACAAAGAAAAGTGAAGTGACTCTTAATTGTAAATTAGCATTAAAGCCGAAGAGCCCGTAGGTTAATTAATAACGAAAAGCTTTCAAATAGCAGACTACACACCCTTGAGCATCGTCGTCGAGTTGCCAGCTTATCGGTTTTTTATAGGATGCACTTTGGAGAGTGCTCGAAAGCTCTTTTCGAACTGATTGAACCATCTCCATTAATGCACAAATTGTTATATTTTTTTAAGATCCAACATTCCTTTATCGGACTACTTGGCGCAGGCAAAAGTTTCATCCATACGTTGTTGGCATACCCAAAAGACGAACTAAACGGTTTGACAGCTCGTTTTTGGTGAGAGTCGCCAAAATTTGGAACGACCTGCCTGGGTCTATTTTTCCTGATGAGTTGAACTCTGGAGCCTTTAAGAGTAGAGTGAACAGGTTTCTTTTGGATGGGCGTGTACCATCTTCGTCTTCATCTACACTTTCCATCAGGTGAGATGGAAGACAAACGCTTATTCCATTATAACAATAAAAAAAAAAAAAAGCATAGGTTTATGATCCAAACAATATTTATAGCCTATGAAACTGCTTTGTTTCTTACGTGTCTGCCAGATAAAATATTCATATTCAAGGACGTAAAATACCACGAAGGTAAACAAAGTAAGGAATGCCTTACTGTAGCCGGTTCCAAAAATAACGGGTCAGTCACATAAACCAATAACGGGTCAGTCACATAAACCCGAATATCTCCCGAACTACGTATGCCATCCTAATGAAACGAAGACTGTTCAATTGAGAATTTAATTATACAGATAAAAAATAAAATAAAACTTAGTTACACCCACAATATTAATCTTAAATTAAAAAAAAACTAAAGTAGTCATATTTTTCTTAAGATTACATTTTTTTTATGATTGTTTTTTTGCTGTTTTTCATCACTTTCTTCATTTAATACTTTGTATTGCCTCCACGTGATGAAGCCTCCAGTGATGAAAAACAGCAAAAAAACAATCATAAAAAAATGTAATCTTAAGAAAAATATGACTACTTTAGTTTTTTTTTAATTTAAGATTAATATTGTGGGTGTAACTAAGTTTTATTTTATTTTTTATCTGTATAATTAAATTCTCAATTGAACAGTCTTCGTTTCATTACGATGGCATACGTAGTTCGGGAGATATTCGGGTTTATGTGACTGACCCGTTATTTTTGGAACCGAGTGTATTATTTTCAGTGTGTTTACATGGCCGCGTTACAGACAAACTCCCTCTTCTAACCATCGGAAAATCTAAGCAACTAAAATGCTTTAAAACTGTCGAGACTCTACCCGTTAATTATGTGAGTAATACAAAAGCTAGAGTGACTAATTCTTTGTTTAAAGGCTTGTTAAAAAATATTAATAGCCAGATGTAGATACAGCGAAAAATAGTGTACTTTTGTTGAAAACCGTACTACTCATACGAACATATCAACACTTGCAAATTTCTTAGTTATACTCTTAATACCTGCTTCAAGAAAGCTGGGTTCAGTATAAAACTAAGAGATTTGTCTAGCTAAACAAGACTTTTAACCAAATCAAACGATTAGGTATTAGATAAAATTTATGAAGTCGAAAAAAATGCACAAATTGTTATATTTTTTTAAGATCCAAGATTAAATAGATTAAAAATTTATGTTCAACTGTTAATTCAATAATAAAGCCTGTACAAATATTTCTTTTGTCCTAATCAAACAACATATTAGCCGTATTTTATATGTCTCTATAAGTGCGATAGACCCTTCTGTAACTTTGTAAGCTAGAAACTCGAGTTATTGACAAATCTCTATAAGAGAAAAAATAGATTGCGGTCTCTTGAGCTCTCACTTATCCAGGTTAAAAAATATTTCTACATTTTCCATTTTGGAATCAGTGACGTATTTATCCTAAGTCTAAGCCTACGAGACATGTGCTTGGAATGGCATTTAAAAAAACCGCACTGACAGGAATATTCTACGAAATATCAGGGAATTTAGTCAACTCGCAGTACGCACAAGTAAGTAAAACTAAAAGAATATAGAGGTTTGTTGGTCTAGTGGTTAGCGTATGTGGCTGCTGATCAAGAGGTCTCGGGTTCAATTCCAGGGTCGGACTAAATATTTGTGTAATACACAAATATTTGTTTCAGACTCTGTGTATTCTATGTAAAATATGTATGTATTTACAAAAAAAAGATTATGTATTTATATCAGTTGTTTAGTACCCATTATACAAGCTTAGGATGCTATTTTTAAGTAGCTGCTACCGTAGAACCCCAAAAACCACTATCGGAAATTGAACAAGAACTTCACGATTAAATAGACCTAGTAGTGAAGAGGGTTTTTAAATCGTGACTATTTTAAGCACATAACTTCTTATGTACTTTAAATCCTTTTTTCTCAGTTCCTGAAATAACAAAAGCCCTCACTCATAAAAGTAATTTTATGAAGCAATAGTGCTGTGTTATTTTAAACTTTAAGTGTATAAACCGAAAGTATGAAACAAGACAGAACCATGGCTCAAAGTTCGATAATATTTATGAATAAGGGGGACATGGATAAATAGTTGTTTAACATTTATTGTGAGTAATTTTTATAAATCAAAATATGGGTCGTTTTAAAACGTCGTTTTGAGTTGTGTTCATCATCATCATCAACAGCCTTCTACAGTCCACTGCTAGACATAGGCCTCTCCTTAGACAGGAGGTTTTGGCCTACTATACCATGCTGGCCAGACGGGTTGGTATAGCCGCTATAGGATTGGTTTCAAGTTTTCCTTCTCTTTGCATTGATGTTGTCTTGCGTAGTTTATCCCTTAGTCGCCTTTTACGACACCCGCGGGATGAATAGGGGACGGATTAAAAATACAGAGTTATGTTAATTATATCATTTTTTTTAATGGAACGTTTTCGCGGTATAATAATTGAAAAGGTTACGGTACCCTCTATATTCTGATGTTTTGAACGGGTTAAACCCGTAACCACTAGCGGTAAAAGTCGTAGAAGTCTAAAAATAAGTGTGTTTGTTATGATCAAATTATTAATTTCAGGTACTCTGGTTTAGATGTCTGAACATTCTACAGCTATTTACCTCGGAAAATTCTAATCGAGATATGTTTATTTTGTGTCTGGAATATTTCAAATAGAAGGTTTTTACTCATTACTTAAATATATTTTCCAGATGGGGATGGTCTCAATATGATATACCGAAACAAATATATATATGTCTGTTTGTAAATATATATATATAAGTTCAAATTAACAGCTTTTTACTAAATTTTTGGCTGTTTATTTCGGCTATTCTCTAGAAGCGCTAGATCGATTTTGACGGATTTTACACTCACGTATAGCTGTAGAATGTTTTTTATTTAAACTTCATGCACTTTTGTACATCGGCAGACTTAATGCCCAATAGTCTAGTCGACAAGTTGAAAATGGTACAAAATAGAGATACTGCTTTTAAAATTATGTGCGATAGCTCGAAGTTATAAACTTTGGAACCCTAAAAAAATGGCATTTTGTTTTTTGCCTATATTTCATAAACTATTAATACTTAAGGAATTTCAAAAACAGATTCTGAAAGAAGAGGAAATTTCGAATAAAAATCTCCAAACTCTTGGAACTCTATCTCTGTTATTTATAATTTTAATTTAACGCTGAAATAGGTCTGCGCGCGACACTTTTAGGTTGCACGCGTGGCGCCAAAAGCGAGTACGGCACATTAATTAATTTATTTAAGGTATTTCATATTTGTTTTTAAATTTGAAAAAATTGTCTCTCAACACTATAAATATTTTTTTCCGTTGAAAATTTTTACTTAAAGTTAATTTTTCATTGAGTTAAACAATTGTTAACTAACTGAATTTTCTCGAACTACTGTCTTAATTGTAAGTGAAAAAAAAAAGTTCAAATTTTTTCGCTTAGTAGAACTTCTCTTACATACATAACAAGATCGCGCTACTCGAAATATTTTGATTAAGTACTTTTCTAAAAAGTAACATATTTAACTTACTATTTAATTTTAACATATTTATATTGTAAACTAAACATAATGATAGATCTGTGTATGTAAAAAATATTATAAACACAAATGTACCTATATCGGTCTGTTTGTCTATCTGTTTACACGCTTTATATTAGATTCACCTGTATGTTTGTTTGTTAGTAACCGACTCCTTTGGGTGCGATTTTAACCCACTTTAAACGGCCAGATTTCGTTCAATATGTAGATTTATCGAGGACCGATGACAATACACCAATTTGAAAAAAAAAACCTAAAAGTAAAATGTTTCTTTTTTAGTCTAGAAAAAAAATATATTCTTAAAACTAGAAAATAATTTTAATGTAACAAAGCGTAGGGTGCTTTCTGAAAATATTTCAATAACGTCGCCCCACGCCTTGTTACATTAAAATTATTTTAAACTTTTTAGTTTAAAAGCGTGTTAGTCTAGTTTCTAAAACTATTATTAGTGGATGGATAATATCAGTATTTTATACGTGTATTTCTCTCATAATACCTATATTTTGTTATGTGTATTAATATAATATCCATTTTCTTATTGTGATGAGCTCTATAGCGTCATAAATTGAACTGACACACATTGTTCCTTTTGTGTCGACATTTCACAATGGCTGTAAACATCAATTTGGAATTTAAAGAAAACCTTAGAGGTATTTTGTAGCCTATAATTTCACAATTAGCCAAGTCCCTTCATGTTACCCATCGTTACTGATGTAAATAGCGAGTAACGCTGCGAAGAGAATCTAGTCTAAAAAAACGGCCAAGTGCGAGTCGGACTCGCTCAAGAAGAGTTCCGTAGCAGCAAGAAACATCATATATTAATATCATGTCGTATTCTGTGCAATACAACTACTTGTCAAGTTTCAACAGTATAGCTATAGTGTCGGTAAAAAGTGCTACGATATACGGACGGACAGACAGACAGACAGACAGACAGACATGACGAATCTGTAAGGGTTCCGTTTTCTTGCCATTTGGCTACGGAACCCTAAAAAGCACTCTTTATTTCATGAGAAAAGGACTGACAGAATTCTTCAAATTTTAAAAATTGCTTAAATGCTGTGCTTTAACGCAGAAAACTGTATTTCTATGTATAATATGTATGTATTTACAAAAAAAGTATGTGTATGTATTTATATCAGTTGTTTAGTACCCATAACATAAGCTCTGCTTATTTTGGGACTAGATGACGTTGTGTGTAAGATGTCCAACAATTTTTATTTTTTATTTTTTTATCAATATTATAAGTATGTGGGTTTTTAATTGAATTGTATAGAGAACCTACAAATACCCTATTGGGGTATTGTAGACATACCTCCACTTATTATTAACTATCTAACCCCAACTACTGCGAACCAAAAGCAAGAATTGTTTAGTAAATACATGTTATGAAACTACTAGCTTTCCGCCCGCGGCTTCGCCCGCGTGAAATTCTTTTATATCGCGCGACACGGTAAGGGTAGATGAAACAATCTTACATGATTTTATGTTTGATAATAAGGAACTTCGAACAAACTTTCGTCCCCTATTTCAAACCTTTCTCCCGTTATTTTCGCGATAAAAAGTATCCTATGTCCTTTCCCAAGTTCAGTTCTATCTTCATACCAAATTTCATCAAAATCGGTTAAATGGTATAGGCGTGAAAGCGTAACAGACAGACAGACAGACAGAGATACTTTCGCATTTATAATATTAGTAGGGATGGTACTGGCAACCATGTTGTATTTTTTTTAAATTTTTGTCTGCTTGTTTCTGGTAATCTCTGGAACGGATGGACTTTTTTAACGGACTGACTGAACGATTTTGACATGACTTTCACTAGCAGATGGCTGAAGACACAAGGAGTAACTTAGGCTCATTTTGCTAGACTAGCTTCACTCAGCGGCGTTACTCGTGATTTACAACTATAAACGCAGGACTCAGTAGTTTGTATAATAATTGACGAGTCTATTCACTTTATTATTTTTTGTTTAGAGCACGTGACTCAATCGAATGCATTTAAATCGTTTTCTAATAACATTTACGTTTGTAAACTCGGCTATGGATGGATTGGATGATTCCAACCACTAATTCTTTTAGTGCAGAAATTCATTGAAACTGCGGCTACAATATACCGAAGATGAGACTGTTATAGATCTAGTGTGGCCTGTAACTGGAAATGACTTATTAGGCCGCCATAGTGTGGGTCACCGCGCTGCACTGCCTTCACTTCTGGATTCTGTTCATGCTTTCCATTATAGGCAGGGCAGAGTGATTTTGGCAGCTAATATATATAAAAAAAAAAAATTAGAGGCAACACTTATAAAAAGTAAAATGCCGTTGCTACCTTTCCCTGATTTCCAGAGGATTCTGATAGGATAACAGTCGTGAAGCTTGGTTTTAGGCGCTCGACCGGATTGAAAAATATCCAACGGCAAGATTACGTAGCGACAAGGTTAACGTGCCAGCCCCAACCCGCACTCAGCTAGGGTGAGGACGTATGGTTTTAAACTTCTCTTGAGAGGAGATTCGAGTTCAGCAGTGAGACATTGTGGATTGTTGATGATGATGAATAGACGACTTTCGAATACAACTGAATAAAAAATGCACTCATTATTTTCTGAGATACTACTGTGGCCACGAACGTACAACCGTCTTACCAAGCGAGAACGCCGCGCGGTTATCAGTATTGGCCCATAATGATTTTTGATTAAACCTTTTACAACCCCTATAATTAAAATATTGATCATCGCCTTTTACTCATAATGGATAGATAGGGCGAAACCAAAAATAATATGTACTTAGAGTTTTGAACAACTTGTTTCTTACGTAATTTATTAGTACCTAGGCGACTGAGCTTTTCGCGGTCACCACTATTTATTGTAAAACAGCGCCATCTATTCTCTCAATTGGCAGTAGTTTTACTATGTTGGAGTATCAACCGCCACCCAACTAAATGTTCTTGAAAGAGTAGTATAGATATTGCAAGCAATGTTCAGAGTAATAATAAATATGAAAGAAAAACGCATGAAAACTCGAAAATTCACATTTCCACAAACATAAGACTAATCTCAATCGATTTTATCCCCTACAAAAACGCCCAAACAATTATATATGAATATCATATCATAGTAAAAAGTACTTAAAATTCTCATTTTCAATATGTTATAACTTCAATACGTTATAAAATAAAAGCGAAGCCGGTGGTATTACAGTATAATCATAAATATTTTACAACTTGAGTGGAAAACCGTTTAAGAGCTAAGAGAGTCGGGATTTATTTACACATTCTTTACATGTTAAAGCCTCTCGATTTCTAAGCAATTACTTTAACAATATTGAGCAGAGGCCAATTTACTTGAAACGGTTGATTGGCGACCAATATTTGAAGTTATTTAATTATGATTTGGTCAAATACATATGTACTTAATTGATGTTGTAACTTTCCATAAGTAGTGATATAGGAGGAGCTTTTTAAATAGGTCTCCTAGATATAATTGTTACATAAAAACTTCATCATTGTGAACAAACATTAACGGTCACTAAGGTCGCGGTCACAAAGTCAAACGCGGTTTCAAATGTTAGAGATTTATGTAAATGGAACGGGTCTCGAAGGCAATGGTGACGGGAGCGATAGCGAGCCTGCATTACCGTGCTGCTCAACGCATTATCACCATAACCGACCTGCTACCGCTGATTTCGAGACTACGGTCTTAAGGTTGCCTACTCTGATCGAAAAAAAATAGCCTGCATGTTGAATCAGCGAAACAATTGAAGGCAAACAGTGCAGAAAGCAGAACTGCTGAATCCTTACGACAAAATACACCATTGCTTGGTATGATAACAACAACAAGGCAGATATATTGCAAAAACGTTATTATACACACCGTTATGACGAAGTTCATAGCGCGAAAGTAGTTAGAAACCTAATAAGTAAAATACAACATTGAATTCTTCTTTCTTCTTCGATAAAGCAAGAAATAAACTGCTAAAATTTTAATCTTTCTAGTTTAATAAAAACAATTTAGAATTCTGTTAAGATTTTTTCTTATTTACTCAAAAGACCTAACGTACTTTACCTTTCCATTGTGTCCAATTACTCCCCGAACAAATTAAAACAACATAACCGTTTTATTTTCGTTTTCTTTTTCCTTTAATGTTTTCTACAGTCGCAAAAAGGCTCCGTTCCTCGCCATTGCCATAGCTTTACATCTTTAGGGTAGGCGATTTTGTTCCTTCATATAATTTTGAGATAATTCAAATCGCACAAAGAGACGAAATATTCAATTTTGGTTGTACAGTTGTACGATACATTAACATGCTAAATGGAGCGTACAATCTCAGTGCACATACTTTATGTATACTTGCTTCTTGTCAAAATTACCAAATATTAAGTTGACCAAAATTTATTATGGGATTATATACTTTAGGCTCTTGGACTTACAGTCTATTTTTCAGTGTGAATGTTTATTTCAGAACCAATTAAAAGTTCATCGGAGGCACACTCTTGTTTATTAGTTAAAAACTTTAACAGACATCTATTGGCCCTATATTAACACAACAATTGTCGCTGAAGTATTCCACATAAGACATAATAAATTTACATAATTGTGATTTTCATTGATAAACCACAAAAATATATTAAAAGAATTTCTACATTGAGAATGTAGTTTGGTTTAATAAACATAACGTCTAATTTTAGTACGATACGTCTAGTTTTAAGTTACACACTACCCTTGGCTATATGTTACGACAAGAATGATTAGGATTTGAGATTTCGAAAAATGGACTATAACCCAATAAAATTAAAGTATATAATTCAAAAACAAACTTTTAGCTTAGGTTAGTCTAGTGATGTAAATAACAGAATCACGGCCATTGTAGTATTCATTGAGCACTTGTATTGTTGCTATCATTATCTATAACTCGATACTCGTTGTAGGAGATTGCTACGAACACTACGTGTTGCTACGCGCCCTCTTATAATATCATTTGGACCAATGTTATTCTAACTTGGCCTTTTATTATTAGTTTTCATACTGTATCACATCAAAACACATAAACAGTTTTATATTCTTGGAATTTGTACTGCACGAGTGCTTCAAGGATTTCTTCAAATATTTTCTCAATTATTTATCGGTCAAATCCAAAGAGAATTTTAATATACTGTTGTAATCTTGAACCTGAACACGTATACAAATAAATAAATAAATAAGAAGTGTGTGTGTCATCATCATCAGCCTAACGCAGTACATTGCTGGATATAGGCCTCCCTTATTGCACGTAAAAGGGTGCATGTGTCATTTCAAATTAACAGTTTTTTACTAAACGCAAATGGAAGTATCGACATAATCCAAAAACCTTTTTTATTTATGTTTGTCTCTTTGTGTCGTTAATCTCTAGAACCTGCTGGACTAGGAGTAAATAAGGTTTCTTTTTAGGGTTCCGAAGTTTATGACTCGGAACCCATAAAGATTCGTCATGTCCGTCTGTCCGTCCATCCGTCCGTCCGTCCGTTCGTCCTCGACTTACCGTCCAAACGGTAAGTACTATAAAGATGAAACTTTCTATGAATATGTGTTGTAATTACATCGACAAAGTGTTACAATAAAATTATTAAAAATATTTTTACGTAACACGTAAAGTGGGGATAATTTTTTTTTATCGCGGCTACCTCATCGTGTGAGGTATCATTAGATAGGTCTTTTCAAAACAATAAAAAAAAATTAAGACGATTTTTTGATTTAGGTATCCGTTTACGAGAAATTCCACTTTAAAGGATACCTTTTTGGAAAAACAGGGCGCCTCCCCTCTAAAAGCTAAACGGCTGGCTCAAAAAATCTGGGAAAATTCGTGATGGTGGTCCATATAATGAACTTTGACGGAAAACTATAACGGATTAGATGACTTTGTTAGTTCAGGAGTTATAGAGGCTTAACTGGTAAAATGCTCTCACTTGGAAAACGTCACACAAAATTAACGCATTAATAAGTAAACATAACAATTATATATTGGATACAATTTTAAATCCACGCACCACTAAGGGTGACTGAGGAACCACTGCACTTGGACGAATTTTTACACTTGGTACACGTTGAGGTAAAACCACTGGTAAATGACAAATTTATTAATTTAATGACACGTATGTTTAGATATAGAAATAACATACATATGCTCGTGAGAATTTGGAGGCGGAAGTGCTCGCCGAAGTGTAGTAGTATATATGTATACTTATTTTTTAACTTCATTTTTAGGAGCTTGTAGTCACACATGTTAGCCACATCGTACTGTCGACTTATCATATACTTATTTCTAAATCAACCTTAGATATAACCTAAGTAGAAATAATATATTTACAGGATTAAAAGCTTCATACAGCTTAAGTACCAAGAACGCCGCTGCTGACAGAGGCTTCGATAATATATCTCTAACATTATGCTTAGTTATCAAAGTCTCTCTGTAGGCTTAAATATGGGCTTGTCCTTACACGTAATACACATACAGTGCAAAAGCAATGAATGTTATGTTTTTTTACTGTGATAACCATCATGTAGTCAGAGCCGCGGGCAATTGCAGGTTGATAATATATTATGTAAGTTGACTGGATCGTCCCCAGGACGACAACTAGTTCGAGTCTCAGGCGTGCGTGTGACTCGTGTGAACTTAACTTTTACGAGTTATTGCTAAATGTTCTACCCACCTGTACAAGCTTCTGTACTTATCCATTGTTGTCCTCCTCATTGTCAACCTTTCAAATCAAATATCTTTATTGTTGACTAAGTATAGGCACATGTGATCATATATTAAAGTTTGTCTCAACTTAGTAGTATTTTCCAGGCATTACAATTTTCTTTCTATCTTTCTATTTCAGGACAATTCCATATTTTTTTTAATTTGACTTGTCTTGAATCAGTATTTATACTATCCCGCTCATTATCATACGAAATAGACAGAGACGAAAGAACGTTTGCTATGACATTTATCAGATTTTCATACACGCTTCCGTGTTGCTTTCAATATTAGGTATTATTATACACGTGCAGATGGGTCAACAATAACCCGTCACAATAAATTAATCTTAATGATTAAATGACTGAATTGAGACTTTAAATAGAAATCATGTCTACAATGAAAAATTTATTAAATTCAAATAGAATAAAAAAATATTTGTAAATAGTATTTCTAGAATATAAGGTTCCTATCATCTTAAGCTAAGCTTCTTTTCTCAGAAAGCTTGAGATCAGTGATGTTACATAAAATTGTTTTAATTACTTGTCTTAATCTTTAATAATATTACAAACGCGAAAGTTTGTGAGCATGTATGTATGTTTGTTACTGTTTCCCGCAAAAAATACTGAACGGATTTGGATGAAACTTTTCAGTAATATAGCTTATATATCAGAATAATACATAGGCTACGTTTTACCGCGATAAAAACATACACGCTGGCGGAGCCGCGGGCCAAGCTAGTTTTAAATAAAGTACTTCAAGCATTACATTAATTTTATTTTATTTTCTTGCAATGAATACATATCATTATTGAATTTACTATTTCAACAATAAAGATCGTATAATTCAGCTGTCAAATTAATGTCTTTAGAAAATTTTACATTTATTTGATATATTATTGTAAATTAATTAAAACATCATTTATACACGATTGATTTAGTGGAGATGATCACAGTGTTGATCGTCATCTGACTTGATCTGACATTGACCTCAGTGATGTCAGGTAAGCGGGTGTTGGCGCGCCGATGCTTTCAGTCGCGATTGGTCCGCGCCGCCACTTCGTCGTATATCGCACGCACGATTTCCGAATTCTGTGCGTGTATTGTGAAACTAATGTTAGTACAGTGTAAATAATATCAAACATCTGTCACCAGTGGATTTATATTAATATTAAGTTATATTTTTAGTGGATGCTGGAGGCTATCGATGTAAGTAAAAATATATATATTTTATTTATATTGTAATTTATTTTGTTTTGTGTAGATATTCGGGAGATGGAAAATATTTTTAAAAGTAAAGTTTTTTTTTTTGAAAATTTCATGTTGAACTAGTAAGCTATAATAGTTTAATCCATAATGTCCCATAACGGGTCTTTGGTCTCCCCTCTAAAGAGGATCTAAGCAGTACGTCCTTACGATGGCCTATTGCGGGATGTTGTATTCACGACTGTTATCTTATGATGACAACCGGGACCGACTGCTTAAAATGACCCCCGAATAAGGGAAATGCTTATATCTTGCTATAAACGGTCACCCATCTGGTTACTAACCGCGCCGTCGTTGCTTATCCTCAGTGATTGTTTCTATGAGCGCTACAATTGTATGTTTTTATTAAAACTATTAAATCTGAATATATTATATATAACTTACTGCATCATAATTATATTAAATCAAGATAAAGAAATAAAGAAAAACAAAAAAAGTCAACAGCAGTTCACGATGACTCAATATTTTTTAATTATCATCACAGCTTATTAATCCCAAACCTGTTATTTTTTATTATTTCGTAACTCTATCGAAAATACGAACTTGAAACTAGATGTAACAGTCTTTATAAAAATCTAAAGTCTAAACTTTGAAGTTTTATGAGAAAGGATATAATATTTTATCTCAGCGAAAGTCCAATATCCTCTTTGTTCAATCGTTCTATGCTAAATGTTCGGTCATAAACATTAAAATAGGAACTTTGAATATTTTGAATAAAGTGTATCATTAATTTCATGGTACAACATCGTAACATTAAGATATTGTACATTGTAAATTTATTATTCGTGATATACCAAATGTCATATATTTTTTTAAATATATGTAAAATCAATGCTGGTACACATCCAAATAACACATTGATATGCCGATCGAAGGATTGGTCTATAATTGCAAATTATTACCACATAAAAATTGTAATTAAATAAATAAATATTTCGGATATCTTACACAAACTGTCATCTAGCCCCAAACTAAGCAGAGCTTGTATTATGGGTACTAAACAACTGATATAAATACATTAACATATGTTTTTTTGGTAAATATATATAAATTATACATAAAGAAACACCCAAACTCCGAAACAAACATTTGTGGATCACACAAATATTTGGTCCAAACCGGGAATCGAACCCGAGACCTCTTGATCAGTAGCCGCATACGCTAACCACTAGACCAAGAAGGCACTAGACAACATTAGATATGGTCTAGATATATAACAATACTAAGTAATATGATACAACATTATAAATGTAAAAATCACAGAATAAAACGACTAAGTAGGTATGGGATTGAAAACTCAATTACAATTTTGAAGTTACTCGTTCATTTAAAGTTAAGACTAGAACGGAGAATTTACGAATGGTTCGTGAGAAAACGGTATCTTGGTTGTTCAGTCACTTGCTTTAGCTTAAAATTGCTGTATAAATTACCTCCCGTAAAGCTTCCCCAACATTCATTTCCTAGACGTGACTGAAGCGGCATATTGCCTACAACGGTGACTTTCACGCCATGGGCCGATCTGTTTTCATTCTCAACGTAAACTTTTTGAATCTGTTTTTATTGCGATTAAGTACATTCATATTTTACAAAACACTTGGCTACAATTTAACCTATTGTTAATTTTATATCTTAACAAATCACAATAAAACGCAGTAGATTTATATTATAAAATAACAGTACGTTTTATACCAACTAGACGTTGGCGGGCCTTGACTTCAAAGTTAATGTATTTGGGTTAAAGTGCAACATTCAATTACAAAACACACCAAATTTGACATAATTTAATTGAACACAACAAGTTTAATTATAAACAAATTTATTTAAATTTAGTGTATTCATTGATCATTAGGGCAATGTTTACTGTTATTGTGCAATGTTTTTATGAAAAAACGTAAAAAATCTTAGTCCTCCTAGATTTATAAGCTTGAACAAAGACAAGAACAAAGACTTATAAGCTTGTCTCAGTCGATTCTTAAACATTTTCTATCCATCAGTATGAATCACAATTACCTTTCTATTTGTTAAATGTTAATTATAATTGAAAACCATGAGTACTGCTGGGTATTTCATTTGCTTGATGCAATAACCTATGGACAGTTAATTGGGCAGAGAACTGTCCATAGATCCATGCATCTATAGGTATTAATTTATACTCTAAATGTTTTAATTTATTCCAATTATATATATTTTATTTAACATTTCTTATTATGTTTGTATATTATCCAAATAATAAATAACTTTAAAAGAAATCGTATACTGTTTGTAACGTACGTTAATTTCCACTGTAACAGGGATTTATTTCAACAGTTGGTTTTAAGAAAATATTTATTTATGGCAAGAATTTTGCATATTTGAAAGAATTACGAGTACAGAACAATTAACAGTTGTTGTCAAAATGTTGAAAATGCAGAATTCTTCGCATTATTTCATTATGTTTAGTACCAGCTACCTTTTCGGAGGAATAGCATTTTCGACATAATAGAAACATAGAAGGGAAAATTGAACAGACAAAAATATACCAACACAGGCGTTGAAGAGGCTATATAGCAACTTCACCAGAAATAATTGTTTAGTAAATTAAATAAAGGATTAATTGGGTGTATTGCAAGAGATTCAGTGATACTCCATGAAGACCATCTGAGAACCCCATATCATCATTATCAGCCTATCGCAGTATACTGCTGGACATGGGCCTCTCTCATTGCACACCACTCTGAATCAATTTGGGCTCCTTGCATACAGCTTCTTCCAGCCATCCTGTGCAAGTCGTCACTCCACCTGGTCTATGGGACTTCTACACTACGTTTGCAAAAACGCAGTCTCATCTCCAGAACTCTTCTAACCCAACGATCATCAGTTCTGCGGCTAATATGCCCAGCCCACTGCCATCGCATCCATTTCAGCCTGCTTATACGGTGGGCTATGTCGATGACATTACTTCTCTTCGCAAAACTCTAGAATATTATCCAAGCTTTATGTTCACCACAGAACCGACAGATAGTTGAAGAAACAAAAAAAAAATATATATTATTATACAAAATTTATTCCGCGTCTCCGGATGTTTATCAAGGTTATATGACATTCTGGGTCGGTGACAGAAAGTACCCTGATACCAAGTTAGGAATACCCGATATACACACCCAAGTAAAACAATTTATCACTGCATATTATAAAATAAAGTCCTCTGCCGCGTCGGTCTGTCTGTTCGCGATAAACTCAAAAATCACTTCAGCGATTTAAATGAAATTTTGTACCCAGATACTTTAAAGCCTGAGAAAGACATAGGCTATAGGTAATAAGGTTCAAAATGAAAATTAAAAGCAACCCGTTATAATATTATATCATGAGACATCGCATCGCTGTAGGATTTAAAACTAGGTAGAGCTGTACCTATCCATTACGATATTGCGGGATCTACTTTTCTGTGCACAAATGGAAACAATTTGGTGACAAGGAATTTACATGTCGTGGAAAGGCGATCTTAACCTTTTTTTTTATTTTTTTTATTTGTGGAAAATCATCATGGACCGTCACTCCACCGGGGGTTACGGCGGGGTGGTGTGTCGGACTTGAACCGACCAAAAACCACACAGTGTGCCCTCTACGCGCTTCTCCGTTTAGGAGGAGGAGAAGTCCAGGGCGGGATCTCCTTCTGAACTTCTCCAGCGCCTGCCCGCTCCTGATGCGGGCACCGTCTCGGTTTGACGACCCTCTCTTAGGCGGCGTCCGGCACACACCGACGCCGCGGCTGGCCACATAGTGCGGGTGGAGGGAAAACCCGTCCCGTCCACCCGCGGCCACACTCAAGGCGGCATGAGGTGCAGATGTTCGCGCCTCCGCGGCCCGAGTGGTCCGATTGGATGTCGTCCTCCCGGGCCTTCTCCGCCGAAGGCGATCTTAACCTAACCCAAGTTTACAATTAAAAGAGGATACTCAAGAACTATAGAAGAAAACTTAATATTTAAAAATATTAAGACCTTAAAATTATCACACTGCTTACAATTTTGCGCATTACTTTAGGTAGATTTACAATCCACTTTTATTTGCACAGTCATATATTGTATTATTTAATATTATTAAAGTAAAGCCGCTCAAAACAGAAACCGCTCTTGTGTTAAGTCTAGTTTCATACATTCTTGTGGCGTGGGTGTACGATACTGGTTTATTACGCAGATCGTAACTCTTCTAAATGGTTCCTAACTCGCAAGGAATATGGGCAATGAGCCGGGATGTATCTGTGTGGTAGGTCGAATTAAACACGGTTTTGTACAGTAAACCACTCGTGTGCATACTATGTCTTTCATGTCACAGTGTATTTTGATAAAATAGAGAGTTCTTGTTTCTGTTTATCGGTTGCAGTAAACTATTAGACAAATTGTTTAGTCTGTTTATTCTGAACAATATTTAAGACAACTATGAATTTGGTTGTTATCATAATCACTATACAATATATAAAAAGTTGCTCAGAGCCTGTGCTTTGCCGTGTTAACCAAATTGTTGACGGAGTGAAAAATATAAATAAACTGAATCGTGACATTTAGCCTAGTTATAAAATGCTAAAATAAGTCTTATAAAACATTGAAATTTTGATTTAGGTGTCCGTTTGCGAGTTATTCAAAGAGCATTTTTGCTAAAACAGAGCGTCCCTCTCCCCCTATTAAAGCTAAACGATTGGTTCGAAATTAATAAAAAAAAATATGATGGTAGTCCATGTGAAGAACTTTAAAGGAAAACTATAAATGGTTTATATGGCCTAACTTGTAAAATGTGCTAACTTCTGACCTTCTACAAAAAATAAAAATAAAAAAAAATAAAATAAAAATGTTTATTAGACACAAAAACAAGAATACATTCACAGTGCTTACATAAATTTTAGACGCTACACATTCTTTTTTCGTTTTAGGTACTCAGACTGTTTACCAAACTAGGCAGAGCCTGTATTTTGGTTGACAGTGTTCAGTCGTGGATTAAATAGTCACAGGTTTTCAAACAGTCGTGAATGTTGGTGCGGAGCAATCAAGATACATTTTTTAATTTATCTCCTAAAAGTATTGTTGCTAACTATTTATATATATATACTATTGTACAGTACACATCCTATAAGATTGTATAGTGAGTGAGTGTTGTGTCTGGAGAGGAATGTATGTTTAGTGAGAGTGAGTGTGGGAGGGTAAGTGTGTAGTTATAAGAACGTAGGATAATATTATTTATGCAGGAAGCAGTCACTATGTGATGTAGGTAAGCAAGTCTTCCGTCATTTGGTAGTTTAGTTGGTGCAACCAGGTACTTACTTTTTGTTTTACTTCATAACTATTTAGAGTGGCGATATAAATTTTTTTATTTATAAGATTATATATTTTGCAACTTAAGCTGTCGTATTGCCGTCTTGCAAATGATGTTTTGCAAGAAGCACCACCAACCACAGATCTTTTACTTCGCTTGTTTGGATCTGGACGGGGTAAGGAATAAAAATAAGGAAATAATAAGAAGACACACAAAATATATAAAATGAAATCACAATAATTACTGTACAAAACCTAGGCACCTTCATTTTTTTAATATAGGTACCTAATTCCAAACGTTATACTTTTATTAGACCTGTAAGAGCGTAATAGACAAGCGACCTCGACTTTATGTCGATCGAATCTTTATTTCACATTTCCCAATGTAACAAATAGTGCGTCAAAATCGTTCATATGAGTTTCAATACACAAGTACGTACTATGAGGTAAACATTTGAGTGAATTTATTACCGGAAAGGATTTATCGAACAGTTCTGAATGAATCTGAATGTTGTCGAAATGCCAGTGGCAGAAATATTTCGCAGTGTAAGTAGTTATGTATATGGTAGCGTGTGGTTAGAATCTCAAGAGTGCTTATCTTCACAATACTTTAACAAGCATTGCGCTTTTAAATACGCTTAATGTTGGATAAACATAACTTGCAAAAAAGGCTAAAGACAACGTTAATTATCGTATACTATTAACACACGTATACTATTATTAACTGAAATTCAAGGCTTAAAAGATTTTTAACAAGACTGTTTTATTGAATTTGTATCTTTTTTTTTCGACTCTATTGTAAAATGCTTAATTGTTTGACGGAATTTAAATATACTTTAAAACTTAGAAACAAATTAGTTTAATTTCATCTCTGGTGTTGTTTTTAGTTATATCTGTAAAGTATTATTTATTTAAATTTAAATATATTTTCCATAACTTTTTACGTAAACTTTTTAAATTATTTTGTAACAGGGGCTAGGGAGCCCTGTCAAGGGGGGATTATTAGTTTTTATAAAACTGCATTTATGTGAAAATTAAAATTTAAAGCTTCAAATATTTTCTAATACACTACTTTCTACTTGTAATATATAGTGCCTCAGTTACTCACAACTGTAGCACTCAAACAAAGGCTAAGCTTATGTTATAAATGCTCGCTATGATTGCCATAAAAATACAAAAAAAAAAAGCGCGCGCGCAGACGCTGTGTGTGTGTGTGTGCGTGTGCGTCTGCGTGTGCGTGTTCGTGTGCGTTTGCGTGTACGTGTACGTGTACGTGTGCCTGTGCGTGTGCGATTTTTGAAGTTTATATAATGTTTGTACACATGATTTTACCGTTATGTTTTAGGTTTGGGTTAAGCTCGCCTTTGTAAATGTAATCTCCTTGTAAATGTAATAAGAAAATGTGTGTACACTAAAGAATAAATAAATATACTCATTAAAAGTGCCTCAGTTTACGCATATGAAGGACCATAGGAGTACCTGTAGTGTAGTGTAATTCAAAATGGCATTTCATAATTATTATTAACTCTGAGATTCATCAATCATCATCATCATCAACAGCCTTTAACAGTCCACTGCTGGACATAGGCCTCTCCTTAGAAAGGAGGTTTGGAACTCTAAGATTGACATTCCAAAATTCATTTTGCCCGTAAAAAGTAAGGGTTTCGATGCATAACTATTTTAATACCGGTGTCCCGACTTCCGATCATAAGTCTCCGTAGTAGCGTACCAGGTGGTTTTTATTATGCTAAATGTTACAAGGTAAAGGCATGAAAATTTTAATCGATGAAGGGTACGTTGATAATTTGTCGCATAGCTCGTTCAATAAACAAGTAATTTATTTTGAAGAAATATTTACTGTTAATGTATTTGTATTAATAATAGGTATGTGATGTATTTTTGTATTATTGGTAGCTTGTAATTTTAGTAACTGATAAATATGTAAATGTTTTCATTTCGTAATAATATTATAGAAATATGCAGAGTATCTACTGCTAATGTTTTTTTATAGAATAAACATTTATATTGTTTTAACCTTCTATGAAAAATAGTGAAGGAAATTTTCGATTGTCATGTAGGTACTTTAATTTACAAGTCTTAATTTACAATGTCTGTGTAGTGACTGACGGATTAAGAATACAGTGTGGCACCACCCCTATTCAACCGCGGGTGTCGTAAAAGGCGACTAAAGGTAATCGCACACTTATCAGAGGCGAACGCGTCGAACTAGCCGAACGAAACGAATTTTAGAATTCTTTATATGAAATCTCATGAAACCTCGCACACTTACCCGCGTCGAATCGTCCGCATCTGGAAGATCCCTAGAAATCCTAGACGAATTCAGATGACGTCATAAAATTAGGCCAAAATCTCCTTTCTAAGGAGAGGCCTATATCCAGCAGTGGACTGTTAAAGGCTGTTGATGATGATGATGATGAATTTACAATTTAGTCTCTAACCAATAACTTTTATACTTATATTTGTTTATCACTGTAAACTGTTGTTTGGGCAATATATTGATGGAAATTATTAAATTATTATACTTCGAGTGTATTGTTAAGATGTATTGGACTTTTTGGCAACGATTAATTTGATAGTGTGCAACCAGGACCTTCACATGATTTTTTTGTAAGCAACATGCCTATAATAAAATAAAAACATCCTTGCCTAACAATGCTGTAGTTGCCCGTTCAGTACCCTAGTCCGTAAGAAGGTCTATTTACCGAGTCTGTCTCCCGACTCGGTAGGTAAGTAGTATCAAATAAAAAAGTATGAATGTACAAAGCCTAAAACACCTTATTTGGATCTCTTTGAAAATATTCATTCGTTTATTTTTACTTTCACGCCACATAGCTTTTGAATGATTACATATTTCAAAGAACGAACGCAATGTCTACGATCAGTAAGGAGGGATATAGATTGTAATGGATTACTAAAGTAGCCAACCGATTTTACTTATTCCAATCGTAAACTTAAATCGTTTGTTTAGTATTATGGCATTGTCTTTATGTCGCAGTAACGTAAACAATGCCTCGTAATAACTGTATTTTATGTTCTTTTGATGTGACATTTCATTGCCGACACGTGGTTAATGTGACTATTATCATGGAAAATATTGAAAAGAAAAATTGAATAGGAAAATATGGAAACAAAAATAAAGTCAATGGACTCAGTCTAGTCGAGTTAAAGAAAATAGTATCTGACTTCCTTTTGCTTATAAATGTGTAGATTATACAACCGTATAAATATCCCAGTTTGAACTACTAACCTATTGATAACACCATGACGGGAATTTTCATATTATCTTTGCATGAGTCACGTGTGGGATGTATCTAAATTAAAAGCACAGCTTGATAGTTTACATTTCTAAAAAAAAATTTGGTCATCTGCCGAAACTTCTAGTTCTCTATTGGACACCGTGAAAAGTTCTACGTGTTGTAAAAATATTAAAGTGGATGACTGCTGTTCCAAAACTTACTAGATTTTTAGTATTCATCAAAATATACATATTATACATGTATTGTATCTGTAGCTTACATTTTCTACATCCTACAATAGTGTCTCATTATGTTAAATTACACGGTTATGTTGTACAAACTCGAGGAAATTCCTGAGATAGCAAGTGCTTGAAGGCTTGGTGAATTTATGATATATAAATACAGGACTAAATTATAAATACATTTTGTGCGTTGTTCATAATTATGTTCCGTAGTAATATTAGGATAAACTTCTATTTACATCATAACAAAGACATAATACAGCACCTTCTATCGAAGATTTACCGAACTACGGAGTAACTAATATTGTATCGCGATATAAAGATTCTCCACCCGATTAGCATATATACAACTTTTCAATATTAGCATATACACAATAAAAAACAAATACAATATAAAATAAATGCGTTATACGCAT
Organism: Phragmatobia fuliginosa; assembly: GCA_932526445.1. Lineage (NCBI taxonomy): Eukaryota > Metazoa > Arthropoda > Insecta > Lepidoptera > Erebidae > Phragmatobia > Phragmatobia fuliginosa. The sequence goes on along the minus strand of OW052064.1, from coordinate 4,292,596 downwards.
TTATTACAACTGTTACTTCTAAACACTGCAATAGGGTAAATCACAATACGGTGTAACAAACACTTATGGGTAAGCACATCATGCTAGTTAAGTTGACTACCTTAATCGCAAATGTCTATTAATGTAACAAAGAAGAAAAAAAAGTTACAATTCATTCGAATTCACAATCGGTATTTATATAAATATATGTGGAATTTACATAATTATTCAAGAATACAAATTATCTATAAATAGACAAAAGTTCACTATTTGGAATTAAATTATCTATTTTTTTTAAAGACTTGATACATAATGTTTACTACTACTACTGACCGACGGACTTTCTGACAACAGCCAGTTTTAACCAACAGGTGCTGCTTAAAATTCCTCAATCTCTCCATAAAAGTATCCATTTCCATTGATGATCCCATCTTATAAATATTTTCTAGCTTCTCTTTTATGATACAAATTTCATTTAAATTATTTAATTTTAAAGTGCCTGTTGGATGACAAGAATTTTATCTCCTTTCACTGAAGTGGACCAAGCAAAATGTAGGTACTTATATAAGTTCTTTGCCATCCTTTTCAGGAGGAAGGGATCAAAACGTTACGTGTACCAATTAATAAAACGTATGGCACAATCTTGGGAAGTAACTAACTTTAACCGCCAATGTAATACGTTTAATTTACTTTCAACAAAGAAATAATAATTAGATATTCGTAGAATTTAGCCAAGTCTTGTTTTAATGTCTACTGGGTTTTATTCTAGCAACGTAAAAAGTGAAAATGATTTATTAATAAAACATGATTTATAAAGGGTGATCCATTTGCGATTATAAAAGCAGTTATGTCATCATCAGGGCCGTTTGAGTATTTATGCTTGCTGTGTTTATTAAATAACGCAAAACCGGCTGCGGTTTCTGTCTTCACAGACGAAATATTTCAACTAAATGTTTTAAGGTATAACTGTGTGTGTATATTTGTTTGAACGCTTGAACAACAATATTGTTAAAGCATCGAATATCAAAACTTAGATTTCAAAGAAAAACATCTGAAGATGATAATTATATTTCAAATGATAATATAATTTTATAGTCGTTGTTTCATGAGTGTTGACTATACTTATATTATGCCATTAATCCGAGTCTAAAAACAACCATCATGACAAAAAATCTTCGTAACTCCGAGAACACAGGATGTCAGAAAAGTTTAGATTGGATTTAATGATTAGTTATTCAAGCAGTAATAAAAACATAATGAAGGCTATGATTTAACTGCAATCAAAATGGAGGTTCTAGCTTTATTTTGAATTAAAATGGTTTATGTGTTACGTAACATTATATGGTTTTTTTAAGTCGTTAGAGTAGTATCTAACGCGTTTATAAATAATTAAAATAGTTCAAGCTTGAAACGCAGAATATTTACGGCTTAGAAATGCTAACTGCAAATTTTATACACTCGTATAAGATAACTCATAAAATCTACTATTTGTAATAATTTTAATGTAATTCTAAAATATCTGGAGTGTACAGTTTACGATAATGCTGTTCAAATTGGTTGTGTTTATTTAAAACAAAGAGAGTCTGATGTATTGACGTAATTGACAAACATTAGCTTTGTTTTAGTTATAGCTTTTGTAGTAATTAAATAATCATAAAAATTTAAATATTTTATAGTGTTAAACTGCACATTTTTCCTTTCTTTATTATTATTATATCAATACACATACTTAAATGAATTTATTAGTTAGCTTTTCTCATGTTTCCGCATCGGACCATTTCGGTCTATGTTGGATATCGAACTTCAAAAAGTAACTTCTTCAAGGTTTAATTTGTCTCTACACTGAAATTCATCCAAATCGCTTCAGCAGTTAAGCCGTGAAAGCGTAATAAACAGACTAAAGATTGAGATGTATATTAATATTCTTTACTAAATTTCTGCCGCGGTTCCGCCCCCTTGTATGACGGAAATCACGGTCATCATTTTTCTTGTTAACATGGCATCATATAAGAGTCAAAAAATTCCAAAACGGTTCAGTGAATCCAGAGATTACCCCCGACAACGTTATTAACTTACAAACTTTATCTGTTTACTAGTTGACCTAAACCGTCCCCGATCTGTGTCTTTTTATTTCCCAAATATTGTTTATAAAGTTTCCCATAAAAAGGTATATTACAATTTTTCAGAGACACTAATTAGTTTAAATTTTCAATAAATATTTCACACATATTTCTGAATTCCTCATTATTATTTGAGCTTACTAAAAAATTATAATGATAACCCTAGGTACGCATATTTTTAATAGAGCCTGTCTAGTTCTAGATAAAATATAATACGTACAAGTATCATCGTATTAGACCCTCTAGTTGTCTTTATGTAGCGAATAATATTCGTAATATACGGTGACTGAGTGCCTTATTGAGGTTTGTCGACGCTAACGCCGCTAGGGTGCGAACATGTCTATGTATGTTACTATTATAAAATTTGGGGTACTAGTTATACAACGAGGTCAAGTTAGGGGTGAAGCTCATATATTATCATACGTTTCATACGGTAGAACTGCGCTGTTAATATTTGAAGTATCTTTGCGACCGACTTTTGCTCAGTTACTACTATTTATTGTTTATCAATGCCATCTTTTCTCTCGGGTTACTGTAGCTTTGCTGTACAGAAGAACCAACCAACTACTGAAAGAGTAGTGTAGATGTCAATGCTTTCGAGTAATCCGAAAGAACACGCACGATAACTCGAAAACTCGCGTTTTTCTAAACATAAGACTTTTCTAGTTTGATTTTTTACCCCCCAAAACACATAAATACGAAGGAAACGAAATCGTTAGAGCCGTTTCTGAGTTGCCGAGGTCACAAAAATATAAATATTATATAGCTATACAAGAATTGCTTGTTTAAAGTTTGAATTATAAATGCAGATATTTGAAGCCACCCTAATAGAGCGAGACGTTGAGTGAGTGAAGTGTGTTATAATTAAAGTTCACAAAATGTTGTGAAACTTACACGGGGCGTTTGTTTAATGACTGTAGCACAAACAATTATTAACTATTTTGGTTACTTTTGCTTAAATATTAAGTATACATCTGAATTAAATGTAAACAATTTTGGTATAGGTATTAAGACCTATATACAGTCAGACAATAAATATGTTTGGCTTAATATTCATTTCCAATTAATGATCGGGTCCGACCTGTATTTTTTTTTGTTATGTAATTGGTATATAAAGTTTAATTTTCTTGAGGTTTAATACACCTACACACAAAAACACCGAACACAAACACACACCGAACCGAATAAAAACGTTGTTACGAATCTTAAGAATGAGTTGTTTAAGTATTTTTTCCCAAATGTTGGATGGGGTCGATGCGGTTGAAATTTACTTTTTTACGCTGAGCGACTGCCTACAGAACTCTAAAATTCAATTACTTGAACATCAATACCTATTTTAATCAAATCTAACTAGTCATAATCGAAGCTAAAAAAGTACAATCACTATACAAAGTGAGCTTAAGAGCTCTTGAGATTGCAAGTAGGTAAAACAGTGGATGTAGTTTTATTTATAATCTTTTAGTTTTTATCTAACAACATTCAACAAAATAACATTAAACGGCAAAGATTAAACGGTATGGTTAAAAAGTTGAAAAAGTATTTACAGCTATACATTTCAGAACTAAAAAGTATTCATTTCAGAAATAAAAAGCATTCATTTCAGAAATAAAAAAATTGCCGACTTACGTTTTAGATAATTTAGATGCATCGTAACTTGCAGACACGTACGTACCGGGTTGTCGATTTTTGCCAGGTGCCTCTTAGTTTACATGCATCGTCAATGAAAACGCACATTCGTCAGCACACTCTGCACGTGGGAAATCAAAGCTTTAGCATAAATAAGGCGGTTCGACCTAAGTGACACCATTACCTACTTCACAGAATACGGGTTTTATACCCGTATTCTTTCATTTCTTTACAGAGAATTAGTGAGGTTACCCGAGTTCAAATCCTCCACCCCTCTCACTGAGGGGCTACGGCGTAAGTATGAGTTCAAAAAAGAGACGATTTCATCGATACTTCGAACGATAAAGCTGCTTTTCCAAAAAACTGTATATTTCTACACGAATACGAATATTTTAAAAGATATCATCCTAATAAAAGAATCTTGAAGACGAATATATTTAGCTTAAAAATACTTCATCATCATCATTAACAGTCTTTAACACGCCACTGCTTGACATAGGCCTCTCCTTAGAAGGAGGTTTTGGCCTACTATACCAGGCTGGCCAGACGGGTTGGTATAGGGTTGGTTTCAAGTTTTCCTTCTCTTTGCATTGATGTTGTCATGCGTAATTTATCTCTTAGTCGCCTTTTACGACACCCGTGGGATGAAAAGGGGTGGTGACACTCTGTATTCTCAATACTTGACATAGTTTAATTTGAAAGCTATTGAAATTACTTACACCAAGTTTAAAAAGTGTACTAAGTAGTTAAATCTGTTTTTTTTTTAATTTTGGCCGGCAAGAAAAGAGCTTTTTGGCCAGCAACGCACTTAGGTTTCTATGTATGTGCAGCGCTAGTCACCTATTAACAGGTGAAACCTGTATTGTTTTGAAGTTCTATAGCATTAAAACACTTGTGTTAATAATGATTGTCTAATGATAGCCATCACAGGCCAGCCAACCGGAAAAGAGTCACCATAGCGTCTTTTGGCGTCAGTTTTTGCAGAGGACGTCTTCACACATACACATTTAAGACATACATTCAAAAACAATTGCCAGTTACTACGAATTCACATAAAACAATTAAAACAGAACATAAGCAATCAAAATTTCACTCAAGATAAACACATTTTGTGTCATAACACTGTAATGCATAGGCCCATTTGGGCTTACGCTTTTTTTTTACCGAGAGGACACCTGCGTATAGTGGCTATACGCAGGTGTCCTCTCTGTGTTGCTCTCCCTATCGTGTTGCTCTGCGGCTGATGACGAAAGTGATTTTTGTATTAATTGCCGTGGCTTAATCTCATGATTTCTTTCCTCAATGACGAAGAGTTTTTTAGTCTGCTATTGAATTTGTAAATAAAATTAATAAATATTTCGGATAACTTCGACAAAACGCCACCAAGTCCATTATGGTAGAAGTAGATGATAATCTCAGATATGATCCGTCTAACAAATTGATATTAGAGTTGATAAACTATCTCCGTGGATGTGTATCCTTTAATCTTTATTGATCGATACCTACGACTATATGCTGGTGTTCTAATGTAGATCCTTTTAGTTACAAGGCAACGGCTTAGGCTAGTTACAGCGAATTGTTAGAGGTTGTATGTAACAGAACCATTATATATGTGTATGAATATAATATGGCCGTAAAATTACTTTAGGATTATATACTTTAATGTTATTGGTATACATTTACGGTGATCGTGAGACACTGGCTACAAACGTTGAACTAAAACACAATGGAAGAACAACTACAAAGAATAGGGTAATAAAGTATTTTCCAGATTTCAAATTGTGGCCACACCTATATCACCCAAAACATGTATCTACTAATTCCCGTATATAATACGTACATTACAGTCACAACACACAAATACACACATAACAATGAAATTACACTTTAACACAAATCACACTTAGGACACATATTAGGATAGATAAAACATCCTGTCAGCTATTACATTGAAAGGATCATACGTGGTACTGTCTCCTTATCAACTACATGTGAACTCTCGCGTACGAACGCTTAAAGAGTATTTGTGCGATGAGCGGCGCTACTAAACGCAACGCAACGGGCAGTACAGGGCCCTATAGTGATACACTAATTCAATTTAATGATATGTAAATCGATAGGAAACCTATTTAACTTCAATAAATGGATGGTATCCAAAACAATATGGCTTTAGACCGAAATCAAGTACACTTTCTGCAACAGTAGATTTAACAACTGAAATAAAAAATGTATAGATGAAAAAAGATAGGGTTACGCATTTTCATCGATTTAAAGAGAGCATTTCATACGTTCAGTCATCACATCTTAATTCTATAGGTATTTTTAGGTAAGGCACATCAAATTTTCCATATATACCTCGCAGGTAGCTATTCTATTGTGAAAATAGGAGAACAGTTAAGCTCTCTATATTCTATTAGCAACGGAGGCTAGCAAAGGCTCCATTTAAGGGCCTTGTTTTTTTAAATCTATTAAACAATGGAAGTAAATTCAATTTTAAAGGCGATATTTCTCTCTTTGCTAATGATACTAGCCTATTTTATTTTGCTGATAATATTGATTTAATTGCTGAAGACGACCATAGTGATCTTGGTGTTATTAATGCCTGGTTCAGTTCAAATCTCTTGACTATCAACACCGATAAAACCCATTATAAAATATTTGCAGCTAAAAATAAAATCCATAATGAAGACGTTATTCTAAAAGTTAACAAAGTATGTATAAGTAAATCAGGGCAAGAAGAATATTTAGGACTACTTTTAGAGAAAAATTTGACATGGAAACCGCATATTGAAAAAGTTAAGTCAAAGTTTACATCTTTAACAGGTACCTGCGAGTATGGTTTGGTGTTTGTCACGTAAAGTTCGTTATACTACGGTAAAAAACACATAGATTATCTTAACGAGATTTGGGTTTCGGTGGCTAAAATAAACCGTCATTCGCTACAAGTAGCACAGATTTTACATTCGGCAGAACTCTATATAAGAAGTTAAAGTAATGAATATTAATGACAAATACAATAAAATATTAACAAAATATACATACTTATATCTCATTTCAATTAAGAAGTGAAGACAATCAATTAAGGCGACTCAGGCACGATAATATTTAGTACAACGCCCCCCTAGAACTGTGGCAAAACCAATATAACCCATGCGAGTGCGCAACTATATAACAATTATTTTACCAAACTCTATTAACAAAATAGGAAATTTTAATATATTTAAAAAATATTAGAAGCCGACCTACTAAACAAAAATAATTAAGTACAAATTAATTATATGTAGGAATAATAAATACCATTGAAAGAAGAAAACATTGTGTTAGAAAAGAATACCTATTTATTTTTAATATATGTTCATCATCATCATCATCATCAGCCTATCTCAGTCCACTGCTGGACTTAGGCCTCTCCCATTGCACACCACTTTGATCGATTTTGGGCTTCTCGCATCCAGCTCCTGCCAGCCATCTTGCGCAAATCATCACTCCACCTGGCCTGTGGGCGTCCTATACTACGTTTGCCGTGACGCGGTCTCCACTCCAGAACTCTTCTACCCCAACGGTCATCAGTTCTGCGGCTAATATGGCCAGCCCGCTGCCACTTCAGCTGGCATATATGTTCAAAAATAGTAAAAAAAAAAACTAAAATTAGGCACTTAATTGTTTAATATAATACTAAATTTATTAACGTATCTAGTGAATTGCTATCTTTGTGTTTTGTGCATTCTATTTGGTCTAATGTAGGTGGGATAAAAATAGCGTACAGCCATTTCAGAGATTATCCGAAACAAAAAGACAGTCAGACAGAGGGACGGACAGACGCATATTGTTTTTTAAAATTACTCTCTAGGTTAAGTATAGTTCAAATAATAATTTTATTTTATTACAAAAAGAGGTTCATCAATAAAGTTTATTGAATAAAAAATTCTTCGGTTTTGATGATTTTACAAACTGAACAAATTACAAACAATACAATCATAATAAATATGTCATAGCATCACAAACCGCTTGTGTGTGGAAAGTTGATTATACCAAGAGGATATGTCACTGTAAGCCCGGGGCTATGATAAGATTTGAATGTCTGTAGCCCTTTTACGTAGGCCAGAGCGTTTGATGAATTATGAAGGAGATCGAAAATCGAAAGCTATTTTCCTTAAATTTTCAGTTAATATATAAAAAAACTCTATTGCAAGTTATTAATAAAAGACGGTTCTTATTGCCGGAGCATCGGTTTTTTCTGTACAAGATTCAGATTCGTTTTTGTCCAGAGAGATGTTTTCATCTCTGCGAAGTATCTGCTTGACGTTCTCTATCGGTTGCGTTATATGTATTAGTGATCTCGGAAACAGCTCTAACAATTTTGCTGAAATTTGATATTTGGCGGTTTTCGGGGTCGAAAATCGATCTTGATTAGTCTTATGTCTGGTAAAACGCAAGTTTTCATGCCTTTTTATTTCATATTACTCATATCGTCGCTTGCGACATCTATACTATTCTTTCAGTAACAGTTCAACATAGCAGTATAGATGGTGTTCTTAAAGTCAATATTTGTATTAAGGGGGGAAAAAAAAGTTAAACACAAACACTTAACATTAAACGAATCTGGTTTCATAGTTAACCTAATGTCGAAATAAATGTATGTTTTACATTAACATTTACATAAATATTTAAAAAATATCTAGACAAAAGAACATTGGAGAAAAAAGGATTTTATACGCGTACGACGAAGTATATGGCTATCAATTTTGAAACTGATGATAGTAGTAATAGTAGTAGTAGATAGTAACTAGATAGTAACTTTTGTTTTTAAATTTTACTTTTCAAGAAAACACAAAAATGTTTTTAACGTTTCCAATGTACTAGTGAACATAAAATTAATTGAGAACATAAACATAATAATAACATAATAACTGTAATAAATAAATAATGGTTAACACGGTAACGATTCAGAGAACTATAAAATAAAGTTTTTATGAAGTGAATTGGAATAACGTGTCGTAACACTTGTAACCATAACCTGTTTAAACTTTATGAGTTTATTTTGGTTATATTTGGTTACTAAATACAGACAGATATGTGTATATTTCGACGGTGAAAAACGTTTTTGCTGTAAGCCGCAATACATACAATTTTCAGGAAAGACAATAAACTATTAAATTTGAAAAAAAAATATTACTTACAAACATGATGGACTGCCTTGTTGGTCTAGTGGTTAGCGTATGCGGCTGCTGATCAAGAGGTCTCGGATTCGATTCCCGGGTCAGACCAAATATTTGTGTGATCCACAAATATTTGTTTCGGAGTCTGGGTGTTTTTCTATGTATAATATGTATGTATTTACAAAAAAAAAGTATGTTTATGTATTTATATCAGTTGTTTAGTACCCATAACACAAGCTCTGCTTACTTTGGGACTAGATGATGTTGTGTGTAAGATGTCCAACATATTTATTTATTTTATTTATTTATTTTATGATTTTTAAAAGTGTTTTTATTTTTTCTTGTGTTACATGTCACGTATAAAGATATAATTCTAAGTCAATTAAAAGCAGTGGTATTGTGGCTTACAGATATCAAGTTTTATTTCACAAACCTATAGAATTCTGCAACCATGAAGAATTTTCTATGGCAACTAGATGTTTCTATTACGTTTAGAAGTTTTAATTGCTGTTAATTTTTTAATATATTTTTAAGTAAAACTAAATTGCTGACCGTGAGAATGGCGTAAGCGACAAATGCATCAAAAATACTGTTTTTGATGCTTTTGTGGTCATTAGTTCAGTAATTTTTTGTGGTGACATAAATGACAATTGCCGCCAAACGAACTTACGATTACAGATGCGACCCGGGCATCAGTCCGCATCCCACTCGCCACACTTTAATGGGTCCTCGATGTAGGTACTAGTAGTTTGATAAATAAAGTGGCGTTTGTGAGCCCTGAACCATTTTTGGCTGTTAAAGCGCGCTCAATGAATGTTACATCAGCCTAATCTAACAAGAATTGCTCCTTTAAAGTAGATAATTTGATAACACTACGGCGCACGTCAGCCAAGTGTCTTTAGTTTGGTAATTACGTTTCAATATATGAATGTCTGTTATGGCTCCATACATAATACATTTATGTAGACATCAAAACAGAATAAGTATGTAACTTAAATATATAATTATTAATGTAATGTCGGGTCATGAATAATGGAAGAAAATAGTCGATAATGTAGTAAATAAAGAAAGACAAATTTTCTAGTTCTCTACAAAATTTGACTTTCTTTATTTAAATACGTAAGAATGTAATGTTGTTGTGAATGTTAAGTGTGAAAAGGTTTATTTGCATTTTGTTTTGTATTAATTATATCAATCAATGTCACTCAGTACGTCAACTAAGTTTTAAGTTGAAACGTGTGTATATGAATTTTCTAGAAGCTAACCAATCATTAATGATATATAGCTTTTTGTGTGTAGTGCTATTTTTTATTTGGTATGTAGTCGTTAGTTAAATACAAGCTATTAGTTTTAACTTTGTCTTTGAAAATTAAAATCGCGGATAAAGTGAGACTGCTGGTTTTAATCAGCACGCTTTCAATTAGATCAACTCAAGATGTAATCAGATTCCAATGCTTTACTACAATAAAAATAGTTATTTTAGTAATGTTAAACTGTTAAACCGTTTTGACTACTTGAAAAGAATAGTTTTTGGGGAAAGTTTAATTTTAGTTAATATGTTATGAACTAAAATTTATACAGAATTTTTTATATTATTAATATTTATTTGTTTTAAATATATTAATACTTAAAAATAGGTTTACAGTACACTATAGTATTATACTAAAATCCTTTCGCCTGCCAATTGTTGGCTTCTCCCACCGAAGAAAAATTGTTTTTTTCTTCTGATTTGTTTATATTCCTTTCATTGCTAAAGATTTAAGACTACTTATCACTATTACATAGAACTACTATAAATTTATGTAAATAAAATAAGTATTTCTGACATCTGACACACAACATACTTTTTTTGTAAATAGATTCATTCATTATACATAGAAAACACCCAAACTCCGAAACAAATACTTGCATATCAGACAAACATTAAGTCCGACCCGAGACCTGTTGGTCAGCAGCCGCATATGTCAACCACTAGACCAACAAGGCAGTCGTAGATGTACCAGTATACCTACTGCTGTATAATCAATGTTTTTCTAGGCCTCGCTGACAGCACCTTGTACTAATGGATTCTTAAGGATTACTATAGTAATACACAAACCAACCATTTTGATATTTTAGTAAAATAAAAATACATGTTTGAGAATCACCTGGACACTGGCATTAAGCGAGACTGACTTATGCGTTTAACAAGAATATAATATATGGAGTCTATCTCCAAAGTGACAGAGTAAAAAAAATCTTGTTTCTGTATTACAGGTGATGTGTAATAATAAATCGCCAACCACTATTATTATCTAGGTGAATCCCACAAAACTCTAAGGTTTTATAATATACGGTTTTAATAAGTTGGATCTTGCATTTGATAACATACACAAAATATTTTGTTTCATGTCTTTTAATAAAACGGTGATTGAAAAGGTTTACATAATTTCATGTTTTCTTGCAAGTTCATTATCTGGCCATACCAAAATACTGTTACAATAATTATGAACGAAGTTATGAACAGAAGTACATACATACATCTCAAGCCCATTAAACAAAACAACAAGATTCCATTTTTTATATGAGCGCCCCTTTAAATATTTATTTAATTCTGTTTTTTAGTATTACTTTTTTGGCGGCAACAGAATTACGTCTTCTCTGTGAAAATTTTAATGGTTCATGACATACAGCCTGGTGACAGACGACGGACAGCGGAGTCTTAGTAATAGGGTCCCGTTTTACGCTTTGATTACGGAACACTTAAAAATAATGTTTTCAGTTACAATATACGAGGATTGATTTGTATGGAAAATACAATTCAGTAATGACAGTTCAATAATGAGTTCCAGGTCAATAAAAATTAATAAAGCAAACAATTTTTTTATTAACATTAATAAATGACGTATAACATTGTTCTTGAAGATTACGAGGTTACGAGATTTTTGAGTCTATTTTATCAGTCTCATTTACTACTCCAGTTATGTAAAACAAAATACGGTATGCCACAGGGTTTAATTCTAGGCCCCCTACTTTTCCTAATTTACATAAATACCGTATGCAAAATCAAGCCTAACCTAACGGGGGATATGAGTTTCTTTAGGTAAGATTGACCTCAACTCCATTCAGACTGCCCAAAAAATTACTCAAAGTTCTTTTCAATTATGATTATTTGTAGGTAGTAGAGCGACGCTGATTTCAACACGAATGGGCCGGCTCGACCGGGGCATTACCACCCTCACACAGAAGGCCATCCTAATCTTGCTGTCGTATTTCGTTGGTGAGTGTGAGAGCGGAGGCCCAATCATTCTGCATCATTCTCCTGGCTTCCAGAGGCTGGGAGAATGATGCCGAAATATCCAACCAGGCCGCCATGGTATGGTTCACTATAGTGCTTTGCTTACCCTCATAATGCGGATGGTGATCCCTACTCCTGGATACTCATGCTTTCCATCAGGCAGAGTAAATTAATGTAAAATAAATATGTACATTTAGTACATGTATATTGATTTTATATACACAATTTCTAAAAAGATGAAAAACTCTGAAAAGGTTATTGCGAAGAGCGAATAATAAACGTCTATTACCTAGAAAAAAAAGCGGCCAAGTGCGAGTCGGACTCGCCCATGAAGGGTTCCGTATCAGCAAGTAACATCATATAAAAGTTCTTGTAGTTCGTTGTAACTTTCATCGATGTTTTTATACTAGTGTATAGATTGGATGAAAGGTAAATTGCGTGTTACGGTTTATGACGTATTAAAAAAAAAACTACTTACTAGATCTTCTTCAAAACAATTTTCGTTGGTAGTTTGTACGGTAATGTACAACATATATTTTTTTAGTTTTATCACTCTCTTATTTTAGAAGTTACAGGGGGGAGGGCACACACATTTTTCCACTTTGGAAGTGTCTCTCGCGCAAACTATTCAGTTTAGAATAAAATGATATTAGAAACCTCAACATCATTTTTGAACACCTATCCATAAATACTCCATACGTATATGTTTGATGAAAAAAAAATTTTTGAGTTTCAGTTCCAAGTATGGGGACCCCCAAAATGTATTGTTTTTTTTCTATTTTTATGTAAAAATCTTAATGCGGTTCACAGAATACATCGACTGACCAAATTTCAACAGTATAGCTCTTATAGTTTCGGAAAAAATTGGCTGTGACATACGGACGGACAGACAGACAGACAGACTTGACCGTTTTTTGCCATTTGGCTACGGAACCCTAAAAAATGGAAATAAGAACATTAAGTACAAGGGTGCTAAGATGTACATATAATGAAATACCAACTAATATCAACGAGTAGCAAAGCCATTTAAACTTTCAAAAATTCACTTAAGGCACTATACTAAAAACATATATCAATAATTAAACATTAAACAAATGCACTGGTCCGTAAATAAGTAAATGGCAGATAAAGGTTAAAAAAATATGCGTTATTAAGACGAATTTGACCTGAATTTTTGGAATTAACGTTAAATTCGTCTACACTTTCCATCAAGTGAAATGGAAGACAAACGCCTATTCCGTTACAACAATATAAAAAAAAGCGGCCAAGTGCGAGTCGGACTCGCCCATGAAGGGTTCCGTATTAGCAAGTAATATCATATAAAAGTTCTTGTAGTTCGTTGTAACTTAGATCGATGTTTTTACGACTGCCTCGTTGGTCTAGTGGTTAGCGTATGCGGCTGCTGATCAAGAGGTCTCGGGTTCGATTCCCGGGTTGGACACAAATATTATTTGTGTGATTCACTAATATTTGTTTCGGAGTCTGGGTGTTTTCTATGTATAATATGTATGTATTTACAAAAAAAAAGTATGTTTATGTATTTATATCAGTTGTCTAGTACCCATAACACAAGCTCTGCTTAGCTTGGGACTAGAAGATGTTGTGTGTTAGATGTCCAAAAATATTTATTTATTTATTATTATTATTATTATTATTTTATACGACTGTATTGATTGAATTAAAGGTAAATTGCGCTTTACGATTTATGAAGTATTAAAAAAAAACTACCTACTAGATCTCGTTCAAAACAATTTTCGTTGGTAGTTTGTACGGTAATGTACAACATATATTTTTTTAGTTTTATCACTCTCTTATTTTAGAAGTTACAGGGGGGAGGGCACACACATTTTTCCACTTTGGAAGTGTCTCTCGCGCAAACTATTCAGTTTAGAATAAAATGATATTAGAAACCTCAACATCATTTTTGAACACCTATCCATAGATACCCCACACAAATGGGTTTGATGAAAAAAAATTTTTTGAGTTTCAGTTCCAAGTATGGGGACCCCCAAAATGTATTGTTTTTTTTCTATTTTTATGTAAAAACCTTAATGCGGTTCACAGAATACATCGACTGACCAAATTTCAACAGTACAGCTCTTATAGTTTCGGAAAAAATTGGCTGTGACATACGGACGAACAGACAGACAGACAGACTTGACGAATCTATAAGGGTTCCGTTTTTTGCCATTTGGCTACGGAACCCTAAAAACTTAGATGTATTTTAAAATACAGAAACAATCGAATATTAGCTTTAGAAACATACGCGCTATGTTACATTTTATATAATGTTACTAGCTGATGCCCGCGGCTCCGCTTGCGTCAATCAAATCAAATCAAAATCCATATCGGTTCAGCCGTTTCGGAGGAGTATGGGAACAAACATTGTGACACGAGAATTTTATATATAAGATATAATTGTAACTAAACTTACACACTTTTTATGAAAATTTGTTTGAATTATGGTTTGTTTTACCATTTAGCTTCGAAACCTAGTGTTCTGGTGCAATCTCAATCGGCTTATGTCAGCTGAAGGTTTGCCACTTTAGATTCGTCTATCTTCATCGGTGAGAAGAGTAAATGTGCCCTGTGTTTGACCTCTTGAACCACCTTTCTTCTTTGAGAAATTATATTTTACGAATTATTCATTCAACATCAACAACATAGATCAATTAGCAATTATTCACGAATATGTCTTATGCCATTCTTTCAAAAAGTTCAAGTTACATAAAAACCTTTACTCTATTATTTTTTTTGCATTAAAACTGTAATTTCTAATCGCAAGTTTTTAGATCTAGCGGCTCAGGTTCCGCGTTAAAGCATCAGGCAGTCAGTGCAAGTAATGTTAAATGTTTAGAGTAGTCTTCCCGTGAGTCGAAAAGCTCGTTAAGCTGTCGGTTCGGACTGTCATGAACATCTATGGCAATCGTTGTTCGGAAGTTAGATTTAGATACCTACCACAAATATATTAACAACCAGTGCAACAACTCAAGGTTGCGTAGTTCCGACGTCAGTCGCTCCTTAAAAAAACTGATATTCCGTTAAAATTGGTGGAACTAGATGTCAAAAGAAGCAGTACCCACGTACCGTCTAGTAACCTGTCGTTAGATCCCGAAATTAAAGAGTTAAATTTACTAATATATAAACAAACCTATCTTAGAAATTTACTTAGAGAAATAGACTTATGGTGGTTTTAGTTTCACTAACACCATTGGTAGGCATATTCCAGGTGTGAAACACTTCTTTATTCACAAGTTTATTCGGTGTCGGCTACTAGTTCAATCGGTTTTGCAAGAATGCAACCCTGAGGGAGAATTGAAATTCCAAGGTTGAACTACCTGAACACTGAAAGTTTTTATTTTTATCAAGCAGTTTTAATAACAAATGTCATAAACCAAGCACGTGTCAGAGTTTCCCAAGTCATATGGATATGATAGATACAATTGCAAAAGTATAATACTACTTGTCAAATGCAGACGATGGCCAAAACGTAATAGGAAATGTCGCCATCATTGTTGGTGAATATATCTACTTATTGTTTTTCTTTGTGATGTCTGTAGTTTCTATCCGGCCTGCATGTCTGATTGATGATTAAAAGTGACATGATATAATGATAACTTTTTAATATGTAAAATTTTCTACACAGTAAAACATCTCATAAATCTTAATTTTGAAGTTATAATTTTTCAGAAAAAGTTATATTATAGAAAAAGATCGGTGTTAAACACCTTTACTCTTTGTTTCAAACAATACCTACTCAAGTATACCTAAATCACTGAAGAGTTACAAACATTTGAACAAACAAATATTTGAAGTCAGAAAATAAACGTAGCTGCAGACGACCCAGTAGATTGAGTAATTGGTACATGAGAGCTATAAAGGTGAAACAAGTGCACTATTGAAATTATATTTTCACAAATTTGTATACGTATAATTCAAAAGCAAGTTGTAAGAGTAAGAGTTAGAAAACAACCAAGTGTTTTGAGTACAGTCATTCTATTGTTTAATTAGATAATATTTTGTTTTGATATGTTTGAGTCACGTGACTGAGTGACATTAGCCAATGAAACCAGAAGATAGAGAAATGGAGTAGAGAATTGAATAGAAAACAAAAAACCTTTGCAACTTATCTAGGGGGGCAGCCCACTTGGTTAACATGTAAGTGTTTTGCTTCTGGTTCACTCTGTTTCTACAATCACTGACTCTATGTTCTTGTATTAATTAGGTACTATTTTGTTTGACCACGTGAATTAGAAAGAGACTTCATTCCCATACACTTGTCAGTTTTCTATGTCGAATGTCAAAATAGCTAGACTATTAAGATGTTTATTGAAATGTCCGGTAATACACCCAATCTCACTATGTTTTTTAAAATTAAAAATATAATATAGCAATCACAATAGAGTAAAACTAAAATAAAACTTAAATACTGCAAGCGGTCAGTCCTTCTGGATGTTTATGCTCCGCCGCCGCCGTCCGCTCACGCTATATATACAAGTATATCCGAAACAGGTCCGAATCACAATACTGTTAGATAATATTACCGTGGCCTTATAGTGAGCACAGATTGATTGGATTGTTTAGTGAACACTATCTATATAGACTGGCGTGCTTTGCAGAAAAGCCTTATCTTTTTTATATAGATGTTAGGTCAGATAGAGAAAAGGTCACTGAAGAGTAACATGACCGAAAAGTGGGCTCAGTTGACATAGGTATTAATATATTTTTCAGCTTTATATTATTTATGTTGTTTAAGTCCATATTATAAATAAATCCTTTCTAGTCTATACAAATAAAATTGGAGTGTCTGTATGTCTTTTGTTCCGGCTAACCTCTGGAACAACTGGTGACTTTCACTGGTAGAATGCAGATGACATAAGAAGTAACTTAAGTAACACCGCCAAACTATCATACTCCTGACTGTAAGAATATTTTGTCAGGAAAACCCAACAACGCTTTTGGTCCGAGCCCAATGATGCAGTTGCATATCACTAGGCTGCTGTAATGAGGGTCACTATGCTTGTCTGCATTCACAATAAGGATGGTGATCCCTACTCCTGGATTCTGCTCATGCTTTCCGAGAATCCGAGAACTCTGGAGGCGAGTTTCATCGTTATCTGGTAGAAAAGGCACGTTGATTTTAACACGAATGGGCCCGCTCGATCATGGCAGTACTATCTTCACAGAGAAGACCAACTTAAAATAACAGCATTCCTGATGCCGTGTAACATTGGTGAGTGTGAGACTGGAGGCCCAATCATTCTGCATTATATGATGCAGAAACACCTCACTAAGCCGCCATGGTGTGGGTCGCCAGGCGTCCTACATTGTATACACTCTCAATGAGGTTGGTAGCCCCAACTCCTGGATTCTACATATGCTTTATATCCTGCAAAGTAGAGTCACTTTGGTAGGCTCCATTATGAAAAAGAAGGGTTTACCTTTCAATAAACTAGCACTAAAATATTTATTTTAAGGAAATGTAAGGTAAAAGATGTTTGGTTATGCTTGCAACATTTTCTAAATTGTAGCTTCTTCAACTAGTTATTAATAATAAAAAAAGTTACAGAGAATAAGACAAGTTGCGGAATATTACTATTGTTGAAACAAATTTTAACAATGGAGTATTTTTTCTCGTTGCTTTTAAGTGTACTTTTGAATTTTAATCTATCTCAAAGTTAGATTCTCTTTGTAACAAATTCTATTTAATTGTTGAGAAAACAACCTCAAAACTCGTAGTTATTATTATATCTCATTTTATAGGTTTTCATTAACATTTATGCCATGGGAGCTTTTTTTGCCTCCATATAAAAGGTTTTAATTACAATCGTAATTAAAACAATTGTATACCTAAGATTACATGTTGTTATTACCTACAGTTATAATTATTGAACATCAATTAATAGTTTACGACTTAGCTTCAGTTTGTGCTTCTACAATCAATGTAAATAGCTATCAATATTGTTTTGCGGTTCCAGAAACTCATGGATAACGTCTCTATTGAGCCATTCTTGAGCTCATTTGGAAATGGAACTCATTATGATTTTGCGTTTCACTGCTTTTGTATATATCAGCTGTGGATGTTCGACCGAAAAGGTCATCCACCTGATGTTTTTTTGGGTAAACGAATCTACATAGAATTCGTAACAAATATATTGATAGCAGAACATATTATAGTGAAAGCTTTACAAATACCGATACCCTTTGTATTGTGGGTGTATTGACCCTATACAACTATTAGGGGTTAAAGTATGAAATTGCCGATTTGTCCAAAAAAATTGAAATTCGTTATTTTTTTCATTTCAAACTTTTATTTAATCAAAATATCTACCATTACTATCTATATATTGCTGCCATCTAATAGAAAGGTAATTTATGCCTTTGCTTTAGAACTCTACTGATCTAGATTCTACAAACTGCGTGAAGGCATTTTGTACTGCTTCCTGGGAAGGAAACTTTTTATCACGTATAAAATTGTCTAAATAACAAAAAAAATGGTAGTCCGTTGGAGCAAGGTCTGGCGAATGCGGAGGATGACGAATGGCTTCTAATTGCAGTTCCTTTAGAGTAAAACGGTTTGTCGTGCTGTATGAGGTCGGAACTCGTATTCATAAATCACTCGATACTCGAGATTCGATAGATAATCGTAAAGTAAAGACGTAACTTTGTGAATCTTAAAATTAAAATTAACTTTTATTTGTAATTAAATTAGTTATAAGTCTTTATTGTAGTTCTTAGTGATAATTAATATCTAATAATAAGTGTCAATTGTTAAAATCTGTGTGTAAAGTGAGTCATCTTCGAAAAACAAACTAACTTGCCGGTCATCCCTGCTGCCAACGGATGAATTTGAAAAGTTCATCATTAAAATCTGGGGAGTATTTGACTTATTTGATACTAACTAATACTCCACAAGCACATAAACACATGTCTCATCTGTGCATGAGCTTCTTTATTTACTCATTGGCACAGTTTTATCTCTTTCTGCTTGACAAATTGTGGAAGTAGAATTGAAGACTGAAAACAATTTGCCTCACACACTCGATTACACACAAAATTACTAAACAAATAGGCAACTAACACCTTATTTTTACCATTTAGATATAAAACTTTGTATGTGAGTCTTCAATAGTTTAGTAAGTATTGAAATACATACTTCTACTCAGGAATTTTATTAATCCACTAGTATTGTGAATCCTCAACTTTTTTTGTTGTTTTTAGTCTATAATATATTTTTAATAATTTGACATCTTGCTTATATTCTACAGTTGAATTCATTAGTATTTCAATTTCCCTTTGTATTTAGTTTATAATCTTAAATAATTTCTACCTACCTCCTTCTCATTTTTATAGTTCAAACTTTTTCTGTCTTGTACTTGCCTTTCTTTATTGTATTACAGGAGTCTAGTGGTAAAATCTTCAACTGTGACCATGAGTATGCACATCATGACACGTAAGGCAACAGTAAGGGACATGGAAAACAAGCTGAAATTAGCGTTGCTTGAGTTGAAAGAATGTAAAGAAGACAACATGCAGCTATTGACCGAGCGCTCCGATTGTCAAGAGGAGATTGTAAGGAACAATGAGATAGTACGTGACTTGAAAAATCAATTGACAGACCTGCACATTTAAACTTTGGATATCAAAGACCAGCGTGATCGTCTCGCAGCAGAAGTGGAAAGTTTTGGTGACTGCAATTACATCTATACAAGGTCTCTGAGCCGTATGGCAGAATTGGAACACTAATCACTATAATTTGCATCAGTCCTCTAACATGGTGTATAGTATATTAGGGGCAGCACCTTACCCCCATATCAGGTTTATAAACATTAAAACTATGTAAACATTGGCGATTTGAAAGGAGTGGCCGCGAGTTTTTATTGCCATGTTCTTTTCTCCGGCTTTACCTATTGTTTGCGAACATGGCATAAATGTACATGTAGGATCTTGACCTGTCACAAGAGATGTATTGTATCCTAAGTGAATAAAGAATTTTGAATTTTGAATTTTTTTTGAACTCGAATTTTCGAAGTATTCATCTTTCTTGTCTAAGCTGAATAAAAAAAAAACAACTGAAATTCGATAATCGCTTGTTGCCTTGTTGCATATTTTTTAAAAGAAGAACCTCATAGTTACGATTTGAAAAAGTTTCACTCAATTATCTCAAACCATGAAGGATCTATGTTAATTCGAAGTACCTATTACAATAAAACGGTAATTTCATACTATGTAAGTTATTATCGTTGATAAATTCACGCCAGAAAGGTCCTACCTTTCTGTAGCAAATTTTTAAGGTTCATGACCCAAACCCTTATAGATTAGTCCTCAACTTACCGTCCAAAACGGTTAGCGCCGGAAAGATGCAACTTTGCATAGATATTTGTTTCTATCAGGACGACTAAGTGCTACAAAAAAATCATGCAAAATATTTTATTTGGGGTACCTACTCTAGTCGTGGAATGTGCTTGATTATTTTTTGTCGCGTTTATGGGATATCGTCAGATAGGTCTTTTAAAAACATTGAGAGGTCGCTAAGACGATTTTTTATTTAGGTACCCCCCTCTCTCTAACGCTTAACTAAAGCTTAACGGCTGGCTCGAAAAATCTAAAAAAAATCATGTTGATGGTCCATGTAAACTTTAAAGAAAAACTATATTGGCTTAGATAGCTTTGCTAGTTCAATAGTTATGGAGATAAATAACGAAATAAATAAAGAAATATGTAAACATAACAATTATCTATTGGACACGATTTTATTTCCACTTACCATTGTATATGACTACCTATTGTATGCTTAGCCTGACACGTACTTGTTCCATTTAAAGATTTATAAAGTAGTCTTGACCACAAGAATAAAGAGAGAACTTATATATCCATTAGCAGTGAACTTCAAAGTAATATATAAGTAATAAATAAACAACAAAAAAGAATTGAATTGTTACGAACCAAATTTATCTTGTTTGATCTCGAAAGGTTCATTTATAGGGATTTCTTTACATCGACTAATGAAATTTTATTGCTGTAATTTCCGTTTTAAATTTCAACATCGATGTTATATGAATCGTAAACAACTGTCCTGAACTTAGCACTTGGTTACCCGACACTTTAAATGTTTGTGAACTTTATAAGTGCATTGCTACTGAGTAAGGTCATATTAGTTCCTCATAAATGTACAGGTTCATTCAAACAAATTATATACATACGTGTTAACAACACAAGTTTAAACTACTGAAGACTTTCTACAGATTTTGATGAAATTATTTGTGTCTCAGTGTTACTTACGGGTATGCAGCAGGCCTCCAATATTTCTATTTATTCTGTCGTTGACGTGGTTCTTGCAGATACTTTTTTTATATATTTAAGCCTACCAAAGTGACTGTACTCTACCTGATGGAAAGCATGAGTAGAATCCAGGAGTAGGTGTCACCACGTTCATTGTGAGGGTAGGCAATGTAGCATGGTGACCCATACCATAGCGGCCTGGTTAGATAATTCTGAATCATGCAGAATAATGCAGAATGATTGGGCCTTCGGTCTCACACTCACCAACGAAATAATTTTTTTTTCTTCTTTTTGTTGAAATTAAAAATATCTCGAGAAGAAAATGTAAGATTCCAATAGATTGGTAATTAATGGACTTAATAATCTAATATAAAAAATTCTCGCGTCACAATACTAGTTACCATACTCCTCCGAAACGGCTTAACCGATTTGTATGAATTTTTGTGTGTATATCGGGTAGATCTGAGAATCGGCTAACATGTATTTATCATACTCCTCGGAAGCGAGCGGAGCCGCGAGCATCAGCTAGTATGCCTATTAAACTCAAAAATATCTCAATAAATATCGAATAAAAATAAATGAGATTGTTGAGAAAACTTTTTAATAATCTTGGCCAATTTTATCGATGAAAGGGGGAAGTTTATAGCTCTGTTTATGTTATCTCCATGCTCAGTCGGCATGTAATAATACGCAGATATAATTCTGTCATAGCCTTCCTCTGAGGTTAGAATGTATTACTTATACATTTATTTTTATTTTTTAGGATAATTCCCGCGTAAGGAATATATCAGATAACAATTTGTGAATCACACAAAGTGTTTTCTCCTATAGGATTTGAATGCAAAACACTTAGCGCAATAGTCAGCAGCGTGGCGACCGCTTATACCTCTTATACAAATGCGGCGTGTATTTGAAATATCAGTTTAATATATAGGTACAGTCAATGATATTATACTTTTTTTATAATATCATTGGGTACAGTAGGCAAACGTAATAGTTGGCCTGTAGTATCTGTGATGTTAATGGGCTGAGAATAGAAATATTAAAATTAATAACACAAATTTTTAAACAATAATAACTAGCAAACTTACAAGGGACCCAGTCCATTTCTAGGTGAAGAAATAAAGCAAAAGGCATTTTAAATAACAAAATTTTATAAAATGCAGTTTGAGTCTCATACGTAGTCTTTTGTTACGAGAATGGGATCAAATTGACGCCTCTTGCTGTCGCCAAGTCGCAGTCAATCAACCCGTTAAAAAAATTTAAGATTTAAAAATTGATATGACATTGGAAAGTAAAGTTTTGTCCGTGTGGTGACGGATTAAGGATACAGACTGTACTACCTTCATATATATCTCGCGGGTGTCGTAAAAGGCGGCTAAGGGACAAACTACGCAAGTCACAATAAATGCAAAGAGAAGGAAAACTGGAAACCAACCCTGTACCAACCCGTCTGGCCCACGTGGTTACTGTTGATGATGACGATGATGAAAAGTAAAGAAATTGGGTTTTGCCTACGTACGTGGAATCAAGAGTGTAAAATATACTTCGAAAAGAGCCAGAGCCTGTCACTTGAACTCGAAGTGTCCGGAAAATTGAGCCCTCGTACATGGTATTATCGATCACATCAATTTATTACAAATTCCGTAGATACGGTTATAAATAGTGATATTTGACTCATTTTTTAAAAAGAAAACAGTCTAACACATGTTTTTAACCGACTTCAAAAAAAAGGAGGAGGTTTTCAATTCGTCAGAATCTTTTTTTTTTTTATGTTCAGCGATAATTTCGTTGTATAAGAACCGATTTCAAAAATTATTTTTGCATTGGAATGGGCGTAGCTTACAGGTGGTCCCATCGTCACCATATCGAGATCTGATGATGGGATCCCAAGGAAATCAAGGAAACTCCTCAAATATCATAGGCACGATTGTCGCGATTTGGGTACTCGGAATAGTTTTCATTGAAGTCGGTTCCTTTTTGTTAAAATTATAAATATTCTGAATTTCCTAGATGTATTTATAATATGTACGATGCAAATATTGCCTTCGGAGTTTCGGTGTTTTCCATGTATAATATGGATCTGTTTACATAAAAAAGTTTTTTCTTTTAAGCCTGATTACTCTGCCTGATGGTAAGTATGAGTAGAACCCAAGAGTCAGGGACCACCATACTCTCTGCCAATGCAGGTAGTGTGGCGATGGCGACCCACACTATGTCGGCCTGGTGAAATGTTTTATCACGCTCCGTTTTGTGTGTGCGTGTATGTTAGTAGTGTGGTGTGTATTTCTACCACTCTAAAAACGATAGCTTTACTATTGGTATTCTTAAAAAAATGTTTTCAATATCATACAAAGACACAA
Organism: Phragmatobia fuliginosa; assembly: GCA_932526445.1. NCBI lineage: Eukaryota > Metazoa > Arthropoda > Insecta > Lepidoptera > Erebidae > Phragmatobia > Phragmatobia fuliginosa. Next base: position 4,268,790 of record OW052064.1, on the reverse strand, counting down.
ACAGATATAAAGTGTATATTTTGTTATCTGTCTGTTGAAAACATTCCCGTCTTACGCAGTGAAAGTGTTTCGGTGTAAACAATAACATATTGTGTCAGAATAGTAATTTATGTCATGATAATAAATAATTTGTTTTGGTCCTTGAATATAATCATGTACCTAGTAGTCATGTTGGCGATAAACCAAATAATTTTATACCCCATTGTTAGTCTGATTGAATTGTTTGAAGCCGGCGCTCTAATAAACTATTCGATGTATTCCTTATTACCTCTGTGCCTGTTATTACTTTCCTGTTACCAATTTCCAAAATTTCCGTTTGCTTTTTGTTTAAAAAAACTTGTGTATTATAATTTTTTCAATAAATATTTTAATTTTCATACAGTTTTGTATAGGATTGAATGTTTTTTAAATCGTGTACTATAAATTACCATAAAAATACAGAGTGGAAGTTTAATAGAGAATTTGAAAACCTACGTGACTTGTTTAAGCATCAACTCACGTATTTACATGAATTTGGGATTTACTCGTATGCCAGTATGTTCTATCAATAGGGTAGTTAATTATATTATATCAAATGAGATACTCTAACTAACTCAATATAAGTTATTCTTAATATTTTATTAAATATTATGATATGTGACGTGAACAGATTTGTATGTTATAGAAGAGAGGCGGGTTACATGACGGAACAAAACTGTAGTCATTATGAGGCGTTAGATATGAATGACACCGAATAAGAGTCTTGTAAAGGTTCGAGCACATTATGCCGGGCCGCAGCGTGTCGGGGCGGGCCGCAGCGCAGCGCAAAATGCTAACTTAGCACATTGTGACGGGCCGGGTCGCAGCGCATTGACGGATTTTGAGTAGAGTGTACCGCATGCGCAACTGTTGTGTATTTAGTGTAACTGTACCTTATGGATAGCTCTGACGAAGAACTTTCTTTTTTTTGCCTGCTGTTAGAAGAAGAAGAAGAAGTTAGAAGAAAAAGTATCAAAAAACGCAAATTTCGTAAAATAAACACGTACGCGCATGCACACCAATCCGCTTGCTATAGCACACTGTGACGGGGCGCAGCGGGGCGGGGCGGGTCGCATCGCACGGACGCAAATCCGCGTCGCAATAATGCGAGCCGCTGCGGCCCGACACAGTGTGCGCGATACTTCATACAATTTGTATTGAAGCGATTTGAGCGGATTTTTGCGCTCCACCCCGGCACGCTGCGGCCCGGCATAATGTGCTCGAACCTTTAGTGTACATAAATATAAAATTGGCTAAGTGCGTGTCAGGCCAAGCATAGAATAGAGCTCCATAGTCACCCATAATGGAAGGGAGACTTAAAATCTTGTCCAAGAGATAATTGTTATGGTTTATTTCTTTATTTTTGATGTTTCACAAGGAAGTGCATTTTGCAAGTTATGTCCCTATGACTTCTGAAATAAAAAATATCAAAACTGCTATAGTTTTCCTATAAAGTTCAATATATGGACTACTATCTACTAATGCACTTTAAAGTTGATAGCTCGCAAACGGATACCTAAATTGAAAAATGGTTAGAGTAACCTCTCAATCTAATGATACCCATCAAATATCATCCTTACTTTATATGTAGAGAAGGTGCCCCAATTAAAGATAGTTTTCTTAATTTTATTGTAGTACTTTAGTGACGTAATTATTACACATATTCATGTCAAGTTTCATCTTTTTAGGACCAACCGTTTGGGCGGTAGGTCGAGGACGGACGGACGGACAGTCATGAACTACGGAACCCTAAAAACGATTCCCTATGTCCCTTGTTCACAGCATTACGGGAAACATTATCTAGTTCCAAACTAAGCAGAGTTTGTACTATGAATACTAGGCAACTGATTAAAATTCATTATTTTATAATATGTACACACAATTTATATAGAATTTCGAAAGAAATATTTGCAGATCATACAAACCTTTGGTCCGACCCAGGTATAAAACCCGAGACCTCTTGATCAGCAGCTTCATACGCTAACCACTAGACCAACAAAGCAGTCCATATAAGTAAGGTGCATAATGAGTATAATATAGATTTATTACTCTTGCGGATTTTGAATTTATAAATGGTTGACGTATTATAATAAAATTTACCATTAACAGTTCTGTGGTATGTAATCCTGAGTAATTGGAAAAAAGTACAGGGCTTATTGTTTTAGTAATCTTCTTCCATATCTCGTTTTGCTTCTGTACATAATATGCCTCTTTAGTCCTCCACGTGCTCCTATCCATGGACTTGATCATAAAATTACTTTAAATGATCACAATAATTGCTTTTAATTTTAATAAAATGTATTTTGATCTCGTCGCACGTATTGTATCAATTAATGTATTAATTTAATATTACAATATTGTGTGACAAGATTATTAAAATGGTGACGTTTGTGACGCTTTCAATTTAGTACCAACACAGTTACTTCCATGTTTTTAATATAATTTTTGTAGGTAAATAGGTTTGCTTCACGTTGTTAAAATATTAACACTGCGCAAAACGTACTACCGCGATATACATCAATATTTTATTAATTTAATTATTAAGTGGCAGTTACTTTAATATAATGGACAGTTAGATAGATAAATAAATATTTCGGACATCTTACACACAACGTCATCTAGTCCCTAACTAAGCAGAGCTTGTATTATGGGTACTAAACAACTGATATAAATACATAAACATACTTTTTTTGTAAATACATACTTATTATAAATAGAACAACACCCAGCCACCGTAACAAATATTTGTGAATCACACAAATATTTAGTCGGACTCGGGAATGGAACCCGAGACCTGTTGATCAGCAGCCGCATACGCTAACCACTAGACCAACAAGGCAGTCAAATTAACTGTAATAAATAAAAAAAGAAAATATACCAAATAGAATGAATAAAAATATAGATGAGGAATTGCTTACTTGAAAGAATTATATGAAGAAAGAATCAAATAGATATTTTTCGGTATTAAAGATACTGAGAACCCTTCAGTGTTCAAAATAAAATAATACTGAACGATATGAAAATAGAATGTCAAAAAGGAGACATAGAATATTTAACAAGAATTGGGAAAAAGTCTGAAAAAAGGCCAATGATGTCACCTGTGGGGAAAAATATTGAAATTTTCAAAAACAAAAAAAAATGCAAGTACCTCATACTAGGTATGTCAAACAGGATTGTCCCCCTGGAATTCTAGAACAAAGAAAAAACTTAGTCATTCAACTTCAAAGAGAAATAGATCAAGGAAAGAAAATCATATAAAATACAACAAATTAGTTATTTTACCATTCAAAGAGAATGCTGAACAACATTAAGGACATCAGATCCGGCAAAAGAAAGTTTTATCATAATCTCCTGAGACACAAAATCGCAATAATGCTTAGCACAAGGTAACCAAAAAACCCTTAAAGTAAAATGAAATGTATCAATATTTAACAAAAAATAATAAAGAAACAGCAGTCTTCTTACAGCCAAAATATGACGCAAGACAGCCACCTCTTTACGTCCCCCAATACGTCTGGTCATCGCGGGGGTCACAGACTACAATCCTCCAATCCACATTTATAGTTTGGATTCTATATTACGGCTATGTTTCTTGTTGGTCTCTATGTATCATCACCAATCCATAATAACCTACTGCTTGAATCGGGTCCCGTTTCAGGAGAGGGTTCAAGGCTATATACATTTCCACGCTGGCCGGGTACGGGCTGGGGACTGGCAAGTCAACGATGTGGCTACGTTATCTTGACGTTGGATGTTATTAAGTGAAGGCCTCTAACTCAGCTTTATGACTACTGTGATAATAACCGGGACCGGAATCACGGCGACGCTCATGGTATCATACCACTAGCGGTCACCCATCCAGGTACTGACCGCAATATCATTGCTTACTCTCGGTGATTATTTTTCATATTATCACCTCTCTAAGTATACTATATGTATAACATATATCTGGCAATTTAGAAAACAAAATATTTTACAATTTTGATGACATGTCATAAATATAAACTAATATCTTATTCCATCCCAATAGCTTATTCCTGCGTCTTCCCCTGAATACATGTCGGCTATCGCAATGAATCGTTATTCCCCTACACCGACCTATTGCGACTGAACGGTTTAGGCGTGACAGTGTTACAGACAGACAAATAACTGAATCGAAGTATCTGTATGTAATTTCAAATTAACAGCTTTTTACTGAATGCATGTAAAAGTATACTCGTATACGTTACTGACATCAAAAAATCCGTTCTTAAAGTTCTTGTCTGTCTGTTTGTACCGGCTAATCTATGAAGTGACTGAACTGAATTTGTCAGTGCCAGTGTCCCATGGCACTGAGATGATATTAAAAACAACTTCGAACCGAGAGTAACATAATGTGTCAAACTATAGAGTAAATTGATGTTGATGATTGATGACGTAGGTAACACCGCGGGGCGCAGCTAGTAAATTAATAAAGTGGAAACGAGGAGATGGGTTACTGGATGGTGAATTGAATTAAAAGATTTTCAGACAAGAGTTCATTGCAGTCAAGTTTCCGCTGGAATCAAACATATTCTCTTTGATTCTACTGGAAGATTACTGAAAGTCCGATGAACTCACTCGATCACTGAAAACGAATGATCAAATTACTTTCAATTTTCTGTGTTCCCATAGATTATTATTTGTGCATCTATTACACTAGCGTCACAGCGACACAGCGTCGCGCAGAAATGATTTTACACACGTAAACCTTCCTTTTCAATTGCATCTATTTCAATCTATTGCTCAAAACTACATTAAAATTTGTTGAGTAACTTAATAGATCTAAGCGAACAAGTAGACGAGTAACGATTTAAATTCGAAAAGGTTATTATTTCAAGGATTGACTGATAAGGAATTAAGATCCTACTTGGAGTCAGTAAAGTCCAACACAAACAAGAAAATCTTTAAATAAATTTTACGCGACTATGTATAAACTTTCCATTTGTATACTTGCATAACTTTCTTTCGGATTCGATTCCCGGGTCGGACCAAATATTATTCGTGTGATTCACAAATATTTGTTTCGGAGTCTGGGTGTTTTCTATGTTTAATATGTATGTATTAACAAAAAAAAAGTATGTTTATGTATGTATATCAGTTGTATAGTACCCTACAAGCTCTGCTTAGCTTGGGCCTAGATGATGTTGTGTGTCAGATGTCCAAAAAAAAAATTATTTATATAACCTATATCACCCGCGATATTATCGCAAATATATTGACACCCCATTTATTAAAATCTGTTATGCAGTTTAGGAACTGTGGAACATATAACCATACATAGACTGCCGAAAACACTATCCTTCCCTGTGGCTTTGCCAAAGTCGGGTAAAAAATTAAATATTATGTCAATAGAATATATTATACTAGCTGCGCCCCGCGGTGTTACCCGCGTATATCATTATGGTTGCTATGCAAGTTTGTTATGCATGGCAACCGGTGAAGTTTTGACAGGAGATAAACATTGACACATTGACATCTACGATTTATGTATTTTTTTAATCACATAGCTTTCGCCCGTGTATCTCAATTATTGCAGTAAAAAGTAGCCTATGTGTTATTCTGATATACAAGCTATATTATTGTAAAGTTTCATCCAAATCCGTTCAGTAGTTTTTACGTGAAAGAAACAAACATACACACATATACATACTCATAAACTTTCGCGTTTATAATATTAGTAGGATGTATGAATGTGTATTTTGTATTGACCACTGCTCTGAAGCGCCCCTACCTATAAATAAAGGATTACTCAACGATAGGAATCTTAAATCCACTCATCAGTGGATGTCAAAAAAGCAAAAAGTGACGCATCTGTGGTGTCCTCCTCAGGGACAATGAACTGACAAGCTTTTTTGAGGTTATAATTTTAGAAAAACATGATTTCCTCTGAATCTATTGATAAAAACTTTTTTTTTACTTGTGGAAATTCCCCCGGACCGTCACCCCGCCGGGGTTTAATATGCGGCGCGGCGGGGTGGTGTGTCGGACTCGAATCGACTAAAAACCACACGGTGTGCCCTCTGCGCTTCTATTTTAAGGGGAGTCCAGGGTGTTATCTCCCTCTTGACCCCTCCCAGTTAGCCAACTAATGCGGATGGAGGGAAAACCCGTCATGCCGCCCGGTTCGCCGGCGTCGGATCTGGTCCGAGTGTAGGTCGTCCTCCCGGGCCTTCTCCGCCGCCTCCATCTGCGAGATGACGTAACCTAGACATACTATGTCCAACATGTATATTCTTAATATAATAAGGGGTATTATATTCTCTCTCCTAAGCTTGCTCAAGCACTAAGATAATTTCCGTAAAATCAATGAAAAAATAGTTTTTGATATCTTACTGAAATAATTCGATATCTTACTAAAAGAATTTGATATCTTACTAAGAGTTTCGCAAATATACTTATCTGAACTAAAATAATGTAGGGCTATCTGGATGTATTTCAAACATTCTTGTGTAAATGACGCCGACTGTTATCTTAAAAGTCGATCGATGCTAGAACATTTGTTAAACTGTCGAAGGTTACAACTTAGAACATGCGAGCATTGATCTCTTATGGATTCTAAAAGATTTTTAATGAAAATATCTCCAACGGCTGTCGTTATCAATAACTACGTAACCCTATTCTTTGCTGGGCCTGATTCGCATTTGGTCGATTTTTGTTACTAAAACATAATGCGTTTTCTTTTTTTATTAGTGTTCATGTATACGTTTGTCATCAAGCATTTGAAAAATAACCAACTGTCCTTTTCAAGTTGTTACGAAACATAATTGGTTCTTGTCAATATTTATGTTCTGGTAATTGTATTTTTATTTATTGAGATACGGAGCTCTCCTAGCCAAGTTCAAACATTTTTCGTTTCCTATTCCATTTGTCTATTCTCTTCTTTCATTTTCTAATGTCACTCAGTCACGTCATCAAACGAAACATTAGCCAATGACAAGTTAATAGAGAAATATAATAAAGAATATAATAGATAATTTTAACAAAAAGGAACCGACTTCATAGAAAAACTATTCCGAGTACCCAAATCGCGACAATTGTGCCTATGATATTTGAGGAGCTCCCTCTATTTCTTTGGGATCCCATTAACAGATCCCGATATGGTGACGATGGGACCACCTCTAAGCTACGCTCATTCCAAATTCATAAACGACGAAATCATCGCTGAACATACATAAACAAATTAAAAAAATAAAATAAAAAGATTCCGACGAATTGAGAACCTCCTCCTTTTTTTGAAGTCGGTTAAAAACGACAAACGTTTGCAACTTGACTAGGGTGGTAGGTTCTAAATGAGATACACGATTCGATTAGGTCCAAGAGCACTTACCGTCGCGGCTTATTTACATAACTTGAGTTTAAGAGAAGCCCGCTGTGAACATTTAATTTAAACTTAGTACTGTGAACCAAAATGGGGCCTCCTTCGTAATCAACTCAATATAAAATATTATCACAACAAAATCACAAACAGCAAAGCAATTATCAGGTCCACTCCTGTCTGGTTTTGAATTTAATCAAGTCTAACATTTATTGGCGATATTTTATGCAATTAAAATATAAGTTATTGATCATTATTTTGTGTGAATGATATGAAAAATACAAAACAAAAAAATTAAATTATCCTCGAATGTAAAAGATTATCCTTATACCTTTAGTAGGTATAAGGATAATCTTTTTCATTATAAATGCGAAAGTAACTCTGTCTGTCTGTCTGTTACGTTTTCACGCCTAAACTGCAAAAGTGATTTTGATGAAATTTAATACACAGATAGTCTAGAGTCTGAGGAAGGACATAGGCTAATTTTTACCGCGATAACCGACATATACGCGGGCGGAGCCACGGGCGAAAGCGAGTGAATCATATGTTGAGAAAAATTGATCAAAATGTATGTTTTATAACTTGATTGTTAACACATAGTTTTTGTTTTACTGGGGACTTATTGGCGATACATATGGCTTACAGCATAAACCTGTTCGAAACGTCGGGAAAAAAAGGTATCGTTACCTTTAATAATAATAAAAAAACTATAATAAAAACTATGTGTACTTATGTGTTAAAATCATGAAAGTCTAATAACAGTTTTTTAATGTGCTCGATGTCACAATGTGGGTAAGTTTATTCCGGGATGTCCCGGAATTAAAACTAGTATATTATTGTATGACGGTGTTTTCTATAATTGAATAACATGGGTAGAAGGTTCCACACTTGCAATACATTTGCGCTTCTTAAGTTTCAAGTTGCTCATCAGTGGTAATAGTAATTTACCTTTAACTTAATTTTCGAGTTGATTTTAGCACAAGTGGGCCTTCGCAAGTCTGGTGACCGCTACTTTAAGATCATATTTTTGTTCTTTATCAGGCAAAGTAGATACTTTGTCAGGCTCATATTATGAAAAACAATTTCCTAGCCTATTCCATAAAAACCCCTCCACCCTCTTTAAAGAAATTAAACTTCTGAATACTAGTTAAGTTGCCTTATCAGTCTAAATAATAGATTTTAAAACCAAAACTATTGTACGGACACATAATACTTTAACGAGTGAATTAATAATTTGATTTCTAAACGTACCTACATCGGAAATTACCGAATAACCAGTTTACCAATATAATAACATTGGAAGCGACCTTTCCCGTTGTAAACAACATTCCGAGATTAATTAAACGCGTCGGCGAAGTCTTATGAAAATAATTCTAGTTTATTAAAACACATATATAATTCAGAATAATACTATTGCGACATTTCTATATTGCTTCTGAATTTCATAAACAAAATCAGAAAGCAAATTACATTTACTTACTAATTAAATATACCGGTTCTGGTCATTGAATTAATCCTATAAACATATTAGTTTGATTTGAGTCAAAACGTTCTAGATAAGAGAATAAACAAACAAGAGAGTTTCAAACAAATTTATATAAGAGTATTTTAACTGATGAGAAGAAAATCTTGTCGGATTTTAGCTAAACGCGTGTTAGAATTTATTTAACCAAATTAGATCTATTTACATACGTAAAAAACTATCTAATTCACAAAATACGGTTCTGCCACGTGGCTTGGAGGATGCTTATATCCAATGGTGGACTACAATGATGATGTACGGTTTTTTGTCTGAAAAATTTCATAGCTTCCATTTGCTACACAGATATTTAATCAGCTCTGTGGATCTCAAATTTATTGTGCTTGAAGTTTCGGGTCGGACCACATGTTTGTGTGATCCACAAATAATTACTTTAGAGTTTGAGTGATTTTATAATTTATTTAGTTAAACAAGGGTTCACCAACAACTGTTTATATTAATTCCTTAAAATAATACACGCTCATGTTTGTCATATTAAAAACAATACAACAGCTACTTATACACACTTGAAAACCACTTATGTTTCAAAATAAATTAAATTAAAACAACAAAAGTAAACATGTTTTGCTCGCGCTGGATTCCACAATATGTAGAGTTGGTGTCCATCTTCCCGGTTGAAATTTTCATGTTTCTCGATTTCGACCGCTTCACGTACTATTCTGCAAAAATAGTTACGATCTGTGGAGAAGACTTGTGGTTAATGTAGCTCAATCCAGTGGATCGGCCCCGATTCCAGCAGGTGCTCTGCGATGGTAGACTTGTTTGTTTGTCGGTTTTTTACAGCTGCAATATGTTCCTTTGTTCGTTCCGCTATTGTGCCCTTCGTCTGACCGATGTAGGAACTACCACAACTGCAACTCACCTTGTACACTCCGGGTGCCTGCAGCGGTATGACATCTTTGAGTGTCCAGTGTCCTTAAGCATTTACTACCTTGGAGTACGGACTGTATACAGTTTTAATGGCGTACTTTTTCAATAACTTACCAACTTTGTCCGTCTTTCCTTTTATAAACGGTAGAAAGGCTGGTACTTGGTCTATCCTGTGCGCCATCCTCATCTTGGGGCTTGTAGTGCATATATTACAAAAGTACACATATTACTTATAATACACACATACACATTTAAGTATTGCGTTACATTTATTTCTTATGAAATATTCGTTTATCAAAATGCAAATCAATGAGATCACTGTAGGTATTTACCAGTTTTTATTGAAACAATTCTTGCATAGGGGTAATTGGCATCAAGAAGTGTTTTTCTCAGAGAGGGACAAAGTCGTGTAATCAGACTTGATGCGGGAGCCAAGATGGAACGCGAAATTTAAAAAAAAAGGCTACCAACTATGGACAGTCAATTTTCTAAACGAGAATTTTGTACGCGTACATTGCATCGTTCAGGTTCAGACCTTCAAGAGACTTTATTCCAAAGTATCTCATTTTGTCTTTATAGAAACGTATTTTTTTGGTGATACTAGTGGAGAAAGGAAAGTACCAGAGAAAAGGCTTTTGTACACGTTCTATACGTAATGTATGTACAGCATAATGTGGCATCAAGATTGTAAAAAACATTTGTTTTCTTGTTACGAAAAGCTCTACAGTTTCTCAAAAGTAACCTTAACATTCTTAATGCCTTTTTATTAGTCATCATCATCAACAGCCTTTAACAGTCCACTGCTGGACATGGGCCTCTCCTTAAAAAGGAGGTTTTGGCCTACTATACCACGCTGGCCAGACGGGTTGGTATAGGGTTGGTTTCAAGTTGAGTCCAGAAGGAAATCCCCTCCCTGGACTCCTTCCAATACAAAGGCGCAGAGAGGGTCACACCGTGTGGTTTTAGTCGGTTCGAGTCCGACACACCACCCCGCCGTAACCCCCGACGGGGTGACGGTCCGCGGGGATTTCCACACGTAAAAAAAAAAAAAAAAAGGGTTGGTTTCAAGTTTTCCTTCTCTTTGCATTGATGTTGTCTTGCGTAGTTTATCCCTTAGTCGCCTTTTACGACACCCGCGGAAGGAATAGGGGTGGTGACACTCTGTATTCTTAATCCGTCACCACACTTTTTATTAGTGATGTTATCTAAATGTAATTGCAAACGTCAATTTTCTATCAAAAAGAATCCCTGAATTCCGAATAGTGTCAACTTCATTGATTCTGTAATTGTCTATATTAAAATATTGAGTTTACGCGTTAACTTTACATGATAACATTTACTACACTTTAAATACATATTGTTGTTTGATCATCCTGCAATTTAACTTCTCTATGAAATAAAACAAATAATTTGTAAATAATGTTCTACATATCTGTAAAATATTTTTTTTTACAGTTTATGTAATACTGAGTAATTCCAAGGCAGTAGAGCCACGCTCATATCATCATGCATGGGTCGGTTTGGCTAGGGGCAAAACTAGGTATAATGTCAGCATTCATGTATATCGTTGATGAGTGCCAGACCAGAGGCCCAATGGTGTAGATGCATCACAATAAGTCACCATAGTATGGGTCATCAAACTCACCATACTGCATTGTCAGTATTCACAACGAGTATGAAGTCTACTACTTTTAGATTCTACTCATTCTTTACATCAGGCAGAGCACCGTTTGGATCAAGTTTTATTTCTTTCTTCCTCTGCAGTACTCTTGTTCTAGTTTGCTACTTTAGACGGTACCACACATATTCTTAATCAGTCATTACAAGACGTACAAAAAATGTATCCAAAAATAAAATATAATCACAACAAACAAAATAAAACTCACACCCTAATTATAAGTTTTTGAAACACGTTATTATCATAGTTCGTTTTTTTTGAAACACGTTATTATCGTCACTTTTATTTTTATTTTTTGAGTTAAACTAAGTCTTATATTTATCAACGATAGGCGATCTGTCTCCATGGTAAACCACTTACATGTATTTTCATGGTGATCGGTCAAACGGTGTCAGCGTTGATAGATCTAACACGTGCTTAAGTTCATCTATTTTATATTTACACATAAAGAAAACACATCAAATAATTTTCGATAGAAATTGTACACAAGCTGTATTACCGTATAAAACTTTCAAATTAGTTTTTGTTATGTAAGAAATAGTACCTACCTATATTTATATCTACTACCAATCTGTGACTTATCTAGACAAATTGCTACAAGTTAATTTGTTTTCGTAATAAAATACAGGAAAGTTTCATACATTTTATCAAAGTATGATGTTCATTTATATATTTATTAAACTTCAGGTATTTTTATTTTGTTTTAATAAATATATATTCCGTTATTAGGATTAGAAGAGGTAAATTACAAAATTGACTTTAAATAGCTGCAGCATTTTTTGTATATACTGTGAATTTTGAAAGATATGGCTTTTGAATAATGCATTTCGAAATTTTTCTGTTCATATTAGTCACGCACTTGGGCGTAAAAATTTTGAAACGGGAAATCATGGCCCCGCCATGGTATTCTACAAAATTCATAAATAAAATGGTACTGGTATTATATGATGATATATAGAAAAAAGCATGTAATGTTTTGCATTCATATGTGTACTAGCTTTGTATGTCTAGCGCATGTATGTCTTTTTCGCGCTAAAAGTAGCTTGTCCTTTCTCGGCTTCGCGCCACTTGTGCACGTCCTCGGACGGAGGTTCAAAACCACCACTCTCCGCCCGGTAGTCAGCCACTCGCCGATAAACGTCGGCGAGCACTTCCGCCTCCAAATCCCACGGGGGTGTTCCGGCAAGGGCGCAAGCCGCCTCCGTCGACACGGTGCGGTAACTCCGTATGGCTCGACGGAGGCTCCCAAATTGGGCAAAAGACGCCCAAGGAAGGAGGCAATGCCGATCAACTTCGAAGCAAGCTGCCGGAAGTGCTCGTCGAAGAGCTACCTACCGTCGAGGACCAGACCCAGATACCTCATGTAGGCCCGGACCGGTACGAGGACCGTGTTGACCTCGATTGAGGTGGGCGGACCACGACGGAGCCCATGGAGAAGCAGGGCCTCCGTCTTTTTTAGGGCCAGCCGTAAGCCCAGCGCCTCAATGCACCCGACCACCAGGAAGACTCCTGTGGAGGCCAGGCGCGCCGCCTCTCCGACGACACTCTTGTCACAAGAGTGTCGTCGGCGTAGCAAATTACGCCGAGCCCAGGGGGGAGACGCCCTCACAGGACCCAGTCGTATCCCATGTTCCACAGGAGTGGTCCGATTACAGACCCCTGTGGAACACCGCCCGACATGGCCTGACGTCTCAAAACTCCTTCTCGGCCCTCATACATGACGGTACGCTCCGTCAGATAGTCTGCCACTAGCCGCCTCAGGTACTGTGGCACTCCGTGGTAGTGGAGTGCTGCCATGATGCAGCTGAATGGCAGACTACTGAATGCGTTGAACGATGTCCAACGACACCGCCAGCAGCACGTCGCCGCAGCCCACTGCCTGTTCGGTCGCGGCCTTCAGGCGCAGAATGGTATCGACCGTCGAACGCCCCTCCCGGAATCCAAATTGGGCGTCCGACAGATCGGGGCCCACTGGACGATGCGGGCATGGAGCACCCTCTCGAACAGCTTACCCGCCTCGTCCAGCATTACGATGGGCCTATAGGCCGCGACCGAGTCGGCAGGCCGACCTGGCTTCTAGAGCAGAACCAGCTTCCCGCTTTTCCAGCACTCAGGGAAGCGTCCGGACGTCAGGCTAGCGTCCAACACTCGCCTGAGGCGGTCCGACATATGGTCGAGGGCTCGGGCCAGCACTCGGGCAGGTACCCCGTCTGGCCCGGGGGCGGTGTTCTTGGATCGAATCCTTAGAACAGCCGCCCCTACCTCTGATTCCCTGACGGGCGGCACATCAGCCTCGCCTTCGTCGTCGCCTCCGGCCATGACGGCCATCGACGGGGGCGTGTGCTCCGCCCGCTGGGGGAATAGGCCCTCGACCACATCCTGCAGACGAAAGGTCACTACCGACCCCCCCTGCTGTCGCACGCACGTGTTGGTGGAGCCGACGACTGCCACGGAGCCGTCCAGAATTCGAGGACTCGCGGCGCTACCTGACCCCTGCCGGTCCAAACTTTTTAAATATGTCCGCGTAGGTTAGTCCGCCACTGGCCGCCTCCGGCGTGACGGTCACCACTACAGCCGCGGATTTGGGTGGCTGCAGTTTTCGCGGCTTCTTTTTGGTGGCCGCTGCCGCCACCGGCGGCGACAGAGTTGTTTAGTACCCATAATACAAGCTCTGCTTAGGCGATTAACACACGGCACCGCGCACCGCCGCGGTAAGGTCGTCGAGAGTCGGTGAGAACACCGCTCGACCGCGCGGTCGGTCGGTGTACGTGTGTTATGCATCAACGGATTCAGTAGATCCCAATATGACATGAGATCCGCTTCATCGCCTACCGCGGCGGTGCGCGGTGCCATGTGTTAATCGCCTTAGTTTGGGACTAGATGTTGTGTGTAAGATTTCGGAAATATTTATTTATTATTTACTCTACGAATATGTATCATCAAAAACCCATAACGTCCCATTGCTGGGCTCGGGTCTCCTCACAGAAGAAGGTTAATGCCATACGTCCCCACGGCGGCCGAGTGTGGGTTGCGAACTGGCAAGCTGTGGCTACCCAATCTTATCGTTGGATGTTTTTAGCCTTGAAATATAAAATTTCAATAAAAAATGGAACACTCTTAACCTACCTGTTAGTTGGTCATAACAATATTAAATACTCATCGATATGCAGAATCAATTTTTCATTGAATTAACTTATTATTTTTTTGTACTCAGTTATTACTTTAATTAAGGTTGTGGATAAAACCAGAATACAATTATACCTACATAACTTAATTGTGTGCTTTTGACTAGTTTTTAGATAAACTGTGTTCATAATATTTCCATTTCGATAGTAGTTTTCTAAAGTATTCTTTAATAAAACAAATTACTATGTTATACTATGATTAATCCTCTTTGTTTATTCGTGCAGGCGTATTTCGACTGTCAGTGTATCTCACTAGGCCGTCATAGTGTGGGTTACGATGCGGCATTGTATGCACTCACAATGAGGATGGTGACCCATACTCCTGAATTCTACTCATGCTTTCCATCAGGTTGAGTTAAGTTACTTTGGTAGGCTTAAATATAAAAACTGGGCAATGTTGAGTACATTAAATAAAATTATGACTGACTATAATGACAGTGACTGCACTGACTGTTGTGACCATTAATCCCATACTAGAATAAGTGATAAAGAAGGATACCCAGATTGCGAAAAACAATTTCTGGATAGGTGTGAAGTCCGTTTATTTGAATGTTTGTTATTTGCCCCGTGATACAAGATGTATTTGTAGTGAACGAGATATCTATAAATACGGTCAACGAGAAGTGATACAAAAGATTATTTTCCTTAAAAGCGACTGTGGAGTTGACAATCTATTATCTATCTCTTTCCATTTATTGTATTTGTCTCGTTCTTCAGTCAAATAAATTATAGGATCAAGATGGAATCGCCAACAATCGAGCGGTCAGTTTAGTAGTAAAAAAAGATTATATTAATTTTCATAAACATAACTAATAAATAAAAAAAAGCAATTTAGCCGCTATGTAACAAAAGGTCAATCCTGTTGCCATACACTGGGCACACGATATTCTATATTTATGGCAAGCGAAATTAAAAAAAATGATTATGATTCTCTCTACTTAATTTGAATCTACATTGATCAATAATTTGAATTATAAAAATATTAATAAAAATAATATTGTTTAGATGGTCAAATACCTTTAAAAACTTTATTTCATAATTGTCTACTAAAATATATAATCCAACTATCAAAAATTTACGTATCCTTGCTGTTGGTAATATTTATATAAAAAAAAATGAAATGTCTGTTCCGAATCTCAAATGAACAGCTTTTAACTAAATGCTTATAAACGATACTTACAGAATAAGTAAATCAATTTAAAAATTTTGTAAGTCTGTCTGTTCTGTCTCTGTGGCGACTGGACCTATTTTAACTGGAGTTTTACTAGCATGATACAGTTGATGATTTAAGAAGTAACTTCAGTTAAGACTGGCTTTACCCCGCGTCTAAGCAAAAAACAAAAATCACATACATAATGAATCGAGATATTCGTTGATCAGACAGTTTGAATAACATAATTTAAAGTTCACACGTGTTGTATGAACTCGTTGAACAAGGTCTTAAAAATATACGTAACATATACCTATAAGTTATCCTTAAAACTTTTTATGTCGACTAAATAGATGTTTTAATATAATTGTCTAATAGTCGCAGTACAGCTACCACCAAAAAGAAATATACGTGAACAAATCACTTTTTGTATATTTCCTATCCTACTAATATCATAAATCTGAAGATTTGTGAGGATGTATAGGAGTTTCGTGAAAGAGTTACCCTTTCAAGCAAAAACTAGTGAACGGATTTGGATGAAACTTTAGACTAATATATTTATCAGAATAAATAAGCTACTTTTTACTGCTATAACCGATATATACACATAGGTATATTGATTATATAGATATATATAGAGTAATATTATATATATATATATATATATATATATATATATATATATATATATATATATATATATATATATATATATATATATAAGAGCGTGTAAGTATCTAACTGGGGAACAAGATACCTAATCAAAATAATACGAATTACCTATTTTGTTTACAAAGGGGATAATAGGTTGACATGTATTTTTGCACGCGTTTTATTAGCTTCACATGTATATTTGCAACCGACTTCTTTGTGTGCGATTTTTTGACCCACTGTAGATTTCGTTCAAACTTTGTGGATTTATCAAGGACCGATGACAATAGGTACACTAATTTGAAAAAAAGAACTAAAAAAATAAAACAAATTTTTTTTCATCATATTAGTCTTATAAACCTAGTCTTTCTAAAAAAGCTAAGCAGACACGCTTTTAAACTAAAAAGCGTAATTAAGAGTAATTACTTATTAGTTGTTTTACTTTAGAAGCTACACAAAAATAAATATTCCAACAAAAAAATATTTTCTCGTGATGTTCTATTTCAAATAAGATGCTTCTCCACAGACAGTGGGTACCTACTATTGATGATCACGAGGGTCACGTCCCAATGGTCCCATTATACAGATAGTATAGCACTAAATAACACCGATAGAGATTAATAAATAAATTTTCAAAACATTCATGTCCATGAAACTCGTAAAACTACATACACAACAAAAAACAGTGAGCCGAAATATACGCATTTTTAGTACTTAATTTAGTGCTTATGAAGATAATCGTCGTATAAAAACCCGAGTGTTGTAAATCTTACCTGCCAATGGAATAAGCTAGCAGTGGTTCTTTCGACTTGAACCCGTGAAGGTGAAGGACGAACGCCTTCGAACTTAGAACAAATAAAGAAAAACATTGGCCAAGTGTGTGTCAGGAAACGCATAGAATAGGGTTCCGTAGTAACCCTTAACTGTAGATGGATTTAAAATCGTGCCCATAGTATAATTGTTACGTTTACTTATTACTTCGTTATTATTGTTTTACAAGTTTACTCTATATGGACCAATTCACGATGTTTTTCAGATTTTTCGAGCCAGCCGTTTAGATTCTACGCCATATTTTTACAAGAAAATGCGCTTTAAAGTTTAATAGCTCGCAAACAAAAATACCTATATAGAAAAATGGTTTTATCAACCTCGTTATGTTTTTAAAAGGCCTATCTAATGTTACCCCACTTGATGGGGTAGACGTGGGATAGAAAATAATCCCCACTTTACGTGGGAGGCACCCCAAATAAAAATATATTTCGTAACTTTCTTGTAGCACTTGGTCGACGTAACACATATTCATGCAGTTTCATATTTTTAGTAGTAACCGTTTGGACGCTAAGTCGAGGACGGATGTGACGAATCTATAAGGGTTCCGAGTCATGAACTACGGAACCCTAAAACAGATCTGAGTGCGCGACCTTCACAACAAACCCCGCTTTTCTTTTGTAAATATTACGACTAGAAAGTGACGGCTACTAGGTGTATTTAATTTGTTAATGTACCCATAATACTCTTAAACTTAAACAACCTCATCCACATCCAAAATAAACTATAACTGAGTACCGTATACTATGGATAAATATACTGAGATTTATTTCTAATCTAATTATAAAATTATATAAATTCAATGCACACAGTTTTGAGTGGTAATCTAGTGCGTGATCTCTGACCTTTCATTCCAATTATATCTCGAAGAGTCATAATGCAAATAGCTAACGTATTAGAATTTGAATTTGACTGCCTTGTTGGTCTAGTGGTTATCGTATGCGGCTGTTGATCAAGAGGTCTCGGGTTCGATTAGGGTTAGACCAAATATTTGTGTGATCCACAAATATTTGTTTCTAAGTCTGGGTGTTTTCTATGTATAATATGTATGTATTTCTAAAAAAAAAGTATGTTTATGTATTTATATCAGTTGTTTTAGTACCTTTAACTAGACTAGATGACGTTGTGTGATTAATTTTGATGTCCAAAAATATTTATTTATTTAGAAGGTCTTCGTAAAGTATCATCTAACACGTACCATTATGGGTGACTGACGAACCCTTTCCTGTGCGTGGCCTGACACGCACTTGGCCGATTTTTTATAAAAGTGTTATGGTACGTTTCTGAGTAACGTGTTTCTATAAGTCGGTTTTTGTCTTGGGTTTTAGTTTTAACTTTTTTTTATGGGCAACAAGTCTGTTTCTGCTGCATTAAATGCTACGGGCAATAGAAGACGTAGACGGGGCTGCGTGAGTCAACTAGTTAACTATAAGTATAAGTTTAGAGGGTGAACAAGTGACGTAGTTTGAGACCTTCATCTATATATTAAAAATATTAAATATAATGTAGCACTCCTAACACAATCAACTACTAACACTAATCGCTCAACATAAATAGTTATGGAATGGATCTTCCATTCCATAACTATTTATGTTGAGCGAAAACTATCCTTTCAACTAAAACAAGCTTGATACAAATCAAACAATGATATTGTTATTTTTCTCACCGATACAGTTTATAAGAATGTTGTTTCAAATTGTGTAATCGAGAATATAATATTTAAAGGATCATCATCTTCCTAGCCTTTATTCCCAAGTTTATTTGGGGTCGGCTACTAGTTCAACCGGTTTTATCTGAATTTCAGTTTTTATTATTTTATTTAAATGACGCAGTACAAATTTTCTTTGTTATTATTTTAGCTGATAATATTTTAATTTACTATCAAAATATTATAAAATCAATCAAGAATATTACTTTGTTCCAAGTTTCTGGACTTTATATTTATGATGGCTTGCACGCTTCATTCCAAACATTGGGGTTTCATGAGTTTCATTTGTATATATTTAAGCCTATCAAAGTGACTCTACTCTATCTGATGGAAAGCATGAGTAGAATCCAGGAGTAGAGGTCAGCATGGAAACGCAGCATGGCGGCCTAAGGAGATGTTTCTGCGTCATACCTATTTGAACTTATTAGGGCTCCGTAGTTCATGACTCGTAACCCATGTAGATTCGCCATGTCCGTCCCGTCGTATCGCCCGTATATTCTCCATTGTCCTCTTATCAATCTAAAGGTTAGCTGAAAAAAAACTCAATTTTAGGTTAAACCCGCCTTTGTACATGAAATTTCCTTGTCACTAAAATGTTTTTGTTTGTGTACAATAAATGAAATGAGAGTTTCAAGGGATGTCGTTTCCCAAGGCGCCACGCGTCTTTCTAAGTAAATACTAATGGAGATGAACGAAATTGTCTAAAATTCACCACTAAGTTCATTTTATTTGAGAGCAAGACAAAGAAAAGCATCAAACTGAAGTGCCCCTTTTTATTTAAGTGGTGAACCAACCCCATTTTTAGAGCTCCGTAGTACTTGACTCGGAACCCTTGTAGGTTCGTCATGTCCGTCCGTCCGTCCTTCACTTACCGCCCAAACGGTTGCTGTTAGAAATATTAAACTTTGCATGAATATGTGCTGTGATTACTTCGGCAAAGTGCTACAATAAAATTACGAAAAATATTTTTCTTTGGGGTACCTCTCCTACACGTAAAGTGGGGGTGTTTTTCTCGCGGCTACCCCGTCGTGTGGGATACAAATCAAAAGGCCTTTTAAAAACATTGCAAGGTTGCTACAACTATTGTTGATTTAGGTATCCCGAGTTTGTTTTTACAGCTTTGGAAGTGTCTCTCGCGCAAACTAATCAGCTTAGAAAAAAAATATTTTAGAAACCTCAATATCATTTTTGAAGACCTATCCATAGATACCTCACACGTATGGTTTGATGAAAAAAAAGTTTCAATTCTAAGTATGGGGAACCCCCAATTTATTTTGTTTTTATTCTACTTCTGAACGAAAATCTTAATGCGGTTCACAGAATAATAATAATAATAATAATAAAAACTTTATTTGTACAAACACAGCACACAAACCAAGTTTACATTTTGTTAGTAGTTACACAAGACATAATATAGACCTAAAAAAAGAAAGATTACAAACATATTCTTTATCTGGTAACATTTGTAAGAAACGTCAATTAATGTCAAATAAGTAATGACGTGGAATGTATGACGTGTCATTACATTAATATTTATACAAACTAAGTAACACTTACTACAATACAATTAATAAACTAAGCCTATAAGACGTCCCACTAAACTGTTCAATATCAGTTGGGGTTGTACGCTGTGTCTGGAACAAAATGGTTGGACACTCAGCGTTATTTGCAATGGGAATGAACCATTACAATACTGATTTTCAGTGCCCACCGTAACAGTCGACCCGAAGCCGATAGCTGCAGTTGCATCTTATAACTATAATACCTATACTTAAAAGATAATATTATACTTTATTTTCAAGAAATTGCAGTACTTGGGTTTTGGTAAGTATTAATATTTGTAATTTACTCAGTAATTTGCAAATACCCACTTATAATAAAGCCATGGTGCAGTTAAGCTAATGGGAATATCATTATTTTAAATATATGGGTATATATGATAATCCTGTCTTGTTATTTCAGGCACATAACCTTGAGAAATCCAAACAGCTGGACAAAAAGAAAATAAACATAAAAAGAAAAAAATGAGACAAACAAAATTACATCAGAAATCTCTATCTAAATAAGAAATATAAACTAAAATCTTAATTTAACATCATACCAGGATACTAGGCTGGGAAGCAAGGTCATGTTTACACATCCTTTACACTCATGCTGGAAATATATTGTTGATGGATCATAATCTATAGGTAAGTAGATGTGGTCATAACCTGTTGTTTTTGATGTTCTAGGTAGTACTTTCTTAATTTATTTCTAAAAGAGAATATGGATTTTAGGTCCCTTACTGGCGGTGGTATTGTGTTCCAGCATCGTGTCGCTGCATATTTAAAGCAACCACGAAATGCTGCAGTTCTGTGTCCCGGTATGCTGAGTGCCCTAGCTGAAGGTCTGATGGAATATGAGAAATGGTTATGTCTCCAGTCTATTTTCTCACTTAAGTAGGCAGGACTACCCTTATTAATTACACCAAACAGTAAGCTGGCTAAATGGAGCTTTCTTCTGGCCTCCATCTTTAAAATGCTATGGTCATTTAAGTATGGTGTTACATGATGACGTCTGGGGATTTTAAAACAATAACGAGCACAAGCATTTTGAACCCTTTGTATTAAGGTTTTTGTTCTAGCCAGTAAACAAGGACCATATACCACATCACAGTAATTAAATTTGGCTAATACTAAAGTGTCCATTAGTTGTTTTCTAAGAGGCATACTAAGGTAGTCACGGATGTTATATAGAATTTTAAGTCTGTAGAAACAATTTTGAACCATTTTATTAATGTGAGCTTCAAACCTTAGCTCTGGGTCCATCAGCAGTCCCAGATTATTGGCTTCAGTTACCCTAGTGATTTGCTGTCCATTCAAAGTAATGATAGGGTTGTTTTGTAGAATAGACTGGATTTGCCCCTTACTACCTAGTATCATAAACTTGGACTTTGCTGGATTTAGAACTAATGAGTGTTCCACAGACCACCTAGCCACCCTTTCAAGGTCTTCGTTTATCCTGTTCACTGCAGAACCGGTTTCATTGGGCTTGAAAGTTAGAAACAGCTGAGTATCATCTGCGTACATGTGGTATTTGCAATTTAGGAAACAATCAGTTATGTCAGCTGTGTATAGAATAAACAAAAGAGGCCCTAGAATGGAACCCTGAGGAACTCCTCTGGTCACAGCCAGGGGGGCGGAAGACAAAACTGATCCATCTTCTTTTTGTATTTCTACATGCTGTGACCTATTAGAGAGGTAGCTGTGAAACCACTGTATGGTGTCAGGGGCAAATCCGTAATATGCCAACTTGGACAGGAGTAGAGATGTATCAATAGCATCGAATGCACGGGAGTAATCTAGCAGTGCAAGTATTGTTCCCTCCCCGCGATCCCTAGCTTCCAGGATGGTACCCACCACATCACACAAAGCCGTTGCTGTTCCACATCCTTTTCTGAATCCAGATTGTTTATCTGGGAGGACACCATTGTCCTCAAGGTATTTTATGACCTGTCTATATACCACCCTTTCCAATACCTTTGATAGGCAGGATAGGATACTGATAGGTCGCAGGTCTTTTGTAGTATCTGGAAGAATTGTCTTAGGTATTGGTCGGACTATAGAATGTTTCCACATGTTTGGGAATGTGTGTGTGACAATAGAAGTGTTGACTATGTCTGTTATAATGTCCAATGAGTAAGGTAATGTGAGTGTTATCATGTCAATGTTTATTTTATCTACACCCATGGCACTTGTCTTAATATTCTTCAAGATACCAAGTATGTCACTCTGATCTACAGGTTTCAGTTTGAAAGACAGGTCCGGCTTGAATCTGTGAAACTCATAATATGTTAATTTGGATATTTTAACACTACAATCACCTGGTATTTTTAAAAAGTCTTTGTTGATATCATCTGGACTATTGAAATGATCTGGCAAGAATTTAGGTTTATGTGATGGTAACACTTTAGTTTTTAGGTTTTTCCACAAAGACCCTGGATTATTTAAGTTATTATTTATATTAAGTGTGAAATATGCAGATTTTTCATTTTGAAGAGCTAGCTTAGCTTGTTGTTTGAGGTCCAGATAATATCTCTTTTTTGACTGTAACTTTGTTTGCTGATACACTTTCCTAGCCCTGTCTCTCAAGCCGAAGATCAATTTAATATTGTCTGTCACCCATGGGGTACAGTCAGCCCTGAAAAATGAGTGCTTTACAGGAGCGTGGTGATCGAACAACTGAATCAAATGCTCTGACAGACCCTCAACCATGGCATCCACCCCATCCTGCAAAGCTAGGGCCTGCCATGGAATATGTTCCAGATCTGTATTAAAGTGGATGGGCAAAATGTTTTTGAATGGTCTGTATGTAATCAGTCTGGGTTTGACCTTCTCTTTTCTAAACACTGACTCACATGTCACTATTGAATGGTTACCTAGCTCGGGAACATGATTTACTACTACATTTCTCACACTAATGTCTGTACATATAACATCTATCAGAGTGCTGCTATTTCCTATAAAATGTGTTGGACTATTAACTACTTGATGCATATTGGTATAGTATAAGAACTGTTGCAGTTTTTTAGTATTTATATTGCACTGATCTAGCATATTAATGTTAAAATCACCCATGAGTATAGTAAAATCAAAAGGGGCCAGTGCACTGATGCTGTCAGTCAGACTGTCTAGAAATTTGTCAACACACAACCAGGGGGGCCTGTAGGCTGTGCCCACTAAGAGTTTTTTCCCAGCTACAGTTAGTGAAAGCCAGTACTGCTCTACCTCCTTATGTGCGGGGTGACTCCTAGTCTGCACTTTAATTTCATTTTTTATATAATAACCGACGCCCCCACCGCGACCACCCCTGACAGATTTCGGTCTTGGGATGTGCCTCAGTCTATAGCCCGGCACGGTTGGTGCCCTCCCCTCCTCACCTGGCCTCAACCAAGTCTCGTTAATGGCCATGATGTCGACTGAATGTAGACTCATTGCCAACAAAAACTCATCATGTTTAGTTCCCAGTGAACCTGCATTAAGAAGACCAAACTTTAAAAATTTCTTACCGTTCATCTTAAATGAAGAATTAAAATATTTAAATAATAGTTATATTCAATTAAACTAATTATATCTATCTGTTTGCAGGCAGTCATCATGTAAACCACCATAGCATTAGGCCATGTATGAAAATTCATATATACTGTAACTAAAATTAACTTAATAATATATAACACTAATCTTAACTTAATTAAAATAATGGTTATTTTTATTAGAAGTATGACATGGAGGAAGATCATAATATATTTTAGGATGTTGTATATTGGAAACATTTTATTTAATTTTCTCTTTCCAAGGTGTAAACAGTATTTATTACATGTTTCATAATTCACAAGTTTATTCTCATATATTTTTTCCTCCAATGCCCTTATGTAAGAAGAACGTTTATAAGTATTTGTATATAAATATGTGTTACAAGCTACTGTGTATAATTTTTTTAAGATAATTGTTTGTAAATATGTTTTTAAAACTGTAAAAGTTCTAGATGTATGTACCACCAACAACACCAGCACAATAGTAGCCCAGTTAAGGAGATTTACAAGTAAAAAGTAAAGTATACTCCACATACCTATTTTAGTTTCATATAACAGTGGTAATACCTTGTAATATCTATTATATAAGCATGACACATGTACACAGAGACACTTTAAAGATGGGCTATTCCTTATCGGTCGTGACAATTTCCCTACCGAAAACCTGTTCAAGGTCAGTCTCCGAGCGTACTACGTGGGTGCGTTTACCTTCAGCTTCCCTTGTTAATATTTTACCGCGACTCGTCCACGTGAACTTCCAACCCCGACCAGCAGCCGCCTGTCGAGTGCGGTAGAACAGAGCCCTGTTGCTTCTGGTGAGCCTCTCGTTAAGGTAGAAATGACGCGGGGGCGCGTCGATGCCGAGGTCGGCTGAAGAGGCCCCGCGCCTTACGCGCGCGCTCCGCAGCAGCTCGTCCCGCAGCCCGCGCCGCGCCAGCCTCACCACGATGTGGCGGCACCGCGCCGCGCCCGCCGCAGCCCCCGACCCACGCGACCGCTCCACACGGGGGCCCACGCGCTCCGCAAACACTATGTCCCGCGCCTCTAAGGTTACTCCTAACTTTTTGGCAACCAGTTCCACAGTGTGCAAGACGTTCTCACCGGGACTCTCTGGGAGGTTCGATATCTCGACGTCAGAGAGCAGCAGTTCCTGCTCTCTTTCGCCAAGCTCTATTTGCAACCGCCTCACCGCATCTTCCAGCTGATCCACCGCAACTCCCGGCGAGACAGCCTGCCTCCTCTCGAGGTCTTCCAAACGACTCTCCAGGCCGTCGAGCTTTTTTCTGGATGTAGCTACTGCTTGACGGAGGTCATTCACTTCAAAACGGATCTCCCTTAACTCCGTTTTCATGTCCTCTCTCATTCCTCTCATCTCCGCTCTCATCAGCTGTAACTCGCGGACAATATCAGCTGTTCGCTCTTGTTCCCTATCTTCAGAGCCAGTGACAGACCGTGATGAGTCATACGAGCTGACGGGGGAACCCTTACTCTCGTCGTCGCAAACTGGTTGGTCGCGGTCTTTGGCAAGTTTTCCCCTACAGTCCTGGCACTGCCATTCCTTGTTTACCCTTGTTTCATTGACACAGGACATGTGATATTTCTTAGTACACCTGCAGCAAACCGCGACACTCTTGGAAGACACGAATTTGCCACACGCTGCACAGTTTGCCATTCTATGAATCTGTCCGTCAATGAAAAGGAGTGGTTCGTCTATTCGGCAACAGATGGCGTTACTGTCGTTGTTTATTTAAGGCTGTATTTCAGGCTCACTTTACGGGTTTTTCACTTGGCCCTTGATTAGCACTTCGACTACACGCCCAGGCCTATGCAAATAAGGTTCACACAGAAGCAGATCCTTGATGTAACTTCACTTCCCTCTTTTTATTTATATAATAGGGTAGATTTTTTCACTGATATGATTTGTGTTTAAGTTATATTAGTATATTTAAGATAAAAAACGATACTATATGTCTTGAGAACACTGTATAATTGTTTAAAGAACACACTAGAATTTCTAACAAATAAATTAATGCCACAAAACTAGTATATTATTTTTAAATGAATTATAATCCTAGCTCGCAACCGCTACTACCGACTACCGACCGACTAAAAATAATACATCTACTTACCAAGTTTCAACAAATTGTTCTAATAGTTTCGGAAAAAAGTGGCTGTATCATAAAGACGGACAGAACGACAGATATATATGACGAATCTATAAGGGTTCTGGTTTTTGCCATTGGGCTACGGATTACTAAAAAGTAATAAACATAACAATTATCTTTTTTATTTACATCATTTTAAATCCACCTATTATTATGGGTCATTACGGAACCCTATTCTATGCGTAGCCAGACAGGCACTTAGCCAATTTTTAATTGGAATAGAATGGATGAGATGAATCGGAAGAGTATTTGCAATTTATCATTTTGATACTCGTACTGTCTGGGGAAGAGAGTTTTAATGCTACATTGCTATTTAGATAATAAATGAAAAGAAACACTTCGTCATACATTCTCATAGCAAAAATATCAAAACATTGCTTAAAAGGATTGTGAATTGAACAGTGTGTATACTGACCTTTTCAGCTGTAAAGATGTATCAAAAATACTTTTAATTTTACATGGAAAGAGAAAAACAGATCTGTGGTTACCTAAATACTTTGATGCATACTAGAGATAAGTTCTTTAAACAGTCGAAAAGTAAACCAACAGGATGAATAAATTTATAAATAAAACCAAAAATGAATCTTAGAAGGATGAAATATTAAAAATAAATAATGTAGATAATATGTGGTCTTATATTAATTGTTGGATTGGCCAGAAGAAACCTAATTTTTATGATATTATATTGAAATATTTGGATAAATCCGACACCATGGCTAATAGATGAAATCAATCTTCACACATTTTCACAAACGAACTATCTATACTTATATATAAAGTGGTATATAAAGTATATATTTATATAAAATATATAAAGTATATATATGAAGCTCTGAAAAGTAGAATATTAGATATTAAATAATATTAATACAATCAATGGGTTCTCAACATTGATGTATTTTTTATATATCAATTGTTCTCAAGAAACATTGTTGTTTTCTTGCAGAGAGAGTCATCACTAAGATTAGTTAAAGTAGATGAACCCAAACTAAGCGGACCTTGTATTATGGGTAACTAGACAACTGATATAATACATTAACACACTTTTTTTTAGTAAATACAAACATATTATACATAGAAAAAACCCAAACTCTGAAACAAATATTTGTGGATCACACAAACATTTGATCCGACCCGGGAATAAAAACAAAGAGATTAAAAAATTGAATTCAATTACCATTATTAAGATAATGCTAGAACACATTGTACGTTTGTTTGTTTTTAGCTTCTTTATCATCAACAACTTCCGAAGTTTCTTCTTACAATACCAGGGGATGAATAGAGGATAATACATTGTATTCTAAAAATAGTTTTAATGGCGTAGTAGCAGTATATGCGACACCCACCAGCATGGTCACCCCTACTCCTGGATTCTACTCATGCTTTCCATCAGGCAGAGTAGAGTCACTTTGGTAGGCTTAAATATATTTATTTTAGAAAAAAATACATTATGATCATTACACCGATAGTACTCTATCATAATACTATTTAAATACTTAGGGCGCCAATCAGGTTGTTGTTTCTCAATTTAGCACTTGTTTTGTGATTAGTTTATTGTCAATACTATTACCTCCTGTGGAGCATTGATGACTTAACCTACAAAAAAAATCCATCATATATATCAAAAGTTGCGATGAACGGTCGTTTTAGTATGGTACGAATAATATAAAGTTTCTCTTTCATGTATAATAAAGTACATTACATGTCAATTGGAAACGGCGTTCGTGGGCCGAGAGCCCTTTGCTCAATATTCACATGTACTCTCAGTATTCACGGGAAGCATATAAACAACAAATTAATTATAGCCATTATGAACTTGCGAACATTAGTTAGGTACATAGTTTGTAAATTATAAAGGTTACAGAACAGTTGATTAGACTCTCTAGTTAAATTTCAAGTAATTTAAATCTAGGTTAATTTTCTATTAATTCTCTGAGCTATGTGTAACAGATTTTTGACGTGTTTAATAAATTAGATTAAAAAATTAAATCAATCTTAGTCTAGCCAAGTTAATTAAGGACGTAGCTTTCTAGCGTCTGTTTAATTCATGTTTCACATTGTACCAGCACCACATTTTCCATGGATCATGATTTCAATCCTAAAAATCTTTTATTTTTGCTTTTTCCTTTTAAAACAAGTATAAAATGCTGGACGTAGCTTGTGTACGCCTGATTTAACGTACACGTTATATATTACGTATACATTAATATATACGTTATATATTACGTACACAACGTTTGCTCATATAACTAAATGTCTGAAATGAATCGTTTTGAATAGTTTTTGTGCCCCCCCGGCACACAATTTTCCACTTTGGAAGAGTCTCTCGCGCAAACCACTCAGTTTAGAAAAAAATGAAATTAGAAACCTCAACATCATTTTAGAAGACCTATCCATAGATACCCCACAAGTATGGATTAGATGAAAAAAAAATGGGGACCCCCAAAATGTGTTGTTTTTTTCAATTTTGTTAAAATATCTTAATGCGGTTCACAGATTACATCTACTTACCAAGTTTCAACAGTATAGTTCTTATAGTTTCGGAAAAAAGTGGCTGTGACATACGGACGGACGGACGGACAGACAGACAGACAGACAGACATGACGAATCTATAAGGGTTCCGTTTTTTGCCATTTGGCTACGGAACCCTAAAAAACAATAGGTAACAGTAATAAAACGAATTCAATTAAATAGTGAGTATCAATCGTTAGGGGCTTGCCTTATCTTAGTAGGTTTTAGTTCGACATAATGAAAATTTAGATCCGTAACGACCAAATAGGGCAATACAATACACATTGTAGATAATAGATTTTCATTAAGCAACACCAAGGGCTGAATCGACTAAAGTATTAATATAATTACAAAAGTTTGTCTGTAGTTAGATAACTTATCTATAACATGATACTCCGTAATTCGACCTTGTTTAGTTAGTACACACAGCTATTAAATAACGATTACGTAGCCATAACGTGTCTTGCCAGTCCCTAACCCGCACTCGGTCAGCGTCGGGACGTATGACCTCAACCCTCTCCTGGGAGGAGACGCAACCCCGGCAGTGGGACGTTATGGCTTGTTGATGATTGAATACTTACAATTTTCTATAGACTGCGTAAACCATGGCTTTTTCATATCTTCACAATCACAAAAGCGATTTACTTAAATCTCTCAGCGATGCTTATAAATTGTTTATTTCTTGGTAAAACTACATAGGTTCTTGCGGATTACAAAATATGTTCGAAATGTTCCCAGAAGTAATCTACTTTTGACAAAACAGCGCGTAGATCTTTTAGCGTCGATGTAACGAGCGTCAAAACTGTTTCATATTGTTAGTATAATGACAGCCATAAAATTTTATGGTCTCTTTGATGTACATTTATTCTATAGAGAATTAAAAGAATTACTTTTATATTTTTAAGATAATTTATAAGATTAGGTTGAAAGTTCCATTTCGACTGCCTTATTGGTCTAGTGGTTATGCGGTTGCTAATCAAGATGTCTTGGGTTCGATTCCCGGGTCGGAACAAATGTTTATAAGATCTGCAAATATTTGTTTCTGAGTTTGGGTGTTTTCTATGTATAATAATATGTACGTCATTTTATGCTGTGAGAGGGTAATACCCGCCCCATAGAGTCGGCCAGTTTATTTTTTTATTTAAAAGCCTATCAAAGTGACTTTACTCTGCCTGATGGAAAGCATAAGTAGAATCCAGGAGTAGGGGTTACCATCCTCATTGAGAGGGTTGGCAATGCAGCACGGTGATCCGTACAGTGGCAGCCTTGTCACATAATTCTGTATTAATCTCACGTCCACCGGAGGTCAGGAGAATGATGCAGAATGATTGGGCCTCCGGTCTCACACTCACCAACGAAATACGATAGCAAGAATGCTGTCATTATTAGGATGGTCTTCTGTGTGAGGTAACGTACATGGATTACATAAAATTAAGTTCGTTCTTTCACAAAACCAACATATTTTGTGTCGAATGAAATATATGAGATATTATTTTATTTTTTATATTATTTTAAATCTACCATGTTTTAGGAAAACCTTTTTTTATAAGATGTTATTTTTAGTTATGGTGGATTTATCCTATCATTAATCAACAAACAGTTTCTTGACCCTGATTCTTATACACCTGATATGCGTCATTCTATCAGTTTTTTATAAATGTTTATTTATACTCGTCTGGCGGCCGAAGTTCAAATATAATTCATGAATAAGAAGTCATCGAATTTAATTGTGTAACATCTTCCGAGCCTTTATTCCCAGCCTTTATTCCAAGTTTATTTGGGGTCGGCTACTATTTCAACCGGTTTGACCTGAATTTCAGTTTTTCCACGGAGCGTCTGGCATCGGACCTCCGCAACTCTAAGGGAGAACTGAAATTCAAAGATTGAACTAGTTGTCAGTGTATACAAGGGCACTGACTTCCCAATAACGATTGCCATAGATGTTCATGACAACCGGGACCGACGGCTTTACGTGCTCTCCGAGGCACGGGCGTGAATTACCGCCAAACTTCCAAACTCCGGGCAATTGTGTAACATATTTATAAAAGGTATAGTAGAGCCACGCTGACTTCAGTACTGAAGGCCCGGCTAGACCGGGGCAATACTACCCTCACATAGAAATGACAGCATTCATGCTGTTATATTTCATTGTTAACTATGAGACCGGAGGCCTAATAATGCAGTTATATCTCATTAGGCCGACATTGTCAGGGTCACCATTCACATTCACAATGAGAATGGTGAGCTCTACTCCTGGATTCTACTCATGCTTTCCATCAGGCGGAGTGAAGTTCCTTTGGTAGACCTAAATAAATATTTAAAACATAGTGAAATCATACTTTTATTTCCACTGTTGGTTGACTTATTATTCTATAGGTTTTTCTATAGATCATCATCATCATCAACCTATCACAGTACACTGTTGGAAATAGGCCTCTTCAATTGCACGCCACTTAGTTCGGTCTTCGGCTACTCGCATCCAGCTCCTGCCAGCCGTATTGCGCAAATCAAAACTCGCAAATTATACGTTTTCTTAATATTATCATAGAACAAGAAACACTGTTCTTCAGTTTAATTTCCCTAGTTTATTGGTATTAGGGTCTTTTATACTCTCACTATAAATAATAACGTAATTACTTCACACATCTCATATACGGCCATCTGGACCTATTATGGTAACCTATATATATATGTTTCTAAATACGAGTACATATATATATTTTTTTTGGTCAGTCACACAGTCAATGTCACTAATCACTAGACCAATAGGACCATCAAATATGAAGAACGAATTGTCGCCTGCGGTAATATTTGGGTCGACACGACCTCCAAATCTACAAGGCCGGCAACACGCTTATAACTCCTCACCTGCAAGCTTTTATGGCCGGCGGTAATCACTTTCTTGCAGGTGATTTCTCTGCTCATTTGTGTTCTATGTAATAAAATTATTCACAGCCTATATTTACATATACTAAGGTTGCCTGGAAGAGATTGTCTTTGGCTATAAGGCTGCCCTTTGTACACTACATATATAATATGTCATATAATGCACTCTATTGTAACGCTGTAATAAGATGTGCAAATAAAGAGTATTCTATTTTGTCATGTTTTTGTATGTACAGCGGGGTTTATTCGCAATAAAATTGTTTAAAGGTCACGATACCTTTTACTTTCCGATAGTACTGATCGTGATTATAGGTAAACGGTTAGAAGTCCAAATAGTACAACAAAAATCATGAATCAGTGTTAAAGTCGCGAGATTCTTAAACAGTTACCTTAACACAGTATAAATAAAGTCGCTTCGTCTGCTGTCTGTTCACTTCAATCTTTTGTAGTTCAAAAGATAACTTATCAGTTTTTCATGCAGTTTTCAGCAAGAAATAGAGTGATTCAAAAGGAACTTTTATATGAATACATGCATATTCGAGGAAATTTGAGAACTTCAAAGTTTTTTAAACTCAGGCCAAGCAAGTCGCTAGTTAGTTCTAAATTAAACACATTACAAAGTCTATAAAATCAAATAAAAGACAATATCGGTCATCAACAATAACGTTATTAACACTTGTTTCGTTATTTTCCTTGACGGGATAACGTTTATGTTATATTGTCTGTGGCGAGCGAAACCTCCATGGAAAGCGCCTGCTAAAATATTTAGAATATAATTCAAACTTAAGTCATTATTGACAAGACGATGTGTTTTTATAGCTAAGAATGTTCTAGAAGCTTTAGATTGTGAAGAGAGCTGTAATGAGCCGTTCTAGTTGTTAATATATATTACATTATAATTATTGTACAAGTTGGTAAAATATAAATATATTAATTCATCTACTCCGTGTCGTTTCAATCGGCTGCTCACAATCCCAAATGTCTAATCGTATATTTCGAGAAATTGCGTAACAATAACAAATAATGAATGTTGTTTTGGTATAAGTACTTTCAATAAAACAATTTTATCATGATACCGATTTCGATTAAGAATAAAAAGATATGAGATTACCCCGTCAGTTTTCTTGTTTATTTACCAATATATATCTTAGTAGCTGACCCAATAGCCCCGTCTTTGTCTTTTACTGCCCGTAGCGTAATAATATACCGCGGAAACTAAGTTCCCATGAAAAAGGTTATAGTGAGCCAACCTTAAAAGATAGACATATGGTGTCACGGAATTTTATTTAGAACTTTCAAAGAGGAATAATTTTGTCATACATGTTTTCTGCGAAACTTGAACCGTAAGCTCACGCAGCGGAAGCTCACAATAGGAAAGAACCCCGATTTTGAAACATTCTTCATTGGTGCTGTATTAGTCTTACCGTGATGATGTACAGGCTATAGCCTTCCTCGACGAATAGGCTATCTAACACTGAAATATTTTTTCAAACCAGACCCGCATTTTCTGAGATTAGCGCGTTTAAACAAACAAACTATTCAGCTTTATATTATTAGTATGGATAACAAAATATAATAATAATAATAGTAAAAATCGTTATTCTCATAAATAACCTGTTTATCTTAAGAACTATAAAATTACAAGATAAAGGTTTAACAATTAAAATAACCCTTACTCCCAAACTAGGTGTTCCTGTAACTTGGGAGCTAGTGTTCTGCTGTTACTTAAACAGATTTCTCTGAATTTAGTTTTGAAACCGAGAAATAAGATAAAATAAAATGCGGTGTGTGTGCGTGCATACGTATGTGTGTGGGTTGTGTATGTATGTGCTGTGTGTATATATGTGTTGTGTGTATTTGGGTTGTGTATGTGTGTGTGGTTTGTGATGTGTCCACAAATGGGTGTATGCGTATATAAGCTTACTGTTGGAGCCGAATTAACTCTTCAGTCTGTTCATAATCTGTTCATAATTAAATTTGAAGAAATAATACTATTAACTAACAGTATAGAAAATGTGTTTCCTTCAATTTTTTTACGAAAGTAGAGTAGATAATTATGATAATCCACAGTCTAAACAGTCCACTGTCACACATAGGCATCTTAATAGAGACCAGTGGTGCTACCCGCCGTAGTTAACGCCGATTTAACGCCTTCGATTCCGAGATTTATTCCACGGAACAAATCTAGTATAATAGAGTTAAGTCTAAGTTACTTCCTTATGTCATAAAATATCAGCCAGTGAAAGTCCCGTCAAAATCGTTCATAGAACACAGCAATGGCTCTTGTCATAATTGTTTTAAGCAGCTGTCATTTACAACAAATGATAAGATTTAAAAGTAAACAATTACAGGCATTTTAATTTATTTCAAACGATATTTAAAAGCACGTAATCGATCTGAACTACCTGAATTTATGATCAGTGTTTTGATTAAACTGTGAATGGCTGATTTAATAGTTATGCTAATAGTATATTAGTTTTTTATTACATGCATATTTTTGTATGTACGTACGTGTATAAAATTCAATTATATTTGAATTAACCTTTTATCCGAATGTTTATAAATAAATAATGGATTTAGTTATTGTAATGGGTTTAAAAACTTCTTGTATTTCTTTACATAGTGTATAACTTTCCTTTGGCTTTGCGGTAGTCGGTAGTCTCTGATACCACAGAGGAGCCTTTTTTAGGGTTTCGAAATTTATGACTCGGAACCTTTATAGATTCGTCATGTGAGTCCGTCCGTCCGTCCTCAACTTACCGTAAAGTGTTGATGATTTTTTTTCGCGGCTACTAAAGAGTTTCTAAGACGATTTTTTGATATAGGTATCCGTTTGTGCGAAATTCCACTTTAAAGGGCACTTTTTTGTAAAAACAGAGCGTCCCCCTCCTCTTAAAGCTAAACGGCTGGCTCAAAAAATCTGGAAAAATTCGTGATAGTGGTCTATATAATGAACTTAAAAGGAAACCTATAACAGATTAGATGACTTTATTAGGTTCAGGAGTTATAGATGCTTAACTTGTAAAATGCGCTTAGTTGGAAAACGTCATAAAAAATTAACGCATTAATACGTAAACATAACAATTATATATTGGATACGATTTTAAATCCACGTACCATTATGGGTGACTGAGGCTGATTTTTAAAGTTCGTAAACAATGATTATTTAATAAACTACGCGAGTACAGTATAGGGTCTGGGTTGAACTTTTGAAGAAAGGACCATAGTTTCAAGTCAGCCTGTCTATACAGCCGGCATTCGAGCTATAGCCATCGTCTTGCTTAACTGGTAATATGATGCAGAAGCTATAATGGTGCATTGTCTGTACTCATATTGAAGATATGACCCCCTCTCTTGAATTCTGCTCACGCTTTAATCAGGCAAAGTAAAGTCCATTGGTAGGTTTATATATATAAATAAAAACAAATTTCAATTCAATGCGTTCCAATTGGTCATAGTGTGGATGACACTGCGTTGTTTACGTTGGTATTGAGGATGGTGATCACCAATCGTGCATATCAGTCATGCTCTCTATTAGAGAGAGTAGTTATTTTGGCAGATATAAACTTAAAATTGCTTCCCACACCGAAATGGCATATTTATAAAATGCAATTCAAACAAGTTCCGTCAGTTTTTGTTTAAGGAATTTGTATTGAACACGTTGAATGAGTTTTATTTTGTTTTATTTTATGCAAGAAAACTAACTCAATTTGTTGTAAATATATGTGAAGAATAATACGTACATGCTAAATGTGAATTGGGGTACGTGATATGACCTTTCAAATATCACGATACATGGATTTTGACACCATGTTACATAATTAATCTTAAACGAGATTTAATAATTAATTGAAACACACCTATTAAAAAAAGGCTTTATATAACCGTTCGTCCCATTATTATTTTGCCTATATATTTATTAGTTTTTATTATTCATTAAAAAACATGTATATATAGGTTCTGTATAAAAATAATTATCATATATTAACAATATTTTTATTTTGTTTGCAGGTAAAATGACACTATCAATGCCTCAAACTATGAACGAGTCTGATAAGTTATTGGTGAACGCATCTAATATAACAGATCACTCAGCTACATACTATAACCAATACGAAATGGACCTGGTTGTTCCTCTTACCATCACATACGTAGTTATATTCATCGCTGGAATCCTCGGTAACACAAGCACTTGCGTGGTCATTGCAAGAAACCGATCTATGCACACCGCTACAAACTTCTACCTTTTCAGTCTTGCTATCTCAGACCTTATACTTCTAGTTTGTGGCTTACCCTTTGAATTACATCGCTTGTGGAATCCAGATACGTATCCATTGGGTGAAGCTCACTGTATCGCCATCGGCTTAGCGTCAGAGACTTCAGCAAACGCGACAGTGTTAACAATAACAGCTTTCACTGTAGAGAGATACATAGCGATTTGTCGTCCGTTCATGTCACACACGATGTCGAAGCTATCAAGAGCCGTCCGATTCATTATAGCTATATGGCTGTTTGCATTATGTACCGCAATACCTCAAGCCATGCAGTTCGGAATCGAGTCTTCTGTTGAAAACGGTCAGAACGTGAGTGCGTGTACAGTGAAAGGTGTAGGAGTGCATCAAGTGTTCGTTATATCAAGTTTTGTGTTCTTTGTCGTACCTATGTCGATGATTTCAGTGTTGTACGCGTTGATAGGAATTAAGTTAAGGACCTCCCGAGTATTGCATCCAGTGAAAAAAATGTCAGTAGATAGTAATGAGAGAGCCAGTGGACAAATGCAGTACAGAAATTGTGCATCGCAAAGGAGAGTCATAAGAATGCTCGGTAAGTTTTAAATATACTCGTAATTTTAAGAATTCATGTTGTACCAAGGAAAAAAAAGAGATATTGAACATAACAGTCAGTTCTAAAGCAAACTGGAAAATGTACGACAGAATATTATTCAAGTAATATTTATCAAAGAAATTTACTACTGACTGTTATACCCAAAAATACTGCCTCGTTGGTCTAGTGGATAGCGTATGCGACTGCTAAGCAAGAGGCCTCGGGTTCAATTCCCGGGTCGGGCCTAAATGTGTTTTTGTGTTTTTCTAAGAAAATTCCTAATAGCAGCCCGGAGTTCGGAAGTTTGGCGGCGATTCACGCCCGTGCCTCGGAGAGCACGTAAAGCCGTCGGTCCCGGTTGTCATGAACATCTATGACAATCGTTATTGGGAAGTCAGTGCCCTCAGATTTACTGACAACTAGTTAAACCTTCGAATTTCAGTTCTCCCTTAGGGTTGCGGAGATCCGATGCCAGTCGCTCCGTAAAAACTGATATTCAGGTAAAACTTCAGGTTAACTGGTAGCGAATGCCTTATGGCATTAAGTCCGCCTTTGTACAACATTTGCAGTAAGTTTAAATAAATAAATAAAACCGGTTGAACTAGTAGCCGCCCCTAATAATATTGAGAATAAGGCTAGGAAGATGAAAATGATGATGTTATACCCAAAAATGGTGTTGGTAATATTGTTGTAAACCGATAAGAGTTTGACGATCAAAGTGCCTTAGAAACCTTATAAGGAAAACATTTACTTAATTCATTATTTACTTAAGTTTATGAAATAAAATAATTAAATGTAATACAATGAACATTGGCAAGGTGAATAGAAACTTTCACAAGTTTCACAACTTTCACACGTCTACATTGTCTTTGATCATCCAAGTCATAAAAAAGCAGAATCCCGCAGTGTTGCCCGCTGTGGATATTGTAAGTTTATAACAACCATCGCGGGAGACGCTGTGGGGCGAAGCTAGTCTCAAAAAGTAGCTTTATTTACTTCTTATTTAATCAGCTTTCTGCCAGCGAAGGTCTTGTTCAAAACAGTTCAGAGGTTCCACACATTAACCAGCGATATTCAGACGCTTTCATTTTATTTATTTGTATGAATATATTTCATATAATTTCTACACCAGGTCACTGCCAAGTACATAATCCTAGTCTAAATGTATAATTATAAGTAAATTATTAAATGGTGTTATTATTTTTACAATTTGTTATAAAACATCTTTGGAAATCATCTTAATTAGGAGTCAAAAACCTTCCATTATAAAGTTTAATTGTTGTAAAATCATTCACAGCTTAGTTTCACCGCTTCAAACAATTTTAAGTTAGATGTATTTAATGAGGGAACAACTTGTTACTTTGTTTTTGCGACAAAAAAGACGTTAATGAATATATATTTTTTATTAAAAACTAAAGTTTTTCTTACAAAATAATTTTACGTGATTGTAAGTTTCTGCTAATTGAACATAATAGCTCTAGGTATAGGAGTTCAAATAGAAATAGCTTCTCTCTGCGGCGTTATTCGCGATTTAACTGTGGGTAACACTGCGGGACTAAGCTCGTTTATAATAAAAAGCAATTATTAAATTGTAGTATAGCTCAGGAGAGATATTTTTTAGGTTAGGTTTTACCATATGGGCACTAAGAGACATTAATGTCTCCCATTTAGTGCTCCTTTACTAGTCTCTTAAATACAGTCAGAGTTTGTGCACACATGTGCAGAGATATACACGTTACATAGAAACGTACCATTAAATTAAAGAAAACGCGTGATAAAACCTTTCAAACCTGAATATGTGTATCTCACACATGCATCTCCGTGTGTTGACGGATTAAGAATACAGAGTGTCACCACCACTATTCATCCCGCGGGTGTCGTAAAAGGCGACTAAGGGATAAACTACGCAAGACAACATCGATGCAAAAGAGAAGGAAAACTTGAAACCAACCCTATACCAACCTGGTCTGGCCAGCGTGGTATAGTAGGCCAAAACCTCCTTTCTAAGGAGAGGCCTATGTCCAGCAGTGGACCGTTAAATGCTGTTGATGATGATGATTGATGATGACACATATTCAAGTTTGAAAGTCGTAATCACGCATTTTGTACACTGATAATTGTGTCCTGAGAATCTTGTTTCATACTTTCTCGGCGTGTTTTTGTTTTGTCGTAGTTGTTTTAGTTTTTACTTTTTATTTCCAAAGTTTATTGTAATTAACAAAATACACCGAATAATAAATTGCCTGTCTCAAACTTTTAACAATTCTCGCTAGTATTTTAGAGGGAATGAAATATCACAACATACATAGACACATACATAGCCTGTCAAAATCATAACCCTCCTTAGGCTTAGCCGTAGTCGGGTAAAAACTAAATATAATTCAATATAGACTCCCTGAAGGGACGCCTCTTCAAACTGCTGATGGGAGATTAATTTCAAACTGAAGCTTTGAAATTCTCTAAATTGTACTTGAGTGGAACAGTACTATTCCTTTACGGTTGTCTTACAGTGAATAATATAGTAATAATTCTGAATTAACCTCAATGAACTCTCATTCTATTTTCCAAATGTTGAAATGATAATAATTAACTTGTTGCTTTGTTCTTAGCGAGCAGGTAAATAATACGCCATTTTATTTACAAAGACGTAATAAGGTTACTTTTATAATTAATTGAATATGTTCCAAGAGGTTCTATCATGGGTGGTTTGATAATTTGGTTCTCATTAACTTAATTGTTCGCTTCCTTTGCGACAAGATTTGAAAGGTTTTTTTTAATTTCCACTCGATTAATTTAAGGTAAGTCCTTGGAACTTTGACGCCTTTGAAAATAATTGCTAATTATAGAACGAATGTTTTAGATTATTCAAATTTATTTAGTATGAATTTTAATGGTATTAGTAATACGATATTATTTATTATCAGAATAATGGACACGACTAGAAGTGATTTGTATGGAAATCTTCAAAGGCATAAATGGTATTGTCCCTTGACAGACGTAATGAGATTGTTAGGTGTTTATGCGGGAGATAGGGTCATACCAAAATAGCATAACGGGTTTAAGAATAGACTCTTCATTTGCAGACAAGGCCGGCAATTTGTCACGCAACAAAATCGAAATGTTTATTTAATGATTATGCCAAATCCTGCCCCAGACTAGTATGTTTTTTGAGAAATTCACAAGAACTACAAGAATTTATGTACCCGAACGTACCTACTGGTAAAGGTATAAATATGAGGCCGTTATTTATTATTTCTAAAACAAAAGAAGGAGAAAAAAATCTTTTTTTGATAATTTTCTTACTTCGAGGAAGTTTTAATGAGTAACTGGAACAAAGAATCTCGATTACAATACCGTACTTTTATAAAAAAATACGTGTGTCACTCGGGGACTGCCGCGGCAAAGCTATTGCATAGTATTTTTTATCAACTTATGCAGTTATATTTATATATATTTTTTAATTATGCAGTATTTTTTTTCTATGATATTATTTCATGTTTACAAAACAATATACACTGTCTTTTTAGCAACACACATTCTAACACTTTTATTGCCAAACAATATAATCATTCTATTATTTATTTATTTTTTTATTTATTAAAGCTTCCTGCAAAACATATTGCACAAGGCGGACTTAATGCCATAGGCATTATCTTCCAGACAAACCTTTGGGTGTTGCGAAGCTGTTATTAATTTCAAAAATATAATATACGTATAAAACATATAAATATAATAGACATACACATATATATACACAGATTACTCACACACATACTTACATACATACTTACATATATATATACATAGACATATACTACATGAATATAATACTTGGATAATTATGATAAATAGCGTTATTCTGAAGACTCCGTCAACAAGTCTCTTTAATGTTTTCGCACTTTAAATTTAAAACTGGATCGGCTAGTGGACATCCTGATTTCCAATGGGAGCGCGTTCCAAAGAGTAACTGCTTGAACAGGGAAAGAACAATGGACTTTACTTGAAATGTGTGCAGGGCAAAGAAGGAGAAGATTATTAGAAGAGCGAAGATTTCTGTCATGGTTATAGCAGAGATATTGGAGGTAGGATTTTAAGTAGGTGGGCGAGTTCGGTGAATGAAGAAGGGAGTACAACGTAGTTAGCACTCTCTAACTGCGGCGCTGCCTAATAGATAACCATGACAGTTGTATACGACAAGAAGAAATATGATCATACTTTCGCAGATTGAATATAAATCGAATGCAATTGTTGAGAAGCCGATCTAATTTATTGAGCAGATCGAGTCGAGATAACATACATCACCATAGTTGACAATAGGAAAAATTAATGTTTGAACCAGCAACGTCTTTATTTTAATTGGGAGGAAATGTTTAAGGCGATAAAATCCTCGTAAAATATTTGTGACCTTCTGACTGACGCTGGCTACCTACGCTATTAATCGAAAGCCAATGAAAACTAAACAGGAAACGTAATAGCAATATGAGCTTACCTATGGAATAACAAAAAGTGGCCTAGTGCGAGTCGGACTCGGCCATGAAGGGTTCCGTAGCAGCAAATAACATCATATAAAAGTTCTTGTAGTTCGTTTTGAATGCAAGGTAAATTGCGGTGTGCGTGCGCGTGCGTGCGTGCGTGCATGCGTGCGTATGTGTGTGTGAAAAATATTGTTCTCTTTATTCGCCACATTACATAAACAGGAAGAAATTATCTTATGGTGGCGTCCAGCCAAAAAGGTCCTATGTAATTGTACACTACAAACTCTGGTTTTGTTACGTTTAAGTTGCGGTGTATACGTCAGAGTTCGGTGTTTCCGTAGTATAGTGTTCATTATAAACATTT
Source organism: Phragmatobia fuliginosa (assembly GCA_932526445.1). Taxonomy (NCBI): domain Eukaryota; kingdom Metazoa; phylum Arthropoda; class Insecta; order Lepidoptera; family Erebidae; genus Phragmatobia; species Phragmatobia fuliginosa. The sequence continues at coordinate 4,227,529 of OW052064.1, read as the reverse complement.
GACGCACAGTGAGAATCGAACATTCTTGATAAGAAGGGTTGTGGGATACCTATGGGGTTTATTGTAGATCACCTTATTGATTGCAAGGAATTCTAAAGGAAGAAATGTACTTGTACAGGTATCACCCCATGCAACTATACAGTATTTTAATAAAGATTTTGCCAGTGCATCATAGACACAGTAAGGTGGCAGAATCTGCAGACATCTTGATTTTATAAAAGATAGGTATTAATTTTCTAATGCGCGCTATTAATGACTGTACATGTAGCGACCAGTTAAGGTGTCCATCCAGAATCACACCAAGATATTTTATACTATGGGTGGAACTAATTTTAGGACAGACACAAGTGCCACTAAATCTATCACAGCTATGTGCCCTAATGCACAAATCAGTGAGTGGTTGAGTATTTGCTCGTGGTGTAAAGGTGAGGTATTTAGTCTTATCTATGTTTAATGTCAACAGATTCTCATTCAACCAATTCATAATCTCCCTGAAGGCCTCCTCGGTTAGTTGTTTAGCCTGTTCCCAATCTCTCCCGTGCACAACTAGTGATGTGTCATCTGCATATGTAATAATGCTACAATTAGGTAGTGAATGTTTGCATAAACTATTTATACATACAATAAAGAGGGTTGGGCCTAGGACGGATCACTTGATGGTAGGTGATTGCCGCCGCCCATGGACACCCGAAACACCAGAGGAGTCACAGATGCGTTGCCGGCCTTTGAGATGGCAGTACGCTCTATTTTTGAAAAGCTTCACCTGTATATTTGTAATCGACTCCTTTGGGTGCGATTTTACCCACTTTAAATTAATCGATTTTTTTTTAAAGTACTATATTATTTTTTCTTAATGACATGGAAAGTCATCGAAACGATATTATTATTAACTTTATTTAAATATTCATAGTGTACGAATATAAAATAAATGTTTGAAGTAATAATTTCTTATGCAAAGGTAAACAGTTTCGTAATATAACGCGTTACGGCGTCAGTCTGTTTGGCTTCCCTATTTCTACGCATTTCGAGTGTGATAGACAAGGTCCCCTTTCTCACTATAACCCACAGCCGTAGCCATATTAGTAGAAGTACTCTTATTTATTAATTTCACAATTTACTATTAATATTTGATAGTACTATATTCGTCACAAAATAAGAAGCCCGTTTTGACATTTGTCATCGTGTTTTTTGATCAACGATTAATTCGTGTTTTTGAGTGTAAATTTTTCAATATAAAGCTAAACTTGATGCTTATTTATAATATGCATTGTGATTAGAGATTGAATACCGGGATCCCGGGATATCAAAAACCGGGATACCGGACCGATTTTTCTGCGGGATTACAATCCCGGGATTGACCTACAATCCCGAAATTTCCCGGGATTGAAAAAGGAAAATCTAGGCTAATAAAACCTTTTTTGTTCCACTCAAATCTTCACCGAAAGTTTTTTAAATTCGACAAAGTTAATCTCATTGTTCTAAAAATAAATTCACGCTTCTTAGGCATTGAAATTTTTGACAATAGTAGTAAACATAACAAAAGAGACATATACTTTTTATAACTCGAACGTGATCCGACGCTTTTTCTTAAGCTTTAAGTTATGATTTGGGAATATTTAACCCCTAAATTTGTAATTAAGTTATTTTTAAAACAATGAGTTTAACTTTGTCAAGATTTGACAAAAATAATAAAATAAAGACTTTATTTACGACTCAAATGAAACGAAATAGATTTCATGTGACACTTCGGCAATTGTTAAATTTTACAAACAAACATAATCTGCCAATCGATAATTGTATTTTTTTAATGATAATTTGTAAATTTACCTGATAAAAACTGTCAACTTGTAAATTTTTCTTGTAATTTGTAAAGATTGTAATTAAAATACTAACTATCATTAAAAACAACTAGTTACAAAATTATATCATTACTTTTATATATTTACTTTTATTGACTATTTTGTTCATTTTTTTATAATTCATATTTGTTTCTTTGTTTTTCCTTTTGTTATTTATTAAAAGTTAGTTTTCCTTATTAAATTGTGTTTATTATTAAACTATTTCAAATTTTCATATAATCCCGGTACCAGTACCGGGATCCCGGGATCGCTCCGATACGATCCCGAAATCCCGGGATTGAAAAATCGTCCGAGATTTGCAATCTCTAATTGTGATAGTGTATGGGTAACATAGTAATTAAATAGGATTAAGAATTGAATTTTTGACATTGAAGAAATAAACTCAAAAACACGAATTAATCGTTGATTAAAAAAAGGGGCCAAGTGCGAGTCGGACTCGCCCATGAAGGGTTCCGTATCAGCAAGTAACATCATATAAAAGTTCTTATAGTTCGTTGTAACTTTCATCGATGTTTTTATACTAGTGTATTGATTGGATGTCAGGTAAATTGCGTGTTACGATTTATGACGTATTAAAATAAACTACTCACTAGATCTCGTTCAAACCAATTTTCGTTGGTAGTTTGCATGGTAATGTACAACATAATTATATTTTTTTTAGTTTTATCACTCTCTTATTTAAAAAGTTAGAGGGGGGGAGGACACACATTTTTCCACTTTGGAAGTGTCTCTCGCGCAAACTATTCAGTTTAGAAAAAAATGATATTTATGATAGAAACCTCAACATCATTTTTGAATACCTATCCATAGGTTTGATGAAAAAACAAATTTTTGAGTTTCAGTTCCAAGTATGTGGACCCCCATAATGTATTAATGAGATGCTATAATAAAATTCCACAAAGTATTCTTGAACTGAATGAGACAAAATTTAAAACATGCATTAAACGCACACTATGTAAGCAAGCATATTACAAGTTGAGCGATTATATCGCTGATAAAAATGCTTGGCTCAATGCTGGTCCTGCTTCACAAGGACAGGGGCGCATAAATTGATAGCATTAAATGGTATTGTTGGAGCTGCTGAAGATTGTACAACTTTCTTTGCATTGTATAGATTCAATCTCTTTAGTATTATATAATCGCATGGCCCATATTGTGTGAGTACTATGTACTAGGAAGCTATTCAAGCTATCATTCACTGAAAACCTACGTCTTTTCTTGACTTGAATCTGCCCTGGCGGTTGAGAGTATGTCATGCTCACTCAAATTTCACGCTGATGGTGGCGCGTGTGTCGGATCATTTAATTCCCTTCAAAATGGTTGAGTTGAATGGTGCGGATCCATGCGTCATGTTCGTGAACGGGCGCTGTCAGTTGTGACTGGTCATCTCTTAGTTGCCACGGCTTATTTGAATTAAATTTTAATTTTCAATTGTATTTTTGTTGTACTATGGACACTTTTAACGTGCACGTCTTGCTACATCGTTCTCACATAATGTACCATCTCAACATGAATGATGTAACCAAGATTTTGTAAAAAACATTTTGATTTAAAAGAGTGTCCATGGAGTTTCTTGCCCGTTCTTCTCCATAGAGATCTACGCTAGGGAATGGGCAACTACAGTACTTTCACAGTTTTTATGTCTTGTGACTGGGACTGTAGCTACATTTTTGTTTCGACAATTCAAAAGTGCCTGTAACTGGCCTACTTGAAATAAATGCTTTGATTTTGATTGATTTTGATTTTGATATTGTTTTTTTTTCAATTTTTATGTAAAAATCTAAATGCGGTTCACAGAATACATCGACTGACCAAATTTCAAAAGTATAGCTCTTATAGTTTCGGAAATAATTGGCTGTGACATACGAACGGACGGACAGACAGACAGACAGACAGACTTGACGAATCTATAAGGGTTCCGTTTTTTGCCATTTGGCTACGGAACCCTAAAAACACGATGACAAATGTCAAAACGGGCTTCTTATTTTGTGACGACTTTTAAGTAAAGTTTTTTGGCCAATTTTTTATATTACTTCTAGCCCGCTATTCCGCCTGCGTATACATATATCGATTTTGGCAGTAAAGAGTACCTCTTGCCTTATAAAATTATCTCCATATATATGGCTGCCTTGTTGGTCTAGTGGTTAGCGTATGCGGCTGCTGATCAAGAGGTCTCGGGTTCGATTCCCGGGTCAGACCAAATATTTGTGTGATCCACAAATATTTGTTTTGGAGTCTGAGTATTTTTCCATCTATAATATGTATGTATTTACAAAAAAAGGTATGTTTATGTATTTATATCAGTTGTTTAGTACCCATAACACAAGCTCTGCTTACTTTGGGACTGGATGATGTTGTGTGTAAAAGATGTCCAAAAAAAAAATTTAATTTAATATATACCTATTCCTACCAGTAGGTACATTCGGATAAATAAATTCTAGTAGTTCTTGTGAATTATCATTATCAATCATCATAAGAAGATTTTGTATATAATTTCTTACAATGTAAGTAATGGAGTATTAGTAAGGTGTCAACGTCAGCTAAACTCCATTTGTGTAGTTTATTACCATAATTTATTATCAAGCTTGGCACTGCCCCTAATAACGAGTTTTGTTTTAAATACGATCTCGCTAACTTGCAGGTGCCACTTACCACGGATTATTATTATTATCTGTGGTTTAGTGTTGCTTTCTATCACTATAATACAGTGAACCCCCGGTAATTCGGCCCCTGTCTAATCCGGCACCCCCTGTAATCCGACATGTCTATTATTATAAAAATGTTTTGAAAATCTTCACTAATGCACGATTGAACAGGTTACAATGAAAAGTTATCATTTTTGTAGGTATGTTCTATAAGATTAATAGCGTTAATTTTATAATGAAACGGGTTTTGTTTAATTTACTAAATTCTACATACATAATGAAGTAAGATTTAACATATAAATCTTATTATTGGATTTGTTATTTGTCGGATTAGAAGGTACTCTGTTGTTAAAAATTCCGGACTATAGGGGGTCTTAGGCAGTACTCTATAATCCGACAATTTCCATAGTCCGACACTGACTTGCAAAACGTTTGTCGATTTACCGGGGGTCCACTGTAATATGTATTTAAGTGAGCAGTCTGAATTATCTAAGTAGGACTTATCGTCTTTGAGATACATTTTCCAGTGGTATAGTGCTAATATATATAATTGCAGAAAAGTATTTTATAATTATTAGAACCGCGCTGATTTCAGTACGAATGAGCCGGAGTGACAGTTGTAGTACAAGCATTAGCCTCACATAGAAGACTAACCTAATAATGACAGCATTCGTCAGTCGCATTTCGTTGGTGACGGATTAAGAATACAAAGTGTCACCACCCCTATTCATTCCATGGGTGTCGTAAGAGGCGACTAAAGGAACAAAATAAGCAGCTAACATCCTGCCAAGAGAAGGAAAACTTGAAACAAACCCTTTACCAACCCGTCTGGCCAGCGTGGTATAGTAGGCCAAAACTTCCTTTCAAAGGAGAGGCCTATGTCCAGCAGTGGACTGTTAAAGGATGATGATGATGATTTCGTTGGTGAATGTGAGACCGGAGTCCGGAGGTTCAATCATTCTGAATAATTTTCCCGGACTGTGGAGGTCGCAAGAATGATGCAGAAACATCTCACTAAGTCGACGATGGTGTGAGTCACCATGCTGAATTGTCTGCACTCACTATGAGAATGGTAACTGCTACTACTGGATTCCACTCATGCTTTCCATCAGGCAGAGTAAAGTCGCTTTTGTAGGCTAGAATATAAAATGAGATAAATTTTCTGAGTATTTGACATTGTATGGATTCTCTGGATCTATTGAACAGATTTTGACACTTTCTTTAGCCCACTTTTCGTAAGTTACATAGGCTATGCAAAAAAAACTGTTATTCTAATGTATACGTGGGTAGACCAGCTGACAAAGGCTAGTTGACTATTTTTTTTATATGTGCCGTTCAGCGAAAAGGGCTATGGCCTCCACATGTCCAAGATGACTTAGATATTGATTATACAAAACAAAGAAGAAACTCAGATACAAACATATTTATAAAAATAAATAAATTATTCAAATTTTTAAACAAAAGCTAGAGTAACAAAATCAAAATGACTTATACATTTTTGATTTCTAAATTAAAAACTTGTTGTAAAGTACTGAAAGCACAAACAAACTAATTGTAATTCTACCGACAGAGAGGGAAATCGCTAGAAAATCACAAAATAAAAGTACAAAATCATGTAAATGTTATGCCGGCAATGATTGTGAGAGCACTTATTAACTTGAAATTGTCGTTTAATTTTTGAAAAGGTTCTTGTGCGCTCGCTGACTTGAAACAAACTTGTGATAAACTTGGAACCGAGTGGTATGCTAACTTTATAGTTAATGTAATTTAATTTATGTGAATATAAAAGCGGTCGTAGTCAAGTTGATCGAGGTGATCGGAAACAATCAACGACAGCGCGATCATTGCCTAGATGCGTGACGGTTTGTGGCATATCAGGTTATGAGTGTTTCCATGATTCGGAAAGATATCAGAAGATACCTTTGGGCGGCTTAAAAAATTCAATGGCTAGATTTATGTAGCCAAACGTGTCTTGCCAGTCCCCAACCCGCACTCTGCCAGTAAAAGCGTGGGGCGGAATGGCCATAAACTTTTCCTGGGAGGAGACCCGAACTAAGCCGATTCAAGACACGAACCGACCCGAGACCATGTATTAATTTATAAGTGTGTTAGCTATATGTTCGTAATTTTTACGTTCCATTTCATTTAAAGTTTGATATTGTGGTTATAAAGTATAAAACATCTCAGGTGTTGTTAACAGCATAGCACAAACTAACCTTTATTTTAATTTGAAATGCAATTACTTCACAAACAATTTCGATCAATCACAAGTTACTGTTTCTATAGCTAAGCAGCACTCAGTCTTTACGAATTTTTCACTTCACTTTCCACATATCGTTATAAGCATTGTTCCAAATGTTCAAATTACTTAGCACTTTTGTGTAATTTAATTACTAATTATGCCTACTAAACTTATTCCTGAGGTACTTAAAATACACACCTAAATGCATATTCATATTATTATAAGCAGGTACGCACTCACACAACTGCACATATATACACGTATACACATCAACGAAAACGAACACATTATGCCATGAGACTACATACATAGACATTCACTAATACGCTCAGTTTTAAACACAGTAGTTGTTTTTAGAGCTTATGTAGCTAAATTGGGCCTGTATTAGTATGTACTCCAGTTCTTGTCGATATTACTTACAGTGTTACGTAATCCTATTTCTAGTTATTTTGCGTCTAATTTATTCAGTTCAGTAATTGAAGATGTTGTTTCAATTAGTTCAGTTTGTGCGAACTCTAAATTTAATAATTAAACAAAAACTATTAAATTTTGTGTGAACAACCAAGAGTTTTAGAAACAAAGTAAAGTCAACTTTATGCTCTACCACTTTATAATTAAGAATTCTAGATAAGATAGTTTAGGAACAGGCTCTCAAGTTTTCCTTCTAATATTATAAATGTGAATGTAAGTTTATTTGTGACGTTTTTAAACGAAAACTACTCTACTGAACATCATGAAACTTTGTACACGTATTCTTGGAGGTATAAGAAATAACTTGTGATACTTTTTTTGAAAAAAAAAATACGAAATATTTAAAAAAATGACATAGCTGAGATACACGCGGGAGAAGCCGCGGGCGAAAGGTAGTTATATTATACAAGTATGAAAGTAGTTAAACGTAATTCTTTCAAATGTGATTTCTAAATGTCTTATTTACAACTGCAATTATGTTAACATAATAAATTAAACAAACAAAAAACATAATTAATTTATAAAAGTTTTAATAGAAAAAGATCGCGTCTCTGCTCGAGTAAATGTCGGTGATAGCGAAAAAAGTAGCCTATGATGCTTCTCCAAGGTCCAATCAATTTTTATAGTGAAATGTGTGAAAGCGTATCAGATAAAGTTTTTTTTTCTAATTTTATGATATCCGCATTAACATTATAACGTGAAAAATTGTGAGGTTGTATGTTTGTTGCTATTTCACGCAAAAACTACTAAACGGATTAGAATGAAACTTTACAGTAATATAGCTTAAATCAGAATAACACATGGGCTGCTTTTTACTGCTATAATTCGATCAATCGAGATACATGCAGGCGGAGCCTTGGGCGAAAGCTGTTACTTAATAAGTATGGACTGATATGGATTCTTTCATCAATTCTAAATATAAATTAATGCTGGTAACCATTTAATATACCGAGGTTTAAGATAGTTATCTGAAATATAAAACTATGTGACTGATAAAATTTGGTAATTATCTGACATATTTCTACATCGGAGTCTTGTGGAGTTAAAGACTATGAGAAAATAATGAAATTGGCTCTAAGTTACTTATTCTTTAACCTAGAAAATACTATGATGTTATCATTAAAATTTAACTGTTTGTGTCTTTGATCAACTCTTATTTGGTACTGAGCTAATCATAGTGAAAGCTGAGAATTGAGATATCAAAAAGTGGACTATAAGCAAATGAAGGTAAAGTATATAATCCAACAACAAATTTCTCTGAATTTTAGTTTAGTGATGTTAGCAACAGAATTAGAACCGAGTTAATGATATTGACGACATAGGCCGATGTTTAAAATCATAAAATTAACCTAAATTAAAATATAGCGTTTGGATTATATACTTTAATATCTTGGTTTACAGTACATTGTTTGAAATTTCAAATCCTAGCTATTCTCGACAAAACGTGTAGCCGAGTGTAGCGTGTAACGTGAAACTACACGCATTGCACTGAAATTAGACGTCATGTAAATACACGCCGACTAAACTAACCTCTTAATGTAGAAATTCTTTTTTTATTTTTTATTTACTTTTGTGGATTTATCAATCAAAATCACAATTGTGTGAGTTATTATGTCTTATGTGCTACACCTATTTCGATAATTGTTGTAATAAGGTGTAATCTTTGATAGATTTTTGTTAAAAGTTTTTAACTAATATGAAAGCGTGTCTCCGATGAAGTTTTAGTTGATTTTGAAAAATGAACTATAAGTCAATGTTAGTAAAGTATAATATATTATACAACAACAAAATTACGGCCAATATAACATAATCATATTTTATACTTACTTCACTACTCACACTCACACTTACTATACTTCACAAAATTGCATTAATCGATAAACGTAGAAGTAAATCAAGTTACCTGTGATGAGAAATTAATAATATATACATATATGTACACATGTTTCTATTACAACTTTACTAGGTGACGCACGCGTCCTCGTTTGCCCCTTTTAAGCCTTAAGTGTTGAATGGCAATGCTTAATCCTCTGTGTTAGAAAAGGCCAGCCTTTTAGTCAAGAGAAGCATCGATCAGTGTTGTATTACAAAATTTGTCTGGTTATTATGCTTTAAATATAAATATTTTTCCATCTGTCCAGGGTGCTAAACTACATCAGAGCTTCAGGTTAAAGAGATGACCTGGTTTAACAGTGAACTGTCTAAGACTATTGATGGAAATATTCTTTAGAACAAAAATAAAACTACATAAACTCCCATCACAGTAGCACTAATACTCACGTTTTTAAACGTTGTTGTTGAAAAGGATCTTCGTCAATCAGATGCAATTACTTGATAATTAAGTTTAATTCTTGATGATTACAAGGTTCGCTAAAAGTAACATGTATAGTACTGAGAGTGTCACACGGCCAAGATGGCGCCAGGGAACCCAGGCGTGGGGGAAACCGTTCCGTTCTTGTTGCCTTAATTATATATCTAATTTCGTGCCACCGTTTATTTATTTTATTTTAGAACTTTATTGTACACCAATAAAAGTAACACAGTACACATACAAATAGAAATTAGCAATTGGTATTACAATAAGCGGTCTTGTCGCTCACGGCGATTTCTTCCAGACAACCTTAGTACGGATAATGTAGGATTTGATTTTGGGTAGTCATAATTTATGTAATTAATAATATTATAAATATATCACATCTACCAATAAATACTACCATAATTTAACTCTAAATTGAGTAACCGAATACAGGGATCTAAAATTATTAAGCCTTTGCAAACTTTTGGTACCTTTATCGAGAGAATAATTTAGAGATTTTAATTTGTGAACTAGGAAATATCGATCTACTAGTTTTTACCCACTACTCCGCCCGCGAATAATAAGAACAATATTGTGAAGTTTTATTGAAATCTATTTAATAGTGTTTTGCGTGAAAGAGACATACATACATACAACAAACATACATACTCACAAACTTTAGCGTTTCTAATATTAGGATTCTAATATGTAGGATAGTAGGCGTTTCTAATATTTGCAAGTTGCCAAGTATTCATAACAATTAATTAATAAGTAATTCCAGATTTTTTACAAAAAGGCATTTTAAAAGCTTTCTTTCCCGACATTTTACGGATGTACTAGTGAATTCTACTTCTTCAATATTTTAGAAAACCATTATGCAATTTGATTTTTAAATTTAAAATACTTTTTTTTGCAGTTGCTGTCGCGCTATCGTTCTTCATTTGTTGGGCGCCTTTCCACGTGCAGAGGTTACTAGCTATTTACGGAAAAAGTTTGGAACAGCCCTCCGATACTTTCTATCTGGTAACTTGATTAGATCTTATGTCTATTCTTTAAATATAATACATAAATATATATATTTAGGACAAGTATATATATTATATACTACCGTGTAACTCAATGTCACTCTTTTTAATCACAAAGAAACTAAGCGCAAAGTTGAAAAACCGGTCTTCTGGAAATTCCAAACCTCTTGCGTTTGGCACAAATTCACTTCACTGTCTTTTATCAAGTTCAATGAACACAAAAAAATCCGTAATACACGCCAAACCCACAGTTACAGTAAAAGTAATTGTAATAGAAGAAAATTTTATTGTTGTTCTATCTAAAGTGGTAACCGAAGAACTCTTTGAACTTATTGAAGCAAACATGGCTTGAAACTTTGATTAAGTATATAACAATATTTGAATAACTTGAGTTTATAAATTTTGTAAGTAAGAATTAAATAAACATGATATTTTTAAATTTCTAGCTTAAATAGGTGGACCATGGTGTTTTGTAAGGTCAAAATTTCCCTAATGCGTAAATGATTGGACGGATAATGCTGTTTTTTCTTTAGAGGCATCAAGCATCATTAATATTGCGTGCTATTTGAGTAGGCCATTTTTCACTGTGCTGAGTTTCTTATAAAAATACTTTATACGTAAGTTCTACATTTTCTTCTTAAAAATATAAATTTACATACATATAAAGTGATGTTTTTCTAATAAACAGACCTACATGATACTTTATTTTAAATTATTATTTTTTCTGTACAGGTATACATCGTTCTGACATTTTTGTCAGGAGTTTTGTACTTCTTGTCGACGGCGATCAACCCCTTTCTCTACAGTATAATGTCCAATAAATTCAGAAATGCATTCAAGGTAAGTCTACTATATAATATACCTGTATATATATTTACAACGGATATCATTATATTAGTTAGTATTTTATTTTGATTTTTTTTTTCTTTTTTTCATAAAACGATTAAAGCGGTATGTTTTTACTCCCCTAACACTCTTTCATTTCTTTATTTAACACATACTTATAACATTTTACAAGTTTATAACGGAGAGTTTAAAGTAGAATTTACTTTTTAACGCCAAGCCGACAAGTAGGTAATTTTGCAAGTTTTTGAGCACTATGTATGTCAATTTATAATTTGTCTTCAGTTCTTTTGTATTCAGACATTTTTGAATAAAAATGAATAACCTGAGCTTCCCTATAATATAAGTTTTTAAAGTTGAAGCATTCCAAAAGTATTCTTGAAACATTTTTACAGTTTTGTGGCGGTTGAAGCAAAAAGTCAATAAACCAGAAAATTATGTCGGTTTTAAACTTTTACCAGCAAGGATGCCAAGTTGTACAAAAAAAGATTATATGGCATGCTGACAGTTTTATACTTTGAAGATATTGTAGGTTTCATGCCCAGAATTGGAATAGTACATTGTTCACCGAGGGAGGAAACGAACCGATTACTAGCGAGGGAGCAGTTTGTGGCCCGAAGGCGCTGCCTAGGGCCAAAATACTCCCGAGGTAGGAATGGGACTTTCACCCGAGTGCTACACAGTGCTTTATACTACACCTGTGAGGAACATTTAAAGTATTTATAAAATAAAATCAAAACGTAACACCATGTAAGACACAATTTAGCGTAGAATTTGACATAATATTTATAAATATTTCGCGCTTCTTTTGTTTTTTTTTATTCTTCACAAAAGGATGTCAGTGGCACGGAGATTCCATATTTAAATTATATAAAAACTCTTTGGGCAGGCGCGCGCCATAGATAAGATAACACATGAGAAATGAAAATTCATACAACTTTCTCTCCCGCTAAAACACGTTAGAAATGGATTTTCATACATTTTTTCCTCCCGCTTATTTAGTTCAAGGAAAAGACTAACTTTCTCTTTTCATTTTCAGGGAATATTGACTACTGTTCCGATCAGGTGTAGTATAAAATTTATTTGTACCGGTTTTTAATTAGAAACTGTAAAATTTACTGTAAAAACTGTAACTTTTTAATTAAATTACACACATCAAAAGTGTCTAGGGATCAAGCATTTTTATGCGGATTTCTTGAGATTGAGATGTGGCTTTGTAATAAATTTATGATTTTATAAATTTATATGGATCCTTTTTGGTGCATTTCATAATTTGAATCAGGAACTGTCAATCAAATTCGAGTAAAAGATGAAAATCAGCTGCCAATATTTTCCCTATAAAAACATACAACGCATTGAAGAAATTATTAGTGCTACTGTTTCCCTACTACTGATTAAAACCAACGTTATTATGGAGCGGCGACGTCATTTAAGCAGGGAAGAAATGCTCAGAGCCGTGGGAATGATAGAAGCTGGTTCCCGGCAACGTACTGTGGCTTTAGCTCTGAATACAAGTCAGAGTGTTATCAGTCGACTTTGGACACGTTACCGAAGCACTGGTACCGTGGCTGAGCGCCATGGAGGACGGTATCGCTGCACCACACGGAGACAAGACCGATACATTCAAATCTTAACTCGAAGAGCTCCAACAATAACCGCCATGATGTTAGCCGTGAGGCTTCATCACTCTTCAGGGAACTTAATTAGCGACCAAACAGTCAGAAACCGCTTGCATGAAGTGAACCTTCATTCCCGAAGACCGCTACGGGTACCACCTATAGCAATGCACAATCGTAGGATTCGATATCAATGGGCTCTTGAACACAGAAATTGGGCAGAAGAACAATGGCGTTTCGTGTGCTTTTCTGATGAGTCTCGTTTTGGTATGAGACCGGATACAAGACGTATACGACACTGGAGAACCCCTGGACGCCAACAGCGATTAAAATCCTGCCAGGAAGTCCATCCTTATAGTGGTGGAACCATCATGGTATGGGCGGGTATTTGGATCGGCGGAAGAACTGAGTTGATTTGGATCAGAGGCAACCTCAACGCTCAAATTTATGCTGAGACGATTGTATCAGACGTCATCGTTCCTCTACAAGTGCAAATCGGTCCCTTATTTCAGTTAATGCATGATAATGCACGACCGCACACCGCAAGAGTTGTAAGACAGACTCTCGCCGCAGCTAACATCAATGTCCTGCCCTGGCCTGCTCAGTCGCCAGACTTGAACCCGATTGAGCATGCATGGGATATGCTACAGAGAAGAGCTCTGCCGAATATGGAGGGTATCCAGTCGCAAGAAGACCTTTTTTTGTTGTTGCAACGAACATGGGCGGCCATTCCACAGCGTGATTTGGATGAACTCATTTTGAGTATGCCAAACCGATGTTCTTGTGTTGTTAGTGTTCGCGGTAGAAACACGGATTATTAATTGTTTAAGTTACCTAATAAAATTTTAAAGAAAACTGTTATTTCAGTCTTTTTTTCGAACTTTAATGTTAGTGGTTCAAATGTCAAAAATCCCTTTATTAGGAAAATGGCAAATTTCTTTACTAATGCAAAGGTGACTTGGTTTATCGTTACTGTGACAAACGAAAACACTTTATTTGATGAATCCTTAAAGAAATTTTTAATTAATATCAATCAGGAGAAAAGTTATTGCAAAAATATATGTTGATCCCTAGACACTTTTGATGTGTGTATATAGAATTGAATTAAAATAATGAAACTACGTAATATGTAAGTACTTTTATATAGTAGAAAAGAATAAGCACTATTTTATACCATTCCGTCTTGTGGTGTGTACAGTAAACCAAAAACTTTCTTAACGAGGGGCATATGTCAAATTGTCAAGCAGTGGCTTGTTAGAAGCTATTATCTTTATTATCAGCGGCAGCTTAAATGTAAATCGTGATTTTGTATGAGTATATTAAGATGATAATTTAGAAATCCTCCACGCTGCCTCCACAAATATTAACTTGTCAAATGTAATTCAATTCTCTGGGAAACTCTTCTATATCTCTTTTGAAAATACGTCTTGGTTGGACTTAAAAAATGTACAAAATGATATTATTATGTTTTGCATACACCATGGTGTCTTAGTAAGATGTTTTTGCATTAAGAATTATGCAGAATGATTAAACCTCCGGTCTCACACTCACCAACGATAGCCGACAGCAAGAATGATGTCATTTTAGGTTGGTTGGAAATCAGCGTGGCTCTACCTGTAATCATTTATCGTGGTAGACCTTTGTGCTTCTTTAAGAATCAAAGTATCTCTTTTCCAAATTTAATTGAAATCGGTACCAGTGGTTTAGTGGTGAAAGCAAGACATCAACATTACAATTTAAATTAAATAAATAGGAGCAATTGGGAAAAATAAAATATATTCAACTAGTACATAAAATTTACTTTAGAAGAAACGAGTACCTTCTCACTACTTAAACGTGACGTGACGTGTCTAGAGCTCTGCGACAAGTCACCTTTTATGAGACATGAATATGTGGTTGGCATGTGGATGTTGTCCGTGTAGTGACAGATTAAGAATACAGAGTGTCACCACCCCTATTCATCCCGCGGGTGTTGTAAAAGGCGACTAAGGGATAAACTACGCAAGACAAAATCGATGCAAAGAGAAGGAAAACTTGAAACAAACCCTATACCAACCCGTCTGGCCAGCGTGGTATAGTAGGCCAAAAACTCCTTTCTAAGTAGAGGCCTATGTCCAGCAGTGGACTGTTAAAGGCTGTTGATGATGATGTGGATGATGGCATAACGAAGTGGTAGAAAAGGTCTATTAATAATATGGCTATTCATTTTTTTATTAGCAAGGTTGCCATATATTTTCCACACCAATAAAATTAGTTTGAATTTTACATGCGATCGTTTTATCATTTGTGTGTCATCATTAAAACTTTAAATATATTTTATTTTATTCTTTGAAACAATTATTTTTGAAGTTTATTTTAAATAGCTTCTTTATAATGGAATTTTCTATTTGTACTACTATTAGATAGTTGAAACAATTACAACTATATCGCAATGCTGTAGCACACAGCAATGATAGAAAAAAACAACACACATCAATGATTTGTTCGTGCGAAATTCTACAGTACGAGTATTTTATGAAAATGGTGATGATATGATTGTTGTATATTTTGTTCGACTCAGACACTGTTGTAATTCGCCTATTTGATGAATGGTTTTTGTTTGAGAGAGCAATCAGAAATCGGGCAAGTGCGTGTCAGGCCATGCAAAGAATAGGGTTCTGTCGTCATATACGATACTAAGTGGAATTAAAATCATGTCCAATAGATAATCTATTGTTATGTTTACTTATTACTAAAAATTTTTAGTTTTAGTTTTCTTTAAATTTCAGAAATTATGGACTACCGTCGTTAATTTTTCAGATTTTTCAAGCCAGCTATTTGGCTTTTAGAGAGAGTACCTTTAAAGTTAAATAACTCACAAACAGATACCTAAATCAAAAAAATATTTTGGCAACCTTTCCATGTTTTTAAAAGACATATCTAACAATACCCTACACGATAGGGTATACGCAAGAACAAAAAAATAGCCCCTATGTATAATAAAACATTTTTCACGATTTTATTCTAGCACTTTGTCGACGTGATAGAAACACATATCCATGCAAAGTTTCATCTTTCTAGCACAAAGCATTTTGATGGTAAGTCGAGAACGGACGGAAGGATATGACGAATCTATAAGGGTTACGAGTCATGAACTACGAAACCCTAAAAATGTACTACTACCGAAGCAGAATATTTTCTTTTATAATATTCTCTTCTTTTATTAGTTATCAGTATGGCATCTGTTTACCGATAGAGGACTGACCTGATTATGTTTGAATGATAACTAATTATTTCGAATAAATATATACCACATACAATACGCAGAATTTTGTGTCCGGTCGAAACAAATTTAACAGCCAAAACCGTAACGGAACTTTCGACCTTGCTGTGAGTTTTGACCGAAATCAAAACTCGTTTAACCTTGAACCCATTTATCAAGTAGCTTTGGTTTTAGATTATTATATAATATAAGGTAATTTAGTAATTTTTATTGTATGTAATAAAAAAAAATCATCCAAGTGCGAGTCAAGTCATACATAAAATAATGGAAGGTAGATTTCAAATCGTGTCCAAGCGATCATTGTTTAGGTTACATAATATTTCTTTATTTTTGTAAGATTTTTACAAAGTAAGTGAATTTGAAAGTTAGGTCCCTATGACTCCTGAAATGAAAAGTTATCAAAATCACTAAAGTTACCCTTTAAAGTTCAATATGTGGACTACTATAGACTACTATCCTGAGGGGGGCGGGGGGTAGGTTTTACAAAAATTTGCGCTTAAAAGTTGAATAACTCGCAAACGGATAGCTTAATTGAAATATGATTTGAGCTACTTTGTAATGTTTTTAAAAGACTTATCTAATGATATTCCATACGATGAGGTGGACACGAGAAAATCTTCACTTTATATGTAGGGGAGATGGCCCACATAAAAAAAAATATTTTTCATAATTTTACTGTAGTGATTATGTCGACAAAGTGTCGACATAATCACAATACATATTCATGTAAATTTTCAAATTTCTAGCACCAACCGTTTGGACGGTTGGTCGAGGACGGACGGACGGACGGACGGTTAACACAATGTTAACAGCCAAGAGCTGAGCGTTAATAATATATTAGTTGGACATATGGTATCGCTGTTTTTTTTGTAAATCTTGATTTTTCTATTAGAATGTAGTAGGTACACCACTTTGCTCTATTGTCAATACACCTTTTGACTGCCTTGTTGTTCTAGTGGTTAGCGTATGCGGCTGCTGATCAAGAGGTCGATTCCCGGGTCAGACCAAATATTTGTGTGATCCACAAATATTTGTTTCGGAGTCTGGGTATTTTTCCATCTAAAATATGTATGTATTTACAAAAGAAAGTATGTTTATGTATTTATATCAGTTGTTTAGTACCCATAACACAAGCTCTGCTTACTTTGGGACTAGACGATGTTGTGTGTAAGATGTCCAAAATATTTATTTATTTATTTACCTTGGGTCACATTATCGAAGGTGTCATACGGATCCCTAACTTTTTTGAAAATATTCAATAGCCTATGTCCGTCAGGGATAATGTACGATTCTAATAGTGAAATATTTTTTCAAATCGGTCCAGTAGTTACGGAGCCCATTCATTTCAAACAAACAATCAAATCTTTCCTCTTTAGAACATTAGTACAGATATATAAAAATTGCCTCAGTTCATTATTTTAGTCCTACAAGGGAAGTGTTTTTATAGAAACGTAATTGAAACCCAAATTAAATTTTGATGTAAGAAGAGTTATCTAATTTCTATTCCCGGGTATCCATAATAGTAGGGGAAAATGTCTAAAGTATTTGTTTTCCCCAAAAGCTTTTTAAATCTTGGGCGTCAGTGGTACCAGCTCAGTAAGAAGTAGGTACATAAGGTAATAATTAAAAGCAAGAAATTAGAATAGATTCAACTTTATTTTTAAATCAAATAACTAAATAATAAACTTAAAATACATCCTCTCGTGTCGCTTTTTTACTTTTAAAATTACCAAATTGAGGAGGAAAAGAGTGAGACGAGGGGAAATGTACATCAGATCATTTTGAATTAAATTATATTACTCAGTTATCGTTTACAGCTTGACGGCGGCTCCACATTAGTGGTGCCGTGAATTCACGCGCGTATGCACGGCATGAATTCACGGCGCAAGTTGTGACCTCCAAAATCACAAAATGCTCACAATCGTTCGTGAAACCAGCCGCGAAATCGACGTAGAAGCTGCCGCTGCAATAGCTTTGCTTGCTGTGGCAAAATATCACTATGTAGACGTCCAAAACAAGATCATATACTACAATCATATATATAAAATAACAAACCTTTTTACGATATAAACGATAACTGTACAGCATAGCGTCTTTTTTCTTCTTTAATTCTTTGATTTCATTATTCATTGTGGATAGGCCTTGAATGTGGATACATACGCGTGAACGCCGCGCGAAGATGATGATTTGATTTGATTTGATTTGAAGGGGCCGCGAAGGGGCCGCGAACCCTTTGTCGCGGGACAAAATACCGACTCTGATCGAGGAACAGGCATGAATGCGCGTGAACCACGCGAAATTCTTTCACATTCACGTTCGGCGTGAACGTGAATGTGAAATGTGTTTACGGAACTTCACGGCACTAATGTGGAGCCGCCATTACAGTGAATAAATGCTAGAATCAACAGACTGCTAATTAACACATTTCGTATTACAATATACCCATACTTATGTCTACAATAAAATAATAGATAGGTACCCTATTTAAATTTAATTGCAATCAAAAACATCCTTTCTATCTCTGCTCTTCGTGCAGTGTCATTCTGTATATTATCCGGCAAGCTACAGAATTCTTGTTCTACAAGCATTTATGTTATAAACTAGTATAACAACTATTGCCCGCGTCTTCACTAGCGTGACTATTGTTTACATCATGTTAAGAGGACTTTAAAAAGGATATTTTCTAGATGATCTTTTCCAGCTGACCCTCCAGTTATTACCTACTAAAACAGTTTGAGTGATACAACTTGATGTTGTTATTGTAATATACATAGGTAATATGGTGATCGGAGTTATGGTTGTAAATTTATACATGAGCTGTTTAATTTCATTACCTACGTAATTGAAGTGTTGTTATTAAATGTATGTTTATTACACGTATGAAGATTCTAATGCATTACGTTATATGGATGTGTCAAGAACAAGGTAGGTATTTATAGCTCTGTGAACACTAAAATAAAAATCTGACACCAACACAATCGTGAATAATAAGACGTATCTTAAAGTTTTTTTTTGCTTTTATACTGTTTGTTTCTTATCAATGGCAACAAAGCGTAAACAAAAACTTTGATTTCAGTTTTACGCTGATTCTATACACTCCCTCGACTACCTTGTGTATGGTTAGCATACGTGGCTGCCCGAGGTCTCGGGTTCGATTCCCGGGTCGCACCAAATGTTTGTATGATCTTCAATTATTTGTTTCAGAGTGTGTGTGTATTTTCTATATCTTTTTTTTTCTTTTCAAAACAACAGCTCCCGCATTAGGAATATAAATTCCTGTGTCGTGGGGGACTTTACAAACATACATGAAACGGACACAAACAACAACCAGACTCAGAACAACAAATTGTGAATCACACAAAGTGTTATCCTACGTGGGATTTGAACCCACGACACTTGGCGCAGTAGGAAGCGGCGTGGCGACCGCTTAAGCCACTAGGCCAACCGTGCAGTATATAAGTATGTATTTACAAAAAAAGTATATACGTATGTATATTAGTTGTCTAGTACCCATAGTACAAACTCTGCTTAGTTTTGGACTAGGTGTCCGAAA
This sequence comes from Phragmatobia fuliginosa, assembly GCA_932526445.1. Lineage (NCBI taxonomy): Eukaryota > Metazoa > Arthropoda > Insecta > Lepidoptera > Erebidae > Phragmatobia > Phragmatobia fuliginosa. The sequence goes on along the minus strand of OW052064.1, from coordinate 4,207,717 downwards.
TATATATTTAATTTATTTAATCTTCAAATTATCACATTACTGAGACCATTTCACAGTTTAAGTTAAAGGGATTATAAATGGCTTTACTGCATACATTTAGTTGGCATGGCTACACTGAAGTGACCCATTTCATAGTTGACCTTACTTCTTGGACGAGGAGATAAGCGGTTTAAGGAAATCAACTAAGCATGGGCTATCCGTAGCAGAGTAGGTAACAAATTCAGAAACTTCGAAATTACTTTAAAAATTTCTGATTATTGTTTGTACCATCATAATATTTGTGTTAGAAATTGGTAAGAATTAGAGACGAACTTAAAAAACGGAATAAGTCCGTGGGTTGATCCACGTGACCAACATTTGGAACCGATCTGGTTAACGAAACTTATATGTGTATGTCCAGAATTGAAATTTAATGGCACTATATGAAATTTTAAGAAGTTATATATGTAAATATGTTTATTAAGTTTAATAAAATAATCTGTTGTTAGTATAGCCTGTTTTGTTAATGTATAAATGTTGCTTTGTTAATGTACAAATGTTGCTTTATCTTGTCTTTATTTGTAGTACTGCTTTGTTTGTTTGGGATTTTGTTTTGTTTTCTTTAAATTAGAAATTCTCTTAAGTTTCATATTATATAAAGTCTAGTTACTGTTCACATGTCATGAAGCTCTGTATTTGGCATAAGAGTTAATATATATTTATTTGTTAAATATCACGAATATCAAAAAAAGCTGTAGAGTTTCTTATTAATAAATAAATAAGTGTTGAGGTGACTTTGTATCACAAAAGTAAGACTCTTGCTTTATATACGGGATAAAGTAGAGAGGATGAAATGAACAAAACCCATAACATATCGTTTAAGTAAAAAACATGTACAGCATGAAAACGTAGCAAGATTGCTAAGATAGACATTGTTTGATGTTCAACGGTCGTAAAAGGATCAAAAGATAGCTGTTTTAAATTGTTATAAACTAATTTTATATACATGTATGTGTTTGTTAAACGTCACTGTAACATACGTTATTTATTTATTTAATATTAAGGACCTCCAACGAAAGATGTACACAATTAATTTCAATTCAATTATAGGAGACCACAGCATTCTCAGAGATGGTACTAACATTCAGCTTATAAGTAAAATATACGTCCATATAAAAAATATGTTGCAAAAGACACCAAATACATGCAAAGAACAAAGTAATATATATATATCTCTATATCTATGTATCAAAAAAAAAAAAAAATTTTTTTTAATAAAAACTCTATAGCAGAACTGTGGCGACTTCTGTTCCGCACACAGCGCGACGACATACGACATCGCCCGCGAAGATTGCCGATGGCAGAGCGAGCGGCACGCTCAGATCTGGTCGTCGTAGCAACCAAGGATTGTTTATTTTTACGCTTTACAATTTTCGCTTAAAAATCTTTTATCTTTTATATTTTGTGCATTTCTTATTTATTATTACTACAATAAATAAAAATAGTAAAATCACACTTCACTGGTCACCCCGACGTGATACGGAACGGGTAATTCTTCTAAAATCGTAAGTGTTGAACAATACTCATTCTGTCCAAAGATATGGATGCACAGAAAACTGTGAATGATAATTTTGCGGATGCATCAATCGGTGAAGAGGCCGTTAATGCAGGGCCGCGCTCCATTGGAAGCAATATTTGCCGAGTTGCCGCACGACTACCACCGTTTTAGCCTTCAAGGAAGCCGATCGGCAGCGCTAAAATTATTCACTCCCACAGCGATGTATCAGTAAAACTCCAATTCTCAGAACAATGTCTCAGCCAGCCAGCAACCTCGGCTTCAACAGGGACACCACACGCAGGACGCGACCGCTCCAGCCTGGTAGCCCCTACGGCCTCAACAGAGTCTAGGCACAGCACACTGCACCTACGGTCCACGTAAGAAGAGCATCTCTCTCCCGTCTACGCAGCAGCCAGCCACTACGCAGCAACCGCCCCGACTCACTGGGGACTTCACCGCAGCACCGCGCACTGCACGCCCGACTCACTGGGATCAGCGGACTTCAGCCCCGACTCACTGGGACTAGCGGCATACAGTTCCGACTCACTGGGACTAGCGGCATACAGTTCCGACTCACTGGAACTAGCGGCACTCAGTTCCGACTTACAGGAACTGCTCACTCCTGGCACTGGCTCTTCATATCGACCTCCGGTCTTGGAGGGGAGTGATGTGGCGACTTCTGTTCCGCATACAGCGCGACGACAGCGCCCGCGAAGATTGCCGATGGCAGAGCGAGCGGCGCGCGCAGATCTGGTCGTCGTAGCAACCAAGGATTGTTTATTTTTACGCTTTACAATATTCGCTTATAAATCTTTTATCATTTATATTTTGTGCATTTATTATTTATTATTACTACAACAAATAAAAACAGTAAAATCACACTTCAGAACTAACACGATTCACATACATATTATGGATAACTATAATTACAATTAACATTACAAGACCAATGCCTGTTGTCACCGACTATACTTAAATTGTCTCCATGGAACCATGGGGACCACCTAACGTAGACAGACTCCAAATTTTAAGAGACTCTAAGCACGCAGGTCTCCACTAAATATTGGTAAAAACGAAAATATCACTAAGGATTGCCTAAATTTCTCTAGGTTGCCCCAATAATTTAGGAAACGTTGGTGAAAACAGCCATAACTTTATAAATATGTAAGCTCGTGTTTACTGTTTAGTAGAAGCAACAGTTTTAGAAAGAGCTTTTCATATCCGCTTTAAAGACATTTATCAGTGTCAAATGGCTCTTTAAAGGAAACTACCTCACCGTACTTTTGATGAAATGTAAATCATGATGATAAATAAGACTGAATAATGGTTATTTACTATATTTAACTTTGTTTTAGTGATTAACTGAGCAAGTGGCTGCTTTTGATATGCGTTTCTAAGTAAAAAATATCTTAAATCAAAAATGATTCTAGTTTGTGATAACTCTAAATATGTACTATTAATTTATCATTAACATTAACGAAGATTGCTTACCTAGATTTTTCTCGTGGATTCGCCCGCGTGTATGATGGCTATCTCGCTAAAGAGTAACCTATGTCGTTTTTCCTTTGTCATAAATTTTAATAAAAACTTTTTGCGGGCTAATGGGCTAATTCACGAAAATTTTGTTTAAACTTAATTAAAATTGATGATCATTAAATAGCGTTAAAATGATATATGTTTACTGTGAAGTTTAGTAAATTCAAAACTTAACTGATGAGTGTGTAGGTTTTCGACACGTGAAATTTGAAAATGATAAACGACTACTTGAGAGCGTCTCCTCGTAAGTAGCTTGTAATATATTGTAAAGATAATTCGGGTCTCACAAATAGATAAGTGCTAATAGTTGTTTCGATACAAATGTACCTGTACCTTTAATTAATTAATCTAAATTTGATATCGAATCATAGAATTTCTATAAGGTGTTTGTTGTTTACATTTTCTTTACTTAATTGAACAAAAATTAGTAATGTTATTAGTAGTAACTTTAATATTATACATTGTATACTCACAGCGTACCTAACAACTGTTTTTTTTTATTTAAATTTTATATTTAAACCTAGTAAAATGACTCTGCCTAATTGAGAGCATGATTAGAATCGAGGAGTAGCGTTCACCATTATCATTGTGATTGTAGCCTGGACCACGGCCTAGTAAGATGTTTCTGCATTATTTTCCCGACCTCTTTGATTAACTCTCCGACCTCATACTCACCAATAAAATAAGACTGCAAGAATGCTGTCATTTTTAGGTTAGTCTCCTGTGAGAGGGAAGTACGTACACAGGTACACAGGTCGAGTCGGCTCATCCGTGCTAAAATCAGCGTGGCTTTACTACCTTTAAAAGTATTTTTTTAAGTAATTTAGGTTGGTATTAATCCAGTTATATTTGAATAAATCTTTCTCTAAAATAATTCTTTGTTCTTTATTCCAATTTCCTTTACAAGAAATTGAATGTACTCACGGAATTTGAGAACATATATTCTGCATATAGTTCTATAACAATATTCTTGACTGCGATATGATCAGGATTTACTAAAGGATAAACTTCGAAACGGAACAGTCTGTCAACTCAAAACTTACAGCTCATCTCTCTCTCTCTACTATTCCCCTGTCTGTCGTCACGCTATTTTGTACAGTAGCATATTATTATGAAATATTTTTGAGAGTGAATAAATGGACTTATTATTACTATAATAAATATCATTTTATATTATTTCAGTAATCAATGTTAGGTGAAAAATGAACGTTATATCGACTAAATGTGAATGTCTTTTTAGTTCAAAATAATAAAATGAATATTTAATCGATACCTCTTGTGTAAAGATTACACAGTAATAAGAAGGAGAAAGTTCAACAGCAAATAAACAGAAGAAGAAAGATATTATTCTAGTTATTGTCAGTACAAGAGTTCGGCTTATTCTCGACGATAAACTACAATATCTTTTAGACAAGTTTGATCTGTAGATATCTAATAGGCTCGATTAATTTGATGATTGGCAGTTTCGAAATGATTGTCTAATGCTCTTTTTTGAAGCTTGTGAACATATTTTAGACATTATTTACTTTTACCACATTTCGTATTTCACAACTTTAGATGACTGTTAAAATATTTAGAGTAATCGTGTTGTTTTACTCGGTTAATGCTCTGCCCTTTTCTCAACTTAATTTGGGGTCGGTGCTATGTGTAATAATGTAAGGGTTTTTAGTTGTTTTATAGTCGCCGGACTGCCTGACGCCAACACTCCTAGTCCATTTCCAAGGAGCGTATATCTGTAAAATGTATATATTTATACATTACGCTTATGTTGATTATCGCGGTAAAGAGTAACCTATTTCCTTCCACAAGAATCAATAGAAATTGAAATCCGGGCAGCAGTTTAGCCATGATACCGTTACAGACAACCAAAGTAAATTTCTTTATATCCATTTTAGGAATATTCCTGTGTCGAGATTCATATATATAAAAAGATACGAGAAACGGACACAAAGAACACCCAGACTTAGAATAACAATTTGTGTTTTTTTTTTTCTTAAGTAATAATAAATATTTAGACACCTTACACACAACGTCTAGTCCCAAAATAAGCAGAGCTTGTGTTATGGATACTAAACAATTGCTATAAATACATAAACATACTTTTTTTGTTAATACATGTCATACACATTATACATAGAAAAACATCCAGACCCCGAAACAAATATTTGTGAATCACACAAATATTTGGTCTGACCCGGGAATCGAACCCGAAACTTCTTGATCAGCAGCCGCATACACTAACCACTAGAACAACAAGGCAGTCATCACAGATCAAGTCAATCGTTACAGAATTACATAGTGTTAACTCGTTAAATCGTTATTTCTATTGCGCCAAGTGTTGTGGGTTTAAATGGCATCTGCTTTAACCGCTGGGTCATTTATAGGATTCCGTACTTCATGACACGGAACATTATAGATTTGCCATGTCCGTCCGTCCGTTCTACCGTCCGTCCTCGACCTACCGCCCAAACAGTTGGTGCTAGAAAGATGAAACTTTGCATGAATATGTGTTGCAAAGACGTGGTCAAAGTGCTACAATAAAATTATGAAAACTACACTCATTAACTTATGATATATACTCCCCTAAATGTAGAGTGGGGAGGCACGGGAAAATTCCTAAGAAAAATCCAAAGACACTTTTTGGTCTTTATACTGGTCTACAGGCTGTTAAGTACAATACATTTTTCAATAATAAAACTGCATTTTCCATTGATGAATAAGTTATTTCAGAAATGGAATGTATATTCGTAAGTTTGTTTAAACAATATTTACTACCAAACTAATACTAAAAGTTCCATCTGTACCTTGGTTCTGCTGCAATATTGAAACCTGATATTGGAGGCAGTTAACAAAGCTTCGTTTTCCAAGCGCAATAACATCCATAAATAATGCAATGGAACTGCAGAGTGTTGATTTTAAAAACCAATATTGAATCGGTAGAGTAACATTTCAAATATATATTTTTAAATTTTAATATATTGCGACAAGTGTTCCCTAAATACAATTAGTTATGAGTTTTTAGGGTTCCGTAGCCGAATGGCAAAAACGGAACCCTTATAGATTCGTCATGTCTGTCTATTTGTCTTTCCGTCTTTTTTTCCGAACCCATAAGAACTATACTGTTGAAACTTGGTAAGTAGATGTAATCTGTTTTAACCGAATTAAGATTTTCACGTAAAAATAGAAAAAAAACAACACGTTTTGGGGGTCCCCATACTTAGAACTGAAACTCAAAAAAAAATTTTTCATCGAACCCATACGTGTGGGATATCTATGGATAGGTCTTCAAAAATAATGTTGAGGTTTCTACTATCATTTTTTTCTATACTGAATAGTTTGCGCGAGAGACACGTCCAAAGTGGAAAAATGTGTCCCCCCCCCCCCCTCTAACTTCTAAAATAAGAGAGTGATAAAACCAAAAAAAAAAAATATGTTGTACATTACTATGTAAACTACCACCGAAAATTGGTTTGAACGAGATCTATTTAGTAGTTTTTTTTAATACGTCATAAATCGAAAACCGCAATTTGCCTTTAACATAAATATTAATTTAATAAAAAAAAATTCAATCAACACACTATTATGAGAACTTATAAATGATGTTACTTGCCACGACGGAATCCTTCATGGGCAAGTCCGACTCGCACTTGACAGATTTTTTATAAACGTATGTATATACAATAATGCGTTTATAGAACACGTATAAGTATTGTAATGTACGACATTAATAAAATCACCTCTTATTCCCATCTCGTTTGGTTAAAAATAGAAATATTTATATGTTAAATATTACAGAAACGTACTTATACGTCTTCATCAAACTTTGTAATATCCCCAATGAAGCTCAGGATCACTTGAGGACTTGTTTATCGTTACAGAATTATTGAGGGTAAGTGATAGGTAGGTGTTTTATACCCATTCAACTCCTTTGCTCTTGCCCACCTACATAAATCTTAATTTGTTTATATTTAATATAAGGACCCCGATGAAATTGTTATGTTAGATTGCTTTGCCTTCGGCTAATTAATCACTACGAGTTGTTTTTTTTTTATTTTTAGATCTCATTTTTCCTTTTGAATCATTGATAAAGTGTACAAATGTTGCTGTGTAATCATTAATCATCATCGTCATCATCAGTAATTTTAATAGTCATAGGCCTCTCCATAGAAAACACATTTTGGCCTTGCTTACTATACAGTGAGCATGGTGGCCCCTACTCCTGGATTCTACTCATGCTTTCCATCAGGCAGAGTAGAGTCAATTTGGTAGGCTTAAATTTGAAAGAAAAAAATACCATGCTGGCTACACGAGTTAATATTGGGCTTGTTTCACATTACCCTTTTTAGGGTACCGTAATGGTATGTGGTTTTATAATATTAGTAAAGATAAGGGTATCCTTATCTTTCCTAGTATTATAAATCCACTGAGAAAGTACATATTGCGAACACGAAACGACATAATACTTTTAATGCGAAAAAAGGGTCGTAAGGGGTTGAAAGGGAAATTGAAAAGTTGTAAGGAAGTATCGTCTTTTTATCATTATGTAATTATGTTTTATCATTATATAAAAGTATGTCATTTAAGGGTAAAAAAACAATAGATAGTAGAGGCTGAATGTTTGCATGGAAAAAAAAATGTAAAAATAATTGTAAGGTGTATTTGCCTTATAATTATTTTTACATATTTTTTTATTTTTGTTCGCAATATGTCCTTTCTCAGGCTATCAGGGTACCGAATTTCTCGAAAATGGGTTCAGTAGGTTTGGTGTGAAAGGCAGACAGGCAGGCAAAGCTACTTTTGCATTTATAATATTAGTAAGAATTTGTAATTTTGGATCACTGTTCTGTAATATCTATCTATTTAATGACTATTATATGTGCTACCGCCAAAATTTCTCGACACAATGGAACCATGGACCGCCATGTGTCGAGAAATTTTCCTGGTGGTCTAAAAACTGCCTAAAAATTTAACAATTTTTCTTTCTTTACTAGCTTTCGCCCACGGCTTCGCCCACGGCTTCGCCCACGGCTTCGCCTGCACGTATCTCGATTATTGCAGTAAAAAGTAGCCTTTGTATTACTGTAAAGTTTCATCAAATTCCGTTCAGTAGTTTTTGCGTCAAAGAGCGACAAACATATATACATACGTGCAAACTTTCGCGCTTCTAATATTAGGAAGGATAAATACTTGTTACATAAAATTCAATCAATTTGTAAATTATTTCTACTGTTACTGAATTAGTTAATATTGATTTTTTTACAATTAATAAGATCCAAGATAAACAATCTTTCGTAATCACCTAGAAAGAAATCACCTTAAAATACGTTCACTTTGAAATGTCTTTTTAACCGACTTCAAAAAAAGGAGGAGGTTCTCAATTCGTCTTTATCTTTTTTTTTATGTATGTTCAGCGATAATTTCGTCGTTTATGAACCGATTTCAAAAATTCTTTTTGCATTGGAATGGGCGTAGCTTACAGGTGGTCCCATAGTCACCACATCGGGATCTGATGATGGGATCCCAAGGAAATCGAGGGAACTCCTCAAATATCATAGGCACAATGTCGCGATTTGGGTACTCGGAATAGTTTTTCATTGAAGTCGGTTCCTTTTTGTTAAAATTATTGTTATTCACTGATCAGTGTTTACCACCTGAGAATAGATTTTGATTGTCTCACAGATATGGCAAACTATTAATAAGCAATTTCATAGATATTCGCCAATCTTTAATCTGAATCTCGTTTCAGTTGATGTTCTAAATAAGAGCTCTATTCAAAACGACTATTAAAAATAGATTCACGACTGAGACGCCTTTTATTATACGGGCTAAAGTATAGAACACTCTGCGGCTCGATGGATCGACGCCTTGAGGAAAATGGCTGGCAGCTAATGGATGGTAACTCTGGACTGTGAGTGTTGGCGGTCTTTGGGGGAGGCCTTCGTTCAGTGGACGCCAGTAGGCTGATGACACGAAGACACGATATCATAACATGATACTATAATTTAACATAAAACACAAAATATAATATTTGTACCAAGACTTGGTTATGAAGTCGACTCAACAGTACCATCTGATATTTATAGAACTGTCTTGCACTGTTTATTGTTAGGAATGTACTGAGGCAAATATCTACAGACAAAATACATGCCTTCTCTAAAAGCGATTTGCTAAAACGTAATATCATGTCGAACGCCAAGAATGCCAATAATATGTATCTGCTATATGTTGGGTGTGCGAATGAAATATTTGTTCCATCTTGGTAAAATGTGAATCCTGTTAGTATATTTCATTCTATTGTTAGTTTAAGCGATTGATAAATACTTTTGCATTATATTCTTAAATAGAAACGTGGAGTAAGAATGTTTTATAGTGTAACTTAAATGAGTATATTACGTATTTGTATTAGATATTTGCTTTTAGTGAGTTGTGATTCTGACAGCGCAAGAAAAAAATGTTATAGTTAAGTGATAAGCAGCTATTGAAATAAGATCAAGTTTATAGATGTGCTAATTCCAATTGCAATTACTCGTTTCAAGCTAAAATTTAGTCTTATATTGAATACTAATAATAATACTACATTACTTTATTGTACATCATATTAATTACAAAGGTTAAAAAAAAGCGGCCAAGTGCGAGTCGGACTCGCCCATGAAGGGTTCCGCACCAAGTAACATTACATACAAGTTTTTGTAGTTCGTTGTAACTTTCATTGATGTTTTAATAATATTGTTTTGATTAAAGGAAATATATAAAAACAAACTACTTACTAGATCTCGTTTAAACCAATTTTCGTTGGAAGTTTGCATAGTAATGTACATCATATATATTTTTTTAGTTTTAGCATTCGCTTATTGTAAAAGTTACGGGGACACACACACACACACATTTTACCACTTTGGAAGTGTCTCTCGCGCAAACTATTCAGTTTAGAAAAAAATGATATTAGAAACCTCAATATCATTTGTGAAGACCTATCCATAGATATCCTACATGTATGATTTTGATGTAAAAAAAAATTCGAGTTTCAGTTGTAAGTATTGGGACCCCCAATATTTATTGCTTTTTTCGATTTTTGTGTAAAAATATTAATGCGGTTCACAGAATACATCTACTGACTAAGTTTCAACAGTATAGCTCTAAAAGTTTCGAAAAAAGGGGGTGTGACATACAGACAGACATGACGAATCTATAAGGGTTCCGTTTTTTGCCATTTGGCAACGGAACCTTAAAAACTAGGTAAAACACAAAATTATCTTACAATACTAAAATCAAATCAAATCAAAACATTTATTCTGCAATTAGGTTACATGAACACTTTTGCAAGTTAAATATTTTTTTGAGCAGATGAGTTCGGCCTTTGCCTGCCCTGAGAAAAAAGGACAAAACAAACTCAGGGATCACAGTCTCTTTTAAAGTCCAGACAATAATATTCTTAAGTGCAAAATACATTATTTCAATATAAAAGCGATAAGTACAATATGAGGCACAACTATAATTAAAGATAATAATTTAAAAAATGTCAACAATAGCAACAATTCAAAACTATAAATTATCTTCACATCAACATAAATTTAAACATTCAAAATGAACAGCATGTGCAGAATGGGCAGCTCAATCCCAGGTGGTTTTATCATTAATATATTCTGCTATGGTATAATACCCCTTTGCGGATAACTTAGATTTAATGGTATTTTTAAATTTCCGTAATGGCAAATTCCTAATATCAATAGGGAGTTTATTTTAAAAGCGTATACGTTGTCCCATGAACGAGTTGCTTACTCTGTGGAGACGTGAACACAAAGATTATGTTTGTTTCTGGTATTTACTGAATGAACATCACTGAGTTTAGTAGACTTACTGGCCGCATAAGCGCTCATAAAAGAAAAAACAGACTTGAGGAAAACCTCAGCTTTTTTTTTAGGGAATCCTTAAAAAACAGCAACTTGGTAAAAATTGCGTCGGTCTATTTTCTTCTTAACATTCTCTACAGAGATCGTCAGTTATTAAAGATTCTATTATTATATTGAAACAAAATCACAGTAAAATCAATTTGCGATCAGCAATCAATATTATCAGAATGCAATATTCAAGTACGTATTTCATTACACACTTACATAATAATCTACTATTATGTATTACTATTATCAATACCATGACTATGTACTTTGCTATATCTTATATATATAATAAAAAAAAATTAATCAAGTCACTGTAAATTTTCAACAGCAATTTTGTAATTTTTGAGCCTTATTGGATTGGATCCTCAAGATTCCGTAGCTTGAGAACGTTAGGTCTTTAGAGGCTTTTCATGGTCAGAGGTCGCTCATAAATCCTAACATTATTTTATGTAAATGCTTCACCGTAACTTTCGACAGACCATTAACATACTCAGATCTTTGTTCCTTGGAATATATTAGAAAAGAATAGTATGAGCATTGTAACAACGTTTCGTTTTGATTTCCGCTAGGAAACGACTTCCATACTTGGTAAAGTAGGACAAACATATAAAAAGTTGTTTTCACAATTTTTGTTTTTCGATTTGTGCAATCCAATCGGCACTGAATTTGTAGTTTGATGTGATTGACGTGTAGGTATTTATGTAACTAAACGATGGACTAATGATTGCTAGGTACGCATGACTATGAAATCATATTTCCCATACTATTCTCTGTTCACTCAGGGTTAGCTGGAAGACAACTCAGTTTTGGGTTAAGCTCGCCTTTGTACATGACTTTTTTCTTATAGTCTAAATATGTATATCTTTTATGTGTTTAATAAAGTATAAATTAATCTTTTTGTACAAATATTTACTTACTGCAACATTTAGCCTCGAAATATACCTAAATTAGTTTAGAATAATGTGAAATAGAAATTAGAGCACGAATTATGTAGGTATTTAATTAAGTAGTGTTAATCCTTCTTAAATACATACTTAAATTGTTTTTGTAGAATACTAGCTTTTGCCCGCGAGTACACCCGCGCGTATGTCGGTTCAATAACCGAGAATACTTTTTTTCCAATACCTCCTTTCTAAGGAGAGGCCTATGTCCAGCAGTTTACTGTTACAGGCTGTTGACGATGATGATGATGTTACTTCTAATACCTCGAAAAATATGTGTACAAAGTTTCATGATGATCGGTTGACTATTTTTCGCGTGAAAGCGTAACAAACAAACTTACATTCACATTTATAATACCTATTGGTAGGGATCAACGCACAGATGTATCAATGAATAGTACTTGAGTAGTAAATAGGTAGAAGAGCTATATACACGATAGGTAGTATAGCTATAGCACGAAAGGGCCAGGACAACCCTCACACAAAGACCAATATGAAAACGACAGCATTCCTGCTGTTATATTTTGTTGCTGAGTGTGAGTCTGGAGCCCATTGATGCAGTTGCATCTCACTACGCCGCCATAGTAAGCGTCACCACACTGCATTGAGGATGGTTTCTATTCCTAGTACGCACGGTACGATAGTTTCAAGATTCTACTCACAGTTTCCACCAGTTGGAATAGAGTCACTTTGGTAGGCTAAGTATAAAAAAAATATTTTCGTTTTTAATTAGGAAATGTTTCTGTTTACAGATGACGTTGGCTACATGGTGTGGAGGTGGCGGTCCTCGCAATGGACGCACATATAGTGCACTTCTGGCATCGCAGCGTCAGCGAGCTAGTGCAGGGCTGACCGAACGTGCGAGATCCCGCCGCTTACGCAGACTGTCTACCGCCACCACACAACTATACGACGCGCCTCCCAGAGCGCAGGTGAGGTCAGAAACAGATAAGATACTAAAAGGTTTTGAGGGGTTCTGGTAGCTTAAGCTTTGGTTTTTGCGGATAAGTGTTTTAAGCAGCGATCCCGAAAAGAGGGAAGGGTCCCGTGCGGTCGGGTTCCTCTCACATGACGTGATGACATGACAAACAGCTTCTTGCGCACCAATAGTAGTTACTTCGAGATTACTGTTGTGGGTAAAAAACTCCCAAATTAATGAAACCTTCAAAGACTTTCTGTAATTTAAATACTCATTGGGTCTATTGTTTCTAAAGGTACTCTCTTTTAAATATCACCAACAACTCATAATGTCTCACTGCTGTGCTCGGGTCTTCTCTCATGAGAGGGTTAAGGCCATACGCCAAGTGCGGGTTAGGGACTGGCAAGACATGTTGCGGCTATGTAATCTTACCATTGGTTTGATTTTAAAGATGCGCGTCCATTGGCCCTCGCCGGACGCACGGCACCCAACGGATTGAACGGATTTGCCTTGCTCAGAAACGCCGGCGTTCGGTGCGGGTGGCGCGGATAGTGGACGCAGCACTATGTGAAATCATACAAAGCAAATGAAAATCCGTTGCGTGCGGTGCGTCTGGCGCGGGCCAAAGGACGCGCACCTTTAGTCTCCACTACCATTAGGCGACTCACGACTGTTTATCTTATGATAACAACAGGGACCGACTGCCACGGAAACACTCATTATAGAGCAAGAGCCCAGAGCCGCCAGACCTACGTCATTAGTGCAAAGCTGAAATTTTCAGGATTATTAGTACAATGTCTTGTTAAGATGTATGTGTACCCATTAGCTTGAAAGCTGGGCCAATTATCCCCCCAGACACCTTTAAATATTTGTAGTAATTAGGAAGCTGAGGTATATCAAATTTGGTATTATTTCAAGAATAGCATTTTAAAATATTAAATGGTTTTTACACGCTTCTTATTAGCTTCACCTGTATGTTTGTTTGTTTGTAACCAACTCCTTTGGGTGCGATTTTGAAATAATACCAAAGATGATATACCTCAGCTTCCTAATTACTACAAATATTTAAAGGTGTCTGGGGGGATAATTGGCCCTTCGGATTGGTCTGGCCGCATACAAAGGGTCTTAAAATAGTTCCTACCTTAGATAATATGTATAAAATTTAGGTTTGCTTCTATAACGTAGTTTACCTAATTTTTTCACAACTTTCAAGACGTCTGGCAGAAGTAATGGCCCACGGAAAGTGTCTGGCAGTAATGAATTTTAATTTTAAATAATATTCTTGATAAAATATGTAAATACTAGCTTTGCACCTTTAACGTAGGTAAGTAAGGTTTTTATCCATCTATACTTCGCGCTACCTCAGAAACGGCCCCGCTTTCAAGCTAATGGGTACACATATGTACATCTTATCAAGACATTGTACTAATAATCCTGAAAATTTTAGCTTTGCACTAAATGACGTAGGTCTGGCGGCTCTGGGCTCTTGGTCCTGGTCATTACATATCAAGTTCCAAACGGTCACCCATCTTGGTACTGACCGTGCCGTCGTTAATAATAATTATAAATCTGTCTATTTGAAAGAAGATACAATTAAGCTGTCCATGTACTTAACATTTAATTTACATTACGACTTTTATGTTGAGGAGTTGCTATGCAATTAATATTTCTTTTACTTTTTTTCCTTTATTTATACTTTTATATAAAAATGTTGAATGAGTAACAACAATTCTCACTCAACATACATATATTTCTTTACTAACATTTTTGGTTAAAAAGTGTTGTTTGATATATTTTGTACCTAATGTATTTTCTGATTATGTAGTTTAAACACAAAGGATTTTGGCAATTTATTTTAAAAAGGTGAATTTGACAGATTTGGTCATTCGAGATCGCATGGCTACGGTGTCATGTTATTTTGGTAGAATGAATTTGTTGTTAAGAAGTTCTTGTTACTAAACACACAATAAAGTGATGGGAGTTATTTAATTTTCTTAGGTCTAATGCGATTTAATTTGTGAATTGAAAACTACATCTATATGTACATCGTGCCGAAAAGCTTTCAAATCAATATTTTCAGATACAAACAGATGACGCTAACAACAACAAGTTCAACATTTTACCTCATTTGGCTTCCTTTTATTTGAAGTCCTTCCGTAACTGCTTACATACCTATTGGAACAATGAATTTTGCATCGTTTCAATTCTTTACACTAAATGTTTCTTTGTCTGCAAATTATGTACGTTTTCTTTTATTGTTTTTTAAATGCGTTTTTTAAATGCCTTTTCCTTTCGCGTGTTTTCTTAAATATCACAATATGAGTTTTATTATTATTTTATACCGAATTTTGATACGCAATACTGTTTACGATTTTGCTACAAAGTACTGCTTAAACACAAAGATTCGTCATTAAAAACGAATTATAATAATATTTCTGCCATGATGATGTCGTTTCTTACCCGTGGTTGCTGCTGTACCTAGGTATATGACAACAATCGAGTAACGCCATGGAGCAAAGCTAGTAAAGAATCGAAACCTAAGTTACTCCTTATATCTGCTATTATTCCCATCAAAATCGGTCCAGCCACTCTAGAGATTAGCCGAAACATATAGACAGAAAGACGAACCAACAGACAGACAGACAATTTTTTTTTAATAATGTAAGTGTCGTATTTTCTTCCATACGCATTTAGTAAGAAGCTGTTAATTTGAAATTACAAACAAAAAAATTAATTGTATTTACTTGTTACATAGATTTGTATATAGATGTGAAAATGCAAAAACAATTAACATTCTTTGAATGTTCTTCCTATACTCAAATTAATATAGTGTCCGGTAAGGCAGCTGTAAATATCTTGCAAAACAGAGTGATACGGAATAGAAATTTATTAACGCAACATCTGTGACAGTAATAGAAACGGACGGGTCATGCACAAGTCTCCAATTACAAAACCGATTACGTTTCGTGGTTTATGAATCTCATATTGGCTTTGATTTTAGAACTCAATAATTTTGTTATTAATCAATCGAAACATAACGCTAAAAATTGCATTTCAAAATATTTTTTTATAGTATGTTTCTCACGGGCAATTGTAGGTATATTGTAATTCAAGTAGTTTATACAATGCCGTAAAACGGGGTGAATAGGCACTATTCAACTTTGGATTCGATTATTTCCATTTTTTTCAAAGGTTGAATAAATATTTATATCATTTTCAAATGAGACCAATTGTTATTTTATAATTTTACTTTAATTTATGTGTTTTAATGATCCAGAAAGAAGATTTTTTTTTACGATATACAACTTTTCTATTCACCTGTTATATTGAGTTCATAGAAATGGTATAGGGGGTGAATAGAAAAAAAAATGATAAATTTACATTAAGAACATATTAGTGGGTGCCATAATACTAATGCAGCTATATTAATAAAACTGTAAATCAACATCTTTCGCTGAAAAGTTACGAATACACAAGACTTTAATAAAGTATTATTAATAGTAATTAATACCATATTCATCAGCTACCGTTTTTAATGACATTTATGGTTTATATTTTGTCCTTTGGTATTCGTGAATAGCTGCGTTCAGCACCTCCTCGACATATTTTTTGTACCGTCTGCTTCTTAGGTCAGGCTTATATTGGCGTGTCATGTTATCTAGAAAAAAAAACACATTTTTTAGATAAAATTATAAATTGACATTAAAAAACGAAGTACGCCAGTAGGGCCATAACCAAACTACCACGAGTAATCAATAGTTACAAAAAAACAATCAGCTGTTGCATATTTGCCGTTGGTAATTATTTAGACAATATTGTTTTATTGTGATTTACACTTTAAATCCTTTACAGAAATATTTTGCTACATGTGACAACCCTATTTAATCACCCCCGTAGTGTTTCTATTCAAGCCTTCCCGTGTCTAATAACCCCGTATGTTGTATCTATAAACACCGTAAGTCTTGTCTATTCTCCCCTTCTTGCATTTCTAGTAACCACGTAAGTTTCACAATTTCTAACATTAATACAAATATAATTAATTTGTACTTATGTGGTTTTCACATGTGGAAAACAGTGGACACTCAATAACGCTTAAAATAGACTTAAATGGTTTCTTCAATTCAATTGCAACTAAGTTTACAACACTAAATTTTGGGAGCTTACACTTGTTGGGAATTACACCGACAACTTTATGACATTGGTTATATTTTTTTTGTGCCTTACTTCATAGACAATCAAATGTTGCCATTTTACAATAAATAATACATAAATCAGGATCAATATTGCCCTAACTGAAGTAAGTAAAATCGGCAAAACAAAACAAACACAGACAAACTACGATTGAGGTTTTATGTTCCGACACGACCTTATATTTATCCAGTTAATAAATATTAAAAAAACACTCAAATAATTTATACTGTAATAGGATATTCAATCCAGATTTTTCCTTTTCGGAATATCTTTTACAATGATTGTAAATACAATATGGCGGTCTATCAAACACTGCCGCGGGTTCGTAATTAATTTTTAATTAATTATAACTTTAGTACCTACACTTTCGTGTTCTATATAAATATGCTATTTCTGACTTTGTTTTCTAATCTAAGTGGTTTTTAAATATATGAAATGCAAATGAAACGTTTTTGTAACGTCTAAACTGTAATCAATATTTGTCCAGTTATTTAAGTAATTTTTCATTGCTATTCTATGCATTGCATTCTATTGATAGGGTTCCGTAGATCATGAATCGGAAAGCGTCCGTCCGTCCTCGACCTACTGCCCAATCGGTGCTAGAAAGATGAAACTTTGCATGAATATGAAAAATATTTTAACCTCCACCTCACCACCTCTCTCCCAAACATGTAAAGTGGAATAATTATTTTGAGGTGTCGAGTCGAGTGAGTGAGGTTTCTAAAACCATTTTCGATTAAAGTATCCGTTAAAGAGTTATTCAACTTGAAAGCGCAATTTTTTCCAAAAAAGAGCGCCGACCTAAAAGGCTGTCTCAAAAATCAGAAAAAGTTCATGATGGTGGTGAAGTTTAAAACTTTCAAGGAAAACTATAGCGGTTTTGATTTTAGGAGTTAAAGGGGCCTAACTTGTTAAATTGGAAAACTTCGTACAAAAATGAAGAAATAATAAGTTAACATGAAAATTAACTATTGGACACGCTTTTAAAACAACCTGCCATTGTTGGTGACTATGGAACCCTATTCTTTGCGTGGCCTGACACGCACTTGGTCTTTTTTTGGCGTGATATTCATCGCGATGAGGTATAGCAGTTTACTTGGTCAAATTAAATATAGATTCATTTTTAAAACGATTTTTAAGTATTAGAAACATATAATAATGTTCTATAATCAAATAAAGTGTTATGTTAAATTGTGTTATTGCTACAAAAACAATTCACCTTACGGTGACATTATGACACAATAAAAAAGACACAATACGCAATAAACTTTGAATATCGTTGCGCGAAAGTAATAGTAGCCAAGTAGGTATACTTATTGTTAATAACACATAACAAGTAGGTACAACATTTCATAAATTGTTTTCATGCAAGAATATTTTTGACTGCCTTGTTGGTCCAGTGGTTTGCGTATGCGGCTGCTGATCAAGAGGTCTCAGGTTCGTTTCCTGGGTCGAACCAAATATTTGTGTGATCTACAAATATTTGTGTACTTATATCAGTTGCTTAGTACCCATAATACAACTCTGCTTAATTTGGACTAGATGACGTTGTGTGTAAGATGACCGAAATATTTATTACTATTATTATTTGAAAAAAATAAAACTCGTATGTATTGCATTGCATAAATAACGGAAGAATTTTGGGATAGTTGGTAATCATAAGTTTATATTCTCTTTGCTATCTAGGACTGATTAATAAAGCATGTTTTGTAACTCCATGTATTATTTTCAAATATAAATAACAAAATTCATAATAAATTTTATACAACCTCTTAGTCCTTGTGATTATAGGTGGCTCGACAAAAAACCTTTGTGATTACATAATAAAGAAAACATACTAAGATCAACGGCACATTATTGGCGATGCGGTGCCCTTCTAAGATTAGGTGTGTCGCGCCGAGGGTTTACGACAAGATCTATGACCGTGGATATCGTAAAAGTTGTATTAGGGACTTTAATAGCATTTTGTAGGTCTTGCTCACCTGTGCACACCACATAAAAATAAAACGTGATAATTTAGGAATAGTGACAAATTCGTTTTTTTAATGTTTTCGTTATAGGCATAGTCATAGGAAAGAAAAAACCTAAATATTTCAATTGAAAATAACATTTTTATTTTCCACACCATAGACTAAAATATTGTTCAAAATCGACGTAACTTTCACTGGCAGATAGTCTAAGTTACTCGTTATTTCGGTAGTTATAAGGATAGTTAAAGTTATACGGAGTTATTATTGTGAAGTTACAAAAACAAGAGCGGCTAACCCCGTGGGGCGCTGCTACTAAATAATATAAATTCATAGTAGGTAAAAGTTCCGCTTAGTAACTAGCTGGCGTTGTGAGTAACATTATTTATAATTGAAATATAAATTTACATTGTAGGACATTGGTATAATTGTCTTAAGTCTTTTTAGGGTTCCGAAGTTTATGACTCGGAACCCTTATAGATTCATCATGTCCGTCTGTCCGTCCGTCAGTCCGTCCGTCCGTCCGTCCTCAACTTACTGTCCAAACGGTAAGTGTTAGAAAGATGAAACTTTGCATGAATATACATATGTTGTGATTAGGTCGACAAAGTGCTACAAGCTACAATAAAATTATGAATAAGATTTTTATTTGGGTTACCTCGAAGCTACCCCATCGTGTGGGGTATCATTAGATAGGTCTTTAAAGGACAATATAGGGTTTCTACGACGATTTTTTTATTTAGGTATCCGTTTGTGAGAAATTCCACTTTAAAGGGCAGCTTTTTGTAAAAATAGGACGTCCCCCCCCCCTCTAAAAGCTAAACGACTGGCTCAAAAAATCTGGGGAAATTCGTGATGATGGTCCTTAATGAACTTTAAAGGAAAACTATAACGGATTAGATGACTTTGTTAGTTCAGGAGTTATAGAGGCTTAACTTGTAAAATTCGCTTACTTGGAAAACGTCATACAAAATAACGCATTAATACGTAAACATAACAATTATATATTGGATACGATTTTAAATCCACCTACCATTATGGGTGACTGAGGAACCCTTTCTTGTGGGTGGCCTGACACGCACTTGGCTGATTTTTTTCAGTATTTGGTTGTGGGCAAGGTTACACGCTAATCAAATCAAAATACATAAATCAAACAGCTTTTGCACTGAATTCGGTATGCTTTGAAATATTAAAATAGAAAGCGACCATGTTAACGAGTATATAATATTTGAATCGTAATACATTGCCAATATCATTCCACCCGCAAGATTTTCAGTAACTCTACTAGATTACAACAGTGCAGAAAAATTGGATACTCGTTATCAAATAGGTACATGGTAGCAATCCCGCAGATTTCTATTTTAATGTTACTGACCATGAAAATGCTTTGAAATAATTTCTAGTTTTATAAATACAGAAAGATTAAGAACACAAATTGTCACTACCCTTAGATGTCATATGCGACTAAGGGAGGAAACTATTCATGAGAAAGTTACGTCACTACAAAGACAATCAAATTTTAAAACAATTCCTATACCAAAACTTTTGGCCTTCGTGGTATGGTATCCCAAAGCATTCTTCATTCGAAGAAAAATTTTGTATCAAGCAGCGGCCTTTTTTGGCTGTGGCTGTTGATGTAGTGTGGTTACATTATAATCTTTGTGCCCAAAAAATGGGTCGATGGTTCCCATTCGATTATATTTTGATTTTTAATACAGTTGTCTCTATTCATCGACGTCTAGCTGTTGATAGTGACTAAATAGGTAATATAAATAGCCATCATCTTCTTCAAAGGATTACTACATTGCGTAATTGTGCCATCGTAATACATTGACTAAGTTTTATTGCTATTGGCCGTAGAGGCTAAATCACCAAAGGCTCTTTGGCATTAAATCGGTATTGAAGATTATTAGTAGTGAATATTGTCATTAATATTTTAATTTACAGTAAAACACCAACCTTGGTTTTTTTACCCAAGTAAATTAATCAACCGAATATACAAAAATATAAAAGATTGCGACGAATTGAGAACCTCCTCCTTTTTTTTAAAGTCGGTTAAAAACAAAGAACTGAAGGCTGTTTTCACAAAAGTTCTGAAAATTTAAGGTGAAATTTAGAGATACTAGTTGCTAGATAACCATGAATGCCTTTTTCGTCTTTTTCAACACTATTTAAGTAATTAGATGTCCTTTAAAATTTAGGGGACACCTAAACGATTAGGGAGATGTTCTATGTATAGATGGTGAAAGCGGGAAAGTTATTAACATTAGGTTAACTAAAACTCGTGGTTTATTATAATATGATTTGTAATAGAATTAGTTTAATTTTAAAAGTTTTACTTGTTTTTATGCAGTGCTACAACGAACGAGCTCTACCCACTGTCAACGAGTCCCCCAGTGGTAAGGGCCACTGGGGACGAGCATGGCGACTTCGCATCAACGAGCCCTCCGACTCAGTTGAGTCCCCTCGCAGTATCTCCAACTCCAGCCTGCGCGAAGTTGATGACGAGCTCACCGGAGAAGAGCTGGCCACCTACATGTACCACGTGAATTGTAACATTGGTGGACTTACCTGAGACACGTCTGTGTAATCAAACAGTGATAACGTGATAACGTAAAGGCTCCTCGCAGAGCTCGTACTCAAGTGTCGGTGATCGACGGCCTATTAGAGTGTCGTATTTTGTAGCTATTTTCACGTGATCAAATTGTACAGATAATATTGTTGTACGTTGTTGTTTACAGCTTTGTTGAAATTTCTGAAGGTCATGTGCACTTAGAGGGTAATTTAAGTAGCTGGGAGCACGGAAACGTAAGAAGAGTGCTGAAAAGTAGATCACTAAATTGATGTTTGAGGCGGAGCCACCGTTAACTTTACTTAGAAATCGATTATAGCCATGTGCAAATATCTGGATGGACGTTTAATCGTATAAAGATTTCATCAAAATGTACTTTAATATTTTACATTTTAGGATTTATTCATAAAAATTAAATCAAATATTGGAACATTGAAAACATTAGTCATACCAAGAAAGTGGGAAAGGTAAGTTTGCAATTTCTTTTATTATTTGTAAATAATTTTGAACAAAGAAAGTTAATATTCATAAGAGCTAACTATTTTGGTGCGTGAACTTTGTTATTTAGAAATAAGAAGTACTTTTTCAATAATATTATTTGTGGTGATTGTTAAAGTATGTGCTAAGCACAATATAAATTATATTTAATACAATGTATAAAATGTTGTCAGAAGGCTGAATGTTGTTAAATAAATTGTGTGATTTAATTTCTCGCAAGATGTGCTATCCACACCAAGTAAGGTATACAAATAATATGACAGTTTGTAAAGCTAGGAAAGTGAAAATTCTTATTGTACTATTTCATTATAAGTCTTACATAGAAAACTACAAACATTGGATAGGGAGTACCATATTTCGGCATAGTAGACAAAAGCCACAAAAAGAACCGGTCCAATTTGTGCTTGTCAGTGTTGACACGTGACTTTTGAGACGTACTTGTCCGTATGCGGTAGTTTCCTTGCCATCGGGAGACCCGTCAGTCAGGTCATATATCGGTTCATACCATAACAAAAACATCATTGAAAAGCCTAAAAAAATTATTACTTTATCTACCCAGTTTACGGTAGTAGAGCCTCGTTGGTCTAGTGGTTAGCGTATGCGACTGCTAATCAAGAGGTCTCGGGTTCAAATCCCGGGTTGGACCAAAAAGTGTTTTTGGGATTTTCTTAGGAAATTCCTAATAGCTGCCCGGAGTTTGGAAGTTTCGCGGTGATTCACGCCCGTGCCTCGGAGAGCACGTAAAACCGTCGGTCCCGGTTGTCATGAACATCTATGGCAATCGTTATTGGGAAGTCAGTGCCCTCAAATATACTGACAGCTAGTTCAATCTTCGAATTTTAGTTCTCCCTTAGGGTTGCGGAGGTCCGATGCCAGTCGCTCCGTGGAAAAACTGAAATTTAGGTAAAACCGGTTGAACTAGTAGCCGACCCCAAATAAAATTGGGAATAAGGCTAGGAAGATGAGTAACGATGATTTTAGCATGAATGGGTCGACTCGACCGTGGCGGTACTACCTCGCACTATTTCTAAAAAAGTACAACTTAAAGGACAGAATTTAAAGGACAGAATTCATGCTGTCATATTTCGTTGATGAGGACGAAACCGGAGGCCAAAGATGCAGGAGCATATCACTAGGCCGCAGTAGTGTGGGTCACCATACTGCATTATAGTCTTAGATTCTACTTCTGCTTTCCAACAGGCATAGAGGAGTCAATTTGGTAGGATTAGGCAATAAAAATCAAACAACGAATCATGAAATTTTATCCCTACTATGATTTCTTTTGTAAATAATTGTATTAATTATGCCTGCATAGTTGGTTTAGTGGTTAGCCTATGCGGCTGCTGATCATGAGGTCTCGAGTTCGATTCTCGGGTCGGACCTAATATTTGTATGATCTGCGAATATTTATTTTGGAGTTTGGGTGAATTCTATGTACAATTACATTTATTTAATGACATAAAAATATTTTATTTGATTGAAAATAATAAAGGCAAAGGACTGCTTTACATGATACGTGACTTCGGACAAGAAGTCAATATTAAAATTATGCTACTATTCATTTCTCTGAATGTCAATTACAATATTATATTATTTTAGTCATCAAAACATCGCAGTCATAAAACTTCTCCATTTTAAAATAACAGTACGCATGAATAATAATCACTTATAGTACAACTATTAATTAACTGCCTTGTTGGTCTAGTGGTTAGCCTAAGCGGCTTCTGATCATGAGATCTCGGGTTCGATTCCCGGGTCAGACCAAATATTTGTAAGATCTGCAAATATTTGTTTCAGAGTTTGGGTGTTTTCTATGTATATATTTATATTTAAAAAAAAATGTTTAAGTTGTCTAGTACCCATCATACAAGCTCTGTTTAGTTTGGACCTAGATGATGTTGTGTGTCAGATGTCTGAAATATTATTATTATTACTAATTAAGGTTCCATGTGATAATTTTTGCATGTTTTTCGACTTGGATTAGAACCATGTTCGTATCCGTTGTATTGTATCTGTTTTCGTCGTATTTTTGTGATGTGATATTGCAAAGTGTCATAGCACATAGCAAGCCTATGTGTATGTAGTTTATAGAACTAAGAAATTTGTTGGAACTATTTTAAGATATGTGATGTCATTGTTAAATGTAAAATAAAAAACGATATTATCATTATATACATGGTGTTTTTTTATTACACATTTTGAAGAACAATGTTTGGGTGTAAGATTTTAATAATTTTCTGAAACTGTTTTTTTCCATGATATTAACATGGAATAAAATTTAAAAGTAAGTCTGAGTTCGCCTGTGTACTTGTCTGTCTGTTACGCTTTTACGGCCGATAAACAGCCACACTGGTTCAAATACCGGAACCACACTGCGTTATGCGCTATTCTTTATGTGACTACGCCGTATTCTCCAAAATATTATGCGCGCAAACAACAAAAATGCCATCCACACTACGAACTGTTAAGCTTCGCTATACGCTATTCGTTATGCGGGTTATTCGCGCGCATAGGGCGAAGTGTGGAGAGTATATTCGTTTCGTTCACCATAAAAATGACAATGACACATCTCTACAACACACATATTTGCCTTATTTGATGCTTATTTGACATACCAGTTCGAAGTGTGGATGGCATGTTTGTTGTTTGCGCGAATAACTAATATTTGGGCGAATACGGCGCAGACACATAACGAATAGCGCATAACGAAGTGTGGTGACTGCATCACGCTGAATTATGCCAAATAAGGCAAATATGTGTGACGTTTGCGTGGAGCGATGGACGTGTTGAGAGTTGCCGCAATTTATTATTTCCTAAATGCTTCTTACAAGTACATAGTTGCTAAAAGACCGAAAAGAAAATGCTGGTGGATAATTACAAGTCATAGGAATCTTTTACGTTCGTACACTCAATTTTAGCACACACCGTACACGTCGATACACGACCGCCGCAAGCGAGCGAATGACTCACCGAGGTGTGGGCAGTCGATGCGCTTGTTTGCCTTAATCATGTCCTTTGAAGTGTGTCAAATGTGTTATGCGTACGAATAAAGCGAATATTGGCGAATATACTCTCCACAGTTTGTCATATAACAAATAGCTAATAACGCAGTGCGGTTTCGGCATTATGAATGAGGTTATTTGATTCTTGAGGTAGGATATAGGCTACTCTTTACCGCGATAACCTAGTTACGGACGGAGCTGCGGGCTATAGCTAGTATATGATATTTTTTATATTCATATTTAAGTCTACCAAATTGACTCTACTCTGCCTGATGGAAAGCATGAGTAGAATCCAGGAGTAGGGTCACCATGCTCATTGTGAGGGCAGGCAATGTAGCATGGTGAGCCATAACATGGCAGCCTGGTTAGATAAATATTTCTGCATCATTCTATTGTTGAGAATGATGCAGAATGATTGGGCCTTTAGTTGAATATAATTATTTAGATAGAATGATATATATAATTAATGTTTAATTACTTTTCTAAGGTAGATAAAGAATATAGAGTTTCACCACCCCTATTCATCCCACGGGTGTCGTAAAAGGCGACTAAGTAATAAACTACGCAAGATAACATCAATGCAAAGCGAAGGAAAACTTGAAACCAACCCTATACCAACCCGTCTGGCCAGCGTGGTATAGTAGGCCAAAACCTCCTTTCAAAGGAGAGGCCTATGTCCAGCAGTGGACTGTTGAAGACTGTTGATGATGACTGATGATTCAGGCACCTGGTGCGATTAATCACATAAGAAAATCTATTTGATAATGTAGATACCACAAAATAAGATTAGGTCGATGATACCTCTAAAGGCACTAACTTTAACAATTTATTGTCCTTACAGCTAGCGGTGAAAAAATTCAATCGCAAAGAAATTTGTAACTAATTTAGTCTACAAAGTAGTAAATATGTTAAGAAACCAGCAATTTACGCAATTCCCAAATCTAGTTATTGGTAAACTGTTAGTCAAGAATTTTCTTGTGGAAATTTACTCAATTTTTCTTTAAGCAATTATGTACTTTATACAGATGATTTTGGTAAAAAATGAAATTAATTTAAAAGGTAATATATTCAAAGCTAGTTAACAGATTTAAATGACATTTGGTACACAGATAATCTAGAGCATGAGAAAGGATATAAGCTACTTTTTACCCCGTACATACATTTAAATACACGTGGGCGGATCCACGGACAAAAGCTAGTAATTATATGTTTTTTATAGATTCAATACTACTACATTTTATTCTAATCAAACTGATCGATCTTAGAAATAGCTCTCTGAATGCAGATCTTGGCAGATAAATAAATTCATCTTATACAAAACTTCATCTAGTCCCCACACTAAGGAGAGCTTGTATTATGGGTACTAAACAACTGATATTAATACATAAACATACTTATTTTTTTGGAAATAGATACATATTATACATAGATGTGACGGGCATTAGAAGGTTTCAAAAATTTCTGACGAGGACGTCACTCACTGTTCTACAACATCTCGAAAATAAGTCCCATTGCTGAGCTCAGATCTTCTCACAGGAGAAGATTAAGATTACTCGTATTCGTCTCCACGCTGGCCAAATGCGGGTTTCGGACTGACATCTTTCCGTTGGATGTTTTTAAGGCGACCAACGGTCTACAACTAAACTTCGCGATTGTTATCTTATGATAAAAACCGAGACCAACTGCTTAAAGTGAGTGTATCACGGAATCTCTCATACCATATCATGCCACAAACGGCCACCCATCTAGGTACTAACTGCGCCGCCGTTGATTCTGGTCCCCGCGCCATTCTACAGGTTGCCCGCCGTTTGTTTTTTTATAGCAGCTTTCGTAGAATACAGATTTATTTATTTATATTAGATGATTTATATTAGACTGCCTTGTTGGTCTAGTGGTTAGCGTATGCGGATGCTGATCTATAGGTCTCGGGTTCGATTCCCGGGTCAGACCAAATATTTGTGTGATCCACAAATATTTGTTTCGGAGTCTGGGTGTTTTTCTATGTATAATATGTATGTATTTACAAAAAAAAGTATGTTTATGTATTTATATCAGTTGTTTAGTACCCATAACACAAGCTCGGCTTACTTTGGGACTAGATGATGTTGTGTATGAGATGTCCAAAATATTTATTTATTTATTTATGTTTAAAAAAACAAAGCACAACTCACGACGCGTTTTACGCCCTCGGTGTGCGCGGTTGTTTGTGGCTCCCGCTGTACCGGCGGGCAACCTGTGTTTTTCTATGTATATTATGTATGTATTTACAAAAAAAGTATGTTTATGTATTTATATCAGTTGTTTAGTACCCATAACAAAAGCTCTGCTTACTTTGGGACTAGATGATGTTGTGTGTAAGATGTCAAAAAAAAATACTTATTTATTTAAATCGCGTGTGTATGTATACAAATCTTCTACGATGGCAACTGCAAAATAACCGGTTTCGTGAATTCAAAAATCAAACCGTAGCTCCACCACCGCATCGGGCACGGGAGAACCGGTTACGCAGCCGTCCCGATCATCGACCGCCACGTTCGCGGGCGATGATAGCAAAACAGGCGATTGCAAGATGAATCCCCCCTGCGAGATTAATGGCCCCTGTGGTCGCCCGCCAAGCGAACTGTTACTTCCCTCTTTCGTATGAGACATTGCTGACCTAAGCGTTACTAAGCAGGTATCTTAGTACTAAAAGCGGTAGGTACACCAGTATCTTCCGAACCCTAAGATTGAACATTCGTCTTTTCCGTTTTCTTTGTAACATAATTCTTTTTCCATTAAAGTGTTTATCATTTATTATTTTTCTTTTTTAAATAGTTTAAATCAAACCCCCGCGTGTGGCTAAGTACTCACAAAGCGTTTTTCTCCCATGCCCGCTGCGGTGGTGGAACTACGGTTTTATTTCTATATTCACGAAACCGGTTATTTAGCAGCCGTCGCGGTTGCGTTATTCGCCCGCCACGGTTGCGGGCAATGATCGCAAGACAGGCGGTTGCAAGATGGGCGGTAATGTTCAGTTGAGGTTCAGACCGCCAAGGGTGCGGACGACCGCGACCCGCGTGATTCTACAGGTTGCCCGCCGGTGCAACGGGAGCCGCAAACAACCGCGCACACCGCGGGGGTAAAACGCGTCGTGAGTTGTGCTTTGTTTTTTTAGTATAAATCTGCATTCTACAGAAGCTGCGGGCCCGCAATCGCAGCTTGCACGGGAGAAAAACGCTTCGTGAGTACTTAGCCTATTTTTTTTTTTTTTTAACGTGTGGAAATCCCCGCGGACCGTCACCCCGTCGGGGGTTACGGCGGGGTGGTGTGTCGGACTCGAACCGACTAAAACCACACGGTGTGACCCTCTCTGCGCCTTTGTATTGGAAGGAGTCCAGGGAGGGGATTTCCTTCTGGACTCCAACCGGCGCCTGCCCGCACTGTTGCGGGCACCATCTCTACACTCGACTCTCTAATTGGGCAACGTCCGGTCACACTCGGACGTCGCCCCCTCGCGGTTGGCCTCTACTGCGGACGGACGGGAAACCCGTCCCGCCCATCCGCGGCCACTCTCAGGGCAGCATGAGACGCAGGTATGCGCGCCTCCGCCGCCCGGGGCGCCGGCGGCGGATCGGGTCCGATTGGATGGCATCCTCCCGGGCCTTCTCCGCCACCTCCTTCTGCAAGATTACATCCTCGCAGAAGGTTGCGACCGCGGTAAAACAACTGTCGCTGCCGGCCATCGATCTTATGACGGCCGGCAGCGAGAGATCCCCTCCGATGACTGCAGTGAGGACCCGGCGCTGCGCCGCCCAAGCGGGGCAGACCGCCAGCGTGTGCTGGGCCGTGTCCTCACTGCAGTCGCAGTGGTGGCAGGCGGGACTCGGTTCCCTCCTAGCGACCGAGTGCAGGTACTTTCCGAAGCAACCGTGCCCAGAAAGTACCTGCGTCAGCCGGAAGGAAAGGGTCCCGTGCTGCCGCCCTGCCCACTCCTCGATGACCGGCTGAAGAGCCTCCACGGCGGCTAAGCCAGCGCGTGGGGTCTCCAGCCGGAGCGACCATCTCAGCATGGTGGCTCGGCCAGCGGCTTCGCGCCACACGCGCACGTCCTCGGGCGGAGGGCGAAATCCGCTCTCCGCCCGGAAGTCAGCCACTCGCCGATAAACTTCGGCGAGCACTTCCGCCTCCAAATCCCACGGGGGTGTTCCGGCCAAGGCACACGCCGCCTCTGTGGACACGGTGCGGTATCCGCGTATGGCTCTGACCGCCAGTATCCGCTGGGGGCGCCAGAGGCGCGTCTTGTTCTGGGCGGACAGAGCCGCCGCCCACACCGGTGCACCGTAAAGTGCCATTGACCGGACAACCCCCGTGTACAGCTGCCTAGTGGGGACACTGGCCCCGCCCAAATTGGGCAGAAGTCGCCCTAGGGCGGAGGCAGTGCCCACCAGCTTAGGACCAAGATGTCGGAAGTGCTCGTCGAAGAGCCACCTACCGTCGAGGACCAGACCCAGGTACCTCATCTGGGCCCGGACCGGTACGAGGACCGAGTTGACCTCGATCGAGGCGCCGGCGGGCGGACCACGACGGGGCCCATGAAATAATAGGGCCTCCGTCTTGTCCAGGGCCACCCGCAGACCCAGCGCCTCGATGCGCCCGACCACCCGGGATACTCCTGTGGTGGCCAGGCGCGCCGCCTCCTCAAAGTTTGCCCCCCGGGCCGTGACCAGGGTGTCGTCTGCGTAACAGATTACACCCAGCCCGGGGGGGAGACGCCCTCGTAAGGCCCAGTCGTATCCCATGTTCCACAGGAGTGGTCCTAGGACAGACCCCTGCGGAACACCGCACGACATGGCCCTGCGTCTCAAGGCGCCATCTCGGTCCTCGTACTCGACGGTACGCTCCTCTAAATAGTCTGCCACCAGCCGCCTCAGGTACCCTGGCACTCCGTGGTATTGGAGTGCAGCCCTGATGCAGCCGAATGGCAGACTATTGAAGGCGTTGGCGATGTCCAAGGACACCGCCAACACCACTCCGCCGCCTCTCACCGCCTCTTCGGTCACGGCCCTCAGGCGCAGGATCGCGTCGACCGTCGAACGCCCTTCTCGGAAACCGAATTGGGCGTCCGACAGGTCGGGCCCCACCTCGCTGAGGTGCCGGACGATGCGGGCAGAGAGAACCCTCTCAAACAACTTGCCCGCCTCGTCCAGCAACACGATGGGCCTGTAGGCCGCGACCGAATCGGCAGGCCGTCCATGTTTCTGGATCAATACCAGCTTCCCGCACTTCCAACGCTCAGGGAAGCGTCCGGACGCCAGGCTAGTGTCCAATCGTGAGTACTTAGCCTAAGGCTAAGGACTCACGAAGCGTTTGTTACGTTTGTGTAAGTACGCTTCGCGAGTACTTAGCCTAAGGCTAAGTACTCGCGAAGCGTCCAGCAGTGGACTGCGATAGACTGATGATGATGATGATGAAAATAATAACACTTAATTTATCTAAAAAAAAAAGAGATAGTTATCCAATAAGACGCATCCGAATCAAATGATTGTGTCGTGATATCTAATAAAGAAAAAGTAACATATTTCCTACCTACTCCTAACTTCTTATGTAACTTTTATATCTATTTGTAATCTGAAAGCCGTAAAAGGTATGACTTATCTATACGTGGGGAGAGACAGGAAAAAAATAAATAAAAATAAAGTTCTGACACGTTAGTAAACATTATGTTCCCATGTTATGATTTAGTTTGGCTGGTATGATAGAAGATTAAATGGTTTTTTTAGGAATTAAGTTTATATTCTAGCCCTTGTTGTATTTTGTATATACATTATAATCGGATTCCAAAGGCCTAAAATGAAAAAATCTAATGTAGTTTAAGGTTTTTGGATACTATGTAGAGGGTATGGGAGATCGTTCCAGTAACTTCTTGCCTGTTTAGAATTCGAACGAAATGAACTCAGCATTCACGCACATAGTCTACGGCATGTACAAACATTATTAAGGATTGTTTTTATGTAGAAGCTGCTAAATTGACTACTTTGATTGATTGAAAGCATGGATAGAATCGAAGAGTTGCGGTCACAATACTAAGTACTAATTATTATTGAAGCAAAAACCTCGACTGCTTCAAAGTAATTGACTGAAAAGAAAAAACCAAGCGTCATTATTTTCTCATGCATTATTTTCTAAGCTTACCAAACAATTTATGGTACTGCATGCGGTGACAACTCTAGGTTTGGTAGATTTTCCTTTTCCTGAAGGTAACTAAGTATTGCTTGTCCCCATCTGCAACAGAATTGAAAATGTTTAGTAAGCTTACAAAACAATGCATTAGACCGTGAAATTTGATATAGATACTAGCTGATGCCCGCGGCTCCGCTCGCGTCCAAGGGGTATGAAATGTAGATGTTAGCCGATTCTCAGACCTACTGAATAGGCATATGAAATTTCATAAGAATCGGTCAAGCCGTTTCGGAGGAGTATGGCAACGAAAACTGTGACACGAGAATTTTATATATTAGAGATTGTGATACTTGTTTTTCTCTTTTAAGTTCATTATTTTCAAACAGTAGAGTTATTAGATGATGACTAGATGATGTTGTGTGTCAGATGTCCAAAATATTTATTTATTTATTTAATTTGTTTCTATAATATTTTTTTTAAGACTTTTTACTTTTATAAACCTACAAGTTCTTTTAGAAATATCAATTTGTGGAGTTGAAGTATACTCGTATTTTTCACGATTTTTGTCAATTAATGTTAAAAGGGCAATATTCATTTAATATGATGTTTGCATATTTGAAATGATCTTTTGAAGACCTTTCATTTGATATCCATATTTCTAATGTAAAAAAAAAACAAACCTACCACCTCTTATTTTTTATTTACAGGCGTCATTAAAAAATTTGAAAAGCATATGTCACTACAACAATTCTAACGAATTCAACGACACCTCATAATATGTCAAAATCCGTTTCCTGAAGAATCGAGCTGTAAGGCGGACATTCTAACAGTATGCAGAGCAACGTTTCTACGGTACGGCCATCGCGGCATCGCAATGGTAGCAGCCAGGCATAAACTCGTTGTGAGTCAGATGCGCTTCGAAGCATTCATTTCCAGTGATCATCTGGGTCAAACAGTATGAGAGGCTGCCGTGATGCCCCTCGAGCCAATCTTCCATAACGGTTCTTAATTCCGCAAAACGGCGTACCCAAGTACTTCAATCACCTGAAAATAAACTATTTGTAATTACCTACAAACTACTACTACTGTCATTTCATAGAATGTGCAAGTGTTTAAACTCAAATTGAGTAAACTGACTAAAAGGTTTGCTGAGTCTTAGAGCTCTTTACCTTGGTTACAAACACTCTCCTTAAGGATTAACGATAATCCCTGAACTGTTAGACATGTACCATTAGACTTTAGAGATCTAAAAAGATGTTGCATGCTTGATTGAGTATTCACTTATGTTCTACCTTATGTTTAAGTTCTTCTACAAGTGACTCTATAATATATATAGACGTAAGTAGATGTTAAGACGCTTGTAAATGAGCTATAAAAATTGCATCTTATTGGCTAGTTTTGTGGACCAATATACCTCAGCATATCTGGAACTTTAAGTAATACGGGATAAATAATTTGCATTATAGCCTGCTAAAAATTAAATACTTGCAACTATAATGAAATATATTGGCAATTTCGCCGGACTATACCGCAATATTGTAGATATTGTTGCACTGTGTTGAGATATATAATCAGCAACATGGCGGCTATAATATTGCAGCTAGAAATTGTCAAAAAAATAGCACGTTTAGGAGCACCTAAAGTGAGTCTATTATGTATACAAACTCATATACAATGAAAAATGTAAACACTGATATCGCTTTACATTTAGTACAATTTTTATTTTATCTTTGGATACAAAATATTAAACTCGTTAAAACACTAATAATACCTATCTAAACAATCAATATTTTATAGTGAAATTTATTCAATAACGTTTTAGAATTAATTTTTTTTGCTTTTTGCTCTTTGACATATGTGTATCTGGAAGTAAATTACAGTAGAAATATGGTAATCACATGAGTCCAAGCGTGTACTTGAACAGAGTCATTTCAAAATTATGTAAAATCTATCAGCATTAGATTTAATGACACTTGGTCAGTTGCATTTCAGATATGTTTTGTATCCCCAATCGTTTCACGCGGCACTTGAAGATATGAGATATGATATAATGGTCCAAGAACCCAGAGCGATCAGACATAACTTATTTTCACATGGATGAAACCTTAACTACTCAGTAGCTCTAGTGTACTTTTAATACCTGCGTGCTTGTAGAACTGTCCCTGTGACACCTGGGCAGGTACCAGGTGAGAAGGGTAACTAAAAATAAGACTTATCTAACTTAAATTAGTATGGCTGATCTTTATATATATTTTGTAGAATATTATTTTAAACTAGTATCATAAAGTGTCAGACACTTTTCATGGACCAGAGGTTTTGTCAGACGCTTTAAAGGTCGTCAAAAAATTAATGAACTTTACTTATTTTTACATGTCTGATTTTTAAATATCTTATTATTTATTACAAAGTTTTATTTCATCAGTCAGACAAAGTCGAGTGACCCAACATCCCCTAAACACAAAAATTATTCAGCCGGGAGTGCGATACTAAGTAGTTAAGGTTTCATCCATGTGAAAATAAGTTATGTCTGATCGCTCTGGGCTCTTATTCTATAAGTACAAATATGACGTGATATTTCTATTTTACATGGAATTCGAGGTCCTCAAACACATTTGACGAACTATTTTTATACTCAGATTCATTCCTGTTCTCACACTTCGAAACAGAATCACTTGTACATATTTAGTGATACTTATTAGTTTGTAAAATTAGTTTATAATTAAACTTCATTAAAGTATAAATAAACTTAGTTTCCTTTGGGATTCTCCGAATGTGGCAAAACGTAATTGACAGAGAGGGAGAGAAATAATCCATCAATCGTTTCATGAGTGTTACGAGCTGAATGAGGGAGATCGTTTTATGTTTTTTTGGAAGACGGTCCCCATTTCATCCCATATATATTTTTTTATCATTCAATTTATTACGACGATGACTTGAAGACTAGAAGACTTTAATTACATACTTGACACTGGCAGAAATAGCTGATTGCCATTTTATCAAAAGAAGAAGAAAAGCGAGTGAGTTCTATTTGTTCTAATATTTAATATTAACATAATGTAAGTTGTACATTACGTCATATAACTCTACAGATGGCTTGAGCTATTTGTGGGTGAGATACATAAGTTTTAGTACTGAATGTAAGTCTCCTTTATGACCATTTTATGTAAATGTCGGGTGCATGAGTTGTCTTTAAATTTTCTATTTAAGTATCTTAGTTTCATTGTTACTGCCCAAACGATTGCTGCTATAAAGATGAAATTTTGCATGAATATGTGTTGTAATTGCGTGGACAAAGTGCTACAATCAAATTATGAAAAATATTTTGATTTGGGGTATATACATGAAAAGTGATGATACTTTTTTTCTCGCATCTACCCGATCATGTGGGGTATCATTAGATAGGTCTTTTATAAACATTGTAAAATTTCTAAAACCATTTATCGTATCATCATATCATATCATATCATATCATATATTAGGATACCTAATCTTAAAGTTTATAAATTATTCAACTTGAAAGCGCATTTTTTATAAAAACAGAGTGTCACATCGTCACAACGTCACATCGAAAAGCTAAACGGTTTACTTACTAAAATCGTTATAAAGGTCCATATATTGAACTTTCCAGGAAAACTATTATTTTATAAATATTAATTTATAAATATATAAAAGTAATTAATTAGGATTATCAATTTGATTTTTCAATGTCAAAAATGTAATTCATAATCCTATTTAATTACTATGTTACCCATACACTATCACAACGCGTATCATAAATAAGCATCAAGTTTAACTTTATATTGAAAAACACGACGACAAATGTCAAAACGGGCTTCTTATTTTGTGACGACTATAACTTGTAAAATGCATTTATTTGGAAAACTTCGTAAAAAAATAAAGAAATATTAATTCTATTGGACACGATTTGAAATCTACCTACCATTATGGGTGACTACGGAACCCTATTCTATGCGTGGCTTGACACGCACTTGGCCATTTTTTTACTAATATAAAACAAAAGAAAGTATAAACGCTATCTACAGCAGATATTAAATTTTTAACATTTTGTCTGTTTGTCTATTTATTTGTTCCGGGTAATCTCTGCTGAAAGTTGATGATACACACAGGAGCAAATTAGGTTAATTTATTTTAAACTAGCTTCGCTCCGCGGCGTTACTAGCGATTTACAACAATATCCGTGAGTAACACCGCGGATCCCAACTAGTTAACAATTATTTCTACGAGTAATAAAAACTAATGTAGCATTCCATTTATTCCATTATATTTTATTAATTAAAACTTGTTGTTTCTAGTCGAAAACCATAAATTTAACCCTGGAACGCTCCAAAACCAGTGCGTGCCAGAAATTGCTGGAAGACACCCAGGGGAGAAATATGTTCTGTAGGCATACATTTTAGGTTAATAACGTAAGCAAGGTTTCATTCCGAATGTTGGCATTTATTTTCATTTGACACTAATACGGTGCTAGGAATATGTCATAATTTTGGGTTAATATCTTTTTTGTGTTTTGTTTCCTTCATTTGTACCTAACTGAAAAGTCTTGATACAAAATATAGTATTAACTTAATTAGTTATAAACTCGTAAAAGGTAGTATAAAACTCTTTTTTAATATCTGCTTGCATTGTAAATATTTGATATTAGTTTAAATAAATTTTACAGAACTATTAAAGTTTTTCAGTAAATGTGTACATTGAAAGTACAATGAAAATATGTATTATGCTGATTTATCAAGGGTCACGAGATTCCAAGAGGTTATTCTTAACTAAGGTTTTAGGTTAGGATGTGGTTACACCTTGTGTGACCTCATCATTTCGTGTTTATTAATAGCCGCTAATGGGCCATTATTAGACATGAGCGTGTCCTTAAATTAAACAGCTTACCAGACGGGATGATATCACAGAGTTTGTCTCAAATTTTCTTTTTCCGTGATGTCTTCGTGCAAACTTTAGACCCTTAGTTGACTAACCTTGACCTTTAGACCCTACCATACCTATGACAATAATAGGAATAGAGACCCTTCGGGTTTTTGTATAGGTACTTGATACTTGTATATTTTTATTGGAAATTAATGGACTATTTATTTATTCGGTAATTAGTTTCAAATGAAAACCTTTATTTTGTGGCGACTTTCACATACAACCTCAACCATCTGCAGGCACGATCACCTCGCCTGGTTGGAGGAATATAAAATCTGTTACTACATAGTGGTGACCCGGACGGGATTGTGATGACCGTCAACCAAGTCTCAGCCAGCCAGCAAACTCGGTCTCAAAAGGGACACCACATGCAAGTAGCAACCGCGCCAGCTTGGT
Source organism: Phragmatobia fuliginosa (assembly GCA_932526445.1). Classification (NCBI taxonomy): domain Eukaryota; kingdom Metazoa; phylum Arthropoda; class Insecta; order Lepidoptera; family Erebidae; genus Phragmatobia; species Phragmatobia fuliginosa. The sequence goes on along the minus strand of OW052064.1, from coordinate 4,171,163 downwards.
TACAACTACGGCCTCATCAGCATCTAGGCACAGTATCGTAAGCATAGCATCTCTCTACCGTCTACGGTCTTGGAGGGGAGTGATGCAGCGACTACCGAAGAAACACGGAGTAACTATCCTGAATCACGATGTAGAAATTTTGCGCCGATTAGCATGTACGCAACTGCCCAACATCAACCGCTGGGCTGTGACCCGATAGCCACGATACCCTTGCCTGGTTGGAGGATCCTGTCATTGTATTCGAGGGACACAATGCCCGACCTTCCACAATTTCAACATATTTAAATCAAAAGAACTGAACGAGTAGCCAAAGTGTGAAAATCCGTATTTCATGGAAACCCTAAACATATATTATTATATGACATATATATTACACTATATAGGCCAAGACGCATTATTTCTTTTGTCACCATAAGGGGTACCGTATTATACGGGAAAGTTATCGACTGTTATTGTCCGGATAAAGTCGTTGCGACAATAATAGTATATCATTCCGGGTAAATACCATGACGATGGCACCATCTTGTTTTCTTTCGTTACGAGTCTGTTTACATGTAATAATAGTAATTTTAAATGGCTGACAATTTAATTGTTATAATAGTAATAATAAACTAGCAACACCAAAAGCAGTCGGAATTTTTTCTACATTTATTTGTAAAGAAAATTATTAACAATAATTCGATTCACAGCATCATTTATAGAACATTCAAGAGAACTAAAATGGATTTAAATAACAATAAAAAAATTAAAAAATAATACACAACTACGTCGTAAAATAAAGCTGAAAAAGTATGAAACAATATTTAAACAACATATTACTTAGTTTCTTTTTTATTTAAAATGTGTTGGCGCCGTTATGATATTAATTTATTTTCAAAGTGTATTTTAATTAACAAGCCAAACCGACCGTAATAAATTCTCTGAACATAAAGGAGTATTATAGAAATATTACAATCATCGAAGAAATACGGACAAAGTCAAGACCAAATGCTAAATATATATATATTGTATTTGAAATGTACCGGTAAAGCCCTTTCCAATGATATCAAACGCGACATATTTATCTCAAACTTATTTTTTAACACAGTACTTTATGACCGCTAGAGAGCGCCACATTAGAATTAGTGACACGTTATATAGACAATCAAGACGCTACTAACGATACCTTTTTTATATAATTCTAAGGAGTAGTTGAGGAGCTGTGAGGGAACAGACGAACATGCGTTTAAACATACATACGTAGCTTATCTAAATCATAACCCTTCCCAGGCTTTGCCGTAATCAGGTAAAAATAAGGCACGTCTTAATGAAGTTTAAACAAAACAACAATGTTTTTATAGAGAGAAATTCCGCTGATAGTATGATATCAAGAGCTAGAGTAAGAGCACTTTTAACATCATCGGACTATTCACCTTGCCATCATCGGATGCCACGGCTAATGCGAGGCTTCCAGCTCATCACCATGTGACGAGTTTTTCTAGCCGACGCCGCCAACACCTGTACGTCAGCAACCTGGCCACCAGACTGCTTGGGACGCCGAGGACCATTAACCTCGAACAGGGTAATGTGCGCCGCATGTAGTGGATACATTCTATTAATGAAATGTCACGCGGACACACTTTCCGGCTACAGAGTTGGGAACCAACCTGACTGTGTACCGTATTCAACTAGTCTCTCTATATCAGCCATGAGCCTGCCGTGCCGTCAACGTATTTCAAAGTTTTTTTTGACAAAAATAGGGTGTTCCCCTACCCCTCTAAAAGCGAAAACACGTCACGGAAACTCTAAAAAAGATCATGATTATATGACGTTTCACTATCGTCCATGTGATGAACTGTAAAAGAAATCTACAACGGCTTAGATAGCTTTGTTAGTGCAGCACTTATAGAAGCTTACATTGTGAAACATGCTTACTTGGAAAACTTCGTACAAAAATAAAGAAATAACAAGTTATAAGCAAATATAACAATTTATCAATTTGACACAATTTCCATCTACAGAGTTGGGAACGAACATAAATGTGTACCGTATTCGACTAGTCTCTCTATATAAGGGGCTAGAGCCAGCCGTCAAAGTTTCTAAACAACGATTGCCGGATCACGTACGAGCTGTACCACAGAATACATAATATGGTTATACATCGATGTCACCTGCTGGAAGATGCCGTACTTGAGAGGATATGCTCTAATATAAGGAAAAACTTATTTAACTATCTATCTATCTGTCCTATACTGAAGATGTTAATGAACTAAGGGTAAGTGAAGTTATAATTATAAGTACCCAATACAACGATAACATAAGAAGCGCTTTGGAGGATACGATTTAAGAATACCGATATGTAAATTGTAATTTATTTATTTATTTATTTATTTATTCAATTAGGGAACACAAACAGTAGTATATAAAATGTACATAGGTTTGTTATTAAAAAAGGACTAAACTTAGTAAATATACTACCCACTACGTTTTCCACAGATTACTTATTGGGGTTCTAGGTATATAAGCAAAGTTAAGCAAAGTTAAGTTAAGCAAAGTTAATCATAAACATTAAACTTTTGTTGTCTATAATATTATATACATATAATTAGTAATTTGCCACTTGCTACATATTAACTGGAACTTCTCAAGAGTATGAGAAATACCAATAACAACAGCAGGGACTACAAATATCAACATCATCGTGATACATTGCATGCTTGATATAAAAGTGTTGAAAGAAAAAAAAAACAAAGCAAACAATGAACAGTGTTCTTAAAAATAATCTAAAGTCGTTAGGTCCACTACCGATCGCTTAAAACTTCAATAACATATTTTTTAAAACTTAACTTACTGTGATGGAATATATCTATGTCACAAAACCTTTTATTATAAGTATCAACTAAGCGGTGCAGCGGAGAGCGCACACCAGCATTGGTTCTACAAGGACCAGTGGCAAATAGTCGTCTGGTGCGCACCCCGCGCACCTGTACTGCTCGAGGAATCAGGTAGCACAGCCTATGTACTAAGTCTGGGCAGTCAAATTTATTGCGGCACATACCGAATAGAGTCATGGTATCGAGGAGAATCCTTCTGGACTCCAGCGTTAACAGATTATATTTTTTAAGAAGTAGTTGGTGTGATATTTTTTTATGAAAACATCTGAACTGCATTGCGCGAAGATACTTGCGTTGCACCACTTCAATAGCTTCCTTATACTTCACGTAATGTGGATTCCATATAGGTACTGCATATTCCAATTGTGGCCTGATTATCGACTTGTACATTTACAATTATACAATTATAGACCCCAGTTACACCGGCTATTGCTGTTTTTCGAATAGGAGGTGTTAAATTTAAATACATCACTACTGTTTGACCCGCAAATACCCTGCCAGCGTAGAATAGAATGTCGTATTGCTGAGACAAGGAATAGAAAGAAATAAAGAAATAATAATAATAAGAAATCAACTTAATAAAATATTGTGGAAATACGTTCAAACTACAAATGATTTTTAACCCCCGACGCAAAAACGACAGGTGTTATGTGTTTGACGTGTGTGTGTTTGTGTGCGTGTCTGTCTGTGGCATCGTAGGTCCAGAACGGATAAACTGGTTTTGATTTTGTTTTGTTCGAAAGGTGAATTGAATTAGTCGGGAGTGCTCTTAGCCATGAGTGATGAAAATCGGTTTAATTAGTCAGGGCCTTTATAATTTTACTTGTAATTCAGCCTTCGCCGTCATCAAGTTGACATTTCATAATTTTGTTGATCGCCTATCACCTATAAACTGTTATACTAACAGCAAACTTATCCATGTGATATTTTATTCTCCTTTCATTATTACGTGCTACTGTCATGTTTTTTTTTTAAATTGATCAACCTACACATAACTCTTACAACTATTTTCACTTTAATCTTCGTAATATTGCAATGCATTAAATCAAATACATTGTAATAAACCTATATTTTTTGTTAGAAAGACGAAATTCGAATCACCAAATACTGTCAGTCGTACTGTGACGGAATAAAACTACCTACTAAATAAGTAAAGGAACATTAGACCCAATATTGGCAGCTTTCGTCCCGGAGGACTTGATTTGAACATGAACAAGTAAGGTAAGGTTATTTATATATAACCAAAATAGGAGAATTTCTCAATTGGCTTCTCTATTGGGCAAACGCAAGTATGTATATGCTTAATATGGTAGGATGGTAATATTTTCCTACATACTCATTAGTATGAGGAGTGTTTATATGTGATTGAGTGTATACACGTGCGTATTATTAATTTTTTAAAGAGTTTTAATACTTTAATTATATATATACCAGAACAGAACTTTAAAAAAATGCGTATTCAAATATAACCAAATATAAGCCAACAAACAAATTCAATGTTAACAACAAAGATAACTAGACTACTACTACTACTAGTCATGATATGGAAAAGTGTACGAAGACAGTACAAGTTATAGAGGTGAAACATGACCAATAGCCGATCAGGTGAGGTGTACTCGTACGTGCCTGGTCGGGCCTTGCGAAAACTCCTATATCGCGATAGAGGCTTAATAGGTAATCTTATTTTATATATCTCCGTTAGATGGTATAATGGATGTTTGGAATTCGCCACATCACTCTCCTCTAAGACCGGAGGTCGATGTATTGATGAGGCAGCTGTCTCAGTTCTGTTGTGTCGTGCCAGTGCCAGGAGTTTAACTTTTAGAGATTAACTTTTAGCTTTTAGAGAGGGGGGGGGGGCGCCCTGTTTTTGCCCACGGACGGACGGAAGGACAGACAGATATGACGAATCTATAAGGGTTCCAAGTCATAAACTTCGGAACCCTAAAAAGTATGTTGGCTACTTCGTAATGTTTTTAAATGATCTTTCTAATGATACCCCATAGGATAGGGTAGACGCAAGAAAATAATCATCTTCACTTTACGCGTAGGGGAGGTACCACAATTAAAAATATTTTTCTTCATTTTATTGTAGCACTTTGTCGGCGTGATTACAACACATATCCATGCAAAGTTTATTTTTTCTAGCACCAACCATTTGCCCAGCACATTGAGGCCGGATGAACATGACGAATCTATAAGGGTTTCGAGTCATGAACTGCGGAACCCTAAAACGCATACTAGCGAAGTAAAAACACAATCTATCTCTAAGAAAAATACTCATATCGACCGACATTAAGATACCATTTTCCTAAACGTCAAAATATCGTTGTAACATATTGTAATGTTCACACCAAATACAACTATTTTCTTACGTGACATCCCTCATACGTTCCGTTGAACACACCCGATGTACGAGTAATTATTTGTCTACTCATATTACTATGATATAAGGACTGTGGGAATATATATGTAATATATAACATTTCTACATATACGAGTATGTGTGTGTTAATTTTGAGGGTTCCGTAATTCATGACTGGGAACATAGATTCGTTATGTCCGCCCGTCCGTCCATCCTCGACTTACTGTCCAAACGGCTAACCGGCTAACATATTTATGCAGTTTCATCTTTCTAGCACTTACCGTTTGGACGGTAGGTCAAGGATGGACGGACGGACATGACGAATCTATAAGGGTTTCCGAGTCATAAACTTCAGAACCATAAAAATGGATTAAAATCGATAACATTTATTTATTTATTTTATAACTTTATGCACATTTTGTTCATCGGCGGACTTAATGCCCAGGGCATTCTCTACCAATCAACCTTTGGGTGGTGGAGAAATATTGTGAGGTAGGCGCGCATAGGTTACAACCTAAATAGTTCAACATATAAAATATACTTATTAAATAAAAGATAAAGTATGTAAGTTTATAAACAAATATGATACATATTATGAGCATTATGAGGGCACTACTATATCGTTGAGAACAAGTTGATGTACCTTCTTTTTAAAAACGAAACGGTTGGTGGACATCCTGATTTCAAGAGGGAGCGCATTCCAGAGTAGAACTGCTTGGACGAAGAACGAAGAGTTCACGAAGTCAGAACAGAATTTATCTATCACTTTTAAAAGAATATCTAGATGATGAGATAAAATAAAAAAAATTGGCCAAGTGCGAGTCGGACTCGCCCATGAAGGGTTCCGTAGCATCATTTAAAAGTTTTTGTAGTTCGTTGTAACTTTCATCAATGTTATAATAACAGTGTTCTGATTGAAAGAAATGTAAATTGCGGTTTATGATTTGTGACGCATAAAAGAAAAACTACTTACTAGATCTCGTTCAAACCAATTTTCGTTGCAACATCATATATTTTTTTTAGTTTTATCACTCTCTTATTTTAGAAGTTACAGGGGGGGGGACCAACATTTTACCACTTTGGAAGTGTCTCTCGCGCAAACTATTCAGTTTAGAAAAAAATGATATTAGAAACCTCAATATCATTTTTGAAGACCTATCCATAGATATCCCACACGTATGGTTTTGATGAAAAAAAATTTTTTGAGTTTCAGTTCTAAGTATGGGGACCCCCAAAATTTATTGCTTTTGTTCTATTTTTGTGTAAAAATATTAAAGCGGTTCACAGAATACATCTACTGACCAAGTTTCAACGGTATAGCTCTTATAGTTTCGGAGAAAAGTGGCTGTGACATACGGACGGACAGACAGACAGACAGACATGACGAATCTATAAGGGTTCCGTTTTTTGCCATTTGGCAACGGAACCCTAAAAACAGGTCTTTTTCTTAAAAAAACACAAAATTTTAACGCGTTTATCAGTCTAAAGGTAAGTGACCGTAACTGCTGTTGATGTGGGAGAAAAATGTGTTTTATTTTTTCTCTCGCATCAACAACGGTTAAAACAAATGTGTTGTTGTTAGCATTTCATTGATTTTGTAATCTGATGATTGATGAATCACTGCCAACGATCTTACCTAGAGATTATATTGATTGTGTCGGCAATGCTGTGATAGATGTAAACATAGAGATTTCTGTAACTTAAACTTGCACGAATTAAATGTAAATAAAGACTAAATAAACAAATAATATAATAAATATTTCGGACATCTTACACTAGGCCATCTAGTCCGAAACTAAGCAGAGCTTGTTTAATGATTACTAGAAAACTGTTACAAATACATGAACATTCTTTTTTTTTAGATACATAAGTACATATCATAGAAAACACCCAAACTCCCAAACAAACATTTGCAGATAATACAAATATTTGGTCCGACCCGGGAATCGAACCCGAGACCTCTTGATCAGCAGCCGCATACGCTACTCACTCGACCAACGTGGCAGTCAAACGATGATGAGTGTTGTCTGTTAACCTCCACATGTTCTTTGTGTCTGTTTCATGTGAAGAATTTTCCCTTTATTTTCACTACATTCATTGAAATACCTAATAGGGTAAATAATATTCCATATCTACAATATCGACTGTGATAAACGTATTTTTCTGAATTAAGAAAAAAATCACAAACTATATCGTCGTCGTTGAAACATGATTTTAAAAAAGTATTATATTTTTTTCTTGTGTTACATGTTACGTATAAAGATATCATTCTAAACCAAAACAGTGGTTGGCTTACAGCAATGAAGTTTTATTTTACAGGCCGATAGAAAGCTGTAGTAATGAAGAATTTTCTACGGCAACTCGATGTTTTCTTTCTTTAAGTAAAACTAAATAGTCTCTGTGCTGACCGCGAGAATGGCGTCATCAACAAATGCAAAAAAAATACTATTTCTTGACAGACTTACACAACAAAAGATACCAATATTGTTAAAACCTTATAGCGTAAGTTATTTTTTTAACGTTAGAATTATGAGACTCGGACCAATCGATGCAGTATTTTTTTCTAAATAAAATGATGTAAAAAAAGTATTTAGATTTTTGAGGCTTACAGCTACGTTTTCCTACGTCGATATATTCAATTCTCAAAGAGGTATCTGAAGCACCTAACAAAGCATTACTCCATGAAGAACAACCTCCGTGACTGCGAGTAGTAGCATCTGCACATGACTCACACATATAAACTTCGTTACTTTTTTTTACCTTTACATACCATAAATCTTTACTAAGAAACTTCAACACTTTCCAGTCCAAGCCCACAGTACTGGTCATCAATATATAATAATAAGATAAAAAAACCAGCTGAATAAGTGAATTCTAAGCTGTTCAATGCCTGGTTACTTAATTATTACGTATTTAGGTTGATTGGAAATTTGTATTGTTCATGAAAAAGTTTTGCATATGAACATAATACTATACAGTATTTACGTATAGGATAGTCATTTTCTCTAGTATCCACCCTTGCACGCTTAACAAGAATCTACTTGTACAACTTTTCTCATATCATGTTGAAGGACCTTTGATATGAAAATGTGTGTCTTTACTGAAGTAGAAACAGATTTCTTTGTGAAAACTTAAAATGCAAAACAAAGATCTTTTGATACTTAATATGAACCTTATATAGAATTTAAGGTTCATATAAAGTAAAAATATATGTATGATAGAATACTCTTTTCTGTTGTACTTTGTAATAATAATACCTATGTAAAGTCTTTCTTTTTCTTTTATTTTAAAAAAGACAACTCCCGCATTAGGAATATAAATTCCTGTGTCGCGGGGGACTTTACAAACATATATGAAACGGACACAAAGAAAACCCAGACTTAGAACAACAAATTGTGAATCACACAAAGTGTTGTCCTACGTGGGATTTGAACCCACGACACTTGGCGTAGTAGGAAGCGGCGTGGCAACCGCTTAAGCCACTAGGCCAACCGTGCAGTCATAAAGTAAAGTGTACTAATTTTACACTAGTTCACTTTATGATATTTGTGATGGTGGTTACATCACTTATTTTAATTATATTCCTCAGCCAAGTCGTAATGGTCCCCATTATACATACTAGCCGACTATCTCAGTTTGATATATACCGCGGAAACAAATATTTTTCTCATAAAAAAGGTAATAGTGAGCCAAATTTTATAGCTGCATATGCTGTAGCGAACTTTTTTTTAACCTTTCAAAAACAACTGTTCTTTCATGCATTAATGTCACGTTTCTTTAACCATTTAAGCAGCGCACGCAATGGTAGCTATCAAAAAAAAAAAATTTTTTACAGTTTTTGAAATATTTTTCATTGATACTCCACTGCTATTGGTAGTAGCATGATGATATATAGCTTAAAGACTATTGACTTCTTGATAGACCACGTTTCTACTAGCTACTACTTAGCTTTCACCGCTCCACCCGCGTGTATTACGATTATTGCAGTGAAAAGTAGCCTATGTGTTATTCTGATGTATAAGCTATATTACTGTAAAGTTTCATCCAAATCCGATTAGTAGTTTTTGCGTGAAAGAGTAACAAACAAACACACACACACACACATCGTTAAAAACTTTTGCATTTATAATAATAGTAGGAGCTAACAGTGAGAGCGCGCGATCGAATAAACAAACACTTGAGTTTGATAATAATAGTATACTCGTAGAAATGAGCTAATAATAAAATTTATAGGCAAATGAAATACAATACAAACTAAATGATGAGAGAAACTCATGAGCATAAACATAATTAGCATGCATTTAGTGAAAAAATGTTAACTTGAAACTATAAACACACACTTCAATTTAATTTATTTTTATAGAAATAGATTTTCTATCATTATTTCGAGGATTCCGTTGTAACTGGACAACCCAACTTCGGGTAAGGAGTACCAGATCTATATCTAATAATAGTGGGTGGTAGTCAAGCAGAAACAATCGAAGATTTATAACAGAGGAAATGACTTACATAAAATAGCGGATGGCGATCGGTCTCGATATCACTGTACATATTATGTGTGAACTGAAATGTATTTTAGAAGCGATTGTTTTTATGTTTCGATACGGCGATTTCGTGGGGGCAATCTTTCAGAGACAATATTAACACATTTATACGGATCCGATACCCGACAAGTGGGAACGAGCTCTTATGTCAAAGTCGGCAATGCTTATTAAAAAACTATGTAGCATTCACGTTGATCAATCCTATCAAGCTAAGAATAATGAGTATACTTTCTTTTACTTCCTAGCCTTTATTCCCAATGTGATGTGGGGTTGGCTACTAGTACAACCGTTTTCACCTGAATATAAGTTTGTCCTGGCATCAGACAACTGCAATTCGAAATTTGAAGGTTTAACTAATATATTTGAGAACACTGACTTCTTAATAACGATTGCCATAGATATCCATGAGAACCGGAACCGACGACGTAATATGCTCTCCGAGACACGGGCGTGAATCACCACCAAAATTCCGTTTTCCGGCTGCTATTTAGAATTTCCTATAAGAAAAAGCCAACAACATTTTTGAACCCGAGACTTCTTGATTAGTAGTCGCATACGATAACTATAAGACCAACGAGGCAGTCCATTTTATATTTAGTTTTCCTAAGAAAATATGTTTCAATTACAGTAAAGAATAACGAGTGTATTTAGGAGTCTGTGTATTGTATATTTAATGTTCGAAATAAGTTGAAATTCCCGACCTCTTGGTCAAGTTTACCAATTATGTTGAGGTCGCTTGTAAAACATTCGTCGCCTTGTTACAAAACTTGTACAAATATAAACAAGAAAGTACAAACAATAAAATTACTAGTATTAAACTGTTTTATTATTCAGACATAACTGTGATTAAGGACTACACTGTCTATGATTTTAAATAGCCTTTTTAATATGATATGATGTTCACATTATGACAATGTTTTCTTATTAAATAAATAATAAAATAAATAAATAAATATTTCAGACATCATACACACAACATCATCTAGGTCCCAAACTAAGCAGAGCTTGTATTATGGGTACTTAAATAACTGATATAAATACATAAACATACTTTTTTTTTGTAAATACATACATATTATACATAGAAAACACCCAGACTCCGAAACAACGCTAGCCACTAGACCAACAAGGCAGTCAGAACAATCTTAAAGGACCGGAAAACTAGACGTGAGAATTCAACTAAATGCTGACCAGATCATTTCTATTTCCTTGTCTTACGTTAACAGCTGTAACCTATTAGGTGTCTGTAAGTTCTTAACACGAGGGAACGAATTAAAAGAACGCTAGAAAGGGTCAACTTTACCCAAATTAAACCTAAAGTAAATCTCCTGTTCCTTTCACTCGTGTCTTCGGTACCGACAACCTAATTAAATAGAACACATTCATGTCGATTAAATCAAGATAATTTGGTTTGTGAAGAGATTTATGAGGCCAACACGCACTGGTACACATTACTCGTGTATAAGCCTGATATCGGTTACCGTTTATCACAGATAGCAACATTCCGGACACAGATAAATTGCAACTCTATTCCCAATAGGTGCTATGTACGACAATATTGCGAAGATCAATTTTCTTAATCATTGTCAGTATACTACATAATGACATATCAATTATTTTAATAACAATACAACAAAAGATCACCTATACAGCACTTAGAATACAGCAGAATAATGCTATAAAGATCGTCTTCTTTTTAATTTTTTTTTTGCATAAAAAAAACCATATCATATTAAAAAATCTAAAAGGGTTACGAGTCATGCAATACGGAACCCTAAAAATCTACCTACTCAGTTCGCACCGTGACAAGGTTTAATCGATATATGCCTATGTTACGGAATGGTTTTTTAGTCCAGAATGACCAGAATGTACTAATTTATTGAATGTTATGTTCTGAAAAGATCATAATATATATATTCACCTCAGTATCATCCAATCACATAATAAAAACTCTGAATATACTGGATCAATATCGTAGCGTCACATGAATGTACTTATCTACTCCCATATGTCAAATAATCTGAATCTATTGTGAATCAGATATTATCTGTTTACAAATAAAATATCGAATACGATAAATATGCAATATGGATGATATGGGTAGAAAACGTTGAATCGTGACATGACTTAACGATCCAAACTACAAACCATTGCTTTATAACATATAAAATAATATATTTGGTTGTTTAACCTGCTGTCTGTTTTATAATAATAAATTTAGTATGACTGCCTCGTTTGTCTAGTGGTTGGCGTATGCGACTGTTGATCAAGAGGTCTCGGGTGCGATTCCCGGGTCGAATCTAATGTTTGTGTTATCCACGAATATTTGTTTCGGAGTGTGGGTGTTTTCTATGTATGATATGTATGTATGTGTATGTGTAAATATGTATATAAGTCAGTTGTTTAGTACCCATAATACAAGCTCTGCTTAGTTTGGGGACTAGATGACGTTGTGTGTAAATTACCGAAATGTTAAAAAAATAATAGAAGTGTTTTTAGACACAACTTTTTTGTTAGTGTTACATGTACTTTAGTACAATTTTTACAAATTACTATTGCAACATTGATTACGGACCGCATGCGGCCCACATTTTAGTCACATACGCCCGGTAAAATGATTTTCAGTTACCTTTAAATTTGAATGTTTCCCCTTTGATATTCCATTTTCGTATACTAAGAAATCTGTATTTATGTTATTTCAAATGTTTATTTATAGGCCCTCCAATTTATGTTACGAAAATATATATTGGCTAGCAGTTTGAAATTACAGCATTCGAGCTGTCGTGTTTCGTCGATGAGTGAGAGGCAAAATGGTAGAAGTCCGTCCGTCCGTCCGTCCGTAATACTGTGGGTCACCATGTTGCACTGTATACTCATCCTTTCCATCAGGCAAATGGTGGCAGGCACTATCCGTGTGGTGACGGATTAAGAATACAAAGTGTCACCACCCCTATTCATTCCATGGGTGTCGTAAGAGGCGACTAAAGGAAAAAAATAAGCAGCTAACATCACTGCCAAGAGAAGGAAAACTTGAAACAAACCCTTTACCAACCCGTCTGGCCAGCGTGGTATAGTAGGAAAAAAACCTCCTTTCAAAGGAGAGGGCTATGTCTATGTATGTGTTGATGATGATGAGTGATGATTAGGCTGTTGTAGTTAGTATGAATTCTGTCATTTAAGGTTAACCTTCTGTGATATAGCCTATCACTACTGCCCTGTCGACAGGGCAGTACTACTACAGTACTGCCCTGTCGAGCTAATTCTTGCCTAAATCAGCGTGGCTCTACTACCTTTAAAAGTTAGTTAAATTTGTTGAAATTACTTAATAGGAACAAATCAAAGTAATTTCAAGTAATTTCGACATGGCTTAAAGTATCAGCTCGTAGTTCGTGTAACAATCAAAACCAACTCTAATATTGACGTTTGAGAATCAGAGCTTACAGCGTAGTATTTAAACAAGTTGTTAGTTTTTTTGAAATTAATATCTAAAATAATCTATACGTATTTTATTATTAGGGTTCCGTAGCCAAATGGCAAAAAACGGAACCCTTATAGATTCGTCAAGTCTGTCTGTCTGTCTGTCCGTCCGTATGTCACAGCCAATTATTTCCGAAACTATAAAAGCTATACTGTTGAAATTTGGATAGTCGATGTATTCTGTGAACCGCATTAGGATTTTTACATAAAAATAGAAAAAAAAACAATACATTTTGGGGGTCCCCATACTTGGAACTGAAACTCAAAAATTTTTTTTCATCAAACCTATACGTTTTAGGTATCTATGGATAGCTGTTCAAAAATGATGTTGAGGTTTCTAATATCATTTTTTTCTAAACTGAATAGTTTGCGCGAGAGACACTTCCAAAGTGGAAAAATGTGTCCCCCCCCCCCCCCCTCTAACTTCTAAAATAAGAGAGTGTTAAAACTAAAAAAAATATATGTTATACATTACCATGTAAACTACCAACGAAAATTAGTTTGAACAAGATCTAGTTATTAGTTTTTTTTTATTAAATAAATATTATTGAAGTGAAATGTCTGTAATTTCATATTTACAGTTTTGCACTGAATGCGTATGAAAGTATATATATATAGTAACTACACGGAAAAATCTCTTATTGGACTATACAGTCATCCCAAGCATTGCCACAGTAACGTTGCATAAATCATCTGAAAAGATGTAAAGGCCCGTTATATACACGGAAAAACAATTATTGGGACTTTTGTATGTCTATCTGTTTGTTACTGTTCTGTTAATACTATTTAAATATATTTTTTTATCGCTTCTTGTTATTCTAATGTACAGCTAGTGCATATAAAAAATCATAACAAGAAATGTGAAAGAGTATAATTGGAAAAGCCATGCTTCGGCACATTTGAGTATTCTCATAAAAGCGCACATTTAAGCGGTGTTAAGCTTTTCTGGAACTAGTATGTTCACGGGCTTTCCATGGTTCCTTTGCTCATTTACTCTCTGTCTACATAAATAAAAAAAAAAAGTTTGTAATATCAAATAAACAGTAATTTTTTACTAAATGAATGTGCAAGTATATATGGTACTTACATCAAAAAAGCGGCCAAGTGTGAGTCGGACTCGCCCATGAAGGATTCCGTAGCAGCAAGTAACATCATATAAAAGTTTTTGTAGTTCGTTGTAACTTTCATTGATGTTTTAATAATTGTGTGTGAGTACTATGTACTAGGAAGCTATTCAAGCTATCATTCACTGAAAACCTACGTCTTTTCTTGACTTGAATCTGCCCTGGCGGTTGAGAGTATGTCATGCTCACTCAAATGTCACGCTGATGGTGGCGCGTGTGTCGGATCATTTAATTCCCTTCAAAATGGTTGAGTTGAATGGTGCGGATCCATGCGTCATGTTCGTGAACGGGCGCTGTCAGTTGTGACTGGTCATCTCTTAGTTGCCACGGCTTATTTGAATTAATTATTTTAATTTTCAATTGTATTTTTGTAGTAGGTACTATGGACACTTTTAACGTGCACGTCTTGCTACATCGTTCTCACATAATGTACCATCTCAACATGAATGATGTAACCAAGATTTTGTAAAAAACATTTTGATTTAAAAGAGTGTCCATGGAGTTTCTTGCCCGTTCTTCTCCATAGAGATCTACGCTAGGGAATGGGCAACTACAGTACTTTCACAGTTTTTATGTCTTGTGACTGGGACTGTAGCTACATTTAATTTTCATTTTTGTTTCGACAATTCAAAAGTGCCTGTAACTGGCCTACTTGAAATAAATGCTTTGATTTTGATTTTGATTGTTTTTTGATTGAAAGAAATGTAAATTGCTTTTTATGATTTATGACGTATTAAAAAAAAACTACTTACTACATCCCGTTCAAAACAATTTTGTTGGCAGTTTGCATGGTAATCTACATCAATTTTTTTTAGTTTTATCATTAACTTATTTTAGAAGTTATAGGGGGACACACATGGTTCATTAATGCGGTTCACAGAATAAATCTACTGACCAAGTTTCAGCAGTATAGCTCTTATAGTTTCGTAAAAAAGTGACTGTGATTCTGTATATCGGACAGACAGACATGACGAATCTATAAGGGTTCCGTTTTTTGCATTTGGTAACGGAACCCTAAAAAGCATTTTGTATGTCAGTTCGTCTGTCTGTCTATTTGTTCCGGGTAATCTCTGGAACAGCTTGGCCGAGATAGCTAATGGTACAAGGAGTATCTTAGGCTACTTGTTTACGCTAACTTCGTCCCACGGCGCCACTCGCGAGTACAATATAACCGTGGACAACACCGCGGGGTTCTTTCATAAAATAAAAATACATATAAAAGGTATAGGAGTAAAACAACGTTCAAATAAACTGTTTTGTTTGTTTGTATTTTCACATTATGAGAAAAAAATACAAGTAATTCATTTGTGTACTATAAGATTGACATAAACTCACTAACGAGCTGACTTCACTATCGATGGAATCGCGACGGATCCGCACTTCTATCGTTATAAATGTCCATTAACAAAATATTCTCCTTTCAAACGATTCTGTTAACGATATCGCCGAATGTATGGAAATTCGTAATTTTGTATTGTAGCAATACACTCACCCGTGGAAACGACCCCTGAACTAAGCACAACTAAACGTTAGTAACACATCTACAGTCGTCAATCGAATACATAAAGATCCAGGTGATTACTACACTGTACAAATGAACTACGTGTTCATTCGACTGGCAAAGGCAATGTTAACAGCCGGGACAAATTCTGAGCGTATTAACTCTAGTAAAGTTTTCGTAAACAATGAACATTCCAACAAACTACGTTATTCTGCTTTATCTATATTCGTTTGGTAATGAAATAAAAGTGCTAGAGAAGTTTGTGATTATCTGTCTGTAATATAAGCTATTAATGTAGATTACATATTTCCTATTTAGTGTATAGAACTATCCCATTTATGTGTAAAAAAATATGAAAGATTAAAGTCCAACGTTCTTTAAGGCTTATGTCTACCCGTAAAGTAGAAGGTATTATAAACTTTTTAATTGTGTCGCGAATAAGTCCCTATACAGTAAAAACATGAGTATATAAATAAATAACTATTCAGCTATATTACAATATGGGAAAGAAAAACAATTACATTAAACCATGTACTGCGAGTGCTTAGATGTGTCATTTAACATTCTTGAACCATTTTCTTAAAGATGTTTACTGTTTACGCTTTCTTAATGTTTATTGGCAATGCATTTCACCATCGTACAGCTTCAACCGTAAAAGACTGACCAAAGAATTTTGTGGAATGAAGAGGCATCTCTAGTCACAAATCTTCAGATGACCTTAGACATTTGTCATCTAACCAAACTAGTTTCAAATCATGAAATCGGTATAACCTGGGTAGGGTAATTGTCATCGATAGGTACTCCATAATTCAAAATAATTTATGTATATTTTTATAAGACAAATAATAATAATAATATTTCTAATGTGCCGATGATTATCCAATTAGCAAGCGATACACGGTACACAGCGCTAAGTAGATACGTTATAGTAATTCCAGTAGAAATTTGACAATAGAGAGTTTCTGTAATGTTGGGACAACTATGCGAAATAGAGTAGCATGTCATTGCATAGTTCATTTATAAACATGGGTTGCTTATTATTATTGTTCCTACGCGTTAAAGGATAATTCCTCACTACCTACATATTGTTTACGTATAAGCTTATTATAAAGGAACTACTAACTCCATTTGAATTTATCCTGTGGGATATATACCTATTCTATTATAATATATATGTTTTTATTATCTATTATACACACATGTATGTTTGTAAAACAATCTAATAAAATTGTATGCAAATCCTCATAAGTCTTACATAAACATTATACACATTGTTGCAAAATATTAACCAATTCGGCAACAAAATTGGATGGAGGAAAAAGTAACGTAATATAAATTGGTCCAACGATTTATATTTTTAACAGTTGAAAGTAAACGAATTAGGTTATCAAGTCAACGCTTTTGTTTTCTATGAATGACCGACTACGAAGTTCGTCCCATATAAATTTGGAAAGAGAATTCTAACGTTAGGGTAGCTAAACAGGGGATGATTGATTTTGTACTCACTGATTGTAACATAAAACGCATAGCTTTTACAGAGAAGTCTGATTTCAATAATTTATTTTTTTATTGGAAAGAGTGTTAATTTATATGGGACCATCCCTGTATAAATTTCGGAAAAAAAACCATCCCTAAGGATAGGAAAACAGGGAATGATTGATTGTTCAGTCACTGATTATAACATGTAAGCAAGCATTACTGATTAATTGGAATTAGATAATTATTTTTATTAGAATCTTTCTAGCTGGAA
Source organism: Phragmatobia fuliginosa (assembly GCA_932526445.1). Taxonomy (NCBI): domain Eukaryota; kingdom Metazoa; phylum Arthropoda; class Insecta; order Lepidoptera; family Erebidae; genus Phragmatobia; species Phragmatobia fuliginosa. The sequence goes on along the minus strand of OW052064.1, from coordinate 4,153,529 downwards.
CCAGGGCGGTAGGTCGAGGACGGACATGGCAAATCTATAAGGGTTCTGAGTCATGAACTACGGAACCCGAAAAAGTTTTCTGTATTGCTCAAAATAAGGCTTGTCTTGCAAATTCCCTGAAGGTGAGAGCAATTTCATCGTTATACTGAAAACATTTTTACTAAATCCTAGGTTTCCGTTCAATTACCGAGATTATTGGAGAAATTGGATGAAGGCTTTCATTTGCAATAAGATTTTTCTTCTCATGAAACGCAGTTTATTCTCAGATGATTTCTATCATAATAATCAGATGATTCTTTTTTAAAAGAACGTAGAGAAATTATAAATAAAGGGAATTAAAAGGAATGAAACATTTGTTCGTAAAGCATGGAGAGTACGGAAAAAATAATGGTATAGGTACAATGAAAATCACATATTTGCACATCTGACACACGAATGTTTTCGTATGTATTAATAGTAGTGGTTACTAGTAGTAGCATTCGTGAGTCAGAGCATGGAGCAAACATTTTCCATATCCTATTTTAGAATTTTTTTCCTAGAAATTTCAAAGTAATGCATTTCTTTATTATTGATTAAATTTACTGTCACTTACCCACTTTTCAGACTATCCATTTAATCGTCTCAACCCCTACACCATATACACACACAAAAATCTAGCTCAAAAGCCGTTGAGTAAGGTTAGGTACTTTAAAATAATAAAAAAGAACCAATACAAGAACATTTTGTTGTGTGTCTATCTGCCAAGACTCTTTATTTCGAGAACCCGTGAAGATATAATAGTGTACGCAAATCTACGGCCCCCTAAAGTTCGGAAAAACTAAATCTATAAGCTTACGTGAAAAAAAATATGGACGTTAATTCAGCAGAAGCACATATTCTCAAGGGAACCAAAACTCATCAAATACTTCCCCATCTCCTAGTTAACCATGAAATTTGCAATGTAACATCGTTATAGACCCCAAAAGCCATATAAATATAAATATATATATATACTAATAGATAGCTTTTGTTAAAAGCCAGCATCAGAAAATATGCTCCAGTTACCTTCATTGGCTTTTAAATTGTGAGAAAATCTTCTAGATTAAGTTGGCTACGATAATACGTACCATTTACGAAGGAAATACGCCAATAGGTTTGCAGGCAGCCGCAGATAATACTAGTTAATTGAGCGCAAGGAGGCTTATAACTTTAAAACAACGGTAGCATTGCAATTTTGTAGCGCAAAGCCTCTAGGATACGATTGAAAAATATTAGAGCTTAATTTTATTAAAAAAAAAATGTTTTTTAAGTATTGCACACGGGCGATGTTGTGAAGTAATAGGTTATAAAGTGTACCTTTACATTGAAAAAATAAAAGCATTTGTACCGAACTAACGCTTTTAACACTGTATAACGTTTTATTTTCACAATCACCATCATCCTGTGAGGATAATGATTCAAAATTTTGCATACTAGTATCGCTCTTACACTTTTATGCTCGTTTTAGAATTATTTCAGTTGATTCAAAATCTATGAACACTGAAGTATAGGTAATAATTATGTTTGGTGTACTAATCGCTCTTGGTAATTGTGTAAGACACGCTAAAGGTATATATGATGTGTGAAGTTGTAACAGAGGCAGTCGTTATTAAATTACGTTATTTGTGGTACAGCAGTGGTATTAATAAGCTTCCCCATGCCCGGACATTTTAAAAACGAGTATTGTAATAATAATATTAAAGATTTGCAATAAAATATTTTTTTGTTGTGTGTGTGTATCCGTGTGGTGACGGATTAAGAATACAGAGTGTCACCCCTAATCATCCCGCGGGTGTCGTAAAAGGCGACTAAGGGATAAACTATGCAAGACAACATCAATGCAAAGAGAAGGAAAACTTGAAACCAACCCTATACCAACCCGTCTGGCCAGCGTGGTATAGTAGGCCAATACCTCCTTTTCAAGGAGAGGCCTATGTCCAGCAGTGGATGGCTGGCTGTTGATGATGATGAATAAAATAAACTTCAACTTCTTAACACACTCTTACTTATCTTTTTAGGGTTCCGAAGTTTATGACTTCGATCCCTTATAGATTCGTCATGTCCGTCTGTCCGTCCGTCCGTCCGTCCGTTCTCGACTTACCGTCCAAACGGTAAGTGCTAGAAAGATGAAACTTTGCATGGATGAAGTGAATGCTACAATAAAATGAAGAAAAATATTTTTATTTGGGGTACCTCCCCTACACGTAAAGTGGGGATCTTTTTTTTTTCTCGGGGCTACCCCATCACGTGGGGTATCATTAGATAGGTCTTTTAAAAACAATAAAAGGTGTCTAAGACGATTTTTTGATTTAGGTATCCGCGAGAAATTCCACTTTAAAGGCCACTTTTTTGTAAAAACAGGGCGTCCCCCCCTCTAAAAGCTAAACGGCTGGTTCAAAAAATCTGGAAAAATTCCAGATAGTCCATAAAATGAACTTTGAAGGAAAACTATAACGGATTCGATGACTTTGTTAGTTTAGGAGTTATAGAGGCTTAACTTTTACAATGAGCTTACTTGGAAAACGTCATACAAAATCAACGCATTAATACGTAAACATAACAATTATCTATTGGATAAGATTTTTAATCCACGTACCATTATGGGTGACTGAGGAACCCTTTCCTGTGCGTGGCCTGACACGCACTTGGCCGATTTTTAAAGATACAACAATCATAATTTAAATAAAGTTCGCAAAATGTCATAACTTGCTGTTCAAAAGGATAAATAAATAAACCTAGTAAACGAACAGTAATCTATGTAATAAAATGAAAACCTTTTATTTCATTAGCTCTCATTATCTTTGTCCCTCCGTTATCACGTACCGAATTTGAAACGTGACAACGTTGTATCGCTAACGCAAGCTGTTCGTTAATTTATTAATTACAAAATTTATTCAGACACTTGTATACAAACAGTTTTTTTTGCGGACTTTTCTGCGGAGAGCCATATTTGTCAAAGGCTGTACATAGATAGTTATGAAAAACTTTAGTAATTAAACATTTCAATTTGTATGACTTCATTGGGCCTGTTCGTTTAGAAGAAGTAGTCATAATCGCCTACACACTGTGAGTAATTAGTACTACTATACCCTGTACAAGTTAACATGATATTTTTGACAGATGTCAATTTTGCTGATCTACATGACTTAGCAATGAGGAACATATTATTTTCTTAATGTAATGAGTTTGAAATTTTTAAAAATATTTAAAATATATATTTAAAACAAAAGTTCTTAAAGATTCAAGCGTTATTCGAAAATGTTAAGCCTTTTTATTCCTTCAAAGTAAAATTTAAATAGGAACACTGAAAATAATAGACGCTTGTACAATATTACATCGCTCGGACGGATGGGACACGAATAACAGGCAGTAACTGTTACAAATATCGATTGCAAAAAATCATTATTAAAGATAATTGTTAAGTTATTGTTACGAACGTCCTTTTGGTTGAGGTCTCTTTGGCTAGTGGTTGGGGTCTCTTTATTAGCTGGTACAACTCTTTTTAGAAAAATAAGGTAAAAAACAAATTGAATTCTAATTTGAATTACGCATTAAATCGTTCCATCGACTGGCCATATAAGCTGAACGTCGGGAACACTCCGGGTCAGTAGTGAGGAGTAAAGATAAGAGGAAAGAAGAGGTTAAAGGAAGAAGTTAAGAGGAAGCAAGACTACCTGCCCCTAACATTATTATTGTTGAATTTAAGTTTTTGTTTTGAACTTTTGTTAAACATGCTTAAAAGGGGGAAGAAAACTGTACTCTACAGTAAAACGGGAGTTTGTGATTCGCTTACACGATTATTCACAAAATGCGGGACCATTATTGACATTGTCTCAAGTGCGGCAACGTGTAGCTGACGCTTTGGGGATTGAATTAACTACTGTGCACGAATCTCTAGGGAAAAATATGGTAAAGAAGGTGATGATGAGAATAAACTGTCGTCTCCTAATAAAAAACGGAGGCGTTTCCAACCTACCGTCAATATTGACGAATTTCAATGTGGGGCCATACGGAACCACATTAATAATGCTTATTATTCAAAAAAAGAACTGCCCACACTAAACAAGTTGCTGGTGACACTAAGAGAGGCTGATTTATATGACAGTAGTCGAACCTCGCTGTCAAAAACTATAATATATTAAATTTCAGACTGAGGAAGGTCTGAATTTTTTTTTCACTTTTCGACCCGTGTTTCTTTGGGAAAGTTGTTTACTTTCATGGTCTGGTCCACCTACTTAAATTTGGCGGGAGGTCCAAAAATAACCCTGTAATATTAAATAGACCGTACTTATTAGGAATATTGACCCAAAGTCGCTTAACTACTAAAATGTTTTATATGTCTAGTGCAATAAAGAATTTCACATATATTACACCCATCTCGTCACAGTTACAAGTATTAAAAAACGTTATTTTTTGGATTACTAACAATTTACGAGAATTCCTAAGACTGCTGTCTATAGCGTCTGATTTGCTTTCCTTAAATACAAACAAAAATCACAAGAAAACTAAAAGTCAACAAATAGTTTTAAATTTAATTATACTCGTAGTAATCTCTCATTTTATTTTATGGATACTTTTATTCTGTTTATAAGTCGCTGGTAACCAGGCGGTGTATTGATGGAGTCCCACGAATCGGCAGTAAATTTTTAATGTTGATTGCTGTGCTTTACTGTGGATAATAGTAACATTTTATATTCAGTTACATACTGTCGATACTATATTAATTTGGCCTGATAATGCTTTTAGAAATGAAAGCCTTTATGTTACAATTAGATTCTTAGTTGAGTTAATTTGATTTCGAAGCTATCAAGATATTAATATAAGCTTTAAATATCTGTAACCTGACACAAAAACACTAAAACAGATTTTATTTAATGTAATGTTTGTGAAATTATTAAAATTAAATTCACTGTTTAAAAAAATACATGCTAGACTTGAATCAAAGTATTTGGAGATATAATTAATTACATTTTGTCTCATGATACATTTATGATTCTAACCCGAGCAGATCGATCGGGACTAAATAGGTATCAGTAGGTTCATATAAATATATAATATAGTATAAATATATAATGCACAATTCACTCCACCATAAGCACAATGCCGAAATCAATGGGCTATAGGCTGACAACGTATGTATGAAAAAAACATGAGTTACTTGTGATTTTTATCAGTTTATACAATATCAGCAATATACTAATGACTATAATTACAGGATTACTGTACTATTGTTTACTATTAACCATTTATGTTCATAATTATTACTCATCGCTAAAAAAACAATTATTTTAGTGGTAGTATACCATTTAGTCCCAATCGATTCTGGGTTTTTGGTCCATACATCATATACCATCTCCTGAGTTTTGGATTATATACTTTAATCTCATTGACTTTCAGTCCATTTTGAATATCGCACGCATGGATGTTTATTTCAGAACCAACTAAAAGCTCATCGGAGAGACACGTTTGCTTAGTATTTAAAAATAATTAACAAACATATATAGAAGATTGCACGTGAAAATTTACAGTAATTGTTATTTTGATTGATAAATTTACAGAAATTAAATGATTGCTAGATGATGAGTTTGGTTTAGTCGGCGTGTATTTACATGACGCTAAATTTTAGTGCGATACGTTTAGTTTAATATTATCGGAACACTGGGCTACAAGTTTTGGCAGGAATAGCTATGATTTGTGATATCAAAAAGTACACTGTAAATCAATGAAATTAAAATGTATAATGAAAAATATTTTTTTAGTTTAGGTTAGTTTAGTGATGCTAATAACAGAACCACGGCATTGATTATTTACTAGCTGAACTTTGTGGTGTTACTCGCGGTTATTGTCGTAAATCACGAGTAACGCCGCGGAGAGAACTTAATCTAATCTAAAAAAATAGCTTAAGTTACTCCTATTCTTTTCTATCTATCTATCTGCAAGTGAGAGTCTCATCGAAACTGGTCTAGTCGTTCCACAGATTGGTCCGAACATTGGACACACATACAGTCAAAGATGGTCAGAATTGCTTTTTAAATGCATTTAGTAAAAATCTGTTAATTTGATACGCAAAATCAATTTTTTAATATTATTTATTTTTATAGATTTTTAATTTAATATAAAATTCTTGAACAAAGTTTTGTTTTGTACTTCGGTGTCATCACCTTTTAGCTGGCGAGGCGCCAATATTCTCGAAACTTTTTCATTGAATAAATATCTTCAGCGCTATATTTATGTTATTATTTCAAAAAGCATTAAATTTACTTACCCTGTAGACTGAATAAAATAAATGTATTATAAAAATAACATCTAATAAATAATAATAATTTTAGACCTATTTGATATCCATAGAGCCCACTAATAATGATGGGCTTGCGTTAATGTAAGTAACATCTCTAAAGCCTCACGACATCCTGAGACGTGAAACTTGCCCCCGCTCTACCTAGGCCCCGACATAATATTGCCACCAGTCAACCAGAAAGATATGCTTTTAGAGATTTATAAAGATTGCTTTTCGGACACCCTTCGTGGGGTAAACGAAGGGCGTGTGTGGGACTCCTGGGCAACCGGTTTACCCCTCAACCCCGCGGCGCCCTAAGTCGGCAGTCGGGAGGAACACCAGGAACGCATCAGCGGCCTCATGTTGTCCCCATACCCCACATCTGAGCACATCCCGGGGTGATTGGACACATTCCATATAAAAACGTGGCGTAACGAAATCTTAGACTCAAGAACCTTCTTTGGCTCATCGGTAGACTATCCAACAAGCTGAGGGCATATCGTTCTGCTCCTGCAGCCAAATCCAATTAGAAGACTCGATAAATCTAAAAAAAAACATGGTGATAGTCCATGTTCTGAACTTTAAAGAGAAACTATAACGGCTTCGATAACTTTGTTAGTTCAGGAGTTATAGAGGAGGATATAACTAGGAGATAAAATACGCGCATTTGGAAATCTTCTTACAAAAATTACGAAATCATAAAAGACAAGGCAATTTTTTTTTGTAATATATATTTATGACATCTCAATAATAACTGCTTTAAGGTCTTTCAACGAAACTGAACGGAACGCAACACTCCAATAACACTTTTTGACATGACCCGGGATTCGAACCTGAGACCCATTCATCAGCAGTCGCATACGCTAACATCGAGACCAACAAGGTATGTCATGAAATGTATAATTACGAGTAAAATTAGTTATTTGCTTCAGTTTCCTTTAGTTCAGTTATTTATTAATGTTATATATGTCTTTAAATGTAAATGATTTATATTTAGTTATGTAATATTATAAGAATATACTAACAATACTATATTATTTTCGTGGGGAATTTAATTCCTTGATATTATAACTTTCTGTTATTTTTTTTCTAATTTCCTGCAAAAAAGTCATGGAAACCTGTAAGAGCCTTTAGACTTATTTAATGCGACCCTATTACAAAGTCCTGTATATCGTCACCTACTGCAGAGAAATAGAATTTTCAGAAATCCTTGATTAATTTAATTTATGTATACGAATCAGCGTTCAATTGTTCGCGGAAATTACTCGTAGAAATGTTGAATACACTTAAAGGTCTCATAATACTGAGTTGTGTTATATAAATTTGGAGTGCAAAACAAATGTTCGCCATGTTCTCTGTCCAGATTGAGCATGTACACATTATATGAAACGCTTAATCCACACTAAGTTTTAGACCTCCTATCTATTGTAACAATTGTCAAAAAGTCAGATCACCATATTGTCTTATTCACTTAAATACCAATAAATTCTAAAAAATTAAAAACAATAAAACAACCATATTGTATAAAAGAACTTAAATACAAATTTAATGCTCACCATGGTAATTATGTAATTATTTTCATGTCCAATACACATTATATGGTGAAAAATGTAATAAAAAAATACAATACAAAATATAACAAAAATATACAAATATAATGGTGAAAAACAACCATATTGTATAAAAAATTTAAAAACAAATTTAATGCTCACCATGGTAATTAAGTAATTATTTTCATGTCCAATACACATTAAATGGTGAAAAATATAATAAAAAAATACAATACAAAATATAACAAAAATATACAAATATAATGGTGAAAAACTTCGTATGGTCTATCTGGATGACAGTGAGTCGGTAGTTTCGTTACAGTTCTTCTTCTTCCTAGCCTTATTCCCCATATTATTTTCGGTCGGCTACTAGTTCACCCGATTTTACCTGAATAACAGTTTTTCCACAGAGCGACTGGCGTCGGACCTCCGCAACCCTGAGGGAGAACTGAAATTCGAAGGTTGTAATAGTTGTCAGCCTATTTGAGGGCACTGACTTATCAATAACGATTGCCGTAGATATTCATGAGAACGGCTTTACGTGCTCTGCGAGGCACGGGCGTGAATCACCGCCAAACTTCCAAACTCCGGGCTGCTATTAGGAATTTTCTAAGAAAAACCTAAAAGCACTTTTGACACGACCCGGGATCTGTATATTAAAATTTAAAAGTTTTCTGTGTTTACAAAGAATAATTATATGTTTTTATGTAATATATAATTGATTAGTTCAGTATCAGCTGTCTGGTACCAATAGATACTATTTTGGGACTAGATGGCGTTGTGTGTCAGATATCCGATATCACTATCATCATCAACCCATCGCGGTCCACTGCTGGACATACGCCTCTCCCGTTGCATACCACTTTGATCGAAAATCGCTTCTCGCATCCAGTTCCTGCCTGCTAGCAGATATATTTGTTAGTATTTTTATTATTTTTTATACAATGTCTGAATTTGGCTGTTTATTCAGGGACTAAGTACCTACTCGTCTACGCGTTCATCGTACAAGCTAATGGTCTTCAGCAGTAAATATTTATATATGGGTACAATTATTCTCAAATTATTTGGTTTATTCTTTCCAATTTATTAACTTTCCGTTTCAGAATCTATTACTTTTTATTTTATGATCTTAGTTGTAACTAATATTTTTTATTCAAACATGTTATATATATAGTTACAAAAAAAGTATGTTTATGTATTTATATCAGTTGTCTAGTACCCATAACACAAGCTCTGCTTAGCTTGGGACTAGATAATGTTGTGTTTCAGATGTCTAAAATATTATTAATATTCTTATTATTTGATACTATTTACATATCAATTACATTTTTAAATATAAATATAAAAAGTACATTTAAAAATATAAAAAATAGTAGACCACCGACTTCGGGTACAGGGACCAAGAAACCGGTGGTTAGGGCTCCAAAGACAGGAACCTCCTCACTATACGTGCCGTGTTAAGAAGGACTGCCTTCTGCATCAGACCCTTGATCCAGCCATCTAACGAGAGCCTCTCAAGGTGTTGATCGAGGCTCTTGGCTATCAAACCATGAGCAGAAACAACTATCGGAACAATGATCGCCGAATCCACATATCGACAATCTCATGAGATAAATCCAGATATTTGATTTGTTTCTCTTTTTCAACTTTCACGAGATTTTCGTCATGAAGAACAGCGATATCGACGTTCATTGCGCGGCGCTCTAATCGATCTATCACCACAATATCAGGCTTATTGGCAACAATAGTCCTGTCGGTGATAATAGATCGATCCCAATATAATGTAGCACGACCATTCTCGAGAACTGGGTCGGGCTCATACCTGTAGTATGGCACCTCCAAATTCACAAGTTTGTATTTAAGGGCAAGTTGTTGATGTACGATCCTGGCTACTTGGTTGTGTCTGTGCAAATATTCACCGTTAGCAAGACGAGAACAACCAGAGATAATATGCCTGATAGATTCCCCGGGACGGTGACATACCCGACATATGTCAACCGTACCATCCTTCAGGATATATTTTCGATAATCATTCGTCATGATAACTTTGTTCATAATTGCACAAACAAAACCTTCGGTTTCTCCAAAGAGATCAGCATATCGTAGCCAGGAAGTCGATGCTTTAAAGTCTATATCGGGCGTGTTCAGAGCCCGATAAAACCGACCATGAAGCTCTTTGCCCTTCCATACCTCCTTGCGATCAACAGTACTAAGTACTACAGGTTTGCGCCAATTCTCTTTAGCCAGAGCGAGTGGAGTGAATCCGTTATCCACTGCAACCACATTGCGATGCACGATGTATTAAGAAAATATTCTCTGAGATTGTATATCTCGCGATTATGTAGGGTCTTGATATTTAAAAATACACGACCCCCAAACTTTCGCGGGATGTACAATCTCATGACCGACGAAGGTGGGTGGTGCATTCGAAATGCAGTCAGTAAAGTACGGACTCTCCTGTCAAGGGCATCTAATTCAGTTAGAGTCCATCTAAGTATACCGAAGGAATACATCAGAACCGGCATGACCCAACCATTGTAGGCTCGCACCTTGTTACCCCCCGATAAAAGACTCTTAAGTACTTTTTTCAGGCGGCCAAAGAAGCGTTCCCGCAACGTTTGCTTCATATCAGATTCTGGTATTCCCAAGGACTGTGAAAAACCTAGATACTTGTTGGTTTCGGTGGCAGAAAGAGATCTGAGTTTTGTAGAATCTGAAAGTTCTATTCCTTCAGATTCCACAATTACACCTTTCTTCACATACATGACTGCACACTTGTCTACACCAAATTTCATCTTGATAGAATTACTAAAGTTTTCAGTGACCTTCAGTAACGCTGTCAATTGTAATTTAGTGGAGGCCAAAAGTTTCAAATCATCCATGTAAAGAAGGTGAGACCACAAGGGACTCAAACTGTCACCTTGAAAGATGCCCCTCTCGATCTTTATAAGTACTTCGTTAACCGTAGTCTGGCGACATCCAGGATAGCGAAGGACTGTCCTCCATTGCCCCATACATGACTTCAAGAAAGTGCATAGAGTTGCATCAATTTTATACAACTCCAGCACCTTCAAAAGCCATGAATGTGGAACCGAGTCATATGCCTTCTTGTAATCTATCCAACATGTCGCCAGACTTTTACGATTACGACGTACCTGTTGGCTAATGGTCATGTCTATGATAAGGAGCTCTTTAGTGCCACGGGTCCCACTTCTGCATCCATTCTGAGCAACGGAAAGTATCAAATTATTAATAATATGTGTAGTAATTTTGAGTCTCAGAATAGATGTCAGAAGTTTATACAAAGTTGGTAAACATGTAATGGGCCTAAAATTTTTGGGATCCATGGCACCACCAGATTTATAGAGTAAATGGGTTATACCAGTTGTTAAAAATTGTGGTAATGAACCCGAATCCAACGCGGCCTGGAAATGAGATGCCAAACATTCATGTGAGCTTCGGAACCACTTAAGCCAAAAGTTGTGCAGACCGTCCGGACCAGGTGATTTCCAATTCGGTAATGAACGGACTGCACAACTAACATCATCTTTGTCAATTTTAATTGGTTCCATAGTTGTTATAGACTCGCATGAATGTTTGATATCCCGTATCCAGTCGCCTTCTGTATGGGTGACAGGCACAGACCAGATGCTACGCCAAAATACGTTTGTGGAATTTTCATCTGGTAAGTGCCTATCACGCTCACTAGGATCCGATTCCTCCCATTTCCGGTAAACCCACTTCTCATTTCTCTGGAACATGCGATTCTGGTTATACCGATCCGATCGTCTTTTATAGCGTCTTATCCTGTTTGCCCATGCATAAACTTTTTGCTTCAAGAAGTCTATGCGCTCTGTGACACTTGACAAATACTGTTGAGGACTGATGGTAGTCCCCAAAAATGCCTGTTTCACAAAGCGCATGACTCTCGGTCACGGTTTTCCAAATTGAAAAGCAATTAATTTGGCGATGAGTGTCCTGGTCTCAGCAATACGACGTTCTATTCTATACTGCCAAGCTGGCACAGTATTTTTGGGTCGAGTAGTAGTGACATGTTCATTAAATTTAACACCTGCTACTCGACAAACAGCAATGGCCGCACAGTATAGAATAGAATGTGCATCACTAAGATCTTCGCTATTATCAAAATAATTTGATAATAACGAATCCAGAGCACCCACCATCGCTAAATTGCGTTTATGAATGGGCAAACGGGGTAACCGGGGTCTGTTATTATAATTAACATGCCGATACTCCTGAATCGCATCCTCCAAAGCGCTCCTTATCCTATTATTACATTGGGTACTTACGGATATAACTTCACCATCCACATGTTCGTCAACATTTTCACTTTGTTGTAAATGTGATGTGTCATCTACCACGCCCATATTACGTGACGAAAAAGGGATAGTCAAAGTATTCCGTATGTCAGAGCGAATCCTTTCAAGCACAGCATCATCCAGCAGGTGACAGCGCTGTATAGCTCGTACTTGATCCGACAGTCGTTGTGCCGATACGTTGACAGCTGGCTCAAGCTCCTGAAACAAAGAGACTAGTCTTACACGGTACCCAGTAAGGTTCGTCCCCAACTCTGTAGCCCGAAAATATGCCCGCATGACATTTTCATTTATGGAATGTGTCCACTTCATGCGGCGCACATCAGCACCGGTAGCGGGGGCCCTGTTCGAGGTCAGTGGTCCTCGAGATCCCAAGCTGGTCGGTGGCCGGCCTCTCCCCTGCCGACGTACTGGTATTGGCGACGTCGACGGAGAGAAAAACTCGTCGCTGGAGGATGAGCTCGACGCCTCTGCAACAGCCAGAACTTCTGCATCCGGGGATGGCAAGGCGGAGCGGAGCGGCGAGTCCGGGGTTCTTAATTGTGCTTTCGCTCTAGCTCTAGTTAACATGATAAAAAAATCTCTGAATCACTCAATACTCTGTGTAAACATTTTTGACATGACGTATAACGTCATGTACAGACATGACGTTATACGTCATACGTTATACGTCAATAATATTTAACACGAAAATACTTCCGCAACAGTGCGGAAGTATTTTCGTGTTAAATATTATTTTAGCCGTATTTTTACTGTATTTTTATAATAATTCTCCATGTTATTTATTTTATGTTTCTTTGATGAGTTTAAATTGGTCTGTATATTACGAAAATAAATTAGTTTGGAAAAAAAATGAGTGAGAAAATATTGCTGTTGATAGTGTTGCTAGTTTATTATTATTATTAAATATCTACTATCTCCACGGGGCGGAGCTAGTCAAAAAATACTAAGCCTAAAATACTTCTTATATCATCAGCTGTCTGTCAATGCAAATTCTAGAAGAATCGTTACAGGGAACAAACAGCTGGAACAAACAGAGATAAATAAAAAAAAACGTATAATATTTGATGTAAGTACCACAAATATGTGCTTAACGTAAAGCTGATAAAATGTAATTACAAACAGATATTTCAATTTCATTTATTTGTTTAGATAAAGATTTGAAACACTTCGAGAAAGTTAGATATATGAATTGGTGTACGTGATAAATTTTAGGAACTAATTTCAATGTGATATGCGTCTGTCCTTCTGATATTCAACATTCAGTCCATGAATGGCCTGATCTAGACAGATCGTGACTACACATTTGATTAGTGCATTAGTACTGAATAGTTTGATTGTTTATCCTATTATTCAATATCAATGTTAACAATTGGTATCCGTTTGTTGTATGATTATTCGATTGATATTAAGTAGAATGATACATTTCTTGGATAGTGTCATTGATGTTTATTCCAATATTAGACTTCGTTTTTTTTATGTATATATAAGCCTGTTAAAGTGAGTTCATTCTGCCCATTGGAAAACGTGAGTAGAATCCCAGACACGAGTGAGTAGTGGTTCTCGCGATAGATTCATATCCTATATGGGTCGGAACGGCGAATAACATCGAAGGCAGGTCACATACGGGGTTCCCTAAGGATCGGTCCTAGGACCCCTTTGGTGTAACCTCGCGTATGATGTGGTCCTTAGAACCAGCTTGCTCCTTGGCCTGGAAATCATGCTACCTAGCTAAGTCTAGTGTGTCGTCCGCGTAGCATTCCAGAATTAGTTGGGGGGCATGGCTTCCAAGAAGTTCTGAAAAAGTTCGCTACTTCTACTGTGCGATGCTCAGATCCAGGGCCCTCTACGGAGCGCCGATTTGGGCCAAGTGCCTATCAGCCTCCTCTTTACGTTACGCTGCTGAACTAAGCTCAACGGATTAAGAAAGGATACCGCACTTGCCGTCAATAGATATTTCGTCAGCATTTCCACGCGGCAATAGTTCTGGCAAGTTTCCCGCCTTTCGATATCCTGGCGGATGTGGATGCGAGAGGGAGGGTGGTCATGTCACCTATTAGGTCGGCCTTATTGAACGATACCTGTCCCCGCCAGCAATCATTGCTGCCATGCCGGCTGAGGAGGTTTATTTCTGTGAAGCTGTAATGCTATAATGCTGTGAAAAGACCGCTTAGCGAGAGTGTGAGAGGGCCGTTCGAGAGCGTAGAGGACGTTGACATCAGTTGTCGACGGGACCGCAAGGTACCAGAGAGTGGGGACTTTTGGTAGCAGATTAATTGCTGTGGTCGACAGTAGGATGGTGACCTGTTCTCAAAACATAATGGGACCCACAAGATATAACGATTGAGTCGATAGGCCTCTTTCTCTGGCCTCTCTCGGGATAGAGCCTGGATAGAAGGATAGGTGTGACGTCGATTCTGAGGAGGACCTGAAATAATATGGACTGGGTCCTCCTCAGAACAAGGTGCGTGAGACCGTCGGGATGGGTTTTCGTGAAAACACCACATCCTTCTAGCTTCTGAATCCCCAAGGAGCTGGAGATCCGAAGGGATTTCCCACGCCGGCAACAAAATAGAGGTTACCGTACTCCTCGCGAATGCAAATAATGCAGTATCTCTCCTCTCTCCTCACCATTGCGGCCTATTGAGATGTTTTTGCATTATTGAGCCTCTGATTTCTCAGTCACCAACGTAACACGACAACACCATTGCTGTCATTTTTGGCTGGTTTTCTGTTAGAAGCTAGTTCTGCCCCAGTCAAGCCGACTAGAAATCAGTGTGACTCCACTTACCTTGTATTAACTAGGCAACTAGTAAATCTTAACTTTCCCCCAAAAATATAAATGCATGCAAAATACAGTGACATTGAGTTAGTCGCCGTTTCCCAAGACGCAATCGACACGAGCACTAGACTCTGTACATAGCACAAATCAATTCTACACACTAAACTTATTTGGCCCTCTTTCTCTTTGCAAAACGTACTACAAAAGCTCTCGGGAATCTTCGGTTCGTGAACCTTTCAAGTGCTCTTTCTAGGTTAAAAATTCAATTCAATGCTCTTATGCTCACGTCTATATTTCTCAGCTCAACAATATGTTCGATCAATTTATGTCAAACATTAGGGTAAAGAGAATAAAATGCAGTGTGATACTATATTTTTTTTTAAATAAGTTCATTAGAATCAGATTTGTGATCATAGCCGATTAATATTTATGTTCAATTATACTATAATCATCTCAAGTGCTAAATTACAAAAAATACAACAAGATTTAAAAATATTCATGTACCTACTACTTAAGTTAGGCTACATCAAAACTAGAAATAAGATTGTCTATTCAATTTAATTATGAAGCTATTGAACATAAGAGGCAAGGATTTAAATAACAAAAACTTATTATGATTCAAAAACATTTGTATTGCTTAATAAATTCCTATGACGTTGTTATTGTCACGTCTATATTTTTCTGCTGAATGAGGCTTCCTTTTTTTTTGCTTTGTTGCAACGTCCGCCCTCCCTTTAAGAGAACCTGAAAATAAATAATATATGTATTTAATTAATTGTTCGGTTGTCAGATTATTTTATTTGTTTTTCTGCACTGATTGAATGAGCCAAGAAATGAAAATTATTAAACATATTATAACCATACATACATAGTGTCAAACTAGGAATTTAATCAATTATGTAAATTCTACGTGCAAGGTAATTATCTTTCATAACTTTTTGTAGTGTATAATAGACACAAATACTTTAGACATATTTATTGGAACGAGTCGATCAATAGAATTTATAATAATAAAATTTAATGGGTTTCACAAGAAACTTGAATATTTCTGTGAGTAAAATTATAGAGAATTTTGAATTATAAATATTTTATACACATAACACACAGCGCCATTTAGTCTCAAACTAAACAGAGCTTGTAAAGGGTTTTTCAACAAAAACTTTTATTTTCTAAAACAAAGCATTTATATAAAGATAATTAAATTTTTTATTGTATTATGAAGAGAAAAGTTTGGCAATTATGAATAAAAAATGATATCTGACAAATGTCCACCACGAGCACGATGACAGATGTCGATTCTTTCATCAAAGTTTTTAATCACTTTTTGGTAAAATGGCGGGTCTATTTCGTTAATCATGTCACGGATTTTTAGTATTAAGACTGCAATCAATTCGATTGGATCAGTAGAGACTCTATTCTTAACAAAGCCCCCCATAAAATAATCCAGTGGTATTAAATCACACAATCTGGCTGGCCACTTAACTGCTGAATTTCGTGAAATTATGCGATCGGGAACTTTCGTTTCGTTTCATTGGCTTTGTGACATGTGGCACCGTTCTGCTAAGACCAAATGTCAGTGATATTCACGTCATCAATAATAGGCAAAAATGTGTTGTTAACATCTCGCGATAACATTGACCGTTACCGCACTTCCAAAAACAAAAACGGCCCAATCACTATGTGGTCTGGACACGTGATTGGGCCTTTTTTTGCGCATCATATAGTGACACAAAAAAATAAACATTTTTTTCAGACGAAGTCCATTTTCACTTGTCAGGGTACGTCAACAAGCTAAATTGCAGCATTTGGGCTTCTGAAATCCCAAGAGCGATTATTGATGTAACATCAATGAAACACAGAGGCTGATGGCTGACTAACTGCTTTATTGACAACGTCAAATCACATACATTCATAGAGGTCAATAGGCAAAGGTGTCTATAGTTATAAATCCTAACATCTTCCCCTCTCAAATGATATGCTCACTTAAAACACCCATACATAATAGATGGTACTCAAAGTACCTATAGAAATTACATACTAAAAAATTAATAATCAAATAGTTACATTCTACCGTATTTACTTAATAGGTAGATACTTATAAACGTATAACATAAGAACATAAACTTATAAGTTATAAATTGGTAATTAACTAAGTATTATTTATTGGCTCGTTGAGCCCTATTGAGAGCGCGCAACGCTCGGGCCGACATGTCTGGGGGCAACAGTTGATGCGGCGGCGGTGACGTCACCGAACTGCACACTTGTTTACTGTTGCTGTCAGAGACCGGGCTATTATGATCTGCCGCCGCCATGTCACTTTCACCCTCTGACGCATCCTCAAATGTAACATCAGCGTCCTTATCAACTTCTACCGAGTCATTGGCAATTGTATTAGCATTCGCCCGCGTTAATGAATACCGGTTCCTATTTACTGGGATCAGCTGATCCGAATGTCTCCGCCATTGTACATCTCGACCTACGTCAACTTTGTACGAAACCGGTCCGGTTTGTTCGACTAGCTTTCCTTCCGTCCATTTTCCCCCCCTCGCGGAGTAGTCCCGCGCCAGCACGGCATCCCCCGGCTGTAGCGCGCAGCGCGGGGAGCCCGGCGCGTGCTGCTGCTGGCGCCGCTGCGCGCGCCGCACCACGGCCGTCATGTCGGGGCGCAGCGCGTCCAGCCGCGAGCGCAGGCGCCGCCCCATCAGCGCGACCGCCGGGGCCACACCCGTCGTCGCATGGGGACAGTTACGGTATTGTAAAAGAAATTTTGATAAAGCGGTAGCAACGTCCTCCCCCTCATGTACCGCCCGTTTTAAACATTTTTTTACTGTTTTTACAGCATTTTCTGCCGCCCCGTTACCTTGCGGCCTATAAGGAGCGTATGACGTTACATGTTGAATGCAATTCTTTTCACAAAATTCCTTAAACTCTAAGCTAAAGAAGGGAGGGCCATTGTCGGTCACCAACTGCGAAGGTAAACCAAATGATGCAAAAACTGATCTAAACACAGCTATTGTCGATCTCGAGTCTGTACTACGCATCATAATGGCTTCAATCCATTTAGAGTTTGCATCTACTATTATTAAGTACTTTTTACCCCCAAATTCCCCGAAATCTGCATGAACCCTTTGCCACGGGTTGAGCGGGAACTCCCAGGGGTGCAGCGGCGCGCGCGGCGGCGTGTCGCGGACCGCGCGGCACGCGCTGCACATCCTACACATCTCTTCTATATCACGATCTAAAGTAGACCAATAAACATAATTTCGTGACAAATTTTTCATTTTATTTATACCCAAGTGGCCCTCGTGAATTTCTTGTAAAATCTTTTTATGTAATGTGCCCGGTATCACTATTCTGTACTTATAAATTAGACAACCTAAGTCAATTGTTAGCTCCTGTTTACGCGCAAAATATGGTTTTTCTTCATCGCAATTAGTGTTCGACGGCCAACCAAACAAAACATAACCATATATTTTACTTAGCAAAACATCTTTCTTTGTCTCTTTAGCAATGTCATTAAAATTTATAGGTATTGACTCTTCAATCAAGTTAATATAGTTAACAACGTCCTTTACACGACCTTGCTGAGGTAACGGTAAACGCGATAGTGCATCGGCCGGGCCATTGTCCGCCGATCTAACAAATTCGACCGTAAAATCGTACGCAGCTAAACGAGCTGCCCACCTCTGAAGGCGACTAGCCGCAGTCTGCGGAATGCCCCCTTTAGGCCCAAAAATATAACTTAACGGCTGATGGTCCGTTCGTAAAATGAATCGACGCCCAAAGAGATACTGATGGTGTTTGGTAATTCCGTAAAATATAGCTAGCGCTTCCTTGTCAAGCTGACTATAGTTACGTTCCGCCGGGCTGAGCGTGCGCGAAACACAGCTGACGGGGCGCTCCGAGCCGTCCTCGTAGCGGTGCGCCAGCACGCCGCCCAGCCCGTACGCGCTGCTGTCCACCGACAGCACCACCGCGCGACCCTCCTCGTAGTGCGCTAGTACACGTTCACTCAGCAAAGCCTGTTTCGCTTCTAAAAAAGCCTTATCGCATGCTGAGTCCCATTTCCAGTTCGCTTCCTTTCTTAACAAGTTATGTAACGGATGAAGTAAGCTACTCAGGTTAGGAATGAATTTACCATAGTAATTTAACATTCCTAAAAAACCTTTTAATTGTGATACATCTTCAGGTCGTGGCGCACTGGAAATAGCCTCTAATTTAGTAGGATCAGGCCTCAAGCCATTCCTATCTATTATAAAGCCCAAGTATTTGACCTCATTTTGCATAAATACACATTTACTTAGTTTAATTGTAAGTCCCATGTTACGTAACCGTTCGAGTACAGCTCTGAGATTACTCATATGCTCCTTCTGATTAGCACCCGTACAACAAATATCATCTAAAAATACTACAGTACCCGGCACCCCTCGTAATGTCTCTTCCATTAACTTTTGGAATTTTTCCGGAATACACGATAACCCGTAAGGGGTACGGCGGTAAGCGAATGTACCCATATGCGTCGTGATAGCTGTATACGGCTGTGAGTCTTCTGTTAATATACACTGTTCGTAAGCATGTTTTAAATCGATTTTAGAAAAATTTTCACCTCCACTCAAACTGGCAAATAATTCCTCAATGCGAGGTAACGGATAAAACTCCCTCTTCAATTTAGGGTTAATTGTTATCTTATAATCACCGCATATGCGTATCTCACCGTTCTCCTTGACGACCGGTACGATGGGGGTGCCGTAGTCTGAGTGGCTGACGCGGTACACGGAGCCGTCGGCCTCCAGACGCTGCAGCTCGGCCTCCACGCGCGCCCGCAGCGCCAGCGGCACGGGCCGCGCGCGCACGTACACTCCCTCTGCGTCACTCAGCTGTAATCGAATGGTTTGCTTACATGTACCCAACTTATCTGTAAACACCTCCGGAAATTCTGCCCGTAACTGGTTCACTAATGAGGTCTCGGATATTTCATTGAAGTTTATCTGGTTAACTTTCAGTGCCCGCATCCAATCCCTACCTAGTAAGGGACGGCTTCCATTTCTAATAACGTATAGTGATAAGCCCTTGGCCTTTTCAACACCTAAAGTAACGTCTACGCTAATATAACCGAGTGACTCAATTGGTGAACCAGAATAGCAACGTAACATTACATTATCCGATTGTAACGGGTAGCAATAAAATACTCGTT
The DNA here is from genome assembly GCA_932526445.1 of Phragmatobia fuliginosa. Classification (NCBI taxonomy): domain Eukaryota; kingdom Metazoa; phylum Arthropoda; class Insecta; order Lepidoptera; family Erebidae; genus Phragmatobia; species Phragmatobia fuliginosa. The sequence goes on along the minus strand of OW052064.1, from coordinate 4,133,371 downwards.
TATAAAAATCTTCACTGATTGCTGATATTCTGCTGCCCGTATCAATTTCACATTCTATCTCGCAACTGTCTATCAGTACTTTAATATAATAAGGTTTCTTACCCTGTGTTGTGACTGTGATGTTTAACATGTCCTCGTCCGACTCCTCATTCACGAAATGATGCCGCCCGACCCATTTATTATCACTGTTATTTATTTTTTTACACATAACTTTTAGGTGACCCCTTTGATTACACTGATCACAATTATAATGTACAAACTTGCATCGATCCGGCCGATGTGGCTTCCCACACCGCCAGCACTGCATTGCGGCCATGGCCCTGGGCCCTGGGCCGTCGCCGCCGGGGGCGCGGGCCTGCCAGCGCGGCCGGGAGCCCCCGCCGCCGCCGGCACCGCGCCGCGCGCTTGCCTGGTGCAGACCCTCGCCTGCCTCGCTGCCGCCGCCTGAGGTCGTCGCAGCCGACACGCTGCCGCTCACCTCCGCATGCTTCTCTGCAGCCTCCAGCGCCAGAGCCAGTTCCACCGCCTCTTTATACTTAATTGTTGTTTCCGCGAAAATCCTAGACCTCATTGCCTCACTACCAAGGCCTGACACAAACTGGTCTCTCAAGTTTTCCTCTAGGTTGCTCTTGAAGTTGCAGGTGGAAGCTAGGTGCTTGAGGCTTTGTAGGTAGTCCATGAGTGGCTCGCCTGGGCGCTGGCGCCGTAGTCTGAACACGTGGCGCTCAGCTATTTCTGACCGCTTCGGCTCCAGGTGCTCAGAGACTAGGCTCACCAGCTCGTCGAAAGTCTTCTTTTCCGGGTCCACCGGCGAACAGAGGTCACACATCAGCGAGTACGTGGCCTCGCCGACGATCGTAATTAACATCGGCACTTTTAGCTCGTCCTTAATTTCATTAAGCAAAATAAACTGTTTTACCCGTCGAATGTACGCTAACCACTGTTTCGACCCTAGGTCAAAGGCTTCTATTTTCCCGATTGGCATTTTATCTAGCGATTTAAGATATCCACACGTCGAAAATAAAATGTCCGCTTCCGCTCGTCGCCAATGTAACATCAATGAAACACAGAGGCTGATGGCTGACTAACTGCTTTATTGACAACGTCAAATCACATACATTCATAGAGGTCAATAGGCAAAGGTGTCTATAGTTATAAATCCTAACAATTGAGAAGCCTTTGCATTCTCAACGTGTCACGTGCGCTATGTGCGCTATCTACAGATCTAACAGATTTTATGACACTTCCAAATAGTAAGTATATATAAGCAAAAAATAAATAAGCTGATATTTATATATCAAAAGGTAGCCGATTTAATGGGTACTTACATTAAATGCTTTTCGAAATTTTCTTGACATCAAGCTGTACAGGATTGGATTTACTGCAGACGATACATATCCGTTGTAACATAAAAAGTTTACTATCTTCCATACCTGAAAAAAATATTGCATTAATATTTATGGAACGTCATTATTCATCAAACATTTCCCCTTGGCTCGCCATGGTTAGGATCTAATTAAGCGGAATTAAATATATTTACGAGTAATACGCCCCAAATAATCGAATCCTAAATAATAATCTAATTGTCGTGCTGTGACAACACCCGGGACCCTAAACTACGAAGAGCTACTAATATTCGCGTTAACGATAAAAAAATTAAAATAAATCACAATGAAATTACGTTCATTCAAATAATTCAAGAACATTATTTCGTCATCATATGTCACCTTGGTATTTTCGGAAAAATTTAATGTATTTCTATTCAATTATTATTATCATATTACAAACTTGTGGGTGTAAAACGGGTCGCCAGTTTCTAAAGAAAAAAGCAAGGGCCGCTGTTTTAAAACATGTTATATTATTGATTTAAAATGCCCAACAAGCAAAACACACATTTATATGTAGAAAATACACATACATGCCTTGTTTCCATTTATAGGCAATCACAGCTAACAAAAGAAAAAAAATATACCTTTATAAATTAAGAGAACATAATGAAAAAGACGGCCAAGTGCGTGACAGGCCACATATAGAATAGGGTTCCGTAGTCACCTATAATGGTAGATAGATTTAAAATCGTGTTCAATAACAATAAATAAATAATAAATATTTCGGTCATCTGACACACAGCGCCATCTAGTCCCAAACTAAGCATAGCTTGTGCTATGGGTAAAAGACAACTGATATAAATACAAACATACTTTTTTTTTGTAAATACATACATATTATACATAAAAACCACCCAAACTCCGAAACAAATATTCGTGGATCACACAAACATTTGGTCCGACCCGGGAATCGAACCCGAGACCTCTTGATCAGCAGTCGCATACGCTAACCACTAGACCAACGAGGCAGTCAAATTGTCAAATTGTTATGTTTGCTTATTAATTCCTTATTTTTGTACGAAGTTTTCAGAGTGAGTGTATTAAACAAGTTAGGCCCTATAACTCCTGAAATGAAAAATTTATCCAAACCGCTGTAGTTTTGGATAAATTTTAAACGTAGTGTACGCAGGTCTTCACTCCACAGGCGAGGTGGAGTGAAGACCTGCGTAAGATGGCTGGCAGGAGCTGGATGCGAGAAGCCCAAAATCGATTACAGTGGTGTGCAATGGGAGAGGCCTATGTCCAGCGGTGGACTGCGATAGGCTGATGATGATGATGATTCTGTAGTTTTATTTGAAAGTTCATTAAATAGACTACTACTATGGTTTTTATCAGATTTTTGAGGTAGTAATTTAGCTTTTAGAATGGCGGGGGGTTATTTAGCACTTTGCCGACGTAATTACAACACATATTCTTGCAAAGTTTCATCTCTCTAGCACTAACCGTTTGGACGGTAGGTCGAAGAGGGGGCGGACATGACGAATCCAGGATAACTATTACGTAAGGACCAAGTCTAAAATCAAAATATTCAACGATTTTTCTTAAATTAGGAAAACAATAATAAAGCATGTCCAAATCTAACAAACGAGACTGTTCGTAGTAACTGTTATTCATCATTATGAAAATCCAGTATAGTAAATAGTTAAGCATTACTAGATGTCTTAATTAAGTGCAAATCTATGATCCTTGCCTTCACATTAGATACTTAGTTACTTTTTCAACTCATACGAATATACGAAATGAAACGCATAAATGTTAATTCCACACTAGCATAGAGTAAACATGTACGCATAACTTTTGTTTGAGGCTAAATTATAGTAGATATATCCCCTGGTCTGGTACTGGTTCCCCCCCTAGCTTAAGTTTAATGTAATTTGCCCTAGTTGCATGCAAAAGTTCAACTGTATCGTAGAAGGTTTATAGCTGAATTAAACCTCATCAAGAATGATTGTTATCTTGTTATAACAATGGCGACCGCTTCAAATATTGTACATCACATAGGTAGTAAAGCCACGCTGATTTCAGCACGAATGGGCTGGCTAGACGGGCGGGGCAATACTACCTTCACACAGAAAACCATCCTAATAGTGACTGTATTCTTGCTGTCGTATTTCGTAGGTGAGTGTGAGACCGGAGGCCCAATAATTCTGCATGGTCTCGGTCTCTAGAAGCCGGAAGAATGATGCAGAAACATCTGACTAGGCAGTCATGATATGGGTCACCATGCTGCATTGCCTGCTCTTATAATGAGGATGGTCAGCCCTACTCGAATATAAAAAAAAAAATTGGCACAGCAGATAGCGGCATGGCAAAAACCTAAACTGGTAGGCCAACCGTGCCGTCTAGTAAGAACCTCGTAGATGTATTACTTACGGTTTGGTTATCTTCATAGTCAAAGTTAGGATATATCATCATAACTCGCATCACACAGTATGGCAGCCAGAAGATGACAGAGGATGCAGCTATGGCCGCTGGAAATAATATTATTTAGTTTAAAATACGTTTTATTACGGCACAAAATTGTTAAAAATGTATATTTTAAAACTTCTTCATGCAAGTTTCAAAATATACATTTGGTATAATCCACTGTATTCAAAATGCGTATGTACACTTCATTCAAAAGTAATTTCTAATGTATGTAATGCAAGGGCCGAAGTTTTGATACATGTATTTTTATGGATTTCAAATCACCAACAAGTAATACATACATTTATAATTATATAGAAAATACATAATACATGTTTATCCAATTATAGGTATAACAGCTAACACAAGAAAAAGTTATACCTTTATAAATTGAGAGAATATAACGAAAAAGGATAAGAAAACTGAAATTCAAATAAAACCGGTTGCATTAGTAGCCGACCCCAAATAATATTGGGAATAAAGGCTAGGAAGAAGAAGAAGAAGTATGAAGTATTAGCTTAATACTTCTTAGGCTAGGCTTTTTTCTTTTTCTAACATTAGGTTTTATTTAATGCTATTCCTACAAGCCAATATATTCTTTTTTTAAGGACTTGGTTTGCATTAGATTTTGTCTGTAGAAGACATGGCGAAACTTGAAGGAAGGAAAAACTCATATTAAATATATAACAAGAAATTACTCACCTAGCAATTTTACGGCCTTGTCACGATTTTGTCTTGCGTTCATAGGACTGCTCTGTAATTTATTGTGTTCCGAGTTTAGTTCTAGAACTATTAGCACATATAATATAACTGTTACTGACATAGGCAAAATACAGAACAACATAACCTCTATACCCATTATAACACTTGGAATATCTGTTAGTGAATAATAGCAGAAGACATATTTCTTTCTTTCTAGTAAATTGATATAAAAAATATCGGGAATACAAAAAAATAAAGATACCGTCCAAATACCTCCTACTATTTTGAATACGCGAGAATTGTGCATTAATTTATGTCTTAAGAAAGGTCTGGTGACTACAATATATCGCTCGACGGTAAAGGCTGTGATAAGAAGAAGATTACAATTACAGAAAAGGTCCAAAAGAATAAAATGGAGTCGACACCCAAGTCCACCCAAAGGGTAAAAATCTGGCATCCAAATGATGTAAAGATCAATAGGGATGAAGAGAGAAATCATGAGATCTGTGACTGCGAGGTTGGCAAGGTAGCAATTAGTAGGGGTCCTCATACTACGATCCTTAACAATCACTATACAAGTGCTAATGTTGCCGATGAGACTTAATACACTTGAGATACTTAGAATAACACTTAGAACTATTTTAACAGCGTACGTGGTATTATCTATTATATTTCCCTCATCAACGTCGTAAAACGCAATACCAAATGGCCCGAATAACGGATATGAACTGTTTTCGTCGCTCTCATTTTGTCTTATAAATAACACTGTCATTTTTTAAATTATAAAAACCGCACTTTATTGTGGACTAATTCATAGGCCAATACAAATATTATCTAGACACGGTGCCGCTTTGTGTAACGTCAAGAAAAGACTGGTAGAAAAAAAAATGGACGAGGCCTTGACACACCCTTATACAGTATGATGTATTATAGAATATTTATTTTTACTAGATAATGTTTGTTCGAGATTATAATTTACACAAAACACTTTATTGATGGAAAAGATGATTCTCTAATTTTCACCTTAGCGGTCGGTATACTATTATAAGGTAAGTTACATAACGGAAAAGGGATGTTAATGGATTTTATTGATGTAATTTAAAACCAATTACGTTTTCTCACACATTTCTATTTCCGATGAAGAATGAAATGTTTATCACTGAAATTTAAGGAATGAATCAAATGTACCTTAACTGCTATCATCTTAACCCTTTATTTCGCAATGTTGAGAATATAATATTTAAAAACCAAAAATGCTACAATCACGTTTTATTAAATACGTTAGAAATTTTAATCGTATTTCCGTAAGAGATCGTTGACAAATTGTTGTATTTAGCAAAAATAAATAGATCTCGCACTGTCTTAAAGACGTTTTTGTTAGTGTCAAAGCTTTACGAAAATCAACAAAGCAGATGAAGAGCGGTGAACTAAATTCTCTGGCCTTTTCGATTATAATTATCTGACGCAGTACAAGTGTTTGCTTCCGCGCTCTTTTTCCATTTACGAATCCTGCTTATTCGGGTGCGATTTGGTACCATAATCAACACAAGGCTTCAAGCCTTGTGTTGATTATGTGAAGTAATACTTTACTAGCATGCGATATGAGGGAGATGAGTCTGTAGTTATTGCTGGTTGAGCATTCAAATCTGTGTCCTGGTTATCACTCTTATTGGGTTTTTTCTTTATCCGTTCGACCCAAGTTGACTTGCATTTTATGGAATTGTATGTCTGCTTAGGTCTGTCAAAGTGTTTTGGTGACCTTCCACAAAGAGTGATATAGTTTTTTCTGAGACTTTCATTTTGTATCCATCCAGATCTGATTTTAAGTCTTATAGCTTCATTGAGTTTACTTTGGTCTCATTAAAGTCATGATTGTAGCCAATTGCGTCTTAAGCCTAGTTTCTCTGCAATTTTATGTGTCGAACTAGTATTTTGCATTGCTGCTACCTGGATAATGTTGGTCAGATGTTTACACGCCTCCTTAATGTCATTCGGTATTTACAGCAGCATCCGCATGTTACATTTGGACTAAAAGATTTATGTAGGGTTTCTCTCCCAATCGGTTCTCCCAATCCAAGTGACATGAGTCTTTCACGACTTTTCACGAGGATATGGTCAGGATCACTGGAATGTGGTCTGATGATCCATCAAAGCTAGACTGAATACCATTGAAAAGAGAGTTTGAGCCTTTAGTAACAAAGTATTTTTTGGGTCCGTTGCCCAGTGCATGGGCTTACCAGTTGACAATGGAAGATACTGTCACACAGTCTAGAACCCCAAGTCTGTTTGGCGGTCCAGTCTCCATCGGATATAAATCTATTCACAAAAGTTCTGAAGTAATGAGAAAAAATACTCTCCGTGGTGTTGTATTTATGCGGACAATAGATCGCCAACAAAGTGATGTGTCCTGCACGATCTTCTAATCGTACACTAATTACAGAAAATATGGAATCCTTTTAGGGGGGTTTAGCCCCTCTAGACTAGTGGAAGCCAAAATAAAAAAACAGGTCATTTTATATCATCCTCCTAGCCATTATTCCCAAGTTTTTTTGGGGTCGGCTACCTGAATTTTAGTTATCTGAAATTCGAGTAGTCGGTTATATGAATTTCAGTTTTTCCACGGAGCGAGTGGCATCGGACCTCCGCAAACCTAAGGGAGAACTGAAATTCGAAGATTGAACTAGTTGTCAGTATATTTGAGGGCTCTGACTTCACAATAACGATGGCCATAGATGTTCATGACAACCGGGACCGACGCCTTTACGTGCTCTCCGAGGCACGGGCGCCAAATCACCGCCAAACTTTCAAACTCCGGGTAGCTATTAGGAATTTCCTAAGAAAATCCCAAAAACATTTTTTGGTCCGACCCGGGATTTGAACCCGAGACCTCTTGATTAGCAGTCGATTACGCAAACCACTAGACCAACGAAGCAGTTTTATAACACTATATTGTATATAAACATATTAGGAGCTTTGCATAGCTTGGGACTAGATGATTTTGTGTATCAGGTGACCGAAATATTTATTTATTTATTGTTAATATCGAAATTAAAAAAAAATAACTGGAAATAAAATAACATAATATTTTAATTTTTCTTAATTAAGAATAGTGTGACATTTATCCTATGATACCTTATTCTTAACTTCTAAATATAAACCTTTTAGTTATATTTAACTGTTATAGTAAATACTTAAAAATATTGAGTACTTTATTCTATAACAGGTAAATTATCGATTGTGTTGCCAGATTACTACTTATCTCTTATATCTTAAAGGATGTTCTTTTTCTTTCTTTTAAAAATACTCCCGCTTTAGGAATATGAATTAACGTTTCGCGGGGGACTTTACAAACATATATGAAACGGACACAAAGAAAAGCCAGACTCAGAACAAAAATTTGTAAATACACAAAATGTTATCCCTCGTGGGATTTGAACCCACGACACTTGGCGAATGTAGAAAGCTGTGTGGCATGCAATTTTTACTTCACGAATTCCTTATATAAAGAATTTCCGTTATGAAAGAGATCATTCTGTATATAAAAGTAATTGAGTTGATCAAAACAAGCTAACAAATTGACAGCAACCATAGAGTGCAGGCGTACGGTCACCCCTAATTGAAATTACAGTTTGTCGTGGTGTATAGACGACATAGAGGCTTTTCGTTGAAGCTTATAGTACGAGATCTGATGACAGGATTAGTGCACTCAGTGACAGTTTGCCAAAAAAAATTTTTTATGCATATTTATGATTAGGAGAATATACATATAATATAATATATATACATAAATATAAAGTACTTAGTTATGGTAAAAAGCATGTAGTAGTATGTGGTGATTACAACGTTAATATACTAGAACAGTCACCTATGTGTATTAGATTAGGTACTTTATTTAAATCATTTAATTTAAAACATTTGTTTTGTGCACCCACAAGGATAACATCACATTCTGCTACTTGCCTAGATAATATTTTTTGCAACTGTAGTTATTATAATGAGGTTATATTGAGTGATTTAACATCCGATCACTGTGGACAGAAAGTCACTTTTCCTATTCATACAGTGGCTAAAGTAAATAAGATCACCTGTAGGCCAATGAGTACAGCTCGCCTAAACAAATTTAATGAAAATGTTTCTGTCCGTATCACCAATATAGATTTTAGTCAGGATGATCCGAACTACCTTTACGCGTCTTTGTTTAACATGATCAAATCGGAATTTAATAACATATTCACAACTAAGACTTTTTATAAAAATATAAAAATTAGCTTTTGTGATTGGGCAACTACCGGCATACAAATAAGTAGAGCTAAGTTGTATGAATTGTATGGCATGAAACAATATAATTTTGACCATAAGTTTGTTCAATATGTTAAAAATTATTCCAAAGTATTTAAAAAGACTTGCGCTGCTGCCAAGTCTTTATATTTAAGTAAAAATATTAAACAAGCAGAGAATAAAATTAAAGCCACTTGGAACATGATTAATGCTGAATCTGGGCGGCTCAAGCCACGTGAACATAATTTTGAATTAAGTATTGGTGATATAACTGTAACTGACAATTTAGACCTGGCGCAAACATTTAATAATTTCTTTGCTGATATACCTAAAAATGCAACCAGCTCCCTAAGATCATGTCCGGTTGATGCTCAATCACTTATGAGAGGCAGTGTGAAAGAGTGTACTGTACCATTCAGTTTTAATTTTATAAACCCCACTGACATAATAAAAATATTTAAGTCAATTAATTGCAAAAAGACAGCAGATTTATGGGGTATTTCTGTTAAATTAATTAATGGCATTATTATTAAGATAGCACCACATTTAGCAACAATATTTAATCGATGTGTTGATACCGGTGTGTTTCCTGATTTGATGAAACACAGTAAAGTAATTCCTTTGTTTAAAGCCGGTTCAAAAAGCGACCCTAGTAATTTTAGACCTATTTCTATTTTACCAGCTATTAGTAAAATCTTTGAAAAAGCCATACTAATGCAATTAGAAACACATTTTAATTCTAATAATCTACTGCATAGTGAACAATATGGATTCACAAAGGGTCGCTCAACAGTAGACGCAGGCTCTAAACTACTTAAACATATATATAGTGCCTGGGAAAACTCGCAGGACGCCATTGGTGTTTTCTGCGATCTCTCAAAAGCATTTGATTGTGTGATGCATAGTACACTTCTGCTGAAACTTAGGCATTATGGCATAACAGGTACAGCGCTTAATCTTGTTGCTTCTTATCTTAGTGAGCGAATACAGTATGTTGATATTAATGGAATAAGGTCCTCCGGATCACCAGTGAGTATGGGCGTGCCACAAGGCTCAATTCTGGGTCCCTTTTTATTTTTGGTGTATATAAACGATTTGCCATTTTTTACTAGTAAGTTATGCGATATTGTTCTATTTGCTGATGACACTTCTCTTATATTCAAAACCAATCGCAAAAACGATTACTCTGACGAAGTAAATAGGTCCCTCGCATTAGTCCTTGACTGGTTTACATCAAATAACTTGCTTTTGAATTCTAAAAAAACCAAATGTATTAAGTTTAGTTTGCCAAATGTAAGGAATATCAGTACAAATCTAGTTTTAAACAATGAAGTTATTAATTTTGTTGATTCAACGGTTTTTTTGGGAATTACTTTAGATAGTAAGTTACAGTGGGGCGCCCAAATATCGTGTCTCGCAGGGAAACTCAGTTCTGCAGCGTATGCTGTCAGCAAAGTCAGACAGCTTACGGATGTGGAAACAGCAAGGCTAGTATATTTCGGTTATTTCCACAGCGTCATGTCATATGGCATTCTGCTATGGGGCAAGGCAGCTGATATTCAAACAATTTTCATTCTCCAAAAACGTGCAGTGCGTGCGATTTACAAACTAGGTGCACGAGTTTCCCTTAGAGAAAAGTTTAAAGAGATAGGCATTATGACAGTTGCATCACAATATATATTTGCAAACATTATGTTTATAAAACAAAATATGCATTTATATCACAGGAATAGTGACGTTCACTCGGTGAACACGAGACATAAGCATAAATTAGTAGGTCAATATCATAGGCTACATAAATCGCATAATTCATTTATGGGTCTTTCCGTGCGATTTTTTAATAGGTTACCAGCTAGTGTTATGAGTCTATCAGTGGAAAAGTTTAAAAATGTAGTCAAAACTTATCTTATACGTAAAGGTTATTATACAGTTGACGAATTTTTAAATGATAAAGAAAAATGGTTTTGACTACTTGCTCCTTATCATTTTATTCTACTCATGTGAATGTTGTTATCACATTGTTTAAGAACATGATTTTACTTTTGTAAGTAAAGATTCTACGTGACTAATAAAGGCCATTCTTCTCTTTCTTTTGATCTTATAATTAATATTTTATATTTAATCTTTTGTTACCAGTAATTTGGCCAATATTTGAGCACATATAGTTTTTACCTTTGTTGTAAGTAGATGCTCCTACTATGTTGTACCCACTGAGGCTGTTGTTTTTTTTTTTAAATTAGCATAAGTTCTAATTTTCAATCACTATAATTTGCATCAGTCCTCTAACATGGTGTATAGTATATTAGTGGCAGCACCTTACCCCCATATCAGGTTTATTATATTAAAACATTAAAACAATGTAAACATTGGCGATTTGAAAGGAGTGGCCGCGAGTTTTTATTGCCATGTTCTTTTCTCCGGCTCTACCTATTGTTTGCGAACATGGCATAAATGTACATGTAGAATCTTGACCTGTCACAAGAGATGTATTGCATCCTAAGTGAATAAAGAATTTTGAATTGAATTGAATTGAATATAATATATTATATGTCTACCGGGTTGCCTTTTAAAATGTGGCCGCTAGTATTTATAATTAAATTATTTTCAGTAATTTTTTTGTAACATATTTAATGTTATTTTGAAAAGAAATACATTTCGTTTTAAGTATTTTTTATATTAAGTCCTACCTATTAAGTAGGTGAGAATAATAGCTCTAGCTCTCTTTCACTCTACGATAAATATTTACAATCTTTAACAGCCAGCAACCCTTACGATTTCTTTAATTAGCTAGGCTGTTGATTGAACTGCTAAATAAACTAGTTGGCGGTGATGTATATATATATATGTATATATATATATATATACATATGCATATATACACATATACATATATATACATATATATATATATATATATTATTCTCCTAATCATAAATATGCGTAAAAATTTGGTTTTAAGCAAACACTCGATAAATGCACTAATTCTGCAGCCGGATCTTAGACTAGTGTGATATTTAAGAACAATTTAAGATTTAAAACACTGGACGGTGTTCGTCTGGGGGTTAAAATTGTGTATCGCATATGTATCTTCAATGAAAATACGACAATTTGGTACTGTTTAAAATATTATTTGAGTTTACATAAGATTAGCGCGTTCAACATAACCCTTTAGTTTTATACTGTTAGTATGGCTTTGCATTTAGTGAAAAGTCTTTAATTTTACATTACAAACAGACACGTCTGTTTTATTCTTTTGTGTAGCTATTTATATAATGTTTATGTTAATAACCTCTCGATAGTATTAAATTACGTGGGTTTAGAAGAGTAATATATTAAATGGGTCTTATTTATAGCAATATCTTAATATATGTAATAGGCCGCTCCTAATATTGATATGATTAATGTCTTCAGGAATATACTACTTGCTATAGAATATATAGGGGACAATTTTAATAGGTTTAAGCATAGATCGTAGATCGTTAGATAGGCCCTCACGCGTCGCGGAATGGTCATAGTTTCGCACGTTTCGTACGTCATCACTCGTCATAGAATAAATAAAAAAGTAATAATCTTCTGATTTCTGAAGTATTATACCTACACAGTACTGTAAGGAATCAGGTTAGGAAGAATGATAGAAAATAATAAAAAGATTAAGTTTAGTAATGAAATAAAATCATGTTAAATAATAATATAATGTAAACAAAAGATCTGTGAGAAATTATTTTGCACAGCTAGTCACCTTAATTAAATCTAAGTTGGTCAAAAATCGTCAATTTATTAATTTTTTGGCGTTTTGTACATAAGAATTCTATAAAAGATAATCACTGCATTGTACAAAAATTAATGAAACATTTGATATACATTTGAACTTAGGATTGAAGAATATAGGAACAAAAGTCAGTCATAATGAAAGACTACGTCATTGCTATTTTAAAGTAGATATTAAAGTATTAAATTCCAGTTTCCTAAAAAGAAACAGTGCCATATAGAGATCGTTACCTTCAGAACTTTAACTGTTCTGTTTAGTATATAATCTTTGGCAGCCGGCCGCTTCTCCACCCCTCACGCCTCTCCTTCGTCCCGCTAAACCGCTCGAGACGTGTGTTTTAAATAAATCAAATTAAATTGTTTACAAATACTTACGCATGAAAAGTAACACCTTTATCTTTATTTGTGTTTCGGCTTGTGTTTTTACACTTCCAAAATGAACACGAAGGTATATTTAAATGTTTAAACACGAAAAAACTTAATATTTTTTTTTTAAGTCCGCGTCCACTCACAGCCTGCAATTGTCGGGTACTAAGACAAAAGTTGTGCGTGCACCTCTTTGAGTAATGATATAAATTGGGCGCCTTTTAATATGGAGCGGCCCATCTAACGATCTACGATCTATGGGTTTAAGACATAAAGTGACACGGGCGTAACGTAGTCGTAAATAAAAATAGCCAAACAGTCTAAAGCATTACATTGTTTTGACACATTATGTATTTATATGTGGGTATGTGAAGTATTTTTATTAAATTATTGCAAAAAATTATACGTGAAATACTTTATCAGTAAATATAAGCTACAACATTTTTAGAACAAAGACTCAATAGACAATATACAGATGACAGAAGCTTTATATGTTTTTCTTTTAAATAATAATAAGGTTGTTTAGTACAAAGAGACTTCTGGTGTATTAAATTCCAACAGTATGAAATTTTTAATTCGTTTTTGAAATTTATTTAAGTGAGTTTATAGTGACAGGCGTCGTAATTGTATGTGAGTCTGAAATGCATATGTGTGAATATTACTCACGCAAAAAATACTGGCCTACGTCACTCTATAGTTTAAAATAACTTTGTGGAAATGTTCTTAGACTTGAACTGTGACCATGGCCGAATTTTAAACGTTTACATAAATTTTAATATCACCAAATGTGCTGCAAGTATCTTTGATTATAGAAACCCTTACAATTAATCCTAGTAATATTATAACCGCGAAAGTTTTTGAGTATTTATGTATATGTGTGTTTGTTGCTCTTTGGATGAATGGATTTTGATGAAACTCCACAATAATATAGCTAACATATCGGAATAACACATAGGCTACTATTTACTGCCATGACATACCTATAAGCGGGTGGAGCCGCGGGCAAAAGATAGTAACCAATAATTAGTTTAATTTAGACGCCTCTAACCAAGACCAGAGAATCAGAGCAATTGATGATGAACCTCTCAATTAATATTGGTAAGTGATAAAGAAGGTAAGGTCTTAATTATTTAAAAGTATGGGACATAGCTAACTGAGAGTAGTTTAATTTTTATAATTATTATTTGAGTGCCTTATTGGTCTAGTGGTTAGCGTACACAGCTGTTGATCAGGACTCCGTTTCGATTCCCGGGTCTACGTGTTTTCTATGTATCATATGTACGTTTTACAAAAAAAAAAAATGTTTAGTACCCATAATACAAGCTCTGCTTAGTTTGGGACTATATGATGTTGTGTGTGTAGATGTTCAAAATATTTATTAATCTCATAATTGTACCGATCGCGAAAAGGCGGCATGCTATTGGAGGACTCCTGTGTAGCATTAGAGTAGATATTCTACACAGCTAAGTCATACCATTACCTTGCTGTATAATGGGGCCTATTATATACTATACAGACGTAATATTCCATGTATTACAATAAGCCTTTTTGAAAAAACTGCAATCATAGGTCCTTTGGTGTTTACATAGAACTAAACGGTTCGGCTCTTCCTTTCTGTGCCGAGCAGTTAAAACTCTACCAGCGCATGTGTTTCCTCCCTTCTATGACCCCGGGTCCTTCAAGCGGGGCGTGAAAAAGCATCTTACTAGGCCGCCATAGTGTGGGTCACCGTGCTGCACCGTCCGTTGTGGCAGTGAGGATGGTGGCCTTCACTTCTGGATTCTGTTCGTGCTTTCCATCAGGCAGGGCAAAGTCATTTTGGCAGCTAATATATAAAAAAAAATTGGTACTTAAAGATCGGTTATCATATTTTCTAATATCTGGTTAAAGTTTTTATAAAAGAAAATCCACCTACCGATTATTCACCTATAGTTAATACTAGTTGCGTCATGTGGTGTTACTCGCCGTCTTGGTTGAACCTTTACAAAAACACTGCTCGTAACAACACCGAGAATAGCTATTCTAAAATAAAAGTAACCATATTCACTATACCACCACCAATACACCACCATCACTATTTCATTATACCATCATCAACCTGTCAGTGAAAGTATCCTCTGAATTCGTACAGCGGTTCCAGAGGTCAGTGGAAATGAACAGAAAGACAAAAATGTTGATGCTTTGATATAACAAGGTACTCCATTAAAAAATTGAGTTGGAATATATCAGGGAGCAATTGCTTGTTTGGAGATTGTCTAAATCAACGTTTTGCGACCCCGCCCGTATGTATGTGTCGGTAATCGCAATAAAAAAAAAACTATGTCCTTCTTCAAGAATCAAAGTATCTCCATGCCAAATTTCATTGAAATCGCTTCAGCAGTTTAGTTGTGAAAGCGTAAGACATACTCGTACAAACAGACAGAATTACTATCAAATTTATAATTATTACTGACGGAGTGTGTCAAGTATCGAAGACAAAGGGGAGGCGTTGATACGTAGATACTCGTATAATTTAAATTGTTATGACACTGGTATGTTTGCCAACCTTTTAGCAGATCCAACCACAAATGCATAGGATAAGTTACGATGAGGCTAACATATTACTATGTAATAAAAGTCTCTAAACAAAAAAAGATTAAAAAAAATTGAATATTTTACTCTTCATTTTATTGAATCATGCCGTCAAAAAAATATATTGTAAATCCAGTTAAAAACTCAAACCAAATCATATCGATCGTTGAACGATATTGTAGGACTATCTGTCACAAAGTTTGCTGTAGCTAGGTTATTATCTGTAGTAATAAATATTATTATAACATGTCCCCTACTGATGTATTGCATCACTATGTTACACAATATCTGTGGAGACTTGATGCAACGGATCATTGCATTTTGTTGATTTACAATAAGAGTTCTTACGTCAGGGGAATAACGTCAACTAACTACGAATGGAGAAGGTCAATAAATTAATCTACATTTACGGTCTAACTCGCAATAAGAACATCTGTTATTTTGGTTCTTAGATCAGTGATATACAAAATACTGAATTTAAACTCATTGAATCATTTCTCAATATTTTTAATTTAACATTATTCATGTATAGTTGCTTTTGGATATTCGTCTATGACTACCAAAGGTGATTTCATTTTATTTTGCGACACATGGTTTGATTATTTGTGAAGTTAATAGAATTGTAGTTATGACAGAAATAAGGCCTGGGTATAGACTTCCTAATTAGGAGAACTACTCATGTGTAATATAGTTCTGTTCAACTTTGTTGAAAGATATTTTGTTGCTTTAGATTACGAAATGATAATTATACAGTGTTGTATATTATACAATGAAAGAAACGTTTGTAAATTTAAAGAATAGAAAACCAAAATGTATTATTTGGTAAATCGATTAATTGACTTTCTAATCAATTTTCTGACTAGTTAGGCTATTAATAGAATATTTTCGAAAGGTCTGTTAACTTAAAGGATGATGTGAAAAGCTAAAACATATATTACATTATTGTTTACTTAAAAACATACAACGGCAAGATTACGTAGCCACTACATCTCTTGCCAGTTTCCAACCTGCACTCGGCCAGCGTGGCGATGCATGGCCCTAAACCTCTCCTGAAAGGGTCATTATCATTATGGGTTTTTGATTATGATGACATTAGTGTTTCAAGCTAAACATTTTGAAGTTAATCTCTAGGTTCTAGATAACAATTCAGATAAATAGTAACAATAGTTATCCTTGCTTGCCTATTTTCGTCATTAATATTTTCAAGGACGAATTTGGATTTGTATCTTTCCAACTCCTCAAATTTTCTATTGTTAAATTTGGTTGCGAGTTTCCGGAACTTCCCGGTTGTAATAACTCGATGTTTGATTCGTAACTGCTCCTGCTACTGTTGGCGCTTCTGCACAGACTTATTCTTATATGTAGGCGAAAAGAAATGAATTATACGCTCAATCGCTTTACCAAACGTAAATTTAATAGGCGATCGACGTTAGACTACATATAAAGAAATATTATTTTCTAATCATCAAAATTATTTCGTTGGTTTATTTAACAGCTTGAAACTCTGGAAATCAAGCGTTTGAGGTCCAAAAGGAGTACTACATAACTATGTAATTAAAATCATGGTATTATTCATAGTATTTTATTTTTGTACGTCTATTAGGGCACTGATATTTGTACATATGAACGTTTGTTAATTCTAAAAGTCTTAAAACCTCTAATATTCTAGTACATTATTAAATAAATTATATTAGTTTATCACATTTCCCTCACATTTCAGGCAATACATACATGTCATACACCTTTGGTATAGACCAAAAGGATACATATAATAAATAACTCCGCTTAATTTTGTTATTCCGTCTTCTCTGGGCTTAGAATATTTGTTGTACTTTTATCCTTAACGTGAACTTCTTGACCCTCTTCGCCCCACACTGGGTGGGTACCATCACCTGTTCTCTTTACTCTCTTCTGAATTACGTCAGGAGAAACCGTTTTTAGGTCATAAGCCCAACCTATCTTGGCCATAAAATCGATGAACATCTTTGTCGTATTTAAAGAATAGCCCCCGAGTTCAGCAGTTTTGTAATCCCAGGGAAAAGTATGGTGATAATTGTGAAAACCTTCTCCGAGTACTACAAGAGATACAGATTTGGTTTCTACCGGATTAATGTGTTTGTCATAAGGCTTGATTCCCCACAAGTGGGCGGCTGAATTCACAAGCCAAGTTACGTTGAGAACATAAATGTAACGGAATATGGCGCACACAAAGTATCCGTTCCAAAGTGTCTCGCCCCATAGAGTAGGTATATAGCTGGGTAGGATGAAACAGGCCAACGGCATGAGGATCATGTAATGTCTGAAACAAATTTTATGAATTGTATTGTAAAAATCACTAAAATAATTGTTTACTTAAGTATCTCTACAGTCACTCTTACACAGTCTTAGTTAAGTTTCACTTTAGTTTAGACTATCTAAGTCCCGCGGTGTTACTTGCGGTTAGTGCTGTAAATCGCGAAAGAAGCAAGTCTAAAAAAAATTGCTTATGTTACTCCCATCAAATATAGTGCAGCCATTCAAAAGATTACCCAGAATAAAAAAACTAGGACTCAGATTTCTGTTAATTTAACTTGCTCAAATAAATTCTAAGCAATAATGATTAACACAAATTCTGTATGTATGTGGTGACGACTCCAATAATACATTACAGTTAGAACCGATAATATGATTAGTAAAATATTAAACACACTTACTTTTTTTGGAAGCGAAGAATAGGATCAGATTTGAGATCACTCAAATCAATGGTGTGCCCTTTAGCTTTTATCTGAGGATGTTTCCTGACGAGAAGCCATCCGACATGAGAGAAGAAAAATCCTCGAGTAGCATTGTGCGGGTCAGCATCAGTTTCGGAGTATTTATGATGCATGCGATGATCTCTTGCCCAATCTACAGCGGCGTCCTGGAATGTAATATCAAAACATTAAGGAATGCTTGCCCCAGCTTAACACACGAACTTATAGGTATTTAACAAAAAAAAAAGTATAAATCATAGCAAAATCTTGGCAGACTTTCCACGCTTAGAACAGTCGATTAAGTCTGATTTTGACAAAACAATCATTTAGAATGATCCATTTGGGAGTTAAGATAGACGTATGTGTATAACTCGTGCGAGCTAAGATGGCACCTGGCTCAAAATGAAACCTGATGCCGTTCCCCCGCGTGACACCCCTCTGTCGCCTTATGAGTAGCGTTAGCATCACTATTACCGTTGCACGAATTTTTCCATAATAATTATAGTTTATTAGGTATTACCTAATATTATTTAAATCACTGCACCAAAAATTATTTAATTAATATATCATTACATTCGTCGGGGTAACCCATTTGTTTTAAAAAAAGGTGACTCGATGAAAAAAATCAGCATGACGACTGTGAGACGAAATAGTTTCAAATAAAAATATATACATATAAGATATTTTGAGGCTACAATTAAAAGGCTTATCATGACGATTTAAAATGGTATTTTATAAATATATTTCGCCACCCAATATCATATAGAATGATATTAGATATTACCTAATATCATTTAAACCACGGCACGAAGAATGCATTCGGGTATAATGAATGGAGCCTGCTTCCTATTGGTATGCATGTGTATTTTCTTATCTCAGGTAGTAAATTAACACATAAGATAAAGTAGTATGTTATGAAAATTACTTAGCGCAAAACAAATGGTGTGATTTAAAAAACTAAATCACTACAAATATTTTTTAATTTTTTTGTGCACTTCGTACTTTAAACAACTGTCATTTGAGTCAGGTGCCATCTTAGCTCGCACGAGTTATATATGTCACCGTAAAATTGTAAATACCGTTAGATTATAATCTCTCCCGTGAGATTGTGAACTGTCGAAAGGCTGTGAACCATAACTAGTGCTTACAATTTAACGCATTACTCTAGATTAGATTAGGCATCTAGGTAGATTATAATCTATCGATGTGAAACTATTAAATCACAGTCTGTCGCGCGTTAAGTTGTCAACTGTCTAAAGGCTATCTCTTATTGGTCGGATTACATGCATTTATGTCCATAGAGGTAGGTTAGAGTTATTTTATTTCCGCAACAATTTTATCTAACAAATTCTAAAGCTTTGAGTCATTTTCAAAATATTTTTTTATTATCGCACAAGCTGTTCAAAAAAAAAATTAGCATAAGACACCTTCTGTCATCAGTTATAAATCAGTGAAAGTCCCATCAAAATTATTTACCTATCTAACATTATATTATTATAGGCTTAACATTATTTTATTATAATTACACTGCACAACAAAATTGCAACTTTTGTCTGATGATTGATTTTTATCACTTGATGTTTTCTAATTTGATGTCGCTGATTCAAGATATACCCTCAGTTTTTTTGTAACAGCTCTTGTTTACGAATTATAGCTATCACAAAAAAAACAACCTATTACCGTGTTGCTTGGTTGATAATTTCTAACTTATGAAGTTTTCTGAATATAATTTGATATGGCCTCGTCAAGACAGTTTGTGTGAATGATCCGAATCATTTTTGTATGATTTGCAGAGAATATATGTTACAAAATGCCGTTTGAATGTGGTAACGTTCATAATTTAGGCTAAAAAAATTTCTTTGGACACTCCCTGGAAATTAACGACAGGCCTTGGATTCCGCAAAAGGTATGCAAAACGTGTGTTGAGTTTCTATGTTTATGTAAAAATAAGAAAAGGAATAGATTTAGACACGAAACCGCACGAAAGACCCCATGAACCACCAAGATAACTTATTTTTGCTTGGTAAACATAACTGGTAAAAATCACGCCAAATGGAAATATTCATCCTTACAATCCGCATATTGACGTGTTTTGAGTCCTATTATATCACCTGAACCACAGTCAGGTTAGGACCTTAGTCAGACAGTTAGGTCACGAGAACACTGCGAATTTTGAGGTGAAAACTGACAATAGTGATAGTGACTTTGAATGTGAGTTGATGGTGCCAAAACTATTCAACCAAGATGGTTTAAACGACCTTATAAGAGACCTGGGATTGCCAAAGCATGCTTCTGATATTTATGCCTATGACAGATAGTGAGAAAAAGACATGGAATGAATTTGTTTGGTTAACACAAACATTTTGGAGAAATAAGAAAAGTTCGGACTTTTCTCAACACGTCCAAGAACTAATGTATCACTTTCGAAGGCTCGGATGTAACTTGAGCATCAAGTTCCACTTTCTCCACAACCATCTAGACTATTTCCCTGCCAATTTTTCGGATCTAAGTGAAAAACAGGGCGAGCGATTCCACCAGCACCTTTGTACGATGGAGGAACGCTATCAAGCTTACTGGAACGCACATATGATGGCTGACTATTATTGGAGCATACAGAATAGCTCTCAGCCTTCAGTTTCAGCAAGAATATCAAATAAAATAAGGTTTCTTTCAACTTGAACTTAAATAAACTGGGATCATCTCTAAATTAAAGCGTTTAATTATGAAAATAACCCATGTCTCATATTTATTAAACTAGAGCTGATACAGAAATTTCAGTATTTGATTTGAAATCGTCATTGAAAATTGGACTAATATCATGTATCAAAACCCAATCATCAGAAATGCTGTTGTGCAGTGTTATCAAAGAAAGGAACCGTACGAAAGAGACTAGACCCCACAACACAGAGAATCCTAGTGTGGGGTCTAGGGAATCAATTTATGTATAATTTTTATGAGACAATAAAGAGATATTATTAAATTCGGTACAGCCGTTCCGCAGAATAACTAGAACAAACAGATAGGAAGACAAAAAATATACATAATATAAATACTGCATTCTTTATGTAAGTACCGTATATACTTTCATTTATCATCTCATCATCTACAGCCTTTAACAGTCCACTGCTGGACATAGGCCTCTCCTTTGAAAGGAGGTTTTGGCCTACTATACCACGCTGGCCAGACGGGTTGGTAAAGGGTTTGTTTCAAGTTTTCCTTCTCTCTGCAGTGATGTTAGCTGCTTATTTTGTTCCTTTAGTCGCCTCTTACGACACCCATGGAATGAATAGGGGTGATGACACTTTGTATTCTTAATCCGTCACCACACATTATTGAAACACTGTTTATATGACATTATAAACATACACTTTATTTTTATTACTTTGTAATGATAGAAATGGAAATTATCGAGTGACATTATGGAGACTTGATATTATGTCATTTTGCATTAGTTCACACGATACGTGACGTAACATTAACAAGAGGCAGCAATTATCTCTATCAATTACTGTGGCGTTTGTCAAAAGTCAAGTGTTGCTATTATAATTATAAACACTACTTATGTACGCATATCAGTGTAGGTTATCTATATGTATTATCTAACAATTAATGTTAATCAAAACAGCAACATTGAAGTCTCTTTTTGTAATATCAGATTAACAGCTTTTTACTGAATATTTTTTGGTGCTACTATCTGTTTGTTTAGGATAATATCTGGACAATAAATATAATAACTCAAACTATTTTTTTACTCGTTACTTGCACAGCACAGCTGTAACATTTTTGTAAAGGTATGAGAAGTTTACATTATGATTACGGTATGATTCAATATAAAATGGTTTTATTTATTAATGATTTTATTCTTTTCACACGAAAACTAGCTTAATGTTGAGAAAAATGTAAATAATTGTGCAGAAAAACAGGAATTTAGAAATAATGGCTAGGAGTTACCGTACCTATGTAAATGCTTATACACTACAGAACACAATATACAGGTAGTAGCTATACACGACTTTGCCGCAAGATTATGCAGAAAGGTTGATTGTAATACCACAGAATACATAATAGTACTAAACGCAGACTAAAATTGGAGTGGTTATACTATACTTTGGGTTTATAGTAGAGAACGAATGGAATTCATATTGATCAAACGCCGCAACAGTATCCTAAAGCAAAGCTTCCCAATAAAAAGGTAATGGTAACTGTTTGGTGGTCTCAGCATTATGTTATTCACTATAACTTTCTCCGATCTGGTCAAGCAATAACGGCAGATGTCTACTGAGCTGAACTCCGAACAATGATAGCAACAGCCCCGACTCATGAATCGATCTTCACCTTAATTTCTCAATGATAACGCGAGACCTCATATACCACGAGAAACTGTTTAACTCTACAGGAACTGCAATTATAAACCATTCGTCAACGTATTCGCCAGACCTTGCTCCAACGGACTACCATTTTTTTCGTGATTTGAACAATTTTCTATGTGATGAACAGTTTTCTTCCCAGGAGGCAGTATAAAATGCTTTCACACAGTCTGTAGAATTTATGTCACTAGAGTTCTATCGCAAAAGCATAAATAACCTTCCTATTAGATAATAATGGTAGATATTTTGATTAAATAAATATATTGAATGAAAAAAAAAAATTTTCAGTACAAATCAGCAATTTCATACTTTAACCCCTAATAATAAGTAGGTATGATGTTCGATACGTACGAACCGTTGGGTATTTAAATAATACCTAATGATTACAGTTTTCAGCTTATCAATGCATAATACGATTTTTATTGTGAACAGATAACCTAGTGTATATTTAGAAAGTTGTGCATCAATCACGCACTCACTTATGCAAGGTTAATTGCTATTATCAAATGTAATCACATGCACGTTTTTGACACATGTCATATACAGGTCGATAGATAAGAAGTGATTTGTCATTATTTATGAATAATTATTTACAAGATAAGTAAACGCAGGTTGACTTGGCAACAGAGTCTTTAGTTGGGATTAATAGGGGTGATTCTGTTATTAAATTCACTAAACTTAAGTGCGCTAAAAATTTCTAGTTGGATTATACATTTCAATTACATTTGTTCACAGTCCATTTTTCGACGAAACATAAGATTGAAAAGTAACATAATATATGTATGACGTTGATGTCCGTAACTTGTGTGTAATATGTGTGAAAATGTTACTTGTTTAGTGATAAGCAGAAAGACATCTTCAATTTTATGTCGTCCATTTTATTAATTTCTGAG
Source organism: Phragmatobia fuliginosa (assembly GCA_932526445.1). NCBI lineage: Eukaryota > Metazoa > Arthropoda > Insecta > Lepidoptera > Erebidae > Phragmatobia > Phragmatobia fuliginosa. The sequence continues at coordinate 4,109,900 of OW052064.1, read as the reverse complement.
TAAACCCATTCTCATAATGTGTGGAGCTTCTCTCATCATCATCAACAACCCATAACGTCCCACTGCTGGGCTCAGGTCTCCTCTCAAGAGAGGGTTAAGGCCATACTTCTCTCAACATGAATATTTCCAAATTAATTTTCAAATAAAATCAAGCAACATTAAAGACGCGTGCCGGAAAAAAAAATTTTTGGTTAGTGGTAATCAATTACTCTTAAAAATTTCGCCGCATTGCAACAGACTTTGCAATAATTATAATATCGGGAGTATCTTAGGAAAAACAATTCTATTATGTTATAGTCATCACCCCTTTGTGATCACTTAGGTGAGGCATATTTTTATCAAATTTATAACCTTACGGCACCTTGAATATAAAACATATAAAAACAGAAATATCTGAAATCGCGTATATAAAGCCGGTTCCAAAAATAACGGGTCAGTCACATAAACCAATAACGGGTCAGTCACATAAACCCGAATATCTCCCGAACTACGTATGCCATCCTAATGAAACGAAGACTGTTCAATTGAGAATTTAATTATACAGATAAAAAATAAAATAAAACTTAGTTACACCCACAATATTAATCTTAAATTAAAAAAAAACTAAAGTAGTCATATTTTTCTTAAGATTACATTTTTTTTATGATTGTTTTTTTGCTGTTTTTCATCACTTTCTTCATTTAATACTTGTATTGCCTCCACGTGATGAAGCCTCCAGTGATGAAAAACAGCAAAAAAACAATCATAAAAAAAATGTAATCTTAAGAAAAATATGACTACTTTAGTTTTTTTTTAATTTAAGATTAATATTGTGGGTGTAACTAAGTTTTATTTTATTTTTTATCTGTATAATTAAATTCTCAATTGAACAGTCTTCGTTTCATTAGGATGGCATACGTAGTTCGGGAGATATTCGGGTTTATGTGACTGACCCGTTATTGGTTTATGTGACTGACCCGTTATTTTTGGAACCGGCTTTATATACGCGATTTCAGATATTTCTGTTTTTATATGTTTTATATTCAAGGTGCCGTAAGGTTATAAATTTGATAAAAATATGCCTCACCTAAGTGATCACAAAGGGGTGATGACTATAACATAATAGAATTGTTTTTCCTAAGATACTCCCGATATTATAATTATTGCAAAGTCTGTTGCAATGCGGCGAAATTTTTAAGAGTAATTGATTACCACTAACCAAAAATTTTTTTTTCCGGCACGCGTCTTTAATGTTGCTTGATTTTATTTGAAAATTAATTTGGAAATATTCATGTTGAGAGAAGTATGGCCTTAACCCTCTCTTGAGAGGAGACCTGAGCCCAGCAGTGGGACGTTATGGGTTGTTGATGATGATGAGAGAAGCTCCACACATTATGAGAATGGGTTTACTCAGAAATTAATAAAATGGACGACATAAAATTGAAGATGTCTTTCTGCTTATCACTAAACAAGTAACATTTTCACACATATTACACACAAGTTACGGACATCAACGTCATACATATATTATGTTACTTTTCAATCTTATGTTTCGTCGAAAAATGGACTGTGAACAAATGTAATTGAAATGTATAATCCAACTAGAAATTTTTAGCGCACTTAAGTTTAGTGAATTTAATAACAGAATCACCCCTATTAATCCCAACTAAAGACTCTGTTGCCAAGTCAACCTGCGTTTACTTATCTTGTAAATAATTATTCATAAATAATGACAAATCACTTCTTATCTATCGACCTGTATATGACATGTGTCAAAAACGTGCATGTGATTACATTTGATAATAGCAATTAACCTTGCATAAGTGAGTGCGTGATTGATGCACAACTTTCTAAATATACACTAGGTTATCTGTTCACAATAAAAATCGTATTATGCATTGATAAGCTGAAAACTGTAATCATTAGGTATTATTTAAATACCCAACGGTTCGTACGTATCGAACATCATACCTACTTATTATTAGGGGTTAAAGTATGAAATTGCTGATTTGTACTGAAAATTTTTTTTTTTCATTCAATATATTTATTTAATCAAAATATCTACCATTATTATCTAATAGGAAGGTTATTTATGCTTTTGCGATAGAACTCTAGTGACATAAATTCTACAGACTGTGTGAAAGCATTTTATACTGCCTCCTGGGAAGAAAACTGTTCATCACATAGAAAATTGTTCAAATCACGAAAAAAATGGTAGTCCGTTGGAGCAAGGTCTGGCGAATACGTTGACGAATGGTTTATAATTGCAGTTCCTGTAGAGTTAAACAGTTTCTCGTGGTATATGAGGTCTCGCGTTATCATTGAGAAATTAAGGTGAAGATCGATTCATGAGTCGGGGCTGTTGCTATCATTGTTCGGAGTTCAGCTCAGTAGACATCTGCCGTTATTGCTTGACCAGATCGGAGAAAGTTATAGTGAATAACATAATGCTGAGACCACCAAACAGTTACCATTACCTTTTTATTGCGAAGCTTTGCTTTAGGATACTGTTGCGGCGTTTGATCAATATGAATTCCATTCGTTCTCTACTATAAACCCAAAGTATAGTATAACCACTCCAATTTTAGTCTGCGTTTAGTACTATTATGTATTCTGTGGTATTACAATCAACCTTTCTGCATAATCTTGCGGCAAAGTCGTGTATAGCTACTACCTGTATATTGTGTTCTGTAGTGTATAAGCATTTACATAGGTACGGTAACTCCTAGCCATTATTTCTAAATTCCTGTTTTTCTGCACAATTATTTACATTTTTCTCAACATTAAGCTAGTTTTCGTGTGAAAAGAATAAAATCATTAATAAATAAAACCATTTTATATTGAATCATACCGTAATCATAATGTAAACTTCTCATACCTTTACAAAAATGTTACAGCTGTGCTGTGCAAGTAACGAGTAAAAAAATAGTTTGAGTTATTATATTTATTGTCCAGATATTATCCTAAACAAACAGATAGTAGCACCAAAAAATATTCAGTAAAAAGCTGTTAATCTGATATTACAAAAAGAGACTTCAATGTTGCTGTTTTGATTAACATTAATTGTTAGTTAATACATATAGATAACCTACACTGATATGCGTACATAAGTAGTGTTTATAATTATAATAGCAACACTTGACTTTTGACAAACGCCACAGTAATTGATAGAGATAATTGCTGCCTCTTGTTAATGTTACGTCACGTATCGTGTGAACTAATGCAAAATGACATAATATCAAGTCTCCATAATGTCACTCGATAATTTCCATTTCTATCATTACAAAGTAATAAAAATAAAGTGTATGTTTATAATGTCATATAAACAGTGTTTCAATAATGTGTGGTGACGGATTAAGAATACAAAGTGTCATCACCCCTATTCATTCCATGGGTGTCGTAAGAGGCGACTAAAGGAACAAAATAAGCAGCTAACATCACTGCAGAGAGAAGGAAAACTTGAAACAAACCCTTTACCAACCCGTCTGGCCAGCGTGGTATAGTAGGCCAAAACCTCCTTTCAAAGGAGAGGCCTATGTCCAGCAGTGGACTGTTAAAGGCTGTAGATGATGAGATGATAAATGAAAGTATATACGGTACTTACATAAAGAATGCAGTATTTATATTATGTATATTTTTTGTCTTCCTATCTGTTTGTTCTAGTTATTCTGCGGAACGGCTGTACCGAATTTAATAATATCTCTTTATTGTCTCATAAAAATTATACATAAATTGATTCCCTAGACCCCACACTAGGATTCTCTGTGTTGTGGGGTCTAGTCTCTTTCGTACGGTTCCTTTCTTTGATAATTATAATAAAATAATGTTAAGCCTATAATAATATAATGTTAGATAGGTAAATAATTTTGATGGGACTTTCACTGATTTATAACTGATGACAGAAGGTGTCATAATTAAATTCTCAATTGAACAGTCTTCGTTTCATTAGGATGGCATACGTAGTTCGGGAGATATTCGGGTTTATGTGACTGACCCGTTATTTTTGGAACCGAGTGTAATATACTGAGTACTTTTTTTAGTCTTCGTAAAAATGTTGTTTTTTTTCGAGATATTATGTGAAAATATATCTCTAATCAAATTTGTCATATAGAAGCAAACATAGCAATATCCACTTTTTTTTAAAAGCCGACTTATTTAAATCGCCACTGTCTAAGTGAAATTCTAAAAGTGTTTTATAAAAAATACCACAAATGTTTAATAGTGTTTTATAAATTTTATAAATAATTTATTCAAAAACTTATAGCTAATGGAACAAAAATGTGTTTTATTTAATTTGCCCAAAATTACAATGAATGGAGATTGCTACATTTGCTTTCATATGACTCATTAATGATACTTTTGTTATTTAAAAACTAATACCTAACATCTATCATAATTTCATCACGTTTGGTTATATTTATGTTGGATAACCAATTCATTTACTCATTTCTATAGTTGTTCTGTTGTCAAAACATTCTTATTAATGAACATACTAACCAAAGTAAATGTAAAAACTACTTTTTTTTTGTTTTTAGATGTTTGAAAGTTGATGAAAGAAAATGAAATTACATAACAACATACCTGAAACGCTATTGTATTGAAAATAGTTAACATCAGTCGTAGTGGTAGTCGTGCCTTGTAGGACTTATGTGCCCAGAGTCTATGTGCTCCTGCCGTTATTCCAAGACCCGAACATATATACAGTACAAACGCTGAAAACAAACATACAAACAGATTATTAGTTTAGTCTATATTACATGTCAATATAATCGCTTCTTAAGAAAAGGATCGTTATATTTGTCGCTTGCTATTTTGTGGAATGCAAGACTGCCTCGCTGGTAAAGCATTTAGCGTATGCGTAAGTGCAATTGGGACTTTCTTATACAAATCTAATGACAGGGCGGAGTATGAGAGGTTGGCGGTGTTTCAAGCCCGTGAGTCATGTAGCACCTTAAGCCGTCGGTACTGGTATTTATAAATATTAATAATAAATCTCATTGGAAAGTTAGTGCCAACAAATATACTGACAACCAGTTGAACTTTCAAAATCAATTTGCCCTTAGGGCGTATCGTGCCAAAATTGATATTCAGATAAAATCGGTTGAACTAGCAGCCAAACCTAAATAATATTGGGAATAATGAAGGCTAAGACATTAATGAATACATTTGTCTTATCGTAAAAAATGTAGGTATATGTACTACTTCTATTAGTTACAATAGTAGTAGTACATAGAGTGCTCGAGTGTGAAAGCAAACTTTACAAGTATCTAAATGGATATGACTTTCCAATGCGTTATTAATACTTAGGAGTTTAAAGTCTGAAATTGTCGTTTTATAGTAACTAGATATCTCCAAGTGGTCGAAATTAGACCATAATTAATTTGAATTATTAGTGGCTAAATTACTAATTTTCTACTGTCAAAGATTATGATTTCTATAATCACAGATTTCGCCAAGGCGCAAGGCAATGTTAATTTGACAAAAAGTGAGTGCATTTTAAAAGTTATGCCCCTATAACTTACATTAAAAAAGTTATAGAAACTATATATTCATTAAAAGTTCAATATATGGGCTACTATCGTGAAGTTTTGTAGATTATTGAGCCAGCCGTTTGACTTTTAGAAGGGAACTTGTAAAATAGGATCCCTTGAAATACTTCACACAAATGTAAATATATAATAAGTAACCATAACAAATATCTATTGTACATGATTTTAAATCTACAAGGAATCCTATTCTACTGATCATACTTCAATCACATAGTTACAGGTCTCAGCAGCTGTTCCTGTTATTTGGTACCCCGATAACTATAACTCTCGTTTACTTTGTGTTTGTCGTCAATCATATGCAAACGTGCAGAACCAGATCCAAGATCTCGTTCCCCGATACCTATAACTCTGACAGCAAGCTCTACTATGCGCGGTGCTAACCTAACGGTAAAAGCGAACTTAAAACTAAGTTCGGTTTTGCTAGTCATATCAGAGCCGACTGGGAGAACCCACGCTGAACAGGAGGGAGTCGCCATTACCGTATTACGTGTGGATGGATAGATAGATAGAGACAATGAAATAACACAAGCTCTTGAAGGTGAGATGATTGTTTTAGTACCTATTTTAATATCTAATTATGATTTATTATTTAAATAAAATGTTTGTACATAGACAATCTGGAGCATGAGAAAGGACATAGACTACTACATAGCGTGATAACCGACATACACTTTGCGCTTGTATTATTTGTCCATAAATTAAAAAAAAAAATCAAACAAACTAAATATCTTGAAAAAAACAATCAGGACACCATTTATAATTTAAGTACTCTAATATTTGCAGCCATACTTTTAATTATCGGTCATCTCGTGTCGATGCTACAACTGGAGAAATAACATGTGTATTGAATCCAAGATAAATCTTGTCTTCTCGACACAGCGGGTACATAAGCGAGTACCAGTGGTACAAGTGTTTCCATAACATTCACGATATGTGTGTAAAGGTTGTTGTTTTTTTACCATTCTTAGTAAATTAATATAATTTCCGTGTATCTGTATAACTAATCCGTATAATCATAAATATATTGTTTAAATTAAACTCACACAAAATAATCGTGACGTAACAAATATAAAACCTATTGGTCCTGTCATTATAAAAGTGTTTTTCGCTCTAATCATTAAAAAGTATCTATTAATAAGTCAAGTCCGCAGGTATCCGGTGCCCGCGCCGCAGACTTCAAAGGCACGAGACGCGACCGTTATTTGCCGAAATATACAAAAATCAACGTCACAGTTGCACACACTGACTCACTAATTCATATTCATGTCTGGCCCAATGACGATAACGCGAAACCACAAATTTATTCCTAATTATTAGACACAAAACCACATGGCAAAAAGGCATTATGATGTAAACTTAGACTAAGAATGACCAAGACCTGACATGCCAACAAGCATTACCACGAGAGAGTGAGATAACGATACCATTTTCCAGTGTGTTAGAGAAAAATAGAGATACGTATTTTCTGTCCTTATCGCCGTATAGGTTTGTCACAAAACATTTGTGTCAAACAAATTTCAAAGCGGGAATTTATCAGGAGTGAAAATAAGGCTTTTTGAGTGAATTACTGTGTGATTTTAAGTTTAACTAATTGTGTTCAACCCAGATACTTTAACAAATATGGTACAGTGTTGTGTTTTCGGCTGCAAAAGGCGTAATGAACGCAAATATGAAAATATAACCTTTCACATGTAAGTATAAAAAAATCGCGTTTTATTGGCCTAATATTGTTTTTTATATTAACTACGATTAATTACATCAATTTTTGTTTGTTAATGTGCAGAAATAATTGAAAATAAGTGATAAAATATAAGTTTCTAAAGTGTGAAAATTTTGTAATTATCCGACCAAATTGCGTAGGTTGTCACGGCTAAAGTTTGAATGACCATTAATGTGTTAAGGTAATTTTGCAAGGTTACCAGCATTTTAGGGATAACGCATCGGCCTTTCGAAATTACCCCATATGGTGAGGAAATTTAATTTGATTTGATTTGTGTTTTATTGTCCTCCAGATTTCCAAAAGATGAAAATGTGCGTAAAATGTGGTTAAAAGGCTACTGAACGACAAGGTTGGGCAATAGCAAAGCTATATGTAAAAATATTTGAACGTAAGGTTATATTACAGTACAAAAATATGCTGATAACTAGAGACAAGAAAATAAACTAATTTCTTCAACATACTTATTTTATTTAAGGGCCAATAAATACTATAACCTTCTAAAAAATGTTTTTTTTTAATGTTATCAATCTTGATCCCGGTTACATACTCAGCTTTCGTTTTGAAGGCCTTCTATTCTAATCTAACCATATTTGACAGATTTTTAAAACGTTTGGAACAGTAAACGGAATAACGATTCTCCCTTATTAAAGGGGAATTGTTTTAACTTGGCAACATTAATATTTAATGTACTTTGTTGCTATCCCTTACGGGTGTACGCATATGACCGGTCTAGGTCATTCTTAGTCTAAGGATGTAAATGAGCACACAAAACAGAAATGTAAAATCATTGCAACTAAATGGCTCATGGGTCTCAGCTAAGATGGAACTGCGAATACGCTTAGAAATTATTACTACACACACGTTGATGACTTGATCACACACACACACAGACACCTTTTTACTCATATACAAACTTAATACCTTAGAGCATGGATTCTGTTAACTGTTTTCACTACAAATTATTTATTATTTTTATTTTCAATCTTTGAGATTTTTTTTTTAATTTATAGGGAATCAATCAGCTTGGCTTTCATATTACAAGCTTTACTTAGTTTGGAAGCCAAGAGACAGTCTTACTATGTGATTTTGCTGTGACACTAACACATTTTTGAATTTGACATATGATATTAAAAAAATAGACAACAAATCTCCGATTGATTTTTTTCTTCTTGTGTCTTATTCTTATTTTCTGATTCAGTGATTATAATATAATGTGTGATAATCTTAATGCTCCAACATAATGCATATTTTAGAGTGGAAATTATTAGAGGAGGTGAATTTACGGTCGTCGACTAGTAGATGGTATTGCTTTATCAAATACAATTACGTAGTAAATTTCAAAATCGTAAAATAGTCTCTGTGTGTCTAAGTTATTGAATCGTTTTTATTGAAATTTTGTAGGTTCACTTATAACATGTGTGGTATCTTTTATCTTTTGTGTATCTTTGGTTCAAATTAATTTCGGTTAGTCTTAACCACTCTGTGTACAGCAGATGTCTGTTTCATACATTATTTTCACGAATCTCTTATTCCATTTACAATGGAAGTCAATTTTAAAAGATTTTTCATTAATTCTCTGCTCCTATTGCTCGTATAGCGATGAAATATAGCCTAAAGACTTCCTCGATAAATGGAAAAAGGGTTTTAAAAACTATATTTTTGACGACTATTACCGCAGTATTGTAAAAAAAATAACCTTAAATAGTAACTACATTTCCGCAAACAGGTAAGAAACATTTACGAAAATTACGTACCTGATGTTTGTAAATTGCTATTTTATTTTGAATGATTAAGCAATTTTGTAACTGTGTGTGTAAACTAAAATAATGGTTTTAGAGCTGTTGAAACCAGATGAAATACATTTTTTGTAATCAAATTACAGTTTCGGTGATCACACTGTCACCACCTGGTCAATAACCAAAATATTTATAAAAAAATTGGCATTATACCAGCCATCATAGATGTATTTACAAATATTTCAAAAATATGTCATAACTGGTTATCAGGTGAGTGTAAAGTCAACTTTCTTGTTCTAAAGATTAGCGTATGCGGCTACTGATCAAGAGGTTCAATTCCTGGGTCGGTCCAAATGTTTGTGTGATCCGCAAATATTTGTTTCGGAGTTTGGGTGTTTTCTATGTATAATATGTATACATTTACAAAAAAAAAAGTTTATTTAAGTATATCAGTTGCATATCCATAATACAAGCTTTGCTTAGTTTGGAATTAGATAACTTTGTGTGTAAGATGTCCAAAATATATATTATAATCACTATTATTTATAAAAGTCTTTGTATAATATACTAGCCGCCCGCCCCGGCTCCGCACGGGGACTTAAATGTATTTAAGATTTATAAAATAAGACTCTCTTGGCTGAATTTCCATGCCACGATTAATCGATTAGTGTGTTTTTGACAAAACAATAATTCGTATTCTTACTTTTGGGATTTATAATAGAAGTGTGTAATGATAGAGGTGTATTCACATAAACACTTATATCACTTCAAACTTATAGCACCCCTCTATTTTGTGGATATTAACGTCTTCTATATAAATGTAGTAAGTACATCACTTTAGCAGCGTACGTTAAACAGTGATTTTATTAGGTATTTTTAACACCTTGAGTTACATAATCGAAGCTTTTATATATATCCCTAACTTTTTTTGAACATTCTGTAGCGTATGTCCATCAAGGATAATGTACAAATCTAATAATAGTGAAAGATTTTTTCAAATCGGTCCAGGAGTTTCGGAGCCTATTCATTTCAAACAAACACACAAGCAATGAAATCTTTCCTCTTCAGAATATTAGTATAGACATTTGAATAAGCCAAAATTTTTAACAAGAAGGAAACTGAAGTAATTGACTTATATTAGCGTCAAGGTTGAATTAAATTTGTCGCTTTCGAATATCATTACGTAAATTACATTTGACAAGTAGCAGCTGATTATTACCAAGTACCAATATAGCAGCAAAATAAGACCGTTAATGAAATTGTTAGGTCTACGTCTTCGTAACGAGTCATTTGTTATGTTTATGTTTTAATAAAAATATATAAAAAATTTACACAATATTAAATGAAGTCCATTCCGCTGACTGTTCCCTTTGATCTTATAAGCTGTGAGTTTTACCGATTTTGATGGAAGGGTGGATAACGGTTGCCGTTGTAAAGGAATTACAATTACCACAGGAAACATCGCGGGGCGTAGCTAGTATTAGCTAAATAACGTGTTATAAGTTTATAACTTAATTCAATGTTACATTAACAATTGTATATTATCTAGGAAATTTTAATTAAGTTGTGTTGACCTCGAAACACCTTGAATTGTTTTTTTTTAATATAGAGCTAGATACAATAAAATTGTGTTAAAAACGTAATTAAAAACATTTTGTTTCAAACTTATTATTCCTGCGTCATATATTGTATAAATAAATTGAATTGATGGAATTATATAGAGTTAAGCTTGACCAGCACATTCAGATATGTGCCTATTGTCTAGCTCGTAAGAATTCGGACAATCATTTCCTCGTTGAGAACAAGACGTGTTTATGTGCAGTATAGCGATAGGTTTTAGAATATATAATGTAATGTATGTATAAGAGCAAAACAAGGCATAACTAATTTATACCTTAGTGAGTAATATAGAGTAGATAATCGGTGCATAACCAATAAACATGACTACAAAAGACTACACTGTCGTTGTCATTCGATTATACATATAAGTTTGCTGTAATTGGTGACCTCGATAAATGAACAAAGAAGATGAACAAGGAACCGACAACTGAACAAGAATGAAAACATGAAGTCGCTATAATTGGTGACTCCGACAAAAGAACAAGAAATGAAGAACCCGACAATTGAACAAGGACCTGAAAAATTTAACAATGAAGAAACAACTAATCGCACTTTCTGATGGAGAATATATAGTGAACTTGTATGGCAGTATTGCATACAGGACTAGTTTATGGTTCACGCAGTCAGGCTATTGTCGCCCCTCAACATTATCAATCATCGTCATTCAAGTCTCAGCCAGCCAGCAGCCTCGACCTCAACAGGGACACAACACGCAGGACGTGACCGCTCCCACCTGGTTACCCTTTCGACCTATTCAGCGCCCCGACTCACGGGAACTAGCAGTACTCAGTTCCGACACACTGCTACTACTCACTCCTGACACGGGCAAGCTCCACGACGGATTACAGACCTTTAACTTTCGCCTTTGAAAGGAAGCCCTCGCAAAATGAGACCGCACGAAGAGTACAACGCGAACTATCTTCATTGTTATGGGGATATTTAATTACGCTGACGTACAACCATAATTATCCTACTAATTCTATTCTATTCTACTTGTTCTGTTAATCTTCCTACTAATATTATAAATGCGAAAAGTTGTGGGAATGGATGTTTGTTACTCAGGTATATAGTTATTGGATGATACCTTCCAGTAATAAACCCTGTGTATCAGAATAAAGAATAACATATTGGCTACAATTTATTAAGATTTTGTATATTATGACTACAAGAGTGCCTCGGTGGCGAATTAGTAACGTATGCGACTGCTGTGCCTGAATTCTCAGATAAGATTCCCTGGTCGGACCAAATTTTTTTGTGTATATATTTACAAAGTAAGTGTATGTTTATGTATTCATATCAGTTGTCTAGAACTGTATCAGTTGTTTAGATGACGTCGTGTGTAAGATATGCGAAAAATAATATGGGTCGACAAGTCGGTGAAAATTCTGCGGTTTGAGCGCTACATGATAATAATGTACTTTGGAATTCATCATAAACAGTTCTAAATACAAGCCCTTTCTACATCTTATGTTTTATCATAAATAAGGAGCGATAAACAGGATAAATTGAATACTTTTTACAATGCACGTTTAAGAGTATTCATCAAATTCTCATTAAAATTGACACCTTTTCACTCATAGTTTTTCATGTAGATAAACTTTGTCTTTTACACTATGTAATTTTTACAATCGTTTTAAAGTTTTCACGAGATAGGAATAACATTGAAGTGAATGATGCGCTTATTTCCTCGATCAACAATAGTAACTAGATAAAGGAACACGCACAAAATCAAAGCAAAAACTAACAAACGGAGAAAAAAGTTTTAAAACAGTTTTAAGTTCAACCTAATTACAGGTTGTAAATCCTGATGTGTAAATTAATTATTATGTATATACTCGTATCTATTCATAAAAGTTGTTTAGATTCGGGGCTACATTTTTTTTAACAACCTTTTTTTTACACCATTCTACAATTTTACAATAATTAATATATGTAAAGTAAAAACATGAGTGATGCCACATAAATATTAATTGTTAAGTTTTTAATTTAAATTACATAATTAGTAATTCAATTATTTTTATTTATTTTTTCTTTGCGGCTGTTTTATATCCGCGGGGCAAAGCTAGTCTAAGTTACTCCTTATATTATCAGCTGTCTGACAGTGATAGTCCCGTCAAAATCGCTGCATCCGTTCCAGAGATTAGCCGTAACAGACAGGCAGACAGATTTTTTTTTGGATATACTTTCATGTATAATTAATGAAGAGCTCTTACTTTGTAATTGCAAACAGACACTTCAATGTGACTTATTTGTATGTATTATAAATATAGTAAGATATAATGTGTATTACGGGTTTAGAAATACGGGCATTGTTATTATTTAGAAACGTAACATTCCCTTGATAATATTCATGAATTGTCTGGGTAAGTACTGTAATTAAACGTTATGTTAAAAAGTATGTTAGTTAGTAGTAGTTAGTTATGTTAAAAAGTGTTTTAACGTAACTAACTACCTCAAATCTGTCCGCGCAATGGTCGGTTATAACGATAGAGAGTATCTGTCCTCAAAAATCAATCTTAAACTAATGTAAGCACACCTTAATATTTTGAGTCAGCGACAAACAGTCATGAACAAAGATAGCTATAACATACAAGGGCGTGTGTATTTTAAAAGTATAGTTTATTATTTTTTGCTTTTCAGTATTTTCGGTGATTATTTTTTGCTAATTGCGTTGCCTGCATTCGCATGGGTATGGTGACTACCTCTCTTGAATGCCGACCATGTTTTCTCTCAGGAAAAGTAAAAGATGAAGGAATATTCTACCAAATAATAAATTATGTGAAACGAATGTTACTACTTACCAAATAGTCTAGTAAACCACATCGCTTGAAAAATGAAGAGGTAAGCTCCATATATTCCTCCTAAGTGAAGCAAACCCATTAAAATGACGTTTCTCCACACGATTTTCCATTCTCGTTTTTCTGCCGAAGGAGGAACTGTTATAGGAGGCGCATCTTCATTTGGTGCGTCTGTTTCGTACAATGCCCACGACCCTTTTGTTTGACCCTGAGGAGGCATTGTAACTGAAAAAAAAAACAATATTTTTACACGTGAATTCTAACCAAGCTAATCTATCTAATATTTTTAAACTAGCAATTCATATCTACAAATTTATATTCAAAACAGAACTTGTTGTCTTATAAAAGTATTACTTTTAAACAGTCGGGTTTTTGTTTCTATAATAATGATTTTATTGAATAATTGATCTTTACCTGTAAAACTACCTTATTAAATAAAAAAAAATACTACGAATTCTAGTTTAAAATTTAAAATTCGGCATTGGTTTATAGACAAATATCAAATCATTATTATACGATGAAAATTTTAGGTTAACAATTTCGTTGTAATAGAATCATTTTCTATATCATAGATTTGAGATAGCCATGACTATCTCTATCAGCAACGCGGCCCAGTTAGGTATAGCTACAAGAAAGGAATATATATACACTACAAACAAACAAACTATATATTATTTGTTTGCACGATTGCATTCTTTAAATTTCAACTTGATTGACAATGATGAACTAAAAGCGATTGTGCAAGCTGATAAAACTTAATCTGCTTTCAATATTTAAACAAGGTTGGTACCTTTTTATAATCAAAGGTTGGTACGTTGACTTCAAATTGGCACAGTTAAAAAGTTTCGCAAATTGGTGACCCATGAACTCATTTATTGTCAATGTCTTTTAGTTTTTTAAACGTCTTTGCCTACGGTTGTCATGTCGATTACATCGGTAAAAAACATACAACATCAACACATCTGCTATGGAAGAGTGCAGTGACCTGCCACTGGTATTGTTTGCTTAAAGGGTCACTGTGGTCACATTTAACAAAATATTAAAACTGATTTTGAAATAAAGTATTATTATTTTTACAATTTAGTGGATGGTTACGAGATGTGTACCGTTTACTAAGTATAATTTAAAGTTATATTTTCATGTTTTTTCATATTTTAGAACTAGCCTTTAACAGTCCACTGCTGGACATAGGCTTTGAAAGGAGGTTTTGGCCTGCTATACCGCGCTGGCCAGACGGGTTGGTAAAGGGTTCAAGTTTTCCTTCCCTTGGCAGTGATGTTAGCTGCTTATTTTGTTCCTTTAGTCGCCTCTTACGACGCCCATGGAATGAATGGGGGTGGTGACACTTTGTATTCATAATCCGTCACCACACGGACACCTACTGTGAACTTGGTAACAATTAATTTTATCAAAACAAATTGTCCATGTATACATATATATACAAAATATAAAACATCAACACATCTGCTATGGAAGTGTGCAGTGATATCTAATATATAAAATTCTCGTGTCACAGTTTTCGTTCCCATACTCCTCCGAAACGGCTTGACCTATCTTTATGAAACTTTATATGCATATTCAGTAGGTCTGAGAATCGGCAAACATCTATTTTTGATACCTGATTTTTGAGCCGCGGGCATCAGCTAGTATATATATATCACTGCACTATATATATATATATATATATATATATATATATAGCATATATATATATATATATATATATATATATATAGCATATATATATATATATATATATATATATATATATATATATATATATATTGTATATCCAAATATACTTTTGTTTTACCTTATTATATTATATATACACCTATTATATATCATACAAAACCGCTTATGAAAAAAAAACCTTGTGCTCGACCGATTGCATATTGGTCTATGTGAATAGTAAACAAATATTGCATCGCTATACGCGAGAGGAAAAGTAGTTTAGAACTCTTGTAAATAAATTAAAAGCGGATTCAAGAGATTGTCTTTAAAATATATGCGTTCGTATACTTTGTAGTTGACCATACTAGAATTGTTTCTTACTGCTTAACGCTATCAGAAGTTATATAGACTGGTATAAGAGTTTGAGACTAATGCATACTGTTGCATACGATAAGGCGTTGCGATTATTCTGTTTATTTTTATATAAGCTGCCAAAATGACTCTGCCAAGCCTGATGGAAAGCTTGAAGAGAATCCAGGAGTAGTGGTCACCGTTATCACTGTCATTGCGGGCCATGCAGCTCAGCTATCCACACTATAGCGGCTTAGTGAGATTCTTTTTCACTCCCCTTAAAGGACCCGGAGGAAAAACGTGACCTTATAAAGAGTTCCAGGTTTTAACGGCTCGGCACAGAAAGGAAGAGCTGAACCTTATTCGAGAGCGTATGTCAACTATTCTAAAGCGGTAGCTTCCGAGACCTACGTGTTATCGTTGAGATACCAGTTGGGATCATGACAGTGAGGTTTGAATGGATTCCACGAATGTTTGTGAAATCGATGTCAAAAAGCGGGTTG
The DNA here is from genome assembly GCA_932526445.1 of Phragmatobia fuliginosa. Taxonomy (NCBI): domain Eukaryota; kingdom Metazoa; phylum Arthropoda; class Insecta; order Lepidoptera; family Erebidae; genus Phragmatobia; species Phragmatobia fuliginosa. The sequence goes on along the minus strand of OW052064.1, from coordinate 4,093,970 downwards.
GTGGGAGAAGAGGATACCGCTATGGTACTGGTATGCTTTTGCATTTTGGCTATCGCCCCTACATAATTGGGCGTCTAATCTCTCATTCACCTACGAAATATGACAACAAAGCCACTTAGGGTTGATGTTATGAGAGAGGGTAGTAATGCCCCGATCGACCCGAGCTATTCGTGCTGAAATCAGCGTGGCGTAACTTTTTTTATCATGAAGACATTCCTACGGATACCACTATGATGGCTATATGGGACTCGAACTGATTAAGCCCGAAGCCATCTCGGGTACTATGAGTCGGGGAACCAGGTATACCTTCGAAATAAATGTGGCTCTACTACCTAAAAAAGATAAGATAAAGTAAAAACCTGTGTTTAGCTATTGGTATAGATTTACCAATTACTGAAACAATAATTAATGCAACTATTTCTCATACACATGTTCGATAAATCTGCGCAAATCGGTTTACGTAATTTAATCGCTACGATATATGGTTACGCGTGTAGGAGGCACAATGATATATTGCACTGCACTGTATTACAAACATTTTCGAAAGTACGAATTTCGAATAGAAATATTAGGTCTTTACCTATGAAATTGCCGTTTTGTATGCAATATGTGAAAGTACTTATGTTTTCAATCTTTTTTGTTTCTGTTATTCGAAGTAATCACCCATGCAATCGACGCATCTTTGCCAACGCATTTGAAGCCTGCATTTGAGAACCGCCAATGCGTTGATTGAAGAGCGTATGTCAACCAATCTGAAGCGGTAGCTTCCTAGACCAGCACGTGTTGTCCTGTGTAGGAAAGAGGAAGGGGGACCAGTTACAGAAAGACAATGAATTTTTCATTTACAATGCTGTAACGGTTGAATCTCTGCAACGGTTTAAATTAAATTTAGCATGGAAATAGTTTGATGAACCTACAATATATAATGTTAAACTGAATATGAATGACATTTATGTTGGCACAAATCGTGGCATTATTTATTTTTTAAACATATTCAACTGCATTGTTTTAACTGAACGATGACTGTAGAACAAGTGGCATTTGATTGATCCTATACCTTACAATGAGAAGTCAATGTATTCGACAGTATATTGTTTATTTGTATAAGTCAAAACATTGTCATGTACGTAAACACATGTTTATTTATTGAATAAAACTAGGTGCTTGTTTATAATTTCGAACGAATGGCTGTTTAATTAATGTAAAATATTTATACTAGCTTCCGCCCGCGGCTCCGCATTGCATTAAAAAAAATTGACATCCTGAATGTTCCAGCTAATCTCTGAAACGACTGGACCGATTATGATAGGACTTTCACCGGTGTAGCTTTGGCTACTTTTATTTAAGACTAGTTTGCCCGACGGTGTCATCTATTTTTGTTATAAGGTTACAAATATAATCGCGGTTAACACCGCGTAGTTATTAATATTATGAATTCGAAAGTAATTTTGTTTGCTACGCTGTCGTGGCCAAGGATTACATTAATCCCAATTTAATCCCGTGACAGTTTTTGGGATCAAACCCGAAGCATAATATGACGAGATCCCGTTCAAGATTGACGGGATTGGGTGGCAGTAATCAGTGACGCAAAATAATACGTCACTTGAAGAGGAATTAGAAGAGACTCTAAGAGTATCTAAAAGTCCCTTTTTCGCGTGTACCCACAAGTTTAGGAAAATTAGGGTCAGTCATAAAAAAGAAATTTATATATTTGAGTGTAGAGGAACAAGGAAAAATTTTTGCAAATTGCATTGAATTGCTTAGTCACGCTGCTTCCAACCAGTGTTGACTCGAAGATGGCATTTTCAACAGCTGGGTACATTGCAACGGACATTAGATGCCGTTTAGCACTTAATACACTTTGTTTTTTAAGAAGCTACTTTCAAAATCACACGTCATCAACTTCATCAACAGCCTTGAACAGTCCACTGCTGGACATAGGCCTCTCCTTAGAAAGGAGGTTTTGGCCTACTATACCACGCTGGCCAGACGGGTTGGTCTTTGCATCGATGTTGTATCATATGTTGTGTCATATCTCCTTAACCTATAATATTTCTTTTTATTATTTTAATTTAAACAAAACTGTTAGTTATTTAGTAACTATATTAAAGAACTATAAGAAAGGTTTTAGTTTTCTTTCAAATATTTTTTTATTTAATTAACGAGATCCTGAAAATTCCGAGATCTCCCGAGATTGTAATTTCTAATCTCGCGAGATCTCGAGTCGAGAATGCATTTCCTAGTAGTGGCACAACCGCTGCAGCGGTTTGCATGATTTTATTAATCGAGACCCTTTGATTCATAAGAAAAAATATAGGCTACTATTTAATGCAATTAACCAACGTAAATGCTGGTGGAGCCACGGGAAAAAGCTTGTGATATTATGTACAATTGGTTTTGGTTCTTATGAACCAGTCACAAATATAATACAATATTCGTGACTTTGATTGTAGCTTTTGATGCTGTTGAATTGACTTTAGTTAGAATATTGATCTCAAAGGAAAAGTTACTTAAAATGTTTTATTTTTTAACATAATAAATCTAAAATTTTCAAGGTCATTAACATAGAAGTCTAAATTGCTGCATACATAACAAAACAAACGATTATAACTCACAAGTTTTTGAGTCACAAAAACCTCGTTGTTACAAACTTTTTGCATATTTTACACGTAATGTTTGTAATTTATTCATATTATGTTTCACCGTGGGAGAGCTGGTTTCCACTCAAGTGAGTCGAACCAACATACCATGTAATACTACGTGACCACAAAACACCCGTGTTATTCATTTTTTCGTTTGAGTGAGTAGGGATACTTTGACAGGTTCCGTATTGAAAAAAAAACCTATCCCTTCCCTTCCTTTTTTAATTTAACTGTGCCCCAGGATATTATTATTACGTCGATGCTGAGGAGGACCTGAAATAATATGGTCCGGGTCCTCCTCAGACCAGGGCGCCTGAGACCGGCTGTTGGGGTGGTTTTTAGTGGACACACACCACAAACTCCTGGCTCCTGGTCCCCGAGATCCGAAGGGATTTTCCACCCGTCAAAAAAAAAAGGATATTATTACTCATGGTTCTCTTTTCTTTTGAATTGGATCTTGTTCACATTTTATTGGTTTAAATTTTACATAAACCTTTTTAGTAAAATAGAACCAGCCTAAGGTATTCCTTGTATAACATCAGGTTCTTTCAAAATTTCTTCACCCGTTTCAAAGATTAGCTGGAACAAACACATGTATGGACAGAGAGACAACTTTTTTTTTGATGTGAATAACTTGTATACTTTACTTTTTATTTTTATTTTTTTATTTTTTTATTTTTTTATTTTTAAAAAAAAAATAAAAAAACTTGTATACTTTCCTGTGCCATTAATGGAGACTATACATTTAACTGCCTGGTTGGTATAGTGGTTTGCGTATGCGACTGCTAATCAAGAGGTTTCGGGTTCAAACCCTGGGTCGGGCCAAAAAGTGTTTTTCGGATTTTCTTAGGAAATTCCTAATAGCTGCCCGGAGTTTGGAAGTTTAGTGGTGATTTATGCCTCGGAGAGCACGTAAAGCCGTCGGTCCCGGTTGTCATGAACATCTATGGCAATCGTTATTGGGAGTCAGTGCCCTCAAATATACTGATAACTAGTTTAATCTTCGAATTTCAGTTCTCCCTTAGGGTTGCGGAGGTCCGATGCCAGTCGCTCCGTGGAAAAACTGAAATTCAGGTAAAACCGGTTGAACTAGTAGCCGACCCCAAATAAACTTGGGAATAAAGGCTAGGAGGATACATTTAAAGTTACAAACATACACTTCAAATTCGTTTATTTGTTTAGATAGTATAATGTTATATCATCAAAGAAAATGATCAACACTTATACATAACAATAAATCATAGTCATAAAACGTGATTTATATCGTCACGAAGCTTTGGATTTAAAGAAAAATACTGAAATTGATGCCATTAGCTCTTATTTTGCGGTTGTTTGATAACAGATGATTTACCTATTAGAGTTATTTTACTACAGAAGTGATTTGTTTTTTCTTCAGTTTTGTAATATCTTTTGTTTGATTAAAACTGATTGACTGACAGACAACGCACAGCCGAAGCTACTGGACGCAGGAAACTGGAATTTGGGATGAGTGTTCTTTGAGGAGCGTTGGCGAACACTAAGAGAGGATTTTGGAAAATTTTAAAATCTTCTCAGTATGAAAATCAATCAAGAATTACCCCGGTTTCGCCTACAACACACAACAAGCTGGTGTATATACTATACATAACTACTACCTATATATTGTTTAACAACGCATCATATGAGTACCTACATTATTTATAAAACCTACTCTTAACAAAAAAAATATACTTTTAATTTTAAAACTTTATAATTATTTTTATCCAATCACAAATTCTGGATATTAGATTTGCATCACTTGAAATATAATATGTAGTCATTGTATTTTTTCGTATCGATCATGCACATCTGTAAGCTGTTCATGAATACATTTTTAACATTTTTGAATATCTTTTTGTTGGTCCAGTCAAATTAGGGTTTCACCTTAGGATGGGAGATAATAAGCTGCAAAAATAGTCTCAAAAGTCTCATAAAATCTAACACAGTAACAAAAATCAATATTTCGTAATTATTTTTGTTCACGACACTTATTGCGAATGCGGTGGGATAACCCACATTATGGCGGCCTATGCTATACCTACCTATACTTAGTATCTTTGGGCCTCCGATTTCGCACTCACCTACGAAACAACGTAGCACAAATGTTGTCTTTTTAGGTTAGTCTTTTAGGTTGACCCTGATAGGGCCGGCCCATTCTTGCTGAATCCAGCGTGACTATAATACCTTGAAAATATTATTTTTATAGTATAATAAAAAGCCAAATGAGTAGACAGCTCACCTTTTGGGTAGTACCTAACCCCGTTCATGAATAAGTGTCTTTAAAAAAATCAGAACTACGCAACTACGTACACAATGTAATTTACTGCAAAATACTTTAATGTTTTAACCTTATTATAATTTTTTGACTATATCTATTGTCATCTATATCTAGAGTTTTACCCAAACCCATTTTTACTGGAAAACTAGATAAAATAAATAAACTATTTAAAAATAACTAACTTTGGTTTCTTCGATTCCGTTATAAAAAATGCTAATAAGCGTGTTCAATGAATATTTAAAACATTACAAAAGTCCTTGGCTTCTAATAAATTCATCAGAATGTTTTTTTTTTTTCACGGAAGTTCCTATAAAAGGTATAGTAGTATACGAAGAGCAGATTCTGATTTTAACTATAAATAATAAGCAATCTATTATATTTAATAACTACTAAAAAAGTAACTAGCTTAAATATTAGTAAAACTTTATCGACTGCCAAAACTTGTTTTATAGTTCCTATAGTCTCGTTAGGGTTCCGAGGTTTGACTCGGATTCCTTATAGACTCGTCATGTCCGTCTGTCCGTCCGTCCTCGACATACCGTCCAAACGGTAAGTGCTAGAAAGATGAAACTTTGCATGAATATGTGTTGTAATTACGTCGACAAAGTGCTACAATAAAATTATGAAATTTATTTTTATTTAGGATACATCCCCTACACGTAAAGTGGGGATGATTTTTTTTCTTGCAGCTACCCCATCGTGTGGGGTATCATTAGATAGGATTTTTTTTAAAGTAGAAAGTTTCTAAGACGAATTTTTGATTTAGGTGTCCGTTTGCGAGAAATTCCACTTTAAAGGGCAATTTTTTGTAAAAACAGCTCCCCCTCCCTATAAAAGCTAAATGGCTGGCTGAAAAAATCTGGAAAATTTCGTGATTGTTTTCCATATAATGAACTATAAAGGAAAACTATAGAGGATTAGATGACTTTATTAGTTCAGGAGTACTTCCCAGTTGTCTAGTACCCGCAGTACAAACCGCTCCTTAGTTTGTTGCTGTTTGTCTGGTGTTGTGTCAGATGTCCGAAATATTTATTTAGTATTAGATGACCCAGCGCACTTGGTACCGCCCAATTTTGAAATCCCAGAACTTGATTGTAGTGCCACCTACCGGGTCAAATTGCAAATCTAAACCATTCTCGAAACCACTTGAACACACACAAAAAATTTCGTCAAAATCGGTAGAGCAGTTTAGAAGGAGTTCAATTATACGGTTTACTGCACGGTTGGCTTAGTGGTTTAAGTGGTCGCCACGCCGCCCCGCCGCTTTGTGCTGTGCCAAGTGTCGTGGGTTCAAATACCACGTGGGATAAAATTTTGAGTGATTCACAAATTGTTCTTCTGTGTTCGTTTCATATGTTTGTAAAGTCCCCCGCGACCCAGGATTCCTAATGCGGGTGTTGACTTTTAAAAAAGAAAGAAGGAAAGAAAAAATTACAAAAACATGAACAGAAGATTTATATAGACAACTAGTTTTCGCCCCCGGGTTAGTCATCTTAGGCCAAATTAGGTGAATATCTCGGAAAATCGACATGCCCCGTATATTACCACATAAAAACTTGTATTTTGGCAGTTTTAAAGTCAGGGGTCAAAGGTCACCAAAAACATTTTGTTATTTTTTTGCAAATATCTCGTTTTCTATGGGTTTTACGCTATTTGTATTACTTATCAATATTGTAGAGAATTAAATTCTCTACAACTTTTGTACTATACATAAAAAATAAGAATTTTCTTCTATATTTATATAGAAAGTCCAGTCATTAGTATTATTAGATTAGAATTTAAATACAATTTAAGTATTTTCCTCAACAATTTCTTAATTACATGGCCAGAGAAGTGTTATAACATAAATTTACACTTAATTAAAAACAGATATAAAACCAAAAACAAAAATTTAAACTAAAAGTTAATAAAAAATGATAATTATATATTTAGCAATAAATTGTAACCTAAAATATATAATATTACGAGTTTTTGATCGAGACCACCAGTCTACTCTATCTCGAAAACAGTTCAGGGTATAACATTTTTTTTATACCTTGATACCTGACCTGAACTTTAATCACAAAAGTTGTAGAGAATTTAATTCTCTGCAATATTGATTAGAATACAAATAGCGTAAAACCCATAGAAAACGAGATATTTGCAAAAAATATACAAAAAACGATTTTGGTGACTTTTGACCCCTGACCTTAAATCTTGCGACCATCCAATTATATGTGAATTTAGAGAATTTTAGGATGCCAAAATACAAGTTTTTACGTGGTAATATACTGGGTATGTCGATTTTCCGAGGTCAAAACCCTATAATGACTGGACTAGCGTGTATGTCGGTTATCGCGGTAAAAAGTAGCCTATGACCTTTCTGAGACCTTAGACTATCTGGGTATAATTTCATTTTAATCGGTGCAGTGGCTTTTGAGTTTATCACGAACAGACAGACTGCCAGACGGACGCGACGAAGGACTTTAATTTATAATATAGTAAAGATCTACCTAAATAAAATTTAAGTTTCTGTTTTACTTTCAAATCAAGAACATAAACATACTCTATGTATAAAAGTTCACTACAATAAAAAAAAAATGTTTAAAAAAAAGTTTTGTTTGTCTGTTTGCCTATGTGCCTGTCCGTCTGTCTATCTTTCTGTCTGTTTGTTCCGGCTGATCTACAGATCAAGTTAAAATATGAGATCAACTTAAAAATTTAAAAATAAGATTTTAACAGGACTCCTACCGGCGGATACATAATGATGCAAGGAGTAAAATAAGCTACTTTTTTTAGGTAACTTCTCCCTGCGGCGTTAACAATAGCGGGTAACACCGCGGGACTCAGCTAGTAACAAAAAAAACAGAGCAATTTTATATACACCGTCTGAAACCTTAGAGATGTTTTTGAAGTTAATGACTTCTGTTCTTTTTGTTCTGTGGTTTTTTGTTGTTTGTTTTTTGAAATAATTTGTTGTCCTTGGTTTTAAACAATTCTACACGAAATATTGTTAGATGTATTCATTAATAGATTAGTGTTTATACATAAAGTTAACAAAAATTTGAATCCATACAAAAATAACACATTAAAGTTTCGAAAAATGCTATTCGGGAAAATCTCTGGTGGAGGCCCAAGGCCTACCGTGGTGGAAGGAACGATTTGGAACTGAGCGCTGGGCACGCCGTTATTACGGCGATAAAACCCTTTATGCAGGATTGGCTCGAGAGGCATCACAGAACCGTCTAACATGATTGGAGCCATCATACAGGGTGAGAATCTCTTTCTGTGAACAAGTTATGTTTGCAAGGGTGACGGTGGAGCAGGACCGGGAGAGACGCCCGGTCCTGGAACGGGCCAGGTACCGCAGTCGACTCAGGCGCCAGAGATCTCAAAATGATCTCCGTCCTTCATAAGCGCAGGCCTAGGGGTAACAGGTGAGGCTTCTGTCATCCCAGCAGAAGCAGACCGGGATGGTAACGTGAGCACTACAGACCGCGCGCGCCCATTGTTTGGCAGAGGGGTAATATCAGCGTTCCTGCACAGTAAGGAGCCATCTACTCATACAAAGCGAAGGTGGCCCCCGAGGTATGTCGGGGTTCGAAGAATATCTTTCCGAATTTACATTTAGTGCCTGATACAGCGTGCGGTTTAGTTCAGTTCGAGCAACGTAACAAGTAACAAAACCCCCAGCATGTGGCCTCCGGGGATTTCCACACGGTAAGAAAAAAAGGAAACCCCTTTATCATTTAATATTCCTCAAATCACGAATGTGCATGTTATTTATAACTTAGTAAGTTTATTATATAAAAAGCGGCTAGGTAAAGTCACATATCTACACTAGTAAAGCTTGATCTGTCTTGGTACAGATAATTTATATCCAGGCAGTCTATCTAAACGTACAATGATAATTTAGATCGAATTTTCACACTCCAAAATACATCCAAATACCAAATTTCAGCGAAATCGTTAGAGCCGTTTCCGAAACGAATAAATATACAAGAATTTCTCGTTTATAAATATTAGATACAGTTTCTTGATAATTTAGATTTTACGTAAATGACGTTCGCGACATCATGACATGACGTGACGTGACGTCCGTAAAATTCACATTTTCTGAATATGGTCAGAAGAAAAAAAAACGAGATTTAATCTATTTACTTTCGGTAGCTTGAACTTTACAATGAATCACTTTGCCCTATTATCTTTTCTTGTAAGTAACTAGCTGAGTCCCGCGACTTTATGCACGGTTATTGTTGTAAATAGTAAGTAAAGCAGACGCTAGGCAAAAAAAAAAATGCTTAAGTTACCAATTATGTCATCAGCCATCCGATAGATATATTATATTACCCGGACCAGACAAACCGAAAGATAAAAAAAATGCATTTTAATTGAAAGTTGAAAATATATTCTTACATATGCATTTAGTAAAAAAACTTTTGATATTAGGGCCACCGCAGACTAGCTACTTTTAGCATCGGCGATCGGCGATTTGGCGACTGCATCGATGCTGCATCGCGTTTTAGCGACTTCCTGCGTTCGATTGCGGTATCCGAAACGCGCGTTTTAGCGACTGCTCAGATGCCAAGTCGCTGCTACCGGCATCCGAAATAGTGCGGAGAGTAGCGTTCAGCTGCTGTGTCGCGCTTCTAAAAAGCGACTCGATCGCCGCGTTTGGCGTTTGAAGTGTGCGGTGTGGAGCGTTCGGTCGCCGTATTTAGCTTCTAAAAAGCGACTAATTGCCGATCGCCGATGCTAAAAGTAGCTACTCTGCGGTGGCCCTAAATAGCAAGTAACGCCGACGCGAAATTGCATAAGTTACTAACAATATCATCAGCTATCCGATAGATATATATTACCCGGACCAGACAGACCGAAAGATTAAAAAAATGCATTATAATTGAAAGTTGAAAATATATTCTTTCATATGCATTTAGTAAAAAAAATGTTCTTTTGATATTACATAGAAACGCTTCAACGCTTTTATTGCGATTGCAATTATTACTCGACTGCTTCGGTTACGCACTGGTAGCGAAGGCGACTGCTGTGCTTGTCTCGGGTTCGGTTCCCTTGTGAAATTATTGTTATCCGCGAATATTTGTTTCTGAAGCAGGCACCACACTTCGTTATTCGCTATTCGTTATTTGTCTACGCCGTATTCGCCCGAATATTTGTTATGCGCGCAAACAACTAACACGCCACCACACTTCGTACTGGTATATCAAATAAGGCAAATATGTGTGTTGTAGAGATGTGTCATTGTCATTTTTATGGTGAACAAAACGAAACCATACGAACGAACGAAACATATTCTTTTAATTTCCTTTTTATTTTATTAAATTCACAGAAACAATACTTAAATGAAGTCTAATTATTTTGATCATAATTATAATAAACTAATTTAATCGTTTAATCGATTTATTCTATTTCAAAAACTGTTTTATAGTCTATGGTTGTTAGTTATGCACAGGGCATTGTCATTTTTAATGGTCAATGAACGAACGAAACATATTATTTTAATTTCCTTTTTATTTTATTAAATTGACAGAAACAATACTTAAATGAAGTCAAATTATTTTGATCATATGATAGGTTATTTTAATCGTTTAATTGATTTATCTATTTCAAAAACTGTTTTATAGTCTATGGTTGTTAGTTATGCACAGGGCACTTCACTACCCGTCCGAAGTGTGGGCAGTCGATGCGTGTATTCGCCTTATTCGTGTCCTTTGAAGTGTGTCAAAAAACGACGTATATGCGATTCGCTATTCGATGCGTACGAATAAAGCGAATATTGGCGAATATACTCTCCACACTTCGCCGTATGCTCGCGAATAACCCGCATAACGAATAGCGAATAGCGAAGTGTGGTGCCTGCTTTAGTTTGGATGTTTTCTATGTATATTAAGCATGTATTTTACAAAAAAAAAAGTATGTTTATGTATTTATATCAGTTGTCTAGTACCCATAATATAAGCTCTGCTTAGTTTGAGACTAAATAGCGTTGTGTGTAAATAATGTTACGATTTATATTCAATCACTCCCAAGTAAACATGTTTGCAATAACATGTCGCATAAAATTTGTGCGTCTTAATTTACATTTATTCAAATTTATGTCAATTTGTTGTTTAAAACCCACTGTTAGATGTTTTTAGAACGCCTATGATTCTACATAGCAGCATTGTGTATGTTATATTTCACAATATATTATTATGAATTACAATTACAATATAATTTGTATCTCTTAATGAAGGTCAGGGGTCAAGGTCATCTATACGGGTCATGCAGGTCTAAATCAAGGTCGATGCGTTGGATTGAGTGATATATTTGATTGGTGACTGATATACATGTAGATGTTAAAAATTTCCGAGTTATATTGCATGGATTAAGTATGGAGCCAACAAACGGAATATGTAAACATCTAAAGTAGTTTAAGATTTTGGTTTAGCGTTTAAGGTACTATATAATTATCATTAGTAAACTATAATTCTTCAAAACTCATTGCACCGTCAACTACTGTCTTTCCAAAACATCTGAATCGATCCTACGGTTGCTTAGAAGAGATTGCTTTTAGCAATAAGGCCGCCCTTTGTACATTAAATGTAAATAATTTCTGTTCTATATTGTGAATCTATGACACGGTGTGCAAATAAAGAGTTTTCTATCTATCTATCTATTATAGATAGATAGATAGATAGCTATCTATCTATCTATCTATCTATCTATCTATCTATCTATTATGTGTACCTACTGTATGAGCTTTCCAAGTGGTTTTAATTCCATCGTGTTTTTTATGATCGACTGTTATATCTGGACGGTTATGAGAGATTTTATGTGATATGATTTTATAATTATTATACTACTTGTATAGTATTCTTAATAATAATTTTAATCCACCCATGAAGTAAATATCATTACATCAAAAGTAAGCAGAATGATTTAGTATTACTGATATTATTATACTCAATATATCACTATAATAATAATAATATAATAATCTTTATTGGTATAGACATTATCAAAATACATTGGAACCCTGCTTCCTGTGGTAGGTTGGTAGGTAACAACCTGTGTTACAGGAGACAGTGTCTTCACCCGTTTTATTACATGTACTATCTATACAATTAAAATACGGTTAAGAATGTGTGTGTGTGTGTGTGTGTGTGTTTAGTGTTAATGTGTGTGGTCATTGTAAAAAGGTTTCGGTTTGTGTGTAGTCTAGTGTAAGTAGCCATGTTTTCACCTTTATTTTAACTATCACTGATAACGTAAATAAGTATAACAATTATAAAAACAAAAATGAGCTCAAGGAATTTTCCAGAGATCAGAGAAACGAGAAGGAATTTTATAATATAACCGAAATTTTGAAGTTAAAGTAGAAAATTTACAAATTGTAAATAATTGACTCAGATTAGTATTATAGGCTATATCTACCTCACTATAATTATTTAGAAATCTCACAATTAAGAATTTTGTCTATTTTTAGTTACAAGGGAAACAAAATAGAAGTTAGTAGAAGTAACGATGTGCCTTTCATTCCGGAAATATACAATTACTAATATGAAATCATTCCGTTTGAAGGAGTAATAATTATGTTTACTTGGCATTGTAGATACTTAGGGGCCCTTAGGCTACGTAATACGATATAGGGTAGAAAGGAGGGTTTCATTTTGTCTTAGAAAGTTTCGGAGAGGGTCTTGATAGTTATTACGTAAGATGGTAAATAGGCAAAGTTAAAAGTAGTGATTAAATAGAAATGCTTAAAATGATTCCATTCTATATGATAAGAAACTTTGCTAAAATAGATACTAAAGTACATATTAAAACTAGCTAAATGTATATTTTTTTTTTCCTTTAGATACTTACCTGATAAATATTAAACAGGGAAGAGGAAGGAGAGAGGTCCCCCTATATTTATTACATAACATATTTCAAGCCTTTTAACATCAAAGTTTTTATAATTTAACATGAAATATCTTGGATTGAATTCGAATACTTAACTACAAATAAATATTATTAGTTGTCGATGCAGAATGTAATACTCACATAAATTATGAAAGTCAAGTTTACTTTCGCGTTGGCGTTCGCACGTAAAGTCCAGCGTTCAAGATGTTACTGGATTAATTCCATTATGCCTTATACCGCTAGTACGGCAGCTAGCACAATCTACGTACAATATGTACTAATTTGACTGCTATGACGAGTGCCCGGGAGTGGCGTGATCTCAGTGTGATGCGACCACAATCAACCGGCGATCACGAGATAGATGATTCTTTGTGCCTTGTATACAATAAAAGAGGTGATAGTTCGCGAACACACGTTTTCATACACCCGAATGCATTATATTTATAACAGTTCGTTATCGGAACGACTTTACTGCGACCGACACTTTGCCTGATAATGATAAATTTAATTGGCATTTAAGAAATTAAATATTTTTCTAATATCCAGTATTAAAATTTCATTAGAATAATTTATTAATTATAACCAAATTATATGTATTACAATATTGTCAAAACATGAGTAAGTACATTTATTGTTTAGGCCTACAAACTATATATAAGTCATAGGTAATATTAGTTAATTTCCATAAATTATATTACATTATTGCTCATGTAAATTCGAGAAAAATATTCCAAGTACGTTATTGTTTCAGTGGTTATTTATGTACAAATATATAATTTTTGTAAATGATGTATGTTGTTGTTTTCTATGTATAATACGTATGAATTTATAAAACAGGATGTTTTCAAAATCGCTACTGATTTCGGGATGGTAGGAATAAAATTTTGCCTCACCCAGAAATAAACTCCACTTCTCGAGTTCCCTGGGGCTGAAGACACAAAGTTAGCGGACACATTTAGCGACAAGCTGCAAGGCATATTCACAGCCACAGATAATATCAAAATCGCCAGGCCAACAAAGTGCGCAGAGTTTTGCATTTTAGTGACGGCCTAGGATGTCCGCATTGTAATGAAAGAGAAGACGGAGAGCAACTAAGTAAACATCAGCGCTTGCGCGACGCCGAAAGAATGTTCATCGGTTTCGTGAACGCCAGAGTTACAGTTCTTTCTGCGAGACCGATGAGGTGCTTCAAGTGCTTAGCCGCGAGATACACTCGCACGGTTGACCGGGGCATAAGGCTGCGGAATGCTCTCTAGACCCTTACTGACGGCAAGTACAGTAGGTAAAAAATTGCCAATCACCAGTTGGGACGGAGGGGCTTCAAGCCTTCCCGCGCTTCTTGGCATACATCGGGAGCTAGCCCGTTGTTCCTCCGAGGTTGTTCGAACGTCGGAGTACACCCTTTTTAAACAATAAGAATTATCAAAATCGGACTACTATGTAAAAAATTATGAGTGGTCATACATAAAAAATATCCGCTGATTTGAGAATATCCTCCGCATTTTTAAACGAGGAACAAAATCCTCGTTTATAAATTAAGTTTATTTATGAATGAAAGTATTGTTACAAAATAGTTATAGTGGTTTGAAGTAATTAACTGATTGGTGCAGTACAGTGCATGTTGCTGATAATGACAAAGGAGCATTGTCGAGCATTCCCAAATTAAACACGTAAGTTAGATTATCTACACCAAAATTATAAATTCGATTCGTCTGTCTGTTTGATGCGCGTTTATAGCTAAACCAGTATACTAAAGGAAGGACATAGGCTCCACCCGCATTATACTAGTTAAAATATTTTAGTGAAGTAAAAAAGAAAATTGAATACACTAAAAGTAGTTCCATTGTGGAACTCTTGAATGGAACTTGTGCTCTTGAATTGAAAATATTATTTGTTAAAGAGATCTGTATAACGTAAACACAAGTTTAACGACCTTCTTTGTGCAAGTAGTAAATTGTATGAATATGTACCAGAAGTATTATAAATTAAATTCATATTTTTTATTATATATTAACAACAGCACAGACCTTCTTACTGCTTACACTCGTATACCCATGTGTCAAAAAAATTATATTCTGAAGTTTTTTTATAATCTCAGTTTTTTAACTAGACGCAAATACAAGCATTAATAAAAGACGCAAATTTACCACAACTTGACATTCTACAAACATAAACGTTTATAGAAAATTAATGAAATGATCGTATTGACGTCATATTAACGTTAAGGGATCAAAAAATTATAGGAGAGCGAAAAGATTTAAGCGATTGTAGAAAAATCTTGTGAATATAATGTAAAATTGTAATTTGGATAGGATCTTGAGATAGTACAGTATGTGCTTGCCGAAGTTACAAAAGTTTGGGACATAAATCGTCCTTATTCCTAGCCTTTATTCCTAAGTTTATTTGGAGTCGACTACTAGTTCAACCGGCTTTTCCTGAATTTCAGTTATTCTGCAGAGCGACTGGCATCGGACCTCCGCAACCTTTCTCCCGCAATTTCAGTTCTCCCTTGGGAGAACTGAAATTCTGAGATTGAACTAGTTGTCAGTATATTTGAGGGCGCTGACTTCCCAATAACGATTGCCATAGATGTTCATGACAACCGGGACCAACGGCGGCTCTCCGAGGCACGGGCGTAAATCACAATCCAAAAACACTTTTTTGGCCCGACCCGGGATTTAAACCCCTTGATTAGCAGTCGCATACGCTAACCACTAGACCAACGAGACAGTTATCATAAATCATCATTCATCATAAATAATTCATATTTAAAATTTCATAACCATTCATTACATATTGCTAGCGGTACAAGATCTGCCAATTTCCTCTAGAATCGAGACAAAAGGGGAAAAAAACTTAAATTCTTGAGTAAGGAAATATGCAATTTTTGCAGTAACCGACAACGTCAAAATTTTTCAAGTCGAAATTTAATGAACGAAAGCGTGTGATAAGTGTCGTGGGTTCAAATCCCACGTAGAAGAACACCTTGTGTGATTCACAATTTGTGGCTCTGAGTCAGGGTGTTCTTTGTGTCTGTTTTATGTATATTTGTAAAGTCCCCCACGACGCAGGAAAATTGTATTCCTAATGCGGGAGTTGTCTTTTTACAGAAAAAAATAAATCAAAACAAACTTATGTAGTCCTCTGGTTACAACGGTTGAAATAGAAATGTTTTATTTCTCTTACTATCCTGTGAAGGTAGGGGTATTGTGTCTCTCCAACACTAAGGGAGGATCCGTCGACCAGGCGAGGTGATCTTCAATTTCGGCCCACGGTGCAATTCTAGTTGTTCTGATCATCATCAGTGAGTGAATCAGTCCCTTCCTATCTACGCTTAGCAAGAAAAAGCTATACAAATATTATAATGTGCTTTGCACTTAATTTTCGATATGAAAACATTAAAAAATACACAATGTCACCTTTATATAAAACTATGAACTCATTTGTCTGCATCGGAAAATGTATGTATTACTTCTTAATCTATTTATTCTATTCATTCTATGATGTACGCATGATTTTTGCTGTAAACGGGACTTATTTGCGATAAAATTAAAAAGGTTGCGATACCTTCTACTTTCCGACGTTTCGAACGGGTTATACCGCTCATGGTCACGGGTAGTAGTAGCCATGAGTATGTGTAAAAGTCCCAAAAGTCTAAAAACAGTTTTATTCCCATGTCTACGAAATGTCTAATAACAGAGTTTTACATTATCATACACGTCCGTGTGGTGACGGATTAAGAATACAGAGTGTCACCACCCCTATTCATCCCACGTGGGTGTTTTAAAAGGCGACTTAGGGATAAACTACACAAGACAACATCAATGCAAAGAGAAACAAAACTTGAAATCAACCCTATACCAAACCGTCTGGCCAGCGTGGTATAGTAGGCCAATACCTCCTTTTCAAGGAGAGGCCTATGTCCAGCAGTGGACTGTTAAAGGCTGGGGATGATGATAATGATGACATTATCATATGACTTCTTAGTTTTTATAGGAAACAAATTTGTTTCATCTATATTACATCACGCTAGGGGCAATTTATGACGCAAACAGGGCTGCATGAGTTAGCTAGTGAAGATATAAAATGATAAATAAAAAATCATAGTTATTTACTTCTAATAATATTCGAACCAAAAAAAAACAAGCTAAAACGTATCCTAACCTTAAAACAAATTCCGAATTTATTGTCCTTGACCTACTTAATTAAAAAAATAACTAATATTTTACCCATAAACTAATAAGAACCTAACACATCTTACTATATAATAAAAAATAAAACTTACCGTTTTTTTTATAAACTTGCCCCTGTGTGTAAAGATCACTAATAATTTGCACAAGACAGATGTTAATTATTTAAGAAGCGCTGGAGAAGACTGTCCGCTGAATTTCCCAACGGGTAAATATATACAAAACTTATTTTGTTTTAATGTGTTGCGATCGCGAAACGATAACCGCGTACGCACCGATCACCTTGACGTCACGCATGAACCAAGGGTCAGAACCCACAAGCCTGCGTTTTACGTTTGTAGTAGTAGTTTTGTCTTTTTTCATACTATAATATAATGTGTGATGTTTAGTTATTAGACATTTAATTACATGCAGTTACTTATTCCACCGATGACAATTGAAAATCTGTTACATTACTAAAGTAACTTTAGTTAATGCATTCATAAAATGTTTGACGGATAAAGAATACAGAGTGTCACCGCCCCTATTCATCCTGCGGGTGTCGTAAAAGCCTATTACGGGATAAACTAGCCAAGATAAAATCAATGCGTTGAGAGGGAAAACTTGAAACCAACCCTACATCAACCCGTCTGGCCAGCGTGGTATAGTAGGCTTAAAGCTCCTTTCTGAGGAGAGGCCCATGTCCAGCAGTGGACTGTTGAAGGCTGTAATGATGATGATGATGATGATGAAAATGTTTAATGACTGTACACATAAAATTAAATAATGTATATTTTGAATGTTGGTGAATAAATAAATTATGAATCTGTTATTTTTTATATAAGGGAATAAACATATTATACATCTAAATATATTTAAATTCTCTATACATATATTTATCACCTGACTGCTCTTAGAGAAGTGGACCAACCAGAAAGAAATTTTGTGTGTAATTTCAAAGGTTTCAATAACTTTACCTGATGGTTTCAAACACACAATTAAACCCACTACATGGTGTTACTGATTGTATGTCAACATAAACTAATAACTAAACACAACAGCTGTTATTAATTTTAAGGCAGTTGGTTCTCCGAATCAACTAATAATATAAACATGGAAAAAACAAATCATCTCAGCCAAAAGACGTCCACTGCTGGTCATAGGCCTCCCACAAATTTCTTCACAGCCACCGGTCCTGTACTGTCCGCATCCAATGGCTTCCAGCGATCTTCAACAGGTCCTCGGACCACCTTATGGGAGGCCTACCACCGCTGCCAAGTCGTTGTTTGTGGTACCCGAATTGTTGTGATAGAATCAATTAAAACTAATGCTTGGTTGTATTGTAACGAACGAGAGTTTCTTATGGGTACTGTCTTGTATACGGAACAGCAGCCATGAAAAAGAATGAGTATTAGCGATACAAAAAAACTTCACTGCTAATAACTTATTGCTGAATGGAAAGAAAACCAAATGCCTTAGATTTTCTTTGCCAAATGTTAAAAGCAGTAATTGGTAGACAAAACACTAGACGCAAAATTACAATGGTCCTCATGTAAAATCACTAGCTCAGCGGAATATGCTGTTAGAAAAGTTCCGCAACTTATGGATGTGGAAACCGCATGATTAGTTTATTTTAGTTACTTTCATAGCATCATGTCATACGGCATCTTGCTTTGAGGACGTGCTGCAGAAATAGAGCCAATTTTTATTCTTCATAAAAGAGCCATTAGAGCTATATTTAGTCTCCACAGTCGCGATTTTGTAAGAAGCCTTTTTAAGGAGATCAATATCATGACAGCTCCTTGTCAGTACATCTATGAAAACATAATGTATGTTCGAAAAAAATTACATCTCTTCAATCAAAGATGTGATAGACGTGGGTATAATACTAGGAATAAAGATAAATTAATTCAACCACGTTTTAGACTCTCAAAAGTGCACACATCTTTTATGGGGTACTGTATTGAATTTTATAATAAAATACCTCAAAACATACTATATTTAACAGAGAAAGGATTTAAAAATGTTGTAAAACGCACACTATGTAAGCAAAACTTATTACAATTTAGAGGATTACATTGACGACAAGAATGCTTGGCTTAATGCTGGTCCTGCTCCACAGCCACATGAATAATTCTCAAATAATTTAGAAGTTAGTTTGTATTTTTGACATATGTTAATTTTATCTTAATGATTAACATTCTTATAATTTTCTTTTGACATTGGATAAGCATTTTATTTCTGACACGTAAGTAGTATTTTTATAAATGGCTTTATTATTGTATAACTGCGAACATTTTGAATTGTACATATGAGCACTTTGTAGTCACTAGTAGCATAAGTTTGTTTATTGATTGGCGGTTGTGAGTATGTCATGCTCGCTCAAAAGTCCTGCTGGCGGTGGCGTATGAGAAACTCCGAGCATAGCCCTCTTCTCCATAGCACAATGAGCAACCTTGAACTTGTGGACTTGAAAATTAATAATTTACATAGGCATATGCAAATTAAATTTAAATATATTTTTTGACTTGTTAAATACTGAAATTCAATTTTATACAAAGGTTTGGTGAAAATATAAGCACAATGTTCATCTACTACTGATCTACTTTAAGTCTATATCGTTCTCTTCATACTTTTCTTTTCATCAACAACACATAACGTCCCACTGCTTGGCTCAGGTGTCCTATCAGTTTCTCAGGAGGCAGTCCTACAGCCTGGCCTGGCCACTACAGGAGTCTCCCTGGTGGTTGGACGCATTGAGGCGCTAGGCTTACGGGTAGCCCTGGGCAAGGCGAAGCCCCGTTTGCTCAGGGGGCCCCGTCATTGTCCACCCACGGGCGCCTCCACCAGATGAAGTATCTGGGCCTGATCCCTGACGGTAGATGGCTTTTCGACGAGCACTTCCGATAGCTTGCTCCAAGGCTGGTCGACACTCTGTCCTAGGGATACTTTCGCCAAATTTGCCACTGCTGTACACGTTGGTTGTAGTGACAGTTGTTATACTGCGAAGACGTAATTTTGCAGAAGAAGGCGGCAGAGAAAGCCCGGGAGGGACGACCTCCACTCGGATCCAATCCGTCGCCGACGAACCGACGTACATCTGCGCCTCATGCCACCCTGAGTGTAGCCGAGGATGGACGGGACGGAGAGACACAAAGAACACCAAGATTCAGAACAACAATTTGTGGAACACACAAAGTTGTACACAAAGGCAGACTTTGATGGGCCTAAATATATATAAAAAAATACGTCATTCATTTTTCTTCGTTATATGGACTATCTAACACAAAAACTTTTATTATTTTATTTTAGAATTGTAGTAGGTACCTGAGATAAGCGCTAACAAACAAACTCTTTAGCTTTAAACATATTAACAAGTATACTCGTAGATATAGTAGAGTTTTTATGCCGCCGAGTTTTATCTTTTTAAAAAAATATTCAGACAAAAACATATTTCCTGTTCAATCACTTTACTTAACGTATTTAAAGCAGTCATACCACCACAAAATCGACTAGTATTGAAAGGACAAAATCTTACAAAAAGGCAATTTTCAGAAAGCAATGATTATAAACGTTATGTATAAGTTATTACCGGATTGGTGGGTTCTGCTGATTACCGTGAATACAAAAACTGTAATCAGTGTAGGTAGTAGAGCCACGCTGATTTCAGCACGAATGGGCCGGCTCGACCGGGGCAGTACTACCCTCACACAGAAGACAATCCCATCAATGACAGCATTCTTGCTGTCGTATTTCGTTGGTGAGTGTGACACCGGCGGAGGCCCAATCATTCTGCATCCCTCACAATGAGGATGGCGACCCCTACTTTTGGATTCTACTCATGCTTACCATCAGGCAGAGTAGAGTCACTTTGGTAGGCTTACATAAAAAAAAATACTGACTGACAAATTGCACAGAATTTGAACTAATTTTATTTATTTCCTTTTATTAGTTAGGTGTGTTCGCTCCCTATTAGACTGACAATGACTTCAATTAAGTGATGAGTAACATGAATTGCCGCCCCTTAAACGTGCTTCTTGGTGAAATCATTTGCAGTATAAATTATTTTTATAATTCTGGTAACCATTTTCACACTTAAATGACCTATGAATTTTGTCCTTTATTGTTGTATGTATCTGTATGTATAAGCTCCTGAGCGATACATACAACAATCATCATCATCATCATCATCAACAGCCTTGAACAGTCCACTGCTGGACATAGGCCTCTCCTTATAAAGGAGGTTACATACAACAATAACTAAAATAAACAATTCAAAATGTGCGCCATTGAATGGTTCCTCACTGTAATTATCTCTGCCAAGAGACGACCGTTGCTGACGTTCATTGATAGAGGATATTTCGTTTATGCGCCAAAGCAGTATTGACAAAAATGACTCAATGATCGCAATGTCAACAAAGCTTCATAAATAACATTGATAGCAACTCTACGCCGCTTCACTGACTCTTTGTACTAATTCTACCTCAAAACTTGTAAACAAACATGTAAACTTCGTCAATAGTAATTCAGACCGAAAACAATTCTTTCCAATGCAGAAATTTTCCACATAATAATATATCGTACCCAATTCGAGCACGGAATTCCCTGTTTTTTCTATGAATGTATGAAGGTAGAATTCCTAATTGAAGCAGAGAGCACTATTTCAACACCACCTTATGTAAACTGTTTGCTATACTAGATAATAAATTATTATAATTCTTTAATGTGTCGCATTATTTATCTCGTCATTTCTGCACTCACACGATTGGAAAGCAGGTGAAACATAGCATCAGCCTCGTGTATAGTGCAAGGATTTTGTTTATAATTTTAGAAAGAGCATTCAAGATTAGTTATTGTGTAATTTATGTAAATTAATTGATAATCGATAAACTATTTTTCTTGGTACACTATAAGCTCTAACTCGTGTTGTGTGTTATGTTGGTTTTCGCAGTAAACGTTAGCCCATGACCTTCCTTAAGAATCAAACTATCTCCATGTTAAATTTCATTAAAATCGGTACAGTGTTTTATCCGCGAAAGCGTAACGTACAAATAAACAGAATTACTTTCGAATTTAAAATATTAATACTTTTAGTAGATACAAAGTATAATTTCAAATATAATATTAGTAAGGAAACGCTTCCGTTATAGAACTTATCTAGTCGCTTAAATAATAATATAACATATTAATAAATTTATTTATTCAGACAAAGTCCATAGTGTTAGTATACAGATTCTCTTAGCCTAGGTTAGTAATTAGCAATATTTAACATTTAATTCAGCAACGTTCCTATAATGTTTTTAAAGCTTTTTTAAATTTATTTAACTACTAGCATCTGTCTTTGTGTAACATCTTAAAACTGAACCTTATAAATATAATAACTGATATTATGTACTGTAAATGTCATGTCTTATTAATAACTATTCAACTGATGAGTTCAACTAATGATCCACATGACATTTCGCATGAGTCCATAACTTTAAAAATCAGATGTTCTATTAATTTAAAGTCAACAAATTATTAGTGAAACAACATTTTGTATGTAAGAAAATCGTAACGTCAATCTTTCTTTTTTGGTGATGAAAATCGTATTTTTTACCCGACTGGTAGGAAGGTTAAGTTTTCCAACCGTTTCTTGCATGTGTATAGTAATATTTTTATTACCTCATATCTTCAAAACCGCTAAAAGAGTTTGTTTCATTAATCTATCGTTAGATTCGTCCCAATAACCTAAGTGTTCTTTGATAAGTTATCGAAAAAATATTACATGACGACTGTGAGATGCTATTGCTTCTCTGGATAGAATATAAGGTGAAAAATACAATCAAAATTTGTAGTTGGATTTTTCCCTCATTTCCATTGGGATCCTATAATCTGGCCCTGACATGATGATAGTAGGACCACCACAAAATTATACGCTTTTGGATACAAAAATAATTTTCATAATCGGTCTACAATTGACATACATACAATTGATTAATGAAAAAAATACATATTTAGAAACACAGAATCTTCTCCTTTTTTGAAGTTGGCTAAAAATAGAGGTTGGTTATGTAGGTAGGTCTATTCTTAGACCTTCTAAATATTTACAGAAGTCAGTCGAAACCCACACACACACACCTCGTCGAACATAAACGACGAGGTGTGTGTATATCTCGCCTTGAATATTCAGAGAACACTGAATTTTTGGATAACGTGAACTCTGTTTTAGAACTGTATAGAACTTTTGGGGGATAATTAATAAAAACCTGACATAGATAACTTAACGGCATTAAGTCCGCCGATGCATGTATTTGTGCATAAAATAAATAAATATTCTGTCTTTTGTAGTTTTTCTCACGACTAATAAAATCATCATCATCATCAGCAGCCTTAAACAGTCCACTACTGCTCTCCTTTGAAAAGTAACAAAATACTAGAGACACAGTTTAAACAGACAAAGTCTATTTCGGTGATTTTGGTCAATGTGAGGATTTTTTCTCGAAAAATAATCTTCATATTATACATATCACTCGTTAATTTTAGTTTCATAGATTGATTAATAAAATAGAGATTTATCTAATGTCAAAAAATGATGTAATTAGTTTCTCTTTCCAAAACCGTAAATGCTTTTCCGTGCGTTTTAAGGAACAACAATTCACTCACTGAGATAAGATAAGACTTTGTCTTCTGATAATACTAATATTATATAGTCATCATAAATAGCCTTTAACAGTCCACTGCTGGACATAGTCCTCTCCTTTGAAAGGAGGTTTTGGCTTACTATACCACGCTGGCCAGACGGGTTGCTAAAGGATTTGTTTCAAGTTTCCCTTCTCTTGGCAGTGATGCTAGCTGCTTATTTTGTTCCTATAGTATATAAATATTATACAGTAAGGTATTTTAACAATAAAACCATTTGAAAAACTTTACCATTTTAATGTCATTCATGTCATTTGTTATTGGTTAAAAACCATAAATCAAAAGTTGAAGTCGATTTTACTTGTTATAGTAGTGTGTTTGCAAAACTATTTAACATTTTATAGCGCAGTTTTTTTTTATATTACTCATGTATAATGTATTTTTCATCTCATCGCCAATTCGGATGTGTACCATCACCTGTTCGCTTTACACGCATCTGTATCAACTCTTGGGACACAGTCCTCAGGTCATACGCCCAACCAATTTTTGCCATTATATCAATAAATAATCGAGACGTGTTAAAAGTATAACCACCCAATTCAGCAGCTTTATAATCCCAAGGAAATGTGTGATGATAATTATGAAAACCTTCTCCACAGGCAACTAAAGATACTGATTTTGTTTCTACGGGCTGAATATCTTTATCGTATGGTTTCGTTCCCCACATATGGGCAACTGAATTAATTAAAAAAATTGCATGTAGTGATAAAGTCAATCGCAATATAGCAGCAATATAAAATGCTGTCCACTTGTCTTCATTCCACAAAACCGGGATGAAAGTTGGCGCCCAATAGCTTAGCAATAAAACGAATAAATAGTAGTATCTGAAAGAAACGATCCAAACATTAATTATCTTATTGCTTGTTAATTTTTATTTTAATAAATTCATAATTTAATAAATAAGAATTCGAAAATTAATAAGTGTTACTGGACAGTTATAATAAGGTAACAAATTGTCTAGAGTGGAAGGCGCTGACGACTGTAACACAATATATATTAGTACGGTCGTCATCGACAACCTCTTATTACCAAAAGAATTGTCTTGTCCTGTTAAATTTAATTTGTAATAGGAAATAAGAGAAAATTGTAAAACAATGTGATTAAATAAAGATTAAATTAAATTAATTAATTAATTAAAATATCTGTATTTGCAAAATAAAGCTATAATTTAAACACATAACTCGGTTTAAGGTCTCTTTCACATTAGTGCCTGTATCAATTTAGCGTAATATTTAAAAGCTAGTATTACCGGCGGTAGTTCTTGTACCTTTATAGCAACAAACGTAGGTAACGATGCATGACAATGTAGCCTAAGTTACTCCTGATATAATTAGCTATCTGTCAGCTATCCCATTAAAATCGGTCCAGCCGTTCCAGACTTAGAGCGGAAAAAGCAGACAGACAAAATTAAAAATAAGATTCTTTCATGCAAGTACCGTCATATTTTTATACGCATTTAATGAATAACTGTTAGCTTGAAATTAATAACAGACACTTGAATTTTGTGGCATATGATATGATCCTCATTTTCATTATGAGGCACATATGCATGCGAAGCATTCATGCCTTCATAGAAGTATTTTATTTCAGAAAGAATGGCTAACTTAGAAGTAACGACTTCTTCACAATCTAGGGCGGTCAGTTTTGTCAGGTGACTTCTCACAAGGGATTGTATGAACACTTTTGACCTCCAATTCTGCTCGTTCACTGAAAAGAGTACCAGAGGTCTTGTCGTAAAAGTTTGTTGATCTCTCGGTTTAGAATCGACCTACAAAGTGACAGATGGGTTCTCACGTTGTTCCCTCATTAACCCTAGGGTCCTCTCTGAAAGCTTCAATTTCATGCCTTTACGCTGCATTCCACAATCAATAACAATACACATTCCATAATTCTACAAGCAATAAACCTTCTCCGAAGATCTGAACCACATTTTCATTATTGTTGACGCATATAAATTAACAATACAAGCAAGTTAACTTTATAAAATCTTTAAAAAAAATTTTTTCATAAATTGATTTTTTTTTATACATTTAATTGTTACTTACTTCTTATGCATGCGTAATAACTTATCCGCCTTGATATCGCTGAGTTCAATGTCTTGTCCTTTTGCTCTGACTTCGGGGTTTTTCTTCATGAGCAACCAACCAATATGTGAGAAGAAAAACCCTCGCATGGAGTTGTGTGGATCGGCATCTGTATCGCAATACTTATGATGAACACGATGGTCACGCACCCACTGGAATACTGAGCCCTAAAAATATCTCAAAATGAAACAGGTAATAACGCCAAATAGTAATAAGACAAATGAATTTGTTTTTATTAATAACCGGTAGCTCATGCCAGTTTTGCAAGAATGGTAGAGCACAATAACCTCTAATCTCCGTCTAATCTCTAGAATGAATGGACAGATTTGACGGAATTTGACAGATAGTTGACGATATAAGGAATAACTTAGACTAGCAGTCCGCATAATTGATAGTCCCGAAGCTACCGAGTTCCTTGAGCCCTTGCAGTTGCGAAGAGATGTTGCCTCTATGGCAGTCTTATATTGCCTTTACCATAGGAAGTGTTCTGAAGAGCTCTTCCAACTGATCCCACCTTCTCCTTACCTTTACAGGACTACGCGTGCTGGCCTTGGGAGTCACCGCTTTAGAGTGGAACCAATACGCACTAGAAGTAAGCTGTTCGGCTCTTCCTTCCTGTGCCGAGGGATCAAAAACTGGAACTCCCTATCAACTCATGTGTTTCCTTCCTACTATGATCCCGGGTCCTTCAAACGGGGCGTGAAGAAGCATCTGACTAGGCCGCCATAGTGTGGGTCACCGTGTTGCATTGTCCACATTGGTAATAAGGACGGTGGCCACCACTCTTCGATTCTACTTAAGCTTTCCATCAGGCTGAGCAGAGTCACTTTGGCACGTTAAATAAAAAGAAAAAAATATGTGTATGTTTTTCTTTTTTACGGCTGCATCAACTTGGTGCGTCGTATATATGGATAAGAATGAAACTTAACATAATCAATAACACTTCTAATATTTAATCACTATAATATCCCAGGTTGCTTCACTTATTTGTCATTTGGTATTTGGTATAACACCTATATTAATCGACTGGAGAGTATTCAACGTAAATTTTTAAAGTACATTCAATTTCGTTCCAATTGTTATTTACCTGATTACAACACCCGTTATAAAAAAATTAAGATTCTACCGCTGAAGGAGCGACGAACAATAGCGGATTTAATTTACTTATGGAAAATATTCAACGGATCAGCGGATTTGCCAGAACTGCTTGGTAAAATAGGTTTGTGTGTGCCCACAGTACTACTGCGTAAGCCGAATCTGTTGCACATTCCTATAGTAGGAACTGCGTACAAACAAAACTCCTATTTAATACGAGCTTGTCGTGTTTACAATGGCACGTGTCGGAAAGTCGACGTGGATCTGTTCTTCACTCCTCTTACAAAATTGAAGAAAATACTGTCTGACCACTACTTTTGCGAATAACTCTATAACCACGAAAATAGATTTGCTGTCAACCCATAGATCGAAGAAACTATGTACATGTTTACATTGAAGTGCGGACTTTTGTTTATTTGTGGAAACTTGTCATTGGCCCTCACTATATTACTGTATTTATTTAAATTCTACTTCTAGTTGTAAGTTTCCTTAAAATTGTAAAATAAAATAAAAATAAAATAAAATTTTCAACAAAATAATATACATAAGTGATATAATTCATGATTTATTCCACTTATTTGTATAAAATCACAGTACTTTATTTCGTAATTTGCAGCGATTATAATTAATTACAAAACTTACAAATGAACAGGTTCTGCTCATTTGTAGTAAAACACGTCAACGCTCCAATTATTACAATTCTTTATGGGCTTATATTACTTCAGAACTGCTCCACCGCTCATTTAAATAAATAAATATTTCGTACATCTTACACACAACGTCCTCTAGTCCCAAACAAAGCAGAGCTTGTATTATGGGTACTAAACAACTACCTGCGTCTCATGCCGCCCTGAGAGTGGCCGCGGATGGGCGGGACGGGTTTCCCGTCCGTCCGCAGTAGAGGCCAACCGCGAGGGGGCGGCGTCCGCGTGTGACCGGACGTTGCCCAATAGAGAGTCGAGAGCTAAGGTGGTGCCCGCAACAGTGCGGGCAGGCGCCGGTCGGAGTCCAGAAGGAAATCCCCTCCCTGGACTCCTTCCAATACAAAGGCGCAGAGAGGGTCACACCGTGTGGTTTTAGTCGGTTCGAGTCCGACACACCACCCCGCCGTAACCCCCGACGGGGTGACGGTCCGCGGGGATTTCCACACGTAAAAAAAAAAAAAAAAAAAAAATGGGTACTAAACAACTAATATAAATACATAAACATACTTTTTTTTTATAAATACATACATATTATACATAGAAAACATATATATTGATCCTGTATTTCAATGGAAGTATTAAATCAATATATTTAAAAGAAATATACAGTAAAGTTGAGTACATACGAGTACACTGAGTCCGATGTGATATGAAAACAGAAGTACCATTAAAGAAATTAATACCAATAAATTTACAAATAAACCGTAGCAGGCAATGAGTCTGTCCGTGTGGTGACGGATTAAGAATACAAAGTGTCACCACCCCTATTCATTCCATGGGTGTCGTAAGAGGCGACTAAAGGAACAAAGTAAGCAGCTAACATCACTGCCAAGAGAAGGAAAACTTGAAACAAACCCTTTACCAACCCGTCTGGCCAGCGTGGTATAGTAGGCCATAGCCTCCTTTCAAAGGAGAGGCCTATGTCCAGCAGTGGACTGTTAAAAGCTGTTGATGATGATGATGAGGCAATGAGTAATGGTAATAAAACGGTGTAGATAAATACAAAATAGACCATATAGAATACATGCGGTGGCTTCGCGAACAATTGACTGACAAACAGTACTATAACATTATATAGACTAAATTACTATTTATTCAGTAACCCTTAACAGGGCTGCATTACTGCAAAGAGAAGGAAAACTTAAAACAAGATCAATACAAACACGTCTGGCAATCGTGGTATTAGTAGGTCAACGTCTCCTCTTTTAGGAGACACCTATTTCCAGCAGTGTACTGTTAACGGCGTAGATTGTTATTGAGGATGAAAATATGATAATTGGAGTAAAAATTTTCTTTTTAATAATGTATTTTACCGAGAATATATCAATTCCAAGTTTATTATTAAAAATCTCAAAGACTTTGAATGTCTGTCTCGTTTCTAAGCATTCCCTTCTTTATACTGCTCCCAGCCGAAGAAGAAAAAGCAAAGACTGCAATTAAGCCATACCAAATTGACTCTACACTGCCTGATAGAAAGCATGATAAGAATCATTGCTGCTATTTTTTGATCAAGGGAATTGGCATCCGCTGTTCTCTTCTTCAGCAAGGCTAGATTTTGTGGCAAATGAATGGGCCCAGGCCTCACGTAGCAGCCCAGCCATGGTCATTTTGGACTGCTACGTATCTCCGAGTAGCGGTCTCCCCCTATTTGTGTCGTACTTGGACGGCCCTAGGAGCAGCATTTGACCTTGCCTTTCCCGTGCTTACTGTCCTGTGTAGTGTATTTGCAGTACTTGTCCTGTGCGAGTTATGGGCCCGCTTTACGCAGTGGGGAGATTGTCTGGACAACGTCAGAGGAGATACACTCTGCGCCATTGAACTTCGGTATCATAAATCAGGGTTCAGTTAGCACCTGTGTGCGATGCTATGGTATGGTAAGTCAATCGTCGACCTGACGTGGGCGACTGTCCTATGTATCGTAAATGAATCGTGTATAAATATTTTTGCCAGCTAATGCAAAACTAATTATAATTGCAAGTAATGTAAAACATGAAAATAACAAATGAAATTAAATGAAATGCAACTAACACTTACTTGAAAAGCCATGGTGAAAAAAAATAAAAGTATAATCTTCATAGGAAGCTTCGCTTTGTATGATCTGTGTGCCCACAGTCGGTGAGCCCCAGCTGTAACACCCACCGTCGACATTACGTACAAAATATAAGCTGAAATAAATTGTTTAAGAGTGTTTAATACAGATAATTAATTAATAGATATAATCTTTCTTTATATTACAATAAGAAAATACTTTACAAAAGTGTGATGGAAAACATAAATATAGTTTTATTTTGTAAAAGCTGGAAAAAAACTACTTTCTAAATTATTAACTAAATTAAAAGCTATCTACCGGTGAAAATTCGGTCAAAATCGGTACGTCCGTTACAGAGATTATTCGGAACAAACAGACAGATAGACAGATAAAAACTTATAAAAAATTTTTTTGATGAAAGTACCGCGTCTTGAAATTACAAGTGGACACAGCCATTAAATTTATTTATGTATACATGTATAAGTTAATGACTTCCCATTCCTTTTAAATATACATTTATATCTTTTTGTTTTATTACTATTCTGCTACCTTTGCAATTACCACATATTTTTAATTCATAGATATAAGGCTTTTTAAACAGAATCTATTAAAACCATATTGAGTGTGGTAATTATACGACATTTTAAGAGAAGAGAATAGAAAAAAGTAACAGTGTAATAGTTCTGTACGTTAGAGGTATACAACATTAAGGAGCTAAAGTCAAATTTTACAGGAGAGGCAAAAAAGCGCGTAGTGAAATTTTGAATATTTTAAGAAAGTGATAATAAAGGCAGAGTAATTAACTGAGCTGTATTTTTTATAATAAATAGAGGGAAGTAATGATGAATTACACATAATTACGATAAATTTATCTATTATCTAAATAATAAACCCTGTTAATATTTGTGCAATTAATGTTACACATCATTGTACATCTCTTTTCATAGGCGACGTAGGACTTAATGCTTTATATAATTATGTAGAACTGGTTCCTGCGATTTTAATGGTATAATAAACGTAATTTCAACAAAATGTGGAGTTAATATTGTCCTTCTCTGAGGTACATACTTGTTTTACTGCAATTTATTCCAAAACAGATACTTGAAAAACTTGGAAACATAAAATATAACACTTATCTTCAATTTTAATATCCTGATCATTTTTTTTTATATTTAAGTAAGAGTAGAATCCAGGAGTAGGGGTCTGATTCGTTTGTTTTTTTCACACAATGATTAAAATACAAACATAAAACAGCAATACACGAGGCGGTCTTACCGCTGCCCGTGTCTAGAGCCTTCCACCAAACACGATCATGATTGGGTTTTGCCCAATCTTTTCTTAAAATCGATGCATGATACAATAAGTTTTATTATTTCATTATTCTTAAATCACTCAATATTTTCTTTTACGCTCTCTTTAATTCATTGCAAAATGGTTTTAACTTTTGACCTGAAGCATTCTACTAATAAAACGATTAATTAAAATAAATCATCCTCCTAGCCATTATTCCCAATTTAATTTGGGGTCGGCTACTAGTTCAACCGGATTTACCTGAATTTCAGTTTTTCCACGGAGCGACTGGCATCGGACCTCCGCAACCCTAAGGGAGAACTGAAATTCGAAGATTGAACTAGTTGTCAGTATATTTGAGGGCACTGACTTCCCAATAACGATTGCCATAGATGTTCATGACAACCGGGACCGACGGCTTTACGTGCTCTCCGAGGCACGGGCGTTAGTCACCGCCAAACTTCCAAACTCCGGGCAGTTATTAGGAATTTCCTAGGAAAATCCCAAAAACAGTTTTTGGCCCGACCCGGGATTTGAACCCGAGACCTCTTGATTAGCAGTTGCATACGCTAACCACTAGACCAACGAGGCAGTTGATTAATGAAAATAAATAAATACAGAAAAAAAGTGTTTCAATCAATCAATCAATCAACAACCCATAACGTCCCACTGTTGGGCTCGGATATCCTCTCAAGAGAGGGTTAAGGCCATACGTCCCTACGCTGGCCGAGTGCAGGTTGGGGACTGGAAAGACTACGTAAATCTTGACGTTGGATGTATTTAAGCCGCCCGAAGGCCTCCAACTTATTAAAATTATTTAATTCTTGTTTAATAGATAATCAAAAGTCTGACTTATCAAATGTTTGTAAAGGTAGATGTTTTTATATTAGAAAATAAAACTAATATTAACTTACCGAAAACAATAGTCTGCCATTTAGCTTTTGTAATTATCAAATAGATGCCATAAACCGAACCTATGTGCATCAATGTAAAAAATATTACATTGCGCCACACCAGATGCCATTGTCTTGAATACATTGTATTATTTGTACTGTTTTTGATAACTGTTTTGTTATTGATATCATCATGCATTATGAGAAATTCGTAATTTAGTGCTGAAATTAAAATACACCCACACAATTTTTTTAAACTTAGTTACTCAATATGTCTGTCTGTCAAAACTATACTTTCACGGCTATACCGTTGCATTTCTATTATATTCGACATACACTTACTTTGATTTTTGGAGGAAGAACATAATTATGTTAACATTTACTGCTTTGCTACATGGTCAGAGCCAAAGGCAAAAGTAAGTTTTATAATAAAAATCTCTAAACTCTTTATTAGGCGGGTATGATTCAGATCTACGGTAAAATGTTTTTTTTTTGTATTACTAGGTGTAAGTTATCGCGGTAAATAGAAGCCTATGTGTTATTCTGAAATGTAAGCTATATTATTGTGTAGTTTCATCAAAATCTATTCAGTAGTGTTTGAGTGAAAGAGCAAGAAACATACAGACATACCTACTCACAGAATAGGTTTATCAATTTGATAATATTTCACAGCATTCACAAAACCCCACGTAGTCACAAATTAATTAGTTTCCACCATAATACTAGATAGCTGATTCATTCATCCTCCTAGCCTTATTCCCAAGTTTATTTGGGGTCGGCTACTAGTTCAACCGGTTTTACCTGAATTTCAGTTTTTCCACGGAGCGACTGGCATCGGACCTCCGCAACCCTAAGGGAGAACTGAAATTCGAAGATTGAACTAAGATGCCTTGTCAGTAAATTGCCATAGATGTTCATGACAACCGGGACCGACGGCTTTACGTGCTCTCCGAGGCACGGGCGTGAATCACCGCCAAACTACCAAATTCCGGGCAGCTATTAGGAATTTCCTTAGAAAAGAAAAAAACACTTTTTGGCCCGACCCGGGATTTGAACCCGAGACCTCTTGATTAGCAGGCGCATACGCTAACCACTAGACCAACGAGGCAGTTAGTAACTAGACAGCTGATATTGCTATGAATGTACTTTATATAATATTATATTTATTATATACATACTTTTTTCCACAGTAAATAAGACACACGCAGACTAAATCAATTAATGTTAAATGATCAGGCGCACACACGAATAATTTGTAAATTACATAATTTGTAAATGACTGCACAGTTGGTCTAGTGGTATAAACAGCCGCCAGTGCTACGTTGCTTCAACGGTTCAAATCCTACATGGAACAATACGTTGTGTCACCCACAAAATATTATTTTGAATCTGGGTGTTTTTTGTGTTCTTTCCATGTTTGTTTGTGAAGTCACCCGCGATACAGGATTACATTCCGCATGTGGAAGATGACTTAAAAAAATTGCCGGAAATTGAACCCGCACAGACCACCATGCCGTCCGGCTGTCATAAATAGAACCTAGAATATTCTTACCTTAAAACTTACTTGAAAAAGTATTGCGATGATTTTATAATAATAATTATGTTTTATTTAAATGTTTTGAATGAACAAACATAATGATAACGATCCAAATGTCACTTCTTACAACTAACATTTATCGTGTGTTTATCCACTTTTATATATCGACGCTGTTAATTAAAAATTTATTACTCATTAAATTAACCCGCCCTTACCGATAGAATTAAAATTTTAACATTCTTATTTATGGGTTCATGTTGTTTAGATAACTAGTTTTCCAAGACATATTGCAGATTACTAATTTGATACAACGAGGACATTACCTCTAACAATAACAATAGTAGCAAGCTAAGGGGAAAACTTAGGGTAAAACGGATACACTTTTTTTGCAGTTTTAAATGAAACTCGTTTATCGAATAAATTCATCCACCAAATAAAGAAGATATTTACTACAACTACTAACATCTGTATATTCTCGTCTTACTAAAGACATCAGTGACAGATGGCACACCTAAAATCGATTATAGTATGAATTTCTTTATTGAACACTTAAACCCGGTATAAGGAACAGATAATTCTAATTCTCATTAGCTTACGCTTACATGATTATATCGTATCATTATTATACAATCATACTGATAAGTTATTACAATTACTTTTAAAGTTTTAATTTCATGAAACACTAACAATCATTTCAACAATTTCATATTATCCTATGGCTCCTGGAACGGACAAATTAAGACACATATTTTAGGATCTATTTATTTAGCAAGCATTATGACACGAATTTTTAACATTCAACGTTTCACGAATACCTTATATAATTTTATATAGTTTTACGTACAACTCTACATATAAGTCATGCACCAGTCGTAAAAGTATTTAAAGATAACAGCAGCTAGTAAGTGCCAATTTTGTAAATTGACATTGTTAGAGGTTGTATTTAACCTTAAATCAGTTGATAAGGACACATAAATAACTCCAGTTTTAAAGTATTTATTTTACTGTGTTTTACGTGACGATAAGTTTTGAATTTGCTTAATAAAACCCCACTTTTAGATCATACTCATGCTTCTAGGTGCCTACCTAGAAGCATGGGTATGATCCAAAAGTGGAGTTCGCCATACTCACTGAGAATGCATGCAGTATTGCGACCCACATACTGGCGGCCTAGTGAGATGCCTTTTTACGCCCACTTAAAGGACCCGGGATCACAGTGGGAAAGAAACACATGAGCTGGCAGTGACTGCCAGTTTTTAATTGCTCGGCACAAGAAGTTAGAGCCAAACCGCTTAGTTCTGGTGCGTATTTCTTTCACTCTAAAGCGCTAACTTCCAAGGCCAATACGTGTTGTTATATAGAGGAAGAGTGAAGATGGGATCGGTTGAAACTGTTGGAAGAGCTCTTTAGAACACTCACCATGGTAAAGGCGATAAAGGTCTGCCATGGTAGCGACGTCTCTTCGCAACTGCAAAGTCGCGTTTATCGTGTTCTACATATAATTCTCAATTAGTTACTTTCATAGTTTAATATCGATATTATTAACTGACTAATAAGATACTTTTGATATTTTTGTTTAAACTAATGTCTGCAAATTGACTTTAGGGTACCATTCAGGTTACAAACATTATATTGTTCCATTATGGGTACCAATAGTTCCAGTTGTCACTGTCCAAGAATGCTCATCTAGATATTTTAGTTTTGTACTTTAAAGGTCAATCTAATATCTCCACATAAACTTATGGCAATGCACTTTTTATTGATCATGATTCTGAAGTAGGAACACCAGCTAACACTACAGGGCCATCATGAACTTGGGTTATTTTAAAATCATTATGATATTGAGTGTATATTTTAGCTGATTAGAGTACCATTAGTGTCCTTTACTTTTAAAAGTATGTTAACACTATGCTACACGTTTTGCCTGTGCTTTTCTCACAAATCAATGCGTTGTAGTCATCTAAAACTAATCAGCACCAAGCAAATTCATGTTAGCAGGTAGAATTTTTTTTTAATAATAAAATTGTATTTATTCTTTCTCTCACATAGTACAGCTTTAAAATAAAATTACATTTAACATATTGCTATGCTATGTACTAGGACAGGCCTAGTGTGATGGATTACCAGCCTCTCCTAACTCTGAATTTGTGCTGTTCTAGATGTCAGATGAGTGTTATTATAAGGAGTGTTCAAAAACTACTAATGAGAGGCAGTGTGTCAGAGCTTTTTTTATATCTATTTATCCTACCAAAGTGACTCTACTCTGCCTGATGTAAACCATGTTTAGAATCCAGAAGTTGGGGTCACCATCCTCATTGTGAGGGTAAGGAATGCAGCATGGTGACCCATAAAATGGCGGCCTTGTCGGATGTTTCTGCATCATCCTGAATGAATGATACAGAATGATTTAGCCTCCTGTCTCAAACTCACCAGCGAAATACGACAGCAAGAATGCTGTCATTATTAGGATGGTCTTCTGTGTAGTACTGCTCCGGTCGAGCTGGCCCATTCGTGCTGATATCAGCGTGGCTCTACTACGCTTATATATGCTTACATTTATACATACATAAAATACATAATATATTATAATTTTAGACAAGAAGAGTTCAAAATTATGATGGATGTAACAGTGTGTTTATACAGTGTTTCCGCAACAGCTATTTGAAAGTTTGGCCATCCTGATCTCGAGAGGGATCGCGCGTTCCATAGCAGTACAGATTGTATTAGGAAAGTGGAGTTTACAAAATCAGAGCGGTGAGTGGGACAGTGAAGTAGTTGATTATTTGAAGACCTGAGGTTTTTAAAGTGATTTGCACCTAAATATTGAAGTTGAGTAGTTAAGTAGTAAGGAGAAGTTGGAGAAAAGAGTAAAGAGTATAGGGTAGTTAAAGCTCGAAACTGTCTGCGTATGCGAATTGGAAACCAATTTAGTTGGGAGCGTTGCTGAGATATATGATCATATTTGCGTAAATTGAAAACGAATGGAATGGAATGATTGAGGAGACGGTCAAGCTTATTGAGCAGATCTGCATTCAAAGTAGCACATATCACTATAATCAATTATTTAGGGAATATTAGGGTCTGGACAAGCAACAATTCTTCTCGATTATCTCAGTTTCATAGATGATGTTAACATTTCGTTCAAAAATTATAAAGCATAAAACTGAGGAGTAATAAATTCATAATTATTTTATGCGTCCTACCTTTTTTCTGATGAAAGGTGGTACTGTGTGTAATTATAAACTCATTAGATGAAATACCAATTGTATATCTTAAATATATATAAATTTATTCAAAGTAGGTATTTAGTAATAATAAAACGAGTAAGTATATAGCCATTTAATCTTTATTTAGTAGCTACAATCTGAATTGAAATTAAATGGAAATATGAGTAAGGTATGGAAGTAAACATCTTACTTACATTAAACAGTACCGCTAGCATAGTTGTCAGAAGCTCAACCTTTTTAGGCACTAGCCGCCTATTATAAAACTTTTCAACATTTTTTTTCTTTTGAAGTCAGGGAATATGTTACCTAATTTAGTAATAATACCATGTTTAATACTTTACCCAGTAAAATGTACTTCATAATACTTATGAATTTATTAAAGGTTCTTCTAAAGAGGAAATTTTTTTACTCTTCACTTAAACAATTTCCAACCAATTTTATCAACGCTTCATTTCGGATTTTTCTGCTTGTCTTTAATTCTCATCATACTGCCATAGTGGATGTGTACCATCGCCAGTTCTCTTCACTCGTTTCTCAATCAACTCTTGGGATACAGTCCTCAGGTCATACGCCCAACCAATTTTTGCCATTATATCAATTAATAATCGAGACGTATTAAAAGTATAACCACCCAATTCAGCAGCTTTGTAATCAAAAGGGAATGTGTGATGATAATTATGAAAACCTTCTCCACATGCAACTAAAGAAACAGCTTTTGTTTCTACGGGCCGAATATCTTTATCATATGGTTTCGTCCCCCACATATGGGCAGCAGAATTTATTAAAAAAATTGCATGGTGCGATATAGTCAAACGTAATACTGCAGCTATGTAAAACGCGATCCGCTTCTCTTCATTCCACAAAACGGGGATGTATGTAGGTGCAATATAGCATATCAATAGAACTAATAAGAAGTAGTATCTGTAACAAAGTTATTGAAGAAAATAAGCGGGGATAATTCGTGAAAGGCGTTATTAATTGCCGTCTTAAACTACAGACGACTCTAAAAAGCGTAGAACTATCTCGGACGTAGTAACCTGCCTTATGGTCTTGCAGTCTTTCTGTTAATGGAGTTATGTTTGAAAATTTTGAACGTTTTCACAGAGGAAACTACGTATGTTACATACAATTACGGCTTCGTACGATTGTGACTCCTGAGTCGTAGGTGCACACGTGCGGCGGCAGCCACTTATGTGAACTCGAAGCGGGTCGCTAGTTTCTATATATACATATATAAATAAATCCATAAATAAAAATAACGTCTCTCTAAAACTCAAAATATGAAACTCACTTGTAAATGTTACGCTCGACTGTCCGTTTTATAATTAATAGTAGAAAATAATCTGTACCTAGATGTTTTAGAATATAATAAGCATTTTTCCATTGATATTGGTTAAGGGGTGAATCAAGTATTGAAACAGAAAAATATTCTTTAAAATTATGCTACGTCTCTTGAATGTAAAATAGTACCCATAAACATAGTTTAGGGAACATAGGGAACTGTTTATTCATATAATAATAGCAAACCACCAAAAGAATCAAGTCTTGCATAAGTAAAATCTTTTGACCTTGTATGTTAAATCAATTGTAAACTGTAAGAAACGACAAAAGCTCTTATTTTTATTATTAAATACACTCTTTTTATTGTTATTATTATTTTTATTAATTCGCAATATAAGTAACTACTTGTTTGGGTCTGAGATACCTGAATAAATTTTTGATTTTTTTTTATATTATTATATATTCTTTTAACTTACTTCTTTTGAAAACGTAATAACTTGTCCCCATTGATATCGCTGAGTTCAATGTCTTGTCCTTTTGCACTGACTTCGGGGTGTTTCTTCATGAGCAACCAACCGATATGTGAGAAGAAAAACCCTCGCATGGAGTTGTGTGGATCGGCATCTGTATCGCAATACTTGTGATGAACACGATGGTCACGCACCCACTGGAATACTGAGCCCTAAAAAATCGCATCAAATAAATTTTATAAGAAAACAAAGACGATCATAAAAAAATAGTTTTATACACTCGGTTCCAAAAATTACGGGTCAGTCACAAAAATTGAAATACCTCCAGAACTGTAAAAGCTAGATCAATGAAATAAAAAACAGAATAAAGACTTTTTAGTTGCACTTCTAATAGCATATTATTTAAACTGGTTGATGAAAAAAACTTCATTAGAAAAGCAAAATTTAAAAAAATGACTATTTTTAAAAACAAAATTTTTGTTTCATGTCATTATGGATGCTTTCCATTTCTATTCTGTCACAAAAAAAAATATCGTGAACGTCTTCCACGTGCATAATTATTATTCTGTGAGGTGAAACATGGCAGTCACGCTAGAGGAATGTACCAGAATCCTAACTTTTTTGGAACTTGGGCGGAGCCAGCGTGAAACAGCCAGAAACATTGGTGTATCTTTGTCGACTGTTCAGCGGGTAGTCCAGCGGTACCAAGAGACCGGATCACACCTTAGAACACCAGGAAATGGCAGACCAAGATGCACAACGGCCAGGGAAGACAGACAACTGGTGGCTACAATGCTCCGAAATCGTTTTCAAACTGCTGTTGGTCTAAAAACTCACTTTATTCGCTTTGGAGGTGGCAATTTAAGCACTCAAACAGTAAGAAGACGTCTTGCTGAAGCAAATTTGAAACCATTGAGGCCCGCAAATGGCCCCAAACTGGAACGGGGACATCGAATTGCAAGACAGAGATACGTGCGCGAACACCTAAACTGGACACTAGACGATTGGTCTAGGGTAATGTTCACGGACGAGTCTAAATTCATGCTTTATAAGCATGATGGTAGGCAGTTGGTGTACAGAAGACCAGGGGAGCGCTTCCATCAAGCGTGTGTGGAGGAAAAAGTGGCGTACGGTGGAGGCTCCGTACAAGTTTAGGCTGGGATTTCTGCTGAGGCCCGCATCGAGCTGGTGCTCATTCAAAATGGAACTCTAAATGCAGAGAGGTACGTGGAAGAGATCCTCAATGAACATGTAGGTCCTTTCATGGCCAGGATGGACTGTCATGGCATATTAATGCATGATAATGCGCGTCCCCATACCGCCAGAATTGTACATGACTACCTTGAAGAGGTCGGTATCGAACTCATGCAGTGGCCAGCGCGAAGCCCGGACTTAAACCCCATCGAGCACGCCTGGGACGAGCTTCAGAGATGCGTGAAAGGTCGAAACCCCCCACCAATCACGCTTCCCGAGCTCATACAAGCACTGGTGGAGGAATGGGAAGGTATTCCTCAGCACCGGCTCCGAAATTTGGTGTACAGCATGCCTAATCGCCTGGAAGCTGTCAGAAGAGCTCGTGGAGGCAATACAAAGTATTAAATGAAGAAAGTGATGAAAAATAGGAAAAAAACAATCATAAAAAAAATGTAATCTTAAGAAAAATATGACTACTTTAGTTTTTTTTTAATTTAAGATTAATATTGTGGGTGTAACTAAGTTTTATTTTATTTTTTATCTGTATAATTAAATTCTCAATTGAACAGTCTTCGTTTCATTAGGATGGCATACGTAGTTCGGGAGATATTCGGGTTTATGTGACTGACCCGTTATTTTTGGAACCGGCTTTAGTTTTGACATGCTTGGCCTTGAGCCTGATAGCATTTAAAGTTAATACTAATTGAGAGTGTGTTCAGAATCGTAGAGAAATGAGTTACAATAATAAGCAGTTTTGAAAATATTTTTTGCAACTAATTAGAAACTGTATTTTTTCAATCTAAGAATCCAAATATACTCCCGTTATTTAATGTCACTGTTATTCTATCTATCTCTATCCACACGGTATTCGGTGATGGCAACTCCCTCCTGTTCAGCCTGGATTCTCCCTATGATGGACTTTGAAATGGCTAGCCAATCCGAACTTAGTTTTAAAAGTTGCCACACAGGACAGACCCTTGTCAGTGGAGCAATCACCTATCCTGTCTATTTTCTGCAATTCGTTTGAGCTCTTGATAAGCCACGACTCCTACTTTTTTCTTTTCTTGTCGTATGTACTGCAATCTAGGCCTTCCTTGTTTTCTTTTACCTTCTATCTTACCTTCCAGTATGGTTTTAAAGTGTAATAATGTAATTCTAGTAGTTGTGTAATTGTCCAACCATTTTAGGCTCTTTTGTTGTCAACAGTAGATATTCAATACTCTCCTTTCTTCGTTAACCATTAGTAGGACTTCCCCGTTGGATTTTTTCTCTGTCCAACTGCTGTTCATCATACGTCTCCAGCACCACATTTCAAATACTACCAACCTGTCTCTTTGAGTCAGCTTCCACGTTTCGCAATTTGTTTCTATTTCACTTAGATGAACTTGAATATGTGATGTGCTTTAGCCGATCTCAGCTACATAACCAGTCTCAAATGAAACCAGCCACCCATCCAGGGCACATTATAGTACACAGGTGCATTCTGTTCCTTACTCTAATCCGATAGGATGGCTGTCTGACAAGACATGATATCCGAGGAGAGATCAGGTGCAGGACCGTTTTCGGCTTTACGTGCTCTCAGAGGACGAGGGATTAGACCCCAACTTTAAAACTTCAAGGTTTATTAAGCATTACCATAATTAGAAAATTCAATAATACTTTTTTGGCCCGACCTGAGAATCGAAGCGGATTCTGGAACTGGGACCTGGGAATTCTTGATCGGTAGGCGCACACTAACCACTAAACCGTATTTAAATTGATTTAAAAACTAGAATATTGTTCAGTTATAAAAACACTTTAGAGGTTTGGTATAATTGAAAGAAATTACGAAATATAACAAGTTATTTTGTATAGTGAGTTACTGCTAAATTTGTAACGTTATTGTAATATTACCACTATAAATATTGTAAATTGAGTAAAATTCATGTAAAATTTAACATATTAACAAAATTATTGTTAGTTTGAATTTATTTAAGATATTGTTAAATTAAGTAAAATTCATGCAAAGTTTAAGTTACAGCATAAAATATTCATACACAAAGTAACCGCTCACATATTACAATTACATTTTTAGGTAAATTATCCAATAAAGTTGGTCTCTGTAAAACTATTTTCAATAAGTATTTTATAAATATGGTATTATAGTTAATGACTATTGCGATTACAAAACATTTTGAAAAAAACTTACTTGGTAAGCCATAGTTTGAAAAAATAAAAGAATAATCTTGAGAGGAAGCTTCGCTTTGTATGATTTGTGGGACCAAAGTCTGTGGGCGCCGGCTGTTATACCCACGGTGCACATAATATAGAGAATATAAGCTGAAATTGATTGAAAAAGATAATATCGCCACTTCCATTCTCGGTTATTAATAATTGGATTCGGATTTCAGATGTTTTCTACGTGTAATGTATGTATTTAAATGTATTTAAGAAAACACAAATATAAATATTTTATCAGTCAATCTAACTGTGGCCTTTTTTCATATTTATGCCCACCAAAGTGACTCTACTCTGCCTGATGGAAAGCATGAGTAGAATCCAGAATTAGGGGTCACATCCTCACCGTGAAGGTAGGCAATGCAGCATGGTGACTCATACCCTCCGGAGCCCGGGAGAATGATACAGAATGATTAGACCTCCGGTCTCACACTCACCAACGAAATAATTTAGCACGAATGCTGTAATTTATAGGGGTAGTATATCTATGCGAGGGGTAGTACCGCCCGGGTCGAGTCAACCTATTGGTGGTGAAATCAGCTTGGCTACTACCTTGAATTTCCAATTACATTTCCGTGTGGTTATTAATATTACGGAGTGTCACTAGTTCTATTCATGTCATAGGTGTGGTAAACTAGTGTATAGTTAATAGGCAACAGCACTTTAAAGAGAATGAAAACTTGACATTAGGTTTGTGACCATTATATACGTTGCCGTCACCTGCATGGTAGGTATAGTACGTCAAAATATTTTTTTCTAAAGAGGCGCCCATGTCCAGCAATGGACTGTTAATATCTTTTAATGTAGTGGTATAAGAAATAAATAAATACTTACCGAAAATAATAGTCTGCCATTTGGCTTTTGTAATCATTAAATAAATTCCATAAGCCGAACCTATGTGCATCAATGTGAAAAATATTACATTGTGCCATACCAGATGCCAGTGTCTTGAATTTATTGTGTTTTTTGTGCTGTTTTTAATAACTATATTGTTATTGATAACGTCGCGCATATTGATAAATATTATTTGTAATTTAGTGCTGAAATTAAAATTAAAACGTGAATGGCATATAATTATATTATGTTTGACTTATTAGTCTTTTAAAACACAAATGATTGATCAAAACAATTGAATAGATATTGAAGAGACTTATGTGCAGCAA
The DNA here is from genome assembly GCA_932526445.1 of Phragmatobia fuliginosa. Classification (NCBI taxonomy): domain Eukaryota; kingdom Metazoa; phylum Arthropoda; class Insecta; order Lepidoptera; family Erebidae; genus Phragmatobia; species Phragmatobia fuliginosa. The sequence continues at coordinate 4,051,114 of OW052064.1, read as the reverse complement.
TGAATTGCGATAGGCTGATAATTATATATTTTTTTTATTGAATACTGAAACTTTAATTTAAGGAACAACTTGCAAGAAGGGATGGAAAACCGTTGATATCCTTCGCCAATTGGGCCGGAGCTAAGAGGTCTACCGGCCTCTTTTTTTTTTTTTTTTTTATATTTAAGCCTGCCAAAGTGACTCTACTCTGCCTGATGGAAAGCATGAGTATCCAGGAGTAGGGGTCACCATGCTTATTGTGAGGGTAGACAATGTAGCATGGTGACCCCTACCATGGCAGCCTGGTTTGATTATTCTGCATCATTCTCCCGGCCTTCGAAGGGCGGGAGAATGATGCAGAATGATTGGGCCTCCGGTCTCACACTCACCAACGAAATACGACAGCAAGAATGCTGTAATTATTAGGATGGTCTTCTGTGTGAGGGTAGTACTGGCCGGGTCGAGCCGGCCCATTCGTGCTGAAATCAGCGTGGCTCTACTACCTTGTTGTTGTCTAAAACTCTTGTTGACTAAAAACCATCACGGTGTTTCTTTGTTTGCCAATAGCCGGGAGAGACTCGTAATTACTTGCATTCTTCAGCTAGGCTCTCACCCTCTTATTTCTCAGAGGTGTTCACTTTACACTGTATGCTGCCTCTCGGGTCTGTATCCGTTTGGTCGACAAAATCCACGAAACCGTTGAACTAACCCGTCTTAACATACGATTACCTTAAGTTTTACTCAAATAAGTAAATATTTCGGACATCTACACACAACGCCATCTAGTCCCAAACTAAGAGCTTGTATTCTAGGTACTAAACAACAGATATAAATACATAAACACACTTTTTTTTGTAAATACATGCATATTATAAATAGAAAACACCCAGACTCCGAAACAAATATTTGTGGATCACACAAATAATTGGTCCGACCCGGGAATGGAACCCGAGACCTCTTGGTCAGCAGCCGTATACAATAACCATTAGACCAACAAGGCAGTCGAGTCGAGTATCCAGATAAATTTCAACATTTCGGTTACTTTAGTTATTTTTTTAAATGAACTTACAGAATTCGGATAGTCCATGTGTCACTTCTTACAGCTAATGTTTATCGAAGGCATTTAACCACTTTTATATATGCACACTAAAAAGTTTTAAATTTTAAATTGCCAATAAAATTAACCCGTTCTTACCAATGGTAATTTTAACGTCGGTGGAATAGCTGATATACATTTTGGCTTAGGTTTTTAGGTGGCATTTGGAAAATTTGACAGCTACCATTTCCGTAGTATTCTAATACAGAAATGCAGATCTGGACGGAGGGTAGCACTCACACAATACACAACTTTTACATCTATCTGTCAAGTAGAAAATCACATAATATCTTGTAAAATAATTTAGGGTTGGCTCACTATAACCACCGGACGTTGCCCAATTAGAGAGTAAAATTTGAGTTGGTGCCCGCAACAGTGCGGGCAGGCGCTGGGAGGAGTCCAGAAGGAAATCCCCTCCCTGGACTCCTTCCAATATACAGGCGCAGAGATGGTCACACCGTGTGGTTTTAGTCGGTTCGAGTCCGACACACCACCCCCCGTAACCCCCGACGGGGTGACGGTCCGCGGGGATTTCCACACGTTAAAAAAAAAGACAAAAAAAATAATTATAACCATTTTTTCACGCATATGCCAAGGTCAATAAGCAGATGCAGACGAGGTTGCGTGGGTCAGCTCGTTTTGAATATTTAAATTTAGTTTAAAAAAGATGCTGAATTAATACTTCAGTATGTTTTTGTTTTACAAAATGTTTAAAATATACGGGTTCTTATATAACTGTTACCCTTCAGACGGTCGGCATTTCTGTGCTAGGATACTACGGAAGAGGGGTTAACTACCACGTTTCACTAGGACAGACTGTCCACCGTCTTGGTGGCGAGCAACTGCTATTAGCACACCGGTTTAATCTTCGATACAAGTAGTGGACGCAGCCACCTATACATAAATGAGGGTACATATATAATATGTTTGCGCACCTGTTTGCGCACACACTCGTGCACTGTGTAATATATCTTGTGTAGTTGACTTGTCTCTGTTGAGACTGGCAGCCGTAACCGAAATCCAAAAGATTTATTTTATCCATCATCATTTATTATGGATGAACTACAAAGTAATTACAGAATTACAAGAAAAATAATATAATGATTGGCATTAAATTTTTACCGATGGCTCAAAACCTGATCATGGCTATGTGGCTGCTTATTTTAATGCATGCCATGTAATTTCAGGTATGTTTAAGATTGACTGTTGTGTCTGTTGTAGCTTACCTTAGCAAATATAATGTGCGCCGGTTTGGTTTTTTATTATATTGTTATAAATAATAATTTCTTTATCATCATTTGCCTGCTCTTATCCCAATTTTATTTGTGGTCAGCGCAGTATTTTTATCCTTACATTTTACTTTATCACTCGTCCTTACACTGTTAATTCCCTACCTAGTCATATCTTCTTTCATTACTGACTTACAGATTGTATTATCTATTAATGTTAATTGCATTTCAACAGAGAAAGTGTCGGGATTTGCCATAGAATTGATAATGGAAAAGCTCTCGATGTGTAGAGTTTGATTAGAAGAAGACATTGGACTGGACTGCTTTCAATTGTCGAAACTCATCTCGGAGAAATGTTCGAATTTTTGGTTTTGATAATATTATAAACGCGAAAGTTTGTGAGTATGTATGTGTGTGTTTGTAGCTCTTTCACGCAAAAAACTACTGAACGGATTTGGATGAAACTTTACAGTAATATAGCTTATATATCAGAATAACACATAGGCTACTTTTACTGCAATAATCGAGGAACGCGCGGGCAGAGCCGCGGGTGAAAGATAGTACACTATATGGCATGTTTTATATCAGTATTTATATAGCATGGGCAGTGAAACGGAAACAAAATTTGAATTGGAGCGTAGTTTGCTGGCCTTTGAACAAAATTAGTAAATGAAAGTAGCATCGACAGGTTTATAACATCTTACGGTATGATATGTGAATTATAAGTATATGATAACATCAATTTCATATTTACGACATGACTTTATTTTTACATATATATACCAACGTTAATTGGTACTTTGAATACTAATGTTAAAGTTAGTTTTTAAGTTGTTTTCGTTATTTTGGATTACATTTACATGGAATTCATAAAAACAATGGTACTTTTATGGCGAGCTTGATGCTTTACTCAGATTTAACTGAATGATAAACAAAAAGTTCCACGCAATAGATAAGTAATATACAGTATTTACCGAAAGTTCGTTTAAATTTGAATCGGTACCTGCGACGAGCAGCGACCGCGGGGTGGGGCGGACGGGCTACGAAGCGCAAAAACGGTCAATGGGAATTCAGTACTATGGCGACGTTTAGTGATAAACAACGTGCGTTCTGTGTACGCGAGTACACACAACAACGATTCTTTTACTCTAACGCAACAAAAAATTTGTGCTCATTACAACATATGGCGTAAAAATGAAGCTCAATCAACTCAATTAATTAGAAAATTGGTACAGAAGTTCAAAGAGATAGGTTCAACAATGAATCAATCAGGATCCGGCCGACCTAGAAATTCAAGAGATCCCGAAAACGTCGAACGTGCAAGGGCGTCTATTCGTGAAAATCCTGGACTCTCTAAGTCTTCTAGTTTATACTACATACATACATCTTCCTAGCCTCTGTTCAAAAAAATATTTAGGGTCGGCTACTAGTTCAACCTACAGTAGAAAAAACTTAATTTCAAGTACTTGAAATTCAGTTTTTTCCACGGAGTGACTGGCATCCGACCTTCTCAATCCTGAAATTGTAATAGTACTGTAATTCGAAGGTTGAAATCGTTAAAGATGTATTTAGACCATATACTTCATACATCATTTTTAGGTTTCCGTAGTTCATGACTCGGAAACCCTCATAGATTCCTCCATCTGATACTTACAGCCATAACGGTTGATGCTAGAAAGACGAAACTTTGCATGAATATGTATCGTGATTATGTCGGTAAAGTGCTTCAATAAAATAACGAAAGATATTTTTATTTTTGGTACCTTCCCTAGACGTAGTAGGGATGTTTTTTCTCGCGTCTACCCCTTCGTGTGGAGTATCGTCAGATAGACCTTTTAAAAACGTTGTGAGGTTGCTAAAGCCATTTTTAGGGTTCCGTAGCCAAACCGCATTAAGATTTTTACATAAAAATAGAAAAAAAGCAATACATTTTGGGGGTCCCCATACTTGGAACTGAAACTCAAAATTATTTTTTTCATCAAACCCATACGTGTGAGATATCTATGGATAGGTGTTCAAAAATGGTGTTGAGGTTTTTAATATCATTTTTTTCTAAACTAAATAGTTTGCGCGAGAGACACTTCCAAAGTGGAAAAATGTGTCCCCCCCCTCTAACTTCTAAAATAAGAGTAATATATGTTGTACATTACCATTCAAACTACCAACGAAAATTGGTTTGAGATCTAGTAAGTAGTTTTTTTTAAAGCGTCATAAATCGTAACACGCAATTTACCTTTCATCCAATCAATACACTAGTATAAAAACATCGATGAAAGTTACAACAAACTACAAGAACTTTTATATGATGGTACTTGCTGATACGGAACCCTTCATGGGCGAGTCCGACTCGCAGTTGGCCGCTTTTTTCGATTTAAAACGTATTTAAAAACAGCCCCCCCCCCCCCCCCAACACTAAACGACTGCCTCAAAAAATCTGAAAAAAATCGTCAGAGTAGTCCTATATATTGAAATTTAAAAGAAAACTATAGTGGTTTAGATAACTTTTTATTTAAGGAGTTATAGTGGCATAACTTGTAAAATGCATGAAAAACTTCGTACAAAAATGAAGTAACAATAAGTAAATAATAACAATTATCTAATGGAAACGATTTTAAATCCACCTACCAATATAGGTGACTACAGTACCCTATTCTATGCGTGTTCTGACACGCACTGAGCTAAATTTTAATTTATAATATTCATCTCCTCTCTAAACTCTGCCATTGACGGTCCCAAGCCCGTATGTAAAAAGAGGAGGGTTGGCTGAGTGAAGATCTAACTAGCCATAAAAAATCAACGTCGAGCAACGGGCGACGAAAATTAACCCGAAAAAACCAGGCCTAACAAGCCGGAATACGCTGGGGGTAGGAAATGACCTCCACAACTCGTAACTCTGCGGACATACATACTAACAGAAACGAGGACCTTGGCTTAATCGCCCGGACCAGGAGGTAGAATACCTCTCTAAAAAGTCACCCTAATCCTAAGGTGGGACTACGTGCCGACAGGATGCATGGCTTGTAGGAGACAAGTTCTAAGCGCCAACCTCGACGGATCCGGCAAACGTCGTTGTATATTGCCTTCTTGAGGGAATGGGCGTCACCCCTCTTGTGACGTGTTAAATCGGCCCTACTCGTGGGAACAAAATGAGCAATTCTAAAACCCCTGAAAATATATTAAAATTAGACAATAATAACCCAAAAGCCATAACCCAACAAGTTCTTCATAGAAGATTGTTAAGCCCAAGCTTAAGCAGAACAACGAGTCTGGACAAAATAAACATTGAGCTGACATACAAAACCGATAGAGAACCCGATGATCAGCAATTTACAGAAGTTCGTTATGGGAAAAGGCAAAGATCCAGCCCAGACTCAGTAACGCGTAGTTTAAAACAAACGAAACTGAATTACTGGCTCGCAACACCATCAGTACCAACATCCAACAGTTTCACAGGGCTCGACGTTATAGAGCAACCGGATATCTCTGAAACACAAAAACTAAAACCATTAAGACCTCCTCCACTGTTCATAGATGGTGTTAGAAATATCCAACCATTATTGAAATTATTACAAGAAGTAGCAAAAGGGGAGTATGAAATTAAAGTTTTACGAGGCGATAGAGCTAAAATTCAATCGAAAACAGCCGAATCATACTCCACTATCCTTAAAGAACTGAAGGCCAAAGACACAGAATTTTACAGTTACCAGCCTAAACATGAACGCAGTTTTAGAGTGGTGCTAAAAAACCTGCACCCATCCACAGATAAAGAGGAAATAAAAATGGCTATTGAAGAGCTTGACCACAAAGTAACAAATATCTGGAATATTCAAAATTCAAGAACAAAACAGCCACTACCAATGTGGTACATCGAACTAGAATCCCGTGAAAACAATAAAGATATATATGGCATAAAATCATTACTACACTGTCGCATATTATTTGAAGCACCCAGACCAAAGCGAGCAATCCCCCAATGTACTAATTGTCAAGATTATAATCATACACAAAAGTTCTGTAATAGAAAACCCAGATGTGTCAAATGTGCAGGTTTACATCACACTTCAGCGTGCCCACGAAAAGAAAGATCGAACCAGGTTAAATGTGTCCTATGTGAAGGAAACCACCCAGCTAATTACAAGGGCTGCACAGTCTACAAGGAACTGATGAAAGTCCGATATCCCCCCTCTATCACTAAACACAGAATTAAAGCTGCACACATTAGGGATGAAAAAGAACCTCTAAATAAAATAACAATAAATGAAAAATCGTATGCTTTAGCCACAAAAAAGTCTTCTGAAAATCCTGCGAAGCAAATAATCAACATTGAAGATGAAAAGCAAGAAACCAATGAACTCAAAGCCATACGGGAAACACTTGTTGCCTTGATGAATCAAATGATAATTATGACTCAAACGTTGACCGACCTAATCTCAAAAATGTCATCACATTCACAGATCTAAGATTGGGTGTATGGAATGCTAATGGCTTGTCAAACCACTCGGAAGAGTTGAAAATATTTGTCAAAATTCACAAAATAGATGTTTTACTGATTAGAAACTCACTTTACCTCCAAAAGCTACTTTAAAATACCAGGCTATAATTTGTACCACACTAATCATCCGAACAACAAAGCACATGGGGGATCAGCCGTGCTAATCAGGTCAAACATCAAACACCATGCAATACAAAATTACTGTAAAGACTACATCCAAGCTACAAATATTGTTGTAACAGACTGGATTAGTGACATCACAATATCGGCCTTATACTGTCCACCTCGATTTTCAATAAAAGAGAAAGAGTTCAATGACTTCTTTCAATCCCTTGGAGGCAGATTTATTGCTGGAGGTGACTACAACGCAAAACACACGTTTTGGGGATCGAGACTTGTTCTACCCAGAGGGCGAGAACTTCTAAAGTCAATATTGGGGAGGGATATGAACGTTATATCGTCTGGTCAGCCTACTTATTGGCCGGCAGATCAAAGGAAAATTCCGGACATTATCGACTTTTGTGTCAGCAAAGGCATCACAAAGAAAAATGTATCGTGCCGGAGCTGCTGGGATTTATCCTCCGACCACTCCCCAATCATAGTTGAACTACACACTACCGCTCAGGAATGCGTCAAAAAATGTGTTCTGCATAACAAAAGAACTGACTGGTCACTATTTCGAGAACTCACAGGCAAAGCTTTCCAGGAACCTGTCAGTTTAAAATCAAACAATGAAATAGCAGAAGCAGTAGTGTACTTTACTAACAGTGTGCAGGACGCCGCCTGGTCTTCAACTCCACAGCTACCACATAGAAGCATAGACAACTATGTACCAAAACATATATTAGATAAAATCACCCAAAAAAGGAGATTACGAAAACACTGGCAACAAACCAGAGACCCTGCTGCAAAAAAACAACTTAACCACGCCAGCAGACAGCTAAAGAACATTCTGGATAGAGATCGAAATGACGGATTTTGTAATTACCTCATGGGCCTCGATGCTACTGCTTCTTCAGATTATTCTTTATGGAAGGCCACCAGACGACTTAAACGTCCCATTGCTATCTCTTCTCCTATAAAAAGATATGACGGTACCTGGGCACGAACAGACCAAGAGAAGGCCAGAACTTTCTCTGAACATCTCTCAAATGTGTTTATCCCTCATCCATATGAGGGCTCTTCAGTAGATTCAGCAGAAATCACTGAATTTTTGACCACTCCAAAAAATACAGACGAAACGCCATTTATATTTACAAAGGCCGAAGTTGTACGCATTATAAGAAAATCGGACCCAAAAAAGTCACCAGGATACGATCTTATAACAAATCGTTTATTGCAGGAACTACCTGATTCTGGTATTACTTTCCTCACATCACTATTTAATGCTATGACTAGGCTGCAGTTCTTTCCCCTGGAATGGAAGGTCGCACAAATAGTGATGCTACTGAAGCCAGATAAACAACCTGAGGATGCAAAATCATATAGACCTATAAGTCTGCTACCTATTCCATCCAAGGTGTACGAATCCTTGCTGTTGCAACGACTTATACCCATACTCCAGAGAAAAAAAATAATTCCTGACCACCAGTTTGGGTTCCGTAGTAAGCATGCCACCACCGATCAAGTTCATAGAATTACACAGAAGATCATGGAATCACTTGAGGCAAAATCATACTGTGCCAGCGCATTCCTGGACATATCTCAGGCGTTTGATCGCGTCTGGCACGAAGGATTGCTTTATAAGTTGAAAAGAGCTCTACCAAGTCACCTGTACGAAATACTAAAATCGTTTCTAGACCAGCGACATTTTATGGTGCAAAACGGTGAGGCACTTTCAGACCTTTGTCCCATAAAAGCAGGAGTTCCACAGGGCAGCGTGCTGGGCCCCGTTCTTTATTTATTGTTTACTTCAGATTTGCCGATATCTGAATCCTTAACTACTGGAACTTTTGCTGATGACACCGCAATACTAGCTACACATAACGACCCGAAAACAGCTTCACAAATACTCCAAAAAGGATTGAATGAAATTGCTGAGTGGCTCAAAAAGTGGCGGATAAGAGCAAACGAGACAAAGTCGGTCAACGTAACGTTCACTCTAAGATAAGGATTTTGTCCTCCAGTAACACTTAACAACATTGAAGTTCCACAGGCAGATCATGTGAGATATCTTGGGTTGCATTTGGACAAAAGACTTACCTGGCAGAAACATATCTTCACAAAGAGGAAACAACTTGGCATTCAAACACGAAAGCTTTACTGGCTCATCGGACGAAAGTCTCAACTATCTCTTGAGAATAAGATACTTGTGTATAAGGCAATACTTAAGCCAATCTGGACGTATGGAATCCAATTATGGGGAACAGCATCTCACTCGAACATAGAGATCATACAAAGGTTTCAAAATAGAGCACTACGTATGATGACCAACGCTCCCTGGTTTGTACCCAACGATCTATTACACCGTGACCTGCGGATACCCACTGTGAGACAGGAAATTGTATATTATACTAAGTCCTATAATGAACGCATTAAACAACATCCAAATGCCTTGGCCCGGCCACTGATGGATAACCACAATAAATCACGACGCTTAAAGCGTAAAATACCTCAAGATCTAATCCAACCACAGTAATAATAACTACTGTCTCAATGATGAGGATGTGACACAGGTCACATACTGAGCGCGCCAGCATTAGCACCAACCAACATATGGCTGAATGTCCCATAAAGGAGACAGATTGCAGTAGCAGATAACACAAAAAAAAAAAAAAAAAAAATATTCATCTCCGTTTTAAATAAATTAATATTGTTAGTATTACGTAACATAGAATTTAATTAAATTATTTATTATTTCATGACAGCTTCGAATGCAAAAAGACTTTTCATTTACTACTTCTTGCAATTTTTTCCGTTTTAGCAAAAGCTCTATAGGAAAATCCTCTTATATGTTAGCCATCCAAAGTAGAGTCACTTTTTTCCAAAGCAGACAATAATGTATGGCGGCATGGCGGCCCGTACTGAGGCCGCTTAGGATGTTTACCTGATAGGTACAATATCTCACCGAAGTGAACTGTCTTTCTTAGAATATTTAATTGTAATCTGTACATGCAAGTAAATAAAATATACTTAACTGTCTGTTTGTAATAAACAATTTGTATGGAATGAATACGTATATATATCGATCGAAAATGGTAGATAAAGTGATAAAAGCTAGCAAAATTATTGCGCTGCTTGAAGAAGGTTGCAGCCAATGCTTCGTGGCTCAGAGGCTAAATGTGAGTCGGTCAACAGTTCAAAGGATCTGGCAGCGCTATCAAGAGACCGGTTCCGTCAAGAGAAGACCTGATTCTGGCAGAAAGACATGTACCGAACCACGGCATGATCGTTTTCTAGTTAGTCAAGCGTTGAGAAATCGAAAATCTTCTTATGTGGACCTCAAGAACAGACTCGAAGAAGTAAGAAATGTGCAAATTAGTCTATGGACGGTCAGGAGGAGCCTTCTCGCTGCTAATATAGACAGTCATCGCCCGGCACGCGGCCCTAAAATACTCCGTGGACATCGAGTTGCCAGGCTTAGCTTCGCTCGAAATTGTGTGTCATGGACTCATGAAGACTGGGATAGGGTATTGTTCTCCGATGAAGCCAGGGTATCTTTGCATGGTGAAGACCGACGTCGGCGAGTACTACGTAGACGAGGAGAACGCTTTGCAGAGACATGTTCTGAAGAAATCACACCTTAAGCAAGGGGCTCTGTTATGTTTTGCGCAGGAATAAATTCTATATTAGTACGGAGTTAGTCTTCATCGAAAACGGTACACTGACTGGACACCGATACTTAACAGAAGTTTTAATTTTAATTTTTTTTTTAATTTTTTTAAAAAAGACAACTCCCGCATTAGGAATATGAATTCCTGTGTCGCGGGGGACTTTACAAACATACATGAAACGGACACAAAGAACACCCAGACTCAGAACAACAATTTGTGAATCACACAAAGTGTTATCCCACGTGGGATTCGAACCCACGACACTTGGCGCAGTAGAGAGCGGCGTGGTGACCGCTTAAACCACCGCTTAAACCACTAGTTCTAATTCCTTATGCAAAACCCGCTTTAATCGCTCGTTCCGAAAACTCAATTTTTATGGACGACAACGCTCACGCCCTCCGGTCTGGCGATTTGGAAGCGTATATGCTAGAAGTCGGAATTCGTCGTTTGGACGGGCCATCTAGAAGTCCGGACCTCAATCCCATAGAGCATGTCTGGGACGTTCTGAAGCGATGAGTGAGATCAGTGCAGCCGGCTCCGCAGACCATCAGAGAGCTAAAGAATGTGATTACCGCGGAGTGGGAACGTATTCCCCAAGAAACCTTAAAAGATATACTCGCTAGTATGCCGAGACGAATGCAAGCCGTGATTTCAGCAAGAAGGGGTCACACTCAATACTAAACTTTTATCTGCTTTTAATGTATTCAATAAAAACAAAGAAATTAACGCGTTTCATTTTTATTTAGCGAGCAGGTACAATAATAGTGTTTTGAGCTTAAACATTATTTCTCAGTAATTTAATCAAAATGTTATGATAAAACTGATAAAAACTATTCCTTCCTAATTAATTTATAAAATTCTGAGGATAACAATACCTAAAATTGACAAACAAACAAATAGTAACTATAAATTAGCTTTTTTGGTTAAGTGCCCGTTATTTTTGCAAAAGAGTTTATAATAATAAATATTTCGGACATTTGACATTCAATGCCATTTTTTGGAGGGACCGATAGAATATCTTATATATAAAATTCTCGTGTCACAATGTTCGTTCCCATACTCCTCCGAAACGGCTTGACCGATTCTTATGAAATTTTATATGCATATTCAGTAGGTCTGAGAATCGGCTAACATCTATTTTTCATATCCCTAGGACGCGAGCGACAGCGCAGGCAACAGCTAATTTAAATATATATTTTTGTAATTACATACATAGTACTGACAGAAAACACCTAATCTCTGAAACAAATACCCCGAAAACGATCTTAGGGTCTCAGTACATCATTAGCATACGATTTCGCTGCATCACCGAAGCAGTTAAAACATACCTTAGCGGTCCCTCCTAATACAGGCATTTTTAGCTTATAGGGAGGGTCCAACAATAATTATAAGTTTTTTGTAGATTTGTGAATGCAAATAAACTAATTTGAATTTGAGCCTATATCTGTGTAAAACAAAACCTAACACTTTCTCAAACATAAATAACAATAATATTCTCAAACATCTCATACTCAGCCAGTTTGATCTTCACACATAATTTTTTTCTGCGTGAGAATCTAGCCCAAGTCGTTTGTTTTAGTATTCAGTACCACTTACATCTAGATTAGACCATTAGGAACGTCAGGAACGTAGCAGAATATGACATTTTGATTAGGCAATACAGGAATAAACAAAAATAGGTTTGAACAGTATTTATTTCTTAAAATGAATTATTTGTTTTCAACAAACTCGGATGTGTACCATCACCAGTTCTGTGTATACGTCTCTTTAATGTCGCTTCAGATACAGACTTTAGGTCATAAGCCCAACCAATTTTTGCCATGGTATCAATAAATAAACGAGATATATTGAAGGTGTATCCACCCATCTCAGCTGCTTTGTAGTCCCACGGGAAAACATGGTGGTAATTGTGAAAACCTTCTCCGCATGCTAGGAACGATACAGCCTTCGTCTCTGCCGGTTTCATTCGTTTGTCATAGGGCTTTGTGCCCCACATGTGCGCTAGGGAGTTAACCAAAAATATTGTGTGTAAAGAAAATGTGTATCGTAATATTCCAGCAACGAAAAAGGCTGTCCATAATTTTTCACCCCACAAGACGGGGACAACAGTCGGAATAATAAAGCACATCATCAAAACTAATGGATAATAGTACCTGAAACAAAAAATGGTATACAAATTTAACAATGATTACTTTAATCATGTCCGTACGTTCGTACTCTGCACTGTTCTATTCCCTCTTCTATGTGTTTTTATTCTTTAAATAATTAAAAAAATGTGTTACTTTTATTAAAATTTATAATAATATGATTAATATTTTTTTTATTTAAATTACTATATTATTATTCTTTGGGTAATTTGTATTAGTAAAAATGGATTCCTAAAAATATATAAGGATAACTCTTCAAATCTTAACTATGTCTATTTCATTTCAATCAACATATTGTACAAGTTGATGAATAACGACATAGCTACTTTAATTTAAAATAATTTCACTTAATCTACTTGAGAAAAACTCAGAGGCGAAGATGTGAATAAGTGAACATTTATTTCTATTTCACTAGAAGCACCAAAATAATGAGAAGAAAAAGAATTTTTCTCCTCATTATCTTGTATTTTTTTTTATATTTCCCTCTTTAAAAATACATTCTATGAAATTATGTGTCGTGGGCGGCCTTACAAACACACAGGAAACGAACACAAAGAAAATCAGGCTCATAATAACAAATTGTGGAACCCACAAAATATTTTTTATATAGCAGGGATCGAAACTCTTATTAAACTCAATGCAGTAGGAAGAGGTCCCCCACTTAAACCAGTTAATTTAAAAGATAATTTTATTAATATGAGCTTAGTCTGGTGTAGAATGGAATAGAAAACTCTTTATTTGCACACTTTGTTACCGAGTTACAATACATTAAATGACATATATATGTAGTTACAAAGGGCGGCCTTATTGCCAAAGACAATCTCTTCCTGTAATTAATTATACTTACTTTTGTTGTAAACGTAATAACTTATCAGCACGAATATCACTCATATCAATATCTTGACCCTTAGCTGTGACCTCCGGGTGTTTCTTCACTAGGAGCCAACCGATATGGGAGAAGAAGAAACCTCGTGTAGCGTTGTGAGGGTCAGCATCTGTCTCACTATATTTATGGTGAACGCGATGGTCGCGTACCCACTGATGAACTGAGCCCTACAAATATGGGATATTATCATGTAATAGTATTGACAATAAACATGACATCAATAGAACCTAAACTAAATAAATTAGAGAAATACTAGTATCTTAGTCAGCTTATAAATAATAAATAAATAAATATTTCTGACAATTTACACACAAAGCCATCTAGTCCCAAAATAAGCAGAGCTTGTATTATGCGAACTAGGCAACTGATATAAATACATGAACATACTTTTTTTTGTAAAACAGAAAACACCCAGTCTCCGAAACAAATATTTGCGAATCACACAAACATTTGGTCCAACTCGGGAATCGAACCCGGGACCTCTTGATCAGCAGCCACATACACTAACCACTAGGCAGTCAAAATCACTTTACTTTTTACTTGCTATCTACATTATTTTTTCTTTTATGAACTTGCCGAAAACTTTAATAACTTTAAGTTATAATAGTTAAATGATTGCAGAGAAAGAAAAGTGTTTACGTTTCTAAAAATTATTAAAATAAAATATGTGTACTTGTAAGACAAGTTATGGCCATTCATTAATTACGCAAATCATATAAATACAGTTAGAAACTCACTTGAAAGCCAATTGTACTCATGAGTATGAGCAGAATTTTGAGGGGTAGCTTCGCTTTGTACGCTTTATGGGACCAAAGTCTGTGTGCACCAGCTGTCATACCCGTATTAGATACAACATACATCAAATATGCTGCAAATAAAATTATTAATAAGTATAAGCTGGGTTCAAAGAGTCAGGAATGAGGAAGTACTTCGGCGTGTCAAGAAATCCCTTCGAAGGCCGGGAGAATGATGCAGAATAATCAAACCAGGCTGCCATGGTAGGGGTCACCATGCTACATTGTCTACCCTCACAATAAGCATGGTGACCCCTACTCCTGGATTCTACTCATGCTTTCCATCAGGCAGAGTAGAGTCACTTTGGCAGGCTTAAATATTAAAAAAAAAAAAAAAAAAAAAAAAAGAACTCATGAAAAACATCAAGAGAAGAAAAGTAGCCTATCTGGGACATGTATTAGGACATGAGCATTACCATCTTCTCCAGAGGGAGGCGAGGGACAAGAAGAGATATGCGGAGCTGACGGCCAACCTTCAGTAGTGGAGAGGCACCGCAAGAAGAAGAAGAAGAAGTATAAACTATTGTTTCAAAATACCATTGCCAAAATTCCTTGTCCAACAAAAACTGTCGATATTCGAATTGGTGAGAAGATTTTTTTAAATATTAAATTTCAATATTACTCAGAAAACCAAGAGCGGTCTAAATTAACTGGGTTTTCAGATAATAAAACTATCCATTTTGATAACTACGGTTAGGTTACACACAAAGATACTACATGGAGCAACAAGGAAGCAGTCATACACACGCGTTTTCCTCTCTTCTTCTTCTTCCTAGCCTTATTCCCAATATTATTTAAGATCAGCTACTAGTTCGACCGGGTTTTACCTGAATATCGTAGCGACTGGCATCGGACCTCCGCAACCCTAAGGAAGAACTGAAATTCGAAGTTTGAACTATATAGTTGTCATTTAATTTGAGGGCACTGACTTCCCAATAACGATTACCACAGGCGTTTCCCTCTATTGAAGCAAAATAGCAAATGGGCATAGGCATTATATTACACTGTCATCACATATAATGTATTTATGTGTGTGAATTTTAGTTTTTTTTTGCTTTATTTGTTATAAAATATATTGTTTAATATATATATATTATTTTTAGAATAACAATTTAAAATACTTACTAAATACAGGAGTTTGCCACTTAGCTTTAGTGATAATCAAATATATACCATAAAGTGACCCCAGGTGTACCAATATAAAGAATATCACATTTGGCCATACCACCGCCCATATTTTTTCATCTTTCTTAGAGGTGTTGTTGGTCACCAACAAATCCTTATGTTTCATATCACACATATTCTGTTGCTGAAAAAAATGAATTCTAATTGTTACGAAAATTAAAGACAGCGCAATCGTCACCTCTATCAGGAAAATAAGCTCTCTCACCACAGCAGGCTGAGGACCTGTCCTTTTATGGTAAAAACTAGTTTTTAACTATATTAAAATGTTACTAAAAACTTCTACATCGATCTATTTTTACTCAATTAGTATTAATTACTATTTTATTAAGTCAGAGACAAAGGTGTCAACTGTAAATGCAATAGTTTTCTTTCGAAATGAGTTGGTTTAACTTATTTTATACTAATTTAGGTTATTTAGAATTCATAAGCCATATATGTAGTTAACCTGTCGACACTGCTCTTGATGAAATTCGTTGAGCATTGAATAATTGGACATAATACTACTGCGTGTATAATATTAATTGTAAGAAAATTGATAATTGTATCTTATATTTCCAAATTCCTAATTCTCTGCCAATAACTCGCAAAAACAAATTTGCTTAAACAAGCTAATAATAAAAGTGAAACTGCTGTTTCCATAGATCTTAGATCGAAGCATCTCACTGGTCCGCCATTGCATGGGTCACTATGCTGTATTGTCGGCACTCACAATGACAATGGTGACCCCTACTTCTCGTTTTTTAGGGTTCCGTAGCCAAATGGCAAAAAACGGAACCCTTATAGATTCGTCAAGTCTGTCTGTCTGTTCGTCCGTATGTCACAGCCAATTTTTTCCGAAACTATAAGAGCTATACTAGTGAAATATGGTCAGTCGATGTATTCTGTGAACCGCAATAATATTTTTACACAAAAATAGAAAAAAGCAGCCAAGCGCGAGTCGGACTCGCCCATGAAGGGTTCCGTATCAGCAAGTTACATCATATAAAAGTTCTTGTAGTTCGTTGTAACTTTAATCGATGTTTTTATACTAGTGTATTGACTGGATGAAAGGTAAATTGCGTGTAACGATTTATGACGTATTAAAAAAAAACTACTCACTAGATCTTGTTTAAACCAATTTTCGTTGGTAGTTTACATGGTAATGTATAACATATATTTTTTCTAGTTTTATCACTCTCTTATTTTAGAAGTTAGAGGGGGGGGGACACACATTTTTCCACTTTGGAAGTGTCTCTCGCGCAAACTATTCAGTTTAGAAAAAAATGATATTAGAAACCTCAACATCATTTTTGAACACCTATCCATAGATACCCCACACGTATAGGTTTGATGAAAAAAATTTTTTTGAGTTTCAGTTCCAAGTATGGGGACCCCCAAAATGTATTGTTTTTTTTCTAAATTTTTGTAAAGATCTTAATGCGGTTCACAGAATACATCGACTGACCAAATTTCAACAGTATAGCTCGTATAGTTTCGGAAATAATTGGCTGTGACATACGGACGGACAGACAGACAGACAGACAGACAGACAGACAGACAGACAGACAGACAGACAGACTTGACGAATCTATAAGGGTTCCGTTTTTTGCCATTTGGCTACGGAACCCTAAAAAGCAATATATTTTGGGGTCCCCATACTTGGAACTGAAACTCAAAAAAAATTTTTTCATCAAACCCATACGTGTGGATATCTATGGATAGGTGTTCAAAAATGATGTTGAGGTTTCTAATATACTTTTTTTTCTAAACTGAATAGTTTGCGCGAGAGACACTTCCAAAGTGGAAAAATGTGTGTCTCCCCCTGTAACTTCTAAAATAAGAGAGTGATAAAACTAAAAAAAAAATATATGTTGTACATTACCATGCAAACTACCAACGAAAATTGGTTTGAACGAGATACCTTAAATTCAATTAATACACTAGTATAAAAACCACTAGGCCAACCAGGAAAAGTAGAGTCACGTTGTTAGGCTGAGTTTATGTAAAAAAAATTGGCCAAGTGCGTGACAGGCCACGCATGGAATAGGGTTCCGTAGTCACCTATAATAGTAAGTCGATTTAAAATTCTTGTCTTATAGACAATTATTAAGTTAACTTAGTATTTCTTTATTTTTGTACGAAGTTTTCCAAGTGAGTGCATTTTACAAGTTAGGCCCTTATAAATCATAAAATAAATAAAATATCAAAACCGCTAAAGTTTTCCTTGAAAGTTTAATTGTATATACTACCATCATGATTTTGTGCAGATTTTTTGAGCTAGCCGTTTGGCTTTTAGAGAGGGGGAAACTTCATCATCTTTCTATCACCAACCGTTTGGACGGTAGGTCGAGGACGGACATGACGAATCTATAACGGTTCCGAGTCCTAATGAATGAAAAATTATGAAGAAAAAGAATCGGTACTAGTAAACCTGAAGGTTCACCAACACTATCAAAGACCGAATACGAAGATATTTTATCGATAACAGTACATTTAATTTTTTTCTCTTTCTTAAAATCACCGTTCTTCACAGGCTGTCAGTTAGTCTGTAATCGTGACTCATCATCGTCAGTTAATGCTGTACCCGTATAATTAAGGGCTGCATAATCATGGAACTCAATCTCGTTTAGATCATAAGGTGACACGGTCAGCCGCTCTAGCCAAGTTGCAAACATTTATCGTTTTCCATTCTATTTCTTTATTCTCTTGTTTGATTGGCTAATATTTTGTTTTGATCAGGTGACTCAGTAACATTAGCCAAGAATAAAAAAATATAATGACTGCACGTTGGCCTAGTGGTTTAAGCGGTCGTCACGGCGCTTCCTACTGCGGCAAGTGTCGTGGGTTCAAATCCCTAAAATGGGATAACAATTTGTGTGATTCACAATTTGATGCTCTGAGTCTGGGTGTTCTTTCTGTCCGTTTCATGTATGTTTGTAAAGTCATTGGACACGATCGTGCTTGTCATGTAATAAGGTTTCTTCTAAAACTCACCTAAGTAGATAATAAATTAATCAGGCAAATTAAACATTCTCAAACTGTTAATCAAAAAATAATTTACAAAAAGCAGGTGAGGGTTTTATTGACTGGTATTCATTGAAAAACACACACACACACACACACACACACATATAATGTTTGTCACAGATAATAATCATATTAATGTTTAATAAAGAAGTCCATATTGTTAAAGGACAAAGGTTGACGGAATCATAACACCAAATTATGATATATATTCAATAAACTCTTTTAATAATATTAACCATAAGTAGGTAATTTAATAATATTATAGTTTATTTTATTTATTCAGGTAAATATACTTATCACGTAAAAAATATTAATTAATAAATCAAACGTGATACTCGTATTTAATATATGTCAAAGCGAAAGTAATGAATTTAGACTTTATATACAAAACCCGTCCCTGTTTTGGTTATTAAATCTAAGATAAATTTTCTTTGGTACATAATGTACATATTATTAGACAGATTAGAAATTCGTAATCTTAGGATCAACATATTTTTTCACCGTTAGATGTTTTGTATGTACCTATTTCATTGCTTTCCTTGTTGTGATTATAAACTTTCCTCGTGGTTTTCTACCAGGAAATGTTTTCCCTATACTGTACTCCTTCTTTTGCTATAATTGTGCTTATAAAATTGTATGGACAATAAAGATCTTTAGCTCAGTAACTGACGACAATATTATCTATCTACAACTCGCAACTTCTACGGTGGTTCGATTTTTTATATATAAACTAACTATTATAGTGACTGCCACATACCCTTGTTATTCATTCAAGGTGGTCAATTGTCGATAAGATGATTATGGTTCGTAATGTTTATTAAAATCAGTTCTAATTGCATTAATAAATACCTGAGGTAATCTTTATATATATAATTCTTGTGTGAGTGTGTATGTCACTGAACTTCTCTCAAACTACTGGACCGATTTTGATGAATTTTTTTGTGTGTGTTCAAGGGGATCTGGGAATGGTTTAGATTTGCAATTGGACCGGGTAGGTGGCACTGCGATCAAGTTCTGGAGTTTTAAAGTTGGGCGGTACGAAGTTCGCTGGGTCAACTAGTTATATATATTATTGTTACATTTCATTTGATTGTTTAATATAAATAGCCATAAATTTTAAAATTTGCGTTGTACACATGTACAAACTATTGTTCTCAAGCTGTAAGAATTCCATCCACTACAAAAGTGACAATTTAAAAGGAATAACTGTGTTAACTTGTTGCTAAAACTTGTGGGATTGTAGAGGAAATTTAATGCATTCTTATGAGCTAAAGATATTTAAATAAATACAGTTTGAATATCGTATCCCATGTCCGTGTGGTGACGGATTAAGAATACAGAGTATCACCACCCCATTATTAATATATTTTTTTTTATTTATTTATTTCAAGGAACACAAACAATGTATAGTACAAAATATCTTAATATCTAGTTTTATACTGTTTGAATCCAGTACATACATAAATAATATGTGTCCACAGCTTTCGCCACTTTATATTAATGTATAAACTACCTACCTATTCATCCAGCTGGTATCGTAAAAGGCGACTAAGAGATAAACTACGCAAGACAACATCAATGCAAAGAGAAGGAAAACTTGAAACCAACCCTATACCAACCTGTCTGGCCAGCGTGGTAAAGTAGGCCAAAACCTCCTTTCTAAGGAGAGGCCTATGTCCAGCAGTGGACTGTTAAAGGCTGTTGATGATGATGATGATAATGATCGTATCCCATGTTTTAATCGACGAAAAAAAAAACAGAGGAGTTTCTCAATTTCACGCATAAATATATATTTTATGTATGACCACATTTAACTTTATACAGAGTAGTCAAATTTTGATGATTCTTTTTAATTGGAAAGGAAAATATACATCGAAGTTGGTTCATATGAATTCAGAAAAAATATTCTAACTCTAAGAGTAAGGACAGGGGTTGATTGATTACTTACTCACTAATTGTAATATTTTATGTAAGTACGCACAACATTTTACAGAGTGCTCTGATATCAAGAATTCTTTTTTCATGGGAAAGGACAGACTTTGAGATTGGTTCCATTTTGAAAAATAATCAAACCTTAAAGGTAGGAAGACAGGAAATGATTGATCACTCACTGATTCTTATGTACGATCAGTGACTATGCATAACTTTTTACAGGTTAGTGCGATTTCGATAATTATTTTGATTGAAGTTGTAGTCCAGTGCTGGATATGGGTCTTTCTCTCAATGTTTTGTTTAAGTTTAATTAAATGGGAAGGTACGTAAATAATAGAATAATCTAGATTTTGCATCATTATAACATTCTGATGGTTCTGCCTACCCTTGAGGGATATTCACGTAGGCGAGATGTTACACTAGTATACATACAGTATAACCTGGTGTATATACAGTATATCTGTAGTAGATAAAACAACTTATTTTTTTTATTCATATTATCATGAGTATAATATTTATCATAATAAACTCATGATAACTTTGGAATGGGATGTCACATTTGAATAATTCAAAAAGCAATTTATAGGTACTGATACAGCCTCGAATACCTGTCTGAAACCATATAATTATTATCGATTATTCAACAAGGACTGATCTTCTAGGTAGCGGACTGAATGATTGTAGTTTAGGCATGTGTCAAGTGACGGTTATTGCACGATAATTGACTGGATTGGAAAAGTAGCCTGTTTTAGGGATGGTTTTAAAGATGATGATGATAAGGAATATGACAAACTATGCGGGCGCGTCAATACAGAAGACAATTGCGGTGCACAAACGTTAGGAACATTCGCTGAAATACCATCGAATACACTGATTTCGAGAAACCGTGTTGTAGAGTCGCAGGTTGAAATGGGAGATTCGGTCTTCGATTCGGAAATTAGTCGAGGTCTTCGATTCGGAAATTAGTCACAAAGAGTTTAACGAACATTTTTAGTTTCTCCTGCAGCTGGTGGGCTAGGGTTTCGTCCGAATATTTCAGCAGTGGTAGGGAAGTCTGGCAGTGGTTTGATTTTGAACTATTTCGAGAAAATCGCGAGAGACAATTGGCAACGACCACTTTCAAATGTTATTCCTGCTGATGTGAATAACTGTAGTGGCGTGAAACACACTCCAAGATTTTGTTAATTTGAGATCAAATAGTTTTGCTACCGAGAGAGTGTGGTCTACATGGCAGTGAGTTTTCGATTGACCCTTATCGATATATTCATCAATCGCAACACTGAAGTCGCTAACCGTAACAATCGACTGTTGCTCTTAGAAATAGCAAAGAGCTCAAAAATGTCTAAGAAGTTTTGTCCGAAATTATGTAAAACTGTAACCTAAAGTACAATATTTAAGACTAATTGTCAGTAACTGTTTTATACTTTCAAGACTTTTATTCATTGTTTTTGTTGTATGGTATTATGTATGTATAGGGTATAATCCCAAAGCGTGCAGTTCTCCTAATTGTAGTGTATAGAAATGCTGATAGTACAACCTATCAATGTGACCAAGTAAGCTAAGCTCATCACACAAGTCTATCCGTGACCACCAGGGATATAAAACGTTTGAAACGACGGATTAAAGAAGGTACGTAACCTTTAAATTAATTATATTATAAATAAGTCCGCCATGGTGTGGGTCACCATGCTGCATTGTATAATTGTGTGTAAGTGGGCCTATTCAGGGATTCTACTTATGCTTTCCATCAGGCAGAGTAGAGTCAAGTTGGTAGGCATAAACAAAAAAAAATCTGTAAAGTAGTTGACCATGTCATAATTTCCAAACCTCGTATACAACGCACCTAAAGTATGTATGTACCAGAATTGAATGATCTTTCGGTTTGGTTTCACTTTTAAGAAATAAGGTTTCATAGCTTAGGACTTTCTAACTAGTCTGTGATAATTTTTTTCTCTATAAGATAACATGACGTACAGCATATTTTTCTATCAATGGCCACCGTAACATACAAAACAGTTATTTAAAACCGAAATCACCAACAAAAATCAATAGAAAATGTTAAAAATGTAAGTATAATAATAGTTTGAATACATGTTTTCTTGGTACTCTTTCTGCATAATCACAGTGCATTTAATTAGTTCTTAAGTTAATATTTAGGTGCTTTATTGTTCAATAAAAATCGTGTATATTTATAATTGAAATAATATTTACCAGATGGTAGCAGTTGACAATAAGACAGCAATCGAACGGCCTATCCCATGAGGCGGGTTAAACATATACCAATAGGGATAGAGCTATGAACAAATGCCGCGCCGTGATCTTTCGATTTGGTTTTGGACCTCACGGGGTACTGAACGCAAGTATAAGAAGAAGATGCGGCGTTCTTGGCGGAACCTAAAGAGGTCTACAAAATGTAGCATCAAATGTTTCAATCGTTGGTTTTCACGTAAGCTTTGTAAACAACGTAAACGAGGCGGTCTATTAAGCTTCTTAGACTAAGTTGTAATATTTTAAAAATCCATTTCACATCCTGTCACAGTTTTTTTTTTACAAAATAATGCTTCTAAGTACTGTTTCAAATAAAATGTAAAAAATATTCAATGTTTCATCATTTTCACTTCTTAACTGACGAAATAAAACGGAGGAGGTGCTCATGTCGAGGCGATACATTTTTAAGGTTCCGTAGTTCATGACTTGGAACCCTTATAGATTCGTCATGTCCGTCGTCCCGTCCGACATCGACTTCCGTCCAAACGGGGAGTTCTAAAACATGAAACTGCATAAATATGTGTATTTATCACGTCGACAAAGTGCTACATATCCCAAGCGAGCCCAGCAGTGGGACAATAAGGATTGTTGATGATTCTTTTGTCTTTGTGGCAGATAATAAAAATGTGCTCTAAGTATGAATATATCTTATTTATTTCAAATACTGAAGTGACTATTTATCAGCAACTGTCGTTCTCTTATAATTATAATTATTGTAAATTGTCTTGAACAGTGATCTTTTTTTCCTGTGTGTCTGGAATTGATATCTCTCATTCAGTTCATATTTCTTTTAATGTTATGTAACACATCAGTGGCTATGACAGCGACTGGTATGTTTTTTAATTGTATACTTATTTTCTATGATAGAAAAGGGAGTTTTCTTTTCCAAATTGCATGCATCTAAAATTACAGTAGATATTTATAAATTATGTTTTTATAATATGTAATTATAAAACAAAATATATTTTTTATGCTTCATTATAACGGAGCTCTAATAGAGTGACGGGGTTGAATAGAGGTGTCGATAGCTAAACTTTGAAGAATTATAAAAACAATAATTAATAGATATTGAACAACATTGTATCTAGTAATATTGTAAATCTCTAGTTAGGTGTACCTTCTAAACTTTGTTGTGCAACAAAGTTTGAGTACAATGTTGCTGTAGCTCTGGATACAACGGAGTACTTTTATAGATACTAAAATATAATCTCCAATAACACCACCCAATGCATAGAATTGTAGAATCCATCTCATGGAAAGTGGGTATACTGTGCCTTCTGCAGGCTTTGTTAAAATCGAATACTTTATAGCAATACATGCAATACAACAATGTCAATACAGCTTGCATTAAAGTCTTACTCTGAAAAGAAAATATAATAAAGACAAGGAACCTAAAGGTAAATGTTGTGACGGCCTCGTTGGTCTAGTGGTTAGCGTATGTAGCTGCTGATTAAGAGGTCTCGGGTTTGATTCCCGGGTCGAAGTAAATATTTGTGTGATCCACATCCATATCATTTGTTTGGTACCCAAACAATTTATTCATATCGTAAGTCCATCCCTGCTAAGTAATTCGAAGGTTGAAACTTGTTGATAGTTAACGTGAAAGATGTTTTACCAGAAAGTCATTTAAATAGTATTGGCAGGTCAGTTGGGATCATCGGTATCCCCTTTATATGAGCTAGTTGACCTGTCAATGATAATGGCCGTTGCAATTAAATAGTTCTTTAATTCCTTCCACTGTTTAACGCTCTGTCTACCTGTCTGTCTGTCTGTCTACTAAGGATATAGGCATGATTTTACACTCATTTACACACACAGGAATCATTAGCAGAATTGTATGTGTATAGTAGCTATGTTTATAGAATCGAATATGTGTATAGTGGCTATCGATTCCTATATATACATACATTACACCTCCAGCACAATACACAAGAAAATAACTAATAATATAAAAAAAATAAAAAATTGACATACAACACGATACAATCCTTAGGTAACCTGGAAGCTGACTACAGGTCTACGTATTCGCTTCGGTTAACGATTCACGGGTGATTCGGTTGGTGGTAGTGATGGCAGTAAGTATGAAAAACCCTAAACCGTATTTTTGTTTTTAAATCGGGCAGAGAAAGAAAGTTGAATATGATTTGTAAATACTGTTTCCTCATGCACCAGCGAAAAAAGGCACGTGTAATCGTACACATGTCTTTCACATTTGTTTACTGTCGATACATGAAAAGGGTGGAGATTTGAAAATGAACCGACATGACCAACTTCTATTGTGCAACGGTAAGTATTGAAAATAAAGCAAGGTTTTTTTTATTTATTTATGTTTACAATAATAATTACAAGAGATATACAATAATAGCAACTTAAAACCACCAAGGTTTATACTTACGCTATCTTTCTTGAGTCTGTCCAGTTTTACAAATGAAAAGTACAAAAACACAAATAAAAATGAATTAAACTACGTTCAACAATAACTATGTACACAAAAAATAAACAATTCTACACTTACTACTCCTAGACAATACTAATTGATTAGTATTTAAGCATACAACTAGAACGCATCATTTCTAAACACAACTTAAAAAATATTGTTTTAATTTGATCTTTAAATTGTTTTGTGTTAATCTGTTACGTAAATCTGAGGGTAAGTCATTAATAACTATAACTGTATTTATAAATAGGTATATGTTCAGATAGAGAGATACGAGAGATATAAATAAATCAAAATAATTACAAAAATTGTTAGTTTAAAGATATTAAATATGGAAGCCAGTGTATTTTTAATAGTGAGCGATAATCACCTCTTTCCACAAAGCATACTCATATTTTAAACTATTACTTTATTAAAATTCATCAAAATTATACATTTCTCACTTCACTTTAATGTAGAAGATTTTTTTTTATTATGTATACACACTTAAGTAATTTGGTATAATAGCTTGTGAATATTTTGGGGATTTGGGATGTGGATGAGGGTCAGTTCATGTTATGTTTATAATATTAACCTTTCACTGCACTTTTTTTCTTTCAAAGCAGACCATAGAACCAAACTACGAGAATAAATGATGCTGAAAAAGTATGAAGGACATATAAACAACATAGTACCCGTACACAATTATTATTATACAGAGATACACATATTTAAGTCTAAAAAGTCGTAGTCACACCGTTACATAGAAACATACCATCATAACACTTTAAAAACGCGTGAAACATTTGATTCAGTGACGCGACATAATAATATAGCCTATATAACCAGCGGACGATCAAGACGCTTCTAACTTTATAGTTAGAACTTATTCTTATCTCATATGTCCAGATCTAATAAGTAGTTGACGAACTATAAGGAAACAGACGAACACACATACAAGTAGATAATATATATCACATTTTCTATATAAAAAAGTTGACTGATTAATGACTGTTAAGTGAGTTTCCTAAACACTTTATGATGTCGCATGCGGTGACAAACGTAGTTATAAGGTACGCATCGATTGGTCCGCGCCGGAGGCACCGCGTAACATATTACAACACCACAAAGTGTTTAGGAAACTTACAAAACAATGGTCAAAACACATTATCCTCCTTCTGACGAAGTCGGGTAATAAACTTAAATGAGCATGGTATGTATTTACTTTTAAATCGCATGTCAGAATGATGCACTAAAAAAATGTTGCATGAGGTGGTATATTTAATAAATGGGCTTTACAAAACAGAGATTGGCATGAAAGTCAACAATATTACCGATACTTTATTTCTTGCTTAATTACTTTTGCCTGTTTTGTAACTTTGCCTGCAACTTACAAACTAAATCACCCTCTATTTAGTTCTCATAAATGTGTTGTTGGAAATTTCTTATTATCTTTGCCTCTATTTGATACTATTTCTTCACTGTTGTTTGTGTTTTCAAATACAGATTCTTATGGTATGTGAATCATTGTTTATACTTTGCGATTTTTACAGAAAGTTGGTAAAATAATTAGGCTAAGTTCACATGATTGACGCAGCTTAATAAGCCTCTGTACAAGCTCCTCACCTTTACAAATACTTGCATGCAATTTACACGTTTACGTCTCACATCAACAGAATCAAACACTCCGATTACATTGCTCTCAGTGTACTTAATTGAAAAATACAAAATAACTACGTTTTAAAGTTAGACGTTGAGATTATTTTACTGTTTTATTTAGGTTTAGTTATTTTGCTTCATTTCACTTACCAACCAATATGTTTTTTTCTACATTTTATATGCCTAAAGTTTAAGTTACTCTACGCTGTTGGTGAGGAAGGTTGAAAATAAAATTTAATTTATTTAAAAATAAACAAATGAGTTAAGGCCCGCGACACCGAGCGTGAGAATTTGTGATTGAACACCCACATACATATTTTACATGCACACAGACGCATCGCGCACTGTCGCATACATACCGTAGCAAGCAATCACCGACTTTCGGTTTTTTGCTTATGTTAAATATCCATCAACTGTTCGCCTTTGTAGAACGTATTTTAATGTCTTACAACGCACGCAATGTATCTTGCCATAACGTAAAGCCCGTAGGATTCATTCAGTACAGAAAGTCATAATACTTTCTGTATACCAATCGAATGGTCAAAGATTATAAAATAATTTTACACAGTATAAAATAAATTCGCTCGCGTGCATTGTCTGTCAACTCAGATCGTTTTAAATACGCAAGGTATTTAAATACGGTTTTCATCATAATTAAGGTTACCTTTTAAAGAAGATTTATTAATGTTATTTTATTATTTTAAAGGAACACATAAATAAAGCCAATATTGACAAAAGTTTACGAGTTACATAAATTAGGAATAACCTACAGTAATACTTTTTTAATTATACTTTTTTAATATTTCTTTATTATTTTATTTGTGAATTATAATTTCAAAGTAATTTGGAACAATGTAATATTAATCCTTATCATAATAAATACTGTAGACATTTAAAACAATTTTATTCTACATGAAATATGTAGAATAAAATTGTTTATTACACAATATTATTTAAATAAATATTTTATAATACGTCAGAGCGTTCATCCAGGTCGCACCCGTAATTGGCCGTAATCTTACACTAGTGACTCTCAGTGTAAGATTTTATTATGTCAATAATGTGTGATTAACGATACGTGGTCTTATAGGCATTTAAAAAACATTTAAAATTTGACAAATTATACCCTCCTTTAAAACCAATCTATCCATTGCTGCAAACATCATGAAAATCGGTGCAGTAGTTTTTAAGTTACGTTATGTTTTGAGTTTAATAGACAGGTTGAAGAGGCAGAGGACTGTGTTTTTTTTTTATATATTTAATGCAAACGGCTTATTTACGCAATAATGTTACTAAAATAAATGTGAAAGTAACTCTGTCTGTCTGTTTGTCTGTTACCTTTTCACGCCTAAAACGCTGAACCGATTTTGATCAATTTCAGTATAGAGATATATGGGACCCCGAAAAAGGACATGGCTACTTTTTACCACGAAAATCGACACACTCGCGGGCGGAGCCATGGGCAAAAGCTAGTAAAACATAAATACGACTAGCGGTTTATACATACGTATAAAAGTGAAATAATAATCATCCAAGACCAAACCATTGAGTAGTATTACTTTCCATCATCAGCTGAACATTTTGAAAGATACGACTAAAGGTAACACACATATACGAAAGTAACTCTGTCTGTCTGTCTGTTACGCTTTCACGCCTAAACCACTGAACCGATTTTGATGAAATTTGGTATGAAGATAGAACTGAACTTGGGAAAGGACATAGGGTACTTTTTATCGCGAAAATAAAGGTAGAAGGGTTTGAAATAGGGGACGAAAGTTTGTGTCGAAGTTCCTTATTATCAAACATAAAATCAGGTAAGATTGTTTAATCTACCCTTACCATGTCGTGTGATATCAACGAATTCCACGCGGGCGAAGCCGCGGGCAGAAAGCTAGTTTATAATAAATAACAATAAATAAATATTTCAGACGAATGACACAGAATATCATCTACCAAATATTCGTGTGATCCGCAAATATTTATTTCGCAGTTTATAATACATAAACATACTTTTTTGTTATAAATACATACATATTATACATAGAAAACACCCAAACTCCGAAACAAATATTTGCAGATCATACAAACATTTGGTCCGACCCGGGAATCGAACCCTAGACCTCTTGGTTAGCAGTTGCATACGCTGACCACAAGCCCAACAAGGCAGTATGATATATTACAATAATAAATAAACAACTATTTCGAATATCTTACACACGACATCATCCAGTCCCAAACTAAGCAGAGCTTATATTATTGATTCGACAACTGATATAAATACATAAACATACTTTTTTGTTGCTTACCTATAGAATACACTCAGACTCCGAAATAAATATTTGCGGATCACACAAATATTTGGTCCTACACGGGAATCGAACCTGAATCCTTACTCAAGCAAAGTAGTCGCATGCGCTACTACTGCCCTCATCATTATGAAATGATGGCTACCAGCTCAGATATTGCGTCTGGAATAGCATTACAAAATAAAAAAATATATAATAACTATTTATAACGTGCTTATAAAATTTTAGGGTTTCCCTATGAACTAACACTGAAAACAGCCAACACCTAAAAAAACAAATTTTGTGGATCTCATAAACATTTGGTGCGACCCGTGAATCGAACCCGAGGCCTCAATCGCATATGCTACCACAGCGCCACCGAGGCAGTCATATAAAATGAATTTTAAAAATCGGTCCACAATTGACAGAGTAATCAATGAATGTACAATAAAAAAAATCATTTAGTTAAACATAAATAATACTCCTTTTTTGAAGTTGGTTAATAATAATTTAAAATATAAAGATTGGTGTGTCTATTCTCAGACCTACCAAATATTATCAAAAGTTACACACAGTCACGTCGTCGTATGTAAACAATCAAATCTCTGTGTGCGTGACAGTGCGTGTGGAGCTAAAAACGAGCGTGCGCTCGCCTTGAATATTCGGAGAACACTGAATTTTTGGATCGCGTGAACTCTGTTTTATTGCAAATTATTTCTCCGTACTAAAATGTATGGAACTTTTGCCGCTAAAAATTAATGATGTTTAAGATTAAATTATGACTTTCTGGTGAGAATTAATAGAAACCTTAAATGGTTAATCTCTTTTTTGTACTTTTTTCTTGCAACTAATAAAATATTTATTTCAAATAAAGCAACATAATACTAGATTGATTCCAAACAGAAAAGGTCGATTTCGGTGATTTTAGTCACTGTTGATGATTTTTTTCTCGAAAATAAATAATCGTATTAGTAATTTTACTCGGTTTCTCTATAGATTGCTTTATTAAGGAATTGAAATATTTTTTTTACTGTCAAATAATGAATGAATTTGTTTCTCTTGTCATAACCGTAAGTGCTTTTTCGAGCAGTTATGGAAACGATCCCCTTAAACTATGTATGTACAACAATAGGCGGTCTCATCGGTCATGGCGATTTCTTCCGGACAACCATAACACAAACATCTTATTTAAAACGACTTAGGTCACAGGTAGTAACAAATCTTATAATATAATATCTTAGAATATCATTTAAGAATCATACATAGATACACATTCATTCACATCAGACATCTACTTACACCTACACCAATACTTATATACGTACATACATAAACATACATATGTACATATATGCATAGACATACATATATACAAACTAATATATATATATGTATATTTCCACTTCATACTTTTTCAAGTATTATCGAGAGATTAAGTATGTGTATCCTTTTTTTTTAGTTACAGAAAAAAAGCAAAATGAGTCTGAAGGAATTGTCCCAAAGTGAAATTAGTATCATGGTAACACTAATAAATGGTTTGAATAAGAATATAGGATTGCCACCCTACACGTCAGAGCACAAAGTACGAGTTAGCTGGTTTTTCGGTATTGCAGCATTATGTTTTACAGTGGGTTGCATTTCACAAGTAATCGGTCTTTTTAAAGCCAAAGATGACCCCGAAAGACTCCTTGAATGTTTCAGTATTCTTGCCTTCACGGGCATAGGGCTCTTTAAGCTCGGCTCGTTGCAATACAATCATAACCGTTGGGGATATATCCTGAAGCAAATCTGGCATTTAGAGTTTGAACAAATGAATAATCCCATTACATCAGATGCGGACTATCAGTCAGATGAAGAAGAGACCATTCAGTTTTCTAAATACGTATATAGTTACACAAGCAGTTTCAAAATAACCTTTAGTAGACTGCGCAATATGTATCAGTGTACTTTACTTGTTTTTATACTGTCACCATTTCTGGAACTGTTGTTTTGTAAAATTCGTGATTTACAATATTCAGGTTATCCGCATATACTACCAGGATGGACACCCCTAGACTACTATAGCATTTTTGGTTATTTGATAACCATTTCATGCGAATTCATAGCAGCCATTTATTGCGTTTTCGTTCATATTTCATTTGACTTAACCGCTGTAGGGATTATGATTTTTATTTGTGGACAACTATCGCTGCTGCACAGTTATAGTGCAAATATTGGAGGAAAAGGCGAGTTTTGTACTATATCAAAATTAAGAGATGAACGAGCCCGTTTTAGGATCAAGAATTGTCATCGGTTACATTTAATTATTGATAGGTATGGTCCTTTACGTTTGTTTACACAGCTCATATACGTCAAAAAAATTCAGACTGAAGTACATTTTTTATATTTTCAGCTTAATAACCGAGCTAGGCAAGTTGCTTGAAAATATATTTGGAATATACATTTTAGTCACAACACTAACACTTTGCTTCGTGGCGCTACAACTGAAGTCTGTTAGTATCTCATGTAAATAAGTCAATTATAATGTTTACACATAATATTGACAAATTTATAAGGTTTTCATTGCTAAGCAGTTATAATTTTCGGTAAATTATGTTAACCTATATATCTAAAAACATTTTTAAAATTTTCAGTGTATTATGTAAATACTTAGATCATGTTTAACCTATTTTATTTTAAGTTAATGATTGCGTGTGAAGGTTGTTAAAACAACCCACTTATAAACACATGGATTATTCCAAAATGATGGTCTATTCCAATCATGTCTTATAGATCTGCGGATCCCCTATGATAGTTAGGTCTATCCTCGATATAGCTAAGAACGAGTAAAGCACTAAGGCTGACCGCTATCGCTAATTATATGTATATCAGTCTTTTACACATTTAGTGTGTATGTAGTAGTATGAACTCATCAAACATATATACAGGATGTCCCAGAACTCAACGTCAAGCCAAAACGGGGTGACAGGATTGATTGTAACCATCACGATTAGTCTTAATTCTAGGAAACTTGGGGCAATTGTGCAATTATTTTTGACTGTGATTCTAGAAATGCTATTTAGGGTTACGGTTCCAAAGTTTAAATGAAATGGTTACAAACCAAAAAATGGTTACAGTTTGACCAAATTTCTAGGTTTTTTAAATGCTCATAATTTTCAAACTGCACGGGATAGATTTTTTTTTTTCTCATGATGGTTACAATCAATCCTGTCACCTCGTTTCAGTTTGACGTTGAGTTCTGGGGACATCCTGTATAACAATATCATGGTCATGGAGCTTTTAACAATATTTAATGTAATGTTTTTAACACAATTCAATTTCATCACAGGTAAAATCTACTACAATAATATATAATTTTAATGTTTTAGAAAGAAATGAGTGTGATTAATTTGATCTCTTTGTTACAATACATGTGCGCTACTCTTACGCAACTCTTCCTGTTTTGTTGCTACGGAGATACTGTTTGTAATAAGTCCTGTATAACAATATCATGGTCATGGAGCTTTTAACAATATTGAATGTAATGTTTTTAACACAATTCAATTTCATCACAGGTAAAATCTACTACAATAATATATAATTTTAATGTTTTAGAAAGAAATGAGTGTGATTAATTTGATCTCTTTGTTACAATACATGTGCACTACTCTTACGCAACTCTTCCTGTTTTGTTGCTACGGAGATACTGTTTGTAATAAGGTACGTAATTACGGGCCAATCTTGTCTTTATTGCTTGAAAAAATTAATAACAGAGTACAATAAGACTTCCCATTGAATAGTTTATTGACATATTTTTGGAATGTACCTATACAGATACAACACGTATTTTTTAGTATAAAAAATAGTTATCTAAAAAAAAGTAAAAAAATATTTTAATGTTACAAAGCATGGGGCGACGTTATTGAAATATTTCAGAAAGCACCGTGGGGTGCTTTGTTACATTAAAATTATTTTCTACTTTTTAGTTTAAAAGCGTGTTTGTTTAGTTTTTTGAAACTATTATTTTTTCTAGACTAAAAAAGATTTTTTTGTTTTTTTTTTCAAATTAGTGTATTGTCATCGGTCCTCGATAAATCTAAAAGTTTGAACGAAATGTGAACGTTTAAAGTGGGTCAAAACGTTACAAACAAACAAACATACAGGTGAAGCGTGTAAAATAGGGCAAACCTCTCAGTCTATTTTGCTATAATTATAAAATTACTAAACTATAATTTGTTATAATTATAAAAGTTTTTGGTCAAGTTTTAGATTATTAATAGATTTTCGTTCATAAATCTTTAGAGTGCCATCAGCATGGGCCAGGGTCCTTTTGGCGCAGCATACTGGTGTCTCAGCCCCAGTGTTCGCCGTGACCTGTGTATACTTAGCACAGGAATGATGCGAAAACGGCATCTTCGAGCAGGACCTTTTCATTTTCTTGACCTTCTATTATTCCTTCAGGTAATTTGATTGAAACAGAAAAATAAATCAATGCTGGGCTTGAGTTTGAAATTAATATTATAAATACCCTATTATTTAGAAAAACAATATTTTTGTTTATATGACAGCCTTGTTGGTGAAATGGTTAGCGTATGCGGCTGCTGATCAAGAGATCTTGGGTTCGATTCCCGGGTCGGATAGAATGTTTGTGTGATCCGCAAATATTTGTTTCTGAGTCTGGGTGTTTTCTATGTATAATATGTATGTATTTACGAAAAAAAGTATGTTTATGTATTTATATCAGTTGTCTAGTACTCATAGTACAAGCTCTGCACAGATAGTTTTTAATTACCAGAAAAAACATTATGTAGTATTGCGTATTCGATATTGAGCACATCTATGTAAAACAAAAAAAGATATGTGAATATCATCCCTTAAACTACCTTTATTTGTGTTCATAGTTCACAGCGTAATAATACGGAATAATAAAATATAATGTCGCCCGGTAGGGGCGCGCCTATCGTAATACCGACGCAGTGGCGGCACCTTTAATTTTATTTCTGTTGCATTTCCGAATTCTGATTGTGACGTCGTAAAGTACATTCTGTTATACCGACACTTGAAGTCACAAACTATTGAAATGGCGTACCAATTTACAAATCGTGAATACGTGTTAATGTTACGTAAATATTTAATATTAGGTAAGAATATGTCTGCTGCTTTTAAGACGTATCATGATCTGTACCCGAATGCCCGACAACCAAATGCCACCACCATGTTAGATGTATACCAACGTCAGTTGGATCACGACTCATTTCATGTGCCGGCGCACGCCCAAGGCCGATGAAGACCAGCCTATTCACAAAACCTGTATGGTGAGGTGCTCGAGTTTTTTGATGAAGATCCACGACGAAGCACAAATGATGCGGCACGTCGGTTTGGCAACCGCCAACACCATGCCTAGAAGATGATAAACACGGCTGGAAATCACCCTTATCATTACAAAAAGGTCCAAGAGCTGACAACAATCGACTGAGCAGCCAGGATTGCATTTTGCAACTGGGTGATCCTTCACCCTGATGCCAACGTCCTGTACTCTGATGCTTATTTATTTACGAGGATAGCACTGTTGAACCAACTCAACGAACATTGGTGACCCTTAAGGAATTGAAAATTAACTCGACAACAAACGTTCCAACACAGGCTGGAACCTTAAACGAATAGATTGTGGGTCCATCCTTCATCGAAGAACTACTAAGCGGCAAAACGTATTAGTGATGATGTCAACCATTTTGAATGATATCCCATTCGCAAATTTAGAAGGTTTGTGGTTTCAGCAAGATGGTGCACCACTCTACTACCATAGCGCAGATGATTTGAAGCCTCAATCGCGTGGCCAACTCGGTCTCCCGATCTGACTCCAATTGAACGAAGTAAAATGTAGAGTGTATGTCAGTGAACCTAACACCCGTGAGGAGCTACAACTAAGAACGGCTTTAGTCAAATCCAACTACAAAGGGATGTTCTTTAAAATGAACATAATAAAGCGTGTTCGTGTTTGCATTCGAAATGACGGTGGACATTTCGAGCAACAATTAAAGTATGTGTAGGTAAGTTACTTAAAGTAAATACCTAAATAAATTCTGAAGTATCCACTAGTTAATTAAGTACTTACATTAAAACCTAAACGTAACTATAATTCTGACTCAAATTGTACTTAATTATCGCTTTTCTATTGAAATAATGTCTTATGGATTTAAGAATATTGTCTGGACTTTAAAAGAGACTGTGATCCCTGAGTTTCTTTCGTCATTTCTTCTCAGGGCTCGTCCCGTTAGGAAAGGCTGAACTCATCTGCTCAAAAAAAAAAGTTTAACTTGCAAAAGTGTTCATGTAACCTAATTGCAGATTAAGTGATTTCATTTGAACCCTCAGAAAGTTCTGTGAATAAAACATTGTAGGCACGTATTTTGTGTTCACTTATTATACAAAATCAAAAGGCTGACTTCTCGGGTGTATCGAAGTCTAAAAATAAATAATAAATCAAAATTAGATGGCCGCGAAAAAAGCTAATTAACTTAGTTCATTAATTACGTATATGGATTAGTAAAACCTAATTTAGTGATTGATCGAGAAACCATTTTAAAATCATTTTTACTCAGTTCATCTAAAATTGAGTTTACTGTCATTAGAATTATACTTGTAAGTTAGTGATGTTTTTTGCTGTAAACAAGGAAGTTGTGTAGGTATGATCTTGAAGCTGGTGTAATAATATACGATCGCTGGCGCTCGACGACCGTTTGTGTATAGTTTGGTTTTATGTATGCACTAGCTGCGCCCCGTGGTGTTACCCGCGTATATCATTATGGTTGCTATGCAAGTGTGTTATGCATGGCAACCGGTGAAGTTTTGACAGAAGATAAACAGTGATACATTTTGACATCTACGATTTACGTATTTTTATAATCACCTACCTTTCGCCCGTGTAACTCGATTATTGCAGTAAAGTGTAGCCTATGTGTTATTCTGATATATAAGCTATATTATTGTAAAGTTTCATCCAAATCCGTTCAGTAGTTTTTGCGTGAAAGAGAAACAAACATACTCACATACTCACAAACTTTCGCGTTTATAATATTAGTAGGATTAGTAGGATTATACGTTTTGTATCGTTTCTGGTAATTAAAAACTAACCGTGTATAAATTCCCAGATAACTTTTAAAAGCATGATTCTTTAACTTAAAGATACAGCAATGCAGAATAATAGCCTGCTAAAGAAATCATAGTTATTGAGCAAGTACCTACTGACCTGAGAATTAATGACTGTTATTCATTGCAGATAGTCCGCACCGCTTACAGTTGCTATGCTGTGCTGGGAAATATGTAACTCAAGCCTTAGATACATAACTATTTACATGTATATTGTAAGTAAATTAAACTGTAGCGTGCACGGATATTTTCAAAATTTAAACTTTATGAACAAGAGTAGGATTTTTGTGAATAAAATCTTAGAAGATTAGAAAGTAATTTAGAAATTGAAACCAGAAATTAAATTGAAAACACTTTTCATGTCCGAAATAATTATTTATTCATTATGCGTGAGTGCGTTTACTATTAACTTATACCTAAAACAAAAGGTGGGACATTGCACTCAAACTGGCAAGGTGTTTGTGGTGAGAGCAAGTGTTAAAACCCTCAAAAGGAGGATCCTCCGCTAATCAGCTCGGGAAATTCTTCATCGCGATTCAGGATTAATAGCTCCGAGGTTTAGTGTTTCTTCGATAGATGGCACTGTTTTATGTTTTTACATTTTCATACCGATTAAAAGCCCGATCAAACTATTGGCCATAAAAAGTTTGTAGATTACGAGGTCTCTAAATTTTCTTCAGTTGAGTAACATATTTTCAACGAAATTGGAATTTCAGACAACGGCATAGAAAAATGTTTGAAGACATAATAATTATGGTACCTATATCTAATAAAGTTTAGAAACATTTCAGATAGGAAATAATGTACAAAACTTGATTTCACATAGGTAGGTAGGTACATAAAATAGTGTTCGTTAAGCTAGCCTGGCCCAACAAATTAAATCACGAGATTTGTATGAATATACTCCAACTAACAAATATACTTCTTGATACAAACATACATACTTCGTTTTCAAATAAACGTCTTTTTAAAAAAATTACATGCATTTCTTTAGAGGCCGAACCAAAAACGTCAGAACATAAGAGAGGGTCGTCGTACTCGTCGTACCGAGACGGTGCCCGCATCAGGAGCGGGCAGGCGCTGGAGAACTTCAGAAGGAGATCCCACCCTGGACTTCTCCTCCTCCTAAACGGAGAAGTGCGGAGAGGGCACACTGTGTGGTTTTTAGTCGGTTCAAGTCTGACACACCACCCCGCCATAACCCCCGGTGGGGTAACGGTCCATGATGATTTTCCATACATAAAAAAAAAAAGTTCTAAAATATCGAGAACTAGTAAACATACGGACATTGATTTGCTATAGTTCGAATATTAACATTAACATTTAACATTTTAGTAATAGGTACTTCAAATTGACATAGAATAGAACCTTCATGGTTTGAGTTTTTTGGAAAAACCGATAATGGGTTGGAACAATGCTACCAGATATTGGGGGCTAAAGTGTCCCTAATATCGCACACCTAGTAATATAATGGCACATCTGCAAAAAATACGAAAATGAGTTTTTATGGCATACAGTTTTAAAAGCGCATAGTCCACAAAGTGGTAAAAAGGCACAACGCTAGCTTCCGTATTCTTCGAGAAAGGTCGTAAGTGTCATTATACCATTATTGATGTTTCCCCCTGCACCCGCGTAAAAGAACGGCTCATTTGTCCGTTGTGCTAGGCTAAGCACAAAAAATCGGCTAAGTGCGTGTCAGACCACGCTCAGAAAAGGTTCCTCAGTCACCCATAATGGATTTAAAATCGTATCCAATAGATAATTGTTATGTTTACGTATTAATGCGTTAATTTTGTATGACGGTTTCCAAGTAAGCGCATTTTACAGGTTAAGCCTCTATAACTCGTGAATTAACAAAGGCATCTAATCCGTTATAGTTTTCCTTCAAAGTTCATTATGTGGACCACCATTACGATTTTTTCCAGATTTTTTGAGCCAGCCGTTTAGCATTTAGAGGGGGGGATGCCCTGTTTTTACAAAAAAAGTGCCCTTTAAAGTAGAATATCTCGCAAACGAATACCTAAATCAGAAAACCGTCTTAGAAACCCTATATTGTTTTTAAAAGACCTATCTAATGATATCCTACAGGATGGGTTAGCTGCGAGAAAAAAATATCATCCCCACTTTACGTGTAGGGGAGATACCCCAAATAAAAATATTTTTCATAACTTTATTGTAGCACTTTGTCGACGTACTTACAGCACATATTCATGCAAAGTTTCATCTTTCTAGCACTTACCGTTTGGACGGTAAGTCGAGGATGGACGACCGGACGGACAGACGGACATGACGAATCTATACATTTTAAGTAACATAGGACCGGTTAAGTAAAATTTTCATTAAAAATTATTAAATGATTTAGTTTAATAAAAAAAAAAAAAATAATAAAAAGGTTTTTATTGTTTCTCATACATTGTCATTACATTACAAAAATTGAGACAAGCCCCAGTAAGTTATTTGAAATACTTGTATCGGGGCTGTCTCGCTTCTTCCCGTGATTTATAATTACACAATGATGAGACCATAATAATTGAAATAGAAAGACATTATTCGTATTATACAGTTTACAATATCGTAACTCTTAGGTGAACAATGTCTTATAATTATTAGTAGTAAGTACTATTACAAAAATATAAAACAAATAGCGAAAAATAAAGAAATAGTGGAACAGCTTTGTGTATACATGGATACGTAGTGCGTGTGCGTGTGTGTGTGTGTGTGAGAGTGTGTGTGTGTGTGTGGATGTGGGTGTGTGTATGCATATGTTCGATTGCAAGTGGTTGGGTGCTTAGCAAATTCTCTTTAAGATGAGTTCAGTCTCCTCATACGTTAGTGTTTTAAGCCACTCAGTTATGGTTATTTTACAGTCATAGAGTAATCTCGGATATATATTAAGTTTTGAGTTTAACTTATTATAAATGTAGGCCGATTGTGTTACATATTGACGTCCAGCAAAAACAGAATGAACTCTGGGGGCAAGGGCCACAATATCTTTACGTCTTTTATGGAAAACGGGAGGATTGTACGTCATTTTTTTGTGCAGATTTAAGGTTATGTTCAAAATGTATAATTTTCTGACACTCAAAAGATTGCTGTCCCTGTACAGATTTTCCGTCGAGTATCTGTAGGGTTTGAAGTACATAACCTTAATAAGAGATCTTTGTGCTCTTTCTAAATCTAAAAATTTGCTTTTAGTGGCCCCTCCCCATACTGGAATGCAGTAAGTTATCACAGACTGCGCTAAAGCGGTATAGATTCTATTTAGCATCTGTGCCTGCATTACATGACGCAATGCTTTAAATATCCATACAAGTTTTCTAACTCTGGATATAATCACTTCCATATGAGAGTGCCATGAGAGCCGTTGATCAACAGTTACACCTAGGTATTTAGTTGTCTGTACTTGTTGAATACCCTTACAATTGCATGCAACGGACCCATTGATACATTTATGGACAATGATTGTAAAATCGGGGCCAGGCTGTGTTCTTTGATTAGGGGTAAAACAGATGAAATTAGTCTTTTGGATATTGAGGGTTAGGAGATTTTCATTTAGCCAACCAGCCACTCTCGCCAGACCTTGTTCAGCGGCAGCTTGTACAGCCCTCCATGATAACCCAGAGTAAACTAGCGCAGTGTCATCTGCGTAACAGAAAACCCGCCCACCGCTGTTCCCAATATTACATAATTCGTTTATGTAAATTAGGAACAGCGTCGGACCAAGGACACTCCCCTGGGGTACACCGTAAATTACTTCCGCTTCATCACTCCTTATTTCATTAATTTTGACCTGCTGCTTTCGATCCGCTAAATAGCTTCGGAAAAGGGAAAGAGCCTTTCCTCTTATACCGATGTTCTCAAGCCTCTGCAGAAGGATGGGTACGGAGACGGTGTCAAAAGCCTTTTTAAGATCCAAAAACACAGTTAAACATTTATTTCCATTATCAACACTAGACGTTATCTCATTAGTAAGAGCAGTAATAGCGTCTTGGGTAGAGAGCCCTTTCCTAAAACCGTACTGTGTCTCCGACAAAATTTTATATTTATTTAAATAGTTAGTAAGTCTGTTGTTTAATAATTTTTCAATGATTTTCGAAATGCAAGGTAGAACAGATATCGGTCGATAATTATTGACATCGTTCACGTCTCCACCCTTATGCACAGGAGTAATAACAGACCGCTTAAAAGCAGCAGGAAATTGTCCAGTGTCAAAACATAAGTTGGCTAACTGACTTATTAATGGAACAATAAAGTCCCTAGATAACTTTAAAAACTTAGTAGGTATACTGTCCCAGCCAGGTGAGCTATCAGAGTCAAGACTCATCAGTATGCCTTCCACTTCTTGCGGATCGGTCGCCAGCAACACAAATGAAGTAATTTGGGAGTTCAAGTTACTGTTGTAGTTACCAGAATTAGTAGCATAGTTAGGAGAACCAAATGAATTAATTATTTCACTAGCCAAAGTTTTCCCTATCTGTGCAAAGAACTGGATGACACAATTAAGTGAATCCACCGGGTGTGGAGCCACATTTAAAAGGGACGCATTGGACGATTTTGGGGATTTGAAATGGGTAATTTCATTAATTTTTTGCCATAGATGTTTTAGTTTGATGATTATAAATAAAAAAACGAAATAAAAATTGAGTAAATAACGTTTTTATTGAATTTTTTTTTTTTTATATCATATTTTTTAATGTGATTAATAAGTTTATTTTCCATCAACCAGTCGTTTTATATCTTGACTTTTACACAGGATGTTTTAAGTTTCTGGGTGCATAATGACATTTTTTGGAAGTTGTTCAAAGTGACAACGGCACAAATGCTTGACTTTCACTTCTATGATCGTTATGAGGTAAATCCTGAACACCTGAAGTGGAAATTTTTATCCCTAAATAATACTATTAACGTCTATACTAGTAACCAAACCCATAATATCTGTAAAAAAACCTTAAATGAACTCATAAATTGATTTCAAACATTTATAAAATCTTAAATCCTAGTTTTTGTAAAATGTGAAAAACGTAGATGTGTCAATATATTACTAGGTGTGCGATATTTTCGAGCAGCAGTTGTGGCGTATACGGTTGAACTCGATACTGGAATTAGGTAAGCGATATCTAAGACAATTAAACGCAAATAATGTCACTACAGTGTATTTTGCATGAACATAAAATGCAAATTACCTATTTATTACTGAACTCTGTTGCGCGCGATAATGATAGCCTTAGTAATTTAAACGATTTAAACTAGCGTGTAACCAACGTGAAGCTCCTACAATATTACCTACATACTAGTTACATAAATACATATATTATTAACAGAAGAATGTTTGTGGCGATTTCCACATATTGGGCCAGAGCGAAAATATACAATAGCGTCATCTACCGAAGGTAGACTGAACCATGGTTCAGTCTACCTTCGGTAGATGACGCTATTGTATAAATAATCCTGAATCGCGAGATAGAAATTCTTGCATCGTTAGCATATACAAAACTGCCAAATATCAACCGTTGGGCAGTGGTCCGCCAGGCATGATCACCTCGACTGGTCGGAGGGACACGAAACCCGTTCCTTCACATGTTCAAAAGAACACTTATGTACACCACGAGCACGCTGATAGATCTTTAATCAGTCTTTAATCAGTTTTTGGCAAAATCTGTTAGAATAAAATCTATTTTACCTATTGTACCTATTGTATTGTAACTATTATACCACTAACGCCATCTATCGCATTAATAATTGTAACTGTGTATTCTACAGCCATTAGTTTAACCTTTTGAACGCCAGAGCAAAAACTGGTCAACTTGCCCTCAACGCCAGACCACAAATTTAGCGCAAATACAGTGGCGTAACAATAGGGTGGCAGGGCTGGCAAAATGCCACGGGCCCCCGACCCAAGAGGGCCCCGGCCCAAGAGGCTGCGATCTCAAAAATATTTTTTTACACTCTAACCTAGAGTATTTTATTTTATTTCAAAAAGTATATTTTTATAAGTTTGCTCTTTTATTGAATATGAAAATAATGGTTAAAAAAGTAAAGTTGATTGTGAAAGTTAGATATTAAAATGTCTAGTTCCAGAAAATATTTAAGTGGGAGCGAAAAACGAACGAGAAAGAGGGAAACTGAAAAAAAAAGCCACCTAAAATTAGTCAGTACTTGAAAACTTATGACTTAAAGAATTGGAACTTGGAACTGGATGTAAAGAATTGGACCTTACTAAAAGTATACATCCAGTTCCAGAACAACCACAACAAGGTACTAGCAAAACTCAAAGAGAATTATATTTGCAGAGCATGAACAATATTATATATTCGCCATATTATGTTACTTATAAGGGTAATTTTAAAGTGCTAACTGAAAGCTAAGGGCTAAAGTGAAAAGCTAAGGGCCCTTTCTTAAATGATATTGACAATAGATCTTTTCTAGAAAAACATTACTATATTGTTTTCAAGTCTGGCGTAAAACTTGAAAGTACATGACTATCCTATTCTTTAATACTTCAGAAGGCGTATTGTGAACCGTTCGCAAATCGGGCATCTAAGAAAATACAAAATGTTTGGATTGAGACGACTGGAAACATATTGTAGATGCCATATA
This sequence comes from Phragmatobia fuliginosa, assembly GCA_932526445.1. NCBI lineage: Eukaryota > Metazoa > Arthropoda > Insecta > Lepidoptera > Erebidae > Phragmatobia > Phragmatobia fuliginosa. The sequence goes on along the minus strand of OW052064.1, from coordinate 4,008,242 downwards.
AAGACACGAGACATCATGAAATTCATCTGTATTCCTGTCTTACGTATCAACAGTGGCGGCTACATGGAACACTCGATGAAGAGCAAGAGTCTATGATCAAAAAAGAAAAATCTTTTTGGCGCCAAGTACCGTCTAGGCTCCTTGATGTTACTTTGACACTTTCAACGTGTTCTTTAGCCTTTCTTGCCCTCAGAGAAAACGCATATATCAGTGATCCAAGCTGCAAAGGAAACTTTTTGATTATTGTTGAGTTATTAGGAAAATAAGAAACGATTTTACAAGAATTGTTAAGTAAACCAAAGGGCCAGATAAAATACTTAAGTCCAAAAATACAAAATTAGCTTATTTTTGTGCTGGTTCTAAAAGTAGAAAATTCACTGATAAATGAAATAATGCCGCACAATTCTACTTTATCATATTCGATACAACATAAGATATTTCATAAAATGATCAAATTTGTGAACTTTACGGTTAATGTATGATCGAAAAAGATGTTAATGGGATCCCAAAGGCACTTGTCATTAAAGAAACATTTTACGATTTCGTGAAGTTAAGGATCAAACTGCCTTAGCAATGTCCAAGCAAATTATTAAATCCATAAATGACAAAAATATTTCATAAACAAGTGTCGAGGACAAGGATATGATGGTGCTAACGCAATGAAAGGGACTTATGGTGGAGTTCAAAAACTCAAAAAAAAATGTCGAGCCGAATGCCGTATATGTTCAGTGTGCTGCTCATAATTAAATCTAATACTCAATGAGAGAGAGGTGAGAGAGGATATTGATATGCAATTTGTTTTTAAACAGTTCAACAAATTTACAATTTTTTTGGGCATAGTATCAAAATATATTCCATATATTTTATCAAATACAGTTTAAGTCATACATCTAAAAAAGAAAGGGAATCTTCAACTTCAATAACATTAAAATCATTAAACCCTACTAGATGGGCAGGACGATAAGATGCCGTTTCTGCTTTAAAAGTTCGGTTCGTTGAAGTCCAAAAAGCGCTAACTCTTCTATGGATGAATGTGAAGTCTCCAATATGCATTGGGCTAGCGTGGGGACTACAGACCATTCCCTCTCGCCTAAGACAGGAGGCCTATAGCCATTAGTGGGACATATACGACGTGTAATTGAGTACGCTGAAAATATCGAAATTTATTAAAATTAAACTGAGTACAACGAGACAATTTTCACTGATAGGGCCCCATCATAAAAATTCGCCACGGGCCCCAGGTGGTATTGTTACGCCACTGCGCAAATACCTACGAAAAAAATAAGGATTCCAAAACTTTATCGATAACATGAATTGTATTTTTATTTTCGTCTGCAATTTCAAAATATATGTATTTATAACATTGAATTTATTTCAACATTACACCTCTTCCCACTCTAGTAATAGTTATACACTATTTACAGAGTTGTTTAATACCGTAATAACAGATATGAGACGACAATTTAATTAAATATAATAACTATAGGTACGACACTATTCTTGATCTGTTGTCTTCATATTATGACCCTGGCGTGGGCGGTACGTCATTTTTTGAATATTGCGCTTCTCAAATAGGGATGTAGCAACGTAATATCTCGCTTATCGAGTACAATATTATCTAATAATAAATAAAGCACGTATTATAAATTAGATTTAAATTTTCTATAATTCCGTTGAAGGAGATATTTAAAAAAAATACACGATTCAAATAGGTTAAGTATATAATCAACTTTATAAAAATAAAACATTTAAACAATGTAATACAGTATGTATACATTTATAGCTTTTCAATACTAGCTTCTATAAACCTGGCATAAAAAGTAACAAATAGGTTAAGTAATAATCAACTTTATAAAAATAAAACATTTTAACAATGTAATACAGTATGTATACATTTATAGCTTTTCAATACTATAGCGGTCACAAAATAAGAAGCCCGTTTTGACATTCGTCATTTGACATGCCGCGATGAACTTTGTAGTAAGAAATTGAAAAATCAAATTCATAATCCTATTTAATTACTATGTTACCCATACATACTCGTACTTTAATATAAAATTATAATATCACCTAACGTGCCCTACATCACTAGTTGTCACATATTTGTGACTCTGGCGTGTGAGGACATTCTTTTTTTAGAGTTTATTTCTTTCTTTTTAGCGTAAAATTTCTTAATATTATAAAGCAATTTAAATAGTTTTATGGAAATAGATAAGAATTAGAGCTTCTTCTTAAGGTGCTGATATAAATTTAAAGACATAAAAATAATGATTAAATGCTTTATTTCGTACTTTGGTGTACTGCTTTTTTGTCACATATTTGTGACGTTGGCGTACAGGGACAGTTTTCGCTTGTCACATATATGTGACCCTGGCGGTCAAAAGGTTAATAGTCTTCACTTGATTGCGGAAAGCTAACGTGTTTTAATAATTTCACGGATTTTGAGTTTTAAGGCTGTAATCGATTCGATTGACTCCGTATACGTAGACTGTCCTTAACATGGGCTCACTAAAAATAATCCATTCGTGTTAAATCACACGATCTGGCTGGCCACTTAACCACTGAATTTCGTGCAATTATGCAATCGGAAAATTTCGTTTGCAATAAATTGATCTACACGGTAAGAGGCGAAACACCGACCTGCCTTAGACCTGTCTCAGGTCGTTTTCAGCGGTAACAACTCCCCAAAATGTAACCGCAGCGACCCTTAGGCGATGATTGGATAACATATTCATCAGGAAACCTTGATTTTTACATAATTTTAGCCGGTGATATCAACATTAACATCGCTTGAGGGTGCACCGACTCTAGTACTCAGAGCTATTTAAATATTTATTCATTCCATACACTTTTACCTGCACACTATCACCCTACCCATCTAAGTGGCTCTTGCTTAGATCATTTCATCATAGAAACAAGAAAACCCGCCCTCACATTAGCAACTAATTCCACACTTACAGATCATCAGACTGTCTAACTAACACATAAACTAAAGACAACATGAAAAACCTTGAGAGTGACCTTTGTTTTGACCCTGTTTATAATGCAGACGACGCGAGTGTTGCGTCAGATTATTTTATTATTTCATTACAAAATGTAATTTCTAGAAGTACTGACACAGTGAAACTATCTAGAAAACATCGAAACATACCACGGATTACACCTTGCCTCGTTCGCTGCGTCAGTCACCTAGACTTCACCGTAAATCCAAATTAGAGCGTGAAAATATAATGCTATCGATGTCATGTAAAAGGTAAAGAAATTTCTGCAAAAACCTTTTAAGAAAATTAAAAATCCAACACGAAAAAAATGAATTACAAAAAGCCGGTAAAGACAGTAAGCTTTTCTGGAAATTTATTGAAAATAGCACATTCCAATCGAAACATCCTGAACCCCCTTTAGACTTGTAACACAGCTATAGAAGACGGTCTGAGTCAACGAATAAAATCAACAAGCATTTTGCCTACTTTGGGTGGAAGCAGCATCGCGAAAAGACAGCTATACTCCCCGGATTTGGAGGCGGATGTGCTCGTCAGTTTATCGGCGGACGCCTGACTTCTGGGCGGAGGCTGAGGGAGGTCCGGATGTCGAAATAGCAGCTGTTCCAAAATTCCTACTACTTTAGGTGAAGTGTGTCACACTGTGTGGTTTTTGGTTGGTCCGATTCCGACACACCACCCCGCCACAAGCCCATGGAGATTTCCACACGTAAAAAAAGGTTGATGCTTAATAAAACACTCATCTCTGAGACACACACTTTAACTGTAAATTACTACAACACATTTTCATAGATTAAAAAACTTTTGAGTCACACTTAATATATTTGTTAAAATATATAGAAAAGGAATGAAAATGCGGTAACAAATCAAACTCATGTGTAAATATCGGCAATTACTTTACAAACTATTTCACAAACCACCCTTCAGGTTGGTTAAATATTTCATTTTAACATTGGACATAAATCTATGAAGTATGTAATAATTCTGTACCTTAGAGGTATACAACAATAAATAGCTAAAGTCAAATTTTACAGGAGAGGCAAAGAATAGTGAAATTTTGAATGTAATTTTGAGAAAGTTATAATAAAGGCAGAGTAATTTACTTAGATGTATTTTTTATTATAAATAAATAGAGGGAAGTGTCATGAATCACACATAATTACGATAAATCTATCTATTATCTAACATCATTTCAGATCCTATCTCTTCTGTAAATATTTGTGCATTGTATATCTCTTTTCATAGGCGACGTAGGATTTAATGCTTTTTACCATTAAGTATGTGGTTTTTGGGATTTTAATGGTATTTATAAACGTAATTTCGACAAAATGTATACTATTACTATACCTCTGAGGTACAGAATTATTTCCAATCATAAAACAAGCATAGTTCCAGTTTCATATTAAGATATTATTTAAGAGATTACACTGAAACATTATTATAGAACTACGTTTTCAAAAAGCATGAAGAACCTACATATTTGCTTAAGAAATATATGTTTATTTCAGGTTTGAATTTGATTGATCATTTCTACTTATACCGTAATTGGTGTGATGCGGCAGGGAACATTATAAAAATATTCGTTAACGTCAGCTGCGGTACTGTGGAAAAAAAAATCATTTTCTCTTAGCTGAAAGCTTTGTAAACTAGTTTCTTTATTATCCTAAAGAAAGCTGACTATAACATGGTGTATTAAAAGTTAGCTCATCGCTTGAATATGAAACAAAAATGTTTTCAATCATTCCTCCTCAGCTACGACATCACCAATTTATTTCAATTGGACAGGTGGTCCAGCATTGGACAGTGGATGATGAAGAATTCATATGATGATAGCTGATGTTTAGGTGTGATAGATATACATATCTGTACCTTAGAGGTATCAATTAAGAAGCTAAAGTGAAATTTTACAGGAGAGGCAAAAATGCGCGTAGTGAAATTTTGAATGTAATTTTGAGAAAATTATAATAAAATAAAGGCAAAGTAATTACCTTGGCTGTATTTTTTATAATAAATAGAGGGAAGTAATTACGATAAATCTATCTGTTTTATCTAAAGAATAAACCCTGTTAATATTTGTGCAATTAATAGGCGACGTAGCAATAATTATTTTTTTACCACTAGTTCTTGGTATAATAAACGTAATTTCGACAAAATGTGGAGATACTATTGTTTACCTCTGAGGTACAGATATATATCAGCTGGCTGTATGTAAAAGTTAGAACCCACGGAACCGTAGCTGACGTTCACGAGGCGTTACGATACTGTACCCTGTTCCAGTTACAAACGTTTTTCGTTTTGCAATATTCTCGTTTCATTGGCTAATATTTTGTTTAGATCACGTGACTAAGTGAAATTAGCCAACTAAACAAGAGAATTATGAGAAAAGCGATTGCAGAACAAAAAAATCGGCCAAGTGCGAGTCGGACTCGCCCATGAAGGGTTCCGTATCAACAAGTAACATTATATAAAAATTCTTGTAGTTCGTTGATTAAATGAAAGGTAAATTGCTGTTTACGCTTTATGACATATTAAAAAAAAACTACTTACTAGATCTAGTTCAAAACAATTTTCGTTGGTAGTTTACATGGTAATGTACAACATATATTTTTTTTAGTTTTATCACTCTCTTAGTTTAGAAGTTAGAGGGGGGGGGACACACATTTTTCCACTTTGGAAGTGTCTCTCGCGCAAACTATTCAGTTTAGGAAAAAATGATGTTAGAAACCTCAACATCATTTTTAAACACCTGTCCATAGATACCTCACACGTATGAGTTTGATGAAAAAATTTTTTTTGAGTTTCAGTTCCAAGTATGGGGACCCCCAAAATGTATTGTTTTTTGTCCATGTTTATGTGAAAATCTTAATGCGGTTTACAGATTACATCTACTTACCAAATTTCAACAGTATAGCTCTTGTAGTTTCCGAAAAATGTGGCTGTGACATACGGACGGACAGACAGACAGACAGACAGACAGACAGACAGACAGACAGACAGACAGACTTGACGAATCTATAAGGGTTCCGTTTTTTGCCATTTGGCACCGGAACCCTAAAAACGGTTGCAATGGCAAATAGTTCATCTGAATACGTTATTGGCTCCCAGACCAATATTCCTTTATTCGCAAAAAATAGCACGTGGTTTATTTATTTTTATATATTGAAGCCTACCAAAGTGACTCTATTCTGACTTATGCAAAGCATGAGTAGAATCCAGGAGTAGAGGTCTCTATCTGCATTGATAGGGTAAGCAATTCAACATGGTGACCCATACCAAGGCGGCCTGGTTGGATGATTGGGCCTCCGGTCTCACACTCACCAACGAAATACGAACGCAAGTGTGCTGTTATTATTAGGATATAAGTACAATTAGTTACACAATTCTAATATCTTATTGCACTTCATATAGAACAACAGATGAGATAATAATATCAATCTACTAACAACATCAATCGATTAAACACAGACCACTTAATATTCTTTTACATCTCTCATGTTCGGTAAGTACGTTCTTATTACCTCCAAATGGGGCTTGTAGTTGACTTATTAGCGCTCTAGGGTAATAATGTAGCTAGAAAAACCCTAGGGCGGTAAGTAATAAAAAAAAAAAACACTTCTTTCTTTCAAAAAGTTCGCGTACATCTAACCATCATACTAGCAATAGACATCATGCATTTAGCCCAATGACCAAAGAGGTCGCTTTGCTATTCAGCCTTGTCTTCGTGTGAGTATAATAGTCATCAATTTTAAATATCGAACGGCTAAGCTCAAGAAAAAAAACATGTTCTTTACTTGATTCTTTTTAATGAAAATAGGCGGGAATAAAAAACTTTTACTTTAAATATTGTTTGTTTTTTTCTAATGCCGGTTTTTTTCTACTTACCTCACAATCGAGATGTAAAGCAGAATAGTTAGCTCGGGTGTAAGCACCAATTGCAAACTCGAACTATAGGCGGGCGCCTAAATATCTCGGACTGCAATTGATGCCTTACAGCCCTTGGCTACTAATCTACTATTAAAGGTTATAGGTATATTAAATAGTCTTACATTAGGTACTTTCAATGTAACTGACGGAGTTCCATGGTCAGTTAAGCTCTGTGATTGGCTTGCAACCATGTTGAAACTCCGGGTAGATTGAACGTGTTCCATCGTATGTTATTCCGGACATTTTCGAGTGCCCTCTGACGGGAACTCTCACCAGCACCTGCATCTGTATATTGAGCGAAGAAAGTCTCCATCTACACGGAAAATAATACATTATGAATAATGATAATAATGAATCCATAAAAAAACACGTTTTTTTTTATATCATAACTTGATGCACGTGCTATAAAAAGGTACTTCATATCATAATCGTATTTACTTTTTAAAATTTAATATTTTATTTAAACATCGCACAAGCCAAAAGACGGCTAGCGAGTGGGATATGATAATAATCTATAAAAACATTTTAACCAATTAGAATAAGAAATAGGTATTTTTAAATATAGAGTACATGGAGTTGCCATAATATTATTTTCGATCCATATTTATTTGATTAGGCAAACAAGGAAAACATTATTACACTTATTTGTTTCTGAACTGTATTCAAATATATATCTGATTTACCGACTCGTGTTAACACAATATATATATATATATATATATATATATATATAATTTAATTACATTTGGAAGGAATTGGAAATAAATGGCGTTCATAGCCAAGTTGCCTAAGTGATTATTACATAGATGGGTTACCGTTAGCGGCATGATACCGTCTAGGTGGTTCCTAAGTCACGTTAGGGGCTGTCCATTAATTACGTGAGGCTCTAAAGGGGGACGGGAGGAGTTCACAAAAAAAAAAATTTCAAAAAAAAGATCTCGTGATTAATGGATAGTCCCTTGAGCAGTTGGTCCCATTTTTCTCATAGGATAACGTCATCGTGAAGCTTAATTCAATTTCTCAATTCAATTATTCAAGAACAAGCTTAAAAAAAATTACGCAGTCAAAACATTTTGTCTTGCCAACCGCAACCCGGACTTGGCCAGCGTGGGAACGTATGGCCTTTAACAGGAATGGAACAATATAGGCCAAAACCTTCTTTCTAAGGAGAGGCCTATGTCCAGCAGTGGATTGTTGAAGGCTGTTGTTGTTGATGATGATGAGGAAAAAAAAAAACAATCAAGTAACTTACCTCTTTGTACTTGAGTTCAGAATTGTAAGTTGCTGTAATGCTAGGTATCACATTGCCAAGGTAACGGCTGTTCAATGTAAACCTGTTGACTAACTGAGGCCAACGGATCCTAATATCATCCCATATAAGGGCCGTGCCAGATGGGTTCGTAGCTATTTGTGTTATAACGTTCAAATAGTCCTGGCTACGGATTTTTGTTTCGTCCCATGCTAGAAGTAGGTACCTAAAAAAACACAGCGTATTACCGTTACGGAAAAAAAAACGACCGATGGACAGATTTCCATCAAACATAACTAAGAACACTCCCAACTTTTTTTTTTTTTTTTTTTATATTTAAGCCTGCCAAAATGACTCTACACTGCCTGATGGAAAGCATGAGTACAATCCAGGAGTAGGGGTCACCATGCTTATTGTGAGGGTAGGCAATGTAGCATGGTGATCCCTACCATGGCAGCCTGGTTAGATTATTCTGCATCATTCTCCCGGCCTTCGAAGGGCGGGAGAATGATGCAGAATGATTGGGCCTCCGGTCTCACACTCACCAACGAAATACGACAGCAAGAATGCTGTCATTATTAGGATGGTCTTCTGTGTGAGGGTAGTACTGGCCGGGTCGAGCCGGCCCATTCGTGCTGAAATCAGCGTGGCTCTACTACCTACAACTAAATGACCTTTCAAAAAAAATCAACAAGTGTGTGTCAAGCCACGCACAGGAAAGGGTTCTTCAGTCATCCATAATGGTGCGTGGGATTTAAAATCGTATCCAATAGTTAATTGTTATGTTTACGTATTAATGCGTTCATTTTGTATGACGTTTTCCAAGTAAGCGATTTTTACAAGTCTCTTTAACTCTTGAACTAACAAAGTCATATAATCCGTTATAGTTTTCCTTTAAAGTTCATTATATGGACCACCATCATGAATTTTTCCAAATTTTTTGAGCCAGCCGTTTAGCTATTAGACGCTGTTTTTACAAAAAAAGTGCCCTTTAAAGTGGAATTTCTCGCAAATGGATACCTAAATCAAAAAATCGTCTTAAATAAATAAATATTTTGGACATCTTACACCAAGCGCGGATCCAGGGGGGTGGTCATGGGGGTCATGACCCCCCCTGGGCGCGGTCCGGGATTTAGGTGTAAAACTAATTAAAACATAATTTTAGATTTTTTATCAGAATATTATTTAAACATTGACACTGTGAAACAACTAGCAACCTTATACATTGTTACTTTGTAGATACTACTCCAGTTTCTGTCATTGTAAATGAATATTGGCTCTGAATGGTGAAGTGGCAGCGGTGTTAGTCCATACCACAGTCGATTTCTAATATAATTTTAAATTACGATATTGAGCTGTATCTTTTTTGTTTTTTACGCGCGGAAATCTTTTTGCATCATACCCTTCGTGGGGTTAAAGAAGGGCGTGTGTAGGACTACCGGGTGAACCGGTCTACCCACTAAACCCCACGGCGGCCTACCTCGGCAGCTCGGAGGAACTCTAGGAACGCATCAGCGGCTTTTGGAGTCCTCCTGCCGGACATTTCGGCTGAAGTACATCCCGGAGTGACTAGTCTCACCCCCGGGGCAGGATGCTGTCGCGCCTATCACCGCTCTACGCAGTAAGAGCCGCAACACCGATCTACCTTAGACGACACCCTCCGGCCGCACCAGGGGTGTCACTTGTCTCGGGTCGTTTGCAGCGGTCACATCTCCCCAATATGTGGCTGCAGCGACCCTTAAGAGACGATTGAGGGACTAGCGGTAGAGGTTACCGCGTCCCCTTCACCGCCTCCTTCGAGCAGGATCGACCCTTTCCCGATCCCTCTCAGCGGACACATTCTGGAGCATAACGTCCTCACTCTTCCTACACTTCCCATTCCTCGTCACTCGCCAGCATTGCGGCGATCAATGCTGACGGTGATATGTTTCGTCCGATCTGTCTCCTACTCAGAACGGCAGAACGACTCCAACAGCGCGTTAGCAAGCACAGCTCTGAGTTACGAGCCGTGCCTGCCAAGCCCGCAGAGCTTGCCTATACGCGTTCCGCAGTAGCATTCCGGGCTCGTGATCCAACACTGACTCTTCGCCTTTCCGACCGATAGAACGAATTTTGGTCGTAGAATATCGTGTCCATGTCGGCCAGAATGTCGAAGGGTGGAGATCGTGCCAGGACCGTCGCCGCCTCGTACAAAATCGTGCGGTAGCCTCGTACGACCTGTATGGTATTATGGCTCTAATACAGCAAAAACATCCTGTCAGATGATTCAAACAGCATCTCTGTGGCAATGTTTAGCATGACTGTAGAGTCCAATACGATAGCGACAGTGGCGTGTATTATGGCCACATTACCCGTTACTGCTGATCATGAGGTCAAGTCCTGGGAGTTCTAAAGACAGGCCAAAAGTGTTATTGATTTTTCTCACAGCAAAACTATATATTTTTGCAATCCTTGCAATTTTAACAATGTTTAATCTAAAGTTCGTAGCCAGAGACAAAGCAGTAAGTGCTGGTTCCCACTACGCCGGACCGGCAAATCTGCCGGAAACCGGACAGAGTGTTCACATTACACCGGAGCCTCGGACAGTCAAGTACTCAGCTCAGTTAAATTTGTACCTATGCACACAATGGACGACGAAATTGTTGTTGTGGTGGTATGTTAATAGAAGGCAAAATAAAAGAAAACATTGGGTACATTCTATTTTCGAATGACAGCAACCACTTTTGACGATTTGCGGATGATAATGCGATCCAAATGATGTGAGGGGAGCGCGAGCGGGGCGAGAGGAGCGCGGGCGCTGCGAGCGGGGGACAGATACCGGCACAAACTCATTCACATTACTCCGGTCCGGTGTTTTTACCGGACGATCGTAGTGACAAAACGCACGGTAAAAATGCAGGACCCGGGATAATGTGAATAGCTTCATATAACTTGTATAGCCACTAGTCCTTCCGGCAGTTTTACCGGTCCGGCGTAGTGGGAACCAGCGCTTAGGTTTTCGTGAAAATATAGGACTTTTGCGTACTATATTAAATTTTTTCTATAATATACCTATTGTACGCCGACCTGAAATATAGTACAATACTATCTATTTAGTAAAGTTGGTACAATACTATCTATTTAGTTTTTTTTACTTGTTGGACTCGTACCGACTAAAACCACACGGTGTGACCTCATTGTGCCTCAATTTTAGGAGGAGTCCAGGGAGAGATCACGTCCTCGCAGAAGGTTGCGACCGCGTTAAAACAACCGTCGCTACCGGCCATCGAGCTTATGACGGCCGGTAGCGAGAGATCCTCTCCGATGACTACAGTGAGGTCCCGACGCTGCACTGCCTATGCGGGGCAAACCGCCAACGTATGCAGGCCCGATGTCTCACTGCAGTCGCAGTGGTGGCAGGCGGGATTCGATCCCCTCCTAGCGAACGAGTGCAGGTACTTTCCGAAGCTACTGTGCCCGGAGAGCACCTGCGTCAGTCGGAAGCCAGCGCGTGGAGTCTCCAGCCAGAACGCCCGGAAGTCAGCCACTCGCCGATAAACTTCGGCGAACACTTCCGCCTCCAAATCCTACGGGGGTGTTCCGGCCAAGTCGCATGCTGCCTCTGTGGACACCGTGCGGTATCGACGTAAGGCTCTTACCGCCAATATCCTATGGGGGTGCCAGAGGCGCGCCCTATCTTGGGCGGTCAGAGCCGCCACCCACACCGGTGCACCGTACTGTGCCATTGACCGGACAACCCCCGTGTACAGCTGCCTCGTGGGAAAACTGGCCCCGCCCAAATGGACAATAGTAACCCTAGGGCGAAGTGCTTGTCGAAGAGCCACCTACTAGGACCAGCCCAGAAACCTCATCTGGGCCCGGACCGGTACGAGGACCGAGTTGACCTCGATGGAGGCGCCGACGGGTGAACCACGACGGAACCCATGAAACAAAAGGGGCCCCGTCTTATCCACGGCCACCCGTAAACCCAGCGCCTCAATGCGCCCGCCCCTCTAAATAGTCTGCCACAAGCCGCCTCAGGTACTCTGGCACTCCGTGATAGCGGAACGCTTCCGTGATGCAGGTATTGCATGCATATGATGCAGACTATTAAAGGCGTTGGCGATGTCCAAGGACACCGCCAACACCACTCCGCTGCAGGTTGGGCATCCAACAGGTCGGGGTCAACCTCGCAGGGGTGCCGAATGATGCGGGCAGAGAGAACCATCTCAAACAACTTACCCGCCTCGTTCAGCAACACGATGGGCCTATAGGCCGCAAGGTTGGCAACCCTAACTTGATCACAGCTATGTGACCCCCCCCTGGCGCCAAAGCTGGATCCGCCCTTGTCTTACACACAACATTATCTAGTCCCAAAGTAAGCAGAGCTTGTGTTATGGGTACTAAACAACTGATATAAATACATAAACATACTTTTTTTTTGTAAATACATACATATTATACATAGAAAACCCTGTATTGTTTTTAAAAGACCTATCTAATGATACCCCACTAGATGGGGTAGCCGCGAGAGAAAAAAACAACCCCACTTTTCGTGTAGGGAAGCTACCCCAAATAAAAATATTTTTCATAATTTTATTGTAGCACTTTACAAACACATATTCATGCAAAGTTTCATCTTTCTAGCACTTACCGTTTGGACGGTAAGTCGAGGACGGACAGACGGACGGATATGACGAATCTACAAGGGTTCCGAGTCATAAATTTCAGAACCCTAAAAACGATACCACAGATAGACACTTACACGCTGACACGTCAAATTTATCAATATTTATAGAATTCGGCACTTACTTCCTAAGTATTGTAGTATCTCGTGGGGCCGATAGAGCAGTGCGCAGTTTCAACTTTTCCTGCACATCATCTTCTTTCAGGTATATTTCGAATAGTCGGTCCCAATCAGATAATGTTGCCGATTGCATACCTACAAACATAGGGACGTGTTATTTTATCCAACTGTTCTTATTATTTGCTGCCTTGTTGGTCTTGTGGTTAGCGTATGCGGCTGCTGATCAAGAGGTCTCGGGTTTATTTGTGTGATCCGCAAATATTTGATATTTGTTTCGGAGTCTGAGTGTTTTTTATTTATAATATGTATGTATTTACAAAAAAAAAGTATATTTATGTATTTATATCAGTTATTTAGTACCCTTAATACAAGCTCTGCTCAGTTTGGGGCTAGATGACATTGTATGCAAGATGTCCGATATATTTATTGATTTATATAAATATTTATTATAGTCGCAACCCTTTAGACCCTACAGAATATCCAAACTAGAAATATTTAGACTTATTTCTTTGAGATTTAAACTACAAACGGTTTAACAATGGAGTATTTCCATCTATTATAATTTCAGTTTATCGTATACTACATATTTAAGGTAAAGTATAAAATACGCATCACATGTTCATACAAACATGAGAGCAATACAGCACTTCAAGCCTTTTTTATAAAATATTTCATGTAATAATTGTACAAATTGTCGTACAAATTAGCTAGGTGAAAATAAATGACGTCACACAATCGGACGCAGTGTGTAACGAAATTATTCTTGCAGGCGCAACCTCAAAGTCCTATAACTTGATTATTTTATTTAACTTTAAGGCCCGCGACACCGAGCGTGAGAATTTGTGATTGAACACCCACATACATATTTTACATGCACACAGACGCATCGCGCACTGTCGCATACATACCGTAGCAAGCAATCACCGACTTTCGGTTTTTTGCTTATGTTAAATATCCATCAACTGTTCGCCATTGTAGAACGTATTTTAATGTCTTACAACGCACGCAATGTATCTTGCCATAACGTAAAGCCCGCAGGATTCATTCAGTACAGAAAGTCATAATACTTTCTGTATACCAATCGAATGGTCAAAGATTATAAAATAATTTTACACAGTATAAAATAAATTCGCTCGCGTGCATTGTCTGTCAACTCAGATCGTTTTAAATACGCAAGGTATTTAAATACGGTTTTCATCATAATTAAGGTTACCTTTTAAAGAAGATTTATTAATGTTATTTTATTATTTAAAGGAACACATAAATAAAGCCAATATTGACAAAAGTTTACGAGTTACATAAATTAGGAATAACCTACAGTAATACTTTTTTAATTATACTTTTTTAATATTTCTTTATTATTTTATTTGTGAATAATAATTTCAAAGTAATTTGGAACAATGTAATATTAATCCTTATCATAATAAATACTGTAGACATTTAAAACAATTTTATTCTACATGAAATATGTAGAATAAAATTGTTTACACAATATTATTTAAATAAATATTTTATAATACGTCAGAGCGTTCATCCAGGTCGCACCCGTAATTGGCCGTAATCTTACACTAGTGACTCTCAGTGTAAGATTTTATTACGTGGTCTTATAGGCATTTAAAAAACATTAAAAATTTGACAAATTATACCCTCCTTTAAAACCAATCTATCCATTGCTGCAAACATCATGAAAATCGGTGCAGTAGTTTTTAAGTTACGTTATGTTTTGAGTTTAATAGACAGGTTGAAGAGGCAGAGGACTGTGTTTTTTTTTTTTAATATATTTAATGCAAACGGCTTATTTACGCAATAATGTTACTAAAATAAATGTGAAAGTAACTCTGTCTGTCTGTTTGTCTGTTACCTTTTCACGCCTAAAACGCTGAACCGATTTTGATCAATTTCAGTATAGAGATATATGGGACCCCGAGAAAGGACATGGCTACTTTTTACCACGAAAATCGACACACTCGCGGGCGGAGCCATGGGCAAAAGCTAGTAAAACATAAATACGACTAGCGGTTTATACATACGTATAAAAGTGAAATACTAATCATTCAAGACCAAACCATTGAGTAGTATTACATTCCATCATCAGCTGAACATCTTGAAAGATACGACTAAAGGTAACACACATATACGAAAGTAACTCTGTCTGTCTGTCTGTTACGCTTTCACGCCTAAACCACTGAACCGATTTTGATGAAATTTGGTATGAAGATAGAACTGAACTTGGGAAAGGACATAGGGTACTTTTTATGGCGAAAATAAAGGTAGAAGGGTTTGAAATAGGGGACGAAAGTTTGTGTCGAAGTTCCTTATTAACAAACATAAAATCAGGTAAGATTGTTTAATCTACCCTTACCATGTCGTGTGATATCAACGAATTCCACGCGGGCGAAGCCGCGGGCAGAAAGCTAGTTTATAATAAATAACAATAAATAAATATTTCAGACGAATGACACAGAATATCATCTACCAAATATTCGTGTGATCCGCAAATATTTATTTCGCAGTTTATAATACATAAACATACTTTTTTGTTATAAATACATACATATTATACATAGAAAACACCCAAACTCCGAAACAAATATTTGCAGATCATACAAACATTTGGTCCGACCCGGGAATCGAACCCTAGACCTCTTGGTTAGCAGTTGCATACGCTGACCACAAAACCAACCAGGCAGTATGATATATTACAATAATAAATAAACAACTATTTCGAACATCTTACACACGACATCATCCAGTCCCAAACTAAGCAGAGCTTATATTATTGATTCGACAACTGATATAAATACATAAACATACTTTTTTTGTTGCTTACCTATAGAATACACCCAGACCCCGAAATAAATATTTGCGGATCACACAAATATTTGGTCCTACACGGGAATCGAACCTGAATCCTTACTCAAGCAAAGTAGTCGCATGCGCTACTACTGCCCTCATCATTATGAAATGATGGCTACCAGCTCAGATATTGCGTCTGGAATAGCATTACAAAATAAAAAAATATATAATAACTATTTATAACGTGCTTATAAAATTTTAGGGTTTCCCTATGAACTAAAACTGAAAACAGCCAACACCTAAAAAAAAAAATTTTGTGGATCTCATAAACATTTGGTCCGACCCGTGAATCGAACCCGAGGCCTCAATCGCATATGCCACCACAGCGCCACCGAGGCAGTCATATAAAATGAATTTTAAAAATCGGTCCACAATTGACAGAGTAATCAATGAATGTACAATAAAAAAAATCATTTAGTTAAACATAAATAATACTCCTTTTTTGAAGTTGGTTAATAATAATTTAAAATATAAAGATTGGTGTGTCTATTCTCAGACCTACCAAATATTATCAAAAGTTACACACAGTCACGTCGTCGTATGTAAACATTCAAATCTCTGTGTGCGTGACAGTGCGTGTGGAGCTAAAAACGAGCGTGCGCTCGCCTTGAATATTCGGAGAACACTGAATTTTTGGATCGCGTGAACTCTGTTTTATTGCAAATTATTTCTCCATACTAAAATGTATGGAACTTTTGCCGCTAAACATTAATGATGTTTAAGATTAAATTATGACTTTCTGGTGAGAATTAATAGAAACCTTAAATGGATAATCTCTTTTTTGTACTTTTTTCTTGCAACTAATAAAATATTTATTTCAAATAAAGCAACATAATACTAGATTGATTCCAAACAGAAAAGGTCGATTTCGGTGATTTTAGTCACTGTTGATGATTTTTTTCTCGAAAATAAATAATCGTATTAGTAATTTTACTCGGTTTCTCTATAGATTGCTTTATTAAGGAACTGAAATATTTTTTTTACTGTCAAATAATGAA
The DNA here is from genome assembly GCA_932526445.1 of Phragmatobia fuliginosa. Classification (NCBI taxonomy): domain Eukaryota; kingdom Metazoa; phylum Arthropoda; class Insecta; order Lepidoptera; family Erebidae; genus Phragmatobia; species Phragmatobia fuliginosa. Next base: position 3,991,430 of record OW052064.1, on the reverse strand, counting down.
TGAATTTGTTTCTCTTGTCATAACCGTAAGTGCTTTTTCGAGCAGTTATAGAAACGATCCCCTTAATTTTTATACATGGATTAATTCCATGTAAAATATAGAAACTTCTAGTTTCGTTGAGCACATCTATAGCAGGCTACGATTAGATGGTTATTAATACTTCGGATGCATTATTAGGGTTACGTAGCCAAATGGCAAAAAACGGAACCCTTAAAGATTTTAAAACTTGGTAAGTAGATGTAATCTGTGAACCGCATTAAGATTTTCACATAAAAATAGAAAAAAAACAATACATTTTGGGGGTCCCCATACTTGGAACTAAAACTCCAAAAATTTCTTTTCATCAAACCCATACGTGTTCTATGGATAGGTGTTCAAAAATGATGTTGAGGTTTCTAATATCATTTTTTTCTAAACTGACGTGTCCCCCCCCCTGTAACTTCTAAAATAAGAGAGTGTTAAAACTAAAAAAAATATATGTTGTACATTACCATGCAAACTACCAACGAAAATTGGTTTGAACGAGATCTAATAAGTAGTTTTTTTTAAATACGTCATATATATAGTAGAGACAGAATAGTTTTTTTTAATAATGAATACATATTTCAGAAACACATGATTTAGTCCCAAACTGAGCAGAGCTTGTGCTATGGGTACTAGACAACTGATATAAATACATGAACATACTGTTTTTGGTAAATACATACATATTATACATAGAAAAAGACCAAACTCCGAAGCAAATATTTGCAGATCATATAAACGTTTGGTCCGACCCGAGAATCGAACCTGAGACCTCTTGATCAGCAGCCGCATACGCTAATAACTAGACTAACAGTTCAAGAACCAACAGGGTCCAAGAAATATATATTTTGTTTTATTATTGCGATAAACTTAAAAAAATAAACATTAAAATTATTATTTTAATAAATAATCTGAATGCCATGCAACATAAAAAAATTCTGGTTAAGCCTTATTAGATATTCTGCAAGAAGTAAAATCAAATATGAAATGTAATTACCATGAAAATATACAATGTCTCTAAGATCTTGATCAATCTTCACCTCGTCTTCCGTATCCTTCTTCTTTAACCAATTGAGGAAAAGATCCTTAACTTTTTCTTCAGCCTCTGGCAATTGACATTTTACAGCAAGTCCCAAAACTTTCGTGCGGAGTAAACTGGAAGGAGAAGTTTTTGAATATTTTACTAAAATTATAATTTTACAAAGTGCTATCTAATATATAAAATTCTCGTGTCACAGTTTTCGTTGCCATACTCCTCCGAAACGGCTCGACCGATCTTTATGAAACTTTATATGCATATTCAGTAGGTCTGAGAATCGGCCAACATCTATTTTTCACACCTCTAAAACGCGAGCGGAGCCGCGGGCATCAGCTAGTATATATATAATATAGATAAATAGCTTTCGCCCGCGGTTGCGCCTATGTCGCTTATCACTGTAAAAAGTAGCCTATTTCCTTTCTCAAGTAAAAAGTGCTTGTCCTTTAGACAATTTGGGTAAAAAATTTCATATGAATTGGTGCAGTGCTTTTTCAGTTTATCGCGAACCGACAGACAGACGCAGAGAGGATTTTATTTTATTATATGTAGTGAAGTGGTTGGACACGATACTCAAGAACCATATTATTGTTTACGTACCATCTGTATGTTTATGTAAGTATATTGTTATAAGACATATTATAAAGGTAGTTTTATTTATTACCTCTCCATAACTGGCAAATTTTTAGCATCCCAGTCTTGTTTCACATAAATCGGCCTTATCAAACGTTGGAAATATTTCTGTAAAAATAAGATAAGATAAGATTTATTCGCTCAAACACATGTGTACCTACAATAAATTATAGCATGCAAATTAAAAAAAGTTCAACAATTCATGACCTGCTTGCCATATACAATGACTTGCGAATATAATATACGTATTTATAATTAATTATTAAATTTAGATATATTCCTAATACTGAATCATCAATTATTTTCATATCAACTATTATCATTCATATAAATATGAATACATTCATTATCAAAACAAAATCAAATAAAAATGAAAATTGTATACCTACCATGTCAAAGTCAATTAAGTTAATATCTAATCATTTACCTACTTAGTTACGTCAAATCAAATGTATCTTTTATAAAGTCATTCACATTAAAATAGGTTTTTGCAACAAGATATGATTTCCAACTGTTAGGTAATTTAAACAAAGGTATACGTTAACTCTGAACCCAAATTGAGTTCTATGTACGGTCACGTGCATTATATTACTATTTTAAGCTCCAAAATATTACGATACTCTGCAAACGTGCATAAATAAATACACGGTGATTTTGAAAGCGTTTTGAAACCGAAAATTTTGAATTAGTAATCAATAACAGAAGCTATATATAACGTTAATTTAATAAAATATATAAAAAAAAAATCATCAAAGTCGATATTCAAATCGTTTACAGATAAAAAGTGAGAACCAGTAGTAGCACTATTCAATCACACGTAGGTACATACTACAAAAAGAAATACTATGCGTTTTATATCGTAAATCGTTAATCGCCAATAAAATCAACGATTTCGTCTTTCAACCAATTACGGCATTGCATTGACTGTGCCCCCCGGCCGCCGCGGGACTCACCTGTAGTCGTCACGCGTCCTTGGCGTCAGTCGGTCACGGTCATCTAACCACGGACCAAAGGTCATCTAACCTGCAACTCGTACTTAGAGATGTTAATTGTTAAGTGATGAAGTTGATAAAGTGAAAAGTGATAGAGACACATTAAGAAAATTAAAATACAATTGTATCAAACGTGGACGCTTGTGTGTTGAACGCGGAGTCCATTTTGACCAGTAGCTTCGATACAGAGAAGTGTTAAATAAACTGTAAATAGGTATGTAAGCTAATTATTCTGTAGATAGCTCCGATTTTTTTAACACGCCTGACGTGGTTAATAAATCGAAAAGAAGTTTTAAAAAAATAGGTATTAACGCCGCAGTCCTACAATCCGTTGATAAATTGATTTGATGTGGTTCGTGGTTAATAATCGAAAAGAAGTTTAAATAAATAGGTATATTCGACAATACGACAGTCCTAAGCCCATTATGTATGAAGAACAAACTAACTGGAGTCAAACTACGAAGTACCTACTCGCTAGCTCGCGCATAGGTAAACTTGTAAATCAGCTGTTAGCGTCACCGGCGCGCGGCGTGTTTAATTCATACTACTTTGCAGTGCATTACTACTTTCCAAGTCGATCGAGTAAAAATGAATATTAAAACTGAAACTTTTTTATAGTCAACATTACAATTGATTTATCCATTTTTATTGCTACTATAGATGATTACAAATTAAAATGTTTCGTTTTCAAAACGTCTATAAAATCACCGTGTATATGACGATGAATAGATGGCAAAAATATCTGACATCTGTAATTCTATCTTTCACGAGGTGGTATTTTACTATGGAGAGATTTTAAAACTGATAGTAAGTAATGTAAATAATAATAGTAAATAAAGCGTTTTTTTAAGTGCTGTGTGGCGACTTTCACATACAGGGCAAGCGAAAATATACAACAGCGCCATCTACCGAAGAAACACTGAACCACGAAGACAACACGGTATGAACTATACGGAGTAACAATAATCCTGAATCGCGATAGAGAAATTCTCGCGCCGATTAGCATATATACAACATCCCAACATCAAATATTGGACAGTGGCCCGCCAGGCATGATCACCTCGCCTGGTCGAAGGATCCTCCCTTTGTGTTGGAGGAACACGATACCCGTTCCTCCTCCACATGCTGAATAGGATTATATAACAGTACGTCGGCGTCGGAGACAGTTTAACCGTAAACGGTGTTCGCAATAGTACAGTTAGGAGTGGACCAGATGTCTTAAGAGCAGTAGTTCCCGGATTCTTCTTATTTCAAGCGCAGACTAGCACACCGTGTGGTTTTCGTCGGTCCAATTCACACCACAATCGGACCGACGGCAAAGAGTGGTCTATCTACATGCCAACGCCCCCCTTATCTTTCTTCAGTCAGTATCAGATTCAAGTCAGTCAAAATTATGTGAAATGCGACAATTGACAGACATGGTACTCAAAATGGTTTCCAATTTACCAATTAGAGCTTAATATCGATGTAAAATGTTACAAAAACGATGGGAAACGATTCGTTTTGAAATATTCCGTTCCATACTTATACATAACTCTACGACCACATATTGTCACTTCCATGACTTACCTGCAAGTTGTCGTATGCCAGAGAGTTGAGAAGGTTTCGTTTCAGTCTGCTATAGATGGATGTAGCTGTCTCCCAAGGGATCAGGTCGTTTTCAACTAATAGGTAACTCGTGAGATTTAGAGCGAGAGAATATGGCACCAAGCGAGCTTCGGCTAGAGCAAATATGTCATCTAAAAGTTCACTTCTGTCCGCTGGCGTCAGCTAAAAACAATTTCTTTTAAGAGATTATGTTATGAGCAACTGAAATGTCTCCTGAGTAGTATGAATTCTTGATAAAAAATTCAAATGCTCAATAAATCTTAGAAATAATTCTACAAAAATATCGCGAGATACATGATACTGATAGCTAGTTATTAATCTTCGTTCACGTTATAGCTTCTCATTTCATCATTGATGATGATGATTTCGTGTTCTAAGTTTGAAACTGATGAACTTTCATACCACCCTAATTTAATCACCTTTAGGGATGAAATTACCAAAAACTCTTTCGTAGTTTTTACTTGCAACATAAAACCATCATCTGCATAATTTTATCAAGTTTCTTAAATAGAAGATACAACAACACACATTAGGATATTATCTATGTAGGTACCTACAATTAAAATTGTTAATGTTTATAAAGGGTGCTCAAAAACATTCTCTCTTGATTTTGACCTTAACCGTGGTTATATTAACAATATGGAGGAGGTAATAGTGCCACGCTGATTTCAGCACGAATTGGCCGAATCCCTCGACCGGGGCAGTACTACCCTCACACAGAAGACCATCCTAATGACAGCATTCTTGCTGTCGTATTTCGTAGGTGAGTGTAAGCCTGGGGGCCCAATCATTCTGCATCATTCGCTCGGCCTCCAGAGGCCCGGAGAATTATTCAGAATCATCTGGCCATGCCGCCATAGTAGGGGTCAACATGCTGCATTGCCTACCCTCATAATCAGGACAGTGATCCCTACTCCAGGATTCTACTGATGCTTTCCAACAGGCAGAGTTGAGTCACTTATAGCTTCATCTCTTACTGTGAATTGTATTGCTGTCGAAACCGAGTCTGTGGTTTCGGTCAGTTAGTATTAAATTATTGTACTTACCTGACTAGACCGGGTTTTTAGCTGTTCGATTATAGCTTGCCACATTGGCAGTGTGTAGTTCACTCTGTAATAGCCCACTTGATCGTTGTTGATTTTGAGCCAACTTTCACCATCGTTTAACTGTATTTTAACTTTTAAAAAAAATGAGGATTATTAAATCTCAAAACTTATATATGTTCTTCAAAAAAATCAAAAATGTTTTATTGTCACAGCAAGATTACATAGTGAAACTGTCTCTTGGCTTCCAAACTAAGTAAAACTTGTAATATGGAAGCCAAGTTGATTGATTCCCTCTAAATAATTCACAAAAATGTAAAAAAAGATAAAAGCTAAATAAAAAAGGATCTTGAAAAAAATTAAACAAAATTAAAAAGGAAAACAATAACAACAATAATTTAAACAAGTTCTTATCGTTCTCGTTAAAGAAATTCCTGCTTGGTATCTTAATCTTTTTCAACTACATCTTTTTTTTTGGACATCTGTCCTAAACCAAACAGAGCTTGTACTATGGGTACTAGACAACTGATATAAATATATAAACATAGTTTTTTTGGTAAATACATACATATTATACATAGAAAACGATCAAACTCTGAAACAAATATTTGCAGAACATACAAATATTTGGTCCGACCTGGGATTCGAGCTCGAGACCTCTTGAATAGCTGCCGCATATGGTAACCACTTGACCAACAAGGCAGTCAATTGTATCAGTAATTCTAAATACAGTAAGTAATATTGATAGCAAGGAGCTAAGAGGTTGTATAAGGATATTTTAAATATTTTTTCTTTTCTTTAAAAAGACAACTCCCGCATTAGCAATGTGTATCCTGTGTCGCGGGGTCTGTCCGTGTGGTGACGGATTAAGAATACAGAGTGTCACCACCCCTATTCATCCCGCGGGTGTCGAAAAGGCGACTAAGGGATAAACTACGCAAGACAACATCAATGCAAAGAGAAGGAAAACTTGAAACCAACCCTATACCAACCCGTCTGGCCAGCGTGGTATAGTAGGCCAAAACCTCCTTTCTAAGGAGAGGCCTATGTCCAGCAGTGGACTGTTGAAGGCTGTTGATGATGACGATGATGGGGTCTTTACAAACATACATGAAAAAGAACATCGTTCAAAGTACCTACAGTAATTCTTGTTGTGGTACATATTTTGTGTCTACACATAAACTAATAGTGTAATAACAATTATATGGAAGATAACTATAGTGCAGTCATTTTAATAGGTAACATTTGACAATTCATCAAAATTCAACAACATTTACATATTTTATTACATATTTATTACATATTTATTGTAATAATAACCGATACGAGTAATTTTACGATTTGCTTTTACTAATAAACCATTCTAAATATTATAAACAATTTCAGATCTAAAGAACTGAACTTCTTACAATGTTCGTCAGTTAACCCTTTTCTTTTTAAACACAGAGATGTTACCTTAAAAATCGGAAGCTGATAAGTTAAATCGAATGCAATGATTACTTGTGAAGAAATATTACCATAAATAAATAACCACGTTGTGATTATAATAAAACATAATTCTATTTATTATTTGGAACCGAATGGAATGACAGGGATTCACCTGATGATTTTTAAAATTCACATATGTTTCAATTCCGTATCGATTCATTCACTTTAATCGATATTTTTAAGCAGGTCACCTTGTAACAACTTTTTTTTTGTTAGTATAAATAATTCGTATTAGTAACACAATAAGATGACGTGTTTGGGTAAGCGCCATCTTTATCAGGTTAGCGGTAGCTCTTACACTCCTTCTTCATTGGTTTTAGATAAACTTTCACCCGCGAGTCGTCAGATGGCGTCATTTCTCTTAAATGTATCACTGATGAGATTAATACTCTGTGGTAAATTGTGTTCTATGTTATCTTTGGTCATAAGTCTGTTTTGTCTATGAGAATCAGGTGATGTTTTTTGGTTAACGAGTGGAGGGTAAAAGTTTTATTCCAGCGGGACCTTGAGATATAATATATAAAGCGGGCCCTGATTCCCCGAAAAAAGCACTCTTAGTTCTACTGCGGTCCTAGGCGAAACTCTGCTCGTTGTAATATTGGTTCGTGAAGAATTCCTGGTGTGTAACCCGCTCTGCAAAGTGGTGAGAAATCTGCTTTCTTTATTTAAACTATATTTCTTTGTACCAGTCTGTTTGTGTGATTACGTACTTAGGATTGTGTCTCATCTTTTTTCCTAGGGTTCCAAGGATTGATTTCAAGTTTTGGTTTGAGATCTACCTCAAGTAACACACACGTACGTAACCAACGTTGGTCTACCTTCGGCTGTACCTTCGGGTGCAATAGGAGAATCCCATTAGCGGTGCGTGGGCAATCAAGCGTGCGGAGGCGATCGGGGTACAGGAGAGCTCCCTCCCGTACGACATATCCCCTGGACTTGCCACAGGACCGCGTATGGTTTGATAATCCAATAATCTTATCTACTGCTAATCTCTTATTTTGTCCTCCGGTGCAAGTCCCGAAGTAGTAGAGATGAGGGAGCCCAGAGAGATGCATCCCGGTGTCCGTGTGTCACCCGTAGACGCCCTCACCCTCCGGTCGAGCCACATAGATACGTGGAAGCGTCATCTTTCTTTTCTGTGTTAACCTTAGATATATATATATAACCTTAGATAGAGAAATAATAATGCATAAATGTATGTAATTTGAAATCAGTTGACTTGTGAATTAATCTATTGTAATTATGTGATAAGAATTATATATATGTGTGTGACACCGAATAAGTGTTTTCCTTAAGGAATACCCCAATCACCCGTCGACAATATGCACAAATACATCTTAGTACTTCTTTATCTTTTTTTGTTTGATTAGTTACTACTTGTGAACAGGCGCCCTGGGATAGTTCTCATTTGTCTCTGCTGGAGAGCTCGCCGGTGAGTAACGCCCCCTGGATAGGGCTAGGGCCTACTAACCCCCCTAAAATACAGGGCTAGGGGTTACAACCTCACTATGAAGATAAAACTGACAGACGTCAAATGCTACATATTAAATTGACTCCACTATAAAGTTTGTAGCGAAATAATAATTTATAATGGCCTCTTGCCCCACTTACTTTTCTCATCCGTGTCAGGTAACCATAAAATGCGTTCATGGGGACCACTTGCTGTTTTATATGTTATCGGCACAAACCAACGGTACCTGAAGTAAAAAAACAGAAAAATTCCATGTAACACAGTAGAGGATTTTGGAATACCAACACACAACATCATCTAGTCCCAAACTAAGCAGAGCTTGTGCTATGGGCCATCATCTAGTCCCAAACTAAGCAGAGCTTGTGTTATGGGTACTAGACAACTGATATAAATACATAAACATATATTTTTTTTGGAAATATATACATACTCAACATAAAAACGCCCAGACTCAGAAACAAATACTTCATCATCAATCATTAGCCTATCGCAGTCCACTGCTGGACATAGGCCTCTCTGATTACACACCACTTAGTTCGCTCTTCGGCTATAAATAATTGTGGATCACAAAAATATTTGATCAGCAGCCGCATTGGCTAACCACTAGACCTAGTATTTATATCAGTTGTTTAGTACCCATAATACAAGCTCTGCTTAGTTTGGGACTAAATGATGTTGTGTGTAAGATGTCCGAAAACATTTATTATTCATTATATTTTTGTTAATATTTTGGTACTAAACAACTGGATATAAACACATAAACTTACTTTCAAAATATATACATACAAATATTTGTGAATCACACAAATATTTGGATTGAACCGGGAATCGAACACGAGACCTCTTGAACAGCAGCCGCATACGCAAACCACTAGACCAACAAGGTGGTCGATATTGATTGTTTGGATTGAGTTATTGAGAGCCCTAATCATCATTATCAACAAACCCATTTATAACGTGTTATGATAACAACCGGGACCGACTGCGTAACGTGACGTAATCACGGAAACGCTCATAACATATCATGCCACAAACGGTCACCCATCTAGGTACTGACCGCGCCGTAGTTGCCTTACCCTCGGTGTTGCTTCCAATCACCTAAAGCCACTCGGTCATGAGCGCTTCAGAGAGAGCCAATCAAATAGGTACATATATTTAACACACACTGGCACTTACAGTAATACTTACTTGAATATAGACATCTTGCCGTTGGATGTTTTTCACGATTGTTAATCTCATGATAACAACCGGGACCGACTGCGTAACGTGACGTAATCACGGAAACGCTCATAACATATCATGCCACAAACGGTCACCCATCTAGATACTGACCGCGCCGTAGTTGCCTTACCCTCGGTGTTGCTTCCAATCACCAAAAGCCACTCGGTCATGAGCGCTTCAGAGAGAGCCCATCAAATACATAATTATAACACTTACAGTAATACTTACTTGAATATAGAATCATTTTTGTATACAGCGTCAGAGTCGTACAAGAATCGTGATTGGAACACGAAGTAAGAGTTCGGCTCGTCTCCTGGTTTAACGGTCAGAACTGGGTAACCCTTTTGGCGAGTCCAAGTATCCATTATGTGCCTGGTATAATACAATATAAAGCTTTTTATGACTACACAAGGGGTCAAAGAGGGGCTAAAGTTTCCATAAAGTAATAAAAAACAAAAAAAAACTTTCAATAAAATTTTAGAACATCTATAAAATACTAGACACTAAATTTTGAAGAATTGAATATTCTATTTTCTTTGTTTTTTGTTTTTAAAAGACAACTCCCGCATTAGGAATATAAATCCTGTGTCACGGAGGACTTTACATACAAACATACATGAAACGGACACAAATAACACCCAGACTCAGAAGAACAATTTGTGAATCACACAAAGTGTTTTCCCACGTAGGATTTGAGCCCACGATACCGTGGCGACCACTTAAACCACGAGGCCAACCATGCAGTCAAAACTAAAACTAACTTTCCTCTCTTTCTGAATTCTGTAATTTATCATCATCATCATCATCATCATCATCAACAGCCTTTAACAGTCCACTGCTGATCATAGGCCTCTCCTTAGAAACGAGTTTTTGGCCTACTACACCACGCTGGCCAGACGGGTTGGTAAAGGGTTGGTTTCAAGTTTTCCTTCTCTTTGCATTGATGTTGTCTTGCGTAGTTTATCCCTTAGTCGCCTTTTACGACACCCGCGGGATGAATAGGGGTGGTGACACTCTGTATTCTTAATCCGTCACCACACGGAAGTATAGTTTTGTATTATATGTTCAAAAAAGTAATGTATAGAGACATACGTAATATCTAAATCCGGATAATCTTCTTGGAAATAAGGTTCCAGACATGACAATAGGTCTTTAGTCACAGTGTTGCCAAACTCATATTTTTTTAAATAGTCTGACACCCCACGTCGAAAATTTTCAGCGCCCGTGAATCCTTCCAACATTCTTAATATGGATGCACCCTAAAACAGAACTTTAATTTGTATTCCTTTGACCATAAAAATGTTATGTAATGTACATTCTAAGTCGAAATTGATAGCAGTAATCATAATTGATAATCATTTAATGTAGCTCATATAATAAAAAGCTTACAAAAGTTTTTACAACTTAATTTATCTTAAAATCCCTTTTTTGCGGGGAATGTTTTTCGCTCCATTCCCTTCGTGGGGTACTTCTTATATAAATTTTGAAAACAGTTACATCGGTAAACTGGCTAAAAAAAAATTAACTTCAATTTGTAATATTACAAAATTATAACAGTAGAATAGTAGTATTAAACTGAACTTACCTTATTGTATGATATGCTATCAAAGATGGCGGTGATTTGGTCCGGGGTTGTCACATGTTGCACGATAGGATGAGTCGACATTTTTGCATCATTCACTAATACTGGATGCAAAGTTTTCACTAAGAAATGATCTAGCTGAAATAAGATTAGTCGTTAGATTATTACGTATGTATGTGTGAGTAGTTACAGTAGTATGTACAAGATCTTATAACAAATAATTTAACCAAAAAAAACGGAATCTATTCCGAGTACCCAAATCGCGACTGGTACGACGCCTATGATATTTGAGGAGTTGAGGATTTCTATAGGATCTTATCATTAGATCCTGCTTTCCTTATTACGGGACAACATGAGAGGCACCAGCTTTCAAATTAAGAAAGCAAAATCAAAATCAATTCACCCAATCGAAAGTTCTGAGGTAACAAACATAAAAAGAACAAAATACATTCGAATGGAGAATCTCCTCCTTTTTTAAAGTCGGTTAAAATAGCAATAAATATGTTAAACTTCCCTCCACCCGCACTATGTGGCCAGCCCCGAGGGGGCGGCGTCGGTGTGTGCCGGACGCCGCCTAAGAGAGGGTCGTCGTACAGAGACGGTGCCCGCATCAGGAGCGGGCAGGCGCTGGAGAAGTTCAGAAGGAGATCCCACCCTGGACTTCTCCCCCTCCTAAACAGAGAAGCGCGGAGAGGGCACACTGTGTGTTTTTTAGTCGGTTCAAGTCCGACACACCACCCCGCCGTAACCCCCGGTGGGGTGACGGTCCATGATGATTATTCACACATTAAAAAAAAAAAAAGGATAAGGATACTTTACCATTTTCCAAGAAGGTTCAATATGGTCCAATGCTTTGACTTGCATATAAGAGGCAAAACCTTCATTCAGCCAAACCTCATTCCACCACTTCATGGTCACTAAAATAAAGTAATACATATGTAACTGCATAGATATGCGGCTGCACGATTCAAGAAATTTAGAAGATTTTGGATTCATTCTATTTTACTACTAAGAATTTGTACGTTGTGGACTAGTCAATAAAGTTTAAATCGCTATAAAAAGGAACAAGTACGAGGTCAACGCGCGGCGGCCGCAAGAAAATTTTCGCGTCGTCTGTTAGGACCCTTAGAGTTTTATAAGTAGTAGTAACCGCGTATGATAACCCGTTCCAAGTTAAGCAACGCTAGCCAGGTCAGTATATAAGTGACGGTTAATAACACATTGAGAACCCTCCATGACTCGTACGACAGCAAGAATGCTATCATTAATAGGACGTGACGGTCTTCTATGTGAGGGTACCACAGAATACATAATAGTACCAGTGCAGAAGACTCACTCCGAAAAGCAAATTAAAGTTATAGATACCCTCGGTGTCAAAAGATTAAGTTCAATTCAGATCGCACAGCGCCGAATCACTACGATTATATTTACCTACAATTGGGTCTCTTTCTATCGTGTTCACTGTTCTTACGATGTCTGTTCGACCGGCGTGTCTGACCCGGCAGGCAGCCGGCCGGCTATACCTAAACTGCGGAGTGACACCCCCCTGGTAGACACCCAGAATAAATTTTGTTTTCATTTAAAAACTTTATGTACCTACAAACTGATTACCAGTTTACCGTGGTGCGGAAATCAGTACAAAAAGAGCAATGTATGTAAAAAACTACTAATTACTCAAATATATGTATATTTATTTAAAATTCTAAATACTACAAATGTTCCAGTACAACAAAATACAGTCTATAAAATATATAAGATATAAAACAAACACTCACCTAAATTACCAAACCACATGTGAGCTAATTCATGTGCTATTGTATTGGCCACGCTAATTTTGTTCGAAGATGATGAATGCTCGTCATCAATGAGGAATGATGTTTCTCTGTAAGTGATCAAGCCCCAGTGTTCTGTTGCACCAGAGACATAATCGGGTATTGCTATCATATCTGTAATACATTTTTTACATAACGTTTAATTCGAGAAATAAAATGAATGTAATCTAGTGTTTAAATGCAAATCTTAGCAGTATAGCCATATGAAATTGTTGAATTTAGAGCGGTTTTCGGCCTCCGCGCGAAGACATACGCGAGTGGCGTCAAACTTTTCGCCGAGGCACGATGGCTCATTGATCGTTCCGTCTGAAAACTCCACGTGCTGGCTTTGCCTGCGTGGAGGCTCTCCAGCCGGTCATCCTTGGTCAGTGATTTCTATAGATGTTCATGATAACCGGGATTGACATCCGATGCGTTAAACACCGCTATGTTCTAGTCTCCAGCCTGCTATTGCGACTTTCTTGTATGTATAACCCAACAAAAATTTGATCCTAGATTCGAACCCAATACTTTTTGATCAGCTATCGCAAACGCTAAGCGCTATGCAAACACGTCAGTCATTAGTATAGATAAATACATTGGCAAATATACTATACCTAATTTTGGTAGAGGGAATGGCACTTCATAATATCTTATGTAGAATTCAGTGGCCCTCTTCCCAATGTCTTGAGCAAAATCAATTTTGTGCAACTCATGTTTTTGTGCAAATGATCTGAGTATAAATTTGGGACCAAATTCTCCGGAATCAATTTCAGTTGCTTTGCTATCAAAGTCACAAATGACGAAACAGGTTAAATAAGTTGACATTGGCACGCTGGTAGCAAATGTAACCACATCCATATTTGACTCCTCATCATGACTTCTATCGATTTCCTGGTAAAAATAAATTAAAAATGCAGTTCAAGTAATATATAATATAGTATAAGGTTTTAGGAATTTATGTAATTTAAAATCTCATGAAACATAAGAAATTGATATATATTTAGAAATAAATAGAGCGACACAAGCAGGAACTGCATGTCACGGAGATGAACATGTTGCGGTGGATGAGTGGAGTCATGCGGCAACCACCCAGCTACGTGGGCAACAAATGTTTGGCCATGCCACCTCCGCCAGGCCCCGGCAAAAGGAGTAGACCCAAGAGGTGCTGGCTTGATGTTGTAAGGGATGATATGCGTGCCAATGGTCTCACAACGCGGGATGCCCAAGACCGTGCGAAGTGGAGGAAGTATAGTCGGAAAGCGGACCCCGGGCGTCCCAGACGCAACCGGGATTAACGTTCGGATGGAGATGATATATTTAGAAATAGCATTACAAAGTAAATGAAGGCTTATAGTGGTAACACAATATTGCCAAAAAGCTTTTAAAACAGTAGGTTATAAAAAACTGAGTCACCATGGGACAGTCAGATTGCATATAAAAAATCTAAATTATTATAGTCTAAATAGCAAGTTACTTAGGTAAGGAGCTGTCTGGCTACACTGCACTACAGTACTAGGCAAGAAGTAAAGCACATCAAGCGCCACTTTTTAGCTTCACATTGATTCAGAGTTATTTTACTCAGTATTTCAATTTTGTTCCTAACTAAATGGTGGAGTCTTGCGGTGTTACCCACAATTATTTATGTAAATTGCGGGTAATGCCAAGCAGCGAAGTTAGTCTAAAAAAACATGAACTGTCAATGAAAGACCCATCAGAATCGGTCCATCCGTTTCAAAGATTTGCCGAAACAAACAGATGTAAATACTTTCATATGCACTTCTTAAAAAAATCGGCCAAGTGCGTGTCAGGCCACGCACAGGAAAGGGTTCCTCAGTCACCTATAATGGTATATGGATTTAAAATCGTATCCAATAGATAATTGTTATGTTTACGTATTAATACGTTAATTTTGTATGACGTTTTCCAAGTGAGCGCATTTTACCATATAAGCCTTTATAACTCCTGAACTAAGAAAGTCATCTAATCGGTTATAGTTTTCCTTCAAAGTTCATTAGATGGACCAACATCACGATTTTTTTCAGATTTTTTGAGCCAGCCGTTTAACTTTTAGAGGGGGGGGGACGCCCTGTTTTTACAAAAAAGTGCCCTTTAAAGTGAAATATCTTCCGAACGGATACCTAAATCAAAAAATCGTCTAGGAAACCCTTTATTGTTTTTAAAAGACCTATCTAATGATACCCCACACGATGGGGTAGCATAGAGAAAAAAAAATCATCCCCACTTTACGTGTAGGGGAGGTACCCCAAATAAAATTATTTTTCATAATTTTATTGTAGCACTTTGTCGACGTAATTACAACACGTATTCGTGCAAACTTTCATCTTTCTAGCACTTACCGTTTGGACGGTAAGTCGAGGACGGACGGATGGACGGACGGACGGACGGACGGACGGACAGACGGACATGACGAATCTATAAGGGTTCCGAGTTATGAACTTCGGAACCCTAAAAACTGTTCATATGATAGTACATACAGTTTAATTTAATTTACAAACATACCTCGACTTACGCTATTTTTCATTCTCGGAGATACGCGGTTTTTCATTAACCCACTTCGCTCTGTCGTTACTCTAAATAATTTCGATCCACGGGTGGAAGTTGTATTTTTGCCATCAAACACTACCAGCTTCCTTCACCCAATAGACCATGGATGGAGGGGGTCATTAAAACATTTAAAGCTTACTACACACGGCGATCATTTGCACATCTAAATTAAGCTATGAGACTAAATAACGAGCTTTCTGACAAAGACTTTTGGAAGCAATTGAATGTTTTAGATGCTTAAGAATTATTGGACAATCTTGGAATGAGATTACACAAAAACTTTATACGTATTTATATGCAAAATTGAACCCCGACTTACGCGGATATCGCTTGGTCCCACCTATGGCACAAGTCCGAGGTATTACTGTATTTATATGTATATAGATGTACATAGATCAAGTTAGTCACAGTTAAAAAAAAAATTCTTTTGTGAAGGATTTTCAAATCCAAGCACATTTTTGGGTTGCTTAAAATTTTGTTAATTGAAAACATAACACACATACATCGATTCTAAAAATTCATGAAATATACATTCATGAAGGTTTATCCAACGAGAAGCGTATGGAGAACCATGCAAGAGGCATATATCCAAAAGTGGATGCAAATATGCTGAGGAAAAAAAATACTTACATTCATGTTAGAGAGTGCTATATAAGATGTGGGCTTCCATAATTTTATGTCATATGTAGCCTTGAAATCAGGTTCATCAAAACATGGGTATGCTTGTCGAGCATATGTAGGTTGAAATTTGCTAGCAACCATAGTTCTGAAATAAAGAAAATGTATTTTTTTCACTTCAATTTCAAGCAATAGTTACAGTTTTAAGCACTTAATTAATTTTAGTAACTAGCTAAGTCATGCGGTGTTACCGTCAGTTATTGTTATAAATTGTGAGTTACACCAGGGAGGTGTCACTCCGTACTGTAGGTATAGTCGGCCGCTTGCCTGCCCGCGCAGGCCATTCCGGTGGGTTGTCGCTATCGCACGATACGCGTCACGTTCGTCGCCTCGTCGCTCATTATTGAATATTTTTATAACTTTCGATACCCATAATGGCTTCTAAAGACAAACCACGATCTTCTAATTCATGTAAAAGATAGTTCTGTTTACAGATATCTGAATAAAAGATTTTAGGTGTTAGGTAGGAACTAATCTGTTCGTGTCGTACGTAAATACATACGACGTGAACAGATATTTCGATATAATATTAAATAAAACGTCATTTGTTGACAAAAGTATCTATACAGTTATTTTTTCACTAAAGTAAAGTGCTAGAGAAAAAGTAGTTATTATACCTATTTTTAAAAGAAGACATACCTGATTACCTCAGAACAGATAAGTAACACGATAGAAAGAGACGCATAGGTAAATATAATCGTAGGTACTGCGGTGCTGTGCAATCTGAATTGAACTTAATGTAATGACAACAAGGGTCCCTATTTCTTTAATTTACTTTTCGGAGTGAGTCTTCTGTACTACATAATAGTACCAGTACAGAAGACTCACTCCGAAAAGTAAATTAAAGTTATAGATACCCTCGGTGTCAAAAGATCAAGTTCAATTCAGATCGCACAGCGCCGAATCACTACGATTATATTTACCTACAATTGCGTCTCTTTCTATCGTGTAACTCTTAACTGTTCTGACGATGTCTGTTCGACCGGCGTGTCTGACTCGGCAGGCAGCCGGCCGACTATACCTAAACTGCGGAGTGACACCCCCCTGCTAGTACTATTATGTATTCTGTGGTTACACCACAGAATGGAATTAGTCTAAAAATGAATGCCTAAGTTCCTCTTTATATCATCAACTTTCCACCAATCCAACGGACAGGCAGACATACAAAATTTAAAAAAACTGCTGTTTGATATAAAAGTACTGTCATATCATAAATACTTTCATATGTATTTAGAAAAGAAGCTTCATTTGATATTACAAACAGACAATCAATCGTATTTATTGTATTTAATCAATTGTATTTATTACAATTTTATATATCCTACTTTTATTGTATTCAGTATGTGAGTATATATGTTTGTTCGTCTTCCACGCAAAACTAATGAATGGATTTTAATGAAACTTCACAATAATATAGTTTTTCGTTACAATAATACTTATATAATAAATAAATATTTGGACGTTTGACACACAACATCATCTAGTCCCAAGCTAAGCGGAGCTTGTGTTATGGGTACTAGACAACTGATATAAATACATAAACATACTTTTTTTTTGTAAATACATACATATTATATATAGGCATATATAATATAGGTTTTATTTGGTTACAGTCCGATATAGCCACCAAAGGTGGTATGGGTGAGAATTTGAACACCAACAATAAAAAGGATAGTGTGATCCGTTATTTATTACAAGAATTTTCTGAAATGGCAAGTACTAATAAAAACTAGGGTTAAAGTTTCGAAATACGTCACCTGATTCTGGGGTTGTGAGTGGTTGGGGGGGAGGGGGGGGAGGTGTCGGAACCCCCCCTCACCATTTTTACCTGCCGGAAATACTTGGTTCCCTTAGAAAAAATTAAAAACAGAAATGGTAAAAATTTCGAAATACGTCGCCATTTTAAGGGGTTGTGAGTTTTTGGGGGGATGGAGGAGGGGTCTGAACCCTCTGAACCCTGCCTCACCATTTTAATCCGCCGAAAATACTTGATTCCCTTTGGAAAAATCAAAAACAGAAATTTGTACAAACATTATTTATACCACTTTATATGCATGTTTTATTGCTTTATGCATTATAGTCGACGGAGCCCCGCTACGCGGGGCTCCTATTTCTGGGTGGTTTAAAAAAAAATAACCACGATGGGTAAGGCGGCAGCTTCGCTGCGCTACGCTCCCGCCTTACCCATCTAACCTAACCCAATGAAGTCGGATTGTGCCAATATAATTACCTTGATTAATTAATTACAGTAAAGCAATCCAAACAGAATCCAAGAACGTAGCCAAGTCGTAGAAAAAACACAAATCGATACGTAAAAACACATTCACTTAAACTCGAAAGCAAAGGAATGACACATAAATTTGAAATTTGCTGTCAATTAGTGTCAAAATGTTGCATTTCGTTTCACATTTTTCATATAAAAACTAAAAATTACATTTTAAAAACTGTACTAAAACATAAAAATACGTTCCGTTTTGCATGATTTGTTTTTTGTTTTTGTTTTTTTTTTTTTAAATATTTAGTCGCAACTCCGGCAGCCAAAATTACTTGGGGGGGATTAAGACTAACTCCCTTAAGCCCCCTACACCACCAAAACCCTCAGATTCAGGTGACGTATTTCGAAACCCAACCCAAAACTAGTACTACTGGTCTTTTCTATCCACCCATACTAATAATAATAATGTTATAAAGTCAAAAGTATCTGTCTGTCTGTCAGATTTTTATAGTTAAATTGCTTAACCAATTTAAAATAAATTTTGGTCTGGCAATACTTTGATTATTGGTAAAGGACATGGCTACTTTCTACCTTATTAATCATAAACTAGTTTTACATATACTAGTTTTATTAGTTATTGATAATGATTCCATTCCATGATTACATTAATTAATTTTATTTATGAATAATGTAAATGCATTATGGAGTATGTTATTTTTCAAAAGTTTATGTCAGATACTTTAGAATGTTGCAATTGTAATTTCAATATAATTTTATACATTTATCATCATCAGCCTATTGCAGTCCACTGCTGGACATAGGCCTCTTGAATTACATGCCACTTAGTTTGATCCTCAGCTATACATATAATGCATTATTTTATTTATTATTACATTAATTACATTAATTTATTATAAATGAAATATTTGCAGTGAGAATGGTGGTGCCCATTTAAAATAAATTCATCTAAACTAGATACCTCACAATTAAAACTAGTACAAAAACTAAATTTTAATTTTAAAAAAATGTTCATGAATATGTACAACAACCAATTGTTTAAATGTTGTAATAGGTAAATATTTCATAGCCATTCAAAGTGTTGGAGTGTTACATCATCATCATCATCATTATCAACAGCATTTAACAGTCCACTGCTGGACATAGACCTCTCCTTAGAAAGGAGGTTTTGGCCGATTATACCACGCTGGCCAGACAGGTTGAAACCGACCCGTTTCAAGTTTTCCTTCTCTTTACATTGATTTTGAGTGTTACATTTAGTACATTTACCTGCCATCAAGGAGACGAGCGGCATAAAATCCGACAATATTGCGTGTAAGATCTCCGTGGTAGTCAATTTGTATTTTATAATTTCCTGGACTGAGCGAACTTTCAAAATATATATATAACTGCTCCATTTGTTTTACCTCTATAAACTTAGATTCAATAACTTCATCATCTTCTTTAAAAACATTTATATCAGCAATATCCAGAAAATGAGAATGCAAACTGATATGATTCTTTTCTTGTTTAACAATAAATTTTATCTTCACACATCCCCGAAATGTCCCATCACTAATGTTAGGGCGCAGCTCTAGTTTATAATTTAAGGGACGAATTTGGGGTGAAAGACGTTCCGACAATTTTACGTTGATACGCATTTTTTTCTCAATATTCTGGCCACTATTTATTAGAACCCGGCTTTTTCTTACGACATTAGTGCACTTCAATAGATTTCGATAAGTTATATTCATAGAAAAACAAGCTTAGGACTAATATATACGTTCTTACGGGATTACTTAAACTTTATGAACAATTGAAAATGAAATCTTTTTCCAATTCATGTTTTGCAGAAAGAAATAATACAAAAATACAAATTAGAATAAAATTCTCGTCTTGTAATGTCACTTTGACACAGTGCTTAAAGTTGTGATGTGAGGTGACCAATTAATTAAATCAGCTGTAACATATTTTCTTTCCATTTAATTACTGTTTCAAAAACAAATATCTACTTTTTCTGCAATGCCGAGTATTGCAAAATTTATAATTCAAATTGCGATTTAATCCTAAGTTAATAAAAATGTTTCCATCTAACACAATAACTAGATAATATGAACAATGCTACAAGTGAGTAGTCGTTTCCAATCGATTCAAATTTGAATAAGGCAAGAAAAATTAAACCAAAGTTGCTTCCTATTGTTTTAGTACACGCAATCGGCTTCGGGCAATCGTTTTGATGTGCTTACTCTAGAAACTTACTGACCTTTACTCTAAAAATTAAAAAGACACCTTTCAAATATTTTTTATTAATTTAAAGTTTAAAATAAATATTACTGAGGGCCACCGTTTCTGTGCGAGAACGAGGTCCTAGCTGTCAAAGTGTCAAAGCATAACCGCTTAATTTTGCACCTCTTTTTCTCAGCTCCGCTTTTAAAGCACGAACATTAATTGAGCCGTAATTTGTAAATTTCATAATTAATGTCGCGTATGGTAAAATATTCACGAACATACTTATAAGAGATATTTTATTTTCTTTCGATTTAAGAGTACAGGAGTACAGTCTACAGCCTACAAGTACAGAAACAATTTAATATGACATTTCAGACCATAATCTACACTAGCGCCTCTGGCGATAAATTTACATATTTTTTTATAAATGCTAAAGTGTAGCTTTTAATGTAATAACTTAATTTTACCTCTACTTGTGACTAGTTTAACCTAAGTAAATCCGTGAAACCAATAAGTATGATGATTTTTTAACTTAGGTGCAGCTTTGAGGCTCCAAAGTGTTTTGGATCTCTTGCAAGACGGAAATGAAGAAATTGAAGATCCAGAAGACCAATCTTGCCACCTTTTTCATACAGATCTCTTTTTATTTTAGCCGATATTAAAATAACGGCCATGATCCACGAATACTTTAACGAGGAGTTTTTCGAAATTTATAACCTACGTAGTTAATGAACAGAACTGACATCACAAAATCATTCGCTTTACCCTTGAAAATAGGGGGTTATTCCTTGTCTAGGATTATGGCGAGGTTTCACCAAATTGGCACTTACCTATCGCGTTTTTTTTTTAAATTATAAAGTAACTCTGTCAGTCTCTTATACTTTGACGGCATATTGCTGCACTAATTTCAACGAAATTTAACATGGTATATTAATAATGTAATGATACTTTGATTCTTGACGAAGGCTATATTTACCGTGATAACCGAGATATACGCGAGCGGAGTCGTGAGCGAAAGCTAGTAATAAATATTATTTTACTTACCCACCGTTGTTTGAATTACTCGTATAAAATCCAACATTGCCCAAATCCAACTTTCCCGAAAACGTCAAGAATAATTCATATTCACCCAAGTCAAGAACATTGTCCAACTCTATTATTAAAAACTCTCTTTTATCCATGGTCTCAGTTTTTGAAATGATTTTTATCTTTTTATTATCGCTGTTTCTTAAAGTCATCTTTCCTATGCGTAAGTGTTTTGAATGTAAAGTTACTATTTTAGTTGCTTCTACTATACTTATAGTAATCAGAAGAGAACCATTAAACGTTTTCTTTTCCGTGTTAGGTATCAAAGTTAGATCATAGTTTGTCGGTAGAACGTTCCTTGGCAATCGATAATTAAGTTCCTCCTCCTAAAAGTAACAGTAGTTTTATTTTTAAATATTTACATTAAAAGAAATTCTATTAAAACGATTCCGTTGTTTGTTCGCATAGATATTATAATAAAGACAGTACCATACGATCGAATATGAGTGTGTGATTAAGTGAATAGAATCCACCACTCATTATTTTATCCATGCGGATGGTTCCATCGATTACACACCGACATGTTCGCTCGTGTGGACGTGTCACCGAAACGTTGGAAACGTTTATAAACATTATCTATATAAATAGTTCCCCATTACTGAGGATCGTGACTCCCCAACAAGCTTATTGTCCTTCTCCATTGGATACGGTTCTTCACCC
Source organism: Phragmatobia fuliginosa (assembly GCA_932526445.1). NCBI lineage: Eukaryota > Metazoa > Arthropoda > Insecta > Lepidoptera > Erebidae > Phragmatobia > Phragmatobia fuliginosa. The sequence goes on along the minus strand of OW052064.1, from coordinate 3,969,088 downwards.
GATATAAAACAGCTTTGACAGATTTCTCCAGCGGTTCGGAGATCTATTTCGACCATATCTTCGGAATTTTATCTTCTATTTTTGCCATGACTACTAGTATATTCATGTTAATAGACTCTCTGCGCGCGATGTGACATGACAAAGAAGCCCCCCTAGGTTGCAAACGTTTTCGTTTTCTATTCTGTTTTTCTATTCTCTTGTTTAATTTGCTAATATCACTCCGTCACGTGATCCAAACAAAATATTAGCCAATGAAGCGAAGCGAAAACGAAAAACTTTCCAACCTGGCTAGGGGAGCTGGTATCAAAAAGTTCAAAAAGTACACATAAGTACCTACCAATTAAATTGTAAATTACATTTTTCATTGTACCGGTGATTGACTTGACAATGACAAATTAGATTTTTTTTATTCGTTATTTTGATGAGTACATTAATAAATACTTAACTTTTTAAATAAGTAATTATGAAAACTAAAAGCTCATGATCTTATTACAGGGTTGGCAATCCCCAAATTAATGGTCCGGTCTCGTCTATGTCTCTGGTCAGCGACTTTATTTCGAATTGAGATGAAATTTTCGAAATTCGGTTTTCCTTTTGGTGCTTCGTTTATCTGAACAAATAGTGCTTTTGGATCAGTAATAGATTGAACCTACCTAAATATATAAACATAATTACCTCAATATCATTTGTGTCCGTTACATCATTATTTTTGTTTGTACTATGTGCATTCCCGTGATTGCTGGCTAGCGTAACTGTCGATACAAAAAGACATAGAGTGGCTATAATAAAGCATATTAGTATTTTATTATTATTCGCCCATTTCTTCATCCTTTGGTTTTCACTCATCTGCAAAGTAAGAAAACATAGGCAATGAGTACATTCAAATTCATAAACTCCCCAAACTAATAAATATAAGTTAAACACACAACGGTGTTTATTAAACGGAGATAGGGGTGTAATGTAACAATAATAAAAGTAAGAATAAAAAATAAAAATGCACCTAAAAATAACAAAAATCTTGTAATAATACAAATAATTTATTGTAGCTAATTTAATACGTTCGACCCGTATCCGATCCGAACAATTCAAATTACGGAATCAGGAATCTTTGTTTAAATCCGTATATTGCTTTGCTTTTGTGTGAATAAGGATTTGATAGGCTGACCGAATGATTCGATTACCGACTGCCCCATAGCCAAGTTGCATACGTGTTTCGTATCGTATGAGGTTTTCCAAGTGAGTGCATTCTACAAGTTAGACCCCTTTATCTACTGAAATAAAAAAGTTATCAAAACCGTTATAGTTTTCATTGAAAGTTCATTAGATGGACTACTGTTATGAATTTTTTTAGATTTTTCGGGGCGGTCGTTTAGCTTTTAGAGGGGGGGAGAACGCCCTGTTTTTCAAAAAAATGCGGTTGAAAGTTGAATAATTCGGAAACGAATACCTAAATCGAATAATGTTTATAGTATGGTAAAAGACCTATCTAATGATAACCCACACGATGGGGTAGAGACAAGAAAACAAATCATCCCTACGTTACGAGTAGGGAAGTTACCCTAAAGAAAAATATTATTCATGATTTTATAGTAACACTGTCGATTTTCGACGAAACACATTATTCATATGCAAAGTGACATCTTTCTAGTAGGTACTAACCGTTTGGACGGTAGTCGGTAAGTCGACGAATGGACAGACGGACGAACGGACATACATGACATGACGAATCCATGACGAACTCGGAACCCTAAAAACCATTAGTCACTAATAGAGCGAGCGTTGCTTCTTAAAACTCTATTTTGAAAAATATCAAATTAATGATAACTTTTGATTGGTATGTCCGATTTGAATAATTCAATAATTCAAAAACTAATCTACAGGTAATGTAATGTATACATACATTATAAAATAATAAAATAAATCACTTTATAATGAAGTCCATATTATTTTACATGTAAAATAATATGGACTTCATTATAAAGTGATTTATTTTGATAAGAAATAATATCAAGGTGAATAAATGAGTTTGTTCGGACGTAAATATTGAATACAAACTTTTGCCCGCGGCTCCGCACGCGTGTATGTCGGTTATCGCGGTAAAAAGTCGCCTATGTCCTTGCCCAAGGTTCCGTCTATATCTATGCCAAAATTCATCAAAATCTGTTCTGTGATTTAGGCGTGAAAACGTAACAGACAGAGTTACTTTCGCATTTATAATAATATAATATATGTAGGGATTTTACCAAGAAAAAGTAGTTATTATGACAAAACTGTAATAGACATTATGATGTTGCGGAAGTTTTGTAGGTACCTATTAATCTTAATAAAAAGCGGCCAAGTGCGAGTCGGACTCGCCCATGAAGGGTTCCGTATCAGCAAGTAACATCATATAAAAGTTCTTGTAGTTCGTTGTAACTTTCATCGATGTTTTTATACTAGTGTATTAAATTGCGTGTTACGATTTATGACGTATTAAAAAAAAATTACTTACTAGATCTCGTTCAAACCAATTTTCGTTGGTAGTTTGCATGGTAATGTATAACATATATTTTTTTTAGTTTTATCACTCTCTTATTTTAGAAGTTAGAGGGGGGGGGACACACATTTTTCGACTTTGGAAGTGTCTCTCTCGCAAACTATTCAGCTTAGAAAAAAATGATATTAGAAACCTCAATATCATTTTTGAACACCTATCCATAGATATACCACACGTATAGGTTTGATTAAAAAAAAAATTTTGAGTTTCAGTTCCAAGTATGGGGACCCCAAAAATGTATTGTTTTTTTTCTATTTTTATGTAAAATTCTTAATGCGGTTCACAGAATACATCGACTGACCAAATTTCAACAGTATAGCTCTTATAGTTTCGGAAATAATTGTCTGTGACATACGGACGGACAGACAGACATACAGACAGACAGACTTGACGAATCTATAAGGGTTCCGTTTTTTGCCATTTGGTTACGGAACCCTAAAAATGCAGCATATCTCTTGTACTCTACTATCAACAGTTTTCGTAACGTACCTACGTAAAGTAATGATTTTATTAGTAACATTATCGAAGTTTTCATACGGATCTCTAACTTTTTGAAAACATTCTAAAGACTATGTCCATCAGTGGGGCGGGGGATGGTCAAACAAGACACATAACTTCTTCTTGCTTGATGATCCCCCACTCCCAGTATCTGTCCGATGCTGGGTTTGGCGAATGGATTAGGGAGTAGCGCAGGTCGCCGAGATCCCCTAATCAAGGCCAGTGGACTACCCTTCACGAGGTTGCCGCCCGTTATTGGTCAAATACCCTCTGTATTTGACACAAACAAAAACCTCTGGCCGCACTCTGGGTTTGGGTCTGGGAGTGAGGATGGGCTTAGGCCCATCCTCACTCCCAGACCCAGACCCGCATAGCCGAACCGTGGCGGCGCAAAACCACACCCAGGCCCACATAGCCATGGGGACTTAAATACCCCCAAAAAGATGGTACCACACATCCTTGGGCAAGACTGTGTGAGTTAATCGGCATTTCCCGCCATAGCCCAAAAATCAACATGAGTGCCTTCAAAGAGACAAAAATACTACCCCAGGAGGGTAGCGCGACAAGCGCAGAATCCCTCACCGAGTCAAACTCGGTCCGTCCCGCGTATTCTGGGGGGGGACAAAAAGCACTCCGGAAAGGGCGCAAGCCTGGACCTCACCGGCCTAGCTGAGGCCATTAACACAGCAACAGTAACACCAGCAAAATGGACCGTGGCCGCCCATAAGCGCCCTTGCAAAAGGGACCCTTGCAAAAGGGAAACAGCTAATGTGACGGCCACCACCAGTAACACAAACAAAGGCGCGCAGGGCCGAACAGAACGCAGTCGCCCCAACCGGCGCGCGAGAAGGGAAGCACTGCGCCCTAAAAACAAACAAACCGACACACTGGCGGCCACCGCAGCAGTGGAAACAATACAGCGCGACCCTGTAGAAATACAGGAGGCCAATAGAGTGTCAGACACAACACAAAACACAACACAAAATATAAACAGACGGACACGACGGAAACCCAAGCAGAGGGGTCACCGTGCTCAGCGGACCGCTGCGCAGGCTACCACTGCTCCTGAAAAGGAGCAGTCTGGGGATGCGGGTGGTTCGGGCGTTCCAGCTTCGACGAAGCGGCCACGCCTGGACGACACGCAGTCCCCGAGGGGGGACGCCAAGCGCGCGAAAACTGACGCGAAGTCGAAGCGGACGGTGGGCTACGCAGATGCGTGCAAATCGCATCTGAGAGTAGCGATCACCACCGTCCCGCCTAGAGACCTCTCAAGCGAGCAGGCGGAACACCTAAAGGAGACCATCGACGATGCAATCCTGCAGTGTGTTCTGACTCCGCAGTCTTCGGGGGCGCCAGCTCCATCTTTCCGCGGACGACCCTTCCTATTGGACGGGGTATTAGCGATGTGGTGTGAGGATGACAACGCGCTCAAGTGGCTCGAAAAAACCGTGTTAAACATGACTTCACCCATACCTAACACGAAGTTGACAGTCATAAAGATGTCGGATATGAAGAAGAAACTCAGAGCTGGGCTTCTCCTTCATACCCGCGTCACGGACGCTGCCACTCTACACAAGGTCCTTTGTGCCCAAAACCCCTGGTATGAAGTCGACACCTGGCAGTGCTACGATATGACTGTTGACGACAAGGAGGGCAATTCCAAGGAGAAGGTAGTTCACCTAATCCTTGGGATCCCTGAGGACCAACGCCAAAATATTATGGACAGAGATCGCCGTGTTGCGCACATGACTGGGAGCGGATACGTCCGCTTCTTTTCATCGGACGAACCTGCACCGGCCGACTTAACAACCGCAGAGACCGGTGCAACCGAGCACCCCGGCACTGCGATCGCCACACCAACCACCTCAGCTCCCCAACCGGGTACGAGCGAGATGGAAATGGATGCAAATCGAGACTCAGAGGACTGCGTCAGTGACGAAGATGGCGTCCTACGTAGTCCCTAGTATCGAAATCATCCAGACCAACCTCCAGCATAAACAAATAGCGGCGGCTACTCTACGCAGAGTGCTGGAGGAAAACAACAAGACCGTCGCCCTGATCCAGGAACCATGGATCAGAAACAATAAGATATGCGGTCTCAATAACATCGGCGGTAAGTTACTCTTAGACACATCCGTTGGAAAACCAAGGACATGTATTTTTATGCCTAAGTCTATAAAAACAACTGTGCTTAACCAATTCTGTTCTATAGACGTCACAGCTGTGACTATCCCCACAGGAAACCAAACAGTCCTGTGTTAGCCTCGGTCTACATGCCGAACGATGGTGAAATACCTCCGAAAGAGCTGACCGAGCTGGTACAACACTGCGATGACCACAACTGGGAGCTGATTGTAGCGGCAGACTGCAACGCACATCACTCATTGTGGGGAAGTAAGGATACAAACTAACTTACTCCAAACTAACCTTAACATGATGAACGTTGGTACGGAGCCCACATTTGTCAGCTCCAGGTACCAAACGATCATAGACATAACCCTGGCAACACACTCTGCGGCAAATCTAATTCAAGGATGGCACGTGTCAAGCGAGCCTTCCTTTGCGGACCACCGTAGGGTTTGCTTTAAACTACAATACAGACAAACAGACCCTGTTCCATATCGAAACCCCCGTAGAACCGATATAGCAAGGTACATTGAACTGTCGACAAAAGCTCTGAGTAAGACACAAATTTGTGACGAAATATCAGACACGAACAAGATAGAAACAAACGTGCAGTTCTTCACTTCAACACTCCTTGAAAGCTACGAACTGACGTGCCCAACCGTCGCTCCCAAGGGCCTGGGTAAGAGTTCCTGGTGGGGGCCGGAACTCGAAAGATTACGTAAAGTACTCAGGATACTTTTCAACCGAGCGAAAAACACCAGAACCGACGAGGACTGGGAAAGATATAAAACAGCACAAAAACACTACAAGAAGCGAATTAGGTACCGGAGTAGAGAAGGCTTCCGCAGCTTCTGTAGCAGTGTGAACTCAACAAGTAAAGCTGCCAGACTCAAGAAAGTTTTGTCAAAGGACAACTCAAACCTTTTAGGGTCCCTGAAAAAGGATGACGGCACCTATACAAAAACAGAGGAAGAAGCAAATGCAGTGCTATTGGAAACCCACTTCCCAGGCAGCAAACCGGCGCCTGATTCTGGGTGGCTGAACGAGCACTACAGTACACCAACAACCCAGGAATGGGATCTGGCAAAAACAATAGTAACGGCGGAAAAGATAGAATGGGCCCTGGAAAGCTTCCAACCATTCAAATCAGCTGGACTAGATGGTGTCTTCCCGGCGCTACTACAATGGCAACTAAACCAGGCAGTTAGACACCTGACACCGATCTTTAGGGCCTGCCTGGCCTTCAAATATATTCCGAAATAATGGAGAGAGGCAAAAGTAGTGTTCCTACCAAAACCAGGAAAAGAGGACTACACACGGGCCAAATCCTTTAGACCAATCTGTCTAACTTCCTTCCTTCTGAAAACATTGGAAAGGCTAGTAGACCGACACCTCAGAGATGGGGCCCTTGGAAAGGTCCCGCTACATCCCCAACAACATGCCTACAGGAAAGGTAGATCAACAGAGTCGGCACTACACGCAGTGGTTCACAAAATAGAATCGGCAATCACTAACAAATCTTCAACACTAGCAGCCTTCATAGACATAGAAGGTGCTTTTGACAAAACTATGCACAACAGCATAAACCACGCCCTACGAAAACTAAACGTGGACCAAGTCACCAGAGGGTGGATCACCGAACTGGTCGGTAAAAGGGCGGTCCAGATAGTGGGGAATACTACCGCGCGTGCGAGGGTAGTCAGAGGATGCCCTCAAGGGGGAGTCCTATCGCCACTTCTCTGGAACATAGTAGTTGACAGTCTCCTAGAAGTTTAAATGACAGAGGATACACTACTATTGGGTATGCAGATGACCTAGCAATTCTGATAAATGGAAACGCTGAGAATGTCCTTTGCAAGGTCATGTCCTCAGCCCTTCAGATTGTGGAAAAATGGTGTGACGAACATTATTTGTCAGTAAACCCGAATAAAACGGAACTTATCCTTTTCACCAACAAGAGGAAGTTACCAGAACTACAATTACCGAAACTATTTAAAACAAAACTCTCCCTATCAACACAAGTGAAATACCTGGGTGTAATACTTGACAATAAGCTGAATTGGGCGAGTCACATAGAATCAAAAACAAAGATGGCCTGTATTGCTTTTAATCAGTGTAGAAGACTAGTTGGCAAAAGATGGGGTCTTAATCCAAAGATCACTCTTTGGTTATACACAACAGTAATCAGACCTTCAATAACCTATGGATCAGTTGTGTGGTGGCCCAGAACCCAACTGAGCACAGTGAAATCCAAGCTCCAAAGACTACAACGTTTGGCAAGCTTGGCAGCAACAGGATGCATGAGAACAACTCCATCAGCCGCACTAGAGTCTCTCTTGAACCTAAGACCTCTAGACTTAGTGATACAAGAAGAAGCAAAAGCTGCAGCCTTGAGACTGAAATCTCTGGGCGTATGGAGATCGAATACTATAACAACACACTCCAATATTCTTCAAATATGTATCAGGGAGTACCCGCTCCTTGAGGCGCCCATGGACAAGATATTGGGGCAATACATCTTTGACCGAAGATACGACATCCAACTTTCCGCAGAAAAAGAAGACTACTCTGGCACTGGGGAAGTTAGGATTTACACGGACGGCTCCAAAACCAACACTGGTACCGGAGCTGGTGTCTTCTCAGACGACCTAAACATTAAGATATCAACAACATTAGACAAGCTAAACACAATCTTCCAGGCGGAATGTATTGGTATTACCAGAGCGGCACAAGCCGTTGCGGCCAGAGACATCAGGGACCTTAACATCAAAATCGTCTCTGATAGTGCATCCGTGCTTCAAGCCCTCCGCAACAACACAATAAACTCGGCCCTGATAATGGAATGTCACAAGGCACTCCAATCCATTGCGACAACAAACAGAGTAACTCTGCAGTGGATAAAGGGACACAGCAACTCAGTGGGTAACGACACCGCAGATGAACTGGCCAGGAAGGGAGCAAACAGGAAAGTGCAGGGCCCCGAACCTTTGCTGCCGATTCCTCAGGCCCAAGTTAAGACATGGCTGCGCGAAGGAACCCAGAAAACACACTTGACAGAGTGGACAACTAGCGAAGGATGTCGGCAAACTAAGAACGCCGTATCAGTTCCTAATAAGAAGCTTGCCCGCACCCTTATCAGATTGAACAGAGACAAACTCCGTAAAGTTATAGGAACCCTAACCGGACATTGTCTCCTGAACAAACACCTACACACGATAGGAGTAACAGATAGCCCTCTATGCAGAGGATGCATGGAAGCAGAAGAAACGCCACAGCATGTCATCATGGAATGCAGCAGTGTGGCCGAGCAACGGGCAAAATTTCTCCAGTCACCGGCAACACTCAGGGAGGCCTGCAGCAATCTTCGGAGGCTGCTCTCCTTCTGGACCGATCTGGGCTGGCTGGAGTAAACGGGAAATTTCTCACACGCACAATGGTCCAATAGTAGGGACTAAGTGCGGAAACCGCCCAGGACAACAAAAAAAAAAAAAAAAAAACAAAATGTCCATCAGTGATAATGGACGATTGTAATAGTGAGAGAATTTTTCAAATACGTTTCGGCGCCTGTTCAGTGCAAACAAACAATCAAATATTTTCTCTTTAAATACCTAGTAGTATAGATATAATAATATGTAGATAAATAACAACTACTGTAGTTTAGTTAGTTATCTACTGCCACTAAGTATTTTTTTTTTTTTTTTCTATTTTTAAAAAGGCATTAGGAATATAAATTCCTGTGTCGCAGCGGACTTTACAAACATACATGAAACGGACACAAAGAACACCCAGACTTAAAATAACAATTTGTGAATCACGCAAAGTGTTATCCCACGTGGGATTTGAACCCACGACACTTGGCGCAGTAGGAAGCGGCGTGGCGACCGCTTAAACCACTAGGCCAACCGTGCAGTCATATTATACTTTAACACATTTAAGTGGTAACTGTTTCTTAACTTTTCTATAACTAAAACCTCAGCATGTCAAGTTGTGATATTGACTACACCGACACTGTTATAGAATAACCAGCTGATGCCCGCGGCTCGCTCGCGTCCTATTGGTATGAAAAATAGATGCTGGCCGATTCATAGACCCACCAGATATGCATACAAAATTTCATGAGAATCGGTCGAGCCGTTTCGAAGAAGTTTAACTACAAACACCGCAACACGAGAATATTATATATTAGATAGTAATATGGAATTTTAACAGAAGAAATAAATGATTTCTTACCTTTTCCTTGTCCAATACCATCAACTTTTTAAAAATTTCACTTATCCTATAGCATGAATAGAAACTATTTACAATGTATTGTACCAATTGAATGTAGAAGGCGTCTGTATAGCGCGTGTGCGCCTGTTTATAACGACTACGATTAAAATTCTCTGACTGGCTCTCGATATTACGACATAGGTTTCACTCGTCAACTGCCGTCCGTTTACTCTAGATCAATGCAATACTATAACACAATATTGTGACCATGAGAAAAGAACACCAGACTGTGCATATTTTTTCACTATTTACATTACGTGTTTGCCCACTTTAATTATGTTCCATAATTATACCGCTTTTACGAGTATAGGCACTACGATAAACAAATTGCCTACTTTAATATTTTTCTCCAAGGTGATTTAATAACATATTACTTTGATTGTAAGTTACAACAGATTCAAGCTGATAAAGGTTTCAAGTCTCAGCATATGTTTGACGTGTATACTCTGGTGGTCTTAACATTATCAATATTGGCTCAGCACGAACATTTTGTTACATCGGGACGGGATCCCAAATGATCATAGGTCAATTACCTATTATATTGAGTAAGTACTTGGCATTATTTACTTGCCTTGCAAACCTTTTTGTAAGGTCAACCGTTGATTAAAGAGGTTCAAGAAGTACATTTCATCAACAGCCCATAATTTCCACTGTTAACCTCAAGTCTTGTCTTAAGAGAGTATGATGTGTGTATGATTTTAAGATCATACATTACCGCGAGTATCAAGACAATATTGTAGAATAATCTTGCTGTTGAATGTTTTGAACTCGCCCGAAGACCTAAAATTAAGCTTCACGATTGACTGACTGTATCCTACGATAACAACCGCAACCGGGACTGACTAAGCAGTCAGTTCAGAGTTCCGTAATTCAAAGGTTTTTCACGTTTAAGCAAATGTGACCTCTGAATCACGGAGACACGCTCGTGGTATCATGCCACTAACAGTCACCCATCTAAGTACTCACCTCACTAATTGTTTCTATAGCATATTGCAACTTGCCTATGAGCACTTCTAAACTTAAGCAAGAAGCACATTTAATAATTTTTGACTGCCTTTTTGGTTTAGTGGTTAGCGTATGCGGCTGTTAATCAAGAGGTCTCGGATTCGATTCCCGGGTCAGACCAAATATTTGTGTGATCCACAAAAATTCGGAGTCTGGGTGTTTTTCTATGTATAATAATATTTGCATGTATGTATGTATTTACAAAAAAAATAAGTATATTTATATCAGTTGTCTAGTACCCATAACACAAACTCTGCTTACTTTGGGACTAGATGATGTTGTGTGTAAGATGTCCAAAAATATTTATATATTTATTATTTAATTAGAGGTGATGGTGTACACCAGTAGCTTAATTTGTGGGGCTTATTTTTCAGATTATAATATCCGTATTCCCTTCTTTCTCATATTTCTCCGGAAGACACTCAAGGTTTTATAATTTTGTACCTTACTCATTCCATGTACAGTTTTACTTTATGGATTATACTGCACACGCATTTGATTTCTGGAATGCGCTTCTACGGGTGAGATTTTAAAATCTAGATACTAAATATATTTTTTTAACCCTAAATATGAGGTGTTGTCAAGGGAACATCGTTTAAGTACTTAATTTAACCGTCTTGCTGTGGAATGTAAGTTGTATAAAAGGTCTTTTCAATGCATTGTCTGCTGATTGCCACTGACTGACACGGATAATTGCAATTTAGCTTGAAGGATTCCTCAATCTATTGTTTAAAAATAGCTAGCAATTGATTTATGTAATTTAATACAAAAAAAGTAACGTTTATTTGTAAACACTGTTTAAAAGTGTAACGAGTAAAAGTCTAAAGAACAGTTTATAGAAACAGGAAATTGCTTTACATTGATAAAAAATCACCAGAATTTTTGGGTCGAAGTAAAAATAATTTTCAAAGTAAATGTAGGTTGCATATTGTTCATGTGATGACTACGAAATAATATTTGAAACTGTATTAAATTGTGTAATACTATAATCCTCTATGTTATATAACTATCCAATTACATTTGTTGCGTGATCTTATCATATCTAGTAAACTATCACACTAATAGTTGTATTAAAAGTCTGTAAGGAAGTTAAAAAAAATGTATTTATTCATACTCGAGGAGCTTACGTAAAGTTATTAAAAATGGAAATCAATTCAAACCAGATGCGTTTTTGCTACGCAAGACCTCTAATTACTAATTTGTTTATTTTTATTTTATAAAGAAATGCACACGTTCTAAAATAATGTCACACTCTGCTGCCGTTAACATTACGTTGACTAAAAACTGGAGAGAATTAGTACTTTCGTAAACACTTAGTATGAAACAATTCATTTGGTGTGTCAATACAAACTAACACTGAAATTTCATTTATTCTTAAAGAGAAATGGAAAATTATTATTGAACTATGAGAAAAGTTGACTGCCTCGTTGGTCTTGTGGTTGGAGTAAGCGACTGCTGATCAAGAGGTCTCGGGTTCGATTCCCGGGTCGGACCAAATGTTTGTCTGATCTGATCTGTTGGAGATACAAATATAATTACTGTAGAATTATTCGTCTTAAATAGTTCTAAATAAAATTCCGAGACAACATATATATCTACCTTTATGTGGAAGTCACTATAACCAAAAAAGTGAACCATAAATACAATTAAATTGGATATTATTTAACAATGCACATTTAAAAATATTTATCCAACTCTAATCTAATACTTTAAAAAATATTTCGATATGACTGAACTGAATGAAGCATCATCGCCTACTATGAGAGAAAGAGGTGCGGGGGGCGCGGGGGCAGAGGGGTAATCAATGCATTGTCAATGTTAACTGTTAATAAAGATGCGAAAGTAATTAGGTTTCTTTCTTTTGTACATCTACTATTGTTTTAGCTATTATATATTTTGCCTAATATAATGTTATGAACACTGCTTTTAACCATACACATCTTTCTTACACACTGCTACAAAAGAAAAGAAAAAGGATCTCAAGCCAGACAGACCCTGTACAGAGGTAACCAGACCCACATATTTTTTATTTCGAAATACGTAATCGTACGCATCTTTCGCAGGGTTTTTCACAAAATTCTATTAAGGATCCCTAGAATTGTTGTAAATTTTGTTATAACCACTCGGCAGTGAAGGTCAATAATGCGAATTATGCTTATATGACGGCCGCCTATAATAGGTTATCAACAGATGCGCGCGTATATGTCAGGCGCCCAAAATAGGACATTCCTACACCACGTACTTTAATAGTCTATTGTGTCGATATCTACGGTTCTCACTTTATGGTTTTTGTTTACAATCGACTACTAAAGAATTGGCCCACCGCACTCATTAAATTTGTTTAGTCTGTGGCACGAATTGTTTTGACAATCGTTATCATAAATTATGACGGCTTCCACTCAGCGTCAAGTGCTTGTTTCCCGCCAATTTGTTGTGCAAGTATTTATAAACAAATTCTGTTCTTGATGATATGGTCTTGTGTATAAGTTATTAAGTGCTTAGTGTTATAATGTTTAAATAGTGTCTATAGTGATAACAAAGTCGTGATTTTTCATTAATTGGAAAATAAAAGTGGGCCCGAAATGAAATTCAAAATGAAAACCTTCCATTTTAGGTGAGTCATTTTATTTCTTAAAACACAGTTGCAATGCATTTCAAAGTCAAGTGAAGTATAAGAAATTACATAAAGAAATCTAATTAAGAATATAAGTTATTATTTGCTTTATTACATTTATCAATAGATTTAGAGAAAATCATGGTTTTCTAAACTTATAGCCTAAAAATACCCTGTCTGTCACAACAGCCTATATTGGGCTCCACATAAACGCCTAATTAGCATTTTTGACAGCGACATGAGCGCCATCTTTTTTAAGAGCCCAATCGAGGCTAATAATTGAATTACTCCTAATATCGAGATTTTATTATTATTATTATTATTATTAACTTTATTGTAAACCACTTTACAGTACAAAATAATATACAGAATATACACATAATATACACAACAATATATATAAAAATATCATATAGGTACAGAGATCAATATCTGGTCTTACAAAAGGCGGTCTTATCGCTCACGGCGATCTCTTCCAGACAACCTTTAAGTAAGGACACTTTTGTAATAAAATTTTGGGTTGTCAGTGACGTACTTTAAACATAATTTGTGATAGAATAATACTTAAGGTTACCAACATATTTCATCACAGTTTACATTTCACTAATATACACAAGTACTTAAAACAAAAACAAAAAAAATAAAATAAAAAATAACAATAATAATAAAAGAGGAATAAATCAATCATATTACTACTACAATTTACAAAATCAATTAGACTCACAAACATTTACACACAATAAATACTTAGAATACCTACACACAAAACAATGACACATTCACAACAGTAATCAGTTCCCTGGCAGTCCCTACACAGCCAAGTAATAATCGGTGAGATTTTTTTTAAATATTTGCAGAGACTTGGCTTTTCTTATTGTCTCAGGCAGATTGTTCCAGAGTCTAACGGCTTGTACCGAGAAAGACTTGTCTGTAAATTTTGTTTTGTGCATGGGCATTTTTAACTTTAAATTTTCCGATGATCTCAGGTGCCTACAATGTGAATTGTCAAGGAACTCAAAACGTTTTTTGAGATAGGATGGCGTATGTGGAAGGAACAGAATACTGTATAGAGTGGAGAGAATATGAACATTCCGGCGAAGGCGTATAGGTAACCATTTGAGCATAACACGATATTCAGAGATGTGATCATATTTACGTAAACCGAATATGAATCTTATGCAGACATTTTGGAGACGCTCAAGTTTATTTAATTGTTCTTCGGTAACATCTAGATAGCTAACATCACCATAGTCAAGGATCGGAAGGAGAAGGGATTGTGCTAGGGCGATTTTCGTGTTTATTGGAAGAAAGTTACGAAGTCTTCGCAGTGACCCCGCTGCAGCAAATAATTTTTGACTAACCGCACCAATCTGGGGAGCCCAGGACATGTACTTGTCCATACAGATTCCAAGGTTTTTAACTTTGTCACTATACGGAATTTTGGTCCCATCGCAAGAGATAGCAGGCAGCTGTTCCAAATTAATTAAGGAGTTCATCTTAGGACTACCTATAATTATCACCTGTGTTTTTGCTGGATTTACATTCAAGCCATACTCCCTACTCCAATTACAAATGTGCACTAAATCATTATTTATGTCGGTGATAGCTGCACCCAATTTAGCCGGAGAAGCTTTGGTGTAGATCTGGAGGTCGTCTGCATAAAGGTGGTAGGAAGAAGATAATCGATCTGTGATGGAGTTGATAAAAACTGCGAAGAGTAATGGAGAGAGCACGCCGCCCTGAGGTACGCCGGCAGCTGTAGTGCACCAAGAGGAATAGTTGTTTTCAATACAAGAGCGCTGCTGGCGGCCATACAGGTAGCTACGAAACCAGTCAATTGCTGATGGAGATATGTTAAGAGAGCGCAATAGTCCGAGCAAGATATCAAAGTCAACAGTATTGAAGGCGTTGCTAAAATCGAGCAGAGCGAGGATCGTCAATTTTCCCTCCTCCATGCTGAATCTGATATCCTCCGCAACATGAAGGAGTGCAGTGGTAGTACTGTGGCCGGGACGAAAACCCGATTGGAGAGGATTTAGGAGGCAATTTCTTGAGAGAAAAGAGCTGAACTGCATGTAGATAAGGCGTTCGAGTACTTTAGAGAAGAAGGGGAGTATGGATATTGGGCGGTAGTCTGAAAGGGAAGAAGGGTTACATTTTTTTGGGAGAGGAATTATTTGAGCCATTTTCCATGCGGATGGAAAAACACTGTTGGATACAGAAAAATTCAGGATATGGCATATTACAGGTAGAATTATATCCAGTATTGGGAGTACCATGTTGCGGCTGATATTATCAGTTCCTACAGCGTTAGAAGTTATAGATATTACGCTCTTCCTGACATCACAAGCAGAAAATTGACTAAAAGTAAACGAAGGACAGTTAGGAGTCGGCAGAGATGAAAGATTATTTAGTGTAGTAGTTTTAGTAGCCCCCCCAAAACTGGGGGAAGCAGAAAAGTGTGTATTTAAGGAATTGATGTCAAAATTTCTTGAAACAGTTTTTGAATTTGTTTTACCGACCCCTAGTGACTTTAGAAATTTCCATACCTTAACTGGATCACCGTTTTCGACGGATTTGTGAATGTGCCGGCGTTGTGCATTCCTACACACCTTATTGCAGCGATTTCTAATATGTACAAATTTATCCCAATTTAAGGCACTAGGGTGATTTTTATACCTAGAATGAGCCTTCTGTTTCTTTGCCTGTAGTTCCTTTATTTCATCAGTTAACCACGGTGCTGGCAGATGTTTAACTCTAATTTGTCGTATTGGTGCATGTTTGTCGTACAAGGCAATTATCTCTTTCGAGAAGTAAGAGATCTTTTCGTCAATGCATTGGTAGTCGTACAGCACACTCCAGTCAATGCCATCGGCATCCTTGCGAAGATCATCGAGATTCATAGCACGAAAATTTCGACACGAAAGTACTTTAGATTTCGGTTTAGGAGTGCGAATTTGATAGGATAGAAAGAGAAGGTCATGATAAGAGAAAGAATCGGCAGAGCACTGACCATGTTTAGCCACGTGCTCCATTGAAGACACGATGATAAGGTCAAGGAGAGAACAGTTGCGGTTTGGCATATTATGTGTGGGATTGAGTGGGAGGATAGAAAGATTGTTGGATTCCAAAACAGAACGAAGGGAAGAAGATCGAGTATCGTTCTTAAGTAAACAGGTGTTAAAGTCACCCATGACTACAGTGTGACTGTACGAAGGTCCTAAATTTTCTAAGATTATTTCAAATGAAGAGAAATAATCTATTCGCAAGGAGGGACTGTAATAGACTCCGAGAAGCAATTTCGAGTGTTGGAGTTCAACTTCTATAAAAATATGCTCCCCGGCATCCGCGGGGGGAGGTTGAGATGACATACTGACAACGGAGAAGGGAATATGCGTACGTATGTATATGGCAACACCACCCCCTCGTCCACATACACGATCATTTCGTATCAAGTGATAACCCGGTAACGAGTACGTGGCGGTATTTAGGCATGGTTTTAACCAGGATTCTGATACAAGAATGGCGTGTATGTTCGCACAGTCTAGACTAGTTAGCATATCATTGAAGTGTGCCGGAATGCTTTGGGCATTTAAGTGAATGACATTGAAGTTCCTGGGAACATCAGAAAACTGTGCCGAGATTGTATCTGCCAGAGAAGGCTCACTTATGAGACTGTCGTCACAACCAGATACTGAAAGATTGTCTTCAGTGTCACTGTTCCCCGCAAAATTAATCATTGGTGTTTCTGATAAAGATAAAGTATATTTAGACAACAATAATAGTAGTGTATGCTGTGTGAAAATATGTGCAACCACAATTTCAATATAAATGTATAATGTATAAATATATATCAGTAACAGAGGTAAAATTTTAGTGTTAAGGTAAAATATGTAGAAAGATAATAAAAATTATAACCTTTTTGTAAACACTTCTAATCATTTACCCGTCTGCCGGTTGTATGTCTTAGAGTAAAAAAAAAACAATAAAAACAAAAAAATAAAAGCAAACAACACTAAACAAACAAACAAAAGGCAGTTAACAGCATGCATGAACTACAGTGTCAATATAGTGTAAAAAGACTAGTACTCAAATTTTAGTAAATTGCTCAAAGTGAAATGAAACGCAACATTGACAGCTCGTAAATGACATTTATGACAAGTTGTCATCTGAATTATTGCCAAACCCATGTTGTACATGAACGTCATGAACTACATGATTTACTTGAAACAGGGTAATATAAATAATAATAATATAAAGGTATGTTTAGCAATCAAGTGAAAAACTAAGGTAAGACGGTAGTAAAAATGAAATATGAGTTATCATTTAAGATTACCCTGTTCATACATGCTGCCCTACAGTGAAATGTAAAAATAAATTCATTCAGCACTGCTTTAGGATAACGTGAATTACTTTTTTGCGGCACGTCTAGGCTTAGTCGCTGTTGCCTTAGGTACTGTAACGGGCTTCACTGTATCCTCGGAAATAGCGTCAAGTTCCATCAGCGTCGTGACCCGATGACGCTCCGCCAGGCCCCATAACATAGACATTGCCCTCCCGGGTCCAGCACTTACTTACACCGAACCTCTCGCGTGCGGACATAAACACATCGTGCCTAGGTTTCGTCAGAAATTCAGATATGGTAACGCCGGTACCCTTCAGTTTGGTTTTAGCAAACCACACTGAGTCTCGGGTAGTAGTCTGGTTAAATTTAACTATAATAGGTCTAGGCTTAGTTTCTGAGGCCCGACCCATCCTGTGGCCTCTCTTGACATTATTTATTGAAAAGTTACTCACTTTAAGGTCTTCAGTGATGATTTTAGTGACAAGCGATGCAGTATCCTCATTTCTGTCTTCGGTTATACCATGGAACAATAACATTTTCCGTCTACTCCGCATCTCCATGGTGTCAATAGACCGGGCCAGCATTTGCACTTGGTTTTGTAGATTATTTAGTGCTTGTAAAACAAAGTTCTTAAAAGTTTTAAAATCCTCTTGAAGTGATGCCGAAGTGCCAGTATCTTTATGCAGAGTTTCCCTGGCTTCAAATTCCGCCATACGGCTGTTGAACATTGCGTTCATGTCTGCAATAGCCCTGCCGAGTGCCTCCATACTGCTGCTTATGATGATAGTGAGATTTGAAAGATATGGAGAGGAGATAATACTTATACCGGCAGAAGGTACCGTTAGTTACAATTATTACACATTAAAAGTTTACTTGAGTATGAAATTTAATTTATATGAAATATTAATTACTAGACAAACTTTTTCAATGTTTACTGATCAAGTACCCACGTTTTTTTTATATAATTATTTTTTTTTATTAATTATTTTTCTTATATAATTACTTTTAGAAAATGTATATATGATACTACGGGTCAGTGACTGGGCTACTGTGGGTATCTATAAAAGTCGACAACGGCTATATGAATTGTATTATGAAAAAACATATAATCATAACTTGGATTTTGTAGAATATGTCAAAAATTATTCAAAGACGTTTAAACGCGCCTGTTATGTTGCCAAATCCATATATTTAAAAAACAAAATAAAAACATCTGGAAATAAAATAAAAACCACATGGGATATTATAAACGCTGAAACCGGAAGGTCCATTGTACGAAATCGTGACTTCCATTTAAAAATTCATAATGTAGATATTAAAGCGGATGTGGAGGTTGCGACTGAGTTTGAACATTTTTTTACCAACATTCCGATTAGAACAACCAAGACTCTCTCGTCATCCTCTGTCTCTGCTTGTTTTTTATTAGAAAATAGTGTAAACCGGTGTGATGCAGGTTTGGAATTTTCAGTTGTTAGTGTAAATGATGTTATCAAAGCTTTCAAAATTATTAATGTAAAGAAAACAACTGATTTATGGGGACATTCAGTACATACTATATCTGCAATAATTGATATGATATCCCCATATTTAGCAACTGTTTTCAATTCTTGTATCGCATCTGGTGTGTTTCCCGATCTGATGAAACAAAGTAAAGTGATTCCATTGTTCAAATCTGGTAGCAGTTCAGATCCATCTAACTTCCGACCTATCTCAATACTTCCAACATTGAGTAAAATTTTTGAAAAATTGCTTTTAAACCAAATGTTACAACATTTTATTAAGCACAACTTGCTTCATCAAAAGCAATTTGGTTTTACCAAAGGTCGTTCAACTACAGACGCGGGCGTGGAATTGCTTAAACACATATATGGCGCCTGGGAGGATTCACAGGATGCGTTTGGTATTTTCTGTGACTTGTCTAAGGCTTTCGATTCTGTTCATCATCCTACACTCATTAGGAAGTTACAACACTACGGAATAAGAAATAATGCTCTAAATATTCTAACGTCGTATTTGAATAAAAGAGTTCAAAAAGTTAATATTAATGGCAAAACATCTTCAGGATCCCCGGTAACAATGGGCGTCCCACAGGGTTCTATTCTAGGGCCATTTCTGTTTCTCATATATATAAATGATCTACCTTATTACGTAAGTGACAATCATGAAATTGTACTGTTTGCGGATGACACATCCTTAATTTTTAAAGTTAGGCGCCAACTTGACAGTTTTAATGAAGTCAACAGTGCACTCTCGAAAGTGGTACATTGGTTTAATACATTGGTTTAATCTCCTTAATGAGAAGAAGACTAAATTCATTAAATTCTCTACACCAAACGTTCGACATGTTACAACCAATGTTCGTTTGAATGGACTAGAGTTGGATCCTGTGGAATCTACTGTATTTTTGGGTATAACTATTGACGCGAAGTTACAATGGGGTCCCCAAATAGAAAAATTATCCGGTAGGCTAAGCACAGCGGCTTTTGCTGTAAAAAAGATTCGATATTTAACTGATGTTGATACAGCTAGAATAGTTTACTTCAGTTATTTTCATAGCATAATGACTTATGGTATCCTACTCTGGGGTAACTGTGCAGATATTAATGACATATTTGTTTTACAAAAACGTGCCGTACGAGCCATTTATAAATTAGGCCCTCGAGTTTCTCTCCGCTCCAAATTTAAAGAGATAAATATTCTGACTGTATCTTCACAATATATATATGAAAATATAATGTATGTTCAAAGAAATTTAGCAAAGTTTCCTAAACTTAGTGATGTTCATTCGGTAAATACCAGAAATAAACATAATCTTTGTGTTCACGTCACTCGTCTCCACAGAGTAGGCAACTCGTTCATGGGACAATGTATACGCTTTTACAATAAACTCCCTATTGATGTTAGGAATTTGCCATTAAGGAAATTTAAGAATACCATTAAATCTAAGTTATCCGCAAAGGGATATTATACCATAGCAGAATATATTGTTGATAAAACCGCCTGGGATTGAGCTGCCCATTCTGCACATGCTGTTTATTGAATGTTAAAATTTATTTTGATGTGACGATGATTTATGATTCAAATTTACATTATACATTTAACAAATTAATCTAAATTTTTGCCATTGTTGACAACTTTTGAATTATTATCTTTAATTATTATAATTGTGACAATTGTAATTATCGCATTTAAGAATATTGTCTGGACTTTAAAAGAGACTGTGATCCCTGAGTTTGTTTCGTCCTTTCTTCTCAGGGCTAGTCCAGTTAGGAAAGGCCGAACTCATCTGCTCAAAAAAAAAAGTTTTACTTGCAAAAGTGTTCATGTAACCTAATTGCAGAATAAATAATTTCATTTCATTTCATTTCATTTCAGTATCGACGCAAATCATTATCACCATATTAAAGTTGTGTTTAATAGAGCGCTTTTGGCTCATCGTAGACAAAATAATATTAAGGTAATAAAATTTCAAAAACTTTGCAGTTTCAGGGCCTTGTACTTGGAATATTCTGAAAACGATCAGCATTTCATCATCATTTCGCTGCGACACAGTTTTTAACTTATGCAGCATTTTCGAAAATATTGTTACTGTCCTGTTCTTGTGGTTTAAATAAAGATTTTATTATTTTTATTTTATTAACGATATCTAGGTCGAACCCAAACAGCCCCAAAGACTAAATTTCAGCTGAAATTTCTAACGATTTAAATAGATAAATATACAAGAATTGATCGTTTGAAGATATTGGATATAATTCCATAAGTTTTTTAAATCAGCTAGTAGCACATTATACATAGTCACAGCTGAGCTACATTAATAGGAGTATTTTGTGTGTCTGAATGTTTGTGTGTCTTAAAATCTTAATCAGGTGATTGCAGCACTACTACTACTACTAGTTGTTTGCAAACTTCCTCGAAAACTCCGTGCCATCATTTTGAGATGGTTCCAGTTTCTATCTTTAGAAGTAGACTAAGAGCACCCTGCCTTTTGATTCACGTTATTGAATAAGTTTTTTATGTTTCCTTATAGTAGTATACTAACTATAAGCGACTTTTATAAGGGCAATTGGATATTGAGCCCGAAATGACGCTACACTGATCGGTCTGTGTATCCAATTTCCTTTTACACCATTTTCAAATAAGAATTTTTCTCGTACTTTCTTTATCTGCTTTCCTAATATGACTGTCATCAAATTGTATGCAGTACAACGCACTTAACAACCATATTTAATTAATGTGCAAGATAGAAAATATACTACATACCTACCTATATTCTTGAAATTAAATTCACCCACACAATTTCTTCTACTATTAAATAAAAATTGACGTGACCTTTTTTGTGAAATGATATAACCACGGGTTACTTGTTTATTGTTCAAGTCAAAAACTAACAACTGTGTGTACTAAGAACCATAATATATCCATGTACGCTATTCATGTAGCTTCTCCATGTATCCATGTAGCTTTGATATCTCGAAACTCACCAACACAAAAACAGTTTTGTTACAATAATATATTTCTACAAGTTAACCAAGTCCCGATAATTCAGAGTATTCATTCTCTTACTTACTTCTCTCTTATTTGGTGATTTTGCTTCATAGAAGTTTGTAAACCAAATGTCACCATAGCTTATGCTACAATAATCGTGGATATCAATACCGCTTTCACTAAATTAATATAATAAGTTATTAGAATTAGTTGATTTACATTGATTATATTTGGGGTAGAAACCTGGCCCCTCAAAAAAGCAACAAGAAGAAAGACTACGTGCCTCTGAAATGAGAATGTTGAGGTGGGCAGTTGGTGTGACGTTACTAGACCATGTCCGTTACATTCACATCCGGGGCATCATACTGGTTAAAGCGAACATGGTACGGTCATGTAATGCGCCGGCTAATCAAACGCATGACTCGGCAAGTATAAGATATGTTTCCGACGCCAAAAAGACGAGTTAGACCCCGACTCACATGGATGACTGCTGTACATAAAGACATGCAAGAACAACAACCGAGACAACCCGGGACCGAGTTTCCTAGTGAAGTTCAAATTCAAATTCAAATTCAAAATTCTTTATTCACTTAGGATGCAATACATCTCTTGTGACAGGTCAAGATTCTACATGTACATTTATGCCATGTTCGCAAACAATAGGTAGAGCCGGAGAAAAGAACATGGCAATAAAAACTCTCGGCCACTCCTTTCAAATCGCCAATGTTTACATAGTTTTAATGTTTATAAACCTGATATGGGGGTAAGGTGCTGCCACTAATATACTATACACCATGTTAGAGGACTCATGCAAATTATAGTGATTAAAAATTAGAACTTATGCTAATTTAAAAAAAAAACAACAGCCTCAGAGGGTACAACATAGTAGGAGCATCTACTTACAACAAAGGTAAAAACTATATGTGCTCAAATATTGGCCAAATTACTGGTAACGAAAGATTAAATATAAAATATTAATTATAAGATCAAAAGAAAGAGAAGAATGGCCTTTATTAGTCACGTAGAATCTTTACTTACAAAAGTAAAATCATGCTCTTAAACAATGTGATAACAACATTCACATGAGTAGAATAAAATGATAAGGAGCAAGTAGTCAAATCCATTTTTCTTTATCATTTAAAAATTCGTCAACTGTATAATAACAAGAAGAATTATTAGGAGAGCCAACCCCAAATAATGGGATTCTGGCTAGCCTAAGAGATTGAAGTTTGACACTATCGGGTACAGCACTATCTTAAGGGAGGACGAGCTATTTAGTTTGTGCGGTTCTTAGTTTGCATTTGTTAAGTAATTGAGTTAAGCAATTTTGATGGTTTAAAGTCATTCATCTTGCAGGTATTCTCTTACAACACTTTCGAGTAACTCCTTCAACCCGCTTACAAAGTTATTAAGCCCATTCTCAATTCTAATGTTATCTATGTCTAAAAAAAACCCACACGTTGTTTTAGTTAGATACCTATAATGCATCTTACCTTTATTTTAATGTAGGCGTTGCGAGCACGCAACTAAAAATATTTGTAATGGATCATTCAGTAGAAACCCTAATTTTTCCATGAGTTTGTTTCGTCCTTTCTTCTCAGGGCTAGTCCAGTTAGGAAAGGCCAAACTCATCTGCTCAAAAAAAAGTTTAACTTGCAAATGTAACCTAATTCCAGAATTAATGAATTTATTTGATAATGAATCAGGGCAAAATAGAGCGTATAAGCATAATTAAACAATTTGAATGCCTCGTTGCTGATCAAGAGGTCTCGGGTTCGATTCCCGGGTCAGACCAAATATTGGTGTGATCCACAAATATTTGTTTCGAAGTTTGGGTATTTTCCTATGTATAATATGCATGTATTTACCAAAAAATAGTATGTTTATGTATTTATATCAGTTGTTTAGTACCCATAATACAAGCTCTGTTTAATTTGGGACTAGATGACGTTGTGTATAAGATGTCCGAAATATTTATTACTATTAAACTCGACGATACATAAAAAGTATAGCAATTTTATCTGAAGTCAGTAAAGACGTAAGGATTGTGGAGAGGTCGAGGAATGAAGATAGCCAAGAGTTTAGGCAGCACAAACGAAGCCCGCCATGATCAAATTATAGATTACCAAAGTACTATCGTATGTCGCACATTTCCACAGCAGACAACTTTATCATACCTGGTAATTCGCAGTAAGGTAAACAAAAACTTTTTTTTTTTTTTTAAACTTTAAAGTACATAAATCATTTTGTTTGGAAACCCAAAATACTTACCTAGAAAACCTCTTCGGGTACGAGGTCCAGCGCAGACTGGAAACTGACAACGAAGACTAAAGAATATTTGTTTGAAAATAAGAAAAACAAAACTTGTTCTCTAATTTCGGTGGCCGCATTGAATCAATACAGGATGGATGAAGTGGTGACAGGTTACAGCTACTATTTGCGACCCCAAGTTCCCTACCACGTTAAAGGGACTAATATACAAATACGTTCTAAGTTCATCAGGCTTACGGCTCTTCATGAATCTATTGGTTGGTAAACAAAAACGGGAGTCGAATACATATTGTATGTAGTAGAGTAACCCTGATTTTAGCACGACTGGGCCGGTTGACCGGGACAGTACAACCCTCACACAGAAGACCATCATAATAATTCAAAGCAGCATCCCAATGAAATGAAATGAAATGAAATGAAATGAAATGAAATGAAATGAAATGAAATGAAATGAAATGAAATGAAATGAAATTAAATTAAATTAAATTAAATTAAATTAAATTAAATTAAATTATTTATTCTGCAATTAGGTTACATGAACACTTTTGTAAGTTAAACTTTTTTTTTTTGAGCAGATGAGTTCGGCCTTTTCTAACTGGACTAGCCCTGAGATACCTGCTGTCGTATTTTGTTGGTGAGTGTGAGACCGGAGGCCCAATCATTCTGCATCATTCTCACGGCCTCCGGAGATCGGAAGAATGATGCAGAATTATTTGACCAAGCCGCCTTGGTAGGGATCACCATGCTGCATTGCCTACCCTCACAATGACAATGGTGACCCCTACTCCTCTATTCTACTCACTACTCATGCTTTCCATCAGGCAGAGTAGAGTCTCTTTGGCTGGTTTCAATATAGAAAAAAAAACATGTAGCTGAAATGCAAATGTTGGTATGGATGTGGTCAGAGTTTAAACTTAACAATAACGATCATACAATCACCGACTATAAGCAACTACAGCGTGGTCAGACCTAGATGGGTGACCATTTGAGGCATAATATATGTTATGAGCGTTTCCATGATTCACGTTAAACAGTCGGTCCCGGTTGATATCACAGTCGTGAAGCTTAGTTGGCGACCTTAGTGCTCAAAACATCTAAATGGCAAGATTAGGTAGCCACAATGTATCTTGCCAACCCCCGTGGGGACGTATGGCCTTAAACATCTCCTGAGACGAAACCCGAGCAGTGGGACATTATTGGTTGTTAATTGAATAACGATACACCTGCATTGTGTGATAAGTGTGATAACATAAGTATAATACTTTAAGAATGACGTAAATACAAATAGTAGGTATACTATTTTTTCTACAACAATTTAACAATTAAGGATAGTAAAACAAAGGTTTGAAACTTAAATATATTTACATGAACTTTCAATAAATAGTATTGTAATAAATTAATATTTAAATTAATTAAAGCTAATAGACACTAATTCTATTAAATTAAACGGAATAATTGCAAATTACAAATACGTTCTTGCAGAACATTTATCAATTGTGTTAGTGCGTACTTTTTTAAATGACTTTACAATAATGTGACAATTAGGATTTTCATTTGTTTTAAGTTTTCCTTCTCTTTGAATTAATTGTGTTGTGCATAGTTTGCTACCTTAGTCGCCTCTTACTATACCCATAGCCTCCCATAGGATTTATAGTCGTGGTGACACTGTGGTTTTAATCTATCACGACATGGAATAAACACTACCTACTGGAGTAGTGCTTACTCCAAGTCGTGACAGACATAAATAAAGGCCTACTATCGCATAAATGAAAACATGTCAGAATGAAATTATGATTGAGCTTAAAAACTTATTTACAGTGACATCCATTATTGAAAACTTTAATACGCATCTTTACATAATAATTTATAATTCAGAAACCATACTAAATAAATAAAATTCTTTACTTTCCACAGTTTCATTGTTTTTAAAACAACACAACTTTACAGTGATTGACTTTAAAGTTAAGCCAAAATTACATTCGTTAAAGTAAAACAGTGTTATTTAAATATGAACCATCTTATTCATAAAAAATATTTAATTTAAGCAACGGTTCTATGTGTAAATTTACAACCTGAAAGTAAAAAATAAGACAGAACCGTGGCTTAAATTTAAAATAACGTGTCCTAAAAAATAAATAAGTAGTACTGTTCTTATATTAGTTTACATAACTATAATTGGTTTCTTGTTCTTAAAATAAATACGTATTATTATTAAATTAAAGCGTGATTGTCAATTTTAAACATACATTTAAGTAGTATCTTAAAGTATTGCTTCATTGTATTATTTTCACAATTATAAGCTATCAAGTGAAAGTTGCTCATAGAGCGTCAAATTAAGAATTCATAATTCATTTATTATACATTAAATTATTATATTACCGACTTACTTAAATGATGATGATGACAATGTGAATGATGTTTTGTTACATAATGATGTCAAGAAACAGTAACATAATATTTTTTTATTTTGTAATGAGAGAAAGCTAACGCTCTCATAAAATTTAATTATTAAAAAAAAAAATATACATGCTAGAAATGCGTACTTTTTGTTAAAAATATTTTTAAATATATAACAATATTCATCAAACGTTATATAACATGTTACTTACATATTTTTATTTTCGTTTACTTACAATCCAAAGACAAGATTTTTTAATTTAATACAATAATTTAACATTTAAATCACAAGAAGCGACAAGCAGTGTAGATCCCACACGAAGGGAGTCCGTCTTTGGCTATTTTTATAGCTTTACCATCGATTTATTCACAACAGAACTGAGTTTGTACGTAGACATTTGAGAAAAGCATACCTAATAATAACAAAACAATCCTTTTTAAGAAAAACATTCTGTGCAAATATTCTAAAAGTTGTAAAAAAAATATTCAAATTCAACGTACCTTTCAGTAACGGTAGGTGATATTAATCATAGATAAAATGAAATTGGGCCTGAATCGAATAAATTTCAAGAGACTGAATTTCAGTTAAGGTATTACTGATATTTGTTTAAACACAATGTGTGTACATATTTACGGTGATATGGCTTCTTTTACCATTTATAGAGACTTTCGAGTCAGCGGTTAAGTAACGAGGTGTAGTGTTCCAATCCATTTCCGTGATAACCGTAATGCGCAGTTGCGATTTCCGCATCTCTTCCTTTGAAAGAGTTATTGTTTTTGAACGCGTTAAACATTATAAGCGTGAGCGCTAGTTTTCCCACTAAAAACGCCTTGACGAGCATGAATTTGAGCATTCCCAACACGAAGGGTATTAATGCTGATTGTAAAACAAATGGCATGATGAACAGTGGTAGAATTCTCTGCATGAGCTTTTTAGATTTTGATCGACCTGAAAGAAATATATTGAAACAGTTAGTAAGATCAGTGAATTATTTTAAATTGTAATGGTAAGATCAATATTTTAATTATAATTAATCAATTAGCTGAACCTGGCGTTTTAACCGGCGGTTTTAATTTATTTTGACTGCTTTGGTGGGCGCAGTGGTGATGTATGCGAATGTTTCGTTCCAAATATGTGTTTTTATTTTATCTTATGATTAAGAATACAGAGTGTCACCACTCCTATTTATCCCGCGGGTGTCGTAAAAGGCGACTTAGGGATAAACTACACAAGACAACATCGATGCAAAGGGAAGGAAAACTTGAAACCAACCCTATACCAACCGGTCTCGCCAGCGTGAGCCTATATCCAGCAGTGGACTGTTGGTGGCTGTTGGATTAATGATGAAATATGTGTAATATTTGCTAATATTTTGAAGTTTGGGTATTTTCTATGTGCAATATACTAGCTGACTTACGAAGCCCCGTCTGCGTCTTTTATTGCCCGTAGCGTTAAGTTATACCGTGGAAACAAATTTGTTTCCCATAAGAGGTGAGTTTTTTTTTTTTTTTTTTTACGTGTGGAAATCCCCGCGTACCGTCACCCCGTCGGGGGTTACGGCGGGGTGGTGTGTCGGACTCGAACCGACTAAAACCACACGGTGTGACCCTCTCTGCTCCTTTGTATTGGAAGGAGTCCAGGGAGGGGATTTCCTTCTGGATTGAGCCAACCTTACAAGATAGACTTAAGCTGTCATGGACTTATTTATAACTTTTAAAGGGGAACAATTCTGTCATACATGATTTTTGAGAAACTTTACCGTTAACGAAGCTCACGCAACAGAAGCACTCAAGAAAAATAAACCGATTTTGAAACATTCTTATATATATGTATATCTTATGGCTTTCCTCAATAAATGGGCTATCTAACACTGAAAGAATGTTTCAAATCGGACCAGTAGTTCCTGAGATCGTCTGTATAATATTAGTATAGCATGTATTTCCATAAAAACATTTCTTTCTGCTTAAATTTTAACATCAATAGTTCGTCATAATAATGACGCTGATTTGAATACTTAAATGAATTTTAAATTAAATTACGTTTATATTACGTAAAAATACATTAAAATAAATCTGAATAATACAGCATAACAAGAGATGATGGTCTATCTAATTGCGACGTTTAAATTAACGTAAAACCAACAAAATTTAATGATTATGCTCTTAGTTTTTAACAATCAACTTCCCGGCAAGTTTTAAGAAATGGTTGTTAGCTTTTTAGTTCACTCGTTGTTAAAGTGTTATGGTAATTTAAAGTGTGACTACGACTTATCAAACTTGAATTTGTGTATCTCTCTGTAGACTAATAATTGTGCATAGAGAGATCCACAAATTAAATCTTGTTTCATTCTTTTTCAGCGTCTTTTTTGTCGTTTTAGTTTTTACTTTTATTATGTTAGACGACATTTAAATTTAATGATTAGGAGTTAACGGTATATGTATAACAACACGCCATAATAATATAGTCTAGTTAAATTAGGGTTTTACCTCGGAATGGGAACGGGAATGCTCTAAAACTTGTCTCAAAAGTCTCATAAAATGTTCTTCGTCCTGAGTGACTGAAATAGTGACTGATAAACAATACAAACCACTTATTGTTAATAACATTTCATCAATGTTATGTTATGTATTATAAAAATTATACCCAAATTTATAGTTAAATTTATGTTTTACAATTTTTTAATATAATATACTATTATAAGAGTTTTAGAAACCGAGGTAATCGTGAACAACAGATTTTTGAACTTGAATAAGTTACGACTTAGGTTCGAGATTTTATGAGACTTTTGAGACCACTTTTAAAACGTCAAAATGAATGTGTATAGGAAATTACAGTTTATTATCTCTCATTTTAAGGTTGACCCCTTTATTTTACATAATAATGCATCTTAGTTATCATCATCAGCCCATCGCAGTCCACCTCTGGACATAGGCCTCTCCCATTGCACACCACTTTGATCGGTTTTGGGCTTCTTTGATTATTATCTCAGTTAAACTACTATGTTGTACCCACTGAGGCTGTTGTTTTTTTTTTTAAATTAGCTTATGTTCTAATTTTTAATCACTATAATTTGCATCAGTCCTCTAACATGGTGTATAGTATATTAGTGGCAGCATCTTACCCCCATATCAGGTTTATAAACATTAAAACTATGTAAACATTGGCGATTTGAAAGGAGTGGCCGCGAGTTTTTATTGCCATGTTCTTTTCTGCGGCTCTACCTATTGTTTGCGAACACGGCATTAATGTACATGTAGAATCTTGACCTGTCGCAAGAGATGTATTTTTTTTTTTTTTTTATTTATTTATTTATGGTTTGCTTACAGTCGATACATTAATACTTAGTCTAGATTACATATACTAAAATTAAGGCTAATGTCCAACCACTTTCAAGCAAACACAGCATGCACAAAAAATTGGAAAATATAACTAACACCCGTTGGATTCAAATATCAAGAACGAGAATCAAAACTGCCGATTTCCAAAACAGTGATGACTCCCGCCCGCATACTTAAAACAAGGAAAAACAAAAAGAAAGGTTTTTAGTGTTTACAATGTGATGCAAATTAGTTTTCAATGAGGGAGTAAATACATTTTCGGAAGTTATACAAAGAATCATTAAATATATCCAGTGAGCTGTACTCATTAGCAAGCTTAGTCATACGACAAATAGGAGAGTTTGATCCTAAAACAGTTCTTCGTAGGGGTGGGTAGAAAGGAGTGATCAATGAACGTGGAAATCTTGATGGAACCCGCAATTTAATTTTATCGAGAAGTGTTGGGCAGTCTATTTTACTCGTTACGATTTTATACAAGAAAATAAGGTCTAGTGCTTTCCTACGCTTTTCAAGTGTATCCATTTTGAAGTGATTTAGTTTATAATGATAAGAAGACTTCTTAAGCGTATTTTGCATGCCAGATGTATTTATTAAATGCCACATAAAGCGTTTTTGTATGCGTTCAATGCGGAGACTATGGATGCAATAGTGCGGGCGCCATACTACACTGCAGTACTCCAGTATACTCCTAACATAAGAGTTATAAAGTAGTATCTTGGTTTTCGGATTCCGGAAAACCTTGCTGTTTCTGATTACAAAACCTAGCATTTTGGAGGCCGCTCCAACTATATTCTCCACGTGAGGCACCAACGTCAGTTTCCTATCCAAAGTTACACCCAAGTCCCTAACACAATCAACCTCTTGTAATTTGGTACCCTGAATGTAATAAGCCGTAGGGATGATTTTGTGGTTTCGAGTAAATTTAATGTGCTGGCATTTGGATACATTCAACTGCATCTTGTTAGATAGACACCAATTGGAGAGTTCGTCTAAATCCGTTTGAAGCTGTTTCACATCATTTGGGCCGTTAATTACTTTAAGAATTTTGAGGTCGTCAGCAAACATAAATGAAGTCGAGTTTAAAAGGCAATTGGGAAGATCATTGACGAATATGTTAAATAACACTGGTCCCAGATGTGAGCCCTGAGGAACACCGGATGTAATTCTATACGTATCTGATGAGTAGCCGTTCAATACGACATGAAAGTTCCGATCCGTCAAATATGATTGGATCCACTTAAGAAAGGTTCCCCCAAATCCATTTTGTGATAACTTTATTGAAAGAACTTCATGGGAAACTCTGTCGAAAGCCTTACTAAAGTCGGTATATATTACATCTACTTGCTTCTGTTTATCTAAAGCTTCCGACAATGTCTCCACAAAAATACAAAGATTTGTACAAGTAGAGCGGGCCTTCACAAAACCGTGTGATGTGTGTTGATGAGATGTGAGACTGAGCTTGAAAAAATGCTGCACATGTAAATTTACTACAGACTCAAAGAGTTTTGCAAGACCGGATAAAATAGAAATCGGTCTATAATTCTGGATTAGTGCACTATTGCCTGATTTAGGTATGGGCACCACTCTAGCCATTTTCCAAACGTATGGAAACCTACCGGTACTTAAAGATTTATTAAAGACCATAAGAATAGGGGTACTAAGACTTTTAGCACATGAAACCAAAAACAAGTTAGGGATGCCATCCGGTCCGGCTCCCTTTGACACATCTAGGTTTTCAATTTTAGTTAGCAATGATTTGACCGTAATAGTCAATGAAGTAAAACAGTGACTATTTGGCACACCATTCCCAAAATTTTCATTTACGAAAGAAGATGATAATATATTATCTGAGCAATTAATTTGATTATCTTGTGTGTATACTGACGCAAAGTGCTTAGCAAACATATTACTTATTTCATTTCCGTCGCTAGCAAACTCAACTCCATCGCTCATACTAGCCGGATAAACACCTGTCCCACCCCTTTTAGCCTTTAAGAATGACCAGAAACTTTTGCAGTCACTAGATATATTATTTTCAATAGCATTGACATAATTGTAGTAACATTTTAGGGATAACTTTTTGCTGACTGTTCTTAACACTCTAATTTCACACTCATCGAGAGGATTTTTGAAAAATTTGTAACGTTGCCTCAGTTTTTTTTTCTTTCTTAGTAGTTTAATAAGTTGTCTATTATACCAGACTGGATATCTATTACTCTTTGGTTTACAGTATGGAACAAACTCATTAATCACACTATATATAACATCATAAAATCTTGCAAGCATTGTATTAACATCTTCATTATCCAACACCGCAAGCCAATCTATCTCGTCCAAATGCTCACAAATAGCGCGGTAATTTGCTTTGCGAAAGTTCAGTCTGCAAAAATGAGCCCGCTCCAACTTAGCATCACCGGTCAAGGCAACAGAAATATTAAGTGGCGGGTGATGAGGATCGATAGAACACAGAATATCATCGGATACACTCACATGACAATCCTCAACATCCGACAGTACTAGATCAAGAATCCTATTATTATGGTTGAGTACTTTATTAATTTGTGTTAGACTATTAATGTGTACAAAATCAATAAATGACTGACAAAGTGGTGATAAGTTATTTCCACTTGGAGAACTGTTCAATATTTGACTCCAATTTATGGAGCCTAGATTAAAGTCACCCATAATACAAGTGGAACCATTCCAACTGTCAAAGAACTGATTACAATTTGTCATATAGTTATCTAGAGTTTGTTGTTTTACTGGGGGAGGTAAGTATACTATACAAATTGCCAATTGTCGAGTATTTTTTTTTTCATCTAAAACATCAAGAGTTATCCACAAGTCCTCACATTTACTTTGCGTTGATTCTAAACGATTGGATCTGTACTTTTTACTTACAGCTATCAATACACCCCCACCCTCATGTTTGTTACTATCTATACAAAATTCAGAGGTTTCGCGATCTCTTCTATATACAATATAATTTTCATCAAAGAGTTCACAATTTGAGACACTACCATTCAACCAGGTTTCCGTTAATGCTATGATGTCGTAGTTGCAACAACATAAACTGGTATAGAAACTGTGAGTTTTAGTCCTTAACCCACGTACATTTTGGTAGTATATACTTAAATTATCGAAAATTACATAATTTAACTACTAATGCTTGCTTTAATCAGTTTAAGAAAAGAAAAAAACATATATATTAAAACTAAGTTCACTTAATTAGTTTATCCAATGCGCTTACATCGTTGATAAAAATGGACTCTGCGTTTTCCTCCTTCTTTAAGAAAATTCGGCCATGCCGAACCCAAACAAACTTATAATTATTCTCCTTAGCCTTCAATCTAGCCGCGGCGTGCAAAGCTTTAGTAGTAGGAGAGAGATGTTCGCAGATAAAGATGGGAGATTGAGAGTCATGGTATCCAAGGTGCTTGGCCTTAAGCTTGTCTTTAGGGTGGGTACGATTATAATTTATGCAAGCCGAAAGAAAACTATCCCGCAGTCTCGGTGAAGACAGCTGGACGACAATTGATCGCGGTCTATTACTAGCACGGTTTTGTTTAGCAATGCGTGTACACTTTTGGATATCGCATTCTTTGATATCGTATTGCATCCTAAGTGAATAAAGAATTTTGAATTTGAATTTATACAACATACTATTCTTAAATATAATTTTTATTCTTCCAGCAAATTAGATAGGTATAATAATTCCCTACAAAACAAATTAAGTGTTATGAGCCTTGACGATATTAATATAAATCAATTGTATGAGCGTTTCTTTTCAATAGTTCACACGGAATTCAACAAAACTTTTGAAAAGAAGACAAAAAGTATTTGCCCTAAATTTATATTTAGTGATTGGGCAACTAAAGGTATCAGAATAAGTAGGGAAAGACTATTTGAGCTTTATGGCCTTAAGCCTTTTATAAACTCTGAAACTTTTAACAAGTATGTTGCTAAGTATTCAAAAACTTTTAGAAATACATGCAAGGTTGCTAAAGCCCTGCACATTAGCAACAAGATCAAATCAGCAGAAAATAAAATAAAGACAGTTTGGAAAGTCATAAATAACGAGACTAACAGGAAGAAAATACGTAACACTAGCTACACATTAGATACAGCATGTGGTCCTAAAAGCTCAAATCAGGAAGTAGCTGAAGAATTTGTAAATTTCTTTACCAATATACCATCAAAAACTACTGAGGCTCTTAATTCCTCACCTGATGTCTCAATTGATTTATTAAAGGCGAATGTGTCTAGCTGCCTGGCTGAATTTAAATTTAAACACATTAACCCTATGATAGTTATTAAGGCTTTCCGGCAAATAAAAATCAAACTGACCGAAGATCTATGGGGAATGTCTATCAAAGTTTGTACATCCATACTTGAGACTATAGCCCCATACTTAGCTTTAATTTTTAATTTATGTGTTGACCAAGGAGTTTTCCCTGATTTAATGAAATACAGTAAAGTAATACCTCTTTTCAAATCCGGGGACAGTAAAGATACTAATAATTATAGACCTGTATCCGTGTTACCAGTTTTTAGCAAAGTTTTTGAAAAGGTAATGCTTAATCAAATGCTCGATCATTTTAACACCAACAGAATCATACATGATCAACAGTATGGTTTCACCAAGGGACGTTGTACAACTGACGCCGGTGTAACCTTATTAAAGCATATATTTACTGCGTGGGAAGAGTCCCAAGACGCCATAGGAATTTTTTGTGACCTCTCCAAAGCATTTGATTGCGTAAATCACGACACATTACTTTTGAAACTTGAGCATTACGGACTAGGAAAACTTGCACTGAATTTGGTTAAATCTTATTTGAGTGATAGACAACAATATGTGCAAATAAATGGTGTTAATTCACAGGGTTTAAAAGTAAAAATGGGGGTTCCTCAAGGCTCAATATTGGGTCCTTTCCTCTTTCTAGTATATATAAATGATCTACCATATTTATTAAAAAATCAACCTCAAAATATGGTGTTATTTGCTGATGACACTTCCTTAATTTTTAAGATAAATAGACGGGCCCAAAATCTAGATGACGTGAATAATGCCCTAGTTCAAGTCCAGAATTGGTTCACAGCAAACAATTTGGTATTAAATGAAAAAAAAACCAAATGCATAAGATTTGCTTTACCGAATGTTAAGAGTAGTGATTGTGATATAATATTGAATAAAGAGAAACTTGAATTCGTAGATAAAACTGTTTTCTTGGGGATTACGCTTGATGCAGGGCTACAATGGGGTTCTCATTTAACATCTCTTGCGGGGCGGCTAAGTTCAGCAGCATATGCTATTAGAAAAATCCGTCAATTTACTGATGCAGATACCGCTAGACTGGTCTATTTCAGTTACTTTCATAGTATAATGTCTTACGGCATCTTGTTATGGGGACGGGCTGCAGATATTGAGTCTATATTTATTCTGCAAAAAAGAGCCATCAGAGCAATATATAATCTTCGTAGGCGCGATTCTCTAAGGGAACTGTTTAAGAATATTGGCATCATGACGGTACATAGTCAATACATCTACGAAAACATAATGTACGTTAGGAAAAATCTTCATCTTTTTGGCAAAAGAGGTGACAAACATAATTACAGTACTAGAAATAGGAACCAACTAGTTCAGCCAGGCTTTAGACTCGCTAAAGTAGACTCTTCTTTTATGGGGTACTGTTTGAGATGCTATAATAAAATTCCACAAAGTATTCTTGAACTGAATGAGACAAAATTTAAAACATGCATTAAACGCACACTATGTAAGCAAGCATATTACAAGTTGAGCGATTATATCGCTGATAAAAATGCTTGGCTCAATGCTGGTCCTGCTTCATAAGGACAGGGGCGCTTAAATTGATAGCATTAAATGGTATTGTTGGAGCTGCTGAAGATTGTACACCTTTCTTTGCATTGTATAGATTCAATCTCTTTAGTATTATATAATCGCATGGCCCATATTGTGTGAGTACTATGTACTAGGAAGCTATTCAAGCTATCATTCACTGGAAACCTATGTCTTTTCTTGACTTGAATCTGCCCTGGCGGTTGAGAGTATGTCATGCTCACTCAAATGTCACGCTGATGGTGGCGCGTGTGTCGGATCATTTAATTCCCTTCAAAATGGTTGAGTTGAATGGTGCGGATCCATGCGTCATGTTCGTGAACGGGCGCTGTCAGTTGTGACTGGTCATCTCTTAGTTGCCACGGCTTATTTGAATTAATTATTTTAATTTTCAATTGTATTTTTGTTGTACTATGGACACTTTTAACGTGCACGTCTTGCTACATCGTTCTCACATAATGTACCATCTCAACATGAATGATGTAACCAAGATTTTGTAAAAAACATTTTGATTTAAAAGAGTGTCCATGGAGTTTCTTGCCCGTTCTTCTCCATAGAGATCTACGCTAGGGAATGGGCAACTACAGTACTTTCACAGTTTTTATGTCTTGTGACTGGGACTGTAGCTACATTTAATTTTCATTTTTGTTTCGACAATTCAAAAGTGCCTGTAACTGGCCTACTTGAAATAAATGCTTTGATTTTGATTTTGATTTTGATTCATAATCAATAGCCATCTAACGAGAGGTATAAATTGAAATGTCGGTGTTTTATAAAAACAGTTCTAGAAGTTTGCAAATTTCATTTAGTTAAGCTTTCACGAAGGAATTCAATTTGTAGCTTAGTAGGTTTAGATAGAATATGATTAAACCGTGAATGCATTATACAACGATGCAGAAAATAAAAAATTAGTTCTTAGAAAGTAGTCTACGTATTGGTGAATTGAACTGTTATTATTATTAGTGAATCTATTAATTTGAGTTGCTAAACTATATACAAAATGTCAGATGAAGACAGTTAATTATAAAAAGCGGCCAAGTGCGAGTCGGACTCGACTATGAAGGGTTCCGTATTGCTTTGGTGCTGAAACAGGGTCTAACCAACTTGCTGAGCGCTTTTGATTGTCGAACAGAATCCATTTTTCGTCGCACGTATCAATTTTTAGTTTTAGACAACTTTTTAGTGGGTAAAAAATTCAATTTCCGAGAGGCAGTACAAAATGCCTTTGAAGAGTTTGTTGCCTCCCGTCCAGCTGATTTTTACAAGAAGGGCATCAATAAACTGCCAATGCGTTGGCAAAGATGCGTCGATTGCATGGGTGATTACTTCGAATAACAGAAATAAAAAAGTTCAAAAAAATAAGTACTTTCACTTATTGCATACAAAACGGCAATTTCATAGGTAAAGACCTAATACATTTCAATTTAACTTAAGAGGCCGGCGTACGACACTCGAAACTGCAAGTTGAAATTTGTTCGTAAAATATTGCTGTCTCTGTTTGACAAAATACAACGTAGATACGAGTGCACCGCTGTAGGTGTGTATGTGGATTGACATTCATTCGTAGTAATTCGGACTCTCTCGTCGAAGATTCGGCTATCATTATTTGACTGACACGAATCACATACACATTGAAATATTTTTTGATGCGATAGCACTACTAATTGCTTGAAATTTGTGAAAATATGGATGTATTTCGTAATATCGGAAATCATGAATGAAAACTCAATATTTTTTCGATTTATTTTTTGTAAGTAGTTGCATAATAATATGAGATATGTTATTGATGAAACAATATTAGAAATATTTTTGTTTTTAAGACTGAAAAAAACAAAATGGAAACATGACATTTACAATGTAAAATATGTAAAATTAAATTTGTTTATATTTTATTCTAGATTAGTTTATTTTTAAAAATAAAGACGTTATAACCTAAATAAATACAGTCTAAGTCCGAATATCAACATATCATCGTGGAAATATGTTTATACTGCAAATGATCTTGGTATACCGTTTGTATGGACAATTCAGCCTACGGGGGCCCCTTAATTGTACAGATCAGTAACCTTATAAAGGTCTGGTAACTATATGTATAGCTGTAAGTACACGTCAGACAACATAATACCCGTTCATATACCTGTTCTAGAGAGAGAAACTTTATTACCTCCTTGAACATATTCCTAGGCTTGATTGCGATAGTATTCTTAATACCTGACGTGTTCCTAAAGTTTTAAAACTAGACAAAGACGAATATGACTCATTTATTGAGTTCAAAATTTAAGGTTAAACTTTATTTTAGTATACGAGTTCAAAAACGGAGGAGATTCTCAATTCGACTGTTTCTTTATGTTTGTTGCCTCAGAACTTTCTATTGGGTGAACCAAATTGAATAATTATTTTTTTATTTGTAAGCTGGTGCCTCACATGTGGTCAAGTGATAACAAAACCAAGATGTCGTGATAGGATCCCGGAGAAATCGAGGGAACTCCTCAATCATAGGTACACCACCATCCATGGGGCCACCATCCTCATTGCAAGTGCATACAATACATACATGGCGGCTATACTATACTATGTAGAATGATTTGGCCTCACACTCACCAATAAAAGATAAACAGTACGTGCAAGACAGCACGAATGCTGTTAGTTGAGTTTGTCTTCTGAGTCAGGGTCGAACCGGCCCATTCATAATGATATCAGCTTGGCTCTATTACCTATTCAGGTCTATGGAATCGTACCAAAAAGAGTAGTAAACAGTGTGACGCGGCTATCCGAAAACATTTGATGAAATTTAAATAGTCCATATCACCCGGGCCAGTATTACGAATCTTGTTACACATTAATTCATTAAAATCTAATCAGCAGTTTAGACGTTAGTATGGAACATACAAAATATATTATAATTACAAACTGTCAAAACTACTGTCAGAAAATGAATAAATTTATTGTAAGCAATGTAGGTTGACTAATAAAAGTACCTAGTTAAGAATCAAGACACGTAGAAAAACAATGTTTTAATGGTTATGTGCCATAGTATGCAGTCTAGTATACCTACTTTCTTCTCAGCTATTTTTGCCATGCACATTAACAGAAGTGTAACTGTCCACAGAAATCAAGGTATGATTTTACGCTGAGTTACATAATCACCGTATTTGATAGAAATCTGAACTGGTTTTACCTTCATGTACAAAGTACCTATATGCTTGTTGATTTGAACAAGCGTAGGTATGTCAAACCAGCGTACTGCAGAACTTGCTGAGTACCGCGGTGTTATCACATTCATCACATCAAGTGTACAAAGGGCGGCCTTATTGCCAAAAGGAATTTCTTCCAGGCAACCTTATTTTTTTGTAATTTTGTAATTGTAATATTTATATTAAGTAATAAGAATAAAATAATAGAACATGCTTAAAGGAAATATTTATATTAATTTATGCACTGAGAAAGCCGATTTTCCTGTTATGGGGAAATTAACGAGATACGCCCTTATGTAATGTCACTAACCGCAGTGCTTTGACTCGAAAATGAACCGGTTGTATTAAAGCACTTTCGAACAAGTTATTTGGGAATTCGGAGTAAGTATCAATATTCCCAACAGTGTCAAAGAACAATTGCATTTGATCGCACCGCTCTAGTTATAGTTTTGTATGTAGTACGCATTTGAACAACTCTATAGAATATCAATTAGTCAGGAGACGGTTGATTTGCAACACAATGTCATTTAAAAAATACTTTAAGTGCATAATTAAATTTTAACTCACTCACACCTCTTTAGTTTCAACACTAACATAAATAATTTATAAAGTTGAAAATATTTATTTTTAATAACACGATTATGGTTCATTTATTTGTAGTTTTTAGGGTTCCGAAGTATATCACTCGGAACCCTTATAGATTCGTCAAGTCTGTCTGTCCGTCCGTCCGTCCGTCCGTCTGTCCGTCTGTCCGTCCGTCCGTCTGTCCGTCTGTCCGTCCGTCCGTCCTCGACTTACCGTCCAAACGGTAAGTGATAGAAAGATGAAACTTTGCATGAATATGTGTTGTAATTACGTCGACAAAGTGCTAAAATAAAATTATGAAAAATATTTTTATTTGGGGTACCTCCCCTACACGTAAAGTGGGGATGTAAATTTTTTCTCGCGGCTACCCCATCGTGTGGGGTATCATTAGATAGGTCTTTTAAAAACAATAAAGGGTTTCTAAGACGGTTTTTTGATTTCAGTATTCGTTTGCGAGAAATTCCACTCTAAAGGGTACTTTTTGTAAAAACAGGGCGTCCCCCCCTCTAAAAGCTAAATGGCTGGCTCGAAAAATCTAGCAAAATTCGTGATGGTGGTCTATATAATGAAATTTGAAGCAAAACTATAACGGATTAGATGACTTTATTAATTCAGGAGTTATGGAGACTTAACTTGTAAAACGTCATACAAAATTAACGCATTAATACGTAAACATAATAATATCTATTGGATACGATTTTAAATCCACGTACCATTATGGGTGGGAGCTGAGGAACCCTTTCCTGTGCGTGGCCTGACACGCACTTGGCCGATTTTTTTATTAGTATTATTATAAATTGTGGTTTTTTTCCTACTTTTTTTCTTGTTTAGTAAAAGTCACGCGTATTTTAGTACACAGAAGACCAAACTATAATAGCAGCATTCGTTTTGTCGTGTTTCCCAAATGAACCAGACGAGGCGAGGGTTCATTACAAACTTAAGTTCATGGTTCCTTAACCACTCATTACTTAAAACATTTGGACTAAGGAAACATTAATTATAAAATTGGGACGATTTTCTATTTCTTTCTGTACCTACATTAATGTTTAATATCAAGTACCTACTAATGCTACTAAGTCAACGGAAAGTAGGTACCTTGAAGGTTTTGTTTATTTTATTTTTTATATTATAGGGGGCAAACGAGCAGACTTGATACGGTAGATGATTGCCGCCGCCCATGGACACCCGAAACATCAGAGGGGTCACGGGTGCGTTGCCGGCCTTTAAGATGGGAGTACACTCTTTTTTGAAGGTTTGAAGGTCGTATCGATGCGGAAACACCGCAGGCGATGGTACATTCGATAATTTAGATGTGCGAGGCAGAAATTTCGGGAAAACGCACTGTTGTGGACTGCCAACCATTTAAGTGATGGGGATGGAATTGCTGTCGCATGGGACGATGATGGAAGGAAGCGGCAGGGATTAATGCGAACAATTCCTCGGTACACTCTCGTGATCACATAAGTGAGAGAAGATGCAGAGTAATGCTACATCTCTACGTTGCGCCAAGGGATCAAGCCAATCTGAAATATCCCGGCAGTCGACGATTTTCCTTGCGAGTGCCAAATATGCGTCATTTGGGGAGTATTAAGTTTCAAGGGGATTGTAGACCTATGTATGAGTGTGTGAAATTAATTTAGTACCTCCACGCGTTCCTGACATTGGTCTTGACAGACCAAGGGATGGACAGCGACGGTATATAGGAAGTGTTCTGTTTTGGTACGGCATATATGTTTTTAATTAATCAACAGTAACTGGGAGCAAATTTACAAATCACTATTCCAATGGAAACGTAAAGACCTTTGAAGAATGATGTTTATTGCCAGAAACCCGTATCCATGATAATTATGTTAATAGATGATAATGAATCGCTGGTTTCCAATCAGTATTTATGACTTACTAATAGTTAGATCTTTACTACCTGCAGTTTTCCGTGGAGTAATGCGCTTTAGAGTTAAATAAAATAAACTAATATCACTTTCATAGAAAATGATGCCTGGAATTGTTCTTAAAAAGAACTGTCACTATTTTATCGTAAGGTGAGTTACAACCTTACGTTATTGATTTATGAAAGTTGCATGAACGAAAAAGAAATCAGCATATTTGCGAACAAAAACACTAGATGTTTGCATGTAGTTAATGACAATGGTAGATAAAATTATAATTGTGCATTAATAAGATTTACGACCACTTTAGCGGGAAAACTAACATTTGTATGGACTCGTTAATATTTGCTAAGTTTTAAAGAAAACCTACCTTTATTTTTATATACATATAGACATTAGTGCGAGAAAATTTTGTTAGTTAACAATTCTTTAAGTTGTTTTAGATTTGCAATTGGACCCGGTAGGTGGCACTGCGATCAAGTCAAAGTTAGGCGGTACGAAGTTCGCTGGGTCAGCTAGCTAACATATAAATTTATCACTAAATATTATAAAATAAAGTCTGCCTGTCTGTTCTCGATAAATTCAAAAACCACTATTCTTGTACCCAGATACTCGATAGCCTGAGAAAGGACATAAACTACGTTTTACTGCGATAACCAATACACGGACTGAAAGAGCCTAGGGCGAAAGCTACTCTTCTGTATTTTAAAACGTGAAGAAAAAACTTTGTACCCCTTCATATCCGTGATTATGGAAGGTTTAGTCTTTGCCAATAATAATTCAATTAATTATAATCTAATTTCGACCTTTTGGAAACCACTACAAAAATAATTGCATAGTAGCATTAAGGAATAAAAAACACTACTTATCTCAAAGAGTAGTGGTACAGGTCTCATGAATAAACTACATTACAAACATACCGTAGTAACTGTTACTACCGAACACCTGCTATATTCGCTTGCATTCGCTTCTTACGACATTAGTGGAAGTAATACGGTGATCTGCTACTTTCTATAAGTTGACTTCCAAACATTATACATTTATCGTCGTAATAAACTTATCATATATGCATAATATCATTTCAATCTTTCCACAACTTATGTAATATTGTGCGAGTCAATCATAACATATTACATAAGGATAGTAAAGATTATACTTAATTTAAATGTATTCAAAAATGAATATATAAATACTTTATTGTAAAGATGAACTAAATACTATATCCTGTTTTTTGGCCTTATATTTGTTAGATACAAATATATTGTACATAGTTAGTACACAAAATGATAATTATTTTTGCCTGCACGGTTGGCCTAGTGGCTTAAGCGGTCGCCACGCCGCTTCCTACTACGCCAAGTGTCGTGGGTTCAAATCCCACGTAGGACAACACTTTGTGTTATTCACAATTTGTTGTTCTGAGTCTGGGTGTTCTTTGTTTCCGTTTCTTGTATGTTTGTAAAGTCCCCCGCGACACAGGAATTTATATTCCTAATGCGGGAGTTGTCTTTTTATAAAAAGTTGTCTTTTTATAATTTTTATTTATTTAATCGTTAAGATGTCTTTTAGTGAAGACAGCATTCATTTCATTAAATTCTTAGTTAATTAGAAAAGTAAATGTTTTACTTAAAATTCTGTTCACTTATTTTTACAGATCCGTTGAGATCTTGAATTTTAATAAAGCAATCACCACTAGAACAGATTTACAATAACGAGATGATGGTAGAACCTTTCCTTTCCGTAAAGAATGAAATAATATCTGACCTATATTATACGCGCTCAAATAACACAAATGTAGGCAATAATGACAGCATTCTTGCTGTCGTATTTCGTTGGTGAGTGTGAGACCGGAGGCCCAATCATTCTGCATCATTCTCCCGCCCTTCGAAGGCCGGGAGAATGATGCAGAATAATCTAGCCAGGCTGCCATGGTAAGAGTCACCATGCTGCATTGCCTACCCTCACAATAAGCATGGTGACCCCTACTCCTGGATTCTACTCATGCTTTCCATCAGGCAGAGTAGAGTCACTTTGGCAGGCTTAAATATAAAAAAAAAAAAAAAAAAAAAAAAAAAAAAAAAAAAAAAAAAAAAAAAAAAAAAAAAGGCTTTTTGAGAATATCTGCTCCATGTGAGTAGTGAAAGTGAGCCTTTCTTGTCCTTACTGCAGTAGATATAATACACACTATAAATCTCAAAAACACAAGGCCTAGTACTGTAACGTTTAGTGTTGAATTTAATTGGAACTATTATAAACTTACTGATAACGATCAAAGACAATAAAGGCAACTCAACCATAAAAAAGTTATTTAATAGGGTTACTTTGAAAGTATCATTTATAAATCTACATACAATGTGAAAACTATACTTTTAATTACGAGTCATTTCCAGCCATAAAGATAAGGAAATGTATATTTTGATTACTAATAACACAACTTGAAATATGA
Source organism: Phragmatobia fuliginosa (assembly GCA_932526445.1). NCBI lineage: Eukaryota > Metazoa > Arthropoda > Insecta > Lepidoptera > Erebidae > Phragmatobia > Phragmatobia fuliginosa. The sequence goes on along the minus strand of OW052064.1, from coordinate 3,925,234 downwards.
ATGCAACATATCTCACTAGGCCGCCATAGCGAGGGTTATCATGCACTCACAATAAGCATGGTGACCGCGTTACGTTCTACTGATGCTTTCCACCTGGCGGAGTAGAGTCACTTCGCAAGCAATATATGTAACTAATAAATTGAGGTTGATAACTACTTGAGATAAAGATAATATTGTTGAGAGCAATAACATTATTAATAACAAATATAATATGAACTGTTGCATTACAATACTCCATTTCACTTAAGATTACGTTAAATTCAAAAGTAGGCCAAAACCTCCTTTCTAAGGAGAGGCCTCTGTTGATGATACGTTAAATTCATGAAATAGTTAATTATAATTTATAATTAAAATAAATAATTTATATCCAAAAACATCTACTATATAACTGCATAATATTCAGAACAAATTTAATTATACAAATGGTAACACATGATAACTCTCAGATACATTTCTAATACGCAAAACATGTTTTTCATAACTTATTAAAGACTGTAAAAGTGTCCTTACCTTCACTCAAACTTCGGTTAGTGTCGACTTCAATAGAGAACAGCCTCCCAGTATTATTATGACGCGGAAAGCCCATGTAAACACCGTCAAATATTTCAAGTTTTCCACTATCCTCCTTATTTTGTGTGGTTTCTTCATTGTGCACGGATGCAAGACAAGTTGCAATAAGCAACGCGAAGAGACACAGATACATTGATTGCGTTTGTGGTGCGTTCATTGCGCCGTTCGTTTGGTCAGTGCAGCGCTATAAGCGTGCCCCTCTACAGGTCCTCTGTAGTCCGTACCCCTAATCTGATCTAAGTTAAGTGTGTTCACTCAACACGTTTGTGATCGAGTAATTTTCTATTCATCTTAGCCTCTGAGGACAAACAATTTGTATATTTAGGGCAGCAGAGTGGTGTATTATAATAAAAGTAAAAGGTATCCCCTCTTTCTTATTCTTCCTTAGCATATTTGCAGCCACTGTTGGATAATAATCCTCTTGCATGGTTCTCCATACGCTTTAATTTATTTATTATTTTTCAAACTTGTAATATTATGTATTACAAAATTGCGTAACTGCCAATATGAATCCGTTTTCTAATGCATTAATACTAAATAGTTTGTGATCGTGATTGATGATATTTAAAACTGTTTCGACATAGTAACAGAAAGAAGAAAAACATTAAGATTTTTATTTGCAAATATTTGTGTTTTTGATTAAACTTATCAATATACAAAACTTTTGATTTTGACCTAGCTTAAGATTTATAATGTGGTAGTGCATACCGCAATGCACAATTGTAAAAGATTGGCTTTGAAATCTGTAATTTAGTTATTAGGTTGAACCGCTATAATGGTTTTATATATAACTCTCTAGTAGCTAAGGATTGTGTCTAACGGTGGAAGTGGAGCAGATCGCCACGACGACGACTAGCTCACTGAAGCGGCACTAGTAAGCGAATGTTTCTCACTGATCCACTACTTCCATTGAAGCGTAAATCTTGGAGCTTGGATTGATAAATATGGTATTTGTAAGTTGAACCCATTGAACATTTGTTACACCCTATCAAAAGCTTATTCTTATTAATTACAACAATTAAAATAAATAACTAATAAATATTTGGACAACTTACACACAACATCATCTAGTCCCAAAGTAAGCAGAGCTTGTGTTATGGGTACTAAACAACTGATATAAATACATAAACATACTTTTTTTTTTGTAAATACATACATATTATACATAGAAAAACACACAGACTCCGAAACAAATATTTGTGGATCACACAAATATTTGGTCTGACCCGGGAATCGAACCCGAGACCTCTTGATCAGCAGCCGCATACGCTAACCACTAACCAATGTTTAATTATTGATTAATATTTATTTATTCTATAGCAGTTATTTTAAAAATTATCACTATGTTGTTCATTAATCAGATTGTAATCTGAATGCGAAATTTAACCACAGTTATTGGCATCCCTCTACCAAGTTCGTTGAACTTCCCAGTATATATATATTTATTTTAAGTAATTAAGTCATGAATGTAAATTTTAAAGAAATTAAACACGGCGACGCTCTAAAACTGTATCAAATTAGGCAGAGTTAAGTCTCTCATTAGAATTACCCACCACCATCTTCTACATGAAGTAAAACAATTTTCATTTTCACTATGACTATACTATGACTGCTGTGCTTGAGGTTTCGGGTTCAATTCCCGGGTCGGACCATTTGTTTACGTGATCCGCAAGTATTTGTTTCGAAGTTTGGGTGTTTCCTATATACTATATGCACAAAATGTACAATGGCGGACTTAATGCCACAGGCATTCTCTACCAGTCTACCGTCGGGTGGTATTGAGATGAATAACAAGTACAAAAAAAGTGTGTTAGTGTATTTATATCACTCTAGTTTCAGTCTAGTACCCATAATATAAGCACTGCTTAGTTTGGGACTAGATGACGTTTTATGTAAGATGTCCGAAATATTTATTATTTATTTATATTATTAGGATGACCTTGATACAGAGGATATAGATCACAGATACAGCTTATGGGCCCAAAATTCACGTGTAGCCAAAGAACGAAAAAGGCAGCATTGACGACTACAACAAACCTCCACCGTAACGAAAAGATATACTTCAGCTTTCGATAAGACGCTTCAATCAATTAGCTGGGTTAAAGGAGATAAGCTGCGGCCGTGTCATCTCAAGCCGCTGGTGGACAACGCTGAGTCTAGCATGGAATCTACAAATATTTGTCAACTCCACCTTAAAAAGCGCGTTGGTGTGAGAAGAGGACGCCGCTGTTTGAATAAGGAAGGATAAGGGGACCTAAAAGCTATCGCGATAATTTATAGCCGAGACTTGGAATGTTATGTAGCGCTTTAGCAAGACCTAGGCTGATCGGTGAGACAAAAAGACCTCCATACCCTCCCAAATATATTTGACGGGTTCCACCTCCACTTACTAACCGTCCATCATTTTTCAGTTGGGAGAATCTATAGTAAACATGTTGTTAATTTATAAAACTGTAACAGATATTCGGTAAACTATAAAAATTTAAAAAAAAAACGGGCGTCTGACACAACATCATCTGGTCCCAAAGTTGTCTAGTACCCATAGTACAAAGCAGAGATTGTACTATAGGTACTAGACAACTGATATAAATACATATTTACATATTTACATATTTAATTTTAAAATTGTAACTTACCTACCGTTGATCAGTATAATATGTTAGTTGAGATCTTTGATTTGAATGAGATTTTATGGAAGGGATGTATATCTGCGGGAGTTACATAACTTCTTCGGAGACTTGAGCATCTTGGTAATGCTTTGTGCCGAACGTATACGTAGATGCTTGATCTATATCTGACAGATGTGAGGAACATTGGCTCCCGAACGGTAGTACTACTAGTTTGGGAGCCAGGAACATATTATATTGTTTGCATATTATTATAAACATAGTATTGTTATTTTTATTTTGTTTATAACAAATTGTCGAGTACCATTTGTAAACAATGTGTATTGAGTGCATTTTGCGTAAATTAAGTTATCATTACATTAAAATTTTGGAAAACAGTTTTCAAGTTAGTTTTTTTGAATGTAGAAACATTCAGTTAGTAATAAAAAAATAACCAAGTGCGTGTCAGTCCACGCATAGAATTGGGTTCTGTAGTCACCCTTGGCTGGTAGATTTAAAGTCGTGTCTAAAAGACAATTGTTATGTTAACTTATTTTTTCTTTATTTTTGTACGAATTTTTCCAAGTGTGCATTTTACAAGTTAGGTTAGGTTATATAACTATAATATATAAAAAAGCATGTTTATGTATTTATATCAGTTGTTTAGTACCCATAACACAGGCTCTGCTTACTTTGGGACTAGATGATGTTGTGTGTAAGACGTCCAAAATATTTATTTATTATTATTTAAACCCTATAACTCCTAAAATAAGAAAAATATCATAACCGCTATAGTTTTCCTTGAAAGTTCAATATATGGGCTACTATCTTGAATTTTTGCAGACTTTTTGAGCCAGCCGCTTATCTTTTAGAGGGGGAGGGGGGCGCCCTGTTTAGAAAATAATGTGCTTTCAAGTTGAATAACTCATAAAGGGATACCTAAATCGAAAAATGGTTTTAGAAACCTCAGAATATTCTTAAAAGACCTGTCTAATGATACCCCACACGATATGGTAGATGCGAGAAGAAAAAATCATCCTCACTTTACATGTATGGGAGGTGCCCCAAATAAAAAAATTTTTCATAATTTTATTATAGCACTTTGTCTACGTAATTACAACACATATTCCCGCAAAGTTTTATCTTTCTAGTACCAACCGTTTGGGCAGTAGGTCGAGGACGGACGGACGGACATGGCGACATCTATAAGGGTCATGAACTACAGAACCCTAAAAATGTCAAAATTTATGGAACTCTTTAAGTTTTCTCATTTCAACTGGGTCACCGACCTCGCACCTTTTGCATGTTTTTCTTTCGATGCATGTCACTTACATTGCAGTTTCACTTACATTCAGTTACATTGTAAGTAATACTGATCATTATTATACTTCTTATCGCTATGATTGTTTGAATGCATATTATATGTGTATTGTACTGTTAAACTCGTGAGAGAGGCAAGACGATTAATGTTTTCCTTTTCATTTTGCTGCACGCTGTATACGTAGAAAGTGACTGAAGACCGTCAGAAAATGAAAGTCTAAGATTATTATAACATTTATTGAATTATAAATACTTACAACTAGGCTTAAACGTCTATCTTTCGCAAAATCTCACCATTTTCGCGAGAGGCAGACGAAATTTGCAATTCAAAGGCGAAGCATATAATTACAACTACGATCACTTAACTGAATTACATTTTTACTCGTACATAATCGCAGATCTAAGTGCTTCAAAAATGAATAGTTTAAAAAATAAATAAATGCATTTGCCTAATCGACTAAACCCCTCAGTCAGTGAGGTAGCCGTGGCATTCGATTGGTGGGTTTTGGACTTTGTTTAACTATAAATTTGTCAATTACTTTAATCCGAAATTGAGGCGTCATTGTCTGATCTGCCCCAAGGTGACAGAAGAGGGCCAGAAGCTGGCCAGGGTGCAGGCACAGCTGGTGCTGGTAAAAGTTCAGCACGGGGATGTAAGTGCACCAGGGGCGATGGTGAACCAGCCGCAAATAATAATCTAGATGCAGCCTGTAAATTTAACAAAGATGATATTAAAGATACTTACATTTCAAAAACTATGGTACTAGCTTTTAAACAAACTATTTTTTTTTATTTAAAACGTTAAACCAAAGAAAAAAAGTAGACGTACTGAAGTACATAACAATATGGAAATAGAATGAAAATATTTAGCCTGAAACAATATTAGTTGGAACATCGTTTTATCCTTATTGAATGTTGTTCGTTTTCATTAAGCTGCATAAATATTGTAACATGTAAAAAGATTAGGAAGAAGCTAAATTAAATTTTAGACATAATTTCATCTTGAACAACTTAATAAAGACTATAGATTATTATTATTACTGTTAAGGAAAATTGATAACAAAATCGACGTCAATGTCAGTGAAGCCACTAACATACTAAATCTTTGCACAATGTTTAAAAAATGTCTAAACAGAAGTTGTTAACATCTACTTGGTGATATTCAAATTTGTGTATTTGTCTTGAACCTTTTATTATATTTTCTTGAGTATCTTCCTAAATATTTATTTATTTCAATAATAAACAACATCATCCAGACCCAAACCTCCCTCTCTCTTCTGCTAATCATGTTGTTGTGCCCAACAGAGTTCACAATTTATTGTTACCATTTAATTTATTTCTTATGTCCTGTTTACATTGTAAAATCGAATAAAGAATTAAGCATTGAATTGAGCTTGTACTATGGGTACTAGATAACTGATATAAATACATAGAAAAAACCCAAACTCCGAAACAAATATTTGCATTTCTAATTTAAAGCTTACGCTCTTTAAATTGTACTACATTTGTTAAATTCATTCTCTAGTTCTCTGGTACACCTTGTCTGTTGTTAAGTAATATAAATTTATATATTACTTCAATACAATGGCTGTTTTATACCAAAATAAATGAAAAAAAAGTTAGTTTAAATAACATTTTTATATATTTTTAAAAAAAAAGTGTGATCTTACCTGGCTTACAGATACAATCAGAAGGAGAACACCAATGGCCAAATTCTTTACAGAAATCACAGCAAGGGCCATCAAGAGTGTTGAGATAACACCCAAAGTGAACATTACAGGCAGGAATATGAAAGACAGTCGCTTCAGAGCATTATGACCGAACGTACGGGCGACGGCATTATCTGAAAAAAGTTACAAGCTTATCAACAACCCTTAATGTCCCACTGCTGGGCTCGCTCCCCTTTTAGAAGAGGGTTTTGGCCATACATCCCCACACTAGCCGAATGCGGGTTGCGGACTGGCAAGACAGCGTTATGGCTACGTAATCTTGTCGTTATATGTCTCTAAGCCGTCCGAAGGGCTGTAACTCAATCTTTACGACTGTTATTTTTAGACAATAATCGTTACAGACTACTTAATCACGAAATCTTCGCTCATGGTATTTAGGTGCTGACTGCGCCATCGTTGCCTACCCTCAGTGATTCATTCTTAATTTATATTTAATTAAATAAAAATTAAATAAATATAAACAGTAGGAAGATGTCCGATAAATATTTTGCTGTTAACAGTATTATCAAATAACAGAAGTCAATATGTCTATATTTTTTCCGACCCGGGAATCGAACCCGAGACCTCTTGATCAGCAGCCGCATATGCTAACCACTTGACCAATAAGGTAGTCATATATATATTTATTACCCACTAGAAATTTACTTTTTATAGTGCAATGAAAACATGTGAGTTACGCCCGTGATAAGTTTTATATTAAAGCCTAATACAAGCCTCTAGTTTGCAGTGATAAGCTATGTTACATATCAGTTTATATCAAAGTGACGTTTATTTCAATGAGAATGACCATAATCGGGATGATCCTGTTAGTTTGGAAATGAAATTTAATATTTCGGCCATTTGGGACACTTGATACACAACATCATCTAGCCCCAAAATAAGCAGAGCTTGTACTATAGGTACTAGACAACTGATATAAATACATATTTACTTTTTTGTTAATACATGCTTAACATGTATATATTATACATAGAAAGTACCCAAACTCCGAAACAAATATTAACACTTGGTCCGACCCAATCGAACCCGAGACCTATTTGATCAGCAGTCGCCGAAGCTAACTACTAGACCAAGAAGGCAGTCAGTATTCTAAGAGTTTTTTATTTATAAATATTAAAACTCATAATGAAAAACAAAAAGATTGTAATTGGCAATTAGCAAAATAAAACATTGCAGCAAGCAAACAAAATTTCACCTACGTGAATGCACTGTTTCAGTTTACAGTCTAGCATATCATTTTGTAAGTGGTTACGTAACTCAGTTGTATAATAAATAAATAAAAAAAACCTATTAGAATTAATAATTAGACAATTAAAGTAAATTTCTCGCATATATTAAACGGACGTACAAGTGCAGTCCTGTCCAAAAATATATGTCTGTCAAGAAAAATAAATAAATATTTTGGACATCTTACACACAACATCATCTAGTCCCAAAGTAAGCAGAGCTTGTGTTATGGGTACTAAACAACTGATATAAATACATAAACATACTTTTTTTTGTAAATACATACATATTTTACATAGAAAAACACCCAGACTCCGAAACAAATATTTGTTTATCACACAAATATTTGGTCTGACCCGGGAATCGAACCCGAGACCCGAGATCAGCAACCGCATAAGATAACCACTAGACCAACAAGGCAGTCAAAAAAAGCATTAGTAAGACACTAAATATTACCTTCATTTAAAAAATCCTTCACTTCCTCACTGTCACAATTTACTACAGAAATAAATATAAGGACGTAAGTAAAACACAACAAAGTGAGTTTGTTACACATTTTGTCTGGTACTTAAAAAAATAGTGTACAATTAATCGATGATCAGCAGACGCCTGCTAGTGTTTGACTGATGGGCTGTGTGCCTGTATGCCAGGATATAAAGTGTCTTGAGGAAGACAATTGTTGTCAAAATCAAACAATCACGACAAAAGAAAGCGCAGGACAACGTGACCGCATGGTAGAAATGTCGTCCTCAATATTGAAACCGTTTAAGGATTAACGTTGAATCATTAACGGTATGAGTGCTCCCGTCGGAGTTAGTGTTGATATAAGGATCGACAATAGAAACGGTGAAAGTAATATTTATTTAAAAATAAGTCATTCCTAAAATCCAAAAAGACCATAACACTTACTTTTTTATAAATTTTTAAAATATGTGTGATAAATAATGACAATATTCAGATTTTAGATTCAGAATTCATAAGTATAAAATTCATTTCAATGTATGTGTAACAGTACCCGAACACAGGTAGGCAAGTGGCAATAAATTCGATGTGTCTGTCACGCAATATTCATTTGCTTTCTTTTAATTACTCGTTGGTATCTTAGAATAATTAACTAAATAATGTTTTGCGTGTAAATAAAAGAGTATTTATCAGTAGTCTTGACACGTACGTTATAGAGAAACTCGATCAGTGGCGGTGCGAAGGCACGAAAGCAATGGTGCGCAGAACACGGCGCTAGCGCATTCACGGATAGTGCGTCCACTTGTGTCCGTGACCGAGCATATGGTAATCACACACTTACTATGTTCGGCAATATGGGCCACTTCCTGCCGACATGGAATACCGAAATTTTGACTTGTTATCACCTTGAATTTGGGCTGTAAAGAGCTTTCACGCTCTTTGCATTTCCTTGTCGTTGCATATGTCGTACAATGTTGATTTATTCATGTAGTGAAATTTCAATGTATTCGTGTATCGATGTAGCATTAACGGTAGTAAACACAATTTTTAGGGTTCCGTTGCCAAATGGCAAAAAACGGAACCCTTCATGGGCGAGTCCGACTCGCACTTGGCCGCTTTTTTTAAAAAACTATTATTATACCCACGTGACATGAAAAATTACAGCTCTAATTAGAATTATCTAGTTTTATCGCTGAATTTCAGTTACAATTATCATTGAGTGTCGGTTATTTCAGGGCTTAATATTACTTTAAGAAAATAGATGCAAGTATTTGATTAGTTAAAAATCGTTACAACGTGACTATGTTGTAGTAGTCTTTGATTGTCATCGAATGGATTCATGGTTGTCGGATTATTTACCGCACGAAAACGTGAAAGTGAAAAGACTTTAGTTAATATTCTCTATTTTCAACAATTACAGTCGAGGTTGTAACATATCATTTTTCCACGAGTACACCATAGCTCGTAGGTACGCAATATAATCCTACTTTTTGTACTACAATCGATTAATAAAAACGATGTGTGTTGTATTTGTAATACTGTTGCTTTCTACTACTTCCACATTTATAAAAAAAACAGTAGGCACATTCAATAAAAGCACGCTAGGTGCTTTATAATTGTTTCCTGAAATAGGTAAATCACTTGGATCGATTGGTACATAACTATTAAGAATTATGAGGATGGATTTTGTCATGAGTTACTTTTGTCTTTGTAAGAGACATTTACATATTTATACACTTAATTTTACAAAATTTGGTCTGTACACACTGGTTTCTTAAAATATTAAGATACGAATTATAAGGTTTTAGATAACTCCAAAAACATGCAGAATCGACCCGAGCTTGTACAAAGTATGGTAAATATCTCAATAATAATGTTGATGATTTAGATTTACTAAGTTAACTAGAAATAATAGGCAGAAAGTTAAAACATATCAATACCATGTTAAAATAAATTAAATTGAGGTAAAGAATAGATTAACCAAATCTCGTAATTATATATTTAATTAAATTTAGTATCTTGTTTTTATTTTAGAATAAGTATTAAGGTAAAGGATAAGATTATTTATTGTCAAAAATTATTAGGAGACCAAACTACTAACGCGTTACATAGATACAATTTCGGCATGAAAAAATATTTGCTAGTTTAAAAACGAAATAGAGCTTTCGCGAGTAGTGGCAATCCAGTCAGCATTTGGGGCGTAAGTAGTGAGGGAACAACCTGTGGCCTCAGTCCAGCCGTAGCGATGCCACCGCTCACCGCGCTCTTCATACTTGTAGCGTGCCAGTGTTTACATGCACACCAGCTTCCGCGCACGCCGCGATTTCATATTAAAGACACTTTACACGCGTTAATTGGAAATCAAAGTAAACCCTTGCATCGTATAGTCTCTTGTTCGAGAACATTGGGTGTTTCAAAATGTGTCGGTGCCTTAGGAGTCTGGCGTGCAGAACGAGCCCTCAGATCTTTACAACAAGACACTACATCAAGCTTCAATCTAACTGATGATGTAGAAGAATTTCCATGGAAAAAATACAGCAATGAAACCGACAACCAGATACAAGAACAGCTTCTTGAGAACACGCAAAGATTGCTACAATATCGATCTATGAGTTTTAATATGATATCTGGTTACTCAGCAAAACTGTCTTCAAAAAAGGATAGATCCCTATGTATCGACATTTACCGAAGTAAGTAACATAACCTGTACAGTGTACATATATATTTTAAAGTTCTTTAAATAGAGAAATAATACACAACTTCTTTTCAACAACAACAAGATTATAATAATTTCACTTGATCTGTAGAATAATGCAATTGGTGGAAAATAAAAGGAATGGGTATTTGTTACTAATTTCACATTAAAAACCTTCACATGAAAAGGATGGAAGAATATAGTCATTTTTATGAAATTTATATAAACAATCGTTAATATTTGTATACCAACTGAAGTAGGTATATTTGAAACGTACAATTTTTAGGCGTCAGTTTGTTACGTAAATTTTATTTATTAATACTCATTTTATTTAATCAAAGTGAAAGTTATTCGAGTCAAATAAACTTACTGTGAACAACGTCATTTCACTTTTTAATAATAGATTTTTACTTTCAGGCGATGAAAGCGAAGGCAGATCGAGTTTGAAAAAAATTCAGAAAGACTTTTATAAACTTGCTCCATTCTTGTTAGTACCTGGACTACTTATATCAGCCCTCTTGCCTTTTGTTCTACCTAGCTTAAAGATGATGGTATTCATGGTTGGCTTAATGAACCAAATGGCCTTAACTGGTGCAATATTTACACTTTTAAGAAATAATGCATTCAACGATAAATATGACCACAAAGTAATTTATGTCAATAGTGGGTATGAAAATGAGAAACTGCAATTATCACCGTCAGATACTGAAGAACATTTTCACACAGATCACTTAGGTGTTTTATACGATGATTACAAAACACGTTCACCAATTAAACCAATTGTTGATTCTAATTACGAAGCTAATTACGGTAATTTTGAAGAAATGCCACCAGTATCAGTAAATCCCAAATGGATTAAAGATTATACCGATGGTAAGATGATGGCGATGTTAAATAAACAGCAGCAAGATGATATGTTTTTTGATGGCGGAATACGTTTAAGACGATCAAAAACTGATAATGTATAAACACTAAATATATTAGAATTCTCTGCCTGTATAAACTATTATTAAGACTTGTTTTTCTCTAGTCCTCAACCAATCATAGTACTCAATAAGGATTTAACTTGCCTAACTCGAAACACATATATAAACTGGTTGCTGAAGATTTAAACTAAAATCGTGTTCATAAAATTAATATTGATTTTGAAAACCTTGCCAAGAATTTTTGATTACTAAGTTATGAGTTAAGTTATTATTATTTATTGTTTATAATAGTTGCCTATAATGTAAGTTGTTTGTAATTTATTTTAATGCATGTATTTACATGTATTAGAAAATATTATTAAAATGTTGACATAATACGTAGATTTCTTTTGTTTTATTTGAAATTCCAAAAAACATTGAAGCAAATGTTTCCCAATCTACAACAAAGTCTATGATTGAAATTTTTATTTATTACATGTTTTAGTTGGTTCAATAGTAAAAAAAATTAGTAACATTTATGCCCAAAAAAAAATTAAAAATAAAAGATTATTTTGCTTCTAATCTGTCTTGTCAATACAAAAATCTATCTCCATATTTATAAAAATGAATTGCTGTTCGTTCGTTAGTCTCGCTAAAACTCGAGAAAGGTTATACCAATTTGGCTAATTTTGGTCTTGAATTATTTGTGGAAGTCCAAAGAAGGTTTAAAAAGTGAAAATATAAAACGAATTGCATTTTTTTTAATAGTTATGGTTTTCTTTTGTTTGTTTTATGTTTATTTTATACAAAAGTTTATGCCTTCTATTTATCGATTGAAGCAGTACGAAGTTTGCCGGGTCAGCTAGTAAAAACTAAATAGGTAATGAAATGTATTCTATTAGTGATTCATTTATAGAATTACAGCAGTGTATCGTCGTTGCCATAAAATGAAACGTGGTCTAGAATACGCCGTGTTGTTGGCTGTACTAGGTACAGATTTTTTCTTATAACCATTTGCTCGTTAACTCGTCAATTGGATGAATTACGATATGCAATAGATACATTAATTATTCAAGGTCTTACTTGTTATGAAATTTAACCCATTCATTTTACCCGATTGCGTCAGAAGGAGGGTAAAGTTTTTCAAACTTATTTGTCTCGACTTCCATATACAGCGCGACAAAAAGATACGACAGCGCCATCTAGCGAAGAAACACTGAACTACTAAGAAAACACGGAATGAACTATACGGAGTAACTACTAATCCTGGATCGCGAAGATGACATTCTCGCGCCGATTAGCATATATACAACATCCCAACATCAACTGTTGGGTCCCCCCCTCACCGGACTAATACCCCGGAACTACCATCATGGCCAGACGGACCAAACCCAGTGACCCACCTGTAGTTGCAGACGGTGCGGAATACCACTTTAGCAGGCCTTACGCATGGATAAGTTACTCCGAGACCCCAGCTGGGGTCTGCGAGAAGAACCGCAAGAGAACTGTTGGGCAGTGGCCCACCAGGCATGATCACCTCGCCTCCCGTTCCTCCACAGTGGTGACCTCGACGTGATTAGAAGCAGCCTTCAAGGAAGCAGATCAGCAGCGCCATCTTGTTAACTCCCACAGCGATGACCGTCACCATGTCTCAGCCAGCCAGCCAGACAGCAACCTCGACCTCAGGGAACCACATAACAGGGAAACCACACGCTGGACGCGACCGCTCCAGCCTGGTTACCCCTACGGCCCCAACAGCGTCTTCAGCGGACTTCAGCCTCGACTCACTGGGGCTGGCGGCATACAATTCTGTCTCACTGGAACCAGCGGCACGCAGTTCTGACTCACTGGAACTGCTCACTCCTGGCACTGTCTCATCATATCGACCTCCGGTCTTGGAGGGGAGTGATGTGTCGACTTCCACATACAGTGCAACGAAAGCATACGACAGCACCATCTAGCGAAGAAACACTAAACTACTAAGAAAACACGGAATGAACTACTATCAGGGGGGTGTCACTCCGCAGTTTAGGTATAGTCGGCCGGCTGCCTGCCGGGTCAGACACGCCGGTCGAACAGACATCGTCAGAACAGTTCAGAGTTACACGATAGAAAGAGACGCAAATGTAGGTAAATATAATCGTAGTAATTCGGCGCTCTGCGATCTAAATTTAACTTAATCTTTTGACACCGAGGGTATCTATAACTTTAATTTACTTTTCGGAGTGAGTCTTCTGTGCTGGTACTATTATGTATTCTGTGCTACTATATGGAGTAACTACTAATCAGAATCGCGGGGAGCGGCGGATAACGGCATTAGAGCGCTGCGTACGAGTTTTGTGGTGTCATCCAGAATCAATCGCAATCACCTGTGATTTATGTTATTTACCTAAATTTGTAACTTTTAAGTGTATTCAATCCGTATTAATACAAGTTCTGTCTGCAACGCTTTCATGATTAAACCGCTTCACTGATTTCAATTAAATTTAAATTTTATTCTTGAGTATGATCTTCTTTACTGGGGTATCCGACAAAGACGCAGGTAAACCCTTTCGAAACATCGGAATGTAGAAGGTATCGTAACATGCAATAATGCACCAAACTCCGATAGAATCCGCAGCCTAGCCATATTGGCTTCCAAAAGCTCTCCAATAAAGTGCTTTGGATACGATCAACCCACGCTCTGCTGAATGTGCAATGCTTCGGGGAACACACCGCACAAAGCTGATATAGCAACCACCGGCGGTTTAGGCGTGAAAACGTAATAAACAGACAAACAGACAGAGTTACTTTCGCATTTATAATATTAGTATTGATAGTAGAGATTGTACGATTTTAGAAATATGATTTCATATATTTTTTTATTACTTTGTGAAACTAAATTCAACACTGTATTCCAAGCGGAATACGTGGGTATCATCTTGACGGCCCACGCTATAGATATAGAGACAAGGAAAATTACGGACTCACACATCCGTATAGTCTCTGATATTGCATCGGTACTCAAATCCCTCATTAAAACCCATGTCACTTCGGAACTAATACTGGAATGTCACAACGTGTTAGAACGCATTGCGACCTCCAACCAGAATTCAATGACACTATAATGGATAAAAGAACACAACGGATCACTAGGTAACGATGCGGCCTATGAGCTGGCTAGGAGGGGGTCGGGCGCGACGGTTTTCGGACCCGAACCCGTCGTGCCTGGCTGGAGTGATGGCCGCCCTCACGTACAATGGTCCACCTAAAGGAATAAGTGCGGAAACTGACCTAAATAACATAGAACATAGACACACGAGCACACAGAATTACGACACTCGGGAAGCTTCAAGAAAAAATATGGAAGAAGAAGGAATTAATAATCACTACAGGAATTGGTAATATTTTACTAATAAAAATACCTACTTTAGAGAAACAGTCTATTATTTATAGTAATTTTGTTAAATCGACTCCATCTCGAATCTAATGGCAAAGGGATATCCCCGTTTGTTAGCCTCCATCATTTCTAACTGTTTTAATGTTAAAATTTTCATCTTAGTCAACTAATATTTTATGAGGGATTTTGCATTTCCTATTAAAAACGTGCAATTATGAAAATAGGCATGCACGCACGTCGTTAACCGTTATACCTGTGTTACGACTAAAAGGAAATAAATAAAACAAGTTATGAATTGTCTATGATTTATCAAACATATACTTATTTCCAAAACTAAAGTAAGACTAATACTAATTAAAGCAGCGATTTTACAACATTTAACTGCCAATAAATAAAAAAATACTTAGTTTGTATGAACTTTCATTAAGAGCCTAACCCATCTCCAAATAAGCATTACAATATTTAAAACAACGTGTCCTCTTATTAATAAACAGTTACGACCCAGGCTCTTAATAAAATAATAAATTATTTGTAACAATCATAACAAATCGTTATTAATCAATATCACACAGTACTATACCGTAAAAAATATACTAAGTTAATATTAAGTAAATCGATTCAGTCGCTAACAAATCCTAATCCAACATTTCTTCAATCTTTAGTGGTATAAAATGGAGCTGTTGGCTTTCAAAAAATATTAAGTAGTTACATAAACAATCTTGATGCTGAATTATGTTGTAATAAAGATAAGAATATAATAATATGTTGTATTGACATAAACAGATAAAAAAATCTAAAGACAAAATACTTCTTAACCAAGATATTCTATAGTCTATAGGCGCACAAGAAAAAGACATGGACATTTAGGACAAATAAAGAACCTAGGTACATAGTTTTTATTTACATAAGTATATCATTTGGAACTATATAAGAAAATCCTCCCATCTAGGAGGAATTTATACAGATTTTCTATGAACAATTTCGGCGAATTGTTTTTCTTCCTGTGTCATATCTTGGTCGTCCCATCCCCACACAGGGTTTTCTGGATGATGGTGATCGTCTTTGGTTTCTAAGTCCGCCTTAGACCATGGATGTGAACCATCTCCTGTTCTGTTTATTCTTTTTCGGATCATGTCAGCTGACACAGTTTTGAGGTCGTAAGCCAAACCTAGAAATTATAATGAACCGTTTTAATTCTATACTTGCTTAGGAGGATAATTTTAATGTTTTCACTTTTTAGTAAAAACAGGGTGACGCCCTGTTTTTACTAAAAAATGCCCTTTGAAGTGGAATTTCTCGCAAACGGATACCTAAATGAAAAAAACGTCTGAGAAACCCTTTACTGTTTTTAAAATACCTGATATATCTAATGATACCTTCACCGATGGGGTAGTCGCGAGAAAAAACAATCTATTTTTCATCATTTTATTTCAGCACTTTGTCGACGTAACTACAACACAACATATTAATGCAAAGTTTCATCTTTCTAGCACTTATTGTTTGGACGGTAAGTCGAGAACGGACGGACGGACGGACATGACAAATATTTAAGGGTTTTGAGACATAAATTTCGGAACCCTAAAAACAAGGTTGTATGGGTTGGCTACGTGGCTTGTATTACTATATGTTTGACAGTATATTTTGCTCAGTTTGTTTTACATAGACAAAGTAATCAAACCCAAAGAATCTTCTATCTGCTCTATGGAGATCAGTCTTATTATTGCTTTTTTTTCAGTACTCTAGATACTATAAAATCAGATGAAGTTGAGGAAGTTTGAAGTATAACACATAAATGTTTTGTATGTACATACCATGTTTTGCTGCCCAGTCAATCAGTGCAGTCGACAGGTTAGTGCTGTAGTTGCCAAGCTCTGCCGCTTTATAGTCCCAAGGGAACACATGATGGTAATTATGCCAACCTTCGCCAAAGGCGCAGATGGCAACGGTTTTATTGTCTGTTGCGCCTATATTCCTGCAAGAGCAATACGTGTGTTGTGACAAACATGCGTTTTTGTAGTGGAAGTTTAGGATGTTTAAAATCGATAGATAGCAAGAGTAATGTATCTATCTATCTATATCTATATCTATCTATCTATCTATCTATCTATATATATATGTACCTAAATAAAAATGAATTGCTGTTAGTTAGTCTCGCTCGTTTGTTTTAAGTTTTTTTTTTTTACAAAAATTGAGGTCTTCTATTTATCGAATGAGGAAGTACGAAGTCTGCCGGGTCAGCTAGTAATTGATAAAAGATCAAATTGTTTTTGGTCATGATTTATCTCATTACGAAAAATGTAATGGGAAAATGTTAGATATTTCTCAGCAGAGCAGTTTGAGTTTTATTTTATTACGAGCCGCGGAGCAAAGCTAGTCAAACAAAAAATTAAAAATTTTGTAAGTTTCGTATTTTTTTATATGTATAAAACTGTTCATTTGGTAACGCAAACAGACACTCTAATTTTATTTATTTATATAGATTTGAATCTAATTATTTAAATAAATGAAAATAATATCGACAAAAATATAGTATATTTTTTTGTTCTTGTTTCAGGCAATCATACTTCTGTGCATCATAATAATATTTCCTATATATTAGCGAATTTTAATATTTAAGTTAATATTTCGTTACAAAATAAAAATTGCTGCAAAAGCATAACAAACCAACTTACTTGTCATACGGCCTGTTGCCCCAAATGTGGGCAGCGGAATTGACGAGCCAAGTGAAATGAAGCGACACGGTGTATCTGGTAATAGCGGCCACGTACCACGAAATCCAAGCGTTTTCCCCCCAGAAATGTACTGGAATCCACGCAGGAATTATGAAGCATAGTAGCGGCATAACTACTAAATATGTTCTGTAAATAATCAAGAATATTAAATGAGATTAAACACATATTGAATCTGATATAATAACAATAATAATATCCTCGCACATCTCACATACGATACAGGATGCGCTTCGGCTACCGGATTGCTAATAAACATACTTAAGTATATATTTCTAAATACAATTAAATATTACAGATGAATTGCTACTGTTGTTGGTCTAATGATTAGCGGGTGCTGATCAAGAGGTCTCGGATTAGATTCCTGAGTCGGACCCAACGTTTGTCCTGCAAATATTTGTTTCAGAGTTTCGGTGTTTTCTATGTATAATATGTATGTATTTTAAAAACAGAAGTATGTTTATGTATTAATATCAGTTATCTAGTATAGCACAAGCTCTGCTTAGTTTGGGATTGTGTGGTGTTTAGATGATGTTGTGTGTCAGATGTCTGAAATATTTAAAATTACAATCAGACATAGAAATATACGAGTGGTGACACTGTGTATTCTTAATTCGTCACCACACGGACACCCGCGGGTGTCGTAAAAGGCGACTAAGGCATAAACTACGCAAGGCATAAACTACGTAGGTAGTAGAGCCACGCTGATTTCAGCACGAATGGGCCGGCTCGACCCGGCCAGTACTACCCTCACACAGAAGACCATCCTAATAATGACAGCATTCTTGCTGTCGTATTTCGTTGGTGAGTGTGAGACCGGAGGCCCAATCATTCTGCAACATTCTCCCGCCCTTCGAAGGCCGTGAGAATGATGCAGAATAATCAAACCAGGCTGCCATGGTAAGGGTCACCATGCTACATTGTCTACCCTCACAATAAGCATGGTGACCCCTACTCCTGGATTGTACTCATGCTTTCCATCAGGCAGAGTAGAGTCACTTTGGCAGGCTTTCTTCTTCTTTGTCGTTCCCTCAATGCTGAGGATCGCGACCACAAGTAACAAGCTTCCACTTCGTTCGGTTATACGCAGAGTGGACCGCACGGTGCATGCTGCCGCCCACCGCCTCCTTCACAGTATCACTCCAACGTGTAGGTGCCCTGCCTCGAGCACGCCTGCCTTCCATCTGCCCAACAATGATCTGCTTCTCCAGGCTGTGCTTTGAGGACCGCATAATATGCCCGAAGAAGCTTAGGGCTCGCTTCCGACAAAGTGAAGACAGCCGCGTCGTGATGTTGAGCTCTTTTAATATGGACTCGTTAGTTCGCATCGCAGTCCAGGGGATACGTAGCAACCTTCGCCAACACCACATCTCGAAAGCATCGATCTTATTACTATCGCGTCACTGAACTTCTCTCAGACGACTGGACCGATTTTGATGAATTTTTTTGTGTGTATTCAAGGGGATCTGGGAATGGTTTAGATTCGCAATTGGACCCGGTAGGTGGCGCTGCGATCAAATTCTGGAATTTTAAAGTTGGGCGGTACGAAGTTTGTTGGGTCAACTAGTATATATATATATATATATATATATATATATATATATATATATATATATATATATATATATATATATATATATTGCTGTTCGTTAGTCTTGCTAAAACTTGAGAAAGGCTCTACCGATTTGGCTAATTTTGGTCTTAAAATTTGTGGAAGTCGAGAGAAGGTTTAAAATGTAAAATGTTTTATATATAAATTTTATATAAAAAAAACGTCCGTGTGGTGACGGATTAAGAATACAGAGTGTCACCACCCCTATTCATCCCACGTGGGTGTCGTAAAAGGCGACTAAGGGATAAACTACGCAAAACAACATCAATGCAAAGAGAAGGAAAACTTGAAACCAACTCTATACCAACCCGTCTGGCCAGCGTGGTATAGTAGGCCAATACCTCCTTTTCAAGGAGAGGCATATGTCCAACAGTGGACTGTTAAAGGCTGTTGATGATATAAAAATGAATTACATTTTTTTTAAATAATCCTAGATTCCTTTTAAGTATATTTCATATATAAGTTTAAGTCTACTATTTGTCGATTGAGGCAGTACGAAGTCTGTCGGGTCAGCTATATATATTTTTTAATCCTTCAAGATTGAAAAATATATAGTTTGAGTAAGTCTAAGTCGATTTTCTAAAACATGATTAGGCGTTTACAAAAATCACCTAACCAAAAACAAAATATGACATTATAAAAATTTCATTAACGAAAAAAGTGATACATATTGCTTTTCTCAATTTTTTCTCGTTTTATAGAGAGGTTGTTTTAATGGAATTACAAGTATTTCGTTATTGAAGATCAAATCATGTGTTACTCTGAAGCTAACTTAATTATTATATCAAGTTCTAAAAAAAAAATTAAATTGAAAGTAATATATTACTTGTAATGTACTTTCTTTGTTCTAAGTTGTGTTACTAGTACTATTATGTATTCTGTGGTGGTATCCTGTGTTGAGTCTAATATTGTTTGCTTTATTATATATTTATTTGAATTAATAAATTAGTCAAAACCATTCTAGTATAATTAAACACCACTATATTTTACAAACAAAGATTCTTAATTTGATATTTTCCATTATTTTATTATCTAGGTGCTAATGATGACTACAATGGCAATTCCATTCGTAACGGTATGCTTCGCAGTTACCTTAAATTTCTCTTTAGTCACGCTATTAAGTTCTCTAGACGTAATAACTAAAACTCGTTTAAATAATAGTACCTGAGCAATCGACCTTTACTCGGATCATCATCATCAGCCTATCTCAGTCCACACCACTTTGATCAATTTTGGGCTTCTCGCATCCGGCTCCTGCCAGCCACCTTGCGCAAATCATCACTCCACCTGGCCTGTGGGCGTCTTATACTTCGTTTGCCGAGACGCGGTCTCTACTCCAGAACTCTTCTACCCCAATGGTATTCAGTTCTGCGGCTAATATGGCCAGCCCACTGCCACTTCAGCTGGCTAATCCGGTGGGCTATGTCGATGACTTAGTTCTCTGACGGATAACTTCATTCCTGATACGATCCCTCAGAGAAACGCCGAGCATAGCCCTTTCCATAGCAACTTTGAGCTTGTGGACCAACCGCACCGTACGTGTCCACGTCTCGGCTCCGTAAGGCGATTCACACACTGCACCGCGCTCCGTCACGTAGCGCGGAGGGGCAGATTTTAATATTGTATGCAAGTACATCGATTAGTATAAAACACGCCAGGTTCAACACACTGAACACGCGCTACGACGCGTGAGCGCGTGCGGCTAGCAGCTTCGGGATTGGCTGCCCGCGCCTGCGCGCGTGTTCGCGTCGCCAGTGTGTGAATCGCCTATGTCATGACAGGTAGGACGCACTGATTAAAAACTTTCGCTTTTAGGCACTTTGGTATCGACGATTTACTCGGTTACTACTATTTATTGTTTAACAACGCCATCTATTCTCTCAAGTAGCTGTAGTGTTGCTGTGTTGGAGTACCAACCACCAACCAAGTGTTATTTAAAAAGTAGTATAGATGTCACAAGCAATGCTAACACACACAAATTTGAAAACTCAAATTTTTCTAGATACTAGATTAATCTAGATCGATTCGAATCGAAACACCCAAATACCAAGTTTTATCGAAATAGATTTCACTTCCGAGATCACAAATTTAAATATACATTTAAATAAATTAATATACAAGATACGCTTGTTTCATCATCATCATCATCAGCTTATCGCAGTCCACTGCTGGACATAGGCCTCTCCCATTGCACACCACTCTGATCGATTTTAGGGTTCTCGCATTCTCCCATGCAGAGACACTTGTTTAAAAATATTAAAATAGAATAAACTTTAAAATACTTAAAAAAAACGTGCATACCCCATAGGTACATAGTTATGATGAACAAAATGCTTATTTAAATAAAAAATATATATATTTAAGCCTACCAAACTGACTCTGCTCCGTCTGGTGAATAGCATGAGTAGAATCCAGGAGCAGGGTAATAGCGAATAAAGGTTGTTTGTTGAACTCATGTTATGTGCGTATCAATACAAAAAATATACCTACGACGTCTTAGCAATACATGTTCACTGTAAATAGACATAGGGTAATGTTTTTTAATGTAAACGGGACTTATTCGCGATAAGATTAATATTAAAGAAAGTCTAAAGTTAATTACTTAGTCTAAAAACAGTTAGACGTACAGTAAAAATATAAAAAAAATAATTGAAAAGTACGAGTAGTTTCTTAATAGGTATATGTTTCATAAGTCGCTTGTAAACGGGCTATAAAAATTGCATCTTTACATTTGCTGCAATTTAATTTTGCAATACATTGCCTTTCAAGATTCCGCAACTGGATTGCTCAGGAGTTTTGCTCGTACACGCGGGGCATATTGTGGCTAGATCTCACAGGACAAAATGGTTGGTACCGAAGATGTTGTCGTTGCTGCAGCTTTAATTATTTTATGTCAACGTTTAAAGATCAGACAAAGAGAAAATTATGTGGATGAAATACGAAGGAATGGAAATTAGTGTTGCCCGCCCAACCCAAAAATATAATATCAATAATGTGTTTAAAAATGTTGAGAGTTTAAAAATGTATCAAAAATACCAGAATATGAAAGGAAACCAAAAAAAAAAACTAAATTAGTTTTACGAAGCCCAAATTGTACCAATTTGGTACTGAATATTCTAAAAATGGTCACACTGCTGTGCGAAGAGACAGCAGCGGCAGCTACAGGACGAGGCGAGGGAAGGCGAGCGACGGAAAAGAGATGGACGGGATGGACCGTATAGGACCATCAGAGCAAAGAAGATATTATACGGCAATATTGCAATGAAGTCAAAGCGGGGGAAATCATTTGTAATATAGCCGGCTAGACATTAAATAGTTGTAACTATAATGAAATATGTTTATAATGAAATATCTATACAGCAATATTGCAGCAATTGTTGCACTGTGTTGAGATATATAATCAGCAACTTGGCGGCTTTAATATTGCAGCAAGAAATTGTCAAAAAACTATCCCGTTTACGAGCACCTTTAAGAAATTAGTTTCTTTTAATAAATATATAATAGTTATTATATCAAATAGCACCAGAATTAGATCAGCGAACAGCGGCAGTATCAAATTAAACTTAAATACCGTTATACTGTCAATTGTTATGAATTAATGGTTATTTGTCTAATGAGTTCATTTTAGATAGTGACTTTCTCAAGTTAAAAAAAATCTCTCCATACTTTATTGTAAACATTTTTATGACGTTTCATATAATTATCTATGAAATTGCCTGTTATCAAAGGTAGAGTATAAATTTGTGACACGTATCTATTGAACAAACTTCTATCTATCTATATCTATATATAAAAATTAATTGCTGTTCGTTAGTCTCGCTAAAACTCGAGAACGGTTTGACCGATTTGGTTAATTTGGTCTTGAATTATTTGTGGAAGTCCAGAGAAGGTTTGAAAGGTTAATATATAGAAATGAATTGCATTATTTTTATTAGTAATGGATTCCTTTTGTTTGTTTGAAGTTTATTTTATACAAAAGTTTAGGTCTGCTATTTATAGATTAAGGCTGTAAGAACAATAAAAGTTTTGAAATACAAGATACTAGGATATAAAATTATGTGTTCAGATATTCTTCAATGTTCGATAATCTTGTAAGCATCACCTTCAATTATTTATTAAATGAAATACTTGTGCAATAGAGTAATAATTATGTGTCGTTTAATGATGTTGATAACAGTTTACTTATGGTATTTGTAAAAACTAATCGATACTGTGTAATGAATCTTTTAATTTTGTACAAGACGAGAACGTTTGAAATTGAATGCTATTATGAACAGAATAGGACATATCTAATACTTAATTACTCCTACGTACCCTTGAACCAAACCATCATCAAACATTTTAAGCTGTACCTACTGCTTATAAGATTTATAATTGAGCTATTAGTATTTAAAGATCCTCTCTCAATCTTAATAATTGCACCAGATGCTTTTGTATATTTAATATCCGAGATAAGGTATTTTTTTCAAATTGTATATTTATCTTTAAATATTCATTTTGAGAAATTTGATGTTTCGGAAAATAAATATTTAAAGAGATATGTGTTTTAGAAACTGTATTTTATAGGTGGATGAAATTATAAATATTAGTCAACTTACTTTTTTTGAAACATAACTATGGGATCCTTTTCAAGGTCTGACATGTCGACTGAAGCACCTTTCTCAAAAACATCTTTGTGTTTGCGCACCATCAGCCATCCGATATGAGAGAAGAAAAAGCCTCTCTTGGCATTATGTGGATCTGCATCCGTCTCTGTGAACTTGTGATGCACTCTGTAGAAGGGGATGTTTAGGTTTTAGTAAGAATTTATGTATAAATGTGTTTACGAGGCGGAGTAAACGTTATGCAGTTCTACTATATCTTCTGTAGGAACTTTTTTGGGCCACCAGCAGTTCGTAACTAAGTACTTAATTAATTGTACTTTACCCCGATTCCTTTCACCACACATCTTTCCTTAAACTTTATCCCATTTAATTTTAATTAGTTCTAGCAAAACCGCAAACAAGTTTAAGAACAGTAACTTTCCGTAAAACAAAACTTTTGCTCTTTGTTTTACCAAATTAAAAGTATTTTTCCATTCACTGTTTCTTTTTCTTAGATATAAATTAGTTAACAAGGATAACTCGTTATTGTAAGTATGTATTTGAAGATTACTATATTATTAAATCGATGGAAACTTTTGTACAACTCTTGGATAAAACCAAATTGCTATGGGGCTAATGGAACTTTGCTTTGTAAATTTACTTGAAGCGTTACAAAACTAACCTGTGATCTCTAACCCATTCATAAATGTGATTTTGGAAAGCCATTGTTTGCATCAAAGCAAGGTACACCCGCAGCGGCCAGCGTGCTTTGTACGCTCTATGGGCCCAAAGCCTGTGAGCTCCCGCCGTGACTCCCATCGCTGACATGATAGCAAAAAATATCCCTGGAAACAAAAAAACACAATATTATTATTTTAGAAATGACTCAATTAAAATCATTGATTTCAAAAATAAATTAATGATAGTCTCATATTCTTTAAAAGACAACGAACAATAAGCATTACATTTTGCCAACCAAAGAATCTAATTCCACTCAATTTATCTAATGAGTTGACTTACATAAGTAATAACGTAGAAGTAAACAATTATTTTAGGAACTAAGTAATTAATATATGCTTATTTGAAGAAGAAACACAATAACAAAGTATACTTAATTATATACATACCAAACACAATTGTTCCAAGTTTGACTTGTCCTGTGAACATTAAATAGAAGCCGTAAAGTGCCGCGATGTGAAGGTAAACAAAGGCGAGTACGTTTCTCCAAACTACTTGCCATCTGCAATAAGGAAAAATGACATTAAATTCATGATATTGTACTCATGTATCTACATATCTGACAAAATCTTTAATTAAATATCTGAGTTTTATTCCCTAAAGTGGTTTTGTTGAGTTCTCACCTTCATTTGTCCACAAATGATGAATGATCACATAACTATTGCATTACGAGCATTTTGTTTTTTAAAGTCTTTTAGTAACTTGTACAGTTAAGTACTAACATTGATCTCTGAACTCTGATTATTAAGTTTTTCTTCATTAGTTAAACCTTTAACTTTTTTCAAGCGCATCTACCTATTCGTTTTGTGGTATTTTTAATAATTTTTATATACATGAATAGACGCCTCATTAGAAGCTAGGCTTTTGATTAGGCATACCATAGACATGATAATTTACAAAATTGTGATTTTGTTTGATAAATCCACAGAAGTTAAAGAATTTCCACATTAAGAGTTTAGTTTGGTTTACTCGGCATGTAGTTACATGACGTCTAATTTTAGTGCGATAGGTCTAGTTTGATATTACTATAGATAGGATTTGAGATATCGGGAATGGATTGGAAACCAATGAAATTCAAGTAACAATAAAATTTATAACAAATTATTAGTTCAGGTTGACTGCCTTGTTGGTCTAGTGGTTACCGTATCCGGCTGCTGTTCGGTTCGATTCCCGGCTCGGACTAAATATTTGTGTGATCCACAAATATTTATTTCGGAGTCTAGGTGTTTTCTATGTGTAATATGTACCTACTTATATCAGTTGTTTAGTACCCATAATACAAGCTCTGCTTAGTTTGGGACTAGATGATGTTGTGTTTGTGTTAATAACCGAGTCACGGCCATTGCCTTTGAAATTAATAAGTACATATTTTGTACTTGATACTTAGGGTGCATAGGGTTTCTACCAAAAACTACTGCAATTGGTACACGTGCTGATCAACGGACGACGTTCTGGTAAACTAAAATTCTCAGTAAACAGCCATAGGCTTTCCACTAAATGTAGGACTAAAAATCTAGCAAAAACTAGGCGTTTTACTAATACATATTAGGTAATGTAATATACCTATTTTAAAATAAACCTTTTCTGTAACTGTCATGACTACAGGACACAGGCTACTTTTTACCGAGAAAACCGACATACATACAACAATCACTACATATAATAAAACAAAGTTCTGTGCCGCGTCTGTCAGTCTGTCTGCCTGTTCGTGATAAACTCAAAAATCAGAACACTGATTTATATTATAATCTAAAATCCTGAGAAAGGACATAGGCTACTTTATACCACAATAACCGAAATGGACGCGGGCGTATATTAAGTAAATAATAGTTATCTTCAGAAAACTGTACCTCTGTATAAAGTAGATTGTAATTCTTCAACCATTTATTAAATGTTATTAGAAGACTGAAGATAAATCTTCTTTGACTAAGGTATAATACTATTGCACTTGTTGTTCTGCCGAATACTGGATAACACTATTAATTCTTACCGATCGATTAAAGAACTATGTAATTTGTAACACTGATATAAAGAAGACACAGAAAAGTTGTCTCTGCCTATTTATTCATTCAATATTAGTGTATTAAAAATAACGTCAGCAATTCCACCACTATTTACAAAACAAAATCCTTACTCATAATCTCTGTTCTTCCTTCGTGGCTGGATAAATGTGTGGTCATGATCTTGAAGCTTCTGAGTTATTGTCGTGTTGGCAAGTAGCAGGGAGGCACCTGATGTCCCCGTCATTCTGTCAATCTGGAGCAAACAACATTGTCATTTTATCTCTTTTCTCAGCTAGTATTAATATTTATTACCTCTGATCCCAACTTCACTATCTGATACTATGCTCAACTACTGATAAAACTAATTTTGAAGTTTCACTTCATGTATAATCATCAATATTATATTACTAGCTGCGCCCCGCGGTGTTACCCGCGTATATAATTATAGTTGCTATGCAAGTGTGTTGCATGGCAACCGGTGAAGTTTTGACAGGAGATAAACAGTGATACATTTTGAGATCTACGATTTATGTATTTTTATGATAACTCAGCTTTCGCCCGTGTATCTCGATTATTGCAGTAAAAAGTAGCCTATGTGTTATTCTGATATATAAGCTATATTATTGTAAAGTTTCATCCAAATCCGTTCAGTAGTTTTTGAGTGAAAGAGAAACAAACATACATACATACTCACAAACTTTCACGTTTATAATATTAGTAGGATAATTACTTACTATTTCCAAATAAGGACTTAATCTTAACTTACATAATATTATTTACAAAATCAAAGGCTTGAATAGTTTAAAGACTAACTTGAATGTAATACTTAGTGTAATTATTGGCATTTGACGTCAAGTGTTTGTAATGTATTTATGTGCAGATAATAGAATATTATTTTTGTTCCTAAAACTTTTGACGCAGATCATAAAAAATACTTAAACTTAGATAAAAACAGTAAATTTCAAGCTTTGTGTTGAAGCTGTCTTAATTTCACAGTCTACTACCTAAACGGTTAATATTTAATTAAAGTAATTCCAATCTAAGCGTAGTGTAATCTTCTGCATAACAATTTATACAATAAACGTTATACTGGTTAGAATAATATTTTATTATAATGACGCATACCAAAAATTGTTGAATAAACAATAAAATTCCATGATATTCTTTTTACTATTAGGTACTGACTTATTTAATACTTTATTTACTTGGCTACACATTGACTGCTCTAAAAACGTGTTTTTCTTTATGATAAAATCACGTACGTTTGCTTACATAAACGTTTAGAGTACCTAATGTAGCATCCGTCTCAAAGTATAGGTATTAGGGATATTATAAATATCAAATAACAACAACCCATTTTGTCCCGCTACTGGTCTGGAATCTGCTCTCGGGAGTGGTTTAAGGCCATACGTCCCCACGCTGGCCGAGTGCGAGCACAGACTGGAAAGACACGTTGTGGCTACGTAATATAGCCGTTGGAAGTTTTTAAGCAGCCCGAAGGCCTCCAACTACGTTACAACACAACGGTTATCTTATGATAACAATCGGGATCAACTGCTTAAACGCCCATAGTAGGTAGGTATATCATGCCACAAAAGGTCACACATTTAGGTACTGATGAACGCGGCGTTGTTGCTAACCCTCGGTGATTGTTTCTAATGCTTTTACTCTATCCTAGGTACTTTATATGGCACCCACCAGCAATCATTGCTACCATGCTGGCGGGTGAGGAGGGCTGGGACGCAGTGGTCTCTTTTTGTGAAGCTGTAAT
Organism: Phragmatobia fuliginosa; assembly: GCA_932526445.1. Classification (NCBI taxonomy): domain Eukaryota; kingdom Metazoa; phylum Arthropoda; class Insecta; order Lepidoptera; family Erebidae; genus Phragmatobia; species Phragmatobia fuliginosa. Next base: position 3,896,904 of record OW052064.1, on the reverse strand, counting down.
GCTCCAGAAAGAGACTGCTGAAAGAGATCGGGAGAGGGTCCATCCCGAACGAAGAAGACGCCGGCGGTAAAAATCGCTGACGGGGCCGCGGGTCGCCGGAGGACGGGGAACTCTGGTGGCGTATAAAATGCCACAGCTTGGAAAGAAGTAGGGGCCTGGTTGCACTGAACACGAGGTCGGGACGGAGAGGGGAAGTGATTTCCCCGGGATAGGGCCTGGTATGTGGCCTGTCGCCGATTCGGGAAGGACCTGAAATAACATGGTCCAGGTCCTCCCGGAGCAGGGCGTCAGAGGTCGATCATCAGGGTGTTTTTCATACTCCTGGCTCCTGTTTCCGCTTTTCCCGAGGAGTCGGAGATCCGAAGGGATTTTTCCACCCCGTGATCAATTAACGGAGTTTAACCCCCTGGTGCTACGAGCTTCGAATTTCCTCGTCTTATGCTTATATGTATAATATGAGTACCAAATAAAAAAGGATTATTATTATATTATAGATTATAGATATTTCAGTGTTGATAATCATAACTATATGAAAAAGCAGACTACACATTTCTGCTTTACGCATAGATACATTAACTTTGCCATTGAACTTGGTTAAATAAGCTATCTAAATCTGGGAATATCTCCTTCTGATGCTATGTATTATTAAGATTGAACTGAACAAACAAATAAAGACCAAGGTTATCTACATATAAATTGGCCATTAATTAATCATTGATACACATTGACCAACAAGGATAATGATTATAAATGTAGTGCCTATACTACTTTTCGACAACCTTTTCTAAAAGGTTGTCGATAATTTAAGGCGTTCGCAGGCGAAACATTTAATAACAGAATTTCAATACTAAAATTAGATAGTGTTAGTGATGTTCATATATTTTCTATAATAGCTAGTGTCGGTTTATATGAGTTTTGTTACGATTAGGAATAAGGTCTGTTTTTTAGCATTCGTTAATTTTGTTTTTTTACCACTTAACTTAGCCATTAGGAACTAAAGTGTGCTTTTGATGCCTTTGATATGATGTAATTAAAATTCATACTTAATTAAGTTCCGAGAATTTTAGATTTTAATATAATTGCAATACACAATCAAAATAAATCCCTATGTACATGCTTTTTCATAGGTGATAATTAAAAATCGAACGGTGTTTTCTATTAGTAAGTTACTGCCTACAATTTTTTTTTTTAGAAAGCTTTTGAATATTTCAAACCGGAACTAATAAAAAATATGTAAAGCTGTTGAGCAGCTGATCTTCAAGTTCATTGACACCAGTGAAAGTGATAAACTGTATCAGGAATAATATAGTCGTTGGATGTATACATATGAAACAAATAAAAACTTGGAGTGTCTGAATGTAATAGGAAATGAACAGATTTTTACTAAATGCATATCAGAAAGCAGATGACCTAAGACGTATTTTTTTTTTGCATGTATGTATGTGTTTGTTGCTCTTTCACATAAAAAATACCGAATGAATTATAATGAAACTTCACAATAATATAGCTTACATATCAGAATAACACACAAGCTTCTATTTACCGCGATAACCTACACGTGGGCGGAGCCGCGGGCATAATTTAGTATTGTTATAATTTGCTGTAGTTTGACATTAAAAGTCCTACTTACTTATACTAGTATCTGAACATATTACGTAAAGGATGATGAACTTCTATGGGCATAGCTGTTTTCAATCAATCTTAACGTGATTATTGTTTTTAAAGAGCCTAATGACTGAAAAACGAAATAACAAAAGGACTTTTTTGAAAGTTTTTAAATGCCGGATTAAACATGTATACTTCATTTAATATGCGTAGAAATGATCATTTTCAAAATGTTATATTTGAAATTTCAATAAAGTGATCGTGCTCCTCTCTTGAGAGTAAAATCAAGTCCAACAGTGGAGCATTATGGATTATTAATGACGAATTGTGTAATTATATAAAAATGATTTTAGTTAGCGCTCGTTGTATAACTTATGCTATTTGTAAACTTTTAAGTTGGCGTAAAATTTATTATATAGAATAAAGTTAATTGCAGTCAATAAATATCTTGTAAAACCTTACTTTTCCCCACCAATATTATAAATGCAAAAGTAATTCTATCTGTATGTCTGTCCGGTTTTCACGAAAACCGGAAATCCGAAAATCCGATAAAACTGTTGAACCGAATTAAATCACGTTTGGTACGCAGATAGATTAGAACCTGAGAAAGTGTATGTATAATATTTAATATATTTGTATTTAGAAAAAAAATATGTTTATGTATTAATATCAGTTGCTAGTACCCATAATACAAGCACTGCTTAGTTTGGGACCCGATGGCGTTGTGTATTAGATGTCCGAATTATTTATTTATAGGACCTTTAGGCTACTTTTTACCGCGATCACCGACATACAAGCGAGCGGAGTCGCGGACGAAAGCTAGTTGTGATATTAAACAAAAAATTTAATAAACATTGATAGTATAATTAGCATAATAAGCATTTACACACGTAAATTAAGTAAGTATTTTGTTTAAAGGCATATCATTAAACAATAGAATTCTCACCGTTAATTACATCAATAGATAATTTGACATCAAAATATTATTATGCAATCATGAGTGCGTAGTGGTATTATAAGGAAAAAGACAATGCTAGGTAGGCACATTATTTTTCGTGTGAAGATACATTCGATGGGTCAACTACCTACCTACTTACGTACCTAACAACTTTGTGTCGATAATGCACATAGTAATTATTGTGACAGAGATATGTGGTTTATGTTTTCTAAGCTTGGATGTAATTCGAAAGTAAAATCATTGAGAAAAGATGACTAGAGAGTACTTTCACAACTGTAATACAACAAGTTGCCGTTATAACCAGTTGTAATATAGGCTCGCCTGTGTACATGCATATCCATTGTTGATTAAGTTACTCTTTCACGAGCCTATAGGAAAAAGCCAAGAATATTAATTAATAATTTGAAGCGAATAAGAAAATAGGAGAAATTAAGTAAGATGGAAACCATTAACTACTTATAAGTCAATATCCTTAGCTCAGTAATGATATTTCTTGTGATTTATAAACGCCGCAATGCAAAACGGTTACATGAAAATAAATAGAAAACCAAATACGACAATGCTTTCAATGATTTCAATTTACTTTTTATGATTAGCACTTCTGCAGAATAAATACACTCATTTGAAGCTGTAAACAACAAATAACTTGATTAAATACGGAGGAACTAAATATGTTATAGGTAGTAGAGCCACGCTGATTTAAGCACGAATGGGCCGGCTCGACCCGGCCAGTACTACCCTCACACAGAATACCATCCTAATAATGACAGCATTCTTGCTGTCGTATTTCGTTGGTGAGTGTGAGACCGGAGGCCCAATCATTCTGCATCATTCTCCCACCCTTCGAAGGCCGGGAGAATGATGCAGAATAATCTAACCAGGCTGCCATGGTAGGGGTCACCATGCTACATTGCCTACCCTCGCAATAAGCATGGTGATCCCTACTCCTGGATTCTGCTCATGCTTTCCATCAGGCAGAGTAGAGTCACTTTGGCAGGCTTAAATATATATAAAAAAAAAAAAAAAAATATGTTGTTTTTAAGTAACATATAAAGACGGACATCTGACATACAACATCATCTAGACCCAAAGTAAGCAGAGCTTGTATTATGAGTAATAGACATGATTAAAAGACATAAATACTTTTTTTTTATTAATACAATCATATTATTCATATAAAACACCCAAACTCCGAAAGAAATATTTGCAAATTAAAGAAACATTTGGTCCGACCCGGGAATTGAACCTGAGACCTCTTGATCAGCAGCCGCATACGCTAACCACTAGACAGTCAAAGTGTATATTAGCGAAAGTACACAAAATAGCTTATACCTATTTTAAGATTAACCGGTTTTCGGATTTAGTTGCTGAAGTTTCAAAATGAATCTTTACGTAAAAAAAAGTTTGGCAAAACTAATATAAATTATTATATTATAAAAAAATGCAAAATACAAGTGTAAATCTAAATGGCAGCTCAATGTATTCAACCCTGTTTTTTGTTAAATATGTACACAGTTGTGAATCAGTTACAATGTAATCAATATTAAAAAAGCCGTTTCGAAAGCTTTACTCACGCACACCAGTTAATTGACTATGTAGGTAGGCCTACAAAAAAAATTAATTGATCATAAAAAGTTGCTTCTTGACTGCAGAACAGGAAGATTAAAACAAGTTTTACTGAAATGACCTAATTGGCATTCACCTCAATGTCAGACAATACAAAACAAAAGCGAAGACGGTTAACTTTCTTCTTCTTTTATACAATAACTAGTTGAGCCTTGCGGTAGTACCCGCGCTAGCTGTTGTACCTTTATTTACCTAGGTACAAATGCCGGTAATGCCGCCCGGCGAAGTTAGTTCGTACTCAGCCTAAGTTACTATTTATTTCATGTGCTATCTACAAGTAAAAACCTCGTTAAAAGCGGTCCATCCGTTCCAGAAATCAACCCCCACAAACATACAGACAAAAAACAGATAAGCAATAATATTACAATTTTAATAGTTTCTATTGATATTGAAAAGTGTGCCGTGTAAAATGTCCAGAAATAGAAGGTATTGTAATTTTACAATTAATTTTATCGCAGATTAGCATCTGGTATTCAAATTCAAATTCAAATTCAAATTCAAAATTCTTTATTCACTTAGGATGCAATACATCTCTTGTGACAGGTCAAGATTCTACATGTACATTTATGCCATGTTCGCAAACAATAGGTAGAGCCGGAGAAAAGAACATGGCAATAAAAACTCGCGGCCACTCCTTTCAAATCGCCAATGTTTACATAGTTTTAATGTTTATAAACCTGATATGGGGGTAAGGTGCTGCCACTAATATACTATACACCATGTTAGAGGACTGATGCAAATTATAGTGATTAAAAATTAGAAATTGTGCTAATTTAAAAAAAAAACAACAGCCTCAGTGGGTACAACATAGTAGGAGCATCTACTTACAACAAAGGTAAAAACTATATGTGCTCAAATATTGGCCAAATTACTGGTAACGAAATATTAAATATAAAATATTAATTATAAGATCAAAAGAAAGAGAAGAATGGCCTTTATTAGTCACGTAGAATCTTTACTTACAAAAGTAAAATCATGTTCTTAAACAATTTGATAACAACATTCACATGAGTAGAATAAAATGATAAGGAGCAAGTAGTCAAATCCATTTTTCTTTATCATTTAAAAATTCGTCAACTGTATAATAACCTTTACGTATAAGATAAGTTTTGACTACATTTTTAAACTTTTCCACTGATAGACTCATAACACTAGCTGGTAACCTATTAAAAAATCGCACGGAAAGACCCATAAATGAATTATGCGTTTTATGTAGCCTTCTGGTCGGTAACCGGTAACCGGTAACCGTAATTTATTTCGAAGTGTTATTGAGATGTGCGTGAATGAAAGTAGAACATTCTATGCACCAACTGTAAGATTGTTAAAAGTATACAAGACATTTAAGTAACTGTACATCTGTTTGATTATACATACATATTAATGTATGTGTGTACATACGCACTAAATTTGCTTCTAGATTGTTTGTAACATATGTTTACTTAGAAATATAGTTTTAAAAAAGTATAAAATAAAATGTGTTATTTATATATTTATTATATCATCGAAGTACTACTAAAGTAACACGACAACTATATTATCCAATCAATCGGAATCGTGTAAGTGAGATCCCTTCAGTAACCAAATAATGAGCTCATGCAATAATTAAGAAACATCACTACCACATCAGATTTAAGAAAAATATCATAATCAATCCATTCGTTTTGGAGGTAGTTAAGATGATAAAGATAGATCTTGATACATGATACCAGAACACCATGCTTTTTGCTTCGTGGGCTGCATAAAACTGCCAACATTCAAATTCTTTAACAGTAACATAGTGACTGACAGCCAATAAGCTTCAACTTTCACTTGCTGATAAGCTCAACCTGTCTGACTGACTACACTCGCATCAAGTATAATAATATTCGATAACAACTTTAATAGTTGTAGATCAAAACCAGTCTAGCTTTCGATTGACAAAATTATTCAATAACTTAAATCAGGCCAAGGTGTTGTTGTAGTTTAGTAGTATTTTAAATTTTACATATACATGTTTGATCATGGTACGTCTTACACTAATGAGTAGTGTAAGTTTAGTGTAGTACTCTAATGTAATCACACAACATCAAGGCCCTGAAAAAGTAACAACTCAACTGAATACTTCCTGCTTTTTAGTAGCGTAAACAAACATACGTAAAGCTAATCATAATTAATTCTATCAAACGGTTTGACACAAATCAGATGGGTATTCTATACTTACCTACACATAAAAACGTCTTGGTTATGTGGACCTAGAAAGCTCCTACTAAGACTTTTCTCAAACCCTTTCTTAGGCCCTATAGATCAGAATAGCACTTCCATCTAATCTATATATATAAAAATGAAACCCGTTTTCCTTGGTCACGGCATCACGCGTGAATGGCTGGACCGATTTCACTAATTCTTTTTTCATAATATACCTTGAAGTACGAGGATGGTTCTTACGGAGAGAAAAAAAAAAAATATGAAAAAGTCTAAAAACAACACTTTTCTATATTCCCATACAAAAGATTCGTAATAATACTTAAAAGTCAATTTGAACTTTAATACCATAACATAAAGTTCAAGTTTTATGGAGGGATTCCGAGAAGGCAAAACAATTGAGTGACGTTGAATCGTGTGTTAGGCGGTACGAAGTTCGCGGGGTCAGCTAGTTCTATTATAAATTTGAATGCTGCAAATGCCTAAAAATCTAAATGACACTGACAGAAATTAAGGTTCAAAAGTAAGACATTAAACTCGTTACAATTGGCCTGACCCACTTGGTTATAAATTACCAAATTCATGAGTTTTTTGTTCAACATTGCTCTCAATCTCAGTTCTCCATAATAATGACGCTGATGTGAATACATAAATGTATTCTAATTAAAATTACGTTAATGTTACGTGAAAATAAACTGAAATAAAGCTGAATAATACAGCATAATAAGAAATGATAATATCTATCTAATTGCGAAGTTTAAATTAACATAAAAGCAACGACTTACCGACCAGATTTAGAAAATTGTTCTTAACTGTTTAGTCCTCAAAAAAACATTAAAAAAAAAAGAATTGATGTATTATATTTATATCAGTTGTCTAGTATAAGCTCTACTTATTTTTGGACTAGATGATGTTGTGTGTTAGACGTACAAAATATGTATTTATTTATTTTTTAACACCATTCACATAAACATATCTATGAATATAACAACAGCATAGAAAGCTGCAGATACAGAGTATTGACACAGATGAATTTTGTGTTCCCATTTATAAGTACGTTTGATCGCATTCGTACCTCTCTTCTTTATCACTACACTAGCTGAACCATGCTAATTTGTCTGCGTCTCCTATTAGCCGTAATGTTATAACAGCTTGAATAAATACGATAATAATAAAAACGTAAGTCAACCTTAAAATATAGACATAATTATAATGTCGCAGACTTTGTGGGGTTCCGTACCATAAGTGTAAAAAGGACCCCAATACTAAGACTCCACTGTCCGTCTGCAATCAGGTAACACGACAATGATGGCTAGACACTTGAAATTTTCATAGATGATGTACTTCTGTTAACGATATAACAAGAAATACTAAAAATGGAATAAATTAAATATTTAAGTGGGGCTCCCATACAACATACGTGTTTTTTTTTTGCCGTTGTTGCATTTGCCGTTTTTGCACAACAGTAATAACGGCAACTGAACTATGTAATACTAAAAGATCTCGACTACAAGATGTTTTTAAATCCGAACAGTACTTCCTGAGATTAATTAGCGAGTATTAATGAGTATAACATTAAAGTGCTATGGATATATTAACTATCATCATTGTATTAATTTCAATTACAGAATGCGAGAAGCTGAGGATCGAACTTATTGGCGTGCGTGGCCTTAGAGGCCTATCTCCAGCAGTCCACTACATGGACTGCGATGGGCTAATGATGCTGATTAAAGGTAATTTTCAAATGCAATTTTCATTTAATGTTAGGTTAATATAAAGAGGTAATTGTTATTATTTAATTTGAACTTGACTGAAGTTTAATCCTTCTTCACCCGATGAATAGAAATGAAACAACTCCCCACTGGTATTCTGCTAAGTCGTAGTAAGATCCCAATCCAGCCCTATCGTTTGTCTCTAGCAGGGCTCTTCCACGCTCCCTACACAGCAAACAACGATAACTCCATCGATAACTATGCCAAAGTTTTTGCACATAAATTCTTATAATACATAACTAACTTTTACTTCCTTCAAAGAGAAATAAGTAATGGGAATGAAACTTGTTCTGCGCTTGACCTCGACAGAGGTAAAGACAACAAGATTGCGTGGGGATTGACGGACACTTTCACCGGAATGGCGTGGCCCAGTCAACATTGCCGTGAATCAAGTAGAGAGCTACCACGTGTTTATTATATGGAATCTTCAACAATACATTTGAAGTAACTAAATGCAAGTTCTATTTTTGCTGTCAATAAGTCCAAAATCGATCAGAGTGGAGAGACCTGTGTTCAGTAATAGACTGCAATAGGCTGATGATGAAGCCCTTACAGGCTGTTTGAAATAGATGTCATTAGAAAGTATCATAACATTTAATGTATGTTTGTAGTATGTATTAATCATAATTATATTTTTTAAGCATGCATTTTTAGGGTCCGTCCGTCCGTCCATCCTCGACTTACCGTCCAAACGGTAAGTGCTAGAAAAATGAAACTTTTCATGAATATGTGTTGTAATTACGTCAAAAAAGTGCTACAATAAAATTATGAATAATATTTTTATTTGGGGTACCTCCCCTACGTGTAAAGTGGGGATGATTTTTTTTCTCGCGGCTACCACATCGTGTGGGGTATCATTAGATAGGTCTTTTAAAAACAATAAGGGGTCTTTACGATAATTTTTTGTTTTAGGTATCCGTTTGCGAGAAATTCCACTTTAAAGGGCACTTTTTTGTAAAAACAGGGAGTCCCCCCCTCTAAAATCTAAGCGGCTGGCTAAAATAATCTGGAAAAATTAGTGATGGTGGTATGGACCACCATCACGAATGAACTTTACGAATAATGAACTTTAAAGGTTTTTCATATATTTTGATTGGTTATTAGAGCTATACCAATTCATAATTAGGTATTAGAACGTTGAGAACGTATACCTACCCTACCCTACCTACACTATAATACCTAATTATGATTTCGAAGTTTTTTTTTATTGTATGATCATGCTTATCTTTTACAGATTAGTCTGATTTCGATAATTCTTGTTTTGTTTGAAGGGGTGTACGTCGAAGTTGGTACCATATAAATGTGCAACTAGAATACCAACCCTAAAGATCGTATAGCAGGGGATGATTGATTGTGTATTCACTGATTGGAATATTTGATCACTTATTACTTTTAAATGAGCACAGAGACCAATTTTGATAATTCTTTTCTATTGGAAAGAGTACACTTTGAGGTTAGTCCCATATAAATTTAGAAAAAAATAACTACCTTAAGGATACGAAAATAGGAAATGATTGATCACTCACTGATTGTTACTTATAATCCCTCGATAGTTTTTTTTTTATTAGAAAGGGTACAGGGTAAGAAATTGTTTGGTTTTTAATTAAAATTTCTAAACGTTGCATTGAATCTTCATCATTACAGACTTTATTACCCGTAGTAAACTAAGCGTCCACTTCTGAAATTACAGTTAATACGGTTAACCCGGGCGAAACCGATGCAGCCGCTAGTACTGTATAAATTAAACCTCTACAGCCATTAACGGTAAATAGTACGGTTTTAAGAACATGAACATGAATATCAAGGTCATCACTATTTGATTGTTAACATACAGAAGTTATGAGTACATTTAATGTTACTAGGTGAACTTGACCAAATATATCATAATTACAAAAGAACAATGTAGGTTACTCATTTTCAGAGTTCTGCAACTTCAAAAAATTTAGTCTTAGAAGCGTGTAAAGTTCAAGGCATACAATAATTCAGTATCAAGTTTCGTGTTACTGCATTGATTATTACCTAATCAAATTACATATAAATGTAGTGCAGTGCAACACGTGCATAAAAAGTTGTGTGACAAGTCAAACTGTTTTATTTCAAAAGAAATGTGATTACACTATTAGGGAAGTAGCGGTGCGGGTGAGTCATAGTTATTTCATTGAAATAAATTTTATGATAATGATGTTTATATTTAATTTAATTAAACCAATACCTTGAAATCGGTTTGTAATGGTGGGTTTTTTATTGGAACAAGAAAATTTTATTCTTGAATTAATGGGTTATTCAAGGAACTGTTTTGACGTGATGCGGGCGACCGCATTCTCTAATCACCAATCAAAGTAAGAATTATTGATAACAATAATATTTGTGTATATTATAGATTTTCCTAATAGATATTCAGACGTTGTAATCCTTTAGCAGCTTCTAGTGATTAACATGTATAAAGTATCAAAGTCAAAGATAATAATTGGTCAGATATTTTTCTTTATTACGTAATTCTTGTCGGAACCCTCATAGTTTCGTTATATCCGTCCGTCCGTCGTCGACATACCGTCCAAGTGGCTAGCGCTAGAAAGATGAAACTTTGTATGGATATGTGTATTTAACACTAAAATCACAAAGAATATTTTTATTTAGGGTACCTCCCCTACATGTAAAGTGGGCGTCTTCCTTATCATGTAGGGACTAGGGTATCTTTTAAAAATATTGAGAGGTTGCTAAGACGATATTTTGATTCAACTTTAAACAGGTTTTTTCATAATGCGTTAGGAACACTCGATCGAAACATCTTTTGTACCATTTATAAAGTAGCATAACATATACACTAACGCGTAAAAATATAGACATACAGTCACATAACATATGATATAATTTATTAAAGTAATTTGTTTTATATGTATAATCCAGCTTATTAAAATATCACTGTTTATTTACGAGACTACAGTAACCATAGATTCTGCGCTACGCAAATAATTATGTAAATTTCATTATCATCAGCATATTACAGTTCACTATCGGACACACGCCTTCCTCGTTCCCTCTTGCTTAGATCGTCACTTCAACTATTGTGGGCTACACTACGTTTGCCGAGAAATGCAACTTTCAGTATTTTTCTCAGTGGCTAGAATCTCCTTAGGAACTGTGACGGAATTCCTAAGGACATTCCATAATTATTTGTAAAAAAAATAGTAAGTTACATAGTAAGTACTATAAATGCAATTATGTAGTATGGTCTTTAAGTATATTGCGTATACTAATTGGTCCACCGAACGTAGTAATCATCACGCTTGACAAGCCAATAAAATGGCAACATCCTCCCTCATTTTCCTACATTCGTTGTACCGCTCAGTACTAGTTTACATTGTTAATTATTGTGGAGGACAATTGACCTATTACTGTTTGCTAATGATTTATCACTTATATTTTTATTTCGAAACAAGCGAATAATGTCTTCTAAGATTATTCTTTATGTAAAAGAAAAACTAACTTGAACTAAGTTTTTTTTTATCAATAAAGATATTATATTAATTCTAGTATGAAATAGCCAAATACTATTTTTACTTTTATATAAACAAACTAATGAATTATTGTTATTGTTACATAGTATAAATATAATGAAGTCGCTTCCTCGGCTTATTCGGTAAAATCTTTTAAACTACTCAACAGACTATAATACAGTTTTCAAAATAGAGTGATTCAAAGCGAAAATTTAACGAAACCGACCTGAGTTGCTACTTACTAATAAGAGAGATGTTACAATTACTTTTGACATATCCTTATCCGTAAGAGTCAACAAAGAGCCTTTATATCTTTCATCATTGAGTAAAGTGGAGCAATCAGTGCACTCCTGCTTCAGAAGGACCTTTATCTATAAATGCAATTTCCGGTTTTAGACTATACAATTTGAAATCAATGAAAATGAGAGCTTGCAAATTCCAATTTCCTAACAAATTACATAAACACAATAAATACAGGTAGACCTAAATTCAACGTCATGGAAAATTTAAGTTACAGTTCCATATTTTTAGAATCATAAAGTTTTATTAAAAAGCTAAATAGTTCTTTAAACTCACTAATCTCAAAAACTACTAGTTCCGATTAATTATTACTTATAGCGTGCAATATTTCATAAATCGAGAAGGCTATATTTGTAAAGCGCTGCAATAGTGACCTAAAGCAAAACTTACCAATAAAAAGCAAATGGTAACTGTTTGGTGGTCTCAGCATGGTATTATTCACTATAACTTTCTCCGACTTGGTCAAGCAATAACGGCAGATGTCTACTGTGCCGAACTCCGAACAATGGTAGCAAAACTCGCAATGGACGCGTGCATAACGCGAGACCTCATACAGCACGACAAATCGTTTTAACTCTACAAGAAGTGCAATTAGAAGCCATTCGTCACCCTCCGTATTCACCAGACCTTGCTCCAATAGACTATCATTTTTTTCGTGATTTGGACAATTTTCTACATTCTTTAAACTCTCGAATCTCAAAAACTAATAGCTAACGCATTAATTATTGCATAGAGCGTTCGATATTTCATAAATCGGGAAGGCTATATTTTTTTTCGTTTTCTAAGCAATTATCGTAACGAGACTACTGGAACTGATGCTTCAAAACGCGTTAATAACTATTTTATATAGCCTTGAATATATTGGATAACTATGAGGTCGTTGCTTAAATATAACCTGTAGCTTAACAGAATCGCAAAACTTTCCAAGTGTCACGTTCCAAAAGTCTGAGTGCTTATGATAATGATAATCTCAGCGCACCCAAAGTAAATATAATCTTTTTAGGTTTTATTTCATCATGGAATCATCAGAAAACAAACTGAATAATCTGAATATTTGTTATGTATGCCTCTTAAGGTCGTGAGAATGATGCACAATTATCTAAACAGGTTGACATGACATGGGTCACCATGCTGCATTGCCTACACTCACAATTAGGATGGTAATCCCTTCTTCCTGGATTGTACTCATTGGTAATTTTTTTAGGCTAAATATAAGAAAAAAATAATAGTTACATCATTGTTTAATGTATAGATGACTAGTTGTGCAATGTCCCATTCAGAAGTTCAGTTTGCGTGATTTAGTAATTGTTAGTCAAACATTTACTTCTGCATAACAGTCAATAAAACAACAAGGTGTGTAGGCATTTGTATTACTTTCCGATAAAGACTGTTTATCCCAAGTGCAATATTTAAATTTAAACAGAAATTGTGTCTAAGTAATGAGCATTTAAAATATAACATTGTTTCTAAATATTTTACAACTTGTTCGTCCTAGAAACTGCCAATCGTAAAGTTTATTCAAGCAACACAAAGAGGTCGCACCGATGCGTTATTTAGAAACCTCAGTCACTCATACAATGCATCGAAATACCACACATAGATACTCAGCATACATATTTCTATTGAACATTTATAAATGTATACATACAATAGATAACTCAAGAAGCAGCGTCATCAAGGCAAACAAACTTTAAAAAGCTGCCGGAGTTTGCCTACAAGCATTAATCTACAAGTCTAATTTACGAATTAAACTCTAGATTGTTATGCTATTAATGTTAATTAATCAACCATCAATCCTTAAATTGACCTCTTTTAGAAAAAGCTGGTCTACTGTAAGTACCAAAAGTCAAGTTTCATTTACAGGTTGTTCAGCTATCTACCTAAATAATTGTAATAACGTATACCTCGTCGAGTATTATTAGTTTAGCATTGGTTTTCAACATTAAGTTACGTATATTCCATAGCACCGGTTGAAATGAACGTAAAATTTTATTTAAATAAATAAATATATAGTTTTGGACATCTGACACAAAACGTCGTCTAATCCCAAATTATGCAGAGCTTGTTCTATGGGTATTAGACAACTGATATAAATATATGTATAATTAATTTTTTTCTGTAAATACAAACATATTATACATAGAAAACATCCCAACTTCGAAACAAATTTGTAGATTATACAAACATTGGATCCGACCCGGGAATTGAACCCGAAACCTTTTGATCGGCAGCCGTATACGTTTACCGTTAGACCAATAAGACAGTCAATTTTTTATAATACATATAAACTCGCTTTTTATTATTTTGATTCACTATTACTATGCATTGGTATTCGTGGCAAAAAACTTTTTTTTTTCGCTATCTTTATAAGATAAACTTTCACTATTTTTTCTATTTTTTTTATGTTAATGGTTGTTTATTTATGTTTTTATAGAAGAGACCAGTTGCTAGCTATATTTTCATATTTTCGTGCTGATTGAATTTACTTATTGTACACATGTACAATTGATAAAAGTTATATTTTTTTTTTGGTCTTTGGACACACTACATCATCTAGTCCCAAACTAAGCAGAGTTATGGGTACTAGACAACTGATATAGACCAGATAAGTAACAAAATTACCTTTTTAAAGTACCTAGATGGGTTTAAGCATTCGATCGCAGCTGTTATCGTAAGATAATAGTCGTAAAGCTTAGTTAGAGGCTTTTGGGCGACTTAAAAACATCCAACGGCAAAATTTACGCAGCCATATCTGTCTTGCCAGTCCCCAATCCGTACTCTGCTCGCGTGGGGAAATATGGCCTTAACCCTCTCTTGCGAGGAGATCCAAGAACAGCAGTGGGACGTTTTAAAATGTGTTTTCAAATTTTCAAGCGTTTTTCTTTCGTAAAAAAAACTTTTAATGCAAACTACTTAAAAATAACATCAGCTATTTCATAAAAGAAATTGAGAATTTTTTTAAGTTTGGTTTTATTAACAGGCACGTGGATATGTTAGATATGTATTTAAAGAATGATCCACCACGCTATTCAGGAAGCATGTAAGGTTGTTATTTTTTTCTGTTAAAATTACAGAAACCAAAAAAAAAAAAAAAAGGTTTTACCCGTGTATCCGCCAGCATGTTTGTCGATTATTGCTGTAAAGATCCTCAAGAATCAGAGAAGATAGACAGTGCTACTTTCTATTTTATAATATTAGTGATTATAAGTTATCACAATCCTTTCTAAAGTCATCAAAGTAAGCATATTATTAAGTAAGTTATTGAAGTTAAATTAGTTGTACTTGTCTTTCCCAAGTTTATATATATATATATATGATATACTAAGGGTCTGGCTATTGTAATTAACAATTAACATGCTCTGGTTCTTATCTTAAAAACTCTTAGGGAAGGGCTGCTGCTTATTGCATGAGGTAAGGCATTCCACATCTAAAGCTGCAATACTAAAAAATAAATATACTTTACTTATATAATATTTTAAATTTCCGCATCCGCATCCGCAAATGTGAGCCTTCGAAAGTGCGTATCCGCGGATGTGAAAAAAATGGTATCCTGTTCTACCTTATAAATATGTATATTTTTTCATTGTCTTGCGCTTTGAATATTTTAACATTCATATTTTTTTTGAAACAAAAAAAAATGTTATTATTATTACATTATTACTGCACGGTGGCCTAGCGGTCGCCAAGCCGCTTCCTACCGCGCCAACTGCCGTGGGTTCAAATCCCACTTGGGATAACAATTTGAGTGATTCACAAATTGTAGATCTAAGTCTGGGTGTTCTTTGTGTCCGTTTCATGTACATTTGTAAAGTCCCTGCGACACAGGAATTTATATTCCTAATGCTCCCGAGTTGTCTTTTTTAGAGAAGAAAAAGAAGACAGTATAGAATTTCCATTATAGAATGAAATATAATATATTTAAAATTGAGATGTTATTATAACTAATCGCTCAGTTTGATATGAACTCTTAAATTGATACTAGTATATTTTTTCAACCATGACATATTGTAATTGTATCTATTCATTAATATTAATACAAAATTTTGCCGTGTGGTGACGGATTAAGAATACAGAGTGTTACCACCCCTATTCATCGCGGGTGTCGTAAAAGGCGATTAAGGGATAAACTACGCAAGACAACATCGATACAAAGAGAAGGAAAACTTGAAATCAACCCTATACCAACCCGTCTGGCCAGCGTGGTATAGTAGGCTAAAACCTCCTTTCTAAGGAGAGGGCTATGTCCAGCAGTGGACTGTTAAAGGCTGTTGATGATGAATACAAAATTTTATATCGTAATGACTACCTCGTTGGTCTAGTGGTTAGCGTATGCGGCTGCCGATCAAGAGGTTCGAGGTTCGATTCCCGTGTCGGACCAAATATTTGTGTAATCTACAAATATTTATCTATCTACAAGTATGTTTATCTGTTTATTTCAGTTGTCTAGTATCCATAATACAAGCTCTTATTCATAATACAAGCTTAGTTTGGAACTAGATGGTGTTGTGTGTAAGATGTCCGAAATATTTATTTTATGCTTGATTCTTTTCTAGGTACTTATTAAGATAAATAAAAAATTAAAAAAATCGTGATACTGATTTTGTATAAAACCATTTGTATTTTTATATAAAAATTTCTAGTTTATTCTTAACACATTCGTAACTCAATATGATTTAAAAACTTTGGGCCGTTATTTGAGGATATACCTAGGTACATACCCGACCTGTAATTCAATCATCCTATCCTAAATTTCTAAAAATAAGTAATCTAAATACAAAAATGATCGCAGAATTATTAAATAATCGAGATTTATCTCATAAACAGAATCAATAGTATAATCAGGAACAACGAATTGCCTTGTATGGTTCTCATTTTGAGCAAGATGAAGCTCACTTAGCAAAAAGTATTTTTTTTTTAAAGGAAATTAAAACACAAAATATGTCCCTATAAAATTTAAGAGATGCCCTCGATTTCCTTGGGATCCCATCATCAGATCCCGATATGGTAACAATGGGACCACTTATCAGCTACGCCCATTCCAATGTAAAAATATTTTTTGAAATCGGTTTATATACGACAAAATTATCGCTGAACATACATAAAAAAGCTTCCGACGAATTGAGAACCTCCGCCTTTTTGAAGTTGGTTAAAATAGATTATGAATAAGATGACACACATATTAAATTACTGTCTTCTCGATGTTTATAAAGCAATAAAATGAACCGACGTTGTCGTTATTTGTAGTTATTTTCAAAAGTTATTTTGAATGTTACCTTAATGCATGTAGTGCCGTAGTAATCACAGTTACTATTATATGTAGAGCGTGTAATTTTGATACTTTTTACATAAATTTGATGTTACTAGTAGCTAGTAAATATAAATAAGATAATTTTATTTATGTTAAAATGTAAACTGAAAGTTAGTTGTAACGGACACAATATCGTGCTTCACCTACGGACTATACAGGGTCTCGTTCTCCAATTAATATATATATATACCTATATATATTAACATAAAGAAATGCAATTATATGTATAATCAGTGCTATTTTTTTATAATAGATTTAAAAGTGACTCAATTAAATTCAAATCTATAACTAACCAAAAAGTTTTATTACAAGTAGGCCTTTTCAGTCACTATCGAAATGTTACATTACTATCGATCTGTACAAGCTCGAATACAAAATATCATTCCTATCGAGAAGAACCGGCAACGAGAAACTCTATTACGTATTTAGTAATAGTATTTGTACTATTGCTAAAATGGTATTTTTCAAAATCAAAGGATTCGATGTCTTCGATTTCTAAATGTTAAAAATGTGGACATCGAAAAACATCGAAACATCGGAAATACCAACTTTTACGTATTTTATAAGGTTTATAGAAATACATTAAATCACTGCTATGAACCAATTGTTTGGAGCTATTGAATCACGTAGCAAAAATAAATAAGTACATCGCTGTATAATAACATAATTAATTGTTTAGAGCAAGGGACTCCATATTTACCCCGTGGTCCACCCAGTTGGATCCTACACTACAAAGTACGGGTCATTGCAACTAATTATTTTTATGAAAAGATTAAAACTAGTAATAAGTAAAGGTACTTACTTCTTATCCAAGATGTATTAATGTTTTTCGGCCAATAACGAACTGATAATACCAGGAACACAACTAGCTAAGTAACGTAAGTATTCAAATGTTAGCTAATAGATCAACGAATGTTAACTGAATAAGTTATGAACATCCACTCAATTATATAGAGTTCATTAAGCAGTAAAATAATTTAAATATACCATGATTGTCATATTACTTATATACTCATTACTGATGCATCTATTAATATAATTACACTTTAATACTCAATTATTAATTAAGATCGTTTATCGATATTAAATACTAATGTGTTTAATTATTTCAAACGATACAAAAAATATTGCACAATTTGATTTGAACTTAATAGCTGACTGTTCTGTTACGTCTCCTAATGTTTAATGCTAAACTTGAAGTGTTTAGTAAAAAAGAGCAATATAAAATATGTACATGAATACTAAGTTCTAGGACGCTATAGCTAGAAAGTGATTAACAGTGAGATGACGAGTGCTTGTGTAGAATGTAAGTTTATAGCATACTTTTTTTTTTTTTTTTTTTTTTTTACGTGTGGAAATCCCCGCGGACCGTCACCCCGTCGGGGGTTACGGCGGGGTGGTGTGTCGGACTCGAACCGACTAAAACCACACGGTGTGACCCTCTCTGCGCCTTTGTATTGGAAGGAGTCCAGGGAGGGGATTTCCTTCTGGACTCAAGTTTATAGCATACTGAGTCAACCCCAAACTAAAATTGAGAGGAAAGTTAGATGATAATTAATTCTACTATCAATTTATGTGGTGGTTTTATGTCAGAGTTTCACAATTATTTGCCGGTAACGTCAGCACTTTAGTAGGAATAAAGTATCAAGTTTCAAAATCACTGTATATAGAGGTGTAGGTTACACACTAATCCCTGCGTTTGCGGTTTAGTCGGTTTCACGTCATTAAACGATTTCAGCTGCAACCTTCAAGAATGGATGCTTCGTTTTTTGAAAGAGAAAGATGTTAAGCAACTCTGTTAATTAAATGTTATTTCAATAAACAGTCAACATGTAATTTTAGGAGGTTCATAAACATTTAAGCCTAATTTCCTTTTTATACTTGAAACAGATTTTTTTACGACCGTTCAAATAAAAAAAATAGATAGATGTAATATTAAATAATATATAATAATTTTCAAGGTTTTTTTTAAGAAATTTCGAATATGTAAATAGTAGTATGATGATAGTAGTTCCGTTAGTAACCAAGTATACTTAGGTGCAAGATTTTCGGGATAATATTAAATAAAGCAAGCAAACTTTACTACTTTTTACATTTTGATTCAATGATACACAAATTAGCGCCAGTAGATGGATGTACATTTCAGCTTATTACGAACCACTGTTTTCCAAAATAGAAATCTATAAAAATTGTATCCATCTCTTTTGGGTATATTTATATTAGTTTTGATTTCACAAGTTCTTTAATTTTTTTAATTATTTTTGATTTTTTAAACAATAAATAACTGAATAAATAAACACATGAATATTATATAAAATTTGCGTTATATTTATTACTTACCGCTGTTTAAATGGTGTAATGAAGATGGTTTTAATCCAGTGAAAATAAAAACACACACTTTTCTGAATGCAGCACTTAGAGAGTGATCATAAGAGTACGACGCGCGGCGCCCGTCACACTGTCTGTCAGTTGAAGCTTTGAGTTGCGCGTGCGCAATGGCCTCTTACTTATAGTTTCAGCCGAACACCGTAACACTTTCCCCACCTATCTTCATCTCTTTATAAATGTAAGAGATACTCAAATTTCTCTTTGGTTTTCGTACTCTTCATTTTTATTGTTCCGTAGCCAAATGGCAAAAAACGGAATCCTTATAGATTCGTCATGTCTGTCTGTCTGTCCGTCCGTATGTCACAGTCACTTTTTTCCGAAACCATAAGAGCTATGCTTTTGAAACTTGGTAAGTAGATTTAATCTGTGAACCGCATTAAGATTTTTAGGTTAAAGTTTCGAAATACGTCACCTGATTCTGGGGTTGTGAGTGGTTGGGGGGAAGGGGGGGGGGAGGTGTCGGAACCCCCCCTCACCATTTTTACCTGCCGGAAATACTTGGTTCCCTTAGAAAAAATTAAAAACAGAAATGGTAAAAATTTCGAAATACGTCGCCATTTTAAGGGGTTGTGAGTTTTCGGGGGGATGGGGGAGGGGTCTGAACCCTCTGAACCCTGCCTCACCATTTTTACCCGCCGAAAATACTTGATTCCCTTTGGAAAAATCAAAAACAGAAATTTGTACAAACATTATTTATACCACTTTATATGCATGTTTTATTGCTTTATGCATTATAGTCGACGGAGCCCCGCTACGCGGGGCTCCTATTTCTGGGTGGTTTAAAAAAAAAAAACCACGATGGGTAAGGCGGCAGCTTCGCTGCGCTACGCTCCCGCCTTACCCATCTAACCTAACCCAATGAAGTCGGATTGTGCCAATATAATTACCTTGGTTAATTAATTACAGTAAAGCAATCCAAACAGAATCCAAGAACGTAGCCAAGTCGTAGAAAAAACACAAATCGATACGGAAGAACACATTCACATAAACTCGAAAGCAAAGGAATGACACATAAATTTGAAATTTGCTGTCAATTAGTGTCAAAATGTTGCGTTTCGTTTCACGTTTTTCATATAATAACTAAAAATTACATTTTAAAAACTGTACTAAAGCATAAAAATACGTTCCGTTTTGCATAATTGCAATTGTATTTAAGAATTTTTGTTTTTTTTTTAAAAATATTTAGACGCAACTCCGGCAGCCAAAATTACTTGGGGGGGATTAAGACTAACTCCCTTAAGCCCCCTACACCACCAAAACCCTCAGATTCAGGTGACGTATTTCGAAACCCAACCCGATTTTTATATAAAAATACAAAAAAAACAATACATTTTGGGGGTTCCCATACTTGGAACTGAAACTCAAAAAAATTTTTTTCATTAAACCCATACGTGTATCTATGGATAGGTGTTCAAAAATGATGTTGAAGTTTCCAAAATCATTTTTTTCTAAACTGAATAGTTTGTGCGAGAGACACTTCCAAAGTGGAAAAATGTGTCCCCCCCCCCTGTAACTTCCAAAATAAGAGAGTGATAAAACTAAAAAAAAATATTTGTTGTACATTATCATGCAAACTACCATACGTCCCCACGCTGGCCGAGTGCGGGTTGGGGACTGGCAAGACACGTTGTTGCTACGTAATCTTGCTGTTGGATGTTTTTAAGCCGCCCGAAGGCCTCCAACTAAGCTTCACGACTGCTATCTTATGATAACAACCGGGACCGACTGCTTAACGTGACCTCCGAATCACGGAAACGCTCATTACATATAATGTCACAAACGGTCACCCATCTAGGTCCGACCGCGCCGTCGTTGCTTACCCTTGGTGATTGTTTCAAATCACCTAAGGCCACTCGGCTATGAGCGCTTCATTTGGACGTATGGCCTTATCCCTCTCTTGAGAGGAGACCTGAGCCCAGCAGTGGGACGTTATGGGTTGTTGATGATGCAAACTACCAACGAAAATTGGTTTGAACGAGATCTAGTAAGTTTTTTTTTTAATACGTCATAAATCGTAAACCGCAATTTACCTTTCATTCAATCAATATACTATTATAAAAACATCTATCAAAGTTACAACGAACTACAAGAACTTTTATATGATGTTACTTGCTGATACGGAACCCTTCATGGGCGAGTCCGACTCGCGCTTGGCCGCTTTTTTTTGTTTTGTTCTGTTAATAGTATTATTACTACTTAGTTATTTTTAAGTAGCACAAATAATTTTTTTGTTATGATAACGTAGTTATCAGTCAATATATGATATATTTCAGAATTTTCAGATATAGGTTTTTTGATTTAAATAAAATTAACCTTAAACTACCAAGGAATTATATCCTTTCTATACAATTTTTGTATTTTATATCAAACATCAGTCATAACATTCATAACTTAAGATGTTTCAAAAAATGAAAAAACTACCTTAATGATAATTTTAAACCGATTATTTCAGTAAAGTATATTCAGTCCCTATGTTTAGCAATTTTAGCATTCGTGGATTACGAGAAGGTCTTTGACTTGAGCGAGATCTTCTTTCTTAGGTCTCTGCAGCGCTGCCAAGTGGACTGGCGACACATCTTCCACGTGTTGAGATACTTCTACAACTATACCCATTATGTTTGTCTAAGCTCAGCATCAGCAACAAGATCCATATCATTAATCGTGAAATAAATAAATCATTTATACGGAACAAGTAGTTTTATAATGTATTATATGTTTTATAATGTATGCAATGAACCCACCAAACTGCAGAACAGTTTATCGGTGGGATTAGCGCTCGTTTATACATACATAAAACAGTTCCTTAAGTTAAAAACTTTAAATAAAATAGTATTTACCTTATTACAGGTACTATGTACAGGGTACAAAGTATTTATTATAAGTATTTTTATCGGGACAGTCATCAGTAGCACAAATATGTTAATTAACCTTTAACTACCGACGTGGGGCCTGTGAGGCCGCGGCAGGTTGACACTTTGTTAGATTTATACCTTCCTCGTGTAGGAGACCTCTGTACTCTTCAGTAGCTGCGAGTTTAGTTGCACCGACGCCATTGAATGTGGTAGAAGTGCCAGCGAACATAATTTTAGTAAGTTATTTCAACTTGAAATTCCGACGCGGCCTCACAGGCCCAACGTCGGTAGTTACGTGACTTTTTTGTTTATGATACGGGCAACGTAAAGTGCCTTGTTACAGAAATCTCATAAGAAAATTGATGTAGCTGGGACGTTAAAAGGTAAACTGAGTTTATCTATACATAATTCACGTCTTTCCAATTTTTTTTTTTTAGTTTTTTTTGGTATATTACATGTATAGAGAATTTTTGTCATAAGTTCAGTCAATGTGTTAAATTATATTATATGTTATATTATATTATTATATGTTATATTATATGATGTGCATATGAAACAAAAGACTGATAGTGTATTTATAACGATTAGTATTGGAGCATACGATTACGCAGAGGAGGGTAGTCACCCTACATTTGTCTCGATAGCTTCGTATGAACTTGGCAAGAATACTCGGTTCTGATATGCCAGATACAGTTCAAGGTTAAGCCAATGAAGAAAAAACAAGAAAAATATGTGCATCTTTTTCACCTATAGCTATATAGAAAATCCATATATCACAGTGCGCTAAGCAAACATGCCATGATTGTGTGTAACTTTGTTCTTGGACATTTTTTTTATTTGAAGCTTTCTAAATGCTGTTTATTATTTTTCTAGTAGATTTAAACCTAAAGTTTATGGAAAAGTACTTTCTGTAGTTACTTAGTGGTGAATTTTTTTTTGAAATCAAAATTTTGTCTGGTAGTCATATTTTAGTTAAAAAACATAGCCAAAGGAGTTAAGGTATATAATTACTAAGTTAAGTAAAGTTGATGATTATTTTTATCTTTTTTTTACCTATAACATCCCAAATTAATAATACAAACTATAATTTGATACTCAGTTTACATATTTTCCACACTATTCAATGTTATAATTGCGGCCTCTCAGGCCCTACGTCGGTACTAGCGTGACAAAAAATCCACGTCGGTAGTTAAAGGTTTATATTATTTTCATTTAATAGAATAACGCTTAAATTTCAAGGAAGATTTGCTAATATCACTGATATTATTCCTTAGCCAACCAATGCGATTGTACAGCATGGAACAAAAGTTCGGTTGAATTTGAATCGGTAACTGCGACGAGCTGAAACGGCAGTGTGGGTTGGAGGGCTACGAAGCGCTAAAGCGGCTAATGGGAATTCAGTACCTTGGCGCGTTTAGTGATAAACAACGTGCGTTCTTTGTACGGGAGTAATATCGCAACAACGATTTTTTTACTCTAGCGCAACGAAAATGAAGTTCTATCAATTCAATTGATTAGAAAGTGGGTACAGAAGTTCGAGGAGACAGTTCAAGAATAAATCAACCACAATCCGGTCGACCTAGAACATCAAGAGATCCCGAAAACGTGGAGAGTGTAAAAGCGTGAAAATTCTGGACTCTCTACTTGGAAGCGGTCTAACGCCATAAATATCTTTGATTCGTATTATTCATAAAGATTTACATTTACATTTTTTTACATCCGTACAAAATTCAAATGTTAAAGGAATTAAAGCCTTAAGGCCGCGCTCACAGGCTTCGTTTTGCAAAACGAAATGTTAGCGAGGTTTACCAGCTTTACCAACTTCTTTCTCAGACGAGGCACACTTCCATCTATAGGCAAATAGGCAAAATTGCAGGTATTGGAGTGACGCTAATCCTAAATCGAAGCATCAAAGACCTCGTCATTCACCCAAGGTTGTATAGGCAGCTTTGTCAGCAAGAGGCATTATTGGTCCATAATTTTTTGAAGATCGCCCAGGAAATGTAACAGTGACTACAGAGCAGTACATTGCCTTGCTACGGAACTATTTTTCACCAGCATTACAGAATTTAGATGGTTTTAATCAACGATCGTGGTTCCAGCAAGATTGGGCACTATTTTCGACGACTCATTAAGTGCTGTTTTCAATTAATTTTTTGTCAAAAAGTGATATCCAAAAGAGGTTTCATTAACTGGCCACCTCGTAGCCCGGACTTATCCCCAATAGACTTCTTTCTTTGAGGATACCCGAAAATATTCGAGAGGAAATGCAAAACATTTCACGAAACACTGGTGAGGCCGTCATTGAAAATTTTATCTCCAAGATTCAGCAGTAACAAAATAGTCAAGGATCACATACGGATGATGTAATTTTTAAAAGTAAAATCCCCATTTGTGTACTTTAATAATAAATAAATAATGGTCCACCCTCTATATTGCTGTTAGTTCTCTTACCGTAATAATTCTTTACTTTGATTTAACGAGCATACGCTCTCTGACCCTCCTTGTTTTGTAGGTAGTTTGTACTTGAACCTTGTACTGATCACTATAAAACTGTTCTAGAACTATTAAATACCTGACACGTGGACTGGGATAATCTTATGTACGAGAAACAGTTGGTTATATTTTTCTTTACATTCATTTTTAGTTTTCCTGTTCACAAGGTACTTCATGAAACGAACCTATCGATGAAACGACTTAATGTTTTAAATGTGCGACCGTACGTACTTAGACCATAGCCCAGTAGTGACTCGGTGAGGGCAATGTAAACTACACGTAAGGTTTTCCTACTAAGTGTTGTTTTCAAATTATAAAGCTTATTTAGTACTGACCTGAGTTTCACACATACACCGTCAACATGAGGTCTCCAATTCATATTGGTGTCCACCTATAAACCCAGGTACTTAAACTTACACACTAATTCCAAATTTAAACAGGTACTCACCGTAAAAAATTAAGTTTACTCACCGTAAATGTGCATCACTTTAGTTTTACTGATATTAAAAATAATGCCATTATCATTAGTCCACTTTATGATATTATCAAAATCTGGCTGTATCACCGACCTGGCTTCCTGTATATTTTTAGAGGAATAAATTAAACAGTTTTATTTGAATAATGGGGAATTCAATTCGGTACTATACTATTTTTATACAGAAACATCCGACCAGGCC
This sequence comes from Phragmatobia fuliginosa, assembly GCA_932526445.1. Taxonomy (NCBI): domain Eukaryota; kingdom Metazoa; phylum Arthropoda; class Insecta; order Lepidoptera; family Erebidae; genus Phragmatobia; species Phragmatobia fuliginosa. Next base: position 3,871,244 of record OW052064.1, on the reverse strand, counting down.
GCCATGGTATGGGTCACCATGCTGCATTGCTTACCCTCACAATGCAGATAATGACCTCTACTCCTGGATTCTACTCATGCTTTCCGTCAGGAGGTCCTTGATAGACTTAAATATATAAAACAAAAATGTTTATTTTATGAAGACCCCAAGAGAATAATCATAACTTTTAACCACTCAATTGAACCGTTGTGACTTTATTTATTACATTTTTTATACTGAAATTCTAAATATTGTAAAGATCGTTAAAGTATTGGTTATAAATTTTAAAATAATTCAGGTTTTTAAATAATGACCACATATTAATCAAACTTCATTAATTTGTGATTACTTTCATAATTTCCTGAAGATCATTAATATACTTACAGTTACAAATTTTATTTAGTAAAAATTGTTCCTCTTCAAACGTTCTAAGAAAAGTTGGCGACAGAATATGCCATCTTTTTAACTTACTATACTATTTTTAAGATAAACAAATTAGTTCCTGTATAACACCGTGATACTGGCACTATGAGCGGCAGACGATATAACGTGTGGGCAGCTAGTAGTGCATAATACCAAGAAGCGGGTTTCATCATCATCAACAGCCTTTAACAGTCCACTGCTGGACATAGGCCTCTCCTTTGAAAGGAGGTTTTGGCCAACTATACCACGCTGGCCAGACGGGTTGGTAAAGGCTTTGCTTCCAGTTTTCCTTCTCTTGGCAGTTATGTTAGCTGCTTATTTCGTTGCTTTAATCGCCTCTTACGACACCCATGGAATGAATAGGGGTGGTGACACTTTGTATTCTTAATCCGTCACCACACGTACAAGAAGCGGGTTTGATAGAGAAAAAAATATTATTGAAAAAATTTGATAGCACCTCCATTACACATTTTCTTCACTGAATTATGAAATTAGTCTTATTAGGTGACAGATCATTAAATGACTGAACGGCGTACAGTGAGGACACTTATATGGTACGCCGTTATATGGTATGGTATGTGACTCCCAATCGAGAGGTCTCTGGTTCGATACCTTGCTTGTACCACAAGTGTTGTTGTTCTAGTTTTTAGGGTTCCGTAGCCAAATGTCAAAAAACGGAACCCTTATACATTCGTCATGTCTGTCTGTCTGTCCGTCCGTATGTCACAGCCACTTTTTTCCGAAACCATAAGAACTATACTTTTGAAACTTGGTAGGTAGATGTAATCTGTAAACCGCATTAAGATTTTCACATAAAAATAGAAAAATAACAATACATTTGGTTGTCCCCATACTTGGAACTGAAACTCAAAAAAAATTATTTTCATCAAACCCATACGTGTGGGATATCTATAGATAGGTGTTCAAAAATGATATTGAAGTTTCTATATAATATTTTTTTTTTCCAAACTGAATAGTTTGCGCGAGAGACACTTCCAAAGTGGAAAAAAGTGTTTCCCCCTGTAACTTCTAAAATAAGAAAGTGATAAAACTAAATAAAATATATGTTGTACATTACTATGCAAACTACCAACGAAAATTGGTTTGAATGAAATCTAGTAAGTAGTTTTTTTTAATACGTCATAAATTATTTTACGTGTTTTACTGAATTTTACGTGTAAACATAGCGCGTAAACGATTAAAAATTAATAAGAGCTCAAAAAAAAACATTTTGTCAATAAGTATTATTGATGCTCCACTCTTTTGGTTGTAGTATGATGATAAATTGCCTATGGGCTATCTAATAACTAAATTAATTTTAAAATCTGATTAGAGCTATCAAATCAGAATAGAGATTAGAGCGTTCAACCAAACAAACTTTATAATATAACTAGCTTTAGCCAGCGGCTCCGCCCGCGACTATGTCGGTTATCGCAGTAAAGAGTAGCCTATGTCCTTTCTCAGGTTCTAAAATATTTGAGTACCAAAATTCATCAAAATCGGTTAAGCGGTTTAGGCGTGAAAACGTATCAGACAGACAGACAGAGTTACTTTCGCATTTATAATATTAGTAGGGATAATAAAACTGCACGGTTGGCCTAGTGACTTAAGCGGTCGCGACGCCGTTTCCTACTGCGCCAGTGTCGTGGGTTCAAATCCCACGTAGGATAACACTTTGTGTGATTCACAATTTGTTGTTCTGAGTCTGGGTGTTTATTGAGTCCGTTTCATGTATGTTCGTAAAGTCTCCCGCGACACAGGAATTTATATTCCTAATGCGGGAGAATAAAAAAAAATGGTAAAGATGAGTGCTATCTAAGGTTTACGATATTTACTAGGTCAAGCAAGCCTTTGCAATAGCCATCGAATTATAATTAAATAATAATATTATTATGACAAAAAGATTCAAGGCCGAGTGTTGAATAAGATTAAGGGACTGTGATCTGTTAAGTGATTGTGTTTTCACAGAAATAAAAAATAAAAGTATAACAATTACAGTCCGTGTGGTGACGGATTAAGAATACAGAGTGTCACCACTCCTATTCATTCCGCGGGTGTCGTAAAAGGCGACTAAGGGATAAACTACGCAAGGCAACATCGATGCAAAGAGAAGGTAAACTTGAAACCAACCCTATACCAACCCGTCTGGCTAGCGCGGTATAGTAGGCCAAAACCTCCTTCTAAGGAGAGGCCTATGTCCAGCAGTGGACTGTTAAAGGCTGTTGATGATGATGATTGATGAAAAATTACAGAACTTTGACTTTTGGCTTTAAGTTAGAGTTTTTAATGCACCAGAATCGTATTAACACTTAATCCGTCTCCTCCCCAGGAGCCTTCTTATGTAGGTAGCCGCTTAATATGGATTACCCAGGCGTCCAGGTGAAACGCCTTTTTTAAATTTCTTTGTTATCTATAATCTCAAAATATTCTGATTATTCTGATAACAGAAATCGTTGCGTTGCGTTGAACTCATCTTTCATTGTCGAGTTTTTCTCTCCGACGATGTCTCCAACACCTGTACGACGGCAGGGGAGAGGCCAGCCATTGACCAATTTTTGACAACTGGTATAACCCAATTACTCTATAGAGATACACATAGATGACATCTTTCTTGCATGTCACCATCCTGAAGAATCTATCAGGCATATTGATGTGAAATATCTATAGGCGCACGTAAAATAGAATTCTGGCCTGGCGACGCCTGGCGACGCGTCGCCACGGCACGCTATACGATGGTATATATATACAGTCTATATGCAGTAGTGTGTACGGTGTGGCGTACACACTACTGCGTGCCATTAGCAAGTCGAAAACAAACAAAAATAAAAAATGAGAGCCGTCACGGGACGCCTTGCAGATGTGAAACATCGCCATTATTTTGTAAAAGTAATATGCAGAAAAGAACATATTGTAATAGGAACTAAATATGTCATAATGATAAAATAAAATATTACTAATTATTAAAATAGTAGTCTATATATACCATCGTATAGCGTGCCGTGGCGACGCGTCGCCAGGCCAACGCGTCGCCAGGCCAGAAATCTGTTTTACGTGCGGCTATAGATGTTTCACATCAAAACCCATTACGTGCTATAGTTATGACAGGCTATCTATACTCTGTCTATTCCTTTATTATCTTTTTGACAGTTATACAAATTTCGAAATTAGTGACGCCCTCACACGTCACCGATTCGATTTGAAATCAAAATCAATCTATATAATATTCTTTACGTCAGTATTGTAAATAAATAAAATGTGCACTATTATGATATATAATTGGCCCAGAACAAAGAAAACTTCCTAATACAGTCACTTGAAGGTCCATTTAGTAAGTATTATGCGATTTTTCAAATGTATTTTCTCATAACTCTGGATTTAAACGTTATTATTAACCACGCGTTTCAAAGTTAAATTTTACTAACACGTGCAAAGTTACATAGTTTTAAGACAGTGGTCCAAAAATAAATTAATTAATGCACAGAGTTATTCTTCTTTATTCTAAGTTTAAACTATAATTCCAAAATTTCGGCTTAATTCCTTGCAAATAATTAATCTTGAAGTCATACTATTTTAATTTCCTTCTTATTTTATTATATTTACAGAAACAATACTTACATGAAGTCAAATTATTTTGATCATAATAATATGATAGATTATTTTAATCGATTTATCGTATTTCAAGAACTGTTCTACATGTTGTTTTTAGTTATGCACACTGCCCACTTCCCTACCCGTCTATAAAGTACGACATTACTGTAGTACATTATTACGAAAAACAATTGACAAAGTATAAGTACGCATATATATTTGTTCCTCCTCTTCAAATAATTACTATATTTTAGTTATATATTTTTTTTAATTTATATTAAAAAATGTAATTTATATCAAAATAACATAAATAAAGAGAATAATAATATTATTTGCAAAAAATATGGTTAACGTTCCGTATCTTAAATACCGGTCGTGGCCACGGGTAGATTGAGTGTAACCCGTTAAAATATGACTATGTGTGAAACTCGTCTAAAAACCAGCTTTATGCCTATTGCTTTAAATATCATCATCAACAGCCTTTAACAGTCCACTGCTGGACATAGGCCTCTCCTTTGAAAGGAAGTTTTGGCCTACTATACCACGCTGGCCAGACGGGTTGGTAAAGGGTTTGTTTCAAGTTTTCCTTCTCTTGGCAGGATGTTAGCTGCTTATTTTGTTCCTTTAGTCGCCTCTTACGACACCCATGGAATGAATAGGGGTGGTGACACTTTGTATTCTTAATCCGTCACCACACGGACAATTTTAAATATAAATATAATATAATAAACAGTATTTAGATAACATTCAAAATCATCAGCCTATCGCAGTTCATAGTTGGTCATAGGCCTCACAAATTGCATGCCACTTAGTTCCATCCCCGGCTACTCGAATCCAGCACCTGCCAGTCGTCTTGCGCAAATCATCACTCCACCGCCTGTGGACTTCCTATACTACGTTTGCCGACGAGACGAGACGTGGTCTCCACTCACAAATCTGTTAATCCCAACGGTTGTCATAAAAATACCCTTTTTAAATACTGATTTAATTTCTTTCTTGCATACTGATGCAAGTAGACGTATGTACCTAATATTAAATTATGAGCTTTTAACTAAATTCAAATAATATCTGGAAGTACTCGACCGATTTTACGGGACTTTCACTATTAGGAAGCAGATGATACAAGAAGTAACTTAGACTAAAGCTGGAAACACACTATTGGACAGCCGCGACTTATAAGCGTGCACAGTCTCGTCAGTCGGTCTTCGGTCAGTCCACGACTTAGTTCCGATAGTTTGCACAGCTCAGTGTATGTTCATAGTCTAGATCACGGCTGTCAGCCGCGTCCGTCAGCCGCGTACGCTAATGTGTCTCCAGCTTTACTTCTTAAATACCGCGGGACTCGGCTAGTATCGTGTATAATCTATACTATATAATATTATAAAGCTGCAGAGTTTGTTTGTTTGTTTGTTTGAACGCGCTAATCTCTGGAACTACTGGTCCGATTTGAATGATTCTTTCAGTGTTGGGTAGTCCATTTATCGAGGAAGGCTATGAGCCATTTTTTTTTTAAATTAGGGATCCGTAATAAAATTGCTATTTTGTAACCCAAGGTGTAAAATCCAAAACCTATTTTTTTTCACGGAATCGAGAAAAACGCGGGTAAAACCGCGGGGCACGGCTAGTTAGGAGAATAAAACCACATAAAATTATATTGATAACTAATTTGCTTTTAAAAATATGTAGGAAACACAAGTATATTACAATATTCACTACACTAAAACATTTCTGAAGACTGACAGTAGTACTTCTATAAATAAATAATAAAAAATATTTCGGACTTTTACACACAACGTCATCTAGTCCCAAACTAAGCAGAGCTTGTATTATGGGTACTAAACAACTGATATAAATACATAAACATACTCTTATTTATAAATACATACATATTATACATAGAAAAACACCGAGACTCCGAAACAAATATTTATGGATCATACAAATATTCGGTCTGACCCGGGAATCGAACCCGAGACCTCTTGATCAGCAGCCGCATACGCTAACCATTAGACCAACTAGGCAGTCGATAAAGTCGATAAAGATTTGATTGACAGTAATAAAAAGGTAAACTATAATTGATAGTCAAAATTTGTATCATTTTGAATAAGTTTATCATTAAAGTGTTTTGAGGTTTTCCTTATATGAAGGTCTTATATCGAGATCGTTACACAGGCCATCACAAGGTTTATTTTGTTGTTTACAAAAGTTAGGTATAATTTAAAGGTATCTGTTTGCATATGCGTATAGGGGAAAGTGACTTATATTGAATCAGCGCTTTAGTTGTACCACTTACTGTTGTACCACTGTATTTATATGTGTCGTTATGCCCAAATAAAGATTTTCTTACTAGGGCCCTCTCTAAATATTTAGTTAAACTATTTTTTATTAGAGTCTACCAATAGGGATGACCTGATTTTGACAGCTCATAGCGGTAATATTTGATGATGGATTTTTGACGTCTTTTGAAATCTGTGTTCGTCGTTAATTTCGAGAAATGGACCGATCAGTTGGCGACCAAGATCATGTGATTTAACACCTTTAGACTATTTGCTTTGGGGTTACGTCAAATCTAAAGTGTACAACAATAATCCAGCTACAATTCATGACCTAAAACCAACATTCGACGAGCCTTAGCCGACATACCGGCCGAAATGGTGCATCGCGTCATCGAAAATTGGCGTGAGCGGGTGACCGTCTGCAAAGGGCCGCGGCGCTCATTTGGCCGATCTATAATTAAGGGCCACCGCAGACTAGCTACTTTTAGCATCGGCGATCGGCGATTTGGCGACTGCATCGATGCTGCATCGCGTTTTAGCGACTTCCTGCGTTTGATCGCGGTATCATAAACGAGCGTTTTAGCGACTGGTCAGATGCCAAATCGATGCTACCGGTATCCGAATGTGTGCGGAGAGTAGCGTTCAGCTGCTGTGTCGCGCTTCTAAAAAGCGACTCAATCTCCGCGTTTGGCGTTTTTAAGTGTGCGGTGTAGAGCGTTCGGTCGCCGTATTTAGCTTCTAAAAAGCGACTAGTTGCCGATCGCCGATGCTAAAAGTAGCTAGTCTGCGGTGGCCCTTAAAACATAACTGGCATAAAATGATTTATCAAATAAATCAATCGGATGCATTTTTCATAAAAAAATGTGTGTTTTATTCAATTTTTAAACCAGGACATTCTTATTGGTAGACCCCATATATCCATATATACTTACTACCCTACCTACCTACCATACTACTAAAGCAAATTATTTTTGATACTACTAATATCTTAATAATATCAAAAATCTAAAAACTATAAACTAATTATATCGAATAACTGTCTAACACGCTCATCATTACAGTTAAAATATAACACTTTTAGTTTATAACAAAACAGAATTCAAAAACACGTACCACTAACGGAGTAATAGTTATTTTTTGTGTGTTAAAAAAGTACCAGTAATTAATGAGTATTTCAAAGTTAATTTGTTATTCTAATATTTTTCCTCTTAATAAGAAGTCATTGACATAGATATGTGTGCTAAAAATAAAACTGAATCAAACACACAGGGCTTCCACCAATTGACAGCCTTGGAATGTTTTCGATTTTTTAATATATTCATTGTGAATTTAATGTGTAATGTTTAGCTTTTACGTTCTCACGTATTATTTGTTTATATGCCTGGAAATATTATTTCTTAGTAATTATTCAGTAGGTACTTTACACATATTTATTTTTTTGGGAAAATACGCCCCTCGTGCGTCATACTCCGATGTCCATGTAGATATTTTAGGGTTAACATTGACTTTTATGGAATCGTTAGTACGAACGCATAAAAACATAATTAATTAAAGCATCGGGCATTCTGGCTTAATACTGGTTATAAAGAAATTAAAAGTTTAGACTTGATGTATGAATAACAAATATAATGTAATATGCATAATAATTATTAATAGGTAATTCTATACTAATATAATTTAACCTTCATCACTAAAGACACAAACTTGAAATTTTTGACATCTATGCTTCATTATGCTGTAAGTACAGGCATCTATTAAGAAGGATTTCACGTGGACGAAACCGTTAAACTTGACTTGGTAGAGGCCCACAGGTCATGTGAGGAGCTAGTATGAAATAAATATTTTTTCGGAAAAATGACACAACGTCATCCAGTCCGAAACTAAGCAAAGCTTGTACTAAGGGTACTAGATAACTGGTATAAATACATATAAACTTTTTTATGTAAATACATACAGTTTAAACATAGAAAACACCCAAACTCCGAAACAAATATTTGCAGATCATACTATTACAAACATTTGATCCGACCCGGGAATCGAACCCGAGACCTCTTGATCAGCAGCCGTATACGATAACCACTAGACCAACAAGGCAGTCAACCACGTAAAGAAAAACATAAAACCACCTAAACCTATGAATGCTTCAGAGGTTTTGAAATTCTTAGTAACTATTAGATGGATACCTTATATATATTAATTGATTTGGGAAAAACGAACGTTGTGCGTCATATTCCGGTGTCCATGCATACATTTCCGAATACTACGAATTGCTGTCAGATTCAAATGACCTCGTAATGTAGTTTGTGCTAATAAATATATGACTATAGTTCGTGGCCTAAATGATTTAATACTCATAATTAAGTACGTCATACATGTTTCACTGTTTTTGTTTTGATATGTACCTTTAAATCCCCGTGCGGAGCCAGGGCGGGCGGCTAGTAGTTATGATAGTGTAGCATGAAATTATATAACAGGTATAATTAATAGAAATAACCATCACTTGAAAAGGCTAAGAGATCTTGGAAAATATAGAAGAACAACATAATGATATGATTGATTTTCATAATAGCGCCTAAGCACGGTAACAGATGATATCTGCTTTATGGTGATCGCACACCTATCCGCGCCGAACGCGCCGAACGAACCGAAGTCAAGGAGGCCTTGCACACTCATCCGCAGCGGAAGAATCGACCGCGCCGAAAGCATCGACCGCGTCGAAGAAATCATTTCAAGAAATAGTACTCATGCGTTGCTCTGTCATACGCAACTGATAGTATGTGGGCGCATCGATCGAGGCGACCGCATCTCCGCGCCGAATTTTATGACGTCATCCGAATTCGTCTACGATTTCTGGGGTTCTTCCAGATGCGAACGATTCGACGCGGATAAGTGTGCGAGGTTTCATGAGATTTCATCTCATTTCATTATAAAGAATTCTAAAATTCGTTTCGTTCGGCTCGTTCGACGCGTTCGCCTCTGATAAGTGCGCGATTACCATTAATGTCATAATTAACCTTACTAATATTAATATTATAAATGCGAAAGTAACTCTGTCTGTCTGTTACGCTTTCACGCCTGAAAGACTGAACCGATTTTGATGAAATTTGGTACGAAGATAGAACTGAACTTGGGAAAGGACATAGGCTACTTTTTAACGCGATAGCCGACATACACGCGGGCGGAGCCGCGGGCGAAAGCTAGTTAATAAATATAAGAATAATAACTAGACCATTTTTATAAGATGACTTTATAAATATTTTATAAAATATATTTAATATACTATTGCATCTTAAGTTCTTAAGATATGCCATGCTTTTTTTTTAAGCTTACCAAAGTGACTCTACTCTGCCTGATGGAAAGCATGAGTTGAATTAAGGATTAGGGGTCACCATCCTCATTGTGAGGAAGGGCAATGCAGCACGGTGATCCATTATTATTACTTATATATATATATCACTAGGTTTTGCCCATGGCTCCACCCGCATTTTGGTCCGTCATGACGGTAAATAGTAGCCTATGTGTTATTCCAACATCCAAAATCCATTCAGTAGTTTTTCCTGAAAGAGCAAAAAAACATACATAAAAAAATAATAAAATAACTAAAAAGGTTTTTATTGTTTCTCATACATTGTCATTACTCTACAAAAATTGAGACAAGCCTCCAGTAAGTTATTTGAAATACCCAGCTCTATTTGTTTCTTCTTTTCGTAATATATAGTTACATAATGATGAGACCATAATGTTCGTATTAAACAGTTTACAATATTGTAACTCTTAGGTGAATACTGTATTTTGCTTTTATAATATTAGTATATATTAAACTAATAAGGGTAGTAATGCTATATAAAATAACCACGTGATATTGCTGCGGATGTTCCTAATTAAGGTTTAACATATATTTTTATGGAATAGTAAGTAATGTATATTTAGATACATAATACAAACATAGAAACATAATTAATTAATTATTATTATAATTATGGTCCTAAAGTAAGCTGAGCTTATACTATGGATACTAGAAAACTGATATAAATCATCATCATCATCATCAGCCTATCGCAGTATAATGCTGGACATAGGCTTCTCCAATTGCACGCCACTTAGTTCGATCCTCGGCTACTCGCATCCAGCCCCGTCTTGAGCAAATCATCATTCCACCTGGCCTGATGTAAATACATAAACATTTTTTGTTCTAAATACGTGCATATTGTACATAGCAAACATCCAAACAATAATTAAGCAAAGCATTTAGCTTATTACTAGCTTAGGACAAAACTCCAAAAACATATTGGCATATAGTTTATAGGTACTCTCAATCGTCGCACTTGCAGGAACTTGTTAAAATACATTATTAAAATTAAACTCCAAAGTTAACTTTGAGTTACCGTTGATAATGCTTTGAGGCAGAACCGGTCGGGTAAAAGTTTTATGTAAATTAAATAGTGGAACAGAAGTACAAGTGAGTTTAAATTTTAACTTGCGTAAATATTAAATTGCATAGAGTGCTGGTGAACCTCTGGCAAACATTATTATGTAGCTAGTTAGCACCAGTTCAGAGTGCAGTTGAACTTCGAATATTGTTCCTAAGAAGCCTTATTGCCACATCGTGATGTGTATGGACATCATATTATAGAATTGCAGTACAGTAATTTGAGAATTGTTTCATTTCAAAGTGGATTCAGTGGAGTGTAGTATTTATAAGATGGCTATTTTTTTTTGTAAATACATACACATTATACATAGAAAACACCCAGACTTCAAAACAAATACTAGTGGACCACACACAAATCCTATCCTATCCGGGAATCAACCCGAGACCTCTTGATCAGCAGCCGCATACGCTAACTTGGCTAACTACCAACAAGGCAGTCAAAATACTCTGAATTTTTGGTTTTTATTTCGAATTAGACGTGATGTTTACTTTTAATTTTTGTTACCTTATAACTGCTGGTCTTCATTTGAATATAAATCTTAAGAGGCTGAAAACCAAAATAGAAGTAAATAAAGATCGTTTTGTATAAAAACCTATCGCTCATATCATTACCAAAATCAATGTCTTTATAATTGAACATATTCCTCACATAGTGCTTATTTCCAAAACACGATTTGAAAATCTTCACTCGATAAAAAAAATAATCAAAGTAGCCTCTGAAAATAGTTGAATTTTGACTTTACACAGTTGTGCTTCAAGTAATGTAAATGAAATTAAGTAAAATTGTGTATCATAAATATGTAACTGAAGGAAATGGCTAACTTTTATTTTTTTAAAAATTGCAACTTTTACAAAAAATAACGAATTTTGTGGTTTGGCACTTACGCCCTTCTATTTCAAGCGCTTTTTCTCTGTCACTCCTATGGAGAACGACAGTGAGCGCTGAGGCGCGCTGCTAAACGGACCTATGTCGCTCGACTCGCGTGCTATATTTAGCTGATAAATCTAAAAAACTTTATTAAAAAACAAAATCATATTATGATCAAGGCTATAAGGTAAGAATAATTTATTTTATTAATAAACTTATAATTTGATTGACATGTAAGATTATTTAACTAGATATCCTTACAAAGACGTAATGTAGTTTCATAACCCTAAAAACTGTCGACTGTGTAGTGGAACAAGCTTAAGCTAGAGACACATTATCGGAAGCGGCTAATGGACGCGGCTGATAGCCGTGATCTAGAGTATGAACATACACTGAGCTGTGCAAACTATCGGACGTAAGTCGTGGACAGACTGACCTTGAGCGTTCGGACGTCCGACAGAAATCTGGCACAAGACCGACTTACGAGACTGTGCACACTTATTTTTCCACTAAAATCAATTTATTATCATAAATATGTATATTACTGAGTCAATATTTTAATACATTGAATAAAAATATATTACCAAGGCACACTATTAGTGTTTTAATAAAATAATGTACAATTTACAGTCGCGGCTGTTAGCCCGAAAATGTGTTTCCAGCTTTAGTCTTGAAGAACGTAACGTACATAGACTTACAAAAGTCGTAGACTCTGCCGTTTTAGTTACACAATGTATCATATGATGGCCTTATTTTATGCATAGTCATTTTTGATAGTGTATCTAACCGCATAATATTATCATAATAACAAAGAAAAATTATTATTAAAGATATTAAATTAAAAAAGTTAATCACAGGTTGCAAAATGTGGAATTCGCACAAAACGTTCAATGTTCTGAAGTTCCAAGGTAAGAACAGTATAAAATACTGCACGTCCTGAAGTGTCACTCAAATCTAACTAACATTTCATGGACTATTTATTTACAGCAAAAGAACACTATTGGAAAATAGCTCTGAAGGAGATGGACCGCAGAATGTAGTATTGCATCATACACGAATCACATTCTCGCTGAGCTCTGACGGTATCGTCGCGTTCAGAATAGTTTCATATTATATACTATGACTGTATTGTTTGGCAATAATATTGTTAGAATGTATGTTGGTAAAAAGACAGTGTATATTGTTTTGTAAACTTGGATTAATATTAAATAAAAAAATACTACATAAATAAAAAATAATTAAATTGCTTAAGTAAATGACTTTTTTTATCATACCATTACGATAGCATTTTTATTTTGCCCTATCTAAAATATTCTAAGGCCCTGTGTTAAAAGCAGAGTGCAAAAAAGACGAATATTGGTTCTCGGAGACTGTGGTAGTACCGATAACGAACCGCGTCTCAAACGCAGCGCTGGTTTATCGAACAAAAAGGGGCGTATCCATTGCTCAAGGTCATTGGCTGCACTCAGCGTCTTAATAACAATAAATAACGACACGTGAATCTCATTCAAGTATTAGTTATAATACATTAGATATAAATAAATTTCAAATGTTTCTTCAGGCATTCAGACTGCATAAATGAATTATGTACTTATTTAATAATAGTAGGTACATACATACTTCTAAGAACGCAAATACTGTGGACAAGTGAACATAGCAGAAACGTGTCAGTTATTAATAATTTACAAACAATTAAGCCTTGTTATAAATGTTGCATGTCTTTAATGTGTTTTTGTTCAGATAATTAGTTTTAATTAATCTAGTTACAATAGAGTTTCTAGTGATACAGATTGGAAAATGATAAAAACATTTTAGTAGAAGGGATAGAATAACTTGATGTATTTAATATTATTAGTGCTGATAACAAACATTCTAAAGGTTTCCAAATCATATTAGTAAAATCAGAAGTACTTAATAACAACTAAACACACACAGTAATAGAACACTATCAGGAATACATGAAGTTCAGGGATTCAGTAGTTCCTATATATGTAGCCGCATGCTGTTAGGGTTTGAAGTAAAACATTGATTACTAAGATTTGTATCAGTTTAAACATTATTACAATATAATAAGGAGCTAATACAAAAATACGGTCCATAAAATGGTTGGTTATAATTGGTGGGTACCAATGGGAAATAATTCACACCTTATCATATGAATTATTTTCTCCAAATTACCGTGGTGTTTTCAATATTTCAAACTGTCTAGGTTGACTATAATTCATAATACTATAACGATTTAAGAACGGAACTGAATGTTGTCGAGTGTTCAGCTCTGATGTCAGAGCCGTTCCTTTAGAAACAAAATTGGTGTGCATCGAGCTTCGTGACCCGTTGCTGAATCTTGCTGCATATAGATCATGGTGTTGTTATGAGGCAGAAACCTTTTTTTGCTTTTTATTAAAAATTATATCTTCATATTGTATTCACCGGGCCGATGTATAAATGTCTTTTTAGTAATATATGGCTTTGTCACTTTCTAGGCTTCCGTAGCTCATGACTTGGAACCCTTACAGATTCCATCTATCCATCCGTCCTCGACCTACCGTCCAAACGGTAAGTGCCAAAATCTGAAACTTTTCATTATCACGTCGAGTCACGTCACTACACTTCGAGTAACGTTAAAGTGCTACAATATAATTTTAACAAAAAGGAACCGACTTCAATGAAAAACTATGCCGAGTACCCAAATCGCGACAATTGTGCCTATAATATTTGAAGAGTTCTCTCGATTTCCTTGGGATCCCATCATCAAATCCCGATATGGGACCACCTGTAAGCTACGCCTATTTCAATGCAAAAAGAATTTTTGAAATCGGTTCATAAACGACGAAATTATCGCTGAACATACATAAAAAAAAAAGATTCCGACGAATTGAGAACCTCCTCCTTTTTTTGAAGTCAGTTAAAAATTATGAAATATGATTTCGGTTAAGGTATCTATCTCCCTTACAAGTAGCGTGGGGATGATTTTTTTTCTTTTTTTAAAAACATTTAAAGTTTGCTAAGACAATTTTTGTAGAGGTATCTGTTTGTTTTGTGGGCGTCCCCCCTAAAAGTTAAAAGGCTGTCTCCAAAAATGGAAAGAAAATTGTGGTGGCAGTTTAGGAGTTATAGCTGCCTAACTTGTGAAATACGCTTACTTGGAAATAACATTTTAATAACGTTTTTTGGAAACAACAATTACAAAAATAACGAAATATCTATTGGATATCACCTGGCATTGTATATGACTACGGAACCCTATTCTATGCGTGGCCTGACACGCACTTGCCCGATTCAAATCAAATCAAACCGTTTTTATTTGAAATTGATCAATACAACAGCACTTTTGAAACGTCAAGTAGTCAGTCAGTACTCAATCGTGAACGTAATAGTAAGAAGAACAGACAAGAAACTCCAATGACACTCTTTTCCTACATTTTTTAATACTAACATCCTACACAACCATCACTGAAATTGGGTAAGGCCTACATTGTAGTTAGCTAATTGTCAAGCTTCTACCGTGATTTGAGTATAAATTCGGTCATTCTGATTGTCAAAATATTATAAAATCTATAAAATTAAAAAAGCTTTTTCTTCGAAAGGTTTTGGTTAAAGCCTACTATAACTTAAAGACCAGACGGGTTGATAAGTATAGAGTTTGTTTAAGTATTACTTCTTTTTGTCGTATTTTTATCTTGCTTAGTTCCTTCCCTTTGTCGCATCGCATCACACCCATGGGATGAATAGAGGTGATGACACTCTTTATTCTGTAATTCTGTTATAATAACACATGATTAAAATTGTCAATTACCATCACCTTCTCACTTCACTTAATGTATATTTTTGCATAAATGTTTGTTTTAACTTTACTCGTTTGTGTGTTCAGGAAATCGAGTCTTCTTGACCTCACTGTAGGTAAACGTTATATATCAGGAACAAACAAGAGATAATGTTCGTCATTCCTGCGTCTATACGACAGTTTTCAGAAAATGTTGTTTATGTTTGTACAGTATGACATAAGTCTGAGTTTAACAGAATCACAGCAAAATAGCTACATACATATAGAGATAATTAGTTTGCAAAATGCTGTATTTGCAAAAGATTAATTTAAAAGAATTTAGTCAATCTCACACTGAAATAATTCCAAGTTTGCAATTAGCAACCAAGATAAGTTAAATGTTCAATGATTTGGCTACATCAATTTGGCTAATTTTGATCCAAAATTATTTCTGGAAGTTTAAAAGGGCGTGGAATCTTGAAAATAATAATGATAATTCCAGTTCTACTCAAATAATGAAGTAAGCTGTTTTTCTTATCAAACTGCAAGTGCTTTTTTCGCGCGTTTTCATGGACGCTCTCCTTAACTAACAACAATTTAGAGCCGCCAAAAGTGCTTGGCAGTGATACAAAAACTTTTTTCATACGATCTGACTGCTGTCAACACGAAATGCTTTGCATTACAAATATAATAATATCATTTAAAAGCTTATAATTACATCAATCTAGCACTCGTACTCTACGTTACAGTATCTAATTATTACAGGCGAATAAAAAAGGGATAAAATTAAAGTTACAATTCTCGGTCAAACTTCTCATTAAAACTTAAAAAACCTAAAAATGTAACGTTTAGAATCACATATCTCAGATATATCAACTATTGTATCTCCTTTCTAGGGAAGAAAAAGAGAGACTACGAAAGGGTACCTAAAACTAATAAATACTCGTTATGATATGAAAAAATATGTATACACTATTACAGTACACTACATTCTGAGATAGATTTGTTATTATACTAGTAATCCAATCTCCTCTGTTAACGATATAAAAATTTGTTTATGTCTATTGGTAAAAATTTAGGCAATAAAATCACCCCAATTGTTATACGTGTACTCTAGATCTTACCACAAACGACGATGTTAATGGGTTATGTCAATTTAATAGGATAGATTTCAGGCAGTCATAGGTCCGCTTTTTAGGGTTCCGTAGCCAAATGGCAAAAAACGGAACCCTTATAGATTCGTCAAGTCTGTCTGTCTGTCCGTCCGTATGTCACAGCCAATTATTTCCGAAACTATAAGAGCTATACTATTGAAATTTGGTCAGTCGATGTATTCTGTGAACCGCATTAAGATTTTTACATAAAAATAGAAAAAAAACAATACATTTTGGGGCTCTACTTGGAACTGAAACTCAATAAAAAAAATTTCATCAAACCTATACGTGTGGGGTATCTATGGATAGGTGTTCAAAAATGATATTGAGGTTTCTAATATCATTTTTTTCTAAACTGAATTGTTTGCGCGAGAGACACTTTCAAAGTGGAAAAATGTGTGTCCCCCCCCCCTCTAACTTCTAAAATAAGAGTGATGAAACTAAAAAAAATATATGTTGTACATTACCATGCAAACTACAAACGGAAATTGGTTTGAACGAAATCTAGTGAGTAGTTTTTTTTTAATACGTCATAAATCGTAACACGCAATTTAGCTTTCATCCAATCAATACACTAGTATAAAAACATCGATTAAAGTTACAACGAACCACAAGAACTTTTATATGGTGTTACTTGCTGATACGGAACCCTTCATGGGCGAGTCCGACTCGCACTTTGCCGCTTTTCCGCTTTGTCGTTCATTTTATAGTCCATTCCTTCCAAGTTTTCAAATTTGCCTAGCTGTCTCTGATGCTCAAAGAAGGGCTCCACTTCAGTTTTCTTCATTATGTGCGAATAAATTGTTCAAGATTATAACAAACTCTTATCGACTCTATTCAAAAATGTATTGTTTCCTTCGTATTTTTTTTAAACTAGTTACTTAAAATAAATGCTGTCAAGCCGTTTTTCCTACAAAATAATGGACTCACAATTGGTTGGTTCCTGCTTTTATTTATTTCATCCCCTATTTAAATATCCCCTTATAGAATAATTCATCTTCCTACCCTTTATTCCCAAGTTTATTTGGGGTCGGCTACAAGTTCAACCAGTTTAACCTGAATTTCAGTTTTTCCACGGAGCGACTGGCATCGGACCTCCGCAACCCTAAGGGAGAACTGAAATTCGAAGACTGTACTAGTTGTCAGTATATTTGAGGGCACTGACTTCCCAATAACGATTGCCATAGATGTTCATGACAACCGGGACCGACGGCTTTACGTGCTCTCCGAGGCGTGAATCACTGCCAAACTTCCAAGCTCCGGGCTGCTATTAGGAATTTCCTAAGAAAATCCCAAAAACACATTTTGGCCCAACCCGGGATTTGAACCCGAGACCTCTTGATTAGCAGTCGCATACGCTAACCACTAGACCAACGAGGCAGTTAGAATATAAAATATGAAACATGATGAGGCGAAATATAAAAAAAATCGGCCAAGTGCGAGTCGGACTCGCCCATGAAGGGTTCCGTATCAGCAAGTAACATCTTATAAAAGTTCTTGTAATTCGTTGTAACTTTCATCGATGTATTTATAATAGTGTATTGATTGAATTAAAGGTAAAATGCAATTTACGATTTATGACGTATTAAAAAAAAAACTACTCACTAGATCTCGTTCAAACCAATTTTCGTTGGTAGTTTACATGGTAATGTACAACATATATTTTTTTTAGTTTTATCACTCTCTTATTTTAGAAGTTAGAGGGGGGGGGACACACATTTTTCCACTTTGGAAGTGTCTCTCTCGCAAACTATTCAGTTTAGGAAAAAATGATATCAGAAACCTTAACATCATTTTTGAACACCTATCCATAGATACCCCACACGTATAGGTTTGAAGAAAAAAAAATTTTTGAGTTTCAGTTACAAGTATGGGGACCCCCAAAATGTATTGTTTTTTTTCTATTTTTATGTAAAAATCCTAATGCGGTTCACAGAATACATCGACTGACTAAATTTCAACAGTATAGCTCTTATGGTTTCGGAAATAATTGGCTGTGACATACGGACGGACAGACAGACAGACAGACAGACAGACAGACAGACAGACAGACAGACAGACAGACAGACTTGACGAATCTATAAGGGTTCCGTTTTTTGCCATTTGGCTACGGAACCCTAAAAACTTGATCCGTTTAGTCTACATAGAAACTAATACGACATTTCTCAGTAACAGGGTAGTATAATCGTACTTTTTATGTGCTAACTCAAAAAACGTATATTTTAAATTAAGGTTTTAAAAAAATATCTCACCAATAAACTGATTTATTTCTTTGACAGCTTATATTAAAATTAAATAGACCGCGAGTCTTTATTAAGAAATATTATTTGATTAATAAATTCATTCTTAAGTAAACTTACGGCCTGGCCACGAGTTTTGGTCTTAGCGAAAAGCGGAGCGGCGTCGGTGAGCGGTGCGTTTTGCACGCCACGAACCCTAGTAGCGGTTAGTTGCAGCGGCGACGGTGGACGTATTTAGGTAGTCGAAACGTGTTAAAAATCATGGCGTTATAAAAATTATCCCCTGTCTGTTTAGAAACAACTTTTTTTTTTAAATATGATACAATGAGTGCACGAACTAAATAAAGATCGGTATTTAGATGGTGGATTTAGTGACCTATACGAAGGTCCTACCTATAAGAAGTAACTGATGTTTCCAAGTGTTTTGCTAAGTAGGTACTTACAGAGAGAAAAAACTTTAAAAACTTGTCAACTACTTACATTGCGTATAAGACATACTAGTAGTTTCGTGTGTAGTTATATCTACAGACAAAACTACTGATATGTAAACTGTTTTGCTAATTAGGTACCTCCTGACAGAGAAAAAAATTAACTTTTAAAACTTGTCAACTATCCACCTACATTACGTAAACAAACTTATAGCCTCCTACTTTTTGCCAATTATTAATTTAGAAAGAGTAACAACTGCCTTTTATACTATTTCAAAACCATTCCTATTGTATCAAACAAGCAAAAATGTTGTTTCAGCAATGTTCTTCTAAAATTCTACATTTTATTGCATATATAAATTTGTCAGGCGCCATTAATTTTAATGAAACAACCGGTGTTGTCATGGTAGTATGACTTCACATTTCTTGTTTCATCACGCGATATTGAAATTATAAACGAAAAGTATGTATTTACTCTTTTGACCTTTCTTTATCGTAATTTCCCAAAAAGATTCACTACTTTCAGCTCCAACTACATTACTTGGTTAAGACTTTATGTACGTAGTTTTTAGATATTGTCTTTGTTAGTTTTTGTCTTTCTAAATTAAGCATTTTCTGTTTTCCTAAACTTTAGTGTGTTTTTTATAAAGAGAACAAACTTGTATCCGTGGTTTTGATCGTGTATAAGTTGGTTGAATAAATGAAATAAAATAGAATTTTATAATAATCGAACTATCCACATCCCAAATTATATTATTAAATCAATGCAATAGTTGAGGATTGAATGAAAGCATAACACATAGATTGACAAAGTTACTTTTTGTATTATCAAGTAGTATTAACAATAAACATCTAATAAGAAATTTGTTGTGCTGTAAAGAAAGTTATAGTTAAATTAGTTTTGTCAAATTTATGGCTTAGTGCAAGTAAATAAATATGTTAGTATATTTGAGCATCTTGGATTACATTAACATTGACTGAATACAAGAAGTTCTGCCTTGCCAAAACATGAGCATGTCCGTCGAGTGAACTGCTATCGTATGAAGTTACATTAACGTGAAACCGTTTGATTTAAAATATTAGAAATCTGCCTTGTGCAATAAAATTAATAGCGCCTGTCAAATTTCCATGTGCAAAAAAACGTATAATTGTAGAAGTTTTTTTTTGGAACAGTTGAAACAATGTTGAAACTTTTTCGATACACAGGCCCGGCCTAAGCAGGCGTTCAAAGCGTGCACCGCACGCGGGCGCCACGTTCAGTTGGGCGGCAATTCGGGCGATTCATCACGTAATTCAAATCATTGTCATGATACCCATCCCACCTTAAGTGTAAGAAATATCTTCGGATAGGTAAAACTCTGCACCAACCGACTGTATGGCGCCGCCATCTATTGTCATCAGTTAAAACTAAAATGCACAGTGGGGGTGCCACTTGGTGGCGCTCTAAGTATTCTGTAAAAAGTGGGACTGTCGAAATGCGGGGAATCCCCTCTGAGCTGTTGTCTCGATGATTAACGTATAGTACATTAAATTATTTTGTTAATACTTGTTTTGAGATTTAATTACTAAAAAATAAAACTAAGTACTGTAAATTGCAATTGAGACTATTAGAATCGGAAATAGTACAATGGTGTGATGTATCAGAAAGATTCATAGTCGTTATCAAAATTTTATCTCATCATGGCCTGTCTTTGTGGGGATCGTCAAAAACATTATTTGAACATTCCGTCATGCGGGAATATATTCACAGAACTCAATCCTCGAAGTCGCATGACATTAATTCAACATCATCATCAGCCTATTGCAATCCACTGCTGGACATAGGCCTCTCCCATTGCAGACTAGATGTAAGTCATAATGAGCAAATAAGACTTGTATTTAGGTATATCATTTTATATAATAAAACAGGTTTATTATTTTGCTAATTAAACGGCTTTAGTAAAAAAAACTTTTAAAACCTAAACTACACAACTAGCCGTGTCCAGCTGTGTTAGCCGCGTTTATTGTGATAAATTGCAATTAACGCCTTGGAGCAGAGTTATTCTAAAAAAAATCCTGAAAGGCTGAACTTTTGACGAGACTTAAAGTCGACCGGGGCAGTACTACCCTCACACTGAAGGCCAGTGAGTGTGAGACCGGATGCCCAATGATGCAGGGACGACCCATCCTTTTCCATCCTCTGGCTCCACGTAGATTTCGGGTCCACAAGCCGAGTCTACGGGTGCCTTTATCGGTCAATTCCCAACATAGCGATTGCGCTCAGAATATTACTTACACTGCCGGTTTCAGTTGCATCTGGTGAAACATCCTTTTCAAATTAAACCTTATCAGAAACTATTTAAAATCAACAATACTTCAAGAAAGATAAAGTAATTTAGCTATGATTTCAGTCGAACATGAAATTTTAGACAGTTTGGATACAAGAAAGTTGATAGAAGATTTCGCATTAAACTTTTTGTAGATATACATTTATGTATATTGTTTTATACTTCAGTAAACAAAATAGTAAATACCCTCCCATCCCATCCCATAGTAAATACCACCCCCCCTTTACATGTAGGGGAGGTAAGCCAAATAAATATATATTTCATAACTTTATTGTGGCACTTTGTCCACGTAATGACAACACAAATTCATGCAAAGTTTCATCTTTCTAGCACCAACCGTTTTGGGCGATACGTCGAGGATGGACGGACGGACCGACATGGCGAATTTTTATGGGATCCGAGTCATGAACTACGCAACCCTAAAAACCAACATTACTCTATTACCTACATATGTGTTTTAAGAGCTGCTTGTATGACTTCATTCGGTCACTTCAATCATTTTTCATACACATTTCTAGGGATACATGAAAAATAATTTATCCAGGACACAGTTCGCAAAGAATAAATAAAATACATACTTGATCCAGGACAAAACACAAAAATAACATTGATTTTTACGTTTTAAACTGTACATTTGGGAAAACTGTACATGGAATTTAAGAGTAATTAAAAACAGTTACGACTTATACTTACGACAGCAGTGCATGCTGCACATATATCGGCACTGCCGATAATGTTTGAAAACAAAATAAATTATAGTAGGATGAAACCCACTGTAAAAGGAGGAGAATAGTACAAAAATTAAAGGAAAAATAAATTACGGGCGATCTGAGGTCTACAGGTCTTTTTCCCTTAACCCCCCCCCCTCTCCCCCTTCCCGACCTCAGATCGCCCGTAATTTATTTTTCCTTTAATTTTTGTACTATTCTCCTCCTTTTACAATGGGTTTCATCCTACTATAATTTATGTTCACTTTTTGTTATTTTAAGAGGCTTCTACCCTGATCTATTTAGAATACATGTGTGGATGCAACTTAATGTGCCTTCCATGGCTAGTTCATTAATGTTGCAATTTCGATAACAACTACGGACTTGATTATCTTATTTCTTTTGACATATGTTATGTTCGGAAACGTCAGGTTTTAAAAAAAATAATATTTCGAACATCTTACACACAACGTGATCTAGCCTCAAAGTAAGCAGAGCTTGTATTATGGGTACTAAACAACTGATATAAATACATAAGAATAGTTATTTTTTGTAAATACATACATAATATTATATTATAAATACAAAACACCCAGACTCTGAAACAAAAAAACATGCCGATCAGACAAACATTAATTCCGACCCGGGAATCGAAACCGAGACCTCTTCATCAGCAGCCACATACACTAACCACTAGATAAACAAGGCAGTCAATATTCATTATGTTCACAATTATGTAAATCGTCACGCACAATGGTCCAATAGTAAGGACTAAGTGCGGAAACCGCCCAAGAAAACAAACAAACAAATTGTGTAAATGTTCATAATTCATAATTATATCAATATTTTCTATAACTGTTTTCATTAAAATGTCTAAAACAATGTAACCAAATTGTAAAAACAATGTTGGTAAAGAGTGTCCATGGAGTTTCTTGTCTGTTCTTCTCTATAGGATCTACGAATTGGAACAGACAATTTGCTTGACGACTGACTACTTGCACGGTTTTAGCCAATCACCAGAACATACCTTGCCTAAACCCCACCACGCTGTGTCACGAGCCGACACAACAAGCCATTCCGCGATTATACGCGACTTGACGTAGCAGCTTCTCAGGGTGATTAATCGCGGCTGAGCCTTCTCCCCCCCTTTCAATGACTATTCGAGCATTCCACTGCTAGATTCCGCGATGATTGTCACCAACGAAATATGACAAATCTGCAGTTTAGATTGATCTTCTGCAAAGGGCAGTATTGTCCCAGTCAAGCAAGCCCATTGATGCTGAAAACAGCGTAGCTTTACTACCTTGAAGTTGCGGGAGAATAGATCTTTTGACATTATGATAGTGCATATAGTGCAATATCTAAAGACGAAACACTAGAAGTCTAACAAAATTTGCAACTAATGTAAAACTAAACTACTCTAATCGTATGTGTATATATGTACATGTATGTGTATAGTGCTGTCTTTATTCGAATCCCCCAACTTCTGTGAACATTATGAATAGTATTTTCTTTTTAGAACTGAACTAATGCAAACACATTAATATACTTATGAACGAATACAGGAAAGTCAATTAATGTTCATTAGTCATTTGGGTGGGTCATGATTAGCTGTTAAATATTACTCTATCTATTTAGATATTTAGAAGAACTACCTACGTTGGCGGCGGATCTACGACGGACTGCGTTTTTAGGGTTCTGTATGGCAAAAAACGGAACTTTCTCAATTCGTCAGAATCTTTTTTTTTATGTATGATCAGCGATAATTTCATCGTTTATGAACCGATTTCAAAAAATCTTTTTGCATTGGAATGGGCGTAGCTTACAGGTGGTCCCATAGTCACCATATCGAGATCTGATGATGGGTTCCCGAGATGGTTTCCTCAAATCGAGAGAACTCCTCAAATATCATAAGCACAAAGGTCGCGATTTGGGTACTCCGAATAGTTTTTCACTGAAGTCGGTTCCTTTATGTTAAAAATATTTTTGTGAATTTGCAATCAAACACACCCCTCTCTTTTTTCATTTGCGGGTGACATTTTTAACCGACTTCCAAAAAAGGAGGAGGTTCTCAATTCGTCGGTTTTTTTTTTTTGTATGTTCAGCGATAATTTCGTCGTTTATGAACCGATTTCAAAAATTCTTTCTGCATTCGATTTGGCATACCGTACAGGTGGTTCCATCGTCACCATGTCGGGATCTGGTGGTGGGATCTTCAGAAAATCGAGGGCAACTCTTAAATTTTATAGTGAAACACTATGTGTTTTACGTATTTTCTAAAGCTAATCAAGTATTTGCCTCTTGTAATCAATATATTATGATGATGATCTGATGATGGAAGGTACAACTCTTTAGCGTTAATTTCGTCATTTATGAACGGGTTTCAAAATTCCTTTTTGCATTGGATTTGGCATGGTTCACAGGTCGTCCCATCGTCGCCGTGTCGGGATCTGGTGATGGGATCTCAAGAAAATCGAGGGAACTCTTCAGACATCATAGGCACAATTGTCGCGATTTGGGTGCTCGGAATAGTTTTTTTTTGAGGTCGTGAAATGGCAAACAACGGAACCCTTATAGATTCGTCATGTCTGTCTGTCTGTCCGTCCGTATGTCACAGCTACTTTTTTCCGAAACTATAAGAGCTGGAACGTCGCCCGACTTCCTCTGCAAACAGGGACGAAACAACAGCAGAATTGGGCTGAAGGGCACTCTCTTAGCTAAAGCATTGAGCCCACAGAAGTGGGCTCTAAAAAACATGGATTCACCCCATGTTGAAGATAGACAAACACTAATATTTCATTTTCAACAGCTTCAGTGTTTCAACTGGTATAGTAAAGAATGAATCTTTGAGAGCAGGTCCCCGCCTTTTAAACAAAATCAGTCGAATGTTCCAGAAAAATCTCCCACCAAACTTCTTATGTTAAAACGAAAGACAACAATATGACACTGACAGCTTATATCAATGACATTTCAAAACGAGAGTTTAAATAAATCAGATCATTAATATGCACTCGCACAGAGAGCCAAATTGAGAACTACATTCACAGGAAGATGGCGCTGCAAAATTCAGTACTTAGTGACATTTACAAATAACTTTTAAACAACAAAAAATATATGTTACAACACTACAATTTTATTTTATTAAGGACACAAACAAATTAGACCATGTAACCTTTCGAAGTAGTGTATTTATCTTCCTGTTTAAAACGTGTGGAACAAATAGTACTACTTTTCGTAGACATCTAGTTCTATTCACTTCTTTCCACCTGAACCATGCTAACCAATTTCAGTCCCCTAAGATCATCACATGGAAATCTGGAAAATACAAAACAATATACATACACTGTCTTGTGCCTACGATATCCCTTCTGTTTGATTAATCTATTACGCACGCCAGTCGCCCGTTATTTGTTCTTATCGCACTGCAGTTACAATCTTATTCTCAATCCTTTTTTAAAGCGTCTTTAATAATACTAAATATCATTTAATAATTTGGGTAAATGGGAAAGAAAACCGTAACAAAATACAAATATTACGTACTTATTACTTACGCGTGGTGGCATGTAACTCCTTTACTTTTATTTACCTTGGAACCCTAGTTTTTACACCTTTTTAACACACAGCTCGGCATTTTAGTATTATTAGACATTCCACGGAAACGCTCTTACATCGTGTTTATTCGCTAGCTTCTATTAACCGACTAAATGAAATCACGACAATTGTCTACATTTGTCTGCAACAATTAGCGCGCGAATTGGCAACTTTTTTCATAATATAATTGGCGACAAACGATAATTAAAATTCGTTCTTTTATTCCCGTAGTATGGAGACCGGGATATGGCTTCAACATGTTTTCAGTGAGAGCAAATGCACTATCTGCCACGAAAACGTAGGGAAGTCGTTCCTCTCTGAAGGGCAAACTCATTGATGCTGGCAAATCTAGCTCATTTCTAGATATTTTTTTATACAATTCTATGTGTCTGTACACACCGCCATCACTTATTCTACCTTGACATCCGCAATCCACAAACATGAAATTATAGTCAGCATCAACCAAAGCTAGCAGCACAATGCTAAAAGCTCCGTGATAATTAATATATTCAGAACCACTGTGATAAGGGGATTGTATTAAGACTTGTTTCCCATCAATCGCGCCAAGGCAATGTAAAAAAATTCCATGTTCTGTATCGTCAAATATTTAACCATTCTGCTGCCGTCCGAGGAAACTGAAATAAAAATAGTAAAATTAGATTTATTTTGCTTTTACAGGATCCACTATATTCGGAGGAAATCGAAGAAGAACATGATAATGATACAACGGCAAACGGCAACAACGGCGCAACCGGCAAAATTTAAAACTCCTAAAACATCGGAAAAAAAAAAACTAAAAGAAGTCGATTAAACGAGTGCTTGAAACTGTGATTGAAACGAAGCTTATAATATTATGAAACAAATGTCACAGACGGAGTCTGACACAAGTTTACTGTATTGCAATTTATTGTGTAATAAATTAAGAGATTTACGGGAAAGTACAAGAGATATCGCCAGAATGGAAATAGATAAAATAATGTATACACTTAAACAACGAGACAATCATGCAAGGACCTTGCTAAACTCAGTTCACTAAAATACATCGTTACCCATTAGCCAACAACTATACAACTCACAACCATATCCACAATATCAAGTCGCACTGCAATCCCCGGATTACTCTTATTCATACAACTCACAACCATCCCCTGATAACACTTATTCATCCAATTCACTGCCATCCCCACAACATCAAGTCTCACTGCCATCCCCAGGTTACACTTATTCATACTACTCACAACCATCCCCTGATAACACTTATTCATCCAATTCACTGCCATCCCCAGGTTACACTTATTCATACAACTCACAACCATCCCCTGATAACACTTATTCATCCAATTCACTGCCATCCCCATAACATCAAGTCTCACTGCCATCCCCAGGTTACTCTCATTCATCCAACTCACAACCATCCCCAGATTACTCTCATTCATACAACTCACAACCATCCCCTGGTAACACTTAAGGTCAACGCACACTATACAAGCACGGTAACGGCATCGCTCCAACCCAGCGATTAGCTTGTTGTATCAATTTGACCCTGAAATCGTATGTCATATAATATGTTTCATAACATCAGTATAAAGAGCTTGCAACACATTTAAGTACTTTACTTACTTTTATTTCTCCGTTTAATTCTACCATCAAGGCTTCGCAAACGGCATCGACACTTCTTGAAATTGTTTATATGGAGACTACTAAGGAGGAGGAGGAGGAGATAACTAAGGCAGATGCCAAAAAGCTGAGTACAATTGCAAACCGTTCTTGAACAGGAATTTTCGCATGTTGGTATCATTCCTTGATATAACTGGACCAATTTTATTTAGAAGGTATTCGAAATCTTTTTTTATACAGAGAATTTTATACAGCAAAATCACATCTATAAATCTTTGATTATAAACATGTCTAGATAGAGAGTTCGAGCGTCTAAACATCCAAAAAAATAGTCTCTAACTGTTAGAGACTAAGCTCGTCGCAGCCGATCAGTGGCGTTACTGTCATTGTACGATAAACACGTATCGAGTGGCGTATAAAAATTACGTTTTGCATGATAAAAGTGTGCAGGAATTACTTAGGACGATTGAAATCAACTAAAAAAATTACCTATCATCGGTAAGTAAACTTTAAATAACTATATTGTAAAGAAACAATTAAATTAACTCAGTGAAAATTTATCAAAAGTTCGACCACCATTTTGACCAAATGTTTACAGGGTAGCCTGGTAATTGAATTTAAATTTCCCATGTGAGTGTTAGCCAATTTACAAAATGTTCAATCATGATTTTCATGATCGAAAAAGTATATTTTGAGAATTCAAGCCAATTCAATTTATTTATAGTGTTGGATAATACATATCATATATTATGTTATCATATATATAATTTATTTTTGTGGTGGTAGATACTGTTTATTTTTTTTTAATTCTGATATAAGAGTCGATTTCGCCGCTCCATGGATGCTGATAATGGAAGTAGTATGTACGACGTTAAGCTGAAGAGATGATGTTTGTATGTTTAAACGCGCTAATCTCCAGAAATTTCTGAACCGATTCTGAAAATTCTTTCACTAATCGGAAGCTACACCTTCTCTGAGTTCTTAACCAGAACGATATAAAAACAAGATTTACGAGAACTTGCGGGGAACATCTAGTTAAAAATATAGTAATTACATTAAATATAACTATGTTGTATATTATCTTAATTAAAGGCCTCAGTGAGTTGGCTTTCCTTCGTCCGCCTTTCAAAGTACCGGAACCTCAGACTACTTTCTAAGGCACAGGGTATATTTTTACCAAATTGTTGTTAAGTATTAAGAATAAATAAGCTTTAATAGCAATTCCCTTTTTCACCAACATATAGTTTACCTAGTAACTCAAAAGCAAAAACTCTAATACATATTGACTGACTTTAAATTTAATAGAAATTACTTATAAATCTCAAAATCAATACACAATTATTTTCCCTCCTTTTATGGAAAACATTCAAGGGCTGGTATCACTCAGAACGCTCCCACGTCATGCGCGCGCCTGTAGGCTACGCTTGCATGTGTGTGTAACAAGCACACAAGCCCTGCAAATCTGGCCTGTTGTTTTTATTGCGAATGCAGCGCAACACTCCATCTAGACATGTATATAATCAAAGCTATAAATTATTACTAATATTATTAAACGGAAGTGGGGGCGCTGCAATGCCACGATTGATATCGACTGCGTAGTTAAAAAGTGATTTAAAATATTTAAAGTGTATAAAGGTGAATGAAAGTAAATCTTAGGCATGTATTAATGTGGTGAAACAATAAGATTAAAATTAAAATCGAAATAAGTTGATAAATACGAAGAAATAATAGACATTACAAAACAGTGTCAGAGATCCATAAGTGAAGGTACCTGTGAAAAATAATAACAGTGATATTTATTCATTCAATTTATGCCTTGTTCATATCAAAACAATAAATTTGAGGAGCTTACTTTGAGAAGAAAACTTGAATTAACCAAAATTGATCAGCAAAGTAAAATAGCAAAGTAGAATAGCGAAGAAATAATAGACATTATAAAACTGTCATATATGCAAACGTGAAGGTATTTGAAAAACTACAAAAGTGGTGTTAATCCAATTATTTACTTACCTTGTAGTATATTAAATCAACAAATAGTGATCTGAGGGACCTTACTTACATGAGATAATTTGAATTAACCAAGCAAATAAATAATAGCCCACCGGATTAGCAAGCTGAAGTGGCAGTGGGCTGGCCATATTAGCCGCAGAACTGATGGCCGTTGGGGCAGAAGAGTTCTTGAGTGGAGACCGCGTCTCGGTAAACGTAGTGTAGGACGACCTGCGTAAGATGGCTGGCAGGAGCTGGATGCGAGAAGCCCAAAATCGATCACAGTGGTGTGCAATGGGAGAGGCCTATGTCCAGCAGTGGACTGCGATAGGCTGATGATGATGATGATGATGAACCAAGCAAAAGCCAAAAAGCACCATAGTCAATCAATAACGATATATCTATAAAGCACCATCTATGAGCTAGTAGCGAAAACAGTCACGTACTAGATAAACACGAACCATCGTTAAACAATAAATGTGCTCAACGCTTGCGACATCTTTAAGCGAATAACAGGAAAATAATAAGAATGGAAGACATAACAAAAATCCTAAAATCAATACAAACCGAACTATCAGAGCAAAAAAGAGAAATGAAAGCAATGGAAACAAATATCACGAACACTATTAACGTAAACATTAGTGAAAACTTTAAGAGAATGGAACAGAACTATAACCAATTAAATAAACAAATAAAATATCATGAAAATATATTGGATCGTATGGAAAGACACAACAGAAAGAAAAATTTAGTGTTTTTCGGAATCGAAGAAGGGGAAAAATCTTACCATGAACTTGAAAACAAAATTTTAGAATGCATCCATGAAATTAATATTCCTTGTGAACGCTATGAAATTGAGTCGGCAAGAAGATTAGGAAAAAGGAGAGAAAAGCCCAGACCGATTACAGTTACATTTAATACCCTAGGAAAGAAAATATTCTTATTACAAAACAAGAAAAATATTAAAAATACCTCTATTTACTACAAAGAAGATTATCCTCATATAGTTTTGGAGAAAAGGAGACAATTACAAACAGAACTATTAAAACATAGAGCAGAAGGTAAAAAAGCTATAATAAAATACGACAAGTTAATAATATCGGAAGAAAACAAATCTTATAATAAGAACCAGAATAATTATGCTCAAAAATCAAAGAAACGGAACCTTCATATATCTCCTGATCAAGCTCCGAAGAAAAATAAAATCACAGACTTTATGAGACAGAAGAACACTCCTACATCCATATAGCAACTAACAGTGGCCCCCCTACCACCTCAAAACCCAACCCGGCTAGTCACCGTGGGTAAGAAGACCGAAAATGGTTTTTCTTTCGACTACAACCCTCCACAAAAGTAAATAACCACAAAAAATTGCCCGGAAAAAAAAAATACCCCGAAAAATAAAAACACATTGCAAGAGATAGAAAACAATGGCAAAAAAAAAAAAAAAAAAAAAATGGAGGAGGCCTTTACCCTACAGAGGGGTTCTCATTCAAATGAGCATAGCTTAGAAGAAAAATAAAATAGAAATAATTACGATTTAGGTACAAAGTAAATTTAAAATGCGTGAGAAAACAAATTGAATATATTCATCTTCCTAGCCTTATTCCCAATTTTATTTGGGGTCGGCTTACTAGTTCAACCGGTTTTACCTGAATTTCAGTTTTTCCACGGAGCGAGTGGCATCGGACCTCCGCAACCCTAAGGGAGAACTGAAATTCGAAGATTGAACTAGTTGTCAGTATATTTGAGGGCACTGACTTCCCAATAACGATTGCCATAGATATTCATGACAACCGGGACCGACGGCTTTACGTGCTCTCCGAGGCACGGGCGTGATACACCGCCAAACTTCCAAACTCCGGGCAGCTATTAGGAATTTCCTAAGAAAATCCCAAAAACACTTTTTGACCCGACCCGGGATTTGAACCCGAGACCTCTTGATTAGCAGTCGCATACGCTAACCACTAGACCAACGAGGCAGTTGAATATATATTAAATATATTAAAATTGAATATATTAAAATCTTTAATTGTACATTGTTATCAGTCTATTGATAATTTTGTGATAAGATTAATTTTTAATTATATAATTATCGATTTAAAAAATAAATTTAATATGCAACACAATAATGTAGTAAAATAATAATATATGAAATCAAATTTTATATAAATATTTTATAATTGCATGTAAAAAAAAATGTCTGCATGAAATGAGAAATAATAAAAGGCTTATATTATTATTATTATTATTATTCGAAATCAGTTGAAGTCATCCTACAAAAATTGAAGAATGTGTTGCTTGGTTCTTTTTGGATATCAATGAGCATATCAGTGCCGTTATATCTGAAAAAAATGTACTCTCTGAAATAGTCTCAAAATATGTCAATTTTAATGGGGAATCATTTGGAACAATTAAGTATCATACACGACTAATTTTTAATGACCAGAGAAAAAAATATGTGGTATTCAGCTTTCGATACTGAACATATTTATGTAATTAAAACAAAAAAAAAATACATGTTAATATTTTCCCGAAAACTACCAAATTTTTGTTCATAACGCATGATATAATTCACGACATGATAATATTACGTTACAAGAAAGTGTCAATGTCCTAGCCTGCGGGTTGTGGGTGCGAGCGGGGTACCTAATACCTACGATGCGACGCGTGCGCCTAATGGCGGCATGCTTTGAACTTTGAACTGATTTGACTGTATTGGGCGATGCGTCGTACACATTGAAACAGAAAATGTTATTCATTGATAATTAAAATACGCGTGTGTAAAATATTTGGGTGACAATAAATTATGGGCGTATTTTAACATTTTAAAAACCATAATAACTCAGTTATTTTTGTTTTATGTTGTTGTGTTTTATGTTAGTATATAAGTTCTGTATCTGCCCCTAGTTTTTCTCTGGTAATTAAAAACTAACCGTGTATTATGATAAGTTTTTCCGAATCATGATCCCACCGGCACCGGTATATTTTATGTCATTCGTTAATTTTCTAACGTGATCCCACTGCTATGGTAGGTAAATCTCGCGACAATCTTTTGTATTATATAAATTGTGTAATGATATTATAAGTTGTTTGAAACTTTCATGGTCAATATTAAAATATAAATCTGCGGGTTTGCTACCATGTACCTTTTTTTTAATGAGTATCCGATACTTAGGCACTGTTGCAAACTATTTTTAAATAGATGGAATACTATCTTCAAATTGTATTTCAATAAAAACTTATTTTGAAGATTTTTTCTTTTTATTTATTTTTACTTTTTTCTTATCAGTGGACTCATTTCTCAGTCTGTTAATATTTTTCAACGCATTATTGTTGCAAGATATTTAGGAGCTAAGTATTTTAACGAATCAAAAGAGCCCAAACTCGAGGCGGTTACGTTGTATTATTACAACCCGATTACATTATCTCGAGACCTCGCTGGAATGCGACCTCCCGCCCCGTTACGTTTGGACTTTTAATGTTATTTTATTAATGCTGTTACGTTAAAATTTTGTTTTTGTTGCAACGTTGGACATTTTTTTTTAAGTTTGGACATTTACAATAAACACTTTTTGACCCACTTAACCAAGATTTTTTCATTTATTTTTCTTCATTTTAATCATATCATTATAATAATATTACCTACATTATATTAATTAACACAATCTTTGTTTTGTTGGAAATCTTATTGTTTATAATAATATCCTACTAGAGGATACTTGTTTTGCGCACCTTAACAGAGCGCCGACACGATGTGACGTCATCGACGCCAGGTCTCGAGATAATGTAACCGGGAAATACAGACTGCCTATGGCCACTTTCAGCTTTATCATCAGATCATGTCATTGCAACAAATGAGAACACGGTTGGAGTCTGACTGGTTTATTACGCACAGATAACAAATACAGATAATCTATAATACAGGTAACATATGTACCACATCCCACCAACAAAACCATATTAACAGTCTTATCATAATTAAATCTAACAAATAAACTATTCATTAACAATATCCTTAATCTGAGCCCTCTTATAGGCTCTTATTGCGCGCGCTGAGGCATCTGGTGGCAAAGACGGTCGGGGTTCGGACCCTGACTCTAAGGGTTTTTCAACAACTTCTGCTTCTTCAAATTCGGGACTCATAACCGGTTCCGATTCCCCTGTACCCTCTTTACCATAGCCAGACATCCCTGCGTTACGCTTTACACAAGGGTGTCCGCCAGAACCCCCAGTCACTACGGGTGTCTGTGTGCTCGCTCGAGATAACGAATAACGGTTTTTATTCACAAGCGGGACACGCTGGTCGTGATGTCTACGCCATTCGGTTCCCGCACCGACATTAACCCTACAAGAGACTGGACCCGTTACCCTCGATACGTAACCTTCCTTCCACTTGTCCCCTCCCTTAGAGTAGTCGCGAGCTAGCACACTATCCCCGGGCGCAAAATGTGTAGGCCGTCTTCCAGCGGCTGACACTTGACGATCTTGCGCAGCACGCACCACGACTGCGCCGTCCGGCCGTAACGCGTCAAGCCGGCCGCGCACCCGACGGCCGAACAGCGCGATCGCCTGCGACACACCAGTCGTTGCGTGCTCGCAATTTCGATATTGAAATAAAAAACGATACAAAGCAGTAAAGATGTTTTCTTGCTCAAATAAAGCCCGTTTTATGGCTTTTTTAACGGTTTTTACCGCATTCTCAGCCTCACCGTTTCCTTGAGGTCTGTACGGTGCGGAAGTGGAATGCTTAATATTATTATTTTTACAATAGTTTTCAAATTCTTCGGAAAAGAATGGCGGGCCATTATCCGTGACCAATTGCGACGTAATGCCAAACCGAGCAAAAATGGATCGTAGAACAGTTATGGTTGCCTTAGCCGAAGTACCCGACATAGCTACTACCTCGACCCATTTAGAATGAGCGTCTACCAAAATAAAAAATCGTTTACCCGCGAGATAAGTTACGAGATCCGGCAGGAGGCTTTTTAAAAAGTAAAACGCAGGACTACTGTCCGCTGAGACGTTTAGAATAGAACTGAACTTTATTTCTTAAAGTATAACAATGGTTAAAATAATCTTATCGCTAATGGGTGTAATGTGATGCTGTCGGTGCGTTGGGTTATGCCAACGTAACTCCTCCCCCCTTGACTGCGAAGCGCGCCGAAGACTGCTGCTGAGGTTGCGAGGGTTCTGGCAAGTGGAGCGGCTTGTCTTCAGGCGTTGCTGGTCTCTTTCTCGGGTGCTGGCGACATTTATAGCGGATGCCGCCCACGATGATTGATGATAGTAATGCATATAGGCATAATGATAGTAATGCATATAGGCATACCGTTGGCCAACTGGGTTTTATTGTGAGAGTTGCTTCTTCTGCGGTTTGTTGCATTATTTTGGTTCTCTTGAGGAGATGATTAAGCTCTTCTAGAGGTTCTAGCTTTACTACAATTTGTGAATTTTTGTTTACTTTAGCGTATTGTATTCGTGGTAGCGGGATGGTTTCTTTGATTTGGATGAACCTTTTATGGGTTCGCAAGGTCCGTCCGGATATTACAACAGTGCATTTGTTGTCAATTGTGATGAGCACTACGCCATTGCTTCTTTGGTATTGTACATCGTTGCCGCAGGTTGTCTTGAGTGTTTCTTCTTGTTTTAGGATGGCAATCCATGAGTTTTCTCGAATTTGATTAATTATATCGTTGTTATAGTCGGCCGTAGCATACTTGCAGTTTTGCGGTTCCTTGTGTTGTAGCAATTGTACTATGCAATCTTGACTGTTCCCCAACGGGTGCCACTCGACGTGTCGACAAATAACATTGTCTTTGGTGATGGTAGCGCATGGCTCGTGCGGATATGCGAACTCGTTGCTGCCCAAGATGAGGTAGGGATTCTTGGGTATGAGGATAGAATTGTTTTTATTCGGGATTGGATAGAGATGGAGTAAGTTGTAAGGGTATTTGGTTACAAGAGGGATTTCTAGCACGAAGTTAATTGATTCTATTGTACTGTAAGATTTAAATACAATTGACTTCTCTAATAAATGTATGTTTTTAATTGTTGGTGCGAATGGTAATTGCATATTATTTGCTACTATATCCTTTTGCATGCCTTTTAGTTCGACAATAAGGTGGTTAGCATCTACTATGCTTGGATGTAGTCGACCTAAGTGACTAAAGGTTATCGCGTTTTCCAAAGTAACTACTCAATCATATACTTGTTGTAGACATATTTCTATTTGGTTATATACTTAAATCGTATTTATTCGATTCTCTATCCTTTGATTCTGTTTCGATAATCTTCTTCGTCTAAATTACCCGTAATAGATTTCATTATTGATACTAAAACCATTAATTAAACCTCTCTTAGTCCTAGGGATAAATGTTCTGTCTACACTAATTTCCTTAGATCCTAAGTAAACTAACTTGCTTTCTATCTTATCTATGAGGTATTCTACCTGATCTCTAATAAATAAATCGTGTTTATAGCTAGACACGTTATTCTGAGTTAGCCTAAAAGTATAATAATTTCTGCTTACTTCTATGTTTATATCTCGTATTTCACTAACATTATAAACGTATCTGTTTTGTTGTGGTTATTTATGGGTTCGATAACGGTGACTGCTCCGACGACCCAGAGGACTGCGCCGAAGGCGAGTGTGTTCCTGTAACATTGCCAGGCCGTCTTAACATTCTGAAATGGACTCTAATTGTCTTAGCGTTGACGTGTTTACCTACAATCTCTGCGATCTGCTCAGGGTGTATTCTAACTATGGTATATGGACCTATGTATCTAGGCTCCAGTTTATTACTGCGAGCGCTCTTCGCAACCTGTTTGTAAACCTTGTCTCCAACTTTAAAGTTAGGCGAATCCGCGTTTCTATTATTCTTTTCTATAACTGTTTGCTTGTGTTCGTTTGAGGTGCCGGGCTGTGGTTCAGCCGGTAAGTTATTCTGAGCTTCACTATCTAAGATCATGACTATTACTTCGTCTTCGCGTAATGGTTCTAATTCTACTTCATTATTATAAAATATTTGTACACGTGATAACGCGTCGGCGTTCGTATTTGTCTGTCCCTTCTTATAAACTATATCGTAGTCGTATTCAGCTAACTTTAAACGCCATCTTGTTAATTTAGAGTTGGGATCTTTTAGTGTCATTATCCAAGTAAGTGGGCGATGATCGGTATATATACTAAATTTCTTACCATATAAGTAGGGGCGAAAATACTTAATTGCCCATACTATTCCTAATAATTCCTTTTCAATTGTGGAATATTTTTGTTCGGTTACTGAAAGCGTTCGGGAAGCGTACGCCACAGGTTTATCTGAGCCTACCTTGCCTTGTGACAATACAGCACCGAGGGCTACGTCAGATGCGTCTGTTGTAAGGATAAACGGTTTTTCGAAATCGGGGTATTGCAATATGGGTGCGTTAGTGAGTACTTCTTTACATTTTTCGAAAGATCGTACAAACTCCGGGGTTGCTTCTACTTTTGCATTTTTCTTTAAATTTGAAGTGAGGGGTTTAGTGAGTTTTGCGAAGTCTTGTATAAACTTTCTATAATAACCTACAAGGCCTAGGAAAGACTTAATATCTTTTTGTGTTTTAGGCAGTGGGAATCGTTGAACGGCTACTATTTTATCAGCGTTAGGCATAAGGCCTTTATCTGTGAGCGTATGACCTAAAAACTTAACTTGCTTCTGTAAAAATTCGGATTTATTTAGTTGAATTTTGAGGTTGTGTAATCTAAATCTGTCAAATACTTGTTTACACTTTTCCACATGCTCTTGTAGTGATGTCGAGTAAATTATGGCGTCATCGAGGTATGTCAGTACATTATCTAAGCCTCTTAAAACTACATCCATTAACCTTTGAAAAGTACTTGGGGCGTTCTTGAGACCGAAAGGCATTCGAAGAAATTCATAATGACCTCGATCAGTGCTAAAAGCTGTCTTCTCAATGTCGTCTGGATCCATTTCAACTTGATGGTATCCAGAAGCCAGATCTAGGGTTGTAAAGTATTGAGCACGACCTAATCTATCTAATATGTCGTTAATATTTGGCAATGGGTATTTGTCTTCAATGGTTTTCTCGTTGAGTCGCCTATAATCTATTACTAACCTCCACTTCTGTTGTTCAGATGCATCTATCTTCTTGGGTACAATATGTACAGGGCACGACCATGGTGATCTGCTTTCCCTAATAATGTTTTGACGTAATAATTCGTCAATCTGTTTCTGTATTTCCTGTTTTTGTTTAGGGGCTTGCCTATAGTTACGAACGAATATGGGTGTATCGTCGGTTATTCTAAGCTTATGTTTAACTTGATGGGTAAAGGTGAGAGGTATACTTTCGCTATAAAATATATCGCGATAATTGTAACATAATCGTTCTATTTCGCGTCGTTCTTCGGAATTCATATGCTCGGTTCTAAGTCTATTTAGGTTATTTTTTAATATCTGATCTAAATTTCTATCTAATGTTTGCGTATCTGACGAGTAAACTCGTGAAATTGAATGTTCATTCTCGGAGAATGGCGTTAACTTTATTTTATAATTATTTAATAAACTAATTTTAATTTCCGATTCGTTAATAACGGACGTTGTTATAATACCGGATTTAACCGACACTAATGCAGAAGGAAACACTAGACCGTTCTCGGTTGTGTGTTCTAACAATTCATAATCGCCGTCGCGATAGTTACACATGAGATGAATTAACTGTTCACACCGTGGTTGAATAAACAAATAAGATCTCATATCGCCTCTTATCGGGATCGTTGCGACATCGGTTCTCAGTACCATATTTTTCATATCAATCTTACAGCCTAATTGAGATAGTAAGTCGACACCTATGAGTCCGATAAAATCTGGGTCAAAGTTAAACAAAAGGAACTTGTGAGTATAATTTCGGTTAAACAAAGGCGGGAGTGGAACATAAACAACGGTGTTGTGTTTGGATACGCTGTGAGCGGTTCTTATGTAGTGTACTTCACGTTCGACTCGGGCGCTGGGATGAATTATTGCGTCCGGTGAGATAAGCGACTGCGAAGCTCCAGTGTCAATTAAAAAACGACCACCTAGCTCTTTAATGTATATGTATGGTAAACGTTTGTTATTCTGAAAGTTTAAAAATACTATATTTCCGTTTTTAAACTGGTAAAAATTTTGATTGTTCTCTAGTTCTTCTAAGTTATTATTTCCTGACTCTAGTTCTAGGCAATCTCCTTGGAAATTGTTTATATCTGACTGAAAATTAATGGGCGCATAGGGCGCGGGTTCAAAGGGTCTATTGTTATTCGAAGTACCAGGTTGCGGTGCTGGTTTATAATTAAGATTCTGTCGTCTCTTAATTATAGGGTTTTGTGCCACTTGTGGATTATATCCTGTAGATCTATTAGGATGAATTAAGGGTTGTTGGAACCTATAATTATTGTTGTTTGGTGCCAAACTGGGTCTGCTAATATTTGTTTTTAATCTGAACTCCGATGCTCTTTTATTTTTTAATTTGAGCTCCTCTTGTCTAGCAAGGTCTATCGTGTGTTCTAGAGATTCTGGGTTCTGGACGCGAACACAGAGAGCTAAAATTGAGTCTAACTGGTCTAGAAAGACGTTCGTAGCCATCTTCTCGTAGTAAGCTTTCTTTGTTTGATCGAGATTTATTAACGTATAAGTTAACTCTCTAATTTTATCTGCGAATGACTCTACGTCTAAACTGGCTTTACGAAGGTGCATGAGCTCCTGAACTACTTGCACTTCATCCCTAAATTCACCAAACCTCCGGGTAAGTATAGCTTTAATGTCTTCCCAGGTATTAAATTCAGTGCATTCTGCGAGTGCCTCAACAGCTTTACCTCTCAACTTATTTCGAATCAGACATGCAAAACTAGGATGCTGCCTATTTTCTATTAAGTCTAACACACTTTCTACGCTCTTTATATAAAATGCTAACGTCTTCTTATTGCCGTCGTATGTGGGCAAGAAAGAGGATAAAGTTTTATAATCTATCTCCCGTGCTCCACATTCTTCTACTTTTGGTTCTTGGGGCATTTTACCCGCCGAAACAATATTAAAAACACACAAAATAAAACACAAAAGTGTTCACAAAAATAAAACACTAGTATACAGTACAATTAAATCAAAACAACGTACTAAAACACAATTAGGTGATTTTGTACAGGATTCTCGAGAGCAAACAGAGTTTTATGCTTACCCCACGAGCATGCCGATGTTAGGCTGAGTGCTATCTTCACGCCTCGTCTGGTCTTCTCTTCTCTTCGCTACCGGAATCTCGGGAGAACAGGATTACTGAATCGCGTCGCGGATGTTGCGTTCTTAGAGGATTTTACTCGTTTATACGCGCACCGTTAAATCAGACGCGATCCTACCGACTGCGCCAGATAAGTTACGAGATCCGGCAGGAGGCTTTTTAAAAAGTAAAACGCAGGACTACTGTCCGCTGAGACGTTTAGAATAGAACTGAACTTTATTTCTTAAAGTATAACAATGGTTAAAATAATCTTATCGCTAATGGGTGTAATGTGATGCTGTCGGTGCGTTGGGTTATGCCAACGTAACTCGCGCAATCAAAAAAATTAGCGTGCAACCTCTGCCATGGGTATAGCGGATACTCCCACGGGTGTAGAGGAGCGCGAGCGGGCGCGTCGCGCACACTGCGGCACGCTGCACACGCGCGGCAGGTCTCCTCTATGTCCACATCTATGTTTGGCCAGTAAACATAGTTACGAGCAATATTTTTCATTTTGTTAACACCCAAGTGACCACTATGTATTTCGTTTAGAACTAATAAACGTAGTTTGGTTGGAATTACTACTCTATACCTATATAATATACATCCACGATCCGTATACAACTCCTCTTTACGAGCGAAAAAAAATTTCTCCTCGTCACAAGATGGGGATGATGGCCAACCAAAAAGTAAATAGCCCAATATTCGGCACAACAAAGGATCTCTTTGAGTTTCTCTTGCCACATCTTTAAAATCTAAAGGAATGGTTTCCTCGACATAATGTAAATAATCTACGTGCGAAGCGAGTGGCCGCTCACGTGTCATAGGTAATCGCGACAACGAATCAGCCGGACCGTTATCCGCTGACTTAACAAACTCGATCGAGAAATCATAGCCCGCTAGCCGCGCAGCCCAGCGCTGAAGCCGGCTAGCCGCCGTCTGGGGGATGCCCTTATTATTACCAAATATATAAGTAAGTGGTTTGTGATCAGAGCGCAGTACAAACCTCCTACCAAAAAGATATTGGTGATGTTTGTTTATACCAAAATAAATTGCTAAAGCCTCTTTGTCTAGTTGGCTATAGTTCCGTCCCGATTCGTTTAGCGTCCGCGACGCACAGCTGATCGGGCGCTCGCTGCCGTCCTCGTAGCGATGTGCCAAGATGGCGCCTACCCCGCACGCACTACTATCCACTGACAGCACGAGCGGCCTCCCCTCTTCATAATGGGCTAAAACCTTGTCACACAATAAAACTTTTTTTGCAGATTCAAATGCTTCCGCGCAACGTGAGTCCCAATTCCTCTGAACGTCTTTTCTCAAAAGATTATGTAATGGATTTAATAATGAGCTCAAATTAGGTATAAATTTACCGTAGTAATTTAATAACCCGAGGAAACTTTTTAGTTGTGTGACGTCAGTCGGTGTGGGTAATTGGGAAATCGCGTTAAGCTTAGATGGATCAGGGTGCAACCCCTTCTTATCAATAATAAACCCTAAATATTTTACACTTTTTTGCAAGAATGTACATTTTTCTAATTTGACGGTAAGTCCCATATCACGTAATCGCTCGTGTACAGCCCGTAGATTGCGTATGTGTGTGTGTCGGTCCGCTCCCGTGATACAAATATCGTCTAAAAAGACCACCACTCCCGGTATACCACGCAACGTCTCCTCCATTAATTTTTGAAACTGTTCCGGTACACATGATAAACCATAAGGTGTCCTGCGATATGCAAAAGTACCCATATGTGTGGTAATCGCGGTAAACTTTTGTGATTCCGGGTCCAATAGTACCTGTTCATATGCATGGCGTAAATCTATTTTCGAAAATTCCTCCCCGTTACTTAAATTAGCAAATAACTCTTCAATGCGTGGGAGCGGATAAAAATCGCGTTTTAGTTTGGGATTTATTGTGATTTTATAATCGCCACATATCCTCAATTCCCCATTACTTTTAACAACAGGAACAATAGGAGTACCGAAATCAGAATGTTCAACCCTGTAAATGGAGCCGTCACGTTCCAGTCGTTCTAATTCACGCTCCACCCGACCGCGTAGTGTCAGCGGTACAGGTCGCGCGCGTATGTACAC
Organism: Phragmatobia fuliginosa; assembly: GCA_932526445.1. NCBI lineage: Eukaryota > Metazoa > Arthropoda > Insecta > Lepidoptera > Erebidae > Phragmatobia > Phragmatobia fuliginosa. The sequence goes on along the minus strand of OW052064.1, from coordinate 3,829,526 downwards.
ACTGTCATAATCCACGAGCTGAAGACGAAGCGTTTGTTTACAAGTTCCTAGCTTATTAGTAAACACTTCAGGAAATTCTTGTCGAAGTTGACTAACTAACCGATCCTCCTCTATCAATTGGTTATTATATATTTGAGTAATTTTCAAAGCACCTAACCAGTCGCGGCCGAGCAGAGGTCTGCCACCGCCTCTAATGACATATAATCTCACACCTGTAGCCGAAACCATCTTATATGTTACATTAACTACAATATAACCGAGGGGTTCAATTTGTGACCCAGAATAACTGCACAAAATTAAGTTATCAGTCACTAAAGGTCGATCATTAAATAATAATTCGTAACAACGTTCATTTATGGCAGATATACGGCTGCCCGTATCAATTTCACACTCGAGATTCTCGGAGTCCACACGAACGGTCATAAAGTAAGGTTGGTTACCTTGTGCTGATGACACCACCATGTTGAAAAATTCATCTGCCGAACCCTCGTCCACAAAGTGTTGACGCTGTAAATCATCACTTTTACGAATACGCACTTTACACATCACACGCAAATGACCGCGTTGATTACAGTTGTCGCAATTATAATTAGCGTATCGGCACTTATTAGCGGGGTGCGCCTTGCCACAACGCCAGCACTCGATGCCGCCCCGGGTTCCGCCGCCGGCGCCTTGCGCCGCGGCCGGAGGTCCCGCGCGTTGCGGCCTATAGCCGCCGCCGCCGTTGCGGGCGCTGGGCCGCGCGCGCACCGCGTGCACGCCTTCGCCCGTCTCGTTGCCTTCGCCTCTGCTCCCTGTCGCAGCCGCCCCGACGCATCCGATGCCAGTGTTAGATTCATGTAAATGTACTTAATTATATATACTTAATTATAACTAAATACTTTGTATAAATATTGATATGTTTGTCAATAGTTTACTTTAAATATTTTCTGAACATATTGTTTGATGACGGTAGTTGATAAAATACATACTCGTATGTTTTACTCACTTGTAGTTGCCTATAAACACTGTATAGTAATGTTAATGTGATTATTATTACTTTTAACTATATATTTTATATAAATATTGATATATGTTTGTATTAATAGTTTACTTTGAACACATTCTGAAAATAATGTACTTGATGAAGGTACTTGATTAAAATACATGTGTCGTACTTGTTTGTCGTCGCCTATAAAAGCGAGGGTTCCGACTGGACAGGAGGACTTGTTGTCGAGAAGTGGACCAGTACGGAGCTCCCTACTATTCAACCAGTAACTGAGGATATTATATAGATTTAAAAGCTAAGTATATGCAATTCACTTTTATGTATCTCTTTACTAAAATGTTCTCTAAGTTTTGTAATAATTTATAATGTTTGATTTATGGATATGTGTATAATGTGAAATATGTATGTAAATATGTTGGAAAAGAGTGTCCATGGAGTTTCTTGTCTGTTCTTCTCCATAGGATCTACACCTTGGAACAGACGAATAGAATCACGACTGACTAACTGACTGACTACTGGACATTCAAATAAAAAGAAAGTTTAATATGATTTGACTTGGTTTGATTTGATATACTCAAATTCCTTTCGTTCTAAATATTCTAATATTTTAATTAATCTCATCTTTTCTCATAATCTAACACCAGCGTGTCGATCCGCGATATAATACAGGTAACATATGTACCAGTCATGTCATCATAGTATTGCATTGAAATTCAAAACAAAGATGTTACGGATGCCATTTTATCTTTTAAACCAGGTGCGGCTGCAGGTTTGGATGGAATCTCACCCCAACATTTGAAAGATTTAACTTCGCATTCTGTGGGTGATGCAGGTGAGCAACTAGTAAATTCAATCACTAAATTAATCAACTTTATGTATTTCGGTAATGTCAATCCAGACATTGTTTCCATTCTTTTCGGCGCGAACCTCATTGCCCTCTCCAAAAAGGACGAAGGGGTGAGACCAATTGCTGTTGGATCAACACTACGACGTCTGGCCTCCAAAATTGCTGTTCGACATATTGTACCAAAATTAAACTCAGAGTTTGAACCCGTACAGTTAGGTTTCGGTGTAAAAGGAGGGTGTGAGGCAGCCGTCCATGCCCTACGCTCTTTCCTAACTTACGGACAGCCTGACGTGTTGCTCAAAATTGATGTCAAAAATACTTTCAATTCGGTAAATAGGGATACCCTGCTGACGGAAATAAAACAACACACACCGGAAATTTACAATAATCTTCTTCTCAGTTACGCTGACCCAACAAAATTGCTATATCGTTCTAATGAACTGTCCTCGGAAGTAGGTTGTCAACAGGGTGATCCCCTTGGGCCTACAATTTTTAGTTTGGCTATAAATCCGATAATTAAAAATTTAAAGTCTAAATTCAACGTTTGGTATTTGGACGACGGGATCCTAGGAGGTGATGTGGATATTGTGTTATCGGACCTTTCTTTAATCAAAAATAAATTTGAAGGCATTGGTTTTAAGCTTCATTTTAGCAAATGCGAGCTTTTTATAAATAACCGCGATTTAAATTTAAGTGACATAAAACAAAAAATTAATATGTTGGCTCCAAATATGAAAATAGTTCACAGTAATTCACTTTACCTTTTAGGTTCTCCAATTTTTGATGAATCTATTTCTGAATATATTAATAATTCAATTACTAAATTTCAAAATTTTGCTGACCGTCTCCTTGAAATTAGTCCACATTATGCACTTTGTATCTTAAAATTCTGTCTTTTCTTCCCAAAATTTACGTATGTGCTCCGTTGCTGCTGCTTTTGGAATCACCCAGATCTTTTAACACAAATCGACGTCCTAATCAAAATTAGCTTAGAATCAATTCTAAATATGCAGCTAAAGCCCAAGCATCCCTACCCATCCGTTATGGCGGTTTAGGGATTCGCAAAATTTCCAGTGTTGCTTTACCAGGCTTTCTATCTTCTGTTCATAGTTCAGCAAATCTCATAAGTAAAATTTTAAGGACATCCCCTTCAAACTTTGAGATTGCTGGCTTGAAAGAAGCTAGAAACGCTTTCTTAATTGCATGCCCAGGTCAAAGTTTTCCAGTTTCTCCAAATTCACAGAGGAGCTGGGACGACATTAATTGTAAATTGACTTTTGATAATCTTTTGAGCTGTAGTACAGGTTCGGCGCGTGCTAGGCTTTTGGCCCTGGGTGCGCATGAGGCCGGCTACTAGCTTCACGCGTACCCTTCGTCAAATACAGGAACATTCCTTGAGCCTGACACGCTCCGAATCGCAACCTGTCTACGGCTTGAGGTTCCGGTCTGCGCTCCTCATAAATGTCCCTGTGGCAGCGATGTCGACAAGCTGGGACATCACGGACTGTCATGCCAAAAAAGTGCAGGTCGCTTCTCGAGACATGCCGCACTTAACAATATCATACGCCGGTCTCTTGCCACCGTCAACGTGCCAAGTCTACTTGAGCCGACTGGTATTGCAAGAGACGATGGCAAGAGACCAGACAGTATGAGCTTGATTCCATGGAAGATGGGTCGGGTGCTGGTATGGGATGCCACCTGTTCAGACACGCTGGCCCCTTCCCATCTACATGGAACCAACAACAGAGCTGGTGCGGCTTGTGAAGCGGCTGAAAAGGCTAAAGCATGCAAATACAAGGGTCTAGGCTCCGAATATGATTTTGTCCCATTCGGTGTCGAGACCCTTGGGGTCCCAGCGCTATAAGGCTTTTTAAAGAAATATCAAGGAGGTTAGTCGACGTCACAGGGGACCGAAGAGCTGGCAGCTACCTCGGACAAAGAGTTAGTATAGCTATTCAAAGGGGGAACGCTGCCAGTATCTTCGGAACCTTGCCTAAAGGGACTCCTTACAATATATTCTAGTTTTATTTTAATTTTAAAGGTTTTTAGTTTTTAGGTTCATTGTTCATGTATATTTATCTTTATTGTTTTTATAAAATATATTACATTAGTTGTACTAAAAAAAATTGCATTGTCATGATATACGTATGCATGAAATTCCTAAGTTAGTATTAGTTATATGTTCTTGAGTTATTGAAATATTGAGGCACTTATACAAAGCATCTTAAACGTGACCATTGATATTTCGCCAATAAACAAAAAAAAATACCCGTTCGCATAACTGTCTCAATCTGAGGAAGTTTTATGTCAGCATAGGAATTTGGGAAATTGTTGCACCCTTATGCAGAGATAATTGAAGTGTGAAGCCTACAATCGGACGCGTTGAGACTCATTTACTCTATTTATATTCTATTAGAGCACACATTTCAGTGACAGTCTTGGCATGCCAATTGTTGGCTTGATTTATCATCAATTTAAATAAAAATGTTTTTCCATATAGAATCATGGTACTCGGACTATTACAAATCAAACACCATAGGGTTGTGTCGACAAGAACTCAAACTCCATAGTGTTGTGTCCTTTCAGCTTCAGACTCTGGTTACCATAATATAGAATCAAGGTACTTATCAAGACAAATAGAACGAGCCTAAATTCAATGGGGTTGTGTCGTTTTCTTGTGGCATTCTTGTGCCTTCCTTCTAGTTTCAGAATCAGAAACTGAATACCATTTAAAGATAAAGTACTCGTCAGAATACATCAAATGATTCCTCGTTTCAATCCAGGTTTCCCTTGACCACCTTCCAGCCCTTTCATCGGTAAAGGTACAATATATGCAATTTATGAAAGAGAAATAGGTATATGCTGACTGTGATTACCCGTATGGCAATAACCCAGGTGGAGCGTTATGTTTTTCGAGCTTAAGTATTTAAGTGCATTTCTTGGCACGCCCTACACACCCAATCGACTGGCGGATTTTGACATATGAGATGTCGTTTGTGGTAATGACATAGGCTATATAAATTTTCATATCGTCGCACCATAGTATCAATCCACGACATTTCCGGTAACGATTTATTAGTTCACGATCAATCCACGACAAATATATAATTATCAAATCACCGTTATATTACTTTTTATTGTTAGAATGACGTATATTTTATGTCATATTATAATTATGATAAAGAGTTGCAACGACTACGGGATTTAAAACGTACAAATTGATATTTATAGAACTTGTTGGTTTATAAAACTAAAAGTTCTGAAACAAAATAAATATTAAGAAACAAAAGCCTGACTGCCTAAAAGCAATGAACCGAAAAGAACAAAAAAGTATCATAATATGTATAGGATAAAATTCAACAGACTAATGCATTGTTTTGAAAGGTTACTTTATACTATACAGACTGGGACAAACAATAGGTACTTTGTTACCTAGGAGCAAAGAAATATCTACCGAAATTGCGTTGGTCACAATGGTCACCTTACAAAACAATGCATTATCACACTATCGAATTTTCTATAGATATTGTGATACTAGTTTTATTATTTTCAGTATGAACATTGTTTTTAAGCAGTTGTGATTCTGTTTATTAATAAATTATTTTATTGGTAGGAGGGGTCTCAGGGTAAATGCTTGTGTTGTTTAACATTATAATGTGTTGATATACGAAATATTAAATATAGACTTCCAAATAAAAATAACTTTCCGACTAGGTTTAAAATTAAAAAAGCTATGAGAAAAAGGTAGCTATTTAAAAAATTGCGCAATTAAAATATTTTTACTTAAAACTATTTTATTTTTAATCTTCTTTACTCCTTTCCCTTCGGTAAATATCTCTATAAGCCAACAACAATACCTAACAAGTATCAAGAAAAAATAAAACAATTAGATACATAGTCATATTATTGAAAGAGTTGACCTGAAGGTGACTCCTAAAATACAAGGGCACTTCAATCATAAGCTCAGCGATATGAGCTAACAACCACTAAGCGGAAATTTTCATGTAAGTACCTACCTATACACGACGGTGGGGCTGTAAAATTTGAGGGTCTCCCTCTATTTTTCTAGGTTCTAATCATCAGATTCTGACATTATGGTAATATTTTATATTTATCTTGGCAATCTGGGCATATTGATTTATACCCTAATTGACGGAGATATGACCTAACAAATACCTATACAAAAAAAAACAGTTAATATTTTAAACATCTTTATTTCCTTGAAAGCGGTTATAAAGAAACAGTATATATCTACTAATCTTAAGTTTTATATTTATATTTTACTAATTTTATTAATTTGAATCTTACTATATTTTTAATTCGTACTTGTGAGTTCTTTAAAGAGATAGGCTGACTTTAAAGAGTCAGCCTTACGGCAAGTAGGTATTATTACACCTGTAACTAAATATATCCATTGTCAATAAATTAGATACTCGTACCTTGACAATTTGAAATTCAAATGTTATGTATCTTCTTACAATTGCTTACGAAACGTTCAGTGATGTAGCTACTATTGGAAAGAACTATAATGAAACTCAGTAAGAACTATAAAAAATACGGCTGACTTACAAACTCGACATGGTTAAATTCTGATTAGTTTTAAACTTTGCGTTGTGTATCAGATGATCAAAAATATTATCTTTCTAACATTCATTATTGACAATATTATTACAAACTTGATATGGTTAAATTCTGCTTAGTTTTAAACTTTGCGTTGTGTATCAGATGATCAAAAATATTATCTTTCTAACATTAATTATTGACAATATTATTACAAACTTGACATGGTTAAATTGCGATTGGTTTTAAACTTTGCGTTGTGTATCAGATGAACAAAAATATTAATATGAAATATAAATTGCATAAAAATAATCACCATTAACTTTCTAACATTAATTATTACAAACTTGACATGGTTATATTGTGATTAGTTTTAAACTTTGCGTTGTGGATCAGATGAGCAAAAATATTAATATTAAATATATAAACAATTCGGACATCTAACACACAACATTATCTAGTCCCAAATTAAGCAGAGCTTGTGTTATGGCCTATGGGTACTAAACAACTGATATAAATACATAAACATTATTTTTTTTTCTTAATACATACAAATTACAAATACCTATTTAGTCCGACCCGGGAATCGAACCCGAGACCTCTTGATCAGCAGCCGCATACGCTAACCACTATACCAACGAGATAGTCAAATTAAATATAAATTGCATAAAATTAATCATGAATATCTTTCTAGCATTTATTATTGTCAATATTATTCGGAGTATGCTACTAGTTTAACCGGTTGTACCTGAATATGAGTTTTTCTATGAAGCAATTGTCGTCGGACGCCCTTTCACAACCTTAAATTACAAAAAAACAACAAAAATATTTGAATGAGCTCCCTAGTGAATTTAAAACGTTACATCTTAACATTTTTCATATGTTTATTTATTATCTACACCATTATCAATAATACGTTTGCATTTCCTTTAACGAACCGACTAAGGTCGTTTTTCATTTAGCCGAACAAGTTTTATCAAAGGTCGAAAACCAAACCTGGATATGATTCTTTAAGTAGCACTCCTGGCAACCCTAAATAGAATGTTTTTCTGTAATTTAATAGAGCTGTAGATTTGTTTTGCTCTCAACGCGTGGGTGTCGCCGCGCCCCACTGCCGCCACGATGACGCATTGTTCTCGAATCAGCTGTGACTCTGTGACCATCGTTCTCAGTAAACTGCCTTCAACACTGGTACTTTTTTCTAACTTTGATTCTATATTTAAAAAGAAATATATAAACAAAGCAAGCCAAAGGCTCGTTAACAATCCCTACTAATATTATAAATGCGAAAGTAAATCTGTCTGTCTGTCTGTCTGTTACACTTTCACGCCTAAACCACTGAACCGATTTTGATGAAATTTGGTACGAAGATAGAACTGAACTTGGGAAAGGACATAGGCTACTTTTTACCTCGATAACCGACATACACGCGGGCGGAGCCGCGGGCGAAAGCTAATAATTACATAACTAACACAGTAAATAGTTATAGCAGTATATTCAAGTTTGATAAACGTTCATACATACATGGTGAATGTATGGGAAAGCCTTAATTATTTTCAAATAAAAAATAACATAACAAAACGCATCTTACGCAATAAAAGCATTCACCTAACATCAACGGGTAACCGGTTACGAATCAGTTAATCGATGTTTTAAATAAATTGTATATAAGATCAATGAAATGTTTTGAATAAATAAGCTAAATATTTTCAGTGCTTAACATTAACAGTGTTTACTATAAATTGAGATTATTAAAAAAATAATAACAACATAATAAGCTTTCATTAACTATCCAAATTTCCAAAAAGTATCCTAAGCATAAGAAAAACTTGATCATGAAAAACACAAATGTCAAAGTTTTGTTTTCCTCCGAATATAATATCGTCCGACGTATACAGTGCCACACGGACGTACTAGTTTGAATAGATGTAGTACAGTTCGGACGGTTCGAACCCATCCCATCAGTGCCGAATAGTAAAGTCAGTGAATACCAGTCCACGATAGAGCGTCGCGCGCGCCGCCTGTTTCGAACTATCGTAACCTTGATTTTGAACCCATGTTGAAAACTATATTATTTCAGTAATTTTTTCTTGAGCAAATATACTCAAGGCTGTTACATTATTTGTGGAAAAATTTATCTGTGTGACGAAACATTTTAACACAGACTGTGCGTGGATGGTTTTTCTTCTACAAGTGGACATAAACAGTCGCGGAGGCGACGCTTTTCAGGTAGTGTGTCAAGGACATTTGTTAATAATTATGCCATCTCTGTTGCTTCATGTTGAAATATTTTACACATGTTTTACGTTTTCTTGAGATCATCACTATGACATAGGTACATAATTTAATAGCAATATTTTCAATGAGAGTGTTTCATAAATATTTATTATAAAGTTTATTAATAAATAGGATTTTTTCCTATTAAATGATAAAACCGATCTACCAAAATAGCTACAAAATATTTCTATAAAACTTTTATTATATTTCATTTCTACAAATAAATAAAATTAGAGTGTCTGTTTGAAAAATCAAATGAACATTTTTTAGTAAATGCATATGAAAGTATATAGATACGGTAGTGACATCCAAAATGCAATTTTTTTTATCTGTTTGTTCATGGAAATCTCTCGAACGGCTGACACGATTTTGCTGGAACTTTCATTCGGCTAGTTACAAATAAAAATTAACTTCAAAGAGTACATTTTTAGAAATTATGTGTTCTAATGACTGTTTTTGCATACGTGTATCGGCTTGCTGCTAGTTCAATAACATTTACATTTGAAGTCTTTCATGCTAAATGTCGTTGAAAGCTTCAATTAAGTAAAACGATTAATCATCAAAACCTTGGAAAACATACTTATTATATTAAAAGTTAACACACCAATGACCCTAAGCCCTTGAGCCCTGACCGGCTTAAGTTGTAAATGTTCAAAAGGGAATAAGGCCCTCGTGTCACGGTTGTTTGTCACATAAAATAGACATTTGATCAACTTTCTCTTTTTCGTAACCACAAAGACGCGTTACAGCATCGACGGTGTTAAAGGGCAGTGACACCAGTTGTTGAGGGCTCAAGTAGGTAAGGTAAGTAGTTGACCCACGCAGTCCATGTCTGCCTCTTTTATTACATTAGCGTGATGTTATGCAGCAGAAACAAATTTGTTTCCCATAAAACAGGTTCTTGTGACCTAATCTTCAAATATAGACATATGCTATCGTCGACTTTATTTTAGAACTTTTAAATGGGAACAATTCCTTAATTCGTTGTTTGTAAAATTTAACTGTTTACGTAGCGTATACAGTGAAAGCTCTCAAAAGTTTCCTCAATTTTTGCAAGAGTTTTCTTTGATTCACCGCTCGAATTGGTCGTAACGTGACTATACTATAGATTTAGCTGGAGTAGCTTTTCAAACGTTACTCCAGCATATATTTTAAATCATTTCAGACGCAAATGCAAGCTCTTGTTAAGGAGTAATTTGTATCCAACAGCAAAAATTTGTGTGTTGATGTTCTTCAGTTATTAAAAACTTGGGTGGGGCAATTTTGGACTTGTCAGAAACTTGAAAATGGCTGAACGTTTAAAGCCCATTTTTTTTGCTGGGGTAACGCACACGACCCAACGTAAGGTTATAATCTTAATCAATAACTGAGCTATCTAACAATGAAATAATTTTTGAATCGGATCAGTACTTTCTGAGTATAGCGCTTTCAAACAGACAAACTTCAGCTTTACAATATTATTATGAATTGATTAAGAACATCTGTTGACCTTTAGAACCCTTCTTTTGAAGCAAGGTGACCGTATTTATTTGGAAAAATTTAAAGTTGCGATAAAATTTTAGTTACCTATAAAATATTCAAATATACCTACTATGTTACATACATATACCTGCATTAAAGTAGTCACTGTAGTAAGGTACGTTTAGTTATTTAACATCGCGATGCTCTATCTTGTGTACACAACGTCTTTACCAAAATTTAGTTCTGTTAGTATTTGTCTAAGATTTATTAAAATTAGGCCAAGTAGTAAAATTTATTTGTGACTAAATTCTTAGTGTAAAATTTATTTTTCAATTATTTCAATAAGTTTTACCCGAGTAAAGAATAGCCTGTATGTCTCTCCCTAAGAATCAAATATCACTATGTCAAATGACTTTGAAATCGTTTGCAGCGGTTTAGCCGTGAAAGCTTAGCGTAACATTACGAGGCAAGTCGTTCGTGTATATACAAAATAAAATCGAAGTAATAATTTCACAGTTAAATATAACGTTAAAGTTTAATGAAAAGACTTCAAACGTGCATCTTTTTTTTAAATTCTTTTTTTTTTATATTTCGGAAATTTTACACACAACGCCATCTAGTCCACAAAATAAGCAGAGCTTGTATTATGGGTAACTAGACAACTAATATAAATACATAAACATACTTTTTTTTTGTAAATACATACATATTATACATAGAAAACACCCAAACTCCGTAACAAATATTCGTGGATCACACAAACACTTGGTCCGACCCGGGAATCGAACCTGAGACCTCTTGATCAGCAGTCGCATACGCTAACCACTAGACCAATGAGGAAATCTATCATTGTTGTAGAATCCTACATAATTCTGGCACTTTATTCCTCATTTTATAAATGTTATACCACTCAGTCTCGGAATAATATTTTGTGGATCACACAAAATGTTGTCCCACGTGGGATTTGAATCCACAACACTCAACGCAATAGAAAACGGGCGTGTGACCACTTATACCAGTGCACCATTCGTGTAATCACGTGGTAGAATTCCATGCACTAACTGAGCATTTACAATCAAATAGTGTCATGCGTAGCCAAATCGTCTAATTCAAGGTTGTTGTTGAGTGATCAAGCCAGTGTCGAGTTCGTTATGGAACATTTTTCTTTTTTAGTTTGTTCGGAGAGCACTGAATTTTTGGATCGCGTGAACTCTGTTTTATTACCAATTATTTCTTTATACTAAATTGTATGAAACTTTTGCCGCTAAAAATTAATGATATTTAAGCTTACATTATGACTTTTTGGTGAGTATTATTAAAAACCTTAAATGGTTAATTCTTTGTACTTATTTCTCGCGATTATTAAAATAATTATTTAAAAGAAAGCCACAAAATACTAGAGAGAGAGTCCTAACAGGAAAGGTCGATTTCGGTGATTTTAGAATCGTATTATTAATGTTACTCGGTTTTTAGTTGATTGTTTACTAAGCAACTGAGATGTTTTTTTACTGTCAAATAAACAAAAAAATTATTTCTCTTGCCATTACCGAAAGTGATTTTTCGTGCGATTTTAGGCCGGAGCCCCTTAAGTAGTTACTGGGGTTAGATACTTATAAATATTACATATTATAAATATTATTTTCAAAAACTAAAGGGGCTAGTGAAAGTATTCAGTTGGTAACTAACTAGTTAATAGCCTAAAATGTTAATGAATTTCAGTATTAGTATTTGTAAATTTTGAAATTAGTGTAGGTACTTTACTGCACGGATGGCCTGGTAGTTTAAAAGGTCGACACACCCCTTTATACTGTGCCAAGTGTTGTGAGTTCAAATCCTACACTTTCAGTTCAACCACCTCAAGTTCATCAACAACAGCATGATAGTTTTGACATTTAGTTTTTTGACGTATTTAGACGTAGAAGTATTGACGTAGATGCTGATATGTTGCAATGAATTCAATTTCCCTCGAAACATAATCAACAACATAATCGTCACTCTGAGACCGCTATGAAGAATTTGGTCGGTAAATGTGAATGGACAGGCCTAGTACAAAATGTGCCAACACCAACGCGTGTTCGACCGGGTTGTTCAACTGAAAACATCGCAGCCGAGAGCCACAGTGAGAACATGAAACATTTTACATTTCGTGAAATTCAGCGATTAAGTGGCCAGCCAGATCATGTGATTTAACACCACAGGATTATTTTTGTGGTTCTATGTTTAGGACAGAGTATAAACGGAGCCAATCGAATCGATTGCAGCCTTAACGGCCTGGCCACGAGTTTTGGTCTTAGCGAAAAGCGGAGCGGCGTCCGTGAGCGGTGCGTTTGTCACGCCACGTACCCACAGTAGCGAATAGTTGCAGCGGCGACGGTGGACGTATTTAGGTAGTCGAAACCTGTTAAAAATCATGGCGTTATAAAAATTATCCCCTGTCTGTTTAGCAACAACATTTTTTTTAAAAAATATGATAGAATGAGTGCACGGACTAAATAAAGATCGGTATTTAGATGGTGGATTTAGTGACCTATACGAAGGTCCTACCTATAAGAAGTAACTGATGTTTCCAAGTGTTTTGCTAAGTAGGTACTTACAGAGAGAAAGAACTTTAAAAACTTGTCAACTACTTACATTGCGTATAAGACATACTCGTGTGTAGTTATATCTACAGACAAAACTACTGATATGTAAACTGTTTTGCTAATTAGGTACCTACTGACAGAGAAAAAAAATAACTTTTAAAACTTGTCAACTATCCACCTACATTACATAAACATACCAGTAGTTTTGTCAACATATCAGTAGCTTCGTTTGGTAGGTACCTAGGTTCCATGTTTTTGTGTTTTCAATTTAAATTAAACGTAAGTACCATTATATTCCGGAAAACATTGTTTAATTTCTTCCCACAACCTTTTTATATTTATGTTGGGGATATTTTGACATCCATATAGGCGGTCTATTTAAAATTTCTGTTATAAAAGCCTCGGTATCCATTACCGCCATAAAATCGTCTAATATTTTTTGATTTTATTTAACGCCGCTGAGTCCGTCACTCCTGAACCGCTGTCCACGCCGCTCTGTTTCGTGGCGTCGCACATACGAACTTGTGCCTTTGTTCCCGCCGCTCTCCATATCGCTCGCCGCTGTAGCAATTCGCTCGGCAAAAACCGCTAGCTTTTTCGCTATGAGCGGCGACTCGTGGCGTGCCTCGTACATTTCTATACTTTTGATATGACCGCTCGGCGTTTCGCTCTTAGCTGCCGCTCACAGCGGAAAGGTCGTGAATGGGCCGTAAAACTCACAATCCGTGATGTGATTAACGAAATAGACCCGCCATTTTGCCAAAAAGTGATTACAAACTTTGATTAAAAAATCGACGTCTGTCAGCTTGTTCGTGGTGGATATTTATCAGATATCATTTTTCATTCATAATTGTCAAACTTTTCTCTTTGTAATACAATAACAATTGGAAACATCTAAATTCATTGTTTTATTTGGTTTTAATATCAACAACAAAGTTCTTGTTAAAAAATCCATTAGAATCCAAAAGTAGTAGTTGCCGTATTTATTGTGAATGTAGATAATGCAGTAACTATACTGATCAATAGGTCACCATAGTCTGAATCACCAGATTCAGACTATGGTGACCTATAGAAATGCTTCTGAATCATTAGGCCTACGATCTCGCACTTATCAACTAAACACTATATCACGAATGCTGTCATTTTAGATAGGTCTTCTGTGAGAGGGTAGTAATACCTCAGTCGAGCTGGTCCATGTGTACTGTTAATTAAAGCGTAAGTCAGTTTTTTGTATTTTTTTTCACACTATGTTTCAAAATAATGTTTCATTCTCCCGGCCTCTCGAAACCGGGATAATGACGCAGAATGTTTGGGCCTCCGGTCTCATACTCACCAACGAAATACGACAGCACGAGTGCTGTCATTATTAGGATGGCCTTCTGTGTGAGGGTGGTACTGCCCCGGTTGAGCCGGCCCATTCACGCTGATGTCAGCGTGGCTCTAAGTTCAGTAATAAGATTTTTCTATATTCATTTGAGATAAATTTATCTGATGAAATTTATGTAAATATGGGTGGCAGTGTACTTTATATGACATATAATGTAGCTTTTAGTCAGTATAACATGTTTTTTTTATTTGTGAACGTCCAAAATAAAAACTGTTATTTTTATTGATATAATAAAAGTCAAACACTTTCTCCACTCTCTGTGCTCGAGCGAACGGCCTTGAAGGGACATTAAGTCTGACATAATCTAATGAATGATGTCATGACTATGAAGATAGATATGACATTCTAACGTATATACATATAAATATAGGTAACCGAATTGCTGTATGAAATTATTTCACGATGTACTTTATAGCTTTTATATTGATAATAGAATTCATTTAGCTAAAAGAGAAATGCAAACAATGTATTATGATAACGGCATTATACAATGCCTGGGGAGTTTAGGCCATTTATGGAATTGAATTTATATATAGTTCATTACATACTTTCAAACTGCCTCGTTGGTCTAGTGGTTAGCGTATGCGACTGCTAATCAAGAGGTCTCGGGTTCAAATCCCGGGTCGGGCCAAAAAGTGTTTTTGGGATTTTCTTAGGAAATTCCTAATAGCTGCCCGGAGTTTGGAAGTTTGGCGGTGATTCACGCCCGTGCCTCGGAGAGCACGTAAAGCCGTCGGTCCCGGTTGTCATGAACATCAATGGTAATCGTTATTGGGAAGTCAGTGCCCTCAAATATACTGACAACTAGTTCAATCTTCGAATTTCAGTTCTCCCTTAGGGTTTCGGAGGTCCGATACCAGTCGCTCCGTGGAAAAACTGAAATTCAGGTAAAACCGCTTGAACTAGTAGCCGACCCCAAATAAACTTGGGAATAAGGCTAGGAAGATGATAGTTCATTACATACTTTACCTATACATTCCAAACAACCCCTAGGTATATAAAGTGTATAAAGTACCTGCTGGTGCACAGACCACCATAAAATATACATGACGCGTATCGTAAGCGACAGCCTAGATAATATAATGCACTAAAATTAAGCCTATAAATACATTCCAACTGAACTACTCTAAACTCATAATGTCAATTTATCAATCAAAATCACAATTATAGTAAATGTTCTTTAAATACACAGTTATTATTTTGCCCAAATAAAAACAAAATTACAATAAAGAAGTGAAGATTTTTAGTGTTTCAAATAATAAAACGGTTCTAGATTTTCTTTATTAAGCTGAAAGTTCTTTTGGTTGTATGTTTTTTATAGCCTATGTATTATTTTACTTGCGTTTCAATTAAAAAAACTTCTTTTAAAGAATAAGACAGACTAAGATAGACAGAATAAGACAGAATAAGAAGTTGATCTCTGAAATGTTTGTCACAGATTGAAATTTTACAATTCTGTTCTATTGATGCAGCAAGGCTAACCTGAAAGTTTAATAATAATAATTTATGAAGCCATGCCTCTTAAACTAGGATATCTCGTATCTTAAAAGACGGTGACAAAATATTTTTTGCTATATATTTACCTACATACATCTGTTATATATTTTACGTGAGAGTGACTCCCCTCCTTTGCCGTATTAGTATAATATAATAATTTTGTTTCACGGGCATTTTTACTTTGGCAAAAATAAAATGTAAGGTTTACTTCACATAATGTTTCTTTGTATTTGTGCGAAGTTTTCCAAGGCCCCTATAGCTCCTGAAAAAAAGAAAGTTATCAAAACCGATATCTATTTCCTTAAAAGTTCAATATATGGACTACTATCATGATTTTTTTCCGATTTTTTGAGCCTACCATTTCGCTTTGCCCCCAAGTTGTTTTTGCAATAAATTGCGCTTTAAGATGGTTGAATTACTCGCAAACGGAAACCTAAATCGAAAAATCGTTTCAGGAACCTCACAATGTTTTTAAAAGACCTATCTAATGATATCCCACATGATGGGTTAGGCATCCCCACTTTACAGAGGTACAGCAAATAAAAATATTTTTCATAATTTTATTTTAGCACTTTGTCGACGTAATAACAACACATATTCACGCAAAATTTCATCCTTCTAGCACTAACCGTTCGTTAGGTAGGTCGAGGACGGACATGGCAAATCTATAAGGGTTCCGACTCGGAACTTCCGAGTCATGAACCACGGAATCCAATAAGTAAATATATTCGCATGCATCACTAAGTATTGGTATTTTTTTTATATTTCAGCCTACCAAAGTGACTCTACTTTTGCATGATGAACATAAAAGCATGAGTAGAATCCAGGAATATGGGTCACCATCCTCATCGTGAGGGTAGGCAATGCAGCATGGTGACCCATACCATGGCGGCCTGGTCAGATAATTCTGTACCTTTGTCGAAGTACGACAGCAAGATTCCTGTCATTATTATGATGGTCTTCTGTGTGAGCTACTGAAATCGGCATTGCTCTCATCATCATCAACAGCCTTTAACAGTCCACTGCTGGACACAGGCCTATCCTTAGAAAGGAGGGTTTGGCCTACTAAACCACGGTGGCCAGACGGGTTGGTATAGGGTTGGTTTCAAGTTTTCCTTCTCTTTGCATCGATGTTGTCTTGCGGCATTGCTCTACTACCTTTAAACTACCTACTACAACTCTACAGAAGTAATAGGTACTGAAACATAAACGACTTCACAGTTTTGTACACTATATTATACAATATTCTAATTATGATAATATATGTCTTTTATGCAAGTAAATATCATTAAAACGGATTTAAATTTTCCCAGTTACATTAGATAAAGACATTTCATAGGCTTACCTTATGACAACAATTTGGTATATAGTTTTATCCTCATACAGATTATATCTTTATGTAGTATTTAATATAATAATATGATAACTATATTTTATTTTGATAAATTGCGTCGTATACTTTTTGAGTTTCAAAAAATAAATTAAAATGATTCAATAGTGCTTCCTTCGCTAGATGTTTATTTCCTCCTCCCTTTGGTGTCCGTAATCACACATCCAAGATATTTTATATTAAACGAATTAATCTCATAAAAATATTATGTTAACAAAATTTGTTTTAATTAATTCGGGTGTAAACACAAAAACTACCGATCAAAAAATTAAACTAAAGAGACAACAACTTAGCGAGAAACCAAGATTCAGGTTTGCAGGGGATCATTGCTTTAGATGATTTTAATCGTCCTTCTCTGCTCATTTGGATACCCAAGCCGAGTATCGCATTGTTGATTACCTGGCTAGTCCAAATAGCCCTAATTTAAATCCATTTCGATTTTCTCGGGTTGCGTCAGGTGAAATCAAAAACCCCCGTCGATGGCCGTCATGGCCGGAGGCGACGACGAAGGCGAGGCTGATGTGCCGCCCGTCAGGGAATCAGAGGTAGGGGCGGCTGTTCTAAGGATTCGATCCAAGAACACCGCCCCCGGGCCAGACGGGGTACCTGCCCGAGTGCTGGCCCGAGCCCTCGATCATATGTCGGACCGCCTCAGGGGAGTGTTAGACGCTAGTCTGGCGTCCGGACGCTTCCCTGAGTGTTGGAAAAGCGGGAAGCTGGTTCTGCTCCAGAAGCCAGGTCGGTCTGCCGACTCGGTCGCGGCCTTTAGGCCCATCGTGTTGCTGGACGAGGCGGGTAAGCTGTTCGAGAGGGTGCTCCACGCCCGCATCGTCCGGCACCTGCGCGAGGTGGGCCCCGATCTGTCGGACGCCCAATTTGGATTCCGGGAGGGGCGTTCGACGGTGGACGCAATTCTGCGTCTGAAGGCCGCGACCGAACAGGCGGTGGGCTGCGGTGACGTGCTGTTGGCGGTGTCGTTGGACATCGCTAACGCATTCAATAGTCTGCCATTCAGCTGCATCAGGGCCGCACTCCAGTACCACGGAGTGCCACAATACCTGGGGCGGCTAGTGGCAGACTATCTGACGGAGCGTACTGTCATGTACGAGGACCGAGAAGGAGTCTTGAGACGTCGGGCCATGTCGTGCGGTGTTCCACAGGGGTCTGTCCTCGGACCACTCCTGTGGAACATGGGATACGACTGGGGGCGACCTTCGAAGAGGCGGCACGCCTGGCCACCACAGGAGTCTCCCTGGTGGTCGGGCGCATTGAGGCGCTGGGTTTGCGGGTGGCCCTAGATAAGACGGAAGCCCTACTTTTCCATGGGCCCCGTCGTGGTCCACCCGCCGGCGCCTCCATCGAGGTCAACTCGGTCCTCGTACCGGTCCGGGCCCACTTAAAGTATCTGGGTCTGGTCCTAGACGGTAGGTGGCTCTTCGACGAGCACTTCCAACAGCTTGCTCCGAAGCTGATCGGCACTGCCTCCTTCCTTGGGCGTCTTTTGCCCAATCTGGGAGGAGCCAGTGTCGCCACGAGGCAGCTGTACACGGGGGTTGTCCGGTCTATGGCACTCTATGGTGCACCGGTGTGGGCGGCGGCTCTGACCGAGCAGAATAGGGCGCGCCTCAGGCGGCCGCAGAGAACTCTGGCGGTCAGAGCCATACGGGGTTACCGCACCGTATCGACGGAGGCGGCGTGCGCCCTGGCCGGAACACCCCCGTGGGATTTGGAGGCGGAAGTGCTCGCCGACGTTTATCGGCGAGTGGCTAACTACCGGGCGGAGAGTGGTGGAGTTGGACCTCCGCCCGAGGACGTGCGCGAGTGGCGCGAAGCCGCTCACCGAGCCACGATGGATCGCTGGTCGATCCGGCTGGAGACTCCACGTGCTGGCTTCGCCACCGTGGAGGCGCTTCAGCCGGTCATCGGCGAATGGGCAGTGCGGCAGCACGGGACCCTTACCTTCCGACTGACGCAGGTTCTTTCCGGGCATGGTTGCTTCGGAAAGTACCTGCACTCGGTCGCCAGGAGGGAATTGAGTTCCGCCTGCCACCACTGCGACTGCAGTGAGGATTCGGCTCATCACACGCTGGCGGTCTGCCCCGCATGGGAGACGCAGCGCCGGGTCCTCACTGCAGTCATCGGAGGGGATCTCTCGCTGCCGGCCGTCGTTCGTTCCATGGTCGGCAGCGAGAGCTCATTTACCGCGGTCGCAACCTTCTGCGAGGACGTAATCACGCAGAAGGAGGCGGCGGTGAAGGCCCGGGAGGACGACATCCAATCGGACCAGATTCGCCGCCGGCGACTCGGGCGGCGGAGGCGCGAACATCTGCGCCTCATGCCGCCTTGAGTGTGGCCGCGGGTGGACGGGACGGGTTTTCCCTCCACCCGCATTATGTGGCCAGCCGCGACGGGGCGGCGTCGGTGTGTGCCGGACGCCGCCTAAGAGAGGGTCGTCAAACAGAGACGGTGCCCGCATCAGGAGCGGGCAGGCGCTGGAGAAGTTCAGAAGGAGATCCCACCCTGGACTTCTCCTACTCCTAAACAGAGAAGCGCGGAGAGGGCACACTGTGTGTTTTTTAGTCGGTTCAAGTCCGACACACCACCCCGCCGTAACCCCCGGTGGGGTGACGGTCCATGATGATTTTTCACACATTAAAAAAAAAAAAAAAAAAAAAAAGGTGAAATCAAAAAGATTATCCTCTATATTAATCCAACGCTGATGGTTGTGATCAAATCAACCAACGCATGATCATAACAATCCATAACTATTTTTTACTGACCTATATTTTCCGGAAATTTCCAATCACTGTAGGGAAATGCTTGGATCTTCCCCTTGCCTAAAATTGCAAACCCCATCCCATAACATTGTAGGATCCTAGAATCGTGTGTGCTCTAACAGTTAGTTTTCTGATTTCGTCTATACAAGCAACCTATTGATGAAACCGATTCAAAGAAACCCAGAATCATATCAACAGCTTATGGATCACACAAGCTGTTGTTCTGATGGATTAACACGAACAACACTTGTAGAAAGCGGTGTGACTATCACTTAAAGCACTAGGCCAATCACGCAGTCATTACTATATTTTTAATTCAATGAAATATCCTTTTAAATCTTGTCTTTACCTAAGGACACTCTTATTTCAGTGTCATTAAATGGAGAGATCCAAAGCTCCAACCAGTTTGACCATTAGGTGTTACTTACGTGAAAAAGTAGTTTCACTCTGCAGTCTTGTATGTATTGAGAAGACTCATCCTAGGAACTTTCCTCCATCATTCCAATATTTTATCCTTCTTCAATGTTTCAGCTCTTCATCCTTCTACTTTTCTAAGACACTTTTGCTTTGCACAGCTAGTCTGTGGCAAAAATTATAGTAGCTTTAAATCCAAGTCCAAGTCCTGCGCTTTTGTCTCCTGTGCTACATGTATTCATGGGGGTAGTCACTTTTTGTCTGTTCGTTTGCTTCCTTGTACAGGTTTTGTTTATTGTCGGTTGGCGTCTTCATTTTTGGTTTATTGTGCTAGTATTTAAAAAGAAAACTTTGAAAGTTTCATATGCGTAAACAAACAGTGATGAGAGAGGAAGCATCTCAACAGGTTGCCATAGTGTGGGTCAAAAACATTATTAAATATTATTTATATAAAATCATTCGTATTTACATCAGAAACAGTTTTTTTTTAAGTGCTTGGTTTAGACTGCTAAGGAAGAATGGTGAGGAAGTAACTACCACCAAACGGAAGACGTCGGATTGATAAAAATCGTTTTACAAGAAAAATAAGCGCTGTTGATCATAATCGACAGTCTATTACAGTTCACTCCCTTGATTTATTTTGCATCCGTTAGATCTATTGAGGTGACGATTAGTTCAACCTACTTAATTTATTGAAATTACAACATTTTTAGAACAAAATAAATGATTATACATTAACTGCATGGATATCGTAGTGGTTTAAGCGGTTCGCCCGCCGTTTTCTACTACACAAGTACTGTGGGTTCAAACATAAACATACGTATTATATAAGTATAACGAAAACTGTCTATAAAAAAATGTATTGAATTTTAGAAAATTAAATCTAATTCAAGCAATTTAACACGAGTTTAATAAGTAATTATGCGGCTAGATTGTCAGAAAAACACCTACAAATGTCATGCTTTAATTTTCCGAACTCTTACAATAGCAGCACTAGCCTTGAATAACATCAAAGAGGTATTAGCAGATGTAAAATGTAAACATTTATGTAACCTTAATCATTTTAGGTAAACATCTGAAGGATTTAGAAGTTGTTCTAAAATGAAAATAAAATGACAATATTTATGATTATTAGTTTTTTATTTAAGAAACATACGTTAAGGTACTACGCAAAAAAAAATGTTATTGTTATACATCAGTAACTACTTTCTAATAGAATAATTTTATCATCATCGTCATCATTAACAGCCTTTAACAGTCCACTGCTGGACATAGGCCTCTCCTTAGAAAGGAGGTTTTGGCCTACTATATCACGCTGGCCAGACGGGTTGGTATAGGGTTGGTTTCAAGTTTTCCTTCTTTTTACATTGATGTTGTCTTGCGTAATTTATCCTTTAGTCGCCTTTTACGACACCCGCGGGATGAATAAGGGTGGTGACCACAGATCATGTGGTGACACTCTGTTTTATATTTTTTATTTATATTTTTTAATATTTTTACTGAGTATAGTTATCAATGAATTATATATTTACAACGTAAATCATTAAAATAATTAATAATTGAATGACATGTAAGTTACTTTCTAGAGTTTACCTGTTACATACTCGGATAGTCAGAAATTGAATTTTCTTCCATAAGTTTCTTACAGACCTATATTTGTATTATTTTGTTGTAAGTTTGTGGCTGTGCCGAAAATATTTGATTTCGATGATAGAGAAATTTTAATAAGAATAAGAAATAATATACATAATTAAAAAGGAATTAAGTTGCTAGACAAGATAAACTATATAAAAACAACTATATAAGAGAGTGCCCGGGCTCTCGTAACACAAGTTTGATCTTAGCCTGAGTGCTAGAGAACCACATTATGTGTGATTACTACATGCTTACACAAAATAAAAAAAGGATGAGAAAAGCTGTCAAATTCACAAATTTTGTAACAAAGCATTTATTCTGCCTGTGTTTTTTTACTTACTTTGAGAATTTCGTCTGCCCAAGAGAAGGCTAGTCACTTCGTGAAAAACTGATAGTCAAATAAAACCGCTTAAACTAGTAGCCAATCTTAAATAAAATTACATAACTTTCTAGATCATCATCATCGTCCTCTCAATGGTTTTGGCGGTTGCTTTATGAGCTTACACTTTGGAACCCGGGATCCGCATTCCTACTTTTACTTCTTCATTATGACCGACCTTCGGCATTCTCGATAATAGGACGCATGTCATCCCTTACGACGTCAAGCCAGCATTTCTTGAGTCTACCCTTCTGACGGGGCTCGGCGGAGCTGCATGGCTAGACATTTGTTACCCACGTAACCAAGCGGTTGCCGTGAAACGCGGCTGCATCATTGCAGTGGACTCTATTGCAGTTTGTCTTTGATGTTGCCAACATCCACCGCAACTATTTCACTTAGTTTGAGAACTTATTTTTGAGAACTTAATTTAATACTTAGGCAGTGGAGGATCCTCCTTTTGTGTTGGAGGAATACGATGTCCGTTCCACAGCAGTGTCCGTTTCATGTATGTTTGTAAAGTCCCACGCGACACAGGAATTTATATTCCTAATGCGGTTGTCGTCTTTAAAAAAAAACTATTTATTTCCGTGACGCACAGCTATTACGTGTGTATACATAGCTTTCTAGATATATAATAAATTATTGATCTTTTTGCACGAAAGATCATAATATGCGTTAAAAGTAAAACGTAATTTTAGGAATTAGAAATTAATATTACACAAATAATAAATGTATTTTTTTTTATTCGCAATATAAATACGTGCCAATATGTAAATACTTATGTAGAGGCTCTTTATAAACCTCTTTGGAGAAATATTCGTATCGTAGTCATAGCGGCAACAACTGACCTATGAGGCAATTTTAATGGTACCATTATAATTGTAGTGTACAGTAGTGATGTAACTATGTTGAACATATGATTCACATGTAGTTCAAACCGTTATGTATTATGAAGCTGCTAGAAAAAGTAAAATCGTTCTAGAATTTATGTAAATACTAATGTCGGAGAACTTAATTGATAAAATAATAACCTATCGAAAATAAATCTGTCTGTCCTTTCTGTTCACAGCCAATTCTCTCCTCCGGTTGCATTTTAATTTGGCATTGAGATATGTACTTTGAATCTTGAAGCAAGACTCTTAGCTACGTTAACAAACATACATGCGGGCGGAACCGCGTTCAAAAGCTAGTGTAACATATAGTTGACGTAATTCGTCAATACTTAAACAACACCTTTTTTGGTAAAACACAAGAGAGTTTTGAAATGAATGTGTTTATTGATAGTAAATTATAGCTGTAAAATCATATTGATAATATTTTGATTTTGCATTTTGTTCATTCCCCATTGCAATCGTGACGTCACTGGTAAATATTGATGTAGTGACGTCACTGTTTAAACCTAAACGTGGTCAGCCATGTGAGCACTGTGGGCTAAGTGTTCCTATAGCATTGTATCACGCTTTGCGCACGTGCGCCTCGCCATGGGTACAAAGTATGTATAGTTAGATTTTTAAAGGAAAATTATGTCATGTAGTACACAGAGTATGTACGCGTAGCCGTAAAATAACGTAATACTTATCTCTATAGGACGAAATGTTTGATACTTTAAGAGACATATTTTAACTAACAAATCAACCAATGTCAGCATAACTTGTCGTCTGGGACGTCTGGGTCGACCGGGGCAGTATAACCCTCACACAGAAGACCATCATAATAATGACAGCATTCTTGCTGTCGTATTTTGTATATGAGTGTGAGACCGGAGGCCCAATCATTGTGCATCAATCGGGCCGGGAGAATTATGCAGAAACATCAGACCAAACCACCATGGTGGTCACCATGCTGCATTGTCTACACTCACAATAAGGATGGTGACCCCTACTCCTGGATTCTACTCATGCTTTCCATCAGGCAGAGTAGAGTCACTTTGGTAAGCTTAATTATAAAAAAGTATTCTCGAAATTTTAACGCTAAACGTTTTACAAAGTTTTTGTTTGTATGTAACAGTAACTGAAATAAAAATAATAATATAATTTAATGATATTTTTTTAATGTAAAATACCCATTTTTTCACAATCTTAACAATAACAAAAAACAGGGACTTTTTTCTGCTTCCGGTATTCTTACACGCACACAGATGAACGTATTCTTACAGTATTCTTGGCTCTCACTCACACACACACTAGCATAAAATTCGGCCAAGTGCGTATCAGGCCTCGAACAGGAAAGGGTTCCTTAGTCAGCCATAATGGTACGTGGATTTAAAATCGTATCCAATAGATAATTATTTGTTTACGTATTATTGCGTTAATTTTGTATGACGTTTTCCAAGTGAGCGCATTGTACAAGTTAAGGCTCTATAACTCCGGAATTAACAAAGTCATCTAGTCCGTTATAGTTTTCCTTTAAAGTTCATTATATTTTATAGTTTTATAGTTTGTGATGATGGTCATCACAAATTTTTTAGCACTTACCGTTTGGACGGTAAGTCGAGGACGGACGGACAGACGGACATGACGAATCTATAAGGGTTCCGAGTCATAAACTTCGGAACCCTTAAAAGTGGTATCACTTATTTGTTACGTACGCTCTAAATGTATTTCTCTTGTAATCTGTGGCTGATCGTTTTAAGTATCGTTGTTCTAGGTTTTTAGAGAGCGTAGCAGCGCAGACTTCCGGATTTTTGATGTAACAAAAGCTTGTTTTTTGAGTTCACATATTAATTGAATTATAATGATATTAATTGAAGAAATTATGGCAAAGTTCAAAAATGTATATGAATCGGAAATTAATTAAATAGATATTGCTAAAGATTGATTTTTTAAAAATTATTACCCATAAATTACGCAAGCGGAACACTGACAATGGCTGAACAGATTTCGCTTATTCTTTTGATTATAAGTTAATAATAGTACGAGATTTTTATTTAGAAACAGTAAATATATATTTTTCCTTAAACAAACAAGAAACAGACAATATGCATTCATTACTAATGTACATGTACCTTTGTAGCTTTTTTTTATATCGCTCCTAAATGTGACTTCTAACAATGTTCTACAATGGTTCGATCTATTAAGGTTTCTTTACGTAAAAAGTGTCTTAATAGCTTTCCATTAAAATTGCTAGTAAATGAG
This sequence comes from Phragmatobia fuliginosa, assembly GCA_932526445.1. NCBI lineage: Eukaryota > Metazoa > Arthropoda > Insecta > Lepidoptera > Erebidae > Phragmatobia > Phragmatobia fuliginosa. The sequence goes on along the minus strand of OW052064.1, from coordinate 3,804,198 downwards.
ATATTGACTCCCACAAGTGTAAATTAAGATCATGAATGTTTCCGTTGTAGCGTGAAAGACCATTAAGCAAATAAAATAGACTTTTACGTAAATATTTTCACCGAACATAAGACTGCTTGATGTCAATGTAAATAGCTTCGATTTCTAGAATGACTTGCTTTGAAATAATAAAAAAAAAACAATGTAATTTGAAAAGAGAACTTCCTCGCCACCTATTATTTTTTTAATTGCCGAGAGTAATCATCGCCGCGGCCATAGAATGTTGTGTCGCTATTGCAATGGAACTGTCTAGTTTTCATCAAAGGCCCAACAAGATATTTATCTGGAACTTGAGTTTGATGGCTGAGTTTTATTTCACAACTCTCTGGTTGCAGTTTGTAAAATTTGTAGTGAACAAAAACATCTTCATAACAATGGTCGACCAACAATATAGATAGTGAGTTGAATATTGTTACCATTACAAAACTACTCAGGTGCAGCTTATGTCTTGTGTATAACTAAATAATAAATAAATATTTCTCACATCCTACACACAACGCCATCTAGTACCAAACTAAGCAGTACTTGTATTATGGATACTAGACAATTGATATAAATACATAAACCATTATTTTTGTAAATATGAACAAATTACACATAGAAAAACCCCAAACTCTGCAACAAATATTTGCGGATCTCATAATCATTTGGTCCGACTCGGGAATCGAACCCGGTTAAATATAAATGCAACTTAATAATATAAATAATATTGACCGATTAAAAAAAATATTCGCATATAATTATTAGCTTTCCTAGTGTTTAAGATAAATGTCAATCTCCTACGGCAACAAAACTGTGTGTGAAGGAATCAAATACTAAACTGATAATATATATGCAATATGCAGTCCGGTCCTTACTTTTTTACTATTGATTTATTGTTTCCTAAAACTAAAACTATATTTATTAATTATACTTAAAGATATACTTTCTATGAAAACGTTGAAAAGCTACATCTCACTGAAAATAAAGAAACCTAGTGTAATTTGAGATTGCGCTAAATAGGTACATAAGTAAAAGCAAGCACATAATATAGTCCATTAATTTGACATCTGGTCAAAGTTATCAGATTCTAGAAACTTTCTGAATAGCTTAACTTCAACAAACAATTAAGTAACAAATAGTGTATGTACATTTAAATCACTTCATGAAAGTCTCGTTGAAACATCAATTAATCATTTCAAGGTCTGAAACTCGTCTGGCCAAGTCATTTGACTTGGTTATCAACAGCACACTGAATATGAATAATGAAATATTATTTTCTACCTAAATATTTCAACTTCAACGGTAACGTTTGAAATTACAACCTTAATTGTGATAAGTTTGACTGTTATACCGAATATAAATTACGAACTGATATATTCGTGATAAACAGTAATTGTTTACTGTGTACCGTGAATGTCAGTCGTTCAATTCTTTAATATATTTGATATTTATGACGAATGTCAGCTGTTCAATCATTAAAAATATTTACTGAAACAACATTTTCAACCTTCATTTATTTTACCAAAGTGAGTCCTCTCCAACGCTTACGCGAGAAAGTTATATCTATCTATCTAATATCTTTAAACTCTTTAAACTGGCAATTCTTGTAAATTTATATGTGTTAAAATTTGCATTTTCAAGGACGAATAATTAATCTAGATTAGTCTCGGGAAAAAGCAGGTTTTCGAGTTTTCATGCGTTTTCCTTACGCATTTATTATTACTGTTGCGATATCTGTACTATTCTTTCAGTAATACTTAGTTGATTATTGGTTGGAGTAAGCGTTGTTAAACAGTAATTGTTAGTTCCTAGTATAACTATGTATGCACTCGTACACCACTGTCATATGAGAGATTTCCGTTTGATCATATCGAAAGTTTAAGACTACGTCCGCACATACAGGCGGCTTGCTTAGCACCTAGAGCCTAGCGAGTATAACGAACGTTCTAGCATGTTTGCGAATGGCCGCATTGTGCGCTTGACGCCTAGCTACTCGCTTAGCGTGTATCCAGGTAAACAAACGTGTTGGTTTTTTGTCACTAGGCGCGAGGCATTGAAGAAGAAACAAATGGATGAAATATTAATAACATCAGTTTTCAAAAGAGAACCTCTGTGTAATTCAGCTAATGAACTTCATAAAAATGCTATTTAAGAAAAATATAATAAAATATTATTACTCATATTATTCATAAAATTTTCATCAAAATTACGCAACTGTTTATACAGAATATTAAACTCCCCATGACTTGATCGTGACTTATTTATGTCGTGAACCCAACATGACGGATAAGGCTGTGAGATAGTATATTTTAAAGAAGAATTTTCTGTAAGTAGGAATTTAAGATCTATTTTTAGGGTTCCGTAGCCGAATGCCAAAAAACGGAACCCTTAAAGATTCGTCAAGTCTGTCTGTCTGTCTGTCTGTCCGTCCGTATGTCACAGCCAATTATTTCCGAAACTATAAGAGCTATACTGTTGAAATTTGGTCAGTCGATGTATTCTGTGAACCGCATTAAGATTTTTACATAAAAATAGAAAAAAAAACAATACATTTTGGGGGTCCCCATACTTGGAACTGAAACTCAAAAGTTTTTTTTTCATCAAATCTATACGTGTGGGGGGGTATCTATGGATAGGTGTTCAAAAATGATGTTGAGGTTTCTAATATAGTTTTTTTCTAATCTGAATAGTTTGCGCGAGAGACACTTCCAAAGTGGAAAAATGTGTGTGTCCCCCCCTCTAACTTCTAAAATAAGAGAGTGATAAAACTAAAAAAAATATATATTGTACATTATCATGCAAACTACCAACGAAAATTGGTTTGAACGAAATCTAGTAAGTAGTTTTTTTTAATACGTCATAAATCGTAACACGCAATTTACCTTACATCCAATTAATACAATAATCTAAAAACATCGATGAAAGTTACAACGAACTACAAGAACTTTTATATGATGTTACTTGCTGATACGGAACCCTTCATGGGCGAGTCCGACTCGCACTTGGCCGCTTTTTGAATGTGACATCTCGTCAACGTGCCGACAAGCAAAATGACCAAGGCGCCTTGAAACCCACCACGCAAACCACCTCTCAGTGCGGCCACTGTGTATCCTAGCAAGTAGCCAGATTTAAAGCCACTAAGCTCTAGGCGTTAAGCAAGCCACCTGTCTGTGCGGACGTAGTCTAAGGGTTTGACCATTGTCCACGTCCATTTATTCAACTCTGAAATAAATAAGTTTACAATTGATCCAAAAGGAATTTTGAAAGTGATTCTATCTTACACTCCTATTGAACTCCTTATCGTTAATTGTGTTAATAAGTGTATCATAAAGATAATTCTATTCCATTTTCCAAATGTTCGAAGTTCTCAGCCAGGTTATTCACTTTGTTTAGATATTTTATCCATATTCTATTCTATTAAGTTAACCCTTCATCTTCCTAGCCTTTATTACTCTTAAGACTACTGGGGTCGGTTACCACTTCCACCGGTTTTACCTGAATATCGGTATTTCTACGGAGCTACTGGCAATTCACCTCCACAACCTTGAGGTGGGTTGAGCTAGTTGTCAGCCTATTTTACGAGACTTTCCAATAACAACTGCCATAGATGTTCATGAAAACAGGGATCAAACGGCGTAAGGTGTTTACAAAATGCTCAGATTAGCATCTTCGCTACCTTAAAAGTTTCATAGAAATCATTTTAGTTAAAGCTTTCTAAAAATAGTATTCTCTTAAAAAATTGAATATGAAGAAATAAATTTGGAGTCTGGGTGTTTTCTATGTATAAGATAGATAGATAACTATTTATATGCACACTAAAATTACAGAGTTACAAGAAAGGAACACAATGATCCAATACCGAGTGTACAAAGGGCGACCTTATTGCTAAAAGCTATTTCTTCCAGGCAACCTTATAATAATATGTATAGATCTATTGAATAAAGGGAAAGGTACATATGTTTATGTATTTATATTAGTTGTTTAGTACCCATAATACAAGCTCTGCTTTATTTGGGACTAGATGACGTTGTGTGTATGATGTCCAAAATATTTAATTATTATTATTTATTTATTATTTAAAGGCATTGCATGGCTGTAATAAAACTTGCCTCAATTTTTCTGGCTGTTATTCCAAAGAAGAACTGAAGGTATTTCTAACTATGTCAGATGCTCGTAAAATTTGTGACTTATGAGGTAAACACAATAGCAGATACATAATGCTTCGGGAAAAACAATAGTTATTGTACCTATGCAATTAAAATTCACGACTTTATGCTCCATTCATTGCAATAATTTGTTATTTCTACGTCACCTAACGTTTATAAAGACTAACTGTGAAAATATTTGCGTAATAATCTCTGGTTTAGCAGTAAGGCTGAGCTAATATTATAAAGATAATGAATTTCACAAAAAAATGGATTGCATGCATAAAATGTTGGGTGTGTGTAAGTTAGGCCAGATACAGCTAGCATTTTCAATAATCTGGGGAAGGATTCAATCTTTGTGATCATCAAATTTATGGCCTACTAAAGTAACTCTACTCTGGGTGATGGAAAGCATGACTAGCATCTAGGATGGTGACCCACAACATAAGATGTTTCTGCATCATACTCCCGGGAGAGTGATGAACTCGCAAACGGATACCTAAATCAATAAACCGTCTTATAAACCTCTTAATGTTTTTAAAAGAAAATGCTGCGAGAAAAAAATGTCACCCCTACTTTACATCTAGGGGAGGTACCCCAAATAAATTTTTTTTTATGATTTTATTCTAGCACTATGTCGACATGATAAAAACACATATCAATGCACGGTTTAATCTTCCTAGCACTAACCATTTCGACGGTAAATCGAGGACGGACTAACGAAACTAAGGGTTCCGAGGCATAAACGTCGGAACCCTAAAAAAGAATAAATAGTCTTGTTAAGGTTTTAGACTGCTTTCCATCTCTAATAGAAATGAGAGATAGGATCGTAAGAAAACTAGGGCAAGTTTATGTTGATTGTGTAAATATTTTATGAAGTTAGAGCGAGAAAAGTTGAATGCAATCAAACAACAATGAATAAAAATCACTTCGAGGACACATGATACTCGAAATCAAACAGACCAAATATTACATTGTAAACTTCCTCATAGATTTGGTGCACACCTGTGTTTACCAAGATCCCTATCGCGCTACACTCATGTCTGAGAATTCTCAGATAGCTATACGTGTAATGTCTGAGTCATCGCTGTCAAAACATAAATGTAGCATTTAATGACATAGATGTGGCACTAAATGAACAAGACATTCAAAATGCAATTTTGTTATGGATACTTGTTTTTTTAGTGTCTTTTAGAGACGTCCCACCAATTTCAAATTTAATGTAGGGTTGAAAAAGGTTGAAAATAACAAAAGGATTTAAATTTTTGTGACTTATGCTCAACGGCCAACACTAAAACTGTGTAGGGTTAATAATCGAATATTTATTTATTTTTAAAAGAAGAACCTCATAGGTTTTAAAAATAAACCAGCATTTTAATGAAAGTATTGAATCAACCTTAATGAAAAAAATGTATTTTACAGTCATTGCTTTTTAATACATCAATGTTTATAGTTGAGAATTTACCCGAGATCTTATATGATGTGAAATCTGAAATCAGAAACACACATTAAAATGTTACAAAAAAACCACAGAACGATATGAACACTTTTACCTATAGGTACTATTGAAACTACTTCTATAAATACAACTTAGTATAATGCAGGTCCTATGTGCAGTGGATTTCAGATTGTTTGTTTTTAGAGTTCCATAGTTCATGACTCGGAACCCTTATAGATTCGTCAAGTCCGTCCGTCTTCGACTTGCCGTCCAAACGGTTACTGCTAGAAAGATGAAACTTTGCGTGAATGTGTGATTCTATCACATCGACAAAGTACCTCACCTACACGTAAAGTGGGGATGACTTTTTTGTTTTGAGTCTACTCCAGCGTGTAGGGTATCAGTAGATATGCCTTTTAAAACCATTGAGAGGTTGCTGAGATGATTTTTTTATTTAGATAACCACTTGCGAGTTATGCAGAAATTAGGCGTCCCCTCCCCGCTAAAAGCTAAACTGCTGGCTCGAAAAATCTGAAAATAATCATGATGGTAGTCCATACATTGAACTTTAAAAGAAAACTATAGGTGCTTAGATAGCTTTATTAGATCAGGAGTTATAGAGGCCAAAATTGTGAAATATGATTACTAGAAAAACTTCTTTCAAGACCAACGTAATAATAAGGAAAGATAATAATTATCTATACTGAAGAACCTTATTATGTGCGTGGCCTGCGACGCACTTGTCCAATTTTTTTCATAAAATCTGTGGTTTTTCGTGCGTGGACCCGATTTCATTGCAACTCATTCCAATGATTTCCACAATTAAAAAAAGGCTCAGATTACGGTTACGGATGATAGTAGCCTGAAATTTGCTTGGATTTGCCGATACACCAAACATTATATCGTATCAATACTTAGTGGCTGCCAGGTCACTGTTTACTACAGTAACCTTTGAGGATACTTTGATTGATAGCATGACCGCCAATCATCATACTGCATACATATCACATACAGATACATCACTGCGCAGATAAATAGCTACTCCCCCTCCCCCCTCTCTATCCGATCATTAAAACCGGGCAGGTGGAAAGAAGTGGAAAGATGGTGCAGTTTGAGCCAAGTCTCGGAGATTAGTACAGCATGAACGTTGGTATCATAAAACGCCTCATACAAATCATCAAAGTGGTTAGGAATACTTTGGGTATTTAGATATACTTAGCTGACCGTTTTTGTTACCATTAAATGTGTTGCGTAGAAATCCACCGAGAGTATCCGTCTGTGAGTACAGAACAGAAACTTTCTTCCCTAAAAGGGGTATAAGATTCACAGGTGGAGATACATGAACACAAATAAACTATAATAAAATAATATATAAATAAAAAATATTGTCGTCACACGAATTTCATGATTTTTTTGCCCCTGCCCCCCTCCTTGTCACAGCTGGTCACATTTTTGAGACTCCCAACCCTTTTTTTTTTTTTTTTTTTACCAACCCTATACCAACCCATCTGGCCAGCGTGGTATAGTAGGCCAAACCCTCCTTTCTAAGGAGAGGCCTATGTCCAGCAGTGGACTGTTAAAGGCTGTTGATGATTGATGATGATGATGAATAAAAACAGGTTCTGAAATCAGTTTTATTTCCATTAAAATTATTTTTTAATAAAATTAACATCAAATCAATAAAATAACAATACAAAAATTGATGAATTACATAAATTAAAGAAATTAATAAAACAAAAAGTTTTTAAAGTTCGTGCTAGGTTGCGCATAGAATTGGGTTCTGTGGTCACCCATAATGATAGGTAGATTTAAAATCGTGTCCAATAGATAATTGTTACGTTTACTTATTATTTTTTATTTTTTGTACGAAGTTTTCTAAGTGAGTACATACCTATTACAAGTTAGACCTGTACAACTCCTGAAATAAAAAAGTTATCAAAACCGCAATAGTTTTCCTTTAAGTTTAAATATATGGACTACTATCATGAATGTTATCAGATTTTTTGAGCCATCTGTTTAGTTTTCAGAGGGGGGGATGCCCTCTTTTTACAAAAAAATGCGTTTTTAACTTGAATAACTCGCAAACGGATACCTAAATCGATAAATCGTTTTAACAACCTCGCAATGTTTTTAAAAGAGCTATCTAATGATATCCCACACTATAGGTAGCCTAGAGAAAAAGAATACATCACCACTTTACGAATAGGGGAGGTACCTCACATAAAAGTAATTTTCATATTTTTATTATAGCACTTTTCCGACAACCGTAATTACAACACATATTCCAGCAAAGTTTCATCTTTCTAGTACAACCGGTTGGGCGGTAGGTCTAGGACGGATGGAAGGATATATGACGAATATATAAGAATCCGAGTCAAGAACTACGGAACCCTAAAAACGATTGACTATGTTAATTAAAGAAATTAACAAAATAAAAAAACGAAGCCAAGTTTTATTGTTATTTACTATCAAGTTCTCAACGTGACTTAGAGATTAGTGGGTATAGGTTGCCCGGGGTTCCCACACACACCCTTCATTGTCCCCAAGAAGGGTATGGTGCGAAAAGCATTCCCCGCGTGAAAAAAAAGTATAAATATCTATATAATATACTCTAGAACAGTAAATGTATTGGCCCTATCTTTTTCAAACCAATTTCAAATTTGTCACAAATATTTAATTATTTGTTCGACTATATTAGATTAGAATATACTTTATTGTACACCAAATACAGTTTTTGCAGTTGAAAGTTTCTGTAAGATATGTACAATGGGCGGCCTTATTGCTAAAAGCAATTTCTTCCAGGCAACCTTTGGATGGACTATTCGACAGAAAAAAAGGTGATTTAATCACAAAATAGTAGACCTAAGAATGACGTTGTTTCATGCGTGAAAGACAGTGGTCAAATGAAATAGAAACAAAGAAAAGAAATCACCGCTAGGCGCAATCAAAGGGCGCCTAGGTGGTCGGCGCGTAATACTAGTAGAGCGAGTGGTCACCAAAACAATTGGTATCTTATATTTACACAGATATAGTTGTATATGTTTTTGAGGTTTTCGTAAAGTAATAGTTTAAAGTTCGTGTTTTAAGACTTAGATTACAATAGATTTTGAAATGTGACGTCACATAATTTAGGACCCCTCCCACCCCCTTGTCACACTATGTCACACTTCGTCGACCCCCTCCCTCCCCCTTAAGGTGCGACGTAATTTATGGGTGGCCCCTAGTAGGCCAAAACCTCCTTTCTAAGGAGAGGCCATGTCCAGCAATGGACTGTTAAAGGCTGTTGATGATGATGATGATAATAAATATATCTCGATATAAATATAAATATACTTGAATGTCCAACAAATGTGAATACCGGCTCGTAAACTGTATTTGCTTGTCATAATAAGTAAAATTAGACAAAAAGTGTAATAAATATAATTGTGTAAAAAAAGTGTAATAAATGTTCTTGAATGTCAATTAAACAACTAATAAAATTTAAGGGTCCTACTTTATTATTCAAATCAGCCTTTCCCAAAGCGGGCGATAACGCCCCCTTGTAGGGCGCTGCAGGCCTCAAGGGAAGCAATAAGAGACCCAAAAACAAAATGGGGGAGTTGTGTAGAGACTTGGGGATGATTTGTAATTCCAGCTGGCTAGGAGGATTCTTAGACACCGACTGAGCTCTCGACTATAACTAGTGAATATCAACTAATATTAATTAGAGATTTCTCAAATTCGGTTCGATATTTTTCTCTCCGCGTAAAAAAACATCATGTCAATCGGTCGCTCTGGTGCAAAATGAAAGTAAACACAAACAAACAAATAAAAAGGCAACAGACACACTTTCTCATTTAATAGTTAGTATTCCTGGATAGGTAATTTTCGTAGATAATGGACCGCGAGTAATAATGTTTTAATATGTATTTGTTAAATAATCCGATTTGTGCATTCCTGTATTTATTTATTTAAACTTCCTGCAAACATATTGCACAAGGCGGATTTAATGCAACAGGCATTCTCTTCCAACCAAACCTTTGGGTGTTGCAAAATTATGTAAGGCAGGTGTGTTATTTAAGAGAAGCACTATGATAGACAAAAAAGGTAAAGTAAATATTACAAGAGTTCTAAGAATATATACACAAATAAATACATTTATTTACATAAACATACATATATCTACATACACAACACAAATACATATAAATACATACTAGGTACACTGGTACAATAAAAATTTGGTTAAAAATATCTCAATAGAATGCACACATACATGATTTAACACATAAGTAAAATAGTGTACTTATGTCATATATAATTTATGTTATTATTCTGATGACTCCGTCAACAAGTCCCTGAAGAACTTACGTACTCTAAACTTAAAACTGGATCGACTGGTGGCCATCCTGATCTCTAGTGGGATTGTGTTCCAAAGAATTATAGCTTGAACTAAGAAGGATGAATGAATGATACTGGAAGTATGAGAAGGACAGCGAAGGAGAAGATTGTTAGAAGAGCGAAGATTTTTTGAATGGTTAGAGCAGATATACTCTAGTTGGGATTTCAAGTAGGTAGGCGAGTTTGGTGAGTTGAGAAGGGTGTATAGCATAGTCAGAGCCCTCGAACTGCGGCGTTGTCTGATAGGTAACCAGGTTAGTTGGGTACGATAGGCAGAGATGTGATCATACTTTCGCAAATTGAATATGAATCGAATGCAATTGTTGAGAAGTCGGTCTAATTTATTGAGCAGATCTGCATTCAGGTCGAGATAACACACATCACCATAGTCGATTAGTGGAAAAATTAAAGTCTGCACAAGCATCTTCTTTGTCTCTATTGGGAGGAAATTTTTCAGACGATAAAAACCACGCAATATAGTTGTAACTTTCTTACAGACGCTAGTAACTTGAGATTGCCAGTTGAGAGTGGAGTCGATGTGCAGACCCAGGTCTTTGACCGTTGAATTAATAGGTAAGACAGTCTGATTAAAAATGATGTCAGTGGTACCATCAGGATCAATTCTGCTCATCATTCTAGGACTGCCTATGATGATTACTTGCGATTTTAGTGGGTTCACCGTTAAACCAAACCTACTGGACCAATTTCTTATGGCCTCTAAGTCTTTATTTACATTACCTATAGCTTCATCCAAATTTTCTACTCTGGCATGTGAGTAGATCAATAGTTGCATTCCTGTATCAATCGGCTGGTTCATAGAATACCTTTTTTTACTTGTTAAAGACGACTGAGCGTCGAATGAAATAAACGAGTTTATGCGTGGAATATATTAAATTTGGATTCCATAACAATCAAACAACACCATCGTCGCCTTTATGCCTTTTATGTCTAAAAGCATTTTCAAATGAAGTATTGAAGCCTTCAAGTCCTGTCTGATGGCAGTGACAATCTCGTCTAGCGTCAGTGGCTCATCCAGCTCGGTAGATAAAGAGAGTTGAGGCATTAAGCTGGTATTTTGCAGATCGGCGGATAGATCCACGTTGAGGAAAGTGTTGAAGAGTTCAGCCCAACGTTTTAGTACTTCCTCCTTGCTAGTGAGGAGATGTGAACTGTCTTAGGACCTAATAGGTACTTTAGCTCGGTAGGAAATACCAATCAGCTTTCGCACCTTGAAGTAAAACCCCCCAAGCTGTTTAGTGTCAGCAAGCCACGGCATTTGACAAGGTTTGTCTTGCTACCGCTTATTTTATATCTGACGAGACAGCTTGCCCAATGTTTTTGTCACTCGCTTTGACCACCGTAATGCTTCCGCCTCTTCTACTGTGCTGTCGCAAGAACTCGCGATGTTTATCGAATGCTGCTTTGAGAAGCTCACTGTTGTCATCGAACCAGTTTTCGCTATGCCGGTCTTTTGTACCCAATGTAGCTGAAGCGGTTTCCAACTAGGCAAAGCTATCCAAGCAGCAGCAACAGCATCCGTCTCATTTGGAGACAACAGCTTTCCCAATAAGGCTTCGGCATATTCTTTTCTACTTTAGCCTATCCACATTTAAACAGGCAGGCTTTTTCTCTATGGATCTACGAGGCCAGTGGAGGCGGAGCTTTAGCTTAGTGACAATGAGTCGATGGTCAGTCCAACAGTGCACACCACGCATAATGCGGGTGACTCGCACTTGACTCATATCTCGTTGCCGTATGATAGCGTAGACTATCAAATGCCTGTGTTTAGACCGCGGGTGCATTCACGTTGTTTTGTGCTTGGCCGCCAGCCGGAACATAGTGTTTGGTATCTCAAGGTTGTATTGAGCACAAAGACTGAGCAGCAACCATTGCTTTCATATTACCGACTCCGTGTCCACCCAGAAGCCAAGCCAGGCCAAGCCTCATACTCCTGGCCAATTATGGCATTGAAATTGTCTAGCAGCAATATCTGCTCTTTGTTGTTGATGTTGATAAGGCATTGAGATAATTTCTCATAGAATTTGTCCTTGATGTCATCAGACTTATCCAGCTTTGGGACATAAACACTGATGACATTACGCAAGTTGTCCGAGTCCAGGTGAAGGCGCAGTGTGGTAACAAAAGTTGCTTTGTTAATTGAGTTTTTTTGGCAAATCCTACCCCAAACCTACAAGGTTCGGATGAAGGGGTACCTTTCCAGAAGCAAGTGTAACCACCTCCAACTTCCACCAGCTTCATCAGCGAGATGTGTTTCACTGAGTGCAGCCAAATCCACATTATAGCAATGAAGTTCCCGAGCTACTATAGCGATTTTGCGCTCGGGGCAGGCGTTGCCATCTCGGTCAATCAGCGTTCTTACGTTCTACGCGCCGAATGTCATGATAGGTGGTTTCATGATAGTTTTATTATTTCTGATACGTCGACCATGAATTAGATTGATGCAGTGGCAGCCGCGGTTACCACCACTCAGAACAACAAATTGTGAATCATACAGTTATCCCACGTGGGATTTGAACCCACGACACTTACGCGCAGTAGGAAGCGGTGTGGCAACCGCTTAAGCCACTAGGCCAACCGTGCAGTCTGAAATCGCATTGTCGTGCCAAACATGCATACGAAATCGACCACGATGTGTACTCACCCCCCCCCCCCCCGGGTTCCACCTATGTGCAGGTATCACACAAAGCCCGGCTTGCATCGCGTCGGTCCTTTCTACCTCAGCCCATCGCCATAGAACTTAGCGTTCTCGGAGTCTTTATATAGGAAGCGGTCAATTGCGCAGGATATATTAAGGTTCACAAGCGTTTGCGTATACGCAGGCGCACACATTCATCTTCCCCCTTCTCGATTCAGTCTGATGGTGAACCGCTACGACTGTAGAAGAGGTCGGATGATGTGTCTGGCCGACGGTACAACGTTAACTGTAACTCTACCGTCGCTGTAGTATTATTACATACATTGTTAGTATACCTACTCAAAACCACATAGAATATATTTTTTCACCTAATAATCGCTTTACACCTAATAATTTGTGTTCATAATATTAAAGTTGCACTTAAATATAACATTCGTTTCTCAGCTAAGCAGATGGTTGAAGAAGTTCCCCAATTAAGAGCATTGGACAAATCAGTTCAAGTATAATTAAAACCAAATGCCTGTCTTAAGTTTGGTTAAAGTCTTTGATGATGTAATAACTATAGCTTGTGGTTTGATTAATGTACAAGATTCTCATAAGCTTCGAAGGAGTTTTCATTAATAAACAAGGATGTCAATGTTTATTGTATGAATAACATGAAAATAAACTCCTAGAAGTTCATTAAGAGTTTGACTAGTTGATTGTATTATATATTTCTACTATTGAAGGTAAATGCAAAATTTACTTACAGGTAAGTTTTCTTGTTTCTAAACTCAGACGAGCAAAACTTAGTATTTGTTGCGAAGAAATTATTCAATATCACACCTTAATCCTAGGAAAATTTATCAGTATCCTGCAGTAACGACGTCTTGTTTGCCTACTAAGCAGAGCTTGTATTATGGGTACTAGAGAACTGATATAAATACATAAATACATTATTTTGTAATTACATACATATTTTACATAGAAAACACCCAAACTCCGAAACAAATATTTGTGGATCACACAAATATTTGGTCCGACCCGGGAATCGAACCCGAAACTTCTTGATCAGCAGTCGCATACGCTAACCACTAGTCCAACAGTTTACGTAAAGTAGTTATTAAGAAAATGTATGTGGGCGTGGATTTAGTGTTGCGGCAACGCTACTTACTAAATAGAGAAATCGTTTGTATGTTACCGAACGTAGCGACCTGTGGCTGTTATTGAGTAAATTGGTACCTGATATCACCAAATTTCTTAAAGAGCATCAGATTCATCTCTCACATTACTTTTTATATAAGAATCGATTATGTTTGTTTTATTTTGAATAAAAGATACTCTGTCTGAATACTATAAAGTTGAGTTTCAATACTCATAGTCAATGGTAGGTGTATAGTCATAGTAAAAGTAAATCTTTGAATGAATGTTTAGTCTCCGCTTATATAGCTCACAAAAATTAATTTAATTTAAAGTCATAGTTGTTTTTAGTAGGTGAAAAAATGGGGGCACTTAAAAATAATTAATCCTCAAAGTGGGCGGTAGAAAAAAAAAGGTTGAGAACCCCCGATTTATTTGAACATAATACTGTATAAATTGGACAGTATTGCACGGGTAATGTGATCACTTCTAATAAAAAGTGTCAGTTGAAGTTGTGTTACCGAAACAGCGTGAAGCGTTCTGATTAAAAGTATAAGTATTATTTTATTTTATTGTTATAAATACACGTCAATGTAAATTATGTCAAACAATTCAATCTAATATTCATTCCTAAAAAAAACTTTTAAAAACTAAACAAACACGCTTTTAAATTAAAAAATAGAAAATAATTTTAATGTAAAAATCGTGGGGCGACGTTATTGAAATATTTTCAGAAAGCACCCCACGCTTTATTGCATATTACAGAAAAAAGACAAAAAAATATATTTTTAGGGTTCCGTAGCCAAATGGCAAAAAACGGAATTGCGCCTTATAAATTCGTCAAGTCTGTCTGTCTGTCCGTCCGTATGTCACAGCCAATTATTTCCGAAACTATTAGAGCTATACTGTTGAAATTTAATCAGTCGATGTATTCTGTGAACCACACACAACAAAACAATACATTTTGGGGGTCCCCATACTTGGAACTGAAACTAAAAAAATTTTTTTCATCAAACCTATACGTGTTCTATGGTATCTATGGATAGGTGTTCAAAAATGATGTTGAGGTTTCTAAAATCTTTTTTTTCTAAACTGAATACTTTGCGCGAGAGACACTTCCAAAGTGGAAAAAAAAATATATGTTGTACATTACTTTGCAAACTACCAACGAAAATTGGTTTGAACGAGATCTAGTGAGTAGTTTTTTTTTAATACGTCATAAATCGTAAACCGCAATTTACCTTTCATTCAATCAATACACTAGTATAAAAACATCGATGAAAGTAACAACGAACTACAAGAACTTTTATATGATGTTACTTGCTGATACGGAACCCTTCATGGGCGAGTCCGACTCGCACTTGGCCGCTTTTATTTTAATTTTTTAGTCGATATCTAAAGTTTGTGACAGACTATTAAATGTTACTGCACTGCAAATAAAGAAAGAATTGCGCCTGTAATTAGCCACTGTAAACGGTATATCAAGCAACGGTTACATCTATGTCGAAACCTGGTAGGATTTGAACGCAAACCTATCTTGGCCACAAGCTCGGGACTGTCCATCGCCCCTTTAGCAATGTTCAACAAAAGAGTTAGGTCATTGATGCGACGCGACGTCTAATCTCAAGAGGCAGAAAGTGATACCGTCTGCAACGATGGCTATAGTCAATCAAATTTTGAGGCACTCCACAGTCGAGATACCGAAGAAACTTTCGCTGGACATTTTCAATGCGAGTTTTATATAATTCGTGGTGTTGATTCCACATTTCAGAGGCATATTCCAAGTGTCCTCGCACAAAAGAACAGTACAGTATTTTGATGGGTTTAAGTGATCTGAAATTGGAAGAGTGGCGTATTATAAATCCCAGTGCCCTCGAAGCCTTTTTTACGATCGTCTCAATATGCTGGTTCATCATTAGCTTATAATCCACTACTACACCGAGATCTTTCATTGTATCAACTTTACTAATATGTTGGTTAAACAGAGTCGTAACATACGCTGGGTCAATTATAGTTTGCCTTTGGGTGTGAGTCATATAAAAACATTTTGAAACATTTAGGTCAAGTTTATGTTTATTGCAGTAGCTTTCTAGCCTGTATAAATCAGCCTGTAACCGCTCACTATCAGATTCATCTATACTAATATTATAAAGAAGTAAAGTTTGTGTGTTTGTTAAATTGTAAGGGGTAATCTCGGGATCTACTGAACCGATTTTAAAAATTCTTTGACCAATAGAAAGCCACATTATTGCTTAGTGTCATAGGTTATATAAAAAACGGAAAAATAAAAAGGCTTTTACGTGGTAATCCGTTTTGCAAAGTGAATCGGAGAAAAAACGGTCGAATGATAGCGTTTCTTGCGAACGCTGCCTTAATTATAAAAGATATATTTTTAAGTTCTAGAGAAAAGATGTGAAGCTTGAAAATGCCTACAAAAAAGTCAACGACAGCATATGTCTGACTTTTATATTTAAGTTATGCCCAACGAAGTGGGCACGGGTCAGCTAGTCATTGATAATTTTATGAATCTTCATGTCATCAGCGTACAGTAGGATATATGAGTTATGAAAACATGTTTGTATATCGGCGATAAATAGCGTGAATAGCAACAGTCCGAAGATTAAACCTTGAGGTACACCAAATGGGACCGTATACCATCCAGAAGAGTACCCCTGAAGCACCACTGACTGCAATCGATTTTCTACATAGGAAGCGAACCACCGAAACAAGTCACCGTGAATCCCTGCAGTATGCAACTTCTGCAAGAGTACTTTGTGGTCGATATGGTCAAAACACTTACTGTAGACCGTATAGATCACGTCCACCTGTACATGATGCTCCATACCTTGCGATATAAAGTCATGGGACATAATTAGGTTGGTAGTAGTAGAACGTCCCATTATGAATCCATGCTGACTATCACAGATAGTACTTTTTAAGTTAAATAAAGTTAAAAGTTAAACTTAAAACAGTTTTTTTAAATCAAAATCATTTGTTACGATTTTCTCTCTAAGTTGTTCTGTTACTTAATACACTAGTAAGCTCATTTATAAATATTAAATAGATCATATTCAAATATTTCACCAATTTGATGTTATTTCATTATATCATAATATAAAAACATAAAAAACTTTTGCTCGCGGCTCAACCTACGTGATATTCTTTTGTACAACTTTCATTTCCCATTTTCACCCTTTACTGGTAGAATCTGACTTCTTGCCGATCTTTAGTGTAGTGGAGTGGAGTTTTCATTTTTACTAACCGCGGTATAAACCGCCACAAATAATAATGTTAATATTAATTGTAGTTTAGCTGATGTTGCAAGTCGCATTATCCTTATTTTTCTTCAGATGTAGGTTTAATGATATTATTAGGAACCGATATTTGATTATGTTAAGTTCATTATAAAACAGAATTATATATGTAGGTTTTTACATTTATTTTTAATCAAACAACTCTAATTTTCAATCATTTATTTTTTACAGAATGGCTCCGGCAGAACAAAATGTTGAAATTCGTGGCGAATCAATGAAAAATTTAAAAAGCAGATCCGAAACTTGTGAAAAGAACGATGTGCCATATGAGAACAACAATACTTTTATACAGTATAGTAATTGTGAAAAACTGACCACAGACATGGACTTCGATTTGGAAAAGTATGAAAAAATGAATTTTGTACCACAAATCAGATGGCCGGACCTCATTGTACAAATATCATTGCATTCAGTTGCAATTTTTGGACTATATTTGATCGTTAGTAACCAAGTTAGAATCTACACAATTTTATTCGGTAAGTAAATTACTTTCTTGTAGTTTACATTATGAACTTTGTGTCTTAGTTATGATATCTTAAACATTACTTGTAAAATACCAAGTCGAGCATCTCAATTATTCTACCGCAAAAAGTTGTGAGATCCATGCAATATCAAGTCAGTTTATTCAGTAGTGACTTCTTAAGTGATCTTAAGTTATTACGGAATTACCTAATCTAACAACATCTTATAGTGATCATATTAATATTAAATATATTTTGTGTTTTAAATAAGTAGAATGACTTCACCATCACATGAAAGCACAAATTCATCCCACAAATAATACATTTCAAATTTAAATAGATTGCTAGGGCCGGCCGGCCTTTTTTGCTCGACTTTGCAATACGTACCCTATACACACATGCCTTTATGATTAAGGGTACGACTTTCTCTATTACTAAGTTGTTTATTTTAATTAGATCATGTATTTAAAATAAAAGACATATCAATTTATACGCAATTTATTTATCGAACTACGAGCGATAACCAACTCACCAACTGCAAACCAGTAATGTTAAGGAGCTCCGTAACCGTAACCAAAACTATCGGATATCCGAAATAAATATATATCCGTAACCGTATCCGTTTCTCAAGTATAAATAAAATGACATCTGTCGACAGTTTTGTTTTACCGCTCGCGCAGCACGTGAATCTTGCAGTTTGTTTGTTATTTCTAGTCATAACATAACTTCTTACATAACTAGTTACTTTTTAGGGTTCCGAAGTCAAATGGCAAAAAACGGAACCCTTATAGATTCGTCATGTCTGTCTGTCTGTCCGCCCGTATGTCATAATCCCTTTTTTCCGAAATTGTAAGAACTATACTGTTAAAACTTGGTAGGTAGCTGTATTCTGTGAACTGCATTAAGATTTTCACACGAAAATAGAAAAAAAAACAATAGTTTTTGGGGTTCCCCATAAATAGAACTAAAACTCAAAAAACAAAGGTCTTCAAAAATGATATTGAGGTTTCTAAGTTATTTTTTCTAAACTGAATAGTTTGCGCGAGAGACACTTCAAAAGTGGTAAAATGTGCCCCCCCCCCTGTAACTTCTAAAATAAGAGATAAAACCAAAAAATATATATGATGCTCATTACCTCTAGAGAGATCTAGTAAGTAGTTTTTTTAATACGTCATAAATCGTAATCCGCAATTTCCCTTTCATTCAATCAATAAATACACTATTAATAAAACATCGATCAAAGTTACAACGAACTACAAGAACTTTTATATGATGTTACCAAAATGCCGCGCGCTGACCTATTTTCAGCGTTATATGTATTAAAATTATAAATTACGGAGATAAAGTTCCGGGAGTTAGAAGTTTTTAAATGAATTCATCTTTAATTGTTTATAACTTTGCAATTTTTTATGCGCTAATGTGTATTAGCGCATAAAAAATTGACTTCTAGAAAAATGTGCTAAAAGCGTGTGCTTTTAGCACATTTCTCTAGCCGTCATTCAATGAGCTATCGCACATAATTTTATGAGCAGTATGTCTATTTTGTACCATTTTCAACTTGTCGACTAGACTACTATGACAATTGCTTTTAAGTCAGTTACCTCTAACATTATACTGATAAAAGAACCTTCGAATTTAGTTCATTCCAATACCAGTCGCTCTGTGGAAAACTGATATTTTGGTAAAACCGGTTGAACAATTAGACCGACTTCTATGTACCTAGGAAGATAAAGAAAGAAAATTACCAGAACCAAATTAAAGAAACGCGTATTTGTTGTATTTAGTTGAATAACAATATAGTATTGTTTAAAACTACTTCGTAATTATTCCATTGGTTTTTTGTAAAATATAAAGATTGTACCTAATGTTTATTGTTAGACATATTACCTCGCTGACTAATCGTGTAGTTCTTCTTTCATACATATAATTTCATAATATGCTTTTGCTATGGGTACAAATGATTTAATTACATAAACATACTTTTTTTTTTGTAAATACATACATAAAGATAGAAAAGATACAAACTCCGAAACAAATATTTGCAGATAATACAAACTTTTGGTCCAACCCGGGAATCGAACCCGAGTCCGCACTTGATCAGCAGCCGCATACGCTAACCACTAGACCAACAAGTTTATGGGATAGACTTTATTCATATAGTTAATACGGAACCACACCACACTTTTTGGATCGAATATTGGATTAGTGCACAAACTACACTTATTCTGCCACCACAAATATCTTCAAATTGTATTTTATACAAATCATTTTATATAGACCTGATTTGATATTGCAAGAAATGCCATAGTCCACGATTGATAAAAGAATAAGTTCTATAACGAACATGCTCTGTTAGCGTAGTAATAATGTTATGATTTAACTATACTGTATTCTTATAGCGACTTATTTGTCTACATGGTAACATATGCAGTTGGCAGTTGCCAATCAAAATTCGATTCCCGAGTCGGACAAAAAATGTAATTGGGTTGTTTCTATGATCATCATCATCATCATCATCAACAGCCTTTAACAGTCCACTGCTGGACATGGGCCTCTCCTTAGAAAGGAGGTTTTGGCCTACTATACCACGCTGGCCAGACGGGTTGGTATAGGGTTGGTTTCAAGTTTTCCTTCTCTTTGCATCGATGTTGTCTTTCGTAGTTTATCCCTTAGTCGCCTTTTACGACACCCGCGGGATGAATAGGGGTGGTGACACTCTGTATTCTTAATCCGTCACCACACGGAACACCCTTTTTTATGTGCGTAAATACCCTGGGACCGTCACCCCGCGGGGGTTTATGGAGGGGCGATGTGTCCGACTCGAACCAACTAAAACCACACGATGTGCCCTCATTGCACCTAATTTTAGGAGGAGTCCAGGGTATAAATCTCAACCGTGCCCGGAAAACCCCTTCGTCAGTCGGAAGGAAAGGGTCCCGTGCTGCCGCCCTGCCCACTCGGCGATGACCGGCTGCAGAGCCTCCACGGTGGCGAAGCCAGCACGTGGAATCTCCAGCCGGAACGACCATCTAGCCATGGTGGCTCGGCGAGCGGCTTCACGCCAGTCGTGTATGTCTTCACCGAAAGTCAGCCACTTGGCGAGAACTTCCGCCTCCAAATCCCACGGGGGCGTACCGGCCAAGACGCAAGCAGCTTTGGTGTACACCGTGCGATATCTGCGTATGGCTCTGACCGCCAATTACATCTGCGCGCCCTATTCTGGGCGGTCAGAGCCGACGCCCACTGCGTACTGACACCCAGTACAACCTTTGAATTCAGCTCGTCCTAAGGGTTGTGTAGGTTCAATGGCAGTCACTTCGTGGGAAAATATTTACTTATTTAGATAAGCCATAAGAACCTTTTTAATATTAAGAGGAAAATATTGCAAGTTTCTATGTTCCCCTAAACATACAAACATCTGTCTACATAAAATCGATAGATTTGATTTTGACTGTTAAATAGTGTTAATTCAGTCATCATTTCATTCATATGTATACATTTATTTTATTTTCTTATGTTTCAGCGATAGGAACAATAATATTATCAGGTTTCGGAATCACTGCGGGAGTGCACAGGCTGTGGTCACACCGAGCATATCGTGCTCGTTTACCGCTTCGAATTATATTGGCTGTACTCTTCACTATCACTGGTCAGGTGAGGCATATATTACGTTTTTAATGTAAACTAATAACAGATAAATGCAAAACTAAATCTAAATAAACTATGATTTTTCAGTGCTTGAACAGCTGAAAACTTATATTTTTCTGCTCAGATATTCTACTAAAATTAATTAATGAGTGTAAAAGATAAGGTGTATCTACTTTTAAACTTTATTCAAGTATTTATGTTATCTGTTCAAAGTAATAACTAAATCAAATTATCATTGAATTGTTGAATCTGCAGCAATAAACATCAATATTTCAAAAATACACTTTCCGCATGATCACTCGCAACTACAAGAGCCCTTAAATTGGGTTTCGTGAACGCACGGCATTTTCCGTCGACGGAATGTGTCATCACTCTTTGCGTAATTAATTTATTTTCTTGTTTGGCACTGACTCAATATTAACGGGGTATACTGACATTAGATAAAGAAGTTAATTATTAAGGTTTAAAAAAAAAGATTTATTATTTCTTGCTTACCAGTTTCTTTGTTGATAAATTGTTGTTTTTGTCCAAAAGTTTAACTGTATGATTTTTATGGCTGAACTATTAATTACTACATGCTCATTACACGCTTTTTACACGCTTTATTATTAGCTTCACCTGTATGTTTGTATGTTTGTAATCGACTCTTTTGGGTGCGATTTTGACCCACTTTAAAAGACCAGATTTCGTTCAAACTTTGTAGATTTATCAAGGACCGATAACAATACACTAATTTGAAAAAAAAACAATAAAAAAATTAAACAAATTAGCCTTTTTTAGTCTTTCTAAAAAAATAGTTTAAAAAAACTAAACAAACACGCTTATAAACTAAAAGGTAGAAAATAATTTTAATGTAACATAGCGTAGGGTGCTTTCTGAAAATCTTTTATTATATATAGTATTAAAAAATAGTTTTTTAAACTATTTTATTTAATAAAGCTACCTAACTGTAACTATTAGCTGTGTGATCAATGAAAAAATAATTATCAAAATCGTACTACTTTGTAAAAACTTATCCATACATAAAAAAATATACGTATCGACTTGAGAACCTCCTCCGTTTTTATTTTATCAGTTAAATAGCTTTTCAGGTCTTTTACTTAGGAAATTTTGGTCCTGCAACATTACAACAAATACATAAACGTACTTTTTTTGTAAATGCATTTATATAAAACACCCAAATCCGAATCGAACCCGAGACCTCAAGCACAACAGTCGCATACGCCACCACTGCGCCACCGAGGCAGGCAAAAAATTAAGAGAACGTAACACTTATTTTTTTTTTTAATTTGATAGCGTGCCAAGCCAAGGTGACTGTACTCTATTTCATAAAAATAACAACAATTTCATTTGTAAACACAATATAATATATTAAAATAAAGTCACGTCACTTACACTTAAATTTAATATATGTATGTAAAAAATTAAAATAAAACATACTTGCTGTGTTGATTTTCAGGATAGCGTGCTACGTTTGTAAGCACGCCATGACATTTGCATAATACACTAACCCAAAATACTTACTTGGACTACTCGTTGTAAATAAAATTTTAATGAAATATATCCAGTAACTTGTTAACAGTACAACTGTCTGGTTGATCTAGTGGATAGCGTATGCACTGCTAATCAAGAGGTCTCGGGTTCAAATCCCGGGCCGGGCCAAGAAGTGTTTTTGGGTTTTTCTTAGGAAATTCCTAATATCAGCCAGGAGTTTGGAAGTTTGGTGGTGATTCACGCCCGTATCTCTGAAAGCACGTAAAGCCGTTGGTCCCGCTTGTCATGAACATCTATGGCAATTGTTATTGGGAAGTCAGTGTCAGTTTCTAGTTTACTGACAACTAGTTCAGCCTTCGAATTTCAGTTCTCCTTTAGGGTTGCGGAGGTCCGATGCCAGTCGCTCAGCGGAAAAACTGATATTCAGGTTAAACCGGTTGAACTAGTAGCCGACCCCAAATAATATTGGGAATAAGGCTAGGAAGAGGAAGAAAACAGAAGTACAAGTTGATAATAATAAAATTACTGATGGCTAAGTTTCAAGCGTTACCAAAACATGATTCGTATTTTCAAACACTTATCATATTATCCATTTTGTGTTTAAAATAAATTGCTGTTCGTTAATCTTTTTGATGTTCAGTAATTGCTGCACAGATTGGGCTAAATTTCAATTGTATTAATTAATAAATAATAAATATTTTGGACATCTGACACACAACATCATCTAGTCCCAAGCTAAGCAGAGCTTGTGTTATGGGTACTAGACAACTGATATAAATACATAAACATACTTTTTTTTTTTAAATACATACATATTATACATAGAAAACACCCAGACTCCGAAACAAATATTTGTGAATCACACAAATAATATTTGGTCCGACCCGGGAATTGAACTCGAGACCTCTTGATCAGCAGCCGCATACGTTAACCACTAGACCAACGAGGCAGTCTACCAATTGAAAGATATATGAAAATTATAGATGTCTAATAAATTTCATGATGTCATTAAATTCAAATATGTATTAATTTTTGTAAGGAATATTATTGTATTGTTTCAAGTTGCTTCGTAAATAATATATTATCATCATTTATAATGCGTAAAAAATATGCGTAACAAACAAAAAAAACAAAATATTTTCATCGTGGACCTTTTTGTAGATCATTAAAATCTAGTAGAGTCACGCTGTTTTCAGTACTAATGTAGCGAGTCGACGAGGATAGTACTACCCCACACAAAAGATCAATCTAAAAATGACAGCATTCGTATTGTCGTATTTCGTTGGTGAGTGTAAGATCGGAGGCTCAATCATTCTTCATTACCATTCTCCCTAAAGAGAGAATAATCTCTATGCTTAAATTAAAAAAAAAGCCAAGTGCATGTCAGGCCACGCATAAAATAGGGTATTGTAGTCACCCATAATGGCACGCGAGTTTCAAATTATGCCTCATAGTTAATTGTTGTGTTTAGTTATTATTCATTTTTTCACGTAGTTTTCTATATACTTTACAAGATGGGCCTCTATAGCTCATGAACTAACAAAGTTATCTAGGACATTATATTTTTCCTTTTAAATTTATAACATGGATTTCGATCATGTTTTTTTCCGATTTTTCGAGTCAGCCGTTTAGCTTTTAGAGGAGGGGGGCGCCCTGCTTTGACAAAAAAAACCGCTTTAAAGTTAGGTAACTCACAAACGGATAACTAAATCAAAAAATTGGATAAGTGCGTGTCAGGCCTAGCATAGAATAGGGTTTCATAGTCTTAAAATCGAGTTACACAATGGGGTAGACGCGAGAAAAAAAAACATCCCCACTTTACGTGTAGGAGAAGTACCCTAAATGAAAATATTTTTCGGAATTTTATTGTAGCACTTTGTTGACGTAATTACAACACATATTCATGCAAAGTTTCATATTTCTAGCGCCAACTGTTTAGGCGGCAGGTCGACGATGGACGGATAGACATGACGAATCTATAAATATAAAAGGGTTCGAAGTCATGAACTACGGAACCCTAAACACAACTCATTTTTATAATCTGTAAATTAAAGAGATTGGTAGTAGTAAAACACTACTTGCACTAGACAAACACTAAAAAACTGGTTTAAACTATCACATTTTTATTATTATCACAATGCAATGTCTTTTGGGGACGGACGTCGCTAAGGAAACCATAAAATTCTATTGCATTTTGAACTAGTTTATTCTTTATTGATTGTTTTATTACCTGCACTCTTAAGGGTGCATAAACACGATGCATTTTTAAAATGCTAAGGTACTATTGCAGGTTATATACTTTACAAAAAGAACTAAGCAGGCCTAGTGTACCAGCGCGAGCCACCCGCAATACCTGCACAACAACGATTACTAGTACAAGTAGTATGTTTTTTTTTTCAATTGAATAAATTAGAATCGTTTCTCGAGACATTTTTGTTGCAGCTACTTGATCCATGTACAAGCGACTGAGTACTGAACTGTTGCAAATCTGAAGTCAGCAGAACTCATACCGGGCCAGTATGTACTCTTACATACTGTACATTGTTCCTCTAAAAGACCACTGCGGGACATAGAACTTTCTTTAGTAAAGGCATTTTGGCATGCTACACCAAGACTTAATTGCGTATAACGGTTACTTTAAATTTTTCTTTTCTAATATTTTACTATAATAATAAATAATAATAATAAATATTTTGGACATCTGACACACAACATCATCTAGTCCCAATCTAAGCAGAGCTTGTGTAATGGGTACTAGATAACTGATATAAATACATAAACATACTTTTTTTTTCTAAATACATACATATTATACATAGAAAACACCCAGACTCCGAAACAAAGGCTACGTAATCTTACGACTGTTATTTTATGATAACAACCGGGACCGACTGCTTAACGTGACCTCTGAATAACAGAAATGCTCATAACATATCATGCCATAAACGGTCACCCATCTCGGACTGACCGCGCCGTAGTTGCTTACCCTCGATGATTTTATCCTATCACCTTAGACCACTTGTCTATGAGTTCTTGAACTAGTAAACAACAGTTTCAATTCCGCGTGGAGGACGAGGTAGGTCATATAGAGCATTGTGGAATACTTTGCCATTTGATAGTAGTCTCGATTAATCAGTTACACCTTCACTGTTGAAAACAGTTTTTATTTGTTGACTGCACGGTTGGCCTAGTGGCTTAAGCGGTCACCACGCCGCTTCCTACTGCGCCAAGTGTCGTGGGTTCAAATCCCACGTAGGATAACACTTTGTGTGATTCACAATTTGTTGTTCTGAGTGTGGGTATTCTTTGTGTCCGTTTCATGTATGTTTGTAATTTCCCCCGCGACACAGGAATTTATATTCCTAATGCGGAAGTTGTCTTTTTTAAAGAAAGATAAAGAAAGATTTGTTATGGAATTGACACGAATAAGTTTCTAGAACATTTAAGAACAGATTCTCAATCTTTAGAAATGTGACCTGAATAATTCGTGCTACAATAAATCACAGTAACTGTCATTAATTTATTACACAACATCTCCCAGTGTAGTTATTAAAACTTAGAATCAATCGTTACCTTAAAAGATTCAAGTACTACTACTGAATCTATATAAAATTGAACCTATTGAGGTTCCATTACAGTTTTTTCATTTGATATTTAAGCCTACCAAAGTGACTCTACTCTGCCTGATGGAAAGCATGAGTAGAAACCAGGAGTAGGAGTCACCATCCGCATTGTGAGGGTAGGCAATACAGATTTCCCGGCCTCTGGAAGCTGGTAGAATAATGCAGTATGATTGGGCCTCCGGTCTCACACTCACCAATGAAATACGACAGCAAGAGTGCTGTCATTATAAGGATGGTTTTCTGGGTGAGGGCAGTAATACCCCGGGTCGGGCTGGCTGGAAAATCAGAACGAGTTATGAACTTATCACAGATATAGACAAATATCGCGGTAACAACACTTTATTATAGAAAAATTAAAAGCTTAAAAAACTAAACGAACACGCTTTTAAACTAAAAAGTAGAGAATAATTTTAATGTAACAAATCAAGGAGCGATGTTATTGAAATATTTTCAGAAAGCAGCAGCACCCCACGCTTACATTTAAATTATTTTCTACTTTTTAGTTTAAAAGCGTGTTTGTTTAGTTTGTTAAAACTATTGCTTTTCTTCTAAACTAATCTTAATTTGTTTAACAATTTTTTTTTTCAAATTAATGTATTGTCATCGGTCCTCGATAAATCTACAAAGTTTGAACGAAATCTGGCCGTTTAAAGTCGTCACCCAAAGGTCGGAAACAAACAAACATACAGGTGGAGCTAATTTAAAGCGTGTAAAAATATAAGATATACGAGTATTGTGGTTTTTGATATTATTTTAGTATTACTCTTAGAATACTGTAGTAAATATCTAATTTAACAAATAGAGAATCAGATTGTTATTTTCCTATAAAGTAGTTCAATGCATGACAATGATACATCAAGATGGGTACCTAAATGAAGTCAATTGTATCCATTAACCCCTTGTTGTTCAGCCTCAGCGTTGATGCTCATCGGTGTTTTTTATAAGGCAATTGAAGAAACATACATTTATGCGATCAGTCATTTAAAGCATTTAGATGGAGATTTCATAATTTGAAACCGTCATTTCGTAACCTAGTTAACTATAGTAGGTACTTTTAGATCAAATGTGATGATATTATTTTTGACACTGCATTAATTTAGCACTTTGTAGTATTAAATTAGTGACTCTCGCTATTAAGTAATAATTAATCGGTAATGAATTTATCGAAGAATTTATCGAGAATTAAACTTAGAATGCGTTTTTTTATATATACTGGGTATATTGTGTTATAATGTTAGTGTTGGTTAATAATTGTTTTATTTATGTCTTATGCGTTAAAATTATCAACATGTAGTCAGCGCGGTGACTACAGTGTACTATTCAAAGCCGTAGCGTAGCCAAAACTCAGTTCTATAGTCACAGAACAAGATTATTTTATTGTTTCGTAATGTGGATTGTTGTATGTTTGTTTAATTGTACCTATAGTCTAGTTCAATGTCTTTATTACTTATCCTTTATGATATACCAGTTTTGGCATATATTAGATAGGTAAATAACAGGTAGACAATAAGACATGACTGTTACACATTATGTAATTATGAATATAATTATTTGTAATAGAAAACTAACAGCTGCAAACAAGAACACATCTATACAAGTATTTTTAGTAAAGCCCGTAAAGTGAAGTACCAAAAGTATCAAGTAGTACGCCTGATTTGAGTTTCACAATAAAATGCTTTGAAGTTTTGAGAAAAGGATTATAATTTGATAAATATAACATTAATTATTTAGACTTGAACTTGGTTTGGAGATAGTTTTATGGACTAATACAGACTTTGTAACGCTCACACACATTTATAATAAGTTAATACATATATTATAATTATATTATTTTATGTAGGTAACTACCACACATTATTATTTTTACGTTATTTAAGTTAACAGATAATTAGGTATCGACAAGAATTGTCACATACTTATTTAAGCGAGTCAAATTAAATCCAATTTATTTTACAATTTTCAGTGTTCTAGGCAGGAAGTTTGCGTTTGATGCGTTTCTTTTTCGAAGTGGTTTTTTTATATATAGCTTTTCTATATATACATCTTAGAACAGTGGTTCATATAGGTGGAGTCGAGCTTCGAGATGGCTCGTACTCTGCAGAGCAAGGAATGACATCGCTTTCAAATTGTAGAATAAAAGCAATGCACCCTGGTTTTGGCAAACATTCCTGCCCACCTAGCCATGTTGTAGCTAATATAACTCAGTCACGTGATTAAAACAAAATATTAGGCAATGAAGCAAGAGAATACAGAAATAGAATAGAAAATAAAAAACGTATGGGGGCTGAGGCGCTGCAGAAACGCCGATATTTGAGTATATTTGGCCCAATGGCAACAACGTGATTTTCCCTTGTTGTGAGCATTTGGTAAACCTGCAAGGCAACATGCGTGCGTTCGCGCTAATACGGGTCTAGACATATAAACTGTGTGTACGTAATAAAAATCTTGTTCGTTTTGTCTGATTTCAGCGGGATATTTACACATGGGCGCTAGACCACCGAGTTCATCACAAATATTCAGAAACCGCGGCAGACCCCCATGATATAAGACGAGGGTTTCTGTTTGCTCATGTTGGCTGGCTATTTCTGACCCCGCATCCGGCAGTTGAAAATCGCAGAGAAGCATTGCGCAAGACTTCTCTAGATCTGTTAGCTGATCCCGTCGTGAGATATCAAAAGCTGTAAGTGGAATGACAATTATATATTATAAATAATAAATGATACGGTGATGATACCGAGGACTTACATAAATACCACTATAATTTATTATTAAAGGCAAATCCTAGGCCTAGAAACTGCAGAAGTTTTTTGCCATTCAATAATAATCTCTATATCAATATTTTTTTAGGCCATGAGTGGAATTCTAATAAAACTACAAAGCTTAACTAGTCTTTTAGTTGTTTGACAAACTGTGCTTATTAAAATTTTCATGCACTTAATGAAATGCTACAGCAAATGTGTATTATCAAATAAATATAAATGCACATCAATAAAAGTAACGTATATCACATATTTAATAAAACTGAAATCAACTGTAAGGATGGTAGCCTCCACTTCGGGATTCTGTTCGTGCTTTCCATCAGGCAGGGCAGAGTCATTTTGGCAGCTAATATAAAAAGAAAACTAAATATTATATATAAATAGCGTACATACTGTAAACAGAGTTGGAATTCATTAGCTACGTCGATTTGCAGGACACGGGACATAATAATGACTTATTTATTTTACATCATTGTAACGTTTTCATCTTCCTAGTCTTATTATTTCCTAATATTATTTGTGGTCAGCTACTAGTTCAACCGGTTTTACTTTAATATCAGTGTTTCCACGGAGCAACTGGCATCGAAACTCCGAAACCCTAAGAGAGAACTGATATTCGAACTTTGAACTAGTTGCTAGTAAATTTGAGGGCACTGCCTTCCCAATAACGATTGCCGTAGATGTTCTTGACAATCAGGACCGACGGCTTTACGTCCTCTCCGAGACACGGGCGTGAATCACCGCCAAACTTCCGAACTCCGGGCAGCTATTAGGAATTTGTTAAGAAAAATCCAAAAACACTTTTTGGCCCGACCCGGGATTTGAACCTCTTGATTTGAACTTGATTAGCAGCTACATACGCTATCTACTAGATTAACGAGGCAGTCTCTTAATTGTGACGTTAATGTGCAAAATTGTATTCGCTCGTAAATAATTCTGAAGATCTCTACTAATCCCTGTTTGTTTTAGAAATCAATTTCAAAAATTAACATTGTCAGTAAATAATATTATTTAAAACAATATAAAAATTCTTTAATTTGTTTCGAACTGCAAACTTCTATCAAGTTTACCAAATTAGTGGATTAAAAATCAAATCTGTTCGTTAAGTACCGAAGGACTGAGAACTGTCATGATATAATATGTCTTATGAGTTGTCACGCTACTCTAAGAAGATCACACTGAACATACTTCATTTCATACTTGTTCCGTTCGGATGACGCGGGCTATTTTGCAACGGAACCCATTTTTGGTACAATGTTACCAAAGAATATTTCAAATTACAGCACTAAGGCAGGATTGACTTTACGTTTATAAAAAAAAAACAAAAAAAAAACATGATCTTAAACTTACCTTGCCTATAAATACTGAAAAGCGTAAAATAAACTTTACGTTAAAACATTTACATACATTTTCATTTCCTTTCCAGTTACCTGACAACTAGTAGATAATTTATTTTAATTTATATTATTTATAACTTTGCCGAAATATATTATAACATATAATTCAAACACAGGTACCATCCATGACCTACTTTTTTTTTCGTGTGAAAAATTGTCATGGATCATGGAAATCCCCAATTCAGCGTAAATTTTCAATTCAGCGGGGCAGTGTGTCGGACTCGAACCGACTAAAAACCACACGGTGTGCCCTCTTTGCGCTTCTCTTTTTAGGAGTAGGAGAAATCCAGGGTGAGATCGCCATCTGGACTTCTCCCAGCGCCTGCCCGCTCCTGTTGCGGGCTTCGTCTTTTGTAGACTCTCTCTTGGGCGGCATCCGGCACTACGCCGCCCCCTCGCGGCTGGCCAACTAATGCGGATGGAGGGAAAATCCGTCCCGTCCACCCGCGGCCACACTCAAGGCGGCATGAGGCACAAGTGTTCGCGCCTCCACCGCCCGGTTTGCCGGCGGTGGATATGGTCCAAGTGGAGACCATCCTACCGAGCCCTCTCTGCCGCCTCCTTCTGCGATATGACGTCTTCGCAGAAGGTCACGACCGCGGTAAAACAGCTTTCGCTACCGGCCATGGAACGGACGACGGCCGGTAGCGAGAGATCTCCTCAGATGACTGCAGTGAGGGCCCGGCGCTGCGTCGTCCATGCGTGGCAGACCGCCAGCGTGTGATGAGCTGAGTCCTAACTGCAGTCGCAGTGGTGGCAGGCGAGACTCAATTCCCTCTTGGCGACCGAGTGCAGGTACTTCCCTAGGCAACCATGCCCGTAAAGAACCTGCGTCAGTCGGAGGGTAAGGGTCCCGTGCTGCCCACTCGCCATCCACGACCTTACCTATTGTCATGAAGATTACTATGAAATTTGAATAGTCGGGCCATGACTAAGAATTTTTTTAAATGGCTCTTTAGTGTTGACAATCGGGAAGTAAATACGGAATTAATGCAAAACTAATGTTGTAAAAGAAGAAATGTATTTTCTTGTTGTTTTAATAGCATTTTTTTTACCATTCTAAAACAATTTACAAATAAACACTAATAAATCATCGTAATCATGACTATTTAGTCATCTAAATAACCAACACCTTAATTAAAAGACGTCTACTGCTGGATGTAGGCCTCCCCAAGCCAATAGACTAAATCGTCACTCTTGACGTGAAAATAAGAAGTCAGTTACTATTTTGCACATTACTGTCTATTAAACTAATCCTATCTTGTTCCAGGTTCTTCATACCACTGTTTGCTATATTCAACATTGCGCTTTCAATTTGGATTCCATGGTACTTTTGGAAAGAAACCTTAGTGAATGCCTTCGTCGTGAGCTTCGTAACAAGGTTTACTACCACTTTGAACATCGCTTTTTGTGTGAACAGTTTTGCTCATTTATGCGGCAACAAACCTTATGACAGGTAAGGTCCGCAATTCACATATTTTTAATATTATTCCTTAGTTAATACTTTATCGAGTGTGTCAGTATTTTTGCTACTATTTAAAAATAAACATAATTACTAGTGCATAGAACTCATAGATTCAAAGATATATTTGGAGAATTATAATGAATTAAATTTGCTCGCGGCTACACCGGCATGTGTGTCGGATGCAATACTGCTGATACATATGAATAACTTTGTTTTATTTTTTAGATTCATGAAATCTGTAGAAAATAGCGTGGTTAGCCTGGCGTCGCTCGGTGAAGGCTGGCACAACTATCATCACGCATTCCCTTGGGATTACCGAACTTCTGAACTTGGTAGATTGAACATTTCCACAAACTTTATCGATATGTTTGCCAAAATTGGATGGGCTTATGACCGTAAGTATAACCTGTCAATTTCATTCATTTTGAGATTATATCATACTCATCATCGTTTATGTCTTTGGTCTTTCTTTTGACTGTTATTTGAATTCATCATCATTACCATCAACAACCGATAATGTCCTACTGCGAGGCTCGGGTCTACTTTTAGGAGAGGGTTAAGGCCAATACATTGGCTGAGTGTGGATTGGGGATTTGGTTGTATGTTTTCAAGCCGCCCGAACTTTAGCCTCAAACTAAACTTCACGACTTTTATCTTATCATAACTACCGGTACCTGCTTAACGTGACCTCTGAAGCACGGACGTGAGACACCGCCAATTTTTTATACTGCTATTAAGAATTTCTTGTTGGAAAAACCTAACAACAACCCGATCCGGGATCTGGGACCAGCTTCTGGCAACGACCACATATCGCGCAAGCGAAACATACAATAGCGCCATCTACCAAAGAAACACTGAAACACGGCGTGACTTCACCTGAATCGATATATAGATATAGTTTATAGAGATTCTCGCTCTGATTAGCATTTACACAACTGCCTAACATCAACCATCGGGCCGTGGCTCACCAGCCACGATGCACGATCACTTCGCCTGGTAGGAAATGATGGTGGTTCTCCACAGTGGTGACCCCGAAGTAAACATTGTATTTTGAAAGCTTATAACAACTACCACAAGTTCCTCGAACTACAATGTATACTTTAATGTATCTGTGTAATATGTGTAAAGTGGGTCAAAATCGCGCCCAAAGGAGTCGGTTACAAACATCCAAGTGAAGCTAATATAAAGCGTGTAAAAATAGTAAATAAATCATTTTACAGAATATTTATTGTAATTCCATATGCAAATACTAACCAAATTATCACATTTTATATAAACATTTACTGTTTCAGTTAAAGCAGCCAGTAACGCAATGGTAATCAGCAGAGCAAAACGTAGCGGAGATGGTACATTTGGGCATTCGGAAGAACCCGATCCTTCACCAGACGTTCATTGCGAATAAAGTCTAGATATAATTAACATTCTTCTATCAAATTCCTAATACTTTATTATGATACGTTATATTACAAATTCGTTATAAAGGTTATCAGAATAAATGAATATGATTCAAAAAAATTGGCAGAAAACAAGTACAGTTGGTTTTGTTTTTTGTTATTAATATATTGGCATTTCTTACTCACTGATCAAATTATGAATACCTCATCTATTACAATACAGACAATAGGTGTTACTAGTGTTTTTACTAGCAATAATGATAACCAACAGTCTATCTACAGTCATCAAACCTTATATAGAACTAAACTGATTTGAGGCACTTCTGTCTTGTGCAGAACATTGATTTATTAATTGTATAAACTTTTAGTTTGTTTACTATATTCTTCTGTTTCAAGTGTCCTGTTCTGTCAAAAAAAAACTGTTGTGTTGTATAAAATCCGACTTAAACCTAAATACCTCAGAAACAGGGTGGACGAAAAGTTTTTTTACATTTCAAACGATGATTTAAATAAATTTAAATTAGTTATGGGGGATAAAAACTGATTATTTATTATTGAAGTACACAAATGGGGATTTTATTTTTAAAAAATTACTTCATTCATGACTATTTTGACACTTTTTTTTTATGTGTGGAAAATCATCATGGACCGTCACCCCACCGGGGGTTATGGCGGAGTGGTGTATCGGACTTGAACCGACTAAAAACCACACAGTGTGCCCTCTCCACGCTTCTCCGTTTAGGAGTAGGTGGGATCTCCTTCTGAACTGCTCCAGCGCCTGCCCGCTCCTGATGCGGGCACCGTCTCGGTACGACGACCCTCTCTTAGGCGGCGTCCGGCACACACCGACACCGCCCCCTCGCGGATAGCCCAATAATGCGGGTGGAGGGAAAACCCATTCCGTCCAGCCGTAGCCACACTCAAGGCGGCATGAGGCGCAAATGTTCGCGCCTCCGCCGCCCGGTTCGCCGGCGGCGAATCAGGTCCGATTGGATGTCGTCCTCCCGGGCCGTCTCCGCCGCCTCCTTGTGCGTGATTACGTCCTCGCAGAAGGTTGCGACCGCGGTAAATGAGCTCTCGCTGCCGACCATGGAACGAACGATGGCCGGCAGTGAGAGATCCCCTCCGGACTATTTTGACACTGCTGCAACCTGGA
Organism: Phragmatobia fuliginosa; assembly: GCA_932526445.1. Classification (NCBI taxonomy): domain Eukaryota; kingdom Metazoa; phylum Arthropoda; class Insecta; order Lepidoptera; family Erebidae; genus Phragmatobia; species Phragmatobia fuliginosa. Next base: position 3,769,728 of record OW052064.1, on the reverse strand, counting down.
GCGAAAATAATCAATGACGACCTCACAAGTGTTTCGTGAAATGTTTTGCATTTCCTCTCGAATATTTTCCTATAATTCCTCTAGGTACTGTGGGTTGCTGTTAAAAATTTTGCTTTTAAGGTATCCTCAAAGAAAGAAGTCTATTGGGGTAAGTCCGGGCTATGAGGTGGCCAGTTAATGGCACCTCTTTTGGATATCACTTTTTCTCCAAAAATTTGCAAATTGGAGCCTGTGAGCGCGTTCTTGAGGCTTAAATTCATTTACTATTTGAATTTTGTACGGATATAAATGTAAATCTTTGTGAAGAATACGAATCAAAGATGTTCTGGGCACGCCTGAGGCGTTAGACCCCTTCCAAGTAGAGATTCCAGGATTTTCACAAATAGACGCTCTTACACGCTCGACGTTTTCGGGATCTCTTGATGTTCTAGGTCGGCCAGATTGTGGTTGATTCCTTGTTGAAACTGTCTCCTAGAAATTCTGTACCCCTCAAAATTTTTGTTGGGCTAGAGTAAAAGAATCGTTGTTGCGGTAGTACTCGCTTACACAGAACGCACGTTGCTTATCACTAAGCGACGCCATGGTACAGAATTCCCATTGGCCGCTTTTGCACTTCGTAGCCCCACCCCGCCTTCGCTGCTATTATATTTCGCAGCTATTATAAATTTTGGTCCACCCTATACTTCGAACTTTGGAATAACTCATCTTGGGACTAAAATTTGACTACGTCCGTGTCCGTACGTAGGCTGCTTATATAAATAAGATGTTAATCATGTTATGTTCTTCATAAATCAAGATATCAATGTTCTTAAGGAATAGAAAGTCTTTAAATAATTTATATTATTTACTCTCAGTACAAATTTTGTCGCAACATACAGTTCAAGATATTTATGAAATCTCAAGTTAAATAATTTCATGTAAAGGACTAGTTTAATCATTAAACAAGAACAGTAGCATATTTACATAATAAACATTTTGTGAATCATTGTTATTCAATAATTAAAGCAAAATCAATTTTGCGATAATGTTGAGGCAGACTGTCATCATCATTAAAAAAGGATTACCAATTCTACAATACTAGTTTTAAGAGGATCTTATTCAAATATTTATAGTAAACAGAAAAATAATTGAGAGGTACATAGTTCGCTGCTCCAAGACCTTCTACTCTCAACCCGTCTGTATATATAAAATTCCAAGCACTTTTCCTTCACACACATAGCTCTTTAATAACTTCATAGTTATGTGAATTAACCTCGTATGACCTTTAACAATGTTCAACCGAATCTAAATCTATTGTTGTAATCTCTTCTACTTTAATATTAATTACCCACATTTGCAATGTATAGGTAAGGGATGAGATGATAATATTTGCAACTAACAAATTTCATTAACCACTAATACAAATAAAGTATTATATTTATCCCTCCAAAAGGTATTTTGTCGTAGTGTATCAATATCTTCTAACAATTGTATGTATGTTAACATTATTTTCTATCGATTTTCTTCGTAAGTCCACTGGGACTACACCCACCTACAATCCTTTTTAATCCTGATTTTGTGGATTTTATTCAATTCATCGAAATGATACTTTGCACTAATATCATATAAACAGCAACTTTATTCTATTTGACTTCTGATCAATAAAGTATAATCATCTTATTCCTTACTGATGTATACATTACAAACAAGGATAACTAATATTAATGTAGAAGAGATTACTGTAGTATATTAAGAATCGGCTTAACATTGTAAAAGGTCATAGGAAATTAATTCACTACAGTAAAAAGTAATTAAAAAGCTTTGTACGAAGAATAGTTATTGGAATTTAATATAAAAATACAGATGGGTCGAAGATTGTAGAAGGTCTTGGGGCAGCGCATTATGTACCCAGTGTGAGTAGAAAACATGATTTTTGTTTAAAAATGAGCCAATCCACATCCATTATGACGTTGGAGCTCATTGCAATTTTAGAATTGGTATTAACATGGTATGTGGTATTAACATTTCTAAAGGTAGTAGAGCCACGCTGACTTCAACACGAATGGGCCAGCTCGACCCGGCCAGTACTACCCTCACACAAAAGACCATCCTAATAATGACAGAATTCTTGCTGTCGTATTTCGTTGGTGAGTGTGAGACCGGAGGCCCAATCAATCGGCATCATTCTCCCAGCCTTCGAAGGCCAGGAGAATGGTGCAAAATTATCTAGCCAAGCCGCCGTGGTATGGGTCACCATGCTACATTGCCTACCCTCACAGTGAGCATGGTGGCCCCTTCTCCTGGATTCTACTCATGCTTTCCATTAGGCAGAGTGGAGTCACTTTGGTAGGCTGATTAAAAAAAAAACTTAAACTTAAGTTAATAATAGTTAAATATAGTAGTATGTATTGTGCAGACAGCAAGAGTTCTTTTAGTTTCAGAGGTGCATCGATAGCTTATGTTATCCTGTCTAAAATTCTAGAACTAAACTTAAAAAGGGTTCAACTGCTATTGCAATGGGATCCATCGTATACTGGATTACAGGGCAATGAAAAGGCTGATATATTAGCAAAGTATGCCGCTTCGAACGGAATTTCTTTTTAGCTCTGGAATATGATGAATATACGAACTACCTAAATTTAAAAATAAATGCTATGGCGACTGGCAGGAACACTTCGATAAACGGTCATTAGAAAAGAGAATATAGTATTAGGCTTTACAATGTCAGACTCTTCGTGTGCCCTGGTGCGTGAACAGTAGATTAAATAGGCAACTAAAATGTTGTTGCCCATAGGCTTAGATCTGACACATCCCATGCAACACATTTAGTTATATGATGAAGAATATAGTGTTGTAGAAGAATTACACTATTTATTAATGGAGTGTGTCAGATATGGTACCAGTGGAACTAGTTTAGTTGCTGACTCGGATTTGAATGGAGCCGACGTCGGAATGTTTCACAAAATTCTATGTGAACCAAATAGTGACGACGCAAGAACTCTGTTCAAATTCATGTCGATTATGCTATATTATAAGTATGTATTGACATGCCCAGGAAATGATGGAACTGATATACGCTGTGCATAAAAGTTCCTTAAAAGAGTATGAAAAAAAAAATTATGTTTGTACTTACTTATTTTTCACATGGATTTGAAAATAATGTTATGTACTCGATCTTTATGTTTTGCATAGTGATAGATAATCATTGTAAACAGTTTCATGTTATGCAAATATTTACCAAATATAAAAATTTCTAGTTTCTTTGGAATCAATCTACATGTCGCTTAGACAAGTTTCATTTTGAATTGAAAGTGGATATGTGAGTTTAATTGGGCACAGAATTAATTTAGTTTATTTTTTTAACCATGTAGATAAATACCTAACCATACCGTTTTTGTTAATGACGTAGTGAAAATTATTAGTGCTTGCAACACCAATGTTTATTTTTCATGTTCATTAAATTTTTAAGCTTTAATATGAAAAGTACATTTATCTTGGAAATAATATTATTCATTTATTTAACATAGCTTTTTGTTTATTTATATTTAAGCCTACCAAAGTGACTCTGCTCTGCCTGATGGAAAGCAGAATCCAGGAGTAGAGATCATCATCCTCATTATGAGGGTAGGCAAAAGATTAATACCATAGGTCACCATGGTATGGGTCTACGCTAACCGCTAGAGCAACATGACAGTCAAAATATTGTCTTAGTAATTAGGTGATGATAATACTTTGACAGCAGCGCTGGGTCCGATTATGTTATCAAATCATCAGAAATCATACACCCATTGAAATATACAACTATAATTTAAACGTCCATATCGGTCCAGTTTTTTGGAAGAACTTAAGTGACAAACACATGCGAATTAAATATGAAGATATATTAAACATTCCTATTTGTGTGATGAAATTGGATGGCTTGTCATTTAAATATGTAATCACAACTTGTTGTTCGGTTTTAGACTTATTTTATAACTGTAAATTAATTATGTTATTATAATGTTATTAAATTTGATCTATTTCAACCACAATGTTTGTATTTTATTTGTTTTTAAAAGTGTACAAATATTCAGAACATAAAAGAAATTCTACATAAATATAAATTTAAAACATAAAAAAACCCTTATTGGCCATCTTGGGCCATCGAGAACTATGATGCCACAGGCAGACACATCAAACTTATAATACCCCGTTGTTTTTGGGTCATGGGTTAAAAACGGTAAAATGTAGAACCTAATTTAGTGTACGACAACGACAACTTTTATGATTGTGAAATTATTGAAGTTTTGTCCTTACGACTACATCAAAATTATAGTGGCCAATTATAAACGGATTTATAATTGGTGTTAAGTATAAGTTCTATCTTTCATGACAATTTCGGGTAATTATGTCTACTTAACACTTTGCGAGACTTCATAAGACATGTCCCTTTCTTACTTTTTCATTCCGTTAAGCATTATACAACTTACCTTTGAACATAATTATATGTAGGTATCATCATAATTATACTGTACCTATGTACAATATAACAATACAATAATAGATGTAGGTACGCATCTATTATTGTATTGTTATATTATGTAGAAACATAGGTACAGTGATTCATTAACAGCACAATATGCAACTATGTAATCTTGGGATTACAAAGTTATTTAAGCAGTTAGTGTACCTACTAGAAAACTGAAAGAAAATTACAATATATATTATTTTTTCCTTAGTCACACACTATACACTAATTGTATTCCAAGTTTGAACTTTGTATGTCTCCTAGAAGTGCCGTAACATGCTGATGATCAGTTAGTGAGTGAGGGACAAAATTACGAAACTTTAACTAGTTATAATTCATAAGTTACTGGTTCAAATTAAATAAAATTAGAAATATAATGTTTCTGAAAATTCAAGTTTCTATATCCACAACAAAGTTATAGGAGGTCAAAAACGGCCTTAATTGCTTCGAGAAAAGGATAGTACGGCCGTGCCACTTTGTTGCTCGTCTTGGCTGGAGCACTACCATGCCCCCAGAAAACAAAACACTGTATTTGACGAAATGGCGAAAACATCTAATGAATTAGTAAGAAACTGCTACTCTTTTTTTAGTTGGTCAGATTTCCAATATTTGCTTTCAAATGCCAAGAATAGGACGATTCTCAGTGTTTGAAAGTGTATAGATATGTTTTACATAGGTTAAATGACGTCGTAGAGGATCGGCGCTGATGGCCGAGCGTTGCCTAGTTAACAGTTTTTATTAAATTCACAAATTTGTTACAAAGAATTGTCAGTCCTTCATCATTATGATAGATAGATAATGATGATCCTATAAAGCCATCCTGGCTTAGAGAGGAAACACACTCCACAAACGGTTGGAGAGTTGTGAGAAGAGCACAGTAGAAGGAGATTGTTAGACGAACAAAGTGATGGTTATCACTTAAAATTGAATTTGTGGTCTTAAACAATTAATAGGGGGTGAGATGTTGAGGACAGTATACAAGGATATAAGTATGCGCAATATTCTACGTTGACAAATAGGTAACTATCTAAGCTTGGAACAAAAACCGGAGATAAGAGTGAAAACATCTCCAATTTTCGTTCACAGCTCAGATGATCTTCATGAGTAGGAAGAAAGGGTCTTTATAAAAATTAAGTAATGAATACCAAAAATAAGAATTTAAGCTTGTTGAGTAGATTTGTACTAAGGTCAAAACTACTATAGTTCTCACAAGGAGAAAATTTAAGGCGGAATTACTTGAGGTTTGTGTCTACAAACCTCAAGTAATTCGTCTGCCCGTCAGTCAATATTTGAGTTTCAAGTCTAGATCCTTGACCGTTTTACAAATAAGTATAATTCTACCATTAGAAATTATATTCCGTAACGTCACAAGACTAAGTCGGTTTATTTTGATTGTAGTTTGTTATTTTGTCAGATCAATCGATAACCCAAACCTCCCTAAGCATTTTTCGAGAGCCTTGATATCTGTGTTTACTGTATCTGGCTTGAGTGTACAATTCTGAGTTTTATAATTGATACGAAGTTAGTTACTATGAAGTGCAAGAGTTAAGATAATCGGGACTTAGTACTGTTTACCGACGACAGTTCGTTTTTATTTAACTTTATGAGAGAGCAATCGGTTACTGATGACGTGGTAGCACTCTAGAGTTGTGAACAGGTTCAATGTTAATAACTAATTCAATGAGAAAAAAATTAAATGTATTAAATTCTTTACAACTTATGTTAATTATTGGCCTAGTGACGGGCAGCAGCGGCACCAGATAAATTATTCTCGCCACTGCGGCCACCAACTCATCTGCGTGCGTGGTGACTATGTCAATTTTTGTAGAATGTATAGGTAACAACAAAATAACAATTAATATTATAAACAGTAATGGTAGTAGACAGCGGCACCTAGTATGTATGTGACATAAGTCACGGTTTTTTTTTGGCGCCTAATAATGTGACTCTATGTGGCAGAGTCTGCCTGATGGTAAGCATGAATATAATCCAAGAGTGGGGGCCACCAGACTGCCTGTGATGCCAGGAAACATGGCAATGCCGACCCAAATTATGGCTGCTTCGTGAGATGCTGTATGAGATGTGTATTTGTAGCGGCCATGTTGTTTTATTTAAAAAAAAAAATTGTTGTTGTCAACGGATCCGGTAGTTTCATTACAATTTTGCCTTCATGGACTCCTATCAATCTTAACGGCCTCCAGTTTCTGGCAGTCGCATTATTCCTGATCTTTGTAACAGTGAGGCGGGGGGGGAGTACAAAGAATCCCAGGGATACGGCAGGGTCCCTCCCGACTTCCCTTCCCAGGGAGCTTCCCGATATTGATGTGGGCAAGATTTGAGTAGCACTGGAACAACTTAATAACAATAAAGCTTCGGGCCCAGACGGAATAGCAATAGCGAGAGGAATTCTTATGTTAGTGGAACTCTGAAAACAATTTAATTTCGTCGTACTAGTTCGTCATACTAGCATCACACCGAAGGAACGGAGCAGGAGCTTGGTAGTACTGTTCTTCAAGAAAGGAGATAAAAGCCTACTGAAGGACTACCGCCCAATATCACTCCTGAGCCCTGTGTACAAGATGTTCTCAGGGGTCATTACCAACTACCTTGCACAAAAAATCGATGACTTCTAGCCCATGGAACAAGCAGGGTTTCAAAACAGTTTTAATACCGTGGACCACGTACATATTCTTAGGTAAATAATTAAGAAGTCAGATGAGTACAATCAGCCGCTCTGCCCACTCAGGTGATCGGTGAATCGTTGCTGCTTCGTAAATACCTCTCGTATTTACAAAGCAGCATAATTAATGGAGATAGAGTTCCGAGAGTTAGGAGTTTTATATTGGAAATTTCCTCCTCTTTCAGAATCTTTTTTTGAAATTTCTTTAGTATTAATAGTTTATGAAATATTGGCAAAAAACGAAATGCCATTTTTTTTTCATCTTTAACTGTTTATAACTTTTTTAGAGTTCCAAAGTTTATGACTCGGAACCCTTATAGATTCGTCATGTCCGTCCGTCCGTCTGTCCGTCCGTCCGTCCGTCCGTCCATCCGTCCGTTCGGCCGTCCGTCCGTCCTCGACTTACCGTCCAAACGGTAAGTGCTAGGAAGATGAAACTTTGCAAGAATATGTGTTGTAAGTACGTCGACAAAGTGCTAAAATAAAATTATGAAAAATATTTTTATTTTTATTTTTACTCCCCTACACGTAAAGTGGGGATGATATTTTTTTCTCGCGGCTTCCTCATCGTGTGGGGTATCATTAGATCTAAAAACAATACAGAGTTTCTAAGACGATTTTTTGATTTAGGTATCCGTTTGCGAGATATTCCACTTTAAAGGGCACATTTTTGTAAAAAAAGGAAAAAAGGCTGGCTCAAAAAATCTGGAAAAATTCGTGATCATATAATGAACGTTGAAGGAAAACTATAACGGATTAGATGACTTTGTTAGTTCAGGAGTTATAGAGGCTTAACTTGTAAAATGCGCTCACTTGGAAAACGTCATACAAAATTAACGCATTAATACGTAAACATAACAATTATCTATTAGATACAATTTTAAATCCATTATGGGTGACTGAGGAACCCTTTAAGTGCGTGGCCTGACACGCACTTGGCCGATTTTTATTTATGTGCTAAAAACACGCTTTTGGCACATTTTTATAGGCATCACTCCGGATCTAATGAGCTATCGCACATAATTTTAAGAGCAGTATCTCTATTTTGTACCATTTTCAACTTGTCGACTAGACTATAAAATAGAATGTTAAAAATTACAAATATAAAGTGTACAATAACTGATGCATAACAAATAAGTCTGAAGCAGGACACTGAGCATTTAATAGTGGTAATGAGGGCTGTATTTCCCGAACCCGCTCGAAGGAGGCGGCGAAGGAAACGCAGATAGAGGTCGCTGGCTCCCCAATAGCCTAAGGGTCGCTGCGGTCACATTCTGGGGAGATGTGACCGCTGCAAACAACCCGAGTCAAGTGACCCAGATACGGCCGATACGGGGAGTGTCGTCTAAGGCGGGTCGAAGTCCCGCCTCTGATTGTGTAGAGCGGTGAGAGGCGCAACAGCGCTCTCGAGTCCAGTCATCCCGGGATGTTGTGGGGTACGGCAGGGGGGACACTTGAAGCCGCTGATGCGTTCCTGGTGTTCCTCCCGACTGCCGAGTTAGGCTGACGCGGGGTTTAGTGGACCGGTTGCCCGGGAATCCCATACACGCCCTTCGTTTACCCCACGAAGGGTATGTTGCGAAAAGCACTCGCCGCCTAAAAAAATAAAAAAAGGTCTACAAAAATTAAACTATCTCGGTGGCGCAGTAATAGCGTATATGACTGCTGTGACTAAGGTCTCGAGTTCGATTCCCGGGTCAGACCTAATTTTTTTTTTTTTTTTGTTTTTTAAAAAGACAACTCCCGCATTAGGAATATAAATTCCTGTGTCGCGGGGGACTTTACAAACATACATGAAACGGACACAAAGAACATCCAGACTCAGAACAACAATTTGTGAATCACACAAAGTGTTGTCCTACGTGGGATTTGAACCCACGACACTTGGCGTAGTAGGAAGCGGCGTGGCGACCGCTTAAGCCACTAGGCCAACCGTGCAGTCGAATGTTTGTGTTTGTATGAAATATTTTAGTAGCGGGAGTTTTGTCTTTTATATTACGAGTTAGTAATGGATAGGACAGAACAGCACATTGCGCAATGGTTGGTAATCGAGGATGAAGGAAGTTCTGATGAAGAAGAAGTTGGAGGGAACCATGGAAGTGCATGGTTGGAAAATCGCGTCCCACCAACCACTGCAAAACGTGGACGTTGTAATAGCTGCCCGTGGGAATGCGATCGCAAAGTACCAAGAAAATACAAGAAATGTACAAGATTTGTGTGCAATGATCATTCTGACATATACTGTCGACAGTGCAACAAGAGTGATTCGGAGAGTTCCTAAAAAATACGAGTATTTACTATAATCTCAGTATACCTTAGTACAAATTGCTGATTATTTAAAATTATTTTAGGGTATTAAGGGTTAAGTACCTACCATAACAGTCATAAAGAGCTCTATCTTCGATGGCCATGGACTTGGCTTTTATTTCACATTAATATTATTGATGAGACTTAGGTATTTAATACTCGTACATAATTATATAAAACACGCTTACACACGCAAACGTATGTTCTACCTAAACATATACTTGTAACGTTATCGGTGAGAACAGAACATAGTAGGTAATTCAATTGATGAGCTTATTCAATTGTTTAAATAACATCTACTCGATTATGTAAATTTAATAAAAAATAACATTCATTTATCTTTCTCATATCCATTAAATAATATAAAATCATTTATCTAATTAAATATGGTTTTATCCACTGAAAAAAATTGAAAAGCCAATGTAATATTAATGTTCTCTAGGGGCGAGATACCTAGTATTGTCAGTCACACAGTATTGTCAATGTCAGTAATTCTATATTGCACAGTATACTGGACCGCGCGGCCGGCTCCGCACGTGTCTGCAGAGCAAAATAATCGCCAACGTGTTGTCGCGACTCAAAGTTAGATACAAAGTAACATGTAGACAAAGTTATGCCTTTATTTAATTTCTTTCAAACAATCTGGTGTTGAAATGTTTCGAACTAAATCAAAATTACAGTGAATTAGAAGGTAAGTCTTCAATACATGCCGATTTACTATATTTACTAATAATTTACTTATAAAAAAAATATCGGTCAATAGTGCAGATTGCAATTTTAATCAGATTTTTTGGTAGGTCAGTCTTGTATTTCAAATAAAAAAGAATATTAAGTAGGTGAACATTTTCTACACAGATTTTTTTTTAATTTTAACGATAAGTTCATCAAATATTGATGAATAAATGAATTAAAACATTTAGAAAGCTGTCTATGAATAAAAAACTTGTTTTGACTTACTACTATACCATAAAGATATATAATAAAATAATATGTTATATTGATCGACTCGTCAGTAAGTGTCTTTGTATAGTCATTAAATTTTGTGCAATTTAACTTATTACGACTCTTTTGAATGTCAATGTTGGGCTAATTATTCATGTTGTGATACCAATTCAGCTTATCACTTAGGTAATATTTGTAAGTTTAAGTAGTCTCTATCTCTTGTAACATTCGTTTATATTCAAATATGTCTATTTTTATGTTCGTATTTATATACTTTTGGACTATGAACAACTATAACTTTATATTATTATAAAAGTTAAAAACATTTAAAACTCTTAATTATTTCGAATAGTTTTAGTACTCACGGTCGTTCGTGCATGGCATATCCTAAAGAAAAAACCAGCTACAATCACAGTGAATACAATAATAAATGTATATTTACGTACATAATTAACTTATGTTAACTACCATTTCAGCCCGATGTGTATAGATTATAAAATTTTAAACAATAGAGTATAAATTACCAAATTTTTCTGTAATAAGAAAAAAAACCTGTTATTTTATTAAAATTGAAAAGCATTTTATACAAAAATGCTTTGTTATAGTTAAACTCGTTATCTTTATGATATTAATATTATAACGCTGAACAGTTTGTTTTTTGTTTATTTGTACGTGATAATCTCAGGAAATTGTGATCCGATTTGATAAAAACTTTTGCTGTCCGATAGTCCATTTGTCGAGGAATGCTATACAATGATGATATTTGAAAAATAACATTGAAAATTGTTTTAAGTAAAACGGAAAATTATTACTTTCAAGAGCCTAAATGTATTTAAAAAGTCGTAAGAACGTAATTAAAAATTCGTTGAAAACGAAAGAATTGTTCCTTTCGAAAAGTTCTAAACAGTCGAGAGTCCAGGCACTTCCAAAGTGGTAAAAGGTGTCCCCACCCCCTATAACTTCGAAAATTAGAGAATGCTTAAACTAAAAAAAATATATGATGTTCATTACCATGCAAACTTCCACCGAAAATAGCTTTGAAAGAGATCTAGTAAGTAGTTTTTTTTAATACGTCATGAATCGTAAATCGCAATTTACCTTTTATTCAATCAATACAAACACACACAAAGTTACAACGAACTTCAAGAACTTTAATATGATCTTACTTGCTGCTACGGAACCCTTCATGAGCGAGTCTGACCTGCACTAGGCCGATTTTTATATTATAGATTAGCATTTGCAATTGACTTGGACCGTATTTATTCGATAATCGTGATATTTCTAAGGTATTCTTCTCTAACTTTAAATGCTTTATCAGCAATAAGTAGCTATTATATTGGACAACCGCATAACAGACCACTTACCCGTAACTTTATGTTTAAAACAGATTAGTATTAAAAGTTGACAACACATTAAAATGATTATCCTTCCATAAAAAAACAAAAAGAGGATATCGATTTTAGCTCCGTTCTAGATGAAACTGATGCTAACAAAGCTACCGGTAATTAAATTCATATAATAAGGAATGTTCTAGAAATTAACACAGTGCAGAAAATGTTGGTAGGCGGAGTCGTATGTTGAAACCGAGGATTGCTTGGTTGCATAAATAACCACGACAGAATGTATATGAAACTCAGGGAAAATCTTACACTTGCTATCACATATAAAAGGTACCGTAATTTCTGTGATACCCTGCTTAGATATGTAATTATATAATTCCTAAGATACGCCTTTTCTCAGTTTGGGGTCGGCGTGTCACTTTACTGGCTGCCAAGAACCATTGTGTAAGAAATTAAACATGCGTTTTTTATTTAAACCAATACATAAGAAAACTTCTGAAGTGTTCGGAACTTCTACACACAAGTGAACAACACTGAAATGATAGAGATTATATAAGCCGATTCGAGTCAAACTAGCTAGGAAGTAGTGACAAGGGTCAACGATACCTCAGGAAAACTTTTGACTCATTCGCATTCGTGGACTATGAGAAGGCCTTCGACTCGGTTGAAATCTGATCTGTTTTGGAGTCCCTGCAGCGTTGTCAGGTAGATTTTCGAAACATCCAAGTGCTAAGATGTCACTACGATACCGCCACCATGTTCGTCCAAATACAGAATCAGCAAACATTCATACCATTGCATCGAGGAGTCAGACAAGAGGACTTTATTTGCCCGAAATTGTTCACAAATGCAAATGAGGATATGTTCAAAACGCTAAACTGGAAAGGATGTGGAATTAACATTAATAGCAAATACATCTCTCATTTGCAATTTGCGACCTGCAATAGATGCTGGATGACCTAGCTGATTCTTCTTTGCGCATCGGCCTATGGATAACTGGGACAAAACCAAGGTCATGTTCTACCGGAACCGGTCGCAGTTCACCATGCCATCCCGAGTTTGTTCAAAAATATGTCTACCTTGGGCAGACATTGCAGTTAGGTAGAAACAACCTCGAGGACGAGGTGAATAGAAGAATTCAGTTGGTTGGGAAGCGCTTGGAAAGCCACGTCGAGTATTTTCGTCGTCGATCAACAATCGATCAGAATGGTGTGCAATAGGAGAGGCCTATGTTCGGCGGTGGACTGCGATAGGCTGATGATGACTACAAAGTAGGTTGCTAAGACAGATAGGGTGCCAGAGACAGCCATCAACTGCATACGAAGTACTAAAAGGTTCCAATGTACACGATAGATCAACCGAGAAGACGACAATATGCATCCCTGAACTTCCATTTCGAAATGCAAGCTCAAAGCCTAGACTTGAGTACAAACATAGCCGCATCCCGGGGAACTGCAGAGCTCGTAAAGCGTGCTTCAGAAAGCACATCCCGAGGTTCGAAATGAATAAAATCCGGTGCGCTGGCCAGAAATTGTATATAATCTAAACTATAAGTTATTCTTACAAAATCAATCATCTATCAAAGGATCAGCCTATCTTCATCGCCTTCGAATAGTCCCCGCCATCAGACACCCGTCGAAACTTCACACAACTGTGAAACACGAATACTAACTTATTAGCACCCTGGCACAAGAAGCACGTATAGGTATAGGTTTGCTCACCTCCACTCTCGAAAATTGAACTTGATAATTGAAACCCACGACCGTCCGAAAACCTCGGCCGATAACGACAAATCAAAGGAAAATGTGGAAACCGCCGAAATCAGATTTATGGCCTAGCCAGCAGTGGACTTCGATGTAAGCTTCAAAACAAGATTTATCTGCCCGTACGTATTACGATGACTGCAGCGGATAACAGCTCATAACTTTTTCCAAAATAAACAAAGCATCTACATGCCAAAGAAAGTCAGATAATGGCGTTATAACAGATCTTTAGTTGAAACTTTTGAACTAATAAGTATCTTGTGCACTATAATTAGGTTAACTTTACTATCAAAACAAAAGATTAAAATTTAGAGAAATGAATTCAATATCAGCCTGCAAAAATCAGCTTTTTTGCACAAAAATTACCTGAACTTTGGGCGTTGAAAATATACTCATAAATGGTAAAAGTAAAAATTATGAAATTAAAAAAAAGGCGACAAGCGGCGTAGATTTTAAATAAACGCATAATAACGCATTTTTATAATATACAAATATTTTGTGAGTATGTATGTATGTGTGTATGTAAGTTTGTTGCTCTTTCGCTCAAAAACTACTAAATGTATTTGGATAAAACTTTACAGTAATATAGCTTATTTATCAGAATAACATATAGGCTACTTTTTACTGCAATAATAGAAATACAAAAAGGGAAAACTATATAGGTGATTATAAAAATACATAAATCGTAAATGTCAAAATGTATCATTGTATATCTTCTGTCAAAACTTCACAGGTCACTAGGCATAACACATTGAGATATTGGCCAAGTGCTTGTCAGGCCACGCATAGATTAAGGTTCCATAGTCAGCCATACTGGTAGCTAGTTTTAACATCGTGTCCAATACATAAATTACTTAATTGTTATGTTTACTTTTTATTTCTTTATTTCGGTACGAAGTTTCTAGTGAGTGCATTTTCCAAGTTGGCCCTATAACGCGGATTTTGACACAGATTTTGCTTGCGAGAGGTTTAGTGATTTTATAATGTGAAACTAACCTGGCACTATATACGGACACCGATTTTATTTGTAGAAGGATTTTGGAGGAGATGTTGTAAGTATTGTGTATAAAGTGTGCCTACCAAAAGTTCTTCATAATAGAAAATATGTACTCAACTGTATTTGATCAACGGCTTGTACTACGTTTTAAATTCCCTACACAAACATAAATTTGTAGACATTTATATACATTTATATAATATACTAGCTTTCGCCCGCGGCTCCGCCCGCGTGTATGTCGGTTATCGTGGTAAAAAGTAGCCTATGTCCTTTCCCAAGTTCAGTTCTATCTTCATACCAAATTTCATCAAAATCGGTTCAGTGGTTTAGGCGTGAAAGCGTAACAGACAGACAGAGTTACTTTCGCATTTATAATATTAGTAAGGATTACATAATATATACGGTACCTAGAATGGTAAAAATACAACACACACATACGTGTAATATTTAAACCTGTATCATCCGCGTTTATCTCGAACCCATAGGAATATCGAGATTAAAGTATCCTATGTGTTAAGCCTTATTTATATTATAATAAAATATGAGAATATAATAGTTACTTTGAAGATGCCAGTACTGATTTACATCCAATGAAGCGAACGCTAAAAGACTACCCATTCCGCCAGACACGGCGTACAGAACTCGTTAACATTATTAAATGTTCAATTATATGTTCTAGAGGCCTTATCTGTTATGTATATCAGTTTAGTGAATAAATTTATTGTTTGTAGTTTAAAGTTTACATTCAAAAACTTCAAAATAAGTACCTATGTGCCAATGCACGTTAACAATGCCACGTCACTTGGTTTCGGCATTGAAATTGTTCTATCTTTACTTATTTTCGCACTAAAATTTACATTTTAATTTATATGCTGTGTTTATCAAATAAAGTTTTATTATAATTAAGATTTCAACCACAGACAACTGGTGACCAAGGTTCCCATCGTGCAAATACATTTTATTTATTTATAATGATCACGAAATCGGCACTGGGTGCAAAGCGAATAATTCCAACATTTTTTAGGGTTCCATAGTCCATGACTCGGAACCCTTACACATAGATTCGTTATGTCCGTCCGTTCGCCTGTCCGTCCGTCCTCGTCTTACCGTCCAAACGGTTAGTGCTAGAAACATTAAACTTTGCACAGATATGTGTTACTATCACGTCGAAAAAGTGCTACAATAAAACTATGAAAAACTATTTTTAGTTGAGGTAACCTACACGTAAAGTAGGGATGTTTTTTTTTCTCGCGCTTACCCCGTCGTGTAGGGTATTGTTAGATAGGTCTTTTAGGTCTTTTAAAAACATGGAGAGGTTGTGAAGATATTTTTTTGATTTAGGTATCCGTATACGAATTATTTAAAAACATTTTATTGATAAACAGGGTGTCCCTCTCTCTCTAAATGCTAAACGGCTTTCTCGAAAAATTTAAAAAAATCATGATTGTAGTCCATGTACTTTAAAGGGAAACTATAGTGGTTTAGAAGTTAGTTTACTTGGAAAACTTGGTTCAAAAATAACAAAATGATATGTAAACATACCAATTATCTGTAGGACATCACTTGGCATTGTATATGACTACGTAACCCTATTTTATGCGTGACCTGACACTTACTTGCCCGATTTTATCATCGTAATCGTACTGACTAAAACCACATGGTGTGCCATTCTGTGCCTTAAATAGGAGTCCAGGAACACCTATATTATGCCATCTGGGCCCCTCCACGCTACGTCGCCGTCGTCCAAGCACAGCAAGTCGTCAGCGTGTGCTGAGCTGAGTTCTCACTGCAGTCGCAGTCACACACACACACACACACACTTGTATGCATGCTTTAGTAACTTGTTCTTTTAGTTTGGTTCTAGTTTAGAGTTAATTGTTTATTTACAGTTTTATCTCGGAAGTTCAAATTGATATAACGCTTTTATCACGTTCTTATTGGGGAAGACACTAACAACTGTAACACAGTTTTTACAAGCGCTTGTGTTAGAGAATCCCATAATGTATTGTACATTTAATTTACATCAAAATATAATAATTATATTAAATAAATAAATAAATATTTTGGACATCTTACACACAACATCATCTAGTCCCAAAGTAAGCAGAGCTTGTGTTATGGGTATTAAACAACTGATATAAATACATAAACATACTTTTTTTTGTAAATACATACATATTAGGTATACATAGAAAAACACCCAGACTCCGAAACAAATATTTGTGCATCACACAAATATTTGGTCTGACCCGGGAATCGAACCCGAGACCTATTGATCAGCAGCCGCATACGCTAACCACTAGACCAACAAGGCAGTCATATATTTGGTATGTGGTAAATAATGATAATAATTATTATTTATTTAAACTAAAAGGTAGATAGATACATTAATGGTTTGACACACAAATAAATAACATATAATACACCTTAGTGAGAACTGAAGTTTGTAGTAGGTTCGAAGCCTAAGGATTCGAACACTAAGAAGAATCCTGTCACTCAGACAGGACTCTCCTTAGTGTTAATATCCGCATTTGAGTATCGTGAAATAACAAAACTGTATGTCAAAGAAATATTAATAGAAAGTAATACTTGTTTCATATTTAGCATGTATGTGGACTTTTTAATAGCTAATTCGAGTATAACAATTTCGGTTTTGTTATTAAATTAATTATTAAAAATTCGTTGTACTTTGATTTGTAATATACATACCTCAGCAGCGAAATTTAACTGTGTTTGTAGCATATATACATGTGAGTGTCGAAAACTGAAGCCACTGCGTTTAAAGTTTTTTTTAATGTTATTAAAATTGTATAATGAGACTGGGTAACAGTAGTTTTAACTGTAACGCGTATATTATACCTATTATGAAGTTCCATCACAGAACTAAATTACTGTCATACAATATTCTCATTAATTAAGTTTACCACGTTACCAGTCATAGGTACTTTTAATGTTAAACATTTCTATTGGTAACAGAATTAAATTTTTGGATTGTGGATTGAGCACTCCCGAAAGTCGATTCAAAAGAACTTCCGTAAGATACCCCAGGATCCGCCCAGTAATTGATTGACGCTCTCGATCGGTTACAGCGACGAGCAGTCCGCATTATCCACAGTAACGAAAACACCGTGTCCCTTGAGCCCCTGCAGCTGCGAAGAAATGTCGCCTCCATGGCAGTTCTCTATCGCTTACATCATGGAGAGTGTTCTGAAGAGTTGTTCCAATTGGTCCTCCCTACCCCTTTCCTATACAGGACAACACGTGCTGACCTCGGAAGCCACCGCTTCAGAGTGGTTGACATACACTCTCGAACTAAACGGTTCGGCTCTTTCTTTCTGTGCCGAGCAGTTAAAACCTGGAACTCTCTACCAGCGTATGTGTTTCCTCCCTTCTATGACCCCGGCTCTTTCAAGCGGGGCGTGAAAAAGCATCTTACTAGGCCGCCATAGTGTGGGTCACCGTGCTGCACTGTACGTTGTGGCAGTGAGGATGGTGGCCTCCACTTCTGGATTCTACTCATGCTTTCCATCAGGCAGGGCAGAGTCATTTTGGCAGCTAATATGAAAAAAAAAAGATACAAGGGTAATATCAACGGCGTAAGTAAACATGGTGGTATTGTTCATTTGTAACTGACATACACTCGGTTCCAAAAATAACGGGTCAGTCACATAAACCCGAATATCTCCCGAACTACGTATGCCATCCTAATGAAACGAAGACTGTTCAATTGAGAATTTAATTATACAGATAAAAAATAAAATAAAACTTAGTTACACCCACAATATTAATCTTAAATTAAAAAAAAACTAAAGTAGTCATATTTTTCTTAAGATTACATTTTTTTTATGATTGTTTTTTTGCTGTTTTTCATCACTGGAGGCTTCATCACGTGGAGGCAATACAAAGTATTAAATGAAGAAAGTGATGAAAAACAGCAAAAAAACAATCATAAAAAAAATGTAATCTTATGAAAAATATGACTACTTTAGTTTTTTTTTAATTTAAGATTAATATTGTGGGTGTAACTAAGTTTTATTTTATTTTTTATCTGTATAATTAAATTCTCAATTGAACAGTCTTCGTTTCATTAGGATGGCATACGTAGTTCGGGAGATATTCGGGTTTATGTGACTGACCCGTTATTGGTTTATGTGACTGACCCGTTATTTTTGGAACCGGCTATAGATCGTTAATATACAGTAAGAATAACGTAGGGCCGAGAATACTGCCTTGTGGGATTCCGTTGACTATAATTAGCTCCTGGCTACACATATCTCAAATCTTAACATACTGCTTCTTATTGCTGATATAACTTTTGAAGAAAACAGTTGATTACCTCTGATTGTCAATTTTTCTAATTTGGTGATAAGGATGGGAACTGACATCGTATTGAAAGCTTTGGCTATGTCCAGTAAAACACAAATGTGTACGGATGGTAAAGGATGATGTCTCAGTATCTTTTAGATTAAAAGGACAAAAATGTAGTATTGTCCAAAGTTTAGTAGTGGCTTATAAGTACAAAAAAATATTAAATGAAACTTTTTAATATACGCTAGTGTGTTTAAACTAGGGTAAGCATATCTAAATAATAATGAGTCGGCACCAAGCAAGAAAATTAATTAATTACGTAAAGCGTGTTGACACGTTTATTTTATTTATTTATTTCTTCAAACTGAATGTGATTTAATTATCTTTCACTGATTGTTTGGCGGTGAATCAAAATTATTTAGGTATGCCCACAATTCTAGTCCCGAAAAGGTAGCTGGTGTAAAGATGATCTAGTTAGAACTGTAAACAAAGGGTAAGTACTTTATGTAGAGTAAAAACCTGATCATGATCATTTATTTATTTTACAACTTCATTGTACACCAATTAGGTATCAAATTTTATACAGAGACATAAACAGAAATTAACAATTTGGTTTTACAATAGGCGGTCTTATCGCTCACGGTGATTTCTTCCAGTCAACCTTTGGACGGATATTGTAGAATTCGATTTTGGGTAGTCATAATATATTAAGTAATTAGTAATATATAAACCTACTACATGTATCTACAGTAACAATACTAATACATATGAACACATACATATATACACACATCAAACCCAAATGTCGCAAAAATGCATACATATTGCGTATCACACACCAGCAACCTCTACCCTATCAAGTAGTAGTCCGTGACTTTTTTTTTGAAGGCATGCAGAGATTTGGCCTTTCTAATTGCCTCATGTGAGGGTCACCATGCTGCATTGTATGAACCTTCAGTGAGGATTGTGGCCCCTACTCCTGGATTCTACTCATACTTTCTATCAGACAGAGTAACGTCACTTTGGTAGGTTTAAATATTAAAAAAATACTGGATATCCCCCTGACCCTGAATAAAATAACTGGAATCAGAAATTAAAACCTAATTAGTTTAGGTATAATTTGGCAAATACTATAATGAAAATGAAAAAGATTTGATCAGGCTAACTTATTCAACAGTAGCATATAAACTCCAATGGTATATATTTTTTTTTATGCAGAATATATTGAAACTACATACACAGATATTACACGTAGGGACTAGGGACGTAACTTACTCAGTATGTGTGTTTTACTTTTCGTTTCCGATTACACCTACAGGTGTGGATTCCTGTAGATGATACAACTTAATATATCAGACGTTGACGATTCTTGGAATGAGTAATTAATTTAAACATCTATGAAAATAAATAAAAGCAAAATGTTTATTTGTAATTGAAAATAAATAGCTTTTCACTAAATGCAAATGAGTTTTCAAGTAAAAAGTGATTTACATAAAAAAAAAATTCTATCTCTCTTTTTGTTCCAACGCTAATCTCTGGCACGCTTTTGAAGAGACTTTTACTAGGGTATAACTAGTAAGAGTCAACAACGACCGCAGGTAACACCACGGGGCTCAACTATTATGTAATACAATAAACAGAAATAAAAAACATAAACATGCAAAATTTTCCTGATGTCACAACAATTTATCAGAACTAGTGATCGACAAATGGTCTTTTTATTTAATCTGAATTTATTATATTATTCTGATTAATATCTGATTTATATTAATCTGAATTTTAAATGGCGACATTATTAAGTAAAGTTCTATTGTCAAAGACACGCAATTAAATAACTTCTATAATCACGGATTTCGCCAAGGCTATGCTACAATATTAATTTAACAAAAGAGTATCTATGCGTGAGTGTCACATACGAGGTAATGTGTGTGACAATTTATTCATTGATTTAATTACTTTTATGCATATTTTTTTAGTCTAGTAGCTAAAGAGCTACTTTGCACGCCTCCTCAATTAAAGCTATAAGTGGGGGTCGCCATACTCACTGCGAACGCAGGCAGTACGGCGACCAACATTATGGTGTCCTAGTGAGATGTTTCTCACTTTAAGAACCCGAGATTATTGTAGGAAGGAAACACATGAGCTGGCAATGAGTTCCAGTTTGGTGCGTATTTCTTCCACTTTATAGCGGTCGCTTCCCAGGTCAGTACGGGTATCTACACGTACTGACCTGTTAATTAAATCTCTTGCCTTGCTCTACATGTTCTGTGTACAAGAGTGTACTTATGCTATACATGTTCTGAATACAAGAGTGTACTTATTCTATACATGTTCTGTATACAAGAGTGTACACAGAATATGTAGAGCAAGGAAGAGGGAATCAGTATCTACCAAAATAATTGACTTGTTTTGGCTTTAAAATCGTAAGAAAAACATATTTAAAAAGTGTTAAATTTAATTTTAAGGGCAATTATGCTAAGCTTGTGATTTTTCTCTGGCAGCATGGTTCACCCTGAAAGTTTTGCGCTACTAGCCGTCTATAAATGTTTATATTTCGAGTCATACATTTTATTTTAACTTGAAAACTTATTAGTTTATGAAGATAAATTTTAGAGGGAAGTCGCATGTCACTTACTTTTTTCTCAAGTTGAAGTTCATTGACCGTAATAAAAATTGGATCAACTGGATAAGTTTTTAGAGGGATGTTTTTTTTACGATTTTTAAAGGGCACTCTCTCTGCAAGACTGCATTGCCAGTCTTGAAAATGCTTTTGAAAGAGATGCACCACATTTGAACAATGTAAGGCGTTGGTATGCAGAGTTTCATGTGGATGTGGTTCTCTCCATTATAAAATTCGTTAAGGTCAACCCTCAATTGCGATTACGGAGAAAATTGTGATTACTGTCAGACTATTAACGATGACACTGGGGATTGGAAAAAGCCAAATTCAGAAAATTTTACCTTAATGTTTAAAGTTCGGCAACTTATTGCTGGTTGATTTCTCACGAACTCACTCGTATCGATAAATCGTCTTTGCAGCCACTCTCAATATTTCAAAAGTTCTATCTATCACTGTACGTGTAGGGGAGCTACTCCAGATAAGCACTTCTAACACTAATCTTTTTACGGTAAGCCGAGGACGGACGGACGGATATCACAAACCCTAAGGGTCCCGAGTCATGAACTACGGAACCCTAGAAATGGGACTCTGTTTTCTCCTTCTGGTATCATTACACGCACACATATGCACGTACGTTCTAACAGTGCCGCTGCTGCTTCTTACGAAAACTATAATAATTTTAACAAAAATAAAACCGACTTCAAAGATAAACTTGTTGTTGTCCCTATGATATTTGAGGAGTTCCCTCGATTTCTTTGGGATCCCATCATCAGATCCCGATATGGTGACGCACATTCCAATGCCAAAGAATTTTTGAAATCGGTTCATAAGCGACGAAATTATCACTGAACATACAAAAAAAAGATTCCGATGAATTGAGAACCTCCTCCTTATTTTTGAAGTTGGTTAAAAATAAAAAAGGTTACACTGTTTTGTTACGTACATTTTATCTAGATTTAATAATCAAAGATGAGAAAAATGTAAAATAATCGTTTTAAATATGAACAAAACATAACTTAATCAAAGTGGTGTTTCCTATATACACTCATTTGCAAAAAAAACGGGTGGTTTCGATTTTCTTCCTGGCTAAAAAAAATAAAATACCAAAAAGGTTTTAATCATTTGAACATGTTACTGGCCAGTTATAAAAGTGCCATAATGTTTATAAGAGTACCTTCCAAATTCAAATTTTTGACTGAGTCTGGTTTTCAAAGAAAACATCTTTTAACTACATTTTGTGATTTAAAAATATCTATTGTTATAGCTGTTTAGCAATCTCGAAAATGGTAGATAAAGTGATAAAAGCCAGCAAAATTATTGCGAAGGTTGCAGCCAATGCTTCGTGGCTCAGAGGCTAAATGTGAGTCGGTCGACAGTTCAAAAGACCTAGTAGCGCTATCAAGAGACCGGTTCCGTCAAGAGAAGGCCTGGTTCTGGCAGAAAGACATATACCGAACCACGGGGTGATCGTTTTCTGGTTGGTCAAGCGTTGAGAAATCGCAAATCTTCTTATGTGAACCTCAAGAACAGACTCGAAGAAGTAAGAAATGTGCAAATTTTGAATTTGAAAAAATGTTGAAATTACTCCGTGGACATCGAGTTACCAGGCTTAGCTTCGCTCGAAATTGTGTGGTCATGGACTCATGAAGACTGGGATAGGGTATTGTTCTCCGATGAAGCCAGGATATCTCTGCATGGTGAAGACCGACGTCGGCGAGTGCTACGTAGACGAGGAGAACGCTTTACAGAGGCATGTTTTGAAAAAATCACACCTTATGGAGGGGGCTCTGTTATGTTTTGGGCAGGAATAAATTCTATGGATCGTACGGAGTTAGTCTTCATCGAAAACGGTACACTGACTGGACACCGATACATAACGGTAGTTCTAATTCCTTATGCACAACCCGCTTTAACCGCTCTTTACCGGCGAAAACTCAATTTTTATGGACGACAACGCTCGCGCCCACCGGTCTGGCGATGTGGAAGCGTATATGCTAGAAGTCAGAATTCGTCGTTTGGACTGGCCAGCTAGAAGTCCGGACCTCAATCCCATAGAGCATGTATGGAACGTTCTGAAGCGACGAGTGAGATCAGTGCAGCCGGGTCCGCAGACCATCAGAGAGGTAAATAATGTGATTACCGCGGAGTGGGAACATATTCCCCAAAAAACCATAAAAGATATACTCGCTAGCATGCCCAGACGAATGCCAGCCGTGATTTCAGCAAGAGGTGGTTACACTCAATATTAAACTTTTATCTGCTTTGAATGTATTCAATAAAAACAAAGAAATTAACGCGTTTCATTTTTATTTAGCGAGCCGGTACCATAATAGTGTTTTGAGCTTAAACCTTATTTCTCAATAATTTAATCAAAATGTTATGATAAAACTAATGAAGACTATTAGTTCCTAATTAATTTATAAAATTCTGAGGATAACAATACCTAAAATTGTCAAACAAACAAATAGTAACTATAAAATAGTTATTTGATTAAGTGCCCCTTTTTTTTGCAAAAGAGTTTATAAGAGACTAGCTGACCCGGCAGACTTCGTACAGCCTCAATCGATGAATAAAAGGCCTAAACTTTTGTATAAAATAAACTTAAAACAAACAAAAGGAATCCATAATTTTTAAAAAAAGCAATTCATTTTCAAATATTCACCTTTTAAACCTTCTCTGGACTTCCACAAATAATTCAAGACCAAAATTAGCCAAATCGGTCCAGCCATTCTCGAGTTTTAGCGAGACTGACGAACAGCAATTCATTTATATATATATAGATTTCTTAATAACACAAACTCAACAAAACCATAGTACAGCGTCATATACCAAAGAAACGCTGACACAGGAAGAAATTTAGTATACGGAGTAACTACTAATCCTGAATTGCGATATAGAAATTCTCGCTTATATACAATACCCCAACATCTTGGGCCATGGCCCGCCAGGCATAATCATCTCGCATGATCAGGACATCCATCCTTTATGATGGAGGTATGGATAGATGGCATATAGATCAGTAAGATGTCATAAAAATGTTTTATAATAATTTATAGTCACTTATCGCCATTTTACCTACAATTTCCACCTACAATATCAAGTGAATTATTTGCAGTTCTGAAATTATAGTATCCACTTAAAATAAAATCAGCGTTCGTGGACAACAGCGTAATGACTATAATTAAAAAGTACTGCTATAGATTTGCAGCTCCACTTGTGAAATGTGTGCATTGCAAAATGTGCCAGAATAGCTGTATTCATGCAATATTTATAAGTAAAATGCTAATTTAGTGTTTTGTAAACCTACTATAGATTCTAGAGTTGCATGTAGCCCATCGAAGATAATCACAAATTGTTGGTATCTCGAATTAGAATTTAAACTTGTCTCTTGTACGATGAAGGTTAACTTCGCCATTATGCTTTAAATCAACTCTAATGGCTGAATACTTACAAAAATAATAAATTTCCTAACTTATAAATGTAAAGGTTATATTCAAATATTTATTTAACAAATTAAATAAAATACTTTTAAATTATGAATCAGAATTATAACAAAATTTACCTCGATCACACGCTATTAAAACTTGATAATTGTAATTACTCGGCTCTCGTGGCAGTTTTAAATATATCTAGTACTCATGAATCATACCATAGCATCATCATGAATCATGATCACGCTATGGTATAATAATGATGTTTAGCCCATAGACTTAAAACTAAGACCAAACGAAACTATCTGTTATTATTCATTAAATACATGTCTAGATGGAGTGTTGCGCTGCATTCGCAACAAAAACGACAGGCCAAATTTGCAGGGCTTGTGTGCGTATTGGTGAAAAAGGGAATTACTTTAAATTATTATTTATTTTATTTATTATTATTTTATTAATTATTAATTCTTAATACTTTTTTAGGAATTAAAGCTTATTTATTCTTAATACTTAACAACAATTTGGTAAAAATATACTCTTACCTGTAGAAAGAATTCTGAGGTTCCGGTACTTTGAAAGGCGGACGAAGGAAAGCCAACCCACAGAGGCCTTTAATTTAGTTAATATACAACATATATTTAATTTAATTACTAAAATTATAACTAGATGTTCCCCGCAATTTCTCGTAAATCTTGTTTTTTATATCGTTCTCGTTAAGAACTCAGAGAAGGTGTAGCTTCTGATTAGTGATAGAATTTACAGAATCTGTTCAGAAATTCCGGAGATAAGCGCATTTAAACAAACAATCTCTTCAGCTTTACGTCGTACATACTACTTTCATTATCAGCATCCATGGAGCGGCGAGATTGACACCCATATCAGATTTTAAATAAGATAAACAATATCTACCACCTTAGTTTTAAAAATATATTATATATACTTAAATGATATGTATCCAGCACTATAGTTAAATTGAATTGGCTTGAATTCTCGAAATATACTTTTTCAATCATGATTCAACATTTTGTAAATTGACTAACACTCACATGGGAAATTTAAATTCAATTAACAGGCTACACTGTAAACATGCCGTCAAAATGGTGATCGAACTTTTGATAAAATTTCACCGAGTTAATTTAATTGTTCCTTTACAATATAGTTATGTAAAGTTTAGTTACCGATGATCGGTAATTTTTTTAGTTGATTTCAATCGTTCTAAGTAATTAGTGCACACTATTATCACGCAAAACGTCGTTTTTATACGCCACTCGATACGTGTTTAACGTACAATGCCACTGATCGGCCGCGACGAGGTTAGTCTCTAATTGTTAGAGACTATTTTTTAGGACGTTTAGAGGCTTGAACTCTCTATCTAGACATGTTTATAATCAAAGTCTGTTATATCTTTTAACAATGCACAAAGCATTTTAATTAAGGCTGATACAGATGTATCATATCCGTAATTAAGGCATTACTTCTCTCTAGCATAACACATAAACTAATACCTAGTAGGTAGTGTCCAAGTAATAAAACCCTAAATAACTACTAGAGAGTACTGCGGTGCATTAATCTTAGTAACAAAATGCCATTTAAGGTAAAAATTACCCACACAATTTTATAATAATAATTACATTTAGATGTTTTTATAATTTATGTGTGAAGCTAATGTAGAAATCGAAAAGGAATGACAGGAATGAAACTTCATGAAAAAGACAAAACATTCATGTCAAAAGTTTTATTTCAAAGCCCCATGCCTCTCTTCTACATGTGGCTCCACACCCTGATGATGATTCACTAAATTGTGTTAACCAGTACTATGATCAGATAGTAAAAACTTTGGCTAGTGATATAATTAATATACTTGATTCTCCTAATTATGCTACTAATTCTAGTAACTTCAACAGCAACTTAAACCACCAAGTAACTTTGTTGGTGTTGCTGGTCCAACGACCAACCCACAAGAAGTCAAGCTCCATCAGTATACCATCCACACTGAGGAATCTTGACTCATATAAGTCACCTGGCTGTGATGGTATACCTACTTAGTTTCGAAAGTTGTCTAGGGACTTTAGTATCCCATTAATTAATCATTTAGCTAACTTATGATTTGTTACTGGATTTAATGCTGCTTCTAAGCCACTTGTTATTAGCTCTGTACATAAAGGTGGGGAGGTGAACAATGCCAATAATTACGGAACAAAATCTGGTTTACCTTGCATTTTGAAAATTATTGGTAAATAATAAAATAACAAACTGAGTAAGTACACTACACCAGTAAGTAGACTTATTAAATATATAATTTTGTACGGGAATCAGTACGGTTTTAGGCAGACACTCTCTACTCAAGACGCTATCACTGCACTAATAAATGTGACATCAACTAGCGTTGTTATGAGAATAAGAGCTTGACCGTGATTTGGGATATTAAAAAAGCATCGTCATTGGTGTCAGAGGAAGGGTTCTTTCCTTTTTTAGAAGCTATTAAACGTATCGAAAGCAGCAGGTAAAAGTTAACGATGTAAAGAGTGAAGAAGAGGACGTAGCTTACGTTGAAGGTCCTTGGTCTGTATTTGTTGTGTGGCTGTTTACTCTTTCATATCATGGACTTCCTAGTTGAGTGGCTAGTTGACTTAATGAAAATCTTCGAACCCTCGGTATCCAAAAAAATTATTTTATTTGCTTTACCTCTAATTAATGAACACATCATGGTCACGGATCTACAATCATTGTCCATAGCTGTGGGTCAATTTGGGGGTCAAATTCAATGGGTCTGGTTAGTACAGTTGTAAAGGTATTCAATAAGTACAGACAAGTAAATAAATACCTAGATGTAACAGTTGATCAACGGCTCTCGTGACATTCTTAAATAGACTTTATATCTAGAGTTAGAAATCTTATATTGACATTCAAAACATTGCGTCTTATATTGTAATCATAGTTGCTAAACAAAATTTATGGCTTAATATACTAACTATGAGGACACAGAACTCATCTCAATGAGCATTAGCTAGCACCCAACCACTCGCAGTCGGACACATGCATCCACACATTCGCTTGTACATACATACACACGTATACTTCCATGTTACACACCCATACATACTTCCATTCATACACATACTACGTATCTATGTATACACAGAGCTGTTATTTATTTTTATAAATGATAATTTCGTATATTGATCGTAGTCTACCTGGGTGGAAGGGCAATAGTTTTCTCTCATGGTACACCAGAATGGCCACATGTTGACTACATGCAAATACTAAAGCATTGTAAGAATTATAAAAGTATAGAAAATGCAGAAATATGAAAATTTCATGCAATGAACGGGTATTTTCTAGCTATTAGCTAATAATTAGTTTTTGAAATACAGACCAAGCCAATGCAACATGTACCGACTTATAGCATTCCTTCACATGTTAAAAATATATTAAATTTTTTGAACTAAACGATTTGTTTAAATAACGACAAAAAGTCATTTCAATTGAAAGAATCTAAAAATTTACTTACGCCAAGACGCTAATCAGGTATTTAAAAAACAAGGCCTTTCATTACAATAGATAATTATAATGGATCTTCTTGGATTCAATTAATTTCAACACGATTTTATTAGCGTCACCCGTCAGTATGTTTGTGGTCTATGAGCAGAGTTTCCCATGATGTACGCAGGTGTATTATAAGAAATAATATTTCCCGTGGTATACCCAGATGTACTATAGGCAAAACTAATTTCCCATAGTTTTCACACCTTTTTCAAACGGACTGTACATCTAGAATGCGCCGAGAAAAACTTTTAACTTTAGAATCTATGGGAAAAAAGCCGAAACAAACCACAGTAGTATTTTTTTTATGGTTATTGAAATTGAACACATAAAAAACTATGCAACATATACAGTATAGGATTTGGGTTGGCCTTTTGAAGAGAATACCGTAGCTATCAGTTTGCTTATTCATACAGGTGGCAAGCGAACCCCAGTCTTATTTATTCATTTATTTATTACCTATAGACACGCCAACAGTATACATTGAAACATTGAAAAAAAAAGCATTACAATACAATATAGTTCTTATATGTAGGACCAATAAAAGGCATGCATAATGAACACCAATGAAATTGTGTTATAAGCGGTTTGAGCAGAACAATGTATTACACAATTTAGCACTGTATTTATTGTAATTATTTACAGTATTCATTTAGTGCTTTATTTTCAATTAAAAAAGAAAGAAAATCTATGACAATCGTTATTGGGAAGTCAATGCCCTCAAATATACTGACCACTAGTTCAACCTTCGAATTTCAGTTCTCCCTTAGGGTTGCGGAGGTCCGAATGCCAGTCGCTCCGTGGAAAAACTGATATTCAGGTATAACTGGTTGAACTAGTAGCCGACCTCAAATAATATTGGGATTAAGGCTAGGAAGAAGAAGAGTCGTGAAAAATATCCAACTGGTCAGGTTTGCCATTCAATCTACTGCATTCATAAGATTAATTTACTGCATCAAGATTAGTTGACACTGATGCTTGGTAGAAAGATTTAGTCATAGGATAGCGTAACACGTTTGGGTCCTGAGACTCGACAAATTGAAGATCAAAAATACCAACACCGCCAGGTCCTCGTGGAGGAATGGAAGGAACGACTTGGGCAACCGAGCGCGGGGCACGCCGTTATTGCGGCGGTAAGACCCGTTATGGAGGATTGGCTCGAAAGGCAGGACGGCAGCCTCTCATACCGATTGACACAGATGATCACTGGAAAGGGTTGCTTTGGAGATCATCTGTGTCTGATCCGCAAGGAGCCAACGCCTGAGTGATACCATTGCGAAGGCCCGACCCTGGACACAGCGCTGCATACGCTGGAAGAATGTCCGGCATGGGAAGATCCGAAGCGTGACATCGTGGCGGCTATCGGGGTAGGGGTTCTCTCACTCCAACTCCAACATGATTGCGGCCATGATATGGAGCGAGAGCGCGTGAAACTCCGCCGTCTCTTTCTGTGAGCAAGTTATGTTTGCGAAGGAGATGGCGGAGCGTGACCGGGAGAGGTTCAGAACTCTTTCGGTCCGTCAGGCCCGGGCACGGGCCAGATACCACAGACGACTCGGGCGCCGGAGATAGTCCCACATCGAAGGGGGTCATGTATAGACCGTAGACTGCCCGAGGTATGTCGGGGTTTCAGGGGATTCCCTCCGGAAGGGATCACCTGGTACCTCGGCTTCAAGTACCCGAGATGGCGTGCGGTTTTTAGTCGGTTCGAGTCCGACATAACCACCAGCTAGTTCTGTTGATTTCCGCACATAAAAAAAATAAGGGTAGCGTAACACGTAACGTTTACGAGGAACTGCTGACAATAAACGATTAAGTATGTCGGTGCTGTCGATGTTATTGTTGAAAACCAAATCCGTTGTTGACAACAAAATCGGCCAGGCGTTTAGGACGAGTTCAATGCCATACACACGCACATATTCCGTACACGCCGTTGTTAAAGATTTAAGCTTACTCATTGACTTGACTCTCGGTTGGCGAGCTCAAGTTACTTACGTCAGTCAGCGAGTAACTGTTAATCTGCAAACTTTATATCGTCTGCCTTTATTCCTGCCTCATAAAACCAAAATTCAGTGCTCAATAATCCCTAATATCGACTATGGTGATGTATGTTATTTCATCCTTAATAAACTAGACCGACTTCTAAATAACTGCAATCGTTACACTTTCAATCTTCGGAAGTATGACCATTGTCTGCTTTACGTTCCCAATTAAATTCTTCTATTAGCTTGCGCCATAATCAGCGAGACTTTACCTTCCTTTTCTCATTTATCACTTATCATATATCCTGAAAAACGATTTATCTTGATTTTCGGACAAACTACAAGTTCTATGGAAAAAAGTTATATGGCAAAGTTACAGGTAATAAAAAGAACTACAACTTTTGTATTGACACTTTTTTCACTTAACCTCAAATTTTATGAAAAAAATCCAAAAAACCAAGTTTAAGGTTATTTATTTTTATCTTTTACAAATAAAATTCACTTACGAAATTTAGTGAAAACTTACCTTTTTTGTTTCGAATACACTGTAATTTACTTGTAACTGTTAATTTTTATAACCGAAAAAGTACCCTAATTTTCAATCGAAAATTCAGCCGTTAAAATATCAACTTTTAAAAAAAATGGGTGCTTTCTATTTGATGACATTTCTACTTTCCGATGGTGTAAAAAAATATGTATATAACAATAGTAAATCTTCTCAGAAAATGCAAAAAAATTAAAAAACTCGAATTCGATTTTTTTTTATAGTTATTGAGATATTAATTGAAATTTATACTCTAATTACTCGGAAAAAGGTAAGATTACATGTTACATTGATAAACAAAAATATTACAAATTGAAATATACTACTATAAATAACAAACTAATAAAGTTAATATTTAATAAAACATCTACAATATTTTGAGAAAGTTGTAGCATCTTCTTTAAATTATATGCGTAGATGCCTATTTATAACTATTTTAAGATAATTTAATACCTAAGTGACCTACGATTTTGGCCATCAAAAGGTATTTTTCTTTTCATTTTTATAATATTCACCTCCTTTTCCAATGGGTTTCATCCCACTATAATTTATTTTCACTTTTTATGATTTTAAGAGGCTTCTACCCTGGTCTAAGTGTCTTGAAGACATTTTTCATTGGGAAGGTGGATGTGAATACTGTAAAATGATATTGATTTCTGTAAGTAAATCTTTTTTTATTTTTTTTGCACCGTCGAAGACGTATGTATACTATGGCAGCCTATTGATCTTGTGGTTGATAGCCCTGACTAATGGGCCATGCAAGCCGCGAGTTCAATTTCTCTTCGGAAATAATAAATGATTGGATGCGGGCTCAGCGTAGTTTGGAAGCGTCGGCTGAGTGACAGATGAGTGTGGTTTCTTAGTTTTTACCTATTGAGTAAATTTTAATATATTCAACTGACCAGCGGCGACTTATTAATCACCGATAAACTTAAGAAAGGTTTTTGTTAAGGTTAAGATAAAACAACTCTTTGCTTTTTTATTTAAATTTACATAGTTAATAGGTTAAAGTCAGGAATATAAAAAACAAGTGTGAGGCGGACTCGCACACCAAGGGTTCCATACAAATCTGTAGGTATATAAGTAAAAGTTCACCCATCACGATATATATTATTATATATTATAGACCTGAGTATTTGATATGAATTTTAATTTTATACCTCTACGCGTTCATGAATAAAGGGGTAGTATGTTTTAAATTATTTAAGATATTTTTATCATAATATGATATACCTTTTTTAGGGTCCCGTAGCCAAATGGCTAAAATACGGAACCCTTATATATTCGTCAAGTCTGTCTGTCTGTCCGTCCATATGTCATAGCCACTTTTTTCCGAAACTATAAGAGTTATACTGTTGAAAGTTGGTCAGTAGATGTATTCCGTGAATCGCATTAATATCGCATACGTGTGGGGTATCCACGGATAGGTCTTTAAGAATGATATCCCCCCCCCCTGTAGCTTCTAAAATAAGCGAATGATAAAACTAAAAAAAATATATGATGTACATTACCATGCAAACATCCAACGAAATTTGGTTTGAACGAGATCTAGTAAGTAGTTTTTTTTAATACGTCATAAATTGCAAACCGCAATTTCCCTTTCATTCAATCAATTCACTATTATTAAAACATCGATCAAAGTTACAACGAACTACTAAAACTTTTATATGACGTTACTTGCTGCTACGGAACCCTTTATGGGTGAGTCCGACTCGCACTTTTTTTTTATAGTTTTAATGGAATAGGCGTATGTCTTCCATCTCACCTGATGGTAAGTGTAGATGAAGACTAAGGTGGTACACGCCCATTCAAAACTCGGTGTTCACTCTACTCTTAAAGGCTCCATAGTTCAACTTATCAGGAAAAATCGACCCAGGCAGGTCGTTCAAAATTCTGGCGACTCTCACCAAAAACGAGCTATCAAACCGTTTAGTTCGACTTTTGGATATGTTAACAACGTATGGATAAAACTTTTGCCTGCTCTAGTAGTCCGCTAAAGGAATGGGGATTGCTCGATCAGTTCGAAAAGAGCTTTCAAGGACTCTCCAAAGTGTATCCTATAAAAAATCGATAAGCTGGCAACTCGACGACGATGCTCAAGGGTGTGTAGTCTGCTATTTAAGAGCTTTTCGTTGTTAATTAACCTACGGGCTCTTCGGTCAACTGAGTCCAAAGCTTCCAGATGATATTTGGCTGCACCGTCCAAGAGATAACTGCATTACTCCATGCAGAATCGAACTTGTATCGATTTTTTTATCTGTGCCTTAAGATGTTGCTTCGTACCAAATTTCAAGATTCTGTGTTCACAGGAAGTGACATGTAGGTTTTGATTACCTTGTGAGTGTCGAAAATTTGCGGTTTGCGGCATAAACGGCTATTTCTTTTAATGGCGTTGGCTTAAAAGTTTGATTTTTTCACAGCTCCAAAGGACAGTAGACTTGAGTATTTGTTACAAATTACAGCTTGATGCCCCCACGCGTTTCTGAGAAAAGGGGTCTTGTCAGACAGACAGACGGACGGACAACAGGTACACGAAAGTACACGAAAGGAAAAAACGGAACCCTAATAGTAGGGTTCCGTTTTTTCCTTTCGAGGTACGGATCCCTAAAGATGATACTAAGACCTTGTAAAATAAGGTCTGGGAAGATGGGAGTATTGGGGTAACTCACGTTTCCATTGACCGTAAAATATCAGAGAAATGTTTCTGGTGACCTCGTGTCTTTAAATGAAAAAAAAACAATCAAAGTTTTACGCAGTTTATTAAACAGCTCATTAGAAGTTACAGATTCTTCTTTGCCCTAAAAGTATTCGTTCATGGAATCCATTATCCTCTTTAACGATGTACACATACATAAAGTCTGAAACAACAAAGTGAGGGCGCAGCGAAGATTTGAACACAATTAAGAATGTATCTATGGAATACACTGGTATGTACATACACTCGTTTATCATTGAAAGGTGAAGTAGAGTTGCACGGAAGGGAAATAGCAGTAACTACTCAGAAGTATAAACAGAAGCCCATAACAACTTTAAAGTCGTAGATATTTAAACCAGACCTGCTAAAATAACCGTCACTATTTTAGAAGTCTGCAGATTTAAGGTTTTTCCCTTCTAGTCACATAGATTACTATAGCAAAATCACTCAACATACTGCTGAATATATAACCTATATATATATTATCCAAACAATAAAATCGTTTGAAAATAATATAAGCACTCATAATTACCACATAATAGAAAAGTTGGTCAAGTGTGTGTTTGATTACATAGAATAGGGTTCATACGCATATATAATTGTGTCCAATATATAATTTTGTTATTTTTGTACTAAGTTTCCCAAAAAAAGCATATTGCTAGTTAGACCTCTATAACTCCATAATTAACAAACTTATATAATCCGTTATAGTCTTTCTTTAAAGTTCATCACATGGACTACTATTATGTGTCATCACACTCATCACCATCACACGTGATATTAAAACTTTTTAGCAAAAAGTTGAACCGGTAAAAGAAACAAAAAGCGGAAAATAATAAACTATTATTACGTTTTAAGTTGTTGTTGTTGTAAGTTGTTAGTAAGGTTAACCTTACTAACTTCTTAAACTAATGTAAGCATACCTAAATAAATTTGAGTCGGCGCTAAATAATTAATAAATAAAGATAACTAAATTACCATAACTTTAAAGAAGTAAGTAAATCAAATTAACAAAAAGGCGCGTCATCACTTATGACATCGCTTTAATAAAAAAAGTACAAATAAGTAATAAAATAAAAATCATTCTTATTATAACTAATAAATAACAAAATAGCTTGCTTTTTAGCGGTAAGGCCGCCATTTGTACATGGTCATACTTTTGATGGATAACTGAATGTAAATTGAATGAACTGGTGTACAATAAAGATTATATTCTATTCTAAAATAGATGGACAAGTTTAGCGCTGTCAGTCCGTCCGTCGTCATATTTTAGCAAGGAGATAGAACATGGACTACTTCTTACCACGAATACTCATATACACACAGACGGTAGTTATGTCCTGCTGTGTTACTTGCGGTTGTTGTTGCAAATCGCGAGTAAAGTCGCAGAGCGAAGCTGTTATATGAAAAAATAGCCCAAGTTCTTAGGTCAACAGCCCACTGCCAGAAAAAGTCGCGTCACACAGGTCACATCCCGAAAGCGTCAGCGTTAGAAAAATCACTCAATATACCTGTCCCTAAGAAGGCGACAGATTGTAGTAGGAAGATCCATAAAAAAAATGGTTCAGCCGTTCCAGAGGTTAGCCCGAAAGAGAGAGACAGTACTTTGATATATATGCATTTTGTAAAAAGTGATAATTTTACATTATATACAGACAATCCAATTTTTTTTATTTGTATATATAAAAAAAGTAAAAACTAAAACCCAACTACGAAAAAAAAAATATTTGATGACTACTTACATTTCCGATAATTTACGGGAAGTGAGACGGGTCTGATTTTACTCAAATATTACGGTAGGTACTTTTATCAACAAATGATGTTTTAAATACTATTACATCGGAATATCTGTTTAGGTCGTATGTACGTTTCGACGCGCACAGATTAGTTCCTATCTAGAAACCTTTTATTCAGACATCCGTAAACATAACAATATATTTTATATATGTATGGATAAGAAGATCGTTTGAAGGTTTATGATAAGAAAACATTGAGGGTTTCGTAAAGTATAACCAAAATTACGACACAGGCACGCGGCTGACTATACCTAAACTGCAGATGACATCCCCCTGATGATACTAAACACGACATATTTCTCTCAAATTTATTTATAACACAGTACCTTATCACCGCTAGAGGGCGCAACATTAGATGCTACGATACGTCATGTAGCCGATAACTAGCGGGCGATCAAGATGCAAAACATACAACAGCGCCATCCACCGAAAAGAACAATGAACCAAGAAGAAAATACGGAACGAACTATAGCAGCTTCATTCAAGTCTCAGCCAGCTAGCAACCTCGGCCTCAACACGAATACCACACGCAGGAAGCGACCGCTCCAGCTTGGTAACCCCCTGCGGCCTCAACAGCGTCTAGGCACAGCACACTGCACACATTGTTGACGTAAGCAGAGCATTCCTCTCCTGTCTACACAGCAGCCAGCCACTACGCAGCAATCTCCCCGACTCACTGAGGACGTCACCGCCGCAGTACCGCCCACCACATGCGATTCTTACTCTCTGGGATCAGCGGACTTCAGCGCCGACTCACGAGGACTAGCGGCGTACAGTTCCGGCTCACTCGAAGTACTCACTCCTGGCACTGGCGAGCTCCACAATAGAGCACAGACAACTGACTCGTCATATCGACCACCAGTTATGGATAGGAGTGATGTGACGACTTCCACATACAGCGCAATGAAAACATACAACATACATCTACAAAAAAGAACAATGAACCAAGAAGAAAACACGGAACGAACTATACGGAGTAACTACTAATCATGAATCGCGATAGAGAAATTCTCGCGCCAATTAGCATATATACAATATCCCAACATCAACTGGTGGGCTATCTGCTGTCGAGGTAATGAGGTCGGAGAATCCTCCCTTTGTGTTGGAGGAACACGATTCCCGTTCCTCTACACATCAATAAACAACCCATATGTCCCAGGTGGGCTCCAGTCTCTTCTCAGGTGAGGGTTAAGGCCATACGTCCCCACGCAAAATTATGAGTTTGATAACACTGTATTTGAATTTTAGCGTTATTTGTCATAATATCAATGCATCCTCACTAACATTATAAGCACGAAAGTTAAATTAAGTTTAAAGAAAAACTACATAACGACTTAGATAACTTTATTAGTTCAGAAGTACCATGTCCACTGTCCTGTAAATATTTTCTACTAACCATTTTCATACAGTAAGCGCAATTTAAATAGAGCTCTTTGTATACAATCCATTGTATTAAGTCCAAGTATGTAAAACCATCGCAATCTCTAGATTGGAGTGTAATCAAATTACAGGTAAAATACATACATTAGAATAATATAGATATCATTTGAATACATTATACTATAATGTATTGTAATGCTATCTCTCCATGGATATTACTCAGCTCATCCTCGTTTTTAGGGTTCCGGAGTGCTTGACTCGGCACCCTTATAAATTCGTCATGTCCGTCCGTCAGTCCTTGACTTACCACCTAAACGGCTAGTGCTATAAAGATGAAACTTTGCATGGATATGTGTTTCTATCACGACGACAAGTGATACGATAAAATCATGCATAACATATTTATTTTGGATACCTCCTCTATATGTGAATTGGGGATGTTTTTTTTTCTCGCGTCTACACCGTTGTGTAGAGTGTCGCATCGTGTAAAAACAGAGCTCCCCTCCCTCTCAAATAGCTAAACGGTTGGCTTGTAATATCAAAAAAAAAACAGGATAGTCCATATACGTAACTTTAAAGATAATCTACAATGGCTTAGATAACTTTCTAAGTTCAAGAGTTATAGAGGCCTAGCATGTAACATGCGCTTACTTGGAAATCTTCGAAAAAAAATAACGAAATAATAGGTAAACATAACAATTCTCTATTGGAGACGATTTTAAAGCTACGATATCAGATATCCATTTGCGCAGTGCTGGATTTACACATTTGCCGCCCCAAAGCTTTAAAATTTTTGCCGCCCCTACAGACTTCTAAAATTAGATATACTGTACACAATATTATTATTATTACTTTTATAACTTTTATTGTTTTTTAAGCTAAGCAAAGCTTGGTTTTGACTGCACTATTTATAATGTTTGGTAGGCTAAGGAAGATAGGTAAGTAAAGCCCGATACTGCTATGCACCTTGTTTTTCGCGGGGAATGCTTTTCGCACCATACCCTCCTTGGGGGAAACGGAGGGCGTGTGTGGGACTCCCGGCGAACCGGTCTACTACCCGCTTAACCCCGCGGCGGCCTACCTCGGCAGTCGGAGCTCCAGGAACGCATCAGCGACTTATGGATTCCCAGGGCAGGCAGGGGCCTTACCCCATGACTGGGGTACATCTCAGGGTAATCAATAAATTACCCTTGAGACAGGACGATATCGTGCCTCTCGCCGTTTTACACAGCAAAAGGCGGGACACCGACCCGCTCCAGAAGTCACCCCCCTGCCGCACCGGGGTGTCGCCTGCTCGGGTCGCTTGCAGTAGTCACATTTCGCCAAGATGTGGCCGCAACTTAGGCAACGATTGGGGACTAGCTGCCTCTACGCCGCCTCTTTCGAGCGAGATCGGCCCTTTCCTGATCCCGCCCTGCGGACTCCTTCTGGAGCATTACGTTCTCACAGAAGGAGACCGCAGCCTTCCATCCTTCATAATTCGCAAGCATTGCCGCGATCAATTGTGGTGGAGACAGGGTTCGTCTAATCTGCCCGACCAGGTCTCGCCGCTCGGACCCCATACAGGGCAGTCCCCCAGCGTGTGCTGGGCTGAGTCCCGGTGGGACCCGCAGTGGTGGTATTGTGTCCGGTCCTCTCTATCCAAGCTTCGAAGCTTGGCAGAACGGAGCGCGTTGCATGGCGTAGCTGCGTGTATGCGTTCTGCTGAAGCATTTCAGGCTCATAATCCGGCGCTATCCCTTCGCTATTCCGACCGACAGAACGAATTTGGTCGTAGACCATCGTATCCATTTCGGCCAGAGTGTCGAAGGGTAGAGATCGCGTCGGGATCGTCGCTGCCTCATACGACATCATACGGTAGCTCCGGACGATCCGAATGGCCATCAGCCGCTGCAGACTCCTAAGTTGAGCCTTACTGCGGAAGGAACCCGCCAGATCCTTAGACCCCATAGAGGACCATGGATCGCATGACGCCCACGTAGAGACAGCGAACTTCTTCCGTTGGTCCCCCGAGATTGGGCAGCAGACGCTGTAACGCTCCTGCTACCCCTCGAACCCGGCGGACTAATCCCCCGAAATACTCTTCGAAGTTATACCGATTGTCCAGGATGAGGTAGGTCCTAGGTACTTCATATACTGGCCCACCCGGACTTCAGTGTCACCCACTCGAATGTGCGAGCTGGGTGGTTACTGGCGCTTACGTAGGCCATGGAACCAAATCACCTCAGTTTTTTGAGGCGCCACCCTTAGGCCCAGCTCACGAATCTTTTCCACAACACAAGTCACTCCCTGCTCGGCGAGCAGAAGCACTTCTTCCAAGCGTGATCCTCTGGCCTGTATTAGGGTATCGTCCGCATAGCAGACGACACTTAGGCCCTGGATAAGACGAAGGCCCTTTTGTTCTATGTGCCCCGTCGTACGCCACTCCCCGGCGCAACCAACGTGGTCAACTCGGTAATTGTACTGGTACGGGCCTTGACTGTAGGTGTCTCTTCGACGAGCACTTCCGACAGCTTGCTCCGAAACTGGTGGACACTGCCCCTGCACTTGGACGATTTTTGCCCAATTTGGTGGATCCAATGTTGCGACGAGACAACTTTACACGGGATTTGTCTGGTCTATGGCACTGAACGGTGCAGCGGTGTGGGCGGCGGCTCTAAATGCCCAAAATAGGGCATGCCTCTGGTGACCCCAGAGGATATTGGCGGTTAGAGCCATACACGGTTACTGCGGTCGCAACCTTCTGCGAAGAAATCATTTATGCCATGGTGTCATGCTGCCCTGAGTGTGGTTTCAGGTGTGGCCGCAAATGAACGGATCAGGTTTTTCCCTACATCCGCTTCAGTAGCCTTCAGGCTTCAGAGGAGGCAACGTCCACGTGTGCTGCACGTCACCATGGAGAGAAAAGCAATTGATGGCGCCCACTTCAGTGAGAGGTGGCACTGGGAAGGGTTCAGAGGGCGTAATACAGGTTCCTTGGACCGCTGCTATTTCAGGTGCAGAGTTTCACACCTGGTGGTTTTAGTCTGTTCGATGCCGACATACAGCCCCGTTGCAAACCCCGGTATAGTGACGGCCCGAGGGGGTTTCCACACGTCAAAAAAATGTGTTTTAAGTGGTCGCCACGCTGCATTCTACTGCGCCGAATGTCGTGGATTCCTACGTGGGAAAACACTTTGTGCGATTCACAAATTGTTGTCATAAGTCTGGATGTTCTCTGTGTTCCTTTAAGTGTGTTTGTAAAGCCCCCAGCGACACAGTATTTATTGTCCCCGTAGTGGTAAACTTAAATAAGTCCGGTTTTGGCGAAATTGACTTTTCCTTATTTTCAAAACACCTAAAACATGCCGTATGTTTGAGCCTTACAGGCATTTTCGTATCGTATTCCGTTCCAAAAATATAGCCATTTTTGTCGGACACATGAAATAATAAATACCTTCAGACTAACACTATTTTTGGCAGGAAAAATAAATAACTCAGTAAATAAATCAATAACTGCGATCAATGATAAATTAAATGTCTATTAATGTAAATAACATGAGTTGTTGAATTTTACCTCAACTTAAAAATTTTCCCACAAAACACTAAATCGCGTTTATCTCAGAACCACAAAATAAGAGTTATTTAATTTTCCCACTACGGGTACGTTATACTCCTTATGCGTGTATGTTGTTTTAAAAAAATAAAAACAGTACCAATTTTTTTTTTGGGTCATTCTGCCGCCCCCCTAATTCTGCCGCCCCAAGCTTCAGCTTTTTCAGCTTCTATGGTAAATCCGGCCCTGCATTTGCGGGTTATTTAACTGATAAGGACATTTTTTTGTAAGAACAGAGCGTAATAAAAACCTAACAGCTAAACAGATGAACTTTAAATGAGAACTATAACGCTTACATAACAATTATCTACTGGATACGACATTAATTCCACTTTATTAATTCTAATACGTATATGACTACGGAACCCTATTCATCATATACGTAACATTACATCTACAATTGTAATACGATACATTTCGCTCCACGAATTACTGGTATAAAATTTACGTACAAATAGTATCATAACAATCGTCGTACTAAATAATAAACCATTCAATATAAACATGTCATATTAATCAGTACTTTGTATCATACTTTTTAAAGCCCTAAAATTAAATAATTTACCAGCTGACACAAGCAACTTTGACTGCGTAAATTGAATGTACGATTATCATGATGTTCTGGTCAAATCTAATTATTTTAAATTAAATCGGTTAAGTGCGTGTCAGGCCACGCATAGTCGCGCCTGAGTCGCCTGTGGTACTGGGCCCGTT
This sequence comes from Phragmatobia fuliginosa, assembly GCA_932526445.1. Lineage (NCBI taxonomy): Eukaryota > Metazoa > Arthropoda > Insecta > Lepidoptera > Erebidae > Phragmatobia > Phragmatobia fuliginosa. Next base: position 3,728,605 of record OW052064.1, on the reverse strand, counting down.
CCCGACCCTGACGGATCGGCACAGATATGAACCCCTCCTAGTCCCGCTCCCCATCTCTTTCGCATGCTTGCAACTTGCAAAAGGAAACGGCGGAGTTCCACGCGCTCTCGCTCCGTACCATGACGAGAATCTTGCCACCCTGCGAGAGAAGCCCCTCTCAGATGGCCGTCACGCATTCTGCCACCGTGTGAAGTGCCGTGTCCACGGTTCGGCCGTTGGCTCTTTTTGAACCTGACACCTGCGTCACCGAGCCAAGAATAACTCGGCTTCAGATATAAGCGTTCGGTAGACTCTAAGTTATTGTCCTTGTTCATTTTATTTCTGCTAACTTACATAGGGGTTCTCATGTCAGTTTTTTTAATTTTACATCTCGAAAGGGTTTGATAGGGTCAACAAAGACAACATTTTATGACATTGAAAATATACTTGGAACCGAACAAGCACATATTTTTATAGAATACTTCTTACTTCCTTCATAATGATCTTAATTTTTGATCAATATTTACAATCACAAAACTTAAGTGGTAGGTAAATAAAGTACAAAAAACACGCGGTAGAGCTGCCCTCTACCGCGTGTTTACCTATGCCGTGGCTTTAGCTAATTACTTTAAGACCCGAGTCACAATACCGTTTAAATAATTTTTACGTGACAAAGTTAATTGTTCTACATTTGACCATTAAGCAGACATGTAATTTACATGTTTATTGCTTGAATAAGAATTAATAGTTGAATTACCATTTCTGACACGATATTTTCGTCTTTAGGTAAATAATTTGGTATAGTAGCAACGTTTGTACTTCGATTTCATTTACCCATCTTTTAAGTGCTTCTTTCTTTTTTCAGATGGACAATGTTGTGAAGAACTAATATGTAGAAATGAATCCATTTAATTGTATACAATAGAATTTTCATAATGAACTTAAGTGATGTGGAAAACTCAACAATTGGAAATGATTTATTCCCAGTGGATCCGACTAAGATTTTTGGACCTCAGAGAGACTCGCTATTCATAGTGATACCGATAACAATCATATATTCCTTAATTTTTATAACCGGGCTACTGGGTAACATCTTCACATGCTTAGTCATAGTACGAAACAAAAGTATGCATACAGCAACAAATTACTATTTATTTAGTTTAGCGATATCAGATCTTCTTCTATTAGTAAGTGGAATGCCTCAGGAGATGTATTCTATTTGGTCCAAGTGGCCGTATGTTTTTGGGCATACCTTTTGTGTTATAAGAGGGTTAGCTGCTGAAACATCGACAAATGCTAGTGTTTTAACGATAACTTTGTTTACTGTAGAAAGATATTTGGCTATTTGTCACCCATTTGTTTCGCATAAAATGTCAAAACTGTCACGCGCCACGAAACATGTGATACTATTATGGGTAGTGGCTCTTGGCTTGGCGCTTCCACAAGCCCTTCAATTTGGAATTAGAGAAAACAAAGGAGTCATAATGTGTCTACAAACACGAGTTATCATTGAACATTCTTTTGAAATATCCACATTTTTTGTATTCTTCGCACCAATGGTGTTAATAACAGTCTTGTATTCCTTGATTGGATTGAAATTGAGAGAATCGAGTATAAGTAAAGAGCAAAGTCAAAAACAGTTTGAAAGACAAGTAAGACAAACACATAAAATACGGCGTAAACATAGTCAGTCAACAAGGAGAGTCTTGAAGATGCTTGGTGAGAATTCATAATTGTTTTTTCTGTAAATTAGTGTTTATAGTAAATCGGTAGTTTTTTTTTCATGCGGAAATCCCCCCGGATACCACCAGATGATGGTTATGTCGGACTCGAACCGACTAAAACCGCACGCCGCCTCGGGTACTATAAGCCGAGGAACCAGGTGTACCCTCGAAAGGAAGTCCCTGGAACCCCGACGTACCTCGGGCCACCTAGGCTTCTAGATGACCCCTTTCTGTGTGGGAACCCCGAAATCCTATTTTACAACAAGGGCGTGTACGCTGGGTAGCGCTCACGCCGTCACCCGGGTCTGCTTCTGCTAGGGTGACAGATGGCCTTACCTTGGAGATTGGCCCTAGGCATAAATAAAATAAATATTTTTTTGGACATCTTACACACAACATTATCTAGTCCCAAAGTAAGCAGAGCTTGTGTTATGGGTACTAAACAACTGATATAAATACATAAACATCCTTTTTTTTTGTAAATACATACATATTGTACATAGAAAAACACCCAAACTCCGAAACAAATATTTGTGGATCACACAAACATTTGGTCAGACTCGGAAATCGAACCCGAGACCTCTTGATTAGCAGTCGCATACGCTAACCACTAGACCAACGAGGCAGTCGAATGCGCTTATGGAGGACGGAGATCGTTTTCCGATTTCCGGCGCCCGAGTCTCCTGCGGTACCTAGCCCGTTCACGGGCCTGGCAGACCGGAAGAGTTCTAAACCTCTTCCGGTCCCGCTCCGCCATCTCCTTCGCAAGCATGACTTGCTCGCAGAAAGAGACGGCGGAGTTCCACGCACTCTCGCTCCGTATCATGGCCGCAACCATGCTACCGAGCGAGAGAATCCCCTCTCCGATGGCGGCCACGATACCACGCTTCGGCTCCCCCCACGCCGAACATTCTGCCAGCGTGTGGAGCGCCGTGTCCACAGTCAGGCCATCGCAGTGGTGGCACTCAGGCGTTTGCTCCTTACGGATCAGACACAGGTGATCACGGAAACATCCTTTTCCAGTGATCACCTGCGTCAGCCGATATGAGAAGCTCCCGTGACGCCTCTCGAGCCAATCCTCTATAACGGGTCTTAGTAAATCGGTACTGGAGACATTGTTTGGTTTTCTTCCAACATATAATTGCAACATTATATACTAGTCCAGTCAAATAAACAAAATAAAGGGGTCAACCTCGGAATGGGAGATAATTAGCTGAAAACTCGTATAAAACTTTATTTTGATCTTAATTAAACTTGAGTCTTTTGTGACAAATTTTAAACATAAAAATATCTCTGTACGACGACCCTCTCTTAGGCGGCGTCCGGCACACACGGACGCCCCTCGCGGCTAGCCAAACAATCGCCCGTCCACTCCACCCGCGGCCACACTCAAGGCGGCATGAGGCACAGGTGTTCGCGCCTCCAGTGATCACCTGCGTCAACCGGTTAAGCTAAAAACGGACAATTGGACAAACAGATAAACGAAAATAGCAATCAAAAACTTTCAACTCTAAACAGTAGATATTTAAGTTACTTTAAACAATTGTATGTTTTAGGACGAATTTTAATTCGGTCTTCTTTTATTACAGTTGCAGTTGTTGTAGCATTTTTTGTCTGCTGGGCTCCATTTCATGCTCAACGGCTCGTGGCGATCTACGGTACCAATGAAAATCACTTAGCCAAGTCACCAATTCTACTATCGGTATACTATTTCTTAACGTACACTTCAGGCGTGTTTTACTACATTTCTACCTGCATCAACCCAATATTCTACCATATAATGTCGAATAAGTTTAGAGAGGCATTCAAGGTAAAAAATATTCGGAATTTATTAAAATGTTATTGATGTTATTTGACTATTTTAAAAAGTAATTTGAATATTATTTATGAAATTTAGCAACTCGTACATTTATATCAAGTTACAAATCAGAACTAGGAAGAGCTGTGGCCGCTGATTCTCAACCTGACATTTATTGAAAGACCTAATAAAACTTCTGAAGATTATGACATATTTTAATATAATTGAATTTTGGCAATCTGTGATATTTGATGATTTCTGGTATCAGTAGCATACTTTGATTTTATATTTTTTATCTACAAAAATGACTCTTTTCTACCTGATGTAAATCATGAGTAGAATCCAGAAGTACGGGTCACCTTCCTCATTGTGAATACAAACAATTTATTCAGCTTGGTGACCCACACCATGGCGGCTTAGTTACAGCATCATTCTCCTGACCTCCGGATGCCGTTAAAGACGATGATGATGATTAATGGTGTATAGTAATTATGCGCAAGTAATCAATTTAATTAATTAATTATCTCATTAAAGTTTCAGAAGACAACACTCTGGTGCTGTCGATCGAAGGAACAGGCCATTGGAAAGAGATGTTCCTACACCGTAATGGCTTTTCAACGTAACCCTACATCTAGTACTGTCAACTCAGGTAATTTTTTTTTGCTACATGTGTATGTATGGTTAGTAGATAAAATTTGTTTATTTGCAATGTAATTTAAAACTGTATGCTATATACATTGAAACTATTATATTACAATAATAAGCAAATTAACCATTATCATTATCATCAGACTGTCGCCGTCCACAGCTGGACATAGGATTTAAAATTTATTTCAGTGCTAGATAGCCCATTTATCGAGGAACGCGAAGTTGAGGAAGAAGAATGATATATGTATAAACTATAGGTTATTTATCATTCTCTTTCTTCACCTAACCGCAGTAAGAGGTGCAACACTGACCCACCTTAAGACACTCCCTGGCCGCACCGGGGATGTCACATGTCTCAGGTCGTTTGAAACGGTCACATCTCCCCACTATGTGACTGCAGCGACCCTTAGGTGATGATTGGGGAACTATTTACGTCCGATCCTATTCAAATACTGACAGCCAGAGTTGTTAAATGCAGAAATTTATTTGGATTTTTTACAAGACGTGCCACCATGTGTTTCCTTTGGCAAGATGGCTGCCCAGTGCCTATAGCCACCCAGTTAGAAAATATTTAAACCAAAAATATCCGGGCAAATAGATAGGGTGGCCTGGTAAGATCTCGTGGTCAGCCCGCTCACCTGATTTAAATCTGAGATATTCCACTTCAAAGGTCAGTTTTTTGTAAAAACAGGGCGTCCCCCCCTCTAAAAGCTAATCGGCTATCTTAAAAAATCTAGAAGTATTCGTGATGGCGGTCCATATAACTTAAACTTTCCAGGAAAGCTATAACGGATTAGATGACTTTGTTAATTCAGGAGTTATAGAGGCTTAACTTGTAAAATGCGCTCACTTGGAAAACATCATTCAAAATTAACGCATTAATACGTAAACATAACAATTATCTATTGGATACGATTTTAAATCCACGTACCATTATGGGTGACTGAGGAACCCTTACCTGTGCGTGGCATGACACTCACCTGGCCGATTTTTAAGAAGATGTCGTGCTTGCATTTCGGAAGGCAGTTTGATCATCTTGTGAAAAAACAAAATTTTCTTTATAAATATTGATTTGCCCCATCTAAGAAATGCAGTTATTGATATACTTCATTAATATCCTTATTAAATGCGCTAACTATTAAAGTTATTTGCCAATCTGGCGAGGTACATTTTTTTTTCAGTACAGTCAGATAAAGGTAAACGAAAAATATATTTATATTAATACATACTACGAGTAAATTTGGCAAAATCTGCCATTCTCTTCCAAGCTGGAACAGTTGTCTGCGAATTTAAGAGGACATGTTACTGAAGCACTATTCAGTATAATAAATAAAGATTTAAAGCAACAGGAGATAATAAACTGTCAAAGAGTGTGCATTTTCGCAAATAAAATATCGAAAATCATTTAAAAAATACGTAATTTCCATTTGTAAAAATATTTTTCTGATAGCTGTTACTGATGATGATGTCCTCCCAGACGTATCCGTAGATGGCGACACCGTGTCAATTTTGAGTTCTGCGTTCATGTGCCCGTGCATGATGGCCTATCGCCAGGTTTCGGTTGGACATCGACTTCTGGTGCGTCCTGTTTATTAAAAATCCAGCTTATTTATTTTACAGAGCTAAACATTTTTTTTGTAGATTCATACTTTATTAACTTTGAAATGTAAAATAGCAATGTACAAACACAGATTTTAAGTCATTCATGTATTATATGATATTGCAACCTTGTGGAGTGTTTTATAGGTTTGAATGACATGTCTAAACCTATAAAACACTCCGTCCTTTATCTTTATGACAACTGTAAGGTAGTAAACGTTGAGAGAAATATTCTTTACATGAACAGTTTTTGGCAAGACACAATAGACTACATTTATTTTAGACACAAAAGAATCCTTAAAATAACTTTTACATACAGGTGCGATATTGGAACGTAAGTGCTCGTTTCGCAATTGCACGACATTTAGGACATACATTAGATTTTTATAGACTTTAATACAAGTTACTGCTGCTGTTGTAGTAAAAAAAAGCGGCCAAGTGCGAGTCGGACTCGCCCATGAAGGGTTCCGTATCAGCAAGTAACATCATATAAAAGTTCTTGTAGTTCGTTGTAACTTTCATCGATGTTTTTATACTAGTGTATTGATTGAATGAAAGGTAAATTGAGGTTTACGATCTATGACGTATTAAAAAAAAACTAGTAGCTAGATCTCGTTCAAACCAATTTTCGTTGGTAGTTTGCATGGTAATGTACAACATATTTTTTTTTTAGTTTTACCACTCTCTTATTTTAGAAGTTAGAGGGGGGGGGACACATTTTTCCACTTTGGAAGTGTCTCTCGCGCAAACTATTCAGTTTAGAAAAAAATGACATTAGAAACCTCAACATCATTTTTGAACACCTATCCATAGATACCTCACACGTATAGGTTTGATGAAAAAAAAATTTTTGAGTTTCAGTTCCAAGTATGGGGACCCCCAAAATGTATTGTTTTTTTTATATTTTTATGTAAAAATCTTAATGCAGTTCACAGAATACATCGACTGACCAAATTTCTGTGAAACAGTATTATAGTTATTATAGTTTCGGAAATAATTGGCTGTGACATACGGACGGACAGACAGACAGACAGACTTGACGAATCTATAAGGGTTCCGTTTTTTGCCATTTGGCTACGGAACCCTAAAAAAACTGTGTTGCAACTATTACGCCCACTTCCACTTATTACGAATACTATGTGTATACATTACATTGCAATATTCGTTAACATTTATAAAATAAAATGTAAACAGAAAACAAACATCGAACAAATTAAATAAGTAAAGGAAAGCAAACTATTCTAGCATAAAAAAACAAAAATATTTAATGAGAATGATTATTGTGGCACATTTAATCACTCATGTGCATGAATATGTATGCCGTCATTCAAAAGGTTGCCACAAAGTCGACCAATTTTAGCCCTTTAGGACTCCTCCTCTGCTGTTGCGAGGGTCGTGGAGAGCCTAATTGGCAACGTGGCTCATCGTGGCGGTTTGCTCTGAGCGAAGGGGCCCCATCTAAGACGTCGTAGTAAGCCCCTTCTAACCCCGGGGTACCTGACGCCCAACTGCGGCCAGAATTTTGCGCAGGTATGCCCATATGCTTGATGGACGTCTGGCCGGCTTGGAGACGAGGCTGCCTCCTGCCCCTGTTGTTCGACCGCCGCCGCGCCGCTCGGGACACAAAAACAGAAAATCACATCAGAGCGCATCCCATTGCGGGTGGTCGGATGTCCTTCTGCTCCTGCGGCTGCCCAAAAGGCAAAGACGCCAGTCAAGACGTGGCCTAATAGGTGGCAAAGTCAGGAGCGGATTTTTCTCCGCTCCCCACTCCAACACCTCTGCGCCGCCCCTCCACATCAGCGTCCTCCAATGATGGTTGGCAGGTAGTCGGGGGGCTAAAAAGTCCCGACAGCGGGGTAAGACTACTGTTAAAGGCAGAACACCGACCTACCTTAGACGACACCCCCCGACCACACCTATCTCGGGTCGTTTGTACCATTCACATTCACCATTCACAAGATGTAGCCGCAGCAACCGTTGGGCGACGATTTTGTGAACTAGCGACTTCTGCCGCTGTCGGTATTAGTCAAGAATAACGACCCAAAGCGCGACACTAACGTATGAGGACATTTGAAATCAACACTCAAAATCTCCAGAAAAATACTAAATGTAAACGAACAGTATGAACTAATACGTATTAATTTAATTTTTGTTATGTAAATTTTACGTAAATGTGAGTCTATACGTACATTTACGTACATAATAAAAAACTACCTAAAAGAATAAACTAAACTTCCATTTAATTTAAATTTATTTATAAATTTTTTCAGTATAATCGTTAGCAACGCGAGTTTATCTTTATTTCTAATTTTGATATCATGAACGTAGCAAATATTATTTTATAACATACTATATTAATAGGATTTAAAATTACAAAAATTAGTATTAACTTATTTTGGTTAGTTGGTGAATTAGTAATAACTACAAAGTCATTCAATAGCTTTGTATAATACAACAAAATTAGTAGTGTAGTGGTTGACTTATATGTTTAGAACATAATAAACATGATTATCTAGTAGATAATAATATGTATAGTTCCAGATGTGTATTGTATCTTGAATGTAAAATTGTATCTTGAAATGTCGCTGGCCCCTTAAAGCCCAGGTATTTCCTACTTTAAGTAACAGCAGAACACTTTTGTGGTTTTTTTGCAAAATTGAGTAGGTAAATAATATAATACATACCTACTCAATTTTTCACCGTAAAGTTGAATGAATAAAGTGTAATGAATACCAATTAATGTAACTGCGCACTGATCTTAACATACGAATGTGATTCAATAGGGTGTAAGTATCCTATCTCAAGTTAAGTTAAAGGTTTAGAACTTTAAATCCACATCTTCCTAGTCTTTTTTATTCCCAATATTATTTGGAGTCAGCTAGTTCAACCGGTTTTACCTGAATATCAGTTTCCACGCGTAGCGAATGGTATCGGACCTCCGCAACTCTGAGGGCGAACCGAATTCGATGTTAGAACTAGTTGTCAGTATATTTCAGGGCACTGACTTCCCAATAACGACTGTTATAAATGTTCATGACAACAGGGACCGACGACGGCTTAAGATACACTCCCAGGTTCGGGCGTGAGACACCGCCAATTTTCATAATACTTACTTAACATTCGAATAATGGACATACAACCTATATTTTCTTTATACAAAAAATATATTTTTACTTTGCAGGTTCATTGAAGAATTCAATGCGACGTCCCTCAAATCTTTGCCAAAAGTTAAAAAAACAAAATAGCGAGGGAACCATTCCGACTATTTATGATTGCCACGGAAAAACTACTGTGACTACACCTGTGCGAGCCTACAGAAATTATTCAACTGAAAACCAGCACGTGCTGAAAAATGATCTCAAAAATAGCAGAAACAATTATTTGAGTACTCAGCTATGTGCTCATGAAATATCGAATGCTGTTTGCACAGTATGCTACACCTGTTCATTAGCAAATGCAACGATTCCTGTCACTCCAAATTTACTGAAGCCAGAAGAAAGTAGAGACTGTATATGTGACGAACCAGAAATATACATTAAAGAAATTAAATCAAGGATTATGCAACGTGAGAAAGAATACGGTTAGGTAGAATAAAACGGTCATCGTGATACAGATTTTTGTTGTACAAAACTCTAATATTATATAATAATTAGGAATATCCTAATTTTTATTTTACAAAGACTATTTAACGTTGTCGAAAATGTGTCTCGTTATTTAACGACAGAAATATTCAGAGAAAAAATCGAGCTTTATGTATATACTTAGTTCCTATTTATCGAAAATCATACATGCTGGGTATGACTAACCGACATTAATTTGAACACATGTTATAAGGTCCTCTAGATAATTTCGATATAATCGGATCAGTAATTTAGCCACAGTTGTGTTTTTTTTTGTATTATCATTGTAAAAGTGTAATAAAGAAATCGTGCATACAAACTAATACACGTGCTATTGTGACATACCTACTCGACATAATCTCGCCGCCCGTTGTTAGGTGCTCTAAAAAGAAATCTATTTTACCTACGTACCAGACCGACAGCGGAGTTTGGGGAGAGGGATTCGTGCCCACTGCGGGTAGGTTAGTGAACTTAAATTACGAATGATGGCCTTCTTGATATTTTTTTTAATATTTAGTTTGTTCGAAAATTTAATTATTTCAAATTCAATGTATGAATAAATTATACAAGCCCAAAGTAAACCAACACGTTTCAAAGACTCCCTGTTTCGTTTAATATATTGTCATTTCCATCCTATATACAGGTATTTATGTATACGTACCTAATTTACATGCATTTAAATATTATTTTTGGTTACGATATTCTAATGTAATCTGTAGCCAGTCTGGACTCTGGACCACATGTGGCCTGTAGTTTCCACGATATCGATTTTAAACGGTATGCCCTTCCTTCTTTTCTTGTCTGTCATTGAAAGTAGAGATGTTGTATTTCTTCCTTTCAATATTATGTTTGGAGGGTCATCGTCTACAACCCCTGCTCTGACGAACCGTTCTAGGGGTGGCTTTGTTTTTGTTCTTTTTAGATTTAATTGTTTTTAAGGGATGTGTGTAGATTATCTTAAAATCATAACTTTTAAGTACTGTACTGACAAGCAATGTAACAACTCCCGAATTTATATTTTAAACACTGATTCAGGGTTAATTTTTATTGCCTTAACAACTGAAAAGAATTGGTAACCTTTTGAATATGAATTGTATGATCATCATCAGCCTATCGCAGTCCTCTGCTGGACATAGTCCTCTCCCATTGTACGCCACTCTGATCGATTTTGATCAGAGTGGTGTGCAATGGTATACTAATTGTATACCTATTATTTTATTTTAAATATACTTGCAACTTTACTCGTTCGCTGTAATATAACTATAGCAATGCTTAAAACCGTATGTTCATTTTGCCCAGATATTGTAAACAACTGTAGATACGAAATTCTATATTCACAGCCACATTACATGCTTTAGTTAGTCAGTAACCAAGGTCAACAGGTTAGCCACCGGTTTAATTAATACATAAATGTAGTTATTGTTTGCTTAGTTTTACATTATTTCTATTGTTCTTAAATAAAATTATATAATTTTCACAGAATTATTTACATATCATGTACTTGTGCAAGATATCCTATAGTATCGTTAGCAATGTTGTTCATTAATTCGATAAAGATGAATTCCACAATAGTTAACGATATAATTTTCAAGATTATCAACAGTTTAATAATTTTATTTATTTCCGAAAGACAAACTGAATACCTATCCCACCAATGTAAAAGTAATTAAGTCGATGGAAAGGTTAAATAAAGATAATGAAGTAAAATTGATCAACCATGTTATTTTTTGGAGGATTACCTTAAAACTCTTCATTAAAATGAGATTATCGCTTCAGAAAATTTTTGGAGAGACCCATTTCTGTAAAACATTTGATTTTATAGCAAAAGAGTCGAAGTCTAACCATATCGTAGTATAGTTAATCCAATTTGGTATGAACATGATAGCATGTGTAACAAAAGGCTAGAAGGATGCATTATAATTATAACCTATGGATTACTGTTCTTATATTTAATAAAGGAACACAGAAATATAAAGTTTCCTAAAATATGTTAAAAAGTTTTAATTTTTTTTTTTAATTTAATAGATACTTATAAGGGTCATTTCATAAAACCTACTACAACATTAATTATTTTTTTCTTGACAGCTTTATCTACCCATACCGATCGATGTGTCTTTTCTTGATTGTATTTAATATGAACATTGGATAGTGAGAAAAACTAAGACACTTTATGAGATTCTTTTAGTCCATTGCAAGTTAAAAACATTAAACAATAACGTTAAAAGAATACAAAAATCAAAACATAAATGGATATAACTATTCAAGTTTCTAAAGGGAATTTTTATCTATACATATATTATAAATAGAAAAGATTTGATTTGTGGCGACTTCCACATACAGCGCGACGAAAAACATACGACAGCGCCATCTAGCGAAGAAACGCTGAACTCCGAGAAAAACACGGAATGAACTACTAATTCTGAATCGCGAAAGAGACATTCTCGCGCCGATTAGCATATAAACAACATCCTAAAATCAACTGTTCAGCAGTAGGCCGCCAGGCACGATTACCTCCCCTGGTCGGAGAATCCTCCCTTTGTGTTGGAGGAACATGACACCCGTTTCTCAACAGATAATTTTTTTTATTTACCCAAGGTGTTAAAAAAATAGCCGATCAAATCACTATTTTGTGTTACACACTACACGTGAGAACATCAAAATCTACATACCATATGTCTAATTATTATAGTTATGTCATAATGACTACTTTTTCATTACCATTGAATATGGTAACATTCAATATTTACGTCCGAACACACTAAGGATAAGTATTGTTTAAGTAAAGTTAATTCAAATTAGTTTATTTGCGTTAACAAATGTACAATGATTTAATAATTAATGTTGGACCCTCCTTTTAAGCATAAAATGCCTGTATTAGGAGGGACTGTATTTAAACGCGAAAGTTTGTGAGTATGTGTGTGTGTATGTATGTTTGTTGCTCTTTCACACAAAAAATACTGAACGGATTTGGATGAAACTTTACAGTAATATAGCTTATACATCAGAATAACACATAGGCTACTTTTTACTGCAAAAATCAGATACACGGGTGAAAGCTAGGTGATTATAAAAATACATAAATCGTAGATGTCAAATCAAAATGTATCAATGTTTATCTCCTGTTAAACTTCATAGGTTGCTAGGCATAACACACTTGCATAGCAACCATAATGATAAATAAATAAATAAATATTTGTAAATGGCTAAAATCGGCGGGTAACACCGCGGGGCGCAGCTAGTTTTGTTGTACATTTTACAGTTAAAAAAATGAAAATGAAATAAACAAAACTTAGCACACCAAAACCTACTATAAAACAAAAAGAAAAAATATATAAATTTTCATGACAGGATAAGTACATGCTTTTAATGCCTCAACTTGTGTATTGTGTAGGTGTGTGGTGTGTAAGTATAACACCTTGGTATTATTTCTTATCTAAATAAATCACTTTCTATTCAAGTCCATATCGTTACTTGTAAATCACATCGTAAACTGAGAAAGATATTTTTGAAAGAGATTTTTTCTACCTAATGACTATTATTTAAATGATGAATAAAATTAGAAATTGACTAAAATTGGATATGCAATACCAAAAATAGACGTTACAAATACCTTTAAATGGTATTGATGTAGGTACATGAAAGTTATTGATTTATAAAATAAAAATTATGAACTTGTAAGTTGTGTTTTGCATTTTATAATATCGTCATTCTTTACACTTCATTGTATATTGTCTGATCAAATGAGATCTGTCATACACAATAATTCAATGTATTAGGGGTTAAAGTATGAAATTGCAGATTTCCTCTGAAAAATTGAAATTGTTTTTTTTTTTCATTTATCATATTTATTTAAACAAAATATCTACCATTATTATCGATACATTGCTGCCATCTAATAGGAAAGTCATTAATGCCTTTACTATAGAACTCTAGTGATCTAGATTCTACAAACTGTGTGAAAGCATTTTGTACGCCTCCTTAGAAGAAAACTTTTTATCACGTAGAAAATTGACCAAATTACGAAAAAAAAATGGTAGTCCGTTGGAGCAAGGTCTGGCGAATACGGATGGTGACGAATGGTTTCTAATTGCAGTTCCTGTAGAGTTAAAACAGTTTCTCGTGCTGTATGAGATATCGCCTTATCATGGAGCAATAACGGTGAAAATCGATTCATGAGTCGGGGCTGTTTCACTGCAAGTTATGCTATCATTGTTCGGAGTTTGGCACAGCAGACATCATTACCTTTTTATTGGTAAGCTTTGCAACAGTGTCCTAAAGACACTGTTGCGGAGTTTGACCTGGGGTCAACCATTGCATTTTTCGCTTACGGTTATCGTAAATAATCCACTTTTCATCACATGTCACAATTCGATCCAATATTCCTTCATTTCTGTATCGATTCAACAAGGCAACACAAGTTGCAACATGCGTTTCTTTCTGCAGATCAATCAAATCATGAGGCACCCATTTTTCATATTTTTTTATTTTATTGATAACGAAACCATGTCGCTAATTCCTGAGTAGTTTGACTCGGATCGGCTTCCAGCATCTCTTTCAATTCATTGTTATTCACATGTTTCTTCAAATCAAAATTTCCATCACGAAAGCGTTTAAACAAAAATCGCACAGTGCGTGCATCAGCAGTCCCCTCTCCAAACGCAACATTGATATTGTGAACTGTTTCTGCAGCGTTAGTTCCGCGTCGGAGGTCGTATTCAAAAATCACTCGAATTTTCGAAGTATCCATCTTTCTTGTCTAAGCTGAATAAAAGAAACAACTGAAAGTCAATCTTCGAATGTAGCACATTTTTTAAAAGAAGAACCTCATAGATAAGTACGTTTTGAAAAAAGTTTTACTCAAAACTCTCAAACCATGAAGGTTCTATGTCAATTCGAAGTACCTATTACAATAAAAATAATTTCATACTTTAACCCCTATTATTTAGAGTTTACTGATGTCTAATAATTTCCGTTTTTATTTTAACAACTTCTAAAAAGTAAAAGGATACTATCACAACTCCATGGTTTCCTGACTCCAGGTGTTAACTGAAATACTAAACTTACTTCATTTATTTGTAAGATCATGTAATATCAAGGCTTCAATGAAAATTAGTTTTTCAAGTATTTCTCGTATATTTACTACTACTACGGTAATTTTATCGCAAATAAGTCCCTCTGTGCAACGAAAACTACATCTGGTATCTTTTAAGGTAAAGTATTTAGCTTTTTCAAAAATGAAAAAATTCTAAGATGTCTTAAATAATAGAATTTACCTACAAAAAAATTTAAAGAAAACTTTTGTGGAAAAATTTAAACACGAAAAAACTGAAAAGCAGAAAATAATAAACTCTTTATAAATAACCATACTACTACTACTACTACTATACTCTGTCCATTCCTTTATTATCTTTTTGACAGTTCAACTAATTTCGAAATTAGTGACGCTCTCACGTCACCGATTCGATTTGAAATCAAAATCAAGCGATATAGACCAGTGCTTTTAATGTTTGAAAACAAAATAAATTATAGTAGGATGAAACCCATTGTAAAAGGAGGAGAATAGTACAAAAATTAAAGGAAAAATAAATTACGGGCGATCTGAGGTCAGGAAGGGGGAGAGGGGGGGTTTTAAGGGAAAAAAATGGCTTATCTCAATTTCCTGCAAAACTACAAGTCCTATGGAAAAAAGTTAAATGGCAATGTTGTAGGTAATAAAAAGATCTACATCTTTTGCATTTACACTTTTTTCACATAACCTCAAATTTTATGTTAAAAATTCAAAAAACCAAGTTTTTGGTTTTTTATTTTTATCTTTTACAAATAAAATTATTTTTTAACGAAATTTTGTGAAAACTTAGCTTTTCATGTCTTGAATATACCGTAATTTATTTGATTTGAAATATCCATTTTTTCACCTTATTTTCACTGAATACCGAAAAAAAACCCTAATTTTCAATCGAAAATTCGTCCGTCAAAATATCAACGTTTTTCACAAAAATTGGGTGTTTTCTATTCGATGAAATCTCTACTTTCCGATTGTATAAAAATATATATTTATAACCATAGTAAATCTTCTCAGAAAATGCAAAAAATTAAAAAACTCGAATTTGATTTTTTTTAGGCCATCAAATAGAAAATAACTCAGCCTGCACGTGTAGTTTTATAAACGATGTCGTACACTGCTCTGTTTTACAGCTGCTACGAAATAACAAGTATGTAGTAAGGCCCAGACCTGCCTAGCCCACTTCTCTATGAAAAAACTTTTAATAGCCAAAAATTTTTCATAGGTCACTCAGGTATTAAATTATCTTAAAATAGTAATAAATAGGCATATACGCATATACTTTAAAGAAGATTCTGCAACTTTCTCAAAATATTGTAGATGTTTTATTTAATATTAACTTTATTATTTATTTGTTTGATAATTATAGTAGTATATTTCAATTTGCAATATTTTTGTTTATCATTGTAACATGCAATCTTACGTTTTTCGAGTGATTAAAGTGTAAATTTTAATAAATATCTCAATAACGATTAAAAAAAATCAAGTTCGAGTTTTTTCATTTTTTGCATTTTCTTAGAAGATTTACTATGGTAATAAATATATATTTTTATACCATCGGAAAGTAGAGATTTCATCGAATAGAAAACACCCAATTTTTGTGAAAAACGTTGATATTTTGACGGACGAATTTTCGATTGAAAATTAGGGTTTTTTTTCGGTATTCAGTGAAAATAAGGTGAAAAAATAGATATTTCAAATCAAATAAATTACGGTATATTCAAGACATGAAAAGCTAAGTTTTTACAAAATTTCGTTAAAAAATAATTTTATTTGTAAAAGATAAAAATAAAAAACCAAAAACTTGGTTTTTTGAATTTTTCACATAAAATTTGAGGTTATGTGAAAAAAGTGCAAATGCAAAAGATGTAGATCTTTTTATTACCTACAACTTTGCCATTTAACTTTTTTCCACAGGACTTGTAGTTTTGCAGAAAATTGAGATAAGCCATTTTTTTCCCTTAAAACCCCCCCCTCTCCCCCTTCCCGACCTCAGATCGCCCGTAATTTATTTTTCCTTTAATTTTTATACTATTCTCCTCCTTTTACAATGGGTTTCATCCTACTATAATGTATGTTCACTTTTTGTTATTTTAAGAGGCTTTTACCCTGGTCTAATATAATATTATTTATGTCAGTATTGTATATACATAAAATGTGTACTATTATGATATATAATTGGCCCAGAACAAAGGAAACATCCTACACAGTCACTTGAAGGTCGGTTTAGTAAGTATTAAGTGATTTTTCAAAAGTATTTTCTCATAACTTTGGATTTAAACGTTATTAAACACGCGTTTCAAAGTTAAATTTTACTAACGCGCGCATAGTTACATTTTAAGTCAGTGGTCCAAAAATAAATAAATTAATGCACAGAGTTATTGTTCTTTATTCTATGTTTTAACCTAAATTCCAAAATTTCGACTTAATTCCTTGCAAATAATCAATCTCGAAGTCATAATATTTAAATTTCCTTTTTATTTTATCATATTATTATGATAGATTATTTTAATCTTATAATCGATAATCGTATTTCAAGAACTGTTTTATAGTTTGTTGTTTTCAGCTATGCACAAGCCACTTCCCTACCCGTCTATAAAGTACGACATTACTGTAGTACATTAAGTGAAAAAAAATACCAGTAATTTATAGGCGTGACCTGTCAAAAAGACAATAAACGAGGGCGTTTTTCAAAATTTTGCTCAGGACTATTTTGCTGTGTCCTACGAGTTTGACCATTGTTTAAAAGGCAAAAATGTAGGAAGTGAGTATCAAATTATTTTATGTTAGGGTAAAACGTTTAACTTACTGTAAAAAAAAAGATAAACATAAGACAGCGGAAAACATATTTTAATATTTAATAAAATACCAAATATTATCCTACTTTTTTATGTGTCCTTCATCATATCCTGGATTTTGATTACGTATTTTGGAGAATATATAAGCTATATTTGGATATCTTTAGTATTACTCGAATGAAATAACTCATTTTATTTGTATTTAAATAAAATATAATAAGGTTGTAGTATATTTTTCTAATATAAATACTGAAATTATCGGATTTAAAAAACTGGCCACAGCGGACAGTCCTGTACGTAACGGTATGATTTTATAAAGAATAACAATAACATTGTCTTTGGCTCTAACTATTTTTAAGCAATACCATGTTGACAATGTTTTTATCATTCATTCGTTCTTTTCCTTTGAATTAAAACTGAAGAAATTCAATCGTCAACACTTGCGGTCCGTGACGTACGTAACGGGTCTGTTTTGTTTGTCCGGTACGTACATTGATTTTGAAAGGTAAGACCTACAAATTTTATATACTACTCGTGTTAAATTATAAGTAAATATGTTGTAGATAATAAATGTGTACTAGTAAACTACTATAATCAACTTTTTTTATACAAAAAAAACATGTGATGACAACTCCGCGTTATACGTAACGTCCAGGACGTGACGTGATTTATTATGAAAATAAATGGACACCTGTACGTAACGGAGCAAAATTTTGAAAAACGCCCACGAATGGACAAAGTAGGTATAATTACTAACATCATAAACTAATGTAGGCAAGCTTAAATAGTTTTGTGTCGGCGCAAACCAATCAATGAAGCAAGGTAACTAGATTAAATTAACCTAATCAAATTAACAGACAAGAGTGTTTGATTACGCTTTACATAATCAATTAATTTTCTTGTTAGGCGCCGCGGCGCCATCTCTATTTTATTTATTTCTTCACTGTATACAAATCAAGAAGAACAAAAAAGTATCAAATTGAAAATATAGCTGAGTAACAAACCCTACATCTACGTTAGGTTATTTGGTACACTTACATTATGATATAATAGTTTATTATAATTTGCTTTTCGGTTTATTCAGTGTTTTAGTTTTTTACCAACTAGTTTTAATTATTTTTATATTTTCTACGCCTGCATAATTTAACGAACACACATGTTTAAAAAAGGAAGTTAAATTTCATGCAGGCGCTTTATTATTAACCAAGTATCTGTATCGTGGAGAATGAATACTAAGAAGATAACAACTTGTGAACCAGTAAGGATACGACCACAAATACTCAGCACTTAGCACAAGGTAATCGCTGAACACGTTCATGCAAACAACGTTGGTATAAGTTACATTTTGGTAGATATAATGTGGCACAAAATATTATTATATCAATCAAAAATTCCATCTTTTTACTCCATAATGGCTTATACTTACATTTAAAAGCTTCAGCATTGTGCCTGAGCATGACGATGAACATTGTGAAGGTCAAAATTCCAAAAAAAAAAACCATTTTTTTCTCAATCTTGCATGCCCTACTTACTTATTAAACTATTTTTTATTACATATTATAAAGCTGAAGAGTTTGTATGTTTGAACACGCTAATCTTAGGAACTGCTGGTCCGATTTGAAAAATTATTTCAATGGTAGATAGCCCATTTATCGAGGAATAATATTTATTTTGTGAACTTCCATTCTTAGGTTAAAGATTCGTGAAAATATGCATGAAAGTATTGTTAATTTCAAAAGTTCAAAAAATTGCAAATCTCAAGTGAGAGATGTATTTTCCATTGATTTCTTGCCAACGCCACGTCGTTTTTCGTTCAGCGTCTTAAACATATCCTCCATTCCATTTGTGAATAATTTCCTGGAAATAACGTTCCCTTGTCACACTCCGCGATACAACGGCATTGGCCTTGTTTGCTGATTCTGTACTTCAAACGGACATAACAGCCGTATCGTAGGGGCATCTATAAAACACAGGTTCATTCTCTACTACAAGTCTTCTTTTCATCCTCTCCTTTCAGTTAATGATAAATTCGGTATCCTAGGTGTATAAATTTTCCGGGATCTGGACCCGAGTTAAGTTAAGTAGTTGAAGTGAGTAAGGAGGAATGCGGTAGTACCGTATACCTCCGATAGTACCTAGCTTTTACGATGAATTACTTTTTACTTTATTTATACCTACGAGTCTCCCACCTTAGAAATTGACGTTGTACGTTTCTACACATTTCTCAGAGATTACTCAGACACACATATTTTTCCAAGTTAGCATAGCATGTTAGCATTCTAAGTTAAGAAAGCCCTGAGACCCCGACTTACCTCTGGCCATCTACTTCTTGCAGATGACCTTGTCCTGAGTATGAACAATAGTCATTCCCGGGCGCACGCTACCATCTCAGCCTACGTCATATGTGGGACCGGAATCCTTCCCGGGTCTGAAGGATCGGAAAAGTTCTGAACTTCTCTCGCTCGGCCATCTATTTTGCAAGGATAAGGAGACCATGGAGTTCCACCTTTCGTTCCGTGTGATGACCGCAATCATGCCACGGATCATTAAAATCTATGTCAATCGTTATTTGGGAGTCAGTGACCTTAAATATACTGAAAACTAGTTCAATCTTCGAATTAAAGTTCGTCCTCAGGGTTGCGGAGCTCCAATGTGAGTCGTTCCATATAAAAACTGAAATTCAGGTAAAACCGGTTGAACTAGTAGACGATCCCAAATAGTCTTGGGAGTAATAAAGGCTAGGAAGAAGAAGCAAAACAGGTTATTTTTCAAAACAAGGCGTCCCCCCTCTAAAAGCTGAACGGTAGTCCATTACAAACTTTAAAGAAAAAATATTACGTCTTAGATAACTTTGTTAGTTCAGGAGTTATAAAGGTCTAATTTGTAAAATACGCTTAATTGGAATACTTCGTACAAAACTAACGATAATTATAATAAATATCTTATACAATTATTTATTGGACACGATTTTAAATCGACATAATATATAATTATGGGTGACTACAGACCGTATTCTATCCGTGCCCTGACAAGCACTTAGCCAACTTTTTTATCAAAATAGGTTGACTTTTTACATGACATGGTTTACAATACATAGTAACTGAACTAAGATCCAACCATGCTGATGAGCGCATTTTACGACGCTTGTAAAAATTCACTTCACAATTCATTTGATAAGTACTCTAAGTTCTAGATAATATCGAAATGTACCCCATCAGATTGAGGGAAAAAGTTCGTTCTATTTAGACGAAAACGTGACGAACAAGCTTAGAAACCTGTCCCGCGATAAATCAAAAGTAAAATGAAATCAAAAGTAAAAAAAGTCTTTAAAAAAAAAGTTATTAGTTAATTGCGCTGGAAACTATGAAATAAATTAACTATAATGTCATTACGTAATTTATGCATTTTTCAATTCAATTTATGCAATTCCAAATTTTAAGCACGTTTGCTAAATGATTGCTTATAAAGTTTTTTTTTGTACTTTGTGCTGTGTGTTATTCCGATATTTAAGCTATATTATTGTGAAATTTCATCAAAAACCATTCAGTAGTTTTTGCGTGAAAGAGCAACAAACATACATACATAATCACAAACTTTCACGTTTATACTCGTAATATTAGTAGGATTTAATACGAGTCGGTAACCATAAAAACGATTCAACAAACGTAAACAAATTAGTAATTTGAAAATAACGTACAAATTAAAATTAATTTGTTATTGGAATTATTAACCAAACAAAAAATATTTGATTTGTAATAATCATATGTAATATTAATTGCAGACCGATAATTTCATAGGTAAAGATTTATTTGTCTTAATTTTTATTTCCAAGACATAAAATGGTGAATGCAGTTGTTACAATAAAATTTAACATTGTGTTCTGTTAATTAAATTATTGTACAAAGGGTAAATTAACTACATGCAACTACAAGTTAGTTAATAAATAAGTAAATAAATATTTCGGACATCTTACACACAACGTCATCTAGTCCCAAACTAAGCAGAGCTTGTATTATGGGTACTAGATTAGACAACTGATGTAAATACATAAACATACTTTTTTTTGTAAATACATACATATTATACATAGAAAACACCCAGACTCCGAAACAAATATTTGTGGATTACACAAATATTTGGTCTGACCCAGGAATCGAACCCGAGACCTCTGATCAGCAGCCGCATACGCTAACCACTAGACGAACAAGGCAGTCATTTGTTTGATTGTTGAAGTTGATCGTAATAAGATTAATACGGCGAGTACGCCATCTCTTTTTCTTTCAAATTATTACTTATTGTTAGTCAATTAGCTTGTATGCATTTATTTAGCGCCATAGGTCATAGCGCCAAAACTAATACTTTTACAGAATTGAAATTTTGTTTCATTACAAACTGTTTTGTGAACTGAACATGTTTTAGAGTTGTTTGTAAGGTAAGCGACATGAATTTAATTCTTTATTCCGTTAAAGTTAGTTAAATTCTGTATTAGAAGGTGTAGCCATTTAAAAACTTCTGTATTTGCTTTTTTTAGTAAGTATTCACCCACGAGAGTAACTACTAAATTATACAGAATATTATTTTACTTTAAAATGATCGAGTTGAATTAAATAGATCGAATAACACAATTTCAACAACCTTAAAATAAGTAACTGGCATAGGCAGCCAGTTTGTGGCAAGCTATTTTATTAATAAATCATTAGAAGAAGTGATATGTATGTTTTACAGATTAAAACAGGTAAATCTGGCCAAAATAACTGAAAACGCACAAAAAATCTGAAAACGCCATACTAACGGCAACTGATTGTACATTATACAGGGTGTAACCAGACGACTATCGAAAACGAAAGATGCAGCTTCAGCACCCAAAAACCTTTAAAAAAAAACAAACAGTTGTCCTTAAAAAAAATCGTAGCCGGAAAAAACAATGTGGCAAGATTTTTATTCATTTCAGTAGCCAGCAATGTATTGCGTACTGAGTAGGAAGGTGAATGCCTTTTATAACTATTTAATTTAACTACCTACGCATCGTGGCGTCGATAAAGTTGCCTATTAACGAAAATACCTAATTAATGATTGTATTCTACTTACCTAATTCGGCGT
Source organism: Phragmatobia fuliginosa (assembly GCA_932526445.1). Taxonomy (NCBI): domain Eukaryota; kingdom Metazoa; phylum Arthropoda; class Insecta; order Lepidoptera; family Erebidae; genus Phragmatobia; species Phragmatobia fuliginosa. The sequence goes on along the minus strand of OW052064.1, from coordinate 3,706,274 downwards.
TAGCCTCGATCGAACCAGAAATGGCTTAATGGTGATAGCACAGCTGATTTTGTTTGTAAAATCTTATGCACCGTTTTATGCGATATTGGGGTTCCATGACCTCTAATTAACTACGTCGCAGTTCGTGTTCCTACCCGAAGATTTCTCTCAACAAGAGCCAAAATCTGTTCTTCCACTCGAAAGTCAGCCGTGATGTCTCTAGCTTCAGACGGTTCAGGTACCTTCTAAGGTAAATACGCAAGGCCCGTGATGGATTTTCGCGGGCTTCACAAGATAACATAATCATATGTCCGTATTCCCTCGCACTAAACATTATAAATAATCACATCACTGTCTTAATAAAAGTATAATAAAAGTAATAAGAATAACTTAACACTAGAATTAGGTAAAAGGAGCATAACCTACTAAAAAACTACGACAAAAATTTACTTTCGCGAAAGTTCGTCCGGCCAGTACAAACATTGAAGACCGACCGACTAGTTGTCGACGTCGTAGCCAGTAACGGCAGTAACCAATACGATATACCTACATAACAATAATATTAGACAAATTAAAGTTCTTACTTCTTTGATATACTGCCGCCGCGCCGCCGAAAGGCGAGTGTGTGTCCCTTTGATGTTTGCCGACAATGCGGGGCGACGCACGATACGCGCGAATACTGTCTTTAGGTATTAATGAAATGATAGAAGTTTCAAAGTTCTAGGGCTGGTTTCCTGGTCAAATTTTGCGTTTTGTATAAGAAATTTTATACGAACAGCACGAAAACAATAATATTATTTTTCCGTTCGGTTAAAAATAAGAACATGTGCGCCTAGTTGAAATTTTGTATTTTTTTTATGGAATAGGGGAGGAAGGGTGTTTCGGTTTTCAGTGAGGCCGTGGTATCACTCTGGTCGAGCCTCGTCGAGTTAAAAATTATCCAGCGTGATCAAGTAAATGAATACCATTACCTAAGAATTTAATAACGTAGGAAAATAAAGTTTTGTACCTACCTAATACAAATTTATCTACATAGACAATTGTTTACGCAGGTGCACGCTTCATAAAGTTGGGCCTTACATTTTATTAATTTTTAATAGGTATCTACCTACCTACTTCAATATCTTGCATTTTGTTTAGAACTAATGTTTCTTACAAGTTCTGTTAGTAAAATTACGGCAGGCTGTGCTGTCTAGGTACTATCAGTTAGTAGGTAATTACTAGGGCGAGCGAAGCGGTCATTGAACCGCGCGCGGACGGTTGTTGTCTAGGTACAATGACCTATGCCACCTGATTTTACTGTAAAATACATTGCAGTTTTATGGATTTTATTAGTTTTTTGGTTTTCTAAATAAGATGATTAGTTTGTTAGGGTCCTGTTATGTTGTACTATGTGTATGTAACCAGAAAAATACAAAAAAGAACTTAAATAAATTAACATATTTTTTGCGGTTTTTTTTCGCTAAACATATTCAGTATCATGATCTGAATGCAACCTCCAAGTTTTTGATATCAGTCTTTTTACACCCTGTATATCTTCGATAAATCATTTTTGATAAACAAAGAAACAATTCAATTAAGAAAATACAAAAAATATTGATTTTATTACATTTAACCATGAAACATGAAACAAGATATATATCATATGATATGTTTTATTCTATTTCTATCTGCATTTTTACACAGTAAACCCACCTACATAAATTACATAGTTTGAATTATTGGAAGATTTTTAGTTGAGTTTATTTCATGTGGCCGGTTACTAAACAGATGTGTGAAAGTTATTAAATTTTGTTGCAAATTACTACTAAAATTTGCCATTTTGTGTTTATATTCAAATAAAAATATGAACAGTTGTTTGATTTTGGAAGAAACCAATGAACACGTGTAGTTTAAGACATTCTTTACGCGAATCTATCGTAACAAACTAGATTATGTAAACGTAAAATCAGAACTGCATTATTTAATTGCCCAAAGACGTAAAGTGGCCAGTTACAGGTAAGTTTACCCTAAGTAATTAAAGACGTCATTGGCCTTAAGGCTCGTGCATATTTAATTCAATCAGTACCAAGTAGTTGTTTTGCGTCGTCATCGTCAGTGTGTTGTGTTCATTGCTAAAGGCCACCCGTGCGCGAGGTAATTCTTTATTTTTAATATTTAAAATGATTACTATATACGGATACAGGTTAACGTATATATTGACCTTGTATTTGTTTTCCATACACTCGTAAGCATTCCGGTTTTCTGTAACAATGTCTGATTAACGCGAAATTAACAATAATAAATGTAAACTAATCAATTTTCTGAACAAGTTGCTGCTGTAGATATTATCATATTTCTTTTCTTTAGCTGATATTCAATATAAAAAACTCTGATCGTTAAATTTAAATATTATGAAATAATTATTTGACTGACAATCGTCAATCGTTACTGAACCCAACAATCACATTTGTACTATTTGCACCCTACGGTTATTGTTGTAAACGTTCAAAAACGACCGTGGATATTACCGCGGGCAAAGCCAATCTGAAGTAAAAGTATAATGTTTTCTTTAAAAATATCTGGCGGATTATATATATTTCATATACTTTAGCTTCATATACATTGAAGCTATAGTCACTTCTGAATTTCTTTAACCATTCTTACACTCGGCAAACAAAATAATAGTATGTTGTTAGTTTCAATCTCGTAATAGTAATAATATACAATAAGACTTAAAACAGGACTAACGTAACTACTGCGTATTTGGTGTGATGTATCATCAAATTGAATAAAATGAGCAATCACTAATGCCCTACAATTATTTAAAAAACTGTTTACTATTACACATATTTTGCATATATTTTGAAACAGAAAATTTTGCAAACTTTTTCTGTAGTGTTTTTTTTTATGTTGTAGTTTTTTTAGTATTTTTATGTTCACACAAAAATATTTTACTATGATTCTGTGATTTTATATTTCTTGTCTTGACTGTCTCATTGGTCTGGCGGTTAGCGGTCATGACTGCCGACGAGAGGACACGTGTTTGAGTTCCGGGTAGGGCCAAAATGTTTATGGGTTTTTCTAATAAAGGCGAAAGATTTATGCGTTATGAAGGGAAACCAGAGTTGTTTTACTAATAATAAATTTAAAAAAAACTTTTTGGAGGCAAACCCTGATGGCGCTCCAAAAGCTCTTCAACGTTGTCCTGTTTAAAATTGGAACTCCGGAGGTGTGAATTAGGAATTTGCTTGTGATGTTCTTTAAAAAGAGTGACCGTGTTGTTGACCCATGTTCCTTCTAAGAGCTGTTTTCAAGAGTTATCACGAACCGTTTTGCGCGAAGACTCGACGAATTTCAACCACCGGAGCAGGCTGAATTTCGTAGTTCATATGGCACCATAGACCACATCCACATAGTGCGGCAGAATATAAGGAAGACCGAAGAGTATAATCAGCTCCTGTGCCTAGCATTCGTGGACTATGAGAAGGCCTTTGACTAAGTTGAGATCTGGTCTGTTCTGGATTCTCTACAGCGTTTCCAGGTAGATTGGCGATACATTCATGTCTCTACAATACCGCCACCACGTTTGTTCAAGTACAAAACCAGCAAACAAGGCTCATACAATTGCATCGACGACTGAGAAAAGGGGACGTTATTTTCTCGAAATTATTTACAAATGCAATGGAGGATATGTTTATGATGCTGAACTGGAAAGTACGTGGCATTAACATCAACGGCGAATACATCTCTCACTTGAGATTTGCGAACGACATCGTCACAATTGCAGAGACACAGCAGGACATGCAACAAATGACCTAACTGATGCTTCTATACGAGGATATCTAAACTACCTCTAGGATAAGGTGAATAGAAGTATTCATTTGGGTTGCGAAGCATTTGGAAAGCTACATTGAGTCTTTTCATCGTCGATCCCACAGTACCTAAAAACAAAAGTTTTTAGATCATCATTGCAGAGACCTGGACACTTACGGTTGGTTCACAGCGTGCTATGGACAAAGCTATGCTCGACGTTTCTTTGAGGGATCGTAGCAGGATAGAGGTCATATCTATATAATAAATGAGGTGTATGATCAGAGAACTAAGGTCATCGACATAGCCCACCGGATAGCACGCGGCCATGAGGTGGCCATTTTAGCCGCAGAACTGATGATCATTGGGGTAAAAGAGTTCTGGAGTGGAGACCACGTCTCGGCAAACGTAGTGTAGAACGGCCAAGGGTTAGGTGAGACGACTTGCACAGAATGGATGGCAGGATGCGAGAAGCCCGCACTTCTTTTAACTCGCATGATTTTAAGTCTTTTTTAAATAATCAATCCTCAATGTATTTTCGTCACATATTTTTGCCAACAGCACGCGTTTATGTCCGTTATCGCGATAAAAAGTAACCTAAGTCTGCCTTTCCCCATGTCGGTTTAGCCGTAAAAGCGCAGAAAGATAGGCATACGGACAAAGTTACATTTAAATCTATAACATTGACCACTACTAATATACGCTATCTAATTGTTTGGCATTCATACCACACATTTAAATAGGTCAGTATCTACAATTTAAGTCAAAGGTTGAAATTGTATTATATGTTAATTAAAATATTGTACTATCTAATTAAAATTTAACTCGAAAGGATTTCAAGTGAAGGTTTCGTTAGTTTTAGTTATTACATTTGCTCAAAAAAGAAATCCTAGCAGTATACTCGAACCGTTTTCAATCAGAAAATAATATAATATATATGTAATCCTACTTTTGATTGTATTAAATTTGTGCAGTAGATATTATTACTTTTGCTATAACCCTTTGGTACTACGTCATCACTTACATTTTGACATAAGAAACAAGTTTTCAATAACAAACAGTAGCCTCACAATTAAAATTTACGTAAGACTTTTTGGGTAACTTTATTTAAGACATAGGCGCGTGTGGTTACAATACATATAATTATTTCAATTTTTTTCAAGAGTAGTAATGTATTTATATTTATATAATTAATTAACTATTTTACATATTTTGATAATTTTTTCGTAAGCTTAACTTTAATAACTCAACATGTATTAAAATATAAATGAGATGAGCAACTTGAATTTTATTACATTTGTTAGATGGTAATGTTAAAATCTCAGATTAAAGAGCTTCAATAAGTAATTAAGCTTTGTTTTCTAATTTGGCGATATTATGAGATAGCTATTAAATAGCTTCGTGTCCTTTACTATAAAATTGAAACAAGTGCATCATCATCAGCCGATGGCAATCCACAGCTGGACATAAGCCTCTCCCATTGCACACCACTTTGATCGATTTTGGCCTTCTCGCAACCAACTCCTGTCAGCCGTCCTGCGCAAATCGTCACTCCACCTGCCCTGTGAGCGTCCTACACAATACAAGTTCAATTATGTAAATTAAAGATATTTTGGATAGACTTAAAAACGGAGTCTTAGAGCTTCGCTTTTGTGAACTTGTTTAGATGTTCGGCATAGTGGTAATTTTTCTCACCCTGTAAAAAGTAACAAAAGAATTGCTTAACGCCGGTTATGAAAAAGTCCATACTAACACGTTAGTCAAAAGCCATGTATAAATAGCTAGTCAAGTCGATAAGATTTTTAGAAACTATAAAAAATGAACAATTGGACAAATAAAGACTTGTCATGCAAAACGTAGACAGTATTTATAATAATAATAAAAAACAATAAAAAAGGACCTTTTCGATTTACAGTCCTTTCATAGTCGACTCTTCAACCGACTTTCATACTGCACTAGCCATATGACTTGGTTCTTGTAAGGCTTATGTCTAGTTTAGTATAAAGTGTTATTTGCTCCCTCGGTCGACCCTCACGTGGTGAACTCCGTGTTCTTGTATAGGTCATTGTATACTACAGTAAGTCATACATGAATAAGACATACGATATTAAGACGTACGCGTACATAATTTATATACATAATTATGCATATATAAATATTTCCATCGCTAAATGTGTCGATATTTTTTTTACAAATGTACTTCTCTTCGTCGAATACTCGATCGCTACATCACGGAGGTCATTCATATTTTAATACCGTACTTTAAAGTTAGTCAGTATTTTTGCTATGTCGAATGTATTAATTTGTTAGTTAAGACACTTATATTCATTAGCGTCAAGCTTGGTGTCTACGTGAGTATTTCATGAAAATTAATCGGTAGAATTTACATAGATTAGTATTCATTAATTTCATTCTTTATTCATAAATAACAACTACAATGACGGACACAATGTTAAAAGCATTTTTTTTCTAATCTATCCCTTTGATTGGTGAAACATGTTCGTAGTTAGTATGTAACTTTCATCGTTATATTTTGCATAGGTAAAGAAACAACAAATCATTTATACTCTATGTAATCATATTTGTACACGATTCTATATATTTATGTCATCTGTTACAGATTTAAAAAGAAATGGGGGACCCTTCAAGAGAAACTCTTCAAAAAGAAGAGCTTAATCTAAGCAAAAGTCGAGAAACTGACTGGCCTGCTGTACTGTTCTTTATCCATATTCACTTACTTTCTCTATATGGAATATGGCTTCTACTTTTTGGAATCAAATTGCAGACTTTCTTGTTACGTAAGTTATTAGTTGTTAAATCCTGTATCGTAATATAAAAATTCTCAACCACTGGGCTTAGGTCTTCTTCCGGAGAGGGTTAAGGCCATATGTCCCAACGCTTGCCAAGTGCGGGTTGGGGACTGACAAGACAACTTTGTTTCTACTTAATCTTACGATTGGGTGTTTTTAAGCTGCCCGAAGGCCTCCAAGTGAACTTCACGACTGTTCAATTTCTCTCACTCAAGCACTACATTATGCTCCCGGCCTCCGAAGGCCCGGGGAATAATGCAAAAAAGTCTCACTAGGCCGCCATGGTGTTGGTTAACATGCTACATTGTCAGTACTAACAATGAGGATGGTGACCCCTACTCCTGGATTCTACTCATGCATTTCATTAGGCAGATTAGAGCCAATATGGTAGGCTTCAATATTAAAACAAAAACTGAAGATGCCAATCGAGATTTTCGAACCTATTTATTGAATTGACATCGATCCTTGATAGGCATGTGAAATTGAATGTAATGAAAAAAATATGAAAATCACGTCCAAAGATTTCGCTATGTTATTCACATGCATAATTACAGTTAAACTAAAAAGCTAGTTCATAATGAATTATTGTCGTTAATATAAATTTATAGTATCTTTATTAATATGGCAAATAACTACTTCTTTGAGGGTGATCATTTCATATTGCAGTAGGTATTTCAAAAATTAGGGCCAAGTCCAGTCAGTCAATGCATATTACATCAACGAAACGTTAATAAAAAACGAATAAAACCAAATTTAACTTGTTCTTCCTTTGGTTGATATTGTAATAAGGAACGTACGATAAACCGGTTAAAGTGAACACAATCAAATTGCACTAGAGTAGAGAGACTTTGACGGAGTCATCACCTTAAAACTTTCTGTCTTTATTATTCATGTATTACTGTACATGTATATATATGTGGGAGTAGGAATATTTTTTATTATTATTTTTTTAGTTATTTTCTAAATTTAGTTATGGCCACACTGGGCGTTTAGTTTTTCTCATTGGTTACGTTACGTTACGAATGGCTGTAGGCCGCAAAGATTGTAAGAAGATTTATATTAAAAGATTGCAAAGTTAATGCTACACTGTTTCTCTTCAACGATCCCACATATATGTATATATATCAGTCTACCCGTGACCACGAGCTGTATAACCCGTTCGAAACGTCGGAAAGTAAAAGGTATCGTAACCTTTTTAATTTTCTCGCTAATGAGACTCGTATACAGTAAACAACATGAGTATGTGTAAAAATCGAGAAAGTCTAAAAAAAGTTACATATATTTAAATTTTTTGACCCATTCTAATAAATATATATATATACTATGTAAACTAAACTCTATGTATGTATACCTAGAACCTATTTACCTGTAGGAATTATGTGTTTATGGAAATTATTTGCATGAGTTTTCGTCTTACTTGTCCTAACATACACTTTTACTGGAAGAAAATACCTGTGGCATCAAGTCCCCCTTGTGCAATATGGTTTGCAGGAAGTCTTAATAAATAAAATAAATGCAATTCAATTTATTTATTATAAATTTCACCATCTAAGCTATTCGGTAAAGCAATATACAGGGTGAATTTTTGAGACGGGACAGTAAGGGCAGGTACCTTAACCATTATAGTTACAGGAAAACGCTTTAAGAAGACTATCCATATTAAGATATTCTGAACTGCATTTACAGATTTCGGAAAAAATTTACTCCAACAAGAAAGTTTTAGTTTAAAATGACCATTATTTTAAACTAAAACTTTTTTTGATGCCAATCGATCCTGTTTCTTATAAGGATCAAAAGTCTCTACTAGACCGACTGAGGTTTGAGTACTAGAAATGTCAGAAATCGCAAAAAAACTTTTTCCAGAAATTTGTACGGAAATAAATCATTTTATTATGTATTTTAGACACAGACAAACATAACTTACATTTAGATGATCTAAGAAATAAATTACTTAAAATGACCGTTGTTTTCCTGTAACTATAACGGTTAAGGTACCCTTACTGCCCCGTCTCAAAAATTCACCCTGTATAGACTTGTACCTATTGTATGTGTATGTGCATGTCATGTATATTTATTGGCTTCGGATTTCCGTTACCTACGTCACGTTTAGTGGAACCTGATCCTGCAAATAATCAATGCACACAGACCATCCTACGTACAAAATAACCACTGGAATAAGAGTAATTTTAGATTGTTTCATCCTTACTAATATCATAAACGCGAAAGTTTATGAATATGTATGTATGTTTGTTGATCAATCACGCAAAACCTGCTGAACGGTTTTGCATGAAACTTTACAGTAATTAATATAGCATATTTATCAGAATAACACATAGGATACTTTATACTGTAATAATCGAGATACACGCAGGCAGAGCTGCAGGCGAAAGCTAGTTACATATATTTTATGTCTATAGATGTGTAAGTATCCAAAACCAATGATCACTTCCTACTTATAACTAGCTATCCGATTACCTCTTGAACTTCCTGCCTCTAGGGACCTTAAATAGTACTTTCATAACTTTTGAAGGTTTTTGGGTATAATGGACCTTCATTTAAAACATTAAACCAAAGCATGTTTCGCGTAGTCGACCTCTGCCGATTTAAACACGTTTATATATCATTATTATATACTGTTTACGGACATTCACGTTTTAACCTTTGAATGGATAAACAAAACATCGAGTAGTATTGAAAACAAAAACCCATAATTTGTTAACTGGAATCTTGTCAACAGGAGGCAAACCGATCTATCTATACAATTGTACAATAATATAATTGGTCGGGACTTCGGTGTTAACGCGGTCCATATATGTAGATATTAATATTACCTTTGAATTGTCCAACGATTTGACAAAGTAATACTAACCGTAGTCATGCAATAGTCTTTAACAGTGTATCGTATCTATACTATGCTTATACTACTACTACTACTACTATTTATAAATTCTAAAGTAACTCTTTCTTTCTTTCTGTTTCGCTTTCATGGCTAAACTCCTGACATGGTTTTGATGAATTTCGGTATATAGGTACAGTTGAACAGGCTAATTTTAGAAAACTTAGCCCATTTATCGAGTTATGAAGGTTATATAACATCATTCTACCAACAAGTGCGATGTTTTAATGAAAAATATTGTAAAACAATTTCGTTTGAGAACGTCCATTTCGTGCGCTGCGTAAGCCGTTAAAGCTTCGTGATAGCAAGAAAAGCACAATAACATTTCAACTGTTAAGAAATGTGTTTACGCAGTGTAACGAGCATTAGCTGATGCAGACGAAGTTGATTAAGGTACCTAATACATCCATATAAATAATGTGTACTGAATAATTTTATATTGAAATCGAAAACTTAAAAACTAAGAAGGCAGATTAAAAGACAAGGGGGGCATTGCCTATATCCATATATTTTACAATCCACATTTTATTAATTTGTAAGCAAAAGCTGAAATGGACGTGATTAGGTTCTCATACTTACCAATCGAACTAGATGTTCCCGAAAAACTTTACGTTCCTACCTAAATAGTTGTTTTATCAATGTGACGTATAACTTATTCGATTTAAATTTTATTTTCAGTTGTTGCATTGACTTCCGTGGCAATCTTAGGTATGACTACTGGGGCCCATCGGCTATGGGCTCATAAAACATACCAAGCTAGCACTGGACTTCGAATTACGCTTATGTTGTTCCAAACTTTGGCTGGAATTGTAAGTATCTTATATCTTTATATGGAAAAAATCTCGAGTAACGCCGTGGAGTGAAGCTAGTCTAAAAAAATAGGCTAACTTACTCATCATCAGCCATCTGTGAGTGAAAGTCCCGTTAAAATGGATCCAGCCGTTCAAAGATTACCCGGAACAAATGGACAGACAGACAATTTAAAACTTCAATTTTGGATCTCATTACCGTAAATACTTTGATATAAATTAAGTACAAAACTTGATTGTTATTAAAAACAGACACTCCAATTTTATTTATTTGTATAGAGTATAGATTTCATTCTGACATACATTATTTTATTTCTAACTAGCTGACCCGGCAGACTTCGTACTGCCTCAATCGATAAATAGAAGGCCTAAACTTTTGTATAAAATAAACCTAAACAAACAAAAGTAATCCATAATTAATAAAAAAATGGCTTTCATTTTTATATATTCACCTTTTAAACCTTCTCTGGACTTCCACAAATGATTAAAGACCAAAATAAGCCAAATCGGTCCAGCCGTTTTCGAGTTTTAGACTAACGAACAGCCATTCGTTTTTATAGATATAGATATAGATATAGATATAGATATAGATATAGATATAGATATAGATATAGATATAGATATAGATATAGATATAGATATAGATATAGATATAGATATAGATATAGATATAGATATAGATATAGATATAGATATAGATATAGATATAGATATAGATATAGATATAGATATAGATATAGATATAGATATAGATATAGATATAGATATAGATATAGATATAGATATAGATATAGATATAGATATAGATATAGATATAGATATAGATATAGATATAGATATAGATATAGATATAGATATAGATATAGATATAGATATAGATATAGATATAGATATAGATATAGATATAGATATAGATATAGATATACATCACCAGTGAATCAGGACAATACTTATAATATAGACGACAACGCTATAACTTAGTATAACCTATTTTTATCTTAATCAAATTACTCTCATTTTCAGGGTTCGATATATGATTGGGTGCAATGTCACAGATTCCATCACGCTTATTTCGCTACAGACGATGATCCATACGATTACAATAAAGGTTTTTTGCATTCGCACTTTCTCACACGCCTTAGAAAGCTCAGCCCACATCAGGAAAAGCTCAAGAATTCCATTGATATGTCAGATATTGAAAAAGATTCTGTAGTTATGTTTCAAAAAAAGTAAGTTTTGACTTATTACACAGGAAACTTAGATTGATCTGTATATCTTTACAAACTGGCAAAGGATACATTTATATTTTTACTACCGAAAGAAAATGGTTGAATGTTTTAAATTAATTAATTCAATTTTTTTTAAATGTACTTGTAACATACTGAGAAGTATTTAGTTGTAAGCAAAATTAGTCATTATAATGACCTACTATAAATAGCTTTTGCAGTAACTTTCACCCGACCCACGTTATCAACTGTAATTTTCATGTTATTTTAGAGTTAGTACTGGTTGTTGTTGAAAGGCTTGATTGAGGCCTACGAGAATGGTCAACGCTGGATACTTTTTGGTAACGATGATGATTTTAAAGAACGTTAATTCATAATTACTTAAATTCATAAATACAACGCCATCTAGTCTCAGACGAAGCGTGTATTATGGGTACTAGACAACTGATATAAATACATAAACATATTTTTTTTTGTAAATACATACACATTATACATAGAAGACACCTCAACTCCAAAACAAATATTTGCGAATCACACAAACATTTGGTCCAACCCGGTAATCAAACTCAAGACCTTAACGACCGCAGTCGCATACGCACTCACTTCGCCACCGGGACAGTCAATAACTAGACCTTTTCTTTCGTTTTTACATAAAAAAATATCGTTGTTATAATAAATTCATTATTAATTTCAGATTATATTGGGTTATATACAGTATTTTCTTTCTACTTCTACCACTGAACGCCCCCCTCGAGTACTGGGATGATTCAGTTTTGAGTGCAATATTTGTAATCGGATTCCTACGGTATTTCATTGTTCTTCACGCCTCGTGGTTAATAGAGAGTTCTGTCGGTATCTGGGGGCTTAAACCTGGAGAGAAGTAAGTACCTACTTTATACATTCATTAATATTCTAATTTGGGTAAATCTTAAAATTCATGTTTTAAGGATACATGGGAGATTTATTTAGATTTATTTATTTATATTATATTAATATTTATATAATATATTTATTTATAATGTAGTTAGTCCGCGTTAGTCATCATCTCCCCTAAATCATTCCCCTTAAAAGCCGACTAAATATTTTTAACTTTGGTATATTTTTTATATATATTATTTTAGCGAAATCGGGGTTTTCGTGTTCAAATCACATTGATTCTAATTAGCTGTTGCAAATAAAATCTTTCTCATCTACAAAAAGAAATGAAATTAAGATATATAAGGTATATCTAAGAAAATAACGGCTTTTATTAAATGAAATGAAAGTACATATTTTACTTACATCAAAAAAGCAAGCTTTAACTTTTTTTTCTGGCTGTCTGTCTGTTTTTCCGGGCAATCTCTAGAACGGCCGGACCGAGGTTAACGGGAAAGAACTGGCACTGAAAGAGAGCTGATGACCGAAGGAGTAACACCGCGGTATTCAGCTAATTAAAAGTTTTAACTTCTTCGTTTTAACTTTAACTGTGTAAATATCAGCATCGTTACATTGTCCTCACATTTAATAAAATTCCTTTAACAATGCAACCAAAAATTGTAAAAACAATGTTGGAAAAGAGTGTCCATGGAGTTTCTTGTCTGTTCTTCTCCATAGGATCTACGAATTGGAACAGACAATTAGCTTCACGACTGACTACTGACTACTTGACGTTTCAAAAGTGCCGTTGTATGGTTTATTTGAAATAAAATGGTTGGATTTGATTTGGTAAGTACATACCGTACGTGGTTAGTAATTATGACTGGTTCGGAGAAAATAAGAACACTGTATCACTGTATTCGAAAAATAGTCATTTTAGTGAAAAAGATGTGGTTGGAAAATTAAATATTTCAGACATCTTACACAAAACATGATCAAGTCCCAAACTAAGCAGAGATACTATTATGGGTACTATAACTAGAAAATACCCAGACTCCGAAACAAATATGTGGTTTACACAAATTTTTGGTCCAACCTGGGAATCGAACCCGAGACCTCTTGATCAGCTGCCGCATACGCTAACCACTAGAGCAACGAGTCAGTCATTATATTTCGTTTTTTACTTGAGAGTGGATTCTGATTAAATCTTTATTAGTATTGTAACTATGGGTATGTTTTAGCGGAAACTAAGTTTAAATTTAACTGTTTTAAGTGGCATTACATAAGAGATTCGAAATATTTTTTTATAACTCCAACAACACTTTTGTCCCAATTCAGAATTTGAACCGCCCCTTGATCTAAACGCTATCCGGTAGACCAACGAGGCACTTAAATTTATTATAATTCTTCAATAAAATAAAACCAGGAATAGGTGGTCAGACTTACTAGGTCATAAGAGTTAAAGAAAGTTAGTTTAAATATCAATCAACAAATCAAATCATTTTATTTCAAATAAACCATACAACGGCACTTTTGAAACGTCAAGTAGTCAGTCAGTAGACAGTCGTGAAGCTAATTGTCTGTTCCAATTCGTAGATCCTATGGAGAAGAACAGACAAGAAACTCCATGGACACTCTCCTCACTCATGAACAACCCATAATGTCCCACTACTGTGCTCGAATCTCCTCTCAGGAGAAGGTTAAGGCCACACGTCTCTACGCCAGTATCAAATGTCCACAGATAGTATAGACTTAGAGCCGAAGGACATATATGCCACTTTTTATCGCGTTAGTAGACATACACGCGGACGGAACCTAGTTTATTATATTTCGTAAGTAATTACTTAAAATAAAAAAAAATCTTTTTAACAGCCACATCTAAAATACCCCACGAAATGTTCGTCAAATTTATGGCTAAGGTGACAGGAAGATCAATCTGAATCATCTGTTTAAACATTTTTTTTGGTATTATACCACTGAATAATTATCATATTTGTTTCTTGCCTACAGATCTCCACCAGATTCTAACTGGGTATTCATCATAACAAAGACTTTCTGGCCTCACTATCATTATTTAATTCCTTATGACTATAAATCAGGAGAGTTTGGTACATATGGTAAGTGTCATCTACCTACATTATACAAATTAAAAAAATTCAAGCGTCTGTTTGTAATATCATAAAATCATCATCATCATCATCAACAGCCTTTAACAGTCCACTGCTGGACATAGGCCTCTCCTTTGAAAGGAGGTTTTGGCCTACTATACCACGCTGGCCAGACGGGTTGGTAAAGAGTTTGTTTCAAGTTTTCCTTCTCTTGGCAGTGATGTTAGCTGCTTATTTTGTTCCTTTAGTCGCCTCTTGGAATGGAATGAACAGGGGTGGTGACACTTTGTATTCTTAATCCGTCACCACACGGAACATGAAATAAACTATTGTAAAATTATTTATTTATTTTAAACTTATTGCACATGTTGTACAAAGGCGGACTTAATGCCATGACGCATTCTCTGCCAGTCGACCTTCAGGTGTTGCAGAAATTACTTTCTGCCTGTCTGGTTGTTTGTTCTGGTTAATCTCTGGAACGGCTGGACCAATTTTGATGGGACTTTCACTGGCAGATAGCTGATGTCATAAGGAGTAATTAAGACTATTTTTTCCACTAGCTAGTCATCGCGGTGTGTTTTGCGGTTACAACAATAAACGCGGGACTCAACTAAATTCTATTTTGTAATTTATTAAAAATATTACATCTTTTCTAAGTATCTAAGTATAAAACAAAGTCGCTTTCTCTGTCCCTTTGTATGCTTAAATCTTTAAAACTACGCACCGGATTTTTATCAAATTTTATTTATTAGGTAGAGTGATTCAAGAGGAAGGTTTTTATGTATAAATACATGCATAATATAGTAGATAATAATTTTAGAGGTTTTTTACGCTTATATTGCAAACGCTGGCTGTACCCCACGAGATAGATCAAAATAATGTAATACAGTATTGTATATCTTCAAAAGGTCTTCAAAAAAGTCCGCGATTGTATATGTCTATCTCTTAGGGATAACCCACAATAACCATTTTTTTTTCTTTTGACGAGAAATAATGGTTTATTTAGGAAGCGATTATAGGCAACACAGTATTAATCCTTATCCAATTAAATACCTTAAATACATTGTGTATTTAATATAGATTAATATGACCCTTTACAGTATGTAATTTAAATTAATACTTTTGAAGATATTACAGATTTAAAATGCAGGAACAAAGCAATTCTGGCGGTACCGGCCGGGGCGTGTGAGTTGGCACTGCTGTCGATTTGTCACTATCAGTTAATATCTAAACAAATTCTATATTATGAATCAATATTCTAAGGCGGTACGAAATTCGCCGGGTCAGCTAGTATATGTATAAGTAATACAATTCCTGTTATCACCAATACAGGTGAATTGTAAATTTACTGCAAAATCTGTACAAGATTTTAAATATTTTTTTCAGATAGTGGATGTTCGACTGCATTTATTCGAGTGTTCGCAGCACTAGGACTTGCCACGAAATTGCGCACTATTGAAACAAATACCATTCAGAAAGCTTTAATTGATTCAGTTCAAAATGAACAGGACTTGAAAGACTGCTTGGAAAAAGCTTTGAGTCAACAGAAACTTCAAGACGATCATTATCTACAGCGAGGGGCTTTTTTCCAAAGTTAAACATTTTGATTGAAGCTAGAACAAAATAAATTTTGAAGTCGAAAGATAATTATTTGCAATCAAATAAATTTCGTACTTCCATGTGTACTTTGTATATGTTTACTATTTAAATGGAAATTTAAATAATAAATATAATAAAATGTAACACGACCAGTTTGCTAGCAATTATAAAAAAATGTTAAAGTAATAATATAGACGAAATTAAACAAAATTCGTTATTTATTTTATAAATCTAAACCCAAATTAATGTCAGGCATGACAGAAAATCTAAACATAAATATCATAACACATCAAACGTATGAATATTAAATAGGTTTTTTGTTTCCATGTTTAGTGAACCTTGATATCAGTATTAAAATTACCAAGCTTCATAAAATCGATAGAAGTGAACTTTGATGTGAATTAGTTAAATAATCGATATTCGATTTAATCCTACCACACGTATTTAACTGATCAAAGCAAAAAGTTTATGTTCTTTAGTAACATCAGATCGATAATTGTCGGGTTTTCTAATGCTGACAATATCAACTCACTCTGTAACATGCTAATGGTGGATTAGTGAAACAAATAAGTCAAAAAGACAATGATCTAAATACATTAGCCGTATACAGAGCATTTTAAAGAAACTAAAGTTAATTTTAAATGTTATGAACTAATTTTACATATTTACCTATAACTAGTTATGTACAGGTGATTCTGCTTCGAAGTGTGAAACTCCTTCGTGAGTATGAGTTCCTTCTAGGTAAGCCGATTTAAGGACCTCAAGTGCCGTGTGAAATGTTAAGGGGTACACATCATCGTTCCCCTTTAAATTAATAAAGCCATCTACTCGTATTCTATTACTTACTTACAACATCTATACATATAAACCAAATTGAAGCGTCTGTATGTAACTTCAAGATAATAGTTTTTTACTAAATGCATATAAAAGTATATACGGTACCTAACATCAAAATAGTATTTTTTTAAATCTCCAGCTTTGCTGGACCAATTTTGGCTTATAATAATAACTATATAGCGCGACACGGTAAGGGTAGATTAAACAATCTTAATATATATAAATCTCGTGTCACAATGTTTGTCCTCAATGGACTTCTAAACCACTTAACCGATTATAATAAAATTCGCACACCATGTGCAGTTCGATCTAACTTGAGAGATAGGATAGTTTAAATCTCAAATTATAGTCGCAATTTTAATAATCGCGGGTAACACCGCGGGATTCAGCTAGTTGATAATAAGGAACTTCGACACAAACTTTCGTCCCCTATTGCAAACCCTTTTACCTTTATTTTCGCGATAAAAAGTATCCTATGTCCTTTCCCAAGTTCAGTTCTATCTTCATACCAAATTTCATCAAAATCGGTTCAGTGGTTTAGGCGTGAAAGCGTAACAGACAGACAGAGTTACTTTCGCATTTATAATATTAGAAGGGATAATAAATATTTTGGACATCTTACACACAACATCATCTAGTCCCAAAGTAAGCAGAGCTTGTGTTATGGGTACTAAACAACTGATATAAATACATAAATATACTTTTTTTTTGGAAATACATACATATTATACATAGAAAAACACCCAGACTCCGAAACAAATATTTGTGGATCACACAAATATTTAGTCCGATCCGGGAATCGAACCCGAGACCTCTTGATCAGCAGCCGCATACGCTAACCACTAGACCAACAAGGCAGTCATAAATAAATAAATAAACCATGGCTTATGCGTGTATTTAAGAAATTAAGACAAAGTGCTAATCGTAAAACACTAATATCGGTTTATCCCGCTTTTTCCCAATCTATATTGTCTTACTGTATTGTGGCCTGGGCTAGAGTGGCACTGGATCAACTTATATGTTTAAACTAGAACGTGGTTATGCAAGAGCACTACTAAAAGTCATGTTTTGCAAGCCGCTATGATATAGTGCTGCTGTTTTATGTCAAGAATCCTTAATCCTGACACAAATCTTTTTATTTTTAGAGTAGTGCTACGGCGAAACATATCTTTGCTACGCAGAATAACAGAAACCTCGTAAAACCTCGAGTACACGTTATAGAAATTCATAGAATAGTCCGATATTAATATTGTGTGTGCTGTGCTGTGTGCAATATGACCAACGCCAAACTAATCTGGTTTTGGTCATCCACGCAAGTCCTTTCGACGTCTTTATTTCGTCTGACGTCCTTGTGATCTTTTTCGTTCATCTTCATCATCGCAGCATCATTAATCTTCCAGGCAACCTTAGGATGGATCAAATTGTTACAGAGAGACAGTAACAGTTGAATATGCATTTTTTAAACCTACTATTTGCTTATGAATATAAATAATTATCTACAAGCAATTACAATTTTTACTTACATATAAAATGCATACTTATTGCAATAAATATAGTTACATATATGCATACATGCTATACCAATAAATATACATACATAAATGAATAAACATTAAAAAAGAAAAACAGTTTCGTTACACCAACAAGCGTGACGGACTCAATTTAGGTGAATAAAATTCCTGTACCGTTTTCTTGAATCTATTTAATGTTTGCGCCTGATGTTAAGCGGCACTGCATTCCAAAAGCGCACAGCTTCAACTGTGAAAGACTGGTCATAAAATTTTGTATAAAGCAGTGGCATCTCCAGTTGTAAACAAACGGATGACCGCAAACATTTTCCATGTGTTTCATTAAGGAACTTGAATCGTTCTTTGAAGTAAAAAGGGATTTTGGGATTAAACAAAATGTTGTAAAGAAAAATAAGGATATGCGTATTCCGGCGAGAGCGAATTGGAAGCATTGCAACAATACTACATACCAATTACCTAACATACCTTGTATATATACTACCTAAGTAAAGTATATAATGGACAATAATATTTCATACATTACCTAAACCCTCCAGGCTTTGTATACATTACATAAGAATTGTATAGAATACCTGAATTATACAGATAGCCGGCTACATAGATAAAAATTTAATCAAAGGATCCAAACTTTTAGGGGTTGTTTAAGATCCTATGAACATTAAAACAGAAATCTGCGGGATTGCTACCATGTACCTTTTTGCCATTACCATGTGCAAAAACCGGCGTAATCAACAAACTATAGTTTCGCGATCAGATACTGTTAGTGTTGTGTGTCGAGAACAGTTACGAGTGAGTAGTGAGTTAGGTACCAGTGGTACCGGGAGCGATAGTAAAAGACTGCGAAAGACGGTAGACCGATATGTCTGCCAATAACATCGCACCCGCAAGATCTTCAGTTACTCCTTGATCATGGCGCTTGCAACAGCGCCGAAATATCGGATACTCACCATCAAAAGGTACATGGTAGCAATCCCGCATTTATTTCTGTTTTAACGTTACTGACCATGAAAGTTTAAAACAATATATCCTATGAACACCTTCCAACCTCATCATCAAACCCTAATTACTGTTTAAAACTAAGTGCTAGTCAAGACGAATTAAACGAACTAAAATTCGTTGGGAGTCTTGTAATTTTATTACCACCTCAATACACCACCTTAAAGCTCCATCATCAGACACTACAGATTCCACCAGAATAAACACAGTTACTTACATTACAAGTTGAATAAAAGCTTATAAAATGGTAATTACTTTATAATTAGTGATTTTGCACTTAAAACAAGAAAGTTCTCACGGTGATTAATATAAGCTTAAAACATGTAACCACCGGTTTTATTTTATTAACTAGCCTGTTGATTCTGTCTCCAACCTCTATTTGTTTCGCTCCTTGCATCCAAGGATCACGTCATTGTCGAAAGATAGTATAAACTTATTTTGCCGGTACTGTAACACTTTTACTCGTATTGTAATCGAAAATGTTGAGGTGCACTTAGATTAAAATAACACGCACGAATTGAAAGAGAGTCCCATAGAAGTTACTTTGGTTTTTTATTTCAACAAAACATCCTAATTTAAGTACTGTTATATTACAAATCATCCACACTATGTAAGGAAAACATTCAGTTATTTTACTCCATAATCAAATTGACTAAACGGCCGCAGCACGCAATGAAAAGTGTTCTCAATTTTGGACGGTTTTTCCAGCAGTATTCTCCGAAACCTGTAACATATCTTATTTTTAAGTCCATGTTAAATGAATCATATTGCAAAAATAAAGATAAATAAATTAAAGTATATTAGAAATAGAATATTTCTACTAATAGAATATTTTTATATCATAATTCTTTGTTTTTAAACCTTGCACGAATACTTCCAGCAGAGCTTGTTGTTTATTTAAAAGATGCTTAAAAATTATTTCTCGTAATTTCTTTCAACACTGACATAACAAACTCTTCATAAATTAAGAGGTAGGTTTAAGTCCAGATAGTTCAGATCAAGTCGCTTGTCGATCACCTTGTGTTGCCTTACACATCGAGAAATTCAAAAATGACCCGAGATAGCAGATGGTCGACTAACCTTACGCCCTTTAATTGTGCAATCTTAGGAACCCTGACATTAAAAACGCGATAATAAACATGACGCAGAAGGTCAACATAATAAGTACTCGTAAAAAAAGATGGAATCGAATGAAATATGTATTTATATCAGGTGTCTAGTACCCATAGCACAATCTCTGCTTAGTTTGGGACTAGAAAGCGTTGCGTGTAAGATGGCCGAAATATGTATTAATTATTATTATTACTTTAGAGGTGCTATTACACTATGATATACACTAGATGGTCGCGACAGGCTGCAGGTGGGGGTAATTGCAATGCCTTAGTTACTTAGATGTGAAAAAGTCACGTCTCACTCGACGCTCAGAGCTAACACCGATTGATTGATTCATTGGCAACCCGGTGTACCCATTGTCTGCCTCATACTGCATGAGACTTTAAATTATTTTTGTCATCTACTTAAATATCTATAACAAATCTAATAGTTTCGTCATGTCCGTCCGTCCGTCCTTGACTTACCGTCCAAACGGTAAGTGCTAGAAAGATGAAACTTTGCATGAATACGTGTCGTAATTACTTCGACAAAGTGCTACAATAAAATTATGAAAAATAATTTTATTTGGGGTACCTCCCCTACACGTAAAGGGGGGATGTTTTTTTTTTCTCGCGTCTACCCCATCGTGTGGGGTATCATTAGGTAGGTCTTTTAAAAATAGTAAACGGTTTCCGAGACGATTTTTTGATTTAGGTATCCGTTTGCGAGATATTTCACTTTAAAGGGTACTTTTTTGTAAAACAAGGCGTCCCCCCCCCTCTAAAAGCTAAAGGACTGGCTCAAAAATCTGAATAAATTCGTGATGGTGGTCCATCTAATGAACTTTGAAGGAAAACTATAATAGATTAGATGAGTTTATTAGTTCAGGAGTTATAGAGGCTTAACTGGTAAAATGCGCTCACTTGGAAAACTTCATACAAAATTAACGTATTATTACGTAACATAACAATTATCTATTGGATACGACTTAAGTCCACGTACCATTATGGGTGACTGAGGAACCCTTTCCTGTACGTGGCCTGACACGCACTTGGCCGATATTTTCTATTACAATGTTCTTAAATACTTGAATGATATATTTTATTGCGATGTCTCTTTCAATTTTAATTATAAAACATATTTTTAACTCATGGCTATCTGAGAAAGAGTTAGTTTATTATGCTGTCCAAAAAATAATTTAGTCCACTCACCTAAGGTTACAGAAAAAATAAGTCCGACAGTAAACAAAATAAGCGCGGATCGTACATCAGTAGCTCTAGCTGAAGCAAAGCCAGCTGGCGGCTCACATTGTGGCATATCAGGAACTAACGCTGCTTCTAATCTTGCCAGCGCCCCACCACTGCGTAACTGCAACAGACTGAAATAGACTCTTATTTACCTTCATGCTGTAGCAGGGCCGGATTAGGGGAGGGCACCAGGGCAATAGCCCCGGGCCTCCACAAACGAAGGGCCCCCACAACAGAGACTTTGGAAAAAAAAACAAAATCAGACTTGTAAACAACTATTCCTTTCATGTATTTGCTTCGGGAACTGGATTTCATCGAAATCATCAACGATTTTTCAGCGAAAAAAGCTCGGAAATTTTCGTTCTTAACATTAAAATTTAATTTTATATATAAATAATAGAATAGTCTATACTTGGTTTAACAATAAATTATTAATTGGGAAACTAGATTGATTTTTTTTTTCATTTTATTTAGAATATAATTTGGGACCAAGGGCCTTTACTCCTTTGTTGCCCCGAGTGCTCCACACCTTTAAATCCGGCCCTGTGCTGTAGATATAATACGAAGCTACAACTTATTAAAAGTTATAGCCAAGTTTAGACGCTATTGAAGCAAAATTTAAAATAAAAATGTCTCGTTTCTTTTACAAAGGCATTTTTTATGTGCACCAATTATATTTCCTTTCTCAAAACGAACGTCGATTTAATACGTATACGCGTACGAGCAGAACCCCTCATTAATCATCAACAGCCTTTAGCAGTCCGCAGCTGGACATATGACTCTCCTTAGAAAGGAGGTTTTGGCCTACTATACCACGCTGGCCAGACGAGTTGGCATAGGGTTGGTTTCAAGTTTTCCTTCTCTTTGCATCGATATTGTCTTGCGTAGTTTATCCCTTAGTCGCCTTTTACGGCACCCGCGGGATGAATAGGAGTGGTGACACTGTATTCTTAATCCGTCACCACACGGACAACGATTGTCTCATTAATACTTGTGGTTATTCAAGTATATAAAAATATATTTAAAACTAGTTAAGCCCGCGGTGTTACCTGCAGTTGTTGGGCCTTTTCAAAATAACCGCCGGCAACGCGATCACATCAAGTCTAAATGAAACTAGGCTAATTTAAGTAGACTTATATGTGGCTTAGATCTGCTACAATATTAATAGATATGTTAATAATTTAAGTAATGAATGTTTATGCCATAGTTTTTTAACCGACTTAAAAAAGGAGGAGGTTCTCAATTCGTCGGAATCTTTTTTTTTTTATGTATAATCAGCGATAATTTCATCGTTTATGAACCGATTTCAAAAAATCTTGCATTGGACTGGGCGTAGCTTATAATTGGTCCCATTGTCACCATATTGAGATCTGATGAAGGGATCCCAAGGAAATCGAGGGAACTCCTCAAATATCATAGGCACAATTGTCGCGATTTGGGCACTCGGAATAGTTTTTCTTTGAAGTCGGTTCCTTTTTGTTAAAATTATATAAGTATTAGATAGCCAAGTTATTGAGGAAACCTATAGGCTATGTATCATCACACTATGACCAAAAGGAGCGAAGTATCATTAAAAATGTTGCAAAGACGAAAGGAAATTATTCTTTCTAACTTATTTTATGGGCTTTCCCGAATGTCTTATTTCTTTGTGTAAACGGGTCATGCCAGTCATGTGTAATGGGTCGGTCTGGTATTAATCCTTGAAAACAGGAGTGAGTGGAAAGCGTGTAGGAGGGGTTAGTCTCATTAAAACAATTAACCAAAATAAACAACAATTTGTTGGCCATTGCTGGATATAGGCCTTTCCTCAGAAAGGAGATATTAATTGAATACTTACTAAACAAGAGTAGGTCTGCCATAAGGTGAGTATTTTGGCAAAGGAAACGCGAGATGCGCACGAGTTGAATATATTGGCAGTTCTCTAACCGCACATCGACCTCGAGCTTGACTAAGTAACCTGCACAGAAACAGATTGAAAGAGTTGCTTTTATAATCTAAAACACGAAATTCTTCTTTCTACCCTTATTCCCAATAATATTTGAATATCAGTTTTTCCACGGAGCGACTAACATCGTACCTACGCAACCCTAAGGGAGAACTGAAATTTGAAGGTGGAACTAGTTGTCAGTATATTTGGGGCCACTGACTTCAAAATAACGATTGCCATATATGTTCATGACAACCGGGACCGACGGCTTGAAATCACGTGACCTCTGAATCATGGAAACGCTCATAACATATCATGCCACAAACGGTCAACCATCTAGGTATTGACCGTGCCGTAGTTGCTTACCCTTTGTGTTTGTCTCCAATCACCTGAGGCCACTTGGATATGAACACTACCAGCCACTAATTAATGTAAGTCAATCAATATTATTTCTTTATATCATACTTACTGATGGTAAGCATTATTTAGAAAGTTAGTAGTTAGAAATTGTAAGAGACAAATGAAGAGATACTGATTTATGAGACAACTTTGCCTACTCTAAGAGTTCAGTATCTCCAAAAAAATATCACATTAACACACAGAAAGACACACACACACATACAATTTTTTAATACAAATTTATTATACCTAAGTGTTGATCGTGCTACCCGCTGTCCGGCAAAGAAAGCGTAATCCTGTTGAGCGGCCCGAGTAAGGCCTTCTTCAGCCGAGGAAACCAAATTATCTGCATCCGAATAACCTCGGATGTAAAAAGCATTGAGCTGTACATCTTTAGTGGACTACAACATACAAAAACAAATTAAAGTTAATGGAAAAAAGTTTCATGGGACAATCACAAGTAGGCCTATTAACAGATAGCTTTGCAACCTTGTCAAACTGTATAATCATAGAACGTTAATTCACGCATAAATATTTATAGATATTTTCTACTAATTATATCATACACAAGCTTTACCATAAGATACATTTGATCAGCTCCATTTCTTATATATCCAATCTTGAAGTCAGGTGAGTGTAACACAGCAGCTATTGTATCGACACTAGCTACTCGAACGGAGAGAACTGATGTTATAAAGGCTGCATAAGAATTGTAAGTAACCACAGCAAAGAATAGGCAAACGATGAGTAGGATGCTCGCCGCTGGATTTGATGGTGTCCAAGTTCCACCTAAAATAAATGATATTTATAAAGAAAACGTGTAAAATAAAGTATTAAATATATGCACACATAAATAGTTACGAAGCTGATAGCAAAAACTATCAGTATTACATTTAAGACGTATATTTACTAATAGAAAAAAAGCGGACAAGTGCGAGTCCGACTCACCCATGAAGGGTTCCGTAGCAGCAAGTTATATATAAATAATACTATAATATAAAATACTATACTATACTATAATACTATACTATAATATAAAAGTTCTTGTAGTTCGTTGTAACTTTGATCGATGTTTCAATAATAGTGTATTGATTCAATGTAAGGTAAATTGCGGTTTGCGATTAATGATTGTGTTGTTTTAAATAAAACTACTTACTAGATCTCTTTCAAACCAATTTTCGGTGGAAGTTTGCGTGGTAATGTACATCATATATTTTTTTTGTTTTATCATTCTCTTATTTTAGAAGTTACAGGGGGGGACACATTTTACCACTTTGGAAGTGCCTCTCGCACAAACTCTTGAAAATATTAATGCGGTTCACAGAATACATCTTCTGTCCAAGTTACAACAGTATAGTTCTTATATTTTCGGAAAAAAGTGGCTGTGACATACGGACGGACAGACAGACAGACATGACGAATCAATAAGAGTTCCTTTTTTTGCCATTCGGCTACGGAACCCTAAAAAATAGGTTCGGCCAGTTTTATGTACATTACAAGTTGAAATATATGTACAATAAATACATGCAACCAGACATGCTCAACATTTAAATCTAATAATCGGCACTTGCGAGAACTGCGCTGACATTCGCCATGAAGATTTGCCAGAGATACGCAACACTTTTATTACTTAAGTCTCAAAGTTCATGTCTGCACGTAATGGAAGACGTGATTAATAGCTACATGAAATTAAATACTGACCAAAACATAAAACTAAAAAGAGGGATTACATTTAATTTAGTGTACTTGATGTACAGGGAACTGACACTAACTTTATTCAGTGCTATTAAGAAGATATTAATTAGGTCACGTATGTTATCTTTAAGCTGTAACTTTTAATTTGCACAGAAAGAGAAATGTATCACAGTCCGTCTTAGAGCGTTGACTTCGCAGCTTATACAGGTTAATTTCATTCATCCTTAGATATTCTGACAGACAGACAGTCTACAACCAAATTCGTTCTGTCATTCGGATTAGCGAAGAGACAGCACAGGATCAAGAGCTATGAGCTGAGTAAGATCCGAAACACTCGCCAAAAATGTGGTTCGGATTCTCTAGGAATAAGTTAAGAGAGGTTTCGAAATGGCTCTTGGGCAGCTGAAAAATGGAAAAGACCGAAGAATATAATCAAACCTTAATAATGAGTCCAGCATTTATGGACTATGCGAAGGCCTTTGACTCGATCGAAATATGTTCTGTTCTGGATGCAAGCAAGTGATGAGATATCTCCAAGTACGGAACCAGCAAACAAGGCACATACCATTGCATCGAAGAGTGAGAGAGACTGAGTGAGAGAGACAAAAGGACGTTGTTTCATATGTTATTGTACGGTGCAACCGTACATTGCGAAATTATAAACATCGCATCAGCAAATGCCTCAATATTTAGAATTAAAATCTATTTAAAAGTTACTCGTAGTTCCCTATCGGTCATTGAATGCACCTTGTGTTCTCATTATCAATATAATTTAACAGAGACTAACTCCTGAGACAAGACCCGAGCTCATCAATTGGACATTTTGGGTTGTTGATGATGATAATTATCGTAATAAACCATTTAGCACTTAAAGTCATGTATCATTTTAACATATGATGTCATATTAGTGAAAGTTGTGTGTTAACATACCACATAAATCCAATGAAGGAATTAAAGTCACCACAGACAGAGACCTGAAATGGCTGAAACAAGCTGAAATGACGGTAGGCTGGCCATATTAGCTGCAGAACCGATAACTGTTGCGGTAAACGGGTTCTTGAGTGGTGACCGTCTCTCGGCAAACGTAAGGACGTCCACAGGCCAGGTGGAGTGATGATTAGCCCAAGACTGGATGCAAGTAGCCGAGGATCGAACTTAGCGGCGTGCAATTGGAAAGGCTTATATCCAGCAGTAGACTGTAGACTATGAAAGGCTGATGATGAACCCCGATAATCTAAAAGACTAGGATTTATCTAGTCTGAGCATAAAATCACCACAGTGTACATGTAATCATCGTATGTATCGCGAATTGTTATATTTGATAATTATTCTCGATAATAACATTTTTTCTTTCCTATCTTCCTAGTCTCTTTAGGATTCCATATTTCAAAAGGAAAAAACTAAACCCTTAAGAGATTACTACTTGAGAGTATCTGTCTGTCTGTTATGTTAAGGTATCGAGCTGAAACCGTTTACTCAGGTATAGGGTTCTCTGAAGTTGTGAAAAATTCAAGCCTCTAGAAAAATTCAGTATAAAACGCATATTATTGTATTCATTTGGTAAGTAAGATTATTGAAGATCACAAATACAAGGCAAATCTCAAAACTATACATTTGTAATAAAATCTTGAAAAATAAGGGGTCTTCATTTTTCTAAGGAGTCGAAATTTCAAATTGAAGCTACAAGTTTAAATTTGGTATCATATGATAGGGCTTGATGTGTACATTGCAAAATCTATTTTATTTATTTTTACGACGTGTTATTTTTAATTTGTGCCGAAAAACATAAAAAATCCCCTTCCCTCCTTGTCCCCAAAATCTGTTAAATGAAAAATCTAAAATAATTGTCATAACCTTAAATCTAGAAAAAATTTAAGATAAATAAATAAATAATACTTACGGAACCCTCGGTGGGTGAGTCCGACTCGCACTTGTCCGGTGTTTTTTTTATTACAAAATCGCGAAAGACGCAGCTGAGAGAAGCTAGTCAAACAAAAATTGCCTACCGACCTGGTTAATCTGCCACTACCTTTAATAACTTTAATTGGCCAACTAACTAAGATCCACTTTCAAATTAGACTTACTATCAATTTATATGAGTTCAAAAAAATTATTTACAAGACCAAGTCACATCTAAAAGCAATAAAAGTAATCACACATAATTCACGCTAATGTTTTGGAAGTGAAAGGTACTTTTGGTTGCAACATCTACATAAGGTCAAATGCTGCCTTGTTATCAGTTCAAAAGATGAATACAAAATGTTAGGTAATCAAAAATCAACAAAATGAAAAGGTCAAAATACTACAGTTAAATGTTAATTCAATTTTTAGATTTGGGTTCGTTTTAGGGTCCCGTAGTTCAGGATTCGGAACCCTTATGGTTTCGTCATTTACGTCCGTCCGTCCTCAGCTCACCGTCTGGTCGGTTGTGTGTGTTAATGGTTAGTGCTAGAAAGATGAAACTTTGCATGGGTATGTGTTTTTATTACGTCGACAAAGTGCTATAATAAAATTATGAAAAATAGTTTTACTTGGGGTACCTCCCTACACGTGAAGTGGGGATGTTTTTCTCATCTATCCCATCGTTTGGGGTATCATTAAATAGGTCTTCTGAAAACATTCAGATATTGTTGAGACGATTTTTTGATTTAGGCATCTGTTTGCAAGTTTTTTAACTTTAAAGCGTATTTTTTTGTAAAAACAAGACCTCCCTCCTCCCTCCAAAAGTTAAATTGCTGGCTCAAAAAATCAGAAAAAATTCATGAAACAACAAAAATAGAGAAATAGTAAGTTCCTAAACATGACAATTATCTATTGGGCACGATTTGAAATACACGTGCCATTGTGAATGACTACAGAACCCTATTCTATGCGTGACCTGGCACGCACTTGACTCGATTTTCTAGTTTCTGTGTTTGTTCAAATACTATCAATACAAACCAAAATATTCTTATTTATTTAAAAATGTTAGTAAATGATTTTTAACTGCACTGAATATATGCCCTACACTATTACGACATACAAGGCATGTGCAGTCTTGATTATTTGCTTTAAACTGTTAAGTTAGTTCATAGTGAGAGGCGATTGTTTTGGTGCCTAAAAAACCTATAATGTGTTTGTGTGAAAATTTCTCCTCACAAAAATTACAGATTGTTTTGAATCGAAAAAAGTCCCAATGTCTACTCCCATCTGGTCTGTGTTGTTCTATGGGGCACAAATGCGGAGCTACGGCTGGCTATAATGTACTCTTAGGCAACTATCTACTGCTCAGTCCAACAACCTAGCCAAGTTGCAAACGTTTTTCGTTTTCTATTCTATTCTCTTATTTTAATGGCTAATTGTTTTGATCGCTTGATTGAGTGACATAAGTCAATGAAACAATAGAATAGAGAAATAGAATAGAAAACGAAAAACATTTGAAACTTGGGGGGCAGGTGTTGTTGCTTATTTTTTATACGTATGTACATGCCGAAATGGATATAATAGCCAGTCTGGCGAAACTCCTATACAAAAGAAATTATATATGAAACGGGAGTCCTTTTTAATGGCGGCTATAACCCGGTAAAATTACGAAGAACACGGAGAACTCTGGGACCATATCGGGCTACGATTCTTCTACACATAGATGGATTATATGGACCGCCATTTTGACTGTCATTAATGTCACTAGCAAATAAAAGTACTCTGTGTAGTCTGTGTTAAGCGTTTGATGGTTAGTTTGTTATGATTTTCTAAATCTATATTTTCGTGTATAAATTGCAACAAAGTGTATATATAATCATTTATTTGGACGAAATTTGTTGTCTGTTTGTCGTCAATTGTTTCTAATCAACAAAATTAAAGAAATAACGTGTAAAATTTGTGGTTTCAAAACATGCCGGGTTGATGTGAACAAACGTCTTTTTATGGCTAGATTTCCATTGGATGAAGAACGGTAAGCATAATTAGATAAATTATTTTTTATAGAAGTCAATTCTAGTACAATTCCTAAAGGTTTAGTACATTTTAACCCAATCAATTTAACTTTAACAATACATTGCATAGTGAGAACCCATCAATCGGATTTATCGATATCGATGTTTATTTATAGAAATTACTGGACAAAGTTATGTTTAGTAGTGGAAATCTACAGTCTACGCTGATGATGATAATGATTTAAGGAAGTAAAATCAATAGTTTTTTCAATCAATTGATTTTGTCATTGTAAATTTAATACACATTTTATTTGAGTACCTATATAAGTACTTAATAACTTACGTTTTACACCGATTTTCTTCATGTTTCAGCACCATTAGTGTCACCAAGTAAACATCAAGACAGACAAGCTGTCCCAGTGACACCTCGGAAGCGAAAGTTAATGAGATGGATAACATAACATCACCTATCTTGAAAAGTTTGATAGAATCATCTATGGCTAACCAAAGTCGCAAACCTAAAGGCAAATTGTTGGACTAAATTAAATAAAACCGTAGTCTTAGATATTTACAAAAAGTCGCCTAAAGCGTATAGATATTTGTCCCAACTTTTACCTATTAAAAATATTATTGACGTGTATTTGTAAAACCTATCTCTAAAATTAAAATTAACAATAGTATTGGTAATTGTCTAATTCCTTGCAAATAAATATGTTTAAATATTCTTTTATTTATTTCCTGAAAGCCCAAAATTTTGCAATCGATATCGATAAGTTTTCGCTATTCACTACCACACCACTAATGACATTATGGACATTGTGTTGGCAGCATTGTATCACGCCT
Source organism: Phragmatobia fuliginosa (assembly GCA_932526445.1). Lineage (NCBI taxonomy): Eukaryota > Metazoa > Arthropoda > Insecta > Lepidoptera > Erebidae > Phragmatobia > Phragmatobia fuliginosa. Next base: position 3,675,718 of record OW052064.1, on the reverse strand, counting down.
TAGTTCCGTAAGGTTGGTATTGGACGAGGACTCCCGTTTCATACATCGTTTATTTCTATGGCACTCCCGCCTCTTATACGTAGTGTTACATACTCTTTGATAATAGCACATTGTTCACCGAGGAAGGAAAGGGACCGATTACTAGCGAAGGAACAGTTTGTGACCCGAAGGCGCAGCCTAGGGCCACAATACTCCCGAGGTAGGAATGTGACTTTCACCTGAGTGCTACACAGTGCTTTATACTATACCTGTGAGGAACATTTAAAGTATTTATAAAATAAAATCAAAACGTAAGACATGTATGTAATGGAATGACATGCGTGGAATTGCTTAAACATATATATGGCGCCTGGGAGGATTCACAGGATGCGTTTGGTATTTTCTGTGACTTGTCTAAGGCTTTCGATTGTGTCCATCATCCTACACTCATCAGGAAGCTACAACACTACGGAATAAGAAATAATGCTCTAAATATTCTAACGTCGTATTTGAATAAAAGAGTTCAAAAAGTTGATATTAATGGCAAAACATCTTCAGGATCCCAGGTAACAATGGGCGTCCCACAGGGTTCTATTCTAGGTCCATTTCTGTTTCTCATATACATAAACGATCTAGCATATTATGTTAGTGACAATCATGAGATTGTACTGTTCGCGGATGACACATCCTTAATTTTTAAAGTTAGGCGCCAACTTGACAGTTTTAATGAAGTCAACAGTGCACTCTCGAAAGTGGTACATTGGTTTAATACAAATAACCTTCTCCTTAATGAGAAGAAGACCAAATTTATTAAATTCTCTACACCAAACGTTCGACATGTCACAACCAATGTTCGATTAAATGGACTGGAGTTGGATCCTGTGGAATCTACTGTATTTTTAGGTATAACTATTGACGCTAAGTTACAATGGGGTCCCCAAATAGAAAAACTATCCGGTAGGCTAAGCTCAGCGGCTTTTGCTGTAAAAAAGATTCGACATTTAACTGATGTTGATACAGCTAGAATAGTTTACTTCAGTTACTTTCATAGCATAATGACTTATGGTATCCCACTCTGGGGTAACTGTGGAGATATTAATGCCATATTTGTCTTACAAAAACGTGCCGTACGAGCCATTTATAAATTAGGCCCTCGAGTTTCTCTCCGCTCCAAATTTAAAGAGATAAATATTCTGACTGTATCTTCACAATATATATACGAAAATTTAATTTATGTTCAAAGAAATTTAGCAAAGTTTCCTAAACTCAGTGATGTTCATTCGGTAAATACCAGAAACAAACATAATCTTTGTGTTCACGTCACTCGTCTCCACAGAGAAGGCAACTCGTTCATGGGACAATGTATACGCTTCTACAACAAACTCCCTATTGCTATTAGAAATTTGCCATTACGGAAATTTAAGAATACCATTAAATCTAAGTTATCCGCAAAGGGGTATTATACCATAGCAGAATATATTGATGATCAAACCGCCTGGGATTGAGCTGCCCATTCTGCACATGCTGTTTATTTTGAATGTTTAAATTTATGTTGATGTGACGATAATTTATAGTTAAATTTACATTACATATTTAAAAAAAATTTATTTTAATTTGTTGCTATTGTTGACATTTTTTAAATTATTATAGTTGTGACATAATTGTAATTATCGCTTTTATATATGTCTTTTAAATTTAAGAATATTGTCTGGACTTTAAAAGAGACTGTGATCCCTGAGTTTGTTTCGTCCTTTCTTCTCAGGGCTAGTCCAGTTAGGAAAGGCCGAACTCATCTGCTCAAAAAAAGTTTTACTTGCAAAAGTGTTCATGTAACCTAATTGCAGAATAAATGATTTGATTTGATTTGATTTGAATGTTAGACACAATTTAGCTTAGAATTTGACATAATATTTATAAATATTTCGCGCTTCTTTTGTTTTTTTTTATTCTTCACAAAAGTATGTCAGTGGCACGGAGATTCCATATTTAAATTATATGAAAACTCTTTGGGCAGGCGCGCGCCATAGATAAGATAACACATGAGAAATGAAAATTCATACAACTTTCTCTCCCGCTAAAACACGTTAGAAATGGATTTTCATACATTTTTTCCTCCCGCTTATTCAGGTCAAGGAAAAGACTAACGTTCTCTTTTCATTTTAAGGGAATATTGACTACTGTTCCGATCAGGCGTAGTATAAAAATAATATGCTACATACCTTGTTGACAAAGTATTCCGGTTGACCATATCAATGCCTCGGTGTAATCTATTCTTCTTCCAGTACCCCTTAATTGCGAAGTTATTCTACTGATGACAACGATAGAAACGGCAGCCAAAAGAGCCACAGCCACTACACACGCTACCAGACGAAAGCTAAATGGAGCCAGGAATATATCACGAACAGTGGATGTTTCTTGTTGGCGAATGTATATATTGCACCTAAAACAAATCCTTAGATAAATGTAAAGTCTAAATTGTTAAAAGTACTAATAAATATACTCTTTTACAACAGACTACAACATCTAATGATTGACATATTAGGACATTCGAAAAGACAATATAACTCCTCTTAAACCAGCAACTGTAATCGATCCTAAAAAGGACTATCAGGGTATTTGTAAATCCTCGCATTAGAAGATTAGAGAACTAGTCTTAGATAAATCATTAAGGTATTATCTGTTATAAGTCAATGTTTGTTTAGTTGCAGCTAATATAAAAGTACCACTAACTAACATTCATTTTTCTCGAGCACTAGTACTCTTTTATTTCCTTCATTTTCCTGCTCGGCTTCACTGCCTCAGTGGCGCAGTGGCAGCGTATGCAACTGCTGTGCTTGAGGTCGCGGGTTCGATTCCTGTGTCGGACCAAGTGTTTGTGTGATCCGCAAATATTTGTTTCGGAGTTTGGGTATTTTCTATGTATAGTATGTTTGTATTTACAAAAAATATCTATGTCTACATATTTATATCAGTTGACTAGTACCCATAATATAAGCTCTGCGTAGTTTGTAAGATGTCCGTAATATTTATTTTAATTTTATATTATATTATTTATATATCTGAGGTCCTAATCTAGTAAAAACTAAAAAATAATGTACAGGTAATCGCAAAACAGTGTACTGTGTATCATCATCATCATCAACAGCCTATAACAGTCCACTGCTAGACATAGGCCTCTCCTTTGAAAGGAGGTTTTGGCCTACTATACCACGCTGGCCAGACGGCTTGGTAAAGGGTTTGTTTCAAGTTTTCCTTCTCTTGGCAGTGATGTTAGCTGCTTATTTTGTACCTTTAGTCGCCTCTTACGACACCCACGGAATGAATAGGGGTGGCGACACTTTGTATTCTTAATCCGTCACCACACGGATTTATTGTGTATACCATTGTATTAATTAAGAAAACATTGTTTTGCTCTCGAACCTTTTCCCAAACCAGGCCGGGCTTAGATTTCAATGTATTAATTAACCCTTCTCATATTAAGACCCTCACAATGTGCTATGAATGTTCGACCATCCATTGCTTAACATAGCAATGTGTTAACCTACGCGGTTACCACTTATTGAGTTAGCCGTGAGCCTCCACTATTGCACCATACATTTCAAGTCTGACTTTTTAAATACAAAAACTTACTAAAAAGTATTTGACAGGCTACAGACCTGTGTCCATGTGACGTCATAAATTTCGTTCTATCGTCTCTTACTAGCAGCGTTCCCTAAGTATTTAAACTAAACTTGGGTAGTTCAAAACGTTGTAATTTATCCTCGGTAACTTAAGCATATTGAAAGTAACTACGTTATAGTATGTTACATTAGCAAATAACATAATTGTATGAGTAGGTATATAGCATAGACATTGACACGATTAATATTTTTGCTACGCATTCAAAGTTCAAGTGAAGGTCAAAAAGCTCTAAATAGTTACCGATCCAGTTTGTGCCTGTCAGGTCAAGTTTAGTCAAGTACGCTCATATAATTTTGAATATAGTTGCAAAATTTGACATACACTTAGACGTTTATTAGTTACCCTTTTTATTTCAGTCATATTTTTTTAAATTTTAACTATACTTGTTAACCTCCCGGGCCTTAGGCGATTCAAACACTGCACCGCGCTCCGTCGCGTAGCGCGGAGTGGCAGATTTTAATATTGTATGCAATTACATCGATTAGTATAGAAAACACGCCAGGTCCAACACACTGAACACGCGCTACGACGCGTGAGCGCGTGCGGCTAGCAGATTCGGGATTGGCTGCAATGGCTGCCCCGCGCCGACGTGCGTGTTCGCGTCGCCAGTGTGTGAATCGCCTTAATAAGACCTGTAGAGACACGTCACAGTTTTGAGTCTACAGAACTATGTCAGGGTAAATAGACTGTGGATAGTACCTACTATTAAATAGTCACCACTAATTCTAGTCGTAATTCGACAAATTAAAGAGTCACGTATGTTGCGTATGTGCCTCTGCTGCCTCGTTGGTCTAGTGGTTAGCGTATGGGTCTGCTAATCAAGAGGTCTCGGGTTCAAATCCCGGGTCGAGCCAAGAAGTATTTTTGGGTTTATCTTAGGACATTTCCAATAGCAGCCCGGAGTTTGGAAGTTTGGCGATGATTTATGCCCGTGTCTTGGAGAGCACGTAAAGCCGTCGGTCCCGGTTGTCATGAACATCTAGGGCAATCGTCATTGGGAAGTCAGTGGCTTCAAATTTACTGACAACTAGTTCAACAGTTTTGCGGAAGTCCGATGCCAGTCGCTCCGTGGAAAAACTGATATTCAGGTACAACTAGAGATGGGTTTCTGCCCGGGTGGATTGGGCACATTGAATAAGCGCCCGATAAATGCCCGTAAATGCCGAATAAATGCCCTTTACCTGGGCAAAAACTTCAATTTACATTTTATTAATTTAAATTGTGTGTAAATATATGTGTATGCAGCAAGGACTAATTAACAAAAAAATATGATATATTCCTGGATATAAATATGTTACTATTTTAGTTTTTTCTTTAAATCTATGGTCATCGGCGTATAAAAATAACCAAACTGAGTATTATAATGATAGCAGTTCTTTATATGTTATACTTAGTTAGTAATCTGTGACATAAACACAGTATTTTTGTTTCGATAACAATAGTCGATAGTATAAGTATATACCTATTACATGTAAAACTGACATAATAGACCAGGGTAGAAGCGTCTTAAAATAATAAAAAGTGAACATAAATTGTACTAGGATGAAAGTGATAAAACCCATTGGAAAAGGAGGTAAATATTATAAAAATGGAAGGAAAAATAATTAACGGGCGATCTGAGGTCGGGAAGGGGTAGGGGGGAGGTTTTCAGGGTAAAAACGGTTTATGTCGATTTCCGGCTAAACTACAAATCCTATGAAAAAAAATTAAAGGCAAAGTTGTAGGTAATAAAAAGATCTACAACTTTTGTATTTGCACTTTTTTCACATAACCCCAAATTTTAAGTGAAATATTCAAAAAACTAGCAGATTCTTCTATGCGCATCGGCCTACGGATGAACTTGGATAAAACCAAGGTCATGTTCAATCAACATGTACTACCGGAACCGATTGCAATACACGGTACCGCTCTCGAGGTTGTTCAAAAATATGTCTACCTTGGGCAGACATTGCAGTTGGGTAGGAATAACCTCGAGGACGAGGTGAATAGAAGAATTCAGCTGGGTTGGGCGGCATTTGGAAAGTTACGTCGAGTCTTCTCATCGTCGATCCCACAGTGCCTAAAAACGAAATTTTTTAACCAGTGCGTCCTACCTGTCATGACATACGGAGCCGAAACGTGGACACTTACGGTGCGGTTGGTCCACAAGCTCAAAGTTGCTCAGCGTGCAATGGAAAGGGCTATGCTCGGCGTTTCTCTGAGGGATCGTATCAGGAATGAAGTTATCCGTCAGAGAACTAAAGTCATCGACATAGCCCACCGGATTAGCAAGCTGAAGTGGCAGTGGGCTGGCCATATTAGCCGCAGAACTGATGACCGTTGGGGTAGAAGAGTTCTGGAGTGGAGACCGCGTCTCGGCAAACGTAGTGTAGGACGCCCACAGGCCAGGTGGAGTGATGATTTGCGCAAGATGGCTGGCAGGAGCTGGATGCGAGAAGCACAAAATCGATCAAAGTGGTGTGCAATGGGAGAGGCCTATGTCCAGCAGTGGACTGAGATAGGCTGATGATGATGATGAAGCGTCTTAAAATAATAAAAAGTGAACATAAATTGTAGTAGAATGAAAGTGATGAAACCCATTGGAAAAGGATTGGTAAATTATTTTTCCTTCCATTTTTATAATATTCACCATATTATAAAAATGGAAGGAAAAATAATTTACAGGCGATCTGAGGTCGGGAAGGGGTAGGGGGGAGGTTTTCAGGGTAAAAACGGTTTATGTCGATTTCCGGCAACACTACAAATCCTATGAAAAAAAATTAAAAGCAAAGTTGTAGGTAATAAAAAGATCTACAACTTTTGTATTTGCACTTTTTTCACATAACCTCAAATTTTATATGAAATATTCAAAAAACCAAGTTTTTGGTTTTTTCTTTTTATCTTTTACAAATAAAATTATTTTTTCAAAAAATTTTGTGAAAATTTACCTTTCTATGTCTTGAATACACCGTAATTTATTTGATTTGAAATATCTATTTTTCACCTCATTTTGACTTAATACCGAAAAAAAACTTGGTTTAGGAAAGACCTGTGCCGAGCGGTTAAAAACTGGAACTCGCTACCATCCCACGTCTTTCCTTCCCATTATGAACCCGGGTCCTTTAAGAGGGGTGTGAAAAAGCATCTCACAAAGCCGCTATAGTTTGGGTCAGCGTCGCCATACTTCCTCCATCGCAGGCAGTGTGGTGGCCCCCTCTCATGCTTATCATCAGGCAGAGTGGAGTCACAATGGTAGGCATCAAATAAAAAATGTTGTAAATTAAGACTTGATCTTCCTCAACCTACCATTATTCAACTTGAACGAGTCGGATTCAGATTTTGATGATTTTTCGATGATGTTGATGATGATAAGAGTCAAATTAATACGTCTCATGATGCTCAACCATCAAAATCAACCAGTCGAACCGAATTTTTTGATGTAACGTCTAACATCGACTTAAATGACGATGATAATGAAATTAAAGATTTATTATTATTCTCTTTAATGACACTTGATATGTATACTGTTAAGGACTGATGGTAGTCTCCAAAAATGTATGTTTCATTAAGCGCATGACTCTCGGTCGCGTATTACCAGATTCATAGGCAATTAATTTGGCGATGAGTGTCCTGGACTCAGCAATACGTTTTATTCTACACTGCCAAGCTGCCACTTATTATTATTATTATTGTTCTCTTTGTTAAAATCAAAATACTTATTCATTACATTTTTAAATATATAAATCTAAAAAATACATTTAAAAATATAAAAAATAACATCGAATGAAAAATTTAAAAATGTTATTATTATTAATTTATTATACATATTTAAAAGAGTTATATTTGTTAATTTTTTACGAATTTTCGACAAAACTTCGGAAGTGTCTCTCTCGGAGACTATTTAGTTTAGAAAAAAATTATGTTAGAAACCTCAATATCAGTTTTGAAGACCTATCCATAGATGACACGTATGGGTTTGATGAATGTTTTTGTTTTAGTTTTATTCCAAGTAGGTATTTGGGGAACCCCCAAAATTTATTGCTTTTTTTTTTTGTTAATTCGTTTGACAGAATACATCTACGTACCAAGTTTCAACAGTATAGATCTTATAGTTTCGGAAAAAAGTGACATACGGACGGACAGACAGACATGACCAATCTATAAGGGTTCCGTTTTTAGCCATTTGGCTACGGAACCCTAAAAATGCAGTAAAGTAATGCCAGAATAATCAATTACGTCAGAATTTAAACCTTACTCTCCACAAATAACGCTGATTTAAATATAATGGAATTAAAATAAATGGCGACTCGGAAAACGAAGCGACAAAAACAAAGTGAACACAATGTCCTTTTTTTATGAATATTTACGAATTCTTTGAAATGCAAGAAGCAAAGTATGCTAATCAGGCAAGTAAAAATTCATTAAGGCAAGCTTTCGCCTATAATATACTTATTTACGGAATTTTGGCTAGTTTAGACCAAATAGTACTTTTTGATATCAGTGTTTGAAACTAATGGAGCATAGCTGAGTAAATATATTACTACAATTTAATTATGAATGTGAGACTTTGTATAAATCTTTGTTACCTAATGACTAAACGAATCTACATAAAAACCACGTTTTTTCTTTTTTTTATATTGGCTGCCAAAATGACTCTGCCCTGCCTGATGGAAAGCATGAAAAGAATCCAGGAGTTTTGGCCACCAGCCTCACTGCCATATCGGACAATGCGGCCTAGTAAGATGCTTTTTCACGCCCCGCTTGTAGGACCCGTAGTCATAGAAGGAAGGAAACATGTGCGCTGGTAAAGACTTCCAGGTTTTAACTGCTCGGCACAGAAAGTAAGAGCCTATTATTTATAATAACCTGAAAGAGTACACTAAACCCTAAAAAAATATTGAGTAATAGTCCGAGTGAAAGTCATTAATATGTTGTCGATCATGAAAGCCTCTATTCAGAGATATAGAGGTACTTTTATAAAAACATGTACTTACATAGTTTCGGCTATCGGAAATATAAAATCCATATCTTGTCGTCTAGCAACATGTACTGTTACAGGTTCAAGTGCCATATCAACCGAATGATCCATCAGTGCTCCCAAAAGGCCTGTCCATGTTCCTTCATAAGTTCGAAACCCTAACTTCCCGTAGTACCGGATCAAAGTCCTAATAACATAATGATTTCAAATTAACAAGTGATTAAACAGAAGATTGGGAACAGGTGATTTAATGATTCTCTCATTATTGAGAAAGGCTTAAACGGTAATAAAATTGCACACTAAGATCGCTAATTATAGTACATTACTAAACTACTACAGCTACCTACTTTAACACAAAGGCATTCTATTAAAACACAAAAGCACATCTCTAGGATAATGCAAAAGTAATTACCTAGAACGGTATATAATCCCAGACCAAGTTAGTGTAATACTTACGTCGTATTTAAACGTATAGTTAAAAAGTTAAGAATATCATCTAGCATTGGCCCCGATGTAGGGCCGTCATCATCCTGACTTAAGCTTCCATCGTCAGTAGTATTGCGTCTTCCTATTATTAGCTTCTCGCCTAAAAAATTACGTGCTTCTACGGGATAAGGGGCATCCACCAGTGACATAGAGTCCCGGGAAGTCCAATAACCTACAAAAATGGTCATAATAAGAACAAACATTATCTTTAACTTCGTCAAGATTCTAATCAAGAAGTAACTGTGCTATCAAAAATCAATGGATCTTTAACCTCAAAAAATGGCGGTTTCGTGAATATAATGTAACGACGTATGGTCATAAACAGCAAATCTTATAAAAGCGACTAAAATCAGGCTAATACGAACTCTCATATTTCTCATTTTTCCTATTATTATTATTATATTAACGTGGACAGTGCATGACTTGAAAAGTAAGAAGATGGATGCTCTGGAAATTTGGTGCTGTAGTAAAATACTTGAGATATTTTGAACGGATTCATATACCAACGTGTCAAAGCTTCAAGAACCTGGCATTACACAATGCTTCGCAACAACAGTAAAGTCACGCATACTTCACCACTTTCCACGTCCCTATACTGGATCGCAACTCTATAGACCTGCTGGTAGTGCAGGCAAATATACAATGAAATAGATACCAAGGCAAGGCACTCATACGCTGGATAGATTAGAGAGTATAGAGCTGCACAGATGTGCAGTTCCATAAATAATATGCAAACCGTACAATTAATTATATTGTAAACTTCTGCCTAAATATTAGCCTAATATTTTTTGCATTTACCTACCTCATAGTTTATACTGGAAGGAAAGACCAAATTGTCTAAATTTGGACTTGATTTGCCAAAGAAAACTATATTTTTTATAAATTGGACAGTTAGACAACACGCTTTACATGCAGCTTTATATTTACTCAATACTAAAAGTTAGGTAATATTTTTGTTTCTCTGATCCTCTGAAGGACAATCTTAATAATTCAGGTATTGACTACTCACCTAAATAACTCGCATACAATGTGGAATTCTTACGAACTTTAAAGTATTGAATTACGTTGACAATTATTCCAAGCGTTGAATTAGTTTTTTTCAGTACTCCCATTTTTCTTAAGCTGTAGTTTATTGAAAATCTACTTATGTTTATCATGTTAAATTTTCTGGAATAATTGTAGCTGGTTACACCGGAATTATAAAGCTGTATTATATTTCTGTTCCTTTTATAGGTCTTATGCCTTGTCAAATTCCTGAATCTGTCTGAAGTGCGGTAGTAGTTCGATTCATAGTCTGATTTAAGTTTCCACTTAGAGTGAATACTTTGCATAGGGTCATAGTAGCCGTTGCGTCGTCGTTTGTTATTAAAACGGTGGTTATTTTCAAAAAAAAAGTTGTCATCACAAAGACTAAGAGATTCCCTTTCGTGTGAATATTTACTGAACGTATACGCAACAATGATATTCTGATCGAAGCGAATTGGAGTGACATTAAGAACTTCATTGATGAATCCAAAATCTTGATTAGATCTCGACGTTATTAACCATTCGAAGGATGATGTATCCATTTGTACTTCATTTAACTAATCAAAAATTATTGAGTTAGTGGAATAATCTGGCTAAAGAATAATTAACATATTAAATATGCAACAATGTAGACGAACATAGACATTTAAAATATTAATTCGATTAAACAATTAGAAATATTTAATGTTAATAACAGGCAACAAGTATAGTATTATTAATGATTTTGATTGTATGGGCAAAAGTCCCAATGAAAAATTTCATTAAACATACAATGAAAGATTTGCCCTTTTACTCTAAATGTTTAACATCATTAATAACATTAATATAAATAAATATATGTTCTTACTTTCTTTAACAGATCTGTAAGATTTGCTGTTTTATTTTTATTAAGATGTGGAGTAATAATAATTACACCCAAATGTTTGTGTAGTCGAACATTTGCCCTTGAGTTGTATGACGAAGCCACGCCATTTACGCTTAGGCATTTCATCAAACGAAGAATAGCCCATTGACAACCTGCAAGAAACATTTTATATTATAAGAAACGATAATGAGTTGTAGTTACATATACACGCATATATACCGTCCCAAATTAAAATCATTTTTTTTAAATGACAACTCCCACACTCGCAATATTCTTGTGTTACGGGGGACTCAACAAATATCCAAATTGTTACAAAGTACACTCAGGCTCAGAAAAGCATTTTATGGATCACACAAAATGTTATCCCAATTGAAATTTGAACCAACAACACTCAAGCAGTTAAAAGCAGCGAGGTGGCCGCTTACGTCACTGCGCTATTCATGCAGTCAATTTAAAAATTAATTAAGTCGGTTTTTTAATGCGTAAAAGAGACGCTGACACTGACGCTTTGACCGTAAGGGCTGGTAAGCTTTTCATCTATTTTGATTTGCAAAGGCTTACAGCCATGCATTATTCGATACTAGAAAACAGAAAAGTTGTTTGCTGCAGGAGACCGCGGTAAATTCGCAAGATTGTTTCAACAGAACCCATAAGAATTAGGGAAAATACCGTCTAATATAAAACATCTGGAATGATATTATAACATCCATCTTACGAGTACATATGGTATGGAGTGAGCACATCCTCTGCCTGCCCTTATCCCAATTTTATTGGGGGTCGGTAGTATATTTTATCCTTCCATTCTACTCTATCACTCGTCATTTCACTGTAAACTCTCTTCCTATCCATATCTTCTTGCACACAATCGTTTTCTTTGGTCGACCCCTCACCATGTAACCTTCAATTTCCATACCCAACATTTTCTCTGCCACATTTTCCTCATCCCTCCGCATAACCTGTCCATGGTATGGAGTGAGCACGTCACCCTTAAATTGTCAATCAGGCAACAACAATCGGGATATCTATACCTACATGTGATTCTTAACATTTAAATAAGTCAGAACAATATAAAAATGCTAAATGTGATCGGTGAAAGTACGTGACGAAGGTTTATGTTGTACAGATGCTGAATACATCTCAGACACGTAGAATAAACAAACGTGATCGGGCGGCGCGGACGTCCACGGGTATCTCACACCACACAGATTTAATACGCCTGTGAATTGACTTGTGATCGATGGTATATTCTGTGAATTCTTAAGTGCCTCTTTTTGCATTTGATCTCCTAGAAAAGTAAGTGCATTGTTTTTTTTTTTAATAGCAGTATCTTTTATTTTATAAATAGAAATGTAAAAATCAAAAATAACTAAAATGTTAGTGTTACATTTTTAAATAAACCGCTTAATGATTTATAGTGATGGGTTACGTTTGATTGAAATCACAGTGTTTCATAATAACATTTGATTTAGAAAAGTTTTTGCCTGTAGATTTTTTTTTTAATTTCTCGTATTCTCATTGTCTCTTTTAAATATAACTATTTATTACACTTGTCTCATCAAATTAAATTAAACTAATCTTGTATTTTCATATAAAATAATTTGTAAACTTTTTTAAAATAATAATTATTAAAAACATCTCTCATTTTTTCAACTTAATAGGTGTAATAACTACAAAATAACATTATTATAATCCGCATTAGACGTTCAAATTTATCATCCGCATCGATATTATTTTTGATTTTTCGAACATTCATGTGGTATTTGCAAATTTTCAAATATCTATTATATTCGTACTTTTCATTTTTTCACGTTCTTAGTTTCCAGTTACTTAGACATTACCCAAGACATAGGTAAAGTTTGAGCATGTTATGGTCTGTAAATAATTTATTTAAAGATTTAGATTTTTGCGATGTAAAAAAATACGTTGTAGTAAGTAATTCTTTTTACGTTAGGTACGTTACAATATTACAAGATTTTTTTGAGTTTATAAGAAGGGTTGAACTAATGTTGTTAACAATGAAGAAAACAAAACGAAGAATCATCTTCAAACACTAATAAAATAGTACTAAACTAAAGCATAACTAGAACATAATAGTTTTGCTTAAATAAACGTAATTATCTACTATACCTGTTAGATAACCGGTACTCACTAAATATATCTTAAAAGGACTGACTCCTAAAAATTAGAAGTGACTGAATATTCCCTTTGTTTACCTATATATATATATATATATATATATATAGATAAAAACCCACTATAACTTACATTGACTTGTAGGTTATAGTGGGATTGAATTGAATTCCCAGTCGGGAACAACTCCCACTGCATGACCAACAGCTGTCTACGGCAATTGCAATAGCATCTTCGTCTTTGTATTACACAACATACTTCTAGGTGCTGGATTAAACAAAAATCTAAAGTGTTCTTAAGATTTACACACATACACATGACCGGTTACTATGCTTATTAAATGAAGTAATAAACAATGTACATAGCAATATTACAATCATCACAATGTTGCAATTTTTCCCATTAAGAAGAAACACAAGGTTACGTGGCTCATAAAGAGAAACTAAAAAACTCTACTCAAAATTGTTAGTTCCACATAATTTAACATTACCAAAGTATTGCTATGATTGACTCAGTCCTCAGTTGTCTAATATTTAGAGATCATCCATGCGAGACAATAACAGGACAACTGGTGTTTCGGCTGTCCATGGGCGGCGGCAATCACCTACTATCAAGTGATCCGTCTGCTCGTTTGCCCACTTTAATATGAAAAAAAACAGGATTTATCTGATCCTAACATGTAATCACACCCACCTCTCAACTACTCTACCAATCATCGTAATCTGAATGACATCAGTCATTTTTTTTAAATCTCTTCGAAGATCATCCACCTGGAGGTATTCTTTTTTTCCCATTGCGGAAATCTCTTCGGATGCCACCAGCTGCTATTTATGTCGTACACAAAAAGACAAAGTATCGCACACCGGTAGTCGGCGAACCAGGTACCAGATACCTCGGGCCATCAACGGTATTATCTGCTCGCAGATGATCCCGTCCTTACTTGCTGATAACAAGATACAACAGATCTAGGATGCGTTGTTATTACATTAAAAAACGTATCACGAGCGAAACTACTTTAAAAATCTAAGTACAAATTTTAATACTAGTATTCTGATGTCTAATAATGTTTCAGACAAATATGTGTTAGTAACGAACTGAATAATACTATAAACTTCTAATCAGATTTATCAAATAATAAGGTATTAATTGGAGAAAGCGTTGACATCTTACGCTATCTACTTAAACGTTACGATCAATAGTCACAAGACACAAGACAGCATTATGACAATGGCATTGACAATGCACGTAACTTACATACCTATCTCATGCCAACATACACGTAAATTGTTCACGAAAATGCTACTACGTTTCTTATCTTGATGACAATCAATAACATTGTAGAGAGTACCATCGAATCAGTATAAAACAATAATACTTGGTATTTTAATTTTGAGTTAGTTTAATCATGTCCTACTTAACAAGATTTCCCAAAGTTTTTTTTTGTTTAGGTAGCTCACCCTTGATATACATTAATGTTTTATACTTATCAAATCAAATCAAACCATTTTTATTTCAAATAAACCATACAACGGCACTTTTGAAACGTCAAGTAATCAGTCAGTAGTCAGTCGTGAAGCTAATTGTCTGTTCCAATTCGTAGATCCTATGGAGAAGAACAGACAAGAAACTCCATGGACACTCTTTTCAAACATAGTTTTTACAATTTTTGGTTACATTGCCTAATGCCTAAAAGCATTTTATTAAGAAAACAGTTAAATGTGAGGACAATGTAACGATGCTGACATTTACACAGGTGGTTTTCAAAAATATGTAATTAAACAATAAAATAATATAGCAGTTGTGATATGACGAGTCCCGACTGGCGGCGCCCGTATCACGAGCATGACCTTGACCTAACTAATTTACCCATTGTAACGGATTTTGAAATTAGGTTATCGTTATACTAATCTTTTGAAGCTAAAGAGTTTTTTTTGGTTAACGTTAACTCATGAAGTGCTAGTTCGACTTGAAAAAATATTTCAATGTTGATTTGAAATGAACCCAGTTTTCGAAAAAACCTATGGGCCTTAGATCATTGCTCTGCGACCGAAAGGAGCGGAGTATCAACGAAAAATGTTGCTAAAGCTTGAGAAAATGATTCCTTTTGAGTGCTTACATTGGGTTGCGCAGCGTAAACGTTTAATATTTCCCAAAAAGAAGTCCACAACAGTATATTTACATCTTTTAAAGTTGGCACACTATAAACGCTTGAAGAGTAAACAAACATGATGCC
This sequence comes from Phragmatobia fuliginosa, assembly GCA_932526445.1. Taxonomy (NCBI): domain Eukaryota; kingdom Metazoa; phylum Arthropoda; class Insecta; order Lepidoptera; family Erebidae; genus Phragmatobia; species Phragmatobia fuliginosa. Next base: position 3,660,361 of record OW052064.1, on the reverse strand, counting down.
TCTGTATTCATCATATATATCTTATATATAAAATTCTCGTGTCACAATGTTCGTTCCCATATTCCTCCGAAACGGCTGGACCGATTTGTATGAAATTTTGTGAGCATATCGGGTAGGTCTGAGAATCGGCCAACATCTATTTTTGATAACCCTCAGACGCGAGCGGAGCCGCGGGCATCAGCTAGTATATATATATACGTGTAAGACGCTGTATACATGTAAGAGAAACCACAGTCGGGGCTGTGTGGATCAGCTAATAGATTTCTAAGTAAATAAAGCTGAGAAAGTCGTTTTAGTTCAGGACAGTTCATAAAGTGCTTTTTAGTCCTTTACCCTGATTGACAATGGGTTCTGATATACGCATACTTACACACTTACTTGTACACGAACTCTGTTCTACCTACTGTTCCATAAACAACTCATAATATCCCACAGTTGGTCGGGTCTTCTCTCAGGAGAGGGTTAAGGCCATACGTCCCCACGTTCTGGGAGTGCATGTTGGGGATTGGCGAGACACGTTGTGCCTATGTATTTTGCCGTCTAATGTATTCTTAAAACAACAACCGGGACCGAACTTAACATGACCTCCAAATCACGCAAACGCTCATAACATGTCATGCAACAAATGGCCACCCATCTAGGTATTGACCGCGCTATCGTTGCTTATCCTCGGTGATTGTTTCTAATCACTAGGACAATTTGGGTATGAGCGCTTGTCCTACTGTTCTGAATACCTGTGTGCTTAAGTTATCACGAATACGGTTACCGTGAACAAAAATAATAAAATGTCATCGTAAAACAATAAAAAAGCCACAGACTTTAGCATAACTACATCTAATGATATATTTATTGGTTCATATGCAATATCTACACTGTGTACAGGCAATGCAAAATATTCTAGGTCTAGAATATTCTTTTCATTAACGAGTATATGTTTAAATGTCCCAACTGTTAAAGCTATTGACGTTCTGATACATGTACAAAACATTTTACACCCTTGACCAAGATGCCTTGACCCTTCGAAAATGTGAGTGCTGCTGAGCTTTAATGAATTAACACTTCTTGCATAAGAACCGATGGACACTATGTTTTTTTTGGATTGTATAAAGAGCTCTTTTATTTCATATAAAATAACATTTCTCAATAACCAGACAAACATGCTTTTTCAATACTCTTGTGTAATAATTTTGAGTCAAGACCGCCACGAATATTAACTCCACTCAATGGTCAGATTTCAGCCACTAGACGAACAAGGCAGTATGTTTATAAAGTCTCCCGTGACACAGGATGTATATTGCTAATGCGGGAGCTGTCTTTAAAAAAAAAAACTAACAAATGTACCTTGCTCCAACTCTGGAGTGTAGATAACAGCCTGGTGCCAGCCTCGCCATAACGCGTACTCCAATACGAAGGGCAATGGAGCTAAGGCCGACTCAGGGCAATATGCATACCCACTCACCGCCTGTGTCCCAATCAAGGTCCAGAAGTAAAACAATTTAACAAATCTAAAATGAAATAACATACATATTAAATTACTATATATCTAAGAAAAATATTAAAAATAAATAGGCTAGTTGTTGGTAATATTTTTAAACAAATTGAAGCTTAGGAATTTATGATTATGTTTTTTAGTATTAGCGGTATTACCTCATTGTGGGTCGTCACTAAAACACTTTTAACTGCTTTCTGAGGAAATGATAGAAACGATTGATGAGCCACACTTGTAATAAACCAATTGAATAGTTATAGATGTCAAGTAGCTTCACACAAATATAAGATTAATTAATCACGATAACAATAGAATAGAGAGACAATGAATACATGAGTATTGTGTTTAATATTCAGATATAACTTCTATTTATCATAGAATATTTAATTTAATATGTGAGGGGTGAGGGTGGTGTAATGAATTTTTAAGTAGTCTATAAGAAAGGAACACGATATGACGTAATTCTAAAACTTAATTATTTAGAAAGTTTAGGTTGTAGGTACATGTCAAATACAGCGATTGAGCTCAAATTTGGACACGATATACAAGCCCCATTAAAGCATTTTTGGTTAGTTTTACTTCTCTTTTGCCGAACACAGGCACATGCCATATCCATAGGTACTATTATTATAAATTCTAAAGTAACTCTATATACAAATCTGACTGTTCACGTTTAGACCACAGATCCGATTTAGATGCATTTCGGGTTAGAGATAGATTGAACCTTGGCGAAGGATATAGGCTACTTTTGACGCGATAACCGGTATACACGCTCACGGAGCCAAGGGCAAAAGCTAATTATCTATATTATAAGTGTACGTATATCTAAAATAAAGTAAGAATTGAATCAAACATTAACACTGACATACGTAAACCATATTTACTGTTTCCCTTTAAAAGTTCTAAAGAAATTTCGTAACAACATAGTATAGCTTTATAAGTTGGCTCTATAAAACCTTTTTCTATTAAAATCAAATTTATTCACGCTGCTATGTGACCGAGGTTACGTGTGTCATCTAGTATTGTTATACCAGTAGCTCCAATAAATGTCTATTATGCTATTTTTTGGAAGAAATACGAGTAATACTAATTCCTCTTACACATGTTCTTAGGAAGGTGCTATGAAAACTAATGCTTTATTGTTTATATGGATGACCCTTCTGAGAGGTTAACTCTACATTTAAAAACTCTCTAATTTATCTCATTCATTCGCTAACTCACTCACTCTTTCGGTTTTTAATGAGGTTTTTAGGTACCACGGCTATTGCCAAATTTATCCTTTTTAAACTCTATTTATTTTTTAATGACAAAGTGATGACTTGGTAGTTGAACAATCTTTGATCATGCAAATAATTTTCGCTTTATTATTTTTTTTGTTTTTGACCTTTCAATTTTTTACAGAGAAAAACGATGGCCCCTATAACTTTTACGGAGACAGAATTAGAATCGCCAACGCATACCAAGGAGCGGATTGAAAACAGTACCATATCACTCATCCATTATGCTAAAGAGAGTCATAAAAATGAATCCTGCGATACGTCACTCAAAATCGATAGCTATGATAAAATGTTGCAGCCTGAACCAAATTTCTTAAAGCCAATACGAAGATTGGAAAAACAAATGGGATTTGTGACACCTTTACGATGGACCAATATAATCGCTATATTTTGTATCCATATTTTTGCACTTACTTGGGCAATATATTTTCTGGCTTCCGGTAGAACTGTAAAGCTATCAACTGTGTTATTCGGTAAGTGCATCAAACAATAGTAGTAATAGTGGCAAGCGTATGAACGCTTGACAACAACAACACATGACCTCAAGCAATCTCATGATTGCTTGAGGTCATGTGTTCGATTCTCACACAGCACAGTGTGTTGAGGTAATGAGGCCGATCGTTTTCTTAACCGCAATAGACTTGTCTACTATAACGGTGGAACCAAAATTGTAAAATGCAAATGTTGATAAAATATGAGCATTTTACTGCCCCTTAGGGTTCCGTAGTCACCCATAATGGCACGTGGATTTCATATCATGTCTAATATATTAGGTCTTTACCTATGAAATTGCCGTTTTGTATGCAATTAGTGAAAGTACTTATTTTTTCAAACTTTTTATTTCTGTTATTCGAAGTAATCACCCATGCAATCAACGTATCTTTGACAATGCATTGGCAGTTTATTGATGCCCTTCTTGTAAAAATCAGCTGGACGGGAGGCAACAAACTCTTCAAAGGCATTTTGTACTGTCTCTCGGGAATTGAATTTTTCACTCACTAAAAAGTTGTCTAATATTTGGAAAAAGTAATAGTCGGTAGGTGCAAGGACTGGTGAGTATGGCGGATGAGGGAGAGCTTTCAACCCCAGCTCTTGCAGCTTGGAGACTGTCTGTTGCGCAGTATGGGGTCGCGCTTTGTCGTGAAGGAGCAGTGGGGACGACCGATTGACCAAAGCTGGTTGCAGATGTGCAAGCTTCTCCATCATTCTCTCCAGTTCTTCACAGTACACATCTGCATTAATGTTCATGCCGTTTTGTAAAAAGCTGTGATGAATCACACCCGCACTAGACCACCAAACAGTGACCTTCACCTTTTTAGGGGTCATTTTTGGTTAAGGGCATTGCTTTGGTGCTGAACCAGGGTCTAACCAACTTGTTGAGCGCTTTCGATTGTCGAACAGAATCCATTTTTCGTCGCACGTAACAATTTTTAGTTTTAGACAACTTTTTAGTGGGTAAAAAATTCAATTCCCGAGAGGCAGTACAAAATGCCTTTGAAGAGTTTGTTGCCTCCCGTCCAGCTGATTTTTACAAGAAGGGCATCAATAAACTGCCAATGCGTTGGCAAAGATGCGTTGATTGCATGGGTGATTACTTCGAATAACAGAAATAAAAAAGTTTGAAAAAATAAGTACTTTCACTTATTGCATAAAAAAGGGCAATTTCATAGGTAAAGACCTATTATAATTGTCATGTTTACTTATACTTACGAAATTATAATTCGTTACTTTTATGCGAAGTTTTATACCAGCCTTTAACAGTCCACTGCTGGACATAGGCCTCTCCTTTGAAAGGAGGTTTTGGCCTACTATACCACGCTGGCCAGACGGGTCGGTAAAGGGTTTTATAACGATCTATAAGGGTTAGTGAATTTTTGTGTTATGTAATAAGTACACATTCTCATGTACTGACAGACTAACGATTCACTTGAGATTAAATTGACCCGTGACAAAAGATGCCTATTTAAATTGCCTCTGTGTAGAGAAAATGTTTAATGTGCAATATTTACAGTATTGTTTACTTTCTTTTAAAATAGGCTATTTCATGGGTCAAGTATCTGGATTTGGAGTGACTGGAGGAGTTCATCGTTTATGGTGTCACCGATCATACAAGGCAACACTGCCCCTTCAGTGGATTCTTATCATTTGCTACTCAGTGGCTGGTCAGGTGAGGAGAAATTGATTTTGCTTTCAGTTTTCTCATTTAGTATTTTGTGGATATATCTAAATTAAAGCTCCACCTGAGAGTAATTGGCGATAAATGCAAACATAAACAGAGATGAAGAGTAAAAGTTAAAAGTTTAATATCATGAATACAAAAATTCTTGAAGAATACATGCCTTTTTTGCCATGCCATTTTTGTTTTTTTGTTATTTCTGTTTTATATAATTCAGTACTTTACCATTTAGTACCTACTTTAAATATTATTTTGTGGATAACGGTGCTGATTGCGTTATTATTTAAGAGAACCTCTTAGAAATAAGACTTTATGTAATTCATTATTGCGCAATTGTTTGTTGTCCTGAATAAAATAAAATAAAAAAAATAAAATAAAATAAAATGCCTTCGCAACGGTACATGATTTTCATTCATTTATTTAACAAATGGCTGAATGTCCAGATCTAGGTTAAAATATAAAATTAAAAGTGGAATTTTCATTTTGGCTTTCCTCCATTCGATTCTTTGTTCCGTGACCGTCTTTTTATCACCTTATTGTTTGATCTACATATGTCAAATAATAATAAGATGACCAGACTGTCTTTTTAAACTTCCAATTGTAACTAAATTACTTGCATGCACAGAATACCATTTACGAATGGGTGAGAGATCACAGGGTACACCACAAATATTCAGAGACGACGGCCGATCCGCATGACGCCAACCGTGGTTTCTTCTTCTCTCACGTTGGATGGCTTATGATGAAGAAACACCCTGACGTAGTTGAGAAAGGGTCTAAAATGGATCTCAGTGATATTGAGAATGATCCTCTGATTCAATTCCACACTAAGTAAGGATACATTTCTAATTATTTAGCTACTTATATATGTAATATCTTTTATACTACACCTGATCGGAACAATAGTCAATATTCCCTAAAAATGAAAAGAGAACGTTAGTCTTTTCCTTGACCTGAATAAGCGGGAGGAAAAAATTTATGAAAATCCATTTCTAACGTGTTTTAGCTGGAGAGAAAGTTGTATGAGTTTTCATTTCTCATGTGTTGTCTTATCTATGGCGCGCGCCTGCCCAAGGAGTTTTCATATAATTTAATTATGGAATCTCCGTGCCACTGACATCCTTTTGTGAAGAATAAAAAAAAACAAAAGAAGCGAAAAGCGAAATATAGGTCAAATTTATATTGTGTCTTACATGGTGTCTTACATTTTGATTTTATTTTGAAAATACTTTAAATGTTCCTCACAGGTGTAGTATAAAGCACTGTGTAGCACTCGGGTGGAAGTCCCATTCCTACCTCGGGAGTATTGTGACCCTAGGCGGCACTTTCGGGCCACAAACTGCTCCCTCGCTAGTAATCGGTCCCTTCCTCCCTCGGTGAACAATGTACTATTTCTTCCCTATACTTAGGAAGTGTTAATTGTTTCATGATACCCGATTATTAAGAAATGTGTTGAATATTTATATAAAAAATTTAAGACTGTTCGTCATTGACTGTCGTCGCACTCACTCGCTTTCGGAATTTTTCTTTTTTTTTGGACATCTAAAACACAAAATCATCTAGTCCCAAACTAAGCAGAGCTTGCGCAACGGATACTAGACAACTGATAAATACATAATCATACTTTTTTTAGAAATAGTATAGATAGAAAACACCGAAACAAATATTCGTTGATTACACATATTTGGGAATCGAACCCGAGACCTCTTAACCTCAGCAGCCGCATACGCGAACAACTAGATCAATAAGGCAGTCAAATTTATTAATTTGAATAGTCTATTTAGATTTTTTGGATTTGATGCCCAATACTATGGAGAAGCTTGGGTTTATTTAGCACCCTGGATGACCTGCATTCTATCATAAGGAGGGCACACACGTTCAGTTTTAACTGTGCAGTCGATCTGTACAGTTAAATCGAAACGTGTGTGTGATAAAAACTGTACAGTTTGTGAACGTACACGTTTCGATTTAACTGTACAGTTCGACTGCACATTTTTATCGTACAGTTAAAACTGAACGTGTATGCCACCTATTATGTTTGATTTTATGTTACAGATATTTCTGGTTTTTTAAAGTGGCCTGCTGCTGGGTTATACCCACATTGATTGTTGCGACCTGGGACACCTGGGAATTAGCTTTCGTGTCACAATGTATCGTACGCTACGTTTTGAGTCTCAACTTTACATGGTCTGTCAACAGCTTTGCACATCTGTGGGGCAATAAACCGTATGACAGGTAAGTGTGTATATTTCATAACAGTTAACACTTTAAAATAAATAGGTGGATGTTAGTAGCGGCTTCACTGCAAATTTTACTGTTATGACTTTGAAAAATATGGTATGTCTTGTCTTCTATACAGTTACCAAGAAGTTTGAATTTGAGATTTATGTAATTTTTTTTATTTTGAAGAGTAATTTTAAATAATATAGAAAAATAATTTATCATTTTTGACTTTATTATTCAACTGACCTATGCAACTTATTGTCACTCTCTTTTCAATTATGTTCGGCTCTTATTTATCTAACCGTAATGTTAACTAGCATATCTTAGGCACGCCAGCGCAACACACATTAAAAAGTTTTTTTTTTTATATTACTGACATCTTACACACAACATCGTGTAGCCTCAAACTAAGCAGAGCTTGTATTGTGGGTACTAGACTACTAATATAAATACATACCTACATATTTTACATAGAAAACACTCAAACTCCGAAACAAATATTTGAGGATCACACAAACATTTGGTCCGACCCGGGAATCGAACCCGAGACCTTTTGACCAGTAACATACGCCAACCATCAGATCAACCACCAGTCAGTCTATTGTTTAGATAGTTTACGAATTAATATTTAGCAACAACGTTTCACAAGAATATAACCTTTAAAACGTGCCTTTTTCGTATGTTCATGAGGATAAAATATTATCTATGCTATATTGATTAATAAACTGAATTTCGTTATGCCAATGTAAATTTTAGAAAATTAGATTTTCCGCGATGCTCCGTCCGCATTTATGTCAGTTAATAGTTGCCCATGTCCTTCCCACGAATCAAAGTAGATATCATATATCATCATTAAGCACAGAGAAATGCCAAAATTCTTTGAAATTCGTCTATCGGTTTAGATGTGAAAGCGTAAGAGACAGACCGACAGAGTTACTTTCGAATTTATATTATATTATAATCCTTATTCTCTTATTATAATCTTGAATATAAAATTCTCGTGTCCCGGTTTTTGTATTTAAACTCCTCCAAAACGGCTGGACCGATTTGTATGACATTTTGTGTGCATATCGGGTAGGTCTACGAACCGGCCAACATCTATTTTTCATACACCTAGGATGCGAGCTGAGCCGCGGGCCTCAGCTAATATAATCAAGTAGTAGTAGTAACTTATGTATCTATAGTATATTAGTGGTCGCCAAGTGGTCGAAGCTTAACCATAATTAATTTGAATTATATGTGGCAACATTATTAAGTTTCTATTGTCAAAGACAATACTTCTATAATCGCATATTTCGCCAAGGCTACTCTATAATGATAGTTTACCAAAATGGTATCTATGTGTGTGTCAGTGTGTAAAAAGCATGGTAGTGTGTGTCATATTTTATTATTGAATTATTGTATTTTTTATGGATATACTAGTTGACCCAGCGAACTTCGTACCGCCCAACTTTAAAATTCCAGAACTTGATCGCAGCGCCCCCTACCGGGTCCAATTGCGAATCTAAACCATTCCCAGATCCCCTTGAACACACACAAAAAATTTCATCAAAATCGGTCCAGTCGTTTGAGAGAAGTTCAGTGACATACACACTCACACAAGAATTATATTATCTAAAATAATAAAAAAAATTGCATTCTGCTCTCATTCTCTATATAAAGTTTTCTTTATAATATAAATAATAATATAATAAACTATAATAAGAATTCGAAGGTAATTCTGCCTATCTGTCATGATATTACCTGTCTGCTAATGTTATAGTATGGATAATCACATGCATCTTTAGCATCTAAAGCAAAAACAATCAACCAACAGTTGGATTTTAACGATTAATGTTTTATTTTCAGAAATATAATGCCCTCAGAAAATTGGGGCGTATCAGCTGTTGCTATGGGCGAAGGCTGGCACAACTATCACCACACCTTCCCATGGGATTATAAAGCAGCTGAATTAGGAATGTCCTTGAACATCACAGCTTCATTAATAAATGGTTTCGCAAAGATCGGATGGGCATACGATTTAAAACAAGCCTCGCCAGCACTCGTCCGAGCTGTGGCAAAAGCGCGAGGTGATCCTGAACATCATCTTTAGAGCAACTATGAAGTGATTCTAGTTATAACAACAGGGCAAAAGTCCAAGCCAATAAAACTGACGCTTTACATTATTAGGACTCTCCCAAGGTGGCTTTTTTTGCAGCGATACAACTGCGATACATTCACAGCTGCAAAGTACATACGCCAACGGTCACGATTCTGAATCGCCACCATACTGATTATCATCGGTAATTTTTGAGTACCCAAATTGTAAATTCTGTTCTATGAGCAGTTTATACCCTACTATTATGAGTAATAAACAATATATTCAATTATATGTATTAAAGTAAATCAGTAGTGATGCCCTGAAAGGAGCGACACAGGCGTAAAGAATTACTTCAAAAAGTCGCCAAGGATAGTCCCTAGCTATCGATTTAGCAAAAAAATAGATTTATTTATTAATACGTATACGAATACATGTAACTATGTATATTAGACAGATTGTAGATAAGTTTAAGTCCAACTATTGGCAATTGTGATGTTAGATTATTAATAATATTAATAACAGACCAAAAAAGGTGTAAGGATTATAATAATAGTAAACTTTATTTCAAATAAAAGAATATTATCGATATCGTATCGAATAGAATTTCGACGATAAATCGACGCCCCCGGGGAATAAATTCGTAATTTAGACAAAAGTAAATTTTACAGGACGAGCAAAAAATTGTTATTCTGTTTTAGCTCATAAAGTATTAGTATTAGCCTATATTATCATATGATATACCATTTTATTCAATATTTTTTTCTTAATAAGTGGCTATAGAAAAAACAAAATATAATGTATACTTTTGAAGTTATTACGAAAAATACATAATACTGATTTTATATTTAGGTGTATCCTAAGTAACGACATATAACCATTTTATTCTCGTAAAGTTGTAATATAATGAAAACCATAACCGTATATTACTATGTTTTTCTATAGTACTTTCATGAATGAAATGTAATTGTAATAAACCAGTAGGTGTAAATCGACCCACAGATGCCGAAAATACAAAAACATTAAAAAAAATGTGAGCCGTCACGGGACGCCTGGCAGATGTGAAACATCGCCATTATTTTGTAAAAGTAATATGCAGAAAAGAACATATTGTAATAGGAACTATACATATGTCATAATGATAAAATAAAATATTACTAATTATTAAAATAGTAGTCTATATGCAGTAGTGTGTACACCGTACACACTACTGCATATAGACTGTATATATATATACCATCGTATAGCGTGCCGTGGCGACGCGTCGCCAGGCGTCGCCAGTCGCCAGGCCAGAAATCTATTTTACGTGCGCCTATAGATGTTTCACATCAAAAGTGGTTATAGCACATTACCATTTTATTCCCCGGGAGCGTCTACATGTAAATATACTATGAACTAAAATCACAACTCGAAATCAGTGTGCAATGATAAAGTTTGTTGACCATGGCACTCATGGTAAGAATTAACTTGAAAGATTATGTATATTATTTGTAACGTTCCTTCTCCTTTTACTAAGAAAAATATTTAAAAATTATATGATACAAAATTATTTATTGATGTTCATAATGAGTTCTCAAATCTGCCTCTGACTGATAACAGTAATACAGGTACAAAGTAAGTACCCCATTGGCCACATGAATTACATTCCCAATCTCACCAGTCCATATAACTCACTGATAATACGAGGAAGTAATAATCTTGTTCCATCCTGCACCCCTAGCCAAGTTGCAAACGTTTATCGTTTTCTATTCTATATTCCATTCTGTTTCTCTAAGCTCTTGTTTGATTGGCTTATATTTTGTTTTGATCACGTGACTGAGTGACATTATTGGCCAGGGGGCTTAAACTTCTATTGTAAACGCTACCGTGCTATAAATAAACAAGGCATGAAACAGAGTTATAAATAACAAATATCGTTAATTTCAAATATGTAACCGTGATGTTATGTCAAGAATTGGGTAAAAACATTATACGAAGTAACATCACTAGTATAATGTTGTGGCCGTTGTTCAATATCCATTTACATACAAGGTTAATAGCTTATTGCCGCCGCGTTGGCCAGACGTCTTGGCGGATCAGTTCTTTCTGAGGGGATTTAATACCATCCATTCCATGGCTGCTGTTCCTCCAGGTACGAGTTAATTTACCTCAGCCCGATACTCGGCGTTGGTAAGCTTATGGCATTCTGAATCACCTCAGAGCAAACCTGAATTAAAGACACCGCAGATAGACCTCAATGGAGGAGTACGCAAGATGCCTAGATTCACGATGGACTACGGAATGCTTAAAAGAAAGTGTTAATTTTTTTGTACAAACATAGATAGGCATACCTATAATAATTCAGAAATGACACACTATACACACTCTATGAATAATCGTATAAAGTTTTCAAGTCAATCACTTAGTTTATTTTGTATTTTTTCTTATATTACCCATATGCAGAACTTTTTAATCTATATAGGTTAAACTTCAGTGTTGGTCCCGTTTGAATAAAGAAACGGTTTACAGCAATCGGCTCCATCTATATGTGTAATAAATCTTTATCATGCCTTTTATTGGAAAGACTTGCATTAAAGAAATTGTAATGTTGTTTTAAACTAAAGAAATGTTTTTATTGGTGTAATTATCATAGCCGTATATATTCAAAGGTCACATTGATAAGTAACGAGTGGTTTTTTTGTTGGTATTTTTTAATATTTAAGTCATGAAATTTGTAAAGTTACTATGAATAAACATTTTCGATACATTTTGTTAATTGTTGTGTCATTTTTAGGGTTCCGAAGTTCATGACTCGGAACCCTTATAGTTTCGCCATGTCCGTCCGTCCGTCCGTCCTCGACTTACCATCCAAGTGGTTAGTGCTGGAAAGGTGAAACTTTGTATGTATATGTGTTTCTATCACGTCGACCAAGTGCTAGAATAAAATACGTTTTTTTTTTATTTGGGGTACCTCCCCTACATGTAAAGTGTAAAATTTTCTCACAGCTAGCCCATCGTGTGGGATATCAATAGATAGGTCTTTTAAAAACATTGAGAGGTTGCTAAGATGATTTTTTTATTTACGAATATGTTTGCGAGTTATATGACTTTAAAGAGCATTTTTTGCAACAATAGGGCGTCCCCCTCGTTGTGATAGAAGAGGTCTGAAGTTGAGACTTAGAGTACTACGTTTGCTGAGATGAAGTCTCAACTCCCACAAGTCCAATGGAGTGTCGACTTGGTGGCTGGCAAAAGCTAGAAGAAGCCCAAAATCGTTCGGAATAGCGTGCAATGGGAGATGTCTATGTCCAGCACTGACATAGGCCACTCCCATTTCTAGATAAATTGGGGCGCTAAAGTAATGTACACGGGCGCTACATAGGCTAAAGACGCCTCTGGAACGAATTAATCACGCGAACTGAACGACTACATTTATTTTCACTCCCCGGGTCGGGCAAAAAAGTTGTTTTTGGGTTTTTCCTAAGGAAAGGAAAGGAAATTCCTAATAGCAGCCGGAGTTTGAGATTCACACGCCCGTGCCTCGGAGAATACGTTAAGCCGTCGGTCCCGGTTGTCATGAACTCCTATGACTATCGTTATTGGGAAGTCAGTGCCCTGCGGCGGGGCGGGGTGTCGGACGGTGTTTAGGAGGGATCCAGGCAACAAATCCCCTTCTGGACACCTCCCAGCGTCTGCCCGCACTACGCGGGCGCCATCTCTACTAAACTCTCAAAATGGACGACGTCCGGCAAACGCGGACGCCGCTCCCACTCGGCGGGAATGGGAACTCGCATGGACGGGAAAACCCGTCCCGTCCGTCCGCGGCCACACTCAGTGCAGTGAGGACCCAACGCTGCGTCGTCGAGTACTGACTGCAGTCGCAGTGTTGGCAGGCGAGACTCAATTCTCTTCTAGCGACCGGATGCAAGTACTTTCCGATGCAACCGTGCCCAGAAAGCTAGTTCAAATGACAACTAGTTCAACTTTAGAATCTTAGTTCTCCCATAAGGTTGCGGAGTTCCAATGCCAGTCGCTCCGTGGAAAAAATGATATTTAGGTAAAACCGGTTGAACTAATAATATTGGGAATAAGGCTAGGAAGAACTACTACTTAAACAATATGATATAAATACAGGTTCGTCCCGAGTCATCCTGAGTCACGAGGTGTTACCCGGGGTTTTAATTGGAGGCTGTTATGCATTTGTGTGTTAACCCACACCGAGCTAGTTTTGAGTAATCAGCTCTTAAATTTTTTTAAGAACAATCTTCTTTTTCCGCGTATGTTATGCAAAAAAATATTGTTGAGCGGTATCATTTTTTTTGTTGAAATGCATAGATTAATAAAATTAATATATATTTCTTAATAAATTAATTATTAAATAGATAGAGCATAAAAATTATTGATGCTTAAATTGCTGAAGGGTTTATTTCATTTAGCATTAATGTGTTATGTGCCTTAAGACATTAATGCAAAATTCTGATTTGTTGTTTTAAAATGAATATATGTACTCATTTTTTAAAAAATTAATAAAATAAACTACTAACATATTAAAATGTTCATGTACTTATTTATTTAATTGCTAAAACATGTTTTGAATCACATTTTAAGTTCTGTTTAAAATAAGAAATACAACAAGTTAACGCTTATATTATTTCAATTGTTCAAAAATCTTAACCAAAAGTTTTAAACTTTTTTTATTATTATTATTTTAATCATATTAAATAAAACCAATTTTTTTTTTGTATCCATCATATGGTACAAACCTATTATAATCAGCAACCTCCTCCCTGACAGTTTCCAAGAAGCCATAGAACTCTTTGTAATCTTCTGGAATTAACTTATGAATATCTTTGAGATCTTTTACTTTGCTGCTGGATAATTTCTTACTATTTGGCCATAACAAAGGCAGTGTAATGTTTTTAAAATGTTACATATTTTTAATTTTTTATTTTTTTGGACAAGTCTACTTACTATCCTAGGGGTTTCATTTAAAGCAGATTTTATATACATCATGGAAGGAGTATCTTTTTAGGTTTAATTTGAAAATTTTTAAGCCAAGAAATTTTCTTCTTAAATAAATTTTTTTTGTGTATTGATAGCTTTTAGCAAAGGACCTTTACCTTTTAAGCTATTGCATAGCTTTTATCGCGGGCTTTGAGAGCGGCGATCGAATCAAGAAATACCGTAACGAAAAGAAAACCTAACACCATGAAAACGGATAGAGATATGATTGTCACTGCAGTGCGACAAGGACGCCACATGCGTCTCCGTGCGCTCCGGCTCCTTGGGCTCGTTTGATTCGTCTTGACGAGTACCTTGACACTATATGGTAACCAGGGTCTGATGCTGGAGCTGGAAGGTGGCCATAGGAACCCCGTCGAGTCTGGGCTCATTTGATTCGTCTTGACGAGTACTTTGACAATATATGGTAACCAGGGTCTGATGCTGGAGCTGAAAGGTAGCCATAAGGACCCCATCGAGTTTGGGCTCATTTGATTCGTCTTGACGAGTACTTTGACAATATATGGTAACCATTGTCTGAAGATGGAGCTGGAAGGTGGCCATAGGAACCCCATCGAGTTTGGGCTCGTTTGATTCGTTTAGACGAGTACTTTGATACTATATGGAAACCAGGGTGTAGGATGGAGCTGGAAGGCGTCCATAGATATGCTCATATCACTATTTATTATGTTCTCTGTTTAGTTGTCTTTCGGTTAATAGGATGATTATATTGTTTGGCAATAATATTGTTAGAATGTATGTTAGTAAAAAGACAGTGTATATTGTTTTGTAAACTTGAATTAATATCAAAGAAAAAAAAACAATAAATAAAAAATAATTAAATTGCATAAGTTGATAAAAATGCTATGCAATAGCTTTGCCGCGGCAGTCCTCGAGTGCCACACGACTTTTTTTTTTTTTTACAGCACGCTACAATTAATCTTTACTCTGGTACTCGTAACTTAATATTTTGCTTTGTTGGAATAACATTCATACCGTATAGTATTAAAGTACTCGTCAAGACGAATCAAATGAGCCCAAACTCGATGGGGTTCCTATGGCGACCTTCCAGCTCCATCATCAGACCCTGGTTACAATATAGTGTCAAAGTACTCGTCAAGACGAAACAAATGAGCCCAAACTCGATGGGGTTCCTATGGCCACCTTCCAGCTCCATCATCAAACCCTGGTTACCATATAGTGTCAAAGTACTTGTCAAGACAAATCAAATGAGCCCAAACTCGATATGGTTCCTATGGCCACCTTCCAGCTCCATCATCACACCCTGGTTACCATATATTGTCAAGGTACTCGTCAAGACGAATCAAACGAACCCAAATTCGATGGGGTTCCTATGAATAAATAAATAAATATTATGGACATCTTACAAACATCATCTAGTCCCAAACTAAGCAGAGCTTGTATTATGGGTACTAAACAACTGATATAAATACAGAAACATACTTTTGTTTTTGTAAATACATACATATTATACATAGAAAACACCCAGACTCCTTAACAATTATTTAATACTAAAGCTAGCTAGCTTTGGCCCGCGGCTTCACCCGCGTATATGTCGGTTATCGTGGTAAAAAGTAGCCTATGTCCTTCCTCAGACTCTAGACTACCTGTGTACCAAATTTCATCAAAATCAGTTTAGCAGTTTAGGCGTAACAGACAGACCTCTGTCTGTCTGTTACGTTACCCTACTAATATTATAAATGCGAAAGTAACTCTTTACTTTCGCATTTATAATATTAATAGGGATAATAATCTAGAATGACTGTGTTGTCAAGGCAACGGATAACGGCCAGTGGCGGCAGTACGCATGCGCACGGAGACGCATGTGGCGTCCTTGTCGTACTGCAGTGACAATCATATCTCTATCCGTTTTCATGGTGTTAGGTTTTTTTTCGTTACGAAATTTCTTGATTCGGTTCCCGCGATAAAAGCTATGCAATAGCTTAAAAAATTACATGTCGGTGTGGTCAACAAGCCCGCAAAATCCTTACCTCCCCGCCACCGTCCGCGCTCGCCAAACATTGCATTTTTGTTCAAACCCACAATCCGATTTACGCATTTCTATGTTAACCGTAGTATAACACATTAATGCTTTTTGTTGTAGTCTCATTAGATTTTGGCATTAATAATGTAAGGCACTTGTGTCATAAATGCTAAATACAAATCTTAATTTAGGAAATAAGCAATAACAATTTTTGTACTCTAGAATATTCTGCGATTTGTTTTCAATAAAATGGATTGCACTATCGTAAACCTTACGATCTAAAGAATAAGACAGCATTCATAAGTCAAAACTCGATTTTTTGTGGGTTAACACACGAATGCTTAACAGCGTCTAATTGTAAATCGAACTTAGTCTAAGTTACTCCCTACGTCATCTTTCTGCCCGGTGCACTGAACGTCCCTCGAAAATCGACATTTAATTTTATTTATTTATATAGACAGGTGTATAGATTTGTAATGTTCTCCAAACAATGTGTACAAAGCACGACATACACATGACATGATACATTATTTTTTAATCTAAGAACCTGAATTTTAAATTCCGCCATATACCTAAAATTTTCATAAAATGTACGTGGCCTGTCATCGGAGCCATTATTGCAAGCTATTAAATTTAATATTTACTTGTATTTTCGGCCTTTTATAGTAATTATTACTATAAAAGGCCGAAAATACAAGAAAGTTCAATGTAGTTACACAATAATAATAAAAACTGTTTTAGCTGCGTCTTTATTACGGTTTATAACATTACCTACATAGTATTACAGCAACAAATCTTTTATAGAAAGCATTCCCCGTCCTTTATAGTAAATAAATAACAAATATCCATATAATGCCACATGCTATTTTTTAAATAAAACTCAAATAAACGAAGACAAAATAAATAAAATACATAAAAAAATCTCTACCTACATATTTAGGTACTTCTTGTAAATTGAATTCAGACAAATTATGTATCTAGGCGATTGACACAACAAAATACTACCGTTAAAATATTTAGCGGATGTATGCATGTTACCCATTTATTTTCAAAGTCTGTGATCTGCTACTTTTCTTTATAAAACTTCCTCATATCATATATATATATATAGGTACATCAAAACCAAACTTTCATTTAACATTGTAATATTTAATATTATTCAAGGAAATCTCAGGGAAATTTAATAAAAAATTTAATTAGCCTTTGTTTGTCTCTAGTCTAAGAATTCTTTTAAATATTTTAATTGCAGTTACAACATTCAAACACAATTCAGCAGAAACTTTGTAACAGTAAAAAATGTCACATAGGAAACTTTTAAAATGAGGGAATTATACAAATTTAAATATTCAAAGACAATTCATTTAATTTAACTTCACTGCTTTTTGTTAGCACAACTACTTATTTTGAGACTACTTAAAATTAATAGAAGCTTGGACATTTTACAATGTGTTCCATTTGTGATGTATCAACGCGTTCTCATTCACATAATCATTAGATATCTAAAGGTAAACAAATGAGATTACTTATAATCAAATAAATGTGAGAAACTGTGAGCATTATCGTCTTTACCACAAGGGCATACGGGGCTAGTGCCCAGGGCCCAAGGCCCATCATCAAGAGGGCTGGGCAGGGCATCATCTTGATGATGTTTTTCTCTCACACATTGGTCTCGAAAAATATTGTTAGGCACATTATTATTATTTTTCCACAAAAAAGTTACAGTTCAATGCGAAGTAATCGAAATTATTATTTAGCTTGTAGTATTATTTATGATTGATATTTTTATTGGACAAAATATCATTTAGGGCCCCCAAACTCTTGTATGCCCAGGGCCCCAGGATAGTAAAAATGTCAATAACTGTAAGACTGCTAGAACACAT
The DNA here is from genome assembly GCA_932526445.1 of Phragmatobia fuliginosa. Lineage (NCBI taxonomy): Eukaryota > Metazoa > Arthropoda > Insecta > Lepidoptera > Erebidae > Phragmatobia > Phragmatobia fuliginosa. The sequence goes on along the minus strand of OW052064.1, from coordinate 3,642,254 downwards.
TACATTGTTAAAGCTTTATTTTATTTCGATGGGAGTTCACTATCTGAATCTTATCACAATTTTACCATATAAGTGGATTTTGCCATGTAGAGAAAGAACATTTCTTTGTTGCATGATTTTCTTTAGAAGTAAGGTAGCAAACGGCACATTACTTTATTTTCACAAAGTTACAGTTCAATACGAAGTAATCGAAATTATTATAAAGCTTGTAGTATTATTTATAATTGATATTTTTATTAGACACAATATCATTTAGGGCCCCAAACTTTTGTGTGCCCAAGGCCCCCGGGTTGGATAAAGACGACAATGACTTTGAGACTGCTAGAACACTTTACATTGATAAAGCTTTATTTTCTTTCGATGGAAGTTCACTATCTGAATCTTATCACAATTTTACCATATAAGTGAACTTTGCCATGTAGAGAAAGAACATTTCTTAGCTGCATGATTTTCTTTAGAACTAAGGTAGCAAACGGCACATTAATTTATTTTCACAAAGTTACAGTTCAATACGAAGTAATCGAAATTATTATTCAGCTTGTAGTATTATTTATAATAAACAATATCATTTAGTGCCCCCAAACTCTTGTGTGCCCAGGGCCCCCGGGTTGGTTAAAGACGGCAATGACTGTGAGACTGCTAGAACAGATTACATTGTTAAAGCTTTATTTTCTTTCGAGGAGGAGGGGAGTTCACTATCTGAATCTTATCACAATTTTACCATTTAAGTGAATTTTGACATGTTCAAACAAGTCAAAGTCAAGTCAAACAATTTTGTCGTGTTAAGAACATCTCCATATTGCATGATTTTTTTAGAACTAAAGTAGCAAACATGTTTGTAATTGGTCTTGGTCAACTAAGAGCTGGCTTGAAATGAAGCCATATAAGTTAAACACAAAGGTGTATTCCCATGGGTGTTACAAAACTTTATGCAGATCTGAATTTGGAAATTATATATATGCTGGCAGGAGCTGGATGCAAGAAGCCCAAAATCTATCAAAGTGGTGTGCAATGGGAGAGGCCTATGTCCAGCAGTGGACTGAAATGGGCTGATGATGTGATATATGCGATTAGCTTCCTGTTAACTTAGTGATCGGTGATTAGTAAAAATCTCTAAGTTCTTTTATACAATATAAAACAGTGAATAGAATTTGAAAGATTAAATATTTCATTCTTATCATTATGCCATTATGTTGTGGTTTACCACCCTAGTACTAAATACATGTACAAAGGAAATTATATCCCAAATATTCTTATAGGTACATTGTCTAGAAATTGTGACAAGCAAAGTTCTCAACTAAAAGGTAAACTACTAAATCTTATGAATTTCTTTGAGACCAAACAACTAGAAGTTTGCACTGGAGCAGTGAGTACCAGAGAATCACCAGTGATTCACCAGTGACAGTAATCAATTGAAAAACCTGTAGGTTCACTGGTTAATTCCAGTGATTACATTACATCTTGGAAAAATCTACAAAGAAGAATGGCAGATCCTGTACCACTGGCAATATGTAAGATATGGTTACAAGGTTTATACCATTTAGCATGTAAATTAAGCCAATTATTATTATGTATTTATCATATTTGACTGCCTTCTTGGTCTAGTGGTCAGCATATGCGGCTGGCGATCAACAGGTCTCGAATTTTATTCCCAGGTCTGACCAAATGTTTTTGTGATCCACAAATATTTGTTATGCACTCTGGGTGTTTTCTTTATTTAATATGTATGTATTTAAAAAAAAAGTATGTTTATATCAGTGTTCTAGTAACGATAATATAAGCTCTGCTTAGTATGAGACTAGATGACGTTTTGTCTGTCTTTATTTACCAATGATCACAGGTGAATCAATGGCATAGGGGTAACCCTATGACTCAAAATTACAATCCGGTGCAAACCTCTACAAACAACATAAATATTTTCACTTTCAGAATAAATGTGCACTGTAACTTGATTATAAATGTTTATTGTGGAACTAAAATGCAGTATTCAGTCTTTAATTAATGTACAGAGGTCTTTCTTCAGTGCTACATAATTTTCAGAAGATACAGACTCTATTTTATTATCTGTACATATTTTAGCTTCCTTCATAGGTCTACTATTATCATCTTTAATAGGTTTCCTTTTCAAGCTAAGAACTTTATTAGAGTAAATTCCGTCACTCCCATTTTGATCACAGGATGATACTTTTCTTTTTTTAGTTTTAGTCACGACAAAGTCTATATCTGAGGTATCATCATCAAAATCAGCATAAACAGGTACCGATCTACCACTTCTAGTAGATCGTAGGGGTAGAATTCTTGTGGTCTCTTCAACAATTTGTATTGGTGGTGGCCATTCAGCAAAATGTGCTGATTTTCTAGCTTGGTGGTAGGTATTTATAGACATTAATTTAATGTAAACTGCAAGTGTGCGAGCTTTTTCAGCTTGTGTTAAAGTATTAGGGAATAAACACCATGGCATGCGTCTGTCTTTCACGTTCAAATACCGCCTCTTCATTGAATTTGTAGTCAAGGAACTGCATATATTGTTTCCTCGCTGTAACACAGACATACATATGTTTATAAGGCATTCCATAGTTACTTATATATGTTACATTGCTACTATTACTTTTTTTTTATGCCTACCCACTTATTATATGTTTTGAACTAGCTGAGCCACAAAGTCCTGTCTACATGTTTTATTGCCTGTAGTGTGATGTTAAACTGTGAAATATATTTTTTTACCCATAAAAAAGGTTATAAGTCTTATTTTAGAACTTTTTACGAGGAACAAAAGAAAGCTTATGTTCCCCCATTTTTTAAATATTTTTTCATATTATTCCGCTCCCATTGGTTGTTACATGATATTTAACCTATAGCCTTCAAGTAGTGAAAGAATAAGTAGTTCCTAAGATTAGGGCATTGAAACAAACAGACAAACAGAAGATAGACACCAGAACAGAAGTAACAAACTCTATTGGTACAGATATTATATTAATATGGATTTCAATACTAACTGTATTACGCACGACGTCATCTTCTTTTTCAGTAGATTTTGAATTTTTTAAAGCTTTCAATAGATCTCTCATTTCATCTTTACTTATGTGTTCATCTTCCAAACCAAAATCTAAAAAAGAAATTAGAACTGTATTTGTACAATTGTACAATGTTTATAATATTTGATAGTATTATCTAATCAATACTTTGCATGAATAAAAAGCGATGATTGTATGTATGAAGTCAATTATTTTTGAAAGTATTATTACCGATCAATTCAGATTTCATGGTTTTCATTTCACTATCACAACTATCATCAGATGATATTGTAGTAGATTCCATTTCTACTTTGTAGATTTACATCAATTATTTAAAACACTTTCTCCATAATTTTACAGTAACTTGAAAAAGGAACAGAGTTTGAGGCTTTTCAGAGATAAACAGAAACCAATCAATCAAAACATGTTTAGTTGTATCGCCTTATTTACAAATACACAATGTCAAATAAAGTCAATCAAATTGACATATAGATCTGCGTCTTATCTCGATGATTGCTGATTAGTTTTTAATGTTGGTAACTCGCACAGAACTTCTTTGCTATCACAGGGCTACATTCTTGAACGGTGGATGTGGTTATGGAACATTTTGGAACCATTAACAAAAAGGAACCGACTTCAATGAAAAACTATTCCGAGTACCCAAATCGCGACAATTGTGCCTATGATATTTGAGGAGTTCCCTCGATTTCCTTCGGATCCCATCATCAGATCTCGATATGGTGACTATGGGACCACCTGTAAGCTACGCCCATTCCAATGCAAAAATAATTTTTGAAATCGGTTGTTAAACGACGAAATTATCGCTGAACATACATAACAAAAAAAAAAAAGATTCCGACGAATTGAGAACCTCCTCCTTTTTTTTGAAGTCGGTTAAAAAGGTCACAGGTAAGATCAGGAAACTATTCGTAGGAATCATTCCTATGACACAATTTCAACATATAGAAATTAAACTGTTATTCCAAATCTAAAAAAACTATTCAAATACTTCATAAAACAAACAGACCAGTTATACATCAAAAGAGATTGTATACCTGAGATTGCCATTCAACATACATAAGTGTTTTTCTCTCTTGCTGAGCTTTTTCTACTGCCTTTTATTATGTACTCAGTTGTATTATACTCATATTGGATCTGAAACTCGAGTAAAACACAACGGTACTACTGTAATCAGTTTACTTATTAAGCTGATTATTATTAAGCTAAGTTGGTTTAGCATAAAGGGGCTCTACATGGACACCTTGTTGGACGATACAACATTTCAACTTGCCTCTTGACTCCGTTTAGGAGTGCCGTGGTTTCTCCGCATTTTTGTGTTTAGAATCTGTTTATAGTCATGTTTTAGTCATAGCTGTACGTGAACTTAATGGTCTGGTATGAGACGATGGTGAGAGATCAGATGTTAATGAACTACAGGGACGTGTCAAAAATTTAATGGTCATTTGAACCACCAGCAGAACTATTTAGAAATTTCCGTCGTAAATAAACCTTCAATTCTCATCTGCACTTAATTTAACAGCTTACTTAAAGCTTACATAAATGCCGCACAATATCATATGACCAAAAAGTGCTAGTCCAGTTAGGAAAGGCCGAAGTCATCTGCTCAAAAAAAAAAGTTTAACTTGCAAAAGTGTTCATGTAACCTAATTGCAGAATAAATGATTTGATTTGATTCGAATTACATTAAACTTAAAATTCTTCTCGGACATTTCGGATGGAAAACTAACATTTCGGACAATTACACACAATAAAATTACACAACATGATCTAATTTACTCATAAGTATTCAGTTAAAAAGGTCTTATATTAAAAGCTTAGTTCGTAGTCTTTTACACGCATTGCCGACAGCGCATTTGGTATTGTATAGAATGCCTAGGCAAAGTACAAAATGAAAAATATTTCATACATTACCTTAGCGCTTTAGGTAATCTATACATTATATACATCTAGGTATTGTATAGAATAATACCGTATTATACCGATGCGGGTAACATATACAACGAATGGTTGACACAGGACAAGTTGAAAATGCTACAAAATAGAGATACTGCCCTTAATATTATGTTATTATTCAACTTGTCGACTAGACTAGAATTCAGGTGACGGTTTTCGGATCTAGTGCGTATAGCGTAAACTGCCATAGAAATAGTCCTACGTCTACTTTTACTTTTTAATTAGTTATATATCAATCAACAATCGAACCAATAAAAATGTAAAGGGGTATGGACGTATTTGGATACCGCTCCAAAAACCAAAACAAACACCCTACCCTACCTAAGCGCGATTTTATCTTTATCTTTTAGTGTTGCAAGGCATAACATACCTCATTTTTTGGTGTGTAAATTTTAATTAACATTATCAACAGTGACAGATTGACATAGTTTTATTTTTAATTTATGAAACAACTATAAACATTTAAATAAAGCCAAGATGTGAAATAGATTAAAAATATCCTAACATTGTCCGTAGTTAGTCGTAAACTATTTGTACAATATGGAAGAAGAAATTAGATGTTTTGTTTGTAAAGAATTCTACAGGGAACCCGTACTATTACCTTGCGGGCATGCTTTGTGTAGAGTGTGTGCAATAAACTTACAAACCCCTGTACATGAAACAGATGGTACAGCAACATCTAATGACTACCAAGAAGCAGATAAAGCTTCAGTTTCCAGCGAAACAGACAGTGGAGTAGTATGTGGATCAAGGCCAAATAGTTACGCAGGTACCCCGGCTGTTCCCGCGTACTCTACAGCAGCGTTCACAATAACATGTCCATCGTGCAATAAATTAATGTATTTGGACGACAATGGAGCTGAAGGTTTGCCGCCGTTTCGGGTTATGCGAACTATTGTGGAACGATTCGGTGGTGTCTCCGGCACACCGCCAGCTGAGGAAGCTTGCCAAATGTGTGAAGGGGAGCGACGTGCAGCTGTAGTTCGATGCGAACAATGTTCCGTACGCTACTGTGCTGGATGCCGTGACGCCTGGCACCCCACTAGAGGACCACTAGCACAACATGAACTAAGAGCCCTGGGCACTACATGTACAGATCATGGCTCCCCACCTGTACTCTACTGTAATACTTGTTTAGTCCCAATTTGCAAACGCTGTCTTGCAGAAAGGCATTCTACACATGAGACCCAAGCATTGTCCACAGCTTCCAGAGCTCATAAGGTATCTAGCATAATGAAGAGTGTGTTGTAAATAATATGAAAGTTCAACCTAAAATAAGTATGCTTAAGGATTTAAAGAAACATTTTTAAAAATATGTTTGTTTCTATACTGCCTTGTTGGTCTAGTGGTTAGGGAATGCAACTGTCACTCTAGAGGTCTCAGGTTCAAATCCCAGGTTGGGCCAAAAGTGTTGTATGGTTTTTCTTACCATAAATTTTTAGTAATAATCCAGAGTGTGGAAGTTTGGCAGTGTTTCACGCCCATTCCTCAGATAAATTGGTGCTTTCAAATAAATTGACAACTAGTTTGACCTTTGAGTTCAGTTTGCACTCAGGATTGCAAAAGTCCAATGCCAGTTGCTCTATGGGGCAAACAAAGCCAACCACAAATAATGTTGGAAATAATAAAGAAAAAAAAAATTATAAATATGGAATATAGAAATAGATTAAGCTTGAATGGTAATTATAAGGTAAGGTAATACGGTTGTCATTATTTCAGACTGAACTATCACAATCACTGCAACATCTATCAGAGCAAGCTAAAGCCATGACAGAGTATATACAATTAGTCAAGGGATCAGGTGACAAAATTAATGTAAGTATTGGGCGTATTGACACCAAGAATTTATACTCTGCTAGGTGTAATTTTATAATACAGATGATTAGGGAAAAAATTATAAAGCAAATTATAATGAATAAATCAACCATTAAGGGTATCAATTTCAAGTCAGTATCTTTATTACATAATGTAAAAGTTTTCATGTTTTTCACTTCAATTGCCTAATACTACAAAGTATGATTTTTTGAGTTCATCAACAATCTCTCCTCTCCTCTCTTTCTGAAGGGTTGAGGCCATAAATCATCACTTGTTGGGACTGGAAAGAAACATTGTGTCTATGTAATCTTGCCGTTGAATATATAGTCGGCTTATTGCAAGAAGTCATTAGTGCAAAAAATCAATAAATACTTTTTTATCTATAATGGTCTCAAAATTGGACGTAGTTACACGAAAAGGATCCAAACCACAATATAGTAAAAAATTAGTTAAGTGCACCAAACTGATGCTACATATCGATATTATCGGTCAGTAAAAAAAAAACACGTAAAAACAGCTGTTTTTTATTGATTATTAACATCGGAACCAACCCACATCTATAGGCACATGTATATTTGTTTTCACTTATATCGATCCAACCGTCGTGGTTCTTACCCAGAATTAAAAACTAAATCAGTAAAACGATCACACAATATTCTGTATAATAGTAAATATACAATAAAAAAAATAATAATATTCTAAGATAACATTAAACTCACAATCTATTTTATAATGAACACCTATGAACAAATATGTTTTAAACTTCAAATGTCAATATCTCGAAAATGACTTTGTGTGGATTGGATCCTTTTCGTGTAACTACGTCCAATTATAGATTAAAACATATTTTTTGATTTTTTGCAGTTAATGACTTCTTGCAATAAGCCAACGATATAATAATTACTGCAAAAAATCACTAAATACGTTTTTATTTATAATTGTGAGACCATTAAAGATAAAAAATTATTAAGTGATTTTTTGCAGTTAATGACTTCTTGCAATAAGCCGACGATATTTACATTTGAGTTAGCATAGTATAAATTTCTGGTTTATGTACTTAACATTGTCAGCTGTGATGTAATCATGTAATAATGATTAATTTAATAGGAATCATGTGAGGAATTGGAAAAACAGATAGATGAAGCCTGTAATGAAGTGACCCGTGCCATAAATCGCAGACGTGATGAGTTAATACGAGCTGCCCGTAACACTAGAATGCAAGCTATAACTAATATGCGCTCCCTAACCTCACATGCTGCACAGAAACTAAGGGAAGCAACTGCCTTATTGCATTTCTCTATTGAAGCTCTTAAAGAATCGGATCATGCAGCTTTCCTACAGGTAAAATATTTAAATTATATTAATTACTAGCTGAGTGACGCAGTGTTACCCACAGTTATTATGGTTAATCGCGAGTAACGCCACGGAACGAAATTAGTCTAAAATAATCAGCCCAATTACTCTTCTTCTGCCAGTCCCGTCAAAATCAGTCTTACCAATTCGTTTTTAAGATTCTTTTTTTCATGTTAGTACCGTTATACTTTGATACGAATTTATTGAAACACTAGCTAATGCCCGCGGCTCCGCTCGCGTCTTAGGGTTTCATGCTCTCAAAATTTCATAAGAATCGGTCAAGCCGTTTCGGCGGAGTAAGGGAACGAACATTGTGACAGGAGAGTTTTATATATGAGATTATTATTTGGATAATAAAAACAGACAGTCCAATTTCATTTATTGATTTTATGCATAATGGTGAAGCTAATAGTAGTGTCTTAAAAACGGATATTTGTTGATGTTTATAAGTTGATATTCTACAAACATAAATGTTATTAGAAAAATCAAATGTATGGGATTGACATGTCTCAATGTTTAGTCACATGGTCCTAACAAATTATTGTCTTCTAACCTTTTGAACGCCAGAGCAAAAACTCATCAACTTGCCTTCAACGCCAGACCACATAGCGCAAATACCTACGAAAAAAATAAGCATTCCAAAACTTTATCGTTAACATGAATTGTATTTTTATTTTCGTCTACAATTTCAAAATATATGTCCTTACAACATTGAATTTATTTCAACATTACACTTCTTCCTACTCTAGTAATAGTTATACACTATTTACAGAGTTGTTTAATACCGTAATAACAGAATTGAGACGACAATATAATTAAATATAATAACTATAGGTACAACACTATTCTTGATCTGTTGTCTTGATATTGTGACCATGGCGTGGACGGTACGTCATTTTTATGAATATTGCGCTTCTCGAATAAGGATGTAGCAACGTACTATCTCGCTTATCGACTTATTAACTAATAATAATTAAAACACGTATTTTAAATTAGATTTCTATAATTCCGTTGAAAGAGATATTTAAAAAAAATGCACGATTCAAATAAATAAATAAATAAATATTTGGACATCTGACACACAACATCATCTAGTCCCAAGTTAAGCAGAGCTTGTGTTATGGGGTACTAGACAACTGATATAAATACATAAACATACTTTTTTTTTGTAAATACATACATATTATACCTACATAGAAAACACCCAGACTCCGAAACAAATATTTGTGAACCACACAAATAATATTTGGTCCGACTCGGGAATCGAACCCGAGACCTCTTGATTAGCAGCCGCATACGCTAAATAGGTTTTGTATATAATCAACTATATGAAAATAGAAAAATTTAACAAAATGTAAAACAGTATGCATACGTTTATAGCTTTTAAATACTAGCTTCTATAAACCTGGCATAAAAAGTAACAAGTAGAATTTTGAAAAAGTTTTTATATGTCGGTCACAAGTTGCTTTGAAAATAACACATGTTATTTTCAAAGCAACTTGTGACGGACATTTCAAAACTTTTATTTATTTTAAAGTAATTAACAGCCGTGCTCGTGAAATGATAATTAAAGTAGGTGATTATTTTGTAAAGAAAAAAGAGGACTCTTAGTTATTGATACAAAATATAAGCAGTGCCCTAAAAAATGCTTCGTACACTACTGAGGTTTAAATTAAATAAATTAAAGTTTTAAAATGTCCGTCACAAGTTGCTTTAAAATTAACATGTGTTAATTTCAAAGCAACTTGTACGAAGCATTTTTTAGGGCACTGCATAAATTTTGTATCAATAACTAAGAGTCCTCTTTCTTCTTTACAAAATAATTATTTACTTTAATTATCATTTCACGAGCACGACTGTTAATTACTTTCTTACTCATTTTAACAGAATAAGTATATTAACAAAACTTATCAACAAAAATAAAACAGGCTAACGAAATTTTAATATAAACTTATGATACCACCTAACGTGCCCTACATCACTAGTGGTCACATATTTGTGACTCTGGCGTGTGAGGACATTCTTTTTTAAGAGTTTATTTCTTTCTTTTTAGAGTAAAATTTCATAATATCATAAAGCAATTTAAATAGTTTTATGGAAATACATACGAGTTAGAGCTTCTTCATAAGGTACTTATATAAATTTAAAGGCATAAAAGTAATGTTTGTATGCTTTATTTCGTATTTCGGTGTACCGCTTTTTTGTCACTTATTTGTGACGTTGGCGTACAGGGACAGTTTTCGCTTGTCACATATATGTGACCCTGGCGGTCAAAAGGTTAATAAATGAGCAATACCTGTATATACATAATTTGTGATCTCAGAAACGACTCTAACGAGTTCGTTGAAATTTGAAATTTACGAGTTTTCAGGGGGGAAAATCTATCTAGATTAGTCTTATGTTTGAGAAAACGCGTTTTTCTTTCGCATATATTATTACTCTTAACATTGCTTGCGTCATCTATACTACTCTTTTAGTAACACTTAATTGGTAGGTGTTTGGTACTCCAACACAGCAACACTACAGCTACTGAGAGAATACATGGTGTTGTTAAACAATAAATAGTATTAACCGAGCAAAGCTCTGTTGCCCAGGTACTTAGCCTTTAATACAAGAGACTGGAGGCGTTAGCGATTGTGGAATGAAAATCAACGCAAAACATTAGCATATTGACTCAGGGGGGCTGGATCTGTTCTTGCTTATTTATATAATGTTTATGAAAATATTGTAAGGAGAGGTTTTATTATTACGTATTGAGTAGAATATAATGGTATTTAAGCTGATACACTTACATTATCTGCCTGTTATTATACAATGATAAAGTTTTATCTGATAAAATTTTGTTTCAAACAATAATAATCAATACGACACACCCCATTTGCTATATATTTACGAACGAAACTTATTTTGTCAATCATAGCTAACAAACGACACTTGGTCTGCGTCTCCTTACAATCATGCTCGGCTCCTATTGCACTAAGCGTAATGTTAAATATCCTATTTAAGGCTACAGCCAAACACATTTAAAAAAAACCATAAAACCGGTTACCTAACTCACCCACGAGTCTCTGTCTGTATCTTGGATTGCCCATTACGTGGTGTTATAAGGGTCAACAAATTTGTTTGCCATACAATAGGTTAGATATAGTTTGCCATAACCGATAGACTGTTGACTTAACAGATTGCACACATTATATGCTATCGCGGACATTTAGAGAGGGACCATTCTTTTATACGTACTTCTGTAAAACTTTTAGACTTTAAAAAGCATACGCAATGGAAGCTCTCAAAAGGAATAATTTTCTCCCATTTTTGCAACATGTTACTGAAATACCAGCCTTATAGGCCTTTAGCCTTCCTCTTGAGTCTAAATATCTAACAGAATGAATTATTTTGAACCAACTCAAGAATCTTTTAAACTTTATAATGTAATTTGTAATATAGGATAGATAAGGAGTATAGATTATATTATTAATATAGATATAAATTTCTGTTTTGCTGCTATAGACTACTAGAAAAAAAAAGTAAGATTATAGAAGTTGGTTAGTTGTTCTTTATTATACAATTAATGCAAATAAATAAGCAGCTTTCTATAAACATTAATTATTTGAAAAATGAATATTTAGTTACGTTCCCGTAATGACGATTTTTGCTGTCGAGTTACCTTAAAATCGCTGTAATTTGAAAAATTGTGAAATCTTTGGGCGCCCCTTTTAAATATGTTACGTTTAATAACAAACCAATCATTTATACTTCTTTATTTATGATATTCGCCACCTTCGTGGTTTTAAGTCATATTTATTGTTGTTGTCAAATTGTTACATCAGGTGGGTAATATACTCTCGGTTCGTGCTCAAGAAACTGCATCAAGTCTTTGTACGTCTCTGGATTCACCGCCCACAGCTCCTGCGCTAACTCTCGACATCGAACCTGTCATACGCACCGTCAGGAGTATGAATTTCATAGAATGCATACGTAAGTCGTCGATGAGACTTTTCCTATCAACCTGTTGTTGACACAGCTTTTATTTCTTTTCGTCTTACTACAATTTGTATTTACCGTTTAACTTGTTATTTTCCAAATTTGCTTCCATGGAAAATGCAGCTACAGAGTGTGAAATGCAATCATCAGGTAAATTGAAAAAGATTTCGTAGCTTCTATAATAATTTCGCATGATAATACATAAATAGGTATAATAGTCTTTTAATTTTCCAAATTATAATTTACCTCACTAAGGAGAAAATTCACGATTCATGCGTTAAAAGGTGTTTACGATTATAGCGACTATATTATGTTAACAAGTGTCGTCACCCGTGACTGTCGTAAGAGGCGACAAAGGGAGCAAATAATGAAGGATATCAGTGCAAAGAGAAGGCATATTAAAACAAACCCGTCTGGTCGGTACGGTATAGGGTTCCTCGACTCATAGAACCCGAAACAGCGAGCAGTTTTAGTCGGTTCGAGTCCGACATAGCCACCAACTAGTGGCATCCGTGGGGATTTGTGCACGAAAAAAAAGGAGCCTTTCAACGAACATGCGCCCGTGTTATAATGCTGGACGTTATAGTTCGTTCCTACTTAAATAGATGTTCGTATGCGAAGTGTACTTTGAGTTCTAAGTCTCCGCTATACCGTAATTTAAGAAGAAGGAAATATTTGAAAGGTATTAAGTTTTACATTGCAGTAGGTAGACATGTAACAAAGGGAGTACTGATTGCACACGGGCGCTATATAGGCTAGAGACACTTCACATTAGTATAAGAGTATAGAAGTGGTGTATAGTAGTGGATGTGTGTGGTTCAGCGCCGGGCGCCCCTGAGATGGCGGTGGAGGCGTGCGCGGCGCGCGGGTGCTCGTGCACGCTGGCGTGGCGCGCACCCGCCGCTCCCGCCGCCGTGCGCGGATACGTGCTCGAACTGGACGACGGACTCGGAGGACCCTTCAGGGTAATTTTACAACTTGTTATTTTAACGGGTCTCCTCTCAGGAGAGGGTTAAGGCTATACATCTCCACTCTGGCCGAGTGCGGGTTGCATGTGCCGGAGTGGTATTTTTTATGTTTAATCCAAAGCATGAGTAGAATCCAGGAGTAGGGGCCACCATCATTGTGAGGGTAGGCAATGGTGACTCATACCGTGGCAGCCTGGTTAGATAATTCTCCAGCCTTCGGAGGATGAGAGAATGATGCAGAATGATTGGCCCTACCTCACATCTACCAACGAAATACGACAAGAATGCTGTCATTATTTGGATGAACTTCTGTGTGGGTAGTCCTGCCCAGGTCGAGCCGGCTCATTCGTGCTGAAATCAGCGTGGCTCTACTACCTATAGACCTTTAGAAGACCTCGACGCCTTCTAATGCGGTTCCCGAGTGTCATAACTTGATGTGTTCGTGGGTCACTGCTGTTGATCCTGGTTACAGTGGTTGGCGTGTGGACGAGATTTGTTTCATTACTGCGCTGAGTGTTGTAACTTCAAACCCCACGTTGGACAACACTTGTGTAATTACAAATTATTGTTCTGAATCTGGACGTACCTTGTGCACTTTTCATGTGTCTATAAAATACCCCGTGCCACAGGAATATGCCTAGTTCGACAGAGAATATTTCAAGTATAGATTTACGGTGTTGTAATTGAGAAGTTATAAAAGTGTCGTATTTAACTTGCAGGAAGTGTATTGTGGCCGTGAAACCGTGTGTACCATTGACGGCTTGCATTACGCGTCGTTGTACAGCGCGCGGGTCAAAGCGTTCAATGGCGCCGGCGAGGGACCCTACAGTGAAGTCATCGGTCTACAAACTTCTCCTGGTAAATGTGCATTTTTAATACATATATTTCTATAAGAACCCTTTCTGTAATCTCGCCTACTATCTGTTTTACACAGGCGTGTTAGTTTTTGACGTGATAACGTCTTGTAAATCGATTAACGTTGTCTGCACGCACGAAAAAGCATGGCTCATTGTCACTTTACCCCTAAGCTGAGATTACTAGATACTAGCGAGAGAGCGGAGCAAGCGATAGAGGCACGATTGGCCTATGCTTTCGGCTTGTTTCGCATTTATCTCTCTTTCACTCCATCAGTTGATACGTCGGTGTAGAAGAGAGACAGCGGCAGCACATAACTTACACGAGAACTGTCTATAAATTAAAGTGAAAAGTTAATGTTTTCTCATGACTTTATAACTTTAAATTATCATCATGATGAGATGTGTAAAGTGATAAAAGATACTAAAGAGCATCAAGTCATTGCCATACTGTCTATTTAAAGTACGTGGTTTCTTTTAAGCCTCTCAACCACATTGGCTCTATTATACAAGTGAATTGGGGTGATGTGTGGTAGTGCATTAACTGTCCTACGTAGCAAGAACGTCTAGCTAGGCTAAGGTTGTCATGAACATCTATGGCAATCGTTATTGGGAAGTCGGTGACCTCAAATATACTGACAACTAGTTCAAAAATCGAATTTCAGTTCTCACTTAGGATTGCGGAGGTCCGACGCCAGTCGCTTATTGGAAAAACTGATATTCAGATAAATCCGGTTGAACTGGTAGCCGACCCCAAGTAATATTGGGAATTAAGGCTAGGAAGGAGAAGTTTTTCTGATAAGAAAATAAAGAGTAAGCTATCGGTCGGCAGTGGCATGGTTTTCATGGGACGCGCGTTGCGCTGACGCGGAGGGCGGGGTGACGCTGAGCGCGGACGGGCTGGGCGCGTCCGCCGGGGGCTGGCAGCCGCGCGTCGCGCTCGCCGACCAGCCTCTAGCGCGCGGCCTGCACTACTGGCGGCTACGTATCGATAGGTACGACGGAGACGCCGACCCGGCCTTCGGAGTGGCGAGAGCCGACGTCGCCAGAGATAAGATGCTCGGTGAGTACGACTTGACGTTATTCATCTAAGTGAGCTAGTGATACAAACTTTACAAACACGTGTGGCCAACGTGGTAATTACTGCACGGTTGGCCCAGTGGTTTAAGCGGTTGCCACGCCGAGCTCTACTACGCCAAGTGCCCTGGGTTCAAATCCCACGTGGGACATTATTTTGTGTGGTCCACAAATTTTTGTCCTGAGTCTGGGTATTTTTGTGTCCGTTTCATCTATGTTTGCCCGTCCCCCGCGACACAGGATGTATATTCCTGATGCGAGAGACCGACATCGTTACGCAAGAGATCCAGCAGTGTGCTATTAAGGGGCCCCCGGAGGCTGAATTGTCCATACAAACGGTATACCAAGATCATTTGCAGTATAAACATATTTCCACGATCATATGTTGACATTCGGACTTAGACTGTATTTATTTAGGTTATAACGTCTTTATTTTTAAAAATAAACTAATCTAGAATAAAATATAAACAAATTAAATTTTACATAATTTACATTGTAAATGTCATGTTTCCATTTTGTTTTTTTCTGTCTTAAAAACAAAAATATTTCTAATATTGTTTCATCAATAACATATCTCATATTATTATGCTACTACTTACAAAAAATAAATCGAAAAAATATTGATTTTTCATTCATGATTTTCGATATTACGAAACACATCCATATTTTCACAAATTTCAAGCAATTAGTAGTGCTATCGCATCAAAAAATATTTCAATGTGTGTGTGATTCGTGTCAGTCAAATAATGATAGCCGAACCTTCTACGAGAGAGTCCGAATTACTACGAATGAACGTCAATCCACATACACACATACAGCGGTGCACTCGTATCTACGTTGTATTTTGTCAAACAGAGACAGCAATATTTTACGAACAAATTTCAACTTGCAGTTTCGAGTGTCGTACGCCGGCCTCTTAATAGCTGTCGATTAGCGGTATTAGCGATTAGTCGATTAGCGATATTAATAGATAAAATTCAGCGGATGATGAATCGCTCGCTTGCTTCAAGCGAGCGCTTCATCATCCGCTGAATTTTAGTTTAGGTTAATAAAAATATTCGGTCCTAAGTGGAGAGCATTATCTCTACCTACCTTTGTTAGAAATAACGTGACTTTTAAATTTAATATACCTAGTAGCTTTTGACCTCTCTTTGGTATTAGATGTTTGTCAAAGAGTTTGAAAAAAGTTTCAGTAGAGTTTTCTAACTCTACTGAAACTGTGTGTGAGCGTCCGCATCGGAGCATCTTCGACAGCCTTGTTGGTTTAGTAGTTAGCGTATGCGCCTGCTGATCAAGAGGTCTTGGGTTCGATTTCCGGGTCGTTCTGTTATGGAGTGTGGGTGTTTTCTATATATAATATGTATGTATTTATATGAAAAAAGTAGATATCTATTTATATCAGTTGTCTAGTACCCATAGTACAAGCTTTGCTTAGTTAGGGACTGGATGATGTTGTGTGTCATACTTATGTCACACAACGCCATCTAGTCCCAAACTAAGCAGAGCTTGTATTATGGGTACTAAACAACTGATAGTAAGTACATAAACATACTTTTTTTTTTGTAAATACATACATTATGTTACACAAAAAACACTCAGACAGATCACACAAACATTTGAACCGGGAATCGAACCCGAGACCTCTTTTGATCAGCAGCCGCATACGCTAACCACTAAATCGACAAGGCAGTCAGATTAAGAGGTCACGTGTTTAACGACGTGTGGTGACGGATTAAGAATAAAAAGTGTCACCACCCCTATTCATTCCATGGGTGTCGTAAGAGGCGACTAAAGGAACAAAATAAGCAGCCAACATTACTGCCAAGAGAAGGAAAACTTGAAACAAACCCTTTACCAACCCGTCTGGCCAGCGTGGTAAAGTAGGTCAAAACCTCCTTTCAAAGGAGAGGCCTATGTCCAGCTGTGGACTGTTAAAGGCTGTTGATGATGATGTGTTTAACGAGGAGTGTGTTGTGTGACGTGCAGGCAGCGACGCTTTAGGTTGGGCGATGTACATCGACGGGTCGCGCTCGTGGTTCGTGCACGGCGGCGCGCACGGCGGGCGAGCGGGCGGCGGCATCGCGCGCGGCTCGTGCGTGGGCGTGCTGCTCGACCTCGCGCGCGGCACGCTTCGCTTCACCGTCGACGACCGCCCGCAGGTACCGCCTCCCTCACTCACTATACCTGTCAACGTACAAATTGTAAATTAACTGATTACAATTTGACCCAATATTTTTCGATAGATTATAATTTAACGAAGTGAAACCGTCAAATTGTGAAATGATATGTATTCCTGCACCATATATTGTTTAAAGTAGTTGATGGAATTTTTACAGAGATATGCTTGATATATATATTTCAGAAATGAGTCAAATCAAATCATTTATTCTGCAATTAAGTTACATGAACACTTTTGCAAGTTCGGCCTTTCCTAACTGGACTAGCCCTGAGAAGAAAGGACGAAACAAACTCAGGGATCACAGTCTCTTTTAAAGTCCAGACAATAATATTCTTAAGTGCAAAAGACATTATTTCAAAATAAAAGCGATAATTACAATTTGAGTCACAACTATAATAATTAAAGATAATAATTTAAAAAATGTCAACAATAGCAACAATTCAAGATAAATTTGTATAATGTAAATTTAACTATAAATTATCGTCACATTAACATAAAAGTCTATTAACGAGCACGTAGAATTCGGGCAGTCATTTCCTAGTTGAGATCAAGACGTGATTATATGCATTGTAGCGATAGGTTTTTTATTATATAAAAAGCTGTAAATCGGTATCCCTAGCCATACATTACTATGTTTTATTAAGAGTAGTTCCTGCATAATAAACATTACTCTCAATGTGTTCGTGGTGTTTGTTATTCTAATCGACCTGTAAATTCGCTATAGTGCGACGGAACGAACCTCGCGCGCTGATTGGTTGAACGGTATATGCCCCATGCCGCCATTTTGTTTGTTATTTCGTTTGTTGTCCAATATAAACAAAATGTTGTGGTGATTGTAAAATGACACAGCTTTAGAATTAGATAAAAAATTTGCGGAAATAAAATAAACCTAACATAACAGTTTATGGACACAACGGCCTTTTGTAAAACCAACCAATCACAGAAAGCCTTCGGACAGTTAACAATTTAAATCGAAGTGAATCTGTTAAATCATACGAAATTCATACAATCTGTCGCGCATACGAAAGTGACTACTCTGCTTGGTGGAAAGCATGTGTATAATCCAGGAGTACGGGTCACCATCCGCATTGTGAGGGTAAGCAATGCATAGTGACCCGTACCATGGCGGCCTGGTTGGATGCTTCTGCACCATTCTCCCGGCTTCCAGAGGCCGGGAGAATGGTGCAGAATTATTGGGCCTCCTGTCTCACACTCACCTACGAAATACGACAGCAAGAATGCTGTCATTTTTATGATGGTCTTCTGTGTGAGGGTAGTACTGTGTGTAGTGGCTCTACTACCTATTATCACATTCATACAACTTCACAAAATGGTAATGAAGACGTCCATTCTATTAGATTCCATAAATAAAACTCTGTACGGTCTTATTATTTACATTTTCTATAAATGATAGCTTTCAAATACGATATGTGGTAATGGAATTTAAATTATGTCCGTAAGTGATCGAATTCCATTACAATTAGGCCCTTTTCAAACTTACCACAACCACACCACGACGCAGCGACAAATGTGGTTCCATGTGAATAGTGTCGCTGCAGCTTTTTGCAGTTGCGTTGTGGCCGGCCGCTAGTTACGTTGCCATCGCGATGTGGTCGCGATTTGGTAGTATGATACACGTGGTCCATAAACTGCGGCAAAATGTGGTACGTGTAAATTGCATAATTAATTTTATAGGAAATATGCACCCGACCACGTCGCGACCACATCGCAACCACATTTTGTCGCTGCGTCGTGATGTGGTTGTGGTACGTGTGAAAAGGCCCTTACTGATATGTATTGATAACGAAATGTTGTGGTATGTTGAAGGGCGACATCGCGTTCACGGGTCTCCGCGGCGCGTTCTACCCGGCCGTGTCGCTCAACCGCGGCGTGGCCGTGACGCTGCAGGCCGGCCTCAGCCCGCCGCCCGATCTGCTCATGTCGCAGCTCTCCATCGACTGAAGCTCATGTTCCTCGTCATTGCCTACACAGCCCTATTGACCCTACAAACATTTAAAGCAATTACTGTTCGAAGAGGTACAACTCCCCCTTATTTCTGCTGGGACTCGGTCACCACTTATGACGCTCTCGAGTCGTATGTATCCGGTGACCTCTTGTTTGCCCCTATTAAATAAAAAAAAAAACGATATTTAAAAAGAAAAAAACTTCGTCTGCAGTTTTTTTCTCGTCTCGAAAGGTTAAACTATAATTACGATTGAGGTCATCGAAACAAAAGATTTGAATTCAAGTATAGATTTGATAAGAAAAAACAATTCCATATAAAAAATCCTATGCTTGCCATTCGTCCTGAATATGAACAATACCACGTCACTTCCTTTTCACTATGATACTTCCGGGTCCTTTAAGCTGGGCGTGGAAAATATTACAGCATCTTACAGTGTGGGTCATCAGGCTGGATTTTCTACACTCGCTGTGTGCACGGTGATCACCATTTGAATGCTTTCCAACAAGCAGAGGAGTCATTTTCGCAGATATCTGTTAAAAAAAAATTGGCCAAGTGTGTGTCAGGCCACGCATTGAATTTTTTTTTTTTTTTTTTTTTTTTATTTATTTATTTATTCAAAGAGTTACATACAAGTTTACTTACATTGAATGCATTCACAATCTCATTGGAGATTTACCGTGCATTAAGATTCATCAATTACAATAAATAAACCATGTTACATAGTTAAATTACATACACAAACACATATCGGGTAGTATATTTAAAATCGAGTCCAATAGCTAATTATTATGTGACTTATTATTTCTTTTTTTTTTGTACAAAGTTTTTTTATGTGAACGCATTTTAAAAGTAAGGCCCCTTTAACTCCTGAAATAAAAAAGTTATCTAAACCGCTACAGTTTCCCTTTAAAGTTCAATATGTGGACTACTATCATAAATTTTTTCAGATTTTTTGAGGAACCTAGCCGTTTAGATTTTAGAGAGGGGGGGGAGGGCATCATGATTTTAGAAAAATATGCCCTTTCAAGTTGAATAACTAGAAAGCACAATTTTGATGACTCCTCGCCTGACAGAAAGCATGAGTAGAATCCAGGAGTAGGGGTCACAATCCTCATTGTGAGTGCAGACAGTCCATCATGGTGACCCACACCGTTGCGGACATGTTTCTGCGGATTAGGCAGCACGAGTGCTGATATTTTTAGTTGGTTGGTCGGTTGATCTTCTGTATGAGGGTAGTTTAGTATTAATGAAAATCAGCGCAGCTCCACTACAATTCTAATAATATTAAGACATGTCCAGTTATTCAATTATTACGGAAACATTTTATTGAAAACCTTACCGTCGCATATTGTATACTTATGACAGGGGATGTTCTTACAAGCCTATGCGGTATGTTTAATTACGCAATAGGACGCCTATCGAATTTACAATATTATTGTTAATAAATTCATATTTTGTAAAGGCTCCTGTAGTTTTAAGATACGTTTTAAAGTTAAAATAGTAATAAATATCCATGTAGTAGTTAGATAGGATTTACAATAATATTGTGTGAGATTTTATCTTATTTGGACTGTTTAGTTGAAACGATTTGCCATAGAAAGCTATTAATTACTTATATGACAATTAAGAAATGGAACTTGTACTTAAGAAATATAACTGATCTCTTGGAAACTTTATAATGAAATTACAAGGAACAATAATATTTTTCAAAATATTGATTAATAATGACATAAGTGTAAGTTAATAGTGTTGTTGGATATTTACTTTAAATGGATAAAGTTGTTGAAATAACATTTTGTATCTGGGGACCTGAAGTGTAACTTTAATATTCCAAAACCCACCAGAATGTTCTATCAGACGAATGTTAGAATGTAAGACAGCTACTTTTACTACTAATTTTTTGCTTTATTGTGTGCTTTTATAACTTTAAGTCATTTACAGTGTTATTCCTTTGGTACGTAATAATAATTATCATAATTTATTCTTTATTTATGTTAAATTAATATTTTACAAATGAAATTATCTACGATATGAATGTGTATTGTTTATATCTAAGTAATTTTGTTTGAATACTGTACACATATCTTGTAGAAATAAACAATAGTTACCTGTTAAGCTAGGAAAACGTGACTCGACGTGTTGAATATATTAAAATTGTATTTATCTCCGTTAATTAAAGTACCCTTTAATTTGGGAGTGTGTCGGTATTTTGTGAATCGACAGAAATAACCAAGAGCTTGTGATTTAGGCGACCCCTTCCTTATATTCACTAACAGAGACGAAAGTAAACGAATAGGAGAACCTGTCAGATAAAGAATAAAAGGTTTATGCAACTTGCTTTTGCAGGCAGCAGCTAAATGCTACATTATAACCAATTTTTAAATTTGTGTCTATCTGTAAAACAATTTTGAAGGGACTCACCAGATAGCTGTTGTTACTGGAGCTCAGCTACTTTTAAATGAAACATGTGTTTTATTATTATAGTTTGTAATGATATCTAAATAGCTAATGTAATAATAATAACTAGGCCAGTTTATTTTAAAGGAAGACGTTTTTCGTAGCTTAGCAGTTACTGTGTATTGTTCGTTTTATAGAATCTTATTTATTGTCGAAATATTTGCAACATAAATATTTGCAATTAATAGGGAAATGTCATAGTTAATCCTAGACATATATGTATGACGAATAAAAAGTGTTATGACACATTACATACTTACTTAATTATATCATGTACTTAATTATGACTGATTTTTATTAAAAAAATTATTACATGTATTTTTTTTCTTATTAGTTTTTGGATAGCAATACAAACATACAAATAAATATTTCGTACATCTTACGGCGAGAAGCCCAAAATCGATCAAAGTGGTGTGCAATGGGAGAGGCCTATGTCCAGCAGTGGACTGATATAGGCTGATGATGATGATGATGACACACGGCATCTAGTCCCAAACTAAGTAGAGCTTTTGTATTATGGGTACTAGACAACTGATAGAAATACATAAACATACTTTTTAGGGTTCCATAGTTCATGACTCGGAACCCTTACAGATTCGCCATGTCCGTCCGTCCTCGACCTACCGCCCAAACCGTTAGTGCTAGATTTCAGGAGTTAACTCTGCAAAAATGCACTCGCTTGGAAAACTTCGTACAAAAATACAGAAATAATAGTGTGCGTTACTCCAGAAAATTGTGAGAGTATACCAGAAAATTAGTGTATTCTAAGGAGTAATACCTCGCCAGGGACATAGAGACGTTCTCAAGGCTGATGTCCACCCTCCAGTAATTGGAGAGGAACAAGAAGGTATAATGGATCTACTGAGAGTAGATATAGTTTTATTTAATTAATAATATCTCAGTTTAATAGTCAACTCAACTCAGATAAATAATAAGTTTCATTATTTTTTGAATTCTCGTTATGTTTGTTATAAAAGAACTGTTTCATTACTAAAAAAAAATTTGTTTATTGTAAAAAGAGAAGACTTATAATTTGTAATTTGATAGATACGTAGGTACATACGTCAAAGTATTTTTTGAGAAGTCTATTGAGTAAATTAGTGAAAAAAGCGATTATATTATAGGTAATTCCTACTTCTTATTTTTAGGCCGCCCGCGTTTATGTCCGTCATGGCGGTGACTAGTAGCCTATGTGTTATTCCAATATGTAAGCTATATATTGTGAAGTTTCATCAAATTCCATTGGTAGTTAGCGTGAAAGAGCAACATACATACATAGTCACAAACTTTTGCGTTTATAATATGTGGATTGTGATTATTTGCAGAAAAACATAAAACTGCTAATCTCGCGAGATATCGCAGTATTGTTATTCATAAGCTCGATCTCGCTTGAACCCGAATCTCGCGAGATTTGCATTTTAAAGCACCTACTGCATGCACAAATTTTGTTATTTGTAACAAATTCTTCCAAAGAACACTAATTTCTGTTATATTCTCCTCTATTCTCACCTCTCTAAAGCCCATTATTTTTTGGTTTTTCTGGGGTAACGCACTCCTTCAGACCGTCTGCAAACATCAGAAACTGGGCTGACCTAACTACATTGGGCAAATCATTGGTCATCACTAGAAACTCGGTCCTGAACTGCTGCCCTGACTCACAACTAATAGTGTCATATGCGTCCGATTGATAGTTACTGCCTACGATTAGAAAAAGAAATTGTAAATAACCCCACCCATACAGAGCTTTATAATGTAGGCTGGTATACCATCCAGGCCTGGACTAAGCATGAAGAAGAAGCATAATTTAGCCGCCGGTCTCACACCCACCAATGAAAGACGAATGTTGTCATTTTAGGCTGGTCTTCTGTGTGAGGCCCCGGCCGAGCCAGTCCATTCATACTGAAATCACCGGGGCCCTACTACGTGCCAGTGACTCCCGGCAAAATCTGTAAAAAAAAAATGCTTTTTAGATGTTAGTGTCGTATATTGCATTTAGCGGTTATCGAGAAATTTTCAAACTGATGCCGATTACAAGTGTATACATCAAAGTAAAGATCTGTAATGGGTTACTCTGTTACAGAATATTGGAAGGGTAAACTGAACTTGATCGACGCTGTACATACATAAACCGTAAGAATGGTTTTTTTTTTTTGAAGCGCTTAAAACGAGCACATTATGTCGGGCCGGAGCGGGCCGCATCGCAGCGCAAAATGCTTACCTAGCACATTAGTGGCGGGCCGGGTCGCAGTGCATTGACGGATTTTGAGTACAGTGTACTGCATGCGCAAATGCTGTATATTTAGTGCAACTGTACGTTATGGATAGCTCTGACGAAGAACTTTCTTTTTTTTGCCTGCTGTTAGAAGAAGTACCAAAAAACCCAAATTTCGTAAAAAAAACACGTGCGCGCGTGCACAATAATCCGCTTCTGTTGACGGGGCGCAGCGGGGCAGGGCGGGCCGCATAGCACGGACGCAAATGCATGTCGCAGTAATGCGAGCCGCTGCGGCCCGACACAGTGTGCGATAATTCTTACAATTTGTATTAAAGGCGTTTTTCAAAATTTTGCTCCGTTACGTACAGGATGTCCATTTATTTTCATAATACATCACGTCACGTCCTGGACGTTACGTATAACGCGGACTTGTCATCACATGTTTCTTTGGTATAAAAAAAGTTGATTAAAGTAGTTTACTAGTACACATTCATTATCTACAACATATTTACTTATAATTTAACACGAGTAGTATATAAAATTTGTGGGTCTTACCTTTCAAAATCAATGTTCGTACTGGACAAACAAACAGACCCGTTACGTACGGCATGGACCGCAAGTGTTGACGATTGAATTTCTTCAGTTTTAATTCAAAGGAAAAAAACGAATGAATGATAAAAACATTGTCAATATGGCATTGCTTAAAAATAGTTAGAGCCAAAGACAATGTTATTGTTATTCTTTATAAAATCATACCGTTACGTACAGGACTGTCCGCTGTGGCCAGTTTTTTAAATCGGATAATTTCAGTATTTATATTAGAAAAATATAACTCGTGCGAGCTAAGATGGCACCTGGCTCATAACGAAACATGATACCGTTCCCCCGCGTGATACCCCTCTGTCGCCCTGCGAGTAGCGTCAGCATCACTATTACCGTTGCAAGAATCTTTCTATTATAATTTTAGTTTATTAGGTATTACCTAATGTCATATAAATCACTCTACGAATTTATTTTATAAATATATCATTAGATTCGTCTGCATAACCCAATTGTTTAAGGACAGGTCACACGATAAAAAACTAGCATGTCGACTATGAGACGCAATAGTTTATTATAAAGAATATCCATACACATATGATTTTCAGAGACTACGATTAAAAGGCTTATCATGACGATTTTAAATTGTAATTTATAACCATATTTCAGTTCCTAATTTCATTTAAAATGATATTAGGTATTACCTAATATTATTTAAATCACTGCACGAAGAATGCATTCGGGTAAATAATGAATGAGGCCTGCTTCCTATTGGTATGCATATGTATTTTCGTAACTCGGGTAGTAAAGTACCACTTAAGATAAAGTAATATGTTATGAGAAACTATTTGAAACAAAATAAATGTTGAAATTTAAAAAAACTAGAATAAATTATATTTTTCTTGCACTCAGTACTATAAACGACTGACATTTGAGTCAGGTGCCATCTTAGGTCGCACGAGTTATATACTACAACCTTATTATATTTTATTTATAAACAAATAAAATGAGTTATTTCATTCAAGTAATACTAAAGATATCTAAATATAGCTTGTATATTCTCCAAAATACGTAATCAAAATCCAGGATATTATGAAGGACACCTAAAAAAGTAGGATAATATTTTATTAAATATTAAAATATGTTTTCCGCTAAGTCTAATGTTTATCTTTCTTTTTACAGTAAGTTAAACATTTTACCCTAACATAAAATAATTTGATACTAACTTCCTACATTTTTGCTTTTTAATCAATGGTCAAACTCGTAGGACAGCAAAATAGTCCTGAGCAAAATTTTGAAAAACGCCCTAAAGCGATTTGAGCGTATTTTTGCGCTCCGCCCCGACATAATGTGCACGAACCTTTAAGAGTATCTTGACAGTCCGTCCATCCGTGGGTTTGCGAAAAATGTTTGTTTCAATAGAGACTTTAAATTTTGATTAGAAACACGAAAAGAAACTTCAGGCAAAAATATAGCTTTCCGTAACTGCTGTATTTTTGTCTTTAATGTGTCGTCATCGTCACTATTCATTATTACGTGTTCTGGCACTGTTGTGTCCACAAGAGGTGAAGATCGAAGGAAATACCGATATTCTTTTTCAAAACCGAGAGTATATTTTTATTTTTACGTGGAAGCGCTCATACCCGAGTGGCGTTATTTGATTGGAAACAACTATAGAGGGTAAACAACAACGGCGCGGTCAATGCTTGAGGGTGAGGGAGATGGGTGAGCGTTTGTTGTATGATTTGTTATGATTATTTCCGTGATTCGGAGGACATTAAGCAGTCGGTCCCGGTTGCTATCGTAAGAGAATAGTCGTGAAGCTTCGTTGTTTAACGACAAGATTTGCGTAGCCACATATCTTGTTAGTCCCCAAGTCAGTATGGGTTGTTGTTGTTGTGTGTGTGTTTTTTTTCGTCAATGGAGAGACTTCGCCAATATAATATACAGTATATTAATGTATGCCTCTGCAATTCAATAAAAAAGAGAACATTGGCGTGAAGAGTTTATTTTTGGCCCTTTTATAACAATAATATATTTCTGAATCAGATAAAACAAGATAAATAATAAATATTACAGAATATGCATCTGTTCAGTATAAATTTAAAGATTTTTTCGACATGTTTGTATATGAGCATGATTTATTTGTAACTATTTAAAGTCTTCATAAATAATTATTTGATATGCTTTCTATTGCTGGTTTCATAAAATCTGGTGTATCTGAAACATATTGTGATTCCTGTTTTAGTTTTTTTGACATTGATTCATGGTATCATCTAAATATTCGTATACAAAGTAACAAGCTACCTGACAAACTTAATCTATCATTTCTTTTTTATAAACAGAACAGAGCTATTAATATGATAGAAATAAGCATAACATATAGATGAAAACATTCTTACGATATTTGTGTAATATTCTGTAAATCTTATCTGATAAAATGAATCAAGAACCAATGTCAAGTAGATTCAAATAACAATATGGTCACTATTTTATTAACCTGCGTCATTTTTACTTCTCAATGGTCAGTACATTATACATAATTCGAGATTATCGGAAGACTAAACAATTAAATATGTATAGTTAGGTACACACACAATCTTATAGTAGCCAGTTATATAACAGCAACACAGGTGATCACTCTTTCATAATATTAAATAAGTAAATTTTAATTACTACAAATATATAGTTCTGTGTTGCTGGGTGTACCATAAAACCACCATTCTATCTATATCACAGATATTTGTCAAAACCCAGTATTCCTGACGTTTATCTTCAATTTCCTTCAAATATTAATTTCAAGCTTTCATTTCCAAAACAACCCTTAATCTAATACAGTAGGCAAATCAATTACCAGAGCCATCATTTGCACACAATAACAGTTTAAATTTTGACAGGCTAATAAAATAATCTTACAAGTGATCTATGGTTGCATTTCAATAGATAGAAACAGGAAACACCAAATTTTTATAAACACCTTAAAAATCGAAAAAAGTAAATTATTTAACATTCTTTCGAAATGGAAATTGACAAAACTTTGTTACTAGATATTTATTGTAAGATAATTTAAAAAAAGCATCTAGTAGTAGAAGAAAACCAATTTTTCAACTCTTCACTTGACATCCCGAAATTTTTTTCCCCTAGAGAGATGTTGATTGAATAAAAAGCTCTCTATAAAATTTATACCCCAGAATGGGCAATGAGCTATGTCCGCAAGCCGTGTCAGAATAGTTCATGCCCAAACTTTTGTCACAGTTTCTTAAAATGTTAGGAGTTCTATAGCATTATTATGCTATTTTCTTTACCAAAGGCATACTAAAAGGCAACTTGTTCTAATTATGTTTTCATGAATACTTGAAACTTGAATCAAGTAGATATTTTCAGAACAAATCCTTGTCACCTTATAAAAAGATATCTGCAAACTAATCTCTGTGACACAAACCGCTTTACAATAATAATTAAATAAAGATGAATACAAATACATAAAGAGTTTGGTTACAATGATAAATCACCGAGGACCGAGAAATTAAACTGAAAATTTGTGTTTTTGTAACTTAGACATGGATTATTGGCTTAGTCCAAACAGTTCAGAATCACAATAACCTTAATAAAGTTCGGCTTGATGATGTTGTTCCAAGCGGTCAGAAACAACAATGTTTACACTGAAATATTTCTTCTTTTGATAAGAAATGCAGTTTGAGCTAGACTTACTACCCACAATACAGTATTTATCAGTGTTTTTGTTATGACAAATAAATCTGGTGCTAGCTCAAACAATGATGTGGGTAGATGTTCGCGATCGCAGCAGAAAGTCAACCACAATTTATGTACGATGCTGGATAAATCTAGGTAGACTCTCACAGATGATCAAATAAATATTTTTCATATTTTAACAATGTAGGAATCGTCGCACACGATATCCAATATGGACAAAGCACGCATAATACCTTTTTGTTTCAATCGTCCTGATGTACGGTTGTATTTACACTTTAAAAAAGTAACCCATTTAAGGGTGAAGTCTTATCACGATAAACTATTTACACTCACATTTTGTTACAATAAATTCATTACACTTTTTACAAATAAGTTTTTGTTTTTAAAGAATTTAAACTATGTAGTTCCATTCACCAGTCAGCAAGTCCAGTTAGTTGCGGTGTGCGCGTGGAGGCGAGGACGGCGTTACTTGTTGGCCGAGTCGTCGTCGTCCGGGCGCGACACGTACAGCGCGGGGTCGATCACCTTCGGGATCGGCTTGATCTCCGTACCGAGCTCCTGCTCGATGCGGTGTAATGCGAAGCGGTCTTCGTATGTGATTAGATTAATGGCGATACCCAAGTGGCCGAAACGACCTGAGCGACCAATACGATGCAAGTACGTTTCTGCCATGCGAGGGAAATCAAAATTTATTACGACGTTGACGGCTTGCACATCGATACCTCTAGTAAAGAGATCTGAACACACTAGGTTACGGCACAGTCCCGCACGAAAATCATGAAAAACGCGATTACGGTGCGCCTGCGCCATGCGTGCATGAATGTAATAACAACAGTAACCCAGTTCCGTTATCTTCTTTGCAAGCAGCTCTACACGCTGAGTTGAATTGCAGAATATGATAGACTGGTTTATTTGCAACTGCAACAAAAAATTACTTTTTATTTATAACATCCGAGTTGCGAAAAATTACTGACACGTCATGAAGCAATATAGTAAATGTTAATATAATTATTAATGTAGTTCACCTTTGAAAAAAGTGTATTTAAACAATGCACTTTTTGTCTTTCTTGTACAAATGCATAGTACTGTGTTACACCTTTTAATGTAAGTTCTTCCATAAGATTAATCTCATAGGGTTCTCTTAAGTGTTTTTCCATGAATTGTTTCACACTTAGCGGGAAAGTGGCTGAGAACAGCAAGATCTGGCGTTCTTTGGGTAATCTGCAATTTTTCAAATTCATATTTACTATATTTAATTTGTACTAGGAAAATATTGATGGTGATATTTAAGTAAAAACAATACATACCGTGAAATAACCATATCTAACATTCCTTTGAAGTCCTGAGAAAGAAGTTTATCTGCCTCATCGAGCACCAGCATCCTGCACTGGTCCATCTTAGCTACTTGTTTATCCATGAGATCAATCATACGACCCGGCGTCGCAATAATTACTTGAACTAAAATAAAAATTATTGGCTTTATTATTATCTTATGTTAATTTGTGTCATTTATTGATCTATAGAACCAAACTTACCATTCTGATAAATACGCATAATGTCATCCCGAAGATTTGTACCTCCTGTTGTAACCATAACACGAATATCTGTATGCTTCGCCAGTTCAATGCAAATCTGTGATGTTTGGAGTGCTAGCTCTCTAGTGGGTACCACAACTAAAGCTTGAATAACATCCTTTTTGGGATCCACCTAAATTAAGTGCAAAAAAAGGCTTATGTAGAACATGGTGCAGTATACTATAATTCTGTTTGTATTAAAAAAAAGATCAGAAGGCAAGGATGTTGTCACTTATAGACAAGTGAAGGGGAATCCACAAATCATCATTTTATACAATCTGGATATAATATTGACAACATAAAACAAGTGTCCAAACCTGTTCTAAAACTGGAATGCAGTATGCTCCAGTTTTGCCAGTTCCATTTTTAGCTCTTGCAAGGACGTCTTTGCCACTAAGTGCAATAGGAATAGAAGCCTCTTGGATAGGGGAAGGTTTTTCCCAGCCTTTTTCAAAAATGCCCATCAGCAGCTCTCGTTTTAGGCAAAACTCTTCAAACTCATTACCTCTTGTGTCTGTTACATCCTGCAAAGCAAAAACTTTTGAAATATGCATTGCATCTGGTAAATCAATACTGATTTTAATAAACAAAAAACTCTTCAGCTTAATAGCTGAAGAGTTTTTTGTTTGAATTTGAATGTCCAATTTGAAAAATTCATAATTGTCCATTTATCAAGGAATGCTATATGCTATACTAGCTTTCTATATATAACTAGTTATCGCGGTAAAAAGTAGCCTATGTACTTTCCTAAGTTCAGTTCTATCTTCATACCAAATTTTATCAAAATCGGTTCAGTGGTTTAGGCGTGAAAGCGTAACAGACAGACAGTTACTTTCGCATTTATAATATTAGTAGGCAAGTAGGCATAATATCACGCTACAACCAATAGGAATGAAGTATCAGTAAAAACATTCTAAAAATGGGGGAAAATTATTTGTTTTGAAAGCTTCCATTATTGCATGTTCTACGTAAATGATTAAAAATACGTGAAAATAATGTAATTGATCTCTTAAATACATTACTTTCACAATCTTTAATGTTTTAAAACTAAAAATATTCCTCTTGAAAAGTTTTAAAAAGTCCAAGACTGGAAATGTACATCTTTTAGGGTTCGCTCACAATAACCACTTTTATAGGAGACCAATTTCTTTCAGTAGTCACACGTTATATAGAAAGGTACCATTACACTTTAAAAGCGTGACTACAAGTACAAGAGGGAGCCACATTAGATTCAGTGACACTTCATAGTTTATAACCAGAGGATGATCACCTCATTTGTCCAGTTCTAAACAGGAGTTAGAACAGAATTTAATTCATTTGTAAAAAATAAATTCTATTACAAAAGTTGAGGAGCTATAAGGGAACAACTGAATATTCATACATACATAGCCTGTCAAAACCATAACCTTCCTTTGGTTTTACCATAGTTAGGTTAAAAGTGAGCTTACGGACTTGTCATATTATTGAAGCAAAGGAGCGATACACTAATAAAAATCTTGAACCATATAATTATCAGAGATCGGAATTGGGTGTGTGAAAATACCTAAAGTTTGCAGCGGGACATAATATGGAGCTGTTACAACCACTTAAGTTAAACCGGGTTTGAATTTTACTGGTTTAGTTTTTTTTTTTTTTACATGTTCCTTTGTTACCTTTGAAACACCGAACTATAAACATTTACAAGCTGCTAATACAGTTCTAAATAAATTTTTGTTTTGTACTTTTCCGGTTAAAATTCGGTCTTTTAGTCCCAATTTTTCTTTGTCGGTCAAACACAGAATTTTATATATCTTTGATGCAAGGAAATCGAACATTTTCGCGTCTTTACATAGTTTTGAAGTCGGCTTTTTTTTTAAATTATTAAACCTGCACTGCATAAAAAAATAAATTAAAAACATTTATTTCAATTGCAAGAACAGTGGTTGTAACAGCTCCATATTATTATTGCAAACTTACTGCAGACTTTAGGTATTTTCACACACCCAATTCCGATCTCTGATAATTATAAACATAATTCTGGGTCCAGCAATGAACTATTAAAGGCAGTTGATAATAATGATAACTACATACATATATCATTATACATCATTTAGACAAGAAATGATCATGCTCATCATGCAATCATTCAAATCTCTACCTTAGTTAGGATCACTTATCAGTTAGATTAAAGGTCCATTCTGTCACAGTGTAATTTATTTATAAATCTAAAATTATCAAACTATACGCACTATGCAACTATAGCAAAGAAATATACAAGCTATATACTGCAGGTACAAAATCAAATACAGGATACTTATCTACAAACTCTCCTTCACAATAGAATTTAAAAGAAACAAGGCTTCTATCCAATTCTATTGCACCTAATATCTGTCATAGCTAAAATTGAATATATTATTAATATAAAAATGCATTTATGCCCAGGCACATTGGGCATATTGAATAAATGCCCATATCCGCCCAATAAATGCCTTTTATCTGGGCAAAACTTTAATTCACATTTTTTAAATACAATCAATAACTATTTAATTTAATTAAAGTAAAAACGTTGGTAAGGACAAAGGCTATGTCTAGCAATGGCCTGTTTAAGGCTGTTGACCGATTAATTACCTGCCTTTATGTTAGTAGCAAAGTATTCGTCAATTCGACTTTACGAACACAAAGAAAAAACTATTTACAAAATCTGATTCATTAAGACTATGATTATAATATTATGAAAATAATACAAATAATAATTTAAAGAAATTATAAATTATTAAATACTGACTATCAATTATGTTTTATTATGACAATATTCAAATTTCTTTTACAATGTTATGCTTTTTTTGCCCAGAGTTTAGGCATTTATTCGGGTGTAAACTCATTTATACCCAATGTGCCATGATTTTGCCTTTTCGCCTGTATTTGTTTTTGACCTCGACCTATCACTAGTCACAGTTAAATGTGCATGGAGTGTGACACATACACAACTTTGAAATATTTATATTTCATCAAATCATCAACAACAGCCTTTAACAGTCCACTGCTGGACATAGGCCTCTCCTTTGAAAGGAGGTTTATTTATATTTACTAAAATTTAAAATTGTTAAATACTGGTACGTTCAAATAACCTTTTTTGTCACTGAACGCAACAAAAGTAAATAGTTAATGCAAAATTTAATTTAAAAACAGTATGTAATATTTTCAAAGCTAAAAAGAAATTATTAAGTTTAAAGTAATTCTATGGTCATGATTTAATTCAATGGTTTAATTTCTGATAAAAATTATCCTACAATTTCACACATCAACAACAAGTCATTATAGTAAAAAAAAAAACTACAATATCGATGAGTTTTTCATTGCTGGCCCCAAAACACTATTCATAACTAAAACTTAAAACATGAAAGAGCTACCACCTGCATTAAACTAAGCAACAACTAAGATAGTTGCAGTTTTATGACCTGACCGAATTAAAATCCTCCAGTATTTGCCTTGGTCATACACAATATTTCTGACATCTGTTTATGTACCATATACAATTTAGAAATAAGTTCCAATCTTGCTATAAAAAACCTAACAAATCTAATATAATATTAATTAAACTGCAGAAATAGCCTAGGAAACCTGGTAATCAAATAAAATTACAGTAGTAGGCCACTATAGAAACTTATGTATTTGAAATAAAATGGTTTGATTTGATTTGATTTCCCAATCAATTCACAGAAAATGATAAATATCAAAAAAGCCTTCATATTTATAAAACTACCTACATTTATAATAATATTTACTTTCTAGCACTATCTCTTAAGAACTTTAAGTACTCATACTGTCCTGTTAACCATAACTATTGTTTAATGCATTTACAAGCTTTCCTGATTTTTTTTTTAATCACTGTTGTTCTCAACTTTTATTGGTTTTGAAACTGTTGACTTTAATAAATTGAAGATATTTTTAACCCTAGAAGCCCAATCTAGGTCAATTTTACCTACATGGAAATGTATATTTGCTATCTTTTTCGTACCTTTCGTTCGATCGCCGTGATTGATCAAATCAACTTAGTACCCACACCAAGAGCTAATAAGAGACGGTTATGTCGCTTTGGTAAGTATCGTCATTTTGTAGTTATCGCAATGTCATAGGTCATTTTGACCTATGTTTGGGCTTTGTGTAACTTTTGAATTCGATTTACGTATTTACAATGAGCTATTTTTATAGGTTTAGACGTTGTTTTTTCGTTTATTTCTAAGTGTGAACATTAGTTTTAGGTAATAAAACAATATGGCGTCCTCTCGGCAGCTGACGGTGTCCGAGATAGCGTTTCTTTTAGAAATAACAGACGACTTGGAGCCGTTTGATACAGACTCCGAAGAGGAAGATTGGGTGACTCAAGAGTCAAGACGAAGTTACAAGTGATGTAGAAGACGAGGTGGTGGACTACGTGGAACATTCATACGTGATACTTCAGACCAAATGTGTTCCTCCATGTCAACTAATAGGAAGGCAAAAAGGTGATCCATGGCTGTGTTTTACGGGATGCTCAATATACTTTTTATCAATGCCTACGTAATTTACTGTCACGACAAACTGACTAATAAAGAAAAGCCATTAAATTCCAAAGACTACGTGAAAAAATTGAGTACTGTCCTGACTCCACCATGGATGCAAAGGCGGCTAGAAGCTCCTTCTTTGAAGCGTTCCTGCTTTGAAACTATTACAAATATTCTTCAAATTGAGTCACTATCATCGCCAGATAAACTTACTGTTGAACCAGTACCAAAGAGGCGTAGCTGTGGATATTGTTACTATGAAAAGCAACGAAAGACAAACTCACAGTGCGTCAAATGCAAAAAATTAGTCTGTCGTGAACTTAATTATGACACGAGTCAGAAGTACTTATAAAGTGAAAATAATATACTAAAACTGTTAATATTACTATAAAAAGTAGATTAGTTTATAGTAGAGGAAGTTATATACATAGTATAGCATTCTATATACAAAACCGAAAGGATCTCATTTTGTATCAATTTTATGTATCATTACTTTAAAGTTTTCATCTTATGTTTTAATAAATAAATATTACTCTAATTTTCCTTTTTCCCACTTAACCACAAAATAACATAACTGTGCATTATTAAAAAACAATAAGTGTAATGTAATAAACTAAGTCAAGAGGATATTTATTCGTGTAGGTCAATTTGACCTATGTTTGGGCTTAATAGCTAGTAAAATATGATTGGGCTTCTAGGGTTAAAGATTCTCATTCAAATGGAAATTAATAATATGTAATAAATAAATATTTTGGACATCTTACACACAACATCATCTAGTCCCAAAGTAAGCAGAGCTTGTGTTATGGGTACTAAACAACTGATATAAATACATAAACATACTTTTTTTTGTAAATGCATACATATTTTACATAGAAAAACACCCAGACTCCGAAACAAATATTTGTGGATCACACAAATATTTGGTCTGACCCAGGAATCGAACCCGAGACCTCTTGATTAGCAGCCGCATACGCTAACCACTAGACCAACAAGGCAGTCAAAAGCAAATTAAAACAGAATTTTGACTGGACTCATTATCACGTTACTTGTCCTAATATTTAGACTCACTTTATGCTTTCACTAGATTCTTTAAACTTTAAAGACATGTATGAAATATAATAATATAATGTTTGCACTCAAGGTTTTTATTACCAATATTTTTGTTAATTATAAAAAATAATACAAATTACTTTCATAACTTTAATAAAGTATATTTGTATGACTGTATGTATGTTATGACTTGTTGATATAACAAGATAATAAATTAATTACTATTTACTTAAAAGCTGTTGCACCATGTTTTAAGGCTACTCAAATCTGTAAACAATGTTGTTATTAAACATTGGCTATCTAATTACAGGATAGAAAGTTTTTGTGTCATAGCAATGCTAGTTTACAGATTTCTTGCCAATGATATCAAATACTACTACTGATAATTTAAAAAAAAAATAGTAACCTACAACTGATAACACATACAAAATTGACTATCAGTACTTAATACAATATTTATATATTTATACAATGATAATTGTTGATGACCCTGAGACAAAAATAAGTCGAGATTAAAAGCAAGGAAACAATTTAAATAAATACTTACACTAGTCTTTATTCTCCTGTCTTTCGGGGGTATTTTTAATTTTGATTTCCAACCGATGTCGTCGATACTTTTGTCGACATCTCTGTAAAATTTAAATGTTACTTAATGGCCGTTCACTTTATCATGGTTGAAAGAAGAGAAAGAAGTTATACATACCCCTTATTTTGACTGGTCATACTGTTTCCGACGTAATTACTTGAACTAATTCTATTTTCGGTCATCATTTTGCGAAATAAGCCCACTAGGGACACGACTAAAATTAGAAACTTAGAATCACAATTCTTTGTCCAAGTCCAACGACACCAAACAAATTTTACGTAAAGTCACTTAGATACATATGCTTATTTAGAAGTTTTATCACATTCACCAACTTTTCCAGGGATATCTGTAACAATACATAGATTGAAATCAATTAACGTATCAGTATAGAAATGCCAAAGCGGGATCCAGGCGAATGAGTTTACAAGACGCGTCAACAAGCTCAAAAATAAGAACAAATAAATATAACTGCATAATCAACACCATAATGATAAATACACACACGAACTAATAAGAATCTAGTATTAATTACGGTAAAACAAAGTAATATTTGAACTAAATGGATGTTAAAGCGTAACGATTAAAAAGATTAAACGCGATAAAACAGTCGTACTTTATTCTTCAAATTTTAATATGGCCGCCAAGAAACAAAAATGACAAGTTCTTAAACATAAAAATTTTCAAAACCCCAGTAAATAAATATCTATATATGAAAGAGCATGCACAATAATTATATAATGTTGCATTTAGATTTGATAAATAAACATTACCTTGATAAAATTCTACAAAAGACGACGACACTCGATACTCGACGACGACATCACAATGTAACCAAAATAGTGTTGCCAAGCCTTTCTGCTATAGTATTGTATTGTCCAACTGGAATTATGTGCGCAGTTATATTTTACTTGTACCATAAAGACATAAATGAAAGTCAGACCCGACTGATAATTTAATTAAAACTAATACTTTTACTTTTTATGTACAAATGTAGCTTAATTTCTAGTTTTTTGTTGTTCATTCTCACAACAAAATATTTAATTCACTATTTACCAAGACTTGCTTAACGTTACGAATAAAACTCTTTAAAACCTTGATGCAAATAATTTAATTAAGCCACAACGCACTTTTTTTCAAATTCTCATTAACATACTCCATAGCTCCATCATAATCAAACGTGTGTATTTTATTAGTATTAAAAAACGGTGATTATATAGCTGCGTCATAATCACCGTTTTTCAATATTACCGTAAAAATCCCTAGTTAAATATTTTGATAATTTTAAACCAGTTGTTTTGGATGTTCGGAAGTCTTTTGGGAAATGGGAACGCTATCAGTAAGCGATGATGCGGGAGATCTTTTTGATGCTTGTATTAACTTATATACTTCTATTGTAAATATTCTATAAATCAATATTGTAAATTATTAAAATATGCACTATTATGATATATAATTGGCCCAGAACAAAGAAAGCTTCCTAAGACAGTCAGTTAAGGTCGGTTTAGTAAGTGGTATGTGATTTTTCAAGTGTATTTTCTCATAACTCTGGATTTAAACGATGATTTAGACGTTATTAACCACGCGTTTCAAAGTTACAAATTTTAATTATAATATTTAATTAATGCTAGTTTGAACTTAAATTCTTCCAAGATTTCGACTTGATTCCTCGCAAATAATCAATCTAGAAGTCATATTATTTTAATTTGGTTTTTATTTTATTCAATTTACAGAAACAATACCTACTTAAATGAAGTCAAATTATTTTGATCATATGATAGATTAATTTAATCGTTTAGTCGTATTTCAAAAACTGTTTTATAGTCTGTGGTTGCTAGTTTTGCACAGGTTACTACCCGTCCATAAAGTACGACATTACTGTAGTACCTTATACCTTATTCCGACTTCAGTGCCTTATTTCAAATGGACAAAGCTACACTACAATAGATAGACAGACACCCAATAATCCCTAGGGATGCAAAGTGTTAAAAAAAATCGATATATCGATATTAACCGAATTATTTAGATATCGATATATCGGTTTAGACGGCCGATATATCGATATTTTATTTAAAATATTTCGTCCCTCTCCCTCTCTACCTCCTTATCGTTTATAGTTTTTGTGTTTGATGAAACTAATAAATTTGGTCTATTTATTCTAATGTACACGTGAACTCAAATTTAATTTGTATGTATTGTGTACCGCTACAGCTGACCCTTTGGCAAAAGCTTATACTCATAAATTATAAACTATATTTTTTTTATGTAAGCCTACGAAAGTGACTCTACTCTGCCTGGTGGATAGCATGAGTAGAATCTAGGAGTAGGGGCCACCATTCTCATTGTGAGTGTAGGCAATGCAGCATGGTGACCCATACCATGGCGACGTGGTCAAGAAATTCTGCATTGCCTACACTTACAATAGGGGAGGACAGAATTAGAATAGTGGGGCGCAGCTTCGTGGATGGCATTTTGTACCACTTAGAGCACTTCTTAATATTAGTTTCAAGAAGTTTGATTTATTAATCGGATCCAAAAGTTAGAATAATTTAGTTTTCTTTATCAAAAGTAGCTCTATCTGTGATATAAAATGTAGAAAAAAAAAACATTATATTAAGTTTTTCTATTACGATACGATTTCATCGATCTTTATCGGTTTTCCGATATGTCGTTGCAACTCTAATGATCCCTACCGTGAACGTCAACTGTCAAAATCACTTAGATTATTGTTATTCAGACATTGTTTTTAACTATAGGAATTATTAAATTCTATACTATAAAACCGTTGTTAAGGCCATAACTGTTTTAACAAACATTGCTTTTACACATAATGTAAGTGTTGCTAATAAAAAGCCCTTGTAATTTTTAATTATAATAAGTCTGTGTTCAAACTGTGTTCTTTACAAATGCATTACTTAGTGATTTAAAGTTTTAAAGCTTTGTTTATTTTTCACAGGACTGAATACTGGAAGTCTCAGGCTAGGAAATATTGTGAATTTTGTAAATGTTGGTATGGTGACAATAAAGTAGTAAGTAGCAGTAGTAGCATTTTAAATACAATAACTTTCCGCTTATAAGATAGCATGTGCTGATTGATTATGAATACAGAGTTATCCTATTTATTCCATGGATGTAAGAGCAAACCCAAACCTCTTTACATAAGTAAAGAGGTTACATAAGTAAAGAGATTTTGGAAAGAGAGTCAGTTGGAAGTTATAGTTTATTTGCATCAACATTTTATAGAAAGAAGAAATGATTGAGAAAGTTTAAAAAAAGCTAATTTTAAATATCATCATCATCAGCAGCCTTTAACAGTCCACTGCTGGACATAAGCCTCTCCTTAGATAGGAGATTTTGGCCTACTATACCACTCTGGCCAGACGGGTTGGTATAGGGTTGGTTTCAATTTTTCCTTCTCTTTGCATTGATGTTGTCTTGCGAAGTTGATAAATATCATATCCCTACTATAATATTATAAATGTGAATGTAAGTTTGTTTGTTACACTTTCATGCGAAAACTACTCAACTGATCATCATGAAACTTTGTTCACATATTCTTGAATGCTTCTATAAT
This sequence comes from Phragmatobia fuliginosa, assembly GCA_932526445.1. NCBI lineage: Eukaryota > Metazoa > Arthropoda > Insecta > Lepidoptera > Erebidae > Phragmatobia > Phragmatobia fuliginosa. The sequence continues at coordinate 3,602,840 of OW052064.1, read as the reverse complement.
TTTTTTTTTACCACGAAAACTGAAATGACGCAGGCAGAACTGCGAGTGAAAACTAATGTACATATATACATACATATAAAACATTGATTACATTCTATCTTTGTAGCATATCATTACAGTTTTATTGGTTTCTAGCCATTGACAAAACCTTATGATTAGACAAAAATTCTATTTCTTTTAAAAGACAACCCCCTCACTAACATTTAAAAATCTGAAATGTACACAATATATATATATATATAAATAAAAAACTTCAGTTACTGACTGACTGACAGACAACACACTGTCAATACAACTGGGCACAGAAAACTAAACTTTGCCATTTATATTGCATAGGTGAGACTAAGAGAGGATTCAGAAAAATTCCACCTCTAAAGGGAGTGAAAAAGGCAATCAAGTTATAAAACAGAATAACATGTAGACGAAGCCGTGGCAAATCCTATATTTAAATATTTAAGTCAATATTTGATAAAATATTTGCTTGTAAAACTCTATGATACAGCTTAACTTTCATACTTACAAACTTTTTATTTTCAGTCCATATCATTCCATGAAAATGGTAAACGTCACAAGGAAAATGTTCAAAAGCACATTTCATCACTTAGTAAGAAAAGTGCCAAAGAATTCAAACAAAAGGAGAAAATGGATGATGATATAAAAAAAATGGAGGCTGCAGCAATGGCGGCTTATTTACAAGATGTGAAGAACAATGCTGATCTAACATCACAGGTACAGTTATACAAATTCTTCAATTCATCAACATCATCAACAGCCTTTAACAGTCCTGGGCTGGACATAGGCCTTTCCTTGAAAAGGAGGTATTGGCCTACTATACCACGCTGGCTAGACGGGTTAGTATAAGTTTGGTTTTTGCGAGGGGGCGGCGTCAGTGTGTGCCGGACGCCGCCTAAGAGATGGTCGTCGAACAGAGACGGTGCCCGCATCAAGAGCGGGCAGGCGCTGGAGAAGTTCAGAAGCAGATCCCACCCTGGACTTCTCCTCCTCCTAAACGGAGAAGCGCAGAGAGGGCACACTGTGTGGTTTTTAGTCGGTTCAAGTCCGACACACCGCCCCGCCGTAACCCCCGGTGGGGTGACGGTCCATGATGATTTTCCATACATAAAAAAAAAGGGTTGGTTTCAAGTTTTGAAGTTAATTTGTATTGTATTAGGTATGTTGTTGTCAATCGCGACAAACGCCGTGAGGGGAAACAAGTTTTAAAAAAAATTACCTATGTTACTCCATAAATCATCAACTATCTGATAGTGAAAGAAAAAAACTATTCATATTGATATTATATTTATTTGTATAGATTTACAGAACATCATCACATGTGATTATACTACTGACTGCCTCAGTGGGGTATTGGTAGCTTATGTTATGTAGTGCTTGAAGTCTCAGGTTTGATTCCCGTGTCAGAGCAAATGTTAATATGACCTGTATTTTACCTACTTTATCTAATCTTAGAGATGACTCTCTCTGCTGTTAATACTATCTAATATTATACTTTTCCTTTTCAGAGCATTAATGAAATAGTAGGACAAACAATGGCTGGTGAGAGTAGTACTAATGTTGTAGTAACCAGTAATACTAAAAAGAAACCCCCACCCGTATGGAATGAAATTAAAAGTGAAGATGGAAGTTCTTATTTCTGGAACACTGTTACAAATGGTATAGGTATTAATCTATATTAATATCTGTACCTTACAGGAGAGGCAAAAATGCGCGTAGTGAAATTTTGAATGTAATTTTAAAATAATAAAGGCTGAGTAATTAACTTAGCTGTATTTTTTATAATAAATAGATAGAAGTATCATGAATTACACATAATTCCGATAAATCTATCTATTATCTAAGTAACCTTGTTAATATTTGTGCAATTAATGTTATATAATATTGTATATCTTATTTCATAGGCGACATAAGACTAAATGCTTTATACCATTATGTAGAACTGGTTCTTGCGTTTTAAATGGTATAATAAACGTAATTTTAACAAAATGTGGAGTTACTGTTGTCTACCTCTGAGGTACAGATATATAAAGTTTGTTTGTTTGGTTGAACGCGCTAATATCAGGAACTACTGGTCCGATTTGAAAAATTATTCTAGTGTTAGATAGCCCATTTATCGAGGAAGGCTATAGGCTATATATCATCATGCTACAACCAATGGAAGCGGAGCACCAATGAAGAATGTATAAAATCGGAATCGGACGCCGCTCCCTCGCGGTTCGCCACTACTGCGGACGGACGGGAAACCCGTGCCGCCCATCCGCGGCCACTCTCAGGGCGGCATGAGACGCAGGTATGCGCGCCTCCGCCGTCCGGGGCGCCGGCGGCGAATCGGGTCCGAGTGGACGTCGTCCTCCCGGGCCCTCTCCGCTACCTCCTTCTGCAAGATTACGTCCTCGCAGAAGGTTGCGACCGCAGTAAAACACCTGTCGCTGCCGGCCATCGATCTTATGACGGCCGGCAGCGAGAGATCCCCTCCGATGACTGCAGTGAGGGCCCGGCGCTGCGTCGCCCATGCGGGGCAGACTGCCAGCGTGTGCAGGGCCGTGTCCTCACTGCAGTCGCAGTGGTGGCAGGCGGGACTCGGTTCCCTCCCAGCGACCGAGTGCAGATACTTTCCGAAGCATCCGTGCCCGGAAAGCACCTGCGTCAGGCGGAAGGAAAGGGTCCCGTGCTGCCGCCCTGCCCACTCCGCGATGAACGGCTGGAGAGCCTCCACGGTGGCGAAGCCAGCGCGTGGGGTCTCCAGCCGGAACGACCATTGAGCATGATGGCTCGGCGAGCGGCTTCGCGCCACTCGCGCACGTCCTCGGGCCGAGGGCGAAATCCGCTCTCCGCCCGGAAGTCAGCCACTCAGCACTTCCGCCTCCAAGTCCCACGGGCGTTCCGGCCAAGTCACACGCCGCCTCTGTGGACACCGTGCGGTATCCGCGTATGGCTCTGACCGCCAATATCCTCTGGGGGCGCCAGAGGCGCGCCCTATTCTGGGCGGTCAGAGCCGCCGCCCACACCGGTGCACCGTAAAGCGCCATTGACCGGACAACCCCCGTGTACAGCCGCCTAGTTGGGACACTGGCCCCGCCCAGATTGTGCAGAAGTCGCCCTAGGACGGAGGCAGTGCCCACCAACTTAAGGCCAAGCCGTAGGAAGTGCTCGTCGAAGAGCCACCTACCGTCGAGGACCAGGCCCAGATACCTCATGTGGGCGTGGACCGGTACAAGGACCGAATTGACCTCGATGGAGGCGCCGGCGGGTGGACCACGACGGGGCCCATGAAATAACAGGGCCTCCGTCTTATCCAAGGCCACCCGTAGTCCCAGCGGCTCGATGCGCCCGACCACCAGGGAGACTCCTGTGGTGGCCAGGCGCGCCGCCTCCTCAAAGTTTGCCCCCTGGGCCGTGACCAGGGTGTCGTCTGCGTAACAGATTACACCCAGCCCGGGGGGGAGACGCCCTCGTATGGCCCAGTCGTATCCCATGTTCCACAGGAGTGGTCCTAGGACAGACCCCTGTGGAACACCGCACGATATGGCCCTGCGTCTCAAGGCGCCATCTCGGTCCTCGTACACGACGGTACGCTCCTCTAAATAGTCTGCCACCAGCCGCCTCAGGTACCCTGGCACTCCGTGGTACTGGAGTGCGGCCCTGATGCAGCCGAATGGCAGACTATTGAAGGCGTTGGCGATGTCCAAGGACACCGCTAACACCACTCCGCCGCAGCTCACCGCCTCTTCGGTCACGGCCCTCAGGCGCAGGATCACGTCGACCGTCGAACGCCCTTCTCGAAAACCGAATTGGGCGTCCGACAGGTCGGGGCCTACCTCGCAGAGGTGCCGGACGAAATTTACTGACAACTAGTTCAACCTTCGAATTTCACTTCTCCCTTAGGGTTGCGGAGGTGCGATGCCAGTCGCTCCGTGGAAAAACTGATATTCAGGTAAATCCGGTTGAACTAGTAGCTGACCCCAAATAATATTGGGAATAAGGCTAGGAAGAAGATGTAGTGATAAACTTTGCTTGGAGTTATATTGGAGTAGAAACTAAATAATAATTAAATGTAACCACCAATTTCAGAGACCACATGGGACCCACCTGATGAATATTTATCAATTGCTGATCAGGAAAAGAAAAAGTTAAAAGTTGAGGAACAAGAAAAGAAAAAAGAGAAAATAAAGTAAGTTTATTTCAGTCCAATCTTTCCTTCTAAGTTTAGTTAAGGATGGTATCCATCAAATGTCTCGCATCAGAAGGAATATTAAACTCATAAAACAATATTGTTTTGATTACACAGAATTTACCACTGTACTGTACTGGGTACAATTTAATATCTTCAATAGATTGTAATATTCTTGTCGATATAAACCGTTCTGTGGAGATTGTCTTTGGGTGAAAAGACGTCATAAAAAAACCGGCCAAGTGTGAGTCGTACTCGCGCACAAAGTGTTTCGTACCATACTATTGACTAAAATATATTACAGCACACAGCACAGCACACTTGAGATATGTCCGTCTGACTGTCCTGGCGACAGACAGCGAAGTCCCCTAAAAACAACTTTTTCGAGAAGTTACCCTGAAGTAAAGACTTGATCTAAACTATAAACCTGCTTACTATTCTTACCAGTGTTGGGGCCATCACAGAGAAAATTTCATCCTTTATGTAATGATAATCTTTATCATCTTCATCATCATCATCTTTTAAAAATAAAAATGTTTATTAAACGACGACATATAACTTAATCATCATAAAGGCACTGCATGATTATAGAAAAAAATCACAGTGTTGTTTTGTGCAATTAGAAGGTATGTTATGTGATCTACATATTTTTTGTAACTTTCACTGTTTTGTCACTTGAAATTTCCATTGTACGACAAATTAATCAGAGTCAACGTCGGGTCGCGTAGAAAAAAGGCACTTCACACAATATTATGACTAAATGTGTTATTATTACCTGATATAAAATGTAGATACACTGTCTGTCTGGGTGGAATATACTCTGTCATAATTTCTTTTTATTCACTAAAGTTCTTAATTTCTCAATACACCAGGAACTACCATATACTTTCCATGTCTTTCTTTCCATCCCATGGCTGCCTGTTAGAGATTCCCGTTGAGCGAAAAGGCCGCCATTTGTACCGCCTTTTTTTAACGTGTGGAAATCCCTTCGGACCGTCCGCGTCACCCCGTCGGGGTTTTCGATGCAGCGGGGCGGTGTGTCGGGCTCGAACCGACTAAAAACCACACGGTGTGACCTCTTTGCGCGGAGAGTCCAGTCCAGTCCAGTGGGAGGAGTCCAGAAGATTTCTATTCTGGACTCCTCCCAGCGCCTGCCAGGTCCTGATGTGGGCTCCGTCTCTGTACGACGACCCTCTCTTAGGGCCATTTGTACCGCCTAGTATAAGCTACCGTTGTATGTAATTATTCTAGTGTAAAATAAAGCGATATTATTATTATTATATCGTTAAGTTTACAGCTGAATTCAATTTAGTGTTGCTATTAAGCAGAATTTATAAGTGGAACTGGCTTTGCTTGTCTAGGTGTATGTCGATTATCGCGGTGATTCTTTAAACTATCAAACAATTGAATTAAAACTAACAATTATAATTTTTTCATAAGTATTTATATGTCGCAGCTAACTAGTTTAATTATTATTAGCCGTTTAATCAACAGCCTAGCGTATATTCATAAACCTAATATTTCATTGTCATTGATGAGGCTAAGCTGTGGATTGAACGGCTAATTAAGCTTGTTAGCTCCGACATATACATGTGATACTTTTTGTCGGATAGCTATAGAAAAATACTTAGAAGAATTTAGTGTGAAAATCCTACCTCATATTATTTTTCTTATAGGAAGACAAAGCAAAAGGAAGCTCAAAAGGAAGTAATGAAGGAAGTCAATGCTCACTTGGCAAGAGAGAAAATGAGAGAGTTAGCTGTGAACAAAGATGATCCACCAACAGTTAAAGTGGATTATGGACCTGCGCCACGGGCATCCAAACCGTATGGCTCGTGGACTCCAGTCGTTAATAAGTACGTAGTATTGTCCTACTTTTTTTTTTGTATATTTAAGCGTAGTAGTACGGGCAGTAGAGCCACGCTAGACTTCAGGGCCAGCCCGACCGGGGCAGTACTACCCACACACAGAAGACCATCCTAATAATGACAGCATTCTTGCCCAATCATTCTGTATCATTCTATTAGATCAGAATTATCTAACCAGGCCGCCATGGTATGGGTCACCATGCTGCATTGCCTACCCTCACAATGAGCATGGTGGCCCCTACTCCTGGATTCTACACATGCTTTTTTTTGTTGTTTTTGAATTTGATATTGTTCACTATTTTCTTTGTTTTTGAAGTTCATCTAAAATATTTCAAATTATAACTCTAAAATAAAAGTAGTTCAATTTACTCCTTATTATATCTGCTATCTGGCAGTAAAAGTCGATCCAGCCTTTCCAGAAAACAGCTGAAAAAAAAAGAGTCGAACAGATAAAAAAATCAAAAAATGATTTGAGAAGTATGTTCTGTATATCATTTAGTGAAAACCTGTTAATTTGAAATTACAGACAGACATAAAATTTTGATTTGTATATACGGTCTAGATGTTTTAGATAAGATTGCGGTTTTAACCTTTCTGTCAAATCATGATACTCAAAACTTCTGTTTTTAAAATAAAAATGAATGAATGAATTTTACAAGTAATCATGTATATGTATGATTTAGGAAAGTAGAAGAAATAGATCTTCAGCTGCCAAAACCTGAGAAAGAGTTGCCGCCGCCTCCAGTAGTCTTCGAACCTGAAATAATTGAGTTTAAAGAAAAACGTGTGCAGACCCTGGGAGATGAACCCGTCGAGTTCAAGAAACGCAAGTTTAATAACGCCAGAAGAAATATCAGACAAAAAATAGACGATGATTGATATCTGTCAAGTGTTACCTTAGGGCTACAACACACGACTTGACTCTCATATTTTTTTTTACTAATAAACAAAACCACAGATTACAGAATACTGCAATATCATTGAAAATCACAGACATAAGTAATCAAAGTTACAAATCGGAAAATTATAGACAAACAGCCGACGCGATCCAGGCATCTGAGCAGTCGCTAAAACGCGCGTTTCCGATACCGCGTTCGAACGCACAAAGTCGCTAAAACGCGATGCAGCATCGATGCAGTCGCAAAATCGACGATCGTCGATGCTAAAAATAGCTAGTGTGCTATGGCCCTTATATGTATTGTACGTGTAAATAAAGATGTACTTGTTATTACATTTGGTTATTTTCTTCCATCAGATAATTTACATAGTATATGTATTATCTATTTTTCTATTTGCCTCGTTGTTCTAGTGGATAGCGTTTGCAACTGCAAATCAAAAGTGTTTTTGGGTTTTTAGGGTTCTGAAGTTTATGACTCGGAACCCTTATAGATTCGTCATGTCCGTCTGTCCGTCCGTCCGTCCAAACGGTGAGTGCTAGAAAGATGAAACTTTGCATGAATATGTGTTGTAATTACGTCGACAAAGTGCTACAATAAAATTATGAAAAATATTTTTATTTGGTGTTATATCCCATGCTACGTGCATGGGAGGTACCCCAATTAAAACCATTTTTCATAATTTTGTGGGGATGATTTTTTTTTCTCGCGGCTACCCCATCGTGTGGGGTATCGTTAGATAGGTTTTTTAAAAACAATAAGGGATTTCTAAGACGAATTTTTGATTTAGGTATCCGTTTGCGAGAGATATTCCGCTTTAAAGGGCACTATTTTGTAAAAACAGGGCGTCCTCCCCCTCTAAACGCTACACGGCTGACTCAAAAAATCTGAAAAATGAACTTTGAAGGAAAACTATACCGGATTAGACGACTTTGTTACTTCAGGAGTTATAGAGGCATAACTTGTAAAATGTGCTCACTTGGCAAACGTCATACAAAATTAACATCTATTGGATATGATTTTAAATCCACGTACCATTATGGGTGACTGAGGAACCCTTTTTTGTGCGTGGCCTGACTCGCACCTGGCCGTTTTTTTTCTTAGTAAATTTCTAATAGCAGCCCGGAGTTTGGAAGTTTGGCGGTGATTCACGCCCTTGCCTCGGAGAGCACGTACTATTTGTTGTTGTTGTCCGGTTGTCATGAACATCTATGGCAATCGCAGGTAAAACCGGTTGAACTAGTAGCCGACCCCAAATAATATTGGGAATAAAGGTAGGAAGAACAAGATGCCTCGGGTTCGATTCCCAGGTTGGACCAAATGTTCGAGTGATCCGCAAATACCTATTTGTTTCTGAGTCTGGGTTTTTTCTATGTATATACTCGTATTTACAAAACAAAGATGTTTATGTATTTATATCAGTTGTACCTAGTACCTAAAATACAAGCTCTGCTTAGTTTGGGACTAGATGGCGTTGTGTGTAGATTGAAGATGTCCGAAATATTTATTTATTTATCATTGACGGGACATTTTAAGTAACTACCGGGTTGAAATATGCATGAAAATTATTTTTATAAAGGTACTAGCTGACCCGTGCCAACTGCGTTGGCCGGTAAACATTTTAAATGACGTGATTAAATTATTGTGATTCGGTTAACTGAGTGCTATATTGCCTCACTGATAAAAGGACGGATAAAAGTATTTTAACTGATTATTTATGCGAGTAGCCGAGGATCGAACCAAGTGGAGTGCAATTGGAGAGGCCTATGTCCAGCAGTGGACTGCGATAGGCTGATGATGATGATGATTAATGTGTGCACTTGCATGCCATTTTGGCTATATTAACGGGTTTCAAATGAGTGAATGAAATCATTAAAATTGAATTAATTACCTAAAATCTTTAATTGCTCGAATTCAATAGTATATTACTCTGTAGGTACCTTTATCTAATTTTAAAATATGAGATAAAGGATCAAGAAAGTCCTGTCCAATAATGTAGTTATTTTAGGCTACTTGCAAAGATAGCGTATGTCTTTTCGTTTAACAAAAACTGTTATTTAGTATAATCATTATATTATAAAGTCTTCGCCGCGTCTGTTTGTTTACAATAAACTCAAAAGCACTGCACCTAAGGCCTGAAAAAGGATATCTATACTTAGGCTAACCGCGATAACCGACATAGACTCAGGTGCAGTCGAGGGTGAAAGCTAGTCATCAATACAAAACATCAATAACAACGCACAGCCGAAATTACTAGGTGCAGGAAGCTGAAAAATGGCATGTTCTTTCCATAAGGAGCGTAGGCGAGCACTAAGGATTTTAGAAAATTCCACTCCAAAGGGGTGAAAAATGCAATTAAAATTAAATTAAATCAGAAAAATCCTTAGGTGAAGCTGAGGGCAAACGCTAGTGTAATTACGAATACAAATACTTTTGATCAACGGGTTGATAGAAATTTGACGTTGTAGGATGGATGAGGAAACTATTTATCGACTTCAGAAAGCATTATCCAAACTTAAACATAAACTTGAATTTGTGAACATTTACCTATTGTTTGTGGCGGTTTTGCTTATTTGCCGAAAGCATAGTCTCGCGTGTGCGTTTGCCTCTAATGGACGTGCCCTAAACGTGAACTTAGATGTGTTGCGTATTGTTATAAAATATAATAATGACGTCTTCGCGAGTGTTGAAATGTGCGAACTGTAACGTGGTGATCAATGAGGTTCTTTCTTTCGTGTGCAATAAAATTGATGTTATGGACGAGGAAAGTATTAGCCGTATATGCGTTAGTGCATTTACTGAAGAAGACATAAAACAAGCCAAGGGCTTATTGTTTGAGTCGGTACCCACAACAAAGCGAAATATAAAACGAAAACGTGAAAAGAAGACGACCAGGGACATAGAAGATATTATATGTCTTTTAAAAGAAACGGATCCTGATGTTACACCAATTTTTGTGGCCCGGGACCTACAAAAGCTCCCACCAGTATTATTTGACCATGTCGATGTTACTAGGCTTTTGAAAGACTTACTCTGGATGCAGAATGAGATCAAGTTTATGAAGGAGCAATATGCAACGGTACAACAATTGGATCATATAAAGGGTGAACTAGAATTATTAAAAACTACCTCGATTGTTAACCTTCCTCACGTAAATACTGAAGGGGTATGTATGGTAGATGCTTCTGAGTTGGACAGAGGTAACTTAACTACGAATACTTATAATACCAGCTATAATACCATATTGTCCGTTCCTAATAGTCCAATAATAAATTCGTCTCCAGTGGAGGGTAGACATGAAAAAAGGTGTGTCAGCGAGAAAACCGAGACCGAGCCTTCGGTTGTAAACACGGCGAGCGTAAATAATAATCGTCGAAAGATTAGCTCCGGACCGAGTGCTGCGAGCATGTTGCAGCGAGCGGGCGTGTTAGCGGCGAGACACACAGCCGCGCCGAATATAGTTCCAAACATAGATTGCATATATGCGAATACACTAAACAATGGAGAAATAACCCTGCCCACGCGGCAGTCCGAGAGCAAAGGTGAATGGACATTGGTACAAAAAAAGAAGAGATTTCAAGGAAATAAAGGAAAGGCAGCTGTAAAGCCGGAGGGGCGATTTAAGGCTGCAGATATTAAGATACCCATGTATATATATAACGTTGACAAGAATGTCTCTAAGGAGGATATAATCACATACATAAAGGAAAAATCAAACCTGTGTGTTCAAGTAGAAAAAATGAAGATGAAAGTAGCAAAAGATTATGATAGTTACAAAATCTACATACCTAAACAAAACGAGGAAATTTTCATGAATGACGAGTTCTGGCCGGATGGCGTTTCATTTCGTCGTTTTATAAATTTTAGAAGAACTATAAAAGGCACAGTTGAGACACAGACTGTAAACAGTTAATATTTATAAAAATGGATAGCAACATCAAACTAATCACCTTCAATTGTAGAAATGTAATGACGTCAGTTGGCTGTATTAAGCGACTGTGTGTATCGGCGGATATAATCGCCTTGCAAGAGACATGGTTGATGCCGCACGACTTAGACTATTTAGGTAACATCCATGAAGATTTTGCCTATACCGGTACTTCTGCAGTAGATACTTCAGCTGGTGTGCTACGGGGCAGGCCGTACGGAGGAGTGGCCCTGCTTTGGAGGAAAAGCTTGTTTTCATCGGTGAGTGTTATTCAGTGTAATAGTGTACGTCTTACCGCCATAAAAGTAAAACTATTTGAGCGAGAAATAATTGTTTTTTCGGTTTATATGCCTACTAATTCTAATGAAAATCTAGTTGAGTTTACTGACTGCCTGAGTGAAATATACGCTATAGTAGAAAATAGTAACATTTCGTGTGTGTACATGTTAGGTGATTACAATGCACACACAAACGAGCAGTTCAATCGTGAATTATTAAAATTTTGTGAGGAACAGTATTGGACCTGCGCGGATATCGAACTACTACCGCGCGACTCGTATACGTATGTGAGTGAAGCTCACGGATGTAAACGTTGGCTCGACCACTGCGTCGTTACCGAGACCGCGCGCCGCACGATTACTAGTGTACAGGTTTTGTATGATAGTTATTATTCTGATCACTTGCCCATTCAAATAAATTGTAGTTTAAAAATTGTACAACCTAATATCATACAATCCAACATATGTAAGAATAGAATCCTATGGGGGGAACGAGACTTAGATCAGATTATATTTTATGAAAAGTTATGTCATTCTCGTCTAAGTCAAATCAATTTCCCTCAGGAATTGTGTAAGTGTACGGATCAAATATGTGACGATCCGCAACATAAGTTAATATTAAATGAGATCTATCGGAAAATAATTCTTATACTAACGGAGTCTGCTGAAAAGAGTGCTAGTACAATGAGAAAGAAAAAGTATAAACCACTATTAGGATGGAATAAACATGTAAGAAGCGCTCACTGTGAGGCTCGGCTTGCGTTTCGTTTGTGGAATTTAAATGGTAGTCCATCAGGGGGTCAAACTTATAATAAAATGCGCGAAACCCGCAGAATGTTTAAAAGTAAATTAAGATGGTGTCGCAATAATCAAATCCAAATTCAAATGGACATATTAGCAGACAGACATAGGTCTAAAGACTTTAGAAAGTTTTGGAAAGAAACGAACAAATTGAATGTCAGGCCGAATCTCCCAGTGAGTGTGGCGGGACGGTGCAGCCCCTCAGATGTAGCTAATATGTTTATGAATCACTTTAAAGTTGATCCACCGTTGAAACTAGCGGAGCCGGTGTCTGCGTCCGTGTCCGATGCTGACGCCATGTCCCCGAAGCTTAATTTAAAGTTTACTGCCAGTGAAATTGATAACGTTATTAAAAAGATGGTTCGAGGAAGATCTCCGGGACATGATTACCTCAGCATCGAGCACCTGCGATACGCGGGAATACACCTCCCCATTATACTGTCTACATTTTATACATTGTGCGTAAGTCATTCGTATCTACCGGATGACTTAATGAAAACCGTGGTCGTACCAATAATAAAGAACAGGACTGGTGACGTGTCTGATCCCTCTAATTATAGACCAATCTCTTTAGCTACAATAACAGCTAAAGTTCTGGACTGCCTGCTTGATACACATATGGTGAGCCGAGTTAAACTACATGACGCTCAATTTGGATTTAGACCTGGACTATCGACTGAAAGTGCCATTATGTGTCTCAAGCAGACCGTGCAGTACTATGCAGCCAGAAAGACACCCGTCAATGCGTGTTTCCTTGATTTATCCAAGGCTTTCGACTTGGTGTCTTATGACGTCCTGTGGGAGAAACTGAGCATGGAAACTACAGTCGATGTTGCAGCTATTTCTTTGCTAAAATATTGGTACAAAAATCAGACAAACTTTGTAAAATGGGGAAGTGCTGTATCAGACATTTATAGAACGGAATGTGGGGTGCGGCAGGGAGGGATTACCTCCCCACGCCTTTTTAACCTGTACATTAACCGGTTGATCGTTGAACTCAGCAACACTAACATCGGCTGTCACGTTGATGGCGTGTGCATTAATAACATTAGTTATGCCGATGACATGGTGTTGCTGAGTCCATCGATCGGAGCTCTCAGGCGACTCCTTAAACTGTGTGAGGATTATGCGTTGGCGTACGGGCTCAGGTACAATGCGAGAAAGAGCGAGTTGCTTGTGTTTAAGGCTGGCACTAAATGTTACGCCAACATCCCGACGGTGGCAATTGGTAACACTCCTCTAGTGAGAGTAACGCGTTTTAAGTACCTGGGTCACTGGGTCACCGATGATCTAAATGATGATGTGGACTTAGAGAGGGAACGCAGGGCGTTGTCTGTCCGCTGTAATATGTTGATTCGAAGATTTGCGCGGTGTAGTAAACCAACTAAACTCACTCTCTTCAGAGCTTACTGCACATCATTTTACACGTGCAGTCTGTGGGTTAGATATACGCAGGGGGCATATAACGCTCTGCGTGTCCAATACAACAATGCATTCAGGATGCTGAATGGGTTGCCTCGTTTTTGCAGTGCTTCCGGAATGTTTACCGAGGCGAGGGTTGATGGTTTCCATGCCATCATCCGCAAACGAACCGCCTCATTACTGCATAGAGTACGCAACAGCACACACAGCCTCCTGAGTGTATTGTGTGACAGATGGGATTGTCCAGTGTTGGGACACTGGATACGTTTACATACGTACGCGGGGTCCTAATAGTGTGCAAACTTATCTGTATTTTTATATTTTATTTATTTGTGTGTTTTGTATCACCTCTACTAACATTAGGTTAAGAGTTTTATAACTAACAATAAAATATGGATTTCGGTCTGAAATAAAATGATAATAATAATATTAAATTTTTGGCGGCGCTAACATGCAATTCAATAGCCCTACTTTTTACGTAACCTCTTTTTATATCCAGTTAGCTCATAAAGCGAACTTATTTCTTCTTGATTGGTCCGTCGTAGGGGTCCACAATTATGGCGGCTTATAGGTGGATATCGAATAACAATGATCGTGTATTCTTTTGGAGCCATGTTTATTAATTAATTACTGTACTCTTATTCTAACCTTACGTGCTAAGGTATGTACATGGAATCTCTTCGTTATGATCTTAGAGCTACATTATATATTCTAAATCTATCGTTACATTGCACAATAAACACGTCATAATATCAACAAGGCAATGACAGCCGGAATCCTACGTGCTCGATAATCGGCACATATTTGCAATGTGCTGATCAAGCATAATATCTCTGTATAATTTCCGTCTTTTACTTAAACTAAAATATGACGCAGGAATAGCTCTCATCTAGGAAAATTAAAATGGAAATGGGTTGGACACACTATTAGAGGAAAGGAAAAATTATTGAAATTGATATCTAACTGGTTTACAAGTCATAATAGAAGGACAAGAGGGAGACCACCTAGAAGATGGGTGGACAATATTAAGCCCACAGCAGGAGTCCCGAGGATGAGAACTGTTACAAATAGGAATGGAAAAAATTGGAGGAGGCCTTTGCCAATAAGTGGTATACAGACAGGGTTGTTGTTGCATAACAAGATTTAGAAATAAGAAAAATTAATATACTTGTATATGAAAAAAATATAGTTTGTAAGCTATATATGTAAACGTAATATGTACTATACTGTCTGAAATAAAATCTATTATTATTATTATAGCTCTCATCTCCGAGCGTCACCTGTCCTTCCCGTGTTGTAATTCTAGATCACGACTTATAAGGGGGTGAGGTATGGCGGTCGACGTTGGACATCACTAAGGCCTTCATTAACATGCAGGAAGGTAGTGCTGCACTTTAGGGCGCCAGACTAACTGAACCGTTAGGTCGCACCCTAGTTAGAAGAGCGTACCGTCTTGTACCTCCGAGATCCAAGACGAATATCTGAGGCGTCGCGTCACCATGCGGCCCACGTCGTCTCTTCGTGGACACCTCTTCTTCCTGCTGTCTGGCCATCAGGGTTATGTTACTGGTAGACGCTCGACTCATAGGTGACAGGGTCACCCATGAGTACAACACAGAGGTCCTCTTAATTCATTTCATGGTCTTCTTATTGCTTGCCTCTAGACTCTTCTCAGAGAGCGTTATGGGTGGTTAGAACTAAATGCGTTTACCAAATGGGCCGGATTTACCATAGAAAATGAAAAAGCTGAAGGTTGGGGCGGCAAAATTAGGGGGGCGGCAGATTGGCCAAAAAATATAGTACAGAAAAAAGTAAGGTTGCGGACACACAGCTGTTTTTTTTAAGACCATCTCGGATTAGGAATATAAATCCTGTGCCGCGGGGGGCTTTACAAACATTCATAAAACGAACACAGAGAACACCAGGACTCAGGACAACCTCGACATTGGTAACTCTGAAGACGACGACTTAGACAGCTCCAGGAGCTGTCTAAGTCTTTAGCAGTAATGGGCCCCACCTACCTATCTTCCTTAGTACCTTATAAGTAGTGCAGTAAAAACAAAGCTTTGCTTTTCTTAGCTTAAAATTAAAAAAAGTTGTAAAAAGAATATAGTAACAAGATTATTTACTAAAAAAGGGAATTAACTTACGCAGGCAAATGGTCTCAGCGTGATGATAGATAGCCTATAGGTAGTCTTCATCGATTACTTTGCCATCTTGCACCAAAAGAATTTTTCAAATCAGGTTAGTATTTCCTTGGAAGGATTGGCACGTTCTATTAAACAAACCCTTCCGCTTAATAATGTAAGTACAGATTTGTATAAATTAAGGCATTGTATTAGTAGGTACTTTTAGGGCGACCCTTCCTTGACATGGCGTGGGCAATATCGTACATAGCGGTGGCTACGCTATACATAAATAGCCATATTTTATAACTTTATAAAGGAAATGTAATGTCGTGACCCTAAAAGTATGCTGCCTGCTGTTTAATGAACAGAATTACTAATAACAGACACATCACCATCATTGATATTCGGCATACGTTACATTTTTTTGCGGATCTTCGTTCATCAAAAATTTGTGGTTAATTTAGGCAAAACTAGCTCATGAGTAAATAAAATTGGAGATTCTTAACAATACTTATATATAGCAATTGTTTATTTTTTGCCACTTAATCATTCCTTAACTCTTCATTGTATCTATTGTCACGAACATGATCCGGCTTCATATGGTAATGGAGTACGTATCTACTACCTATTAACTGTTAATGCGACATTGTGTATGACATTTTTTACATCCTATATAGCACCATGTTGAGGACGGTCACTGGATAATTAGATTTTCCAATCACGGACTGGACGCCGGACCTCGGGCTATGTATAAAAGGACTACCGACGCAAGAGATGCTATGATTCTAATCGTCGGATTGATCGATAACAGTTCCCTCTAGTTATCACACTAGATCAAAACTGTTGTTTTATCTTCATCGGAACTATTATACAACGAAAATGTTCAAATTGGTAAGTTTTCAGATATATGTATCTGTACTATATAATTTTATATGAGTTGGTGCGTACATTTTTGTAGATATTTTGTGCTTGTTTTATAACTAATAATGTTTAAAGTAAAAGTTATGCTTTTGTTTTTAAATAATACCTTGTTATAAGTTTTCTGTTTTCAATTTATTCATCTAAAATTAAAACTATATTTATTATGATTTTGTTTATTTGTATCAAAGGAGTTGTCTAGTTAAAACTTTTTATAAATTCTCTGGAAAATACAAAGTATGAACTTAGGAGGACTGCCGATAGAAGTGAAAACTTAGAACTATAAACAAAGTGTTGTTATTTTTGAATTTTCAAGTTATTTGTTAGAACTTAAATTCAAATTTGTCGACCTGTTTTATGTGTACTTATCTACTCGTTGTGCGCACCTGTGTGTATATATTATACTTATTATATATGTAACTCTTATGTACTTACATGTATTGTGTTTGTCACCTTATTCCTTCTAAATGATTGGATCTATTGGTATTAAATTTTATGTATAATCAGCCATTCTTCCACTACCGATCGAGAGGTTTAGGGTTCGATTCCCGGATCGGGTCAAATGTGTTGTTGGGTTTTTCTAATACGAAATTCTTAATGTCAGTCCGGAGTACGGAAGTTTGTAGTGTTTTACGCCTAATTACGTACCCAAGTGAAAGCAACACACAATTTTATTTAAAAAATGACACGATTACGATTTATTATTATTTTAATACAATATATTTTTTTTTATTGTTGTAATGGAATAGGCGTTTGTCTTCCATCTCACCTGATGGAAAGTGTAAAATAAACAGAGTGTATATTTATATTTTATTAAACAGATGATGCTGATCGCTTTTGCGGCTTTGCTGCTGGTGAGCCCCGCTGTGGCTAAGCCCCAAGTGCTTGTCGACTACGGCTACTATGCCCCAACATCCTACGTGGCGTCGTACAGCTCACCTTTAGCATATTCCTATTACCCTTACGCTTATTCGTATAGTTACCCATTAGCTTATTACTAGTAGCCAAAGTAATATAGCTATGCTATCATTCTACTAACGCTCATACCAGTTTGTGAGGGTACGTGATATTAACAACAGAATTTATCAAGCATCAGTGTTTAATAAAATGACAAGTTTTTTTCCCCTGTACTATATAAGTGTGATATTTTCTTTTTTGTTACATAAGTTGAAGAAACATTAACAATAAAGTCATTACTGGTAATGTCGTTGTTTAATTATCTTCTGATGCCGTCCCCTATCCAAAATATGATATCTTCTTAAGTGATTTGAGTTGCAGGTGTTCATGAGTAGAGATGTACAAAATGGTTTTAAAAAAGCATTTAAATACAAAATGCAAAATACTTTTCAGATTTACTATTTCAAATGCAAAATACCAAATAGTTTTGCGTTTTGTATTTCAAACGCTAAATGCAAAATGGGTATTTTCAAAAATAAAATACCTTTTGACCAAATCAAGTTGATATTTTTTTTAATTTAATTATTAATCCTGAGAAATAGAATAGAGATACAATGCCGAACCAAATGGCACCACCTTATGCGTGACATTTTCAGTATCAATAAATTCTGTTATGTTAATAATAATAATACCGTAATGTAAAAAACTAGACTAACCAAAAGATAGCTATGGTCTATTATATGAATTGTGTGGCCTTTTATTTTCGGTTGATTGTGCATCTAATTCTTATTTTATTATTATTATTTATTACACTTTTCTTTTTATAATAACAATTGGAATGGTATTGTTAAAAAGTGAAAAAAATAAACATCAATTTTTATTTATTACGCTTTTTAACAATAACAGTTATTTGAATACATAATCATTAATCATTCATTTTTCTTCCGTGAGGTCTCATAATCATCCCACCGTACCAAAAAAATCTTTCTACTGGTGCTGAACTTGGTAAGGATGTATTGTATTTTATTTACGTTCACTTCAAAATTTTCTACCATGTAAGGTTCCACAGCAGCAAGTAACATCATATAAAAGTTCTTGTAGTTCGTTGTAACTTTGATCGATGTTTTAATAATAGTGTATTGCTTGAATGAAAGGTAAATTACGGTTTATGATTTATGGCGTATTAAAAAAAAACTACTCACTAGATCTCGTTCAAACCAATTTTCGGTCTAAGTTTGCATGGTAATGTACATCAAATATCACTTATTTCAGAAGGTAAAAAAAACAACGCCTCTCGCGCAAAATATTCAGTTTAGAAAAAAAATATGTTACAAACCTCAATATAATTTTATCACAGTACACATAAGAGTTTGATGAAAAAATTTTTTTGAGTTTCAGTTCTAAGTATGGGGAACCCCCAAAAACCATTGTTTTTTTTCTATTTTTGTTTTAAACTATTACTGCGGTTCACAGAATACATCTACTTACTATTTTTCAACAGTATAGCTCTTATAGATGCGTAAAAAAGTGGCTGTGACATACGGACGGACACTCAGACATGAGGATATCCTTAAGGGTATCTGTTCTTAGCCATTTCGCTAAGGAACCCTAAATAGCACGCATGGCTAGTTAGAGGCGCCCTCTATCGGTCAAATTCAGCAATACAAGCGTCATTCGTTCATTTCATTTTGTTTAACTGGTAATGTTGGCTAAACTTTGAAATGAATATTTAAAATGCAAAATACATCTCGAAAGGTATTTCAAATAAAATACAAAATGGTTTTTACCAAAAGGCATTTAAATGCAAAATACAAAATAGGTATTTTGAATTTTGTATTTGCATTTAAAATAGAAGTATTTCAAATAAATCGCATCTCTGTTCATGAGTGACGATAG
Source organism: Phragmatobia fuliginosa (assembly GCA_932526445.1). NCBI lineage: Eukaryota > Metazoa > Arthropoda > Insecta > Lepidoptera > Erebidae > Phragmatobia > Phragmatobia fuliginosa. Next base: position 3,583,621 of record OW052064.1, on the reverse strand, counting down.
TCGCTTACTATCGTGTGACCTGTCTGGCTTTTATCATAGAAAATAAATCGGACAAGTGCGTGTCAGGCCACGCATAGAATAGGGTTCTGTAGTCATACAGAATGTCAAGTAGAATTAAAATCGTGTCCAGTAGATATTTTTTATGTTTACTTATTATTTTGTATGAAGTTTTCCGTAGTATTATTATTAAATAGTATTTGCTTAATGCTTTGGATCACTGGCAGCAGCGAGCACTCAGCATTATTGACCGTCCCGCTACCACCAATTTCCTCGAGCCTTTGCAGTTGCAAAAGGAATATCGTTTCTATGGCAATCATCTATCGCCTTTAGTATGGTTGAAATACGCTCTCAACTAAACTGATCGACTACCGCGGCCTTCACTCTTGGATTCTACTCATGCTTTCCACCAGGTAGGAAGTACTTTGGCATACTTCAATAAAAAAAGACATGATTTACTCAGAGACGTGAATATAAACAGTATTATTATGAACCCCTTATTGTATAAAGAAAAGGTAGCATCTGTAAGTACCGTTTCTAGAAACATAATATCCTGAAACTATCAACAAGAGCCCCTCGCTAATATTTACAACAGGCCCCATGCTGGCTTAATCCGGCACTGGCTCCAGGAACGCATCAGCAACTTCTGAAGTCCCCCCTGCAGTGCCCCATGACTGGGATACATCCCAGTGTAGTCAAGAATACACAACATACTTCAATTCGATTTTCCACACCGTTCCGATCAACCAACTTCACCTTCCTGTCGCGCAGATAGGCTTCTATGATGGCCCGTAGGTAGGGGCTGATCGACGGACGATGCTCTGGCATACTTAAAATCCTGGTTAACGTCATTAGGTTCGCGACATATTTCGTTGGATAAAAAATCTGGGAAAAAGTGAACGTTTAATATACCTCTGTCTACTCCTTGTGGGTAACAGACGTGATTTTATGTATGTATGTTACTATGTACAATTATTGCGTTAACAATAACCGCGAGTAACAACGTGGGCCTCAGCTAGTCTCAATGAAACTTAAATAATAATAATAATAATAATAATAATAAAGTTTATTGACACTTTACAAATATTGTAGTACATACATGGTAAAATACATTCTACATTGAATAATAATTAGCTACAATTATTGTGGATGCAGTTCTGATCTCCTAACTAGGTTACATCATAACCTGTGTGAAGGAGTGTCAGTTCCTAACCCCCAATTAATTAAAATAGGTTACAATTATAATATTTGTATTTTACTGGTATTTTAAAATTTAACCTACAATTAAATTTTGAAATAAGATATCTTCAGAAACTTAAATTGAAGTAGTCTAGTGTACTTCGACTGCCTTGTTGGTCTAGTGGTTAGCGTATGCGGCTGTTGATCAATAGGTCTCGGGTTCTATTCCCGGGTCGGACCAAATGTTTGTGTGATCCGCAAATATTTGTTTCAGAGTTTGGGTGTTTTCTATGTATAATATGTATGTATTTACAAAAGAAAATTATGTTCATGTATTTATATCAGTTGTCTAGTACCCATAATACAAGCTCTGCTTAGTTTGGGACTAGATGGCGTTGTGTGTAAGATGTCCGAAATGTCTATTTATTACTTATGTCTGTAAAAGTACATCGGATTAGGTACGTACTTAAACATATTAGCATTGAATAAAAATACTTACCAAGACATCTTTGATTACCATGTTCACAATCACGTATCTCGGTACATCATCGATTAAGATGACATAGTCAATGACAGAATAATCGTGGCATGTGCAAGGCCACACTTACATCAGTTCATAACACTCATTGGTATGCTAGAACATAAGCACCATCCTTTGACAGTACAATGGTACATCTAATTCTTAGTTGGAAAACCCATGGATGATATCTTTGCCTGTAATATAAGTTGTATTATTTTTATTACGATACACTAAACGTTAAAAGTTAATTAACTATACATATTTTGTAGAATTTCTGATATGTGTGTGTGTGCGTGCTAAGCGTAACAGACAGACAAGAATTACAGTCACGTTTCTTAAACTAGCTTTTGCGTGCTTATGTACGAGTATGTCTCCATCACAAATTTCATTAAAATCGGTGCATCGGTTTAACCGTGAAAGCGTGACACATAGACTTTCAAGTTTATAATAAGTGTAAATGTTTTTAGACTTTCGCGACCTTTAAACATGTTTTTGTATTATAGCGGGCCTTATTCGAGATAAAATTATTAAAAAGGTTAGCTACGATACCTTATATATTTTGACGTTTTCAACGGGTTATACCCTTCGTGGTCACGGGTAAACAGTTGGTTAGCCTAATTCGTTTTTAAACAGAATAGAACGCTAGGGCACATTGTTTACCGTTAACCTACGCACACAGACAGGTACTTACGTTAACTTGCATCATCATCTACTCCATCTGCAGTCTGTGGTGACTTTGTTGAAGAACTAAGCCTACGACTTCAGCGACCCTGAATACCTTAAGACTCGGCTCAAAAGACAATAAAACGAAATGAAAATTGATGCACCTTAAGCCGCTATAAGCAGTGGCATGAGCGTAGCTAGGGATTCAACTAGAGGAAGCATTTTTCAAATAGCAGTCATATTCAGTACTACCGGCATAAAGTAAAAATTGTAATGTCCTCTTCCAGGGGTAGCAAACCAGTGATGTAGGGGAAGCTGTGCTCCCTCTTGTCCCTACCTATCCGTGTCCTTGATTAATCTCCATGAGTAAGGAAGAAACAGGTCAGGGTAGGCTGTGTATCAACCTTTCTAACATTTATAAAAGGAGTGACGGACAAATATACTGACAACTAGTTCACCCTTCGAGTTTCAGTTCTCCCTCAGGGTTGCGGAGGTCCGATGCCAGTCGCTCCGTGGAAAAAGTGAAATTCAAGTAAAACGTAGCGACCCCAAAGAAAGCGGCGTTCGAAAAGCCACATATCCAGTCTCTTATATCGGAGGCATTGGTATCGAGCATACAAAAAGTTTCAGAGAATCCTCCTCGATAACCGAGGTCGATGGGAATTCAGGCCGTACTTTCGACAGTTGACTTACAGGCTTTTGATTGCCATTGCAATACTCTCGTTGGTTTTGCCCAACTTCGTCCATCCATCCATGCCGAAAGTTTTTTACGGAGATCGTACGATCAAGGGCAAGGTACGAAACATATAGTCTGAAAACTCGTAATATCTTGATTTTATGAAGACCATAACGTGTAGTGGTCCGACTATTTGTGGAATCCGCTAACCAGATCTAACAAGGTAGCAGAGCCACGCTGATTTAATGACGTGACAGTGGTTTTTCAGTAAGGTTACATTTAAAATTAAAATACATTTTGGGATTAGGCATGTTATATAATTTGAGATTCATGTTGTCTATATAATCCACAATTTATGTTACTATGACATATTACACATTTGTTACATGTGAATATTAAACAGTAAACACAAATAAATAGTGTTTAGATACACAGCTGATTTGTATATTTACATGTAAGCAGAACATACCTAGACATATTTCTAGATCAAAGTTATAACACAGTATGTAACAAATTACGATGAATGAATTGTTTAAAATAGAATGAAGTACTTATTGAGAATTGTATGTACCTATGACAGCAAATATTTACCAGACAATTTACAAATGAAAAGCTTTTATTCACAGATAATAAAAGTTTGTACAATTAATTTGCTGTAATTAAATAAATGTTGAATGTTAAAATAAAAAATATACTTAGGTATAGCTTGATCCTTTGAAATTCTTTAACCAGTTCAAATAATTTAGCAATTTTTAAATCATTCACGTAAACGTACCTATTTGTTAAGTTTTCTAGACATAAAATATTTACCTACTGAGTAAATTAATCACTTTAACTAATGTTCTTTCAAAATAATATACAATAATAATATCAATAAGTTATTCTTCGGTACTTCGTTCAAACTTTCGTTTAGATAAAAGGTTTAACCTTAACAATGCGATAAATATAAACTAAAGGATTTAAATAAGAGCTTCGTTACAGTAAAGTATTAAGCGCCATTAATTAAACTACATATAGTAAGCGGACATATGTATAACTATAAATACTGTATATTTTTAGTACACGATTAAGTTACGATTATATTATTAATTATAACCTGTGTCCACGAGCTCTACTACTTAAATGTACCTACTACACTAGAGCAGAGTTGACAACTAATTAGATTGAAATTAAGTGTCAGTTGGTTTGAAAATATAATGCAACTAACTTAGTTACTGTTGAATAAAATATTTAGATAAAAAGTACATTACAAAATTAATTCAAACCAATTGGTGTTTTTTTACAGTAAGGCGTTCAACACTAAAAGTATCTACAAATTGATAGATTGAACCATGAACCTTTTTCTATTTGTTTTGATTAATTTTAGAATGTGAAACAGCAAACAGCCTAAATATGTAGTTCGGTTAATCATAATTGCAAGTCGGATATGACTTTAGTGGGCCTACAACTACCTTGTACTGAAACAAAAATTTCAGGAGTTATTTTACAAATTAACTACACGTGGGGCCACGTATCCAAAGACATAATTATTAATATTGATTACAACCAGTCCAGAAAATTCAAGCATTGTAACAACACCGTCAACTTTCCACAAATTTTAGCGTTCTCGCACTGAGTTCAATAATGGCACAGACAGAATCACTTGGGCACAACACTTCAAGTACTTAGAATTTCAATATACAGATACCGAGTTAGGTATGTTTTATAAAATAGTTTTCGTAGTTCACTTTTTATAACGGGAACTGTTCAGGCAACCTCTAGGTCTGACTCGGAGTCATCGGAGTAGACCCGTGGCGTAGGTGGCGCAGGTGGCATTAATCCAGGGGGCGAGTGTGTGGGCGATAGCATTGGTCGTGCAAGGAGAGACGCGCGCCCACACGCTCGTTCTTCCTGCAGCTTGCGTAACCGCTCCTGCTCTTCCCGTTTCTGCTTACGCCATTTCGCACGCCGATTCTTGAACCACACCTTTAAAAAAACAGACAACAAATATATCACATTCTCCTTGAAAAATTAACCCAGCCCCATGATAATCATGATATAGACTTGTTATAATTGAGGACGACGGAAGCAAACGACCTAGAGAGGTGTCCAAGTAAAAACTTAATTTTATTTAAACATAAACTTAGTAAAATTTTATTCGGTTTGAGATTGGTTCTTATTTTGAACCAGTCTTGTTTAGGTTTTTTACATTAAAGTCATATTCTTGGAAGTGAATTGCACTTTACATTAAATATTCAATAAAACATAATATTTTGACTACATGTAGGGACATAGAATATTGCAAAGAATTTTATCCAAAGAAAGAACTTCTTGACCAGGAATGCAAGCTTGCTTTGATTGACAAATAATAGGTATATTGGTATCAACACGATTGGAATTCTGGAAATTAAAGGTAAAAAAAAATGGGAAAAATAATGGAAAATATATGGAATTATCAAATGTAGGGAAAAAATACGAATGGTTATACAGTATTTTAACCATTTTTTATCTTTTTACTTTTTATACAAGAACCTTCCTTGTGCTTTAATGACAACATTAGAATTAGAACGTGAAGGGTTGCGCAAGTTTTGCGCATAGCAAAACATTTTGGCGATGCATTTTTATCCGACTACAGAGAGGCCAAAGGGAAGGGTTTTGAAAATCTATGTATGTTTGTACGTGTGGACATATATTCCACTTGCCTAAACTACAGAACCGAGTTTAATGACCTTAATGTAAAAATTTAAGCATACGCATAGAATGCCATAATGTAAGAATTCCTCGTCTAGTGGGAATCGGAGAAGTAAATAAGTGAATGAAATTTAAAAAACTATAACCTTTAATGAGGTTATAGTTTTAAATATAAATATATATAGGTAAAAATAGATCTGTGGTCGCATCCACTGTAGAAATACCTACTATCATTATGTGTACCAGAAATACCTTCGTTAAACAGACAAGTTGATAATATAAATATCTATCTTCTCTTAAATTTCTAAATGTTGGTATTTCAAAATATCATTGATATTTGTAAGCTGACAACTAAACACAAAAAAAACCTTTATTATAACATACTCGTATCACAAAAAATTAGACGATTCAGTAGTCAATCTGAGTATTAACAGAACGTTGTGAACGATCAATTGCTTGTTATACACCGCGTTATATACGGATAATTGAAACGACCCAGTTTTGTAGCAAACATTGACCGAGCTACTGGACCATTCACACTACAAAAAAACTTCAGAAAATACTATTGTTGTGTTTGGCAGTCATTGATATTTCACGGTGTGTATAGGTTCGGCGGCCGAACGCTTCCACTTGAGTGGTCAGACACAAGTGCGGAGAAATATCTCCGGGAATACCCAATACCCAGACTGCGGGTGGTCGACAATTGAACTATTGTAGCACCTAGCCGTCACAACAGCACGTTAGCAGAACAGGGCGGTCTCTTTTTCCGAATCTTGTAAATACATTGACATATCGATCCATCTGTAATCTCTTTTCGATACAAATATAAGTATCTGAAAATATTGATGTTGTATTATGAAGTAAAATAGATTAGTTATTATTATGTTTATTGCTTTAACATTTAAATACAGAAGTATATTTACATTTAAAAATGTTTATTAGGTATCTGGGCGACCGGCCTTTGCTTGGTTTTCGTATTTAACGGTGAACAACGCGATCTATTCTCTCAAGTACCTGTAGTGTTGCTGTGTTGAAGTACTAAGCATCAACTAAAAAGTGTTACTGAGACAAAGTATAGATGTCACAAGCATTGCTGAAAGTAATAAAGAGTAACGCACTAAAACTCAAAAACTCACGTTTTCCCAAACAAGAATAATCTAGTATTACAAGTATTACAAGACTAATACAGGTATGATAATCTTTGAGATCACACACACATATACATATAGATAGATAAATAACTCTTTATTTGCACACAAAATTACAGAGTTACAAAAGAAAAAGGAACACAATGATCAAATATAGAGTGTACAAAGGGCGGCCTTATTGCTGAAAGCAATTTATTCCAGGCAACCTTAGGATGGATCAAATGTTGTAGGGAGAAAGTAGTAGTTGAATATGCATTTTTGAACCTACTATTTGCTTATTATTAGGTACTATAGCATATTACATACACTACATATATTATATTATCTACAAACATTTAATATTTTTACTTACTTGCATGCATGCAAGTAAGTAAAAATATTAAATGTTTGTGAAAAAATATTATATGCATACTTATTAAGTTATTACATATATATATATATATGTATTTATTGTAATAAGTATGCATATAAAATGCATACTTATTACAATAAATATACTTACATATACATGCATACATACATACATACTATACCAGTAAATATACATAGTTAAATGAATAAAAATAGAAAAGAGAAACAGACTATATATAGAAGAATTGCTCGTTTAAAGATATTAGATAAGTACCGTATAATATATACCTATTAGTTCCTTAGTTCATGATTCGGAACCCTTAAAGATTTGTCATGTTCGTGCTTCCGTCCTCGACTTATCGTCTAAACGGTTAGTGCTAGAATTGATATGTGTTTCTTTCACGTTGAATAAGTACTACTATATAATCATGATAAATGGGGATGTTTTTTTCTCGCGTGTACGTACCCCATCGTGTGGGATATCGTTAGATAGGTCTTTTAAAATCATTGAGAGGATAAAGACGATTTTTTTATTTAGATATCCGTTTGCGAGTTGCTAAACTCGCCCCCCCCTACCCGTCTAAATGCTAAACGGCCGTCTCGAAAAATTAAAAAATATTTAGGATAGTAAAGAAATAAGGAAAGTTTCTTAGGTAAACGTTAGGCCTCTGTAACTCCTGAACTCACGAAGCTATCTTAGGTGTCCACATTAGATAGCTTAAATAAAAATAAAATACGTTTACTTAGTAAACTTTGTAAAAAAAAAGAAATAATAAATAAACATAACAATTTTCTATTGGACACGATTTTAATTCTACTTGACATTGTATAAGACTACGGAACCCTAATCTTTGCGTGGCCTGCCACGCACTTGCCCGACTTTTCTTACCAAAAGCGAAGTATGAAAAAAACCGGTGTCCCATGCCCATGCCTCAGAAAGCACGATACGCCGTTCGCCTGGTTGTTAGGAACAGCTGTCAACAATCGTTTTTGAGAAGTCAGGGCCCTCAAAATATTGAAAGCTAGTTTAACCTGCGGACTCAGAGTTACAAAGGCTAGATGCCAGTCACTCCGTGAAAAAACTGATATTCAGGTAAAACCTGTTGAAACTTGTAGCGGGCCCCAAAAAAAGTTAGGAATAAGAAAAGCTAGGAAGATGATGATAGTGGCGTGTAGTATAAGTATTGTAAAATACATCATTGCAATAATGTGTGTATATTTATTACTGTGAAGTCACTCGATTCTAATTATCTTGCATGTAGATCAATTATAATAATTTAGCTTAATTTTAGTCATTACACATAATAGTTTACGTGTCTACGTATCTACGTTTACAAAAATGGCACCCAACTTGTAAATGTACTCACAACACTTAAAAAATAAATAAAAAGGGAACTTTTATAAGCTCATTCGACAAGAACGTTTAAAATTAATTCGTTAACGATAGCACCATTGTCAGAGTTAATTGCATTACAAGAGTCGGTCGTCGTCCCGACAAAGGTCCCATTAACTTTCGATGAGAGAGTGTCGGGCTTTTCGCGTTCGTTATTCGCCCGCACCCCCGCCGCCAATGGAGCGTCACTCGAGCGGCAAATATGGCCGCTGCCATCGGCAGACTCCAGGGCGACTCCTTACAGCCGTTGTTCGCACCCGACTACTTTGTCATTCCTCGCCAACAATGAGATTAGCCCGATGTTCTTTTGTGTACTACTGATTGTGTTTGGTTTAACTCGTTTGCTGTTTTCATTGCAGTCGATGACTTCATTTTCTATAATAAAAGCACCCTCGTTCCGTACTCATTCATAAGTGACTTCCTTATAGCTTTTCTTAATCTAAACAAATAAATTAAATCGAAGTTTATGTGTGTAATATCAAATTAACGGTATTATTAGTATAAAACTACTATAAAATAGGTCATATTTTTAGATGCATTTAGTATGCATATGAAAGTATACACGTATAGGGTACTTACAACTAAAATGCTATCTTATCAAAAATGACTGTTTGCCTGCACAAGCTCTGCAATCAACAATCCAGGTAATATCTGAACGGCTGAATCGATTTTAAAGCCCTTTCAACGTCAGAAAGCTGATGACATAAAGGAGTAACTTAGCCGATTTTTGAGTGAGTTTAAAGAGTGAATATATGTGGAAGTATCGGAAGTGTCGGAAGCCGTCCACGGCGAACATTTATCGAGGAATATGGTGATGTTCTGAAAGGCCGTGTGAAGAGCACCAAGAACGGACTAACGCATTTGATAAAGAGGTTAAAAGTTTAAAGCGTTGCAGAAAAAGCGAAAAACTCAAAGCTTTACAAAAAGAGTTTGAGTCATACAGTTTACATTAACCGTCTCCTCACAAGAAAACCTTAACGTAGGTAGTCACTAAATTTTAATAGACATCTAAGCACTTAGATGCCTCATAAAGGTCGGTAAAACGAGAATATCGCTAAGGGTTACCTTATTCTGTCTAAGTAGACCCTTAAATTTAGAGGACGTTCGTTAATACGGCCATTATGCTCCTTTGCTTGTTAAATGTATGTATTTCAGAAGGTCATTAAAAATGTTTACATTGCAAAATATGCATACGCCGAAAAGCATATTACGTTGATTACCGGTAAACTGTGTTAGCCTTTTATATCAATCAAACTCTGGTTATCGTTTAAAAAGTCATAGAATTAAATTTGAATGTGCTTCGTAGGTGTGCTTTAGAGTTTAGTATATTTGTTATTATTACTACTATTTTTACTTTATTTTTGTATGTCTGCATAAAACGGTTTTCCTCTTGGTTTCAATTCTAATTAGCACTTAGAGTAAGCTGGTTGGACAAAGTTGAAACCCCAGTCTGTAGGTACAACTTAACATTATAAACTACAATGGGTGTTCCTCATTGTGTTAATGCCTTTGAGTGCTTAATGAATTTATAAATTCATTGTACGCAGCGCTGCAGTGCACCAATCCATGAATTATTCCGCAGTGCTAGGTACTTATGTTCAATATGTCATTGATAGACATTCTGATAAAGAGTAATATTCAAATTTTTTATCTTTTATTGAATGATTTCTAAAGTTAAAATTATCTTGTGGCTTTTCCCGGAACTAGTTTTATACCAAAATTTTATCAAAAACCAACGAAGCAACGCTTTCAGTAAATGCGGGCCGGGTTATTGTATATTGTAGATGACGTAAATTTATTCAATTTCAGTTTTTGTTTTCACTTTAACCGATTCACACACTGGCGACGCGAACACGTGTGTTGGACCTGGCGTGTTTTCTATACTAATCGATGTACTTGCATACAATATTAAAATCTGCCGCTCCGCGCTACGCGTCGTAGCGCGGTGCAGTGTGTGAATCGCCTTAATGAATTAAGGCTACACTGAGCTTTTACAGTGCTTATGGTTCCCACTACCGCGGACCGGCAGATTTGCCGGGCCGGTAAAACTGCCGGAAGGGCTAGTGGCTGTACAAGTTATATGAAGTTATTCACATTAGCCCGGATCCCGGGCCCCGGGTACCGAGCCCGGCATATTTACCGAGCGTTTTGTCACTACGAAAGTGCCGGTAGAAACACCGGACCGGAGTAATGTGAATGAGTTTGTGGCTGTATCCGTCCCCCACTCGCAGCACCTGTTCTCCCCTCGCGTCATTCGAGGCTTCCATTTTCATCAGTAAAATTCAAAATTCTTTATTCACTTAGGATGCAATACATCTCTTGTGACAGGTCAAGATTCTACATGTACATTTATGCCATGTTCGCAAACAATAGATAAAGCCGGAGAAAAGAACATGGCAATAAAAACTCGCGGCCACTCCTTTCAAATCGCCAATGTTTACATAGTTTTAATGTTTATAAACCTGATATGGGGGTAAGGTGCTGCCACTAATATACTATACACCATGTTAGAGGACTGATGCAAATTATAGTGAAAAATTAGAACAGAAAGCTAATTAAAAAAAAAAAAAAGAACAACAGCCTCAGTGGGTACAACATAGTAGGAGCATCTACTTACAACAAAGGTAAAAACTACAAGTGCTCAAATATTGGCCAAATTACTGGTAACGAAAGATTAAATATAAAATATTAATTTTAAGATCAAAAGAAAGAGAAGAATGGCCTTTATTCGTCACGTAGAATCTTTACTTACAAAAGTAAAATCATGCTCTTAAACAATGTGATAACAACATTCACATGAGTAGAATAAAATGACAAGGAGCAAGTAGTCAAATCCATTTTTCTTTATCATTTAAAAATTCGTCAACTGTATAACAACCTCTACGTATAAGATAATTTTTGACTACATTTTTAAACTTTTCCACTGATAGACTCATAACACTAGCTGGTAACCTATTAAAAAATCGCACGGAAAGACCCATAAATGAATTATGCGTTTTATGTAGCCTATGATATTGATCTACTAATTTATGCTTATGTCTCGTGTTCACCGAGTGAACGTCACTATTCCTGTGATATAAATGCATATTTTGTTTTATAAACATAATGTTTGCAAATATATATTGTGATGCAACTGTCATAATGCCTATCTCTTTAAACTTTTCTCTAAGGGAAACCCGTGCACCTAGTTTGTAAATCGCACGCACTGCACGTTTTTGGAGAATGAAAATTGTTTGAATATCAGCTGCCTTGCCCCATAGCAGAATGCCATACGACATGACGCTTATAAACGCAGTAAATCTTCAATACTGGTTGCTGTCATACAAAAATAATTAAAGAACTTTGATTCGTCACTTCTAAGTTCATCTATTAATGTTTCAAATGTTTTAGGTGGAAACCTTTACCGTAAAAAGGATGTTTTATTTTATTTTGCCTTCTATTAAGATACCATCACAACACAACACAGGTGCACAGGTCTAAATTTAACTGAACTGCGTACTTGACTGTACGAGGATCCGGTGTAATGTGAACACTCTGTCCGGTGTCTGGTTTCCGGTCAGATCAACCGGTCCGGCGTAGTGGGAACCAGGCCTAACATTTTTCATAGCCTTTCAAACTCAGAAGAATTAATTCTTCTAAGTTTTGAAAACCGTTGAGTTATAGGAGCGGTAGCTGCATGCCAGGAAGTTACGGTAAATGGTTTGAAGTCTTATATTGAAATCCCACGAATTTCAATATAAAATTTAAAATTATGTAGTTAGTTTTGATGTCGATTCTCTACGAACATACATAGGAAGCTAAGCAGATGAGTTAGCCAGCTATAGAGTGGGGACTCTAGCCGCCGGCTATGCGTAACACGCCTCGACACCCATCTAGCCGTACACCCTTGCTTTACATTTACTATCAATTATCCGGATTTGCTAAATTGAGAATTGTTTAGCTTTACACCAAGAAAAATAATCTTTACTTTGTAATGAGCATCACGACGCTTTTATACGTGGTATTATGTACAGTTTGTTCAATTTGTTTTTTTAAATAGACTACTACTTATAACTCCCCTTTTATTAGTCTATTTGTAAATCTGTGGTGGAGCCTAAAAAGTCTGTGGAGTTCTATACCTCTCCCGGTCCTGGTCCGTCGTTTCTGTTGCAAGCATGACTTGCTCACAGAAGGAAACCGCGGAGTTCCACGCAGTTATGCCACCGAGCGAGAGAACCCCCACTCCGATGGCCGCCACAAGATCACGCCTCTGTTAACTGTTGTTACGCCAGCGTGTAAAGCGCCGTGTCCACGGTTCGGCCATCGCAATGTTAGCACTCAGGCGTTGACTCCTTTCGGATCAAACACAGGTTATCTTCGAAACAACCTTTCCCAGAGATCATCTACGTCAGTCGGTATGAGAGGGTTCCGTAACTTCCCTCAAGCAAGTCTTTCCATAACTTTATTTCTTCTCCAAGTTGACAGAGTAATAGGGACGCTGAAAAATACTTGATAACCATTTGATTTGTAACAATATGTTCGTATATATAGGTAAGTACCACCTACTTATTACTTTTATTATCAGAATTGATATTTTTGTCATAAGTTCCTACATTAAATAATACAAAAGACACGAGAAAATTAAGTTACTTAATATACTTACTGGAATTATATTCAATAATTTATAGATATGTAAACACAGCTTACGATTACATCGTGTGAACCGACCGGATGGGGGCTCGCGGCCGCAAAACGAGCTACGCTGCGCCAGGCGAATCGCCAGACGGCGCGATGGCGGCGAACCAAGCCCAAACTTATTGTAATAATGTTGTTAGAACAAACACCGTGCTCCCTCTGCCTTGTTTGAGATTACAATTACGGCTTTAGCGAACTGATTTATTAATGGACCGCCTGATCCGCCCTTGATAGGTACTTTAATGTCGATTTAATTTGCGTACACTGGATAAGTTGGTTGGATCGATTACGTTATTTAGTTACTATAGGTACCTACATACTTTGCGGCACAATAGTTTATTTAGAAAATTGTAGGACTTATAAATTATTACGACCATTATTGATATAATTCTGTGTATTATTGAAGAGTTAGAACAAAGATGGTTTTGTTCTTATACGCTTATGTCTTTCAAACTATGCAACGGATTTAAATACGGTTTCTGTCAATATACAGAAAGAGTGATTCAAGAGGAAATTTTATAATATCTATAATGCATTTGCAGAAAAAACTTAAGCTTGGTTTTGAAATATTATGGTTATATACAATAATATTTCAAAATCGGGCTTAAGTTTTTTCAATTCATGAGACAAAGGGTTTTTATCCATTGGATTCGCCAACCCTATCGTACGTTATCATAGAAAACACAAGAAAAGAAATATAAAAGAAATATATTCCAGAATATTTTAGCATGTAGTTAATTGTTAAATTTACTTTTAGCTTACAACGTTTTACAATACTTATTCTGTAGATTCGATGAGCCTCGTGATCTGTCTGACGATCCTAGTTCAGATACTAGTCTCTCACAAAGAAGCATTTCTTCAAGCAGTTTCATATTGTACAATAGATTTATAAGTAAGCTTTGTGAAAGAAAAATAAATAATTTATTAGTATTATTAAAAAAAAGGTATTGAACTTACTCGTATGTCGTACCTACTGTAAGGGTTGGTTTTCAATTTTATTATTTTGTATGTTACCCGATATCTCCTTTAACATTTTTTCTAATTATATTGCTAGAATTTAAGGTTTTTTCCTTAAAATCCAATGTTAAAATTTAAATGTTCACAGGTGGACAATTTCATCTACAACAATTGATCATACTTTAGCTGATTGAAGTATTATTTAAATAAATATTAGCTGTCAATTTAACGCCTGTATTGTATATTCAAAGAGCGATATAAAATATAGTAATGAATGTCTTGTATTTTTTAATCCTAAGCATCCAATAAGCCCTCACACCTGTCGTTTTTCATTTCCCCATTAGCAGCGAAATGCATTAGTCAATATTAAAGACGCCATTCGCGACTATAATTCCACAAAGGGCACTTCAAATCACACCCATCTCTTTTCGGTGCATGTCAAAACATTACTCCTCTCTACGGCCGGAGGCTGAAAGAGTATCCCCTCGTGTCTGTCACTTCGTATCAATTACCGCACGCAAACACCCATGGTGTATTCCTGAGCCGTAACGACGTATCCGCACACCGCGCGCCACTCGAATCGAAATTCAATTGTCAAAAGATTGCTTTAATAGTACCACAATGCCTCCGCGAAACAAAAAAAGTATTCGGTTTCGAGGATTGACGCACAAAATAACACTTAAAGCTACACTGGTAAATGTTAAAATTCGTTGAGCCACACTAGCCCGAAGGGAGTCCCTGAGGGTCGTTCTGCAAACAACGCGCTCCCCTAAACGTTATACTTTGAAAACAATAATTTGTATTGCGTATCGAACGCGTCTATAAATAATAGAGTGATACTTCTCTCGGTGATGTGACCACGCTCGTTATATCGCCTCTTTCAATGGTATTATTAATTTAAGTGACAACATTATTATGGATATTATTTATAGATTGTTATCAACTCATACACTATTTCAGTATACATAGCTCCAAAGTACTATTAGGTTGATATGACAATGTGCTACAATAACTTTTAAACTTTCTCATTCCATTAGACACCTTCCGGCTCATTTAAATGCTACATGTCATTATATCGATTGTTGAATTTTGTTGACTGCCTCGTTGGCCTAACGGTTAGCAAGAGGTATCGGGTTTGAATCCTGGGTCGGGATCTTGTTGGACTTTTCTTTCAATAAATTTTAAATAGCAACCCGGAGATTGAAAATTGGCTGTGGTTCAAGTCAATGCCTCGGAGAGCAAGATAGCTTATCTTGCTCTCGGTCGGTCACGGTTGTCATGAATATCTATGACAATCGTTACTGGGAAGTTAGAGCCTTGAAATATACTATCAGCTAGTTCAACTTTTGAATTCAGTTCACCTTCAGTGTTGCGGAGTTCCGATGCCAGTTGCTCTTTGAAAAATTGATATTCAGGTAAAACCGGTTGAACTAGACCCCAAACAATCTTGGGAATAGTAAAGGCTAGGAAAAAGATGATGTTATTGTAGCTATAAACCAGGACGTTAACTCAAAACGCCTTTCTGGAGGAGGACAGACTGAACAGTGAAAATAGTTTTATATGTAAGTAAGTACCATTTAATAGAGTACTAAGTTATTAGTAGCTTTATAAGGTGTGTTTCCAACAATAAGATTAGAAAAACTATGACTTCAGCTTAATAATCTGAATAACTTTATCAAAGAAACCGTAGCAGTTTTATAAGAAAAGTTGAATTTGGAAATTAGATTGGAATAATCTTTTTTGTGCAAATAGTCTAAAGCCATGGTTTCGTTAATTGTCTTTTCTGGAGATACACCTTGTATACAGTTCCTAGTAAATCAGCGATTTACAACCGTGAATGTCACGCCCCGCTTTTAAAACAAATACTATGTGGAAAAGTCACGAATGTCTAAAACTGATTCTCACCTATTTGGCAACCTTTGAAGAATTGAATGTCTGTAACAGTGGACGGCAGCCGAGAGCATTCTTAAAACGCTTTTTGATCCTACACTCATAACGTACCGGCTGGATGAGAAAACCTCTAACTAATAATCGAATAAGATAATTTTTGGTACGTGATTACTGTATGAGTGATGTCAAGAATTCAAACAAAGTCAAATAAGAACCGTTTTTTTAAATGAAACTGGTATAGGCGGACCTATACCTACCAGTAATACCTATACTTGGATGGATCCAGGATCGAAAATTGATCCATACTAGGAAATTACGGCCATCTACAAGCACAATTAGTCATTGTGTACTCTAGTTAACATGTTTTTTTTCTTCAGTGTGTATTTAATGAAAGAAAACCCAACGCACGTCATATCATCACATCAACAAACTTTAATACACCACTGCTGGCCATAGGCTTCTTCCTAGACAGAAGACTTTGGCTTACTACACGTCCCCGGGCAGACGGGTTGGTAAAGGGTTTAGTTCAAAGCAAGGCGGCGTCTGCGTGTGCCGGACGTCGCCTAAGAGAGGGTCTGTAAGAAACAGAGCCCGCAACAGGAGCGGCAGGCGCTGGGATGAGTCCAGAAAGAGATATGCCCCTGGACTCCTTCTAAAATAGAAATGCAAAGAGGGCTGTGTTTTTTAGTCGGTGCGAGTCCGACACACCGCCCGCCGCATAGAAAAGTGACGGTCCGTTGATTGTTTCAAGGTTTTCTTCTTTTTGCAGAGAAATTATCCTGCGTAGTTTGTCTCTCTTTTAGTTGACTTTTAGGACACTGGGTTGTAGAGTTTCCATTAGACTCTGTGGGAAAACTGTCATTCAGATAAAACTGATTGAACTAGTACTTAGCTAACCCCAAATAACCTTGGATTATTAAAGGTTAAGAAGACGGTGAAGTTATACAAAAATAGGTATATAGTAGGTACTGGTTCTGAACCAAACATATGAAAACTGAGATTTGAAATATCCTAAAAATAACTGTAAGCAAATGAAAGTAAAGTATCTAAGTATACAATTCAATGACAAATTTTAGTGAATATTCGTTCAGTGATGTTATGAATAGAATTACTTAGTACCGATATTTCATGTAAAGTGTGAATTATGTTATTTTACCTTATCCTTATAACGGTAATTTGTTACAGTTGAGCGTCTCCTCCTCTTCTTGCCAAAAGAAGTAGGTATTGGAGATTTAAAACCATTCATAGTATAAGTAGCATAATACATCGAATTTAAAAAAAAACTATAAACAACACTTATATCAATTTTATATTTTTTGTCAATCTATTTGTTTAAGCGATATCTAAGTTCTAGATGCTTAGTGCGGAAACCGCTGTTAAGTTCAAAATGTAATCCCTATTAATATTATAAATGCGAACGTAACTCTGTCTGTCTGTCTGTTACACTTTCACGCATAAACCACTGAACCGATTTTGATGAAATTTGGTATGAAGATAGAACTGAACTTGTAAAAGGACATAGGCTACTTTTTACCGCGATAACCGACATACACGCTGGCGGAGCCGCGTGCGAAAGCTAGTTTAACATAAAATAAAAAAAACAACAATTTTCAAAAAATGAAAGTATAGCATTGGTGTACTTTAAATTGTTATGTATCCAGACTGCAATTTTCAATAAAACTCTTTTTCATAATTATCATCACTTTATCGCAGACCATACTTAATAGACATAGATACTCACCTAGTCACTTTGTATGGACATATTTACATAAACGCCAAACAAAAGTGAAAGATTGTGATTACATCATTAACGTCTCGTTTGACAATGAAGGAAAGTAACAGGCGTAAAATGAAACAGAAGCGAACTCTTTGATCACTTTATGCCAGATCGCTGCCCCGTTCATAAAGACGTTATTAGTTTCAGTCGACACGGAAGCATGGAATAAAAAGGCGCCGCTTTGTTACTTAGTTACACATTGCCAGCGTATCTATTTTATTGTAGCTACCTATTAGGAGATAAACTCTGTCGGGGGAGGCTGCAGGATGACAAGAATGCCCGACCGGGGGGCTGGGCGGAGCGACACGCCCACTTTTTCTTGTTCACCGTTATATGTAGAAATGTTCTTCTATTTGTGTCAACTGCTTGCTAACTCGCTGTTTGTACACGAGAATCACTTCTAGCGGCGATGTAATTACCTATTATTCTTATAATCAACTTTGCGCAGAGAATATATAAAATGAGGGTACAATATTTTTTCTTCATATAAGGGCCTCATATATTTATATTCATTAGCAATTAGTAGGTTCAAAAAAATACATATTCAACTACTACTGTCTCTCTATAACATTGTGATCCATCCTAAGGTTGCCTGGAAGAAATTGCTTTTGGCAATAAGGCCGCCCTTTGTACACTCGAAATTTGATCATTGTGCTCCTTTCATCTAACTCTGTAATGTAGTGTGCAAATAAAGAGTTATCTATCTATCTGCTATTCAAGTATTAAAATGGTACAAAAAATTCAACATTTCTATATTATTTTGTGTATCTAAGCAATAATAAAATAGTGACCAAAATTTTTTGTGGGTAACTCAGGTATTAAATTATCTTAAAAAAGTAATAAACAGGCATCTACGCATATATTTTAAAGAAGATTATACAACTTTCAGAAAATATTGTAGATGTTTTATTAAATATTAACTTTACTATCTTATTTGTGTGTTAATCATAGTAGTATATTTCGATTGGCAATATTTTCATTTATTATATTATTTTATTATATTTTATATATATTTATTTTTTATATTTCGAGTATTATAGAGATTTCGAGTATATATAAATTTTAATAAATATCTCAATAACCATTAAACAAAATCGAAGAGTTTTTTCATGTTTTGCATCTTTTGAGAAGATTAACTATGGTAATAAATATATATTTTTACACCATCGAACAGAAAGCACCCAATTTTTTTTAAAAAAAACTGATATTTTGACGGGTGAATTTTTGATTGAAAATTAGGGTATTTTTTCGATAATAAGTCAAAATATGGTAAAAAAAATAATATTTCAAAGCAAATAAATTACAGTATATTTGGGACATAAAAAGGCAGATTTTCTCTAAATTTCATTAAAAAGTACCTAACTTTATTTGTAAAAGATAAAAAAGTAAAGCCAAAAACTTGATTTTTGAATTTTTTACATAAAATTTGAGGTCATGTGAAAAAAAACTTGTAGATCTTTTTATTACCTACAACTTTGCCATTAGACTTTTTTCCATAGGTCTTGTAGTTTTCCCGGAAATCGAGATAAGCCGTTGTATACCCTTAATATCCAGATCGCCTGTAAATTATTTTTTATTTCATTTTTATAATATTCTCCGCCTTTTCCAATGGGTTTCATCCTACTACTATATAATTTTCTTTCACATTTTATTATTTTAAAATGCTTCTACCCTTCTCTATATATAGAAACACGTATTGAAACTGGACAAGGATTCCAAAATTAAGTAAACAGAAATTATGTTTACATTTAAGTTACCGAGAGCTTGGTCGATGAGAAAATAGGTAAGTTAAAATAAATGTTTCCGACATCTAATACATCCCCAAATAGTTTCAAACTAAGCAGAACTATGAAAGTTATATTGACTGATAAAACAATTAAATGTTTTTTTTTGTAAAAACATACACAGACATATTATACATTGAAAACACCCAAACTCCAAAACCCGAGACTCAAACACAGAAGTCGCATACACCACCGTTCTGCCTTCGAGAGAGTTGCAAATGATCTACCTCTTAATGTTTTTAAAAGACTTTTCTAATGATATAATTCAAACAAGGTAGAAGCGAGAAATAACAAGTTATCCCTACTTCATGTATAGGGGAATTACCCCTATTAGAATATAAACATGACGAATCTGTAAATGCGCCGAGTCGTTAACTACGGAACCTAAATATCATCCTCTAACCTCTAACCGTTATTACCTTCTGTCATCAGCGCACCTGAATAACATAATAATAATAAATAAATATTTCAGACATCTTACAATAAAGTATACAACTAAAGGTTTATACATACGAAATAAGTGAAGCCATATCTTATTTCTATTTTAAATTATATTGTTCGGAATAACCACAGCAGAAATAATATATAAGGTAAATATTAAAGATAGCTAACAATAAAACCATTCACAAGATAAGACATAAGATAATACAAGACGTAAAGAACGCTACAAATAGTATAACAAAAACAGATAAAAGTGCTTAGGAAAAGTAACAAAACATAATAGACATTATTCCAATTAGAGTGAAAATACTATTGAGACAAAAAAGAAAAACATAAATTAAGAAATTGTTACGCTCTTGGGCTTCAAAATGTTGACGCATATGTTTTTACACGCTTTTTATTAGGTTCACCTGTATGTTTGTTTGTTTGTATGTTTGTAAACGACTCCTTTGGGTGCGATTTTCACCCACTTTGAACGGCCACATTTCGTTCAAACTATGTAGATTTATCGAGGACCGATGACAATACACTAATTTGAAAAAAAAATGTATAAACAAATTAGTCTTTTTTCTAAAAAAATGTTTTCAAAAACTAAACAAACACGCTTTTTAATTAGGGTTCCGAAGTTCATGACTCGGAACCCTTATAGATTCGTTATGTCCGTTTGTCCGTCCGTCCGTCCGTCCTCGACATACTGTCCAAACGGTAAGAGCTAGAAAGATGAAACTTTGCATGGATACGTGTTGTAATTACGTCAACAAAGTTCTACAATAAAATTATGAAAAATAATTTTATTTAGGGTACCTCCCCTACACGTAAAGTGGGGATCATTTTTTTTCTCGCGGCTACCTAGGTCTCCGTTTGCGAGATATTTCACTTTAAAGGTTTTTTTAAAAAACAGGCCCCCCCCGTCTAAAACTTTGAAGGAACAAGTTTATTAGATGGACCACCATCACGATTTTTTCCAGATTTTTTGAGCCCGCCGTTTAGCTTCCGCGTAACGGATTAGATGACTTTCTTAGTTCAGTTATAGAGGCTTAACTTGTAAAATGCGCTCACTTGGAAAACGTCATACAAAATTAACGTATTATTACGTAAACATAACAAATAACTATTGGATACGATTTTAAATCCACGTACCATTATGGGTGACTGAGGAACCCTTTCCTGTGCGTGGCCCGACACGCACTAAGCCGATTTTTAAAAAGTCGAAAATGTTTGTTTCGTTTTTTAATTATTTTTTTTATTTGATATATGTATGAGGTTTATTATCTGAAAAGTTCAAACTCGCTGCCCAATTTATGCATATTTATTGACAGATCTACTCGCTCTATAAACAAATGATTTTTGCGGTAGTTGGTATTTGTTCGAGGCATTGCTAAGGGTGGATTGTGACTGACACGTAAATTATGTGGTACTCTGATATTAATTTTCTCAAGAGGAATCTATATTTTCGTTTATAGTTTTCAATAAACATAAAATATCAGAAACTATACGTCTATTCGTTAAAGGTAAACAAATTTAGGACAAATGCACAATGCGGGCTATGAATCTCGGATGTATATCCACTCGGGGATACTGCGCACCAGTGTACAATTGAGTGCTATAATGGGTTTAATGTTTTTAAAGGTGTGATATGTTCATCGTATTTCAGTTTAGAATCGTGTATGACGCCTAAATGTTGAATCCACTTAAGCAAGCAATTCATTGACTGCCACGTTGGTCTAGTGTTTAGCGTATGCGACTGTTAATCATGAATTCACGGGTTAAAATCCCGGGTCGGGCCAAAAGTGTTGTTGGGTTTTTCTTACACGAAATTCGAATTGATAACAGCTTGTATTAAAGTTGAGCGGGATTCACGCCCGTGCTTCGGAGAGCACGTTAAGTCGTCGGTCCCGGTGGTCATGAACATCTATGGCGTTATTGGGAAGTCAGTGACCTCAAATATACGAGGAGGTTGCAGAGGTCCGATGAGAGTCGCTTCGTGAAAAAACTGACGTGAATTCAGATAAAACCAGTTGAACTAGTAGCCGATCATAAATAATCTTGAGAATAAAGGCTAAGAAGAAGAGAAAGAAGTAAGCAAGCGCTTTATTATCAATAGTGTAGCAAAATTGAATGGGTCTGATTTTACTGGTAAATTTAACTGCAAAACTCTTGGACACATTTAAGTCTACATTTATTTCTACATTCTTTTTCCAAATTAGTTTGATCATTCTTAAGTATGTATATAAATAAAACCATCTGAACAGATTACCGTGTATTACAGCGTTATTCAACTTCTGCAGAAGGAGCAAATAATCGATACGATCGAACGCCTTGCAATCGCTAAACACACCATGCACTTGAACTACAGACTCCATGTGTGAGGTTGTCTAATTAAATATGTACTAGTGATTTGAATACAGTCGTTCTTCGCTTCAGAAAACCATGCTGTTCACGAATAAAAAAGGATTGTAACGCTGTGTAAACATGATCATAAAAAAATCTTTCTAATATTTTAGCACATATAATAGAGTTTAGAATATGGTATGTAGTTTTTTATGTTTGACCTATTTCCTTTTTTATGAACGGGTGTATTATAGGTGGACTTTATAACGGCAGTCACCACACCCTATTTTAGGGACCGAGAAAAGATTAAACGTGTATATCAGGGTAATACAAGGTTTAGGCGCATTGTCTAGTGAACAACGGAGGTAAACTATCAGGGCCAGCTCCCTTATTCAGATAAATGGATTTTATTTATGGTTCAATTGTTTCGGGAGTAATATTAATATTACTAATATTAATACCGTTAGGATATTGATAATTAGAAAGGTCTGGATGCAATGTATTACTATCCAGTGAAGCGTCAAGGAAAGTTGTTTGATAATATTGTGAAAACTAATTACACTCAGTTTCCCCAGTATCAGCATGAGCACTGTCTAGATTCATAACATTAGCTGTTGCTGCAGAGGGCTGCAGAGAACAAGGTCCCACTGAAATAAGGGTCTCCAGTGTCCATTGAAAAATAGACGATGGTGTACCTACTGGTAATGTACAATACAGACATTATATTTATGACAATACCTAAATTGATTTTGTCAAAAAATTTCAGTAGTAAATAGCTACTACTGCTAATATTAGGTAGTAAGTATCACCTAATAATTAAATGTGGATGTTTTTTAAAAACTGGAGGATAGGTCTAATCGACTTCAACGCGTTTGAAAGCTGCCATTCTTATATTAATTAAAAAAACTTTAAAAAACTTTAAACTTTAAAAAAAAATCCTACAATTTAATGAATAAACGTTATAATCTAATGAATTTTATAGGTACGTCATGAGACGAGATCACAGTTGTCTTTTTTTTTAAGAAAACTCCTGCATTAGGAATATAATATGACTAATAGCGGCCCGCCCTGACTTCGAACGTGTAGATATAGGTATTTAAAAACATTATAAGCTTGACAAATTATACACTAAAACCTTCCTCACGAATCAATCTATCTATTGCTGAAAACAATATGAAAGTCGGTGCAGTAGTTTTTAAGTTTATCGCGAAAAGACAGAGAGACGCGGCAGAGAACTTTGTTTTATAATATGTAGTATTATGTATGTTTGGATGGATCATTAACATCTTTAGATTTAATTTTAAAACAACATCCATAGCTATCATATGGATGTTGCGTAATGGCTTTATTGTGTTATTAAAACAACCAGACTGTGCACTATTATCGTTTAATTATGAATATCATTAGAAAACATAAATCTAGGAGAGTTATAAGTGAGTGTAAGCCATTCAGTTAATCAGACAGGCTTTGGTACAAGATCAACACAAGAGAGCGCGGGTCGGTGCGGCACGCAGCCCACGGCGCTGTTCGCGAGCTCGCGGAGACAACTAGATTAAACCTCGTTTAATAATTAATTTGTGTAAAGAGTTGAACATCCACCGCACAATGGAATATTGCGAGGGCGGTTTCTTGTCTTTTCGTTTACAGAACTGCTGTTCTTCGCATTAAATATTGACACAGAAACTTTTTACTTTAACATCTTATATTATGCATGCCCGTCGGGAACTGGGAATTCAGACGGAGAAGTTAAACATAGAAATAATAGAATGTGTGTGACTGTTTCAAATTAAGTCCGAAATATTGATTTAATGTTCATTCCGAGCTCCACTCGTCTTGAAGCATAGTCCAAACTGTTGAGCATTTATTTCATCAAGATCATGCAGAGACTCTGCCAATCAAAATGTCGTCTGCAAAGCGCCAGTTTGCGATATATTGACGGTTAATGTTGATTCCCCGTCTGCTCCAATCGAGTGTCTTGAAGACAAGTTCCAGTGCACACTTTTTAAGAATATTTTTGTCTCTCTTCATGTCGGTTTGATGTTAAATAAGAACAATAAATAAAAAACCAAATTGTATTCAATGTAGAAACATTGCGACAATGAACAAGCGCTCGACTTTCGGCAAGTGTTGTGATGCTTAAACAATAGCTATTTAATAATGCAATTTCCAATTGCCGCTGCGCAAATAGCAGGGGCAACAACAAACGAGTGTATTACCTCGAAAACATACACTTTTATTTTACCTACAATGTACCTCTATTACATACACTAAATAATATATCATGATGAACGTGCTTTCAAACCTTAAAACTAGGTTCTACATAGAATATTTCTAGTTTATTTTAATAGTTTTTACCTGACTACGACAGAGCCAAAGGGTTATGATATGTACAGGTTATGTATGGTAGGTATATATATTTATTGGTTCCCTCATAGCTCCTCAAGTCCTCAACTACTTATTAAAACTTTATAAATAGTATGTCGTTAGAAGCGTCTTGATCGTCCGCTGGTTAATAGGCTATATGACGTGTCACTGAATTTAAAGTCTTAAAAATTAATTTGAGATAAATATGCCGTTTGGTATTATTAAAAGGCTCGATACAAGTTACAAGCACATTTAAAAATAAAAAAGCGGCCAAGTGCGAGTCGGACTCGCCCATGAAGGGTTCCGTATCAGCAAGTAACATCATATAAAGGTTCTTGTAGTTCGTTGTAACTTTCAACGATGTTTTATTAATAGTGTTTTGATTGGATGAAAGGTAAATTGCGTGTTACGATTTATGACGTATTAAAAAAAAACTACTCACTAGATCTCGTTCAAACCAATTTTCGTTGGTAGTTTGCATGTAATGTACATCATATGAATAAATATTTTGGACATTTACACACAACGCCATCTAGTCCCCAAGCTAAGCAGAGCTTGTATTATGGTAACTAGACAACTGATAAAAATACATAAACATGCTTTTTTTTTGTAAATACATACATATTATACATAGAAAACACCCAAACTCCGAAACAAATATTTGTGGATTATATTTTTTTTAGTTTTATCATTCTCTTATTTTATAAGTTACAGGGGGGGGGGGGAGACACATTTTATCAACTTTGGAAGTGTCTCTCGCGTAAACTATTCAGTTTAGAAAAAAATTATTTTAGAAACCTCAATTTCATTTTTGATTAATGCGGTTTACACAATACATCTACTGACTAAGTTTCCACAGTATAGCTCTTATAGTTTCGGCGAAAAGTGGCTGTGACATACGGACGGACAGACAGACAGACAGACATGACGAATCTATAAGGGTTCCGTTTGCCATTTGGCAACGGAACCCTAAAAAACGTATTTATCGATAATTGTGATATTTCAATCGTAGTCTCGTCTCTTACTTTAAATATATTTTGAGAAAAAATAGATATTATAAATACACCAAAATATTTTAAATAAAACAATAGTAAGAACTAAAACCTAAGTACGACTAAGATCAACGTTGAAAAAGTATGAAACAAGATTTTCAGGAAACTGGAGTAAACAACGTTACTAAAGAAGCAAGATGATCGACACAGTTAACAGTGTACAGATATACACATATTCAATTTTGAAAAACCGTAGTCACGCATTGCTAAAGTGTTTACGTTTCTATGCAACGTGTGACTACGACTTTCAGATAATTACAGATATTAATCGGGCTTCGGGGCTATGCATGCGTCAAGCAAATTTACTGCACGGATCCATCGCAGGAGCGAAAGAGCCGTCTCTCCTTGCTTAGGCGATTCACACACTGGCCACGCGACCACGCGCGTAGGCGCGGGGCAGCAGATCACGCGCGCGGCGACGGAGGAGCAGATCTGCCTCTTCGAGCAGATTTTACCGCGCCTGACGGATTTGTACATGGCCCGCATCAAACTAAAGGTTACTTTCCATTTGGTCGTCGTCATCTGTATTCTTTGCATTTCATATCCCAAATTGCTGGGCATTGTTCAATTTCGTATATAAATGTGTTTACTGCTGCGGCCCGCCCCGCCTAAGCGCGCGGCGGCAGAATCTGCTAGCGGCACGCGCTCACGCGCCGTGGCGCGTGTTCGGTGTGTTGGACCTGGCGTGTTTTCTATACTAATCGATGTACTTGCATACAATATTAAAATCTGCCACTCGCGCTACGCGACGTAGCGCTTTGCAGCGTGTGAATCGCCTTACGGAGGTCCAACGTCAATCGTTCCGTGGAAAAACTTGTATTCAGGTAAAACCGGTAGAACAAGCGGACCCTAAATAATATAGCGAATAACAAATGATAAGAAAAATGCATGAACACGTCTCGATGTATCAATTTGGAATAATAGCCCTTCTTAATAAGTATTGCTTTAATAAGTAATAAGAAAAGGTTATAAATTCCAAATTGATGATACCTTACCATTTACACGCTTTTTATTAGCTTCACCTGTATGTTTGTAACAGACTCCTTTGGGTGCGATTTTGACCCACTTTAAACTGCCAGATTTCGTTCAAACTTTGTAGATTTATCGAGGACCGATGACAATACACTAATTTGAAATAAAAACTAAAAAAAATATTTAAACAAATTAGTCTTTTTTCTAAAAATTTTTTTAAAAAACTATACAAATTCGCTTTTAAACTAAAAAGTAGAAAATAATTTTGTTCCTGAAAATATTTTAACTTTTTAGTTTAAAAACGTGTTTGTTTAGTTTTTTAAAACTATTTTTTATTAAAATTATAAAGCTGAAAGATTTGTTTGATTGAACGCGTTAATGTCAGGAACTACTAGTTAGATTGAAAAAATCTTTAAAAACTAGGTAACCCATTTACCTTCCTATCCAGGAAGGCAAGGTAGAACTTCACGCTAAGAATGAAAATATTAAAAACTGTACCAGAAAAGGGGAGAAATTATTCCTTTTGAGAGGTTTTATTGCTTGAGCTGAATAAGTGGTTAAAGTTTCGCAATAATAATGTTTCAAAGAATCGTTCCCCTATGTTTCACAAAAAGTTTATAGATATGAGTTCAACAATATTCTACTATGGGGAATAGAAGACGTAGAGGTTGCTTGGGTCTGCTAGTATTGGGGCGGCGTCGGTGTGTGCCGGACGCCGCCTAAGAGAGGGTCGTCGTACAGAGACGGTGCCCGCCTCAGGAGCGGACAGGCGCTGGGGGGAGTCCAGGAGATCTGACCCTGGACTTCTCCTTCTCCTAAACGGAGAAACGCGGAGAGGGCACACTGTGTGGTTTTTAGTCGGTTCAAGTCCGACACACCACCCCACCGTACCCCCGGTGGGGTGACGGTCCATGATGATTTTCCACATATAAAAATAAGGGTCAGCATTTGACTTTTTTTTGACTGCACGGTTGGCCTAGTGGCTTAAGCGGTCGCCACGCCACTTCCTACTACGCCAAGTGTCGTGGGTTCAAATCCCACGTAGGACAACACTTTGTGTGATTCGCAATTTGTTGTTCTGAGTCTGGGTGTCCTTTGTGTCCGTTTCATGTATGTTTGTAAAGTCCCCCGCGACACAGGAATTTATATTCCTAATGCGGGAGTTGTCAAAAAAAAAAAAAAAAAAAAACTAGTATTAATGTCATTTCACTTGACGATAATACTAGCGGACGAATAACAATTGACTCAAGTTCAGCTAGAACTTAGACCACAGAGTCTATTAATAAGTTGATCAAATAAAATGGTTTATATTTTGCTTAGTAACGGTTACACCGTTAATTTCTATACATCTATGCAATTTATACAAATCAATATATTTGAAGTGTCTGTATTTAATATCAAATTGCAAGTTTTTTACTAAATGCACACGAAGGAGTATACGGTGCTATAATATATAAAAGAAACTTTGAATTTTTTTTGCTAACCTAACCTTCAGTTAAAACATCTGAGTAAAACAGAGTACCCTCCTTCGTACTTTCAAAATACTGAATTATCAAGTTTTTTTTAAGATAAGATACTTGGCTTCTGTTGCCAAAATAAATATTGTTTCTTTCTTTATACAAGATAAAACATTTATGTATTTTAAATGTTTGTATTTAAACATACAATAACACGTTATATATTTACTTATCTATATTTTTAAATGGTATGTCTTTGATTGATTGATTGAATGTCTAGCATAACAGAAATAAGTTCATTCAACAAAAAGTTTGTGTAATCTCGGCCCTTGATGAAAACAACGGCTTCGTACAAAAAATAACTTTAGTTGATTACTCAATTTGTAATTTACGCAAATCGGAAAAACTGTTATCCGAGAAAAAGCCGTAAAAGTGACCCTCATTAGAGGCATTGTTGTGCTTTTATCGTTCCCTCTCTCGGGGCAGGGGCAGCATAAATAAATCAAATTTAATTAACTCAGATTAATTTTCGCGGCGCCCGTCTCACCCGTACCACGGTCCCTTTTTAGGGTTCCGTAGCCAAATGGCAAAAAACGGAACCCTTATAGATTCGTCAAGTCTGTCTGTCTGTCTGTCTGTCTGTCTGTCTGTCTGTCTGTCTGTCTGTCTGTCCGTCCGTATGTCACAGCCATTTATTTCCGAAACTATAAGAGCTATACTGTTGAAATTTGATCAGTCGATGTATTCTGTGAACCGCATTAAGATTTTTACATAAAAAAAGAAAAAAAACAATACATTTTGGGGGTCTCCATACTTGGAACTGAAACTCAAAATTTTTTTTTTCATCAAACCTATACGTGTGGGGTATCTATGGATAGGTGTTCAAAAATGATGTTGAGGTTTCTAATATCATTTTTTTCTAAATTGAATAGTTTGCGCGAGAGACACTTCCAAAGTGGAAAAATGTGTGTCCCCCCCCCCTCTAACTTCTAAAATAAGAGAGTGATAAAACTAAAAAAAATATATGTTGTACATTAACATGCAAACTACCAACGAAAATTGGTTTGAACGAGATCTAGTGAGTAGTTTTTTTTTTAATCCCTACTTAATATTATAAATGCGAAAGTACCTCTGTCTGTCTGTCTGTTACGCTTTCACGCCTAAACCACTGTATCGATTTTGATGAAATTCGGTATGATGATAGAACTGAACTTGAGAAAGGACATAGGCTACTTTTTACTGCAATAATCGAGACACAAAGACCAAAGCTAGGTGATTATAAAAATACATAAATCGAAGATGTCAAAATGTATCACTGTTTACCTCCTGTCAAAACTTCACAGGTTGCTAGGAATAACACACTTGCATGGCAACCATAATGATAGTTTGTAAATGACATATAGACCAGTAGACCAGAGTAGAAAATTTTTGAAAACAAATAAAATTATAGTAGGATGAAACCTATTGGAATAAGAGGAGAATATTATAAAAATGAAAGGAAAAATAATTTACGGGCGATCTGAGGTCGGGAAGGGGTAGGGAGGGAGGTTTTCGGGTCCTTTAACCGGGGCGTGAAAAAGCATCTCACTAAGCCGCCATAGTGTGGGCCGCCATACATTGTTGTCCCCATTCGCAGCAAGTGTGGTAGCCCCGACCCTTGGATTTTGCTCATGCTTTCCATCAGGCCGGGTAGAGTCAGATTGTATGGCTAAATATATACAACAAAGGGTAAAAAACGGTATATCTCGATTTCCAGCAAAACTACAAGGAAAATAGTTAAATGGCAAAGTTGTAGGTAATTAAAAGATCTACAACTTTTTAAGGTTCCGAAGTTTATGACTTCGAACCCTTATAGATATGTCATGTCCCTCTGTCCATCCGTCCGTCCGTCCGTCCTCGACTTGTCGTCCAAACAGTAAGTGCTAGAAAGATGAAACTTTGCATGAATATGTATTGTAATTACGTCGACAAAGTGCTACAATAAAATTATGAAATATATTTTTATTTAGGGTACCTCCCCTACACGTAAAGTGGGGATGTTTTTTTTTCTCACGGCTACCCCATCATGTAGGGTATCATTATATAGGTCTTTTAAAAACATTACAGGTTTGTTAAGACGATTTTTTGATTTAGGTATCCGTTTGCGAGAAATTCCACTTTAAAGGCAAACTTTTTGTAAAAACAGGCCGTCCCACCCGCCGAAAAATTTGTGATAGTGGTCCATATAATGAACTTTAAATGAAAACTATAACGAATTAGATGACTTTGTTAGTTGAGGAGTTATAGAGGCTTAACTTTTACAATGCGCTTACTTGGAAAAGTCATACAAAATCAACGCATTAATACGTAAACATAACAATTATCACACACTTGGCCGATTTTTTATAATATCATTGATCAAAACACTATTATTAAAACATCGATCAAAGTTACAACTAACTACAAGAAATTTTATATGATGTTACCTGCTGATACGGAACCCTTCATGAGCGAGTCCAACTCGCACTTGGCCGCTTTTTTATTATTTGCCTCGAGGCAAAATTGTACTCCGTTGAAAATTCTACCCACTGGCGCTGATTTACTATGGATTCCTTAATAAAAATTTTACACTTAAGTAAATTTCACATATCGACTGGGACTCGCAGCTAGACAAGCCATACAAGTCATTTAAATTAAGTATTTATATTTATTGCGATCTTTAAGTAACTTGCTCTCTTCATGGGGGCCTTCGTTCACCAATTATATTGTGAAATTAACGTTGGAATGACTACTTTACTTTTAAATTATTTTGATAATATAATATACTTAACATTATGCAGTTTCGTAAGTATTTTAAACATCCTTATCAATTTATCAATTTTGCGAGTGCCATATATCAAACAACACTAAATAGAAGCTTTAATTAGAAGCTTTCTTACGCCATTTAGGATTATACGTGTTAATCAATACATTTATACTCTATACAAATAAATACAATTAAAGTGTCTGTCTAAAGTCGAAAAAAACCTGGAATTTGATGTTACCATCAAATTCCAGGTTTTTTTCGAAAAGCTTATAAAAGTATCTATATAATGTACTAACACGGAAAATGCTATTTTTAAAAATTTTGTCTGCCTGTCCGTCTGTCCGTCTGTTTGTTCCGGGTAATCTCTGGAACTTTAAAAAAAAAGGAAAATCTAGAAAAATTAATTTTAGCTATTTTAAATGTAACTTTCGAATGTACCACTATGTACTATGATGGCGATTTGCGCAGTCGGTGGACAGATAACACAAGTGGGCGTGTAAACAATGCGAGCGGGTGTCGCTGCCCGCTGGGTGGCACACCGTGAAGTGGACGGCACACACTCCACTTCTCAACACCGGTAGCCCACAAACATATCCCGACTTACTTTCAACATCACAAATTCTATTGAGAACACTCACTATCCATGTTTGTACTCGGCTACGCATTTTTTATTTAAGCTTTCGATCCTATGCCATACGCAACGTATACTTAATTACATTAGATAGGTAGTACTTTTAAGTGGTATAAAAGTAGTAGGGTATTTAAAAATAAATAAAAATTAATATTTTGGATATCTTACACACAACATCATCTAGTCCCAAAGTAAGCAGAACTTGTGTTATGGGTACTAAACAACAACAACAACAACAACAAAATACCTAAACATACTTTTTTTTTTGTAAATACATACATATTATACATAGAAAAACACCCAGACTCCGAAACAAATATTTGTGGATCACACAAATATTTGGTCTGACCCGGGAATCGAACCCAAGTCCTATTGATCAGCAGCCGCATACGCTAACCACTAGACCAACAAGGCAGTCAAATTTATAAATTTATTTTCGTATATGTGGCTAATTTATTATTTTTAACTTTATTTCATAAATATCTATTTGATGGTAATTAGTACATACTCTAATAATTTTATTATCCATGTCTGCAACTAGACATAATAACATGACATTACTCAACCTTGACTTGAATACAGTATAGAATGAGAGTCAGCGTATTTCACAAATTGCTGCTAAGTCTGGATATTCTTTGTGTCTATTTCATGTATTTAAGTTTTCGCGACAGTCGTTCATTTTCCTATCATGAACAGTGTTTGGTTCGAAATTACTTAAGATTGAGGATTCACGTGAGGCTCAAGGTAATAATAATAAATAAAAAAATAGGTGGTAATATATCACGTGTCACATCATTTTTTATGCAAATTTTCACATTTCGTTGATTATTTATACTTATAAATAATCAATGAAATGCGTTTTTTTTTACATTTATATTTAAGCGTATTTAAGCTTAAATATAAATAAATTACAAATATAAAAATTAACCCTATAGTAGCACCAATTAATTTAACAATTAACCCGCGCAATTTCGGTCTGCTTTTTTCAACGTTTTTCACTAATACCCGGGTCCTGTTCATCTTAGCGTATTACTTTACGGCCTATACCCTTGCCCCATAAATAGACTAACCAATACTTAAGATATTGATAAAAAAAGTATACACACACATGTCCTAACAGACAGTAACGGTAGGAAGGCCGGGCCACCCACCGAGGTAAAATAGTCAATTTTGTCGGTCATCGATGTTGACACATTGGCTCTTCGCTACTGGTACACGTTACGTTCCGTTGCTCTAATAACATACATACTTAATATGTAGTTTACCGTCGCGTATCTTTGCAGGTAGTAGACTCGACAAGGGTACCCGTTCTGCAAGCACGTCTCTATCAAGTGCTCAACAAAGTTATGTTTACATCGAATTTATATCGAGAGGACCGTAGTATCATTTTCTAGCAAGAATGTAGGTATTCAAGTTAAGAATAGCCTGGAGTTTATGGCGGGGTGGTGTGTCGGACTCGAACCGACTAAAACCACACGATGTGACCTTTATGCGCCTGTGTTTAGGGAGGGGCCAGGGTGTTATATCCTTCTGGACCACTATCCGTTTGCGAGTTATTCAACTTTAAAGCGCAATTTTTGTAAAAACAGGGCGTCTTCTCCCTTCTAAAAGCTAGACGGCCAGCTCAAAAAATCTGAAAAAATTATGAAAGTAGTCCATATACTGAAATTTAAAGGAAAACTAAAGTGGTATTGATAACTTTTTTATTTCAGGAATTACAGAGGTCTTGCTTGTAAAATGTACTCACATTGAAAACTTCGTACAAAATTACTACGGACTACGGAACCCTACTACTCTATGCATGGCCTAACACGCACTTGGCCAATTTTTTTAATTCTCATCAATTAAGCTTTTTTTTATCAAACACATTGCCGTTTCCCGATCTTGCATACACACCAGCATTGATCCACATTGTCGCTTATTAGGAAACTTTTTAACCGCATTTTAAAAGTATATTTTGACTAATAATTATACACGTATACAATACAATGTCAGTGTACGAAATATA
This sequence comes from Phragmatobia fuliginosa, assembly GCA_932526445.1. Lineage (NCBI taxonomy): Eukaryota > Metazoa > Arthropoda > Insecta > Lepidoptera > Erebidae > Phragmatobia > Phragmatobia fuliginosa. Next base: position 3,549,901 of record OW052064.1, on the reverse strand, counting down.
ATGAATACTATTGCCCATTACATACTTTACCTACCCAATATGTACAACCCCTAGGGACTGTATAGAGTACCTGCTGCTCCTCCGGCAATGAGTAAAATTGGTATTTTGGTATGCATTTATCAACGAGTTTGTGTTACATGTCCTCGTATATTGCTCACCGGCTGCACCTTGGGCATAATATAAGGCATAAAAAAAAATACATTGCATAAAATGCCGGATTATACATATAGCCGGTAGCTTATGTACCTATACATATTTATATTGTGCATATCATATAGCAAGACTCTGCTCTTGATGACAAACACTTGATGAGTGATCATGATCACTATCTCAGTTTAATATTTATCGAGTTCAGAATCTGAGGTTTAAATAAAAAACATATTATTTATAAAATAACGATGTAGAGTAGCCTATGTTATTGACCATTAATTGAATCTCCGTGTGGTGACGGATTAAGAATACAAAGTGTCACCACCTCTATACATTCCATAGGTGTCGTAAGAGGCGACTAAAAGAACAAAATAAGCAGCTAACATCACTGCCAAGAGAAGAAAAACTTGAAACAAACCCTTTACCAACCCGTCTGGCCAGCGTGGTATAGTAGGCCAAAACCTCCTTTCAAAGGAGAGGCCTATGTCCAGCAGTGGACTGTTAAAGGCTGTTGATGATGATTATGATGATGATGAATTGAATCTATTGACACCATATTCATTAAAGTCTGCCATCACCATTACACTTCTTTTTGGTTTCGCCGTAGTCGGGTAAAATCATTGTGTATGTGGGTGGGGGTTAACCACGAGCTCAGGAACAGAATTGCTTTCCTGGCTCATGGTGACCGAATCGTCAAAATAAAAGCACCAACAGATAATAGTACATTGTTCACCGAGGGAGGAAAGGGACCGATTACTAGCGAGGGAGCATAGGGCCACAATACTCCCGAGGTAGGAATGGGACTTTCACCCGAGTGCTACACAGTGCTTTATACTACACCTGTGCTGTGAGGAACATTTAATAGTACATTGTTCACCGAGAGAGGAAAGGAACCGATTATTAGCGAGGGAGCAGTTTGTGGCCCGAAGGCGCAGCCTAGGGCCACAATACTCCCGAGGTAGGAATGGGACTTTCACCCGAGTGCTACACAGTGCTTTATACTACACCTGTGAGGAACATTTAAAGTATTTATAAAATAAAATCAAAACCTATCAAAACGTAAGACACCATGTAAGACACAATTTAGCTTAGAATTTGACATAATATTTATAAATATTTCGCGCTTCTTTTGTTTTCTTTTTATTCTTCACAAAAGGATGTCTGTGGCACGGAGATTTCGTATTTAAATTATTTGAAAACTCTTTGGGCAGGCGCGCGCCATAGATAAGATAACACATGAGAAATGAAAATTCATACAACTTTCTCTCCCGCTCAAACACGTTAGAAATGGATTTTCATACATTTTTTCCTCCCGCTTATTTAGGTCAAGGAAAAGACTAACTTTCTCTTTTCATTTTCAGGGAATATTGACTACTGTTCCGATCAGGTGTAGTATAAAGTATTTTTTAAATAAAATCAAAACGTAAGACAACAATTTAGCTTAGAATTTGACCAATATTTCGCGCTTCTTTTGTTTTTTTTATTCTTTACAAAAGGATGTCAGTGGCACAGAGATTCCATATTTAAATTACAGGAAAACTCCTTGGGCAGGCACGCGCCATAGATAAGATAACACATGAGAAATGAAAATTCATACAACTTTCTCTCCCGCTAAAACACGTTAGAAATGGATTTTCATACATTTTTTCCTCCCTCTTATTCAGGTCAAGGAAAAGACTAACGTTCTCTTTTCATTTTCAGGCAATATTGACTACTGTTCCGATCAGGTGTAGTATAAAGAATATTCCATAGAATTGTGATCACAATGATTAGTAAAGGAATAATCACAATATAACGCGATTACGACGGGTATAGTCTTTCACTGCAATAATTCGTGTACTCTTGATGTCGGCGTCAAAGAAAAGGATACCGACATCTAGTCGTCCGACTTATTAATACCGTCCAACTCCAAAGTATTTGAAATTTTGAATGACGGACGTTTTTATATCGTCAAACATAATTTGAATGACGAATGATGGTGCCAGCGTGGCTGAGCCGAGATATAGGTAGATTAGAGTTAGATCAATGTGTAAAAATGTATAACCAAATAATATATTAGTAAGCGCAAAATCGAGAACGACTTCACCATTTTTTTAAATAGGCATTTTTAATTATTTTTATTAAAGCACAAGGAAGGTTCTGTAGAGAGTAAAAACGTCAAAAATGTGTTAAATTTAAAACAATAATTGTCTTTCCCATACATTTACCTATGCATTCCTTTTCATTTTGCTGAGCTAGTGTCTTGTTGATATTTTAAATTATTTATTCTAACATATCTTTCTACGTGGGTACCAAAATTAGAGTGTATTTTTAAAGGGATTACACAGACACGCACATTAATGAAATTAAACTTTTTTGAAATATGAAGAGGTTTAACCTAATTAACGGAATATGATTATTTAATAGGATTAACAATAACACTCAAGTTTAAATTGCACTGACCGGGACCTAAGTGAGTTCAGGTAAAAACCCGCGCTAAAATAAGCCTGTCGCGCCTGTTATTATATTAATAGTATAGTATATTTTTATGCAGTTTGATGCTAGTGATACATTATGTACACATTCTATTTTAACAGTTTTAAAACTAAATACAATCTATAGAAAACGTTTTTTTACGTTTGGAAACCTTGAAATTGTATGTTACATTTTAAATTATAAAATTGTATGTTTGCTATGTCACACATTAATAACTTAGAGTAAAGAGTAGACTGAACAGGTTTCTTTTGGATGGGCGTGTACCACCTTCATCTTCATCTACACTTTCCATCAGGTGAGATGGAAGACAAACGCCTATTCCATTACAACAATAAAAAAAATTGTGAATGTAATTTCGTAAGGCTTAACAGAAATACTCTGATTTTTCCTTTGCAAATATACTTATTACTTAAGAATCTTGGAAACCCTACATTTCAAAGAGAAAAATATTTTTTATCGGTATTATGAATTAAGTAGATTTTCTGTTTGATAATTTTGTAACAAACCTTGTATAAAACAAAAATTTTACTTGTGGTTAAAATGTTAGATGTAAAATTGGGCTATTTTGTGTACCCAACTGCGTCAGGAGGAGGGTTATATTTTTCGAGCGTATGTATGTTTTTATGTCCATTTCTTTGGCACGCTCTCCAGTCAATTGGCTGGACGGATTTTGACATATTATTATAAGGTATCATTGAAATTGTTAAAACTATTATAGTGACATAGGCAATTTAAGCTTTCAAACAGTGGGTTTGTTTTTTTTTATTACCTTAGCAATATGGGTATTAAATGAAAGATCGTAAAAGACAATTTCAAAAATAAATATGTCATATCACATTTATATTAACATTTTTAACTACAATTGACAAAAAAATATATAGAATAGAAATCTCTTTATTTGCACACCTTATTACAGAGTTACAATAGAGTTACATTTAATGACATATTTGTACACTACAAAGGGCGGCCTAATTGCCAAAGGCTATCTCTTCCAGGCAACCTCAGGCAATATCAGGTCTACCGAGTATGGTTTTCTGGTAAGAATGTGTTCAAATTAGAAATGTAATTGCCTATAGTTGGATATGGAAATAAAATGTTATACATTTTATGTGACTACGGGATTTGAAATCTACAAATTGATAGATAAAGAACTTGTAGTTTTATAAAAATAAAAGGTGTAACGTGGCTATACTGCCCCGTTCCCCGCTAGCAGGCGAGCGTCTCCCCGCTACTTCGCGCGCGGCTATAAGAACAGCGCGCGCCTCGAGCTCAGCCCTTTTTCTGCTGCACTCCGCTACTGAAGTTAAGTGTCTCCTATTGCTGGAGGCATCACCGACCAAACTCTCAAGAGCCCACGCCCCAACGTGCTCGCGAACTAGCCCTTGTATTCCGATTATATCTATCTAATTGTATTGATTGTTAAAACATTAAACTTCTTGTAAACTCTCGTGATTTGGTATATTTCTCTTTCTCCTATCTATCGTGCACAAACCGGCGACTAAAGCCGAGTTGCGTGACAAAGGTTTGAAATAAAATACCTAGGGACAAAGAAAGATTCACCGAATTATGTTTGTCACCGCCTGCAGTACCATAAAGTGTTTAGTAAGCTTACAAAACAATGCATGATTTATGCATTGTTGAATTTTATATAGAAATTCTGATATTTGTTTGACCTACACTTTTTAGTTCTATACTTAAAAGAAGTCGGGTTTTTGTTTCTTATTAATTATTTTATATGCGTAGTAGTCGTTGTACGTACGTACGTTACGATAGCAATATATTGTTTTGATATTTTATATTTTATGGCATACATCACGCATAAATTGTATAAGTTTCTCACCTTCCTTTTCCATTAATGTTAATAGATTGCTATTAGAAGTTATTGCTTACCTCAACACGTTCTTCTTTTAAGTCAACCCGCAACGCGAGTTGTTCTCGTAACACCACATCAGGGTAGTGAGTTTTGTCAAAGGTGCTTTCTAGCTGTTCGAGTTGCTCCTCAGTGAAGATGGTGCGATGGCGGCGCTTGCGCTTCGGCGGTGGACCGGTCAGCCCGGCTAGCGCAGCCGCTGCGTAGCCGCCGTACAGGCCCGCGTAGCCGCCCGCTCCCGACACGGCACTGCCAACACTGCTCACACCTGATGTAATTACAACATATTTGTAAGGAAAACCAGAATATATTCAGAAAATAATTTTGGGAATAGTATTCAGGAACAAATAAAGAAACAAATGAAAAAACATTCCTAAGCTATTCTTAGCTAGCTTATTTGGTTGTATAAATGTCCTCATGGTAATATTACCACCCAATGCTGCATTGACCGCTGGCTGTTCGTGCGTGATACGTAGTTATCAATAATATTATAATTATAATGCTTAAGACCATACGACACAGAATAAAGTAGAAATGCGAAATATCCGGAGCAGGCACTTGTATATCTCTGAAAGCGCTCGTACACAGGTAGTAGAGCCACACTTATTTCAGAATGAATGGGATTGACCGGGGAGTACTGCCCTCAATCAAGGCAAACCTAAAAATGACAGAATTCGGGATGTCGTATTTCGTCGGTGAATGTGAGACCGGAGGCCCAATCATTCTGAATCATTCTCCCGGCTCTGGAGACTGAGACTAAGAGAATGATGCGTAGGCCGCCATGGCGTGGGTCACTAGTCTGCATTGTCTGCCCTCACAATGAGGATGATGACCCTTAGATACTCCTGGATTATATTCATGCTTTCTGTCAGTGAGAGTAGAGCCACGTTCTTAGGCTTAAATATATAAAAAGAAAAAACTCTCATATTTATTTTGCCGGAAACGTAGCTACGTTTAAATTAATCGCTATGTCCCGATTAGAAAACTAAGTCAGGGCAGTAATTTATACAAAGGAAATATATCGTATCATCGGCAAGTAAACGTAACTTTTATTATAAAATAGTATAAATATTATGTAATTTACACGAGAAACCATTTTTATCTTCTTAATCTATAAAAACAATCGAATATATCGTATTAAATTTGAGTAGGTAGGCACTAACTTATTATATACCTATGTATTTATATCAGTTGTGTAGTATCTAGTCCCAAACTAAACAGTGCTTGTGCTATACAAGCACTGTTTAGTTTGGGACTAGATGGGATTTGGTTACGATAGTAGTGAAGTAAAATTATTTTAATTCATTCGACTGTCGAGGAAATTTATTCGTGATTTTCTATTTAGCGCAATGCTATTTTTTGTTTTGAGGTTTTAACAGACAGCAAAAAAAGAAAGGATTTTTTTCGTTTGCATTTTTATTAGCTTATTTAGAGATCTTTTGACCATAGTATGAAAAATGAAATGATATTGAAATCTGCTTATAAAGTTTACATACATTTTAAAGATCAAATAAATCAATCATTTTGGGTTCTCCAAACATTATCTATTCATCTCTGATGACTACACAAATACGTCTTATTGTATTTTACTTAAAACCTGTAGGTGCTGTTTACTCTATTTATTCGTCAGTGATATTTATATAAAATTCAGGATACCAGTATTCAAAAGTGGAAGGTTGTAGAAAACTAGATTCCAAAATTCAGTTGCTATGACCAACAGCCGACTGAACCTTACTGAAGGGCTTAAAAGAATACTAATACTTAATAATAGTACTTAATGATTCTAGTTTACCTAAGAAACTTATTTGAAATACTATCCAAAAACTAAGTTTTTGAAAAACATATTTGAATCGAATGAATTTAAAAATATAACAAGTCTCTATGGATCAGGGTTAATACTTGTTATAATAGGTGAAGCGTGAAGATGGCAGCTTAGAACCCCATGAGTTCTCCGTTCTCGTTCAAAATATTAACGCTACGAATAAAAATTGAATATTTTTGTATACTGTTAGAAATGCGAGAGGCATTACACTGTATTATTTCTTAAAGAAATATAAAAGCTTTTAAGGCCGGCGGCACATTGCTAAGACGCTATCGTCGGCTTTCCACACGCGCCATCTCTGCATCTGGGAGCGGCCGCATAAGCTGTATCGATTTTGAATATAATAACAGCACACGCTACGCGAATAAAACTTTTCAGCAGAAAATTATACCGCTGTTTTTTTTTAAATCAAACGTTAATAAACCATTTACATTTAACCTTAATGAAAATTAAAAGAAATGTAAGTACACCTAAGTAATTTTGAGTCGACGCCAGACAATCAGTGAATAAAGATTCCAATGAAAGGTAATTTTCGGAAACGAACTAATCTGTAAAAAGTTATGCGTGGTCATATTTTACAAACAGTGAGTGATCTATCATCCTTTATTTTCCTACCCTTATGCTTGTATTTTTTCTAAACTTATATGAGACTAACCTCGAGGTTTACCCTTTTCTTACCCTAAACTTAGTTTATTTACAATATTAGCATAAAGAATATTGACAATATTTACATACAAGCGAAAAAAAATTCTCACTGGTAGCGATCCCGAAAGACTGGCAACATTGTTTGTAATTGTTGGTACAGTGCAACTTCAATACAACAAATCCGACGGAAACTCGTAAATATTCGTTATATCAAGTAATTATTTAAACTGAGGTTTTTTTATATTGAGGTAAGGTTGGTCTAAAATTTGTTATAAAGAGGTAAAAAATAATTTTATTCTCCTGTTTACAGGCAAACCGCTTTCTTCCGAAAACTTGCGGGAATCCTGAACTTATTATAGCTATGTCTAATTTTTTCGTCGTTGAATTTTTGTCAACATAATTACATAATTATGTTTTGCTATTCTGCGACTGATGAGGAACACCTTTTACGTTTCTGAGCCATTGCAACTATACTTTGTCCTTTCGTTTATTATCTTTTTGACAGGTCACGCCTATAAATTACCGGTATTTTTTTTCGTAATAATGTACTACAGTAATTTCGTACTTTATGTACGGGTAGGGAAGTGAGCAATGTCCATAGCTAAAAACAACATGTAAAACAGTACTTGAAATACGATAAATCGATTAAACGACAGATTATTATGATCAAAATAATTTGACTTCATGTACATAAGTATTGTTTCTGTAAATTTAATAAAATAAGAAGGAAATTAAAATAGTATGATTCCAAGATTTATTATTTGCAAGGAATTAAGCCGAAATTTTGGAATTAAAGTTTAAACTTAGAATAAAGAACAATAACTCTGTGCATTAATTAATTTATTTTTGGACCACTGACTTAAAATGTAACTATGCACGTGTTAGTAAAATTTAACTTTGAAACGCGTGGTTAATAATGTTTAAATCCAGAGTTATGAGAAAATACATTTGAAAAATCACATAATATGTACTTACTAAGCCGACCTTCAAGTGACTGTGTTAGGAAGTTTTCTTTGTTCTGGGCCAATTAAATATCATAAAAGTGCACATTTTTTTTATTTACAATACTGACTTAAAGAATATTATATCGATTGATTTTGATTTCAAATCGAATCGGTGACGTGTGAGGGCGTCACTAATTTCGAAATTTGTTGAACTGTGAAAAAGATAATAAAGGAATGGACAGAGTATAATAGAATCTTTAACAACAGTGACGAGCAGTACTGTTAACACTACTTTCCATCAAACGACTTCGATTGTTTTGCGAAAAAACGTGTTGAAAAAATCACATACTAAATGGGATTAAGGGTCATCGGGTGGGAACGTTATATACGGATTTTGAGTTGACAAAATTCGTTAATTAGAGGTTTACACCTTTTTTGATATTTTTATTGGACCGCCTTGTTGGTCTAGTTAGTACGGAGGTAAATAAAATTATATGAGGAAACTAATATAGGTATATAATATATGAGGAACCGCGTCCATGTTATTTGAGAGAAAGTGTGTATTACTTTTCATTACTTATTAACGTTTGCAAAACTTTCCAAGTTTTAAATAATAGAATAACAGTTTCTGTGAAGGTTTATCAAAAACATCTTCATTGAATTATTCCAAAAAAGATTTTTAGCTTAAACGTAAACAAAAATTACTAGCGAACTGAGCAAAAGAAAATTAAACTTTGTTTTTGTTGTGGCAACGATTCGTAAAACCAGGGGGATATTTTGAATTTTTTAAAACGATGGGATAGGAGAAAAAAAAGAATTAATTGAAATAAACCGTCATCGGTTATTCTAGCGGTCGCGCCGGGCATGGTGCCCCTCGCCTCGGATCATAGCGAGTGAGCGATCGCCTGAGGCTGTTCCACTAAGGTGTCTTACACATAACCACTAAAATACGAGTATCAAGCTTACCTACTCTATTTATCTTGTTAATGGATTATCATATATGTTATGTGAAATACCAAATTTTAATGTACTCGTAGTCCTGTCAAGAAGGACTACCTTCTACATCAGAACCTTGATTCAGTCATCTACCGTGAGCCTCTTAAGGTATTAGTCGAGGCTCTTGGCTATCATTTCCCAAGAGAGAGTCTGCAAAAGACGGAGCCCGCACCAAGATCGGGCAGGCGCTGGGAGGGGTCAAGAAAGAGATATCAAATTGTCAATTTCGTGAGATAAATCCCAAATATTTTATTTGTTTCTTGTCCTATCACCATAATATCAGGCTAACTAGCAACAATAGTCCTGTCTGTGATATGATAATAGATCGATCCCAGTATAGCATGGCACTATCATTCTCGAAAACTCGAAACCTCCAAATTCACAAATTAAGAAATTACTCTACATAAATAACTTTTGACATGACGTTTAAATGTCGTGTCTTGTAGTAGATATATTTTTTTTAATCATTTTAGCCGCTTGTTTTTATTGGTTTATTTAGATCTGAATATCAAAAAATAAATTGTTTTAAAAGAAATTGAATTAGAAAATCCATCTGCTAGTAGAGTCACCAGACGAATTTTTTATAATTATCATATACAAAATTGTTATGCTTTACCGAGGGTAAGCGTAAGCAAAGACGACCGTATGGACATGACATGTTATGAGCGGTTCCGTGATTCGGAGGTCACGTTAAGGAGTAGGTCCCGGTTGTTATCATGAGATAGCAGTCGTGAAGCTTAGTTGGAGACCTTCGGGTGGCTTAAAACATTCATGAGCAAGATTAAGTAGCCGTAACTTGTCTTGCCAGTCCCCAACCCGCATTCGGCCAGCGTGGGGACGTATGGCGAGTATGGCACCCTCTCCTGAGAGGGACCTGGGCCCAGCAATGGAACATTATAGGTTGATGATACAAAAACAGTCGCCTGTCACTATGAACTCAAACTAAACAATTAAAACGAAGTCGACTATGACGACACACTTAGTCGTGGTGACACTCTTCTTCTTCCTAGCCTTATTCCCAATATTATTTTGGGTTGACTACAGGGTTGACTTGAAAATTCGAAGGTTGAACTAGTTGTCAGTAAATTTGAGGGCATTGACTTCCCAATAACGATTGCCATAGTTCTTCATGACAACCGGGACCAACGTCTTTACGTGCTCTTCGAGGCACGGGCATGAATCACCGCCAAACTTCAAACGCAAAATAAAGGGTCAAACCTTGGAATGAGAGATAGTAAGCTGTATACTCTTACAGGTATTGGTGTTGTCTCAAAAGTTTCATAAAATCTCGTGTCTGCGTCGCAAGTTATTTCAGGTCATAAAATGTGTATTAATGGGTATAGATCAACCATGAGGTTAACATGTTCAACAAAATTGCACGAAATAAATTTAATTTAATTTTTTTTTGCAGGGACAACTGCTTTTGAGGTGAGGGCAAACAGTCCTCAGCGCCCAGCTTACTCAATGTTAAAATATTATTAACAATAAATAGGGTGTATTTTGATGTGAAACATCTATAGGCGCACGTATGTGAAACATCTATAGACGCACGTAAAATAGATTTCTGGCCTGGCGACTGGCGACGCCTGGCGACGCGTCGCCACGGCACGCTATACGATGGTATATATATATACAGTCTATATGCAGTAGTGTGTACGGTGTACACACTACTGCATATAGACTACTATTTTAATAATTAGTAATATTTTATTTTATCATTATGACATATTTAGTTCCTATTACAATATTGTTCTTTTCTGCATATTACTTTTACAAAATAATGGCGATGTTTCACATCTGCCAGGCGTCCCGTGACGGCTCACATATTTTTTTTTGTGTGTAAATGTGTAAAATAAATATAAACTCACTGTTGGTATAAATTGAAACACTTATTGTGAATTTTACAGCTACTTTTGTTTAATTTGTTTTTATTTCATTTACTAGCTTTTGCCCGCGGCTCCGCCCGCTTGTCTCTCGATTATTGCAGTAATAAAAACGGCCAAGTGCGTGTCAGGCCACGCACAGGAAAGGTTTCCTTAGCTCCCACAGTCCCACCCATAATAGTACATAGATTTAAAATCGTATCCAATAGATAATTATTTTGTTTATGTATTAATGCGTTAATTTTGTATGACGTTTTCCAAGTGATCGCATTTTATAAGTTAAGTCTCCATAACTCCTGAATTAATAAAGTCATCTAATCCGTTAAAGTTTTCCTTCAAAGTTCATTAGATGGACCACCATCACGAATTTTCCTAGATTTTTTGAGCCAGCCGTTTAGCTTTTAGATGGGGGGGACGCCCTGTTTTTACAAAAAAGTGCCCTTTAGAGTGGAATTTCTCGCAAACGAATACCGTCCAAACGGTAAGTCGAGGACGGGCGGACGGACAGACGGACTTGACGAATCTATAAGGGTTCCGAGTGATATACTTCGGAACCCTAAAAAGTAGCATTAGTGTTATGAGATGTATAAGCTAGGTATATTACTGTAAAGTTTTATCCAAATCCGTTTCGTAGTTTTTGTGTGAAAGAGCAACAAACATACATACCTACTTACAAACTTTTGCGTTAATAACATTAGTAAGTATCTATAGCAGATTTTTACCCAACCTTTTGGTTTTCCCGAATTCATTTAAAAATAATGAACCATTATATTTTTAAATATCGAAAAAATACTTTGTGCAACTAATTTAATAAGTTAAAGTTATAGAAGGTCGTTGGTTCATTGCACCTCCTTAAGAGACACTTAACGAGTGATGTTATAAAATAATGGTACAAACAAACAATTATAAAATTACTATTAAATAATAGAATATCTCTTTCAGACAAACTTTATATGAAACAAACCCCGTGTACGGCCGTAGACCAAAGTGGAAAATGAAGAATTAAAGGCTATTGTGGAAGCGGATCCATCACAAAGTAATTCAGAAATAGCTGCAGGCTTCGGGGTGAGTGATAAAACTGTATTAGTCCACTTGAAGCAAATCGGGAAAGAAATAAAATTTGAACCATGAGTAGGTACCTCATGAATTGAGTGCAACAAACTTGCAAACACGCGTCGACTGCTGTGTTACTTTGCTCAACCAACACAATAATGAAAGGATTTTACGGGACTGTAAGATAATCGGAAGCACTCGTCGCAATGGCTGAACCCCGGAGACCCAGCCAAATCCTGCCCTAAACGAAAATTGACTCAGAATAGTTACTTGTGAGTGTTTGGTGGACTAGCGTCGGTGTCGTTCACTACAGCTTTTTAAAATCTGGCCAAATGATTACGGCAGACATCTATTGTCAGCATCTGCAAACCATTAAGGAAGAACTGCTGAACAACCGAGATTGGTCGGCTGTTTAGCAGTTCATGACAACGCAAGACCACAGACTACACAACAAACAACCACATAATTAGATGAGCTACAATTGAAATGTCTGCGACATCCTCCGTACTCCCCGGACATTGTTCCAACAGATTACCATTTCTTTCGGCACTTGGACAACTTCTTTCAAGGAAATAAATTCAACTCCAATGCGGCAGTCCAAACCGCCTTCAAAGAGTTTATTGATTCTCGCCCCCGTGGTTTTTTTAGTAAAGGTATCAATGAACTACCTATGTGATGGCCAAAGTGTATAGATAACAACGGTGCATATTTTGATTTATTAAATATATTTAACAAAAAAAAAATGTCATTATATTCCTCCCGTACGAAACGCCAATTGTGTGAGAGCAATTTGTGGAGCGGGTTATATTATATGGATAGCTGTATTTCCGAAATTTAACATGTTGCCATTACACTTCTGCTGAAACTTAGGCATTATGGCATAACAGGTACAACGCTTAATCTTGTTGCTTCTTATCTTAGTGAGCGAATACAGTATGTTGATATTAATGGAATAAGGTCCTCCGGATCACCAGTGAGTATGGGCGTGCCACAAGGCTCAATTCTGGGTCCTTTTTTATTTTTGGTGTATATAAACGATTTGCCATTTTTTACTAGTAAGTTATGCGATATTGTTCTATTTGCTGATGACACTTCTCTTATATTCAAAACCTAACATAACTTGCTTTTGAATTCTAAAAAAACCAAATGTATTAAGTTTAGTTTGCCAAATGTAAGGAATATCAGTACAAATCTAGTTTTAAACAATGAAGTTATTAATTTTGTTGATTCAACGGTTTTTTTGGGAATTACTTTAGATGGTAAGTTACAGTGGGGCGCCCAAATATCGTGTCTCGCAGGGAAACTCAGTTCTGCAGCGTATGCTGTCAGCAAAGTCAGACAGCTTACGGATGTGGAAACAGCAAGGCTAGTATATTTCGGTTATTTCCACAGCGTCATGTCGTATGGCATTCTGCTATGGGGCAAGGCAGCTGATATTCAAACAATTTTCAGTCTCCAAAAACGTGCAGTGCGTGCGATTTACAAACTAGGTGCACGAGTTTCCCTTAGAGAAAAGTTTAAAGAGATAGGCATTATGACAGTTGCATCACAATATATATTTGCAAACATTATGTTTATAAAACAAAATATGCATTTATATCACAGGAATAGTGACGTTCACTCGGTGAACACGAGACATAAGCATAAATTAGTAGGTCAATATCATAGGCTACATAAAACGCATAATTCATAACGACGGATAGGTATTAAAACATATGCCCGAAGAAAAGCCAATCTAGGTAACTACTCCATATACTAGGTAACTACGCCAAATACCAAGCATATTAAACTACTACTGTCTATAAAATTTAATCCATCCTAAGGTTGCCTAAAAGAGATTGCTTTTGGCAATTAGGCCGCCCTTTGTAGGTACACTTCGTATTTGACTTGTGTGTGATATTATGTTCTTTCATGTTAGAAGCGTCATAGCCTAGTGGTAAGGCCCGCCACTTGTACAGTAACTTTATACATTATTTAGTTCAACCTTCGAATTTCAGTTCTCCCTTAGGGTTGCGGAGGTCCGATGCAGGTCGCTTAGTGGAAAAACTGATATTCAGGTAAAACCGGTTGAACTAGTAGACGATCCCAAATAATATTGGGAATAAGGCTAAGAAGAAGAAGAAGATATTCTTTGATGTAACTCTGTAATATGGTGTGCAAATAAAGACTTATTTATCTATCTACCTATGTACTTCTATAGCGAGAACAGTGAAGCATAAGAACTAGGTACCATGGATTAAACAAAAACCATTGCAAAGCAAATGCTAATTGGTAAGGTATACCTACTTCCTTGAGTACCAACTAGGTATGCTTAACTAAACCATCTACTGAGGTAGATGGTTTTGTTTGACTTAATAAAACATTTCAGAGCAGTCACTAAACTTTCGTTCATTAATCTGGTGATTCTCTTAAGAAAACTCCATAACGTCTCATTGCTGGGCTCTACTACTCTTTTCAGGAGAGGGTTAAGGACATACTTCCCCATGCTGGTCGAGTGCGAGTTGGGGACTAGCCACACACGTTGTGGCTATGTAATCTTATCTACCGTTGGATGTTTTCAAACCGCCCGAAGGCTTTCCAACTAAGTTTCACAACACACAATCGGTCCTGGTTGTTATCTTATGATAACAACTGGGATCAACAGCTTAATGTGACCTCCGAATCACGGAAACGCTTATAACATAACATAGCTGTATCATGCCACAGGCAAGTGGTCACCCAACTGGGTGGCTTGGCTTACCCTTGGTGATTATTTCCAATCACGAGCTCACCAGATCATCTTTATCTGATGATACTGATTAATAATTTAGGCATACCAACATACCAAGGTAAGTAATATTAATTATCCTAATACATAATGTAGGTTTTACTACAGAAGGTTATTTGAAAGTGTAGACAGTGTAAACGATACACTTAATAGATATAAGCACCTAGCTTACTTAAAGCCTACTGTGATACCCAGTTAAAACCTTGGATCAAAAAGAACAACCAAAAATTAAAAACAATAAAGTTATATGAAATACATTAAGTTCGAGGTATGATAAATGTGATTACCTAAACTGTTGGCAAACGTACCAAAGAGGTCATGAGCTCTATGGAACGGCGCGTGCGCCAGATGCTGTAGCTGCAGTTGCGGGATGGGAGGGTGCGGACGCGGAGCCAAGATGCTGTCGATGGTGAAGAGCGGCGCAGGAGGGCGCTCGGGCAAGGCGCCGCCCAGCAGCAACGCCGTGCTGAGCAGCGCGGGCCCGTCGCGCGGCCAGGCGCCGCCCGCGCCGCCCATGCCGCCCTCGCCGGTTGCCACGCTGACCGACCGCAGCGCCACCCTCACCGACACTTTGCACTCACCTCAACCTTACTACACCACATTATATGACAACCTTGCAATATTTCTTCCGATCATAAAGTTCACACAGTCACTTAGTTTTTGAATAAAAAACACTTCGTCCGTGAATTTATTTAGTTGTTATCAGTAAATAATGTTCATACACGGTAGACGGTAGAGCGGAGATTTTTGATATGTAAAGATAGGATAATTCGATGCGTGATGCGATTGCTCGTAAATCGTTGTAGTGAGTAGCGTGGCGCGGCGGGACGCGACGTGTTGCGGCGTGGTGCGGCGCGGCCGAGTGGTGGGGCCGTGGGGTGCAGGGCGTGCGCCGGGGCGTGGCGCGAGCCGCCCCGCCCCTCGCACAGCTTAATGGATATCACAATATGACGCTCCCGGACAGTTCTTATAGGTGATAATAATCTCTGTATCCCTCCCTATTACTTAGCTATTATCTGTTTTAATGAAATGCGTCGCCATGTTATGTGTTCAGTCAGCCGGCTTTTAACTACGTCCTATTTTATATACTGATGTTCATTTTAATACAGATTAAGTAGACAATCTTTAAGCTTTGAAAAACCGACGAATTAACATACCTAACTTTTCTATTGAATAGATGAACACGATCAAAATAGTATCAGTTTTATATTTTTTGTGGTCAATTTAAGTAAGAATTAAAAGGATGATGCTACTCAGAACACATTCATTAGGAACGTCAATTTGTATTAAGTACGCAGTAACCACCTAATGTAGGGAATATATGGAAAATATATATTTAAATTAAAATATTGAGTACCTGAACTAAGTAACTAATCTAACCATTTCAAACGCAATAAATCAGGCATGAATCCATTCATATGAACACCTAACACTTAACTCTCTCCTGAGAGGAGACCCCAACTCACCAGTAGAACATTGTGGGTTGTTGATGATGATGAAGAACACCTACTGGTTTACCTCAATTGTCACTACCAAAATCATTATTAAATTACAGGCTACATTTTTTACTGACCATTTACCTAGGTTTTAACTTATAAATTATTTCTTATAAATGAATGATATTTCCAATATAAATAAATAGACATATTAACCTGGATCACAAGATCACGACAGCCCCTTTGTGCCAATTGTAAATAGTAAGGGATCAGCCAGCTCTTACTAACAACGAACAAATTGAATGACTTATTTTGTCAAAAGTTGCGCCCGCGGTGTTTCACGACGTGTTCGCCTTTTTGCAGCTTATGAGAATCGTATAACAATATCTAATGTTCACACACCCACACGAGTCTTATGTCCTTAGGATACAGGATAAAAAACGCTTTTTTGTCAATCAGACGAAACGGCCTATTTCGAAAAAATAACAATTTGACAAATCGGGGATTAAATGCCTACCTAAAAGGTACTTCAGACAACCTTTAATTGTACCTTAAGACTTTTATGATTTGTTAGAAACATTAATTCACTAGATTTGATAGGTACCTAAGTCTAATGCCTACCTTCATACCTACAGGTTTTTTATCTATGTATGTTTGACAACAGTAAGTTATCTATTAGATATTTTCAGTAGGTACATGTCGCGCCATGTCGAAATGAGTTATTCTATAATCTAAATGTAGCCTCTAGTTATATACCTTGTATTAACAATCACGTTACACGATATATCGAATTGCGTGTTGTTTTTAAATATACCTACGTATTTAGTTATGTAATGTTGCATAACGAAGAGTGTCCATTGTACATGAGGCGCGCGGCGACTCGCCAAATATTGACATAGGTGGGAGCAGCGAAACCGGAGCGGACTTCTGTTTGCCTGTAATTGATGTAATTAGTCGTGTCGGCCAGCTGCCACCGATAAAACCTCCGAGCCTATGTTTGAACAGTTAATATGATACTTTCATGGGCCGGAAACATCTTTACGGTGTTCTGTTCCGGCAAATATTGGTCACTCGACGATGCGTGACACTAAGTCAAGATTACCTGTAAAGTCAGGGTTTTACGACCATGGGTGGGTAAACAATTAAATATTCGTTTACACAACGAAAAAGTAAATCAATGCTTACTGGTTTAGGTCTTAAAACAACATTCTATATCGATAATAATTTTTAACCAAACTTTGAACTGATTATTTAACCAGCTTTAACGCTCAGTGATCTTTGAGTTAATCTGCGTTTTACAAATTCCTTAGAACTAGACATAATTACAAGATTAGATAGATTAGTAGTAGTAGAATAACAATTAGAGTAACCCTTATTCTCAAACTAGTAGTTCGTGTGACTTTCTAGTTAGTGTTCTATTCTGTAACAGAGACAATGAGACTGTGAACAAAAATATGTGCATTGTTATATGTGTGCAAATGAATGTATATGTAGGTTTGGGTATAGGTATGATAAAAAGAAAGAGTTACAGCGAGAATAGCATTCAGTTTGTTCATATTATTATAAGGTTTGTAAAATGCAGTTCTGTGCTTTTCTGAATTGCATAAAAATCTAGTTGAACGCTTTGTTTATCTGGTGTTGGGCTTTTCACGAGGATTTTTTATAAAGGTCACTAGCAGCATAAATAGTTTTCGGATATAAATATGTAATTGAATATTATATAATAATTGAATAAATAAGATGGAAATCGGAATGGTTGCGGATTACCTCGAGCACCGCTCATTGTGCTCTTTCTATTTCAATAAACATCGTTTTGGCGGATCCACCCCACATTAGCAGATACTCAGTAGTATTAGTAGCCTATGTTATAACAGATTGTAAGAGCGCTAGGTATATGATCTGTGAAGTCTTCATATCTGCATAATACTTAAGAGAATGAAGAACTTAGTATAAAAGTCTTATAATTCTTGAAACAATGCTGTCAACATGCTTATGAATCGGCTATCAATCATTGATGTGACTAACGGGTAAGTGCCTTACACGAGCAGTGAACAGAATTAAAGCATGTAGGATGTGCTTTTAACCAAAGGTCTGATCCAAATTTAATTCTACTATTAATATGGAAAGTGATAAAATTTGTTTTGTATTAAGCCATAACAAATTCCGGCGTAGTCAGTATGCAACTTATTGCAGAGGCTCTTTCTGCAGTGACAACAATTACGGAATCGTTGGGATCGGTGAACATCTTAGATTTTTGCAAAGGTAGAAGATATAGTTAATTAATACCTTGAATTGATTTTATTGAGTGACTATAATATGTATTATGGTATTCCATATGCGACACTTGCCTGCCTTTTATAAGGCGATTTACTAAAAATATAGTCTTAAATATTACATCGGCTAATATTTGTCACTTAGAATAAGAAATGTAAAATATAACTCAAAAATTAGTAGGATATTTAAAACCACGAATAGTTAGTGTCGCATCTACCTATTTATTTTTTAACATTCATCAAAGTTTAAAAGTAGATACTTAGCTAGGTATTTTAATGAACTTAACTACCAATACGAAAAAAAAAATCCTCAGAAAACAATTATTTGACATAGATATTGCATGCATTGAATCGTGGGATACATGGTGCAAATGTATATAGGTAAGAAAAGAACATACAAATCGTTCTGGTATTAAGTACAAACATCGGCGATTTGCTCCGCTGCGACAGTAAGCAGCTGCCAATCCCTTTGATACGAGCCAATGGAAAATTAACTCTATATAATACTGCGATTATCCTCGTATAACTTAATACAGGACACACACAAAGGGCATAAGCATTAAAATATCTAACAATAGACGGGATTATCCGGGACTAACCTCCTGATTGCCAACAATATGCTGTCTAAACCACGTTAGACATGCCCCTAAACATACTTATAGCTAACTGAAATTATATTACAGTTTTATAAAATAAAATTAATCAGATATTAAAATTTACGAATTTTAATACATTGCAAAAAAATTTACATCAACTTTTTCCATTTGATAATTATATTAATGTAACATTTAAAGATATAAAGAGTTTAAATTAAGAACTGGAAATAAGGAAATAAATTTCGTAGAAAGTTGCCATGCTCCTTTTCAAGGAGAGGCCTATGTCCAGCAGTGGACTGTTAAATGCTGTTGATGATGATGCCATGCTCCTGCGTGCTCATGAAAACAAATTATTATAGTGACCAAATAAAATCTCTAGATATTTAGTTTAGTTGTTATTGGGTGAGAGGGTTCTCAGTGACCAAGACGTTCGTAATAATATACCTAAGGTACCGCAAACATGGTAGATATCTATTTAAACATACAAATTAAAATACGTAGTTCTTCATTAAATTTTCATTTACTGGGTCAGTAATTTTTGTTCGAGAGTTAAATGTTCGATTTTCTTACGGATCCCAATATTTTTTTTTTAAACTTTCTATAGCCCATGTCCGTCAAGGATAACGTAAAATTTTAATAGTGAAGGAATTTTTCAAATCGGCTCAATAGTTTCGGGGCCTATGAATTTCAAACAAACGATCAAATATTCACCAACAAATGATACACCCATCAAATATGAATGTAAAGAAAAGAAAATACATGCCCTGTGCTCATTCCATTATAGGTAATTACAGCTAACAGTACATTAGGTACTACAGAATTACAGATATACACATGCGGCGTGCATACGTCACAGGACTTTTCTTCACTTATTATTCCATACATATTCGAGGTAACCTAACAATTTTAATTTTTAAATAAATATACTTAATTAAATAATAATTTGGTTATTTCAAAGTTCATTAGGTAATGAATGTTTCATATAAAACTAGTAATATTTTGTATCAAAGTCATAAATTATGCTGAGTTTCAGTATTTAGAAGACAATTCAATACAGCTGCACAAATTGATCTTAAAACTACGCTATCAAATACTCATACGTTTTAGGCTTTCTAAACCAAAATAGACGTAAATTTTATAAGTAGACAGGCATGCACTTTTTTTATTCTATATCTATACAAATTAATAAAATTAAAGTATTTGTATGAAAGTATTTTTCGCTACTTAAATACATCGAAATAACAATTTAAAAAAAAATGTCTTTCCGACTGATTATTCCGATGAACGTCTAGATCGATTTTGATGAGTCTCTCTGGCAGGATGCTGAGGACAAAAGGGGAGTAACTTGGCCTATTTTTTGCCCAATGATGCAGAAACGTCTCAGTAATCCGTCATAGTGTGGGGTCACCATGCTGCATTTTCTATACTCACAGTGACTCTTGGATTCTACTCAAGTTTTCCATCAGGCAGAGTAGTAGAGTAATGTTAGTAGGTTTAGATATATATTTTAAAAAATAATATATATATATAACAACCGGGACCGACTGCTTAAAGTGATCACGTAATCCGAATCACGAAAACATGCCACAAACAGCCACCCATCTAGGTGAGAAAATTTGGTGTCGTCAGCCTCGCCAACATTTCTATACGGAGCCGCGATATAAAGTTAGTCTTTAACTAACTTTATATCGCGGCTACGTATCGGATATCGCTGTCATCTTTTTTCAAATTTATATACCTATAGCCTATGGTACTGACGAATAATGTGGATTTCTATTAATAAAAGAAATATCGATTCAGAAGATTCAAAGATTTACCCCTACAACCTCCTAAACTCACAAACTTTGAGTCTTTATAACATTAGAATAAATAAACTACTTTGAGAAATAGACTTGTCAGTGCACGTCTTGCCTAGTGGTTTAAGTGGTCGCCACGCCGCTTTCTACTACGCCAAGTGTCGTGGGTTCAAATCCCACGTGGGACAACACTGGGTGTTCTATGTGTTCGTTTCATGTATGTTTGTAAAGTCCTCCGCGACACAGGAATTCCTAATTTGTCGAATCTAGAATGTCTGACTTAGCGGTCAGCGTCACTAACCACTAGACCAGCAAGATCGTTAAAACTTCACAAGTGTTGATCCACCTACAATACACTTCTTCCTAGCCTTATTCTCAAGATTATTTGGGGTCGGCTACTAGTTTAACCAGTTTTACCTGAATATCAGTTTTTTCACAGAACGACTAGCATCGGACCTCCGCAACCCTAAGGGAGAGCTGAAATTCCAGGGTAATTCGAGGGATTTGAGGGCACTGACTTCCCAATAAAGATTGTCATATATGTTCATGACAACCGGGACCGACGACTTTACGTGCTCCGGACTCCGGACTCCGAGGCACGGCCGTGAATTACCGCCAAACTTCTGAACTCCGGGCTGCTATTAGGAATTTCCTAAGAAAAACCCAAAAACACTTTTTGGCCCGACCCGGGATTTGAACCCGAGACCTTTTGATTACCAGTCGCATACACTTTCCACTAGACCAACGAGGCAGTTTACATTACACACCGTTTATTAATTGTAACATGGTAAAAATATAATGTTACACTAATAAGTATTTAATAGTATTAGCAAAGCCTGACCAGTAACAAGATTGAGTGATGTATGCCTAGGCTTCTTAGCGTCTAATGCTGCTAAGTACGGCGCCCTGGACGCCATAAGAGCATTAGTGGGTGGTGTATTTGTATAAGTGTGGCTCCGCCGGTCTAGAATTTCTTATTAAACAAACATGAAAGCCATAAAAACGTGAGGTAATCCTTCTTGAAAGGAATTAAAATCCTACTAATATTATAAACGCGAAAGTTTGTGAGTATGTATCTATGTTTGTTGCTCTTTCACGAAAAAAGTGCTGAACGGATTTGCATGAAACTTTACAATAACATAGCTTATATATCAGAATAACATATAGACTACTTTTTACGAGATACACGCGGTTGGAGCCTGTCTGTTCGCATTAAACTAAAAAACAGCTTCACCAGATAGTCTAAATCCTGAAAAAGGACATAGGCTACTTTTTACAGTGATAACGTATATAGACGCGGGCGGAGCCGTGGCTAAAGCTAGTGTTCGATAAAGAAAACCTCGTTGTTGAGTATTGTATAGTCTTACCATTTAAGTAAATTTTAAGATTGTTGTTAGTAGAAGTCTAAGTAAATATCTATCAGATCTATCAGAATTAAACATTGGCTTGTATTTACCGCGATAACCTTCATGCGGAGCCGTGGGCAAAAGCTGGTATTTTTAATAAAGGAAAGCATATTTCAACATAGTTGTACTGTTATTTTTTTCAATATTGCAATATTGGTGTTGTGATGATATGTTGTCTATAGAATTCCTCAATAAGTGCGCTACATAACACTGGATTAGCGCGTTAAATAAAGTGAACATTTAAGTTTTATAATTTTACTAGAGACTGATAAAGGGGTCCAAAAGCAGTTTATTTACTTTTTAGCATTCCGAAGTTTATGACTCGGAACCCTTTTAGATTCGTAATGTCCGTCCGTTCCATTCCACTTTATAGGGCACTTTTTTGTAAAAACATGGCGTCCCCCCTCTAGAAGCTAAACGACTGGCTCAAAAAATCTGGGAAAATTCGTGATGGTGGTCCATATAATGAAGTTTAAATTTAAATAATAACGCATTAGATGGAGTTATTAGGAATTATAGGGGCTTAACTTGTAAAATGCACTTACTTGGAAAACGCTAGCGCGGCGTTACTCGTAGTTATTGCTGTTAATCGCAAGTAACGCCGCAGAGCGAAGGTAGTCTAAAAAAAGAAGACACTATAACAGGCAACCCGTCTCTTAAAATAAGCATCAGGAAAATGGATGGTAACTAAATGGTGACTTTCAAATAATAATACTTCTTTTGCCATAATAGATTTCCACCTAATCATATCGCTGTTTGTACGGTTAATGCATTATGTTGCTGATTACCATACCTAGATTACTACTTACGTTATCCTTACTAATATTATAAGCGCGAAAGAGTATGCAATCGACAAAGTCCACAAAGACAAATGGTTGGTAATTCCAACCAAATGCCAAGTGATTATAGTGGGGAGGAAGCAAATATTAAGTAGGTTAGATTTGGCGGTCATTCCACCAGCTGTCTACAACATCGTCAATATACCCCTGAGCAAAGTGGTAAAGAACCTGGGACTATGTACCAACACATAGACTCGACACTTCATTCACGGGCATAAGTCACTATATCGCTTTAAGAATTTCCTTCCTATCGAAATCAAAGCCACGCTTATGCAGTTCTTGATAATTACCTTAATCGACTATTTTAATAAGTGTTATTTAAATCTGAATGCAGACCTCAATAAACTAGATCACCTTCTCTATATCTGTATTCGATTCTGTTTTTAATCTTCGCAAGGTCATGAGAAGCTTTATGTTCCCAACTGCCATGGTTCCCAATTAGTCAGCGCCTCACGTGTGTATATTTTTATTAAATTTCATTGTATTGAAAGTGTGTATGTGTATGTATTCTGTGTGTATATATACATACACACATTCTTACGTATATGATGTATGTATATTTAGAAATACGTAGTTTTGTTTATAATTTATGTAGGTACATACAACACGAGACGGCACTAGCATCAGTAAGGGCAGGCGCTGGGAGGGGTCCAGATGACGCAATAACAGCTGTTCCTAGACCCCTCCTATTTCAGCCGTAGAGTGGCACACCGAGTGGTTTTAGTCGGTCCGATTCCGGCACATCGCCCCGCCGCAAACTACGGGGTTTACGGCCTGTGGGGGTTTACACACGTAAAAAAAAACAACAAAAAATGTACATACAACAATTGAAGGTTCACCTGGAGGTTGAGATATTATAACTCATGACATTATGTATGCCTTTGTGAAACATGTGATATAAGTTGAAAATATATAAACACACAAATTATTATAAAAAATATCACTTACAACAAATGGTCCTTTATTTACCCTTAATGCCTTTATTTTTAGTACAATTACTGCTAAAAATTAACGAACTGTAAAGAGAAAAACAACTATGACAATATCAATATAAAATTCAGAAGACTAATGTTTAATTTTGTAAGCTTACAAAATTCTTTATGGAGCTGTGTGCGGTGTTACAAGTATCAATTACATCGATACAATTATCGATGTAATTGATACTTGTATGACAAGTATCGATGTGATCGATACACTTACAGTGTACAATAGAGTACTTTACTGGGTTTAATATTTTTAGAGATTTATTTGGATTAAATGTTAAAACCCAAGGTTTTGTAGACTTTTTTTAGGATGAAGTCGATATGTTCATCATATATCAGTTTAGAATCCGTTTATCGAGGAGAAAAACCCACTAGTTATCCTCGGTGTAGAGAACCCGGCGCTAAACACTTAACTATAGTTTACAGCAATGGTAGAACACATTATATTTTGTTTCACACCAACAAAAACAAAAAGATGTCTTATTATCGGGACACTATGCCATGCCGATAATAGTTTCACATTAATGGAAAGTAATTGAGAAGGCCACCTTAGCCTTGAAATCTCTGAGCTCTTTTGAAAGCGAACCTTTAGAAAATTGTCCAGCAGACCGTAACGATCATGAACTTATCGCTGCTCCAATGATAACTTACTTGTGCAAGTGAAACACATAACATACCTAAATACTGTGGTATTACAAGTTGTTACAGTTTATATTTTATTGATTTTTATAAGTGACTAGCTGATGCCTGTGGCTGGGGTTATGAAATATAGATGTTGGCCGATTCTCAGACCTACTCGATATGTACACAAAATCTCATACAATTCCCTTCAGCCGTTTTGAAGGAGTTTGGTAACAGACACTGCGACACGAGAATTCTGAATATTAGAGTAGAAAACCACTCACTATATTAACCACTTAATTTATTTAATAGACCGATTAAAATTTTTACAAATGTGTTATGATTATGTACAAATGTCATGATCAGGAGATCCCGTATTCAGAGATTTATATTACCTATAATTAGCCGTGTGCCTCCTTAGTAGAACATACAGAGATATATCCATATATGTCTTCCTAGTATTTATTATTCCTAAGAATGTTTTTGGGGTCGGCAACCAGTTTTACCGGTTTTACCTGAATATCAAATTTTCTTCGAAGCGACTGGCATCGGAACTCCGCAAACCTGAAGGTAAACTGAATTCGGAGGTCAGACCCCTTAAATATATTAACAACTTGTTTCTAACTAGTTATCAATATATTTGAGGATACTGACTTCCTAATAGCCATTGCCATAAATGTACATAACAGCCAAAACCGACGGCACCGCACGGGCATGAAATACCATCAAACTTCCAGTAAGAATTTCTTGTAAGATAAACTCAATAACATCTTTGGTCCGAAGCGAGAATCGAACTCTTGACCGGCAGTGTCATACGCTAACCGCTAAACCAACGAGGTAGTCATGTAGAGTTCATTAATATTTTTGAAAGTGTAGTACAATAAAATGACAATAAGATCTAGACTAAATTAATCATATTGTTACCTAATAAGTTACATAAAATAATTGTGGTTTGTGCAAACGTTATTGTGTTCATAGTCAACATAATTTATTTAGTTAACTTACTATTGAACTGGCAAAAAGTAAATTAATAAGAGTGTCGTAAGCTATTAAAAATTGTGTCCAAGTTGCTTCAAGTTGTCCAAAGAGAGTCGAGTTATTAAACTTGAAACAACCCAAAACATTTAACCAAGTTCCTCAGTCAGTTCACTCATGACTTCTAGTCTGTATAAATAAATCAATATTACGGACATATTACACAACGCCATCTAGTTCCAGACTAAGCAGAGCTTGTGTTATGGGTACTAGACAACTGATACAAATATAAAACCTGCATTTTTTTTCGTAAATACATACATCTTATACATAGAAAACAACCAAACTCCGAAACAAATATTTGCGAGTCACACAAACATTTGGTACGACGACGAATCGAGGCCGAGACCTCAAGCAGCAGATAACAATAGCATACGCCACCGAGGCGGTTTAGACTTTCTACGCTGAAATTGTAGGAAGTGTCAATTGTAAACTGTTAGGAAAACTGTACATATTACAACTAACTATCCACCAACCTTATGCGTAGTTGAGTAGTAAAATTCGAGGGTAATAAGAAATGTTTGATTTGATGCTGAACTGGAAGGTAACCCTAGGAGCTCCGTAATAATACGACACAACTTCATCGAGTTTGGTCACAGCTTGTTCTTTCACTAGTTTTTTCTTTTTATTTATGAATTGTATGATTTATAAGTTTACTTAAACAAATAGTTAACTTTTGTATTTTTATTTACACTGCAACAGGTCATTGTACCAAGCTCAAAAGTAGTCACAAGTAATTGAAAGGATAGAAATACAACGACGCAAAACAATATTCTTAAATAAGTACAATTACATCTCTCGGGTTCCCTCAAATCGCAACTCCAAAACCTTTGCTATTATAATCCTTATTTTGTATTTAAAAACATCTGTGTGATAGAAATATTCACATGTTCCAACCATCATAACAGGGCTGTTTACAAAAGACCGTGATGAACTCATAAGCGTATATAATCGAACTGAATACTCAAACAGATATGCATTATAGTGAAAAGATTCCGGACATGGACCAACAAGGGCGGGGATTAAGTGCGGTTAGTCATTCGGAAGAATTGTTTAACGCTATCCAAATAGCGGCGTTCTAAACGCAAAAGGACCCACTAAGCAGATAATTTTCGACAGAATCGCCCTTATAAACCTTTAATCAACTGTGTGTTACTTTCAATGAACATTTCTACGCGATGAGGTTAACAATACCGTCATTGACGTCGAGATCTATTCAAATTGCTTGTAAGATATCTACGCACTACCTTGGTCAGTAAATATTACCGGCGCAGTTATTAACATGATTTAAACTTTCTGAATTAAAATTGAAACTAATATAGTTTCATATTCTATAAAGTCGCATTATTTAAGAAAATCTGACAAGTACGTGTCAAGCCACGCATAGAATAGGGTTCCGTAGTCACCCATTATGGCACGTGGATTTAAAATCGTGTTGTTATTGTAGATTATTGGATAGATAATAATAATAAAGTGATCTTATAGAGATATTAAAATAAATATTAAATGTTTTACCTCAAAACCCCTTTATTTATAAATTTCAACAATACTTTTAATTGCTATAAAAGAGATTTATCTTTTTCCTATATGGTTGTCTTACTGTTTACAGTTGTATTCCGTCTTACTGTTTACAGTTGTATTGTTGTAACAGTCTCGAACATTTTAAATAATTTCACCGGTTTCGTAGCCTTTCCTCAGATCATTTCTGCTCTATCTTGTGGATTTTGTGACCGTCTAAATAAATTTCCCACTTTTTGGTCACAAACGGCCTCCTTAGTATAATGGTTAGTGTATGCGACTGCTGATCCAGAGGTCTCGGGTGCGATTCCCGGGTCGGACCAAATGTTTGTATGATCCGCAAATATTTGTTTCGGAGTTTGGGTGTTTTCTATGTAAAATATATTATGTATGTTTTTACAAAAAAAGTATAAATAAAAGCACTGCTTAGTTTGGGACTAGAGATGGCGTTGTGTGTAAGATTTCCGAAAACGTTTATTTAGTTATTTTATCTAAAAAAAAAGCTGCCAAGTGCGAGTCGGACTCGCCCATGAAGGGTTCCGTAGGAGCAAGTAACATCATGTATAAGTTCTTATGATAGTGTATTGATTGAATGAAAGGTAAATTGCTGTTTACGATTAATGACGTATTAAAAAAAAACTACTTACTAGATCTCGTTCAAACTAATTTTCGGTGGAAGTTTACATGGTAATGTACAACAGATATTTTTTTTGGTTTTATCATTCTCTTATTTTAGAAGTCACAGGGGGGGCACACATTTTACCACTTTGAAAATTGAAAAAAATGAAATTAGAAACCTCAACATCATTTTTGAAGACCTATCTATAAATACCCCACACGTATGGTTTTGATGAAAAAAAACTTTTTCAGTTTCAGTTCTTAGTATGGGGAACCCCAAAATTTATTGCTTTTACAATTTTTGTGTAAAAATATTAATGCGGTTCACAGAATACATCTACTGACCAAGTTTCAACAGTATAGCTCTTATAGCTTCGGAGAAAAGTGGCTGTGACATACGGACGGACAGACAGACAGACATGACGAATCTATAAGGGCTCCGTTTATTACCATTTGGCAACGGAACCCTAAAAACGTAGGAGATATTATTAAAGATTCCAAAAACATACTTATATCTTACGAACACACCTAAAGTGTGGACCTCATGACATTATTTCAGAAACTCTGTTATCTTGACGTGAAGTTTAAGACGTCTGGATTTTCCAGATCCACTAGAGTTCAATTGTCTAACAAACTTATTTAGTCATATTTGAACTTATACGCCAGACTGGGTGATTGTTCTTTTTGTTAAGTTGTCCATGAACTAGTACGGCGGGACACTTGCGGAATAATTTCTCCACCACTTTAAACTGCAACTATTACAAAACGATATAAATAGGCAATCGATGCATCAGAGGTCAGTTACAACCGGACTTCCTTCCGATAGTCATCTACAGAGCAAACAGCGGTAGGTGGTTCAACATGAGGGTGCTCATAATAGCAGGTGTATTATGCGTAGCGGCTGCATGCGCCGCTTACGAAGCAGAAGATATGGCGGTCGCGGCTTCGCACCATCACGGTAGCGGTGGTGGAAAGGAACATCACGAACATCACCACCATGAACACGGTGGTCATGGACATAAAGGACACAAAGGACATCATCATCATCACCACGGGGACCACGGGGACTATGGCAAACACCACCACGGTGAGCATCACCACGAACACGGTGGTGGCCACAAGAAGCATTGGGATGAGCACGACCATCATGGTGACCACCACGAACACGGCCACCACCACAAGGGCGAGAAGCATGGCCATCATGAACACCACGACAAGGGAGAGCACATCGATGGCTACCACAAGAAATACCACAAGGATCACTTCCACAAGGACCATCACTTCCATGACGGCCACCACGACGAAGGCAAGCATCACAAATATGGCCACCATCACGGGCACCACGAGAAACACGACGGTGGACACAAGAAGGGTGGTCACCATCACTCCGGACACCACGAAGGTCACCATGGGAAACACGGTCACCATGACAAACACCATTATGATGAGGACCATCACGGACACAAGGGCCATCACGGACATGAGGGTCATCACCACCACCACCATGATCATGGCAAGAAAGGCGGACACGAGGATCACAAGGACTGGGGCTTCCACCATGGCAAGCACTGATTGTACAAAGTTCAATAATTGTTATAACCTACTGTTGTTGAGAGTTGAAGTTGTTATTGCTGTTGCTCATATTTTTATAAGAAGTAAATTATAAAATATTTATAAAGAACACCATGGTTTCATTATTATAAAATATAGGATTAATAACTACATAGTAAATATAACAGAAGTTAAGAGGATTAATTGTGTGGCTGTGACAGCCACATCAAATTTTTAATATCCACATTTTACCTAAATCATAGTATAAAAACATTTCCTTATAATTATTTTAATTAAAGTGAAAATCCCTTTTCGATAAAGATTTATCTCCTCTCAAATATACTTATTTTAAAAGATGCTCACTCAACAAGCACCTTGCACATTCAATATAAACAATATGAAAGAGTCTTTTACAATAATTATGGCTGGTATTAAAGAACGAATGAAGCACACAAATCTTGACCGCACTCGCCATCGGAACTTGACAGCCTAAGCCTAAGAAACCCTAAGCTTTTTTCGTTCGGACAATAAGGCTCCAACAGTTACCCACACATACACATACCATGGCTAATAGATGAAATTAAAACCTAAATATCAAAAAAAGCTATAGCCAAAAACAATTTTAAATGTAAACCAACACCAAGTAACCGGGAAAAATATATCACTATACAAAATCTCTGCAGTAAGGCTTGTAGGAAAGCACAACGGCCACATATTCTTGATTCGGTCTAGAACGGAGATCCATCTAAAGTTTAGAAGTTTCACAAAAGATTAGGAGTTAGTAAGTCACAATTATATTCAGTTTCGAAACAAATTTACATTTATTGTTGAATCAAAGTTCCTTTTCTTCAGCTTAATTAACCCAGACAGTGAGGCAAATACCTTACAATATCTTTCTACGCTTCCGCCTCTTTATCCACCATTCTTATTTAATAAAATATCTGCATGTGATGTTGAGAAATAAATGTATTGTGTGAAGTGATCGTATAAGCCATTGTTACCTTGCTGAGTTGTTACCTGCCATAAGCCATATCTTTTATCAATTACTCCATCATTCAGCACTTTTCCGCAGATTTGAAAACAAGCACTAATCACCCCACTACCAAAAAGAGCAACCCTAAACGCTTCTCCGAGTATCGTCCCATTTCTATATTGCCCTTCCTTTCAAAAGTCATAGAACGTCTTGTGCACACCCAATTAAATTCATTCCTAAATAGAAGCCAACTCGTAAATCCTTTCCAATCAGGTTTTCGCTGAGGTCTTAGTACGGTAAGTGCGTTGATCAATTACAAAGACGACATCAGGCTAGGTATTATAAAGGAATTGCTGTTTAGCGATAAGGCCGCCATTTGTACATGGTCATACTATAATAAATATTTAATAAATATTTTGGACATCTGACACACAACATCATCTAGTCCCAAGATAAGCAGAGCTTGTGTTATGGGTACTAGATAACTGATATAAATACATAAACATACTTTTTTTTTTGTAAATACATACTTAATATACATAGAAAACACCCAGACTCCGAAACAAATATTTGTGAATCACACAAATAATATTTGGTCCGACCCGGGAATAGAACCCGAGACCTCTTGATATGCAGCCGCATACGCTAACCACTAGACCACCGAGGCAGTCGAGACTATTGATGGACTTTTAAATGTAAATTGTGTTTGGTGTACAATAAACACAATAATTTTATTATATTCTATTCATTTTAGTTCATGTGACTGTTTTTAACGAAGATTCGGTACATTAACGGGAATAGAATATTGTAGTCTCAGATTATGAAAAAAACACACAAAAAAAAAGTGACGCCGTTTTTTCGGGTTCTGTAGCTTATGACTCGTCGTTATAATTTCCTCATGTCCGTCCGTCCTCGACTTACGGTCCAAATGGTTCGTGCTAGAGAGATGAAACTTTGCGTGAATATGTGTTTTTAGGATTCCGTAGTTCATGACTCGAACTATGACCCTTATAGATTCGCCATGTACGTCCGTCCATCTGTCCTCGACCTACCGCCCAAACGGTTGGTGCTAGAAGGATTAAACTTTGCATGAATATGTGTTGTAATTACGTGGACAAAATGCTACAATCGGGGTATTATTAGATAGGTCTTTTAAAAACATTGTGAGGTTTCTAAAACCATTTTCATCGATTTAGGTGTCCGTTTATGAGTTATTCAATTTGAAAGCGCAGTTTTTCCAAAAACAGGGTGGTCCCCCCCTACTAAAAGCTAAACGGCTGGCTAAATATTGAACTTTCAAGGAAAAGTATAGCGGTTTTGATATCTTTTTCTTTTAGGAGTTTCGATTTGAAATACACGTGCCATTGTGGCTGACTATTCTATGCGTGGCCTGACACGCAATTGGCATGTTTTTTTTTAAATAAAATAATTATTTTCTGAATATATAATATAATCTGAATAATAGGATTAGGATTTTTTATTTAAACAATGTTAATTGATGATAAGAAATGACGATTTGGTCGCGTCGCGTCGGCCGATTAGGATTTAGCTTGTGACCTCACCCCCCTAGCCAAGTAGCAAACGTTCTTTATTCTGCAATCGCT
Organism: Phragmatobia fuliginosa; assembly: GCA_932526445.1. Taxonomy (NCBI): domain Eukaryota; kingdom Metazoa; phylum Arthropoda; class Insecta; order Lepidoptera; family Erebidae; genus Phragmatobia; species Phragmatobia fuliginosa. Next base: position 3,518,047 of record OW052064.1, on the reverse strand, counting down.
GACGCCTCTAATCTCTTGTTTGATTAGCTAATGTCAGTCACGTGATCAAAACAAAATGTGGCTTTGCGACACAAGAATATTATTAATGTGAGAGTTCTCTATAAAAAAAAGATTTTTTATCACTATGCATAGCCTGTACTAATTTAATCAGACTGTTCCAAACATAACGTAAACTTACTTACATGTTTTAATTACATGCATATTATAGATGAACTACACCCAAACACACATGACACAATTATATGATCGTGATCATCACACAAAGATTTATTCTGAGTGGGCATCAAAGGCACGACCTCTGGCTTAGCATAGCACTTAGAATCTCTAACCACTAGGCAACAGGCCCGTAGGACTAACGACCGATCATTGACACTAGCTTTCTCCTCATTTAAGTTACGGGTATGGTTTATTAACAATGCCAACAATATATTAAAAAACCTTTATAATTTATGTCCTACAAAAGTATAAACAACAGCAATAACAACTTCCACTCTCAACAACAGTGCGTTATAACAATCAGTACAATCAGTGCTTGCCATGGTGGAAGCCCCAGTCCTTATGGTCCTTATGACCACCTTTCTTGCCGTGATCATGGTGGTGGTGGTGATGACCCTCATGTCCGTGATGGCCCTTGTGTTCGTGGTGGTCCTCATCATAATGGTGTTTGTCATGGTGGCCGTGCTTGCCATGGTGACCCTCGTGGTGTCCGGAGTGATGGTGACCACCCTTCTTGTGTCCACCGTCGTGTTTCTCGTGGTGTCCGTGGTGGTGATGATGTTTATGGTGTTTGCCTTCGTCGTGGTGACCGTCATGGAAGTGATGGTCCTTGTGGAAGTGATCCTTGTGGTGCTTCTTGTGGTAGCCATCGGTGTGCTCTCCCTTATCGTGGTGTTCGTGGTGGCCATGCTTCTCGCCCTTGTGGTGGTGGCCGTGCTCGTGATGTTCGCCATGATGGTCGTGCTCATCCCAGTGCTTCTTGTGGCCACCACCATGTTCGTGATGGTGCTCACCGTGGTGGTGCTTCCCATGCTCTCCATGGTCCCCTTTGTGATGATGATGATGACCTTTATGTCCTTTATGCCCTTTACCGCCGTGTTCATGGTGATGGTGTTCGTGATGTTCATGACCTCCACCATGACTCTTGTGGTGCGAAGCAGCGACCGCCATATCGTCCGCTTCGTAAGCGGCACAAGCGGCCGCTAGGCACAAGACACCTGCTACTAAAAGCACCCTCATGTTGTATCGCTACCGACGTCAATACTTCCTCAACAAGTAACTGTTGAGAGGAAGTTCGCTTGCAACTGACCTCTAAATAATCTATCGCCTATTTATATCGGTAAGAAGTTTTGTGCACTCATTGATGAAATATTACAATCCTACGTTTCACGGTCACTACCCGGCAGTTTAAATGTTTGTACATAACTTTTTCCTACGACAAGCCGTGGCATCTAATTGATCTACGCGAACATTCAAGTTTACATAGGTTTTACAAATTGGGTTTATTTGATTACATTAATTTAAAACTCTATTATAAGGTATTCCTACACATTGATTTGAATAATAATTAAACCATATTAAGCTTGTCAACCAACTATTTAGAAAAAAAACCCTATTAAATACATTTAAAATATATTCTAGTGCAATTAGGATAATAAAATAAAAAGCTAAAAACAATATAAATTAAATACTACTCATGCCTAGTGTACTTTTTAGAAAGTTTTTTATTATTACAAACGTAACAAATAAGAAGATACCTACATTGGAAGTCCCCATAGAAAAGAAACGTATTAAAAAAAAAATACTAGCTAGATCTCGTTAAAGCCAATTTTCGGTGGAAGTTTGTATAGTAATGTACATCATATATTTTTTTATTTTAGAAGTTAGAGAGGGGGGGGAGACACATTTTTCCACTTTGGAAGTGTCTCTCGCGCAAACTATTTAGAACAGTTTAGAAAAAAATTATATTAGAAACCTCAACATCATTTTTGAACACCTATCCATAGACACGTATGGGTTTAGTAAAAATAAATTTTTTTGAGTTTCAGTTCCAAGTATGGGGACCCCCAAAATGTATTGGTTTTTTTTTTATTTTTATATAAAAATCCTAATGCGGTTCACAGAATACATCGACTGACTAAATTTCAACAGTATAGCTCTTATAGTTTCGGAAAAATTGGCTGTGATATACGGACGGACAGACAGACAGACAGACTTGACGAATCTATAAGGGTTCCGTTTTTTGCCATTCGGCTACGGAACCCTAAAAAGCGGCCAATTGCGAGTGGGACTCGCCCATGAAGGGTTCCGTATCAGCTAGTAACTTCATATAAAAGTTCTTGTAGTTCGTTGTAACTTTGATCGATGTTTTTATAATAGTGTATTGATTGAATGAAAGGTAAATTGCGGTTTAAGATTTATGACGTACTAGCTGACCCGGCGAACTTTGTACCGCCTTAGAATTAATTCATAATAAAGTATTGTGTTTAGTTATAACTGATAGTGACAAATCGACAGCAGCGTCAACTAACGGGCCCCGGCCGGTACCGCCATAATCGCTATGTTCCTGCATTTTAAATCTGTAATATCTTCAAAAGTATTTATTTAAATTACATACTGTTATGGGCCATATTAATCTATATTAAATACACAATGTATTTATGGTACTTAATTGGATAAGGATTAATACTGTATTGCTTAAAATCGCTTCGTAAATAAGCCATTATTTCTCGTAAAAAGAAAAAAAGAAAAAATGTTTATTCTGGGTTATCCCTAAGAGATAGACATAGACATGCCATACCATTGCGGACTTTTTTGTAGACCTTTTTAAGATGTACAATACTGTAGTACATTATTTTGATCTATCTCGTAGGGTACAGGCAGCGTTTGCAATGTAAGCGTAAAAAAACACACATTAGAAACCTCTAAAATTATTATCTACTATATTATACATTTATTATACATAAAAACCTTGCTCTTGAATCACTCTATCTATTAAAGAAAATTGCATCAAAATCCGTTGCGTAGTTTTAAAGATTTAAGCATACAAAGGGACAGAGAAAGCGACTTTGTTTTATACTATGTAGTGATTAAAAAAACACTACTTACTAGATCTGGTTCAAACTAATTTTCGTTGGTAGTTTGCATGGTAATGTACAACATATATTTTTTTTAGTTTTATCACTCTCTTATTTTAGAAGTTACAGGGGGGGAACACACATTTTTCCACTTTGAAAGTGTCTCTCGCGCAAACTATTCAGTTTAGAAAAAAATGATATTAGAAACCTCAACATCATTTTTGAACACCTATCCATAAATACCCCACACGTATAGGTATGATGAAAAAAAAAATTTTGAGTTTCAATTCCAAGTATGGGGACCCCCAAAATGTATTGTTTTTTTTCTATTTTTATGTAAAAATCTTAATGCGGTTTACAGATTACATGTACTTACCAAGTTTCAAAAGTATAGTTCTTATGGTTTCGGAAAAAAGTGACTGTGACATACGGACGGACAGACAGACAGACATGACGAATCTATAAGGGTTCCATTTTTTGCCATTTGGCTACGGAACCCTAAAAACACGTTGTTTTAGTAAATGTATATGAAAGTAAATACGCATAAAATAAGCCAAGTGCGTGTCAGTTCACGCATAGAATAGGTTTTCGTAGTCATCCATAATGGCATGTGGATTTAAAATCATGTCCAATAGATTGTTATGTATACTTATTATTTCGTTATTTTTGTACGAAATTTTCCAAGTAAGCACGTTTTTGCAAGTTAGACTCCAGCGCTAATAAAGTTATCTAAGCCGTTATAGTTTTCCTTCAAAGTCCAGCATATGTACTACTTACTACCTCTATGATTTTTTTTAGTTTTTCAGAGCCAGCCATTTAGCTTTTAGGTGAGGTGGGCAGGGGACGCCCTGTTTTAACAAAAAAAATGGCTTTAACAGTAACTCGCAAACCGCCGCAAACGGATACCCTATTCAAAAAATTATCTTAGTAACCTCTCCATGTTTTAAAAGACTATCTATTTATGCACTATGGGGTAGACGGGAGAAAAATAAAACATGTCCACTTTTGTGTAGGGGAGCTACCCCAAAAAAAATTATAAATATATTTTTCGGGATTTTATCCTAGCACTTTGTCGACTGACATGATAAAAACACATATCCATGCAAAGTTTCATGTAACCGTTTGGGCGGTAAGTCGACGACGGATGGCCGGACGGACGGGTGGACAATACAATACAATGTTCTCTGGAACGGCTGTACCGATTTTGACAGAACTTTGACTGGCAGAAAGCTGATGACTTATGGAATAACTTAGGCAATTTTTTTTAGTCTAACTTTGTTCCGTGGCGTTACTCGCAGTTATAATATAGATGTGTATGTGTGTGTCTGTGTGTGTGTGTGTGTGTGTGTGTGTTTTTGTTGTAAGTGTATGTAACTGTGTCAGTGTGTAAGATAAATTTTGCAGCCATGACGTTAATTTATAGTTTAGGCAATAAAGCCGATACTGTTATATTTTTAGTTATGTGGGAGTACGAATATATAATAAACTATTTCTTTTTGTTATTTATTTTCGCACCAATAATCAAGGAGAATCGTTTCCTGAAACAGGATTAAGCTGCTAGCCATATGGTTTTGGCCTACTATACTACGCTAACCAGACAGGTTGGTATTTGTTACAAGTTTTCCTTTTCTTTGCTGTGATGTTGTTCTGCGTAGTTTGTCCCTTTGTCAGCTCTTACGACACCCACGGCTGAATAGGGGTGGTGACACTCTGTACTCTAGTCCGTCACACTAATAATGCTTGAGTACGATCAAGGGTAAATAAACTTTAAAAGAAAATCACCTGCTAGTGCTTTAAGCTACAACCATAGTAAATATACAAACATATCAAAGGTATATTTTAAAAAAAGAACCATTGAATAGTATATAATCTATCATTTACTTTGTATAAAAGTATAAACAACAGCAATAACAACTTCAACTCTCAACAACAGTGCGTTATAACAATCAGTACAATCAGTGCTTGCCGTGATGGAAGCCCCAGTGTTTGTGGTCATCGTGTCCTCCCTTCTTGCCGTGATCATGGTGATGGTGGTGATGACCCTCATGTCCGTGATGGCCCTTGTGTCCGTGGTGATCCTCATCATGATGGTGTTTGTCATGGTGGCCGTGTTTGCCATGGTGACCCTCGTGGTGTCCGGAGTGATGGTGACCACCCTTCTTGTGTCCACCATCGTGTTTCTCGTGGTGTCCGTGGTGGTGGCCATGTTTGTGGTGTTTGCCTTCGTCGTGGTGGCCGTCATGGAAGTGATGGTCCTTGTGGAAGTGATCCTTGTGGTATTTCTTGTGGTAGCCATCGACGTGCTCTCCCTTGTCGTGATGTTCATGGTGGCCATGCTTTTCGCCCTTGTGGTGGTGGCCATGTTCGTGGTGGTCACCATGATGGTCGTGCTCATCCCAGTGCTTCTTGTGGCCACCGCCGTGTTCGTGGTGATGCTCACCGTGATGGTGCTTACCATGGTCTCCGTGATCTCCTTTGTGATGGTGGTGATGTCCTTTATGTCCCTTGTGTTCATGGCCACCATGGTCATGGTGATGATGTTCATGATGTTCATGACCACCACCGCCGCCGCCGCCGCCGCCGCCACCTCCACCATGACCTTTGTGGTGCGTAGCAGCGACCGCCATATCGTCCGCTTCGTAAGCGGCACAAGCGGCCGCTAGGCACAAGACACCTGCTACTAGAAGCACCCTCATGTTGTACGTCTGGTGTAAATGATACTTACTAAGTAAGTATTGAGAGGAAGTTCTCTTTGTAACTGACCTCTAGACAATCGATTGTCTATTTATATCGTTAAGAAGGATTGTAGACTCATTGATGTAATGTGGCAATGTTTCACGGTCAATATCTTATAATTAAAATGTTTGTGAACGTCTCTCTGCTATATTTATATCTACAAATCTGTACAAATAAATAAAAAACTAAGTTTATGACTCGGAACCCTTATAGATTCGTCATGGCCGTCTGTCCGTCCGTCCGTGAGTCCGTCTTCGACTTACCGTCTAAACGGTAAGTGCTAGAAAGATGAAACTTTGCATGAATATGTGTTGTAATCACGCCGTCAAAGTGCTATAATAAAATTATGGATAATATTATAATTTGGGGTACCTCCCCTACATGTAAAATGGGGATGATTTTTTTTTCTCGCGACTACCCCATCGTGTGGGGTATCATTTGATAGGTCTTTTAAAAACAATAAAGAGTTTCTAAGACGATTTTTTGATTTAGGTCGGTTTGCGAGATATTTCACTATAAAGGGCACTTTTTTTGTGAAAACAGGGCGTCCCCCCCCCTTCTCTAAAAGCTAAACGGCATGCTCAAAAAATCTGGGAAAATTCGTGATATAATGAACATAATGACATAATGTCCATATAATGAACTTTAACGGCAAAATTATAACGGATTAGATGACTTTGTTAGTTCAGGAGTTATAGGTGCTTAACTTGTGAAGTGCGCTCACTTGGAAAACGCCATACAAAATTAACGCATTAATACGTAAACATAACAATTATCTATTGGATACGATTTTAAATCCACGTACCATTATGGGTGACTGAGGAACCCTTTCCTGTGCGTGGCCTGACACGCATTACTTACATTAAAAAAAAACAAGTTTTTCTTCCTATCTGTTTCTTTGTTCTCGAACGGCTGGATCAATTTTGACGGGACTCTCACTTGCAGAAAGATAATGACATAAGGATTGACTTAGGCTATTTTTTAGAATCGTTTCGCGATTTACAACTTATTGTTGTAAATCGCAAAGCGCGCACCGCGGGACTCAGCTTGTTGTAAATACAATGCATATATTTCAGGTAGGTACTTTGTGGCCTCAACACCGGAATACCTTCAATAAAATATCCACTATTCGTAACATTTGATTAGAAAGTTTTTACTTCCAACTATGTATGTACGACCCTTCACGAAACGAAACAAATAAAGATAATTTCTGGCGTCGTCGTCGTCAGTGCCTCGGAACTGAGTGCCGCTGGTTCCAGTGAGTCGGAACTGTATGCTGCTTTTCCCAATGAATCGAGGCGGTTGATGCGTAGTGGCTGGCTGCCACGTGGACGGGAGAGAAATGATCTACTTACGTGTACCGTGGATGCAGTGCTGTGTCTAGACGCGAAAGGCCGTAGGGGTAACCAAGCTGGAGCGGTCGCTTCCTGCGTGTGGTATCCCTATTGAAACCGAGGTTGCTGGCTGGTTGAGACTTGAATGACGGTCATCGTTCTGGGAGTGGGCAAGATGGTGCTGCTAATTTGCTTCAATCACGTCGGAGTCAACACTGTGGAGGGAACGGGTGTTGTGATCCTCCAATACAAACGGAGGATCCTCCGACCAGGCGATCCACGGCCCAACGGTTGAATTTTGGGATGATTTGGGATTATGGGAGAATTTCTCTATCGCGATTCAGGAGTAGTAGTTATTTCGTATAGTTTGTACCGTGTTTCTTCGTGGTTCAGTATTTCTTCAGTAAAGGGCGCTGTTGTATGCTTTTCGCTTGCGCTGTATATGGAAGTAAGCACGTATGTGTACTAGCTTTAGCCCGCGTGTAGGTCATCGCGGTAAATAGTAGCTTATTTCCTACGTTAGGAAGTATCTCCATCACAAGTTTCATCAAAATCGATCGGATTGAATTACTTTCCCATTCATACTAACTTTAATGTGGTATTGCGTAGATTACCACACTCCCTCGTAGTAGGCGCTTCATTCGGTTCATTCTTATCGTGATAACTTTTAACTAAGTATTTGTTCAAATAACTTAGTGCAAAAGACAAAAAGTATATTATAATTTACATTAAATAGTACAATCGAAAATGAGTAAATGAATAAGAATTTGGTAATTGACAATAATTTAATGAATGCTCTAAAATGTGCGTTGTAAAAAAGTATATATTTATAGTATTTAATTACATTATGTTTCTGACTTATTTATTAATACATACTATACTGGCTTTACTAAACCTACACGTTGGAGTGATACTGTGAAGAAGGCGGTGGGCGGCAGCATGCACCGTGCGGTCCACTCTGCGTATAACCGCACAAAGTGGAAGCTTATGACTTGTGGTCACGATCCTCAGCATTGAGGACACGACGAAGAAGAAGAAGAATACTGGCTTTTATATATGAGGTAGAGAGATAGGTCCCACAAATGCTAACTCGGTTTGTCACAGGTATTGATGACATTTGCAAAAACGAACATAATAATATGGCAAATTGGAAGCAAGGACCGTCGTCCTCCTCAGAGATGCGTATAATGGTGTTATGGCTTTGCAAGGGGTCCTCGAAGGAACGTGGAAATAAAAGCCTTGGAGTAATCGCGGACAGTCAATCTTATGGGACCTTAATTTACACACGAACAACTTTATTTTATGATAATTTAATCTGCTAATAATAAATAATGTACTATTGTTTTAGAAATTTCACAATGAGAAGCTAGTTCCAAAAAAAATGTTTCTTCACACGTTCAAGATGCAGTGTTACATGCGTAGCAAAGTGTGGCCGCCAGACTACGCTACAATCTTCCAACACGCTACGAACAAGGGCCTAAGATTTTTGTTTTGTGAAACCGAAATTCTTTGCGTTACTTATAATAACTGTTTTTAGACTTTCGCGACTTTTGCACATACTCATGTTTTTTGCTGTAAACGGGACTTATTCGCGATAAAATTAAAAAGGCTACGATACCTTCTACTTTCCCGTTCGGACCCGTTCGAAACGTCGGAAAGTAGAAGGTATCGTAACCTATTAATAATATAATAAATAGAATTAATATAAGTTATAATTTATATATTTATAATTAATATAATTTTATATTAATTATATATTAATATACAATTATTAATTATATATTAATATGCAATTTCACTTTGCTACTACTACTATGCTACTGGTATACTGGTACTGGCTTTCACATAAGATGTAGATGTATGCTGTCGCGGACTTTGACTTTGCACTATTTAAGGCACATAATTTTACTGTACATACATTATTATAATGTTACTCCAACGAATTTTGGAGGCGCTGCAACGTATGTCAAGACAACGCTCAAACTTCAGAAATATTTCTGACTTACTTGATACTTACCGTTACAGCAGTCAGCAAGGCTAAATTTCAAAAATGTTAAAAAATTATAGCCTATGTGCGATTTGTGCGAGTATTTGAGTTACTTTAGGAGCTAGTTGAAAATCAGCATCAAACTTCGTCATTTCAAACATTTGCTGAACTATGTTCCGACACGTTCACGAAGCAATAAACGCTCGGTTGTTAATTTCTTTAAACGAGCAATTCCTTTATATTTTTATTTACTTGTGATCTCGGTAACAACTCTAAAAATTTCGCTGATATTTGGGGGTTTTCGGGAGTGAAAATTTACCTATCTATCTAGAGATGTAGAGTAGTCTTATGTTTGGGAAAACGCGAGTTTTCTAGTTTTCGTGTGGTTTTCATTATCACTCTTAGCATTGGTTGCGACATCTATACTACTCTTTCAGTAACACTTGTTAGTTGGTAGTTAGTACTTCATCATCATCATCCAGGGGCGGATCCAAGGGGGGGGCGATAGGGGCGATCGCCCCCCCCAAGCGACGCATAACCCAAAGCGTCCTAAACTCCCAAGCAAACCAACCCAACCCCACATAACCCAGTACTCTAAAATGAAATAATAATAATAATAATAAATAAAAAATGAATTATAAAGCTTCTTATTCTCGTAAAACCACGAAACCCAGTGCGCCAAAATCAAAATGAATAAATTAAGTGTAAGTGTATACGAAAATTTTCTAGATTACTAATTATTTAAATAATTATTTAATTATTCTGAACAGCTTTTGAACTGCAGCAATAAAGTACTTATTTAAGTTTATAAGTTTCCGGAAATTGAAGACTTTTTTTTTTTTTAGCCATCAATATAAGTAATCTGTTACACTCCGCCCCCCCTAAGGTATGATCCTGGATCCGCCCCTGTCATCATCATCATCAACAGCCTTTAACAGTCCACTGCTGGACATAGGCCTCTCCTTAGAAAGGAGGTTTTGACCTACTTTACCACGCTGGCCAGACGGGTTGGTAAAGGGTTTGTTTCAAGTTTTCCTTCTCTTGGCAGTGATGTTGGCTGCTTATTTTGTTCCTTTCGTCGCCTCTTACGACACCCATGGAATAAATAGGGGTGGTGACACTTTGTATTCTTAATCCGTAACCACACTTAGTACTTTAACACAGCAAAACTACAGCTAAATTGAGAGAATAGATGTCGTTGTTCAACCATAAATATGAAAACCGAGCAAAGCTCGGTCACCTTGGTACTTTTTAGCGGCCACGGAAATGGACATACCTACACACACATTTGCTCGAAAAACATAACCCTCCTTCTGATGCAGTCGGGTATTAAAAGTACAACAAAAACAGAATACAAGTTTACAGAATACATCTACTTACCAAGTTTCACCAGTAGGTATAGTTTTTATAGCTCGGAAAAAAGTGGTTATGACATACAGACGGACAGACAGACAGACATGACGAATCTGTAAGGGTTTCGTTTTTTGCCATTTGGCTACGGAACCCTAAAAAAGATAGTTTAAATAAAGTTTCCTAACTTACTCCTTAAATCATCAGCTATTTGCCAGTGAAAGTGTCGTCAACATCGGTGCAGCCGTTCCACAGATCGGCCTAACAATTAGACAGAGAGATAAACAGGCAAAATAATTAAAATTGATCTATGTATTTAATGAAAAGCTAGTAATTTGAAAATACAAAGACTTCAATTTTATTTAAGTAGGTAGATACATATTTGTACAGACTGATTGGGTGGAACGTGTATCTCCATTTCTCCACTGTCTAGTTCATTGGCATCGAGTACAATCTGCCGACTCTTGTGAGATAATACCTTAGCGACAGGGGTGAAAATTCTATAACAAGAAGCCATTGAAGTACCTGTTTATGTAACGCCTTTATCTGACACAACCGCTCGCCCTGCACACTGGCCGTGATTCTGTTGTCAATATTACTAAACTAAACTACACAAAAAATTGTTGTTGGATTGTATACCTTCTTGAAATACATTTGTTTATATAAAAAGCAATATACGATCGTACGGAAGCTTTCGCTTGTAAAACGATTCACAGAGAAAAATTGTAGGTATTATTATTTGCTTATAACAAATATCTATGGTAATCTGTCACTACGTCCCATTACATGAACCGGTAGTTACGGGTTCGAACTATGCCCAAGAATAAAAAAGCCCTTTCTGTCATTTGGGGTACCACGTATGACCTTAACCCTCTCCTGAGAGACGCAGAAGCTGGACATTATGGGTTGTTTCGCCTTTCTGTCATTTAACTATAAAAATCGAGATTGTTTTTTAGATAACTTCGAAACCACCAAGGTGTTTTTTTTTTTATAATAGCCGCCAAAATGACTCTGCCCTGCATGAACACGCCTCTGTCCTGCATGCCTCTGGAAAGCATGAACAGAATCCAGAAGTGGAGGCCAATTTCCTCACTGCAACAACGTACAGTGCAGCACGGTGACCCACACTATGACCAAATATTTGTGGATTACACAAATATTTGGTCCGACCCGGGAATTGGACCCGAGACCTCTTGATCAGCAGCCGCATACGCTAACCACTAAACTAACAAGGCAGTCATATAATAATATTTCTGTTGCAAACATTAACAGTACCATTGTATAATATGTTAGCAGTATTAAGTTACGACTGTAATAAGAATTTTAAGCACTTAGAGATAGATTAAATAGGTATCTACAGTTGTCCTGCCTACCAAGGGAAGTTGACATTCTATAAATGTAAACGTTATTATAAAACTTACTTTGTGCTCAAAATAAATGATTAACCAATAATACAACAGAATAGGGGCATTAGCTTGTCATCTTGGTCTTGGGCTGTTCATAATATTCTGTCTCCAAAATCAGTTACAATTTACTTGGGTAGGTAGGTAATTATAAAACATTACAAACTCTGATTTGGTGCTACTCTAGTGGTGTTAAAAATAAAATAATAAATAAATATTTCAGACATCTTACACACGACATCATCTAGTCCCAAACTAAGCAGAGCTTGTATTATGGGTACTAAACAACTGATATAAATACATAAACATACTTTTTTTTTGTAAATACATACATAGAAAACACCCAGACTCCGAAACAAACCATTTGTGGATCACACAAATATTTAGTCCGACCCGTGAATCGAACCCGAGACCTATTGATCAGCAGCCGCATACGCTTACCCTAGACCAACAAGGCAATCAAATGTTTATAGCGTAGTCGTAAAATTTTGTGGTTTTGAGATCGTCTTGTAAAAATTATTTGTTCTCAAAGTTATCTGGGATTTCTTTGCAAAACACTCAATGAGTGCCGAAATCGAGTTGGAAAGTAACTCTGTCTGCTACATTTTTATGGCTAGGCCGCTGCACCGATTTGGATGAAACTGTACAGTAATATAGCTTGTAGATCAGAATAACACATAGGCTACGAGATTCACGCACTCACGGGCGAGAACTAGTTATAAAATACAGTCCTCCACAGCATCTGTCTGTTCGCGTTAAACTAAAAAACCGCTGCACCAGATAGTCTAAATCCTGAAAAAGGACATAGGCTACTTTTTACAGTGATAACGTATATAGACGCGGGTGGAGCCGCATGCTAAAGCTAGTGTTAAATAAAGAAAATCTCGTTGGTGAGTATTGTATAGTCTTACCATTTAAGTAAGTATGGTAAGACTGTTGTTAGTAGAAGTCTAAGTACATAGATCTACTAACAACAAATAGTTTTTTGCGTAGGCCATTGAATATGTCGCAATAGTAAGATATTGTAATGAGGTGCAACGGTATCGAACTTGCCGCCGCAGTGGCGTCCTTGTCCGATGGTTTCACTGGCTGCAACCCACGGATTTATTGATATAAAATGCTGTTACAGCCGGGTTTACAAGCAGTTCACTTCAAGTAACCAAATATACATCAAATAGAACAGGGAAGTAGAAAAAGGCATAATGAGGTCGCTCGTCGCCCTAGCCGTGTTAGGATGTGTGGTAGTAGTTAGCTATGGCAGAGAGATCGATCAGAATGATCTCGTCGCCGCAGCAAGCCATCACGGTCATCATCACGAGTCGGGCGGCGGCAAAGAGCACCATGAACATCATCATCACGAACACGGTGAAAAGGGCCACAAAGGCCACAAAGGTCATCACCATCACCACAAAGGAGAACACGGCGAACACGGCAAACATCATCACTCCGGACACCATCATGAACATGGAGGTGGCCACAAAAAACATTGGGATGAGCATGATCATCATGGCCACCATCATGAACACGGTCACCATCATAAGGGCGGTAAGCACCACCATAAGAAACATCACGACAAAGGTGAAGAGACTGAAGGCTACCACAAGAAGTACCACAAGGACGAATACCACAAAGATCATCACTTCTATGACGACCATCACAAGGAAGGCAAGCACCACAAACATGGCCATCACCACGGGCATCATGAGAAACATGGGAGTGGTCACAAGAAAGGTGGCCATCATCATTCTGGTCATCATGAACATCACCACGGTCATAAAGGTCATCATGATAAACATCATTATGATGAAGATCACAAAGGCCACAAAGGTCACCACGGACACGAAGAACACCACCATGACCACCACGATCACGGCAAGAAGGGTGGACACGAAGATCACAAGCACTGGGGATTCCATCATGGCAAGCACTGAGATCTTTACTCTTAAGATATTATATTGTTTAAGTATCTACTTAACCTCTTTGTAAATAAACTAAAACTAATTTGAAAGACGGCTGTCATTTTCATTGCAACATCCCAACTTCACATGTGCAGTATGACAATGATTATTTCTTGGCAAGTTGCACATTGTCTACTAGATTAATAAGTTAAGGCAATGAAATTTATTAAGTAATAAATGAGAACGTATATAAATTTACAAAAATTAATCAGTAACAGTAGTTTACCGATGGAACGGAACTAATTTAGTTTAACCATAACGCGATGTCGTCACAGCGGGCGTCATAGAATCATTCATCCAGAAATTTGCAGCAATGATTGCTAAATAACACTTTGTAATCGAGTCCAGATGAAAGCGAAGTTATCTATAAATTCAGAGTGCGGAAACAATTTTGACACTGTAGTCGTAACTCTGGTGGCGGTTACGTCTCAGACTGAAAGAGGCAAGGTGAGCTTGGACACTTTATGTACCTATATTTAAGTAGGTAGATTGTCTGTCTACATATCATGACGATAACTATCGCTGTGAATTTAATTTGTGAAACAGGGCTTTAATTGCTAATTTAATTAAAGATTTCTTGAAAATTTATTTCTATTTTAGTACCAGAAAAGCCTGTAGATCAAGAATACGGCATTAAAAATACGTCTTTTAATAGTAATAAAGAAATATATATCAACATAATGATCATATGTCCAAAATGTTTACGGTGGCTCAGTGGTAGCGTATGCGACTGCTGTTCTCGAGGTCTCGGGTTCGATTCTCGGGTCGGACCAAGTTTGTGATCCGCAAAATATTTGTTTACAACATACTTTTTTAGTACCCATAATACATGGTCAGCTTAGTTTAGGACTAGATGGCGTTGTGTATGAGATCGAAATATTTATATATTTATTTATTGATGAACAATTTATTTTTATAATCATCTCTTTATAACTTGTCCATGTTTATTTTATACTTTCTTTTTTCAGATATGAAGGCTTTATTTATAACAAATTTAATATTAAGCGTAGTGTTAATCACTTACGCTCGAAATGTTGCGGAAACGAAAGAGGAAACAAGTCTAGAACCAAGGGGTACAACTAATGCTGAGGTAACAGCACCAGCCGCTGGTGACTTATCGACAGCCGGCACTGTTAAGGACCAAGCAATAGCGGGAACTGAACACAAGAAGGCGAAAGACAGTCATCACGAGCAGGGCGGTGGTCATGAACATCATGCTGATCATCACGAAGAACATGGTGAAAAGGGTGACAAAGGTTACAAGTCCCATCACCACCACGACAAAGGAGAACATGGGAAACACGCGAAACATCACCACGAAGGCCATCATGAAGAACATGGAGGACATAAAAAGAAACACCATGATGAACATGATCACCACGGTGAACACCATGAAGCAGCACATGGCCATAAGGGAGGCAAATTTGGACACAAAAAGGGTCATAAGAAAGGTTCAAAAACGACTGGTTTTCACCACAAATCACATAAAGATGAATATCATAAAGAACATAAATTCTATGATGACTTTCACAAGGGCGGTCACCATCACAAGCATGGTGATTTCCACGGCCATCATGATAAGAAAGGAGGCCACCACAAGAAGGGAGGTCACCACGAAAAAGGACACCATGAAAAACATCATGGGAAAAAGGGTCATCACGACAAAGGTCATTACGACGAAGATCACAAGGGACACAAGGGACATCATGGTCACGAGGAACACTTTGCCCACCACCACGACCATGGAAAAAAGGGTGGCCACGCGGGCGGCAAGGAACATGGTTACAGCCACGGCAAGAAATCATAAAGATACAAAGACTCATCCTCATTATTTCGTGCATTTTGTATTTGTTATGTTTTGTTTTGTTACGTTTAACAAAAAGTCATTGTATATAAAATCTAACGTAAAACATTTTATTTAATAAAAGTAACTTACGTACTTAACGTAAATGTTTAGATTTAAAGTACAAAGTGTTGAAGGTGTTATTATAGGCACAATAAAGAAACAAAACGAAATTAAAAAATAAATAAACAGTAATTAATAGATGGATTAATTTTCGCTATTAACCAGGTCCGTGTGGTGACGGATTAAGAATACAGAGTGTCACTTCCCCTATTCATCCCGCGGGTGTCGTAAAAGGCGACTAAGGGATAAACTACGCAAGACAACATCAATGCAAAGAGAAGGAAAACTTGAAACCAACCCTATACCAACCCGTTTGGCCAGCGTGGTATAGTAGGCCAAAACCTCCTTTCTAAGGAGAGGCCTATGTCCAGCAGTGGACTGTTGAAGGCTGTTGATGATGATGATGATGATTAACCAGTAACTATATGAAGTAGGTACACATCAGTGATTTAATAGTAGGTTCATGTCAAAAATATCGGTTAAACCTGCGGCGCTCATCTAGCGTATGCGACTGCCTATCGAGAGGTCTCGGATTCGATCAGGCCTAAAGTGTTTGTGGAATATCTGATAGAAATATTTACCAACAGATCAAGTTTGGGAAGGTGGTGTAGAGTGCGTAAAGCCGTCGGTCCTGCGTCGGATTTCTCCCTGGTCGCGTCGGATAGCCATTCCATTGGAGTCAGAGTGAGAAAATAGAGTGTGCACCTGTTTGCGCGTAAACTAGTAGTATCTCCTGCATAGTTGGCTAGTTTCCGTTGAGACTGGTTGCCGTTGGTCATAACTTTTTTATTTTTACGAACCTATTCATATACATACAGAGGAATCCCGAAGGATAGAATTGTCTTTAAAGACTCGAACAAAAAAATTTAATCTTTTCAATTAAATTAATGATACTTTCTGTAAATTATGGTAGCCTGAAAATGGCATGAAAAAAATTTGCTTAAAAGATTCTGAACTGCTTATAAAATTGTTTACAACCAGTAGGGTTGTAAACAATTTAATTTGAAATAATAAATTTCATTTCATTTATTACTATTATTATAATTAGCGTCAGTTACTCCTTAGGTCATAAGCTTTATGCCAGTGAGTCCCGTTAACATCGGTCAAGCCGTTATACAGATTACATTGAACAAACAGACAAAAAATTAATACATATTACAAACAGACACTCCAATTTATTTGTACAGATAGATAACCCAAACGACAATTACCAATAGGTAATATTGATCACAAAAACTAAACCTAATAAGGAAATCTAATGTTTCATCATAATAAATTGAAAAAAGCTTAGAATTGGAGCAAACAGAGCAATAAATTGCACAATCGCTTCACTTTTATTAAATAAATGTTGCATAAATTTTTTACAACAATGTCATTAGTGGAGCAAGGTGGTCAAATTCTATCTTCTCAGTGATGTTTTTAGTCTTGATGTTTTCATCTTGGGTGGCAATAAAGATTAGATTGCCATCATCTCTCCACCCGTATTTCTTCACCCAGTGCTTCAAGGTTACATCTAAAACAATAATTGTCGTCATTCTTTAGACAAAATAATTAAATTATAGTTTCATTAACATTAATTTTGAGTTTGGGCACACACCAGACACTAAATGAATATTTCTTGAGGTTAAGAATAGAAAAAAAGTAAAGCATGTTATGTGCTGACCAATTTTTTTTATTATAATTATTTCATTGCCAGCCATTATAATTATTTCACTAGACCGCCATAATGTGGGTCCCCATTCTGCCTAAATTCTTAGTGAGTATTGGGGCTCCCACTTTTGAATTCTACTTATGCTTTCCATTAGGCAGAGTAATTATGGTAGATGATAAATATAAAAAATTGCTGAACCTCGAAACTTACAGTATGAACAATGTTTACCATAAAATAAGTTAGTTACCAAAAAAATATACCTATAAAATTATATTTTCACTTTTTTTCAGGATATAATTGTTGTTGATATTAGTGTACATTTATTACTATCGGCAAACTTATGCTGTTTACACAGCACACACTCAAAAGAATTAGATTTCTCTTGTTTTTTAACTATTCAATAGTGTAATCATATAATATAACATATAACCTTCCTTAATAAATGGGCACATTGACTGAATGTCTCAAATCCGACCAATAATTCCTGATATGAGCACCTTCAACCAAACAAACTATTCAGCTTTACACTGTGACTATAGCTTGTCTATAACTGTTTTTAGACTTTTGCGACTTTTACACATACTCATATTTTTTACTGTAAACGGGACTTATTTGCAATCATAACCTTTTTAATTGTATAGCTTAGAAGTCCATTTACAACAAAAAACATGAGTATATATTATTACTATACTTTTTCTAGTTATAACTACGTTACATTTATGATAAATACTAACCATCAATCCCTCCCAACAAATTGGCAAGGTTATTCTTGTCTATAGTCTGGAATGTAATGCCAACTACATGACAAACAAACTTTCTGATGGAATCATGGAAGCCACTGATGCGATTGCACAACTCTGGCATCTGGTGGACACGATTCCAGAACTGCGCAAAATCACACTGCTCTAAAATATCAGCTAGATATTTAATTTGTGAAATCGTCTCATTTTCAACCTGGAATAAGTAATCACAAATATAATATAAGGTTATTTCGAATGTTAATTTATAGATTAAAAACATTATTTATATACAGTCGAAATCGATTATAACGACATCGTTTACAACGACCGATCGGTTATTACAGCCAGATTGTAAGGTCCCACCCGAATCTCTAGTAAACTATTCAGTAAACATACCGCCTATAACAACATCGGATACAGCGACATATCGCTTACAACGACGTAACTTTATCGATATTAATCGACTATAACGACCCACCGCTTCTTGTCCTAGCAAAACAAAACAATACGAACGATTTTATATCTTATTGATAAGCATTGAAGGATATATTTAGGCGTATTATTACCTACGCACTTTCTCCCACCTCATCCAAACCTCTTCCCGGCCATTTGACATTGCATATTTTACACCAATTGTTTAGTGCGCTAAAACTGACTGGGCTAAACAAAACAGACTAAAATGACTGATTACTATAAGAACTAGTGTATTATAATTATTTCATAATAAATATTTTCTTTTCTGACATGTCATTTGACAACAAGTTCACATACTTAACCTATACCTATACTAGATAGATACCTATGATAATATAGCTACACAACTAATAACTACATGTATATTTAGGTATTGCTTATAACAACTATCGGACCATCAATGTCGCTATATCAGGTTTCAACTGTATTTACAATAAAAAAGTATGTTTATGTATTTTTATCAGTTTAGTACCCATAATACAAGCTCTGCTAAGTTTGGGACTAGATTATGTTGTGTGTAACATGTCAGAAATAAATTTAAAAAATTTGGAATATTAATATTTAAGGCAACAAATCAGCTTGTGTGTCATTAGAATTATCAACATCATGCTGAAGTGAGCTTAACTCTACTACCATTAATATAACATGTTATCTTTCCTAAAATCTGAACATTATAATTTCCATTGTTTTAAAGATTATATACTCCATAACATACCTAGAAAAGATACCTAGCTACATCAAGTTTCTTTAAAAAATGGGTTTTAGTTATAAGAAAGATTTGATACTTACTACTGACTCCAGCAAAAGACATTTGCATAAAGTAAAGTCCGTGTGAGGGAAATTTGTCAAAGCTTTCAGAAGTATCTGGCATGTAATATCTGCATTAAACTTTTCCGGATTAAACTGATAGAGTTTGAGCACCGCAAGGTTGGCTTCTAAATCGTAAGTGTTTTCCCTGGACTGCGTTTCCACATACCTCTCCAATGTTTGAAGATTAGCAGGATTATATCTATAACAGAATGTGACTGTATTAAAAATAGGGCTAATGTTGTTGTTAAACCACAATCTATTCATTCATACTTTTATGATAAACATTCCATCAGTACATTCGACATAACCTCATCTTAATACAATTTACTTTATGATAAACTACCTTTCAATGCTTTTTAATATCGTAGCGACAGTCTGCTTCATTGTTTCAGCCATCTTAAGCACTTTAAATTGATAAAACTGAACTGAAAGACTACTTTTTTCACTTAGCGTGGCATGAATAGAAAAGACAGACGGACAGAGATGACAAAACAATGACAGGCGTCAGACGTTAAATTGTCAATTGACAGCGGTTGAAACTACAGATTATACAAAAGAAAGATTCTACTTAACTTATCAGCAGTAACTTTTCTTTGAGAAAGATGGGCAATCTTACTCAAGAAAAGTTATTGATGGTCTGCTTATAAGTTGAGTAGAACTTTTGTGAAAAATTTTAATTTAATGATAATATTAAAGCTTTTATTAAAGTTCATCTAAAATAATTATTACATCTAAATATATACTTTACTTCCCTTGTTTTAATAAAAGTTATAAACGGACACACAAGGACGGCGAAAATCTGACGCCACGAACAATTTCAAATTTTCCATCAAAGTGATAGAAATTAGAGATGTGTAGCTCCTGGGTGAGTGATATAAAAGATATAATATATCACTCACACCGATAGAATGTGTCACTAACTCACACTAGCTCCGAATATATCAGTAACTCAGTTCTAGCTCACTAACTCACTAGCTCATTGTCTCATGAAGTCATGAATGATAATCTATCTACCGTTCACTTCACGCTAATTTTGTTGCGACGTATTGGGTTATCAAGGAAAAAGCGGCCAAGTGCGAGTCGGACTCGCCCATTAAGGGTTCCGTATCAGCAAGTAACATCATATAAAAGTTCTTGTAGTTCGTTGTAACTTTCATCGATGTTTTTATACTAGTGTATTGATTGGATGAAAGGTAAATTGCGTGTTACGATTTATGACGTATTAAAAAAAAACTACTCACTAGATCTCGTTCAAACCAATTTTCGTTGGTAGTTTGCATAGTAATGTAAAACATATATTTTTTTTAGTTTTATCACTCTCTTAGTTTAGAAGTTACAGGGGGGGGGGGACACACATTTTTCCACTTTGGAAGCGTCTCTCGCGCAAACTATTCAGTTTAGAAAAAAATGATATTAGAAACCTCAATATCATTTTTGAACACCTATCCATAGATACGTATAGTTTTAATGAAAAAATTTTTTTTGAGTTTCAGTTCCAAGTATGGGGACCCCCAAAATGTATTGTTTTTTTTTCTATTTTTATGTAAAAATCTTAATGCGGTTCACAGAATACATCGACTGACCAAATTTCAACGGTATAACTCTTATAGTTTCGGAAATAATTGGCTGTGACATACGGATGGACAGACAGACAGACAGACTTGACGAATATATAAGGGTTCCGTTTTTTGCCATTTGGCTACGGAACCCTAAAAATGCACATTATTTCTATAGAGGCAAAGCTTAACATAACTCATGTATTTTTAAAACAAAATTTATATTTGCCATTTTCTTACATAAAAAGGTAAATTAATTTAAGAACTTAATATTACGAATAATGGGATGATACATCAAATTAAAAAAAAAACTTAAAGTGTTTAGTTTTATGATAAGCTGCATGTTGTAAATTTTCAATGTTTATTCATAAAACAGTGTAAATAAACTTAATAAAATAAGTAAATAAAGAAGGGGGTAAATGAAGTAGGTATACCTGCCTACCTACCTTGTGATTATATGAAAATTATTGTACATAGAAATTGATTTTTAAATACGCCAACCTAATCGATCAAATTTTATACTTCGCGATATTTATTTTATTTCCAACTTAATTAAATCTGTCTTGGTTGATAGTCCTAAGCCTGCCAAGTATTCAGGAAAATCAATTTAATATTTATGTCTAATGTACAAACTAATAAAACTGAAAAAAAAAGATCTTCCGAGTACTTAACATAAGCTAATATAAGAATTAAAGAAATATTTGTGTGAGCGAGAGAGATTTAAAGTGACTGATATACTGAGCTAAATGATCTAGACGAAGAAATAAATCAATTTTTAAACCAATTAATTGAAATGGATCACTGATCTAGTGATCTAAATGAGTGATATATATCTTTAGAGCGAAATGATATATATCTATCTTTTCAGCTCAGTGACACATTTTGGGCATCACTAATAGAAATTTTGAAATTATTTTATGAATGTTACATCTGGAAAAATACATGGACATATATTATTTCATTTGTATATTACAGATTTTTACAGTTATTGTGAAAATGTGAAGCATTTAATTACAACAGATGAGTAAAGGGCATAGATTAGTATTCTATATCTATGATGAAGGTGACCTTATTAATTTTTCGACTCAACCTTTGGATAATTGTAATCATTTATCCTTGTGACAGCTATTTATAAGTTCAAACAAAGATTTAAAACTAATAAATGTACAACAAGATTATTCTTGTAGTAAAGGATCAAAAATATTTTACTATAATCTAAAACTGAAACGTAAAGCTACCACTGAAGTAGGATCTATGAAAGCTACCTCTATTGGCTACTTTGATTATAGAATATAATATATAATATATTCTATACTATACTCTATGGGTGCCCGCGGGCGTTTTTCAAAATTTTTCTCCGTTACGTACAGGATGTCCATTTATTTTCATAACAAAATTTTAAATAAACGATGAAATGTAGACATTGACAATGAACTAAGGTTTAAGAAAAACCATAATCAAACAATATTAAATGAGTATAATTTCTATTTAATGTATTATTATAGTGAGGGTTGCCAATACAGGGGTCTTGTACGTTACATTTTCATTCAAAGTAAATAATAACTCAATCATATCAAAGTTAATCAGCTTTATTTATAATTAATCAACAACATAAAAATCTTCTAAAATTTAATACAACTTTGTGATATCTTGCCTCTTAGTGCTGTTTAAAATATAAAATATGTCTTGTACGTAACTAAATGGCACTCTGGACTATCAAACTTTGTGAATAAATAACTATTCTGAAAGACTAACATTATAGGTGAGTTTTTTTAAATACAAAAAATAACAAAAAGACATATAATATATATTAACAAAAACATAACTCCCAAAGGTTTTTTCATAAAAAAATAAAAACTATAACAGCCAAAACAGGACAGTTACGTATGTGGACAACAGTCGTTACGTTTAGGAACTCTAAAGCTATGTTTACAATGAGCACAATTTGTAGTCATTTTAGAAACAATACAATATTATTCAACATTTCAAAAACGTCGTGATGTGACATATTATTTAAGTCACATCACTTACTGTACTTATTTCTATAAAATTAGTCACATATATTATATCATATCATAACATATCACAGACTGTTTTGATTTGAGCATTTTAAAAATATATTTTACAAAAAACTTAGGGGATTCAAGTCTATCTCAGTTTCATTTTCACATTAAGTAGGTAACAATACTTCTTTACTTACAAAAAAATCCAACAGATACAAAAAATACTAATAACTTTCTTTAACCTTTCACAAGTTTTTAATGTCCTTTGATATCTTTTATAATTTCGGTAATTCAATCTCTGTTTTTTCTTCAATTTTGTATTATCTTGCATCTCTGGCACTGTCACTGGAACAGCTGGCTTAGTATTATTTACTTTTTTATTTTCCCTTTTATTCCTTTTTTGTTATCTTCAAATTTTCCGTCTTTTTTCCTTTTCTTCCTTATTTAGTTCACTTACCTTGAGTTTATGTTCTTCAGTCTTTCGACTTCTTTCTTTTGTTGTATTTTTCTTCATTTTCTTTGTTTTTGTCCATATCGCCGTTGTTTTTGTCTCTCTCGGCACCAGTCAACGGCATAATTTACCTGAGTAGGAATAAATTAATTTGTAAGGAAGTGCCGAGGATGTGAGGAATGTTAGGGTTCACCCTCTTTATCGCTAGTCTAAATAGGATATTTATAACATAATAAGGAAACCTGCTCACCATGAGGTGACTAGATCCTATAAAGGTAATGAGTTTACCTCTCTGGGTGGATTATATTTTTAATTTATATTAAATTGCACAAGACAGTATGAACGCATCTTTACGAGTCCAGTACGTAACGTTTTTAGTCCACATAGTACATCACGTCACGTCCTGGACGTTACGTATAACGCGGATTTGTCATCATATGTTTTTTTGGTATAAAAAAAGTTGATTATAGTAGTTTACTAGTACACATTCATTATCTACAACATATTTACTTATAATTTAACACGAGTAGTATATAAAATTTGTGGGTCTTACCTTTCAAAATCAATGTTCGTACCGGACAAACAAAACAGACCCGTCACGCACGTCACGGACCGCAAGTGTTGACGATTGAATTTCTTCAGTTTTAATTCAAAGGAAAAGAACTAATGAATGATAAAAACATTGTCAATATGGCATTGCTTAAAAATAGTTAGAGCCAAATACAATGTTATTGTTATTCTTTATAAAATCATACCGTTACGTAACCGGACTGTCCGCTGTGGCCAGTTTTTTAAATCCGATAATTTCAGTATTTAAATTAGAAAAATATACTACAACCTTATTATATTTTATTTAAAAACAAATAAAATGAGTTATTTCATTCGAGTAATACTATAGATATCCAAATATAGCTTATATATTCTCCAAAATACGTAATCAAAATCCAGGATATGATGAAGGACACATAAAAAAGTAGGATAATATTTGGTATTTTATTAAATATTAAAATATGTTTTCCGCTTATGTCTTATGTTTATCTTTTTTTTCACAGTAAGTTAAACATTTTACCCTAACATAAAATAATTTGATACTCACTTCCTACATTTTTGCCTTATAATCAATGGTCAAACTCGTAGGACATAGCAAAATAGTCCTGAGCAAAATTTTGAAAAACGCCCCCGCACACACACAATAATATTGTGACAATAATATTGTGACACACGGCCCCGCACACACGCAATATTATCGGCAATACGTACTTTATTGCCAATATTATTGTGTGTGTGCGGGCACCCTATAATCTAAGCTGGCAACTGCTGCTGCTAACGTCAAACATTTTGTTTGACACTGACAATCCGTGTTTTGGATTTTGTGTGAACTGGAGAATCTGGAGATATTTAAATTATTATTGGTCTTGTTTACGACATAGCAGTGTTTAATGAGTTATAGCTATCGAAGATTAGTAATTAAAATAATTCACTGTTATAAATAAAGACGATTTTGTATACCCTAAGATTGGCAATCACATAATTTAAGTGACAAAACAAATCTCGTAAAATGGATCAGATGCTGCCAAGTCCTTACAACATACCTGGAATAGGTACACCTTTACATCAACCTGAAGAGGACCAACAGATATTGCCAAATGCTATGCAACAGCAGCATCAGCAGCAACAACAACAACAACATTCCTTGGCTACGATGTCTTCTCCACTAGTTGGCTTCGGACTAGGCACTCCACAACGTTCGGTTCATGCCTATGCTCCTGCCCCCAGCTATGCTACTCCTCAACAGATGATGCAACCGCAAACCCCAGTAAGTGTTTTACAGCTGTGTTTTATTCAACAAAGTAAAAAATTGTGGTACTTTGTAATTTTACAAATTCAAATAAACCGTAAATATTGTAAATATCATACATATAGACAACTACATTAAATATGTACATCTATATTGTTAACCACTTTGTGGTTCTGTATACCTAGGATTACTGTACACCTGGAGTTAGGTATCATCTCTCTCGCTTTTTAATATATAATTAATACAATTGAAAAATTACAACTTTAATATATAATTAATACTTACAACTTCAAGGCCTGCAATAAAAAGCAGCAGTGGTACAAATTTTCCTAATAAGAATTTTAGAATAGGTGTAGTAAAAAGAAATCTATTATTGTTCCAATAAAATATGGCTTTAGTTATGTATCTTGCATTGTATGAGTCCAACCAGGTTCCACTAAATGGGGTGACAGATAAAATTTCTCATAAAAAGCTTTTCTGATGGTTTTGTGTTTTGTTGAGTCAGTTTAAGCCTTCAATATATTTACTACACCTTTTCTAAAATTCTTATATGAAAATTTATATCACTAGTTATTTACTTATTTTGATATCTGACTGCCTCATTGGTCTAGTGGTTAGCATATGCCACTGCTGATCAAGAGGTCACGGGTTCGATTACTGGGTCGGACCAAATGTTTGTGTCATCTGCAAATATTTGTTTCGGAGTTTGGGTGTGTTCTATGTATGATATGTGTGTATTTACAAAAAAAAAGGATGTTTATGTATTTATATCAGTTGTCTAGTTACCCATAATACAAGCTCTGCTTAGTTTGGGGACTAGATGGCGTTGCGTGTAAAATGTCCGAAATATTTATTAATATTATTTATTATATCATTTTCTTGATATAATTAACTAGCACAGTTTTCAAAAAAGCACTGAAGTGAATGCCCACATGAATATGTACCCTAATTAATTATGCATACAGGCAAGTACAGTCATAGTTATTACTTCCACACATGCACTAAGCACATCATTCCTTACTTACGCACATGCACTTAGCACATCATTCCTGACCATTGCCCACTTTGCGAGGGGTACTCCCTCTTTAGGGCTGTCCATCCAACTGTCCCCAGTTACAGCAATACTATCACACATTGGCTAACTGTGTTTTTGTACCATAAGTCACCTGTAAGTTATGCTACTGAAACTTAGTCATTTGTTTGTGAGCTTACAATGCAAAACACAAGCTATTTGATTATTTAATTTAGTATTAGAATATTACATTCTTTAATAAACAAAAACTAGTAGAATAATAATATATTTTTCCTATTCCATAAAAGAAGTGTTGCTATGCCAAAAAAGAATACCTTCATTACATATTCGTGTACATACAAGGGTGTTTCGAAAAGTACTTGGACTACAAAAGAAAAGTTTGTTGATTTACTTCCCAACATAGTCTCCTTTTATCTCGATACATTCGACCCAGCAATGCTCGCAACTTCTTTAACTCTGTAGGCTCAGTAGGCATCCGAGGCTGCGATGACCTCCTCATTCGACTGAAGAAGTTTGGAAATAAAAAGAAGTTGCACAGGGGCCAAATCTGGTGAATACGGTGGGTGGGGTAGTTCGTAGCCCAATTCGACCAGTTTGGCAGTGGCGAGAGCGGAGGTGTAAGCCGTTGCGTTATCATGGTGGAAGAGCCCTTTTTTCTTCGCCAAGTGGGGCCGTTCTTTCTTCAATTTGTTGTCGAATCGACCCATTAGTACAGCCCTGTGACCGTTTTGCCCTTCTCCAAGAAATTGATGTGGATCACACTTTTTAATCCCAGAAAACGGTGGCCATCACCTTTCCGGCCGATAAGACAGTCTTCGCCTGCTTTGGAGCACGTTCGCCGGGTGAAGTCCACTGTTTCCACTGTTCCTTGATCACTGGTATGTACCAGTGCATCCATGGTTCGTCGACTGTCACAAAACGACGCAGAAACTCTTTCGGATTACACTTAAACAGCGTCAATAACTGCTCTGAAGTGGTCTCACGATTGCAATTGTTGTCCGGAGTGAGCAAATTTTTTTATGCACAAAATTTCATGCAGGATATGACCCATGCAATCTTTAATCGAGATCGTGGATTTTTGTCACTTTATCTTCTGTGGTAGGCGTTCTTGGGGCAGTTGGACGTGGCTCATCAAAAACCGACGTACGGTTTTTTGACGGTGGCTATCGAAGGAGAAGAGTCACCGTACACAATATCCAAACGCTATTTGGTTTCACTGCCCGATTTTCCTTTCAAAAACAAGAATCGAATCATCGAATTACAATTTTTCTAAAAAACGCGGAAACTCCCGCTTGCACACGCGGTCAAATCAAATGTACTACACGATATTAAATTGCTCTTGCTATTCTGGCACCATCAGGCGGTGAGGCTAACTACTTATCGGAACACACTCGTATCATTTTGGAACTCACACTGTTTAAATTTATATTTCTGGTCAATTCATTTATTTTGGTTATTAATGCTAACATTTATAAATGATTCTAGCAAAACTTGATGTCGCCAATGATTACGAGTGGAAGCCTCGGTAGCCAGCAGATGCTCAGCCAAGCTAGTCCGGCACCATTAACTCCTATGACTCCACACTCCGCTGACCCTGGTATTCTACCACAGTTGCAGTAAGTGTAATTTTGTGTGTAACCATGACTAAAATGCCCATTGAAATAAATTTCTAAACCTGCCTTTGCCACCTAATAATGTTGATGTCATAATTACCAACAGTGAAATTACTGCAGAATTGGTCTAGTGGTTTAAGCGTTCGCCACGCCTTTGTCTACTGCGCCAAGTGTTGTGGGTTCAAATCCCGCATGGAATAACACTTTGTGTGATCCACAAATTGTTGTCCTGTGTCTGGGTGTTAATTGTGTCCGTTTCATGTATGTTTGTCAAGACCCCTGCGACACAGGATGTATATTCCTAATGAGGAAGATGTCTTTTAAAAATTATTATTATTATTTATTTTTCAATATTTTTTAGGAATATCGTATCTACAGTAAATCTTAATTGTAAATTGGATTTAAAAAAAATTGCGCTACATGCCAGAAATGCGGAATATAACCCAAAGAGATTTGCTGCCGTTATAATGAGAATACGAGAACCTCGGACAACTGCTCTCATATTCTCCTCAGGAAAAATGGTGTGCACTGGAGCTAAGAGTGAAGAAGACTCCCGGTTGGCAGCAAGAAAATATGCCAGAATTATTCAGAAACTAGGATTTACAGTAATTATTCATTTTAGTCATTTCACAGATATCATTGTTGTTGTCATTAAATAATGATACAGCTCATCAAGTTGTAAGCCAATAACTCATTAACTTCAATGTCCAACAAGTAGTACATACTTAAGCTCTCTCATATTAGTAGCTTTTTAACAAGCATATATGATGACATGACTATCTCGGTAGCGCAGTTGTAGCACATGCGGCTGTTGTGCTTGAGATCAGGTTCGATTCCCAGGTTGGTCCAAATGTTTTTACATTTTGCAAACATTTGTTACAGAGTTTTGTTTTCTTCTATGTATAATATTAATGTATTTTCAATAATATAAATAATAGTACGAGCTCTGCTTAGTTTGGGACCAGGTGACTTTGTGTGTCAGATGTCCTAAATATTTATTTAAATACATTTATATGTCATCGTAAAATTATAAATACGCGCGAGATTGTAAACAGTCGAAAACTTGTGAACCGTAATATATATATATATTTTTTTATTATTAATGTGTGAAAAATCATCATGGACCGTCACCCCACCGGGGGTTACGGCGGGGTGGTGTGTCGGACTTGAACCGACTAAAAAACACACAGTGTGCCCTCTCCGCGCTTCTCCGTTTAGGAGTAGGAGAAGTCCAGGGTGGGATCTCCTTCTGAACTTTTCCAGCGCCTGCCCGCTCCTGATACGGGCACCGTCTCTGTTTGACGACCCTCTCTTAGGCGGCGTCCGGCACACACCGACGCCGCCCCCTCGCGGAATATAAAATAAACCTAACCCAACTCTATAAACACATAACGGCTTTTTGTAAGACCGACCAATCAGTTCGGTTCTCAATCTCACGATAGTTCACAATCTAACGAGATACATTTTAATAATATATTATTCAGATAACAATTTATTTACCTACAATTTTACGGTGACATATATATTTATTACCATAAATGTAAATTATTTTGGAGGCTACTTTATTTTCACATCTATTTGATTGTCTCTGACCACGATTGCGTGAGATAATCAATATTCTTTTAATCTATGACATCTATGTATTGGTTACTTAATAATATTTAATAACACATATTTTCTTTAAACTTTTTTCAGGCAAAGTTTTTAGACTTTAAGATACAAAATATGGTTGGAAGCTGTGATGTAAAATTCCCAATTCGACTTGAAGGCCTAGTACTCACACATGGACAGTTTAGTTCTTATGAACCTGAATTATTTCCTGGGCTTATATACAGAATGGTGAAGCCTAGAATAGTATTATTAATCTTTGTCTCAGGTAAAGTTGTATTGACCGGTGCCAAAGTAAGAGAAGAAATCTATGAGGCATTTGATAATATCTATCCAATATTGAAAAGCTTCAAGAAGCAGTAGTGTTGTTTGTAATTTTAAAATAGTTACAAGGTATAATAAAGATTATTTTTATAAATGAATTATTATCTCACTGAATTCAATTCAATGAATTTTGTCTATACATTGTATATTATAAAATTAATTGAAGCCAAATCGGTTTATCTCTCCAAAAGCGTCACTTCTACTGACTTGTTGACTTCGTTGTTTGTCTAGTGGTTAGCGTATGCGGCTGCTGATCTAGAGGTCTCGGGTTCGATTCCTGGGTTGGTCCAAATGTTTGTTTCCGATCCGATCCGATTTGTTTTGAAGTCTGGGTATTTTCTATGTATAATTATTTATTTACACAAAAAAAAAAATATGTATTTATATCAGTTGTCTAGTACCCATTACCGTCTTTATTAAAAGGGCCCACGGCCCACCATCGTCAGGGGTCCCCCAACGAACCGACAATTTGTTTTTCTCACACATATATCTCGAAAAGTATTGTTAGACATATTACGTTTTTTTTTCACAAAAAAATTACAGTTCAATACGAAATTATAATGAATATTTATGATTAATATTTTTTTTGGACAACAATTTGATCATTTGAGGCCCCCAAACTCTTGTGTGCCCCCCGTCACAATTAAAGACAGCCTTGCTAAAACCCATGATACAAGCTCCGCTTAATTTGGGATTAGATGACGTTCCAAAAGTTTTGTGAATCTATTTTAATATTTTCAGTAACAGCATCTCTAACAAACCAACAAATATTAAGACAAACAAAACTCGAATTCGAAACAGTTCAAATTATCTAAATGACACATCATCATTACTATATAAGCCTTATATGCAGGATAGAATTATCAGCAATTTGTATGACCTGTAGGTATATGACTTGCTTTGTAATACTATTTGTATTGGTAAAGATATCGAAAAAATTTAATAGGTAACTCGCAAACGGATACTTATATCGAAAAATGGTTTTAGCAACCTCACAATATTTTTAAAAGATCTATCTTATGATACCTCACACGATGGGGTAGACGCAAGAAAAAAATCATCCCCTCTTTACGTGTAGGGGAGGTACCCCAAATAATTTTATATTTCATAATTTTATTGTAGCACTTTGTCGACGTAATTACAACGAAGTGCTACAATAAAATTATGAAAATCATTTTTATTATCCCTCCCTTTGTCTGAGCGCACGTTGATTCGTCGGGCGTGGTTGCCTTACGAACATACTTATTAATTATTATTATATTATTTGGAACCCTAAAAAGTTCAACAATAGTCTTTCTCTAAAACTTCGATGACGAGTAGTACTTTGACTGTGGAGTTTTGCTAGCAGTCGCTTCACGTAGAAGTAGCAAAAAAATGGTTCAGCCGTTATCTCAGGATATTCGAAGCTGATCCTAACCTAATTTTTAAAAATGGCTACTAGGAAAAATGTGAAGACTTCCACAAATGTATTTCTATCATAACATATTTCGCAGCGAAAACATACAACAGCACCTATACAAGATACACGGAACTACGGAGTAACAACTAGCGCATGCTGTCCACAAAAACACCAATTCGAGCTAAGGTCGAATTATATAAGACATATCATATCTCACCTAACCTTCTCGGGGCCGGCCTGGTAAACTTGACAGCAGCGACAGTGCGCAAGCGGCAATAAGCCGCCAAAACAGGTACCTACGCATGATGGTCGACGCGCTCAGGTACCTAAAGAACGCCGCTATCTACCGGGACTTCAAGTGGGAACCGGTAGATGATTTCAGCCGACACTTGACCACGGCCATGTTTGAACAAGCAGATCGCTCAACACTGCCGCGCCTCACTGGCATCGCTCTACTGCAGCCCGAGGGTCAACCGGTGGTTTGAGCCTCGAGTCTGGCTTTTACAATGACCGGCTCATTGAAATGAGCTGTGAAGTACTACTTCAAGGAGTTTCCCCGCCCCTACAAGGGCGATCCATCCACGACGGAGTAACAACCATTCCTGAATTGCGATGTAGAAATTCTCGTGTCGATTAGTAATTATTAGTTTCAAATCATTTCATTTCAACTGCCCTACAAAAATCTTTGGACCGCAGCCCTCCAGGCATAATCACTTCGCCCTCGAGAATCCTCCCTTTGTGTTGGAAGGACATAACACCCTTTCCTACAGACACTCAATAACAATTGATATTGCCCTTTTTAAAACTACAACACTTGCTTTTATGGGTTTTATGCTTTTTAGTAGATATGTCAAATATAAAAAAATACATATAATTATGTTTACAAACTGCCTCGTTGGTCTAGTGGTTGGCGTATGCGACTATTAATCAAGAGGTCTCGGGTTCAAATCCCGGGTCGAAAAAGTGTTTTTGGGTTTTTCTTAGGAAATTCCTAATAGCAGCCCGGAGTTTGGAAGTTTGGCGGTGATTCACGTCCGTGCCTCGGAGAGCACGTAAAGCCGTCGGTCCCGGTTGTCATGAACATCTTTGGCAATCGTTATTGGGAAGTCAGTGCCCTCAAATATACTGAAAACGAGTTCAATCTTCGAATTTCAGTTCTCCCTTAGGGTTGCGGAGGTCCGATGCCAGTCGCTCCGTGGAAAAACTGAAATTCAGGTAAAACCGGTAGAACTAGTAGCCGACCCCAAATAAACTTGGGAATAAGGCTCGGAAGACATATATGTTTACACATTATTCCATTGACGCATATAAATTCATGTCATCACTTTATCAGTGATAAATGGTACACGGAAATTCAATGAACTCTCAATATAATCCGTTTTCTACGGAGTTTTTCTTCTTACTAGGGTTTCATGAATAAGTTAAAGAGGGGATCCCTGTTAACCCCGTCATACTTGGTCGTTTGAACTATAGACTAGGTATACAAAAGGGAATCGCATTTGTCCGGATTCCGTTGCACCCTCATTTCGACTCTGTTAATGCTAGGACGCAGCAAAAGGTTATCTTGCTTGAAAATCGTATATTATTGCATTTATTTATAATAGCTGCCGAAATGACGGCGGTCACCGTCCTCACTGTCATTGCGGACAATGCATCACGGCGACCCACAGTATGGCAGCCTTGTCACACAGGTCGTGGCGGAGCAGCAAGGGGCATCGAGGTGTACACCTCACACCAAGCGGTGATCGGAGGATCCCAGAGAAGCGAGAACAGATGTACTGTACTGAGCGAGCACAGATATCGAACTTCCGCTCAACGAAAAGACATACACCAGCCTTCGCGAGAAACCTTCTCAAGCTGGCATCTATGGTAGTGGACAAATGTTGTGTGGGCAGTCTCTGATAGAAAAAGCATAGCCGCACCGTATCAAAGTGCTGGTGGACTGCGTTGAGGTTTGCATGGAGTCTACGAATGTTGTGTTGTGCTGCTATGGTTTGATTCAGTGAAGGAGAGGGGAGGGTCCTAAAAGGCATGATAGTCATCGCGGCAGTGTGTAATTGAGACTCGGGATGCTCTGTCGTCTTGTAACGATGAGGCAAGACGGTGACCGAACCGTTAGACGGAAGGACCCCCGTACCCACCCGGAAGTGGTGGACGGATCCCTCCGTCCGGCCACCAACCGGCACGACGAGACACTTTACTCATGAGTAGTATCGAAAAAAAGTATCGTACTCATAAAAGTACTAGTATGGAGTCCATCACCACCCATCGGTGGTTATGGACTCCACGAGTCGCTGAAGCGTTTTTAGATGTCCCGACTGCCGAGATGGGCCGCACGGGGTTTGCGTTCCCAGCTTATAAGAAAGGTAAAATATAAGTGAGTGATTTCTTAGATTTAATCGAGACGATACCTGTCGAAAAGTACCCATTGAATAAATGTATCATAAATTATCGGGTACAAAAGTATCGACTTCGAAAGAAAGATCGTGGAGTATCGATACTTTTTGCTATGTAAATTATATTTTTTTCAGTTTAACCTTTTGAACGCCAGAGCAAAAACTCATAAACTTGCCCTCAACGCCAGACCACAAATTTAGCGCAAATACCTACGAAAAAAATAAGCATTCCAAAACTTTATCGATAACATGAATTGTATTTTTATTTTCGTCTACAATTTCAAAATATATGTCCTTATAACACTGAATTTATTTCAACATTACACTTCTTCATACTCTAGTAATAGTTATACACTATTTACAGAGTTGTTTAATACCGTAATAACAGAATTGAGACGACAATTTAATTAAATTTATATAATAACTATAGGTACAACACTATTCTTGATCTGTTGTCTTGATATTGTGACCCTGGCGTGGACGGTACGTCATTTTTATGAATATTGCGCTTCTCAAATAAGGATGTAGCAACGTACTATCTCGCTTATCGAGTATAATATTAACTAATAATAATTAAAACACGTATTTTAAATTAGATTTCTATAATTCCGTTGAAGGAGATATTTAAAAAAATACACGATTCAAATAGGTTAAGTGTTGTGTTGCGCCGATATATATAATCAACTATATAAAAATATAAAAAATTAACAAAATGTAAAACAGTATGTACGTTTATAGCCTTTAAATACTAGCTTCTATAAACCTGGCATAAAAAGTAACAAGTAGAATTTTGAAAAAAAAGCTAAGCAACTTGTGATGGACATTTTAAAACTTTTATTTATTTCATTTAAACCTCAGTAGTGTACGAAGCATTTTTTAGGGCACTGCTTATATTTTGTATCAATAACTAAGAGTCCTCTTTCTTCTTTACAAAATAATTGTCTACTTTAATTATCATTTCACGAGCACGGCTGTTAATTATTTTCTTACTTATTATAACAGAATAAGTATAATAACAAAACTTAACAACAAAAATAAAACAGGCTAACGAAATTTTAATATAAACTTACGATATCACCTAACGTGCCCTACATCACTA
Organism: Phragmatobia fuliginosa; assembly: GCA_932526445.1. Classification (NCBI taxonomy): domain Eukaryota; kingdom Metazoa; phylum Arthropoda; class Insecta; order Lepidoptera; family Erebidae; genus Phragmatobia; species Phragmatobia fuliginosa. The sequence continues at coordinate 3,483,344 of OW052064.1, read as the reverse complement.
GTGGTCACATATTTGTGACTCTGGCGTGTGAGGACATTCTTTTTTAAGAGTTTATTTCTTTCTTTTTAGAGTAAAATTTCTTAATATCTTAAAGCAATTTAAATAGTTTTATGGATATAGATAAGAGTTAGAGCTTCTTCTTAAGATACTTATATAAATTTAAAGGCATAAAAGTAATGTTTAAAGGCTTTATTTCGTATTTCGGTGTACCGCTTTTTTTGACACATATGTGTGACGTTGGCGTACAGGGACAGTTTTCGCTTGTCACATATATGTGACCCTGGCGATCAAAAGGTTAAATTACTCATAATAATATTATTTTGTTTATTTAGTTTCAGTCAATCCGTACCTGTAGTACCTTGGAACTGCAAGCAAGATTCTATCTGCAAGGATTTGAAGTTCCTCCAGCTGTTACACAATCTTGGATTCCACATGCCCGTCAACTAGGGCAAAGTTTTTATTCAAAAACCTAATTTCTAGACTGCAATTTCATTGTACGATGTAGCTGGTAAAATATTACCGATCGACAAAGGTAAGCGTCCACACTAAATTAGTTTTAAACAGCTGTGTGTTTATTACGGTAAACAGAAATCTAATATTAACCTTAATTCGTTCCTATGTGGTGTGGATTAACGGTTATTCGCTGTATAGTATAAGTTTGTATTATTGGGATTTTCAATGAATAAATAAAATATTATAAGTTAGTATATAGATTCTAATCACTTTTTAATTGTTGCAAAAAAATTTTAGTTCTCTTTTTAAGACATATCGAACAGCAGCATTACAAACGCGAAACAACGCGACAGTTTGTTGCTGTCAACTCATTGCACAAAAGATATCACCATGACGGAGGCTTCAGACAATTTCTATCAAGTCCACAAACAGAAACACCTCGCTACCATGGTGAATTACACGCCAAACCAATTTTCGTTTTAAAGTTTGCATGGTAATGTACGTATTTTATTTAGTTTTTTAGTTACACACATTTTACCTCTTTGGAAGTGTCTCTCGCGCAAACTATTGAGTTTTGAAAAAAATGATACTTAATAGAAACCTCAATATCATTTTCCTAAGACCCATCCACAGATTGTAAAGTATTCCCACACGTATGGGTTTGAGGAAAAAAAAGTTTTTGAGTTTCTGTTATAATATAAGTATGGAGAACCCCCAAAATTTATTGTTTTTTTTATAATTTTGTGTGAAAATATTAATGTGGTTCACAGAATACATTTACTTACCAAGTTTCAACAGTATAGTTCTTATAATAATATTTAAATTATAAAATGAGCCAAGAACGTACATCGATAAAACCTAATAAAATTAAAATCTTCTGGGCAGCTCTAAAACCACCATGTTTAGCGCGCAAATGACGTCACAGTGGCCCGCATTTTTTGTTACCCCCCCCCACCCCAGCCTGTGAATTTGAGATATTTAATAAAAGAAAAACACCAATCGACGTATCTTAAATAGCACTTTCCAAAATTATTTGTTATTGAAATAGCACCCTCTTAGTTTACGAGTAAAAAATTAATAAAGTTACAACATGCTACACCGTCTATATCACTTGAAATACTTCAAATTTCGTACTTTTTGCAGAGTGAAATAATTGCACCCTACTCGAAACTTATTGCACCATCATTAGAATTTCATAAAAAGCAATAGTTATTGCAACAAACAAATAAAACGTAATCAGTCAAACCCCCCCCCCCCACCCCAGCCTGTGAATTTGAGATATGTAATAAAAAAAAATACCAATCGACGTATCTTAAATAGCACTTTTCAAAATTATTTGTTATTAAAATAGCACCCTCTTAGTTTACGAGTAAAAAATTACTAAAGTTACTACATGCTACACCGTCTATATCACTTGAAATACTTCAAATTTCGTACTTTTTGCAGAGTGAAATAATTGCACCCTACTCGAAACTAATTGCACCATCATTAGAATTTCATAAAATCCAATAGTTATTGCAACAATTAAATAAAACGTTATCAGTCAATTGCCGAAGGCGCGTGGTACGTTTGCGCATGCGCAGGCTATACATCTAGAGTCGTACTAGTGCAAAAACTACCGTCATCTACTAGGCAAGTAAGAATTACATTTAAAATGATTTATTATGAAAATTGAAAGCCTATATTTATTCTAAAGAAATTTATTTTGTTCTAATTTAACGAACATTCTAAATTCATTATGTATTTAAGATTTTACACGACTTTTTACTTTATTAATTTACACGACAGTGTAAATAAGCAGACAATTATTTTCAATATTATTCTATAAAAAAAACTTTCACTAAGAGGTAAACATATCAGTACATTTTTTGCTCTTATCTGCGTCTCTGTACAAGATGCAAAGAGACTTTTTAGCTATCTAAACAAATTGTTTTTTTGGAGCATCATCATTCACAGCAGAAAAGAAAGCGCAGATAAGGTTAGGGTCGGGATCATGCTTCGAACCTTCGAAAATAAAAACTCTAGATGTATGGCCTGCGCATGCGCAATCGTCCCACGCCCCTTTGGCAATGGGGATTGTCTAAAAATTGTCAACCTTGTTTTATACCCCTGATTTCGAAAATATAGAGGAATATAAGAAACTAACTTGAATATTTTTGTAATTTTTTCAGTGATACCTTCAAAATTATTTTTTAATTTTTTTAATCATCGTCCACGATTACTTCATCATTGGCAGAAAAGTGTGTGTCCTTTGCCTTACTTTATGACACAAAAAAAGTAATTGTCAAAAAAAGATTTCACCGGTTGACATCTTCTCTTTTTGATAGATAACCTCTTCATAGTTATTTATTTTCATAGGTTTGAGGTTTCTTACTGCAGTTAGTGCAGTGTTTCATACTTTCATAGTCGTCTAATCTTATCTTGCACGTTGCATTCTCATACTTTAATCTTTTTCATAAATTAAACTACTTATCATTCACTAGACTAAAACTTTTTTAAAAGCGATGTAATGATAAGATTTTAAAATATTTGGCATAATTTAGCAGAAATTAGAGGAGCAAAATTCTTAATGTAAGTTTTGCAGTTTATACTGTTTACCTACTAACTTTTATAGAAAATGACTATACAAACAATGATATATCTAAGAATAAGTGTCACGTACATGCTATGTATATTATCTTTGTCTTTTTAAAAGAACAATATGAAATTTCCTAAAAAAATATTCTTACCTACTTGTTTTAGTTCATCACGAGATTCTTATGTAAATACCGCTGCGGGTTACGTTAAAGTGAGTCGAACTGGCAACGAATGTATAGTCATTGCAAAAGTAGTACCTGAACACAGAATAAGCAGCAAATTGTATGCAGTCACATGTAAAATTGATGAAGACAAGGATACCATTATTGATGCAACCTGTGAAGATTACAATAACAATAAGACAGCATGCCAATTCTCGTGATCAATGGTGTCTCGTCACAATTAAGTTGTGATTCTCACAAGTGACATAAATGTGTATTCGTATTTTCGTACTAACATTTTAAACATCTAATATTCACCAAAATGTGTTTATATTGTAATGAATCAGTATTTACTAGACCTATAAATAATAGATTGAAACAGTAATAGTTCAGAGACTGAGAGTTGATTGATCAAAGTTCTATTATGAGCCTTAATATCATCCATTTAAAATTTGTATTGAACAGTATTTTGAAGCAATCCCTTCTATTTCTATTTTGGCTAGAGAACAATTCTGAACCTTCTACGACCACAGTTGAATGTTATTAGAACAAACCTACTCTTGCCAGTGCTAGTACTGAACATGTTTCTAGTAAAGAAATATTTCCTAAGGCCAAAGTTCCAAAATTGGCTCCAAAAAGTAGTACCATCTTAAGCGACTTTAAATAAGAGTGTCGTAGAAGAAATCTTAGCAATGAGCTCATTTTTAAGTTTGATGATTTTTATAAATCAAACTAAGAATATATTTGATATTATATTGGCATTCATATGTGACGAAGCTATACATGAATATGCAAATTTTCAAACATATTTGAAGAAAATTATTAATAATAATGTTAATAGAGAAATAAATTTAAAAACTAGACCAAGCCGAGAGTAATACTGGCATAATATAGGGCAAGGCAGACTAACAGCTTCAAAATTACATGAAACTGCTCATTGCAAAACAGATGGTGCTTTAGAATAACAAATCTTAGGAGGATAAAAGGTGCCTGCGACAAAGGCTATAAAACGTGGGAAGAAATTGGAGGGCAGGGTACTCCAAGCTATCTAAGAGAAACTAAATCTAAAAATAGAAGTCAGGATTTTGTCTCATTAATGGCATTTTAGGAGCATCACCGGATGTAGTTGGTGAAGATTTTGTGGTTGAAATAAAATGCCCAGCCTCTGAAAAAGCTGTCTATACATATATTATGGATTATACTATAGCTGAAAAATTTAAAGCACAAATAATGTGCCAAATGATGGCCTGTAAAAATAATAAGGGATTGTTCTGTGTTGCGGACCCATTATTTGAAACAACAAAAAATATACATGTGATTTGGGTAGATTATGATGAAGGTTATATAACAAATATAGTGAGTAGTGCAATACTCTTTTGGAATACATATATCGCACACCCAGTAATATATCGACACATCTAAGTTTTTCATATTTTACAAAAACTAGGATTTAAGATTTTATATATAAATGTTTGAAATTAATTTATGGGTTCATATAAACTATTTTTTATAGTTACTAAGGGTTTGGTAACTAGTATAGATGTTAATAGTATTGTTAAGGGATGAAAATTTCCACTTCAGGTGTTCAGTATTTACCATATAACGATCATAGGTGTTCAGTATTTACCATATAACGATCAAGTGGAAGTCAAGCATTTGTGTCGGTGTCACTTTGACAACTTCCAAAAAATGTTATTAAGCACCCAGAAACTTGAAAACTCCTGTGTGAAAGTCAAGATATAAAACGACTAGTTGATGAAAAATGAACTTTTCAATCACAATAAAAAAAATATATAAAAATATGAAATAGAAATGTAATAGAAACATTATTTACTCAATTTTTATTTTGTTATTTTATTCATATCATCAAACTAAATCATTTAATAATTTTTAATGGAAATTTTACTTAATCGATCCTATTTTACTTAAAATCTAAGTAACGTAGGATAGATGTAAAATCTAGATTTACATTAAACAAAAAAAAATTTGCCCTTACTGTATTAAATACAGTAGGGTTCTATAATAGTTTACATAATGATAATAAAATTAAAGACTATTATAGAATCCTTCATAATAGCCGGGCACTATGTTAGACTGAAGTAATTGTATATAAGGTCTCCTTTTTTTGCTAAGCCCCGCACAACTGACCAATGAGCCGTTATTTTACGCGGGTACAGGGGGAAACGGCAATAATGGTATAATGACACTAACGACCTCTCTCGAAGAATAGGGAAACTAGCGTTGTGCCTGTTTACCACTTTGTGGACTATGCGCTTTTAAAACCGTATGCCTTAGAAACTCAATTTCGTATTTTTTGCAGATGTGCCAATATATTACTAGATGTGCGATATATTCCCAAAATTAGTGGCAAGTGCTAAAAAATAATAAAAGATTGATAAATTTTAATAACTTTTTATTATTTCTCCCTGTAAATTAATTAAGCCACAAGCTATCAAAACAATCTCGTCTAAGTAGGGTACATATTGGTACTGGACAACTGAGTGTGATTTCAATAGTGCATACTCTTTTACACATCGAATTACCCTCTCAATATGGACTCTTAAGCTTGCTATAATTTTACTTTGCTGTGCCTCAGAGATAGTTTGCTTGGTGCCTGAATAGACACTTGGTGGTCTCGAGTTTTATGTTGTGACTTTAGTATGTAATGATACTATTTCTTTAAATCCTCTGTCAGCTAATATATACTAATTTTAATATATAATAGAGCTAATAAATTACTTTTATACTACACCTGATCGGAACAGTAGTCAATATTCCCTGAAAATGAAAAGAGAAAGTTAGTCTTTTCCTTGACCTGAATAAGCGGGAGGAAAAAATGTATGAAAATCCATTTCTAACGTGTTTTAGCGGGAGAGAAAGTTGTATGAATTTTCATTTCTCATGTGTTGTGTGTCAAGGAGATTTCATATTATTTAAATATGGAATCGCCGTGCCACTGACATCCTTTTGTGAAGAATAAAAAAAAACAAAAGAAGCGTGAAATATTTGTCAAATTCTAAGCTAAATTGTGTCTTACATGGTGTCTTACGTTTTGATTTTATTTTAAAAATACTTTAAATGTTCCTCACAGGTGTAGTATAAAGCACTGTGTAGCACTCGGGTGAAAGTCCCATTCCTACCTCGGGAGTATTGTGGCCCTAGGCTGCGCCTTCGGGCCACAAACTGCTCCCTCGCGAGTAATCGGTCCCTTTCAAACAACAGTGCCTCATTTTTCGAATTTGTTTTATTGTAAAAGATAACATGTCAATTGTTACATACTTATCATGGTTAGTATTGGTTATTTATGTTATGTTATATGCCTTCCTAATATATAATAGTCAGTTATTGTATGTTAATAAACCAATACCTATCATTTCTACATTTTTTGAATTTATGAAATAAATAAATTACTTAAAAACACCAAGTTCTTTTCATTTTTTTTCTTTTACCAATCAAATACTGATATTACCCACTGTTATCTAAACATACTTTTACTGTGGGCCTATTTGCCATTCCCCTTTAATTTGAATGTGTAATTAATCCTACTGTTGAAATAAAAATGTCTAGTTCTGCAATTTTAATATGGCTATTGATATTATTTATAAAATATTACATACCTACTATTGTCTGTAAATTAACGGAGTTCTCTAAAACAATTTTTAATATATTACATATTGTCGGATTTATATATCTTGGCAACTTCGTATTAATGCAACTATCGCCATCTAGGCAAGTAAGAATTACATTTAAAAGAATTTATTATGAAAATTGAAAGCCTCTATTTATTATAAAGATTTTTTTTTAATCGACGTATCTTAAATAGCACTTTCCAAAATTATTTGTAATTATAATAGCACCCTCTTAGTTTACGAGTAAAAAATTAATAAAGTTACTACATGCTACACCGTCTATGTCACTTGAAATACTTCGAATTTCGTACTTTTTGCAGAGTGAAAAAAAAGCACCCTACTCGAAACTAATTGCACTATCATTAGAATTTCATAAAATCCAATAGTTATTGCAACAATTAAATAAAACGTTATCAGTCAATTGCCGAAGGCGCGTGGGACGTTTGCGGATGCGCAGGCCATACATCTAGGGTTTTTATTTTCGAAGGTTCGAAGCAAGTTCCCCACCCCTAACCTTATCTACGCTTTCTTTTCTGCTGTGACTGTTGTTGCTCCAAAAAAACAATTTGTTTAGGTAGCTAAAAAGTCTCCTTGCATCTTGTACAGAGACGCAGATAAGAGTAAAAAATGTACTGCTACGTTTACCTCTTAGGCCCGTATTACACTGTAAAATATTTTATAAAATATATTTTATAAAAGTTATTTGACAAAGATCTTTGATAGTTTAATAGGCCATATTTTATAAAATATTTCTTTTATAAAATTTAATTTATCAAAGTTAACAGGTTGGCATTACATTTTAAAAAAGAATTTTGAAGAAGTTAACTACTAAATGGTGCTACCACCTTACAAAAAATAAAACTAAATTGTGCAATAATATGGTAGAATTAGGTAAGCTTAATTCTACCTAATTCTACCATAATATTTCACAATTTAGGATTATTTTATGTAAGGTGGCAGCACCATTTAGTGGTTAATTCAAACTTAATTAAATATTTCAAACAACTTACACACAACGTACTCTAGTCTCAAACTAAGCAGAGCTTGTATTGCGGGTACTAAACAACTGATGTAAATACATATACATACTTTTTTTTGTAAATATATATGTACATGTATAATACATGGATATACATATGTATAGGAAATATATATGTACTTAATATAATACATGAATAAAGCATTATAAAAATAATGTTGCTTATTGTGTATTGATTGTTTATAATTTATTATTTGTTTAATGATATTTTATTATTTATTAATTCCGGATCGACAGTTTCAATGACGTTTAATACTCAAGTGTAATAACCGAACTAAACCAATATTTGATCAACAATGACATTTTACGTGTATATTTTACGTAGTGTAAACTCTAGCCACACATTTTTTATAAAAGAACCATTCGTCAAATATTTTATCGTATATTTTATAAAATATCTTTATAAAATATTTTACAGTGTAATACGGGCCTTAGTGAAAGTTTTTTTTATAGAATAATATTGAAAATAATTGTCTGCTTATTTACACTGTCGTGTAAATTAATAAAGTAAAAAGTCGTGTAAAATCTTAAATACATAATGAATTTAGAATGTTCGTTAAATTAGAACAAAATAAATTTCTTTAGAATAAATATAGGCTTTCAATTTTCATAATAAATCATTTTAAATGTAATTCTTACTTGCCTAGTAGATGACGGTAGTTTTTGCACTAGTACGACTCTAGATGTATAGCCTGCGCATGCGCAAACGTACCACGCGCCTTCGGCAATTGACTGATAACGTTTTATTTAATTGTTGCAATAACTATTGGATTTTATGAAATTCTAATGATGGTGCAATTAGTTTCGAGTAGGGTGCAATTATTTCACTCTGCAAAAAGTACGAAATTTGAAGTATTTCAAGTGATATAGACGGTGTAGCATGTAGTAACTTTAGTAATTTTTTACTCGTAAACTAAGAGGGTGCTATTTTAATAACAAATAATTTTGAAAAGTGCTATTTAAGATACGTCGATTGGTATTTTTTTTTATTACATATCTCAAATTCACAGGCTGGGGTGGGGGGGGGGGTTTGACTGATTACGTTTTATTTGTTTGTTGCAATAACTATTGCTTTTTATGAAATTCTAATGATGGTGCAATTAGTTTCGAGTAGGGTGCAATTATTTCACTCTGCAAAAAGTACGAAATTTGAAGTATTTCAAGTGATATAGACGGTGTAGCATGTTGTAACTTTATTAATTTTTTACTCGTAAACTAAGAGGGTGCTATTTCAATAACAAATAATTTTGGAAAGTGCTATTTAAGATACGTCGATTGGTGTTTTTCTTTTATTAAATATCTCAAATTCACAGGCTGGGGTGGGGGGGGTTTTTTTGTTTACGTTTCATTTTTAGGTTTCCTACTTCAGTGTATTTTTTACATTGTCAAAACTGACAGATAAGAGAATTCTATTCTTGATAGTGCATACCTACATAGGTAATAACTTTTAATTTGTATCACGCGGAATTGCAAAAAATTCAAAAATCATTCGTTCTACTATTAAAAGATAAATTAAATAATGTCTATTTGGACACCCAGTCATAAAATTCTATTTCAAGACCAGTCTGAATTTATTACACATTACCCTGAAAAGTCATTTAAAAAAATTGAAATCACAACTAAATTGCAAGTAATTCATGCTCTTGATAATGGAAAATGCATAGCTGATATAGCAAGGGAATATGGAGTAGACGCACAAACAATTGCTTATATTTACAAACAGAAAGATTTCCTTGTATTAAACCTAGATCAAAAGCTATTGAACTGGATGGAGCAGGAATTTAAAATTGGTAATAGTATTACTGAAAATGAACTACGTGATAAAGCACTAGAAATATTAAAGCCACTTAATGAAGAATTTACATCCATTGATGATTGGCTATTCGGTTTTCTATTGAGACATAATATATTAAAATACATGTCAGATGATGTGTGCAACAACACAATCAAAGAAGAGTGGAAAACATTTCTTAAGAGTTTAAATCCAAGGGACATCTATATAGGAGGTGCTTGTGCTCTGTCCTACAGTTTTGACTATAACAGCTATTTAAATAACCAAAATGTAGATAGTTACGTTTCATTATTATTTGTGGTTAACACAGTTGGTAGTGACATGAGAGAAGCTGCGGTGGTGGGCACAGAAGTGATTCAGTTAGAGTCAAAGGTGAAGAGCCTACCTGTCAATTATTACTACTGTGCACATTCACAAGTAAATTATTCTGTCATCAAAAAATATTTAACAAAATGGGATAATGAATTATCACGGAAAGGGAGAACTGTTGTGTTAGTATTGGATGTACCTGAAAGCTTAACACAGAGTATAAAGTTTGAAAATATTAAAGTATTAAGTAGTTCAGACCTGGATTATGTTAGATTGATTATGGAAAAGGTAGTGGAGTGTTTTAAATATCACTATAGAAGACTACAAATTAGCAGAACTTTGACTTATGGTAAAGATAATAGCACACTTGTAGACTATCTACACATGATAGGTAACGCCTGGTACAATGTACCACAGAAGTATGTGCGGAGTCTAAGTCTGCCACCTGAAGAAGGAAATCTATATTTCAATGTTGAAGATGACAATGACAATGATCATAGTATATCTCAGTGGTGTAAACAATATAATGTTTCTTTAAATGTAGACAAATATCCCAGTTCCTTAGATAATTATATTTTTTGTGACATGAAATTACCATGTGTTTATTGTGATGAGTTAGATGAAAGTATGCAAGCTGTAGAAGTGCTGAGCCAGAAAGCTTGCCAATCCACTTCCGGAATAGATGCCTATCAAGCTATGAAGCGCCTAGTTTCATATCTACAAGGTGAACGGGCAGGAGATTCCATTATGAAGTATGCCAAATACTTAGAAGATCAAATGGAATATGGAGCACTTCTACAAATGCACCAAATTATAACTAGTACAAATGATTCCATGTAGATAACTTTTGTGTAAATAGTCCTTGGTTGTAAGATAATAAATTATATCTCCTTCAAATATTTCTTTTATTTATTAATTGAAATTTTGTTTTTTTTATAGAATTTATTGTATGTAACATTTTTCTTATACATGAACTAGTCTTAAAATCCTTATGAAAGGTGATAAAAGTATTAAACTGTCTAAAACTAATAAATAATTAGGTACTTCACCAATGTTTGTGATTTATTTAGTCGTCCCCAGTGGAGTGGAGTTTTATGGTCACATTAACTGGCAATCACTGAGCTAAATGGGGGAGCATATGTCTGGCCATATCAAACGGGTAATCTGTGATTGATTGATGTTTGTAACGTGCCGAGGGTGTCATAAAGGTATGCAAAGTAGAAGAGTTGGTAAGCACCACTGGCAGACGCAATCAAGATTAACCCTTCGATGATGATGATGATGGTGCGGGACAACAAGATGTATGAAACAGACACAATATATAGATCACATGAAATTAAGTCTCATGTGGTGTGCACTAGAAAGCAACAAGGTAAAATTAAGGAAGGAGAACCTTTGTTTTTTAATCTGAGTACTAAGTATTTTAAGCTGAAGAGTTTGTTTTGGTTGAACATGATCATCTTAAGAACTACTATAATCAACAAACCATAATGTCAACTACTGTGCTCTGGTCTCCTTTCAGGAGAGGGTTAAGGCCAGTGCTGGATTTACACATTTGCCGCCCCTACTGATTCCTAAAACTAGATACATTGTTTACAATAAAGTTAATTCCTTTCTTTAGAAAATAATCTATTTACTAGATTACTATTACAACTTTTGTTGTTTTTTAAGCTAAGCAAAGTTTGGTTTTTACTGCATTACTTATAAGGTTTGGTAGGCTAGGGAAGTTCTGCCGTAGAATTTCAGGCTCATGATCCGGCGCTGTTCCTTTGCCATTCATCGGCCAGAATGTCGAAGGGTGGAGATCGCGCTAGGATCGTCGCTGCCTCATACGAAATCGTACGGTAGCCCTGTACGATCCGAATGGCCATCAGCCGCTGCAAACTCCTAACTTGAGCTTTACAGCGGAAGGAACCCGCCAGGTCCATAGACCAGCCGGGGTCCCATAGACGACCATGGATAGCACGACGCGCATGTAGAGACAGCGAACTTGGTCCCCCGAGATTAGGCATCAGACGATGTAACTTCCCTGCTACCTGAACCAAATCGCCTCAGTTTTCTGAAGCGCCATCCTTAGACCCTAGCTCACGAATCTTTTCCACAACACAAGCCACTCCCTCTGGCCAGTATTAGGATATCTTCCACATAGTAGACGATACTTAGGCCAGAGAGCAGACTGGTGCGAAGGACCGTATCGTATGCGAGGTTCCATAATAATGGGCCCAATACAGAGCCCTGAGGAACCCCGCAACACACTTCCCTTCGATTCTCCACCCCATTCCGATCGCAGATAGGCCTCTATGATCTAATCCAAGAGTTGGCAGTACTTAGTCGGCGGTGGCGGGCTGTGGAGGAGGTACGCGAGCGAGTGAATAAAATTCAACTTCTTCCAACCGACACGACCTAGACAGCTCCAGGTGCACAGTTACCAAAGTCGAGTTATGGTCTCAAAACTGCTAAATCAAAATATTTGCACATTCGATAAACGTCATTAACTGATTTTAATTGAACTCAATTTAACACAAATTTTAAAAACAATATTGAATTGAAGTTAATAATAATAAATAAATATTTCGGACATCTTACACAAAAGGCCATCTAGTCCCAAACTAAGCAAAATTTGTCGGTCGTCCATAGGTCGGTCCGACTCAGGGAGGTGTTGGACGCTAGCATGCCGTCCAGACGCTTCCCTAAGAGCTGGAGGAGCGGACAGATGGTCAAACTCCATAAGACAGGACGGTCTGCCGATTCAGTCACTGCTTATAGGTCCATCGTGTTGCTAGACGAGTTGGGTAAGCTGTTTCAGAGGGTGCTCTCTGCCCGCATCATCCGGCACCTATGCGAGGTGGGCCCCTATCTGTAGGATACCCAATTCGGATTTTGGGAAGGGCGTTCGACGATCGATGCCTTATTTCGCCTAAGAGCCGTGACCGAAGAGGCAATACTAAGCAGTGGCAGCGTGCTGTTGGCGGTGTCTATGGACATCGCCAATGCATTTGATAGTCTGTCATTTAGCTGCAACAGTTAAACACTCAAACACTCCTATATCACGGAGTGCCCGAGTACCTGGGCCTAGTCTTGTTTCACAGGGGTCAGTCCTCGGAAAACTCCTGTGGAACAAATGGACAGAACTGGCACTGGGAGGGGTTCAGAGGGCGTAATAACAGGTTCCTTGGACCCCTGACACTGAAGCGCTTGCGTCGGCCGACAGCGTTCCACACGATCACACGCACACGGACGCAGCCTGTCGCGAGAGATGCGCTTTCGACCAACCATCCAACCAACCTAGCCGGCAGCTCCGCCCACTATTGATCGGACAACCAAATTCTACACTATCCATTTCCGATCAAGGTCAGGGTGGTTGGACGGTTCCGACCGTGTATAAGGGGTTCAAAAGTTTTGGAGTGTTGACACCGTAAGGTGTTTCTGGACCTGGTGAATGTCGCGGGAATGATGATAGCACAGGTCTCGTTGGTGTGGACAGACAGAGGTAGTAAAACGGATGAAAAGAGTAATCAAAAACTGGAATTCTCTACCACCTCACGTTTTCCTCTCACTGATGTCGTGTCCTTTATGTGACATATTGCATTGCTAGGCTGTCATATTACAATTGTCTGCATTCACAGTGAGTGTTCTCATGCTTTTCATCAGGCACAGTAGGCACTCTGGTTAACGAAAAAATAACATTTTTTTCACATCTCCAACTACAAAGGATTTAGAAATAATAAATGGAAAAGATTTTCAGAACAATGATTTTATTGTCAAAAATATACACCCTATATACATAACATTTTTATATCTCATAAATTAATAAAATATTTCCATAACATGTATTATTAACATATCCGCCTACTTGTTTTTATAAAAGTAACAGCTTTTCTTTTAACATATTATGGTAAATATTATAGGTAGTAGAGTCACGCTGATTTCAGCACGGATGGACCGGCTCGACCAGGGCTGTACTACCCTCACACAGAAGACCATCCTAATAATGACAGCACTCTTGCTGTTGTATTTCGTTGGTGAGTGTGAGACCGGAGGCCCAATCAGTCTGCATCATTCTCCCAGCTTCCACAGGCCGGGAGAATGATGCAGAAACATCTGACCAAGCAGCCATGGTAGGAGTCGCCATGCTACATTGCTTACAATCACAATGAGGATGGTGGCCCCTACTTCTGGATTCTACTCATGCTTTCGAAAAGGAGAGATTAGTCACTTTGGTAGGCTTAAATATAAAAAAGAAACAATAATTGTGTTTCGACTTTCAAAACAGGTTTAGTGGGACCATAATAACTTTATTTCACGCACGCCAAAGATATTGAGGAACGACGTATTAAGAATATATTAGTTTTAGTTGTTTCTTACTACGGTCTCCAAGTCCTCCTCCTTGCGTCGTTCTTCTCAGTTGAGTTATTAAAGTTTTGTGAATGGCGGTTCGCCATGCCATTTGTGTCGGTTCCGGGCAGCATGCAGAGCAGCATGGATCGTACTTCCGAGAAAGGAGCCAACGTGGTCTGTCCAGCGCTACTGTCTCCAAGTAAGCGACACAAAAACGAAAATGAGTGGAATGTATGGAATCAATGGTCAGTACATCAATAGATGGAGCGCATTGCGCTAGCACTCCAGTTTGCTTCTGCTAGTAGTAGGGGAGCCCAAGCGGGGATTTCGGGATTTACTAAAGCGCGGCAGATTAATATACAGGACGATACCTTGTATCCAGTTAAGTACCTCCACCAAATATGAACCCCATATATAAAGCCGCCCGTGAAGGATAAAGGATCAGATTAGTAAAAAAAAATTGATCATTAGAAATTCTCAAGCGCGTCAGATTAAGGTAGGGTGAGTTAATTACATGCTAAAAAGTGTATATTCCACTAATCTGACAATTTGAGAGTGACGTAAAGAAAGGGGAGGGCAGCAAAGTTGTAAAAAAAAAAACGTCATCTCGACATTCTCGAGCGTAGCCAAATTTTTTTTTATTTTGAAGGAAATAATTGAAGGATAACGAAAAATATATAATCTGACGATTTCCGCAAGCCGAAATAATAAAAAATCGTCGATAAAGTTTAATGCGTGCAGCTGGGTGATACCTATATTTCCCTCTCCGCGTTTCCACTACTCTCTCACTTTTTCTCTATCTATTACTCTCTCACTCCGTCCCCACAATTAATTATAAAAAAATAAATTTACTTGGGCATTTTTTTTTAATAATTTTCTTATAAATACAAGTATTCTACTTAAAAAACATACACTTATTTGTTTGCATGCTATTTCCTGAGCTTCTCAATTAATTAAGTCCAATGATTAAAAAAATTTAAAAAAAAAATTTTTTTTTGTCAGATTAGGCGAATCCCTTTAGATAATCGTCAGATTATGAGACAGCACGTCTAGAACATAAAAATGAACCATATATATCTTAATCTGACGCGCTTGACTATTTCAAAATGGAGAATTTTTTTTGCACATTATAATAATGGCCGCGAGCTTGCGTCAGATCGAAATCGTCAGATTATTGAATGAGAGCTTTTTTTTGGTGCACTTAACACCCCCTTAGAAAACCTGACGCGCTCGATAATTTTTTATTTTTTTTCATTTTTAACCCTTACGTACAACCACCCGCATCATGCAAATGATCAGATTAACATACGTTCATTATTAAAAATACGTAGGACATTAATGCTATCAATATCTGACGCGCTCGAGTATGTCCATGCAACAGTATTTTTTTACATTTTTAAAAACCTATAGCCGCTTCCCCCACCGATGAAAAGGTATATATTACATAAAAAAAAATATTTTTATCATCTAAGCTTTGCAACCTAATAAGTCTCTATGACGCTCGAGTAAATCCCTATTTAGCATCGTGGGCTCCCCTACATAGAGTGACGGGTCATCCTTCACTTATCACTAAGTTTTCATTTAGCGCTCTCCCGACGCCATAGAGGCAAGTCTTTCTTTCCACTCCTAAAAATCTAGAATGCTTTTCCATCCCACAGAAGTCCCGCAAATGTAAGAAATTAAATTAAATTTGACATACAAAAGTAATCACCGTTATTTTGATCAGATCTAAACATATCCTTAGAATACTTCCATAGTTGATTTTATTATCAAGAAGTTTACATAAACTATCGTAGTAAACGTATGATGACAATCGATTAATGGCTCTTAAGATAGTATTAGGAGCTTCGAGGATTTCACCTGAAAAATATTCTAGCACTAGTGAGACTGTAATATAATAATTTATATTCATCTTCTAAAGTCTTTATTTTCTTCTCAGTTAATGCCAGAGCTTGTTGAAGCTGTAGGGAACCTCGATGTTGTTGCTCCTGAAGCACTTTTCGTTCATCATTGATGTGCTTCCAGATGGAATCAAACCAATGAAGACCTTCAAAATTGGAATCCTGGAAAAAAATTATCGTTTTCGATTAATTCAAGGAAGTGTAACAGATTTCATACAAAAAAGTTCTAACAGAGATTTCTACGATTGTATTAATTTTGATATTTAACTTGGTAACTATATTTTTTTTTGAAAATTGGTGAAAACGAAAATATCACTATGGGTTACCTAACTTTTCCTAAATGACCCCTTTAATTTAGGAGAAGTTGCTGAAAACGACCTTTCTTTTACCTAATTAACCAAACTAACCTAAACCAGAAGCAATTTTATTTACGTCTATAACTTTGTGAGGAATGACTGTGTACTTAATTTACAACTCATAAGTTTATACGGTCTTACACTTCGCACGTCCTCCGTACGAATACTTATAGGTATATTAAAAAAATATAACGCACTTGACAGACTTTTCATGCCTATAGCAGTCGATTAAGTCTGTTTTGGACAAAAAGTGTATTACCATAAAGATAATTTTGATGTCATTACACATATATACAGGAACCTTTAGATAAATGGTATGTGTATAGTATGGTACCTATTTCTGGTAGATAAAAGCGCGTGCGTTCTTTCTTAAATTTAATTTTCAAAAATATTAAACTCATGTTTACTTTTGAATGGTGTCCGATTTGAATAATTCAAAAAGTATGTATATATGGATATGGACTTGAATATAAAGTAATTTATTTGGATAAGAAATAATACTAAGGTGTTAATACTTATCCTTGGTTTGTTTTAACGTAAATATTTAATATTTTAGAATGAAAAAGTAGTTATTGTGGCATAACTATAATACTTAGACGACATACTATGGTATCGCGGACTTTTTTTTAGATATTCATGTTCTCTTTAAAAATTTAGTACATTATTTTCCCTATTGTCAATAATTTTCGCAGTGTATATAAAATACCT
This sequence comes from Phragmatobia fuliginosa, assembly GCA_932526445.1. Classification (NCBI taxonomy): domain Eukaryota; kingdom Metazoa; phylum Arthropoda; class Insecta; order Lepidoptera; family Erebidae; genus Phragmatobia; species Phragmatobia fuliginosa. The sequence continues at coordinate 3,466,081 of OW052064.1, read as the reverse complement.
AGTGATTTTATTTACGAATCAAGTTTTTTTTTAAAACATTCTATAGCCTGTGTCCGTCAGGCATAATGTACGAGTCAATAGTTAAAGAGCATATATTATTCATTTCAAACAAACAAACAATCGAATCATTCCTCTGTATAATATTACTAAGAAAACACACTTAAGACTAAACATGTGCCGAACTATATCATAAACGGCTTCCGAAAAAAATGTTTACCTATAACATTACCTAGGTAGGTAATTAATAAATGGATAAAGTATGAGTTATTTACCTGATCAAGTAGTTTTAAAATGTAAGCCACTCCCATTGCAAAGCCGTCATCAGTGAATGCTGCGCCAACTTTATTTTTCTTAGACATTTTATCTTTTGATAAAATCATATGCTCAACAAAATTTAACGTCAAAGGAGGAACAATAATGTAAAAGTTTTTAAGATGAATATTTTTAGGATTACGAAATACCGGTGCAAACACGTCAACAAGTAATTTGAAATATTCAGTGCCTTGAATGAAATTCGTAACAAGATCGTTAATATTACTGTCCAAGTTTGCAGACGAGTCTAATGTTTTAGGACCAAGTTGATTTTCTTCACATAACTGTTTGAAATGTTCCAAATTTTCAAGATCAGGTAGAAATATGGTTGCATCTGAACAGCAGTGCCTTCCTCCCGATCTTATCATTCTAACGTATCCCATGGCATTGCCTATTTGGCTTATTAAGTCCCGAAACAAATCTAAGAAACTTTGTCCATCATTTAGGCCCAGCATTCGTATGCCTTTATTAAACTTCTCTGCATTTTTGTAGGAATACATATTCCCATTGACTTCACTGTTCTCCTTGAAGTTTCTGAGATCTTTAATCAATCTTGATTTGATATGTTCATCATACATAAATTGAGAGAATATGTAAAATTTCTTTTTCAAGAACTGATAAGTGAAATTAACTGTCGTATTCATGATGCCTGTGCCGTGTGTCCGTATAGAGTTCGCAATATGACGGATGTTAATAGAATTTAAGTGCTTGTTGTTGCTGCTTTTTTCAATAAATATTTGATTATTTAAATTGTACAAATACTTAGAAACAAATATATGAATGTTTCGCATTATTTCCAATACATCTAAACCTTGTTCTAAGGTTTGAGTTGGGAGATTATCCTGCACAGTTTTGATGTTAAATTTAAATTTGGCCATTTGACGCATCTCTCCGTAAGTCTTCCAATCAGACAAAACTACTGTTGTTAAATTATAATACATCGTAGATAAGTAATGCTCCACAGAGGGCACGATACACATGTATAAGAACTGAACTCTTAAAATGTCTATATTGAGCAAAAACTTCTTGGTCATATCAAATGTAAAAGGATTCACAACATCCAGTTGTAAATGTGAATGAATGTGTAGTCGTAAATTGGTCTCTATATTCTGACTAGCACTTTGTATTACTTTACTTTCAATTAAATGCTTTATGGTATCCAAAAAATGTTGGGCTTTTTGTGTTCCGTATTGGTTATCCCTTTTGTTTAAAAATACAATGCAATCTTCTAATACCATCAAGAAATATTTTATTTTCAAGCTGTGTAATTGAACACTGAAGTTTTGTTCAAAATAAATAGGGATGATATTTTGATGCCCCAGCAACCAAGAGCAATTACATAAGTTATCCATGGTCTGCATATAGTTGGACAACAATTGGATTTTTTCCAATAATCTTCCTAATCTTGTATAGCTGTCTTCCAGGTAGGTTGTGTCTGGTACAAAACTCAAGGCAATATTAGCAGCTATATTACGTTCTATGGTAGCAGCACCTTTTAATGCCCTTTCCGCTATCACTAAACACGTTAGCTCATCAAGTCTCTTATTAGCATAGTTCTTATCCATCATTAAAGACTTCTTTACTTCAAGTATTGACGATGTGGATTGGAATATGAGATGTTGTAAAACCATATTGATTGAGATAATAATTTGATTCCGATTGCGTGTTAGAACATTCTTCAAAATTTTGAGCATGTACATAATTTCAAATAATGAAATCAACATACTTTTAGGTAGCGGAATTCCAAGTGCAAGATGCAGATTGATCAAAGTAAGGACTGAATGATTTATTTTAGAAGCAATATTAAGGCCATCCAGTAATGTCTTCGCATGGAGAGTCATTTCTGCGGCATTTAGTTTATAATGATTAGAAGAAAACAGTTGTTCAACATTTAGAACCCACTGGGTACATAGAGTATGCAGAGTTATCACATCTTTCGCGAGATTAGTTTTCTTTGCAGTGATAAAGCCTTGACGTCCTTTGATCATGTTTTGTGACATTTTATCATATTTTGAACAATGCGATGGTACATGTCTCTGAAGGAATTGTTCAGGGTACCAGATGGCTGTCCCGATAATGTGAACACTGTGAGCCTGCGCATTAAAAAAAGAAATGTTACTAGAGCTACATATATGATTTAATTTTTTACTAAATTAATTAACAATCTTAAACAAAATAATAGTTTTAAAAAAACTCAACAAACACGCTTTTAAACTAAAATCGGCCAAGTGCGTGTCAGGCCACGCACAGGAAAGGGTTCCTCAGTAGCCCATAATGGTACGTGGATTTAAAATCGTATCCATTAGATAATTGTTTTGTTTACGTATTAATCCGTTCATTTTGTATGACGTTTTCCAAGTGAGCGCATTTTACAAGTTAAGCCTCTATAACTCCTGAACTAAGAAAGTCATCTAATCCGTTATAGTTTTCCTTCAAAGTTCATTATATGGACCACCATCACGAATTTTTCCAGATTTTTTGAGCCTGCCGTTTAGCTTTGAGAGGGGGGGGGGACGCCCTGTTTTTACAAAAAAGTGCCCTTTAAAGTAAAATATTTCGCAAACGGTTATCTAAATCAAAAATCGTCTTAGAAACGCTTTACTGTTTTTAAAAGACCTATCTAATGATATCCCACACAATGAGGTAGATACGAGAAAAAAAAAACATCCCCACTTTACGTGTAAGGGTACCTCCCTTATACGTACCTCCCCAAATAAAATTATTTTGCATAATTTTATTGTAGCACTTTGTCGACGTAGTTACAAAACATATTCATGAAAAGTTTCATCTTTCTAGTACTTACCTTTTGGACGGTAAGTCGAGGACGGACGGACGGACGGACGGAGGGACAATGGACAGACGGACATAATCTATAAGGGTTCCGAGTCATATTCTTCGGAACCCTAAAAAGTAGAAAATAAAATTAAATGTAACAAAGCACTATTTTTTTTCCTAGACTAAATAAGACTAATTTGTTTAAAAAATTTTTTTTTGTTTTTTTTTCTTTTAGTTTTTTTTTCAAATTAGTTTATTGTCATCGGTCCTCGATAAATCTATAATGTTTGAACGAAATCTGGCTGTTTAAAGTGGGTGAAAATCGCACCCAAAGAAGTTGGTTACAAACATACAGGTGAAGCTAATATAAAGTGTGTAAAAAGTACCTTTGCATTTAGTTCCATCAAGCTTCTAAATATTTTCTTATCTGTGATCCCAAATAAATGACTAGTGAGCACATAGAGAGCATTGACTTTGACACATTTATACATATTCCCAACATTAGGCTGTTCTTGAACCAATCTGTCTAGATTTGCAATTGCTTGTTTGAGATATTGGATAAACTCACTAGTAACCACTGAACAATTTTTGTCCACTAAATTTCCTCTCAAAACTGTTAAGTTCTGAAGACTTTTCTGAACAATATCATCATTCATTAATCTCAATGTAATGTTATTTATAGCTCCCATCACAGCTTTAAACCTGTCCTCCATTAAATCAAATCTTTCAGTGGTGTTGCCAACAGATTTTAAGGTTTTGCAATATTTGTTCCAGTTAGTAGCCAATGATGTGTTAGATATTAACATTTCCAATAAAACAAGCAGAGTGAATATTTCTCCAATGTGATTAATTATGTAATGGAGTTGTATACCATCTGTAACATACAATAAAATACATACAGTAAAAAACTAAGAAAACATGCATAAAAAAGATTCATCATCATCATCAGCAACAGCCTCTAACAGTTCACTGCTGGACAAAGGCCTCTCCTCAGAAAGGAGGTTTTGGCCTACTATACCACGCTGGCCAGACGGGTTGGTATAGGGTTGGTTTCAAGTTTTCCTTCTCTTTGCATAGATGTTGTCTTACGTAGTTTATCCCTTAGTCGCCTTTTACGACACCCGCGGGATGAATAGGGGCAGTGACACTTTGTATTCTTAACCCTCTGTAGGGCCGTGTGACATTTATGTCACAAACCGATTCTCAGTCTATCAAAGCTAAAATATTTCTGCAAACCCATTTTGAATCAATGAAACTTATGTGTAAAAAACCAATTTATCGACTTAGTTTAACATAAAAAATGTAGATGGATGTAGTTATTGCCGCGTGACAGCAGTTATTCCGCGGCCGATCGGTTTGAACTACCTACTCGTATCTACGCGCTATCGGAAAATAAGTAAAAAATAGAAAAACGTGATAAATACTGTGCGTTTGTCGAAAATTCAATGTATTTTGTGGTGTAGCTTTGATTTTTATGTTATATTTTGTTTGTACCAGAAATGTCACATTGCCTAATGTGGGTAAGATTTCCTGTGTTATGAGGTATATAATATGATTCTATTGTTTTCCTTTTTAGAATGACGTTACAACCTCTTCGGGACGGCGAAATAGCCGAGATGTTGTATACTAACGAAGACAGTGAAGATGGCATGGAAGATGACGATGACAGTGTTGCAGATCCAGATTATCAAGAGGTAAATGAGATGGAACAAGAATGAAGATGATGAAATAAGTCTTCATGAGATTATTCGTAGTTTAGAAGACAGTCAACCTGATACGTCACCATCTACTTCTGCTGTGCCAACTGGATCGCAACCAATCCCATCTGTAATACATAGGTACTACAAGGCCACAAAAACTCAACTTACGATGGAAGAAGAAAAGTTTGCTTTCGAATGAGCAACAACTGCGTTTTCTAGGAAACGAAAACTTACCAATAGAATTTTAGAGCTTGACACGCCGATTCAGATTTTCTTATTGTTGTTTCCGAAAGATTTGATTGATTCCATTGCAACACAAACTAATTTATACATTGTGCAAAAGGATCCCAATAGTTTTCGGGTTACAACAACAGACATTCAACAATTTATTGGTATAGTGTACATCATGTCTTTGATTCATCTTCCTCGAGTTACTCATCATTGGAATAGCACCATTGGGACTCCTTTGATTCAGGAAATAATGCCCGTAAAGATGTTTGAAAAAATTCGTCGGTTTATACATTTCAATGACAATTCCCAAATCTTGCCTCGTGAACATCCGGAATTCGACAGACTATTCAAACTTAGACCACTTGTTCAAAAATTGAACCAAACATTTGCCAAAATTCCTTTTGAGCAATATCTTTGTGTCGATGAGCAAATATGCACTACGAAAGCAAGAAATAACTTGAAGAGATATAACCCAAAAAAGCCTCACAAATGGGGCTATAAGATTTATGTCCATAGTGGAGTCTCTGGATTCGCATATAAAATAGAACCCGAAACTGGCTCAGAAAATGTGGTACTACCCGACGAACCTGATCTAGGTGCATCTTCAAATATTGTCATGCGTCTATCACGAGAAATACCTCACAATCAAACTTTCAGATTGTATTTTGATAATTACTTCACAAGTTTGCCCCTGCTAGAATACTTGTCAAAGAATGGTATACTGAGTCTTGGTACTATTCGTAAAAACAGGATTCCCGACTGCAAGCTGCCTTCAGACATAGAAATGTCCAAAAAAGTCAGAGGCTATTCTGTTGAGTATGTTGCTGATGTCAACGGCGTAGATATAGCAACAGTGGCTTGGAAAGATAACAAGGTGGTCAAGTTTTGTAGGAGAAAATCCCAAACCACAGGTGAGGAGGTATGATAAGAAGACCAAGCAATACATATCAATTGATCGTCCAAATATTGTTGGAGAGTACAATCGGCACATGGGTGGCGTTGATCTAATCGATAGTACCATGGGACGTTACAAAATACAGCTTCGCAGTAAAAGATGGCAAGTTCGCATGTTTTACCATTTATTGGATTTGAGCATGGCAAACGCATGGCTTCTTTACAAAAGAATTCATAAGGCAAATGGTTTACAAGATAAACATTTGAACTCTGCTGATTTTCGGCTTGAAGTTGCAACAACTTTATGTAAGCTAAATGTAGCATCGAAGGTAAAGAACCGTCGATCTATCGAAAACGAAATCCAAGCAAAACGACACAAAGGTCCAGCACAACATGTTCCTTCAATCGCAATCAGGCAAGATCAGACCGGACACTGGCCTGTTTGGACAGAAAAGAGAATACGCTGCAAATTTCCTAAATGTTCTGGTGTGTCACAGACGATGTGCGAGAAATGTGGCGTTGCTCTGTGTTTTAATAAACACAATAATTGTTTCAAACAGTTTCACCTTTCTTAAATTACCGATGCAGTGTCACATATATGTTACACTCCCTTAAAATTAGAATTTCTCAAATAAATAAAAAAAATCTGATTTTTCCAGAAACACATGTATTTTATTTATTTAGATAATCGTTATTAACAACTTATTTAAAAAAAATAATGTGCTGCCCTACAGAGGGTTACCATCACCACATGGAAAGATTGTTACAAACAAACAAATAAACATATGGGTTAAGCTAAAAGCTTGTTCATGAGATGTTTGTTATAAAAACAAACTTCTCTATTTCAAGCATAAATAAAGTATGGAATACATATTGGACCTTTTGTAAAGCAAATAAAAGAACTACCACAACAAGTATATAGTACAATGGCCCATCTGCTCTATATACTTGTTGTGGTAGTTATTATACAATCGCTCTTATAAATAAATAAATAAAAATAAAGTAGAATATAACACAGATCTGTTAAAAATAAGTTAAAAAATTTAAATCCATCTTAATTCACCTTTTCAAGTTGGAACCATAGTTTACAAAACATATTAAAATGATTTCAGTAGAAAAAATCTTAGACTTACTGATATTAATGGCACTCTTGGTAAACACAGCAAGCACTTGGCTGCACAGGTTACGTAAAACTTCATCGCAGCGTGTGGTGAATGCACTCAGTGAGCATATAGATTCCATCAAGGTACTAATATCATTAATACTATATTCTTCATACAATGATAAAAAGCTGAAATGTCTGTATGCAAAAAAAAGCCTGTAGTATGTTGAATCCAGGATTAAGGGTCATTATAATTATTATGAAAGGATGCATCATGATGACCCACACCATGGTGGCCTAATGGGATTCTTCTGCATTAAGGAAGAGAAGAGAAAGGAGGTTTTGACCTACTATACCACGCTGGCCAGACGGGTTGGTAAAGGGTTTGTTTCAAGTTTTCCTTCTCTTGGCAGAGATGTTAGCTGCTTATTTTGTTCCTTTAATCACCCCTTACGACACCCATTGAATGAATAGGGGTGGTGACACTTTGTATTCTTAATCCGTCACCACACTGATGTCCAGATAATAATAACAGCACGATTCTACTAACTGCAATTATTTAACCCCAGAATGTATTTTCTAAGAGATTTAACATATTAAGAAATGAATTATTAAAAGCTGCTGATAATGATTATACATCTAGAACTTATAAAGCTATAATTTACTCATTTATTATTGTATCATTCAGATTTGAATATTTGCATTAGACAGTTTTTATTGAGAAACATAATAAGATAAGCTGAGGGCCTGCCCAACATACAACTGTTTCCTGGTATAATCACTTTCTACAGTCACTTTATTCTCCTTTACTATTTTAACTACAACGAGATGTTGTTTTACATTTGTAGAATGTCAACTTTGCAAGGACCTGTTATAATCACCAGGAGTAGAATAGTAATCAAAAGACAATAGAAACTACAGGAAACAGCTACTGATTTATGTAGTAGTACAGTAGTGGCACAAGTTTACTTACGTTTCAAATGCTTCTGTTTTAAGAGCAATTACTTCAACACACAAGGAAGAGAGCACACTTAGTACTTTAGTCATCAGAGTGTTATCAGATGATACCAGCTCCGTGATTGACAAGAGTTCATTAGGTTTCATTATCACTTGAATTGGTAAAAAGGTTTTATTTTCTTCCCAAAACTCATCATTAGATACATTAAGAAGATCCTGGAATTGTGTTTTAAAAAACTGTCCATATCTTTTGAGAATCCATGTTCCTGCTTCTTTTTCTATATCACTCTTCATTATTCTATTGTGAAATTTAAATTTTATGTAGCTGGAAAATTGATTGAGTGCGCTGGTAAGCTTGGAGTAAAATATTCACAGAAAAAACTTATTTTCACTCAAAGTTAAAAAAAAAAGTCTCCTCATCAAGTTATAGACACATAAAGATAAATAACTAAAATAAATGGAATTTTAATAAACAAATGTCCATTTTTTTTATACCTGTGCTGACAGCCACTGACAGCTGTCAATGTCAGTTCTTTTCTTTTTAGCAGTGTCACCATTCTACAAAATTAAAATTCCCTAGTAAATCTAAAAAAAAGTAATATGAAAATCAGCTAAATGGCCCTATTATATGAGTCTAACTTGATTTGAACACTAGCGTGGCTAGGGGCTTTTGCTAGGGGACAGCTTTCAAATAGCTGTTATATATATACTGCCTCGTTGGTCTAGTGGTTAGCGTATGCGGCTGCTGATCAAGAGGTCTCGGGTTCGATTCCCGGGTCGGACCAAATATTATTTGTGTGATTCACAAATATTTGTTTCGGAGTCTGGGTGTTTTCTATGTATAATATGTATGTATTTACAAAAATTATGTTTATGTATTTATATCAGTTGTCTAGTACCCATAACACAAGCTCTGCTTAGCTTGGGACTAGATGATGTTGTGTGTCAGATGTCCAAAAATATTTATTTATTATTTATTTATTATATATTATATAATATGATCGATAGCTATCATTTATACGCTTAAATGAATTTTTAATGTATGAAGCATTAATTATTTTATACTTTGCGCAGATAATAATGTGCTAGGTATAGTTCAAAAACAATCTACAACAGTGTCCACTGCTGGACATAAGGGCCATTCCTTTATTACGTTAGACTATTAAGGGTCTAGCGTGTCTTATTTTTACTTAAAAGGGGGTGGAAGGGAGTCTTGATAGTTCTTACGTTAGATAAGAGAAGTAGACAAAATGAAGAAGTGATTAGAAAGTAATAATTTGGATATCGTAATTATTATAATGATTTCATTGATTAAGATTGTAAATTTTGCAAAATTTTGGTACCTTTATAAAAATAACATCAAAAATCAGCCAAAGATATAATCGTTTCTTTCTATAAATTTTTTGGTAATAGTATTAAGCAAGGGGGAGGGGTCCTCCTATTTTTTTTTTATTTAGGGAAAGGAGGGGTGGGGGGTAAAAAAAACTAGTAAAATCGTCATACGTAATAAATGAAAGGTTCCAAAGGGTTCTTAGAAAGGTTTGACCTACTCTACCATACGGGTTGGTATAGATCTGCTTATATTCTTTCTAGTTTTCTCCCTTACGACGTCCACGGGATGAATAGAATAATAGATAATGATGATTTAATTAATTGAAGCAATTGGAGGGTAAGCAACGATGGCGCGGTTAGTTCCTAGGTGGCTGACCGTTTGTGGCCAGTGCCAGTCGCCAGTGCTAACTCTCTCTTTAGAGGAGACCCGAACCCAGCAGTGGGACATTATGGGGTTGTTTATGAAGTATATGCATCATAGCTTTTGTACAGGTTAGTTCAAAATAAATACTTTTTAGTGCTATCACTGTTGCATTCAACTTTTCCAACACAGTAAACACTTTAGAATTTTTAATAGTGTCGATAAACTTTATTCAAATGTCTTAACCTTAACCAGCATTAAAATACTTACATCTCGATGAGACCAGAGGTTTATAAAGGATCCAAATGTCATGGTAAAAATCACATTACTGACAACACTAAATATGTATTATTCATGGCGGCAACATTAATATATAATTAACGGTACGGTACTTGTTTCGTTATTATTTCTAGGCTAGATTTTTTTTTAAACTAGGCATAATAAATACAGCAAATGATTAAAATCATCATCATCAGCCTATCGTAGACTCAGCTAGTCGTATGGCAAAGCCGCAGGGACTACAGAAGAGACCAGATCTCTATCGAGTCAAAAGTCATCTCATACCCCCTAGAAATTCTAGACACGGACTGATTATATTGTTCTGGTGGTCGAAATTTGTCGAGTCTTCACGCAAGAAGGTTCGTGATGACTCTTGAAAGCAGCTTGTCTTCTAAGGCACGTCGCCTTAGAAGAGAAATGGGTCGATAGTTCTTCAAATTGGTCTTGTCACCTTTTTAGAAGAATAGTATGGCCACACTACTCCACGCCTCTGGAGTTCTCGCTTAGAACAGGACAGCGTTGTTTCAACAGTTCTGAAGACCAACCTGAGATCTCTTAATAGCACTGGCATACGCTAGCTGCTAGACTAACGAGGATAATAGGGAAGCCAAAAATAAGTTTGCATTTAAAATTAAATCTAAAATTTACATTATTTTTTGTTTTAGCGAAACTACTAACGGGATGAATATGTCGATTATTTTTTGGAACAGTTATGATAGATGTTTAGATTTTTATTAAATGATTTACAACACAAGTATATACTCCTATAATCCATCTACATGTTTGATCAAGACTGATTACGTGCTTTTTCCCGACTGCCAAGAGAGTTGTATGTATTTTCGCGCGTATCTTGTTTGTGTGTAATATTCTTTATTACCTCATATATTTAAAACTGATGAACGGATTTATGTAAATGATATATCATTAGATTCGATTCGTCTTGGTAAACCAATTGCTAGTTAGGTGTCACGAGATGATTTAAAAATATCATCTTCCTACCCTTATTCCCAATTTTATTTCGGGTCGGCTACTAGTTCAACTGGTTACATGAATATCAGTTTTTCCACGGAGCGACTGGCATTGGACCTCCGGAACCTTTAGGGAGAACTGAAATTCGAAGGTTGAACTAGTTGCCAGTAAATTTGAGGGCACTGACTTCTCAATAACGATTGCCATAGATGTTCTTGACAACTGGGACCGACGGCTGTACGTGCTCTCCGAGGCACGGGCGTAAATCACCGCCAAACTTCGAAATTCCGGGCTGCTATTAGGAATTTCCTAAGTAAAACCTAAAAGCACGTTCTGGCCCAACCCGGGATTTGAACCCGAGACCTCTTAATTAGTAGTCGCATACGCTATCCATTAGTTAAATATATACTAATCACAAATACTGTAATACACTGCATTCTTAGTGGCTTGGTATTTCCTAACAAGTATATAAATAATACAAAGGCACATAGATGTCTATTACATATATTTCTTTTAACTTCTGAGATATATCAGTGAATATTTAAATATAAATTTAATGTCTTACTTATTAGTATTATACACTTGTATTTGCTCGCGGCGTCACTCACATAGCGGCTTTCTTTTATACCTTATTTCAAGAGGGAAATAGTGTTTCTTTTCTGGATGAAAGCAGAACCTGGTAGCATTATAGCCTGCCCTTCACTGTACTCCTAGTACGTGTCTACATTATTTAACAATGTGTGTAATAATTGAAGAGTTTAGTTAAAATACAATAATCATTTTATGCTTATTTTAAATTCATGTTATCTATAAATGTATTATCTACACAGAAGTTTGAAATTTAAATGTAAACAGAGAAAGTATACATCATAATACACACAGCGGTTGTAGATAAGTGAATAAATTACATAGGTACTTTAAATGTAATCGAATGTATTTCAAAACACTAATATAAGCTACAAATATGAATTTAGCACGTAGCGGTGTATCCTACCAGTCGTCAAAATCGAAACGGTTTATAACCTCATCGTCAGGTCTCGGTGACGAAGGTGATGGCCCAGCGTGAGTGGCGATGGCGCGAGGGACGTCGGCAGAGGCGCGGGGTCAGTCCGCTTCATGCTCGTGCAGCTGCGCCAGCAGCGCCGCGCGACGCGACTCCAGCTCTGCGTCGCTCCACACCGTCGAACTGCCCGACCTGACAACAACCATTCATCATCATCATCAGCCTATCGCAGTCCAATGTTGGACATAGGCCTCTCCCATTGCACACCACTCTGATCGATTTTGGGCTTTGGCTACCAGCCATCTTACGCAGGTCGACACTCCGCCTCCTACACTACGTTTACCGAGACGCGGTCTCCACTTCAGAACTCTTCTGCCCCAACGGTCATCAGTCCTATGACTAGTATGGCGAGCCCACTGCCACTTCAGCTTGCTGATCCGGTAGGCTGTGTCTAACAACCATTCACCACTCGTCTACAAACTCTCACAGCTCAGTTGCCAGGCTAGCGCTGCCAGGGATGTGACATGATATGTTAAGAGCGTTTCCGTGATGATTCGGAGATCACGTTAAGCGTTGGGTCCCGGTTGGCGGCGGCTTCTTACGGCAAGATTACTTAACCACAACGAGTCTTATCAGTCCCCACCCCACACTCGGTCAACATGAAAACTTATGGCCTCAACCCTCTCCTAAGAGAAGACCTGTGCCCAGCAATAAGACCTTATGGGTTGTTGAGGATGTGATGTATTATTATTTTTATGAACTTATTATGAAAACTTAAAGTTCATTCATTATTTTATTCTAATTTATATTTAGAATATTTACAATTACGTTAAGTCATACCGTTCCTTTTTGTCCTTCTTATCCTTTTTCTTCTTAGGTTTGTGTGAGATCTCTAATTGTTCGTCCTCGGGGCTGCTGGGCGCGCTGCGCTTAGACTTCTTGCTCTTGTGCCGCACTTGGTCGTCGTCTGTTATACCACCCTCTTCTGGCGTAGGTGACTTCTTCATAAAACAATGAGATTATTTGTGAGTATTATATTTGAAGGGTTGCTTTATAAATGGAGTGCTTATAAAACTTTAGTCTAAAATGATGTTGGACAAATCACTTCAGGTTATAGTTAAATATTAACATATGTAAAGTTGAATTTATTTTAACAACAACCTGACCTGTGCAGCTTCATCTGTGTCTCTTAAAATCCTTATTCTTTTTAAAAAAGATTTTTTAAAGCTCTTTAAAATGAATTTTTATAAAAAGTCTTATAAACATTAAGACATACGAATATAGCCTTCACAGAAACGCAATGAGCTATGCCATAGCTTTTCTGGGTTATCCATATTTTTTTTATTTTATACCTAAGTTGAGCGCAAGTGTTAATGCAGAAAATTACTTTTTTTTGGTAAAAAATATTTTGATTGAGGATGTTTACTTACAGGTGGTGGCGAATGTTTGCGATGCTTCTTTTTAGATTTCTTGTGTTTCTTTCCATCGTCAGAGGACCACGTACCATGGCTGGGCGCGGGAGACGGGGAACGTACTGCTGGCACCGGTGATGGAGATCGCGACTTTGACTGTTTGTAATAAATTTATACTTTACAATACCAAAAAAAAACACTGTACAAGTTCACGAACTAAACATGCATGTTGACTGTCAGCAATTAATGTAAATAAAATAACAATATTCTCAGATTACGTATAGGTGACTCTCTGATTCCAATTCTATACTGCTGTGCTGTGGCAACCAGACCACTGATAAACATATCATATACATAAAATTCTCGTGTCACAATGTTCGTTTCCATACTCATCCGAAACGGCTAGACCGATCTTTATGAATTAAACTTCATATGCATATTCAGTAGGTCTGAGAATCGACAAACATCTATTTTTTATAACCATAGGACGCGAGCACTCAGAACACTCAGACACAGAATAAATGACCGTGCTCATCATACAAACCTTTGTACTATAATAGACTACGTCGGAATCGAACCCATCTCTGGCTTAGCAGTCAGGACTACTGACCACTAGATCAACAAACCAGTCTGGCCAGTCAATTAATTAATGTCACGATAGTCACCGCTTATTAACAACAAGGTAGTTGAACTGATCTTTGAATTAAAAGGCTGTACTGCCCTCACAACAACCTCAAATGACTTGACAATCTTTGATTCCATTTAAAATCTAAATTATATAGTAGAACTTCTTGACCATTTTATGACAAAAAAAAATACATGTAACATCATGGTAAATGCTCTTATACCAATGAGTTATACAATTAACTTAAACTGCCAGTACTTTGAAGACTTACTTTTTATTTTAAAACTTGTATGCCTCTAGTGGCAAGATATTCTGTGATTTCTACCGTCCAATTATTAATAACTTACCTATACCATATACATGCAAATGAATGAAAACATCTGAGAGTACATCTGTAACATGATGTTGAATAATGTTTTTGTTAGTTTACTGAATAACAAACTAACCAGAGATGCAGAGTGGGAACGCTTCTTCTTCTTGGAGCGCTTTGATTTCCGTGCCTTAGGATGATGGTAATGCAAGCAGGTCTCTTCTTGCTCGAGTTGGAAGTCCTATAAAAATATATATATTTATTAGTATAAATATACTTTTTAATAGCCAGGAGTAAGTCTTTTTGTTTTTTTTTCTACAGGAGACATGGAGTTACCTCAGTTTTTTGTGTATTAAGTTACGCTTATAATACCTTATAAATTCTAATTTGGTCTTCTTCATAGGGCACAGCTGCAAACTCGGGAGCATCTAGATCAAGTTTCGTCTTGACCTCGCTCCACGGTAGCTGGTGGTCAATGTTGGCTTCGGTCAACGCCCATTTGAAGGCGCTTTCTACTTTCTTCTGTGCCTTCGATTCTTCTTTAATCTTTTCTTTATTCCTTGCCTCAGCCTAAAAATGTTACCCGTTAGTTTAAATTAAAACAGAAATTCTACACAATATTAATAACAATTTCCGTCGATATACCTTTTCAAGCAGTGAGTTGTATGTGAGTTTAACATTGCCTGCATCCAAAGAGGCAGATTTGCTGTCTTCACATACAACTGTGGCAAATTCTTCAAATGTGGTGTCGGGTTTGACATCGAATTCTTTCTCTTTCAATATCTCTTTAATTACTTTCTTTTCGTCATGGAAGCGCGCCTTCAAGTTTTCAACATAGAATTTGAATAAATCCAAGGGGGTAGAACCATTTTGTCCTGCAAGAGGTTGTTGATGATAAGAAAACTACTAACTAGGTCTTTAGTTCAAGATATTATTCTTAATGTACATACCAAGCATAGCTGAGAATCGCATATCGGCTGATATAACTGGATATAATTCAACCCAGAGAGACATCGATGTCAATTTTCCTTCTTCATGTAAACTATCCAGTAAAACCTAAATAAATAATAGGAATAAAATGGAACATTAAGGTGTTAAGAATTTTATATAACACTATTTGTGAAGCAATTTGATTTCTTCTGTAAGTAACAAAATAAAATGATAATTTTGTTTCAAAAACATAGAAAATCAAAAATGTGTAAAGACTTTTTGTTTTGAAAATTTGTAAACAAGTAAAAAAAAACTTACTAAAAAGTTGTCTCTGTTTTTTCTCTGTTGCCTTTTATTTTTCTTTTTAACTTGTTCTCTCTCTTGCAAATATTCCGCTTCTAGATTCCTTATATGCTGCTCAAAAACTGGAATAAAAGTTCCAGTAATATACATTATCTTAAAATATCATTGGAATTTTGTAGAATAAAGTGCATTGATCGTCAAACTCACCAATAAGTGCATCCTCCTTGTCCATGCCCAGGAGGCTGACATCATTCTTGAAAGCCGAGTTTTCCAGCAACAACACCTGCGCCTCACTCCAAGTGCTACTGTATGTTATCTCACTCATGTTCTCCAAAACCTGATGAAGTCGTATGGAATTATTTTTATTAACAATGCTCCTTCCTAAGGGTTTATCATTATCGCATCAAGTGATTTGATTTGATGACTTTTACTGGCAGATGGCTGTTTTTTTTTTAAAAAGACAACTCCCACGTTAATAATATAGATCCTGTGTCGCGGGGGACTTTACAAATATACATAAAACGGACACAAAGAACATCCAGACTCAGAACAACAATTTGCGAATCACACAAAGTAGTAGTCCCACGTAGGATTTGAAGCCTAGGCCACTAGGCCAACCACAATAATGTAAGCAGTAAAGGCTATTATTTTTGGACTAGATTCGCTCGCTATTCACGCGGGGATAACACCGAGGGACACAGCTAGCCTTAAATATTAATAACAATTATCGATGTTACCTGGGCCAACATCTTCATATTACGTTTTTTCAGTGCTTTGGCCTCTTCCTTCTCCCGCTTTGTAATTGCGAACATGCAGTCCTCGAAAATATCCCTGCGGTCGGATTCAGGAACACATCGCCATATCTACACATTAAGCAACGATAGTTAAAATATAAAATTAAAAAAATATATATATAAAATTTTAAAACAAGAAAAAGTTTAAAAACTGTAACCTGAATCCCTACGTAAAAACTTTTGATAGAATTTATACAGCCTATGGCACTCGGGAAATTAATACCTCATTCATTAAAATCTGTTTAGTAGTATAAGACGTTACAGTGGAATATACAAACAAAATAGACTGCCAAAAAAATATTATCCTTTCTGTAGGCTTCGCTGTTGTCGCCTTTTTTTTGTCAGGTTTTTACCGTAAGATTTAGTACAGGTTAGATTAAACCAATGAAAGTTGGTAATAAAACAATTCACTCAAACTCATTCAATTCAAATAATTCAACCACAACAGAGACAATGAATACAGCGTGCATAGAAGCGCAGACCTTAATGATATCGAGTGCTATTTTCACTTACACTGTGGGAAAGTCCGCTCTCGCTCTCTCCTTTCATTTGCAATGCGTAAGAGAAAAACAGTTGCAGTAGCGCGACTGCCACGCCGCCAAGCGGCAATTTCGGTCGCAGAGAGAGAGAGTTTGTCTTCAGAGCTCCCGTAAAAACTGGGCTTCTATGTATGCTGTATTCATTGACACGGAGTCTAGTATGAATTTTCACGTTCTTTTTTACACGTAGAAACCCTCGTACGAACGTTCACGTTCATTTTACGAACGGTACACGCCGACGTCGGCTCCTCTCCGCTGGTCACTGAACTGGATGGAAGGAAAAACCCGTCCCGTTCATCCGCAGACAGACTCAGAACGGTAAGAGGTTTATTTCATGCTTACCTCTAAGTTATTAAACATTTCTTCACACTTGTAATACTTCGTCAGAGATGTTACGCGATCGCAACCTAATAAAAATTCTTCTAGGTTCTCCCGATTTTTTTTCGTTTTCAATCTGTAACAATTAAAGCATTGAACCGTTGCTTCCAATTATTATACGAACTTCTGTTGCGATAGATAAGCTTGCTACACACGTAACGATTAATAGTTGCGATGGTATGCAGGCCGTTTTGTACAGGTTTCAAGATCACCGATAATCTGCATCTCTAATATTAAGGGCAACTACAGTCTTTCTACGGAAATCGGATATTTTCTAGTATACAATGAAAAATTTCAATCCCGATCGATCGGTATTCAAGGATCGAGATCAAGAGTAAGGTCCGTCTAAAAAATCGCTAACAAAGGAAGACAATATGTTTTTTCATTCAACTCTTCACATAAGAACTGACGCTTTAGAAAATGAACCTGGTATATGACTCATGAATGTCTATTGAAAGAATAGGAATAACACATTCTACTTATATTGGTACCTCTGTTCCTCCCTCTCATCCTTCAACTTTTGAGTTTTGTATGCATTAAAGGCTTGTTTTTTCTCATTTAGTTTCTTAAATGCTGCATAGCGTGGATCTTTGGATATTATCTTGACACATTGCTCCCATGACGCATTTGATGGTACATTCTAAAAACAATTGTTAAATATGTCAAACAAACACAATAAATTTATAATGTACTAGCCCGCGGCTGCGCCCGGGTCTATTCCGGATATAACGGTAATCATTTTTCGGGTTAATAGATAACCTATGACACTAACATTTTTTTTTTTATTTCAATTTAAGTTCAGTAAATTTAGATATTACCCACTACGTCACAAACTTTATTTCTTTGTAATATTGCATAGATCAACTATTATACACAATTAAATATCATATTGCAACAGTAAAACTAAACTTTAATTAGTGGGTCAAAATCTCCTCTCACTGGGGACGCTTATATCCAGTAGTGGACTATTATAAGCTGTTGATGATAATAATGATTTAAACACAACTAATAATCAGAGAAATCCATGTACATATTGTCGTAAAGAAAAAAATCTCAGTAACTTATAATAGTAAATTTGAAATAAAATAATTTCTTATGAAATCGACAACCCTAATATCTATAATATAAAGTTCTAGAACTAAAATGTTTAATTAATGAAATAATAAACCTTACTCGATCTTTCAAAAGTTCCTTAAAAGCTTCAATGGCTTCTTTCTTATCTTTATACTGTAGTTCAGGGGTCTGCTCAGACTGTTCAGTATTGTTAGTTTGTGGTGGTAGTGCTATTTCTTCTGGTTTACCTGCAACAAATAAAAATGTCACAACAAATCCTTTTTATTTATTATTTGTGAATGTGAACATACATAATCTTTTAATTAAATTAAAATTAATTTTATTTATTTCTTTCGTTTTGGAAAACTAACAGCTACAAAACAGAAAAAAAGTTTGATTATGACTTAATAAAATATTAGAAGTTCTGGAACACTAATTCATCAACACAACACTACACCTATACTTCTTCTTCCTAGCCTTATAGCCAATATTATTTGGAGTCGGCTACTAGTTCAACCAGTTTTACCTGAATATCAGTTTTTCCACGGAGCAACTAAGGGAGAACTGAAATTCGAAGGTTGAATGACACTGACTTCCCAATAACGATTGCCATTTATGTTCATGACAACCGGGACCGACGGTGTGTGTGATGAATGGAGAAATAATTTTTAAAAGAAAAGAGCAATCTGCTAATTGGCGTTGGTTTACAGTGGATTGGATATGAAATCTTTAGCACAAACCAGAACACCATATTCAGACAAAGCAAATATAATATTGTCATCTAGAACACTTTAATAATAATTGATCATCTTCAGCCACTCACCACTGCTAATACATAACCAAAAACAGACTTTCTACTCACTTTCTTCTGGTATAGGTATGGAGCTGGTAAGCGATGGATCAATGGATGCTAAGGTTTTAGCCATAGCTTCATCTAGAGCTGAACTGCCAGAAGTTGCTAATGATGGTGATGCAGGCAAAGGTACTTCATTGGGAGGCAGAGGTTCACTCCCAAGCCCCACTCTGCAATTGAAGAGTTACTTTACTGAAAGTTACTGAAAAATTGCTAGTATTATGATGTATTTTAAACCTTAATAGGAATAATAACTTCATATGTAGTAGTCCATTAGTAGGTCCATTCATGCTGAAACAGGGTAGAAACCCTGTTTCATCATGAATAGAAACTCGACCGGGTCAGTACTACCCTCATGCACAGAAGATCAACCTAAAAATGCCAGTATTTGTGATGTCATATTTTGTTGTTCTTTTTTTCTACAAGTGTCACCACCCCTTTTCATTCCATGGGTGTCGTAAGAGGCGACTAAAGGAACAAAATAAGCAGCTAACATCACTGCCAAGAGAAGGAAACTTGAAACCAACCCTTTACCAACCCGTCTGGCCAGCGTGGTATAGTAGGCCAAAACCTCCTTTCAAAGGAGAGGCTTATGTCCAGCAGTGTACTGTTAAAGGCTGTCGATGATATTTTGTTGATCAGTGCAAAACCAGAGGTCCAATATTAGAGAAGTAACTAAGCTGCCATAATGTTGGTCACCATGCTGCATTGCCTCATTCACAATGAGGATGGTGACCCTTACTCCAGGATTCTACTCATGCTTTCCATCAGGCACAGTCCTCACTTTGGTAAACCTAAATATATAAAAAAAAATAAGAAATGTATTACTGAGCAGCTTCTTCTGCAGCTATTTTGTCTTTGATGTCTTGTAGTTCTTTAGGTATGATCCAACTTGATTCTTTAGTTTCTATATTATGAAAGTAAAGTCGTCCGGCATCTGTAGTATATTCCTTCCAAACACAAGCTGACAGAAGTTTCTAGTAAAAAAAAAAAAACATAATATTAATAAACAAATTCCATATTCACAAATTTTCTATATCTTATTTACTTGTATTTGTATTATTTCTAACAAATAAATAGTAACAATTCCCTTATATTTATTTATATGTCTAGCAAATGTAATCTTGGATTCTTAAAAAAACTTAGTTTTTCTATTTATTTCTCAGGACTGTTTTAAAGAACTCATTCAAGATGCCATATTCATTAAAAGTAACATGTGAAGACGGTAATTGACTTTGGATTACAGCTTAGAAATTTTAATTTATGGAACACAGCTTAGAAATCAACTGGACATTATAAATGTTTTAGCCAAAGCTACTAAGATGGTTAAATAAAAAAGCTTAAGTTACCAAAACTTTCAATGATCTATTAAAATAAAAACAACATACCTCTGCAGGAGTTTTTAAATCATCTGGCTTTTCCCAAAGACTTTGTTTAGTAACAGAATTATAGTAATATGTTCTACCATCAGGGGCTTTGTGCTCAGACCAAGGACTACTCTGATTGGCCATTGGAGCTACATCTGGAGCTGGAGCAGTTAAATCCTAAAACAATGTACATTATTCATACAATTTTCACACTATGATAAAATGATTTTATAACAAATTAGTATATTAAGTATGTATTGATATAAATTACTTACAGTTTTAAAAGCTGGAAATCCTGGAGGTGGCATAGAAAATGGCGACATCATTGCTGGATATGCCATTGGTGGTGGCAAACCTGTCATGTTTGGGGGCATGCCAGGTACCGGAGGCATACCAGGCACCGGGGGCATGCCAGGTACAGGGGGCATACCAGGTACCGGGGTCATGCCAGGTACCGGAGGCATGCCCACAGTTGGAGGCATTGGTGGTGGCAACCCACTCATCATAGGCGGTGGAATCAAAGGCGCAGATCCAATCAGACCAGGCGAACTGGTACCCGCATTAGGTGGCTCCTGTAAAGCATACTATATAACAAAAATGTGCATTTGAGATTAAGATGGGTAGGAATATGTTCACTTTTAAGATAAAGGAGCTTTTAATGGGTTGCACATGCACAATCAACAGGTCTTAGTTCATCATGTAATTTTAATTTGAGAAATTATGAGGTCTGAGATTCATTTCCCAGGTCCGGGCCTATATTTAGCAGTGTTGTGCTGTGTAAGTGTTTCACGGCCGTGCCTTGGAAATCACGTTAAGCCGTCATTGTTGCCGTCAAACAGTTGTTACGAACATCTATGGCAATCGTTATAGAAAAGTCAGTTACCAATTATACTGATCAGTAGTACAATATTGAAATTCAGTTTACCCTCGGTGTTAAAGTTCGATAGGTACCAGTCGCTCCGTGAAAAACTGATATTCAGGTAAATCCGGTTAAACTAGTGTTTTAATATAATGAATGATATTATTATTATATATATTTTGGATGTAAGTTTATTACTTTAATTTACTTAATGTCTCTTATCGTCAAAACAAATAGTATTTATGAAAATTATCAATATCTCTTGTGTACATATCTCATAATTTTCTGAATCGCCTGATCGGTCGACTGGCATACAATACCCAAGCATTATATTCGCCGATACATATATTTATACGTATATTTTAAAATTCATTTTATTTGCATGGCATAACAAGGCACAAAGATGTAAAGAATGTTTAACCTATACAGTTTATCATGTACAAACCATAACAATTGCGCACTTGACACCTCTACACAAAAATCATAAAAATCCTTTTCCGGTTTCACAACAGGACGCTATAACACCGTTTTGTTATTTGTATTTGTACAGACATCACAAATTCAATTCACAAAGGTCATATCAATACCACCGCAAATTCTGATTATCGATTAAGTTACAGAATATACAGAAACCTGAAACACCGAAACCTAAACAGAGTAAACAGAAAACAGACCACATTGCAGTGCAGTGTTACCAACTGTCAAATGTCAAATAACACAACAACAACTGTCCAAAAAATACCTACCCCACCCCAGCCTGCAAATGTATGATATTTGCAATAAAAAAAAAAAACCCAGAGGCAAGAGACACTCGCATAGGCACCGAGCTGCCTATGGGGTATCTGGGGCTCCTACAAGACGGCCGGTGTGACTTCAGACATCACTTCTAAAATCTGGTCTGGTCTGTCAAGCAAGCTCACTCTACAGAGTTATTAAGTGGTACTGCACGATCTGCTTTGAGACGGTGAGACTCCTAGCCAAGAATCCAACGTTGGATCTTGAGCCCTTGTAGCTCTCTATCAGTGGCACAAGTAGATGCAGGAGTTTGGCCTAATATCTGAAAGAAAGAGGATCAGAAAAATGAGTCTGCGTGGAATGAAAAAAACGACTTGATCAACCAAGCGTGAGCTCGCCGTTATCGTGGTGGTAAGACCCAAAGGCGGACATAAAGGACTCTGAGACTTAAGGAGTAACTTAGGCAGACTTTTTTTTGAGACTATCTTTGCTTCACGGCGTTACTCGTGAATAATAAAAATTGCCGCAGATAACATCGTGGGGCACAGTTAGTATTAGATATGTATTTTTAACACTACAGTCTTTAGACATAATACCTGACTGGTGTTCTTTGTACCTACAGAAAGTAATGATCGTATTGGAAACACAATGAAATGTTACACAACGCGAACTTGTAACCCACCCAACTAATGAAAATTGATGGCTGGCTAATTTTTATCTAATGGCGGCTCCATATTAGTGCTGTGAATTCAAGCGCGAATTCTCGCCAAGTTGTGACCTCCACATTCACGGGATGTTCACAGTCGTTCGTGAAACCCGCCGCGAAATGTACGTAGAAACTGCTGCTGCAATAATTATGTTTACTGTGGCAATATATCACTATGTATACATATAAAACAAGAACACATACTACAATCATATATACAAAATAGCAAACCTTTTTACGATATAAACGATAACTGCAAAAGAGCAGTCTTTTTTCATCTTTAATTCTTTGAGCCGTGAATGGCCGTGAATGTGGATATATAGGCGACAACACCGAGTGAAGGGGGCGCGAACTCTTTGTCGTGGGACAAAATACCGACTCTGATCGGGGAACAGGCGTAAACGCGCGTGAACCACGCGAAAACCATCCACTCCACATTCATGTTCACGCCTATTCACGGACCTTCACGGCACTAATGTGGAGCCGCCATAAGAATTTGGCATGTGTCAAACTGTACCTTCGAAAATAAATGTCACTGGCAGCTGGCAGCCCAATAAAGTTGTAGTTATAACTCGTGCGAGCTAAGATGGCACCTGGCTCGAAACGAAACATGATACCGTTCCCCCGCGTAATACCCCTCTGTCATCTTGCGAGTAGCGTTAGCATCACTATTACCTTTGCACGAATCTTTCCATAATAATTTTAGTTTATTAGGTATTACTTAATATCATATAAATCACTCCACGAATTTATTTTATTAATATATCATTAGATTCGTCTGGATAACACAATTGTTTTAAGAAAGGTCACACGAAAAAAAACCAGCATGACGACTATGAGACGCAATAGTTTAAAATAAAGAATATCCATATACACATGATATTTAGAGATTTCGATTAAAAGGCTTATCATGATGATTTAAAGTTGTATTTCATAACCATATTTCAGTTTCTAATTTCATTTAAAATTATATTAGGTATTACCTAATATTATTTAAATCACTACACGAAGAATGCATTCGGGTAAATAATGAATGAGGCCTGCTTCCTATTGGTATGCATATTTTTTTTCTTAACTTAAGTAGTAAAGTACCACTTAAGATAAAGTAGTATGTTATGAGAAACTACTTGAAGCAAAATAATTGTTGAAATTTAAAATAACTAGAATAAATTATATTTTTCTTGCACTCAGTACTTCAAACGACTGACATTTGAGTCAGGTGCCATCTAAAAGGGGTTCTACACGGTTGAAACCAATTTCCAACCACCCTGACCTTGATCGAAAAAGGATCGTGTAGAAACGGAACCAATGTCCTACCACCCTGATCTTGATTGGAAATGGATCGTGTAGAATTCGTTTGTACGATCAATAGTGGGCGGAGCCGCCGGCTAGGTTGGTTCGTTGGTTGTTCGGCGGCGCATCTCGCGACAGGCTGCGTCTGTGTGCGTGTGCGATCGTCTGGAACGCTGTCGACCAACGCGAGCGCCTCAGTGTGCGCTGGGCAGGAGTCGCGGGCGCACTTAGCACGTCCCGTCATCGTGTGTTGCAATGAATACGCAATGTTCGCGTGTTCAAGAGATTATGTGTACTTCTTATTTTGTACGAAATTTACCAATTAAGCTCATTTAACAAGTCAGGCATCTATATGATCTATAACTCAAGAACTAACACTATAACTCAAGAACTAACACTGTAACTTTTATTACTACCTACTTTACGTTACTAGCTGCGCCCCGCGGTATTGCCCGCGTATTTTCGGCTTAGCACATAGCCGAAAATACGCCGAAAATATTCTGATATATAAGTAGTAGGATAAAATAGTATAAGCAAGGCCGTCTTAACCTATTCGGGAGGTCCTGGGCACACAAGAATTAGGAGGCCCTTTTGGAAAGTAAGAAAGAGAATTATACTAACATCTTTATACTATGATCATTTATTATGGGTAGATTGTATACATTAGGCGCTCATAGCCAAGTTGCCCTAGGTGATTAGAAACAATCAACGAGGGTAAGCAACGCCAGTGCGGTTAGCACCTGGATGGGTGACCGTTAGTGGCATGTTACCATGATCCTCTCCGTGATTCGGAGGTCACGTTTAGCAGTCGGTTCCGGTTTTTACTATAGCATCACAGTCGTGAAGCTTAGTTGTAGATCTCAAATAAAAAAATCGTCTTACCAACCCCTCAATATTTTTCAAAGAACTATCTAATCTAACACCCTACAGGATGGGGTAGACGTGAGGAAAAAAAACATCCCCACTTTACGAGTAGGGGAGGTACCCCAAATAAAAATATTTTTCTGCGTGACTTTGTCGGCGTGATAGTAACATCATATTCATGCAAAGTTTCATCTTTCTAGCGCTAACCGGTTAGTGCTAGAAAGTTAAATTTTATTAAAATAATCTTGTTTTTATTTAGACATTTTCAATATTCTACTCTATTGTCATTTCGCTCTACAAAAAGTATTAATTATTACACCATGCAATTTTAATCTGGCATCATTAAAATATAATATTAGTTATGCAATAAAAGGAAAAATAATATTAAACAATATAAGAATGACATGATCATCTGCTGAATTGTGATTTGTGCCACATAATATTTTACATAAATTTTTCACTAAACTTAAAAGATCGAAAATCACTTAATCAAAACTCTAAAAGCCAACCCTCCCTCTAAAAGCCAAAACGGCTGGCTCAAAAAAACATAGAAAAATTCATGATAGTAGTCCATGTACTGAATTTTCAAGGAAAACTACTTATAGCGGTTTTGATAACTTTTTCATTTCAGGAGTAATAGGCCTAACTGTGAAATAGGCTTATTTAGATAATTTCGTATGAAAATAGTGAATTAATAAGTAAACATGCAAAATTTTGAAAATGAAATCAAACAATTGTCAATTGAACACGATTTTATTTTAATTTGAATCCTATAAAGATGATAAAACAAAATTAAAAAAAGTTCACAACGACAATTGATAGGTGGCGTTATGCAAATTTTTGAATCAATGCAATGGTTTCGTTACAACAGGTTATTTAAATTTATTCCTAGTTAAACTAAAAACCGTATGCGAGCGCCATCTAGTGAGAATACCTTGAAAGTACTTGTAAGTCGTGAATTCATTTATATATTTAGCGATCTATTCATATGAGTAGTATAGGTAGTCTATTCCTCATTCATATTTTTATTTCTTGCACTAATTTTAATTTATTTTTAATCTTCATTTATTTCCTAACCTAAGTTATTTTTTTCTTATTTATATCGTGCTTATAAAATGTATATATGCTTATAAGTAAATGTGTTTTTGAGAAAATGTCGGTTCTTGGGGGGCCCCCCATAAGACGGAGGCCCTGGGCACAGGCCCCGTGTGCCTTTATGGTAAAAACGGAGTAGAGTATAAGTAGTAAGATAAAAAGTAGGCTAGAATATGTGTTATTCTGATATATAAGCTATAATATTGTGAAGTTTCATCCAAATCCGTTCAGTGGTTTTTCGTGAAAGAGCAACAAACATACATACACACATACATACATACATACAAACTTTCGCGTTTAAAAAAGTCATCAGCATCAAGAATCCGTAAAATATTAAGGTTATTGTAAAATCGATCTTTTGATTCTTTGAGAGACAAGGAGCCGTCGTGAATACCGGAGTAGGACTGAAGTCAACCACCGACCAACGAACTGAACGAACATACGAGTGGGCGGAGCCGAGCGGTCGCTCGGTTGGTTAAATCGTGTAGAAGCCGTCCCAACGCTGTGTATGTGTGTGTGAGGTTGGTTGAGTTGGAGTCGTTGCCGATCGTGTATTCGGCGCTTTAGGTCGCACGAGTTATACCTACTATTTAGATTTATGTTAAATGTTATCTGTTGTAATTATTTTCTTGCAGTTGAATGATATTTACCTTTTAAAATATTTTATTAAATATAGCTAGTTTAATAATAAATAATATTGTTGAATCATGGTAATTAATTAAAATGTCGTGTCAAGTCGAACAAATAGCTGATTGTGGAGATATATCTAGCATAGGAAGGGCTTTATTTATATCAGACAACGAAGGTTTGTTAAAAAGTTACATTCTATACGTTTGATGCTGTTATATTTCATGAAACTTATTACTGAATTTAATTTCAGATTCAAATTGGTTGCCTGATTGTGCTATATCACTGTCATCTTGCGGTAATTTGTTAGCAATTGGCTACAAAAACCGTCTTTGTTTGTTAGCTAACCAATGGATTAGTTCAACTGACAGTAACACCTTTCTGATATCGTGGAGTGGTACGTTGCCATCAGATGTTAACGTAGTTTTAACATTACCTGTGTGTCCATCACAGCAGTCTTCTCAGGTAAAAATTCATTGAAGTGACTTACTTATTTACAATAATTGGACGTAGTTACATATATATACAAACGCATATATTTACAAATATCTCATTAAACACAATATTCTGTATGATAGTAATATATACAATACATCATACTTACAATCTATTTTATAATGAACACCTATGAACAAATATGTTTTAAACTTCAAATGTCAATATCTCGAGAATGACTTTGTGTGGATTGGATCCTTTTCATTTATCTACGTCCAACTATACTACCTATCGCCCCCAATTTTGCCTATGTGTATGTTGGAGCTTATGTCCTTTCTCAGGCTATTGACTATCTGTATACCAAATTTGATTAAATAAGTTCACAAGTTTTGGTGTGAGCAACAGACAGACAGATTTACTTGCTTGTTTATAAGGATTTAACCTTGTTGAGTAGTAACTACTTTAAAAAATATATATATAAAATGCACCTCAAAGAGTAATGACGAACAAAATAGTATGATTCTGCCAATTAAATTCTCGTATATTTTACACTAGCTTCTGCCTCTGGCTCCGCTCACTTGTAGGTCCGTCAAATAGTAGCCTATGTGTTATTACCATATGTAAGCTATATTATTGTGAAGTTTCATCAAAACCCATTGAGTAGTTTTTGTGTGAAAAAGCAACAAAGTAAGGAAGTAAGTATGTCTCTTCCTGTAAGTAGTGTAATAAATATAGTTTTATTTCTGCAACCTGATTGATATTATATTGTTATCTGATATTTCTAAGAAGAAATGAAATAGTATATAAAAATAGTATACTTAAAATTCTTTGTACAACAAAGATTTAAAGTACCCACCTATATTGTGTAATAACATCCGTTATATTATCTACAATATGAAGGCCAAGTTCCCTGGCTCTCTATTTTTCACAATTTTTTTAAGACATATAACTATCTATCTACCTATATATATTTATATACAAAAAAAAAATTTCATTGACCATTATACATGCTACAGTATAGGACATTATTATAAACCTGTGATTCAGGCGATTGCTTGATTCATAATTAGGCTCCAAAAAGGCAATTTAAAAATGTTTGTCTGTCTGTTCCGGCTGGACTGATTTTGATGGAACTTTCACGGGTAGAGAGCTGATTATCCAAGGAGTAAATTGGCTAATTTTCTAGACTAGCTAAGCTCGCGGCGTTACTCGCGATTTACGACATTTACCACAGGAGTCGACTAGTTACTACAAACTCAGAACACCAATATGTGGATCACATGTATCGTATAACATTATTAAATCCTTTGGCAATTATTATTTTGAATCATATTATTTAGATCATTGAATTCATATTTTTCTTTATTCCATTAATATAGGTTCAAACATTCTTTAAGTTTTTGTAAAATTTACATTCTAATTATTGTGTGTACATAGCGTGGCTTGTTTTCAAGGCAATATTTTACAAGCCTCTTGAAATAAATCTTTGTGCATTTTAACCAAATTTTTCATAATTTTGTATTCAGCTGAGATATATTTGAAAGGTTAGTTCAAGGTCTGAGTTTTGCGAGGTGGCGCCTTGAGACGCAGGGCCATGTCGTGCGGTGTTCTACAGGGGTCTGTCCTAGGACCACTCCTGTGGAACATGGGATACGACTGGGCCCTACGAGGACGTCTCCCCCCGGGCTGGGTGTAATCTGCTACGCAGACGACACCCTAGTCACGGCCCGGGGGGCAAACTTTGAGGAGGCGGCGCGCCTGGCCACCACTGGAGTGTCCATGGTGGTCGGGCGCATAGAGGCGCTGGGTCTGCGGGTGGCTCTGGACAAGACGGAGGCCCTATTATTTCATGGGCCCCGTCGTGGTCCGCCCGCCGGCGCCTCGATCGAGGTCAACTCGGTCCTCGTACCGGTCCGGGCCCAGATGAGGTACCTGGGTCTGGTCCTCGACGGTAGGTGGCTCTTCGACGAGCACTTCCGACAGCTTGGCCCTAAGTTGGTGGGCACTGCCTCCGCCCTAGGGCGACTTCTGCCCAATTTGGGCGGGGCCAGTGTTCCCACTAGGCAGCTGTACACGGGGGTTATCCGGTCAATGGCACTTTATGGTGCATCGCCAATACCCTCTGGCGCCCCCAGAGGGTATTGGCGGTCAGAGCCATACGCGGATACCGCACCGTATCTACCGAGGCGGCGTGCGCCTTGGCCGGAACACCCCCGTGGGATTTGGAGGCGGAAGTTCTCGCCGAAGTTTATCGGTGAGTGGCTGACTTCCGGGCGGAGAGCGGATTTCGCCCTCCGCCCGAGGACGTGCGCGAGTGGCGCGAAGCCGCTCGCCGAGCCACCATGCTGAGATGGTCGCTCCGGCTGGAGACCCCACGCGCTGGCTTCGCCGCCGTGGAGGCTCTTCAGCCGGTCATCGAGGAGTGGGCAGGGCGGCAGCACGGGACCCTTTCCTTCCGGCTGACGCAGGTACTTTCCGGGCACGGTTGCTTCGGAAAGTACCTGCACTCGGTCGCTAGGAGGGAATCGAGTCCCGCCTGCCACCACTGCGACTGCAGTGAGGACACGGCCCAGCACACGCTGGCGGTCTGCCCCGCTTGGGCGGCGCAGCGCCGGGTCCTCACTGCAGTCATCGGAGGGGATCTCTCGCTGCCGGCCGTCATAAGGCGGTTTACTTTCACCTCTCCTATTTTCTATCTTCATTAACCTTATCACCTCTAGACTTCAGTGTTCCTATCATCTTTATGCTGATGACTTGCAACTATATTATCAATCCGAGTTGTGCGATGTATCGTCCGCGGTCTCGATAGTAAATAGTGACCTGGCGGCCGTTAAACACTGGTCCGATATGTTTGGCGTTTCAGTGAACCCGAATAAATGTCAGGGTATTATCATCGGAAGTAACCGCCGTATGTGTCAGCTCGACCTGAACTCACTCCCACAACTGATCTACGATGGTATGGTTATACCGTACTGCGAAAGTGTGAAGGACCTCGGACTATATATCGACACAACTCTCAGCTGGCGAAAACAAGTTGCATCTGTGTGCCAGAAGGTCACGTACTCATTGCGGGCTCTTTATAGGCTTAAAAACTTTCTGCCAGTTAAAACTAAAGTAATGCTAATCCAGACCCTAATATTCCCAATAATCGACTATGGTGATGTGTGCTACTTTGACCTGAATGCAGATCTGCTCAATAAGCTTGACCGTCTTCTCAATAATTGCATTCGATTCGTTTTTAATTTACGTAAATATGATCACGTGTCTGAGTATCGCTCTAATTTGGAGTGGCTTCCGATTCGCCAACGTAGAGATACACGGGCGTTAACTACCCTTTATTCTTTACTTTTTTCCCCAAGTTCTCCTTGCTACCTAACTTCTCGATTTCAGTATCTAGGTGCAAACCATACTAAAAATCTTAGATCTTCTAAAAACTCACTTCTTCATTGCCCCACACACTGTTCTGATTTCCTCCACTCAACTTTCTTCATACAATCTGTCCTATTATGGAACGCACTCCCTCTCGAGGTTAAAATGGCTAAAACTCAACAAAGTTTTAAAGACCGGGTGAAGAAACATTTCCTAAAAGCCTTATCAGATTCACCGTGATTTCATCGCACTCTCTTCTTCTACAACTTATGTATGTATTGTATATATATATATATATATATATGTTTTGTATGTATATATATATATATATTGTATGTATGTATATATTATATATAACGTATATACTGTGTTTATGTATATATTAGTATGTATTGGTATGTATGAGTATAAATATGAATCCTTTATTTATTCTGATCAAATCATATTATAAGTTGTGTGCATCTACCTAGTTGTTGGCTCTGCATCACCCTAAGGTCGACTGGCAGAAAATGCCTACGGCATTAAGTCCACCTTTGTCACTGTTATGTGCATAAAGAATAAATAAAAAAAAAAAAAAATAAGATCGATGGCCGGCAGCGACAGTTGTTTTACCGCGGTCGCAACCTTCTGCGAGGACATAATCTTGCAGAAGGAGGTGGCGGAGAAGGCCCGGGAGGATGCCATCCAATCGGACCCGATCCGCCGCCGGCGCCCCGGGCGGCGGAGGCCCGCATACCTGCGTCTCATGCCGCCCTGAGAGTGGCCGCGGATGGGCGGGACGGGTTTCCCGTCCGTCCGCAGTAGTGGCCAACCGCGAGGGGGCGGCGTCCGCGTGTGACCGGACGTTGCCCAAATAGAGAGTCGATGTAGAGATGGTGCCCGCAACAGTGCGGGCAGGCGCCGGTTGGAGTCCAGAAGGAAATCCCCTCCCTGGACTCCTTCCAATACAAAGGCGCAGAGAGGGTCACACCGTGTGGTTTTAGTCGGTTCGAGTCCGACACACCATCCCGCCGTAAACCCCGACGGGGTGACGGTCCGCGGATTTCCACACGTAAAAAAAAAAAAAAAGTCTGAGTTTTGTGCTGTTAGTTGGTATAAGGTTGGAATGTCTCGTTGATTTAGCGGTTAGCGTATGCGACGCCCGATCAAGAGTCCTCAGGTTCAAATCCCCGGTCGGGCCCGTGTTTCGAAGAGCATCTTAAACCGTCGCTCGGTTCCGGTGGTCATGAGCATGTATGGCAGTCGTTATTGGGAAGTCGGTGCCCTTATATATATAGCGGGTATATTATCAAACCACAGCATACGCTGGAAGACTGCCCTGTGTGACGTGTGAGAGTCCGAGCGTCGAATCGTAGTCTGCCAGATCGGACGAAATCTGTCACCGCCAGCATTGACTTGTCGCTCTCCTCGTCGTGTTTTGTCGCAGGCCTCTATAAACCTTCCCCACGATTCCAAAGACAAAATGGCAAAAACGAGAACCTTAAATTTTTATCATACCCGACAAAGGGTACCTCTGGTTAGGCACGCCGTTATTGCGGCGGTAAGACCCGTAATGGAGGATTGGCTCGAGCACCACGCTAGCCTCTCATACCGGTTGACACAGATGATCACTGGTAAGGGATGCTTTGGAGATCTACTGTGTCTAATCCGCAAATGATTTTAGTACAAAATCACATCTTTCTAACGCCATTCAGTAGAACCCGATTGGACCTATTGAAGAAAATAATGGATTTCTTTTTACTACATTTAGTAGGTATATTGGGCGTGACTCATATATTTTACACTCATTATGAAGCAATTGGTTTATTTTGTTGTTTAAGTATTGAAATTCTGTAAAAA
Source organism: Phragmatobia fuliginosa (assembly GCA_932526445.1). Classification (NCBI taxonomy): domain Eukaryota; kingdom Metazoa; phylum Arthropoda; class Insecta; order Lepidoptera; family Erebidae; genus Phragmatobia; species Phragmatobia fuliginosa. The sequence goes on along the minus strand of OW052064.1, from coordinate 3,433,780 downwards.
GTGTTATGAATGAATAAATAAATAAATATTTAAATTTACTTTAGCATGTAATGCGACATCCGTAATGTAACATACAGTGAACTCTCAATCCTGCCGATATATGAATCGCTTGACGACTCATTTAAGGTCTTTGCACATAGCAATTTCAGTCCAACTCAACTCACAGTATGATGTTTGTGTGGTCCACTAGTTGACGACTCGTTGAAACGACTTCTGGCCCACCGTAACTTACGCGTACACTACCAGGACCAGGATTAAATATATACCTTTAAATATTGCCGCTTACATATATACCGTTACATGATTTACAGAACGGTCCTGATTGGTTCTGCAATATTGTTGGGTTTAAGAATGGCAGTGTGGGTTTCTACACGGATACTGGTCACTTATTATTACTTGAAAAACTGGAAGATAAACCGGTGATGAAAATATCTTGCCACACAGGAACATATGGGACCTTGCCGGATGATCTGCATATACTGTTCCAAAATTGTGAATGTATTATCTCAGGGTCAAGCTTATTCCAGGTGCTCAGAACTGCTAAGGCTCAGTTAGCAAAAGGTTAGTTAAATCATTTTTAGTTTATCCAGAATATAGTTTTATAAGCTATGAGTTATGAAAGGTTTAGACTAAACTGTTGTTGAAAATCAGGTTTTGACTGGCAGTACTAGGATAAGTTCGTCACACAATAAAAAAATTAAGTGTATTTTAAGCTAACTATGTTAACTACTTGTAAATAGCAGGACTTTCCTTAATTTGATGAAATCTTTAGACACGTTCAATATTGGAGCAATCCCCTAAACAGGCGGGTAGTCTTCGATACCATAAACGATTAGGTATTAAAAGACTTGTTGCAATAAAGTGCTTTTTAAATCGTTGAGGTAGGAGTTTATTATTAGAAAGTAAAAGAATACACTTTATACTTTATTACTGTTTTGACTTTAAGTCCGTGCTGGTATGCAAGATGACTACACAGTGGACAGCCGAAATATAAATATACGAAAGTGGATATTCACTGACCAGGAAATTATAAATGATGGTGCCGTTGTGGGGCTTGATTTAAAAAATACATATGACCATCTTTTAGCCGCATCTACATATGGAGGATATGAAGTATGGTAAAGAAACTTCTTAGCTTTGATAAAAACTGACCTACATTTGCAATACTTTCTTATGATACTGATTCCAAATAAAAGAACCTAATAATCCAATTATTACAGCCGAAAGACTACCACTGCTTAAGATTATTGTTTTTTTTTTAAATAAAATAACAAAGAATCAAGGTTATCAAATCTGATTTGCGCATATATATAAACTTTATAAAATATCACTACTTTTATATATTATAAATCACCCATCTAAATAATTTTCAGGTACCGATCAATCCCGCCAGTTAACACCCTTATTCTTGGAACGGGCGCTAAGCCTTATATTGGTTTCCATTATGCTCTTGAAGGTGGAACAGCGCCACCGTTACAGGACGTTGCAAGAGCAGTGGCTAATAAAATTAAATCAGCTCTCCCGTACGTAATTATCTTTTAATATAATTTAAACAAACGTAGTGTAGGACGCCCACAGGCCAGGTGGAGTGACGATTTGCGGAAAATATCTGGCAGGAGCTGGATGGGAGAAGCCCAAAATCGATCAAAGTGGTGTGCAATGAGAGAGGCCTATGTCCAGCAGTGGACTGAGATAGGCTGATGATGATGATTTTACATCATTCTACATGTAATTATTTAGAGAATCGATGCAGTTTTTATATATGCTGTTGATCTTTATTGATGTGTTGAAAATTAAACCTTTAGGTACCCAAATATAAACAGAATCTTTGTTTTTAAAACATAGTAGACTTATTTCAAGAATATTTTTATGGTTTATGATTATTGCTTTTAATTTGTATCAGAAATATATAGATGACCCTAAAAAAAGGAAAAAGAATATCATGAAATCCTTAGCAAGAAAAATGTTATGAAGCGCTTAGCGCTTATAGCCAAGTTGGCCTAAGTGACTAAAAAGAATCACCAAGATAACCAACGAGGACGCTGTCAGTACATAGATGGGTGACCGTTAATGGCATGATAGCATGAGCGTCTCTGTGATTCGGAGGTCACGTTAAGCAGTCGGTCCCGGTTTTTTATAATAATAAATATAAATAACAGACTAATAATAAAAATAACAGACTTGAAGCTTAGTTGAAGGCCGGAGGTTTACAACCGTAAAGTTTAAAAATAATAAAAACTTATAAAAATAATAAATATTTATTTCCATTAACCATACAAAAGTGCATTTGTACAATTTTGTGCTATAGTTAAATTGAAAAGGTCATAAATATAATATAATTGATGATTAAGTTGGGTCGTCTTTTATGAGAAACTGTTAGGCTTTTAATTTCATTAAAACTTTTGCCGTATGAAAAATTATGATACTCTTCTATCCACAACCCTAACCTTTATTTGTCTTTCGTAAATAATTTTAAAGGATTTATTTTCTAAAAAAAAACCTTTCGAATTGCATACTAATTAATTATTATTTCTGTAAAGAGGATGGCTTGGAGGTGGGAATACCGAAAATACTACCCCAACAACTGATCCAGTGATCCGTTCCGAGACCTTATCGATGCGTAACGGCCTCTATGATGCACAGCGTTACGGCAACGTAGTGGCTATTTCACCCGACCGTCGCCTTGCCGCCGTAGTTGACAACTTCGGTCGTGTCGCTGTGCTTGACGTTCTACGGGGACATTTGATCAGACTCTTCAAAGGTTACAGAGATGCTCAGTGTGCTTTCGTCCAGGTATGTACACTTATATTTACAGTAGTTTCAATAGCTACAAAGGGCTAAAATCATAGAGCAATACGGTAGGGCGTGGCCATACGCAGGCATTCCCCTTTATTAAAACATAAGCCCAATGGCCATATGCATTACACTGTTATGACACAGAAAGTGTGTGTGAGATTTTGTTTTAATGGTTGTGTGAGTTCATAGTGACAGGCGATTGTTTTGTGAGTCTAAAATTTGCCCCTGCAAAACAATACTGTTTTGTTTCGGTAAAAGAATAGTCTGATAATAGCCATATAGATGGCTCTAATCTACGGGCCTCTGTTGGTCTATGGCTAAAATGCATCTATAACATTCCATTAAGATTTACTCAATTCATATTTCATTAAGATTTCAAATTATTACTTTTACAGATATTTGAAGTAAATGATAAAAAACCACAACTCTCAATGGCAAAAGAATTCAAACGAGCAATATTCTTGATTATATATAACCCTAAAAAAGGTCTAATAGATATTAGATTAATGCAGAGGGGAAACAGAGTCGCAGCATTTACCGCAACTAAGAACGGCCTTCTTTTATATAATACCTGCGGTGTGGTTGGTCTAGAAAAAAACTACTCCTACAAAAAACTGAATTTACCTGAATTTCAATGCGTCTTAATGGATCCAGATGGGAAACTGAAACAATTTAACATTCCGTTCTTCTATGCTTTAGAAGGCGAACACTCTCAACGATCAAAAGATTTACAAATACTTCGAGATTTGAGGGAACATTTTAAAAGATCACCTACTCCAGAAGATTTTATAGAGGATTGGTTAAAAAAAGTTTCAGAATTGCAAACTTTGGATCTCAAAAAGCATTGCCTGGATTTGTTAGTTAGAAAATATGAAGGCTCTCCAGCAACGGTAATGTCTTGTTTAAATTTATTTTGGGACAGTATTGAAGATGACAAAAAGGAAGCACAACGTCTTGAAGTTAAAACGTATTTCGCTCAACTGGGTTTAACAACATTGTTCTTCAGACATATCAACGGTGAATCAACTGAAGATATGCTGGAACTAAAAGGTAAAATACACATGTTTTTGGATAGCTACTTAAATGGTACAGATAATGAGAGTATACCGGAGACAGAAGAAAATACTGTGTTAACTGCAAACTTAGACGACTCAAGTGTGAATAAAGATTTGCGTGAAGAAAATGTTGATGAACATTCACTCTGTTTTGAACTCCTAGAAGACGATAATTGTATTTTGGAAAGATTGCTGTCTTTAGCGCAAGAAAGTAGTTACAAAGAATTTCACCAAGTTAGAGTTACGTTTGCTGAAAACGATAATAAAACATATAAAGAATTTATATCGTGTTTTAAAATTGATGGAAAAACCAAGTATATTTCCTTAAAAAGTGATATTTCAACAGAAAAAATTAGCACCTTGGCATGCGTTACATTCAAATCTATATTTAAAATGCAAGATATTTCAGTGTTACCAGCATTCGTCAGGGATTGTAATGTAGACCCCAAGGATATTGCCAAACTGTTAATTATGCATCTCATAAATATGCCTTTGGAAGAAATAAATATTGACCTTATCGAAGAGTTCATAAAAGTTTTATACTATCTTTGCAGTGGCACTAAGGAAGCTACTTGCATAGCTTATAACGAAACATCGCCGTGGTGGCAAAGTATACGTGATATATTAGTAGATATGGCCTGTCCTTTAAGAAGTATGATAGTAGCTATGGCATGTAAAGCTGTAGGTAAAATATTTGAAACTAAATGTCAAGAAAATGAGGGTATCTGGGAATCTGTTACAAAAGAAAATGCAAAATGGGGGATACTTATCGGGAAGTTAGAGGATATATCGTTACTCAGCATAATTTTAATGTTTAATGAACCCTTCTCAGGTGATTCGTTAATAAAATTGAACATGTCTGAGTTCAATATAAATCTGAAATATATCTACACGAGAGGGAAAGGTTCTATAACAGAGTTGATTGCAAAATGGCTATGTAGTATGGGAGTGGTTCCTCAAGCGATAGTTACAAATGAATTGATGGAGAAATGTTCAAGTCTTAGTACAGACGCGTCAATGTCCTCCGAAGAGAACGATGAATACCTGTACATAGAAAATAACCGTAAACCCGTTGATGAAAATCCTAAGATATTTAAATGGCTCTCTTTATTAAGACAACAGTTTCCGTTGAGTACTTCAGCTGACTTTATCATCGCAAATATGTGCTGGGAATATGCGATGGCTTGGCAAAAATCTATGCAAAATTGTGAATACCTCAATGCAGTTCTAAAATGTTTAACCTGCATATCTGATTTACATGTAAGGTTGGGTTTATTTTCCATCATATGGTCCACTTATATCAAACATATATTTGAAGTAAGTTGTCGTTTAGTAAATAAAGTAGGCAGATTACCTAAAGACCCTCTATGCATTCAAGACGCTGGATTTGACAGTACAACTATGATCAGCTTTCTGAAAAATACGACAGCGTATTTAGATAGCTTCCTATACTGCTCCAAGGTTTCAGTTGACCAGAAAAAACAAGAAATTAACTATGAGCAAATTTGGGATGAGAGTAACCCGTCTCTTGTAGAGGTTGCACAAGATACTAAAAATATTGACCAAAATATATTAAATCTAAATCTTCAAATATCCTGTACTGTTTACTACATGTGTCATTTTAATATTAAAACGTCGAAACCCCTTGACAATCTTTACGACATAGACTATCAATATATATTAGAAGCACTGGGAGGTAATGTGGTAAGCAGAGAATTAAATATGAAACCATCAGACAAACTGAGACATCCAAGAACAAAGTTTATAACTAAGCTCATAAGAGCGGCTGTCGACACGATCACTACATCTGCGAGTGATGGCCCTCACGTAAGCTATAACTGTGAAGAATGTCATAAATGGATAAAAAATATCGTACTTCTGACAGAGCTGTGGAGCATTGATAAGGAATACGTTAGCCGTCAGCAGGTAAGATCATGCTTTCATGGAAGCACTTTTTCTATTCAAAACAAGTTTTTTTTAAAAGCCTACCAAAGTGACTCTACTCTGCCTGATGGAAAACATGAGTAGAATCCAGGAGTAAGGTCACCATGATGTAAGATGATGTCAGGTATAAGAGTGATATCATCAACAGCCTTTAACAGTCTACTGCTGGACATAGGCCTCTCCTTTTAACGGAGGTTTTAACCTACTATACATCGCTGGCCAGACTGCTTGGTAAAGGGTTTGTTTCAAGTTTTCCTTGTCTTGGCAGTGATGTTAGTTGCTTTTTTGTTCCTTTAGTCGCCTCTTACGACACCCATGGAATGAATAGGGGTGGTCACACTTTGTATTCTTAATCCGTCACCACACGGACATTCTTAATCCGTCACCACACGGACATTCTTAATCCGTCACCACACGGACATTAATCCGTCAACACACGTATGTATGTGTGTATTTACCAAAAAACCCGCCCGACAATCAATCCATATTTGACCTTACGTTTATTGTAGCAAGGTGTGTTGTCTGTGCTACAATGAAATATTATTAGAACTTACTACTTGGAGGCATCACATACTAAATAAATACTTAAATGTTGTATTAAAGTTGATCGTGACCTGTTTTACAGATAATTGCATTCTACTTCCTGGGATATGATTTGCTGGCTGATAGTACTATCCCTCTACTTAATGAACCGGATGCAATAATGCCTCCTATTTTAGCAATAACAACACAAAGGTTCAAGAGGAGTTTGGAACATTCACCTAACCAACCTGAATGGATGGCTTCGCTGCAGCCACAACTTCTTAGACGCATTCGAACTGCCGTAAGTACCTACATATTTAAACAAAACTGCCTTAAAAACATAATGTATGAATATCGGTACTTTTATCATTAAACTTCAATTTTATAACACAAGTATGAGTTTATCAGGTATATAAACAAATCATGGTATTGAGAAAAAACTGTTTTGTGGAACATACTAATCTTAGGAAGCTACCGTGGTAATCGAAAGTGGAATAAGTTATGAAACCGATCTAAATGAAGCTATTTTATAGAAAAAAAACTTGCAAATACGAGCCTGGCATCAATGGAAAATGTTAAAAATATTTTTTGTAACCTTTATCATTGATACTCAGATCTCATTGGTAAATAGCTGAATCTTCGAATTTCAGTTCCCCTTAGGGTTGTGGAGGTCCGATGCCAGTTGCTCCGTGGAAAAACTGAAATTCAGGTAAAACCGGTTGAACTAGTAGCCGAACTCAAATAAACTTGGGAAGATGATGGATAACGCAATATTAATATGTGCAGAAGCGTTCTTAGAAATGTGTTCAGACACTTTTAAGCTTTATATAGATGTTAGTATAGATATGTATTACAGTTCACCCAAATTTTCATGTTCTATGACAGGAGCCCGATCCCTCAATACCTGCTCATCCATCACTAGGTACTACAAAAATGGTTCTACAAACACTGCTCTACCAAATGGACCAGAAGGCGAAAAATAATGTAACAGACACTCAGAATATTAAACTGGCGGAACTATTTGTAGAAAATTGTGATGTACTAATAAAAAGGAAGCTGTAATTTAGAATGTAAATATGTAAAAATCATTTTATGAAAATCATTGTATTAACATTATATTGTTTATCTTTGTAAATATGGTTTAAATAATAAAAATCTTTTGTTATTATGTATTATATACTTCTATTATTTATCTGCTCATTTTCTCTAATAGCTTTTTCCCGCAACTTTGTTGTAATCTAAATCCGTTCAAATATTTTGCATGAAAGAGTAACAAATATCAATTTACAGTCACAAACTTTCGTATTGATAGAATACTAGCCGGCCGTCCCCGCTCTGTACGGAGGCATACAGGTTGTTCCGCCTCTTACTGTGCAGAACGGTGAGAGGGACAGCATATTACCTCGGAGGTGAGTCCAGTCTCCCCGAGATGTACCCCAGTTGAAGGGTACGGCAGGGGGGGGGGGACCAGAAGCCGCTGATGCGATCCTGGTGTTACTCCCGATTGCCGAGGTAGGCCGCCGCGGGGTTTAGTGGATAATCTCTCTATTAACTGAGTTAGCCAAACTAAAGCAGGAGAATTAAGGCTTAACTTTAATAAATTGTAATTTATTCTAGTCTTTCAACATCGATGATGAGAGTGCAAGTTGCTCAGATGCTGATGACGGTTGTTATCATAGACTAACACAGTTGTGAAGGTTAGTTGGAGGCCTTCGTGCAGTTTAAGTCCACGGCAAGTTAACGTTGTCCAAATTAATTGTACAGCGTTGTCTTACCAACCCCCAACCTGCTCTCGACCAGTTTGGGGACGTATCTCCTGAGAGAAGACCCGAGTCCAGCAGTAGTATCCCACTATGGTATGGTATTGGATTATGATAGTGCAAAAACTTAGTGGCGACAGCTACGTGTTCTCATTAGCAGCACAAGCAGTTTTAAAATAATAATATAAAATATTTACTTTTCGTTTCATTAAATAGTAAAAATATTTATTCATGTGTCCAAATTTTTTCGACTTGATTGTGCCTGTGTTTGCAGCTGCCGAACCGTTATTTTAATAAAATTCTGCACTTGAAATTTTGCAATTTTTTTATCTTTATTTTCACTTGTTTTTTTTAGGGCCTTTTCAAAAGATCGAATATGGTCCGGAGCGCACCATCGTACAGTGCGGTGCGGTTGGCGCATAATAAAACATTTGTTATGTGAGCAATATAAAACGAATTCAGCTGCTTGATGACTTAAAATATTTGATATTATAATTTCGCTGGAGGCACCATCTCCACTCGGCACTCAAATGAAATGAACTACCAATTAATTTGCTACTAAGTTGAAAATCTTTCAAATCACATTGCTTGTTAAGCATATTCGAAGTAAAGAAAACAACTATCTATTGGGTTGGGTACGATTTTAAATCAATGTAAATGGAACTACGGAACCTATTCTATGCGATTGGGCGATTTTTCTGTTAACATTCATTTCATTGATATTCTGTGAGGCCGTATATCTTTGTGACGAAACAGGCCTGATTCGACCTGAATCACGATATCACGGTGATATTTAATTTCTAAAACCCATTTAGAAGGATTTCTTTCTATCGGGGGCGGATTTTGAGAGGGGCCATGTCCCTCCCTTCGGACTGCGCCTGTCTCAACGTGACTACTACCTGTCTCAGCTATTTAATATTAAGTCATTTCGGTTCTAATGAGAAATAAACATTTTTAAAACTATTATCATTTTCATGAATATAAATAGGTAAATAAATATTAATTTCACTTCATTTATATGATAAAGGTCTTTAAGTACGTCACTTTTAGCAAATCGGTCGTGGGGTAAGAAGCTTAATTTGTCTCTGGCCGTTTTTGGTTTTAAATAAAAAGTAAATTTTGATAGAACTGACAAAACTGTCAGTGTCAAGTGCAAAATTTTGATTAAAAGGGGTTCTACACGATTGGAACCGAAATCCAACCACCCTGACCTTGATCAAAAAAAGATCGTGTAGAATCGAAGCCAATGTCCTACCACCCTGATCTGAATTGGAAATGGATCGTGTAGAATTCGTTTGCCGATCAATAGTGGGCGGAGCCGCCGGCTAGGTTGGTTGATTGGTTGATTGGAGGCGCATCTCGCGACAGGCTGCGTCTGTGTGCGTGTGCGATCGTGTGGAACGCTGTCGGCCAACGCGAGCGCTTCAGTGTGCGCTGGGCAGGCGTCGCGGGCGCAATGGATTCGAAAGACGAACAGCGCAAAATAGAGATTCTAACTCAATTTATTTGTTTGTATATAGATTTACCATGTCTTTGGGACATGGGATCTGACTTATATAAAGATAAGAACCTAAGAAATCAGGCATGGGAGCTATTGAAAGAAAAGCTCAAAGAAATTGAACCGCAGGCCAATATCGCTACGGCAAAGAAAAAAGTCGAACATTTTCGAACGGCGTTTAAGAGAGAATATAAAAAGGTGAGCATGAGCTTTTCATATAATACTTTATAATTATGTACTGCTTTGTAGAATTTATTTATATTTGTTTTTATAAACATCTAGTTTTACCTGTATTTAATTTAATTTTTTAATGAAATGTAATTTTATGTAAATATTACTTTCATTACGTACGTCAATTATTTTACATTTCATTTAATACTTTATAATTATGTACTGCTATGTAGAATTTATTTATATTTGTTTTTATAAACATCTAGTTTTACCTGTATTTAATTTAATTTTTTAATGAAATGTAATTTTATGTAAATATTACTTTCATTACGTACGTCAATTATTTTACATTTCATTTAATACTTTATAATTATGTACTGCTATGTAGAATTTATTTATATTTGTTTTTATAAACATCTAGTTTTACCTGTATTTTAATTTAATTTTTATAATGAAATGTAATTTTAAGTAAATATTACTTTCATTAAGTACGTCAATTATTTTACATTTCATATAATACTTTATATTTATGTACTGCTATGTAGAATTTATTTATATTTGTTTTTATAAACATCTAGTTTTACCTGTAATTATTTTAATTTAACTTTATAATGAAATGTAATTTTAAGTAAATATTATTTTCATTACGTACGTCAATTATTTTACATTTATTGTAATTATTTTTATAGGTTAAAGAATCAAAACGAACGGGAGCAGGAGCAAATGATGTCCATGTTCCCAATCTTTGGTACTATAATTTACTGTTGCCTTTGTTTGAGAAGAAAAATGATCAGTCAAGATGCGGACTGGACACGATGTCCAGTGATGAAGTGAGTACCTACCTATCTCTATTTTAATAATCACCTAAAAACTGTCGTTATCTGACAATGCAATATTTGATCAAGAAAAAAAGTGACCAAACTTAATTTAACTAAAATAAGTTTATTGAGCGTTCAATATTCTTTCTGAAGTGTACATTAATAAAAAAATACACTTTATTAAATTGAAATCAGTATGTCGGTGGGTCCTATGTGAATGGGCCAAACTAGCAATTTGGCCGTTTTGCCTTTTTTATCGTAAACGCATCTTAGCGATATAATTAATCATGTGAGCTATTCAAAAAAAAAATTCTTACCTATGAACCCGATTTTTTCTAAGTTTAGAGTGAGTTTGTTTATAGTTTGTATAATTCTACTTTTATTTCAATAAATTAATAAAACTATTGTGTGTTACTTATATAATATTTAAATTATCTGTATGTAAACTCAGTAGGTAAGCAGATTGTAAAACGTAAAAGGGCCAGTATGTAGTAAAAAAACTGATATAGATATGTATATATTAAATACTATAGTATAAATAAGTAGGACAGTTGTCTATCAAACAAGCTAAGTTTCGTAAACATCGGTTTTATCAATCTTAAATTTATAGCAAATTTAAACTTTGGGAGCCTCTCCTGTAAAGTTATCATTTTGCATTTTGGCTCATATACATAGGACCCATCGATGTATACTAATTTTACATATTTTTTTCATGAGCCTTTTGTGTCCCACCGCTGGGCAAAGGCCTCTCCTGCAATCAGCCACTTCTCTCTATCCAATTCAGTTTTTTTTATGTTTGTTACCTCATGTACTTAGCGTAGTTATACTCATATTGAAGAAGTTTAGGAGTTATACAATTTGTGTGGGACAGACGAACATATGCGTGTGCGCAGCCGAACGTAGCGGGCGGCATAAAAAATACAAAAAAAACAATAAACTTTGGGGGTCCCCATACTTAGATCTGAAAGTCAAATTTTTTTTTTATTAAAAATTATATTGAGTTTTTAATATATTTTTTCTAAACTGAATAGTATGCGCTAGAGACACTTTCAAAGTGGTAAAATGTGTGTGTCCCCCCTGTAACTTCTAAAATAAGAGTATGATAAAACTATAAAAAATATATGATGTACATTACCATGCAATGCAAACTTCCACCGAAAATTGGTTTGAACGAGATCTAGTAAGTAGTTTTTTTGATACGTCAGGTAAATTACGGTTTACGCTTAGAGATTGCAAATCCCGGACGATTTTTCAATCCCGGGATTTCGGGATCGTATCGGAGCGATCCCGGAATCCCGGTGCTGGTACCGGGATTATACGAAAATTTTAAATAGTTTATTAATAAACGCAATTTAATAAAGAAAACTAACTTTTAATAAATAACAAAAGGAGAAACAAATATGAATTATAACAAAATGAACAAAATTGTTAACAAAAGTAAATATATAAAAGTAATGATATAATTTTGGAACTAGTTTTATTTAATGATAGTATTTTAATTACAATCTTTACAAATTACATGCAAAATTTACAAGTTGACAGTTTTTAATTAAATAAATTTACAAATTATCATTCAAAAAATACAATTATCGTTTCTCAGAAAATGCGCCCGCAAAAAGCATAATTTATCAATGCTATCGTCACTTAGTCGAGTTCGCAGTTTACTACAAATAATATTCGCTGTTGAAAAAGCTCCCTCAGATTCCACGCTAGTTGGCGGTATTGTTTTTAAAAAGTTGTACGCTTTTTAAAGATTTGGGCCTAGAACTTTATGATTTTTGAAGAAGGATACTTCTTGCGGGATCGTTTGTTCTAAGCTGCCGGTTCTTTTTGTTGTCTTGGGTCGGTTGAGTTTGTCCTGGACCGCACGCTGAAGCTTTTCTTTCAACAATTGTTCTTTCGCCACCTGGAATCATGTTTTTTTTTATTTATTACTCATATGTATCAATAATATTTAGAAATGGTTTGGAATATGTAGAAATTTATGTTTTTTTATCTTACCGTACAAGGTGAATCTTCAGAAGAACTTTCAGCACTGAAACAGGTTTCTTCTTCAAAAGTTGTTCCTTGAACCGGGTACTTCTGATTAATTTTGTCAGAATCTTAGCGATTGCTGGTTTGCTCAATTTCCTGCTCAGTTCATTGTCACATTCAGTGCGTCGTTCCAAAATTCGCACTTTGAGGGCCTCTCGCAACTTCGCACTTATTTCAGTTTGCTGTTGTTCCAAGTCAGTCAACATGAAATCAATTGCTGCATCCGCTATCAACAAATTCGCATCCCTTTCATTCAGGATTTCTACGGCGGCTTTAATTGGTGTAAGGGTTTCCATTGTTTCAGTCAATAATTTGAAATCCTCCTCGGTGAAAGTGATGGTTGATTTGAGATCGATGAGGGCCACCAGGGCTATTCCACCTTGTTTTGACGTCTAAAAGGAAAACAAGTTCTTTTCCAGGAAATGATTCTGATAGGTCGGTTGTTGTTTGTTAAGGTTTGTTTGCTTTTTTATGAATATGATATCAATTTTTTGTTTGTTTGTTAGGTTCTGTTGTTTTGATTTGTTATATTTATTTATGTTTTTCCGTCGAATTAAGTTTGTTTTGTACCATTTGTTATCGTTTTGATTGTTAGGTTTTGTTGTTTCAATTTCATATAATTAATTATGTTTGTTTGTCAAATTTAACAATTGTCCTAGTGTCACATGATATCTATTTCGTTTCATTTGAGTCGTAAATAAAGTCTTTGTTTTATTATTTTTGTCAAATCTCGACAAAGTTTAAAAATAACTTAATTACAAATTTAAGGGTTTAATCTTCCCAAATCATAACTTAAAGCTAAAGAAAAAGCGTCGGATCACGTTCGAGTTCTAAAACCGTATATGTCTCTTTTGTTATGTTTACTACTATTGTAAAAAAATTCAATGCCTAATTAGTTAACCAAAGAAAAAGCGTGGGATCACATTCGAGTAATAAAGCCGCACATGTCTCTTTTGTTATGTTTACAACTATGGTAAAAAATTTCAATGCGTAATTAGTCAACCAAAGAAAAAGCGTGGGATCACATTCGAGTTATAAAGCCGTACATGTCTCTTTTGTTATGTTTACTACTATTGTAAAAAAATTCAATGCGTAATTAGTCAGCCAAAGAAAAAGCGTGGGATCACATTCGAGTTATAAAGCCGTACATGTCTCTTTTGTTATGTTTACTACTATTGTAAAAAAATTCAATGCGTAATTAGTCAGCTAAAGAAAAAGCGTGGGATCACATTCGAGTTATAAAGCCGTACATGTCTCTTTTGTTATGTTTACTACTATGCCTATGCCTAATAAAGCGTGAATTTATTTTTAGAACAATGAGATTAACTTTGTCGAGTTTTAAAAACTTTCGGTGAAGATTTGAGTGGAACAAAAAAGGTTTTATTAGCCAAGATTTTTCTTTTTCAATTGATGTAATGATGTAATCCCGAAGAAAAATCGGTCCGGGATCCCGGTATTCAATCTCTGTTTACGATTTATGACGTATTAAAAAAAACTACTTACTAGATCGCGTTCAAACTAATTTTCGGTGGAAGTTTGCATCGTAATGTACATATATTTTTTTGTTTTATTACTCTCTTATTTTAAAACTTACAGGGGGGGGATAGAAACTTTACCACTTTGGAAGTGTCTCTCGGGCACACTATTCAGTTGAGAAATAAAATATATCAGAAACTTCAATATCATTTTTATCCATAGATACCCGACGCGTATGAAAAAAGGCACTTTGTTATCGCCAATCTCCAGGTCTGAATGTTTGCTGTTGTACATCTTCGTTGGCTACAGGGTCCAATAAATTTTTGACTTTTTTCTTAAAAAAATGTGCAACGCACAACAGGCTAAAACAATTGCGTCCACTGTTTCAATATTAACACTAATTGGTTGCCTAAATACTCTGAAACGCGAAGCATTTTCAGCAACTCTCCGAACTCGGCATAGACGATAATTTAAAATTCTTTTGTCCATAGCGATGTGTTTGTTAGGGCAGGGTTTCATTATATTTGTTTCAAGTGCAAATGCACTATCTCCTAAAAAAACATACGGTACTGACACATTTGTACCTGGTAGTATTAATGATTCAGGTAGCATAAGATCATAGTTTATAAGTTTTTCATAGAATCTCGTAGCTCTCAGTATTCCTCCATCTGACACACTTCCATATGAACCCGTATGAACATAAACATAAATTCGTAGTTTGCATTGACGATAGCAAACAACACGATACTAAATGTACCCTTATAGTTATAGAACAAGGATCCCGTTCCCGATGGTTTTTCGATTATAACATGCTTGCCGTTTATGCAACTTACACAGTTGTCAAATTGCCATTGTTTTCCGTTTATTTTCCTACGAGGGTAACTGAAAATGTAATTTGATTTTAGGAATCCAGATCATCAGAACATAGAAAGAAAATGAAAACTACATTAGAGATGAAAAAACAAACTTTAATTGACACTGCGCAAAAATTATTACTGCAAAACGACGACGGTAAAAACTCATTTGGATTGTTCATAGGAGAGCAACTGAATCAAGTTGAAACATTCCAACGCCAAATGGCTGAAAAACTAATTTATGAAATTTTGTTTCTTGCAAAAACAGGAAGTATCAATTCCGAAACAAAAATTGATACAACTGCCAGACCTCAAAATTTTACTTCTTCGCCATCCTCTAGTAATAATTCTACCTTTTCATACCAAATGATTCATGCATCTGTCCCACCTCATCATTATCAGAGATCTCCATCACCTTACATTCTGTCATCACCATCCCCACAACACATTCGGCCATCACCATCCTTACAACATATTCAACCATCACCATCCCCACAACACTTTCAGCCATCACCATCCTTACAACATATTCAGCCATCACCATCCTTACAACATATTCAGCCATCACCATCCCCACAACACTTTCAGCCATCACCATCCTTACAACATATTCAGCCATCACCATCCTTGCAACATATTCAGTCATCACCATTCCCACAACAATTTCAGCCATCACCATCCCCACAACACTTTCAGCCATCACCATCCTTACAACATATTTGGCAATCACCATCCTTACATCATACTCAGCCATCACCATCCCCACATCACTTTCAGCCATCACCATCCTTACAACATATTCAGCCATCACCATCCCCACAACACTTTCAGCCATCACCATCCTTACAACATATTTGGCAATCACCATCCTTACATCATACTCAGCCATCACCATCCCCACATCACTTTCAGCCATCACCATCCTTACAACATATTCAGCCATCACCATCCCCACAACACTTTCAGCCATCACCATCCTTACAACATATTCGGCCATCACCGTCCTTACATCATATTCAGCCATCACCATCCCCACTACATATTCAGCCATCACCATCCTTACAACATATTCGGCCATCACCGTCCTTACATCATATTCAGCCATCACCATCCCCACTACAAATTCAGCCATCACCATCCCCACAACACTTTCAGCCATCACCATCCTCACAACATATTCAGTTATCATCATATATATTATCACAGGGCTTTCAGCAAGCACGACCCCCGCATCATATTATCTCAATCGAACCAACTAATGACGAAAATATCGTGCAAATTTCCATGCCATCGCCTAATCACGCCATGTCTAATGACACAAGCAGGGTAATGTACGATGGCCCTGCTAGTGGTATAGATGAGTTCTTAATTTTTAAAAAATAATAAATAAATTACATTTTAATACATTACCTTGATTGTTTTTTTTAAAGCCTTGTATATCGCCCAACAAGTCTCTGGTATAATTTTAGAAAGCAATGGAGAGCAACTCAGAATAGACACACCAAACTTTATTTTAAACAACTTCAAAAAAGGAGTATTATTTATGTGTAACTAAATGTATTTTTTTATGTACATTTATTGATTACTCTGTCACTTGTGAACCGATTTATAAAATTCTTTTTATATGACTGCCTCGGTGGCGCTGTGGTAGGGTATGCGATTGCTGCGCTTGAGGTCTCGGGTTCGATTCACGGGTAGGACCAAATATTTGTGTGATCCGCAAATATTTCTTTCGGAGTCTGGGTGTATTCTATAGGTAAGTAACAAAAAAGTATGTTTGTGTAAATACGTCATCATCATCATCAGCCTATCGCAGTCCACTGCTGGACATAGGCCTCTAAATACGTAAATACGTACTATTAATTATTTTTATAAGTAAATCTTTTGTAGATACTTTTACATATTTTACTATTGTATACCTTATTAATACCTATCAGTTTTCTAGAATCTATAATATAAGCTCTGCTTAGTTTGGGACTTGTTGGTCTTGTGTTCAGCGTATGCAACTGCTAACCAAAAGGTCTAGGGTTCGATTCCCGGGTCGGACTAAATGTTTTATGATCTGCAAATATTTATTTTGGAATTTGGGTGTTTTCTATATACAATATATGTATATATAATATGTATGTATTTATAAAAAAGTATGTTTATGTATTTATACATATACATGTATAAACATACTTTTACATACATATTTTTATACGTATGTAATATAAACCCCTAGTCGTATTTATGTTTTATTTAGTAACATTATTGCGTAAATGAGCCGTTTGCATTAAATATTATAAAAATAACAAAGTCCTCTGCCGCTCCAATCTTGCTGCCTGTCTGTTAAACTCAAAACTTAACGTAACTTAAAAACTACTGCACCGATTTTCATGATGTTTGCAGCAATGGATAGATTGGTTTTCAAGGTAAAAAACTACATATCTTAAATCACACATTATTGACATAATAAAATCTTACACTGACGACTCGCCACGGCATCGCGTGTGAAGCCGCGGAGAGTCACTAGTGTAAGATTACGGCCAATTACGGGTGAGATCCGGAAAATTTTGTCAATATTGGCTTTAACCTAAAAATAATATGTTTTTAAGAAACATTGACTTTATTTATGTGTTCCATCCGTGTGGTGACGGATTAAGAATACAGAGTGTCACCACCCCTATTCATCCCGCGGGTGTCGTAAAAGGCGACTGAGGGATAAACTACGCAAAACAACATCAATGCAAACAGAAGGAAAACTTGAAACAAACCCTATACCAACCCGTCTGGCCAGCGTGGTATAGTAGGCCAAAACTTCCTTTCAAAGGAGAGGCCTATGTCCAGCAGTGGACTGTTAAAGGCTGTTGATGTTGATGATTCTTTACTTTTATATATTTACTTTTGTTACTTTTGTTCATTTTGTTATAATTCATATTTGTTTCTTTGTTATTTAATAAAAGTTAGTTTTCTTTATTAAATTGTGTTTATTATTCAACTATTTCAAATTTTCGTATAATCCCGGTACCAGTACCGGAATCCCGGGATTTCGGGATCCCGGTACTGGTACCGGGATTATACGAAAATTTGAAATAGTTTAATCGTCCGGGATTTGCAATCTCTAGTCGTAAGACATTAAAATACGTTCTACAAAGGCGTACAGTTGATGGATATTTAACTTATGCAAAAAACCGAAAGTCGGTGATTACTTGCTACGGTATGTAAGCGACAGTGCGCGATGCGTCTGTGTGCATGCAAAATAAATAAATAAATAAATATTTCGGACATTTTTTTACACACATCATCTAGTCCCAAACTAAGCAGTGCTTGTATCATGGGTACAAGACAACTGATATAAATACATAAACATACTTTTTTTTTGTAAATACATACATATTAAACATAGAAAACACCCAGACTCCGAAACAAATACTTGTGGATCACACAAATATTTGGTCCGACCCGGGAATCGAACCCGAGACCTCCTGATCAGCAGCCGCATACGCTAACCACTAGACCAACCAGGCAGTCATTTATACATATTTAAAATATATAGTAAGTAGGTGTTCAATCACAAATTCTCACGCTCCGGGCCTCGGGCCTTGAAAAAATCATAATATATAGTGATCGGAATCAAGAATCCGTAAAATATTCGCAATGTTCGCCTGTTCAATAGATAATTATTATGTTTACTTCTTATTTTGTACGAAATTCACCAATTAAGCTCATTTTACAAGTCAGGCATCTATAACTTAAGAACACAGTAACTTTTAATAAGTTAATAGCTGCGCCCCGCGGTGTTACCCGCGTATTTTCGACTATGTGTTTCTGTTCTGATATATAAGCTTTATTACCTATTGTAAAGTTTCATCCAAATTCGTTTAGTAGTTTTTGAGTGAAAGAGCAACACACCTACATACATACGTACATACATATTTGATCAAGAAAAAAGTGTCAAAACATATTTTAACTAAAATAAGTTTATTGAGCGTTCAATATTGTTTCTGAAGTGTATATTTATAAAAAAACACACTTAATTAAATTGAGATCAGTATGTATACTATTTTTGTTATTACATTTTTTTTTCATGAGCCTTTTGTGTCCCACCGCTGGGCAAAGGCCTCTCCTGCAAGCAGCCACTTCTCTCTATCCAATTCAGTTTTTTTATGATTGTTACCTCATGTAGCGTAGTTATACTCATATTGAAGAAGTTTAGGAGTAATACAATTTGTGTGGGACAGACGAACATACGAGTGTGCGGAGCCGAACGTAGCGGGCGGCAAGGTCAAGGCCGTGCATATGGCGCTCCACCGCGAGGCACAGAGAACAGTCTTCTCTCTACCTCGCTGCCGCTACTGGCTACCTATACTTTCTGCTCCACGTACTTACATATATGTATACTACTACTGTATCTTCTGTATGTCCCAACTTGTAATAAGTGTACGTTTAAACTTTTGTGTACCTACCGTGTGTGACTGTACCTATTGTGATTGTGTCAAGGAAAAAATTATACCACCCTTTACGTAAAAACAAAACTTTTATTTGTACATCTGACGTACCTAAACCTCATAAATTTCCACTAGGTGAACCGATTTTGATGATTATTTTTTAAATAAAAGCTGGTGCTTCCAGTGTGATCCCATATTAATTACGTCCAGTTCTTGAAGTCGGTTTTTTTGTTAAAATTTGTGAATATTTATTAGATGTAACTAATACCCAACAAACATCAAAAAATATATATATTTAAATCATTTATTATATTGCCATAAACAATTTTAGTCTCTTCTTTCCATGACTATTTTAACCATTTGTTCTTGAAAGCATACTTTGCCAGCACCATTAAAATATTCCATTAAAGTATTTCTCACTTGCTGTCCTTCATAAGTATGCCTTTCACCAGTTCGGTTAAGAGGCGTCAAGGCACTTTGTTGTCGCCAATCTCCAGGTCTGTATGTTTGCTGTTGTACATCTTCGTTGTCTACACATGAGGGGGTCCAATATTTTTTTGACTTTTTTCTTAAAAAATTGTGCAACGCACAACAGGCTAAAACAATTGCGTCCACTGTTTCAAGATTAACACTTATTGGTTGCCTAAATACTCTGAAACGCGAAGCAAGAATGCCAAAAGCATTTTCAGCAACTCTCCGAGCTCGGCATAGACGATAATTGAAAATTCTTTTGTCCATAGCGATGTTCTTGTCAGGGAAGGGTTTCATTATATTTGTTTCAAGTGCAAATGCACTATCTCCTAAAAAAACATACGGTACTGACACATTTGTACCTGGTAGTATTAATGATTCAGGTAACTTAAGATCATCGTTTATAAGTTTTTCATAGAATCTCGTAGCTCTCAGTATTCCTCCATCTGACACACTTCCATTTGAACCCGTATGAACATAAATAAATTCGTAGTTTGCATTGACGATAGCAAACAACACGACACTAAATGTACCCTTATAGTTATAGAACAAGGATCCCGTTCCCGATGGTTTTTCGATTATGACATGCTTGCCGTCCATGCAACCTACACAGTTGTCAAATTGCCATTGTTCTTGAAAAGATTTTGCAGCTGTTCTCCATTCATTTTCCGACGAGGGTAACTGAAAATGTAATGTTTTTTTAATAATCCAGATCATCAGAACATAGAAAGAAAATGAAAAGTACATTAGAGATAAAAAATGGGCCAAGTGCGTGTCAGGCCACGCACAGGAAAGGGTTCCTCAATCACCCATAATGGTACGTGGATTTAAAATCGTATCCAATAGATAATTGTTATATTTACGTATTAATGCGTTAATTTTGAATGACGTTTTCCAAGTAAGCGCAAAATACAAAGTCTCTATAACTCCTGAACTAACAAAGTCATCTACTCCGCTATAGTTTTCCTTTAAACTTCATTATAAGGACCACTATCACGAATTATTCCAGATTTTTTGAGCCAGCCGTTTAGCTTTTAGAGGGGGGGGAAGCCCTGTTTTTGCTAAAAAGTGCCCTTTAAAGTGGAATTTCTCGCAAACGGATACCTAAATCAAAAAATTGTCTTTAAAACCCTTTATTGTTTTTAAAAGACCTATCTAATGATGCCCAACACGATGGGGTAGCAGCGAGAAAAAAATATCATCCCCACTTTACGTGTAGGGGAGGTACCCCAAATGAAAATATTTTTCATAATTTTATTGTAGCACTTTGTCGACGTGGTTACAACACATATTCATGCAGTTTCATCTTTCTAGTACTTACCGTTTGGACGGTAAGTCGAGGACGGACGGACGGACGGACGGACAGACGGACATGACGAATCTATAAGGGTTCCGAGTGATATACTTCGGAACCCTAAAAACAAACTTTAATTGACACTGCGCAAAAATTATTACTGCAAAGAGACGACGGAAAAAATCATTTGGATTGTTCATAGAAGAGCAATTTAATCAATCACCATCCCCACAACACATTCAGCCATCACCATCCTCACAACATATTCAGCCATCATCATATATATTATCACATGGCTTTCAGCAAGCACGACCCCCGCATCATATTATCTCAATCGAACCAGCTAATGACGAAAATATCGTGCAAATTTCCATGCCATCGCCTAATCACGCCATGTCTAATGACACAAGCAGGGTAATGTACGATGGCCCTGCTAGTGGAATAGATGAGTTTTTAATTTTTTTTAAATAATAAATAAATGACATTTTATTACATTACCTTGATTGTTTTTTTTAAAGCCTTGTATATCGCCCAACAAGTCTCTGGTATAATTTTAGAAAGCAATTGAAATGATGTAACTGTACTGAATCTGAGATCTTTATAACTTCTTCCAGTAGCCAGAAATCTTAATGTAGCTATTAACCGTTCTTCAGCTGACACTGCCTGACGCATAACTGTATTTTTCTTTGTAATCATTGGACGCACCATTTCAAGTAATTCCTTAAAAGTGTCATGATCCATTCTCAAAAAATTCGTAAAGTCATCTGAATCAAGACTCCGTAAAATATTTAAATGGTTTAAAGTAATTCGCTGTTTGAGCCACTGCTTCATCCATTTTCTTTTTTTTTTTTTTTGAACTTCTTCTTCACTCAAGATTAAAAAAGTTATTGCCAAACCGATCCTTTGTTTCTTCGAGAGACAAGGAGCCATCGTGAATACCGGAGTAGGACTGAAGTCAACCACCGACCAACGAACATACGAGTGGGCGGAGCCGAGCGGTCGCTCGGTTGGTTAAATCGTGTAGAAGCCGTTCCAACGCTGTGTATGTGTGTGTGAGGTTGGTTGAGTTGGAGTCGTTGCCGATCGTGTATTCGGCGCTTAAACCTACTCAGTGAAACCAAAACAAAGTATTGAAATTGGAGATCTGAAATTAAATCGATTTTAATCTCCCACTTTACTGATTTGAATTGAAAGTATTTGACAATTACAATGGCTCCAAAAGCTGGTGGTGATTCTGCTAAAGTTAATTCTGCAGTATACAAAGATAAAAGCAAACCAGCTGATATTAGACTCAGCAATATAAATGCCGCAAAAGGTATAGAACATCTGTAACATTTTATTGTTTTTTTATTAATATTTAACTTGTATGTCATCCTAAATCACATTTATTTTAACTTTCTAATCGGAAAAAAGGCTTGGGCAACAATAATTTTTCTTTAGATTCTTTATTTACGTTTTTTTTTAACTCGTGACTTCGTCGTAAATCTATGGCTTGAGACTGCACCGGTTGCTGTAATTACTTGATAACCGAAACTTTAAGTCGTTGTTACATCCAAAAATGTAATTAGCAGCAAAAATTCAGATGACGTGTAATATGCTATTTTATTTAATCTGATTTGTCTTTATTAAAATAGGGTATTTATATTACACGAACATGTTTCAGCTGTATCTGATGCCATTCGTACAAGCCTGGGCCCTCGTGGCATGGATAAAATGGTAATATATTCATTTAATTGATGTTTTTATGTAATGAAATTGATTCAAAATATACCTACTACATAACCAGCTTACATAGACATTATTTAAAGTATAAATATCAAAAGCAAAATAATACAGATGTAAAGATATTTCAAAGAGGAGTTGCTCTTTCCAATTAAGCACTGGAAAATATTGTTAATTTGGAAACTAATGACACAAGGTATATGCAGGTATGACAGAAAAACTGAAGAAATCTAATGATAAAGACAGATTATTAGAAGAACCTAAATCATAATAAAAGCAGACCTAATTTAAAATAATGTATTTAAACGAGTATACAAAGACAGACTCATTGTGCGACCCAAAAGTTGCGTGCCTTTCATGTATGTTTGTTAAATCTCTTGGAAACGGTGGATGTGGCTAAATCATTATTGGTTACTAAATGGATACTTCAAGAAATGATAAACTTTGATGAATAGATTCCATATTTCAGAGTTTTAATCCAATATTATAATTTACAGAGACATGTTTAAGCTTCTAGAAATATCAACGGAATCATAAATTTCACTACACAATTTTCTAATTTAAAATAAATATTGTTCTTAAAAAATAATTCAAACTTTATAAAAACCTGCCAGTAACCTAATACAAAAAGGTTACTTATCTGAGATTAATAATCAACAAAATCCCCTGCGATACAGGATAAGTACGTACGAAGGCCGGGAGAATGATGCAGAATAATCTAACCGGGCTGCCATGGTAAGGGTCACCATGCTACATTGCCTACCCTCACAATAAGCATGGTGACCCCTACTCCTGGATTCTACTCATGCTTTCCATCAGGCAGAGTAGAGTCACTTTGGCAGGCTTAAATATAAAAAAAAAAAAAAAAAAAATACCCAACAAGAGTGGTAAGTAAGCACGAAAGCAGGTGCTTTAGAGATGTTAAATGACAATCTAATAAGCATCTAAGCGGAGTCTCATCACCCCTATTCATGTTATGGGTGTGGTAATACCCAAGTAAAGGAGCCCAATATGCAGATTAACATCACTATTAGGACAAGGCAAACATAATACAAACCTGTCTGGCTAGTGTAATAGGCCAACAACTCCTTTCTTAGAAGAGACCCATGTCCAGCACGGGTCTGTTATAGACTGTTAATGATCTAAAGTGAAAAGGGGTTCTTGCTGTCAAAAGAATGGTAAAAGTCAGATATCTATGCTTACAGACATACTGAAGTGAATAAATAAACTATTGTATTTTATTTTTTATTATTATTATAGCAATTATTAACCCTAAGATTGTTTGGGGTCATCTATTATTTAGAAGTTTTGTAAATAGAATAGAATTTATTTTATACTGTGTTCAATTGGTTTTACCTGGGCACTGGACCTCCACAACTGCAAAGTATTGCATGATAAAAATGGCTAATTGTATTGTTAATTTTTTTAGATCCAAGCTGCCAATGGTGAAGTTACTATAACTAATGATGGTGCTACTATATTAAAGCAAATGTGTGTTATGCATCCAGCTGCTAAAATGGTATGATTTATATTATGATCTTATTAGAGTTATGAATGTGAACACAGAATGTATGTAACCATTTTAAATTTTAAAACTAATGATGTGTTTACTAAAAGTGCTTAATTTTTATAATCTGACAACCATTTAGACATGACTGGCTTATGAGAGTTTATCTAGCTATACTTAAGTTATTTTTACTTTACTGATGCCAAATAAAAAAATGGGCTAAGTGCGTGTCAGGCCACCAATAGAATAGGGTTCCGTAGTCACCCATAATAGAATGTAGATTTAAGATTGTGTTCAATAGATCATTATTATGTTTACTTATTATTTCTTTATTTTTGTAAGAAGTTTTCCAATTCAGTGCATTAAACAAGTTAGGCCCCTATAACTCCTGAAATAAAAAACTTATCAAAACCGCTATAGTTTTCATTAAAAGTTCAATATATGGACTACTATCATTCATATATTTTGAGCCAGCCGATTGGCTTTTAGAGGGGGGGGGGGGCGCCCTGTTTTTGCGAAAATCGGGTCATGAACTATGGAACCCTTAAAGGAAATGTTTTCATTATTGTTATTCACATAGAGTAGACAGTAGGGTACATCACTCATTTGTGAGAAATTATAAATGTGCCTTATTTGTGAACTTAAACCTTTATTTATGGTGATATTTTTCTAGCCGATTTTGACATCATTGGCCAGTCTAAACAGAGACTAACACAACAGTAGATATTACTCCCTTCGCAGGCTCTCTAACTCTTAAAATCCTAGCAACACAATCAGGCAGATATTAGGAGCAGAACTGAAGATATTATGTGGGGAAGTACCAGTCTCTCTCTTTCTTGATCAGCAGTCCACTAGACCAACGATACAAATATTCGTTTTAATATTAAAATGTTAGATGCAACTTTTATGTTAACTGCATATAAATATGACCTACATAATATTCACATTACAGTTAGTGGAATTATCTCGTGCTCAAGATATTGAAGCTGGTGATGGTACTACATCAGTGGTTGTTATTGCTGGTGCTCTTCTTGATGCTGCTGAGAAACTGCTACAGAAAGGAATTCATCCTACAGTTATTTCTGATGGTTTCCAAAAGGCTTTACAACTCGCATTACAGGTAATGTAAAACTCTTGTCTTCCCCTTATTTATTGCCTTGTTTGACGTATGCAAGCATTGGTTTTTGTTAATTTAGTCAATTTGAAATTAGTTTTTATACTAAAGCAAGTCTTCTTTTGTCTATTTTGATGTATACTTTCAAATAAATATGGTTCTTTAATAGAAAAAAAACTTTTTAACCAATTTAATTATGACAAGTATTTTAAATGAATTTATTTATTTTTCTATAGTGTAAAAATGTAAAAATATGTTATATAATGGTTTCCACAGGTTGTAGAAGGCATGTCCACTCCAGTAGATTTGTCAAATGAAGATGCATTCTTGAAAGCAGCTGCTACATCACTCAACTCCAAAGTAGTGTCTCAACATTCTACCATATTAGCTCCTATTGCTGTTCAAGCTATTCGCTCAGGTACAATATATTGACGTATTTTCTAAACTGTTTCACTTATGTCAAAATTGATAAACAGAGCTAATTTAACAAAGGTTCAGCTAACAGTATATATGATGCGATACATCTAAAAACAAGACTATAAATGCACTCATATTTAAAATTTCCTTTCAGTAATGGAGCCTATAATAGGAGGGATAGGTGCACGTGTGGATCTCCGCGATGTGAAAGTAATTGAACGTATCGGAGGAACTGTCGAAGATACTGAGCTCATTCAAGGTCTCGTCATACCTCACCGCGCGGCCAATGTAAGCGGGCCCCACAGAATTGAGAAGGCTAAAGTTGGACTGATACAATTCTGTATTTCGCCACCTAAGACTGATGTAAGTAGACAAACCTCTACTAAGGGTAATTATTGATATACTTACTATGTGTGTATGCTACTTAAAGTATTGAATATACTTTTTGTTATAGATGGATCATAATGTGATTGTGTCAGACTACGCAGCCATGGATAGAGTCTTAAAAGAAGAGAGACAATACATCTTAAACATTGTCAAGCAAATCAAGAAGGCCGGGTGCAATGTACTTCTTGTCCAAAAATCTATTTTGAGGTATGTATGTCTTCCCGGAGCTGATTTTGGGTATTGTGTTTGAAAAGCCAACTCACGAATCTTATAACACTAATACGATAAAAATAATAGATATAACTTTGATTTTCAAAAATGTATTACCAAGGTTAGGTTTTTAATAACCAGACTGACAAGATATTTACAATGTACATGTTATTCTTTCGATTACAGAGATGCCCTCAGCGATTTAGCCGTGCATTTCTTGGACAAGATCAAAACTATGGTAATAAAAGACATTGAACGTGAGGACATTGAATTCGTTTGCAAGACGCTTGGATGCAGACCGATAGCTTCACTGGATCACTTCACGGCTGAAAACCTTGTAAACGTCGATCTCGTGGAGGAGATCAACGAACCTTGCGGCAAATATATCAAGGTAAGATTTCAATATTGTATGTAATGTTTAAATATAATATCTATGTCGAATTAAGCACATACATTGTAGTAATACGTGAAATGGAAGTTTAATTCAACTACTTACTAATAAATATACCAATCAGTCTGTTTAGGATTGTACTCAAAGGAAAAAGGAACTCTTTAACTAAGACCCTGCTCTCTATTTGTGACCAGGCTCATGAACATTGTGATTTGAAATTCGGTTGCTATTGTAACAACAAATATTAAAAAACAATAAAATGAATATTTAAGGGACCTACAACAAACTTGGCGGATTTTTTTCTAATCTAATTGAGAGGGCAGTAAGTCAAAGGTGATGATTCGTACATATCAAATTATAAGCATTATAAAAAAATGCTTATAATTTGATATGTATGAAACGAATTTCTTCCTACGTCGGTTTACAAAAACACTGTACTCAAATCAGGCGTGCATTTTCACGTGGACTAAAGTACAGTAAGGAAATAGTTGCGCTCTGATTCTCGAAAACCGTTGGGGTAAACGTGATCTTGCGTTGAGACTGCGTCTAGGCAAACATAGTGTAGGAGTGATGATTTGTGTAAAACGGCTGGCAGGAGCTGGATACTAGTAGCCGAGTATCAAAGTGGCGTGCAATTGGAGAGGCCTATGTCCAGCAGTGGACTGCGATAGGTTGATGATGATGATTATCGAAACAGTGTTTCTGAGCGGGCGCTGTATCGATAAGACGACAGTGAGTAGAGTGGTGTCTACAGTACTGGGCAAGAAATAATGCACATCGGCCTCTAGAAAGAGACATTCGAGTAATTTCGGATTTATATAGCATTGCCCCTTTCGCACTACATGTGTTAAGTTTTGTCAGTCGTTCGACAAATGCGGTGGAGTTAGTACTTCATACTAAAGGGACAACACTATCAAGCCGAATGTCTTTTTCTAGAGGAGGATGTACATTATTTGTTGGGCAGTACTGTAGTTTAAAGTGTTGTGTGGTGTGTTAGCTGAGCGGGTGCGCGACCGGTGGACGCACGGTGTCGGTGGTGGTGCGCGGGTCGAGCGGCGCGGTGGTGGCGGAGGCCGCGCGCTCACTGCACGACGCGCTGTGCGCGGTGCGCTGCGTGGCGCGGCGCCCGGCGCTGGTGGCGGGCGGCGGCGCGCCCGAGGCGGCGGCGGCCGCGGCCCTGGCGCGCGCTTCCATCGCGGCGCCCGGCGCCGACCACTACTGCCTGCGCGCCTACGCCGACGCACTCGAGGTCGTGCCCTCTACGCTCGCCGAGAACGCAGGTACGTACCTGAAGTCACCCACCCTCCTACATACGATCTTATTGCCTTGTCGGTTCAGTGGCTAGCGTATGCGGCTGCCGATCGAGAGGACCACATGTTCGTGTGATCTCCAAATATTTGTTTTTGAGTCTGGTGTTTCCTATGTTGTTGTGTGTTTATGTATTTATATCAGTTGTCTAGTACTCACAGTACAAGCTCTGTATTGCGTGTTATCCCAGGGAGTCAATTAGACGACACGTTGATTGTAATGCTTTATTAATGACTCTCTTATCTCTGTAAGACTCCGACTAATTTGACTTAAACTAAAGCTTATATACAATGTAATATGTGTACAGTTTTAGGTGGGGGCTACTATGAAATATTATTTACTTAATTGCTTAATTGACAATATGTTGTTTATACTTCCTTATTTTATATTTTATAATATTGCTATTGTTTGAGGGCACGTACGTTAACTTTAGTAAAACAATTATTTAATCACGTAACCGTGTAAAGATCTAAACTACTATTTTGCTATGGCTTCGCCCATAGATATTCCCCCTCTAAAGAGAAGAAACATCCTTACCTTACTATTATATACTATTGTTGTATAGTTTTGGTTTATCTATTATAATTGGAATCTAACCGTCTGGTGGGAGACTCTACCAGAACGTGTCCTTTTTTCTGTTTGCTTATCTGCTTGTGAGGATTCTGTTATCTTGTCTCCGAATTGTGACTTTGTATGACGATGTATTTTTGCTCGTTGACATTGTAAACATGTCTCCGACATCTCATTTACGTCTTTATTCATATTTTCCCATATATAGTTAGCTGAAATAAGTTTCCTCGTAGTATTCTTACCAGGATGGCTAATGTTATGATAGCTTTCGAAAATAGTTTTCCTGAATTTGAGTGGTATAAAAGGGCGTTGTTTTCCTGTTGATATATCGCAATAAATCTTAATATTTTCATTTGGAAAGTGTATTAATTCTATTTTTAATGATTTATTGGCTTTTAGTCGTTTTAACTCGCTATCATTCTTTTGATATTTTTCTACCTCGTGCCAATCGATTGCAGAGGGTAAGGTTATCGTCTCGATAACTCGAGATAAGGCATCGGCTACCACATTCTTGTGGCCACTGATGTGCTGGATATCCGTACTGAATTGTGATATATAATCCAGATATCTGATTCGTCTAGGGGTATCATCCAATGATGGCTTCTTGTCGAAAGCATGCATTAGTGGTTTGTGATCCGTGTAGACTGTAAATTCTCGTCCTTCTATGAGTCTTCTGAAGTGTTTTATAGCCATGTAGATTGCTAGCAGCTCTCTATCATAGGTAGAGTATTTTGTTTGGGCTTCACTAAATGATTTGGAGAAAAAAGCTATTGGTTCCCATTTTGTTTTTCTTCGCTGCTGTAGTACAGCGCCTGCGCATTTGAGACTAGCATCTGTCATTAACGCTATTTGTGCGTTGCTGTCCGGATATGCCAATGTAGTTAATTGTCGAATGTCCTGCTTGCAGCGTTCAAACGCGTGGTTTGATTCCGTATTCCACTGGATAACCGTCTTATCATTTTTCTTACTATTAATTAAATATTTATTTAACGGTGCCTGATGCTTTGCTGCGTGTGGAATACTGCTTCTGTAGAAATTAATCATACCCAAAAAACGTCGTAACTCATTTACCGTTTGTGGTTTAGGGTAATTGTTTATAGCTTGAATCTTTTCCATAGTAGGAGTCAACCCTTGGCTCGTTATATGATAACCGAGGAAATCAATCTCCGACTTGGCGAATTCACATTTGCTTGTATTTATTGTTATGCCGTTTTTATGTAGGCGCTTAAACACCTCCTCTAAGTGTTCATAATGTTCCTTAAGGTTATTTTTCTTGTCAGCTATAAATATGTCGTCCACATATACAAATACGTAGTCCAAGTCTCTGAATATAGAGTCCATAAATTTTTGGAAGGACTGTGCTGCATTTCGTAACCCGAATGGCATTCTGATGAATTCAAAAAGTCCAAAAGGGGTTATTATCGCTGTTTTCTCTGGTTCAGCAACGGGCAGTATGTGAAAAGCTTTCTTTATGTCTATCTTGCTGAATATTCCTTTTCCGCTTGCTACGTACGTGAAATCGAGTAGCCTTGGCAGCGGGTACCTGTCTGGTACTGTTATTTTATTTAGTGCGCGGTAATCTCCGCATGCTCTCCATTCGCCATTCTTCTTCTTGACTAAATGGAGTGGCGATGCCCATTGACTGCTTGAAGGACGGCATATTCCCATGTCCATCATATCTTGGAATTCTTGTTTTGCAATCCTGTATTTGTCAGGAGGTAATGGACGTGCTCGCGTAAATACTGGGAAACCCTTTGTTATTATTTGATGCTGTACTCGGTGCTTAGTCTGTAGATTCATTGATCTAGGCTTTGTAATATCTTCATATTTCTCTAATAATCCCTTTATTGGTTCCTGTAGAGAAGCGTTTATAGATCGCACGGATGCAATTTTTGTTCTTACTATTTTGGCAGGCGTTTTCAGACCTGTTTTTTTATCGATCAGTTTTTTTCCGTGTATATCCACTAATAATTGATAATGATTCAAAAAATCAGCTCCCAGGATTGGCATCTTGACATCGGCAATGGTAAATGTCCATTTAAAGCTTCGGCGCAGTCCTAGGTTAAGCGTTAAAGTGCGTTCCCCGTATGTATTTATAGGGGTCCCGTTTGCGGCGAATAATTGGTATTCGCAGGCTTGGCTCTCCTTATTTGTGCTATTTATAACCGAAATGTTAGCACCCGTGTCGACTAAAAATCTATAACCACTGTTTGAGTCAGTTATAGTTAGACGGTTTGCTGGGTGGATAGCACAGAGGCCCGTCGTATTCTGTGCTAATTTTAGTTTTCCGATAGCCTGTTATTTTTCCATGAACAAGGCTTATTGCATCTATATGAATCCTGCTTGAACCGATTATGGAAATAACATAACCCATTATGTGAGTTTCTGTGGCGCGACCTTGACCGTGAATGTGGCGTATGTCGTGTTTGGTATTTGCTGCGTTGCATAGGTCGATTCTCGCGTATGCTGCGTAATGCATTTATTTCTATTCGCATGGCTTCCAGTTCTGACGTTATGTTTGTAACTAGGTTAATGTCAACCGCTGTTTCTTGAATATTTCTTTTGTTGTAGGTCAAGTTCTCGTAAATTTTATCGGCTAATTCGCTCAAGTTGTCTAACGACATATTGTTTGTGACCGATAATATCGCTGTTAGCGAAGCGGGGAGTTGCCTTAGCCACAGCAGGCGAATAGTGTCGTCGTTTATTTTTCCACATCCAGCTTCTTTCATTTTTCGCAGGAGCTGGGAAGGCTTCTGGTCTCCAAGGTCCATTTCTGCTAGTAGTCTGTGGAAACGTCGATGTTCGCTCTCTTCGTAGCAGTTTATTAGACGTTCCTTGATGGTGGAGTACTTGTTTTCGCTGGGTGGGTTAGTTAATATGTCACTGACTTGATGGACGACCTCTTTTGGTAGTTTGGATATTACCATGTTATATTTGTAATCTTCGCCCTGTTTTTGTGGTGCTATTATTGCTTCAAACTGGGCGAACCATAAACGTGGGGAGTCTGTCCAAAATTGAGGTAGTTTGTCTGTGACGGTGATAGCAGCAACTGATTCGCACCCAGTGTCGCCTCTTGAAGGAGTTGTTGTTGGAGCCATTTTTGGGATGTGATAATTTCGTAATGCTATTGTTTTCTAGATTCACTGCTGAACACCATATAGGGTTCCGGTCGTCCCGGTATTATATCAGCACTAGAAACCAATAGATCACGTCGGGGTCACCAATTATTGCGTGTTATCCCAGGGAGTCAATTAGACGACACGTTGATTGTAATGCTTTATTAATGACTCTCTTATCTCTGTAAGACTCCGACTAATTTGACTTAAACTAAAGCTTATATACAATGTAATATGTGTACAGTTTTAGGTGGGGGCTACTATGAAATATTATTTACTTAATTGCTTAATTGACAATATGTTGTTTATACTTCCTTATTTTATATTTTATAATATTGCTATTGTTTGAGGGCACGTACGTTAACTTTAGTAAAACAATTATTTAATCACGTAACCGTGTAAAGATCTAAACTACTATTTTGCTATGGCTTCGCCCATACTCTGCATAGTTTGGGACTAGATGATGTTTATTAGACTGACACGATTTGGGGTTTTTTTTAATCACCTCCTCCCCTAAATAAGAATAGGCGGACCCTTTCCCCTGTTTAATTATTTATCACGTAATAATCTACAGGAAAACGTGCATATATCTTTGGCGGTTATGTTAATTTTAAATAAAAGTAATGATACGTAACGAATATGTATCGTTTGCAACGAGATCAAATTTAACATAGCTTAAAAACTTGCATTCGATTCTATTGCTGGTTTGAACAAACTGTTTTCAAGTTTCGTTTTAAGTAAAAATAACCCTTCACGAAATATAGGTACACATACTTAGAATGCAATAATAATAATAAATAAATATTTTCGACATCCTACACACATCATCTAGTCCCAAAGTAAGCAGAGCTTGTGTTATGGGTACTAAACAACTGATATAAATACATAAACATACTTTTTTTTTTGTAAATATGTATATACATATTAAACAAAGAAAAACACCCAGACTCCGAAACGAATATTTGTGGATCACACAAATATTTGGTTTGACCCGGGAATCGAACCCGAGACCTCTTTGATCGGCAGCCGCATACGCTAACCACTAGACCAACAAGGCAGTCATGCATGAAAGAAGATTTAAATTGCTTATGCTTAACAAGTATTTTCCTTGTAACATTTTCCTATTTAATATTTTCCTTGTAAAGTATTTATTAGTAAAAAGTATCAACAATACAGATAGTTTATGATGTGTATCGCACAGGGCTGAACCCGATCGAGACGGTGACGGAGCTGCGCGCCATGCACGCGGCGGGCGCGGAGAGCGGCGAGGGCTCGAGCGCGGGCGTCAACGTGCGGCGCGGCCGCGTCACTGACATGCGCCAGGAGCACGTGCTGCAGCCGCTGCACGTCACCGCCTCCGCGCTCGCGCTCTCCACCGAGACCGTGCGCGCCATACTCAAGATCGACGACATCGTACGTCACTTCTATACCTCTCTCTCACTACCCCTGTCTCTCTCTCCCTCTCACTAACCCCGTCTCTCTCTCCCTCTACCTTCCTCTCTGTCCCTCTCTACTTCCTCTATCTCCCTTCTCTCTCTCACTACCCCCGTCTCTCTCTCTTCCTCTACTTTCCTCTCTCTCCCTCTCTACCTTCTCCCTCTCTCTCTCCCCCTCTCTCCCGCCCCTCTCTACCTCTACTTTCCTCTCTCTCCCTCTCTACCTTCTCCTTCTCTCTCTCTCCCCCTCTCTCCCGCCCCTCTCTACCTTCTTCCCTCTCTCTCTCTCCACTATACTACCCAATATAATAATCTTCGACAGTAAAATAACGACTAGTTTCTCGACTTATAACATTCCTGAGACTTCTATAACTCCAAAGATTTTACTTGAATCAATCAATCGATACCATAATGGTTCCACAGATAGTCACAACGAAAAAAATACTCTATACTCTTCCATTTATACCATTCATTACTAATTTCATTTTTTTTGTTGCAGGTTAACACATTGAACTAATTTTTAAACTACATATGAAATAGTAACAAGAATTAAAATTTGATATAATTTGCTTTCTAAACTTGCACATAATTTTGTTTCAATACATAACATACTGAATACATATTTAAGTAATGTGTTTTTAAATGTGCAAGCAACATAAATATTTTTAATTGAATTCACTTGTGATTTATAAATGCTTGCAATTAATAAGGCATATGTTTTGTCTTTAAAAATAACTAGTATTATATTATTATAGTGGATAGTTATACTTCTAAATAAAGGACTAATAAAAACAAGATTTCTTTCCTTTTACCTCTTATTTGTATATTCTTATCTATTTTATTAATTTCCTTAATTATTAACGCTGGTACGGGTGTATTTGATTAGCTGCTTTGATGTTAGTTTTAATAGCAGATGGTGCTTTGGGTAATGAAGGCGTGGCTTGGCCGAGTTGAGGAGTAGGTCCCCGAGATTGTCCCATTCCAGGAGCACCTACACCTGGTGGACCAATTGAAGGAATACCAGGACGGAGTCCTTTGCCAGTTCCTACAGCTGTCACCAATGCATGAGTGTCTGTCATGCTATGAGTTGGTTGCATACCTGAAATAGAAATATATCTCTATGAATATTAAATATAAGGCTGGCAAATGTGTCCAAGTCAAAGAAAAAAATTGTATATTGAATGGAGTTCAGCTCATTTACACACCATCATAGAACTCTGTTTTTATTTATAATTTTGGTTAGTACCAGGATCCCGAGCTAAAGATGACTTACGGTAATGATTATGTTTCTTTCTATTTCTATATGTTAACGTAAAATCGTAAACACCGATAGATTATAATATATCTCACGAGAATGTGAACCCTAACATACTGCTTACAATTTATAGCAATTTTTACGTTAGATTATAATATATCGAAGCAAAACCGTCAGATTGAGAATGGCATGCGACAGAACGCACCTGATTAGTTAGATAAAATTGTTGCGGAAATAAACTCTAACCTAACTATAAGGACACATAACGGCCTTTTCTAAGACCGACCAATCAGCGATAGCCTTCGGGCAGTTGACAAATTTAACGCGCGACAGCTTGCGATGTAAGTTTTACTTCGATAGATTATCCCTACAACTGTGTTCCTCGTGTGGTAATCTGGTGGGCTTTACGTTCCAAAGGGATTCCGGAGATCTATATTGATGTCATCCGAGACATATACCGTCATTCTAATTCTATGGTTCGGACTGCTGTTGGCGACACGAAACCCTTCCCCATCACCGTCAGGGTACATCAGGGATCGGTGCTCAGTCCTTTTTTGTTTAGTGTCATATTAGGCGTCCTATCAGACAGCATCAAAGACCATGGTTGCTTATGTATGCTGATGATATCGCACTGACGGACATGGATAGAGGCAGGCTGATACGACGCGTGAAGGTGTGGAAGGAGACGCTTAAAGCCAGTGGTCTGAAGCTTAATGTGGCAAAGACAATATTTGGCCTTAAACACAACAGATCCCACACACGTCCGCATAGGTGATGACTTGGTTGAGTGCACGGACCAAGTTAAATACCTGGGATCTATATTTCACTGAGCCAAATGGCGTGAGATGACTAGTATCCATTGTGACCCTAAAATGCCAGTCAAGTTGAAGGGACAGGTCTATAAAACCATCATTAGGCATTCTTTTACATGCTGTGAAGCGTGGCCTTTACCAAAGCGACTCAAGCAGGAGCTACATGTCACGGAAATGAATATGTTGTCGTGGAGTTTAGCGGGTTGACCGTGTGAAGAACTCTCGCATCCGCGGTAGTCTTCGTGTCCGTGACATTGCGGACAAGTCGCAAGAAGGTCGCCATCGCTGATATGGACACGTGTTGCAGCAACCACCCAGCTACGTGGGGAATAAATGTTTGGCCATGCCACCTCCACTGGGCCCCGGCAAAAGGCGTAGACCCAAGAAGTGCTGGCTTGACGTCATAAGGGATGATATGCATGCCAATGGTCTTACAACGCAGGATGCCAAAGACCTTGCAAAGTGGTGGAAGGACAGTCGCAAAGCGGACCCTGATCATCTCTAGATGCAACCGGGAATAACGCTCGGATGATAACTTTGATAGATTATAATCTGCCCAGAAGTAATGCGTTATTACTGTTCACAATCTCGCTAAGCCTGAAAGAAGAAGTCACCTACTTGGTGATGATATTAATTTAATCAAGCAGTCCATTTCAATAGCCCAGGTTTTCATTCATTTCAGGTTGGCTAGATAATAATATAAGAGGTAGTGTGCAGCTTAACACTAGTATGCACAAAATTGTATCACACGAGTGTCCCTCAGAAATTGATTGTAAGTGTCTCCCACTAGAATGCGTAAGCTCGATAAAGTACCTGGGTGTAATAATAGACCAAAATCTTAATTTTAAAGAGCACATTAAACAATTGTGTGCAAAGACACGTAAACTCATGTACGTCTTTAAGAACATAAGACCAGTAGCTGAGCCACCGTTGATGAAGCAAATATATTATGCTCTATGCCAGTCGCTCTTGTCGTATTGTATAACCTCATGGGGAGGCACGTACAAAACTGTTCTGAAGACTGTTGAGGTTGCGCAGAGAGCAGTACTTAAGGTTTGCAATAATAAGCCTATACTCTTTCCCACTGCGGAGCTCTATAGATTGTGCGAAGTTTTAACTGTAAGACAATTATATATTTTGAAGATCATAGTGCTGCAGCATAGTAAAATTATTTATAATCCACAGTTGATAAAGAAGCGTAGAAAATATGTAGTTTGTGTATATCCATTGGGTTGCAAAGGTGGTTTTAGCGAAAAGTTTTCTGACTTTATAGGTCCCCAATTGTATAATAAAATAAATAAATTCCAAAATATCTATCCGCAAACGACGACATAGTGTAAAAAAAAGTTAACCACTTATTTACAAAATCTTGACTATGAAGAGACTGAAAAACTTATATGTATGGTTAAATAGTACATTATAAATAACCACAAACTATTACACATACAACTACCCCCTCTCACACAAACACACTCATACATACACAAACACACACACACACACACACCGACTTTATGAATATTGTAGACCTGATTTCATGTAAAATATTTTAAAGTGTACAGCTATATGTAATATATGGGGAGTTGGCGCTGATAGTCAAAATACAGGCTCCGCCTAGTTCGACTGCAGATGCTTATTCGCTTAAATTTGTACAATTTTAATATAGTCTTAAAAGATGTTACTTATAAGTATCTTTGTAAGTATGTAATAATCACCAAATTCATACAACCTTTCATCCCACATTTCATACTGTCTTTCATACATTCATTCAAACTTGGTAGCAACTCTCTTGCCGAGTATACCACTCATTACCTTACAGCTCTGTAATTAAATCATATAGCCCAATTTATGTCTTAGCAGATTTCCATTGGAAGAAATATAGAGTCCACTTAATGATGAATTTATACTTCAGTTACAATATGTTGTAACTGAAGTAAAAATTCATCATTATTATCATATTGAGATTACTTACCAGCTGAACGCATAGACTCTCCATCCCAGTCTTCACGACCTTTTGATATAATTTCCCATACATGGCTTACAACTTTAGTGAATTGTGCCACTTGTTTCTATGAAAAAAAACAAAGATAAGGGATCTTAGAATTTAAATATTTTTTTCAAGATGCAAATAGGGTGTTTTTTTTCTCAACCTTTTCACTAAATGCATATGTAAGTATGCAATATAATACATACAGTAAGTAATTACATCTAAAATATATTTTTAATTTTTTGTCCAAATGTCTATTAGTTTGTTCCTGCTAATTTTTTACATACAATTCGCCCTCCCCACCGAACAATATGGTAATGGCAATTTCTAAATTTTACAGGAAAAATCAAAAACTGTTTTTGAGTATTATCTCAGCAAAGGAGCATCGTAAGGTAACCATTTATGTGTCAAAACAAAGCTAATTTAATTACTTTGTATTTTCTTTCGGTTTTTTTTTTGTTATAGTTTTCAAAATAAAGTTATGGTCGAAAATAATATTACCGAAATTGCAGCTCAAAAGTATATTGTGTAATGCATCATTGCCATATTGTTCGCGTGTAAATCCAACAATTTTAGTCAGTATTAGTACATTACAGTAATATTCGATAAAATTTGCTGTTATAAATGTTAACTGTAATATGATATTACAAAATTATTTGCGTGAAATCAAAGTGATAATTTAAAAACTTTATAAAGTTTATCTATATGATACCGTTAACAGCACTATACGAATTTTCTCAATTATCTATCATGTATTGTAAGAAATCATTACCAAATTGCGTTAATAAAAATAAAACCCTAAAAGAATTGTTTTACACCTGACATGAAACACAATTATGTATTTCTTCCACGAAAAATATGGTAATAGCCACTTACCGAAAAAATTAACTATTACATAATCAGTATTAACTTGTTTTGGTATTATTCGTGTAAAAGGATATGTTAGATTTTAAACGAGTAATATTGTTATGTTCATCACGGGGTCATTGAAATTAGTGTACTTTTCTAAATATCCATATAAAAAGTACAATTTTTTTTTATAAGGTGTAATTAGTGTTCTAAATACCGAATATGCAATAAAACGTAAACTATCGTAGTAGCACATTATCATATTATTCGCTGGGGAGGGCGAATTGTTGTAGAGGTAAAATACATGAAGTACCCTTTAATGTGGGTTAATTAAAGCAGTTTCAATGCCCAATACTTGTTACTATACAGTATCAAGACATCTAGAGCAGCTATTCTAATACAATACTTGTTAAGTTCATTTACCTGAGCAGTATCATAACTAAGGGTACTGGCTTTATGGTTAAATTGTTGTAGTCTTTGTTCTGCTTGTGGTTCGGGCTTTGTTCGTAACAAGTCTGGCACCAAATCATGAGTACACGCAGGTACACGTCCCTCTGTTATGCGAGCTAGGGCCTCATCTCTCTCACAACTTAATTGTAAAGGTAAAACAATTCTTGATCTTAATGATGCTGCAAGTTCAGCTTGCAGTATTTTACTTAGTCCTGTTAACTACAAACAAAAAATGCAATTATTAGTAAATATGGTAATGTAAAACCCAGGACCGTAAATCCTAAGATATAATAACAATTTAGTAAGGCTAAGTACTTACATGTCCAGACAAAATAGCATAATTGTCAAGAAATGTGGGCCAATTAATAGTCTCATATTCATTCTCTAACTTTGACACGAGAGCCTGAATTGCTGATTTCAAATCGTTAACTCTATTGAGTATTGCCTGGATCGTGGTCTCCAACTGCTTTTCTTCTCGTTGTTGCATATTCATGGTACTATGATTCAATTTCTGAACAAATATTGATTTTTCAATACTAATTGATTATTTATGCTGAAAAATTACAATTTTATGAAATTGAACCTGCCTTAGCCTACGACAACAAAGAGTGCTGCAAAGAGTGCAAAGCTTTGCAGCTTGCTTGCATTCGTTTTCGTTTCGTTTTTCCCAGGGGGGGGACACTGTCATACTTGATGTAGGTCTCCACTTTTCTGCTTAGACAGTACCGCCATCTCGTATAAGATCCGCTTAAACTTACAAGCAACTAGTGTCTAAAAATATCATAGATGACGCTTAGGTCAATATCAATAAACTTGCAATTTAATTTTAATTTCAAAAATACCTGCTTTATAAATCGTTAAAAAAATTACTCTCTAAATATATGTAACACATTTATTTTCAACATTTTTAATTAATTTCGACAATATTTTATATTAATTTCGACAGTATTTTAAATTTCTAAATTCTTTTAAACAATTTTTTTGGGTATGGCAATAATCCGGTAAAAAATCAAAATGGTTTCTACTTTCGGTGTATATATGCGTATTTGTAGTTTTTTTCTATTTTGTGTGATTATCAGTGATTATTGTGGTGTAAAGCTTTTGATAAAGCTTCAGAAAGAAGAAACAGTAATAGAAATCTTTGTAGATTACCCTTTTAAATGTGAAATGCATAAAGAAAAATTAAAAACATACTTGCTTCACAGATGTGACAATAAACATAAACATTATAAATAATTTATAGTTGGTGTAAGTCAATAAATCGGATTTTATCAGGGAAGCTTACCTACGATGGTGAGGATGAAATGAAGACAAAATTATTATAATAAGCTTAAACATAAAACATACAAGTGAATAAATGACTTTAATATTTACATTATAATTTTATTTTGTTTGTATTATAAAATTTTCGGTTTTGCAAACATTCAGGTTATTTTTCCACATGAAATTTCATTTTACTTATTTTATTGTCAATCAAGAATCAAGCGCTAACTACTGCACAAACAAATACAATATGTTTGCAAAACTGCTTTTTTTTTTAATGCATGTACTAAATTACCTACTTCCTACTACTACATACAAACCCTATAGCTATACCTATACCTATAATAAATAAATAGGTAGGTATATATACATATAGCTATTGCCGTTAGTTCGGCGGATATGATACCAGGTAGCGACACTTCAAATATAGGTGTCAAAAATTCTTGTGAGTGGGCTCTCTATTCCACCTATATTACTATACTCTATGGTTTTTCCTTTGAACTTGAACAGGTGACGGTGACACTTGACAGTTTAGTGAACTTCACTATTAGAGTCGTTCCCTTAGAAGCCTCATTCGATTCTAGTGACACAACTAACTCGGTTCACACACACTGATTTAGAAATAATTTACTCAGTTACACATATTATAAAATAAAGTCCTTCGCCGAGTCTGTCTATTCGCAATTAACTCAAAAACCACTGCACTATTGACCAGGGAGATCCGTAGAAATTGAGGTGCAACTGGCCGTCTCGTCTGCGGCATGGAAAAAGACCCAAACTCGGATAACCATACTGCTTTAGTCGAAATCAAAGGACCCACTCGAGGATGACCGGATCCACGACGGAGCTCATGAAATCCCACAGTCTTGTCACACACGTGGTTCCTTGTGGTTATCAATGACATGTTTGCGTTTTATAACATGCATACCTTTGCATATAACAGCACTGTTCATGTGCAATATTTTGACCACTGCTAAGCCTGTAGACATTGAGGGAAAATAAACATAAATAAATATTTTTCGGATATCTTACACAAAACACACAACGCCATCTATTTCTCTTTTTGTTATATATTTCAATGGGGTGATGAGAATTTAACATCAAAAATGCAGCTGTGCGTGCGTGCTCGCCCTCAAAAAGTCTCCCTTTATTCTTCTCTCCACTTTTCGGAACACCAACTGCCAATTTAATTTCTTTCCCGAAATTTCAACCTTCGGGAGTACATTGAGAAGTATTGAGAACGATACAAAGTTGGATTCCCAAAAACTTAGTATACTAAACAACGGGAGATCGGTCACCTCGCCAAAGCATATAATATGTGTGCATTATAAGATCCAGGCTCTCAGCTTTGCGATTTACTCGCGTTTTGCCTTAACCGATTGAGAGTGTGAAATCGACAGTCCCAAGACTGCAGCACTGGAACTCACTACCAGTCAGGTCAGGTGTTTTCTTTCAACTATGATCCCAAATCCTATAAGTGTAGTGTAAAGAAGCATCTCACTTGGCTTGTTTGATGTTTGGTATTGTGGTTTGCAATACTGGCTGCATAGTGCATGCACTGTAAGTGTATAGATAAAGACCAATGGTTCCCAAGTTCCCAACCAGTCAATATTCAATGTATCAAATGCAATCTACAGCATACTCGATTCACGTCAATCCTAAATTAAGATGGGACAACTTGACTCGAGGCCAATCAATCTACTAAGGGCAGTTCAATTGAGTAATTGGTAATTGTTATCGAGCATCCTGCATCACTAAGCTGTCAAGTGTCAACGTCAATCCGTCCAACGAATAAAATGAAAGCCTCTTGCAAGGGTAGTTATACTTTAAAGGTAGTTATTTAGGGTATTAAATGTATTAAGAGGAACTGGGAGCATGGTCTTATCTTAAGTTAGGAGGAGGATACAGATTAAGAAGAAGTAAGAAGCAACTTTAGTAGTAAAACATTTTGTCTACAAGTACATGCTATGCACAGTGTTCGGAACCGTACGATAATTATCGTACAAATACGATAATTTTGTGCCCACGTACGATATACGATAGCATATTATTATCGTACGCAGATTGTACGATAATTTCTATCATGATGAAAAATTTGAGAATTTATATTATTTCACTCATGCGTTGATAGTCTAAATCGCAGTAGCATGATTTTATTTTGTCCAATAAAATCTTGGGAAAATACCGGGAAATACAAGTTCTCTATTCCTAATTCCTATTGGTCCTTACGATCCGCTCTACTAAGTTTCACTACTGCCACTGCCGATACTGTAACTTTATCCAGCGCCTGCTGTACACGCTTTCTTATTGGTTAGCATAGCATCTACCAATGCAAACAAGAGAATATAAGTTTGTTCACACTTCTTAGGTATCGTATATTTTGTGTAGAAAAGTTGGCAGTTATTTCGTTATATTATTGATTATATGATATATGTCTGTATTCGCTCTGACAAAAGGAATTATTCAAATTAAGTGAAGAAAGAAGTACCTAATTTTCTAGAGCAGCAAAATTTTGTCTGAGTGAATTTTAAGCTTGGCGCGTTTATTGAACTTAAAGTGGAAAGGGAATCAGTTCAGGTCTGTACCACGTGTAAAACATTTGGGTTTCAGTGTTCTGTTGATTTGACAGCGGTGGTTTAAAAAAGATAAACTATAGAGTACTTGCATGCATATCAATATTACAATTTATATGATTTATTTATCTATAATAGACAT
This sequence comes from Phragmatobia fuliginosa, assembly GCA_932526445.1. NCBI lineage: Eukaryota > Metazoa > Arthropoda > Insecta > Lepidoptera > Erebidae > Phragmatobia > Phragmatobia fuliginosa. Next base: position 3,391,148 of record OW052064.1, on the reverse strand, counting down.
TATCCTAAAAAGTACGATAATTTCGATCCATTGTACGATAATTTTACGCCCCTGGCGCCCCCTGGTACGATAGTCAGTCCACTTCAAGTTCCGAACGCTGGCTATGCACAACACACATTCAGAACATATTGTGATAGCGATAGTTTCGCTGTTGTAAAAATTAAATTCTTTAAAGTTTTTCTTGAACTTGTAAACTATTTTAACATCAAGGAAATTACAGTTTTATAATTCTGTGCCATATCTGACTACATTTTTGAGAAAGCGTGTTCCTGAGAGTGAACAGTTTGACAGTGTAAAAGATTATTATTCTGTACAAATATTTATATTCAGACAAGAAGATTTAAAGCAAGCAAACGCATTGGATGTAAAAATAATATTAATTGACGTCATTTCAATTCTTTCGAAGCTATAGAAACATAATTTAGCATGGATTATAATCATGAAGTTCATGATAAAGATCGAACAACGACAACTTTAAGGACACCTGCTGTGCCTACACCTGATTGGAGCATACAAAGTCATGACGTAAGATTAAATATTTTATTTTCAAAATTTATAACATGTTAAATTTTTCTGCCGTGTTGGTCTAGTGCTTAGCGTATGCGGCTGCTGATCAAGAGGTCTCGGGTTCGATTCCCGGGTTGGGTCAAATATTTGTGTGATCCACAAATATTTGTTTCATAGTCTGGGTGTTTTCTATGTAATACACAGCCAGACCAGTAATTAAGAGAATTTTGTTTAGGACTTAATGCCATTGCCAGCTATTTTCTGTAAGGCATCAGCCTTACAGAAAATAGCTGGCAATGGAAAGTGTATGGGATGCTTAACAGTGGGATGGTTAAAGCTCTTCAGGGGAGGTTTTCCTCCAGCATAGGAATCTTTTAAAGTGGATGAAAAGGGATGTCCTGTCCTGTGATATAGTAGAATGGAAGGATAAAAGTTACTGCATGTAGCCCAAATGAATTGGGATAAGGGCAGGCAGATGATGATGATTGTGTTAAAATAGGTCATCATCTATTTCCATAATAATTTTTATCTAACTTGATGTAGCAGTTTGAGTGAGGAAATAAAAAGAAAAAAATACAAATAAGTACACAAATAAACATTGACTGTTTTTCTATGTATAATAATGTATGTAAAAGTATGTTTATGTATTTATATCAGTTGTTTAGTACCCATAACACAAGCTCTGCTTACTTTGGGACTAGATGATGTTGTGTGTAAGATTTTCAAAATATTTATTTATTTTATTTATTGAGTTAATATTGTAATTTTTTTTGTTTATATTTAAGCCTACCAAAGTGACTCTACTCTGCCTGCCAGGGTAGGTAATGTAGTATGGTGACCCATACCATGGTGGCCTGGTTAGATAATTCTGCATCATTCTCTCGGCATTCAGAGGCCCGGAGAATGATGCAGAATGATTGGGTCTCCGGTCTCACACTCACCAACGAAATACGACAGAGCAAGAATGCTGTTATTATTAGGATGGTCTTCTGTGGGAGGGTAGTACACTGCCCCGTTCGAGCCGGCCCATTCGTGCTGAAATCAGCTTGGCTCTACTACCTACAAAATTTTAAACTAAAATTTACTTTTTAGGTGGAGATATCTTCACAACAAGCATGTGAAAATAATGTTAACATGAATTTACCTCAAAAGGAGCAAGTAATAAACACTTCCGTAAAGCATATAAGTAACGGAGATGCAAATAAGAATGTTCAGACACCTTCTAAGAGTGGACCTAGCAATTCTTCTCTATTAGCAACTCCAAGTTTAACTTCTCATAATCGTATACCTGGTGAAGTGACACTTACACCCACTAATAGTGCATTTACTCCACATACGTCAAATCCACATAGTTCTATGACTGCACTGACTCCTATGGTTAGTGGATCTAATCAAGCCAAGAACAGTATAAAAGTGCAGTAAGTATTTTGAATTTTACATTTAATCTCTTTTTTACAGGTAGTGTAGTACAGTATGTGTAGTTTTTTCTGTTTCATACACTTTTTACTGATTTGATGGATTTGTAAGTCATCTCATATTTTCATCTTAAACGAAAGTCGTCCACTTCTTTACATAGGCCTTCCTCACATAGGTCTCACAACAACCAGAAGTTGCAGGAAACCATTATTGCATACATCGGACATCATAGGATGGCACTCCATCTCACTCCAGAAATTTTTGTTCCCCCATTAGCCAACTTGTCTGAAAGCAATGTGGCTCACCCACTAGTACTTAAGCTTCTCTAGATCCTATCAGTGGTCTAGGTTTTTCTGTAGATTCTTGTCTTCATTGCTAGACATTCTATAAAAAAATGTATTCAAAAGCTTTTATATAATGCATAGAATGTGGTTTCGTAGTCACCCATCACACTTAGACTTAAAATCATGTCCAATAGAGAGATCATCATTAGCAACCCAACATTACATATGTCCCACTGCTAATCTTGGATTTCCTCTCAGGAGAGAATTAATGTCATACATACCTACACTGACCGCATGCAGGTTGGGGACTGCCGAGACACGTTGTAGCTAGGTAATCTTACTGTAAGAAGTGTTCAAGCCGCCCGTAGAGCTCCAACTACACTATTTATTATTACCATAATATATCTGAAGTAAATTTTTCATTCCATCAATTTTATTTATTTCAGGAATTGTGTATCAACAGTGCATTTAGGATGTGAATTGAAACTATTAGACATCTACTGCAGGACGCGTTTCTCTGAATATAACCCAGCAAGATTTCATGGTGTAGTCATGAAAATAATTGATCCTAGAGCAACAGCATTAGTATTTAGGTAAGAGAGTCGTCTAACAAGGGACCTTTATGAATATTTTCATTTTACATTGTCAGCAGTCTATAAGAGCCTAACAACAGTCTACCCCTCCTTAAAAAGGATGCCTTGACCTACTGTACCGCACTGGCTAAATGGGTTGGTATAGAGTGTGCTAAGTATTCTTCTCTGTGCAGTGATAGACTGGACCTGAGACTTTACACCCTTAGCCGCCTCTTACAACCCCCCATGGGATCAACAGGGGTGCTGACACTCGTTATTCTTGATCCTTCACTATGGAGTTCATTTAATACGAACATAATTATTTGTTTTAGATCTGGGAAGCTACTCTGTACAGGATTAAGAAATGAACACGATTCCTATATAGCTGCCAGAAAATTTGCTAGAATAATCCAGAAACTAGGATATCAAGTAAGTATTGAGCAGTTAAACAAAATTGACCATTATCCATTGAATATTTATAGTAGATATAAAATTTGCGCCTATGAAAATCATTTATTATACAAGATTTATATTACACTGAACCAAATCCATATCCAAGGGTGCCATGTATGTTACCTATCACCTAGAAGCTCGCATTTGCAACGTTACATACATTTTGTATGCAGCAATTTAAACTAAGCAGTGTCCCGAGTGGGCCTGTGTATAAGTACACAGGCCCACTCGATGACGACAAAATGATGACGAATGATTGGACCTGACCCCAAATAATCTTGGGAATAAAAAAGGCTAGGAAGATGATGATTCTTTGATATGTGATTGTACTAGCTAATCACATATTTATAACATCCATCAATAATAGTTTACTTAAAACTAACATTCACAATATAGTAATAGACTAAAGCTAACACATTTAGAAAAAAAAAAATTTGAGGTACCGTACATGTTATCTTCTTGCTACTTATAATTTAGAGAGGTCTTTATTTCCTTAGCAAAATCCATTTTCATATTTAAGAGCCACAGCACACTAGCTACTTTTACCATCGACGATCGGCGATTTTGCGACTACATCATTGCTGCATCGTGTTATTGCGACTTTCTGCGTTCGATCGCGGTATCAAAATCGCGCGTCAAGCTGCATCATTCGCGACTTTCTGCGTTGGAACGTGGTATCGGAAACGCGCGTTTTAGCGACTGCTCAGATGCCTGGAACTCGTCGGCTGTGTGGTGTCTATAATTTTCCGACGCCAAATCAATGATACCGGCATCCGAATGTGTGTGGAGAGTAGCGTTCAGCTGCTGTGTCGCGCTTCTAAAAAGCCACTCAAGCTCCGGCTCTCCGCATTTGGCGTTATTAAGTGTGCGGTGTGGAGCGTTCGGTCACCGTATGTAAAAGTAACTAGTGTGCTGTGGCCGTTAGGAGTATTGATGGCTTTTTGAAGGGTTATTATATTTTGGTCACCGAAATAGAACAGCGCTGAACTCCGAAGTTCAACCCCGCTCATGTTAAACAACTGTAAGAATATAATTAGAGGGCTACTGTCATGCATTTTAGCACTTCTCTTTACCTCCTTCACTCTGCGCACTCCGTAAAATCCTCAATAAGTTTAGTTTTGAAACTATAATTATTCTTAATTCTTTTTCAGACAAAATTTTTGGACTTCAAAATACAAAATTTTATTGCCACAGCCGATTTAAGATTTCCCATAAGATTAGAAGCGCTACAACAAGCACATGGACAATTTGCGTCATATGAACCAGAATTGTTTCCTGGACTAGTGTATAGAATGGTTCGACCGAGGGTAGTTCTATTAATCTTTGTTAATGGAAAAATTGTTTTCACTGGTATGTATAATAGGAACTTAATTAATTATTGCCAAGGAGACTTAGCTACTTGATTGCCTTGTGGTTAGCGTATGCGGCTTATGATCAAGAGGTCTCGGGTTCGATACCCGGGTTAGACTAAATATTTGTGTGGTGTACAAATTTTTGTTACGGAATCTGGGTGTGTTCATGTATAATATGCATGTATGTATTTACAAAAAAAAATTGTTTAGGTATTTATATCAGTCGTCTAGTAGCCATAATACAAGCTCTGCTTAGTGGGACTAGATGGCATTGTGTGTAAGATGTCTGAAATACTATTTATTTATTTATTATGAAAGATTTTAAAACTATAAAAGTTATTTCAAATTATATAATACAGTGTTTGAATTCCAGGTGGTAAAACAAGGAATGAAATTCACGAGGCCTTAGATATAATTTATCCAATTTTAAGGAGCTACCGCATTAGTTAATAAAGCCGTGCCTAATAGCACAGAATACATAATAGTACCAGCACAGAAGACTCACTCCGAAAAGTAAATTAAAGTTATAGATACCCTCGGTGTCAAAAGATTAAGTTCAATTCAGATCGCACAGCGCCGAATCACTACGATTATATTTACCTACAATTGCGTCTCTTTCTATCGTATAACTCTGAACTGTTCTGACGATGTCTGTTCGACCGGCGTGTCTGACCCGGCAGGCAGCCGGCCGACTATACCTAAACTGCGGAGTGACACCCCCCTGCTAATAGTAATTTATATATAATTTTCGTTTGTAAATGTAACAAGCAATAAAAGTTTTCTCATTTGAATGTGTATGATTTTTTTCTCTCAATCAAATAAAGTATGCCAGTCTACTTCGAAGAACTGGTACCTTGACGACTTGTTAATATATGTGAATATGTGAAAGGAGTACTTAATGTAAAAATACTTGTCTATTTCACATATTATATTAGCTCCATCAACTCTGAGAGGTATCTTAGACTGCACGGTTGGCCTAGTGGCTTAAGCGGTCGCCATACCGCTTCCTACTGCGCCAAGTGTCGTGGGTTCAAATCCCACGTAGGATAACACTTTGTGTGATTCACAATTTGTTGTTCTGAGTCTGAGTGTTCTTTGTGTCCGTTTCATGTATGTTTGTAAAGCCCCCCGCGACACAGGAATTTATATTCCTAATGCGGGAGTTGTCTTTTTTAAGTAAAAAAAAAATCTCTTTGATTACAAATTTTTGTCCTGCACTGATAAACCATAAAACCATGTTTTTTCATCAACAACCCATAACGTCCCACTGCTGGGCTCTAGTCTACTCACTCTCCTCTCAGGAGAGGGTCAAGGCCATACGTCCCCACGCTGGCCGAGTGCGGACAAGTTGTGACTATGTAATCTTACCGTTGGATGTTTTTAAGCCGCCCGAAGGCCTCCAACTAAGCACGAATAACAACCGGGACCGACTGCTTAATCACGGATATGCTCATAACATGATAGCCACAAACGGTCACCCATCTGGGTCTGACCGCGCCGACCTTGCTTACCCTCGGTGGTTGTTTCCAATCACTTATGGCCACTCGGCAATGAGCGCCACTGTTCTTTACTACTACTGTACATGAGTACCCAGTGCTGGATTTACACATTTGCCGCCCCAAAGCTTTGAAATTTTTGCCGCCCCTTCTGACTCCTAAAATAAGTTACACTTTTCACAATTAAGTTAATTCCTTTCTTTAGGAAATAATTTAGTTACTAGATTATTTTTATAATTTTTGTTTTTTTAAGCTAAGCAAAGCTTGTTTTTTACTGCACTACATATGCGGGATCGGCCCGCTTTGCCGACTCCTTTTGGAGCATTACGCTCTCACAGAAGGAAATCGCGGCGTCCCACCCTTCATCACTGGCCAGCATTGCCGCGATCAATGCTGGCGGTGACAGGGTTCGACCGATCTGCCCGACCAGGTCTCGACGCTTGGACTCCCACGCAGGGCAGTCCTCTAGCGTATGCTGGGCGGAGTCCCCGTCGGTCCGTAGTGATGGCATTTTGCCGTAACCTCACGTCCGATTCTATTCAGATACTCACCGAAACAACCATGTCTGGTGAGTATCTGAGTCAATCGGTAGGTGACACAGTCGGTCTTTTCTATCCAAGCTTTGAAGCTTGGCAGAACGGCTCCAACAGCGCGTTGGCTGGCACAACCCTGTGTTTCGAGCTTTGCCCTCCAAGTGCGTGTGTGCGTTCTGCCGTAGTATTTTAGGCTCATGATCGTACGGTAGCCCCGTACGATCCGAATGGCAATCAGCCGCTGCAGACTCCTAAGTTGAGCCTTACAGTGGGAGGAACCCGCCAGGTCCTTAGACCAGACGTGTGCCCCATAGAGAACCATGGATCGCACGACGCCCATGTAGAAGCAGCGAACTTCTTCACTTGGTCCCCGAGATTGGGCAGCAGACGATGGTATGCCCCTGCTACCCCTCGAACCCGGGGGACTAATCGCCCGAAATGCTCTTCGAAGCTCCACCGTCCCGTCCTGGACTTCAGTGTCACCCACTCGGAAGCGCGAGCTGGGTGGTTCCTGGCGCTTACGTAGGCCATGGAAACAAATCGCCTCAGTTTTCTGAGGCACCACCCTTAGGACCAGCTCACGAATCTTTTCCACAACACAAGCTACTCCCTGCTCGGCGAGCAGAAGCACTTAATCGAAGCGTGACCCTCTGGCTAGTATTAGGGTACCGTCCGCATAGCAGACGACACTTAGGCATGAGGGCAGACTGGTGCGAAGGACCACATCGTATGCGAGGTTCCATAATGATTGGCCCAATACAGAGCCCTGAGGAACCCTGAGGAACACACTTCCCTTCGATTCTCCACCCCGTTCCGATCCACAAACTTCACCGTCCTGTCGCGCAGATAGGCCTCTGTGATACAGTAGGTGGCTCTTCGACGAGCACTTCCGACAACTTGCTCCGAAGCTGGTCGACACTGCCTCCGCACTTGAATGACATTTGCCCAATTTGGGGGGAGCTAATGTCTCGACGACACAACTGTACACGGGAGTTGTCTGGTCTATGACAATGTACGATGCACCGGTGGCGGCTCTGACCGCCCAAAATATGGCACGCCTCTGGAGAGGATATTGGTGGATTGACCCCTATACGGTTACCGCGGTCGCAACCTTCTGCGATCTATGCCATGGTCATGCTACCCTGAGTGTGACCGTAAATTGACGGAAAATTTTCTCCTCCATCCGCTTCAGTGGCCTTCAGGCTTCAGTGGAGGCGACGTCCATGTATGCCGTACGTCGCCATGGAGAGATAAGCAATTGATGGCATCCGCTTCAGTGAGAGGAACCACTGGGAGAGGTTCAGAGTAATAACAGGTTCCTTGGACCCCTGCTATTCAGGTGCAGAGTGGCACACCGACATACAGCCCCGTTGCAAACTCCGGTAGCGTGGTGGCCTGAGGGGGTTTCCACACATAAAAAAAAGTTGTTTTAAGTGGTCGCCACGCTCCATTCTACTGCGCCATGTGTCCTGGGTTCCTACGTGTGAAAGCACTTTGTGCAATTCACAAATTGTTGTCCTAAGTCTAGGTGTTCTCTGTGTTAGTTTTATGTATGTTTGTAGAGCCCACCGCGACACAGGATTTATACTCCTAATGCCTAAAAAAGGTTTTTTTCTGTACCAGTTTAGTTTTTGACCCATTTTGCCGCCCCCATATTCTGCCGCCCCAAGCTTAAGCTTTTTCAGCTTATATGGTAAATCCGGCCCTGTGAGTACCCGGCTTTATGTACTCATAAAGCCGGGTACTCATTAGCGAACTGTAACCGTAACTGTTGCATGTTACCTATGTAACCAAAAATTATAGTGTGTACGTGGTTCGCGAACTTGCCGCGAGCGGTTCGAGTTGCAGTTCGCAGCGAGCCGACGATAAACAGGTATTCATTATGTAACGTAACTGTTGGACGTTACTGTAACCACAAATCACAGTGTGTACGTGGCACGCGAGGCTCGCGAACTGCGCGCGAGCGGCTCGCACCGAACCGATGGATGTCGGTTTTTGGCGCGAACCATAGGAAGCTCGCAGTGCGTTCGTGGACGTCCAAAGAAGTTCGTTGCACACTACGAACCTGTAAGTATTCTTATCGAGATGAGTGAGTGGACAGAGGATAAATGTCTTTTGCTAAAAGACGCCTACAAAGAAAACAGTATTCTATGGAATCCGAAAGACAAAGATTACTATAAAAAACAAAGAAAAAGTAGATTACTTCTTTCCCTGTACATTCGATGAGTCCACCATCTTCGTGGCCTTTTATAATTATCGACTAAAGCGTCTTTAAGTATATATGCTGCACACGCGAAAGATATATCGTTCGACATCGCCAAGCTCCAAACGAACACTGCGTCAGAGCCGGCTTGTCGTTACGTTCACAGTAATGTGGACATCGCGTACACACACTGTATCTGTTCGGTAACAGTTACAGCCGACTGAATGAGTACGGTGGGTAAGGGCGTTCGATGGACATATTCAGTTCGATGGACACGAAGACTACAACACGCGTACACACTAGAACCACGTTACTGTAACTGTCCGGTTACAGTTACAGTTTGCTAATGAGTACCCGGCTTAACACGCTTACTCAACGAGCGTACTGTATCCATACCCCTGTGTTCCAGGCGTGATTGCTGCAAATACAACTACTGTGTACCATAACGCCGAACCATAAAAAATATGTTAAAATAATTTAACTAAAATAAAAAACTTGAAAGCTTATTGAAATTATTTATTTACATTACAAATTCCATTTGTATAACAGTAATGTGGTATTTTACTCGCATAAAATATAAACAGTTGATTTACATTATAGCATTTGATTATGTGCAGTAAGGCTGAACATGACTCGCCCTTAATATTGATAGTTCATCGGAGGTATGTCATAACATAGGATATGTTTTTAGTGAGACTGGGAGCTGTGACGAGTGCAATTAATTGAAGAATTATTTTTTTTATTTATGTAGTTCAAATTATGATGTTTGGTCTTCTTTTAAAAAAAGTGTCTTGAAATTATGGGAGTGAGTTAACAGATTAGCCCGCGAGATACGATGGCGGCAATGTGCAGTTAAAATATTAATATAGGCACCAAAGAAACTGAAGACTAGTCACACAATTTCATGGAATTTGTTACTTTACAATTGAAGCAGGTAAAGTTAATCGAACTGGACTTGGCTTTAAACAGTGATATTGATGTATATGTACATGCGTGTGTGTAATATAGTGTAAAGACAAATCTACTTATACTTTTTTTAAAGACTGTTAAATATTTTATGGTACAGCTCTAAAAAACGCAACATTATAGTGACAAATTATATTAGATAAATATTTAAATGTCCAACTTTAGCTGTTAAAACCTTTATTATACATACGATGTGAATGCGCGTAACTTAACTTTGAAATACTTATTATTCCAGAAACAATTTGGTTGGCTTAGTGGTTTAAGCAGTCGGCGGCTGCGCCAAGTGTTGCGAGTTCAAATACTACACGGGATAACATTTTGTGTGATTCACAAATTGTTATTCAGAGTCTGGGTGTTCTTTGTGTCTATTTCTTGTATGTGTTTGTAAAGTCCCCCGCAACACAGAATATATTCCAAATGTCTTTTTTTTAAAAAAACTACCACATTAGAAACATATCAAGATAAAAAACACCCAGATTCAGATCGTAATATATTGTCGACCCATGTGTTGTTCGAACCTATAACACTTAACCGTAGGAAGCGGTGAAGTAACCGCTTAAACCAATATGCCATCAGAGCCGTAGATAAATAATTATGAGTAATTTAAGTAACTGTTCCATTTTCAAATAATATACTGAAAAAATGTGTATGGTTTTCTAGGCTTTTTATAATTTCGCGACGTTTACATTATACTCATGTTTTTGTTTTAAACAGGACTTATTCACCGTTGCACCGCTCGTGATCACGGATAGAGTGGTGACTGGTGGTAAGGCCTATCTGGATTAAATATAATAATAATCACTGGCATTATTATAAAAAAATGTTTAGTTTGTATTTTATTCGAGAGTGACTTGTAGAAACAACAACCTCATCCATTGCTTATGTTTTTAGAGTTAAAATTGTCAGTAGATTTATGTGTCATAATTATAGGTCGGAATAGGTAGTTTAATTTTATGTACTTGCGATTTTGTGACATCAATAGTATGGATATGCCTGTGAAATCCCGGAGAACTTACTATTTTCAGAGATTGTAAAAACTATATGCCCTTGCCTCCAGAGCCAGTTATAACTCGATGGGGTACATGGCTAGAAGCTGCTTTTTACTATAAAAAATATTTTAATGAAATATCACATATTCTTTCTTTATTTCATGATGAAGAAGTACAATCTATAAAGAAAGCGAAAGAAGTATTGCAAAATCCTAACCTTCGACGTGATCTAACCTTTATTGAAGAACATTTTGGAATAATCAGTATTGCAAATTGTATGTTATGGTTTATCCATGTTATGCTTACGTTGACTTTATTTCTGCAAGTACATAAAATTAAACTACCCATTCCGACCCCTAGTCATAATAGTCTTAAATACATTGTATATTAAACTCTGAGCGATGTTTACAGTTATTTTTTTCGATGTATAATGCCTAACAATTGAATTTATTGGACGAATAAAGTATAATTGCTAGATACGCCTAATATTAACTGCAATGATTACCCATTTCTGAAGTTCAGCCATCTCGAAAGACATACTAATTATATATACATATGGCATATAGTTTATACATACATCTTTAGCAAACGTGAATCTCTAGAAGTCTAGAACATCAAAATTGTTAATTAGTCATAACTGACAATTGTAATGTCTATAAATTGGTTGACCCACTAGTCCCATAGTGTGAACGATAATGACTTCTGGGGGCTGAATGACTGGTGACACTTATCCCATGCAAAACTATAATACGATAGAACAGAAAATAAAACCGTTTGCAACTGTCGCACATCACCATGGGACTCATAGGACAGACCCAAAAAATTCATGTTATGCTAAAGAATGATTCAGGTATTATTTACACTCTTTTAGGGCCACAGCACACTAGCTACTTTTAGCATTGGTGATCGGCGATTTCACGACTGCATCGCGTTTTAGCGACTTCCTGCGTTCGATCGCGGTATCGGAAACGCGCGTTTTAGCGACTGCTCAGATGCCAAATCGATGCTACCGGCATCCGAATGTGTGCGGAGAGTAGCGTTCAGCTGCTGTGTCGCGCTTCTAAAAAGCGACTCAATCTCCGCGTTTGGCGTTTTTAAGTGTGCGGTGTAGAGCGTTCGGTCGCCGTATTTAGCTTCTAAAAAGCGAAAAGTTGCCGATCGCCGATGCTAAAAGTAGCTAGTGTGCTGTGGCCCTTACCTATTACTAATATATATATCTGTATTTTACATATAACAAAAACAGTTGTTTTACTGTTCAGAAATTGAGAATTAGTCCAGTCATCATAAGCTAAATAAGGTTAATATCTCGAAATATCGACATACCCAGTATATTATTTAAAACTTGTATGTTGGCATCCTAAAACTTATTATCATCCACATATACGTGAATTTTGAGAACAGTTTTAGGATGCCAAAATACATGTTTTTACGTGGGTATGTCGATTTTCCGAGGTCAACCCCCTATAATGACTGGACTAAATATCTAAGGTATGATAGTGCCTTCAGCTGAGTACATAACTTTTATACATAAAGCTAAATTACAGTTGGAAATAATGTTTTAATACTCCTATATATGAAAACAAAATCTGAGAACAATAGAACCATTGAACCAACCATTGAAATGACCAACTAGATAGGATAGCTTCAAAGAAATTTGTCAATCCTTTATTTGGTAGGTGTTTTTTATTTATAATATTATAGTAGAAAAGACATTTAATTACACTTTGTGTTGGTAAAGATTGGTAGTTTTTGTTGTCTGTATTGCCTCATAATAAATTGTTAGATAAAAAGTTTAATTATATAATTACATTTACTATGACCTCTAAACCAAATAATGTTTTATATTCGACTGCCTTGATGACGCAGTGGTTGGCGTATGCGACCGCTGATCAAGAGGTCTCGGGTTCGATTCCCGGGTTGGACAAATTGTGTGATCCGCATATTTTTTTCGGAGTTTGGGTGTGTTCTATGCATAATATGTATGTATTTACAAAAAAAAAGTATATGTATTTATATCAGTTGTCTAGTACCCATAATACAAGCTCTGCTTAGTTTGGGACTAGATGGAGTTGTGTGTAAGATGTCCGAAATATTTATTTATAAAATAAATAAATAAATATATAATATTGCAATAAATCAGGGCAAATTGTATTTAGTAAAAGTGTTATTACAAGATCAAGGTATACATTTCATTTTGCAGCTAACCAACTATACCATATGAAAATATAACATATTTAAAGATTTTTAAAATTAACTTACACTATTATAATATATGGTACATAAAAATCTCTTTGTTTTTAAATATTTTATTGTACCCCAAGGTTTCTACCCAAAATAGTTGTCTGATTGACTTAATCTGATGGAAAGAACTGCATAATAATGTGCTAAAACAATGTATTAGATGATAATGGTATCGATTATTTCAAGAAATTATAGTTTTGTTTAGTGGCATATAAAAGATCTCAGCATAGCCAACTACAATAAACTAAGAGATTTCATCAAGCCATCACAACAACAAAGAATATGAAGAAAAATATCAATACACCAAAAACTTTAAACATCAATGCTCTGTTGCCTGTGACACTTTGGAAATATTTCATAATTTCTCTATGGCCTGCTTCAACATTCATTTCAGCTTCTTGAATGTTTGCATCAATTCTTCCGATGGCCTCGTCTTGTTCTTTAACCATATGAGCTAGCTGCTGAAATATTCCTCCTAGTTCTACAATAGTGCTCTCAATGTTATGCATGGTTTCTGCTCTTTGTTGCACGTAACTGTCTGAATCATCTCTCAAAGCCAACTGCTGTGTTTGCATACTTGATGATTCTCCTAAATCAATACTTACATCATCTTGTTGTAAAAGGGACGGTACCTCTTTCACTAAAGGTGCCACTCTCGAGAACTGTTCACGCCTACTATTTTGATGTTTCAAGTTTTCTGACCTTACTTCAAGTACCTTAAATTATTAAACACAAAATTAAATTTATTAAAATTACACAACTAAAATAAAAGAATAATTATGCTGAATGGATGATGCAAGCTATTTGGAAATATCAGTATTTAGTTTTCCTAGCTTAGAAGCTAGGAAAATAGTAAACATTTTCCACAGTTATTGTTAATTATAAAAATCTCTTCTGGGTTCAAAAATAAATTATGAAGCATTAACATCATTTAACTTTATATATATAATTCTTGTGTGAGTGTGTATGTCACCGAACTTCTCTCAAACGACTGGACCGATTTTGATGAATTTTTTTGTGTGTGTTCAAGGGGATCTGGGAATGGTTTAGATTCGAAATTGGACCCGGTAGGTGGCGCTGCGATCAAGTTCTGGAATTTTAAAGTTGGGCGGTACGAAGTTCACTGGGTCAACTAGTATTTATATATATATATATACTATATATCATGGAGGAGAGGGCATAAACAGATGTGCACAGTGATTGAAGATAAATCCTGCAATCATCACAGTGGATGCTGCTTGTAATTGTTGACTATCAATTTTCTAGAATAAAGTCTAGTATTTTATCACGTACAATAGATGTTCTAATGCCATGAACTGCATTCATTTTGTATGGGTTAGGTTGTACTTTCACTATTGTAATATTATTTACGTTATGAATGACAAGATGGTTTGAATGACCATGACTATAATAAAAATGAGTATGGCCGCTACACCTATACCCAGTGTCAGATAGCATAATTACATTATTCCAGTCTTTTATCAACCACCTTGGTCTAGTGGTGAGTGTATTCGGCTGCTGATCAAGAGGTCACGGGTTCGATTCCCAGGTCAGACCAAATGTTTATGATTTGCAAATATTTGTTTTGGACTTTGAGTGTTTTCTATGTATGATATATATTATGTATTTATAAAAAAGGAATTTATGTTTATATCAGTTGTCTAGTACCCATAATACTAGCGTTTTTATTTAAAGTATTTATATCACATGTGAAGTTATTTCTGAGATGTCTGTATTTTATTGAATGATTACCTGTTTAAACTGGTTACTCATAGAAGCCAAACGAGATTGTAATGCTAATACAACACTAGATGAGTGACTGTGCATACTTCGACGACCTTTAGGCATCTCTCCCAATCTGGCAATTTGTTGATTTAGAGAACCCAAGTCTCCTTTTATAATATACGTCAGTTCTTGTATTTCAGTTGGTCGATCATCAAATAAAGACTTCTTTTTGGCAACTGTAAATCATGAAAAGTAATTATAATTAGAAAATGGGAACTAATTACTTTTAAAACTATAAAGAATAGTATAGTACTTACGCAGCGCTAATTTTTCCAGTTTAGCGTATGTGCTTGTAATATTCTTGCTTATAACTTTTGCCATACTCATAAACTGCGAGTATGTTTCTAATATTTGGGCTTTTCGTTCATCTCTCACTGCCGGTCTTACCAGAGTTCTACCTTGAAGGCTTCGTACTGCTGATATAAATTCATTGGTCCTATCCCTTGCAGCCATTACAGGTTCAAAAACAAATTCTTCAAGAATGTCAAATGTAAAGTCTGCTTCTGAACTATAATTAGGATGAACCCCTGTGTCTTGTGCTTTTGAGAAGGGATTGAAAATAATAGAATTGTTATTAACTTGAGCACCTTTTTTGTCAAGTTTATTATAGGAATCTAAATCGTCTCTCAAAGGTGTTCGCTCTGTTACACCTCCGATATTTCGCCGACGAGGGAGCATCGCATTCTATAATAGTTCAAATGTAATATTTAAATAATGTCCACAACATAAACTACAATTAAGTTATTGTATAAAACTTTTTTACTATTGGTAAACTGCAACGATCGCGATGAATTAGAAATAAATTATGGACATGTACATGACAGCCAGCTGTTTACTCATGATATTTATTAGCGACGTGTCAGGTTTAATTTTGCGACTGGCAAGGAAACTCCAGGTTTTTTTTAAAATGTTTGTAACATCAAGCATCGGCCAAGTGCTTGTCAGTTGTCAGACCACGCATTTAATAGAATTTCTATATATTAGAATTTTTATTTAAAGAATTTCTAGTTTCCCATATTGGCTTTCGTCGTGTCCAGTAGATAAGTTCGTCATTTTCGTACTAAGATTTCCAAATAAGTGTATTTTACAAGTTCGGACTTAAAACTGCCTACAAAAGTAACGTGAGCCGTTACAGTTTTCCTTTAAAGTTTATCACATGGACTGCCATCAAAATAATTTTTCAGCTTTTTCAAGCCAGCCATTTAACTTTTAGAGGGGTGCACGCCCTGCATTGAATAAAACACCCTTTAAAGTTTTTAATAACCCGCAAACGGCGTCACAAATTAAAAAATCGTCTTAGCAACCCCTCAATATTTTTGACCTATGATACCTTCCACGATGGGGACTGATGGGGTAGACGCGAGAAAGATCTCATCCACACAAGGTGTAGGGGAGTTACCCAAATAACAATATTTTTCATAATTTTATTAGAGCACTTTGACGACGTGATAGAAACACATATTCATGCAAAGTTTCATCTTTCTAGTACTAACCGTTTGAACGGATATGACGAATCTATAAGGGTTTCAAGTCATGAACTACAGAACCCTAAAAATGCTGGCAACATTCCGTCGCATTCCGCCAATTTGTTGGAAATGTTATGTGTGTCAAAATATAACTCGTGCGAGCTAAGATGGCACCTGGTCTGGCTCAAAACGAAACATGATACCGTTCCCCCGCGTAATACCCCTCTGTCATCTTGCGAGTAGCGTTAGCATCACTATTACTTTTGCACGAATCTTTCTATAATAATTTTAGTTTATTGGGTATTACCTAATATCATATAAATCACTCCACGAATTTATTTTATTAATATATCATTGGATTCGTCTGGATAAGAAAGATCACACAAAAAAAAACCAGCATGACGACTATGAGACGCAATAGTTTAAAATAAAGAATATCCATAATATACACATGATATTTAGAGACTTCGATTAAAAGGCTTATCATGATGATTTAAAATTGTATTTCATAACCATATTTTAGTTTATAATTTCGTTTAAAATGATATTAGGTATTACCTAATATTATTTAAATCACTACACGAAGAATGCATTCGGGTAAATAATGAATGAGGCCTGCTTCCTATTAGTATGCATATGTATTTTCTTAACTCAGGTAGTAAAGTACCTTTATGAGTGCTTTGTTTGTAAACCATACCTAATATTATAAATAAGCAAACATTTATGAAAAAAAAATGTTTTCAATTCGGCGATTTATGGGTAAGACTGCCAAAATGACTACTTTGCCGGATAGAAAGTATGAATAAAATTCATGACTCATTCATGGCGACCCTCCCTCCTTTCAAAGGAGAGGCCTATGTCCAGCTGTGGACTGTTAAAGGCTGTTGATGATGATGATAAGCATAGTAAAATAATAAATGTAAGATTTAGTATTACATATGTAGGTAGCCCCTAAAACAATTTCGAGAAGATATTCCAAAAACTACAGCACAAGTGTGGTCCCCATTGAGATGGGATTATGCCTGACATTGGGTAATAAACTGTGCAAAAATCTTAATTCACATTTTTAAAATATCAATGAAATTTAATCTATTATAAAAATCAATGCCACTTTTCGTTGTGATTAAACTCCTTCTAAACAGCTGAACCGATTTTGATGAAATTTTTTGTGTTCAAGTGGGTTCGAGAATGGTTTAGATTCGCAATTAGACCCGGTAGGTGACACTGCGATTAACTTCTGGGATTTCAAAGTTGGGCGGTACGAAGGTCGCTGGGCCATCTATTTTAATCATCATCGTCGTCATCAGCCTTTAACAGTCCACAGCTGGACATAGGCCTCTCCTCCATAGAAGGAGGTTTTGGCCTACTATACCAAGCTGGCCAGGCGGGTTGGTTTCAAGTTTTCCTTCTCTTTGCATTGATGTTGTCTAACATAGTTTGTCCCTAAGTCGCCTTTTACGACACCCGCGGAATGAATAGGAGTGGTGACACTCTGTGTCTATTTTAACCCTTTTCTTGACGGTGTATCTGTATAGATACAGTCAACTTTGAAAAATCGTTTTTGAAAAAACATTATTTGTGGAACGAAACGTTACTATTTTTCGAAAAGTGACACTATTTCCGACCCTATTTACGTCATTTTGACGTTTGTTGAAGTTACGGTTACTTCATAATAATTCAAAATGCCGATCGGACTGAATGCAATTCCGCGTAAAAAGGTAAGAATAATTCATTTTTTATTTATTTTGTTCAATCAAGTGTTTATTGTACCTGACATGATAAACTAGAATTTATTTATTTATTTATTTATTTATTTATTCAATTAGGGAACACAAACAGTAGTATATAAAATGTACATAGGTTTGTTATTAAAAAAGGATTAAACTTAGTAAATATACTACCCACTACGTTTTCCACAGATTACTTATTGGGGTTCAAGGTATATAAGCAAAGTTAAACAAAGTTAAGTTAAGCAAAGTTAATCATAAACATTAAACTTTTGTTGTCTATAAAATTATATATAAGTAGTAATTTGCCACTTGCTACATATTAACTGGAACTTCTCAAGAGTATGAGAAATACCAATAACAACAGCAGGGACTACAAATATCAACATCATCGTGATACATTGCATGCTTGATACAAAAGTGTTGAAAGAAAAAAAAACAAAGCAAACAATGAACAGTGTTCTTAAAAATAATCTAAAGTCGTTAGGTCCACTACCGATCGCTTAAATCTTCAATAACATATTTTTTAAAACTTAACTTACTGTGATGTAATATATCTATGTCACAAAACCTTTTATTATAAGTATCAACTAAGCGGTGCAGCGGAGAGCGCACACCAGCATTGGTTCTACAAGGACCAGTGGCAAATAGTCGTCTGGTGCGCACCCCGCGCATTTGTACTGCTCGAGGAATCAGGTAGCACAGCCTATGTACTAAGTCTGGGCAGTCAAATTTATTGCGGCACATACCGAATAGAGTCATGGTATCGAGGAGAATCCTTCTGGACTCCAGCGTTAACAGATTATATTTTTTAAGAAGTAGTTGGTGTGATATTTTTTTATGAAAACATCTGAACTGCATTGCGCGAAGATACTTGCGTTGCACCACTTCAATAGCTTCCTTATACTTCACGTAATGTGGATTCCATATAGGTACTGCATATTCCAATTGTGGCCTGATTATCGACTTGTACAGATGAAGGAATGTAGTTGGTTGACGAAAATCATGGGTTGCTCTCATTACAAAGCCGAACATTTGATAAGCCTTATTGACTATGTTCTCAACGTGGATATCCAAGTTGAGTTTAGAGTCAAGATATATGCCAAGATCACGAACACCTGTAACTTTATTCAGAACAGTATCAGAAAGTCTATAATTAAATTTGATTGTATTTATTTTTTTAGTAAAGGTAATGCTATGACATTTGGGCAGGCTAAGGTGTAATTTGTTAAGAGTGCAGTAATTAGAAAGTCTATCGAGATCTTGCTGTAATTCTATGCAATCAGAATCCCTGTTTATGGCTTTAAAGACTTTTAAGTCATCCGCGTATAAAAGAAATTTAGAATTTTTGAAACATTTGTTAATGTCGTTTATAAAAAGTATAAATAACAGGGGTCCTAATATTGAGCCCTGGGGCACTCCTGAAGTCACTTTGAAAGTGTAAGACTCAAAACCATTAACCACAACTTTTTGTGTTCTGTTTGTCACATACGAAACAAACCAACGAAGAAGATCCCCCCTGATACCATTATAAGCGATTTTGTTGAGTAACAGTGTGTGATCCACCTTGTCAAACGCTTTCTGGTAATCCGTATATACCGCATCTATTTGTTGTCTGTTGTCAATCCCTTCAAATAGGTGAGTAGAGAACAAAAGAAGATTGCTCATGCATGATCTGTCCTGAACAAAACCATGTTGTTCGTTTATTATAATGCGACGTATACTCGGAAAAATCTCATTGTGAACGAGCTTTTCGAATAATTTCGAGAGTGCTGATAAAATAGAAATAGGACGATAGTTCTCTATATCATTTTTGGATCCACCCTTATGTACTGGGACAATATTTGCACGTTTCCATATCTCAGGAAATACCCCATTCGAGACGCATTTATTAAACATAATAGAAATAGGATAGCATATGGTGTCACAAGTATTTTTCAAAAATAGTGAAGGGATGCCATCTGGACCGGGTCCTTTAGTGGGATCAAGTGCTTTTAATTCGCGGCGTATACAGTGTAAGGAGAAAAATAGTTTGGAGATATTAATGTCATGTTCTGTGCATGCAGGAGGTGGTTTCCACGTTTCATTTTGAAATGTTGAGGACTCGTATACTGATTCGAAGAAATTAGAGAAAAGATTACATGCTAGAGTAGGGTCATCAGTAGCGGTTTGTTTATAGTGGACTTTAGAAGGGATTTTATTACTATTTTTTCGATTAGCGATGTATGACCAAAAAGCCTTAATGTTCTTAGGAATGCATTCTTCAACTGTCTCCATGTAGTTTTTATAGCATAAATCTAATACCTTTTTGAACTTAGATCTGAATATAGAGAATTTTTCATAATCACTAATGTTGTTGTATTTTTTCCACTTTATCCACGCCGCGGTTTTTTGTTTATAAATATTTATCAAATTTTTAGTGAACCAGACAGGATAATTAGTACTTTTATATTTACGTGTAGGAGCGTGCCGCCTGATTATACCATAAACATTTTCGTAGAACATAGCAACCGCTTCTTCAGGTGAAAGGTTGTCGAGTATGCCATTCCAGTCGAGATTACCTATATCCACGTTTATCTTTTCATAGTCAGCTTTGTGATAGTTAAAAGAGTTAGGAGTTTTACGTTTGAGTGTTTGTGATGACATCGTGGTGTCAAATGGTACTTCAATATAGATAGCGGCGTGGTGTTTATTTATTGGTACTAGGGGAGCATCAGCCAAACGTAAAATGGAGAGTTTATTGCAATAAAATAAATCCAGTATACGTTGATTACTGTTGGTTACGTAATTAAATTGTTTCATGTTTAAAAGGGAACAAAAGTTAAAGAGTTCACGTGACATACTTGTATGGGAGGTATTTACCGCGCATTCCACAAGGTTTGGAGATGTTTGAACCCAATTAAGATATGGCATGTTGAAATCACCTGTCAAGATAGCAGTCTCCACGCAGGAGTGCTCGAACAATGGCAAAAGGTGGTCAAGGAAGTTTATACAAGTTTCAGATGCGATATTTGGTGGTATATAAGTGGCGCATATTAGGTGATAGTTGTTATTATTCATTGGGATTTTAACTATTACATGTTCAGGTAATATAACACGGGGTGACAAATAAAGAATTGACGCTTTAAGTTCACGAGAGACAGCTATGAGAACACCGCCACCATCCTGTTTATTTGTAGCGACACGATCTCTGTCACATCTGAATACAGTGTAACGGCGGTCAATAAATTCATTCTCAGATATATTTGGTGTAAGCCAGGTCTCAGTAAATATAATTACATCGTAGTCATTAGCCAATATGTTAAGAAATAAGCTGTTTAGTTTGGTCCTGATTCCCTGACAGTTTTGATAGTAAATAGATAATTTATTACTACTATCAGCCATTATTTAAAGTTACATTAACAAAGGAATTAATTATAAAAAGTTTTAACAATTTTACAATATTAAATGACATATCCGTAATTACATGAATATTATCTATCACATAATAATCTAAAGAAACGTGCACAGCATATGACCAATAAAAACAGCAACACAGCAAAAACACATGGATCGGCAGTGGCGTCACAAACCAGCATGCAATATATTGTTTAGCTATTGTGGCATAAGAGACAACTATATAAGTGGCTAAACCGTGACAATGTAGGTATAGCACTGAAAAATACTTATTATTAAAGCTAGGAATTAATATTATTACAGGAAAAGCAATTTTATTAGATATCATTAAATTATGTATCTGTAGGATTTTTACATTTACTAATTCTGCGTGATATATCGGCCTCCGTTCGAATAGCAAATGTAGGTGAGTCATCCATTTAGAATGTTAGGTTAGTGTGAGGATAGAGATTTTACGAGTAAAAACGAAATCATTTTATTGGAAACTAACTTTGAAATGACATGTATCTCGCTGTGCACACTGCCATGTTTACTAACTTTTTTTTTTATAATGATGTGTATCTTGTAGTGCACACTGCCAAATATACTAATTATTTAGAATAAATTATATAAAAACTAAAAAATCATTTTATTTTATAGGGTGCATGTGGTTTTTGTCATTTTGAACTTAAAATCTAAAAAAATATCAACTTATTTATTTTTCTGTATTAAATACTTACTTTTGACTAAAGGGGCTTATAAAAAATCTTGTTCATATCTTATACTTATGTATGCTTGGGTAAATTTTGAATTTGTGGTGAATGTTGCTTTGCATGAGGGGTGAGCTTTGGGTGTTTGTTTCAGGGGGGAGTACAACCGTCTTTTTCAAGAGCAAAAAAAAATTGCGCGCTTGTTCCAAAATCGGGCAGACAATCAACGGACGATGAATCATCTGCTGAGTCTGGCAATGAAATGCAGGGCTTTCCATTTCTATGTAGGGTAGACGATGATTCGTCTCCAGCACCTTCATTACCATCATCATTGGAAAACCTGAATTTACTCTCTGATGACGAAATAGTTCCTGTTCAAGAAGCGGTCAGTGCATCTCCGTTGCAACCCTCTCCTTTGACACCATGTCAACAAACTCAGCCACCGTCTCCGGCGGTCTTGCGATCTACACAGTCTTTACCACACATCCCGCAATCGCCAGCCATTCCACCATTTCCTGGATCTCCGTTGAGTTCAACTCGCTCTAAAGTTCGACAACCCAGAATGATAATAGCACGTTCAAGATTAGCAAGACTTAAAATGCCATCACTCAACTTTCGATGGACTCGACATAAATTTGCACATAGAGCTGAAACAGAGACTAATAATTTTCCAGTGGAAGACAGTCCTAAGACTCCTTACGAGTACTTTACCACCTTTGTAACGAATGATATTCTAGAATATATTACAGAACAAACAAACTTATATTCCACTCAAGAAACTGGCAAGTCGTTGAATGTTACTATCAAGGATATAAAAGATTTTTTTGCAATAAATTTGCTTATGGGAATTGTAGACATGCCCTCATACACAGATTATTGGTCCCGAGAATTCAGGTACAGTCCTATAGCCGATATTATGCCTCTTAAAAAATTTCAACAACTGCGTCGAAACATCCACTTCAACAATAATTTGCTTGATGACGGTGATCGCTACTTTAAAATTAGACCTTTTGTAGAAAAACTACGTGCAAACTTTTTAAAAACTCCTCACGAAGACAAATTTAGCATTGACGAGATGATGGTGCCATATAAAGGTAAAAAAGCTGGTAATCGCAAGCAGTATGTGAAAAATAAGCCAAAGAAGTGGGGTTACAAGATATTTGTAAGAGCTGGAGTATCTGGTTTTGTGTATGATTTTATAATATACGGCGGTGAAGATACTTTTCGTTTGGCCAATTTGTCACCGATAGAATCATCTTTTGGACTGGGTGCTAAAGTTGTAGTGGCTTTATGCAAAACCATACCGGACCCAGCTTGTAAAATAGTATATTTTGATAACTTTTTTACAAGTCTTGAATTAATTCACTACCTACGAGAAGAGCTGGGCATTTTTTCCCTCGGCACGATAAGGGCCAAGAGATTACGTGGCGCTGAAAAAATACTTACCGCGGACAAGATCCTGAAGAAGAAACCAAGAGGTTCCCATTCACAGGTGGTATGCAATAAGAACAAGGTGTGTGTCATTAAGTGGTATGACAATAAATGTGTAACTACTGCAAGCAGTTATGTCGATGCACAGCCTGTTTCCACAATCCTAAGATACAATAAGGAAAAAAAGAAGAGATCTGCAGTACCATGCCCTGAAATAATAAAGCACTATAACGCCCATATGGGCGGTGTTGATTTGGCAGATATGCTAATAGCTCTTTATAGAACTGAGTTGAAGGGGCACCGTTGGTATCTTCCTTTAGTTTCACAGCTATTGGACATTTGCGTAACAAATAGTTGGATTTTGTACCGCAGACATCACACCGGGAAAACTATGAGTTTGAAAAAATTCAGGTTCGATATAGTGCAGAATTTATTACTGCATGATCGGTCTATTCGAAAGCAATCTGCAGACGTACTAGGTCCTACCCCTTCAAAACTTATAAAGACTCCTGTTGCTGCACGTCCATCTTCAGACGTTCGCTATGATCAATTAGATCATTTCCCAATTTTTGGGTCAAAAGGAAGGTGCAAACTATGTAAAAAGGTCAAACCACTGTTACCTGTTCAAAGTGCAACGTCAGATTATGTTTGTTACCTGATAGAAATTGTTTTTTTTGTTTTCACAAGGAATAATTAACTTTTTATGAATTTGCAAATTTTAATAATAAAAAATATTAAAAAATTAATTTTCAGATTTATTTCATTGATTTTCCTTATTTTGGCATTGTATCTTATAAGATACATTTCTCCATGACAATAATTTGTTACATACTAGGCAATGTATCTCACGGGATACATTGAGTATCACCATACTGAGAAGCATAGGATTTTTTTTTCAATTTTTCCCAGTATTCTGATATTTAAATAAATAGAAATTTCATAAAAAAGTATGTAAAATCATATTTTTTATTTTTGCCAAGTTAGGGGTTAATATAATTATGGTGAAAATCTCGTTGCTAAGGTTAGGATTATGTCCCGCAATGGCCTGTTAAAGGCCGTTGACGATTAATTAGCTACATTTGTGTGAGTAGCAAACAATTTACGAATTGTGATTCAAAAATATAAAAATAATTAGGTATTTCAAGAATTTTTTATTTAAAAAATATTGACTATCAATTATTATTACGATTTGATTAAGATAACATTCAACTTTTTTTACAAAACAGTGTTACACTTTTTTGCCCAGTGCTCGGGCATTTATTCGGGCGTACACTCATTTATGCCCAATGTGCCAAACCAGCACAAGAAGTATATTCGTAAGCATAAACAAAACTTATAAAATATAACTTTTTTAATATTGCATCTACACAATGAAAAAAAAAGACAAAGCATAAATCTAGATTAAAATTAACATACCTTATCTAATAGAAACTTACAATGATAAATGATCAATCTACATGTTGTGATACATTAGCAGAAGTTATGTTTCTTGAGACCAAAACTATCACAGCGAACTGCTTACTATTAGATGAACAATTTGCTAATTTATGATCTCACTTGCCTTTACATTAACCAACATACTTAGCACATTATATAGGTATACAATTCGTGGGTCATTAGTGTCCGTACTACTACTGACTAACGAATTGTAAACCATTTGAACATACTGGGTACCTTTTGAAAAATGTCGGATTCTTACATAAAGCTATTTCCCAGATCTCAAATCTATAGAACAACATTAATTTATGCGTTACTGAAAACATTTATAACAGACAATTATTACGACCCACAGCTAAGACATTCATCTTTGTTTTGCAAGGAACATGTGATAGCTGCCATGTTCGCGTCAAAAGCTTCTGATTTGCCATTTAAAGATTCGGCCGCGCCATTCGTAGTTTTATTTTTGACCCTAGATTTATCCACCGTAAATTGTATGGCATTAACAGCTGGTTTAGTGCGTAAATAGTACATGCCTGTTTTCAAGCCCATCTTCCAGGCATAGAAATGAATAGATGTCAATTTC
Source organism: Phragmatobia fuliginosa (assembly GCA_932526445.1). Classification (NCBI taxonomy): domain Eukaryota; kingdom Metazoa; phylum Arthropoda; class Insecta; order Lepidoptera; family Erebidae; genus Phragmatobia; species Phragmatobia fuliginosa. The sequence goes on along the minus strand of OW052064.1, from coordinate 3,365,619 downwards.
CCGTAATTTGGCTCCGCAACATGAATGTTAAAAGACTGGCTTTGATCAATAAAGGCTCCTCTGTCTGCAGCCATTTGGATTGTTGTTTTAACAGAAATTTCCCATACAGTTTTATATAAATCCCTTATTTCCTTTGGTATAGCTTCTATCTTTTGAATAGACCCATTGTGATGTATGATAAGATTCTTCATATCTTCATCCCATAAATCTGCTTCAGTTAAATCATGCAACAGATGGTGATTTACCACTTGAAACTCGCCAGACAAAACACGTCTCTGATAAATGTTTGATGTAAATGGTTCAAAGGACTCATTATTGCCTAATATTTGAGCAGTTGAGGCTGTGGGCATAGGAGCTAATAACAGTGAATTTCTTAACCCATGTTTTGCAATTTTTTCTTTGATGGCTGCCCAATCCCAAAGGTCTGTTGGAACCTTGTTCCACATATCATATTGCAAGATCCCTTGACTTGTAGGACTGCCTTCATATGTTTCATATACACCATATTTTTCAGCTAACTCACAACTTGCTTCTAAGGCTCCATAATAAATGGTTTCAAATATTTGTTGGTTTAATTTAATGGCTGCTTCACTTTCATACGGAATCCTCATTAAAACAAAAGTATCAGCTAGCCCTTGCACTCCAATTCCTATGGGTCTGTGCCTCATATTCGAATTTCTTGCCTCTGGTACGGGGTAATAATTAACATCAATTATTTTATTCAAGTTTTGGGTGATTATTTTTGTGACATCCTTCAACTTTGTAAAGTTATATGTTTTATCTTCATTAACAAACATGTTCAATGCTATTGAAGCCAAGTTACAAACAGCAACTTCATCAGCCGAGGTGTATTCAACAATTTCAGTACAAAGGTTACTACATTTAATTGTGCCTAAATTCTTTTGGTTACTCTTTCTATTGCACGAATCTTTGTATAACATAAAAGGGGTGCCAGTTTCCACTTGTGACTCAATTATAGCTTTCCATAAAACCTGTGCCTTAACTTGCTTGATAAATCTGCCGTCTTTTTCATATTTCTCATAAAGAGCTTCAAACTCTTCACCCCAACAATCCGCAAGCCCAGGAGACTCATGAGGGCACATCAGACTCCAATTTTCATTTGCTTCCACCCTTTTCATGAACAAATCTGGTATCCACAAAGCATAAAATAGTTCTCTTGCACGTACTTCTTCTTTTCCTGTGTTCTTTTTTAAATCTAAGAATTCAAAGATGTCACCATGCCAAGGCTCCAAGTATACAGCAAAAGCACCAGGTCTTTTATTTCCACCTTGATCTACATAGCGGGCTGTATTATTATATACTCTTAACATGGGGACTAGTCCATTAGAGACTCCATTGGTGCCAGCTATGTAGGTACCTTTGGCTCTTATACAGTGTACATGGACACCAATTCCACCAGCCGATTTCGAAATTAAAGCACATTGTTTCAGTGTATCATATATGCCTTCAATGCTATCCTCTTTCATTGCAATAAGAAAACAAGAGGACAGCTGTGGACGTGGGGTTGCGGCTGAGAACAGTGTTGGACTAGCATGGGTGAAGTATTTTTCAGAAAGTAAATTGTAAGTATTTATAGCACTGTCTATATCTTCACCATGTATTCCAATAGAAACTCTCATTAACATATGCTGAGGCCTTTCTGCAACCTGGAAAATTAATGTAACAAAATTAAGTGTTAGTCTTGAGAATTTATATTGATAAAATTGATTGATATTCATTTTGTAAAAAATATTATTTTATTAGTTTTTTATGTTTAAATATACCTTATTGTTTATTTTAAGTAAATAAGATCTTTCCAATGTTTTAAATCCAAAGTAATTGTACTTGAAATCTCTATCGTAGACAATAGCAGAGTCTAATCTTTCCTTGTTTTTCATAATTATATTGTAATAGAATTCAGAGATCATGGGTGTTTTCTTCTGAGTGTGTGGATTCTTTATATTGTACAAGTCAGTCATAACATCTGTAATCAAATTATAAATTAAAATTATGAACTTTTATACTTATAATATGTTGAACAATGAATACATTTTTTCTTTTACCTGAGAAGTGTTTTTTTGTTTCTTTATGCAAATTAGATATGGCTAGTCTTGCAGCCAATAAAGCATAATCAGGATGATCAGTTGTCATAGTAGCAGCTGTTTCAGCAGCTAAGTTGTCCAATTCCACAGTGGTCACTCCTGAGTATATACCACTGATAACTTTTAAGGTAATGGAGACCTAAAAGACAAATAAACAATGGTCAGATAGTTTTTTCTTTTGGCGGTCAAAGCCAAGGGGCCATAGGTTATTGGTAACAATCACCGAGGGCAACGATGGCACGTTCAGTACCGTAGATGGGTAACCGTTTGTGGCGTGATATGTTATGAGCGTTTCCTTGATTCGGAGGTCATGTTAAGCAGTCGGTCCCAGAACAGTCCCAGATAACAAGTCGTGAAGTTTAGTTGAGGGCTTTCGGGCGGCTTAAACTGATTCACCGGCAAGATTACGTAGCCATAACGTGTTTTGCCAGTCCCCAACCCGCAATCGTCCAGTGTGGGGACGTACGGCCTTAACCCTCTCGCGCGAGGAGATCGAGTGGGACGTTATGGTTTGTTGTTGATAAAACTACTAAATATATATATACTAATATTATAAATTCCAAAGGAACTTTGTCTGTCGTTACGCTTTCACAGTTAAACTACTTTCAGTGAAATTTGGAGTGGATATGCTTTGATTCTTGAGGAACGTAGGCTATACATACATGTGGGAGGAGCCGCGGACAAAAGTTGGTATAACACATAAATTATAACTTATTTTTGAAAGTCGTTCGATTCTTCACTGTTTTATTTAGGTATCTTCTATAATAAAAATTAATCCCTATTTCCCTTGGTCGCGCCACCATGCGGGAACGAAGTACGAGGATAGTTGTTACGAAGAGAAAAAATTAAAAAAACTTTTTTAAATTCCCATACAAACGATTCGTCTTCTCTCTCCTATCCAGGAAACAGGATGCCCAGCCTGCATCAATATATCCTTATAATACAGAATACTCATTCCTTCAAAATCTCAGGTCTCTTATACCCTTTAGTATTTGAGTACCTACTATTTCAGCAGCTTCCTAGTGCTATACACCATGATAAGCATTAAATTGAAATACCTTTCTGATAACACAGATACGAATAAATACATCAGGGTTAAAATCATTTTTAGGGTTCCGAAGTTTATGACTCGAAACCCTTATAGATTCTTAACTTTTACAATGCGCTTACTTGGAAAACGTTATACTAAATTAACGCATTAATAAGTAAACATAACAATTATTCATTGGATACGATTTCTAATCCACGTACCATTATGGGTGACTGAGGAACCCTTTCCTGTGCGTGGCCTGACACGCACTTGGCCGATTTTATTTTATTTGGCGAGTTGATGATCATTTATGTGAATTGGAACTACGACATATTACCCCCGATAAGTTTAATGACTTCAGTATTCAACAATCCTCATGCCGTCATAAACTCCTTAATCTTTACATGTATTGTATATAGGTATACTAGCTGATGCCCGCGGCTCCGCTCGCGTCACAGGAGTTTAAAAAATAGATGTTGGCCTATTCTCAGACCTACTGAATATGCATATAAAGTTTCATAAAGATCGGTCCAGCCGTTTCGGAGGAGTATGGCAACGAAAACTGTGACACGAGAATTTTATATATTAGATGTACAACTATTGACTGTTTGTGTTTTTGATATCGTCAGGAATAGAGCAAACTTATCAGCGTTCCGTAATACCGCGAATAACAACAGCCAATTTAAGTTTCGACGTTTTGATTTGACTGATTTTGATGTTACTTTTCTTCGAAAACAATACTACGTATTTATCTGTTGCCGGTAAGTATCGATATCGCGTATATTATCACTTATCATCTAGATTATAATTTTCAGGGTTTGTTTGTAGTGTTTAACTCTGCTTATCCCTAACTAAAAATAACATAAGATATTAAATTCATCACCCTCTCAGACAAAAGACGTCCACTACAAGACATAAGTCTCCCCTAAGGTTCCTCACATACCTGGCAGCCATGCTGTTCCTGCCTACAGTAGCGGTCAAGAAAAAGGCACGGCAGACTAGAAGTATGATAGGCCAATATCACGCTGCACCGCCCTCCATCGCGCGGTTAAGGACTTTTTAACATTTGTCAGCAAGTGAATTTGTATACAAAATACACTTAGAATATGGGGCATTGGGTTATAGCCCGCTGCCGTGCCGCTACAGTACGGTTGCAGTCCGCCAGCGAACGCCTAAATTGAAAGTGTATCATCAGACTGCCGTGCGTTTGTATGCTAGTGATGTTTTAACTCTGACGAAGAAACATGCTCTTATTGAAAAACATCAAACAGAAATTAAACGGCTCTGTAAAAGTAAGAGTATCTTCGACGTTTTTAGGGTTCCGTAGCCAAATGGCAAAAAACGGAACCCTTATAGATTCGTCAAGTCTGTCTGTCTGTCTGTCCGTCCGTATGTCACAGCCATTTATTTCCGAAACTATAAGAGCTATACTGTTGAAATTTGGTCAGTCGATGTATTCTGTGAACCGCATTAAGATTTTTATATAAAAATAGAAAAAAAACAATACAATTTGGGGGTCCCCATACTTGGAACTGAAACTCAAAAATTTTTTTTCATCAAACCTATACGTAACCTATATCTATGGATAGGTCTTGAAAAATGATGTTGAGGTTTCTATTATCATTTTTTTCTAAACTAAATAGTTTGCGCGGGAGACACTTCCAAAGTGGAAAAATGTGTGTCCCCCCCCCTCTAACTTCTAAAATAAGAGAGTGATAAAACTAAAAAAAATATATGTTGTTCATTACCATGCAAACTACCAACGAAAATTGGTTTGAACGAGATCTAGTGAGTAGTTTTTTTTTAATACGTCATAAATCGTAACACGCAATTTACCTTTCGTCCAATCAAAACACTATTATTAAAACATCGATGAAAGTTGCAACGAACTACAAGAACTTTTATATGATGTTACTTGCTGATACGGAACCCTTCATGGGCGAGTCCGACTCGCACTTGGCCGCTTTTTTGTTAACATGCAATTTTGATGATATCCATAACCTTTGCCCTAGTTACAAAAAATCTATTTTTTTAATTACCTAAGAATATCTAGAGAATGTTTCTACGAATTACTGGAATTGGTTGAAAGTAAAATTCCTATAAAAAATTAAAATCCTCCATAAATTTTTCACAGATATCTTCCCAAGCGCTTTTTTTTTCCGTGCGATTACTGTGTTTGTCGCTTTTAGTTACATACGAGTATAGCAGGACCAATTTCAATTATTCAATAGCGAAATTAACACGTGGAGCTAGTGATGTTGCCGTCCTGTTACCAGTAACGACGCCGCACTGTAGCCCTACCGCGCGCTTTCCATGAAAATAAGCGACCGTCCGTTCGCAATACGATAAACGCACCGATTCTGCATTGCAGGGGTCCGACACGAAACGTCTAAATTGAAAGCGACCTACCACACTGATAACTCGTGATCGGGTTTTGACAGGACTTTCACTGGCAGGAAGCCGATGATACAAGGATTACTCCTTATGATATTTTTTTTAGGCTGGCTTCGCTTAGCGAATCGCGGCGTTACTCGCGATTTACAACAATACCAGCGGGCAGCGCCGCAGGACTCAGCTAGTCTATGTGTGTGTGTTTTATGGGGTGCAATTAGAGATGCCTTTGTCCAGCAGTGGACTGCAATAGGCTAATGATGATGATGGTAAACAAAGTTGCCGCGTATAACACCACCCTACGGGTAATGAAGCCGCAGCCGCTAATTTAGTATTAGTCCACCAGGTGAGATAGAAGACAAACACCTATACCATTAAAACAATAAATAATATACAGTGTGTTCGAAAGGCATAGTTCAAAGATGAGATTTGGAATGGACATAAGAAATTGTATGCCTCATTGGTCTAGTGGTTAACGTATGCAACTGCTGATCAAGAGGTTTCAGGTTCAAATCCCAGGATGGGCAAAGTGTTGTTGGATTTTTCTTACAGGAAAATCTTAACAACAGCCTGGAGTTTGGAAGTTTGGCAGTGATTCACGCCCGTGCCCCGGAGAGCATGTTAAGCCGTCGGTCCCGGATGTCATGGACATCTGTGGCAATCGTTATTGTGAAGAAAGTGCCCTCAAATATACTGACAACTAGTTCAACCTTCGAATTTCAGTTCACCCTCAAGATTGCCAATCTCTCTGTGGGAAAACTAATGTTCAGGTAAAACCAGTGAACCAGTAGCAGACCCCAAATAATCTTGAGAATAAAGGCTACGAAAATGATGACTCATTTTGTATAACAGGTACATATTTAAACACTTACGGGATCCACAAAATCCATATTTAAACCATAGCATAGTTTTTTAATCCTGGATGTAATTTTATCAATATGCACCTCCTCCATTCTTCCACCTAAAACAATAACAGTGTTTTATAATACACAATCAAGAGCACCTAATCCTTATCTACAGATTATCTACCTATACAAATAAATAAACAGTTTTTTACTAAATGCAAATGAAAGAATTTACAATTACAATTGGACGTAGTTACACGAAAAGGATCCAAACCACAATACTGTAAAAAATTAGTTAAGTGCACCAAACTGATGCTACATATCGATATTATCGGTCAGTAAAAAAAAAACACGTAAAAACAGCTGTTTTTTATTGATTATTAACATCGGAACCAACCCACATCTATAGGCACATGTTTATTTGTTTTCACTTATATCGATCCAACCGTCGTGGTTCTTACCCAGAATTAAAAACAAATCAGTAAAACGATCACACAATATTCTGTATGATAGTAAATATACAATAAAAATAATAATAATATTCTAAGATAACATCATACTCACAATCTATTTTATAATGAACACCTATGAACAAATATGTTTTAAACTTCAAATGTCAATATCTCGAAAATTACTTTGTGTGGATTGGATCCTTTTCGTGTAACTACGTCCAATTAAAGTATATACAATTAGCTTCACGACTGACTACTTGACGTTTCAAAAGTGCCGTTGTATTGGTTTATTTGAAATCAAAATGGTTTGATTTGATATACTGTATATTCTTACATCAAAAGAGTATATTGGGAATAAGGCTAGGAAGAAGAAGCTAGCTGAAGAGTTTGTTAGTTTCTTTAACACTTGTATGTTCAATCATAATTTTTTGAGAAAAAAGGTATTTATTTACAGCAAGTCTCTAGTTTGATTGAAGGCATTGACAGAAAGACATAATTTGAAATGGAGGCCTTTTCCGAATGGTCATAATGCATATACATTCAAATATTCTACTGGACTCTATAGAATTCTTTCTTACTTATATTTCAGTTCATATTAATATGTGATTTGGTGCTCGAATTCCCTGTTTAGTCCATTCCCCAAAGAAACAAACATGCCCAAGATTTTTATTAATTTCTTAGAATATCCTTACGGACAAATTCCAATGTGATAATATAGTTACATTATTCCTAAATTACATTACTTATGATGTTTATAAGTCAGTTATGAGAGAAGTTATAGTATCACCTGTAGGTAGTTGTTTAATTTTATCTAATTTCATACACAATAGCTAAAAATTAATTTACATGTTTCATTTATGCATTTAGGACTGTTTTTATTTTAGCATTTAGTTGAACAAGTTTCTAGCTCCAAATAATACAGAGGTAGTTTTGACGATTTCGGAAACTTAACTTGCAAACCCTAAAAATCAGTACCACAGGATCTGTCTTAGTACATACTGCTTTTCTTCTTTAGTTTTTGAAGCTGAGATAGAAATTAAGACACAAAAATACAAGAGTTCTTATAGGAGGCCTGATAATTGAAGAACATTAAGTACTTAAAAATGGAGAATGATATAATGCTGATTATGTACAGTACCTACATGATGATAAATAATAAAGAATTTGAGGTGAGATAATTAATCTTGGGCCATAGCAGTGATTCTGGGGAGGACGAGGACTCGTAGGGTCTAAGATGAAAATAATTATGGAAAGGGTATTGAATGGATACCCTTTCTAATATCAAAGACTTTCTTATTACTGGGTACTATTATTATTGTAGAGGAAAACCTTACAAGTTAAACAAGAGACATAAAAGTTTACTTACCACGTTTCAACACAAAGAGCTTATTCGACTTTCCAACCATGATTACTAGTATTTAGTTTACTGTATTTAAAAGAATATGGTTATTGTAAAAATCCACTCAAATAAACAAATAAATCGTGATTTGTTTCCCTGATGAAATTCCCTTTTCTTTGAATATGATGAACACTGCAATCGAATGAGAATGAATGACGTTAAATTCGGCGGGAAATCCAGCAGCCAGCCAACAGTTTTTTTGTTTCCATCATGATTTGGATACATGGCTTTTAAACTTAAATATTTTTTTTAGTAATCAATCTGTGCTCATTTGTAATTGTAATGTAATTGTATTTGTTGTTTTATCGTCCAAAAGTAAATGCTGAGCGATGATATTAATGAAAATCTTAATTATCTTTAAGATTTTCTTTGAAAAAATGTGTTATTAAAAACATTGAAATTATAAATTTCAATGTTTTTAATAAAATATAGAGCAACAACATAGGGTAAGCTACGACGGCGTGGTTAGTATCGTAATGGGTGGCCGCTAGTGGCATGATATCATGAGGTCCGTGATTGGGTTATGCAGTCGGTCCCCGTTGCTATCATAGGTTAACAGTGGCGACGTTTAGTAAACCACCAACGGCAAGATTACGTAACCACAACCTTGTCTTGTCAGTCCCTAAACTCACTGAACTCACACTAGACAAGCATGGGAACTTGTGGCCTTAACCCTCTCCCGAAAAGAGACACTATACTAGTAGTGGGACATTATGAGATTTTGATGATGCTGATTAGCAAATTTAATATAAAATTTCTTTTCCCTCGGCTAGAACGCATGCGGAAATCTTCATCATTAAGGTTTCCGCCGGTATTTTTTTAAGTACGCCAGTTTTTAGTCTATATTGTGCGTGTGATATTATAATGCACGTATAATAAATAGTATGTATACCGTGAGACATCATATATCACACAGAACTGGCGAGCAATCAAGAATACCGCTGTCATCACTGTGGTACTGCACTTATGATCCTTGTCATCGAAAGTTCGCAGCTAAGTTACCCTCACCAAAGCAATTCCGCAAACACCAAAGAAAGTTCGATAATTCTAAAAACCTTTGCCTGGACTGAAATGCAGTAAATAAGAGAGGATTAACGTTTAATTCATAGTATCCGAGTTCGTGTCAACCAGCACCTGTCGCAAGTGGGCACCGACCTATCAGACAGCCAGTCTGGCTTCCGACAAGGACTCTCAAAGCTGGATGCGATCAAACGCCACCGTTCCTTGAGGTTGTCTTTCGTTGGGAGTGGCACTAGCTGTTATAGTCAACGCCTTTAACTCCCTCTCGTGGTGGGTGATTAGAGAAGCACTGATGCATCTTCAGTTGCCCTTCTGCCTGCGAGACATCATCGGGGCGTATCTTCTCAATAGGTTCATATACTATATGGGTCGGAATTGCGAAGGACATCGCAGGGAAGGCACATGCAGTGTTCCCCAAGGGTCGGTCCTAGGACCCCTTCTGTGGAACCTCGCGTATGATGTGGTGCTGAGAACCAGGCTAGGGGCATGGCTTTCAGGAAGTCCTAAAGCTCGCCGATCTAGGGGTGGCCTGTGTAGTCCAAAAGATCAGCGGTCTAGGTCTACGGGTTGCACCTCATAAGACGAAAGCCCTGTGGTTTCACAGGAAACGCGGAGGTACCGTTCCTGCGCACTCGCTTATTAGAGTGGGAAGAACGGAGGTTGAGATTGGTCATCACATCAAGTACCTTGGCTTCACCCTGGACAGCCGCTGGAGCTTCGAGGAGCATTTTGAGCGCATGATTCTCCGAGTACGAGCAGTGGCGGGATCCCTACAGAGGCTATTGCCTAACTTGGGGGGCCCGCGGGAGGAAGCCCGCTGCCTCTACTGTGCGGTGCTCAGATCTATGGCCCTCTATGGAGCGCCGATATGGACCAAGCGCCTATTGGCATCCTCCCGCTGCCGAGCTAAGCTCAACCAAGCGCAGCGGGTGGCGGCCATTGAGAGCTTACCGCACCATCTCATCGGTGGCGGCAACAGTCCTAGCGGATATGGACGCGAGGGTCTATGACCAGACTCGGGCCATCCGCCGGGGTGAAGGTGGGGATGACCAGGACGAGCTCGAAATGCGGTGGAACGCTCACCGACAGACACTGGCACAGGGGCGCGCGCGGCTAGAACAGCCGCAGAATGCGCGCCAACGTGCTGTCGATACCGTTCTGCCTAACCCTGAAGCTTGGATAGGTAGGGAGGGAGGTCGCGTCATCTATCGGCTTACGCAGATACTCACCGGGCATGGTTGCTTTGGTGATGCCACCACTGCCCAGTCGACAGTGACTCCACCCAGCACACGCTGGAAGACTGCCCGCTTGGGAGTCTGAACGCGCAGTCCTAGTTGGCCCAATCGGACGAGACCTGTCCCCACCAGCAATCATTGCTGCCATGTTGGCGGGTGAGGAGGGCTGGGGCGCAGTGGTCACTTTCTGTGAAGCTGTAATGCTCCAGAAAGAGACTACTGAACGGTATCGGGAGGGCCAATTCCGAGCGTAGAGAACGCCAGCGGCGACACCAGCCGTCTACAAGGCCGCAAGCTACCAGAGAAGGAGACCTCGGATAGCAAGCTCTAAATTACTTTGGCTGGAGGTAGGAGGGTGGTCTGGTTCCTTAATGTGATCAGGTCGCTAAAATACAGATTGAATGACCAATATATATTAAAAATACATTAATGTTTTAAATAAGGGTAGCAAATGTAGATATTAATAGTAGGTTATATTTAATTGTATAGTGTGTCTAGATATATATAAGTAATTTATACTTATATATATATCTTATTATATATATAAACAACATTAAGATTTAGACAGGCCTCCGTCACTCGCTCAAGGCCACGCACTATATGCCTACCGCTCGGCGTATCGTCGACGATACAACCGACAGAGGGCCGCCAAAGTATATTTCCCGCGCTTACTTTTCGTAATGCCGAAACCACGTAATTATTGTGCAGTAAATGGGTATAAAAGTCAAAAAAATATATATAAATAAATAAATTATATTGAGGAGCTAGAAAAAGTATTTTTAAATAATTTTGACAACGTTTAATGAGTCGCCCGGGTAGCACCATATTGCAACTTTAAAAAACTGCTGATTTTCCGTCGCTTTGCTCCTGTTTTCCATATGATTATTTATTAAAATTATTTACGCGTTTGAGGATATTTTTAACTATATAATTTAATAACAGATAATTTAGAGAGGGAAAAAATTAAATAAAACTTAAACATATTTGATTGACTATTAAGAAATATGGTTGAATCGCAACATTCGTTTTAATACAATAATCATCATAGGTAGCCCTAGCGCATTCTTACGAAGACGCGTTGGCGCGTATCCCGCACGGCGGGCAACACAAGTCTTGACTCTTTGTTTGCGTACTTAAAGGGGTTCTACACGGTTGAAACCGATATCCAACCACCCTGACCTTGATCGAAAAAGGATCGTGTAGAATCGGAACCGATGTCCTACCACCCTGAACTTGATCGGAAATGGATCGTGTAGAATTCGTTTGTCCGATCAATAGTGGGCGGAGCCGCCGGCAAGGTTGGTTCGTAGGTTGGTCGGCGGCACATCTCGCGACAGGCTGTCCGTGTGCGTGTGCGATCGTGTGGAACGCTGTCGGCCAACGCGAGCGCCTCAGTGTGCGTTGGGCAGTGTCTGTCCGTGTGGTAATGGATTAAGAATACAGAGTGGCACCACCCCTATTAATTCCTCGGGTGTCGTAAAAGGCGACTAAGGGATAAATTACGCAAGACAACATCGATGCAAAGAGAAGGAAAACTTGAAAATAACCCTATACCAACCCGTCTGGCCAGCGTGATATAGTAGGCCTTTACAGTACAGTATAGTACAGTACAGTAGGCCTAAACCTCCTTTCTAAGGAGAGGCCTATGTCCAGCAGGGGACTGTTAAAGGCTGTTGATGATGATGATGATGACTTCTTATTTTGTACGAAATTTACCAATTTAGCTCATTTAACAAGTCAGGCATCTATACGATCTATTACTCAAGAACTAACACCGTAACTTTTATTAAGTTACTAGCTGCGCCCCGAGGTGTTACTCGCGTATTTTCGGCTATGTGTTATTCTGATATATAAGCTATATTATTGTAAAGTTTCATCCAAATCCGTTCAGTAGTTTTTGCGTGAAAGAGCAACAAACATACATACACACATGCATACATACAAACGTCAAAGTTCTGAACGGCAGGTATTATTATTAAGATCTTGTAGGCTATTTTAGCGTAGGTATTTTCACTTTTATATGGAAGTGATGTATCTGTTACGTAGTATTAACTATTTATTAATCTGTGATTTAGATTTAAGTTAGTTCTAAGTTTATCACAATAATAATTAAATACTGAAATCTTATGGGTGGATAGTATGTTGGTAGTAGGTAGCCTACAAATGTCTGGAACTAATTTTGATTGAATTTGCATAGAGGATTGAGTGATACACCTGCACTGGAATTAACTAAAAGAACTAGTAATTTATCAGAGTATTTAGATTTAATATACACATGAAGCAAATGTATTAATGTTATAATTAATCTATATATATATAAATAAATCCCTATTTCCCTTGGTCACGCCATCACGCGGATTCACGCGTGAACGGCTGGACCGATTTCGCTAATTCTTTTTTTATAATATACCTTGAAGTACGAGGATAGTTCTTAGGAAAAAAAAAATTCTGATACGTTTTATTGGAGGGGTTCCGAGAAGGCAAAACAATCGAGTAACGTTGAATCGACTGTTAGGCGGTACGAAGTTCGCGGGGTCAGCTAGTTTCAAATAAATTAGAATACGAATCAGAAACGTTATTTAAATTGTTATCATTTGATGGGCAATTGTTATTTTCATTGTATGACATGGTAGGTAACATAGATACATTGTACTTAGGATATTTAGTAAGAGTATTTGAAATAGTAGATTTGAACTTATTAGACATAGGAGTAGAGTATCGATTGGATTTAGTAGTTAAAGTATTAGATTCAGTGGATTTATTAGATTTAATAGACATAGTATTCGATTTAGAGGATTTAGCAGATTTTGTATTAGATACAGTGGATTTTCTAGGCTTAGTGTTAGATTCAGTGGATTTGGTATTAGATTCAGTAGATTTAGTATTACATTCAGTGGATTTGGTATGAGATTCAGTGGATTTAGTATTAAGAAATTGTCTCGTTAAGATATCTTAAGAGTCGGTTTGAATTGAAAATTCCGTACGACGCGTAACCGGAACCTTATTTAGTTTAAAAATAATCATCTAGATGGAGTTTTAATTATCAAATTTATTATCAAAATTGCGCCACAGTTATTGGTGTGAGATTATGTACTTGCTTTTAAAATTGATTGGTAGAGTTATTACTTATTACCTTTACGAGAGTTGTTAAATTGACGTTTACGACATTGTGATATATCATGACCAATGTTTTTACAATGTCTACAAAAGTTATTATTTTGCGAGTTAGAAGACATAGAAGGTTGAGCCTGATTTTTCTTCTTGGATAGCGAGATTAATAGCTTATAGTAAGCTATTAATCTTAATTAATTTTTATATGTTATATTTATTTGATATGTGGCTAGGTAAGCCCAGTAAAAAGGTATGTAGCGCCAAGTCTTCCGTACTGGCGATTCTACCTCTTAATTCACCAGGGTCCCTAGTGGAATGTGTAATGTCGGTCTGTAAACGCGTGAGGTATGTTTCTATTCGTAAACTATACTGTGTGATAGACTCGTTCGATTTTTGTTTGCAACTTTGTAAGTCTAAAAGTAAGTGATCCCTATGTTTGGTTTCATGTGGATTTTAAAGACTTTTTCAGCTCGGACCAGGTTTCAAAAATTTTAAGGCGGACTCCGCCTTGCCTTCTAGTTGGGAAATTATGTATTTGAATAAAATACTTTATTGCGACGCAATAGCTAGGTTTAAAGCATTTTCGCAATTTCTAATAAATGGTGATAATTTATTCCTATCGCCATTGAATGGCTTAATAAATTTAGAATAGAATAGAATATACTTTATTGCACACCAAATACAGTTTTTACGGTTGAAAGTTTTTTACTAGATATATACCTACAATGGGCGGCCTTATTGCTAAAAGCAATCTCTTCCAGGCAACCTTTGGACGGACATTTCGACAGAAGAGAAAGAATGAAGAAGGGTAGTGAAGGTGTATTAAAGCTATTGTGATTTTAAGTAGAAATATGGATACACATGAACACAGTATAAATATACACAGTATAGATAAACAACATAAATAAATAAAATATATATTATAAAATATATAAATGGCATAAATACATTAAAATATTATATAAAATAATTCAGTCATATAAAGCTATCGTCAGCAAAGAGTACATAAGAAGCCAAATAGATAATGAGGATTGAAAAAAATAATTTCTTTATGCCTACAGTCTGTAAACTTGAACACGACTGAACGCTTTTCTTTTAAAGTTTACTAACTTCATTAACCATTTCCAAGGATGAAATTAATTAATTACGTGAAACGGAGTAGGAAATTGAGAATATGATATAAGTATATTATTAAAAAAAGCGGCCAAGTGCGAGTCAGACTCGCCCATGAAGGGTTCCGCAGCAGCAAGTAACATCATATAAAAGTTTTGGTAGTTCGTTGTAACTTTCATCGATGTTTTAATAATAGTTTTTTGATTGAAAGAAATGTAAATTGCGGTTTATGATTTATGAAGTATTAAAAAAAAAACTACTCACTAGTTCTCGTTCAAACCAATTTTCGTTGGAAGTTTGCATGGTAATGTACATCATATATTTTTTGTAGTTTTATCACTCTCTTATTTTAGAAGTTACAGGGGGGGGGGGGGGTACACATTTTACCACTTTGGAAGCGTCTCTCGTGCAAACTATTCAGTTTAGAAAAAAATGATCTTAGAAACCTCAATATCATTTTTGAAGACCTATCCATAAATACCCCACACGTATGGTTTTGATGAAAAAAAAATTTTTGAGTGTTAGTTCTAAGTAAGGGGACCCCCAAAATTTATTGCTTTTTTTTCTATTTGTGTAAAAATATTAATGCGGTTCACAGAATACATCTACTTACTAAGTTAGCAAGAGCTCTTATAGTTTCGGAGAAAAGTGGCTGTGACATACGGACGGACAGATAGACAGACAGACAGGACGAATCTATAAGGGTTCTGTTTTTTGCCATTTGGCAACGGAACCCTAAAAATTAACACGCAAAATAATGCAAATGCCAAAAAATAATTCAACATAAATCGAATAAACAACACTCACAGTTCACTCACATGAAATAGTATTTAATATTAAATGTGAATGAACTGTGAGTCATGATGTCATGGAAACAGCGGCAGGTCAGTGACGGTTTGGTGATGCGGCGGAAGTGATGAAATGTGCAGCTTTTGCAGTTGGTACGGGTCAACGCTCAAACCAAGTGTCACAATGCATTTTGTGCAGAAATATTTGGTACTTCGTGCAGCCAATAGCTTGGTGCTGGGCAGAAAACCCTCACGCACAATGCAGCGATGCTGACATATTGTCTGCGATGACTAGGGTTGGTGGCGGCCTCTTACAGCGTCAGGAAGACAGACAGGGATAGCAGGTGGCCAACTTGATAGTTAAGGATTGCGAGTCTGGACCAATTTCTGTGTGGAGCTGGTCATCGTCAGGAGTAGGCGACCCGAGGGACTTCAGAAATCCCACTTCTGTCACCAACTGTTAGATTGTCCTATTAAGCACTTTTTAAAAAAGGGCCCAAATACGAGTCGGACTTGCCCATGAAGGGTTCCGTAGAAGCAAGTAACATCATATAAAAGTTTTTGAAGTTCGTTGTAACTTTGATCGATGTTTTAATTGCGGTTTACGATTTATGACGTAGTAAAAAAACTATTTACTAGATCTCGTTCAAACCAATTTTCGCTTTTTTAGTTTTATCAGTGTCTTAATTTAGAAATTACAGGGGACACTCATTTTACCACTTTAGAAGTGTCTCTCGCGCAAACTATTCAGTTTAGAAAAAAATAAATCTAGAGACCTTAATATCATTTTTAAAGACCCATCCAAAGATACCCCCCCACACGAATGGGTTTGATGAAAAAAAATTTTTTTGAGTTTCAGTGCTAAGTATAGGGAGCCCCCAATAATTCTGGTTTTAAATGAAAATCTTAATGCGGTTTACAGAATACATCTACTTAGCCAAGTTTCAACAGGTTAATATATATAGTTCTTATATTTTCGGAAAAAAATGGCTGTGACATACGGACGGACAGATAGACAGACAGTCGTGAAGAATCTATAAGGGTTCCGTTTTTTGCCATTTGTCTACGGAACCCTAAAAAAACAGCACTGAAATTTCGAGAACTATTTAATAACTGAAAGTTTTACTCACACACAAGTTCAGACACAGAATTCCTACTTATACGCGACTTGGATTATAACAGCGCGATAGCCCTGGCCAAGGGCAGAGTAGACCCGGAGTGTATTCTTACCTTTCACTGATAGCCAGCCGGCAGGCAAGAACCAGGTCCGTAGCTGGGGAGCAGTATAGCTAAAGAACAACCAACTGAACGAATTTAGGAAAGTCTATTGTATTTAAATAAACCAGCAATAATTGCAAGTCAGCATTTTACTTTAACAAATAGTGATGTGACAATGTAAATAGGGATATAACAGTACGTGCGTAACGTAGCGAGCGTACACTGGATGGGTCTGAAAAACGGATCGATGCCTCTGATCAGACTACGCGGTTCGTAGCGCTATTGATGGGTAGTTGATAGGCGCGTATCTGAAAAATGGGGCTGGTCTGTTAACCGGATCGATGCACCTGATATATTAAAATATAATTTGCTTTTAAATTTATTAAGGTTATGACGCGTACACTTGCTAAACACACAATAATGGGAGAGATTATAACGCGTATGACTTGGTTAGCACAATAGTAAAAAGAGGATATAATACTTAGTTGCTAAAAATACATCATCATCATCATCAACAGCCTTCAACAGTCCACTGCTGGACATAGGCCTCTCCTTAGAAAGGAGGTAATGGCCTACTATACCACGCTGGCTTGACGGGTTGGTATAAGGGTTGGTTTCAAGTTCCTAAGAAGAGGCCGCGGAAGCTGCAGCCGCCAAAAACCGCGGCGGTAGTTGTTACCGTGTCGCCGGAGGCGGCCAGCGGGGGTCTAACGTATGCGGCCCTCTTTAAGGGGGCCCGTCCCGGTCTCGCCTCGGAATTTGGGGCCGCGGGGATGAGGCTGCGCCGCGCCCAGACGGGAGCTCGAGTATTCGAGTTCCCGGGGGCTGAGGGCGCCAAGACGGCCGATACTTTCGCCGAGAGGCTGCGGGAAGTTTTTGCCGCTCAGGACGGTGTTAAGATCGCCAGGCCCACCAAGTGCGCTGAACTGCGCATTTCGGGTCTGGACGACTCCATCACGTCGGAGGATGTCCGCGATGCAGTCATGGAGAAGACTGGCTGCACCGCGGGCACCATCCGGGTCGGCACCGTCCGTCCGGGCCCGGGAGGCCTCGGCTCGGTGTGGGTAAGCTGTCCCGTGGCGTCGGCCAAAGTGTTGGCCGACGCCGGTAGCATCCTTGTCGGCTTTGTGAATGCCAGAATCACGGTTCTGGCCGCGAGGCCGATGAGGTGCTACAAGTGCCTCGTCGCGGGACACACTCGCACCAAGTGCGAGAGCTGTTTCGACTGCAGCGAGCTTTGTTTCCGCTGCGGTCGAACCGGGCACAAGGCGGCAGAGTGCTCTGCCGCCCCTCACTGCCCGATGTGTGCGGCGGCCAAAAAGCCCGCCAATCACCAGATGGGGCAGGGGGGCTGCAAGCCTCCCCGCGCTTCTCGGCAGACGCCGGAGGCTAGCCCGGCGACCCAGGCTGCCTCCGACGTCAATCAGGCGACGACGTCGTCGCCCATGGAGGGGGTTGTAGAGACGATCCAGTAATGGATCAAGTCTCCAACCTCCTGGTCCAGACGAACCTCAACCACTGTGCCGCGGCGCAGGATCTGTTCATGCAAACCATGGCACAGTGGTCGATAGGTGTTGCCGTAGTCGCGGAGCCCTATGTAGTCCCTCCCCGTCCAAACTGGATGGGTGACTGGGACGGCTCCGTGGCAGTCGTCAGCTCCACGGCGGCTCATTCCCCGCCCTTGTCACTAAGAGACAAGGGTACCGGATATGTTGCCGTCGAATGGGGGGGAATCACCATTTATGGTGTATATTTCTCCCCCAACCGGAGTCTGAGCGACTTCGAGGTCTTCCTCAACAACTTGGAGACCTCGATACGGCGATTGGTGTCTGGGCACGTCCTCGTGCTGGGGGACTTCAATGCAAAGTCCATTGCGTGGGGTTCCCCGGCGACGGACGCCAGGGGCGAAGCCGTCGAGGAATGGGCGGCGTCGGTGGGCCTCTGTTTGCTGAACAGGGGCGCCACCAACACGTGCGTGCGACAGCAGGGGGGGTCGATAGTGGACCTTTCGTTCGCTACCCCTGCAGTTGCCGCACGAGTAAGGAACTGGAGTGTCCTGGATGAGGTCGAGACGCTCTCGGATCACCTTTATATCCGATTCGAGCTCTCCCGGTCCCAGGACGCCAGTAGGGGTCACGCGACGCGGCGTCCCTCCCGTTTTCCGCGGTGGGCTGTCGCCAAGCTGGACAGGGACCTACTAGAGGAGGCGGCCATTGTTTGCTCTTGGCTGTCTCCGCAGGCCCCGACCGAGGAGGTCGACGTGGGGGCTGGTCGCTTCGCCGATGCGTTAACGCTCATCTGCGATGCGGCCATGCCCCGCGTTCGTGGCCGTCGGCCTCCTCGGAAGGAGGTCTACTGGTGGTCCCAGGAGTTGGCGGACCTCCGTGCGGCCTGCGTACGTGCCCGGAGGTCCCACACCCGGAGTCGGCGACGTCACCGCGGAGGTGGTGAGGAGGTGGACCGGCTTCACGAGGAGTACCGAGCAGCTCGGGAAACTCTGAGGCTGGCCATCTGCCGCGCCAAAGACGCGTCCAGAGTGGAGATGCTGGAGAGTCTCGAGCGTGACCCCTGGGGTCGGCCTTACCGTGCGGTGCGACAAAAGCTCCGCACACAGGGCCCCCCCCTTACGGAGACTCTCCAGCCCAGCTTCCTGCAGGAAGTGGTCGAGGGCCTATTCCCACAGCAGGCGGAACACACACCCCCGTCGATGGCCCGTCGTGGTCGTCGTCGGGACAGCGTGGGTGATGTGCCGCCTGTCAGGGAATCGGAGGTAGGGGCGGCTGTTCTACGGATTCGGTCCAAGAACACCGCCCCCGGGCCGGACGGGGTTCCAGCCCGAGTGATGGCCCGTGCCCTCGACTACATGTCGGACCACCTCAGGGGAGTGTTGGACGCTAGCCTGGCGTCCGGACACTTCCCTGAGCGTTGGAAGTGCGGGAAGCTGGTACTGATCCAGAAGCATGGACGGCCTGCCGATTCGGTCGCGGCCTACAGGCCCATCGTGTTGCTGGACGAGGCGGGCAAGTTGTTTGAGAGGGTTCTCTCTGTCCGCATCGTCCGGCACCTCAGCGAGGTGGGGCCCGACCTGTCGGACGCCCAATTCGGCTTCCGTGAAGGGCGTTCGACGGTCGACGCGATTCTGCGCCTGAGGGCCGTGACCGAAGAGGCGGTGAGAGGCGGTGGAGTGCTGTTGGCGGTGTCATTGGACATCGCCAACGCCTTCAATAGTCTGCCATTCGGCTGCATCAGGGCCGCACTCCAATACCACGGAGTGCCAGGGTACCTGAGGCGGCTGGTGGCAGACTACTTAGAGGAGCGTACCGTCGAGTACGAGGACCGAGATGGCGCCTTGAGACGCAGGGCCATGTCGTGCGGTGTTCCACAGGGGTCTGTCCTAGGACCACTCCTGTGGAACATGGGATACGACTGGGCCCTACGAGGGCGTCTCCCCCCCGGGCTGGGTGTAATCTGTTACGCAGACGACACCCTAGTCACGGCCCGGGGGGCAAACTTTGAGGAGGCGGCGCGCCTGGCCACCACGGGAGTCTCCCGGGTGGTCGGGCGCATCGAGGCGCTGGGTCTGCGGGTGGCCCTAGACAAGACGGAGGCCCTATTATTTCATGGGCCCCGTCGCGGTCCGCCCGCCGGCGCCTCCATTGTGGTCAACTCGGTCCTCGTACCGGTCCGGGCCCAGATGAGGTACCTGGGTCTGGTCCTCGACGGTAGGTGGCTCTTCGACGAGCACTTCCGACAGCTTGGTCCTAAGCTGGTGGGCACTGCCTCCGCCCTAGGGCGACTTCTGCCCAATTTGGGCGGGGCCAGTGTCCCCACTAGGCAGCTGTACACGGGGGTTGTCCGGTCGATGGCACTGTATGGTGCACCGGTGTGGGCGGCGGCTCTGTCCGCCCAGAATAGGGCGCGCCTCTGGCGCCCCCAGAGGGTATTGGCGGTCAGAGCCATACGCGGATACCGCACCGTATCTACCGAGGCGGCGTGCGCCTTGGCCGGAACACCCCCGTGGGATTTGGAGGCGGAAGTGCTCGCCGAAGTTTATCGGCGAGTGGCTGACTTCCGGGCGGAGAACGGCTTTCGCCCTCCGCCCGATGACGTGCGCGAGTGGCGCGAAGCCGCTCGCCGAGCCACCATGCAGAGATGGTCGTTCCGGCTGGAGACCCCACGCGCTGGCTTCGCCGCCGTGGAGGCTCTTCAGCCGGTCATCGCGGAGTGGGCAGGGCGGCAGCATGGGACCCTTTCCTTCCGGCTGACGCAGGTACTTTCCGGGCACGGTTGCTTCGGAAAGTACCTGCACTCGGTCGCTAGGAGGGAACCGAGTCCCGCCTGCCACCACTGCGACTGCAGTGAGGACACGGCCCAGCACACGCTGGCGGTCTGCCCCGCTTGGGCGGCGCAGCGCCGGGTCCTCACTGCAGTCATCGGAGGGGATCTCTCGCTGCCGGCCGTCATAAGATCGATGGCCGGCAGCGACAGTTGTTTTACCGCGGTCGCAACCTTCTGCGAGGATATAATCTTGCAGAAGGAGGTGGCGGAGAAGGCCCGGGAGGACGATATCCACTCGGACCCGATCCGCCGCCGGCGCCCCGGGCGGTGGAGGCGCGCATACCTGCGTCTCATGCCGCCCTGAGAGTGGCCGCGGATGGGCGGGACGGGTTTCCCGTCCGTCCGCAGTAGTGGCCAACCGCGAGGGGGCGGCGTCCGTGTGTGACCGGACGTTGCCCAATTAGAGAGTTTAGAGTTGAGATGGTGCCCGCAACAGTGCGGGCAGGCGCCGGTTGGAGTCCAGAAGGAAATCCCCTCCCTGGACTCCTTCCAATACAAAGGCGCAGAGAGGGTCACACCGTGTGGTTTTAGTCGGTTCGAGTCCGACACACCACCCCGCCGTAACCCCCGACGGGGTGACGGTCCGCGGGGATTTCCACACGTTAAAAAAAAAAAAAAAAAAGGGTTGGTTTCAAGTTTTCCTTTTCTTTGCATCGATGTTGTCTTGTGTAGTTTATCCTTTAGTCGCCTTTTACGACACCCGCGGGATGAATAGGAGTGGTGACACTCTGCATTCTTAATCCGTCACCACACAAACGATAACAAACAATAAAAATACATAAGCATTTATTATTGTCTGTATAAAATCTCTACTTACCTAACTCTATCAGCAATATCCGGAACTTGTGCAGAAACACTGTCAGGATTATTGCTATTATTTTTTATTATTTAATATGTACAAAAAAACCTGTATACTCAACAAAAATAATCGTCGCGACACCACACTGTTCAATGCGAAGTAGAAATACGAAACGAAAATAACTGGCTTGCTTTCTATGAGAGAGAGAGAGTCAAACAGAGAAACACGCGCATGCCGCACGGCTTATAACTGTAGCAAAAGTGTCGTTTCAACTTTTTGTCTTAATTTTTTCCGTCTAGCCCCCTTTCGCAACGCGCGATAAGGAACTTCGATCCAATAATAATAACGCGATTGAATTATTGATTTTATTCGATTACTTTCATGTCATGAGTCATAGACAAGGATCTCAAGGTGAGAATGATTTTATCCCATCCCTAGATGATTATTGTTTGTTCATTCATTCGTGAGTTCCTTTAAAAATGGAACGTGGTCGTTGACGAGCAGAGTTATAGCGGATCATCTCGTGTGAGCACCACGTGTTCGGTGGAGCATCTTATTTAAAATTATTAATCATGGACTGCTATTCAATGTCCTAACTGTATTTTGTGATCGAGATCGAGTGCTACAATAAAGTGAATGTACGAGAATATTCTCCTCACCCGCCAACTCACGTCTACCCTCAATTAGAAATATGGGGCCTACTAAAGGTGCAGAGGTGCAGACACATTATCGGACGCGGCTGACACAGAGCTGTGCACACTATCTGACGTAAGTCGCGGACGTGACCTTAATCGTTCGGACGTCCGAAAGAAATCTGGGTGCGGACCAGTGTTTCCAGATGTACGATTTAAATCGTATTCATAAAAATGAAATAATAGCTAGTAATATTATCTAACATGCAGGCACTGGAATAATTTCAATTATGAGACTTTTGATTTTACATTTAATTAAATTAAAACTGATATAATTATCAGTTTTAACAGGATTTTTCTTGTTTTTAATGCCCTCCCTATAATGTATTCTATTCATTACATTAAATTATACAAAATATAATATAAAGATAAAAATGTAGATTTACTGTTTATAAATTTGAAATTTACAGATTTTTACAGTTTTTTTGAAGCCTATTTACAGTTTTGCTCCATGCTGGGGTTGGCAACCCTGCAAGCAACGTCCGAAAAGGCAGGTACACATAGCACTTGGAAGTTAGCGGGGTGCTAGATTTTTAAAAAATCTGAGTTACTAATATAATGTACCTTTCTACTAGCAATCAGCACCACCCCTTTTTTCATACAAAGCTCGATTATTTATCGAACTATAATCAATTTCAATCATCCGAACTATCGACTCCCCCGCGCATGGGATATGACAATTTTCTGGCGACCAAAATATACTTTTGCATCTCTGGTTTTGCACAATACAAATATTTCTACATCTCTGCTTCTGCTTCTACACACTGCTGCTAGACCCAATTCGTTCAAGGCGAAACTGAACTGGCCGACGAGCCGACGACTGGACTGCTGTGTGGCGTGGCGCGCATGCGCGGGGGAGTCGATATTTCGGATGATTGAAATTGATTATAATTCGATAAATAATCGAGCTTTGTATGAAAAAAGGGGTGGTGCTGATTGCTAGTAGAAAGGTACATTATATTAGTAACTCAGATTTTTTAAAAATCTTTATTTAAACATTGCTAGTTGAAGTTTTTATTTTTTCCAGCACCCCTCACATTATTATTATTAATAAAAAATGTAAGACACTAGCTATCCCAAAAATAAAACCAATCGAAGCAGAATTCAACTAGCAATCGATTAATATAAGTTTTTTTACAATATTTCATGATGGGGTGCTAACTTCTAAGTGCTGGTACACATTACATAGACCAGGTTTCCTACTTCAGACCGGGTATGTCCCGGCCTGCAAAAATGAAAATTTCGATATAGAAAAAAAATATATTGATAGATCTTAATTAGCCCTTTCGCACTACGTTCATTATTTTAAGAGCCCCTCTTTCGTTTTCCCAGGAAAAAACAAAATATCATTTGAATTTTTTCAAATTTTCAAATACTCGTATCTCTTTCAAATATGGTTATTTTTTAGTTTACCAAGCGTAGAAAAATTGCCCCTGAGCTGATTTAAATTGCCCTCGAGTCAATTATTATAAATGTTTAATAATAATCATTTAAAAACAAAAAAACCGTAATGGGATTTATTTGCGCATTGCGCATGCGCGTTAGAAATATTGTGGGGATAATGTTGAGGTAAGTAAACGTGAGTTGACAATGCAAATTAAAACTTTGTTTTATTTTTACGTCGAACATAACCTCAATTTTAACTGGTATCTCAGTATTTATTTTGAATAATAAGTTAAATATTCTCGTCGTAAGGGGGCATCCACAAATTACGTGAGATGTTTAAGGGGGGGGGGTCGACTCAAATCTCGTCTAATCTTACGTTGGAGAGGGGGGGGGGGGTCTTGGTAAATATCACGCAAAAAAAATTCTGATTGAAACAAAAAAAATACTATTTTGGCCCATTTAATCCAGATTGTACATGCTTCAGAGTCAATCTTATGCGTAATCGTTAATCGTAATACGATTAAGATCATTCACTAATTCGTTCGAAAGAAAGTAATTTCATTCATACTTCGACGTTATACATCTACTATCAAACCACCATATTTGTTTCATACCAAATAGCTAAATTTAATCAAAGTGCAAAGCAAAGTGCGACCCTCACAGATTGTCACAAGACGAGCTAATGAGTTACTGTGCGCAAGCGCTGCCAACGGTTTAGAGTGGCTAGATCAGAAAGAAGTTGAAGAAGCAGATGATTTTACTGAAAATCATAGGGACATGTTGGTTCCAATAGTCTCTATTGAGACCGCGCATGATTCTCCATGGACTGAATTAGAGTAGATATTCTTTTTTTAATTACAGTAGTTACGATTTAAGTATTCTATTGTTAAATTTTTATTACACTTATAATTAACTTTCAGCAATATTGATTACTACCTAGTCTTAACTAGTCGTAAATAAAAGCACTAACTTATTTTTTTTCTTTTTACAATAAAAATCCAACGCGTTTACGTAAGAAACCCACATTTTGAAAAATTTATTGATTGGGGGATGGGGGGGGGGGGGTTGAATAAAATCTCACGACATCTCACCAGGGGGGAGAGCGGGACAGAAAATTTAAAAAAACACCTCACGTAATTTATGGACGCCCCCTAAGCCATAATAAAAATTTAACCGGATTACTAAAGTAATATTTCAATGTAAGTAGTTTTATTATTACTAGATTTTATTACCATTAGGTATATTGTGGGGATAAACTTGAGTTAAACGTGAGTTGACAATGAAAATTAAAACATTGTTTTATTTTTTTTACGTCGAATATAACCTCAATTTTAACTTGTATCTCAGTACATATTTATTTTGAATTATAAGTTTAAAAACTTTCTTTTATTGAATTTGTTATACTTAAATAAAATTAAATCCTATTTTACACTTTTTTTTATAATCTAAGGTGAAGTCTCCATGACGGACCTATTAATTCCAATATTTCAAGAAATAGTGAATTTTTAGATAAATAATAAAAATCTAGTAATAATAACACTACTTACATTTGACATTGAAATATAACTTTAATCATCAGCTTCATTTAACTCTGTATTTTTGATATTTTGTTGTTAAGCTGCCCTTAAACCACTAGAGCAGTGTTGCCGTTTTTCTAACGCGCATGCGCAATGAGCAAATAAATCCCATTACGGTTTTTTTGTTTTTAATAGGATTATTATTAAACATTTATAATAATTGACTCGAGGGCAATTTAAATCAGCTCAGGGGCAATTTTTCTACACTTGGTAAAAAATAACCATATTTGAAAGAGATACGAGTATTTGAAAATTTGAAAAAAGTCAAATGATATTTTGTTTTTTTCCTGGGAAAAAAATTAAAATAATGAACGTAGTGCGAAAGGGCTAATCAGGATCTATCAATATATATTTTTTCTATATCGAAATTTTCATTTTTGCAGGCCGGGACATACCCGGTCTACTTCAGTGACACATTATCAGTCGTGGACTCGTGGCTGTCAGCCGAGTCCGCCACCCGCGTCCGATAATGTGTCTTCACCTTAAACCTTAAAGTTCCCAGTGGATTCAAGATTCTACATAAACATACCCAATTGTTCCTCGGAATGAATGTTTATATGTATTACAAAATTTATTATATATTTGAATTAAAGCTGGAATCTTCCTTTTCCGACGCCAGTACCTTAGATTAATATGAGAGTTCAGTTCGCAAATTACATTAAAGGTACGCGTCCATTGGCCCGCACGCACGCACGGCACGCAACGGATTTTATTTTGCTTTGTTTTACATAGATCTGCGTCCACTATCAGCGCCGCCCGCACCGAACGCCGGCATTTATGAGCAAATAATGCGTTGCGTGCCGGTGACGTCTCACAAATCAGTTCGCCACTGGCCGACTGGCATAGAGTATTACTGTTCTGTGGCTGGCATCGCCCACTGCCTATATTAGTAGAAAGATATGAAGAATTATACAATTTAAAACATACACATTATTTTAATGTCCAAAGAAGAGACAATATTTGGGAGTAGATAGGATGAATGATACTCTCAAAAAATTGGTCACTTCAAATTTATTTCTTGAACCCACATTCTACGTTTAGTTTTAAGTTCTTCTTCATCTTCCAACAAGCAACTATTAACAATGATATCTTCATCAATCTCCATGACCGAATACGTCAACTCACGACAAGAAAACACTCGTAACTAAATAAAAAATCCGGATACAGTGGACGCATGCCATCGGCAAATCCGTTCAATCCGTTGCGTGCAGTGTGTGCGTGCGGGCCAATGGACGCGTACCTTTATAGTGTGATTGTGAAGAATAGACATGGATCGTAGCCACGCCGTACCAGCCAAATAAATACGACATGTAGAGGTTGTAGACAGAGCTCACTCTCCATCACATGGAGTGCTTTTCACAAAACCATCTATTATTCTCATAGCTTGATTCTGAACTTTATCCAATTTAACTAAATTGGAGTCACAGCTATTGTTATAAAGATAAATACCAAAATCTAAACGACTTCTAATGATGGATATGTATAAACTGTAAACGTCTTTAGGGTGGATGCCCCATCTAGATCCAGCTAGCACTTTGAAGACAGTTTATTGGCTTTCTTATGTAAAACATTTATGTGTGTGGATCATCTCAAAGAGGAGTCCAACCACATACCCAATTATTTGGCACAGCTAACATTTTGTTATGATGAACCTTGTACTGAAATAAAAACCGATTTTCTATTGATGCCTTTTTTAAAGATACATATTTTACTTTTTGTGGAAGATACGCTTAATCCTAAGTTTTCTAAATTAACAACTAAATTATTGATTCCTGTTACAAACGCTGTCAAACGCATTTATTAAGTCACCCGTGCATAAAACAATCACGATTCACGAACCGTTTCATTGTTGACAGACTATTATCTAAGTTGTTGTTTACATTAATTTTCTCAGTTCCTGTAAACATACATGTTAATAATTTTCACACCTCTAACTTTATATAAGGAACGGGAAAATTAGAAACAAATTAAATTATGCATAATTACAGGAGAGTTCCTCCATAAATGTCCACTTAGCTGAAAATTGGTAGGATTGTTTAAAATATCATGATAAAAGAAATGAAAAGTCCTCTTCGATCCGACACTTGGCAATAAATTATAATATTTGTATTTTTAAGTGTGTTACGCAGGCATAGTCAGGCGTTACTTCTAGTATAGGCATTGGCTTCGGTTACACTTGGTCACACGGTCGCTTTACTCAAAACGCTGACATCGCGCAACGCGACGATGATGACACCTGGGTGCAGCATACATGGGAATGGAAGAGCATTGTCACTTTTTGGTCGATCGCCGACTTAGATAGTCTTTTAGTAATAAGTTATAATAAGTAATTGTAATTTTCATTTTAATTAAAGTTAATTCAAGTAAAAAAGGTTTTTTTTGCTGCTGCCTAACGTAATTCTCTCTCTCCTCCGTTCTCCGTTCTCCTCTCTGTCCTATCGCTTACCGTGATCGCACGTTGTTACTCGCAGTTACGCGAACGGAATTGATAATACATAAATACTATTGAAAATAAAACAAAATGGTACAGTGCAAGAAGTGTAAACTATTTGTGTCAATAAATAAAGACGAAGTGATAAGGTGCAAAGGTGAATGCAATTCGGTGTTCCATAAAAAGTGTGTAAAAAATATGAAGCAGTTTCTACAAAAGGAATGCTGCGAAGAGTGCTCAAAGAGTGGTTTAGCTGTCTTGTCACCGAAAGTAGTTGAACAAGAGGAAGACTACCGTGAGTACACTGCTAAACCCCTAGAATGTCCGACTTCCATGGAAGATATGATAAGAGAAGTAAACAAAAAGTTGGAAATAGTGCATAAGATGGATAAAGATTTAGAAGATATAAAGAATTCAGTGAGCTTTTATGCTGAGAAATACCAGGAAATGGTTGAATTTAAACAACAAGCAGAAAAAAAAATGAAAAGCATGGAGCAACAACAAGTTTATTTAGAAAAGTGTAACAAAGCGTTAGAAGAGAGGGTAATTGTACTTGAACAGAAAGAGAAAGAGAGAAACATCGAGATAGTTGGTCTGGAGAAACAAGAAAAAGAAGATATAAAAGCTGTAGTAAATACACTTGCAAAGAAGCTATCGTTGGATCCAAACGACATTGAAGAAGTTAAGAGGGTAGGTCTGGAAAAAGGCGCGGACAATCAGCATCGTACTCAGCCTGTGATAATAAAGCTACGAAGCACATCAGTGAGAGAACAGTGGCTTAAGATGCGAAAGCGACAAGTAACGAATGATTTTGTATACGGTAATAAAAATACCAATAAGATATATATAAACGAGGACCTCTCTAAGTACTTTAGACAACTATTTTGGCTAGCTAAAAAAGAGCTTAAAGAGTTTTATAAATTTATATGGATACAGAATTCGAGAATCTTGGTTAAAGCTAATGAAAGTACAAAAAAAATACACAATATTAAATGTGAGAATGATGTGAGACGGTTATTATCAAGCTCCAGCGAGTAAATGTAAGCCCGTAGCACACTAAGTGATTCCTTAACGCATTAAATTCGATCGTTTTCAAGTAGATGATAAAGATTGTGTGTATATGAGATATGAATCCATCAAAGATTGGAGCGAATATATTACTAGTAAAGAAAGTAAGGAGATGGACATTGTACATATAAACATAAGATCATTAAAAAAACAGTTTAACCAATTACTGGTTCTATTGAAAGCATGTAAACAAAAATTAGATGTTATAATATTAACAGAAATAAATGTGAAAAAGGAAGAAATTGCATTGTTCAAAATAGAAGGATATAGTGCACATGAATATACAAGGCAAAAGAAAAGGGGTGGGGGTATCTTGATTTATTTAAAAAATGATATTAGTTACCTACAAAAAAAAAAAAAAAAAAAAAAAAAAAAAAAAAAAAAAAAAAAAAAAAAAAAAAAAAAAAAACATTTATCCCGGAATTGGAAATTATATATGACAAAATTATGTTACATAAGAGTACATTACACTTGATTGCATTATATAGACCCCCAAATAAAAATAAAATAGAATTCATTAAATATTTGGATCGGCTGCTGGAGGGTATACCGAAACAAGAAAAGGTTGTCGTAATTGGAGACATGAATATCGATTTAATGGATGAGAGACAGAATGTTACGTCGAGCAATTACAAAACCACCTTGTGTAGTCACGGCCTGAAGATGAACATACCTACTACGGCAATAACGAGAGAAGCTATAGTCGACGGGCAGATGCAGACGTCATGCATCGACCACGTTTGGGCGAGACTCAGCGACGGCGCCGAGCGCGTCCACGCAGTGGGAGTGTGGGAGCGATCCGGTGTGTGTCTACGCACACATTTGAATGCACCTTATCGGATCACCATATGACCGGTATTAGACTTATGTGTGAACCGTACGTATTGAAATCTAGTAAAAGCATCTCAAATCGGACAGTGTTAAATAATAAGTTAGTTACGGAGAAGCTTATGAATGTATTGTGGCAGGACGTTTTGCAGATTAACTGTCCTATTTTAATGTATAATGAACTGTGCCGTGTTTTTCGCAGTATTTATTCGGAATGTATGCTTTCAGACACACAAAAAAATAAAAGAATAGCGCAACCGTGGGTGAGTAAAAAAATAATTTCACAGATAGAAAAGAAAAATGAGTTATTTAGAGCTTGGAAAGCAGAACCGTATAATATGAATAAGAGGTTAGAGTATACAAAATATCGAAATAAAGTAAACAAAATGGTAAATGCTGCGAAAAACAAGTACAGGAGAGGAAAATTAAGTAAATGTAAGGGGGACTATAAAAAAATATGGGCTAATATAAATATGTGGACTGGTAAAAATATGACAACAATAGATGATACTATAAATAAATACTTAGGTAAAACAGATAACATGTATAACATATGCACAAAATTTTCACACACGTTTACTCAAGAAATAGATAAAATTAAACATAATTGTTCAGAAAAGTTTTTAGACAGAAATAGCTATGTTAATAGAAGCTTAAGTTCATTCCGATTTAAAAAGGTTAACTCGAAAGATGTGGAAAAAATAATTAAAAAATTAAGTTGTGACAAGGCACCGGGAAAGGATCAAATAAGAGTAGTGGATTTGAAATGCATAATCGAACAAATGAGTGGAATTCTCGCAAAATTTATTAACATGTGTGTAACACAGGGTATATATCCTAATGAACTAAAACAAGCATTGATTAGACCTATCTATAAACAAGGATGCCATCTTGACTATACTAACTATAGACCTGTAGCTATTTTATCAGTGATAAATAAAATTGTAGAAAAAATTGTGGTAACACAAATTAGCGATTATTTAGAGAAAAACAATATTTTAGCAGACTGCCAGCATGGGTTTAGAAGAGGGCGAAGCACTGGTACCGTTCTGATCCAGTTTACAGATTTTATCAATGAAAAGCTTAATGATAAAAATCAAATTCTAGCTTTGTTTATAGACTTCAAAAAAGCGTTTGATACACTGGATCATAAACAGCTATTACAAGCCATGGATGAGTGCGGTATTAGTGGTCCGACTAATGGATTCTTCGATGGTTACTTGCGTAACAGGACGCTCTGTACCGTTATTGACGGAACAACAGGCGCAGAGGCGGCTATCACAATGGGTGTGCCCACCGGCTCAGTATATGCTCCTATTGGCTACATAATGCATGTGAATAGCATGGTTAACGTCGTGGAGCGTTGCGGGGTGTACATGTATGCTGATGATACTTGTCTAATAATCTCTGGTAAAAATTTACAACACATGATAGTGCAATTACAAAATGACTTTGACAGAATAACAAAATGGGCTCACGATAATGGGATTATACTTAACATCAATAAAACAAAAATCATGCATATATGTTCACCCTACAATCGAATGGCGAGAGGGGGGGCATGTGTGAGTATCATAGGGCACACTTATGATTGTTTACATAGTAAAAATAAGATATGTCAGTGTAAGGAGTTGGAGTTAGTTACCACCATTAAATACTTGGGGTTGGTAATAGATAATAGATTTGGCTGGAAACCTCACATAGAATTGGTATGTAATAGATTAAGGTCAGTTCTAAGTAAGTTTTACATCCTCAAAAGAATATTAGATAGACGTACCTTGTTCATGGTGTATTATGCACTGGCGGATTCAATTATTAGTTATGGGTTAAGTTGTTACGGACTAACATTTAAAACTTATATAGACGAAATTAAAAAGATACAGTTAAGGTTTTTAAAAATAATTGTAGATAAAAGAATTAAAAGTAAACATAAAGATGACTATAATAAGTTATTTTCCGAATGTGCCATCATGCCAGTAAATGAAAAAGTTAAATATTTAATAGCATTAGAATCATATCATAGCGAAGAATATAAGATAAAGAAAATGTATAATTATAGTGTAAGACCTATAAAGAAGGGAAAATTAGAGCAGTCAAAAGTAAATAATTATTATGGGGAAAGGACTAGAAAGTATCTAGTACCAAAGTTATGTAATAAATATCAAATACTGAGAGAGGATGAAAAAATAAAATGTAAATTAAAACTTAAACTAAGACTAAAAGAAATGTTTGGATATGGTAATAGATTAAAACGTATACTTAATTAAGGAAGCATGTACCCAAAAATACTGAGGTTATACAAATTTATGTATTGTTTGTTTCTTAGATATATGTATTTTGTTTATTTTTAGCTAGTATAGCGTTGTAGTAATAGTTTAAAAAGTAGCATTAAAGTACATATTAAGTTTATCATAAATTGAGCGGAACGCCTACAAACTGTTAGAACAGTTTGGCGAATAGAGACATTGTAAAAAATGTAACTTATATATATGTAAATAAAGAATAAAAAAAAAAAAAAAAATGGCGCAGTCGGTAGGATCGTAGGCATTAGCTAGGGCTCAAAATCAACCCTCTGCGACGATCCAGAACCTACACGTGGTGCCTGCAGCGAGGTGAATCCAGAATCCAGACATCGATTCGGCAATAAAAATCTGCAATGCTGTAAGTACTTTGAATCTTTCAAGTCCTTACTATCCATATTCCTAAGCATTTAATTACCCGTTTTATCCTTGAAAATATATCTTAAACAATTTTAGTATAATATAGTTTCAGTGTAATAGTTAACTGTAAATTCTTGTACGCATATTTTTACGTAGTATATTATATATTAGATTTTCAAAATTTTTCATCCAATAACTTCACGAGACCGCGATAGGTCTCCTAGGTTATCTAGTAGGAACCGTCTAACAGATAGTAATAGGCAATTGGAACAAACCATGGCCCCAGCAGTGGACCTAGATACCATTTACAAGTCACTTAGGATAGTACCGGAGTTTGACGGAAATCCGCACGTGTTAAATCGATTTATTAAATTATGCGATGAAATAGTTCTCACAAATTTTCAAACGACCGAAGGTAACGAGTTATCTAACTTAGCACTTATAAACGGCATACTGAACAAAGTAACTGGCTCCGCAGCCAGATTGATAAATTCTAATGGAATTCCAGACAACTGGAGTGGCATTCGCAACGCCTTAATAAATAACTTCGCTGACCATCGAGACGAGACAGCCTTGTACAACGATTTGTCATTGCAAACGCAAGGGTCTTCAACCCCTCAGGAATTTTTTGAACGTTGTCAAAATTTATTTAGCACAGTTATGACTTATGTAACACTGCACGAAACCGTGAGCACTACAATTCAGGCAAAGCGTGACCTTTACAAAAAACTTACTTTACAATGTTATTTGCGAGGTCTTAAAGACCCATTAGGCGCTAGAATACGTTGTATGCGTCCCGAATCTATGGAGAAAGCTTTAGAATTTGTACAAGAAGAGCTCAACACACTTTACATGCAACAGCGTAGCAATGGCATACCCACTAGAAAAGACACTCATCAAAACTCTAATTCAAACCATAATTCAAACTTTATTCTGCCTCTTAATAACTTTACACCTAAACATTCATTTGCGAACATACCGGGCCCCTCAAGGCAACAAGCATTTAATACGACGCCTAACCAGTCACCTAATAAAGGTTGGAGGCCCAACGTACCCCAGTTCCAACAACCACGTGGACAGTTCCATCCGCTCCAACAGCGACAACCGACACGTATGCAACAGATGTTCCGTGCGCCTCCTCCAAACTATAACCCGCAGAGTAATGTATTTAAACTACCTGTTCGACAGTCGCAACAAAATCAAAATTTTAATAATACTCCACAGCCAATGAGTGGTGTTAGCCACTTTGTCCCCAAACCAATGCCAAATATGCGTGGGCACGATTGGCGCAGATCCGGGAACCCGCCGCCGAATAGTTATTTTAAAACTCGACAGATTAATCTAAACGAATTTAATTACAATTATGAGTACGAACCTTACTATGATTGCAACTACTATGACTACTATCAGGACTGTAATACTTACGAACAATATCCGGAAT
Source organism: Phragmatobia fuliginosa (assembly GCA_932526445.1). Taxonomy (NCBI): domain Eukaryota; kingdom Metazoa; phylum Arthropoda; class Insecta; order Lepidoptera; family Erebidae; genus Phragmatobia; species Phragmatobia fuliginosa. The sequence goes on along the minus strand of OW052064.1, from coordinate 3,331,695 downwards.
ATTATACTAATTATGAGCAGTACTCGTATCCGGAAGAACCTCTTGTTGAGGAATTACGCTCCGATAATACTCCCCAAAAGGATGAAAATTTTCACAAGACCTTGAAGTTAGAAAAACCAAAATAGAGGTCAACTTTCAGATACAAAGGCAATTAGGATACATACAAATTCATAACCCTCCTTTAAAATTGCTTATAGACACCGGCGCAAATCAATCCTTTATAACTCCGCAAGCAGTACAAAAATTCTTTCCCCATATACCATTAAATTACGAACCATTTGAAGTTACCAATATAGACGCTGTTAGTAAAAATGATTATTCCATAACACTCCCTTGTTTCCCCGAATTTAAAGATAACGGTAGCATGACTTTATTCATTTATGACTTTCATAATTATTTCGATGGTTTGATAGGTTTTGATTTACTCGATAAATGGGACTCTAATATAGATTTTATAAGTAAGAAATTAATAACCCGTTATGCTAAAATTCCCATAGAAATGTATGATTCACGAAGTACAAATTTATATGAAGACGTCATACCAGCAAACTCTTCCAGGCTAGTTAGACTACCTATTAAATCGAAAGATGGCGATGTGTTTGTTCCACAACAAACGATTTGTAATTGTATAGTGTCCGACTGTTTTACAAAAGTTAAAAATAACCGTGGTTGGGTGCAGATCTCTAATACTTCTCGTAATGATGTAATATTTTCAATGGACCACCCAATTTCAGCCGAAATGTTTAATATTGAATGTAATCATAATGAGATAGATAATATATCCCTTCGTACTAAAGAAGTTTTATCGCGTCTCCGCACGGACCACTTAAATCCTGAAGAATTAATTAACTTGAAGACTTTATGTGCTCGTTATGCTGATGTGTTTCACCTAGAAGGTGAGCCATTAAGTTTCACGAATAAAATTAAACATAAAATTAAAACTACAGACGAAATACCCGTTCACGTTAAAAGTTACAGATATCCTTATATACACAAACAAGAAGTTAGGGAACAAATTAATAAAATGCTTGAGCAGAATATTATAAGACCTTCGGATTCTGCTTGGAGTTCACCTATCTGGGTAGTTCCAAAAAAGACAGATGCATCAGGCAAAGCCAAGTGGCGTATTGTAATAGATTTTCGTAAGGTTAATGAGAAAACCATCGATGACAAATACCCTATCCCAAATATTTCGGACATATTAGATAAATTAGGTAAATGTCAGTATTTTAGCACATTAGATTTAGCAAGTGGTTTCTACCAAGTAGAATTAGACCCAGCAGATATTCATAAAACCGCTTTTTATGTAGAAAACGGACATTATGAATTTTTAAGAATGCCTATGGGGTTAAAAAATTCCCCGGCCACTTTCCAACGTGTCATGGATAACATTCTTAGAGATCTCCAAGACATCTGTCTAGTGTATTTAGATGACGTTATCATATTTAGTACGTCGCTACAAGAGCACATTAACAATTTAGAAAAAGTCCTAAAAAGATTGAGTTCTGTTCTGTTCTGAGTTCTTAGAGTTAGAAACAAGTTTCCTTGGTCATGTAATATCTACAGATGGTGTAAAGCCAAATCCCGATAAAATAAAAGTCATAAATAATTACCCTCTTCCGAAAACCCCCACAGAAATAAAAAGATTCCTGGGATTGCTTGGTTACTATAGAAAATTTATCCCTGATTTTGCAAGATTAACGAAACACAATGCCTGAAAAAGGGATCTAAAATAGTTTGTGATCAAAAATATATAAATTGTTTTGAACACTGTAAAACACTCTTAACAAACGACCCAATTTTACAGTATCCCGATTTTACAAAAGAATTTCTACTAACTACAGATGCCTCTAACGTTGCAATAGGAGCCGTATTATCACAGAGTGTAATAGGCTCAGATAAACCAATCGCATTTGCCTCACGAACTTTAAACTCAAGTGAACTTAATTATAGTACCATCGAAAAAGAGTTACTAGCAATAGTATGGGCCACAAAATACTTTCGACCATATTTATTTGGTAGAAAGTTTAAAATCATCACGGACCACAAACCTTTGCAATGGGTCATGAACTTAAAAGAACCTAATTCACGACTTACGCGATGGCGCCTAAAACTAAGCGAATATGATTTCACAGTCGTATATAAGCAAGGTCGACAGAATACCAATGCCGATGCATTATCGCGTATCGAAATAAACAACGACGAGATAAGTTCCATAATAGTCAATCCGTCCGAATCTGGAACAGCCTCAAACGATTCTAGAACAGTTACAGCTTCGGAAGCTGCGGACGATTCCAGGACTCTTACAATACATACGGATAATGAAAGCCCCATCTTAGAAGTGCCCATTACGGACGACCCGCTCAATAAATTTACTAAACAGAAAGTTCTTACAGTTGTAGGTGATTTCAAGAGTAAACCCGTCGTAACTAAACCATTTGAAACTCATACGCGCACAGCTATCCAGGTCTCTGAATCAAATCTCGAGGAGGATGTCATTAGTGCTATAAAAGAATATGTCCATCCCAAAATTAAAACCGGTCTGTTAATTAACCCAGCATCTGCTATGTATAAAATTATTCCTATAATACAACGCACGTTTAAGAATTCTGCCATGAACTTGCTATTAGCTAAAATAGAAATAGAAAACGTAAGAGAATACTTACGGCAGCAAGATATTATAGTAAATACCATAGTGGTAAAACAAACCACAGAGGTATTAACGAATGTCACCTAGCTCTCTCTCGCAGGTATTTTTGGCCGAAAATGCGTGAACATATTACTAAATTTATAAACGAGTGCACTATATGTGGTCAAGTAAAATATGATCGTAATCCCATCAAACAACAATTTCGCCTAGTTCCTCCACCCAGTAAGCCATTTGATTTAATCCATCTTGATTTGCTTACGGTACAAGGAGAAAAGTTTTTAACCATAGTCGACGCTTTCTCTAAGTATGCTCAAGCATACTATTTGAGAGACGCAACGGCAGTAAGTATAGTACAAGCGCTACTCATATTTTGCACGCATCATGGCATACCCATATCTATAGTTTCGGACAATGGCCCAGAGTTTACTAATCAATTGTTCGCGGAATTGCTTAGACTACATAAAATTCAACACCATAAAATAGCACCACATACTCCTAACGAGAACGGAATAGTAGAAAGGTTTCACTCTACGATCTTAGAGCACTTACGCATTTTAAAACTGGAACATAAAAATGAAGCCGTGTTAAAGTTAATGCCCTATGCCTTGTCAGCATATAATAGTAGCATACACAGTTTCACAAGATGTAAGCCCATGGACTTAATTACGGGTCATTTTGATCCGCGAGATCCTTTCGATTTAGATCTGTCCGCCCACTTAATACAACAATATATTACGGAACACAAAAATAAAATGAGTATAGCTTATAATTTAATTCAAGAATTAAGTACGGAACAGCGTAAAACTCTTATTGATAACCTTAACAAAACTCGTGAACCTGAATCTGAATACCTACCTGAACAGCAAGTATTTGTCTAAAACCCTTTAGCTTCCCGACAGAAATTAGCGCCACGGTACACTCACGACGTAGTAACGGCAGATCTCCCAATCCATATATACACTAAAAAGAAAAGAAACCCCATTGCGAAATCAAGGTTAAAGAGAGTACCTAATAGTGCAAAATTGTTGCAAGATCCTCCTGATAATCCAAACGTTCGTGGGATTGGCCCTAACGCAAGAGATAAAACTTGAGAGTCTTGACGATGGTCCTGGTATCTTACCATTTAAGTTAGGTCCTTGTAACATCATTACCCACTATCATGCATTTCTCCAACATATAAACCTTCAAGAATTAGAGGAAAAATTAAACGCAGTCCATAGTCAGATAAACGAACTTAGCCCCAATATCGACAATAGAACAACTCTATTTAGACCTCATATCAACTATATGAACCAAAAGCTTCATACTGTGCTAAAACAACTTCAATCATTTGAGATGAATCGTAGTAAAAGAGGTCTCATTGATGGTCTCGGTTCTGTGATAAAAAGTATTACCGGCAACCTTGATTACACCGATGCAATGCATTTCAATAGTGCTATAAAAACCCTTCAGGACAGTAACAATAACTTACTAACGGAATTTAACAACCATATTAGTTTAACGAAAGATTGGATGTCCCAGCATTCCAGTATCATTGACAATATTGTAGACAACCAGAACAAGTTAGTCGAGTTAGTTAAAAGTATAAGTCAGAGTATTAGTGGCGGTAATGATCCGGTTAATTATTCGCATCTAGCCCAAATGATTTTTATTATTAATGATAATGTGGATATAATTTCTCAAGAAATTAATAAATTGCAAAACGTCCTAGCGTTTATCAAAACTTCGACGGTACACCACGCTGTCATTAGTCTTGACTCTATTAAAGTGCTTATTGATAAGTTATATAGAATATATGGTAGAGATAAGGTTTTAGATTTAGATATACGTGAATATTATGACATAATTCAGTTAGGCTCTTACTATGTCAAAAATAATATAGTTTTAGTTTTTAAATTTCCCGTCTTCTTACCTCAATCTTTTGATTTGTATAAGATATCAGTTGTTCCTAACAAATACCATGAAATCCTTACCCCAAACACCCAACTCCTCGCAGTCCATTTGAAAGACTTCAAGTACATAGAGGCTGAATGCCCGAAGTCCACCAAAGGGTATCTATGCGAAGAGATACACAACATGTATAGCCGAGAATCTCAGGATTGTATCCAAGCCCTCATCACCCATCAAGAGAAAATTCCCGAATGCAACACAACCACTGTCTCATTGCGGAAACCAGCATATAAAAAACTTGATGACCGGCACTACACTATCAGCTTCCCCGAACCAGTAAAGACAAAGTTATCTTGTGGCCAGGATCTCTACAAAATTATTAAAGGCTACAAAGTATCTTGTCGTAATACCACTTATCTGTTATCTAGAAACAAATGAATTTAGAATTTCTAACACGAAAGATAGATTGAAGGGTCAAGCACTGAAACTTATGGACATACCTAAAGGAGAAACCCGAAATCCATACAAACTTGGGCCTGGCGTTACAGTGCTAGAATTTGGGCATAAATTACAATATCTATGACGATTTCACGAGCCTAATTTTCAGGTCTCCCAGCAATGGCCAAATTGGTAAAATCAGACAATGTTTACATTTTAGGTTATGTTTATTGTTTGAGTTATTTTCATAAAAATTGGCCAAGTGCGTGTCAGGCCACGCATAAAATAGGGTTATGTACTCACCCATAATTAAATCGTGCCCAATAGATAATTAATAATAATAATAAATAATAAATATTTCGGACATTTTACACACAACGCCATCTAGTCCCCAAACTAGACAACTGATATAAATACATAAACATACTTTTTTTTTGTAAATACATACATATTAAACATTGTTGTATTTGCTTATTATTTCTTTATTTTTGTACGAAGTTTTCTAAGTCAGCTTATTTCACAAGTTAGGCCTTTATAACTTCTGAAATGAAAAAGTTATCAAAACCGCTATAGTTTTCTATAACATGAAAAACACGATTTGATACATTTGTGTTTTTCTATGGCATAGTCACATTAATAGAAAAATACAAAATATACCCTTTCATGCTATATTTAATGCTGCCAGTTGTAGATATTTTGAATTGCCGCCATTGTAGGTAGTTGTGTCACGAATCACGAATAGTCACGATGCGCTGGCCAGACTCTATTTACATTGATTAAAATACCTATTAAACAATCATTTAAACTAAAAAAAAGAAGTATTATTTATTTATAACAGTATCGATTTCCACTAAATCGATCCTATTTTAGGAATGCTACGTTTGTGGAGCTAGTTACGTATATTGAAATAAGTGTTGCAGAGGTTTACAAAGATTGTTTAAAAAATAGAATTCTACTTATTTTCTACACTTGGCCATTGCAAATGAAGCTAAGATTTCGATAGGTTAATCAAGCAAAATAGACGAATTATTTGGTACATATCCCATTCGTGTAACGATTAGGCCCAGAATCGGGTTTCTCCTTTGAAAATAAAAGCTCTATGACCATACCACAGTTTACGCTCAACTCGATCAATTTGGACCACCTACATGAAACCAATAAGAAGATTTCTCAGCAGCCGCCCGCACAGTTGGCAACCACCAGCGACAGTAGTCTATATCATACCACTATACCGATATACGTATTACTATTAGGTGCATCCGCACTCATTAGTGGTTTGGCGTATCGAAAACACTATTTAAAACGACAGGAGTCTAAGGCAAGGAAACTGAATGATAGCCAAATCTATCTACAAGCAGTGTACGCGATTCCAGTCACGAGAAGAATTGATCCTAATAATCTCCCAGCTCAGTTCACGACACCTGCCGTGAATAGTCGCTGTTCTACGGGGGGAGGTGTTACGCAGGCATAGTCAGGCGTTACTTCTAGTATAGGCATTGGCTTCGGTTACACTTGGTCACACGGTCGCTTTACTCAAAACGCTGACATCGCGCAACGCGACGATGACGACACCTGGGTGCAGCATACATGGGAACGGAAGAGCATTGTCACTTTTTGGTCGATCGCCGACTTAGATAGTCTTTTAGAAATAAGTTATAATAAGTAATTGTAATTTTCATTTTAATTAAAGTTAATTCAAGTAAAAAAGGTTTTTTTGCAACCTCTGCTGCCACCTAACGTAATTAGTGTGTATTGTAAGCATTATTTTCATATTAGTAAACTAAATGTAAAAATGTACGGGGGGGAGATCAGGGGCTGCGGTCTCGACATAGATATCATAACGATCGTAAACTAACGATCGATAAATGTTAACGAATATTTTCGCTTGCCGTAACGATCTTAATCACAAGGGCAAGTCTCTACTCATAAATTAACGTGCAAAATCGTAAACAAGGATGTCGCTTAGTTAACGAAAATCCCTATCTATAGTCTGAAATTTTGGAAGCAAAATGGTGCCATGTACAATATCTTCCTAAATTTTAGGGAAGTAATTTAATGTTTCAATTAATTATATTTATTTAAATTGACATTAATAATTATTAAAATTTTAAAGTTAATTAATGGTCTAAATAGTTTTAACACTGAAATACTTTTTATGTATAGTTTTAAATTCAAAATACATTTAAATTGTCATTTTTTAATAGGACATAAATATTTATACCCTTGCAACATGGCATCATTATTGATAAGTCAACTAAAACTTCAAAAGGTTTGTGTTGAGTGATAAGTGTATTTTTTTTATTATTATATTACGTATACAATGGAGAGGGAAAGTGACTTACAAGAGCAGTCACAAGCCACGCCGTCACCATTACCGTCGGTTAATACGAGCAAGTAAGTGTTGTTTTGATAAAGTCGAATGAAAATGAGTACTTATATAGATAAAGTTAAGTATGCGCATCAAAGCGTTCAATGATATTTTTTTGATGTTTTATATCTATTTTGTAGGCGCAAACGTACTTCACGTGCTACCTGGTGTCCTGAAACACAAGCCTCGAGCTTAGCTTAAGCACCATGTAACACTCCTTTTTTTGCTTTGTTAGAATAGCGCCATCTTTGGGCAACATTGACTACTCCATCACCTATTATCTTCCGCAAAGAGTCCTGTTTTCTCCAACTAGGCACTGGGTGGCGCTCATGTCGGGTTCAAATCGATTTTCATAGACTAGGTATTAAATAGTTTTTTTAATTCTAGTTGTGTCTCTGAAAATGGCGTGATGTTTATCTTATTTTGTAAGGGGGTAGGTTAGTTATATCCTATAGACCTTGAAATAGGATATATAAAGCCGGTCTCACTCATAGTAATTTCATTTCTCTTATTGTGTTATATCTTGAACTAAGTTTTGCTGTTGTTAGTTACTTGTGAAGATTAATTTTTATATACCGTGCCCGCAATTTGTGGTGAGTTAATATATTATATCTGTAAACTGTATCTCGGCCTTATCGTGTGTTCTAGACGTGTATCTTAGGATATAATCTTTTTCACAGGGTCGCTTCGCTTGGTATAGTTTTCTATAATCCTCGCCAGGAATACCTGGAGATTGCAAGAAAAGCCCCTCTTCTCATTTGAGACTCCACTGCCAGATACAGGCGAGTGCCAGCGGTGGTGGCCACACAGCGCCGATCATTCCTTGAGCAGTTGCTGGGTCACAAGGAGGGTTACTGAGTTTTCATTTGATAATAATACCATTTTTTTATACTTTTTTTTCTCTGGTGTGCGTCCCCAAAGTACGGCCCTTGAGGATCCTACACATCCAGGAGAGAAGTGTGCACCCAGGGATCTACCACTGGTTCCGGTCCACACGACGGTGACTAGGAGAATAAGAACATACATTTTGTTTGTTAACCCACCTAATTTATTACTAGTAGAATTAAGTACAATTCTGTATTAGGGCCTATGTATATTAATCATTATCTTTTGGTGTAAAATACATATCTGTGAAACTGAGAAAGAGTTTTCTTGATTTCCTGGGGCATCGGCAGGGTACACACACATATCAATCCTCTGCAGTCAAAGGCGCCCTGATTCTTGTGCGAACTACCGTGGGCTGTCCGGTGAGTGACCCTTCTAACAAAAGAGGTTACAAATTGGCGACCAACGTTAGGCTAGCTACCCGAACCTTTGTGTGTGTGCTTGTGGGTGTTCATCTTGGATTTCAAGAGAACCTTTCCGTCCGAGACTTCCCGGGACGCTAATTGGATATGCGATAGCAGTACGCATGTAATAATCTCTTTTTTGCATTTTTCAGCCCAGTATACCACCATCTCTGCGGCATGCAAAAGTACAAAATTCTAAATTAATATCTAAATTGTAATACTGCTGATATTTGGTAAGTTTTGGCCTTTTCTTATTTGAAATTCTTGTGCCTGTGTTTCTGTGTTTTGTCCCCTATTTTTTTATTTGATTCGGTTTCACATTTATGTATTTTTAGCGTTATTTTTAGCCTTGTTGTGAAAAGTCACTTATTGAGGGTCACATTTTCAACACTTTGTTGGACTACCTACTTACAAAGTGGGTCAGTAAGCTGTGAGCTTGAACTGCATATCAAGTTCTCATCTTATTATCACAATACCTAACTTTTATTAAGGTTATTGTTTTCTTCAAATTTTGTTAAACAATTTAAATATACTTGGTTATTTTAAAAACTCTAGTAACCTATGTTTTGTGAAGTTAACAGTGAAACTGTTACAAATAATAGTGCGTGACTATATTGAGTGTGTTGTGTGCCGTAAATCTGATAAAATTCATTTCAGAACATAACCTCCTTATAGGTTATATAATCTTATATATATATAATCTCTAGAAACCTAGACTCTGTAACAGGTACATTCGATCATTTCTAATCTTTTTATTTTTAATAACTGTGAATTTGAAACCAATTTAGCATTAAAGTTTGTTTAAAATCTTGTAGTATAACTGTCTTACAGTTATTAGTGAATGTATGTTGAGTTATAACAACCTTGAGTGTTATGTATCGAGTCTTGTAAATAAGTTTAAACTTTTATTTCAATATTTTAACTTCCAACATATTGGTTATTTGTTTAAACTATAATATCTGTGTATAAATTAGTGTATATAGTTGAAACCAACCAAGCTATTCTTTTGTAGGCTTTGGTTGTGTTTATAATACTACTTAACCTTAGACTTTGTATCCTAACTTTGAATCTTAACTTTGAATCTTAACTTTGAATCTTAACTTTGAATCTTAACTTTGAATCTTAACTTTGAATCTTAACTTTGAATCTTAACTTTGAATCTTAACTTTGAATCTTAACTTTGAATCTTAACTTTGAATCTTAACTTTGAATCTTAACTTTGAATCTTAACTTTGAATCTTAACTTTGAATCTTAACTTTGAATCTTAACTTTGAATCTTAACTTTGAATCTTAACTTTGAATCTTAACTTTGAATCTTAACTTTGAATCTTAACTTTGAATCTTAACTTTGAATCTTAACTTTGAATCTTAACTTTGAATCTTAACTTTGAATCTTAACTTTGAATCTTAACTTTGAATCTTAACTTTGAATCTTAACTTTGAATCTTAACTTTGAATCTTAACTTTGAATCTTAACTTAGAACTTTGAATTTTTTTTGTAAAACATAATGGCCCATTCAATCAAATGCAATAATTACCTTAGAAAGGATGGACTTGTTAATGAATTGTCTACTATGCAACTTTTAATTTTGAACTTTGACTGGGAACTTTTAAATTTAGATTCTTTGAATATCATCATGTCACATAGCTAGCATTTTGGCATATAGATTTGCTTGTATGAGTTAATGACTAATGGTCTGCTGTTTAACTTTTGACTTTGAACTTTTGACTTAGAACTTCTAATTTAGATTTTTTTAAATTGACTTCGTGACACAGATTTTCATGAGTAACTTACTAACGCTTTATCTACTATGGGGTTTTCAGAGAATCCTGTTGGCGCAGTGACTGTCTCGAAGGTTGAGCTGCGCTCTGCCTTGGGTCTTCTCCTGCGTGGCAGCACTAAAGCCAACGCCTCTGTCCCTGCTTCTGTCTGCATCGGAGATGTCCGTCTGTGAACCTAAGGTTTTATGAACTAAATGTAGTTCTCTATTGAGGTGACCCCTTTTTTTATTTTTTTGAAATCTTTGGAAATCTTTGTTGATTTTTATATTGAGTCTAGTCACCGTAGGTTAACTCTGTGAGCTTAGGTGTCGTCTGGTTACATTACTAAGTAGTGGTTTTGTCTACCCCGAACTAGTAGGTGTCCGTGACCTCTTGGTTTAACTCTGTCTGTGTCTGCGGTCAGCGGTCACTTACTATAATTTTGATGATTCGGAGAGCAATACCAGCCCATGGTGTCGGTGCACACTACACCTCACCTGAGCAATAGGGGGTCCATTGGACCCGACCCATCGAAACCGCTACTGTAATGAATTTTTTTTCTCTTTGTGTATTAACTCTGTTATTAGTCAATACTTTGTTCAACTTAATGATAATTTTATTTATATTGACAACTTCGTATAGTAGCTTAGTGTCTGTTGACTACTTATTTACAGTTGATTTTTTTTGTCTTCTGTAGTGGGCGGGTGTTTTGTGGTTGGTGACTGTGTGTGTCTTTGACGAATTAAAACAAGCCTTCACGCTGCTGTGTCGGGTCCCTTGTACACCTGACACAGCTGATTGATGATGTTGGTTGGGAGCTTTGTTGGTTGATGTGGCAGGACCATGCTAGTCCTGCACACAACTTTTGTCTGCAAGTTGCAGTCCTCTTTTATGTGGGGTAATGCCCGTACTAGGCTTACACACATCCTTCCTCTGCATGTTGCACTTTTTTCCTATCTATAGCGGGGTACGACTGGCCTTAGGCACAAGTCTACCCGTCTGCTGTGTCCTCGTTGCAGCGGGTCGTGACTGCAACAAATTCGCCAAAGACATGACACACTCATTGCCCAAGATGTCTCGCTTACTATTGGATGACATTAGATTCAATACTGTTTCCTGTCTACATGTTTAGGTCAGGCCTTTCTTGAACGTTTTAATCTTTGAAAAATTTTGAATTCATTTGTATTGAGAATTATTTTTAATAGCTTTAAAAAATATTTAGCGTCCTTTTATTTTGGCTTTTAGTAAAATCACTTAACATATCAAGGACATTGTGAAGTATAGTGAAGAGGAGCCACTCTCTGTTCCTGCTCCACGTTGTATCAGTTCTGTATTTAAATCATATATCTGACCATGAAGTGTGACATTGCACTTCGTGCGTTTCCTTTTTAGCTCACACCTTTCTACACGTTATCCACATACGTGTATAGCTTACAGCGACTTGGAATGTTAGGACTTTGGATTGGCATCTGTCTCCCACTGGTGTTAGTTAACTTAGATTATTTGTTTAGCAAATTTTAGATTTGTCCCGTATGGTTACTATGTTGTTCTCAGTCAATGCGATCAACACTCTCTTAGTAGTTTACTGTGTTTTGGTATTTTAATTTCCTTCGCCCCCTACTCAGGAAATTTCACGGGGGAGGGGGTACTGTAACACTCCTTTTTTTGCTTTGTAAGAATAGCGCCATCTTTGGGCAACATTGACTACTCCATCACCTATTATCTTCCGCAAAGAGTCCTGTTTTCTCCAACTAGGCACTGGGTGGCGCTCATGTCGGGTTCAAATCGATTTTCATAGACTAGGTATTAAATAGTTTTTTTAATTCTAGTTGTGTCTCTGAAAATGGCGTGATGTTTATCTTATTTTGTAAGGGGGTAGGTTAGTTATATCCTATAGACCTTGAAATAGGATATATAAAGCCGGTCTCACTCATAGTAATTTCATTTCTCTTATTGTGTTATATCTTGAACTAAGTTTTGCTGTTGTTAGTTACTTGTGAAGATTAATTTTTATATACCGTGCCCGCAATTTGTGGTGAGTTAATATATTATATCTGTAAACTGTATCTCGGCCTTATCGTGTGTTCTAGACGTGTATCTTAGGATATAATCTTTTTCACAGGGTCGCTTCGCTTGGTATAGTTTTCTATAATCCTCGCCAGGAATACCTGGAGATTGCAAGAAAAGCCCCTCTTCTCATTTGAGACTCCACTGCCAGATACAGGCGAGTGCCAGCGGTGGTGGCCACACAGCGCCGATCATTCCTTGAGCAGTTGCTGGGTCACAAGGAGGGTTACTGAGTTTTCATTTGATAATAATACCATTTTTTTATACTTTTTTTTCTCTGGTGTGCGTCCCCAAAGTACGGCCCTTGAGGATCCTACACATCCAGGAGAGAAGTGTGCACCCAGGGATCTACCACTGGTTCCGGTCCACACGACGGTGACTAGGAGAATAAGAACATACATTTTGTTTGTTAACCCACCTAATTTATTACTAGTAGAATTAAGTACAATTCTGTATTAGGGCCTATGTATATTAATCATTATCTTTTGGTGTAAAATACATATCTGTGAAACTGAGAAAGAGTTTTCTTGATTTCCTGGGGCATCGGCAGGGTACACACACATATCAATCCTCTGCAGTCAAAGGCGCCCTGATTCTTGTGCGAACTACCGCGGGCTGTCCGGTGAGTGACCCTTCTAACAAAAGAGGTTACAACCAGTCTTCCACAATATTGCAAATTATAATATGTGTATTTTCAAACGTAATGTTCCTATATGTATATGTAATGTTCCTATTTTTAAATGTAATGTTCCTATACTATATTGTGGTAAAAAAATAAACGATTATTATTATTATTATATATATCACTAATATATAATATTTATAACTTTAATATTTATTTATATAAAAAAGGGCGGACGGAACTCCCCCTAACACAAAACTGAGGCACTGTAATGCCAGCGGAGCTTTGTGTGCGTGAAAGCATTTAGGGTTGCCAAGTTACCCAAATCTATGCCTACACACAGTAAAAAAACAAAGTCAATGAATAAAAATATTTTAATTTTTTATTATTATATTAATCTGTGGAAATATAGCTTTTCTTCAGTAGACATCCACGCAGTGCATCTTCCACACTTTATATGTTTGTATGCATAATGGCAAATGCTACCTGCCGATTAACCGATACTCAATTTTCGGTAATCATTATTTGTTTGGAATCCAATCATTTTCACCAGTACAATTTCTAATTATTTGAATACAATCATTTCTCCATACTTCATATTCCTTAGAAAATCTAGTTAAAAGAATAATTCATAAAACACCTAGTAGCAACTATTTAATAATTAACCTTAAAAATTAGATTTTAGTAATTAACTATAAAAAAATGTGAGCCGTCATGGGACGCCTGGCAGATGTGAAACATCGCCATTATTTTGTAAAAGTAATATGCAGAAAAGAACATATTGTAAAAGTAAAACGACGAAAATATATATATACAGTCTATATATATACCATCGTATAGCGTGCCGTGGCGACGCGTCGCCAGGCCGCACGCGTCGCCAGGCCAGAAATCTGTTTTACGTGCGGCTATAGATGTTTCACATCAAAATTCCCATTATTTCGGGTAATTTACATACGTGAATATTGGCAACACTGGACTTATAATGAATTATTTTGTTCTAGGAAATGCAGATTGGTTTTAATGTTGAAAATCTGGAAATAAGTGATTGAATTATTTATTTACCTATGAAATGTGATTCATTCTTTCGGTTACTACGGTTTTTACACCATTTCACCACGCAAGACATGTTGTATTTTTATATCTTTTCACCGCGTAACGTGTGTCGCTCTCTCGATATTTGCACGTGTAATGGCCGACTAATGGGTGAAAGTGTGCGTTTCGACCTATACGAACAGCGAGCTGGCCGACTCTGAGTGACGCATTGTTTTGATAGCGAAACTACGTCTGACTTTTTTATACGTTCAAAGTTATTTTTAACCGACTCCAAAAAAAAGGAGGAGCGATAATTTAGTCGTTTATGAACCGATTTCAAAAATAATTTTTGCATTGGAATGGTCGTAGCTTACAGGTGGTCCCATCGTCACCATATCAGGATCTGATGATGGGATCCCCAGGAAATCGAGGGATCTCCTCAAATATCATAGGCACAAACACAATATGAAGTCGGTTCCTTTTTGTTAAAATTATTTATCAATAAAACGTTTAAAAAATTACAGGTTTTTTTACACATGTATTTTTTGTATGTATTGCAGGGAATTCCCTCTTTATGTATGTTTTTTTTAAATCCAACAATGAAATCTGGCTTTCTTTTATGAAACGAGGTATATCTAATTATAGTTTTAATTGTTATCAATATGAAAATAAAAAATAGGCTAAGTGCATGACAGGCCACGCATGGAATAGAATTCCGCACCGGGTATGTCCCGGCCTGCAAAAATGAAAATTTCGATATAGAAAAAATATATATTGATAGATCATAACTAGCCCTTCCGCACTACGTTCATTATTTTAAGAGCCCCTCTTTCGTTTTCCCAGGAAAAAACAAAATATCATTTGACTTTTTTCAAATTTTCAAATACTCGTATCTCTTTCAAATATGGTTATTTTTTAGTCTACCAAGCGTAGAAAAATTGCCCCTGAGCTGATTTAAATTGCCCTCGCCTCAATTATTATAAATGTTTAATAATAATCCTATAAAAAACAAAAAACCGTAATGGGATTTATTTGCGCATTGCGCATGCGCGTTAGAAAAACGGCAACACTGCTCTAGTGGTTTAAGGGCAGCATAACAACAAAATATCAAAATATACAGTTATATGAAGCTGATGATTAAAGTTATATTTCAATGTCAAATGTAAGTAGTGTTATTATTACTAGATTTTTATTAATTATCTAAAAATTCACTATTTCAATTGAAATATTGGAATTATTAGGTCCGTCATGGAGTCTTCACCTTAGATTATAAAAAAAAGTGTAAAATAAGATTTAATTTTATTAGGTATAACTAATTCAATAAAAGAAAGTTATTAAACTTATAATTCAAAATAAATATGTACTGAGATACAAGTTAAAATTGAGGTTATTTTCGACGTAAAAAAAAAACAATGTTTTAATTTTCATTGTCAACTCACGTTTAACTCAAGATTATCCCCACAATATACCTAATGGTAATAAAAATCTAGTAATAATAAAACTACTTACATTGAAATATTACTTTATTAATCAGCTTAATTTTTTATTATGGCTTACGACGAGAATATTTAACTTGTTATTCAAAATAAATACTGAGATACAAGTTAAAATTGAGATTATATTCGACGTAAAAATAAAACAAAGTTTTAATTTGCATTGTCAACTCACGTTTACTTACCTCAACATTATCCCTACAATATTTCTAACGCGCATGCGCAATGCGCAAATAAATCCCATTACGGTTTTTTTGTTTTTAAAGGATTATTATTAAACATTTATAATAATTGACTCGAGGGCAATTTAAATCAGCTCAGGGGCAATTTTTCTACGCTTGGTAAACTAAAAAATAACCATATTTGAAAGAGATACGAGTATTTGAAAAATTGAAAAAATTCAAATGATATTTTGTTTTTTCCTGGGAAAACGAAAGAGGGGCTCATAAAATAATGAACGTAGTGCGAAAGGGCTAATTAAGATCTATCAATATATATTTTTTCTATATCGAAATTATCATTTTTGCAGGCCGGTACATACCCGGTGAATTCCGCAGTCACCCATAATGGTGGGTAGATTAAAAATCACGTCCAATAGATAACTGTTAAGTTTACGTTTTATTTCTTTATTTTGTACGAAGTTTTCCAAGTGAGTGTATTCTACAAGTTAGGCACCTATAACTCCTGAATTAACAGTTATAAAAACCGCTATATTATTTTATTCTTCATATTTCTTCGTATTTTTTTTTTCAGATTTTTTGAGCCAGCCGTTTAGCAAGTGGAATTGCTTTTGCAATAAAAGCGCCTTAAAGTTGCGAAACTCGTAAGCGGATACCTAAATCGAAAATTGGTTTTAGCAACCTCGAAATGTTTTTATATGGCCTCTCTAATTTAATGATAAAATGTTTTTCATAATGCAATTGCAGCACTTTGTTGACGAAACTGTGACACATATTCATGCAAAGTTTCATCTTTCTAGCACCAACCGTTTTGTACAATGATTGTACCTATCGAACAAAAGTGTCTCAACAACTTGGTTACATAGTATTTGGATTGCTCCATGTTTACTTCATTTGTATCTTCTTAGCCCATTTTTTTCTGTAAAATAGAATAAAAATGATGGAAATATTAGAAATATGTAATAAGTTATTGTGTCTTATCACATTTATAATGTTTAAGTTGTGAACATACTCACTGGGTTGAAAAAACACAGTGTTTACAGTTATTTGTTTTGGTATCCAAAAGTACATACCTACCAAAAACTATCACACTATTTTGTTCACCTCTAAGGGTGCCCGCACACACACAATAATATTGTACAATAATATTGTGACACACGGCCCCGCACACTATAATCCACAATAATATTGTACAATACAGCCCGCACACACGCAATATTATTGGCAATAAAGTACGTATTGCCGATAATATTGCGTGTGTGTGCGGGCTGTATTGTACAATATTATTGTGGATTATAGTGTGCGGGGCCGTGTGTCACAATATTATTGTACAATATTATTGTGTGTGTGCGGGCACCCTTAAGATTATAAAATAAACTGTCATTTTATGAAATAAACACATAGACCTTAGGTTTCATACATAGGAGGTTTTATACTTCAGTTCAGTGAATATTGTGAATAAACAATACTCGTCCTGTCGGCTGTCAGCTGTCATTCTTTGTTGTCATGCAAAGTTTCATCTTTCTAGCACCAACCGTTTTGTACAATGATTGTACCTATCGAACAAAAGTGTCTCAACAACTTGGTTACATAGTATTTGGATTGCTCCATGTTTACTTCATTTGTATCTTCTTAGCCCATTTTTTTCTGTAAAATAGAATAAAAATGATGGAAATATTAGAAATATGTAATAAGTTATTGTGTCTTATCACATTTATAATGTTTAAGTTGTGAACATACTCACTGGGTTGAAAAAACACAGTGTTTACAGTTATTTGTTTTGGTATCCAAAAGTACATACCTACCAAAAACTATCACACTATTTTGTTCACCTCTAAGGGTGCCCGCACACACACAATAATATTGTACAATAATATTGTGACACACGGCCCCGCACACTATAATCCACAATAATATTGTACAATACAGCCCGCACACACGCAATATTATTGGCAATAAAGTACGTATTGCCGATAATATTGCGTGCGTTTACAATATTATTGTGTGTGTGCGGGCACCCTTAAGATTATAAAATAAACTGTCATTTTATGAAATAAACACATAGACCTTAGGTTTCATACATAGGAGGTTTTATACTTCAGTTCAGTGAATATTGTGAATAAACAATACTCGTCCTGTCGGCTGTCAGCTGTCATTCTTTTGTATAATTTGTATCGTTGCCTGGACCTGAACTATCCTGCTGAGTTTTTTACAAAAATGGTTTAACCGTGATTATTGAGCCCAGATTTCCATTTAGATAATAATGAAAGACGCTGAATTAACTACTGATGGCCGAAATTATGAAAATACAAATTTTTGTATTGGATTAGGACTTGCTATATCGTCTAGTATATTTATTGGATCTAGTTTTATAATTAAAAAAGTTGCTTTGAAAAGATTACATTCTTCTGGAAATCTGAGAGCTTCTGCAGGTGGATTTGCTTATCTTAAACAATGGATGTGGTGGCTAGGCCTTCTGACTAGTAAGTAGCTATGCAGACATATTTAAGAGTAGTTTTCCTTTCTCCAAATATTTTTGACATGGTTATTGCCTTTTAAATCTATGAACTAAGGGTGCACGCATTGAAAAGCATGACTCATTGTCACGTTTCGCCTGCGCTGAGCACGCAACTAACGATAGAAAGGCACAATCTGTCTATGCATTGACTTATGACATTTTCATCTCTCTTTAACTCCGTTTCTGATGCGTCTGAGTAGAAGAGAGACAGTGGCATCATACAACATGCATGTGAACCATGTTGTCAACTGATTATAAACTGAAGTTAGAAATTAATGTTTTCTGATGTTATCACAGAATAAGTATCATATGTAAACCAACTTTACAGACAACCAATTTTTCCATAAAGTTTACTTTTTAACAACATAGCAATTCAATATTTAAGTGGAAAGGAGAATATCCATTTGCATGTAATTGAATGTATTTACTTTATCTTTACATAATTAAAGAAGAGTATTAAATAAAGTAATTATGAATAAATTTTTTTCAGTGGGCATTGGTGAAGGTGCTAATTTACTGGCGTATGCATTTGCACCTGCTGCCTTAGTAACTCCATTAGGTGCTCTTAGTGTATTAGTTGCAGCAGTGTTATCTTCAAAGTTTCTTAATGAGAAACTTAATTTGATTGGAAAGGTATGTTTGTCAGATATTTTACTGTTATTTTAATTTAACAATTCCCATTTATAGTACACTTTCTGTATTTTCAGATAGGGTGTTTCCTTTGCATTGTTGGATCAGTTATGTTTGTGATACACTCACCGAAGACTGAAGAGATCAAAACATTTAATGAGTTAGCACAAAAGTTGTATGACTCTATGTTCATAAGTTACATTGGGACAATATTTTTTATGAGTTTCATAATTAAAGTGTTTTTTATACCTAGGTTTGGTAACACTAACATAGTTGTGTATTTGTTGTTGTGTTCTTCTATTGGCAGTTTAACTGTTGTGTTTTGTAAAGGAGTTGCCTTAGGTGTAAGAGAAACAATTACAGGAAAATCTAATAACTTTTCAAATTATCTCTTTTGGTTACTTTTTACAACTTCTGTTTGTTGTATTGTGATACAAATGATTTATTTAAACAAATCATTAGATATTTTTAATACGAATATTGTTACTCCTGTTTACTATGTAATGTTTACCATACTTGTTATAATTGCATCAGGTATTCTTTTTAGAGAATGGGATAATATGAAACCTGCTGATATTTTAGGATGTATATGTGGTTTCATAGCAGTCATAAGTGCAGTATTTATGTTAAATGCATCCAAAGAAGTTCAAATTTCTCTTAAAGACCTAAAACTAAATGTAAGGCTAAGAAAAAATGTACAAAATCATTCTTCTATATATAAATGTTAGAGAAGCAATATCTAGGAGGCCTTGTCAATATGCATAATTTATTGTAAATTTAAACTTTAATTAAAAATCAATAGGAACCAAAGTACATTGTTTTGAACCTAGTCTTAAATTTTTTTAAATATTGTCTAATTTTTGGTACATTTTTTTAACATGTTAAACAATGTTGAAAATTAGGTACATATTTCTGTATAGGTCACGGGACTCACCGGTCAGCCTCCCTTTGCCAAACCATTTAAGTCGACGTTCTCACAAGCCAAGTATTGTAACTATAGCATGTACTGTTGTCTAACCGTACGGCATGGTTTTTCAAATCCGTTAGAAATTTGTAGTTTTTTTAAGACTTGTGTTGACAATACTAGGGTTCGTCTTACAGATTATTATTAAATTCAATAAATCCAGAAAAACATTATATATTATTAAAAACATTATATACTATTTAAAATACAGGAACATAATTAACTTTTTTTCTCCAAACAAATACATTGCTTACTAACAAACAAACTTAAATCATACTTAAACTTCGTTATACTTTAGTTTATTACCGAAATATAGGTTTTTTTTTGTAGAAAGTAAACGTGTACCTACAATATGGAAGAGGATTTCATAGTCTTTCGTCATGATAAAATAATTTACACAGAAAATCAGTATGCACTAGAACATAACTATAAATATAAGTATTATAGCGCACTATAACAATCAGTGCTATTAGAACTGCCTGGGAATGCTTAATATGTTGTAAAGGGGTATGTAGACAAAAGAGGCCCCTTTAAGAGGAGTAGTATGTAGTCAAAAGAAAGTTGTGTAAAACGGCTGTTGAGATTCAAACATAGACTGCCTGTCGGCATACTGGTTTATTTGACAGCCACTCCGTTATCTCCTGCGTTATGTGTTCATACCCACACAAGACAACTTTAGGTGATTCACAAATTATTTTGAGTCTGCATTTTCTTTGTGTCCGTTTGTAATGTGTAAAATCCCCTGTAATCAGATATATGCCTAATACGGGAGTTTTGAAATAAATATAAGTAAAAAAAAAAATACTTTGCCGCCTCGAAAACTATTTTACGCAATTTTTAGCCATGGCGACAGTACAATACGATGTGACCTATATAGTCAATTTTAAAAACTAGAAAATTCCTTAGTTAGGAATTAAATATTATGTAAGGAAAATAAACATAACACATGTTTTTATACTGTATTATTTAATATGAAAATAAATAGGTACATTATGTAAATTCGACTTTTTTTGTGAACATTGTTGTAACGTTTATTTTATCAACCTTTTTCTCCAAGAATACAATCCTATTTACTAGGTAAAAAATAATCTAGATAATACAGATCGATCTAAGAAACTACATATTGCGATACAACACGCATTATGGGTTTCCAATTTGAACTGGACTGTCCAATGATATTATCTACTATGTCCAACTTCCAAGTAGGTGATAGTTGGCGTAATAGGTAACTGCCCCATTGGTCTAGTGGATAGCGTAAGTGACTGCTAATCATGAGGCCTCATGATTAACAGTCAGGTTCAAATCCTGGGCCACAGTGTTTTTGGGTTTTTCTTAGGAAATTCCTAGTTTGGTAGTATGACGTTGATTCACGCCCGTGTCTCGGAGAGCGCGTAAAGCCGTCGGTCCAGGTTGTCATAAACATATATCGCAATCGTTATTGGGAAGTCAGTGCCCTATAATTTACTGACAACTATATAGGATACTTCTAAATTTAATTTGTGTTCTCTATTTACCTCTGCCATTTGGGGCTTTACTTACAAAATATACATATAAGGTGAATTAAATTTAGGGAGACTAAGGACTCTAAGGAGAGGCCGGTACAGCAGTGGCCTATTAAAGGCTGTTGATTACGATGGCAGATTACAATAACCTTGTTTATTTAATATTCCGACCAACTAATTTATTACTCAAATCAATGACAATCTCGTTTTAAAATGTTATAATATTCATATAATATATTAAATTCTCGTGTTGGTTACTATACTCCTCCAAAATGGCTGGACCGATTTGTATGAAATTTTGTGTGCATATCTGGTAGGTAGGTCTAAGAATCGCCCAACACAAATTTTTCATAGCCGCAGACATCAGATAGTATAAATACTTCTCTTTTTATGACAACAAATTTCATTCAAAATTGTATCTTGTCAGTGATACAGATTTCATAAGTATATAATAAGAAAGTTCAAAAACAGTTGGTCACTGTAATTTTAATAATAATAACAATGAAATTTCTATAAAATACCAGGCATACCAGATGGATGTTAAACAAGGCCTTCTACACGGTCGGAACCAACCGCCGACCTACCAACCACTCGCGTCGGCCAACAGCGTTCTAGACGGTTTGGCCCTATCGCGAGGGATGCGCTCACGACCAAGGCCGTTGACATCAACCAATCATCGCTTGGGTCAACCCATTTCTACACTATCTATTTTTATATCAACCCGACCAAGGACAGGATGGTTGGTGGTTGATTCCGACCCTGTAGTAGGCCTTTAAATGTATTAATAATTATTTGTGACTAGGAGTATTGGTAAAAAATGTTTGTCTATCTCTTAAATTAATATATGAAATCCAAGTGAGATTTAAAAATATATTCAAGTCTTATCAAATTAGTTTAAGCATTCTTATCCATTATTTATTATAAATATAAAATGCTTTTGCTTCTCACTTAATGCCATTTTTTTTCTCCAATATATTTTTTTATAACTTTATATTTCAATTTACAATACTACTCTACCCTTAAAATATTGTATTAACAGATCTTTTTGTTACTTTTACACAATGCTCTGTCAATTTAATATGCAATTCAACATTAATTAATTTCTCTCATAATATCTTCAATTAAATCAAAGAGCAAAAATACAATAAAATGACATGGTCAACACACTGCATCAGTATATAAGCATACATTAAATTCTATAAATATGTTACCAAAATATAATCCTAAGGCTTTAGGAATGTATGCAATAATTTATACAAAACTTGTAAGTGTCACAAGTAGACTGTTACAGAATGGTAGATAAATGTTCTACAAATTGGGCATGTGCGCTGATATCCATATAAGCGTCTACAACATTCTGCACACAGGCAAACATGCCGACATGGGAGAGTCAGAACACATTTTTGCTGCTCTTGACATATGACACATAGAGCATCAGCAGCATTAGCAACCTCATCTTCTTCATGAGAACTCAAATTGACTTCTCTGGCCATTACATCTTCGCCACTAACAATCCGAGGTATAATTGCAATTTCAGGGTTAGAAAAGTAATTGAAAATAACATAATAGAGATACAAAATATTTCGCACAAGAGACCAATACAACAGAGTGAATTGAATTGATATTGTTTCTCTGAAATGTATACATAAACGCACAATCACTATAGCACTTGTAATTCCCATTAAAGACTGTAAAGGCACTTCAGTTAAATAATTTGTAAATTTTAATAATGACATATAACCATCTATCACATTGTTAAGTACTACAGTTCCGATTGACTTAAATGCTGCCCTCAGGAGCTGTGGAAGATGTATTGGTATAAATGTGATAATAAGCCACATAGTATCTCCTCCAAAAATTATAGTACTTTTGAATACAGCTAATATATCATCACACATCATAAGCATTGCTTTAATAATCCAGGTCACAGCACTTAGACCACTGCAAACTTTGATATATGCTGTATGATAGACATCAGAAATTCCATTGTACACCTGATCTAACTGACTCTGAATTGTGTCAAAAAGTCCGTACATAGATGCCGGTATATCTTCGCTAAAGATCGTTACATTATCTTCGTATACTATTTGAAAAAAGTAAGCAACGGTTTGAAGTATGTTGAATAAAACAGACGAGATCCAAGTCACTATAGAAACAATTAATTGGCCCGTAAAAGATGCCAATAATAAAATATTTTGAAGAGTCGTGGCAAATATATTAATAACATTGGCCACAAGTGAAATGATCATTGTGTTTTCATTATTGTGTCAATCCTCTTGAAGTAACTCTGATTCTCAGAACTTTATAAAGATTGCACTGCAATGACATTATTTAACTTCTCTATAGAATTAAAAACAATTATGAGACATATATTTTCAAGACAAAAAACTGATTTTTAATTTTTAAATCACAAAACAGCTGATAATGATTATTGTCATCAATGTCATATCATCTCATGTCATCTGTCAAACGGTTTTACTTCTACTGGGGCTGCAGTCTCGACATAGATATCATAACGATCGTAAACTAACGATCGATAAATGTTAACGAATATTTTCGCTTGCCGTAACGATCTTAATCCCAAGGGCAAGTCTCTACTCATAAATTAACGTGCAAAATCGTAAACAAGGATGTCGCTAAGTTAACGAAAATCCCTATCTATAGTCTGAAATTTTGGAAGCAAAATGGTGCCATGTACAATATCTTCCTAAATTCTAGGGAAGTAATTTAATGTTTCTATTAATTATATTTATTGAAATTGACATTAATAATTATTAAAAATATAAATTTTAAGTTAAATAATGGTCTAAATAGTTTTAACACTGAAATACTTTTTATGTATAGTTTTAAATTCAAAATACATTTAAATTGTCATTTTTTAATAGGACATAAATATTTATACCCTTGCAACATGGCATCATTATTGATAAGTCAACTAAAACTTCAAAAGCTTTGTGTTGAGTGATAAGTGTATTTTTTATTATTATTATATTACGCATCGCATACAATGGAGAGGGAAAGTGACTTACAAGAGCAGTCACAAGCCACGCCGTCACCATTACCGTCGGTTAATACGAGCAAGTAAGTGTTGTTTTGTTATAGTCGAATGAAAATGATTACTTAATATAGATAAAGTTAAGTATGCGCATCAAAGCGTTCAATGATATTTTTTTGATGTTTTATATCTATTTTGTAGGCGCAAACGTACTTCACGTGCTACCAGCAATCAAATAGACGCGTTGCTGGCAAAGTTGGAAGCGCAACCTTTTTTAGCCACCAAAAGATTTACGGGTCTTCAAGGCAGAGAAGTCTATGAGACGGCTTGGAAGGAGGTTGCTGCTGAGCTGAACCTAATTATTAACGGCTCCATCAAAAATTCGGACCAGTGGATTACGGTATTTATAATATATAAATGTGTTAGTGTGTTGGTTATCAGACTAATTTATGTATATAATATTATTATACCCAATTGAACAATTTTAATTTCAGGTTTGGCGAGACTTAAAGAGCAGAGCTTGCGCAAAAGCAGCTAAATTAAACAAAGAGAGGGGCCAAACCGGCAACCGAGCACTATCTTCTCTTCCTTTGACAGAGGTGGAGAGAAGGATAGTATCGCTTGTTGGTGTCCAATACACACTTGGCACGAATTGCCCTGATTCAATGCCTGACGATGTTGTAAGTTATAAATATTAAATTTTGCTTAGTTTTATAGTGCCATGAAATTAGGTGCTAAATTATACTTAAATTTAGGTTTGAATAAATTACAATTACTTACTTAAAAAAATTAAATATGTAATTTTTTTTGCAGATAGTAGAAGGGCAATATGATTTTGTAGTAGAAGATAATAATCTTGTAATTACTAGTAAGTTTAACAAACATCTTTCTTTCTGTTCATTATATAATTACCAAGTTTAATGGCCTACATACCACAAATAATTTTATTGTGCAGATGATCAGATTGAAACTATGCCACTTCAACATCAAATTCCAGCGGATAGGAGAGTTGTTGATATACCCGACCCACCATCACCCCGTACAGGTAAGATGATAGCATAATTGTTTCTCAGTAAGAAAGCCCTTCTGGAAGCACTCTAAATTTTGTTGTATGAAGATGCAGAGAAATTACTAATATTGTAAAAGTGAATATATGTAACTATATTTTATCTACATTAGTTAATAATTATTTATATTAACCTCTTACTTGCCGAGTGTCATCATTACATAGACAATAGGTGTTAGAGTGCGGCCGGTGAAAGGTTAAGACATTGTTTACCTTTACAACAACTACCCTATAGATTAATCTATAATTTTTAACTGTTTTTGTAATTATTTTAGTATTTATGTCCACTCTTCTCGCCTGAAACACAGGATTAACTAGTTCAGGCACAGTGTTAGATAGATTATAAGCAAGACTGTTTTTTTTATTTTATACTACAGCACTAATTGCAGAAACACACTTATAAATTTATATTTAATCACTAAAATATTTGTTTTAGAAACTAATACAAATGAGGTGAATGAAAATCTGGTTCGGACTAGAAGAAACAGAAGTGAGTTAAAACTTCAAGCAATATTACACTATTTAAATAGTTACACAAAATACATTAAATTCTAATATAACTTAATGTGCTCAATGGACAATTATTTTACAATTAACAGATCTCAATCCCCGTCAAAGTGTTGCTGAGCAGCATAATGCAGCTAGAGCTGATTTTCTTGCGGTTGCTCAGTCAAATGCTGAATCAATGAAGGTATGTCAGATCTAATTATATTTTTTTCTTTGAAGTATGTCCAAATATGTACAAAATGTAAAATTTTACCTTAAATAGCAATTATCACTATCATTTGTGGCAAAATTGGTCTTTTTTTACACTACAACTACAAAGGGAACGAACAAGCAGATGGACCACCTGATGGTAAGTGGTGCTCCCCCGAAGACATTGGATTGTCTTTTGTGCCAGTAATTGCTATAGCTCTCTTATCCTTCAAACTAAACACAACAATACTGAATACTGCTTCTTCGCGGCAGAAATAGATAAGATAGAAAGACTGAAGGGTACTATAACAAAGTTATACATATTTTTGCAGATGCTGGCTGCTGCAAGTTTACAGCAAGCAGAGGCAGCTAAAGTGCAGGCTCAGGCAACTATGCTGTTTGCAGAGGCTGCGAATAAACTTGCAGATGCACTTTTAATTTTAGCAAATAAAAATACTTAATTAGATTTACAAGACTTTTTATTGAGTAGACAAATTTTTCCCTAATTCAAAAATCCTTTAAAGATTTATAAATAAATATAATATTAAGAAAAACTATTGTTTATAAGTCGTCTACGAATGCGTTCTGCTACTGCTCGTCCAGCAGAACCAGCAATTCCTGTAACAAAAACATTTCCCTGTAATTATATCCAAATAATAAAATTTATTCCTTTTTTTAGTACCTTTTAGTATGAAACACTACCTATTTCTATGTCTCCATAATCATTATTAATATTGGCATCTTCTAGTAGTTCTGGCTCACTTAAATTATATTTAATTCGCATATTGTGTAGCACTGCACATGCATTCACAATCTGACCAGCAATGGATGGCTCGTACATTAATTGTCTTTGTCTGGACAAACATCTGAAAGTGCTTTTTAGTACACCGAAGCATCGTTCTACTACATTTCTAGCAGAACATAGTGCTTCAGTGTATCTATGCTCCGGTGTTCCAGCTGGTTGATTTTTTATTGGAGTCATTAACCATGGCTCCAAAGGATAACCGTCATCACCTAAAAGATATTTTAAATATAATATTACTAGCTTTCTGGGCATGAAAATTACACTATATTATCCTTAGCTATATTTTATCCAAATATTTACCAAGATCTGTGTGCCATGTTTCATCTAAATTGGCTAAATATTTTTGGCAAAGCTAACTTTTATTAAATTATATCCCCGGAACCTTTTATCGAGATCAAAAGTATCCCTTGTGTTTTTTTAAATAGTAATAGTAACTGTGTGCAAAGTTTTATCTAAATCTGCTCAACAATTTTGCTGCAGCAATATATATTAAAAGTATTAATTGTACCATTTCCAAGATATAATTAATCTACCTACGTGCAAGTTTCATTTAAATCTGTCTAGTCTTTCAGTGTGAATAAGCAACAAGCATTTTGTACTCTTGTTGCTTAGTAAGTTAACGAGTGTTTAAAAAACAAATAACTGAAATTTACCTAGTAACCAAGAATGTCTGTCACCATTGTCAAAGTGTCTCTTCATAGTGGAGCGCACCGGCGAGTTTGCCCATATGTGAGCATCATGTCTAGCTCCTGGCCATCGGGCGTTAATATTTAAAATTAATAAATCTGGATCACAAACCTAGAATATTTTAAAAAATTAACTTTTAAAATAATTTATAAATAAATTTCTCCAAATTTTTCAACTTACCGCCTGTACATTTATTGAATGGCCTTCATGATGACCACTTACATATGCTTCTTCATGCACCCTAGGTGCTATAATTTGGACATGGGTGCAGTCAATAGCTCCAATCGTATTAGGGAATGATTTCCGTGTGTTGCAAAACTTTTGTTTAGCAATTCGCCTCTCATTCTCTGTTGTGGGAAATCTTATATGTTTCCTCAGCAATTTTGAGTTTATAGCCATAGTCACTTGGCGAATAACACGGCTCACTGATTTTTGGCTCATGCTGCAACCCCACTGCAGCCCAATGGGCAACTGATAGCATCCAGTGGCATAAAAACGGAGAGCTGTTAGTAGCTGCAAATAAAAAATTAAAATAAGTTTTAAAGTTTGCTAAAACAGGGGATCCGGTGCAACAATTATACTATATATGTAGGTACTCGTATAAATAACCACTCACTTGGGATTCCACAGAAAGTCCGTAAGGGCGTCGCCTTTGAAGAGACGGCCGTAATTCCAGTAAGAGCTCGGAAAATAGCTCTTTAGAGACTCTGTAAAGCCTAAGGAACTCGTCTTCTTCTAAATCGTACGCATTTTGAGCATTTCGACGGTTCCTTGCTCTTAGACGTCGCCTAACCATTTCGCGTCGGTGTTCGAGCACAAACAAGTCATAAGCTAAATAAACCTCCGCCATTATGTACAATTAATATTATTAAATTAGTGCACTAGACTTGCAAAAGAAATTATAACAATCTAATAAATATGTATCTTCATACAATTAGAATTTTTATAATATTTCATACTTAACGATCCTTTACGAATACTTATGAAGTTATCGGGCAGTCAAAATGCCTCGCTAAGCGATTTGCGATTGTCGTTAAATTGACAGCTGAATTCGATACGATACCGATGAAAATCGATAGTTGCAACGGTAGAGACTACCAAAAATCGTTAAAAAGTTATCGATATGACTTAGCTACCGAATTCGCATCTTTAACGATCGCTATCTATGTCGAGACTGCAGCCCCTGGTCGAGGCTCGAGGACTCGAGGTCCGCTTAGGAAAAGAGTGGATAGGACCCATAAAGTTTAGTGATGTAACGTTATTGAATCAGTTTATTAATCAACCAGCCCTCTAGCTAAACTGCAAAAGTATTTCGCACTACTCGTGTTTCAACTACTATTCTCGTGTTTCATCAGTTAATGTCACGTGATCAAAATAAAATATCCAATGAAACAAGAGAATAGAAAACAAAAACGGCTGGGAGGCAGGATTGCAAAATCGGTATAGGTAGTAAATTTGTTATGGTCACAATTTCAGTCTAAGATTGGCTACGTCACGTACTAGGCCAATCTTAGACTGAAATATCAGGCCACGCATAAATATCATATCTTAAGTGAGTTCATTTTACAAGTTAAACCTCTATTACTCCTGAAATAATAATGTTATCTAGAGTGCTACAGTTTTCTTTTATAATTTTATCAGTTTTATTTTGAGCCAGCCGTTTAACATTAAGAGGTGGGGGGAGCTGTTTTTACAAAAAATATGCTTTAAATATAGAAATAATTTATCCACAGTGTAATTATGACTGTGTTTATATTATATACTTTTAGGAGCATGCTTACTTCCATAAACAAAATCCGGTTTTTTCACGCAGCTGTCAAAAGCAAATCATCAAATTAACAAGGACAAGGATAAGGATTATGGAACAGAGTCAGACGACGTTCCTGGCATTAGCAATCTGATCAGATTATCAGTCAATATGGAATACAGTGTCAGAGGTGCGGCAAATATATTGCTTACATTTTTTTATTCTCTAAATCATTTAAAAAGCTTAGCTTGAATGTTTCAAACGTTTTGTCATATTTCTCTTTTGAGTGTTTATTATCAAAGCCAATGTTAGCAAACCCATTGTTTTGTTTTTAGGGAGATTGTTTACAAAGACGTGAGCTACTTATTTATTATTTATTTACATCTGCTAAAATCACTGTAAGCACTACTTGAAATGTAATGGGGTGTTTACAAAGTAAAAGAGAAACTTCAGATCTGCATCCTAATGTTTTTCGAGTCGTAAACATCGATGAAAATAGTGACTATTTAAGTTCTGGTCAATTGGAGATTACAGAAAATGATTTAATACTGTACCGTGAAGGCAGAGATGCAACTATATGGCCATTACATTCATTAAGACGTTATGGATTCGAGAATGGCATATTCAGCTTTGAATCAGGTATGATACTTCTTTTTATGACAGTTTGTAAACACAATATACCTAGTCATCTCACCCTGTACAGTACAGGCTTTGTATTTAAGCTTGTCAGACAACCAAAAAAGTACTGAATTATCGCACCTTTTTTTGCAGCCAAATATCTCTACAATCGTTAAATGCTTGATATTTTACCAAAATTTATCTGTTATGTAGGTATCTATTAAGTATTCGAAGTTTATCAAATCAACGACAACAAGTAATGGTTGTTGTTGTTGATAATTATTTTATTTTAAATAAATTAGTTACATTAATGTATTGTTTTCTAAGTTTACTAAACACTATGGTGCCTCATGGGGTGACAAATGTAGTTTTGGTTGTTAGGTAGGCCGAGTGGGACAGTCACGACGGGTTCGGGTCCGAAAACACAATGGAGGTTACAATGTGTTCTAAATGCGTTGTGACATTCCAATATAAGTTCCGAAGTGACATGGCTTTTGTTGAGGGACTTAAAAGACTTGACAGTTCTGTTTTTGTGGGTTTGACTGTTAGTTTATGCTCTTTGCACCAGTTCTCTACAATTTTCGGCTTCAAGGCTTGAGGCATGAGGTTACACAGTGTGTTTTCGTGAGTGCCTTTTATTATTATGGTTATTTCGTCGCATATCTTACAGTGAAGTAGCCTTTGTCATTTAAACTATTTAGGATCTGTTAGATTCTGTTCACTGGTACATTACGATCTGGACATATTACATCAAATAAAAAGAAATTGAACATCTAATGCATTGAGCTAACTCACCAAATTTAAAAAGTTATTAAATTGTACAGTCTAGCATATCATAGATAAATGTGTTTGTTAAGATAAGGCCTTATGGGACTGACATACCCTATTAGGGTAAAAGTCCCTTAAAAAAAAAAGAGAAAATAAAATATGTGGATCCCAAAAATAATATTTGGTCCGACCCGGGTTTCGAACCCTAGACCTATTATACAGCAGCTGCATACGCTATACTCTGTCCATTCATTCCTTTATTATCTTTTTGACAGTTCAACAAATTTCGAAATTAGTGACGCCCTCACATGTCACCGTTTCGATTTGAAATCAAAATCAATCGATATAATATTATTTAAGTCAACACATTTTAAGTACATACATTTAAGTCAGTGGTCCAAAAATAAATAAATTAATGCATAGAGTAATGGTTCTTTATTCTAAGTTTGAACTTAAATTCTACAATTTCCACTTAATTCCTTGCAAATAATCAATCTTGAAGTCATACTATTTTAATTTCCTGTTTATTTTATTAAATTTACAGAAACAATATTTACATGAAGTCAAAATTATTTTGATCATATTAATATGATAGATTATTTTAATCGTTTAATCGATTTATCGTATTTCAAGAACTGTTTTATAGTTTTTGTTTTTAGCTATGCAAGCCACTTCCCTAACCGTCTATAAAGTACGATATTACTGTAGTACATTATTACGAAAATAATACCGGTAATTTATAGGCGTGACCTGTCAAAAAGACAATAAACTAATGGGCAAAGTATAATAGCTAGACCAAGTTGTTACCAAGTTGTTACCAACAGTTGTTTAGTAAGCTTACAAAACAATGCATTAGTCTGTTCAATTTTATAACTTGTTTATCTCTTTTCAGTTCATTACTTTAAATTAGGCCAGTTATTCGTTTCTATAACAATTATTTTATTTCTGACTTTTTAGTTTTAAAAACCTACAAGTTCTATTTTGAATATTAATTTGTAGAGTTCAAATATTGTAGTCGTCCCAATATTTTGTACGCTTTTTGTTAAAACAGAAATGTAAAAGAATGTATATATATTTGAAATGGTCACTTTAAGATATTTCATTTGTTACGGATTGTGGATGCCATTTTTTAAATTTACATAGCTTAGGTCACTACCACAGTTCTAATTCAACAACACCTTAAATGTCAAAATTCGTCCAGCCGTTTGGACTGTAGATCGTGCCAAAAATGGACATAATTACGTACCTACATACTTACATATATACTTGTAAACCGTCGGAGGGTGAGAGCCTGGAGATCCGTTATACAGGTCTAGAACCTAGTGCAGACTCCAGCTCTCATAAAGGTTTCAAGTTATGTTGCGATTCTGTATTGCTTTAAGACCATGTACCTTTTGAGAGAAAATAAATAAGATTTGATTTGATACTCTCAAGAAACATTACCCTCCTTCTGACGCAGTCGGTCAAAAAGTGCACAGAGCGATGCTCTCGGCGGAACAGACAAGCGCACAGTACAGTCCACAGAGTATACAGTTTAATCTCGTTTGTCGAATTTACACTTCAACACCTACAGCATGTGTTGAGTAATAAGTGCTAAGTAGTCAGTAGAAGAAGTTGCTGTTCTAAAAAGGTACTTCAAAGTAGTAGTTTCATACTGAGCACGAATGGGCGAGCTCGACCAATGCGGTACACTAGCATAGAAGTCTAACTTAAAAATTACAGAATTCGTGCAGTTGTATTTGGTTGTTGAATGAAAGAAGGATATCACTAGGCCGTCATAGTGTGGGTCACCATCCTGCAATGTGTGCACCCACTATGAGGATGGTTACCAACTCTCTTGAATACGACTGCCTTGTTGGTCTAGTGGTTAGCGTATGCGGCTGCTGATCAAGAGGTCTCGGGTTCGATTCCCGGGTTGGACCAAATATTTGTGTTATCTACAAATATTTGTTTCGGAGTCTGGGTATTTTCTATGTATAATATGTATATATGTATTTAGAAAAAAAAAGTATGTTTATGTATTTATATCAGTTGTTTAGTTCCCATAATACAGGCTCTGCTTAGTTTGGGACTAGATGATGTTGTGTGTTAGATGTCCGAAAAAAAATACTACATTAATTGTGAGTAACGCCGTTGAGAGAAACTAGTCGAAAAAAATTCCAAAGTTACTTCTTAGGTTGATTACCTAAGAAGTAACTTTGGCAATATTTTTGTCTGTCTGTCAGTGAAAGTCCCGTCAAATTGGATTAGCCGTTCCAGAGAGTAAACCGGACCAAACAGAAACAGAAACTTTAAGAATTGTTTTGGTTTTATGTTAATAACGTACACATACTTTTTACTGGCCGTAAAATAGGATCTCGACACGAATCACGATAGACACAAGTTAACTCGCCACTGCACTTGTTGAAGTGTAAATCGGGATTTTATTACTGGCAAGCTATTAGTAAAGCGTCTCATCTTCAACTATATTTGATCTGAATTTATACAGGACTGAGAAGCAGATTAAAAACACCTAATATTTGCCGCTCAAGATTTGATACAAAATTTCGCTAAAAACGAACTCTTTAAACTCATAATGGCCCACTGCTAGTCTCGGCTCTTCTCTCAGGAGACGGTCTGCATACGTTTATACGCTGGCAGAGTGTAGGTTGAGGTCTGGCAAGACACGTGGCTACGTAATCTGGGATGCTTGCATGCTTCCAAGCCACCAGAAGACCTCCCAACAAAGCTTCACGACTGTTATGATAACAACAGGGACGGACTGCTTAGCGTGACCTCCACTTTTAAAAGTACAACAAAAACCGCAGGTCAGGTTAGGGGCCAGCTAGTGTAATACATATATAAACATACAAATATTATAATATATAAAAATAATTATGTTACAGGCAGAAGATGTGAAACTGGAGAAGGTATATATGCATTTAAATGTAGAAGAGCATCACTCCTATTCCGAACATTACAACACCAAATTCAAATAAGGAATGCTTCCACTTTAAATTCCATTTCAAGACTAACTCCAACACCACAGAGCAGGCAAACGTTACAGGCCAGCGTAGTTCATCGATCTTCAATAGACAACGGCCAACCTATTAATATGAGGTCAGTAAATAATAGTAATCTCTCAAATATAACATCCGATGCAGTGGTTCCAAGGAATGCAACTCAGTCGCTGAGGTCACCATCTAGTGCGGACATATTGGAGGTAATGCCTTTGTACCCCAGACCTCAAAATTCCACGACTCAGGTCACCAATGTTTATCAACTGCGACATATTAAAAGAGAACATAACAATAATCACAGTGACTTGCCAGTAGACAACCGTCACGTCTACTCCAATGATTTGATAAGGGATCTCACTATACTGCGAAATACATTGCGTCAAGAGGCTGCCTTGAATACTATGAGAGATATAGAAGATGATACACGATTCCTTGAAAGTAGATATATAAATGATAATATATCAAAAAACCAGGTAAGTTCCAACCCTCTTTCGCCCTCACGCAGCACAGCTAGTGAACATTATGCACAACTGAGTTTGGAACAGCAGCAGTTAGAACTGCAGCAGCTAGAACAGCAGCAGCTAGAACGGCAGCAACAATTACAAAATTTGGTTCAAGAACAGCTCCAACCAATTCAGCAAAATCAACAATTACATCAAAAAGAATCGCCACTTCCCCAACAAGAACCACCGCTACAGCAACCACTACCACAACTTCAAAAGGACTGTGC
Source organism: Phragmatobia fuliginosa (assembly GCA_932526445.1). NCBI lineage: Eukaryota > Metazoa > Arthropoda > Insecta > Lepidoptera > Erebidae > Phragmatobia > Phragmatobia fuliginosa. The sequence goes on along the minus strand of OW052064.1, from coordinate 3,297,180 downwards.
TAGATTATACATGAATATCGTAGCGAGTGACGCCAGTGTACCAGAAATCACTACCACAGACCCTGTACCAACTACTCCTTTAGCGATAAAACCAATTGAATACTGCAATTTAACTGTAGCCAATAAGGTAGAGGTGATAAATAGTTATGCTAATTTATCACTAGGCGAACTGGGGGATAGTGTGAAGCATGCTAAACACGTATTAGGTTTCTCTTCATCCGAATACAAGCAGACACTTTCTGAAATTGACACTGTTGTTCCCATTTCACCGGTGGAGGAAATTGAAGTTAATTATGCGATCTTAGACATAGATTCAAATAAAGAAACTATGAAGACATCAAGAGATTTAACAGGTTCAGAAAATACTAATACCAATAAAAGGGGTGCCACTCACTCTCGTGGGCGACTTGCATCACAAGTCAGCACGGAAAAACCGGCTTCGGGTTTGACACCTGCTGCCGCGATCGGTTATACAACTATAGATTTCGATAAAACAGTTGCTTTAACGTCCGTAGCTGCTGGCGAGGAAGTGAATGTGGGTGTAGAAGGTTGTCGCAAAACGCGACACAATTCAGGTAACATCATATGTGGCACCGGAAGCCTTGTTCATAATGACAAAAAATAAAACTAAAATCTAAGTATTTAATGTTAGAAACTATTTTCAATGTTAACGCATAATGAGTATTTTATTGAGTACAAATGCTATATTGTATCCAAAGTTTAAGTGACAACAGACCTCAAAAGAGGTTGGAAAACAAAATTACATCGTCTTGATGGTGAAGTGACCTGAATGTACTAGCACTATTTGAATGTATGTGAATTGTAAAATCACTGTAATCTTTTACTGTTTGTTTTGATGTTACTAATGAGAAATTGATTTTGAAGTACATACTTCATTAGTGCAGTGCAATTGCGTCTCAGTTCAGTTTACTTCCTCGTCGATAACCTATGTTTAAATAAGTTTATTTGATGATTAGTGTTTATCATAATGTCTATTTTATAACTAAATTAATAAACTTATATTATACGAGTACATAAGAATGATGGATGGACAGGATCCTAATTAAATCACTTGGCCATGGTTCATTAATTCCATTTCAAGTGCTATAGTTTAAAAATTGCCTAATATAGGTTTCTAATGAGAGTAAGACTTAAAAGAACATAGACCAATGACAAATTTTGTAGCATAAACTAAAACAACAACATTGTGCATGTTTGTAACGCGTTTGTAGTTCCTTATCTAATTACATGTTATCATTGCATAATATTGCCAAAGTAGCGTTAATTAGCATCAAATAAGAACAATAGTACTCTGAATTTAGGGTTCTTTGTAGACCCGTGTACCGTGTGGTGACGCATTGAAAATACGGATTGTCACAGTTGAAAGAAATCATACCTATACTCTATACAATTCAGAGTGGTAAAGTAAGCTAAATTTCATTTCTAAGAAGAAGCCTATGTTCAGTTATAGGCTGTAGATGTGTGGAGCTCTGTGATACTCTCATGTATCCTCTCCACTGCCCACACCCTCGCTTCAGGTCGAATTTTGTATTTCTTCTTTAGGTTCAATGTAAAAAGTTCGTTTAAAAGATGACTGTGCTTTTAATTAAGTTTGTTTTTGCGTCCATGTTTTAAAAGGTAAATATAAAACTGCAATTAAAATATTATTAAAGTTGCAGTATACAAAGTCCAAAGTTTTCTTTGAGTAATTATTAATGTAAATATGTAGAGGCTGTGTCTTTAATGTGCGTGGAGTTAGTTTTGCTAAGAAAGATAACGATATGACCAAATCATACACCAAATAGAACTCCATTATTTGAATTATGTAATTTTGTTTTAGTCTAGCAGGTATTACATTAACCAAAAAATTAAATTAAATTTTTCATCACTAATTTGTTGTGATATATTTTTAATTATAAAGAGAAAATGTTTACATTGGATTAAATAGCACGATCCCAAAAAAAAATAAACTGCGAAATTATACTGTAGGTGAATTTATAAATAATTTGTACCAGGTCTGTATTAAAACACTAAAAATTCTTCAGAATTCAATTAGTGGCTTTAGTATCTTAATCATTTGTAGTTTTGTATCTTTAGCGAATACGAAACGCTATTCAAACGTGTTAGGTGCTTTAAAGAATATAATTAAATTTTAGTTAAACATCATTTTGAAACCTAAAACTATTACTTGTCTAGACGGCCAAAGTACAAACCTGCTTAGTTTGGGTCCGAAATATGAGTTATTATACCTAATTATTATTATTATTACTATACCAATTACAATAAGTGCTACAATTACTGCATAAATGTGTGCAATAGAGGCTAAACACCATGATTGTGTCAAATCTCAGATTAGAAAAAACCGCCAGATGTAGCGTACAGAAAACGAAAGTGTAGCTACCAAAGCTAATATGATTTAAAAAGCAAATACGAGGTCGCGGCAGTATTTGACAGTGCGCCATATGGTATTGTCAATTCAATAGTGAACTTCATTTCTATATTAATTTTCTTAAATACATATATGAATAATTTGTGGATGATTATATAAATTATTGTCGTGTCTTGGTGTACTTTATGTCTGTAACTTGTAGTTCACATCATTTTGAATAGTGCAGAACGATCGATTTTACCATCAATTAAACTTCACATCTTTATGGAAGTAATAATAATAAAACGACAACCGAAACTTGTTCTGCAGGAACTTACCATAAGACTGCAGGATTTTAGAACTAACATAATAAACTAGTAGATAATGTAAAGTAATCAATTTAAATTTATGCTGTTGGTATTACGGACAAAATAAAATAAAAGTCATTCATTTTGTAGGTTGCCGACACTTGTTATTTTACGCGACGAATGTAATTAAAGGGTAATCATCAACAAAGTTAATTTAGTGAAGTTATTAATAGAATTCTATTTAATGTTACTAGCACTATATAGCCAATAAAGCCACTATATAGAAAAATCACTATAAAACTTACTTAGAAATGTTTATTTGTATTGTATGTAACAGTAACTGAAATATAATTATTACATTATTTAATTATATCTTTAATGTAGAATACCCAATTTTTTTCCAAATCTTACAGCAACAAAAAACGTGGCCTTTTTTTGCTTCTGGTATCATAACATGTACAAAAATGCACGTATCCATACAGTGCCGCTGCTAACTGTCTCGAACAGTTAAATAACTAACATATTTTTCAGTTTTTTCGTTATATCTGGGTTTTATTTCGTAATCTGAGTGTAAAATGTTAGTTAACATACTTTTAGAATGTTATACCTAATACTAAAAAGGACTAAACCAAAGATTTTATTATTAGACAAAGAGGTCGTAAAGGTCATATAGGTCAATAAGGAATATTTTCTGTATTTTGAAAGATAAAAAAGTTTTTTTGTTTTTAAATCTTATTCCGTATATAACATCAACCTTTTATTTGTTGAATTATCGATTGTACATATTGTTTACTACAGTTTAGCACATTTGTAGTAATATTGTATATGCCCTAATTAAATTATTTAACCGAATTATCATTCAGGGAAAGACCTACTTAAATTCTCTAAATGGGTGAAGCATGGGGACTATATGGTGCTCCATCTGATGATGTTACTGTACAGTAATGCAATTATTTCTTATTTCCGATATAATTATTATAACTTGTGGTCAAAATCAGCTTTCTGCACTCCTCGTACCCCGTAAAAATGTTAAGTACTGGTTCTATGTCAAAAATTATTAGATAGCCATGTTATGGCTAGGCTAGAAAGGCTATGGCTATATAAAAGGAGCGGAGTATCACTGATACTCGTATATCTGGCAAAAACAGGTGAAAAATATATTTTTTTAGAGCTTCCATTTCTCCTGCGTAAACCGTAAAGTTTCACTAAAACAATGTATAGAAGAATTTGATTGTTCTTTACATTTCCAGTAAAAGTTCGCGACAACATATTCTTTTATTTTCGGTTGGCTCACTATGACCATTTTTTCATACACACGTGACGGGGGCAATGAGTGATATTTAAAAGTAAAAAAAATGTATTTTCGTTTGTTGAATGTAATTATCATCAGTTGGAGCACCGGACCCTGTATTATAGTGCCCAAGCTTCACCCTGTGACCCTGGATGAAATCCTAGCAGTCCATCCCCGATTGCTTATATTTCTTTTTTTTTTAATTTCATTACTTTACGGGCATGGTTTCGTGACGTCCTAGTATGGTTAATTTCTAGTAACCTAATAAAAAAAATATTAAAGGAAACATACATATTGTTGACACCGAGCTGAAGATAATATTTTAATACGTTTATAAAATATATATATTGTAAATATTTGAACATACACTGTGTGTATATTGCATTGTAAATGCTGCAACGGAGTCTAGTTCTTACCAATGAAACAATACGGTATGAATGGATCCCGTGACTAATAGACAATTTTGGCAGATGTCGAACTTGATAACTTTACTTTAGATGTCAGATAGCAAAATATACATTACAAAATTGTGTAGTGGTTAAATTATTCAAAATGTGCCATTATTTTATTTTAGATTATAAGAAGGCTTTGTAAACGTATTTAGTGGTAAAGTCGACCTATACCTATCCTTTAAGAGATTGTAGTAGCCATTTTTAAAATAGATTACTTTTAGACTTTTAGGGTTCTCAATAAAAAAATCCAAAACTTTCCCACAAACATTTCTTTTACTTTATCTTAGTTTATGTTCAAATTATTTGTTTTTTTACCATTTTTGTAATGCTGATATATTTTTTTTATAATATCAACTACAAATGTTGTATAATAACAAATAACTATAATGGGCCTAATATATTGATAATATAATATTAATACAGTAAAAAGAATTATATTTGAAGGAAAAAAAGGTGTTACCAGCAATATATGACAGCTATTTAATAAATAATCCTTATAGATTAAGTAAATAATATCAGAATTCATAGACTTTGATGCATGACGAGGAGTATTAAGAATTATTAGAATAAACCTTTAGCAGGTACCTAGTTAGAATGTATTTTTTCTATGCCAGCCTACGAACTTATCAGCCCACTTATTAAATACGTAATAAAGTATTGCTAACTGAACTTTGATTTTTGTTTCTATTACTGTTGAAGGTAACGAGGTAGCAAACTAGGAATATTCTGATTTAATCGCCACTTACAACCCTAACGGTTTAGGTCAACTCAACCAATAACTGTAAAATATTATTTTGAATGTGGACTGTATTCGTTATATACTTAGTATAATAATTGATTTTTTGTAAAATCTATGTGATGATGTACAAGTTAATATATGTACATATATATAATATGTTACCGGCAATCTGTAAAATTCAGGTATTCTATACAATACCTAGGTAATGTATAGAATACCTAAAACTAAGGTAACGTATGATATATTATGAATATTATTTTCCAGTTTATACTTCACCTAGGTAATGTATACAATACCTAGGTAATGTATAGAGTACCTGTTGGTCCACCGGCAATATGTAAAATAACTAATTTGGGCCTGTATTTATCAATGTTATGTAAATAAGTAAGTAATTAGAAGGTGTTACGGCTAATCCCCGAAGGCCGAAGTGCGGCTACACCTAGTTCTATCTGGCCATAACTAGGTGTAGCCGGTAGCCGTTGGTTAAACCTAGGTGTAACACATTTGTTATAGCTAATATTAAGTGCCACTACTGAGGCGTCCATTCATAAACATAAAAATACCAACCTAACTTTTTTTTTTATTGTTGTAATGGAATAGGCGTTCCATCTCACCTGATGGAAAGTGTAACCTAACCTAAAAGCCAAATTATACCTAGTTTTAACCAAATGAAACCAGCTACAAACACCTAATATTAAAGCTTAGGTCTTATATTAAAAAGCTTAGCTCGTAGTCTTTTACAATCATTATGGGCACCGCTTTCGGTATTGTATAGAATGCCTAGGCAAAGTATAAAATGAAAAATATTTCATACCTAGGCAATAGGTATTGTATAGAATACCGTATTATACAGATTGCCGGTAACATATTTATATATCTTTATAAACGAAGCTGTAAGTAGTTCAATTATAAATTTATTTATAAACATGTAACTTGTTTTTTTATTACCCCTGTCTAAAGTTTATTTCAATGCATTTTTTTTAGTAGGGTTCGTTTTTTTTTTTTTTAGAGGTCTGTATACTGACCTCGCCACTTTTCCCCGTCCATAAGACAGGACCTTATTCATCTAGTCAACGTATATTCTTAAAATTTTAATTTGTCATTGGGTAGGTACCCGGTATTATTATTTTAATTTATTTGCAATATATAGGGTTTTCCAATAAGAGGTGTTATTTTGATATTCAAAGAAATATGCCATTTTTTGAGATAAATGATCGGAAGTTTATTTCATAGTAAAGAGGAAGGTATGCAGTTAAATAATGAAAAACAACATCAGCCATATGGCCACCACGACCACGCTTACAAGAACATATCCTTTGCATGAAAAATTTCATCGAAAAATCATTTTGACTATTATGGCCCATTTCAACCTCGGTGGCTATGTCAACAATAAAGATTGTCGCATCTGGGGCTCGGAAAACTCAAGAAATATTGTTGAGAAGCCTCTCCATTCTCAACGTGTGACTGTTTGGTGCGGTTTATGGTCCGGGGGATCATTGGACCTTACATTTTCGAAAATGAAGTTGAATCAACAGTTACTGTGAATGGATTGCGCTACTGGGAGATGATAAATGATTTTTTATGGCCGGAGTTGGATAGTATTGATCTGGACAACGTTTCCGTGCCACATAAGCAACGAAACCATTGATCTTTTACGGGGAAAAGTTTCCGGACCGTGTTATCTCTCGAAGAGGTGATCACAATTGGCCACCGAGATCTTGTAATCACAAGATCACAAAAACACTTTGCAACTTCTTCCTTTGGGGCCACGTGAAAGATAAGGTCTCTGCCAATTGTCCAGCGTCGATTCAAGACCTCAAAGATGGAATTCGTGAGGCTATCGAGGACATAGGGCAGCCACGTTGCGATTTGGTTATGAAAAATTTCATGAAAAGGATATGGTCCTGTAAGCGTGGTCGTAGTGGCCATTTGGCTGATGTTGTTTTTCATTATTAACGGCACACCTTCCTCTTTATTATGAAATAAACATCCGATCATTTATCTCAAAAAATGCCACTTTTCTTTGAATATCAAAATAACAACTCTTATTGGAAAACCCTATACATATGTTAAACGTGTTATGTTTTTACACTTTAACTTTTTATAAAACTACGTGTTTTTATAATACTTTTATTAATCTAGTCTAATTATTTATTTACTAATACTTTTATTCACCCGACCTCAGATCGCCCGTAATTTTATTTTTCATTTTTATAATATTCACCTCCTTTTCCAAAGGGTTTCATCCCACTTTCATTTATGTTCACTTTTTATTATTTTAAGAGGCTTCTACCCTGGTCTATTAATCTGCCGCACTTTTGTAAATTTTGAAATTTTTACAGTCTATACATATTTTTACAAAAAAAGGATATATGTATTTATATCTAGTCTAAACAAACACCTTCACACTATAGGAGTAACAGATAGCCCTCTATGCAGAGGATGCATGGAAGCAGAAGAAACGCCACAACATGTCATTACGGAATGCAGCAGTGTGGCCGAGCAACGGGCACAAATTCTACAGTCACCGGCAACACTTCAGGAGGCCTGCAGAAATCTTCGGAGGCTGCTTTCCTTCTGGACCAACCTAGGCTGGCTGGGGTTAATGGGGAAATGGTCCAAATGGTAGCTACGTCTAAGTGCGGAAACCGCCCAGGAAAACTAAACTAAAGTTATATCGACTGCACGGTTGGCCTAGTGGCTTAAGCGGTCGCCACGCCGCTTCCTACTACGCCAAGTGTCGTGGGTTCAAATCCCACGTTGGACAACACTTTGTGTGATTCACAATTTGTTGTTCTGAGTCTGGGTGTTCTTTGTGTCCGTTTCATGTATGTTTGTAAAGTCCCCCGCGACATAGGAATTTATATTCCTAATGCGGGAGTTGTCTTTTAAAGTAAAAAAAAAAAAAAACAGTTGTTTAGTACCTACCCACAATACAAGCTCTGCTTGATTGGAACTCAATGGCCGATACCTAAGTAGATATAATTATTAGCGATTTTTATTTTAGACTGACTATCACTTGATACACTTCTAAGTACGCCATTTAAATTATCATAAAATTGCAAAAGGGCCTCATTTTTGTGCTCGCCAGTGGGCGCCTGACAAAATTGCTTAATTTGCTGTCAAAGTTAGACCGCTTAATTTTGCCTCTTAATTCTCAGTTCCGCTTTTAAAGCGCAGACATTCATTGAGCCGTAATTTGTAAATTTAATAATTAATGTCGCGTATTATAAAATATTCACATCATCATCATCATCAACCTATCGCAGTCCACTGCTGGACATAGGCCTCTCCAATTGCACGCCACTCAGTTCGATCCTCGGCGACTCGCATCCAGCTCCTGCCAGCCGTCTTGCGCAAATCATCACTCCACCTGGCCTGTGGACGTCCTACACTACGTTTGCCGAGACGCGGTCTCCACTCAAGAACACGTTTACCCCAACGGTTGTCGGTCCTACGGCTAATATGGCCAGCCCATTGCCACTTCAGCTTGCTAATCCTAATATTCACATACATAGAGTTAATTTTCATTTGAAAATAAACTCTCGCCTACAGAAACAATCTATTTTGACATTTCAGACCTTATTCTACACTAGCGTCTCTAGCGGTGAATTCACTCGCGGTAGCACTCATTGTAATGAAGCTCGGTAGACTGCATCTATTATGGCGGCATCGGATGAAAATGATAACTTTAAAAAAAAAAAAACAATTTATTAGTAACAGTAGTATTGTTTTATTGCGTAAACTGGAATAATATTTAGACGTACTTGCTAGATAAAGCTCATAAAGAAATTTAGTTAAATTGTAACATAATATAGTAGTACATAATTAGTATCACATTAGAAACAAATCAAAGTATAGTTTGTAGATGTACGAGGCTGGCCGCTAAAGCAAGAAGACCCCACGAGCTGTGTAGTCGAACGCCGTCGTCTCCTGTAAAGTTAAATACACTTTATTTAGTGACCTCGACTATCTACTACAGTACTATATGCGCTAGGAAAGGATATGATTTATAGCTAATTATTTAGGGGATGTATTCAGCATTCTTTGATTTGTAACAAACTTACAATAATACAATTTCTAAACGTTAGGTAAATTTATTATGAGAGTTCATTAGTAGAATACAAAGCGAAAATCATGCTATTACCTATCACACTGATGCCGGTTAGTAAGTTTACACATTACGTATTAGTTAGCTAAATTAAAAATTGTCGTACATAAAAAGTATAAAATTATAAGTAGACAAAACAGTTTGGCTTTAAACTACAGACAGATTAAAAAAATCTTTTTATGTAATATATAAAGCAGTAATTAAAATCGCCGCAGGTACATTACATAATAATTTTATTCGACAATTGGCTGCATGGTTGGCACGCTGTTTTTTACAGCTCCAAGTGTTGTGGGTTCAAATCCTACATGGGACAAAACTTTGTGTGATGTCCAAATTATTATTCTGAGTCTGGGTGTTCTGTGTCCGTTTCATGTAGGTATGTTTTTAAAGTCCTTCGCGACACAGAATTTATTACTAGATAATAAGGGAGTTGTAGTATAGTAGTGTTTTTTTAAATAGTTTTTCTGACTTTATACTAAAATATTATAATAGGCTTTAAACTAAAATATTATATTCGGGTAGCCCATTAGGCCTTAGTGTAAAATGATTTTGACACAAAGATATTGCAGATGTGAGATCACACAACATTATCCTAGTAGCTTTATTTACATACATTGTAATGATTAGTGATGTGCCGGGTATCTACATACCTACAACATTAAATTATATATCGGAGCTAGAAAAAAAAGGACTGTAGGTATCTGTTACAATTTGGTGGATCTTAAACTGATAATATAATCTAAAGGTACCCCGTTTTCTGAAATTCTAATATAAGATAAGGCTCCTGGTGAAATGTCACGCAACTTTCATGTCCGCGATGTTAAACGTAAAATTTTAATTAGTGCCTATTGTAAAAAAATCCAACACAAATATATAACTCGTGCGACCTAAGATGGCACCTGACTCAAATGTCAGCCGTTTAAAGTACCGAGTGCAAGAAAAAATATACTATATTCCAGTATTATTAAATTTTAAAATTTATTTTGCTTCAAGTAATTTCTCATAACATACTACTTTATCTTAAGTGGTACTTTACTACCTTAGTTAAGAAAATACATATGCATACCAATAGGAGCAGGCCTCATTCATTATTTAGCCGAATGTATTCTTCGTGTAGTGATTTAAATAATATTAGGTAATACCTAATATCATTTTAAATGAAATTAAGAACTGAAATATGGTTATAAAATACAATATTAAATCGTCATGATAAGCCTTTTAATCGTAGTCTCTAAATGTCATATGTATATGGATATTCTTTATTTGAAACTATTGCGTCTCATAGTCGTCATGCTGTTTTTACTGTGACCTTTCTTAAAACAATTGGGTTATCCAGATGAATCTAATGATATATTAATAAAATTAATTCGTGGAGTGATTTATATGACATAAGGTAATACCTAATAAACTAAAATTATTACGGGAAATATTCGTGCAACGGTAATAGTCTTGCTGACGCTACTCGCAAGATGACAGAGGGGTATCACGCGGGGGAACGGTATCATGTTTCGTTTTGAGCCAGGTGCCATCTTAGCTCGCACGAGTTAGTTTGTAAGTATCCGGCACATCTCTTAAAATTAAAAATGAGAATTGTAAGTAGTTTCCGTCGAGTTACGATCAACATATATATATGTTATGACATATACTAGGTACATGGACGTGGCCAGGATATACAGATGGGCAAATATTACAATTTACATAATATATAAATTTTAAATAATATATTAATATAATATAAAAGTTACTGACAATATAAATAAATCGTTGAAAAATACTTTTCTGTTAATTTATTAAGTATATACCTACTGCTAATTTAGAGATGTATGAGTGCATTGTTCGTCGTGTGGGTACCTAAGATATGACTTACTGGAACTTTGCAAAGACTCGGGCGTAGTTTCCGGCTCTGTGGTATCCTCGGGCAGCTCTGTGGTGGACTGCATGTCCCTGCCTGGCGTCGACCATGACCAACAACCATTGCGTTAGTATACATACAACACAAACTCAGTCTGGCACACACTACCTACCCTGAGACAATACTGATCACATCGACTCAATACAATATCAATATATTTTTTTATTTAAAATATAACATAGCCTATGAGACATTGGTATTGTATTATAAAGACACGATTTGCTGTATTACAAAGACATTGTAGATGAGAGATATACCTATCTAGGTAGTAGATGAAAATCAATCTCAATTAAGTACCTTAGAAAAGATTTCTACAAAAAAAAATGCAAAAATCTTTTTCATTAAAATCCATCCTAATGATCCTCCCGTCCTGTCTTTGTCTCAGTCAAGGTTTTTTTAATTGTAATATCTCATCTTCAAAGATTCTCGCTCTCACAAGTTTCGTTTATGGTGAGTGCAAGGAATTTCTATATTATATATTGATTTGGATTGAGTAGAGCAACATGTTTTAAAAGAGACTAGTTATGGTGCTGGCCGTCCAGCGTTATCAATATTGGGTATCCACATATCCTACTCAGTTTTATACACAACTTACACATTTCTACAGTCAAGTTACATAAGCGAAATGCTGTTACTTATTCATGCTTCTAACCTTAGCAGTACAACGTGAGTAAGTGCGACTGTAATTGTTTAGGCATATCATTCGATAGAGTATCGATTAGAAATGCATCCGATCATGTTTTTACAAAACCATCTGTAACAGCTCACAAAATTAGACTAACAACGTGAAGACGTTCCGAAGCCAACACTGGTGCTCTTTAAGCGAGTTAGAATTTGCCCGTAAACGATGGTATGGCACTGTTAACTTCTTCTACAAGTCTTATCTCCAAACCTTGGAAGTCACCTTTAATACTGAATAAGACTGCAAACGGGTGGCTGAGTGTTTGGTTTTATAAACATTTTCAGCATACCTACGTCCAATGTTGAAATTCAAAGCTAATTCAAGTCATAATAAAACACTCATAATTTCTTCAGTCGTATTCTGATAAAATAAGTTTGAGAGTTTCAAACCCCGTGTACTTGTCATATACCTTTAACACATACATAAAAATTGACTACCTGAGGGTATAAACGTCGTGACATCTACGTACGGAGGGTGTACGATATTAGGATCTGAGTAAAAGATCTCACAACGGACTTCAGCCTCATCTATGTCTTCGCTGCTGATCGTCGTATTAGCATATACTGAGTAGAATCCATTGTTGTCATCGTCTTCAATAATAGTAGTCATGTTAATATCTTGCCTGTGAATAATGATGTAAATATTCGTAGCTACTTTATAATGTATATAAAGGAAGGACGGTAACATTAGTTTATAGTTACTTGGATTAAAACACATTTTTTTAAACAAATTCAACCTCGTGTTGTTTCAAAATTTATAAACTACCGAACCAGTTGTTATCGGTTGTACAGTATCTTGGGGGAGGCCCAGGAGTCCAGCAGTGGCCGTCCTTTGACTGAGATTATAATGATTGAAGAATAGTATACTGACCCGTTAATACTGACACTTAATTCTGGTTCCGGTGCCACATTTTCTGCGTGGCATTCTATTAAAAGAAGCGTCTTTTTGTTTTCTTCTTCTGTAATTTCTTCTATTTCAGAAACATTAACCATAGGACCAGTTCCCGAGTCTGAAATAATATTAAAAGGAATTTTAATAAATTAAACTATAGTAAAAACACGCTTATTAAACAATATCTATTACAAAACAAAGATTGTTTTCTGTAATAATGCTCAAATAAAAAAAAAATACAAAAAAATATTCCTAGCCAGGTAGATTCCCGTACCTACGGTAAACAGACTGCTGTTTTTTTTTATTTCGTAATATAGTCAACAGTTTTCGCAGCGTACGCAAAATAGGCTACATTCTCTAAGTTTTCATACGGATCCTTAAAGTATTGAAAACACTCTATAGCCTATATCCATCAAGGATAATTCTAATAAGTATAGAATTTTTCAAATCAGTCCTGTAGTTCCAGAGCCTATTCACTTCATCAAACAAACAATCAAATCTTTCCTCTTTATAATATTATTACAGATAAAGTAGAACATATGCTTAATTTAAGGAGTATCTACATTCGATCTGTAGCAACACAATGTGCGTATGGTGTGCAATTTTTTTTTTATTTTTTTTTTTAATATTCAAGCCAGCCAAAGTGACTCTACTCTGCCTGATGGAAAGCATGAGCAGAATCCAGGAGTAGGGGTCACCATGCCTATTGTGAGGGTAGGCAATGTAGCATGGTGACCCTTACCATGGCAGCCTGGTTAGATTATTCTGCATCATTCTCCCGGCCTTCGATTATTAGGTATAGGGTGCCCCCTGCCTGACGTGTTCAGCGCGGTCCGTAAAAAGTACCTGTAAATATTTTACCTAAAAATTGCATTGAAAACAAAGTAAGTGGGTTCGTATAATTGTATAAAGGAGTGAACTCGATTGATAAAAATCCCGTGACAAGTTCAGTGGAGCCGGACCTGGCTAGCGAATACTGATAAGAACATAATATAAAAGTCAAAATATACTCATACTATACTATACTATACTATATATACATTCTATACTCATACATTTTTAATCGAACTCAAAGAGTGGTAGTTAATGGCTTTAAATCTGAGTCTATAGTGGTTAAATCTGGTGTACCACAAGGATCCATACTAGGTCCCCTTCTGTTCACAATCTTTGTTAATGATATAAAAAAGTGTTTTATAAACTCTAACTTCTAAAACCATTCAAGATTGCTTCTCTCTCCAGGAAGATCTTAATAGACTATACGATTATTGTAATGAAAATAAACTCTATCTAAATCTCCCAAAATGTCACACAATCTCTTTCACTAAAAACAAAAATAAACTTATTTTCAATTATTCATTCAATAATTATACATAAGCCAATGTAAATGTAGTCCGTGATCTAGGTGTTTTACTGGATTCTGCCTTGCATCTCGTTAAACATATTGACAGCATTATTAACAAGGCCTACAAGATGTTTGGATTTGTCGTAAGAGCTTCACGGGACTTTGTGCGACCCTCTACACTTCTGATTTTGTACAAAACTATAATAAGATCACAATTAGAATATGACGTTTCAGTCTGGAGTCCATACTATATTAAGTATATACACAGTCTAGAGATGGTTCAAAAGAAGTTTCTGCGAACCGTAAATTACACGTGCAGGCATCCTCGTGCCGGCTACCCTGAACTTTTAAAAAAAAAAAATTTCATCTCCTTAGAATCTAGACGTTTATTACTGGATGTCATGACGCTGCATGGATTTTGCAATAACAGAGTTGACAGTAGTGTAATTACTAGTAAATTATGTTACATAGTGCCTCGTACTGTCTGCCGGCGGGTTCCTAATCGAGTTCCTAAGCTATTCTATGCAGGCATCAGCAGAACTAACGCTGGTGTCCGTGCACCCTTTCATCGCATTGTGGATGGTTACAATAAACATTTTTATGCCCTCGACATATTCGCTCTTACTAGCTATCAATTTAAAAAGCAAGCCATTGAACTTCTGCGTGTTTCTCACTAGGATTTGTCAACGCTGATTAATTATAAATTGACCAGCTGACTGTCCTATAAATGTTTGTTTTTTTTCTTTGTTTGTTTTAGTATAATCTGTAAACTTATAATTTAACGAGTAACATGACCTATTATTCTTGTTGCTAACCTGTGAACAATGGTGTGGGTTACATGTTTATAAATTTGATGTACACATTTGTATCTAGCTATAATCTAACATGTATCTGTTTTTTGCTCCAATAAATAAAATAAAAAAGTAAATACTTACGGAATACAACCAATTTTTGATGTTGCAGTACTTCATTGTTGTTAAACACTTCACATTCATACGTCCCAGAATCTAGTGGAGTTACATCTATCAGTATAATAGTATCGTTGTCTCTTATATCTGAAAGTTATATTAGATTATACCTTCAATCTTTCGTAATAAAGTTACAAAATAAGCCAAAATTTAACTACCCACCTATTTTACTACTGTTATGATAAGTTTGTGCTTTCTGTCCTGAGATTCTTTGGTATATAGGTTTTCTTCCATCACTCGACGCAGACATTGGTGTCCACCACCACTTGACAAACAGCGACGCATCTGTCTCGTTGGCATCTAACTTGTACCCACACCGCAGCTCAGCATCATGACCCAATTCAATCGCCTTGGGTACTACAAACTCTTTTATCGATAGTTGCCAACTAGCTGTGAATGATTTAATTTGTAATTTTTAGAAATTGTTTATCAGACTATTCACCTCATTTTAAAAGTGTGGTGTTTTGTTCGCCTTTAAATCTACTTATTACTCATTTTATATTAAATAATGCTTTTGGAAAAGAAGTTCGTTGATACACATATATATATTTCTATAGAGCCACCATTGAAGCGTTCAATAGAAATAAATGTTTTCTATGTATGTATTTACAAAAAAAAAGAATGTTCATGTATTTCTATCAGATGTCTAGTACCCATAATACTCGTGGATTCTATTCATGCATTCCAACAGGCAAAGTAGTAACTTTGGTAGGCTTAAATATATTAGGTTATACGTCTATGAAATTGCCTTTCTTCAGTACTGGTCATTTCAAATAAGTTTTTTGATTAGCGTTGTATTTTCATTACATTTGAACATTTTTCGTCATAGTCGATACTTTAAAAATTCGTGTAATTATGGAATATGAGTTCCGTCGTGGCACCAACGCGACACAAACGGCACGTAACATCAAAAACGTTTACGGAGAGAACTGTACAAACAAACGTACAAACCGTTATTGGTTTTCCCGGTTCTGGAAATTTTGACTTGAAAAATGAAGCTCGTGGTCGTCCGGAGACTTTGGTTAGGTAACAATAATGAATTAAAGGCGATTGTGGAAGCTGACGAAACTCAATTTACAGCTGAGCTAGCAGCAGCTTATAATGTAAATATCAAAACAATATTGATCCATTTGCGACAAATTGGCAAGGTAAAAAAGCTTGATAGATGGGTGCCCCACGACCTTAACGATCGCCAGCGCAACGTAAGCGTCGAGACCTGCCTTGCGCTGCTGAACAGGCAAAGAAATGAAGGAATTTTGAAACGAATTGTTACGTGCGACGAAAAATGGATTCGGTTCGACAATCGAAAGCGCTCAGCAAGTTGGTTAGACCCTGGTTCAGCACCAAAGCAATGCCCTGAACCAAAAATGACCCCTAAAAAGGTGATGGTCACTGTTTGGTGGTCTAGTGCGGGTGTGATTCACCACAGCTTTTTACAAAACGGCATGAGCATTAATGCAGATGTGTACTGTGAAGAACTGGAGAGAATGATGGAGAAGCTTGCACATCTGCAACCAGCTTTGGTCAATCGGTCGTCCCCACTGCTCCTTCACAACAAAGCGCGACCCCATACTGCGCAACAGACAGTCTCCAAGCTGCAAGAGCTGGGATTGGAAGCTCTCCCTCATCCGCCATACTCACCAGACCTTGCACCTACCGACTATTACTTTTTCCAAAATTTAGACAACTTTTTAGATGGTAAAAAATTCAATTCCCGAGAGGCAGTACAAAATGCCTTTGAAGAGTTTGTTGCGTCCCGTACAGCTGATTTTTACAAGAAGGGCATCAATAAACTGCAAGGTTGGCAAAGATGCGTCGATTGCATGGGTGATTACTTCGAATAACAGAAATAAAAAATATTGAAAAAAATAAGTACTTTCACTTAGTGCATACAAAACGGCAATTTCATAGGTAAAGACCTATTATAAAAAAAGATGGCGTTGTGTGTAAGATGTCCGAAAATATTTATTTATTTATTTATAATTATAGACTTGAATCTAGCCTCGTTGGTCTAGTGGTTAGCGTATGCGACTGCTAATCAAGAGGTCTCGGGTTCAAATCCGCCAAAGTGTTCTTGGGTTTTTCTTAGGAAATTCCTAATAGCAGCCCAGAATTTGGAAGTTTGGCGGTGATTCACGCCCGTGCCTCGGAGAGTACGTAAAGCCGTCGGTCCCGGTTGTCATGAACATCTATGGCATTCGTTATTGGGAAGTCAGTGCTCTCAAATATACTGCAACTAGTACAATCTACGAATTTCAGTTCTCCCTTAGGGTTGCGTAGGTCCGATGCCAGTCGCTCCGAGGAAAAACTGAAATTCAGGTAAAACCGGTTGAACTAGTAGCCGACCCCAAATAAACTTGGGAATAAAGGCTAGGAGGATGATATAGACTTGAATCATGAAGCATATTTACACAGACATATTATCTTCTTAGTATTTATTATTCCCCAGATTTTTAGGGCTCCGTAGTTCATGACTCGGAACCCTTATAGATTCGTCATGTCCGTTCGTCCGTCCATCCTGGACTTACCGTCCAAACGGTTAGTGCTAGAAAGATGAAACTTTGCATGAATATGTGTTTCTATCACGTCGCTAAAGTGGTACCTTAAATTGGGGTACCTCCCCTACACGTAAATTGGGTTTTTTTTTTCTCCTGTCTACCCAACAGTGTGGGGTTTTATTAGATAGGTGTGTTTTAAAAACATTATATATATATATGTATTATATTTATATATTTTCGTACATCATACACACAACATCATCTAGATTAACATTGAGGGGTTGGTTAGACGATTTTTTGATTTGGGTTTCCATTTGCGAGTTATTCAACTATAAAGGGCATTTTTTTCTCAAAATTCACAGAGGCTGACTCGAAAAATCTGCAAAAATTCATGGTGGTAGTACATGTGATGAACTTTAAAGGAAAACTATAGCGGCTTACGTAACTTTTTTAGATAAAGAGTTATAGAGGCCTAACTTGTAAAGTACGATTACTTGGAAATCTTCGTACAATATTTACTAAGAATTTCTTGTAAGAAAAACTGAATACCACTTCTGTTCAAATTCGAGTAGTAAACTCATTTTTGCCCGAATGCATTTACCCACTTAGAGACAAACTTTCATGTTTTTATTTACATTACTACAAAGTTTGGCTAGAGTTCAAAAGCGTGTAGGGGAGTTTGCTTTTTTAATATGTACAGAATAACAACGAAACATTATGTGATAATAACAGTGGTCATGTTGCAGTATTTTAACTAGGTACACAGATAAGTTGGAGTTTATAGACACCTACATGTAAATTATTTCAGGAACGAAATAAATCTGCATACATCAGTTTAACGACGTGATTAATATGAACCATTTAGGAATATTTTAGGCACATACAATGTTGTTCAACAGTTTGAAATTGACCGCATAGCCCACCCACAGTAGCAATTTTTATATTATAAGCCATAAATACTAAACTAGCAGTGCGGTGTACCCGCTGTTGGAGAGAAACATTACTGTGGAAATATTGTCAAACATTTGCTCGGTTACATTTCCTATAATTGTACCAAACTTCCGAACACAGCGTCATAAGGAATGAAATTGTCTAGGTACTCAGTCTATAGAATCAGCTTTCTTTCGAAACTTTATCAATTATGTATAAATAGAGAATAACCTATGGAAAATTAGGTCATATCCCAATGAATAAGCGACTATCTTGGCTAACCTTGAGGCGGTCCGGGAATGTTAAAAATACCACCGCAACCAGAGCGCACGCTGTTTTAGTCGACTTTTAAAATATTTGATAAATTTCAACAATTCCACTATATAATATAACGCACAAGGACATCCACTACTGTAAAAAAATCATGACATCTACTGATGAACTCTTGAAAACATACAACTTCAAATTCCATATCTCATAAAATCTATTCTCTCAACTGAACAGCTCAACTATTAGTTGAGTAACATAGCGCACACAAAAGCAAATTGCATATAAAAGTTTGTCTTCCTGTGATGTTATGATTGAGTGAGTCATGTGAAGTAGAACAGGGATTTGTACATCCTATTGTATTGAGTTTAGAATACCTTGCTGCCTAAGTGTGTGTCTATCTATTACTATGTATGTATAAGAATAATTGTATAAATTGCTCAAGTACCCTACACTACATCAGTGCCTCATGCTGCTCTGCTATATAAAAACTCAATGTTGAACAACCAGGACGGTATTGTTTACGTACAATTCTTGTAGTGAAATTTTAAAGACAGAATGTTATGAATCGTAAGTTAAAATTAGAACACGTTTGGATGTTTTTATAATATTTACGTCTTACGATCCATCCATGAGTCAGTAAAATTAACATTCTTACACAATGTTTGAAATCGTACTGAATGAAACCACCTGTTTTTAACCCTGCGGTAACCATACTTCACGAAAAAATAAAATTGGATGGGAACATTTCACATATTATGCATTGGCACTGTCCACAAACACATAACACGAGGTGATGTTAACACCGTGGGGAGGTCAGGCGCCGGACGCTCACCTGCCACAAGACACAGGAGCAAGGAGCATGCGCGCAGAGGCGCGAAACTGTCGGCTGACATCGCGAGTGGCGTGAGCGAGGCGCGTGAGATGCGACTGAACGCGGCGCGCTTCGCCCGCCCGCCCTTCGACACATCAATTGGCCTTGACTCCGCTGAGGTAACCACACAATTGTGTCGATTGACACTTGTAGTTCGATGTGAAGAAGCACAGCGCAGGATTGCCCATTGTTGTTCCAACTACGCGCTACATCAGCTACACCAATGTGTAGGGATACGTACAGAGATACATATCAGTAATCTCGACCACCAGCTAACTTGTTTACAAGTTACCAGAATCTATGATTGGCTCTCATTTTCTACACCTACATGTAATACAGAAATATTTAGGAGGAGGTGTATCCCGTAATATGTTTCTATCAGTTTCATTATTTATTGTTTCTACACGTAAACCTATTCAAATGTATTTTGTTGCCGTGTGTAATGGTAGTGGTTGCAAGGAGTTCATATAACCCTGAGAAGGCCGATAGATGGGACGAGATTTTTCTTCCAACCGCTTTGCCATATCGTGAAGAAATAAAAAGAGAAATCTCAGATGTCTTGACATAAGGTGTTCTTAGGGGACCCCCTTATGTGAAGCGCATTAACGGACAGCGTGATTCAGGTGGTCCAGGGGAGTGACGAGAATGGTCTGGGTCCGCAATGCATCTTTTACGATGACTTCATAAGTTCGATTTAGAATACGGAACAATTTGTCTATTAATCCATCATCTTCTGAGTTTTATACCCAAGTTTATTTGGGGTCGGCTACTAATCCATGAAACGAAAAGTACACAGCTTTACATTATGTCAATGTCAACAATATTTGTGGAATAAACGGTGTATGATGCAGAGTCTATTTGTGTTTTATGATTCCATATGGCTACGATACATGTTTTTAAAGTTTTCGCATTGAATGTTTAGATAAATGGGAATCACGTTTGCCAAAAACAATTATGTTAAAATAAAAAAGTCAGAATCTACAAATAATTACGAACGTGACACTATGTACGAAAAATTCCTTGTTAGTATAATTATTTATCAAATTGTGAAATGTGTCCAGTTGATCTTTAGGTTAGTATATATTATGGGTTAAAGTATGAAAATGCCGATTTGTACTGAAAATTTTAAATTATTAGTTTTCTCATTTAACATATTTATTAAATTAAAATAACTACCATTATTATCTATACATTTATTTATTTACTTCATAGGCTCACCAACAATTTACATTGCTGCCATTTTTATTATCTATACATTGCTGCCATCTAATAGGAAGGTCATTTATGCCTATGCGATAGAACTCTAGTGATCTAGATTCTACAAACTGTGTGAAAGCATTTTGTACTGCCCCCTGGGAAGAAAACTTTTTATAGAGTGGAAAATGTGCAAATCACAAAAAAAATTATAGTTCGTTGGAGCAAGGTCTGGCGAATACGAAGGGTGACGAATGGTTTCTAATTGCAGTCCCTGTAGAGTTAAAACGACTTCTCACGCTGAATGAGGTCTCGCGTTATCATGGAGCAATGATGGTGAAGATCGATTCATGAGTCGGGGCTGTTTCACTGCAAGTTTTGCTATCATTGTTCGGAATTTGGCACAGTAGACATCTGCCGTTATTGCTTGACCAGATCGAAGAAAGTTATAGTGAATAACACCATGCTGAGACCACTTAACAGTTACCATTACCTTTTTATTGGTAGGCTTTGCTTTAGGACACTGGCGTTTCACCTCTGGTCAGCAATTGCATTTTTTGCTTACGGTTATCGTTAAGAATCAACTTTTCATCACATGTCACAATTCGATCCAATATCCCTTCATATCTGTATCGATTCAACAAGGCAACACAAGTTTCAACACGCGTTTCTTTCTGCAGATCAGTCAAATCATGAGGCACCCATTTTTCATATTTATTTTATTTTATTGATTTGACTCAAATGAATCAATATTGTTGATAAGGTAACGTTAAACCATGCCGCTAATTCCTGGGTAGTTTAATCACGAAAGCATTTAAACCAAAATCGCACGGTGCGTTTATTAGCAGTCCTCTCTCCAAACGCAACATTGATATTGCGAGCTGTTTCTGCAGCGTTAGTTCCGCGTCAGAACTCATATTCAAAAATCACTCGAATTTTCGAAGTATCTATAATTCTCGTCTAAGCTGAATAAAAAAACAACTGAAAGTCGATAATCGAATGTTGCACATTTTTTAAAAGAAGAACCTCATAGGTACGATTTAAAAAAAGTTTCACTCAAAAATCTCAAACCATGAAGGTTTTATGTCAATTCGTAGTACCTATTACAATAAAATATTAATTTCACACTTTAACCCCTATTATTTACGCTTGTCAATTTGTATTAATATAAATAATACTTCTTACCTTTTTGTTTTGCACTATTTATATGGAAATTTTCTCCCATTATCTGTTAGGTTTAAAATATTAGAAACAAAAAATCTGTTGATTATGTATGTATTTTCTCATAATATAAAAATCCATTAAATAACAATATTTTATAAGTTATACTTATAACATTTTTATAATTATATACACATTATAACGGGTAGTTAAATTCTAAGGGCCGATGTTGAATGTGAACCACACCTAAGTTTTTTCTGCATTTCATTTGACGTTTCTCACATTCAGACTCTCAATTTGAACCATGGGAAAGATGCACAATCGAGCAACGCGTTAAATTTATTCAGGCTTATTATGAAAATGGGCGTTCAAATCAAAATGCATATCGTGCACTTCGTAATTTTTTCGGTCAATTTAAGCGTCCAGATCTGAGATGTGAAAACACCAGTGCATTCGCGTACAGCTCTTACTGCAGAAAATATTGCTGCTGTTCTCGATAGTGTGACGTCAACTCGACGTCGGGCCCAATAATTGCACCTCTCACGCTCGTCGTTGATGAACATTATGCATAAAGACTTGCATTTACACGCTTATAAGGTGCAATTGACTCAAACTAAAACCTCTTGACCATTCCAAGCGTCGCCAATGGTCAGAATGGTGGCAAGAAATGGTAACAGTGGATGATCAATTTTCGAAGAAAATCATATTCAGTGGGGAGGCACATTTTCACCTCAGTGGATTCGTCAATGAGCAGAATTGCCGCATTTGTGAGAATGATAATCCGAGAGTGATTGTCGAAAAACCAATGCATCCACAAAAAGAGACTTTTTGGTGCGGTTTATGGGCTGGTTTTATAAAATGAGGCCGGTCAGACAGTTACTATGAATGGTGTTCGCTATCTTGAGATGATAAAGAAGTTTTTATGTCCCGAATTGGAAGATATGGATATGGACGATATATGGTTTCAACAGGACAGTGCCACTTGCCACACAGCTAACGAAACAATGGCTCTTTTGCGCGACAAATTCAATGGCTGTGTTATCTCACGTGGTGGTGATATCAATTGGCCGCCAAGATCATGTGATTTGACACCGTTGGACTTCTTTCTTTGGGGTTATTTGAAAGAAAAGGTGTACGTCGATAAGCCAGCAACAATTCAAGAGCTAAAGGATGAGATCATTCAGCACATTAACGGCATATAACCTCAATTATGCCTCAGCGTCATCGAAAATTTGGACCATCGGATGGAGGTGTGCTGCCGAGGTCGCTGCGGCTATTTGAACGATATTTTGTTCCATAAGTAATTGAACTATACCAATATTATCATAATAAAAACTAGGACAGTAATTTTCTAAATAATTTTTGTTTTATTCAAAATCAACATCGGCCCTTAAAATTTAACCACCCTTTATTATATTTTTTAGGTTATAATTTTTTTTTTATTTATAATACAGGAGCACCGCCCAAAATTATGCAGCATAGGTCGTTGAAATAAATAACATTTTGTAAGTTTTATTTTATTAAAAAATATTGATTTTACCATCTTGTGCGTCGAATAGTCGTCGTACTGAGTTGATTTTAGAAATATTAAATTAAAACTTTTATTTCTTATAACGAACAAATAATTAATCTCGATTCTACAGGCTTACATACAATGACTGCTTAGCATCTTATATTCTTGTTTTATACTGAAGTGGAATGTAAAATCCTTCGTACTGTGGTCTACTAAATCTTGAACTAAGGGCCTTTTCACACGTACCACAACCACATCACGACGCAGCGACAAAATGTGGTTGCGATGTGGTCGCGACGTGGTCGGGTGCATATTTCCTATAAAATTAATTATGCAATTTACACGTACCACATTTTGCCGCAGTTTATGGACCACGTGTATCATACTACCAAATCGCGACCACATCGCAACCACATCGCGATGGCAACACAACTACAGGCGGCACCGCGAACTATCGGCCGGCCACAACGCAACTATATTGATGTGTCGTCAGTACCACAACGCAACTGCAAAAAGCTGCAGCGACACTATTCACATGGAACCACATTTTGTCGCTGCGTCGTGGTGTGGTTGTGGTACGTGTGAAAAGGCCCTAAATCTCGCATGCGGATTTTGTTTAAAGACTGTGTACACTGATACGTATTAAACGTTATTCGGGGTTGATAGGATAAGAATAAGAAGTACCACCATACATATATTCATCGCTTGAGCATCGTAAGTTGCGACTAAGGCAACAAACTGCAGGACAACTGCACTGTGAAGAAAAGAAAAACTTGACATGACCCTTTAACCATATCGTCTGGCTAGCGTGGTACAGTAGGCCAAAACCACTTTCCTAAGACCTATATTCAGCGGTTTATATGTGATGATGCGAGTATTGATGGCTTACAAGTTGAAGTGTGCAAGCAGTCGATCAGTGAAGGTGATGTGTTTGAAGAGCGAGGGGTGTGAGTTGGCGCGGGGCGGAGGTCTAGAGGCGAGCGCGATGGCCACGGTGTCCCGCAGGCGAGCGCGCGCGACGTCGCCGCGTAACCACACCAGGCGCCACAGCTGCTCCTCGCTCATGTCCGGACACTTCGCCACCACGCTGTGTAGGTCCAGCGACAACATCTCGATGTCCTGGCACCGTAGCACCTGGTTTACCATTTTAAACACTGATTAGATAGTGATTTCACTACAGATTTACAATACATCCTACTAATATTATAAACGCGAAAGTTTGTGAGTATGTATGTATGTATGTTTTGTGCTCTTTCACGCGAAAACTACTAAACGGATTTGGATGAAACTTTACAGTTATATAGCTTATGTATCAGAATAACACATAGGCTACTTTTGACTGCAATAATCGAGATACACGGGCGAAAGCTAGCTAATTACAAAAATACATAAATCGTAGATGTCAAAATGTATCACTGTTTATCTCCTGTCAAAACTTCACAGGTTGCTATGCATAGCAACCATAATGATAGTTTTTAAATGGCTAATTCAAATATGAGATCTGGATAATCACATATGTAGGCTACTTTCTATTCCGAAAACACGCGGGTAACAAAAGGAATAAAAGGACCAAATACTTTTCAAAGAGAATAATATTATTTTCTACCACATTCACGCACCCCCACATAGTCCCAAATTATGTAGAGCTTGGATTACGTATGCCAGACAACAGTTTTGATTCCTGGGTCCAAATGTTTGTATAATCTGTAAATATTTGTTTCGGAGTTTGGGTGTTTTCTATATATTTATAATATTTAGTACCTGGACAACCGAACTTTGTACCCAAGTAAGCCATCTATTCCCTTAGTAGCGGTAGTGTTGTTGTGTTGCGTACTAGCTAACTACTAACTAAGTATTACTGAAAGAGTAGTATGGATGTCGCAAGCAATATTAATATTTATGATAAATGCGGAAACGCATGAAAAATCGACTGCGTTTTCCCATGCATAAGACTAATAGAGATAGATTTTTTACCCCATAAAATCCCCCAATATCAAATTTGAGCGGAATCGTTAAAGCCGTTTCAGAGATCACAAATCAAAATAAAGTTTGTATTTATATCAGTAATATAGCACAAGCTTTGCTTAGTTTGGGACTAGATGGCCTTGTGTGTTAGATGTCCAAAAATACCTGATACCCAGGTCCAGAACCTCAAGCAGAGCAGTCTTATACGCAATGACTGCATCGCCAAGGTAGTTAGGGACATTAACCATCAAATTATACTGGTGATAATCCAGTATAATTTGATGGGTTGTAAATTTTATAAGATATCAGTGTATGTTTTCTAAGGAGATGCTTGTATCCCAGCTGTGGACTAGTATTGTTTATTAACACCTCGGTTATAGACAGTGAGAGAACATCTACACATACATTTACATTAAAAAAACCAATACAAAACTTTTAAAACCATAAACAAGTTGAGGCTTCTTACTGTACGAATAAAACTGTTTTGGGCTCTACTTACCTCGGCTAAGGTATTGATGACTTCGAACGGCCAATCTACATTGACACCTGGTGGTGCAATTTTCCTGAAGAACGACCTTATTTGATTGGCCTCTTTCACAATTTTAGTGGCGGCTTGCTGGGCTTCTTCCACGTTCTTGAAAGCAACCTTCTTTGACAACATTGCTGTAATGTACTTCTTGTAAACCAAATTTTGAGCTTCGTTAATGACATACTCGAAGTTTTTATCCCTCAAATGATTGTAATCTTGGAAATAATCGTCAAGTGTTATACATATCGTATCGACTGGAATTGTTGAAGGCAACCACTTAGATGTAAAGAGGTCTTCGAAATGAATTTCTAGATCCAAGAATGCTTCTTCAAGGAGAAATTGGGCAGCTTCATCTCGTAAACTCTAAAAACGAATTATTCTTTGTTGTAATGATTCATTAGCTTTTACAATTCAACAATGATAATCAAATTTATATACCCCACCCACAATGAACGAAAGATTGAACAAATGTTGTCTCCGAAAATTAACATTGTAAGCGTAGCCTTGGCGAAATCCGTGATTATAGAAGTTATAGTCTTTAACAATAAAACCTTATTAATGTTGCCACTTTTAATTCAAATTAATTTTGGTGGAATTTTGAACACTTGGCGATCATTAGTATTATTAACGAAGTAAAATTAAGTAGTTAATCATAACTTTTAAAGTTAGTAGTCGCGTCAAGTACGAATCATAAATTCGGTCGAAAAAAAAGGGACAGAGCAACTTATTTTAGAGCTTCAGAGCAGATTACAACATTCTTATTATCTTAGATTTGTTCTGTTGTGCCATGGACGTATAAAAAACAACGGACAGAGTTTCGTATACTAAAACATTGAAGCACCCATAGTAAGCTTGGTCGCCTATATTTACACGTCAACACCCACACATTCAAAGCAAGTAAGCTTGGCGTCCTCCATTACGCGGCTAGTGTTGATAGAGTACATACGTAGTAAGTTATGAAAATAACTATTTAATTATGCCAACCTGCGTAGTGAAATGTTGTTCCCGAAGCACAGTACGTGATAGAAAAGAAAAAGGAATCACTTTTCTCAAGTAAAACATTCTTTGACGCTTTATTTTAATTATTTTGGAACCATATTTAATATTAATTTATGTAAACAAACTTTTATTTGACAAAAGTAGTGTTGCCAGCTTAAGGAATAATATTTCCCTAATTGTATATATATATTTTAATGAAATTAAATTGACATAATTAATAGGTACTCTTAAGTTACTTTCACACTTTAAAGTTATTTTAACACAACACAAAGGATTTTAACATTCTTTTATATTTTTTATATGAGTCTATTTAAGGAAAACCTAACTTTAAGCCTTATACTTTAAATACTTAATAAAAGATATTATGTTGTTTTTTAAATAAGTAAAAACCATGCCTAAAGGGACTCCTTTTAATGATATATTTTAGTTATAATATTTTATTTTATTAAGGTTTTTAGTTTTAGGTTCATTGTTTTTTAACCAGTAAAAACCTATGTAAATAAAATCTTTTTGGCAATTTGGTCGTGTTTTTTTAAATTATATACTTTAATCTAATTTATCCTTCATTATTCCTAAATTATGAAAGTAATATTATTAAAGCAACTTATTTAATCACTTAATAATGTGTAGTGAATATGTAAAATTTTTGGGAAAGTTTCTTTTACTGGCAACTCTGGAAACACGCACTCATAGAAACGCGCCGCCATTACGGCCTGGCCACGAGTTTTGGTCTTAGCGAAAAGCGGAGCGGCGTCGTTGAGCGGTGCGTTTTGCACGCCACGAACCCTAGTAGCGAATAGTTGCAGCGGCGACGGTGGACGTATTTAGGTAGTCGAAACGTGTTAAAAATCATGGCGTTATAAAAATTATCCCCTGTCTGTTTAGAAACATTTTTTTTTTTTAAATATGATAGAAAGAGTGCACGAACTAAATAAAGATCGGTATTTAGATGGTGGATTTAGTGACCTATACGAAGGTCCTACCTATAAGAAGTAACTGATGTTTCCAAGTGTTTTGCTAAGTAGGTACTTACAGAGAGAAAAAACTTTAAAAACTTGTCAACTACTTACATTGCGTATAAGACATACTAGTAGTTTCGTGTGTAGTTATATCTACAGACAAAACTACTGATATGTAAACTGTTTTGCTAATTAGGTACCTACTGACAGAGAAAAAAATTAACTTTTAAAACTTGTCAACTATCCACCTACATTACGTAAACATACCAGTAGTTTTGTCAACATATCAGTGGCTTCGTTTGGTAGGTACCTAGGTTCTATGTTTTTGTGTTATCAATTTAAATTAAACGTAAGTACCATTATATTCCGGAAAACATTGTTTAATTTCTTCCCACAACCTTTTTATATTTATGTTGGGAATATTTTGACATCCATATAGGCGGTCTATTTAAATTTCTGTTATAAAAGCCTCGGTATCCATTACCGCCATAAAATCGTCTAAAATTTTTTGTTTTTATTTAACGCCGCTGAGTCCGTCACTCCTGCACCGCTGTCCACGCCGCTCTGTTTCGTGGCATCGCACATACGAACTTGTGCCTTTGTTCCCGCCGCTCTCCATATCGCTCGCCGCTGTAGCAATTCGCTCGGCAAAAACCGCTAGCTTTTTCGCTATGAGCGGCGACTCGTGGCGTGCCTCGTACATTTCTATACTTTTGATATGACCGCTCGGCGTTTCGCTTTTCGCTGCCGCTCACAGCGGAAAGGTCGTGAATGGGCCGTTACGGTGCTTCAACCTGTATAGTGACAACATTCCGTCCGTTGTTCTTTAAACGTCCATGTGTTGTGCATTACAATTACTTATTTCATTATGAAATTATCACCAACGCGAACTTGCTTTATTTTACATATTATATTTTATATAAAAGGTTTCCCTTGTTGGAGTTTTAAGAGGCCTATTGGCATTAAGTCCGCCTTATGCAAGTTATTTGCAAGAAGCCTAACTTAAAATACGTATATAAAACTAGCTGAGTCCCGCGGTGTTGCTCGCGGTTATTTTGTTGTAATTCGGTATACCCGCGATTGTAAATCGCGTAAAAAAAAGCCTAAGAATTCTTCTGTCGTCAACTTTCAGCCAGTGAAAGTTCCGTCAAATGCGGTCATGTTGTTCCAGAAATTAGCAGGAACAAACAGATTTTTTATGTATACTTTGATATGCATTTAGTAAAAAACTGTTCATTTGATATTACATACAGATACTCTATTTTATATATTTGTATAGATAATACCTGGAAAGTATTGAGCATCTTATCGAACTTGGCTTCAGCGGGCGGGTCGTGTCTTGCGGGCGGCCAGTGCCGGGTCTGCGTCTGCTGAGCGAGCCGGACCATCTGCTCGCTGTTGTTCACGATCGTGATCATGTGGTGCGTGAAGTAAGCCACGCGCGAACGGTCCGCGAAGTGAGTGTTCTGCATCAAATCTCACAATTCACATACATGCCTACATACGAATATCTTAACAGATTAAAAATACCTAGTGTCATCACCTCTATTCATCCCATGGGTATATGGGTATAAGAGGCGACTAAGAGGGCAAACTCCGTTGATAAATAAATGATAAATGATATTTATTTCTGTAAGTAAATCTTTTGAGACATTTTTACAAGTCGGACTTATAGCTAGAAGGCGCCGGCATTTCCTACGACTCATACTGGGAAGAAACGCCGAAACAAACCACAGAGGTGTCTTTTTTTTTTTAAGTCCGTGTACAATATTAAAGAGAACTATGTGTTGTAACTTTAATGCAAAGAAAAAACAAAAATTGACTGTAGACTGTTCAAAGCTGTTATCATAACAATCGGGGGTTTCGTAACTCAATGATATTGAGTAGGTCAACATTGGAAAGCAATCCTAGTCAAGTCAGTCTACGATAGATGACTATTCAACAAGCTTTTATTTAGTTGTACCTGTCCCCCTTTGTCTGTAATGAAATCTAGCAAGCAAAATTTTTACCCACTTTCCGGTTTTCGTTTTAGCTGAAATTTTGCATGCATATTGCGTGATAATGACATAAATATGATATATAACATATAATAATGACATATAACAATGAACCTAATTTGAAAAAAGGCTCGGAAGAAGTATATCGTGCTCATCACATATACCAGCCCAATGCTGGACCATCTTAGAGAGAAGGTTTTGATTTACTATACAGCACTGGGCAGACTGGTGAAAGGCCTGTTTCAACTTTTCCTTCTCTTTGGGGAGCTACTGTCTCGCGTAAGTCGCCTCCGTACGACATCCACAAAATAAATAGGTGTTGTGACAATCCGTATTCTTAACCCGTCACCATTACACATTATATGGTATGATAAATGGTATGGATATGGTATAATAGAAATGGCACTGGCCCCCTGTGCCCTTATAATAATAAGGGCACAGGGGGCCAGTGCCTAGGCGACACCATCGTCAGGGGCCATTCCACTGAAACGACAACTGTTTCTCTCACACATAGTCTGGAAAAATATTGTTAGGCAGAAAAAAGTTACAATTCAATACGAAATAATTACGTAGCTTGTACTATTATTCATGATTTACATTTTTAAGAGACACACAATAATTTAGGGCCCCCAAACTCTTGTGTGTCCAGGGCCCCCCGGCACACATATAACACATAAATTATTTAGTTAAAAAAATCCGTTAAAAGTCTTACAAATTCGATGTATACTCACTTTAAAATTAATAACTCCTTCTCGGTACATATTCCCGTAGCGAGTGACCTGTTCGATACTGAGCTGTAACGCCTTGAATGTTATTTCTTTACTTATAGTTTCAGTGACCTAAAAAGCAAAATATGATTAGGATAAAAGACAATTAATTCTGTTGTCATCATGTTGACTTTTACTTAGTCACAATATTAATTAAATGCATTTTACTATTTTTTTAGGAAAGCTTAGTGCAGTTTTAAACACTACGTGTAGGGGAGGTACCCCAAATAAAAATAGTTTTCATGATTTTATTGAAGCACTTTGTCGACGAAAAACACATATCTATACCTAGCAAATTTCATGTTTCTAGCACTAACCGTTTGGACAGCAAGTCGAGGACGGACGGACGGACGAACGAACATGACAAAAATATATCGGGGACGTGAAAAATCTAAAGGGACATGACAAATCTATAAGGGACATGACAAATCTATAAGGGACGTGTGACAAATCTAAAGGGACATGACAAATCTATAAGGGACATGACAAATCTTCAAGGGATATGACAAATCTTTAAGGGACATGAAAAATCTATAAGGGTCCATGACAAATCTATAAGGGACATGACAAATCTATAAGGGACATGACAAATCTTTAAGGGACATGAAAAATCTATAAGGGAAATGAAAAATCTATAAGGGACGTGACAAATCTAAAGGGACATGACAAATCTATAAGGGACATGACAAAATTTTCAAGGGATATGACAAATCTTTAAGGGACATGAAAAATCTATAAGGGACATGAAAAATATATAAGGGACATGACAAATCTATAAGGGACGTGACAAATCTATAAGGGACGTGACAAATGTTAAGGGACATGACAAATCTATAAGGGACATGACAAATCTATAGGGACATGACAAATCTATAAGGGACATGACAAATCTATAGGGGTTCCGAATCATGAAATACGGAACCCTAATAAGCATTATTTTATGCAATTTCGTGCACCTGAGCATTGATAACGTCGTGTAACTCCGTAACTAAACCACCTCATATATCCTAGCAGATATTATTGGAAAAATACATTTGAATTAGATTTCTTTTTCCAATATAATATAAATATATATAGTAATATAAATATTATATCATAATACATGACATACCTGTAAATTTTGGTCGATCATTTGGAATATGATAACGGGCGCGTGCGTGTGGTAGGCGTTGGAGTGCGGCTCGACGTCGGGTGCGCGCTGCCCCGCCCACTCGGCTCGTTCCGACTCTAACGTCTTTTCCATCCATTCCATATAATTTGATTCCATTTTCTATAATATAAAGGAAATACTTAATTGTCGAAATAAAAACGAGAAGCAATTAGGCTATTTTGATTAGCTAGATATTTATGTATAAGCCTACCAAATGCGTATGCAGACACTGCAATATGGTGATACTCACTAGGGATGTTGCGAATATTCGCATCTGCATATGCGGAGCTTCTGCATAGATTTGGACATCTGCATCCGCAATGATCAGTGCGAATGTTCATGCGGATGCGAATGCCATGCAAGTTGCTACAAGAAATAAATTGGGCGGGGTCGGCGAATGGCGCGTGCCGATCAAACGTTAAAGCATGAGTTATTCTGATATATCTTATATTTAAAATTCTCGTCTCACAATGTTCGTTCCCATACTCCTCCGAAACGGCTGGACCGATTTGTATAAAACCTTTATATGCATATTCAGTAGGTCTGAAAATCGGCCAACATCTATTTTTTATACTCCTAAGGCGCGAGCGGAGCCGCGGGCATCAGCTAGTAAGCTATATTACTGTAATTTTCATCCAAATCCGTTATATAGTTTTTGCGTGAAAGAGCAACAAACTTAAATTATTGGTAGAATATTAATTACCTGTAGGTATTCATCTTGCAGTTTTTGCATAACTTCGTCATTAAGCAGTGGGGGTAAAGTTGTGACATCAATGTTCAACTCTTTGCTGCCCATCAACTCTTGGCCTGGGTAGGTGTTTAGAATCCAAGATAACAGTGTGACATATTCATTGCCTTCTATGTGGTTGTTCACTACATCTTGCAGCTGAAAATAATACATAAATTTAAGGAAAAATAGTACATGATTATACTATTATATTGTCTTCCTTAGATAGTTAGGTACAATTTTTATATATCTTTTATGGTATGAAAATACAACACACACTAGCAATATAATGCTGATAATAGTGATATGATATACAAGTGTATTTAATACTATCAAGTAGAAATTAACTGCCTCGTTGGTCTAGTCGATAGTGTATCAAGAGGTCTCGGGTTTAAATCCCGGGGCGGGCCAAAAAGTATTTTTGGGTTTTCTTAGGAAATTCATAATAGCAGCCCGGAGTTTGGAAGTTTGGCGGTGATTCACGCCCGTGTGCCTCGGAGAGCACGTAAAGCAGTGCCCTCAAATTTACTGACAACTATTTCAAACTTCGAATTTCAGTTCTCCCTTAGGGTTGCGGAGGTCCGATGCTAGTCGCTCTGCGGAAAAACTGATTCAGGTAAAACCGGTTGAACTATGAGCCGACCCCAAATAATATTGGGAATATAGTCTAGGAAGAAGAAGTAGAAAGTAACCCTGTCTGCGGGTTTGTTCAGCTATGTCCATTTGTCGTAAAAAAAAACTACATAAAAATTTAGATGATAAAATTTATAGAGCCTATGTCACCTGAGCTCTTATTACAAATCTATTAACATCTTATTTGTTAAACTCTGTCTGTGTTAAAGTCGGGTAAAAACAAAATGAAGTGGTCATAAATCTATAAAGTAGTCCAGCAATAAAGTAAAAAGAAATATCTCGATTTATTTACTTACACTTGTAGACAAGCAGATATGGTACATATTGACATATTTGTTAACAATATCGTAGTGAGGTGGGAAGCATGGTACACACAGGGTCTTGACAACTCGCAAATCCTCTAAAATAAGTTGTCTCGTAAGTTCCAAGTATCGTACAAGCCATAACTTATTATCTTCGCGCTCATCGACACGAGTGCCCTCTATGCGTTGCGCGACTGCACATTCGAGCACCTCAAAAGCTTTAGCACGCCAATTTTTAGGGCGACCAGGTGGCATGAAACCAGTTTGTTCTTGTTGCTGTAAAAGAATTACAATTATGTAATACATATGTACTTCCTGTTTTATCTTATTATTTATCTTGCAGAATCTAATAATTTAATAATATTATTTGATTTTTAATTGTTTGTAGGTATATAATACTAGCTTTCGCTCACGGCTCCGCCCGCGTGTATCTCAATTATTGTAGTAATAAGTAATCTATGTGTTATTCTGATACTTAAGCTATTTTATTGTAAAGTTTCATCCAAATCCGTTCATTTCATTTTTTTGCCTGAATGAGCAACAAACAAAATCAAAATCAAAATCAAAGCATTTATTTCAAGTAGGCCAGTTACAGGCACTTTTGAATTGTCGAAACAAAAATGTAGCTACAGTCCCAGTCACAAGACACAAAAACTGTGAAAGTACTGTAGTTGCCCATTCCCTAGCGTAGATCTCTATGGAGAAGAACGGGCAAGAAACTCCATGGACACTCTTTTAAATCAAAATGTTTTTACAAAATCATGGTTACATCATTCATGTTGAGATGGTACATTATGTGAGAACGATGTAGCAAGACGTGCACGTTAAAAGTATCCATAGTACAACAAAAATACAATTGAAAAATAAAATAATTAATTCAAATAAGCCGTGGCAACTAAGAGATGACCAGTCACAACTGACAGCGCCCGTTCACGAACATGACGCATGGATCCGCACCATTCAACTCAACCATTTTGAAGGGAATCAAATGATCAGACACACGCGCCACCATCAGCGTGACATTTGAGTGAGCATGACATACTCTCAACCGCCAGGGCAGATTCAGGTCAAGAAAAGACGTAGGTTTCCAGTGAATGATAGCTTGAATAGCTTCCTAGTACATAGTACTCACACAATATGGGCTATGCGATTATATAACACTAAAGAGATTGAATCTATACAATGCAAAGAAAGTTGTACAATCTTCAGCAGCTCCAACAATACCATTCAATGCTATCAATTTATGCGCCCCTGTCCTTGTGAAGCAGGACCAGCATTGAGCCAAGCATTTTTATCAGCGATATAATCGCTCAACTTGTAATATGCTTGCTTACATAGTGTGCGTTTAATGCATGTTTTAAATTTTGTCTCATTCAGTTCAAGAATACTTTGTGGAATTTTATTATAGCATCTCAAACAGTACCCCATAAAAGAAGAGTCTACTTTAGCGAGTCTAAAGCCTGGCTGAACTAGTTGGTCCCTATTTCTAGTACTGTAATTATGTTTGTCACCTCTTTTGCCAAAAAGATGAAGATTTTTTCTAACGTACATTATGTTTTCGTAGATGTATTGACTATGTACCGTCATGATGCCAATATTCTTAAACAGTTCCCTTAGAGAATCGCGCCTACGAAGATTATATATGGCTCTGATGGCTCTTTTTTGCAGAATAAATATAGACTCAATATCTGCAGCCCGTCCCCATAACAAGATGCCGTAAGACATTATACTATGAAAGTAACTGAAATAGACCAGTCTAGCGGTATCTTCATCAGTAAATTGACGGATTTTTCTAATAGCATATGCTGCTGAACTTAGCCGCCCCGCAAGAGATGTTAAATGAGAACCCCATTGTAGCCCTGCATCAAGCGTAATCCCCAGGAAAACAGTTTTATCTACGAATTCAAGTTTCTCTTTATTCAAAATTATATCACAATCACTACTCTTAACATTCGGTAAAGCAAATCTTATGCATTTGGTTTTTTTTTCATTTAATACCAAATTGTTTGCTGTGAACCAATTCTGGACTTGAACTAGGGCATTATTCACGTCATCTAGATTTTGGGCCCGTCTTTTTATCTTAAAAATTAAGGAAGTGTCATCAGCAAATAACACCATATTTTGAGGTTGATTTTTTAATAAATATGGTAGATCATTTATATATACTAGAAAGAGGAAAGGACCCAATATTGAGCCTTGAGGAACCCCCATTTTTACTTTTAAACCCTGTGAATTAACACCATTTATTTGTACATATTGTTGTCTATCACTCAAATAAGATTTAACCAAATCCAGTGCAAGTTTTCCTAGTCCGTAATGCTCAAGTTTCAAAAGTAATGTGTCGTGATTTACGCAATCAAATGCTTTGGAGAGGTCACAAAAAATTCCTATGGCGTCTTGGGACTCTTCCCACGCAGTAAATATATGCTTTAATAAGGTTACACCGGCGTCAGTTGTACAACGTCCCTTGGTGAAACCATACTGTTGATCATGTATGATTCTGTTGGTGTTAAAATGATCGAGCATTTGATTAAGCATTACCTTTTCAAAAACTTTGCTAAAAACTGGTAACACGGATACAGGTCTATAATTATTAGTATCTTTACTGTCCCCGGATTTGAAAAGAGGTATTACTTTACTGTATTTCATTAAATCAGGGAAAACTCCTTGGTCAACACATAAATTAAAAATTAAAGCTAAGTATGGGGCTATAGTCTCAAGTATGGATGTACAAACTTTGATAGACATTCCCCATAGATCTTCGGTCAGTTTGATTTTTATTTGCCGGAAAGCCTTAATAACTATCTTAGGGTTAATGTGTTTAAATTTAAATTCAGCCAGGCAGCTAGACACATTCGCCTTTAATAAATCAATTGAGACATCAGGTGAGGAATTAAGAGCCTCTGTAGTTTTTGATGGTATATTAGTAAAGAAATTTACAAATTCTTCAGCTACTTCCTGATTTGAGCTTTTAGGACCACATGCTGTATCTAATGTGTAGCTAGTGTTACGTATTTTCTACATACACATGTAAACATACATACATCTACAAACTTTCAAGTTTATAATATTAGTAAGGATGTGTAATTTACCTTTTCTGAGTGTTTTTGTTCCCCAATCTGACATGACATGAAATTGGAATCAACGAAATTTTATTGTATTTTTTATTTTCAAGTTTCTGATGAATATATACATATAATGTAGATTAAAGATACTGCAGAAAAACTATTGAAGGTGGTAGTAGTAACAAACCTCAAAACTTTTTTTTGTCTAATGGTGACCCTTAACCTTTTGACCGCCAGGGTCACATATATGTGACAAGCGAAAACTGTCCCTGTACGCCAACGTCACAAATATGTGACAAAAAAGCGGTGCATCGAAATACGAAATATAGCCTTTAAACATTACTTTTATGCCTTTAAATTTACATAAGTTCCTTATGAAGAAGCTCTAACTGTTATCTATTTCCATAAAACTATTTAAATTGCTTTATGAAATTCAGAAATTTTACTCTAAAAAGAAAGAAATAAACTCTTAAAAAAGAATGTCCTCACACGCCAGAGTCACAAATATGTGACCACTAGTGATGTAGGGCACGTTAGATGATATCGTAAGTTTATATTAAAATTTAGTTAGCCTGTTTTATTTTTGTTGTTAAGTTTTGTTATTATACTTATTCTGTTAAAATGAGTAAGAAAGTATGTAATTAACAGCCGTGCTCGTGAAATAATAATTAAAGTAGACAATTATTTTGTAAAGAAGAAAGAGGACTCTTAGTTATTGATACAAAATATAAGCAGTGCCCTAAAAAATGCTTCGTACACTACTGAGGTTTAAATGAAATAAATAAAAGTTTTAAAATGTCCATCACAAGTTGCTTAGCTTTTTTTTCAAAATTCTACTTGTTACTTTTTATGCCACGTTTATAGAAGCTAGTATTTAAAGGCTATAAACGTACATACTGTTTTACTTTTTGTAAATTTTTATATATGTAGTTGATTATATACTAAACTTATTTGAATCATGTTTTTTTTAAATATCTCCTTCAACGGAATTATAGAAATCTAATTTAAAATACGTGTTTTAATTATTATTAGTTCATATTATTCTCGATAAGCGAGATAGTACGTTGCTACATCCTTATTTGAGAAGCGCAATATTCATAAAAATGACGTACCGTCCACGCCAGGGTCACAATATCAAGACAACAGATCAAGAATAGTGTTGTACCTATAGTTATTATATTTAATTATATTGTCGTCTCAATTCTGTTATTACGGTATTAAACAACTCTGTAAATAGTGTATAACTATTACTAGAGTAGGAAGAAGTGTAATGTTGAAATAAATTCAGTGTTATAAGGACATATATTTTGAAATTGTAGACGAAAATAAAAACACAATTCATGTTATCGATAAAGTTTTGGAATGCTTATTTTTTTCGTAGGTATTTGCGCTAAATTTGTGGTCTGGCGTTGACGGCAAGTTGATGAGTTTTTGTTCTGGCGTTCAAAAGGTTAATTACAGAAGTGGCCAATTTGAAAGTGTTTTTCTTTTATGTATTGTGGTAAACTTCAGTTAACATTTTTTAATTTTGTTTTTTAGGGTTCCGTAGCCAAATGGCAAAAAACGGAACCCTTATAGATTCGTCAAGTCTGTCTGTCTGTCTGTCTGTCTGTCCGTCCGTATGTCACAGCCAATTATTTCCGAAACTATACGAGCTATACTGTTGAAATTTGGTCAGTCGATGTATTCTGTGAACCGCATTAAGATTTTTACAAAAATTTTGAAAAAAAACAATACATTTTGTGGGTCCCCATACTTGGAACTGAAACTCAAAATTTTTTTTTTCATCAAACCTATCCGTGTGGGGTATCTATGGATAGGTGTTCAAAAATGATGTTGAGGTTTCTAATATCATTTTTTTCTAAACTGAATAGTTTGCGCGAGAGACACTTCCAAAGTGGAAAAATGTGTGTCCCCCCCCCCTCTAACTTCTAAAATAAGAGAGTGATAAAACTAGAAAAAATATATGTTATACATTACCATGTAAACTACCAACGAAAATTGGTTGGAACAAGATCTAGTGAGTAGTTTTTTTTAATACGTCATAAATCGTTACACGCAATTTACCTTTCATCCAGTCAATACACTAGTATAAAAACATCGATTATAGTTACAACGAACTACAAGAACTTTTATATGATGTTACTTGCTGATACGGAACCCTTCATGGGCGAGTCCGACTCGCACTTGGCTGATTTTTTTTTTATTCAAGCCTACCACGGTGCTTCTACTCTGACTGATGGAAAGCATGAGTAGAATCCAGGATTAGGGGTCACCATCCTCATTGTAAGGGGGGGGTAGGCAATGTAGCATGGTGACCCATGGCAGACTGTTCAGAATTCTCCCGGCCTGCGGAGATCATGAAAATGATGTAGAATGATTGTGCCTTCGGTCTCCCACTCACCAACAAAATACAAAATATTTCTGTGTGAGGGTAGTACTGCCCCGATCGAGCCGGCCCATTCATGTTAAAATCAGCGAGGCTCTCATACTCTCCTATTTTAATTGGTTAACAAATAAGAAAGTTACACAAATTTTTAAACATGACAGATATGTACAAGGGCAGAACCGCAGTTCATAATATGCTCCATAATAACAGTTACATTTCACAGTATTAGTTACCTGCAATGCCATTTGATCCCTCTTCTCTTCCCTCTCAATGATTCTTAGAGCTGTGACAATTACAGTAGGTTCTTTGCGGACAGTATTTAATGTTCTTGCCAGAATAAGCTTGATTTGTTTCTCAAGAAGGTTAGACACCATCTCCACATCTTCAAAATAGGCTTTAAGCATAATTTTATCGTGAGAAGATTGGTTGGGTAATCTGTGTAGCTCATACAATAAATCATCTCTTGAATTTTCTAAATCATTCAGACACTGAAAAATGAGTTTACATTAGTTGATATTAATTTAACATGCAGTTTTGTTGTATCGAAAAAAAAATTGTCATTACTAGTTATTATTAATTTGTATAGTTAAGCTTATATTAGTTTGTTTTAAGATTTCATCTATAGCCGAGGATTGAACTAAGTGGCATGCAATTGGAGAGGCTTTTATCCAGCAGTGGACTGCGGTAAGCTGATGATGATGATCATGGCATCAAAACCTAATTTATTCTTGAATAACATTTACCTGATGTGCATGAAGTAATTTGCCTTCACCTATCCATTGCTTGGTTTTCGCCACACTTTCTGGTACTGTGAAAATATGTTTGAGACTGTCCATTGCTGTGACATATTGTGAATGGCGAGAATCTTCTTCTCTCACAGCTTGTAATGATGCTACCAGAGGTGGAACACTTTTCAATAATTCTTCCAATTCATCCATTCTGTGTAAAGAAACCTCCTTGTTTTTTAAATGACAGTTAAATAATAAACTTATTTTTTATACTTCTGCAAGCCATAAATAATGAAAATAACTAACTAGACAGAGCCTGTGCTATGTCATAACCTGTAATTATTCTGTGTGGTGACAGTTTAAGAATACATAGTATCGTCATCCCTTATCAACCTGTGGGTGGGTGAGCCATGTAAGGGAGCTATCTATACACTACAAGAGCACTGCTAAAAGAAGACAAACTTGAAAACAAACCCTAACTTATGACAAAAGAGATGTTTACTATGGACTAGCAACAGTAGACTATTGACTCAAAGAAGATGTGACAATCAATAAATGAGACAATTCTGAAAAAAGTATATATAATATGTATATTTATTGAAGCCTACCAAAGTGACTGTACTCTGCTTGATGGAAAGCATGAGTAGAATCGTGGAGTAGGGGTCACCGTTCTCATTGTGAGGGTATGCAGCATGGTGACCCATACCATGGTGGCCCGGTCAGATAATTCTGCATGATTGGTCAGATAATGATGCAGAATGATTAGGCCTCCAGTCTCACTGTCACCAATGAAATGCTGTCATTATTAGGATGGTCTTCTGTGTGAGGGTAGTACAGCCCCAGTCAAGCCAGTCTATTCATGATGAAATCGGCATGGCTCTACTATCTACATGAATGCAATAATAATAGTTTACAGACATTGGATGTTTTCATTCTAAGTAAACTATTACATACTTCACGCTCACTTGTTGTACATCTTCTAGACATTCCTGTAATTGTTTGAGCCCTACACTGACTCCATCCAGTTTACTCTGCACCGCAGATTTAAGTTGAGCTTCTATAGAGGCTTTCTTGTGTGTAATTCTCTTTTTGTACTGTTCCACCTGCATATAGGTTTAAACATTTAAGTTTATAATTTAAGAATTTTGATGAGTATGGGCCACCGCAGACTAGCTACTTTTAGCATCGGCGATTTGGCGACTGCATCGATGCTGCATCGCGTTTTAGCGACTTCCTACGTTCGTACGCGGTATTGGAAACGCGCGTTTTAGCGACTGCTCAGATGCCAAATCGATGCTACCGGCATCCGAATATGTGCGGAGAGTAGCGTTCAGCTGCTGTGTCGCGTTTGGCGTTTTTAAGTGTGCGGTGTAGAGCGTTCGGTTGCCGTATTTAGCTTCTAAAAAGCAACTAGTTGCCGATCGCCGATGCTAAAAGTAGCTAGTCTGCGGTGGCCCTATATACTATTTTTTTTGTATAAATATCACTAATATTAGGATACACTTTAAACATAACATATATGGTACTACAGATGACTTCTAAACATTTATGTCAAGAGAATAATAACAAAACAGAAAATATGAATTTAGTTAAAATATAGTTATAAATAATGTAATGCTTTGAGCTCAATTTAGGCCAACATACATGCTTTAAGGTCAAACCCTCTCCTGAGAGTAGACCCAAGCCCTGCAGTGGGATGTATGGGTTGTTGATGATGATATTACCAAAAAAGAACAAACAGAAAAATATAGTTGATAAAGGTTTGATTGATCATTCTTTTTCTTAGCATATTTTTGGGTGACTAGAAGTAATGATATTTGTTTATATAAAGTAGTGAACCTTTTCGAGTTGGCCTGGTCTCTGCATCATATTCATAACCATTTTTTCGGCAGCTGCTTTCGCTTCTTCTTCAATTTCATCCATATTACTCATTTTCATTACTAGTTTACAATGAGCATGAGATTAATGCTAAGAAAATATTAGATTAATATTAAATTAAAAATACAATCCTAAATAGTAAATAGTTTATTTTCTTATACAATATTATGTCAAATGTCAATGTCAAAAGTCAAAATGCCTGCCAGCCCAAAAAATTATTGCCCGCCCCTTTCTATTCGTGTGAAACAAAGGCAGAGATTAGTCCTCTTCCATTTCTTACTTTAAAAAAAACTGATGTCCAACAAATTCGCAAATTCCTCGTGCATCTGTAATAGTGAAAACATATTTTTAAATGGCGCCAATTTAGCGATATTTAAATTTTTTACGGCCGCGTGTCCACCGCAGGCCGTCACACGTCTGCTGATATCTCTTAATTCGGCACTACCACTTGATCAGTCCGATATTGTGACGGGCCGAAGTGGCAGAATTTAAAAAACTTGGATATACGTGTCCACCGCCACCATCAATGTCCCGTCACTAAAACGAGACCACGACAACGATTTGGCTCAACTGAACGATCTTGCCGCGGTAGACAAACCAACGCAATCACGTCAACGTGATCTCGGCCAGAAATAATGTTGTTCTCGGTGGCGGTAGACAAACGACCTTAATATGTTAATGCATTGTAAGTGCACTTTAGTATAAATAAGCACACTATACTTTGATCTTTGCCAAAAGGCCTAGAAGCGATCACTTTGAATTTAAACTACGTACATGCAACAAAATTCGTTTACTGTCATCTGTCAATCAGCTGTCATTCAGTGTCATTACGTAGCCGACTAGCCGTCAATTTGTATTTTCCACTTCTATCCTATTTACAGATTTTTTAGGAATATAATTTTACAATGAATTAATGGAATGTACTGAATTGTTTGTTCATTCTAATTACCTTGCAATATTCTCATAATGTGGGAAATACTTATATTACTGATATTGTCCGCACTAGCCTACAAAATCACAGATGGACTGATACCGAACCTCAAAGACCTGTTTGTAAAAGCCGGTCTATACGGTGTTGACTTATGTAAAACTAGTAAAGATAAAATGTAAGTATATATTAATAGTGTTCCTTACACACTTAGCTGATTTTTTTTTTGTTAGATCTGTCTTATGTACTTAAACGATTTTTGTAAACTACAACTTTAAGTTGTTTTTAATGTAGCCCAGAAGCAATAGGTGTGGTATCTGGATGTGTCTTCTTGGTAACAAGCTTCTTATACATTCCTATTGTATTTGGAAATGGATTGATGGATAGACAACATTTTCCTCACAATGAGGTAAGTTGTAACAAATTAATATAGATAGTAGTTGGGTTGAGGCATTTAAAATTAGATACAAAAAAGTATGTGCCTGTAGTGCTAAAACTTTTTAATAGGACCTTGAATAAGTTCTCATTGTTTCTATAAAGATGGCAGCCGAGAGACGTTGAAAGGGGTTTTCTTACATGTAAACAATTGCTTCCAAGGAAGAAAAGAAAAGTTTATTTGCACTGCATCGTAACTGGTGATGAAAAGAGGATACATTACGATAATCCAAAGCATAGAAAATTGTGGGGTAAGCTCGGCCATGCATCAACATCATCTGCAAAATGATTCAAAGCTTCTTGTCTGTATTTGGTGGGATCAGCTGGG
The DNA here is from genome assembly GCA_932526445.1 of Phragmatobia fuliginosa. NCBI lineage: Eukaryota > Metazoa > Arthropoda > Insecta > Lepidoptera > Erebidae > Phragmatobia > Phragmatobia fuliginosa. The sequence continues at coordinate 3,253,900 of OW052064.1, read as the reverse complement.
TGTAATTTATTATTAGCTGCTCAACCCGAATGAGACTATCATGGGGGAGTGCTATCAAACTCAATTGATGTGTTTAAGTTAAGCCTTAAAAGAAAAATGGCTTCTATACAAGCAGAGACAACATAAGTAATTTTGCTACATGACAATGCTTGGCCTCAAATTGCAAAACCAGTGAAAATCTACCCCACCTGCCATATTCGTTTTGATGGCACATGGCCTAGTTGACCAGGGCTTTCATTCTTATGAAGTAGCTAAAAATCTAACGTTTTTGGATAGCGTCAAATGGCTTGTTGTTTTTCCGACTTGGAATTCATATATACTGCCAGAAAGATGGGAGAAAGTGAAGGAAAGAAGTGGTGATGGGCAATACTTTGATAAAGCTTTTATTTTGTAAAAGAAACAGTGAGAACTTATTACTTTTACTATTATTACTTATTATTCTTACTCACTTAATCAATCAAACAGTGGTGCCAAATTGGAGTTTATTTTTACACAAATCTGCCTGTGTAAACTGGTACTCAGAATTGTATTAACTGTTGGTTTAAATAATTATACTTTTCATGTACTCTCTCACTTTTACGAAGAAGATTAATAACAAACCACAATCCTTTACAAGTCCATTAGGCTACATACAGCTTCTGCATGTAAATAATATACATGTATAAACTTAAAGACAATTACTCATACAACAACTCAACAAAACAAAACTTTTTTTTTTTCAGTTTGCAGAACTTTTGGCTGGACTCTTGTCAATTTGCTGCATGCTACTCTTAGGTTTTGCAGACGATGTTTTAGATCTGAGATGGAGGTATAAATTACTGCTACCTACAGTTGCATCCCTCCCTTTGCTAGTAGTTTATTATGTTAATTTCAACTCGACTACTTTTGTAGTCCCTATACCACTACGATATTGGCTGGGTGTTTCAGTTAATATTGGTAAGTCTCACAAACATTTTGATTGTAGTATCATCTACTTGTTGCATACATTATTATTCAATAAACTGACCTACAAAGTGCTACCATCACTTTCTCATGGTTAATTCTGTCAAACCAACTAAAACCGCATTATGTATGGCATAGCATGTGGTCTGATGACTACTCTGATGACTACTGGTAACAAATATATGATTAAATCTTTTATCTCTTTTAGGATTCCTATACTACATCTATATGGGGATGTTAGCAGTATTTTGCACTAATGCAATAAACATACTGGCTGGAATTAATGGACTTGAAGTGGGACAGTCTGTAATTATAGCGCTATCTATAATTCTTTTTGACATTATTGAGCTAAGAGGAGACCAATTCAAGGCTCATATATTTGCTCTTTACATTTTGATACCTTATGTTGCAACAACACTAGCATTGTTAAAACACAATTGGTAAGTTAACATTGTTTTTAGATTATGCAACCTAGAGATACGTACATACATTGTTAGATAATCCTAATCAGGTCAGTGTATGGGTAATCATGAGGAGCCCTTGATTAACCATACACTGACCTGACTAGGTCAGTGTACCTATAGTCATTCACACATTGATAAGCCATGAAAGGATTTCTGAACATCACTTTTCTCTAAGATTGTGATCACAGCTCTCTCGCGAGAGCACACAGGAGCCCTCTTTGTGGGCGAGAATAATCAAGAATAGCTACAAATCCGCTCTTCTTTTGGAGGGTAATCCCTACCAACGAACCATTATTCCTTCAAAGTATCGTCGCTACTCTTACGGAATTGTCGACCTGGCTCGACGATAATATTGACTGCAAATATTCCCTCGTCCATGGACACGGCTCCTTAGCTAAAACTTAGGTAACCCGCCTATTGCTATGACCCCATGCCTATTTACAATCACAATCTCGTTTAGCTGGAAGTGAAGAAATAGAATAAAGTCAAATTAAATAAAAATATTGTTTTGTCTCTTACAGGTATCCTTCAAAGGTTTTCGTTGGAGATACATTCTGTTATGTATCAGGGATGACGTTCGCTGTTGTGGCTATTTTGAGCCATTTCAGTAAAACTGTTTTATTATTTTTCTTACCACAAATAATCAACTTTCTATATTCAGTGCCTCAATTATTCCATATTATTCCATGCCCGAGACATCGTTTACCCAAATATAGTGCTGAAACTGACTTACTTACTGCAAGTAGAACTATTATAGCTAAAAAAGAATTCACTTTCTTGTCAAAGTTTATTCTTCAAGTTCTAAAAATTCTATGTTTAGTTGATATAGTAGAAGATAAGGAAAGCGTAACAATCAACAACATGACTTTAATAAATTTATTTTTAATTAAGCTAGGGCCACAGTCTGAGGCTCAGTTAACGAAAAAACTATTGTGTTTTCAGGTATTTTGTACCTGTATAGCATTTGTGATAAGATATCCATTAGCATCATATTTTTATGACAAGTTAGAATAAGTGTTTTTACAATTAATAACAATTGGGCCATATGTTTTTACAAGTCAAGTGGCAAAGTATGTAGTATAAAAAGTATGAAAGTGTTGCATGTAATGTGTTATTAATTGAACACTGTTTAGCTACCATACCCAAAGAGTACCTATGTAACACTATATATAACCATACCATGTTATAAACAACGAACTATCCGCTGCGAAATTTGAAAATGTTATTTATTTTTATAACTTGCCCTGTGGATCGTATAAAAATTAAACTATCTTAGGAACATATTTCTACTGTAAAATGTAGATAATAAAAATGAATCGCCAAAGAGGACCTTGTGATATAAACAGGCATTTCATTCATTGGCTACAACCATATCATTGTAATTATATATGATGGCTGTTAATAATGTATATTTTTTCATAATATTGTTAAGAGTAATAAATTTGTTTATTGAAATAAATGTGTATGAATGTTTTATTTAAGTTGAAGTATGCACTGAGAGAAACTGAGCCTGATGCTACAGACGTAACGATGTATCGTAGAGATTAATCTGTGCAATCCTTTTGAGAATATTTCTTTCTTTCTTTCTTACAGTAGAACTGTTTTCTATGTATGCAATTGAATATCGTAACGATAGGTATATCGGTGAGTGTACCTAACAGGCATTAATAGGATATTAGACTAAAATCTGTATTTTATGTCTAAATTAAACGGAAACCATCTACATTACATAAATATGTGTACACGGCCTGCCTCATCATGTCTGGTGCCTATTGGGCCACTGCCCAACAGTTGATGTAAATATGCTAATCGGAGAATTTCTCTATCGATTAATATTTACTCCGAGCTTCGATGGCACTGTTATATGTTTTCGTCGCGCTGTATGTGGAAGTCTCCACACTCATTTGCCTAGACTAATACTTCATGAAAATGTTCAAAGCTAGCATATCATTTTCGTGGTTACTTGGATGGATCACCTGATGAGGTGTCGTAAGTGACTACCGCAGTTCAAGACTGAAGTGCGTTGCAGAGTATGGAGGGACTTTTCCTTGAACAATTTAAAGATCGTTTCGGTCAAGTTTCGTTGCCAAATTGGCTTTTTCTGCAATGTAAATAGTTTCAAATTGTATGAATTTTCATGACTACGTTTTAACCGTGTTTATAGGTCAATTATAATTATTACTGTATACCTAGATAATTTTCTTTTTGAAATATATGGACTGTCTCGTTGGTCTAGTTGTTACCGTAGGTATGCGACTGCCGATCACGAATTCTCGGGTTCGATTCCTGGGTCGGGCCAAAAATTTAATAGTTTTTTTTTTACAAATAATTCCTAATAGTAGCATGTAGTATGAAAGTTTGGTGTGGTTTTTCACGCCTGTACCTCGGAGACCACGTTAAGCCGTCGGTCCCGCTTGTCATGAACATCTCAAACAAATACACTGATAACTACTTCAATTTGCGAATTAGGTTCGCCTAAGACTTAGAACTACGAGAATCACTAATAATTTAAACTTATAGTTTATATCACGACCAAGTTACAGAGGGTCTAGAAAATAACTCAAATGGCTTCTGGAAAAAAATGGTAGGTACGGCCGTGCCTCATTGTCGTCGACCCGGCGGGGTCACTTGTACACATTTTGAACGGTAGGTAAAAGGTAATAAAATAGTCTTTAGTATTAAAGTGCATAATATTATAATTTTACATTATTATTATTTCGGTTAAATGCCAATGATTTCAATACAGAGCTGCAATGACATTATTGGTACAGTCACTAAAAATGTTATTAGTACCAGAATCAAGTTTTATCAGGTGTATAAATTCATTATTTGTCCTATTAACCAGCTATATTTACACAGTCACTTTATATAACATCTTTCTTTGGCCTTTATACAAGTCAAGTTTTTGCCAAAGTATGATTAAAGGTACATATTATTCTCTAAGATTAATAAATAGATATATTTTATAAGTACATTTATACAAAAAAACAAATGGCTAAACAATATATTTTTCATTGATATATCTTAATTATAAACTTAATTTAACCAAATATCATACAATATATTGTCCTCAGCATCATTTTCATTTATTACTCGCAATGTTTTGAGAGTTTGTAAGTAAAATGTTAATTCAGATGTAACAACCCCATGTTGAGGGCTACCATTCGCCACTATATTCATTTTTAACAACTGCTCTCTAAGTTTATCTTTAAAATTATCATGTACCTTCTTATAAATGGTCCTTATTTGTTCGTTTGGTAAGATATCAATAAGGGCTTCATGTAACTTAACTAAGTGCTTGGAAATGTTTCGGAATGTCTGAGACGGAACAGGTGGTTTTGCATCCCAAGCTGTAAGTTGAGATGCAAGCATATTACTGACTATGAGACAAATTTTATTTTCTATTTCCTGCTTATGGCTAACTATATCATTCTCTACATTACTAAAACCATTTAGTGATAACTCTTTCGAATATTGCTTCTCAAGCAGACTCCTAATTTTAGGGAGAATCCACATTATAACTTGAAGAGATCTAGACACTAATGCTAGGTTAGATGTAGATATGGTTTTTAATCCAGCACTTTGTATTGCACCAGCACCTAGTACCAATTGACAGCACCGAGAATTAAACAGTTGGATCAATTCTAACATACAATGTACCAAGTATTGGACAATAACAGGAGATTGTCTTGTAGCATCACAATATTCCAGTAATATTTTTATAAGAAGTTGAATTGTAGCTACAACAGCATAACTCTCTTTATTTATTAGTAAGTATTTTCCGTCAGGTTTACAATTGTCATAATTTTGAGAATTCGGAATTTCTCCTGTTTCATGTATTTCATTAATAGCACTTTGTAATTCACAGGGCACATCTGCAGATTTCCACCTTTCGTTATTGAGTGCAGCGGTCAATTGGATTCTTCGTTCAACATGCAAGCATTGTATATACTTCATAGCATAGCTTCTTAGTGCTAATTTCATTGCGTTACTACAATGCCCTGTTATCTCTTCACATTTGTTACAAAATTCTTCAATAAGTTTAGATAAGATTGATAATTGAGACATGTCAGAAAAAACATAATCCTTGTCAGTTTTAGTAACTATGAGATTAGCACATCTTTCGTTACAGTAATCAGAAAGGGAAGCAACCATCTTTTTTAATTTTTCTTCAACAGAGGATAGTTCCTCTGCAGTCCACATATCTTCGCTGTCATTGCCTGTTACATCATCCATTTGAGTTATTTCCAATATTAAATTTTTAACAGCTAATATTCTTTTAAACAGGTTTATTAAGTTTGGTGTAACTTTTTGAAGAAAAGTAATACCTTCATTGCATAGTAATCGTGTATTATCTGCATTTGATCCTCTAAGCACAATCTCTGTGCTTCCTTCTCTCTCAGAAATTATTTCTATAACACACTGCTTTATTGTGGTTTGAATGGAAGTCATAGCTTCAATTTTGAGTGTATCTATGAAGTCAAATTCTTTTAGACGCAAAATTCCAGACACAATAGACACAATTTTTTCTCTTTCATGAACATCTGATTCATCTTTAGGGGGTTGATTCAAGTCTGTTACAATAAATCTTAGGAACTCATTGCTTAACATTTTATGTATCAATCTCTTCATTTCAGTCAATTGAGGTGAAAGATGGCGAAAAGCCTGTATGCCTGATAATCGGGTGGATAATACTTTTTGTGTGGAACTAATAAGATCTAAAGCAGCTACATAATCAGAAGTACTTAAAAGCAGTTGTATCATTGGTTGTGTTTGTTGAACAGTGGCCATTAGTTTCAATAGATCATGGACATTATTTAAATTGTGATTAATTTTTGTGAGGCTTGCCAGCTTTAAGGGATATTCAGTTAGATTTCCCTTGACATTGGTTATATTTTGTCTTGTTTTTCTTACAGTACTTACTGCCCTAGCCATCTGTTCCATAATAGTGTCATGAGATAGCATTGCATGAAAGAACGCATCAGATTTCTGAGCTACTTGTTTAGATATTTTCATCTCTATAACATCTAGGTATGTACTCAGTGTTTCTTGTAGCGATCTTATGGCAATACTAGGATCTTCCGAGTTACAGAGACTAGGGAAAACTTTACTAAACACTTCTGGCTTATTTAATGGCAATGATTGTTCATAAAATATACCAGGTACTTCACATAGATTTTCCACAACTGGTGTTTTACTTTTGACTGGGACACCTTCTTTGAGTCTACAGTGCCTACGGTACTTTTTACTTATTCTTTTACAGTATGATTCAAAATGTGTTAAAGTAATCTCTGGCAAATATGGACTAGGATATATTTCTACCTTATCAATAAAACTGTCTCCCCATGTTTTCGTAAAAAAATTACTCTGTTTGCCTCTGTTAGGATCGTTTAATACTGCTGGAAGGTTTTGTGAAGAAGAATAGAATGTCCAGTCTTCATTAGAGTCTTTAGTGTATAAGTGGTACTCTCTAACGTGGTACTTAAAACCTGCTTTCCGTAAATCACCAAATTGCAAGGCCGAACACATTCCATTTTGTCCATATTGACAAAGTATTATGGAGCCCTCCTTTAAACTGTGTTTCTCTTGGACGTGCCTGAAAAATTTAATGGTATTGTGAAATTTTCTTGTAAACACTTTATTTAATTAGCATTCGTATAGGTTTTCAAGAATATAAATATACAAATTATGCGTTTAACCTTTCAAATTCCGTGGCAGAAGTAAAAAGCAAACTCGGGCAGTGCACACAGTTTTGCCATGTTGGCTTACTATAGGATGAGTTGTCCTCCATACCATCTTTCTCCTTATCAGCAAAGAAAGTAATTAATATCTTTAAGGTAGCTCCATTTAATGTACAAAACTGGTAAAAGATTTACTTATGGACTCTATGACATGGTAAATATAATATGACAGTTGACATGGTCGGACTGACGTTGACACTTGCAAAACGTCAGCAGTACATCTGTCGCAGAGTACATTCTGAAGCTTAAACTTTTTATTCAACTTCTATAGAAATACTTATATAAGCTATGCCTTTCACAGCATCTGTTAAAAATAAAGTCCTTTTCATATTTTCAAAACTTTAGTTGAATGTCTCTTTTAAAATACCTACTTCAAAAAAACATTAAAATCTTAAAAAAAAACCAAGATAACTGGTAAAAATTACATTTCTGAAATCCTGAATATTTAATTTTTAAATGTTATATCAAAATGATATTGACTGCCTTGTTGGTCTAGTGGTTTGCGTATGCGGCTGCTGATCAAGAGGTCTCGGGTTCGATTCCCGGGTTGGACCAAATATTTGTGTGATCCACAAATATTTCTTTCAGAGTCTGGGTGTTTTCTTTATATAATATTTATGTATTTACAAAAAAAAGTATGTTTGTGTATTTATATCAGTTCTTTAGTACCCATAATATAAGCTCTGCTTAGTTTGGAACTAGATGACGTTGTGTGTAAGATGTCCGAAATATTTATTATTATTATTTATTATTGTATAGTTATATATTTTTAAACGTTTAGTTTTTATTTTGTTCTGTTTTCATTTAAAATGTTATATACGACTACTATTTTATATACTACATATTTCGGTACTAATTAATATACTAACTATACTTATTATGGAAAGATTCATGAAATGGTAATAGTGATGTTAACGGTACCACAGAATACATAATAGTATTAGTACAGAAGACTCACTATGAAAACTAAATTAAAGAAATAGGGACCCTTGGAGTCATTGGATTAAGTTCAATTCATCTTGCACAGCGCCGAAGCACCTACGATTATACAGGGTGTAACCAGACGACTATCGAAAACGAAAGATGCAGCTTCAGCACCCTAAAACCTATTGAAAAAAACAAACAGTTGTCCTTAAAAAAAAATGTGTCCGGAAAAAACAATGTGTAAAGATTTTTATTCATTTCAGAAGCCAGCAATGTATAGCGTGCAACCGTGAACGCCTTTCATAACTACGTAATTTAACTAAGGCGTCGGTGAAGATGCCTACTAACGAAAAACCTTCCTAATGACTGTATTCTACTTACCTAATTCGCCGGTAGCCTCGGTCGAACCAGAAATGGCTCAAATGGAGCTCCTTCTCGGTTATAGCACAGCTGATTCCTACCCGAGGATTTCTCTCAACAAGAACCAAGACCTGTTCTAAACTGTTCTTCCACTCGAAGACCAACTTCTAAGCCAATGCCTTTGGATTATAACCCTCTCATTATTCAAAACTCTCTGGTGACTTACCTATCACGGTAAATACGCAAGGCTATGTCTATTAATTTATTAAATTTAGTCCTACTACCACTATAGTCACTGCGTATATTTATTTATTTATTTATTGTCTTTATTGTTAATACAAAATAGTACAAAAGAAAAGAATCATAAAATATGAGTTACAAATTATGTATAACAATTGGCGGTCTTATCGCTCATGGCGATTTCTTCCAGACAACCATATAATTATATAGTATCATACTTCGGAATATCATTAAAGAATCATACATAAGAGACACATTCATTGACATCAGACATAATATACTTACACTTACTGTGGCAACACTGGTTAGTTACACATCACTACTGGATCATGTCGAATGGAAGCATGTAGAAAACTTGCTTGTCATGAGTTATAATTGTAAACCATTAAAATTAAAAATTAAAGTTCATTTAAACTACTGGGACTTGTTCAATCATTTATACACAAATACAACATGGTGTCAGGTGAAATCCGAGTTATTAAACAAAGGAAAACGTGAAAAGTAATAACAGTTGCATAATGGAGTTCAAGCCACCCTCTGAGTTGTCTTTTTCGGGAAATATTGCCGAAAACTGGAGAAATTGGAAACAAAAGTTAGTAAATTATCTATTGGCAACGGAAAAAGATAAAAAGGAAGATAAAATTAAAGTAGCCATTTTGTTGAACTTGATTGGGGATGAAGGCTTAGCTATTTTCAACACATTTGGGTTATCCACAGAAGGTTCGACTTATGACTCTGTAATTAATGCATTTGAAAACTATTGTAAGGAGAAAAAAAATGTGTTATTTGAGCGCCATAAATTCTTTAAAACACTGAGGATTGAGAATCAAACAATTGGAAATTATGTGACTGTACTTCGGACCATTGGAGCAAATTATGAGTTTGGGGATCAGTTAGAATCCTTAATTAGAGATCAGATAGTTTTACACTTAACTGATCAAGGACTACAAGAAAGGATATTAAGAGAAAGTGAAATAGACCTACTGAAAGTGGTAGATTTTGTCAAAGCATCAGAAACTACAAAAGAACAAGTAAGATTAATTCAAGAGAAGTCTACAGTAGAAATTCATGAATTTAAAAAAGGTCACAATAAATCTAACTTTAACACAGAAAATAATGAGAGAAAGGAAATCAATAATTATGTCAGATTTAAGTATAGAAATCACAGCGGTGAGAATAGCAATAGTAATGTGCACTATCACTGTCGAAGGTGTGGAAACAAACATAAAGTTAATAGTTGCCCAGCATATGGAAAGCATTGCAGTTTATGCCGTAAGCCAAATCATTTTGCAGTTGTTTGCTTTCAAAATAAGAAAAACATAAGTCTAATTTCACAGAATAAGTATGAAAATGATCAAGATTATGTTGATACCCTAATCGACTCTTGTGAATTAGTTGAAAGTTCAAGTAAAATTTGTAAAATTAATCTTTTACAGTGGTCACAGAAGTTGATAATTAATAACAATGAATTAGAGTTCAAGCTTGATACAGGAGCAGAGATTAATGTCATGCCAAAGAGTTGTATGTTTAAATTGGGAGTTAGTACTGATAAAATATGTAGTGATAGACAAATTATTCTTGAAGTATTTGGAGGAAATCAATTAAAGTCATCAGGGGTTATCGAATTACAATGTAGTACTAATGAGGTGAATAATTGTCTACTTCATTTTGTTGTAGTGGATGACATTAACAATAATAAAATTAAACCCTTACTAGGATTGGATGGTTGTGTTAAATTGAACCTAATTAAAAGAATAAATGATCTTACACTGGAAAATCATAAGAAAATGGAAGTTTTGAAGTCAAATGAAGACATATTTAGTGGAACTGGATTAATAAAAAATTATGAGTGTCACATTAAAGTTAATAAGTCTGTATCACCAGTCATCAGACCCCCTAGAAGAGTGCCTTTAGCTATTAGAGACAGGTTAAGAGAGAAGTTGTACCAATTAGAGAAAGGAAAAATTATTGAGAAAATTAATGGTCCAGTGACATGGCTCAGCAATCTTGTGGTCATAGAAAAATTAGACGGAGGACTTAGAGTCTGTTTGGATCCAACTGATTTAAACAAAGCTATAATCAAAACACCTGCGTTGATACCTACGTTGCAAGAGGTGACTTCTCAGCTAGCAGGTAAATGTTGGTTTACATTACTAGATCTTAAAGAAGGTTTTTATAATATTAAGCTTGATAAGGATTCTTCTAACTTATGTGCCTTTTCAACACCTTTTGGGTGCTACAAATTTCTCAGACTCCCATTTGGTGTATGCAATGCACCTGAGGAGTTTCAAAGAGTTAACACTTCCATATTTTCAGATATTCCTGAGCTTATCATATATTTTGATGATATTTTAATTGCAACCGACACAGAGGCAAAGCATGATGAAGTGTTAAATAAGGTATTAGAAAGGGCCAGATCATGTAACTTAAGATTTAATCCTAGTAAATTTCAGTACAAAACAAATAAAGTCACATTTTTGGGATTTGAGTTTGATAAAAAAGGCATGAAAATTGATACAAAGAGAATAGAAGCTATTAAAAGTATAGATAACCCAAGTAATAAGAAGGAGTTACAGAGGATTTTAGGCATGCTGAATTACATAAGAAATTTTATTCCAAATTTTGCTGACTTAACTTCTAATTTACGTTCTCTGTTGAAATGTAATGTGGAATTTATGTGGACAAAAGCTCATTCATTAATTTTAAAAAAGATAAAAGAATTAATTACAACAGTTCCAGTATTAGCACATTTTGATGCATCTAAAGAAGTCACTATTGAGTGTGATGCATCTAAGGATGCAATAGGATGCTGCTTAATGCAGGAAGGACAACCAGTATCCTATGCATCAAGGTCATTGTCAACAGCGGAAAAGAATTTTGCACAAATTGAAAAGGAATTATTAAGTCTTCTTTTTGCAACATCTAAATTTCATTTGTACATCTATGGGGTCAAAACTTTTGTTAGAACAGATCACAAGCCTCTCGTGTCTCTGATTAAAAAGAATATTGGAGACATACCATCGCCTAGATTGCAGCGAATGATTCTTAAATTAATTAAATATGATTTAGAGTTGCGATATGTGCCTGGTAAAGAATTATATATTGCTGATTTATTGTCAAGAGACTGTGAAAATCAGAATAACAGCAGTTCTGATGATGAATGGATAACTGAGATAGTTCATGAAGTAGCTTCTAATAATTATCAATTGCAGGTTACACAACGAAGAAGAAAGATACTCGAAGAAGAAACTGCTAAGGACAGTACTCTACAAAATCTAATTCGGTACTATAGAACTGGATGGCCTGCTAATAGAAAAGATGTGCCAGAAGAAATTAAATTGTATTACAAATTTAAAGAACAAATTATTGTTAGTGGAAATCTAGTATTTGTGGGCCGAAAGCTGTTGGTGCCTCTGTCTCTAAGGAAAGAAATGTTGGAAAAACTTCATAGCCCCCATTTAGGCATCAGTAAAACTCAAGCAAGGGCAAGACAAATTTTTTACTGGCCCAACATTAACTCAGATATTGAAGAATACATATTAAAATGTAAAATATGTGAAGTGTTTAGGAATAAAAATGTAAAAGAACCATTATTGCCTTATCCAGTTCCATCAAGGCCTTATCAACGGGTTGGTATGGATTTTTTCCAACTAGGTAACTATTCATACCTGATAATTGTAGATTATTTGTCAGCATGGTTTGATGTTGCAAAGATGTCATATAAAACAGCATCAGAAACAATCAAAACAATTAAACCTATATTTGCAACACATGGTATACCCAATGAAATTATAGCTGATAACATGCCTTTTTCATCTTTTGAATTTAAGCAATTCTGTGAAGAGTGGGAAATAAATATAACCAATACCAGCCCACACTATCCACAATCAAATGGAATGGTAGAAAAAGCAGTTGGTATTTGCAAAAACTTAATGAAGAAATGTAATAAATCCGGGCAAGATTTTAGTTTAGGATTAATGGAGTATAGAAACTGCCCAGTTACAGGCATGTCAGAAAGCCCAGCACAAATAATGATGAGCAGACAACTAAGAACACTCCTCCCAACTATTGAAGAAAACCTACTCCCAAATATTGTTAGGGTGAGGAAGGATAAGGAGCTTAAACAGCAAAAGTCTAAGCTGTATTATGATAAAACTTCACAGCAGAGAAAAGGTTTCAATAATGGTGAGAGTGTGGTACATAGGAGAGGAAGGACATGGGAACCGGCTCAGATTATTAAATCTAACAATACACCAAGATCCTACATAATAAGAACTGAGGATGGTCAAACTTTAGTTAGGAATTCAGTACATCTCCGGAAATCAAGAATTCCCTTTACTGTTAATTCACACCATAATAATTATTCTACTTTGGAAAATTCTCCTTCGGAAAATAACATCTCTGCAAGTAATGAATCAAACACTGAAACTCAACTGAGTCCAACTCAGTCACCACCACAGTCACAAGAGAGTCCTGAGCCTGAGGTCCCCGCTGAAACCCATAATCCAACTCCACCTCCAGCGATGTCTAGATATGGAAGAAGAATTATTAAACCTAGAAGATTCGTAGTAGAGTAAACCTCAATTGTTTAATTCGTTTAATTCAATTGTTTAATTAGTACTAAGAAGATTAGATTGTTTATTTATCGATTCTGTAAGCTTTTTAGTTTGGTTAACTTACATAATTAGTTTAATTACAAATATAAGGAGGGAGATGTGGCAACACTGGTTAGTTACACATCACTACTGGATCATGTCGAATGGAAGCATCTAGAAAACTTGCTTGTCATGAGTTATAATTGTAAACCATTAAAATTAAAAATTAAAGTTCATTTAAACTACTGGGACTTGTTCAATCATTTATACACAAATACAACACTTACACAAATGCATAAATACATACACAGACATACAAATATACATATATACAAACTAATATATATATATATACACATATACATACATACATACATAAATATACATTTACACTTCATAAAACTAAACAAAAGTATTCACAATGACAAGTAGTGATCCTTCACCAGCTTTTTGAATAAGGTCAAGGTTTTAGCCTGTCGAATAGTCTCAGGCAAGCTGTTCCAAAGCCGCACTGCTTGCACACTAAAAGATTTACCCGCAAAGTGAGTGAAATGTGCTGGCATTTTTAGTTTTAGATTCTCCGATGATCTCAGGTCCTTACAATGTGTATTTTTTAAGAACTGAAACCGTTCTTTGAGATATGGAGGTGTGTGAGGATGAAACAGAACACTGTATAAGAGAGAAAGAATATGCAGATTCCGGCGAAAGCGTATGGGTAGCCACTTGAGTTTAGAACGAAACTCTGAGATGTGATCATATTTACGCAATCCAAATATGAATCTGATGCAGAGGTTTTGAAGTCGTTCAAGTTTATTCAGTTGGTCTTCGGTGATATCCAGATAGCTGACATCGCCATAGTCAAGAATGGAAAGCAGTAGAGATTGTGCAAGTGCAATTTTAGTTTTAGTTGGAAGAAAATTCCGTAGCCTTCGCAGAGAACCCGCTGCTGCAAATAGTTTGCGACTAACTTCCCCAATCTGGGGTCTCCAAGAAAGGTGCTTATCCATATTGATGCCCAAGTTTTTGACTTTTTCACTATACGGCACAATCGTACCGCTGCAACACACGACTGGTATCTGCTGAAAGTTTATTTTGCAGTACTGCCTAGAGCTACCTACTATCAAGACTTGCGTTTTAGTTGGGTTTATATTTAGCCCATATTTTCTACTCCAGTTGCATATTTGCATTAGGTCTTGATTTATGTCGTTCACTGCTTGTGTTAAATTATCTGGAGTTGCTTGTGAGTAAATTTGAAGATCATCTGCATACAAGTGGTAGGAAGAAAGTAATTGATTTGTGATTGAGTTAATAAAAACTGCAAAAAGTAAAGGGGACAGCACGCCGCCCTGAGGTACACCAGCAGATGTTGTGCGCCAAGGAGAGTAAACATTTTCGATACAAGTACACTGCTGGCGACCATACAGGTAACTACGAAACCAGTCAATTGCCGATGGAGATATGTTTTGAGAGCACAGTACACCCAATAAGACATCGAAATCAACAGTATTAAAGGCGTTGCTGAAGTCTAGCAAAGCCAAGACCGTCAACTTTCCCTCATCCATCCCGGATCTAACGTCATCCGTAATATGTACAAGAGCCGTGGTAGTGCTATGGCCAGGACGGAAACCTGACTGGAAAGGGTTAAGGAAACAGTTTCTTGTAAGGAATGAGCTTAATTGTGTGTAAATGAGACGCTCGAGTAGTAGTAGAGTAGAGTAGTAGTAGTAAGATTATTGTTCTTAAATATTATACACAGATTTTAACCAACACTTATTTATTCACAGAAGAAAGCAAAGTAAATTAAAGTTTGAGCAAAAGAATAGAGAAATAGAATTATTTAGACAATATTAATCACTTAAATGTTATGCGTAAGCGCAGAGTTAAATTATTAAGCCAAGCAACGTAGATTCGCGGCGAGAGCGTATAATCTTTGATTATATACATGTCTAGATGGAGTGTTGCGCTGCATTCGCAATAAAAACAACAGGCCAGATTTGAAGGGCTTGTGTGCGTATTACACACACATGCAAGCGTTGCCTACGGGCGCGCGCATGACGTGGAAGCGTTCTGAGTGATACCAGCCCTTGAATGTTTTCCATAAAAGGAGGGAAAATAATTGTGTATTGATTTTGAGAATTGTAATTTGTATTAAATTTAAAGTCAGTCAATATGTATTAGAGTTTTTGCTTTTGAGTTACTAGGTAAAATATATGTTGGTGAAAAAGGGAATTGCTATTAAAGCTTATCTATTCTTAATACTTAACAACAATTTGGTTAATATCAACAAATTATATTTAATTTAATTACTATATTTTTAACTAGATGTTCCCCGCAATTTCTCAAAATCATGTTTTTATATCGTTCGCGTTAAGAACTCAGAGAAATATAGCTTCCGATTAGTAAAAGAATTTTCAGAATCGGTTCAGAAATTCCGGAGATTAGCGCGTTCAAACAAACAAACACTTACTTTCATTATTAGCATCCATGGAGCGGCAAAATCGACACGCATATCAGATTTTAAATAAAATAAACAATATCTACCACCTTAGATTTAAAAAAATATACTTTATAAATATAATATATGATATGTATTATCCAGCACTATAGTTAAGTTGAATTGGCTTGAATTCTCGAAATATACTTTTTCGATCATGATTGAACAATTTGTAAATTGGGTAACACTCACATGGGAAATTTAAATTCAATTAACAGGCTACCCTGTAAACATTCCGTCAAAATGGTTGTCGAACTTTTGATAAAATTTCACTGAGTTAATTTAATTGTTTCTTTACAATATAGTCATTTAAAGTTTACTTACCGATGATAACTAATTTTTTTAGTTGATTTCAATCGTCCAAAGTAATTCCTGCACACTTCTATCATGCAAAACGTCATTTTTATACGCCACTCAATACGTGTT
Source organism: Phragmatobia fuliginosa (assembly GCA_932526445.1). NCBI lineage: Eukaryota > Metazoa > Arthropoda > Insecta > Lepidoptera > Erebidae > Phragmatobia > Phragmatobia fuliginosa. Next base: position 3,237,714 of record OW052064.1, on the reverse strand, counting down.
TACCGTACAATGACAGTAATGCTACTGATCGGCCGCGACGAGCTGTCTCTTACCGTTAAATACAATTTTTTTGGACGTTTAGACGCTCGAACTCTCTATCTAGACATGTTTATAATCAAAGCGTATAATATTAGAGCGTAGTGTTACATACTCTTTGTAGCGTACGGCACACTGGCTCGAGGTGGCGGCGGCGGCCGGGCGCCAACTTGCGCGGGCGCGGGCGGTACCTCGTCAACTGCCGAGTACGCACCGCTTAAGTTAGCGTAATGTTATAGTAGTAATGTAGCTAAATACGAACAAGTGCACAGGATACCATTATTAATTAGAGTTGGTTGATATCCCATCAAAAAGCCAGATTAGTGATTGATTTTGTTTAAAGTTTTCTGTCCAGCGTTATCAAGTAAATGATGATGAATGAATGATGAAATTCAATAACGTAGGAAAATAAAGTTTTGTACCTACCTAATACAAATTTATCTAAATAGATAATTGTTTACGCAGGTACACGCTTCATAAAGTTAGGGCCTTACATTAAAATGTAATGTTAAAGTACCTATAGGTACTTTAATATTTTGCATTTCGTTTAGAACTAAGGTTTCTTAGAAGTTCTGTTTGTAAAATTAAAGCAGGCTGTGATTTCTAGGATAACATGTAGTTAGTAGGTACGCGCGGTAGGCAAGCGAGGTCATTGAACCGCGCGCGACCGAACTCTGCAGATGACCACCGATCATCTGTTTTTATTTTAAAATACATTGCAGTTTTATTGATTTTATTTGTTTATTGGCTTTCCAAATGAGATAATTAGGTAGTTAGGATTCTATTATGTTGTACTATGTGTATGAAAAACAAAAAATAACTTAGTTAAGTAAACATATTTTTTGCGTTTTTTTTTCGCTAGTTTTTGATTTCAGTCTTTTTACACCCTGTATGTACCTACAATTGCCTCTATCTATGCATTTTATTAATATTAAAAAAATAAGATTCTTTATAGGTACTAAACATACACGTGATATAGGGGGGAGGGGGCGGTAGCTTTAAAACTCACCATGTATCACCAAGGGGGAAGGGGTTAAAAATGCCAAGAAAAGATCACGTGATTAATGGACGGCCCCTAAGCGACAACCCACTGGCATGCCTGCATGGGCAGGCACACGGCTGACTATAGTTGTCTAGTAGGTACCCATAGTTAGGACTAGATGACGTTGTGTGTAAGATGTACGAAAAAAAGGTATAATTTGATTATGCAATAATAATACAATACATATTTGAGTAAATATTACCTATTAATATCTGTGATAACTTTCATTTTTCTTTTTAATGCCTCAACCATAGCCTCAACCCTTGACTGCATTACATTTGTAAGTCGTCGGTGTATAGATGATACGAACACTGATAGATTTTGGTTACGAGATTCATGAATTTCCAAAATAATAACAGCGTGTAACGCCTTTAGGGACGCCAGTGCGAAGATCACATGTGAACAAACTGTTGTCGTGTCTGAATATAGGAGGAGAATGATTCTATGACTCCATTAACAGTTAACTTGGTTCGTCTTCAGATCTGCTAATTGCGGACATTCGATCACGTAGACACATATAAACTTCGATCATTATTCTCTCGATTTCTATCTGGGTGACTTTGACCACGTTTCTTTAGCATAAGTTATTACTAGCAGTACACACTGGTCAAAGTCTTTTATCTTAAGACACTGCCGCAAACTAGAGTGATTCCACAATTGACCTCTTCGTCGTATATATGTATTTGTGTAGGTATATGTATGTGTATGAAATATATTTATTGGCAATTTCAAAGTTTACAAAACTTATCGCACCGTCAACTACCGCTGTATCTCCGAATCATTTTATTCCATCCTAAGGTTGCCTGGAAGAGATTGCTTTTAGCAATAAGGCCGCCCTTTGTACATTAATTTTAAATTGTTTTCTTTTTTTATTCTCTATTGTAAAATTGTGATAAGATGTATGAGTAAAGAGTATTCTATCTATCTATCTCTTTTTCGACTAACCTTACCTAGCTGTACAATAAAAGTACCTTTTTTCTAAATAACTGTACACACCTACAAAAAACACCTACTAAAAAAGTATAAACGTAAAATGACAAAATAAAGAAAGACAAAAGCTACCTTATACAAATTCTAATAACCCTGCAAGAGCCTGCAAGTGGAAAGTACGAATGTTGAACATCGACTGAAATCGGAATGTCCCGTGACCGCCCCGCCGTTCAATGAAGTTCATCCAAACGACCAATGAAATCCATTGATCGGTCGATTACAAGCTTGAGGGGTTCACCCCAGTCACATATTCAGCCGTCTTCTAGCCGTACGCCGTGAGTTGAACTCTTTGCACTCGTAAAACGTTCTTAACGAAGTAGCTGGATAGTAGCTCCCGCTAAACCTGTAGTCGTCTTCCAGCAGACCCTGCCAGTTACTGAGCGAGGCACAGCAGCAGATGAGAAAAAAGCGTGCCTCAAAGCTTCAACGTTGTGGGGTTGGGTTGAGCGGTTACAGCTTACAGCTGAAGCCCAATATGAGAGTCCAGCTCTTCAATGGTCAAGAGTGTAAACTCTTCGCACAAACACTCCTCGAGGTCGATGATGGTCAAGTGCCAACGGACGCTAACGCCAAATAACTTCTGATAGCCGAGTAAGTTTGAAAGATAACCTTATGAATGAGCAATTTATGAAATTTTAACAATACCTGGTTAATGAGGAGTGGAGTGGAGTGGTTGTGTGACAGAGCTATGCAAAAAACAAGTTGGTGGAAAAAAATAAAAAAAATAATATTAAAGCAAGTTCCAGGTAAGGTGAGAACCTACTTGTCAATAGACTCCGTCATGACAACTCATTCAACCTGTCAGGAGTGTCCTCTGAAAAATTGGAGCTCAAGGTTGGTGTGTCTGTCATACTGATACGTAACCCGGACGCGTCCAGATTGTGTAACGGCACTAGGTTACGAATCACTGAGCTGAGATATCGTGAAGGCCACCGGATAGGCCACAAGAGAGACTAGGATTATATAGGTATTGATAACTAGGATCCCCCCGATACCCACCAACTTAAGTGTGTGTACATAACACCAACTTAACTACACCTCCTATGAAAGTTGCTTCTTCAATGGAGGTGTACAGTATTTTGTATCTTATTTTTTTTAAATACTTTCATATTTTTAAGTTTTTTTGGCAACCTTTCGATATTTTTGGAAATGCACACATGCATGCACACAACAAATAGCATTACATACTTATGTGGAAAACATGAAACAATTATCATAAACCTACATATTATATAGGTATAAGATATTTGTTTTATGTTTTACTTTTCCTTGCAGTGATGTTGCCTTGCGTAGTCTATCCCTTTGATAAACTTTAGCAAGTAATAAAAAATATGTTACCTTCAGTTCGATATGTTTATTTGTTCATAGACTTACTTTTAATATGAATGAAAAAATGTTGCAAGTTACACTTAAAATGTAGGTATTATACATTGGAATTACATAATAAATGTTCTAAAAACTTCTAGTAAAATAACACAATTGAACAATCATGTATTTAAGACAGTCTGGTATTCCCCTTATTATTCTTTTTGGCAATGATAACATGCGCATGAAACAGCTGACTTAAATACTAAATTTCTTTCCCCGTCGAGGCACAACACTTTCACAGGTACCTAAAAGAAAATAGAATATTTACATGAAATAGAAATTTGAAAGATATTTGTCAAAGAGATAATGATGCTCTATAAAGGTAAGGCGGCGGATAATATATTTAAAACCATTCAAAACTTACGTCTTCAGATTCCATTATATTACAGCACTGCCCCAAAGAAGTGACAGGATGCCGCTTAAAGCCTAGCATTATGCTTGGCAAAGACCAAGACTCACAAAATCCTCTACAAGCATTTGTTGTTATTTTAAACTCTACACAATCTGGTATGCTGACGGTTCTTGTATGTCCTGGAAAAAATAATTATGGCATAATATGTGATAATTGTTAATTTATAAAGGAACTTATAAAAAGTACAAATAATAAACTAAATTTAAAATAAAACACTATTTCCTACCGATTCGGTGACATCCAGGCTTTCTCCAGGACTCTGCTGTGAATACATTGCTGAGAGATATCAGTAAAATGAAAGTCCTTAAAAGCATGATGTGTTTGGTGAATTCAAACTAGAGTTTGCGAATGAAACAGTTCTGACGAAACAGCGTTTATATTCTAAAACTTTATCAGAGATCGTCAAACTCAAACTTTTTATTTTTATAATTTATATTAACCACTTGCTGTGTTAAATTTGGTAGTTTTTTCACTGTTAAAAATTTTCTTGGAGATCCAAAAACATTTTAAAACTAAAATTACCCAAGTCGGTGCAACCCAATTTCCGAGTTATGGTAAGACTGGTGAACTTAAATATTTTTTTAGTTGTATTTACCAGCTTCTGATCGCAGTTCCGTCGGCTATCGCGGAAAAGAGGATTTATGCATGTTACTATTCTGAAGCTTTGAACATAAAGGCCACATATAGTGCCCCCAAGTGCCGATGCGCCTGCCGAGGCACTTTAAATAAACCTTCGCTATTATCGCTTCGGGCGCTTTACGGGCTTTCTACATCTCTAAAAATAGTTTGTAATTGGAAATATCCTGTAACAGATTACAGCAAGGAAATATTCACTTACTTAAGAAATTGACCAATTCCAATCAGAAAAATGTTTACAACTTCAGACATTAGTTATGAAAACAAGGATTTTAACACTTCATAAAATTCTTTGACGCAGAGCTTTTAGAGGACATTCAATTGTTATGAGGCGTAAGTAAATAAATAAACCGAGCGTGATTATTACTAAGATGGCGTTATACAGTAGGTACTTACTACGACCCTTGTAATCACTTAGGCCCATATTGCGTTGCGTACTGTAGATTTATAAATACCTACGTTATGTTTGTTAATTTGGGTTCAATGCTGAAAGCTAAATGAAAACCACTTTTATTACGGTCTTGGTTGAGTTACTATGACAAAATTCAGTTTATGACAAGTAGTTGTAACCTGATTCTGCAACATTGGTCCAGAACGATGGAATTCTTTAACGGTCTACATTAAAAATCATGATTGGCGGCTGCACTCAGGAATATGGAATTGGCTCACGGTACATTTAAGCCAATTTAACTATCTGAATAGTGATAAATGCACGGATGGGGAATATTTAAGGTATTCGCCCACCGAAAGAGCTTCGGTGAAAAAAATAGAGAATCAATTTGAACTTTTTTTTTATTTAGTAATTTCGCGACACCAGTAGCATAAAATCATCCCTTTAGCATAAAATTACAACAAGACAAGGAAATTTGCGTTTTTTTAAATGAAGAAAACTAGTAGACGAGCTGTCTGATTGATACACATTCATACACCTTCTATTAGTTTTGTTGAAAATCGGGACATATGCGCGATATAATTATTTCAAATACTTTATATTGACCGACTTTTCAAAGGGTTATACTGAGTCATTTGCATATAGTTAACACACCCTAATCTTCAATTGAAGAGGCAAAAAGTACGTAGGAGGAGTATGTGATCGCCGCTTATGTTGTCCCTCTGAAGAATTAGAAGACATAGGAGGAAGAGAGGTTGGACAGCTGACTTAAACATATTAATATACTCAATAAATTCAAAAATACGTAGTTAATCTTTTTAACTGTATATTTTTTTCATATTTATATCAATAAGGTCTTATTTTAAATTAGAATCGGATTCTAAATAATTTTTTGGGAATCAATATAATCTTTAAAGTTATCTGATAAGTTATTATTAATATTACGTCTAATCAGGAGGGACATTTTGTATTTTAAATAAACAATTAAAGCACAAATTAATAGCATATCTCCTCGTATGTATGGCACCATTCACTTGTATGGTACCCAGGGTCTCACTCGGGTTTTATTATAATTCAAAAGCCATACAAACAACAAGAATATGTTATCACGAATTTACTCCCAACTAAGAAATTTTTCGGACATTTTTGCTGACATTTTACACTTAACGTCATCTAGTCCTAAACTAAGCAGAGCTTGTATTATGGGTACTAAACAACTGATATAATACATAAACATACTTTTTTGTAAATACATCATCATCATCGAACCCGAGACCTCTTGATCAGCAGCTGTATGTGCTAACCACTAGACCAACAAGGCAGTCAATTGTTGGTCTAGTGAACTACCTTCTAAACTGATTTATTTTCGTTAATATAGTGAAATTAATTAAATGGTTTTTCAAGGTTGCTTTGTTATGTAAGTTATGCAAATATAAGAGTATGAAATTTGGCACAATTAAAGGACAAGGAGTGCAGAAAATAAAAATTATGAAAATAATAGTCAAATTTTAACCAGGGCGCGACCACTAGTACTAATTATTATAAATACATTTTGTTGACGATCTTGGTTGCTAAGCATTCAAAGCTTTAACGTAAGTAATGTTACAGGGTGGTACGCTGTTTTGCTCTTGAAAATGGAAATTGAATATAAAATACTAAACTTGTACAAAACAAAACAATTCGACGAATGCCTAAATTTGTGTGCAATAACCTTACAAGATAAGAGTGACCGAATGATAGAATTTATTCAGATGCGAGCCATGACTATACAAGCAAAAGTAGTTGGTAATGGATATGAGGAGGTTGAATACTATCCACAGCAGGACGACCTTCTTTCTACGGCCATAGCAAAGACTCCAAGACCTGGAACATCTTTCTATCGAGATACTAAAACAGCCCGTGACTTTAGAACAGCTCAGGTATATGTGTATTTTAAATTATTAATTTATAAGAACAATTTCCATGAAATTTACTTGTATTTAGCTTTGTGTTTCTTATCATAGAGAAGGACTACAGCAACAGTGCGTTCAAGAGCAGGAACAAACGCTTCCTGTGCTCGTACTTCGAGAACTTCTCTCCATACTGCGTCACAAATGTCTCGAGCTGCAACAGCACTTGTCGCAGGAAGTTCCTTGACGGCTGGTCCCTTATCCCTAAGATTTATTGCCAAAGACGATAAACTCTTCTTACCATCAGCTAAAACTTTATTTGAATATGTTTATTACTGTGAAGGGGACATTCGAAAGGTAAAAACCCTCTTAATTATTTTATTTATGATTACCATTGATTGCGGCTTTGTCGTGACTGTAGATTTTGTCACTTTACCTTACCACGGGATTCAAGAAGTAAATTTTTACTCATTCTTAACTTAACTTTTTGAAATAAATTTCGTATTTTGTTTCGTAAATTGTAAATAAAAATACAGTGCTAAATTGTAAAAAAAAATTACGTTTTCCTTCCTCCTATTTTTTAGGTGCATAAAAATTAAGTACGTTCGCTAGCCTGATGTCAGAATATCGTTTACTTATTGTAATCCAATTTAATATGTTAGTAGACTGTTTTAAGAATTTGGTATGTCTTCTACGTAACTGTGGAAGTATACGATAAATCAGCAATCTTCATGACTGAAATTCAATAAAAGTCTAAAGTATATCAAATCAACACAATAATTTTCTGCAGGCTATGGAGGTTGCGTTCCAGTCGCAAAAGGCAGACGATACAAACGACTGGTGGTGGAATTTTTCCTTAGCTAGGTGTTATTATGCACTTGGAATGTACAGGAACACAGAAGATTGCTTACGTCAAGCCTTGAAACTAAATAAGCACATTTCAATCTATCTTCGCTTAGTCGCTATGTACGTTGGACTAAATCAGCCCCTTTCCGCGTTGGAAGTTTGTAAACAAGGATTATCTGTGTTTCACGAATACTCACCATTGTTATTAGAACAAGCTAGGATACACGACCAAATGGGCAATGATGCATTAGCCGTCAAAGAATACCGTATGGTTGCTTTAGAAGACCCATCGAATATGGAAGCTATAGCAAATATTGCTATGTACAATTTTTATAACGACCAACCCGAAATTGCATTACGATATTACAGGTAGGTGTGAAAAGAGTATTTTTTACTTATTTTTTTGATTGGATACTTTAGTAAGGAACTACATAAGTACCTTATTTTCAGGAGGCTATTGGCTACAAATCCTGCTGGTCCAGAAATTTACAATAACCTAGGACTTTGTTGTTTGTATTGTAATCAATGGGATCTTACATTGTCATGCTTTAGGCAAGCACTCTATTTTTCTTCAAGTCCTGAAATCCGATCTAATATCTGGTTCAATCTCGCCCATGTGGCACTGGTAAGGATTTTATGAAGAATATGTATTATGATTATGAACTTAATAATGGAGACGTTAATTATTTCCCGCTTTACATTTCAGTCTACTGGTGATGTGAGCTTAGCATACCGGTGTTTACAAGTAAGCCTGGCGACAGATTCTAAGAACGAAGCGTCACAACACGCTTTGCAAGCCTTAGATGCAAGGTTGCGTGCAAGGAGAACTATTGTAAAGTAGACCTAGTATTTATGAGGTATTAAAAAGCAGAAATATAACATTCTATTTATTGAGTGATAACAAATAATCTACAGAAATATCCACCGATTCCATGTTGCGTAGTTCGTTGTACTTGGAGGCCAGTAGTGAATCTAAGCAGGCTTCAGGATGCGCATGCTGCTGAGTCGTTGTAGGAGCATTTACAATATTTGTCTCGGTTGATGGTATTCGTGATAGATGACGCATCTTTACCTGTATCACAAATGTAAGAATTTAATGCAAATGCTAAATCTTACGACTAAGAGACTTACATTTTCTAAGAACAGTATATATCTCACAATATGTGAAAATCTTGAGAAATTATAAAAATTTGAGATGTAAAGCCAAATATTTTGTTTGGTGTCTAAATTAATAGCAAGTAGGTATACCTTTTGTGAGAATATTATTGACTTGTGATCTATCAATTCAAAAATGTAGCAGGTCACAATTCAGTCCTTATCAATCTTTGATTCAACTGACATCAAAGGTATTTTCCTAGTAAAGTATTAAACATTTTGTATTTACTTTCACCCGCGGCTCCGCATGTATGTGATAACCGCATGGGAAGCCTATGTGCTTAATTGACTAAAAGATATATTACAGTAAAATTCCATAAAAAAAACATTCAGTAGGTACTTTTTTTGAAAGTAGGTACATACATTCTCAGAAACTTACACATCTATACTAATATTATAAAGCTAAAGAGTTTGTATGTTTGCTTCTTTGCAAATTAATTAAAAAAAAATTAAAACGGGAAAAAACTATTTCTTTTGAGCGCTTCCATTGCGTGCACTGTACACGTAAATGGGTAAAGATTCCTGAATATGATGTACGAATACATTATTCTACTTTAAAAAGTTCTGAAAAAAATTGCGAGACAGCATGCAACGGCTATCATATAAGGTAAGGTAAGGAACCATTTTAATGGAAAATAAATTTGTCTTAACGTTGCGCTACGAGCGATAGAAGACTCAGACGGAACTAAGTGGATTAGCTAGTTAATAATATAGTAGTAAATCGGTAAAGCTATATCAAACTTGAAACTTTAGACAACTTTTAAGGATTGTACAGAAACGAACCTTTTTTTTACGTCTGGAAATTCCCTAGGACCGTCACTCCGCCGGGGCTTGAGGGGGTGGTGTGTCGGACTCGAACCGACTAAGGCCATACGGTATGATCTCTCTGCGACTGTAATTTGGGGTCCAGAAGGAAATTGCTTCCCTGGACTCCTACAGTCCAGGGAAGCAATTTCCTTCTGGACCCCTCCCGGCACCATTTACAAATGAAACTCTCTAATTGAGCGACGTCCGGTCACACGCGGACAGTAACCAACCAACCTGTTCTAAGGTTGAAGGAGATATTCCAATGCTTTCCCAAGTATCTGAGCCTTTAGGTATAAATAATGGCTTTGTATAATTAGTATTTTTCTCCTTAATAGGAATTCCATTTCCAAAGCCTATGTTGAACAGCATATCTTTAGCACGTCTCAGTAACTGTGGATCTTTTGATGAATAGAATGACAAATGGCCGTTATAGAGCAGCACAAAACTTCTTAGAGTCACACAGATGATTTTCTTAATTTCACTATCTGAAACGTTAATTAAATACAAGTTGATAAATGTTCCTTTTTGCTAGGAAGATGGATAGAAGAATAACTAGTAATAATAAGGGACCATTCAATTATTACGTAAGTCAATTTTTATTAGATTTTGACTTTTAATACGTAAGAATCTATGGAATAAAAATGAATATACCTTTGGTATTTATGTTTATTTTAAAGAGTTACAGTTTTTGGCAAAGTTTACAATCATGTTGAATGAATTTAGATAATTTAGATATATAAACACAATTAATATGTTTATGTATTTTTGTGATCTGACGTAAGCACATCAAGACTCCCTCTCATCCCCTTGTAAGAAAAAGTGAGACACGGAGGTCCCCTCTCCCCTCCCAAATCACGTTATGTATTATATGAATGGCCCCTAAAAATAATATAATCATTAAGTTTTTTTGTATCAATTGGATACGATTTTAAATCCACGAACCAATAGAGGTAACTGAGGAACCCTTTCCTGTGCGTGGCCTGACACGCACTTGGCCGTTTTTAGGGTTCCGTAGCCAAATGGCAAAAAACGGAACCCTTATAGATTCGTCAAGTCTGTCTGTCTGTCTGTCTGTCTGTCTGTCTGTCTGTCCGTCCGTATGTCACAGCCAATTATTTCCGAAACTATAAGAGCTATACTATTGAAATTTGGTCAGTCGATGTATTCTGTAAACCGCATTAAGATTTTTACAAAAAAATAGAAAAAAAACAATACATTTTGGGGGTCACCATACTTGGAACTGAAACTCAAAAATTTTTTTTTCATCAAACCTATACGTGTGGGGTATCTACGGACAGGTGTTCAAAAATGATGTTGAGGTTTCTAATATCATTTTTTTCTAAACTGAATAGTTTGCGCGAGAGACACTTCCAAAGTGGAAAAATGTGTGTCCCCCCCCCTCTAACTTCTAAAATAAGAGAGTTATGAAACTAAAAAAAATATATATTGTACATTACCATGTAAACTACCAACGAAAATTGGTTTGAACGAGATCTAGCGAGTAGTTTTTTTTTAATACGTCATAAATCGTAACACGCAATTAACCTTTCATCCAATCAATACACTAGTATAAAAACATCGATGAAAGTCACAACGAACTACAAGAACTTTTATATGATGTTACTTGCTGATACGGAACCCTTCATGGGCGAGTCCGACTCGCACTTGGCCGCTTTTTTTTTCTAAACTTCATGAATTGGTCTATAGACCAATTGGTCTATAGACCAATTCATGAAGTTCGAACTACATTCGTTAGTTAGGTATACTTACAGCAGTAATACTTTGTATTAATTTATCGTGTAGGTCGTCTAACTAGGTACTTTAAATACAATTATACCTCTTCCAAGAAGTGAGTTCTAAACAAATATGGATTTTTAGCGTGTATACGTGATGTGTTTACGATGTCTACCATGATAGAAAACTTTATTTGATGAACTCACCATAATTTTTGAAGTTGTCGTATTTTCCTCCAATTATAATCAATTCTGATTCAGTTTCCGATGTATCACAAATGTCTTTCATGCTCTGAACACAATTTTCTAAAGTATCCCATATACTTTTAATTCTACTTAAATCTACCATAATACAGAAAAATATTGACCCATAAACGGGTATTGATGTCAACACGTTGTTTAGTGCTTCCAATTTGCCACCATATTCCCAAATATGACACAAAGTTTTATCAATTCCTGGTTTTTGACTTGATTTTCTTGCAAATGAATACTCTACCACTAAAGTTTCCCGCGGCTGATCCCTTTTATCAAGAAAATAATGTAACAAAGAAGATTTTCCCTAAAACAAGAAAGTTATTGTATTGTAGAAAATTTAAACATGTTCATAAATCTCATAATAATATTAGTTAGTAAGTATATACTAGCTAAGTGCCGCGGTGTACGGTTGTGATAGTGTTGTAAATCATGAGTAACGCCGTGGAACGAAGCTAGTCCAAAATTAATTATTCTAAGTTACTCCTTATGTCTTCAGTTTTCTGCCAGTGAAAGTCCCGCTAAAATAGGTCCAGCCGTTTCAAAGATTACCCGAAACAAACACAGACAGACATAAATGATTAAAAATTGCCTTTTTGATTGTACCGTATGTATACTTTCATACGCATTTAGTAAAAAACTTGTTATTTATATTTATTTGTATAGGTTACTATTAAAGTGTAAGTGTACTAGGAAAGTATCACAACTCTTTATGTGTTCTCAACAATTCTCATTCAGAAGTAAGGTAACCAGGGTCTCACTCGGGGTATTTCTTAAAATAAAAAACCGTATAATAAAAATATAACGTAAAAAAACAAAAATATCGACGTTGTCTTGTCAGTCTCCAATGGGCAGGCAGCACGGAGACATGGCTTTTAACCCTATCCTTAAAAGAAGACCTTCGAGCCCAGCAGTGGTAGGTATATCATGGGTTGTTGATGAACAATAAAAATATCTTACCACGGATTTACTCCCGACTAAAAAAATTGTTCTTGAATTGTTCTCGTTAACATGGGATAAGTTTTTATTTATTAACTCTGTGGCTATTTCTGGTATTGTTGACATATTGATAACTTCCACCACTGACGAAATACTGTGTGTTAGACAAACCATTGCATTAAAAAATGCTACTAGCAAAATATAGGAAAACCAACTCAAATAATTAATTCGAGTCTTTTTAGTACATTATTTTATTATATGTACTCATAATGTGTACTCATTCTAAGAATTATTTATTATGTTGACTATTGAATGGTTTCCTAGCAACCACCAAACTTTAACCAAACTTTCCATTTATCGATTAAGGCAGTGCGAAGTCTGCCGGGTAAGCTAGTGTAATAAAATGAAAAAAATATCATTGACGAATATCCATACTTGTCATAATGGAATTAAAGCGTTCACGATGCAGATGTCTGCTTTGTTGGTCCAGTGGTCAGTGTATGTGGTTGCTGATCAAGAGGTCTCGGGTTCGATTCCCGGGTCAGACCAAATATTTGTCTGATCCACAAATATTTGTTTCGGAGTCTGGATATTTTCTATACATAATATGTATGTATTTACAAAAAAAGTATGTTTAAGTATTTATACCAATTGTTACATACTAGCTTAGTTTGGGACTAGATGATGTTGTGTAGAAGATGTCCTAAATATTTATCATTTAAAATATTTATTAAATAAATGAATGTCGTTGAAATTCCCGAGATTTAAACCTGATTGCACTGGAAATTACACGCAATCACAAGTAACTGGTGCATCGAGATTCCAGTCCGTGAAGTGCGTCAAAACTGCAATCATCATCATCATTTCAACGGTTTTCCTTGTTGCTTTCAGAGCTTACACAGTGGAGCCCAGAGTCTGCTTTTCTAATTTACTTCTTCATTTTGACTGGTTTTCGACATCTTCGATGGTGTGACCATTAGCATTTCTTTTGTCTACCCTTTCTGTCGGGGTCTGGCAGAGCCCCGCAGAAGGGGTAATCAAGCTTTGGCGGGGGTAGCATGGCCAGACATTTATTACACACGTAACCAGGCGGTTGTCATATAACTGTCTCGTGACTCAGCACATCTACCTTAGCATATTCATCTCCGAGATAATGTAAGAAGACAGGCCTTATGCGGCCGATTCGGTGGCGTCTTAAAGGCCCATTGTATTACTGGACGAGCATTCAGTTGCATCAGGAAAGCACTTCTCTACCACGGAGTGTCAGAGTACCTGAGGCGGTTTGTGACAGACTATTCAAAGAAGCGTACCGTCATGTACGAGGACGAACCGAGATGGTGTCTTGACGTCCGGCCATGTTGTGCGGTGTTTGTTCCACAGGGGCTGTCCTTGGACCACTCCTGTGGAACATGGGAAACGACTGGGCCCTACGAGAGCGTCTCCTCCCCAGCATGGGCGTAATCTGTTACGCCGAAGACACTCTGTTTTTTTTTTAATACTAACACCTCTGATGTTCTTCGGAGCCTATTACTACACTTTCCTTTCATACCAGTTCTCGCTTTTGCTAAGACACTCTGGTTACAGCCCGAGGGGTTAACATTCAGGAGGCCACGTGCCTGGCCACCACAGGAGTCTCTCTGGTGGTAGGGTGCATTGAGTGGCAGGGCTTACAGGTGGCCCTGGATAACTCAGAGGTCCTTTTGTTCCATGGGCCCTGTCGTGCCCCCCCCCCCCCCCCCTAGGCACTTCCATCATGGTCAACTCAGTCCTCGTACTGGTCCGGGCCTAGATGAAGTATCTGGGCCTGATCCTTGACGGCAGGTGGCACTTCGACGCGCACTTCCGACAGCTTGCTCCAAAGTCGGTCAACACTGCCTCCGCTTTTGGGCAACTTTAGCCCAATTTGGGTGGTGCCAGTGTCGCGACGAGACAGCTGTACACGAGGGTTGTCCGGTCTATGGCACTCTACGGCGGCGGCTTTGACCACCCAGAATAGGGCACGCCTCTGGCGATATCCATATTAATAGCCATACCAACGTTCGAATATGATACGCTACGTACCAAATTCGTGAGTTTGGAGTGCAGACTACCATTATTATTATTTATATTTGTGTAGTTTGTCCGATCGTTTCTCTACGCTGAATACGGTGTACTCGGCTTCAAATTCGATTTTCGAAAGAACCGTCAATATATTAAAAAAGTATTTTAAAGATTTTCAACTTAGTATCATTATAATTATAAGTTCTATTTACATCAGCTGAACTCCTTTTAAATCGCTCAACAAATATTTTGTTTTTGTAAGTATTCCTTCCAAGATAATATAAGCCTCTCAGATCAGGTTGCCAGAAATATTAATGAAATAAAACTGAATAATCTACGGACCGGACGGCGCGGTTGTCTCGCTTATATATTTATTTATTTAAACTTAATGCACATATCGTACAAAGGCGGACTTAATGCCATGAGGCATTCTCTACCAGTCAACCTTACTTAGGGTAATGTAGTAATATGATGCGGTAGGTGCAAAAAACAGGAAAGAGAATTATATAAAGTAAATGTAAAAGAAATAAAATATTATACTTTATAATACATAAACATACATTTAAATAGAATAGTTATACATATATAAATATAATATAGTACTCAGTCGGGTACTAAACTTACGATTGTTCTGCCCATATAATACGGAGTAAGTCGCGTACTTTCACTTTGAATGTGAGGCGGTTTGTGATCATCCTGATTTCGGTAGGCAGCGCATTCCACAAAAGCACTGACTGTACAAAGAAAGAAGAATTGATGAAGTCGGAGGTGTGAGGGGGACAAAGAAGAAGCATATTGTTTCTTGACCGAAGGTTTCAATCATGATTAGAACAAAGAAGACGAAGGTCCCCACCTTCGTCTTCTTTGTTCTAATCATGATTACGAGATACTCAGGTAACGACGGGGAATTAAGAATATAATATAGTTATCTGTGGTTGTCTAGTCGTCTCATCTATTGCATCGACCGCACCGTACTGTGCAATGCTGCGCTCCGTACCATATTCGATAGTCTGGTATGCCCTAAGTATCGTACATACTTTGACTATCATGTAGGTATTTACTTTACTGAAAAGTTATTAATTTCAGATGGCTCGACTTCCTTGGGTTTAGGTAACACATAATAATGTCGCTTGTTCAAAGTTACCATTTTTGTAGCCATTTACCATAGAGGTCAACCTAAACTGTGGTAAGCCTTCCTACTGTAAAGGTATCTTGCAATTAGCCAATGTTTATGAAATCATAAACATAGAAGAATATGACTAAAACATAGACTAAAACAAGTTCAGTGTTGCCAATGAAAATAGTTCATTTATCTGTGGAAATGGCGATTGATGATTTTGATGTCAAGAAGAATATTCTGTAGAAAGAAAATTTCGTGAGATTAAACTGCGTTCTATTCCACAACTAGTGAATAATTTTATTTGTAAATAAAAGACCAGATTTTAAAAGGGTTTGAAGTGACTTTCATAAGATATCGATGAGTAGTTACAACTGATTGCAAGTGGTAAGATATTTATTGTCACCTTCACTCTTGTCCTATGGCTTTATTTATTTATTTATTATGCTTATTCCACAGTGTGTTTATAATTGCAAAATGTGATTTAAAATAGTGTATTTCTTTTTATACATGTTTTAAAAGTAGCCATCATTGCTTAAATTACTGTTACGAAAGAGAAAGGCCTGTTCTCCACCTTATTATTGTCCTAATATGCCGTAACCTACTTAAAAATAAAATGTTATTCATCATTATCATAGAGATTAATAAATAATTCGTAAATCAATCTATATACAGCACTGTTTGCAGCACTTTCTCTGTCCTGATTGTTTTAATCTATTGACCATGCGGAGTTCTATGTATGCAAATAGTTTAAATTAAGTTCATTGAACTAGTTTCCTAATGTCGCAATTAAGTCAAGTTTTGATATTCTTAACAACGTTCTACATTTTTTAGTCATATTTTTTCCAAATACTTAATTATTGTCACATGTATTTAGTTACAAGAGTATTGATTGCAAACATTAATTGTTATAGGTGATCTGGGCCACTGAGTCAACAAGGTAAACATGTGATCTATATTTCTTTTTCTTTGTAGCATCTACAATGTCATAATAAAATATTGAAGGTCATAGTTATGAATATACATAAATATTCTTAAATGACAATTACATGTAATTAACCTATCTATTGATGATTGCTCTTTGTATAATGAAAGAAAACTTGAAGCAAACCCTAGGTATACCAGTGTGCAATAGTAAGCTAAAACCTCTTTTCTAACGAGAGGCCTGTATATGTCTAACAGCTGATTATTAAAGGATGTTGATGTGTGATGTGATTGGTCTATTGACCCACAGATGGCAGAAGTGGATCCAGAAACGTTGTTGGAATGGTTGCTGACGGGGCAGGGAGATGAGCGTGATATGCAACTGATTGCTCTCGAGCAGCTGTGCATGTTGCTGCTCATGTCAGATAATGTTGATAGGTGCTTTGAAAGGTATGTGAAATTTGTTATTAAATAAATATGAATAAAGTTGATAGTACATATGTAAGCCCTACTCTGGTTCGATTCCTGGGTAAAATGTTAGCAATGATCTGCAATATTTGTTTCGGAGTTTGGGTGTTTTCAATGTCCAAAAATATTCTTTATTATTAAATTGACTATTAATTCAGTTGAGAATTTCACTCTATATCAATTTTACATATAATTACAAATTAATTATATTTATTAAACTAAATACTTACAAATTACAAATAAACACTGATTCAGTTATATTTACAACTCGGTAGATTTTCAACTTTCCTTTGTTGTCTGTCTGTTATTTTGATAAAATAAAATTGTAATGGTGATTACTCATTTTTGTTCATTTGTTTAATTTTTTTTAAATACTTGATTGTAGCAATTTTGCTACATTTGAGCATTAATGAAAAATAAAATAATTATTGATCACATTATTTTACTTAAGCATCTATTGAGATTGAAACAGTTAACTGGCAGTATTTGCAACTTGTGAAACATTTTTTTGTTTAATTTCACTTTGACTTTATAGAAAAACTTCTCTATAAAACACTACACACACACTTACTATTATAATAGAATTTTTAATGTGATAACTTTGTATTTCAGCTGCCCGCCCAGAACATTTCTTCCAGCTTTGTGCAAAATATTTTTAGATGAATGTGCACCCGATAATGTCTTAGAAGTCACTGCTAGAGCTATTACATACTATTTGGATGTTTCAGGTTAGTATTTAAACTGTTAATTGAAAAATGGAAATCTTACATCATATTATGATTTTCAAGGTAGTAGAGTCACCGTGCTTTCAGCACAACTGGGTGAGCTCAACCACGGTCGGTACTAGACTTGCATAAAAGACTTACCTAAAAATGACAGTTTTTTACGGTTGTCTTTCCATCAGGCAGAGTAGCAACTTTGGCAGACTTATAAATGTATATATATATAAAATCACTCATCCTTATCCTTCTTTACTTATAATTACTTAGTTTATACTTATTAATTTTAATTATATTAACATATAATGTTATAAATGTGGAATTCAAAACTACTGAACCAATTTAAATGAAATTTGGCACACAGGTACAGCCTGACAAAGGACATAGGCTACTTTTTAATGCGACAACCGACACAGTCTCCGCTATTATATAATTCTATAAATCTGTATGAGCGTAAAGAAAAAGCGATGGTCCAAAAAATCCAGAATCAATTGGCACTAAATAGGTGTCAGTAGGTTCATTATAATGTACAATTTACTCCACCGTAAGCGCAATGCCGAAATCAATGGGTTATATGACTTACTTGTGATTTATTCCAGTTTTTACAAAAACAATAATTATTACTGATTAACAATAATAATAGGATTACAACTGTGTTATCACTATGTCGAGCAGCATTATTAATATTATTACATAATATATTTTTTTAAGTAAAAACATTTTCATCATCATATTTAATTGGTGTTTAGTATTTCAGTAAAATGGCGTCATTTGTTTTCTTATCAGTTCAGTTAGCAAGCTTGAATTGTTTTTTTGTTTTAGTGTTTTTTTTATTAGTAAAAATAATTGTTTTTTTTAGTGATGAGTAATAATTATAAACATAAATGGTTGATAGTAAACAAATAGTACAGTAATCCTGTTATTATAGTCGTTAGTATATTGCTGATATTGTATAAACTGATAAAAATCACAAGTAACTCATGATTTTTTCATATACTTAGTCAGTCTATAGCTCTTGTAAACCATTGATTTTGGCATTGCGCTTTTGGTGGGGTACATTGTGCAATATAATGAAACTACTGATACCCATTTAGTCCCAATCAATTTCCTTTTACTTATTAATAGATTGTTCAGAGATTGGATTTCCAACGGCCTGTAACCACAGTTGGTGCAGACTTGTTTCGTTTCGTTTTTCTCGTTTTTAAGTAAGACAACTCCCGCATTAGGAATATAAATTCCTGTGTCGCGGGGGACTTTACAAACATACATGAAACGGACACAAAGAACACCCAGACTCAGAACAACAAATTGTGAATCACACAAAGTGTTGTCCTATGTGGGATTTGAACCCACGACACTTGGCGTAGTAGGAGGCGGCGTGGCGACCGCTTAAGCCACTAGGCCAACCGTGCAGTCAAAAACTTGCCAATCCATTCCATATCCATACTAACAATGGAATTTTTGTTAATTTGGAATTTTTAAAGACAGAAAATATAGTTAGATATACATAGTTAAATACACAGTTAAATATAGTACATAGTCATTTTTAGTTATAATGAAACTTTTCTTTAGGCATGATTGTCATTATAGACTACAGGCCCATGTCAAAAATGGATGGGTCATATGAACCACCAGGTGACGTATATGGGACGATATAAGAGCATAAAATAATAAGATTTAGCACTATGCCGTCACTTGTAAGCTGTCCAACTGAGTGCTGGTGAGAATTCAAAAGTGCAGGTAGAGTGAGTACATTTTGGTCATATATTTTTGTACGGCATTTTTACCATCGATAGATCCATGAAAAATAATAAGAAAGCGCACAGTGCCGTAAAAAAATGGTGGTCCACAAAGTCGGTATTTTTTGTTGATTTTCTTACAATTTTCAGGGTAAATTTGGTCATTTCATTCTGTACGGCATCAGTTTCATACTGTTTCAATACAGCTTCTAATCCATTATTCTGCAATGCCGTACAAAAATCATGCGACAAGGGGAAAAGATCGAAGGTTACAACCCCCTCTCTTTCCGTGGTCCGGGGGGTGATTTGAAAAAGTACGGCTTTGGTTCCAAAACATTATCTAGCACTCAAAAGTACTATTAAAAATAATGCCGTCAAAAAATTCTTGTTCATTTGAATGTATATTTATAATTATCTTAATTTCATGGTATACTTGATTTATAAAGCTGTAAAATCATTTGACTCTGTACGGCAACTTTTTTTTTAACATGATATTGTAAAATACAATTGTTATACAGTATTGCCGTTCAAAAAAAACTGTTCTAAAAAAATATAGAGAACTACAAAAACTGGCATTTTATTAAATTATTGCAAAACTTTAACTATTCATAGATTAATAAAATATATCAATTTTCTACATTTTATCCTTGTTTTAAATAGTATTAAGATAAATAAATTAGGAAAAAATGATGCCGTACATTTTAATGCAGACCATATCTTTAAGCTGATGAAAATGACGCTACCATTTTAAGGGTGTAGTACTTTATGGCCATCTGATACTGTACGGTATTAACATATTTTTGAAGAGAACAATTGATATTATGATAAAATCTAACCGAAGTGAAAGGGTGTGTATATTATATTATATCCAAGAATTGAAACTGTAAATCCCAGTATCAACAGTTTTGTATACTTTTTGGTTTAATATATACTCCAAACATTATTGATACATGTATACAATTGATTTGTTTAATTGTAATAATGTGAATAAATAAGACAACTATTTTTTTGAAAAAATCGATAGGTATATTTAAAAATGATAATACAAAATAAGGTTTTTATTTAAATTATTCAGTATCAGAATTTGCTGCTGAGTTGTTAACGGAATCAACGTCTTCATCTACGTCCGAATTATTTTCTCTATCATTTTCTGAAACATGAATAAGTTTTTGTCAAAATCAAAGTCGTACGTACAGATTAAAGATGTAAAGATTTATTTATTTACCTATGACGTCATCGATTTCTTCCCCTGATTCCTCATCTGGTTCCGTTATGTCACTGACTTTTTTGTGTCATTCCTCGCCGTGGAACCAGTCGAAATCGTACCGACCGTCATTTAAAATCCATCCAAAGCTTATTGGTAACAAGGTCGACGGTATTTGTTTAATTTCGAGAAATGGACCGATCAGTTGGCCACCAAGATCGTGTGATTTAACACCTTTATGGATTTGGATTTTCCTTGAGTTTTTTTTTCCTACAAACCTTTGGACCAACGAAAATGTACGGCATGTAAAAAAATATTATCTATGCATAAAATACTTTCAAAATAAATTAATTTTATGTTGTGTCATATCACCCCCCGGACCACTAAAAAAGAGGGGGTTGCAACCCTCGATTTTTTCCCCTTGTTGCATGATTTTTGTACGGCGTTGCGGAATAATGGATTAGAAGCTGTATTGAAACAGAATGAAACTGATGCCGTACAGAATGAAATGACCAAATTTACCCTGAAAATTGTAAGAAAATCAACAAAAAATACCGACTTTGTGGACCACCATTTTTTTACGGCACTGTGCGCTTTCTTATTATTTTTCATGGATCTATCGATGGTAAAAATGCCGTACAAAAATATATGACCAAAATGTACTCACTCTACCTGCACTTTTGAATTCTCACCAGCACTCAGTTGGACAGCTTACAAGTGACGGCATAGTGCTAAATCTTATTATTTTATGCTCTTATATCGTCCCATATACGTCACCTGGTGGTTCATATGACCCATCCATTTTTGACATGGGCCTGTAGTCTATTATGTCCTCATGTTTAAATTAATAATCAGATCAATTTTATAACTTATTAATATATTCCTTTATAATTTTAGCCGAGTGTACAAGAAGGATAGTAGCCATTGAGGGAGCTGTGAAAGCTATATGCAGCAGGTTGCTTACAGTAGACCCTAACAACCGTACTAGCAAGGATCTTGCCGAGCAGTGTATAAAAGTAAGTTGAATAGGAAATAATTAACTATGATTTCATCTTCTCAGTCATTATTATTCCTATTTCAATTGAGGTCAGCTACTACTTCAGCCGGTTTTACCTGAATATTAGTTTTTAGGGTTCTGTAGCCAAATGGCAAAAAACGGAACCTTTATAGATTTGTCAAGTCTGTCTGTCTGTCTGTCTGTCCGTCCGTCCGTATGTCACAGCCAATTATTTCCGAAACTATAAGAGCTATACTGTTGAAATTTAGTCAGTCGATGTATTCTGTGAACCGCATTAAGATTTTTACATAAAAATAGAAAAAAAACAATACATTTTGGGGGTCCCCATACTTGGAACTGAAACTCAAAAAATATTTTTTCATCAACCCTATACATGTGGGGTATCTATGGATAGGTGTTCAAAATTGATGTTGAGGAACTGAATAGTTTGCGCGAGAGACACTTCCAAAGTGGAAAAATGTGTGTGTGTCCCCCCCTCTAACTTCTAAAATAAGAGAGTGATAAAACTAAAAATAATATATGTTATACATTACCATGCAAACTACCAACGAAAATTGGTTTGAACGAGATCTAGTGAGTAGTTTTTTTTTAATACGTCAGAAATCGTAACACGCAATTTACCCTTCATCCAATCAATACACTAGTATTAAAACATCGATAAAAGTTACAACGAACTACAAGAACTTTTATATGATGTTACTTGCTGATACGGAACCCTTCATGGGCGAGTCCGACCCGCACTTGGCCGCTTTTTTAGTTAGAGTGACTGACATTGGACCTCTGCAACCCTCAGGCCAATAAAGATTTTCATAGATATGACAACTGGGCATGATGATGTATTGTTGTCAATTTTACTAAATATAAATGTTTCAGGTATTGGAATTGGTTTGTACACGAGAAGCTGGTGCTGTATGGGAGGGGGGTGGCCTACCTGCAGTGTTACATTTTATTACACACCATGGCACCTCAGTCCATAAAGATACTCTGCACTCAGCTATGGCCGTTGTTTCGAGGTAATGTTAGAAAAATGAAATAAAGACTTGTTGTTTTGTAAATACACACAAAATTATTAATATCAAAATATTTTTGCAGAGTTTGCGGTAAAATGGAACCAGGCAATTCTCGCGTAGGTGATGCAGTGTCATCTCTCTCGGCCCTGTTACGTCACAGTGATACTCGTGTTGCGGATGCAGCCTTGCGATGCTTTGCATCACTTGCCGACCGCTTTGCTCGTGCACATGCCGATCCTGCTCCTCTTGCCGAACACGGTATTTTTCTTCATAAATGTTAAATATAGTTTTGCATGCAACTTTTCTTAATTTTGCAACTTAATTTGTGTTCTGGATGTTGAAACTAGGCTAGTCAGCATTACTAACACTAGCCATAGAATAGTTGAGGTTGTGGCTTCGATTCTCATCCAGGGCAAAAGTTTGTGCATTGAGCACAATAATTTGTTCTGTGTCTGGGTGTATTTTATCTATGATATGTATGTATTTAGATATTGATTAGATATGTCAGGTTATTACTATTATAATTTATGTTAATATAGGTTAATGATATATACTAGGTCCCCAAGTAGTCGAAATTCGGCCATAATTATTACATGTGGCAACATTATTAAGGTTGTACTGCCGAAGAATACAACTTCAAAATCGCGAAATTCGCCAAGGATACAAAAGAGTATCTATACGTGTGTGTTAAACACATGGTAGTGTGTGTTACGTTTTATTTATTGGTTTAATGTATTTTTATGCTACTAATAGCTTCTTGCACTCCTATTTCTCATAAACTATAAGTGTAGGAAATAAGAATAATGCAGAACATGCTTTTGTTTGACTACAACTTATATTGCAGAGAACTGCATTACTAACTTTATTATGTCTTAGGTCTGATTGAGGAACTTGTGCGGCGGTTGGGAAGTGCAGAGAGCGGTGACGATAAGTGTTCTGCTCCATCAGTATCAACAACAGTTAGTTTGCTCTCGACGCTCTGTCGAGGTTCCGCACAAATTACACATGTAAGTTGATTTCATAATTTTTGCTCGATGTTTACTTTAGTCAAGTATGAATCACTATGACAGGTCATTCAGACTAGTATTCTAGTAATATAATTTGTGTGTTTTTTTTTATATAGGATCTCGTGCGCTTAGAATTATGTTCGGCGGTCGAAGCTGCTGTGCAGGCAGACGAGCGTTGGTGCCTTGAGTGCATGCGGCTCGTGGACTTGTTACTCGTGCTATTATGTGAGGGGCGACACGCTATACAAAAGTAAGTGCATTTCAATCATCATCATCAACAGCTTATCGCAGTCGCTCTCCCACTGCACACAGCTCTGATCAATTTTGGGCTTTTCGCATCCAGTTCCTGCCAGTAATGCTGCGCAGGTCTTCATTCCAAGTGGCCTGTTACAGTTTCATTTTAACATAACTAAAACACAGTAAATTTAGTTAGGAACACTACTGCAATCTACATGAATAAAATTGTGAATGGTATAGCACAGAGATGGAACAGATGCCTTTGATGAATCAATAAGGCCCTTCGTACACAAGGCTACGCAAATCTTCGATACTCAAGATTTTAGTCCCCAAGCGACCACCGCCATACAAATCCGTTGGGTTCGTACACGAGTCGCGTCGCCGACATTCGTCCTGCGACTCGCGTCGTGCCAGTCGCGCGCTACCTGCCGGACAAGATCGCCGCTACATAAGTCTCGGCGATTTCCGAGATGGCGGAGCAATTTTTTAATATTAAATTTGTTTCCGAGGTGAAGCTACAAACAGTCTACACTTCATATTTCTCTCTATATACGGGTGAACTCAGTATCTTCTTTTACGAAGATTTCTTTGTTTTCGATAAAGATAGTACAAAATTATAGTTTCATCATCATCACTTGTATCAGACATTTTGGCAAAAGTGTTATATGTTTAGCCGTTACGCCTATATAATAGTGATGAATAGACAACTCGCGTCTTGCGATTCAATGTCGTGTGTACGGACCGTGTACTCGATACTCGCGACTTGATACTAATGTCGTATACAACATTAGTATCGACGATTTGCGTAGCCTTGTGTACGAAGGGCCTAAGAGTATTTTTTTTTTAATTTTTACCATCCAGTAAGAAGCCAGTGTGATGAAAATACGACTTGTAATCAGTTTTTATATTGTAAGTGTTGGGGATAAAAGTTTACACACACACACACAACACTACTTTAGTTCTATTTTGGCAAGTTAGATTATTATTTAACAATACAAATTAGGCCTTGTAGTTTTTGGTTGGCCTTGTTTTAGTTACGTGTTTTATATCATTAAAATAATAACCCATTGTATTTCTTCTTAAACAAAAGTCCAGATAAATATCTACATATAGAAACCGTTGTATGTAAAGATGTAATGTATAAAATAATAGTCTTTACATTACTTTAATGTTTTTGAAATTACTCGCAAAGAAAATAAAGCTTTTCAGGCGATAAGCTGATGATGATCTGTTCTGTATTGGTTAATGATATACTAGGTCCCCAAGTAGTCGAAATTCGGCCATAATTATTATATGTGGCAACATTATTAAGGTTGTACTGCCAAAAAATACAACTGTGTCAAATGTGTGTGTGTCAAAAACATGGTAGTGTTTGTTTGTGTGTGTTTTTTTTTAAACTAAACTCTTGCACCCCTATTCCACATCAACTATGAGTGTAGGCAATAATAATGACGCAGTACATACTTTTCTTTGACTATAACTTATCTCTAGCAAATAATAGAAAATATAACTTATAGTTTATATAATTTTTAAATTGTAGTGGTTCAAATCGTAACGGTGGATCAACATCGGGTTCGAGTGCTTGCCCTGGGGCGGGCGGGGCGGTCGGGGCGAGTGGGGCGGGTGGGGCGAGCGGCGAGGGCTCGAGCGGAGGCAGCAGCGGCAGCGGGCCGCGAGGAGACAAGTCGCACCGGCAGCTCATCGACTGTATCCGCGGGAAGGACACCGACGCACTCCTCGCCGCCGTCACCAGCGGCGCTGTCGATGTTAATTTCACCGATGACGTTGGACAAACTCTCTTAAATTGGGCTTCAGCGTTCGGCACACGCGAAATGGTCGAATTTCTTTGTGAAAAGGGTAAGCTTCGTTTTTATCTATGTATAAAAATGAATCCCTATTTCCCTTGACTCGCCATCACGCGTGAACGGCTAGACCGATTTCGCTAATTCTTTTTCTTTGGATGGATGGAGGATTGTTCTTACAGAGAGAAAAATTAAAAAAAAACTGAAAAAGTAAAAACAACACTTTTTAAATTCCCACACTAAAGATTCGTAATAATACTTACAAGTCAAGTTGAACTTTAATACCATACCATAAAATTTAAGTTTTATTGGAGGGTTTCCGAGAAGGCAAAACAATTGAGTGACGTTGAATCAACCGTTAGGCGGTATGAAATTCGCGGGGTCAGCTAGTTTTAAAAAAAAATATGCAAATAATTAGATGCCATAGAAGATCATATAAGTATTTCTTCGAATAAGCTTGTATATTATATATAATTTGAATAATATATATATATATAATATAATATAATTTGAAATCGAACTTTCTCTATAAGGCGCTGATGTGAATCGTGGTCAACGAAGTTCATCATTACATTACGCTGCGTGCTTTGGACGGCCTGCAATAGCCAAGGTACTCCTTCGTTATGGTGCCAACGCGGATTTAAGAGACGAGGACGGAAAAACGCCTTTAGACAAAGCTCGAGAAAGACATGATCAAGGTACGGAACTCACTAATCTTATTCTATATAAAGCACCCATATAGGAAAAAGGGACCCTATGCTACATAGTTAGTTAGCAATCAAATTTAACATTCATTTTTTTTTTAATTAATTCTATATTTCCGATTGAACTTTTTAGTAATGTGTATACTTTCTTACAATAATGTATTTGGTGTGTGGTTATTTATAGGTCACAGAGAAGTAGCAGCAATTCTTCAGTGTCCCGGCGAGTGGCTTGTAGTCGGTAGCCATGATTCACCTTCACCATCCAACGATGACGATTTTCCTGAAACTGGTGATAAGGAGATGGCTGCTATTTATCTCGAGTGAGTACCTTAATAGGTTTATATTTAGATTTATTCCATGGTATTGATTGAAGCTCTCTTCAAATAAAATACGAACTAAGGACTATATTGAACACATATTAGACTCAGGCACTCATGCATCATTCATTTCATGTAGAGTAGTAGAGCCACGATGGTTTCAGCACGAATGGTCCGGCTCAAAGGGCAGTACTATCCTCACACAGAAGACCATCCTAACAATGACAGCACCCTTGCTGTCGTATTTCGTTGGTGAGTGAGAGACCGCAGGCTCAATCATTCTGCATCATTGTCCCGGTATCCGAAGTCCGGAAGAATGATGCAGAATTATCCAACCAGGCCGCCATGATATGGGTCACCATGCTCATTGTGAGGGTAGGTACTCATGCTTTTCATCAGGCAGAGAAGAGACACTTTGGTAAGCTTAATATATATATAAAAGTATACAACGATATACAATATCAATCGATGGTGGCAACACGTGGACTGAAACCAGAGGCCCCAATGAGAGTTTATTTCACTACTATTTCATCGTAAAGGAGTTGGCGTTTAGCATTGCTATCAGCATTTTCACCAATGACAACGCTACACGTTGCATTATATTCTTGCCTTATAGGCGCAGTGGTAGCGTATACGATCGTTGTGTCTGAAGTTTAAGGTTCGATTTTCGGGTATGTCCAAATGTTGCCAGGAAATATTTTTTGCAGTTAAGGTGTTTTTATATGAGAGAGTAGACAATGGAGCATGGTGACCTATAGAATGGCGACCTGGTGAAATGCTTGTGCATCATTCGACCTCTGGTCTCGCCCTAAGAAAATATGATAGCATGAATCTTGCATTTTAGATCAGTGTTCTAAATAAATAAATATTTTTTTAATATTTCGGACATCTTACACACAACATCGTCTAGTCCCAAACTACGACCAACAAGGCAGTCTGATGTGTGAGCATAGGTGGTACTAAAGCTCAGTGGGTGTGGTTGTATCGCAGGCGGCTGGTGCCGGTGTTCTGCGCGCGGTACCTGGGCGCGGGCGGGGCGGGTGTGCGTCGAGCGTGCCTGTCGCTGGTGCGCAAGATGGTGCACTACGCGCCCGCGCGCCTGCTGCGAGCGCTGTCCGCGCGCCGCGACCCGCACACCGCCGCGCTCCTCACGCAGCTCATCGCCGCCGTGCTCGACAACGCCGTGAGTACACCACTACACCACTACACACACATCCTACTATCCCTAATCTATATATATAGTTCTCGTGTCACAGTGTTACTTATCGTATATCAGCATCAGCTAGTAATTATATAAAAGAAAGTCGTATTAGTTACACTATTTATAAGTCAACAACAGCTGAACCGATTTGGCAAAAAAATGGTGGAGAGGTAGCTTAGAACCAGGAGACGAATTCTTTTAGGAATATATTTCACCTGGACATTAAAAAAACCGCTCATTGTTTATGATGCGGAACAAAGTTCGCCGGATCAACAAGTAATATTATAAATGCAAAAATAACTGGTCTGTTTTTATTTTTATATTGACATAGATGGGACCTTGGGAAAGGGCATAGGCTACTTATTAGAATTCTAATAATTTGAGAAATAAATATTAGTTTAAGACCACATAATTACACATCAATCGTCATCGATAATAGTCGAGAGAGATCACATATATTGCTAAGATATTTACTGAGAATAAGCTCGACTTTTTTATTAGACGCCCTCAGTTTCACGAAGATTCTAACCACTGAACCGCTAACCAAAGAATATTCTAACACGCTCGAGAAATGTACCCAGTCAGACGCGTGGACCTTACGTTTGACAAGGTTTATTGTTATGTCGAATTTGTATTTTACTAAGTGTTGTGGATTTCAACACCACGTGGGTCAATATTTCGTGTTATCTAAAAATTGTTGTTCGGAGAGAGTCTTTGTGTCCACTTTGTGTATGTTTATAAAGTCGAGCTTCACAGGAATATGCATAGTGCGGGACTGTCTTAAATAAATTACAAATTTTGTATCACAAAACCCTATTCAAGAGAGGACTTATCGCCTTAAAGCAACTTATCACCGGTGTTAATCTTGAAGACTCAAAAGTAGATGTAAAACAGTCATATTTTGCTTTTAATATTAAAGCTTATATTTGAAACTAGTCGAGCCCCACTTTTGTTGTTGTAACTGCGTTCAGCGCCGCGGGGCGAAACTAGTCTAAAGAAAGTTACTCCTTATATCATCAGCTATCTACCAGTGAAGGTCCCATCGAAATCGGTTCAGTCGTTCCAGAGATAACCCGGAACAAACAGACAGAAATTGTAAAAAATATATTTGTATTTTAGTAAAAAGCAGTTATTTTAATATTACAAACAGACACTCCAATTTTATTTATTTATATAGATAAAGTGTGTAGACAGGTTTTATCGGTACATAGTGTGTTGTAAAGGTGAGTGTAGTGTGTGTGTGTGTGTGGCAGGGCGAGCTGGGTCCGCGCCGCCCGCCGCCGCGCTACCTGCGCAGCCGCTATATCCGCGCGCCGGCGGTAATGTTCCGATGGTGTGATGCTCCCCTGCCTCCCGCGTTACTCGCGACTTTAACCACCTCTAAAATGAATGATCCTTTGTCTTCAAACCTCATTTGTATTGAAATTTAAGCAATCACTTCGAATATTATAATCGTTAAAATCGAACAAATTCTATACTGCTTTGACAAGCTCATATTATGAAGGTATCTAGCTCTAATATCAGTGTTGCTACCTCTTTCTGAACTCGTTTTTTTTTTCACCACTTAAAACTTAAAATTTATATATATCAATCAAGTTATAAAATTACTAACTGTTAGAAACTTAATGAAAAGGTGTATTTTAGATTAAAACGACAATATAAAGCTAACAATAAATGCCATATGCTCTAGCTACCGAAACTATTACTGAAACCATTAACCTTGATTAACAAGGCACGAACATCGCTTTGTACAATTCCTACCTTCATTTCATATAACCTTGAAAAAAAAAAAACTCATTCAGTGACAATAATTTTCCTTTTCCAAACTTAAATCTATACAATATAAACAACTTTCACCCCTCTAGAAAGGTTTAATTTGAATTATTTTTACTCTGTAAATATTATTATGTGTATATAAACAATTTACATAACCTTGATTTTGATCTAATACACAAGTCTTTTTGTTTCGATTCGAAAAACCTTATTTTAATTCTGTTGTATACCACCCACCCGATTTCATATAATCATCCATAAAAAGATGCTTTAAACTAATTAATTATGTAATTAGCTATTTATCCGCCTGTCTAGTGGTTTCGATATTTTAGGTACAAAACGCAAATAATCCAGACATCCATGATGCCACTTTACTGTTTCATTTCTAAATTATTAATTTTATTTCATTTAATTTTTCATTACCAAACTCAAATTGATACAAACTATTTTTTTAAATGTCTCTTTTTGCTACTGTTTCATTACATATATAAAAAAATCTTCACCAAAGATATAATCTATAATTAAAACGTGAAGTAAATTGTTTGTATCCTTTTTACGAAATAAGTAAACGGAGAAGTATGAAATTTGTCACATTTAAAATTTGTATGGAGGAGAATTGTAGAAACTTAATGAAGGACGAATCTAATATTATTAATTTGATCAAAGCACTTTGACAGGAACGAGAATTTTATCAAAAATGGCAAAAATCACTTCTGAATCAATAAAGTTAGTATTGATTGAAATAAGTAACACATTTTCGTAACTGGCCACTTTGTTTAATTGAGGTAGCAACACTGTCTAGTCTACTGAGAGTTAGTGTTATTTTTATGTATTGGCTGAATTAGGTCATCCGTTTTAGGGCCGTAACATAATTACCTAAAACACTGCACGAATTTCACTGTGTTACCATTTATGTTCACCGTGAGGCCTAAATACAATTGATGACGCCGTCCGATATGTCCAGCTTACAATAGCTAAACAAATAATGTATTTCAACAGCCATGCTCGCCACAATTAAAATACTAATTCTGTAAAGTGCTGAGTTGGTAAACACACTTAATGTATTTCACGCTCTCATTTATTCTTCAATGCATTTACATTTATGTATAGACATCACACCATCGAAATTTACTTGCATTAATCTATTTTCTATTTGTTTTTATTTTCTGTTTTGATATGCCCTTTTGTTGTTGTATGTAATCATGTAATCCGTTAGTTGGAATCATTCAGTTTATTGTTATTCATTATTTCAATAAAGAAATTCAGTATTGAAGTATAGACTAGAGAATATCATTAAAAACACCTCATCAACAGCCTTCAACAGTCCACTGCTGGACATAGGCCTCTCCTTTGAAAGGAGGTTTTGGCCTACTATACCACGCTGGCCAGACGGGTTCGTAAAGGGTTTGTTTCAAGTTTTCCTTCTCTTGGCAGTGATGCTAGCTGCTTATTTTGTTCCTTTAGTCGCCTCTTACGACACCCATGGAAAGAATAGGGGTGGTGACACTTTGTATTCTTAATCCGTCACCACACGGACTACCTAAAAACACCTACCAATAACGTTTAAATTCTCCAGAACAGGATTATATGTTATATTATTTTCGCACAGGATGATGACGACGGTCATCTTATTGTAATCGGTATCGCAGAAGAATTGATGGTGAAGGCTTCAGACATATATTTGGAACAGTTTGCTCGACTCGGCGTATTCAGCAAGGTAGAAAACCTGGCGGCAGCTCCCGCTACATTCTCCTCGGACAGCGATAGTTCCAGTATGCCAGGTAAATTAATGTGATCAAGAACTATCAACTAAACTAAGTTTAAAAGAAAGGGTCCTAGAAATGATGCTTGTGCAACTCAAAAAGATATCAACTTAAATATTTTTGTTTTTTTTAACGATTTTTCTCTATAAGCAATGTTTTATTTTCAATTATAAGACATGTAGTCTTAAAGTTGAAAATAACACAAAACCGTTGCTTAAAGTCAAATAACATTATGAAAGAGGCTGTAAAAGAACTCCGATTAAAGACTTCATTATTTATTTATTTATTGTTTAGCTCTGTACTGACGGCGTATATTTGTGTGCAGGTTGTAGTGAAGACGCGTCATGCCTGTCAAGTGGCGTGGCGTATTCGTGGGGCGAGTGGTCGCTGTGCCGCGGCCGCGACGCTCTCTACGTGTGGAGCGACGCGGCCGCGCTAGAGCTCAGCACAGGCAGCAATGGCTGGTTCCGCTTCTTACTCGATGGGAAGCTAGCCACCATGTACTCTAGTGGCAGCCCTGAACACCAGACCGACAATACAGGTACATCAATATAACTCACTACCAGCTCACGTGTTTCTTTCCCACTATGTTTACTTCCACCTTGACTGCACAGTGTGCCTAGTGGCTTAAGTGGTCGCCACGCCGCTTCCGCGCCAAGTGTCGTGGGTTCAAATCCCGCGTATGATAACACTTTGTGTAATTCACAATTTGTTTTTCTGAGTCTGGGTGTTCTTTGTGTCCGTTTCATGTATGTTTGTAAAGTCCCCCCCGACACAGGAATTCATATTCCTAATGCGGGAGTTGTTTTTTTTAAAAAAAAAAGATCCCGGGTCCTAGCGGGGCGTGAAAAAGCATCTCACTAAGTCCCCATAGTGTGGGCCGCCATACTTTACCGTCTGCATTCGTAGCAATGAGATATGATTTCCTCCACTCTTGGATTCTGCTCATGCCTTCCATCAGGCAGCGCAGAGTCACTTTGGTAGGCTAAATATAAAATAAAAAAATGCTAATCCAAACCTTTACTAATTCTAAAGTGTATAAAGTCATTATCTCTAGGTCAGTGTAATTCTGAGAACGTTTTCGTGGACAGCGACGAATTTTTGTTTTCATTAATAAAACCGGGAAGAAGTAATTACGGGTTTGTCGTCGTACCATAATTTCACCTGTACGAAATCCTCTACTGTAAAATTGTGTTTTGTTAAACGAAACTCTTATGTGTATTACAGAGAATCGTGGTGAATTTATAGATAAACTTCAAAGAGCGCGAGCGTCTGTAAAGAATTCAGTTCCTCAACCTATTTTATCAAAACCTGGATCTGCTAAACTTATCATTGGAAACTGGGCACTTTCGTGTAAAAAGTAAGTAAAAAAATGTTTTTAAACTTCGCGATATATGTTTGTTCAAGTGTTAATAATTATTTTGCATTTTAAGGGAGAAAGAACTTCAAATACATAATACAGATGGCCAACAACAAACCACAATACTCCGAGAAGATCTAGCTGGATTTATATTCGAGTCTAACAGGGGTACTAAACATTCGTTTACAGCTGAAACATTTTTAGGTAAGTTGAAATTTCAAAAGATGTTCTCTAATCAAATGTAGCAACATTAAAGCCTTGACCTGGGATTCATTTTAAACTCATATTAAGAGGCCGGCGTACGACACTCGAAACTGCAAGTTGAAATTTGTTCGTAAAATATTGCTGTCTCTGTTTGACAAAATACAACGTAGATACGAGTGCACCGCTGTATGTGTGTATGTGGATTGACATTCATTCGTAGTAATTCGGACTCTCTCGTAGAAGGTTCGACTATCATTATTTGACTGACACGAATCACACACACATTGAAATATTTTTTGATGCGATAGCACTACTAATTGCTTGAAATTTGTGAAAATATGGATGTGTTTCGTAATATCGAAAATCATGAATGAAAACTCAATATTTTTTCGATTTATTTTGTGTAAGTAGTAGCATAATAATATGAGATATGTTATTGATGAAACAATATTAGAAATATTTTTGTTTTTAAGACAGAAAAAAAAAAATGGAAACATGACATTTACAATGTAAAATATGTAAAATTTAATTTGATTATTTTTTATTCTAGATTAGTTTATTTTTAAAAATAAAGACGTTATAACCTAAATAAATACAGTCTAAGTCCGAATATCAACATATCATCGTGGAAATATGTTTATACTGCAAATGATCTTGGTATACCGTTTGTATGGACAATTCAGCCTCCGGGGGCCCCTTAAGGGTATCTTATAGGCAATGTATATGTAAAATAATTAACCTTTGAATTACTGATTTCGATGTTATCTTTGAAAATGCCATGTATTGTACTGTAAATGCAATATTGTATTGCACTGTAATTTTTCGTAAGTCATTTATTAAAGATATTTGACCACATTCTGTATTCTATTCTAACTGTCCGTGTGGTGACGGATTAAGAATACAGAGTGTCACCACTCCTATTCATCCCGCGGGTGTCGTAAAAGGCGACTAAGGGATAAACTACGTAAGACAACATCAATACAAGGAGAAGGAAAACTTGAAACCGATCCTATACCAACCCGTCTGGCCAGCGTGGTATAGTAGGCTTTTGAAAGCTGTTGATGATGATGAACCTCTTTTCAAATAAGTGTTTTTAAATTTATAAGTTGGTACAAATGTATTTACAAAGTAGGTTTAGTTAAACATCCTACGTTTACATTTTCTAGGTCCCGAATTAGCAAGCGGGTGGACAGACCGTAGGCCTGTAGCAACTAATAATGCTGCTCCGAATCAGAGTAGATCACGACTTTCTGCTAAAACTGAGGCATTGAAAGCACAGGTTTGTATTTTTTTTTCAAATGTAGAATTGGCGGATTGTCAGTATTGGTTAATTCTACGATATGACTGTCATTAATTCAATTAGATGCTTCCTTTAAATAAAAAAAATACTTTCAATTATATAATTTATATTTCTTCTGAGTTGTTATATTTTAAGATTTTACTGTTGTGAGTTTTAACATACTTTTGACGTGACAACGTCTTATAATTCGATGGAGCTGGATGCACGCACGAAAAACATGACTCATGCGGCGCTACCTCGCTCTGAGGTGTTCCATTTATGGCTTGAAGTGCAAGGCGAGAGCGCGGAACGAGCGACAAAGAGGCACAATCTTATGACGTTGTCACGTTCAACTATCGTCAGTAAACCGACTTTACAGACAACCGATGTTTTTGATAGTCGAATTACTATGATCATTTGTTTTTTGTATGTATACCTACCAGACTCTACTTTGCCTGATGGAAAGCATGAGTAGGATCTAAGAGTAGAGGTCACTATCCTCATTGTGAGTTACAGACATTGTAGCCTGGTGATGCACAATATGGCGGCTTAGTAACATGCTTCTGCATTATATATAATTACATTTGGTATTTGTAAGATAAGCATAACTGCCTCGTTGGTCTAGTGGTTAGCGTATGCGACTGCTAATCATGAGGTCTCGGGTTTAAATCCCGGGTCGGTACAAAAAGTGTCTTTGGGTTTTTCTTAGGAAATTCCTAATAGCAGCCCGGAGTTTGGAAGTTTGGCGGTGATTCACGCCCCTGCCTCGGAGAGCACGTTAAGCCGTCGGTCCCGGTTGTCAGGGGACCGACGGTCAACACGGAATATTGGCAGTCGTTACTGGGAAGTCAGTGCCCTCAAATATATTGACAACTAGTTCAATCTTCGAATTTCAGTTCTCCTTTAGGGTTGCGGAGGTCCGATGCCAGTCGCTCCGTGAAAAAACTGAAATTCAGGTAAAACTGGTTGAACTTAGTAGCCGGCCCCAAATAAACTTGGGAATAAAGGCTAGGAAGAAAAATTTGTAAGATATGCGTTATTATTTATTTTGGATATATACTGACATATACTATGTTTCAGGTATGTGAACGTGCTCGCGCTTTGTACTCTCGTCATCTTGCTAGCGCCGCTATTCGTCAACCTCGTCCGCCGGTCGCGAAATTGCGAGCTTTACTGGCTCGCATTCAACGTCTAGCAACACAGTCCACCGGTAATTTTACTTCTGCTGTCTATTCTTTTAAATTTCCAAATGCTTACTGTTCTAACAGCTTGATTTGTAATTTTGCAGAAGACTGGCAGAACGAACTCATTGAGTCACTCGAACAGCTGACCGATTTATTGTGTGGAGAAGAATTATTATCTGCATACGAGCTGCAATCATCAGGGCTTGCGCCCTCATTGCTACAAGTGCTGTCTCCACAAGCAAACGGTACGTAGATTATAATGATATTTACGAATGTGAATTAAATAAATGCGGTTTTGGAATCTTAAGTTGTGTCGTTGTTATGTTATGTGAAATGATGTTTCTACAAAATGCACATTTTCATCATTAAATATGCTCCTATACACAAACATGTGTAAGTTCCTTCATTTAAAGACTTACTATTGAAATCCGTTACGACTGTAGAATAATATGTGAGATGATTGACTGTTCGACAGACGGTCCGGGGCAGGCGGCGGAGCGGTCGCGCATCGTGCGTTCGTGGGTGCTGCGCGGCGGGGGTCGCGCGGGCGGCGTGCTGGCGGCGCGCCTCGTGGCCGTGCTGGAGAGCGTGGAGCGGCTGCCCGTGCACGCGCCCGCAGGCGACGCGCCCCCGCCCGCCGCCGGCACGCTGCACCACCTCACCAAACGTATCAGGTACATTATCATGGATTCTCGCTGGGAGAGTTTGGCAGCACAACGACTGGAATGGCGCGAGATTGTAAAGAAGCGAATCCGCGAATCTGAGGAACAGCGTTTAGCTGACCTCGACGTGAAGAGCTTAAATCCTGTCCACTCGCCGCCACTCACATGATGAGAACTCACTTGCCTACTTTGTGCAAGCAAGTTTGCTGCGAAAATCGGCTATATAAGCCATCTCCGGGCGAAACAGGGGTCGCCGTCGAAGTGGTCGCCATGGCCGAAATCGGTCGGATTATTATTTATATTATATATATGGATTTGCAACTAACAGCAACCGAAATGAGTGCAATATTTATTTACCATAAGTTGTTGCTAGAAAAAATCTAAATAAAGTTTTATAATGTAACCCAAGGTTACATAAAATTGCAATGTAGTGGCTTTCCTAGCTGTGGGAACTTTTCAATAATCTAATCATTGAAGTGTGCCCGACTATTGCAATTTTCTGACATTTAAAGGTTAATACAAATGCAGACCAAAATTAGATTATATTATCGGCATATCCTTTATAAATTGATCCTTTCATATTTATAAGTGTCTCTTAACGGCAGATGAAATCCATCATTACATTCAAAAGAGCTTACTTACGATTTAATTGAAATGACAATTTAAAAAAATACTCAAATTATAAATTTAAATGTAACATTTTATTTTTTAGATTACGTGTTGAACGTGCGCATGACGATACGACCGAAGAAGCGACTACGAATAATAATGCCGGTCGGAATCTTAAGGTAGAGGCACTAACCACGGTCCGGCAGCTCGAGAGGTTCCTCGCCAAGTCTGTTGCTCGTCAGTGGTACGATATGGAGCGGTCCACCTTCAACTTTGTACAGAGAATAAAAGCAGAAGCCCCTCTTATTTTTAACTATGACGTAAGTTATCTTGAAATCTAAAATATACAAAATTTAAATGTAGATGAATATTATTTATAATTATTTTTAATTGTTTTTAGCACGACTTTGATGAAAACGGTGTTCTATACTTCATCGGTACTAATGGGGGTACTTGCGAATGGGTCAATCCTGGTGCTCACGGACTTGTCAGCGTCTGGTCTTCTGATGGGAGACAGTTGCCTTACGGACGAGCCGAAGACACTCTTTCGAGATCACCGGAACCGTTAAATGTGCATACTAATGACGATAGAAGAGCGTTTATAGCAGTAGATTTGGGGTTAAATATTGTGCCGTCGGCGTACACACTGCGACACGCTAGAGGATACGGACGGTCAGCTCTTAGAAACTGGCTTTTTCAAGTGAGTGTTTTATGTATTTTTAATAAAGTAAAATAAAAGCAAGTATTGTTATAATATGTTCTGATCAATTTCCTCAATTCAGGTGTCTACTGATGGCGTGAATTGGAGTACTTTATTAGTACACAGTGACGAGCAAGCGCTGCAAGACCCGGGCAGTACCGCTACGTGGCGTATTCGCGCCGATACCGCCTATCGATATATACGTATCCAGCAAAACGGCAAGAACGCGAGTGGTCAGAGTCATTACTTGTCTCTTTCTGGCATGGAGATATATGGCAAAGTAAGTTTATTATCTTCCTGGAAGTAATTTTAGAAATAATGTTAAGTAGGGAACACGTTATCTTGTATTTTGGGTACTAAACAACTCTGCTTTGTTCGGGACTAGATGATGTTGTGTGTAAGATGTCTGAAATTTTTATTTATTACTAGCTGAGCCCTGCGGTGTTACCCGCGTTTGTTGTTGTAACCGCGGGCAACGCCGCGGGACGTTGCTAGTTTTAAAAAAGTAGCCTAAGTTACTCCTTATATCATCAGCTATCTGCCAGTGAAAGTCTCGTCGAAATCGGTCCAGTCGTTCCAGAGATTACCCGGAACAAACAGACAGATAAATACATAACATATGCATTTAGTAAAAAGCGCTTATTTGAATACTACAGACAGAAACTACAATTTTATTTATTCGTATTGATTTATTTATTATACTATACCGGCTTGTCTGGCTATCTCGTCCAGCCGGAGAGGCATATACATATACGTCTGTCAATGATGTGTAAAGGTGACGAGCGTAAGCGAGAGTGCGCCGCGTCAGTGCGGTGCGACGGGAAACTCCAACTCAACCTCGAACTCCAACGGCAACACGAGCTCCGCGCCAGGGGGAGCCCGCGCCCGGCGCTGCTCGAGAGGCGCGCGCTTCGTGGGAGCGGGCGCGCGCGTTCTGCGCGGCCCCGACTGGAAGTGGCGCGACCAGGACGGAGCGCACCCGGCGCTCGGCACCGTCACCTCCGACCTGCACAACGGATGGGTCGACGTCAGGTACCGACATTTTCTAAATTATCTCTAGTATACACCACTGTGTATATCTGATCTATCATAAACAACCCATAACGTCCCTCTGCTGGGCACAGTTAGGCCATACGTCCCCACGCTGGCCGAGTGCGGGTTAGGGGCTGGCACGTTGTGGTTACGTAATCTTGCTGTTTGATGTTTTTAAGCCGGCCAGTCCTCGCAACTAAGCTTCACGACTGCTATCTTATGATAACAACCGGGACCGACTGCTTAACGTGACCTCCGAGTCACGAAAACGCTCATAAAATATCATGCCATAAACGGTCACCCATCTAGATCTGACCGCGCAGTCGTTGCTTACCCTCGGTGATTGTTTCCAAGGAAATTTGGCTATCAGCGCTTATGTCAGATCTGTGAGGAATATTATTACATTGTCTTAAAACCCGTCATAGACGTAGCTATATTATTTGAATATAGCAATATAATGATATATTTTGCTTAGTATTCTTAGCGACTACAGAACTGGTCTTGTATTTCTAATTTGCCACCAAAATATGTGGAAACATGACAGGGCGTACTTTAAATATATATTTAAACAGTAATATCATCTCCATATTAATTGAAATTTAATCATTACGAAACGATTTTCATATTTTGCCCGTTGTGTATGAAAAAGTTATGAGGAGTAAAATCGCGCGCAACTAAAAGTGAAGCGTTACGTCACTTGCGCATTTGCGCGTTGACCATTAGAAGCGCGCCAAAAGGCCGGCCGAGTTTTACCCAATGGTCGCAAGTGGCGTGACGTACTCACTATTAATAATTTATTATGTATGCTATGTGCTACTGTACAAGAACCATTGACTTGATAAAACTTTCTGTTACTTTCCATTAACTTAATAGCTTAATTTTGAGTCAAGGGATCTCCTGAAACACAGGTTTACCCTAGCTCAGGCAAGCAGCCATTTAAGTATTTGACCTAAATTTATAAATGTATCTATGTAAGCATGTATAATTTAATAAAATTTCGTTAATTAAGGTGGGACCACGGCGGACGCAATTCATATCGCATGGGCGCTGAAGGAAAGTTTGATCTGAAAGTTGTGAGCGGTGGCGCCACAACCGGCGAGGCTAAGCAAGGCCGCAAGAGTCATTCTACACCGAGTCTTCCCGATGCCACAGCTGTAGACCACCAGGTATAGTATGACACACCCCGGGATGTACTTCAGTCTTTGAGTTACGGCAAGGGGGACTCCAAAAGCCGCTGATTCGTTCCTGGTGTTCCTCCCAATAGGCCGCCGCGGTGTTTAGTGGGTAGACCGGTTCCTCTGGGAGTCCCATACACGCCCTTCGTTTACCCCACTAAGGGTACGGTGCGAAAAGCATTCCCAAGTAAAATATGACACAAAAATATTGTAAGTTTGTTCATAAGTTTAAACTTATAATAATGTATTACCAAGGTATCCGTGGCGTCTACCGAGCAAGCATCATCAGCTGATAACATATCAGGCGAAGAAATGGCGAGTAACATGTCGCGACCCAGGACACATGCCACTGACCTATCAGCCATTAATAATTCTACACATCATATCAACACAGGTATGTGAACACTATCATTTATCTTTAACTTTTAAATGTTAAACGGTAGAACTTATTCTGTCTTTTTATTATTTTCTAGATCTCGCAACAATAGTCGAATCACTGACATTAGGAGCGGAGAGCAACAATTGTATGACTGATTTGGGCAACACTTCATTCACTAACATGGAAATGGGTCCAACAAGTATCACCGATATTACCAAACCTTATCCAGCCAAAGAGCCACTACCGGAAGCTAACATCCAAGAGGTCAGTATTTACACTATGTTATTATAACACACGCCACTAATAATTATAGGAATCATTACACATTTCTAAATATTTAAATATAAATCATCCAGGGATTCATCCCTGATTCTGATACATCAACTCTATTATTTGTAAAGGCCGTAACAGACGATCGAATATAGTCCAGAGCGCACCATCGCACAATGCGTTGCGGTCGGCGCAATACACGAGCGTATCACGTACCGCACGACCCATTCCACAGAATATAAGTAATATAAGTTTTATCTCTTTGGTAAGCTATAAGTAACACAATCATCTTCGTTTTTCGAGATAGGCTGATTTACGTACGGGATCTGAGACGCTAATTTATATTATCTTAGGAACAATACTATAAAAACATAATCGGTGTTGAGCGAGAAAACGAGTTTGGCTGTTTGACCATGCTTAAGATTTTATATCATAATTTCGCTGTTGGCTCACTCGATGTATGGATAGAATTACTAATTATAATGCTACATAGTCGAAAATCTTCAAAAGCACATTGGTTGCCTAGTAAATACCAACCATCTCCAATTAATATATTAACGTTTGTTACGGTTTCGGTGATACGTCCACGCGATCGAATTTGGTACGGAGCGTACCACCATATTTGAATGTCTAAGAGTTCAGCGACAGTCGTCACAACTGGGTGTATTTTAATTAGTTTGCCGCAAACTCGAGGTGAAGCTCGAGTGCATCAGGTAGGTCTACATAGGTATATTTCATATTAAATCTCAGCATCCTATTATTAAGTATTTTAATAAGTTTTGCGGCTGTTAGTTAAAATTGGTAAGGTTAGGCTAGAGCTCGAGGTCAGGTAGGACAGGTTAGCGTCCCATATATAATATCATAGCGTAACATAAATAGATAATAAAAAATAAAAATGTATGGTAATGACGTTTCCGATACCAAGGTTCCGCTGTCAAAATGATATATATATTAGTAATTACTAGAAGATAATAGAGGCGTTAGGGATCTGGGCTAAGTTCAGGTCAGGTAGGTCAGGTCAGGTCAGGTAGGCGCGGGTGTGCGTGTGCTGACTGCACTGGCGCGGTGTTGCACAGGCTCGCTCGACGCGGCAGGACGGTGAGGCGGCTCTTAACAGCGCCAACGCACTGCTGTCCAGTGAACTGCGCGAGCTGCCCGCCTCATTGCTACATTCGCTGCGGGACAGTGCCAACCGCCTGCACATACAGGTATCGCGCACCGCACATTACGGCATTAACATCCCGACATCATCGACACTATTTTGTAGTTGAAGGTCATTTCAGACAAGGAAGATCTCGGTTGAGACTGACCGCCTTGACCATTAGAAAAACATCACAACTATTACAGTTTTATGTAGTTGTAAATATCATTCAACTGTAAATAAATCATTATCATCTTTAAAATCAGTTCTCCTCTTTCTTTACTCGTAATATTAACAATAGTCAATACGTTAAATACGTCAGTTTCATTCCTTTTAACTGTAGATTCATATATAAATCGTAGTAATTAATTTAGAACTTATTAGTCATTTAACAATGTTGCATTGCTCCTTCCGAATCGAACGTGTTATGTTTTCCATCCATTACAGGTGTAGTACCCACTATCAAAAAATAAATTAATTGATTGTGATTGTCAACAGTGCGATGATAACGATGGAGCTGATAGTCAATATGGTGCCCACAAGAAGGATAACCAGTCTGGTGGTTCTAACACAATGAGTGCCAGTGAACCAGACTTGACGCAACAGGTATTTCAATACTACACAATGAATTATTTTAAATCTTTTTCAAGTTAACGTCGAATCTGCTATGAGTGGAAATGATAATTTTCTTCAAATCAATTCAAGGCTAGTGATGGGTCGAGGGCGAAAACAAATACGGGCGGAAAGGCATAAACTGGGCAGATTGGGCATAAATAAGTTTACGCCCGAATAAATGCCCGAGCACTGGGCAGAAAAAACGAATACCTTTGTTTTGTGAAAAACAAATGTTTTCTTAATCTATTTTTTCTTAATTTAAATGAAAGTCGGTATGTTGTAAATTAAAACTTATAATTAATTATTAATTATACATTTTTGTAATTAAAATCACAAATAATTACAGTTCGTTTCATTATTTTTGTCGAAAATTCGTAAAAAAATCACGAATATAACTCTTGTAAATACGTATTAATAATAACATTTTTAATTTTTTCATTCGATGTTATTTTTTATATTTTTAAATGTATTTTTTAGATTTTTATATATTTAAAAATGTTATGAATAAGTATTTTGATTTTAATAAAGAGAACAATAATAATAATAATAATAAGTGGCAGCTTGGCAGTGTAGAATAAAACGTATTGCTGAGTCCAGGACACTCATCGCCAAATGAATTGCCTATGAATCTGGTAATACGCGACCGAGAGTCATGCGCTTTATGAAACAGACATTTTTGGAGACTACCATCAGTCCTCAACAGTATACAGGGTGAATTTTTGAGACGGGACAGTAAGGGCAGGTACCTTAACCGTTATACTTACAGTAAAACGCTTTAAGAAGACTATCCATAATTTTTTAAGATATTCTGAACTGCATTTTCAGATTTTGAAAAAAATGTACAGCCAACAAGAACATGGTCATTTTAAGCAAAAACTTTTTTTAATGCTAATCGATCCTGGTTTCTATAAGGATCAAAAGTCTCTATTGGACCGATTGAGATTTGAGTACTAGAAATGTCAGAAATCGCAAAAAACTTTTCTCATACATTTGTAAATCATTTTAACATGTATTTTAGACACAGAAAACAGTTAACTGCCATTTAGATAAGTTAAATTTAATTAATCTACGAAATAAATTGCTCAAAACGACCGCTGTTTTCAGGAATACATAAGTTCATTCATTTTTGTACTGAGCTAGTAGCAGCTGATAATTTACTTGAATAGATATCATTTAAAATCCTTGTTAATGCATCTTTCAGCTCCTGAATACTGTTGTATTTTTTTTGTAGTCTTCGAAAAAATATCGAGAGGCGTTAGATCGGGGCTATGAGGTAGCCACTTGGTTGGACCATGCGTACCTATCCACTGTGACCCGAACTGCCTATTCAAACTGAAATACGCGGCTGTAGTGTGGCGGAACTCCATCTTGCTGAAAATAAACTTTTCGCAATTCTGACAAGAGAAATTCATCCAACTGCTTTTGGAGATTCTCTAAAATGACGTCGTTATACACGGCAGAATTAAGAGTACCTTCATAATACTCCACCATTACCACACGATACTAGTCGCAGTCGATACTTACTCGCGTACTAAACCAATGCAGATTCCGTGTTTCTATTATTTACAAAATACGCTTAATACAAAAGATGCATCAACAACGATTTTAAATGATATTTATCTAAGAAAATTATCGGCTGCCACTAGCTCTGTACAAAAACCAGTGTACTTATGTATTCGTTGAAACGGCGGTCATTTTGACCAATTTATTTCGTAGATCATTTATATGAAAGTTATCTGTTGTCTGTGTCTAAAATACATATTAAAATGATTAATTTCCGTACAAATATATGGAAAAAGTTTTTTACGATTTCTGACATTTCTAGTACTCAAACCTCAGTCAGTCCAGTAGAGACTTTTGATCCTAATAAAAAACAGGATCGATTGGCATCAAAAAAAAATTTTGTTTAAAATGTCAATTTTCTTGCTGGCTGTACATTTTTTCCAAAATCTGTAAATGCAGTTCAGAATATCTTAAAAAATTATGGATAGTCTCCTAAAAGCGTTTTCCTGTAACTGTATGTCAAGTGTCAATAAAG
The DNA here is from genome assembly GCA_932526445.1 of Phragmatobia fuliginosa. Taxonomy (NCBI): domain Eukaryota; kingdom Metazoa; phylum Arthropoda; class Insecta; order Lepidoptera; family Erebidae; genus Phragmatobia; species Phragmatobia fuliginosa. The sequence continues at coordinate 3,193,527 of OW052064.1, read as the reverse complement.
AGAATAATATTAAAGCTTTAATTTCATTATCATCGTCAATTTAGTCGATGTTAGACGTTACATCAAAAATTCGGTTCGACTGGTTGATTTTGATGGTTGAGCATCATGAGACGTATTAATTTGACTCTTATCATCATCAACATCATCGAAAAAATCATCAAATTCTGAATCCGACTCGTTCAAGTTGAATAATGGTAGGTTGAGCAAGATTAAGTCTTAATTTACAACATTTTTATTTGATGCCTACCAATGTGACTCCACTCTGCCTGATGGTAAGCATGAGAGGGGGCCACCACACTGCCTGCGATGGAGGAAGTATGACGACGCTGACCCAAACTATAACGGCTTTGTGAGATGCTTTTTCACACCCCTCTTAAAGGACCCGGGTTCATAATGGGAAGGAAAGACGTGGGATGGTAGCGAGTTCCAGTTTTTAACCACTCGGCACAGGTCTTTCCTAAACCAAGTTTTTTTCGGTATTAAGTCAAAATGAGGTGAATAAATAGATATTTCAAATCAAATAAATTACGGTGTATTCAGGACATAGAAAGGTAAGTTTTCACAAAATTTCTTAAAAATAATAATTTTATTTGTAAAAGATAAAAAGAAAAAACCAAAAACTTGGTTTTTTGAATATTTCACATAAAATTTGAGGTTATGTGAAAAAAGTGCAAATACAAAAGTTGTAGATCTTTTTATTACCTACAACTTCGCCTTTGATTTTTTTTTCATAGGATTTGTAGTTTTGCCGGAAATCGACATAAACCGTTTTTACCCTGAAAACCTCCCCCCTACCCCTTCCCGACCTCAGATCGCCCGTAAATTATTTTTCCTTCCATTTTTATAATATTCACCTCCTTTTCCAATAGGTTTCATCACTTTCATCCTACTACAATTTATGTTCACTTTTTATTATTTTAAGACGCTTCTACCCTGGTCTATTATGTCAGTTTTACATGTAATAGGTATATACTTATACTATCGACTATTGTTATCGAAACAAAAATACTGTGTTTATGTCACAGATAACTATCTTTAACCAATAAAGAACTGCTATCATTATAATACTCAGTTTGGTTTTTTTTATACGCCCATGACCCTAGATTTAAAGAAAAAACTAAAATAGTAACATATTTATATCCAGGAATATATCATATTTTTTTGTTAATTACTCTTTGCTGCATACACATATATTTACACACAATTTAAATTGATAAAATGTAAATTGAAGTTTTTGCCCAGGTAAAGGGCATTTATTCGGCATTTACGGGCATTTATCGGGCGCTTATTCAATGTGCCCAATCCGCCCGGGCAGAAACCCATCTCTATTCAAGGCTTAATAGATTCTAAGTTTCATTGCTTTACCAAATATTGGTTTGTATTCTTGGGCCATTACGAACGTGCGAACTGAGTCATAAATCATTTTTATCAGACCTCTCGCTCATACTTATAGGCATATCGCATCTCTCGCTCACACTTCCACTGTGTGCGAACGGCTGTGGGGTACCTAGTGTGAGCGAGAGGTGTATGACTCGGTTCGCACGTTTGTTTTACTTAAGCCATTGGGCTTAAGCATAACAGTAACTCATTCAGAAATTACATAATCTAAAACAATTTGTGTCGGGCAGAGTACTGCGCGGCTGCTGGAGACTCTAGGAGTGGGCCGTGGCGCAGTCCGCGGCAGCAACCCACAGCGCGCCCCACGCTCCAACCATTCTACGAGCTTATTCCCTAGGTTTGTGACAATAATACTCCTTTGTAAAAATTAACATTCTTTTGTGCCAATGAGGTTGATAACGACCGAGGCAGTTTAAATTTGTTTTTTTTTTTATGCTTTTTTCATGTTATGCTGCCTCTATGGCGCAGTGGTAGTATGTACGAGTGCTTTGCTTGAAGTCTCGGGTTCGATTCGCGGGTCGGACCAAATGTTTGTATGATATTAGACTGACTTGTTGGTCTAGTGGTTAGCGTATGCGGCTGCTGATCAAGAGGTCTCGGGTTCGATTCCCAGATCGGACCAAACGTTTGTGCGATTCGCAATATATTTGTTGCGGAGTTTGAGTGTTTTCCAATGTGCATGAAGTTACAGAAAAAAGTTTATAAGTATTTCTAACAGACAATTCAGCCGTATTTTATACTAAATGTATAAGATCTGTTTAGATTGAAACTAGATGTCGTTACGTGACCGTTTATTTTTACATAGTCATTTTGAACCATTTTTTTTTATTTACAGTCTAGTGCGGTTAGCTCTATCGAGCAATTTTCCTGGTGGGCTGTTATCAGCAGCTCAAAGTTACCCATCGCTTGCTCCAAATGCACAAAATGCCCTCACGCTCTCTCTTACGTCAACATCAAGTGAAAGTGAACAGGTAACTTGCAATTTTCTCTATTTTAGCTATATACTATGTATATAGACTGCCTCGTTGGTCTAGTGGTTACACTAACCACTGCGAATCTAGAGGTCTCGGGTTCAAATCCCGGGTCGGGCCAAAGTGTTGTAGGGTTTTTCTTACAGGAAATTCTGAATAACAGCCCGGAGTCTAGAAGTTTGGTGGTGATTCACGCCCGTGCTTCGCTAAGCCGTCGGTCCCGGTTGTCATTAACATCTTTATTGGGAAGTCAGTGCCCTCAAATATACTGCCAACTAGTTCAACCTTCGAATTTCAGCTCTACTTCAGGGTAGCGGAGGTCAGATGGTAGTCGCTCCATGTAAAAACTGATACTCAGGTAAAACCGGTTGAACTAGTAGCCGACCCCAAATAAACTTGGGAATAAAGGCTTGGAAGATGATGACTATATTATTATCATGGGTTGATATTGTCATTATTTTACATGAATGATTGTTAATATAAGTCATAAACATCACTTAAAGAACTGACCTTGTTTTAAAGGTATCATTAGAAGACTTTCTGGAGTCCTGTCGCGCTCCGGCACTTCTCACTGAACTAGAAGACGATGACGATGCGGACGATGCACTCGACAGTGACAAGGAAAATGAACCCACGTACCAGGAGGTAGTGAGTATGCTTTCGGTAATTAGACTCAGTTTTACATATTTTTTTAAATTATTCATATTCTCATCACCTTAATTATCCTTTTCCCCAATTTATTTGTAGTTATTATGCTGTTTTTTTGTTTTTCCATTCTCCCCTATCACTAGCCACCCTCTTTAACATAGTCCTATACTCCATTAAAGATTTTGTATTAGCTTTTGGCCTGCAGCTTGTCTGACACATTCTCCAGGCTGGTTGGTGTCTGACGAGCTGTAGGATTGCTCTACTTAGATACAGTAAAATGCTGTGTTAATATGTGTGGAGACTTTGGCAGCACAGCGACCGGAATGTCGCGAGATTGTGGAGAAGCTTTAGCTGACCTCGACGCCAAGCGGGATGAGCTTAAATCCCGTCCACTCGCCGCCATTCACTACTACTACGAGAGCGGTAAGCTCACTTGCCCACTTTGTGCAAGGGAGTTTGCGGCGAAAATTGGCTATATAAGCCATCTCCGGCTGCAACAGCGCCAAGTCGGTCGAAGTGGTCGCCATGGCCGAAATCGGTCGGATTATTATTATTAATGTGTGTGCTAAAAGAAAGTCAACCACTGCTTATGAAAATTAACCTGTAGTTTTTTTGTTTATTTACCATGTACTAAATTCCATATATTCTTGACATTAGTTAGTTAATGCATTGCAAGTTATGTCAATCAAGTGGGTTTGTTTAGTCAGCCTTTGTATTGAAGTTCTAGTCACATTATGTTTTAGCCAATTATTGAAAAATAACTGAAATCACAAGTGTTTTATATACAGACCATTACCTATTACGGATTTCTTATAATTACTAATGTAAAGGTTTTACAGGTGTCACGAAATCTTCTGTCGTTAATGGAGGAAGAAGCTTTGGAGGCTGTACGCAGTAGTACTGCAGGAGGACAGGGTCGTCAAAGAAAACCTTGGGACGACGACTTCGTACTCAAACGACAGTTTTCTGCTCTCATACCTGCTTTTGATCCACGACCAGGCAGGACTAATCTCAATCAAACCGTTGGTAAGTAATTTCATCACTAAATTCTTAAAGCCATGGCCCTGATGAATATAAGCTTCGCCTAGTGCCTAAATGCCTTCATTAGATTTACGTACTAAGACTGAAAAGGCACTTCACGCTTAGATTTTTAGACCGTGGCTAAACTTGTAGACATCTTACCAATGTTGAGTTTTTATACTGTTCTTAATGATTTTTCACCTAATTTTATACATGTTTTAGACCTCGAAATACCACTAAATGAAGCATCAGATGGCGAGGATGGAAGCACTTCTGAAAACGCAACTGGTGGAGCATCTAGTGCAAATAGTGCAAACACTGCCAACGCTAACAATGGTGGCAATAACAACGGACGTTTGCCGGCGTTACGCTTAGTGTTGAGTGCGGCGGGCGCGTCGTTAGCACTAGAACGGCCGTCGTGGACGCTCTACCGCGCTGTGTTAGCGTTGAACGCGCGCTTGCCTGCTCATGACACGCACCGAGATACTACTTACACGTGAGTCGAGTCTCCATATGTTTTAACAAGATTTATATGATGTACTTTGTAAACTCAATCACGTTTTAAATAAATTTTGTTTTTATCAGATTAACATACAAAGAAATCGAGGGCATGGAGACTTTCGCCTCGTCTAGTGATAGCGAAGACGATGAGCCTAGCGATCCAGGTATGTTCTTTAAAGTACACCAATATATCTTAATATAAAAAGGGAACAGAATAGGATGTTATTCTGCTTTATCATTTACTACTATGTTATTCTGCTTATTAAAAGATTGGAGAAGGTTGTATGCATGCAATGAACTTAAAAAAAATAAGTTTTACCTGACCAGTTTCGCCTTATGACATTATCAAAGTCACAGTACAGACTCCAGACAGTCAGTAACCATTGATAATGCCAAAAGGAATAGAAGTACAAGTGAGTTGAATTTGAAGAAGCACAATAACATTGAGTGAGTGTACTGTGTAATTAGAGATTGCAATACAACAAAGTGGGATCCCGTGATCCAGCGGGATCCAGCTAAATTTTAGACTCTGCCGAATCCGGCAATATGTTGCTGATCCGCAATGCGAATTCGCAAGCATCAGTCGGTGTAAATTTATTCTAATGCCGCCTTTAATGTACTCAGCAACGCTTTATTTCACTACTTTGCTACTTAGATTATTTCATATTTCTAACATATTTGGTAAGAAAAATTAAAAGACTATTAGTAAATTCATTCGTTGTGAATACAAAAGACTGATTATAGCTATTACCTCAGATAAAGATTAGAATTATTATTAAATTGTAGAACCTACAAAGTTCTACCAAATAATGATATTTTCTTTCTAAATATTGATATTTTCTTCCCAAAATTGATATTTTTTATGTTTCTTGACCTGTACTGGACCTTTTATTAATAAATAAGTAGCCGAACTGGTGAAATTATTAGTAAGAAAGGCGTTGTTGATTTTTGTGTTTTTAATAAAAAGTTGAATAAAACCCTTGTAAAGTTTATTATTTTGAATTCCATGAAAAGCTATAAACTACGCGGGATCCAGCTGGATCCCTCTGTAACGAAGTCAATCCAGCAAAAATCCCGCGGGATTGCAATCCCTATGTGTAATATGAGAATGTGTGATGTCAGAGCGCGGTCTTGCGGGTGCGGAGGGCTTGGAAGGCGCTATGGCGACGTGCTGCGTGCGCGTGCTGCGGCGCCTGCGCCTGGCCGCGCCCGAGCTGCCGCCCGACGCCTTCGTGTCCACGCGCCTCACCAACAAGCTGCACCAGCAGCTGCAGGAGCCGCTCACGCTCGCCGCCGCAGCCACGCCGCTCTGGTAACTCGCCTCACCCTACTCTCTAGCCCACTCTAGCCCCCCTCGCCCGGCCCTTAGCTATCTCTGACGACACTATGAATGGGGTCGATGACGCTCTGCTTTTTTTTATCTATCACCGCGAGCTCTAAATCCATATGAACGTGTCTTTTTTTAAGGGAATAAAAGAATCGATAAAACGATTCGAAGAGTGCCAAGATCTGAAGTCTGGACCTCGAAAACTTAACATGTTCACCATTTAGACTCGATCTAACTCTGTAGAGTTAGATCGAGTCTTAGTTTACCACATCTAACAAAAGGTTCTAAGGAATTAATTATATCATATTTATTCTATAATTTAGTTCTGTTGACCCCAGCTCCTATATTATTATTTATATATCCTATAAATATATATATATTTGCATTATTTTTAATCACATGCATTATGTTAACAAGTAACTAAAATTAAAAAGTTATGTTTGTATACATGTTTATATGATAAATGTGTTATATCAGGTGCCAGCAATTAAACGATTGGTGTCCATTCCTGTTTCCCCTGGAGACGCGCCAGATGTTCTTCGCGTGCACAGCATTCGGCACGTCTCGGACGATCGTCTGGTTACAAGCTCAGAGAGATCGTGCACTCGACAGGCAAAGGTTAATTATTTTAATATTTTTAAATTTCACGGATAACACAATATTCTTACATTTAAAATATACATTTTAAAACTTTTGAACTAAAAATTTTTTACAACATAGAATCTGAAGAAATAAGAACTGTACACTCCCATTATGAAACGTAAATAGTAAAATAAATGATATAGAAATTCCTTTTATATGTCTAAGTCATATTTAGATAATAATATATAGTTTTCGCAGTGACTTTTTAATTTTATTCATTATTCATTTATTATCAACAGAACATATTGCAATAATTTAGCACTATTATTTTAATATCAGAAATAATTCTCATATAATTCTATGTGAATTCCTGTCTAGTTTCCAAACCATTTAATGCTTACACATGTGATAATAATTGTTCTGTAGGTCTGGTAACACAGTATCGCCTAGGCGAGCGGAATTAGAAGCCGCCGAATTCCGTATGGGACGCTTACGTCACGAGCGGGTGAGGATACCGCGCCAGCCCAACTTGTTGCATTCTGCTATGCAGGTATGTATATTCATTTCTTAAATAATAGGTAATTAAATCCAATAAACAAATATCCTGTTATAAGATTTTTCTCTCCGAGAAAAGCATTGTTATGTAAGACTAGACTGCCTTGTTGGTCTAGTGGTTGGCGTATGCGGCTGCTGATCAAGAGGTCTCGGGTTCGATTCCCAGGTCGGACTAAATACTTATGATCCACAAATATTTATTTCGGAGTTTGTGTTTTTTCTATGTATCATGTGTATGTATTTACATAAAAAAAGGATGTTTATGTATTTATATCAGTTGTTTAGTACCCATAATACGAGCTCTGCTTAGTTTGGGACTAGATGACGTTGTGTGTAGGATGTCCAAATTATTGATTTAATTACCATTAAGGTAAAAAATATTAAACATGAAGATGAACATGGCGCAATGTTATAAATCATCAACAATCCATAACGTCCCACTGCTGGGCTAGGGTTTACTCTCAGAAGACGGTCCGCACGCTGCCCGAGTGCGGTTTGGCGACTGGCAAGACTACGTAATCTTGTCGATGGATATTTTTAAGCTGTCTTCAACGACCGACTGTTTATAGGACCTCAGAATTACGGAAACGCTTATGGACCTCAGAATTACGGAAACGCTTATGGTATCACTATACTTTTTATCAGATCTTTTGCTCACACTTATAGGCATTTCGGATCTCTCGCTCACACTTCTACTGTTGAGCGAGAGATCCGAAAATGATTTATGACTCAGTTCGCATGTTTGTAATGGCCCAAGTATAACAGTCAACCATCTAGATACTGAATTCACAGTGTGTGATTGTTTCTAATCACCTACGGCAACTTAGCTATGAGTGATCAAAATTAAACATTCTAAAATTTATCTTTTTCAACAACAACGTATATATCATATGTATAAGCAACATATTATAAGTTAAATTAGAGGTTGATTTTAGAATCATTACATCAACAGTCTTTTAACAATTCAACACTGGTAATAGGCTCTCCTTAGATATGAGGTTTTAGCCAGCATCAATCATCATCATCAACAACCCATACGTCCCCACGCTGACCGATTGCGGGTTGGGGACTTGCAAGACACTGAGGCTACTTAATCTGGCCGTTGGATGTTTTCAAGCCGCTCGAAGGCCTCAAACTAAGCTTTACGACTGCTATCTTATAACAACAACCAGGACCGACAGCTTAACGTGACCTCCGAATCACGGAAACGCTCATAGCATATCATGCCACATACGGTCACCCATCTGGGTCTGACCGCGCCGTCGTTGCTTACCCTCGGTGATTGTTTCCAATCACCTAAGGCCACTCGGCTATGAGCCCTACTTAATTATTACTATCTAGGATTTACCCGCGAATCCGCTCGCGTGCATTTTGGTTATGGCGGCAGAATAGCTAATGTCCTTTCTCAAGAATCAAACTTGCCAAATTTTATTAACATAACTGTTTAACCGTGATAGACAGAAAGTACTTTCGAGTTTATTATATTTAATTCAAGATCCCAGAGCGATTCATGTATGTAATAACATTGTAAACGGCTGTATTTACAGGTAATGCATGTCCATGCTGGGCGCAAGTCAGTCCTGGAGGTAGAATTCGCCGGGGAGGAGGGCACTGGCCTGGGACCGACTCTGGAGTTCTACGCGCTGGTGGCAGCTGAACTTCAGCGCGCAGACCTCTACATGTGGCTCAACGACCACGCGTCACAAGTCAATGACGACGACAATGCACCACATCACCTTGCACTACCTTCAGGTACTAATATCAAGTACTAGCTTTCACCCGTGGCTATGCTCGCCTCATTATCAGTTATCGCGGTAAAAAGTAGCCTTTGTTCTTTCTCAGGATCTAGACTTGTGTTCCAAATTTCTTTTCATTAGTTTTGCGTGAAAGACAGACAGACAGAGTCACTTTTACATTTATAATATTAATAAGGATTACAAATGGATTTACCAATATTCAATTAATTACCAAGGAAAATGCATTCCGAAAAATATAAATATTCAAGGATTTGCATTACATTCATAGTGTTGGTCTAGTGGTCAGTGATCCTGTGTTGGTCTAGTGGTCAGTGATCCTGACTGCTAGAGTCAGGATCACTGACATCGTAAAATTCGTGTACTCGATTCCCACCCAGGACATAAAAATTCTAATGAACTTGAATATTATTTCCTATATCTTTGGCTGTAATCTACAATAAAAGTTTTTTGTGTTGTATAGTGGGACTTTGCTACAAAATTATTTAAAACATTATGATGCCGGTTATACGGCTCGCTGTCACGTTTAGACTGAGAATCACGGTACCATAAAGGTATCGTAACTTTTACTGCATTTTACCGAATATTAGTTCCTCTATACAAAATAAACTATGTGTAAAAGTCGCAAAAGTTTCAAGATAGATATAGTATGTAGTAATAGTATGTTTAACAACATAGACTTCTCCCAGTTAGGGATCAGATGACCGTGTGTTATTATATTAATTTAAATTTAGCAGTTTACTCAACAAGTCATTTCATATGAAAGCAAATTCATCTTTGTCAAGAAGTAATTTAAATATAATATGTTTTAAATAAGCATGATCTATATCTTTACAGAGAAACCTCCGGGTTACTACGTGACACGTGCCGGTGGGTTATTCCCGGCGCCTCTGCCCCAAGACTCTCCCATCTGTGATAAAGTTTGCAAATATTTCTGGTTTTTGGGAGTGTTTTTAGCTAAGGTATATTATTTGTTTTATTTTCTTTAAATCTATGTACTCTACCAATGCACTAAATAACTAATTAAGTATAAATCGCCTAGGTATTACAAGACGGCCGCTTAGTCGATCTGCCGCTGTCGGAGCCTTTCTTACGCATTATGTGCGGTGAAGAACTAACCAATGATTGTTTAGAAGAAATCGATCCCATTAGACATAGGTAAGGATTTTTTATTGTATTGGTTTGATAGGAGAACTAAACATAAATTAAGAACGTCGTTATTTTGTTTTAACGATAACAAGTGCTAGTAACTAAGATCCCATGTGGTCTCGGATTAAGAATGCACGTGTCACCGCGCCTACATCCTGTGGGCGTCGTAAGAAACGATCGAAGGTGCAAAGTACGGAGGACAATTTTACTGCAAAAAGAGAAGGAAAACTTCATAACAGTGGACTGTAAAAGCTGGCGACGAACAATTCTCGAAATGTTAGGATTACAATTAAGATTTTTTTCCACTAGTCAACCATCTACGACCCTCTCGATCTCGATAAAACAAAATATACTAATCCTATTTGCATTTATTTTATAGATTCCTACAAAACGTGTTGATAGCTGCCGAAGAATACGAAAAGTTATCGCGCGATTCCAGTTTAGATTCGGAAACTCGTGAGCGACTCGCGAACGAACTGACGGTGGAGGGCGCCACCTTCGAACAGTTAGCGCTTACCATGACACACGTGGCCGCCCACCCGGACGTTACCGTGGCCATTCAGCCGCTGTGCGATAGTGGAGAGAACATTGAGGTACTCCAATCAAATCAAACCATTTTTATTTCAAATAAACCAATACAACGGCACTTTTGAAACGTCAAGTAATCAGTCAGAAGCTAATTGTCTGTTCCAATTCGTAGATCCTATGGAGAAGAACAGACAAGAAACTCCATTGACGCTCTTTTCCAACATAGTTACTCGTAGAGCCCTGTACAATCTTGAATATCTCAACCAAAAGATGTCCATAATTGGGCACAGACCTCTCCAAAGGTCTCTACAGTATCAGGTTCTGTGCTACCCGCAACTAGTAGCATATCGCATCAAATGTTACTAAGTAACTTTATGTAGTGGAATAAAAGTACAAGTGTGATTTATTTCATAAATTTCTTTTAGCAAATTTCACTGAGTGCTAAAAATCGAAAAAGTATAAAAGGTATCAAACCCATACTAACGCATGGGTATGATACCGTAAATGTGTAAAAACCAATGAATTAAAATATATTTTACTAGATTGTAAACTGTGGACAGATTATGAGTGTAACACATTATTTTTTAGCTGTGACATACAAAGATACCTGTTAGAATAGAAAATTAATAGTATACGTCTCACGTTTGAAGAATAAGAGTTGAGGACCGGCAAGACAACGTGTGACTACATAATCTTGCCGTAGTTTAATTATATTTATATGTATTACTAGCTTTGGCTTGCAGCTCATTCGCGTGTATGACGGTTATCGCGGTAAAAAGTAACTTATGCCCTTTCTCAGGCTCAGACTATCTGTGTACCAAATTGCATTCAAATGGGTACAGTAGTTTGCCCGATAGCCACAGTTTCTTTCGTATTGATAATATAAGTAAGGATCTGTTTAATTTATAAGAGTAGAATAGGTTGTCGTGGCTAGTAAAGGTAATAACGTTGAAGGTATAATGTCAGGTGAGCGGTCAGAACGCTCGCGCGTACGCGGAGGCGAGCGCGCGCTGGATGGTGCGCGAGGGCGTGCGGCGGCAGGCGGGCGCGTTCCGGCGCGGCTTCGGCGCCGTGTTCCCGCCGCGCCGCCTGCGCGCCTTCTGCGCCGCCGAGCTGCGCCTGCTGCTGTGCGGCGAGCGCGGGCCCGTGTGGACGCGCGACCACCTGCTGCAGTACACCGAGCCCAAGCTCGGCTACACGCGCGACAGGTACCACCACCTCCTCCTCTTGATATGATACTGATACTGACGGTATCTTTACGATATTTTTTTATTATAAATAAAAGATCGCAAATAAATAATAATAATGTTTTCAGTCCCGGATTCCTTCGGCTTGTTGACGTGCTAGTCGAGATGTCTCTTCGGGAACGAAAAGCGTTCCTACAATTCGCGACTGGATGTAGCAGTCTGCCCCCCGGCGGCTTGGCGAATCTGCATCCTAGGCTCACTGTAGTACGAAAGGTATTTATACTCATACACCTATTTTCTTGCTTTTTTTTTTCTTTACCTACAGTAAAGGTTTCTTTGTATCTGTGACAAAAATTTATGTCTGTCATTCAGTGATATTCTGGATGCGATGTAGATAAAAAATGTTGTTAATTTGTTATTTCTCATGAAAATATTTTGTTATACAACGTGTGCACATTAATTTATCATTTAATTGTATTTTAGGTCGACGCTGGCGATGGATCATATCCGTCTGTAAATACGTGTGTTCACTACTTAAAACTGCCAGAATATTCGTGCAAAGAAGTTTTGCGAGAAAGGCTACTAGCTGCGACCAACGAACGCGGTTTCCATCTCAACTAAGTGCCTAACGCGCATACAATAATGTTGGAACCTTTTACATTACTGTTACATTAGCACTTGCCTCTACCATATGTGGTATTAGTGTTAATACAATTATTGTCTTTGTGATAACCGATTTATTAAATATATCAATTAGCTTTTATTCCTAATAACTCAGTGAAATACGAACTGTATAGTGCTCTTCTCTTAAAACATACAAGTATGATATCTAAGGAATTAGTTATTCTTAACTTAGACATTTAATATTATAATGTTATTCACTAGCTCATGATTGGATATTAATCTCTTGAACGATGTGTTTTCAACATATTGCCTGCTCGCTCAACATTTACAAATAATAAATATTTCTTTATAAAACAATATTACAGTCTCATAATGAAGAAATATGAAAAAAATAGTTAATGATGATACTGTTATATATAGCCAACCTTCAAAATTTGTCTTAATAGTCAGTAAACGATTTTGTATCTGTTTAAAAAAAATCTAAATAGCATAACTGTCATAAGAGGCTGCTTACTGTATCATATTAAACTTTGGTAAAATAAGTCAGTATTGGATGTTTACATGTAATATTCATTTCATTGTTGACTTGAACATACACATTGTAAAAGTCAACAATAATATCTGCAAAAGTATTTTTGGATATTGATATATCATGCATAGAAAATAAGTGATTTTACTTGAAATCGACATCATCACTTTATTAATGTTAACTACACCAAAAGTGTAAAGTAGATTTGTTTAAATATATTATAATGTGTTTAAAGTATGTATTAATAATATTAATAAAAGACTAGAAAAGTAGGGTTTCAATCTAATAATTTTAGAAAACTGTTTACGCAGTGGTGGTAAATAGTTTTTGGTTTTTGATAATGCAAAATAATTCTCGTATTATTTCTATTCAATAAATGTCAACAATTAGGGATTCGAAATATTTGGTTCTGAGTGCTTCCATTGTAAATTACAACACAAAACGTTTGGGTAATATTTTGTTTATTTCGAACACAACAGTAAAATGAAATCTTGTCATTACGTACGGATATTTAATGTATTGACCTTAGGTGCTAGTACAGTTTCATCGGACGCCACTACATTAAGTTACTGTACGATACCATTATTAGGACTGAAATTATGAAATATATAAAGTTATATGTGTGAAACATTACTAATGTGTTTCCACAAAAGATATTTAGATATGTTCCTTTAGTTAAATAATTTTGTCAACTTAAAGTTGGTATATATTGTGATTTATTATTAGAAAAGTAATTTACGATTAAATATATATTAGTTTAAAAATTAATAGGTATTTAGATTAAAATTATTAACCATACAGCGTCATGTAGTGCTCCTGTAATTGTTGTTGAGGATTGTAACAATAAATTAAGTAAAAATCGTGGTGACTTTTTTTTCATTTACCTAAACATTGTTAGGAAGATATACAATTGTATCAGAAAGATGAGTTCATACATTTTAATATTTTTAATAAATATTTCAGACATTTTACACACAACGCCATCTAGGCCCAAACTAAGCAGAGCTTGTTTTATGGATACTAGACAACTGATATAAATACATAAACATACTTTTTTTTATAAATACATATCATACATAGAAAACATCCAGACTTCGAAACAAATATTTACGGATCACACAAAAATTTTGTTCGGCCCGGGAATAGAACCCGAGACCTCTTGATCAGCAGTCGCATACGCTAACAACTAGACCAGAAAGGTGAGTTTATACTTTAGGTAGCAGGTCTCCTCCTGACTGCCGAGGTAGGCCGCCGCGGGATTTGAGTTCACGCGAAAAAAAAAGGTATAAGTATAATTTTAGAGTAATTTAAAACAATTTAAGTATATTTTTTTTTCGATGTTGAAAACAATTCTAGTAGACTAACTACTAGAATTGTTTTTACTTTTTGGAGTCCTTGGTATGCAGTTAGGTCTCATAGTCGGATCATATGACACCCACGAAATGAATATGGGTGGTGCCGAAGATTGTTTGGAGTTTTTTCATATTTATCTTACTTTCTTCATGCGTCTTTATTCTTTTTAATTTCATGCATTTTCAGTCATTTGCAATACACCACATTGCTTATGGTAGGAAAGCTGGTAGAAATTTTGGGAGTACTCGTAGTGTTGGTGTGGTGGCGTTCTGAAAAATTGTCAGATACTTCTATACTATCTTAATACAGAAATGCAGATTCGGCTAGAAGGTTAGAAGATCTCACTAAAATGACTTGTCTTGTCTGTTTGACCTTTTAGTAAACGAAACTTGTCTCATACATGTTTTTGGATTTAAAAAAATTACAACTTGTCTCAAGATATATTTTGGAATAAATATTTTTATTATATGTATTTAAAAAAATTACAGATACTTCCATTCCGTCCATAATGATTGAAGAGGTATCTGTAAAATTTTCAGAATGCATTAAACACTACTCCAGAATATCTACCTGTGAAAAATGTGAGATAGGGGTAGCCTGTGTCGTCCAAAGAATCAGCGGTGCACACCTGCACCACACAAGACGGAAGCCCTTTGGTTTCACAGGAAACGCAAAGGTGCCGTTCCCACCCGCTCTTTCATTAGAGTGATAGAAACGGAGGTCAAGGTTGGCCGCCACATCAAGTAGGAGCATTTCAAGCGGATGATCACCGAGTTCGAGGAGTGGCGGGCTCCCTACAGAGGCTTATCTAATTTAGGGGTCAGCGGGAGTAAGTTCGTTGCCGCTACGGTGCGGTGCTACGGTCCAAAGCCCTCTACGGAGCGCCGATTTGAGTCAAGCGCCTATCGGAATAAAAAAAAGCAATTTGATATCCTGGCATATATGGACGCAAAAGTCTATGACCAAATTCGTGCCATCCGCCAGGATGATAGCGGGGATGACTAGACTAGAATGAGTTCAAAATGCGGCAGAATACAAGGCGCTGGCACTGTGCCGTTCCGCCTAATCTCGAAGCTTGGGTAAGTAAGTTCGTGGCACCTACCGACTGACGCAGATACTCACTGGGCATGGTTGCTTCGGTGAGTATCTGAATAGGATTGGACGCAAGGGTACGGTAAACTGCCACCACTCCGCAGTCGACTGGGACTCCTCCCAGCACACGCTGGAGGGTTGCCCCGCGTGGGCGTGTGAACGCGAAGTTCTAGTCGGCTAAATCACACGAAACCAATTCCCGCCAGCAATCAATACTGCCATGCTGACGGGTGAGGAGGGTTGGGGCGCAGTGTTCTCTATCTGTGAATCTGAAATACTTCGGAAAGAGGCCACTGAACGTGATCGGTAGTGAACCGATTCCGAGCGCAGACAACGCCGGCGGTAATGCCAGCATACGACAGGGCCGCAAGCTGCCAGAGGGTGGGGACCTTTGGTGGCAGATTAATTGCTGCAGTCGGTGGGAGTATGACGGGGAAACCCGGGATAGTGTCTAGATTGGTGCAGCGTCGATCCTGGTTGGGATCTGCAATAACATGGTCCGGCTCCTCCCCAGAGCAGGGCGCCAGAACGACAGTCGGGGTGTTTTTAGTGGAAACACCACATACTGAGGAGTCGGGTGATCAGAAAGGATTTTTTCCACCCGTCAACAAAAAAAGAAATACAGCGGAGCGCAACTATTCTAATATAAATGAACTCTAAGTTACTCCTTATATCATCAACTATCTGCCAGCGTAAGTTATGCCATTAGTCGGCGCAAACGGACATACAGACAATGTTAAAAATTAAATTTTGATATAAGTACCATAAGCACATAGGGGTACCTATGCATGCAATGAAAAGCTGTTAAATTAAAATGACAAACAGACACTTCAATGTTATTTATTTGTATGAATAGTTGTAGTGGTGTGAGTACAAGTTAAATGTGTACTTAAACAGCGGAGTTTGATCGTTTGTATGGTTCAGCAAAGGAACTACTTGTTGTTCTCTTTTTGGTCGCTTTTGGCAAGAACTACTGGTCCAATTTAAAAAGACCTTTTCAAAAATCAAAATGGGCCTTTTCGGGTACTTTCGAAATGTTATATTACCGACTTTAGTTGCGTGTTGCAAGCCCATTTAATGATATCTCAATGGGTTATGTGAACCCGTTTATCATCACGCTTTGATCAATAGGAGCGGAGTATATTTTTTTTTTGCAAGACGAGTGTAAATTATCTGTATTCTGAATCCCTTGCGTGCGCTATGTTGTTTTCCTTTAAAGTCTAAAAAAAGTCCGTATCAGCATGTCTATCTTTTAAGGTTGGCTCACTATAACCTTTTTATGGTAAATGAATTTGTTCTCGCTGTAAAACATTATACTGTATAACATTTTCATTAGTATTAGGATTCCTTGCGCCGTACTACAAAGGGTACCATGGTTCTGTTTTGTTTTGTTTTATGTCATAATTTGTTTTTTTTTTCTTTTTGTTTTTAGTGATGTAAGCTGGCGGGTGGTGCAGAGATACAAACGGTGTACTAGAAAATCTGCGTATTTTAGAAGATACACATATATTTGTATATATTTTAATCTAATTTTGTTTTATTTATTTATATATACGAGTATTTACTTATTATTTTTTTTGTATTAATGTTGACAGATAGTGATTGTTATGTTTCTGCATGTGAGTCTGAAATCGAGTTGAGTAATGAAAGCTTCTCCTCCATAACTGATACCCTCGGTGGTGTCTTGCGCAACAAATTTAATTTAAACAAAAGCCACTTACTTAATGTGTGTCATATAAACGCCCAAAGTGTCCCTAGCCACTTTTCTGATTTGTACGATGCGTTCTACGACTCAAATGTTCATGCTGTTTTGATTTCCGAAACCTGGCTTAAACCACATCTTCTCTCTACCTGTTACCCCCTACCTGGCATCATACTCATCCGGAATGACCGGATGGAGAGGAGGGGGGGTGGCGTGGCAATTTACTTACGCAGTGACTTTCCCTACAAAATTATTTCTTCTTCTTCTTCTACTGTCTCTGAATTCTTGTTCTTAGAGGTTTGTGTTCGGGGCGTTAAAGTCGTTCTTGGTGTTGTCTATTGTCCCCCTTCTATTGACCATTTCACTGAATTCGAATCAGTCCTGGAATCTTTGGGTACAGAAGCTCATCATATCATCATGGGTGATTTCAATACCAATCTCCTAGATCAAACCTCCTGTCGTTCCTGTAAACTCCGATTCCTTCTTGAGTCTGTCAGCCTTCATGTTTTACCATTACATGCCACTCACCACAATATGGTTGGAGAAGACACCTGGCTAGACTTAATTATCACTTCCGATCCGTCCTTTGTTTCCTCTCATGGTCAACTAGACGCTCCAGGATTCTCACATCATGACCTGATTTTCCTCTCCTACATCCTTAAACCCCCGAAACCCATACCCAAAATCCTACACAGGCGTTGCTTTAAACAAATGAACATCGATAAATTGAGCGATGATGCTTCACGTATTGACTGGTCACCACTGATCGAATCCACCTCTATCGATGACAAGGTATCCATATTTAATAAAGAAGTGACTAAAATATATGATACTCCCGCACCAATTAAAAAGGTTAGGGTTTAAAGACCACCTGCGCCCTGGATGACCAAGGATATACGAAAGGCTATGAGATCTCGCAATCGAGCTTTTAGAAATTACAAAAGAGACCGTCTTGAAGTTAACTGGCAACTATATAAGACTGCTAGAAACCAGTGTAACCAGATGATACGGAACGCTAAACGCCGCCATATTCTGGTTAATATTAACTCTTCTTCTCCTGCCGACATCTGGAAGTTTCTCGGAACTCTTGGTATCGGTAGATCGCGGCATGTAGACTTTCCTCAATGCATAAGTCTCGATTCCCTGAATCAACATTTTACATCTTCTTCTACTTTGGATAGTCTATCGGAAAATAATACCTTCAATTACATCAATAGTCTACCGCTTCCTAACTCAACCCCTTTTCACTTTGTTCCAGTTGCTGAAGGAGAGATTGAGAAAATAATCCTATCTATAAAATCCCAAGCAGTTGGTTCCGATGGTATTAGTCGGAGAATGATCACCACATTATTAGCTCACCTTCTCCCGGCTATTTCCCACATTATTAACTTTTCCCTCATATCTGCCACATTCCCATCTCTATGGCGTAAAGCTTATGTACGTCCTTTGCCTAAAATACCTGATCCGTCTCTTCCTACTCATTTTCGTCCCATTTCTATTCTCCCTTTTCTTTCAAAAGTGCTCGAAGCCTGCGTCCATAAGCAGTTCTCCCGCTTTATCTATTCTAACAATTTACTTAGTCCTCTTCAGTCTGGTTTTCGACCGGGCCATAGCACGGTTTCTGCTCTTCTGAAAGTGACTGGCGATATTAAGGCGGGAATGGAGAATGCTAAGGTTACAACCGTAGTACTAGTTGATTTTTCCAATGCCTTCAATACTGTCAGTCACAAACTCCTCCTTGCTATCCTATCCCACTTCTCGGTCTCTCAAGAAGCACTAGACTGGTTCTCCTCTTACCTTCGGGATCGCCAGCAGTCAGTCAAGGTGGAAGATTGTTCCTCTGGCTGGTGTGGTCTCACTGCTGGCGTCCCCCAAGGCGGTATTCTTTCACCTCTTCTATTTTCTATCTTCATTAACCTTATCACCTCTAGACTTCAGTGTTCCTATCATCTTTATGGTGATGACTTGCAACTATATTATCAATCCGAGTTGTGCGATGTATCGTCCGCGGTCTCGATAGTAAATAGTGACCTGGCGGCCGTTAAAGACTGGTCCGATATGTTTGGTGTTTCTGTGAACCCGAATAAATCTCAGGGTATTATCATCGGAAGTAACCGCCGTATGTGTCAGCTCGACCTGAACTCACTTCCACAGCTGATCTACGATGGTATGGTTATACCGTACTGCGAAAGTGTGAAGGACCTTGGACTATATATCGACGCAACTCTCAGCTGGCGAAAACAAGTTGCATCTGTATGCCAGAAGGTAACGTTCTCATTGCGGGCTCTCTATAGGCTTAAGAACTTTCTGCCAGTGAAAACTAAAGTAATGCTAATCCAGACCCTAATATTCCCAATAATCGACTATGGTGATGTGTGCTACTTTGACCTGAATGCAGATCTGCTCAATAAGCTTGACCGTCTTCTCAATAATTGCATTCGATTCGTTTTTAATTTACGTAAATATGATCACGTGTCTGAGTATCGCTCTAATTTGAAGTGGCTTCCGATTCGCCAACGTAGAGAGACACGGGCGTTAACTACCCTTTATTCTTTACTTTTCTCCCCAAGTTCTCCTTCCTACCTAACTGCTCGATTTCAGTATCTAGGTGCAAACCATACTAAAAATCTTAGATCTTCCAAAAACTCACTTCTTCATTGCCCCCCACACTGTTCTGATTTCCTCCACTCAACTTTCTTCGTACAATCTGTCCTATTATGGAACGCACTCCCTCTCGATGTTAAGATGGCTAAAACTCGA
Source organism: Phragmatobia fuliginosa (assembly GCA_932526445.1). NCBI lineage: Eukaryota > Metazoa > Arthropoda > Insecta > Lepidoptera > Erebidae > Phragmatobia > Phragmatobia fuliginosa. The sequence continues at coordinate 3,173,847 of OW052064.1, read as the reverse complement.
CAAAGTTTTAAAGACCGGGTGAAGAATCATTTCCTGAAGGCCTTATCAGATTCACCGTAATTTCATCGCACTCTCTTCTTCTAGAAGTTATGTATGTATTATGTATATATTATATGTAACGTATATACTGTGTTTATGTATATATTACTATGTATTGGTATGTATGTGTATAAATATGAATCCTTTATTTTATTATATATAATATATTAATTTTAATCAAATCTTATTAAAAGTTGTGTGCATCTACCTAGTTGTTGGCTCTGCATCACCCTAAGGTCGACTGGCAGAAAATGCCTACGGCATTAAGTCCACCTTTGTCACTCTTATGTGCATAAAGTATAAATAAAAAAAAAAAAAAAACATTACGTTACGATCAGTAGGAGATCTAGATAAAGTTGCACAGATCAACTTAGTATTATATACAGGTGTTCGTCGGTTTTACAGGTTGTATACTTTACTTACAATCGTTCCGGAGAGGATCTAAGCTACTGAACTCACTTATGGGATTATGGTTGCTACAAATGTAACTAATATAAATAGATAAATAGTAAGTATAAACGTAATACCGTCAAACCAGCCAGTTTAAAAGGTATATATTTTCTTTTAAACTAAACGATATAAGTAGACGTATCGATCGCAGCGAGAGATTTGCAGATGAACAGTTTAGGAGAACAGTCACCTAATTTACCTAAAAACATGCATAAGTTTATTTGAATGTTTAAAATTGTAACATGTAAGATATTTACCAATACTTTCTGTTAGAATTGTTCAGATTTTCATATTGAGACACCGACCACCGGGTTGCACTGCGCAACGCTCCCGTTCTACGCCTTCGCTACAAAGTTGCAACCTTGGTGCTTTACACAATTTTCAAACAATACCAACAAAACTGGCTCCCAGTATAAAACCTTAACAGTTGTAGCTTCAGGCATCAGTCAACTTCTTTGATCACACCAGTTCATAGGAGTTCAGCTATGAGGAGCTTACTAGTGTGTTGTATTGCTTTCGCGGCGCTAGCCTATGTTAGCGGGCGAATCACACGGGAGAAACGCGATGCGGATCTTGAGGTAGCGGCCAGCGGTGGCGGCGGCAAGTGGGATAAGGGTGGCGGTCACGAACACCATGCTCATCATCACCATGACCACGGCGAAAAAGGCCATAAAGGCTACAAAGGACATCATCACCATGAGCACGGCAAGAAGGGACACCACCATCACGAGGGTCATAAGGGACATCACGACGAACACGGTGGTCATAAGAAGCACCATCATCATGACGATGGACATCATCATGAACATCATCATGGCGAAAAGGGTCACAAAGGTCATGGGCATCATGAGGAAGGTCATTACCATAAAGGACACTCTACTAAGGGACATCACGGTGTTCATAAGCACGATGAGTTCAAAAAAGAAAAGCATTTCCACGACCACCATCATGACGGCGGTCATCACGAACACCACGGAGGACATCACGAAGAACATGGGCACAAGAAAGGAGGCGAGTTCCACAAGGGTCATAAGCACGGTGGTCATCATCACCATGATCATGGCAAGAAGGGCCATCACGAGAAGGGAGGACATCATCATGACCATAAGGGACATCATGATGAAGGTGGTCATCATGAACATCATCATCACCATCATGATCATGGAAAGAAGGGAGGTCATGAAGACCACAAGCACTGGGGCCACAAGAAGGGGCATTAAATGTTCCACTGAGGCTTTTCCTAATCGATGTAATATAATTAAGCCTCTGTTTAGGTATATCTAATTAAGCTTACTAAGTGTTAAGATCTGTTGACTGTGATTTATTGTTGTTTTTATTAAAAAAGTTGCCAATTAACTTTGTTTTATTATAAATAGTTATAATACTCATAGTAACTTTATATCTAACGAAAAAAGTTAATTCTCGTTTCGTGAGGCTTATGCACTTTGTCATATATAAGTAAAACTTCCAAGCGATTGTACCAGTAGCATTAAGCCAATAAACGTCAACAAAAAATTAGATGATTATAAAAACTGCATTAAGCATGTTTGCATTTTACACAGGTACAAAAACAAACTTATCAATTTCACAGCACGTTTCGACAACAAAGTTACATAAAGTAGTTGGCGCTGGCTCGTTGGCAACGGCTCCCGACGAGATAAGTAACTCTAGTTGAGAAACTAGAGCGGTGCCCGAGACTGGCCTACATTTTACTGGGCAGCAAATTAGCCGTGGTTGCAACCAACTGTTTCCTATAGAAAACATTTCTGCTGCAAAAATTGATAACATTTCCCAACAGCATGTCATGTCATGATACGTTCAAGGAACAGTCATAATAAAGAAATCTGAGAGAAATTTCGAGTCAATTATAAAGTGCTTATTTCGTAGTGATTTAACGCTGACAATATTGTATTTAGTTGTATATTTCAAATTGGCATGAAGCGTTTTTTTTCGATCTTCACGGTTTATTGAACGCGCAAAGTAGTACAAAGCTGTATTTATATTACGGATTCCGTTTCAAAGAAAAACAAGTAAAAACACATGATGCAATATTATTATTGCAAGCTTGCCAGGTCAAGGTCCATCGATTTTCTACTTAAAGAACTAGATAATTTGATTTACTTGTATTGCATCTATAAGGTTTTATTGCAAATAAATATTTAGGTCTGTGGACCGAGGTGCATTCTCTAAGCTAATTTTGGAAATTTTCATTGCCATGTTGTTCTTGTTCTTTAATTTATGAAGGTAAGTGATTTTAATACCTAATTAATTGGTTCACGCTGTATTACAAACATTATGCTACGGGTAATAAAAGACGCAGAAGAGGTTGCAATACTATAAACTCGAAAGTTTGTGAGTATGTATGTATGTTTGTTTCTCTTTCACGCAAAAACCACTGAACGGATTTGGATGAAACTTTACAGTAATATAGCTTAGATATCAGAAAAACACATAGGCTACTTTTTACTGCAATAATCGAGATACACGCGGGCGGAACCGCGGGCGAAAGCTAGTTACATGATAAATTAAAATCACACGTCTTACACGGCCGTTTGATCTTTAATAACGTTAAGTCCGTGCTGTGACAACTTATAGCATGTTCGTAAACATATTCAAATATTTTGAAACATTCGTACATAATTTTTATTTTCATATTGACTCCACTCTGACTGATGAAAAGCATGAGTAGAATCCAGGAGGCCACTATCCTCTTTGTGAGTGCCTACAATGGAGCATGGTAACCCTTACCATGGCGGCTTAGTGAGATGTTTTTGTATCATTCCAGGAGAATGAGGCAGAATGATTGGGCCTCCAATCTCACACTCACCAATGAAAGACGACGGCATGCTGTCATTTTAGTTTGGTCTTCTTTTCTTCTGTGTGTGGGTAGTACTGCACCGGTCGAGTCGGGCCATTCGTTCGTAGTACTATGGAATTTTGGATAAATAAAATACCTATACCTCGAAATAATTGTCGTGCTCATCACACTATTATTTGTCAAGGGCAGGAAGCGGACCTAAGATCTCTGGTTTTGCAGTGAGGGTCACTTACCTACCTGTCTAAAATATACAACATTTTTTTGGGTATGTAGCAAACTGTGCCGATAATATCAACAATGCTGCCAATGCCGATATGTCGAGAGCTAATAATTATGGAGAAGATGCGTGTGTTCGTAGAGGGGCAATATGCTAAGTTAATGTAAAATCATAACAAATATGCCTCTCAGGAATTATTTTGTAAACTTTTTAGGTTAATAATTTACCAGTTAGCTCGATATTGAACGTCGACAGTTGTGTGACAAGAAATGCAGTTTAAATTCGGTGCTTAGCCATTTTGAGTATGGGCCCGTGATGAAAAAAAAGTTTATGTTGCATTTTCATTTAGACTTTAGTATATTCCAAGCTTCTATACAAATAAATAAAATTTAAGGTTTTTTTTATTAAATGCATATGAAAGTATATACGGTACTTACACAATAAAAACAGTTTTTAAACTTTTTGTTCGTTTGTCATTTGTTTGGTACGTCTAATCTTTGAAACGGATGGATAGATTTTGACGGGACTTTCACTGGTAGGGAGCGGATGATATAAGGAGTTATTTAGGCTATGGTTTTTGATTAGCTTTGCTCAGCGGCGTTACTCGTGATTGTGTAAAACCATTAGATTCACCTAGTTTATGTTTATAATGGATGGATTTTGACTGCACGTCTGGCCTAGTGGTTTAAAGTGGTTTAGTATGGGTGTTCTTTGTGTCCGTTTCATGTATGTTTGTAAAGTCCCCCGAGACACAGGATGTATATTCTTAATGCGGGAGTTTTCTTTCTAAAAGAAAGAAAAGTAAGATGGATGCAGAGAACCAAGACTGGGACAGTTGGTGCTCCTTGAAAGAAACCTTTGTTCTGCAATTAGCAGCGATAGGTTGATTTGATATATTTTCGTCTTATGTGGTTATACAATATGCTGTACAACATGTGGTTGGGTCTTGTGGCTAGCGGTCTACCGCAAGATTGAATTACTTACTAACCACAATGACATGTACTTGTGTAATATTGTGTGGGCTTTGATACGTAGCGTAGGTACAAATTGTTCGTGCCTATAAGAAAGTGTTGCTGAAAATGGTTTTATGGATTCATTCATTATTTCGCATAATTCTACACTTTACCTTTCTATTTTGAATATTAGTATTTCTGCTTACAGTACTTAAATAGTAGTTTTCTATGTTACAAACCGTCATTTCATATTTTCAAAGTGACTCGTGTGGCCACCAATATTTCCTCTATTATTATAATTTCATATTTGTTTAATGTTGAAATAAAATATTCTATTGATTTATTGTGTAGAATTAAAAGGAATTGTCCCAGTGTTTTAGAATAAACATAAACGCGTTGTTTGCTTACGACGATTATTTAGCTAGGGCTGTTTTGGACACAATAGTGTTTCCCGATGAACGCTTGCGCCAACGCTGAACGTCGAGTCGCAGCGTAAAGTCTATCGCACGTCGCGGTGATTAGCACAGCTTACACAATTTCTTATATAAAACTGCTACTCCATTATTGATGTTGTCAATATTAACAGTAAAGTAGACTGCAACGGATTCACGTATTGTAGTGAAGCTCAATATGAGGGTGGTGTTTATTTTAGGTTTTTTAACACTCCTAGCAATTGCACAAACACGACGATTACCAGCAAAGAAAATAGATGAATCCAAAGTAGAGGTCGCCAATAATGACCAGGAGCCTGCTGCGTCAGGACATAAAAAGGAAGCACCCAAAAATCATGATTACAAGAAAGGAGGAGGAAAGGAACATCATGCAGAGCATCATCATGATCATGATGAGAAAGGTGTAAAAGGATATAAGGGCCACCACCATCACGAGAAGGGTGAGAAAGGACACCACGACAAGGAACACCATAAAGGTGAATATGACGATCATGGTGGCCACAAGAAGGAACATCATCATGCAGATGGCCACTACGATGAACACCATAAAGGTGAAAAAGGTGAGAAAGGACATAAATATGCCGAAAAAGGACACTACAATAAGGGACACTCAACGAAAGGACATCACGAAATACATAAGTTGGACGAATTCAAAAAGGATAAAACCTTCTTTGATGAAGAGGGTGATTCAGGTCATGAAGAGAAACATGGAGGGTTCCACGAGGAACACGGCCACAAGAAGGGCGGCCATTACAAGAAAGGCCATCATCATGGTGATCATCACGATCATGAGCACGGTGAAAAAGGTTACCATGAGAAGGGTGGTCATCATCACGAACACAAAGGCCACAAAGAATCAGGCGGACATGACTCACACCATGATCACCATCACGACCATGGCAAGAAAGGTGAGCACGCTCATCACAAGAAATATGGATATAAGAAAGGCCACTGAAGATATGAATACATTACTGACAAGAGATGCTAGTGACTTATTAATTTATTGGGAAATTGTAATTTATTTACCGACTGGACTTTCAATGCTGCGAGAGCGGTTACGACGGCTTATATAATAGGTAATTAAATAATAAATTATTATTTTTATATTTTAAGACTTCAGTCATTAAATAAACTATTTAAAGCAAATTGAGTAGCGGTTTTTCTTGGAAGTCTATTTTAGATTTTAATAGTTAAAACAATATTAAAGTGGCGTGTAGATTCGTGGAGTGTAGATTCTGACCCTTATATCATTTAATCTGAAAACTGAGTTATTGCTAGGTGGAATTTTTGTAGTCATACTTGAGTTATTTTTAAACCTTCTCTATTTTTGTTACTTAACATAACTTAATCATAATTTCTTGTGAGTTAGATTAGAAGTAATCATGGTGGTGTTTGAGTAAATTATGAAACTTTTGGTAACTCGTGTTATATTACATCAATAATTCTTACAGTCATATTATGTTTCTGAAGGGTAAGGTAAAGTTTATTATCAAGATTATTATTAAAACTAAGGCTTAAATATGATCGTAACTGCAAGAACTATAAACTACAAGAAGGTATAGAAAGTACCCAACGATTACTTAATCAAGATTCTTATAAAAAATAAACATTGAACTGATAAGCAAACGATTTTAAATCGTGGTTGGGAAAGGAATTGTTAAATACGTATAATTCAGCTATAAAACTTTGAACTTTACTTTGTATTTATACGCAGTTCACGTTCCTTAACCGTCCATTTTAAATCAAATAAACAGACCTTAAACTGCATTAAGGGCCAATAAAAGCAGTCAGCAAAACGTTTGCTTATCGGTAATGATTTGACAGTTTTACAGAACTGCTTAAAACGTACTTGTGTGTAATTACTACTTATGGAACAAAGAGTTCAAGTATCTACCCATTTTATTTAAAACACTTGAACGCCTTACATAACGACCATTACACCTTGTTTGATAGTCTACATAATATTACCTTCTGCCGTAGGGTTTCTTCGCATATAACCAGTTATATTTAGTTAAGTACTGTATTTATTTTATGTCTTAATCATTAGTTGAGGTTTTCGTTAATTTTCCCTGTAAGGAATTACGACGAGTCTAATTTTATATTATTATTTACTAGGTTGAGTCGTATAAGATTCGAAATGAACCTTTTACCACTTTAAAAGGTTTTTGATAACACTTCATGTTAGTTTACATTAGGTAGGTACATAAAAATAGAAGGTAAAATAGATAAATAAATACATTTTTCAGACATCTTACACACCACGCTATCTAGTCCCAATAATATCCAATAGCAGAGCTTGAATCCGAGACCTCTTGATCAGCAGCCGCATACGCTAACCACTAGACCAACAAGGCAGTCATTATGTAGCCTACCTACTACTACGTGTCTTGTCAGTCCCCAAATAAAAAATATTTTTATTTCTGGTACCTCCCCTGCACGCAAAGTCGAAATGATGTTTTTTCTCGGGTCTATCCCATCGTGCGGAATATCATTAGATAGGTCTTTTAAAAACTGCGAGGTTCTCAAAAGCATTTTTCGATTTAGGTATCCGTTTACAAGTTAACCACTTAAAAACGCATTCTTTTTTAACAGGGCGCTCCCCCCTAAACGGCTGGTTTAAAAAAATCTGAAAAATTCAATAGTAGTCTATATATTTAACTTTCAAGGAAAACTATAGCGGTTTTGATAACTTTTTTTTCAGGTGTTATAGGGGCCTAACTTGTAAAATTCAACTTAGAAAACTTCGTACAAAAGTAAAGAAATAAAAAGTAAACATAACAGTTATCTAATAAACACGATTTTAAATCTACTTACCATTATAGGTGACTACGGAACCCTATTCAATGCGTGGCCTGACACGCACTTGGCCAATTTTTGATACTAATTCTTTTGATAAGATGGTGCTGTAGAAGATTGGTGCATCGGTAAAATTATGTGCCATATAAAAATAATTTAAGGGTTTTATAAAATTTCTTCATTAAATCAAGACATCTTTATAGAGTGTACAATGTCTTTATTTAACTTATTGGATAACTGACAACTTGACTTATTTCAAAATACCACACTCTACCGCTTATTGAATGTAAAGCTTTTTTTAACGCTAACTTAAAAAATCGATTTTGTTAAGGCTACCCACCACCCTTCTTACATATTTTTAAGTAGAATCCCGTACGATACGTAATAAATAGTTACACAAAATTGGAAGAGTCAAAAGAAATTTCAGTTTTTATTCATCATCGTTATCAAACAGTCCACTGCTGTACATAGGCCTCGACATAGACATAGTCTAAGAAAGAAGGTGTTGGTCTATTATATTAGGGTTTGTTATAAGTTCCCGAAGAGGTACGCGAGTGGCATGAAGCCGCTGGTCGAGCCACGAGGACTCGTTGGTCGTTCCGGCTGGTGACTCCGCTTGCTGGCTACACTGGCGTGGAAGTTCTTCAGCCGGTCATCCCTAAGTTGGCAGGGCGGCAGCACGGTACCCCCTACCTTCCGACTGACGCAGGTTTTTTCCGAGCTAGCCATTTTTTCGCGAGAAGGCGATCGCTTCAGTGCGGGCAGGGTGTAGAAGGGGTCAAGATGTTGTAATAACAGCTGTTCCTGGACCCCTCCTATTTCAGGCGCTGCGTCGCACATAGTGTCGGTACATTCCGATTCCGACACACCGCTCTGACGCAAAACCCCGATGGGGTGACGTCCATGGCGGTTTCAACACGTAAAAAATGGTTTGTAATAAGTTGTCCTTCTCTTTACAATAATGTTGTTCTACGTAGTTTATCACTTTGGTGGCTCTTCCTACATCCACAGGATGAATAGGTGTGGTGACACTCTGTATTCTTAATCCATCACCACACAGACAATTTTTATTAATGTACTTTAATCTATCTCTCTTGTGCTCGCGAACTAAATTGTTTTGTTAATTGTAACTTATTTATGAAGTATACAACCTGTAAAACCTCGTGACCGACTTTCTAATTTCTCTCATTTTACTTATCCGCTAGGCTTTAACGTGATAACTTACTTAGTTTTAGGGAGTCAAATTGGAGTCAAGTAATTCTGTGACAGAAACCATTGATTTCTTCGTTGACCAAATACAAACACAAATCCCTTCAACTCAAATGATATTATAACATTGGTTTTTTTAGGTTCGTTTAGAAGAGTTTTATTTTATTTTCTTGTAAATCTAACGTCAAAATAACAGTACGTATTGGAACGCTAATCGTTTAATTGCATTTATTTCTGAAGTAATAGATTGCGGTCTATTTCGATTGTTGTAGTCTGTGCCAACGTCCTTTGTATTTAATATTTCAATATGTTACATTTAAAAAGTAATTGTCTAACAAATAACTTTGTGTGTCAAAATCTAACAAAAAGTTTCATCAAACTATTTTAGAAATTAGAACCAAAAGTTTACCCAGCGATGGATAAACAGGGCTTAAGTTAGAGTGAGTTTTACTTGCGTAATAAAAAACCAACTCAAGAACATTTTATGGTCTCGCTCAGTCACTGTAAAATGTCACATTATAGATGAATATAAATATACTTGTTATTTCATAGGTGTTTTAAAACAATCACATTTAACATTAAACATTTAAGTACAAGAAAATAAATTATACATAACTTTGAGCAAGACAGTAATGTATGTACATGTACCTATGGTTAATATGTTAGTTGATATTTGACTACATTTACTTGATTTAAAAGGGAAAAAGGAATTCAAATATAAGTCGATGTCAAACAAGGCAAATACAAATTAAGTAAATCGAGGGTTTTCCAATCGAGTTGAAATTTACCTAACGTTACTATTTACTTTTAACTGAAAATGGGACGTCGCCGCGTCGGTTTGTTTACATAAAAGTACATTTTATTGAGTTATATTTTATTTTGATTCAGAGAGCTAAACCGTTACCAGTAATAATACATATTAGGGTTTAAAGTATGAAATTGCCGATTTTGTATTTTTGTATTAATTTTTCGCTTAGGGTTATCGTAAATAATCCAATTTTTATCACATGTCACAATTCGATCCAATATTCCTTCATTTCTGTATTGATTCAACAAGACAACACAAGTTTCAAAATGCGTTTCTTTCTGCAGATCATATTGCTTTAAAAATGAACCAGCGTGTGGTATTTTGCTTAAGGAGACTTAACATTACATTGACTAATCTCTTTTAACTCTTCACAACCCTTTTTTTGGTGAATTTCGTAAGAGTCGACTAAAGGAAACTATGCAATACGACAGAACTGTAAAAGGAAAGAAATCTTGCCCCACCAATCATGATCATCTTTATACTCGTAGGTAGTAGAGCCACGAATAGGTCGGCTATACCAGGGCAGTACTACTCTCACACAGAAGACCAATTCAAAATGACAGTATTCGTGATGTCGTCTTTTGTTTGTGAGTGTGAGACCGTAGGCCCAATCATGAATAAGCTGCCATGGTGAAAGTCACCATGCTGCATTGTATGCACTCACTGTCACTCACATTAATCTCGGCTGTGGATGGTGAAGTGGCAGCGGAGTCAGTACACACTGCAGTGATTTTTATGATCCAATTTTAAATTGAGATATTGAGATACGAGTATATCCTAATATTGGAAATTTTTGCTGTATTGTGGCTCTATAACAGGCCTTAACATCCTTTCAGATGATTCAAACAGCGTCTCTGTGGCTGACTGTACTCTGTGGATGACTATAGAGTCCAATACGAGAGCAACAGTGGCATGTATCATTATACATGCCACTGCCGCTCTCCTTAGCTACACTACCTGTTACTGCTGATCATGATGAGGATCGTCCCTTTGTGTTGAAGGGACATGTTACCCGTTCCTATACAGGATCCACTTTTTGAATTCCACCCTTAGCTATATAGTATCTCGAGAGAATATAACTCTGCTTTAGTGGAAACTTAACCCAGATAAGCCTACTGTCCTGATAACATTCATTCATATTCAAATTCATTAGCAAATACATTAGCCTATTTAGATCTTCTTTTAGGCGTTCAACATCCTCATCTGATTCAATTCCCTTCATGAACTTTAGATAATTAGCGTTCCCAAAAGCTTTAAAAATGTTAGAAAAAATCTGGGATGTCGTTAATGAAGAAATTGAACACGATTGGACATAAGTGTGAGTTTTGGTACCCCAGAAGTAATGTACGCTGGGGCGAATTGAGAACCCGTTTACAAGCACAAAAGAGACCTATCTTCCAAGTAAGACATCATTCCCTTAACCAAAGTTCCAGAAATGCAGGAAACGCGGAACAAAATTATATATGACACTTTATCAAAGACTTTGCTGAAGTTCTTACAGAAGTAATGTACGCTAGGGCGAATTGAGAACCCGTTTACAAGCACAAAAGGGACCTATCTTCCAAGTAAGACATCATTCCCTTATCCAAAGTTCCAGAAATGCAGGAAACGCGGAACAAAATTATATATGACACTTTATCAAAGACTTTGCTGAAGTTCTTATTTCATGACAATTGTTAACAGTGTAATCAAATTAAATTTACTGACAAGTTCATTCGAATTTCAGTTCTCCCTTTGGGTTGCGGAGGTCCGACGCCAGTCGCTCAGTTTAAAAACTGATATTCAAGTAAAACCGGTTGAACTCGTAGCCGGCCCCAAATAATATTGGGAATAAGGCTAGGAATATGATATTAACAGTGTAATCGATTCGCAACACACCCGATCTAAAATAAATATTTTATAAGTCCTCACGCGGGATTCAGATAGCGACCACAATAGGAAATAAATACCAGTCACTTCAATAAACTCGAAACGTAACATTCGTTTTTGCTGAACCGTACACAGCTTTAACACGATCCTTCTACTGGTTTCAGTGTAATGGATGAAATCGTTTAAAAATATATTTTTCTATTCCTTCCGATCAGAACATTTCTTTGGTTTGAAAACATAAAATAATATCTCACACGTAATGAGTTATATTTGTATTATATTACAAACAAAAATTCTTTAAAAAAACTTATGCCTTCCTGGAGACTTTAAACATTGTTTAACTAGTGTGTCCGTTACAAGAGTTATCTTGTTAAGAAGCATAATTTCAAGAAAACACCTATTTGTGACATTTTTATTACTAGCTATATTTTATTACTCTTGAATCTCTAGAGAGAACCCTACGTGTACTGTCGCAGAGGTCCGACATGGATGAAAGACCAAAACTAAGTTACTTTTGTATTTGGTCGTTTTTTAGGTTGCTAAACTATAGTTTCCAGTAAAAAGCACTAAATTTATTACAAAAACTAGTTAAAATAACATAAAACTTAACTTATTAGAAAAAAAAATCAAATTTTGTTATTAAATAAATAAATTAATATTTCGGACATCTTACACACAACGCCATCTAGTCCCAAACTTAGCGGAGCTTGTATTATGGATACTAGATAACTGATATAAATACATTAACATACTTTATTATTATACACTATTATTATACATTATAAACACACATATTATACATAGAAAACACCCAGACTCCGAAACAAATAATTGTGGATCACACAAATATTTAGTCCGACCCGGAAATCGAAACCGAGACCTCTTGATCAGCAGCCGCATACGCTAACCATTAGACCAACAAGACCAACAAGGTAGTCATTAAGTAGCCAGTAAGAAACAAATATTTGCGGATCACACAAACATTATGTAAGACCCGGGATTCGAACCCGAGACCTCAAGCACAGCAGTCGCATACACTCCCACTGAATTTAAAGGTAAAGCTTTGAAACAGCGATAATGTTACCATATTGTACTATTTTTTCCGAAACTATATGAAATAAACTTTGTAAACTGTGAAAACCTCCCGGAAATATTAATTTGCACAATATTCGAGCAATTCCTCACCAGTTGAGTTTAATCCTCACATGTGTTTATAAATTAGAATAGTTAACTAACCATTTCGTTTTATTAGAAGCCTAAAATTATACACTGTATGACGCTAAATGTGTGTAGTCACACGCCATTATAACTTTTCGTGATTATGTAAATTGTTATTTATTGTCATTCTCGCAAAATCTATCTCATAATTAAGAATAACTACCTCGATATCATCGATAAATTACCATTAAACAACCCAAATCTTACAATTTTCAAGCTGTTACCGAATTCCTAGTTAAGTTAACATGTATGTTAAACATTTAAAACACTTTTTGTACATATGTATAAAAGCCATTTCTTTTCATAACAGTCGTTTTACTGTAGTGAACATTAGAATTGAATGAAACTAAATCTATCGGTATTAGTTTAAGCATTCGTTAGTCTCGTCTTATTACTTCGACGAAAAATACGTGAATAACATGGTACACTATGTTTCTGTTCCGAACGTTTAAAATTTTCTTAAATTTTATTATTGTAAACTAAAGAGATACAATTAATACTCAATAATACAGAAATTGTTGGAAGATACCCTTAGAAGTTCTTGGTACCTTAGGGACAGAAAATAGATAGTACTACAAACTACACACGAAGTGCCATCAAGGGATGAACTTCAGTCTTCCCAACTATTAGTAATACTACAGCATTTGAATTATCATAGGGTTGAGATCGCCTCTCTAAATAATTGTTTCGTTTATTTAATGAATGAAAATTTAAAAAAAAAAAACTAAACGCAATAAAACATTGAGTGACAAATACACAATTTGTAGTGTCATAAAAAATGTTTCATAGGTGTTTTTTTATCGTAAAACATAACTTCCGCTGTGGAGCAAACACAAACTGGTAACACATATTTGTGTTTTTGCGCACAAAATAAATATTTTTCATGCGAATTTCATGAAGTACCAGTTATTCAAAGTAAAATCAAACCTTTGGTATACCACACAGAACTTAAATTAAAAACTTGTGTTCATAGCAGGGCGATAAAAACTACTAGGATGTTATTATATCATCAATAACCTTTAGCAGTTGAATAGTCTCGAATACACTAAACCCAAACATTGCTGACTGCTTGAGATCAATTTACAATAATTTAAATAATTATTACTACTTGCCTACGTCCTTTCTCAGACTTGAGACTAACTGGGTACAAAATTTCATTTCAATCAGTGCAGTGGTTTCTGAGTTTATCGCGAACAGACAGACAGACAGACGCGGCGGAAGACTTTATTTCATAATATGTAGTGAAGTAAGGAATTAGTAAGGTCAAGTAATCTTTGCTAGTTAAGGACGGGCTAAAATTCTGATGATAGTCATAAGAATTTTCGTCCTTTGGATTGGTTTTGAGTAATAGGGGCTCTTATATACTGTTTTTCACATATTCAATACTTTGTCTACACACTTTATTTTAGTTTCAAGTTGCTTATAATTCGTTCTTTAATTGTGGTAATCTATAGTTATTACTAAACCATCGAAGTACGAATTGATTTCAAGACACATCTTTGACAGTGTACCAAACTAAACAAAATAATGTCTATTTAATTTGATTGTCAATCAACAAAACCTACGTGTGCTGGTATTTTGCATAAGGAGACTTAATATTATATTGACAAATCTCTTTTAACTATAACCCTTTTTTTAGTGAATGTCGTAAGAGTCAATTTATGGTGAACGCCTTACCTTAAAGAAGTAAACTATGCAAGAAAACAGAACTGTAAAAATAGTGAAAATTTGCCCCGCCAGTCATGATCATCTTTATACTCGTAGGCTTCCCTCGTGGTTGCTGAGCTCCGATGTCAGTCGGTCCGTGGTAAAACTGAAATCAGTTAAAACCAGTTGAACTAGTAGCCACCCCAAATAATTTTGGAAAAAGATGAAATTGACTACTTGCTAGTGTAGCGACAGCGGAAAGATCTTTCTCTACGTAATGCTAAGAGCTTCAATGATTGAAGAACATAGTACTTTTGCGTACTATATAATATAGTAGATCGACCCGAAATATAGTACAATACGATCTATTATAATAAGGTTGGCAATCCAACTTGACCACAGCTATGTGACCTCCCCTGGCGCCAAAGCTGGATCCGCTCTTGGTCTGGCCAGTATCTTATAGTAGGCCAAAACCTCCTTTCTAATTTATTAAGGCTGTTGATGTGAAGGCGTAGGTAGTAAGTAATTGCGAAATATATTTTGATTAATGATAAATAACTTCAGGAATATGACGTCTTAATATATCTGTAGAGTAATGAAGTATCTGGAAGCTACGTGTCTAATATTATGATGTTACTAAGTTTTGCTCGCGACTCTGCCCACGCGTTTATGTCGATTGTCGCGGTAAGGAGTAGTCTATGTAATCGAAAAACCATCACGAAATAGACTTCACCTTTTAAGGGTTTCGGAACCCTTATATATATGACGAATCTATTCTTCCGTCCGTCCTCGACTTACCGTCCAAACGATTTGTGCTAGAAAGATGAAACTTCGCATGATATGTGTTTCTATCGTGACAACAGAGTGCTACAATAAAAACATGAAAAATACTTTTATTTGGGGTACCTCCTCTACACGTAAAGTGGGGATGTTTTTACCACATTGTGTGAGGTATTGTTAGATAAGTATTTTAAAAACATGGAGAGGTTGCTAAGATGATATTTGATTTAGGTATCCGTTTGCGAGTTATTTAACTTTAAAGGATTATTTTTGCAAAAGCAGGGACGTCCCCTCTCTAAAAGCTAAACGAATGGCTCCAAAAAACTGAAAAAAAATCATGAATGTAGTCCATATGATGAACTTTAAAGAACTATAACGACTTACATAGCTTTGTTAGTTCACTAGTTACGGAGGCCTAACTTGTAAAATTCGCTTACTGGAAAACTTCGTATAAAAATAACGAAATAAATTATTTTTTTAATTAAAAAAAGACAACTCCCGCATTAGGAATATAAATTCTTGTGTCTCAGGGGACTTTACGAACGTACATGAAACGGACACAAAGAACACCTAGACTTAGAACAACAATATGTGAATCACAAAAAGTGTTGTCCCACGTGGGATTTGGACCCACGACACTTGGTGCACTAGGAAGCGGCGTGGCGACCGCTTAACCCACTAGGCCAACCGTGCATTTTAATTCTACTTGGCATTGTATATAACTACGGAACCCTATTCTTTGCATGGCCTGACACACACTTGCCCGATTTTTTAGAAGGCATTTTGGCATTGCTAAAAAATTAGTACAATAGTACATTGTTCACCGAGGGAGGAAAGGGACCGATTATATTTATACTACACCTGATCGGAATAGTAGTCAATATTCCCTGAAAATTAAAAGAGAACGTTAGTCTTTTCCTTGACCTGAATAAGCGGGAGGAAAAAATGTATGAAAATCCATTTCTAACGTGTTTCAGCGGGAGAGAAAGTTGTATGAATTTTCATTTCTAATTTTTTATCCTATTTATGGCGCGCGCCTGCCCAGGGAGTTTTCATATAATTTAAATATGAAATCTCCGCTGCGCCTTCGGGCCACAAACTGCTCCCTCGCTAGTAATCGGTCCCTTTCCTCCCTCGGTGGACAATGTACTATTTAACCCTAAAATTCTATAACACTGTCGAACCTTTGTGATTTAAAATACAGTTAAATTTGTTCAATATTTTATTGCCGTTATATTTTATCGTGTTGAAGAGTGATATGAGTAGTAGTGCTGATGAAGGACTTTACTCAATATCTAATAGTGCGGAAATGACGATGGAAAATGCTAAAACATTTGGTGACGTGACGTTGTTCATACATTTTCTTTACAAATACATCATCAGAGTAATATTTTGGGTAACAGTAGACACGACCTGAAAATATACAAAACAAATTGAGGTAAATTAAATAAAGCGAATGATATTTACAAAGTAAATGATTAAATATAAATATGCTGTTAGTCAATTAGGTCACACGTTACCGTGTTAATAATTTATTTTATAAATTTATTTTGTGTTATTTTATATTTGCTTAACAAGAGAGCTGCGTAGAAATTATTTGTAATTTATAATATGTACATACCGAGGTTATTCAATCAGTAACATTAATGTACTGCACGATAAATTACATCAGATCATCATCATCAATCATCATCAACAGCCTCTAACAGTCCACTGCTGGACATAGGCCTCTCCTTAGAAAGGAGGTTTTGGCCTACTATACCACGCTGGCCAGACGGGTTGGTATAGGATTGGTTTCAAGTTTTCCTTCACTTTGCATTGATGTTGTCTTGCGTAGTTTATCCCTTAGTCGCCTTTTACGACATGTATAAGAATACATGTCGTAATGTGACGGATTAAGAAATCCGTCACAACACCACAGATTAAATCACAATCACACCTCATATAAAACTGTGTTCTGCGTGGTGACGCGTTAAGAATATAATGTCACTATACCTATTTATGTCGAGGGTGTCGTAAAAACCGACTCACGGAGCACACTACTCAAAACAAAAACACTGCAAAGATAAGGAAAATTTAACATAAATCCTATAGGGACAATATTTGGCCTAAGTCTCTGTTCTAGGAAGAGGCAGTGAATTATTAAAAGATATTGATGATGATCTTATATTGAATTTGTGTACGAGTAGTAAAATATAACCAATAAAGTATGCGTGAATACTACTGTGGTAAGATTAAATTACAGTGGTTTAATTTTGACAAATTAAAAAAAAATACCAAAAAAACGATGATGCCTAATGTGAGTGGTAGGAAAAACTTTAATACTCACTACAACTAAAGTAGTTCTATTAAACTTCAATATGTGATAAGGATGAAAACTGACGGGGTTTAAAAATATGTGTTGTTTGAACATCTTTAACTCGTATTTCAAAGATTCAGCTTCTGGTTCAGTGTATCGCAGCAAGTTATCGATTAATTTCCTTGTAAGCCAGAGCTGCAAAAGAAAATAATACACAATAATGCATTTGAATGCACTAATGACATAGTGGTATCAACGGTCACCTCGAATCTTTCTACTGCGTGCGTGTGAGTGTTGTGGGTTTAAACCCCTCATGGGACAACACATTGGCTGATCGATAAATTGTTGTTCTGAGTTTCGGTGTTTTTTGTGTTCGTTTCATGTATGTTGGTGAAGTGAAGGAACCCTAAAAAGACAATTCCCGCTCTAGGACTTTCGTAGTTTACGTCTCGGAACCCTTTTAGTTTCGTCATGTCCGTAGGTCCGTCCGTTTTCGACTTACCTTCCAAATGCTTAGTGCTAGAAAGATAAAACTTGGCATTGACTGCACGATTGGCCTAGTGGTTAAAGTGGGACTACGCCTCTCGTATTCACATCTAATGACTTACACATTTTAAGAATTATTTCTAATAATTAACTTACACCCCCAAAGTCTTTTTGCAGTACAATTAATTTATTAATTTAATATACTCGTGTAGGATGGGCATCACTTTAGAATTATATATTTCTACGTTCTGTTGTGAAACCGAAAGTATAGAATTAAGCGAAACACAAATACTTAATTTGTAATTAACTATTAAGTACGAGTACCTGTTGATGTGTTCGATGACAGGGCTCGATAGCGGTTGCTAGGATCGTTAACATGAATAAAAAATACACAAAACTTAATACAAATTTTCCCATAACTACCTCCGATCCACTTTTAACTGAAAAAATAAATACTTGTACTATAGTGTTTGACAGTGAAATGTTAAATTTACAAACAGTTAATGTTGTATCTTTAGCATCAGTAATTTCTTATATGATCAGCTATATATTTGGAACAGAAGCCAGAAAGAAGAAAAAGAGTCATACATAATATGTTGAACATGGAGTAGGGTGTAGTGAGCATAAACGTGAAGCAAAATAGAAGCATCACCAAAAGAGAGCTACTCTCGCTGATATTCAATCTTCTCACTATATCACAGAGGGTGCAGTAGATGATCATCAAGTACCGAATTTTCTCTGAATTTGATAATCCTGTCGAAACGAAAAGAAACAAAACAAACTACAGATGTCTAAAAAGGGAATGAGTAATTAAAAAAGGCGAGTTTATTTGAATGTATTTTATTTGCTATCGTAATGTAGAACGAAATACATTTGTCATTGGTTCATAAAACCTAGCTCCAGTAAGGAGTTCTAGAGACAGACATTTCTAAGATTTGTTAAAGAAATTCTATGAAACCCTGAAATCGGTTTACAGGTTAGTGAAGCCACGCTGATTAAAATGTCAACGAAAAAACAACTTTTACATGTAACATGAAAACTTTTGTCTAGCTATGTTTAGGATAAGGATACTAGAAATAAAATAAAAAGCGGCCAAGTGCGAGTCGGACTCACCCATAAAGGGTTCCGTAGCAGCAATTAACGTCATATAAAAGTTCTTGTAGCTCGTTGTAACTTTGATCGATGATAATAGTGTAGTGATTGAATGAAAGGGAAATTGTGGTTTACGATTTATTAAAAAAAAACTTCTTACTAGATCTCGTTCAAATCAATTTTTGTTTGAAGTTTTCATGGTAATGTACATCGCATATTTTTTTTAGTTTTATCTCTCTCTTATTTTAGAAGTTACAGGGTACACACATACTCACACATTTTACCATTTTGAAAGTGTCTCTCTCGCAAACTATTCAGTTTAGAAAAAATGATATTAGAAACTTCAATAGCTTTTCGAAGACCTATCTATAGATGGTAACACGAATGATTTTGATGACAAATTTTTTTTAAGTTTCAGTTCTAAGCATGGGGACCCCCAAATTTCTTATTTTTTTTCTATTTTTGTCTAATAATATTAATGCGGTTCACAGAGTACATCTACTGACCAAGTTTCTGTAACATACGGAAAAAAGTGACTGTGACATACGGACGGACAGACAGACAGACAGACATGACGAATCTATAATCGTTTCGTTTTTTTGCCATTTGGCTACGGAACCCTAAAAATGCTTTAAATATGAATAGTTTATTTCAAATACCATTTTATAACATTTTAGATATATTTATTTAGATATTTAGCAAAATTAATATGATTTTCATCTGTATTTTGCTTTAGGAACGTTTAGTTTTAATATCCAACAGTAATCCGCTAAAGTACGTAGGCTCCACTTGCTCTGATACAGTTTTTGTATGGTAGAAATGTCTTTATGGAATCTTGTGAGTGTTCATCGCTGACGGCACCCAAATTTTCAGGAAAGAAGTATAAATGTGAATGAGGAAAATGTATTTTCAACGACATATTACAGCCAAAAGCCCTTTAAGTAAATAAAAACTCCGCGATAATACATTTATAGTCACTTGATCGGTGATTTCCTAGAAAATTGTGAGTTACTTTCATGAAAGATTCCCAAACAGATTTATCTAAATTACCAAGCTTTCATTTAAATATATCATCTTTTGTCCGTGTGGTGACGGATTAAAAATACAGATTGTCACCACTCCTATTCATCCCGCGGGTGTCGTAAAAGGCGACTAAGGGATAAACATCAATGCAAAGAGAAGGAAAACTCGAAACCAAAGCTATACCAACCCGTCTGGCCAGCGTGGTATAGTAGGCCAAAACCTCCTTTCTAAGAAGAGGCCTATGTCCAGCAGTGGACTGTTAAAGGCTGTTGATGATGATGATGATCTTTTGTCAATTGCTTAATTTGATCGCCAACAAATATGCTCTCTTTAATTTTTGATTCATTCAGCTAAGGAAATTTTACTTTCAAATATAAGCAGCATAAAAGCAGTCACCACTGTTGTCCATAGTTTTCACGAAGTCCTTCATAAGCCCAAGCTTTGTGTGTAAAGGTGGTAAAAATACATTCTCAGGCTGCATCAATGGAGGATTTTCAATATTTCTTGGTCCTGCAGTAAGAGACTGCTTTTGGGTCAGTCTTGTTTAACATACTGATTTTTTAGATTCTGCTATCCCACTCACAAATAAAACGACGTTGGTTCCGTCCAAATCATAGAGATCTTTTCGCCCATCTAGTGAGATGACCCACACATGTAACACAACAGAACTACCCGTTTTGTCTTGTTGTCCGATGGCAAAGCTTAATTCACTGAGTTTTGAAAGTAATGCCACCACAAAACTTTTTAGGATCATTTTTACACTTTTTTGACATTATTTAAGAATCACTTAACTCTAAAAACAGAACATAACACTACGCTTTTCAAATAAACAAATTCTCTGAATTCGAAAGTGAAACAAAAACGTAGTAGCTGTAACAAGAACACTAAAACGGACAGAATGGATGGGTTGACCAGCATGAATGGACGGCACGACCCTAGAAAAACTTAAAAAGGACAGTATTCGTTTTATGGTATTTCGTTGGTGAGTGTGCGATCAGTGGGTGGAGAATGATGCAGAACCATCTCATGAAGTTGCCTTTGTGTGGGTCACCATGCTAATGTAGTCTGTACTCAAAATGAGGATGGTGACCCCTTTTCTTGAATTATACTCATGCTTTCGATCAAGCAGGATAAAGTTCGTTTGGTAGGTTATAAAAACTTTCATGGCGATAAAACCACCAACATAATAACACCAATGACTTTTCCTAAACATGCATAGGTCATTCTTGCATCCAATATTGTCAAGTGCTTACCTCGACTTCTTATTGCTGGCACTAAATCTTTGACACTTGTAACATAACGAGGCATCGTATCTATTTGATTGTCGTTATAATAATATATCGGTAAATATCTGACGGGTGAAGATCCTGACTTGGATCCTGATGCTGAAATAAACATTTTAATATGAATATGGCTTCGTTGTAGACGCTGAGACGGATATAGTGCATACTTTACAACGTACTTTATGTAAATCCTGTTCTGAATTTGAGTTCAATGGTCATAGTGTCTCTGGACTTTTGCAACACATTTTAAATCGATCAACAGACCACCAGAACCCCGTAATAATTTATGTCACCGCTAGAGAGACGAGGTAATGTAATCTTGACCAGACCAAGTAGTAATCTAAATCTATTTAAGGTACAGTAAAATGCGTACCTTCGCTACATATATCGTGAAGAATCATTTCCAAGCTGTTATTAACACGCTGAAGAGACGAAACCACCAGCATCACTACAACTCCAAATTGAATTGCGTACAAGTGCACCATCAGGGTGAATAAATAAGTGGTTATCAATGAACAGGATAGAACACCAACTGAAATTAAAAAAACATATTTCTCATTTAAGGGAAAGGAAGGGACTCATGCTTTCAACCAAGCAGAGTAGAATCATTTTGGCATTCTTAAATATAAAAAAAAAATGGCCTAGTGTGTGTCAAGCCACCTATAGAATAAGCATATGTGTACAAAATTTTCTAAGTTAGTTTATTTTACAAGTTAGGCCCCTACAACTCCTGAAATAAAGAGGCTATCTAAACCGCTATAGTTTTTCTTTTAAGTTCAATATCTTGACTATTACCATGATTTTTTTCAGTTTTTTTGAGTCAGCCGTTTAGCTTTTAGATGGATGCCTGATTATTATTAAAATTAGCTTTGCGGTGACGTTACTCGCGTTTATTGTTTTGAAGGTTCAACAAAAACCACGGATAACATCGCAGGGTTTAGCTAGTAACAAAATAATAATAATAATTTACAGTTAAATGCATCAGATACGCTGTGGATTTCATATGGATCAAAATTGCCTTTCCCATCATATCATCAAAATGATTATCTTGGATGATATCAGAGTTAAAATCTGGGTATAATTATACTTTCGTGACGAATGGCAGCTTGCGATTACATCGAAACGTCCTTCACCCCTATTGGAAACTAACGATTAAAAACTTGTTTCCAAAACATAATAATTTGTGATTGCTAGAGACCTGGTTTAAAAAAAACAATACTTTAATTACGCAAACTGGTTTTTAATACAGAATTTTGGTTCTTTATTTGAAACTTTAAAAATATCTGTAAAGACTCCTTGATTGGAAAGAATTTCCTGGCTACTTACAAGGATCTTAAGACAAGGTGTTATCTGTGTTGCTGTGCTAATTGAAATAAATACTAATAAGTAGTTGGTTGTATATTGTATAATTTAAATAAATGTATACATACATATAACTTAAGATATATAATATACTGAAAGAGTTTCGAACAACGATCCAAAGTTCAGTGTTGGAAATTACTTTTTAAAACAGAATGATTTTACTTTATTGAAAACCAGTTTCCAAAACAGTTTTTTTGTTATAAACCTGGTTTTTAATAACGAATAATTCTGTTTTTTTAAGGTGAAACATGGCTGTAAATCTAGCAAGGTATATTGATATTTTAGTTAATTTGACGACTGCGTTGTTGGTCTAGTGGTTAGCGTATGCGGCTGCTGATTAAGAGATCTCGGGTTCAATTCTTGGGTCTGACCAAATGTTTGTGTGATTTACACAAACATTTCAGGCAAACGAATTTTCGTGGGTCAGCTAAATTAATGTTTGTTAACGTCTTATATGAAATATTGATATACCTATATTTAAATATTTCGGACAACTTACACCCAACATCATTAAGTCCTAAACTAAGCAGAGCTTGTATTATGGGTACTAAACAACTGATATAAATTCTTAAACATACTTTTTTTTGTAGATACATACTCCGAAACAAATATTTGTGTAATAAACAAATAAAGTAAATGTGCATTTGTACAGGGTCTGAGGTGTCTCATCTTATTAAAATATAAATTGGTTGGTCAATTTAGATTATGAGGAAACTGAAAAAATAATTTGCTCTATAGAAAAAGTGGAATGTCACACACACCACCCATCCACACATTCTTAAACACACACACACACACACACACGCACGCACGCACGCACGCACGCACGCACGCACGCACGCACGCACGCACGCACGCACGCACGCACGCACGCACGCACACACACGCACACACACACACACACACACACACACACACACGCACACACACACACAGCCTAGATGTTCATTATGCGCTGAACAAAAAAACGTAGAGAATACAGCTCACCATGCTGGTACTAGTAGATGTCCCGTATTCAAGGAGGCACTCCAGAAGTTAAAGAACAGACGAACATGAAGATTCTACAACTAAATCTCAACCACTGTGAGGCTGCACACGAATTGCTCATGCAGACCGTACGCGAATTAGAGATAGACCTCGTACTGGTAGCAGAACCATACAGACACCTGAGTTTCCAACCCTGGGAAACAGACAGCACAACTAAAGCTGTCATCTGGTCCTGTGCCAGACTCCCATTCCAGAGAGTGGTCAATAACAGGAAAACTGGCTTTGTAGCATCATGGGTGGAAGGAATTCGCTTCTACAGCTGCTATGCTCCACCCAGTCTCTCTATTGAACAATTTTCAGATTTCCTTGATCAGCTAATTGAAGACGCGCAACAACACTTTCCTGTTGCAATAGCCGGTGATTTTAATTCCTGGGCAGTGGACTGGGGTAGCAGGGTCACCAATACACGCGGAAGAGCACTACTCGAGGCTATGGCCACACTAGATGTAGTCCTGCTTAACACTGGCGACACCCCAACGTACGCCAAAGGAGAGGCAAGTTCAACAGTGGATCTCACTTTTGTTAGCAGCAGCCTAACTAAGAGCAGCTATTCCTGGAAGGTGATGGACTTTTATACAGCTAGCGATCACAGAGCAATACTTTGGGAAATATCGACAGGTCAGAACCCCAGAAGAGCCAACAGGCGTGCAAACGCGGCCGACAAAAGAACTCATGACGAGGGTTACCCAGGCTTGCGACGCTAGCATGCCGCGAAGATGCGGGATGAGCGGGCGTTCTTCAGTGTACTGGTGGAACGAACGTATTAGCGAACTTCGTGCAGAGTGTCTCAAAAAAAGAAGACTATCTCAACGTAGCTACCAACGACATAACTCTGCTGAGCTGGTGGCAGAATACAAAGTGGCACGTAGAAACCTAAATAAGGCAATAAAAAATAGTAAGAGAAATTGTTGGAAGGAACTCATCAACGAGATTGAAGGAGACCCGTGGGGAAGACCCTATAAAGTAGCCATGACTCGCCTGAACTGCCAGTCAACGCCGTCACCTACATGCCCCAAACTCTTGGAGAGAATCGTTTCTGCACTGTTTCCTCAACAACGGGAATTCACTTTCCCGACAGTGTCGTGTAAAATCGAAGACATCCCTCCTATTACGATAGACGAGCTGAAAGAAGCATGCAATAGAGTGGGAAACAATAAAGCTCCAGGACTTGACGGAATCCCTACTGTTGCTTTAAAAACAGCAATCAAAACATCACCGTCGATATTTCTGGACGCTTACTATACATGCCTAAAAGAAGGGACCTTTCCTCGCAAGTGGAAACACGTTCAGCCCTGGATGCAATCAACCTTGTCGTCGACACAGCAAAGGATGCGATCGCAGGAACTAGATGGAAAGGAGGTACAAAAAAATATTGCTTGGTGGCTACCCTGGACATCAAGAATGCCTTTAATTCCGCCAATTGGGACTGTATTATGCATGCCCTTATGGAGAAAAATGTGCCAGGATATCTCTGTAGGATAGTTGCAAGTTATTTCAAAAACAGGGTCCTGAAATACGATACAAAGGACGGCCGACAGGTATATGAAATAACTGGGGGAGTACCTCAGGGTTCTGTTTTGGGCCCTCTATTGTGGAACATCATGTATGATGGACTTCTGAAACGAACACTGCCAGGAAATGTTAAACTTGTAGCTTATGCTGACGATGTGGCGGTGGTGATCGTTGGGAAGCATCTGGATGAGATAAGTCTGATCTTTGACACCACTTTCGCGCAAATCAACCAGTGGATGAATACAGTGAACCTGCAATTGGCCGAACACAAAACCGAGGCAGTGCTCATCACTAGTAGAAAGACAGTGGAAGTCATCCAGCTGAAGGTTGGTGACCACGAAATTACGTCCCAACCTTTTATCCGATACCTGGGAGTCATGCTTGATGCCCGACTTAATTTTAAGCAGCAGGTAGAGCATGTAAGTGCCAAAGCGGCAGTGGTGAGTACGTGTTTGTCCCGATTGATGCCTAATATCGGAGGTCCAAAGCAATGCAGGAGATTACTGCTGTCTTCAGTGGTCACATCAGTGCTTACATATGGAATACCCATTTGGGCAGACGCTCTAAGAATTCAAGAGGTGTGCAGAAAAGCCGCATCCATATATCGGCTAAGTGCCCTAAGAGTAGCCAGTGCCTTCCGCACAGTTTCTGAGGAAGCGGTATGCGTCATCGTTGGAATGTTTCCCATTCGGGTGCTAGCCGAGGAGCGACAAGCTCTCTACCGACGACGATCGACTGGGTCGAGTTCAGATGAGATTAGAACAGAGGAACGACAGCATAGCATAAGACGTTGGCAATCGCAGTGGGATGCTGCAGTGAAAGGTAGGTGGACGCATCGTCTTATACCAAAAATCGATGTCTGGCTGAATCGAAACCATGGTGAAGTCAATTTTTACTTGACGCAGATGCTTTCAGGGCATGGGTGTTTCCGAGCGTACCTCTATCGGTTCAAACACGATGATTCCCCGGAATGTCCGTCCTGTCCAGGAGTTCTTGAGGACGCGGAACACGTGTTTTTCGTGTGCTCTCGTTTTGACTCGCTGCGAAGCAAATTAGAGACGGTCCTCGAGCAAACTATGAGAGCTGAAAATTTGGTAAATGCAATGCTTTCTTCAGAGGCTGCCTGGAGTGCTATAAATAGTTTTGCAACGGAAGTACTACTGGACCTACGTGAGACAGAGAGAAGACGTACTGAGAATAAAAATAATGGTCATTGAAGGGAAAAATAAATAATTTTTGTCACCAGTAGGAAGAGCAACAGCTAGATCCTCTCCCTGTGACGTAATGCCTAACGGCGGGCCCGTAGGGATTTAGAGGCCGGCGAAAGAGGTGGTTTTTTAGTCGGTATAGGTACCACACCGAGCCCGACATACGGGGCGCATAACATCTTAGCCCTATGATACGTAATTGTATTTTTCCCCTCGATACACACACACACACACACACACACACACACACACACACACACACACACACACAAAAATACAAACATTTATGCATGCTAAATATAAACGTGTATTACTTTTTATTATTAACATTCAGTCTTGTTTTTCCACTTTATTGAAATGCAGATGTAAACACGAAGGAGAGTCCTGCAGATTTGTCACACAGGTTTCAAACCTACTACAGACTCCAGCTCTCACTAATGCAATTTATTTGTGTGTTAAACCAATGGATGTACCTACCTTTTTGAGATAAATAAATTATTATTATTAATATGATTTTACCTTTTTCTGCTTGTATTATGTCATACATGTAAAATCCATAATCCATAAAAACCGTTGTATATCCAAAAATTAATGATGTAATAACACAAATCCAAAGTGTTGCTTTATTTGTAGGTAATGAATGAAAGTAATGGTCCATTCCCTTATCGATCTGAAAAATAGAAAAAATAACATCACAATTATACTCGTATTTAAAAGGATACACGGAAGTTGGACATTTATAAAATTGAAAATATCGTCCCTTTGGTAGAATAATGTTTTATAATGTAATAAATATGATTTTATAGTAAATTCGTCATCGCAATCGCTTTATTCTTTTTCATTCTATATTTTAAGAGTTATGTAACTTGAATAAAGTTTTATTTGCGCATGCCTACCTACCATTGTAGGTAGGTCTCAACGTCTCTTTTTCATGTAAAGCGGTATTCAGTCCTCCCACAAAGTATTTCGCTATCTGTTCTCTTGTTTTATAATCATCATCATCATCATCAACAACCCATAATGTCCTACTGCTGGGTTCGGGTGTCAATCACCTAAGGCCGCTCGGCTAATATTTGTTTTGACCACGTAACTGAGTGACATTAGCCATATGACCATTTGAATGAGCGACTTCTTTACATATTGTAAAAATATTTAATGACAAATTTGTTTTCTGAAATAGTACATTGTTCACCGAAGGAGGAAAGGAACCGATTACTAGCGAGGGAGCAGTTTGTGGCCCGAAGGCGCAGCCTAGGGCCACAATACTCCCGAGGTAGGAATGGGACTTTCACCCGAGTGCTACACAGTGCTTTATACTACACCTGTGAGGAACATTTAAAGTATTTACAAAATAAAATCAAAACGTAAGACACCATGTAAGACACAGTTTAGATTAGAATTTGACATCATCAACAACCCATAACGTCCCACTGCTGGGCTCAGGTCTCCTCTCAGGAGAGGGTTAAGGCCATACGTCCCCACCCTGGCCGAGTGCGGGTTGGGGACAGGCAAGACACGTTGTGGCTACGTAATCTTGCTGTTGGATGTTTTTAAGCCGCCCGAAGGCCTCCAACTGAGCTTCACGACTGCTATCTTATGATAACAACCGGGACCGACTGCTTAACGTGACCTCCGAATCACGGAAACGCTCATTACATATAATGCCACAAACGGTCACCCATCTAGGTCCGACCGCGCCGTCGTTGCTTACCCTTGGTGATTGTTTCCAATCACCTAAGGCCACTCGGCTATGAGCGCTTCTTTGCGCGAATTTGACATAATATTTATAAATATTTCGCGCTTCTTTTGTTTTTGTTTTATTCTTCACAAAAGGATGTCAGCAGCACAGAGATTCCATATTTAAATTATATGAAAACTCCTTGACAGGCGCGCGCAATAGATAAGATAACACATGAGAAATGAAAATTCATACAACTTTCTCTCCCGCTAAAACACGTTAGAAATGGATTTTCATACATTTATTCCTCCCGCTTATTCAGGTCAAGGAAAAGACTAACTTTCTCTTTTCATTTTCAGGGAATATTGACGTCTGTTCCGATCAGGTGTAGTATAAAAGTTATTAACAAAATGTGTGTGTGCGCAAAGCTTCACGTTGACGTTTTGCAAATAAAACTTTATTCTACCAAGTAGACGATTTGTGATAACTGTGTTATTTGGAAATTTGATCTAACTCTACTTTAATCTATTAAGTATGTTTACTAGTGTTAACTGCGATATACAATCGATCAAACATCACATCCTGTTGCAGCCAGTGTGAAATATGGTGAAAGTCACTATGATCATGACGATATAGCAAACACCGATAATGATACGCATCATGTCTGTATAAGCTCCCCATGACGATCGATCATCCGTAACTTCATATCCTTCACCGAAAAAGTAAGTTATTGACCAGATAACTGAAAAATAAATGTGTTTTAGACTATTAAGTATATTGCATTCACATATTGCGTTCTCTAATATAGTCATGACTTACTAAAAACAGCAAACAGAATGTAGCTGTAGATGCGATAAAACGACGAAACTCTCACGCACCAACCGGCGCGGATTCTCTCAAACCTGAGTGGTGCTATACCTGCTATTTTTGAGAGAAAAAGAACGAAGCTCAGCACTCCTGATACTACACAATCAGTTTGTAACGGCATGTTAAAATAGCTGGAAACAGAACCTCTAGTGATGTCCATGCATTGCAATAATAACAGAAATATATAAATAAAAATTTGATGTTGACATTTATTAACTTACTCGTTCATTGTTATTGAAAACGTTTACTGTTTTTTTTTATTTCGGTTTAAGTATATTTATATTCGCATTACTAGAAAGTAAAATATATTATTCCATTTTAAAAATTTATTGTAGTACTAACTGAAAATAATCAAAAAAGTAATAGGCTTCATTTCAATAATTTCAAACAACAAGCAATTAATGTTATAAATCTATATGAGCCCGCTAAAGTGACTCTCCTCTGCCTGATAGACTAGCATAGCATAGCATAGCATAGCATAAGCAAAATCCAAAAGTAGTGGTGACAATACTCATTGAAAATGCAGACAATGGCGGTCTATTAATAATAATAATGTCAGCCGTCTTGCGCGAATCGTCACTCCACCTGGCCTGGGACGTCCCACACTACGTTTGCCGAGACGCGGTCTCCACTAAAGCCTGTTTACCCCAAAACAAAAGCATGAATGCTCTAATTAGAGCTGCCTTTTTGGTCGAGTGGTTAGCTTATGCGGCTGCTGATCAAGAGGTCTCGGGTTCGATTCCCGGGTCGGACCAAATGTTTGTATGATCCAACTAATATTTATTTCGGAGTCTGGGTGTTTTCTATGTATAATATGTATGTATTTACAAAAAAAAGTATGTTTATGTATTTATATCAGTTGTCTAGTACCCATAATACAAGCTCTGCTTAGTTTGGGACTAGATGATGTTGTGTGTTAGATGTCAAAAATATTTATTTGGTTACCTTGGTCAACTCGGCCCGTTTGTGCTAGAATTAGTGAAACTACCTTGTAACTTTACTTGTTTGTTAGTTACTTTAACTTAGAAAGGCAAATAAATAAACAGATAGATCCACATAGACAAGATGTACAATAAATTTTCGTAGAAGGTACAAAACTATATACTACTATGACAATATATTTATTTAAAACTAACTGACCCCGCGAACTTCGTACCGCTTAACAGTCGATTCAACGTCACTTAATTTTTTTGTATTCTCGGAACCCCTCAAGTAAAACTTATCAGATAATTTTTATTTTTTCCTAAGAACCATCCTCGTACTTCAAGGAATATTATAAAAAAAATAGCGAAATCGGTCCAGCCGTTCACGCGTGATGGCGTGACCAAGGGAAATAGGGATTCATTTTTATATATATATAGATAGATTTGTTGCACTTTTACAAAGACCAACTATATGCCACGAGTTATTTTCTTCCAATCGATCTTCAAGTGATATAGTGTGTAATGAATGTATATGAATATACATATAGTATATATATATATATATAAAGTCCATCCAATGGTCCATTGTGTGTGACCAACCCATTGTGGCACTGTTTACAGTTTCATTGTATATGGCCCGGTTCGCCCTGGGTAGTACTACTCTCATATAGAAGACCAACCTAAAATGACAGCATTCATAATGTCTTTCGTTGGTGAATGTTAAACCGGAGGCCCAATCATTCTGCATCATTCTCCGAGAAACATCTCACTAAGAAAGGTGCGTCCTTTTTAATGGCGGCTATAATCCGTTAAAATTACGAATAACACTGAGAACTCTGGGACTATATCGGGCTACAATTCTTCTACACAAAGTTGGATTACATCAACCGCCATTTTGACTGTCATTAGTGTCACTAGCAAGTAAAAGAACTCTGTGTAGTCTTTGTTAAGCTGCCATGTTGTGGGTCACCATGATGCATTGTATGCACTCACAACGAGGATAGTGACCCCTACTCCTGGATTCTACTTATGCTTTCCATCAGGCAGAGTAGAGTCACTTTACAACTATAAATTAATAAATACATTACAAAAAAATAGAACGCACGCACAGTACTCAATCAACATGTGTCACGCTTTCACTTCAAAATTGCTGTACCGATTTAAATTAGGTTTGAGATTGAAATACATTCATTCTTAAGGAAAGACTTAGGCTAATCTTTACCCTGATAGCTTGTAGCAATAGTGAGAAAGCCGGTATTAATTTCATGGTAAGTAACATTCGGGCCAAAAAAGTGTTTTTGGGATTTTCTTCAGAAATTCCAAAATTTTAATAGCTGCCCGGAGTTTGAAAGTTTGGCGGTGATTCACGCCCGTGCCTCGGAGAGCACGTAAAGCCGTCGGTCCCGGTTGTCATGAACATCTATGGCAATCGCTATTGGGAAGTCAGTGCCCTCAAATATACTGACAACTAGTTTAATCTTCGAATTTCAGTTCTCCCTTTAGGGTTGCGGAGGTCCGATGCCAGTCGATCCGTGGAAAAACTGAAATTCAGGTAAAACTGGTTGAACTAGTAGCCGACCCCAAATAAACTTGGGATAATGGCTAGGAGAATGGTAAGTAACATTTAATGATGTTCCTTGTAACAAATAGAACAGCTGTGCTGAGATAATATTTAAAAGTGTACTTACAATTGGTGTTTTATGCCAGAATACAATATGGCAAAGCGATTGAAAGTGTGGTGGTGCGACTATAAACCGACAATGCTACTACTGTTTTACACTGGTAATGCTTATTAAAACAGTGTAGAAATTTTGGAAAGTAAAAAGCAAACGACAATTATGAGGGAAACTAATTGAACCTCTAATTATATGAAATAGGGTCAAGGATAATTAACTCACAACACTGTAAATTTAAAAATAAAACGAAACGCGGCTGTCGGCATGTATCGACGAATATATATGGTGATTTGTTCATTTCGTGTTAGTAGCTTATTGCATACATGATTTTCATGACAAAATAAATCTATGAAATTAAAAGATTTTTTACACTAAGAATTAAGTTTGGTTGAATCACTATATAAGTGTATATATGACAACATCTAAGTTTATTGCAAGGTTTAAAGCTTTATGTTACACGTTTTATGTTTTAAACATTCAATCAATGAATAGCTAAAGCTAAGCATTGAGTTATCGAAAAATGAACTGTAAACAAATACGTTTAAAATATATTATGTACAAACAAGCTTTAGTTAATTTTTAGTTTAGCGATGTGAACAACAGAATCACCGATAATTTATGTATTTAATGAAAGTAAGGTAGGCTAGAGAAGCTTTGGGCCGTGGCTCCAAGCACATCTATGTCGTAGACAAAACGACAGACAAAAATACTGTATAGGTATTGAAAACGAGTTAATAAAAATATGCAATTCAAAAATTGCAGTTACTTCTGACCTACAAACCGACAATTAAATTTATTATTATTATTAATAAATAAATTTCAGTAGTTTCAGAAGAGCAGAGTGGGGCAGAGCTGAGCAGGGCAGAGCAGTGTAGGGCAGGGCAGAATAGAACAGAGTAGAGCAGAGCAGAGTAGAGAGAGTAGAGAGATTAGAGCAGATTGGAAGAAGTCTAGTCCAGGATCTCTGGTTCATTTTTACATTTGATTACTATCAAGCTAATTTTCGTTCGATGAGACGCCCAACTTTTCTTGTGCGAAAATTCTTAATTGTGGTAGGTAACAGGGGTACCAGGGATAAAATATGTTGAATTGATGATTCCCTAAAATTAATTACTATCCGAGTTTTTTTTGTTAAATCTGATGATATTTATCTAAATTATTCAAAAAAGTTTCTGTCCTACAAATTGTATGGTTTGATCAAAAAGTCTGTCCGTGTGGTGTATTCAGAATACAGAGTGTCACCACCCCTATTCATCCCGCGCGGGTGTCGTAAAAGGAGACTAAGGGACTTCACACACTGGCGACGCGAACACGCGCGTAGGCGCGGGCAGCCAATCCCGAAGCTGCTAGCCGCACGCGCTCACGCGCCTAGGCGCGTGTTCAGTGTGTTGGACCTGGCGTGTTTTCTATACTAATCGATGTACTTGCATACAATATTAAGTCGCTGAGTGCAGCCAATGACCTTGAGCAATGGATACGCCCCTTTTTGTTGCAGCGCCACGTTTGAGACGCGGTTCGTTATCGGTACTACCACAGTCTCCGAGAAGTAATATTCGTCTTTGAATTTGCACTCTGCTTTTAACACAGGGCTTTAGAATATTTTAGATAGGGCAAAATAAAAATGCTATCGTAATGGTATGATAAAAAAAGTCATGTGGCACTCGGAGACTGCCGCGGTAAAGCTATTGCATAGCATTTTTAATCAACTTATGCAATTTAATTATTTATTTATTTTTTATTTATGTAGTATTTTTTTATTTAATATTAATCCAAGTTTACAAAACAATATACACTGTCTTTTTACCAACATACATTCTAACAATATTATTGCCAAACAATACAGTCATAGTATATAATATGAAACTATTCTGAACGCGACGATACCGTCAGAGCTCAGCGAGTATGTGATTTGTGTATGATGCAAAACTACATTTTGCGGTCCATCTCCTTCAGAGCTATTTTCCAATAGTCTTCTTTTGCTGTAAATAAATAGTCCATGAATTGTTAGTTAGATTTGAGTGACATTTCAGGACGTGCAGTATTTTACAGTTCTTACCTTGGAACTTCAGAACATTGAACATTTTGTGAGAATTCCACATTTTGCAACCTGTGATTAAATAATAGTACTTATTTAATTTAATATCTTTATTGCTTAATTATTATGATGATAATATTATGCGGTTAGATACACTATCAAAGATGACTATGCATAAAATGAGGCCATCATATGATGCATTGTGTAACTAAAATGGCAGAGTCTACGACTTTTGTAAGTCTATGTATGTTACGTTCTTCAAGCCTAAAGCTGGAAACACATTATCGAACGCGGCTAACAGCCGCGACTGTAAATTGTACATTATTTTATTAAAACACTAATAGAGTGCCTTGGTAATATATTTTTATTCAATGTATTAAAATATTGACTCAGTAATATACATATTTATGATAATAAATTGATTTTAGTGGAAAAATAAGTGTGCACAGTCTCGTCAGTCGGTCTTGTGCCAGATTTCTGTCGGACGTCCGAACGTTCAAGGTCAGTCTGTCCACGACTTACGTCCGATAGTTTTTTTTTTTTTTTTTTTTTTTTTTTTTTATTTTGGGGTCGGTTTATTGACCCCGTCACTTTTCCCCGGTCATAAACCAGGACCTTTTACATCTATGGTTACATTTTTATCTTACTTATAAATTTTTACTGAGTACATACTCAGTATTGTTAGTTTATTTACAATTTATATCTATTTACATTTTCTATTATTTACATTTTCATTTTCTATGCTATGTATATTTTCTTAAGCTCTTTCATTTATTTTGCGGTCTATTTGTTGTATTCTAAAAATTTTCTATCTAATTTTGAGAGCTTGATTTCTTTTTTATTCTTATTTACATTTTTGTCTTAATGGTATATACATTTGCTGGTTAAAATAAATAAATAAATAATAAGTTGAAATTGAAATTAAAAATTTAATATAGAATATAAGTTACAATTTTTGTTTTTTATAGTTGAGTGTAAATAGTGTGTAGTGTGTTGTAAAAAGAATTTCAGTTGACAAAATAAAAATGTGTATAGTGTAATTTTTGATGCAAATAGATCAGCTGGTTATGTCTCATGTGCGTCACCAGTGGGTGTGGTTTCCTTTATAATCTTATTCTTTTTGTCTGTCCGTCTGTCTTTGTTATTATTCACCGAGACGCCCCACCCAGATGTTAATTTTAAGTCGTCATATTTATGACTGGTGTATTGTTATGTACTATGTCTATACTAGTGTTTATGTTAGTGTTTAGTTCATATTCACCCTATCTTGTCAACAGAATGTTTATATTCAAAAATATAAACAACTGTTGACACCTCAGTATGAACTATTTTGTATTTGTACGTATTATATGTTGTATGCCTGTTTTGATGTATTCAGTTATATAACTATTATATACTTCATACATCGGTGTCTATGTATGTGTATAAGTGTATGTGTTTTTGTATAGTGTATGTGTGCTGTCAGTGGATAGTCATAAATATGACGTGTTTAGCCTTGCCAGGTAGTCCCACTTAAGGCGGGTTGGGCATTCGGCGCTATAGGCGTTATGGCCTATGTTCTTTAACCCCGAGTGTGCACAGTTGCAGCAACGTGGTCCGGCCCCGGCTAAATATTCGGGGCACTTCACACGCAAGTGCGGCCCTCCGCAGTGGCTGCAACTGTCCACACTCGCGGTGCAGAACTTTCGGCCGTGGCCGAATGCCAGGCACCTAGTGCATTGGACGACCGGGGATTGGTCCTCCACTCTGACCCTTTGCAGGTCAAGGTAGAGGGTTCCAGCCCCGGTCATCCTCTGCCACACCATCGGCCTTACCTGGAGAATGATGTGGGACGTTTCGGGATTCTTTGTACGCTTCTTATACTTTATTTTTATATCTTTGTCCTCTTGCGGCAGCCCCTCGAAGATATCTGCGTTTTGGGTGTAAAGGGCCCTGATCACGTCCTCGTCGTCCCCATCGACAAAAACGTCCTTGAGGACGACGAGTGGATCCTTGTTTCTCAGAGGGGCCACCACATACCACATACCACCGTCCGATAGTTTGCACAGCTGAGTGTATGTTCATACTCTAGATCACGGCTATCAGCCGCGTCCATTAGCCGCTTCCGATAATGTGTCTCTAGCTTAAGCTTGTTCCACTACACAGTTGACAGTTTTTAGGGTTATGAAACTACATTACGTCTTTGTAAGGATATCTAGTTAAATAATCTTACATGTCAATCAAAATATAAGTTTATTAATAAAATAAATTATTCTTACCTTATAGCCTCCATCATAATATGATAGATAGATAGATAGATAACTCTTTATTTGCACACTGTTATAGATTCACAAAACAAAACAGAACTTACATTTAATGTACAAAGGGCGGCCTTATTGCTAAGAGCAATCTCTTCCAGGCAACCTTGGGATGGAATAAAATGTTTTGAAAAGACAGTAGTTGACGGTGCAATGAGTTTTGAAAAATTATAATTCGCTCATGAATATAACTTAGGAATGCATATACTATATATCTCCATACGTGTACAAATAGATACATACGTATACATACAAACATACATACATACCAACGATATACATACATGTACATTATACTAAACATATATCATACATAATATATAATATAAATACATACATATATAATAACAAGACATTCACATAATATCCAAATTTGTGTCTGATCCAGTTATGCAGTATAAAATTCCTGAATCATTTTTTTAAAGCTATTTATTGTTTGTGCCTTCCTAATGTTCGTCGGTAGTGCATTCCACAAGCGTACAGCTTCAACTGTAAAAGACTGGCCATAAAATTTTGTGGAATGCAGAGGCATCTTCAGTCTCAAATCTTCAGATGACCTTAGACATTTGTCATGTGTGTCATTAAGGAACTTGAAGCGTTCTTTGAGGTACAAGGGGGCTTTAGGATTAAATAAGATATTGTAAAGCAAAGTGAGGATATGAGTATTCCGGCGAGAGCGAATCGGAAGCCACTTGAGCATTTGACGAAATTCGGAGACATGATCGTATTTTCGTAGCCCAAATACAAATCGTATACAGAAATTTTGTAGTCGCTCAAGCTTATCAAGTTGTGCTTCAGTGAGATTAAGATAGCTGACATCGGCATAGTCGAGAATTGGAAGAAGAAGTGCTTGTGCAAGTGCAGTCTTAGTTGCAGTCGGCAGAAAGTTACGTAGTCTTCTGAGAGACCCGGCAGCGGCGTGTATTTTTCGACTAAGTTCTTGTATATGTGGACCCCAGGATAACGTACTGTCTATTACGATTCCTAGATTTTTGACGCTTGTACTTATCTCGAGAGCAGTGCCATCAAATAGAATTTGTGGTAGATGTGTCCAATTTATTCTTGACACCATCCCGGGACTACCAATTACGCATACTTGCGTTTTTACGGGATTAACTTTGAGTCCATGATTGTGACTCCATTCACTAATATGCTTGAGGTCCGCATTGATTATATCAAAAGCCTCCGGTAACAAGTTTATTGGAGCTTGTGTGTATATTTGTAAATCATCTGCATAAAGATGGTAGGAGGAACTTAATTGGTTAGAGATTGAGTTTATAAAAACAGCGAAGAGTAAAGGAGATAGAACGCCACCCTGAGGTACACCAGCAGAAATATTGCACCAAGAGGACAGCGAGTCCTCAATGCAAATACGTTGCCGGCGACCAGACAGGTAACTATGAAACCAATCAATTGTCCTTGGAGATATGTTAAGAGATCGTAGTATATCAAGCAGAATCTGAAAATCAACAGTATTAAATGCATTGCTAAAATCAAGTAAGGTAAGTACTGTGATCATTCCACTATCCATACCGAGCCTGATACTATCCGTTATATGTACTAATGCAGAGGTCGTGCTATGACCAGGACGAAAGCCGGATTGGAAGGGATTTAGTAATGAATTTTTGGAAAGGAAATTACTTAGTTGAGAGTGGATGAGGCGTTCGAGGACTTTAGATAGGAAAGGTAAAATAGATATGGGTCGATAGTCAGAAAATGAAGAGGGTTTAGCTTTTTTAGGTAGAGGGATTACTTGAGCATCTTTCCATGCACATGGAAAGACACCGCTTGACAAAGAGTGATTCAGGATATTGCATAGGATGGGAAGGGTTTCATCAAGGATAGGTAGAATCATGTTTCGGCTGATACAGTCACTTCCTACTGCATTCGATGAAATCGCTAGAATGGTCTTCCTAACATCACAAGCGAACAATTGATCAAAGATGAAAGGTGAATGGTTGGGAGTTGGGATAGAAGAAATATATCTAAGAGTATTACTTTTAGTATTGACATTGATGTCAGACGCGGTAGAGAAGTGTTTGTTAAGTGAATCTATGTTTAAGTTTTTAGGAATAGAGTCTTGACGAGACCTCCCGACTCCCAGTGTTCTAAGAAATTTCCAGACTTTTGCTGGATCTCCGTTTTCAACGGACGAGTGGATATGTTGGCGTTGTGCGTCTCTACACATCTTATTGCAGAGATTTCTAAAGTACACGTACTTTTCCAGATTATCATTCGTTGGACGACGCCTGTATTTATTTTTTGCCAAGCATTTCTTGGTCATGATCTGTCGTATCTCTTCAGTGAGCCATGGGGCCGGTAGATGTTTTATTTTGATCGACCGCAAGGGTGCGTGTACGTTGTAAAGTTGCAGTAACTTTTCTGTGAATATTTGAACTTTTTCATTTACGCACTGTGAATTCAACAAAACCGACCAGTTGATATTACGTGCATCCTCTTTAAGCTTAACAACATTCATACTGCTAAAGTTGCGCTGCACAATAATTCTCGTCTTTGCCTTGGGTGGACGGATAGCATAGGAAAGAAAGAGTAAGTCATGATAAGAGAATGCATCAGCTGGATACTGGCCATGGCTGATGACATGGTCAGTGGAAGAGACAAGAATCAGGTCAAGAAGAGAGGGGGTACAGTTGGGAAAGTGATGCGTAGCATCAAGTGTTAGAAGAGATAAGTTATTACAGTCCACTACACTGCGTAATGAAGAGGCGCGGGAGTCGTTTTTTATCAAGCAGGTGTTGAAATCACCCATTAATATTGTGTGGCTGTAAGTGGGAGATAGTGTTTCAAGTAAATTTTCGAAGGAGGAAAAGAAGTTGGTACGTAATGAGGGCGAATAGTAAACTCCCAATAAAACTTTTGAGTGATTAAGGTCTAATTCTAAGAAAAGATGTTCACCGGCGTCCGGTGGCGGTGGTTGCGCTGACATACTCACAATGGAGAAAGGAATATGCTGTCGTAGATATATACCAACACCACCCCCACCACCAATCGCGCGGTCATTCCTTATGAGATTAAAATCAGGAAGAGTGTATAATGTGGATGGTAGACATGGTTTCAACCACGTCTCTGACACCAAGATGGCATGTATGTTTTGAGAATTAAAGGTAGCCAGCATATCAGGGAAATGAGCAGGAATACTCTGAGCGTTAATATGGACTACATTAAAATGCCGCGGTGCATCAGAGAACCGGTACTGAAGATTCTCTTGAAGTGACGGTATGCTAACAAAACTAGCGTTATGGCTGTTACTGGAGTAAAAACTATCATCACTATAATTCAGGTCAGACATTATGATAAATGAAGAATAAATAGTAAACAAATTTACCAAAATTATAAATAAATAAATATACTAAATATACAGATATGTATAAAGAAATATATATATATATTTAAATAATCACAAAAAAATAGAAAACTATAAAAATAATTACTAAATACGTATGTAAAACAATAAAAATTAGACATTTCAGTCCACCCGCCAGTCGTGTATGACATTTTTATCAATTATATAATTATTCATAACTAAATAAAAGCAAAAGGAACTAACAAAAAAAAAACTGAAAACAACAACAAAAGGAAGAAATTGAACGAAAATAGGATTAGAATAACATGCAGAGTTAATAAAACGCACGAGCATTTGGATGAACCTCTTGTGCAGAATGACCATGTTTCAAAATGACAAAATACTTAGTGAAGGCAAATCGGAACGCAATTTTGACAGAATGTGTCATTTGTAATTTTGTATTGGTAATTGGTATATTAAATAAGTTTATCTAAAATAAGGTAGAATAATGATATTTGTATATAAGAAGAGTATATAGGAACTATTGTTCATGTAAGGTTCATCCAGTCAATGCATCGTTACAACACAAAATATTTAGGCATATCGTTAAATCAACTTAAGGACAATCATATGTAAACAAGCACTCATCCACTTATTTTTTGGACCCAGTAGCTGCTCTTCGCGATTTAGTAATTGGGTTTTTTGGCACTGTTGGCTTCTCAGCAGCCACTGGCTTTATTTGTTTGAGATCTGCAACACTAATAATGCGGTAGCGTGAACCATCAGGACCCAGGACAAATACAATTCCTTCTTTGGTCCAACAGTTATTAATGCCGAACTCCTCGCGTGCTGCCATAAATGCTGTGTGTCGCGACCGCGTCAGGAACTCGGAGAGGGTCACACCGGAGCCTTTAAGTTTTGTTTTGGATGCCCAAACCCTGTCCCGCAGCACCACCGTCCCGAACTCAACAAGAATAGGCCTTGGTTTTTCACTCGAAGACTGTCGACCCATCCTGTGACAGCGGCTTATGTCCTCAGGTGTAAAGGAATCAAGACCCAACTTACTTGATACCACGTCTGCCACCACCAGGGATGTACTCTCATCCTTTTTCTCCGCAACACCATGAATGAGAAGTATTTTACGGCGGCTGCGTGTCTCCATACTATCCACCTCATTCACTATTGCCTCCATCTGACTCTGGAAGGACTTTAAGGTCTCAAGAATAAGAGTTTTAAATGTATTGAACTCCTCTGCGAGACTAGTCAGACTAACGTTGGAGGTTCTCTTCAGGAGTTCCGCTTCGAAGCCTGCCATCCTCTTCTCAAAGCAGTCTTGTATTTCTTGAATATTTTTCATGGTGACACTGTGATTGCTATATGTTAAAGATTATTTAGTTATGTTTATGGATGGATAACACTAGACCAGCAGGTATTTACTGTTCACAACTCTTTATATTCATTAAATTTGGTTAAAAACTATTTATTGTATTTTTATTTTAAATAATTAGTAAGAGCTTTTAAGTTCTTGTGTTGACCTTTCAACTACCCACATACTAATGATTTTGTTTTGTTTTTTAATAAAGTTTTTTAGCTTTATCAGCTAAATATAGAGCGCGAGTCGAGCGACATAGGTCCGTTTAGCAGGGCGCCTCAGCACTCACTGTCGTTCTCCATAGGAGTGACAGAGAAAAAGCGCTTGAAATAGAAGGGCGTAAGTGCCAAACCACAAAATTCGTTATTTTTTGTAAATGTTGCAATTTAAAAAAAAAATAAAGTTAACCATTTCCTTCAGTTACATATGATACACAATTTTACTTAATTTCATTTACATTACTTAAAGCACAACTGTGTATAGTCAAAATTTAACTATTTTCAGAGGCTACTTTGATTATTTTTTTTATCGTGTGAAGTTTTTCAAATCGTGTTTTGGAAATAACCACTATGTGAGGAATATATTCAATTATAAAGACATTGATTTTGGTAATGATATGAGCGATAGGTTTTCATACAAAACGATCTTTATTTACCTCTATTTTGGTTTTCAGCCCCTTAAAATCTGCCGCTCCGCGCTACGCGTCGTAGCGCGGTGCAGTGTGTGAATCGCCTAAGGGATAAGCTACGCAAGACAACATCAATGCAAAGAGAAGGAAAACTTGAAACCGACCCTATACCAACCCGTCTGGCCAGCGTGGTATAGTAGGCCAATACCTCCTTTCTAAGGAGAGGCCTATGTCCAGCAGTGGACTGTTAAAGACTGTTGATGATGATGATGATCAAAGAGTCCCCCTCCTTCCAACATGTATCGATAACGAAGTCACTAAAAATGATTACTAACCAGCTGTGTTTTTCTATTGTACTTAGTTGAAGAAGCGAAGATTCAGCGATCAAATCTATAAATTGTGTAATTCAAATTACAACATGATACTTGTAATGTTTGCTTTTGAATTTAGGATAAATTATGTAAAATAACAAAAGCGTTATAACCATTGATATATAATATACGTTATAATAACAGTTATATTAAACCTAACCAATTTAAAACACGCTGATGAACATTAAAAATCGCTATGGTTATCGTCTGTCACTGTTATCGTTGATAATCTACGAACAGTAGAGTTGTGAACAAACACATACTTCAGAATAAACGAGGATATGTACAGTCGACACTTCAGGCGTAATCAACGCTTTTACACTAATTAGCGAGTAAGTAGCGAGCTTAGGGTGTCACACCTCGCACTAGATTTATGGATGCACTCGTTGTCATACGTAATCCTCATCAAGTGAAGATGAGCTGACAGGCTCTGCTCTCACGCCAATTTATAGGGCGACCATATTTATTTCTACATGTAGCACTACCAACCGAAAATTTTCCTGCTACAACGCGGAACGTTTGATTCGCATTAACATGACATCATGCAAATATAATGTGATAGTATACGTTCCTTGTGTAAGAGAAGTTAGTCTAAAGAATCCAAGAATCCTAGAGTGGGGATCACCACGCTCTCTGCGAATGTAGGCAGTATGGCGATGTTGACCCACACCATAGCGGCTTAATGAGATGCTTTTTCACGCCCTTCTTAAAGAGTCCGGGATTATATTACGATCGCTGCGTTCTAGTGCGCCTACTACTCTAATGCCTTGACTTCCAAGACCAGCAGGTGTTGTCCTGTTGACAAAGAGATAACGTGGAATCAGTTGGTAGAGCTCTTCAGAACACTTCGCGTGGTAAAAGCGATAGAGGACTGCCATATAGGCGATATCTCTTCGCTAGTTCAAAGGCTGTAGGAACTCGGTGGCTTCGAGGCTATCAAAAATGCGGACTGCTCGCTTTTGCAACCGACCGGTAACTACGATG
Source organism: Phragmatobia fuliginosa (assembly GCA_932526445.1). Taxonomy (NCBI): domain Eukaryota; kingdom Metazoa; phylum Arthropoda; class Insecta; order Lepidoptera; family Erebidae; genus Phragmatobia; species Phragmatobia fuliginosa. Next base: position 3,131,144 of record OW052064.1, on the reverse strand, counting down.
ATGCAGTATTTCTCGCCCGAGAGCGTCAAGCAAATACTGCATCATCGTAATTATGAGAATCGTCTCATCTTGTTTAGTATGCCGAGCTTCTATGAGGCCGCCTTTGTGACGATGGCCTATGAATGTTATAATATTTGTTAAGATTCACGGCATCATAGCTACTCTAAAAGAATTTTAAACATTAATGAACTTCAAAACATAACTATAATGTTGAAAGCTTATTAATTTCAAGCATACTTATCCTTAGAGAGTAAACGGGGCTTAAATTGCTTGTAATAGGAATTTCACAGTTACCGCAGGCAACTACAACCTCGCTTAACACGTTGTGGTTTACTTGCCATTGTTCACAAATACTGCCTGTGCACTTGCTTGCAATTAAATCGTCAACTTTTTTATATTTAAGCCTACCAAAATACCTGACAAAAAACATGAGTAGAATCTTAGTCGGGGTCACCATCCTCAATGTAAGTTCAGATACTGCAGCATGGTGACCCTCGCCATTGCGGCCTAGTGAGATGTTTCTGCATCATTTCCCGGTTTCCGAAGGCCGGGACTGATCTTACACTTACCAACGAAATATGCGCTCACTCAAAGCCGTAATGTGGCAACGCCTACTAAATTCTAAAAGCGCAATACAATTTTTTACAACTTTGCGATGGTATTTAATACAAGCTACGAACAAAGTATAAATAAAAGTTTTATATTTTTATATTTAACGCCTGCCAAAATAACTTTACTATGTTTGATGGAAAGCATTAGTAGAATTCAAATGTGAGGTCAAAGTCAGTATGGCAACCCACACTATGACGGCCTAGTGAATTGCTTTTTCAACCGACTTCTAATAGATTTTAGGTAACCGGTAATACACATAACATTTTTTCTTTATTGAAATTAATAGATAATTAGGTATCGAGAAGTTGCATACTAATTTAAACCAATCAAATTAAAGCCAGTTTATTTTACGCTTTTCAGTGTCCTAGGCGAGGAGTTTGCGTTTGATCTATTTTATTGAAGTCTTTTTTTAAAAGCTTTTATTTAGTAAGTGTAATCGAAAGAGGCAACCTATGGAAAAGATCACCTTTTAATATTACACCAGCTGCTGTGAATAGGCGTAAAATAGGCGTTTGACGCACGTGGCTCAAAAATGAAAAAACAGAATGACTGATCATAATAGAATGACAGGTCAGGAATCCAAATGTTACATTTTATTTATTTTTAATTACCACAGTAATTATGGGCAGTCTAAGTATATAGCTGTATGTGGTGAATGTACCGTTTGGGAACCCTCTTGGACCGTAACCTTACCGGTGTTTATGGCGGAGTAGCTTATCGGAATCTGGCTTCAATATGGTATTCATGTGACTAAGAAATAACGGATTATCATTAAATAGAACTCAATCTTTGTAAGACAAAACATATACTTTTCGCAACAAAAATCATTCCGTTGTATTCGCCGGGAGACCATTCTATCATAGCTCATACGTACTTAGCCAAACAATCTTATACACGCAATTATCTTGAAGTTATATTTCAGATTAAATATCTTGATAATCTGAGTTTCAGTTACCATTTACATCTACTATTTTACAACATGTAAACTAGTATTTATCTTCTTAAATCGGCCAAGCCAAGGAAAGGGTTCCTCAGTCACTCATAATGGTACGTGGATTAGAAATCGTATCCAATGGATAATTGTTATCTTTACGTATTAAGGGCCCCCCGGAGGCTGAATTGTCCATACAAACGGTATACCAAGATAATTTGCAGTATAAACATATTTCCACGATGATATGTTGATATTCGGACTTAGACTGTATTTATTTAGGTTATAACATCTTTATTTTTATAAATAAACTAATCTAGAATAAAATATAATCAAATTAAATTTTACATATTTTACATTGTAAATGTCATGTTTTCATTTTGTTTTTTTCTGTCTTAAAAACAAAAATATTTCTAATATTGTTTCATCAACAACATATCTCATATTATTATGCTACTACTTACACAAAATAAATCAAAAAATTATTGAGTTTTCATTCATGATTTTCGATATTACGAAACACATCCATATTTTCACAAATTTCAAGCAATTAGTAGTGCTATCGCATCAAAAAATATTTCAATGTGTGTGTGATTCGTGTCAGTCATATAATGATAGTCGAACCTTCTACGATAGAGTCCGAATTACTACGAATGAATGTCAATCCACATACACACATATAGCGGTGCACTCGTATCTACGTTGTATTTTGTCAAACAGAGACAGCAATATTTTATAAACAAATTTCAACTTGCAGTTTCGAGTGTGGTACGCCGGCCTCTTAATGCGTTAATTTTGTATGACGTTTTCCAAGTAAGCGCATTGTAAAAGTTAAGCCTCTGTAACTCCTAACTAAAGTTCATTATATGGACCACTATCACGAATTTTTCCAGATTTTTGAGCAGCCGTTTAGGTTTTAGAAGGGGGGACGCCCTGTTTTTACAAAAAAGTGGCCTTTAAAGTGGAATTTCTCGCAAACGGATATCTAAATCAAAAAACTGTCTTAGAAACCCTTTATTGTTTTTAAAAGACCTATCTAATGATACCCTACATAATGGGGTAGCCGCGAGAAAAAACACATCCCCACTTTACGTGTAGGGGAGGTACCCCAAATAAAAATATTTTTCATAATTTTATTGTAGCACTTTGTCGACATAATCACAATAAATATTCATGCTAAGTTTCATCTTTCTAGCACTTACCGTTTGGACGGTAACGAATGACGAATCTATAAGGGTTTGAAGTCATAAACTCCGGAACCCTAAAAATGTACGTCATATACATACGTCTACCATTGCACTTCCGAAACAGTAACATATGAAACTATTGACATTAGAGAATAGTTTCGTTAACCTTTCTACAAAGTTTATGATATTTGAGTATAAAATATATAAAATGTAAAAACAGTGTTTTTAAATACAAATAATGGATATTATACTCTTTTTATGAAGTAGTCTGTAGACAGTTGGTAATTTAATTAATTACTTAGGATCTGCTTGCTTAACACAATTACCAGTTTTCTAGCTCTTAGTATGATTACAAAAAAGTTACATTTCGAGGTTGTTAGTTACTGTAATCCTTTCGATATTCTATTGTTTTTGTTAATTTCATGTTTCTTAAACAAACTTCATTTTATGCTTCAAGCCGTTATGGTCTTCATTTAATTAAAAACGAGACTCAGGTACTTATTAAGGCATGTAATTGTTTTAGTTTGTCATCTAATTAATATTATAATCAGGTGTAATAGTCTATAGTATAATAATCTATGTCTCAATCAAACAACTCTACAGATAGATAATGAGAATCACATATTCTTAAAGGTTTTTTAAACATAAGACTCACTTGCGTGACAGTATCTTGCGCTAGCTCGCTTATAGAAGCCTTTAATTTACAAGCAATGTTCAAAGGTAGGAGAAACTGCCTCGTTGGTCTAGTGGATAGCGTATGCGACTGCTAATCAAGAGGTCTCATGTTCAAATCCCGGGTCAGGCCAAAAAGTGTTTTTGGGTTTTTCTTATGAAATTTCTAATAGCAGTCCAGAGTTTGGAAGTTTGGCGGTGATTCACGCCGGTGCCTCGGAGAGCACGTGAAGCCGCAGGTCCCAGTTGTCATGAACATCTATGGCAATCGTTATTGGAAAGTCAGTGCCCTCAAATTTACTGACAACTAGTTCAACCTTCGAATTTCAGTTCTTCCGTAGGGTTGCGGAGGTCCAATGTCAGTCGCTCTGTTTAAAAAACTGATATTCACTTAAAACCAGTTGAACTAGTAGCCGACCCGAAATATTATTATATATTATTATTAGGTCGCAAAATGCTCTTTACAAGTAGTAGGATCATAAACAAAAAGTGAAAAAATAGCTCTTACTATGAGATAAAACCGTAATCATGATAATACATACATATATAAATACAATAACTGTATTTAATAGTTAATCCTCCTGATATAAAACATCGTGCAAATTTATTCAATAAAGATATTTTTTTCTTGTTGAAAATATTAAAAATCTCCTATAGTATGTTATGATGCTAAGTAGTTTAGTTTGCGCATCAAAAATAAAGTTTTATTATATAAAAAATTCATGATGGAACTTTGCGAAACACGTAGTGACGATAGTTTTATAAATATGTACCATGTGTAAAGCAATTTAACCGCAAATTTTGAATGAATGAAAATATTGTATTCTAGTTCTATTTATATGCCGAGTATGACTTTATTTTGTTATGTATTTATCTATTGAACTTTGATTTATACACACACATAAAATTTGATAAGTGTAGGCGCAGTTTCATCTACATATTAAGTGGTGAATGTAACTATATAACTGTAACATGGCATGGGGTTTAAACGTTGGGCTGGTCCTAGATCCTAACTAATAATAAAATATTCAATAAAGAAATATTCAATATAAATATGAAATAATGCGTCATATATAGTATATAATAAATAAAATATTTTTGGCAATTTACAAATCAAGTTACATATGATTAAGTCTAGTGTCTTAAATTTTTTCCATTTTCTCCCTATCACGTTTCTTTTACGCTTGTTTTGCTTTATATATTTTGTGTTCTTCAGTTATCTTAGTGTGCAGTCTTTGTCTTTGTCTGTCACTTATCACATACCTGTGCAGAAGTTTCACTATACTGTCCATGAGCGATATTATGGACATCCTACAGCTTAGCCGACAGACGTTGAGGAAAAACGACAAGAGCTTGTCGCTGAGCACAACTGGATTTTGAGCCTATTTCTCAATGGATTCAATGCCAAGAAAACACAGGTGTGAGTACATTGAGAACGTTACAAAGGTGGCTTTGCGGAAGCTAGACGTACTTAACAGGGTAGGAAGCTTCTTTTTGACGGAGCATCTATGTGTCCTTTACAAGAGAAGTGCGAACTTGGGTCAATCCTGTCTCCATCTTTGCGATAGGATCCATGCAGTAATTGCTTGATGCTCTCAATTGGTTGTAGCTGTGAGCAATCCGCATTATCGATAGTCCCGAAGCTACCGAGTTGCTCGAGCCTGAGATGAAAAATCGAGAAGAGATTTCGCCTCTAAGGCAGTCCTCTGTCACATTCACCATAGGGAGTGTTTTGAAGAGTTCTTCTAACAGATCCCCCGTTGTCACTTCGCTTATAAGACACGCGTACTGGCCTTGGAATTCACCGTTTTACAGTGGATAAAATACGCACTAGAACTAACGGCTCGGCTTTTCCTTCCTGTACCGAGTAGTTAAAATTAGAATTCATTGCCAGCTCACGCGTTTCTCTTCTACTATGATCCCGTGTCCTTTGCCCGAGAAAAAACACCTTACTAAGCCGCCATAGTATGGTCATGATATTGCCTGAATTTGCAGTGAGTGTGGTAGCTTTCACTTTGCAATTCTACTCATGCTTTCCATCACACAGAGGAGAGTGACCTTGGCAGGCGATAAATGAATAACATCTAATAAACATTTGAGTCCGGGGTCAGACACGGGAAATGAACCCGACATCTCAAGCACTAGATTCGCGTACTCTACCATAATCAGTAAATTAAACTAAGAATTTTAATAAGGTGTTTTTTAAAATAGATTTACCAGCTTACTAGATAAGGCTATTAATAAAACACTGTGCACATAAGATATGAATTAATTAAGTTTTCATAAAAGCTTTCTTCTATAAACCCATTTTATATGTTACTTTTCCAATTTTATTTTCATTTAGAAATTTTGGGAAGCACCACCGTAAGTGTATAAAAGTAGTATTTTCCTTACTGCATTTATATACATCTTAGTTACATTTTTAAATACTAAGGGATGGAAAACAATAATACATTTGTAAAATATAAAAAATACTAAACTGGTGGTTGGATGTTATTCATTTATCGCTTACCAAGGTCACTCTATCTATTATAGCATTTCTATTGTAAGAACTGCTTCTTCTTCTAAGTCTAGTACTCGTAATACAAGTACTGCTTACTTTGGAACTGGCGTTGTAAGATGTCCGACATTTTTATTAATTGCGCGGCGCTCAAATAAATCTATTACCACAACAACAGGAACAAATTAAATAAAGAAGTCAAGGTGAAATGTGATTAAATTATGTGATCAAATTAAAAAGTCAAAGAGTGAGTGGAACGTGTTTCATTTGCAAGAAACAAAGTGACGCCAGGTTTATTATTTATTTACCGTTTTTTATATACACTCTTATATGAAAAATCAGGTAGAAACTTCTAAATCAATTTATTTTAGTCTCTTCATCATTCTCATTTATCATGGCCTATCTAGTCGAACTGTCCTTTTTGACAAATTGACAACAAATTATTTAGCTTAAAAAATATTGTTTATGTCAGTAGAAGAGCCAATTTGTCAGATATGACAGTTATCAGGAGGGTAGGGTACAATAATGCGGCTTCGATTTTGATAACTACTTAGAAACTACCAGAAGAACCACTCAGCTTGGCGCTTTGAGTCTAGAGTGCTTCACGATCTAAACGAACATTGAGTGGACATTTTCCAGTGAAGTGGAGTTCAGCAGATGAATGGTTAACAATAATTTATTGTCTTCCACCGAGTTTTTCCGGAAACTAGGTTGAGCCACTTCTAAGTCAAATTCGTTTTTAGGGTTCCGAAGTTTATGACTTCGAATCCTTATAGATTCGTCATGTCCGTCTGTCCGTCCGTCCTCGACTTACCGTCTCAACGGTAAGTGCTAGAAAGATGAAACTTTGCATGAATATGTACTGTGATTATGTCGACAAAGTGCTACAATAAAATAATGATTTTTTTTTTAAAAATAGTTTTTTTTTTTCTAGCAGGTACCCCATTGTGCGGGGTATCATTAGATAGGTCTTTTAAAAATAATAAAGAGTTTCTAAGACGATTTTTTGATTTAGGTATTCGTTTGCGAGAAATTCCACTTTAAAGGCCACTTTTTTGTAAAAACAGGGCGTCTCCCCCTCTAAAAGCTAAACGGAAATGTCTCTCGCGCAAACTATTCAGTTTAGAAAAAAATTATATTAGAAACCTCAATATCATTTTTGAAGACATATCCTTAGTACCCCACACGTATGGTTTTGATAAAAAATAATAATTTTGGGTTTCAGTTCTAAGTATGGGGACTCCAAAATTTATTGTTTTATTCTATTTTTGTATGAAATATTTTTGTATGAATTATTAATGCGGTTCATAGAATACATCCACTGACCAAGTTTCAACAGTATAGCTCTTATAGTTTCGGAAAAAAGTGGCTGTCACATACGGACAGACAGCCAGACAGACAGACGAATCCATAAGGGTTCCGTTTTCTGCCATTTGGCTACGGAAGCCAAAAACATATGCTTATGAATTTATATCAGTTGTCTTGTACCCATAATACAAGCTCTGCTTAGTTTGGAGACTAGACGGCGCTGTGAGTAAAATGTCAGAAATATTTATTTATTTCATTATTGTTTTTTAATCTTTTTCTCCCATAAATTTGTACCGATGATGTTAAGACGTAATTTTATAAGCGTATTTTTACATATAAGATAGGAACTAAGATTGTAAAAAAAACAGTAAAACAGTCGTAAAACAATGTGTCTATTTACATTTGTGTAAAAATATAGTATAACAAAACAATAAATTACATTTTCAACAATAAATTCTTAAAGTTATATATTCTTAGTGTCCCTTTTTGAAACCCCAATGCTTATGGTCTTCATGACCACCTTTTTTACCATGTCCGGCATGATGATGGTGGTGCTCATGATGACCACCCTCATCGTGGTGTCCCTTGTGCTCGTGGTGATGTCCCCCCTTTTCATGGAAACCCTTCTTGCCATGATGGTGTTCATGATGGCCATGATGTTTGTGTCCCTTGTCAAAATGCCCGCCCTTCTTGTGTCCGTGCTCATCGTGATGTCCACCATATCCTTCGTGGAATCCAGACTCTCCGTGTTTATCGTGGAAGTGTTTGTTTTTCTTAAATTCATCTAGTTTGTGAATGCCATGATTACCTTTGGTGGAGTGGCCTTTGTGAAAGTGTCCCTTTTCTTCGAAGCCGTGACCCTTTTCACCCTTTTCGCCATGATGGTGGTGGTGATAGTGGCCATCGTCGTGGTGGTGATGTTTCTTGTGTCCACCGTGGTCTTCGTGATGGCCCTTGTGACCCTCGTGGTGATGGTGGCCTTTTTTCCCGTGTTCATGGTGATGGTGGCCTTTATAACCTTTATGTCCTTTGCCACCGTGCTCGTTGTGGTGGTGGTGATGATGTTCTTTGCCACCACCTTTTTCGTGGTGATGACCAGAGGCAGCGGCTTCGAGATCGGCGTCTTGTAAATTCCTGGCATGCGCAAGCGCAAGTAGCGCTAAAGCGACGCTGCTCAGTACGAGAGCCGTCCTCATAGTTGTTCTATTCGTTTGTAGATCGTGATGAGATGTGGTACTTGTTATGGTCTACAACAACGTTTTATAGACACTGTGTCTCCAGTTTTCTCGAACCTGCATTGTGCAACTATTGCGCACGGTCCGGGTGCACTTACTTTATTGCCAAGGTCACGTGCCCTAGCGCTAGGTTCAATTTTGATTAGAATTTTATTAAGAGTAGCGGTGACTTGCTTTTGTTATGGTCACTAACATTATTTTGATTACTTGGGTATGACTTACATTATTTTTACATTTACTTTATATCTATAACATAGACAGATATTCGTTAAGTTTGAATAAAACATTCAAATTTTATGGATTACTATCGACTCGCCCGACTTTTTAAGGAAGTTTTTAAAATCCTTTATTATAATATGCATATATTATATAATATACATATATGCTTCAATTACTCTATCAAATGCTGAAAATTGCATTTAAATCCATTGAGTAGTTTAAAAGATCTAAGCGAAAGACAGCGGAAGCGACTTCATTCACTTACAGCTTTGAAAGTCAATTTAAACATTGTTTAATTTGAACTGTCTTCCTCTAAAGAAACGGACGATAGTAAGACCTACTTAAAAGTTTGAACTCGAAGAATTCATTTGAGAAAATCAGCATCATGCATTTTTTTGTAAACCAGCTAGAATGCATATTTAATTGTTGTATTTCGGGTTGTAGTTATGTCCTTTATCGGGCTCTGGCCTATCTGTGCACCAAATTTCATTTAAATCTCGTCAGAAATTTAAATGAAATTTGGAATGAAATGAATTGGAATGAAAAAAAAAAGAAAAAAACGTGACGTACAGACAGAAAGACAGAGATACTTCGCATTTATAATTTTAGTGAGGAGTCCTCCTCCTCGCGTCGTTATCCTCATCTTCTTCGATGCGGTCGCGGTCAGCTTTCTTTAAGTGCCATGTCTCAGCCCCGTAGCTGAATATGGAGAATACCAAGGTCTTTACTAATTTTAAATAGTACAGTCTTTAAAAAAAGTGTTACTTTTTTTGACTGTATAGTTTAAGAAGGCAATCCTTCTTAAACTGTACAGTCTTAAAAAAGACTGTACAGTTTAAAATTACTGTTTAAGAAGGCAATCCTTCTTAAACTGTACAGTCTTAAAAAAGACTGTACTGTTTAAAATTACCGTTTAAGAAGGCAATCCTTCTTAAACTGTACAGTCTTAAAAAAGTAACTGAAAAAGTATTCTCTACATATAAACGGCGTAACCGATTTCGAAGACAATAAAGAGAGTAACTTAGACTGCTTTCATTTACTTTTAGATGAAAATGAAACCAATGAAGTCGTGAACAATGTCCAATCGACAAACAACAAAATTCACGGTTAATATCGCGTGGTGCAGCTCGTATTATCAAACTATAAACAGTTTCATTTTATTCTAGTTTAATTTTCGATGTCTCATTTCCTATTTACTGAATAATATTAATCTTATTAAAACAATTTTTTTTTGTAATTCTTAAAAGGATTTTACAGAACTATCAAGAGGAGTGCAGAAACATAGATTGCATATTTTTCAGAATACGTATAACACACGTCATTTTTCCGACTCAGGCTGTTTTCATTGACTATCGTTGATTAAATGTCAGAATCATACGATACGAAAAAACGAAAACGAAGCACAAATAAACCATGTGTCATGGAAAAATGGATTACGTCCGTTAGAAACAAAACTACGATCCGCACTAGTCATAAACTAGGTTTGCTGTTTTAAAATAGTTTTATCGCATGTTTACAAGTATATTATAGCTATAATATTGTTTATAGTTTTGATTTTTTTGTAGTCTTTAGCTTTCAGTTAAAAGTGTTATGTACCTCAGTACTTTTTTAATAAATACGATATTATGAATATCGGTTAATCCGTAATTGACAAGTGTGTAAGCACTTACTTTATTTTGTCACTTTATTTAATGTATTTTTTATACACGAGAAAATCTTTAAATAAAATCAAAATATAAACAGTTAGCTCGCTCCACTACGAAATACTGCTGTGTACATTTTTAAAGCATATCGGTCTAGTATATATTTATATGTGTGTAAGATGTCCGAAATATTATTATAATAAATATTATTCTTATATTATATGAAATAAAAACTTTGTACCCCCTTTCTACGAAAATTATGCGGATGGAGAATAGCAAATTTGACACAGTTAAAGTTTAAATGAAAGAGAAGTGCAGAAAGCTAAAAAAGATAAGCAAATGAATAATGGTCAAAATATTGATCACTGAGCGTTCACTAACTAGTTTTTGTATAATTGCGATTGGAGTGTTTGATCATTGTTCATCATCATAATCAGCCTATCATAATCAGACATAGCGATCTCCAATTGCATGCCAGTTAGTTCGATCCTAGGCTACTCGCATCCAGCTCCGTCTTGCGCAAATCATCACTCCACTTGGCCTGTGGACGTCCTACACTACTTTTGCTGAAACGCGGTCTTCACTCAAGGACACGTTTACCCCAACGGTTGTCGGTTCTGCGGCTAATATGGCCAGCCCATTGCAACTTCAGCTTGCTAATCTTGTGAGCTACGTCGATAACTTTAGTTCTCTGCCGGATTGCCTCGTTTCTACTACGATTGCTTAGAAAAACGCCGAGCCGCCTTTTATTTGCGGACCAGCCGTTCCGTGAGTGTCCACGTTTCAGTTCTGTATATCATGACAGGTAGGAAGCACTGGTTGAGGACTTTTGTCTTTAAGCGCTATGGGATTGATGATGAGAAGACTCCACGAAGCTTCCCAAACGCTGCCCCACCCAACCGAATTTACCTGCGAACCTCGTTCTTGAAGTTGTTTCTACCTAACTGAAAAGTCTGTTCAAGGTACACATATTTTTGAACAATATCAAGAACGGCACTATGTGTATCGCGATTGGTTCCGGTAGTACATGTTTATTGAACATGCACTGTGTGGATGTGGCCTATGGTGACATATCCGCTCTGAAACCCAGCCTGCTCCAGTGGTTCGAATTCGTCGAGTCTTTACGCAAGACGGTTCGTGATGACTCTTGAAAACTACTTGTAGACGAGGCTTAGGAGGGAAATGGGTCGATAGTTCTTAAACCTGGTCTTGTCACTCATTTTGAAGAACAAAATGACCACACACCACCACACTTTTAGTACACGCCTATGGAGTTCTCTCTTCGAATTCAATAACTCTGTTGTAACGCCGTCCTCTTCCAGAGCGTTTTCATTTTTCAGCAGTCTAGGAGCCATATTGTTATATACATATATATATTTACACCATCGGAAAGTAGAGATTTCATACAACAGAAACCAAAAAAGTTGATATTTTGACGGGTGGATTAACGATTGAAAATTAGGGTACTTTTTCGATTATTAAGTCTAAGTAAGGTGAAAAAATAAATATTTCAAATCAAATAAATTACAGTGTATTCGGGACATAAAAAATAAGTTTTCACTAAATTTCGTTAAACAATAATTGTATTTGTAAAAGATAAAAATAAAAACCAAAACCATGGTTTTTTGAATTTTATGTGAAAAATTTGAGGTTATGTGGAAAAAGTGTAAATGCAAAAGTTTTAGATTTTTTTATTACCTACAACTTTGCCATTAATTTTTTTCATAGAACTTGTAGTTTTGCCGGAAATTGAGATAAACCGTTTTTTACCCTTAACCCCCCCCCCCCTTTTCCCCTTCCCGACCTCAGATCGCCCGTAAAATATTTTTCCTATTATTTTTATAATATTCTTCTCTTTTTCCAATGGGTTTCATCCTACTTTAATTTTATTCCACTTTTTATTATTTTATACGGCTTCTACCTATGTGTATAAAGTTCTGTGATAAGTAGTGTAAAATGTTTACTGTTCATATGCACAGTTGACGATTTAATTAAAACAAAAACAAAATTTTATTTAGATAATTCAAAATAAGGATTGAAACCACAACACATATTGTTAACAAAATTTATTATTTTGGTATAAAAAGCTAATGAAAACATTTAAAAATGACATATAAATAGTTAACAACTCAGGTACAATTGACAACTTAGCCTTTATGATGCCAAGACTTGTGGTCCTCATGACCACCCTTTTTGCCATGGTCGTGGTGATGATGATGATGTTCATGGTGACCTCCGTCGCCATGGTGACCCTTGTGGTGATGGTGGTGGCCACCATGTTCATGGTGTCCTTTCTTACCATGGTGATGTTCGTGGTGCCCGCCGTGCTTATGACCGTGGTGGAAGTGACCGCCCTTCTTGTGTTCACCCTCATGATGATGACCACCATAATGTTCATGGTGCCCTTTCTTTCCATGATGGTCATGGAAATGTTTATCTTTCTTAAATTCATCATGCTTGTCAATGCCATGATGTCCTTTCGTGTCGTGACCTTTGTGCCAGTGACCATGTTCCTCATGACCGTGACCGTGGTCACCTTTCTCACCATGATGATGATGATGGTCATAGCCCTCATCGTGATGATGATGTTTCTTATGACCGCCGTGTTCACCGTGATGTCCCTTGTGGCCTTCGTGATGATGATGGCCGTGTTTGCCGTGATGGTGTTCATGGTGTCCTTTGTGTCCTTTATGATGCTTACCACCATGGTCATGATGATGGTGCTCATGATGCTCATGACCGCCACCTTTGTCCCACTTACCTCCGTGATGGGATGCTGCGGGTTCGAGATCAACATCTCGTTTTTCCCGGAGCTCCCTAGCGGAGCTAAGGGCAACTATGGCCAACAGGCCAAGCACGATAAGACTAGTTCTCATAGTTGATGTGATATGCCACTAACTTCGTCAACTAAAACGTTTTATAGATACAGTCTGTATTTTCTCGTTATGTATTAAGCAACGTTCAAGCTGGGTGCTTGCTCTTACTTTACTGTCAAGGTTAAAATAACTCAGTATTGGTATAATTTTCATTGAAGTTTTGGTCACTCCGTCGTATCCGTTGCTTCCGGATTTTATATTATTTGCTATTACCTTTTTTTCAATATGAACGTTTCATGTCTTTTTGCAAACGACGTGTGAAGCGTCATACTTTCAACTCAAGTCCTCCTTTTTTTAAGGCGGCTAAAATGACGTGACTTGTGCTTTGAATAGAGCAGTGAAAAGCATTGCCTTACGTCTCTCATGATTCATCATCAACATCACCAAAAGTTGTTACACCAAAAATGAAGAGGTGTAAGTACATCCATTCGTGTTATTTTTGAATGTTAAATTAAAATTCTAATAATTCAACTAATTAACTTACATGGAGCGCCTTGTAAGTTAATTCGTTATTAGGTACAGATTTTGTAATCTTATATGCCTAGCTAAGTTTGATGTTATTATCTCCTAGAATTACTAATTTCTTGAAAACGTGTTAAATTATTATTGCCAAAATTGTGTTGCTAGGGTTTTCTTTCTTTTTGAAAATGGAATTAAGTATATTGATATAAAAAAATTGTTAAAGTACAAACATGTATGTTAAAAAACTTTGTGTGAGATTCTGACAGAAGATATTCTCACATGAGAGAAGAGTGCGCAATTAAATGATTGTATTTTTTCTTATCAGACGGGTGTTATCTGCACGATCCTACTTGAACAACAAAACAGAGTGAATGCTGAGTGGTATACTATTACTTGTTGGCTTCTGAAAACAGTGGTCATGAGTTCATGACCCATCCTGCACACAGTCCAGTGCTCGTGTGATTTCTACATGAGAGGTTTGTCATTTGTGGGGCCAAAAAAGGCAGTGATTGATAAATTGATTTGACAAATGAAAAAGTGTTAAATATGTAGAGGAGCATAAATATATTATTATACGAATAAATTACGCAAATCTTTCTCTTCTTGCCTACATTTTAAATAAATGTTATACACGAAAAAAAAAATCATTTTAGCAAAGAAATTGAACATTTGAAAAACTGGTTGTGTCATCACTTGTGTTGCTACAAGGTTTCATTTATTTATTTTATTCTATATTGTACACATATTTTCTTATGTAAGCTACAAGGAGATTACATGTACAAAGGCGAGCTTAGCCCAAACCTAAGTTTTCTTCCATCGAACCTTAGGAGTCAATAGAGGATAGTATAAAAGTTAAAGGCAGTCATGTGTATTAACATTAAACAAAAGAAAAACAAATAAAATACCTAATCCGAATGTTATGTACATTCATTTTTAAAGCAATAGATATAATATATTTTTAATATATACCTAACATACATACGTAGACACATATATACATAAAAAAAATATAATTTAGATTTTTTTACATTATAATAAATTTACCTTACTTTAGCTATTAATTATTGGAAAATCCTTTTATGAAATTCATCTAATCTAAAAGATACCGTATGATGTTTCATACTTTTCAAGACGAAACAAGTTTTTTTCAATGTAATTCACACAATCCTACAAACAATCAAATTATGAATCCATTTTTATTTTATACCTTTCTTTATGACTAAATTTAAATGTGAATCTTTAAAGTAAATTAACCAATACATATTTAATATGTTGACGCGTCTGTTACATAAAACCCATTTGGAGCTAATTATATTCGCCTCCGACGTATTTTTGTTATTTTATGTTTTGTATTAATTTATTTATGACCCTAAGGCGATGCAGAGACAAACGTGATAGATGCACAGTAATGAGAGATAAGTTTTAAACTATAGCATATGTATACGGTATCTAATATATATATATATATATAAAACTCATCCATACATGATTACTGATACTTTAATATTTATATACCCACAATCATACATATTTTTCGTAACATACAACTCAGTAGGTATTAATTCAAGTGAGTAATAGCATCACCCTTATTTCACGACCGTTAGGGTAGGACTTTTCTTTCAAAAGTTATATGAGTTCCATTTCAATTTCCAATATAAGAGAATGATCAAAATCGAACAACTCTAAAATACTATGCGTTATCTTATCATATATAATAATTAGTCAGTGATCAATCATCCCTTGATTTCCTACCCTTAAAGTTGGATATTCTTTCTAAGTTTATGTGAGACTAATCTCGAGGAGGCGGTGGGCGGCAGCATGCACCGTGCGGTCCACTCTGCGTATAACCGAACGAAGTGGAAGCTTGTTACTTGTGGTCACGATCCTCAGCATTTCGGGAACGACAAAGAAGAAGAATCTCGAGGAACCCTATCCAATAAAAAAAGAACTATCCAACTTTCTTGCAGTAGTTATCGATGATTATATATATTTTTGACCGACTTCAAAAAAGGAGGAGATTTTCAATTGGTTGGAATCTTTTTTTATATGTTCAGCTATAATTTCGTCGTTTATGAACCAATTTCATTTTTTTTTTAATATTTAAATTTTTGGGATACCATGATACCAGAACAGATACTATGTCGGGATCTGGTGATAGGATCCCAAAGAAATCGAGAGAACTCCTCAAAAAACATAGGCACAGTTGTCGCGATTTGGGTACTCGAAATAGATTTTCTTTGAAATCGGATTTTTTTTTTGTTAAAATTATATAACAATCAATGAGTGATGTATAATTTTCTATTTCCACTCTCTTATGGTTGTTTTATTTTTAAATTTATATATAAATAAATTTATTAATTTACATATACATGACAAACCTAAATACCTTTTACTTTACTCTTATTCTGTAAAAAGTTATGCGTGGTCATGTATTATAGTCAATCAGTAAACCATCCAATCATCCTCTGTTTTTCTACCTCAAGGTAAATTAATAGATAAATAATTGTTTCGGATATCTTCCACACAACGCCATCTAGTCCCAATCTAAGCAGAGGTTGTATAATGGATACTAGAAAACTAATATAAATAAACAAACATACTTTTTTTTGTTAATAAATACAGATTACACATTGAAAGCACCCCAACTCCGAAACAAATATTTACGTATCGGTAATCGAATCCAAGACTTCTTGATCAGCAGCCGCATATGGTAACCGTTAGACCAACAAGGCAGTCAATAAGAATTCTGTTTCCCAATTCATATGGGACGAACTGAAAGTATACGCTTTCCGGTAAAATAAGAGTTATCCAAATCAGACTAGTGTAAAAAATTATGCATGGTCATACAAAAAAAAAATGCACAAACGTCGAATTGAGAACCTCCTCCGTTTTTTTTTCTTAGGTTAAAAATGCTACAACTAGGTCCCACTGTCACATTTTATTTTTATATTACATTATTATTAACAAACATACTGATTCAGAAAATACTGCCTTGTTGGTCTAGTGGTTAGCGTATGCGATTGCTAATCAAGTTTAGCGGTGATTCACGCCCGTGCCTCGGAGAGCACGTAAAGCCGTCGGTCCCGCTTGTCATGAATATCTATGGCAATCGTTATTGGGAAGTCAGTGCCCTCAAATATACTGACAACTAGTTCAATCTTCGAAATTCAGTTCTCCCTTAGGGTTGCGGAGGTCTAGATCAATATTATTATTATTATTATTTTGTAGTATCTACGGTATGCTTACCAATGTCTTGAATAGGAAGGGAGTTAACAGTGAAATGACGAATGATAGAGTAGAATTGAAGGATAAAACATACTGCGCCGACCCCAAATAAAATTGGGATAAGGGCAGGCAGATGATAATATAATTTATTTACAAGAAAAATTTAATACGTATACGAACAAGTGAGTAGATTAAAATTAACAAGATAATATTGACGAAATCACAATGTCCGCAACAGGAAACTAAACGGTAGGTTAACGCAACGCTATTTATTGATGGTTTGGACAAATTTCTCTGATAACTTTAATACCCAGCTGAATTCTAGCCTACAACTAGAGTAATATATGTAACATTTTGTAGGGGCCTGAAAGGCCTTCTTAAAACAAAATTTATTTGATTGTGAAAAGTTAGCTCTGTGCGGGTTGCTACTTAATTTTTAGAAGCCGTTGTATACAGGTTGCATTGTTGTGTTGTACACTGCCTGCCTGCCTGCGAAGACCTAAACTGGAGGCAGGATGACACTTAAACAATGAATGTATCAGCTGGGTCTAGTTCTGTGGCAGTTTTTGGTTGTTCATCCTTTCTCAGACACGTCCGCGAGTTTATGAGATGAAACAATGTTTTTATATACTCTGTGATTTTTACATCATCTGTGGTATTCATAATATTTATCAAAAAACTATGACCTTTTAAAACTGTGGTTTATCTTATGAAGTTTACGAAAGTAGATTGTGGTGACTCCAAAGTATTATAGAGAATAACAAAAACCTTCAAACATCAAAGCAAAATGAACCTATTTTTCTAATTTTATACTGAAAATATAAAGAACTTTGAAAATCTTTTATAAGAACTGTGCTTATATGTATACTGTATTCGTTGACATACGTCTCTCAAATTGCATTTTTCTTTATTCAAGTATATATTTAATATTGCATATAATATTGCATGCAAATACAAAATTAAATGTGTACTTGGTTAAGGAAATAATTTTAATTAATTTATAAAAACCCCGTTAATATATTTTGTGACTTAGATTTTCCTTTGAATTTGTCTCAGGCATAGTAAGCATAGCAAATTAGTTACAAAAGGGGTTTAAAAATTCCCAATGATAATGTGCAACATCCCAATTTTCAGTAGTATAAACGGACATTGGTAGGCATACCGTAGATACTACAAAATAATCATAATAATATTGATCTAGACCATTTTTTCTGAATCAGTCATCCTCCTAGCCATTATTCCCAAGTTTATTTGGGGTCGGCTACTAGTTCAACCGGTTTTACCTGAATATCAGTTTTTCCACGGAGCGACTGGTATCGGACCTCCGCAACCCTAAGGGAGAACTGAAATTCGAAGATTGAACTAGTTGTCAGTATATTTGAGGGCACTGACTTCCCAATAACGATTGCCATAGATATTCATGACAAGCGGGACCGACGGCTTTACGTGCTCTCCGAGGCACGGGCGTGAATCACCGCCAAACTTCCAAACTCCGGGGACCTATTTTTTTTTCCGGGAATTTCCTAAGAAAATCCCAAAAACACTTTTTTGGCCCGACCCGGGATTTGAACCCGAGACCTCTTGATTAGCAGTCGCATACGCTAACCACTAGACCAACGAGGCAGTTGTCTAGTGGTTAGTGTTGTTGTTGGCATTCTTGTTGGCAATATAATCCTCTAATTTGTAATAAGCTTGCTTAATCTCTATATTCAAATAATACAAATAAATAAAATTGAAGTGTCTGTATGTAATATCAAATTGCTCCGCCGAGTGTATGTCGCGTGTAATGCGTAGCCTATGCAATTTCTAACACTACGCGCACACTAGTGCGTGTGCGTGCGTGCGTGCTTGTGTGTGCGTGCGCGAGCGCGTGCGTATGCGTGTGTGTGTGTGTGTGTGTGTGTGTGTGTGTGTGTGTGTGTGTGTGTGTGTGTGTGTTCGGGTGTCTCTGACGCCTAGTGTGCGGAGCTTAGAGCAAATTATATGAATTTTGTCGGCCGCAGCCTGTCGTCGCGTCAAGTCGTCGAGCTGTCGCTGTCGCGTGTCGCCTAGTGTGCGCGTAGTGTTAGAAATTGCATAGGCTACGCATTACACGCGACATACACTCGGCGGAGCCGCTGGCAAAAAACTTTAGCATTTCGTAAAAATCTGTTAATTTGATATTACATACAGACACTTCAATTTTATTTATTTGTATTATTTGTATATAGAGATTAGTAGGTCTGAGAATAGAATGCAAACTATGTTTTATATTCCTAGCTAATAAAAGATATAACGGGCACCATCGGGGCCGCGGGCATCAGATACTCTGTCTAAAATTTTCATATACGTCATATCAAGTCACTGACACTAAAGGTCTGATGGCGTCACTAAAGTTAATCAAACAATGTGTGTTACTCGTAAGCTGATCCGAAACGTCGACCCACCCTCGGACTGATCTACAAGTTTAAAATAGCTAAGTGTGCGAAATTATACTATGAATGACGATTACTACAAAATCAAAGTTTTAAAGTTAATTTCGGGAGTAAATATGCGTAAATATCTACGATAATCTGGTATCGCCTGTATTTGACTATCGGGAATGTCCCCCAGAGTATAATATTTTATTCCTTATCCTGCCGGCCACGTATTATTTACCGACGGATGTGGATGTGGATTGCTCAAGACTGGTATGGTTGGCGCTTATAAGTGGAGGCCTTGGTTCAGCAGTGGACGGCAGTACGCTCAATTGATATTACATATTTACATTCCCCTCTCGTTACAGTACAGTAGTTCTATACACATATTCTGTTCAAATATTTGCATTCAATCCCAATGATATTCATAACGTAAAAATATAGAGTACACAGTAGACTTAATAAAAAATAGTTTATAAAACAAAAAACTCACTAATAAAAGTCTGTTAAGTACAAACAAATATCCCGTATGTTGATTTGTTTTTGTAACGAACTTTTATTAGTGAGTTTTGAAGCTAATAAAAGTGTGTTCAAAAAGTGAAATAGACAAACTGAGGCATTCTATAGTCATAGGCTACTTCTTAGAAGAAGGGTTCGGATCACCGATACATTCGGTTTGAAGTCTCCGATCTTACAGCCACGTTGGGTGCTTCGACAAGTTTGCGTGAACTCGCGGCGTAGTAGTAGTTCCATGTTTCGCAGGAGGCGTTGCCGCCCCGAAGATGCGGTAGCCCGAGAGGCGAAGTTATTGGTGGAATACAGGGTCGCCAAGAGAACTCTTCAGGAGCAGCGAAAAAGTGGTTCAAAAGTGAGGCACATCGCGAGTTGCTTGAGACACTGGAGCGAGATCCATGGGGGCGCGCCTACCGCATGGTTAGGTACAAGATACACCAATGGGCTTTACGGCTGACCCTGTGTCTTCAGCCAGAAGCGCTGGAGGAGGTGTCTGGCTCCCTGTTTCCATCGCAAGTGTTGGCACATTCCATTACAGATGGCTCCGATTGCGATGCAGAACAGCGCAGGCGGTGAAAAGGGTTGGAACCTAAAACATCTCCAAGAACAGGACCCGATGGCATTCCAGGCCGAGCGTGGGTCCTAGCTCTAGATGACGAGACGCCTGCTCTCGAAAACCGATTGAGAGGGCTTTTCCGAGCAGGGCTGAGGGCTCTCTCGGAGCAGTTCCAAGGGGCAAAGTGGTGGTGTTTTTGCGGTATTCTTGGCGATAACCAACGCGTTCAACCATGCCTTGAAGTTGCATTAGAGAGGCACTAATGTACCTGCGTCTCATGCCGCCCTGAGAGTGGCCGCGGATGGGCGGGACGGGTTTCCCGTCCGTCCGCAGTAGAGGCCCACCGCGAGGGGGCGACGTCCGCGTGTGACCGGACGTTGCCTAATTAGAGAGTAAATTTTGAGATGGTGCCCGCAACAGTGCGGGCAGGCGCCGGTTGGAGTCCAGAAGGAAATCCCCTCCCTGGACTCCTTCCAATACAAAGGCGCAGAGAGGGTCACACCGTGTGGTTTTAGTCGGTTCGAGTCCGACACACCACCCCGCCGTAACCCCCGACGGGGTGACGGTCCGCGGGGATTTCCACACGTTAAAAAAAAAAAAAAAAAAAAAGAGAGGCACTAATGTATTATTGATAGCCTCTCTACCACCGCATAGTTGGGGCATTTATCCTATGAAACATTGGCTACGATTGCGTGCTCTGGGGTATCATTAGAAGGGTTTTTTAAGACATTTTTTTGATTAACGTATCCGTTTGCGAGAAATTTCACTTTAAAGGGCACTTTTTTGTAAAAACAGGGTGTCCCCCCCTCTAAAAGCTAAACGGTTGGCTCAAAAAATCTGGAAAAATTCGTGATGTTGGTCCATATAATGAACTTTAAAGGAAAACTATAACGGATTAGATGACTTTGTTAGTTCAGGAGTTATAGAGGCTTACTTGGAAAACGTCATACAAAATTAACACATTAATACGTTAACATAACAATTATCTATTGGATACGATTTTAAATGCACGTACCATTATGGGTGACTGAGGAACACTTTCTTGTGCGTGGCCTGACACGCACTAGGCCAATTTTTGTTAGATTGATTAATTAAGCAACAGATTTTTTATTTATATAAATGATAGGGTAGTTTTTAGGGTTCCGTAGCCAAATGGCAAAAAACGGAACCCTTATAGATTCGTCAAGTCTGTCTGTCTGTCTGTCTGTCTGTCCGTCCGTATGTCACAGTCAATTATTTCCGAAACTATAAGAGCTATACTGTTGAAATTTAGTCAGTCGATGTATTCTGTGAACCGCATTAAGATTTTTACATAAAAATAGAAAAAAAACAATTCATTTTGCTGATTTGCTGATACGGAACCCTTCAATGGCGAGTCCGACTCGCACTTGTTTTCCACTGATCTGATATGTGTTTCTGTTATTAAGTATATTTAGGATTAAACAATATTGTATTTCTTAAAAACACTGTATAATAGTTTATACATCACACTACACTTTGTAAACAAACCAATTAATGGAACAAAACGAGTACATTATTTTAAATACATTATGAATTGAGCCCGTAACCACGTCGACGTCAAACGCACTACGTGCCGCTTTTTTCCTTGCTCGACTTGGCGGAGGCTCCCCGTCTGCCTCTTTCATTACCCGTATCATAATGTTATAATGTGAAAACAAACTCGTTTCCCAAAAAATACAATATAAATAAATAAATCCAAAAAAATACAATATAAATAAATAAATGTCGTGGACTTTCTTTAGAACTTTCCACTTGGAACAATTCTTTCATACATTATTTTCACGAATCGTAAATGGTTAAACATTTACGCATTTCACGCAATGAAAGCTCTCAAAAGGAATAATTGGCCCCCTTTTTCCAAACATTTACATTGATACTGCGCTAGTATTGATTTTAGCTTGATGATACGTAGTCATTACAAACAACAAATAAATAAATTCTTCAGCTTTGAAAACGGATGTTTTAACTTTATGTCATTAAACATATAAAGGACTGTGGAAAAATAATATATTTGTACAGTAAAATTATTACTTGGTATAAAATATATTTCTACGGAAAGTAAACATAACAAACAAACACGTTAACAATATATCAACAAAACGTAATAAATTGGAATCAGTCATCATCTTAGCCCTTGTGGTGCCAAGATTTGTGATCCTCGTGACCACCTTTCTTGCCATGTTCATGGTGATCATGATGGTGCTCATGGTGTCCATCCTCACCGTGGTGACCCTTGTGGTGATGGTGATGTCCACCATGTTCATGGTGTCCCTTCTTACCATGATGGTGTTCGTGGTGACCGCCGTGTTTGTGGCCGTGGTGGAAGTGACCACCCTTCTTATGTCCACCCTCATGATGATGCCCACCGTAATGTTCGTGATGGCCTTTATCACCGTGATGATCATGAAAGTGCTTGACCTTTTTGAACTCATCATGTTTCTCGACACCATGATGTCCCTTTGTATCATGACCTTTGTGCCAGTGACCATGTTCATCATGGCCGTGGCCGTGGTCGCCTTTCTCCCCGTGATGATGATGATGATGATGCCCGTCATCGTGATGATGATGTTTTTTGTGACCCCCGTGATCCTCATGGTCGCCTTTATGTCCTCCATGGTGATGATGGCCTTTGTGGCCATGATGGTGCTCATGATGTCCTTTGTGTCCCTTATGGTGTTCACCATCGTGTCCATCACCGTGATGTTCATGGTGATGATGGCCGCCTCCCTTATCCCATTTACCTCCATGATGAGAAGCTGCCGTGTCAAGATCAACGTCACGTTTCTCCCGGAGCTCCCTGGCAGAGCTCAGGGCGGCGATGGCCAGTAGGCCAAGCACGATTAGACTGGTCCTCATGTTTGATGAGATATGCCACTAGCTTCGACAATCAAACGGTTTTATACAAGCAGCTATTCTCTATTCGTACTTGCTCTTACTTAATTGTCAAGGTGAAATGTTAGTTTTAGTGCTAGTCTAATATTATCTATATTGAGGTTTCATTCACTCTATCGCTTTCATTGTTTCCGGCAATTTAATTTGTGTAATTTTATTGCTATCCGATTTGAGGATGAGGGTGCAATTCAATTAATTTTTTGTTTGTGTATAAATTGTTTATTTCATAAAAGTTTATAAATGGAATAACAATCTAAATTTAAGCTATTGCCCAGAGATTTTTTATAGATACTAAACTCAATGATAAATTGTGTACAATCTATGAAGTTAAATTTTAGATATGAATGTGGACTACTTTTTGAGGAGTTTTAGAGATAAATACATAGATAAATATTTCGGACATCTTACACGCAACGACATCTAGTCCCATACTAAGCATAGCTTGTATTATGACTACTAAACAATTGATGTAAATACATAAACATACTTTTTTTTTTGTAAATACATACATATTACACATAGAAAACACCCAGACTCCGAAACAAATATTTGTGGATCACACAAACATTTGGACCGACCTGGGAATCGAACCCGAGACCTCTTATCAGCAGCCGCATACGCTAACCACTAGACCAACAAGGCAGTATTAGAATTTTGTAAGCTTACAAGAACTCAGGATTGTTTACTTCACTTTAATGTAGTTGAATTGTATTATAACTAAGGAACATCATTCTATTTTGGAGAAACAGGGTTAGTTACAATATCCACAAAGACTGCTTTACCTGGAAAAAGCCATACGAACATTAATCATACAACCTTTAGAGTCTATCGTTGGGCATCATCAGGGAACTAGACTTTATTTGCTTCCACGTATTTTTTCGATACGTAAGAATTAATTTAAACATAGTATATCTATACTTATATGCCTCGTTGGTCTGGTTAGCGTATGCGACTGCTAATCAAGAGGTCTCGGGTTCAAATCCCGGGTCGGGCCAAAAAAGTGTTTTTGGGTTTTCTTAGGAAATTCCTAATAGCAGCCCGGAGTTTGGAAGTTTGGCGGTGATTCACGCCCGTGCCTCGGAGAGCACGTTAAGCCGTCGGTCCCGGTTGTCATGAACATCTATGGCAATCGTTATTAGGAAGTCAATGCTCTCAAATATACAGACAACTAGTTCAATCTTCGAATATTAGTTCTCCCTTAGGGTTGCGGAGGTCCGATGCCAGTCACTCCGTGGAAAAACTGAAATTCAGGTAAAACCGGTTGAACTAGTAGCCGACCCCAAATAAACTTGGGAATAAAGGCTAGGAAGAAGATGAAGATGATTTTGAAGAGCTTAATCTCTGGATTAACGGAAACAACTTTAAAAAGTGTTTGACCAATAGAAGGAAGTGACTTTCTTCGAAGTCCACCAAATATACTTTCCTATTTATCTCTACATCATCCATTATCAGATAGCAGCACATACACACAATATTTTTACTGTGATGAATAGATAGTATTGGCTTATCGAATAGAGCTTCGCAAGAAATACATAAGATTTTACTTGGTAATTCCATTAAACTTTAGAAAATTCTTAAGAAAGCTGAAATATCAGATCACTGCTGTAACCTTCCTTTTAAAATTCAAATATAACTTTACTAGAAAATTCATCTCCATATTAGGGAAACTAGTTAAGGCGTTAATTGGTATGAAAATTTATTATGTTAATTTTTGTCTAATTCTTTAATTATTTGTATTTTCATGGCAATTTTTCGATATTTTCGAATTTCCTTCAGGGGCACTGTGTGCCCCCGTGTGCCTCACAAAAAAGCTCTCATTATATCTACATCGGACACACGTCACTGAAGGCGCGGGGATCATTTTATTTTGATAACTTGTAACACATAAAAACTGAAGGAAAATATCAAAATTTAACAAGAAGAAAACTGCAAAACTGTAACAAAATAGAACTCTAAAAAAGCAGTTTTGGTAAATATCAATATTGAGCTTACCGCAAATTGGTTTTTTGGACTAAGAACACTGAGTTTTTTGGATTCTCTTTTAGGGTTCCGTAGTTCATGATTGGGAACTCCAATAGATTCGTCATGCCCGTTGGTCTGTCTTCAAATTACCGCCGTTTGGTGCTAGTGCTAAATATGTATGAATATGTGTTGTGATTACGTCGAGAAAGTGCTACAATTAAATCAAGAAAATTATATTTATTTAGTAATTTAGGGTAGGTTCCCTACAGGTAATGACTTTTATTTCTCACGCCTACCCCATTGTGTGGGGTATCAATAGACAGGTCTTTCAAAAACATTGAGAGGTGGTTAAGGGGCCCCCGGAGGCTTAATTGTCCATACAAACGGTATACCAAGATCATTTGCAGTATAAACATGTTTCCACGATGATATGTTGATATTCGGACTTAGACTGTATTTATTTAGGTTATAACGTCTTTATTTTTAAAAATAAACTAATCTAGAATAAAATATAATCAAATTAAATTTTACATATTTTACATTGTAAATGTCATGTTTCCATTTTGTTTTTTTCTGTCTTAAAAACAAAAATATTTCTAATATTGTTTCATCAATAACATATCTCATTATATTATGCTACTACTTACACAAAATAAATCGAAAAAATATTGAGTTTTCATTCATGATTTTCGATAGTACAAAACACATCCATATTTTCACAAATTTCAAGCAATTACAGGTAAATTAGCTTGGAGAAATTTTTGCGTCTGTAGTAGTGTATGGTCACGTGGCACCTGCGGACAGCATAAACTGGTTTATTCTGGATTGTGCGTGTTTCCACTTTCCACTATCAAGTGACGATTTTTTGCTTTAGATTGAAATATCTCGAATTTCGAGATATTTTATTATCGGTGCGTCCTAGGCCAAAAATAACAAAAATGTTGACCCCCCCGTAGACCCCCCGGAGTTTTAAAACCTAGATGAAAGGAGAAGAAAAAAAAAATATATATCGGTCTCTCCTCTTTGAAGTTTCACTTCTATCGTGTGTGAATCGCACACACACCTTTTTTTTTATAAAGTCAAAATCTTTTTCTTTAAAATAAAAACTTGTTGCTAGGGATAAGTATAAAATTAAATAGTAATGTTAGGATATCGAAACATTTTTGTATAGGCCAGAACGATATAGTGGAAACGCGCTCTAAGATCTGAGTAATATACACACCACTACATATGCAAAAATTTCTCGAGAATAATTTTACTGTAGTAGTGCCATCGCATCAAAAAATATTTCAATGTGTGTGTGATTCGTGTCAGTCAAATAATGATAGCCGAACCTTCTACGAGAGAGTCCGAATTACTACGAATGAATGTCAATCCACATACACACATACAGCGGTGCACTCGTATCTACGTTGTATTTTGTCAAACAGAGACAGCAATATTTTACGAACAAATTTCAACTTGCAGTTTCGAGTGTCGTACGCCGGCCTCTTAAGACGATTTTTTTCATTCGGTATCCGGTTGCGAGTTACACAACTTTAAAGTGCATTTTTTTATTAAAACAGGGCGTCTCCCTCTAAAAGCTAAACGGCTTGATGATAGTCCCATATGATGATCTGTAAGGGAAAACTATAGCGCCTTAGATTATTTTGATAGGTTAGGAGTTATAGAGGCCAAACTTGTAAAATACGCTAAAAATACTTATTCGTACAAACAGTGAAATAATAAGTAAACATAACAATTATCTAATTCAAATCTACGTGCCGTTATGGGTGACTACGGAACCTTATTCTATGCGTGGCTTTACACGCACTTCCCCGATTTTTTTTTGGGTATGGCTTATCACAAGAAATATTTTTTCGATCTGTGAGTCAGTCAATAGAATCACGTAAGTCCTCTTGAAAATAGGTGCCTCCAAACGTTTTCACATCCACGGCACTGTCAAGTATGTGCTCATTTCTTCTTAACATCTTTTGCACAGTGTTTTTTTTTTATTAACCAGTATGTTATGACTTTATGACAGTAAAATTTATATGATATTTTACAAAATCCATATTCGACATGCCATTGGCCACTTATTAGACTTTCCCATTCGTAAACATATGACAAGATTAACCGGGTCTGAAGAAGGGTGCTTTTTAGGGTTCCGTAGCCAAATGGCAAAAAACGGAACCCTTATAGATTCGTCATGTCTGTCCGGCTGTATGTCACAGCCACTTTTGTCCGAAACTATAAGAACTATACTGTTGGAAAAATTTTATTTTCATTAAACCTACGTGTTCAAAAATGATATTGAGGTTTCTAACATCATTTTTTTCTAAACTGAATAGTTTGCGCAAGAGACACTCCCAAAGTGGTAAAATGTGTGTGTCCACACCTATCCATAGATACGTATAGGTTTGATGAAAAAAAAATTTTTGAGTTTCAGTTCCAAGTATGGAGACCCCCAAAATGTATTGTTTTTTTTCTTTTTTTATGTAAAAATCTTAATGCGGTTCACAGAATACATCAACTGATCAAATTTCAACAGTATAGCTCTTATAGTTTCGGAAATAATTGGCTGTGACATACGGACGGACAGACAGACAGACAGACTTGACGAATCTATAAGGGTTCCGTTTTTTGCCATTTGGCTACGGAACCCTAAAAAATGTGAGCCGTCACGGGACGCCTGGCAGATGTGAAACATCGCCATTATTTTGTAAAAGTAATATGCAGAAAAGAACATATTGTAATAGGAACTAAATATGTCATAATGATAAAATAAAATATTACTAATTATTAAAATAGTACAGTACACACTACTGCATATAGACTGTATATATATACCATCGTATAGCGTGCCGTGTATTAAAATAGTACGGTGTGGCGACGCGTCGCCACACCGTACTATTTTAATAATTAGTAATATTTTATTTTATCATTATGACATATTTAGTTCCTATTACAATAAGTTCTTTTCTGCATATTACTTTTACAAAATAATGGCGATGTTTCACATCTGCCAGGCGTACCGTGACGGCTCACCTTTTTTAGGGTTCCGTAGCCAAATGGCAAAAAACGGAACCCTTATAGATTCGTCAAGTCTGTCTGTCTGTCTGTCTGTCCGTCCGTATGTCACAGCCAATTATTTCCGAAACTATAAGAGCTATACTGTTGAAATTTGGTCAGTCGATGTATTCTGTGAACCGCATTAAGATTTTTACATAAAAAAAGAAAAAAAACAATACATTTTGGGGGTCTCCATACTTGGAACTGAAACTCAAAAATTTTTTTTTCATCAAACCTATACGTATCTATGGATAGGTGTTCAAAAATGATGTTGAGGTTTCTAATATCATTTTTTTCTAAACTGAATAGTTTGCGCGAGAGACACTTCCAAAGTGGAACAATGTGTGTGTCCCCCCCCCTCTAACTTCTAAAATAAGAGAGTGATAAAACTAAAAAAAATATAATATGTTGTACATTAACATGCAAACTACCAACGAAAATTGGTTTGAACGAGATCTAGTGAGTAGTTTTTTTTTTAATCCCTACATAATATTATAAATGCGAAAGTACCTCTGTCTGTCTGTCTGTTACGGTTTCACGCCTAAACCACTGTATCGATTTTGATGAAATTCGGTATGATGATAGAACTGAACTTGGGAAAGGACATAGGCTACTTTTTACTGCAATAATCGAGACACAAAGACCAAAGCTAGGTGATTATAAAAATACATAAATCGAAGATGTCAAAATGTATCACGTTTACCTCCTGTCAAAACTTCACAGGTTGCTAGGAATAACACACTTGCATGGCAACCATAATGATAGTTTGTAAATGACATATAGACCAGTAGACCAGAGTAGATAATTTTTGAAAACAAATAAAATTATAGTAGGATGAAACCTATTGGAAAAGGAGGAGAATATTATAAAAATGAAAGGAAAAATAATTTACGGGCGATCTGAGGTCGGGAAGGGGTAGGGAGGGAGGTTTTCGGGTCCTTTAACCGGGGCGTAAAAAAGCATCTCACTAAGCCGCCATAGTGTGGGCCGCCATACATTATTGTCCGCATTCGCAGCAAGTGTGGTAGCCCCGACCCTTGGATTCTGCTCATGCTTTCCATCAGGCAGGGTAGAGTCAGATTGGATGGCTAAATATATACAACAAAGGGTAAAAAACGGTTTATCTCGATTTCCAGCAAAACTACAAGGAAAATAGTTAAATGGCAAAGTTGTAGGTAATTAAAAGATCTACAACTTTTTAGGGTTCCGAAGTTTATGACTTCGAACCCTTATAGATATGTCATGTCCGTCTGTCCATCCGTCCGTCCGTCCGTCCTCGACTTGTCGTCCAAACAGTAAGTGCTAGAAAGATGAAACTTTGCATGAATATGTATTGTAATTACGTCGACAAAGTGCTACAATAAAATTATGAAATATATTTTTATTTAGGGTACCTCCCCTACCCCATCATGTAGGGTATCATTATATAGGTCTTTTAAAAACATTACAGGTTTATTAAGACGATTTTTTGATTTAGGTATCCGTTTGCGAGAAATTCCACTTTAAAGGCAAACTTTTTGTAAAAACAGGCCGTCCCGCCCGCCGAAAAATTTGTGATAGTGGTCCATATAATGAACTTTAAATGAAAACTATAACGAATTAGATGACTTTGTTAGTTCAGGAGTGATAGAGGCTTAACTTTTACAATGCGCTTACTTGGAAAAGTCATACAAAATCAACGCATTAATACGTAAACATAACAATTATCACACACTTGGCCGATTTTTTATAATATCATTGATCAAAACACTATTATTAAAACGTCGATCAAAGTTACAACTAACTACAAGAAATTTTATATGATGTTACCTGCTGATACGGAACCCTTTATGGGCGAGTCCGACTCGCACTTGGCCGCTTTTATTTTTTTTAATACGTCATAAATCGTAAACTGCAATTTACCTTTCATTCATCCATACACTATTAATAAAACATTGATCAAAGTTACAACAAACTACAAAAACTTTTGTACGATGTTATTTGCTTTTTATTTGCTACGGAATCCTTCATAGGCGAGTCCGACTTGCACTTGGTTGCTTTTTTCTACGTGTTGACTACATCCCATTGTATCTCTCTGAAATAAACGTATTATTTAAAAAATAAAACAATATTATATCAGAATAATATAAACAAAACAAAACAAAATAAATAACAAAACTTTGAACATTTGCAAAAGTGACAAAGTCCAAACATACGTCAAAACGATTCACAATATCACGATGACGACAAATTGCCAGTACTTATCGAAATGCCACAGCCGTCTTTTAATACCCTTAAGCCCGATTTCCACCGCGAGCGGAACGGACCCATTAATGACTCCTTTTACCTCGCAATACAAAACTGCATACATGTGTTTCCACCAACAAAGAGTTGATTCATTTCTCATTTTCCGTTCGTCTCGCTCCGCCGAGTCCGCTCTGTCATTACACGTTCGCAGTATCAAAACTCTTTGTTGGTGGAAATGCAAACCTATTTTGTTTAAAAGGAGTCCGTTCCGCTTACCATTTCTCGCTCATTACCCTTTCGCGGTGGAAACCGGGCTGTAGACTTCGGCAGCTAATAATGATAATATAATATAATAATGATAATATAATATAATATATAATATAATGAGTTTATCCGAGCGATCGTAGCAATCGGGTCGTGCTTAACAGATACAGCGAATTTTCGTCGAAACGACGTAGATCGGGTCTACATTTACCTTTTTAAAAAAAAAATACGAATCAGGTGTATTTTTGGAGTGTGATTTTTTATTTATCTTAATTTTATCCAGTTTTTTAGCGTGAACACCACATTTTAGTCATTTCACCCTTCATTCTGAAGTAGAAATATCCCTGAGGTCTGTTTCTTTCACTTGCACTATACCATACGAATAGTTAGAGAAGGAAGCCTACAATCAAATTTAAGTCTTATAGTAAATGGAGAAGCATCCTAGCAGTTCCGATAATCATCAGTGAGTAAATCAATCTCTTTCTACGTAAGATTTCGTAGAAAACAGTTATGTGAACATTTTAATTTGCTTTTACACTTAATTCCGGAATTGAATTCATTCAAAAATACATGTCGACTTTGGGTAAAACAATGGAAATATTTTTATGCGTCGGAAATTTGGACTAGCCTTATTAAAATGTTAGTTAGGATGTGAAAGTGATTATTGAATAGACTACTAACCACTGATTACCTAATGTGCAAAACATTTCTAACTTAATTTGACGTCTTGTTTAAACAAATTAAAGTTTTGTGTCTGTCTAAGACCTTTGAAAATCAATAAGCACTTGCTGTGTTTTGAAATGGAGATTTGGAATGTTGATTTGATTTTTTTGGTTTTGAATTGATAAATGTCCGTTACTGGGTTTTCCATCTAAGGCAGCCAAACTGCCTCGTTTTAAAGCCGTGCGACTAAGATAGCTGCATCTGTGCGGTGCGAAGGTGCGCGACCGGCCAGAGAAATGGGGGTAAAATTTGAATTTTAGCTAGTGTATTATGCCTCTTTAATCCTGGTAAGGATAACAATAATAATAAATATTTCGGACATCTTACACACAACGCCATCTAGTCCCAAACTAACCAGAGCTTGTATTATGGGTACTAGACAACTGATATAAATACTTAAGTTCTATCTGTGAGAAAATTGTTTATTTTGAACCTCATCCTTACTACCCACGCAAACACCGAATACGATCCATCTAAATTAGAAACAAATACAACGTTTGTCCCTCGATTTTGGTCAGAACTAGTCTATCGCAAAGATGCTTTTATTTCCTGGGAAGTTACGTATATAATAGACTAAACCAAATTCTAAACTTGTACCCAATGACTAGGTTTGAGTGTAAAAAGACAGTTACTCAATGGCTTTGTGACTTAGACTATGAAGGTACTGAAAATATAATTTGCACATTGAAATAGGTGATCAGCATGTATTTCTTACGTTCGTTTTGTATTTTTACACATAAATACTTACTTCACTAAACTCTCACCAAGCAGGTGCACCCACAAACAAAGACATAAACAAACATACACACACACACACACACACACATTTTGTGTATACTCTCATTATTTTATAACAGTAGTTAGTTAGTTGTAACAGTAATAGTGTTAAGATAGATGATTAGATAAGTGGATGGTGGTGATCATAGTGGAGGCCTGGAGATCTGTCACAGAGGTTTCGAACCTAGCTCAGACTCCAGCTCTCAACAAGGTTCAATATCTGTATCTATCTGTATGCATAAAAAATGTAACTGTACCTTTTGAGAGAAATAAACAAAATTTATTATTATTATTATTATAAACTTTTTTTTTTGTAAATACATACATATGTATTTACAAAAAAAACATATACATATACATAGAAAAACACCAAAACTCCGAAACAAATATTTGTGGATCACACAAACATTTGAATCGACCCGGAAATCGAACCCGAGACCTCTTGATCAGCAGCCGCAAACGCTGACCACTAGACCAACAAGGCAGTCAAAGGTCAAAGGATTATTTAGATTAAATTTCAGTCATTAATTAATCCATTCAGTAGAAAAACATCTACATTTTCGTAGCATATGATCGGGTGTATTGGGTTACTTTTAAAAGTTCCGAAGTGCATGACTCGGAACCCTTATAGTTTCGTCATGTCCGTCCGTCCGTCCCGTCCGTGCTAGAAAGATGAAACTTTGTATAGTGTTACTACCGCCTGACGGCGGGCACAAAGAAAACAAAAAAACACTCTTACGATAATAATAAAGTCTCTAATTACACAGGAGGTACTGGCACTGGAAGATTTTTTTCTTTAAAAGGGTTAGACCTTTTAAAGAAAAAAATCTAGGCACACTTAACTTGGGTCTTCCGACTATGAAGCGAGGCCACGCAGGTCGAGCTGGGGTTAGGCAACCCTTCCGAGGTAGGCTCGTGGATGGGTGGACGGCGATGCTCGACGCGTACTGTCGTACGGGGACAGGTGGCCGCAGACTGTGGCCAGCTTGAAGATTGCGCCTCGGTTAACTCTCCCGAAGGCTGGTCGCTTCGTGAACCCGAAGGGTGGTCGGTTCTCAACCTGTAGGATGAACTTGAACCCGTAGGGTGGACAGTTCTAGAAAAGAACTCGAAAGACGCAGACGGAGCTATGGGTCAGAACGGGACGGAAGGTGTTTATAGAATGCTGGCGTGTTAATCACAATGGGCCAGACCAGAAAATTCCATGCTCGACGCAGTGGAGAACGTCAGATATCGCTTCCGGCGACGTACAATGCCTTATATGGCAATGTCAAGATGCATTGAATGAAACTAGTGTGATCGCGCGGCTTGCGTTTGCCTACCTTCAATAATTATACTGTCAGTTTGTTTAGTGTTAGTTTATAGGATGTTGTTAGATATGTGTATCATGTCGACAAAGTGCTAGAATAATATCACGAAAAATGTTTGGGGTATCTCCGCTACACGTAAAGTGGGGATGATTTTTTTCTCGAAGCCACCACATAATGTGGGGTCCATATGATGAACTTTGAAGGAAAACTATAATAGCTTAGATGGTTTTGTTATTTCAGGAGTTGTAGAGGTCTAACTTGTAAAATATACTTAGAAAAATGTATACAAAATTAACGCATCAAATAGTAAATATAACAATTAACTATTGGATACGATTTTAAATCCACGTTCGACTTCAGAACTCTAATCTATGCGTGGCCTGATACGCACTTAGCCATTTTTTTAGAACTTGGACTCAGACTAGACTCAGTGGAATTTATTTTCATTCTGATTTCATTTTTCCCATAAGTGTATATTAAAAACTAGTGAAGCTACAAAGACTCGAGGAAGTGCTGTTAATAAATGTTTTGAACAGGTTTGTCAATTTGCTTGACTGATCTTTATTCTACTACTTTGTGAGGCTTTCTATGAAAAACTATATCAAATATTTTGTACAAAGTTTATTCTTTTGAAATATGAACATAACAAACATACACGTTAATATTATATCAACAACACGTAACATATAAAATTCAGTCATTATCTTAACCCTTGTGGTGCCAAGACTTGTGATCCTCATGACCACCTTTCTTTCCATGTTCGTGATGATCATGATGGTGCTCATGGTGTCCGCCTTCACCGTGATGACCCTTGTGGTGATGGTGGTGTCCGCCATGTTCATGATGTCCCTTCTTACCATGGTGATGTTCATGGTGTCCACCATGTTTGTGGCCTTTGTGGAAGTGACCGCCTTTCTTGTGTCCGCCTTCATGATGATGACCACCATAATGCTCGTGATGACCTTTGTCACCATGATGATCATGGAAATGCTTGTCCTTTTTGAATTCATCATGTTTCTCGATACCATGATGTCCCTTCGTGTCATGACCTTTGTGCCAGTGTCCATGTTCTTCATGACCGTGACCGTGGTCACCTTTCTCGCCATGATGGTGGTGATGGTGATACCCGTCATCGTGGTGATGATGTTTCTTGTGACCTCCGTGTTCACCGTGATGTCCCTTGTGTCCCTCATGATGATGGTGGCCATGTTTACCGTGATGATGTTCATGGTGTCCTTTGTGTCCCTTATGGTGGTCACCACCGTGGTCATGGTGATGGTGTTCATGGTGCTCATGACCACCTCCTTTGTCCCACTTACCTCCGTGATGGGATGCAGCAGTTTCGAGATCTGCATCCCGTTTTTCCCGCAGCTCCCTAGCGGAGCTCAGGGCAGCTAAGGCCAAAAGGCCAAATGCCACAAGGAGAATATTTCTCATGGTTGGTTACGCCTGTCGTTGTTGAATGATGTCTAATCATTGATACCAATGATTTTATATACCGACTATTGCCGACTGTTAGGTAAGCGTGGTGTCAAGGTTGTTCGTATTTACTGACGACTAAGATTTCCACTTCCTTCCAGATCGGAAATAATCACTGTATAGTGATAAAAAATTTCGTCTTTCAGTGATTGAAATCTAAAGTCATCCATCAAAAGATATCTAGTACTTACATTAGTGAGTTTTGTGTGTTATTTATTGGTAATATAAATTGAATTCTTTATCGATATTTAACTGAGATATAACAGTATTCTACAAGATGAATAAAATCAGTAGCTGTCTCGACGCTTTTATCGATATCAGATGGGCCTAAATTAAATTGAAAAAATAAACA
This sequence comes from Phragmatobia fuliginosa, assembly GCA_932526445.1. Lineage (NCBI taxonomy): Eukaryota > Metazoa > Arthropoda > Insecta > Lepidoptera > Erebidae > Phragmatobia > Phragmatobia fuliginosa. The sequence goes on along the minus strand of OW052064.1, from coordinate 3,095,752 downwards.
AATTTGATTACTTAAACAAAATGTACTTTAATAATAACTTTATTTGTAAGTTCACTCAGTTAGTAACAGTAATGAAAGTTGCTTTAAAATCACGTCGTTCAACAAATCTTTTCTGAACTATGCAAACCTTTATCTTTACGTTGGGTTAACGAACCAACCCTTATTGGTTGGTTTTAATAAATTGCCTCAATAATAACTAAGACTTTAGTAACCTCTTTACCATAAGTCTAACCCTCGAAAACATGTCACTTACCGTACCTATTTATAGATATGTTTTTGAAACCCTTGGTGTTGATACCGACGAAGGACGTGACGATCGATTGACGTTAAGTGACGTTTAGCTTCGTAAGAAGAAGTATTGGAATAATGTGTAAAGCATTCTTTGTAAGCCATATCCATGAAAGGTCAAAAAAGTAGGACGTAGAAATCTATTACAAATGAAACCCCCTTTAGAACTAGCTTCGGTTTTTCTATTGTGATAAAGTCGTAATAACTTTTAACATATTTTGTTTCCTTAAGCCAATTTGAAAAAATAAGTTTTAATGTATCAACACTTTATTTTTTTTGTATTTCTTACTATTTGTACCAGCTATTCATTTCATACGTTTCTTAGAAGACAATTCAAGATAATAATTAAGAATGGAAACATTTCTGCAAAAAAAAAGCAATCGGAGACCTGTGTCTATGTTTAATGTCATTTTACGAATGGAACTACAGGAGGATTCAAATTTAGTTTTGTACTAACTATATAACATGCATATTCTCAGATATCCCACCACGTATACAAGCCAGCGACGATACGTTTGGTATGAAATATCTCTGTGCTAGTAAATATAAATGGCTTTCCAAATATATTGTTGTCGTACGTTACAAATCTGGCCAATATTGGCTGTCATGCACCAACAAATCATCGCCTGTAAACTCATAATCAATAGCACATAGTGTTCATTACTATTGTTTGGAGTTATCTTGAGGATTATAATTATTCATCAATTGTTTATCTAGAGACTACTCACCACATACAGCTCTTAACTCACAGTCTCAAATACACAGCAAAACATACTCAATCACACACATAGCACTCATATTGACACCTAATCATAACTAACTATGTATAATATTGTAACTAATGGTTTGTTTATTTGCCTTTGAAGGAACTGACTCCTAGACACAGTGCTATTTTGGGAGTCAGGGCTGTACAGTGCTTTATGTTGCAATAAAGATATTATTATTATTAAAGATTTTATTAATAGAAATTGGTGCATTTTTTTTAACAATTACAATACCAATCAATACGAATAGTTTAAATAATTAAAGCCTTTAGTAATCTGATCACCAATGCAGTTCCTTCTACCCAACAGCACTTAAAATCCTCGATATGTAGGATTAATCTGTCATGTTCGCAAAAAGTGTATGATGATAAATTGGATTGAGTTATGCAGAAAACAACCTGTTGCTAAGGTGTTTTTGCTGTTAGTCAAAGTAGCGATATGGCTGGGACATGTTACTGCAAACTCGATCCATAATAATACTCGATCATAAAAATAATAGGTTAAAAAAACCGGATGGTTCTCAATTCGATGCGTATGAACGTAAAAAGTCGGCGCCAAACAAGAAAATTCATCAATTACGTAAAGTTAAGGTACTTAATTTGGTTATTTAAAAAATATTTAGGTTATGTAAAATTATTCATATATATATAAGAAGTTAGTTATTAAGTCTGAGTAATAATAGTTTATTCTTTTCTGCATTTCAGTTTAAAAAACTTTACATATATTTGCTATTAAGTTTTGTTATAGGCTGTTTTTAGGTTATAATAATTTTGTTTACAATTAGGACTAAATTGGGTGATCCAGTATCCATTAATTTACACTTAATAGTTTAATTAAAGTGTCGGTAGATGGCCTGCTCGTCATTTTCTGAATGTGTGCTAGTGTGCTTATCCACTAGACATTTAGTGCGTTTTATTGCGTTTCTTCCTTTTAGACCTCTGGCGTCGTATTCAATGGGCGTAAAATTTAGAACCAACCGGACTTGGTGATGGAATAAGTTATGTAAATAGTAATTAGGTTTTATTATTTATTATCTAAACTAATAATATTCTATTGATTGACATTTTGAAAATAAAATAACATATTGAGTAGGCAGAGTGGCAGAACGAGACGCTATCCTTCTAGGCAGGTCCTTTCTGGTCTCGGCTGCTTCCGAAACTACCTGCGCTCGGTCGCTAGGACAATTTATGATGATGTAGGTAGGACACCTACCAATATGGCAACTACGACGAGGATTGGGCTCAGCACACGCTGGCAGTTTTGCTCCGTCTGCACGTAGCACCCCTCATTACATTCATCGAAGAAGATTTTTCGCTACTGTCCACGAAACGTATGACACGTTTCATGGCCTAAAGCTACAGCTGCTTTACCGCTGTCGCAACTTTCTGCGAAGACGTCATGCAGAAGCAAACAGTGAAGAAGGCCCGGTATTCCCCGCTATCTTCTATAGAGCCATGTTTACCAGAGCCTCATACCATCCTGAGGGTGTCTTGCGAGTAGATAGACGGGTCTTGATGTGGAGTGGCCAGCTGCAAGGAGGAGAGACCAGCATCTGCCGTAAGTCGCTTCGTCTAAATAGAGAGCTCACCCGAAGAAGGGCTGGGCCAGGAAGTATTGATTTGCAGGAAAAGATCCTGTGTATGCACAGTGGCTTAAGTTCGTCTGGACAAGAAGGTTAGAGACTTTATCCATTATTGAACCATCTCTACATCCTTCTCTATGGACGACGACGTCGACGCACGAACGACCTCGGAGGCAGCGTGGCTACCCTGCCCCATCACACACACCGGGCAGTGAGGGGCGGCAGAACATTCCACCGCCTTGTACCCCGGTCATAGCGGACATACTGAGCTGCAGTCAAAGCAGCTTTCGCACTTGGCGCGTGTGTACTCCAATGTCAGGCGTTTGACCTACACCTCATTGGTCTTACCATCAGGATCGTATTCTTAGCCTTTGCGGAACCGATGAGCATTCCCCCGTGTCACTTAACATTTTGGCCAACGCTACGGGACATCTGACCCACTTATCGCCAAGCTCCACATCCCGGAACGGGGTGGATGTCACCGACCGTCGTTCGTGTTGCATTCCATTTTCTACTTTACTGCAACGCGGACATCATCGGTCCTCAGGGAGTCGTCTAGGCCCGAAATGCGCAGCAGTGCACCTAGTAGGCCTGGTGATCTTCACATAATCCGCGGCTTTGAAAATTCCCCTCAGCTTCTCGACGAAAGTGTCTGCCGTCTTTGTATGGCACAAAGACGGCAGACACTTTCGTCAAGAAGCTTAAGCAGGGAACTTAAGCACTCGAGAGCTCCTTTGATTCTTTGACGCAATTTGATTCTTCTGACCAGAAGTCTTTAGCGATGCTAGCCCGTGGCGTTTAGTCCTCTATAATCGCCTCCAGCGCGACGGTGATCATCACAGCCGCGGTTTAAGGCGACTGCAGTCTCCGTACCTTACTTTCTTTTTTCCACCTGGTGGAAGGTGGTGACTGCGGGCAGTGGCTACTACCCGATATCACTAATTTGTCGTATTTTACTCTATATATAAGTAATTTAGTATTATAAAGCAAAGCACAAGCAGAAACTAATTATTACATAAAATGTGTTGAGAACTTAGTGACAAAGAGTTTTTTCTATGATCGCGTTAGCACGTTATTGTTATTGATATTTTTTTGTAATAAATAATAAGCATAATATTATATAAAAATAACTTACTAAAGTTTTTAAAAGTAGTTATTGCTCGTTGTTGCGACCGCTCCGTACTCATGAGTAACACGAATCACCTTCGTAGCACATCACTGATATCGCACTAAAAGGTTGTAAAAACGCAGTAAACAGCGTACGCGTTAGCACTGATTGTCTTATTAGATATTATCAAAGTACGGGTAAAAGTACAGTAAAACATGAATATGACTGTTATAAAGGGTGCTTGTTATAAAAGTGTTGCATGGCGCCAGCTTCTTGCGCCTCTTGATCACTAATAATATTACTTTTGGTTATATGAATTTTATTATTATTATGTTCACAAATATTCTATACTACAGTGCAACTTGAACAGTAAAATAAAAAACCTTGTAACGTTATTATTAGCTCTCATGAGACTACTGATCACTGTGTAATATAATCATATTTGGGGGTTTGTTCTCGTATATAACTTATATTGGTGTAAAAATTATAACTCTGTATTACGTTATAGAAGTTTTTAAATTGATCACTTTGAAAAGATACGACACAAATGCTATGTTCTGATAGTAATAGACTTTACATTCGTTTAATTAAAGTTTTTACTACACCATCCTCCCAGCCATTATTCCCAAGTTTATTTGGGGTCGGTCTACTAGTTTAACCGGTTTTAACTGAATTTTTCCACGGAGCGACTGGCATCGGACCTCCGCAACCCTAATCGAAAACTGAAATTCGAAGATTGAACTAGTTGTCAGTATATTTGAGGGTACTGACTTCCCAATAACGATTGCCATAGATGTTCATGACAACCGGGACCAACGGCAAAGTTTTTACTACACCATTGCACAATTATAACACTGCACAATATCTCAACTGATTTTGTGGTTTTATAAATAAAACAGACGGAAGCTTTAGGAAGCAACTTCTCTGTAACGACGTATAATTATAAACTCGTACGTTCGTATTTGTAGCTGTAAAGTCAAGTGTTAGTTCTGAATGGTTTAATTTGAACTAATGTTTATTAAAAGACATATTCAGGTTTAAGATAGTTTATTTCTCATAAAGAATATAATAAAAAATTACTTACATGAGAAAATATAGATATTTATATAGGGAATTCGGCCTGAAGTCGACAATCGCAGACACCTTTAAAGTATATTAAAAGACTTTCAGTAATTAATTCTGAAGTAGTTTTCTAAGTTCTCAAATTGACTTAAATTTTACTTGCAAATAACCTAATAATATAATATAATCATATAAATGAAACTACATTTAGTAATAAAATTGTAATGAACAGGACATTACAATTTTCATGATAATCCAACCTCTCTCTTTCATATCAGGGTCAATATCTTGAGAGATTCAACAACCAAACGACTACCTTGTTTGTCTATTGGTTAGCATATGCGGCTGCTGATCAAGAGGTCTCGGGTTCGATTCCCGGGTCAGACCAAATATTTGTGTGATCCACAAATATTTATATCGGAGTCTGGGTGTTTTCTATGTAGAATATGTATGTGTTTACAAAAACAAAGTATGTTTATGTATGCATTTATATCAGTTGTTTAGTATCCATAATACAAGCCCTGCTTAATTTGGGACTAGATGACGTTGTGTGTAAGATGTCCGAAATAAAAATAAAAATAATATTAAAACATCAACAAAACTTTAAATATACCATCATACCAGGATATACTAGACTGGATATCAATATACTTTATAACATGATCGCAATGTGAGGGTTTATAGATAGGAATGTCATTATATTTCCGACCCCTGACAATATGCAAGAACCAAGAAAGGAATTCTTGAGAATAGGCATGCGCAAAATGAATCTGTAGTGTCGTAGTACAATATTAGATTTTATTAACAGGTTATATTAAGACCTTTAATATGTGTAAGAGATTTAATTGTAAGAAATTTAGTTACTATTGCTTTTTGCTATTGCTGAAAAACGAAGAATGATCAAAACACTAAAATGTAAAAATAATATTATATTCATAAATGTTCGTAACAACTGACAGCTTCAATGTGCTCTCCGAGGCACGGGCGAGTAACCATCGCCAATCTTCCACGTCTTTAAGCTGAAAACAAAAAGAAAATAATTGTGTAACATGCTATGAATCGAAGCGGTTAGCTAGAAAGATGAAACTTTGCCTGGATATGTGGTTTTATCTCGTCAAAATAGTGATAGAATAAAATCATTAAAAAAATATTTAGGGTACGTCCACTAAATGTAAAGTGGGGAAGATAATTTTTCTCGCAGAAACCCCAATGCGTGTGATATCATTACGTAAGTCTATTAAAAACATTAAAAGGTTACTATGATTTTTTTTTAAGAAAAACGGTTGCGAGTTATACCACTATAAGGCCTCTGCCTCGAATTTTGCGGGTAGCGGGGCGGCAGCGGCGGCGGCGCGGTCGCGGCGGGATCTTACGCGTAAAATCATATGGACCGGTTTTTGAAAACAGCGGCGCGGCAGCGGCGCGGAGGGCGGGCAACGAGCGGTGCACTTCAGTCAAGTGGTGACCGCTCGCGCTGCGCGTCTGCATTGTGGTATAGTGTAGTACAATTTTCTTTTGTGATATATCAAAATGTCATCGGACGTGCAAGAACAAATTATTTCGGCAATCTTTGAGAGGAGACCTATATGGAACAGCAGAGATATCAACCATAAAAATAGAAGAATAATTAACCAATTACATATTTATTTTCCTTGCCCTATAGTAAGGATCCACTTCTTCTTTTGCCCACAATAAATCAACCGTTAGGAATAAATTTGAATCAAAAAGTTGTTGTCGCCGTCTTTGAGACATTTTGTTCGCGAATAAAAATAAATATCTCGACAACACAACTACGAACATAACATTATGCCGCTATAGTACCGCGCGATCTGCCCGCTGGTTTGGAGAACAGGTTTGTGTTGACCGCCCCGCTCCCGCGCCGCCGCCGCCGCCGCCCCGCTGCCCGCAAAATTCGAGGCAGAGGCCTAAAGAGCATTTTATTTGTAGAAACAGAGCGCCCCCACCCCCTCTAAAAGCTAATCGGCTCAAAATCTGAAAAAAATCATGATGGTAGTCCGTATGATGAACTTTAAGGCAAAAGTATAACGGCTTAGATGACTTTGTTAGTCCAGGACTTATAGAGGCCTAACTTGTAAAATTTGTCTAATTGTAAAACTTCAGACAAAATTAAAGCATTAATTAGTAAACATTACAATTATCTATTGGATACGATATTAAATCCATGTTCCATTATGGATGACTGCGGAACCCTATTCTATACGTCTACGGTCTCACACTCACGAACGAAATGCGACATCACGAGTACTGTCATTTGTAGGTTGGTCTTCTGTGGGAGAATAGTACTTCCACGGTCGAGCCAGCACCATTCGAGCCGAATGTATATATATAAAATACTCCTTTAAGCTAGTTAAAAAAATCTATTGTTAACTGATGTTTTGATACATTAAGACAAAGAATAAGACAATAACATAATATCGAGAGACTTCATTATAACTGGTATATTTAGCTTTATAGTGGTTACCTACACTTTTTCACCTGAGATGCGATATTTAATGATGTTTACGTTTATGAAAATGTAAATGTAATAAAAATTTAAGCATCAGTGTATAATAATCAGTGTTCACTGTTCACTACTCGAGAAGGGTTAATTAATGAAGGTAAGCTCTAAAAGTCAACTTACTTGTCTCTTGTAGTATAATTAGAGTTGTTTGTAATGAATATAGTAAATAAGCTTCTTTAAATAAATATATTTATTAGTGTATCACAAAGTATTTAACAGTAACAAAAAAAACATGATTTAATTTTTTTATATCATCGAATTATTTATGACCTTTGTGCCATCCCCATCCTTTGTGTCCTTCATGACCGCCTTTACTGCCATGCCCTTCATCGTGACCCCAGTACTCTTGACCGGCACCTTCGTCATGATGTCCTTTATGGTCACTGTGATGTCCACCCTTTTCAAAGAAGCCTTTTTTACCGTATTCGTGTTCATTAAATCCACCGTCTTTGTGTCCTTTATCGAAATGACCACCCTCTTTGTAACCTCCTTCGTGGTGATGACCACCATAGCCTTCTTCGAAACCAGATTCACCATGTTTGTCATGGAAGTGTTTGTCCTTCTTGAATTCGTCTATTTTGTGAATACCATGGTGGCCTTTGGTGGAATGACCTTTATGATAGTGTCCCTTTTCTTCGAATCCATGTCCTTTTTCACCTTTCTCACCTTCATGGTGTTCATCATAGTAGCCTTTGTCATGATGATGGTGTTTCTTATGGCCTCCGTGGTCATCGTAATGGCCTTTATGTCCTTCGTGGTCTGAGTGGCCTTTTTCGCCATGTTCATGGCTGTGATATCCTTTGTATCCTTTCTCTCCATGTCCACCATGTTCGGAGTGATGATCCAAGTGATGGTCGCCCCCGTCACCTTTCTCCCAACCGTGAGAGGCGGCTGCTACGAGGTCGATATTTCTTCTTTGGCGAATTTCCCTGCCGTGCACAGATAGGGCCAGCACCACCATAGAAACTGAGATGAAAGCTCTCATCCTGTTCACTGCTGTCCTGGTTCTGGGTTTGTTCTGTTGAGCAATGATTGCCAAATGATGCCTGTAACAGATTTCTCTTACTTTATATAGTATTGCAAATAATAGTGTACTTGTAGCTTTTAATGTCAGGGCAAAGAATGACGGTCACAGGCACGCTAGTGACCTGAATTGTTATTTTTTTTAAATAATAGTCTAATACGTATGTACCAATGCTACATAAAATCTTAATGTATAATTCAATCAAGGCATTTGTCTGCTCAAAATAGAAAGGAGTTGAACCTGAAATGATGTAAGTAGTCTTGTCAAGTTATCACGGATGTGTATTTATGAAGACTAGCATAAACTTTGTATATAATAATTTAAACAATTGTAATTTTGGCAGCCTTAATTTGATACAATGTGCCAAATGTAATAGTATCTATATACCATCAAAAACATAAATTATAAGAAACCAAATAGAACAACTTGGTTATTCTACCGTAGAAAGTTGCGAGATTCATGCAATACCAAGTCATTAACAGTCAAACGTTTTAAGACTATACAGCGAACCAAATTTCTCCAGGAATTCGAAACAGTGAACAATTCTAGTACTTGGGCTAGGTAATCACAAATGAAGGGTCCAATGCACCAGAGATACGTAGATGAATTGATATGGTCAAAAGAATAACAACAAAGCTCGATATTATGTCATATGGAAAGACAAACACCTTAGAGAAACTTGAGCGATTAGGCTGTTTGTCTACCGCTACCGTCACCGTGACGTCACCGTGACGTCATTGTGTCACCGTCAAACCACTTGCTATTTAATGTTGTCACTTATATTTGCCGCATCATGTGACGTTTTTAGGATTACGTAGTTCATGACTCGGAACCTTTATAGTTTCGTCATGTCCGTCTGTCCGCTCGTCCGGTCTCAACTTACTGTCCAAATGGTTAGTAATAGAAAGATGATACTTAGTATGAATACGTGTTTTTAGCACGTTGACAAAGTGCAAAAATGAAATCACGGTAGTCAATGTGATAAACTTTAAAGGAAAACTATAGCGGTTTAGACGCCTTTGTTAGTTCAGAAGTTATAGAGACCTGACTTGTAAAATACGGCTACTTGGAAAACTTCGTACAAAAATGACAAAATAATTAAATATAACAGTTATCTATTGGTCACGATTTAAAATCCACGTGCCATTATGGGTTACTATGGAACTTTGTTTTATGCGTGGCCTGACAAGCAATTAGCAGATTTTTTTATATCTAGCTTGTCATGTGTTTGGGTCGATTCAAATTTAACCAACTTCCCGTTTTCCAATTGAACTCAAATTTTGGATGCAGGTGTACGAGTATATTGTGTGATGCTGATCTTATGCTGCAGCTAGAAGATGGCTGTAGGAGCTCCGTAATAAAAAATCCCTTTCAGTACATTGTTAACCACATTTAAATAATTATTTAAAAAAAACCGTTTCACTGAAACCAATTTTTTAACTCATATATTTTTCAGTTTCCTACAGATGTAGAAATTGTGCCAATGTAACCAGGTATGTTTGGAAAATGTGATGGCATGAGAAATTTATGTCAAAGATCTCATATTTCTCCTAAAATTACGGAAAATAGGTGTAATACTTATATCAATCGTGTGTAGATGATGCTTTCCAGGTGTCGTACAGTGCATTACAAAAATTCTTTAGCATCATCAACATCAAATTTTTTATCCGTTTGATCGATATATGAAGTGGGCGTAATACCTTAGAATGCAAGTACCAATATTCAGGATTCGGTACGAGTGCCAATCTATAACCCTGATGAGCTATCAAGAGTCGAGATCGTTTTCACTAGAGTCAAGGGCGTGATCAGTCAATGCCATGTTGCGAAGCATTTGCCCCCATTTTTTTACCTTTTGTCTAATAAATTTCTTCTGATCGATATCTTTCGTCATCGTTGTCGGTTGGCTGAGCACGCGTCTCGCCGGCTCTGTACTCACAACTAGTGTTGCACAGGTTATTGTCGTCTGTGACATTGAGAAAATTTTAATCAAACTTAAATAAATCAAAGTCGTCCATTAAACAAGTTCGTAATATGAGGCAAGATATAATTGCCTTCTCTTACATTTTTAATAGCTTTTAGACCATTCAGTTGTAGCAAAAGAAAAATGAAACAATTTGAAAAACAGAACAATATTGATGTAAGTTGACATTTTATTTTAAAAAAGTATTATATATTTACATTTTTCAAGGACAGGCCTATGTCCAGCAGTGGACTGTTAAAGGCTGTTGATGATGATGATTAGGTATATATTGTGAAACCAACATTGGATTTTGAATGAAATTATAAAAACGATTTTTGGTTTGGGTTGGATTGATTTGGTTTTAGATTATATAGAAGGAGAGAAAGAAGAAAGGAAAATTTTAAATTTTAAATTAGTGTCTGACTAATTCATAATGTACGAAGTAAAAACCTCGTATCTAAGGAGAAGTCTATGTTTAATAGTCGACAAGTAGAGGCTGTTGACGTGTGTCAACGTTATCATTTTGTGATTCGAATGATAAACGAAAAAGGTATCAGTTTAAAACTGCACGGTTGGCCTAGTGGCTTAAGCGGTCGCCACGCCGATTCCTACTGCGACAAGTGTCGTGGGTTCAAATCCCACGTAGGATAACACTTTGTGTGATTCACAATTTGTTGTTCTGAGTCAGGGTGTTCTTTGTGTCCGTTTCTTGTATGTTTGTAAAGTCCCCCGCGACACAGGAATTTATATTCCTAATGCGGGAGTTGTCTTTAAAAAAAAAAAAAGGCAACTAAAGTAGTTTGTGTATCACTCCGAACTAAATTTTAATAACACTTAATTTGTCCTTCAACTTCTTTAAGCTAGAAAATGTCGTGCAGTTGAAAATTATAACAGCTTTGCGTAAACCTACAAAATAATAACAGTAATTGGCGTTCGCATTAGTTTGTTTCAAATTTAATTTAACTTTTATTTAGCCCTGTTTTCCTTGTGAAAATGTACCTACAACGAGACTTTAATGAACTGAATAATGAGATACGTTGAAAACGCCTTTGATAGATTACTTCAAAATATTACAAACACTCAAGATATAATAATATATGAAAGTGATAATATTACGAGCAACGCGGCGACGGGATCAACGGACGACGCGACGTAACTATTTTAGTGTGAATCTACAGTAAACATAATGAAGAATATTAACCAATAAGAGAAGTTACATAACAACTAAATCTTCAGTCTTTACTGCTATACCATCTCGTTGGTCTAGCAGTTAGTGTATCCGGCTGCCGATCAAGAGAACACGGATTCGATTTTCCGGTCAGGCCAAAAAGCCGACTCCTTTGGGTGCGATTTTGACCCACTTTAAACGGCCAGATTTCGTTCAAACTTTGTACATTTATTGAGGACCGATGACAATACACTAATTCGAAAAAATAAAATAAACATTTTTAAAAAAAAAAAATGATCTTTTTAGTCTAGAAAAAAAATATAGTTTTAAAAAACTAAACAAACACGCTTTTAAACTATTTGAAAAAAAAACGAAACAAAAAAAAGTTTTTAAACAAATTTGTCTTTTTTTGTCTTTCTAAAAAAATTGTTTAAAAAAACTAAACAAACACGCTTTTAAACTAAAAAGTAGAAAATAATTTTAATGTAATAAAGCGTGGGGTGCTTTCTGAAAATATTTCAAAAACGTCGCCCCACGCTTTTTACATCAAAATCCTCTACTTTTTAGTTGAAAAGCGTGTTTGTTTAGTTTTTTAAAAATATTTTTTTAGAGTACTATGCTAAAGCAGGCTACTGAGATGCTTGTGAATCATTAAGCTTCTGGTCTTGCACTCACCAACGATACAAGACAACACGAATGCTCTCATTTTAGATTGATCTTCTGTGAGAGAGTCGAACTGTCCAGGTCAAGCCGGCCTGTACATGTTGCAATTAGTGTAGCTCCAGGTAGTAAACTATTTTGAAACTTATTTTGGAATCATGAAATCTATATCTTTATATATATAATTCTTCTGTGAGTGTGTATGTCACTGAACTTCTCTCAAACGACTGGACCGATTTTGATGAAATTTTTTGTGTGTGTTCAAGGGGATCTGGGAATGGTTAAGATTCGCAATTGGACCCGGTAGGTGGCGCTGCGATCAAGTTCTGGAATTTTAAAGTTGGGCGGTACGAAGTTCGCTGGGTCAACTAGTATGTATATAAAAATCAATGCCACTTTTCGTTGTAATTAAACTTCATCTAAACGGCAGAACCGATTTTGATAAAATAAATTGTGTGTGTTCAAGTAGGTTCGAAAATGGTTTAGATTTGCAATTGGACCCGGTAGATGGCACTGCGATCAAGTTCTGGGATTTGAAAGTTGGGCGGTACGAAGTTCGCTGGGTCAGCTAGTAAGATATAATTTTAAGATTTAAAATAAACTGTAATGTGACCGCATTTTATTATCAGAATAGAACACCCACACCATAAACAATTAAAGTGTTAGGTAACAGCGAATAGTTTTGTTGTTTGTGATGCACGTAATACCGAAACTAATTAGCGTAGCGTAGTCCCTTTATACAAGTATGCGCTAAACCAACCCGCCGTAATATTAATCCACAGTACTGGGAAACTTCCATATGTTGGTACTAGTCGGTAGGCAACAGGCGGGTGAGGGCTCCTAATTTATTACCCCACATAATCTACTGTGTTTATTCAAGAAACCACCACATACTATAGTCAAAACATAATAGCAATGATGTTTGATTCTGTGGGAGACCTTTACTTGGTAATATCGTAGTAACTGACATACTGACAGCAAAAACAACAATTATATTCACGTTAATGTGGCAAGTAATATAATGATGAAAGATAGAGTAAGATAATTGAAAAGAACTCGGACGCCTTAAGCGTATTCCTTTAGCTTTGCTTTTCGCTCCATACCCTTCATGTGGGGTAAGTGAAGGGCATGTGTGGAATTTCCGGAGAAACCGGTCTATCCACTAAGGAGCACCAGGAACTGCTGGACTCTGTGTGGACTCGTTCTGGAGCATGACTTCCTCACAAAAGGATTATGGTCCCACATGGCTTGCGGCAGCTGGCTTCCCGTAATACCGGCCTGGTCGGGTGTTCCAGGTCGGGCACTATTAGGCGATATAATAATTTATAATAATTTATTTCAAGTAATGTACAAGTGCACAAATGGATGACTTAAATACTAAGAAATTTTATACAGAAAATTTTCCAAATGGACACCCCATCCTAAACTAGGCAGGTGGAAACCTGTCTGTATCTTAGGAAAAAGTATCCAAATTCTTTCAAATTATAAGTATTTGAAATTTGAGTTCGTGCAAAGGGGGGTTGACACATGAATTAACAAAAATTAAACATTGAGAAAAGAAGAAAGATAAAAAATTGTGTTTGTGTGTGGTGTGTGAGTGTGGTGTGTATGTGTGGGTGGTGTGTGTGTTCGTGGGTCGTGGGTGGTGAGTGTGTGTGTGTGTGTGTGTGTGATTTATGTTGTGTGGGTGGTGTGTGTGTGTGTGTGTGTGTGTGATATATGTTGTGTGTGTGTGTGTGTGTAAATAAACAATCTATATGGCAGTGGTTAGTAGTTCTTCGGTATCACTATAGGACAAAGTTAACAGCCATGAGTGGAGTTTGCGTTTTACCTCACATTTAGTTAGAGCGTAGATGTTTACCCGCTTATGTACCCTATTATATAACCTAACACTTAATGCATTAAATTGCCGTTTTGCAAACGCGGTCCTGCAAAGCATAGTTGGACACAGGGAAAAAGCAGTACGTCGGTGAGTGACTAACTCCTTTTTGAAGGGTATCATGGAGTGTCTTCGAAGAACAGCTCGTAGAATGTATAGTCTTATGACTGATAGGACTCCGCACTCTTCGTATAACTGATATAAAAATCCGACTAAACACAATCGAGCAAAATCCATCTGCATACACGCTATAAGTTTTAAACAGGATTTATTCTTACTAGACCTCACTTAATATTATAAATGCGAAAGTAAATCTGTCTGTCTGTTTATCCTGCTTTCACATCAAAATTAGAGATTCGATTTAAAATAAATTGGATACACATATAGCATAGAACCTAAAAAAGGACATAGGCTATTTTTTACCGCGATAACTGTAAGGCACTTGGCAGAACCGCTGGCGAAAGCTAGCATTTAAGTGAAAAGTTAGTAAATCCCGGAATAGCAACAATCCAAAGTACTTGGCAAGTTAGTTACTCAATTTAATCTGTAACAACAGCCATTGCCTCTCTGTACCCGAATCTTTTATAAGGATTTCTACTTTTAAATTCGGTAAAACTTTTTAATTGGTATGACGGTTAGTATAATTGAAAAAAAATACAGGTACCTACTAGCAATATTTATTTAAAGTTAAATTTTAAAATTGAAAAGGTTATGATACCTTCTACTTTTCGACGTTTCGAAGTGGTTATACCGCACGTGGTCTAGCCTACCCGTGACCACGAGCGGTATAACCCGTTCGAAACGTCGGAAAGTAACAAGTAACAAGGTAACGTAAGCTTTTTAATTTTTTCGCGTATAAGTCCCGTTTACAGTAAAAAAAGCGGCCAAGTGCGAGTTGGACTCGCCCATGAAGGGTTCCGTATCAGCAAGTAAGATCATATAAAAGTTCTTGTAGTTCGTTGTAACTTTCATCGATGTTTTTATACTAGTGTATTGATTGGATGAAAGGTAAATTGCGTGTTACGATTTATGATGTATTAAAAAAAAACTACTCACTAGATCTCGTTCAAACCAATTTTCGTTGGTAGTTTTCGTGGTAATGTACAACATATATTTTTTTTAGTTTTATCACTCTCTTATTTTAGAAGTTAGAGGGGGGGGACACACACATTTTTCCACTTTGGAAGCGTCTCTCGCGCAAACTATTCTGTTTAGATAAAAATGATATTAGAAACCTGAACATAATTTTTTAACACCTATCCATAGATACCCCACACGTACAGGTTTGATGAAAAAAAAATTTTTGAGTTTCAGTTCCAAGTATGGGGACCCCCAAAATGTATTGTTTTTTTTTTCTATTTTTATGTAGAAATCTTAATGCGGTTCACAGAATACATCGACTGATCAAATTTCAACAGTATAGCTCTTATAGTTTCGGAAATAATTGGCTGTGACATACGGACGGACAGACAGACAGACAGACTTGACGAATCTATAAGGGTTCCATTTTTAGCCATTTGGCTACGGAACCCTAAAAACATGAGTATGTGTAAAATTCGCGAAAGGCTAAAAACAATTATAATATAAAACAATTCAGAAGTTGCAGATATATCTTGATGTTTATCTAACTTCGTAAAAATAACATTGGTATCATTAAATTAATATTACTTTATTACATATAGAACAGAAACCGCTTTTAAGTATAACGACGTAGGTAACTAATCGCTCTGCTAAGCTCGTATTGATTGAACGCCAAAATAAACACAAACATTTTATTTAAAAATGCCACTCTGCGTGTCAAAAATTTTTCAAAATCAAAATATTGTATTGAAAAAAGATGTTATTTAAACAAAACATTAATAACTTTAAAATAATTTGTACCCATCATTTGTGAAATTTAAGGAAAGTGTATACAAATTTAACATGCAGGTACTAAATCTTGTTTTAACGAAGGACTTCTGATCAGCTATATGATTGTACATACATGTAATATGTGTGTATATTATATAAAATAAATAATCACATTTTAATTTGCAGCAACAGCAGCAAACTGCATATATTAACTTTTAATAATGTTTTACTAGATTTTTTCGTAATATAGGTATTAATAATTTCAATTTCACGCCACAAAATGAGTGTCAGAAGAACAGTTAACAATTTTTTTAAAATTGTTTTGCGGATGAACTTGGACAAAATCAAGGTCATGTTCAATCATGATCATGTCGCATAACCGCGGAATGATCACGGTACAAGTTGCCATTCTCGTAGTTGTTCAAAAATATATACGTCAGGCAGACTTTGCAGTTAGGTAGAAACTACTCTGAGGACGAGTTAAACAGAGTTCAGCTAGGTTGGGCCGCGTTTCGAAGCTTCGTCGGGTCTTCTCATCATCGATCCCACAGTGTCTAGCGATAGAAAACTCTTTATTTGCACACTATATTACAGATATAAAACAGTACATAAAAGTCAGAAATGTAGTGTACTAAGAGCAGCCTTATTGCCACAAGGAACTTCTTCCAGGCACCCTCAGGATGGATCAAAATGTTTCGGTCGGAGAGACAGTAGTAGTTGACTGTGCTTTGTGTTGTTAAAAATGAAACTCTATAAACAGTGAGTCTTGGTTGTCGTAACATACGGAGCTGAAATATGAACATGCGCGGTAAGTTCTTTCTTTTAACTTTTTTTTTAAAAGACAACTCCCGCATTAGGAATATAAATTCCTGTGTTGCGGGGGACCTTACATGAAACGGACACAAAGAACACCCAGACTCAGGCCAACAAATTGTGAATCACACAAAGTGTTATCCTACGTGGGATTGCGACTTTCGACTGCCTTGTTGGTCTAGTGGTTAGCGTATGCGGCTGCTGATCAATAGGTCTCGGGTTCGATTCCCGGGTCAGACAAAATATTTGTGTGATCCACAAATATTTGTTTCGGAGTCTGGGTGTTATAATATGTATGTATTTACAAAAAAAAGTATGTTTATGTATTTATATGAGTTGGTTAGTACCCATAACACAAGCTCGGCTTACTTATGGACTAGATGATGTTGTGTGTGAGATGTCCAAAAAAAAAATATTTATTTAAACCCACGACACTTGGCGCAGTGGAAAGCGGCGTGGCGACCGCTTGAGCCACTGGCCTACCAACCGTTCAGTCTAGTTCGTAATCACTCAACGTATCATGGAGAGGGATATGCTCGTTTCTCCAAGGGATCATATTAGAACCAAGGTTATTGACATAGCCTACAGGATTAGCAAACTGAAATGGCAATGGACTAGCCGAATTAGACGAAGAACCGATGACCGTTGGGTAAACCGGTTCTTGAGTAGAGATCGGTTCTTTCTGCAAACGTAACGAAAGAAGTTTAGAAGTCAAGTAGAGTCACTACTTAGATTTTCGAAAGTCTGTATACGCTTTTCCCACCGCTGAATTTGAGAACAACATACAACAATTATTCATCTGTTACCTCATTTATAAAATACAATAAATAAATAAATAAATATTTCGGACATTTTACACACAACGTGATCTAGTCCCAAATTAAGCAGAGCTTGTATTATGGGTACTAGACAACTGATATAAATACATAAACATACTTTTTTTTTGTAAATAGATACATATTATACATAGAAAAGCAAATATTTGCAGATCACACAAACATTTGGTCCGACCCGGGAATTGAACCCGAGAGCTCTTGATCAGCAGCCGTATACGCTGACCACTAGACCAACAAGCCAGTCTACAATAAACCTACAATGACGCTCGATTAAATCACATTTGGTATCATTGACTGCTCTATTCCAATTTCAGTTTATATTCAAATTTAAAACTATCGTAACTTAGCTACTCCTTTATGTTCCTTAGATTCACAGCTTTGTTAAAGGTCGGAGTTTGGGACAGTTCTATTCAATTTCCTATTAGTGAAAGCGAATTGAATTATTCAATAGTTCGGTCCAATTGAGCACAGCAATAAAAACTGTTGTAAAAGTTTTCCGAAGATAATGCATCGAACGCTACTTTTGATCTTAAGTGGATATACTGATGGTAGTATACTGTTCAAAAATCTGAATAACAGTGGTGTTTATAAAACAAGTCTCACTAAATATAAGAATGCCGTGAAAAGTGGATTAAAATAATTTATATTGTTCCTACAGAAGAGTTCTATAAAGCTCATTTGCAACACATTTTTTTATAAACTATTCCTGACTACTTTATTAAATTTTTTTAGCAAAATGATCTAATGATTTTAAAGCTAATGGCTACTTCTTTTATTAAGTTATGTTATTAGACTTTGCTCTAGAAAATGTTACGTTTAATTTAGCTACGTTATAAGCTGTATTTCTAGTTTCCTATAACATATGTTTTTTTTTTTTTACAAAATGGACTGGAGGTCGCTCGAGTGAGATAACATGTGCCACAGTATAGGCTTAAAGACTGCGAAGATTACAAAAAACAATTACTTCAACCAAAAAAGATGTAACCACGATTTGGTGACAGGCAATTTTTTTTAAATTGTATTTTCATGAGCATGTATATAATTATGTTCAAAGTTATGAAGACAGAAGCGACTCAAACAAAACGTATTGTAGATACTTCGGAATTCCCAGTATTGCGAAACGGGAAAGCAATGTTGATGAACTGCAAGTAACATATTTACTGTAGCAAACATGTCATCGAACACGTTTATTTGCGAACTGGGAGTAGGAAAATGCTTTCCTTGAAAATGATCAGAAAATACATATATACGAGTGTAACGTTTAAAGGAAAAAAGGAGTGGAGTTTAACCACATTGGATGTTTAATTATCAGCATGTGATTATGTTCTTGGTTTGGAAATAGTGTGCAATAAAACATTTAAATGTGGTTTTGAAGACAACGATTGAAGGTTAACCTATAGAAAATAATTTTATCACTTTTGTACTGAGGATATGCAGTTTTTTTACCTCATAAAATTATGTTTATCGCGTTTCTCGCCAAAATATGTCCTGACTTAGTAGTATAATTTTTACCCAACTACCAATAAGGGTTATGTTTTGTTATATTCTTTATCATCTCAAATCTTTTAAACCGCAATACTGATTTATTTTATGCATATTTAGTACATATATATAGTATAACCCAAGTATTCTTAGACACAAAAAAGCAATAGCATGACGACTGTGACACGCTGTTGTGTGATGTCATCCTCCTAGCCATTAGTCTCAAGTTTATTTGGGGTCGGCTACTAGTTCAACCGGTTTTACCTGAATTTCAGTTTTTCCACGAGCGACTGGCATCGGACCTCTGCAACCCTAAGGGAGAACTGAAATTCGAAGATTGAACTAGTTGTCAGTATATTTGTTTGTTGTGTGATGTAATAATATATAAATACTTGCTGAATAATTAATTAAGCATAATCTGGAGATGTGTTAAAGTATATCATTGTAAATAAATATACGAATTTCATTGTTTATTACATGAACAGTATTTTTTATGAAATTTTAATATATTAAATAATTGTTTTATTAATAATTTATATTATTAATAATTCATATTTGGTTAAGTGCGCGTCAGGCCACGCATACAATAAGATTCTGTAGCCACCCATAGTGGTAAGTAGATTTATCATCATCATCACCAACATCCTGTAAAAGTCCACTGCTGGACATAGGCCTCTCCTTAGAAAGGAGGTATTGGCCTACTATACTACCAAGTAGATGTATAATCGCGTCCAATCGATAATTGTTTATTATTTCTTTATTTTTATAAGAAGTTTTCCAAGTAAGTGTATTTTACAAGTTAGCCCCTATAACTTTATATTTAACGTTTCAAAACCGGTATAGCTTTCCTTAATAGTTCAATATATAAACTACAATCATGATTTACAACTCGCAAACTGATACTTAAATTGAAAAATACTTTCAGCAACCTCACAATGTTTTTAAAAGACCTATCTAATGATACCCCACAGGATGTGTAGACGCAAGAAAAAAAACTTTACCACTTTACATGTAGGGGAGGTACCCCAAATAAAAATATATTTGGTAGTTTTATTTAATCACTTTGTGGACGTAACTATAGTACATATTCATGCAAAGTTTTATTATTCTAACCCCAACCGCTTGGGCGGTAGTTCGAGGACGGACGGACGGAACAACATGCCGAATCTATAAGGTTTCCGAGTCATGGAACCAGCCAGTCATGATTCACATACTCTTAAAAAATAAGAGAAAAATGACTCTATAAGGTTATATACTTAAATAGGTTGCTTTTCCCATCGTTGATATACATCAGTAGCTATTAAACGGGGAGGTCATTTCTTTCTTATTCTGATCACGTCTACAATCCTCCCGTACAGAGCTCGTATATTACTGAAATCTGATTTTGTTGCGATGATTTACGAAATGTACCACTTGCCCTCGCTTTGTATGTAGTTTCAAGATGGCTGCATTATGGCAAAAGACTATCCCTTTGCACATTAATAATCACTAATATTAGTTATTACTAATTAGGTGCTATTTACAGACGTCACAATTTTAGTAACATATTGTGATTTAATAAAGAGATAAACATAAAATTAATGGTAATATTTGCGACATTAATTCTTTTATTTATGTACTCGTATGTTCATGAAGAAAATAAACTATAAATCCATGTCACGATGAAAGCAGAAGTAAATCATTTTAATTTTGTTTTTACTAACTAGATGGCGTTGTACTTTTTTTTTTTAATCGCGATATTATTTCGTTACCGGGTTGAGTGAAAAAGGTACCCCGGTGTTTATATTTGTTACCTAATCTCAGATCAGCAGATCAACTGCTCTGTATAGTGCTTTTATTTGTGAACACATCACAATAAGTGCTATACGATGCTTAACAATATATTTTAGGTGTCGGGTTCTTACTGTACTCATCAGAGATTGTGACCAACCCAATGTACAAATAATTGACTGACAGACCAAATATTTATGTGATCCACAAATATTTGTTCCGGAGTCTGGGTGTTTTTCTATGTATAATGTGTATGTATTTACATAAAAAAGTATGTTTATGTATTTATATCAATTGTTTAGTATCCTTAATACAAGCTCTACTTAGTTTGGGACTAGATGACGTTGTGTGAAAGATGTCCGAAATATTGTCCGAAATAAATTTGTGCATACTATTAACACAACGTTCCAACTAGTTATCTAAACAGTCTTGTGCGTTTACAAGCAACCTAAATATTTTTTTTTTACTAAATTGAACTAAATATTAAGAATTAAGTTATACAGTAATCCTTTCTTTCTTATTGTGCTTCTCCACTAATAGAGGTTGGCCGTCAACTCTGCATACTCCATTCTGTTTTTAGCCAGACGAAACAGTTCTTCTACGCTGGCGATCCCAGTCCTTTATCTAATGTTTCTGAGCCATGATTTTTTTCACCCTCCGACGTGGCGTAACCGGATACAGTAATACAGTATAGTAGTTTATCTAGACTGGGAGAGATTAGTAAATCAGTCATACAGGTCCTCGTAGTACACTTACAAGTCTCACACGTAAATTCACTAAATTGAACTTGTAATACCTAATTTCGTATTTATGTAATACCTAAGTCCGTGTGGTGACGGATGTCCGTGTGGTGACGAATTAAGAATACAAAGTGTCACCACCCCTATTCATTCCATGGGTGTCGTAAGAGGCGACTAAAGGAACAAAATAAGCAGCTAACAGCTAACTAAAAATATCTTGATTTTATTCCAGCACTTTGTTGACTTGATAAAAACACATATCCCTGATAAGTTTCATTTTTCTAGCACCAACCGTTTGGACTGTTAGTTGAGGACGGACAGACGGACGGACCGACGGACATGACGAATCAATAAGGGTTCCGAATCATTACGGAACTCTAAAAGCTATTAGAAAAGGCTCATCTAAAATACTTATCGAAATGTGTTATCATAACAAGTAACGAGCAGAAAACTAACATACACCTGTATTACGATTGATTTATATCGCACATCGTTGACTTCACAATAAATAAATAGGTAGGTAATTCACTAACAAAAAAAATGTTAAAAAAACATGTAAGTTGATTATGTGATACAAATATCATCATCATCATCAACAGCCTTGAACAGTCCACTGCTGGACATAGGCCTCTCCTTAGAAAGGAGGTTTTGGCCTACTATACCACGCTGGCCAGACGGGTTGGTATAGGGTTGGTTTCAATCTTCGACGAGCACTTCCGACAGCTTGGTCCTAAGCTGGTGGGCACTGCCTCCGCCCTAGGGCGACTTCTGCCCAATTTGGGCGGGGCCAGTGTCCCCACTAGGCAGCTGTACACGGGGGTTGTCCGGTCAATGGCACTTTACGGTGCACCGGCGTGGGCGGCGGCTCTGTCCGCCCAGAACAGGGCGCGCCTCTGGCGCCCCCAGCGGATACTGGCGGTCAGAGCCATATGCGGATACCGCACAGTGTCCACAGAGGCGGCGTGTGCCTTGGCCGGAACACCCCCGTGGGATTTGGAGGCGGAAGTGCTCGCCGAAGTTTATCGGCGAGTGGCTGACTTCCGGGCGGAGAGGGGATTTCGCCATCCGCCCGAGGACGTGCGCGAGTGGCGCGAAGCCGCTCGCCGATAAACTTCGGCGAGCACTTCCGCCTCCAAATCCCACGGGAGTGTTCCGGCCAAGGCACACGCCGCCTCTGTGGACACGGTGCGGTATCCGCATATGGCTCTGACCGCCAGTATACTAAGATGGTCGCTCCGGCTGG
Organism: Phragmatobia fuliginosa; assembly: GCA_932526445.1. NCBI lineage: Eukaryota > Metazoa > Arthropoda > Insecta > Lepidoptera > Erebidae > Phragmatobia > Phragmatobia fuliginosa. Next base: position 3,073,001 of record OW052064.1, on the reverse strand, counting down.
AGACTCCACGCGCTGGCTTCGCCGCCGTGGAGGCTCTTCAGCCGGTCATCGAGGAGTGGGCAGGGCGGCAGCACGGGACCCTTTCCTTCCGGCTGACGCAGGTACTTTCCAGGCACGGTTGCTTCGGAAAGTACCTGCACTCGGTCGCTAGGAGGGAACCGAGTCCCGCCTGCCACCACTGCGACTGCAGTGAGGACACGGCCCAGCACACGCTGGCGGTCTGCCCCGCTTGGGCGGCGCAGCGCCGAGTCCTCACTGCAGTCATCGGAGGGGATCTCTCGCTGCCGGCCGTCATAAGATCGATGGCCGGCAGCGACAGTTGTTTTACCGCGGTCGCAACCTTCTGCGAGGACGTAATATTGCAGAAGGAGGTGGCGGAGAAGGCCCGGGAGGATGCCATCCAATCGGACCCGATCCGCCGCCGGCGCCCCGGGCGGCGGAGGCGCGCATACCTGCGTCTCATGCCGCCCTGAGAGTGGCCGCGGATGGGCGGGACGGGTTTCCCGTCCGTCCGCAGAAGAGGCCAACCGCGAGGGGGCGACGTCCGCGTGTGACCGGACGTTGCCTAATTAGAGAGTAAATTGTGAGATGGTGCCCGCAACAGTGCGGGCAGGCGCCGGTTGGAGTCCAGAAGGAAATCCCCTCCCTGGACTCCTTCCAATACAAAGGCGCAGAGAGGGTCACACCGTGTGGTTTTATTCGGTTCGAGTCCGACACACCACCCCGCCGTAGCCCCCGGGTGACGGTCCGCGGGGATTTCCACAAGTAAAAAAAAAAAACAAAAAGTGTTGGTTTCAAGTTTTCCTTCTCTTTGCATTGATGTTGTCTTGTGTAGTTTATCCTTTAGTCGCCTTTTACGACACCCGGGGGATGAATAGGGATGGTGACACTCTGTATTCTTAATCCGTCACCATACGGATACAAATATAGTCTGTATCATTAATATTAAAGTCAGTAGAGTACTCCAGGCGCTACGGTATAACATACAAACACTTGACAGTGAAAAATATCTCCCTTCGTTTGGCATCGCCGTATTCGATTAAAAATAAACTAGGACGATTCACTCATTGAAAATTACATAAGTTAGACCCTTCGTACACAAGTCTATATAATTAATTACTTTTTATTTCACATGTTTCTCATAAGCAATTGATAGCAATTAATTATTTCAATCGGGCATATCACTTTAGATGTATATCTACGCTAGGACACAGCGACATCCCAACATTGCGACGGAAGCTATTAATGGAATTGGAATTGTCGCCGGCCCCGGAGCTCCTCGTTCTCCTCAATTGATTTTCATAGACAAGAATTGTCATTCCGCTAGAGAGCCGATTCCTCGGGGTCGGCAATTGTCGTGATATGAAAAGCAGGTGGATCGACCTTACGTGACTGGAATACTAAACGCCTTGTTATCATATCATTCTAGACGCTACCAAAGGTTAAAATATATAAGTATATTTCTTTGATATTCTTTTTAAATCCATTTCATTTCAGTTTTTAATTTACTTTGCTTTCTCTTGGGAGCTACGTAAGCTTGTCTTCAATTATTAAGTTAAGAATTGTGTTCTGTGTCTATTTTAGTATTATATTTTATTCTTATGCTACGCTACAGTTTTACAGATTGAAATATTTTTTAAGTTTAGTAGAATGTAAATACTTACTAACATATTGTGCAAAAAACAATTTTACCTTTGTTGACGAAATATGCATCAAGAGAATACTTAATGCTTGTAATAAAGAGAAGAGTTGACTGCCTTGTTGGTCTAGTGGTTAGCGTATGCGGCTGCTGATCAAGAGGTCTCGGGTTCGATTTTGAACCAAATATTTATGTCATCCATTATGGTGTTTTCTATGTATAATTGTGTACCCCACACGATAGGATAGCCGCGAGAAAAAAAGCATGATGATGATTTACGTGTAGGGGAGGTACCCCAAATAAAAATATATAAAAAAAAACAATAAATTTTGGGGGTTCCCTATACTTAGAACTGAAAATCTAAATTTTTTTTTGAATCGAACCCATACGTGCGTGTATCTATGGATAGGTCTTCGAAAATGATATTGAGGTTTCTATTATCATTTTTTTCTAAACTGAATAGTTTGCAAGAGAGGCACTTCCAAAGTGGTCATATAAGAGAATGATAAAACTGAAAAAAAAATGATGTACATAACCATGCAAACTTCCACCGCAAAAATTGGTTTGAACGAGATCTAGTAAGAAGTTTTTTTTAACACGTCATAAATCGTAAACCGCAATTTACCTTTCATTCAATCAATATACTATTATTAAAACATCGATCAAAGTTACAACAAACTACAAGAACTTTTATACGATGTTACTTGCTGCTACGGAACCCTTCGTGGGCGAGTCTGACTCGCACTTGACCGCTTTTTTTTATTGTATCTAGTCTCAGTCTTATTCGCTACTTTTCTCTCAGAGAATTGCGTTTAAATCTTGTAATCCAATAAAATTAATTATAATCCCTAATTATCAGTTAAATAAATTTGGTGGAGCTATCGATTTTTATGAAAAATATATAAAATTATTATCATAAATACTACCAAAAAATTTACTAAAACAACTTTAGTTGTACGCATTAAAGTCACAATCAATATTGGTTTCTGCCGTTTCAGCACAACTATTCGGTGACACGATGACATCCCGGTGACGGTGGCGGTGGGCAAACTTAAGGCTTAGGCGTCAATAATTATCATTGGAATGTTTCGAACAATTAAAAAATAATAAGTAATTAAAATCTTTTTGTATAACCACATGTGTTAGGAGATCCATTGTATTTTGTTTATTTTGACGTGATAATTGATACGCTTTCGAAACACATGCAATGGCAATTTTGATAAATTGATATGATAATTGATAAGCACATAAATATTACGGAATGGCGTGCTTATGACTGTCTTCGATGCCGACTTGCAAGCTCCTTTAAAATAATAATAATAATATGAATGGTTTTTTGATAAAATACCAACACCATGACAATACAGGTAGGTATACTTGACTATAACTACTGTACTCAATACGATAGGTTATGATGTACTCATAAACTAGGTGTCTATGGTCACTAACGCCGAAACTACGTCGAGCCTGTGTTTTAGACGTTAGATTCTTCCCCGAATTTAAATATTTAAGACATTGTTCTCATCTAAATCTAGATCAAAACCAAAGTACATCAAAACTAAAACAAGAACATCGAAATGCGATGGCCTCACACAGTATGTTCAATAATTATTGATCGAACTTACTGATATTTCTCGATACAGTTGTATCACACACCTCAATAGTAACTTAACACAAGTTGTACATGAAACACCAAAATTAAACAAAACAAACTCATTTCCTAAAAAATGTACATCAAACACAGACACAAGGACTAACCCAATACATTGTAATTAAATGTGGGTAAGCTTATCACATTATGTTTGTGTAATAATAAAATATACCGTACCGTCAACAAATGGATAAAATTAATTTGAAGTAACCACTATCTATGCGAACTTAAGACATTTTTAGGGTTCCGTTGCCAAATGGCAAAAAACGTAACCCTTATAGATTCGTCATGTCTGTCTGTCCGTCCGTATGTCACAGCCACTTTTTTCCGAAACTTTAAGAGCTACACTCTTGAAACTTGGTCAGTAGATGTATTCTGTGAACCGCATTATACATTTTTATACAAAAATAGAAAAAAAGGCATAAATTTTGGGGGTCCCCATACTTAGAAATGAAACTCAAAACATTTTTTTTCATCAAAACCATACGTGTGTATTGTTTGTACCATCCAATACCATTGTACCATCAATGGATAGGTCTCCAAAAATGATGTTGAGGTTTCTACTATCATTTTTTTCTAAACTGAATAGTTTGCGCGAGAGACACTTCCAAAGTGGAAAAATGTGTGCCCCCCCCCCCTGTAACTTCTAAAATAAAAGAATGATAAAAGTAAAAAAAATATATGACGTAATTACCATGCAAACTTCCACTGAAAATTGGTTTGAACGAGATCTAGTAAGTAGTTTTTTTTTAATACGTTATAAATCATAAACCGCAATTTACATTTCTTTCAATGAAAACACTATTACTAAAAAAAACATCGATCAAAGTTACAACGAACTACAAGAATTTTATATGACGTTACTTGCTGCTACGGAACCCTTCATGGGCGAGTCCGATTCGCACTTGGCCGATTTTTTCATTTCATAAGCTTCAACTGCAGTGTGTTTATTTATGACGCATCTATAAGGGTTCAGAGTCATGAACTACGGAACCCTAAAAAGTAACGTACTAAGTAAGGTGATACATTCTCAGGCTCTAGATTATCTGTGTACCAAATTTCATTTAAATCGGTTCAGCAATTTGCCATGAAAACTCGAGACAGTGTTACTTGCGCATTTACAATACAAATTAGTATGGATCATTGAGCCTGACCTATTACAGACGGACAAACAACAATTTTAAGAATTATTTTATTTTAAGCAAGGTACCGTTCATGTACATTTAGTGAAAACCTGTCCTTAAAAAATTAGTAATGGACTCTTTAATTTTATTTATTTGTTTAGATTTAGAGCGTTACGTGAGAGCACGTAAAGCCGTCGGTCCCGGTTGTCATGAACATCTATGGCAATCGTTATTGGGAAGTCAGTACCCTCAAATATACTGACAACTAGTTCAATCTTCGAATTTCAGTTCTCCCTTAGGGTTGTGGATGTCCGATACCAGTCGCTCCGTGGAAAAACTGAAATTCAGGTAAAACCGGTTGAACTAGTAGCCGACCCCAAATAAACTTGGGAATAAGGCTAGGAAGATGTGAAACATTTTAAAATGGCTCATTCGAGATCTAATTAGTTAGGTAAATCTTCGATTAGGTAATCATTATAGCGATTTTGTAGAACTTTAATATTTTTTTATTAAGAAAAATTTAAAAGTGGCATTTAATTTGCTACTCATTGTTATTAAATCTTACATTGTCGAATTAGATATGTGTGTTAGTCTTTTTGCCTCTGATAAATAACTGATAGCATAACACAGCTAATGGTGCTTTTTTTGGAGTCAGGGCTGTACAGATTTTTGTAATCTATCTTTCTGTTTCAATTAAAAAATAATAATACTATTCATCATGACACACAAGTAAGAAAAATCAGCCAAGTGCATGTGAAACCACGCTCACAATAGGGTTCCGTAGTCACCAATAATGGCACGTGGATTTTAAATCATGTCCTAATAGTTAATTGTTATATTTACTTATTTATTCGTTATTTTTGTATGAAGTTTTTCAAATCAATGCATTTCATGCAAAGTTAAATAACTCGCAAACAAAATTCTTTTCCTTGATTTATTTTAGCAGTTTATCGACATAATGAAAACCCTTGTCCATGAAAAGTTTCATGGTTTGGAAGGTAAGTCGAGGACGGACTTGACGAAACTATAAGGCACGTAATTTGTCTACGACTCAGAAAGTATTAAGGCACGTCCTTTTCCTCTGAAATTGATTGTTTTTATAAAAACGACATCTCAGAAACCACCAACCAAACTAAGGACAAAGTCTATATATAGGTAGCTAACTTCCTTAACTTGACCTTACCACGTAAATAGTTTTAGATTTTTCTATTTGTCACTTAAAACGAGGAAAATTCTTTTCTGCTTTTCTAAACAAATTAAGATAAATAAAAGGGCGGGTCCACAAGATAATAAACCTTGACATGTGATAAATTGTTTATCGTCAGTGAGCAGCAATAAAAGTTCTTATAGGGGCCTCAACTTGAGGAAAGTGAATATAGTAATGAATTATTGATCTGACAATATATTGAGTTTGAGAGGGGACCGCAACACGACACTGGCGCGGCTGGCGTGGTGCAAGTTCGCCACAAAATTTACATAAGCTGACAATTTTGGATGCGAGCGACACTGCTCACACCCAGTTTTTTCGTAAAATTATTCGTAAACAACCATTTGAAGTCTTTAACCTCATCACTTTCAGACGAACTAGAAATACACTCAGTAAGTTAATATTAAGTTATGACTGTCAAAGTAAGTAATTATTTCACTTATATTTATGTTCTATAAATGTTTTATTTTAATAGAAAATCGAAGTGCGTGTCAGGTCCCGCTTAGAATAGGGTTCTGTAGTTAATCAGAATGGTAGGTGGATTTAATCGTGTCCAATAGATAATTTATTGTTATAATATAGATTGTTATGATTTCTTATTATTTCTTTATTTTTGTAGAAAATTTCCGAAGTGAGTGCATTTTACAAGTTAGATTCCCATTACTCTTCAACTAAAAATGTTATACAGGCCGCTATGGTTTTCCTTTAAATTTCAATTTATGGAGTACTTTCATGATTTTTAGGGTTCCGTAGCCAAATGGCAAAAAACGGAACCCTTATAGATTCGTCAAGTCTGTCTGTCTGTCTGTCTGTCTGTCTGTCTGTCTGTCTGTCCGTCCGTATGTCACAGCCAATTATTTCCGAAACTATAAGAGCTATACTGTTGAAATTTGGTCAGTCGATGTATTCTGTGAACCGCATTAAGATTTTTACATAAAAATAGAAAAAGAACAATACATTTCGGGGGTCCCCATACTTGGAACTGAAACTCAAAAATTTTTTTTTCATCAAACCTATACGTGTAGGGTATCTATGGATAGGTCTTCAAAAATGATATTGAGGTTTCTAATATCATTTTTTTCTAAACTGAACAGTTTGCGCGAGAGACACTTCCAAAGTGATAAAATGTTGGTCCCCCCCCCTCTAACTTCTAAAATAAGAGAGTGGTAAAACTAAAAAAAATATATGTTGTACATTACCATGCAAACTACCAACGAAAATTGGTTTGAACGAGATCTAGTGAGTAGTTTTTTTTAATACGTCATAAACCGTAACACGCAATTTACCTTTCATCCAATCAATAAAAACATCGATGAAAGTTACAACGAACTACAAGAACTTTTATATGATGTTACTTGCTGATACGGAACCCTTCATGGGCGAGTCCGACTCGCACTTGGCCGCTTTTTATTTTCAGATGTTTTGAGCCAGCCGTTCAGCTTTTACATGAGGTTAAAAATAGGCTTTAACTTAAATAACTCGCAAACTGATGCAGAAAAATAGTTTTAGCAAACTAATTATGTTTTTAAAAAGCCTATCTAATGATACTCCGATTTTGGGAGGAACATCAAATAAAATATTTTTGTTATTTTATTGTAGCGTAATCACAATACATATTCGTGCAGTTTCATTTTTCTACTTACAGTTTCACGGACGGACTTACAGGACTTACAGACCGACGGACTTAACGAATCTATAAGGGTTCCGAGTCATAAACTTCGAAACCCTCAAAAATTTTTTTTTTTTTACAGTTTTTAAAATGTCTATCGGTTTGTTCCGGCTAGTCTTAATTGACGAGACTCACTGACAGAAAGGAGTTTTTGAGACTAGCCTCACTCCGCGACGCTACAATATTTAAGGCCGCTGCATACGTGACGGCATTTAACACGGACGGGACGTGGACGTGGTTGCCTCGTTATAAACGGGAACGTGATTTAAATGCATACTCACAGTGACTGTGACTCGGATCTAGCGTGTTAGTGTTGTGAACAAGGAGAGATGTATTTTTTATTTCAAGAATTGGCTTTAATTGCTATTGACGTGCTGATGAATGAATTAATGTCAAATAACTTAATTAAAAGACATTATTGAGTTTTTATTTAGTGTTAGACATAAACGGCTCGTACTTAAACGCATTTGTCCAGTGTTAGAAGACAGAATTATATAATCCTCGACTTACCGCCCCAACTGTAGCTGCTAGAAAAATGAAACTTTGTATTTGTATTGTGATTACGTCGACAAAGTGCTACAATAAAATTATGAAAAATATTTTTATTTGGGGTACCTCCCCAAACACGTAAAGCAGGGATGAGTTTTTTCTCGCGGCTACCCCATCGTGTGAGGTATTATTAGATAGGTCTTTTAAAAACAATTAAGGGTTTCTAAAATGATTTTTTGATTTAGGTATCCGTTGGCGAGGTATTCCACTTTAAAGGGCACTTTTTTGTAAAGACAGGGCGCCCCCTCTCTCTAAAAGCTAAATGGCTGGCTCAAAATATCTGGAAAAACTTTGAAGGAAAACTATAACGGATTAGATATAGGACTAGAATAACTATAACGGATACTTAGTAAAAGTAGGCACAATAACGCCTTAAAAATCTAGATAGAAGATAACATAATAATAAATATAGGTATATGTTTTATGTTAAAATGCAATTACTATTAATCTATTTTATTAACATTTTTGTTTAAATTTTTTCTTTGGTTATCAAAGAATGGTTTATCGAAAAAATTCTAATGCTAAATCAGTTTCCTAACCAAAGGAGTCAATATTATTCTCTTCATAGTAAATGTGGTATAAAACAGAATCATCCTCATCCTCAGCTATATGCAATTGATGACTCGCTTGCTTTTCAAGTCACTTACATTATAAACAATTCCAAAAACATATTCAGTACACAAAAAAATTTTGGAATGACACAAAATTTCGATTATCCGACACCTTTTTTCTTAACATTTAAAGGAAAAACCTTGCGTGTCAAGACCAAAAACTATTAAATAAATTTCCAAAAAATAAGCTATAGTTACTAGTGTATATACGCCTATAGCGGTAAAAAATGTTTAAGCGAGCAAGCTATTTGACTAAGTAATATTATTAATGAAAAATCGAAATTACTCTTATTTCTTAATGACAGTGGCCACGTATACCTTAGTTTACCATACATTCTTAAAACACATTGAAAATGTTATCCACCTAATTGGATAATGGGTGGATAAATCAATGTGTTTGGCATTTTTGTTAACAATGCTGTATTTTTTAATTTGTATCATGCAAAACAATTACAGAAATAGTCTCAATTTTCTTTAAAGCTAAATATTTGGACCTGAAGGTAATTCCTAGAGTGTTAATTGGTTAATTGATTCACGTTGAGCGGTGAGAAGTGTAATTAAGTGAGCTTAGAATGTGAAGCGGGCTTTCGAGGTAACCGGATCAGTCTCCGAAAGGGTGGAAACCCAGTTCGAACGCGTGAGCATCGCTTCGCTCACGTTGTGCGAGGACCACCCATGCATTTCTCGGTTCGCTGACCTGGAATGTATATTTAATTGATTTTGGTATTGCGGTTGGCATGTTAACGAAGCCTGAATTTCAATAAAAAGTTTGATCTTTCAGTTAGAAGTGATCGTCAGACGTTCCTTTCATTTGAAAAGCCAATCTGTTTGATATTGCGTGTTCCAGTGAGTAATACTTGTACTTTATTTCAAGAGAATATGACTTTGGCAGAGGCAGTCAAGGAGATGATTTAATGTAAAGTGATACGATAAGAGATAATGTTACCTCTTCTCCCTACCATAGCGTTTGTTTAGGTTTGCTTTCAGACTTGTGGTGTGGTTACCCGCCTTATTATCCAGTAAACTGTCCTTATCTATACGGATAAGAATTGGTTGACAAAATTTTAATAAAAAAAAATCCTAGAATCATTAAAGAGCTCAGCAACTGCTCTTCTTGGTTACTCGGGTTTGATTCACGGCTGAGGCAAATATTTGTATATTCTGCAATTAGTTTTTCCGGATTTTAATGTCTTTTATGTACAAAATAAAGATTTACAATAAAAGTATACGTCATGTAGATGTATTAGTTGTCTTGTATGCGTAGTACAAATTTAGATTACTTTTAGACTAATCAACTTTAGAATATTTAAGTAAATAATACCTATTGCATCATTACTGCAGGGTGTCAAATAATAAAAACGTTTAGTCATTAAGTTTAGCCTTGGTTGTATTAGGATTGACTCCCGCTGGCCCTGGACAAGACGGAGGCCCTATTATTTCATGGGCCCCGTCGCGGTCCGCCCGCCGGCGCCTCCATTGTGGTCAACTCGGTCCTCGTACCGGTCCGGGCCCAGATGAGGTACCTGGGTCTGGTCCTCGACGGTAGGTGGCTCTTCGACGAGCACTTCCGACAGCTTGGTCCTAAGCTGGTGGGCACTGCCTCCGCCCTAGGGCGACTTCTGCCCAATTTGGGCGGGGCCAGTGTCCCCACTAGGCAGCTGTACACGGGGGTTGTCCGGTCGATGGCACTGTATGGTGCACCGGTGTGGGCGGCGGCTCTGTCCGCCCAGAATAGGGCGCGCCTCTGGCGCCCCCAGAGGGTATTGGCGGTCAGAGCCATACGCGGATACCGCACCGTATCTACCGAGGCGGCGTGCGCCTTGGCTGGAACACCCCCGTGGGATTTGGAGGCGGAAGTGCTCGCCGAAGTTTATCGGCGAGTGGCTGACTTCCGGGCGGAGAACGGCTTTCGCCCTCCGCCCGATGACGTGCGCGAGTGGCGCGAAGCCGCTCGCCGAGCCACCATGCAGAGATGGTCGTTCCGGCTGGAGACCCCACGCGCTGGCTTCGCCGCCGTGGAGGCTCTTCAGCCGGTCATCGCGGAGTGGGCAGGGCGGCAGCATGGGACCCTTTCCTTCCGGCTGACGCAGGTACTTTCCGGGCACGGTTGCTTCGGAAAATACCTGCACTCGGTCGCTAGGAGGGAACCGAGTCCCGCCTGCCACCACTGCGACTGCAGTGAGGACACGGCCCAGCACACGCTGGCGGTCTGCCCCGCTTGGGCGGCGCAGCGCCGGGTCCTCACTGCAGTCATCGGAGGGGATCTCTCGCTGCTGGCCGTCATAAGATCGATGGCCGGCAGCGACAGTTGTTTTACCGCGGTCGCAACCTTCTGCGAGGATGTAATCTTGCAGAAGGAGGTGGCGGAGAAGGCCCGGGAGGACGATATCCACTCGGACCCGATCCGCCGCCGGCGCCCCGGGCGGCGGAGGCGCGCATACCTGCGTCTCATGCCGCCCTGAGAGTGGCCGCGGATGGGCGGGACGGGTTTCCCGTCCGTCCGCAGTAGAGGCCAACCGCGAGGGGGCGGCGTCCGTGTGTGACCGGACGCTGCCCAATTAGAGAGTTTAGAGTTGAGATGGTGCCCGCAACAGTGCGGGCAGGCGCCGGTTGGAGTCCAGAAGGAAATCCCCTCCCTGGACTCCTTCCAATACAAAGGCGCAGAGAGGGTCACACCGTGTGGTTTTAGTCGGTTCGAGTCCGACACACCACCCCGCCGTAACCCCCGACGGGGTGACGGTCCGCGGGGATTTCCACACGTAAAAAAAAAAAAAAAAAGGATTGACTCCCGCATTCACATTTGTTGTTTTTTTGCAAATTAAGCTCACCAGTGACTCTGCTCTGCCTGATGGAATACATGAGGAGAATCTACTAGTATATACCACAATCATAATTGTGTGTACAGATAGTGCAGCATAGTGACCCGCGCTATGGCGGCTTAGTGAGATGCTTCTCATGATTGGGCCCCTGGTCTCACATTCACCAGCGAAATACGATTACACGAATGGTATCATTAGGGTTCCGTTGCCAAATGGCAAAAAACGGAACCCTTATAGATTCGTTGTCTGTCTGTCTGTCCGTCTGTCCGTCCGTCCGTATGTTACAACCACTTTTCTCCGAAAATATAAGAGCTATACTGTTGCAACTGTGAACCGCTTTAATATTTTTACACAAAAATAGAACAAGAGCAATAAATTTTGGGGGTCCCCATACTTAAAATTGAAACTCAAAAAAAAATTTTTTATGGATAGGTCTTCAAAAATGATATTGAGGTTTCTAATATCATTTTTTTCTTAACTTAATAGTTTGCGCGAGAGACACTTTCAAAGTGGTAAAATGTGTCCCCCCCTGTATCTTCTAAAATAAGAGAGTGATAAAACTAAAAAAAATATATGGTGTACATTAGCATGCAAATAATCACATTTCTTTTAATCAAAACACTATTATTAAAACATTGATGAAAGGTACAACGAACTACAAAAACTTTTATATGATGTTACGGAACCCTTTATGGGCGAGTCCTAATCGCACTTGGCCGCTTTTTTTTTAAAGGTTCGTAAAATTGTATTTCGTCTTTTCAATTTGGTTTTTATTTTTTTCTAAATTCTTCTCTTCCATTGAAATTAAATTGTTAAGTAAACATAATGTCATACATATTAGTTCAAATATACATTTTTCTGATGGTATTGAGTGTTTCTATGACCTACCACAATGTAACAAAATTATGCATAATGGACTTTAGTAAAAAATACACCCCTGTTTGTTGTTTCCGTGTTTCTTTAAAGAGTGAGTCTTAGGGAATGCCGGTATCTTCAAGGTATAAATTTGGACGTGTAAAAATATCTGCAACAGACTTACTTACAAAAATAAATAGCATATTTATGTAAGTATCAGTCATTCAAAAAACAACATTGACTTTTATAAATATTTTCAGCGATTTTGTTGTTCTTCCAAAGGCTACGAAGTCTTATTCCCAATATTATTTGGGGTCGGCTACTAGTTCAACCGGTTTTACCTGAATATCAGTTTTTCCTCGGAGCGTATGGCATTAGACCTCCGCAACCCTAAGGGAAAACTGAAATTCGAAAGTTGAACAAGTTGTCAGTAAATTTGGGACCTCCGTGCCTGACGTGCCCGGAGGTCCCTCACCCGTAGTCGGCGACGCCACTGAGGGGTCGGTGAAGAGGTGGACCGGCTTCAACAGGAATACCGTGTGATCCGGAAAACTCAGAGGCTGGCCATCTGTCACGCTAAAGAGGAGAGCCGAAAGGAGATGCTCGAGAGTCTCGAGCGTGACCCCTGGGGTCGGCCTTACCGTGCGGTGCGCCAAAAGAACTGCGCGGCGGTCCCGCCCCTCACGGAGACTCTCCAGCCCTGCTTCCTGCAGGAAGTGGTCGAGGGCCTATTCCCATAGCGGGCGGACTCGGTCGCGGCCTACAGGCCCATCGTGTTGCTGGACGAGGCAGGTAAGCTGTTCAAGAGGGTGCTCCACGCCCGCATCGTCGGAAGGTAAGGGTCCCATGCTGCCGCACGGCCCATTCTCGGCCGAAGCGCCTCCACCGTGGCGAAGCCAACACGTGGAGTCTCCAGCCGGACCGACCAGCGAACTATCGTGGCTCGGTGAGCGGCTTCGCGCCACTCGCGTACGTCCTCGGGCGGAGGTCTAACACGACCACTCTCCGCCCGGTAGTCAGCCACTCGCCGATAAATATCAGCGAGCACTTCCGCCTCCAAATCCCAAGGGGGAGTTCCGGCCAGGGCGCACGCCGACGCGGCCCACACTGGTGCACCGTAAAGTGCCATAGACCGGACAACCCCCGTGTACAGCAAACCGTGTACCGTCGGCAAAAGCCGCCCAAAGGCGGAGGCAGTGCCGATCAACTTCGGAGCAAGCTGTCAGAAGTGCTCGTCGAAGAGCCACCTACCGTCTAGGACCAGACCCAGGTACCTCATATGGGCCCGGACCGATACGAGGACCGAGTTGACCTCGATGGAGACGCCGGCGGGTGGATCACGACGGGGCCCATGGAAAAGTAGGGCTTCAATGTGCCCGACTACCAGGGAGACTCCTGTGGTGGCCGAGCGCGCCGCCTCTTCGAAGGTCGCCCCTCGGGCTGTCACAAGAGTATCGTCGACGTAGCAAATTACACCGAGCCCGGGGCCCTCGCTGGACCCAGTCGTATCCCATGTTCCACAGGAGTGGTCCGAGGATAGACCCCTGTGGAACACCGCACGACATGGCCCGACGTCTCAAAACTCCATCTCGGTCCTCGTACATGACGGTACTCTCGGTACTACAGATAGTCTGCGATGTCCGAAGATAGTAGGCGATGTCCAACGACACCGCCAAGGGGGCGGCGTCGGTGCGTGCCGGACGCCGCCTAAGAGAGGGTCGTCGTACAGAGACGGTGCCTGCATCAGGAGCGGGCAGGCGCTGGGGGAATCCAGAAGGAGATCTGACCCTGGATTTCTCCTTCTTCTAAACGGAGAAGCGCGTAGAGGGCACACTGTATGGTTTTTAGTCGGTCCTAAGAAAAACCCAAAAACACTTTTTGGCCCGACCCGATTTATTTTTCAACTTTAAATTTAACTATTAAATAAAGTCTTTAACTTCATTAATATTTTTTGTGGACGATCAAAGTATGAGGTCGCTTCACGAACACTCTTTGTAATAGGTGGGTCGCTACTCAATATTTCATAAAATGTAAAGAGAGTCACGGCCACCGGGTAGGTATTAATGGACGCTTAAATGGAGGTGAAACTTTAGCCAAGTCCCGTTACCGCGGCAATTTGTCAAACAAAAAATATGAGTGAACTTTCAGGCCAGAAACATTGTCTGACATGACTTATATAAATAACCGGTGCCCGGCGACCGACCGTTGGTTAGTTTCAGTTTTTTATGGGACTTTTTATATCCAGGACTTACTTCTTTGCAACTTTGCCGTATCTAAAATCTCTGTGAGTAAATCATTGTGAACTATTTCAATGGTAAATTTAATTAAATAAATAAAATATGTCGGTCATCTTATACACAACGCCATTTAGTCCATAAGTAAGCAGAGCTTGTATTATAGGTACTAGACAACAGATATAAATTAATAAACATACTTTTTTTGTAAATATGTTTTAATTTGAATGCATTGTCACCGTGATGTAGATACCCTGGACAGCAGATAGGCAGTTCCTTGAAGATGGAAGATCCTCAAGGAACTGCCTTTCTACGGTGTAAGGGTAAAATTGAGGGGAGAAGACCTAGAAGCTATAGCCCATTGCGCTTGGCAGATCAAATCAACACTCTAATCCACTTTCAGAACGTAATTAAAGTATTTGAAATAAAAGCTGATTAACAAAAAATAAACAATTGTAAGGAATTTAATATATTTTCGACATTATTCTTACCGAAACAGTTCTTTTGACAAACCGTCTAAAATGTCCAAGAAATAATATTCCAAAACCTAAAACTTATTACATTAAAGTAAAGTAATCGAAATGATAAGTAAAGTTGTGGGGTACATTGTGGCAAAGCATTGATATCACGGCAATGTGGCATACTGTAATCAAAGCATGAAACAGCCACTAGGGGAGAGGTTCGAAACTAGTATCTATGGCACAAACATTTAACGAATTACCCGAGGATTACTAACTTATTTCATTAAGAACTTTGCTCTGGCGAAATGTTATTTTGGATAAATCCCTCAAGTGTTATCTAGATGATTGCAGTGGGAATCTTGCTCGACATCGCGAAACCTTTATATTATTTGTCGAACTAACTTACGTGATTCAATACGTTCATTCATTGCTGCTATCTATGTAAGTGAATGTACCTTGTCAGGATTGCGATTTTAAATAAATTTAATAAATTTAATTTAATAACAAATATATGTACAAGTTTATAAAGACCAGTTGGATTATTTTAGATAACTATGGACGTAGGATCAATGCTGGCTGATCTTGGACTTGACTTGGCCTGGGCATTTCTGCAGCGTGTGCTGAGGGAGTCTCTTTCGGTCCCACAGTGGTGGCATTATGCTGTAGCTTCCCATCCTATTCGATTCAGATAGTGTCTAGCAATAGCAAATAGCTGTTAATATTTGATTTACGAAATATTTATGTTAATATTACGATGCCGATGTTTTATATAACCATCTCGAGGCACCGCGAATTTTAGATCGGATAATTAGTAAAATAATATCTAATTCAAGAAACGAGTACAAAATCCATATTTGTGTAAATAGTTGTAGGTTGATGTGTTTCTTGTAAATTTATGCGTTCATTAAAAATATGCTTAGCGGTAAAATACTATAATTCCACACTTAAGTTATTAAAACGAAGAATTTGATTTGTCGAGCATATCATTTAACTTTATTGAATAATAAAATGCGCGATAGTCAAAGTTTATTAGACTTTGATTACGCTGCTTAAGATATGACCTTTGTAATTTTTTCGAGCAAATTTTCCTCAAAATATTTCTTGTAGGTGCTAAAGTCTGTTTATTATACCCATGGGAGGTGGCTTGTGTTGGCGGAATCCCATGCTAAGTATAATAATGTGCAAGAATAATTAACATGACAACACGTATTATCTAAAGAGGAAAAGAGATAAATGGGTTCTAATTATGAATGCGAAACTAAATTATAAACAACATATTTTCTGCCTTAGAAGTAAATAAAATAGGGATAATAAGCATTGATTGCCCCATTAAGTATTTGAAAATAGAGTGCATACAATTTATAATTATATACATTAAATATCCTGCAACTGTATTCTAAATTAAGTTTTTCGTACATTTGAAACACTGCTTGATACTGGTAATGTATCATTATTTGCTAATTTAGTCACTCTAATTAATCAATCAATCAATCAAAGATGTGATATACATATGTGTCATACTAGGAATAAAGATAAATTTATTTACCCACGTTTTAGACTCTCAAAAGTGCACACATCTTTTATGAGGTACTGTATTAAATTTTATAATAAAATACCTCAAAACATACTAGATTTAACTGAGAAACCATTTAAAAATGTCGTAAAACGTACACTATGTAAGCAAGCTTATTACAAATTAGAGAATGACATTGCCTACAAGAATGCTTGGCTTAATGCTGGTCCTGCTCCACAGCCACATGATTAATTCTCAAATTATTTAGAAGTTAGTTTGTATTTCTGACATATGTTAATTTTATCTTAATAATGATTGACATTCTTATATTTTTCTTATTTTTTTGACATTGAATAACCATATTTCTGACATGTATTATTGATAATTTAATTGTATCTTGTTGTTTGACATTTCTATTTTTTTTAGTAATAAAGTACATTCGAAGGTATTTTTACAAAGTTTATAATTATATTATAAATCGTCTATTTAGCCACTGATGGCATGTGAAAATGTTGGAGTGCATATGGAAAAGTGCATGAGTGAAAAATTGCAAAAGTCAATCTAAACCTATTATTAAGCCATTCAAAGTATCTTTGTGTTGCAAAAGAGAGCTATTCGCGCAATTTATAATCTCAGTTATAGGCAGTCACTGAGGGATAAGTTTAAAGAAATTGGTATTATGACAGTCGCATCTCAATATGTATATGAAAATCTAGTGTATGTTAAGAAAAATATACATTCATTCACAAAGTTTAGCGACATTCATAATATAAACACTAGAAATAAAGATAAACTCGTGTTGCCAACGACTAGACTACAAAAAGTAAGCAAGTCTTTTCGATGTCAGGGTGTGAGATTCTACAATAAGATTCCAAGCAAATTTCATGAATTAAGTATTAACAAATTTAAGTCCTTGGTTAAACAGAAACTGTGTGATAAAGCTTACTACACAGTTACTGATTTTTAGGGTTCCGTAGCCAAATGGCAAAAAACGGAACCCTTATAGATTCGTCAAGTCTGTCTGTCTGTCTGTCTGTCTGTCTGTCCGTCCGTATGTCACAGCCAATTATTTCCGAAACTATAAAAGCTATACTGATGAAATTTTGGTCAGTCGATGTATTCTGTGAACCGCATTAAGATTTTTACATAAGAATAGAAAAAAAAACAATATATTTTGGGGGTCCCCATACTTGGAACTGAAACGCAAAAAATTTTTTTTCATCAAACCTATACGTGTGGGGTATCTGTGGATAGGTGTTCAAAAATGATGTTGAGGTTTCTGAAATCATTTTTTTCTAAACTGAATAGTTTGCGCGAGAGACACTTCCAAAGTGGAAAAATGTGTGTCCCCCCCCCTCTAACTTCTAAAATAAGAGAGTGATAAAACTAAAAAAAATATATGTTGTACATTACCATGCAAACTACCAACGAAAATTGGTTTGAACGAGATCTAGTGAGTAGTTTTTTTTTAATACGTCATAAATCGTAACACGCAATTTACCTTTCATCCAATCAATATACACTAGTATAAAAACATTGATGAAAGTTACAACGAACTACAAGAACTTTTATATGATGTTACTTGCTGATACGGAACCCTACATGGGCGAGTCCGACTCGCACTTGGCCAATTTTTTTAAATGATAAATTTGCTTAGGAGTGATGCTGCTCGCTCCCACAAGTGAGGAACATTTAAATTTTGTTCTAATTTGTATTTCATTTATTCTAATTTGTTTAGTTTTTCGTTGAAATTGAATTGTATAGTATTTTTTATTTATTTTTTGTTTTTTTTGTGTAAGTTTGTAAATGTGAGTATAGTGTAGTGTAAGTGTCCTGCTGGCGGCAGTTTCGTGTTCCGGGTTGTGGATCCTGACTACATCGGTTAGGCTACACGATGGCTGGGGCCCGTGTGCCGTCTGTATGGACAGGTCGACTCAAAACTATGGTTCTTTCTTCAAAAGGCCAACCCAGACCCTATACTGCACTCACATAGTTCTCTTTAATATTGTACACGGACTTAAAAAAAAAAAGAAAAAAAGACACCTCTGTGGTTTGTTTCGGCGTTTCTTCCCAGAGTGAGTCGTAGGAAATGCTGGCGCCTTCTAGCTATAAGTCCGACTTGTAAAAATGTCTGAAAAGATTTACTTACAGAAATAAATATCATCATCATTTATCATTTATCATTATGTCAATTGACTAATACAAATTCATTTAGAATTCAGGAATTCTCTAAGAGAATAACACGATTTTTCCAAGAGGCATGTTTTGAGACGGTTCTTAAAACGAGACAACGGTAATTCCTTGAAGCATTCAGGAACCTTATTATCCATTAATATACACTTTGAATAACAATTATTTTTGTTCAAAGCCTTATTTGGAGTACATTTCAAGACTAGTCTATTTGGGTTTCTAGTGTTTATTGGATACTTATCTTTTGCTTCGGTTAAGATACTTATCTTTTGCTTTGGTGAAGATGTTTGTAAATGTTTTTATAAAAATTGGTATCTTCAAAATATTTATACAATAAAAAGTTAGTAGGCAAGTTTTTGAAATGGCGTTCGTAAGTTAGCTCTGGTGCGATTCCGACTATGGCTCGTACACATCGTTTCTGTGTGATGAAGCATCTGTTTGCTTCCGAGGAATCTCCCCAAAATATCAACCCGTGTCTCAACAGAGCTTATGTAGGCATGATATGCTAGAATAGTGGTCTCTTGTGTTGAGATTACTAAAAAAAAAGAAATCTATTCATTTTGCTACATGCAGCATCAATATATATTTTCTAGTTATGAGACATAATTATGATGTTCTTTAATTGTTGTAATATATTGTAAACTCAAATTTGGAGAACTATTTTAAGACACCGCAAAGCATTGTGCCTTCGGCATCAGCGACACCGTGCGACACGGTGTTCAAAAAGAGGACTCGCCCCGCCACTCTGGAACAGACGTAAAAGGATCGCGAACACTACTTACTCATTAAAATATTTTTGTAAAAGTTTTAATTAAAACCAAGTTGTCTACTAAACAAGTCTCAAGTGATTATAAATAGAAACAACAAGTTTTTCGTTCATCTCTATACCAGAGCACTTAAAAGTGTCTTTACAAGTATAACCTGACAAACTCAGTGGTTGAACTTTAGCAGAATTGTATTCATATTTATTCAAATCCATACCCCATCTCGAGATTTAGTTCTACAATACGTAGTGGCTTGAACATATCCACTGGTTTTTGCATTCGCTTTACAACCTTTTTTGATATACGTTTCCGAAAAATGAGTTTCGTTGGCAGTTTGTTAGAGGTGTTTATTAAGTGGTGTAAGCTACTTCTATTAAAACTCTCCATTCTGATGGAGAATGATTTTAGATTAACTTCGAGTAAAGCGAAAGGAATGCCGACTCATAATATAAATCTGAATATAAAGAGTTTTCGTTTACATTTGCATTGTCGGTTACATGGCTTAAAAGCGAGGCAATATTGCTGGTATCGTGAGCACTTTTTGCACCGGTAACGATACAGTGCAGGTTTACGTAAATGACGTAAATGATTTAATTTATAAATGAAATGTGTAGATAATAAAAAGAATAGTAAGAAACATCTGGTGTTGTTATTTTTCCAAGATTTACCTAATATACACGAAAATTCAAATGTACCACTATTTTTAGTACCTTAAGCAAACTTGAAAGTCATCGAACCAATTCGTCGCAAATAGAAGTCATCAATCGAACAGGCTTTAGATCAAAGACAAGGGACAAAGGGACATCGCGGAACAAGGGCTGATATGCGGAAGAATTATTACCAAAGCGAACGTCTCTAATGTTTGAGTAGAACGTATTTATTTGTGAGTCTATTTTATGGAATTTAGAACTTACAAAAAGATAAAATGATCATGAAAAAATTGTTGGTAAGGTAAGAGTGATATTCAGAATCATTGATTGATTAGTTAACTGCATAACTCCTGCAGCTACGTCCTCGTGGATGTTGGTTATCGTGATAAAAATAATAATAATGTTTTTAATGCCACAAAAACGAAAAATTACAAAGCCTTTATGACCACACACACACACACACACACACAGCATATACAGCAGTATCATAGACGTATTTTAATCACTTTTAAACACTTTTTATTTTATATTTAATGTTATACTTGTAATTTTTCTGTTTTATCAATATATCGTCTCAAAAGCATTGTACAACTCAGCTTTATTTGAATTTGCATTATTGTGACAGCAAGAGGGAGCCATGGCACTCCTAACACAAGTTTAAACTTAGCTTGAGTGCCAGAGGTCAAAACTGAGATAATCTTTACAATTTATAACGAATTATAATAACAAATTATGAACAGCATATAAGAAAGCGTATAAAGCTTAAACATTGTAATGTTTGAAAATAAAGATTATTATTATTGTTTATTATTTATATAATTTCATTCCATAATTACAGTGAATTCCTGCCAAAGCTATGCCATGCCAAACCTCCCTTGTGCTAGGAACTTCTGCCCCACCCCTGTCCAATGTAACATTATTTATTAGTATAAATTATGAATATAAAAAATAAGAAAAAAAGCAAAAACGGATTTGAAAACACAGTGATTAAAATGTGTGTGGTCTTGTGTTGTGTACGTGTGTGTGTGTGTGTAGCGTTTGTATGGGTGTGTGTTGTGTTTTAGTGAACATATACTTATGCCTAACCTAATTAGTGAGAAGTCCCTTAGTTTGGTCATAGTTGTGTGACTTTTTTTTTATATACTGCAGTAATCGAGTTTTTTAGTGTTATGTATTTGTAAACTATAATTACATTACTCAATTTAATGATAAGAATAATATATCGCAAACTAGACAGTGTCTGCAGTGTTAACCTAATATTATAAATTGGAAAGAAGCTCGATTGCTAAATCGCTACATTGATTTCAATAAAATTTATCCTTTAGATACTTCGATTTTTGTGGAAGGCTACTATTACCACGATAGTTAGTCAAGCAGCAAAGAAAAGCTAGTTAGTCAGATACAAAACGAATAATTGCACTCATGGCTTAATTATTTGTGATAAGAAGGCAACAAACACGCCATGAGTCATCTCTGGCTTAGCAGTCTTCATCAGAAATATTATACAGAAAATTATGAAGACACCTTTTTTTTATAGAGTAGAAGATGTTAGCGAGAGGTATCAACTCTTTAGCTATAAAAGGACTTAGTGATTCACGTGCGAATTTGGATGATGGGCGACGAGATACATAATTTTTACTGAACTGTATAAAATTCAGAAATTCAATTTTAATCATCATCAAATCCCCAGAGTTTATCAGTTCACTACTGGAAATATGCATCTAGTTAGGAAGAAAGTTTTGACCTTTACTATGCTACTTTGACCAGATGGGTGGGTATGGACTTCTCCTCCTCCTTAAAAGAGAAGCGCAGAAATCGCATACCGTATGGTTTTTAGTCGGTCCGAGTCCGACACACCGCCCCGCCGAAGAAAACCCCGGCGGGGTGACGGTCTACGACGATTTTTCACACGAAAAAAAAAAGGAGTGGTGATTAGGCAATAAGTGGAATGTGTAGAAACCAATTGCATAGTATTTAATATAAGGTAAATTAAAATCCGCAAAGAGAAACCATTAAATAACATTTGAATTTAAGTTGTATTAAAAGTTTTCCTGAGAAGCGTTCGTAGCACAATGTAGCCGTTGGAAAAATTCTAATTACTTTAGAGAGTTTCAATTACAAAGAGTTACGCTCACTTGTCGGCCTTCTGGTTTGACATACTAACATATTTTTGCATTAAACATCAGCATTTATTTTATTATAAACTCAGACCTTAAATTGTCGCGAAAAATTTTAATCTGATTCAGCCACATACTTCATTTGAAGTTAGTGAGGCTGATATGATAAGAACTGATGTAAATATTTTAGATTTATGAAATATAATGCAAATAAAATGTTGTCCTTTGTCACTTTTTAGGGTATTCAGTACATCGATGTTCACTTCTGACCGAAGGTTTCTATGGTAATCAACTTTTAATATTAATGCATATAAAATATTAAAACTCAGTAACATAATATATATAATAATATCTAAGTTACAGCTTATTTAATCTTAAATTGTTGATGGTTATGTAAGTAGAGGTTAATTAGTCATAAGATACTGTATGTTTTCCAATTAAAAAAAGAAAAAAAAACTTATTTATAGCTGAGATAGATTTCTGCAGTATTGAATTGTAAGAAAATAAATATAGATTTCCTCTGTTTAAACCATAGACAAGTTTGATTACATTTGCTTGCGTAATATTAAATGTAACCAACAATTAACAGGTAGTACAGCCACGCTGATTTCATTTATATGTGGTGAATGATTAATGTGAAAACAGAGTGTCACCATCTCTATTCATCCCGTGGATGTTGTAAAAGGCGACCAAGGGACAAACTACGCAAGACAACATACAGCATGGTAGACCGGTTACCCGGGAGTCCCACACACGCCCTTCGTTTACCCCATGAAGGGTATGGTGCGAAAAGCATGATATCCCCCCCACTCTCGGACTCTACTAGTCTACTCATGCTTTTCATGGTTCAGAGTAGGTTCATATAACTATAAATCAAGAAATAGAGGGTAAGCTCTGGATCTTCTGAACTCATTAAAAAAAAACAATCATTAGATAGCCACATCATTTGTAAGTGTGTGTTAAAAGCTAGTTATTAGATAAAGTTGATGTCTTTTCCTTCCGTGAATAAAAAGTTGAACAAATAAAACCTTAAATAACTTAAACTTGAATGTAAATAGAGACTAGTTAAATATGTAAGCAAAGCTGATATATTAGGTGTGAACGTATGTGAAACGTGACCACTACCAACTTCTTGCGGTATGCGGCACAGGTGCTAAAATATAACATCTCAGATCGATGCAATGTAACGAATAATGAAGTGGAGTGAACTCCAGTAACGCCCTCGGCTCTGAACTGTTGGCAATTTCGAACAGCCGGTGCCGCTTGTTGCCGTCGTTTTTCTTGCCGGTTTGTTCAATAAATGTACGCCCCGAGTGCCTTTTTGACGATATTTAGCTTCATTTTATAATCACAATTGGTTATTAATAACGCTGGAACTGAGTGTTTTCGAATTTAACTATAACATTGAAATTTTAATTATTTATGTTTATTTACCTTTATTCTATAGGTATTTTATGCCAAATTTACTAAGTTATTTTAAAATTACTTTGACATTCAGAATGAAAGTTGTTTTCTGTTAAAGAATTTATACTGTTTGTTTTGTGATCTGAGTACTAAATATAGATTTGAACCTTTTACCAATTAGAACATGAGAATTTAATTCTGCAATTAAACTCTAATGTTCTAATTGGTGAAAGGTTCAATTTTAAGTTTAGTACTTAGATAAAAACTGCATTAATAAACACAAATTAGTAAACTCGCTTTGGACTGAAATCTCTTTGAAGAATGTCAACAACATTTTAATATGTATTTTAGTTGTCTTTGAATTGAGATTTTATTTTAATGCTTAAATTAAAAATAAATTGTTAACTAAAAGAGAAAACTAAACCCACACAATGACAGAGATTATAGTTAGGAATGAAATGAAATGATTTAGTTCACATTAAATAGAATACAAAAGTGTTTTTACACTATTTATATTATAGCTCGTCTATTTAGCCATAGATGGCATGTGAAAATTAGGTATTAAAAGTGCTAGAAAATTATAGTTTTTTTTGGAATCCAATTTTTTAGACATTAAAGGACTTTAAAATATTGAAGACTAGACACTGACAGAAATAGATGTTATGATTCGATTGGTTAGTGTTAGGTTGGTGGATGTGATGGCCATCAAAAGAAGAAGAAGAACACAATATAATTTAGAAAACTTGTTTGTTTCAATAGTCTAGCGTTGGATAAGATGAGAATTGAACTTGTATAAGCTCCGAGTACAGAGTAATAACGCACAATTATGCAAGTTCCCCGTCGATATGTGATATGACAAAGGAGACATGCAACATTAAGCAAATTGTTACATTGCGGTAATTATGACATCAGGTACCTGAACATAAGTACTTAGTTGAGTATATAAGTTAAAAAATACAGTTCTAATAAATTGAAAGATCGAGTTTTTGGGCGAAAATCCCTTCCGATATCCGGTTCCCCGGGGCCGCCATTGTCAAGATTATGTGGTGTTCTCACTAAAAATAATACGACGGCTGACCTCTGGCGTCTTAGTCTGAGAGGATTTCAAATTACGCGCTTCATACGATTTCAGTTTTTTTCCAAAATGACGCCATGGTTCATCAGGCTGTGCCGGGGCTTAATACCCTCCTCACACCACATAAGCCCGGCCTATCTCCTATCTTATCCGCTGATATGACAGCAACGATCGTGGGGACAGTTCTTGTCTAATTTGGTCAACCAGGTTTAGGCGTTCAGGCGCCAACGTGGGATATAACCTCATATAAAGGCCGCAGTCCGATTTGGCTTCGCAGAGGATATAACTACGCAAAACAATATCAATGTGAAGAGAAGGAAAATTTAAAACCATATATAAACCCGTCTGGCCAGCGTGGTATAGGAGGCCAAAACCTCCTTTCTAAGGAGAGGCCTATGTCCAGCAGTAGACTGTTGAAGGCTGTTGATGATGATGATGATGGAATACATTAAATAGGTTGTATTTTTAAGATATTTAGGTGTGAAATGAAGTGAAATGCCAACAACAACAATACTACAAATAGCTTCTGATGAATTACTTTAAAAATATAAGAATGAATGTGGACGCTTTATGTGTATGCCAAAAAGTTGACTATTGCCCGTTTTCACCAACTATACATAAATCATCTCCTAACTAGGAACCACCGAATGTAGACAGCCCTTAATTTTAATAGATATCTGAGGACTAATGTATGCGTACCCTAAAAAATTGTGAAAATAATGGTAATACTAAGGGTACCTACCTCTCTGTCTCAGTGGCCCCTTTAAAATTTATGAGACGTTCAAGAGGTTTCGGGTTCGATTCCCGGGTCGGACCAAAAATTTGTATGATCTGGAAACATTTGTTTTGGAGTTTGGATGTTTTCTATGAATGATATGTTTCATAAAAAAGTATGTTAATTTTTTTATATCATTTGTATAGTACCTTTATTACAAGCTTGCTTTATTAGGACTAGATGATGTTGTGAGTCAGATGGCCGAAATATTAAAAAAAAAAGATGGATATAGGGAACACATCTATATTCGTAG
Source organism: Phragmatobia fuliginosa (assembly GCA_932526445.1). NCBI lineage: Eukaryota > Metazoa > Arthropoda > Insecta > Lepidoptera > Erebidae > Phragmatobia > Phragmatobia fuliginosa. Next base: position 3,047,441 of record OW052064.1, on the reverse strand, counting down.
CATTGGTTGAAAGCAAGCTGTACAAGTACTTTAACAAAGCCGTTCCGTGCCCCAAGCGAATTAAAATCCCAACAATACCCTCGGGCAGGTGTTTTACGTGTGTTGTGTTTTATACCTATTATCCTGAACATCCGTCCGTACCTACTTTCAAACCGTTTCATCTTAGCCCAAACGGGTCAGCGTAATTTATTACCTATTGTGCGGATATTTCATTTATCACGGTGAATTCAATTTACAGAACAATTAATCATTCCACAATACTTACTTGCCGACAGCGGACTGGTCGGGCGTTGGAGACGACGCACTGCGAAAAAAGTTTTCATGCTCAAAGTATACAAAAATATCGCTTTCACGTGGGTTCTACTACATTACCTCACATGTTTACCGAAGTTTACTGACTTTTATTTAGAAAACTCTTTGTTTCGCAATAAAACAGAATGAACTTTATGCACTTACCACTTGATGGTAAAGAGAAAGTAAAGAGAACAAGGGTTTAATATTGTCTATTAAGGAGCCAGCAAGAACTCTTGATTAAAAGCGAGATGAGGACTGCTGTAACAAATTGTATTACCAGAAACGTACCTTTAAAAAATGTAGGGTGGAAAATTACAAGCCTTGAAAATTTATATTTGAAAAGGAAAAAAACTCAAAGCCCCAGTGGAGACTTTAAGAAGAATTATATTAAAACCATAATTAGAATTGGTTCCCGTTGTATAACTAGAAGGCGTGGTTACTTGAGCACCGCAAACGGTTGTAACCTTTCATTCAGTGCCTATTTATTAGTGAGTAGAGTATGTTCATGCATGTGTTATTTCGGTACACGTGTTCATTTTCCGGTCATTAGCATTCAGTTCGCTTCTGCTGAATTGAATTAGTTGTCGCCGTCTATTCGTGAAGCTTACGTACGCGTCGGGACGCTAGCTACGAGAGACATCGCTTTACATGACACGTCCGCCGTGATTACGATTCCGTCACCAATTAACCTCGTATCCTTCTTTCTGAGTGACTTGCATTTATTTTAACCGAGAATTTTAATTAATGTGATGAAACTGTAGAATATTTATTTCGGTTAAACAAGTTAATGTTAATCCGAAATACTGTTAAGCAGCCGAAATGGAATCATATTTTTTGCGAATGATGCGATACAATACTAATTTCGATAAATTTATTTATTTTCACAAAATAAGTATTGTATTTATCATCAGACCTCAGTTTTTTTGCATTTAATTTCTGAATGTTTCGCTATTGTTTTGTTTTATCATAACAAGAATAATTTATTAAAAATTATATTATTTAGAGTTATTTGGATTATTCAAATCATCCTAAAAAAATCTCGTAAGCGAAACAAAACCAAAAAATATGGTTGTCGTTTTAGCGCGTTCTAATAAAGTTTATTTTTAAAAATATTTATTTTTCTTTTAATTAATTTTCACTTTTTAGTTATTTTTGAATTGTTGAAGCTCTCTCAGTATAGTATTAATGCATGAGAAAATATAAAGAAACCCTAAAAAGAGTGGAATGCCTTTAGACAATTATATTTTATATCATTGCCTTTCAATCAATTTGTTTTGCATAAACAGTTATGCCATCGCATTGTTATCGTTCAGAAAATATGTGAAATTCTTTTCCATAGCCGAGAATTCTTTATTAAAAAATATTAATATATTTTAAAAATGAAATTAACTAAATATTAAACAACTAAATATTAAATACTAAATATTTCATATGTAAACCAAGCTCAAAATGAGAAAACCCATTGTCATTATCATCATTATCAGCACATCGCAGTATACAATATAGTATACAGTGGACTGCTAGGTATAGGCCTCTCCCATTGCACACCACTTTGATCGATTTTGGGCTTCTCGCATCTAGCTCCTGTCAGCCATCCTAGCCTGTGGGCGTCATCACTCCACCTAGCCTGTGGGCGTCCCTACATTACGTTTCGCGGCCTCCACTCCAGAACTCTTCTACCTCAACAATCATCAGTATTGCGGCTAATATGACTAACTGAGTCGAATTAAACGTCATCACTGTACACTACATGTCAAAGCGGGAAGCCGTCCTGTGTCAACTTTAGTGACACTTATTGACTTTACTTTCGAAAACATTATTTGGCTCGGGTAGTATAAATAAATTTATTTTATGAATTGTATCTTGTATGTAAATTAGTGACATGCCTATCTTATCAACTAAGAAATTAAGTAATTAAGTAATTAAGAACCATTTCATTAGTTTTCAAACAAAATAGAGTGATAAAATGTTCAACTTATAACACCACTTTTTATGTATGTCGGGAGCTAAAAGTACAACCATTAATTTGGTTCTTAAAAAAGTACTATTCTGCACATAAGTAATCGATTCATAAGAACTTTATATAGCTTGTGTAAATTTAACTTTAAAAGACCGATTTGTATGAAATTTTGTGTTCATATCGGGTAGGTCGTAGAATCGGCTAACATCTATTTTTCATACCCCTAGGACGCGAGCGGAGCCGCGGGCATCAGCAATTATATGAATATAATCGAAGTACGTAGCCACCTAATAAATTTATTTAAAGGAAGTACGAGATACATAATCAGATTCAAATATCAAAGGAAAGAAGCGATAGATCTTTTTACTACTGTGAAATGTCGCTTGACACCGGCCGTCGCAAGCACTTCAATTATTCAGATAATATTGGTCGAATTATACGACATGATTCGTGTCGCTGCTGAAATTGGATGTCAGTAGATTTTGTAAGACTCCAATATTTTATAAAGTATTTGTGATTTATGATTATAATAAAAACAATAATAATTCTGTGTGAAGAGATTACGGTTTTTTCCTCCAGTGACTTGCAGTGTTCTGTTACTTTTGCAACTCTTCTTCATCTTTTGCTTTTTTGCTCTTTTTCTATTGTTTTTAGGTGGAGGGTTTTTATCGGATACACGGGGATCAGCGAGATTAGAATCTTTCGTCGGTTTATTCGTTTTGTTTTTAGTTTTGTCCTCAGTTGTGTTCTCCCGGTTTTTAGTTTGCAGTTTTTGTTTCTAGAGATTTGAGAAGAATTTGATATGGAATGAGTGATGAACTCAAGTTTGTTTTGATTATGCTGTTTGAGGCCATTAAGCTGTCACTCATCACTCAAATTTCCACAGGATTTGTACCCCACAGAAGACTTCATAAAGAATTTTCTGCAGTTTCTCTCCTGCAGAAAATCCTTTATGAAGTCTTCTGTGGGGTACAAATCCTGTGGGATTTTTTTTTCTATGCCGAATCATTTTTGGCGAATTATGTTGACTCATATTAAATATCTTTCGTTCTTAATTCTTCTACATTCCTTTCGTGTTTTGCTAAAACCAATTTACGTCCTTTCGACATACCTACCTACTTTGGGACTGGAAAATTATTTTGTGTTTTATATTATATTACTAGCTGTGCCCGCGACTTCGTTCGCGTGGTTGTCGAGAGCAAAACAACGTCGTTTAGATAAGAGTATATCACCTTTTTGATGATTTAGATAAGAGTCCTGACTTTGGTATAGTTGATTACGTTAATGCTTCTCTATATACTATGTTAGCGGTGGAATTACCCGGAGCATATACAAAAAGGTTGTTTGGGTTGCTAACACGTGATAGAGAAACATAGAGTTGGCCGTGTGAAAAACAATCAAAAGTAAGGTCTACACCCGCAACGGATAACGTCTGGCCTTGGGCTTTATTAATAGTCATAGCGTAACAGAGGCTTACAGGAAATTGCACACGTTTGAAAGTAAACGGAAAATTATTGGGGATAATGGGTATCCTGGGAATGAAAACAACATCACCGGAGCCGCAACCTGTTAAGATTTCGGCTTCGATGACATTTCGTTGGAGATTTGTTACTCTCAACCGAGTTCCATTGCATAGTTTTGGTGGGCTTAAATTTCTGAGTAGAATGATTGGTACTCCGACTTTTAAATAAATTTTGTGTGCTGGAAGACCTGGTGTATTTAGAGAGTCTAAAAACTCTACTGGATAGTGGGTGGCATCTCCTTCTTCTAAAACCGTGTTAATAGATAAATATTCCCTACTTTCTCCAGAAACATGTACCAATATTTGAGAATTTATTGCTGCTGCTTGGTCGTTGCGAGGTGCCAAAATAGCTCGTTGGCATAGCCAAGCAGCGTCATGGTTCGAGATCTCTGATGGATCTCCGTATACAGAGGAAATGAGTTCCTGCTGTGAGGCAACAGAAGAACACAGGCTTTCGACTAAAGTTACTTTACCTCCTTCTTGAGTCGGGTATGTGCCGTTACCAATTTGAAGTAGTAAATTTGAGAAAACCTGCGCGTTTGCGTCACCTCCCAAATATGCTCGCATATTAAAGCTCAAATTAGTTAATATGACACTACGCCATAAAATAGAGCTCTTTAAACAGGCACCTATTTCATCGGCCCTCGTTCCTCTGGGTATTATAGGGAGTGTCTGCCTGAAGTCTCCACAGAATAGCACCGTTAAGCCTCCCATCGGTCGGTCATTTTGTCTTATATCTCGCAACGTTCTATCTACAGCTTCCACAGCTTTACGATTTGCCATCGTACACTCGTCCCAAACGATAAGGGCGCAATCGCGTAAAACCCTTGCTTTATCACTATTGCGAGACACGTTGCAAACAGGGTTTTCTGTGCGGTCCAAGTCGATTGGTATTTTAAATGTTGTATGTGCAGTTTTTCCTCCTGGTAATAAAGTGGCAGCTATTCCTGAGGAAGCGACGGCAAGGGCAATTTTGTTTTGGCTCCTTATTTGAGCCAAGATAACTTTAGTGAGGAAAGTTTTACCTGTTCCACCAGGTGCATCTAAAAACAGCATTTCTCCTAATGAATGTTCTACACTACAGCATACTCTATCAAAGATTTGACGTTGTTCTGACGTCAAATTTGAACAGCCATTTCGCAATATTTCTGCTAACTCTTCGGGGTTGTAATTTATTTCAGATGTATACTCCCTATTAATTCGTTCCCCACCAACTGTCGGTGTCGGCAAGCCGTATTGACTGAGGGGGTTCCCTCCTATACTTGTAACTATATCTTGTATAGCCAGCAAAGCCCTATTATGGCAGCTTTCACGTACTTGGTCAGAAGTTTCACTATTTATATTTTGCTGTCTCAAAAAATCTTCGGCAAACGCGTCTTTATATTTTTGCCACAACTGCCCAGCGTCCGATAGGCCACAAAATGTCAACAAAATGGCAAATAAATGGCGCAAACGATGTGGACTATCACTGACGCATGCTTCGGCTAAAGCATCATCCCAATGCTGATCGCCATCTAATAAATGCCGTGCGCGGCAAGCAGCTTGAAATGTGGGATATTCTATATCGTCCACTTTGCGGAGCTCAGCAAAAGAAGTAGGTCCTCGCACTGTGTGAAGAAGAAGGCGTAAATAATAACACTCTGCATTATTTGGGTGCACCGTGTATACTCTTCCAATCACGTGTTCTTTAAAAATGCCGGACTCGCCTTCTACAGCAGTTCCACGTCTCCTGCGATTAAAAACACCTTGCTGCTTGTTATAAGTATAATAATGTGGCACTTCATTGTACAACAGAGACTTAGCGAAATTGTCTCTTTCGCAAAGGCGAAAGAATGCGAGCAAGGTGGTTTGTCTTGGGTTGTTCATTCTTTCTGCCACATTTTCTGGCTGAAAGTAAACTCGCTGCCCGCCTTCCAGGTGCACGTCAAGATGGATGACTGGCGGATACCTTTCATGAATAGGGAAACTCAAAATGCGCCAAACTGCCTCCGAAGAGCTTATGTATCGGCCAGATTGATACCTTGTCACTTCATCAAATTGGTTGTTATTTCTTAGTGCTATCATGGCTTGATCACTACCTTTATTAACATATTTACATATATATTTTATAGATTCGACGCTATTACAAATTTCAACATTAATGTGTGCTTGAAAAGCGTTTGACAAAACTGGAGAATACGGTACCACCCAACTATTATTTAGAATTATTTCTTGTCCACGGAATCTGACAGTAGCTGTGAAACCACCTTGTGACGGTGATCTTCGCCGGTATTGCGGATACCCATTTTCCCCAGCCATAGTTAGTTCTTTCAGTGCTCTGGGGTATTTTTTTGAGCATTGACCATCTTTCATGCACGGTGATTCCCTGTTTAAGAGGCCACATGGCCCGTGAACCATATGTGTTTTTACTATGTCATGCAAAATCGGATCTGCATTATAGTCCGGAAATTCTGCACTTATGACACTGTCTATAGCATCGGGACGAATTTTTTCTTCCAGCCACAGAAGAATGTGCGCGTGGGGTAAACCACGCTTTTGCCACTCGACGCTATACATAAAACAAAGAGTTGAACCGAAAACTTTCTCCTTTGTAAGTAGATTAATCAAGACTTTGAGTTTTAAATGAAAAATCCTAGCAATAATGTCATGTCTGTCGTATGACGCCTGTCCTGTGAGAAGTGCCTGGCAAATCTCCGTCCACTTTGGATTTGTTGTAAATGTTATAAAAAGGTCCGGCCGGCCGTATTTACGGACGTAACAAAAAGCATCTTGCGTTCGTTCGTGCATATACCGCGGACCGCCTGTGAAACTGGATGGCAAAATAACCAATCGACCCAAGTTTTCGACGTTATTATCTGATTGCATGGCGTCCCGCAAGTGCACGTATTCTTCAGCGCGTAACCGTCGCTGGTTAGTGCGAATATACACTAAACGTTCAGTTTCTATTTTTGCGTACATGTCCACAATAAATTGGCTGAACAAACCACGAAATCGTTGCAAATATACGAAACTGTTTTGCCTTATTTGTAAAAGGTAGGAATAGTATTGTTGAGCAGATATTTTTTTTTGATAATTAGTGACTCTCGTAGTAGGGTTCACTTGGTACAGCCCAAAATTGTACCCATCTTCACCATGACAATAGATTAGTGGATATTGCAGGGCGTCGTAAGCTCGGTGGGTTTCCAAAATGCGTTGAAGGCGATCGTCGCGTGTACGCAACACGATATCACGTCTCTCACACTCCTGGTCGACTAAAACAACTGCAACTTCATCTGCGACGGGTGCATTGTGTCTTCCACGGTGTTCACCCACAGGACGTCTATCGGCACTTATAACAATTTTGAAATCATTGCTGCCTTGTGGAATTGACTCCAATGCAGCTTTGAATTCACGAACGTACTGGTTAACGCGATGCAGCAATTCTTGAAGTTGACCCAAAAGCTCAGCATTGAGCTGGGGAAAATTGTGATTTCTAACATTGAGCTGTTGCGTGTAATCGGATACAAAATAAATTTGGAGAAATTTGGGTTCATTTTCTGGCAGCAAAGATCCAATAAGGTGATAAACTTGACCTTGTACTTTGAAGGTTGGCATGAACGGTCCTTCCGTTATTTGTTTTGCCCCAAAGGAAGTCATTTGGAAAGCACTGTTATATAAACGAATATTATCCAAAAAACGGTTCGACTGGGGATGATCGCCATTCAGGAGACTTATAAGTAAGTGTGGTGGATCTTGGAAATTTGGAAGAACAATTTTTCCATTTGAGCAGCACATTCCATCTGTCTCTTTCCTCCATTTCAAAGCATGACAAAAATTACAAATTTCTCTCATGTCACCCACGAAAGTAAAGCCAGCATAATTAATTCTAGACGAATATGTGAACCCTGATTTTTCCCTATTGTCCCAAGGTAATAAAATATTTGCATCGTCATTTTCCATGGACTCATCAGCTCCGCTATTTGTTTCTCTATTCATATGGTATCGAGCTCGTTCTATTTCTAGGCGAGATTGACGTTGTTCTGCTGTTTCTGCTCGTCTTAGTTCATCTATTCTTTCCCTTTCAGATGCAAGATAACTTTCATTGTTTCTTTGTACACCTACATAGTTATGTCTAGCTATTTCTAATCGTTCTTCTCTTTGGGAGAGAGATTCAGACTCGCGCGAGAGAGCGTGTCGCTCTCGGTCAGATGACAGACGTGCTTGGCGTTCCTCGATACTCTCTTGAGAACGCAAAGTCGCGGTCCGAGTTCTTTGCGAACTTAAGCGCGACTCCCTTTCTGTGAAAGTCTCTGACTCGCGTGAGAGAGACTGGCGCTCCCGATCAGCAGACAGCCGAACTTCGCGTTCCTGGATATTCTCTTGAGAACGCAAAGTCGCGGTCCGAGTTCTTTGCGAACTTAAGCGCGACTCCCTTTCTGTGAATGTCTCTGACTCACGTGAGAGAGAGTGGCGCTCCCGATCAGCAGACAGCCGAACTTCGCGTTCCTGGATATTCTCTTGAGAACGCAAAGTCGCGGTCCGAGTTCTTTGCGAACTTAAGCGCGACTCCCTTTCTGTGAATGTCTCTGACTCACGTGAGAGAGAGTGGCGCTCCCGATCAGCAGACAGCCGGTCTTCGCGTTCCTGGATACTCTCTTGAGACCGCAAAGTCGCGGTCCGTGTTCTTTGTGAACTTAAACGTGACTCCCTTTCGGTGAACGTTTCCGATTCACGTGAAAGAGCGATGTGCTCTCGGTTAGCAGATAACCGTGCTTCACGATCTTCTTCCGATTCCTGAGACCTACAAAGTCTCATCCTTTTCGCATTTCGGCTACGCAGCGAAAGGTTAGTTTTTTTTCTTTGAGGCATTTTCAAGGAAAATTAAAGCAATAAACAAAACTAACAACACTTATGACTGAATAGCCTACAAACTTAAAAGAACGGTGCGTCGAACAGTCTAGTGTGACAACGTATCGTCTGTTCGTGGTCGTGACTCAACGAATTGGCAACACTAACTTACTGTATAACGATTGGCACTATTGGATTCAAACTACGAAGTAAATCAAATACAATCTTAACTTCGTACTTCAAACCAATGACCAAAGTTGACCAAACGAAACCAATAAGATAAGCAAATACTTTTTTTTCGACCAATTTAGAAAATCGATAAACCAAGCAACCAAAGAACTTTTACGACACACGCAAGAACTTTTAAGACACCTAACGTAACCCAATTTGCCTAGTAAACACGGTGGACGTCATCCTCGCGCGGAAAATCTTAACACCGCGATTCAGAAAATGACGTCATTTGCACAACGCCATCTATCGGATTTAGATTTCAACTATCAACATTAGTTCTATTTTTAGTCTTAAGATGTCGTTGCAAGTACTATACTTAATTGCGTAACGTAATATTTTACTTCTTGAACTCACTAAATTAATCATATCTTTTGATAGAGTGAACCGATTTCGATGAAACAAAAACTAAGTTAAACCTCAAGTTGCGTATAATTTTTGTATATAAACATTGTCAGCATTGAATTCGTAGATTTTACGTGATGTGCGCACAAACAAACAGACAAACAGACAAACAGACAAAAATTTCAAAAATGATGGAAATGGGTTCTGTTACTTATCTTTTCACACGCTGGCTATTTTTTGTTTCAATTTCTTCAATGTACAAAAATGACTTTTCTACAGATTTATTATATGTATAGATGTGTTGAAGGCTGGCGGTGGACGGATGTGGACTGCCCAAGACCAAGAAGGTTGGTGCTCTTTGGCGAGGCCTTCGTTCAGCAGTGGACGACAGTAGGCTGAAAAAAAAACGGTTAGTGCATTTGCATATATATGTAAATACATGTACATACAAATTTTCATCTTTCTAGCACAATCCGTTTGACCGGTAAGTCGAAGACAGGCGGAGATGACGAAATCATAAGTCATGAACTACGGAACCCTAAAAATTTATATTATAATAAAAACTGGTTTTGAGTATTTTTTCAGCCTACTGTCGTTCACTGCTGTTTGTGTTTTATGTAACAGAAACCTATTACTTCGACAAAGAGCTAAAATCAAATCTGGAAAAAAAAAACCTGGTACTTCCCCTACACATAAAATGGAGATTTTTTTTTTGTGGGGTTATCAATAGGTAGGTCTTTTGAAAACATTGAGAGGTAGCTACTAAACATTTTTTTGTAAATACTGCCCCCATCTAAAAGCTGCAAGGTTGTCAGGCTGAAAAAAACCCATGATAGTCCATAAATTGAACTTGAAAAAGGAAAACTATAGTAATTATAAAAATAATAATTATATATTTGGCACGTTTTGAAATCCACGTGCCATTGCGGGTAACTACGGAACCCTATACTACGCGTGGCCTGATACGATTTTTCATATTAGTGTTTATAAAAAATAGCCTTTAAAATAATATTTATACATATTATTAATTTACTTTATTTATATGAAATAATAAGAAATAGCCATTCACAATTATGACAAACGCCTCGAAAGTTGTGCCTCTGTGGTGCACGTTCCCAATAGATGAAAAACAAGTATTGTATGTAGTTTCTATGTAGTTGTGCCAAAGCATAAATTGGTTTGTGTGTTTCAAAAAACTCTTGTTTGAAGTTTTGACACTATGTATTGTTGCATGTCATGTATCACGTTTCATTTCAGACTTTGTTTTTGTCTATTTTGCTACCAAAATATGGCATAATATAACGACGTATCGCATGGCACAGTTACGTCAATAATGTAACATAGTACTAATAACTACAAAATGAACTGTAAATTAAGTGATTTGAACAAAAACTTTAGACCTCATTTGAACAGAAACACATAAATTCTTAATTCGGATTAATTTTATGAACATACATTGAAGAAGAGCTCTAATTGTAATCAATACTAAGCTCGGTATTGTAATCTCTGCTTATTTCATCACATTTATAACGTCGATGAACGCACATTCATACTCTTTAATATACAAAAAATATTTTTTGCTTAGGTACTAAAGGAGCGGATATAAGACAAAGAAACAATAGTAAACAACAATTCTAAAGATAATACTATTTATCTTTGCTAATTGAATTGGAGCATATCCGAGATTTAGGTTTTTATCGTCTCGACTACCTTGAATGATCATGATAAGAAGAAATTTTTTGTATATGCTGTGAAAATATTTTAAGTAATGATGCATTGTGTAAAAACTCTTATTTCACACTATACCACTCAAGGTGTAGAGTTAAATATGATTTACAAAAGTGTAAGTTTGGCCATGGCTAAGGAACTGTACGATGGTTTATGAATTTAAGAATATATATGTATGTATTTCTTTGTTATTTTATTCCATGCGTGCCCTTGTAACATCTGGGGTTTCACTTACGCGTTACCAACTTTCTATATTTCCTCCTTCTTATGTAGCCTCATGGAACTTACTGAATATTGCCAATATTCTACAGTAACAATAATCTGTTTAGCCCCGGCCTGCTATAGATTGGAGAAAAGCAGTAGTCTCTCAAAGTTTGGCTATCCTCTATTTTGATATTTATGGTTTAAATCTTAAAGTCTTTCGGATGAAAATTAATAACCCACTTTTGAAATATATTCTCATTAAATCATGCTTAACAATAGGTTACTAATTTTGCCAATACTTTATGTTATTACACAGATTTTTTTATCAACAATCACCCATAAAAATCGTACTACATCTGCAAATTTTCCAATTTTAATAGGACGAATCTAAACTTCACGGACCCTGAAGTAAATAATTTAGCTAAAGATTTTAAAGGACGAAAGGAACATCGTCTTGTTAAAAAAACTTTTGGTTAAAAACTTATTAGCGTCGATAGAAGTACTTTTAGTGTCTGTAGAAGTAATAAAATTATTCTTATATCCTTTAATTTCAGTTATGATGTATGGTATGTTAATATATTAGATAACGTCACACTTCTGCTCACATAAAAAAATATTCTCGGGACCAGTATTTTAGCTACTGCTAGGTATTTATTACCAGCAATTCTGTCTGCGTATAATATATGTCGGAACGGTGTGCCCGATAATGTTTTTAAGAACTGTGACGTCCTTAGTATTATTATTATTGGAGTATTTCATTTTCAAAAATACTTTAAAATAAACTTTACTTCAACCAGAATTCACTTTTAATTATTATTGATTACACAGCTTCGAATATTTCACACCAAGTTAGGTGTTTGCTGTCCTAGCGCAGACAAACGAATGATCGCTCCGCTGCAGCGGACGTCTTTTTATAGGCACTGTAGTGGGGCGGTCGACCGTTGCGAGTTGGTTACGTCAGTGAGAACACGTGCAGCGATGACGTATTTCGTTGAATGTTGTGTTGCGCCGATAATATATGATTCGTGTAGTATATAGTATTGCAATCAAAAATCAAATTATTTGATTAAAAAAATCCAATTTAATTTTACACAGAACATCAAACTATATCTTTTTATATAACTCTCTCTCTCTCTCTCTCTACATAATCAAAATAGAAAGACTAGGTTATCAACAATACGTTACATGATACACGACACAGAGATGCACCCAACCGCACACTGCGAGGTCCCGGGCAAAAGAGGCCAACTTCACAATACTACTCCATTTGAATCTCTCTCTCTCTCTCTCTCGTTTGAGTGACGTCACACAACGTGAAGTTAAGCACACACCACCATCGGCGTACTTCATTATTCTATTATTCCTTACAATAATGTATTATAAAATATTGTCTATCTAAGCTGTAATATAATCATTTAAATTATTTACTTAAATAAGGCCGTCTTAAAGTGCGTATACATAAACTTTACCTCAATTTCCTGTAATGTACCTATTGTAAGTAGATACATAGAAAGGCAGACAGTAACAAACGCGATACGAGTCGGCAACCGTAAATAAATAAGTAAATAATACGTAACTCCAAGTAACGTAGGTATTATTTAGATTAATTACTGTACATGTTTCATCCTAGAGGTCAATAATATAGAAATAAATAAATGATATGTTATCATATTCCCAATATTATTTGGGATTGGCTAATAGTTCAACCGGTTTCACTTGAATATCAGTTTTTCCACTGAGTGACTGCCATCGGACCTCCGCAATCCTAAGTTAGAAGTGAAATTCGAAGGTTGAACTAGTTGTCAATAAATTTGAGAGGATACTCTCTGCCCGCATCGTCCGGCTCCTCTGCGAGGTTGGCCCCGATCTGTCGGACGCCCAATTCGGTTTCCGAGAGGGGCGTTCGACGATCGATGCCGTAAAGCGCCTTAGGGCCGTGACCGAGGACGCCGTGAGAGGCGGTGGAGTGGTGTTGGCGATTTCCCTAGACATCGCCAACGCCTTCAATAGTCTGCCATTCGGCTGCATCAGGGAAGCACTCCGCTACCACGGAGTACCAGAGTACCTGAGGCGGCTGGTGGCAGACTATCTCGAGGAGCGTACCGTCATGTACGAGGACCAAGATGGCGTCTTGAGACGCAGGGCCATGTCGTGCGGTGTTCCACAGGGGTCTGTCCTAGGACCACTCCTGTGGAACACGGGATACGACTGGGCCCTACGAGGGCGTCTCCCCCCCGGGCTGGGTGTAATCTGCTACGCCGATGATACTCTGGTCACGGCCCAGGGGACTAACACTCAGGAGGCGGCGCGCGCCACAGGAGTGGTGCTAGGACAGACCCCTGTGGAACACCGCACGACATGGCCCTGCGACTCAAGACACACGTCACAAAAGCAATATTTTATGTATGTACTTGAAAATTAATGACATATTATTATATTATTTCTCTTGCAATGCCTTTTTTTGCAATGCCAAACTTTACTCATTTAGGGGCGGCAAAATTGAGCATATATTTACTATTCGTAATTAAATGAAAAAATTGCAACGAACCGTTTTTGGTATTTTCTGTCATTCAAATTATTTAGTACGAGTATTATAATGCTAATAGGTACCCAGTGATTGAAATTTGATGATAAATAGAATTTAACGGTGCCTTATCTCACAACCCTTTGCATATTCAATATACATGTACTTAATAAGCATTTTTACTCACGAGTATTGATATATTACTTTCTCTTTTTAATTGATTGTTAACATAACTGGGATAATGGAATCAATATTATTTTTTTACTTTTCGAACCCTCCATTTGTCGGCACGCCACAAGTGTCTGCGTACGAGTGATGTCTCGGAATCAAATCGGCTATAACCAAACGGTGTGCTATTCAGCGCCTGAAATAGGAGAAATCCGGGAATTTCTGTTATTCATATCTTATACACATCACATCGTTATACACATATCTTTTTAAGAACGTTTATTTCCTGATATTATCAGAAGCTTTAACGTTTTTTCTAAATCTTAAACGGAACATAATTATTGCAATACATTAGACTTCTCTAAAATACATAGGCAGGTACATCAGATTCTTATTGAAGACCTGTGTTAAGGTACAAAAGGGTGCGAGGTTAATATTTTTTATAGGGACGCTATTAAGGTCTGATATTCCCGACCTTTGTTTTGAAATAAAATTCTGATAAAATAATTTGTTTGACTAGCGTATATTTAGTGAGTAGACATAGGTTATTTAACAAAGCTATTCAAATACAAATGGAGGGCGGTAGCACCGGAGAGGCTGCCTACGTCAACCAGAAGTGTCGTTAAGTGTTGGGGCCGCGCCGACTCTGACAATTACCGCTACGAGCCTGTAATGACCCAGAGAGACCCTTATTAAAACTTGCTTCACCCCACTTCCACTAAGTAAAGTTTAAAGTAACGATGCATATTAATTGAAATATCGATACTGCGGCGCGTAGTTTGTGGACGCAAAATTAATAATCAAGCGGCTACTCAAATTGCTTTATAAATTATTATTAAACACATACACGTGTAAGAAAGTAGTTCAAGAATGCTTATTTAAAACAACTTTAGAAGTCCTGAATGGAAAACCATGGAGAAAACAACATAGACATGGATTACTATTATTGAAATTGTTAGTATTTACACTGAATCTTTAAAGGTTAGATTCCGTTAACTGTGCAAAAACTTGTCATGTTTTAATACCAAGTATTTTATAGTATTTCATAATCCCTACCTCTTCCGATGACAATATTTATATTTAAACGTTACATTATCTTCATCATATTGTGTGATACTTTTTTTGCAATCAAAAAATTGGAAGTAAATGTTTTCATGGTTTCTTTGCTTTATTTTTAATAAAGAAATCTGTTTCCAAAGGGTGACTTGAGAATATCGCCATATTATACTGTCGTATATTTTATGACCTGACTGACTAACTATAAATATAACTGACTGTATTTACTACGGCACTAATATTAGATATATGAATTTAACTTAACTGGAAACATCAATATTGATTTAATTACCACAATGTTTGCCTCGACCTATTTCGATACATGATTGATTTCATTGAAGAAATATAAATATTTTAGGCATGTACATTGGTTGTAAAATTGACTTAATGTATGAGGCAAGGCAAAGGCAACCTTATTATTAACAATAATCTTTTAATACAAAACATGAATACAAATATTTTTTCATTGTTTGTCATGAAATAAAAAGTTCTTAAACATATAAATTGAGAATGTAACATAAAACAAAGCGAATAGATGGTGCAGCTCCGTTTTATATGTGTCATCGAATTGTGTGATCGTAACTGCCGTGTTTTATTACATCCACTGCTTATTATTATCCACTTTTACAGCCACCTCAACCCCATATAGTTGCCTTCCTGGCCAGGATCAATTTCGATCGAGTATCAGTTTAGGCAAACATATGTATTTCAAACATTCTCAATAGTAAGACTATTTGTGTATTTATTTTCGAGAATTTAAGAATAGTGCAGACATCTATCTAAAAGAGTTTGTTTAAGTAACACTAAATAATAATAACAATAATATCTCTTTATTGCATATTATCTTATAACGTTTTCAATCGATGTTCTTTTCACCTTTATCGCCCTTGATTTTTTATGTGTTTTTCT
Source organism: Phragmatobia fuliginosa (assembly GCA_932526445.1). Lineage (NCBI taxonomy): Eukaryota > Metazoa > Arthropoda > Insecta > Lepidoptera > Erebidae > Phragmatobia > Phragmatobia fuliginosa. The sequence goes on along the minus strand of OW052064.1, from coordinate 3,031,676 downwards.
AAGTCATATGATTTTTTAAAAATAAATATAGTAATTGGATTATGGTGTTATCATTTAGATAATTTTATAAGGTTTCTTATTTATAGATCACTAAAAGACCAAGGAATTAAATAAGACGGTATTCTCTCAATTCAAGGGTCAGGCCCTTGTTGGTGAAGCAATCACCACTCCTGTCTATTTTCTACAATTCGTTTGACCTCTTGATAGGCCACGAGAGCCACGAGAGCCACGACTCCTACTTTCTTCTTTACTTGCTGTATGTACGCCAATCTAGGCCTTCCGCGTCTTCTTTTACCTTCTATTTTCCTTGAAAATTTTGTTAACAAACGTCTGTGTTCTGCTATTCGTCCTTTTTTCGTCTCTTCTTAGTGATCGAAGGTAAGTTCACGTGTTTACTTTGTATACTATATTAGATCATTTAGATATTTTATACTGAAACTTTTGATTTATCTGACTTCTTAGATAGTTTATGAGGAAAGTTTAAAAAGCAAAAAATAAGTTAATGGTGCTATATTGTTACCAAAAGGGGTGCATATATATGATATTTGTAAAAATAAAAATACAAATATTTATCAACTTTATTTTTGCAATAGAAAAGACATAAAAAATGATTATTTCTTAAAAAAAACTACCTTACTATAATAAAAAAAAAATTACAAGATGTGTGTCCACGCATAGAATAGGGTTCCGTAGTCACCCATAATGGGAGCTGGATTTAAAATCGTGCCCAATAGATAATATTGTTGTAAGTTTACATATTATTTCGTTATTTTTGTACGAATTTTTCAAGTTTGTGCTTTTTATGAATTATATCTCTATAACTGTTTTTAGACTTTCACGAGTTTTACACATACTCATGTTTTTACTGTAAACGGGACTTATTCGCGATAATTTTACAGTCTACCCGTGACCACGAGCGGTATAACCCGTTCGAAACGTCGGAAAATAGAAGGTATCGTAACCTTAATAATATTATCGCGAATAAGTCCCGTTTACAGTAAAAACATGAGTATATATCTCTTTAACTCATGAACTAATAAAGCAATCTAAGCCATTATAGTTTTCCTTTGAAGTTAAGTAAAAAACATAATATTTATATAGTCATAGTTACTTTAAAATCCCTACTAATATTATAAATGCGAAAGTAACTCTGTCTGTCTGTTACGCTTTCACGCCTAAACCACTGAATCGATTTTGATGAAATTTGGTATGAAGATAGAACTGAACTTGAGAAAGGACATAGGCTACTTTTTACTGTTTTAATCGAGATACAAATGCCAAAGCTTGAAAATATTATAAAAATATATAAATCGTAGATGTCAAAATGCATCAAAATGTATCACTGTTTATCTCCTGTCAAACTTCACAGGTTGCTAGGCATAACACACTTGCATGGCAACCATAATGATAGTTTGTAAATGACATATAGACCACTAGACCAGGGTAGTTAATCTTTGAAAACAAATAAAATTATAGTAGGATGAAACCTAGTGAATAAAAGGAAAAATAATTTACGGGCGATCTGAGCTCGGGAAGTGATAGGGGGGAGGTTTTCGGGTCCTTTAAGCGGGGTGTGAAAAAGCATCTCACTAAGCCGCCATAGTGTGGGCCGCCATACATTATTTTCTGCATTCGCAGCAAGTCTGGTAGCCCCGACTATTGGATTCTGCTCATGCTTTCCATCAGGCAGGGTAAAGTCACTTTGGAAGGCTAAATATATATAACAAAGGGTAAAAAACGGTTTATCTCAATTTCCGGCAAAACAACAAGCCCTATGGAAAAAAGTTAAATGGCAAAGTTGTAGGTAATTACAAGATCTACAACTTTTCAGGGTTTCGAAGTTTATGACTTCGAACCCTTATAGATTCGTCATGTCCGTCTGTCCGTCCGTCCGTCCTCGACTTACCATCAAAACGGTAAGAGCTAGAAAGATGAAAGTTTGCATGAATATGTATTGTAATTACGTCGACAAAGTGCTACAATAAAATTATGAAAAATATTTTTATTAAGGGTACCTCCCCTACACGTAAAGTGGGGATGTTATTTTTTTTTCGCGGCTACCCCATCGTGTGGAGTATCATTATATAGGTCTTTTAAAAAAATGACAGGGTTGTTTAGACGATTTTTTTATTTAGGTATCCGTTTGCGAGAAATTCCACTTTAAAGGCCACTTTTTTGTAAAAACAGGGCGTCCCCCCCCTCTAAAAGCTAAATGGCGATCCCAAAAAATCTGGAAAAATTCGTGAAAGTGGTCCATATAAAGAACTTTAACTGAAAACTATAACAAATTAGATGACTTTGTTAGTTCCGGAGTTATAGAGGCTTAACTTCTACAATGTGCTTACTTGGAAAACGTCATACAAAATTAACGCATTAATACGTAAACATAACAATTATCCATTGGATACAATTTCTAATCCACGTACCATTATGGGTGACTGACGAATCCTTTCCTGTGCGTGGCCTGACACGCACTTGGCTGATTTTTTATTTACTCTTTTTTTCACATAACCTCAAATTATTTGTAAAAATAAAAAAATAAAAACAGTTTTTGGTTTCTTATTTTTATCTTTTACAAATAAAATTATTTTTAAACGAAGTTTAGTGAAAACTTACCTTTTTATGTCCCGAATACACTGTAATTTATTTGATTTGAAATATTTATTTTTTCACTCTATTTTGACATAATATCGAAAATTCACCCGTCAAAATATGTACTTTTTTAAAAAAATAGGGGTGTTTTCTGTTTGATGAAATCTCCACTTTCCGATGGTGTAATCCCTACTAATATTATAAATGCGAAAGTAACTCTGTCTGTCTGTTACGCTTTCACGCCTAAGGCGATTCACACACTGGCGACGCGCCCACGCGCATATGCGCGGGTCAGCAGATCCTGAATCTGCTAGCGCTCACGCGCTTACGCGTCGTAGCGCGTTTTTGGTGTATGGGACCTGGCGTGTTTTCTATACTAATCGATGTACTTGCATACAATATTAAAATCTGCCACTCCGCGCTACGTGGCGGAGCGCGGGGCAGTGTGTGAATGGCCTAAACCACTGAACCGATTTTGATGAAATTTGGTATGAAGATAGAACTGAGCTTGGGAAAGGACTTAGGATACTTTTTACCGCGAAAATAAAGGGGACGAAAGTTTGTGTCGAGGTTCCTGATTATCAAACATAAAATCATGTAAGATTGGTTATTCTACCCATACCGTGTCGCGCAATATAAACGAATTCCACGCGGGCGAAGCCGCGGGCGGAAAGCTAGTATATAAATAAATCGAGGAAGTAGATAATAAAGTTATAGATTTTTTCTTACCCATAATGTACATTACTAAGTACAATCAAAATTAAAAGGTGACTATAACTTACACTTAAGTATTTAAAAATTTTTTTTAATAAACTAAACAAACCCGTTTTTAAAACTTCGAACTCTGAAGCCTTTAAGAGTAGAGTAAACAGCTTTCTTTTGGATGGGCGTGTACCATCTTCGTCTCTTCTACATTTTGAAATGGGAACTCCTACTCTCCTCCTACACTCTCCATTACAACAATCACTACTCCATTACAACAATAAAAAAAAACGTAGAGAATAATTTTAATGTAACAAAGCGTCTGGCGACGTTATTGAAATATTTTCAGAGCGTACCCCACTTCATTCTTTACAAGTAGCTGACCCCAAATAAACTTAGGAATAAAGGCTAGGAAGAAGAAGAAGGTAGAAATCTACATTCTTCTACTTTAACATAAGAACGTTTGAAAACGGGGGTAACATAGCCGGCATGCTAAAGTCGTTAAAAGTTTTACTTACGTAAGTAAAAGTTTTATTATTTATAATACCTTCCAAAGTGATTTAAGAAAACGGGACAGAAAAGTCATTCTATAGATTAAGTGCTCGCGGAACGTAATAGTGGTTCAAAAGTTCTGTTTGTCGAGAAAACATTCAATCTAACTACCGTATGTCGTGATTAGTATGGAATGGAAACCAGTCAACAAGTGCGTGTTTAAACACAGGGGTACTCCTATAGACCAATGAGGGCACCCAATATGACTGGAAAGAGATCAGGCGTAGGACCGACGACTCTGTACTCTTAGAGTTGCGGTCTAAGCTTTGACCCAAAATTTTAAACTTCAGGACTCAAAGACTCAAGGACCCCAACTTAATAGGAGACAAGACTTCAGGACTTAAACAGTGCCTTTACTTTCATTTCCTAAGTACGTTATCTAACTTTTTTATTCATCTCAGATCATAACTTAATCTAAACGTTTACTACTGTAGACTGTATAACTCATAACTTTAAATCGATTTTGTAATAACAGTTTACTGGTGCAATTACCAGCAAATAATGTGAAAATAATGAAACTCACAGAATATGAAACTATTCATTGATTTAACTTTATACATAATCAAAATATAAAGGCTAGGTAATCAACAAAACGTTACGGGATACACAACACAGAGATGCACTCAACCGCACAACACGAGCTCCCGAGCAAAAGAGACCCAGCTTCACCATACTACTCCACATATATTATAGTCTTGTTTGAATGACGTCACACAACGTGAAGTTAGGTACACACCACCATTGGCGTACTTCACTATTCTTTTATTCCTTACAATATAATATATATTCATCGAAGTCGCTTTGTATGTAGTAGGCAGAGTAAATGTTTATATTTAGAATATAATTCTATCGTTTCATCCAGCCAGTCGCTCACTGTCCATCGCTATTGTTGTATGATTAATTGCCGGGAAAATTGAATCATCGTGATGAATGAAATATCAACACAATATACATATTGTGTTGATATTTCATGACGGCGACTACAACGCTTTGTTACAACAAAGCGTTATAGTCGCCGTCCTCCCATCATTGATCGGTGATTGTTTGATCAGAAACAATCGAAAGAAACCAAATAACGAGCGACCGCTATTGAATATTTTACATCTAAACATACATAATGCACATAAAAATGGCCGAATGCATATAACAGGCCACGCATAGAGTATGGTTCTATAGTGGCACTTAATGAAACATGAATTTAAAATCATCTCTAATAGATCATTGTTACGCTTTTGGGCACACGGCAGAGCTCCCGCCAAGTCACGCAGAAAAGCGGCAAGGACGTACCATAGGATTTTCGAAGCAATTTAGGTCATTATTGACTTCCTATGACTTCAATGTGGATATGGTTATAAGCTTCGATTTTCAGTAAAGAAAGATGTATATAAAAACATTACAAAGTTAGTATCAGAAAAGAAAAAGCGGAAGACTTCCTAAAAAATGGGAAGGGTAATGGTAAAAATTCAAGTCAAGCACAACCCAGTTTTTCTACCGTAAAAAGTTGTAAGATCCATATAGTATGAAGTCGGTTAATTTATTCAGTATCTGCTGGAAACTTCTGTCCTAAGTTATCATTTATTTAGCAAACCTAACAATATCTATTGAATAAATGAACATTAAAAATCTGTTATACAATGTGTTAAATTAATATAATGACTTATACATGACATACTTATTATTTCTTCAATTTTGTCCGAAGTTTTCTGAAGTGTATTTTACAAGTTCGGCCTCTGTAACTCCTGAGCCAACAAAGTACATCAGATGAACTACCATCATGAATTTTGAGGACGGACAAACTGACGGACGGGCATGAAGAAACCACAAATATTTTAAGTCATGAACTACGGAACCCTATAAATGTATAATTGAAGATATTTTTCAATCACTTCTCAACTTCCAAGCTCCTCAACGTATGACATAAATTATAAATGATCTCTTGAATGAAGTTCCTAGGATAATTAGATTAAAATAATATTTTTCATATTTTGGTATACGTTTTCATAAAGCTTACTGTTTCAAGTTATGTTGTGTGTTATCTTTTAAAGTATCTTTTTAACATTATTCATTAATACTCATTACGCTACAACCAAAAGGAGCGGCCTTTTGGTTGTAGTGTGATGATAATGATCCCATAGCCTTCTTCGATATCCGAGTCATTCGAGATAAATAAATCTTCAAGCCAATCATTTAAGTGACAAACTTGAACATCTCAGATTGTGATTTGAAGTAAAGCCCTACAACGATACTCACACGGAACAATACTTTGTGTAACCCACAAATTGTTCTTCTAGTCAGTGTGTTGTTTATGTCTATTTCATGTATACTTGTAAAATCCACGTGACCTGCGGCCGTTGCATGTAGACACCACTTAACTGTGGTTAGCCCGGAGCGAGAGAGGACTATGTGGCGTAATTTGTTTTAACCAATACAGTAACCTTTTATAATAAATATATTTTAACCCTAGAAGCCCAATCATATTTTACTAGCTATTAAGCCCAAATATAGGTCAAATTAACCTACACGAATAAGTATACTTGTGACTCAGTTTATGACATTATGTTTATTATCTTACTAATATTATAAACGCGAAAGTTTGTATGTATGTATGTTTGTTGCTCTTTTATGCAAAAACTACTGAACGGATTTGGATGAAACTTTACAGTAATATAGCTTATTTCACGGAATAACACATAGGCTACTTTTTACTGTAATAATCGAGATAGACGGGCGAAAGCTAGGTGATTAAAAAATACATAAATCGTAGATGTCAAAATATATCACTATTTATCTCCTGTCAAAACTTCACAGGTTGCTATGCATAACACACTTGTATAAAAACCATAATGATAGTTTGTGTGTTCCGTGATTCGGAGGTTCGGTTCGGTTCGCAGTCGGTGGGGTGCTGCTGGCTAGAAAACCTCCACGTGGTGCACCCTGGGCGCTGGCGATAGCACTGTTCCTCCTCATTTCCTCCGCGTTACCTGGAGGGGAGGATTATCGCCAGCGGCGAATATTCTAGCTGGAGAGGAAGCCATGACATCGGCTCTCGGGCAAGGCCCGGCCAGCGGGGTGGGCGTGTCTGCCGGTTGCCCTGCTGGCTCTTCGCTCTTCGGAGCATGGAGGAGGAAACCTCGGTAAAAAACCAGAAGGTGGGGCCCTTCATGGGTCGGAGTTTCTCCCGCTAATAGCGGTAGAGAAAAATGGCGGGCTCGGCGTGTACTTACACTACCACCGAGCAGGCAGGGGGACGTAGTCCTCTTGCCACCGTCGGCATAGCGTAATCCCGAGAGAAGTGCTGTGGTCAAGTCTCGCGGCTTTGATCGGGGACGTGGGTCTTGGCTTAACCGCCCGGACCGCGAGGAAGAAAACCTCTCTAAAAAATTACCCCGAATCCCAAGTTCTGGTGCGTGGCCAGGGGATGCATGGCTGATGGGAAGTTCAGTCGTAAGCGCACCCCAAGCCGAGGTACCTGCGGACCCCTCGGCTGGGTTAAAAATTTTCGCTTGCCCGGGTATTGGGGGATCTCTGCCCGGGTCGACTTTTATTTCTCCCCCACTCGTGGGACTATTATGGAAGGTGATAAATCTAAAACTATGAAACGATCGGAAATTCTAACGACTAACCAGGCAAGCATAACGGACACTGATATGGAGAGAGGAAGGGCGAAGAAGGGCATCCTCAAGGGGAGCTCTTCTTCGGTTGTGGACCTAGTGTCCAAGGAGGCAGTGGTGGCACTCGGGCCGCCCACCTCGGTAGGGCTCCCAGTAGTCAAACGGACCACTGGGAGCCGAAGAGGAAGAGGAGGAAGGTCTTCGGAGCGGATACGCTCCAAGTCGGCGGTGGCGGGCAGGAGCGATGGTGCTCGCCCGGAGCCGATGGAGACGGAGATGCGGGCGGGCGATAGCCTCAAGCGTCTGCACTCAGAGGTGGACAGCGACGCAGAGACGCCAGTCGCGAAGGGTGTCCGCATCGACGGGTCGGCAGCCCCTGTCTCGCTGCCAACGGACTCCGTGTTCTCGAATGCGGAGTCCTACAGGAGGAGGCGACTGGACTACGAAGTCGCAGCGGAGGAGGAGATCGCCACTCTCCTGCTTAAGGTTCGGGAGCCGGTGGAGGGAGAACCCCCCCAAGCCCCCGTGTCCGTGCAGGAGAGGGCGAGTGCCGCGGTGGCCATCATTAACAAGGTGGCCATCAAGTCGGTCAACTTAAAGGGCGTATTTGTTAAGGCCCTAAAGGACTCCTCCTCCGCCTTGTCGGAGGTTGTGGGGAAGCTGTGCGGGGATATGGCGCGCCTCGACGAGGCCAACACCCGCCTGATTGCCCAGATGGCTGAGCTGAGCGCGCAGTTCGCCCAATTCCGGGCTCAGCGTGCTCAGCCGGAGGCCCCGGCCCCGCACGGGCCGTCTCAGTCTCAGCCGGAGGCCCCAGCTCCGCCCGGGCCGTCTCGAGCAGAGGTACCGGCTTCGCCCGGGCCGTCAAGGGCAGAGATCCCGGCCCCGCCCGGGCCGTCTAGGGCAGAGGTTCCGACCCCGCCCAGCCCGTCTCGGGTAGTGGTACCGGCCCCGCCTGCGCCGTCTCGGCTAGAGGCCCCTGCTGGCGGCGAGTTCCCTGACGCCATGCTGCGTCAGGCACTCGATGCAATGACGCGGATGCTGGACGGGCGACTGGCCGGCCTGGAGGCGAGGCTTCCCCCCGCGCCGGTTGTCCGCCCCCCGCTCGCGTCGCAGCGCCCCCAAGCTGCCGCTCCGTCCGCGCTTCCTCTGGTAGGAACTCGCGTGACCTACGCGGCGGCGACGTCGGCTCCGGCCCCCCCCCAAAAATCAAAAGGGACCGAAGAAGGGGGCCGCGAAACCGGCCCAGGCGCCGGCCAAGGCACCGGCCAAAGCGCCGGCCAAGCCTCCGGGCAAAGCGCCGGCCAAGAAGGGGCCTCAAACGGCGCCCCCAAGTGGAGCGGACTTCCCCCCGCTTCCCGCTCCGGCACCTCCGACGGGCCCCTCGGAACCAGCCCCCTCTAACGAGGATTGGCAGGTTGTGGGGGCCTCGAAGAGGCGGGGGCAGCGGCAGCGGGCGCGGGCGAGGAAGGCCGCCCAAGGCGCAGCCCAAGCCCCGCAGTCGCCGCCGGTGGCGGCAGCGGCCTCCAAGAAGAGGCCGCGGAAGCTGCAGCCGCCCAAGACCGCGGCTGTAGTGGTGACCGTGTCGCCGGAGGCGGCCAGTGGCGGGCTCACCTACGCGGCCCTGTTCAAAGGGGCCCGTCCCGGGCTCGCCGCTGAGTTCGGGGCTGCGGGGATGAGGCTGCGCCGCGCCCAGACGGGAGCTCGAGTATTCGAGTTCCCGGGGGCTGAGGGCGCCAAGACGGCCGACACTTTCGCCGAGAGGTTGCGGGAGGTGTTTGCCGCCCAGGACGGTGTCAAGGTCGCCAGGCCCACCAAGTGCGCGGAACTGCGCATTTCGGGTCTGGACGACTCCATCACGTCGGAGGATGTCCGCGATGCAGTCGTGGAGAAGACTGGCTGCGCCGCGGGCACCATCCGAGTCGGCACCGTCCGGCCGGGCCCGGGAGGCCTCGGCTCGGTGTGGGTCAGCTGTCCCGTGGCGGCGGCCAAAGTTTTGGCCGACGCCGGGAGCATGCTCGTCGGCTTCGTGAATGCCAGAATCACGGTTCTGGCCACGAGGCCGATGAGGTGCTTCAAGTGCCTAGTCGCGGGACACACTCGCACCAAGTGCGAGAGCTGCTTTGACTGCAGCGAACTTTGTTTTCGCTGCGGTCAACCCGGGCACAAGGCGGCAGAATGCTCTGCCGCCCCTCACTGCCCGATGTGTGCGGCGGCCAAAAAGCCCGCCAATCACCAGATGGGGCAGGGGGGCTGCAAGCCTCCCCGCGCTTCTCGGCAGACGCCGGAGGCTAGCCCGGCGACCCAGGCTGCCTCCGACGTCAATCAGGCGACGACGTCGTCGCCCATGGAGGGGGTTGTAGAGACGATCCAGTAATGGATCAAGTCTCCAACCTCCTGGTCCAGACGAACCTCAACCACTGTGCCGCGGCGCAGGATCTGTTCATGCAAACCATGGCACAGTGGTCAATAGGTGTTGCCGTAGTCGCGGAGCCCTATGTCGTCCCTCCCCGTCCAAACTGGATGGGTGACTGGGACGGCTCCGTGGCAGTCGTCAGCTCCACGGCGGCTCATTCCCCGCCCTTGTCGCTAAGAGACAAGGGTACCGGATATGTTGCCGTCGAATGGGGGGGAATCACCATTTATGGTGTATATTTCTCCCCCAACCGGAGTCTGAGCGACTTCGAGGTCTTCCTCAACAACCTGGAGACCTCGATACGGCGATTGGGGTCTGGGCACGTCCTCGTGCTGGGGGACTTCAATGCAAAGTCCATTGCGTGGGGTTCCCCGGCGACGGACGCCAGGGGCGAAGCCGTCGAGGAGTGGGCGGCGTCGGTGGGCCTCTGTCTGCTGAACAGAGGCGCCACCAACACGTGCGTGCGACAGCAGGGCGGGTCGATAGTGGACCTTTCGTTCGCTACCCCTGCAGTCGCCGCACGAGTAAGGAACTGGAGTGTCCTGGATGAGGTCGAGACGCTCTCGGATCACCTTTATATCCGATTCGAGCTCTCCCGGTCCCAGGACGCCAGTAGGGGTCACGCGGCGCGGCGTCCCTCCCGTTTTCCGCGGTGGGCTGTCGCCAAGCTGGACAGGGACCTACTAGAGGAGGCGGCCATTGTTTGCTCTTGGCTGTCTCCGCAGGCCCCGACCGAGGAGGTCGACGCGGGGGCTGGTCGCTTCGCCGATGCGTTAACGCTCATCTGCGATGCGGCCATGCCCCGCGTTCGTGGCCGTCGGCCTCCTCGGAAGGAGGTCTACTGGTGGTCCCAGGAGTTGGCGGACCTCCGTGCGGCTTGCGTACGTGCCCGGAGGTCCCACACCCGGAGTCGGCGACGTCACCGCGGAGGCGGTGAGGAGGTGGACCGGCTTCACGAGGAGTACCGAGCAGCTCGGGAAACTCTGAGGCTGGCCATCTGCCGCGCCAAAGACGCGTCCAGAGTGGAGATGCTGGAGAGTCTCGAGCGTGACCCCTGGGGTCGGCCTTACCGTGCGGTGCGACAAAAGCTCCGCACACAGGGCCCCCCCCTTACGGAGACTCTCCAGCCCAGCTTCCTGCAGGAAGTGGTCGAGGGCCTATTCCCACAGCAGGCGGAACACACACCCCCGTCGATGGCCCGTCGTGGTCGTCGTCGGGACAGCGTGGGTGACGTGCCGCCTGTCAGGGAATCGGAGGTAGGGGCGGCTGTTCTACGGATTCGGTCCAAGAACACCGCCCCCGGGCCGGACGGGGTCCCAGCCCGAGTGATGGCCCGTGCCCTCGACTACATGTCGGACCACCTCAGGGGAGTGTTGGACGCTAGCCTGGCGTCCGGACACTTCCCTGAGCGTTGGAAGTGCGGGAAGCTGGTACTGATCCAGAAACATGGACGGCCTGCCGATTCGGTCGCGGCCTACAGGCCCATCGTGTTGCTGGACGAGGCGGGCAAGTTGTTTGAGAGGGTTCTCTCTGTCCGCATCGTCCGGCACCTCAGCGAGGTGGGGCCCGACCTGTCGGACGCCCAATTCGGCTTCCGAGAAGGGCGTTCGACGGTCGACGCGATCCTGCGCCTGAGGGCCGTGACCGAAGAGGCGGTGAGAGGCGGCGGAGTGGTGTTGGCGGTGTCCTTGGACATCGCCAACGCCTTCAATAGTCTGCCATTCGGCTGCATCAGGGCCGCACTCCAATACCACGGAGTGCCAGGGTACCTGCGGCGGCTGGTGGCAGACTATTTAGAGGAGCGCACCGTCGAGTACGAGGACCGAGATGGCGCCTTGAGACGCAGGGCCATGTCGTGCGGTGTTCCACAGGGGTCTGTCCTAGGACCACTCCTGTGGAACATGGGATACGACTGGGCCCTACGAGGGCGTCTCCCCCCCGGGCTGGGTGTAATCTGTTACGCAGACGACACCTTGGTCACGGCCCGGGGGGCAAACTTTGAGGAGGCGGCGCGCCTGGCCACCACGGGAGTCTCCCGGGTGGTCGGGCGCATCGAGGCGCTGGGTCTGCGGGTGGCCCTGGACAAGACGGAGGCCCTATTATTTCATGGGCCCCGTCGCGGTCCGCCCGCCGGCGCCTCCATTGTGGTCAACTCGGTCCTCGTACCGGTCCGGGCCCAGATGAGGTACCTGGGTCTGGTCCTCGACGGTAGGTGGCTCTTCGACGAGCACTTCCGACAGCTTGGTCCTAAGCTGGTGGGCACTGCCTCCGCCCTAGGGCGACTTCTGCCCAATTTGGGCGGGGCCAGTGTCCCCACTAGGCAGCTGTACACGGGGGTTGTCCGGTCGATGGCACTTTACGGTGCACCGGTGTGGGCGGCGGCTCTGTCCGCCCAAAACAGGGCGCGCCTCTGGCGCCCCCAGCGGACACTGGCGGTCAGAGCCATACGTGGATACCGCACGGTGTCCACAGAGGCGGCGTGTGCCTTGGCCGGAACACCCCCGTGGGATTTGGAGGCGGAGGTGCTCGCCGAAGTTTATCGGCGAGTGGCTGACTTCCGGGCGGAGAATGGCTTTCGCCCTCCGCCCGAGGACGTGCGCGAGTGGCGCGAAGCCGCTCGCCGAGCCACCATGCAGAGATGGTCGTTCCGGCTGGAGACCCCACGCGCTGGCTTCGCCGCCGTGGAGGCTCTTCAGCCGGTCATCGCGGAGTGGGCAGGGCGGCAGCACGGGACCCTTTCCTTCCGGCTGACGCAGGTACTTTCCGGGCACGGTTGCTTCGGAAAGTACCTGCACTCGATCGCTAGGAGGGAACCGAGTCCCGCCTGCCACCACTGCGACTGCAGTGAGGACACGGCCCAGCACACGCTGGCGGTCTGCCCCGCTTGGGCGGCGCAGCGCCGGGTCCTCACTGCAGTCATCGGAGGGGATCTCTCGCTGCCGGCCGTCATAAGATCGATGGCCGGCAGCGACAGTTGTTTTACCGCGGTCGCGACCTTCTGCGAGGATGTAATCTTGCAGAAGGAGGTGGCGGAGAAGGCCCGGGAGGACGATATCCACTCGGACCCGATCCGCCGCCGGCGCCCCGGGCGGCGGAGGCGCGCATACCTGCGTCTCATGCCGCCCTGAGAGTGGCCGCGGATGGGCGGGACGGGTTTCCCGTCCGTCCGCAGTAGAGGCCAACCGCGAGGGGGCGGCGTCCGCGTGTGACCGGACGTTGCCCAATAGAGAGTCGAAATTAGAGTAGGTGCCCGCAACAGTGCGGGCAGGCGCCGGTTGGAGTCCAGAAGGAAATCCCCTCCCTGGACTCCTTCCAATACAAAGGCGCAGAGAGGGTCACACCGTGTGGTTTTAGTCGGTTCGAGTCCGACACACCACCCCGCCGTAACCCCCGACGGGGTGACGGTCCGCGGGGATTTCCACACGTAAAAAAAAAAAAAAAAAAAAAAACGGTTCGCAGTCGGTCTCGGTCGTTATCATAAGATAACAGTCGTGAAGCTTAGTTGGAAGCTTTCGTGCGGCTTAAAAACATCCAACCCCAAGATTACATAGCCACAAGGTTGTCTTGCCCGTTCCCAATCCGCACTTGGCCAGCGACGGGACGTATGGCCTTAACCCTATCTTGAGAGATTGGAGTTCAGCATCCGAGCAGTGGGACATTACGGGTTGTTGATAATCCTTCAAAAAAGTTTTGTACAAGTGTTGGGATTACATTTACCACAGCATCCGTTAAAAGCTCCTTGATTTACTTCTACCTCGTCTGGTACGAATGCCAACTTGTCAGCGTTTTCTTTCTGTCAACTGCTTCTAGAATAGGGGTGTGACAGTATGCTGTACACAATGCCTAACAGTGGATTATTAAATATTATTGATGATGATCGTTGACTTTCACATTTAATCATCTCGCCTACACCGGACGAGAATGATGTGTAAGTATGATATACTACGAGTAGTAGGTATACTAGGTATACTTCTATATACTAGTAGAGTACAATGCCTGTAAACGAGCCAAGATATTGTTGTGCATTATGGTGTTATTTTCTACGAGCAAACTTATTAAACTTTTACAAAGTATTATTACAGAGTAAACTGTCGCACGCTGAGAGTCGTACTTTAATTATGAATGGGTCGTGCATTAAAGTTAAGATATTTAGGCGTGTGTACCACCGACTTGCGATTTACGACGGTTAGAAATTAGTAGGAATAATAAACAAATAAATAAGTTATCATTTAAAAGTGGTATACAAATTTTCTTTCTTTCTTCAAACAGTTAATATTAATTAAATATTATGGTTTTAAAAACTTAGAAGACTGTGATGGCAAAATGAATTTAAAAAAATGGCTGAGTTCTTATCTGGCCACTCATAGAATAGGGTTCCATAGTTATCCATAATGGCACGTGGATTTAAAATCATATCTAAAAGATAATTATTATTTTTATTTATTATTTCGTTATTTTTTGTTTAAAGTTTTCCAAGTAAGCACATTTTACAAGTTAGACCTCTATAACTCCGTAACTAATAAAGTCTCTATCTAAGTAAAAATATCTAAGTTGTTATAGTTTTTTTTCAAAGTTATACATACCATCATGAATTTTTCTGATTTTTAGAGCCAGCCGCTTAACTTTTATAGGGGGAGGGGAAGCCGTATTTTAAGGCCCGCGACACCGAGCGTGAGAATTTGTGATTGAACACCCACATACATATTTTACATGCACACAGACGCATCGCGCACTGTCGCATACATACCGTAGCAAGCAATCACCGACTTTCGGTTTTTTGCTTATGTTAAATATCCATCAACTGTTCGCCTTTGTAGAACGTATTTTAATGTCTTACAACGCACGCAATGTATCTTGCCATAACGTAAAGCCCGTAAGATTCATTCAGTACAGAAAGTCATAATACTTTCTGTATACCAATCGAATGGTCAAAGATTATAAAATAATTTTACACAGTATAAAATAAATTCGCTCGCGTGCATTGTCTGTCAACTCAGATCGTTTTAAATACGCAAGGTATTTAAATACGGTTTTCATCATAATTAAGGTTACCTTTTAAAGAAGATTTATTAATGTTATTTTATTATTTTAAAGGAACACTTATATAAAGCCAATATTGACAAAAGTTTACGAGTTACATAAATTAGGAATAACTTACAGTAATACTTTTTTAATTATACTTTTTTAATATTTCTTTATTATTTTATTTGTGAATAATAATTTCAAAGTAATTTGGAACAATGTAATATTAATCCTTATCATAATAAATACTGTAGACATTTAAAACAATTTTATTCTACATGAAATATGTAGAATAAAATTGTTTATTACACAATATTATTTAAATAAATATTTTATAATACGTCAGAGCGTTCATCCAGGTCGCACCCGTAATTGGCCGTAATCTTACACTAGTGACTCTCAGTGTAAGATTTTATTATGTCAATAATGTGTGATTAACGATACGTGGTCTTATAGGCATTTAAAAAACATTTAAAATTTGACAAATTATACCCTCCTTTAAAACCAATCTATCCATTGCTGCAAACATCATGAAAATCGGTGCAGTAGTTTTTAAGTTACGTTATGTTTTGAGTTTAATAGACAGGTTGAAGAGGTTGAGAGGACTGTGTTTTTTTTTTATATATTTATATATTTAATGCAAACGGCTTATTTACGCAATAATGTTACTAAAATAAATGTGAAAGTAACTCGGTCTGTCTGTTTGTCTGTTACCTTTTCACGCCTAAAACGCTGAACCGATTTTGATCAATTTCAGTATAGAGATATATGGGACCTCGAGAAAGGACATGGCTACTTTTTACCACGAAAATTGACACACTCGCGGGCGGAGTCATGGGCAAAAGCTAGTAAAACATAAATACGACTAGCGGTTTATACATACGTATAAAAGTGAAATACTAATCATCCAAGACCAAACCATCGAGTAGTATTACTTTCCATCATCAGCTGAACATCTTGAAAGATACGACTAAAGGTAACACACATATACGAAAGTAACTCTGTCTGTCTGTCTGTTACGCTTTCACGCCTAAACCACTGAACCGATTTTGATGAAATTTGGTATGAAGATAGAACTAAACTTGGGAAAGGACATAGGGTACTTTTTATCGCGAAAATAAAGGTAGAAGGGTTTGAAATAGGGGACGAAAGTTTGTGTCGAAGTTCCTTATTATCAAACATAAAATCAGGTAAGATTGTTTAATCTACCCTTACCATGTCGTGTGATATCAACGAATTCCACGCGGGCGAAGCCGCGGGCAGAAAGCTAGTTTATAATAAATAACAATAAATAAATATTTCAGACGAATGACACAGAATATCATCTACCAAATATTCGTGTGATCCGCAAATATTTATTTCGCAGTTTATAATACATAAACATACTTTTTTGTTATAAATACATACATATTATACATAGAAAACACCCAAACTCCGAAACAAATATTTGCAGATCATACAAACATTTGGTCCGACCCGGGAATCGAACCCTAGACCTCTTGGTTAGCAGTTGCATACGCTGACCACAAGACCAACAAGGCAGTATGATATATTACAATAATAAATGAACAACTATTTCGAACATCTTACACACGACATCATCCAGTCCCAAACTAAGCAGAGCTTATATTATTGATTCGACAACTGATATAAATACATAAACATACTTTTTTTGTTGCTTACCTATAGAATACACCCAGACCCCGAAATAAATATTTGCGGATCACACAAATATTTGGTCCTACACGGGAATCGAACCTGAATCCTTACTCAAGCAAAGTAGTCGCATGCGCTACTACTGCCCTCATCATTATGAAATGATGGCTACCAGCTCAGATATTGCGTCTGGAATAGCATTACAAAATAAAAAAATATATAATAACTATTTATAACGTGCTTATAAAATTTTAGGGTTTCCCTATAAACTAACACTGAAAACAGCCAACACCTAAAAAAAAAATTTTGTGGATCTCATAAACATTTGGTCCGACCCGTGAATCGAACCCGAGGCCTCAATCGCATATGCTACCACAGCGCCACCGAGGCAGTCATATAAAATGAATTTTAAAAATCAGTCCACAATTGACAGAGTAATCAATGAATGTACAATAAAAAAAATCATTTAGTTAAACATAAATAATACTCCTTTTTTGAAGTTGGTTAATAATAATTTAAAATATAAAGATTGGTGTGTCTATTCTCAGACCTACCAAATATTATCAAAAGTTACACACAGTCACGTCGTCGTATGTAAACAATCAAATCTCTGTGTGCGTGACAGTGCGTGTGGAGCTAAAAACGAGCGTGCGCTCGCCTTGAATATTCGGAGAACACTGAATTTTTGGATCGCGTGAACTCTGTTTTATTGCAAATTATTTCTCCATACTAAAATGTATGGAACTTTTGCCGCTAAAAATTAATGATGTTTAAGATTAAATTATGACTTTCTGGTGAGAATTAATAGAAACCTTAAATGGTTAATCTCTTTTTTGTACTTTTTTCTTGCAACTAATAAAATATTTATTTCAAATAAAGCAACATAATACTAGATTGATTCCAAACAGAAAAGGTCGATTTCGGTGATTTTAGTCACTGTTGATGATATTTTTCGAGAAAATAAATAATCGTATTAGTAATTTTACTCGGTTTCTCTATAGATTGCTTTATTAAGGAACTGAAATTTTTTTTTTACTGTCAAATAATGAATGAATTTGTTTCTCTTGTCATAACCGTAAGTGCTTTTTCGAGCAGTTATGGAAACGATCCCCTTAACAAAAAAAAACCATTTAAAGTTGAATAATTCGCAAACGTAGACCTGAATCAGAAAATTGTTTTAGAAACCTCTCCATGTTTTTAAAAGATCTATCTAATAATATCCCACACGATGGGGTAGACGCGAGAAAAAAAAACATCCCCACTTTATGTGTGCTACCCCAAAAAGTTTTTTTTAGTGATTTTTATTAATTTCGTTTAGCCAGTCGTCAGTGTAAAAAAAAAGTGCGACATCGGCGCGTCTGTGTGTCAGCTCTGTGGACGCGCACAGAATACGTGTTGGTGGGGGAAAAAACATGATTTTCTCTAAATCTATCTATTCTATCTATAATTAAAAATATAAATTGAATCCCAATTACATTTCTTTATATTTATTTCTAACACTATAATGGCCTTTGAAATGCCGTTTGAACGTTATGAGCCTAAAACAGACTCACCTGGAACGGGAGGGGCCCCATTTGGGGGCCAATTTTATTTTCCAATTCTTGAAAAATTACGATTTTGCTATCACTATATACACTATTTACACAATAAAACACTAAACACTTAATAACACAAACAAAACACCATAATATTCACTAAACACTAAGATAACTAAAATTGGCGCCAAAGTATGCGATCAAAAAGCCGTTTAACGCGGCCACATTCCGACGTCGACTGTGAAAAAAAATTCTACTAACGAAAAATTGAATTAAATTTGGTAGGATGGACCGGTTCGTTCCCGTTCAATCGTGAACGACAACCGTACGGTAGAAATGGTAGATTTCGCAGACTGGTGGACTTACACTGACAAGTGGTTAGTTAATTCCGAGTAGCATTATCATACGTTCCATAGGTGGCCCAAAAACATTTCGGGTTGAAACAGGTGATTACTGAAAAGGTATGCTTTGGAGATGTCTGATCCGCAAAATTCACGCCTCGCAGCGTGCTGGTAGAATGTCAGACGTGGGAGGCGTGAATTCGTGGCTGCCATAGTAGAGGGAATTCTACCGTTGGTAACATGATCACGGCCATGATACTGAATTCGCATTTTCAAGCAAGTCCCACATCCTATGAACTCTTCAAAAAAAGTTGTTTATAATATTTATAATAGTAAAAATCTATGCCAAGAAAGGATATATTATAAAGGTTTTTTATCGAAAGAAGACCTTTATGGCCCTGTTATTTCACTTTACAATGATTTCATTTTTATCAAAAGCAAGATCTTCATCTATATATTTAAATTGATGTCAGTCCTGTTATTTTTATGGTCTACTATGTTACTTTTTAACAGATTAAGAAAAAGGGGATATCTGAGAGCCATTAATAATGTGGTGACGGATTCAGAATACAGAGTGTCACCACCCCTATTCATCTCACGGGTGTCGTAAAAGGCGACTAAGGGATAAACTACGCAAGACAACATCAATGCAAAGAGAAGGAAAACTTGAAACCAACCCTATCCTAACCCGTCTGGCCAGCGTGGTATAGTAGGCCAATACCTCCTCTACAAGGAGAGGCCTATGTCCAGCAGTGGACTGTTAAAGGCTGTTGATGATGATGATGATGATGATTAATAATAAACTAAAAATAACATTTAAGTTATGCACGATTTCTACTAAAAACACTTTAAAATAAAACAAAATTTTGGCACATAATAATATATGTATATATAATTGACTGATGAGGCCATCTGTGACCCTAGCACTTGTAGGCAGTGACAAAATGGAAATAAACTACATTTAAATCTAAAATCGCTTTTCAGCTATCGGTAAGACATTGCCTTTAAGTAAGTTGGCAACAAGACCGGCGAGCGATTTCACCATCGTGTTGCCCATCCGCCCGGCCTCCACGTGAGGCTTAGTCCCGGACGCCGCGCCGTGATTATAATATAATTGAGTGTTTCCGTTCAACCGGCGTGTTTTTTAGCTTTTTTAGCATTGAAGAAAAAACTGAAAACGAGAAGGAAATTAAAACCTTGTAGATGTTAGCGATTACAATTAAGATTTAGTATTTTTTGCACTTTAATATACACGCGATAAAATTATCGATACAGTTTTGTAATATTTATCTATCGATTTTTAATAGTTCACACTTATTATTATAGTTTATTATAGTGCACAACCATGTGTACAAACATAGGTGCACTCACTATCCGATACGACCGGGGAGGGATAACCCGTAGGACTGACGGCTTTACGCGTTCTCCAACGTACGTGGTTTAACACCCAAACCATTACTAAGCAATTCTATGATCAGAAAAACTCCATAACAATTTAATCGGTAGTCGCATACGCTTTAAATAGGCCCTAAACTACTAACACGTTAATTAAAATTTACTATCGAGCGTCTGTTTGCTGCTGATGTTTTGGTTCTATTCGTATCTTAAAAGGACAAGTTTATGAATGAGTGGGTGTAACCGTTAGTCCTGCGATGACCATTCATCATATTCCTTTGAAGATGGTTTGTGTGCGGGTTTGTCAGTTTGTTGGTAAATGAAGGCATAATGAATCATAGATAATCAACGCCCAGATGTAAACAAGTAAAATGTATTCAGTTGAATGTAGTTCTGAAATAGATTAATACTATTTCAATTTATGTATTAATAAGAAACTCAACAGCATCTTTTATGTACACGATTTGTAAAGAAGTTATATTGATTTTATAGCCAATCAAGCTCTGCTTAATTTGGGACTTGAAGAAGTTGTGTGTAAGATGTCCGAAATATTTAATAATACTATTTTATTAAATTAGAGAGCTTCATACTCATCTTGGAAATACTCCTTGAATAAGTAAAAAAATGTCCATACCTTCAATCTTTTCTGTGTAGATACGAAGCATTCGACTCATAACAGCATTTGTAAAATCTGAAAAGGCACATTAAAAAGGTGCATTGTCGTGTATGTCTGGTCCAGAGTAGGAAACATGTCGCTTCTGGCATTTAAAGTTATGGAATCTGACGAATCTTTTCTGTGAACCCTCAGTTGTTCCAAAATAAATAGAATATTTTAGTGTCCATATAGGACAATAATACCAGGCCTCCGTCACTCTGCACGATGAAACTCGACAGAGGGCCGTCAAACGTCCGCCTGAGCTCGTTTCCCGCGCTTACGCTTCGTTATGCCGAAACCACGTAATTATTGTGGAGGAGATGGGTGTAAAAGTCAAATATATATATATATATATTAATAAATTATATAGATAAAATACATAGAGGAGTTAGAAAAAGTAATTTTAAATAATTTTCACAACGTTTAATGAATCGGCCTGGTAGCACAATATTACAACTTTTAAAAACCGTTGATTTTCCGTCGCCTTATTCCTGTTTTCCATATGATTATTTGTTTAAATATTTACGCGTTTGAGGATATTTTCAACTATAAAATTTAATAACAGAGAATCTAGAGAAGGAAAAAAGAATATAAATCATTACATAAAACTTAAACATATTTGATTGAATAATAAGAAATATGGTTGAATCGCAACATTAGTTTTATTACAATAATTTTATCATAGGTAGGTAGCCCAGCCCTAGCGCATTCTTACGAGGACGCGCTGGCACGAGTCCCGCACTGCGGGCGACATAGTATCGACTCTTTGTTCGCGTACATAAGGTACATTTCTTCTCGTTCTGAGTGGCAGGTATAATTATTAAGATATTGTAGGCTATTATAGCGTAGGTATTTTCGCTTTTGTATGGGAGTGATGTATCTGTTACGTAGTAACTATTTATTAATCTGTGATAATACTCCAGAACGCTGAGAACGTAGGCTTATGCCTTATATTTATTTATTTATTTAAACTTGCTGCACGTGTTGTACATAGGCGGACTTAATGCTATAAGGCATTCTCTGCCAGTCAACCTTCAGGCGGTGTAGAAATACGATACGGTAGGTGCAAGGACTGAATATTTTCACATGAATAAAGTTTACAATATTAAAGAATTACGAAATAAACCTAAATTAAGTAATACTTATATAATTTTCAAACTTTGACAATTCCTTTAGAGTATACAAAGTACGCATCATTAACACAAACACTTATTGCTATTATTAAATGCCTTATTGATTACACCACACACATGTGCTCAGAAAACAACAGTTCTGCAGTCTTAGATAGATAGAAAACTTACTTATTTCGATAGATAGAAAACTCTTTATTTGTCCACCGTGTTACAGATTTACAAAACAGAACATAAATGACTTCTATTTAATGTACAAAGGGCGGCCTTATTGCATAAGGCAGGCAACCTTAGATATATTATCTTATTTAATGCTATAAAAGTAAAAAAACCTTTCAAAATCACTAATGTCGCTACAAGAATATCCGAAGAAAATTTTAAAATATCCCTGGATCATAGTTCAGACGAAGAAACTTTTCACTTTTTATTTTTCTGAGTGGAAATGAAAAAGTTTCACCAGTAGCGGCGCCTTCGCACCCCCTTCCACCTTCCTTGAGCCATTTCCGCTACCAAAAATTCTTTGGCTCAGGCTGGATCATATTTTTGGCGGGTTAAATTTGAGGCAATGAATCTCTTCAAAGTTTTGATTGTACACATTCGTTACCTTCTGCCATTCGTCAACGCAAAAGAGCTCAAATCCGTATAACTTTGCGGTCTAAAGAGTTAAGCTTCTAAGTACTTCGGAATTGAAATTTGTAATGGAATTAAAGTATCTTACTAATTTTATATAAAAGTATTTCTATCGTCCAACATTTCAAAACTCATTTGCTCATTTTATAATTTACATGTACATCTTAGTTGTAAGAATTCTATTGTGTAAGCTTATCTCAGCTTCTTATATTAGTTCATGTTAGGGCTCATACACACGAACGGTTTGTTAGTTATTCAACTTTAAAGCGTATTTTTTTGTAAAAATAGGGCGTCCCACCTCTCTAAAAGCTGTTTAGCTTTTAGAGGAGTGGTCGAAAGATTGTGAACCGTAACTCTGCTTACAATTTTACGCATTACTTTTAGGTAGATTAAAATCTATCGACGTGAAACTGTTATATATTACAATCTGTCGCGTGTTAAATTGTCAACTGTCCGACGGCTGTCTCTGATTGGTCGGTCTTACAATAGGTGGTTTTGTGTCCATACCAATTTTATTAACTTATTTTAAAGCTGTGAGTAATTTCAGTCAATTAACAATCACCACAACACTTTGATTAGAATTGTCAACTGTCCGACGGCTGTCTCTGATTGGTCGGTCTTACAATAGGTGGTTTTTTTATTTTTTTTAACGGGTTGTTTTGTTAAATAAGTATTTCTTTCGAAGGGGGGAGTAGTGTAACGGCATAGCGTATACTAAGAATGGTCATGGTGTAGCGTAAGCTAAGTTTGAATTTTGTAATTCATATATATGCAATGATCAGTATGTTATATAGGCCAGACCAGACACTCTGTTTCTCACTTGTACTTGGAAAGAGTCAATACATCAGTTAGTCGTTACCAGCCTTTTATTTAATCTACACCCAAGGTCACACGCTAAATGTCCATACCAATTTTATTAACTAATTTTAAAGCTGTGAGTCATTTTCAACAAGAAATCAATTAACAATCACCTCAACACTTTGTTTATACTAGAAAACAAACGAATTAACAAACATAATGGCGGCATGAGGTATAATTATGCCGTTCAACCAATCAGCATTCCGTTGCAAGCCATTTCACAATTTGACGGTTTATCTTCGATACATTATATAATACGTCGAAAAAAATTCGTTAAATTGTAATCAGTTTACAATCTGGAAAGATAAATAGTAAACTAATGGTATTTACAATATTACCCTAACATATATGAATGAAGCATAAAATAAACATCGTCCACAGGAATTAAAGATGTGTAATAAAATGTAAAAATAAAAATTTGGGGTAGTATTAACTAATGGTTAGAAAAAGAAAAACTGGGCATAGATACAATCATTTTGAAACTAGTTTTCGCCCTAGGCTCCCCCCGCGTCTATGACGGTTATCGCGATAAAACGTAGCCATATTCGTTCTCAGGGCTTGGGCTATCTGAATTTAGACTATATAAATTTAATTAAAAGTGGTTATTGAGTTTATCGAGCACAGACATACATACTTAACATCACTACATTTTTTTAAAATAATGTTTAGGGAAAACAAATAGTACATCAGATATATGTAATAATATTTCAAAAACTTTTACTCAAGAAGTTGTAGAAGTAAGGCATAATTTGTAATAGTGAATTTTTGAAAAGATCTGAGATTGTGAACAGTAGCAAAGTGTCAATGAGGTTTAAAAAAGCTTGTGAAAGTGATAAAAGTA
The DNA here is from genome assembly GCA_932526445.1 of Phragmatobia fuliginosa. Taxonomy (NCBI): domain Eukaryota; kingdom Metazoa; phylum Arthropoda; class Insecta; order Lepidoptera; family Erebidae; genus Phragmatobia; species Phragmatobia fuliginosa. The sequence goes on along the minus strand of OW052064.1, from coordinate 3,007,740 downwards.
AAATTATTAATATGTTCAGTTGCAACAAAGCTTGACGAAATAAGAATAAAAGATTTTATTTGTTTTTTATTTATTTTATAATTAAATCTTGTCTTTAAATAAAAGGACCATACTAACTATAGAAATTAATAGATCCATTGATATATTGTCGATACTAAATAAAATTTTTGAACAATATGGTGTAGGGAAGATAAGTTATTTTTTTTAAAAACCACTTCATTTTAGCAAAGCCCAGCACGGGTTCCAACGAGAGCGAAGCATTGTGACGGCTTTGGCACAATTAACAAATGATGTCAATCACTTTTTGGATCAGAGGAAGCTGGAAGTGGTAGTCTTCATCGATTTTAAAAAAGCTTTCGAAACTCTGAAACACCACAAACTGCTCCAAGATATGCAGGAATGTGGGGAGGAACGCGGGGTCAGAAGTTAACTTAATTACTAAGACTCAGGTATAGCTCAGCAATTCAAAGTTGTGTACGGCGCGGGCGGTCCGTCCCGCGGGCGACCGCACATTATAATAATACAGGTGTATGTCAATACCAGCAATGAAACGCATGACGGCTGGTAGCGATTACGCTAACTCGCCTCAGCGAAGCAAAACCACCTAGGCTCGCTAAGCGGAACTCTTATTCGTTGAGTGGTAGTGATAAGTGAAAAATGTTTATTTTTTATTTTTTGGTAAACTATCTTAAAAAAATGTGTATTAATATTAGTTTAATTAAAAACTACATTTATTATACTTTTAAGTGGGCATGTATCATTAAGGAAGTTGATTGTGCTGGCAAAGCGGAGACGCTCTTAATAATAAATATTTCGGACATTTTTCACACAACGCCATCTAGTCCCCAAACTAAGCAGAGCTTGTATTATGGGTAACTAGACAACTGATAATAATACAAAAACATACCTTTTTTTGTAAATACATACATATCATACATAGAAAACACACAAACTCCGAAACAAATATTTGCGGATCACACAAACATTTGGTCCGACCGGGGAATCGAATCCGAGACTTCAAAATCAGCAGTCACATACGCTAACCACTAGACCAACGAGGCAGTAATAATATTATAATAATTATGACTAAAGACGTATTATTATAATTTGAGAGAAAGCAACTTTTGTAGAACGAATAAAAGACAATCATTTACGAGTAAATCTACTGCGAAGCTAATGAATACTTTCTGATTAGCGAAATAAGCGACGTCGTTAAATAGCCACTCAAGTAGATGAGCCTAAATGTTGTACAACTTTGTGAAAGTTAAATTTGCTCTACAATCATGATTTATATTTCTTTAAAGAGGTACCTATTAAAACTTTTTTCAGATTGCAACTCCTTTAACACTTTCAATTCCAAGTGCAATAAATCAGAGCTAACCGCGGCTGCTTTTACGTTATGACTGCCTCGTAAAATTTACATTTAAAAGTTAATTTTCACGCTCCCCAGCTTAGGGCAATTGTTAATCTTGGATTCTCGCAATGCCGTCAGTGTAAAAATTACGAACATTAGTACCTATCAAGTTGCACTCGGGAGGTTTATACTTTGCTACAGTTTTACACTCTGTTCCCAGAGTAAATAAAATACCCGAGCGATAATAAAGGCCAACAGTTTGTAACTGTTTTTGAATGTTTTCTTTTGAGACTGTTTCAGCAATGGGCACACATTTATGAACATGAACCACTATTAGTGGATTTTTAATTTAGGATTGTAGTTCAAAATTGTTTTCATAGTCTTCTAGAATTTTCCTAAATAATTATCCTACAATAATCCATATTAATTTTATAAATTCGCAAGTAACTCTATCAGAATCTTTCTGTCAATTACACCTTCACGGTTAAACTCATTGGTTGCACTCATTGTCGTGGTTGTAGTAACGAACAAAAAAAAATGTATGCTCAAACTGCATAAACATGCAGAATCTAGGTCGTTAACCGAGAAATCCGGTTACACAAAAGACTTGGTTGGGTGCAGACTATTTCGTAGTCCGCAAACGAATTGCAAATGCGGCTAAAGCGTAAGTTTGTTCAGTGAGTCGCCAAACAGTGCGCAGTCCCGTCTGTGACGTGTTCCTCGCCACTCCAACGCCAAAGCCGCTGCTTGAATCACAATATTCATATTTCTATGTTTCATACAAAACAATAGTCACAAACCAACATTTTTTCCGTTTTAGCCTAGTCGAATGTCTTATCGAAGACTTTAATTTTATATGATGGACCTATTAGTTCCGTGGTTGTAAACCCTGACAGCTAAGAAAGAGGATTTAGGTTTGATGGTGACCCAGAATAAATACTGTATAGTGAGCACAGTAATTTGTTCTGTCTGTGTGCAATATCTCTGCAATGTCATATTCCAAGTCATATCATCCAAGTAACATATATTTATACATACTGCATGTATCAAATTATTCTTCAAAAATCCTGCTGAAGCGAAAATATATAATTATTTTACAAATCAGTAATGTTTATGTTGTAAATGTATCCAAATGTTGTAGTCAACTATCATAATGTGGCATTTACTTATTTTACCATTTGACGATTCTGGTATCCTATCGTGACCACACACGGAATCCATAATATATTTTTGGCGATTTTCAATATATATTTGTCGTCACTTTTATACTTTGTCCATTCGTTTATTGTCTTTTTGACAGGTCACGCCTATAAATTACCGGTATTTTTTTTTCGTAATAATGTACTACAGTAATGTCGTACTTTATAGACGGGTAGGGAAGTGGCTTGCAATTGCTAAAAACAACAAACTATAGAACAGTTCTTGAAATACGATAAATCGATTATAAGATTAATATAATCTATTATATTATATTATTATGATCAAAATAATTTGACTTCATGTAAGTATTGTCTCTGTAAATGTAATAAAATAAAAAGCAGCCAAGTGCGAGTCGGACTCGTCCATGAAGGGTTCCGTAGCAGCAAGTAACGTCATATAAAAGTTCTTGTAGTTCGTTGTAAATTTGATCGATGTTTTAATAATAGGTTATTGATTGAATGAAAGGGAAATGGTGATTTACATTTTATGACGTATTAAAAAAAACTACTTACTAGATCTCGTTCAAACCAATTTTCGGTAGAAGTTTGCATGGTAGTACATCATACATTTTTTTTATTTTTTCTCTTATTTTAGAAGTTACGGGGGGGGGGGAACTTTTTACCACTCAGAAAGTGTAACACTCGCGCAAAAAAATGATATTAGAAACCTCAATATCATTTTTAAAGACCTATCCATAGATACCCTACACGTATGGTTTTGATGAAAAAAAAATTTTGAGTTTCAGTTCTAAGTATGGGGACTCCCAAAATTTATTGTTTTTTTTTTTTCTATTTTTGTGTAAAAATATTAATGCGTTTCACAGAATACATCTACTGACCAAATTTAAACAGTTAGCTCTTATAGTTTCGGAAAAAAGTGGCTGTGACGGACGGACGGACAGACAGACAGACAGACAGACAGACAGACAGACTTGACGAATCTATAAGGATTCCTTTTTTTGGCATTAGGCTACGGAACCCTAAAAAGGAAATTAAAATAGTATGACTTCAAGATTGCAAGGAATTAAGTCAAATTTTGGAATTTTAGTTCAAACTTATAGTAAAGAACAATAACTCTGTATATTTATTTATATATTTTTGGACCACTGACTTAAAATGTAACTATGCACGCGTTAGTAAAATTTAACTTTGAAATGCGTGGTTAATAACGTTTAAATGCAGAGTTATGAGAAAATACATTTGAAAAATCACAGAATACTTACTAAACCGACCTTCAAGTGACTGTGTTAAGAAGTTTTCTTTGTTTTGGGTTCATTATGTATCATAATAGTGCACATATAAAATACCGACTTATAGAATATTTTATCGATTGATCAAAAAGATAATAAAGGAATGGACAGAGTATAGCAGTATGAGGTTTAGATTGTTTACTGTCACTAAAATCCTAACCCATCCTTCTTCTTCTTTTAATGAAATGGCAACCAGCCGAATATCAGTTATTTCTGCCAATGTCAAGTAAATAACGTCTACACGTCTCGTAGTAGATACAAGTAGATACGAAATTACGAATACGTCATAAAACTTAATGTCAATTACTGCTGTTGATTTTATAAACGAAATCACACTGGTAATTTTGTATACTAAATTAACTATTCGAGGCCCGTGATATCTTGCATCTACATGCAATTTGAAACCTAAATTTCATTTGCAAAAAGTGTATTATAGTTCTTGGAGACGGTGATTGTCACTATAACCGTGCGAAGTTAACCGCCTCTAAGAGAGTAATTACACTGAACTTCCGCACCTCAAGCTAATTTCTAGCACCACTAAGCACTGTACTTACTTTACTTAGCCCGTAACAAAAGTATGCAATTGTAAGCAACGGTCCAGTGGGATAAGTCGTAAGCTTGTATAACTTAATGTACTGAAAGTAAACTTTTGCATAAAACTATGTATTACATTCTCACTAAATATGTAGCCTACCGTTTTTACCATTTTTTTTATATTGAGCCTACTAAAGTGATTCTACCCTTCCTAATGGAAAGCATAAGCAGAATCCAAGAGTGGCGGCCACCACACTTGTTGCGAATGCAGACTATAATGAATAGCGGCCCACACTATGGCGGCTTAGTGAGATGCTTTTTCACACCCGTTTAAAGGACCCGTGATCATAGGAAGAAAGGAAACACGTGAGCTGGTAGTGAGTTTCAGTCTTTGACTGCTCGGCATCGGAAAGAAGTATACCATGCCTGATGTAAAGCACGAGCAAAGCAAACAATATAATGCGTTACTCGATTTTTTTGTCGCAAAATCGAGTAACGCATTATATTGTAGAACCAGCTGAACCCCGCGTTTCGTATCTTTGCAACAAAAACTGTGGGTAATGACGTTACTCCTCATGTCATTAACTATTATCTGTCTAGTCGTCAGTGAAAGTCCCGTCAAAATCGGCCCGATTATCGCCATTGGAACTCGTTTGGCAGTAACTTGGATGGAATATTCGAACAATACACTCGAAACTATTTTAAAGCAAATCAAGTATGTTATGGAACAAAGTATCATGTTAATCAGAATGTCAGTATCAATTTGATGTGATGAAACCTTCAGGAAACTTGACTGTATTATTATGAGGGTAGAAGGCTATAAATGAACACGCAAATTTTAATATCTCATCCCAGATCCAGAACAAGTGTAGTTGGGTTTTTCTAACAATAAATTCTAAATTACAGCCCGGAGTAAGGCAGTTTTACCATGTTTAACGCCCGTACCTCGGAGACCGCGTAAACTCTTCGGTCTTGGTGGTCATGAACATCTATTTCAATCGTTATTGGGAAATCAGTGCTAGGTTCAATCTTCGGATTTAAGTTTGCCCTCAGGGTTAAGTAGGTCCGATGCCAGTCGCTCCTTGTATAAACTGATATTCAGGTAAAACCAGTAGGACTAGTATCCAACACCAAACAGTTATGGGAATAATAAATGCTAGGAAGATGATGATCCATATATCTTATCAACAACCCAACGTCCCACTGCTGGGTTCCAATCTCCATTAAGGCCATATGTGATCACGACTTGTCATTCAATGACAACCGGGGCTGAGTGCTTAACGTGACCTTCAGATCTCGGAGACGCTCATGGTATCATGCCAGTATCGGCCACTAATTCAGACGTTAGTATTACGTCAGTACGTTGTTAAACATAAACAATTAGTAAAGGAAAATATTATAAAAGGTAAAAACAATCTGTAGAATGTTTAACAATTTTCACGTAACATACTGAGCTTGTTTTAATTAAATCACGTGTCGTGTCAGAGTTTTAACATATGTTATTAGATATGTTGTACATTCGCTCATCATGAAGTTTTGCATAAATGTTGCAAATAACGTAGGATATATTTAATCTACAGAAAATGATGAGGATAAATTGAGTCTTATCTGAATTTATTTATAAAAGAAAACAGTTTATATGTTATATTTGGATACTATTATCCATTCGTTACGACATGGTACATTTATGTTGGAATAACACAGGGTATATTTAATCTACGAGTAGAACAATAATCGGGAAAAGTCTAAATTTATTTATAAAGCAAAATAATTTAGTTTTGTTCGGCAGAAACGAAGAACAAGATTTAGTAAATAGGTATATTTTAGACAACGATCGCTTATATTTAAATATTTGAAATGTCTTTACTATAGCTGAAGCGGGCTTAATGATTTTGTTATATAAAACCTCTATTGCGTCTCTCAAAACACCCCGGGTCGTATTAACTCCTAAATCTGAACTCGTGCCTCGAGGCCCTATTAGCCGTATACCGTGACGTAGTTCATCATTGCTTCGGCGTCATATTAACCCATAATGTAACCTAGCTCCTGTTTAGTGTAATTATGTGAATATTCACTGCTGGCGTTAGTTGCTTTAATATTTAATATAAGAAGTAGATAAACACAAGAAAAGTTTCTCAGAAAAAAATAGTGCTAGAGTAAATACTTACAGATAGATCTTTCTGGGCAAATGTGTCATTTAAAATCCACATATTACAGGGTTTGAGTCCGAGGCATTTTGGGTCCCAAACGATTTTATCTATATGTAGTGGTAGGCAGGTATATTGTCCAGCCGCGAGAGGGCGGCGTCGGTGTGTGCCGGACGCCGCCTAAGATAGGGTCGTCGAACAGAGACGGTGCCCGCATCAGGAGCGGGCAGGCGCTGGAGAAGTTCAGAAGGAGATCTCACCCTGGACTTTTCCTCCTCCTATACGGAGAAGCGCGGAGAGGGCACACTGTGTGTTTTTTAGTCGGTTCAAGTCCGACACACCACCACGCCATAAACCCCGGTGGGGTGACGGTCCATGATGATTTTTCACACATTAAAAAAAAAAAAAAAAGGCAGGTATATTGTCAAGGCCGTGATGTTACAATTTTACTAGTGATAATATAGTTTAAATATAGATTGTCAATAGACTTACTTTCTTGCAATTCAACGGCCTCGTTTCAGTGATATTGTAATATCACGGGGACACTATAGTGATATTGTAATAAATTTGATATATCATAAATGAAGTGGCAAAATATTATAGTGAACAATCTAAACAAAAAAAAATTTGGAGCATGAGCAGGATTTCACAGGTAATAAATTTAACAGAAAAATACAAATTGTCGATTAGATTTAAGGCAATCGACATTAATGCTGTTGTATTAGTCGAGGTGCCGAAAGTTGACAGGGGCTGTTAGACTGTAAAAATCTTATAACAAAAGTAATTAACAAACGAAATGGACTTTATCATGTGGGTACCTCAGCTGGTGTTATTACAGACTGACTGCTCAGAAATATCATAGTACAGTGCCGCAGGAGCAAAATTAAATGATGATATTTGTGATAAAATCTTACCATTGAGAAGTATATTATCTGGTTCATCACAATTCGGTGGACAGGGATTTAGGATGTGCAACTGCAGTAGGTCTAAAGTACAATGTTATCCAACAAATGTACATATTAAAAAGCGGCCAAATGCTAGTCGAACTCGCCCATGAAGGGTTCCGTAGCAGCAAGTAACATCATATAAAAGTTTTTGTAGTTCGTTGTAACTTTCATCGATGTTTTAATAATAGTGTTTTGATTGAAAGAAATGTAAATTGCGGTTTATGATTTATGACGTAGTATAAGAAAACTACTTACTAGATCTCGTTCAAACCAATTTTCGTTGGACGTTTGCATGGTAATGTACATCATTATATTTTTTTTAGTTTTATCATTCACATACACATTTTAACACTTTGGAAGTGTCTCTTGCTCAGACTATTCAGTTTAGAAAAAAATGATTTTAGAAACCTCAATATCATTTTTGAAGAGCTATCCATGGATGGAGTATGGTTTTGGCACACGTATGGTTTTGATGAAAAAAAAATTTTTGAGACCCCCAAAATTTATTGCTTTTTTTCTATTTTGGTATAAAAATATTGACGCGGTTCACAGAATACATTTACTGACTAAGTTTCAACAGTATAGCTCTTATAGTTTCGGAGAAAAGTGGCTGTGATATACGGACGGACAGACAGACAGACAGACATGACGAATCTATAAGGGTTCCGTTTTTTGCCATTGGGCAACGGAACCCTAAAAACAATGTCTTATACAACTCCAAATGTGACAAAGAAGCATATTGCTACAATAAGTAGAATGTTCTGGATGAATGTTTTTTTTCAGATGTTCTTAAAATTCACTTGCTACTACGTGACTTATTACTTACTTTAAATAGTAACTACTACAATTAAAATTGTCTGTTTATTTATAAGTCTATGATTGCAAAATTGACATTTGGTAATGGACCAATCAGAGACTCCCTAACAATTTAAGATCAGTAAAATTGACAGAATATCATTGCGTTACAATAATATGACTTTAGTATAGGGAGATCGTTTTTTGGTTTTTCGGAAGACGGTCCCCATTTCATCTCATCCAAATTTTTTATCATTAAATTCATTATGACGACGACTTGAAAACTAGAAAACTTTACAATTGAAGACGTTACTTACTTGATATTGGCAGAAATAGCTGATATTCGGCTGGTTGCCATTTCATCAAAAGAAGAAGACTTTGGTATCAGGCAGGCTTAGCAGAGTTACTTTGGTGTTCTGATTTCTTTCAATAATATTTTATACCTGAAAGTGTTTACTTGTCCAGCGTCATTGTTATTACAGTATTATAAAGAATAATTTGAAATCAAACAGTTCGTGTGGTATGTTTGTTGCTAAATTTAAGATGGTACCTTGACCAGTGCGGTGCCACCCTCTCACATAAGAACAACCTAATATGGCAGTATTCGTACTTTAATGTTTCGTTTTTGGGTGCGAAATTGGGGGCCTAATGATGCAAGAGTATCAAAATAACTCGCCATAGTGTTGGTCACCATATTTCTTTGTCTGGATTCACAACGAGTGTAGTAACCTTAGATTTTATTCATGCTTTGTATCAGACAGAGTACCCTTGTCAGGTTCATACAAAAATGAGCGCTCAAACTCGTGAATCACAAATGTGTTGCTAGTTTTTCTTATAGGAGTACATTGTGCTTTTCTTTTTTTTTATATTAGCTGCCAAAATGACTCTGCCCTGCCTGATAGAAAGGCATCAACAGAATCCAGAAGTGGCGGCCACCGTCCTCTCTGCCAGTGCAGCACGGCGGCCTAGTAAGATGCTTTTTCACGCCCCGCTTGAAGGACCCGGGGTCATAGAAAGAAGGAAACACTGCTTAAATGCATTCTTTTAACACATGAACGATACAAATGATGAAATATTGTTCAGGTCAAGTTTCCATAAATAGAATGAAAATATGTTTACGAGCAGAGTGAATGGGCAATGAAAAGCGTTTCATTGCGCACACTTGTAATATTTCATTTTGTATGCTCCTAAGGTAGATAATTCGTAGTCCGCCTACGCTTTAATATTTAATATTGTGATACACTTGTAGGTTAAGTGGATTGTATGTGAGATTGTATTTTTAACCGTATTTTTATCTTTTTATTAAAAAATATAATTATTTTTGGTATGGCGCGTAAAGACAGCATAATGTTTATAAATTGTCTGATTAAAAGTTATTTAGTGTCAGAAAAAAATGTTCTATGAGCCTTTTGGGCAAATGCTTGTGTTTAGCTTTATGTCTAGTACGAAATGGCAAAATTTTGATTTTTCTTCAAGAAGCAACTGCCATCAAAGGATCAGACCCAAATACCTCATCTTGCCCAAACCGATACGAGGACCGATGATGCCGCACTACCAACTCCATCTTATGCAGAGCCATCTGTATGCCCAGCGTCTCAATGCGCCTAACCACCAGGGAATTTTTTTTTCTGTGCTAGTCAGACGCGTCGCCTCAGGTACTCTGGCACCCCTTGGTTCAGGAGTACTGTCTTGATGGTAGACTATTTAATGCGATGTCCAGCGACACCGACAACAGTAGTCGCCACAGCTCACTGCCTGTTTAGCCACGGCCCTCAAGCGCAGCATTATGTTGATTGTTGAACGCCCCACTAGTAAGCCGAATGGGGCCCATCTCCGGACGATGCTGGCAGATACCCGCTTGGTCTGTCAACAGGATGGACTATATCTAGTCAGAAAACTGTCTTCCCATCTGAATATCGGGCCAGTGGTATTGTATAGAATGTAGATAGAAGACGCAGAAGGGGATGTATGGGCCAGTAGATTGTTTAATCTTTTTAGGGTTCCGTAGTTCATGTCTCGGAACCCTTATAGATTCGTCATGTCTGTCCGTCCGTCCTCGACTTACCGTCCAAACGGTTAGTGCTAGAAAGATGAAACTTTGCTTAAATGTGTTTCTATTATGTCAACAAAGTGCTACAATAAAATCAAAAAAAAATTTTTTTTGGGTACCTCCACTACTCGTAAAGTGGGAATGTTTCTTTTTTTCTTGCGGCTACCCCATTGTGCGGAGTTTAGTTATATAGGTCTTTCAAAAACATGGAGAATTTTCTAAGATGGTTTTTTGATTTAGGTATCCGTTTGCGAGTTATTTAACTTTAAAGACATTTTTTTGCAAATACAGCCTTCCCCCCGTCTAAAAGCTAAACGGCTAGCTTGAAAAATCTGAAAAAAATCATGATATGTAGTCCATAGCTTTATTAGTTCAGGATTTATAGAGGTCTAACTTGTAAATCACGCTTAATTGAAAAACTTCGTACAAAAATAACGAATTAATATGTAAACACAACAATTCTCTATTGGACACGATTTGTTGTGTGAATTCCACTTGGTATTGTACATATATGACTATAGAACCCTATTTTTTGCATGAACTGACACGTACTTACCAAATTTTTAAATAGCAACAGTATGATATCAATACATATCTGATTATGTATATTATAAAAATTCATAGGAACCGTAAAAGGCATTCTAAATTATGTAATACGTTATTAAACATGAAAACTGGCTTATTAGGGTTCCGCAGCTAAATGGCAAAAATCGGAACCCTTATAGATTCGTCAAGTCTGTCTGTCTGTCTGTCCGTCCGTATGTCACAGCCAATTATTTCCGAAACTATAAGAGCTATACTGTTGAAATTTGGTCAGTCGATGTATTCTGTGAACCGCATTAAGATTTTTACATAAAAATAGAAAAAAACAATACATTTTGGGGGTCCCCATACTTGGAACTGAAACTCAAAATTTTTTTTTTCATCAAACCTATACGTGTGGGGTATCTATGGATAGGTGTTCAAAAATGTGAGCCGTCACGGGACGCCTGGCAGATGTGAAACATCGCCATTATTTTGTAAAAGTAATATGCAGAAAAGAACATATTGTAATAGGAACTAAATATGTCTTAATGATAAAATAAAATATTACTAATTATTAAAATAGTAGTCTATATGCAGTAGTGTGTACGGTGTGGCGACGCTTGGCGTCGCCACACCGTACACACTACTGCATATAGACTGTATATATATACCATCGTATAGCGTGCCGTGGCGACGCGTCGCCAGGCCGCACGCGTCGCCAGGCCAGAAATCTGTTTTACGTGCGGCTATAGATGTTTCACATCAAAAATGATGTTGAGGTTTCTAATATCATTTTTTTCTAAACTGAATAGTTTGCGCGAGAGACACTTCCAAAGTAGAAAAATGTGTCCCCCCCCCCCTCTAACTTCTAAAATAATTGAGTGATAAAACTAAAAAACATATATGTTGTACATTACTATGCAAACTACCAACGAAAATTGGTTTGAACGAGATCTAATGAGTAGTTTGTTTTTAATACGTCATAAATCGTAACACGCAATTGACCTTTCATCCAATCAATACACTAGTATGAAAACATCGATGAAAGTTACAACGAATTACAAGAACTTTTATTATGATGTTACTTGCTGATACGTTATCCTTCATGGGCGAGTCTGACTCGCACTTGGCCGCTTTTATTTATAGGTACGTGGTTATTTGGCTACCATAACGTACACGTAATATATAAATTTACACACTTTGTATGTGTGCTAAATACTGTCCTTGTGTAAATAAAGCTTAGTCTTCATTAGCCCTTTGCAGCAGATTTACTCAGAGAAACACTTACGAAGTTCGAAATTTACTTCAGTACATTACATCGGTCTGAGCTCTCTGGAATATAACGTTGAATTTCACGCATTCTAACACATTGTCGCAGAACTTGATTAATCTGACATTGAAGGCAGTTTAAACAAAGTTTAAGAGATTGTAAGGTATTGATACGATTTTACGATTTTTTTTCTTATATCGGCGGTCTACTGTACCACGCCGGTCGGACTCGTTAATATAGAATTTGTTTCAAGTTTTCCTTTCTCATTCGATTTGTTTTACTATGCTCTTATTCCGTGAGTACAGAATAAGGCTCTCGAGCTCACAGAGCTCTGATGAATTGGCCCATAAATTGTGGCTTACGCTATCCTTCGTGTAAGACGCAAGCGGCCAACTTCGCTCATACCAGAGCATTTCATGTCAGCAAAAATGTTATATTTCCTGTTCAAAAGTTCGTTCTTAGAAATCTAAAAAATTATGACTGAACTTGAAAAATGTGTAAGTTGTTTTTTACCCGGCTACGGTAAAGCATGTATGTTTAGATGAGGTACAGAACAGTAGTCGAGGAGCTATTAGGGAACATCTATTCCCTCATAGCTACCATACAAAATTATTATTCAACATAATAATATTCAAGTTTGAAAAGCCGTAGTCAAACGTTACATAGGGCTACGTAAGGGGCCTTTCAAACTTGAGTATGCGTTTCTCTGTACACCGATAATTGTGTACTATAGAATCGTATTGTATGACATTATTGTCAACTTGCAACGAAGGCATCTTGTTAGAGTTTATGTGCCTATTATCTTGCTTCTCCAGGAACGTTGTTAAATCCAGTCTCTTGAAAATATTGTTTAATACTCTTTCAGCATCGTTTTTGTCGTAGTTGTTCTTTTTTTTTATTTTATTTTTAAGTAACCTTACAATTACATCATTTGAAGCTGCGTTAAAAGTAAGATTTGTTTCTTTTTAGGGTTCCGTACCTCGAGAGGAATAGACGGAACCCTTATAGGATCACCATGTTGTCCGTCCGTCTGTCTGTCTGTCAAGGCCCTTTTTCTCAGGAAAGCGAACGGAATTTATATCAAATACTTTACTGCCCTTGGAACTGTGAAAGAATCAAACTACTAAGCTAAACTCTCGATAATTTCTACAAAGGAGAAACCCGAAATCCATACAAACTTGGGCCTGGCGTTACAGTGCTAGAATTTGGTCATAAATTACAATATCTATGACGATTTCACGAGCCTAATTTTCAGGTCTCCCAGCAATGGCCAAATTGGTAAAATCAGACAATGTTTACATTTTAGGTTATGTTTATTGTTTGAGTTATTTTAATAAAAATTGGCCAAGTGCATGTCAGGCCACGCATAAAATAGGGTTATGTACTCACCCATAATTAAATCGTGCCCAATAGATAATTAATAATAATAATAAATAATAAATATTTCGGACATTTTACACACAACGCCATCTAGTCCCCAAATTAGACAACTGATATAAATACATAAACTTACTTTTTTTTTTGTAAAAACATATATATTATACATTGTTGTATTTGCTTATTATTTCTGTACTAAGTTTTCTAAGTCAGCTTATTTCACAAGTTAGGCCTTTATAACTTCTGAAATAAAAAAGTTATCAAAACCGCTATAGTTTTCTATAACATGAAAAACACGATTTGAAACATTTGTGTTTTTCTATGGCACAGTCACAATAGAAAAATACAAAAATACCCTTTCATGCTATATTTAATGCTGCCAGTTGTAGATATTTTGAATTGCCGCCATTGTAAGTAGTTGTGTCACGATTCGCAGGCCAGATTTACATTGATTAAAATACCTATTAAAACAATCATTTATACTAAAACAAAGAAGTATTATTTATTTATACACGATACTATTTTAGGAATGCTACGTTTTTTGGAGCTAGTTACGTATATTGAAATAAGTGTTGCAGAGGTTTACAAAGATTGTTTAAAACAATAGAATTCTACTTATTTTCTACACTTGGCCATTGCAAATGAAGCTAAGATTTCGATAGGTTAATCAAGCAAAATAGACGATTTTTTTGGTACATATCCCATTCGTGTAACACTTAGGCCCAGAATCGGGTTTCTCCTTTCGGCACTCTCAAGGGAATCAAAACCTACAGGGTAATTCCCGTGAACTCAAAATCTTGATTTTGGGTACGAAACAACGTCTTATAGCACAGACAGAGGGACGAAAACCCTCGGTGCGTGAATCCGACTCGCACTTGGCCGGTTTCTTTTTATATGAATTCCCTATTAGAAATAAACCCTGAGTTGCAGGGGATTTAACAAACACACATGAAATAAATATATAATCTAGGCTCAAACTAAGCAGAGCTTGTACTCTGGGTACTAGACAACTGATATAAATTCATAAACATACTTTTATTTTCTCAATACATACATATTAAACATCCAGACTCTGAAACAAATGTTTGCAGATCATACAAACATAATATAAATCGACAAAAAGACTACATAGATTCAAAACAACAATTTGTGGACCACTCATAGTGTTGTCCCATTGGGGGTTGAATCCCACAACACTCAGTGCAGTTGAAAGCGGCGTGGCAACGTCTTGAACCAATATGTCTTTCCTACAGACAAGAATTTAATACTGTCACTTTGTAGTTTTGTAGTCCGTAGTAAAGAATTTAATTCAAAGAGAATTTAATTCAAATTTAAATTTGAATTATTTATTTCGGACTCTGAATCCATATTGTGTTAGTTACAGTGACTTAACCTGGTGTTAATATATAAGTACATAAACATTAGCAAGTGTGGACGTAAACCCTCCTTGACATAAGGGAGACATAAGGGGGGAGTCCCATCTATCTAAAATACATTCAGGATGCCGTTGAAGGAGGAACGGAGGCGCACCAGCATGGAAACGAAACGCTTCAGCATTATTAAGGCACCACACTTCGTTATGCGGGTTATTCACGCGCATACGGCGAAGTGTGGAGAGTATACTCGTTTCGTTCACCATATAAAGGACAATGACACATCTCTACAACACACATATTTGCCTTATTTGATGCTTATTTGGCATACCAGTTCGAAGTGTGGATGGCATGTTTGTTGTTTGCGCGCATAACTAATATTTGGGCGAATACGGCGTAGACACATAACGAATAGCGCATAACGAAGTGTGGTGATTGCATTATAGCAGCGAAGCCACCAACCTCAGGCTCCGCGAACGTGCCTAACGCACTACACCTCCATGGCAACCCCAAAAGCATCCTGAATGCGTTGTTATATTGGACACATTCTGTATTGTTTATTAGTGCGAGTTTCTGTAATCCCTGAAGATTTGTAACACTTGCTTTATTTTAAGGTGATTAACCAATTTCCAAGAGAATTCAAACCACAGGAGATGCCTGTTTTTTGTACCATTAATGTTGTCTTAGAAATAAATGTTGCGGCTTCTTTATAAACAATATATAATAGAGCGATTTAATAGTTCTACAAGTCAATAATACTTGTAGGTTAATGTTAACTTTTCTATAAAATCTTATACATAAAATTCTCGTGTCACAATGTTCGTTCCCATACTCCTCCGAAACCGCTGGACCGATTCTTATGAATTTTTTTAAGCATATTCAGTAAGTCTGAGAATCGGCTACTATCTATTTTTCACACCCCCAGGACGCGAGCGGAGCCGTGGGCACAGCTAGTCTTATATATAAAATTGTGTCACGGTGTTTGTAACCAAACTCCTCCGAAACGGCTTTACCGATTTGTATGAAATTTTGTGTGCCTATCAGGTAGGTCTGCCAATCGGCCAACATCTATTTTTATACCTTTCGCACTCGAGCGGAGCTAGAGGCATCAGCTAGTAATTTCTATAAATTCCGGTTTCACATGTTTTGGATAGAGACACATTATACGCACACAGGCCAGGTAACGTGATGATTTACGAAAGTCGAGTGGCAGGAACTGGATGCGAGGGGCTAAATGACTGGCAATTGGAGGCCTAAGTCCAGCAGTGGACTGCGATGGGCTGATGATGAAATTATATATCAAATATACAATTATTTAAAAGCAACTTTTGTCTGTTATTATAGTGTAATATGAAAGATAATAGGATATTATGTGACATTTAATCAAGACATGATGAAACTTGCCCATAAAATTCTAAATATGAAAATACACTGAGCACCGTCCGCAATAAAAAAAATGTGACGTCACCATTTCTGTGGTCCTCGTGTGTTGGGATTTTTTGGGTTAAGTCACAAATGATTTGTTTAGGTATTGATGTTTTGTAAATTGTAATATTAGGACTATGTAACGGTAAAAAACGTTGATAAAATATTTTATTTCTTTATTGTACAAACATAAACAATAAAGAATGTTTATAAGTATTCTATCGGTCCATCTCATTTCTTTGCAGAACCCAGCCCGACTCTATTAGCCTGTGCACCTGCCATAAATTGTTTATCGAATTGAAATCTTGACTCAAGCTCTGTAACACCTTTGTCTTTTGGGAGTGATGAGACTATTCCATCCATGTATTGTCCCAAGACATGCATTTTGGTAACTCTGAGGTGTTTATAGAGTTCCGATGGCTTCTTCAACTTCATCCCAAAACTGTTTTGATCCCTAAATAGAGTTGAGGGGTCAGCTGAATGTGCAATTCCGAGCCATAGTTTCAATATCTTTATGACGCTTGCATCTAATTTTGCCAGGAGGGTTCTACCAATGTCATATACAAGGAAAGGCCAAGTTAGACGTGACGTAAGATAATTGTCGTATATCCAAACTTTTTTAATATTGCTTAATGTTTGTTGGTTTACCTTATTTAAGTCATTAAGGAAATTATCGACAACTGCTCCTAGTGGTGTACGTCCTTTGTAATCATCTTTCTATCAAGAAATTTGAAAGGCACTGCTTTAGCAATCGTAATCTTAAATACTTTTATAATGTTTATATTACTCGATGTATAATTATATTTTATCACAATTTTATTTTCAGAATGCGGATGTTATTTTATTGGAGTTTGCGATTTCATTACGATTTGCAATTTCCCGGGTGGGAAATTACAAATCCGGTAGGTTGAATCTGTAGCGCGGTGGCTTTCGCTACAGACGTACCTACAAGTGGTGTGAGATGAGAAGGCAGTAAATACTACTGATGTATTAGTCACTTTCCATCTATGAACTATGATGAGAATGTTAATATGAATCTAATTAACATGTAATAAGAGGTGTGAACTTATGTGTCATTGAATGTAGGTACCATATGTAACTAGGTTCAGATAACGTCTTGTCTAAACATACTAATTTACAGTTAATCTGCCTTTTTAGGCATTAGAAGGCAATCTTGTTTTCTTTAAAAGTACCTCTCAACTATTGGTGTGAACTAGCGTATTTAAGAATGAATTTAAACGTACTATAAGTATTATGAATTTATTTTATTATTTTCTTGTTTTTAACAGTGATGCAACAATTTAAGACTTAAATAAACAGTTTGCTTCGAAGTGTGATTCGTTGTCTACTGTTTAAAAAAAGTAATTGGGAGCGTATAAAAAAAGTCATTGTTACGTAAGTAACTTATCAATGACCTTTGACGTGCTTTTTAGAGAATTACAATATTTTTATAAGTATCGTAAGATGAGGCTGCAGACACGCTGACATATGATCCGCTGATATCGGTAGAGGGATTCAGGGGAAGACCTTTTTTTTATACGTGGGTATGCTTTTCGCACCATACCTTTCGTGGGGTAAACGAGAACGTGTGTGGAACTCCCGGAGGAATCAGTGTACTAACTAAACCCCGTGGCGATCAACCTCAGCAATAGGGAAGAACATCAGGAAAACATCAGCGGTTTATGGAGTCCCCCCTGCTTTACCCCAGGACTGGGGCACATCCCAGGGTCACTATTCTCGCTCCCAGGGCAGGACGCTGTCGGTGCCGTAGGCGGGTCGGTGTTGCGTCTCTTACCGCTCCACGCAGTAAGAGACGCAACACCAACCCGCCTACGGCACCCCCCGACCGCGACTGAGGGTCCCTGTCTCGGGTCGTTTACAGCGGTCACTTCTCCCAAAGATGTGACTGCAGCGATCCTTATGCAGAGGAAGATCAAACGACCCGTTCACTTTCTCGTTAGTAGTGGTGGACGTGTTCTTATGTTGTTAAAATAAATCGTTACTATCTGTAGGTGTTATGTTTCTTTAAAAAAAGTTAATATCACTCCTGGTTTGTAACAATACTTAAAAAACGTTTTAGCAAAAAAATTAATCGCCTAAAACCGAAAAGCAGAAAATAATAAACTATTATTACTTAAACTTAATATTTAACTACCTAAACTAAAGTAAAGCAAAATTAAATAATTTTGCCGCGTCACCAAACAATCAAAAACAAATATTACTAAATTAATTTAACTTTAAAGAAATAACTTAAATCAAAATAACAGAAATTATCACTAAAATAAAGTTCTTTGCCAGCGACTCAAAATTATTTGATTTTATTATTACATTTAAGCAATAAATGGATGATTTAGCAAATTGCTACTCACAGACCAATTTTTTTTCAACTTGATGTACTTTATGTGTTTAACTTGTACTTCATATCATATTTTAATGGTACAGAACGATCGATGTTACGATCCATTAAACCTCATATTATTAAGTGAATAGTAAAAATAAAACGAAAACCGAAACTCGGTCCGCAGTTCGGTACTTACCATAATATGACTGCAGAATGTTAATCATCAAGTAGTGTACATATGTAAAGTAATCAATTTCACCGTGTTATGAATTTTGTAGGTTGCCGTCAGATCAGGTGCGACAATCAGAAGACGCTGATGCGTACCTGGTGTTTCTCCTGACTGCCGAGGTATGCCGCCGCGGGGTTTAGTAGGTGAACCGGTTGCCCAGGAGTCCCACACACGCCTTTCGCTTACCCCAGGAAGGGTATGGTGCCAAAAGCATTCCCCGCGTAAAAAAAAGTTGCCGCCAGATGTTAAAATTTGACCAAAAGTTAATTGGATAAAGTAATTACTGGAAAATTATTTAATGTTACGATCGCACAATATAGCGAAACAAAAACAAAACTCTCAAAATTTAAACGTCAAACGCCATATTTTTTAATTAGTGCTTATTATAGACAATTTTTTATTTGTATTTGTATGTAACAGTTAACAGTTTAATTAGCTTAAATAAAAATAATTTTAATGATTTTTCTAATTTGAAATACCCATTATAAGTAAGATATAATTATAAAGAAGAGAATGATAAAACTAAAAAAAAATCGTAAACCGCAATGTACATTTCATTCAATCAATACACTATTAATAAAACATCGATCAAAGTTACAACGAACTACAAGAACTTTTATATGATGTCACTTGCTGATACGGAACCCTTCATGGGCGAGTCCGACTCGCACTTGGCCGCTTTGTTTTTATTTACTCGTATGACTAAATTGAAGAACAATTTTTATTGCTAAAATCTGTAACATTCTTCTTTCTTTCTTTTTTAAAAGACAACTCCCGCATTAGGAATATAAATTCCTGTGTCGCGGGGGACTTTACAAACATACATGAAACGGACACAAAGAACACCCAGACTCAGAACAACAATTTGTGAATCACACAAAGTGTTGTCCTACGTGGGATTTGAACCCACGACACTTGGCGTAGTAGGAAGCGGCGTGGCAACCGCTTAAGCCACTAGGCCAACCGTGCAGTCAAAACATTACAATGTGGAAAGCTGGAGGAGCATAAATGTAATACCCTAGGATACCCTAGGAGCATATATAAATGAAATCCCCCTGGATGCCACACAATTCTGGCTATGTCGGACTTGAACCGACCAAAACCGCACGCCTTCTCTGGCACTAGTAGTCTGGAAACCACGTGCACCCTCGGAAGGAAAAGCCCTGGGATCTCAACGTACCTGTGCGAAAAACTCCGATGTGTTCATTCTTCTGTCAAATACAGATATACATGACACCTCGGCCTGCTTCTGCTAGGGTGACAGGTGGCCTCACCTGTCACCCCCAGGCCTGCGCTTATGGAGGTTGGAGATCATTTTGCGATCTCCGGCGCCTGAACCGCCTGCGGTACCTAGCCAGTTGCCGGGCCTGGTGGACCGGGAGGGTTCTAAATCTCTCCCGGTTCCGCTCCGCCATTCAGTGATTCGATTCCAGTGATCACCTGTGTCAGCCGGTATGAGAGGGTTCCGTGATGCCTCTCGAGCCAATCCCCTATAAGGGGTCTTATCGCCGCAATAACGACGTGCCCAGCGCTCGGTTGCCCAAGTCGTTCCCTCCACTCTTCCACGAGGGCCTGGGGGAGGTGGGCGTCCAGATTCCATGGTGGAGTTCCAGCCAGGAGACTCGCCGCTTCAGAAGAGATCGTGCGGTAGCCCCTTATGATCCTAATAGCATGCACTCGCTGCGGTCGTCTCAGCAACGCAACGTTGCTGACCTTTAGGGCCTCCGCCCATACTGGTACCCCATAAAGGGCCATGGACCGCACAACTCCAGTGTAAAGTCTCCTGCAGGAGTCATCGGGCCCCCTCATGAAATGTCATACCTCTAGGCATTCAAGAGAAAATTGGTAGTAAGTTAAAAATTATTAAAAATATTTTAATTAAATGATGTAACTAAAATGTATGCTTTTCGCAATTTTCCCCTTATCTGTGCTATAAGTCGTTTCCTTGTACCAAATTTCAAGATTCTGAATTCACGGGAAGTACCCTGTAGGTTTTGATTCCCTTGCGGGTGTCGAAAATTTGTAGCGTAAACGGCTGTATCTTTGGATTGCGTTAACTTAAAGGTTTGATTTATACCTGTATAATTTTGATATGAATTTCAACTTGATACATCCACGCGTTCCTGTGAAAAAGGGTCTTGACTGACAGACAGACGGACAACATCGTGATGCTATTAGGGTTCCGTTTTTTCCTCTCGAGGTACGGAACACTGGATAGCAAAAAGTGCCATCGACGCATTTTTACACGACTAATGATGTTACCAGGCTATGTATGTTCATTTGATCCCTCATAGCTCCTCAACTACTTATCAGAACTGGAGATATGAGTTATTGTTAGAAGCGTCTTGATTGTCTACTGATTAAAGGCTTATAAAGTTCACTGGTACTTATGTGGCGCCCTCTAGCGGTTGTAAGGTGACATGTTGAAAAATAAATTTGAGATAATTATGTTGTCATGGCAAAGGGCTTTACGTGTATATTTAAAATTTGTATATTATTATTACTATTTGATCGTGACGGTGCGTATTTACTCGTAAATTGTAATATTTCATACCTTATAAACTACTAGCTAGAATTGCTAAAAGTTGACTGAGACAGACAATGAAAGACGGACAAAGAGAGAGAGGGTGAGAGAAAGGGGAATTAATAATAGTTATTATTATTACGTAAACTTTCAAATTCACACATACACTACACTATACTAGGAGGCATGTAAACAGAGTTTAAGTAATCTTTTTATAATACCGAACCATTATCTACACTCTACTCTGCCTAATGGAAAGCATGAGTAGAATCCAGGAGTAGGGGTCACCATATAAATTGTAAGGGTAAGCAATGCAGCATGGTGACCCATACCATGGTGGCCTAGTCGGATGTTTCTGCATTGTTCTCCCGGCCTCTGGAACTCTGGAGTATGATGCAGAATGATTGGAATTTTTTGACTATGTATTATTATACAGTTTTATGACATTCTTTAGGTACTAACAAGTGACAATTCATAAAGTTTATAAACCACTGTCTTACTTCTATATATCAAATACTTTATATATGTAACAGTTGGATTCCCACATAATTATTAAATATAAGAACTTACTTAATATCTAAGTGAAAAGTAAGGCGTAATTTTACAAATTATGTTCAAACTTTACTTAAAGACATTATGACAGTATGTAATTTAATTATTGAGAATATATATCGTTCGCTCTAATTAGAAATTGTCACTCCAAAAGCTTTTACAACGAGTGCGAGTGTTTGTTATACGAGAGTTTAATTAATTAGAAATATTAATAACATTTTACATATTTATACACATCAGTATAATAAGAGCCAACTGCCTCGTTGGTCTAGTGGCTAGCATATGCGACTGCTAATCAAGAGGTCTCGGGTTCAAATCCTGGGTCGGGCCAAAAAAGGAAATTCCTAATAGCAGCCCGGAGTTTGGAAGTTTGACGGTGATTCACGCCCGTGCCTCGGAAGTCGGAGAGCACGTAAAGCCGTCGGTCCCGGTTGTCATGAACATCTATGGCAATCGTTATTGGGAAGTCAGTGCCCTCAATACTGACAACTAGTTCAATCTTCGAATTTCAGTTCTCCCTTAGGGTTGCGGAGTTCCGATGCCAGTCGCTCCGTGGAAAAACTGATATTCAGGTAAAACCGGTTGAACGAGTAGCTGACCCCAAATAAACTTGGGAATAAAGGCTAGGAAGAAGTATAATATGAGTCGAATTATTTCTTATACTCTGTTAATTTTGTTTTCAAGCCAGCAAGGTATACTTGTCATGTATTTTTTTAGCATTTACACCAATTAGCTCGAATTGTACCGTACCATGTTCTTCGTATTAGGTACGAGTATTTATGTATTATATTATTTTTGTATTGTTTATCGTAATATTATGGTGTATTTTGTGTATAATTGTAATAAAACTTAGCAGGATATTACTCTTATGTAATTACAACAACATTATTTTAATTCTAGAATGTTGGACATAGGATCATGACGTCCAAACATTGGTTTTAGTGCTTAATAGTCGATAATACTTTATGTAATGCTTCTAGAAAAATTGTCAAGAACAAACTTGTAATGAAATGCACTAATGATAAAATAAAGTATTTCTTAAAAACTTTTAACATAAACATAAAATGTCATAAACTCATAACTCAATTTATAGAATACTAAAGATTGTGGAGATATTTCTGTACTCATATTTACATAGTTATTTTCTACATATACAATTATACAGGGAAGGTAAGTAACTATTCCCAGGATGATACTGAGTTATCTCATACAACAAGAATGATTGACGCCATCCTTAAAGTCGAAAGGGAATATGGATATTCGGATCGGAATTCTGTAATAAGTAAGCCCATAAGTATTTTAAACAAGGGAAAAGGTATTTTTTTATATTAATTTCTACTTTTTTGTATTTTACTTTACTATGTTTTGATTTCCTTGTTGGTCTAATGGTAAGTGAATACGACTTCTGATCAAGAGGTTTTGGGTTCGATCCCCGGGTCGCACCAATATTTGTATGATCTGAAAGTATTTGGAGTATGTGTGGTTTCTACGTATAATATCTATGTGTAGCGACTTCCACATACAGCGCGACGAAAACATACGACAGCGTCATCTAGCGAAGAAACTCTTAACTACAAAGAAAAACACGATCTATACGGAGTAATTACTAATCCTGAATCGCGAAAGTGTGATTCTCGCGACGATTAGCATATATACAATATCTCAACATCAACTGTTGGGCAGTGGCCCACCAGGCATGATCACCTCGCCTGGTCGGAGGATCCTCCCTTTGTGATGGAGGAACACGATTCCCGTTCCTCTATACATGTATGTATTTACAAAAAAAAAAGTATGTTTATGTATTTATATTAGTTGTCTAGTACCGTAAATTGAAGTTCTGCTTAGTTTTGGTCTAGATGACGTTGTGTGTAAGATGTTCGAAATACCTATGTAAATATTTCTATATTTATAATTAAAGCGAATATCAAAATTATAGAAAGTTGAATACAGTAAATTTAACACCGTGTATAAAACGAAACCTTGCATATATATTACATAAGAGACATATTTCATTATATATGAGCCTAATTATCTTTAGGCGGGTGGTGGTAAAGATATTTTGGTAATAAATTAGAGGATACCCTTTTGTATATAACGGACAGCTTCGGGACTTAGTTGGCGGGCGATAATAGGATCCTTGTCATCATGTGTGTGCCTTTTATGCGTTATTACCTGTTGAACATTTGGTACATTAAATTATTATAGTGACAAAACTAAGCCGGGATGTGAAACTATCAAAGCATAGAAAATATTACACGCTTTTTATTAGCTTCACCTGTATCTTTATTTGTTTGTAACCGACTCCTTTGGGTGCGATTTTGACCCACTTTAAACGAGCAGATGCCGTTCAAACTTTTTAGATTTATCGAAGACCGATGACAATACACTAATTTAAAAAAAAAACTATAAAAAAGGGAGAAAATAATTTTAAGGTAACAATGCGTGGGGTGCTCTCTGAAAATATTTCAATAACGTCGCCCCACGTTTTTTACATTACAATTATTTTCTTATTTTTAGTTTAAAAGTGTGTTTGTTTAGTTTTTTTAAAACTATTTATTTTATTTTATATTTCAATCTAAAGTTTAATGTAACGATTCCTTGTTCTTTGCATTAAAAGTAAATCAATTGATTAAAATGTAAGTAAAATAAAAGTTCTGATTAAAATTTCACTATAAGTTAGTTATTTATATTATGAAAAAGATTCTTCACATGCTGTTTACATTTTTACACAGGACTTACTGTATCAATTAAATAAAATGCCAATTTTAAAGTTACACTACGAGTAAACTTTAAACATGATGAATGATGATGATGATAAACTGACTGAAGAATTAATTCATCACTAGCGAGATATTAAAATTTTAATGAAATTTCGTGTTAACATGTAAAATTTTATGATCTTAATTCAGACAGATGAATTGGGTTTTTAATAATAAGTGTAGACTAATGAATTCACAAGAACAAGCAATTTTTATTAGGTTTAAAATACACAGAGGCATGCCTAGTAGTATATAAATGTATCTACCGCATTTATTTGTTTATTTGTCAGAGCGGTTTGCCATTGTTCGTCAACAATACCACATCAGGCAATCAACCTCGTAAATTAAGATTTCCTGTTATTATGAGGTCTCTTGTTGGTTACTCACGCTGACATCATCCTACATGATGATCCTTCGTGATGTTTACCTTCAACGTTCCCTTACAACGAACTCAATACAAAAATAACCTTGAAGAAATTAATCTTTATCCTCGTGTATCACATTAAAGTTTAAATGTATGTAAATAAATAAATAAATAATTCGTACATACACACACCGCCATCTAGTCTCAAACTAACTTGTATTATGGGTACTAGACAACTGATATAAATACATAAACATACTTTTTTAGTAGATACAAACATATTATACATAGAAAACACCCAAACTCCGAAACAAATATTTGCGGGTCACACAAACTTTTGGAATCGAACCTGAGACCTCAATGTAATGCACGATCTTTTATTTATAGGAGTCTATATTTACTGATAGTGCTTGCCTGATGTTCTCATTATGATTCTTGTTATTAGTTACTGCTAAAGATAGCTAATTAGAAAGAAAATTAATGTCAGACGTCATTTAGAAAGGGCGGCTCAATAACTTGGAGCAGTCACTTCTAGCCAATTATAATTAATTAGAAACACACTTAATATATAAATATAAATATTAATGAAAAGCCCTAGATGGAGACGAGTAAGTGAGTCCTGGAATTAAGACCGCGTCTTGGAAAACGTAGTGTGGGACGCTCTCTGGCCAGGTGGCTGGACGACATACGTAAGAGGGCCAGCGGTACCTGGATTCAAAAAGCATCAGACTGGGCTCGGGAGAGGCATATCTCCAGCAGTGAACTGCAAAATACACGACGAGGGTTGGTTCCAGTCTTTGGCCGAAAAGCGCGAAACGCGGCATAAAAACAAAAATACATAAATAAATATTTTTATAGACACTTCACCTAGTCTAATACCTCACGACCCTTTACTACGGTGTCGATCGTGTGGATGCCAATGCCGCTCTTGTATTGAACTTTACAGTCATGCTAAGCATTTGTTGCATGCATCATCATCAACAGCCTTGAACAGTCCACTGCTGGATATAGGCTTCTCCTTATAAAGGAGGTTTTGGCCTACTATACCACGCTGGCCAGACGGGTTGGTATAGGGTTGGTTTCAAGTTTTCCTTCTCTTTGCATTGATATTGTCTTGCGTAGTTTATCCCTTAGTCGCCTTTTACGACACCCTCGGGATGAATAGGACTGGTGACACTCTGTATTCTTAATCCGTCACCACACGGACAGTTGCATGCATAAGCTGTTTAAATCATCTGTAAAGATGTTAAGTCCGAATTTTGTTGTATGAATCTTAACAGGTATGACATACATTTGCTGTCGATTTATTCGAATTTCAGTTAAATGACTAGTACAAACGAGTAAGGGTGTAATTATAATTTGCTTTTCGAGTGACACAAATGAAAAAGAAATATTATAAGACTTGTAGTCACAAGTATCAGATTTAAATCGAATCGAATGCTGTGTTTTCTACGAGTTGGATAATGTCCTGCAAGCTATCATTTTAGGAAAGTACTATTTTTAATATTTACCCAAAGCGGTACATAAAACCTTCAAGACTTCGTACAGTCGCTTTTCTTAGAATTATATTTTAATATAAGGTCTAAAGCTCTAAAGGTTACCAAAACAATAACAGTAATATTTACTTTAAGAGGTAGGTAATATTTTAACTTTTTTAAGTAAAAAATAAAGTTCATTGAAGTATTTAACATTGAAAATTGTTGAAATTGATAGAAAAAATAATGAGTTACCAAAAAGTACTGAAATTATACACAAACATTTGTATGATTATACTAAGTATTTTTTTGGACTCAAAAGTTAGGTATTTGATTGGCTAGATTATATGAGAAAAAAAAGCGGCCAAGTGCGAGTCGGACTCGCCCATGAAGGGTTCCGTATCAGCAAGCAACATCATATAAAAGTTCTTGTAGTTCGTTGTAACTTTGATCGATGTTTTTATACTAGTGTATTGATTGGATGAAAGGTAAATTGCGTGTTACGATTTATGACGTATTAAAAAAAAACTACTCACTAGATCTCGTTCAAACCAATTTTCGTTGGTAGTTTGCATGGTAATGTACAACATATATTTTTTTTAGTTTTATCACTCTCTTATTTTAGAAGTTAGAGGGGGGGGACACACATTTTTCCACTTTGGAAGTGTCTCTCGCGCAAACTATTCCGTTTAGAAAAAAATGATATTAGAAACCTCAACATCATTTTTGAACACCTATCCATAGGTTTGATGAAAAAAAAATTGTTTGTTTGAGTTCCATGTATTTATTTATGTAAAAATCTTAATGCGGTTCACAGAATACATCGACTGACAAAATTTCAACAGTATAGCTCTTATAGTTTCGGAAATAATTGGCTGTGACATACGGACGGACAGACAGACAGACAGACAGACTTGACGAATCTATAAGGGTTCCGTTTTTTGCCATTTGGCTACGGAACCCTAAAAATGACAAAAAATGTTTTCAAACTAAAACTAATAGTGCTCTTTGGGTGTTAATTTCTTGAATTTACCGCCTACTTGAACTTTTTTCTTCTTCTCTTAATCTTTAGAGAAAATGGTTGTCATTTTTTATCATCCTATTTTTTTAATCACCCTATCTCACTCGCACCGGCTTGAACAGTTGTTATTTCGGTCTCATCTACAGCAGACTTTCAATGTGTCTGGCGAGATGTAAAAACCATTTAAACTGTCCGGTCATTCATAAAATTTATTGTAAATAAAATGGTAACAATTAATTTATAGTAGAATGTCATTTGATGTAATATATCTTTAGGCAGCTTCTCTGAAATTATTACATCCACTTGTTTTGATATGAAATACATAAGTATTATGGCGCGTGATATAGGGATATACGGAATTTTAATGTATGTTAAAAATGTTGCCTTTATACAAAAAAAAAGTATAAAATTATAATTTAATAAAATTTAGGGGTGTCTGGCAGAGGGTAGCAACTGTAAGAAGTGTCCGTCAATGAATGAGGTGGTTTCTAAGGCATGCTTAGAGACATGCACAATTTTCAGCTTCTATAAAATGACGCATATTGGTCGTCATGGGTTCTTGCTCTATACGTAATTATCTGAGGATTAGCGCATGCGATGACAATGCGTTGCAAAGGCCTCTCTCTCTCTCGCTCTAAAATAGATACTTCCAGCCAAAAAGGTCTTCCACATTCAATGTATTGCGACTGTCTATAGGTTTGTGTTTTCTAGGTTATACGTAGGTACCAGATGTGAAAAACACATGAGACTTTCCACATGAAAAAAGGATTCAATGTTAAAAAAGTATGAAATAAAAAAGATAAAACACATATTTTATATAATTATAGACTTTATTTATGAGTGTAATGCAATTTATTTTGGGATGAAAAAATATTAAAAATATTAAGACATAGGTATATGGAATATCATTTGTCTTATCTTTGGTTTAAACGTAAACCTCGACCTGGTAGTTGAGTCCTGATCCTCGATCACTCTTCAGTCTTATATTGGCATATGAGAAGCCTACGCCTCCAGCAGTAATACTAGGGATAGCGTCGGTGTGGTCCAAATCACGAAGAACAATGCCCTGGAAAAACGAGATAAGAAACTTATTGATACAATGAACAAATTATGACCGTTAATTCAGTAGTCTGGTAATTACAAAAAAAGAACTTCATTATTATAAACAGCGTTTCATAGTTTAATGCTATTTAACGCCATCCAGTATTCAAATTAATGCTGAAAATGAACATATTCTTCGATCGGAGGTTCTGACCTACTATATTTATACTATATGTTAAGTTTTCCCTGTCTTCGAAATACATCCTGTGTAGTTTGGTCTTTAGGTCAGCTCGGGAAACCTACGGGATAGGTAATAATCTTATATCTAAAACTAGCTTGTGCCCGCGGCTTCGCCTAGGTGTTATTCTGATGTATAACTTTGATTCCTTTTTCACGGTGTAAACGATGTAAAAAAACTTCATGCACATCACATCACTTCATGCACAAACATCAACATTTTGAAGTAGAAAGCACCTCCTCCTTGCGTCGTTATCCTCAATTTTGAGGGTCATGACCCCCACTTATTAGTGTTCTGCAAGTGGCAGTTCGCCATTTGTCTCGATTTGAGCAGTATGCAGGGCAGTAGGTATGGCACGTACTACTGAGGGAGGAGTAAATTTTATCTGCCCAGCGCAATGGGCTGCGGCCTTTGGGTCTTTTCCCCACGACTTTACCAGTAACCATCAATCTTTCGAGGTTATCATTGGCACTCATCGTAAAAGGCACACTAGTCTAGTATTTGCCTATAAATATGTCTTTTTGCCTTGCCGTCTGCGGCTTGCTAATAGACTGCTAGTACTTAAAGTTATATTTACTTAAAGTTTATGGATGTAAGATCATACGTACGTACGAGTCTTATGAGTTTGGTAAAAAGCTGCTATTATCAAATTAGAAACTGGCCCTTGATATTAATTAATTTATATAGATTATGCATACGCATAAAAATACATAAACAAATAATATCGTATAAATATCCTGTATAAACTGATGTTTGTTAATTAATTCACTTACAAAAGCTTTTCATTTTAAATACAGAAACTTCTACCTTTTATTTAATAATAACTATAATACACTAATGATCTATCTTTAACCACAATTGGCTGAACAAGAACACTGTTACATTTTAATTCAAGACCCAAACATGAATAAATAGGTAATAAAGTATGACTTAGTCAACCGGTTCTTAGAATTGAAGGTGAATATCATAATATTCAGGTCATGGCAGGTAAATAAATTTAGATGCTTTAATTAGATAAACGTATTAATCTGTCCCGGTTTACGTGTGTAACATTTAATTTAAAATTAGTTGAGGTCCGTCGTGTTTTCAGAGGTGTGTGATACCACGAAGTGAAGTTAATCTAAAAAATCGGCCAGGTGCGTGTTAGGCCACGCACAGGAAAGGGTTCCTCAATCACCCATAATGGTACATGGATTTAAAATCGTATCCAATAGATAATGTATATGTTTACTTATTAATGCGTTTATTTTGTATGACGTTTTCTAAGGAAGTTCATTATACAGTTAAGCTTCTATAACTCCTGAACTAAACAAGGCATCAAATCCGATAGAGTTTTCCTTTATAGTTCATTATATGGACCACCATCACGAATTTTTCCAGATTTTTTGAGCTAACAGTTTAGCATTTAGAGAATCTCTTCTCGTCTCAGAAACCCTTTTATGTTTTTAAAAGACCTATCTAATGATACCCCACATGTGTTCTATGTGTTCCGAGTCATAAACTTCGGAAAAAAATCGGCCAAGTGAGTCAGGCCACGCATATAATAGGATTCCGTAGTGGTTTCAAATCCGTGTTCAATAGATAATTGTTATATTTACTTATTATTTCGTTATTTTTGTACGAAGTTCTCCAAGTAAGCAACAAGTCTGGCCTCTGTAACTACCGAACTAAGTGTGGGTAGACAACCTACACTATAAAGTTTTCATTTAAAGTTCATCACGTGATTTTCCCGTTTAAAAAATAATCACAGAACCCTCGCAATGTTTTTGAAAGAACTATCCAATCATATCCTATACGATGGGGTAAACGTAATAGTCTAGTCGACAAGTTGAAAATGGTACAAAATAGAGATACTGCTCTTAAAATTATGTGCGATAGCTCATTGGGTCCGAAATGTCGACTAGAAAAATTTGCCAAAAGCGTGAATTAGCACATTAAAAAATGGCATTTCGTTTTTTGCCAATATTTTATCATCATCATCATCAACAGCCTTGAACAGTCCACTGCTGGACATAGGCCTCTCCTTAGAAAGGAGGTTTTGGCCTACTATACCACGCTGGCCAGACGGGTTGGTATAGGGTTGGTTTCAAGTTTTCCTTCTCTTTGCATTGATGTTGCCTTGCGTAGTTAATCCCTTAGTCGCCTTTTACGACACCCGCGGGATGAATAGGGGTGGTGACACTCTGTATTCTTAAGCCGTCACCACACCACAAATTATTAATATTTAAGAAATTTCAAAAAAGATTCTGATAGAAGAGGAAATTTCCAACAAAAACTTCCTAACTCCCGGAACTCTATCTCCATTAATTATAATTTTATTGTAACGCTGAAAATAGGTCTGCACGCGATATTTTTAGGTTGCACGCGTGGCGTCAAAAGCGAGTACGGCCCATTAATTAATTTATTTAAGGTATTGAATATATTTTTTTAAATTTGAAAAAATTATGGTGTGTTCTGAACACTATAAATAATTTATTCGTTAGAAATTTTACTTAAAGCTATTTTTTCAACAAGTTAAACAATTGTTAACTAACAAAATTTTCTCGGACTACTGTCTTAATTGTAAGTGAAAAAATATATATTTAAATACGCCTATAGCCTTACTTCCATACACACATAACAAGATCGCGCCATAAAAGTTAAAAAAGTATTTATACTTTGCTAGATATATGGTCTAAAGTAGGGAAATTACTGATTTCAAGTATTTGCGATAGGTTTCCTCAACAATACGTATTTAATCATGTTGTGTTTACTTTTGTGTGTCTTGTTGCGTTATATTAAAGCATAGGAATATTGAAATACCTTTTTTGAAATTTTGAAATTTTACAATCATCATTATAATATTTGTTGGTCTAGTGGTTAGCGTATGCGGCTGTTGATCAAGAGGTCTCGGGTTCGATTCCCGGGTCAGACCAAATATTTGTGTGATCCACAAATATTTGTTTCGGAGTCTGGGTGTTTTTCTATGTATAATATGTATGTATTTGCAAAAATCAAAGTGTTTATGTATTTATATCAGTTGTTTAGTCCCATAACACAAGCTCTGCTTACTTTGGGAATAGATGATGTGTGTAAGATGTCCAAAATATTTATTTATTTATTATTATTTATTTATTTTAGGAACAAAAATGATACACGTACCATAAAGTAAATAATTTGTTAAAGGTAATTTTTAATGGGGTGTTATAAGTTTGACGTGTCTGTGTGTGTGTATGGCTGTTTGTGGCATCGTAGCTCCCGAACGGATTCACTGATTTTGATTTTAAATTTTCGTTTGATAGGTGAATTAGCCGGGAGTGTTTGTAGATGTTTGATGAAAATCGGTAAAAATAAGCTACATTTTGTTTAAAAATGCAATCATAAAATTCAATTATGGCTAAAGTTTTTTTTTATACAATGCTGTCAAAATGATTCTGCTCAGCCTGATGGAAAGCAGAACCCAAGGTGGCCACCGTCCTCATCACCAATGTGGACAATGCAACACGGTGTCCCACACTATGGCGGCCTAGTCAGATGCTTCTTCACGCTTCGCTTGAAGGACCCGGAATCATAGTAGAAAGGAAACACATGAGTTGGTAGGTCATCTTCCTAGCCATTATCCCAAGTTTTATTTGGGGTAGGCTACTAATTCAACCGGTTTTACCTGAATTTCAGTTTTTCCACGGAGCGACTGGCATCGGACCTCCGCAACCATAAGGGAGAACTGAAATTCGGAGATTGAACTAGTTGTCAGTATATTTGAGGGCACAGACTTCTCAATAATGATTGCCATAGATGTTCATGACAACCGGGACCGACGGCTTTACGTGCTCTCCGAGGCACGGGCGTGAATCACCGCCAAACTTCCAAACTCCAGGCAGCTATTAGGAATTTCCTAAGAAAATCCCAAAAACACTTTTTGGCCCGACCCGGGATTTGAACCCGAGACGTCTTGATTAGCAGTCGCATACGCTAACCACTAGACCAACTAGGCATATACATGAGTTGGTAGGTAACCACAAATATTTCCAGTTAGAATTTATTATTACCGATCATATAATTAACTTGCTATTGACTGAGTAGTTTTAGTTTCAACTCATTCCTGACCACAATCACCATTAAGATGTAAGGGATAGTATCAATAACATAATATATCAGTTATGCTTGACTACCTCGGTGGTGCACTAGTAGCGTATGCGACTGCTCTGCGTGAGGTCTCGAGTTCGATTCCCAGGTCGGAACAAATGTTTGTGTGAATCAACTGTGAAAAACTAGTATGTTCATGTATTTATATCAGCTGTCTAGTACTTAAAATACAAGCTCTGTTTAGTTTGTGACTAGATGGCGTTGTGTGTAATATGTCCGGCTATATATGTATACTCGGCTTTCTGGTCCCAAACTTAGTAAAACCGCACCCCAACTAATTTGCAAACACTTATCGTTTTATATTCCATATTCCATTCTATTTCTTTATTATCTTGTTTCATTGGCTAAATAATTTGGTATACAAAGAAATTATAAATTAAAAAAAAACTATTAATTACGATTTAATTATTTATTTATTTATTTCGGATCACCAACAAATGATACACACATCAAATATAAATATAAAGAGAACAAAATACATGCCCTGTGCTCATTCAGTTATAGGTAATCACAGCTAACAAAGGATAATTATTAGTACCATCTAAATTCAACTAAAAGAATATAATAAAATTGATAAAAAGAAAACAACCCGTAATTAGGATAACATTCAACTTTTTTTTAACAAAACACTGTTGCGCTTTTTTTGCCCAGTGCTCGGGCATTTATTCGAGCGTAAACTCATTTATGCCCAATGTGCCAAGTTGCCTTTTTACCCGTATTTGTTTTTGCCCTGGACCCGTCCCTAATCCTGTCTGCAAAGACGTCTCTAGCCTATATAGCACCCGTGTGCAATTAGTACTTCAGCGCCCGTGTGCAATCTGTACTTTAGCGCTCATGTGCAATCAGTACTCTAGAACCCTTTATTTGTTTTGTTTGAGGGCTCTTTATTACATTTTTGACCTACTGAAATATAAAACGTAAATCCTTTCAAATCTTTAGTTTTAAATTACGGTATAGAGGAGCCTTAGTATACCTAACGTATAAACCTCTTTTTATGTGGGGTGGAATTATAACGCCTAGCATCCTAACATGGGTGCATGTTCACTGAAAGGTGAAGTTCGCAGCATCGCCCCTATCAGCGCTGCGCCTGTTTGCGTTGCACATTGCACATCCTGCACTATAGTTAAAGACGCCCCTGCCTGTCTGGAATAGAACTTACGACCTCCGGCTTGGTAATCAAGATCAAAATGTCAACAGTCACATTGTGTAAGCTGCTATATTTTAAATTATTAAAATTCGGTTATTATAGTTTTGCTTACATTAAATTTTACGAACAAAAATGATCTAGGTTTTCAGATTTTTTCATTTACTTTTTATTATTATATTCGCGTCAATGTTGTTTAAAAGTTACAATACCTTTTACCTAATTAAATTCGTTAGCTTTGCGATGTAATTACTAAGAGAAGTATTCACTACTTTCGAAGGACCACGCGGAAGATGAAGGCGGCGAGGAAGAAGGACAACGTGCCCTTTTTTTCTGCTTTCCAATTTATCGGATGACGTGGACATTTTTTCCTTTTGGTTCGATTGATCTGTTGATGCAGTCGTATATGTTGCCTAGTTATTGTATAAAATGCCGGATTATATATAGATTGCCAGTAAAATATAGAACAAATAAATATGTTCCGATTATATAATAATCATTTACTTAGCCTCGAAATTTGCCGAATGACGTATGGATGGCCCAAATCGTAACTCAGATCGAAAGTCGACTTTTTGCTCGAAACAGACTGAAATGGAAACTACTACTATTTAATTACCTTTTTAATTATATTTTATATTCCACTAGGCAGAAGTCACCGTTTGTTAATAGTGAATACCAAATTACGTAATGCTCCTAATTACGGTAGAGTGACCGTAACGTTTATAATGAATTAACACTGTGAAGTCTCTGTGGTTGTATAATAGGCGGTGAGGCTGACTAACATTTTAATTAGGTACATGAGAATAGTTTCTTTGTTTGAATTATTAAACAGAATATTTGTTTATATAAAGGATATAAAATAAACGCCCTGTAACCAGAAGAAGACTTCAAAAGATGGTTGGGATATACTGAATATCATGTCTGTCGTTTTGTATACAAAATAACTTATAACTAAATTAAAGGAGAAAAACAATATTATTCAATGACTAAAACTGATAATATTATGAAGAAACAAATGCATTATATTTCGGACATCGCACACACAACATCATCTAGTCCCAAACTAAGCAGAGCTTGTATTATGGGTACTAAACCACTGATACATAAACATACTTTTTTTTTTGTAAATACATACATAATATACATAGAAAACACTCAGACTCCGAAACAAATATTTGTGGATCACACAAATATTTAGTCCGACCCGGGAGTCGAACCCGAGACCTCTTGATCAGCAGCCGCATACGCTAACCACTAGACCAGCAAGACAGTGGAATAACATGTGGAATATGAATGATGGAAATATTACTTGTGGAATATGAATGATATATATAATGAAGACCATCCTAATAATGACAACATTTTTGCTGTCTTATTTCGTTGGTGAGTGTGAGACCGGAGGCCGAATAATTCTGCATCATTCTCCCGGTCTCCTGAGGCCTGACTATCTAACTAGACCGCCAAGATATGGGTCACCATGCTGTATTGCCTACCCTCGCATTAAGGATGGTGGTTCCTACTCCTGGATTCTACTCATGCTTTCTATCAGGTAGAGAAGAGTAACTTTGGTAGGCGTAAATAAATAAAAACACATGCCTAAGTATTAATTAAAATAACACCTTTGGGGTGTAACGGCCGAATTAAGATGATGTTAATATTTTGGGTGATGATATTTTGAGTAAGCTTAACAGTATTTATTTAATTGTTTTGACCAACTACAATAAATTAATTAAATTTGTAACATAGTCTTAAAGCACGGCAGTGCCCAAGGCAAGTCGAGCAAAAAACCTGCATTATATATTTAACCTATATCATTTTCTCGAAGCTATGTTTTCTCGAATTAGTTCAGGCAATATTCGAACCTCTACGACTTTGTAGTGAAAAAATCTAGAAGTATGAATTTTTTAGTAACAAAGTAGGCATTGAATGAATACAGTTTATTTCAAATTTTATAAAAATAAATATGTGTACCGAGTTTCCTGTTGCAGTAAATGAATTAGTGTGCCTGAATAATAAGCTGGATGCGAATAGCCCAGGATCGAACTAAGTGGCGTACAATTGGAGAGGCCAATGTCCAGCTGTGGACTACGATAGGCTGATGATGTATAAGAAATATGTATCTGTATTACATATAAATACAATGTAATAATAAGTAGAACTATCTACGTAAAAAAATTATAAGACATTAAAACATAATATGTTTTTACGAATCATGTTTTTGATGGTATTATTGTTAACAACTTCTCAGAAATTTTAATTGTTTTCGCCAAGGACTTCGCACACGTGTATGTCGATTATCGCCATAAAAATGTCCTTTCTCTGGCTCTAGGCTATTTGTTGACAACCAGACAGATAGAGTAATTTCACATTTATGATATTAGTAACCATTATGTGCTTTTTAAGATATTAAAGATAAGATCAAAAGGATAAGAAGTAAGAATACTTATAGGTTGCCGTAGTTTTTAAACTCGGCACCCTATAGTTTCATCATGACCAACCGTCCTCGTTCGAACTTTGCAATGATGTGTATTCTTATCACTTCGACAAAGTGCTACAATAAAACCATCAAAAATATTTTTATATGGGGCACCTACCACACGTAAAGTGAGAATATTATTTTCTCCTGTCTTACTCAGCGTGTTGGGTATCATTAGATAGGTATTATGATCTTTTATAAACATTGAGAGATTGCTAAGACAATGATTTGATTAGGAATAACCCGCAAAGAGGTTTTTCGTTTGCAGGTTATTCTACTTTATATAATTTTTTTAGCCGTTCCGTGGCGTGACTCGCCATTTACAACAATACTCTCAACTAGTTATTTATTAAAAATTCGATATAATATTACAGTATTTTATGCATGTAATCTTATTATAAGAACCGCAAAGTAGGCACCTAGTTAATCGATATAAAAACTCTTTTAGTTGCTTATTTGCTATTTTGCATGTAGATCTATTAGAAGATAATATGAATAGGCGGATCACCTTAACAAGTATAATATTAAAACTCTCAATGCAATAATTTAAATAAATTGTTAGCATTGTTAGTGATTTAAACCGGTCACTATAGTTGCTTTCAATGTCACCAATTGTAATCGCAAAGCGTGACAATTATTTTGGGTACCCGTGAAATTAACTTTGTTGACAATTTAAAGCAACATTTTTTGTAGCGATCAACATTATCAAAAAAGGCTTTATTTTGTATAATAATAATGTATTTCATATAAGTCATAGAACACTTTTACAGACATATGCATGAAGGTTGAGGACATAATGTCCATAGTGTTTATTTATACTACATAATTAATTTATAAAACAGTTTCAAAATGTAACTGGCTTTATCAAACATCAGGGATCTGACGCTATTTCTTCTTATTACGAATTACTGCGTAGTCTAGGACAATGTTGTTTTTTTTATCGTGTGGAAACTCATCATGGACCGTCACCCCGCCGAGTTTTTCTTCGGCGAGGCGGAGAGTCGGACTCGAACCGACTAAAAAACCCACGGTGTGCCCTATCTGCGGTTCTCTTTTAGGGAGGAGGAGGAGTCCAGGGTGAGATCTCCTTCTGGACTCCTCCAAGCACCTGCCCGCTCCTGTTGCGGGCTCCGTCTTTTGTAGACCCTCTCTCAGGCAGCGTCCGGCACACACAGACGCCGTCCCCTCGCGGTTGAGGACAATGTTGGCGTAACCTTACGCAGAATTGCGATGTAGGTATATTCATATCGACCTATCATAAATGTTACTTACAAGGCATAATAATGGCAATGCTGTCAGTCTTTTGGGAACGCTACCAGTAAGCGATGATGCGGGGGAATTCTTAGACGCTTGCATGTAACTATTCTATGTAAATATTGTAAATATTCATATTGAAATTGTTGGTGGTAAGAAAAATCCCAAGCCTCCATAAATAACTAAATGGTTTACATTAGACCATTGAGCGTTGAGTGAAATAAAAAACTGATACCAAGTTCTTTAAAACAAACTTCAATTTGTCGTGCTCACGATAAACCGAACTGTTGAACAGCGCAGACGAAGACGTGTTTCATTATTCTCTGTGCAAATAATCCCAACAGAAATTTCATTAAATGTTCTAGTTCTAAATATGGGTTCCGAACAAGGAACCCATATTAAGAACTAGAACTAGTAACTATTTATTAATCTGTCCTAGAACTTAGTACTACAACTTAACAAGGTTTTATTTACGAACAAGCTATATAAAGCTGCAATAGACCAGGTTATTCGAATATGTCTTTCTAATTACCGGTAAGATGAGAAACAAACATTACATGGCTGAGAGATTTGCTTAGAGCATTTTCTACGATAATATTGTCTTATTGTTTGTCATTACAAACATAACAAACAACATCAGCGGCACTATATCAATGTCGGCTATTTTGATCTCAACGAGAACCAATTTGATTCAATGAATTCGGGAGACTTGAGAATTCGCGCCTAAGATTTATTTACCCCTTACGTAAACATGATCATATTATCGAATTTCGTAAAACGCTCAAGTGGTACACAATTTATTATTGTGCAGATGCTCAAATCCTCTATGCTAAATTTGTAGTATCTTGTTTAACCCTACGACTTCTATTTATGTCAGGAAATGATTCGCATTATTATTAGATACATCCCCATACTTGAGAACATCAGACAATCAGACTTCAGGTTTACGAATATCGTTATTGAAAATTATAAAGTAGGTTCTCAGTAAATAGATTACAAATACGCTCTTACTTCTAATATGAATAACCATATATTTTGATATATATGTGTGTGTATATGAGTATTATCATCTTAAGGCTGTAGCAGTCCATGTGTATATGTGTAAATTTTGGTATTTTTTTTTATTATCAACAGCTTTTTGATAGTCCACTCCTTGACTATTTGTCATCCCTACTATATAATATTATGAATGCGAAAGTAACTCTGTCTGTCTGTTACACTTTCACGCCTAAACCACTGAACCGATTTTTATGAAATTTGGTATGAAGATAGAACTGAACTTGGGAAAGGACATAGGCTACTTTTTAATGCGATAACCGACATACACGCCGGCGGAGCCGCGGGCAGAAGCTAGTTGGATATAAATATATTTAATATATAACTCGTGCGAGCTAAGATGGCACCTGGCTCAAAACAAAACATGATACCGTTCCCCCGCGTGATACCCCTCTGTCGTCCTGCGAGTAGCGTTAGCAACACTATTACCGTTGCAAGAATCTTTCCATAATAATTTTAGTTTATTAGGTATTACTTAATGTCATATAAATCACTACACGAATTTATTTTATAAATATATCATTAGATTCGTCTGGATAATCCAATTGTTTTAAGAAAGGTCACACGAAAAAAAACCAGCATGACGACTATGAGACGCAATAGTTTAAAATAAAAAATATCCATATACATATGATTTTTAGAGACTACGATTAAAAGGCTTATCATAATGATTTAAAATTATATTTTATAACCATATTTCAGTTCTTAATTCCATTTAAAATGATATTAGGTATTACCTAATATTATTTAAATCACTGCACTAAGAATGCATTCGGGTAAATAATGAATGAGGCCTGCTTCCTATTGGTATGCATATGTTTTTTCTTAACTCAGGTAGTAAAGTACCACTTAAGATAAAGTAGTATGTTATGAGAAACTAATTGAAGCAAAATAAATGTTGAAATTTAAAAAAAACTAGAATAAATTATATTTTTCTTGCACTCAGTACTTTAAACGACTGACATTTGAGTCAGGTGCCATCTTAGGTCGCACGAGTTATATTTATTCCATTTGTGTAATTTAGCTCTTTTAGTACTCAGTTCATTTTAATGTTTTATTATACTTTTATTGATTGACGAAAACAACTTATAGATGAATCGAGATAAGTTCTTCAACAAGGTTTTATTGTCTTTATTGAAGCATGGTATTATTGCAATTTCGCTCTATGTCTCAGGTGTTAAACTCGATATACATAGTAAAAAAATAATAAGGAAAATTATAGCTACGAATAAATTTGGAGGTCTGTAATATGTAGATATGCTTCTAAACAAGTCTTTGAGTACTAGGAGTGCCAAGGTCACTCCAATCGGTTCATATGTATTTTAGTCACCTCTTGTCGCTATCATATCATCTTCCTAGCCTTATTCCCAAGTTTATTTGGGGTCGGCTACTAGTTCAACCGGTTTTATCTGAATTTCAGTTTTTTCACGGAGCGACTGGTATCGGACCTCCGCAACCCTAAGGGAGAACTGAAATTCGAAGATTGAACTAGTTGTCAGTATATTTGAGGGCACTGACTTCCCAATAACGATTGCCATAAATGTTCATGACAACCGGGACCGACGACTTTACGTGCTCTCCGAGGCACGGGCGTGAATCACCGCCAAACTCCGGGCAGCTATTAGGAATTTCCTAAGAAAATCCCAAAAACACTTTTTGGCCCGACCCGGGATTTGAACCCGAGACCTCTTGATTAGCAGTCGCATACGCTAACATAATTAACTCTTGTCGCTATCATAATTAATAAATAAATATTTCGGACATCTTACACAGGACGCCATCTAGTCTCAAACTAAGGCGAGCTTGTACTATGGGTACTAGACAATTGATATAAATATCTACAAAAACATATTTTTTTTTTAAATACATATTATCCCTAGAAAACACCCAAACTCCGAAACGAATATTTGCGGATCACACAAACATTTGATCCGACACGGGAATCGAACCCGAGACCTTAGGCACATCTGTCGCATATACTCCCACTGCGCCACCGAAGCAGTCAATTATATTTATACATATACCTATTTATTTTTCTTACAAAGAAAGTCAAGAGACGCAAGCAATAGTATAATATTAGTGATTTGGGAAGATTTATTTATTTAAAGTAATTCTTTGCAAAACAAATCCTAATAATTCATTTAGTACCACCACATAATCTTTAATTGTACTAAAGTACAAAATGTATAAAGTATGTATAGTATAATTTCTTCTTCCTAGCCTTATTCCCAATATTATTTCGGGTCGGTTTTACCGGTTCAACCGGTTTTACCTGAATATCAGTTTTGTCACGGAGCGACTGGCATCGGACCACCGCAACCCTAAGGGAGAACTGAAAATTCAAAAGTTGAACTAGTTGTCAGTAAATTTGACGGCACTGACTTTCCAATAATGATTGCCATAGATGTTAATAACAGCCGGGACCGACGGCTTTACGAGCTCTCCGAGGCACAGGCATGAATCACCGCCAAACTTCCAAACTACGGGCTGCTATTAGGTATTTCCTAAGAAAAACCCAAAAAACACTTTTTGGCCCGACCCGGGATTAGAACCTGAGACCTCTTGATTAGCAGTCGCATACGCTAACCACTAGATCGACGAGGCAGTTATTATAGTCTATAGTATAATGTATACAATTAAATATATGTATAAAATAACACTATTTACAATGATACGCTTCTAGCCATTTTTGGCCACAACATCTAGTCTCAATGAAAACCAATAACGCAGGCAGGAGATATTATAATACACTAGTATGTCTAAAAACACAAGTGTTCATTATCTTCACTTTCGTATTGCGTTAAGACGGCTATCCGATACGACCGGGGACATTCGAACCAACAGTCATACGATCTCTCCTAGACACAAGAGTTAAAGTCCCAATTATCTAACTGCGGGATATGCATTTATTCGGAAAAACTCAATAGCGCTTTTTGACAGGACTCGGATATTGAACCCAGATCGGTAGTCGCATGCACTAACCGCTGGACTGACGAGGCAGCCATAATCATTAAATTGTATAATATATCATTAAATAGTACAATTCCATGTAATTAAAAAAATCTGTTTCAAAATATTCTAATGATCCATAATAATACTGTCCATTCCTTACAAAAATAAATTATGGTTAAATTATTATTGTCTTTCGTGTAATTAAATCTTGTATTATTTCATTACGGATTTGAAACAGATGCTTAAAAGCATCTATAATTTAATACCGCTTAAAATATTCTTTATCGTTATTTACTTTGTGGTTCCATTAGTATCATCAACTGGTTTCATTTACAATCTACAAACAAATAGATGAAGATAATGTACTCGTAAACAGGCATAAATTTACATTTGGTGATTGTCAAGCAATCGGGTTTAACTCCTAGAAACGTGGAGAGTACCTACGAATAGGTACAATCAAAGTAGTTTACTTAAGTTGGAAATAGTAGTTTTGCAA
This sequence comes from Phragmatobia fuliginosa, assembly GCA_932526445.1. Classification (NCBI taxonomy): domain Eukaryota; kingdom Metazoa; phylum Arthropoda; class Insecta; order Lepidoptera; family Erebidae; genus Phragmatobia; species Phragmatobia fuliginosa. The sequence continues at coordinate 2,965,447 of OW052064.1, read as the reverse complement.
ATTGTTGTTTGTCATATTTGGGTGCTCTGTGTTTCACTATCTTATTTGGAATGCAAATAATATGCGTACTATGTTGATTACAATTGTAGAAACGATTGTCAACTAGTTTTGATTACATTTTGATTAAAATCAAACTCAACTGGTAATTACGTTACATGCTTTTCTATAATTGAAAGTATAACTAGATATTTTATATATACAAACCAGGTGCATGACTTCCAAAAAAGTGAAGTGATAAAATATGATACAGTTCCAGTCAGCAGATCCCGATGTAACGCTGCCAACTCAACGAACTGTAAATATTAGCTGGGTCCCGCGATGTTACCCGTTGTTATTATTGTAAATCTCGAGTAACGCCGAGGAGCGAAGTTAGTCTAAACAACTTATACTTAATTACTCCTTATGTATGTAATATACCTTTGGGCACTTTTCTAAAGTTCGGGAGGTTACAGTTACAAATATCCCCCTGTTTTGAGATGAAAATAATAAGTTTTATGGCACGTGATACAGGGGGCATAGTGAAATACGGTTTTGCATTAGAATTTGGTATGCATTGGAAACACAAAAAATATATCAAGGTGGATTATGAACGAGTAAATTTTTTTTTGGTGTGGAAATCCCCTCGGACCGTCACCCCGCCGGGGTTTTTTATGCGGCGGGGCGGTGTGAACTGACTAAAACCAAACGGTGTGAAAATTCAAGTTATTATTTATAAGTACCCCAAGATCTAATTGTTACTGTTTACAGGTAGATTGTGCTAGCGGAACATATTGGTTTGGATATGAATATGTGGATATCACACCATACCAAACTCTGTGTGGTTTATTATTTTTTATTGATTTATCAACGTTCAGTGACAGTAGATTAGCGACTAACCAATTACTGATTCGGCCTATAAAACTCTTTGCATGTCGATACGTCCCGTCACTACTAATAATGTTTATTTATGGGTGGATGTGAAAATTTAAATTTATATAAAGAAATAAGTATGCTTGCGTTCGCACCTATTTTAAATTTAATGTCACGGTAATTGTATACATGCGTTATATTTTTAAATGATAGCTCTTTTATACTAATAGCTTCCGTTCGTGGTGTTTAAAATATTGAACGATTCATTTTTTTTTTAATTCTTTTTAAATTGTTTTTATGTTCGTATAAAAACTCATAACCAAGGTCAAATTATTATGTTTAGATAAGGTTTATAAGTTGTGTTATCTCGTGTAAATATACGATTGAATGAAATTTTACAGACATATTTTCATTTATATTTTTGTTTCATGTAAAATGAAATACAGCTGTACTATCTCCATGCATAATTTCATTGATTTCTGTGTAGCAGTTAGGCGTGAAAGGGTCAAAGACCAATAGACTAATGCCGTTTTCACTTTTTATTAAATTTTAAGAGATATTTAAGCACTTCGGTGACAACTTTTGACTGCCTTGTTGGTCTAGTGGTTAGCGTATGCGGCTGCTGATCAATAGGTCTCGGGTTCGTTTCCCGGGTCATACCCAATATTTGTGTGATCCACAAATATTTGTTTCGGAGTCTGGGTGTTTTTCTATGTATAATATGTATGTATTTACAAAAAACAAAGTGTTTATGTATTTATATTAGTTGTTTAGTACCTACCCATAACACAAGCTCTGCTTACTTTGAGACTAGATGATGTTGTGTGTAAGATGTCCAAAATATTTATTTATTTAAATAATGGTTGGTAAAAACGAAAATGTTACTAAGGGTTATCTCTCTCTAAAAGTACCCTAAAATTTACGGAACGTTAGTGAATACGCCATTACTCTTAAAAAAAATATGAAATTAGTATGGATGATAACTAACGCGTGTAGTGAAAAGAAATATCTATAGTCGCCACAAAATAAGAAGCCCGTTTTGACATTTGTCATTTGACATGCCACATGTAAGAAATTGAAAATTCGTAATCCTATTTAATTACTATGTTACCCATACACTATCACAACGCATATCTTAAATAAGCATCAAATTTAACTTGATATTGAAAAATTGCACTAAAAAACACGAATTAATCGTATTAGTTACGCCACGATGAGTTTATTTGACTCAGTTTCTGGCTTCAATTTCATAAAAAAAAAATAATGTAAAAATAAATTTCTTTTTACTATTAACGAAAACGGGAGTAAAAAATAGCAATTAAGTAGATCCCTAAAATTTTCTTTAAATAATACCAAAACAGAACTATCAAATTTTAGCAGTAATATAAAAAGTCCAAAATCGATCAGAGTTGTGTGCAATGGGAGAGGCCCATGTCCAGCAGTGGACTGCGAAAGGCTGCTGATGAATGATGATGATGATAGGAAACACCTCAGAATAGGAGCTAAAACAGTCTGATCCGAAATTAATGTTCTCTGCAGACTGGATGTCTATAATAAGTCTATGGTTGAGTCTGTTTTTGTCTTTGGAATATTGTCTGATATCGCATCGAAATTACTCCGTGTCATCTATGATCAAGTTATTCTTTTCGTCACTATTAGCATTGGGGGGTTTCCAGTCGTTATCCGCTTACACAAATACTTTAAAATGTCATACCCACTCTGTGTTCTAGATGATGTCATCACATAGAAGTTTCGTTGACCTAAAAATACATCACACAAACTAAATCAAATAACTTATAAAAACTTATAAGTGTTATGAATTATTTAGGCCTGTAAGTTCTCAATAATGTGAGGTCATTTTAGCTCGCAAAGGTGGTCAATTAATTATTTTCTTACAAAATTTCCCTATAACACCATTTGGTTCTTTAGAGGCCACACTGAGTTATTTGGAAAAAAACAACAGGACACGTTAATTGTTTAGAAAGATATAGATAGATATCTGTCGTTGTCCATCCGTCAAATAACTAAACCAGTTTAACAAATCAAACGCTTATAACATCGTTGGCTGGAGTATTATTATATAGCTTACAGATTATATTAACTATTATATAGGTTGAATGTACTCAAGACCAACAGTATCTCTTCCGTATAAATATAATATTAACTAGAACAGTTGAACGGGTATTTAAGATAGCAGTGTACTGCACTAAGATTATAGAAAGTGTAAACACGTGTTGTTTGTTTTTCCATTTTCTAGGAATCTAAGCACTCATACATAGTCATAATACATACTTCCGAGTAATATAACTGTGTTCCAGTTCCAGGAACTTAATAAACGGACCGAGATAAAGACCTACTTGTGTAGTGAGATGTATCGCCGTAAGTACATGCAAGTAGAGAAGTTTGAGGGATAATTAGGGTGTTGAATTTAAGCTCGGTCAGCTGTGGAAACAAATGGTTACATATTGTATTGGTGTTGTATGTAGACTACTAATGAAGGTTAGAAGTAATTTTAACAATTAATGTGAAATACCACATACCTTCATATTTGTACATAGTTACGTATAAAATTGAGCGTCGATCGAGTCAAGTTTGTATAATCCTATTAGTATACATAATACATATTATATACATGTATTATAAACGCGTAAGTTTGTGAGTATGTATGTATATAGGTTTGTTGCTCTTTCACGAAAAAACTACTGAACGGATTTGGATGAAACTTTATAATAATATACCTTATATATCAGAATAACACATAGGCTAGTTCTTACCGCAATAATCGAGATACACGCGGGCGTAGCCGCAGCCGAAAGCTAGTAAAAAATAAATGTGGCTTATCGAAGTAGAACTTTAACATACAGCAGTTTTATTAATATTTAATACGCATCATAAATCTTTAATGTCACAACGACGTATTTCTATTAGATAACATAGAACATTTATTTAACATGCGAACGTTTAATATTTTATATTTTTTAATGATTGGTATGTTAATAATTTTACGATGGATATTTAACAAGTTATCTTATTAGCCTACTTAAAACATGTTGTACTAATTACATGTCAGTATGATAACATTTATTTAGTATTGTAATGTGACGTGATTGAGTATCAAGTAATGAGCGTTTTCTCGCGGTTTCGTCAATTGAATGCATGAGTAATTTAATTTTTTTGCCTACCCCGTTATGTTTTTTGTATCCCCGGCAATGAAAGAACTTATACTTGTGAAGTAATATCTTCTGATAACGCAATAAGAATACATAGAAACTTTCACTAGTCTTAAATAAAATTAAGATTGTTTTTTTTTTAAGTTTGTCGAACAGTTATGACAAGACTTATAATGGGTACAGATTAAATCATTTGTGACATTAATTACTGAAGAATACTATCAAAAAATAATGGGACTAAATACACTTATAAAATAGGTCGTATACTTTGATTATAGACATGTTTATAATCAAAGGTCGTATACTAATGCGCATATTCAAAATGTTCGGGTTTATATATTATGATAATTTCTATAATTAGTCAACTATTACAACAATTTACCATTAAATTTGATAAAAGAAACGGCAAACTTTCATACCTTGATAATTTGTTGGCCTGGATCAGAGAAAAACACTTCTTTAACTCGTTTCTTGAGTGGAATTGCATTGTATTCGGCTTTTTGTTGCCATATCAATCTATTGTTGTAACTAGAGCCTACTATCAAATCTTTACAAAAAGAAACACATATGAAAGATAAAAGAACAAAGAGAATAATCGGTCCGTACTTCATGTTGTATGTGTTGAATAGTATGTTTAACTTGTTAGGTAATGCGACTCGGTCAGTGGATCTCGATCGACTGCTAAGTTCGCCTTCGCTCGTATCGTTCATAAAACACTCGTTTGCCTTAAGCGTGAGCAACAAAATCACGGCTTGTACCTTCACAATATAATAATTTACTTACGTTACAAATGTATACATTTTACTGATGTTGTTTTGTGTCCTAGGATTTGACAGAATTGATTAGTAGATTTCGAAAAATTTGTGAGATAAGCCGTAGTTAAAATAAATAACTCGTTGGGTTTTTGTAATTTATAAAACATAACGACATTAATTAAATAAACGCTGGAACTTGCGGCCCTGTGAGTTAACTGTAAACTATATTTAAAAGTAATGGCTTACGTAACAAATGTATTTTAATGTTATATACAATAAATAATTTGTATCATTTATCAGTAATTCTATCAGTAAATGTGCTATTTTTAACCGACTTCAAAAAAAGGAGGAGGTTCTCAATTCGTCGGAATCTTTTTTAATTTTTTTTATGTATGTTCAGCGATAATTTCGTCGTTTATGAATCGATTTCAAAAATTATATTTGCATTGGAATGGGCGTAGCTTACAGGTGGTCCCATCGTCACCATATCGAGATCCCAAGGAAATCGAGGGAACTCCTCAAATATCATAGGCACAATTGTCGCGTTTTGGGTACTCGGAATAGTTTTGCATTGAAGTCGGTTCCATTTTGTTAAAATTATACATAGGTACTAAGAAGTGGAATGTTGATATATATTTTTGTTTATTATGTACGAGGCATGCCTTTTTAACCGACTTCAAAAAAAAGGAGGAGGTTCTCAATTCGTCGGAATCTTTTATTTTTTTTATGTATGTTCAGCGATAATTTCGTCGTTTATGAACCGATTTCAAAAATTATTTTTGCATTGGAATGGGTTTAGCTGACAGGTGGTCCCATCGTCATCATATTGAGCTCTGATGATGGGATCCCAAAGAAATCGAGGGAACTCCTCAAATATCATAGGCACAATCGTCGTTTGAAGAAAAAAACACAACTAGAACCTTACAGTATTTAATATTGTTTTTCAAAGTATTCACCATGTAGCTTAATATACTTTTCCATTCGCTCAAACCAGTTATTATAACATTTATTCCACTCTAAAGTTGGCGTGTTCAAAATGGCTGACTTGAAAGCGTCGACTACTTCTTCACCGGACTGGAACCATTGACCACAAAGGCTTTTCTTAATTTTAGGAAATGTAAAGAAATCGTTAGGGCTATGTCACGACTGTATGGAGGATAGTCAAGAATTCCTACTTTTTCCTGCTTCAAATACTCAATCGTTTGATGAACGCTGTGTGAGCTTGCGTTGTCGTTGTGCAGGATGATGCGTCGCTTTGAGTTAGATTTTCGAAGTTCTGCGAAGACTTATGGTTAACAAACTATGGTATACCACTCTGCGTTAACCGTTCTACGATCTTTAAGTGCAATAGTCGCAACATGACCGGATTTTCCAACGAACGTGGCCACCAACTTCTTTGAAGTGCTTCGAGAACGAACAACTTTAGTCGGCTTTGGCTCGTCTTGAAAGACCCAGATTGTAGATTGCTGTTTGGAATCAGGATCGTAGGCATAAGTCCAAGATTCGTCACCACTGATGATGTCGCAGACGTAATTTTACTCTCCTCGGTTAAACCTTTGCAGAGTTTTCTTACACCATCTGTCGCGGGCCGCCTTGTGATCGTCGGAATGCAGATGCGGTATCCAACGGCAAACTAGCTTTCTCACATCGAGCGCTTCATGCAAGATCTTCTGAATGGTTGTCCCTGAGATGCCTAATAGAGCCTCTATCTCTCGATACGTCACATGACGATCTTCAAGAATTAGTTGTCTCACAGCAATGATTTTATCTTCAGTGAAGGCGTGTTTTGGGCGTCCTTCGCGAGATTTGTCACTAACACTAGTATGTCCACGCTGGAATTCTAAATATCAGCGTTCGACAGTCCGCAGATAGGGCTTCATCACTGGACACAGATGTTAGCTCTTCAAAACACTGAAGCCGTGTCAGGCTTCTTCTAAAGTTGTAGAAAATTATTGCACGAACATTTTCCTTAGAAAGATTCATTTTCGTACGTAACCTGACAGATTCTAATCGACGCTGTGACTAAACAATAGCATTAATCCTAATTATTTCAACTGTTTTGAGATTCAAAATGTAAAAATATTCGAATATAGAACAGTTACAAATTCAAATTTGCCGGGAAATATGGAAACGACAAAACTTAAAAGGCATGCCTAGTACATTACTTACACAACAACGTAAATATTATATTATTTCATTCCACATGTTTTAATACACTATTACAATCAGGGTACTGATTCGGGAGTATAGTCACTGTGGACACTGCGCTCCACACGCTGGCAAAATGCCCAGCGTGAAAGGAGCAGAGGTGTGACCGCGTAGAGGCCATGGGAGTGGCGATTCTCTCGCTCAGTAAGATGATCGTGGCCATGTTACGAAACTAGAGCGCGTGGAACTCTGCTGTTTTCTTCTTCGAGCAAGTTAAGTTATTGTCGGTAAATGATATGGCTATTTATCACTCAGCAGAAACAGGCCAGCAGTTGCGTGACGTTTTCGATGTTTGACCATCGGGGTTAGAAATTAGAATCCAGGTGGACGTTATCTGCATAAAGCAGATCAGCAGATGGCCCGGGGTAAATTGGTCTTCTTTTTCTAGGGTACATCTGGTGTTTTCTGTTGGTTTGTGTTCGACATAGCTACCAGTAAGTAGTATCCGAGGGGATTTTCGTACAAACAAAAAAAAAGGTACTGATTCGATGACACCGATTTGAACTTCTTTTTAGGGTTCCGTAGCCAAATGGCAAAAAACGGAACCCTTATAGATTCGTCAAGTCTGTCTGTCTGTCTGTCTGTCTGTCTGTCTGTCTGTCCGTCCGTATGTCACAGCCAATTATTTCCGAAACTATAAGAGCCATACTGTTGAAATTTGGTCGATCGATGTATTCTGTGAACCGCATCAAGATTTTTACATAAAAATAGAAAAAAAACAATACATTTTGGGGGTCCCCATACTTGGAACTGAAACTCAAAAATTTTTTTTTCATTAAACCTATACGTGTAGGGTATCTATGGATAGGTGTTCAAAAATGATGATGAGGTTTCTAATATCATTTTTTTCTAAACTGAACAGTTTGCGCGAGAGACACTTCCAAAGTGGAAAAATGTGTGTCCCCCCCCCCTCTAACTTCTAAAATAAGAGAGTGATAAAACTAAAAAAAATATATATTGTACATTACCATGCAAACTACCAACGAAAATTGGTTTGAACGAGATATAGTAAGTAGTTTTTTTTTATACGTCATAAACCGTAACACGCAATTTACCTTTCATCCAATCAATACACTAGTATAAAAACATCGATGAAAGTTACAACGAACTACAAGAACTTATTTAAGATGTTACTTGCTGATACGGAACCCTTCATGGGCGAGTCCGACTCGCACTTGGCCGCTTTTTATTTCATTGTTTAAATAAAGTTTTAGATTTTACTATTGCTATAATCATTTTGAAAGGCATCATGTGTTTATAAAAAGCGATTGCTTTGCTATAACAACATAACTTAATGTCACGCTTTTTTCTTAGAGGGCTATGCAGATACAATTGATCAACCCACCTTTTTAGGGTTCCGTAGCCAAATGGCAAAAAAACGGAACCCTTATAGATTCGTCATGTCTGTCTGTCCGTCCGTATGTCACAGCCACTTTTTTCCGTAACTATAAGAGCTATACTGTTGAAACTTGGTCAGTAGATGTATTCTATGAACCGCATTAATATTTTTTACACAAAAATAGAAGAAAAGCAATAAATTTCGGGGGTCCCGATACTTAGAACTGAAACTCAAAAATTTTTTTTTCATCAAAACCATACGTGTGTTTCCAAACCAACCAACTAAACCTATCTATGGATAGGTCTTCAAAAATGATATTGAGGTTTCTAGTATCATTTTTTTCTAAACTGAATAGTTGGCGCGAGATACACTTCCAAAGTGGTAAAATGTGTGTCCACCCCCCCCCCCCCCCGTGACTTCTAAAATCTGAGAATGATAAAACTAAAAAAAATATATGATGTACATTCCCATGCAAACTTCCAACGAAAATTGGTTTGAACGAGATCTAGTTAGTAGTTTTTTTTAATACGTCGTAAATCGTTAACCGCAATTTCCCTTTCATTCAATCAATACACTATTATTAAAACATCGATCAAAGTTACAACGAACTACAACAACTTTTATATGACGTTACTTGCTGCTACGGAACCGGAACCCTTCATGGGCGAGTCCGACTCGCACTTGGCCGCTTTTTCTTAGAGGGCTATGCAGATGCAATTGATCAACCCACCTTTTTTGCTTTGTTCTCAGTCATCAATATCTTTTTTTTATGACTGCAAGCATGCTTGTTGATTTCTGATTGCTTATAAATGGATCTTATAGAACATTACTAACCTGGTCGGTAAATGTTTTCTGTTGACGACCCTTTGCTAAATTTCTACACATATTCACTACATTAATACCTCTTAAGAGCCTCCTTACATCTCTCTAAAAGACCACACCCTTCATTTAAAATAGGAAAAAGGTTTTTTTTAATAATGGATTTGTATATAATGTAATGTGCCAAACTGTACGCAGTACTTTATTTGTCTATGTATGAAAAACAGATGTTGGTAGATTCCCAGACCTACCCGATATGCACACGAAATTTCATAAAAATAGGTCCAGCCGAGCCGAGGAAAAATAAATTACGGGCGATCTGAGGTCGGGGAGGGGGAGAGGGGGGGGGGGGTTTATGGGAAAAAAATGGCTTATCTCGATTTCCGGCAAAACTACAAGTCCTATGAAAAACCTCATTTTTAAGGAGAGGCCAGTGAAGACGTTGATGATGATTACAAACTTAAGACTCATATATTTTATCCCTGAAGCCGATAGAGAAAGAAACAAGGTTACTAACATACGCTTACTGTGGGAGGGGGGGGGGGACCGCCCTGCTTTATATGCACTTGAGTTGAATAAGTCACAAACTAATACCCAAATCAAAAAATCGTCGTACTAACCTCTCAGTGTTTTTAAAAGACCTATCTAATAATACCCCACAAGTTCAGTTCTATCTTCATACCAAATTTCATCAAAATCGGTTCAGTGGTTACGGTTCAATGAAAGCGTAACAGACAGACAGAGTAACTTTCACATTTATAATATTAGTAGGGATAATATAATGGTAGCACTTTGTCGACAAGATAAACACACATATTTATGCAAAGTTTCATCTTTCTAGCACTAACCGCTTGGACAGTAAGTCGAGGATGGACGGACATAACGAATCTAACAGGGTTCATAGTTATGAACTACGGAAACCTAAAAAAACCCTTATAAGATCACTTTGCTGTCTTTCTGTCAAGACCCTTTACTTCAGGATAGTCTGAAGGTTTTGTTGAAATTTATGCCATATACTCAAGTGTAGGGTTTCCTAAAGTAACGGACCGGGCTCTGTGCTGTGCCTAATGAGGGGCTTATGTCCACAGTGGAGTGTTGGCTGATGATGATGATGATCCCTTAAAGTTGTGAAAAAATGTTGGTTAACATAAGAAGATACGGGTTTTAATATATTACACAAAACGCACATTTCGACATTCCCAAGGGTATCAAAACTCATAGGGTACTTTTCGCTGATTAAATACCACAATTAAACGAAAAATCTAAATACATTTATAAGTCAATCTTAACAAGTAGTGTTTTATATTTTTACAAATGGTCTAAATGTCAAATTGAAGCTACAGGTTCATCATCATCATTATCAGCCTATCGCAGTCCACCGCTGGACATAGGCCTCTCCCATTGCACACCGATTTGATCGATTTTGGGCTACTGGTTCAAATGGTATCAAAAGAAAAGGCTTAAGGTTCATATTGCATTTATTTTTACGATACATTATTTCTAATTACTGAAAAATATCAAAAATACCGTTCCTCTCTTTGTCTACAATGATATTAGATACCGAACTATCGGTGTGCGCGTCGGACTCACATTTGTGCGGTTTTTTTAAAGTTCTGTGTACCAACCAATGTAAAATTATTTTTTTATGTACAGGTTTTAGAAAGCTGAAATAGTCGACACTTACCATGAATACACCACTAAAATTACGGACTAGCTTATCTGTTAGCAAATTTCGGTAAGCGTGAAGTCATCCAACCATCCAACAGCCAGCGTACTAAGCATAGGTAATTTATTTCCTGCAAAGAAGCAAAGTATGCCGGTGAAGCCGAGCGTTTGTACACATTAACGCCGTACACCTCATGAAAAATCGCTTAGGAGACGGTAGAGTTAACTGTAGGTATATCTCAGGTTTATTACAATGAATATTTTTATACGTGCTTTTTCAGTTTGTTTAAAAGAAATTTATAGCTACTAGATTTGTTGGATGAATAATGGCCCATGTCTTTATCTCTATCAATAGTAATTGAAAAGAAATACAACGATAGTTCAGCGTGCATCATCATCATCAACAGCCTCTAACAGTCCAGTGCTGGACATAGGCCTCTCCTTAGAAAGGAGGGTTTGGCCTACTATACCACGCCAAGACGGGTTGGGTTGGTTTCAAGTTTTCCTTCTCTTTGCATCGATGTTGTCTTGCGTAGTTTATCCCTTAGTCGCCTTTTACGACACCCGCGGGATGAATAGGAGTGGTGACACTTTGTATTCTTAATCCGTCACCGTGTGGTGACGGATTAAGATAAAGAATACAAAACCAGTCAGTTATTGACATAATACTTTATAAGCTGTATCCATTGTCATTAGATCTTTCGCATCAGTCCTTCACAAAGATTGGTGATGATTAACACTTGGAATTATTTGAAAACTTTCAAACGAAAATAATACTAGGAACTGATTTTGTTTATGAAACCTCAAATTAAAGGTTAAATAACTAAAAGTCAACATTATAGTCAAATCACGTTTTAATATTTACCCTAAGTTATATTTCAGTCAGTTACAATGCACCACACACATGTAACTACAATAATCCCAAACTTCCCAAATGCAATTTAAACTCAGTGTAGCCACTGTTCCCGTGCTGTTATGTGACAAGTTAAAGCGTTGCGCAAATTTAGGCTAAATCTGTGTTATGAATTAGTAAGCTGCAAATACGTACATTGCAAACAAATGCACATCCTAAATTGTCTCTCTCTCGACTGGTTCCATGTCTGATGTCTTTTAGGCGATCTTATTAAACGGTAAACTATGTATATCTAAATGGTTATGATATTATTTCTTTAATTAAAATTTACCAAGTAAACTGTACAGTTTCCAGTTGATCTTGTAACTCCGATAGTCGCAATGATTTGTTCGAGTATAAGCTGAGAATATCATTAATATTCGACTCGGGGCACGCCGTCACTCACTGAATAATCAGATTTTCCGCGTGGGTCGAGGTGACTCCTTCGAAATGTTATTAGGCTGAGAAGTGGCACTCACTTACAGTATTATGTGATTAAATAGACGGTAGGTAAAACGATGATATACCATATTTATTATTTAACATGTATAAGAGTAAAAAAGAGCAAGTCACAAGTCCTTTTTGTAAATCGCCGATTAACTTAATTACCATTTTCAAATGACATAAAATATTTTCAATTATTGTGTTAATTAAGTAATTATTGAAATACAACACTAGTAATATTTTGGTTATAGCGGTAAAAAGTAGCCTATGGCCTTTCTGAGGCTCTGAGCTATCGTTTTATGAAATTTCATTTAAAGCAGTTTAGTAGTTTTGGCGTGAAAGTGCGACAGAAAGACAAACAAAATCACTTTCGCGTTTATATATTAGTAAAGATTGTAAGGTTGTTAGTGTTGTTTTTCTTTTTCTTTTCTCTACGAAATTATCTGTAGGTGTCAAAGGTTATATCACACCTACAGAAATTATAAGAGTTAAACAATTAATTATATTGATTGTGATTCTCTTAATAACATCACCAAATTCAAGTCAGCTAAAGCTTTGTTGTCTGATTATAAAATTTAATGTTATTGATTTACAGTTCATTTTTCGATATCGTATGCATGGATGTTTAGTTCAGAACCAACTAAAAGTTCATCGGAGATACACGTTTGTTTACTTGTTAAGAAATCATCATTCATCATCATTAACAGCCTTTAACAGTCCACTGCTGGACATAGGCCTCTCCTTTGAAATGAGGTTTTGGCTTACTATACGACGCTGGCCAGACGTGTTGGTAAAGGGTTTGTTTCAAGTTTTCCTTCTCTTGGCAGTGATGTTAGCTGCTTATTTTGTTCCTTTAGTCGCCTCTTACGACACCCATGAAACGAATGGGGGTGGTGACACTTTGTATTCTTAATCCGTCGTTAAGAAATACGTGTCGAAGATAGCACCATAAGAAGAAAACAATTTTCGCTATAGGTATACCACTTAAGACATGACAATTTACATAATTGTGATTTTGATTGATAGATCCACATAAATTAAAGAATTTCTATATTAAGCTTAGTTTAGTTTAGTCGGCATGTATTTACATGACGTCTAATTTTAGTGCGATACGTCTAGTTTGACGTTACCGCTACACTCGGCTACACGTTTTGACAGCAATAGTTAGGATCTGAGATATCGAAAAATGGGCCAAGCGCGTGTCAGGCCACGCATAGAATAGGGTTCTGTAATCATCCATACTGGCACGTGTATTTAAAATCATTTCCGACAGATAATTGTTGTTTACTTATAATTTCGTTATTTTTGTACCAAGCTTTCAAAGTAAGCACATTTTAAAAGTTAGACCTATATAACTCCTAAACTTATGAAGCCGTTACAGTTTTTCTTATAAGTCCAGTATATTATACTACCATTATGTCCTTTTTAGGGTTCCGAAGTTTATCACTCGGAACCCTTATAGATTCGTCATGTCCGTCCGTCCGTCGTCGACTTGCTGTCCAAACGGTAAGTGCTAGAAAGATGAAACTTTGCATGAATATGCGTTGTAACTACGTCGACAAAGTGCTACAATAAAATTATGAAAAAAAATTTTTTTTAGGGTACCTCCCCTAAACGTAAAGTGGGGATGATTTTTTTTTCTCGCGGCTACCCCATCGTGTAGGATACCATTAGATAGGTATTTTAAAAACAATAAGGGGTTTATAAGACGATTTTTTGATTTAGGTATTCGTTTGTGAGAAATTCCACTTTAAAGGAAAAAGCCGTTTAGTTTTTTGATGTGGGGGACACCGTTTTAACAAAAAAAATCCATTTGAAGTATAATAACTCGCTAACGGATACCCTAATCGAAAAATTAATTTAGTAACCTCGCTATATTTATAAAAGACCTATCTAAAATCCCCACAAGATGGGGTAGACGTGAGAAAAAAATCATCCTCACTTTACGTGTACGGGAGCTACTCTATAAAATTTTTTTTCGTGATTTTATTCTAGCAATTTGTCGACGTGATAAAACACATCCATGGAGAGTTTCATTTTTCTAGCACTAGCCGTTTGGGCGGTAAGTTGAGGAAGAACGGACGAATGAACTACGGAACTCCAAAACTGTACTATGCACTGATGAAGTTAAAAGTTTATAATTAAAAAGTAAATTTTTAGTTTAGGTTATTTTAGTCATGTTAACAACAGAATCACAGCCATTGTTACTTTTAGTTTAGTCCAATAATAATTTTGGATAAAATATATAAACATGTTTATGCACTTTACAAAGCTTTCAACGATTTTCTTTCTGGAAACCCTTTTTTTACATATTACGTTGGGTTCGGCTATAAATATACAACGATATGACTAAACTTCGATTCCTGGCTGCCACCAGACCTCCACAATCCAATTACTTTACGACATTGAGATTTTGTAACAAGATCAGTATTTTGTATCTCCAAACACCCGTAATAATTGGCTGTTTTCTATCAGGGGCATCAAAGAGTCTCAACATGTCAAGAACGGTCACTCATCATAAACTTACCTGGCTAGGATTGCTTAACTTAACATTGTGTTACCAGTTAATCACTTTAAATGACAAGGTAAAGAAACTAAAATAAAAAATTACAAGTCGTCAGCAGGATGCGCAAGTCATATTTCAATTGAAATAAAATTTTATTTAATACAACAAAATAATTCAATTTGATAAAAATTAATGGTAATATTTTTTTTAAGTTAATTCCAAACATCACACAATAATTTAAATCTTAAATATGACAGTTAATTATTAAAAATAAATTAAAATATCAAAAACAAATAACACTACTGCGTAATATTAAGTACTTTAAATAAATCAGAAATAAAAGAAGAGTCTAGAAGTGTGAAAAACAATTTATTTACTACTATAGTCGTCACAAATTAAGAAGCCCGTTTTGACATTTGTCATTTGACATGCCGCATGTAAGAAATTGAAAAATCAAAATCATAATCCTATTTAATTACTATGTTACCCATACACTATCACAACGTATATCTTAAATAAGCATCAAGTTTAACTTGATATTGAAAAATTGCACTCAAAAACACGAACTAATCGTATTAGTTACGCCACGATGACAAATGTCAAACCGGGCTTCTTATTTTGTGACGAATATAAATGATTTTATTTTCAATAGACAAAAAAATAAGTAGTAAATTCTACTTGTAATATAGAAACATTTTAGGGATACAATTTTTAAATAGTCGATCTTTTACTATAAAACTACCTTTCTTCAATACTAATTAAATCCCCCCAAATCTGGGGGCCAGGCAAAAATGTTATTTTCGATGACTTATTATGATGGTTTATTTTAGTATTTAGCTGGTAAATACTAAAATACACCATGAGACACGTTTAGCTGTACAAAAGTCCCATACGTACCCGATATTTGACCGCCTTGTTGGTCTAGTGGTTAGTGTATGCGGCTGCTCATCAAGAGGTCTCGGGTGCGATTCCCGGTCCGGACCATATGTTTGTGTGATCCGCAAATATTTGTTTCGGAGTCGGTATTTTCTATGTATGATATGTATGTATTTACAAAAAAAATAAAATGTTTATGTATTTATATAAATTGTGTAGTACCCATAACACAAGCTATGTTTAGTTGTGGACTAGATGACGTTTTGTGTAAGATGTTCGAAATATTTATTTATTATTTATATTATCATTTCATTAAATTCAGTTTAGCGGTTTATCTGTGAAAGCAGAGTTACGTTATAACGTTTTACAACCTCAAGAATTAATTTCATGAATAAAACTATTAAACGCCTTTTTTACTTAACCTATCTTCACACTAAATCCTCTAAAGGACTCTATAGGACTTCGGCTACTATTACAGTTTTTCTTCTGAATAGAACTATTTCTATACGTACCTTATAATTTTCTTGTAAGATTCTCAGAACGAAACGAAAGAACTCCATCTAATATTTTAACATTAGATCGAGATATTTTCTTTGATAAGCAACGGGAGATGTTTTAAGGTCTCGCCTTGCTACCTTATTAAATTACATCGGAGCTCTGTAATTTGTGTACCTTTTGTTAAAAGTATGTCTACAATTTTTTTAATTTAAAACTCTTTGTGTCAAACAATAACTATGTCAAAATTGATGTTGCTCGAGATCATGAATATTAATTTTGAATCATTAGTGAGGTGTAAAACGATAATAAATGACAACGATTATTTGGTCACAGTTGAGTTCTTTATTTTCTCGGGATACTTAGATATCTAATAAGACCTGCCTAGTTATATTTTCGGTATTGGTCTTGCACTTGATTTGAAATTTAATGTAAAAAAAATCATTAATTGCGATTACAAATTTTAACAACCATTGGAAAACTATGCTTGAATAGTTACAATGTTACAAACTGAAATATTCCAAACAAAATATTTTCAGTTAAAAAACTGACTTAAAAGCAAAAGGGTTTGTTTGATGAAGATCGAGGTTACTTCCAATGCAAGTAACTTACGGTTAACTCTCTAGGGAAATCTCGTTTTGGCTTACATATTAAAACCAAATGTCTAGTTTGCATCGTTAAACACTTGTCTAGAATGTAACAAAACGACTCAGATGTTTAATAACTCATGTTGTCTCGTATCGAGTATAAAATGTCACTCACATGACGGGATATTGCTATTTATCAAACAATGATGAATCTGATGAAGCAAATATTTCTTCTTGTTTTGAAACAATGAAAGTATGTGTAATCACTACATAGTATAAAACAAAGTCGCTTTCGCTGTCCCTTTGTATGCTTAAATCTTTAAAACTACGCAACGGATTTTTATGAAATTTTATTTAATAGGTAGAATGATTCAAGAGGAGTTTTTATGTATAATACATGCATAATATAGTAGATAATAATAATAATAATAATAATAAAATCAAAATAATGTGCTACAGTATTGTACATCTTAAAAAGGTCGACAAAAAAGTCCGCGATGGTATATGTCTACCTCTTATCGATAACCCACAATAACCATTTTTATTTTTACTAGAACTAATAGTTTATTTACGAAGCGATTATAATAGGCAACACAGTATTAATCCTTATCCAATTAAGTTCCTTAAATACATTGTGTATTTAATATAGATTAATATGGCCATTTATAGTATGTAATTTAAATTAATACTTTTGAAGATATTACAGATTTAAAATGCAAGAACGAAGCAATTCTGGCGGTACCGGCCGGGGCGTGTTAGTTGGCGCTGCTGTCGATTTGTCACTATCAGTTAATATCTAAACACAATACTTTATTATAAAATAATATTCTAAGGCGGTACGAAGTTCGCCGGGTCGGCTAGTAATTAACAAAATATCTTGGAGAAATGCTCTTTTAGAAATAAATTGACAGTCATTGAGTAAAGATATAAGTTTCAACTAAAAGTTATACAACGATATTCGAATTTTATTAATAAAACCTTTTAAAAGTAAACTATAAACATCATAAATACCTTAACTACAACTGTATTATCAGTTTCAGTTATTACTTCATCTTTCTTCTAACTTTTAACGGTAAATTGAGACATCCGTCATCTGCTCTAAATACGCGGAAACATAATCTATTTTTATTATACAGACGACACTGTCGGAGCATTATCTAGAAGACCTTAATTTATTCGAAAATTCTTTTGACCTTGAAGTTTATGTACCTACTGTGAGAGGGGATCGAGTCGACGCAAGCAGGCAGGCTGAGAGCGGCGCGGCGGCGAATCTCTGCGAAGCCGCTGGGATTAGCGTCAAACGAAGAAAAAGAGAGGGAAATAAGCCGTAATCCATGAGACGTGACCTAAATTCTTTCTTAAACATCGACGATTTGATATCCTCGTGAAAACAATTTGATTATTTCCTTTTCTTGCCGAATTGTGCCCTTTGACAGTAAATTGGATTGATTTGTGTTTTACGCATGAACTTTTACATAATTTGTCTACGTATTTGAATTATAATTTATAGTTGTTATTATATAATTACACATTTATAGATTAAAATAAAGTGCATGTACTTTCGCTCCTTTTTTAGGGTTCCGCAGTCAAATGGCAAAAAACGGAACCCTTATAGATTCGTCAAGTCTGTCTGTCTGTCTGTCTGTCCGTCCGTCCGTATGTCACAGCCAATTTTTTCCGAAACTATAAGAGCTATAGTGTTGAAATTTGGTCAGTAGATGTATTCTGTGAACCGCATTAAGATTTTCACATAAAAAAAAAAAAAAAAACTATACAGTTTAGGGGTACCTATAACTGAAACTCAAAAAAAATTTTTTCATCAAACCCATACGTGTGGGGTCTATGGATAGGTGTTCAAAAATGATATTGAGGTTTCTAATATAATTTTTTTCTAAACTGAATAGTTTGCGCGAGAGACACTTCCAAAGTGGAACAATGTGTCCCCCCCCTGTAACTTCTAAAATAAGAGAGTGAAAAAACTAAAAAAAAATATGTTGTACATTACCATGCAAACTACCAACGAAAATTGGTTTGAACGAGATCTAGTGAGTGAATCAAGAACTTTGTTTGGTCTAGCCTTAAGATGTGTTTACTTATGTGTTTACAAACCTATAAATCTACATATCTTTAGTACAGCTTTTGAGATAGCATTAAAATACAAGTACTCACTTATATTCTTGCTTTGAAAGGTGAGTCAATATTTGCGGTAACAATCAAATCAGGAACTTAGTTTTAAAATGTATGGATACTTAAAAATATAGCAAATTCTTATTCAATGGAACTAGTACAAATCATGAAATATTTTGAATTATACGATATTATGTCTAGTTTTGTCAAATGAACATGTGCTATGAAAGTTTAAAGTTTTGTCTAGTTCAGAAAATAAATTAAAATGTTAACACGAAAAACAAAGAATAATTTCAGTAAGAAATGGTGCCCTTGAGCGCAGTTTTCATTTGTTTTACAAAAGCGGGTAATGTAAATGGTTGCTCCTTAACATTTAGCACGATTACATCTTGCGACTCATTCAGCTCGCGTTTTATTTTGTGGAATTGTGAAAAGGCTAACCGTCGACTTTTCTAAGAAGTGAAGTGAATTCTTAGAAAAGTCGACGGTGTATCTACGAGTGTACCTATATTTCTTTCACTTCAATAAGTTACGTCAAAAGCTTATTAAACAAAAAACATGTGTTTTTAAATACAACACATAGGTTTTGAATGGGTTAATTTGAATATTTCAAAAAGACAAAACAAAGCTTTTGATTGAGAATTAATAGTTATAACCTTTATAAAACATTGCCTATTGTCAAACGTTTAAGTTTCGAAAGTTCGTATCTAATTTTATGCTATTCTATGCTAATCGTACTACTAAATGTGTTTTAATAGTTTTATCAAATTCATTTCGTAATAATTTTTTATTCAATTCCAATTAAATTATGTAATCCAAATAAAAATTATAATTTATTAATGTTAACAACAGAATCACCACCAATGCTCTTTTCGTGAAGCTTTGACTGCTGACTAACCAATAAAATTGGCCAAGTGCGTGTCAGGCCACATCCACCTGCCATCTCTGGCAGGTGGATTTAAAATCATGTCCGATAGATAATTTTTGTTTATTTTTACTTCTGCATTTTTTGTTTTTATGTGCATTTTCTGTTGCAACTCATGTTTTTTTGCCATAAACGGGACTTATTCGAAGGTTACGATACCTTCTACTTCCCGGCGTTTCGAACGGGCTATACCGCTTATGGTCACGGGTAGACTGATGCATGATACAATAAAACAAGGTATATCACTTCGAGACACGGTGATGACGTAGGTGATACAAGACACATCATCTCCTCTATCGACTCTCAAACTTTATCATTTTGGGGATTTTTTTTCACTTTGGGGAAATTTAATACTTTTTTACTTAATCAAGTTGTATCTACCCGCACTTGATCGCGTTGATTACTTAAAATTTAGAGTGCATTTTACAAGTTAGGCCTCTCTATAAAAAGTTATCTAAACCGCTATAGTTTACCTTTAAAGTTCGGAATTATATTCGCAGTAATTAAGTACCTACTTAAGTCGATTAACAGAATTAAAGGTTTTAATAAGCGCTATATATGTATATACTATGTATTTAAAGTATATTGGTCCGACCCGAAACCTCCAGTACAAGAGTCGCATACGTTATTCTGCCACCGAGGCCTCCAGTACAACTATACACCGAGGCAGTAATAATTTTTGAGTTTATTGTCTCAAAACATAGTCCTTTTGAATTTAAAAACGTGTACTTGCTTTCTAGTTAGTGCTCACATATAAATGTTATTTAGACTAAGCAAAGAATAGTTCATAAATTATGGAAAAAACCCTGACACAGCGTTTGCTTCGAGTTAATGTTGTTTCAGAGTACTCTGCCAATGGGAGTTCATTATTTATTTGGTTACAAATTTCTTATGGGTTCTTAGTATATAGCATTTTCTCTTTTTTTTAGTATTTATATAAGGTAAGGTTGACTGACATGACATATCACTTAAATTCTTTACACTTATTATATTTTTATTTATATTACACTTATTTTATTATTTTGTTAAGCTTATGTAGTCTAAGTTTAACAAAATACGTGTGGCACTCGGGGACTGCCGCATATCAACTTATTCAATTATAATTATTTACTTATTTTTTATATATGCAGTATTTTTTTCTTCTTTGATATTAATTCAAGTTTACAAAACAATATACACCGTCTTTTTACCAACATAAATTCTAACACTATTATTGAAAAAGAATATGATCATCCTATTAACCGAAAGACAATGACAACTAAACAGGGACCATAATAGTAATATGAGGATATCTATGAAATAAAAAAACACTACGATGTATTGTGCCTACGATATCCCTTCTATTTGATTAATCTATGACGAATGCCAGGCGCCCTTTATTTGTCCTTGTCGCACTGCAGTTACAATGATATTTTCTATCCTTTTTTAAAATGGGGTGTTAAGTTTATTCATTACGGAATTTCTTCATTCGATCGTCGCACTCAAATCCCGCGAATAGGCTATGCAATAGCTTAAAAATTAAACGTATGGGCTAGTATTTTAAGAAATTACTTCTACTACGATAAGTGTTGTGGATTCGAAGTTCATATGGAACAAAAGCTTTGTATGTCTTACAAGTTATTGTTCTGATTAGTGTAGTGAGTAGCTGTTCTTCACGGCTAAACCTCTACACCGATTTACTGAATTGCTAATTTAAAGAAACGTAGTTTGTGTCTATTTTGTTCATACTCGTTCACCATTGGTATAAACGTGACTTCAACTATCCTGTCTGAGGCACGTCAGCGAAACGAGCAAGAAGGTGAAACGGGTATTTAACACAAGTATGTTCGCCACCGATAATACATTGTTATAAACTTAACTTAATTAAGGTAATACATCTTTTAGGGTTTTGTAGTTCATGACTAGGGACCCTTATAGATTCGTCATCCGTCCGTCATCCGTCATTCGTCCGTTCGGCCTACCACATAAATGGTTAGAACTAGAAAAAAACTTTGCATGAATATGTATTGTAATTACGTCGACAAAGTGCTACACTAAAATTATGAAAAATAATTTTCTTTGATTTATTTTCTTTCGATTACCGTCGTGTGGGGTGTCATTGGATAGGTATTTTAAAAATATTGGGAGGTTTTTTAAAACCATTTTTCAATTTAGGTATCCATTTGCGAGTTATTCAAATTGAAAGCGTTTTTTTATAAAAACAGAGGTTCCCCCTCCACCCCCTCTAAAAACGGCTAATCTAACGGGCTTAACTAGTGAAATGCACTGACTTGGAAAACTTTATACAAAAATAAAGAAATATGATGATTATACAATTATCAATTATCTGTTGTACACGATTTTAAATCCACCTACCATTATGGATGACTACGGAACCCTATTCTATGCGAGGCCTGACACGCAATTGGCCAATTTTTATGTCCTAAGGTGTGTAGTAAAAAGTACCTATCTATTTATAATTCAGACTTTAGTATGTTTTTGGAAGAACAATTAATATTGTCCAGAGCGTGCGAAATGAGTAACTGTTCTAATTGAATAAAGACATGCTCAGATGTATAAGCCTCATAGTTCTGATGAGTATGTTCTGATTCATTAATTGCTGTATGATAAAGATCTGCTTTAATTAATCATTATATTTTATCACAGTATTAATATAATTATGCTTTCACAGTCCACTATCATACACAAAAATCGTTGATCATATGTCAATTGCTTCTCAGCACTGCTTCAAGTTTCACAGTTTGAGGTAACTCAACTTATTTATTTATAAACAAAATGTAACATTAAATCAGGATGTCTATAAAACGTTTTACCTATGGTGTTCCGAACCCTAGCCAGGTTGCAAATGTTTTTGTTTACTATTATATTCTATTGTTTCATTCGCTATTGACACTCAGTAACGTTATCAAAACAAAACATTAACATTTAAACAAGAGATAATAAAATAGAAAATGAAAAACGTTTGCAACTTACTTGGCTAGGGGGGGAGGGAGTTACATGATCGTCTTCTTCATGAGATGGAAATAATTACTGATTGATGGTTGGCACACCTAAATATTCGGGTGTCAGGGTATGTACAAATGTATCGTATATGTATTATGTGTGTTTATTTATTCATATGTAAATGTACTTGTATTTGTGGCGTGTATAATAAATAATAATAATAAATAAATATTTCGGACATCTAACACACAACATCGTCTAGTCCCAACTAATCAGAGCTTGTATTATGGGTACTAAACAACTGTTATAAATACATATACATACTTTTTCTTTTGTAAATACATGTATATTATACATAGAAAACAACCAGACTCCGAAACAAATATTTGGTCTGACCCGGGAATCGAACCCGAGACCTCCTGATCAGCAGCTGCGTATGCTAACCACTAGACCAACAAGGCAGTCATATTCAAAATTAAGGTGAAAAATATGCATACATAAATATTTTTTTAACGTATGTATAGCGTTTGATTTTATTGTTGACTGGAAGGGAAGGTCTTGGGAATTAAGAAAATGCCATGGACATTAAAAACACCAATGTACAAAAGAAAAATGTTTGAAATAAGTAAATTATACGGTGATTAAAAACACTTATGTACAAAAGAATGAATGAATGAATGAATTAAATAAATTACACGACTGTACAAATGACCTTGTAGTTTAAACAGTCACCTCCCCGAAGTGACTGTTGCGAACACTTTAGGTATGTGTTCTATGTTTGGGGGTTCTAGATGTGTCCGTTTCGTGCATGTTTGTAAAATACCCCGCGATACGAGAACATTCCCGAGTGCTGAAGTTGCCCCAAAAATGCTATGATTAATTAAAACAGGAATCACTTTTAGATTCCCACCACTCAACGTCAGTATGTCGATTACAATCGTTAATATACGCGTTGATTATGGTGAATATATTATCAGATTTGCCGAACGATCGTTTGACGCATTTGAGATATTATATTCACTTCTTTTAAACTCTCGAGATCTTTACATATACTCATATTTTTTGCTATAAACCGTTAACCCGTGACCACGAGCGAGCGGTGTAACCCTCTTGAAACGTCGGAAAGTAGAAGGTATTGTAACCTTTTAATTTCATCGCGAATAAGTCCCGTTTAGAGTAAAAAACGTATCATATTCACATTATGAAAATGTAAGATATATAAAGAAACCTGTAGAAAATAATAAATCATATCATCAAACATCGATTCCGTCAATTCATCAAGGGCGTATCAAAAGCGTTTACTGCTACCAATACATTTGTGTAAAAATACACGATAAAGTTATAGTTTGCCTATTTTACATATGAAAATAATATTAGACAGATTTAACTATTATTGGAAAAGGTCGGAAAGATTAAAAGGCTTACGTTTATGTGAACCAGCTGATATAATTCGTCCACACTGAACGCTATGTTTCAATAACCCATATCACGGATTAAACGGGTTTGCTTTGCGCATAATCCTTTCTTATTCCTTCGTAAATGGATATTGAAAAAATTTGATGTTCGCCTTTTTATCGGAAACTCTTTTTCTGAAGTACTCTATTCTGCCTCTTAGAATGACGTCGATTTAAGGTGAATGAACGAGCAAAATCCCTCTACATGGAAGAGGCGGTTCTGAAGAGGTGATGAGTTTATACAGTACCATTTAGTCGACGGCGCACCTTTGAACCAATAAATTGGCGTCAAGAATAAGCTTACTTACTTTTCAGCAATCTTTTATGTTCAAATCGCTTTCGTGCACGTAAAGGGGTGTCGTTTACTTTCAGCTATGGAACAAATCTTTAGCATAAGTGAATCTACATTCAATTTTCTACATTTTCCTTCAATACCTTTTTGATAGCAATACCTTCTTCATTTAACGTAATGGTTGTCGTCAATGTTCAAACCAAACAATAATTTCATTGATTATATACACAATAATGAGTGAGTGGTTTACATTAAGTTCCTATTTGGTTGTCGTTGTTGTTGTCATAGTTGATAAAATTCGTTATTAAAGGTTAAATATGTAGAATCCGTATGCATATTCGAGAAGAACTGATTGTGGGTACTTTGTCTAGAGTTTCATTTAACGATCCCAGCTCGACAATAACAGTCCGTGGAATGTAATGGTTTGTAAAGTGGTTTCGATTAAAACGGTCGTCTGTATGGATAAGTTCAGTCGTTTTAGAGTACAGAGGCAACTTTTAATGAGTTTACGAGCGCTTCTGCATGTAAGTAAATAAATACCCTTTTCAATGTAACTTTTATTCCAATATCACATTTCATATAATTTGTTAGCTTTGCAGTGCAGCCTTTAATGTTATTTTTGTTCGAGATAAAACAGATAAAAATTAAGAAACTAAATAAATATTTGTGATTATTTATTTTTTATAGTTCGGCAGCTACCATGATTTTTTATGTCATTTGTTAAAACTTCTTATAACTATTAAACAATGATCTTATATTAAATATTATAAGCGATTCTAGAACTTAAATACACATACGTTGAAAGGAAAATCTAACATCAACTACAGTGATGTTGCTCCTTCCTTTCAGTCTATATATTTAAGACGTCATGTACAACTGTTGCAGAAACAAGGTGCAGAAACTTGGACAGCAAAAGAGACATAAATCAGGGCGTAGAGTGCGCCAGCTGGCAGCTTGTGAATAGTTCCGTCGGGTAGCGACCGCGTATGACATTCGATTACCTTTGTGCCAAGAGAACGTCTATGTAACATACACAACTCGACTCAGCGATAGTTTAGGAAAATACTAACAGTAAATTATTATATTAAAACAGAAAACTGGAGAAACGAGTTCTTTACGTGATATGATTTAACTCTCTGCTATGTTTGATTTCGTTAAAGTATGAGATTTATACTCGAACGTATATTTTGACTAGAGTTGTAAAAATCTTTTCATAACTCAAATATACTGCTATATTTTACTTTAATTCCGTCACTACAGTAGTCGCTACTTTGAGCACGGCTCTTTGCGAAAATTCTAATTTGTGTCAAGAATGACAACTAAGTACTTTACATCATTTCTATGCTAACGCAGGGCACGCACATGCACAAGCAGTGGATGTTTTGCAGCTATGTGCATATATATTTAGATTACTAATAGGTATGTTTGTACCTCTCATTTCATTTCGCCATCCGCTTCATTAGCCAACAAGGAGGGGACGTCCACGTGTGCCGTACTTCGTCTTCTTAATAGAGAGTTTTACCATATGTATAATTGTTGACTTCAACAACAAAATAACTGAGATCAATGTGTTCCAGCCAGGTTCAATAGTCAGTTCAAATTTATTTAAAACAGCTTAAAATATTTTATAAGAACTGTTTTTTTATAACTTAGAATACAAGTAAGTAAAATATAATAATATATTATATTAAAGAATAAGGTCTAGAATATTTAATTATTCGTAATTGGGAACTAGCCTAGTCAGACCTAAGGTCTCGATATATTGTCCTAAGTTATAAAAGAAATTATACTTTCAGTTACTTAAAAATGAAAGTATCAATCTATGAGCCAAATTTGAAATGATTACATAAAAAAATTAGTTATGATTGGGTCAAAATGTGCTCCAATGTTTCGTGTTCCAAACAGTGCTGGTCACCAGTTCTATTAGCTAAAAGTTTCGCTAGACACACTGGAATATTGATATTTTCTAGTATTTTTTTTCATAAGAGAATTCCTAAGAAAAATATCTAGCACGCTCTTGTAAAGAATCCGTTCCCATGAAAATGAACGTCTCTTCAGAGCTACAAAGGTAAAAACTCCCTAAAACCGAACATTTAGTTACCATTCAATAGGTTTATTAAAAGTTTTATAAACAAAAAATATGCATAGTCATACGAATGTTTGCGATGTCAATTTCAGATTATGAAGACATTAAAAAGTTTAAAAAATGCAACCATTTATTTGGCAAACTGTTTTACGAGGGTATTAAAACTCAGAATGTGTGGGGAATTAAAGGTGCGCGAAATTTACTATCCCTTTTGTAAAAGTATGTTAGTATTCTATTTTGGTAATTGTACAACCAAAATCATTCCAACACTGTTTGCATAAAATGTAATGGGAGATTGCGGCCGTGCCGGGAAGTACTACCAGCAGCGATTCGTATTGTGCCATCTGCTCACATTTAGATCCCTTATAAAATGTTACTGCGCATTATCACACGTGGATATAGCCCCAGCCTTGTGGTTATTTCGAATTGTTACCTTTTTATGACGCTAATGGAAAATACTGTTTGGCTTCAGAGTCATATTTATTTAACGCGCCCACTTGAGGTAGGTACACGGATTTGACTGAAAGTGTTGTGTTAAGAATCAATCATATCGTAACGTACTTAAAGTACAAGGTTGTCATATGGCTATATTTTTTAAATAAATGAGAATGAATGTAATAACAAAATACAAAAGCCTATGCCCGGGGTTTTCATAAAAAGAAATGTAATAGTTTACATGTGGGTCCATTTTTTATAATTTTTAAAGCCTAAATAATGTATGTAAAGCCAAATCTTTCACACAATAAAGTAATTAAATTAGATAAAAGTATTTTTTTTGTTTGGAAGTATTATATGAATTTGTCATTTTGCCTATACTGTAATAATATAACTATAATAATATATGTATGAATATGAAATATATAATGAACTATAGATGTATATGTATAAAGCTGTAGACAAAAATTCACCAGCCATTAGTTAAACAGGTGTATAAGGTAACGTCACAAAAGCCTATATACGTCGGAACTGTCCTGTGAGTCGAGAGAAGGCTCCGACTGAATTCCGAGAATTACAGTATCTCAACTCTACACACTGAAACCGTCCACCGAAGGCAGGTATATTTGCTGTGGTATTCTGATAAACAAAAATACATATATGCTGTACATTTTCACCAATGCTCAGAAACTGGTCCTATATTTATTGGCTTTATTTTGTGACAAATGAGCGCTAATTAAATTATCCTTATCAAATGAGTGCTTATTAAATTTTTTGAAATCTTTCCGATTTAATCCACAATTTTTTTTTAGTAGTGATTCTACTCTGCCTGATGGAAAGCATGAGCAGAGCATGTATAGCAGGCGGCTCAGGTGCCGGAGAGTGCAAAATGCATACTGCCTCCGTGGCGCATTGGTAGTATATACACCTTAAGGTCTCAGGTTCAAGTCCTGGATCGAACCAACTGTTTAATATATACATAGAAAACACCCACATATATATATAAGTATAATATAAAAAATATGTACAATTATGTATCTACAAAAAAGTTTACAAGTATTTTATAAATCAATCTCACTTTAATAGTACAAGCTCTGCCTTGTTTAAGGCTAGATGGCGTTATGTATTAAACGTCCGAAATATTCATTATTATGGAACCGCTAAAAGATTTTCATAAAATATTTTGAGTATGTCATACGGCCTATGACATAGGCTGTGAATAGGTCATTGATTAGATTCACTGTATTAAGTCAGATTTGAGCCAGATGATGGACCTGCTAGTCCTACTAATGTTGTATAGGCAAAGTTTGTATGTAGCTTTTCCACTAAAAGCTGCTAAAATAAAAAAGTCTTGATAAAATTTTGCACAGTCCTAACCTTTTTTTTATATCCTAAAGAAAGTTTTTTTCTCGACGGATGAGAAACGTATAACAAAAACCGCGAGTAACACAATGAGATCTAGCTAGTATGGGATCAATTATCTTTTTTCATTACATTCACGTTCTCCTCTAACAACTTCAAACTCCTCTCTGTGATCGATATATACATGTAGATATATTCTATATATGAAAGTTAGAAGATTTTTTTTGTTCTCGTTTAGGGCTTCGGAGGTCCGATGCCAGTTGCTCTGTGGAAAAACTGATATTCAGGTAAAACCGGTTAAACTAGTAGCCAACGCCAAATAATATTGGGAATAAAGCCAGGAACAGGAATTTAAAAATATTATCAATAATTCAGTCTACTTGTTGTCTTATCGAACTTAGTGGCGTGCAATTGGACAGGCCTATGTCCAGCAGTGGACTGCAATAGGCTAATGATGATGATGATGATGTAAATGTAGTGAATTTATATAGCTAGTAGACGCTATCTAATAGTAATCATTACAGTTTCAAAGAACTTATTTACGATATCGATATTAAGCGAACTCCAAATCAAACATGTGACGTACGTAATGTAAGGTTGTGCAAATGACCATATAAATCATACCCAGTGACGTAAAATTGACATATCGAAGTCATAAATCAAAAGGGGATACCGTAAGAGAAGAAGTTTTGACAAGGCACTTAACTCTACTCGGGACAAAGTGGTTTTCGGCAAAATTTACCTACTTGTATGATGTACAACATTGATGAAAGAATGCCTACTTGTATGTAGGCAAAAAGTCATAATCTTTGTTTTTCGTTTCAAATGAAACGTACCAAGATAAAAAGGGTAAAAATAAATAAGATTTTAACCTAAATTGCAATTAGGGATATTTAAGGAAAATTCCTAATAACCTAAAACCAATAAGGAATAGTTAAGGAAAATTCCTTTGATATTCCATTATAACCAAAGAGCTGACTTTTGAAGTGAGATTAGAAACCTTACTGAATGAAGTCAAATGATATTACAAGGTTATTTTATTAATTAATTTAGTTTAAAAATGAAATATGTTTAACTTTTATGTTTTCTAAAAACATTAAAAATAAATAATCAAAGCTAGAAATACCACATGTGATGTAAGAAATACCGATTCAATGTGATGCAATAGTGCGCTTTTTCGTACTTTTTTAGAGTTTGGCTAGATTCTAAGAATATAATTTACGTTTTAATTTACATTCTTGCAGGTATTTTATAAGCCTATGATCGTTATAAGTCTGACCTAGTCGTATATTACACTTTCTTTTGTCATCGTCGAAGTCGCATATGGAAATACAAAAAGCGGAGTTAGCTATAGGTTTAAAAGTAGCCATGAAATATATATTTGCATTATTAATCTGTATCAACTCACCTATATAATTTAATGCTTCATCAATATTCTTTTAATTTCTTCCATATTACATATCCGTTTGGGCGGTAAGTCGAGGACGGACGGACTCGGAACCCTTATAGTCACATAAGGGTTCCGAGTCATGAACCCTAAAAACGAAACCTTATACAATCATTATGTATGTCTGTCAAGACACTTTATTTCGGGAATGCGTGTAGATATCAAGAGGAAATTTAAACCGTATTCATAGGTCTACGGTCCTTCGAAGTTGTGGAAACTTCAAATCTCTAAGTTTATTCAGCAAAAAAAAGCGGCCAAGTGCGAGTCGGACTCGCCCATGAAGGGTTCCGTATCAGCAAGTAACATCATATAAAAGTTCTTGTAGTTCGTTGTAACTTTCATCGATGTTTTTATACTAGTGTATTGATTGGATAAAAGGTAAATTGCGTGTTACGATTTATTATGTATTAAAAAAAAACTACTCACTAGATCTCGTTCAAACCAATTTTCGTTGGTAGCTTGTATGGTAATGTACAACATATATTTTTTTTAGTTTTATCACTCTCTTATTTTAGAAGTTAGAGGGGGGGGACACACACATTTTTCCACTTTGAAAGTGTCTTTCGCGCAAACTATTCAGTTTAGAAAAAAATGATATTAGAAACCTCAACATCATTTTTGAACACCTATCCATAGACACCCACCCCACACGTATAGGTTTGATGAAAAAAATATTTTTGAGTTTCAGTTCCAAGTATGGGAACCCCCAAAATGTATTGTTTTTTTCTATTTTTATGTAAAAATCTTAATGCGGTTCACAGAATACATCGACTGACCAAATTTCAACAGTATGGCTCTTATAGTTTCGGAAATAATTGGCTGTGACATACGGACGGACAGACAGACAGACTTGACGAATCTATAAGGGTTCCGTTTTTTGCCATTTGGCTACCGAACCCTTAAAACGCAGATTTTGACACTCTCAAGGGAAACAAAACCCATACATTACTTCCCGTTGACCTAGCACTAAGAAATTTGGAAAGTAACATCGTTATAGACAACAAATACATAGAAAAAACTCAAAACTATACATTTATAATTTAATCTTAAAAAACAGAAGGTCTAAATTTTAAATTGAAGCTACTAGTTCATATGACCTGACCCATATAAAAATCTAACATAATAGTAATTTCATAATACCTACCTTAGAAAATTTTAGTAGATAAATAAATTTTCAGCAATTTTCGGGTTTTATTTAAATTTTTAATTTTTTTGTTTCTTGTGAGTGATCCTGCAGTATAAAAAGTAATTTAATTTGAATGAATACGGAATAAGATGATAAGACCAACGAAGAAAGTACCGCCCATTGATATTCTAGTAGGTAATTAAAGTCAATGACCAGTTCACTTGGTAACAGAAAATGTTCAAATATGTCCATTTAAAATAGGTTTTTTACACGATGAAGTTATTCGAAGAAAAATTCAACTTGAATTACACGAGTAATTGTCAGACCAAGTGTTGTTGCTTACTAAAGGTACGCGTCCATTGGCACGCGCCGGACGCACCGCACGCACGGCACACAACGGATTTAATTTTGCTTTGTATGATTTCACATAGTGCTTTGTCCACTATCTGCACCGCCCGCACCGAACGCCATCTCTCATACGCCTGTGACTCAAGCATAACTACTTTATTTTTTGACTGATCAATGCCATACATTTAAGGGGAGCGCATTGTGATGACTGGTACCTAGGCTACTGAATTATTTTTTTGGTTTTTAACTATGATTCCATCTATTATTATTAGAAGCGCTTATAGCTAAGTGACCTTAGGTGGTTGGAAACAATAACCGAGGGTCGATGACGGCGCGGTCAGTACTTAGATGGGTGACTGTTTGTGGTATAATATGTTATGAGCTTTTTCGTGAATCGGAGGTCACGTTAAAGGTACGCGTCTATTGGCCCGCACCGGACGCACCACGTATTTTATGTTGCTTTGTATGATTTCACATAGTGCTGCGTCCACTATCCGCGCTGCCCGCACCGAACTCCGGCATTTATGAGCAAGGCAAATCCGTTCAATCCGTTGCGTGCCGTGCTTGCGGTGCGTCCGGCGCTGGCCAATGGACGCGTACCTTAAGCTGTCATTCCCGGTTGTTATCATAACATAACAGTTGTGAAGCGAAACCAACGAAACGTCACCAACGATATACGACAGCAAGAATGCTGTCATTATTCGGTCGAGCCGGCCCATTCGTGCTGAAATCAGCGTGGAGGTACTGCCTATCTTTTAGATTGGATTACAAAGTACGGTTTTCCAACAGTTAATAGTTGAAATAACAACTTAACAAGAAAATGTATTAATTCCGTAAGGATCACGCCCCTATTTGTTAATTTGATTTACTTATATCTTTAAAGTTATGGTAATTTAGATATCTTAGTTCATTGATTGTTTGGCGCTGTCTCAAAATTATTTCGTTAAGGTTACACTACTTGAAGAAGTTAGTTATTAAGGTTTAATAATATTAGTTTATTATTTCAGCTTTTCGATTCTTTTGATGGTTAAATTTTTTGCTAGAAAGATTTCTCATTTCAATGATTAATTAAGATTTTAAAAGTCACAAAACTGTGATATAGAACTTGACTACATAATTTTGTAATGTCTGGAATAAACATATTTCTTTAAAATATTAACATTCAAATTTAGTTAAAAGCAATTATAAATTCTGTGATAAAACAAAAATAATTTCATAATTTCATGGTTTTACGGTAAAAGTTATTGATTGTACACGTTACGCCTACGCAAAAGTTGTATCGTCTTGAAAAGTATTAAGCGTCGCACGTCATAAATCTGTATTTTTATTATTTTTCGTGGATATTTAGAGAATTTAGACTTTAGTTTCCCCACGGTATATCATACTTGTAAAGGTCATGAATTTTAAAGGAGATTTTAAACTTAGTTTGTAAAAATATAATTCTTCTTCTTTTTCTTAGCGTTTCGATGGCAAATTATATTTTTTCGGGAAAATTATATTTTTTCAGCCCAGAACGCGGCCACTTTGATGGCGTTATCGGTGGCAGCCATTAGGTCTGGGGGTGCAAGAAAGGAGCCTCCACGTTGTGACGTACTACTATATAAGCTCCGTACGTCCGGCGCACCCTGGAAACAATCGGCGTACCTCCTGTCGATTGGCTAATCCTCTCACCACGATGGCAACATGAACAGTCCACCCCTAACACCGGCCCTGTGTGTAGTCTCTATTAACATCGAAGGTTTCTCGCAGGACAAATCAGAAATACTCGCTGACTTATGTCGTACCACCCACTGCGATATTCTTTGCGTACAAGAGACCCATAGAGACGAAACTCAGGTACGGCCACACATCCCTGGACTTACACTTATTGCCGAGATCTGTCACCCAAAGCACGGTAACGCAGTGTTTGTTGCTCCCGGCGTAAGCATAAAATCTGCTAAGTCTTCGACCCAGAACGGAACTGAAAATATAATTATTAACGAAGTAGGCTATGATGATTTTAAACATAATCTTTACTGTCTTTGTGAAAGTTTTATACACTAATGTAGGATAATCTTTATGATTGTTGAGACACAAAGACAGAGTCGCAATAAAATGTCAAAAAAAGTACAAGTACATGGGCCAAAGACACAAAGTTTCACACTTTACTTTCACTTGTTAGCTCGTTATGTTACCGTAGTATGCCCTACACAGTTGTGACTAATGTAAGTAACCCGTGTCAATCCTTGACGAAGGTGAAGGCACCAGGTGTGCGCCACTGGAGTTAACATTGACACGCCTGTTACATTTTTCTATTGCCATAAATTCTAAATCAAAGTTGTGATAATATCGGTCGTACCCGCCGTTTCTCATTTTCGTAACATCACGATGTCACTCGAAAATAAATTGATTTTAGAATGTCAATTTGTTCGACATGCCTTTTTAGGGTTCCGTAGCCAAATGGCAAAAAACGGAACCCTTATAGATTCGTCAAGTCTGTCTGTCTGTCTGTCTGTCTGTCTGTCTGTCTGTCTGTCTGTCCGTCCGTATGTCACAGCCAATTATTTCCGAAACTATAAGAGCTATACTGTTGAAATTTGGTCAGTCGATGTATTCTGTGAACCGCATTAAGATTTTTACATAAAAAAACAAAAAAAACAATACATTTTGGGGGTCTCCATACTTGGAACTGAAACTCAAAATTTTTTTTTTCATCAAACCTATACGTGTGGGGTATCTATGGATAGGTGTTCAAAAATGATGTTGAGGTTTCTAATATCATTTTTTTCTAAACTGAATAGTTTGCGGGAGAGACACTTCCAAAGTGGAAAAATGTGTGTCCCCCCCCCTCTAACTTCTAAAATAAGAGAATGATAAAACTAAAAAAAAAATATGTTGTACATTAACATGCAAACTACCAACGAAAATTGGTTTGAACGAGATCTAGTGAGTAGTTTTTTTTTTAATCCCTACTTAATATTATAAATGCGAAAGTACCTCTGTCTGTCTGTCTGTTACGCTTTCACGCCTAAACCACTGTATCGATTTTGATGAAATTCGGTATGATGATAGAACTGAACTTGGGAAAGGACATAGGCTACTTTTTACTGCAATAATCGAGACACAAAGACCAAAGCTAGGTGATTATAAAAATACATAAATCGAAGATGTCAAAATGTATCACTGTTTACCTCCTGTCAAAACTTCACAGGTTGCTAGGAATAACACACTTGCATGGCAACCATAATGATAGTTTGTAAATGACATATAGACCAGTAGACCAGAGTAGATAATTTTTGAAAACAAATAAAATTATAGTAGGATGAAACCTATTGGAAAAGGAGGAGAATATTATAAAAATGAAAGGAAAAATAATTTACGGGCGATCTGAGGTCGGGAAGGGGTAGGGAGGGAGGTTTTCGAGTCCTTTAACCGGGGCGTGAAAAAGCATCTCACTAAGCCGCCATAGTGTGGGCCGCCATACATTATTGTCCGCATTCGCAGCAAGTGTGGTAGCCCCGACCCTTGGATTCTGCTCATGCTTTCCATCAGGCAGGGTAGAGTCAGATTGGATGGCTAAATATATACAACAAAGGGTAAAAAACGGTTTATCTCGATTTCCAGCAAAACTACAAGGAAAATAGTTAAATGGCAAAGTTGTAGGTAATTAAAAGATCTACAACTTTTTAGGGTTCCGAAGTTTATGACTTCGAACCCTTGTAGATATGTCATGTCCGTCTGTCCATCCGTCCGTCCGTCCGTCCTCGACTTGTCGTCCAAACAGTAAGTGCTAGAAAGATGAAACTTTGCATGAATATGTATTGTAATTACGTCGACAAAGTGCTACAATAAAATTATGAAATATATTTTTATTTAGGGTACCTCCCCTACACGTAAAGTGGGGATGTTTTTTTTTTCTCACGGCTACCCCATCATGTAGGGTATCATTATATAGGTCTTTTAAAAACATTACAGGTTTGTTAAGACGATTTTTTGATTTAGGTATCCGTTTGCGAGAAATTCCACTTTAAAGGCAAACTTTTTGTAAAAACAGGCCGTCACGCCCGCCGAAAAATTTGTGATAGTGGTCCATATAATGAACTTTTAATGAAAACTATAACGAATTAGATGACTTTGTTAGTTCAGGAGTTATAGAGACTTAACTTTTACAATGCGCTTACTTGGAAAAGTCATACAAAATCATCACATTAATACGTAAACATAACAATTATCACACACTTGGCCGATTTTTTATTATCATTGATCAAAACACTATTATTAAAACACCGATCAAAGTTACAACTAACTACAAGAAATTTTATATGATTTTACCTGCTGATACGGAACCCTTCATGGGCGAGTCCGACTCGCACTTGGCCGCTTTTTTTTTGTACAAATTTCTGATACATTGTTGTTTTACGAATGAATAAACATTTTAATAAACCTGGGATTTACTACGATCTATAAATAATTTGATTTCATGCATAGCTAAATATGCAAACATACCTTTATAATCCCTTCTTTTCATATTTTTTTTTATATATCTAAAATAACTTTGTCACTCACTATGTCACGGGCAAACAGTTGAACCGATTTGGATTAAATTCGGTTCAAAGATAGATTAGGCCTTGGAGAAGGACGTAAGCTACTACATGTGAAAGGAACTACGGGCAAAAGCTAATTTATTACCTGTAGTCAAGAAAATAGTTATTTACTGATTATAAATTTGAAAACACAGCAAATAGACCTGGCCGTTGGATTTTAAATTAATTAGTTATTGCTCTACATTTCTATTTTCTACAAGATACGTCTAAGCATACAATATTACTGCACACTGTGGAAATTTCTCCTTCAATGTTTTTTTATTAGTAGATTAATAAAATGTCTAAACTTAGGTATGCCGAACTTTTTTAACATCCATACTAACATCATAAATTCTGAGTCTGACTGTCTGTCTATCTGTTAATTCAGCTAAACTACTGCATTATAGATACTTAAGATACAAAAGCGGAGAAAAAAGACGAGGAGTATGTATTAATTTTGTGGGAAAAGTCGCTCTGTAGGTTTAATGTACACGCCCCCACCCCCTCTCTCCATCCGGTCACTTTGGATGAGAATAAAGCCAGAGAAGATGTGATTTAAGCCAAGTCTCGGCAATCAAAACGGCATGAACATTGGCATCGCAGAAAGCATTGTGCAAAACAAAAAAATTAGTAGGAACACTTTAGGCGTTTAAATGACACACATTTAATAAATGGCTTTTGTTTAAATTTAATTTGTTGCGCAAGACACTACTGAGATACTGAGACATCACTGAGGAGAAGTTTTCGTTACTTAAACCAGTGTCAGATTCACAGACAGAAATATAACAATCACTATCTGATGAGATGAACACAAATCCTTACTATCCCTACTATAATATTATAAATGCGAAAGTAACTCTGTCTGTCTGTTACGCTTTCACGCCTAAACCACAGAACCGATTTTGATGAATTTTAATATGAAGATAGAACTGAACTTGGGAAAGGACATAGGCTACTTTTTACCGCGATAACTGACGTGCACGCAGCGGAGCCGATTGCGAAAGCTTGTAAATTATAAACATATACAAATAAGTAAAACAAAATTCTAAAAAAATTGTACAAATATATTTGTATAATTAATAATGTGCAGAATTAATAATGTTCTGGTACACTGTTTGTATCTCTGCTACGCCCGCTAGTATTATTTTGGTATTAGGTTAACCTTGTAAATAATCTGGTGTTCAATATAGCGATATGATGTTATTAATATTTTTTAAATAATATTTTTACATGTGTTTAACGTGCATTATGTTCAGCTTTCACATAATTAACCGTAATTTCCAAATGCCTGAACAGATATTATTAGACTGCACGGTTGGCCTAGTGGTTTAAGAGGTCACCACGCCGCTCTCTACTGCGCCAAGTGTCGTGGGTTCGAATCCCACGTGGGATAACACTTTGTGTGATTAACAAATTGTTGTTCTGAGTCTGGGTGTTCTTTGTGTCCGTTTCATGTATGTTTGTAAAGTCCCCCGCGACACAGGAATTCATATTCCTAATGCGGGAGTCGTCTTTTTAAAAACATAGAAAAAATAGAAAAATAGATATACATAAGAAATATCATTAGAACTTTCGAGTTATTTGCCTTTCATAATACCACTATTAATATCAATACAATATAGCGATTCAACACTGCTCAAGTGTTTTATATAACGGTACCAAATGAAGATTGTGATTGTGAGGAACTTGAATTTTCACAAAAAAATAATCTTGTTAGGATTTTTTTAGAATTCCGTCGCTGCTATAGGAACTGAGCTCTAATAATATTTATACTCGTGTATATACTTAGGATCATTTCCAAGGACCAACCCCTTCCTTATTACCGTTGTACGACCCTTTGTTTTACTGACACAAATAATTGCTATTCTTAGACATAAATTCTTGAAAGTGGAATTTACTTTAAAAAATAGAAATTTCTAATTAAGAAGAAAAAAACTGTAATGAGACAGTCCTTTAGAATTTAGGGCATAAGACGCTTTGAACGAGCAAGATGTCTGTACAAACGGTCCTGGGATATCTCAATTTTAGACATCTCGTCCGCGATTCTCTAGCACTGAGAATTAATTTAAATGAAATCATCACAGTTTATTCTACTGTGATGGCGAAACGGGTTTTCAGCCAACAAGAAAGCGCCGCAAAACTCATTTACAATTCCAATTAAGGGCAATTCTCATTTACTTTGTCCTGCAGCAGTAACGAGTCCTGGTAGGACCTGAAGCACTCCGATTTTTTGCACTAACGAATGTACCTTATGCCTGGATAATTTGATTTCCAGTAATACCAAAATTGTCTGGTCATATTAAATTTATCTTAAAATAGGAAATAAGGAGTTGTAAAACAAACTTATTAAATGTCGTCTTAATCCGCCTGTCCTTATCCTTTACTGATTAAATGTAACGATAATAAATAAATAAAAACTTCGATTCGGTAATATAAGTCAAAATATTACTTAACTGACAAATTTGTATCAATAACTTGAACTTAAAGACTTAAGAAAAAGTGATTCTGAACTTTATTTGCTAAAAAGAGTCCGGATGGGATATTTAATTTACTCTACAGATTTAGGAAGTTTTTTATGGTTGACTAAATCTCCAAGAACGACGTTATTGTTGCAGTAAGACCCATAACCGGGTTTTGGAGGAGGATTGACAGCAGGGAAATCACGGAACCCTCTCATACCGCTGACACAGGTGATTTTTGAGAAGTTTATGTATTTATATCAGTTGTCTAATACCCATAATACAAGCTCTGCTTTAGTTTGGCACTAGATGGTGTTGTGTGTAAGATGTCCAAAACATTTATTTATTTCATCCGATTCAGAAAATCAATTAAATCGAAAAGGACCACCTCAAAATATTTTGATGCATTTCAAGATAAATTATCGTATACAGTTTTATCGTACATGTCAGACATCGATAAAGTAAAAACATTTTTAATGGCCTATCTACTAACACATACGCATTACGCCCATTCGTAGGGGTACCTGGTCTATAATACTGTTCATCATATCTCATTCAAATTTAAATGAAATCACAAGGCAAGCACAGTCTGCCGAATTTAAAAAAGTCATTAAAATCGATTCACCCATCACAATGTTACGAGGTAAAAAATACAGTCGAGTTGAGTACATCCATGATGATACAATAAAACAAAGTATGGAACTCCGAGACACGGTGATGACGCAAGAGATACAAGAAACGTCATCTCCCCTATTGAAGGCTCTCAAACTTTATAATTTTGGGGAAAATTTATCAATTTGCGGTAATTGAAAAAAAAAAACAAAGTTAATACATTTACTTAATAATGAGTGCTAAATTTTCCCCACAATTATAAAGTTTTAGAGCCTTCGATAGGGGAGATGATATGTCTCGGAGTGCCATACCTTGTTTTATTACAGTACATCCTCCTTTTATGATATGGGTTATTAAGTGTTTTAAAAGAGTTTTATAGATGACTGCACGGTTGGCCTAGTGGCTTTAGTGGTTGCCACGCCGCTTCCTACTACGCCAAGTGTCGTGGGTTCAAATCCCACGTAGAACAACACTTTGTGTGATTCACAATTTATTGTTCTAAGTCTGGGTGTTATTTGTGTCCGTTTCATGTATGTTTGTAAGTCCCTCGCGACACAGGATTTTTTATACCTAATGCGGGAGATGTCTTTAAAAAAAAAGAAAAAAAAATAGATAACTTTGTAAATGATGGAAATCTATAGATTAGAAAATACATATTTTATGTTCCTTGTGATGTTTTTTTTTTATCAAATGGTCATTATGTCTTTTAAAATACATAACTGGAAATAAATTTCCATTAGCAAGCAAGAAGCAAGTTTACTACTTGCATTTGTGAAAAGGATTATGTCAAAAACTTTAATTTACTACAAAAGGACATACATTTTCGTAAGAACATCAACTAAAGCTATGGTATAATTCTGGAATCACAGCAAACGAGTGAAGTTACGGGATTTTCTTAAAGACTCGGGTCGCTTCCAATAGATACTGGTATTTGCTGAATCCTCGGCTGCGAGCTTAGACATTCAATTTAACTTACTGTACGCTAACGGAGATTTGTGATAGCGTCGTACACAGACATTGTGAAAAGTAATTTATTATTTTATTGAGCAAAATGCTTGCACGCACACTCGAAGATACATAAATAGATAGAAAAAATATCTTCTTCATATTTTATTGTATACTTAAATGCGAGTAGGGCCTAGGCTTTTTGTATTCGTTCATATTTAGTATTTTTCTGGTGGTTTTGAATGTTTTCACGGTATACCGAAATGTTTAATAAAAAAAATCGTTTGAGATAGCATTAAACGGCATTACTTCTACTAAAACATTGTTCGGGTAGCGGTGAAGTATCATATGGAAATTTTCGACGAAGTAACATAACTATACATATATATGTATTTCTAATTTTTTTATCACGCCCTACCGTTATTGATATGGGTGGCAGACATTCCGCAGCGCTCAGCCATACTCACTGTAAGGCACGGTATATCGCACGGTACGATAACTGAATAAAACCTAAAAACTATGTGAATAAAACCTTGTATAAAGATAAAATATTATTCAAAATGAGAAGTTTGCATAATTTATCGGTTAATACATTATATTTAATATAATTGTTATTTAATTTTACTGACCTACTTTGTCTAAATATAAAGTCATTAAAAAATACTTATTGGACTTCTTAAATCTAGTTTTGACCCTCGACGCAGACACGAGATTTTATGAGACTTTTGAGACAAGGTGTTTAACAAGTTTACAGCTTGTTATCTCCGGTTCCGAGGTAAAACCCTTATTTGACTGGACTATTGGTACTCGTATTTTATAGTTTTGAAACCGAAATAACTATGTATGTATGTAACTTACACAGTTAAATTAAAAAAATGCGATTTAGGAAGGAGATTTCTATTTATCACTTAATAAAAAAAAACTTTTTCTTTTACTTTGTTTCACATAGACCCTTTATTATAATGTTTATATCGCGAATCTTCTAATTCGTTTGTGTTTCTACAATGTACAAGTAATTAAAGTTGTTGATAACCTGTCATTTTTTGATCAGAAGTGGTACTAGCATACAAGTCTGAACCAAAGAAGTTAGCTGTAAGTCGAAAGTGGCATAAGATCTAATTTATTTTAAGGCTGATACTCTTTATAAACCAGGGTCGATGATTTTTGAAACCAAAAAAATTACAGTAGTATGAGCCCCATTGGAAAAGGAGAAGAAAATATTATTCTCACAGAAATTTTGTGGTTATGTGAAAAAGTGCAAATACAAAAGTTTTTTCCATAGGTCTTGTAGTTTTGCTGCAAATCGAGACATTCCATTTTGTACCCTTAAAAACTCACCCACAATTAGATCACCCGTAAATTATTTTCCTTATATTTTTATAATATTCTCCTCCTTTTCCAATGGGTTTTCATCCTACTAATTTTTTTTTCACTTTTTATTATTTTTAAAGGCTTCTTAACGGTACAAATTCTTGAATTACGGTAGATCGGCTTCAAGAATATGTTCGTGTAGAAAATGTCTTCAATGAGTTACGTTTTGTATGCATTATGGTCATTAATAAATACTAAGAAGTCTATAAGTAAGTTACGTATAATGTTAAAAGTAATCTAATTCAAGTCTTTCGTATACCCTTTGTGATATATATTATGGAAAGATTTGTTTTGGTAAACTAAAGGTTTTCCAAATGACGGCTCAGCACGTTAGTGGCCACCCGCCCTACAAAAGGTCGTAACAGAGGCGCATGAATTATCTTTTATGTTCATTCCATGCGTATGAAAGGAACTATATTGTCTTCGTATTTATCGGTTAAGTAAATAAAATGCTAATTTAATACTTGTATCTTTATTGTTATCTCACATGAAGTTAAAAGAAATATTTTTATGGCGATGCAACAGAGGAGGAGCAATTTTTTTTTTATTTCAGTTTAAAGAAGAGCCCTCATCATTCACACTTTTTTGGGGTCAGCTACTAGTTCAACCGTTTACTGGATATCACAGATCCATGGAGCGACTGGCATCATCCGCAATCCTAAGGGCGAACTGAAATTGGAATATTGAACTAGTTGTCAGTATATTTGAGGGCACTGACTTGCCAATAACGATTGCCATAGATATTTATGACATCCGGGACCGACGGATTAATGTGCTCTTTGAGGCACGCACTGAGGGGGGGGGACACACATTTTTCCACTTTGGAAGTGTCTCTCGCGCAAACTATTCAGTTTAGAAAAAAATGATATCAGAAACCTCAACATCATTTTTGAAGACCGATCCATAGATAGATAGACACGTCTAGGTTTGATGAAAAAAAAAATTTTGAGTTTCAGTTCCAAGTATGGGGACCCCCAAAATGTATCGTTTTTTTTCTATTTTTATGTAAAAATCTTAATGCGGTTCACAGAATACATCGACTGACCAAATTTCAACAGTATAGCTCTTATAGTTTCGGAAATAATTGGCTGTGACATACGGACGGACAGACAGACAGACAGACAGACTTGACGAATCTATAAGGGTTCCGTTTTTTGCCATTTGGCTACGGAACCCTAACTAGGTAGCATTCCTAAGAGACTGCATTGCTTTCACGAATAGCAATGCTAATTATATGTGCCAGAAAAATACAAGCTTTCTGGTTACGAGAAGCGTCAATCAGTTGCTTGGCTAGTTGTTTATGCATAGCACGACCACTCGAACGCTAAGAAACTAGCGTCTTGACTCCAAACGGAAACCGGCTAATTTTCAATTAAATCATCTCGATTTAATTAATTTTCGTGTGAGTTATTTCATTTTCTTAAATTCGTAAGATATATTTATTTCAATGAAATTGAACGTTAAAAGTTTGTCACGAACGCAGGTGCGGGTGTCACTTCGGCTCGTATGAAACATTTCTCTCTTGAAACTTGAAATCATATTTTCTAATATAAATTGCTATATATTTATGGCTTTGTGAGTTTGCTATTGGAAACCTATTAAAGTTATGTAACTTTGCCGGTAGACCTACTAGTCCTATCCCACTAAAATATAAATTGGAAAGATTTTAAGGATGGATGTTTGTTACTCTTTCACGAGAAAACTAATGCGCGTATATTAATAAAACTTAACAGTAGCTTATATCAGGCTGTCAGCGCAAAAGTGGCCTAACCTTGAGACAAACAGTATGAAGAAAATAGGTTTTGTATAATCACGAATTTCACATTAATTTGCATATAATTTATTGTAGTGGATTTTGGTCCATAAGCATATTTTATGCAATTACCGTCCTAAATTCTTCAGAATGAAGTTTGTTATTTTGAAATAAATCCATATATTTGTATTATTTGTGTGGCTTAGGCCACTTTTGCATTTAAAGTTCTTTTACCGATTCACCACTATAACCAAGGTTAGGCCGTTTATAAAAGATGTTAGTACTGGATACTTCCGGTTTTATCAAAAAAAAACTTAACCCATTACTTAGAGGTCAAACGCAAATTACCAATCATCTTCCTAGCCTTTATTCCCAAGTTTATTTGGGGTCGGCTACTAGTTCAACTGGTTTTACCTCAATTTCAGTTTTTCCACGGAGCGACTGGCATCGGACTTCCGCAACCGTAAGGGAGAACTGAAATTCGAAGATTAAACTAGTTTTCAATATAGTTAAGGGTACTGACTTCCCGATAACGATTGCCATAGATGTTCATGACAACCGGGACCGACGGCTTTACGTGCTCTCCGAGGCACGTAAACTCCGGGTTGCTATTAGGATTTCCTAAGAAAAACCCAAAAACACTTTTTGTCCCGACCCGGGATTTGAACCTGAGACCTCTTGATTAGCAGTTGCATACGCTAACCACTAAACCAACGAGGCAGTTTTTTTTTTAATATTGGTAAACGCAAATTACCAATATGACAAAAAATATCTTTACTTCTATATTGAAATAAGGATACAAAAACAGCAAATATAAGTGAAAAATTAAAATAATTTAGTTTTCATATAATTTCAGGGTTGTACCGAATTGAGTACACTGACCGCTTTAG
The DNA here is from genome assembly GCA_932526445.1 of Phragmatobia fuliginosa. NCBI lineage: Eukaryota > Metazoa > Arthropoda > Insecta > Lepidoptera > Erebidae > Phragmatobia > Phragmatobia fuliginosa. Next base: position 2,921,705 of record OW052064.1, on the reverse strand, counting down.
TATGAAAACTTTCAGAATAGGTTTTTTCGGCCTAAAGTGTTTTAGGCACTTTTAACATTGCCAGGGTGCTCTTGAATAATAAAAGACACATTACAAATACATATTTATAAATTTCGTGGGGTAATGTTAAATTCATCTCGGAGTAGTCCTTCGATTAATGGTGCAAGCGGGCACGACATTCTCGATTTTTTATCAAAATATCGCCGTTCACTGCTGAACAAAGGTCTCCCCCAAGGAGCTTCAGACACCTCGATCTCGTAGGCATTCTATATCAATCCTTTGATAAACACCCTACATTACGTTCATTGCGGTCTCCACTCTAAGATATAAGTATTATCGTTTCCAGCGACAATCAGTCTACCTGTCCTGTTATAACATATTATTATAAAAATTAGGTTTTGCCCATTGACTTGATGCTTCTTATGATTATTATTACACGGAATAGACATAAATTAGAACACAGTCATGTCTAACATAGCTAGATAATACAACGCGAAAATCTAATCGACTTTATTCACACATCGTATACCTATATTTTGAGTAGGTAAATTTGAAATTAACTTATAATCCTTACATTTGGCTTCTCTATTTTTTGATGACGACACCTAGATATGAATTCCTAGATTCTACTTCACATATAATAAAAGTCACAACCTTTACAAAAGTAACACCTTTTTGTCACAACTGTAGTTATATATGGCATGTTCGATTTCCTTCATTTATTTTGTGTTAGTGAACGTTTTAGTCACATTTTTAATTCCAATAAAAATATTACAGTTTGAGAAGTTGAAGAATTAAGTTTTATACATTTCCAGAAATTCAGGTTCGGATCCGGAGTAGGTAGATCTTCACTCTCGTCGTACGTACACTTCGTCATTACAGCAGCCTGTCCCGCCAAAAATTTGTGATGACGGTATGCAAAAATGGCCTAAGCGGCTTAGGCCACTCTTGCATTACGATTAATAAAAAAATAATAAATTCAAAAACTAGTTTTGCAGCGTAACTTTTACTGAGGATAATAAATTAAAAATAGGCCGATTTAGCATGATATTTTATCAGATTTTGGATCACTTTTTGTAGTTAAGTCGGAATATGGAAAATTGTGGGTAAGGCCGTTTTTGCGCTGACAGCCTCATATAATCTAAAACCCATTACTAAAATTTAATAAGATTTTGTGTAATATGACTACAATTTAACTACAATTTCTGGTATAAATAACGAGCCACAAATACAACTAAATTGAATACATTTTTATGAAATCCTTTTTTTAAGAATTGAATGAAATGAAATCTAGAATTTTTTTTACTTTCTGTATTTAATGTTGATGAACTTTAGCTTAACACTAAAGTAGTTTGGACGAATCGTTTAAGAGTTTTGACAAGATACGAATGAAGATTGAACTGAATAAAGCGCTTATGATGTGGAGCGCGGTGCGGGGGGTAGGAGGGCAGTGTAAGCAAACAACCCTTCTCCTGTAGCATGGATATACTTTAATATTTGAAGAAGGACATAATGCTATTTTCACTGCAGTATGCATGTATGTCATTACATTCATGCAGGTTGACTTGTTGGTTGACGAGTGCATACAAGTTTCTATGAAACTAAATGACATGAACAATCATGGCACACCTATTGTCAAACTTTTAAACTTTTTCAATTTGAAGCCAATGGACCAATATTTTTTTGATGCCAATACTGACAAGTACTGCTTAACTAGGCCGTAGATTAATATCATTGGTTTTCACAATCGTCCTTTATTAGTCAAGTTGAAATTTAAAGTACGAAAACACACAACAAATAACAATAACGGTCTGCTAAGTATGAAATTGCCGATTTGTACAAAAAAATTGAAATTTGTTTTTTTTTTCATTTAACTTAATAATTTAATCAATATATCTACCATTATTATCTATACATTGCTGCCATCTAATAGGAAGGTAATTTATGCCTTTGTGATAGAACTCTAGTGATCTAGATTTTACAGACTGTGTGAAAGCATTTTGCACTGCCTCCTGGGAAGAATTTTTTTTTAACACGTAGAAATTTGTCCGTCTCAAAAAAATGGTAGTCCGTTGGAGCAAGGTCTGGCGAATACGGAGGGTGACGAATGGTTTCTAATTGCAGTTCCTGTAGGGTTGAAACGGTTTCTTGTGCTGTATGAGGTATCGCGTTAACATGGAGCAATAATGGTGAAGATCGATTCATGTCGGGGCACTTGTTTCACTGCAAGTCGGGCCGAACTCCGAACAATGATAGCAAATCATTGTTCGGAGTTCGGCACAGTAGACATCTGCCGTTATTGCTACCAGATCTGAGAAAGTTATAGTGAATAACACCATGCTGAGACCACCAAATAGTTACCATTATGTGTGGGCGGTCTACGTGGTTCGTTCTTTAAATCAAAATTTCCATTACGAAAGCGTTTAGACCAAAATCGCACGGTGCGTTCATTAGCAGTCCTCTCTCCAAACGCAACATTGATATTGCGAGCCGTTTCTGCAGCGTTAGTTCCACGTCAGAACTCGTGTTCAAAAATTTATCGTGTTCAAAATTACTCGAATTTTCGGAGTATCCATCTGCTTGTCTAAGCTGAATAAAAAAAAACAACTGAAAGTCGATAATCGAATTTTGCACACGTTTTAAAAGAAGAACCTTATAAAAAAATTGAAAAAAAATTCACTCAAAAATTTCAAATAATGAAGGTTCTATGTCAATTCGAAGTAACTATTACAACAATTATTTAGATTAAATTTTTGATTAATTCCAGGAGTAGTAATATAGATCTATAATTATTGTAGAATGTTAATTTGGCTCAATAACTACGGTTTATAATGAAATAAAACTAAATATGTCATTAGACAAGTGTGCCAGACCGTACAAAAATAGGAACGCCATTTATAGTGAAAAATATTTCTAGAATTAAATAATAATAGGTATATAAAATCTCTGAGGAAAGTGGTTTTGTAGCTTTTATTAACTTTCTGAAGGAAACTCGCATAACAATAGCTGGTTTGACGGTACACGCCAATAAAATGTTTCATATCTATTATTAAGAACGCTGGTATTAAACTATTATAAACTAATATGAAAAATAATGAACTGTAAGTAGGTTAAATGTACTTATGTCTAAGAAACTGTTGTTGTTGACTGCCAGATTGGTCTTGTGTTTAGCGTATGCTACTGCTGAACAAGAGGTCTCAGGTTCGATTCCCGGGTCGGACCAAATGTTTGTGTGATCCGCAAATATTTGTTTCTTAGTTTGGGTGTTTTTTATGTATAATATGTATGTATTTACAAACAAAAAGTATGTTTATGTATTTATATCAGTTGTCTAGTTACCTATAATACAATCTCTGCTTAGTTTGGGTACTAGATGGCGTTGTGTGTAAAATGTCCGAAATATTTATTATTTATTAATTGTTTAACTTGAAATTATTATTATTATTCATTTCACATATTGTGTGTTATAGGCGACATTACAAACATACATGGAACCCATAGAACGGACGGAAAGAACGTATGTTGTCCCCTGTGGTGTTTGAATCCCCAACAGTCACCGCTGTAGAAGAAGACGTATATACGCCATAATATGTGCAATGAAAGCTCGATTTGTGCAAAATATGTTTTTTTTTAATACCTAGAAAATAAAACGTCCGTGTGGTGACGGATTAAGAATACAGAGTGTTCACCACCCCTATTCATCCCACGTGGGTGTCGTAAAAGGCGACTAAGCGATAAACTACGCAAAACAACATCAATGCAAAGAGAAGGAAAACTTGAAACCAACTCTATACCAACCCGTCTGGCCAGCGTGGTATAGTAGGCCAATACCTCCTTTTCAAGGTGAGGCCTATGTCCAGCAGTGGACTGTTAAAGGCTGTTGATGATGATTGATGAAAACCTACCTAGTTGTTCTAGTGGTGAGCGTGTGCGACTTTTTTTTAAGAGGTGCCTCGGCAAGCACGTAAAGCGTCTCTCCTGGTTGTCATGAACATCTATGGCAATCGTTATTGGGAAGTCAGTGCCCTCAAATTTACTGACAAATAGTTAGACTTTCGAATTTTAGTTCTCCTTTAGGGGTGCGGAGGTCCGATGCCAATCGCTTCGTGTAAAACCTGCTATTCAGGTGTTCTACCTGAATATCTATTTATTTATTTTTTTTTAAAGACAACTCCCGCATTAGGAATATAAATTCCTGTATCGCGGGGGACTTTACAAACATACATGAAACGGACACAAAGAACACCCAGACTCAGAACAACAAATTGTGCATCACACAAAGTGTTGTCCTACGTGGGATTTGAATTCACGACACTTGGCGCAGTAGGAAGCGGCGTGGCGACCGCTTAAGCCACTAGGCCAACCGTGCAGTCATCAGATTCTCCACGGTCGAACTAGTAGACGACCCCAAATAATATTGGAATAAGGCTAGGAAGAAGAAGACGATTATACTAACTAGTTTGTTTCTTATAAGTATTCGGTCATAAGCCTGTTACTGGTTTATTTATTGATGTTCTACTCGTAAGCTTATATAACTGCGTCGTTGATCTAGTGGATAGCGTATGCGACTGCTAATCAAGAGGTCTCGGGTTCAAATCCCGGATCGGACAAAATAGTGTTTTTGGGATTTTCATAGGAAATTCCTAATAACTGCCCGGAGTTTGGAAGTTTGGCGGCGATTCACGCCCGTGCCTCGGAGAGCACGTAAAGCCGTCGGTCCCGGTTGTCATGAACATCTATGGCAATCGTTATTGGGAAGTCAGTGCCCTCAAATATACTGACAACTAGTTCAATCTTCGAATTTCAGTTCTCCCTTAGGGTTGCGGAGGTCCGATGCCAGTCGCTCCGTGGAAAAATTGAAATTCAGGTAAAACCGGTTGAACTAGTAGCCGACCCCAAATAAAATTGGGAATAATGGCTAGGAGGATATATATTGTCATGAGGAGTACTTCATTTCAGGTATAATAAAATTGAAAAAGTGCTTAATAGGTAATTAGATACGATGACAAGGATCGTATTATCTTATACAAGGTAAAATTCCAAAAGTGGTTTGATTTATTGCTTGAAATATCCTTGACACAGCCAAAGTTCGCATGGAATTATGTTGAGCCATTTAGGCTCTCTGAAGCCGAGGAAAATACCCAGATTTTTACTTTTACGAGATCATTGGCCACTATAATTACTTAAAAAACATCAAAGTACATTGACTCTTTGTTTACTTAGGTGTGTCTTAAACAATTTATTAATTGAAATATTAGTCAGAATAAAGATCAAACGTTTGTTTTAAATGTAATTATTTGCTTAATTGCTGCTCACCACCAAATGGAAAAGGAGAGGAAGAGAGAGAGAAGGACAGGAGTAACATGCTTTAAGTTTTTTGATAATAATAAATGTGATGATGAATTTAGAATAGCGAGTTACAACCTTTACTTATCCATTAACATTCAAAATCAAAATCAAAATCAAAGCATTTATTTCAAGTAGGCCAGTTACAGGCACTTTTGAATTGTCGAAACAAAAATGTAGCTACAGTCCCAGTCACAAGACATAAAAACTGTGAAAGTACTGTAGTTGCCCATTCCCTAGCGTAGATCTCTATGGAGAAGAACGGGCAAGAAACTCCATGGACACTCTTTTAAATCAAAATGTTTTTTACAAAATCTTGGTTACATCATTCATGTTGAGATGGTACATTATGTGAGAACGATGTAGCAAGACGTGCACGTTAAAAGTGTCCATAGTACAACAAAAATACAATTGAAAATTAAAATAATTAATTCAAATAAGCCGTGGCAACTAAGAGATGACCAGTCACAACTGACAGCGCCCGTTCACGAACATGACGCATGGATCCGCACCATTCAACTCAACCATTTTGAAGGGAATTAAATGATCCGACACACGCGCCACCATCAGCGTGACATTTGAGTGAGCATGACAGACTCTCAACCGCCAGGGCAGATTCAAGTCAAGAAAAGACGTAGGTTTTCAGTGAATGATAGCTTGAATAGCTTCCTAGTACATAGTACTCACACAATATGGGCCATGCGATTATATAATACTAAAGAGATTGAATCTATACAATGCAAAGAAAGTTGTACAATCTTCAGCAGCTCCAACAATACCATTTAATGCTATCAATTTATGCGCCCCTGTCCTTGTGAAGCAGGACCAGCATTGAGCCAAGCATTTTTATCAGCGATATAATCGCTCAACTCATTAACAACCCCTACTGTGTAATGGATGTTTTTAAGCCGCCCGAAGGCTTCCAACTAAGCTTCATGACTGCTATCAACCGGGACCATCTGCTTAGCGTAACCTCAAAATCACGGAAACGCTTATAACATTTCATGCCACAAACGGTCACCCATCTAGGCCTGACCCCACCGTCGTTGCTTACCGTCGGTGATTGATCTTAATATTTATCCGTGGATGTCGTGATGACAATTTACTTATTTTTATTTTATATATTTCTTTTAGGGACGACTTACAGCTAACATTATAAGATTTGCAATTTAGTAGATAACTTCTATTAGGTAATCCTTAATCGTATTATAAATGTGATAGTAATTCTGTCTGTCTGTTTGACCGTCACTTTGAAACTACTGAACCGATTTTTACTAAATTTGGTACACATATATTCTAAAGCCGGAGAAACGACATAGGCTCCTTTTTACCGCGACATACATGCGGGCGGAGTGCGAGCAAATGCTACTATACAATAAAATAAGTAATCATGTAGGTAGAAATACTTCAAGAACTTTACTCTTCTCTACAGGAAGAACTCATGACATACGAGCGCAAAGGGCTTATTCTATCTTATCTCAAGGCCAGTAAACTTGCTTTGAAAACTCTACCGGGAATACACTTGTTTGAACGCGGCGAAGACAAATGGAATCGTCCGCGACACTTGAAAGCGATAACTGCGAAAAAATATGTTTTACTCAGATTATAATTCTAATTTCTTTTAAATTTATGACATCTGACATTTGACGTTTTTACACGCTTTTTATTAGCTTTACTTGTATCTTTGTATGTTTGTAACCGACTTCTTTGGGTGCGATTTTGACCCACTTTAAACGGCCAAATTTCGTTCAAACTTCGTAGATTTATCGAGGACCGATGACAATAGACTAATTTAAAAAAAAAAAACTAATTAGTATTTTTTAGTCTAGAAAAAAATAAATAGTTTTAAAAAACTAAACCACAACGCTTTTAAACTAAAAAGTAGAAATTAATTTAAATGAACAAAGCGTGGGTTGCTTTCTGATTATATTTCAATAATGTCGCCCCACGCTTTGTTAGAATAAAATTATTTTCTACTTTTTAGTTTTGTAACGTTGCAGTAATTAGTCACGGGATTCATATGAAATAGGCGACCTCTATCGGTAGGATGTGATGGTTGTTGGGATTTGCGTATACAGATGCAGTATTTTAGTGTACTGATAGTTCATTGTACACATACCACAAGTTAAAATAAAGAAATATTAAATGATGCGAGGCGGAACTACTCGTCACGCCGATTACAAGTAAGATCTTTAGCAATGTTTGATGTGAGGATGGAGTTCCTTGCGCTCCGTGTAGGCCTAGAAGCCTTCTAGACGCCGGTTGTGTCATCTGTGTTCGCCCGAGGACACATGTCATGCCACGAGCATGATCGTGGAGATCTGGCGGGAGTCGCCAATCTTTCCCTGTAGTAGAGCAAACCTTCGAAACTTGCTGCACTGCTATACTTAGTGAGTTAGTGTCATAGTGTCATATCATAACGGAGTTCAATATATGTTCCAGTGCGGTTGTGAATAAATAAATAAATAAATAATAATAAATAAATAAATATTTTGGACATCTTACACACAACATCATCTAGTCCCAAAGTAAGCCGAGCTTGTGTTATGGGTACTAAACAACTGATATAAATACATAAACATACTTTTTTTTTTGTAAATACATACTTATTATACGTAGAAAAACACCCAGACTCCGAAACAAATATTTGTGGATCACACAAATATTTGGTCTGACCCGGGAATCGAACCCGAGACCTATTGATCAGCAGCCGCATACGCTAACCACTAGACCAACAAGGCAGAATGACTGACTGTTACCGTTACATAGTGCGAGAGACGGGCCATGAACCACCCCCTATGACTGAGCTTCTCCGGGCTGTAAGGGGAACCCTAACAATAAGGTATTGGTAGTGATAAATCATTAGATGTCATTGAGATATTCTTAGTAAGAAGTAAATGTACCCCAAATGTATTAGATCAAGCAAGAGATAGTTAATGTTGTTTATATTATTTGTATAGTTTATGTTAAATGTTGGTCATTTACTTTTACAAAAAATGCGCTTAAAAATTGAATATCTTGCAAACGAATACCTAAAGAAAAACCGTCTCAGCAACCCCTCATTATTTTTAAAAGACCTTGTAACAACTTTTTTTGTTAATATTTATAATTCGAATCCTTAACACAATAAGGTGACGTATTTGGGTAAGCGCCATCTTTCTCAGGTTAGCGGTAGCTCTTACACACCTATCTTATTGGTTTAAGATAAACTTTCACCCGCGAGTCGTCAGATGGCGTCTTCTCTCTTAGATATACCACTGATGAGATTGATACTCTGTGGTAAATCGCGTTCTATGTTTGGTCTCTGGGCAAAAGTCTGTCTTTGTCTCTGAGAATCAGGTGATGTTTTTTGAGTAGTGAATAGAGGGTATAAGTTTTATTCCAGCGGGACCTTGAAATGTAATATAAAAGGCAGGCCCTAATTCCCCAGGAAAAGCATTCTTGGTTCTACTGCGTTATTGTGCATAACTCTGCCTGTCTTAGTATTGGATTCGTGAAGAAGTTGTATTCAGAAACCCGCAGTCTAAAAGTGGTAAGAAATCTGTCGCTCATATAAGCTTTATTTAGTTGTGCCAATGTCTATCTGTTTCAATAGGTATTTAGGATTATGTCTCTTTTTTCCTAGGGTTTCAAGGTTTGGTTTGAGATTTATATCAAGAAACGTTCAAGTACGTTAGCAACGTGGCCTACATCAGCTATACCTTCGGGCACTATTGACGAATCCCACTGGCGGTGCGTGAGTTATCCGGCGTGCAGAGGTGACCGGGGTAAAGGAGAGCCCCCTCTTGTACGACAAATCCCCTAGGACATAAGATGACGGACCCCAGGGACCACATCGGGGCTCCCGTATTAACTTCACTGACGTCTGCTCTTCCCGGTCGAGCCCCCAGAGATCCAGGGAAGCATAAGTTATAGACTATTTGTATAGTAACCCTCTTATTTAGGATTAGATTTATATTTAGATATAAGAATCTTAGTACTATAATGTTGAACAACCCACCTTCGTAACTTTGTGTATTCTCTCTAGTGTGTAAGAGGTGGATCTATTTGTGCTTCATGTGTTGTAATGAATAAATGTGTGTGAGACTGAACCCATGTTTTCCTTGGGGAATACCCTGACTGCCCAAATCGACATATGCACACATATGAACTCTGTCTGTTATTCTCTCAGCTTATAAATTCTTTTGTGAACAGGCGCCCTGGGATATTTCTCATAGTTCTACTGACTGCGCACCGGTGAAGTGATTCCCCCTGGTAGGGCTAGGGCCGACTAAAACCCCCCTTTACCGGGGCTAGGGGTTACAACCTATCCAACGATACTACACACAATGGAGTAGACGCGAGAGTAAAATCATTACCACTTTACTTGTGGTGGGGGTAGTACCCTAAATAAATAAAAAAAACATGGTTTTATTGTAGCATCTTGTCGAAGTGATAGAATCACGTATCCTTGCAGTTTCGGCTTTCCAGCACTAATCGTTTGAACGGTAAGTCGAGGACGGATGGACAGACGGACGGACGGACGGTCATGACGAATTTAAATGCCAGTTTATTATAAAACATAGCATATATTCTAGTTTGACATTTAGATTTTTTACATGTATCTCGTTAAGTACGTTGAGTTTCATTATAATATTAGAAACAATTAGCTCGATTATAATAAATTAATGGCTATGTTTCAAACAGAAGCTGGAAAATTGTTTACCATTTAACACACGCACGGTTTTCTATAAAGCCTAGAACAATCGAATTGAGGACTCTTTAATTAAGAGTCGTAATTAATTTAATTGTTTAAAAATCTGACACTTCCAGTGTATTCTGCCTGTTAAGGCTTTCAAGGCAGTCATTTGGGTAATAGTTGATTAAGCACATGCTCGACTGTGAAATACTGGTATATATTTTAAAATAAAATATTTCAAAAATTTATATATATTATACCTTGATTAAATTTTAAAATAAAATATAATCAAGGTATAGAAATTATTTTTGACATACGACAATAAACTAAAATCAATAATATACATTAACTTTTTAATGAATTATGTTTTTGATCTTGTTTACTAAGCCATATCTCCTTGAGCTGGTTCGCAAAACCAACTAATTTGGGGTATAATAAAATTATGTTACTTATTATTTTTCCCGGATTCATCGGATGAACACTCATGAAAATCCTAAGCTATTTAGATCACTCACTTGTAGGTGCCATTTAGCCTCGGGATCCACAATAAATTTCCTTTCTTCCCTCATGATATAATTCATTAATCGCTTCTTACGACACCCGTGGGCTTTACAAGAATGAACGTCGTGTTTTTGAAATTACAACGAACTTATACAAGTGTAACTTTTTTGTATTTATTTCCGTTTAATGTTCTAGATCAACAAAAGTCACAAAGGTATTTTAATTTCAGGTTTCTTTGATAAATTGAGGTCAGTCGGTATTGTATTCCTGTCACCAAAGTGATGTGCTGACATGGCTTAGGAGACAAACATAAAGACGTTAAAATGAAAAAAAAAAGTATCTTTTAGTTTGTTCTAGGCCCTGAAGTGGTTGGATTTAATTTGAAGTGTATGATTTTTTTTTAACTGACAAGTCAAAATCAAAATAACTGACAAGTCATTCCACTCTGCTTGATGAGCAGTGGCCACCACCACCTCATTGGGAATGCAATGTAGCTTGGTGACCCACAAATATAAAAATTCCGCATGGTGGATTCACATGGACATGCTGTCAATTTAGGTTGGTCTTATGTAAGAGGCTAGTACCGTCTCGTTCGAGCCGGCCAGTATATCCAGAAATCAATGTGTTTCCGCTACACTTTACAAGGAATTACTTCTTATCTTTAAAATAGCTATTTCTTATCTTTTCAATATTTGAAGTTTTTTATATTTGAAATGATGATATAATGTGTATGGGATCTATATGTTTACCTGTGAGTAACGGAAGAAAGGATTATATGCTTTAAGCATAATTATATGAGGTTATAGTACTTACTGGTAGATAATGCCTGAGGCATTAAGTCCGCCGTTGTACAAATGTGCATAAAGTTATAAAATAAAATGAAACAAACTTGATATTTAATTCACTTGAAAAAAAAACCGGCCCAGTAATCGCCAATTATAAAATATTATAACGTATATTCTAGTTTGACATTTAGATTTTTTACCTGTATCGTAACTTTGAATACTTAAAACAGAATCAGTACGTTGAGTTTAATTAAATTATAAAACATCGAAACAATTGGCTCGAATATAATCAAATAATAGCTATATGTTAAATAGAAGCTGGAAAATTGTATACCATTTATCGCGCATTTGATCGCGCTTTTATTTGACTGCCTTGTTGGTCTAGTGATTTGCATATGCGGCTGCTGATCAAGAGGTCTGGGTTCGATTCCTGGGTCGGTCCAAATGTTTGTGTGATCCACAAATATTTGTTTCTGGGTGTTTTCTATGCATAATTTGTATGTATTTACAAAAAAAGTATGTTTATGTATTTATATCAGTTGTTTCATTTTTATTTAGCGAGCAGGTACAATAATACTGTTTTGAGTTTAAACATTATTTCTCAATGATTTAATCAAAATGTTATGATAAAACTGATGAAAACTATTCCTTCCTAATTAATTTATAAAATTCTGAGGATAACAATACCTAAAATTGTCAAACAAACAAAAAGTAACTATAAAATAGTTCTTTGCATAAGTGCCCGTTTTTTTTTGCAAAAGAGTTTATTTAAAAATCAGCATCATTAAGAAAAAAGTGCATAAAAATCACGTTTGTTTGTTGTATGGGAGCCCCCTTAAATATAAATATAGTAGTAGTAAACATATTATATACAGAATCTGTGAAAATTTCGACTATCTACCTATCACTGTTCATGAGATATTTCCAAGTGATAGAAAGATGGACGTACGGACCGACAGACGGACACCCTTTGGGTACGAAATCCAAAAATTGGGTTTGTTTAAATCATCATCATCATCATCATCAACAGCCTTTAACAGTCCACCTTTTCAAAATTAATAATGGGTCCTGATCTCTACTACTAAATCCTGCTTATGTATACCATCAGACAGGAGTCTCTTTGTAAAACTCTACCAGTAACGAAAGTAAACTTAATGTGACACAAAATAAATAAATTTGTATCCGCCAACGCGGAACGTCTGTGTATCGGAACGTAAAAACCGTCAACTGACAGGCGGAGTGACGATTTGTGTGAGACTTCAAAATGACTTCGAGTTGAACCGCGGCGCGAGCGCGTGGCGCGCTATTATAAACGGTGAGTGAAGTAAAAAGACATTCTGCTCAACAGAAATTAACCCTAATCAGCTCGAAAACCCACCTCGCCGTGGTAAATAAAGACTGCAGTGCCAGGAACAATATTTAATAGTGCATCCAGTGTCACGAGGCCGGCCACCCGAAGCAAATCCTGCAACCAGCTCAAATCAACCACCAACACGTATCATACCCTACTTCTCCCTTCAGCCCTTTTGAAACTCCCCTTTTCGTAATCCAACCCTGCTGTAGTGCCTACGTCTGAACAAGGCGTGGACGCTACAAAATTAATAAACAGTACAAAAACAAACCAGCATTCTAACATTTATGACACATCTGTATTAATGATTATTTGTATGCATAAGTTTCAGTGCTTTTATCGCGCCACGCTCCATTTCACTCAATACCGGGAGTTGCTTCTAGGTATCACATATTTGTACACCGCTTAATGTCGTACACATAACGTATGTTTACGTATAATGTAAATGAAAATTGATTGAAATGAGTTCAACGTTCTATAATAATCTTGAAATAATTTCTATGAAATAAAAGCAAGGGTCCAAAGTTTTTTTGTTTTTTTTTTTTTTTTTTTTTTATTCTTTTTTTTTAAGAACTTTTACGCACAGCGTATGTCAGTTCTATCGTATCCTAAACATATTTATTACTACATACTTATAATTTAAACATAATCGACATGAATTTAAATAGAGCTCTTGCGTCATCACTATTAGGTTCCGACAGAATTTTGTGGAACATTCCTACGTTGGCTCCATTCAACTCCAAGTCGGCCACTAAACTATTTCTACTAGACTCATATCTGACACACTCCATCAATAAATGGTGTAAGTCTTCCACAACACCACATTCTTCACAATTAGGGGAAGCAGTTTTCTTCATCATATACCTGAATTTATTGCATGGGATGTGTCCAGATCTGAGTCTATGGGCAACAACAATTAGTTGCCTATTTAATCTACTGTTCATACACCAGGGCACATGAAGAGGCTGACACTGTATAGTCTTATACCATATCCCTTTTTCTACTGACCGTTTATCAAAGTATTCCTGCCAGTCACTATAACATTTCTTTTTAAATTTAGGTAAATATTCACAATAGTCTACTGTTAAATTATATTCTTTTCCATTTTCAGCGGCAAACTTTGCTAAAGTATCAGCCTTTTCATTGCCCTGTAATCCAATATGCGATGGAACCCATTGCAATCGGAGTTGAACCCCTTTCAAGTTTAATTCTAGAATTTTAGACAGGATAACATAAGCTATCGATGCACCTCTGGAACCAGAGGCGCATCGAGCTATATGCTGTAAAGAACTCTTGCTGTCTGTACAAACCACGATATATTTTACATTACTATTATTGTTAACATAATTTAAAGCTTCTGAGATTGCAATGAGCTCCAACGTCATAATGGATGTAGGTTGGCACACTTTTAAACAATTATCGTTATTATTAAAACTCATATTAGGTACATAATACGCTGCCCCAAGACCTTCTGCACTCTTCGACCCATCTGTATATATAAAATTCCAATCACTATAATTCGTACATAATTCTTTAATTACTTCATACTTTAGAGAATTAATCTCGTAAGACTTTTTACAATGTTTAACCGATTCTAAATCTACTGCTATAATCTCTTCTACATTAATATTAGTTACCCACGTTTGCAATGTATACATAATTAAGGGATAAGATGATGATATTTGCAACTCACAGATTTCATTAACTACTGATACTAATAAAGGAATTTTTTTATTTCGCCAAAAAGCGTTTTGTCGAAGAGTGTAAAGATCTTCTAACAATGGTATGATAATATTATTTTCTATTGATTTTGATTTTAAACAGAACTTATAAGCTAAATATTTCCTTCGTAAATCCAGTGGAATTACACCGAGCTCACTCTCCATCACATGAATAGGAGAAGTTTTAATAAACCCACCCACAATCCTTAAAGCCTGATTTTGAATTTTATTCAATTTATCTAAATGGCACTTTGCACTAATGTCATATAAATAGCAACCATAATCAATTCGGCTTCTGATCAATGAAATATATATATGCCTCAGATGTTTCGGATGTAAGCCCCAGGAGGGACCAGACAATACCCTAAGTAAATTAAGACTCCTTTGCACTTTTTCTACCGTTATGTTGATATGCTTACTCCATCTTAAGGATCTATCTAACCACACACCTAAGTATTTATAATTATCTACTACTTCTAAACTATTATTATCTAATTTGATTTCAAATTGGAGTTTTTTAAAGCCTCTACTAAAGATACATACTTTGGATTTAGCCGCCGATAATTCTAATCCTAATTCACCTAAAATATCAGAAAATGTATTCAAAGCCTCTTGAAATAAATTTTGGCTTTCTATTAAGTTTCTTGACGAAGAGTATAACACAAAATCATCTGCATATTGGCACATGGTAATATTTTTTATTTCTCGACAACATTTAATGGTGACTATATTGAAAAGAATAGGAGAAAGTGGATCCCCTTGTGCCAAACCACGATTTGTGTATCTTATAAAATATTTAGTTTCATCTGTTTCATCTTTCATTAGCAGATGTCGCTCACTCAAGAAGTTATACAAGTAGAAGCATAATTTCATTCCAACTCCTATGACATCCAAAGTATTCATTAAGTTGTCTACTAATACATTATTATACGCATTAGTGATGTCTAAAAAGCAAGCAATAGTCGGTATTTTACTCGAAAATCCTAAATAAATCTGACTAACTAATTTCACTAAACAGTCCTGACATGACTGACCTCTTCTGAATCCAGAAGTAAAAGGAAATAATAATTGATTTTTCTCAATATACCATTCAAGCCTTTTTGTTATCATAGAATGAAAAATTTTGCAAACACATGAAATCAATGAAATTGGTCGCAATTGAATAGTACTAGTTGAACTTTTAGGAATTGGTACCACTAAGATGTCACGCCATTGTGAAGGGACAATGCCGGTATTTAATATGAAATTATATAGGTTTAGTAAATATAGTTTGCTTGAGGGAGATAAATGATATATAAGTGAGTATGTTATACCGTCATTACCGGGAGCTGTATCCTTTCGTTTAAAACAATGGCACATTTCCTGTAAAGTAAAGTCAGACTCGAGTAAATTATTTTTAGATTTAAAATTGAGGGGCTTTGGGCATACGTAATCTGGAGCTAAATTGGAAAGAAGATCAGTCTTTTGATCATTTGAAACTTGTTGCCTGGCTGAACTGACTCCCTTCACCCAACCCATACGCTTCCACATTTCAGAGTTTGTTGTTCTTGCATCGATGCTGCTACAGTAATTTTGCCAATCTTTCGATCTTGCTTGATTAATAGCAATCTTGGCAGCTTTAGTTTTTTGTTCGAGTATGATCAGATTAATTGGTATGGGATTTCGTCTGAAATTTTTCAAGGCTAACCTACGCTGTGCAACTAAATGTGAGAGATTTGGATTCCAATAGGGCTTAGGGCAAAATCTCCTTTTTGGATTATCACTACTTCTAACGGACGGTATGTGTTCATCAGCCGCTCTATTTACCTGGTTTATAAAATTATTGTACAAGCCCTGTACATTGACAGAATCTACGGATCGAGACAAATGTTTTTCTAATGACTTACTATACTGTGTCCATTTTGCTAATTTAAAATTTCTCCTTTTACTGAAGGGAAAAGGGTTGAACTGGTTACCACATTTATA
This sequence comes from Phragmatobia fuliginosa, assembly GCA_932526445.1. NCBI lineage: Eukaryota > Metazoa > Arthropoda > Insecta > Lepidoptera > Erebidae > Phragmatobia > Phragmatobia fuliginosa. The sequence continues at coordinate 2,905,358 of OW052064.1, read as the reverse complement.
GGAAATCTTAATAAAAAGATGATCACTGCCCAGATTTTCGTTCATTACCTCCCATTTTAATAAAACAGACAGGTCCGTTGACACAAAGGTCACATCAGGTGACGTTTTTTGGACTACATTATCTACTAAACATAATCTTGTAGGACTTCCGTCATTCAGCGGAGTAAATCCAGCATCTAAAGACGCATCGTAAATCTGTATTCCTCTTACATCGGTTTTAGAAGACCAAAGAGTATGGTGGCCATTAAAGTCACCTGCGATTATACATTTACTTGAAAATATCGTAAATATTTGTTCCCAGTCAGTAAAACTTGTACGCACTGAAGAAGGGCAATACAACAACACAATATTTTTAATTTCATTGCAGTTTAAAAGTTTAATTGTAATAATTTCTATGCCAGAATTTCGTATAGAAAAGAAACATTGCTGAACTTTAATGGATTTACAAACGATAACAGCAACACCTCCATACCCATCTAACCTATCATTTCTAAAAATATTATAACCACTTACGTTAAAATGAGATTCAGGTTCTAGCCAGGATTCGGATATTAGAGCAATATGTATTTTTTCTTGTGCCAACAACAATTCAAACTCGATACGCTTGGGTCGTAAGCTACGTGCATTCCACTGTAAAATACGTAACTCAAAAATTCTTGTAACATTGTTAGCCATTGTTAAACATGGAAATAAATGTACTACATATGTCATCTCTTCTCAAAAAGTTTATAAATAACTGTTTACAAATTTCCTTAACAAGTTTACCGAATAATTTTAATTTAGTTTGCCAATCTGTGTTATCAGTAATTATATTTTTGATTCTAAGTATAATGTTCGTACTATCTAAGGTGACGTTAGAGCTTTGCTTATCATTCAAGTTCCCTTCTGATTCGGAACAGTATCTTTCTCTATCTTTACTCTGCCTATTACTATTTCTGCTTGTCATTTTTCTTGTCTCTAATGGATGTTCCATCTGCTTTAAATGCTGTTCTGTGATTCCATCTAAACGCGTTTCTTTTAGCGAGGTAGTGTCACCAGCGCTACTGTTGTGAACAATTGCTTCAGATATAAGCGCATCTCGGTAGGTTTTCTGTGTAGTCTGTGAGGTATGTATGGTAGACTGTTGTGACTCCGACATATCTTGAGTTTCACTAGTATTCTCTTTTCCGCTACTATCTTTTATATATAATTCTAGTGCTTTACGATAGGTGCAATTATGCCTGGTCATCATGTTTCTAATTTCTTTTTCTTTTAAGAATACTGGGCACTTCTTATACATTGCCATATGTGACCCTTTACAATTGACACACACGTATTTATTTGTATCACAATTTTCATGATAATTACTGCACTTAGGACATACAATTTTTTTGAGTGGAAAAGATCTAGATAAATGCCCGAATTTCCAGCATCCAGAACACTGGGAAACTGGAAAAGTGTAGGGCTCCACCTTAAACCTGCAACCGTATCCATAAACATACGGCGGCAAAATGGAACCCTTAAAACAAATTCTAATTGTCTCCGAATTTATCCACTTACCATTGTCAGCCAGTCTCTTAAGCCTTCTTACTGATATAACTTCGAACTCACATGTAATATTTTCAATGATTTCTTTTTCGTCAGCTTCCAGATCTATTTGTCTAAGTATTCCATAACACAAGTTTACCTCGTCCGTTCTCTGTAATCTGTATCCTAAGTTAATAAACTCTTCGCAATTCAATAACTCCAAAGCACTTTCCTTTTTATTGAAATAGATAAGAACCCTAAATGCACTTTTATATACCATTTTCACTATATCTTTAATATTATATGATTTTAGTAGTTTTGCCATTCCAAATTGTTTCGGTATAATGTCTTTTCCAGTCATACATATACATATTTCATTTTCGTCCCGATCTTGAACTAAACTGCCGCTCATAAAATCTTTTTTATTAGCTCGCTTAGGTTTTCTAATAACTGTGATCATACCCTCCTCCTCTATTATTTCCTCCTCGTCTTGTCGTACTCTCTTCTCCACAAGTCGTTGCTCACTCTCATTTTTTTCCATCTTCTCATTTAAGTTCAGATTAAGTTGTTGCTCACTCTCGAATATAGGTTCCTGCTCCATATCGCTGCCACTTGAGTCACCGAGACTCACACTTTCACGTATTTCAGTCATTTATGAATAAATAAAAATAAAGAATTAACATATTTTTAATGTAGGTAGAACAATAAAATTACGCGATATTATCTTGCGATACGGCTGTACGTGTACGTTCGACTCGACTGCTCGCGCGCAACTGAAGTTTTTTTTATGACTGCAAAAATGATAATTACTGCTTCATTATAATCAGTGAAGATCATTGTTACTGACGAAAACTGAAAGTAAATACTTTCTGATTGTAGACCATCATTCAAGTCACAGCTGATTGCTTCTACGTACAGAATATGGAACATCAATGTTTGTGACACGTAACTATCACAACAACGGACAAATCGTCGTGAATAGAATTTAATAGCCTTTGTTACTAATACAAGCTCCTCCCTAAACAGAAACGTAAAGTGAGGATGTATTTATTTTCTCGTGTGGAGTATTTTATTAGGTTAGATAAGTTTCTTAAAAAAGTTAAGGGTTTTTAAGACGATTTTTTGATTTAAGTATCCGTTTGCGAGAAATTCCACTATAAAGGGCACTTTTTTATAAAAACATCTAAAAGCTAAACGGCTGGCTCAATAACTATAACGGATGAGATGACTTTGTTAGTTCAGGAGTTATAGAGGCCTAATTTGTAAAATGCGCTTCCTTGGAAAAGTCATACAAAATTAACGCATTAATACGTAAACATAACAATTATCTATTGGATACGATTTTAAATCCACTTACCATCAAGGGTGACTGAGGAACACTTTCCTGTTCGTGGCCTGACACGCACTTGGCCGATTTTTTATCTATCGGATTCGTGTGATGGCTAATTAAAATACAGAGTGTTACCATCATCGCATGTATGTTGTAAGAGGCGATTAAGGGATTAGTCACGAAGACCAACATCACTACAAAGAGAAGACAACCTATAGCAACCCGTCTGCCTATTGTGGTGTGGTATGTCATCATCATCATCAGCCTATCGCAGTCCACTGCTGGACATAGGCCTCTCCTATTGCAAACCCCTGTAATCGATTTTGGGCTACTTGCATCCAGCTCCTGCCAGCCATCTTACGCAGGTCATCACTAGGACGTACGTAGGACACTACGTTTACCGAGACGCGGTCTCCACTCCAGATCTCTTCTGCCCCAACGGCCATCAGTTCTGCTGCTAATATGGCCAGCCCACTGCCACTTCAGCTTGCTAATCCGGTGGGCTATGTCGATGACCTTAGTTCTCTGACGGATCACCTCATTTCTGATACGATCTCTCAGAGAAACGCCGAGCATAGCCCTTTCCATAGCACGCTGAGCAATTTTAAGCTTATGAACCAACCATACCGTAAGTGTAAAGGTCTCGGCTCCGTATGTCATAACAGGTAGGACGCACTGATTGAAAACTTTCGTTTTTAGGCATTGTAGTATGTGAAAACTAAGTTATGTTAAGCTGTTCTAAAAGACCACAAGCTGTTGATGATGATTAATATCAATCGGATCCGAGGTTTTTCGAGTCACCATTGCACGTATTTCTAGAAAGAGAAATCCATACATATATTCAATTAAGTAAAATTGAAGTATCTTTGTGATTTCAACAGCTTTTATGTAATGTATAATTTTGAATTTCCTGTTTGCTAATTGTTAATTACAACAACAACAATTTCATAAATTTTGTCCGTTTGTTCCAACTTATCTCTGCAACGGTTAGATCGATTTTGTCGAGACTTTTTAGTGATGTTATATGAAGTAAATTAAATTTTGTGTTTTACTAGATACGCCTCGCGGTATTACCCGTGAGTTGTTGTAAATGTATAAAAAAAATATAGTTTTAAAAAACTAAACAAACACGCTTTTAAACTAAAAAGTATGTAACAAAGCGTGGGCGACGTTATTGAAATATTTTCAGAAAGCACCCCACGCTTTGTTACATTAAATTTATTTTCTACTTTTTAGTTTAAAAGCGTGTTTGTTTAATTTTTTAAAAGTATTTTTTTTTTCTAGACTTTTAAACTTTTTTTTTGTTTTTTTTTTCGAATTATTGTATTGCCATCGGTCCTCGATAAATCTACAAAGTTTGAACGAAATCTGGCCGTTCAAAGTGGGTCAAAATCGCCCCCAAAGAAGTCGGTTACAAACAAACATACAAACATACAGGTGAAGCTAATATAAAGCGTGTAAAAACAAACGCGAGTAATATTGCTAGGCTCATCTAGTATCCAATAAAACTGTTGACGAATAATTATAAAATAATAATCACGTATTATAATTCCTTTACGAACAATACTGTCATTTTATTAGAGGCGTTATGTTTAGTGACTCGTATCGTAATATTTGATTAGATACATTTTATGTGTTTTGTGGTTAACGAACCACAAATATATGGAATACAAGGTTGTGAATAATAGATAACATTTTAGGATTGTTGGTTTTTTGTTTTATAATAAAGCCTGAAAAAAATACCAGCGATTTCTGATAGCTCGGTAAATTATTGTGTTACCAGCTATATAGCTTCGCACACTAAGATATATATTTTGTTTTTTTTTCGTTAGTGAAACTTAGTGACATACACACTCACACAAGAATTATATATATAAAGATATATAATTATTTGATACGAAAAATTAATAGGCTATTAGTAAACTAAATTCTTATGATACGCGTTATGAATACAAAAGACTGATTATAACTATTACCTCAGATAAAGATTAGAATATATATTTTTAGTTAACTAGTACAAACGTATCTACAAATTTCTACCAAATGTTGATATATTTTTATGTTTCTGGACTGGACCTTTTATTAATAAATAAGTAGCCAAACTGGTGAAATAATAAGTCAATTATTAGTAAGTAAGGCGTTGTTGATTTTTGTATTTTCAATGAAAAGTTGATTTTAACCATTTTAAAGTTAATTATTTTGAATTCCATAAAAAGCTATAAACTTCGCGGGATCCCGCTGTTACGAAGTTAATCCAGCAAAAATTGGGAACATTGCGGGATTGCTATCCCTTATTCTAACTTACTTTTTCTCTCTCGATTTTAATGAAATAAACGCAGTTGACGATGGCATCAAAATTGCATTTGACATTCTAAACAAATTTTGGGGATCTGCTCTTACGAAAACGGATACAGACAGACGTCTGTGTAGAGAGACCGACTCAATGCTATGGTACTCTAAGATCTACGTTCACAGATTGAAAACAGATACCTCTGCGGTTTGTTTCAGTATTCCTTCCCAGAGTGATGACTTGGAGACTATGATCTGAAAAGTGCGAAGTGTAAAAATATTCTAAAATATTTACTGAAAATAAAGTTCATTTATCAACGTTTTACTAATATGCTCATAAGCGTTAATAAAACTTAATAAATAAAATAATATTGTCTTATAAATCAAATCCTTTAAGAGAAAAATACTGTTTTTTTCTTTTCATAAAGGCTAAGATTTATTGGTTGACGTATGTGGCTGCTGATCAAGAGGGCTCGGGTTAGATTCCCGGGTCGGACCAAAATATTTGTTTGATCTCAAAACAATTGTTACGGTGTTTGGGTGTTTTCTATGTATAATATGTATGTGTTCCAAAAAAAAGTATTTACGTATTTATATCAGTTGTCTACCCATAGCACAAGCTCTGCTTGACTAGATGATGTTGTGTGTCAGATGTCTGAAATATTTTTTTCTATTTATTTATTATGGGCACCCCAATTCTTTGATAAAGTATAAAAAAACTGTATATTTTAATATAGGTATAATAATAAATTAATAAAAAAAAAAATCTTTTTTTTTACCAAAAACCAATACAAACATAATAGTAAATAATACAATAAAGTTTTTTCTTTTGTTGATGAACTTAATGCCTGATCATACTAAAACTTCCTACACTAAGCTCAGCCTGTCCTGTAGAGTGTTTTTATTTGCATTTACCTCTAGATGTAGACTCAGGCGCACACATTAATGTCAATCATTGTTTTCCTGGTCAGTAAAAATGTGATTCACCTAATAATAAATTTAGATAAAATAAAAAAAGAATACCATTGAATTATAATCTAACTTTAAAAAATTATTACAATTCTTCTTCTTATTCCTAGCCTTATTCCCAATATTAATTGGGGTCTAATTCAACCGGTTTTACTTGAATGTTAGTTTTTCCACGAAGCGACTGGCATCGGACCTGCGCAACCCTAAGTGAGAACTGAAACTCGCAGGTTAAACTAGTTGTCAGTAAACTTGAGGGCACTGACTTCCCAATAACGGCTTTACATGCTCTCCAAGGCACGGGCATGAATCACCGCCAAACTTCCAAACTCCGGGCTGCTATTAGGAATTTCCTTAGAAAAATCCAAAAATACTTTTTGGCCCGACCCGAGATTTGAACCCGAGACCTCTTGATAAGCAGTCGCATACGCTAACTACTATATCAAGGAGGCAGTTAATTAGTACAATTCCTAAATAAATTCAAACATTTAAAAAGACTCTTTAAAGTAAATATTAAATCTCGAAAAAATATATTAAAACACCGTAGTAAACGAATAATTGTAATTTTCTCACATTACAGTAAATACATTGTAGGTACAGTGCGACGACACACTCGCAATTCGCAATGCAATGACGCCTTAGCGCGGCGGCGGGGTGGGCCGCCTGCGCATCTCGTTCCCCGCGCGTCCTGCTCCCTCAGGAAGCACGCTCCGTGATAGTGTTGTCCGCTCCGTGTTAGTGTTGTCAACATACTCCCCCCCCTTGGAAGCTATGTTTCCAAAGAGCTCATGGGAATCTCCTGTGGGCAGAACGCAGACTCTTGACAACGCTCTTTTGACGATGCCCTTGGACGTATTGATATCCACGACTCTGCAGACTCCATCAGGTCCACTGTACATTTTGTTAATGCGTCCCAGGAGCCACTTCATCGGCGGCAGCTGATCATCTCTGACGACGACCATGTCTCCAACCCTTATGTTGCTTCCACGGGATCGATGCCATTTCACCCTCTGCTGTACCTCAGACAGGAACTCTCTTGACCATCGTGCCCAGAAATGTTGTCTCATGCGCTCTAGCTGCTGGTATCGGTTAATGGAGATCTTGGTTGTGACCGGAGACGGTAAGGCTGACAAAGGACGCCCGATAAGGAAGTGCCCGGGTGTAAGAGGAGTGAAATCGCACGGATCCGCTGACAACGGTGTCAACGGCCGCGAGTTCAATATTGCCTCAATTTGCGTAAAAAGAGTAGTGAGCTCTTCAAATGTTAAACTTGTGTTGCCTGCAATACGTTTTAAATGAAATTTTGCCGCCTTTACGCCAGCTTCCCAGATCCCCCCAAAATTAGGTGCATATGCTGGAATAAATTTAAACTCTATACCCTCACAGACACCGAAATCGGTGACAGACTCGTTGGCGGCCCTGAGCATTCTGCCTAATTCATTATTCGCCCCTACAAAGTTTTTACCGTTGTCGCAATGGATAGTACGTGGTTTACCGCGTCTTGAAATGAATCGACGTAAACATAAAATAAATGCGTTAGTACTTAACTCACTCACAACCTCCAAATGCAATGCTTTTGTGGAAAAGCAAACGAAAATACACAAATAACATTTACTTGTTTTTGCACCACGACCCTTGCGACTCGAAATTTGAAAGGGACCCGCGAAATCTGTGCCACATGTCTCAAATGGAGAAGCTGGATTGACTCGCGAGGTGGGTAAGTTACCCATTATTGGTTGTAAATTTTTAAACTTTGCTTTTGCACACTGTACACAATTATTTACTGTCTGTGTAGCTAAAACTCTGCCACCGATAGGCCAAAAATCTTCGCGAATCAAAGACAATAATAGTGTTGGTCCACAGTGCAAAAGACGTATATGCTCTTGTTTAAATAATAGCTTCGTAAATGGATGTTTTGAATCAATAATTATTGGATGTTTTTTATTATAGGGAACAAGTGCCTTTTGAAGGCGCCCTCCAACTCGTAAGGTTTTGTCGTTATCTAGAAAAGGATTTAAAGATATAATTCTCGACTTACGATTTAGATATCCAATTTTTTCTAAAGAATGTATTTCCTGTTTGAAAGATTCCCTTTGTGAAATTTTAGTTAAAGTAGACAAAGACCTAAGCATTTCTCTAACCGTAAGATTGCCTTTCATCTTTGTTTTCGACTTACAATTTTCTATAAACCGCATTACGTACGCTAATATTCTCTGCATTCTATAAAAATTCGAACAAGTAAGGAAAAGCTCGAAGCTAGAAGTCTCCTCGCTCTGTACATGTAAGGTAACCTTTGTTTCAGGTAGTGTATTTTGAATTACATGATGCACTGGCCATTCCCCTTCTGGCTGTGTTAAAAAGGGAGCACCGTGCCACCACAATTTATTTCCTTTCAGATGTTGCGGCTTCACACCTCGAGAAGCGAGGTCAGCGGGATTATCTTGGGTAGGCACATGCCGCCACTCGTAGTTCGAGGTAAGTTCACGAATCTCACCTATTCTGTTACACACAAAAGTTTTTAAAGTTTTTGGTTCAGTATTAATCCACCCTAAAACTATGGTTGAGTCAGTCCACAGAATGCAACGAGAAATCTCGAAACCTTTAAGACGTAATGACTTCACGACTTTAGTAAGCAATCGAGCGCCCAATAAGGCGCCCGTTAACTCAAGCCGGGGTATCGTCAGTTCCGGCTTCAAAGGGGCCACCTTTGCCTTGGCACAAAAAAGATGGACGGTAACCTTTCCTACCATATCAGTAGACATCAGGTACAAACACGCACCGTAAGCCGTTTGCGAAGCATCCGTGAAACAATGTAATTCAACCTTGTTCGGAGCCTCACAAACGACGTGCCTAGGGACCTCAAAGGTGGTTAAAGAATCTAAATTTGACAGAAATTCCTGCCATTCAACCTTGATACTATCTGGAATTGGATCGTCCCAGCCGTTCCTTAGCAACCACAATCTCTGAAGTAATATCTTCGGAATTATTGTCGTGGCCGACAACAGACCAAGAGGATCAAATAACCTTGACGAGATCGAAAGAATACTCCGTTTGGTCACCTTTGGATCAGCCTCAAGCGTAGTAGAAAACCGTAAAGTATCTGTTTGAGGAGACCATCTTAGACCCAAAACAGTAGATTCCTTAGAGAAGTCTTGGCTATGATTAGTCATAAAAATATTATCGAAAATATCAGGCACATTTGTACGAAACTTTCGCAACGGCAAACAAGCTTCTGATAATTTACAAACGACATCTTTTAAGTTTTTCTGTAACTCTTTTTTAGAATATGAACCTGTGATCAAATCGTCTACATAAAAATCGTATTTAATAATATTAGCAACATCCGGCCTATCCCCACACTCCTCTGCCAACTGCAATAGGCATCGCGTACTTAAAAACGACGCAGAGGCTGTTCCATAGGTCACCGTGTTCAGCTGTAAAACTTTGAGCGGTTGAGCTTCATCGTCCCTCCAAATTATCAACTGCAGATGGCGCTGTGATTCGTGCACTTCGATTTGCCGGTACATTTTTTCAATGTCACCGGTCACGACAAACGCATTCTGCCGGAAGCGTATCAGGATTGAAAACAAATCATCCTGCACCACCGGCCCTACGAGCTGAATGTCGTTAAAGGACTTACCACTTGTAGTTTTACTAGACGCATCGAAAACTACGCGCAGACGTGTCGTCTCACTCTGATCGCGTATCACTGCATGATGCGGCATATAATAACCAAAAGGAGGACGATTAATGATTGATAAATGACCCAACCGTTCATATTCATCAATAAACTTCTGATATTCTATCTTAAGAAGTGGAGATTTATTAAGTTTCTTCTCTAAGCTTAAAAATCTAAACTTAGCTCTATTATAAGAGTCACCTAAAGCCTCTTCAGGTGACTCGCTCAAAGGAATCTTGACTGAGAAACGGCCTTCTTTAGTACGTCGCACATTTTCTAAAAAATGACCTTCACAGAACTCTTCGACCTTTGAGAAACATTTTCTATCAATTGAAGGTAATTCTTCAATTTCCCAAAATCTTGAAAGTGATGCCTCAATGTTTTTTGAGAAGAGGCAAGCCTTGTTATTGGATTTAGAACTCATCCCGGTTGGGCCAGATATCAACCACCCCAACTCGGATTCCTGTAGTGTAGGCTTGTTTCGCCCGAGTTTTATCTGACTACCATGCACGATCTCCCAGAACACGTCTGCCCCCAGTAACACGTGGATATCGGAGGGACTGAAGAAACTCGGATCAGCCAGCTCAATGTTCGCAGGTAAGTTTAGCATCGAGGAATTTAATTCAACACTTGGCAATTGACTTGTAATTCGTGGTATAATCAGACACGATACTGTCAATTGAAAAGAATTAACTCGAGATTTTATATTTAATTTACACTGTTGTGTAGTGGCACTAGTACTATCATTAATGCCCAATATATTAACTGGAGCATTCTCAGAAAAAGGTAAGTTGATTTTCTTTTGCAGTATTTCTGATACAAAAGATGACTGGCTGCCACTGTCTAGAAGCGCCTTTACCAAATAAGTTTTATTAAGCATTTGATCTAAAACTTCTACTTGAGCAGTACACAATAACACCTGGCCAGGCACCACGGCAGACAGCGACACCATGTTATTATCACTGGTACTCAAAGAGTTACCCGGTAAGTTTGCTACCTCTTTAGTTTTATTTAACTCATTATTATCTAAGGATTGTGTGTGCAATAATGTATTATGTTTTATTTTACAGAGCTGACAGCCCTTTCTAAAACAACGAGAGTGACGATGACCCGGCCTGAGACAGTTCGAGCACAGTTTCAATCTGGCAACTTCACTCAGCCTCATGTCTACACTCATATTTTTAAACTTTTCACACTCATGCACAAAATGATTTTTTGTACAAATGATGCAAGATTTATTATTTGACCTATCACTTGACACAACAAAAGATTTAGTTACTTTTGGTTCTTTCGCGTGAAGAGGTTTTTCATATTTTGAATTGTCAATTTTATTATTATAGTATACTGTTTCCAAAACATCAGCGCGATTACGCAGAAATATGTAAAAATCATCAAGACAAGGCGAGCTAGATAAAGAATTTCTATACTCCTCCCATTTGTGACATGTGGCGCCATCTAGTTTGCTAGTCATCATAAAAATTATCAAGGTATCCCACGAATCAGTAGGTTCTTTCAGTGTATTGAGAGCACGTAAATTCTTGGTGAAATAGTCAATCATGTAACGTAATGATTGATAGGATTCCCTTGCAAGAGGTTGAAAAGAAAATAATGCTTTTAAATGATTGTTAACTAAAACTCTACTATTATTGTATCTATTACACAAGAGCTCCCAAGCCATCTTATAATTTTCAGCTGAAAAAGCAACTGATTTTATGACAACAGTGGCACTCCCTTCCAATGAGGATCGCAAATAATGAAATTTATTTATATCTGGAATATTGTCATTCTCATTTACTAATGAACCAAATGTATCGCGATATTCAAGCCATTTTAAGGAATTTCCATCAAAATGAGGTAAATCTATAGTTGGCAACTTAATGCTGAAAGATTTAGAGGCTCCAGATGAATTAACAAAACTTGAATCTAAATTATTTAAAGTATTCTTTTGCACATTCAGATAACATTCAATATAATTTTGTGCTTGAGCAATTAATGAACAAAAACTATCTTCAATGACTTCTCTCTGACCGATCTGTTCCTCAGAGTCCGGTGAGATTAATTCTATCTTTCCCTGAATTTCATCAAATTGCGACAATAATGATTGAAGTCTACTTAACTTCAACTGAAGTTCATCAATTTGAATCTTAGTAACAATCTTATGATCGATAGCTTTGATATTATTAAAATATTTAGTAAAAGTTGTTATTCTCGATTTAATTGTACCCCGTACATGAATTAAACCTTTTAATTCTTCCGCCATGGTAATTAGTTAAAAGTATGTACGAGCGAATAACGTATTAAGCAAAATAAAACTATATTAAAAGCCAAACCATGCAGGCTGCTGTAGCTATGTACAACAGTCAAGTCCGTCAGCTGATCCCGGTGCCGGTGACGTAACGAGGTTCGTTCAACTCGAAAGTACTCGCACAAGTCGCACCTCACACAGATTCTAGCAGCTAACGTAACGACGGCAACTGAAATAATAATAGGTAATTTATACTAAATGCTATTTACGTTATTCCCATACCCAGTACCTAATTAGGAATGTGCAGAGAAGATAAAAGCTAACTTTGCATGTAAAAGGGTAACTTTCTTAGTAATTAATAAATACTACAGAAATAATAGTAAGTTATATTTGTTATTTGCAATTTGAGATGTAAATGCTGCACCCGCTGCACCTAACTGTATTTATATGCAATATTTGAAAACTTAAGCTCACGAATGACGTAGCAAGGCTCCTTACAATTATTGCAAAGATGCAAGGCTGAGATTTGGCATTCATTACCCATACAAATATGCAGATTGTGAATACGTGCTTTTATATGGTAAGCTGTGTGCAGTTATAATTATTTCTAATTATGTTTGCAGGCAAAACAAGGCAATATTGAACTCTTAAATTTTTTTATAAATTTTGTATGACGTTATAAAAATGGCTACTCCCTTGATCGATCTCCAACGCAGCAATCGCACAACATATCACAATAGCTGTCCGTCGTCAAGATATTTGTAATCCATTAAATAAGCATATGTTTTGTACGCTCCTTGTGCTGACGTCGTCGATTTCAAATTCTACGCTCTTCGTATAGGTATAGGAAAATTCTACTTCCACAACGAACTTCCATGCAGCAGCAGCCGGTAGACAAAGCAGCCACCAACAGTATCGTCAGGTACGAGTAGTAGATTCCTTTGTTCTCCTCTTAGTAGAAGCGTCTCGAACGAATTATTCACAATGGCGTCGGTTGGCGATATAAAACTTGTCGAATTTGTTGTCGGCTATATATATCGCATTTATCACGTCGGGGTCACCATTTGTTTACTACACAGTAGGGTTCAATTATAAACACCGTAGTAAACGAATAATTGTAATTTTCTCACATTACAGTAAATACATTGTAGGTACAGTGCGACGACACACTCGCAATTCGCAATGCAATGACGCCTTAGCGCGGCGGCGGGGTGGGCCGCCTGCGCATCTCGTTCCCCGCGCGTCCTGCTCCCTCCTCAGGAAGCACGCTCCGTGATAGTGTTGTCCGCTCCGTGTTAGTGTTGTCAACATATATTTGTAATGTATTACATACATTATTTCTATTTGCATTCGTTAAATGTTTTATTTTAATAACACTTTATCTGTTGAAACAAAGCGCAATACGTTCAACATTGCTGGTATGCCTTTTTCATGTACAAAGATAAATATAATTTGCATAGTACACAGATTGGTTTGATTCGATCGTTCTATCCATGTTTGACGAGCGAGGGCTCTCTAATAGCCGGACTCATTCCCTCTTGTGTTGAATTTAATTGAAATGGATTTAATCCCATGCCGCTCGACATATGACAAATAATTGCGTTAATTAAAAGCCACGTCTAGTGGGTTCAAAAAACAGAGGACGATCTAACAGGATATAGAAAAATAACTGATCTGTTTTAAAGAATTTTAATATTTTTAACTTTTTTTACCCGACCCGGGGTTTCAACCTGATATTTTTTGATTAGCAGCCAACCGATAGATCAACAACCGTTCTTGACTGTTAGACAAACAAGACCTTCGTATTAATCGAGTCTTATTTTAAATTCGGTATATAATATGTTACTACCTTAATATTTTTCCCATTTATCTAGGGTGCAGTGAAAAAGGGGAATGCATGATTCTAGCAAAACTCAAAATCTTATTTTACCACTTTGTACGCATAATTATTAATATGTGTTCATGTTTCTAGCTGTAAATATGTTGTTTGTCTGTAAGGAATAGTGGTAACAAGAAAACTATAAAAATTTAAACTAAAAGTGTCAGAATTAATTGTTGGACAAGTGTAAAACAACAAGTTGAAATAAATTCACAGAAAACGCTAATTTATTTCTAATCTATCAGATTTATTGGATAGTAATGTTCTGCTTTGGAGATTTCGAGGGCCGCTTTCATTCGTGCATTTAGTATTACAAGCTTGAATTCATCCGATTGGTAGCAATTGAAACAAAATTGCATTTCACAGTCTATAAAGTACCTATCTATTTGTCCCGGAAAAGTTTAATAAATTCAATTTTCAACTGGGTAACTTTCGTGTCCGGGTGGTTCACGCTTGATACTTTCTGAATAAATTGACCTCGCTCCGAATCGATAGTAGTAGGTATACATAAAAACTTGGAATTTTTCGAGAAGGATTATAATAATACGTAGATTATTGAATCGCAAATTGATTGTATGAGTTCTATGGCGGTCGCGGATACCCTACAGCATGTATGCTTGGACGGATGAGCATTCTATCAGTGAAAATATTTCTGATAAAAAGGAAGAACTTTTTGATAAACCATAACAAGTATGAAATCATTATTTTTAGTTCTTCGGGAAATGATCTCAACATAATTACCTGGTAGTTTTAGAGTTCAATGCTTATTATACGGTAAAAGGAATAATTTTAAAGAAAAAAAGCCTATCCCGATGAATAATAGAATATTCAAATTTTGCCTGACAGAATAGAACCGCCTGTTTGTTGGATTTTAATCCATAAATACTTAATCCAGATTTATTTCATTTGTTTTACATTTGAGTGCCTCAGTGACGCAGTGACGATCTTTAATATTTACTTCTTTGTATGTTTAATAAGGCTTACGCTGTTTTAACTCTAGAGAAGTTATAGCTCGTTACTTAGACATAAAAGTAAATTGGTCGAATCAATTTGTTTTAAAATGGTACATTCGAATAATCCATAAAACAACCGCAAAGGCAGGCCCAAAAATAATTCAAATAGGATTCTCAATGAAGGATTAGTTTATGCGGTGAACCCATACCCTTTAAATCTGATGCAGGGTGGAGACTAGGACTAATCAGCGCGGATTGTTGCCCTTCCGCCACTCTACGCGCTGATTCAAGTAAATGAGAAAACTTTCTAATTGGAATTTCAAATAGGGCTCCGTTTATCCAGACGAGAGCTGTTCACGATTCGGCGCCAACATGCTTAGCCGCATTATAATTCTCTTTGGTCTCTGTAATTGATATGGGATTTAGTAATTTAACATTACAGTAGTTATCATTGTCCACAAGCTATTTATTACAACAATAAAAGTTACGTGATAACTATAACGTGTGATGTTTGTGATAATAGCGTAATTGAATCACCATATCATTTAAAATTCCCAAGATTATTTGGGATCAGCTACTAGTTCAACCAGTTTTATCTGAATATCAGTTTTTCCACGAAGCGACTGGTATCGGACCCCCGCATCCCTAAAGAAGAACTAAATTCCAATGTTGAAGAAGTTGTCAGTTTATTTGACGGCACTGACTTCTCAATAACGTTTACCATAGATAATTGAACAAGAGACCTCTTGATAGACAGATGCATATGCTATCTGCTATAGCGCATAGTATATGCGACTGCCTATCAAGATATACCAATATAAACCATGGTATCCCAAGGAGACAGTTCGAATATGAATTATAAAACACTAGCTTTATTTGTATCTCGATTATTGCAGTCAAAAGTAGCCTATGTGTTATTCTGATATATGTACAAGCTATATTACTGTCAAGTTTCATCCAAACGCGATTAATAGTTTTTGCGTGAATAGCAACTATATTACTCACAAACTTTTGTAAGGTAGATAACATATAATATTAATATCCTTACATAGATAGTCCATATCAAAGAATAAGGATTCAAATTACCTCTGTGGCGCTATGATAGGTATGTAACTACTGTATTTGAGGTATATGACGTGATGCTATTTTATTGTGAGTCAAAATAAGACATGAGTTCTTATGTAAATAAATAACTGGTTTATAACCAAATCAAACCATTTTATTTCAAATAAACCATACAACGGTACCTTTGAAACGTTAAGTAGTCAGTCAGTAGTCAGTCGTGAAGCTAATCGTCTGTTCCAATTCGTAGATCTTATGGAGAAGAACAGACAAGAAACTCCATGGACACTCTTTTCCAACACTGTTTTTACAATTTTTGGTTACATTGTTTGAGGCATTTTATTAAATGTGATTATTTATTAATGTTCTAAGCTTACATATAACTGCCTCGTTGTTCTAGTGGATAGCGTATGCGACTGCTAATCAAGAGGTCTCGGGTTCAAATCCCGGATCGGGCAAAGAAGTGTTTTTGGGTTTTTCTTAGGAAATTCCTATTAGTAGCCCGGGGTGTGGCAGTTTGGCGGTCATTCACGCCCGAGCCTCGGAGAGCACGCAAAGCCGTCGGTCCCGGTTGCCATGTTCATCTATGGCAATCGTTATTGGGCAGTTAGTGCCCTCAGTACCCTCAAATTTACTGACAACTAGTTCAACCTTCGAATTTCAGTTCTCCCTTAGGGTTGCGGAGATCCGATGCCAGTCGCTCCGTGGTAAAACTGATATTCAGGTAAAACCGCTTGAACTAGTAGCCGACTCCAAATAATGATGGGAACAAGGCTAGGCTTCTAAGCTTGTATATAGAAAAAAAAATGCTGAATTAGCACATTCCTCACTGTATAAATGTAAATACATTTATTCAGAAAGGGAATGTGGAAAATTAATATTACGAGTATTACCAAGAAGTGGTAGAGAGACATTCGTATATAATATTAGGTACATTATTAGATAAATTTCCCTTTTTGATGGCACTTAAGTTGCTACAGAAATTTACTATGGCTTTCGCTATAAGGTGTTGGGTTGGATTCCAGTGTCGAACCAAATATTTCTATGATCTGAAAATGCAAATATTATATTTGAGTTTGGATGTTAGTATGTCTACAGCAGTATAACCTCTGTTTAATTTGGGGCTAGATGACGTTTTCTGTCATCCGAAATATATATTAATTCCCCTACAGCAATCCTCCTGCCCACTAATGTACTCCTGCACAATAATGTAGCAGTGAGGTAATTAAAGGCTATAGTTAAAAGTCAAATGCTATACGATTAATTATCCCTACTAATATTATAAATGCGAAAGTAACTCTGTCTGTCTGTCTGTTACGCTTTCACGCCTACACCACTGAACCGATTTTGATGAAATTTGGTATGAAGATAGAACTGAACTTGGGAAAGGACATAGGCTACTTTTTACTGCAATAATCGAGATATAAAGGTTTTTACCTTTTTACTTATGTGATTATAAAAATACATAAATCGTAGATGTCAAAATGTATCAGTTTATCTCCTGTCAAAACTTCACAGGTTGCTAGGCATAACACACTTGCATGGCAACCATAATGATAGTTTGTAAATGACATAAAGACCAGTAGGGTAGATAATTTTTGAAAACAAAATTATAATACGTTGAAACCCATTGGAAAAGGAGGAGAATATTATAAAAATCAAAGGAAGAATAATTTACGGTCGATCTGCGATCTGAGGGGGTCGGGTAGGGGGGGGAGGTTTTCGGGTCCTCCTCGGACGGGGTTTGAAAAAGCATCTCACTAAACCGCCATAGTGTGGGCCGCTATACATTATTGTCTGCATTCGCAGCAAGTGTGGTAGCCCCGACTCTTGGATTCTGCTCATGCTTTCCATCACTCAGGGTAGAGTCAATTTGGATGGATAAATATATAAAACAAAGGGTAAAAAACGGTTTATCTCAATTTCCGGCAAAACTACAAGTCCTATGGAAAAAAGTTAAATGGCAAAAGGTTGTAGTTGTAGGGTTCCGAAGTTTATGACTTCGAACCCTTATAGATTCGTCATGTCCGTCCGTCCGTCCGTCCGTCCTCGACTTACCATCCAAACAGTAAGTGCTAGAAAGATACAACTTTGCATGAATATGTATTGTAATTACGTCGACAAAGTGCTACAATAAAATTATGAAAAATATTTTTATTTAGGGTACCTCCCCGACACGTAAAATGTGGATGTTATTTTTCTCGCGGCTACCCCATCATGTGGGGTGTCATTATATAGGTCTTTTAAAAACATTAAAGGTTGTTAAGAAGATTTTTTGATTTAGGATTCCGTTTGCGAGAAATTCCACTTTAAAGGCACCTTTTTTTTAAAACCGAGCATCCTCCCCCTCTAAAAGCTAAACGTCCGGCTCAAAAAATCTGGAAAAATTCGTGATAGTGGTCCATATAATGAACTTTAAATGAAAACTATAACGAATTAGATGAATTTGTTAGTTCAGGAGTTACAGAGGCTTAACTTCTACAATGTGCTTACTTGGAAAATGTCATACAACATTAACGCATTAATACGTAAACATAACAATTATCCATTGTATACAATTTCTAATCCACGTACCATTAAGGGTGACTGAGGAACCCTTTCCTGTGCGTGGCCTGACACGCACTTGGCCGATTTTTTATTTAAACTTTTTTTCACATAACCTCAAACTATATGTGAAAAATTAAAAAAGTTTTTGGTTTTCTATTTTTATCTTTTACAAATAAAATCATTTTTAAACGAAGTTTAGTGAAAACTTACCTTTTTATGTCCCGAATACACTGTATTTTTTTTGATTTGAAATATTTAATTTTTTCACCCTATTTTTTAAAAAAATTGGGGTGTTTTCTGTTTGATGAAATCTCTACTTTCCGATGGTGTAATCCCTACTAATATTATAAATGCAAAAGTAACTCTGTCTGTCTGTCTGTCTGTTACGCTTTCACCTCAACCACTGAACCGATTTTGATGTAATTTGGTATGAAGATAGAACTGAACTTGGGAATGGACATAGGATACTTTTTATCGCGAAAATAAAGGTAGAAGGGTTTGAAATAGGGGATGAAAGTTTGTGTCAAAGTTCCTTATTATCAAACATAAAATCATGTAAGATTGTTTAATCTACCCATACCGTGTCGCGCGATATAAACGAATTCCACGCGGGCGAAGCCGCGGGCGGAAAGCTAGTAATATAATAAAACTCAATCGTATCTTTTGCCTTTTATCGGTAAATTTAATATTATTTATCAAACCAATAGAACAAGCATTTCTGGAGGATGATTATACACCCGTCACTCATAATGCCTTATAAAAATTACTAAAGTGTCCACCTGAACACCAGGTCCAACAAGAGCTTATTGAACACAGATACGGGCGTATTGGCCCGTTCTGGATTTGCCCGAACCGAGGGACTCAGTTATAATTTTTTGGCCGCCTGTTTAGATGCTAGATTTCATTGGTCCTCCAGTCTCACATTCACCAAAGAAAGACAACAGCATGAACGTTGTCATTTCTCCTTGAAGCAGGCAATCATCTCATCATCAGCTGTTGCTTTCGGCTACCTATTGCCGTTCCACTTAAATAAAAACACAATCATATTATTGGAGTTAAGAAATATACCCCATATTTAATACTAATCACTTACAATAGATTAACATAGGTTTAAAGAAACTGAAATGTCATAAACACAACGGCCTGTTTACCTATTTTTTTACGGAGGTGTATAAAGTGGTTTTCTATATTACTTTGGACAGATATCTCCTTTTTATCATTTCTTGTTCTATTGACTGCCGTTAAAGTTTCTATTATTATTATTTTCTTTATTATAAAAAACATGTCTCACATCCATACTAATATTATAAACGCGAAATTTTGTTAGTATGTATGTAATTATGTATGTGTTTGTTGCTCTTTCACGCAAAAACTTCTGACCGGATTTGGATGAAACTTTACAGTAATATAGCTTATATATCAGAATAACATATAGGCTACTTTTTATTGCAACAATCGAGATACACGCTGGCGGAGCCGTGGGAGAAAGCTAGTTAGGAATATTTTTTACTTTACAAACATATATTTTATAAATTAGATCAATTTGTGGATTACAAAAGTATTTTAAGTTAGTTTTGAACTCACAACTGTGGTGTAAATACGAATGAAATCTAGGCCTGAATATTAGTTCCTATTTGCTATTATTTCGCCGTATGGAATGTTTCCAATATTAAATGTCTTGCAAGCGGTAGTGTCGTGCTTCGGGCCGTTGATTTTGACCAATACCGGTTAGTTAGCACAATGGCTGGGGCTCATATGACATCTGTATGAACAGACCCTCTACTGTTCCTATAGCTTTTTCGACCATTCTTCTGATGCACCTACTGAAAACATGCACACATACACACACAATATACAGCAGCATTATAGACGTATTTTAATCACTTTGCAAACACTTTTTATTTTATGTTTTTTGTAATTCTTGTAATTTTTCTGTTTTATCAAAATATCTTTTCAAACGCATTGTACAACTCAGTTTGATTTGAATATGTATAACAACAAGAGGGAGCCCTGGCACACATAACACAAGTTCAAACTCTTCAAACTTAGCTTGAGTGCCAGAGGTCAAAACTGAGAGAACCTAAAAAAAGCTTGTTGCCAGAGGTCAAACCTGAGAGAACCTAAAAAATGCTTGTTTACCAACTAAAAATACCTCTGTAGGGTTTGTTTCGATTTTTCTTCCTAAAAAAGTTTTACTAAATGCCGGCGCCTTATAGTTGCTAAGACCGTCGTGTAATGTATTTATAGAAGAGTCCGAGGATGATATATGCTCTTAACCTACTGAAATTATTAGTTAACTACCTCATTACAAAACAGGATATGACTCAGAAATCCAATTATTTATTAGAGATAATTGATATTATAGTTATGTTATTTATATAATTAGTAACATTATTCGAATTGAAAAGACCGACTGGCATCAAACCTCCACAATTATGTTGGCAAAATGAACTTCTTTCGGAACCTAAGGCTAAATAACGCCGTTTTATTGATAAAAATCGTTCTTTCGATATGGATTGAAGTACAGATTTGTTTGGTATTTCCTTCATTGCGATATGCTTACCTCTTGATTAAGTTAAATTGACTCGTTTAGGTAAGAATTGAATAACTTCATCATCAATGTCATCAACAGCAGTTCCCTGTGATTCCGTCCTCAGTCTGATTCCGTCATACAACACTCTATTCCACCGCAAACCCTAGTGGGCTCACGGTACGTGGGGGTTTGCATACGTTAAAAAATCGGGCAAATGCGTGTCAGATAGTCATATACAATGCCAAGCAATGTCCAATAGATAATTGTTATGTTTACTTATTATTTCGTTATTTTTGTACGAAATTTTCTAAGTAAGCGTATTTCACACGTTAGGCCTCTATAACTCCTGAACTAAGAAAGCGATCTAAGCTGTTATAGTATTCCTTTAAAGTTCAATATAATAATATAGACTACTTTCATGATTTTTTTTTATTTTTGATCTAGCTGTTTAAAAAAATCATAACTTTACGTGTAGGCAAAACATACCGCACCGTACCGTACCGCACAAAATATTTCTAATAATTTATTGTGTCTCTTTATCGATGTAATTACAATACATATTCATGCAAAGTTTCATCTTTCTAGCACTAACCGTTTGGGCAGTAGGTCGAGGACGGACGGACGGACATTACGAATCTATAAGGGTTCTGAGTCACGAACTACGAAAGCCTAAAAAGAAGGCATGTGTCAAGTTTTCCTTCTCTTTTTTTGCGAACTGTATACTTTTCCTTGTCTCCTTGTACTTCGTAGAATACTTCCTCAGTTGACTTTTACAACACCCATGAGATGTATTTAGATGTATGTACGTACATTGCGATACTAATTACTTCATTTGCCCGCGTCTCCAGCCGCGTGTATATCTGTGTTTAAAGTAACTCATATCCTTTCTCAGTCTATAGACTGAGTGTGTACAAGATTTCATTTCTATCGATTTAGTAGTTTTGGCGTGAAAACGCAACAAACAGATAGAGTATACTTTCACATTTATAACATTAGTAACGATAAACCACTTACAATTACCCCATACGATAAAATAGATTAAGAACATAAATCTCATTATTTTATAACTTTTGCTATAACAACCTTTCTTATTATAAAAAGGGAATATCATTGGATAAGTCAGCAAAAGAATTGCGTATTAGAGAGTCCCGTCAGAACAATCGCGATACATCAGAGACGTTGTAAAACTTGTCCGGCCGATGGTCGAGTAAGCTCGGAACAAAATTGCCAATCCTCTTTCACAATGGACCGTAAAATGGTTTTCCGTTTTTGCCCGACCGAACGGAGCGCTACTCGTTGATTCACCGGACACGTCGCTTGGTGGACTATCACTAGTTGGAGCAATTTATGAAAATAACTCTTGATGTATTATACCTGAATGAGATGCTCGCTCAGGAAAAACTATACAATGCGTTTAACTATACACTCTTTTCTAGCTAGTTATTAACCTTAAAACTATTGTAACTTTTATCTATTGCTTATTTTATATATTTATATGTTATTCTATATAATGTTGTGTAGACATAAGTGGTACCTTGAAAGTTTTTATGTTTAATTAAGTTTAGTAAATGTTTCAAGACTAAAAAAATGTGGCTACTACTGTTTTATTTCTATGCGTCATCCTTAATTATATTATTGAAAACAACGAAGTATTCGAATAAAATACGGTAGCATAAAATATGTACATATAATTAAAAACCTATTTGATATCAATTACTCAAATTATAATTATCGCTTTTATATTGAAATAATGTCTTTTGAACTTAAGAATATTATTGTCTGGACTTTAAAAGAGATTGTGACCCCTGAGTTTGTTTCGTCCTTTCTTCTCAGGGCTAGTCCAGTTATGAAAGGCCGAACTCATCTGCTCAAAAAAAAAGTTTAACTTGCAAAAGTGTTCATGTAACCTAATTGCAGAATAAATGATTTGATTTGATTAGAAAATTGTACTTTTTCTTTTCTGGCTGAGGTGCAAAATAATCTTAGAAAAATATTTGAAGAATCACACAGTCAGTCTGTCTAGAGTATGACTATTATGATCATTTTGTTCGTTGGAAATTGATTTCAAATCAAATGTCTACGGATATTATCAATAATGTTATAGAACTATTCTTTAGATGGTTTAATAGTGAAGAGCCGATTAGAACTCTCGCTTATATAATAGGGATCGGTAAAAAAAAGTTTAAGTTGACCATAAATAGAAAGAGAAAGGTCATAGTAGGAAATTTAGTGTAAACAATAACAGAGGTGGGTCAGTTTTATTTTTAGTATTCCTTAGTTCACGGCTCTTATAGTGTCATGTGTCATGTCCCTCCATCCGAACTTAACTTACCTTCCGAATGGTCAGTGCTAGAAAGATGAAACTTTGCTTTTTTGTGTGTGAAATGTGTTTTCACGTCAAATCACGTCAATAAAATGCTAAATTTACTTTAAAAATAATTGTTATACACGTTAAGTGGGCAATTATTTTTTCTCGCGTCTTCCTCATTGCGTGGGCATATCATTATATAATATTAAGTCTTTCTTAAACACGCTTACTTGGAATATTTCGTACAAAAATAACGAAATAATGAGTAAACAACAATTATGCACGATGTTAAATCTACATGCCACAGTGGGTGATTTCAGAATCCTATTCTATCCGTCGCCTGATCTTTCCCAAGAATTACGTAATAAATCTCTAACTTGAATATTAAAATTTCTTATTATAAGGTTCATTTATATCTAACTTTGCCTTTTTAACCGACTTCAAAAAAAAGGAGGAGGTTCTCAATTCGTCGGAATCTTTTTTTTTTTTTTTTTTTTTTTTTTATGTATGTTCAGCGATAATTTCGTCGTTTATGAACCGATTTCAAAAATTCTTTTTGCATTGGAATGGACGTAGCTCACAGGTGGTCCCATCGTCACCATATCGGGATCTGATGATGGGATCCCAAGGAAATCGAGGGAACTCCTTAAATATCATAGGCACAAGTGTCGCGATTTGGAATAGTTTTCATTGAAGTCGGTTCCTTTTTGTTAAAATTATTATAACTGTTATCTTCCGGTTTCTATAAATCTATAGTATTCAAATAAACAAGAGTAGCAAAACACAGCAGCGCAGATATTCATAAAAATGAAGATAGAAACCGGTTGGATAAATAAAGAAAGAACAACACAGATAGCAACACACCCGCTCGTTCTACGAAATACAATGCGGCGGACGACACAAGTGTATAAGCCAGTTGAAACTACTGTCGGTGACAGCTACAGGCAATATCTTTGCTCTACTAGACCAATATCTGTAGTGTTGCAGAAATAATGATACTTGAGAGAAAGTTGGACAAAAGAATAATACATTATTTTTATTAACTATATCTACATTATATGTTTTAATACTGTTATATATATCACGTCACACGATAATTTTATTCGGTCAAGCGTTAAGATGTTTATCAGTAACTGAATACGAAACTTAAAAAATGGTGTGATGTGGTGACGGATTAAGAATACAGAGTGTCACCACTCCTATTTATCGCGCGGGTGTCGTAAAAGGCGACTAAGGGATAAACTACACAAGATAACATCGATGCAAAGAGAAGGAAAACTTGAAACCAACCCGTCTGGCCAGCGTGGTATAGTAGGCCAAAACCTCCTTTCTAAGGAGAGGCCTATGTCCAGCAGTGGACTGTTAAAGGTTGTGGATGATGATGATGATGATGAATACGATAAGCTGAGAATCGAACCGAGTGATGTCCTAGGAAATATAAATCTCCGTAAAGTATTACTCCGTAAGTAGATGGTATTTCATAAATTAAAAGTACCAAACGGTCCGAATGCGAGATCCATTTATTTATTTATTAAAATATTCCCCGTGTCCAGTATCTGAAGGTTTTTTCTTGTTTCTTAATTAAGAAAATATAGTCCCTTCACTGTGTAATTATATTGTGTGCTCAAGGCAATAGCTGTTGTCAAGATGTTTCTTTATTTAGATATAAAAAATAAGTACGTAATAAAAATGAAATTAATTTGAGAACAATATTTTAGAAAAGTAACATGTATAAGCCCATTAAAAATACAATTTTGTAAAGATTTGTTGTCTTGTATTTGTACTTGAATACATAGCTCAGCTTTAATTATACAATTTGTTGTTTATACAAATGAAGACAACGAGGAAATAATATCAGTTTTTGAAAGAATTGGTATTTTAGCTGTAGTATTTCAGCGAGGCTTATACAAACGTTTTGAAATTGAAAAATTACAGTAAAGCAATATTTCAAAACTCACAATGTGGAAAATTAATGACAGTGCATTTACGATTCTATTTCATTATCCTATTTTATGGCAATTAATTTCAATAATCTGAAATAATTTATGTGTGGGTACTTTTGAAGATTAAAGTGTACTAAATCCAAAGAGATTATACACAATATTAATCACTTTAGTTGTCTCTGAATGCGAGAAGTCCAAAACCGATCAGAGTGGTGTGCAATGGGAGAGGCCTATGTCCAGCAGTGGACTGCTGATGATGATGATGTTGAAATCAACTATAACTTTTATTTTTAAAGTAGTTGTAGAATTTCTAATCGAATGTTTTTTTTTGGTCTTAGTAAATATTTATTTACTAAGACCAAAAAAAAACAACATTATTTAAATAAATAATAAATATTTTTGGACATCTTACACACAACATAATCTAGCCCCAAAGTAAGCAGAGCTTGTGTTATGGGTACTAAACAACTGATATAAATACATAAACATACTTTTTTTGTAAATACATACATATTATACTTAGAAAAATACCCAGACTCCGAAACAAATATTTGTGGATCACACAAATATTTGGTCTGACCCGGGAATCGAACCCGAGACCTATTGATCAGCAGCCACATAGTCATATTTATCTAATATTTCAGCTTCCTGCGCCTACTAGTATCGGCTGTGTGTTGTCTGTTAGTCACAAATGTAGTAATCACAAATGGCAGAGTTTAATATGCTACAGATAATTCTAGAAGATTATTCATGTTCACATGTGTCATTTTCTCTGGTAAAACTATAATTAATTGGTAACAATTAAACTGTTTATTAAATGTACATACGTTGATATGGGGGAAATGGTTTCCCCTGGGATAGGGCCTGATAACTGGCCTGGCGGCGCGTCGTATCGGGAAGGACCTGAAATAACATGGTCCGGGTCCTCCCAGAGCAGGGCGTCAGAGGTCGATCGTCGGGGTGTTATTTGTGGAAACACCACAATACTTCTGGCTACTGTTTCCCCGAGGATCCGGAGATCCGAAGGGATTTTTCCACCACGTTTACGAAAAAAAAGAAAAAAAAAAAGATGCACATTGATATAATATTGAAACTATAAATACATCTATGTATTAGTTTCAATAAATAAAAACTCTTTATATGTAAATACACAGTAGTCATCAAAATCCTATCCACTATTAATTAGTGCATTAATAGTAGATTGCATCGATTGAATAATTGGATGCTGTCAGGATTAGCTCAACGGCCCATTGGTAATGAAATCGTCCCTCATTTACCTAGTTAAAGGTACTTAGTACCAATGCTTAGTGAGCTTAATGCATCATCTTATTCATCAACGTTACTCATTAATCAGATCTGAGTAACCAAACGCAGGTATAATAGAATAAAAGTAAAATGACATCAATAAGCATTTAGTCATTAAGAGAAGATAAGCCTGAATAATTAGTACTATTAATCCTGCACCTCACAATTACAGTTATCATCCTTATCAGAATCTGGAGAAACAATCTTCTGACCAGATTAAAAAATAATTGGTGCTCTATTGGTTAGCAAAGGGTTTCGAGTTTAATTCCCGAGCCAGACCAAAGAAGCATTATAAAATTTTAGTGATAATAGAAATTCTTAAATAAGTAACGCATGATTTTAAAACTACCTATCATTATGGGTGACTGCGGAACCCTATTCTATGCGTGGCCTGACACGCACTTGTTAATAAAATAATATCTAATACTTTGGTTAAAAATCCTGTACTAAATAGGACTTGCAAAATACAAACGTCTTGTTCTAAAGTTTTTTGTACTGGTAATAAACTCCTTGAGGGCGAAAGTCGCAACGTAAAAAATTATATGAAACATGTACAAAATTAATTTTACAAAGTTGCTCCCCAATTAACATTTTGCGCAGATAAAAGGGGTTATGCGACAGATATTCAAACAGCACGTACTGTTTTGGCGAATAAAATATTTAAAAAGAGTATAAAGTTTCCAGAGCTATTTCGACGAACTAACGTTTGGGAAATCTCTCACAGTTGGTCAGGTATTGTGAAAAAACCAACAGTGATATCACAACAAACCTTTAGATGCTCGGCATCGTTGCCGTTGTTACGTGAACGTGACTAGAATTCCCACGCCCGAATGTTCAGGGATACTTCACAAATGTTTCCTTTACGATACGCGATCTTTTTCCTTTACTGAATACGTACTAAACACGTAAATAGTTGTACGATCACCTTCATTTCGTCGTTCAGGTATATCTAAAGATAAAGTAGGTATGTATGTATTATAACTGTTTATGTTTATCGATATAAAGAAATAAATTTATTCATGTATTGTTTGCGATTTGGACATCTGACACACAACATCATCTAGTCCCAAGCTAAGCAGAGCTTGTGTTATGGGTACTAGACAAGTGATATAAATACATAAACATACTTTTTTTTTTGTAAATACATACATATTATACATAGAAAACACCCAGGCTCCGAAACAAATATTTGTGAATCACACAAATAATATTTGGTCCGACCCGGGAATCGAACCCGAGACCTCTTGATCAGCATTGATCAGCAGCACACGCTAACCACCAGACCAACGAGGCAGTCATAAATCGTTTATTTCACACACATTTGACTCATTTAGTAAATTGCAATTAATTTTCTTAGAAACCATGTTGGTCTATATCTATTACATTACTTACCTCTGTTGTGAAATTGTGCTGGTTATTAACAGTATGTGTCATCTCACGCGTTGCATAAGTGTTTTGGTACGTTTCTATGCAACGTGTGACTACGGCTTTTCAAACTTGAATTATCTGTATCTCTGTAACTGATAATTGTGTCGATTATCTTGTTTCTTCAGAGTTGTTTAATCCAGTGTCCGGAAAATCTTGTTACATACATTTTCAGCGTCATTTTTTATCATAGTTGGGTTATAGTTTTTAATTTTTTCTTCAATTAATTTATTTAAAAGGTATATTTGAAGTTAGATCAGACAAGAATACCATAGAAATATCACAAATATTGAATCACAATGTGGAAAATTAATGACAGTGCATTTACGATTCTATTTCATTATCCTATTTTATGGCAATTAATTTCAATAATCTGAAATATTTTATGTGTGGGTACTTTTGAAGATTAAAGTGTACTAAATCCAAAGATAAATAAATGTAATAAATACTAAGACATTAAATATTGAATAAATATAGGTAAATCACAGGCAAACGCTATTATTAATTATTAGTTTCTGAAATATGCAAGGAACGCTCTTTTCAATGATTTGACACGACACATTTATCTCAAATATTTTTTTCAACACTGTACTGTACTGACTGCCACTGTGACGACTTTCACATATTTCAACATTATTTAACAGCGCCATCTACCGAAGAAACACTGTACAATGCAGTTACGAAGTAACTTCTAATCCTGAATCACGATATAGAAATTATTGCGGCGATTATCATATTAAATGCCATGGCAGGCTAGACACGATCATATGACCTGGTCAGAGGATCATCTCTTTGTGTTGGAGAGACACGATACTCATTTCTCGATCGTAATATAGCCTATAACAAGCGGACGATCAAGCCGCTTCTAACGATATCTTATTTGTCCACTTCTAATAAGTAATTGAGGAGCTATGAGGGTAACATACAATGAACATACATAGATAGTATCAAATATAGCCTATCAAAATCATAACCCTCCTTTGGCTCTGCCGTAGTTGGGAAAAATAATTACTGCGATATGCGAAATAGACGCCATTTGCAAAAACTATTAGCATATTTTCACTTACTTATGTGTAAGCTGTTTTTATTTCAAAAATAATTGTTTTTTTTAAATACATTATTAAAGTTAAAAGTTTATAACTTATTTAGTTTAAAGTACTTATCGTTAGCGTTATGGTTCAAGCTACTACATCTTTAGTAAGCTCGGATTACCTACCGTACTTTATTATGCTTACCTCTCTTGGACGAGAATAATAAATCTTTCAGACCATAATCATTACCTAACCTAAATTGCTGTGTTTCGAAAGCTAAAGTAAATGGTTATTTGCGTGATACCTAACATTACTTTATCTAAACAAAAATAAACAAGGGTAGTATGCCTGAAAATTTATTTATTTCTAATTCTAACATTCTGTAAACTGTTATATTAATATTGTTTGTTTATGTTGCTATGAATATATGTTGTACGAGTTTTTTTTTTAATTGTTGTAATGGAATAGGCGTTTGTCTTCCACCTCACCTGATGGAAAGTGTAGATGAAGACGAAGATGGTACACGCCCATCCAAAAGATACCTGTTCACTCTACTCTTAAAGGCTCCAGAGTTCAACTCATCAGGAAAAATAGATCCAGGCAGGTCGTTGCAAACTCTGGCGACTCTCACCAAAATATATAATATATGTTGAAAAGCACCGTCCTTAGTACAAAAATAAAATTAAGCCTTAAAAACTTGATGATTCAAGTTTATTTCGACTGAAATAGAAACTAATTTTTTTTTCTGTTCGTACTTTTACCAAGAAGAAGAAATTTCTATATTATTGTATATGTTTATATATTATTGTAAATATCTTTTTACACGTCTTTATATAATTTTATTTATATAACGCCTGAATTACTGTTCAGAATTCAGCCCTATATCACTGAACCATGCTGACACAGTGTATAGGAGCTATATTCCGAAAAGATCAGTGGATTATACAACGAGTGCACAACGCTTATATGCGGTACTGTTAGCAAATACCATCTCGTCCACATATAACATGAAATTTATATGAAAAGCACTATTGACTACACTATTGTATTTCATTTTCACTTATGGGAATAGCGTTTGTTGTGCATTGCATTGTTGTTCTTTTGTTCTTTCGGAATTATTGATATGCATATTTGATAAATGCATGTGATAAATTGTATGAGTAGTGATGAGAAGTCAACGTTTCTACTCCATTTTACAAGATTTTAATTAATTTGCAACATATGTAATTATGTTTGTTCGGGTTGAATCTTGCAACTCAATTTTGAAGCAGATTATCTCAACTGATTACGATGAAATTTTGCAGACGTATATATATCACGAGATAATGCAATATTTTGATGACTTGGAGCTGATATGGTAATAAACCAAGAAGGTGGCCATACTCTTTAATAAAACGACGCAAAACTAGCTTGTTTGAAATCGCTTGATTCATCACAACGAGCATCTACTTAATTGACTGCACGGTTGGCCTAGTGGCTTAAGCGGTCACCACACCGCTTCCTACTGCGCCAAGTGTCGTGGGTTCAAATCCCACGTAGGATAACACTTTGTGTGATTCACAATTTGTTGTTCTGAGTCTGGGTGTTATTTGTGTCCGTTTCATGTATGTTTGTAAAGCCCCCAGCGACACAGGAATTTATATTCCTAATGCGGGAGTTGTTTTAAAAAAAAAAAAAAATATCGTACCCAAGGTTTGATGATTGGGCCGGTAAGTGGTCAAGAGAAATCTGGAATGGAACGAGGAAATACCGTTGAGTTTATGTCCAGACGAGTACTTTATCTTTATATGGTATTCAGATTCTGATACTGACGGTACAAGTTTGATATAGGAACTTCACAATAAAATGATACAATCCACTGAGTTTGATCTTGTTCGATTTGTCTTGAATAGTACCTTGATCCTATATGGTAACAGAAAGTGAGCATGGTAACTCTTCAATTAAACTCATGGGGATGAGTGATGGAGGAACTTACGTGCTTTTTTGTAAAACAAAGCATATCCACTGAACCTTGGTTTTATCATTACTTTTTTTTTAAGTAAAAAGGAATGAAAAAACCTAATTCTGAGAACTCCCAATAGTATACAGCGATGTTATTTCGATTTCACGCGTTAATTTAAGAAACACGGAATCCATTTTAAGGCTTTGCGGTATATCCCTACATTTCCCGATGACGTCACTTGACGTCGATGTTACACGTTGTGACACAACTTGATTATCCAATTTGGTGGGCGCGCGGATTGTCCGTCCATAGATATATAACCTGATAACAGAAATATTATCATTACATTTTGTTAATTTTCAGTAACAGGTATGAATTACTAATCGTGCTCTTAACATGACTGTGATGTTATTCTTGAAGCTAATCAGATTGATAATACATAATACAAGCTCTGCTTAGTTTGGGACTAGATGGCGTTGTGTGTAAAATGTGTGAAATATTTATTATTGATTTATTTTATTATTATTTACATGCTTAAAAACAATGATTTTTCGCAACTGTAACTGATTAATTAAGTAGATGAGGTCTCGGGTTCTACAGACGGTCGGACCAAATATTTGTGTGATCCATAAATATTTGTTTCGGAGCCTGGGTGTTTTATATGTATGTATATAGCCAGCCGACCTTAGCGCGAACGCTTAATAAACAGATTAATACATTGAGAGTGTCAATACCAGCTTAGTACCAGTGCTTTAACACTTAAGAGAGAGTTGAAATACAGAGTAAAAAGGAAATATAATTATTATGTCTCCCCTTTTACACGCTTTTACTTTTTCTAATGAAGAATGGAACCATTAAAAAGAAAAAAAGGTCCATTGTGAAACTTTTTTGTTTGTAACGTTTTAATACAGCATCAAATAATTTTAGAATTTTTCTTATAGGAGCAGGCAAAACTTTATCTAAATTAAAAATATTTTTAATTTAGATCATAAGAATAATAAATCCGTGTGGTGACGGATTAAGAATACAAAGAGTCACCACCCATATTCATTCCATGGGTGTCGTAAGAGGCGACTAAAGGAACAAAATAAGCAGCCAACACCACTGCCAAGATGATGAAAAATTTGACAAACCCTTTACCAACCCGTCTGGCCAGCGTGGTATAATAGGCCAAAAC
The DNA here is from genome assembly GCA_932526445.1 of Phragmatobia fuliginosa. NCBI lineage: Eukaryota > Metazoa > Arthropoda > Insecta > Lepidoptera > Erebidae > Phragmatobia > Phragmatobia fuliginosa. Next base: position 2,873,238 of record OW052064.1, on the reverse strand, counting down.
CTCCTTTCAAAGGAGAGGTCTATATCCAGTAGTGGACTGTTAAAAGCTGATGATGATGATGAAGGATTTTAGTGTTTACTAGCTGAGTCCCGCTGTGCTACCCGCGGCTATTATTATAAATTGCGAGTGACACAGCGGAGCAAAGCTAGTCTGCAAAATTAGCTTATGTTACTCCTTATTTCATCAGCTTTCTGCTAGTAAAAGCCCCGTCAAATTCAGTCAAGTTATTCCAGAGATTACCCGGCACAAACAGACAGACCTATAGACAGACAAACAAAATTTTTATTTCTTTTTAATGTACGTACCGTATTTATTTTACTTTGATATTACAAACGGTCACTTCAATTTTATTTATTTGCTTGTATTTGTATGTATAGAACTACAGAAGCCAAGTTGCAAACTTAGGGCCACCGCAGACTAGCTACTTTTAGCATCGGCGATCGGCAACTAGTCGCTTTTTAGAAGCTAAATACGGCGACCGAACGCTCCACACCGCACACTTAAAAACGCCAAACGCGGCGATCGAGTCGCTTTTTAGAAGCGCGACACAGCAGCTGAACGCTACTCTCCGCACTATTTCGGATGCCGGTAGCAGCGACTTGGCATCTGAGCAGTCGCTAAAACGCGCGTTTCCGATACCGCGATCGAACGCAGGAAGTCGCTAAAACGCGATGCAGCATTGATGCAGTCGCCAAATCGCCGATCGCCGATGCTAAAAGTAGCTAGTCTGCGGTGGCCCTTATTCATTTTCTGTTCTATTCTTCATTCCATGTCTCTATTCTGTTGTTTCACTTTCATTGGCTCTAAACCCCGGCGGGGTGACCGGGTAATGTCAAATACATTTATTTTAATTTACTTATTTTTATTTATTTATAAGGTTTAACGATCTCCAACAAAGGCTATACACAACTATAACACAAAATGAAAAACCATTACAGTAATCTCTCGGTGTAATCCCTTAATTAAAGGAGACCACAGCATGCACACATTGGCAACAAGTGATATTATGTTTAACGCCTAATTAATACAGAAAGTTTCGATAGATTACAATCAATTTTAACATGTAAGCAATCTTGTTAACATTGCGAAATTTATAAATATCCTACAAACAGGGAGCGTCGATGAATATCTAATCCACATGAAAATCAGTTTCACAAAGAACGACGATGACTCACTTTACGACGCGGCGACGCTGCAATCACAGTATAATATGCGTACCCGTATGTTCAGTGGCTCAATGCGCCCAACCACTAGGGAGACTGATAGCAGTCTCAGATATGCCAGCAGCCAGGTGCACGGGCTCCTGAAGTTCCATAGGAGTGATCCAAGGACCGAAACCTGCGAAACACCGCACGACATGACACGACGTCGCAGGCACGTGTTCTCTCGCAACCCGCAGTCAAGAATATTAACTTTTTTTTCTAAAGATTCTAAAACCACGTGCCATTATGGATGACTACGGAGCCTTATTCTATGCATGGCCTGACACGCACTTTTCCAATTTTGTATTTGATGGAAGTACTGTAGTATTTTCATATGCATTTAAAATAAAACTGTTCAGTTGATATAACAAGAATTAAGATAGAAGATACTAAAGATATACGTATATATTATAAATATACTTTTAAATTACGTTATGGACAATTTTTTAGTAGTTACAGGGTATTCAGTATCGAATGTCACTTTCTTTTCTATTCGTATTTATTAACCGACTTCAAAAAAAGGAGGAGGTTCTCAATACGTCGGTATCTTTTTTTTATATTTAAAAAAGTATTCTATCAGACAGTCTTACTTTCGTAGTAGAAGATCTGCATAGTTTGATACTATATGGCGTTGTGTAACAAAGGTACGAAAGATGTCAGAAATAACTACAAATATTTAAAATTATATAAATAGATTTTATACTACACCTGATCGGAACAGTAGTCAATATTCCCTGAAAATGAAAAGAGAAAGTTAGTCTTTTCCTTGACCTGAATAAGCGGGAGGAAAAAATGTATGAAAATCCATTTCTAACGTGTTTTAGCGGGAGAGAAAGTTGTATGAATTTTTATTTCTCATGTGTTATCTTATCTATGGCGCGCGCCTGCCCAAGGAGTTTTCATATAATTTAAATATGGAATCTCCGTGCCACTGACATCCTTTTGTGAAGAATAAAAAAAAACAAAAGAAGCGCGAAATATTTATAAATATTATGTCAAATTCTAAGCTAAATTGTGTCTTACATTGGTGTCTTACGTTTTGATTTTATTTTATAATTACTTTAAATGTTCCTCACAGGTGTAGTATAAAGCACTGTGTTGCACTCGGGTGAAAGTCCCATTCCTACCTCGGGAGTATTGTGGCCCTAGGCTGCGCCTTCGGGCCACAAACTGCTCCCTCGCTAGTAATCGGTTCCTTTCCTCCCTCGGTGAACAATGTACTATTATACTACACCTGATCGGAACAGTAGTCAATATTCTCTGAAAATGAAAAGAGAAAGTTAGTCTTTTCCTTGACCTAAATAAGCGGGAGGAAAAAATGTATGAAAATCCATTTCTAACGTGTTTTAGCGGGAGAGAAAGTTGTATGAATTTTCATTTCTCATGTGTTATCTTATCTATGGCGCGCGCCTGTCCAAGGAGTTTTCATATAATTTAAATATGGAATCTCCGTACCACTGACATCCTTTTGTGAAGATTAAAAAAACAAAAGAAGCGCGAAATATTTATAAATATTATGTCAAATTCTAAGCTAAATTGTGTCTTACATGGTGTCTTACGTTTTGATTTTATTTTATAAATACTTTAAATGTTCCTCACAGGTGTAGTATAAAGCACTGTGTAGCACTCGGGTGAAAGTCCCATTCCTACCTCGGGAGTATTGTGGCCCTAGGCTGCGCCTTCGGGCCACAAACTGCTCCCTCGCTAGTAATCGGTTCCTTTCCTCCCTCGGTGAACAATGTACTATTGAATGTTACTGAAATAAGGCGATAAAAATGACTGACATTATTTTTCAATAAGTTGTTGCGTAAAGAGGTGATCCCAAAGGTAAAACTGAATTGGTACCCATTTTAAAAAAGTAAAAGAAGATATGTGTGTGTAAAAGAAGATATGGCTAGAAAGGGAGTTAAGAGTAAAATGAGTGAGTGATGAGAGATAGAGTAAAATCTTTATATATATAATTCTTGTGTGAGTGTGTATGTCACTGAACTTCTCTCAAACGACTGGACCGATTTTGATGAAATTTTTTGTGTGTGTTCAATGGGATCTGGGAATGGTTTAGATTCGCAATTGGACCCGGTAGGTGGCGCAGCGATCAAGTTCTGGAATTTTAAAGTTGGGCGGTACGAAGTTCGCTGGGTCAACTAGTTGAAGTATAAAATTTAAAGCGCTAACCTCAAATAAAATTGGCATAAGAACAGACAGATGATAATGATGTTAGCAATTGGACCTATTTAAATACTTATCAGTTGTCTAGTACCCACAGTAAAAACTTTACTCAGTTTGAGATTAGATAGCGTTGTTTGTATAGAATATTCATATATTTGGCACAATATGCGTTCTAGAGAAGGCAACCGCTCCAACAAACACCCGTAGCCGACATATTAATAAATAATAATATAAATAAATAAATATTTCAGACAAATTACACACAACATCATCTAGTCCCAAGCAGAGCTTGTGCTTTAGATAATAGACAATTGATATAATCACATAGACATATATATTTTTTAAGTAAATACACACATATTATACAAAGAAAACACCTATACTCCGAAACAAACATTTGCAGATCGTACAAACATTTGGTCCGTCAAAATAACCCAAGACCTCTTGATCAACAGCCGTATACGCTAGCCACTAATCCAACAAGGCAATATATTTATATACAACCTTATACATTTATAAATATAAGAATTATAAAATTATAAAATAAACTTAAATTTTTGTACACTTAACTACATACAGATAAATTTAAGCAGGACTGTACCGATACTGCTTTTCAGGACAGTCGATATAAAGGTACAGCCAACGTTTGGGTTCTGCATAAAATGGACGTAACATAACAAACCATGGTGTAGCTGATTTGTTATGGACCTTAAATACGATATGGGTATCAAATATCCATAAATATGTACATTCATTGACGATGTAACACAACTTAACCCATTTTGGATCTTTTCAAATTAAATAAACATGCGGGACTACTGAGTAGGGTATACAAAAAAAGGCAAATAAAAAACTTACAAGGGATTGGATGGAACACGTTTCTCCTAAGGCCTCGGACACGAAGTTAGCGAGAGCGAACAAAACTCAAGCATTTTATAACAACGCATTAAAATAAAGAACTAGGAATTAAAAAAGATGACGAATTAATAACATAATTGTTCTAATCCACCCAGTCAGCTATTAATATTCTACATTTATATTATAATTCACATCATTCATTACAAATCTAGACACGATTTTTCAAACAGATATTTGTAGTCCTTTGATAGATAATTTCAGAATATGAATTATTCTCATCTATCATAGAGTTTATCAGCAAGTGACGTAACTGGCCCTTAACGTAGTAGACACGTTCCAATTCATGACATTCTAAAATTATAATCTTGATTTTCTGTTAAAATTACCACCTTTCCTGAAGGTTGGCAAATACGAATTTAAATAAAGAGTAGAGTAATGAGGTACACATGTAATGAGAATATAGGGTAAAGGAAAATTGGATAAATAGTAGATCGAGGTATAAATATTTATATTTTTTCTTAGAGGTTTCTTCCAAATTTCAAAGAGAGTGAAATGTAGTTGAGCACATTTTAATACACGATGTAATAGTATATGTCGGGGCGTCAGGAGAGGCATCACAGCGGTCTTAGTTGAGGCTATCTATCGTGTGCGGTGCAATGGAAGGAATTTCAAAATGAGTGTACACTTGTGTTGTTCAATGTCGTATCATATAAACATCTTACATATTAACGCAAAATCATGAACGATTAACAAGATTGAAACGAGTTAAGAGCCAATAGGTTAGCACATGTGCACCTCGTGCGGTAGCCGTCATTAGAATGACAGACCGCCATCACTAGTGGCGCGATATCAAATACCCTATTCGGAAATAATAATACGACAGGGGATGGTTCCGGACTCTGGCGGACAAGCGTGAGAAGAGACAGCGGGGAGACGGGGGGGTCTCGCTTGCTCAAGCCTCGGACGGTCCTCTGTTTAAGTGTCAAGCGTGTGGACGCTGTTGTCGCTCCCGTATTGGGCTTTACAGTCACACCAAGAAGTGTCAAAGAGGCGCTGTCTAAATCATCTGTAAAGATGGAAAGGCCTATTATATATTCGGAAATAATCCGCTTTTCTTTTCTTCATGCTAAACTTCATGGAAATTGTTACAGCAGTTTATCCGTGAAAGCGTAACAGATAGATAACTAAATAATAAAAATAAATATTTCGGATATCTAACACACAACGCCATCTAGTAAGTAAGCAGAGCTTGTATTATCGGTACTAGACAACTGATAGAAATACATAAACATACCTTTTTTGTACTTACAAACTTATGATATTAGTATGGATGAATGATAAAAGTTTGGTGTTATTGTGGTCTGTGGTTTCTTATTGTGACAACGAATATTTTATTTATCATTTAGCAAAAATAGAATCTGAAATAGAAACTTTCAAAATTATATCGTTTACGATTGTAGAATGTTAACTTGGCTAGGGACAATCTTATATACAAAATTCTCGTGTCACAATGTTCGTTCCCATACTCCTCCGAAACGGCTTGACCGATCTTCATGAAATTTTACATGCATATTCAGTAGGTCTAAGAATCGGCCAACATCTATTTTTTATACTCCTAGGGCGCAAGCGGAGCCGCGGTCATCAGCTAGTCTTACATATAAAATTCTCGTGTAACAATGTTCGTTCCCATAATTCAATTCAATTCAAAATTTTTTATTCACTTAGGATGCAATACATCTCTTGTGACAGGTCAAGATTCTACATGTACATTTATGCCATGTTCGCAAACAATAGGTAGAGCCGGAGAAAAGAACATGGTAATAAAAACTCGCGGCCACTCCTTTCGCATACTCCTCCGAAACGGCTTGACCGATTTTCATGAAATTTTATATGCATATTCAGTAGGTCTCACAATCGGCTAACATCTATTTTTCATACCTGTTGGACGCGAGCGAGCTATTATTTATTTAACTGAATGCTGTTTGATTAAGTACCCCCCGCAAATAATCACATGAAATAATATAAAAGAGTACAAGACTTACACAATTCACTATAATACAATACTTATTATATTATATTTTGACGTAGGGCCTTTTATGGATTATAATGACTAACTTTTTCAAGACATAAAGGCCCAGCTCGAACCATTACATAACAATAACCTTCCATCAATTGTAAACATCAACGGACCTCTTTGAAAGGATGCCTGAATATTTAATATCAGTTTCAGTATGTTTACGTCGTTTTAACGTAACATTTGATAAATACACGGCGTTCAACGCTGACATTTTTTTCCAGAGAGTAAAGGAGCTCATATGAGAAATATTAAGGTTTAGGGATCGCCACCAGCTGACGCGGGCCACGCGTGACTCACGCTGAAAATGTACTGTATAATCTTCTTTTCGTAGAAAAATGGCATTTATTTACACTAGCTTTTGCCCGCGGCTTCAATCGCGTTTATGTAAGTCATCATTTGACTGCCATGTTGGTCTAGTGGTTAGCGTATGCGGCTGCTGATCAAGAGGTCTCGGGTTCAATTCTCGGGTCAGACCATATATTTGTGTGATCCACAAATATTTGTTTCGGAGTCTGGGTGTTTTTTCTATGTATAATATGTATGTATTTACAAAAAAAAAAGTATGTTTATGTATTTATATCAGTTGTTTAGTACCCATAACACAAGCTCTGCTTACTTTGGGACTAGATGATGTTGTGTGTATGATGTCCAAAATATTTATATTTATTTATTTATCGCAGTAAAAAGTAGTCTACGTCCTTTCCCATGATTCCGTCTATCTCTATACTAAAAATCAGTTAGCGGTTTAGGTGTAAAAACGTACCAGACAGACATACAGAGTTACTTTGGCATTAGATATTATTAGGGATTACAATAACGGAGCGCGAGAAGTGAATTTCATTTGGGAGTGTTTGAGTTAAAATTTCTGACGTAATTTACAGAAACTACACGAACGTAGACTTAATCCCCTTGTTTTTGTTTTTGTATAATACTTACAAAGGTATTAATTTTAATCACTTAGAGTGAGATTGTCCGTGTGGTGACGGATTAAGAATACAAAGTGTCACCATCCCTATTCATTCCATGGGTGTCGTAAGAGGCGACTAAAGGAACAAAATAAGCAGCTAACATCACTGCCAAGAGAAGGAAAACTTGAAACAAACCCTTTACCAATCCGTCTGGCCAGCGTGGTATAGTAGGCCAAAACCTCCTTTCTAAAGAGAGGCCTATGTCCAGCAGTATACTGTTAAAGGCTGTTGATGATGATGATGAGAAGAGTGAGATTGTAGAAATAACAACAAATTAAACTAACGAGTAAGTTTAACCATAATAATATGTTAAAAAAATCTACCTGTACATAGTTTTTAAAATAGGTTAAATTAGCCTTTTAGATTTATATGTTTTTTTACTTTAACTTGTTTTTGAAATATGAGATAGAAAGACATCCACTGAAACGTTTATTCAAATTACTCGGCCAATACACATCCAAAATTTGGCAATAAGTTTTCAACATCTCATTAAATTTTTAATATTTTAATAATTGTATAATTATTGTGTAGTTCCCATGATAAGCTTAAAAATTATCGCTTTAAAATTCAGAAATAGACAAATAAAAAAAACCTTCAAAATTTTTCAATTGAATAACGTTCTTTTTTTTTCAGAACTTGAGTCGAGATGGATAGCAACACGAATTTGTCATTTTCTGTTACATTAAAACACTTTGAAAAGCGTAAAGAAATGTTTGGGATAAACTCTACGTTTTGGTTAAAAAAGATGTCGGCTCTGAGGCCGTTTGTCAAGACAGGCTTGGCCGGTTCTTACAGCAATCTGTTTGTCCAGCTGCCACCTTCCTTCTTTTAACAACAGCTTTGCTTGATATCCCAAAATTTATGTTTCTCACAATTTGTCGCGATGTCTGCTCCTGGCTGCTATGACGATTTATAAGGATATGTTTCTCGTCTTAAACGTTGTTGAATAAACTGCATATAAATCTTGTGAGCTAAATGACTAAATAAAAAATATAACATATTATAAATTTAAGGGGAAACCAAGCATACGTGTTGTTATGTGACTACTCTATGTAAAGTGACTACTGTCTTCTACTCACTAGTCACAAGCTCAATGATTCAATTTTTGATAGTGTTTTTTAATATTTTTATTACATTTAATTAGTGCTAATTACCTATTAGCAATCCACATCAGATCTGAGCCCCAAATTCAAACACGTCCAGCAGCTGTTTGAATGGCATCTTTATCTTCATAGATTAAAATCTAGACACTATGAAATTGTCGGTAGATTGTGTTTATTTGTAGAATAGGGACCCAGGTAGATCAATAATCAGTTTCACCTAACTTTTCACGTATCGTTTTATCTAAACAAAGATATTTTATTGATTTAATATCATAAATACCTTTTGACCGCGGCTGCGTCATTGTCCGTTATTTCGGTTTTCGCGGTATAGTGTAGCCATAAATAGTAATGTCCTTCTCAAGAATCAAAGTAAATATAGAAATGCTAAATTCTATTGGAATTAGTCTAGTCAGTTCAGACAGACAGAATTAGTTATGAATATATAGTAGAAGTAGGAATAGAACAGCACTAGAACTATCGAATACAATTTTCTACACTTCTATATTATTTTTATTTTAAAACTTAATGCAGGTGATTTAGGAATATGATGTGGTAGGTGCAGAATTAGAACATAAATGTATGACAAGGTAGTTAAAAACGTTAGTATTATCCCTATAGTACAAGTAATAAGTAATTTACACAATTTTTCAGCTAAATATTAGCGTTTATAAAAATGGATGAAGATACTAGGCAGATACATAAACATACATATATACACACATATATACACACGCATACATACATAAATATAATTATATATTCCTAGCCTTATTCCCAATATTATTTGGGGTCGGATACTAGTTCAACCGGTTTTACCTGAATATCAGTTTTTCCACTGGCATCGGACCTCCGCAACCCTAAGGGAGAACTGAAATTCGATGGTTGAACTAGTTGTCAGTACATTTGAGGGCACTGACTTCCCAATAACGATTGCCATAGATGTTCATGACAACCGGGACCGACGCCTTTACGAGCTCTCCGAGGCACGGGTGTGAATCACCGCCAAACTTCCAAACTCCGGGCTGCTATTAGGAATTTTCTAAGAAAAACCCAAAATCACCGACCGAATTATATTAATATAATATAATTATATATATTATATAAATACTCAGTCGGGTATTATGGTTGTGACTGTTCTGCCAATTCATTTCAGATTATAGGTTCGATCGGAGTATAAATTAGCTCGCTTTAAACTGTGATGACCACTGTAATTGTCTCTTCGGTCTATAATATTTATGTATGATACAATAAAACACTGAAATCAATCAACTAAAATTACTTAGAAATTAAGCTGTAACAAGCTACGAATAAATGGACATGGAATTAATTATATTTACTATTTCCTATAATGAAGCATTCGCAATATTTTAGTACCCACGTCTCGTACATGTACAGACAGAGATTGGTCCCTCATCAAATCCACGATTATCCTTGTCTGAGGAAAGTTTGACAACTGTGTAGTTACAAGTGCAAGCTTTACGATCTTAATAATCATTAATCTCATTGTTCTGACGAAACTCAAAACGCGTTGTTCAAGGCAAAGCATTGTTTTCGAAAATTATGATCGTTACTTCGGTTATCCTGAGCCGTTAGTGATCTTATGTTCTCGACTTACTTATACGCCTGATATTTTGTGTACAATTAGGTCGACAGCGAACCAACAGAAATGTTGAATCTTTACACATACTTTTATAAATAAACGATGAATCTTATTTCAATATTATCATATTATTATTATTTTATTTTATTTCTCTCCCTTTTTAAAGGGGTATTATACGTGTCATGCGGGCCTTTTTTGTTATTTTTTTCATGTGGGAATCCCCACGGACCGTCACCCGGCCGGGGTTTTCTATGCGGCGGAGCGGTGTGTCGGACTGGAACCGACTAAAAACCACATGTGCCCTCTTTGCGCTTCTCTTTAGGAGGAGGAGCCCAGGGTGTTTTCTCCATCTGGACTCCTCCCAGCGCCTACCCGATCTTGGTTCGGGTTCCGTTTCTCTCATACCCTCTCTTAAGTGACGTCCGGCACACGCAGACGCCGCCCCCTCGCGGATGGCCAACTAATGCCAATGGAGGGGAAAATCCGTCCTGTCCAAAAACGGCTACACTGAAGGCGGCTTGAGGCGAGAGATGTGCGCGCCTCCGCCGCCCGATTCGCCAGCAGCGAATCTGTTCCGAGTGGAGGTCGTTCTACCGTGCCTTCTCCGCCGCCTTCTGCGAGATGACGTCTTCGCAGAAGGTCCGTGTCATGCGGGCCTAAACCAAGCATACTACGTTAGATAGAATAAGTGTTAGGTAGAATAAGAATTTACGTGTATGGTGGCTTTTTGGAGTAAATAGAAAGTATGTGAAGGCATTTAAAGCAATACAAGAATTTGGGTGACAGTTTTAGGTACACCTGTTGATGATAAAACAATTGTTTTTTTTTTTAAAGACAACTCCCGCATTAGGAATATATGTAAATCTTGTGTCGCAGGGAACTTTATAAATATAAATGAAACGGACACATATAACACAAAGACTTAAAACAACAATTTGTGAATCACACAAAGTGTTTTCCTGCCTAGGATTTCAACCCACGACACTTGGCGAAGTAGAAAGTGGCGTGGCGACTACTTAAACCACTAGGCCAACCGTGCAGTCAGTAACTATGTGGACTGTATGAGCTTTCCATTGGGTTTTGAGTTCTATGGTCAGGTCTTGGTATTTGGAAAGTTTTTCTGAAATTGTTGACTGAAGTTTAAGGCTATTGGGGATTGCCATATCTATAATGTAAATAACGTTATCTATTTTATTGTAAACGGTTATGTCTGGACGGATAAATATTCCCTCGGGCATTCCTAGGAAGCAGTTTTTTTATTTATTTACGGTATCGATCTCTATCTAACAGTAGTACTCCAGGTTCCATGGTCCACTTTAGCACTTGAATACTATCAAGTTTTTTTTTTAAATTTTAGCCATCAAAAGTGACTAATCTACCTGACGAAAAACATGAGTAGAATGCAGGAGTAGGGTCACCATTCTTATTGTGAGGGTAGGCAATGCAGCATGGTGACCCATACCATGACGGCCTGGTCACACATTTACCATGAGTAGCTTCATTTTGATGAGAGCCCCAACTCCTGTACGAAAATTCTCGTAATAAGGGTAACAGGGATAAAATATTATGTTGATTTGACGATTTTCATTTTCTATTTTTACTAAATGGTATTTTTTTTTAATGTCGAATTTATTTTTCAAATTAGTTGTAAATATATTTATCCTACAAAATGTATGGTTAGATCAAGGAGTCCCCACCTTCCAATATGTATCAATAACGAAGTCATCAAAAATGAGTACTAAACATAAATTTTTTTCGCTTAGTAAATACATTATTAATTTTAGTACGAGTAAAAACATTAACTTATACATAAATGACATTTATGCCAAGCTTGGAGATAAATTATTTTGTTTACTCGCCGTATGCCATATTTTTACAGTAAGATCATTCACTGTAAAAATAATCCTGCTTTATTTTGTAAAGGAAAAAAGAGACCTGTCAGAATTTAAAAAAATAAATAAAAAAATAACAAAAAGGCTTTCACTCCACTTCTATGAATTGAAAATTCAGCAAAATTTTTAAGAGGAAATGAAAGCATTTAACTTCTACGAATTGAAAATACAGCAATAACAACATCGAATGAGGTTGTTCAAATTATTGAAGAGCATGAATGCAGAGTGTATTCATTAAAAACAAAAGAATGATATCAACAAAGGAAGGTTTAAGTTATATGACAAAGGGTAAACATAAATCAAAAAATGAAAATGAAGAAATTTTAAAACAAAACATCGATATGATATGATATGATGATGGAGATGATTGAACAAAACCACCAACAAAACAAGTATTGTTGCAACAAATTAAAAGAACTGCATTCATCTGCAATATGAATATTATTAGTTTGATGGTCCCCAATTAGTACCTCATTAATACTATTGTTATTTATTGATTGATTATTCGTTATTATATTATTTACCTACTTATATTTTTCACTTTACATAGAAACGTACTATAACACTTTAAAAACGCGTGACTACGGCTTTTCAAACTTGAATATGTGTAAACTTGAGTATTGATAATTGTGTACTTGGACTATGTTGTTTAAACCTTGTTTCATTATTTTCTTTCTATTGTTTTTTTTTTCAATTGTTTTTTTTTTTTGGCTATTATAATATTAATTTATTTGCAAAGTATACTTAAATTAGCAAACCAAACCGATCATAATAAATCGTCTGAACAGAGAAGCATACCATAGAAATATTACAGTTATCGAAGAAATACAGATAAAGTCACGAGCAAATGCTAATAATATATATATTTTTAAATGTATAGGAAACGCCCTTTCTAATGATACCAAACACGGTATATTTATCTCATGTATTGTATGTCTGTCTAAATGTTGTATGTTTGTCTCATTGTATGTCTAAAAGTTTTAACTGCCTCGTTGGTGTAAGGTATGCGACGGCTAATCAAGAGGTCTGGGCAGCAGAGATGGGCAAAATTGCGGGAAAACGTCGAGTAGGCCGTAGCGAGACCGCGAAACTGTTGAACCTCACCAGGGACAAAGTACGGTATTCAAGGCAGATGTCCAACCTCCAGTATTTGGAGAGGAACAAGAAGACGAAGAAGAATGAGTAGTTGAGTAGCTATGAGGAAACAGACGAACATACATACATACAAAGCCTAGCAAAATCATAACCCTCCTCTGGCTTTGCCGTAATCGGGTAAATAATAATAATAATAATAATAATTGTATTTATTGTTTCTCTCACATAGTACAACTTTACATTATGCATTACAAAATAAACTAAAAAAAAAAAGAAATAGGTGCAGATAACAGTGATGTTAGTAGCGTAGAGATTGAAGTTTTAACAGATTAATCTGATGGAGATTTTTTCCTTTATGTAAATATACTAATTCTTGTATCTAGTTCACTAAAAAATAAAGCTATATATATTATAAAAGAGATCTTTTCACTGAATGTTATGTTACAAGTAGGAAAACGAAAAAATGACAATTATTGTCGGACTAGTGACACATACCTGTTTTCTTGTAGGACATTGTTTCATTTGGGCAGAGAACACACGAACCTATTACGTAATATTTTTGTCCTACAGTTAGTAATGAGAAAACATGGTCTTGTGGTATTAACAATTTCTGTGTGTAGGACCAGGAAAACGTACCACGCAATTTGTCAGTCAGTTTAACAGTCAATTAGAATATATATAAATATATAACTAAGTAAAAACAAATAATCAGCTGATTAGTAATCATTTTGGATGATCTCGTTATCGATACATGTTAGAAGGAGGGGACTTTTTGATCAAACCATACATTTGTAGGACAAATATTTTTTCAAATAATTTAGGCAATTTTTATATGATTTAACGAAAAAAACCCAGTTAGTAATACATTTTAGGGAATCATAAAATCAACATAATTTATCCCTGCTACCTGTATTACCTACCACAATCGAATTTTCGCACATGAAATTGTTAGGCGTCTCATCAAAATTAAGCTACTCACGGAAAAATAGCTTGATAGATGATAGATGGACTATAGATCCTGTATTCAATTTATTGTCACTTTGCGTTGTCTAGCAATATTGCGTTATATATGTGAATCGTTTTAGAAATCAAAAATATTCGGGCGATTAGGCCGCCACCGGTACCTACTTTAAAAAAAAACTCTATTCCAAATACAAAGTCCGATTTGACATAAATGTCGATTGTGTGTGTGAATTTATTGTATAAATGATTAGATTGATTGTGTATTTTTTAAATGATGATTGACGACCATGAAAAAATTGATGATTATTATTTCAAATTATGCAAAACGTGAAGATTTACGTTATAAGAAGTGTCAAAAGGGATTTCGCAATTGGAATAGAGTATAGTTTATGCAACCGTTGTATGTAATTATTCTGGTGTACAGCCAACATCACAAATTATATTGGCCTTTAAAGTAATCAAAATGATGTTTAAAACATTACTTCTATTTTATATTGGCAGACAAGGTACTCAAATTGTTGTATGCATTAAAGTGGTCAAAAGATCTTAGCAATTAGTTGTCAATAATAGGTATGTTAGCTGACATAGTGTTTATATTAATGTTATCAAATGGGTTGTTTATTGGTGTGACATGGCACATATAGTGAGACGGTTTCTATTTTTGGAGTCCTAACCACCACATCAAAGATTGAACTAGTTGTCAGTATATTTGAGGGCACTGACTTCCCAATAAAGATTGCCATAGATGTTCATGACAACCGCGACCGACGGCTTTACGTGCTCTCCGAGCACGAAAATCACCGCCAAATTTCCAAACTCCGGGCAGCTATTAGGAATTTCCTAAGAAAATCCCAAAAACACTTTTTGGCCCGACCCGGGATTTGAACCCGAGACTTCTTGTTTAGCAGTCGCATACGCTAACCACTAGACCAACGAGGCAGTCTAATTTCTAGGTCCCTGTACTCGAAGTAAATTAAATGTAATTAATTTATTGTGTTTATTTATCATAAATTTATAAAGAATTTTGAAGTGTATGGAGTTTCAAAATAACAGTTTTTCACCAAATTCTTATGAAAGAATATACGGTACTTAGATAAAAAAATAAAATAAAATTGTTCCAGTTAATATCTGAAACAGTTGAACCGATTGATAAGAGTTTCATTGACAAAAAGCTACTTTTTACCCTAGTTTAGCGCCGTTACCCGTGGTTGCTGGACAGCATCAAACGCGAGTAACTCCATGAGACTCAGTTAGCTAAACGATATAAGTGAAAATAGAAGATATCAATATAAATAGAATGGAAAGAAAAAATAAAACCAAATCAATATAAATTAAAACACAATAAAATGTACACGAGGCAATTAATAAAAACCAATATTGATACCGTTCTTAGTTGAATTGCAATATTTTCTGCCAGTAACATCACAATCTTGCGGTCACGTAAGGTGTAGATTAATAGCTTTGTGTTTCCCGGAAAGAGAAGTGAGCCTTTGGATGTTTGGGGCAGAAACGTGAACAAAACTTAGATAACTTCGATTTTGTATAGATTTACTTATTTCTCAATCAAAAGTCTATAGTGTTATAAATGTGACGAAAAAACTTCGACCTAAGAAACTCAGTGTTCACGTCGAGGGAATATCAATTCGTATCGGCAAACTTTTTTCTTAGAATTTCACGTAAACATAAACATACTTTTTTTGTGAATACAAACACATTATACATAGAAAACACCCAAACTTCGAAACAAATTATTTGTGTTTAATAATATTGAAGTGTACAATTTGTAATTTCAAAAACCCATTTTTTTACGCTTACATTGCAAACGCTGGCTGTACCCTACGAGATAGATCAAAATAATGTACTATAGTATTCTACATCTTAAAAAGGTCTACAAAAATCACAATAACCATATTTTTTTTACGAGAAATATTGGCTAATTTACGAAGGGATTTTAGGCAATACAGTATTAATCCTTATCCAATTAAGTACCTTAAATACTTTGTGTATTTAATATAGATTAATAAGGCCCTTTACAGTATGTTATTTAAATTAATACTTTTAAAGATTTTACAGATTTAAAATGCAGGAACAAAGCGATTGTGGCGGTACCGGCCGGGGCCCGTTAGTTGACGCTGCTGTCGATTTGTCTCTATCAGTTAATAACTAAAGACATGCTTTATTATGAATTAATATTCTAAGGCGGTACGAAGTTCGCCGGGTCAGCTTGTTAATAATATACATGGCTCCGTGGTTACTCACGTTTTACCACAACAACAGCGGTTAGCGCACTGGACTTAGCTAATAAGTGTGTAAGCCTTGACTACCTTGTTGCTCTAGTGGTTAGCGTAGGCGGCTGCTGATCTTTTGGTCTTGGGTTCGATTCCCGGGTCGCTCCAAATATTTGTGTGATCTACAAATATTTGTTTCGGAGTCTGGGTGTTTTCTTAATAATGTATTTATGAAAAAAAGTATGTTTATGTATTAATATCACTTGTTTAGTACCCATTAATACAAGCTCTGCTTAGTTTGGGACTACATGACGTTGTGTGTAAGATGTCCGAAATATTTATTATTATATGTCAAAAAAATAATTTAGTTTAAATGCTTGTGCACTATATTATCATGATTTGAATTCCTACAACATCGGTTAATAACAAAAACTGACGTGAACGATCGCATTTGCTTTCACGCAACTTTATCGAACGAACAACTGTGATACATAGCAGTACTTACATTAACATACACTCTATTTCACATGCCGTATCATTTGTTACTTTCGCTAGTATTAAGCGTATGTTAGTTTACATAATACTCGTAGTAGGTAGCCGGCGGTCATCTAGACGCCACACGAACGGTTGGTAATCCTGCAGTGCATCCATCATTCAGTAATCCCGGCTCTAGCCACCACCGCTCAAAACGGCTATAAAGGGGCTTTCAGCGATTATGTGTGTAAACGCTTCTTATTCGCTTCCAATGTCCGTTTAAAGTGATAATTAAAAAATGTTAGCGCTCTGATTCGGGATATGGCTACTTTATTATAGCATCATTCACGTCGTTGAAAAAAGAAAAAATACTAGAATTTAATGATTGTTTATTTTTCATATTTTATGGTTCAAGTTGTAAAGTTATGTGTCAAGATCATCGAATTACCTTGTATCGATAACTTATGGGGCTAAAGTACCCTAGCTCAAATGCCTGCCTGGTCCTGGACCCCCTATTACACAGCAACTATCTGACTCGCACCAGTTCAACACGACGCAGTTCGGCTGCCTCAAATGAAAAGCCCAGTTCAAAACAAAGCATTTGCTTACATTAGGTTTTGTAATAAGTTAAGGCAGAGACCAAATTGGGTTTGTTCATTTTCATAGTTAGTAAGGGGTACAAAACATGCTAAATACAAAATAAAATTGAAAGAAAAGTAATGAAGTTCCGATGCGTACATATAATTTTATCGTTTTAGGTAAAAAAAACATTATGTATTTTTTTGTTTATTTAATAAAAATCACCGGCTTTCATAAACACATCGTTTTTGAATATATTTATGGCTTTTTAGGGTTCCGTAGTTCATGACTCAGAACCCTTATGGTTTCGTCAAGTCCGTCCGTCCGTATTCAATCCACACGGTTAGTGCTACAAAGATGAAACTTTGCATGAATATGTGCTTTTGTTATGGCGACAAAGTGCTACAATAATAATAATAAATAATAATATATGTATCATTTCTGGTTGTTCTCGTCTTGCTAACGGTGAACATTTGCACAGACACAACCAAGTAGTCAGGATCGTTTATCAACAACTTGCCTTTAAATACAAACTTGTGAATTTGAAGGTGCCATACTACAGGTATAAGCCCGACCCAGTTCTCGAGAATGGTCGTGCTACATTTTATTAGGATCGATCTATCATCACAGACAGGACTATTGTTGCCAATAAGCCTGATATTGTATTGATAGATCGATTAGAGCGCCGCGCAATGATTGTCGATATCGCTGTTCCTCATGACTAAAATAAAAGTTAAAAAAGAAAACAAATAAAATATTTGGATTTATCTCACGAGATTGACCATAAGGGTCTCACGTTAGATGGCTGGATCAAGGGTCTGATGCAGAAGGCAGTCCTCCTTAACACAGCACGTATAGTGTGGAGGTTTCTGTCTCTGGAGCCCTAACCACCGGTTTTTTGGTCCCTGTACCCGAAGTCGGTAGTCTACTATTTTATATACCTATTTTTAAATTTTATTTTTTTATATCTATATTTAAAAATGTTATTTATATATAAATATTATCAAATAAAGAGAATAATAATAATTTTTGGGATACCTCTCCTACACTTAAAGTGGGGATGTTTTTTTTTTATCGCGTCTACCCATCGTGAGGGGTATTATTAGATAGTTTTTTTAAAATATTAATACGAATTTATGGTTTAGGCATCCGTTTGCGAGTTATCTAAGTTAAAAAGGCAATTTCTATTGAAACAGGGCGTCTCCACCTCTAAAAGCTAAACGGCTAACTCAAAAAATCTGAATAGAACCGTGATGGTAATCAATGTAATGAACTTTAAAGGAAAACTATAACGGCTGAGGTAAGTTTGTTACTTGAGGAGTTATAGAGGACTAACACCGTGTGGTGACGGATTAAGAATATAAAGTGTCACCACCCCTATTCATTCCATGGGTGTCGTAAGAGGCGACTAAAGGAACAAAATAAGCAGCTAACGTCACTGCCAAGAGAAGGAAAACTTGAAACAAAACCTTTACAAACCCGTCTGGCCAGCGGGGTATAGTAGGCCAAAACCTCCTTTCAAAGGAGAGGCCTATGTAGAGCAGTGGACTGTTAGAGGCTGTTGAGGATGATGGTGAACTTGTAAAATACGCTTACTTGGAAAACTTCGTACAAAAGTAAGAAATAATAAGTAAACATAACAAAAATCAATGATTGTGATTTTAAATTCACGTAACACTATGGATGACCTTATTCTATGCGTGGCCTGACACGCACTTGGTCAAGTTTTAATATATTAGTTCTGGTATACTTACATCTTGTAAACTTCGCGCACTTGGCCAATTTTTAGGGTTCCGTAGCCAAATAGCAAAAAAACGGAACCCTTATAGATTCGTCATGTCTGTCTGTTTGTCCGTCCGTATGTCACAGCCACTTTTTACCGAAACTATAAGACCTATGCTTTTGAAACTTGGTAAGTAGATGTATTCTGTGAACCGCATTAAGATTTTCAAAAATAAATAGAAAAAAAACAATTACTTTTGGGGGACCCCATACTTAGAACTGAAACTCTAAAAAATTTTTTCATCAATCGTGTGGGGTATTATTCAATCAATACACTAATATTAAAACATCGATCAAAGTTACAACTAACTACAATAACTTTTATATATGAGGTTATTTGCTGTTACGGAACCCTTCATGGGCGAGTCCGACTCGCACTTGGCCGCTTTTTTTAGGTAAACGTAGATAGATACAGACTGATTTACTGACAGATTTACTCATTGATGATCATCAGAACCTCTAGCATACTTTTAAAATTTCTAGAAGATAATAATATAAATTTTTTATATCGTGTAATGTATAGTTTCAATTAAAGTAATGACATTTAATGTATTTCAAAGTTGAATTCGAAATAAATGTAGATAATTCTATCAAGAACCATTTAAAATTGAAGAACATGACATGTAGTTGTACAAACCTAAAATAATCTAATTTCAAGAAATAACAGAAAAATTTCACTTTTACGATTCTAAACCATAATTATTAACAAATTAATCTGGGCATGGGCGTTAGTCAAATCCTTAAAAGGTTACTATTATTTTTAAGTTCTTTTTAAAAAAATAGCGTTAGAATATTCAATTATGTGTCGAAGTTTCAACAAGCTTCTATTTGGTTTCTAAAAAGTTGTACTTTAATTGTAGAGGACTGGTGCAAAGAGCATAAACTCACAGTCAACCCCACAAAAACAGAATTAGTCCTCTTTACCAAAAAAAGGAAGCTGGCAAAATTGCAACTGCCACGATTTTACGGATCTACCCTAAACCTGACATCAGAGACCAAATACTTGGGCGTCTATTTGGACAAACAACTGAATTGGGCGAAACATACTGAATATATTACCACAAAAGCCAGTATATCACTGTGGCAATGCAAGCAACTGCTTGGCAGAAATTGGGGCATCAGTCCCAAGGCCACTTACTGGCTATACACCACAGTTATTCGACCAACTATAACATATGGCTCCCTAGTCTGGTGGCCCAGGACAGACTTGGTTACTTGCCAAAAAACCCTAGAAAAACTACAGCGATACGCCTGCGTGGCTATCACTAGTAGCATGAGAACCACACCAACAGCCGCACTGCAAACTATGCTGGGGCTGCCACCCTTACACTTAGTTGTTAAAGAGGAGGCAGCACTAGCAGCGTTTAGACTCCATAATGCCGGCACACTGGGAAATGACTCCAGAATCAAACACACACGCATAAGAGAACGAGCGATCACACATCAACCAATGTTGACATCACCCAACGATAGGATGCTGAAGAAATTTAATTTTCAGAAGCACTATAATATACATCTAGAAGAAGAACCACACGACAAATCAAATACAAATGAACTCAGAATATACACCGATGGCTCCAAAACCAACTCAGGAACCGGAGCAGGTGTATTCTCAGACGAACTCAACATCAGGGTATCGAGGCCGCTAGGCAGATTCAACACTGTATTCCAAGCGGAATGCGTGGGTATTATCCTGGCGGCCCACGCTATAGAGACAAGGAAAATTACGGACTCACACATCCGTATAGTCTCTGATAGTGCATCGGTACTTAAATCCCTCAATAAAACCCATGTCACTTCGAAACTCATAATGGATTGTCACAACGCGTTAGAACGCGTTGCAACCTCCGGCAGGAATTCAGTGACAATACAATGGATAAAAGGACACAGCGGATCCCTAGGTAACGATGCGGCTGATGAGCTGGCTAGGAGGGGATCGGGCGCGGCGGTTTTCGGACCCGAATCCATCGTGTCCGTCCCATTCGGCCAGCTCCGTGGCTGGCTGCAAGAATTTACCCGCACACAAGTACAACACCACTGGCTATCTGTCCCAGGCTGCAGACAATCAAAGGAAGCCATGCCACTTCCTAATGATAAACTAACCAAACGCTTACTGCGTTTGGACAGGGACAGTCTGCGGCTGGTGGCAGGAACTATCACCGGACACTGCTCACTAAACAAACACTTTCACTCCATAGGCATAACTGACAGTCCCCTATGCAGGGCATGCTTAGGGGCAGAGGAAACGGTGTCACATGTACTCATTGAGTGCACAGGTGTCACCGAAACACGCAAAAACACCCTTGGATCTCCCAAATCTGTTGCAGAATGTCTGAACAGGCTTGGAGACCTTATCCGCTTCTGGAGGGAGGTGGGCTGGCTGGAGTGATGGCCGCCCTCACGTACAATGGTCCACTTAAAGGACTAAGTGCGGAAACCACCCACATAACATAGAACATAGGTACGCCTAGGACGCGAGCGGAGCCGCGGGCATCAGCTAGTCTTACATATAAAATGCTCGTGTCACAATGTTCGTTCCCATACTCCTCCGAAACGGATTGACCGATCTTCATGAAATTTTATATGCATATTCAGTATGTCTCAGAATCGGCCAACATCTATTTTTCATATCTCTTGGACGCGAGCGAGCTAGTATCTACATATTTCTCTTAAAATGCATTAAATATTATAATATGTCATAATAAATCATAATATCATTCAACTTTTGGTATCAAAACATTTAAAAAAAATCATAGCTTTGTGCTACCGTACTTGTAATTTTAATATTTATTTAACTGAATGCTGTTTGATTAACTACCCCCCCCCCCCCCCCCCCCGCAAATAATCACATGATATAATATAAAAGAGTACAAGACTTACACAATTCACTATAATACAATACTTATTATATTATATTTGACGTAGGGCCTTTTATGGATTATAATGACTAACTTTTTCAAGACATAAAGGCCCAGCTCGAACCATTACATAACAATAACCTTCTATCAATTGTAAACATCAACGGACCTCTTTGAAAGGATGCCTGAATATTTAATATCAGTTTCAGTATGTTTACGTCGTTTAAACGGAACATTTGATAAATACACGGCGTTCAACGCTGACATTTTTTTCAAGAGAGTAAAGGAGCTCATATGAGAAATATTAAGGTTTAGCGATCGCCACCAGCTGACGCGGGCCACGCGTGACTCAGACTGAAAATGTACTGTGTAATTTTCTTTTCGTAGAAAAATGTCATTTATTTGTACACTAGGTTTTGCCCGCGGCTTCACCAGCGTGTATGTAAGTCATCATTTGACTGCCTTGTTGGTCTAGTGGTTAGCGTATGCGGCTGCTGATCAAGAGGTCTCGGGTTCGATTCCCGGGTCAGACCATATATTTGTGTGATCCACAAATATTTGTTTCGGAGTCTGGGTGTTTTTTCTATGTATAATATGTATGTATTTACAAAAAAAAAAGTATGTTTATGTATTTATATCAGTTGTTTAGTACCCATAACACAAGCTCTGCTTGCTTTGGGACTTGATGATGTTGTGTGTATGATGTCCAAAATATTTATATTTATTTATTTATCGCAGTAAAAAGTAGTCTACGTCCTTTCCTATGATTCCATCTATCTCCATGTCAAAAATCAGTACAGTGGTTTAGGCGTAAAAACGTACCAGACAGACATACAGAGTTACTTTGGCATTAGACATTATTAGGGATTACAATAACGGAGCCCGAGAAGTGAATTTCATTTGGGAGTGTTTGAGTTAAAATTTCTGACGTAATTTTCAGAAACTACACGAACGTAGACTTAATCCCCTTGTTTTTGTTTTTGTATAATACTTACAAAGGTATTAATTTTAATCACTTAGAGTGAGATTGTCCGTGTGGTGGCGGATTAAGAATACAAAGTGTCACCACCCCTATTCATTCCATGGGTGTCGTAAGAGGCGACTAAAGGGACAAAATAAGCAACTAACATCACTGCCAAGAGAAGGAAAACTTGAAACAAACCCTTTACCAATCCGTCTGGCCAGCGTGGTATAGTAGGCCAAAACCTCCTTTCTAAGGAGAGGCCTATGTCCAGCAGTATACTGTTAAAGGCTGTTGATGATGATGATGAGAAGAGTGAGATTGTAGAAATAACAACAAATTAAACTAATGAGTAAGTTTAACCTTATTAACATGTTAAAAAATCTACCTATACATAGTTTTTAAAATAGGTTAAATTAGCCTTTTAGATTTATATGTTTTTTTACTTTAACATGTACAAGCAATATGAGATAAAGAAAGACATCAACTGAAACGTTTATTCAAATTATTTGGCCAATACAAAGCCAAAATTTGGCAACAAGTTTTTAAGATCTCATTTACTGTTATGTTTTATCTTATAAGAATTGTATATTTATTGTGTAGTTCCCATGATTAGCTTAAAAATTATCGATTTAAATTTCAGAAACAGACAATTAAAAAACCTTTTTTTCAATTGAATAACGTTCTTTTTTTTTCAGAACTTGAGTCGAGATGGATAGCAACACGAATTTGTCATTTTGTGTTACATTAAAACACTTGAAAAGCGTAAAGAAATGTTTGGGATAAACTCTACGTTTTGGTTAAAAAAGATGTCGGCTCTGAGGCCGTTTGTCAAGACAGGCTTGGCCGGTTCTTACAGCAATCTGTTTGTCCAGCTGCCACCTTCCTTCTTTTAACAACAGCTTTGCTTGATATCCCAAAATTTATGTTTCTCACAATTTGTCGCGATGTCTGCTCCTGGCTGCTATGACGATTTATAAGTATATGTTCCTCGTCTTAAACGTTGTTGAATAAACTGCATATAAATCTTGTGAGCTAAATGACTAAATAAAAAATAAACCGTGATCACTATTTCTACATATTATAATACATTATTCATTTATCATGTCTCATAATGTAAAGTGACTACTGTCTTCAACTCAGGAGTCCCAAGCGCAATGATTCTATTTTTTATGTTGTTTTATTAATATTTTTATAACATTTATTTAGTGATAATTACCTATTGGTGTCAAATCGCCGACAATAACTTAGCAATCCACATCAGATCTGAGCCCCAAATTCAAACGAGTTCAGCAGCTATTTGAATGGCATCTTTATTTTCATAGACAAAAATCTAGACACTATGAAATCGTCGGAAGATTAACTTTATTTGTGGAATAGGGACCCAGGTAGATCAATAATCAGTTTCACCTAACTTTTCACGTATCGTTTTATCTAAACAAAGATATTTTATTGATTTAATATCATAAATACCTTTTGACCGCGGCTGCGTCATTGTCCGTTATTTCGGTTTTCGCGGTATAGTGTAGCCATAAATAGTAATGTCCTTCTGAAGAATCAAAGTAAATATAGAAATGCTAAATTCTATTGGAATTAGTCTAGGCAGTTCAGACAGACAGAATTAGTTATGAATATATAGTAGAAGTAGGAATAGAACAGCACTAGAACTATGGAATACAATTTTCTACACTTCTATATTATTTTTATTTTAAAACTTAATGCAGGTGGCGTAGGAATATGATGTGGTAGGTGCAGAATTAGAACATAAATGTATGACAAGGTAGTTAAAAACGTTAGTATTATCCTTATAGTATAAGTAATAAGTAATTTACACAATTTTTCAGCTAAATATTAGCGTTTATAAAAATGGATGAAGATACTAGGCAGATACATAAACATACATATATACACACATATATACACACGCATACATACATAAATATAATTATATATTCCTAGCCGTATTCCCAATATTATTTGGGGTCGGCTACTAGTTCAACCGGTTTTACCTGAATATCAGTTTTTCCACTGGCATCGGACCTCTGCAACCCTAAGGGAGAACTGAAATTCGATGGTTGAACTAGTTGTCAGTAAATTTGAGGGCACTGACTTCCCAATAACGATTGCCATAGATGTTCATGACAACCAGGACCGACGGCTTTACGTGCTCTCCGAGGCACGGGCGTGAATCACCGCCACACTTCCAAACTCCGGGCTGCTATTAGGAATTTTCTAAGAAAAACCCAAAATCACCGACAGAATTATATAACATAATTATATACATAATACATAATACATATACATACATAATACATACACATACATACATAATACATAATACATAATTTCTGGTGTACAATAAAGAGATATATTATTATTATTCTCTTTATTCAGTCAATAAACATATTAATTACATTTTTAAATATATAAATATAAAAAATACATTTAAAAATAAAAAAAATAGTAGACCACCGACTTCGAGTACAGGGACCAAGAAACCGGTGGTTAGGGCTCCAAAGACAGGAACCTCCTCACTATACGTGCCGTGTCAAGGAGGACCGCCTTCTGCATCAGACCCTTAATCCAGCCGTCCAACGTGAGCCTCTTAAGGTGTTGGTCGAGACTCTTGGCTATCAAACCATGAACAGAAACGACTATCGGAACAATGATCGCCGAATCGACATTCCACATATCGACAATCTCGTGAGATAAATCCAAATATTTTATTTGTTTTTCTTTTTTAACCTTCACGAGATTCTCGTCATGAGGACCAGCGATATCGATAATCATTGCGCGGCGCTGTGATCGATCTATCATCACAATGTCAGGCTTATTGGCGACAATAGTCCTGTCTGTGATAATAGATCGATCCCAATATAATGTAGCACGACCATTCTCGAGAACTGGGTCGGGCACATACCTGTAGTATGGCACCTCCAAATTTACAAGTTTGTATTTAAGGGCAAGTTGCTGATGTACAATCCTGGCTACTTGGTTGTGTCTGTGCAAATATTCACCGTTAGCAAGACGAGAACAACCAGAAATAATATGCCTGATAGATTCCCCGGGTCGGTGACATGCCCGACATATGTCAACGGTACCGTCCTTCAGTATATATTTCCGATAGTTATTCGTCATGATAACTTCGTCCATAATTGCACAAACAAAACCTTCGGTTTCTCCAAAGAGATCACCGTACCGCAGCCAGGAAGTCGATGCTTTAAAGTCTATATCGGGCCCGTTCAAAGCCCGATAAAACCGACCATGAAGCTCTTTGCCCTTCCATACCTCCTTGCGATCATCAGTACTAAGTACTACAGGTTTGCGCCAATTCTCTTTAGCCAGAGCGAGTGGAGTGAATCCGTTATCCACCGTAACTACATTGCGATGCACCCCCATGTCGGTATTAAGAAAATATTCTCTGAGATTGTATATCTCGCGATTATGTAGGGTCTTGATATTTAAAAATCCACGACCCCCAAACTTTCGCGGGATGTACAATCTCATAACCGATGAACGTGGGTGGTGCATTCGGAATGCAGTCAGTAAGGTACGAACTCTCCTGTCAAGGGCATCTAATTCGGTCTGAGTCCATCTAAGTATACCAAAGGAATACATCAGAACCGGCATGACCCAACCGTTGTAGGCTCGCACCTTGTTACCCCCTGACAAAAGACTTTTAAGGACTTTTTTCAGGCGGCCGAAGAAGCGTTCCCGCACCGTTTGCTTCACATCAGATTCTGGTATTCCCAAGGATTGTGAAAAGCCTAGATATTTGTAGGTTTCGGTGGCAGAGAGAGACCTAAGTTTTGTTGAATCTGAAAGTTCTAATCCTTCAGATTCCACAATAACACCTTTCTTTACATACATGACTGCACACTTGTCCAAACCAAATTCCATTTTGATAGAATTACTAAAGTTTTTAGTAACCTTTAGTAACTCAATCAATTGTAATTTTGATAGAGCCAGTAGTTTCAAATCATCCATATAAAGAAGATGAGATATAACCCGGTTACCTCTCTGCAACCTATAGCCTAACCCTGAACCCTCTAAGAGAGTGCTAAGAGGGTTCAAGGCCAAACAAAACCACAAGGGACTCAGACTGTCACCTTGAAAGATACCCCTCTCGATCTTTACAAATACGTCGCTTACCGCAGTTTGGCGGCATCCAGGATAGCGAAGGACTGTCCTCCATTGCCCCATACATGACTTCAAGAAGGTGCACAGAGTTGTATCAATTTTATACAGCTCCAGCACCCTCAAAAGCCATGAATGGGGAACCGAGTCGTAAGCCTTCTTATAATCTATCCAACATGTCGCCAAATCCTTACGATTACGACGTACTTGTTGGCTAATGGTCATATCAACGATAAGGAGCTCTTTAGTGCCACGGGTCCCACTTCTACATCCATTCTGAGAAACGGAAAGTATCGAATTATTATTTACATGTGTAGTAATTTTGAGTCTCAAAATAGATGTAAGAAGTTTATACAAAGTTGGTAAACATGTAATTGGCCTAAAGTTTTTGGGATCCATGGCACTACCAGATTTATGGAGTAAATGGGTTATACCAGTTGTTAAAAATTGTGGTAATGAACCAGAATCCAATGCTGCCTGGAATTGAGATGCCAAACACCCATGCGAGCTTCGGAACCACTTAAGCCAAAAGTTGTGCAGACCGTCCGGACCAGGTGATTTCCAATTTGGCAATGAACGGACTGCACAACTTACATCATCTTTGTCAATGATGATTGGTTCCATAGTTGTTACAGACTCACATGAGTGTCTGACATCTCGCATCCAGTCACCTTCTGTATGGGTGACAGGCACCGACCAGATGTCACGCCAAAATTCATTTGTGGCATTTTCATCTGGCAAATACCCATCGCGCTCACATGGATCCGGTTCTTCCCATTTCCGCTACACCCATTTCTCGTTTCTTTGGAACATGCGATTCTGATAATACCGATTCCCACGTTTTTTGTACCGTCTTATCCTATTTGCCCATGCATAAACTTTTTGCTTCAAGAAGTCTATGCGCTCTGTGACACTAGACAAGTACTGTTGAGGACTGATGGTAGTCCCCAAGAATGCCTGTTTCACAAAGCGCATGACTCTCGGCCGCGTATTACCTGCCTGGAAAGCAGTTAGTTTACCGATGAGTGTCCTAGTCTCAGTAATACGACGTTCTATTCTATACTGCCAAGCTGGCAAAGTATTTTTGGGTCGAGTAGCAATTCTGTCTTCAGCAAACTTAATACCAGCTACTCGACAAACTGCAATAGCCGCACAGTAAAGAATAGAATGTGTATCACTAAGATCCTCGCTATTATCAAAATAATCTGACAATAACGAATTCAGGGCACTCACCAGTGCTAAATTTCGTTTATGAATGGGCAAACGGGGTAACCGGGGTCTGTTATGATAATCAACATACCGGTATTTCTGAACCGCATCCTCCAAAGCGCTCCTTATTCTATCATTATATTGGGTACTTACGGATATAACTTCACTCTCCTCTTGTTCATCAACATTATTATTCTGTGGTAGAATTGGTGTACTATTCGCTCCCAAATCCACAGCATGTGACGAAGAAGGGATAGCCAAGGTATTCCGCACGTCCGAGCGTATCCTCTCAAGTACGGCCTCATCTAGCAGATGGCATCGCTGTATAGCCCGCACTTGATCCGACAATCGTTGTGCTGATACGTTGACGGCTGGTTCAAGCTCCTGAAACAGAGAGACTAGTCGAACACGGTACGCAGTAAGGTTTGTTCCCAGCTCTGTAGCCCGAAAATATGCCCGCATGACGTTCTCATTTATTGTATGTGACCATTTCATGCGGCGCACACCACCACCGGTAGCGGACACCCTTTTCGAGGTCAGTGGTCCTCGGGATCCCAAGCTGTCTGGTGGCCGGGTCCTCTCCTGCCGACGTACAGGTGTTGGCGACGTCGGCGGAGAGAAAAACTCGTCGCTCGAAGTAGAGCTCGACGCCTGTGCACTATTCGGAACTTCTGTAATTTCTTCCATTGGCGGCACGGCGGAGCGGAGCGACGAGTCCGGGGATGACTTTTGTGCTCTGCTTCTAGCTCTTGTGATCATCTTGAGAATTTCTCGTTATATCGATATTTATAATATTGGTTTTGACATGACGTTTTAAACGTCATGTCTTTTAAAACGGATATTTTTAAGTTTATTTCATTGCGATTCATTTTATTTCTTTTATTTAATTATTTTTGTAACATTGAGTCTTCTAAAATATATAAATTTGGTTTTTAATATAGTTCTTATTGGTAAAAATAATTTATTTTAAAAATATGTAGGAGAAATTCTGATGTCTTTGAGTGTTGCTAGGTTGTTATTATTTAATTATTATTATTATTATTATTATTATGTTTTGTTACCTTTTTTGGTCTCCCTTTTATTTTTAAGGGGATGTAGAGTCTAACACACGGGCCTTAGCCAAGTGTGCCAGAGAAATGTGATGTGAGATTAGGTTGAAGATGATGCGAGAAATTTTCGTGTGAGACGGCATGTATTCAGAAGAACTGCTTTTTGAATTAATGATAGGGTGTATTTCGGCATTTGCAGTGTATTCAGACTATCGTGGAGAGTCTTTGGAACTACACCGGTTGTAGAGATGATAATGGGTACGATTTGGACTCTATCTACCTGCCATTGTCTTTTTATTTCACTAGCTAAGTCTATATATTTCGAAATTTTTTCTGTGTGTGTTGTAAGAAGATTGTGTGTATTACATACTGCTATGTCTATGATAGAAACTGTCTTGTTAACTTTATCCAGGATTGTTATGTCAGGTCTATTGTACTGTATGGTTTTGTCTGTAATTATTGTTCTATCCCAATATATTTTATATGCATTATTTTCAAGGACTGTACTGGGTTTATATTTGTAATAAGCAGTTTTATTGGGAATAAATGAATATTTGTGAGCGAGATTCTGATGGATAATTGCTGCAACTTGGTCATGCCTGTGTTTGTAATCGGTCTGTACTATAGATTTACAAGATCCAGTAATATGTTGAATAGTTTCAGAACTACTATGGCATCGTCTACATAAGTCGGTAAGGAGATTAGGGAGACGAATTATGTGTTTTTGGTAGTTAAGAGTATCTATAACCTGATCCTGGATAGCAATCACAAAAGCCTCGGTTTCGGCGAAGAGTTCTCCCCGAAGCAGCCATTCGTTCGACGCTTTTCTGTCGACATGTGCTTGGCTGAGATCGGCGAGGTGTCTGCCATGTAAAGACTTTTGTGCCCACAAGTCTATTTTCTGTTGCCTACTTAATAATTTAGGGTGAATGTTTCTGTCATATAAGTTCAGCGGAGTTAGCTTTCTGTCTATATTGGTTAGGAATTTATGAAGTTGGGATTGTTCAGCTTTGGCATAGAAATAATTACGTAGTTTATCTATAAGTGTATTGTGTAAATTTTGTATGTCGATGAGGCCTCTGCCTCCATCTTGGCGGGGTAATGTAAGGCGTTGTGTACATGATCTGGGGTGGTGTTTCCTATTAGTTGTCATATGTGTGTTGATTGTGCGTTGTAATTTTAAGAGATCGCTTTGAGACCAGTTTATAATTCCAAAGGAATAGATAAGGACCGGTATTGCATATGTGTTAATGGCTTTGACGCTATTACGTGAGTTTAGTTGGGTTTTCAAGATTTGATTTAGTCTGACTTTGAATTTCTTTGTTAAATCTAATTTTGTGTGTTTTTGTTTAATCTGTCTGGACTGATGGAAACCTAAATATTTATATGTTGTATGCTCGTCAATCGGCTCTATTTGTTCACCTGTATTAAGAGTGTACGAGTTGTATTCTGTCTTGCCATGGTTGATAGAGTGAGTTTTACACTTATCAACCCCGAATTGCATTTGGATATCTGTTGAAAATGACTGAATAATGTCAGCTAGTTTATTAAGCTCGGTGTTATTACTTGAATAAATTTTAATATCGTCCATGTAAAGTAGGTGTGAGAGTGTGTGGAATGAGTTATTGCATCTTAATTTAAAACCTATATTTGTGTGATTTAGTAGTTCAGATAAGGGGTTGAGTGCCATACAAAACCAAAGTGGGCTAAGTGCGTCGCCTTGAAATATGCCTCTTTCTATTTTTATTAGTTGAGTATCTAATGAAGTGCTATGCATTAATTTTAATTTTGTTTTCCAATGTGACATTGCTGCTCCTAGAAATGATATGAGACTGGGGTGAATTTTGTAATGTTTCAATACATATATTAACCAACTATGGGGGACAGAATCAAATGCTTTTTTGTAATCTATGTACATCATATGGATATTCCTATTTCTAGTTTGGGCTTGCCTCATTACTATTGAGTCTATGGTTAATTGTTCTTTACAGCCCTGGCTATTTTTTTTACAACCTTTTTGTTGTTCTGCTAGGACGTTATGTTTAATAAGGTGACCGTAAATCGTTTCGCTAATGCACCCTGTAATGATTTTATATATAGTTTGTAAGCATGTGATAGGTCTGTAATTTGCAGGATTTTTGGGGTTTGAACCTTTTGGTAGCATGTATGTGATTCCTTGTGTAATGAATGTTGGCATAGTGTGTGGTGATTGTATGAATTTGCAAATATGACTGTGGATGAGTGGATGTGTGCAGGTAAATTTTTTATACCAGTAGTTTTGTATATTGTCGGTGCCTGGTGCCTTCCAGTTATGTGTTCGATTAATAATCTGACTAAAAGTGTCAATCGGGATATTTTCAAATTCCATTTCGTTAATGTTTGATGTGTCTGCTATTTTTTGTAACCAGTCAGCATGTGTGTTATGTTGTACTGGGTTTCCCCAAATACCTGCCCAAAATTGATGAAGTTTTTGTTTTGAGGGTAATTCTGTGGGTTTTGATGTTATTTGGTTATTGTGTCCTAGGGTTCTATAAAACTGTTTTTCGTTATTAACAAAGGTTGCATTTTGTTGTTTGCGTTTGGTACAACATAAGTATCTTTTAAGTCTGTTTGAGGTCGCGCTTAGTTTTTGTTTCAGTGTATCAAGAAAATGTTGTGGATCAGTATTAGGTTCTTCGTGTTGAGAATGAGTTTTGTATTTGTTTTTTATTTCTTCTACAGTTTTTAATATTTTCTGA
Organism: Phragmatobia fuliginosa; assembly: GCA_932526445.1. Lineage (NCBI taxonomy): Eukaryota > Metazoa > Arthropoda > Insecta > Lepidoptera > Erebidae > Phragmatobia > Phragmatobia fuliginosa. The sequence goes on along the minus strand of OW052064.1, from coordinate 2,841,296 downwards.
TTTCTATTTCCTAACATGTATTGTGTTAATCTTCCTATTTGTAATCGATATATTTTGATTCTACTTTCGATTCTCCTTTGCCACGCAGGTTTTCTATGCTGTTTATTAGTAGCCGTATTATCACCAGTATTGAATCTGGTGCCATTACAAATAGCAGCCGTATAGGCTGCTGAATAAATTATTGTGTGTAGTGTACTAAAGTCTAATTCGGGATTTAAGTGTTTTGGTATAATATTACAATTTAAATGTTGAGTAATTTCAGCAAACTTGCGTGATGTTTTTTGTTTGGGTATATAAGGTCTTGCTTCTGGATCAATTATACTGAATCGCGAAAGAGCATTACTAAATTCTAATTCTATCCGGTTATTATCCACATTGTTACTGATATTAGTATCCGGGTTACGAGTCGTGGTGTTTTCAATGTGAACTATCGCAGCTGGTTCAGTTAGTGTAAGTATGCTGTCTGTTATACTTTCATGTGTGTTGTTTGTTGGTACGGTAATCGAGTGGTGCATGTCAAATATATTTTGGTTATTTAATTCTGTTCGTGTTATTTGAAGTTCCTGCTTTAATTCATTTATTCTGTTAATGTATTTCTTATTATTAAATATTAATCTTCTTTGATCTGCAATTCTCTGTTCAGTTAGCTTAGATAGATTTGGGTGTCTTTCTGTAAACAATTCATGTAGTTTTTTACGATAGGCAGTCTTATTTGTCTCTAGCTCCGTTGCTTCAAGGTAGCACCTTATAACATCATCGTTTATTTCTTTAGTCCATTTTATCCTATTATTGCTAGGGGCACTTTTTTGCGTATGTGTTGTCTGCTCGTTTTGAATGTGTGTATGTGAATGGTTGTAGTTCCCATCTCCTATGTGTTGTCTTATTTCAGAGGCTATCTCGTCTAACACAAGTTGTGAGAGTAAATTTCTTCGTATTATAGCTCTCTTTTGATCTCCTAAGCGTTGTCGAGTGGCTTGCATGTCGGGATATCTATTGTCAAATTCTCGATGTAAGGTTTCCAGGTAGTTGTTCATTTGAGACGTCTCGCAATTCGTTATGTGAAGGTATGTACGCCATATAAAACGGTTCATTTCTTCAGTCCATTTCTTTCGCGTACGAGAAGGGCCAGCAGTGGGTACAGGATTAGTGGCTAACGCCTCCTGCACAACAGCCGTTGACCTTGTAGTTCTGGATGAATATGTAGATGAAGGTGATGAGTTCGGTGTTCGAAATAAACTATGAGTTGAGGATGGTGATGGAATATCAGAGAAGAGTGAGGGTTCTGACTGTGTGATGCTAAATGAGGGTGAAGGGGAACGCTCTGTTGGTTGATGATGCTCAGCGCTGTTGAGGGTGCTAGTACTTGACAAGCTTGTTGTTCTTGCTGTCGTATACAATGGGCGAGTTGAAGGGATAGAAGAAGATAATGTTTTTGTATCATCGCCCGATGATTCGGCTGTAACTTCGACGCGATGGGCCCGCCTGCTCAACTCACCGCGACCGGCTGTAATATGTTGTTTGATGAGAGCCCGCCTGCTCGACGTCTCACCACCGATGGATCGCATGCTGTGGCACCTAGCATCGGCTCCAGATGCGCCCCGGCGCTCCCCGGGCAGCGGCCGTAAATTGTACTTCTTATCCATACTTTTCATAACTTCTCCATCTAATGGGTTTGGGATCGTTGGTTGGGTAGGTGTAGTATCAGGTCTCCGCGACAAGCGAAAACCCAACACAATGAATAGATGTTAAGATCATAACCAGTACCAGATACCCTTAAGCCCCCCCACCACGTCAAGGTGATCCCCCGGGGGGGTTATTATTATTATTATTATATATATTATATAAATACTCAGTCGGGTATTATCGTTGTGACTGTTCTGCCAATTCATTTCAGATTATAGGTTCGATCGGAGTATAAATTAACTCGCTAACTGTGATGACTACTATAATTGTCTATTCAGTCTATAATATTTATGCATGATACAAAGAACACTGAAATCAACTAAAATTACTTAGATTTAAAGCTGTAACAAGCTACGAATAAATGGACATGGAATTAATTATATTTACTATTTCCTTTAATGAAGCTTTCGCAATATTTTAGTACCCACGTCTCGTACATGTACAGACAGAGATTGGTCCCTCATCAAATCCACGATTATCCTTGTCTGAGGAAAGTTTGACAACTGTGTAGTTACAAGTGCAAGCTTTACGATCCTAATAATCATTAATCTCATTGTTCTGACGAAACTCAAAACGCGTTGTTCAAGGCAAAGCATTGTTTTCGAAAATTATGATCGTTACTTCGGTTATCCTGAGCCGTTAGTGATCTTATGTTCTCGACTTAGTTATACGCCTGATATTTTGTGTACAATTAGGTCGACAGCGAACCAACAGAAATGTTGAATCTTTACACATACATACTTTAACCTATTTTTATAAATAAACGACGATATTATTATTATTTTATTTTATTTCTCTCTCTTTTTAAAGGGGTATTATACGTGTTATGCGGGCCTTTTTTGTTATTTTTTCCATGTGGGAATCCCCACGGACCGTCACCCGGCCGGGGTTTTCTATGCGACGGGGCGGTGTGTCGGACTGGAACCGACTAAAAACCACATGTGCCCTCTTTGCGCTTCTCTTTAGGAGGAGGAGCCCAGGGTGTTATCTCCATCTGGACTCCTCCCAGCGCCTACCCGATCTTGGTTCGGGCTCCGTTTCTCTCATACCCTCTCTTGAGCGAGGTCCGGCACACGCAGACGCCGCCCCCTCGCGGATGGCCAACTAATGCCAATGGAGGGGAAAATCCGTCTGTCCAAAAACGGCCACACTGAAGGCGGCTTGAGGCGAGAGATGTGCGCGCCTCCGCCGCCCGATTCGCCAGCAGCGAATCTGTTCCGAGTGGAGGTCGTTCTTCCGGACCTTCTCCGCCGCCTCCTTCTGCGAGATGACGTCTTCGCAGAAGGTCCGTGTCATGCGGGCCTAAACCAAGCATACTACGTTAGATAGAATAAGTGGATGTTATAGATTATGAAGTCAAGAATTTACGTGTATGGTGTAAGTATGGTGGCTTTTTGGAGTAAATAGAAAGTATGTGACGGCATTTAAAGCAATTCAAGAATTTGGGTGAGAGTTTTAGGTACACCTGTTGATGATAAAACTATTGGTTTTTTTTAAAAGACAACTCCCGCATTAGGAATATATATAAATCCTGTGTTGCGGGGGACTTTATAAATATAAATGAAACGGACACATATAACACCCAGCCTTAGAACAACAATTTTTGAATCACACAAAGTGTTTTCCTACATAGGATTTCAACCCACGACACTTGGCGAAGTGGAAAGTGGTGACTACTTAAACCCCTAGGCCAACCGTGCAGTCAGTGACTATGTGGGCTGTGTGAACTTTCCATTGGGTTTTGAGTTCTATGGTCAAGTTTTGGTATTTGGAAAGTTTTTCTGAAATTGTTGACTGAAGTTTAAGGCTATTGGGGATTGCCATATCTATAATGTAAATAACGTTATCTAGTTTATTGTGAACGATTATGTCTATAATATTCCCTCGGGCATTCCTAGGAAGCATTTTTTTTTATTTATTTACGGTATCGATCTCTGACACTAGTACTCCAGGTTCCATGGTCCACTTTAGCACTTGAATACTATCAAGTTTTTTTTTTAATATAAGCCTTCCAAAGTGACTAATCTACCTGACGAAAAATATGAGTAGAATGCAGGAGTAGGGTCACCATTCTTATTGTGAGAGTAGGCAATGCAGCATGGTGACCCATACCATGACGGCCTGGTCACACATTTACCATGAGTAGCTTCATTTTGATGAGAGCCCCAACTCCTGTGCGAAAATTCTCGTAATAAGGGTAGCAGGGATAAAATATTATGTTGATTTGACGATTTTCAATTTCTTTTTTTAATAAATGGTAATTTATTTTTCAAATTATTTGTAAATATATTTATACTACAAAATTTATGGTTAGATCAAGGAGTCCCCACCTTCCAATATGTATCAATAACGAAGTCATCAAAAATGAGAACTAAATAGCAGATTTCTTTTGCTTAGTAAATACGTTATTAATTTAAGTACGAGTAACAAACATTAACTTAAACATAAATGACATTTATGCCAAGCTTGAAGATAAATTATTTTGTTTACTCGCCGTATGCCATATTTTTACAGTGAATGATCATAATCCTGCTTTATTTTGTAAAGGAATAAAGAGACCTGTCAGAATTTAAAAAAATAAAAAAAAAACAAAAAGGCTTTCATTCCACTTCTATGAATTGAAAATTCAGCAAAATTTTTAAGAGGCTTCATTTTACTTCTACCAATTGAAAATACACCAATACCAGCATCGAATGAGGTTGTTCAAATTATTGAAGAGCATTTATGCAGAGTGTATTCATTAAAAACAAAAGAATGATATCAACAAAAGAGGGTTTAAGTTATATGACAAAGGGTAAACATAAATCTAAAAATGAAAATGAAGATATTTTAAAACAAAACATCGATATGATATGATGATGGAGATGATTGAACAAAACCACCAACAAAACAAGTATTGTTGCAACAAATTAAGAGAACTGCATTCATCTGCAATATGAATATTATTACTTTGATGGTCCCCAATTAGTACCTCATTAATACTATTGTTATTTATTGATTGATTATTCATATTATTTACCTACTTATATTTTTCACTTTACATAGAAACGTACTATAACACTTTAAAAACGCGTGACTACGGCTTTTCAAACTTGAATATGTGTAAACTTAAGTATTGATAATTGTGTACGTGGACTTTGTTGTTTAAACCTTGTTTCATACTTTTTCTACGTCTTTTTATATCTTAGTTGGTATTTTTAATTGTTTTTTTTTTGGCCATTATAATATTAATTTATTTGCAAAGTATAGGTACATAAATTAGCAAACCAAACCAATCGTAATAAATCGTCTGAACAGAGAAGCATACCACAGAAATATTACAGTTATCGAAGAAATACAGATAAAGTCACAAGCAAATGCTAATAATCTATATATTTTTTGAAATTTATAGGAAACGCCTTCTCCATGATACCAAACATGGTATATTTATCTCATTTAAATGTTTTAACTGCCTCGTTGGTCTAAGGTATGCGACGGCTAATCAAGAGGTCTCGAGTTCAAATCCCAGGTCGGGCCAAAATATACTAATTCTTGTATCTAATTTACTAAAAAATAAAGCTAACTAAAAAATAAATATTATAAAAGAGATATTTTCACTGAATTTTATGTTACAAATAGGAAAACGAAAAAAATGGCAATTATTTTCGACTATAACTAGTGACACATACCTGTTTTCTTGTAGGACATTGTTTCATTTGGGCAGAGAACACACTAACCTATTACGTAATATTTTTGTCCTACAGTTAGTAATGAGAAAACATGGTCTTGTGGTATTAACAATTTCTGAGTGTAGGACCAGGAAAACGTACCACGCAATTTGTAGGACAATATGACTGTTAAAATATATATAAATATATAACTAAGTAAAAACAAATAATCAGCTGATTAGTAATCATTTTAGATGACCTCGTTATCGATACATGTTAGAAGGTCATCCAAAACTTTTTGACGAATAATTTGGGCAATTATTAAATGATTTAACGAAATACCCAGTTAGTAATAAATTTTTGGGAATCATAAAATCAACATAGTTTATCCCTGATACCTGTATTATCTACCACAATCGAATTTTTGCACATGAAATTGTTAGGAGTCTCATCAAAATTAAGCTACTCACGGAAAATTAGCTTGATAGATGATAGATGGACCATAGATCCTGGATTAAATTTATTATGTCACTTTGCGTTGTCTAAGCATATTGCGTTATATATGTGAATCGTTTTAGAAATCAAAAATATTCCGGGCGATTAGGCCGCCACCTGTACCTACTATAAAAAAAACTCTATTCCAAATACGAAGTCCCATTTAACAGAATGATATGTTAGGTTGATTGTGTGTGTGTGAAAAAATTGTATAAATAATTTAGATTGATTGTGTATTTTTTAAATGATGAATTGATGATTGACGACCATGAACAAATTGATGATAATTATTTCGTGAAGAGTTAACGTTTTAAGAAATATCAAAAGGGACTTCGTAACTGGAATAGAGTATAGCTTAAGAAGGTACTGCACGAAATTGTGGAATTTGACGTATTTTCAAATGAGTAGTACTATGCGCTGCATTAATTAAATACATCAAAAGTATTTGTATAGTTTAGGTCGATCCTTGAACAAGTTCTTAGGCATGTTGGAATTTGAAACAGATACATATGAAATTAAAAAACGATACATATATGTTGTGTGTCAGATGAAATCTTAAAAACATTTTTCTTCGAACAGATAGTAGATTTTACGTCTAGAACAATAATTTTCATATGACAATATTTGTATTTACATCGTGCAGGTTATCCGCGTTGTATAATTTAATTTAAAAGTATAAATCTAAAAATATTAAGACTTTTCAATTTTTAACACAAACGCCTGATGCACATTGCACATTGCGCTGAAAAAAACATTGCTCTAATTAAATTACTAGGTCTAAAACTTCAAAGCAGAATGGATCTAATTATTAATATTAATGAGATCGATTTTGTTTTGAAGTTTTTTTTAGACTTATGTCAGTATTGTATTGTGTATCATGTCTATATGTCATTGGTTATACTTACTGGCAAATAAGAAAATTGGAAAAAATCAAATGTCGAGTCGAATCCTGTACAGAGTAGTGCGAACGTAGAGCAACAAATGTACGAAACACAATACAAACGTACAAACGCAAATAGGTAAATATCTCAAACAGGTGTGTTTAATGTTATTGTTATAATTTTATTGTAAATTCAATGTTCCGTTCACAATTATTCGTCAGTTGCTAGATTTATTATAAACTTTACAATGTCTTCTCTGTCCTTTCTTTAATAACTACATTAATTTTATCGCAGGCTACCTTTGGCAAATCATCGGGTAATCAAAACGGTAGAAAACTTCAAAACGTAAATATTTACCTTTGATTATAAACATGTATTTAATCAAAGGTATATCTACTCTTATCAAACTCACTTTATTATTATAGGCCTATATTTAAGATTGGAAAATTGTAGAAAACCTAGAAACAGCAAGGAACTTGCACTCAATCAAAATATCGTGAATAATTAAGTGTATAGGTATGGGATTCAGTGCCCTGGAGCAAGTCACAACTTCTCTTGATATACCCTGCATGTCAAAACATTTTTATGCCAAATGTCATGCTAAAGTATGTGAACTCTGGGAACTGGCCAAAGAAAATAGCATAGAGGAAGCAACAAAATAAAAATTTGAACTGGCTGAAAAAAATGGTGACGTTAATGCAGATAGCGTACATACACGATGAGAACAGTTGTATCTGATGCGTATTGGAGTAAGAGGTCATACAGGAAAAACTATAAGACTTTGTCAGGAGCTACAGATATCATTGGCTACCAACTAAAAAAGTTCTATACATGACTGTTAAAAATAAAAACTCTATGGTCTGCGGGCGAGCTCAGAAGCGCAAACTTGAAGTACCTGAGCATGTATGATATAAAAATTACACTCTTTCATCTAGCGGTATGTAGTCAACTGCCATAGTAGAAGGCTTCAAAAGCAACTCAAGGTCTTATTTATTCTAAACTCATAGCTGATGGTGATTCCAGCACCTACAAAAATATTCTGGATACCAAACCGTATGCCGCACTTATTGTCGAAAAGATAGAGTGCTCTAACCACCTCCTCAGAAACTTTTGTACAAGACTAGATGAATTATCAAGAAAGACATGTTACCAATTAAAATGCCAAAAATACAGCTCCAAAACGTGTTACGCTTACGGCGATCCGTGAAAGGTGCCATAAATCACATTGATTCTCAAAATGAAAAATCTTTCGCTGAAAAAGTCATAGATTTAAAACAAGGCCTTTTCAATGCATTTATTCACGTTTTGAGTCTTATTTTTGCAAGTACATCCTCATAAATGAAGGCCATCAAACTGATAAAAACGTATTTGGTGAAATAAAATCAGATTCGGTCTTTGCCACCATAATGAAAATACTTTGTCGATTGATTAAAAATGTCAAAAATTTGATGGCGAATAAACTATTCACTTAGACAATCATACTCAGGACGGTGTGCTGCATCTGTTGTTTCATTTAATCCTGAAATTCCACAAACATTCATTAGCAAGAATTTTTTTCTGAAAAGTCCCAATCGACAAATTAAAAGGTTAGAGATGAGACGTAATACCAAACGAATAGCAAATTTAAAATGCAGACTTACAAAATCATTTCCTATCAACAGCAATACAGACATTGGTGATAAAGACTACGGTGAAAGGCCTGGTTTTAGTAAAGCCGATTTCAACTTTGCTAACTTTACGCATATGGCAAAAATACTTTTACAGCTATCCAATGAGGATCATCACGCACTTGAACGGCGCACTGTATTACAAGCTGATTCGATGGAATGACTTCAGGAGCGGAAGCTTCGTCTCTCTGCCTCTAATTTTGGAAAAAAAACATGTAAAAGGGGCTTTATAAGATGTGGACCCCTTGTCATAGCTATTCTCCCAGTGCTCGTACCACCTATGCATTCTACCTTCCGAATAACATCTGTACACTCTTATGAATACGCGGTAATCTGGATGACGCGCTGTAGGGTATCTTTCCCTATTGTTGCGGAACACTTATGTATAAACGCTCCCGCCAATTTTGACATCTGTCACTGGCAACACTGTTAACGCTTCTCGAACATTCTCTTCAATCCCTTTGTAAGACTCGGTCAAGTACAAATAAAACGCTATCTATAACTTCAAACTGATTTTATTTCGCTTAATTATCATTAAGAAACCTGTGGAAAGGTGTGGATGTAAACCCATGCAACACCTATATAGGAATGCATCAGCACTTGCGCTACTTCTACATTCACCAAATATAGAGTACATGTTTGCGTATTCTTGTGCCTATATTGAATACGCGGCATATTGATACACGAAACCAGTCCAGATACAAGCCAAGTCGTCGTAAAATCACCAAACTAAAGTCCAAATCAGTGAGCAAAACGAAGAGTCCAATGATTTCATTGGACTCTTAGTTAAAACGATGACTTCTGGCTGTTTAGCCAGAAATCGTCGTTTTAACACTGATTGACAATCACAGAGAACTGCACATGCGATACCGAACAAGTCAAGCGACACACCAAGTACTTGCCATTGTTATGTGCCATGGCGCGCGAGAGATAAGGTACAATGTAATAATAATATACTCTTCTCTCGCTCGCTTACACTATACTTTAGTACTGAATATATTCACCTATCTCTGTCTCGTAATTAACAAAAAATTACTTCGGCCACACTCAGGTAGTAAATAGTGAAATAACATTATCACACGACCTTTACTACGCTAAAAAGGAAGCTTTAATTTTCTCTCTATGGATAAAATTATGTATTATATTATTTTTTTTAAATATAGTTGCTGCTTAGTTTTTCATACATATTTTTTTCACAAAAATCTCAAATTTAGACATAATTTATTTTTTAATCAAATTTCATGTGATTTTTTTTCCAAAAAAGTATAATAGGTACTCATACTATTTACTGCATTTCTAATAAGATTGTTTGTGAGGAATAAGATAACTTCAAAATTTGGGCAACTATTGGAATTTTTTTTTTGGGTTTTTTTTTTGTACGCCGGATAGTTATACTACTAAGTGCTTTAGGATTACCCATTCTTTCTGGGACACTCTGTATAGATGATATATTTATATTGACAGGAGCTGGATGTGAGAAGTCCAAAATCGATCAGAGTGGTGTGCAATGGGAGAGGCCTATGTCCAGCAGTGGACTTCGATAGGCTGATTATGAAAATGATGATTTATAGATTCTAGAAATTATTACTTTAAAACAAAACTTTCATAAATAGCGACTGAATATTTAGGAGATATGTATTACTCTGTGTGGAGCCTACTCTGTAAAATTATTTTACATATCTTATATAAAATGTTTCACGTAGGAAGCGGCAACGGTGCTGCCTAGCGGCGCTGCCGCGCAACTCTGCTCGTAAATACCTAAACTCGACGTTTTTTGTTCGCGCAGCACACTCTTAAGCAACCGTTGTTTGTAATTAATTTGGTGTACAGTCAGCATCACAAATTATATGGGCCAGTAGTCAAAATTATGTTAAAAACATGATTTCTATTTTATGTTGGCAGACAAGGTACTCAAATTGTTGTACGCATTCAGAGTGGTCAAAAGATCTTAGCAATCAGCTGTCAATAATATGTTAGCTGACAGAGTGTTTAGATTAATATAATCAAATGGATTGTTCAATGGTGTGACATGACACATATAGTGAGACGGTTCCTGTTTTTGGAGCCCTAAACCACCGAGTTCTAAGTCCTTGTACTCTATGGATGTAACTTATTGTATTTATTTAGAAATTTGAAGTGTAATGAGTTTCAAAATCAAACAGTTTTTCACTAAATTCTTGTCAAAGTATCGTAAATACAGTATTTAGATAAAATGATAAATGATATTTATTTCTGCAAGTAAATCTTTTCAGACATTTTTACAAGTCGGACTTATAGCTAGAAGGCGCCGGCATTTCCTACGACTCACTCTGGGAAGAAACGCCGAAACAAACCACAGAGGTGTCTTTTTTTTTAAGTCCGTGCACAATATTGAAGAGAACTATGTGAGTGCAGTATAGGGTCTGGGTTGGCCTTCTGAAGAAAGGACCATAGTTTTGAGTCGACCTGTCCATACAGACGGCACACGGGCCCCAGCCATCGTGAAGCCGTAGTGTGAAAATAAAATAAAAAAACAATAACTATAATTACTGAAACAGTTGAACCGATTTTGATAAGAGTTTCATTGACAAAAAGCCGATAATAAGGAGTAATTTACTCGTAGTTGTTATACAACATCAAACGCGAGTAACACCATGAGCTTAACAACTTATGTGAAAATAGAAGATAACAATGGTAAATTAAATGGAAAAAATAAATAAAACCAAATCAATATAAATTAAAACACAATAAAATGTACACGAGGCGAGGCAATGAACAAAAATCAATATTGATATCGTTCTTAGTTGAATTGCAATATTTTCTGCCAGTAACATCACAATCTTGCGGTCACGTAAGGTGTAGATTAATAGCTTTGTGTTTCCCGGAAAGAGAAGTGAGCCTTTGGATGTTTGGGGCAGAAACGAGAACAAAACTTAGATAACTTCGATTTTGTATAGATTTACTTATTTCTCAATCAAACGTCTATAGTGTTATATGTGACGAAAAAACTTCGACCTAAGAAACTCAGTGTTCACGTCGAGGGAATATCAATTCGTATCGGCAAACTTTTTTCTTAGAATTTCACGTAAACATAAACATACTTTTTTGTGAATACAAACACATTATACATAGAAAACACCCAAACTACGAAACAAATTATTTGTGTTTAATAATATTGAAGTGTACAATTTGTAATTCCAAATTAACAGGTTTTAACTAAATGTATTTAAAAATTAAAAAGTACTCACATCAAAAAAGTAACATACTTAGCATAACGTATCACTACATAGTATAAAACAAAGTCGCTTTCTCTGTCCCTATATCCCTATGTATGCTTAAATCTTTAAAACTACGCAATGGATTTTGATACCATGTCCTTTAATAGATAGAGTGATTCAAGAGGAAGGTTTTTATGTATAATACATGCATAATATAGTAGAGAAACATTGATAATTTTAGAGGTTTCTAATGTGATGTCGAAATAAACCCATTTTTTACGCTTACACTGCAAACGCTGGCTGTACCGTACGATATAGATCAAAATAATGTAGTACATTATTAGTATTGTACATCTTAAAAAGGTCTACAAAAAATTCCGCGATGGTATATGTCTATCTCTTAGGGATAACCCACAATATCCTTTTTTTTTTTTGAGAAATAATGTCTTATTTACGAAGCGATTTTAAGCAATACAGTATTAATCCTTATCCAATTAAGTACCTTAAATACATTGTGTATTTAATATAGATTAATAAGGCCCTTTACAGTATGTAATTTTAATTAATATTTTTGAAGATATTACAGATTTAAAATGCAGGAACAAAGCGATTGTGGCGGTACCGGCCGGCGCCCGTTAGTTGACGCTGCTGTCGATTTGTCACTATCAGTTAATAACTAAACACAATACTTTATAATGAATTAATATTCTAAGGCGGTACGAAGTTTGCCGGGTCAGCCAGTTAATAATATACATAGCTCTGCGGTTTTACTCACGATTTACCACAACAACAGCGGATAGCACACTAGACTTAGCTAGTAAGTGTATAAGCCTTGACTGCCTTGTTGCTCTAGTGGTTAGCGTATGCGGCTGCTGATCAAGAGGTCTTGGGTTCGATTCCCGGGTCGCCCCAAATATTTGTGTGATCTACAAATATTTGTTTCGGAGGGTGTTTTCTTATTAATGTATTTATGAAAAAAAGTATGTTTATGTATTAATATCAGTTGTTTAGTACCCATAATACAAGCTCTGCTTAGTTTGGGACTGCATGACGTTGTGTGTAAGATGTACGAAATATTTATTATTTATATTCATATAATGTCAAAAAATTAATCTCGTATAAATGTTTGTGCACTATATTAACATGATTTGAATTCCTACAACATCGGTTAATAACAAAAACTGACGTGAACGACCGCGTTTGCTTTCACGCAACTTTATCGAACGAACAACTGTGATACATAGCAGTACTTACATTAACATACACTCTATTTCACATGCCGTATCATTTGTTACTTTCGCTAGTATTAAGCGTATGTTAGTTTACATAATACTCGTAGTAGGTAGCCGGCGGTCATCTAGACGCCACACGAACGGTTGGTAATCCTGCAGTGCATCCATCATTCAGTAATCCCGGCTCTAGCCACCACCGCTCAAAACGGCTATAAAGGGGCTTTCAGCGATTATGTGCGTAAACGCTTCTTATTCGCTTCCAATGTCCGTTTAAAGTGATAATTAAAAAATGTTAGCGCTCTGATTCGGGATATGGCTACTTTATTATAGCATCATTCACGTCGTTGAAAAAAGAAAAATACTAGATTTTAATAAATAATTATTTATATTTCACATTTTCTAGTGTATGTTGTAAAGTTATGTGTCAAGATTCATCTAATTACCTTGTATCGATAACTTATGGGGCTAAAGTACCCTAGCTCAAATTTTCGTCAAATTTTAATTTTGCCCCCGCGACACTGCCTAGTCCTGGACCCCCTATTACACAGCAACTATCTGACTCGCACCAGTTCAACACGACGCAGTTCGGCTGCCTCAAATGAAAAACCCAGTTCAAAACAAAGCATTTGCTTACATTGGGTTTTGTAATAAGTTAAAGCAGAGACCAAATTGGGTTTGTTTATTTTCAAAGTTAGTAAGGGGTACAAAACATGCTATATACAAAATAAAATGGAAAGAAAAGTAATGAAGTTCCGATGCGTACATATAATTTTATCGTTTTAGGTAAAAAAAACGTTACGTGTTTTTTTGTTTATTTAATAAAATTCACCGGCTTTCATAAACACATCATTTTTGAATATATTTATGGCTTTTTAGGGTTCCGTAGTTCATGACTCAGAACCCTTATGGTTTCGTCAAGTCCGTCCGTCCGTATTCGATTTACCATCCACACGGTTAGTGCTACAAAGATGAAACTTTGCATGAATATGTGCTTCTCTTAAGGCGACAAAGTGCTACAATAATAATAATAAATTATAATATATATATCATTTCTGGTTGTTCTCGTCTTGCTAACGGTGAACATTTGCACAGACGCAACCAAGTAAGTCAGGATCGTTCATCAACAACTTGCCCAATACAAACTTGTGAATTTGAAGGTGCCATACTACAGGTATGAGCCCGACCCAGTTCTCGAGAATGGTCGTGCTACATTATATTGGGATCGATCTATCATTACAGACAGGACTATTGTTGCCAATAAGCCTGATATTGTGGTGATAGATCGATTAGAGCGCCGGGCAATGATTGTCGATATCGCTGTTCCTCATGACGAAAATAAAAGTTGAAAAAGAGTAACAAATAAAATATTTGGATTTATCTCACGAGATTGACGATATGTGGAATGTGGATTTGGCTATCATTGTTCCGATAGTTGTTTCTGCTTCTTTTGGGATACCTCTCCTACACTTAAAGTGGGGATGTTATTTTTATCGCGTCTATGCCGTCGTGTGGGGTATTATTAGATACTTATTTTTTTAAATATTAATACGAATTTATGGTTTAGGCATCCGTTTGCAAGTTATCTAACTTGAAAAGGCAATTTTTATTAAAACAGGGCGTCTCCACCTCTAAAAGCTAAACGGCTGGCTCCAAAAATCTGAATAGAACCGTGATGGTAATCCATGTAATGAACTTTAAAGGAAAACTATAACGGCTCAGATAAGTTTTTTTTACTTGAGGAGTTATATAGGACAAACTTGTAAAATACGTTTACTTGGAAAACTTCGTACAAAAGTAAGAATTAATAAGTAAACATAACAAAAATCAATGATTGTGATTTTAAATTCACGTAACACTATTGTTAGCGTTCCATACTGTTAATTAAAAAAAAAAAAAGAAAAGAATAAAATGAAGTGTATCCAATTTTATAATTATCTCAAACAATATCGATTTAAAATAAATTATCGAGTTGTTGATTTTTACGATATAGTTGGCAACACTGTGCAAGCGGCCATTATAAAAAGAAATGTCAGATCGAGAGACGGCAGTTAATTGCAAAGCGTACAACACTACGCATAGTCAATTGGATTATTTGTAAAATCATAGAGATTGATTAAAGTATTTCAGGAAAATGGATATCTGTGTATAATTTGACCTGACTCCGCTAACAGTCAGAAGTGGGATGAACTAAAAGTGTTGGGAAAACTTCAGGTATGTTTCTTAACTTATTTTGTTGAAAGCAACATGAGTTGACCGGTAATCAGCTTATCACAATGTTGTTGTAGGTGTTTTTAAATTGAACTGCTGTAGCAAAAGTGCGTTTGGAATTGGAAGTTAAATGTTGAGTTTCAACAAACGAACGACATGTTTAAGATGTAGAAGGATTTCGATTAACGGAATATGACTAGGGAAACGCCTTATAATGCGCGTGGGTAATTTTATAGGCAAAATCAAAAGTAGGTCACGGGTGTGCTAAGATTTGTAACATAATGTGGGTAAGACTGCTATTTTTTCGAAGACAAACTATATGAATAAAGTTATGAGTATGAATGGTTATATTTGCCAATTTAAAAGCATTAAGTTAGTTTAATTATAAATAAGTATATTATGTAATTGCGTAATAGTAATATCATAATATAGTAATAATAAGTACCGGGATATCGTAAAATGAATTTGTAAATGTGATTACTACTTATGCATGCTGTACGAATACCTAAAAGGTACATATTACGTAGACATTTCTTACGAGATTAAACGAAATAAGGATAGTTAAGCTTTGTCCTTAAACACTGTTTCTTCAATCATGAAACTTAGAGTAGTTTTAAGACTGAGCTCAAATAAAACTACCTGTTCGCCTATTGTTTATAGTTATTTTTTAAGCTCAGATCAATAGTGTTTAGTCACCTACCTACTCTGTATTTGAAGACGAATAAGTAGCATATTTCATCATAAACTGTGTAAACATATGTGACCTATATGACCTGACTACCCATCAAAAGTGCAGCATGGGTAATGTAACCAAAATATAAAAAAAAAAATATAAAAAAAAAAATGTTTACTTTTCTGTCTTTACTGTAAACGGGAATTCGCGATAATATTAAGAACATGAGTATGTGTATAAGTGGCAAAAGTCTACAAACAGTTTTGTCTTTGTTTCGCCCCATACTAATACCTACGGCATTCACCATGTACCCAATATGATAGTGTTGCAAATATAGTCCTCACCTTAAAAAGAAACTACAAAATGTCGTCAGGTGATAGGTCGAATTATACACCACAAATAAATCTGCACCCTCGAATGACAGATAAGGAACTTGATTCAACTTCCAAGGCTGGAATTGTGGTGAAACGAACCGTAACTGTACTAAACCATTAAAGAGATGCGATAAATGTTCACGGTTGGGACATATGACACATAATTGTGAGCCGATAGGTTCTTAACCAAAGAGTTATCACAAGATAATTATATACTAAAAATAACAACTCTACACAAAACTTCTTACAAATCACAGTTAATGAACAATCAAGCAGTAAGTATTTTAAAACTATTTCTGTGGATATACCGGTATCAGCGTAGATAGATAGATAGTCTTTATTTGTATATAAA
Organism: Phragmatobia fuliginosa; assembly: GCA_932526445.1. Taxonomy (NCBI): domain Eukaryota; kingdom Metazoa; phylum Arthropoda; class Insecta; order Lepidoptera; family Erebidae; genus Phragmatobia; species Phragmatobia fuliginosa. Next base: position 2,824,887 of record OW052064.1, on the reverse strand, counting down.
CATGGTGTACGTGTATTGCATGCAAGACACCAGTAATTTAAATAGTCTCGGTCATGTTTGGCCGCATTTAATGGCATACGAATTGGTAACACGCCATAGGCCAGCCTAATGTTTATCACAATATAGCCTCGCAAAATATTTTAAATCAAGACAAAACAATAATATTCTAATTCGTCAAAAAGAAGTAAATGTCAATGTAAATTGTATTGTAAAATGAAAATTGGAATAATAATTTAATTTTATGCAAAAATACAGATCGACAATGTTAATCTGTCATATTCGTATTACGTCCTATCAGTTATTAGTATTATTCTAGCAACTTATCAATCAACAAAATATCTATGATCACATCAACCATTCAAAGGCAGGGAAGACCGTCCTCTTTCTTAAATCCAAAAATGTCATAAAAAGTGCTTTCAAATAAAAAGTTCTTGACTTTATTTTTTAAAAATAGAAGTACTTAGCAATTTTCACGATCTTGGTAGTTTCTTGTAGATGGTCGAAGCCATACAGAAAATACTTTTGCGCATAAAAGTTGTTTCAGCACCGTGAAGGCAGAGTTTAGAATTGTCACGTCTGTTCCTTGGAACCGCATCAAACAAACGCTGATCACGTTCACATCAAACAAAAGAAGGTAATGTCAATATTTTATATTATATAAAGAACGGTTTACAACTGTCTGTAGTTTCCAGTTTAAACATCGATCTAATGCGTATATAGTTTGGGAGTCAATGCACACTAATCCGAAAATCTGTTGTTAAAAAGAAGCGCTAATTGCCAAGTGGCCTTGGGTAATTGGAGACGGTCGCCGAGGGTAGGCAGCGACAGACTGGTCGGTCCTAGATTGGAGGTGTTGTGAGCGTATCCGTGAATCGGAGGTCACGTTAAGCGGTCGGTCCTGGTGGTCGTCCTGGGATAGCGGTTGTGAAGCTTAGTTGGAGGCCTTCGGGAGGCTTAAAAACATCCAACGCCAAGATTGCGTAGCCGCAGCTTGTCTTGCCGGTCCCCAGACCGAACTCTGCCGGCGTGGGGGCGTGTGACTTTAGGCCCCTCCTGAGAGGAGACCAGTGGGTCGCTATGGTTAGTTGTTGTCTTTAAAAGTCTTAGTGTCGTTCCGGTAAAAACAAGACTTCCTGTTGTTGAAGGTTTCGCTACTTGTACTGTAGAAACGATTTCTAGAATATTTGTAACCGTCGTTGTAGACGCTGTCCAGGCTGACATATAAGCATTTGTTATGCCAGAGCATTTATTCAAAACAGACGTCCTTATTGGACAGTCGTTGAAATAACCACCTTCTGTTATTGTTCAAAAGACTAGCACCGATCTGGTCCTTTAGCACGATGATTTCCACTTAGTGAGAGAATTAATGTCCTTCGTGACCTTTTCCTGGACATTTATTCATCCCAAGTATATGTTCATATGTAGGGAATTTGGGAATAAATAAATATTTGGGACATCTTGCACACAAAACCTTCTAGTCCCAAACTAAGCAAAACTTCTATGAAGGATACTAGACAGCTGATATATGAATAAATATACATTTTTTGTAAATACATATTGTACATGGGGGCACTCAAACTCCGAAACAAATATTAGTGTTTCACACGAACATTTGGTCCGACTCGGTAGTCAAACCCGAGACCTCAAGCACAGCAATCGCATACGCTACCAATCACCGAGACATTTTATTACAAGGTTGTCACGCTTACAAGGCTTTAGTGGTCATGTAGTGAAACAAAGTGAGAGAAAGGAGAAGGAGAGGATTTACAGGTTGTTTGCTATTTCGAAAACAAATCACAACAAAATACGAGAGACATAGATTAGAGTCAAGACAAGGTTTAGGGGGTTTCTTCAGCGACGATACCTCGAAGATGTAAGAGGCACTCAACTATGAGGGAGTCGATGTATAGTCGGTAATTTGTCACAAAACCCTATTTTACTGACCAATTTAAAATTGTTATCGCGGGCTGTATAACTGAATAAACGAGAATTATTTACAACACAATCTATAGCTTTGAATTAGAATTTTATTAATCTTAGCAATCAGTCTTGTAATGCACGCCATAGAACCGACTCAAAAAGGAACCTATTACTCTGTTAAATATTATATCTTAAATATCGGCCTCAAAGTAAATGATACGAAAAAAAAACAGCCTGCTACACCTCTTAAACAAATACAAGGACTGCTTTCCATTTCAATATGCAAAACCTGGCTTGACTAAACAAATGGAAATGACAGTGCGTCTAAGTGATAAGACGCCTATCACTTATAGGCCGTGTAAACTTTATTTTAGAGAGTGCGTAAAGATTCCAGATATTGTAGGCGAACTACTTAGTAACAATATTATAAAGAAATCACAGTCGGCTTACGCTAGCCCAATAGTTTAGTTCGAAAAAAAGAATAATGAATACAGGCTTTTGCGTTGATTATGGGTCAATAAACAAAAATACGGTAAAGGACAGCCATCCGATGTCTACTATAGACGACCATCTCGATCGTCTTGGTGGTAAATCACAAGTCTAGATTTGTCATCCGGCTATCATCAAATTCCTGTGGTTGAGGAATCACGTCACGTTAGAGCCGAGTCCACTAGGATGCCATTCGGTTTCGGTAAATATCCCGGCAGTTTTCTAAAGTATGAATAACTAGCTTTTTCCCGCGGCTCCGCCCGCGTGTATGTCGGTTATCGCGGCAAAAAGTAGCCTATGTCCTTTCCCAAGTTCAAGTCTATCTTCATACCAAATTTCATCAAAATCGGTTCAGCGGTTTAGGCGTGAAAGCGTAACAGACAGACAGAGTTACTTTCGCATCTATAATATTAGTAGGGATAAGGCTCTTGAAGCTGAACGATTTGAACTGATCATTCCTTTTTTAGATTATTTATTGTTTACGGACAGTTCTTTTGAGGAGGCATTAAACAAGCTGGAAGCTATTTTAGGTCTTAAACGTAAAGCTAGTTAGGAACGGGAAACATCTTACTTCAGAGACCTAATGAAAAATATTCGTTCAGACCAGTCGCTTATTTTAGCCGCCGAACAACGCGTGAAGAAGCGTTTTGGCACTTGAAGAAATTTAGGGTTCGTTTATTGGTCTGATACTCAAAATTATAACAGACGGTAGGGCATTACGCACCACCTTAAGTAAGATTTAATTCCTAAATTTGCAAAGTGGTGGCTGATGCTACAGGCACATAAATTCAGCATCTAGTACTGGCCAGGGCATAACATGCTTTAGGCAGAAATTCTGTCTCATCAACAAGTATTGCAGAAGAAGTAGATATTTGAAACATCACAAGTCATAATTAGTAACATAGATTATGTGGAGGAACGGGTTTCGTGTCCCCCCCAACCCAAAGAGATGATCCTCCGGCCAGGCGAGGTGATAGTGCCTAGCGGGACCACTGCCCAACGGATTTTTATTTATTTATTTAAACTTATTGCACATGTTGTTCAAAGGCGAACTTAATGCCATGAATATAGAAGTATGTGTCGGTTAGTGTTGAGATGTTTTATATATATTAATCGGCGCCAGTTTTTCTTCGGTGAATGGCACTGTTGTTTCCGTTGCGCTATATGTTAAAGTCGTCACAGGTACAAATGACAGATCCACGGATAAAGCTTATTAAAAAAAGAGACATATCAATAACTACGTATTACGTGATGGTAAAATATATGGGCGTGTAAGATTTTAATTAAAATGGGTGGTGCCCAACTGGCTAGATGTAGGATATATTAGCTTAATCACGGCGAAGCGAATCATTTCCCAACCAAAAAAATGGTTGAGAAGATTGGATCCGACTATTGGTCCCCAAAAATTGATGAAGAGACATATCAATATGAACCGCTTCCTCAAGAAGTAAGTAAATTGCATGCATTAACTGTGCATACAACAAAAATGTCAGAAAAGAGATCGGGGTTCCTAATTTCATACCATCCACATCGATCATGTAGGTCCATTTCTAAAAAGTAAAAGAGGGAATGCGTACCTCCTTAGTGTAATCGACGGGTTTAATAAATCTATATTTGTCAGAGCTGTTGGGAATACTAGGTCTAAGACGGTTAAAGCACTCGAAGATATTTTTGCAACACTTCGATGCCCGAAAATAATCATATCAGACCAGGGCAATAGTTTTACGTCTGGTGAGTTTAAGAACTTCGTTACCTCAACTGGTGCCAAGCACGTTCTTAATGAAGTGGCCATGCCTCGAGCAAACGGGTAAATTCAACACTATAATCCGACGATTCTGAGCTCACTAGCCGCTATGAACCATGGATTAGTTTTCAGTTTATCGCCAATAAGAAGCAACAAAAGTGAATGTAGTAATTCATATTTGAAATATGAAAAGCGCAACATTATTATTCAACTGAAGCTATTATGGTGTTATATAAGTATACATTGTTTGATAATATGTATATCACAGTTAGATTCCTAAGTGTAACATGTGGAATTTTCATGGAAATGGCCGGTTACTCATATCCAATTCCCATATCATTAATATGTTTTGTATTAATACAGTTTAGATTGGTGTCGACACCGGAGAGTCGGCAATGTCCGGACCTTCTGAGAGGCAGCGTCGAAGAGGACAGGCTGCTGTTTGACCGTGGCTCTCGGGTGGCTAAACGGCAATGATTGAAATGTAATGGCTCTCGGGTGGCCTACTATACAGTGTGATGATCCAGGAGACAAGCAGACCGTGGCTTTCGGATGGCTAAACGGGAGCTTTGTCCAAATTGTGAAAATGAGAGTGCAATGTTATGAAGAGTCAACTGGTCGTCGGATGGAGCTTACAAGAAGATATTTTATCGTTAATTGTATATTATAAGAAAATGTGTATTGTAGAAAATCATTTGGATAAAAGATGTAGTTAGCTATTTATAGTATAAAAAAAAATGTACCTATCTATGTTAGCTCGCAGAAAAAGAAGGTTAATATTATTGTCTGCATTATTAATTTTACATGATGTAATAATTACTATGGGTATGAGGTCATACCCTATACAATAGAATGGCCGAGCTAAATTTAGGAATGGGGACATTCCTGTTGCAGAATGGCCGTCTGTTAGCGTTCCATACTGTTAATTAAAAAAAAAAAAAGAAAAGAATAAAATGAAGTGTATCCAATTTTATAATTATCTCAAACAATATCGATTTAAAATAAATTATCGAGTTGTTGATTTTTACGATATAGTTGGCAACACTGTGCAAGCGGCCATTATAAAAAGAAATGTCAGATCGAGAGACGGCAGTTAATTGCAAAGCGTACAACACTACGCATAGTCAATTGGATTATTTGTAAAATCATAGAGATTGATTAAAGTATTTCAGGAAAATGGATATCTGTGTATAATTTGACCTGACTCCGCTAACACTATGGATGACCCTATTCTAAGCGTGGCCTGATACGCTCTTGGTCAAGTTTTAATATATTAGTTCTGGTATACTTACATCTTGTAAACAACGCGCACTTGGCCAATTTTTAGGGTTCCGTAGCCAAATAGCAAAAAACGGAACCCTTATAGATTCGTCATGTCTGTCTGTCTGTCTGTCCGTCCGTATGTCACAGCCACTTTTTACCGAAACTATAAGACCTATACTTTTGAAACTTGGTAAGTAGATGTATTCTGTGAACCGCATTAAGATTTTCAAACATAAATAGAAAAAACAAATAATTTTTGAGGGACCCCATAATTAGAACTGAAACTCTAAAAATTTGTTTTCATCAAAAGTGTGGGGTATTATTCAATCAATACACTATTATAAAAACATCGATCAAAGTTACAACTAACTACAATAACTTTTATATATGAGGTTACTTGCTGTTACGGAACCCTTCATGGGCGAGTCCGACTCGCACCTGGCCGCTTTTTTTAGGTAAACGTAGATAGATACAGACTGATTTACTGACAGATTTACTCATTGATGATCATCAGAACCTCTAGCATACTTTTAAAATTTCTAGAAGACAATAATATAAATTTTTTATATCGTGTAATGTATAGTCTCAATTAAGGTTATGACATTTGATGTATTTCAAAGTTGAATTCTAAATAAATGTATTAGATAATTCTATCAAGAACCATTTAAAATTGAAGAACATGACATGAGAAATAACAGAGAAAAAATTCACTTTTACGATTCTAAACCATAATTATTAACAAATTAATCTGGGCATGGGCGTTAGTCAAATCCTTAAAAGGTTACTATTATTTTTAAGTTCTTTTTTAAAAAATATCGTTAGAATATTCAATTATGTGTCAAAGTTTCAACAAGCTTTTATATGGTTTCTAAAAAGTTGTACTTTTTTTTGCTACAGGTACAATTAAAGCACGTTTCCAGCCATTGGGAAAGACACCTTCTTGCAAGGATTTATTGAAAACTAGCTTTCACCCGCGGCTCGGCCCGCGCTTATGTCGGTTATCGCATTAAATAGTAGCCTATGTGTTATTCTGATATGTAAGCTATATCATTGTGAAGTTTCATCAAAAACCATTCAGTAGTTTTTGCGTGAAAGACAAACAACAAAGATACTTACTTAACATTAGTAGGATTGTAGAAATACCTGATAGGGCTGATAGATATAGATATAGAATAGAAGTTTTCATAGTACTAGCCCTGCTTAGTTTGAAACTAGTTGAGGTTATGTATTAGATGTCGAAAATAATTATTTTGACTTGGATGCGATACCTATTGCCGCGTCGACGAAACTCTAGGCAGGTAACATAGTCCCTGTCCACTGTAAACTGTATTTAATTTGGCAGGCTTAAATTACTATGTAATTAAAGTACTCTTGTAATGTAGGCTAGGTACCTAAAATCTGTTTGAAGTCGGTGCCAAGCCAAATAGACTTACGTACGTCCAACATAAAGTAGTTTTTTTTTTGTCTTTATTTAATTAGGGGCTTTGATCCAGTAAGGATATGCCAACCCCATCGTACCTTGATACATATACAATACAAATAATTAACTTACATAATATATGATATCATTGCTGAACTATTGTGATCAGGTTACATAGTTTTTTAGCTGCTTCTGACTTCGGACTACTCATTATGCTTTGTATCAGACCTACATCAAATGAATTGACATTCAGCTCTTTGAGCAAAGCCTCACGTTCAATTTTATTCCTGTCACAATCCATCAGCAAATGTTGCACATCTTCTATTTTATTACATACTGGACAGTTAGGCGAGTCAGATTTCTTCATTAAATATGCAAATTTTGCTGATGGATTATGACCCAATCTAATTCTAAGAGCCAGTTTTACATAATGTCTGCTTAGTCGAGCTTCGTCAAACCATGATACCAGCGGAGGCGTTGCCTGAATGGTCTTATACCAGACATAAAGTAGTTATTATGCTTCTTCTTCTCAGTTATTCTTTATAATATTTGCTGTCTGCAATTGAAAGTCCCTTCAAAATCATCAGCCATTCTAGAGGTTAACAGGAATAAGAAGACAATTTCTTTTTGTTGTAACTTATATACTTTCTCGAGCGTTTATAAAAAAACTGTTAACTTGAAATTAAAACAGGCACTTCAATTTTATTTATATTATTTGTACAGATGTACTAGCTGTTGGCCGTTGCTTCGCTCGTGGGTATATGGGCAACAAATTTTAGAAATATCTTTCTCTAATATTTAATCTCCTAAAATAACGAAAGTTATTCAGAACGGTTCAGCAGAAAACAGACAGTTACTATTGAAAATAAATTACGGACAATTGATACTACGTCATTTAGAATCAGACTAAGCAGAGCTTGTACTATGAAAGCTAGATTTGCTGATGGAATAATTACATAGTGTATATACACATACATATACGAAACATAGAAAACACTCAAACCCGAAACAAATATTTACAGAACACACAAACATTTTACCAGACTCGGGATTCTAACCCAAGACTTTATGCACAGCACTACCCTAACGAGGGAGTCGATTATAGCAGTCGTGTATAGGCAGTCGAAATACATTAATATGGAATATGGATCATCATCAATTTAACCGCCTTGGTGGTGTAGTGATAGCGTATATTATTATGACTGCTGCTCATCAGGTCTCGGATTCGATTCCAGACAAATATTTGTTTCGAAGAATGAGTGTTTTCTATCTATACTAATATCAATCTGAAGAGTTTCTTTGTTTGTTTGTTTGACCGCGCTAATCTCAGCAACTACTGCTCCGATTTGAAAATCATTTGACTGTTACATATAATTACACTACAACCAACCAAAGCGGAATTTCAATGAAAAAATGTTTCTTTTGTGAGCTTCCATTGCGAGCGCTGCGTATGTATGAAATAATTGTTCGATTCCCGGGTCAGACCAAATATTTGTGTGATCCACAAATATTTGTTTCGGAGTCTGGGTGTTGTTCTATGTATAATATGTATGTATTTACAAAAAAAAAGTATATTTATGTATTTATATCACTTGTTTAGTACCCATAACACAAGCTCTGCTTACTTTGGGACTAGATGATGTTGTGTGTAAGATGTCCAAATTATTTATTTATTTATTCTTAAAAAGGTCTAAGAAAATCCTCTCCAAAATAATCTAAAAAAAGTTTATACTGTGCGTTTAAATCAATTTTCAAGAGTTTGGGCAAACCGTCACTGGGATCTATCCAAACCATTAGGAAAAAAGTTCGCATCGTCCGATCAGTCGGACAAAGTATTAGGATTATGCGGTCACAGACGGTAGCGATGGTTTCGATTTTATATTATTACTAGTGCGACGTTTAATGGCTGAACGATTTATAGTAAAAAGTTTGCGGTGGTGATTCACGCCCGTGCCTCGGAGAGCACGTAAAGCCGTCGGTCCCGGTTGTCATTAACATCTATGGCAATCGTTATTGGGAAGTCAGCGCCCTCAAATATACTGACAACTAGATCAATCATCTTCCTGTTGTCTTCCTGTATGGAGTGGAAACGTGGACAATACTCGCCCGAGAGAGGCAAAGGATTGATGCATTCGAGATGTGGTGCTGGAGACGTATGTTAAGAATACCGTGGACTGCGAAGCGCACCAATGCATCGATCCTAAACCAGCTCCAAATAAAAAATCGTTTGTCCACCACGTGCCAACAACGCATTCTTTCTTATTTCGGCCACACAATGCGCAGAGGCGACGGAAGTCTGGAAAAACTGATCGTGGTGGGGAACACCGAAGGCAAAAGATCGCGCGGTCGTTCACCAACAAGATGGACCGATCAAGTAAAGGACTCGTCGACCTCCAAATTCTACTCGGTTGTGGGAGACGCGCTGGACAGGAACCGGTGGAGGAGGATCATCCGCTCCAGATGCAACCTTGAAGCTGACCACGATCCTCAGACATGAGGGACCGACTTCGGAGGAGAGATCAATCATCGGATTTCAGTTTTCCCTTAAGGTCGCGGAGGTCAGGTGCCAGTCGCTCCATGGAAAAACTGATATTCAGGTAAAACCGGTTGAACTAGTAGCCGACCCCAAATAAACTTGGGAATAAAGGCTGGGAAGAAGTTTATGTTATGGTAAGATTATCGGCAGGGTTATGCGAAGTCCGAAGAGAGGGGGAGGACCTCCATAATCATTGACTCAGGTCACCTTATGTACCGCGAGAGAGACCAACAATCTAGTTTAAATTTTGGTTAACAAGTCCCTTTCTAGCTAAGTTATGGAAATGTCCGGTGTGTCAAGCAGGGTATGAAGTATCAAGCTCACCAAGGAGTATAGCCTTAAAGTAGTACAAGTGTATGCATTGACCCCGCCCTACTCAAACGATGTAGTCGAATATTATTGTTTTTAAATGACAGATATGTCATTATATACAGTTAGGAAAGATTACTCATACATCACATACTTACACTCAAAGTAAAGTAGCATTTGATTTCATAAAATTTAATAAAATATTTTCCGTTCCATGTGGTGACGGATTAAGAATACAAGGTGTCACCACCCCTATTTATTCCATGGGTGTCGTAAGAGGCGACTAAAGGAACAAAATAAGCAGCTAACATCACTGCCAAGAGAAGGAAAACTTGAAACAAACCCTTTACCAACCCGTCTGGCCAGCGTGGTATAGTAGGCCAAAACCTCCTTTCAAAGGAAAGGCCTATGTCCAGCAGTGGACTGTTAAAGGCTGTTGATGATGATGAAGATGAATAAAATATTTAAAAGTTTCTACTTAAAGAACCGTCAAAACATTTAAAAAAGATCTGAAAACAACTGCGATAGAAAATTGAGATACAATTCTAAACTTTCTAATTCTCTTTGATTATTTTCTAATAACATGCTTTTGCGGCTTATCAGTAAGCGTTTGAACAGAAAAGCCTACAAAGACTAACAATTCTTTTTTATAAGTTTTAACATAAATACTTTGATAGTAATCCAATTAATCACAGCCTGTAAAGCCACTACATTGGCGTATTTGAAGGTGAGTTACATTTACAGCAACTAATGATAATTATTTTTAATACGTGTTTGAATCGATGTCTCTTTCAATACAAGAATCAGGTTCTTCGAAGGCATTCGAAGCCATCGCAATCCTAAAGACCTCACAGTGTCATAATCGATGACATAGGCAGATGATATTTAAGATACTTACGATAGAACGCATGTACTAAGTATTTTTGTTTGTTTCAGACACGCGACGATTTCTTTTGATATATCCTTGTACTATGTTTAGAATCGACGTATAAGGGCTGTATGTCTGATGATTTTTACGTAGGTATTCAACGTTAAAGTGTGAATACAGAATTGTAACGAATCGGTAATAGAATTCCATAGATTTGGAAGCAAGTATCTAGGGGTAAGTATAATAAATACGTATTTCGGATACCTTACACACAATATCCTCTAGTCCCAAAATAAGCAGAGCTTGTATTATGGGTACTAAACAAATGATTTGATGATACATAACATACTTTTTTTTTGCAAATACATACATATTATACATAGAAAACACCCAGACTCCGAAACAAATATGTGTGGATCACATAAATATTTAGTCCGACCCGGTAATTGAACCTGAGACCTCTTGATCAGCAGCCGCATACGCTAACCAATAGACCAACAAGGCAGTCTTCGGAAAATTCTCAAATAGAAGGGACTGTTATGGGAAGTGAACGCGGCAAAGCCCCGTAAGATAGATTTCATTATAACGGACAGTGAGGACATATTCAGAGATGGCTCAGTGATCAATAGTTTTAATATAAATAGTTATCACCGACTTATTCGAGAATGATAGAATATCGATTTTAAGGTCGAATGTGGACGTTTGAAATAAAGTTAGTTTACACTGTTATTTTAGGCTAGAAATAATGGCTACCGTATCAAAGTTATTGACAATAGGTATTTTATTGCTGAAGTCATCATAAAGACCATAATTATACGTCATTATAAAAGAAAACACTTCAACTGTTTAGAAAATAATATTATCTCAAGTACTTCAAGAGTTTGCGAGTCTATAATGTTTTGTGACCAATTGACGGCGCTGAATGGCCAATAACAGATAAAGTAATACCCCTATTGCCGCGTTATTTTCTTTTATAGCCAACTAAATATATCTGACCTTAAACTCTGACTTAATAGTATGAACTAAAACCGAAAACTAAACTCTGAATATTGCAGTCATGTATAACGGTTATTAGTCGTCTACTACTACTGGCAGCCATTTACATTTTTTTTATGTAAAGATGGCTTTACATTTATTGTATTATATTTAATCGATATTCAACCCCTGATCGCCGAGCGAAGCAGCGTGTAAAAGGTAGTCTCATAATGTTATGTGTTTAATGTTTTTTTTTAATTCTTGTGTAAATCTTCTGATTATAAAAACTGTGCACTCGTCCGTGAGGTATTATGTTGGGCTTCAGCTGAAAATTAGCGCTGTGGTCACTCTCAGGACCGGAGCACAAGCTGAGCTGAGGCCTTTTAGTCACATACTCACACAGATTATTTTACTTTATGTTTTTCTTATATTTTATTTATTTTTTTGTTTGTTTTGTACTATGTGTGTTTGTTAGTTGTTTAGTGTTGTTAAAATGTAAATTGTTTTTCGTTCCCTTTGTGAGTGTGGCTAATAAACGTGTTCTTTCTTTCTGTCTTTTCTTTTTTTCTGATTCAAACTTTCGTTGATATGCAGGAACGACTTTTTTTAATATCCTTTTATAGGTAAATAAATGCAAATATAAGAAGGCAGCAAGCTTCAAGAGCAAGCTTTTATTGATATTCAACGCAACACTCCTAACATATCACACTAAATATAAATGCATGAAAAATGTCAGAACAATCAGTTGAAATATTTTTTCTTTCAAATTTAGTCCTTACAGGACTATTATAAATGCAGTTAGTGCAACTGTCTCGAATGGCGCATTGTCACGGATATATAATAAGTGTAAAATGAAGTACCAGACTCTCCCTGTGGTTTGTTTTTAACTTTTTTATAGTTTTTATTATCCTACCAAAGTTTGTAGGATTACTAAATTTTATTAGGCTCATTTTATTTGATTTTATAAACCACAGCGAAAGTTCTGCAACATTATAATATCTTTAATAAGACCTGCCTACTAAGGCGGTGCCTTTGGTAGTGTGTCATATTTCTTTTAATTTTATATTTTAGTTATAAACTAGATAATTGAAAGAAAATAGACATGCTATGACAATGCATTTATTTTTTTCTTTCTAAGCAAGGACTTGAGACCGTAATAATTAATCGGTTGCATATTGGTATGTTGGCTTTTGGAATGGAAATAAAAATTTGAATTTTATAACTGCTTTTTTTTTACTTTGTTGCTGCTGAAATGTGAAAGTAATTTATTGTAAAATTCATATTTATTAATAGAACAGTACCCCACCCTAATCTATAGTAAAATTATCTATGTGTCTATAGTGGACCATACAGCAGCCAAACCTGGGATTCAAACCAGAGATCTCTTGATCAGCATTCACATACGCTAGACCAACGAGGCAGTTATTTTCTCTACTAATATCTCCATAATCATTCGTTTTTCATCAAAAGCGACATCCCTTGAATGGAACGTTTTCCTGACGCGTGGATTCCAAATTATATAGGAATTAGCACCATATCCGACCAGCAAACCTATCTCACAACGTTTATCTAATTTACCTATACGTCTATTTATTTTACCGACTTTAAAAAAAAAGGAGGAGGTTATCAATTCGTCGTAATCTTTTTTTTTTTTTTTTTTTTTTATGTATGTTCAGCGATAATTTCGACGTTTATGAACCGATTTCAAAAATTCTTTTTGCATTGGAATGGGCGTAGCTTACAGGTCCTTTTAGTCACATACTCACACAGATTATTTTACTTTATGTTTTTCTTATATTTTATTTATTTTTTTGTTTGTTTTGTACTATGTGTGTTTGTTAGTTGTTTAGTGTTGTTAAAATGTAAATTGTTTTTCGTTCCCTTTGTGAGTGTGGCTAATAAACGTGTTCTTTCTTTCTGTCTTTTCTTTTTTTCTGATTCAAACTTTCGTTGATATGCAGGAACGACTTTTTTTAATATCCTTTTATAGGTAAATAAATGCAAATATAAGAAGGCAGCAAGCTTCAAGAGCAAGCTTTTATTGATATTCAACGCAACACTCCTAACATATCACACTAAATATAAATGCATGAAAAATGTCAGAACAATCAGTTGAAATATTTTTTCTTTCAAATTTAGTGGCTAGATTTCATCCGGCCAAATATACGTACATTTTTACAGTGTAAGTTAAATATAAGCTAGTAATGGATGATGGTCTAATATTTTCTTGTGTCCTCCAATGATTGATCTCTTGCTTCAATTTTAAACATTATAATTTCCAGTTATCTCCAGTTAAAACTGGGGACTGGTGACTAAAAATCGACCAAGTGTGTAACAGGCCACTACCCATAATGATACGTGAATTTAGAATCGTATCCAATATTATATTCTTAATAATGCGTTAATTATGTATGAAGTTTTTCAAGTAAGCGCATTTTACGAGTTAGGCCTCTTTATATCTTGGACTAACTAAGTCAGGAAAGCCGTTATAGTTTTCCTTTGAAGTTCATTGTATGTACTACCATCCTGAATTTTCCCAATTTTTAGATTTTTTTGAGCTTAGATGTTTAGCTTTTAGAGTTCTGTGTTTACAAAAAAAATGCCCTTTAAAGTGGAATAACTCGCAAACGGATACCTAAATCAAAAAATTGTCTTAGAAACCCTTTATTATTTTTTAAAGACCTATCTAATGATACCTCACACGATGGGGTAGACGCGATAAAAAAAAACTACACTTTACGTGTAGGGGAGGTACCCAAATAAAAATATTTTTCGTGATTTTATTCTAGCACTTTGTGGACGAGTTAAAAACACATATCCATGAAAAGTTGCCTCTTTCTAGCACTAACCGTTTCGACGGTAAGTCGAGGACGGACGGACGGACATGACGAAACTATGAACTTCGGAACCCTAAAAACGCCCGTAAAAAAAACATATCTATTTTTTATATAAATAAATAAAACGACTTGTACATTAAGTACGACAAAAACTTTTCTTGTTTTTAGTCGAAGTTAACTGCTTTTAATAAAGTTTTTTTTATTAATGTATAAGTATACCATTTACTGTACATAAAAAATGTTGTCCTGATTCACCTTGTTCCTACCTACTGCTTATATTAAATAAAGACATAAATAAACAGTTCTAAATATTATCTGCATATTATTTCATATAACGCTCAGGAAGTCTTGCAGACCTGTACAAATTTAGTTTCTACTTTTCGTAGAACAAATGTAAGCCCGTCAGCCTGTTAAGTGAAAATAGATTTTGATTTGAATTTGCCAAGGTATAAAATTAAACTGCAGCCATACTCTGTGCCTCGTTAAACCTGTATTATAAACTTGTTGTCGCTTAATCCATTTATCTATGACATCATTTGTAGTCAGAAAGTGTGGAAATTGAACAGAAGTGACAGTTATTAAATTGGTAGAATCTGTGTGGTTTCCACGTGTGTTTTTTTTAAACCTACCAAAGTGACTCTAATCTGCCTGATGGTAAGCACTATAGTCGTCACAAAATAAGAAGCCCGTTTTGACATTTGTCATAGTAAATAAAATAAATAAATAAATAAATATTTTGGACATCTTACACACAACATCATCTAGTCCCAAAGTAAGCAGAGCTTGTGTTATGGGTACTAAACAACTGATATAAATACATAAACATACTTTTTTTTTGTAAATACATACATATTATACATAGAAAAACACCCAGACTCCGAAACTAATATTTGTGGATCACACAAATATTTGGTCTGACCCGGGAATCGAACCCGAGACCTCTTGATCAGCAGCCGCATACACTAACCACTAGACCAACAAGGCAGTCAATAGTGTTTTTAATCAACGATTAATTCGTGTTTTTGAGTGCATTTTTTCAATATAAAGTTTAATTTGATGCATATTTTTGATACGCGTTGTGATTGTGTATGGGATTCAACAAAATTAAATAGGATTATGAATTTGAATTTTCAATGTCAAAAATCAAATTCATAATCCTGTTTATTTACTACTAGCTTTCCGCCCGCGGCTACGCCCGCGTGGAATTCGTTTATATCGCGCGACACGGTAAGGGTAGTTTAAACAATCTTACATGATTTTATGTTTGATATTAAGGAACTTCGACACAAACTTTCGTGATTCAATTCACCCTTCTACCTTTATTTTCGCGATAAAAAGTAGCCTATGTCCTTTCCCAAGTTCAGTTCTATCTTCATACCAAATTTCATCAATCAGTTAAGTGGTTTAGGCGTGAAAGCGTAACAGACAGACAGAGTTACTTTCGCATTTATAATATTAAGTAGGGATTACACCATCGGACAGTAGAGATTTCATCAAACAGAAAACACCCCAATTTTTTGAAAAAAGTTGATGGGTGAATTTTCGATATTAAGTCAAAATAGGGTGAAAAAATAAATATTTCAAATCAAATAAATTACAGTGTATTATGGACATAAAAAGGTAAGTTTTCACTAAACTTCGTTTAAAAATAATTTTATTTGTAAAAGATAAAAATAAAAAACTTAAAACTTGTGTTTTTGAATAAAAAATCGGCCAAGTGCGTGTCAGGCCACGCACAGGAAAGGGTTTCTAAGTCACCCATAATTATCCAATGAATAATTGTTATGTTTACGTATTAATGCGTTAATTTTGTATGACGTTTTCCAAGTAAGCACATTGTAGAAGTTAAGCCTCTCTAACTCCTGAACTAAGAAAGTCGTCTAATTCGTTATAGTTTTGATTTAAAGTTGATGAGGACATGATATGGACCACTATCACGAATTTTTCCAGATTTTTTGAGCCGGCCGTTTAGCTTTTAGAGGGGGGGGGGACGTCCTCTTTTTACAAAAAAGTGGCCTTTAAAGTGGAATTTCTCGCAAACGGATAACTAAATCAAAAAATCGTCTTAACAACCCTTTAATGTTTTTAAAAGACCTATACAATGATATCCCACATGATGGGGTAGCCGCGAAAAAAAAAAACATCATCACTACGTGTAGGGGACGTACTCTAAATAAAAATATTTTTCATAATTTTATTGTAGCGCTTTCTCGACGTAATTACAATACATATTCATGCAAAGTTTCATCTTTTTAGTACTTACCGTTTGGACGGTAAGTCGAGGACAGACGGACGGACGGACAGACGGATATGACGAATCTATAAGGGTTCGAAGTCATAAGCTTCGGAACCCTAAAAAGTTTTAGATCTTTTAATTACCTACAACTTTGCCATTTAACTTTTTTCCATAGGAAGTGTAGTTTTGCCGGAAATCGAGTTACCCGTTTTTTACCCTTTGTTTTATATATTTAGCCATCCAAAGTGACTCTACCCTACCTTGATGGAAAGCATGAGCAGAATCCAAGAGTCGGGGCTACTACAGTTGCTGCGAATGCAGACAATAATGTATGGCGGCCCACACTATGGCGGCTTAGTGAGATGTTTTTCCACGCCCCGCTTAAAGGACCCGAAATCCTCCCCCCCCTACCCCTTCCCGACCTCAGATCGCCCGAAAATTATTTTTCCTTTAATTTTTATAATATTCTCCTCCTTTTCCAATAGGTTTCATCCTACTATAATTTTTCTTGTTTTCGAAAATTGTCTACTTGTCTAATGTCTACTGGTCTATATGTCATTTACAAAACAAACTATCATGATGGTTGCCATGCAAGTCTGTTATGCCTAGCAACCTGTGAAGTTTTGACAGGAGATAAACAGTGATACATTTTGACATCTACGATTTATGTATTTTTATAATCACCTAGCTTTGGCCTTTGTATCTCGATTATTGCAGTAAAAAGTAGCCTATGTCCTTTCCCAAGTTCAGTTCTATCTTTATACCAAATTTCATCAAAATCGGTTCAGTGGTTTAGGCGTGAAAGCGTAACAGACAGACAGACAGACAGAGTTACTTTCGCATTTATAATATTATATATAAATATTATATATAAATATATAATTATATATATATATATATATATATATTAGTATATATTAGTATATTAGTATATTAGTATATTAGTATATTAGTATATTAGTATATTAGTATATTAGTATATTAGTATATTAGTATATTAGTATATTAGTATATTAGTATTAGTATTAGTATTAGTATTAGTATATTAGTATGGAATAGTATGGATGTTACACTATCACAACGCGTATCATAAATAAGCATCAAGTTTAACTTTATATTGAAAAAACACACTCAAAAACACGAATTAATCGTTGATTAAAATACACCATGACAAATGTCAAAACGGGCTTCTTATTCTGTGACGACTATAGTAGAGTTCTGGAGTAGGGACCAACGTCCTCATTGCGACTGCATTCAATGCAACATGGTCACCAGCACAATTGCGGCTTAGTAAGATGTGCATTGGGCTCCGGAAGCCGGGAGAATGATGTAGAATGATTGAGCCTCCGTTCTCACACTCACTAATGAATGATGGTCTTCTGTGTGAGGGTAGTACTGCCTCGGTCTAGACGGCCCATTCGTGCTGAAATCAGCGTGGCTCTACTACTTATTAACCCAATTAATTTTGGTCTGGGTGGTTAACAATCTTTCACAAGAAATGGAAGTTTTAGTTTTCCTTTCATTTTCACTATTTATAGGTCTAAATTATAATTCTGAGTGAAACTGTGAGTTGACGCCTAAACTATATTAATCTCCATCGTACACTGGTTACGTAAAGCTTTAAGCCCTAGGGTTACGCCTTCTACTCCATCTACTCGTTTTTGTTAAACAAAGTTTTTACATTCAACAATTTATTTATTTTTATTTAACGCCTGCCAAGGTAACTTCATTATGCCTGATGGAAAGCACGAGTAAAATCCAAGACCCACATTAATGCAGCTTAATGAGATTATTTTTCACGCCCCGCTTATATGACCCAGGATTATAGTAGGAAGGAAAAACATGAGCTGGCAATGAATTCCAGTTTTTAACTGTTCAGCATAAGAAGGAAGATCTGAACCGATTAGTTCTGGAGCGTATATCTTCCACTCTGAAAGGATGACTTCCCAGGCCAGCACGTGTTGTTCTGTAGAGGGAAGTAGAGGGTGGGATGAGTTGGAAGAGCTCTTCAGAACACTCCCCATGATAAAGGCGATAGAGGACTGCCGTAGATACGACATCTCTTCGCAACTGCAAAGGTTCCATTATATCTGTGGTTTGCTCTTACAAGTAAATAGATTAACTGTACTTTCTTGTTTAAATTACCGTTTACCTTATTACGTAATTGTGTATTAATTTATGATTTAATGTCGTTAAAATATACATTTTAATAATAATATAAAAAGTAATTGGTAGTATAAACAATTTCCTATTTTTATGTATTAAATTTAAAATAATTCGGTACATATTCTGTACCACCACAAGTAGTTCTTGAGCGATGAGAGGTCACCTAGTTGGAAAGTTAGTCGATAAGGGTGCCTACGTATGCTCGTACGTGCCAAGAAGGATCCGCTGATTTTGATGTAAGAATAGACATTATTACCCCCCGTCTCATGTATTTATTTATTTATGGGTCTCACAATAAATAAATAATGTCTATTCTCAATCTCAATTAACAAAAGTATTTAAAGGTTTTGTAAAAGTCACAGTAACTTTAGGGTTTTCCAATAAGAGGTGTTATTTTGAATAGCCCGCTTTTTCGACAAATGTCACTTTTGAAGCTGTTATTCTTTGTTATTTGACAAGTAGAAACTACGCAATTACTAAAAATGGAACGATACACGCTTCAACAACGTATTGGAATTATTAAAATTCACTACAAAAATGTTGAAAATTTTGCAGTCACCGTTTGCAAAACTAAAGCATTTTTTGGTCGTCGGTTTTGGGTGGTCAATAAAAAAATGTAGCATCTGGGGCTCGGAAAAGCCATGAGTTATTGTTGAGAAGCCTCTCCATCCTCAACGTGTGACTGTTAGGTGCTCTTTATGGACCAGCGTGGTCATTGGACCTCAGTTTTTCGAAAATGTAGTTGAATCAACAGTTACGGTGAATGGATTGCGCTACCGAGAGATGATTAATGATTTTTTATGGTCGGAGTTGGATAGTATTGATCTGGACACCGTTTACTCTCAACAAGACGGCGCTACGTGCCACACAAGCAACGAAATCATTGATGTTTTACGGGAAAAGTTTCCGGACCGTGTTATCTCTCTTCCGAGGTGATCACAATTGGCCACCGAGATCTTGGGGCCACGTGAAAGATAAGGTCTACGCCAACAGCCCAGCGTCGAATCAAGACCTCAAAGATGGAATTCGTGAGGCTATCGAGGACATAGGGCAGCCACTTTGCGATTTGGTTATGGAAAATTTAATGAAAAGGATATGGTCCTGTAAGCGTGGTCGTGCCATTTGGCTGATGTTGTTTTTCATTATTAACGGCATACCTTCCTCTTTATTATGAAATAAACATCCGATCATTTATCTAAAAAAATGGGATTTTTCTTTGAATATCAAAATAACACCTCTTATTGGAAAACTCTATATATTCTGCCTGCCTTATTTTGACTGCTTTGTTGGTCTAGTGGTTAGCGTATGTGGCTGCTGATCATGAGGTCTCAGGTTCGATTCCCAGGTCGGACTATATATTTGTGTGATCCACAAATATTTCTTTATATATATCTATATATCTTTATTCTATAAAAAAAAGTATGCTTATGTATTTATATCAATTGTTTAGTACAAGCTCTGCTTACTTTGGGACTAGATGACGTTGTATGTAAGATGTCCGAAATATTTCTGTAATTCAGAGGTATACAATAGTAACTCCACATTTTATCGAAAATTCATTTTATTATACCATTCAAATCCCAAGAACCAGTTCTACATAATGGTATAAAGCATTAAGTCCTACGTCGCCTATGAAAAGAGATATACAATGTACAAATATTTCTTTATTAACAGGGTATAGGATCTCAAATGATGTTAGATAATAGATAGATTTATCGTAATTATGTGTACTTCATGATACTTCCCTCTATTTATTATAAAAAATAAAGCTAAGTTAATTACCTGCCTTTATTATAACTTTCTCAAAATTACATTCAAAATTTCACTACGCGTATTTTTGCCTCTCCTGTAGAATTTGACTGTAGCCACTTAATGTTGTAAACCTCTAAGGTACAGATTTATTATTATTATTTATTCTGAAATTTGCGTCTTATTGAAACCCAAGCGAGGAATGAGACTGTAAGGGGTTATAAAGTATGGAAGTCTTTGGTTGATTTTCTAATCGTGGAATCCATAATTAGTTTGAGGTCATTCACGTAGTTCACCGATATCGTTATTTATCATCTGCATATTATTAAATCTGCACAGTATGCCATAGTATGTAGATGATAACGTTATTTTATTATTTTTAAAAAAGAAATTCAGAACTTTCGAAAACGTTTACAGACGATATGAAATCTCCGGAGGCGAGATAAAAAGCGGGTATAGTGCGAGTGGCGCATGTTGAACCGATATTACGTACGTGCCTGCTACAAATGTTTAACGAGAATTCTGTGTTGAAAAAAATACTGTGGACACGTAATTATAAAAAAATTACGTCTATGGTCTTTCGTTGGTGAGTGTGAGACCGGAGGCCTTATCATTCTGGATCATTCTCCCTTTCATTAAAACAAGAAAACTATTAATTTGCAATCTATTAGGACCACGCTGATTGAAATAAGAACAGGCTGGCTCGACCAGAACGTTGGCCATGATTCTGTCGTTAAGTTATCTAAACTAACCTACACTAAAAAAATATTTTTTATAAACATATACATTAATTTAATTAGTTTCCAGACCATTTTTCGATATCTCATATTCTAGCTGGTCCTGTCAAAACGTGTAGCCGATTTAATTTCTTCTTTGATTTCTGTGGATCCCATGATGGGAAAAATGAGACTTTTTCATCCCAGTTGCCCCACAGAACAAGTGTCACCATACGTATAATAGTCCCAGAAGCCTCATTACCATCTACACAATGGAATATTTTATATATGTTATAAATAATGACAGTATAATGAAATCGATATGTGATAATGATCTTTTACTACCAAAGTAGCATGACACGGTTTAAGGTAAACATCTTTAATAAAGCCTTGGTGGTCTAGTAGTTAGCGTATGCGGCTGCTGATCAAGTGGTCTCGGTTTCGGTTCCCGGGTTGGACCAAATGTTTAGATCATCATCATCAGCCTAACTCAGTCCACTACTGGACATAGGCCTCTCCAATTGCACGCCACTTAGTTCGATCCTCGGCTACTCGCATGCAGCTCCTGCCGTCTTGCGCAAATCATCACTCCACCTGGCCTGTGGACGTCTTACACTACGTTTGCCGAGACGCGGTCTCCACTCAAGAACACGTTTACCCCAATGTTTGGATGATCCGCAAATATTTGATTCGGAGTTTGTGTGTTTTCTATGTATAATATGTACTCATGTATTTACGTTAAGTTTATATATTTGTATTTATATCAATTGTCTATTACCCATAGTACAAGATCTGCTTAGTTTAGGACTTATTTCAAAACCTTATAGGTATAGGCACTAACTGTGTTTTTGATATATTGATTTTTAATTTATATAGGTTTTTCATTTGAGGCAGCCGAACTGCCTCGTATTATAGCTGTGCGAGCGAGATAGCAAAATTTGAATTCAAGGTACTGTGGTCCCTTAAGCCTTTAAGGTAAGAAGTTGTTAGCCAGCCTGTATGTGCCAACACATAGTTTAACATTTACCGTAAAAATAAAAATGGTTTCAGTTTGATATGAGTGTCGAAACTGCAGTAGTAATTGACGTTATTAATTTATTATCTTAATTAAATATGTTCTATAATTAATAAGAGGTACTAAAGTTATATAACTAATACATCGACTGCACAGTTGGCCTAGTGGCTTAAGCGGTCGCCACACCGGTTCCTACTGCGCCAAGTGTCGTGGGTTCAAATCCCACGTAGGATAACACTTTGTGTAATTCACAATTAGTTGTTCTGAGTCTGGGTGTTCTTTGTGTCCGTTTCATGTATGTTTGTAAAGTCCCCTGTGACACAGGAATTTATATTCCTAATGCGGGAGTTGTTCTTTTTAAAGAAAGAAAATATAAAAAGAAAAATACAGGAAATTCTCGTGAAAATGTTGAAATGGCTTGGTCAATTCTTTTGAAATTTTGTGTGCTTATTTAGTAAGTCTGACAATAGGACGTAAACTTTTTTACAAACCAGAGGTAATGAAGGATGAAAGGGATACGAGCGGAGCCGCGGGCATCAGCCAGTAAGTGAATAAAAACATAACTTTCCATGTTCTATTCCAATTTCGATAAGAATATCTATTACCTATAATGTTTTCATATTATGCTTGATTAGATTGAAGCAAATAACATGTAAGAGGAAAATGTATCGATGTGTAAATGGATGTGATAGATTTTTCCGCAGCAGTAACTAAAGTGAGGCGTTGAGTACCTCGTACGGCAATGTCACCTCTCTGCGATTTCTCA
The DNA here is from genome assembly GCA_932526445.1 of Phragmatobia fuliginosa. Taxonomy (NCBI): domain Eukaryota; kingdom Metazoa; phylum Arthropoda; class Insecta; order Lepidoptera; family Erebidae; genus Phragmatobia; species Phragmatobia fuliginosa. The sequence goes on along the minus strand of OW052064.1, from coordinate 2,801,878 downwards.
AACGGTAATACCACTTGATGTATCTGCTCGACGAACTTGATCGAAGATTTACGTATATCGACACAATTTGTGAAAATACTCGTATCACCATCGGAAATATTTCATTCGTCTTAATAGAGATTTCCCTAACAGTTTGAAATCTTTTTATAGTACCTGCTTATGTTCTTAAAAACGGTAAAATCAGATTTGGTGGTTGCCGACGAAAGTGAGATTTAAAAAGTAGCTTCTAACGGGGAAGAGGGGGAATTTTTTTTAATACCTTTGTTTAATACACTTAAACATAATACAATCTAGTGATTGGGGTCTCCTGTTAAGCAATGAGAAGCCTGTGTACAGTAGTGAAAAAGAAATTGAAGAAACAAAAAAAACAAAACAAAAATGATCATTAAGCTATTGATGAAATACCCACACCGCCCACACGTTACATTTCACCCCCTCGCATATATTAATATGTTCATTTATACACATACATATTTACATATTTCCATAGCCCACCGGATTAGCAAGCTGAAGTGGCAGTGGGCTGGCCATGTTAGCCGCAGAACTGATGATCGTTGAGGTAGTAAAATTCTAGAGTGGAGACCGTGACTCGGCAAACGTAGTGTAGTGTAGTGGCGTAGACGCCCACAGGCTGGGTGGAGTGACGATGTGCTGATGATGATGATGATGATGATATATTTCCATATATACACACATACACAGCAATAGATAAACCATACAATATATAAACTTACAAACATACATTCATACATATATAGTAAAAATCATAACATACATGTAAATATAATATTATTGTGCTCAAATAATTTATTATGTTTCATAGTACTGACTCTGTTTCTTCGTAATTTAATGTCACAACGATTTAGCTAAGGCATTTTTACAATCATGGTAGTGTTTAATATACATATTAAGCTTCATATGCATTATTGCATAAAATGAATGTTTATTTTCCTATATTCCGCGCTATATTAGTATATTACCTATTAGTTTGCCTAAGGCTATGACGGAGTCATTTGACTTGCACTCACTAGTGACAGAACAGAACACCGTGTGCTTTTAAGAGAGTTGATTAGTGTGTGGTGAGCTGATGACACGGAAAGGTTTCAACATTATGAAAATGGTATCTTTATTGCATGTTATTATTATTATTATCATTTATTTCAGACCGAAGTCCATATTTTATTGTTAGTTATAAAAGTATTAGCTTAATGTTAGTAGAGGTGGTACAAAACACAAATAAAAATACAGATAAGTTTGCACAATATTACGATCCTTCGCACGTATGTAAACGTATCCAGCGTCCCAACATTGAGCAATCCCAATCCAACATATGATTGATTCATTTCTTTTTAATTTTTGAATAAAAATTTGAATAGTTTTAATGTGAGAAAATATTTACAAAAAGGTATCCACTACGAAGTATGGATAAACTATACTATAACGTTTATCAATTTTCAAAGTATCTAGTATACCTAGTAGTATCATTATTTGAATTTAACTACTCGTACGAGTACTTATCTCGTATTTCTCTTAAAGCTTAACAGTTGTGATACACAAATATGATCTAAATATAAAGGTTATAAAGAAACGCACGGATGGCCGACTGATTGTTTAAAGACATGCCTTCATGTCTTTTTCCACTCTGTAACCTCGAGTCCCGTTTCCGTATTGTATCATTTTATCTGACAGAAACAGCGATGACGTTGTTCACAAGAAGTAGCCTTGCTATCAGAATACCGCATAATTTTGTACAAATAGTAATAAATATGACGCTTATCTTTTGTTTTTTTAGGGATGGAGAGAATGAATTGGTTTTATTAATTGAAATGGTTCAAATCATTGATAGTTTAATTCATAATGAAAACAGTACTGGTAACCAAAACTGAATTCGAAAGTTAAACTAGTTGTCAGCATGTTTACGCCCATACGCGAGTGGCGTGAAGCCGCTCGCCGAGCCACTATGGTTAGTAGGATGGAATCCGCTGTAGTGGTCAGCTGCGAGGGAGTGGCATAATTCATTTGCATAGAGGGCACACCGTGTGGTTTTAGTCGGTTCGAGTACGACACATCGCCCCGCCGCAAACCCCGGCGGTGTGACGGTCCGAGGGGATTCCCAAATGTAAAAAAAATTAAGTTTTCAGTATGTTAGATGTTTTTGACAACCGGGACCAACGGCTTAACGTTTTACCCACGAGCGTAAAACATAGCCGTTTCTCATACTACTGCTACAATTAAGATTTTCTTAGGGGAAGACCCCAATAACAGCCATACCCTGGATTCGGATTCTGAAGATATATCTGATACAGCAGTCGCATATGCTAACCACTAGAACAAAAAGGCAATCTATACAATTATATCAAATATATCTTAGCTGCCGCAACCGAATTCATTGTCAAAAGCTGTTTGATTAATTACAAACAGAGAGTCCTACGTCCCTTAGTGGACTGCAATTATAATGATGACATCAAAGGTTTGCTAAGATTTGTTTGGGGAAAGAAAGGTATTGATTTTACAATTTTCTTTCAGATTCTAAATTCTAAACTAAAATTAAATAGCCACATTATCAACCTGCTTAGCAATACACCTGGTTAGTAATGAAATGATCTGGTCAGACTGCAACCTGTTCGACAATCATGTTTAAAGATATTTACCCGCCAACAGGCAGATATTTAATGGCTAGCTTTAGAATATCTTGCACTAGCTTTCGCATGACTATGTCGCATCTATGACGGTTATCGCGGTAAAAAGTTGACTTTGTTCTTTCTCATGCTTTATACTTTTTAGGTATAAAATTTCGATGCAGTGGTTTTAGTTTAGTTCCAGTTTTAGTTTAGCTTATCGTGAACAGATTGACACGGCGAAGGACTTTATTTTATACTATGTAGTACTGTAAAACTATTAATTGTAATATAAAAAACATCAAACACCTAAATGCTTCATACATCCATACACAAACAGTGAATAATCAAGCAATGAAAAAGTTAAATACCTCCTGTATATAACTCAAAATTCACTTATATCATCACTCTTTAAAAATAAGTATTTTTCAGGCAAATAACAATGAATTACAACAATTTTCGACTACCTTATTGGTCTAATAGTTTGCGTATGCGGCTGCTGATCAAGAGGTTTCGGGTTCGATTTTCGAGTCGTACCAAATGTTTGTGTGATCCGCAAATATTTGATTCGGAGTTTAGGTGTTTTCTATGTATAATATTATATGAATTTACAAAAAAAATTTTTATGTAGTTATATCAAATCTAGTACACATAATACAAGCTCTACTTAGTTTGGGACTACATTACGTTGTGTGTAAGATGTCCGAAATATTTATTGTTATTCTTATGTATTTAGTCTAAAGACACAGGTTTGCGCGTTCACAGCTAAAAAAATGCCGTTTGTCTTATCACCTCGTTTTAAGAGCACTCCCTTAACGGCCTCTGCCTATATCGGAATTCTTGGTATCGGCATATCGAGCAAAGTCCAGTTCCGTGACCATTTGGAGGGTAAGGCCAAATTAGCTTCAAAGAAGCTTGGTGTGCTCAATAGACCGAGACGGTATTTCACTCCGGCGCACCGCCTTCTACTTTACAAGGCGCAGGTTCGTCCTCATCTGGAAAACTGTTCTCATCTTGGGCCGGGGCACCCCAATACCAGCTTCTCCATCTGGACCGCATTCAGCGGAGAGCGGCTCGAAGCTTGATCCCTTGGCGCTGCGTAGAGATGTAGCATCACTCTGCATCTTCTATCGCTTAGACCACGCAGAGTGCTCCGAGGAATTGTTCGAATTAATCCCTGCCGCTTCTTTCCGTCATCGTCCCAGGCGACAGCATTTCCATCCCCATCACTTAGATGGTTGGCAGTCCACAACAGTGCGTTTTTCCCGAAATTTCCTGCCTCGCACATCCAAGATGTGGAATGAACTGTTGCCTGCGTTGTTTCCGGACCGATACGACCTTCAAACGTTCAAATAAAGAGCGTACTCCCTTCTTAAAGGCCGGCAACGCACCTGTGACTCTTCTGGTGTTTCGGGTGTCTATGGGCGGCGGCAATCACCTACCATCAAGTGATCCGCCTGCTCGTTTGCCCCCTATAATATAAAAAAAACATCTTTTGCATTTGCATAAAGAAATTACTAGATTCAATATTGTTACTTTAAAAAAAAAGCAAATAGTATTTCATAGCAGGTATATGTATTTACACATGATTATTTCATTATTTAGTCTAAAACTAATGACGAGTTAATTAGTTATAAAGTAACTTAATTTCAAGGTAAAAACCCTACAAAAAGACTACATTGTATAATCAGTTATTAAGCCATTTAAGAAATTTTCAACTAACGTACTGTTTACAATAAATCTATGTGGGAAGACTAACGCGGTCATTAGTGTAGGCTTCAATTTAGAGACGGGTACAGCGGTAGGTACATCATTAAGGTTAAGACTAAATGGGACAGTGTTATAGAACCGGTTTTGCAATCCATCACGGGTAAGCGAGCCCGACAGACCACTTAGCCACTGTCCGCCACCATCGGACGTAACCCTCCACACAACATCCGCCACACATATATATACATACATTGCACAGATACGGGCTGCGAGCGTAGCAGCTTCGAAACGAACTAATGGATATGTTTCAATCTTAAGCGTAAGACTGAAAAAGATACTCGATTTGTAAGGATGTGACGCCGGTAACTTACTGCATCAATTTTATATCTAAGAAAAAAAATGGATAGTAAAATATCCTTAAACGAGCAATCATCGAGTTTATACATTTGATTAAATTTGTGATCTTGGAAACGGCTCTAATGATTTCGCTTCATATTTGCGGGTCTTCGGGAGTGAAACTTTGATCTATATAAGTCTTATGTTTGAGAAAACGCAGGTTGCAGAGTTTCATGTTTTTTTCACATTTACCATAATTCTTAGCATTTCTTGCGACATCTATGCCAGTCTTTCAATAAAACTTAGTTGGTTGTGAGTCAGTTCTCCAACTCAGCAGCTACAGCTCCTTGAAAGAATACATAGAATTGTTTAATAATAAATAATATTAACCGAGCAAATCTCAGTCGCCTGCATTAGGGTCCTTTATCTGATTTTTACTCTCTCTGATTTCTGACTCTGATTATTAGTGGGTAAACGCTGGTGTACCTCAGGGCTCCGGCTTGTCGCCCACACTGCTTCTTCTGCATATCAATGATATGTTAGCCCCTAGCAATATACATTGCTATGCAGATGATAGCACAGGTCATGGGCAATATTTTGAACACTCTACAGTCAAGCCAGCAGATGTTGAGATAAAACGAGTGGACTTGCTGATCTCGACCGGGTTCTCAGTCACATCTCTTAATGGAGCAGTAGAATTTTGTCACGCGTATCGATATTGCTGACATGGTCACCGATATTTTATGCTGGCCCATTCGTGCTGCCATCAGCAGTCCCTACTACTGTGGCTCTACTATTATTTAACTTGCATCGCCCTACGCTATATATATCATCATCTTCCTAGCCTTATTCCTAAGTTTATTTGGGGTCGGCTACATTCAACCGGTTTTACCTGAATTTCAGTTTTTCTACGGAGCGACTGGTATCGGACCTCTGCAACCCTAAGGGAGAACTGAAATTCGTAGATTGAACTAGTTGTCAGTATATTTGAGGGCACTGACTTCCAAATAACGATTGCCATAGATGTTCATGACAACCGGGACCGACGGCTTTACGTGCTCTCCGAGGCACAGGGCGTGAATCACCGCCAAACTTCCAAACTCCGGGCAGCTATTAGGAATTTCCTAAGAAAATCCCAAAAACACTTTTTGGCCCGACCCAGAATTTGAACCCGAGACTTCTTGATTAGCATTCGCATACGCTAACCTAGTGGTTAGCGTACGCGAATCTTGGTCTTGCCTCGTTGGTCACTAGACCAACGAGGCAGTTAAGACCAACGCCCTGCGCTATCTATAAGATTTGTTAACATTAATTATTTCCAGTTTCCATTATGCGTCTAATGTATGTGTAATACTATGTACAAACTATTTGTTTCTAGTTCAACATAATTATTATTCACTGGTACTATAAAGCTAGATATTATTTTAAATTTTCTGCGGCTGTTACGGCCCATTCACGAGTTAGTATGTGCGACGCCACGAAACAGAGCGGCGTGGACAGCGGTGCAGGAGTGACGGACACAGCGGCGTTAAATAAAAATAAAAAAATTTAGACGATTTTATGGCGGTAATGGATACCGGGGCTTTTATAATAGAAATTTTAAATAGACCGCCTATATGGATGTCAAAATATCCCCAACATAAATATAAAAAGGTTGTGGGAAGAAATTAAACAATGTTTTCCGGAATATAATGGTACTTACGTTTAATTTAAATTGATAACACAAAAACATAGAACCTAGGTACCTACCAAACGAAGCTACTGATATGTTGACAAAACTACTGGTATGTTTACGTAATGTAGGTGGATAGTTGACAAGTTTTAAAAGTTAATTTTTTTCTCTGTCAGTAGGTACCTAATTAGCAAAACAGTTTACATATCAGTAGTTTTGTCTGTAGATATAACTACACACGAAACTACTAGTATGTCTTATACGCAATGTAAGTAGTTGACAAGTTTTTAAAGTTTTTTCTCTCTGTAAGTACCAACTTAGCAAAACACTTGGAAACATCAGTTACTTCTTATAGGTAGGACCTTCGTATAGGTCACTAAATCCACTATCTAAATACCGATCTTTATTTAGTTCGTGCACTCATTCTATCATATTTAAAAAAAAAAAGTTGTTTCTAAACAGACAGGGGATAATTTTTATAACGCCATGATTTTTAACACGTTTCGACTACCTAAATACGTCCACCGTCGCCGCTGCAACTAACCGCTACTAGGGTTCGTGGCGTGCAAAACGCACCGCTCACCGACGCCGCTCCGCTTTTCGCTAAGACCAAAACTCGTGGCCAGGCCGTTACACGTGGCTGGTGTATCGCGGAGCAAAGCTAGTCGTTTTAATTATAAATCAATTTGGCTTAAATTTGATCTTGAAATATTTTGGAAGGCTGTAACAATAAGAAACATAAATAACAATTAACGGAAGCTACTAAAAACGACGATATATTTTTCGAATAAAAACTGTGATTTGAAAAAAAAACGGGCAAGCGCGTGTCAGGCCACGCAAAGAATAGGGTTCCGTAGTCATGTACAATGCCAAGTGGAATTAAAATCGTGTCCAATAAATATTTTTAGTATTCCAGGAATCGTATTTTACAAGTTAGGCCTCTATAACTCCCGAACTAACAAAGCTACGTAATCAGTTATAGTTTTCCATTTTTCGAGCTAGCGGTTAAGCTTTCAGAAGGAGAGGACTCCCTGTTTCTGCGAAAAAATGTCCTTTAAAGTTAAAAAACTCGCAAAAGGATACCTAAATTAAAAAATCATGTTAGCAACCTCTCCATGTTTATAAAAGACCTATCTAAAAATATCCCACACAATGGGGTAGTCGCGAGAGAAAAAAACATCCCCATTTTACGAATAAGGAAGGTACCCTAAATAAAAATATATTTCATGATTTTATTATATCACTTTGTCGACGTAATAGCCACACATATCCATGCAAAGTTTCATCTTTCTAGCACTAACCGTTTGGACTGTAAGTCGAGGACGGACGGACGGACATGACGAATCTATAAGGGTTCATCATCATCATCCTATCGCAGTCCACTGCCGGACAAAGGCCTCTCATTTGTCAATTATGCACGCCAATTAGTTCGATGCTCGGCTAGTTATGAACTACGAAAGCCTATATAAATTTCACGAGGTTGTCAAATATTTATAGGTGTCAGACATTTGTCGATTTCGTAGCTGTAGTGCGAGATGTTTTTGGTACGTTTTGTTTGAACAATAGACAAGACAAGTAAAGCGTTGTTGTTGTTGTTGATTCTTTATTATTTAAGCACTTGTTTTTGTCCACGCTCCACTTGCACCGATGTCGGCTATCGCGTTAAAGAATAGCCTGTCCTTTCTCTCTCTTTCCTCTCTCTTTCTCGTTGTGATCATCATCAATAGCCCCTAACAGTCCACTGTTGGACATAGGCCTCTCCTTAGAAAGGAGCTTTTGGCCTACTATACCACGCTGGCCAGTCGGGTTGGTATAAGGTTGGTTTCAAGTTTTTCTCTCTTTGCATCTATGTTGTCTTGCGTAGTTTATCCCTTAGTAGCTTTTTACGACAACCGCGGGATAAATAGGGGTGGTGACATTATGTATTCTTAATCCGTCACCACACGGACAGTTATAATGTTAGCATGGAATAAAATGTTTCAATTCTGTATTTTTTTGGAATTTTTGAATCTAAATCTGCCATATACTCAGTTTATATATGTATAAAAATAAATAATTGTTCTTACTGTTCATTAATTCTTTTGATTCTGAGTCTGGTTTTAAGATTTAAACAAATTCAATATATGTATATATGCTTACAAATGATGATTGCAAACAAATATATAGATTTTTGACAGCCTTGTTGGTCCAATAATGAGGTACCTATTAATTACTGCATTGTTGGTCTAGTGGTTAGCGTATGCGGCTTCTGATCAAGAGATCTCGGGTTCGATTTCCGGATCGGATCAAATATTTGTGTGTTCTACAAATATTGGTTTCCGAGTTTGGGTGTTTCTATTATGTTTCTATGTATAATATGTATGTGTTATAATAATAATAATATTTATTTATTTCTCCTTACAAAGACGTGGTACAGTAAAATGTAATTCAGGAAATTCCAATTGAACAACAAAAATAATCAGTCAAGTGTCTGCAAGGAGCTGGTGTCTATCATAGGTATAACCTGTATTACAGATCACCAGGTTCTCACCACGGTGGCAAAAAAACAGTCATCATTTAAATTCACCAAATACAAAGAAATAATTTGTGATATAAAAAAGTATGCTTATGTATTTATATCAGTTGTTTCGTATCCAATAATACAAGCTATGCCTATTTTGGGACTAGATGACGTTGTGTGTAAGATGTGCGAAATATTTATTTATACACATGAAACCACCGAAGCGCGCCATGAAGTATTAATATGCAATGGAACTAGTCTCAAAATAAAAATGAAAAATGGAATCGAAATGGACTATAAGTTAATACAATGGTACATGATACACGCACAATGGTCCAATAGCTAGGACTAAGTGCGGAAACCGCACAGGAAAACTAAACTAAACCAAGTTAATACAATTCTTCTTGTTCTCCATAAAAAAACAATAAGTTCAGCATGCTCTTGGGTAATGGGTAGATAACAGGGTAATGTTATTTTATACATTTTTAGAAGAGTGTATAATCGTAGTACTTAACACAATTAAGTAAATCACTTCTGACAAAACTTTAAAACTAATTGTTTTGTTAGTTTTTACTTAAACCGTGTTGTTTTAGACCAACCGGGAATAATAAAGAAATATAAATATACAAAGCTTACTACTTAAAGCACGCTACGCATGCTATATGCTAATAATGAAGCTTTTTTATTACCACGTTAATATTATTTACAGATTATACTAGCACCTACTAAGGATGATTGCGACGTGTTTGTGATAATACTTATTTCTTAAAATATATGATAGTGTTTATTTTTTGTCAACAGCCTTTGTTTGTAGAATGCCATGCTCCTTAGAAAGATTTTGGCATACCTACTAAACCGCACCAGCCATAACGTCCCTTACGTTTACTTGTTTCTTTTTTTTTTCTTTTTTTTTAAATAACAGATTTACAAAGGACAATAAATTAACACACTCGCCAAGTTGTTAAGCTTGTTGGAGAGACGCGCTCTTACATACTCATAAACATAAATATCTTTACATGTGTTATTAAGTTAAACAGTGCCTGTTTTTGTTTTGTCTTCACATATCACTAAAATTATATTTGTTTATATGTATACAAATAAATGAAATTGTATTGTCAGTTTGTTTCAAATTAACTTCTTTCTATTGGGTAAAAAAGTACCTTAACTTTTTCTATGTAAAAGTGACTTGCTAATACACATCATGCAGGCGCTGGGACATTACTTTAATTGTACACCAGGATAGAAGTTGCAGCGCGGATCTCGGATTGGTGTATCTAGAAAACTGAAAGAAGATTGCTACATAACATAATTTATCCACTTAAAATATAATGGTTTATGAAATAAAACCTAATTATGTTATAAATCTGAAGCTTGTGTGTCTGCTAAAAGTGCCCTAGCATTTGATGATCGGTCAGTGAGTGAGTAACAAAATTAAGAAATTTGGACTAGTTATAATTCTTAAACTTTGAAAACTTTAGTGTTTAAAATATATTGTGATTATATACAGCTTGCTTGGTTGCTAAAAAATAATTCTAGTTATACTCACAACGAAGTTACAGGGAGTCAAAAAGGGCCTGAATTACTTCGATAAAATATGTGCCGCTTTTTAGCTGGACTAGGCGGGGCCACTGCCGTGCCCCCAGATACGAGATTGCACACATTATTTCTTTGTTTTAATTTTAAAATTGACGTTAGAGGCGAATAAAACTTGGATAAACTGTTTTTTCCGGTTATTTCTTCACTTTTAAATACAACACAATGTAAATGTAAATTTCTTTTTTCTTCCTGTGTGTATAGTTTGTTTTGGGGTCGACTACGAGTTCAACCGGTTTTACCTGAATTTCAGTTTTTCCACGGAGCGACTGGCATCGGACCTCCGCAATCCTAAGGGAGAACTGAAATTCAAAGATTGAACTAGTTGTCAGTATATTTCAGGGCACCGACTTCCCAATAACGATTGCCATAGATGTTCATCACCACCACGACCGACGGCTTTACGTGCTCTCCGAGGCACGGGCGCGAAATCACCGCCAAATTTCCAAACTCCAGGCTGCTATTAGGAATTTCCTAAGAAAAACCCAAAAACACTTTTGGCCCGACCCGGGATTTGAGACCCGAGACCTCTTGATTAGCAGTCGCATACGCTAACTACTAGACCAACGAGACAGTAAATGTAAATTAAATATGTAAAACAAATGTAACACAAATAAGTAAATTTTAACGTTTCTTCTTTAAAACACATAATAAAAACTCACTTTCGCAAATAGCAAATATATTTCGTATTGATAAATCAATTTTTTTTTGTTAATTTACCCGTAACACATTAAGGCATTGGCAGGGTATGGGCATTTTCATTTTATTTTACATTACACTCTTGTTATTTCTCTTACAAAATATAACGCAGAAGGGTGTTAAAAGCTTTTATTTTAACTGTTCAGTTATTTTAATTAAATGTTAAAAATATTTGAATATTCTACTGGTACCCTGAGGCACAACGGTAGCAACGACATAGTTCTATCAAAGACAATGTAGATTCATAACTAATAGAACAGACTTAAGGAGAATGAATATGGATATTATCTAAAGCACTCATCTAACGAGTTCAAACTCGATACGGTTACGTCATTTTATACCGGGATTCCTACCACCACCAGCCCGTTCCATTATCAGATTCTTGATACCATTAATTTTCAGTTGGTCTCCTATCAAGTTTTACTTTAAGATAAAGAAATAAATAAATATCTCGTACATCTTACACACAACATCATCTAGTTCCAAACTAAGCAGAGCTTGTATAATGGATACTAAACAACAGTTATAAATACATAAACATACTTTTTTTGTAAATACATACATGTTGTACATAGAAAACACCCAGACTCCGAAACAAATATTTGTGGATCACACAAATATTTGGTCCAACCTTCCCGAGTTGACGGTCTTACCCGAAACCTCTTGAACAGCAGCTGCATACGCTGACAACTGGACCAACAAGGCAGTTAAATATATACTCCATTCTGCCAACTATCCTTTTCTTATGTTGTTGTTTTAATTCCTCCTGAAACCCTATGACTTTTAATATAATCTTTGGAATTCATTCAAATACCAACTACGCCGTTAACTTTTGCTTATCAAGTAATCTGTACTTTAAAGAAAGAACTCTCAGAAATGACATCCAACTAGATTTTATTTGTTTTTGAATCTTCTTCTTCTTCTTCTCAATTTAAGGGTCAGTCCCTTGTCGGTGGAGCAATCGCCACTCCTGTCTGTTTTCCGCAATCCGTTTGAACTCTTGATAGGCCACGACTCCTACTTTCTCCTTTACTTGTTGTATATACGCCAATCTAGGCCTTCCGCGTTTTCTTCTGCCTTCTATCTTTCCTTCTAGAATGGTTTTAAAAAGGTTGTCGTGTCTTATCAAATGTTTTTGAATCAACAAACAAAATATAGTTTTAAAATGTACTATAAAACGTTTGCATTGGAGTTAATTTTATACGATGTATTAGCAGTACATATATTGAAATTTCACAAAACAATCAGAAATTAGGATCTGCAATATATGTCACGTATCACTGTATGACTTTGCTTCAGTATTGTGTCTGTGTATAAATGTATCCCGATGAACTTAAACAGGATTACGTAATACTTGTGTCTTGACAGATTAAAAGTACGAAGTTTTATTATCCACCACGTAAGTATCGTAAGAGCCAACTGAAGAGGGAGCAAATTAGGCAGGACAACAGTATTGTAAAATGAAGGAAAACTGGAAATGAATCGTATTAACCCAGCCACTGTGGTATGGCAGACTAAAACCTCCTTTGTAAGAAGAAGTCTACGTGCAGCAATGGACTCGTAACCGTAAAAATCCGACCGATTTCGGTCATGGCGACCACTTCGACCCCTTATATAGCCGATTTTCGCAGCAAACTCCCTTGCACAAAATGGGCGAGTGAGCTTACCGCTCTCATAATTATAGTGAATAGCGGCGAGTGGACGGGCCAAGGGTGATGATGAATGTTACAAAGACATTTTATTCTTTATTCAGTCTTGAAAACGGCAGTTTGTTGAAAAGAACAGAGTACTCAATTCTGACATAAATAAAATCTTTTATTTTAATTACTGTTGTAATAGATAATTTGTAAATGTTATTAGGGTACAAAATAAGTATATAAATCGTTACAGAAATCGGTTTCTTTAATAACGTTATTTTTAATAAGGAGGTCCCTATTCCAAAACATTTACTTACCTAAGTAAAGATTCAATGAAGAAATAATTGACTTTCTTAAATTTTACAATTTTAATTAGCTGCTCACAAAAAAGAAACGGAAAAGGATTTTAACTAGAATAAAAATCGGCCAAAAGTGTGTCAGGTCACGCATAGAATTGGGTTAGTCAACCAAAATGGCATGGATTTAAATCATATCCAGAACATAATTGTTACGTTAACATCTTATTTCGTTATTTTTTGGATTTTGGAGTTTTCTATGTATATTATGTATTTATTTACAAAAAAAAGTAAATCAGTATGTATATATATCAGTTGTCTAGTACCCATAGAACAAGATCTGCTTAGTTTGGAACTAGATGATGTTGTGTGTTAGATGTCCAAAATATTTTTTTATTTATTTTGGTACAAAGTTTTCCAAGTTAACTTATTTTAAAGGGCCTCTATAAATTCTGAACTGACAAAGTTTTCCAAGCCGTTATAGTTTTTTTTTAAATCATTACACGAACTACCTCACGAATTATTCAGATTTTTCGAATAGCTTTTAGAGGAGCCGGCGAAATTTCAGTGTTTAACATCAATAGTTAAACACTGATAACCCGATGATTATAGCCTGACATTTGCTTGTATTAATCGACACACCAAACATATCGGACCAATGCTTAATGGATGGAAAATAGGAGAGGTGAAAGAATACCTCAAGGCGGTATTCTTTCACCTCTCCTATTTTCCATCTTCATTAACTTTATTACCCCAAGACTTCACCTGTTGTTGCTATCACCTGTATGCTGATGACTTGCAGTTGTACTATCAATCAGAGTTATGCAATGTATCGTCCGCGGTTTCTGTAGTAAACAAAGACAAAAAAACAAAAACAAAAAAAAAAGCAGTGATTTGATTTGATTGACTATGGTGATATGTGCTACTTTGACCTGAATGCAGATCTGCTCAATAAGCTTGACCGTCTTCTCAACAATTGCATTCGATTTGTTTTCAATTTACGCAAATATGATCACGTATCTCAGCAACGCTCCCAATTAAATTGGTTTCCAATTCGCATACGCAGACAGTTTCGAGCTTTAACAACCCTATACTCTTTACTCTTTTCTCCAACTTCTCCTTCCTATTTAACCACTCAACTTCAATATTTAGGTACAAACCACTCTAAAAACCTCAGGTCTTTAAATAATCTACTTCTTCACTGTCCCACCCACCGCTCTGATTTCGTACACTCCAGTTTCCTAAATACAATCTGTACTGCTATGGAATGCGCTCCCTCTCGAGATCAGGATGGCAAAAACACGACAAAGTTTCATATATGTACCTGTTGCGGAAACACTATCTAAACATACTGTCAGAATAATCGTAATTTTGAAATCTCCTCTTCCAAAAATATAATATAGTATGTATTTTTAAATTGTATTGTATGTATGTATATGTTATGTATTTTTGTGTATGTATAAATGTAAGCATTTATAATATATGTAATATATATAGGACTCTCCTTTAAAAGGAGCCTATGTCCAGCAGTGGACTGTTAAGGGCTGTTGATGATGATTAATATATATTTTTCTTTTAAAATTACAAATTGAATTTCTGTGCATCTACCATGTCTGGCTCTGCATCGAGCCTAGGTCCGACCTAAGGTCGACTGGGAGAAAATGCCTTTGGCATTATATCCGCCTTTGCTGTATTTGAGCATAAAGATTCAAATAAAAAAAAAAAAAATGTGAGCCGTCACGGGACGCCTGGCAGATGTGAAACATCGCCATTATTTTGTAAAAGTAATATGCAGAAAAGAACATATTGTAATAGGAACTAAATATGTCATAATGATAAAATAAAATATTACTAATTATTAAAATAGTACGGTGTGGCGTATAATTATAATTATAATTATAATTTACGCCACACCGTACACACTACTGCATATAGACTGTATATATATACCATCGTAAGTATAGCGTGCCGTGGCGACGCGTCGCCAGGCGTCGCCAGTCGCCAGGCGTCGCCAGGCCAGAAATCTATTTTACGTGCGCCTATAGATGTTTCACATACGTGCGCCTATAGATGTTTCACATCAAAAATAGTGTGTGAATAGTATGCACAGGCGGTTTTATTTTTGCCATTTTGCCTACAGAAACCTAAAAACGAGGACCGAAGATATCTATTTTCATGAAATATTTGTATCAGCATAGACATGGGTTCTGTAATACATTGAAATACACTTAAATCTAATACCCATCAGTGATCCACACTCTAACCATCATGACTAATGTAATAACCAATGTTCTATCTCAGAACTAACAGCAGCAGACGGCAGACTATCCACGTTATTTTGATTTCTTATAAGTTCTTAAAAATCAAGATCAAGTGCGTATTTTATCTTACACACATAATAATGTATGATATGTAAAGTAGTATTATATATATAATTCTGTCTCACTCTAAGCCAAGGGATGGTTCACTCTTGTGGGTAAAATGTCCAATATTAACAGATTAACTCGGTCGGGGATCCGGCTTCATAAAAATAAATTCCAATATTCCCCGCGTTGCTCTCATAACTCGTAAGAAACGTCTCTCGCTGGAAAGTTTAAGGCGGACGATTGGAGAATAAAAATAGCATTTTTACTATGTTAAATTAAGTTTTTATTGTGAAATTTACTGGGTGTTGTAAAAAGAATTTTACGATTTGGCAATTAGATATTCTTTATGCGAATAAATGTTATTGTAAGGAGGTTTACGCGAATTTCATATACGAGACGAAATTATTTTGTAAGTTTTTGATGTTTTTTTTAAATTCATAATATAGTAGAGTAAACTTTATTGTACACCAATTAACACAGTTTACATACAAGAATACATTATTATACTGACCATGTACAATTGGCGGCCTTATCGCTAAAAAGCAATTTCTTCCAGGCAACCTTAGGATGGAAAAAAGATTATGGGTAAAAAAAATCTAAATAATAAAAATACATCATTAAATACATATAAATATATTAATTAGTAATGAATTGGTTTCAATAATAGCCCAGCATCTTGGTATATGTGTAATTATAATTAAATGAATTATGATGTTACTTTGTCATAGGGTTAGTCATAAAGTTTCATAAATAAATATAATTTATTGCTTTTTCTAAAGTTACTCTGATTTTTGATATCGAAATGCTTATACATATTAATTTTTTTCTCTATTTATTCATCGAAAGTTCAGTTTCAGATTTTGACTGATGAGCTGGTTCAATAACCACCAGAATAAGTAACGTAACGTACCTATGTTTTGCTCTGTGTTGTATTAAAAGTTGATTAAGGTACCATAGCCAAGTGGCCGTATGTGATTGGAAACGATCTCCAATGGTAAGCAACGACGGGTCTGTTAGTACCTAGATGGGTGACCGTTTAGGGCATGTTATGTTATGAGCGTTTCCGTGAATCGGAGGTCACGTGAAGCTTAGTTGGGGGCCTTCAGGTGATTTAAAACCATCGAACGGCAAGATTATCCACAAGGTATCTTGCCAGTCCTGAACCCACACTCGGTCAGCGTGGGGACTTATGGCCTTAACTCACTCATGAGAGGTGACTCGATCCCATGGGATGTTACGGGTTGTTGATGAAGGTATTATTTTTTTAATATTTCGGAGACTTTATCTAGTCTCAAACTAAGCAGAGCTTGTATAATGGTCCGACCCGGCAACCGCCACAGAGGTAGTTACAATGATCTAGTTTAACACAAATATTATATTGTCAAAAATGATTTATAAATATAAATAAATGAACTTCGAAAAACTTTTTTAAAAGCGGAAATTTATTCAAAATCTTGTACGACCTTATCGGAACACAGTTCTAAACTAATTCGGCTATTACAGCGAGCAAAGCTAACATGGTTAAGGTGTCGAACGTACTGGGTGCTGACATGGGTGTACTATGACATAAATATAAAATTTAGTTTAAAATTACAAGGTATCTAACCTTTTTAGGGTTCCGTAGTTCATAATTAGGAACCATTATAGATTCGCTATGTCCGTCCGTCAGTCCGTCCGTCTTCGACCTAGCGCCCAAACAGTTTGTGCTAGAAAGATGAAACTTTGCATAAATACTTGTTGTAATTACTTGGACAAGATACTATAATAAATTTATGAAAAAAAAAAAAATTTGGAGCACCTGCCCTACATGTAAAGTGGGGATGATTTTTGCCTTCCGTTTAACCCATCATTAGATAAGTCTTTTAAAAACTTTTAAAAACATTGTCTTTTAAAAACAAAACCATTTTGCGATTTAGATATACGTTTATGAGTTATTCGACTTGAAAACGAATTATTTTCTAAAAACAGAGCGTCCCAACCCCTCTAAAAGCTAAACGGCGGGCTCAAAAAAATTGAAAAAAATCCGTTTATAGCAAAAAACACGAGTAGGTTTAAAAGTTGCGAAAGTATAAAATAGTAAGTTTGGTAATGTGTTATGTCCAAAACTTTCATAGACGAAGTGGAAAGTGCAACAATAGGACTGAAAGCATTACGTGATCAGCGTACGACGGACATTACAACCAGTTTAAGCCTGGACTCAAAGTTCCATTCAGAATTGCAATTAGCCGCCTCCGAATTGTGAAAATGTCAGAAAAAATAACACTTTCACTTAAAAGTTGAAGAATTTATCTCCTACTTAAATTACAGAGTAACATAGATACGGAACTACTTTTAAAATCTATAAGTTGATGTGTCACTTAAACACACATACATATACACACACAAGCACACATACACGCCCATCATCATCATCATCATCAGCCTATCGCAGTCCACTGCTGCCTCTCCAATTGCACGCCACTTAGTTCGATATTCGGCTACTCGCATCCAGCTCCTGCCAGCCGAAATACACGCCCGAGTATTTCAAATAGATATTTAGTATTTACAAATAGATATAGGTAAGTCCTAGGCATAAAATAATTTTATCGTTTGAAAGCCACACACAGGCTCTGCCTAGAGTGTTTGTCACGGTCAATTTTCATATGTTATCCTTGAAAATAAACCGTTATTATTATTATGATTGCCTAAAATGTATCAACAGATATCAACAGAATTGATCTCTTTAATAACTCTCTGAATAATATTTAATAGAAATGTCTAAACTTATGTTGTTAACTTTAACTTATTAATATTCTAATGTATGTCTTGAACCTTTTATTTTTTTTGTGTCTCTACAAGTTATTTGAAGCTAGCTCTGCGTAATTTCATGTATATGTATGTATGCATGTAAGCATGCTGTAAAGTTTAAATAAAAAGTAGTGACATTTCACAGTCCACTAAAATTGATGTCAGATGATGTATGTCAGTATCATCATCATTATCATCAGCCTATCGCCGTCCACTGCTGGACATAGGCCTCTTCTATTATACACCGCTCTGATCGATTCCTCCTGCCAGCCATCCTGCGTAAGTAATGCCCATAGGCCAGGCGGAGTGACCACCTAGCCTATGGACATCCTTTTTTTTTACGCGGGGAATGCTTTTCGCACCATACCCTTCTTGGGGGGGACAAGGAAAGGTGTGTGTGGGACTCCCGGGCAACCGGTCTACCCACTTAACCCCGCGGCGGCCTACCTCGGCAGTTCGGAGGAACCAAAGGATCGCAACAGCGGCTTCTGGTGTCCCCCCTGCCATACCCCACAAATGGGGTACATCCCGGGATGACCGGAACATCGACCCACCTTAAACGACACCCCCCCGGCCGCACCGGGGGTATCACCTGTCTCGGGTCTTTTGCAGTGGTCATCTCCCCAGGGTGTGACCACAGCGACCATTAGGCGACGAGCCTATGGGCATTCTATCAGTATCTGTCATAATAATTATTATAATAGTATGGCGTCCTAGTAAGGTGCTCTTTCACACCCCGCTTAAAAGACCTGACAACATAGCAGAAAGGAAACACACGAGCTCACAGTAAGTTCTAGGTTTTAGCTGTTAACTAGTATAAAAATAAAATGAATCACTTATAATTTTTAACCGACTTCAAAAAAAAGGAGGAGGTTCTCAATTCGTCGGAATCTTTTTTTTTTAGTGATTCGATCGCGATTTAGGTACTCGGAATAGTTTTTCATTGAACTCGGTTCCTTTTTGTTATGACAAAAAGGAACCGACTTCCGAAGGAACCTAGTTCCCTCGATTTCCTTGGGATCCCATCATCAGATCCCGACGATGGGACCACCTGTAAACTATGCCCATTCCAATGCAAAAATATTTTTTGAAATCAGTTCATAAACGACGCAATTATCGCTGAACAAACATAAAAAAAAAAAAAGATTCCGACGAATTGAGAACCTCCTCCTTTTTTTAAGTCGGTTAATACAGTCCAACTGATTCAGAGATTATCCGTAAGAAACAGACAGACAGACAATTTTTTGTGTAGGTAAGTGCTATAATATTAATATATGCATTTTAGGTAATCATTCTAACCGTTATTATTATTAAGATTATTTGAGGTCAGTTACTAGTTCAACCGGTTTTACCTGAATTTCAGTTTTCACACGGTACGACTGGCATCGGACCTCCGCAACCCTAAGGGAGAACTTCAATTCGAAGGTTGAACTATTTATCAGTAAATTTGAGGCAATAACGATTTCCATATATGTTCATGACAACCGGGACCGACGGTTTAACGTGCTCTCCGAGACACGGGCGTATGAAAATAGTATGCAAATATAATATTTCATAATAGCTAGAAATACGACTATCTAGTCAGCAAGCAAGAACCAGTGTAAGATTAGGATTATACACTTATCGTTTGTTCTAGGAATGGAATAACAAGTACGTTGCTAAATTCACTGGAACCTGTATCCCATATCAGCTTCTAGGAAATTTGATGTAAGACCGCTTTCTTCCCTCCTACAAGATTATTTCAATATGTATATACAAACTTGGACCCGAGTCGCAAAGAATAGGACAGAGTGAAAAGTTTTAGAGGAGGCCTTTGTCGAAAGGCAAACTGTAGACCAACCTAATGCCGAGACAGATTTTTTATAAAGAAATGTATAGATAAATGAAGTAGATTAAATTAGTTATTAGATTTTAAGTTAAATTCAAATGTTTACAGTAATAAAGGCTTATTTTATTTTCTTTATTTATTTTATTATACAAAAAAAAACTGATTCATAGCCGTACTAGGAGTTTTTATCTATGTGTAATTTTATATAATATGTATTACATTTATGTTATCATGCGATAGCTAAGTCATCCTTCTCATGTAAAACATAAAATATTTTTAATATTGAAGAGGTTACTATTAGATTAGATTAGATTAGCTAATTACTTATTAACTAAAGACATAATTCAGAAGGGACAGAATAATTTAACAGATTCGATTTTACATGGATCTCAACTTTTTATGGTAGAAGAGCTGACTTGCTCGATTTGTTTTGTTACAAGTTTTGTTTTTGATGGCATTTTCATTTCTAAAATCTCACGAGAGATAAATCTCATAAATCACATGACTATAGCCACATAATAGAGGTTTGTCTATATTTGGTTTACACGATTTCTATTTGGACAACAAGTATTCAACTACTGGCAACTCAGAAATTGGTCATTAAATAGTTTCAGACGCAGACTGCGACGTGAAACTAGTGTAACAGGTGTTAACATGACAACTTTGATCGACGGGTTTTCAAAACAAATTTTAATATATTTTCGGTAGATTCTTATTTCAGACATTAGTATAAAATATTATTAACTTCACAACATTATTCACAAACTTTACATACTTGTGGACATTATATTCTATTTTATATAATAACTAGCTTTCCGCCCGCGGCTTCGCCCACGTGGAATTATATCGCGTTTATATCGCGCGACACGGTAAGGGTAGATTAATCAATCTTACTTGATTTTATGTTTGATAATAAGGAACTTCGACACAAACTTTCGTCCCCTATTTCAAACCCTTCTACCTTTATTTTCGCGATAAAAAGTAAAAGTCCTATGTCCTTTCCCAAGTTCAGTTCTATCTTCATACCAAATTTCATCAAAATCGGTTCAGTGGTATGGGCGTGAAAGCGTAACAGACAGAGTTACTTTCGCATTTATAATATTGGTAGGGATTAGTATGTCAGATACTGATAGGATGCCCATAGGCTAGTTGGTTCCATCCTGTCAGTATCTGACATCCTAATTATATATAATATAGTACACATTTCGAAGGTTGAACTATTTGTCAGTATATTTGAGGGCACTGACTTCCCAATAATGATTGCCATAGATGTTCATGACAACCGGGACGGACGACGACTTCGACTGCCTTGTTGGTCTAGTGGTTGGCGTATGCGGCTGCTGATCAAGAGGTCTCGGGTTCGATTCCCGGGTCAGACCAAATATTTGTGTGATCCACAAATGTTTGTTTCGGAGTCTGGGTGTTTTACTATGTATAATATGTATGTATTTACAAAAAAAAAAGTATGTTTATGTATTTGTATCAGTTGTTTAGTACCCGTAACACAAGCTCTGCTTACTTTGGGACTAGATGATGTTGTGTGTAAGATGACCAAAAATATTTATTTATTTATTTATTTTATTTTTCCACTTTGGAAGTGTTTCTCGCGCGAACTATGAACTATATAGTTAGTAGAAAAAATGATTTTAGAAACCTCAACATCATTATGAAAGACCTATCCATAGATACCCCACACGTATAGGTTTAATGAAAAAAAATTTTTTGAGTTTTAGTTTCAAGTATGGGGACCCCCGAAATTTATTGTTTTTTTTCCTATTTTTGTGTGAAAATGTTAATGCGGTTCACAGAATACATCTACATACCAAGTTTCAACAATATAGTTCTTATAGTTTCGGAGAAAAGTGGCTGTGACATACGGACGGACAGACAGACAGACAGACATGACGAATCCAAAAGAATAGTTTTCCGTAGTCATCCATAATGGTAGGTGGATTAAAAATCGTGTCCAATAGTTAATTTTATGTTTACTTATTATTTCTTAACTTTTTTACGAAGTTTTCCAAATTACTGTATTATACAAGTTACGCCTCTATACATCTTGAAATATAAAAAGTAATTTAAACCGCTATAGTTTTCACTTAAAGTTTAATATATGTGATGATGATGATGATGATAATTTTCGCTACCTCAACCTCGTTTTTAAAAGGTCTGTATAATTATAAATACGTGTGGAGACACGATAGAGACGCGAGAAAAGAAACATCCCCACTTTACTTGTAGGGGAGGTACCCCAAATAAAAAAATGTTTTTAGTAATTTTATTGTAACACTTCTTCGACGTAATTATAACACATATTAATACAAAGTTTCATCTTTCTAGCACCAACCGTTTGGCAGCAGATCGAGGACAAACGGACGGACATGACTAATCTGTAAGGGTTCCAAGTCATTAACTACGAAACCCTAAAAAGTATCGTAAATGTACTTAAAAAAAAAGGATTAAGTAAAATGCTGTTAATTTGATATTACAAACAGACGACTTAATTTTATTTTTTTTTGCTTGCAAATGTATAATACATTTTGGTAGAGATTCCTCAATACTTTATTCCTTCTATAATGGTAGCTTACACTTGTTATAATAAAATTTTGAGTTAGAGTTAAACTAAGTTTCAAATAATTTATTTATTATTTTAAAACAGTATCAAAGGCAAAGCATTCGTTTTGTGACTTCATTTTACTTATTCTTATAAATTATTCATGTCTTAACGAATTTGTTTTTATATGCATAATACGCCGGCGTTTCAAAGAAATGTCTGAAAATGTAATTTTGCTATCGCATCAGCAATACAAAATATATATTATTATAACGTTCCGTTACTGACTGGCTAACAGACAACGTCCTAGTGGTGTCGGATTAAGAATACAAAGTGTCACCACCCCTATTCATTCCATGGGAGTCGTAAAGGAACAAAATAAGGAGCTAACATCACTGCTAAGAGAAGGAAAACTTGAAACAAACCCTTTACCAACTCGTCTGGCCAGCGTGATATAGTAGGCCAAAACCTCCTTTCTAAGGAGAGGCCTATGTCCAGCAGTGGACTGTTAAAGACTGTTGATGATGATGATGACAGACAACGTGCAGCTGAAACTTCTTTGCGGAGGAAACTGACAATTGGCAGGAGTCTTACTTGAGAATCGTAAGAAAGGATTTTGAAAAATTCCATTCCTAAGGGGTTAAAACAACAGCAATCAAAGTTGTACATCAGAATTACACGTAGGTAAAGTCGCGGGCAAAAGCTAGTGGAAGATAAATCTGACAGCACAAATTCTGTCATTGGAGGTTCGTATTCTGTGTGAGGGTTATACTGGACCGGTCGAGCCGCCCCATTTGTGCTGAAACTAGGTTGGCTCTACTACCTAAATAAATTTCACTTTAACTCATCTTCAGCCTATCGCAGTCCACTACTGGACATAGGCCTCTCCCATTGCACACTACTCTGATCGATTTTGGGCTTCTCGCATCCAGCTCCTGCCTGCCATCTTACAAAATGGCTTTAAAACAATGACAACTGTTTATTTTATGTTTATGTAAACGAATCAGTAATTGAGCTTATTTTTTCCGTATTTATTGATCTGTTTGAGAATAATTCGTTAACGGTTTTTTTAATAAATCAACGAAATATTAGTATAAAACTCCAGTACTAAAATCATCGATTTTTTCTGCTTTCTCCCTCTAAGTTGGGTCTGCAGCTCAAGGTTTGATTCTTGGTTTGAAGATCCATCTGAGATGTTACTGAGAAGTAACGGTTTATGTCTTCTGAACTAATTGTCATCTTAACCTCGGAGCGTGTTTTCTAACCAATACCCTTAGACTAAGAATGACCTAGACCGGTCATATGCGTACACCCGTAAGGGATAGCAACAGAGTACATTAAACATTAATGTTGCCAGGTTAAAACAATTCCCCTATAATAAGGGAGAATCATTATTCCGTTTACTGTTCCAAACGTTTTAAAAATCTGTCAAATATGATTAGATTAGAATAGAAGGCCTTCAAAACGAAAGCTGAGGATGTAACCGGGATCAAGGTTGATAACATAAAAAAAAAAAAAATTTAGAAGGTTATAGTATTTATTGGCCCTTAAATAAAATAAGTATGTTGAAGAAATTAGTTTATTTTCTTGTCTCTAGTTATCAGCTTATTTTTGTACTGTAATATATCCTTACGTTCAAATATTTTTACATATAGGTTTGCTATTGCCCAACCTTGTCGTTCAGTAGCCTTCAACCACATTTTAGGCACATTTTCATCTTTTGGAAATCTGGAGGACAATAAAACACAAATCAAATCAAATCAAATTAAATTTCCTCACCATATGGGGTAATTTCAAAAGGCCGATGCGTTATCCCTAAAATGCTGGTAACCTTGCAAAATTACCTTAACACATTAATGGTCATTCAAACTTTAGCTGTGACAACCTACGCAATTTGGTCGGATAATTACAAAATTTTCACACTTTAGAAACTAGTTTATATCACTTATTTTCAATTATTTCTGCACATTAACAAACAAAAATTGATGTAATTAATCGTAGTTAATATTAAAAACAATAATAAGCCAATAAAACGCGATTTTTTTATACTTACGTGTGAAAGGTTATATTTTTATATTTGCGTTCATTACGCCTTTTGCAGCCGAAAACACAACACTGTACCATATTTGTTAAAGTATCTGGGTTGAAAACAATTAGTTAAACTTAAAATCACACAGTAATTCACTCAAAAAGCCATAATTTCACTCCTGATAAATTCCCGCTTTGAAATTTGTTTGACACAAATGTTTTGTGACAAACCTATACGGCGATAAGGACAAAAAATACGTATCTCTATTTTTCTCTAACACACTGGAAAATGGTATCGTTATCTCACTCTCTCGTGGTAACGCTTGTTGGCATGTCAGGTCTTGGTCATTCTTAGTCTAAGCCAATACCCAATTTACAAAGAACTTCCACAAGTGGAAGTTAAAGATGATTGTAAATTTAGAACTGTGTGGCTGTGACTTATGGTTATTATGTAATTATCTAACCTAACAACGTCTTATAGTTCCCATATTTGTATTACATACTTTCATATATCTTAATATATTCTTATTCATGACATATACCGCTTTGCTATAAAAAAATCTGAAGTTATTTATGCAGTTGATGTATCAAGAAAACTGGACTGAAATAACAAACTCTCGCTGGAAAGTCTAAGGCGGATGATTGGAGAGTAAAAATTGCATGTTAAATTAAGTTTTTATTGTGAAATTTACTGCCTGTTGTAAAAAATGTAACAATTTAGCAATTTGATATTTTTATGCGAATAAAAGTTGATGTAAGGAGATTTAAGCGAATTTAATCTTTCGCTGGATGCGAGAAGCCCAAAATCGATCATAGTGGTGTGCAATGGGAGAGGCCTATGTCCAGCAGTGGAATGCGATAGGCTGATGATGATAATGATGATGAATCTTTCGTATCAACTTTAAGCCGTATTCATTTATACGTTTCATGATTTTTTTAAAGTTGTAAAACATAATTTGACATATATCTATAAAAATAAATAAAAATTTCAGTGTCTGTATATAGTTCAAATTAAAAGCTTTGTACTAAATTCATTTGAAAGTACATCTCTCTCACACAAAAGATCTGTACTAACAACTTTTTTGTCTGTCTGTCTGTCCGTCTGTTTGTTTGTTCGCGGCTAATCTCTGGAACGGCTGGATTGTTTTTGAAGGGACTTTTACTGGCAGAAAGCTAATGTCACAAGGAGTAACTAAAGGGTGTTTAATAGACTTGCTTCGATCCGCAGAGCTACACCCGATTTACAATAACAACTCAGATAGTATCTAATAAACTAATTCAGTTCGTGTTATCTCTGTACGTAAGTCAAATTATAATTTTGAGAATAAACATGTTTTTTACTATACTATTTTTAGTAAGGCTAAGGAGTTTAATTATTTTAAAGACAGGACTCAAAAACGTTGAAACATCCCACACCTTCCCATTAAATTGAACATTAACACTTTAGCACAAATTTTTTGATAGTTGTTGCCATTTAATATAAGTGTGTACTGCGATAACGGACTTGTTTACAATTGATTTTACAACTTTTATAGTAGCATAAATGCGTTACACTTTACAATAATTATGGTTTTTACAGCTGAATCTCGCGTTGTATCCGCGGTTAAAGTTGTTCTAAAAAAAAAAATAGCCGAAGTGTTAATATAAGGGTGTAGTGCGTTTCATTACTGCATTAGATTTTTTTCAGATTTTAAAAGCTAGCGGATTAGCTTTTAGAAGGCGGGGGACGCTCTGTATTAACAAAAAAAAATCTACATCCCGTAGTTGGCTCCTCAAAGTCCACAATTTTCACACAAACTAGCAGTTTAGAGTAAAGGTGTAAATAGTCATAGAATAAAACGTGATAACCGCCATGTGATTCCTTACAATGCATACTTATTAAATAATTTTAACAAAAAGGAACCGACTTCAATGAAAAACCCGATCTATTCCGAGTACCCAAATTGCAACAATTGTGCCTATGATATTTGAGGAGTTCCCTCGATTTCCTTGGGATCCCATCATCAGATCCCGATATGGTGACAATGGGACCAACTGTAAGCTACGCCCTTTCCAATGCAAAAATAATTTTTGAAATCGGTTCATAAACGACGAAATTACCGCTGAACATACATAAAAAAAAGAGATTCCGACGAATTGAGAACCTCCTCCTTTTTTTTGAAATCGGTTAAAAAGTAACAATAATATTAAGTAAGTATATATGCAGTATTTTGGAGATGAAATATCTTTATGAATACATTTAAAAAATAAAGGACACAATTGATCAATCAAAGTTGTTAAACAGCAAAGAACGTTGATTTGTAATAAGATGAATACATACAATGAAGGACATTGTGTTACACCACCCGAATCATGCTGGCTTATGAAATAAAGACTAATGACTGGCAATTCACTTACTAGGTCCATCTCAAATTGAAAACTAATATCGAATTCAATAAGATTTTACGGATATTGGTCAGACAGAGTCCACTTTAGAGGCATATTTTTAACCGACTTCAAAAAAAAGGAGGAGGTTCTCAATTCGTCGGAATCTTTTTTTTTTTTTTTTTTTTTTTTTTTTATGTATGTTCAGCGATAATTTCGTCGTTTATGAACCGATTTCAAAAATTCTTTTTGCATTAGAAAGGGCGTAGCTTACAGGTGGTCCCATCGTCACCATATCGGGATCTGATGATGGGATCCAAGGAAATCGAGGGAACTCCTCAAAAATTATAGGCACAATGTCGCGATTTGGGTACTCGGAATAGTTTTTCATTGAAGTCGGTTCGTTTTTGTTAGAATTATAAATATAATGATCAAATTAAACAACAAAGAGAACCTAACCAAATAACTGATACAGAATATCATCCTTATTAGCAAATGCCTGAACACTTTAGATGGGTTGAAAGGACGAGCACATGGGAGCAAAGATTTCATCAATTACGAGTGATTGACAGGGTACAATGTAAACTATGTCGCCCATCCGGACCTATAGCAATTGCACTTAGATCATACACACTTATATCACGTAACAGATACAACAAGTTTTGAAGACCTTCAAATTGCCAATGACACGTAGCATCATACATATAAGCAAGCATGCTGAGCGCGTGGTTTAACCTAAGACGACCAGCATTGGATAGAAGAGTTACAAGAGTCTTCATTGTCTAAAATACCTACAGCAATGCAAAGTCTTTTCACACAAATATTACTTTACGGATGTCCTGAAAATCCAAAGCGACTATGGGAAACCTTTATATTATGTTTATTTTGCATAAGCTCATAGTCATATTTTTTTGCTGTCGCATTTAATAAGCGCTAGGAGTATTCAATTCTTACATATATATGAGTATTATATTTCAGAGGTCGGCTTTATAATAATGCAGATTACCCGCAAAGAATGGGTGGGTCTGGGTGTGAGGTTGCCCCCTTTGCCGTTCAGGCCTAATAGCCCTGTCGCAAGTCAACAAGCCGACCGACGTGCTCAGCATCCCCAATTAACTCGTACAACCTAGTATGGAAAATAAACGTAACGAACGATTGACTTTTACGTATTCAGTCTTTAATTTAGTTATATAGGTTTTTTAATATTAGAATAAATTCACATTAATATAAATTAACGTTTCTTCTACCGTATGGGTGTTTATAACAGTACTTTTTTCACAGATAAACTCTTATTAACCCAGATGCTAGTCTTCTGCGTTATTAAGGTGCTGCAATCTTTCTGATACTTGGGAAACCCAAAAGGATTTTATAAGCTCTAGGTCTTTCGGCCTATTTATATATAAGGTCAAGGCGACAGGAAGGCAGCTAGGCATAAACGAAATAAATGTCTAAAGAGCAAGTCGAACACATATACTTAATTTTATTATGAAATAAGCACTGATGGTGATGTAACTCTAATATGCTGGCCAATTATGTAGCACCTCTATTTCAAAGATAATCTCTAAGCCACTAGGTATTTTGATGTAATGCCTGTTATAAAGCTTCTAAATACATACGTTAATGTATACTTGAATATTCTCTACTTCTGACTTCAAAGAGTGAAACATAATAAGCTTCTGCTCAGGGTCTTAGCAAGGCTGGTCCTCCGTCAATCACCTTCTCATCTACTATTCTTACGTGTTAGATCATAAACAATAAAAAGTTTTATGACTCGGGAATTTAAAAACTGATATGACTTTATTTTTAAAATTTTACATGTTTACTTGTGATTCCATATTTTTTTAATGAAGTTTTCCAAGTAAGCGTATTTTATAAGTTAAAGTTCTAACTCTTGAACTAACAAAGTTATCTAAGCCGTGATAGTTTTCCTTTAAAGTTCATAACATTTACTATCATAAATATAACTGTTTCAATTTTTTTGGTGCCGCTGATTAGCTTTTAGAGGGGTGAGGTGAGGAGTGCCCTATTATAACAAAAAAAAAGGAACGGTAAAGTTAAATAACTCGTATATAGCTACCTAAATCAAAAGATCATCTTAGCGTTTTTAAAAGACCTATCTAATAATACCCCACGCTATGGATTAGGCGCTAGAAAAAACATCCTCATCATCCAACTTTGTCAACTTGTGAAATATACATTTCCACGTAAAGTTTCACTTTCTAGTACTGTTTGAACGTAGGTCGAGGACGTACTTAGAATGTTGAAAATAAGTTGAAGAACATAATTTAATTAAATTAATAGTGACGATAAGAGTCATACAGAATGTGTAAAAAAATACTAATTGGGATATAATGAAGTCTTAAAACTGTACATTTATTATTAAAATAGAGTTTAACTTACTACTATTACCTATTTTTAACCGACTTCAAAAAAAAGGAGGAGGTTTCTTTTACAAAAAAAAAGGAGGAGGTTTAATCTTTTTTTTTATGTATATTCAGCGATAATTTCGTCGTTTATGAACCGATTTCAAAAATTATTTATGCATTAGAATGGGGTAGCTTACAGGTGGTCCCATCGTCACCATATCGGGATCTAATGATGGGATCCCAAGGAAATCGAGGGAACTCCTCAAATATCATAGGCACAATTGTCGCGATTTGGGTACTCGGAATAGTTTTTCATTGAAGTCGGTTCCTTTTTCATCATCATCATCATCATCAGCCTATCGCAGTCCACTGCTGGACATAGGCCTCTCCCATTGCACACCACTGTGATCGATTTTGGGCTTCTCGCATCCAGCTCCAGCCAGCCATATTACGCAGGTCGTCACTCCACCTCGCCTGTGGGCGTCCTACACTACGTTTACCGAGACGCGATCTCCACTCCAGAACTCTTCTGCCCCAACGGCCATCAGTTCTGCGGCTAATATGGCCAGCCCACTGCCTTTCCTTTTTGTTCCTTGTTCCTTTTTGTTAAAATTATTATATTAACAAGTAATTACTAGCTTATTTACATTTGTTTTTATGACCAAAGAAGATTACAAGATGTGTAAAAAAGTTTATTATGTATTTATTTTTACACACCATTTATTAGCTTCACCTGTATGTTCGTTTGTTTATATGTTTGTAACTGACTCCTTTGGGTGCGATTTTGATCCACTTTAAACGGCCAGATTTCGTTCAAACTTTGTAGATTTATCGAGAACCGATGACAATACACCAATTTAAAAAAAAAATTAAACAAATTTGTATTGTTTTGTCTTTTCTAAAAAATAATTTACGAAAACTAAACAAACACGCTTTTAAACTAAAAAGTAGAAAATAATTTTAATAAAACAAAGCGTGGGGTGCTTTCTGAAAATTACGTTTTAATATAAAAGCGTGTTAAATCTTGGATCCACTGGGAACGTTAGTAGGCCTCATATTTCTAATTGAGGGTAGACGTGAGTTTAGCGGGTGAGGAGAATGTTCTTGTACATTCACTTTATTGAAGCACTCGATCACGAAATACAGTTAGGACATTAAATAGCAGCCCATGATTAATAATTTTAAATAAGACACTCCACCGAACACGTGGTGCTCACACGAGATGATCCGCGATAACTGTGCTCGTCAACGACGACGTTCCCTCTTTAAAGGAACTCACGAACGAATGAACGAACAATAATCATCTAGGGAAGGGATAAAATCATTGTCACCTGTGATCCTTGTCTATGACTTATGACATGAAAGTAATCGACTAAAATCAATCATTCAATCGCGTTATTATTATTTTAAAGTGACAATGATTCCCATCCCTGCGGTCACCGGTCGCACGCGCCAGTGCCCGGTGTTGCGTCAGTGTCTTACCTTCAGACACTTAACAGTGTTGCCAGCTAAAATAATCGATACGCCGGCAAGCGTATTTCTTTAGTTTTTAAAACTATTTTCTTTAGTAAAAGTAAGAAATTTATAACAAAGATTTTACGGTTTGTGAAACTGTAACTTTATAAATTTGTATATAGTTGGTATCTTGGGACGCGAAACCTAATAATAAAAGCTTCATAGTGCTTTTAATATGTCAATAAATTTTCACCACAAGGGATGGCAGCGGGAGCGTCTGTCTTGTTGACAAAGAACTTTAAAAATATGAAATACCACGCGAACGATGAAGACATTGAAATTGTTTTACTTTATAGGAGTAGAAGATTGTACTTTTTAACCGACGAGAAAAACGGGGAAGTTTCTCAATTATTCCACGCGTATATTTTTATGTATAGTACTCTGATTATAATAGTTCTTATGTTGTTTGAAAGGTTATACTTCGAAGTTGATCCCTTGAAAATTAAAAAAAAAAACAGCATTAGAGTAGCAAAACAATGGAACATTGATTGTGTACCAATAAGTTTTAATAATTATATGTATTGTAAAGGGTAAAACACCTTGGGGTTAGCCACGTTTAAATTAAATACAAATATAACCTTTAAGCGATTAACACACGGCACCGCGCACCGCCGCGGAGGGCAGTGGCGGTAAAGCAGATTTCGTAGCTGTGCGCTGTGGTAAGGCGGTTTGCGCGCCTGTACGCGCGGATGGATAATGTTATTCTATAAAAGTTTGAGACAACATAAAGATACATTTTGATACATAATGAATTATATGCGAATGTCCAATCCTTTATTTGATTATTTCTTGACAAATTCATAAATCAATAAAGCACTGTATTTCCACTCTGTATAATTACAAATACAGTGCTATATTGTGTACTACATTTGTTCTGCTCAAACCGCTTAAAACACAATTTCATTGGTGTTCATTGTGCATGTCTTTTTATTTGTCTACATATAAGAATTATACTGTAAAATTAATGATTTTTTTATGTGTTTATTAGGTATACTGTTTATGTGTCTATAATAAAAAAATAAATTATAGTTAGTTTAGGCGGTGGCCCGTGTGTGAGCCACCGCTCGTCCGCGCGGTCGGTCGGTGTACGTGTGTTAAGCATCAACGGATTTAGTAGACCCCAATACGATATGAGATCCGCTTCACCGCCTACCGCGGCGGTGCGCGGTGCCGTGTGTTAATCGCCTAAGAATAAGAAAATAAGAGATGATTGATCACTCACGGTATATGTTAGGTGAAATGGACAAAGTAGAATTTTCCAACAGTGAATAGCTAAAATAAGGTAGCTAACATTTTCAAAAATGTAAAAAATATATCTCTCTATCTATCTAAATTTAAGCTTACCAAAGTGAGAAGCCGAAGATTGAACCAAGTGGCGTACAATTGGATAGGCCTATGTCCAGCTGTGGACTACAATAAACTGATGAAGGACGTGGCATTAATCTGCGTGATGTGTAGTGAAACATGATTAGAATACAGGAGTACAGGTCACCGCCCTCATTATGAGGGTGGGGAGGAACGGATGTCAAATTCCTCCATCACAAAGAGAGGCGAGGTGATCATGTCTAGTGGGCCACTGCCCATCAATTAATGTTGGGATGATCTATATATGCTAATCGGCGCTAGAATTTATATATCACGATTCAGGAGTAGTAGTTACTTTGTATAGTTCATTCCGTGTTTTTCTTTGTGGTTTAGTATTCCTTCGGTAGATGGCGCTGTTGTATGTATTTCGCTAATGCTGTATGTGGAAGCCCTCTAATCACTCCCCACCAAGACCAGAGCTAGCAGAAGCAGCAGAGTTAGCAGTTCCAGTTAGTCGGAACTGAGCGCCACTAGGTCTAGTGAGTTGGAACTGTATGCCGCCAGTCCCAGTGAGTCGGGGCTGAAGTCCACCAATCTCAGTGAGTCGAGCGTACGGTGCGCGGTTCTACGGTGAAGTCCCCAGTGAGTCGGGGTGGTTGCTGCATAGTGGCTTCACGTAGATCTCGGATCTACCAGTCGAATTTACGTGTGCCTTTATAGTTCACACACTGGAGACTCGGAGACTACCCGTTTATTCGACCATCTGAGTCTGGCAGTGGACAGAGCGCAGGAGCAATTTCCGACCGCTGAACTTGTGCTTCTAGGAGTTTTTTACGCCCACAATGAGACCTGGTTGGGGTCTTCCAAGACTGTCCACGCGGGTCGAACTGTCCACGCATTCGCTCCCACGCATGACCTCACCCAACTGGTACTCCAGCACACCAGGATACCAGACACATCGCGTCAGGTGCCCTCTTTGCTAAACCTGTTGCTGACGAGCCACCCAGTGCAGTACTGTGTGTCGGTTCTCGCCCCTCTAGGCTCCTCCGACCACTGCCTGGTGTCCACAGTGGTGCCTCTTGTTACCGCCCCACGATCTGCATCGGCAAGGTGAAGACTGTGACATTACTCGTCAGCAGACTGGGATGGAATGCGGGATTATTTTGCGTCCATCCCGTGGGCTGAACGCTGTTTTAAAGATAGGGATCTGTCACGGAGTGCATCTGCGGTGGCTGGCAAAATCACTGTTGGTATGGAATATTACATTCCCCACAGTGATGTCGCCAGCCCGAAGACCCGTCCGTGGTTCAATCGCAAGTGCTCCCACGCCGTTGCAAATAAGCGGGGGGCCTACCGCGCATGGGTCAGGGCTTGCGTCCATGGTGACTCAAATATCGATCGCCTAAAAGCAGCGTATAACAAAGCCACAAGGAAATGTAAGAGGGCTTACAAAAGAGCGGATGCCCAGCGCATTGCACGGATTGGCCAAGAACTCGTCGCACACCCTACGGGCAGCCGTAAGTTCTGGCGATTGGCTAAAGCCGTGCAGTCCAACCACTGCCAACCCTCACTACCACCGCTGAAATGTCCCGACGGATCACTTGCCCACAAGCCGCAGGAGAAGGCGAAAGTTCTCGTCGACCTTTTTGCGGCTAACTCCCGAATTGATGACCAGTGGCGTGCATCCGCCCACCATTTCGACCTGTAGCTCCACAGTGCGAGATATACGTATACATCCGTCTGATTTCCAACATGGTGTTTTCTATGTATAATATGTATGTATTTACAAAAAAAAAGTATGTTTATGTATTTATATCAGTTGTCTAGTACCCATAACACAAGCTCTGCTTAGCTTGGGACTAGATGATGTTGTGTGTCATATGTCCGAAATATTTATTTATTTATTATTTATGTAATCGCAGGCGTACCCCATGTTGTTCCTGTTCCTTCTGCATATCAATGACATGTTAGCCCTTGGCAACATGCATTGCTATGCAGATGACAGCACAGTGCATGGACAATATTTTGGACATCCTACATTTAATTCGGCGGATGTTGAGGAAAAACGACAGGAACTTGTCGCTGAACTCGACCGGGTTCTGAACGTTATCTCTCAATGGGGTGATGAGAATCTGGTCAAGTTCAATGCCAAAAAAACACAGGTTTGCGCACTCACCACCAAAAAGTCTCCATTCCTTCCCCTTCCTAATTTCCAGAGCACTTAGCTGCCACTACAGGATAAGCTCGGTGTCCTGGGCATGGATATCTGCCGGGATCTCAACCGACGGGAGTACATCGAGAGCGTCACAAAGGCGGCCTCGCGGAAGCTAGGCGTACTAAACAAGGTGAGACGGTTCTTCTAGCCGGAGCATCTGTGTCTTCTCTATAAGACCCAGGTTCGCTCCTGCGTGGAGTACTGTTCTCATCTATGCGATGGATCTGCGCAGTATTTGCTTGATGCTCTCGATCGGTTGTAGAGGCGAGCAGTTCGCATCATAGACAGTCCCAAAGCTACCGAGTTCCTAGAACCTTTGCAGCTGCGGAGATATGTCGCCTCTATCGCAGTCCTCTATCGCCTTTACCATGGTGAATGTTCTGAAGAGCTCTTCCAAAACATCCCACCCTCTCCCTTCCTCTATAGAACAACACGATCTGGCCAGCGAAGTCACCCCTACAGAGTGGAAGACATACGCTCCAGAACTAAGCGATTCGGGTCTTCCTTCTTGTGCCGAGCAGTCAAACACTGGAACTCACTACCAGCTCATGTTTTTCCTTCTTACTATGATCCCGGGTCCTTTAAGCGGGGCGTGAAAAAGCATCTCACTAGGCCGCCATAATGTGGTTCGCCATACTGCTTGCATTTGCAGTGAGTATGGTGACCCCCACTTGTGGATTTTCAGGCATAGTAAAGTCACCCTGACAGGCGTTATATAAAAAAAAAATAGGCGTAAATCATATGAAACGTCCATGTCGTACCCACTGCAGTAAAAATCGGAGAAACCTCGTTGACGAACATATACCTAATTACCTAGGAAAAACCATCCAGCTATACCTAGTTTGCCTAGGTCCAACTTCGAGAAAGAGGTCAATCGTCAAATTTAACTGGGCGGCTGTGGGTAAGCGGCGTGACATTTTCTCGTCTCGAAAAGTAAAAGATAGCTCCTAGAACCATGTCACGTATTTAGATATTTTCAATTTGAATATTATTTACTGCATTCCATAATGTTCATTTAAAGTTCATAATCTTTAAGATAGATAACAGTTATATAGAAAGATTAGTTAGAGAGATATTTAGTTTACGCGATTCGTAGTTTGCATTTGTTAAATAAATAGTTTTGATTATTTAAAGTCTATTATAACCCATCCTTTCAGGTAATCTCTTGTATTGTAGTAACTCCTTCACTCCTGGATCCTGTTTTTGCCCTAAGAATTGTCGCGGAGAGATACTGAACAAAGAGTACGCATCTAAATAGATTGTTTGTTCTTGGACATGCAGAATGTCTTCGACTGTGTTCCACGTGCGGTGATCTGGTGGGCACTACGATTCAAAGGTATTTTAGAAACCTATGTTGTATAACGCTATGCTGAGATCACAAAACAGTTAACATTACCTTTTTATTGGTAAGCTTTTATTGGAAACTGTTGCAGTATTTGACCTGGGGTCAGCCATTGCATTTTTCGCTTACCGTTATCGTAGAATAAACTTTTCATCACATGTCACTATTCGTTGAAATATTCCTTCGTGTCCGTATCGATTCAATAAGGCAACACAACTTTCAATATGCGTTTCTTTCTGCAGATCAGTCAAGTCATGAGGCACCCATTTTTCTTAACTTTTTTATATTATTGATTTGATGCAAATGAGTCAATATTGTTGGTAAGTAACGTTAAACCATGCCGCTAATTACTGAGGAGTTTGGCTTAGATCGGCTTCTACCATCTCTTTCAGTTCATTGTTATTCACATGTGTGGGCGGTCTTACACGTGGTTTGTTCTTCAAATTAAAATTTCCATCACGAAAGCGTTTAAAAAAAAAATCGCACGCTGCATTCATTAGCAGCCCCCTCTCCAAACGCAAAATTGATATTGCGAGCTGTTTCTGCAGCGTTAGTTCGCGTCGGAACTCGTATTTAAAAATCAGTCGAATTTTCGAAGTATGCATCTTTCTGGTCTAAACTGAATATAAAAAAATAACTGAAAGTCGATAGTCGAATGCTGTACATTTTTAAAGAAAAACCTCATACGTACAATTTGAAAAAATATTTTCACTCAAAAATCTCAAACCATGAAGGTATAACTGTAATTTCATTCTTTAACCCCTATTATTTTAACACACTGCCTCTTTCCTAAATTACTCCATTGATTTGTAAAAATTATAGGCCTTTCGACATATTTGTCACGTTTGTACAAGTTGTAAGGTTCAGACTGTGGTTCAGACAAACGCGGCTTGGTACTTGAGTGAAGTGTTACTAATAGATGATTCTTCGTTCGGATCAGATCATTCTCAAACCTCAGCACAATGCAAAATTATAATTCGGTCTTATTAAACTCAATAAATTTTTATCATTGCGTTTCATCATAAATCTAAAGTGTATAGTAAATAATTATATTATAGTTACTGCGAAATGTAGATAAGCCCATAAAATAATAAAATGAAAACTAGAATGTCAGGGCAATAGGGTTTCGCATTGTAATACAAAACCCAGTTCTGGGTAACAAAACACAGTAATGAAACTTAGGTCGTAGTTGGAGGACCTTATCTGTCCCCCCCCATGCTCCTCCAACTACGATCAGGCCGGGTGGAGGCGAGAGTGCTAAAAAGCCTGCGCACCTTTATTAACACTTAACACAGTAAGGGAACATAGAAGAAGGCAACTGCAAGCCGTGTGTCCGGGGACTTTCGAGGGTACGCCTGGTTCCTTGGCTTATACTTATAGTTCCTCAGATGGCGTGCTGTTTTAGTTCGAGTCCGACACAGCCATCAACTGGTGGCATCCAGGGGGATTTCCGCATGGAAAAAAAATAAATATT
Source organism: Phragmatobia fuliginosa (assembly GCA_932526445.1). Taxonomy (NCBI): domain Eukaryota; kingdom Metazoa; phylum Arthropoda; class Insecta; order Lepidoptera; family Erebidae; genus Phragmatobia; species Phragmatobia fuliginosa. Next base: position 2,764,673 of record OW052064.1, on the reverse strand, counting down.
TATATTAAATATGTCGGAGCGTCAGGGGAGGCCTCACAGCGGTATTAGTTGAGGGCGTTACATCGTGGGCGTTGCAACGGCAGGAATTTCAAAATAAGTGTACACTTGTGTTGTTCAATGTCGTATTATTTAAACATCTTACATATTAACACAAAATCATAAATGATTAGCAAGATTTAAACAAGTTAAGAGCCAACAGGTTAGCACATGTGCACCGTGCGGTAGCCGTCAGTAGAAAGACCGACCGCCATTACTCATTATCATTCGAATCTGCTCTTATTTAAATACTTTCAACATCATTCCATATCGATTACAGAATCGACTAAAACAAACAAAACTAATACATTGAGCTATGATTACAATAAATCATTATTAACAGTAATGTAATTTAGTGTACATAACCACGCGCCGTCATATATATAATAAATGCCTTCTTACACACAACATCATCTAGTCCCTAATTAAAGCATAGCTTATATTGTGGGTACTGAACAACTGATAAATAAATACATAAGCATACTTTTTTGTTGTAAAAACATACATTTTATACAAAGAAAACACCTAAACTTGGAATCATATATTTGATCAAAAAGGTCGTAGTTAGAGGAATTTCAGTTCACAGAATCATAAATATAGTCTCTAGTCTCTAAGCCGGAACAAAATAGAAATTATTTTGTTCTAATCAAGTGTTATTTTTAGAGAAATAGTATATAATAAGACATTGACTAACTTTGGTGGATATCAACAGTGTAATGGTTATTTTTATAGCAACTTGTAATGTCCTAAATAGCACCCGCAAACGTTAGAGGGTTTCTTTAGGTTAGGATTTTGTTGACGGGGTGTAAAATCCTTTTGCATCTTCGGCTCTTCGGGGATACAGGAGCCAGGAGTTTGTGGTGTTTTCACAAAAAAATACCCCGAGAAACTGGGAGTACCCGGACCGGTTTCGTTAAAGCCATTTCAGATCAAGTCTCTTTCTGGAGCATTACAATCATCATCATCAACAGCCTTTATCAGTCCACTGCTGGACATAGGCCTCTTCTTAGAAGGAGGTTTAGGCCTACTATACCACGCTGGCCAGACGGGTTGGTATAGGGTTGGTTTCAAGTTTTCCTTCTCTTTGCATTGCTGTTGTCTTTCGTAGTTAATCCCTTAATCCCTTAGGATAAACTTAGGTGGGAGGTCAAAACCGTTCCTTCTATGTCGAAACTCCTCCATGCTGATAAATTAAAAAAAAAATAGTTAATACTGGTTAAAAACTTAGTGTATACTGTAGAATCTTGATGATCAGCAATATTTTTAACATAACCTACGTTGCCTGTTCGCATTGTCAGCTCGCTTCTATTTTTAATAAGTCAAACGATTTATTATTATCATAATTTCGGAACATACACTAGTAAGTGCCAGTCGCTCTGTGGAAGAACTGAAATTCAGGTCAAAAAACTTGAGAATAAAGGCTCGGAAGAAGACACTTGTAAGTGTATTTTTTGAAAAGACCTATCTAAAGATAACCACCATAGGGTAGATGTGAGAAAAAATCATCCCTACTTCACGTGAGGTATCTCAAATTATAGTATTTTTCCTGATTTTATTTTAACACTTTTTCCACGTAATAAAAACCTAAGTATAATAATGCAAAATTTCAGTTGGATTGGTTGCTTTTTGTATGTTACATTTATAACAATTTTCATTCGTTCTATGAGTGGGTGTAGCTTATTTGTGACATAAATGTATTTAGAATTATTTATCTACTACCGTTCGCCCACGGCTCCGCCCGCATAGATATAATATAATAATAATAATATAATATTTATTTAATCTGAAAACCGTTTACAAGTACATATTTTACAAATTAAAATGTTATAACAGTATGTATGAGCGATTTTATATATATTATCGATGACACCTGTACTAATGCATGCATTGTATCACAGGTGCCAGCGCTTTACATTGATTTCTTGTTATAAGTAACAAAAATAAATAATATAATGTACCAAAAAAAAAATATAACAAATTCAATTTAGCTTATTTGATAAAAGTGTTTTGATTTATATTTTATTTATATAATTTATACATTGAAAATTAAATATAATACAAACATTTGATTGACTTTAATTAGCAATTTAATTAGTTAACATTTCGTCGTAAGATCAGATTATGTATGTGTGCATGTATGCATGCGTGCGTGAGTGTGAATGTGTTAGTGTATGTGTGTGTTTGCGAGTGTGCCTGTGTGCGTGTTGCATGTTATGTGCCTGTCGTATTTGTCAACTAAGAACTCGACTTTAAAAGGTTTTCAGTTGCTTGATAATCCAGAGTCAGCAGCCAGCTCTGTATGACTGATTTACATTTTTTTGTAGTGAGAGGATATACATAAACAATTTTGTTGATACGGTTGTATAGTCGAGAACTGAGGATAAAGAAACTTCTCGAAGCAAGTGCCGTCCTATGGGGTTCAATGTCACAAATTAGGTCCCTTCTTCTTTTAAGTGTTTGCTTGTATGGTTGTTGAGCATGTTTGCGTAGAATAGTTTGGCGCACATAAAGTTGTCTCACGGTCAATACCGAGCACTCTTGATAGAGTGCTTCCGTTGAATATCTGCGTGGCCTTCCCAGTAGAACTTTAAGCACCGCTCTCTGTGACCTTTCCACTCTCAGCATTTGCTTAGAGCTAGCGCCCCCCCAAACTGGAATACAGTAAAATAATATAGATTCCACTAGTGCGTTATATATTAGTTTTAGGATTTCTACATTAGCCGATGGTTTGAGCTTTTTTATAACATATATAAGTTTTCTGGTGCGTGATGCAAGTTCCTCTATTTGTACGTCCCATCTAAGACAGGCATCTATGTGGATACCTAGATACTTGATAGTGGACGCTCTATTAATTGTGTTACAGTCACAATTTTCATTCACACGATTGCAGGTGTGTGCAGTAAGCGTTAGTGTGTGTGGCGGCTGCGCAGAAAAAGTAGGAGAGAATGCCACATACTTTGTTTTTCTAATATTCAATGTGAGAAGACTTGTAGCAAGATGTCGATTAGTGCAGTAAAATAATAGTATACTATTTATTCTATTTTCTTACCAATACAATATAATTATACAGGTTCAAAAACAGAATCTTGTCAAGAATTAAAAGGAAATTATTGGTCCGAAATCCAAGTGACAGCTTTGAATGTCAGAAATAATTTTTATACTACACCTGATCGGAACAGTAGTCAATATTCCCTGAAAATGAAAAGAGAAAGTTAGTCTTTTCCTTGACCTAAATAAGCGGGAGGAAAAAATGTATGAAAATCCATTTCTAACGTGTTTTAGCGGGAGAGAAAGTTGTATGAATTTTCATTTCTCGTGTTTTATCTTATATATGGCGCGCGCTGCCCAAGGAGTTTTCATATAATTTAAATATGGAATTTCCGTGCCACTGACATCCTTTTTGTGAAGAATAAAAAAAAAAAAGAAGCGCGAAATATTTATAAGTAATAAGTCAAATTCTAAGCTAAATTGTGTCTTACATGGTGTCTTACCTTTTGATTTTATTTTATAAATACTTTAAATGTTCCTCACAAGTGTAGTATAAAGCACTGTGTAGCACTCGGGTGAAAGTCCCATTCCTACCTCGGGAGTATTGTGGCCCTAGGCTGCGCCTTCGAGCCACAAACTGCTCCCTCGCTAGTAATCGGTCCCTTTCCTCCCTCGGTGAACAATGTACTATTGTATACATTTGGAACGTCTATTTACAAAAATTGAAATTTTATTTATCAAGATTACCTTTATCTTAAAACTAAAAATACATTCATCAAATCGACGGGTGCAAAGTAAATAAAGTTATCTACAAAATGCTGATTTTTAGTTTATTGTACAATCGTTTTAAGAAAACAATTCTTTACAATATGACATATATTTTTTTGCAAATATCACATTATTTCAATCAATTTTCGTACGTAAAAAAAGCCAACTACGTATGTTCTTTCAAACACTACGAAGTAAATACGACCAAGTAACGTTGGCCGCATTTACACGGGGCCGCGGGACTTTCCCCGTGCATACACAAAAGGACATCAGTCAGTTGACATGCGCTACGTCGGCTTGATTAGATTTTTGTTATTATTTATGTTAAATGAGGTTTTGTGTCTGATATCTGTGATATTTCGAGGGTTTGTTGTAGTCTTCATTTGAATTAGTAAAATCAATAAAGAACGACGGCAACTGTTGAAGCAATTATGTAGAACAGGAAAATAAGTTACTATCATGAAAACAGAAGATCTAATAAAACTCACAAAATTAAGTGATAATCGTGAAACTGCTGGTGTGAATTAATTTTGTTTAGTAAATATTTAAAGTTGTTAATGTGAAATTCTTAGATTTGTTGTTTGTAGAATAATAAATCTATAAGAGAGGTCATATTTAAAATACCGACGCTTAAACGACCATCTGCCACCTGAATCATTTTACTTCGCTATCATCGTAGATGTTACAATTTACTACGGTTAATTTTGTGGAAAATGAAGTACCTACCTATTTGTAAGGTGTTTTTTAAGATTGTTAGGGTTAAATAGTCCTTACAAAGAACCCTTATAGTTTCACCATATCAGTTTGTCTATCCGCAGCTTAGCTTAGAGACGTTTGTTCCGACAAATGTCTGGAACAGCGAGAACGATTTTGATGGGACTTTGACTGATAGGTAGCTGATGATATAAGGAGTAATTTAGGCTACTTTTTTAGACTAGCTTCATCCCGCGGCGTTACCCGCAGTACGACAATAACCACGGGTAACACCGCGGAGTTAAGCTAGTATAAAATATAAAAAGAAAACATAACAACACGCAAAGTGGAGATGATTTTGTTTCTCGTTTAGGCTATATTATATCGTTGGAAAGGTATTTCAAAAATGTACAGAGAAGTTATAGGACATTTTTTTATTCAGTGCTCCGTTTACGAAATATTAAACTTTAAAGTGCAAATGTTTGTAGAGTCAAAAACTATCACGGCTAAGTTACTTGAGAGGCCGACTTGTGCTTAACCACTGAAAGAGAATGACCACTGAAAATGATTCAAAACGCAACTTCAGTGTATTATACACTGCCCGTTGGCTTAAGACAAATCTAGCCCTAGAAGTGTAAAAGTTTGCAAAACAATCATTTGTCCATCCATTGTCCACAACAACGAATTCGTCCATCAGTCACCAATTTATATAGAGCGCTTTGGATAAATATGATTAAAATACTGGGAACCGTTCAAAGGAGTTAAGATAACAAAAATAAGATAAACACAGCGGCTGTAATCGAAGGTGTCTGTAATCACGTAAAATCTTTTCAGCCTGTGGAGTCCCGTTATATAAGAAAAGACTCAAATAAATTTTACTTATCCGGTCGCTAGAACTTCTCAATTATATTCAAATTATATCAAGCATGTACAGAGGAAAATAATGTTTCAAAAGGGTTTAATCAACACATGAAAAATAAAGATGTTGCAAGGTCTCTAAAGAAACAGGATAAAAATCAAGCAACTGCACATCCTGACAGTGTAACTTCAGCTACTTTCGACTTTCAATTTTTTTTATCTACGCCTCAGGGAGAAACAAATTTATTACAGATTTAAAATGCAGAAACAAAGTGATTGTGGCGGTACTGCTGCCGATTTCTCACTATCAGTTAATAACAAAACACAATACTTTAATAAGAATTAATATTGTAAGGCAGTACGAAGTTTGCCGTGTCAGCTAGTTGTATTATATATAGAAGACTACTTGGTCTCCACTAAATATATTGTATACTAGGACTACGCTAGAGTTATCTGTAATCTAACGAGATGGTCGCATTATTTACGGCTTGTAACTAATTTATATGCGCACTAAACTACAATAATTTACTGTTGCTCTAATGTGTTGCAACAACTGTATTATAACATGTAATAGAGAGAAACTGCATGTGAAAATAAAATATTCTATTACAAGACGAAGTAGTTCGCTACCTAACAGGTTCTTCGTTCAATAGAAGTGAGCTAATCACGGCAGCACTGAAAGCCTTTCAACCACTTAAGTAATGCAAATGAGGGAACTTGGGAATCGCGAACTGGCTTAGGCTTTATCTCATAACTTTGATGTACACTTCAAAGTGAAAATTCACTTTACGCAGTATAAACCGGGAAATGTCAGTAAATATATTATTTTTATATTATCCCTATTGCTTATGATAAGTGAATGATAATAAAAACAAAGTTCTATCTCAATTCAGTGCCGATCTGCTCTCAATTCCACAAAATGTATTAAGGGTATATATAGCTACAAATTGTGACAAATTGTGACAAGTGACTGCACGGTTGGCCTAGTGGTTTAAGCGGTCGCCACGCCGCTTCCTACTGCGCCAAGTGTAGTGGGTTCCAATCCCTCGTAAGACAACACTTTGTGTGATCACAATTTGTTGTTCTGAGTCTGGGTGTTCTTTGTGTCCGTTTCATGTATGTTTGTAAAGTCCCCCGCGACACAGGAATTTATATTCCTACTGCGGGAGTTGTCTTTTTAAGAAAAGTTAAAAAAAAAAAAAAAGTCATATTACAGTTAACTGGATAATAAAGTGATGATGTTGTATATTCATTGTGTGTAGAGAAAAGTGAAAAATAGTATTTTTGTAGTTATATTACGTAATTTTTAACAGGTAGTAGAGCCACGTTGATTTCAGCACGAATGGTCCGGCTCGACCCGGCCAGTACTACCCTCACACAGTGGACCATCCTAATAATGACAGCATTCTTGCTGTCTTTTTTCATTGGTGAGTGTGAGACCGGAGGCCCAATCATTCTGCATCATACTCCCGAACTCCGAAGGCCGGGAGAATGATGCAGAATAATCTAACCAGGCTGCCATGGTATGGGTCTCCATGCTACATTGCCTTCTCTCTCAATGAGGATGGTGACCCATACTCCTGGATTTTACTCATGCTTTCCATCAGGCAGAGTAGAGTCACTTTGGTAAGGCTTAAATATAAATAAAGTTATATTTTAGCTTAAAAAATATTATTAAGTAGCGTTATGGTATTTTTTTTAATTTTGTTATTTGTTGCCAACATGTCCTTTTTTCAGTCAACTCATAACTTCATCCCTATGAACATATACTCCGTTCTATGATATTTTAAAATTATAAACAGTAAAAAAATAAACAGTACCCGTACACACCGTCCGTGTGGTGACGGATTAAGAATACAGAGTGTCATAACCCCTATTCATCCCGCGGGTGTCGTAAAAGGCGACTAAGGAATAAACTACGCAAGGCAACATCAATGCAAAGAGAAGGAAAACTTGAAACCAACCCTTTTTTTTTTTTAACGTGACCCCACCGGGGGTTACGGCGGGGTGGTGTGTCGGACTTGAACCGACTAAAAACCTCACAGTGTGCCCTCTCCGCGCTTCTCCGTTTAGGAGGAGGAGAAGTCCAGGGTGAGATCTCCTTCTGAAAACTTGAAACCAACCCTATACTAACCCGTCTGGCCAGCGTGGTATAGTAGGCCAAAACCTCCTTTCTAAGGAGAGGCCTATGTCCAGCAGTGGACTGTTGAAGGCTGTTAATGATGATGAATGATACACACCACTCTCATGGTGCCCATAGCCGACTGGCCTTAGGTGATTGGAAAAAACCACCGAGGGTAAGCAATGACGGCGCGGTCATTCCTAGATGGGTGACCGTTCGTGGCATGATATTATGTTATGAGGGATTCCGTAATTCGGAAGTCACGTTAAGCAGTCGGTCCCGGTTGTTTTCTAGGATAACAGTGGTGAAGCTTAGTTGGAGGCCTTCGGGCGGCATAAAAACATCCAACGGCAAGATTTACGTAGCCACAACGTTGTCTTGCCAGTCCCTAACCCACACTCGGCCAGCGTGGGGACGTATGGCCTTAACCCTCTCCTGAGAGGAAACCTGAACCCAGCGGTGGGACGTTAAGGGTTGATTGATTGATTGATACACACCACACGTATAACATCTGTACGTCTTGCTTCATCATTCCGATGGTGATTGCTCCCGCTGAAAACTGGATTCCAGGATGTTGATAGTCGGTATCCGTCCTCTCGGTTGAAATTTTTATGTTTCTTAATTTCAACCGCTTCATGTACTATTTTGCGAAAATAGTTATCGACGTTTCAAGAAATTTCAAGAAAAGTGCCGGTAGATATAACTTGCACATCATGAAGGCGTCGCTAAACAGCTCACTCGTGACCACCAGCGGTATAACCTGTTCGAAACGTCGGGAAGTAGAAGGTATCGTAACCTTTTTAATATTATCGCGAATAAGTCCCGTTTACAGCAAAAAACATGAGTGTGTCGCGAAAGTCTAAAATCAGAAAATGCAATCACTTGCAAAAATTCGTACAAAAATAAAGAAGTAACAAGTAAACATAATAATTATCTATCGGACATGATTTTAAATCTACGGGCCATTATTGATGACTACAGATTATTTATTTATTATTTTTTTTATATTATACCCTATTCTATGGGTGGTATGACACACACTTGGCCAATTTTATTGGTTAGTGAGCAGTCAAAGCTTCACAATAAGAGCATTGGTGCTAATTCTATTGTTAACATTAATAATCTAAAATTCACTGAAGTTTGTAGTTGAATTACATAATTTCATTTAAATTGAAATTAATTGATCACGAAATGAATTTGATAAAATTATTAACAGAAACACATTCAGTAGTACGATTAGCATAGCATAGTATAGTTAGAAATGAACTTTCGAAATTTAAACGTTTATCGTTTAAATTTTGGCAATAATACAAAAAATGGAAACTTAATATACATTTTTTACAATTTTTTTCTTTTAATTTATTATGAATAAATGCTCTTTGTTTAAAGAATATAATTAAGGTGGAGTTTTCTTAAAGCAAAAAATCACAAGATAAATCTTTTCCATTTTGAAATTTCAAGAACAAGACGTTAATGTTACTTTGGCGGAATAGCACAACTTTTCTAAAGATAAATGTGCCTATTGTTACGATTGTGGAACTTTATAAATCTCTCTGTGCGCTCGTTCCCATGGAATAATTGATTGAACTTTTTGTAAATCCTGGCCAAACAACAACTCATAACATCCCACTGCTGGACTCGATTCTACTCTCAGGAGAGGGTTAAAGCCATACGTCTCCACGCTGTCCGAGTTCGGATTGGGAACTGGCCTTACATTGGTTACGTAATCTTGCCGCTGGTGTTTTTAAACAGTCTGATGGCCTCCAAATAAGCTTCACGACTGTTATATAATGATAACAAGTGGGACCGACTACTCGCCGTCGTCACTTGCCCTCAAAACAACTTTACCTAATAACGGTTCTAAACAGCAGTTTATTTCATCGCTGTTATTGCACACAAGTACTAGATATAAATCGCACTTGTTATTCTCATACTAACTAAACAAAATATATTCCATGTAGGTATGCATTTATTGCCCTGTCAAAACCACAGTCGTTTCCTTTTATTATTTAGTTGCATTGTATACTAAAAACGTATAGGAAATAACCACACATCAATCTTACCGTAAGGTAGACGAATTTTATGTAATATCTTAGAGATGTGTACAAAAATCTCATAAGTATATCTCATAAATCAAACGTATATATTTCGCCAGGCTAACATTTTTTTCTATATCACAATAGCGACACTTATAATGTGTAATACCTTTTATCAAGAAATTGCAAAAAAACACAACTGATGTAATATGACAGTAAACATTTTTAGTAACATTTTTATTGACATATTACTATTTGGGTCTATTACTAGTCTCTTTAAATTGATACTATAGTCGTCACAAAATAAGAAGCCCGGTTTGACATTTGTCATCGTGGCGTAACTAATACGATTAATTCGTGTTTTTGAGTGCAATTTTTCAATATCAAGTTAAACTTGATGCTTATTTAAGATATTCGTTGTGATAGTGTATGGGTAACATAGTAATTAAATAGGATTATTAATTTGATTTTTCAATTTCTTACATGCGGCATGTCAAATGACAAATGTCAAAACGGGCTTCTTATTTTGTGACGAATATAATACTAGCTATGGCTGGCAGAACGTCAATGAAAACAGGTTGCAAAGGTGGGATGACTTTATTATTTTTGAGAGACACTTTTGTGATATCTGACACATAATGCCTTGTTGTTCCAAACAAAGGGGAATTTGTACTATGGATATGAAACAACTAATATAGCAGTCACTTAAACACTACTAATCCGCCACCGAGAGAGTGGCCGGCTTTAGCTGTAAATTAACTCTATATATCTGTAAAACCGGTCACCTATGTAAGACCGGGATGTTGCGTATGTCCTGTAGTGCTCTTTGTGCAAAGTGTATAAATCAAAGATCCGTAAAATCCGTTCACTCATATTTATTGACTCACGGTAATAATTACATAAAAATATTGACACGACTAATGTTCAAGAGTGGTCCGAGAGCGACTGGCTTGCGCCCATCGCGCTATGGCTCGGCTCACTCAAATATGCTGACTCTAAATATTACGTAATCATGTTGTCCCTACATCATTTGCCCCCTTTTAATTTATTTTTTATCTTTTTATCTATCCTTTATCTATCTATCTATCAAAAATATCTTTTTGGTATAGAGATATGGTATAGAGTATGGTATATCATAAATAGATAAATGAATGATTGCGTACAGTTATGCAAATGCAAACTTAATGGAAACATATTGCACTTAATAGTCAAATACCTAAAAAAAGCCAGATGCTATTAATTTTCTCGTGAATAAAAATGTTAAAGTAGAAGTTCAAACATTTATGGCCAGTAACGCAAAGATTTCAGTCAGAACCACGTTAAAATAATAAGCTCCTTCATACACGATGAGCACTATTCGAAAAGCTGGCGATATAGTTAGCTTACCGAAACTACTGCGAAAGTTAACATTTGTAATTTTTACAAGAGTTGCTCTGTTTCCTCCTGTTATTTTTGAGATAAAATTCTTCGTTTAGGTATGTTAAAAACCGTAAAGGTATTATGAAATGTATGGTTCTGTTAACATTAATGTCAATTAATGGAGAATAAAAATAAAATCACAAGCAAATTACTGTATTGTGTTGAATTCATCTTGTTTTAGATTTTTTTAGATGAATAAACGTAGGTCGTCTAACCCTGTAAATGATAATATTCCTTTTTCTTTACTTATTGCATTAACTAGCTTTTGATTACCTTTTCTGGAAACAGCAAACTAAACTGTAGGTCTAAAGAGGGGACGTACGTACGTTTCGAGGACATACATAGATTTCTCGCTCATGGTAACCTCGCGCTTACTGACTCATTGAGACACTTTGATTGGGTACCGCAGATGTTTGGCCCCTAGGATTGGTCTGTCTTTTTTCAAGAAGTATTGAAATAGTTCTCTCAATATTATATTATCCAATTATGAGGATCAAGATTGAGACTTTTACTAAAATTATATAATTTTTCTATGATATTTGAAGCGTATGGCAAAAGTTACTGCCGATGTGAGTGGTCTGTTAATATTCATTACCAATTTTGGACAATATTCTCTAAAATATAGGTAAATATAAACCATGAGAACTTAAGAAAAGTTAGTAGCGTTTTCACGTACCATTAACAGCTGGTACCTGTAAAAAAATCATGGAATGTTGCTGTATAACTCAGAACTACTATTTATATTACCTTATTTATATTGATAAATAAGTATCAAACTTATACTTTAAAAGAAGTGTGAAGTATCCATTGAACTCCAATTACCAAGTAAGTTTTGAGTTTACATCACAAACTTAAGCGTGATTCATAATATAGAATTCGTTTTACTCACTGAAAACTCTTATCAAGAATTAATTTCAACTCCCAGTCTGTTCTCATTTACGTTTTCGCATTATATAGGTATATTCTCATTCCGGATCATATATTTAAGTCATCAAAAATATATTTAACTTCATCATCATGAGCCTATCGTAGTCCACTGCTGGGAATTTAGCTTACATTATTTCAATTAATTTATATAAATTATACTATTATATAGTATAGCAATGTAAACATATCAATAAGAATAAGATCGCTCAAAATTAACTAAACTACAGTAAAAGTGATGCTTGGGGCTCCACTCAAGTACGTTTCATCCTACTAATATGTCACCCAGGCGTATAAAAATAGTTTAAGTCATGTGGTCAGACTTACTGAATAAACACTTAAATATCATAACAATCGATCAAGCCATTTTAGAGAAGTATGGCAACTAACATTGTATACGAAAAGGGGACTTTAATGTTAACAACTATTAAAATGTGTATCAAAGTGAAAGTTAAAGTAAATTAGAATATGTATGAAATGTATTTTTTCCAGAAATAAAGTTAATTTATAATTATTCAGTGATACGATAGAAAGTCCACAGTAAATCAAACAACAAATGTTCTTGCACTCACATGTTCACTTAAGCTAGAGTTGCCAACCGTCCTGTTTTCCCAGGACATGTCCTACTTTTTGTCCAGTTATGTCCTTAGTGTCCTGGGATGTCCTGAATAGTTTTTAAGTAGCGTCCTGGGATTTTAAAGTAAAAATAATTCGCGCTCCTCTTTTAGAATTTTATTGTGACGTTACGACCTCACGGCTCGCAGTCGCAAGTTATCGCGCTACCGTGCCGTGCAGTGGAAAAACTGAAATTCAGGTAAAACCGGTTGGACTAGTAGCCAACCCCAAATAAACTTGGGAATAAAGGCTAGGAAGATAAAAATGATGAATTGCTTAAGTTTTATTTCACCTATATGCACAACATATTAATTTAACTATTGCAAACTCTATTATTGCGTCGTGTTTTTAAAGTGGATTGTCCTGGTTTTTTCAACTTCAAATCCTAGTTTTTTAATTTGGGGATGGCAACCCTAACTTATACACGAATCGAACATGTTACAAAAACCACTATGTGAATAGGCTGTCATGTAATTTTTTGTAGCTTTTTATCTAATAGCTACAAAATGACTCAACTTTGCCTGAAGAAAAGCACGACTAGTATCCAAAAGTGATGTCACCATCCTCATTTCAAACGAGGACAAAAACATGCCACCGTGTTTTTGTCTGCCTTTGTTTTTAAAATAAACATAAAGTGTATTAAAAACAATTATCTTATCGATTTATCTTTGTGTAATACCGTGAATTATCATAAAAGGTTTTGAACTGTAACATATTTAGGATCAAAGATGTACCTGTCGGTCTCAGAGGGAGATATTTATTTAATATTCGTGAAAAATTACTCAAAAGACACTGTAAAAGAAGTAATGTTGGTGTCGTTATAGCTGCACAGCAAACCTAGCAGAAATCGTTCACAATATCTTGAAGTACGTAGCCGTCATGTTTATTTAATGCTTTAGCGAGGGATGTGAAAATATACTTTAAAGCTAAAAAACCGTGCTTGATTTCATAAGTCCTTGGAAAATTTTGTTTGGAGTAGAAGAACGCCGATATTGAAATAAATAACTAACTGAAAATATTTTGTGTACAAAATACAAATTCTACGATATTCTTTATTTACATGCATCAGAAACTATTTCGCTTTAACTTTCTACTCGTAGTGAACGTATAGTTTTACCCATAAACAAATTCAATGTGCTCAATGTTCGATTGTAAAAGTTTTGGATCATTTGATGTTGTTCAGCAAGATTGATAGTTTTTAAATCAATCGATCGATTGCTTGAAAGTAAATTGTCCGTAGAACAAACAACATTTACGTAAATCAAGTAAAATTCAGGGATGCTTACTTTCAAACAATCACTTTCTATTACTCTATTTTTACATTTATTATCTCTCAAAATATCCTTACAAAGGAGGAATAGTTATGTATTAAGCTGTTTTGTATTCGATGTAGCTATTTAACTTAACATCTTCAAAAACTTCTGCACTGTATCTCAGATATTTATGAAGAAATCATCATCAGCCTATCGCAGTCCACTGCTGGACATAGGCCTCTCCAATTGCACGCCACTTGGTTTGTCCTCGGCTTCTCGCATCCAGCTCCTGCCAGCCGTCAATTAAATTAATGACAACCCTAAAATGTAAATAAAAATATAAGCACCTCGAATTCACAGTGATGTAAACTCGTAATTGAGGACTTTAAATGTGAATCAGAATAAAAATTTATTTATCATTTAGAATAAAATGACTGCGCTATATAAATTATTAAATGCATTTGCTATTATTGAATATGTTATTTAATTTACTAAATTCATATCTATATATATATGATTAAGATAATACATTTAAAATTGAATAAAAATAACAATGTCTCTAATTATATTCCTTTGACTTGTTCAAATGGGTTCACAGATTGTTTCATTTAATCACCAGTTTTTTCGTCCAAATATTTGCTAATGGAGTATATAAGACATGTTATTAGAATCTGTCGGCTAATGTACTATGTTTCTTTTTAGTACAATATTTAAAAAAATAATAAGGTTTATATATTTTTTTAAACATTGAAAACGAAGTGGTGTGAATTTTTGGCTTTCGGCTTAAAACTTGTTGTATACTAAGAGTTCTACAATACAAACTTAAACAACCTATATAATGATACCCCATATGATGGGGTAGACGCAAGAAAAATAATCATTCCCACTAAGTGTTGGGGAGCTACCCCTTAAATAAATATTAGTACCTATTGATGATTTAACATCAGCGCTTTGTAGACGTGATAACAGCACATTTCAATGCAAAGTTTCAGCATCCTTCTAGCAGTAACCGTCTGGAATGTAAGTCGAGGACGGACGGACGGACATTATGAAACTATCAGGATGCCTTGTAACCCTAAAAAAAAGAAACTCAAACTCCAAATCATACATTAGTAAACTAATACGGCGTAAGGTCTTTACCGTTTTAATTACTAATCTGCTATTTTTCCCTGTGTAAACAGTTATGTAGTTATCGATTTTCATTTAAGTGTCCTTAAGTAGGTCATTACGGTCGGCAATGTGTTTATGGTAACGCGGCGACGTCGGCCGAAGGGCAATATTGCGCTTTGTGCGACTGCCTACAATAATAGAGTGATTAATGGCTCAAGCGATACACGAAGCAAGTTCTTTGTGGTTCAGCAAATATTTGATCCCGCGCCGACATCGCAATCCGTTCCTTTGAAATTACTTACTTATATTAGTGATTTTACCCTGGTAACCTTGACGAGGATGTATTAGGAAGCGTTAATGGTTTGTTAGTTCAATGTTTCTCAAAGATAAATGGTAAAAATGTTTTATTTATTTGTTGCCGTGAATAAATTATTATTCATAACATACATTGTAACTATTTAACGCGTGTACATTACCATTGGTTAGGTTTAATTTATTTTTAAATAGAATTTGTGCTCAGGTGCTTAGACGAGAAAGTAACAGGCAGTCGAAGGTACTTTCGAATTGGTAATATAGTATGGGCATTGTACTTTTATCTGATATGACATGATGTTGAAATTTAATAACGTTTCATCATTTTGATCTCAAAACATGTAAAAGATATTTATTTATATAAGTACTACCATATCACACATATTATACTTACATTAAATAATAGTAACATGTGGGGTGTTTTCTGATATTCATGACATTTACAGTATGCACAATATTTACCATAATATAAGAAAAGCGAACCACTCAAAAATCATCCCGAAGAATCAATCAATCCCTAAAAGATACAAGTAATAAAATTACTTATAGAACTGTAATTAAATTAGACCCGGGGCGGCATGCGTCGGTGTACACTTTGGTTTTTCTTAGGCAGGTAGTATTAGGGGTCCGGTACAGGGCGCGCGCCGTTTAGGTTTTATTTTAGACTACTGTCTAGTGACTAGTCCCACTCAGAAGGGCCATATACAAGCGGTAGGTGGCCCGAGGTACGTCGGGGTTCCTGGGACTTCCTTTGGAGAGTATACCTGGTTCCTTGACTTATAGTATAGTACCAGAGACAGCATGCGGTTTTAGTCGGTTCGAGGCCGACATAACCACCATAGTGGTATCTGTGGGGATTTACGCAATAATAAAAAAACAAAAATAAAAACAGGGGTTTCCTTTTCTAGTTTATTCTCTGTTCTATTTCTTTTTTCACTTTTCTCTTAATTCATTGTCTAATATTTAGTTTTCATCACCTGACCTAGTGAAATTAGCCAATAAAGCAAGAGAATAGAGAAATAGAATAGAGATTAGAATAGGAAACGAAAAATTAGCACTCAACCAGAGTGTACCAGATGTATGGCCTTAACCCTCATCTGAGAGGAGACCCGATCCCCTGGCATTGGATCATTTTGTATTGTTGAAGTTGAAGGATAAATTTTAAGAAGTGGCAAATACTCGTGAAATTTTAATTTATGCTATTTATAAATATTCAGCTAATCCTAAGCTGAATCATTATGAGCTCATTTCTAATACAAGCGCGTCTTTAAATTAATTCTAGTTTCATTTTTATTACATTTTTTGAATTTATTACAAGTGGAAAAGATTTAGTATTCGAAATTCACTCGTAGTAAGTACTATCTATTACTATAAAGTACTCACTACCACCGCAAGAGGAGGTTCTAAATTTCCATTATTATTACATTTCGCTCGTTGTATTCTTTCATGGCTCATACAAATTTTGAGGGTTTTGTAATAGTTTTGATGTTTAATAACACGATCATACGATTATTATCAACAGCCTTTAACTTTGGACATTGACTTCTCCTTGCAAATGAGTTTACATCTATTATCTATTCTATTCCAATGCATGGATCTGAATGTTGGCGAACAAAGAAAACGGATGAGAGACGCCTACATGTGGCTGAAATGCGAATGTTGAGATGCATGTGTGGTGTGACCAGAATAGACAAAATGAAGAATGAGATTATTAGAGTAAGCCTGAAAGTAGTACCATTAGATGAATAGTTGAGAAGCAAGAGTCCTGGCCTGGACATGTGATGCGTAAAGAGGAGCAAAATGTAGTGAAGAAAGTTTTAAGTTTAAAAGTTGACGGATATAGGAGTAGAGGGCGACCAAAGAAGAAATGGATGGACTGCGTGAAAGAGGATATAATTAGAAAATGAATAAACAGTAAACTGACGAGTAATAGAGAAGAATGGAAGAAGAGAATTCATTGTACCGACTCCAAATAAATTTGGGAAGAGGGTAGGAAGATGATGATCTATTCTTTTCCAATACTGTAGTTACGAAGCTTACTCCATATGACACCCACGATGGATGAATATTAGTGTAGTGATATTATGTACTCCAAATCTGTCACTCCACTATTATTATTTAAATTATTTCCTTTTATCATTTATGCTCTCGATTGTCGGCACTTTGTGGAACATTTTGAATTACATTGTTTAATACTTTATTAGTACAAGTGACTTTAATTTCAACAATTTTAAGGAATAATTTTCGTTTTATTTTAATTTTATAACAATCTGTACTCATTTATTAATTGACTGATAATGCGTATATAATTTGATTTCATTTGTTTAAAGATACAGAAATTATTATTTATTAAGAGAGAAATTAGTATTCATTGCAATTTATACATTTTAAATATAAATGAATCAAAGCGGTCAGTTACACGTAATGTGTTCAAATTCTCATTTAAGTCTTGATTTTTATTTTTACGTAGTGTAGGACGGACGCTGTAGTGATGATTTGCGCAAGACGGAGCTGGATGCGAGTAGCCGAGGATCGAACTAAGTGGAGTGATATTGGAGAGGCCTATGTCCAACAGTGATATGCTGATAAGGATGATAACGTAGACGTACTTCGATGTAAAATCGTTACGTACAATAGAATGAAGATATTTATGAGAAAACGACCAAAGTACCCAAACAGAAAAGGTTATTAACTCAGTTTAATTAAAATTTCAATGATCTGGCAAACAATGATCTGGCAAACGGGTCATAAACAGAACATCCAAAAAAATTGTGCATTTCATTAAAATATTGAAAATATTATCTATTAGGCTATTATTTTTACCAGAAAATGTAACTAAACAAACACATTAGTGATTTACCATAAAAGAGTTCTATTTTTGTAAATCGTCTAGAAGAAAAGAAAAGAAATGCATCAGTTAGGTACCCTTCCGTGGACCGTGTCCAGTTGAGGTTCATATGTTTATAGACGAATTAAAAATACATTAATCGAAAAATTTGAATTCTTTTTTATTACTTAGCTTACTTATATCTTGTTATCATTAAGTAACAATACTGTAAAAAATAATCATTTTAAATAGACATATTGTCACACATAAACCTGTTGTTACCATTGGATCCAACTCCTTCCGTGGTCTCATTATAATACGTATTCGATACTGAATAATCGAAACGCATCTTGGCTTTTTTTATTTTTGTTGGCAACACTGTTTAGCTGTCAGTTGAAACCTTTATGTCAGTGTGATGTATGTACGCTGGGTAAAAATGAAACAAAGTTTTATTGCATTAAATGTTTGTCCATAATTTATGTCAAAGGTCGTTGTGACTTTTCTGTTACATAGATATTTTGAAAAGCATTGTCTTAAAAAATTGTTGCGTTGTATAACCTAGTGAGATATCGTAGGCCATTATTAAAATGCACATGAGTTTTTTACTAACCTCAATATTTTTTATTTTGCATCGCTATTTATAACCTATTTTCTCTTCCGTAGACAATCTTATCAGTGGACTCTATGTCCACCGAAGGGTAAGCGTCCACGGAATTGAGTCCTATTAAGCTTTGATACTTAAATGGTGAACATTTTGAATTAAATTACTTTTACACAGGTGTAGCTTGGTGCTTTAATAAACATGTATATATTAAATTACTATTTTTTAAACTAACAATAGGTATATGATATATAAACTATTTGTATACCGCTAAATTGATAAAGCTAAGAAAATTAAACCCGAGTATACTCATGTTTTTTACTGTATAGGGGACTTATTTGCGATAAAATTAAAAAGGTTACGATACCGTCTACTTTCCGACGGTTCGGACGGGTTATACCGCTCGTGGTCACGTAAAGTAAAAGTAAATAATAGTAAAAGTCGCGAAAGCCTAAAAACAGTTAGACCCAAGTAGTATTTTTGATGCGGTTTTATGGTGTGTGCAAGTAAAGAGACAATCATTCGTAGATTCTACAAATACCCTCGTAATACTCTACGGGTAGCCGTAAATTCTGGCGATTGGCTAAAACCGTTCAAGCTAACCACTGTCAACCCACGCTACCACCGCTGAAACATCCCGATGGAACTCTGGCCTAACAGCCGCAGGAGAAAACGAAACTGCTGGTAGATCTCTTTGCGACTGACTCCCGAATTGAGGACCGTGGTATGGATCCGCCTATCATTCCGACGTGCGACTCCACAATGCGGGATATCCGTATCTGGCAAAGTGGTGTCCGCGTGGAGCTGCGGTCTCTCGACATCCGGAAAGCCAGTGGACCTGACGGTATTCTAGCGATGGTTCTCAAGTACTGTGCACCGGAATTGTCTCCCGTAGTGACGCGTCTGTACCGCCTGTCGTATTCCTCGGGAATTGTTCCGGAGGCCTAGAGGGAGGCGAATGTGCAACCCATCCCCAAGAAAGGCGACCGCTCCGATCCAACTAATTACCGACACATGCCTATCACCTCCATTCTTTGCAAGGTGTTCAAGCGAATCATCAACATCCAATTGGTTCGCTATCTGGAGGATCACTCCTTGTTGAATGATCGGCAGTATGGTTTCAGACCGAATCGATCCACGGGTGATCTTCTAGACACTCCACACCTACGGGGTGAGGCTATGTATAGGCATGGAGAGTCCCTGTCCCTATCAAAGGCCTTGACATGGCCAAAGCCTTCGATAGGGTCTGGCACTGTTCGCTGCTCTCCAAGCTTCCGGCATTCGGCCTGCCCCCCAAACTGTGCAGCTGGATAGCCGCATTTCTGCACCAGCACCGCATCAGGGTCCTTTGCAACGGCGCGGCCTCCGACTTTCAGCAGGTTAACGCTGGCGTACATCAGGGCTCTGTGTTGTCGCCCACGCTGTTTCTTCTGCATATCAATGATATGTTGGCCTTAGGCAACATACATATCTATGCAGATGACAGCACAGTCCACTTTTGTCTAATAGTAACAGAAAAGAAGTCACTTCCCTGGACATGGTTGTTTTATTTTTTTAATTAATAAATATTTTATGAGCTATTTTGTTTCTAGTTTTAAACCTTCAAGTACACTGCAATTGTTATCCTGTGTAAGTTTAAAAAGATTTGAAACTATCATTATTGATTGAAACTGTCGTTTTATCTTTTCCGTTGATATATTCATCTTTTCGGTGGACACTTAAAAGGAAAAATACGTCCAACTTCCTAGAAAATAAGGTTTTGATCTCTGAATTTAATCATACTGTGATCTTTGTGTAATTTTAAGTAATCAATGTTGATTTTTTATACAAAAAGCGTTATTTTTTTATTTTCATTTTTTGAAACTCACATTTGTTTATGACCCAAACATAGAGAGAAGGTAGAACAAGTCTGTAAAAGTCAATCAGTATACAATGGCCAATTACATGTAAGCTTAAAAAAGGTTATTTATTATTCACAATAGCCTCCTAAGTAGAAATCGCTTCTATTCTGTTCCCTTGTCAAGTTGATATTCTACGAGTAAACGCATAAACGTCGTTAGAAAACTAACAAATGTATACAAATGACCCCATAACCGATGCAAGTGTGTTAACGCGCGGGCTGCGGCGAGGCCGGGCTCGGAGGGGTGAGGACGGAGGAGGCGGACGCGAGCGCAGCGCCGACGCATCGACCGACACATTACATATTAGACATCGCTATAGACTGCCGACCGATACGCATAGTTTTTAGTACTTGTATTGTAATTACATTAAAAGTTACCAATCATCTTGAAGCAGGAGTTTTTCTTAAAGTAAATCCTCAGCTGAGCTGCTCATGAACAGCAGCTCCGACAAGTGGCGACCGTGACAGGACAGTGCCAAAGTCCACATAATATATATCGAACAAATAACTATCGGCGGGCGAGAGGAATATTCACTTGGATTACAACAATAGAACAGCCACAGAAGATCATCGTCATCGCAGTGCAAGAGGAAAGTAGCCCATTCTATTCCCATAAAGCTTGTAATCCTTTCTTTTAATTTGTTTGAATACCTAGTGCTCGCCTCAGTTTGATCTAGAAGTTGTATTGCTCATAATTCGTGATTAAGGTTAGCATATCGGTGCTATAGTGATTAAAATTGCTGTTTATTCGTGCTTGTGCATAAAGTTAAGGGAAGCCTACTTGTAATCATTAGCTACGTAAATTGCAAGCATAAATAGGTGTACCTACTCAGTGCGATAAACAAGCGACCATTTTGTATTGCATTAGCTTTGCATAGTAATTGCATTCTTTCTGCATAATTCACATAATTTCTTAGTTTTCTGTTTCAAATACGCAGCTTGCTTTATGCTATCTTGATTTGAGTATGAAACATAAGTTCGCTATACCGATTTAATTATTTAAAAAAAACTATTTCCAGTATAAAATGAACCCTGTTAATAATTTCTATTCAATATTTTTCTTAATTCCTAATTGGCAGTAAATCCGCTGTGTGTTCCTTAAACTCAATCGACCTAACCGTGCATTTCAGTGATTTCGAGTGTTCGGAGCATTCCAGCGCCGGGCAGTAGGTGCCTGCTGCCAAGCACGACGTGCGCAGCGTGTCGTAGTTTGAAGTGCCGGTCACGTCACTTATACCTACTTCGCGAGTCTGCGAGTCGATCAGCTGGTGGGCCGATTGTCAACACATTTGTTGGGTTTGAGTGTACAAGTTATTTAATCTAATATCGTTATTTGCTCCTGATTAAATTAACGTATTTGGTTTAAATATAAATATCTAAAAATGACAGAAGAAGCTTTAAAAGAAATGGTACGTCAAAGAGGCACATATAAGGCGCGTGTAACTAAATACAGGGATTATCTGACTAACATACAAAAATTAAATCGTTCTGACTTAACTCCGTTACACATTAAAGAGTTAGGGTTACGCTTGGTTAGATTACAAACTTTGTTTTCGGAATTTGACTCGCTTCAAACTAAAATTGAATTAGTAAGTGTTAAGTTAGATGAGCAGATGGAAGAGAGGGACGCCATGGAAACGCAGTTCATTTCTCTCATCTCAGCTACTGAAGAATTTATAGATTCCCATACAAAATGTGTAGACCATGGTTCCGAGAGTGCACGAACGGCCCAGTCGACAGTCGTCTCGGGCCCGGGTAGTAACATTCGTCTACCAACGATTACGCTTCCATCGTTTGATGGAAACTATTTAAAATGGTTGGAATTCCGCGACACCTTCGAAGCCATGATCCACTTAAACGAGTCTATTCCTGATATAAATAAATATCATTATTTACGTTCCTCTTTAGAAGGCAGTGCTAGTGTCGTAATAAAATCGCTTGAATTTACAACTAAGAACTACAAAACGGCGTGGGAATTATTGTGTGAACGTTATGATAATAAAAATCTTCTTATAAATAATCACATGAAGGCATTATTTAACATAGATCAACAGATCAGAGAGTCTCATAAATCAATTCGATTTCTTATTGATCACGTAACAAAAAACTTAAGCGCCCTTAAATCCTTAGGCCGCCCGACTGACTCATGGGATGACGTAATCATCTACCTAGTGGTTAGTAAACTAGATCCCGCTACATCAAGAAAGTGGGAAGAACATAAGGCTGACTTAAGCAAGTTACCAACCTTTTCCGAATTCTTAAAATTCTTGCGCAGTCGAGCAGATATACTTGAAACAATGGTAGCTTGCAGAAGCGACAAACCGGCCGACAATAAATACCTACAGCCTAAGGCTCCTAAGGCGTTCGTCGCTGCTGCAACTACCTCCCGTAAACATACACAAGGTCCATCATCATCATCTTACATACACTCACGTTCTCTTAATAATAATAATAATGCGCCGACGTGTCCGGTGTGTACCGGCGCGCATAGAATCTCTGAGTGTGTCAAGTTCAAGGACATGGGCGTCGAAAGTAGGTCAAGTGAACTCTTGAAGTTACATCTTTGTTTGAACTGCTTGAGGCGTGGTCATAAAGCTGAGCAGTGTCGCCTAGGCTCTTGTCAAGTCTGTAAGGCAAGGCATAATACGTTATTGCATGATTGTAACCAGGCGTCGTCGTCTTCACAGGTACATAACAAAACTGAGGAGCCGACGTCCGTTATTAGCGCGATCAGCGCGTGCGCCGCCCGCGCAGATAGGGAAGTTTTATTATTCACGGCTTTAGTTAAAATAACAAACGTGCAAAATAATAAAACATATATTGCTAGGGCTATGCTAGACCCCGGATCTCAGAGATGTTTTATGACTGAGCGCATGAGAAATGAGTTAGGGTTTTCTAACAATAATAAAAAAGCAGCTCGTGTATTCGGAATAAATAATTTATCATTTAATGTCACAGATCGATGCGAAATCACTGTCAGTTCATTAACGAGTTCTTATTCAGTTAACGTTCATTGTTACGTCGTGGAAGATGTCATGGAGAATTTACCTAACAGTTATGTTGATACTTTAGAGCTAAACATACCTTCCGATATACAACTCGCGGATCCCGGATTTCACCGTCCGTCAGAAGTCGATCTCCTGCTTAGTATGGAATATTTCTTGGACATTACGACGTCTGACAAAATCGAATTAGGTCCTAATAAACCTACTCTTCTATCTTCAAAGCTAGGCTGGTTAGTCGCAGGGGCTGTGGGTGAACATTCTGATTCCGAGGATGATATTGTCTATTGTAATTTCACAAAACTCATTTCACAAAATTTGGCACGATTTTGGGAGCTCGAAGAAATTTCATCACCAAGTGTTTCTAAAAAAGACGATAATTTTTGCGAAAACCACTTTTTAGAAAATACACGACGTTTAGATAACGGTAGATTCTTAGTTAAAATGCCGTTATCTGAAAATCCGGAAACTGCGCTCGGAGATTCTTTTAATATGGCAAGAAAACGGTTCTTAAATCTTGAAACTAAGTTAGATAAAAACCCGGATCTTAAAAAGCAGTACTCTGAGTTTATAAGGGAGTATGGTGAACTGGGTCACTTGAATAAAATCGAAAGGCCTGAATTTGGTTATTACGCGCCACATCACGCAGTGATTCGTGAGAGTGAAACTACAAAATTGAGAGTAGTTTTTGACTGTAGTGCTAAATCTATCTCTCAGAAATCACTTAATGATATTCAACATATAGGACCCGTTATACAAGATGAATTATTTGATATACTTATTCGGTTTAGACAGCGTAAATTTGTTTTGTCTGGTGACATACAAAAAATGTACCGGCAGATTATGTTGGACGAATCGCAGCGCCATCTGCAACTGATCTTATGGAGAGACAATAAAACTAAACCGCTGGATGTGCTTAGGCTGAATACGTTAACTTATGGCACCAGCTCAGCGCCTTTCTTAAGCGCAAGGTGCATTTTACAGCTGGCTAACGAATGTCCTGACAAAATGGTGTCCGAAATATTAAGGCATGATTTTTATTATGACGATTTTCTTTGTGGCGCTGAAATTGAAGGCGACTTAAGGCACATTTACGAGTCAGTTAAGACGATACTTGCCTCCGCTTGTTTCCCTATTCATAAATTTCGAACAAATTGTCCACAGATTTTTACGGAAGATTGTACTTCAGCCCAGTCATTAGATTTAGATAAACAGGCTAGTGTGTTAGGTTTAATATGGTTTCCTAATCATGATAACTTACAGTTTTCTGTAAAATTAGACAGGAATTCTGGCGCCATAACTAAGCGTATAATCTTGTCTAATACCTGCAAAATATTTGACCCACTGGGTTTGCTTAGCGCATGCACTATCAAATTAAAAATTTTACTTCAAAATTTATGGATTCTTAAATTATCCTGGGATGATGAAGTGCCGGTGGAAGTCAGAAAAACATGGTTTAAGTTTTTGTCGAATGTGCATGAACTTACAAAAATAAAGGTACCTCGACACGTTCTGAGTTCCAACCCAATCTCAATTGAAATGCATTGCTTCGTTGATGCTTCCCAAGCCGCGTACGCTGCTTGTATCTACTTGCGGTCTACAGACGCTGCAGGCGATGTTGTCATTAACCTTTTGTGTGCCAAAACGCGCGTAGCACCACTTAAAACATTAACGATTCCGAGACTTGAACTTTCCGGAGCTTTATTGGGTGCACGGCTAGCTGCCAAGATCAGCAGTGCCTTATGCTGTACTGTAGATCGCAAGGTGTTCTGGACTGACAGCTCTGTAGCATTGGGTTGGATACGAAACAAACCAAAATTATTCAAGGCTTTTGTTTCCAATCGTGTTACTGACATACATGAATTAACTAGCAAAGATTCTTGGCGGCATGTGCCGACCGCACTTAATCCTGCAGACTTAGCCTCGCGAGGGATAGAACCCAGTCAACTGCCAGGCTTAAGTTTATGGTGGCATGGGCCATCCTTTTTATTGCAGGACGAGAGTAATTGGCCACAGAACATTGGCCCTCTTAATGTAATGTTACCTGAAGGGAAAGAGCAGAGTGAGTGCTCAATATTTTCAATGGTTAATATTGAACAATCACCCTTGATTAAATTTGAAAATTATTCCAAGGCGAATAAATTAAAACGAATTGTAGCGTACATATTTCGCTTTATTCATAATTGTAAAAATCCTAAGGCTAAAACAAAAGGAATGTTAAAACTAGAAGAAATAAAAAACGCATTAACTTACCTAGTAAAACTATCGCAAAAACAAACGTACGCTACAGAACTAACTACACTATTACAGGGTAAAAGGCTTAAAACTAATTCTTATCTTTTACAGTTATCTGTTTTTGTTGACAGCGATGGCGTGCTCAGGGTAGGTGGTCGCTTACAAAATGCCGATTGTCATTACGAGAAAAAGCACCCGGCTTTATTGGACGGCAAGCATTATTTCACACGGCTCTTGATGGAAAGCGAACATCTACGACTGTTGCACGCTGGCCCTCAGTTGCTTCTTAGCTCTATACGCGAAGAATTCTGGCCGATTGGTGGCAGGTCTTTAGCGCGCAGCATTGTTCATAAATGCGTCACCTGCGTACGACTTCGAGGTGAAGCTATGAAGCCACTGATGGGCAATCTGCCTGCAGATAGGGTTACCTCATTTTACCCCTTCCAGGTGTGTGGCCTTGATTTTGCGGGACCCTTCATGATTTCCAGCAAAAAGGGAAAGGGTAACCGCATAACAAAATGTTATTTAAATATCTTTGTCTGCTTCGCAACTAAGGCCGTTCACCTGGAAGCAGTCAGCGATCTTAGCACTAATGCCTTCATTTTAAGTCTACGCCGTTTTGTAGGACGTAGGAGTAGACCACATACAATCTATTGCGACAATGGTACTAACTTTGTCGGAGCAAATAACGAATTAGGTAGAATGCTAAAATCCGCTCAAAATTCAATTCATGAGTATGGCAATCAGGAACACATTAAATTCATTTTTTCTCCTCCTTATTCCCCCACTTTTGGCGGAATTTGGGAGGCAGCTGTTAAATCAGCCAAATTTCACCTGAAGCGAATAATGGGTAATGCTAGTCTGACGTTTGAGGAGCTGAGCACTTTATTCGCTCAAGTTGAGTCCATCCTTAATTCCAGACCCCTTACACCTCTCTCATCAGACCCAACTGATCTTTTTCCTCTGACTCCAGGGCATTTTCTCGTGGGGCGGCCCATGACTTCACTGCCGTCACCCCCTGTTTGTCTTAAAAACCCTGATAGGTACCAGAGAATAGAGCAGCTGCGTCAACATTTCTGGCAGAGGTGGCAAAACGAATACCTCTCTGTATTACAACAACGCACCAAGTGGCGCCAGAGGCAGAAAGAGCTCAAGGTCGGAGATCTGGTGGTATTCAAGGAAGAGAATAACCCACCACTTAAATGGAAGCTCGGGAGAGTCCTGCAACTGCATCCAGGAGCTGATGGTATTGCCAGAGTCGCAGATTTTACCACACAGAAGGGTGTGGTTAGAAGAGCACTCAACCGAGTGTGCCCCCTGCCCTGCACTGATGAGCTTGAAAGCTCCAGCTTTCAACGGGGGCAGGATGTTAACGCGCGGGCTGCGGCGAGGCCGGGCTCGGAGGGGTGAGGACGGAGGAGGCGGACGCGAGCGCAGCGCCGACGCATCGACCGACACATTACATATTAGACATCGCTATAGACTGCCGACCGATACGCATAGTTTTTAGTACTTGTATTGTAATTACATTAAAAGTTACCAATCATCTTGAAGCAGGAGTTTTTCTTAAAGTAAATCCTCAGCTGAGCTGCTCATGAACAGCAGCTCCGACAAAGTGTGTTGCGTCAAATCTCTTTCTACAATCAATTTGATCGATTTTAGGCTTCTCGTATCCAGCTCCTGCCAGCCTAACTTGGCTAACTAACCTAAAATGGCTAACGTCTCAACTCTCTAATATTATTGGCTAATATTTAAATTTTTTTAAGGAACTGTAGTTTATATTCATAATTTATATAAACTCGAAAGTAACTCTTATCTGTCTGTCTGTCACACTGAACCCTTACACCGATTTTCATTAAATTTGGCATGGAAATACTTTGATTCTTGAAGTAGGCTACTTTTTACCACGTGATCCAACACACATTCATTATTGTTTTTTACATTTAATAATTGTCTTGCTATATTTCTAACATAACTCAATTCCTTGCGAAGGATATGAGAAAACCTATAATTTAAATTCCACCTTTTCTACCTTCTACTAAATTTGGACCCATATTTACATAAAGACAAAGAAGCTCTTTACACAATATCCTTCGTTTATCCTGCGCAATTCAGCGTTTTGCAGACGCAAACAAGTGTTTAGTGAAAGGATGTATTAAATTTAAATAATGTCTCAATAGAAGAGATCGGTGGATGGAATACGACCAGATTCGCTTGTACTGAACAATAAGTAGATATCCTATAAGGTAGCTTGGTTGTTTTATTCGTCTTTCCGATATCCGCAACCCTCAATATCATCCATGGCTTTTCGCCTGACGGAGAAACATGTGAAATATATTTTTGCCTTTTGTTATCTCAAGCTTACAAATACTACAAGTAGTCTACTTAAAAGTTAAAGTGCTCCACTTTGATTTTCTCTTACTTCACCGAATCAAGTTCTAAACTGATCTAAATGGCATAAACTACCAAAGCGCCTGCAATACAAAGCCGTCAAACCCACTGAATGCGATTATTTTCAATTAAATTGACATTCCAAATATTAAATTGTAAATTATGTGCTATAATGTTAAAGTAGTCCAGTAAAATGACCAAAATAAAGTGGTTAACCTGGGAATGGGATTCTTCTTCCTAGCTTTATTCCCGATTTTACTCGAATATCAGTTTTAACACGGAGCGACTGGCATCAGACTTCCGCAACCCTAAGGGAGAACTGAAATTCGAAGGTTGAACTAGTTGTCAGTAAATTTGAGGGCACCGACTTCCTAAATACGATTGCCATAGATGTTCATGATAACCGGGACTGCCGGCTTTACGTGCTCTACGAGGCACGGGTGTATCACCGCCAAACTTCCAGACTTCGGGCTACTATTAGGAATGTCCTAAATAAAACAGAACCAACCTGGGAATGGGATTTATATTTGTTAATTTATATTCATCTTTACATTGATATTAAAAAAAGTTGTTTCAAAATTCTGAAAGTAGAAGGGCGGGAATGTGCATATACATAATGCACAGTCAACCATGAATCGCAGTGGACAATTTCTAGTATAAATTTTATTTACAGATACAATATTGTTAATATACTCTATACTCTATATTCACTGAGAATCATCGTTCCATTAAATAAGGCTTAGCGTTGAGAACTCTCCGCAATGTATATTAAAAACGGTTGGGCGTACACATAAAGTTTTTAGACCCAATATGTCGCTAATTATATGCTCTATAACTTGTAATAACATCATCAAGGTTACAGAAACCAAAATAATAAAACAAAAACGAATGGGCCGCTCATCATCATCATCAACAGCCTTTAACAGTCCATTGCTGGACATAGGCCTCTACTTGAAAAGGAGGTATTGGCCTACTATACCACGCTGGTCAGACGGGTTGGTATAGGGTTGGTTTCAAGTTTTCCTTCTCTTTGCGTTGATGTTGTCTTGCGTAGTTTATCCCTTGGGTCGCTCACAGAAGACCAATTTAAAATGACAGAATTCGTGCTGTTCTCTTTCCTTGGCGTATGTGAGACCGGAGACCCAATCATTCTGCAGTGGCCCCTACTCCTCGATTCTACTCAAGCTGTCCACCAGGCAGGCAGTTAGAGTGGATGAAACAAAACATAAATCCACTTGCCTAGGAAGGGGTCTTAGGAAAGCGAATTATAATAGATACTTCAAATTGACAGAAAACCTTCATTGATGATTGAGATCATGAGATTTTCGAGTAAAACTATTTTCACGCGATAAATTTGAGACTTTTTTTTATGAAAAATTTAGTTGGAAAATCACTGATTAACACTTCATTGAAGGAGATGTTCCGACACCAATCTCTCTAACGACTTGAAGGATTTTGACGGGACTTTGGCTCGTTGAAAACTGAAAATATAAAAGTGCATTAGGCTACTTTTTTTATTATATTTGCTTCACAGCCCAAAGTTGTTGTAGATGTACCTCATCAACAACCGCGCGTAACGCTAAACTTTATTCAGCCTAGTTTTCCAACAGTGGTTTAAGCGGTCACCAAGCTGCTATCTACTGCGCCAAGTATCGTGGGTTCAAATCCCACGAGGGACAACACTTAGTGTGATTCACAAATTGTTGTTCTGTGTCTGGGTGTTCTTTATGTTTTTGTAAAGTTCCCGCGATACAGGATTAATATTTCTAATGCCGAAAGTTAAAAAAAAATGGTAATTGTCCCATTTTTAAAGTAACTCAATAAAAAGTACTTTTTATGGGTGTTTTTCTATGTATCATATGTATGTATTTACAAAAAAAGGATGTTTATGTATTTATATCATATGT
Organism: Phragmatobia fuliginosa; assembly: GCA_932526445.1. Classification (NCBI taxonomy): domain Eukaryota; kingdom Metazoa; phylum Arthropoda; class Insecta; order Lepidoptera; family Erebidae; genus Phragmatobia; species Phragmatobia fuliginosa. Next base: position 2,734,676 of record OW052064.1, on the reverse strand, counting down.
TTAGTACCCATAATACAAGCTCTGCTTAGTTTGGGACTAGATGATGTTGTAAGTTGTCCGAAATATTTATTTATTTATTTAATCCCTTCAAACGTTAATGTAGATGAAATTCAAAAAATCTAAGAAAATTCCTCGCTTACATTCAGTTAAAAAGTATTGAAACATTAATTTTGGGATAATCCCATTCTTATTCTTACAGAGAGCTTTCAGTAAAAAGTCGAGGGATCATACTTGTAGCAAAATTTATTTTCTATAAAATTTATTTCATCGCCAGTAACTTGCAAATCGATCGCTAGAGCTAAAAAGGCCTTGGGAAATGATTTTCGAGGGTGACCATCAAACAACTCACCGTTCACTACAGAAACTAGACGTAGCATAAAAGAAGTTTTATGGCCGATAAAGGCCTTTTCAAGGGTCTCCGGTAAAAGTGAGCGTGTTCATATATGTTACTGCTCCAACGTTTTGCAAATGACCCTTAAATTCAAACTTGCTTTCCATTAATCGATTGCGGATCATTAAATACCGAGCAATTGGTTTTCCTACTTTTACATCTTATACGTCGATTTATTTTTTGACTAGTTATGGTTCCGTAGCTAAATGGAACCTTATAGATTCGTCATGTCTGTCTGTCCGTCCGTAAGTCACAGCCACTTTTTTCCAAAACTATAAGACCTATACTGTTGACACTTGGTGGGTAGATATATTCTGTGAACCGCATTAAGATTTTCATACAAAAATAGAAAAAAAACAATATTTTTGGGGTTCCCCTACATAGAACTGAAACTCAAAAAAATATTTTTCATCAAACCCATACGTGTGGGTCTTCAAAAATGATACTGATTTTTCTAATATCATTTATTTCTAAACAGTAAGTAGTTTTTTTAATTCGTAATAAATCGTAAATCGTAATTTTCCTTTCATCAATTAATTCACTATTATTAAAACATCGAACACTTATATATGATGTTGTATGATAGGGAACCTTTCATAGGCGAGTAAGACTCGCACTTGGTCTCTTGTTTTACTATACCTTGTCCATTCCTTTATTATCTTTTTGACACATCACGCCTATAAATTACCGTCTTTTTTTTTCAAAATAATGTATTACAGTAATATCGTACTTTATAGACGCGTAGTGAAGTGCCCCGTGCATAGCTAACAATCACAGACTATAAAACTGTACTTAAAATCGATAAGTCGATTAAACGATTAAAAAAAACGATCATTTTATAAAATAATTTAACTTGTGTAAGTATTGTTACTGATAATTTAATAAAATAAAAGTCGTGTGGCACACGGGGACTGCCTCGGTAAAGCTATTGCATAGAATTTTTTATCAACTTATGCAATTATAATTATTTATTTTTCATTTATAATGCATTTTTTTTATATTATTTCAAGTTTACAAAACTATATACACTGTCTTTTTACCAACATACATTCTAACAAACTAAATCTTTCTTTCACTTTGGAAGTTCGGCCTTATTATGCCAGTCCACAAGGCCGGCGATATAAGCGATGTCAAAAATTACAAGCCGATCACTATACTATCTGTGTTCGCCAAGTTGCTAGAATCCTTGTTATGTCCTTACGTATCATGGTATATTAAGAGTGTTCTCGCAGACTCTCAACATGGATTTGTATCTGCTCGCTCGACTTGCACCAATCTTGTGTATTTTATTGATGACATATCCCGTTGTTTAGACGATCGCACTCCCGTTGATTTTATTTATAATGACCTCTCGAAAGCTTTCGATAAGCTTTAAAAATAATTTGACTTCATTTAAATATTGTTTATGTAAATTTAATAAAACAAAAAGGAAATTTAAATAATATGACTTCAAGATTGATTGCTTGCAAGGAATCAACTCGAAATTTTGGAATTTAAGTTCAAAACTAAGAATAAAGAACAATAATTCTGCATTAATTTATTTATTTCTGGACGACTGACTTAAAATGTAACTATGCACACGATAGTAAAATTAAACTTTGAAACGCTTGGTTAATAATGTCTAAATGGTTAATAAAGTTTAAATCCAGAGTTATGAGCAAATACATTCGAAAAACCACATAGTACTTAGGTACTAAACCGACCTTCAAGTGACTGTGTTAGGATGTTTTCTTTATTCTGGGCTACTTATATATGATAATAGTCACTTTTATTTAATATATATATTGACTTAAACAATGTTTACATACAATCATCAAAAAAAAAAAATTATTTAACAAACTAGCTAGGGATATTGGGTATACAATTTAATCATGTAATATAAAATTATTACAATCCATCTATCCATTAGACTCTTCTTCATAATTTAAACTAGACTAGTCAGATGAGACCTCCGTTGTATTGTTTAAATGTATAAATATTTCTTATTTAGTGATCTATCATTTATACTTTTAATTATTTCATATATAATTTAAAAAACTAATTAACGAATAATAAATATTAAAACCTAAAAATATTTAATTAAATCGATTGAAAATTCTTCCTCAATAAAATTGATTTTAATTTCAAATCGAATCGGTGACGTGCGAGAGCGTCACTATTTTCGAAATTTCTTGAACTGTCAAAAAGATATTAAACGAATGGACAGAGTATAGTTTATGTCGCTGTAAATAGCAGCCCATGTGTTATTCTGATGTATGACTATATTATTGTAATATTTCATCTAAACCCGTATCGTAACTTTTGCGTAAAAGAGTAACAAATATCCAAACATTCCTACAAAATTAAAAAATAAGTGGAATATTTTATGATTTTTGGTTATCAGTTATTTCAAGTCAATGTTTTAAAAGTTATTATAAGACAAGTTTTAGTAAGCAATTTTGTCTTCTTTATTTTAATAAATACAAAATAAAAAGTGACTTGCCGAATTTCATACTGTAATAAATAATAATAATAAGTAACAAACGTTTATTCAAAATCTTTCAACCTTAATTATATTTTATACGAGCTGACCCGACTGACGCAGTCCGGTCTTAATTTTCCACGATTTTTTTTAAATATTTTCTGTCATGAATCTTCTCCTGACATTAACAAACACGACAAAAAAATAACTGAAATCGGTCCAGCCGTTCACGCGTAATGGCGTGATCGAGGTAAATAGGGATTTGTTTTATAGATATATATTGTTTGAGATTACGTTAATTGGCCCACTAATTAAGCTACTATATGAATTCAACATATTTATTTTAGTCGTAATTATATCTATTCTTAGTTTCTCATAATTCTATTCATATTAATTGGCCCTCAATTACTTCAACATCATCTTCCGAGCCTTTATTCCCAAGTTTATTTGGGGTCGGCTACTAGTTCAACCAGTTTTACCTGAATTTCAGTTTTTCCACGGAGCGACTGGCATCGGACCTCCGCAACCCTAAGGGAGAACTGAAATTCGAAGATTGAACTAGTTGTCAGTATATTTGAGGGCACTGACTTCCCAATAACGATTGCCATAGATGTTCATGACAACCGGGACCGACGGCTTTACGTGCTCTCCGAGGCACGGGCGTGAATCACCGCCAAACTTCCAAACTTCAATTACTTCAACATATATACTAGCAATGTTTGTCATTTGTGAAATAAATATATATTGTTTTTGCAACAGGCGTTTGTTTCTAAAATGAAACAAGAAGTAACTGACTAACAAACAATTTAAATAAAACTTAAACTTAATATGAACCAGTTTTAATTAATTTAAATACTTTACAAAAAAAAAGAATCAAATTTTAGGATGCAAGGCCGGATTTACCATATAAGCTGAAAAAGCTGAAACTTGGGGCGGCAGAATTAGGGGGGCGGCAAAATGACCCAAAAACTAAACTGGTATAGAAAAAAACCCTTTATACTACACCTGATCGGAACAGTAGTCAATATTCCCTGAAAATGAAAAGAGAATGTTAGTCTTTTCCTTGACCTGAAAAAGCGGGAGGAAAAAATGTATAAAAATCCATTTCTAACGTGTTTAAGCGGAAGAGAAAGTTGTATGAATTTTCATTTCTCATGTGTATCTTATCTATGGCGCGCGCCTGCTCAAGGAGTTTTCATATAATTTAAATATGGAATCTCCGTGCCACTGACATCCTTTTGTGAAAAATAAAAAAAAAACAAAAGAAGCGCGAAATTGGTCAAATTCTAAGCTAAATTGTGTCTTACATGATCTCTTACGTTTTGATTTTATTTTAAAAATACATTAAATGTTCCTCACAGGTGTAGTATAAAGCCAATGTGTAGCACTCGGGTGAAAGTCCCATTCCTACCTCGGGAGTATTGTGGCCCGAAGGCGCACTCGCTAGTAATCGGTCCCTTTCCTACCTCGGTGAACAATGTACTATGTTTAGGCATTAGGAGTATAAGTCCTGTGTCGCGGTGGGCTCTACAAACATACATAAAACTAACACAGAGGACACCTAGAATTAGGACAACAATTTGTGAATTGCACAAAGTGTTTTCCCTCGTAGGAACCCACGACACTTGGCGCAGTAGAATGCAGCGTGACGACCACTTAAAACACCTTTTTTTTGACGTGTGGAAATCCCCCTGGGCCGTCACGCTACCGGAGTTTGCAACGGTGCTGTATGTCGGCAGCGAACCGACTAAAACCAAATGGTGTGCCACTCTGCACCTGAAATAGCAGGGGTTCAAGGAACCTGATATTTCGCCCTCTGAACCTCTCCCAGTGCTTCCTCTCACTGAAGCGGGTGCCATCAATTGCTTATCTCTCCATGGCGACGTACGACATACGTGGACGTTGCCTCCACTGAAGCCTGAAGGCCACTGAAGCGGCCACACTCAGGTTAGCATGACCATGGCATAGATCGCAGAAGGTTGCGACCGCGGTAACCGTATATGGCTCAAACCACCAATATCTTCTGGGGTCACCAGAGGCGTGCCATATTTTGGGCGGTTTCCTTCTGTGAGAACGTAATGCTCCAGAAGGAGTCCGCAGAGCGGGATGGGAAAAGGGCCAATCCCGCTCGAAGGAGGCGGCGACGGGAATGCGGTAGAGGCAGCTAGTCCCCAATCGTTGCCTAAGGGTCGTTGCAGCTCCATCTTGGGAAAATGTGACCACTGCAAGCGACTCGAGCAGGCGACACCCCGGTGCGGCTGAAGGGTTTCGTCTGGGGCGGGTTGGTGTTCCGCCTTTTACTGTGTAAAACGGTGAGAGGCACGATATCGTCATGCCCCAAGGGTAATTTATTGATAACCATGAGATGTACCCCAGTCATGGGGTAAGGCAGGGGGGACTCCAGAAGTCGCTGATGCGTTTCTAGAGGTCCTCCCGACTGCCGAGGTAGGCCGCCGCGGAGTTTAGTAGATAGACCGGTTCGCCGGGAGTCCCATACACGCCCTCCGTTTCCCTAACGGAGGGTATGGTGCAAAAAGCATTCCCCGCGAAAATTATCAGTATCGGGTGCATTAGCAGTATCGGGCCTTACTTACCTATCTTCCTTAGCTTTGCTTAGCTTAATTAAACCAAAAGTTATAAAAATAATCTAGTAACTAAATTATTTCCTAAATAAAGGAATTAACATAAGTGTGAAAAGTGTATCTAATTTTAGGAGTCAATAGGGGCGGCAAAATTTTAAAGCTTTGAGGCGGCAATTGTGTAAATCCAGCACTGTTAGGATGAATTATGTTTCGATGTCAAACGGTTGCTCCATTGACATAATGGTGGACATAAAGGCGATATTGCACGGATCAAAAATTGACAGCAATTCCATTGAAAAGCATTGAACATTGAACTATTTACACATTCCTATTTACACACAAAACATTCAATAAGTCATTCAATGTTCATTTGCAGGTGTTTCACTAATTTGTGACTATTTAATTAATGAGTTAAATGATAAAAAAACTTGACTGGTGACAGAACTCGTGAATACAAACAAATTTTTATATGAGACCAACTTTCCTACTCGAAAATAAAATCAGCTGTTCGAGCAGGTATGTTGTTATGTACCTTTAATGAAACAGCATTTTTTTTTCGAATAGGTAAGTTGATTTCACACAAAAGGTTGTTCTTATTCTCGAGTACTGGTCCGCTTCCTTCGCTGCCGTTCGCGTTTTTATTGATTCGAGTCAATATTGATTCTATTGCATTGAAAGTTAATAATAAATCTTAACTTTCAATGATATAGGACAATCAAATTGAAATGTGTGTGTAGATGTGTATGTGCCATTGAAGCAATGGAATTGAAAGCAATATTGAACCGAAATCGTGAAATATCGCCTTTACATCGATCTTGTATCTTTGAGATAACAAAAGACAAAAATACATTTTAAAAGTCACTCCCTCAGTCAAAGGTAAGGTATGAATGATATTGAGGGTTGCGGATATCGGAAAGACGAATAAAACAACCAAGCTACCTTATACGATATCTACTTATTGTGCAGTAGTACAAGCAAATCTGCTCATATTCCATCCACTGATCTCTTTTTAAGGTTCCGTAGTTCATGACTCGGAACCCTTACAGATTCGCCATGTCCGTCCTCGACTTACCGTCCAAACGGTTAGTCGAGGACGTCTATCACGTAGACAAAGTACTATAATAAAATAATGAAAAATATTTTATACAAAAAGGGACAGATGCCAAAAAGAATCCCCGCTTTACATAGAGGGGAGCTACCCCAATTTTTTTTTAATTAATGAAATAAATAAATAAAAATAAATAAATATTTTGGACATCTGACACACAACATCATCTAGTCCCAATCCCAAGCTAAGCAGAGCTTGTGTTATGGGTACTAGACAACTGATATAAATACATAAAAATACTTTTTTTTTGTAAATACATACATATTATACATAGAAAACACCCAGACTCCGAAACAAATATTTGTGAATCACACAAATAATATTTGTTTCGACCCGGGAATCGAACCCGAGACCTCTTGATCAGCAGCCGCATACGCTAACCACTAGACCAACGAGGCAGTCAAATTAACTATTCTCTGTTTCCGATCGCTCCACTTTATATCGTAATCGTCCCCACTTCGCCTGACTATGAATCGTACGTTTGTGTCACGTATTCGTATTAACTTTATTATTCTAAGTATATAAATTAATTAATTTTCATCACATTTTCATGTTCAGGATATCTGTATCTCTTTAGTGAAATAACTTAACAATAATTACCAGTTAAATTGTATTTATTATAAGTTTAGCATAAATGTTGAAGAAAAAATATTTATAAAATAATCTGATGGTATTACCGCGATTTACCAGGCCGATGTATAGTTGGGATACGAAGGCGCGGTACCGAGCGGCTGGGACCGATTTCGTGGTCCGCTGCCCGCCACACACCGGTGACCAGAGACAATGGCTTTAGAGCACTGCCCTCTTCTCGTCACACCGTCACACAAACTTTCCATTGTTTACGATTAATCACGCAGAACAGTTTCAATGATCCACCTTATCAATCTACCATATAATTGAGATCCGTTAATTGGAGCGAATATTGATGATAACAATATTTTGAGCGAATAAAATATTTGGAGTTCTCAAATAGTTATACATGGTGTTCTAAATTATTGGCTGCACATGTATTCGTAGTTGGTCCTTTAATTAATAGTGCTGCAGATGTTGTTATCCTTATGAATAATTAAATAAGTGAACTAGCTTTCGCCCGCGACTATGCCCGTGTCTGTGTCGATTACTAGGTACTGCAAAAAAAAAATTAAATCTGTGAAGTGGTTTTTGACTTTTTCGCGGACAGAATCAGTGGAGTAGTTTATTTAAAATATAATATATCCAGTGATGAACAATGTCAACACTGTTTAAAAAAAGCGGCCAAGTGCGAGTCGGACTCGCCCATGAAGGGTTCCGTATCAGCAAGTAACATCATATAAAAGTTCTTGTAGTTCGTTGTAACTTTCATCGATGTTTTAATAATAGTGTTTTGATTGGATTAAAGGTAAATTGCGTGTTACGATTTATGACGTATTAAAAAAAAACTACTCACTAGGTCTCGTTCAAACCAATTTTCGTTGGTAGTTTGCATGGTAATGTACAACATATATTTTTTTTAGTTTTGTCACTCTCTTATTTTAGAAGTTAGAGGAGGGGTGACACACATTGTTCCACTTTGGAAGTGTCTCTCGCGCAAACTATTCAGTTTTGAAAAAAATGATAATAGAAACCTCAATATCAATTTCGAAGACCTATCCATAAATACCCCACACGTATAGGTTTGATGAAAAAAAATTTTTCGAGTTTCAGTTCCAAGTATGGGGACCCCCAAAATGTATTGTTTTTTTTCTATTTTTATCTAAAAATCTTAATTCGGTTCACAGAATACATTGACTGACCAAATTTCAATAGTGTAGCTCTTATAGTTTCGGAAATAATTGGCTGTGACATACGGACGGACAGACAGACAGACAGACAGACTTGACGAATCTATAAGGGTTCCGTTTTTTGCCATTTGGCTACGGAACCCTAAAAATCAATCAGTACCTGTTAGGCCACACAGAGATTAGGTTTCCCCATAATGACATGTGTATTTTAAAATCGTGTACAATAGATCATTGTTATGATTTTATTTTACATTTTCATATAATATTTCGTTACTTTTGTACGAAGTTTTCCGAGTAAGCGCATTTTACAAGTCAAGTGTCTATGATTTCTGAACTAACAAAGCTGTCTGAACGTAATAGTTTCCCAATAAAGTTCATTACATGAACTAGCATCCTGTTTTTTTTTCTGATTTTTAGAGCCGTTACGCTTTTAGGGGAGGACGCCCTATTTTAACAAAAAAATCGCTTTAAAGTTGAATAACTCGCAAACCCATACCTATATAATAAAATCGTCATAGTAACCTCGCAATTTTTAAAAATATATATTCAATATGACCCCACATATATATATATACAACATAATGTTGTAGAGGCGAGAAAAAAACAGATCACCCTCCATTATTATACTGCAAGCACCATTAAAAATAATTTTAATGGTGCTTGCCCTACAACATGACAAAACATATCCATGCAAAGTTCCATCTTGCTGGTATTAACTGTTTGGAAAGCAAGTCGAGAACCGACGTACGGGCGGACATGACGAAGTTATAGGGGTTGCGAAACGTGAAATAAAAAACCCTAATATTATTATAGGGAATAAAAAGCTGGGTAGCAATCCAAAATTGAACGAATTTGGTAGAAATCCATGAAACATTTACTTAAAGCAAAAAAGACAATTTATAAGCATAATTATGTATAACATAGAAGTTTTGAACTTCCTCATAGGTTAAACCAAGTCGAAGCCAGTCAAACAGACGTAAGTAATGGGTAAACCTACAAACTACGATGAAGAACTTCAAACGGCAGAAGTTATGATCAAGTTAGCAATATTCTACGTAACACACAAAGACTGCCTTTGTAAGCCGCTTTTAATCAGGTCAGTTGTATATTTTTATAATTAAACTGCTACAAGAAAATGTAAACCTTATTTACTGAGCGCCACTTGTACTGGTAAAAGCAAAGTAAAGCAATGTAATATATAAATATTATTAATTAAACTTATAGATATCATTAGGTTATTTTTTTACTAATTGTTGTGGAAGGTCTTTCTTTGGGAGAGCTTATTTCTAGCTGTTGAATAATGATTTATGAATTAAATGCTTTGTCTCTTGAAATTATAGTTTTAAAGATCTTCGAATTACTAAACACTATTTATTTAATCAAACCTACATTCTTAGTTTTTGAGACAAGTAAATTATATTTCATCAAGTTATGTTCATAGTTTTCGTAATCAATTATTCTGCATAATGTGTAGAAAAGTTGGTAAAACTTAATAAAACAAAATTAACAAGGAATACATCTATACGAACACATAAAATTAAAGTGTCAAATTGAATGCACTTATTGGAAAACCGTACAAAAATAAATAACTATTAAGTCTACAAAACAATTATCTATGGGCACGATTTAAAATCCACGTGCCATTGTGGGTGACTACGGAATTTTTATATATAGGTAAGCTTGCCAAAGAGACTGTATGCTACCTGATGGAAAGCATGAGTAAAATCCATTAATCGTTACCATTCTCATTGTGAGTGCACATAAAGCAGCGTGTTAATCCACACCATGACGGCTTAGTGAGATGCTTCTTCATAATTGGGCTTCCTGCGTTGCACTCACCAACGATACACAGCAAAACGAATGATGTCATTCTTAGGTTGGTCCACTATGCAAGGGTAGTTCTGCCTGATTGCTTGGTGCCTGGTTAGGTAAACTGGCCCATTCGTGCTGAAGCCAGTGAGACTCTGCTACCTTGAAGAAAAATACAATGATAAAAAAAGATATTACTCAAAGAAACTAACTCCAACAAATTAGTGTAACATAAATATATATAAAAACAGGGGTTAAGCTAGAAATAAGCAGATTAATTAACTATCTAACAAGAAGCTTTTCTCGGATAGAGAAACAAAATTGGAGATCTAAACATAAATGAAGCGGATACTGCGGGGTAAACGGTCGAACCATAACTGCCAGTGTAGCTCACTAAAATCTGAATACCTACCTACGTGTTGTGATTTGGTAAAGCAGTGAGATTAAAGGTCAGCGCACGTTTCGTTTGAAGACTGTACCTTTTCGCTAGTGCCATAACATACCATTTTATTGTGGTTTTCGTTTTGTTCAAAAGGGATTTTTGGCCTTTACTTTGCGTAGAATGACAAAATATAAACTAACGACACCACTGGGCTTAAACATAATTTATTTTCTGCTTTGGATTTATTTATTTAGCTGTTTAAATGTAATCATCACTAAATAAGTCATATAAAATGCTGTCAGATTTTGCAATACCAGTGCAATGCAAAATATCCAGACTCCGAAACAATTATATGCGGATCACACAAACATTTGGTCCGACCCGGGAATCGAACCCGAAATCTCTTGATCAACAGCCGCATACGCTAACCACTAGACCAGGAAATGTAAGATATATGATGTCTAAAACAGACTTCTGGATTAAAAGTCTTTATATAATAAAATAAGTAGAGTAGAAATACTTCGTTCTTTTTGGATATTATTTAGCATAAAAACTTTTAGCAAAAATATTTACCGCCGAAATAACTGAAAAGCATAATATAATAAACCATTTTATTTAACCTTAATAAATGAGTTTTCTATGTATAATATGTATGTATTTACAAAAGAAAAGTATGTTTATGTATTTATATCAGTTGTTTAGTACCCATAATACAAGCTTTGCTTAGTTTGGGACTAGATGACGTTGTGTGTAGGATGTCCGAAATATTCTTTGAAATATTTAATAACTCAGTTCTTTCAATCTAATTAATGTAAGCTGGATGCGAGAAGCCCAAAATCGATCACAGTGGTGTGCAATGGGAGAGGCCTATGTCCAGCAGTGGACTGCGATAGGCTGATGATGATGATGATGATGATGAATGTAAGCAAACCTAAATAATTTTGAGTCGACTCCAAACAATCAGTGAACAAAGATAACCAAATTAACGTAACTTTAGAAAAATAACTAAATCAAATCAATAATGCAACATAAAATATACAGTGATAAACAATAAGACTCCAAAAAATGCGCAACGACGTTGCCCGTTTGAGTTGCTATCTCACTGACATTAACTTTGTGAACGCACAGCATTATCCAGAAAAAAGCGTGTCATCACGCTTCAAGTAACTAATTATATTTTTTGGTTGGCACCGACTCAAAATTATTTAGGTATGCTTACATTAGTTTAATAACTTAGTTATAAAGATGAAATTAAAGTGATTTATTATTTTCCGCTTTTAAGTTTTTTCAGGGGTTTAATTTTTTAATAAACTGTTTTTATTTAATATTTTTTTGTAGCTTTAATCTACAAATTACTACACGCTAATTAGTTTTATGTTTAATACCTACCTTAATTTAGATATAGAAAAACCTATTTTATAGTCCATCTAATCTAAAAGAATCCGTATGACCTTTCATACTTTTCAAGACAAAACAAGTTGATTAAAGCGACACACGCAATTTCAGTAACAGTTTCCGCACATAAATACAAAAAATAGTTTTAAAAAACTAAACAAACACGCTTTGAAACAAAAAAATTATTTTGTACATTTTAAATGTACAAAATAATTTCAATGTAACAAAGCGTGGGGCGACGTTATTGAAATATTTTCAGAAAGCACCCCACGGTTTGTTACCTACATTAAAATGATTATCTACTTTTTAGTTTAAAATCGTGTTTGTTTAGTTTTTAAACCATTTTTTTTTCTAGACTGAAAAAGACTAATTTGTTTTAACTTTTTTTTTTCAAATTAGTGTATTGTCATCGGTCCTCGATAAATCTACAAAGATTGAACGAATCTGGCCGTTTAAAGTGGGTCAAAATTGCACCCAAAGGAGTCGGTTACAAACAAACATACAGAGTGAAGCTAGTAAAAAGCGTGTAAAAAATTAAAATTCTATTCATCCGTTTTTTGAGAAGGCAACAGTTCTTTAAATGTAGAACACAACTGTAAATATGTGTCAGTATTTAAAACAAGATTAGATGTGATAACACCAGCGGTCAACACCTTATTTTCATCAACAGTCTATAAAAGTGTACTACTCGTCCTTTGAAAGGTTTTGGTCTACCAGGCTACTCAGGTTGTGATAATATTTCCTTCTTTTAGCAATCCCGTTGTTTAGCATAGTTTGGCTTTAAAGGGGCGATTACTGTTCATTTTCTTAATATGACGTAATATACACATAAAGAAGATATTTAGCAAGCCGTTAATTTGCATAGTTTTGCTATATATGGACGATGACTCTTCATTTTCTTAATATGACGTAATATACATGTAAGACGATAGCCGAAAACCATTTCAACACAAGTGAGCTCACTGATGCGCCAGTAAATCCCTACTAATATTATAAATGCGAAAGTAACTCTGTCTGTCAGTCTGCTACGTTTTCACGCCTAAACCGCTGAACCGATTTTGATGAATTTTGGTATAGAGATATATGGAACCTCGGGAAAGGACATAGGCTACTTTCTACCGCGATAATCGACACACTCGCAAGCGGAGCCGCGGGCAAAAGCTAGTAAATAATGTAATAAAATATAGCAAATAAACTCTATAACTGACAAAAGGCATATTGGTGAGTTCTCAGTTCATATTATATTTTCCCTTTAAAACGACAGCCATACGAGTTTCCTCTTACTAACTAAGCCAATTCGATTTGATTTGACAGACTAGTAAATCAACAACTAAACTGCACAAACGATTGTTTTCCTTATCTTTGTAAAGTGTAAGCTATACACTTCACAAAGTTATGGAAAACAATCGTTCACTTTAAATATGTTTCGATTGCTAATTAGTAGAAAACAATCTCTTCGAGGCACCCTCAGGGTGGATCAAAATGTTTCGTAAAGACATTGGTAGTTGACTGTGCATCAAGTTTCGGTAATAAAATAAAATAAATAAATGTATACTTGATAATGTATAGGTATAATTAAAAACATATATTTTTGAAATATATAAACATTTATATAAAAACCATACAAAATCCGAAACAAATATTTGCGGATCACACAAACATTTTGTCTGACCCGAGAATCGAACCCGAGACCTCAAGCACAGCAGTCGCATACGCTCCCATTGCGCCACCGAGGCTGTCAATAATTACTTAATGATTACTGAAAACACACATTGAAAAGGAACAATACTTAAATCATACCCTAATTCGAGATTCACTCATGATGCCTAATGTTCGTAAACCATTTTCTGAAATGTACTTATTGTTTTCGCTTGCCGGATATTTTTCGGCAGTGCATTCCACAAGCGTACAGCTTCAACAGTAAATGACTGATCATAAATTCTTGTGGAAGGAGCAGGGATCTCCAGTCTCAAGTCTTCGGATGTATTTAGACTTTTTACCTATGTGTCATTAAGGAACTTGAATCGATATTTGATGTAAAATCGGGCTCTATTATTGAACAAGAAGCTATAGAGAAGTATGAGAATTCCGGGGAGAGCGAATCGGAAGCCACTTGAGCATTTGACGGAATTCAAAGACATGATCATATTTTCGCAATCCAAATACAAATCGTAAACATATATTTTGTAGTCGCTCAAGCTTATCGAATTGTGCTTCAGTGAGATTTAGATAGCCGAATTCAGCATAGTCGGGATTGGGAGAAGAAGTGCAAGGAAAAAAGTAAGGAGAGAACCGGCAGAAGCAAATATTTTACGACTGATATAGAGGCACTATTTGTCGATGGGGTCCATAATGGGATAATGATAATGTATCGATGTGGATACCCAAATTTGTGGCACTACTGCTAATTGCGAGGTTCGTGCCATCGAATTTTATTTAAGGCAGTTGTGTCCAATCGACTCCCTAGACCATCTCGGGGCTGCCAATAATACATAACTTCGTCTTTTCAGATGAACCTCGAGGCCATGATTACAACTCCAGTCGCCAATACGACGTAAGTAAGCATTGATCGTGCAATGCTACCGGTAAAAAGCTAATCTTGGCTGAATGAAATACTTATGGAGGATTGCTACATTTGCACCTGATTGTAATGCCCTTGACCAGGCAAAATAACAGGAAAAATATAATTTCATGTAATTTTTAAAAAGTTTTTGTATCAACATTATGAACATAGAAATAATTTATTCAATTTGATGAATTTATAAGTGTAAGGCATTTAGCATAAAAGAACAGCACGGTTTGTATATAAAAATGTATTTGGATTCTATCCTGGTCTATATCCATCACTTTTTGTTCTCGGCATGGTGGGGCTGAACACTTTGATATTGCAAAGTAAGTGTGCTTTAATGGTGCACTATTACTTGTTATTAAATAATAAAATCGATAACATAATACTGTGTCCAAAAAATAAGGTGACATTTGAATTTAAACTGCGCGCGTCGAAGGATTTGGAGATTTTTTTTTAAGTTGCTAGTACTGTCAGTGGCATCTATGTGAAATTTCATGTCAAAATATTCATTAGTGTTAGAGATACTCGTCGTTTTGAGACCTGCTAAAAGTGAGATTTTAGTTGTTTGCCATGTCAAATCTATTGAGTAAAGAATTTGCATTAAATTTTGTTTGCGGAATCAATTTTCAGCTCAGAATACGTTGAGAATGGTGTAGAAAGCCTTTGGTTATGATGTTATGTCTAAAAAAATCAACCTCAAACGACGAAGCTCACGTCCAACAAACCAAAGATTTAGTGTTGAAAAACCGTCGATTAACGATTAGAGACCTTACTGATGAAGTTGGAATATCGAAAGGCTCAGTCAATACCATTTTGAAGGACTGGTACCTAAAACATTGAATTCGTGACTCGTAATTCGTGATCATTTCGCCAAAAACTCAACCCATATCGTTCCGCAACCACTGTATTCACCTGATCTGGCGCCGTGCAACTTCTAACTGTTCAACAAGTTCAAAAGACTGTTCCGGGGACACCGTTTAGATAGAATAGGGGAGATTCAAGCCGCAGCGAAGACGGAAAGAAGGCCATCCCGGAAAGTAACTACAACCAGTGTTTCAAAGATTGGAAAATCCGTTGGCATAAGTGCATTGCATCGGGAAGGGATTACTTTGAAGGAGATGAAATTGATTTGGAAGAATAGATAAAGAATTTTTTAAATAAATACAATGTCACCTTATTTTTTGGACGCTGTAGTACATTCATTACCACCATCACCTGCTGTCTGTTATGGGTGCCAAACCAGTACACCCGGCTACGCTTTTGCCGTCTCCTAGCTGCACTGCAGATTCGAACACTTACGGCACAATATGCTCCCACTAGTTTAGTCTAGTATGCTCAACTCCCTGATTGCTCAATACCCGGATGTCGATTCATTTCATACTAATTTGAGTACATTTACTAGATTTTGTAAGCTATTCTTAAATTTTAGTTTATAATACTGACGGGCCTGATAGTTTAGTGGTTGGTGAATCTGACTACTAAGCCAGAGGTCGTGGGTTCGACATGCTTGCTTCTTCTTCCATTACACAATGCAGAATGCTTCCTATCCGGGACAAATCTTTGTGGATGAGCACGATCAATTGTTCTGTGTCTGGGTTTAATTTACTTATAAGAATAATAGTTTATTGTCCAATAAAGATTGTTAACAATTTGATTAGTTTATCAGATCATTACATTTGCATGTTAACTATGTACAAAATTGTGTCTTATTACTAGCCTCCGTTGGTGAACTAGGTTGGAAACCTGTGCTTCAGCATACGGAGCCTCTACCCATCGGCTATGTACATTACTACACCTTTAATAATGATCTTCAATTTAACATTTTTAAGTTTAAGGTAATCACAGAACAGATATGAAAACAAATATAAAAGTAAAAAATAATAATAAAAAAAAATAACAATAATAAAGAATGTAGGGGTCCTCTGGGTGTTTTGTCTGCATGGGTGCGTATGTGTGTGTCAGAGGGTGAGTGAAAGCTAGTTGTAAGTTTTGTGTGAAAGTAGAATTTTGCAACTTTACTATTGCTAAACAGTTAACAGTGACTCTGTTTCATCATAAGACAGACTTCTTAACCACTGTGACACTGATCTTTTTAGATTTTGTTTATTTAGGGTATATATATAAATGATGTTATTTATTTTATTATACATATGAGAACCCAAAAATGGGAAGAACCTACGCATAAATGATGTTTTTGGCCTAATCAGTCGCTCACAAATGGTGTGACCTCTTCGTTTTTTGTTTGCGTGAGAATTATATTCCATTAAGCTTTCGTACTGTGAGAACCTGGCAATACTCGTAGAGCTGCTTTGAAGGGTACCAAAATGGTTTAAAAGTAGACAATTTGAGAATAGTCCTTTGAGAAACTTCAAGTTGCTTAAGAATAGTTTTTGCTGCGCCACCCCAGGATGACATACAGTGAGTAAGCAATGACTGGACTAACGCAAAGTAAACCTGTTTAAGGACCGCAGGTGTAGCTACATATCTCGATGTTTTAAAGACGTAGTTCAATTTGCGTATTCTCTTACATAATGACATTATATGCATTTTAAAATTAAGATTTTCATCAATTGCAACGCCTAAGTATTTAATTTCTTTGGTACGTTCTAACGGTGTACAAGTGCATGTGATATTTTGCGAAATACTAGGGTTACATTCGTGAGAGATCAGACCCAAGGCAGTATTTAGAGATCCGCGTAAAGTAAAAGTCATGTATTTGTTTTTTTGTTCATTTAAGCTTAATATGGTGTCATGTAACCACGTCTTAACACTGTCAAACCCACTTTGGGCAAGCCGAAATGTCTCATCCCACGTTTTAGCAGCGAATATTAGAGCAGTATCACCTGCATATGAGATAATTTTGCCATGGAACGAGGGTAGATATAGGAGATCATTTATATTAACGAGAAAGAGAGTCGGTCCTAGAATACTGCCCTGTGGCACGTCATATTTCACTGAAACTTCGTCGCTCCTATGGGAGTTCAATGTAACACATTGCGTCCGATCCCTCAAACAGTCGACAAAGAGCTCAAGCTGAGTTCCCCTAATGTTGTTCCAGTTTGCACAAGAGGATTGGGATAGAGACCGTATCGAATGCTTTCGCTAAATCCAGAAATATCGAAACGCACTTATTGCCTTTATCAAGATTGGTAGACTAAAAATCTGTGAGGCTATTAACTGCATCACTTGTTGATTTTCCTCTACGAAAACCAAACTGATGATCAGACAACATGTTTTGATTCTCTAAATAATCTATAAGTCTATTGTTCATGATTTTTTCTATTATTTTTGATACCGATGGTAAAATTGAAATAGGTCTGTAGTTTTCGATACTGTCTCTATCACCACTCTTATATATTGGATGGATTTGACCTTTTTTCAGGTCTTTGGGGAAGACGCCCTTCGACAAACATGAGTTAAATATGTGTGTTAAATGCGGAACAAGGATGTTTTTATATTCCTATAAGAACCTATTCGATAGACCATCACAGCCCACTGAGCACTCCTCCTTCAGGGCAGAAATAATATTGTAAACCTCTCGCTCATCCGTTGTAAATAATGCAAAAGTATTTCAGTTCTGTTTAATATGGCTATGACTATCCCCGCGCTGTCGAATTACCCACATCACTTAGTCCAGTACTTTAATGTAATACTCCAAATTTTACAAATCTATTTTAGTTAACAAAGCTTCATGAAACAAGATCAAGGAAAAATTTATCACGATAATTATCTGAAGGGTAGTGATTAATTTACTTTGTATAAGGTGACTTACTTTGTCGGAGCCTCTTAAAGCTTTGATAAGACAACCCTTTACATTATTTGATGGTATATATAATAGATTCCTCTGTGTGAAAGTAGCAAAATAACTAGATTATACTATACGATATTATTGACATCTCGAAGTCACTACTTCACATATTCTGTATTCTGTATCTCCATATCATAACTCTAGATTCGCATTACAATATATAACTGGCATCCCGAAACCAAGACTTTCAAAGTTTAAATTTGCTCGCAAAATGGCAAGTCGGTGTTGTTTGATTAAACAGAAAACCTCAGCGTAAACTTTGTTGATAACAAACGTATTTAAGTTTACTTAACGCCATCAATGTTTAATGAATCATGGGGTAAAATTTCAAAATGTATCCATCAAATCTGCCTACATGAACGCTTAAAGTTAATACTGCTTAATAATAAATCACTAATACACCACTCGTTCCCTTAATGTATTTAAATCCACGAAGGTGCTGTTTATTATCTTTAGCTTACCTTCAAAACTACGGTGCTAGAAAGTTTTATTACTTGGCAAAATTAACCGATGAACGATATTAAATTGTCATTAGAGAAGCATCCACTCTATGAGTCATTAAGTTCGCTTCTAATAAGTGATTTATGTTAACTAGAGTGTGGTGTGTCACACTTACTACTCGAGGTGATATATGCTTACTACGGTGCACGATTAATGCCTCGCCTCGCACGGAACTGAACAACCTGCTATAAGAGAGCTTTCAGCCGTGAAGTTCAGCTACATGTCCCCGTTACCAAAATTGAAGCTGTTACTTTGCTTGTGTCAAAGCCTTTTATGCATAAGTAGCACACGCGATTTATTTATATTAAACCCAAGCTGAATTAGGGCGTACACTTAAAAATTGCAAGTCACCGAGTTTCATTTGATAGATGGGCTTCTGTCTAAATGGTAGTCATCGGAAGGTTAAGAAACATTAATCATTATGTTGTCATAATTTCATTTACATTTTATTTAGTAAAATACAGTTAGTACAAAAACCTTTCTTTTATTTGCTTGAAAAACAAAATACATTTGAAATACTGTTAATGGAAAAACATACGTGATAAAAGATTTTCGACAAAATTTTCTTTATTTTTTTGTGATATTCACGCAATATGTACGACTGCCGCTTTGTCCTGTATACCTAAATATGTATATTTTGTGTTATTAATTTATGGTTGGAAGCTTATAGCTGGTTTCATATTTAAAATACAATTTCTGAAGTAACAAATTTATTAACTGTAAAAGTAACAACAACAATATAACAATAAACGGATTTTGTAAAAAATAATTTATATCAATGAACCTTTAGGTACTAATACGTTTCGGTACTTTTTTTTAATTTAAAGTTTTTAAAAATATATACATAAAAGACAGAGTTTAAAATGAAAACATTTGTAATCAAGCATCGACAATAATTATCATTGAAAATAATTTTAGATCGAAATATTTAGGTAGGTACATATTATATCTGTTTACCCACCTACTTCTCTGTAGGTACCAATATAATGTTGATGTTGTAACTTATTTATTTGTTAGGGGTAGGATGTGCTTATAAATTTTGTTGTGGGTTTGTCCGCGGTGTGTCAGTAATGTTAGATTATGAATTAATTGATTAGTTTGGTTTGTTTGTTGGATCATAGAGAGCATAACACCAGAAGCCGCTGATGCAATCCTGGTGTTCCTCCCGGCTGCCGAGGTAGGCCGCCGCAGGGTTAAAGGTGCGCGTTCATTGGCCCGCGCCGGACGCACCGCACGCAACGGATTTTATTTTGCTTTGTATGATTTCACATAGTGCTGCGTCCACTATCCGCGCCACCCGCACCGAACGCGAAATTTCTGAGCAAGGCAAATCCGTTCAATCCGTTGCGTGCCGTGCGTCCGGCGCGGGCCAATGGACGCGCACCTTTAGTGGGTAAACCGGTTACCCGGGAGTCCCACACGCCAAAGCAGTGCAGCACGCAAAGGTGCCAAAAGCATTCCCAGCGTAAAAAAAGGTTGAGTTCTCTAAGACTTTTTCTGTGTCGTCTAGAAACGAATGTGTGTGCGTGTATTGCACAATACACCACTCACGTTCGTGAATATATTGTTAGCACTGAATAGCACCGTTTTGTGTTGTTGTTGTTTGTTCACATATTTGTTTATAAATAGATAGGTAACTAGGTACGTCGTCACATTCGCAAGCGATAGCTTAATGCTCCACCCACCACCACAGTCTGGCCAGGGTGTTATAGTAGGCCAAAACCTCCTGTCTAATAAGAGGCACATGTCCAGCAGTGAACTGTTAAAGGCTGTTGACAATTGATTATCAACAAACACTTAAGTTTCACTATTCGACTAAAAGCAAAAAAAGAAAGGCAATTTAATTCTGTACATTTCTTTTTTTTTTCATAGTTTTCTTTGTAAACATCTGTCGACCTTATTGAGGTATGTGGCGTGCGGTTAGTTTCTCCTAAAGCTTTTGGTTAAATCCTAAATTTAGTAAGCAAACATATTTCAAATATTTTGCGCGCAATAATACTTATTAAAGCTTTGTCACTTCGATGTGTATGCGAGTTATGTTTAACATATCCTGATATCTTCAACCTCCATGTTTCTTCTTCGAAAACTAATGCTGGATTTAGCAGCAAATTAATAGTTACAGATTTAAAAAAGTTTTTAATCAGTGTCCTGATATACGGAGCCGAGACGTTTACACTTACGGTGCTGTTGGTCCACAAGCTCAAAGTTGCTCAGCGTGCTATGGAAAGGGCTATTTCTCTGAGGGATCGTATAAGGAATGAGGTAATCCGTCAGAGAACTAAAGTCATTGACTTAGCCGATCGGATTAGCAAGCTGAAGTGAAAGTGGGCTGGCCATATTAGCCGCAGAACTGACTTACTAGCTGGCCCGCGGAATTTCAGCTTTGTTTCTCAAAGGGAATTAATATTACCATTTGGTCGTAGCTTCATATTTTTTAGCCAAAATCATTTTGACAAATAAGCTATTCAGTTAAACAACAATAAGTAAGCATAGTATATTTACATAAATTCACTAGTTGTCGTCCACTGTTCTAATTAGAAAATAGGTCTCGGGTCTCTAACCAGAGGTCTTGGGTAGTCTGCATTCATCTACTGTCAATCATTTTGTTCAAGACTAAAATATATGTTTAAATTATTTATTTGTTTTTGTTTTACTACAACATTTAATATAAAATATGTTAGAAGTATTGTCGAATAATAAGCGGTGGATTTGTTCGATCGTGAATCACGAATCGTCAAGTAAAATTCGATTATAATAGCGGCATGGATGAGCGCGCCGCCCAAACCGTTCGCCTCGCCCGTCAATAATGAACGCCAATACGAAGGAATCACACGACTAGTCGCTCTTTTCTCGGTAGTAATAATTCACCGTGCTCTCGGCAAAAAATATGTGAACAAAATTTGTTTCAGTTACGATAAAATCAGATTACACGGAGGTTCGTCGCTCCAATGCGACAACTAGTCCTCGTTATTGCAGTGAATCAACCACGACACGACATCGCGCTACGCGAGCTCGTAAACAATATCACCGAATATCACGCCTCTCCGTGCAAGCTCCGCCTAGCCGTAATGAAGTTCAATTTGGTGTTATTTCATTACGGAAACGTGTATCATTAACAGAACATATAATTTTAAGAATTGGAGCTTATCTTGATTATTTACACAATAGAGTTCTCGTATTTTATACGTTTTTTTATACTGAAAGTAAAACTGGCTTGTCATAGTGTTGAAGTAGACTGTAGACTGTTTACTGAAACTTAGGCAATTAATTATTATTTTGTACTAGATTTTACCCGCGCTAGCTTTTTAGCTAGATTTTAAGCGCTCATAGGCGAGTGGCCTTAGGTGATTGGAAACAATCACCAAGGGTAAGCAACTACGGCGCGGTCGGACCTAGATGGGTGACCGTTTGTGGCATTATATGTAATGAGCGTTTCCGTGATTCGGAGGTCACGTTAAGCAGTCGGTCCCGGTTGTTATCATAAGATAGCAGTCGTGAAGCTTAGTTGGAGGCCTTCGGGCGGCTTAAAAACATCCAACAGCAAGATTACGTAGCCACAACGTGTCTTGCCTGTCCCCAACCCGCACTCGGCCAGCGTGGGGACGTATGGCCTTAACACCCTCTCTTGAGAGGAGACCTGAGCCCAGCAGTGGGACGTTATGGGTTGTTGATGATTGATGATGATTGAGATTTTACCCACGGTTCCGCCCGCGTGTATGTTCAACATGGCGGTAAATAGTAGCCTATGTGTTATTCCGATAAGTAAGCTATATTATTGTAAAGTTTCATCAAAATACATTCAGTAGTTTTTGCGTGAAAGGGCAACAAACATATATACATACATACTCACAAACTTTTGCATTCGTTAGAATTGTGGTGGAGACATATAAAATGTCAAATAGTTCTTGCAAATGAATAGGGTGGGCAGGTGAATTTGACTTCGTTCTTAACTTACTTACATGGATATCAAATGATCATATTCAATAGGTAATCGAGCCACGCTGATTTCAGCCCAAATAAGCTGTCTCCACCGGGCCAGTACTACCCTCACACAGAAGACCAACCTAAAATCATAGCATTCGTTCTGTCGTCTTTCGTTGGAAAGTGTAAGAACGGAGGCTCAATCATTCTGCATCATTCTCCTGGCTTCCGGAATTATGCAGAAACATCTTGCTAAGCCACAATGGTGACAGTCACCATGCTGCATTGTATATACAATGAGAAAGGTCCTTGGTAACGATAACGATCTACTCCTAGATTATGCTCATGCTTACCATCAGGCAGAGCAGAGTCACTTTGGAAATCTTATATACATATATTAAGTGAAGGCATAAGAGCTTCTTACTTTTGTCAAGTATTTGTTAACCGATTGTCTGTTTTTAGGGTTCCGAAGCTTATGACTCGGAACCCTTAAAGATTCGTCATGTCCGTCTGTCCCTCCGTCCGTCCGCCCGTTCGTCCTCAACTTACCGTCCAAACGGTAAGTGCTAGAAAGATGAAACTTTGTATAAATATGTGTACGTCGATAAAGTGGTACAATAAAATTATGAAAAATATTTTTATTTGGGGTACCTCCCCTACACGTAAAGTGGGGATGTTTTTTTTTCTCGTGGCTACCCCATCGTGTGGGAAAAATTTGTGATGGAGGTCCATATAATGAACTTTGAAGGAAAACTATAACGGATTAGATGACTTTGTTAGTTCAGGAATTATAAAGGCTTAACTTGTAAAATGTGCTCACTTGGAAAAGGTCATACAAAATTACGTAACTACTACGTAACGAACAATTATCTCTTGGATACGATTTTAAATCCACGTACCATAATGGGTGACTGAGGAACCCTTTCATGTGCGTGGCCTCACACGCACTTGGCCGATTTTTCTTCGCTTACATAGCTATTGATGAGCTACCCTAAAAATTGGGCTAGTGTGTGTCAGCCCACACATAAAATAGGGTTAGGCCTCAGGCTTACTTTTTTTTTTTTTTTTTTTTTGTTGTCCTGGGCGGTTTCCGCACTTAGTCCCTACTATTGGACCATTGTGCGTGTGAGAAATTTCCCGTTTACTCCAGCCAGCCCAGATCGGTCCAGAAGGAGAGCAGCCTCCGAAGATTGCTGCAGGCCTCCCTGAGTGTTGCCGGTGACTGGAGAAATTTTGCCCGTTGCTCGGCCACACTGCTGCATTCCATGATGACATGCTGTGGCGTTTCTTCTGCTTCCATGCATCCTCTGCATAGAGGGCTATCTGTTACTCCTATCGTGTGTAGGTGTTTGTTCAGGAGACAATGTCCGGTTAGGGTTCCTATAACTTTACGGAGTTTGTCTCTGTTCAGTCTGATAAGGGTGCGGGCAAGCTTCTTGTTAGGAACTGATACGGCGTTCTTAGTTTGCCGACATCCTTCGCTAGTTGTCCACTCTGTCAAGTGTGTTTTCTGGGTTCCTTCGCGCAGCCATGTCTTAACTTGGGCCTGAGGAATCGGCAGCAGGGGCCCTGCACTTTCCTGTTTGCTCCCTTCCTGGCCAGTTCATCTGCGGCATCGTTACCCACTGAGTTGCTGTGTCCCTTTATCCACTGCAGAGTTACTCTGTTTGTTGTCGCAATGGATTGGAGTGCCTTGTGACATTCCATTATCAGGGCCGTGTTTATTGTGTTGTTGCGGAGGGCTTGAAGCATGGATGCACTATCAGAGACGATTTTGATGTTAAGGTCCCTGATGTCTCTGGCCGCAACGGCTTGTGCCGCTCTGGTAATACCAATACATTCCGCCTGGAAGATTGTGTTTAGCTTGTCTAATGTTGTTGATATCTTAATGTTTAGGTCGTCTGAGAAGACACCAGCTCCGGTACCAGTGTTGGTTTTGGAGCCGTCCGTGTAAATCCTAACTTCCCCAGTGCCAGAGTAGTCTTCTTTTTCTGCGGAAAGTTGGATATCGTATCTTCGGTCAAAGATGTATTGCCCCAATATCTTGTCCATGGGCGCCTCAAGGAGCGGGTGCTCCCTGATACATATTTGAAGAATATTGGAGTGTGTTGTTATAGTATTCGATCTCCATACGCCCAGAGATTTCAGTCTCAAGGCTGCAGCTTTTGCTTCTTCTTGTATCACTAAGTCTAGAGGTCTTAGGTTCAAGAGAGACTCTAGTGCGGCTGATGGAGTTGTTCTCATGCATCCTGTTGCTGCCAAGCTTGCCAAACGTTGTAGTCTTTGGAGCTTGGATTTCACTGTGCTCAGTTGGGTTCTGGGCCACCACACAACTGATCCATAGGTTATTGATGGTCTGATTACTGTTGTGTATAACCAAAGAGTGATCTTTGGATTAAGACCCCATCTTTTACCAACTAGTCTTTTACACTGATTAAAAGCAATACAGGCCATCTTTGTTTTTGATTCTATGTGACTCGCCCAATTCAGCTTATTGTCAAGTATTACACCCAGGTATTTCACTTGTGTTGATAGGGAGAGTTTTGTTTTAAATAGTTTCGGTAATTGTAGTTCTGGTAACTTCCTCTTGTTGGTGAAAAGGATAAGTTCCGTTTTATTCGGGTTTACTGACAAATAATGTTCGTCACACCATTTTTCCACAATCTGAAGGGCTGAAGACATGACCTTGCAAAGGACATTCTCAGCGTTTCCATTTATCAGAATTGCTAGGTCATCTGCATACCCAATAGTAGTGTATCCTCTGTCATTTAAACTTCTTAGGAGACTGTCAACTACTATGTTCCAGAGAAGTGGTGATAGGACTCCCCCTTGAGGGCATCCTCTGACTACCCTCGCACGCGTGGTAGTATTCCCCACTATCTGGACCGCCCTTTTACCAACCAGTTCGGTGATCCACCCTCTGGTGACTTGGTCCACATTTAGTTTTCGTAGGGCGTGGTTTATGCTGTTGTGCATAGTTTTGTCAAAAGCACCTTCTATGTCTATGAAGGCTGCTAGTGTTGAAGATTTGTTTGTGATTGCCGATTCTATTTTGTGAACCACTGCGTGTAGTGCCGACTCTGTTGATCTACCTTTCCTGTAGGCATGTTGTTGGGGATGTAGCGGGACCTTTCCAAGGGCCCCATCTCTGAGGTGTCGGTCTACTAGCCTTTCCAATGTTTTCAGAAGGAAGGAAGTTAGACAGATTGGTCTAAAGGATTTGGCCCGTGTGTAGTCCTCTTTTCCTGGTTTTGGTAGGAACACCACTTTTGCCTCTCTCCATTGTTTCGGAATATATTTGAAGGCCAGGCAGGCCCTAAAGATCGGTGTCAGGTGTCTAACTGCCTGGTTTAGTTGCCATTGTAGTAGCGCCGGGAAGACACCATCTAGTCCAGCTGATTTGAATGGTTGGAAGCTTTCCAGGGCCCATTCTATCTTTTCCGCCGTTACTATTGTTTTTGCCAGATCCCATTCCTGGGTTGTTGGTGTACTGTAGTGCTCGTTCAGCCACCCAGAATCAGGCGCCGGTTTGCTGCCTGGGAAGTGGGTTTCCAATAGCACTGCATTTGCTTCTTCCTCTGTTTTTGTATAGGTGCCGTCATCCTTTTTCAGGGACCCTAAAAGGTTTGAGTTGTCCTTTGACAAAACTTTCTTGAGTCTGGCAGCTTTACTTGTTGAGTTCACACTGCTACAGAAGCTGCGGAAGCCTTCTCTACTCCGGTACCTAATTCGCTTCTTGTAGTGTTTTTGTGCTGTTTTATATCTTTCCCAGTCCTCGTCGGTTCTGGTGTTTTTCGCTCGGTTGAAAAGTATCCTGAGTTCTTTACGTAATCTTTCGAGTTCCGGCCCCCACCAGGAACTCTTACCCAGGCCCTTGGGAGCGACGGTTGGGCACGTCAGTTCGTAGCTTTCAAGGAGTGTTGAAGTGAAGAACTGCACGTTTGTTTCTATCTTGTTCGTGTCTGATATTTCGTCACAAATTTGTGTCTTACTCAGAGCTTTTGTCGACAGTTCAATGTACCTTGCTATATCGGTTCTACGGGGGTTTCGATATGGAACAGGGTCTGTTTGTCTGTATTGTAGTTTAAAGCAAACCCTACGGTGGTCCGCAAAGGAAGGCTCGCTTGACACGTGCCATCCTTGAATTAGATTTGCCGCAGAGTGTGTTGCCAGGGTTATGTCTATGATCGTTTGGTACCTGGAGCTGACAAATGTGGGCTCCGTACCAACGTTCATGATGTTAAGGTTAGTTTGGAGTAAGAATTCGGTTAATAACTCACCCCTTCTGTTTGTATCCTTACTTCCCCACAATGAGTGATGTGCGTTGCAGTCTGCCGCTACAATCAGCTCCCAGTTGTGGTCATCGCAGTGTTGTACCAGCTCGGTCAGCTCTTTCGGAGGTATTTCACCATCGTTCGGCATGTAGACCGAGGCTAACACGAGGACTGTTTGGTTTCCTGTGGGGATAGTCACAGCTGTGACGTCTCTAGAACAGAATTGGTTAAGCACAGTTGTTTTTATAGACTTAGGCATAAAAATACATGTCCTTGGTTTTTCAACGGATGTGTCTAAGAGTAACTTACCGCCGATGTTATTGAGACCGCATATCTTATTGTTTCTGATCCATGGTTCCTGGATCAGGGCGACGGTCTTGTTGTTTTCCTCCAGCACTCTGCGTAGAGTAGCCGCCGCTATTTGTTTATGCTGGAGGTTGGTCTGGATGATTTCGATACTAGTGACTACGTAGGACGCCATCTTCGTCACTGACGCAGTCCTCTGAGTCTCGATTTGCATCCATTTCCATCTCGCTCGTACCCGGTTGGGGAGCTGAGGTGGTTGGTGTGGCGATCGCAGTGCCGGGGTGCACGGTTGCACCGGTCTCTGCGGTTGTTAAGTCGGCCGGTGCAGGTTCGTCCGATGAAAAGAAGCGGACGTATCCGCTCCCAGTCATGTGTGCAACACGGCGATCTCTGTCCATGATATTCTGGCGTTGGTCCTCAGGGATCCCAAGGATTAGGTGAACTACCTTCTCCTTGGAACTGCCCTCCTTGTCGTCAACAGTCATATCGTAGCACTGCCAGGTGTCGACTTCATACCAGGGGTTTTGGGCACAAAGGACCTTGTGTAGAGTGGCAGCGTCCGTGACGCGGGTATGAAGGAGAAGCCCAGCTCTGAGTTTCTTCTTCATATCCGACATCTTTATGACTGTCAACTTCGTGTTAGGTATGGGTGAAGTCATGTTTAACACGGTTTTTTCGAGCCACTTGAGCGCGTTGTCATCCTCACACCACATCGCTAATACCCCGTCCAATAGGAAGGGTCGTCCGCGGAAAGATGGAGCTGGCGCCCCCGAAGACTGCCTCAGGCCTCAGGCTTACTATGAATTATGTCGACCAATCATTCTATTTGTTTTGACCTTTAACTTATCTTTTCTCTTTTTTAACAACCCATGATGTCCAATTGTAGGACTCAGGTCTTCTCTTAGGAGAGGCTTAAGGCCATACATCCCCACACTGGCCGAGTGTGTGTTGGGGGCTTGCAAGACACGTTGTGGCTACGTAATCTTGCCGTTGAATGTTTTTAAGCCGCCCGCAGGCCCCCAACTACTCTTCACGACTGTTATATCTTATAATAAAAACCGAGACTGACTGCTTAACGTGACCTCCGTTGCTTACTCTCGGTGACTGTGTTCTTTCACTAACAGCCCCCGCACATTAGGGCCACTAGTCGCCGCTACTAAACGCGAGACCAGTGGTTCAATCAGACCACTACACGCCGCCACCAGTGGCAGCCATTGGTGGATGGATTCGGCCTTCAGTGTTGCGACAGTTGTTCAAGTGTGCGCACGAGTCGAACGACAAAACGCGGCCACAAGTAACGAGCGTGGTCGACTCCCGCAGCTTGTGGCTCGGACGCGACCACTCAAACGCTCGGTGTACGCCGATGCTAAACAAAATGTATGGAGAAACGCGTCCGCAACTTGTGGCCGCCACTAGTCGTTGTAATTTGGTCGCCACTAGTGGTTCAATGTGCGGGGGCTGATAGGGTCACTTTGCTATGAGCACTTGCATTTTTTCTATTTGGAAAATAACACAATTTTATAAAGCACAATAAATTATTAACTGAATGAATGTTACGAAAATATTGATCACATTTCTAAAAGTATGATTCACCTGTAAAAGTAATATTCCTTATTTTGTGTATCCTCTTACAAGTACTGTTAATAAGAGTAGGTATTGTTTTGACGGTTACATGTTTGCGTGTCATGATTCAGGTATTTGTATATACTATATTTTATATGCCTTTTGATCATAAATGGGTTATAAGTTATTCACACGCACAAAGACTAATAGTTAAATTAATATTAAATTGAAGGACTTCATTTATTAAAGTACTTGTAATTATAAAGCATAAAACCAAATCAAAGTTAGGAAATTGAAACAACACATTTCAATATCGTGGAGCGAACCAATTTACGAATAAAGTTTTGAATTGAATCAAGACTATTCAGAGTTAAGAAAGTGTAGACTGCTTGCATAAGTTCACAAGTTAAAGGGACACAAAGATTAAGCAATTCTATGAGATAATAATTGAATTGCTTTTTATAATTTGAACAATAGACTGCATAAAGTATTTCTGTTACATAAATCGACCAAAGACTGAAGACTATATGTATCTATGAAAAGGTGCGTTATATAAAAATGTCAGAAGCACTTAGCTATAAATCAAGCCAAATAACAAGATTAGCAACATTTGAATATCATGACCCCAAACTGGAGGATCCCTTAGAAGTTTCGGACCCAGATAAACTTATAATCTAACATCAACGCAGTACTGAAGTCGATGTTCGAAGCCACTAACCAAAGGAAGGGTTGAATGTCTGATGATGTCAGGAAAATCAGAGGAAAGGAGAGTGCTGAAGGGTGCCCTTTAATCTGATTATTCTGAAAAAGAAAATGCGCCTTTGACCAAAGTTATTCGAAATCTCTGCAGAAGAAACAAAAATAAATATCTGGAGGACATCTGTATAGAGATTGAAGCTCATGCCAATATTAATCAAACTGCTGATTTGTTTCAAAAGGTCCGTCAAATCACCACTAAATTCAAACCACCATCTTCGGTAATCGATGACAAAGACGGAAATCCAATACATAACCTAGATCAAATCGCAGAAAGATAGAGAGAGTACTACAAGAAACTGTACCAGGATCGGCAGAACTCAGAACGTTCCCGACACCTTAAAGTAACATGTGATCCATAACCCTATAGAATCCGTACTAAAATAGAAAATGCGATTCGTAAATCAAAAACAAATAAAACTTGGTGATCAGACAATAAATACAACATCATAATTTATGTATAGTAGTTACCTTTTATGATTCCGTACAATGAATAAACTGTTTGATAGAATATTGCAAAAGTCAGCTTAACATTGTACCGCTTCCAACCTTTCAAACAGTAGAGAAAATTTAAGTTCCAATAAACGCACGGAATCTGAGGCACGTGCGAATGATGGCATTGTTGTCATTTTTTTATTTAACAGCCCAGTCACGGCGGAAACTATAAAGTAACTGTTGATTTCTGAGAACATATTTCTTTATTAAAAGGTAGTTTGGACGCGTACACCCTCCTCGCTTCTAGCAATCTATTTATCTAACTACTCTCTTTATGGTTTTTCTCCGCACCGGGTAATATTCGTGGCCATATTCCTTATATTACCTTAAAACATAGCTAGACGTAAGCGATAAACAGAGGGAGAGCACCCTCGGGACTCAATTTCTTGTATATTGTACGCAAAAAATCTGTCTGTCATTTTTTACGTGAATATTTCATAATGAACTGTTTCTTACTTTTGAAAGTCGTTATCGAAAACATACCTTTTATACTTTTATTTGAAGTATTTTTTACTAAGTCTTTTCTTTTAAGATCTTGCTATAATATATAGCATATAGTTGAAGTTAAAAAAATCACATAAAAAAAGACATATGAAATTATGGTTTTAAATTGGTTTCATGTGCAGGCCTTGGAATTCGCTGCTTTAAAGTACCTAATTGACACACACTCTCGAACTAAACGGTTTGATTATTTCTTCTGAAATTCTAAAACCTGAAATACAACCAGCTCTCGTACTTTAATTCCACTATGATCCCGGTTCCTTTTGTACAGATAAAAAAGCACCACACTTGGCCACAATATACCATGGGTGACCATGCTACATTTTCATCGGGCAAAAAAGAGTAGTTAAGCAGCTATATAAAAAACATGACTGCCCTTTCCAAAGACTTTATATAAATAAATTAATGTTTTTCTTTAAATAAACTAAATTATAGTTTTTTTTTCTCTTAGCGACTGCCAATAAGTGAGATTTTAAATTAATAGCGCGCGTAGCTCACGCGCTATTAACACAGCTATTTTGCAACTCAGATACTTTAAATTTCAGCCGCATTCCCCCACAACAAAATACCTTAAAACATTAAACTATGAAAATAGCTAAAATACACTAGTCTTGTTTCTTCTACATCAGTTAATCGACGAATTTCATAAGCTGCGTATGTTGGAAAGCTTAGTTTAGCATAGTGGTGTGAACTCCTTTCCATTAATCAGAACACTGGTTTTACTTGCTTAATGTTTTGAATAATAAAAATTTTTAGCAAAAAAAATTATTGACGAAAATATTGAAAAACAATAAATAATAAACTTACTACTTAACCTTAATAACAAAGTTCTTAAACTAGTGTAAGCATTCTTTTTTTTTATATAAGAACAATCTACTAAGTATAAGGAAATATTTCCGTAGCCACCTAAAATAATATGTGAATTTGAAATCGTGTCCAATAGATAGTTGTTATGTTTACCTACTTATTATTTCGTTATTTTTGTATGAAGATTCTACAACTAACAAACTTTTCTAAACCGTTCCTTTAAAGTTCATGACATAGTCTACCATCATCATATTAGCAAAATATGCCCTTTAAAGTTGAATTACCATAAAAAAAAGTCTTAGCCAACTCATAATGTTTTTAAAGATCTATCTAATGATATCCCACGTGATGGAGTCAACGCGAGAAAATAAATCATACGCACTTTACGTGTAGGGGAAGTACCCCAAATAAAAATATTTTTCATAATTTTATTGTAGCACTTTGTCGACGTAATTACAACACATGTTAATGCAAAGTTTCATCTTTCTATCACCAACCGTTTGAACGGTAAGTTGAGGACGGACGGACGGACGGAAATGGTGAAACTGTTAGAGTTCCGAGTCATGAACTACGTAACCTTGAAAAGGCATAGAAATCATTAAAGCCGTGCTCAAGTTATAGAGTAACCAATCATCATCATCATCATCATCATCAACAGCCTTTAACAGTCCACTGCTGGACATAGGCCTCTCCTTTGAAAGGAGGTTTTAGCCTACTATACCACGCTGGCCAGACGGGTTGGTAAAGGGTTTGTTTCAAGTTTTCCTTCTCTTGGCAGTGATGTTAGCTGCTTATTTTGTTCCTTTGGTCACCTCTTACGACACCCATGGAATGAATAGGGGTGGTGACACTTTGTATTTTTAATCCGTCAACACACTTGTGTGTTTTGGTGTGTTTACAAGTGACCAATGGTTTATTTTTATTTATATAGATTGGTTTCCGTTCTAAATTACTTACCGAGAAAGTAAAACTAAAAGTCTTATCATTATTAACTTCTGGAGTGTGTTGTATGTATTTATAGTTTAAAGTATACCTAGATAAGACTAAACTTAATCAGATCCCATTTTGGTATTTCTAAAAGTACCATTCGATGTTATTACTAATTAATGTAATTCGACTTAAGACTGAAGGCGGTTCAAGTAAGGCCTTGCGAACATATTAATAGCCTCCTTATAGTTAGTATTCCGGCCAATGCTTTACCCTTTTAATTCTTGTTGAAAATGGAATACAAATCAACTTCCTGAGTAGTTGAAGTAAATGAAAAATTGTAAGCAATCGTTGTTTTTCTAAGGTCAACTTCGTTTTGAGTCACAAATCAATAAAGTTGTAAAATAAATATTAGCGGCGGATGAACACCGGCGCAACCACCCCATTCACGCAAGTTTCTAATCAAAATTAAGAATCTGCCGACATCACGCAATAGTTGCCTTTTAAAGGTGCGCGTCCATTGGCCCGCACCGGACGCACGGAACGCACCGCACGCAACGGATTTTATTTTGCTTTGTATGATTTCCGCACCGAACGCCGGCATTACTGAGCAAGGCAAATCCGTTCAATCCGTTGCGTACGTGCGTCCGGCACTTGCCAATGGACACGCACCTTTAGGGCGCACTACAGTACGGCAAGACGGCGGCGGCAGTAATGTTTCGAGATAGTTATAATATATTTTTATATAATATAATATTTCAAGTTTAATTTTATATTGGAATGTCCATTGAACGAGTTATTTAATACTCGGTTGCTAAAGTGTTCGAGGAATTTTTAATATATAAATAGTTTCGCTTAGTTTGGCAACAAAGCGATAGTTATATTTGTTGTTAGTTGACCCATGAATATATTTTTTTACAAAATATAAAGTTCTCGGAGCAAGATATTACTTTATACATTTATTCAACCATGAAGTTATAGCGAGTGGATTTCTGCAACTCAAGATTCACGGAATGCTTTGTCGCCTTTTGGAACCTCTTTTCTCATCATAAACTCAGTCACACGAGAGATGGCTCTCGCATAAAATAGGATAGGTAGATATTTAAAATAAGCACCTGCCTTTTCTTCACTGAAAAATATTGAATTTGTGGCGACTTCCACATACCGCGCAAGCGAAAAACATACAAGAGCGCCATCTACCGATGAAACACTGAACTACAAAGACAACACGGAATTATCTATACTGAGTAACTACTAATCCTGAATCGCGAAAGTAACATTCTCGGGCCGATTAGCATAATAATATATACAACATCCCAACATCAACTGTTGGGCAGTGGCCCGCCAGGCATGATCACCTCGCCTGGTCGGAGGATCCTCCCTTTGTGTTGGAGGAACACGACACCCGTTCCTCCACAGTGGTGACCCCGACGTGATTGGAAGCAGCCTTCAAGGAAGCAGATCAGCAGCGCCATCTTGCTCACTCCCACAGCGATGTCTCAGCCAGCCAGCAACCTCGGCCTCAACAGGGACACCACACGCAGGACGCGACCGCTCCAGCCTGGTAGCCCCTACGGCCTCAACAGCGTCTAGGCACAGCACACTGCACCTACGGTCCACGTAAGAAGAGCATCTCTCTCCCGTCTACGCAGCAGCCAGCCACTACGCAGCAACCACCCCGACTCACTGGGGACTTCATCGCAGCACCGCGCACCGCAAGCGATTCCGACTCACTGGGATCAGCGGACTTCAGCCCCGACTCACTGGGACTAGCGGCATACAGTTCCCACTCACTGGAACTAGCGGCACTCAGTTCCGACTCACTGGAACTGCTCACTCCTGGCACTGGCAAGCTCCGCAACAGAGCACAGACAGCTGACTCCATCATATATCGACCTCCGGTCTTGGAGGGGAGTGATGTGGCGACTTCCACATACCGCGCAAGCGAAAAACATACAAGAGCGCCATCTACCGATGAAACACTGAACTACAAAGACAACACGGAATTATCTATACTGAGTAACTACTAATCCTGAATCGCGAAAGTAATATTCTCGCGCCGATTAGCATATATACAACATCCCAACATCAACTGTTGGGCAGTGGCCCACCAGGCATGATCACCTCGCCTGGTCGGAGGATCCTCCCTTTGTGTTGGAGGAACACGACACCCGTTCCTCCACTAATTTTTCGTTTACAAAGCATTTATATTCATACAATGCAATCAGACACTCTTCTTCTTCTTCTCTTGGTGAAATGGCAACCAGTCGAATATCAGCTATTTCTGCCAATGTCAAGTTATTAAAGTCTTCAATTATTATTATAAAGTCTTCTAGTATTCGTCGCAATGAATTTAATGGTAAAAAAGCGGCCAAGTGCGAGTCGGACTCGCCCATGAAGGGTTCCGTATCAGCAAATAACATCATATAAAAGTTCTTGTAGTTCGTTGTAACTTTCATCGATGTTTTAATAATAGTGTTTTGATTGGATGAAAGGTAAATTGCGTGTTACGATTTATGACGTATTAAAAAAAAACTACTTACTAGATCTTGTTCAAACCAATTTTCGTTGGTAGTTTGCATGGTAATGTACAACATATATTTTTTTTTAGATTTATCACTCTTATTTTAGAAGTTAGAGAACACATTTTTCAACTTTGGAAGTGTCTCTCGCGCAAACTATTCATTTTAGAAAAAAAAATGATATTAGAAACCTCAACATCATTTTTGAACACCTATTCATAGATACACACGTATAGGTTTGATGAAAAAAAATTTTTTGAGTTTCAGTTCCAAGTATCAAATCTTAATGCGGTTCACAGAATACATCGACTGACCAAATTTCAACAGTATAGCTCTTATGGTTTCGGAAATAATTGGCTGTGACATACGGACGGACAGACAGACAGACTTGACGAATCTATAAGGGTTCCGTTTTCTGCCATTTGGCTACGGAACCCTAAAAAATGTGGATGAGATAAAATGGGGACCGTCTTCCGAAAAAAACAGAAAACGATCCAATCAAATTCTCTAAGATAAGAATTAAACACAATTGACGTGTTGTACTTTTCAACAATTTAATGTCACTCGCACTCATCGTGAGAAGAAACGTTAAACTATTTTCTGAATGATTAAATATAAAGAGGTTTTACGATTTTAAATAGGTAATAGCTGACCCACTCAGACCCTTCTATTGCCTGTAGCGTGACGTCATATAACGGCAACAATGTTTTGTCCCATCATCAATCATCAACAGCCTTTAACAGTCCACTGCTGGACATAGGCCTCTCTTTAGAAATCAGGGTTTGGCCTACTATACCACGCTGTCAAGACGGGTTGGTTAAGGGTTGGTTTCAAGTTTTCCTTCTCTTTGCATTGATGTTGTCTTGCGTAGTTTATCCCTTAGTCGCCTTTTACGACACCCGCGGGATGACTAGGGGCGGTGACACTCTGTATTCTTAATCCGTCACCACACGGACCCATGAAAAAGGTTATTAGTGAACTAACTTTTTGGAACTTTTCAAGAGGAATAATATTAGTCTACAATAATTTCACCCATCTTTAACCATTTACCCAGTACACGCAATGGAAGTTGTCATAACAAATAATTGTTACTTCTATTTGAAACATCTTTTCATTAAAACTACGCTTCTATTGATAGCCAATAGACTTCCTCAATAAATGGGCTGTTTAAAACTGAAAGAAAATTCATAATCGTACTAGTAGTTCCTACAATTAATGCGTTCAATTATACATACCTACTCTTTATTTTCGTGATATTAGCATAAATTGCAAAAGATTTTGTCTTTAAAAAGCTTTACTTGAATTATTTTTTTTCGAATTTGATTTCGGTGCAAAATTAACTAAGTATTGAATAGCTCTCACTTAACTTGATTTTTTCTGATCTTTAGGGTTCCGTAGTTCGTGACTCGGAACCCTTAAAGATTCGCTATGTCTTGTTATTATATATAGTTATTATATGTGTTGTTATTACGTGGACATAGTGCTACAATACAAATATGAAAAATATTTTTATTTGGGGTACCACCCATACATGTAAAGTGGGGATGGTTTTTTTCTTGCGTCTACCCTATCGTGTATCCGGGTTATCATTAGGGTCTAAAACGTCGTCAAAAGGTCGTTTTTAAAACCATTTTTAGATTTAGGTATCCGTATATGAGTTACTCAAATTGAACGCGCATTCGTTTTAAAACAGCCCCCCCCTCTCTAAAAAGTAAACGTCTCTCTCAAAATTCTGTTAAAATTCATGATAGTAGCCAAGTGTGTGGCCGTCCACGAAGTTTTAAATTAAATTATAAGTGTGCACTTATACTTTATGCAGAGAAGGAATGCAGGAAGCATTTTTTAAAATACATTAAATCAACACACACTACCATGTATTTGATACACACACATAGATACCTCGATACTTTTTTTTTAATTAAGCGTAAGCGTACGAGTAATTAGCGTAGCCTTGGTGAAACCCGTGATTATAGATGTTATAGTCTTTGACAATAGAACCTTAATTAATTTAAACTTATAATTTAAATTAATATGGACGACCATATTAAATACGAATTTAAATCACTTGGCGACCACTAATAATAATAAAACGACAACCGAGATTCGGTCCGCAGGTACTTACTATATGTATACCATATTAAACTAGTAGTTAATGTAAAGTAATCAATTTTATAATCTCATGAATTTTGTAGGTTTCCGACTGATGACGGCAGCTAGTCCGATCAGGGGGGGGGGGTGGCAGTTAGCCTTGACATCGTCAACGCTTTCAGTACCCTCCCATGGCGGGCAATTAGGGTGGCACTTGAATACCACCCTACCTGTGGGCCGTCATAGAAGCCTATCTGCGCGACAGGACCGTGATGTTTGTCGATCCGAACGGGGTGGAAGTGTGTCGGGGTTCCTCAGAGTATTGGGCCCATTATTATAGAACCTCGCATACGATGCGGTCATTCGGGCCAGTCTGCCCTCTGGCCTAAGTGTCGTCAGATATGCGGAGGATACTCTAATACTATGAGGGTCACGCTTTGAGGAAGTGCTTCTGTATTCATGAGTTGGACCTAAAGGTTACCTCAGAAAACTGAGTCAGTTTGGTTCCATGGCCTACCTAAGCGCCAAGAACCACCCAGCTCACGCCTCCGAGTGGATGACACTGAAGTCCAGTACATGAAATACCTAGGCCTCATCCTGGAAAGTCGGTGGAGCTTCGAAGAACATTTCGGATGATGAGTTAATGCAGGCGCGTTACATCGTCTGCTACCCAATCTCGTAGGACTAAATTCATATATATCAAATGATAAAAGCAGCATATTAATACATTAATAAAATAGCCAAGCTTAGATCAAGATGTCCCGGGACAGTTCAATGTAGACGTGAGTTGTGACAAAGAAATATTTAGCGCCATTTTATTATTTCAAGATGTTCGTGATGCGAAAATTTCCAAGTGTTTTTACTCATTTGACTGGGTACGGTTTAAGTGATAACATCAATTCTAATGCACTGACTATTATGAGTTTAAACCCTGCTTGGGACAATACTTTGGCGGTTTGTTGTTCTTAATTTCGGTTCCTTTTGTATCCGTTTCATATATAATATGTTTTCTCAGGAAATATACTCAGTATTGGATTGGATATGATTGAAAACTCTTTTAGAATGATCAGCTCACTTTCAACATTTTTAGAGTCTCGTAGTACATGACACGGAACCCTTATAATTTTATCCGTCTTTCCGTCCTCGACTTATCGTCCAAATAGTAAGTGATATAAAGTCAGTAAGTAAGTTCTGGAGTTATAAAGACCTAACTTGTAAAATGCGCTTACTAGGAAAACCTTATACAAAATTGACGAAATAAGAAATAAACATAACAATTATATATGGCACACGATTTTAAATCCAGAACTCTATTATATACCTAGCCTGACACGCACTTGGCTGATTTTTTGTTAAAATACATTTTCTTCCATAAATTACATATATATTATTCTCTACACTGTCACTTTTATGCAAAGGTTAAGAAAATTGAGATTTTAAAACACCCAGCAGTCATATATCATAGTTCGAACAGAGTGCATATAAAGTCAATCTGATTCTAATTCTAGGTCTGATAGTTTTTTAAATTTTGTTTTGAACAAACATTTAAACTTTAAGGCTACTGGATTAAGAGCCTTGCAAATGTTAAATTTTCATAATGTAATAGATTTTGTATAAAATATTATGAAACTTCAGTAAGCATTGTGGGTTTTCATGGTGATTTTTCTTTTCTGTTACTACGCTACCTATATTATTCTTTATAACGAACGAATGCTTACAAAAACAGCAACAGACTTTTTTTTAACGTGATCATTCTTCACTTACATTAAACAAAAAATTTGAAAAACCAAAAAAAAATGTGAATTAAAGAAAAAAGATGTCTTACAGTTCTGAAACTTGTAAAATGTTAGTTGTACATAAATGTATACAAGTTTTGTTCTGTATTAAGAAGATTTTTAGAAAGTGTACTGTTTTGATGTTGGTGTCAAACCGTTAATACAACTAAGTAAATATTAGTATATAAAGAGAGCTTTCTGAATAGCAAAATATCGTCAATTTAATACAAAAATTTTAAGTATAGAGGTTGTTCGCAGGCCGATATCTAGAGCGTCGGCCCACAACTCGCGAGCAATCTGTTTATGTAACAGCCCCGTTATGTTCAGAGAGGGTTCTCGTAGTAGACGTTAAACATATTGCCTCATAAATCGTGAGAATCCCGGCAAGCGTTGTACACCCGTACCGGTGTCGATTTGACTACGTTTCCTTTACGATTCGCCATATTGAGCGATCAAGCTCAACATTTAAATATCACTACATAAATCTACACGGCACATAACCGTAATATTCCCTCAGCCGTGACAAATATCTAATAGTCATTTCAAACGTTCATATTTTCATCAATTCGGAGTAAATATATTTTATATCGATAAAGTATGTACACATGTTTATCACTTTTTAGGGTTCCGTAGATAAACTAACAAAGGGAACCTTTACAGTTTCGTCAAGTTCACTTGTACTTCCCTTCGACTGTCCACCCTATGAGTTTATTCCACAGACAGTGTGTGCAGTGCTAAAACCTGTAATAATACCTTTAAAATAGAAAATCTAAATCTAAAAACATTTTTTGGATTATCTCTAAAGTGATGATATTATTTTTATAACGGACTAGTTTAGGTCCGCGGCTCCGCTGGCGTATATATCGGTTATAGCGGCTAAAAGTAGGCAATTTCCTTTCTCAGGCTCTAGAATACTTGTATACGAAATTTTATCTAAATCTGGTCAGTAGTTTTAGCGTGAAAGCCCGACAGATAGACAGATAAAAATAGACAACCCATGATGTAGAATGTGGTTTGATAGGTGTTTTAAAATTAATCAGGATTTTAGAAGACAACATTCTAATTAAGGTATCCATTTGGTAGTTTTTAAGACTGATTTTTCCGTTTCCGGATTTTTGATTCGGTGAAGCATTCCCCTACCTCTCCAAATGCACGCCACTCGGTTCGATTCTCGACTTTCTGTGGATCGCAATAGGCTGATGATAATACCTACCACTATCACCAAACAGTAGTATTTTAAGATCTGAAAAAAAAACACAGTAGTAGCACATAATACTAATTTAAAAGGTAAATTATTAAACCTTTTTTTTCCGTGCGGAAATTCACCCGGATGTGGTATCCTAGTGGATTTCCACACGGACACAATTGGTGGTGCGTGCGCTTATTAGCACCAGGCCTACGTTTATATAGGACGGAGACCGCTTAACGATCTTCGGCGCCCGAGTCGTCTGAGGTACCTGGCCCGTTCTCGTCCTCTACCGGTCCCGCTCTACCATCTCCGTCGCCAGTATAACTTGCTCACAGAAAGAGACAGCGGTGGTCCACACCCTCTCGCTCCGTATCATGGCCACAATCATGTTACGGAGCGAGAGGAGGTACCACCCGGTAGCCGCCGTGAGATCACGCCTCGGCTTCTCCCAAGCTGGACATTCTGCTAGTGCGTGGAGCGCCGTATCCATGGTGCTAGTACGACACTGGTGGGACTCAGGCGCTAGCTGCTTGCGGATCAGACACAGGTAATCTCCGAAGCACCCCTTTCGAGTGATCACCTGTTTCAGCTGGTATGAGAGGCTGCCTCGATGTCACTCGAGCCAATCCTCCATTACGGTCCTTATCGCTGCAATAATAACGGTCCCAAGGAAAATTATTACACCTGAGAGTAGAAAACTACTATTTTAAATACCTATTACTTTACAAATAATATTAGACCGACTTAATCAATATTATAAGCCGTTAATAGCGTTAGTTAGAAATGTTTACCTTATGTAGTAACAAAATGGCCTTGCTACGGAACCCTACATATATTGGGCTTGGTTCGACACGCACTTGACTGCTTTTTATTATACAAGCTTAGTTAGCTAGAGAATTAATATCAAATATGGAAACCGAGATTTCAGAGGGATTTCACTTTATGGTTTCCGAACACTATTAGTGTTTGAATTAATAATAACATAAGGGTTACTCTGAAAATTACTGTTGTTACAGCCTCATTAAAATACAATCCTTTCAAAATCAATATTTTACAAGAAATGAAAGGTAAAAATGGAAACATCTAACTGCGATGCAATAATAAACTGTATCACAAAATATTTATTTTATCAGGAATGTTCAAAAGGTGGAACATTTAGAAGTAGGTTAAACTTAGTTTTGAATGTAAGTTGGTTCAAGATTAGACAACTACACGAACACGCAAGCGCCAACATGCTTACCATCGCAACTGTTGCAAAATTACTTTTGTTGTTCGATAAATTAGAAATCCTGAACGCACATTCGGGCTCGTAAAAGTTTTCTTTAGAGAGTGAGGGGCATATTTCTTGTTCATAGGCTTTCCATTCGGTTTTAAATGAAAATATGATATTATAGTAATATAAGTTTTATGCTTATAATATGCTTCCATAGACTGGTTAATCACATACTGTTTGGTGATGGGTTATATCGCTTCTTGCGTGGGTTATTATAATATCCAGCTTGAAAAAGTTTACTTAGTTGGTATATTAAACCTAATTATTCATATCGTAAGATATTACATCAAAATATGAAAGATTAAGTGCCTTAAGAAATATTGTTACTTGTTTATTCTAACAAACGCAACATGTAAGGCAAACAT
The DNA here is from genome assembly GCA_932526445.1 of Phragmatobia fuliginosa. Classification (NCBI taxonomy): domain Eukaryota; kingdom Metazoa; phylum Arthropoda; class Insecta; order Lepidoptera; family Erebidae; genus Phragmatobia; species Phragmatobia fuliginosa. Next base: position 2,693,148 of record OW052064.1, on the reverse strand, counting down.
GATCGTGTTAACATGCAATAACAAAGACATGAAAAATAAACTGTAGCTCAAAAATGAATTGTTAGCTTAAATATTACTTAGACGAAAAATCAAAAGCTTTAAACTAAATTCAACGAGCATAGACCGATCCCACACTAATCGTGCAACAAAAGCAATGAATGACCATCGGAACTCATAGCTCATAACTCTAAATACGACTGTGCAACATCCGGCTAAAACAAGTTAGAACATGGGAATATTGGGAGGGCATTGTATTGCATAAATCCAATAATTCCCACTAATTCTTACTATCCCCAAATACATACCGATACGCATTGATTTATTTATTTTATTTATTTATTTTGCCTTATTGTATACACAAAATTATTCTACACCAATACTAGGCTGACAAAAATAAGACGCAAGTAAATAAATTCCTTATTCAATTACTTGTTTTAGGCGCATTGGACTTGATGCTACAAATAACACCTTTTTATATTTCGTTTAAAAAGATTTTGCTTTTAATGTTAGAAGATATAACATCTAAATATGCATCGTGTCTTTCATTTTACAATTTCCATCATCAATTACTTAAAAATAGACGTACTGTTTTACCATAGTAGAATTTCTCTATATAATGTACAAATTATATAAAAACATAACAGCATCACAACTTGTTTAAAAATATAGTCTTGAAATATATAAAAAATGAGCATATTATAGTAAATACTCAAATAGATGGTTGTATTTCCTGCGGGGGAATAAGAACGTCTTAGTGATATATAACTAGAACATTTCAACCGCCGCAGACCCCTTCGGTTACCATTTACCAACGTCGTAGCAAACCTTTTCACTTATTTGACTCTTAGAATCACACGAACAAATTGCTTAGAGTTTTTCCTTTGCTCTAAAATAAATAATGCAAAAGGAAGATATTTAATCTTTGATTATAAATACAACAGACATTTATCAGAGTATTTCAAGTCAAATTTTAGTGAAGATTTTTAATATCTGTACTTACAACATCATCGTTATCATCAGCCCGATGCAGTCCACTGTTGGACCTCTCTCTAGGAATACTACAGAATAAAAAAAACAACCTGAAAAATAGTAAAATAGGGTATGATTTTTTACTCATCGATTGTATTGTATGTTTGACAACGTTTAACTTTTTACAGAGTAGTTTAATTTTGATCATTCTTTATATGTATAATGGAAAGAATACACCTCAAAATTCAATCCACATGAATTTGAAAGAAAATACCAAGAAAGTGCACTACTACCATCACAAAGAAAACCAGAATTACAATCATTCTTCATCTTTCTCCCAGCCATCTGGTCCCAAACATCTCACTAAGCCGCCATGGTGTGGGTTACCATGCTGAATTTGATGCACTCAAAATGAGGATGGTGGCCCCTACTCCTGGGTTCTACTCATGCTTTCCATCGAACAACTCTGGTTCAGAGTCACTTTGGTAGACTTAAATGTTAAATAAAATGATCTAAAATTAATTACTGTTACTGTAATGGGAAAAGCGGGTGTCTTCTTACTTAAATTAACTTCCCTATAGCCCTCGTTCTTAAAAGAATTGACATTCCTGTTAGAGATTTAAGTAGGACTATATATTTATTAGCAGCTGGATGCGAGTAGCCGAGGATCGAACTATAGCCGGTTCCAAAAATAACGGGTCAGTCACATAAACCAATAACGGGTCAGTCACATAAACCCGAATATCTCCCGAACTACGTATGCCATCCTAATGAAACGAAGACTGTTCAATTGAGAATTTAATTATACAGATAAAAAATAAAATAAAACTTAGTTACACCCACAATATTAATCTTAAATTAAAAAAAAACTAAAGTAGTCATATTTTTCTTATGATTACATTTTTTTTATGATTGTTTTTTTGCTGTTTTTCATCACTTTCTTCATTTAATACTTTGTATTGCCTCCACGTGATGAAGCCTCCAGTGATGAAAAACAGCAAAAAAACAATCATAAAAAAAATGTAATCCTTAGAAAAATATGACTACTTTAGTTTTTTTTTAATTTAAGATTAATATTGTGGGTGTAACTAAGTTTTATTTTATTTTTTATCTGTATAATTAAATTCTCAATTGAACAGTCTTCGTTTCATTAGGATGGCATACGTAGTTCGGGAGATATTCGGGTTTATGTGACTGACCCGTTATTTTTGGAACCGAGTGTATATGGCGTGCAATTGGAGTGGCTTATGTCCAGCTGTGGACTGCGATAGGCTGATGAGGATGTAAATTTTTCATCATCATCATTTGCTCCGAAACACGGAAACACTCATAACATATCATACCACCAGCGGTCACACATGTAGGTACTGACCGTGTTGCTTACCCTAAAATTATAACTATAAGCCGAAGCCTTAAAATACAAAGAATATAAAATAAATGTAAAGTACAATTGCCATGTAGATTGAAGTACTCGTATTTACTTCGAGGAAATGGGTATTTTTCTGAAATCGTTTCACGCCTGGCTCGTCTGTGTGAACATTACGGAGGCAGTATATATGTAAACTAGGTGTGTAAGCTCATTTGAAATGGTTTGTCGGCTGGGAACATCAATAGAGCGCTTTCGAACGTCGAATCCTCATGGCCTAGCCTGCGGCGAGATTCCAATCCACTAACTTTATTTCATTTACCCTTTTTTCTTGATGGCCAATACCTGCTTCTATGTTAACTTTTTCACATATATTGACTAGATAGATCGGAATTAGGTTTAATGAATCAAACTTTTTAAAGTGAGCGTGAATAACAATAAACTCCTTCCATGTAAATAATGGGTGTGGTCAAAAAATCTATTATTTTTCATATAGATGGCTTTAGTTAGCTTTATCTCACCTTGTTTAAGTAAGTCCGATCGGTGAGATTTCGTACATTTTTTTAAACAGTTTCCTGCTTAGTTGACACGGTGTCAGCCTTCAATGTCATGCACAAATTATGGATTACCATTACGACACAATTATTCAGTTTAGAATTAAAATACATTGAATTTTGGGAAGTAAATATTTATAGGAGGAGTTCCTTGCAAGCTAAACAATTTCAAAATAAAAAGCCTTTCCTACGAAGCTTTTTAAACAAATTGTAAAGTTAACTTTCTGTTAACAGTTTCAACTTTCGCATAATGTGACATTTATTTCTTCTTTTTTTAACATAGAACGTGGTATCTATGCTAAAAGTTAAAAAGTTTATTCATCCCGTTAACATTTTTATCGCCAATTCGATGCAATGCCCAACAGAAAAGCCATAGATTGGAAAATATTGCCTTCATATATTTACTCATGAAATATTACTTGCTATCGTTTAATTTCGTATAATATAGACGCGTAAATGCAAGAAATGTTAATGTGAATGAAATATTACACAGCTGACTTGTCGTTTGTGGTTCTCAGGTAAAGGTAAGTAAACTCAGATAAGGCCGGAAGTGAGGGCAACGGTCCCGGCGCGCTGATACAACAACACCTGCCTATGTTGCTCACCGACACTGCACGCATATCTAATGATCAAAAAAATGTTCTGTTACGATTTACTGATGAAAAATGTTGTTACACATCTATGATATATTTTCGATAGTAAGCGGAAATTTACCTTAATAAAAACTTTGTTAACTTTTTTGATATACATAGCGTATATTATGGTACTTGGGCCATTACTACGATATTATTCATAATATGTAATACTAAATATTTCGGACATCTTACACTCCACGTCATCTAGTACCAAAATAAGCAGAGCTTGTATTAAGGATACTAAACAACTGATATAAATACATAAACATCCTTTTTTTTGTAAATACATACATATTATACATAGAAAACACCTAGATTCTAAAAAAAATATTTGTGGATCACACAAATATCTAGTCCGACCCGGGAATCGAACCCGAGACCTCTTAATCAGCAACCGCATACGCTAACCACTAGACCAACAAGGCAGTCATTAATAGGTACCTCATTATTTATAATCTGTTCACTATTTTTTTTAAAAAAATATCAAAACTTTTTGATTATTTTCTTGTCTAGGTACTATTTCTTGATAATGGAGACAGCCTACTTAGAAATAAACTTACACCCTATTAGATATTACGTTCTACGAACAATCTAAATAATTGCCAGCAAACAACTAACAGTAAAATTTCTCAAATGCGTGCAATTTTTTTCTTTCCACCGTCGCAAATCATTAGAACGTTAACATTAACACAAATTTTTTGATGTTCCTTAATAACATTGTTAACGTCAACTCATAAAAAAATTACTTCTCACAATAGATGTAAAGCGTTACGTAAAAAGATAACTTGACATAAAAAAATTGAATAGAGTGCATTAACCTCATTATCAATAACCTGCAATGACGTAATAAGTTTCACCAGTATAAAGCCCGACCGATTAACGTGACTTAAAACATAAAACATTTCAGAACGGTTATCTTTACACGTAAAAGGTGAATTTGGTAATGTCCGAAATCGTAAATTATATTTAAGCTTTAAAAAAAGCATTACTTTTTGGAAGACCTGTCTTGGGAAATAAAAACTGTATTCATCATCATCATCAACAGCCTTTAACAGTCCACTGCTGGACATAGGCCTCTCCTTAGAAAGGAGGTTTTGGCCTACTATACCACGCTGGCCAGACGTTGGTAAAGGGTTTGTTTCAAGTTTTCCTTCTCTTGGCAATGATGTTACCTGCTTATTTTGTTCCTTTAGTCGCCTCTTACGACACCCAAGGAATGAATAGGGATGGTGACACTTTGAATTCTTAATCCGTCACCACACGGACAAAAACTGTATTACTTTAACCGATTCCCTTGCACGTTAACTAACTTAGAAAGCAAAATATTCTAGGTATCTGCTCTTCAAAAACAGAATATTTAAACAACAAACGGGAATTTAATCGTAAAAGTTTCATGTTATCCTACCCATCACCTCGACCGTATAGGTGTAGGATTATCCATGATGTGAAAAGTTTACTTAAAAATTAAAAAGAAATAAATCATACACTTCTTTTGATTAGTTCTAATTTCAAATCGTATTGTACATCTTCATTGAAATGGATAAGATTTATGATAAAATACTATTGTTTCTTCAATTGCAAGCATAGAGAAATTACGCCTAAGATCTTGACACTACAGAAATAATTATGGTCCTTCAATGCAATCTACGAAGCTTTACATTCGTCTCATACTTTATCGATATTTTATCCTTGAGAGGAAATGCCGTATAGCACAAAAAGGCCTTTGAATGGAGGCGCGACGATTGACTTCGATGGCTCTCAAAATGGCGTAGATATGTGATATATACCAAATACTGATAGTAAACTCTCTAACTTCACCTGTACTAAATGTATATACACTATGTTTTTATAGATGAGTCAATGAGCTGAGATTTTAACATAAATATACACATAATATACATGTAGATTTTTAGGTATTCTCCTTATTTCTTTTAATAATACAAATATATTTAATAATCGCGGCATCCCTTCACCTTTTCAATTTTCCAAAGAAGTTAGAGTAAGAATAACAAAATAATGCAACAGTAACAATATTTTCACCGCAAGGAATTTTCGAGATTTATAATTAGTGATGGCAATTTTTTTCTTACCCTGACTTAGTGACTGGTCAAGTCTGTGGATATATTTTTAACAATATTCATTCGATATTATCAAGAAGAATTGAATCCAAAATGTAAGAACACTTCATTGACATTACAACAATTCATCACACATTGTAATAACGCATAAACTCGTAGACTTGGCTCTTATTGAAAGGATTTTGTGGCCACACAATCAACAATTTTACTATTCAAAATATCGTATAAATATTTCGGACATCTGACACACAACATCATCTTGTCACAAGCTAAGCAGAGCTTGTATTATCAGTACTAGACAACTGATAGAAATACATAAACATACTTTTTTTTGGAAATACTTACATATTATACATAGAAAACACCCGGCCTCCGAAACAAATATTTGTGAATCACACAAATAATATTTGGTCCAACCCGAGAATCGAACCCGAGACCTCTTGATCGGCAGCCGCATGCGCTAACCACTATAGACCAACAAGGCATTCAAATGTAGATAAAATCTAACAAGAGTCGCATATATATACCCAAATCATTTACAGTTTTTTTAATAAATATTATTAGCCACTGTACTGTATTATATCTGCTGTAAGTTGTTAGTCTAGTGGTAAGCGTATGCGGCTGCTGATCAAGAGGTCTCGGGTTCGATTCCCGGGTCAGACCAAATATTTGTGTGAACCACAATTATTTGTTTCGGAGTCTGGGTGTTTTTCTATGTATAATATGTATGTATTTACAAAAAAAGTATGTTTATGTATTTATATCAGTTGTTTAGTACCCATAATACAAGCTCTGCTTACTTTGGGACTAGATGATGTTGTGTGTAAGATGTCCAAAAGATTTATTTATTTATTTAAGTAAGTAAATTACTATCTAATCTATCTTTATAACGAAATTCATTCAAGTTAGTTCCGAAGTTTAGCCGTGGAAGTGTATCAGATATACAAATATACAGACAGAGGTACTTTCGAATTTATATATTTTTTTTCATTTTTTTTTATTTTCATTTCAATTTCATTCAAGTGCGTTTAATTATCATTTTCAACATTTTGTGTAACAAATTACGAGTATTCTCGATGGTATTTTTGGATCAATCTATATTTTTTAACTTTAAATGTTTTATTTATTTATTTTTTCGTTTATGAAATATAAAGTCAGTTTCTATATAAGTAGGCTGTAAAAAGAAGAAGAAACTTTTAACTTTTAACTAATAATAATTATAATAGTTTTATATTTTTCAATTATATTTATTTTCCTATATATAAATACATGATATCTAACTTAGCTTAGTAAAATTAATCTAAACAAATAGTATATTATATGACAAATTTTCATAAGTATTGGTACCTATCTAATAGACCATGCACAGCAGGCCTATTTATTGTTAACAGTCCAAAGACTTAACGTCTAGCTTCCTGAAATCTTTGACGTTCTGGCTAAAATTTGGCCACTTATCAGCAAGATCAAAGGATTTTTTTCAAAGACCCTCTCACGAGATTTCGGTAATACTATTAGTCATACTATTTAGATCATTTCCTTGTCTATTACTATATGGAAAAGTAGTTTCGAATCACTTAATACCAAAGCTCACTATTCACCGTGAATATTCAACTTGTGATGTACTCTGTTTATGTAAAACTGGAATTACATTCATTATTTTAATAAAACAGTGTGGATATTATAATCATAATGTAACGAAATTACCAAAAAATAACAGCAAAACCACACTAGAATAAGGTGTGTGTATACCACGTCTAGAATAGCGATCCGTAGTCACAGAAAATGTTACGTCAATTTCAAGATATTTTACATGTTTACTCCTTTTTTCGTTACTTTTGAACGAAAATTTTCCAAGTAAGCGCATTTTATTCCAAACCATTACAGTTTTTCTATAAGTTCATGACATGGACTACCATCATGATTTTTTTCCAGAGTTTTCGAGCCAGTCGTTTAGCTTTCAGAGGGGAGGGGCTATTTTAACAAAAAATGCGATCTATCTAATGATAGATGTGAGGAAAGAAAAACATCTCCACTTAATGTGTATGAGGTCACAATTTTTTTTATTTTAGCACTTTGTCGACATGATAAATAAACATATATGTACGTGCAAAGTGTCACCTTTTAGCACTGGAAAGTAAGTCGAGTACGGACGGACAGATATGACTAATCTATAAAGGTTCCGAGAAGTGATCTACGGAATAAAAAGTGCGAAAAGATTTAAAATATGACTAAATTAACAAAATATATTGTAACAGGTATTTTACAGCTACTTATTACCTAGACCAAAATTTCTAAAACCTTTTTAGGAATGGCAGAGTAGGTATAAATACAACAGTTATTGTTTTCAGCTGCAAGTGATGTATGTATAATAATATTAGTGGGATGCTCTATACTTCTAGAGATGAATATATAAGCAATAATGATTACCCACTAACTTTAAACTTAATACATATGACACAGGTCGTGTTAAGTTACAGAATATTCGTCGTTTTTCTAGAACCTGTGCTAATGTCATTAGAAAGGGAGTCTGTAACGCAAATAACAGCATTTGTTGATTGTGTACCAAAGCTTACTGTTTTTATATATAAAACTAGCTGATGCCCGCGGCTCCGCTCGCGTTTTAGAGGTATCAAAAATACATGTTGGACCTACAGACCTACTGAATATGCATATAAAGTTTCATAAAGATCGGTCAAGCCGTTTCGGAGGAGTATGGCAACGAAAACTGTGACCCGAGAATTTTATATATTAGATAAAACCATAATAAACAAAGCCTTTTTATGATATTATTCATTCTTTTGAAGCATATCTGTTTATATAGTTTCATTATTCATTCCATTCAGTTGTTGTTATTTTTTGTTTCATCCTAAGCTAAAATAACTCCAAAATATACACGTACCTAGTCTCTAGGATTATCTTTACCTTATAAATAAAATAAAAATATTGTAACTGTAAAAAAAACAGATCTGAATTATTCCTATTTCCCTACACTTGGAAAACTAAGAGATTTGAAAAAATACGTAGTAGTAAGGAGTAAGGATATTATGGTTACAGTTGTGGCGACTACCACATACAGCGCAAGCGAATATCATACAACAGCGCCATCTACCGAAGAAACATTGAACTACAAAGAAGCACGTAACGATCGATACGGAGTAACTACTAATCCTGAATCGCGAAAGAGACATTCTCGCACTGATTAGCTTAAATACAACATCCCAACATCAACTGTTGGGCAGTGGCCTACCAGGCATGATCACGTCGGAGGATCTTCCCTTTGTGGAGGAATACTATTCCCGTTCCTCCACACAGTGTTTGCCAGCTGCTCAATAAACCAACTTAACAGAAAAAGATGAAAACAAAACATAAAATACTTCAGTTTCTACTCCAGTAAACGGGAGAGTTTCGTATATATTTTGAATGTTCTTACCTAGGACAGAGTTAGATCGTCCAGTCTATAGTTTATTGGAGAAAACATTTCAGAGATGAAAAGTTTTCGAACTGAGTCCGATTCACGGCGATAGATGCCGAAAGTCTCCTACAGATTACGCGGCCATTTACATGTGAAACGTTTCACGGAACGCCTGCACTCGACATGTACTTTTATCCGAATACCCATATTCTTATTCTGCTAAATTCGTCTTTATGTAAAACGAATGTGGATACTTAAAAGACCATTCCGAAGATAAGTAGGATCATTTCCTTTGCCGTTTTTTGCAGTCGAACTCAATTTATGCCGGCTTGTGGGTACGTATGTGTCTTATGAGGGAATTTTGCGTTGGCGGTACGAGTCTAACTATACCTGTAGAAGTAATAGTGTATTGTTTCGCACATTCGTTATGTTATGCAGTGATAAACAGACAAAAAAAAACGAAAAAAAAAATAGCAAAGACTCATCTTCCGAGCCTTTATTCTCAAGTTTATTTGGGGTCGGCTACTAGTTAAACCGGTTTTACCTGAATTTCAGTTTTTCCACGGAGCGACTGGCATCGGACCTCCGCAACCCTAAGGGAGAACTGAAATTCGAAGATTGAACTAGTTGTCAGTATATTTGAGGGCCCTGATTTCCTTGTAACGATTGCCATATATGTTCACGACAACCGGGACCGACGGCTTAACGTGCTCTCCGAGGCACGGGCGTGAATCACCGCCAAACTTCCAAACTCCGGGCTGCTATCAGGAATTTCCTAAGAAAAACCCAAAAACACTTTTTGGCCCGACCCGGGATTTGAACCCGAGACCTCTTGATTAGCAATCGCATACGCTAACCACTAGACCAACGAGGCAAAGACTATCGATATTAATATTAAACTTAAAGTAATTGTATTTTTAAGCCTGCCAAAGTGAAAATCGAAGAATAAAACAGGTACCGAGTACCTTTACACTTGTAATGTTGTAACAACAAACGCAGGTAAATTCGCGAGCCCTAGCTAGTACATACTAAGCCTATATTGATTTTGTTTTCCTTTTAAGTCAATGTAAACATAGCACAAGCAAAGCTAATATAATAGAACTTAGAAGACAACAATAACTTAATGTTGGTTATTTTCCACGAAACACATTTGGGTCTTTATAAGTAGGACTTAGGACAAGATGTTTTATCAAACCACTTTTGAAACAAAGCGGTCCATTTCGTCATAATACATAAAAAGTTAATGATATACAACATTGCATACATCCACACTAATAAATGAAAGTCAGTAAAGAACAATGCCCATTTTCGACCTAATTTTGGAACTCGTGGACAGCACAATAGAGTATTAATTAGTTGTTAGATAATTATTGTATATTAAAATATAGTTTATAGATAATACTAAAGACATATGACAATAGATTCGTAATAATGACCCGGTTAACTTAACCCGGGAGAGGCCTATGTCCAGCAGTGGACTGCGATAGGCTGATGATGAATGACCCGGTTGACTTAAGATAGTCTTATCAAAAGTTTTTACAAAGATGTCTTATAGTTTTTTAATTCATCGATATTTATAGAACAGTTAAACACATCATCAGCATCATCATCAACAGCCTTCAACAGTCCACTGCTAGACATAGGCCTCTCCAGGAGGTTTTAGCCTACTATACCACGCTGGCCAGACGGGTTGGTACAGGGTTGGTTTCAAGTTTTCCTTCTCTTTGCATTGATGTTGTCTTGCGTAGTTTGTCCCTTAGTCGCATTTTACGACACCCGCGGGATGATTAGGGGTGGTGACACTCTGTATACTTAATCCGTCACCACACGGATCATGAGAGAATAGACTGGAAGTATAACCACTTTGCTTATTCTATCCGACCAACAGCTAGAGCTCTCAGTATACCGGGATATAGAAGAGATGAATTTCGTGATTTGTTTTAAATATGCGGCGACGCGATGCTGGAAGCTTAACGGTTTTACTGTTTTATAAGAAACAGACATTAATGGAACTTATAAAGTTTATATTATAACAAATTAACATTTATTATAAAAAACGATTTTTTAATTGGTTTTTAGGTGATTTATTTGGTGCAGATTTTGATTTTTATCGATATCGGTAAAACCTACTATGGAGTAAACATATCTGAATTTTTACATCTCAACCTGTATTAAAAGTACAGTTGGATAATTTTGTTTTGAATAGAGGTCAGCAGTATGAAAATGTACCTACAGGTGTACAGTCATTAGTAAATAGTCTTATTGAGCCTATATGGTTATTTTTAAGGGATCTTTGTAAAGTTTTTTTAAATCAAGTCAATTAAAATCAAGAAATTATGAAATCAAGGAAATCCGTAACGAAAATAACCTAACACCCCGTGTTAAAAAAGGATAGAGAATATGATTGTAACTGCAGTGCGATAAGGATAAATAACGGGCGCCTGGCATGCGTCACAGATTAATCAAATAATAATTCTAACAAAAAAGAACCGACTTCAATGAATAACTATTCCGAGTATCCAATTCGCGACATTGTACCTATGATATTTGAGGAGTTCCCTTGATTTCCTTGGGATCCCATCATCAGATCTCGATATAGTGACAATGGGACCACCTGTAAGCTACGCCCATTCCAATGCAAAAAGAATTTTTGAAATCGGTTCATAAACGACGAAATTATCGCTGAACATACATAAAAAAAAAAAAAAAAAAAAAAAAAAAAAAAAGATTCCCACGAATTGAGAACCTCCTCCTTTTTTTGAAGTCGGTTAAAAAGGATATCGTAGGCACAATACATAGCGTACCTACAGTACCGTCTAATTGAATCTTAGTGTTTTTTTATTCCATAGATATGCTCATAGTTTAGTTGTTATTGTCTTTCGGTTAATAGGATGATTATATTGTTTGGCAATAATAGAATTAGAATGTATGTTGATAAAAATACAGTGTAAGTATCAAAGAAAAAAAATACTGCATGAATAAAAAATAAATAAACATTGAACTGGCAACATTCGAGTGTATTATAGGGGGGAGTTGTTAAGGTGCGATCGCCAACGCCAGCCCCACTTTCAGTTCAACCAGCGTACAAATCACGCTGCCTCTGTGAACTTTGAGACTTACCAACATACGTTACGAATTTCACTAGTTGTAATACGCACGATCCACACATTTCCCGACACATTTCTAAAAGTACTCGTAATAAACTTTGTAGAACAAAGAAATGTGTGTAATATATACTCGTACTACCATATTTTGGAACAAGGTGTGCTATACTATGTACACAGTCTCGTTTGTTTACGTAGCGGTAAGCGTATACAATTGCTGATCAAGAGGTTGTCATGAACATCTACGGCAATCGTTATTGGGAAGTCAGTGCCTTCAAATATACTTACAACTAGTTCAGCCTTTGAATTTAGGGGTACGGAGGTGCGATGCCAGTCGAAGTAGTAGTTGACCCCAAATAATATTGGGAAAAAAAGGTTAGGAGGAAAGACTTAGTATTATGCTTTTTAAATTTAACTATGTAAAACTTTACAGAACAAAAAGACAATTCTGAACTATTTATTTCACTAAATGGACCCACTCATCGACATTTAAAAATACTTTAAAACAGAGAGAAACTTTGATTTCAAATTTTGTACTTTACACGAAAATCTAGTATACATTTTAAGTAGATTACGTTGATATCGCTTGGTCGATAAATAACCAAGCTCTTTAAAGGTTTCTTGACGCTTTCAAGAAACCAAGGCTAAAACAAGCTTACAGCCGAATGATGTTGACTGTTAATGAGCAAGTATTAATGGGCTGAGTCAAGAACATTTAGTTCTATTATGAGCCTGCAAAATGTCTCCACCCTGCCTGATGGAAAGCATGCAAAAGTAGTTGCCATCATATTCATTGCAAATGCAGTATGATGAATCACACTATGGCGGCCTATTGAAATGTTTCTCCATCATAGGTTTTTCACTCATCAACGAAACACTGTATCACGAAAAATGCAATTTTAGTTAGGTCTTATGTGAGAGGGTAATACCGCTTCGTACCGTAGTGTTATAAAAGTTATCCTTTAATTATTAACTTCCAAAAGTTTGTTTTCCATAATGTCTTTTTCAATAAGTAAAATGCGTGTATAGTATTAATTAGACAGTAGTGTACGATGTGTCCCTAGTATTAATTCTCACCGTTCTTTGAAATACAGTCAGTATACAGAAATACCATAACTACTTGGTAGATTCAAGAAAGTAGTTTTCTACTTTTCATAGCAAAGTAGAAAAAAATATCAAAAATGTCTGGTGTGTATTACATTAAGGTACATATGTGTGTGCGTGAAGGTGTAGGTGACATTGAATGAACAGTAAAACATTAGGACATGATAGAATTTAAATATGTCTGGGCATAATATTAAGAAGTAAGAATGTCATCAGTGTTGAAACATATTATTTGATTACAATTCCATCAAAAGCGAGGATGATTATACATAAACAAATGTAGTTGTGTTACCTACGAATTCACAAACTATTCAGCACTTAGCTGTAACAAACACCACGAAGCCAAATTCATCGAAGCCACTTAAAAAAAAATACGGAATTTCGTGCGACGCATAACACGACAAAAACAATTTCAACATTACAAATTACTATTTTTATAAAGTGGGGCTTTATGTAAATTTACGTAAATATAAACAGTTCTATACTTATAGCTTCGGAATTTAGACTTTAAAATATTTTCATAATCTGAATATACGCCAAAAATCTGTTTTCAACAATGAATATTAGAATGAGCTTCATAAATTAAACAATATTCTATTTAGAGTCTACCTCGACAACTTTAAACGCAATAAAATATCTCGTATTGTTAAAAGTTTTCTGCAGGATCCAAGTGAGTACAGAACTAATATGATTTTGCGACAAGACGGAATATGAAATACTATTTTATTTAATCTTATGGAAATTTCATTTTCATACATAATGGAAAATGGAAGTCTGTTCACATTTTTAAACACAAATTTAGCTGTCTCCTATTGATACGTGTTCACGAGGATAGGCACTGCCTTATCGATATGATTTTGGAACTATACACTAATCTTGAAATCATCATGTCCTTTGCTATTTCATGTAATGTTAGAACAACATTACATGAAATTAATGTTCTTAGGACCGGACGGGAGGCGTTTAGTGTGTCTGTTACAACCACAATAAGAAAATACAGTCTGTGAGGAGTGTCGAATGTGTGATGAATTTCGTTGCTGTGATGTTTAATCCGAGTACATTACGTTTTTAGGGTTCCGTAGCCAAATGGAAAAAAACAGAACCCTTATAGATTCATCATGTCTGTCTGTCTGTCTGTCCGTCCGTATGTCACAGCCACTTTTTTCCGAAACTATAAGAAATATACTGTTAAAAAATTGGTAAGTAGAAGTTTTCTGTAAACCGCATTCTCACACAAAAATTTTGGGGGTTCCCCATATATTATTTTCATCAAACAACAAACAAAAACAAATGGACAGGTCTTCAAAAATGATTTTGAGGTTTCTAGTCTCATTTTTTTCGAAACTGAATAGTTTGCGAGACACAGACACTTCCAAAGTGGTAAAATGTGTGCCCCCCCCCCCTGTAACTGCTAAAATAAAAGAATGATAAAACTAAAAATAAATATATGATGTACATTACCATGCAAACTTCCAGCGAAAATTGGATTGAAAGAGATCTAGTTAGTAGTTTTTTAATACGTCATAAATCGTAAACCGCAAACAAACTACAAGAACATTTAAATGATGTTACTTGCTGCTACGGAACTCTTCATGGGCGAATCCAACTCGCACTTGGCCCATTTTTAACGTACATATGAATTGGAGAACAGGCACATATTTTAACAGCCGCTACTCCATTAGTGACGCAGAACCCCAACCAATACAGTGGGGCGAATCTGCAGTGACAGGGGCATTCACCCCGCGTGCAACCAACCCCTCGTTTTTGTTATAAAATCAATATATTTGGAGTAGGGTTTCCTAACTTCAACAAGATATCCAAACGTACAGTTTCGGCTTCAATCCGCGAGCTTAGTTTCAAATATTGACCGTAGGTTTTAGAAGTAACTTAGAAACTACAACTATTTATAGTCTAGTATTGATTGTTATAATATTATTTTTAAATAGGAATGAAGTACATTCAAGTAATTATTGTGTATGCACGTGGCTAACCGAGTTTTTATCCCTATTTACTATATAAACATGACAGTAACAAAACGTTACAATACATAACCTTTAATGAATAGAACATTAATAGAAAAGACGGGCTTAATTAATGGAACTGAACGATGAATCCGGTCTGGTCTAGTCAGTATCTAATGCTTAAGCTTGCTCGTACTAATTCATGACGAAATAAACAAATCTGTACTACAAAACAACACTACTAATAGGATAAGTGATATGGCGGTAAGTAACAAGAATATTTAGCGTGTAAGTTATTTGAAGACATGGATATTAGAAACAATCATTAAACTTGTCATCATTCGTGATGGATAGATTGTGTTATGTGTCAGATGTCCGAAATATTTTAATATGTTTATCCATAATATTGTTCACGGTGGTGAATTCCACTATTAGGGCCATACCTTGACACCATAATTCCAGGAGATAAAGGCTAATCTATACAAAGGAATAAAACTTTGATGTCAAATATCAATAATATCAAATGAACAGTGCTTTACAAAATACGAAAGAATATTTGTTTTTTTTTTGTTTTTTTTTTATTTATTTTTTAAAAGACAACTTCCGCATTAGAAATATACATGAGACGGACACAAAGAAAACCCAGACTCAGAACAACAAATTGTGAATCACACAAATTGTTATCCTACGTGGGATTTGAACCCACGACACTTGGCGCAGTAGGAAGCGGTGTGGCGACCGCTTAAGCCACTAGGCCAACCGTGTAGTACTTACATCAAAAAATAAATTTTTAAAATGTTTGTATGTCTATCCGTCTGTTTGTTCCAGCTCAGGCACTTTGTCCTGGATGTTGTCGAGACTTTAGCTGACAGGCTGGCTGACATTGAGAGTAACTTAGACTAGTTTTTAGACTGGCTTCGTTCGTTATTCACGATTTACAACAATCACCGCGGGACTCAGCTATTATAAAATAAAGTAAGGCTAAAGTAAAGGGCCCGGTAAACGATCAAATTTGTTTGCCAAATTTGTTGGTCAAACATCACGTTTACGTCAAAAGAGCTCTGTAAACGATCAAATTTGTTTGACAAACGCGTCAAACACAACAGCACACGATCAAATAATTTGACAAACACGTAAATTTGTCAAATAAATTTGATCGTTTACCGGGCTCATAACAAAACTCCGAAACATTGCAAAAGTCACATTCGACTTATTGAACTGTCTACGTCTCACCTCTACGTGACTATTTGAATTCCAGCAGAAGTCATTCACCTTTGTCTTCAAAGCTTATGTGAATATTAGAATATTTAGAACTTAAATCGGATGTAGATAAGCTACATTTACAATACATATTCAGTTTAATCATAAATGAAAAAAATATGCAAAATGATTGGGCCTCCGGTTTCACACTCACCAACGAAATACGAAAGCTCTACCTATCCTAATAATTTGTCAATAGCAATAACAAATACGTAAATGGTAAATTATTACTATCAATAATATTAGCAATAGTAGCAAATTAGCAGTAGTTCTTTTGCATTTAAGAATATTGTCTGGACTTTAAAAGAGACTGTGATCCCTGAGTTTGTTTCATCCTTCCTTCTAAGGGCTAGTCCAGTTAGGAAAGGCCGAACTCATTTGCTCAAAAAAAAAGTTTAACTTGCAAAAGTGTTCATGTAACCTAATTGCAGAATAAATGATTTCATTTCATTTCATTTCAATACCAACAATACCAATACCAACAATACCAGATTCTATTCCATTCAAATGTAAAACGTTTGCTTAAAATTGTAAAAGTTCATAACTAGGCACTTCTATTAAAGTTGTCTAGAAGGTTCGTAAACTTATAATAATTTAAACATAGCAGACCCATGCTGATTACAGAACGAATGGGCCCGCTCGACATCGCGGTAGTATCCTATCACAGAAGTTCAACCTAAAATGGCGGAATTTGTGCCATCTTGTTTTGTTGGTGAGTGCGAGAGCGAAAGTTGATAATGCAATGGTGTAAAAACATCTCAATAAACATATTTTGTTTAAATATTTCGGATATCTTTCACACAACGTCGTCTAGTCCCAAACTACGCAGAGCTTGTATTATGGGTACTAGACAACTGATCTGAATACATAAACATACTTTTCTTTTGTAAATACATAGATATTATACATAGAAAAACATCCAAACTCCGAAACAAATACTTGCAAATCACTTAAATATTTGGTCCAACCTGGGAGTTGAACCCGAGACTTATTGATCAGCAGCCGCATACGCTGACCACTATACCAATAAGGCAGTCAAAATAGGCAGTATAGTGAGTTTTCCTTGGTAGGCTCATATTATTATAAAAGATTCTGTTGTACATAAGTATATAACAGGGTATTCTCTCGTTCCGTAACATGATTGCTGCCATGATACGGAGCGAGAGTGCGTGGAACTCCGCTGTCTCCTTCTGTGAGCAAGTCATGCTTGCGAAGGACATGGCGGAGCGGGACCGGGAGAGGCTTAGAACTCTTCCGGTCCACCAGGCCCGAGAAAGGACCAGGTATCGCAGATGACTCAAACGATCTCCGTCCTCCATAAGCGCAAGCCTGGGGTTGACAGGTGAGGCCACCTGTAACCCTAGCAGAAGCAGGCCAGGGTGGCGGCGCGAGTGCCACTAAGCACCCGCTCCTCCTTTTAGTCAGTTTTGAACTTGGGTTTCAGCACAGGAGAGGGTCACCTGCAAGGCGTAGATGGCCCGAGGTACGTCGGGGTTCCAGGGAATCCCTTCCGAGGGTACACCTGGCTCCTCGGCCTAAAGTACCCGAGGCGGCGTGAGGTTTTAATCGGTTCGAGTCCGACATAACCATCAACTGGTGGTATACGGGGGGATTTCCGCACGAAAAAAAAAGGGTATTATATATCACAGACTTGGTAATAATTTACGGTCTTAATCACGTGTATACATCTGCTACATCATCCTGAAAGATTTCGTCACGGTTTCTAGAATGGTTTACGCGTGTCTAAATTTAGTCAGACTTAAATATATACACGTGAATCAATATGAATATCAGTCACTAAAAAACGTGTGACTATGGATCATGAATAACGTTATTTGTGACCTAGTTTGAAAAATCGGCCAAGTGCGTGTCAGGACACGCACAGGAAAGGGTTCCTCAGTCACCCATTATGGTACGTGGATTACAAATCGTATCCAATGGATAATTGTTATGTTTACGTATTAATGCGTTGATTTTGTATGACTTTTCCAAGTAAGCGCATTGTAAAAGTTAAGCCTCTATAACTCCTGAACTGACAAAGTCATCTAATTCGTTATAGTTTTCATTTAAAGTTCATTATATGGACCACTATCACAAATTTTTCGGCGGGCGGGACGGCCTGTTTTTACAAAAAAGTGGCCTTTAAAGTGGAATTTCTCGCAAACGGATACCTAAATCAAAAAATCGTCTTAACAACCCCTTAATGTTTTTAAAAGACCTATATAATGATACCCTACATGATGGGGTAGCCGTGAGAAAAAAAAACATCCCCACTTTACGTGTAGGGGAGGTACCCTAAATAAAAATATATTTCATAATTTTATTGTAGCACTTTGTCGACGTAATTACAATACATATTCATGCAAAGTTTCATCTTTCTAGCACTTACTGTTTGGACGATAAGTCGAGGACGGACGGACGGACGGAAGGACAGACGGACATGACATATCTATAAGGGTTCGAAGTCATAAACTTCGGAACCCTAAAAAGTTGTAGATCTTTTAATTACCTACAACTTTGCCATTTAACTTTTTTCCTTGTAGTTTTGCCGGAAATCGAGAAAAACCGTTTTTTACCCTTTGTTGTATATATTTAGCCATCCAATCTGACTCCACCCTGCCTGATGGAAAGCATGAGCAGAATCCAAGAGTCGGGGTTACCACACTTGCTGCGAATGCGGACAATAATGTATGGCGGCCCACACTATGGCGACTTAGTGAGATGCTTTTTTCACGCCCCGGTTAAAGGACCCGAAAACCTCACCCCCCTACCCCTTCCCGACCTCAGATCGCCCGTAAATTATTTTTCCTTTCATTTTTATAATATTCTCCTCCTTTTCCAATAGGTTTCATCCTACTATAATTTTATTTGTTTTCAAAAATTATCTACTCTGGTCTACTGGTCTATATGTTATTTACAAACTATCATTATGGTTGCCATGCAAGTGTGTTATTCCTAGCAACCTGTGAAGTTTTGACAGGAGGTAAACAGTGATACATTTTGACATCTTCGATTTATGTATTTTTATAATCACCTAGCTTTGGTCTTTGTATCTCGATTATTGCAGTAAAAAGTAAGGCTACTTGTCCTTTGCCAAGTTCAGTTCTATCATCATACCGAATTTCATCAAAATCGGTACAGTGGTTTAGGCGTGAAAGCGTAACAGACAGAGGTACTTTCGCATTTATAATATTAAGTAGGGATTAATAAAAAAACTACTCACTAGATCTCGTTCAAACCAATTTTCGTTGGTAGTTTGCATGTTAATGTACAACATATATTTTTTTTAGTTTTATCACTCTCTTATTTTAGAAGTTAGAGGGGGGGGGGACACACATTTTACCACTTTGGAAGTGTCTGTGTCTCGCAAACTATTCAGTTTAGAAAAAAATGAGACTAGAAACCTCAAAAGCATTTTTGAAGACCTATCCATAGATACCCCACACGTATAGGTTTGATGAAAAAAAAATTTTTGAGTTTCAGTTCCAAGTATGGAGACCCCCAAAATGTATTGTTTTTTTTCTTTTTTTATGTAAAAATCTTAATGCGGTTCACAGAATACATCGACTGACCAAATTTCAACAGTATAGCTCTTTTAGTTTCGGAAATAATTGGCTGTGACATACGGACAGACAGACAGACAGACTTGACGAATCTATAAGGGTTCCGTTTTTTGCCATTTGGCTACGGAACCCTAAAAAGGTAAAACGTCTACCGAAGTTATAAGTTATGCCTTTCGAAATAGATGAACTTTGACATGACTCCACTGTGCAAAAGTATTATCATTTCAAATACAAAACTGATATGTTCATTGACACGTTTAGCTGCTACTTTAGATGTAATAAATGGGATAGATGATTAAATGTCTTAAAGTCAAAGGTGAAAAAAATCTACAAGTCACAGACATGAAAAGGGAATCTTTTGCTTTTTAGGGTTTTGTAATTTGGAACCCCTACAGTTTCTACAGTTAGTTGAGCCGTCAGTCCGTCCATAGTTTAGTTTTCACCACCACCATTTTTTAGTATACCATCAATTGTGTTAGAGTACCAACCACCGACCAACTAAGTGTATTTGAAAGAGTAGTATTGATGTCATAAATATGAAAGAAATACCGATTAAAACTCGTAAACTCGCGTTTTCCTAAACATCAGAATAATTTTCGGATTGGTTTTCGATCTCAGAGTTATTAAATGTAATCGAAATCATTAGAGAAATCAATATATTTATGTATATCAATAAATATATATACAAGAATTTCTCGTTTAAAATATTAGATATTTTAAAGTAAAGAAATCGTCGTCACAAAAAATCTGTTTAAATTAATCAGTCAAACTTCAATATTGAAACCCATGCTTGAAGCGTCCGTCGTCCATCAATAAAAAAATATATACGAAGACTGAATTAAGTAACAGATTTCATTTTAGTGTTAAACTTCTCTTGTTTCTTATCTTACGCTTAAAGTTTGCTGTATATGCCTTGAGGATACCAGCAGGCTCAAAAGATGTTGACCTGTCGAAATTTATTTCGAAAACCGAGTAAATCATATCTATAAACCAGAAAAGTCACTTCTCTCTAGAATACGTGATCTAGACCTACGTCTAGAATACATAAAATCAGTCATTTATCAAAACAGTATTTTATTCTGACATATTTTTATGGAATAAACAAAAGTACCCCATTTCAATACTGGTCCCGTCACAGTTTTCCAACAGCTTTCAGGTTTTTTTCTATATGATTTATGTGTCACAGAAAATTTATGTTTGTTTGCTCTTTAATATAACTGTTTTTGTTATTGAAAATTAATATTTTTGTTACTATCATTATGGTGATGGTGTTCTCCCAGACGTATCCGTCGACGGCAACACTTTGTCAATTTTCATTTTACATTCCTAAGCTATTGTGCTCGTACGTGGGTCGCAAAACTGAATTTGGTTTTATACTTGGGGACACAGAATTGTGGGAGGGCTTTTGACGAGTTTTTCGAAGCAGGCGTTTGGCGTCTAGGTTTATCAGACTATTCGTTCGTTTGTTCGTAATTTTCAATTCCCAGATGCACAGTAACTTAGATATGAGCAGGGATTATCAATCAATAGTGGCTGAACATAATTAATCAAGTTTATTTATATCAAATACTAACGTAGCTAATTTTCTTAATAATTAATTACTTACCCAATTATTTTTGCAGTATAATGTTATAACAAATATGACAGAAGTTAAATAAAGACTGGGTAGTTTACTAAATTCTCTTTGAAACTTAATGAGCAAAATGAGCAAATGAAAAAATACGTTGTTGCCATAAAATTCACGTAGTTTTTTCAATTTAATTACAAAATGAAACAAGTTTATAGAGTTGAAGAACACACCACGTTTTTCAATTCGATCTAATCAGTCATGGGATCATATATAATCATTTCTATATTTTGATTAGTCACCTCTTAAATACCTACTATAATATATTTTATACAGAAAAAAAACAGAACTAAGTCAAAACAAAAACAAAGATCAACTAACTTTTATGTCATTTTTAAATGACGTCATAAGTAAATTGGGTAAAAATAAAAATGTTTTACGCTCAATTTCCATCGCATAATGTTCAGCTATAATAGGCATTTTAATGTTGAAGCTGCTGCCTAAAAGATATTGCTTTAAATTTTTTAAGAAAAAATAGCAAATGACAAAACTTAAAAGCAATGTTTGTGTTTATAAATATCATGTAAACCAATTTTTTGAAATCAAATCAAGCAGCCAAGTACGAATCTAACTTGCATAGGTAAGGTTCCGTTTTAACTATATATTTTATGCGTTTATTTACTACTGTCTATTCTTGAGACACTGGAACTTTGACGCTCAATAAAACGATGATTAATATCCAAAAGAATTGATTTTAATTCGTCTTATTCCAATGATGTTCACAATTCGTGTATGTTTGTATGAAAATTAGAATGACAAGTCTTTTGTGTACAATAGAAGGTAGTAAATTTTACTTTACTTGAAAAATAATTTATTTCTAAGTACTGTCATACTTTGAAGCGTCTACATAAATGACTTGATAAAAGGTTATGATGACTTTCAGGCGTTACAACTACTACTTTCCTAACCTCAAAGTAAGATTTTTTCCCCAAAAATTTATAATGGACCAGTTTGGGAATATACCCTTTCTACTAAAAAGATAAACTTTCTACCAAAAAAGTAAAAAGTTACGCGTGGTCATACATAAAAAAAATATACGCGTCGAAGTGAGAACCTCCTTCGTTACGTTTAGTCGGCTAAAAATAGATCTTACAAACTCTCCAGTATCTTAAAAAAATGTAGCAGTAATTTTTGTGCTGTGTTAATGTAAGAAATCTAATTTATTATAATTAAAATATCAAATGAACGGATAAAAAATGTTGCACATATTAATGAGAACAGGTGTAGAATGCCTATCGTACCGGACGTCTCACGCTCCGCTTTCCACTGTAAGGGCCACAGCACACTAGCTACTTTTAGCATCGGCGATCGACGATTTTGCGACTGCATCGATGCTGCATCGCGTTTTAGCGACTTCCTGCGTTCGATCGCGGTATCGGAAACGCGCGTTTTAGCGACTGCTCAGATGCCAAATTGATGCTACCGGCATCCGAATGTGTGCGGAGAGTAGCGTTCAGTTGCTGTGTCGCGCTTCTAAAAAGCGACTCAATCTCCGCTTTTGGCGTTTTTAAGTGTGCGGTGTAGAGCGTTCGGTCGCCGTATTTAGCTTCTAAAAAGCGACTAGTTGCCGATCGCCGATGCTAAAAGTGGCTAGTGTGCTGTGGCCCTAACTCGACTTTCTGTGACTACTTACCAAATATTATAAATATACAGGTTGAGATTATTCGTTTTAATTATTCTGCGGATGTACAAAATACCACTTTAGAAGCTATACAATGCTTCCGTGTCGTTAAAATACGTCGTATGTAAATAATGTCAAATATAACGACTTCCATTATTTTTCCTATTCCTATCAGAATATAAGTTAAATTTATATATTCTAGTTTATAAGACTTTTCAAAAAAAAAATACACATTATGCACATTAAAATTTGATTAAAAAGTACTGGGTTAAAAGTAAGAAAATAGTTCATAGTATGACAAGCTGTCTTGGTTAGATTATGTCGTAATGTCTTAAGTCGATGGCCTTTAGCCAATGCAGACTTATAACTCTAAGTGATTTAATTAAGAATGAGGATTCGCAGATAAATCAAGGTCATTGACATTACCGGAAGATTTTACAAACGTAAGTGGCAGTGTCCGTGTGGTGACGGACCAAGAATACAGTGTCACCACTCCTATTCATCCCGCGGGTGTCGTAAAAGGCGACTAAGGGATAAACTACGCTAGACAACATCGATGCAAAGAGAAGGAAAACTTGAAACCAACCCTATACCAACCCGTCTGGCCAGCGTAGTATAGTAGGTCAAAACCTCCTTTCTAAGGAGAGGCCTATGTCCAGCAACGGACTGTTAAAGGCTGTTGATGATGATTGACACACACCAACACACACACACACACACACACACACACACACACACACACACGCGCGCACACACTCATAAACATAAAAAAGAGAAAAATATATTGCTGAACTATCTTTAGAATTACTGTACTAGCTTTTAGTCATAGTTTTATATTTAAAATGTAAAGCCAAGGAGGACACTATCTCTCGAGATACAGGTATCCACCTAGTTCGAGAGATTGGGTCTCAAATTATTGTGTACAATTATACTGAATAAAGTTATTATTATTATTATTATTGATGAAGTGGCAGCGACCAGGACACGTTACTCAAAGGAAAGTTAGTCAATGGAGCTAAGAAGTTTTCGACGGATGACCATATACCGTAAGACGGAGCGTTGACAAGTAGGCCCCTATACAGTAAGACAAAGAGCCCTCCTAGCTAAGTTGGAAACATTTTTAATTTTCTATTCCATTCTCTATTCGATATCTCTGACATTAGCCAATGAAACAGGAGAATAGAGAAATAAAATAGAGAATGGAATAGAACACGAAAAACATTTGTAACTTGCCTATGGGGGCTGGGCACAAAAATCCATTAGACGCTGTCAACATTGCAAACGTACATGAAAAGGGGATATTAATATACATTTTCACACCCTTTAAAATAGTAGAAATAATATATAGATGTCCGTGTGGTGACGGATTTAGAATACAAAGTGTCACCACCCCTATTCATTCCATGGGTGTCGTAAGAGGCGACTAAATAAACAAATTAAGCAGCTAACATCACTGCCAAGAGAAGGAAAACTTGAAACAAACCCTTCACCAACCCGTCTGGTCAGCGTGGTATAGTAGGCCAAAACCTACTTTCAAAAGAGAGGCCTATGTCCAGCAGTGGACTGTTAAAGGCTGCTGATGACTGATGAATATATAGCAATAGAAAACACGCTCAAATTATGAGTTGAAATTGTAGCAATTAATCACATGATCTGTAGCAGATAGAACATAAAAATACGTGTTACTTTAATTATGCATGTTTTATGTAAATTTGCATATATTTCTCATACTGAAATATATTTAACCATGATATTCTATTACTTCCAGCTTTCAACTGGGCACTTTAATTAAACGACACGGCATTAGAGTTGAAAAGATTGAGAGTGCGTTAAATAGACTGCAAAAGGAATCGAATAAAATGATTTCTTTTTCGTTCCATAGACGTCTAACTATAATAGTAGTCGTTAGTTCGAATAATTATTGGCCTGACATAGTACTTAGTATAAATACTAACTTACTTAAACTAAACTTACTTTCGCTTTTATTTGACTGCCTTTTATTCGTCTAGTGGTTAGCGTATGCGGCTGCTGATCAAGAGGTCTCGGGTTCGATTCCCGGGTCGGACCAAATTTATTTGTGTGATCCATAAATATTTGTTTTGGAATCTTGGTGTTTTCTATATTTAATATGTATGTATTTACAAAAATAAAAAAGTATGTTTATGTATTTATATCAGTTGTTTAGTACCCATAATACAAGCTCTGTTTAATTTGGGTCTAGATGATGTTGTGTGTAAGATGTCCGAAATATTTATTTATACTTGGGTTTATAGACTCTTTATTTCTCATAAGAACAACAGTTCACTTACATGAGGTACAATTTATAATAAAATAATAATTGTCATCTTGTGACGAAACATACTAATTACAATAGGTTCAACGGCTATAAATATACTTACCTTATTTACTTACTTAATTATACTTACCTAAGCTAAACTTAAACTAAAATACTTAAATTCCATTTTTTGAAAAAGCTTACATTTGACCGTTTATAAAAATGAGAGAAAACGATGACGTGTAAACGATCATCGTAATAATAAATGACCCAAATAATAAGCAAAGACCAAGTATTTAGAACATGGTAGGGTGATTATACATGCTAACGAGCTTCCGCACGCTAACCGAGCTACTAAAAAGGTTTACTTGAGTTACTATTAGTATGACCCACCTATTAATGTGTGTCCAATCATAAATAGGAAATGGAACTTTAAAAAATTCTAACTTTTGCCCGTTGCTTCGCCTGTTTGTTGGTAATAAATCCCTACTAATATTATAAAGGCGAAAGTAACCCTGTCTGTCTTTCTGTCTGTTACGTTTTCACGCCTATATTTCGGACATCTGACACAACATCATCTAGTCCCAAACTAAGCAGAGCTTGTATTATAGGTACTGAACAACTGATATAAATACATAAACATACTTTTTTTGTAAATACATACATATTATACATAGAAAATACCCAGACTCCAAAAAAAAATATTTGTGGATCACACAAATATTTAGTCCGACCTGGGAATCGAACCCGAGACCTCTTGGTCAGCAGCCGCATACGCTAACCACTAGACCAAGAAGGCAGTCAACGAAATCGCGATCAAGAGTAGCATACCCGTCCTTCCTCACGAATCAAAGTAGTGAAATCGGTGAAGCGATTTAATCGTGAAAGCATAACAAACAAACTGACAGACACAGTTACTTTCGAACTTATAATATAAGTATGGACTATGAATATTATCAAACATGTCTTTAAAGATCATAACAATACTTCGTAACAGTTTTTGTGCTTAAATTACTCAAAAGAAAAACGACAAATCATAGAAGGACATCTATTTTAAAAATGAAGTCCTTCTACTCGTGTTTTCAAGAAAAGCCACCATGAGGTTATATAACAAATGAAGTACACCTCTACTTGCCATAAAAGAGAAAGGAACGTACTATTTAGTTGTAAAATTAAACGCGGTCAGCCTGCAAGCATGTGTTTCACACAACACATTTTAAATGCGGTCATTAATCAACACTGCAGACAATAAGTACTTAAACTTAATCTACTCAAGCACATCAGTGGAGAGCGTACGTTAGTAGTTGAGGGTTAATGTTATCATTAAATCGTTTATGTACCTACCTATTCTTTATGACAAAATTTAGATAAAAGCTGAACATTAAAATAAATGTATAGTCTTACAAAGAATTTATTTTGGTCTTTTCATTGAAGGTAATATAATACCTGTAGGTATTTTTTGATATATTATCTCACCATACTATGAAGGTCACAAAATCAAAACATTTTTTTACTGAGATAGAAAACTTTTTTCATCATCATGATTTTAAAAAACACACATTATTAATCACAATAGCATTTGCTGCCGTTTTAAAGGGAAGTATGTTAACACCCTATTCTTCTAAAATAAAGTGAGAGAGTGATATTTTACATAGATTTTTTTGATTTTTACAGCTTTTTAGAGTTCCGAAGTTTATGACTTGGAACCCTTATAGATTCGTCATGTCCGTTAAAATCAAAAGTATTAAAAATATTTTTATTTGGGGTAGGTAACCCTACACGTAAAGTGGGAATGTTTTTTTTTCACGCTGTTACCCCATCGTCTGGGGTATCATTAGATAACGCATAATATAAAACGATAACGTATTAAAATGTAAACAATTATCAATTTCATACGATTTTAAATCCCCATCATTATGGGTAACTAAGGAACCCTTTCCTGTGCGTGGCCTGACACGCACTTGTCCGATTTTATATGGTGTGATTAAAAGCTTTTATTTAACAACCTGGTCTAGTACTTAATCAGCAACATTTTAAAACTGAAAATTCACAAATAACTACTTATTAAACATTGAATAAAAGTGGTCACACCGCTCTATTCAGCTTTGGTAACCTGACCGCTGAGATAGTCGCTATTGCACATCTAGTTTCTCCTCCACTATGTTAGTAAACGAACCTTACTACACTTTAGTCTACACATGCCCTCTCTGCTTTGCCAAGTGGAATTAACCTGCCCGGAATATCGCTCAACTTCACAAATAATTTCGTTTCCTCTCCTTTTCAGTGTGAAATGAACCTTATTGAAAATGAAATACCTCCTCAAAAACATTGAAATCTGTATGTCTGGCAGTTTAATATAAGTATTTCATCTTTGATATTCTTCCTTACCTTTTCTACAATAATCCTTCAATATAATCTGGGTAGTTGAATAAATCTTATAAAATAATCATGCCGATTATAGAACAAAAGAATATAATCAGCGAATTGTTTTTTTTATCCTTTTGTTCGTTTTGTAGAAACCGTTCAAGAGGGACTAAGTGCTCCTACAACGTAATCTTATTCTAAAAAATTCATTTGTCAAAAAGCTACATGTATGTTTATGAGATTTTTCAGCACTGTTACTTTAATAATTTAATGTATGTTTATTTCTCAATGTGGAAAAAAAATATTACAACACGAAGATAAATAGATAGAAGTCGTATTGTCAAAACAAAAGTGGCCCAGTTAAGATAGCTAAGTCTAAGACACAGTGCTAATTGATGTTAAGGCGGCGGTCAAGCTGGCCACGGACAAACGGGATAAGGAAATCCCGGTATTAGCCTTAAGGTGGCTAAGCTCCACTCCGGTCTTAGCGGTAAATACAACAAAACCGAAAGGTCGGGCCAATGTGTTTGTAGTGAGTAGTTACACTTTGGGAGAGTAGCCATTATTTTTTCAGCGCCATTGACTTTGAGTGTAAATGAACGCGAGAGAAATAGCCACGTAAATGTAATTATGTTTTCATTTAGGGAGACTACATTTCGATAGGCTCAATTAGTGTGAATGCACTTAATTACCTGTTATGGACTGTGTACGCGTATTTGTGTTGCTGCAATACTGCCTATTTGAAGACTTGTTTGGAGATAATCAGCCGATAACTCTCCTTAGAAAAGAGGTTTTGTGCTACAATACCACCGTGACCAGACGCTTTAGTATAGGCTTCTTTTCAAGATTCTACTTATCTTTACAATGATGTTGTCTTGAGAAATTTATAGACTAAATATATTGTTCATTTCTAGATACCAGTACTTCTCCTACTTACGAAGCTATTTTAAAATTGTAATATTCGAAAAGGCTTCAGCAAGTAATTGATTTACTCAGAACCTTAACAAACTAAGTCTTTCAGGCTTTGCCATTAAATTATAATAATAGTTTTCGTGGTATGCATATTGGTTTTGGAAATAAATAAATTAAAATACTATTTAGATAACGAAACTATGTATTGTGAATAGGTGTCTTGTTTGGTTTCGTGGTGACAACTAAATTAACTTACGATAAACGACGTTACGATAACGAGATGATACGTTTTTGACATTTATTTTTTTACCTGACTACCAAAGTTAAATACTTAAATGATGCAGAATGATTACCTCAACTGTCTCACATTCACCAACGAAAGCAGTATCAACATTGAAGGTAATAGAGACATTCTGATTTCAGCACGAATGGGCCGGCTCGATCGGGGTAGTACTACCCTCGCATAGACTGACCTAAAATGACATCAGTCGTGATGTCGTGTTTCATGCAGATGCAGAAACGTCTCACTAAGCCGCAGTAGTGTGGTTGACCGTATTACATTGACTGCATGCAAAATGAAGATGTTGTCCACTACTTTTGAATTCAACTCATACTTTCCATGTGTTAGAGTAGTCATTCTGGCAAGCTTAAATAAATAAAAACTTTCCCGTAAAGTTTTTATCCTGTACAAAAAAAAAACCATTTTAAAACACGAGTCTTTGATTAACATTTTCTTCAGAATTAGTTACTTTCTCTCTCAAACAAATATTGCTAATATTTTGTTCATCATCATCATCATTGACAGTCCACTGCTGGACATAGGCCTCTCCTTTGAAAGGAGGCTTTGGCCTACTATACCACGCTGGCCAGACGGGTTGGTAAAGGGTTTGTTTCAAGTTTTCCTTCTCTTGGCAGTGATGTTAGCTGCTTATTTTGTTCCTGTAGTCGCCTCTTACGACACCTTTTCTTATTCTTTTACGACACGTTCGAAATAATTAAAACAAATTCTGACAGTATCATACAATCCTACTAATATTATAAACGCGAAAGTTTGTATGTATGTATGTATGTTTGTTGCTCTTTCACGCAAAAACTACTGAACGGATTTGGATGAAACTTTACAATAACATAGCTTGTATATCAGAATAACACATAGCCTACTTTTAGCAATAATCAAGCTACACGTGCGAAAGCTAGGTGATTATAAACATACATAAATCGTAGATGTCAAAATGTATCACTATTTATCTCCTGTCAAAACTTCACAGGTTGCTATGCATAACAAACTTCCATAGCAACCATAATGATAGTTTGTAAATAGCTACTATAAATAAATGATAAATGATAAATGATATTTATTTCTGTAAGTAAATCTTTTCAGACATTTTTACAAGTCGGACTTATAGCTAGAAGGCGCCGGCATTTCCTACGACTCACTCTGGGAAGAAACGCCGAAACAAACCACAGAGGTGTCTTTTTTTCTTTTTTTTTTTTAAGTCCGTGTACAATATTAAAGAGAACTATGTGAGTGCAGTATAGGGTCTGGGTTGGCCTTTTGAAGAAAGAACCATAGTTTTGAGTCGACCTGTCCATACAGACGGCACACGGCCCCAGCCATCGTGTAGCCTAACCGATGTAGTCAGGATCCACAACCCGGAACACGACACTGCCGCCAGCAGGACACTTGAGTAGGCCGTGGAAACACTCAAAACCACCAGAAAATTACTAAAATATAAACTAACATTACAAGCCTACACTATACTCACATTTACAAACTTACACAAAAAACAAAAACAAAAAATAAATAAAAAATACTATACAATTAAATTTCAACGAAAAACTAAACAAATTAGAATAAATGAAATACAAATTAGAACAAAATTTAAATGTTCATCACTTGTGGGAGCGAGCAGCATCACTCCCAAGCAAATTGATCATTTAAAAAATCAGTAACTGTGTAGTAAGCTTTATCACACAGTTTCTGTTTAACCAAGGACTTAAATTTGTTAATACTTAATTCATGAAATTTGCTTGGAATCTTATTGTAGAATCTCACACCCTGACATCGAAAAGACTTGCTTACTTTTTGTAGTCTAGTCGTTGGCAACACGAGTTTATCTTTATTTCTAGTGTTTATATTATGAATGTCGCTAAACTTTGTGAATGAATTTATATTTTTCTTAACATACACTAGATTTTCATATACATATTGAGATGCGACTGTCATAATACCAATTTCTTTAAACTTATCCCTCAGTGACTGCCTATAACTGAGATTATAAATTGCGCGAATAGCTCTCTTTTGCAACACAAAGATACTTTGAATGTCAGCAGCATTTCCCCACAACAAAATACCGTATGACATTACACTATGAAAATAGCTAAAATACACCAGTCTTGCGGTGTCTACATCAGTTAATTGGCGAATTTTATAAACCGCGTATGCTGCAGAACTGAGTCTATTCGACAAGCCATCAATGTGTGGGCCCCACTGCAATTTAGAATCTAGAGTTATACCCAAAAACTTAGTGGTGTCCACAAGATCCAACTCCTTTCCATTTATCAGAACATTAGTTTTTACCTGCTTAACATTAGGTGTAAAAAATCGAATACATTTAGTTTTTTTCTCGTTTAAGAGCAAGTTATTAACGTTGAACCAGTTAAATAAAATTATATACTTTAAAATATGTAGGCAACTTTTTACCCCGAAAATACGCGGGTAACACCACGGGGCGCAGTTAGTGTGTTATGAATAATGAAGAAATAAATACTCGTTTGTGGACTGCAGTTGATAGAAGAGGTATCACTATTTCCCAGATTAGTTTCACTGCTAACACTATGTACCTCGGTGTTGGGGGGCAGGGGGTACACCAGAAGCCGCTGATGCGTTCCTGCTGTTCCTTCCGACTTTCAATACTTTAAGTTATCAAGGTAGGCCACCGCGGGGTTTAGTTTGTAGACCGGTAGACCGGGAGTCCCACACACACTCCTTCATTTTTCCTAAAAGGGTACCTACGGTGCGAAAACCATTCCCCGTGTAAAAAATAAAATAAAAAGGTCAGTACATTTATCGATTTATATTAAATCAACTCAAAACTGTTAATACATGCTTTAAATTAGCTTCACCTATATGTTTGAAACTGACTCTTTTGGGTTCGATTTTGACCCACTTTAAACGGCCAGGTTTAGATTTATCGAGGACCGGAGACAATATACTAATTTGAAAAAAAAACTAAAAAAAAATGTTTAACCAAATTGGTCTAGAAAAAAAACACGCTTTTAAACAAACAATTAGAAAATAATTTGTAATGTAACAAAGCGTGGGGCGACATTATTGAAATATTTTCAGAAAGCTTTGTTACATTAAAATTATTTTCCACTTTTTAGTTTAAAAGCGTATTTGCTTAATTTATTAAAACTATTATTTTTCTATGTAGTTATTTTGAGTAGTGTCTTTCTAGTATCCGTAACTACACAGAGACACCGCACATAGCATTCACCCAGATAGTCTAAGTTATGTACGGCAGACTAGTAAGTATTACTATCTAGCTTGCGCTATTGAGCTCTGTCTGCTGCTCATCTACTGATTGAGTCCCGCTAAGGTTTTTTTGATTCGACAGAATTGAGAGAGTGTGTGTGTGAAGTCACTAAAATTGGAGTGTCTTTTTGTAATAATAAAATAACCGCTTCTTACTAAATGTGTAAGTATGAATACACAGTACATATACAGAAATATATTTTTTTTAATTTTTTATTTGCTGGTCTTTTGGTCTGTCTGTTTGTTCCGGCTAATATTTGGAACGGCTCTACCGATTTTCCGAGTAACAAGGAGTAATTAAGGCTACTTTTTTATACTAGCTTCGCCCCGCGGCGTCAACCGAGGGGCGAAGCTAGTATAAGCTCGAAGCGAAAAAAGAGTATGTTTATCTTCAACTATTACTTTTTAATTATAGTTCGATAAGAAAATATGGACAATGAAATATAGTTGAGTAGACTAACTTCTATAATTTTTATATACTGGCAAGTGCATATAACAGAGGAAATATTGAATAACAGTATAATACTATTAAGAAAGTTGAAAACCTATTAAATTGTTCACCAATATACGGACTGAAATCTAAAAGTAGAGTAACAAATTACAAAAGTAAGCATTGCTAGTCAGGTTCTTTTATTATGGGACTATCTTTATATATATAATTCTTCTGTGAGTGTGTATGTCACTGAACTTCTCTCAAACGACTGGACCGATTTTGATGAAATTTTTTGTGTGTGTTCAAGGGGATCTGGGAATGGTTTAGATTCGCAATTGGACCCGGTAGGTGGCGCTGCGATCAAGTTCTGAAATTTTAAAGTAGAGCGGTACGAAGTTCGCTGGGTCAACTAGTTCTTTATATATATTAAGACCTCTTAGTGTCTCAAAAAAATTGGCCAAGTGCGTGTCAGGCCACGCATAGAATAGGATTCCGTAGTCACCCATAATGGTAGGTGGATTTAAATTCGTGTCCAATAGACAATTGTTATGTTAACTTATTATTTTTTTATGTTTGTACTATAGAAAAAAAATTCATCCCCACTACGTGTAGGGGAGGTACCCCAAATAAAAATATATTTTTTAACTTTATTGCAGCACCTTGTCCACGTTGTAAATACGTCTTCATATAACATATACACATATTCATGCAGTTCCATCTTTCTAGCAACCAACCGTTTGGGCCGTAGGTCGAGGAAGGATGGACAGACATGGCGAATCTATAAGGGTACCGAATCTTGAGCTACTGAACCCTAAATCACTCGCGTTTTGGTCCTAAAAAGTCTGATATTAGTCTTTCTACAGAATGGACTAGTACCTACTTGGATTGTGGAATATCACATAAAAAATCGAACTTCAGCCGTAGTAGACTTAAAGACACGAAGTGAAAAAAAATTAATAATATTAGCACTTTTAAACTGCAGTCTTACAATTATATTCTTAGCATGAGAACTTTGGGTTCAAAATACATTTTATTTAAAATTGATTTATAGAAATAAACATAAATAACAATGAAACTTATACTTATGTGCAAATCGCATGAACAATACATACTCAAAAAGTCGTTCGTAGGGAGATCAATGGGTGTTAACGACCCCATGTTGCCTACGACCTAGAAAAAGGCCATCAGTTTACAATGCAGTAAAAAGACCAAACCATCTGATTTATTTACAACATCACTAACATAAATACGTCAGAACGAGACAAGTATTCTTTATGACTTCAAGCCTCATTCGCCGGTAAAGCGCAATGTTGGCGTTTCACTGAAGATTAAAGTTGTAAACTTCTATTAGTTTTTTCTGATTAAGTTTGTTGTGGGTTTCCAGCAATTCCGCACTAAGCCAGCATAGTTGGTGCTCGTATTGCGCTGTACTCTAGTGATCGCCTTTTTATGGAAACCATGCGTTTTATACGGATAAGTTTATGATTAAACAGACATACATTGTTCTAGTTAGTAGTTAGTATTTCGATATTTGTTTATTTTATCTGTATTTTCTATTCTGTAAAATTGTAAATGTTATAAATAATACTTGTAATAACTTGAGACGCTCCATTCACCTAAATGACGCTCATGCACACTATAATTAATCTTTTTTAATTTTCAATATTTAAGCCTACCAAAGTGACTCTACTCTGCCTGATGGAAAGCATGAGTAGAATCCAGGAGTAGGGGTCACCATCCTCGTTGTAAGCAATGCAGCATTATGACCCATACAATGGCGGTCTGGTCATATGTTCCTGCGTCATTCTCCCGGTCTCCAGAGGCCGGGAGAATGACGTAGAATGATTGGATCTCACACTCAGCAACGAAATACCACAGTAAGAATGCTATAATTATTAGGATGGTCTTCTGTGAGGGTAGTACTTTCCCGGTCGAGGCGGCCCTTTCATGCCGTAATCAGTGCGGTTCTACTACCTCTTTTTCTCCTCATTCTCACCAAAGCAAAGAACTCCTGCTAGAAGTCAGAATCACTAACCACCAGAAAAACGCGAGACCGAGGTCAGAGGCCTATTGATGCAGAACCACCCCAATAAAGCGCTGTAGCGTAGCGTAAGCGTATTTAAAACAAAAAAAAAGAAAAAAAAAGCTTTTATTTCCACTAAATTTAAATCACTTAAAATTTATGTATGTGTTACTTCTGTTTAGTTTATTCTATGTTATTTATTTATTTCTTACTTAATTAATTTTATTTTCTTAATTTTATGTTATTTATAGTATTTATAGTTACTTAATTTTTGTTTAATCTACCGGAACCCCAGAACGGGTGAAAGCCTCCTCCAATGATGCCCATTTGACTCTGTCTTTAGCTACTTTTCTCCAGTTTGTACCGGCTATTGCTTTAATTTCATCTTTCCATCTTGTTAGGTCGGTAGTATTTTATAATATGCCGACATAATTTTACGGATATCCGTATATTTCAACAAAAAAATGAGGTCAGACTAGGAAGAGTATTTTCGGACTTGTTCGATACAAAGAAGACGTAAAATGATAGGTATACATAGTAAATGTGATCGTTTTAAAATGTCAGCTACCTTACAATTTGTTTTCATATTTAAACTGCAAAATAAACGTTGGTATCTAAAAGATCGCTCGCTAACAAAGCGATTGATTGATGTTATACGTGATCAGAAACCTTTTCCGCACAAAAGCTACCTGCATTTGCGCTTTTGGTTGTGAAAGATTTTCATGATATAAAACTATTAATAGTTAAAACAAGTCACTAAACCAAAATCGACAGTTTCAGTATTATTAACTTTTACCGACGTCTCTATGTATGCTAGTTATTTACGAAAGTAGTAGTCTATGTGTTTTTAGGGTTCAGTAGTTCATGACTCGGAACCCTTAAAGATTCGTCATGTCCGTGCGTCCGTCCATCCGTCCTCGATTTACTGCCCAAACGGTTTGTGCTAGAAAGATGAAAATTCGTATGAATATGTGTTGTGATTACCTCGACAAACAGCTACAATAAAATTACCAAATAATAATTTATTTCGGACGCCTCCCTTACACGTAAAGTGGGGATATTTTTTTTTCTCGCGTCTACCCTATCATGTGGATATTATTAGATAGCTCTTTTAAAAACATTGCGACGTTGCTAAACTCATTTTTCGATAGAGGTATCCGTTTGCGAGTTATTCAACTTTAAACCGCATTTTTTGATAAAACAGGATGTTCTCCCCCTTCTTAAAGCTAAACGGCTTGCTCAAAAAATCAGACTATCCTTCCATCCCCGCACCGTGCTCCCTTATAGTAGGCGCTTCATTCAGCTCAATCTTATCGTGATAACTTAAAAACTATTCGTCCTAATTACTTAGTGCAAATGATATGAGGCCATTTTATGTAAAATCAATACGAAAATCTAAACTAAATGTTAATTTTAATAAGAATCTGATTAAAACTCTCAAAATGTACAGTATCCAATTTAATTACGCTAATGGCTTTATTTAAATATACATATCTTGTCACCATTTAAACATTTCCCGAAATTCTTTAGATATTTCAAGAACAAAATCATCAACCTATTTGACCAACCAAGATAACTCTCGAAACATAAGTAAGACTAATGAATAGCAATCAATTTTAAAAATAAGATTTTGATTTCCTCTTCAGCCTACTGCCGTCCACTGCTGGGCGAGCACCAACCACTCCGGTCTTGGGCAGTCCGAATCCATCCCCCACCAGCCATTTTCTTCAAGTCCTCAGTCCATCGTGCCAAAAAACTAGATTTTCACTAGATTACCTAAATTGCGTATGTTATGTTTCAACTATTAGCTTTATATTTCGTTGGTGAGTGTGACACCGGAGGCCCAATAATTCTGCATCATTCATCCGGCCTCGTGAATGATGCAGGATTATCTGACCAGGCCACCATGGTATGGGTCACCATGCTGCGTTGCTAACCCTCACAATGTGGTGTGGTGACCCCTGACTCTGGATTCTACTCATGCTTTCCATCAGGCAGAGTAGAGTCACTTTGGTAGGCTTAAATCTAAAAAAAAACTTATTCAATGTTTAACTTTTAACAGAAGCAGTGTCCATGATCGTAGTTGAATTTTTTCGTAGTTAAATCTCTTTTTACCAGTCGCACGTCGCACTAATTGGACACAGACAGAGGCAGCAACTTGATACTATCATTTACTTTTAGCCTAATTTGCTTTGACACTCTATGTATAGCTTTTTGTTACTAACACGATAATCACGGTGGAAATACGATGAAAATTATTACAAACTAGCTTTTGCCTGCGTCTCCCCCTGGTAGGTCCGTCATGGCGGTAAATAGTAGCCTATACGGTATTCCAATATGTAAGCTATATTATTGTGAAGTTTCATTAAAATCCATTGAGTAGTTTTTGCGTGCAAGAGCAACAAACATACATATTACATACTCACAAACTTTCGTAAACGTTTATAATATTAGTAGGATAAATTATTACAATTAAATCGAGACTTGTATGGGATATAAAAGCGAAATTGTTGCTCTCCTATAAAGCACTGTAGAAAAACCCTGTCGATACGCTTCTCTGACGAGATAAATCAATAAACGCATGAATAAATAATCGTGTTTCGATGTTGAATAAGTAATTAATTACTGATTAGAAAATTACAACTTAGTCTTGGTTGTGTTTTGTGGTACTTATGGAACGTATTAGGATTTATTAAGTGGCATAGTGTAGTGATTCGGTGTGAATTCATAACTTGAGATATCATAAAAATTAAAATCAGCCTTACAATTGAGCAAAAACTACTCAGTTGTACATTATTAAAATTGTTATAAAAGATAATTTAGAATGTTAACTTACTTTTATTTTATTTACGCGAGGAATCCTTTTTGCACCATACCCACCGTGAGGAAAGGAAAAGCGCGTGTGGGACTTCTAGAGAACTCGGTCTACCTACTAAACCCATTGGCGGCCTACCTCGGCAGTCGGTGAAGGTCCAGGAACGTTTCTGGAGATAGTGGAGACCCCCTTTCACACCCCATGACTGAGGTACATTCCAGGATGGCCAGGATAAGCCCTGGACGTTGTCACGCCTCCTACTGCAACTACACAGTAAAGGGCGAAACACCGACCCGCCTTAGACGAAACTCCCGACCGGGGGCCACACCTGATTCGGGTCGTTTGCAGCGGTCGACTGCTATGTTGGTCTAGTGATTAGCGTATGCGGCTGCTGATCAAGAGGTCTCGAGTTCGAGTCCCGAGTCAGACCAAATGCTTGTGTGATCCGCAAATATTTGTTTCGGGGTCTGGGTGTTTTCTATGTATATTATGTATGCATTTACAAAAAAAAAATATGTTTCTGTATTTATATCAGTTGTCAACCATAATACAAAGCTCTGCCTAGTTTGGGACTAGATGGCGTTGTGTAAGATGTCCGAAATATTTATTATTATTTACAGTTTGTATTAGGTATAATATTGGTTGTAGGTTTTTTTTTTATATTTTTTTTTTTATATTTAAGCCTGCCAAAGTGACTCTACTCTGCCTGATGGAAAGCATGATTAGAATCCAGGAGTAGGGGTCACCATGCTTATTGTGAGGGTAGGCAATGTAGCATGTTGACCCTTACCATGGCAGCCTGGTTAGATTATTTTGCATCATTCTCCCGGCCTTCAAAGACCGGGAGAATGATGCAGAATGATTGGGCCTCCGGTCTCACACTCACCAACGAAATACGACAGCAAGAATGCTGTCATTATTAGGATGGTCTTCTGTGTGAGGGTAGTACTGGCCGGGTCGAGCCGGCCCATTCGTGTTGAAATCAGCGTGGCTGATATATATACATTATGTATTGGTTTGGGATAATCTCAAGACTAAGCGCCGCGGACGCTGATTGGCTACGTAGCTACGTTAGCGTATCTGATACAGCTCTGCCGGCGGACTCTATTCAATTCAGTCAAAATAGTCGGCCGCTCAGCATACGCATACGGGGTGAACGTATACAAGCTGACTGTTTTCTTCACACCATTAGCGTATTGTAAGCTATAGCGTATTGTAAGCATACTGTGAACGAAAAATACAGTTTATTTTCACGTTCACACTGGGGCTCACAGTGAGCCTGCTCACATTCGGCGGCTGATCACACGTTTGGTCTGAACACGGCCTAATTTTGACGGGACTGTCACACATAGCTGATGATATAAGTAATTTAGACTCCTTTTTTTTAGACTAGCTGTAAAGGTACTACAACAACGGCGGGTAACGCTGCGCGGCTTTACCTGTAATAAATATAATCAGTAGACACTAGATTTCCCAGGTGATCGCAAAACAAAATTCTATATAAGTACCATTATCTTTACTAATCCATTAAGGAAATAAGGCTACTCTTATGTAGGAGGAAATCCTGTCATTCAATGCGTCCAACATCCTTTTGATCAGCACCATCTTACGCTTATCGCAATTAGTAGGAGTCGGCGCAACGGTCTTTTGTTTATCGTTATCTTTTTTTAATTGTGACAATTAATTAACTACGTAATCTCATATCTAAAGATTACGATGTCTACGGACGAGTATCCATTCGTAGATTTATTTAAATATTTTTATAGATAATTAACTGAGTCTCCCACTTGATGATAGATGTTGTAATGACTGACTCTCGCATCATCATAACTTAATACGAGTATTATAAATGCGGATGTAAGCTTATTTGTTGGGTTATTTATTTGTGGGTTTGTTCGACTATTGATTTATTTTTTATTCATAAATTTTATGCGCTAAATTTGTACATGGGCGGACTTATGTCTTATTTGATTGTTTATATATTTCTCATAGAATTTATAAAACATTCTTAAGTATACAATGTCTATATCTTATTATTATTATTGTTTTTTGTTCGATTATTGTTAGTTTGGTCTTCTTAAAAACATTTTGGCCTTCCAAGGAACAAATCCATAAGAAGGTCATTATTGGTCAGTTTTTTTATAATTTCATTCTAAAACAAATTGATAACTTATTTTTTAGCGATATAATACTTTTTACTAAATAGTTTTAAATAATCTTATAATTTTAAATAGTTTCCATTATTATATTCGTAGTTATACGATTGTATTCAAGGAGAGTTGAGTTTTTTATAGAAGATTATTATATGTTAAGCGTGTATTTTTTTATTATTCAAATGAGAGTGTGATTCATTTTGTGTAATTTTAATGGAAGCAATTACTTTAATTATAACTACTCAAGTTTTAAGTTGAAAGACTGATTTACAAAATTGACCTTGTATTGAGCGCTGTTCCTTGCAAGGCAGTTTAGAAATTCAAATTCAAATTCAAAATTCTTTATTCACTTAGGATGCAATACATCTCTTGTGACAGGTCAAGATTCTACATGTACATTTATGCCATGTTCGCAAACAATAGGTAGAGCCGGAGAAAAGAACATGGCAATAAAAACTCGCGGCCACTCCTTTCAAATCGCCAATGTTAACATAGTTTTAATGTTTATAAACCTGATATGGGGGTAAGGTGCTGCCACTAATATACTATACACCATGTTAGAGGACTGATGCAAATTATAGTGATTAAAATTTAGAACTTATGCTAATTTAAAAAAAAAAAAAAACAACAGCCTCAGTGGGTACAACATAGTAGGAGCATCTACTTACAACAGAGGGTAAAAACTATATGTGCTCA
The DNA here is from genome assembly GCA_932526445.1 of Phragmatobia fuliginosa. NCBI lineage: Eukaryota > Metazoa > Arthropoda > Insecta > Lepidoptera > Erebidae > Phragmatobia > Phragmatobia fuliginosa. The sequence goes on along the minus strand of OW052064.1, from coordinate 2,652,685 downwards.
AATATTGGCCAAATTACTGGTAACGAAAGATTAAATATAAAATATTAATTATAAGATCAAAAGAAAGAGAAGAATGGCCTTTATTAGTCACGTAGAATCTTTACTTACAAAACAGAAGAGTTAATAGTAATTAAATCTAAACAAAAAAGTCTTTAATATGTTACTCATGGAAACAAAGTATTAATTAATCATTTGTTTGTTTCATTTATTCAGTAAATGAGCTAATAAAAGCCTATTATTCCTTAGGTTGACCTTCAATAGTCCATTCACCTTATATGAAGGCCGTTACGGTAATATTAAGTAATAGAAAACTCTCAGAAAATAATTACATGTTATAACTTCCAAATATCAATTTCAATGGAGATACTTAAGGGACTTAATGATTTCTTATTCAAACGAAAATATAAGATTTTATATTCAAATAAAAATAGAAAAGCTGTTTCTGTATATTCTTAGATTTGTTCCGTTAGTTTATTTTTCCATTTGAACGACCCGATTATGAAATCTCAACATCGATTGACATACATTTCGAACATCTTACACACAACCCTATTTAGTCCTAAACTAAGCAGCGCTTGTGTTATGGATACTAAACAACTGATGTAAATACATAAATATTTTTTTTTTCTAAATGCATATATATTATACATAGAAAACACCGAAAACTCCGAAACAAATATTTGCGGATCTAACAAACATTTGGTCCGACCTAAGAATCAAACCCAAGACCTCAAGCACAACAGTTGCGTACGATACCACTGCGCCATCTAGTTGAGTATTCTTCTATTTACTAATTACAATATCATAGGCCCTAAGGCTCTATTTATTTATTTGGTCTCATTATTCAAACAATTTAAGTGAATTGTTGGCACATAATCGATTTACTAAGTTGTACAAGTTTTGCTAATTTTGAGACCAGATGGCGTTGTATATGATCGTTGAGATGTCCAAAATATTTATTATTAGTTTTTTTCTAAATGTAAATTCCATCAAACTATTTCCTTATGTTCAGTAAACAAATAATTTTATTTGATTTCATTAAAAATTTAACTAAAACACTTCATAAAAAAACTAAGACGGTAACAAGTAAACGATGGAACAAACCTTACGCGACAAAATATGATACCAATGAACATACAAAAGCAAAGCAAAGCTTCGGAAACAGTACACAATTGAAATATTCAGCCGAACAATCAAGATAGCTTCTGCTGGAGTTCCCATTGTTAGTAGGACCGAAACATCATTATTGTCAGCGAAAGTCTCAGATTTTACGAGAAGAAAGCGCAAAGCCATTGACGGTAGGTAAATAAGGTTGCTGTTATACAAAATTTTGCCCATTTCATTTCTATTGTCTTGTTTATCACAGTTTTAAACTACAATCCATCAAACAGAATTTGAATATGTAAAGAAACTTTTAGCTTTATTAATCAATTGATTTACATTTACGTGTTATACATTTGATTTTAATTGTTGGCGGACATGGATGTCTTTGTTATAGTTATAGACGTTAATAACTTATTTAGAGCATCAACGAAACATCTTTAGTCGATGTTCAGACTAAAACGACTACTCTAATTATTCTAGAGATCGTCTGGCGTTCCTATTTCGGTCGTTTTGAACATCTAACATCTTTTTCTATTGAGTTTTACTGGAATCGTCAATGTACAGATTATGCAATGTCGATAGCTCCCCAATCGTCGCCAAGGGTCGCTGCGGCCACATCTTGGGGAAAGGTGACCGCTACAAGCGACTGGAGACGAATGACATGCGAATGCAGACAATGAAGTATGGCGGCCCACATCGTATCGATCGTAGTATCGTAAGCTTACGATACTTTAGCTATTAACTGTTGGAAAATCCTAATTTTTAGTTAATTTAATCTGAAACATACCTATGGTCAGTGAGTGATCAATCTTCCCTTATTTTAGTACCTTTAAGGTTAGATTTTTTTAGTTCATATGGGACTAATCAAAAGGTGTTATACCCTTTCCATTAAAAAAAATATCGAAATCGTACTACTCTGTACTAAAAGTTATGCGTGATCATGTAATATTACAATCAGTGCGTACACAATCACAAGGATTGGAATTCTTTTGCCAAATATATAAGCGACCATAGAATTGAGAACCTCTTCCGTTTTTTTCGTCGGTTAAAAAACAATATAAGAAATATTAAATAAATAAACAAAAAAATATTTATAATTATTAATGAATAATAATGATTATTTCAATTTTTTACGTCACTATTTATCGTACTATTCAGAGAAACTCAAATAGGCTCTAGTGTTCCCTATATCGGAAAATCATAACTGTACTTATAAAAGCCTATATATTTTTAAATACACATAGCACATAGCGTTGCTAAACAAAAAAGTCAAAACAAAAATATTATTTTATCGTTCATAAAGCAGCAAAGCTCATAGATAAATTAATTAATCAGTTCAGAAAGATTAAATCTACTACACATTTTTAAAATACCATTAGATTGTACTTGATTATATTGACTGATAATTTTATCGAGGCATTTCAAATGCTTAACCCAAACCATAAAAACTACAATAATATAGCAACCAAATTACTAAGAAATTACTATTCAACTTAAACGATCTCAATTCATTAAAGGTTGAAAAAACCCTTCAACATAAATTAAAAGCAATCAATTTAAAAACAGTTTCTCAGATTTCAAAATGTTGAATCAACTTTATCTTTATTTAAAATAAAAAGCCAGAGTAAGTAATAAATCAGGCACGTTAACTGCTTCGGGAAACATAAAAAGAAAAAAGTGTACTTAAAAGAGAGACTCACAAGAGGAAGTGACCAAACCCCAGCGCGCCATTCAACCACACCTACGATAAAATCCTACAAAAGGCTCTTCGAATAAAATCGCCCATCCAAACACAACCCAAAGATCCAAAAATAAAGCACTATCCTTCCTAGACTCCGTCCATTTTGTTAATATTATTATATAAATTACTTAATGTCAAGGATTTCTGGTTTTCGGCCTTTAGTAGTAAGTTTAATTTATTTTATTTCTTTGCATAAGATATTAGGCAATAATCTATAAGTGTAATAATAACCAAATTTGAATTTTAGTATTTAATACAAGAACTTAAGGAACATTTTGCAGTGAATAAAATTACAACATGAATTACCGTACTAGCTACTATGTTACTTAAAAGATGTAGTTCGTGGATTCGTATTTTACCTAATACACAAAAACAGTTGTAGTGTAATGAAATCTTGTTTTTCATTTGTTTTTCGAAGTTTTATTGAAATACATACTTTACTTTATGTATCAAAAACTTAATATTTTATTACAAAAGTATTTTCATTTAAGTTAAACCTATTCAAAAAGTACTATGAACATTTTGAGCACTCCATTCATCCATACTTGTACTTACAACAAATCAATACAATACATACTTACACACACCCCACACCACGATTTACTTACACGCAATCAAAGGTTTCGAAGTAAGGGCTTTTCATTATTTTATACATATTTTAATCATTTCACATTAAAGGATTCGGTGATCTGTTGTATAGTTAGTACTCCAATTACTCGTAAATTAATAAAGTGAAACACTTTACTATCTTTAGTTTAAGGTTTAATTAATACTTCACTAATGGATTCTGCCAACAAATCTAGTGATTATCGTGTGCGGCTGCTGATCTCGGTCTCGGGTTCGATTCCCGGGTCAAACCAAATATTTGTGTGATGCACAAATATTTGTTTCGGAGTCTGGGTGTTTTCTATGTATAATATGTATGTATTCACAAAAAAAAGTATGTTTATGTGTTTATATCAGTTGTTTAGTACCCATAATACAAGCTCTGCTTAGTTTGGGATTAGATGACGTTGTGTGTAAGATGTCCAAAATATTTATAAATCATGAAATCTCAGAAACTATAACATCTACACTTTAAATTTGGCAGGTAGGTACCTTATAGGGTGTAGACATTTGCTAAGAACGGATTTTACAAAACTTCACCCCTAAGGGGGTAAAACGGGAGTTAGAAGTTTGTTTGAAAGTCTTATGTTTTTGAAGTAAGAGATTTGAAATTTAAAATGTATGCTCTGTAGAATGTGTGGTGTACTCTGTAGAGGTGTACTAATAATGTTTCTTTAGAAATCAACCCCCTTTTGGGGTGAAAATGGGGGATGGTAGTTTGTATAAATGTTATTGAAGTTAAAGTAATTATGGCAGATGGATATTGAATGGTATTTAAGCACAAGAATTATTGAAAACAACTACTTACTATTATAAGGAGGGATGTTTCATTGTAACAATAAAAGTTATATGCTAATATATGACTCCACACGTACGAAGCCGCAGGCGGACGCTAGTTATTTATAAAAAATCTTCTCAATGTTACTTTACATTATGAGGTGGATGATTTTCAAACTTGTCAACTATACCAATGTATAAAACTGAGTTGGTTTGGTTGAACGCGCTAGTCTCAGGAACTACTTCTCCGATTTGAAAAATTATTTCAGTGTTAGATAGCCCATTTATCGAGGAGTGCTATAGGCTATATATCATCATGCTAAGACCAATAGGAGCGGAGCACCAATGAAGAATGTTTCAAAATCGGGTGACATTTTTTCCTCTTGAGAGCTGCTATTGCGTGCGCTGCGCAAGCGACGAAATCATATTGTTATTATTGCATGTTACTGAAGTTCTCAGGTACCAAGATTAAAAATTTCAGCTCAATCAGACATCAGAAAGTGGTTAAAATCTAAGCTTGCAACATTTGAGTTACACATATCTACACAACAAAACACAACAATATTATAAAGATGAAAGTTTGTGAGTGTGTGTTTGTTACTTCTTCCCGCTCAAACGGTTGAACCTACTTTGCTAAAATTTGGTATGCCTAGTATAAAGAAACCTGACACTGGATAAACACGTGTGTAGGCTACTTCTTATCCCGAAAATGAACGGGTAACACCGCGGGCCGCAGCTACCTTAAAATATTTTCGAAGATTTTATTTTTGCATTACATTATTTTGCAATACAGATTCCAAGAAATACATTCAAAATATACAAACAGTTCCGTTTTTGCTACTATCTTAAAAATAAAGTACTCCTTTCTTATTTGTGTCATTCTGTATTTTGTTGTAATATAATACTTTGCTTTAAAATTCTCGCCTCCATTCGAACCGTTTAGAGTTTGGTTCTAATAAAAAACTGAATTGAACGGAAATGAAAACACGGTAACCGGTTTTTCTCCGGTGGGCTGGAAGGTGAGCTTAAAGTTTTTTTACCTTTTTTGTAGCCATGACACTGACTTTCTATAAGAATTTTTAAGTCGATTTGGTTCTTGAACATACTTCAACAGAGTGGGAATTGAAGCACACAAATTAAATTTATTAGTTCTTAAACTTGTATCGATTTAATGAATGAGCGACTCAGACTTGCGGCCGTAACCGGTTTGTCCGGACACAAGATAGCTATAAAATATGCATAACCTTGTCTGAATCAAGGAAATAGACGTCTGCTAAATGTAATTAAATTATGGAAGTAACTAGACATTAGGTATTCGATTAATATATAAAAAAACTAATTTATTTCGAATTACTACTGCATTTTAACGTTTGTATTTAACGGTCAAGATACAAATTAATTATTTTCAATTCTCATTCAGTCATAAAACTAAACTGCGTGTTAACCTTAGTTGTTTGTGTATATTACAACAACCGCGAGTAACTGATGGACAGACATTTTTTTATGTAAGTTAGTGAAAAGTGGTTTTACATGCCATTTTATTTCAATACTGTTTTATCAAGTTAAATCTGTCCTGTATATTGAAGCCATCATCAGTTATTTACGCCTAGATATTGCGTCATTTTCTAAAAAGATACATTTCGATAACACGTTTCAACACGTTGAAGTGACGTCACTAACCTAATAAGGATTAGTATTGTTCTTTATAGTTAATGATTCAGTACTAGGAACGTGCTGCCTACGCCATCCTGAGCTGTGATATACACACATAGATCAGTAGATAAGTATATTTGATGAGACAAAGATTAACAATACTGTTTAAAGCATAACATCCTGTATCACATCTATTATTTTATAAAACTATCTACCTTTGTTTTCGTTAGTACATTTCATTCTTATGAAGATAAATAATGAATTATCCCTACTAATGATCTACTTTAATATTTTAAATGTGAAAGTAACTCTGTCTGTCTGTTACGCTTTCACGCCTAAACCACTGAACCGATTTTGATGAAATTTGGTATGAAGATAGAACTGAACTTGGGAAAGGATATAGGGTACTTTTTATCGCGGAAAAAAGGGTAGAAGGGGTTGAAATAGGGGACGAAAGTTTGTATGGAAGTTCCATAATGTCAAACATAAAATCATGCAAGATTGTTCAATTGTTTGGGAAAGACTACAGGCTACAAGGAGTAGCCTGTAGTCTTTCCCATGTCGCGCGATATAACCGAATTTCATTCGGGCGAAGCAGCGGGCGAAAAGCTGGTGTATCTATATTCAAGAAGTCATCTAAGAAGAAGATATAAAGCAATCCTTCCTACACAATTTGGCCTAATTGGATTTGAACAATATATGTATATATTACTAGCTTTCGCCCGCCGCTCAGCCCGCGTGTATGTCGGTTATCGCCGTTAAATGTAGCCTATGTCCTTTCTCAGGTTCTGGACTATCTGTTTACCAAATTTCATTGAAATCTGTTTAGTAGTTTTGGCGATAAAGCGCGAGAGACAGACAGCAACATTCGTGTTTATTTTAATTTTCTAGAGCAGGCACCACACTTCGCTATGCGCTATTCGTTATGCGGGTTATTCGCGCGCATAAGGCGAAGTGTGGAGAGTATATTCGTTTCGTTCACCATTAAAATGACAATGACACATCTCTACAATACACATATTTGCCTTATTTGATGCTTATTTGGCATACCAGTTCGAAATGTGGATGTCATGTTTGTTGTTTGCGCGCATAACTACTATTTGGGCGAATACGGCGTAGACACATAACGAATAGCGCATAACGAAGTGTGGTGCCTGCATAAAATAAAAAAAAATCGCTTTACAGAGTTTGTTACGAAACGACTTGATCGAATTTTATAATTTCTTACGCATATTTGTTAAATAAACATAATAATATGACAACATAGAAGATGAAGAATTGTAAAATATGTAATTGAAAATATTTAAATAACTAACTTTTGCACGCGTTTATGTTGGTTATGTTGATGAGGCCTATTCAAAGTAAATCCATGGCAAATTTCCTTGAAATCGGTGAAACGGTTTAGCCGTGAAAGTATAACAGACACTTACTTTCTAATTTATAATAGGTATTAGCGGGGATGAATAACGTTAACTTTATGTGTGAACATTGTTTTCACAAAAACAACTAGGTCGGTACATGTCGGTCTGCTATTAGTTGTTCAGTAAACTCATTCTCCTAGAGCACTATTTCAACGCCATTTTGGTATAAATACAGGTGTTATAATACATTAATCCTAATACTCCATTTAAATTAATCACACCAACGATAACTTGAATTTGCATGGAATGTATTGGACCCTAAATATATTGTGAGAACCTTTTTTTGTAAAGAGGAAATAAACTTTATTATTATTATTAAAAAAAAACTAAAGAGCAGTTAGAAGCACAGAAATCCATACCGTTTCAAGGTTTATTTATACTGGTGTCTGCGGGGAAAAAAACAACAAAATTTTCAGAATAAATAAATAAACAAAATTTTTTTCGAATATCTTACACAAAATGTCATCTAGTCAAAAACTAAGCAGAACTTATATTAAGGGTACTAATACTTTTTTGTAAATAAATACATATTATACATAGAAAACACCCAGACTCCGCAACAAATAAATAAATAAATATTTTTGGACATCTGACACACAACATCATCTAGTCCCAAGATAAGCAGAGCTTGTGTTATGGGTACTAGACAACTGATATAAATACATAAACATACTTTTTTTTTTGTAAATACATACAAATATTTGTGTATATCACACAAATATTTGGTCTGACCCGAGATCGAACCCAAAACTTCTTGATCAGCAGCCGCATACACTAAGAACTAGACCAACTTGATACTAGACAAACAAGGCAGTCTTTTAGTACCATAATAGTATAGCCATGCTGATTTCAACACACTTTAATGCTGTTGTATTTCATTGGTGAATAACTGCATTAATGCAGAAGCATGGTATGGGTCACTATGCTGCATTATGTGCACTCACAATGATACTGCCCATGCTTTCCATCAGCCAGAGCAGGGTCACTTTGGCAGGCGATTATAAAAAAATATATTACAGGCGTCACAAAAGTTCAACTAAAGGTTTTCAACATTTAGTTCGGTAAAAACCTTTAGTTGACCTTTTGTGACGTCGTCTCTCGTTATGGCAGCGGTTGCGTTGACTATCGGTTGCCCAGTGATAGATATTCGACTATTATTCATTTCATTTTTTTCTTGACGATGTCCATTAAACATTGAGCCAGTGCGTGTCAGGCCACGCGCAAAAAAAGCGCTTTAAAGTTGAATAACTCGTAAACGGATACCTAAATCGACAAACGGATTTAGCAATCTCACAATGTTTTTTAAAGGCCTATCTAATAATCTATTTTTTCTAGACGCGCGAAAAAAAAACATCCCGACTTTAAGTGTGGGGCAATAAAAATATTTTTCATAATTTTATTCTAGCACTTTGTCGACGTAAATACAACACATATTCATGTTAAGTTTCATCTTTCTAGCACCAATCGTTTGGGCGGTAGGTCTAGGACGGACGGACGGACGTAAGGATATGACGAACCTATGAGGGTTCTGAGTTATGAACTACGGAACCCTAAAAAGTCATCATCATCAGCTTATATATATATAGGTTCATCTCCATAAAAATTTGAGGAACTGGAAAAATACTTCTTATGTTACTCGTGTTTAAATATAAAAACAGATTTCTAACAATGTTGTATATAATCATTTATGTAGGCAAGAACTAAGCCTACCACGATTTTTTTAACCGTGTGATTTTTTTTCAAATCGGACCAGTACTTTCTGACATTGATTGATAGCGCGTTCAAATGAACAAACAAAGAAAAAAATTTTCAGCATCACAATGTTTGTATCAATTAAACCATATTTTTATACATCTTCGTTTCTGCTTTTCCTTTCAACTCAACTTTCAAATACTACGAGTATTTGTATGCCAATTGAAATTCAAGTACAATCTTGTTCTTGATTCAGATGTGGGTTGAATTTTCACTCATCATGAATCTTCATATTTACTACACAAGTTGTGGGTTTAAACCCCACATAAAACAACACTGCGATCCACAAATTGTTGTTCTGAGTCTGTTGTATATTTGTAGAGTCCTTATTGAGGTAAAATAAATTCAAACAAAAGTTACATTTCATAATCGCCTGATTTATTTTTTTCCCATTTAACGGCTATATTTTTTTTCTTTTCCAACATAAAATTACACATTCATTATTGTACATCGATTAACATTCAGTGAATTACATAATTAGTAACATGCTTCAACTAGATTACTCTCAGGGGGAACATCAATATCTTTGGGAGTCGTGTACATCTTACATTGTATTAGTTACTATTACATTCATGTAACATCTTACTAGACATTCAACAATTAAGACATAATTATATTCAGTATTTAAGTATTTGGCGATCATAGACGATAGCATTCCATAGCATTCCATATCACGTTTTATTTACACTTACATTCGTCAACTAATCAGTCGCGGACCCTTCGCCTACGGATCCAATGTAACTTTTCATTATTTATCTAAATAAATTATATGATACAAAAAATATTACACTAACAAGATGTTTAATTATAAATTACACATACCTTACGTATAAGACGATTTCTATCTTAATATACAAATTTCCAATTTCGTCATATCATCTAGGTATGTAAATAAACTTGTTTTGATATCAGATTAAACATCTGTAGCACAGCCATCCTGAAAATCGTCATCAGCCGAAGGTCTGGTGATGGAGAGGACTCGCTTGATGGCAGCTACGGGGGGCAGTACCGGTGGTGACCGCTGCCATACCCGAAGAGTACGTGGACCGCCCACAGGGAGTCCATAGTCAGGAGGATACGGAGCGTCTGCCGTCGGACCAGCCGCATTCGTTGAGGCAATCGCATGTGAACGGGGGAAAGTTCGACTCATGTACCCTAATTCTTCATGTGAACCATTCACACTGCAGTTTTCTATTATCGGCGTTCTGTCATTGTAATAAGTCGGTATAGCAGTACTAACAGCCCGAGACAAATTATTTGCTTGATTCATTCTCATTTGGTCCCAGAGGCCCGATGGATATAATGAATCGGAAGCCTCTCGGGCATATTCTCCACTTCCTGGTCGCATAACGCTATCCGGTCTTGTATCATTGATAAGATCTGGATCAATAGCACCCGAAACTGTTGGAGATACAACTACAGGCCCGTTAGCTGTTACTACACTCCCTCTTCCCTCGTAATGATTTGTGGTATAAGGGATGTCGTTGGCTCTCGGCGGTTTTGTTACAGGGTTACATTTAGGGTCATTATGAGAGTCCTGTCTGTTTGCTAATACGGCAACATGGGGTCGATCAGTGGTCGTCGGATGAACTTCATTACCAGATACAACTCTGTCTATTGTATTTGGTGTTTTACTCTCACAACCTGCAGTCGGACGAAACCGAACGAATGTAATAAGAATTGCTAAGGAAATGACCACAAGTACCAAAAACAATGCTGCTCCCAGGCTTGCTATCTGCGCGCTTCCTAGAGCCATTCCAACGGGCTGCTGAATCACATGTACAGTAAAGTTAGCTTCAGCATTGCCGCCATTATTTTTAGCCACACAATAAAACTCGCTAGAGTCAGATTCCTGTGTATTTGTCAATACCAAAGAAGATTTTTTCTTTGAATCTCCTTCTTCAAAAATATATATTTTCTGATGAGAATTAAAGTGAGTTCCATTTTGAAGTTGTCTACCATTCCAATACCAATTTATAGTTGCACTCGGCATAGCTTCCGTTCTGCAAGCGACGGTTGCATTTTGTCCCACAGTAGCTTCAACATGTCGACTAACGTGTAAAATTTCTGGTTTGCATGCAAACTCTTCAATTGATAGTTCTGAAAATGGTCGTTTGGCTAGTCGTGGAGGCGCAGAGCAACTGGGTGTTAACAATAATTTACGTTTAGCTAGCCACAACTTGAGGTCCCGTAGACGACAGTCACATGTCCAAAGATTGTCGGATAAATCTATAGCTCGCAGCTTGTCCACTCTCTCCAATGAACTCAAAGGTAATTCACGTAATTTGTTATGATTTAGTTTTAATGATTCCAAGGATCGCAAATTCCTAAAGGCGTCTGGAGCTATATCTCTAATATCGCAATTAGACAAATCTAGTTTAACCACGCTTCCGAGATTGCTCAAAGCGTCAGAATGTACTTTTAAAATTGGATTAGTTGCCATTGTGAGATCTCTTAGGAAAGGTGCATCCTTAAAGCTGGTTGAAGGTATCTGTGTCAGTAAATTATGAGACAGGTCTAATTCAACTAAATTCGTTAAGCCTTTAAAAGCTCTATCGTGTATTTGGCCAATATTACAATTTCGTAAATAAATTCTTTGTAAATTAACTAGTCCTGTCCGAGCGAAAGCTTCCTGTGGGAGTATTTGAAGATTATTCCCGGATAAGTCCAATACTTGCGTTGCGGGATCTACCGGCTCTGGCACTGTAATAAGAGCTCTGTCCATGCACTCAACAGTCTGCTTACCCCCTTTCCACTTACACGCACACACTGCGGGACAAGAGCCGGGGGGCGCTATACCGGCTAATGTTGTTTCCCAGACCATCACACTCATTGTCACTATAAACCACCTCATTTTGATGTCAATTAGTTTTCAGTCACTGTATCATTTCATTCACTAATCGTAACACTCAGTTTTTCAGTCAAAATAAACATATAGTTACAAATAATATTTAATAATCGGTCACGGTAATACGTCGGTATCGTATCACATCACTACTCGAGAAACTTGGCAAACGGTACATGACGGCACAACGTGCACGCACGACGGCTCTATATCAACTGAGAGGGAGGAATCCTCTGCTCGTCTCTGTAAAAAGTGTTCGACGCATGCGCTTTGACGACCCTCCTCGTCCCGCTCTGCGGCGCTCCTCGACCGCCGAGTTGAGTAGCCCTACTCGAAGCGAACTGTGGAAAGAATTCCAAAGAGTAATTTTCTACCTGGAACTGGCTGCGGCCGATCATCCCACTCGCTAGTCCGTCACGTTCATTCATAAATACCTGAGTCACTAGCGCGGCGGGCCTTACTTTCAGTGCCGGCCAAGATGCAACTATACAATATTATCCCATTCAACTGTGGCGCATAAACCGCTCCGATTGTTATACTATACGCATCTTTTTGTTAAGAACACGTTGGGCTCGCCGTCAGGTAGACGACTAATTATAAATAACAGTCCCAATGGTTGGCAGGTACACAATAATAGCACAGGATGTTACGTACAATGAGCATAACATTTTCATTCATAATTTTGTTAGAGACCGATTTTAAGGCGATTTAAAGTTTTTTGCATAAAGCCTCTGATCAGGCATTTTGCATTCTACAGTGACAAATAAGAGAACGTGTTTGGTTATTTACGACAGACAACCATTCAATACTTGTAAGTGTTCTACTTAACTAAACTGTATAAATGAATAAATAAATAATAATACATATCTATATATAAAAATAAATTGCTGTTCGTTAGTCTCACTAAAACTCGAGAACGGCTGGACCGATTTGGCTAATTGAGGTCTTGAATTATATGTGGAAGTCCAGAGAAGGTTTAAAAGGAGAATAAATATGAAAGTTGTTAACTACTTACGTAGATTGATAAATATTAAGTTTTGTCACAAATTAACGTTTTAAGTTTTATAAAAAGTTTAAGTATTGTATTTATCGATTTTGGCAGTACAAAGTCTGCCGGGTCAACTAGTAATAAATAAATATGAAACCCTATTGTTACATAATTTCGTCAATAATATAATATGTGTGTGTCAATATGGAGAAGAAAATCGATTAATGACCGAAGGAAGCTAATAAAATGTAATTAGTATCGAAGGCACAGCTAATAGTAATTATGGCACGCGGCGAGCACTCCGACATGTGTGCCTGCGCAGTCAGCATACGTCAGCTGTGTCGACACCTGGTGACGCATACCGAATATGGCGGTTCGCGACGCGTGTGCCACACCACCCTGCACATATGCTTCCTTTATAAGGCTTCCACTCAGAGCTTTCTAATACAATTAAGAACGCCACTTAGTCGACAATTTACCAATTATATTTCCTGCAATATAATATAATATACGACAGCAAGAAGCTTCGTTAGTAACTCACTTAGTACACGTCTCATTTTTGACACAATACTCGATATTATTTTTAAATAGGCGAACTGAAATGTGTTGCGTATATTATTACATCGTACAGTTATATCAGCGTTATAATGAGGTCCTTTATTCTTAACAAGCTCTTCATAGTTTCTACGAATTATAATAATTATTAAATGTAGAATTAAATCTCGATGATATAGCGGTTAGCTTTTTCGACTGCTGATCAAGATGTTTCGGGTTCGATTCCCGAGTCGGATCAAACGTGCTGTTAACTTATTCTTACAAGAAATTAATATTGACAAACGGGGGTATACGTTGTTTGTGTTTAATAACCATGTCTCGGGGAGCACGTTAAGCCGTCAGTCCCTGCTATCATGAACATCTATTTTAATAGTTATTTGAAAGTCAGTGCCACTGATCTGTAATAACTAAATTTGTAATTAGGGCCCGAGAACGTCGACAATGCAATCAAGAAATTATTTGTCTTGATTGAGTAAGAAGTCAGTTTAGTATTCAATATGGCGCCAGCAGACGCTGACGTAATGACAGCTGACAACAACAATCGATAAAATGCGAACCAAGATCACAAAACTATCGTGAATCTACTAGTCTTTGCCCGTGGCTCCGGTCGTGGTATATATAAGCCTATGTGTTATTCTAATATGTAAGCTTTATAATTGTGAAGTTTCATCTTAATCCATTTAGTAGTTTTTGCTTGAAAGAGCAACAAACATACATACGTAATCACAAACATTCGCGCTTATAATATTAGTAGGATGACAAAGTCTGAAAGACGTAGTCTGATATGGTTATGAGTAAATCAATAACTTGCTGAAGCCGTTTCGAATATTACAATTTTGCTAAATAAATGCTTCGTCAGTAGGAGGAGAACTCGTACCTAGAAATTACCAAGACTATTTGGGGTCGGCTACTAGTTCAACCGGTTTTACCTGAATTTCAGTTTTACACGGAGCGACTGCCATCGGACCTCCGCAACCCAAAAGGTGAACTGAAAATCGAAGATTAAACTAGTGGTCATTATACTTGAGGGCACTGACTACTCAAAAACGATCGCCATAGATTGTACATGACAACCGGGACCGAGGACTTAACTTGCTCTCCAAGGCACTCCCTGGTTTTGGAACGGTTATCGAAAGTTATAAAGTTATAAAACAAAAGCATCATTCTTGACTTAGAATTATTTTTAATAAACTGTAGCAGACCCCCAAATAATATTGGAAATAAGGCTAGGAAGAAGAAAACTGTGATGAAACGTATGTGGGTAGCGTAGCGACCCAATCATATTAAAATACTGTTTACGAGGAATTTTGGGCGTGTTAGCGCAACTTTGCTTGACCTCGTGGTTCGCAAAAAACCAAACACAGTGAGTATAATATCCTATTACAAAAACAATTGTGAATAAAAATATTATGTAAAACAAAGTTTGATCTGTATTTACTTTAGCTGTTTTATTAGTAGAAAAGTCGTTTGCTGTTGGTAATACTGTTTTAATTTTCGATATCATTACCTCTTGATATTTCTGAGAATTGAAACAATAACAGCATAGGTACATACACCAAGATCTTTGATATTTTGATGACAGGAAAAAGATCTACGTGTATAATATGTCATGCATATAACAGAAGACTGGTAGAGGAAAACCCAGAAATTGTAAAATTTGTAATGTGATGTTTTTTTGTGTTTTTTTGTGTGCTCGCATTGCCCATAGAGGCTAAACTTCATGAAATGGAAAAATAACTACATAAAACAATGAATAACATAAATATTTTTTACAGAAAGAATTATTAAAAATCGGACTACTCTGTAAAAAGATAAGCGTGGACATACATAAAAAAATATACGCGTCGAGTTTAGAATCTCCTCCCTTTTTTTCGTATGTTAAAAAGGCTACATAAACTTCATAAGATGGATCAATAACTTCATAAAGTAATGTATTACAGAATGATTTGTTACAAAAACATTTATTAAAAGGTAAACTTCATAAAATGGATCAATAAATTCATAAAATAATGAATTACAAAATTATTTTTAACAAAAAGATTTATTAAAATTACAAAAACAATCACAGTCTAAATTACCGTTTTTTATTATGTAACAAAATTTAATAATTGTATCCAAAACTATTTGATGAATTACTTAATTTTTTACCATAACTTGTTGGAATGTTATCTTAAAAGTTCTCGAAGTATCCCAGGTATTACTAGACTTCACTAGAGTAATCTGTTAATCTTATTGTATTGTCTCAAAAAAATCCCACGTATACATATTATATTAAGTGAAGATAGTCTGAAGTATATTCATTACAATTTTATTATTAATAACTAGATAACCGGACCGAAATACTTGACTAGATTTCTATTTCACTTAATTTTATGTGTTGCCACTCAAAGTTACATTTGTAACCAGTAACTCTTAACGATAAATATACACACAAAATGATGGTTTAAGCCATCGTGTCATTTTTTCGTTAACCCCAATTATAGTAGCAGACCGAAAACTAAACAAGGAAATCACACTAAAGATTTTTATTACTGGAATCAGGAAATTAAAATAAAGTAATGAATTCATAACAATCATCCCATTCACACCGTTTGAAGCATGTTAAACATGAAATATTGAATGATCATTCAAGATAAGATTTTGAATGTAAATTATAAACAAATCTTGTACTGCAGCTGTTACAGTGAAACGTTCCTGTTGAAGAAACAGAACCCGCATGAAACAATAATTTAACTTAAGACAACTGATCGAATCCCAAACATTTTGAAAATTATGATAACAACTGAATGAAAGCAAAATAAACCGAACTCAAAGAAAATAAAAATCTTGTTTCAATTATTAATTCGAAATTAACAAATCCTAAAACAAGTAAACAGTTACATATTTGATATCATACGAACTTCCGCCTTAAAAGTACTACAAGTTAAATATGCGCTAAAATATGGTGAAATCAACCGTGAGAATGCACCTTCGTATTAACATAAATATAAAATTCTCGTGTCACAATGTTCGTTCCCACACTCCTCCGAAACGGCTGGACCGATTTGTCTAAAATTTTGTGTGTATATCGGGTAGGTCTGAGAATCGGCCAACATCTATTTTTCATACCCCCAGGACGCGAGCGGAGCTGTGGGGATCAGCTAGTCTTATATATAAAATTCCCGTGTCACAATGTTCGTTCCCATACTCCTCCGAAACGGCTTGACCGATTCTTATGAAATTTTTTATGCATATTCAGTAAGTCTGAGAATCGGCTACTATCTATTTTTCATACCTCTTGTATATTTATACATACATGACCGCTATCTTTGCACCAGTTACAGAAGCAAAATTAACATACTTAGTATTTTACTGCTTATTACGATCTATCTTTAAAATATAGGAAAAAAAAATATTGTTGTATTCAACTGTTCTGCTCTGTAACTTTTAATAAGACTATCTTAAGTCACCCGGGTCATTATTACATATTGTCATATTATAATTAACTAACACCGCACTTAGCACTTTAAGCGCTACATTGAAACATACGTATATTGCCTTAGATATTACCCTTCCTTTCGGAATTGAAAGGTTCTCTAATATTAGAGCGTCAAGTCAGCATCACTATTAATAGTTCTATAATTTTCTACTGAGTGCGATTGATCGTTAAGGTTAAGGCTCCCAAATATTACATAGCAATCAGTCCCATCGTGGTAGATTTAAAAGCCATTTTTTTTTTTTTTTTTTTAACGTGTGGAAATCCCCACGGACCGTCACCCCACCGGGGCTCTCGGCGGGGCGGTGTGTCGGACTCGAACCGACTAAAACCACACGGTGTGACCTCTCTGCGCCTGTGTTTGGAAGGGATCCAGGTAACTGTTTTCTCCTTCTGGATCCCTCCCGGCGCCTGCCCGCACTGTTGCGGGCGCCATCTCCTCGTACTCTCTATTTAGGCGACGTCCGGTCACACGCGGACGCCACCCCCTCGCGGCTGGCCACTACAGCGGATGGACGGGGAAACCCGTCCCGTCCACCCGCGGCCACACTCAGGGCGGCATGAGGCGCAGATAGGCGCGCCTCCGCCGCCCGGGGCGCCGGCGGCGGATCGGGTCCGAGTGGAGGTCATCCTCCCGGGCCTTCTCCGCCGCCTCCTTCTGCGAGATTACGTCCTCGCAGAAGGTTGCGACCGCGGTAAAACAACTGTCGCTACCGGCCATGGAGCGGACTACGACCGGCAGCGAGAGTTCCTCTCCGATGACTGCAGTGAGGGCCCGGCGCTGCGCCGCCCATGCGGGGCAGACCGCCAGCGTGTGCTGGGCCGTGTCCTCACTGCAGTCGCAGTGGTGGCAGGCGGGACTCGGTTCCCTCCTTGCGACCGAGTGCAGATACTTTCCGAAGCAACCGTGCCCGGAAAGCACCTGCGTCAGCCGGAAGGAAAGGGTCCCGTGCTGCCGCCCTGCCCACTCGGCGATGACCGGCTGGAGAGCCTCCACGGTGGCGAAGCCAGCGCGTGGAGTCTCCAGCCGGAAAGACCATCTAGCCAAGGTGGCTCGACGAGCGGCTTCGCGCCACTCGCGTACGTCCTCGGGCGGAGGGCGAATGCCCCTCTCCGCCCGGAATTCAGCCACTCGTCGATAAACTTCGGCGAGCACTTCCGCCTCCAGATCCCACGGGGGTGTTCCGGCCAAGGCGCAGGCCGCTTCGGTCGACACCGTGCGGTATCCGCGTATGGCTCTGACCGCCAATATCCTCTGGGGGCGCCAGAGGCGCGCCCTATTCTGGGCGGACAGAGCCGTCGCCCACACCGGTGCACCGTACAGTGCCATAGACCGGACCACCCCCGTGTACAGCCGCCTAGTGGGAACACTGGCCCCGCCCAAATTGGGCAAAAGTCGCCCGAGGGCGGAGGCAGTGTCCACCAACTTTGGGGCTAGCTGTTTGAAGTGCTCGTCGAAGAGCCACCTTCCGTCTAGGACCAGACCCAGGTACCTCATCTGGGCCCGGACCGGTACGAGAACCGAGTTGACCTCAATCGAGGCGCCGGCGGGTGGACCACGACGGGGCCCGTGAAAGAGTAGGGCCTCCGTCTTATCCAGGGCCACCCGCAGACCCAGCGCCTCGATGCGCCCGACCACCATAGACACTCCACTGGTGGCCAGGCGCGCCGCCTCCTGGAAGTTAGCCCCCCGGGCCGTGACTAAGGTGTCATCCGCGTAGCAGATTACACCCAGCCCGGGGGGGAGACGACCTCTTAAGGCCCAGTCGTATCCCATGTTCCACAGGAGTGGTCCTAAGACAGACCCCTGTGGAACACCGCACGACATGGCCCTGCGTCTCAGGACGCCATCTCGGTCCTCGTACATGACGGTTCGCTCCTCAAGATAGTCTGCCACCAGCCGCCTCAGGTACTCTGGCACCCCGTGGTAGCGGAGTGCTTCCCCGATGCAGCTGAATGGCAGACTATTGAAGGCGTTGGCGATATCTAAGGACACCGCCAACACCACTCCGCCGCCTCTCACGGCCTCCTCGGTCACGGCCCTAAGGCGCATTACGGCATCGATCGTCGAACGCCCCTCTCGGAAACCGAATTGGGCGTCCGACAGATCGGGGCCAACCTCGCAGAGGTGCCGGACGATGCGGGCAGAGAGTATCCTCTCAAAGAGTTTACCCGCCTCGTCCAGCAACACGATAGGCCTATAGGCCGTGACCGAATTGGCAGGCCGTCCCGGCTTCCTCAGCAGGACCAGCTTCCCGCATTTCCAGCGCTCAGGGAAGCGTCCGGACGCCAGGCTAGCGTCCAACACTTCCCTGAGGCGGTCCGACATGTGATCGAGGGCTCGGGCCATCACTCGGGCTGGAACCCCGTCCGGCCCGGGGGCGGTGTTCTTGGATCGAATCCGTAGAACAGCCGCCCCTACCTCCGAATCCCTGACGGGCGGAACTTCAACCTCGCTACCCCCGTCGTCTTCGGCTGATGCAGCCATCGACGGGGGTGTGTGTTCCGCCCGCTGCGGGAATAGGCCCTCGACCACTTCCTGCAGGAAGCTGGGCTGGAGAGTCTCCGTAAGGGGGGGGCCCGTCGTGCGGAGCTTGTTACGCACCGCACGATAAGGGCGACCCCAGGGGTCACGCTCGAGACTCTCCAGCATCTCCTCTCTACTGACATCCTTGGCGCGGCAGATGGCCAGCCTCAGAGTTTTCCGAGCTTCTCGGTACTCCTCGTGAAGCCGGTCCACCTCCTCACCGACCCCGCGGTGACGTCGCCTGCTACTAGTTAGGGACCTCCGGGCACGAACGCACGCCGCACGGAGGTCCGCCAACTCCTGGGACCACCAGTAGACCTCCTTCCTCGGAGGCCGACACCCACGAACGCGGGGCATGGCCGCATCGCAGACCCGCGTTAGCGCGTCAGCGAAGCGGCCAGCTCCCACGTCGACCCCCTCGGTCGGGGCCCGCGGAGACAGCCAAGCGTTAAGAATGGCCGCCTCCTCCAGTAGGTCCCTATCGAGCCTGGCGACAGCCCACCGCGGGAAGCGGGAAGGGCGCCGCGCCGCGTGACCCCTACTGGGGTCCTGGGACCGGGAGAGCTCAAATCGGATATAGAGGTGATCCGAGAGCGTCTCAACCTCTTCCAGGACACACCAGTTCCTTACTCGTGCGGCGACTGCAGGGGTAGCGAACGAAAGGTCCACTATCGACCCCCCCTGCTGTCGCACGCACGTGTTGGTGGAGCCCCTGTTCAGCAAACAGAGGCCCACCGAAGCCGCCCACTCCACTACGGCTTCGCCCCTGGCGTCCGTCACCGGGGAACCCCACGCAATGGACTTTGCGTTGAAGTCCCCCAGCACGAGGACGTGCCCAGACGCCAGTCGCCGCATCGAGGGCTCCAAGTTGTTAAGGAAGACCTCGAAGTCGCTCAGACTCCGGTTGGGGGAGAAATATACACCATAAATGGTGACTCCCCCCCACTCAGCGGCAACATATCCCGTACCCTTGTCTCTTAGCGACAAGGGCGGGGAATGGGCCGCCGTGGAGCCGACGACTGCCACGGAGCCGTCCCAGTCACCCATCCAGTTTGGACGGGGAGGAACGTAGTAAGGCTCCGCGACTACGGCGAGACCTACCGACCACTGTGCCATGGTTTGCAGGAGGAGGTCCTGCGCCGCGGCACAGTGGTTGAGGTTCGTCTGGACCAGGAGGCTGGAGACTCGATCCATTATCGGACCGTGTCTCCAACCCCCTCCATGGGCGTCGGCGTCGACGCACGATTAACGTCGGAGGCAGCCCGGGTCGTTAGGCTGGCCTCCGGCGCTTGCGGAGAAGCACGGGGAGGCCTGCAGCCCTCCCGCCCCATCTGGTGATTGGCGGGTTTATTGCCCGCCGCACACACGGGGCAGTGAGGGGCGGCAGAGCATTCCGCCGCCTTGTGCCCCGGTTGACCGCAGCGGAAACATAATCCGCTGCAGTCAAAACACCTATCGCACCTGGCGCGTGTGTGCCCCGATACTAGGCATTTGTAACACCTCATCGGTCTCGCCGCCAGGACCGTAATCCTAGCGTTGACAAAACCGATGAGGATCTTGCCAGCATCGCCCAATACTTTGGCCGACACTACGGGCAGCTGATCCACACAGCGCCAAGTCCTCCTGGTCCGGGGCGGATGGTGCCCACCCTGACGTTTTCCGCGCTGCAGCCCGTCTTCTCCACAACTGCAACGCGGACATCCTCCACCGTCACTGAGTCGTATAGGCCCGAAATGCGCAAATCCGCACACTTCGTCGGTCTGGCGACTCTGACACCATCCTCGGCTGCAAACATAACTCGCAGCTTCTCCGCAAAGGCGTCCGCCGACTTTGCGCCTTCAGCCCCCGGGAACTCTAGCACTCGAGCTCCCGTCTGGGACTTGCGCAGGCTCATGCCTGCCGTCCCGAACTCAGTGGCGAGACTGCGGGCCCTTTGAAAAAGAGCCGCGTACGTCAGTCCGCCACTGACCGCCTCCGGCGACACGGTCACCACCACAGCCGCTGTTTTGGGCGGCTGCAGTTTCCGCGCCTTCTTCTTGGTGGCCGTTGCCACCGGTGGCGAAGGCGGGCCTTGGGCTGCCTTCTGTGCCGCCTTTTTCGCCCGCCTTCGGGACGACTTCGACCCCTCCACTACCTGCCAACGGTCATCGGAGGCAGATGTGGAGGGGCCCGGCTGAGATGGTGGAGTGGGAAGCGGAGGGAACTCCGCTCCGGACTTCGCCGCCGTTTCAGGCACCGCCTTGGCCGGCGCATTGGCTGGAGCCTGGGCCGGCGCCTTAGCCGCAGCCCTCGCCGGTGCCTTGCCACCCTTCCCCGCTCTTTTGGGAGCCGCAGGGGCCGGGGCCGAAGCCGCCGCCGCCGCATACGACACAGCGGGTGCGGTCGGCGCCGTCGCAGCCTTCGGTCGCTGCGACGCGAGCGGGGGGCGTACGACCGGCGCAGGGGGCAGTCTCGCCTCCAGACCGGCCAGACGCCCGTCCAGCATATGCTGCACTGCGAGGAGGACCTGGCGCAGCTGGGCGTCAGGTACTTCGACGCTGGCAGGAGCCGGCTGCGACGGGCCAGGCAAGGCCTCTCTTTGTGGCCGCTCAGCCCGAAATTGGGCAAACTGAGCGCTGAGCTCAGCCACCTGGCCCGTCAGACGGTCGTTGGCCGCTCGGAGCCGAGCTACGTCTTCACAGAGGGTGTCGACGACCCCTCCAATAGCGGAAGAGGAGTCCTTCAGGGCTCTTACGAAAGAACCCTTCAGGTTCGCCGACTTGGTGGCCACTTTCTGGATTATATCCACGGCCACCTTCGCCCTCTCCTGCAAGGACAAGGGATCCTGTGGGACATCTCCTTCCACTGGCTCTCTGATCCTTAGCAAGAGACCCGAGATCTCCTCCTCCGCTCGGTTACCGTCCGCCCTGGAGCGTCTGTAGGACTCCCTCCTGGTGAAGGCGGAGCCTGACGGCAGCGGGACGGGGGCTTGCGACCCATCGAGACGGGTGCCTTTGGTAACTGGCGTCTCCAGGGATGAGTCACTGTCTGCATCCCTGGTGTGAACGCGCTTGTTCCCCGCGCTCGCCCCCGTCTCCGTCTCCATTGGACGCATACTGGCACCTTCGCCCATGCCAGCCGCGGCCGACCTGGAGCGCAATCGCTCCGATCTTCTTCGGCTCCCAGCAGTCAGATTGACTTCTGGGAGCCCCACCGAGGTAGGCGGCCCGAGTGCCACCACGACCTCCTTGGACACTGTGTCCACTCCCGAAGAAGAGCTCCCCTTGAGAATACCCTTCTTCGCCCTCCCTCTCTTCGTTTCGGTATCCGTTGTGCTAGCCAGTTTATCATTAGATTGTTCCATTCCTTTTTGTGTATTTAGTTTTTCAGTACTCATAATAAGACCCACGAGTGGGGGAGAACTAAAGGTCGACCCGGGCAGAGATCCCCCAATACCCGGGCAAGCGTACATTTTTAACCCAACCGAGGGGTCCGCAGGTACCTCGGCTTGGGGTGCGCTCGCAACTGAACTTCCCATCAGCCATGCATCCCCTGGCCACGCACCAGAGCTTGGGATTCGGGGTAATTTTTTATAGAGGTTTTCTTCCTCGCGGTCCGGGCGGTTAAGCCAAGACCCACGCCCCCGGACAGAGCCGGGATTACGTTATGCCGACGGTGGCAGAAGGACTACGTCCCCCTGCCTGCTCGGTGGTAGTGTAAGTACACGCCGAGCCCGTCCTCCTCTCTCCACCGTTAGCAGCGGAGAAACTGCGGCCCCTACAGAGCCCCACCTTCAGGTTTTTTACCGAGGTTTCCTCCTCCATGCTCCGAAGAGCGAAGAGCCAGCAGGGTAACCGGCAGACACGCCCACCCTGCTGGATCAGGCCTTGCCCGAGAGCCGATGGAATGGCTTCCTCTCCTGCTAGAATATTAGCCGCTGGCGATAATCCTCTCCTCCAGATAACCCGGAGGAAATGAGGAGGAACAGCGTTATCGCCAGCGTTTCCAGGGTGCACCACGAGGAGGTTTTCTAGCCAGCACCCCTAGATTTAAAAGCCAAACCTAACCTATTTTGCGAATAGTAATAAAGTCAAGGAAAACATTTATGTAATGTTTATAACCACCATTTATAGCTTTCTGTATGAAATACCATGTTCTACCAAATTGATTGCATAAAGTTTGGAGGGAAAATTGCCACTCAACTGAATGATAACACTGCCAACAAAGAACAAAGACAGGTATTCAATAGTTCTGACTAAAAAGGATGAAAACAGATCTATCAGGATTCTCAGCAAACAGTTTTTTTATAAATCAAACTCTTGATTTTATCATTTCTTTCAAGTTTTTAACATAATTTTATCTGTAAGCTCGTAATGAGTTAGGTAATTAAATGCAAATAAATAATTTACTTCTTACAAGCATGAATTCAGACTGTCTCGTTGGTCTAGTGGTTAGCGTATCCGACTGCTGATCAAGAGGTCTCGGGTTCGATTCCCAGGACGGACTAAATGTTTGCGTGATCCACAAATATTTGTTTCGGAATCTGGGTGTTTTCTATGTATAATATTTAAGTATTTACAAAAAAAAGTATGTTTATGTATTTATATTATTTGTCTTGTACCCATAATACAAGCTCTGCTTAGTTTGGGTCTAGATGACGTTGTGTGTAAGATGTCCGAAATATTTATATATTTTTAATCGAAATTATTGAAAGGAAGTCTCGGTTGGAAAGTATTGTTAAATTCTGTATCGTTTGTGGCTCGTGTCAATGTTTAGTTTTAAATAATACTATTAATGTTTCTTTCTTTTATTAAAAGATCAATATCCAAAGACCAATCCCGTATTAGGAATTTACCTACGTACTATGACACGGGGGACCTAACAAACATACATGAAAAAGACATAAATAAAAACCAGACTTAGAACAATCATATGCGGATTACACAAAGTGCTGTCCCGTGTGGGATTAGAACCCACAACACTAAGCACAAGGGAGAGCAATGTGGCGACCATTTGAACAAATAGGCCAATCGTGCAGTGCAGTAATCTATAATTATAAGCGCGAAAGTTGTTTGTTGCTCTTTCACGCAAAAACTACGAATAAATTTGCATGAAACTTTATAGTAATCTAGCCTATATATATGAATAACATATAGACAACTTTTTACTGCAAAAATCAAGATACACGCAAATGGAGTCGCTGGCGAAAGATAGTCATATATAATAACTGAAGAAAACCTTTTAGTGTGTAATAAAGTTTATCATAAGTCTATTCAACTTAAATATATAAAACGAAACCTTGAGAACTAGGACATTGTATATGAAGCAACGTCTTAGAAATACTTTTTGTCAGTTCATTTATTATTAGTAAATAAGAAGAAACGTTACACAATTACCGCAGTTGCTACAAAATACAATGGAAGATAATATAATACGTTGTTCTAAGGTTTAAGCGACTAGTACTTTACATTTTTTTTTTCAATATTAAAGCCTACCAAAGTGACTCTTCTCTGTCTGATGGAAAGCATGAGTAGAATCCAGAAGTAGGGGCCACCATCCTCATCGTGAATCACACACTCACCAACAAAATACGACAGCAAGACAAGCAGTCATTATTAGGGATGGTCTTCTGTGTGAGGGTAGTAATGTCCCGGCCGAGTCGGCACACTCGTGCTGAAATCAGCGTGGCTTTACTACATACAAGAACCACAAAATCTGCGTAACGTTTTATTCGTACTGTTCTAAATATTTTATTTATTTATCAATGGGCAAACTGGGTTATCTAAGTCTTTTGAAAAGATGGTAGTTGACATAACATAACAATGTTGGAAATCGGAAAGTATTTTTTATTAAATTCTGATTTACGATGTGGAATAGAGGATTTTTCAAGAAAAGTAAGTATCCCTTAAACTTGAATCAGTAAAGATCAAGTTATATTGAATCAATTCAAAAGTTTTCTTTCTGTAATGAGTTTGTCTGAATTTCCGCCATTTTAATATCTTCTAGTTCTCTAAACCATTGACAGATAAACAAAAAGAAGTTACCAAAGAAAACAATAATTTACCAAGAAACAACTACAAATTTATAATTTAACATTAATAAATTTCCAGAAACATAATGCTAACACATTAATTTAAAACATCCACTACATAAAATTTCAAGGATTTTTTTAATGAAGAAACCTAAAATACGTAAACGTAATGTATAAGTATATAAAGGCCGACATATAAAGGCCTAAGGCATTTCGTACGAATGATTTTGTGCCACGGAATAATGTGAAATGATCAAAGGAACTGGTTGCCTACGCTACGAGTCACTGATCCGTATTCGTGAAGGAACTTTTGGGTACCTACCAATCCTAGGTCGAAGAAAGCAAAGCAGGCAATTGCTGTTTTGTACACATATAAATATATATAAATGCCTATGGTAGGGAATGGAGTTATTGTTAGTGTTCAAAAATGTTAAGTACATTATTTACATACGATTATATTTTTGTACACATACGTATCTGGCTACATATACAGGTTATATAAAGATAAATACTTAAATAAATGTTACAGACATCTTACCCACAACATCATCTAGTCCCAAACTAAGCAGAGTTTGTACTATGGGTACTAGATAACTGATATAAATACATAAAGAATCATTTTTTTTGTGAAAACATACATATTATTCATAGAAAACACCCAGACTCCGAGACAAATATTTGCGGATCACACAAACATTTGAACCGACTTAGTAATCGAACCCGAGACCTCTTGATCAGCAGCTGCATATACTAGCCTCTAGACCAACGAGGCAGTCATCAATATAATATTTCACTATATATATAGTCATCAATATATTATATTGAAATAATGATCAGACTTAAATCAAATATGTTTAAAGCATCTAACAGTGTACAATCAAGAGGAGTCGGTCTTAGGGACACTCCTGTGGAACATTGGCTACGATTGGGTGCTTTGCGGTGCGTTCATATGGTGTCGCCGTCACGCCTTGAGACGGCGAGTGGCAGAACGTACCGCGAGACAACCCTGGCCACGTCACAAATTCCATCTGTCCACACTTCCACAGTGGTTTTAATACTCGTGATGAAGGAAAAACCTTTGTCATATTTCTCTACCGACAGACAACACCTTTGCACCACATCTGATGTATAATAATAATATATAGCTCTTTATTGTACACCAGAATAATAGCATACAACGGTAGCTTATACCAGGAGGTACAAGTGGCGACCTTATGCCCGAAGGCAATCTCTTCCAGGCAACCATGAAATGTCTTAACACTGACTGCCACTTCCTCAACATGGCAATCAACGATTGTTTTTTCAACACTATGTGACTTTCAAGACACATGACTGGTAAACGTCGATTACGATGTCAAGACGATTGCTGCCGCGTGAGCCAAGATGTGTGAGATAACTGATGTCATTTGTGACCCCAAATTGTGACTAAAACTGGTTAGTCTGAAGGGACATTACTACATTAAGCAGGCACCACACTTCGCTATGCGCTATTCGTATGCGGGTTATTCGCATGCATACGGCGAAGTGTGGAGAGTATATTCGTTTCGTTCACCATAAATTGACAATGACACATCTCTACAACACACATATTTGCATTATTTGATGCTTATTTGGCATACCAGTTCGACGTGTGGATGGCATCTTTGTTGTTTGCACGCATAACTAATATTTGGGCGAATATGGCGTAGACACATAACGAATAGCGCATAACGAAGCGTGGTGCCTGCATAAGGCCTGTACTTTTATATGGCTGTGAAGCATGGCCGATCCTGGAGTGACACCTTCTAGATCCGAAGTGACGCCACGGAGATGTATATAATAATGATGATAACGAGTTTTAAAATTTCAATTATTGTTTTTATCTACTACAGAATATCAAAATATTAACAAAATAGCATGTTTTTATTATCAATTTCACCTTCTTTATATATTTAATCCTAATCACAAACATCTTATAAACCAGTCATGTTGATTTATTCAATACTCAAAAGAAGACCGTAGGTATAATTTACATTTATATTGCAAACATACGTTTTGAATGTTTGGCTTACAAAGTAATAGGCAAAGATGTTATTGCGATCAAGAAACTTCAATATACAAAAATACAATGGGGATATACAATATACGACACACAACTGATCTTATCATATGTTGCGGTCTCTATTATACAGTTGTAGGATGTCGTATTGATATAGATAAGCGGGTAGTCAATGAACAAGTATTTTAGAGGTTTTATTTTTTCTCTGTTTAGGGGCCATCCATAAATAACGTCACACCTTAAGGGGGGGGGAGGGGGTCGACGAAGTGTGACATTGTGTGACAAGGGGGTGGGATGGGTCCTAAACTATGTGACGTCACACTTCAAAATGTATTGTAGTCTAAGTCTTAAAACACGAACTTTAAACTATTACCACAGAATACATTAATAGTACCAGTACAGAAGACTCACTCACTTACAAAGTAAATTAAAGAAATAGGGACCCTTGGTGTCATTACATTAAGTTCAATTCATATTGCACAGCGCCGAAGCACCAACGATTATATTTACCTAAAATTGCGTCTCTTTCTATCATGTAACTCTTAACTGTTCTGACGTAACCAGGCATGTCTTCTTTTAAAAATAATTTTAATATAGGTATAATAACTACTTTTTCTCTAGCACTTTACTTTAGTGAAAAATTGCTGTAGCTACTTTTGTCAACAAATGACGTTTTAAATAATATCACATCGAAATATCTGTTCGTTTCGTATGTATTTACGTATGAAACGAAAAGATTAGTTCCTACCTAACACCTGAAATCTTTTATTCAGACATCCGTAAACAAAACTTTAGCTTTTACATGAATATGTGGGTATTGAAACTATATCTGTGTAAATATAAGATACCAATTGTTTTGGTGACCACTCGCTCTACTAGTATTACGCGCCGACCGCCTAGGCGCCCTGTGATTGCGCCTAGCGGTGATTTGTTTTTATTTCATTTGACCACTGTCTATCGCGGATTAAACAACTTCGTTCTTAGTTCTACTATTTTGTAATTAAATCACCTTTTTCTTCTGTCGAATAGTCCATTCAAAGGTTGCCAGGAAGCGGTTGCTTTTAGCAATAAGGCCGCCCATTGTACAAGTCTTACAGAAACTTTCAACTGCAAAAACTGTATTTGGTGTACAATAAAGTATATTCTAATATAATATAGTTTGAAATTGATTTGAAGAAGATAGGGCTAATACATGACTTTTCTAGAGTATATTATATATATTTATACCTGTTTCTACGCGGGGAATGCCTTTCGCACCATACCATTCTTGGGGACAACAAAGGGTGTGTGTGGGACTCCCGGGCAACCTATACCGACTAATCTCTGAGTCACGTTGAGAACTGGATAGTAGGTAAAAAACAGTAAAACTTGGATTCGTTTTTTTTTTTTGTTAATTTATTTAATTAATATAATCGTTTTCAGGGTTCCGTAGTTCTTGACTCGGAACCCTTATACATTTGTCATATCCTTCCGTCCGTCCTAAACCTACCGCCCAAACGGTTGGTGCTAGAAAGATGAAACTTTGCTTGAATATGTGCTGTAATTACGTCGTTAAAGTGCTACAATAAAATTATGAAAATTATTTTTATTTATGGTACGTCCCCTATTCTTAAAGTGATGTTTTCTTTTTCTCGAGGCTACCAATCGTGTGGGGTACCATTAGATAGATTTTTCGATTTAGTCATCCATTTGCGATTTATTCAATTTTAAAAAGCATTTTTTTGTAATATAGGGCATCCCCCCCCCCCTCTAAAAGCTAAACAGATGGCTCATAAAATCAGAAGAAAATCATGATAGTAGTCCATATTATATTAAAACTTAAAGGAAAACTATTGCGGTTTTAATATTGTTTATATTTCAGGAGTTGTATAGGTCTAACTTGTAAAATGCACTCACTTGGAAAACTTCGTATAAAAATAAAGAAATAAGAAGTAAACATAACAATTATCTATCGGGCATGATTTTAAATCTACCTATCATTATGGGTGATCAAGTGATCACAGAACACAATTCTATGCGCAACCTGACACGCACTTTGAAAATTTTTTGATTTATTATTTTCTTTAATTTATATAATTAATCAATTTTTGTTTTGTTAATTGTTTGATTTGATGTTAATTTTATTAAAAAATAATTTAAGCGGAAAAAAACTGATTTCGGAACCTGTTTTCTTAGAATGATTTCTAAATGTAAATTTGCAAATTATGTGACGTCACAGTAGGGAGGGGGGAGTCTCACAAATGTGACCAGCTGTGACAAGGAGGGGGGAGGGGCAAAAAAAACATGAGATTCGTGTGACGTAATTTATGGATGACCCCTTAGTGTTTTCTCGCACCAGAAATATTCTCATTCACCGATGAATTCATAAACTCTTGAAACGAACACAAAGAACACAGCAAAACAGTCAGTTATATAAAAAGAACACAGCAAAACACTCAGTTATTGTACTTACATTTACACTATGCATTTTATTCTTCTTCCCTTTTAGGATTCTGTAGCCAAATGGCAAAAAAACAGAACCCTTATTGATTTGTCATCTCTGTCTGTCCGTATGTCACAGCCACTTTTTTCCGAAACTATATGAACTATACTGTTAAAACTAGGTAAGTATATGTATTCTATGAACCGCATTAAGATTTTCAGACAAAAGAAGAAAAAAAAACATTAAATTTTGGGAGTCCCCATACTTGGAACTAAAACTCAAAAAAGTTTTTTTCATCAAACTCATACGTGTAGGGTATCTATGGATAGGTGTTTAAAAATTATGTTGAGGTTTCTAATATCATTTTTTTCTAAACTGAATAGTTTGCGCGAGAGACACTTCCAAAGTGGAAAAATATGTGTCCCCCCCCCCCCTGTAACTTCTAAAATAAGAGAGTGATAAAACTAAAAAAATTATATGTTGTACATTACCATGTAAACTACCAACGAAAAAAATAATTGAGTTTCAGTTCTAAGTATTAGGAATACTTAGAACTGAAACTCAATTTTTTTTTCTCAACGAACCCATACGTGTCTTTTTCTTTACTAAACTTTGTATATGATGTTACTTGCTGCTACGGAACCCTTCATGGGCGAGTCAAAACACGCACTTGGCCGCTTTTTTAAACTAGATTGTGGATGAAATAAATTACAATGAAGTTCTAAAACATGGATAACCGTTTGTGCTTTGATATTTTATGAGCATTTAAGTAATTCGGAGGTCACGTGAAACAGTCGGTCCGGGTTGTTATCATAAGATAACAGTCGTGAAGCTTAGTTGGAGGCCTACGGGCGGCTTAAATACATCCAGCGGCAAGATATACTTAGCCAAAACGTATCTTACAACCGAACTTCGTAAAAACTTTTGAAGGAATTAAAATATCTCATGTCACCCGGGCCATTATTACAAATCTATTCACATATCATGCATTAAATTCGGTTCAGTGGTTTAGACGATAAGGTTGAATATATGAACATACATAGATTGGCAAAAATATTGCCCTCCCTTTTGGCTTTGTCTTTACGATGATATCACATCAAAAGAATTTAATAATTCTCTACTGGACATAATTTATATTCATAATTATAATTTAATTTATCCCTACTTCCCCACTAATATTAAAAATGCGAAAGTAACTCTGTCTGTCTGTCTGTTACGCTTTCACGCCTAAACCACTGAACCGATTTTGATGAAATTTGGTATGAAGATAGAACTGAACTTGGGAAAGGACATAGGCTACTTTTTACCGCGATAACCGGCAACCACGCAGACAGAGCCGAGGGCGAAAGTATATATTATATTTTTCAAGAAGTTTTTCTTCTCTTGTATCTTCGACGTTGAAGAGCTGAAATAATAAATGATTCAAATTAATATTACGATATTTTCCACAGACTGATTAATTTCCTAAACAGATTAAGAGACCGAATTAATCATATTCTAAGGATTATTGGTCGCAATAGAAAGTGCTGGTTGATTTGAAACAAGTTCGAATTTCTCTGCCTTAACCAACCACCTAAATACTTAATTACATATAAAATGTCGCTCGTATTTACGTTTATTTTTTTTCTTAACTCCTTAATGACCCAAACGTCGGCAATAATTAACATTTAAACGAGCGTCCCAATTTAATGATCATGAGATAGTTCCGGTGGTCAGTGGCCGGAGCAACACTCGTCTGTGCGAAATCTACGAACAACGAGTTTGGTTATTTTGAAGGATGAAATAATTAAACATGGCTGCCATTATTCTGTATTACTTGTAAACATCGTCTTCCTTATTATTTCTTCTTTCTTATTGAAAATAATCTGACCACAAATTAAAAGGGGTTTTCTTCAGATTGTGAGTCACCTTTGCATTTGCAGCTCAATGTACCCATACAGCTAAGGGTTTAGATATTAATATTAGATTTAAATTATTTAATTCCAGAAATGAGCAGAATTTACTGTTTTTGCAACTTTTTTTTTATTGTTGTAATAGAATAGGCGTTTGTCTTCCATCTCACCTGATGGAAAGTGTAGATGAAGACGAAGATAGTACACGCCCATCGGACGCCCAAAGGAAACCTGTTCACTCTACTCTTAAAGGCTCCAGAGTTTATAAATTTAAAACCCTATTTACTGGACAAGGAGAGGCCTACTCTCCTTTCTAAGAAGAGGCCTATGTCTGGCAGTGGACTGGCAGTGGAAGGCTGTTAATGATGATGATTTACTAATTTACTGTGGCACACATCACAAACAAAGATTTGTAAACATTTATCAAAGAAATAATCACACATTTCAGTATGAGTTTTTATAAATCTTTTTTTCTACAATAAATGCGTGTTTTATTTTTTACACATCTGCTTTTCTGTGGGTTAGTTCCATTAAAACATAATGCTAATCCTTACTAAAATTATAAACGCGAAAGTTTGTGAGTATGTATGTGTGTATGTTTGTTGCTCTTTCACGCAAAAACCACTGAATGGATTTGATAAAACTTACAATAATATAGCTTACCTATCGGAATAACACATAGGCCATGGCCCATGATGGACCTACGCGTATGGTGAGCGGAGCCACGGGCAAAAGCTAGTCAGTTATATTTTAAAGAAAATAGTTATTAGTAATTAATAGTAGTAAAGTAATTAGTATTATTATAATTGTAATTTCTAATTCTAAATATTACTTCTACTCGGTCAATATTTTACAGGCTAGGAATCTATGCATGCAATGAATGCTACCACAATCTTAGCTACAGTATTTATAGTTCTTTAGATATAGAACATTGAAATTTGCTGTTCACATTTATCATCATCACACACAGAATGTAAGCCATATTGTAGGCATTTATATCACCTACAAAATAAATGTAGATCACCATTTATTTTTAAAAACCACGAAGTGGATGTAGGGATTTTCGTGGAAGGTTCGCTCCGCCCACGTGTGTCTCGATTATTGCAGTAAAAAATAGCCTATGTGTTATTCTGATATAAGCTTTATTACTGTAAAGTTTCATCCAAATCTTGTCTGTAGTTTTTGCGTGAAAAAGCAACAAACACACATATATGCTGACAAAATTTCGCATTTATAACATTACTAGCTTTTCCCCGTAGCTTCGCCCGCGTGTTGGCCTACTAATGCAGTAAATAGTAGCCAATGTTATAGTCTGATATATAAGCTATATTACTGTAAAGTTTCATCCAAATCTTTTCTGTAGTTTTTGCGTGAAAGAGCAACAATCATACATATATGCTCACAAACTTTCGCGTTTCTAACATTACTAGCTGTTCCCCGCAGCTTCGCCCGCGTGTTGGCCTACTAATGCAGTAAATAGTAGCCAATGTTATAGTCTGATATATAAGCTATATTACTGTAAAGTTTCATCCAAATCTTTTCTGTAGTTTTTACGTGAAATAGCAACAAAGATACATGCTCACAAAATTTCACGTTTATATTATTTCTAAGGATACTAGGATATAAAAGATTGTATTTGTACCTGTGAGAACCCGAAGCGGTTTGCTAGTTTCCATATGAACTGCATAGTAAGGCTCTACGCTGCTATTTCTCTTTTCGTGACGTAAGTAACCTTAGTAAATTAGCTATGTGCCAACCAGTTAACTAAATTATTCGAATGATTACACTAAGTAGATCCTTATGGCCTATGACATTGCTATTACTATTGTTTATAAAATACTTGAAATCCGTAAAATCACTTAGGGCAACAACCTTATATTTATAAAATTATCGTTTCACAAGATTACTTACCATACTCCTCCGAAACGGCTTGACCGATTTCTATGTAATTTTGTAGAAAAAAAAAGAAACCCCATATGTTGTATGTTTCTTTTTTTCATATCCCTAGAACCCGCGCGAAGTGGCGGGCATCAGCTAGTAAATATGTATAGATTATGTCACAAAATAAACTAGAAATCAGTAATTTTATTCTAATGGTATAGTCCGTTTTATAATTGATAGTAAAAGAAAATTTGTAGATGAATTAAAATTTCCTTTTTGATGTAAGTAGAGATGCATTCAGTCAAAAACAGTTAATTTTATGTTACATACGGACACTCCAGTTTTATTTATTTGATTAATAAGTAGTAAGATGTACATATTTTAATTCAGACCCAGCAAATCGGGCAACGGAAGCCTGGCCTTCCGCCGTCTCAAGTTACCCTGAGTATTGACGCTACTAGATATGTTTGAGGTTTAAAACGATGTCTTCTGTGAACCGCATTAATATTTTCACACAAAATAGAAAAAAAAAACAATACATTTTCCCCATTATCAGAACTAAAACTCGAAATTTTTTTTTTCATCAATCCCGTCTATGGATAGGTCTTCAAAAATTATGTTGAGGTTTCTAATTTTTTTTTTTCTATTTGTGCGATAGGCACTTCCAAACTGTTAAAATGTATGCTCCCCCCTGTAACTTCTGAAAAACTAAAAAACTGATAAAACTAAAAAAAATTATAAGATGTACATTACCATGCTAACTTCCCACTGAAAATTGGTTTGAACGAGATCTAGTAAGTATTTTTTTTTAATACGTCATAATTCGTAAACATTTCATTCAATCAATATATTATTAAAACATCGATCAAAGTTACAACGAACTACAAGAACTTTTAAATGATGTTGCTTACTGATTCCTACCCTTTATCGGCGAGTCCGAGCCGGTTTTGTTTATTGATACACCGTTTGGTTTCAATCGATTCGATATCAACACCGTTTCACCGCAAACCAAGATGGTCTAATTGGAGCGCGAGATAGAACGCTTATGACTGCTTCTGATTCTTATTTAATGCCAGCAACCCCAGTATCACAGATTAAACATTGCTTTCTGCAAACAGTTACTCAGTAATTTTCATTTCAGAGATACCACTAACTGAAAACAGATCATTTCATTTGAAACATTTAAAGTTTATAAACTTACTCGTTAGTAAACAGTTGAAGCTTTCCGATGCTAATAGTAGTAACTTTTAGGATATTTAGTAGGTTAAACTTTGTTCTAATTCAAGGATAGTTCGTAAA
Source organism: Phragmatobia fuliginosa (assembly GCA_932526445.1). Lineage (NCBI taxonomy): Eukaryota > Metazoa > Arthropoda > Insecta > Lepidoptera > Erebidae > Phragmatobia > Phragmatobia fuliginosa. Next base: position 2,617,699 of record OW052064.1, on the reverse strand, counting down.
TTCAGATCACTGTAACTTCTATTTTCATGAAAGTTTTAACCAAAACAATCAAGAAAACTTGCTCGTCGTTGACTGTCTTGTTGGTTAGTGTATGGGGCTGCTGATCAAGAGGTCTCGGGTTCGATTCCCGAGTCGGACCAAATATTTGTGTGATCCACAAATATTTGTTTTAGAGTCTGGGTGTTTTCTATGTAAAATATATATGTATATACAAGAAAAGATATGTTTTTGTATTTATACCAGTATACTAGTTGTCTTCAAGGCGTCTCATAATACAAGCTCTGCTAGTTTGGGAATTAACGCGATCACTTACTAAAGGAGTCAGCCAGTGACCACGGCAAGTGCAACCTGGTCGAAACGTCAGGCAAATCAGAGGTATGTAATACTTTTAATAAGTGATTGCGTTAATTCCCGTAAAAATAATATTAATTATCTTGGAACGCGAAAGTTTAAAAGTTAGTATCGATCATGTTGTGTGTAAGATGTCCTAAATATTTATTATTATTTATTATCGTGGGAACATCTAGTGTTAAAATATATATATACATATTTCCAATCATAACATAATAATTTTTATAATAAATCTCTTTCAATATCTCTTAAAATCATAGTATACACAAAAACTTTAATTTCAAGAGAAACTTTCGTTGAACGCGTTTTGAGTTTCACATGTAACGATGCTGAAAAAATATTGTGCGAACATGAGAATAAAAGTATGAAAAATGTTTTCTAAAATAAAATTTTAACAGAATATAAAAAAGATATACAAAATTTCGAACTTGTATCTATTTCAAAATATGTAAAAAGAAAACTAATTATATTATATAATACTATTTCGATCGAAAACACTCATTAAAATGTCTGAATGTAATCAATATTTAACGAATTCATACTTAAAAGATTATATTAGACAAGGGTTAGTAAACAAATTTTTTACATGTACTACTACTAATGTATTCTGTGTTGTAACCATACTTTCCCTCTCACTCTAAAGGCAAATGAATACCAGGCCCTACTTACTACTACCTATACCAAAATAGAGAAGTTTTTTTGTCTGTCTATCTGCCTATTTATTCTGGAGAATCTCTGGAAAGGCTAAACCAATTTTGACGGCATTTTCACTGTAACTTCAATAACCGCGGGACTCACCTAGTTTACTATCAAATCAAATAGCATATTGATATATAGTGGTTAGTGATCCTGACTGCTTCACTAGAGATCGTTGTTCGATTCCCATCCAGGACAAAACGTTTTGTGATGAACACGACCAGTTGTTCTGTGTCTGGATGTAATTAATCTATGAATTTTTTATATATAGAAATATAAAAGTATGTTTAATCGTAGCCTGGTTACTTTAGTACAGGTTTGGCCATTTTGGGACCAGATAGCCATATATGTCGAAAAATTATTACTTAGTCTACATTACATGTTGTAGAATAAAGGCTAATGAACAACTACTTACAAGTAAACTCAACATGAACATATTAATGATTATCATAATAATTAAACTGTACAGGATGTACCCGTTTTTTCCCTTGATGTACCCCACGCTGTTTGTTCTGGGTATGGTCGGCTACAACGAGCTTAGAGTGCGACGTGAATACACACTTGCTGTATAAGTAGTGAGATTATAGATCATAATCCTGGGGTGCTGGGCAACCTGAACCTGTGCGTGCCTGACCGGTATGTGGGCAGGCGCAGACGCCCGCCCTCATTAGCGGTACCAGCAGCCAGGACAAATTTACTACAAAAAGCACCCCTTACGCGAACTTGTCAGCGAAGTTCACAAAGAACTATATATTTTTTCGAGTCAATTGAGTGTACTCGCAAAGTGTCTTTGTTTTTGTTTTGTTATTGTAGATAAGATGTATGTTTTTTATACACTTAAATTAGTAGTATAAGACAAATGTATAAGATAGCCTCTCTATCACATTGGGTCTACCTGTAACGATAGTGAGGGGTAATGTAACAGAAATAAATAAATAATAAATTATATGTTTTACCTTTAATACTATTCTAAATGAAACCAAAGGGCAGGTCGCCATCATCACAATACTTATAACTATAACGAGTAAGTGAAATCGCAAAATGACATAGGTACTTAACAAATGTACTCTAAACGATACTAAGCTCCCTATGTTCAAAAACTGCTGACTTAAAACAGCTTTGTAGCATTTCTAGGTTAAACGAAAGAAATCGACGTCAAAGCTCCAACGAGTTTTGATCTTTAAATCTAACATAAAGCTTCTCGTATATATGTCTAAAGGCACACAACACAAATCGATTTTCTATCGAGTTTATGTATGAGCCAAATCGGCTTAAGAGTTTCGAAACGGAGTTGGCTTCAACTGTACGTTTAATACTAAAGATATATTCCAGTATACATTAGAAACAATGCAAAATATATAACAATTTTTAAACATACCAAATAAATATATATACATTATCCCCATATGTGTTTTCTTCTTTGTTGTACGTAATTATTGCCTTCTACACATCACATCGAGCAAGAATTTTGGGTCATCTTAACAAACGCTCGCTGGCCTCGACCTTTATCGAGGGTCCCTTAACACAATTGTACTAATATTCCTATTTAATTTTGATAATGACGTAACGAAATTCATTTCATTGTTTTTAACGACACGGACGCGAGCAAACAACGGCTGATAGACCATCCCAAGTCATTAAAGCTCAATAACTGCTTGTCGACGCACAACGTTCTAAATTTCGACATCGGCGCATGCTGAGGATAATCTGAATAAGAAGGCAATTTTAGAGCACCCTATTTCAGATCTGAAGGCAACTGGCACGATAACGTCAGTAATAGCGGCCACTCGGTAAATTAAAAAGCATGGTGTAACTTTGAAGGAAGGTTGGAGAGAAATCGATGAGGTTTTCCGTGCTGTTTACTCTCAAGAGAGGTATTTTATTAATAAATCAGTATCTTAATCGATATTTGAGTCGTCGCTTAAAGCTGAAAATATATATAAAACTATATATAAAACTCTTTATTAGTACATCGTGTTATAGATTCGTAATATAGAACAGGACTTACATTTAATCTTAATTCTTCGGTTTCTTATAATTTATAAATTTAATGACATTGTAAACGTTGTTTTTTAAATTCATTAATGCAATCATATTTATATACCTAATGGTAGCAGTTGTTATCTAGTTACCTAATTGATGGAAATGAATCGGTATTCATTTCTATCACTTTTGGGAATTTATCCATCGTCATTTAAATATTAAACAATGCAAGCCAATATGTCACTAAGCCAGTGTGTGGCAACATCTTTAACTTTTTTCAATTTGATATCTTGCATGTGACTTTTTGTGTGTTCGCTTAAGTTTGATAGTGTATGTATATATATATATATATATATATATTATTGTATCTTATCTCATCTTATGTTAAGATAAATATAAAAAGATAAATAATGAACCAAAGTTTAAACGAAAAAAAGATACAATTACAAGTAATAATTTTATATTAAATTGTCATTGATTAAATAAAATTTGAGTATGCTTAAACTCTCCACTACTTTAAATTAAATACACCCAAGAATTTACCACAACCATGAACCTTTTATAAGGGTTTTGCGTGTGTAACATAACGTAATCGCTGTGGTTACGTATTTTTAATTTGTAACTTTATATATGACGAATGTGCTCCAGTTACATAATTACTTTAGACTATATAATATATATATCTCTTCGTCTACCTATTTTTATATATGTCAATGTCTAATTAGTATTAATTACGCATAAGGGCGGGCATCTTGAAACACGGGTAATAAAGCTATTAACTGCGATATACGAACATACCTAAAATATATTTGGCCACAGCATCTGTTTCAGATGATTGTTGCAACGCCTGTGGATTTATGATTTTCTGCATCGCCGTTGGTGGCTGTGGAGGCCAATGGCAGCGCGGCATCTTTTGCCGCAGCGATTGCAGACGAATCGTGAGTCCGTGGGAGATGGTAAGGCGCGACGCAGTCTTCTCTGCTTTAGTGTGAGTACTATATATTGTGTGAGTACTATGTACTAGGAAGCTATTCAAGCTATCATTCACTGAAAACCTACGTCTTTACTTGACTTGAATCTGCCCTGGCGGTTGAGAGTATGTCATGCTCACTCAAATGTCACGCTGATGGTGGCGCGTGTGTCGGATCATTTAATTCCCTTCAAAATGGTTGAGTTGAATGGTGCGGATCCATGCGTCATGTTCGTGAACGGGCGCTGTCAGTTGTGACTGGTCATCTCTTAGTTGCCACGGCTTATTTGAATTAATTATTTTAATTTTCAATTGTATTTTTGTTGTACTATGGACACTTTTAACGTGCACGTCTTGCTACATCGTTCTCACATAATGTACCATCTCAACATGAATGATGTAACCAAGATTTTGTAAAAAACATTTTGATTTAAAAGAGTGTCCATGGAGTTTCTTGCCCGTTCTTCTCCATAGAGATCTACGCTAGGGAATGGGCAACTACAGTACTTTCACAGTTTTTATGTCTTGTGACTGGGACTGTAGCTACATTTTTGTTTCGACAATTCAAAAGTGCCTGTAACTGGCCTACTTGAAATAAATGCTTTGATTTTGATTTTGATTTTTTGATTTTTAGAGTTTGTAGCCAGACCTCGTCTTGTCTCGACATGCCAGTTTTTAAGTCATCGTGCCACTGGGGTCTTGTTTCGGCCCGTTGCTCCCAATCTTCGACTTGTATTCCGAAACTGTTCATATCTCGCCTGCAAGAGTCCCTGAATCTCAGCATTGGACGCCCCACAGGTCTCCTTGCATTCGCTATTTGACCTAGCATGACTTGGCGCGGAAGTCTCTCGGGATCCATGCGATGAACGTGACCGAGCCAACGAAGTCTTCTTTGCTTTAAGATTGCAGTTATACTGTGGGAACGTGTTTTTTTAAGAACTTCTTCGTTGCTCATTTTGTCCTTCCAGGTGACTCCAAGTATAGTCCTCAGGCATCGCATGTGGAATGCGTTAAGCTTGCGTTCTTGTTTTGCGTATGTGGTCCATGTTTCGGCAGCATACAGCAATGTGCTCAACACGCAGGTCTGGTATACGAGCACTTTGGTATTAATAGTAAGCTTACTATTTCTCCAGACACGAGTAAAAAGCCTACCGAAAGTGTTTGATGCTTTGCCGATCCGACTATCTATTTCCCTGTCGTTCAACAGCGAGGATGTTATGGTAGAGCCGAGGTAGCATAAGCTGTTCACAACCTCGAGAGTAGCCCCGTCGAGCACTATTTTGGGGGGTTGGTCTACGCCCTGCACCATGATTACGGTCTTCTTGGTGTTAATGCTCATCGAAAACATGTGACAAGCGCGTCCAAATCTCGTCACGAGCTCCTGTAATTCGGCCTCCGAGTTAGCGACTAGTGCGGCGTCATCTGCGTACAAAAGTTTCCTGACTGTTAGGTCCTGACGTTTGTGTTTTGATTTCAGCAGGTTGATATTGTAGAGCTTACCATCCCTCCTAGTATGTAAGTGGACTCCGACGTCACAGTCCTTGAAGGCAGTCAGGAGAAGTGCCGAAAAGAAAATTCCGAAAAGAGCAGGTGCAAGCACACAACCCTGTCTGACTCCGCGGTTAACCCCGAAAGCTGCAGATTCTTCCCCCTCGAAAATGACTTTGCCGTTCATGTGGTCGTGAAAGGATCTAATTATTGAGAGGAGTCCTGGTGGGCATCCAACCCTGCTCAATACGCTGTACAGCCCCTCTCTGCTTACAGTATCAAAGGCTTTATGGTCAACAAAGGCGATGTACAAAGGGACGTGGTGTTCGCGGCTCTTCTCTTGAATTTGCCGAAGGCTGAATATCATGTCGTTGGTAGAACGGCCCGCTCTAAATCCACATTGTGATTCGGGGTAAATCTGGAAGGCTAGAGATTCCAGCCTTTGCAAATCAACTTTCGCGAATGCTTTGCCAGCAACACTCAGTAAAGATATTCCCCTGTAGTTGTTGCAGTCACCCCGGTCCCCTTTGCCCTTGTACAATGTTACGATATTAGCGTCTGTAAAAGAGCGTACAGAGGCGAGGAGAGGCAGCTAAGTTGTATGAGTTCGGCAGGTATATTGTCGGGACCAGTGCTCCTACCTAGTCTTAGGCTTTGGACCGCCTTGAGGTATTCATCGGCGGTAGGAGGATCATCAAGCCCATGTAGAGTGGGTCGAGGAGTGATGTTGGCCAACGCATCAGGGCTTATTGCTACCTCGTAGGAGTATAAGTTCGTGTAGTGTTGTGCCCACCTTTCAAGTTGCTTCCTTCTATCGGTAATCGGGTGGCCCTGGGAGTCTTTAATTGCGGCACGTTTTCTTTTTGTAGGGCCGGTCGCGATCCATAAGCCTCTGTACATGCCCTTCAGGTCTCCCGCGTCCCTGCATTGCTGTATTGAGCTGCAGAGCCCAAGCCAGTAGTCACCAGCACAACTTCGGCTGACGCGTTGCACTTCCGCCTTGGCCGTCATGTATGCCGCACGTTTGGTAGGGTCTTTGTGACTGTTCAGAAGTTCCACGTGAGTTTTTCGCTTTTTCTCTATTAGTGGCGATAGAACATGTTTCTTACTCCGCGAACCAGTCGCTAGCTGTCCTCTGCTTTTTGCCAAAGATCTTTCCCGCAGCATCCTTTATTTCTCCTTTTATGAGGTGCCACATATCTTCTGGCCCGTTTGTTTCATCCAAGGTTTCTGGATTTAGCTTATCCTCAAGTAGTTTTTTGAAGTCGCTGCGTAATCCCTCGTCTAGCATTGCAGAGGTGTTTAATGCTATTGTTCGAGGGGGGTTCTTGCCAGAATGAATTTTTCTTGGGGTGTAACAGGTTTTAGCCATTACTAAGGAATGGTCAGTGTTACAGTCTGGGCCATGATAGGTGCGGGCATTAAGGACACCACGCAACTCCTTCTTTCTTGTGATGATGTGGTCAATCTGATGCCAGTGCCCCGAGCGAGGGTGCCTCCAAGATACCTTGTGAATAAGTTTATTTTTAAAGTAGGTGTTAGTTACGCAGAGAGAAAGAGATGCGCAGAGCTCAAGCAAGCACTGTCCGTTTTCGTTGATGTTGCCAGTTCCATGATGTCCGATGCATTCCGGCCAGTCGACAGTATTATTTCCCACTCTTGCATTAAAATCTCCGAGTAATAAGAGTTTATCAGATGCACAAACTTTTTCCAGACTTACGCGGAGATCTTCGTAGAATTTGTCTTTAATGTCTGTTGAGGCTTGTAGAGTTGGTGCATAAGCTGAGATCAGAGTGATGGGGCCTGAAGTTAAAGTTAGTCTCAAGACCATTATGCGCTCGGACACGCCTATTGGTGTTTCTATGCACGCAAGTAAGCTGTTTCGGACAGCGAATCCAACTCCGTGTTCCCGTTTTTCGCCATCATCTTTTCCCTTCCAGAAGAAAGTGTAATTTTCTTCGCGAAGTGTGCCCTCGTCGAGGAGGCGAGTTTCCTGTAATGCAGCTATGTCAACACGGAGACGCAAAAGTTCTCTGTCGATAATAGTGGTTTTTCTAAGCTGTGGAAGCCCTCCAGTGACTGATTCCTCTGGGCTGTCGATCCCCGAGAGCATAGTTCTCACGTTCCAGGTTGCGAATCGGCTTGTTTGGTTGACTTTACGTTCATGATCATAATCAAATCTTTTTTTGGCAGGTGCGATAGAATACCCATCCCGTTCCAAGCGTTCCGATACACTTGTTGCTCCACTCACCCGTAGGAGCGCGTGATGGGGGACGGACCAGTACCTTATTGACCGGGGGCTGCCCAGCTCAGGCAGGCGGTAACTGGTCAGTTAGCCGCTATGGGCTATCCTACCGTCGGGAGTCACCCCTGGCGCCCGCGCATACGCCCATTCGCGCTAGACTTATGACCGTTGACTGCGACTCCCCGTGTTGTTATCCACGTCTTTTCAGGCATGGGTGGAGTTTCCTCTCCACAGGCTTTGCGTGCCCGGGACACAATTTTGATGATCACGGACTTGCCCAGCATCCATGATCCCCTCTCGACCGCGTCGACTACTTCCACAGGAATGGCATGCCATTACGTGTGGAGCCGATTTGGTTGCAGGAGCTGCCGACTTGTTCGGGTTGAACCCTACTGTCGCCTACGGTACTCCAAATCCGTTGCCTCTTCCGCCGACGTGCACCGTACCGAATCACAAATTCTCCGCTGCAGAAACCGTTGAGGTCTTCACCCGTAACCCTGGGCAAGGGGTCCACGTTATACCCCGTGGAGCTGGGTCCCTGGCCGGACTTAGCCACCCACTCGCTCCGGCCTATTGGAGTGAAGGGTGCCCACCCCCGCGGCTTGGACGCGCCGGTCAGGAGTTGCCACAGTGAGAGACATGGAAGGTGACCCTGTCTTTCCTGGGGCCGGGTTAACGGTGCGTATGGGGCCGACACCGAAAGCATACCTAACATACCTAAAATAACGTAATTCAATACATTGCCGTGTTACCAATGAAACAGGGTGCTGATTAATTATATGAACTTATTTTATATCTTCAATACATAGTTATATTTTGAACTACAATGGCGCCTTTGAAGTAAATACCGATTATAAGTGTTTAGGGCAACTACTTCAGTTCCGAATGGTCGGAACTTTCCAACACACTTTAAATTTTAATCAGCATTAATCTTATACTAATCCTAAGTTGTTAAACGATAATTCAAAGTGACAAAGTCAGTTCTTTCTTACGGCATACTTTTAGTACTTTGGAGGGGAGGGTATTGTTTCCTTCACAAAGATAGAATCCTCCGACCAGGCGATGATCGTGCTTGGCGGGCCACGGCCCAGCGGTTGATATTGGGCAGTTTTGTATGTGCTAATCGGTGCAACAATCTCTATATCGCGATTCAGGATTAGTAGTCACTCTGTGTAATACTAGTAGATGCACCATCCATTCTCCTCTTTCAATATGATACGCTGTTTAAGGTTTTATGCGAGTATATTTTTGGACAACATTCATTAATTTTATTTTTTCTTTCCTTATCGAAATACACTTTAATACGAAATCTACTGAACTACGAAACTACTGAAAGTAAGTACTCTGTATCTTTATCTTATAAAAATAATTTTGTCTCTTACGTTCTAGCAAATATTTCCTGTATTTACTTCTAAACTTGAGCAAGTAAATACTTAGCTTAAATCCATGTAGCTTGCGTCTCAAATCTTTTAAATAAACATTTTTACACCTACTTATTTATAGGGTAATTTATAAATATAAGGCACCATTTTCTTCTCAATACTTTCTAAAATCCAAAGAGTCCTGGCATCAAAATATTGCTATCGTTCATAGGTACTTTTTTATTCTGGTTTATGTAAATTAGTTTCAATTAAAAAAACCTTGTCTATGGTGTAAAAGTTATATTTCTATTTTGACCTAAAGTACCAAAATATTTTAACCTCAGCTATGGAGCGATGATTAATGGACGACTTCAGATTTATTTATTTGAGATTAAATTTACACACGATTTAATAAATACATCAAATGAAAAAAATCTTTAAGAACAAGCTTTCATGTCCCACGACTGGGTTTGGGTTTCCTTTCAGGAGAGGGTTAAGGCCATAAACCTTAAAACTTATTATCAACTTATATCTTAAGTTGATATAATTATAACAAGTGATCCGTCTGCTCGTTTGCCCCATTTAATATAAAAAAAAGTTAGGTACCATTATAAGTAGTTGGTAAAGCCACGCTGATTTCAGCACGAATGGTCCGGCTCGACGGGGCAGTACTACCCTCACACAGAAGACTATCCTAATAATGACAGCATTTTTGCTGTCGTATTTCGTTGGTAAGTGTGAGACCGGAGGACCAATCATTCTGCATCATTCTCCCGGCATGAGGCAGAAACATCTGACCTGGTTGCCATGGTATGGGTCACCATACTGCATTGCCTACCCTCACAATAAAGATGGTTACCCCTACTCCTGGATTCTACTAATTATTACAATCTGGCAGAGCACTTTTATATTGTCGTATTAAAATAAAGCAACAACCATACGCTAAATAAATACATTAGTAAGTAAATAAAACTTATGGCCTTTCCAATAATTAATAATTAAACTTGTAGCTCATACGTGTTTTTATTTATTTGACATAACAAGTAGTAATCATGACATATTGACAATCTGAATAAAATTGATTTACTCATATTCACAAGTACAGTCAGCATCAAAGTAGAAAAACACTAATAAAAATTTATAGTAGCAGGTAAAGTACTCAAATTGTTATTTAAAACTGTTGTACATTCAAAGTGCACAAAAATGATTAGTCTAGACTTTATAAGTCGCACTTTTGGGTTACTCAAGGAGCGAAATAAAATATGAACTTTACGTTGAGAGTATAATTGCAAGACAGAGGGATGACGGTAGCATAACATTAATTTATATAAAAAATATTATTTTATAACTACCGTTACAACTTATAACATACGTTACAAAAAGATCTTAGCTATCGGTTGTCAATAATATGCTAGCTGACAGAGTGTTAATATTTATGCTATCAAATAGGTTGTTCAATGGTATCTATGCATTCATACTAGTCAAAAGTCATTGTCATTAAGGCTGGCTACTTACTGGGTTTGAGTCCAGCTAAAAACTAAGGCTCTAAACTACCCAGTAACGGCTGTTCAAATGGTTTTACAAATTATGATGAAACTGTCTCAGTTCTATGTTTGATATAGTTGCGACGTGTTTTACCTGCATTAATCGAGAAAATATTTAAAAAAATATTACACCAAATTTTAATTTTATACCATTTTGACTCTGACTGTACTTAATACCTACATACGTATTATGGATATGATTACAGACGAAATATTCCGAAAAATCGGATTCCGAAAGTGTAGTTTTCAAATGAATGTCTACAATACTGCTTAATCTTTCCAGTTATCACCCAGTTATCTATGAAAAGCTTTTACAATGTACATGGCCAGATAGAAACATTGCGAAACGACAAAAGCAAAACACAAAGAAGAAAATAAAAAGTGTATTGTTGTTACGATAATTGAATGAGATGCCTGCCTGTGACAGATTTGACAACCGTTTTACGCCTTATTTTTATTTCCCTTTTCCTGTTTTCGATTCCAATGACAGTTGAAAAACTCTTTGTTTAAATTTGCCGCTCTATATTTTTATTGTCATATAAATTTTCCAACCTGTTCTCCAGTTTTGAAGATTAATATTTTGATTAGTTTTCGGGCCTATTTTTTGTTTTAATATAGCGAAATATGTTTTAAGCATGAAATTGACGATTTATCCTGAAAAATAAACATCTATTTATATACATTTAGTACTGCTTCTTTAGAAGATAAATTTTACCATGAAAATAATGTATAAATCACGAAAAAACGTAAGCAACGTTGGAGCATGAACTGGTGAGTATGGAGAATGAAGTATTGTTTCTATTTGCAGGTCTTGTAGAGTTTTTCGTGTGAGGTGTGTGTATGAAGTTTTCCATTATCATGAAGCAATAATAATGAAGATCGATTTAGGAATCGGGGTGTTCCAACGCTTGTTTCAGCATCATTGTTCGGGAGACTAAACATTGTTACTGTTACTGTTATTGCTTGACCAGAACTCAAAAAGCTATAGTGTACACCATTATTAGGCCATCAAACAGTCACCATTACTTTTTTATTGGTAAGTAATTTGCCTTAGGGCACTGTTGTGACGTTTGACCTGGGGGCAGTCTGGGGCAGCCATTGCATTTTTCGCTTTCGGTTATTGTAAACAACCCTCTTTTCATCTCATGAACTTTACTTTCGACAGACGAGAAAAATCGGAGGATGTTTTTTTTTATGTATGCATAATTTAAAACAGAGTACCCTACTAATATTTTAAACGCGATAGTTTGTGAGTATGTATGTGTGTATGTATGTTTGTTCCTCTTTCACGCAAAAACTAGTAAACGTATATAATAAATATAGCTTATATATCAGAATAACACATAGGCTACTTTTTACTGCACTAATCGAGATACACGGGCGAAAAGCTAGGTGATTAAAAAAATACATAAATCGTAAATGTCAAAATGTATCACTGTTTATCTCCTGTTAAAACTTCACAGGTTGCTATCTTGCATAACAACCATAATGATAGTTTGTAAATGGCTAATTTAAAAATGAGTAGATAATAACACATTTAGGCTACCTTTTAACCCGAAAATACGCGGGTAACACCGCGGGGCGCAGCTAGTTCATAATAAAATGAAATATGAAAGCACTACTATAATCATTTATCGAAGCGCATATAACATCGGCCTATTCTGCGTATGTTCTATATGTTAGGCATTATCGAATGCCCAGTTCCAATCTCTCGACCCAATTACCACGCTCCTTTCGTACCCAATTCATCCATTCCTTTCCCATTAACTTGGGTCACATACTCACCTTTTTTATCAGATTATATCCGAGTATTATGTGCAAAATAAATTATTATCATACACTGAATATGTGTCTTAAACAGCCTGTCTTATTAATTATAATCAGATTATCTTTAGCTAGCTTTCAAAAACCCATGTTTACTTATCAAGGGTTTTGTTTACATATGCGTGTTCAATATTTTAGACGTGCTCATCAATTTTCTCTTGTAGATATAACTTTATGAGTATATAACTGACTTTGATTCTTTTAAAATGTACTTCGTCTGATCTTTGACTTATTTTAATGTGATTGTTGGTAACTTTAGCTATAAAATATCGTTCATTATTTGTTTTATTTTTTTGTTTTCACGAGCCTCGATTTCACGATACGTTACCTAACATATATGATAGTGATAGATTTATTCGTATTTTTGATTTCTTAATTAGTAAAAGTACCTTTCCTTAAAAAAAAAAACACTTTTAACGATGAAACAAAAATAATCGTATCGAAATTTCATAAAGAAATGTTGAGGTAAAGGTGGCTCCAAATATCGAAGCATTTCTATGCCTTACCAGTCACCAAATACGAAGTGACTGTTTGCTATTCTCATTGTGAACAAAAGCGCCAGAATACACCCAACCAATGTGGGACAAAACCAACATCCTTCACATCACGTCACGTATTTTTAATCTCACATTGACTTCCTGCCTTTTGTTCAATATTATTCTAAGGAACTTAAAATTTGCAAAAGGAATCGTTTTGACATACATAATTTAAAAGATTTGCCTACCTGAGTAACGGGGCCCCTCGTACGTTAGCTTAATTATTTAATTCAAAAACTGACTGGTATGTTGTTGTTAATCTTACGTAGGTATACTTACTGCGAATGCTTTGCAGTATTGTTTACGTTTCGTAATCATAAATACTGGGGTAGAGGCAAGGAGAATATCAAAGAGAAGTATATATTAATTAGATCTTATATTTCATTAATAAATTTTAATGGTTTAGGCATACTGAAACAAGGGTTTTAATAAATTAATTTTTCAACAAATTCGTTCATTAAGTGTTTTTCGAATAAATACTTGTTTGGTTTCTTATAAGACTAGTATTTTTTTTATAATGTTTGATTACTATAAGTTTTAGATTTGTGCACGTGAACTATATATATATTCGTACTATAGCACGTAGTGTACAGGTTAGGTAGAGTGACCACTTGCGCAGGATGGCTTCGAGAAGCCCAAAATTGATCAAATGGGACAGGCTTATGTCTAGTATATGATGATGATGGCGTGGATTATTAAATTCATGGAACAGCCGTTTTTCAAACTTTTTTACCTTCATGATTTAAATGGACCGATATTATTTTGATGCCAACGTAGAAAGCTGTTGCCAATTCAACCATAGAGTGAGTTTTATCTGCTTTCACAATTGCCTAGAATTTATCATTACAGACCATAGTTTTCAGAAAATCGCTATATATTTTTTAAGTAAAAATTTCTAGACGAAAGCAGTCAAATCTATTACGGATGTTGCGTTTATTTGTATTGTTTGTTCGAGAAACGTCGTTAATATTGCGCCCCGCTTGTGATGCGTCACTGCCATGACAATAAAATTACTCATATTTCATAATTATTAGAATTTTTTACGTGTAAATGTTAACGAAAATGATACGTTAATCCATAACAGTGTTAATTTTTACAAGATTAATGATGTTGTTTTTGGAAATTAAAAGTCGTAGCTAACCATTACATAATGTGGCTAATTATTTAATGTGGCTAATATTAAAAGCCACTCAGTTAACGTGATCTCTATTCCGCTCTTTATTACACGCTATAAATTAGCTTCACCTGTATTTTTGTAACAGACTTCTTTGGGTGCGATTTTGACCCAATATTTCAATAACTTCATTCCACGCTTTGTTACATTTAAATTATTTTCTACTTTTTAATTTAAAAGCGTATTTGTTTAGTTTTTTAAAACAATTTAAAATTATTTTCTAATTTTTAGTTTCAAAGCGTGTTTGTTTAGTTTTTTAAAAACTATTATTTTTTTATCTAATAATATTTACCCTTACTCTATTTAAGTTACACTCGCGCAATAGGAAGCAAGTCTATTGGGGCGTTTTTCAAAATTTTGCTCAGGACTATTTTGCTATGTCCTACGAGTTTGACCATTGATTAAAAGGCAAAAATGTAGGAAGTGAGTATCAAATTATTTTATGTTAGGGTAAAATGTTTAACTTACTATAAAAAAAAAGATAAACATAAGACTTAAGCGGAAAACATATTTTAATATTTAATAAAATACCAAATATTATCCTACTTTTTTATGTGTCCTACATAATATCCTGGAGTTTGATTACGTATTTTGGAGAATATATAAGCTATATTTAGATATCTTTAGTATTACTCGAATGAAATAACTCATTTTATTTGTTTTTAAATAAAATATAATAAGGTTGTAGTATATTTTTCTAATATAAATACTGAAATTATCGGATTTAAAAAACTGGCCACAGCGGACAGTCCTGTACGTAACGGTATGATTCTCGGACGTGCTGGGTTTGAGGATGCATAGCGGCACACGTGCTTCTACGACGAATCAAACCGAGCGGGTACGCACTTCTTCTCATGCGACCGAGCGGGTTGGCAGGTTGCGGATAGCCAGTTTCCGGCTGCGGGACCGACAGTCTTTTCCCTGGCGGTCGACCCCGCAGCCGGACCCGGACAAGAGAAGCTCCCTGAAGTCAAATCCCAGACCAGGGGTGACCCTTACCTTTATTTCCATGATCCAAATTCCAATAAACTCCCTCCTTCCTTATCATCCCTACATTTTGTTTTGTTCGGTCTCATTCCACTATGCATTGTAGTGGAGTGGGGCCGAACAAAGCAAAATTCCCTTCGATCCAAGAGGAGGGGTAACCTCAAATCCTAAAAGCCCACAAAACCCCCAAAAACATGAAGCACAAAGACCAAACCAATCCCCAGGTGGGTCCCGGCCAGGCCGGGGAATCCCACACCTTTCAGGTCAGTCCCCATCGTAATCTGGGGGGGGACACCTTTTTGCTCCCGACGTCATCGACGTCATCCGCGCTCAGAGCGCGACCGGCAGCTGACACACTAGCGCCCACGACACCGGCTGCGACAAACGCGCCTACCGACACACAACCGGCTGCAACACATGCGCCAAAAACCACCGACCCGGCTGCGACACACGCGCCACAAAAACCCGGACAGAGACGAGGTACGTCTTCCGCGAGTGTCTGGCAACAGAGCCTCGTACGGAAGAGTGCCAAAGACACTGACTTGACTAGGGGTAAGGAAGCCGGCCCAGGTAGTTCCAACCCTGCACCTGGTAGCAAAGTACGCGAGCGTGGAAAAGCTACCAAAAGCAGTAAAGTAGGCGACCCGACGAGCAATACCCGCGAAGGCGTAAGCCAGCGCGATGCTCGAAGGGCCGTTGAAAGAGAAGTATGCGACCAGTTGCAAGTCCGCGAAGGGGCAACCCAGCGCGAAAAGCGACCGGACGCAGAAAAGCTCGCGCGAGGGGAAGTACGCGAAGGGGAAACCCAGCGCGAAAAACCCTTGCAAAAGCAGGAACTACCCAGTGGTGGCAACCCACCCAGACGAAAAAGGGGAAAGCGGTCTGGGGCCACGTACAAGGCGTCTCTGGCCACAACACCAAGGCCAGACACCTCTGATCCGCAACCGGGCCCTAGCGGCATGGGAGCGGTAAAGAGGGTGCGCCCGGATGAGACGGCTTCGCCGAGCACTCTCCAGGGCGACGCCAAGCGCGTGAGGACCCAACCGCCTCAAGGGGGGCAAAGAACCTATGCGCTCGCCACAAAGGACATTCCTGCGCGGCTTGCTGTAGCTATTTGCCTCTCCCCCCCAACCCGAGACATGACAACCGACGAGGCTGAATTCATCAAGACAGCGCTCGAAGACCTGGTCATGGACACTGATCCCGGCGCGCCCCTCCCGGCTTTCCGTGGCTACCCACGGGTAGCGGATGGCACGGTACAGATGTGGTGCGAGGATGACGGTGCTCTGGCCTGGTTGACTGAGAGCGTCCTGAGGATCCAGCTTCCCAACACCGACTTAAAACTAACGGTCATGCGGCAAGCAGACATACCGACACGTGTTAGAGCGGCGCTTTTCGTACCGAGGTATCGGGGGGATATAGCGCGGCTCCAGAGTGTTCTGACCCGTCAGAACACTTGGTACGACATCGGTCGGTGGTCGCTTTACAGAGCAACATCCATCGGTGGTGAAAACCCGGGGACATACTTGACCCTGGGGATCCCACCGGAGGAGGCAGAGAGGGTCTTGGCGCGGGAGCGTCGAGTATCGTACCTTCTTGGTTCGATATACGTCCGCTTCTACCCCAAGAGCCTTCCCTCTGTAGCCCAGACCACGACCCAGACGACGACACCGACACCGACACCGACTGACACCAATGACGACATGACCCGACTGGAGGAGGAAATGGCGAAGGCGGCGATGGAGGATGCTGAGACCGACACCCTAACACCCACGTCACCAGGGTGGACGGACCGGCTTCTCTCGTCCTCGCCGAGCGATGGCGGGCGCGAGATTGGAGTGGAGGACGGATCCGATGGATCGGACCAGGACTGACTCCTCTCCCGTGGCGCCATCGCCTAAAACCAGCCCCCTCGAAGTCATACAAGCAAATCTCCAGCATAGCCAGACTGCCACGGCCAACTTGCGCAGGGCGCTGGAGACACATCCCCGAACCATCGCACTGATCCAAGAGCCATGGATCAGGAACAACAGAGTATGCGGCCTCAGTAACATCGGAGGTAAGCTAATTCTAAACACACACAGTACAGACAAACCAAGAACCTGTGCGTACATACCAAATGACATCCCGACCACAACACTCACGCAATTCTGCTCCAGGGACCTGACGGCTGTCAGGCTTCAGAATGCCGATAAAAATCCTGACATGGTACTAGCATCAGTGTACATGCCAGGCGACAACGAAAACTGCCCACCGAAAGAGATGGTCGACCTTGTGGATTACTGCGAGGGCGCCAAGCTGGATCTCATTATCTGCACTGATTCAAACGCCCATCACCAGCTATGGGGATGCGACACTTCAAACACCAGAGGAGAGGTATTGTCCACTTACTTATTTTCAACTAATCTTAATATAGTAAACCGGGGCTCAGAGCCCACCTGGGTCACAGCCCGGGGACAATCCATCATTGACCTAACGCTAGGAACAGATAACGCAACAAATCGTATATCAAACTGGCGTGTATCCAACGAAGTCTCTTGCTCAGATCACAGGAGAATTCGTTTCACAATAACAGTAAACACAATAGAGCCAACCCCGAAAAGAAATCCGCGTCGGACAGATATACCTGGCTACAAGCGTCTTCTCGCTTCATTAATAGCTAGTAATCTACCACCGACATCAATCACAGACACCACACAGATAGAGCATACAGTGACTAAGCTAACACTTTACATCAAAGAGGCATATCACGAATGCTGCAAATTAAGAGTTCCGTACACCAAGTGTAAAACCAACCGATGGTGGAACGCTGAACTCGAAAAACTCAGAAATACACTACGTAAACAATTCAATCGAGCCAAAAACTCGAGACATCCGGATGATTGGGAACTCTACAAGGAAACCCAATATACCTTCAAAAAACAAATCAGACACGCCAGGAGACTAGCCTGGAGGAAGTTCTGCGAATCAATCGAATCAAACAACGAAGCTGCCCGAGTGAGGAAAATCTTATCCAGCGACCAAGATCGCAACCTCGGTGCGCTAAAAAAGCCCGATAACACATTCACACAAACAGACCACGAAATCTGTAAGGTCCTTCTTGAAACACACTTCCCAGACTGTAGCCTCTCAGAGGAAAAGATCTGGAAGGAAAATACAGGAATGGTACCAACCAACAATGACTGGACTGTGGCCCGCGAAATAGTGACAGAGGACAGGATTTCGTGGGCTATCAAGTCTTTCCAACCGTATAAATCCGCAGGCCTGGATGGCATTCTACCGGCCCTTTTGCAATGGGGTATTGAATCCCTAAAACCATGGCTGGTGGAAGTCTACAGAGCCTGCATTGCACATGGATACATCCCTCTCGCTTGGCGGGAGGTGAAGGTTATCTTCATACCGAAACCCGGAAAAACCGACTACACACAACCCAAAGCTTATAGACCTATAAGCCTGACATCATTCCTATTGAAGACCCTAGAAAGACTATGCGACAGATACATCAGAGATGGACCTCTACGCATGGTACCGCTACACAAACAACAGCATGCATACTCAATAGGGAAATCAACAGAATCCGCTTTGCATAGCGTGATTTCCAAGATTGAATGCGCTGTAGACCACAAAGGTTCAGCACTGGCTGCCTTCATAGATATAGAAGGCGCCTTTGATAAAACAATGTTCCACAGCATCGACATAGCCCTTAAAAGGCATAGTGTGACCCCAACCTTATGCAGTTGGATAACCAACATGCTCAGGCAAAGGGCCATACAAGTCACGGTGAATGACACCACGAGAGCCATTGTGGCGAAGGGATGCCCACAAGGAGGTGTCCTCTCGCCCCTATTATGGAACCTCGTCGTGAACAGCCTCCTAAGTGGTTTAAACGACAAAGGCTACTTCACCGTTGGGTATGCCGATGACATAACAATCATAATAAATGGCACTCACGAAAACACACTGTGTAACCTCATGCGTCAAGCCTTGAAAATTGTAGAGGACTGGTGCAAAGAGCATAAACTAACAGTCAACCCCACAAAAACAGAACTGGTACTCTTTACCAAAAAACGGAAGCTGGCAAAATTGCAACTGCCACGCTTTTACGGATCTACCCTAAACCTGACATCAGAGACCAAATACCTGGGCGTCTATTTGGACAAACAACTGAATTGGGCTAAACATACTGAATACATTACCACAAAAGCCAGTATATCACTGTGGCAATGCAAGCAACTGCTTGGCAGAAATTGGGGCATCAGTCCCAAGGCCACTTACTGGCTATACACTACAGTTATTCGACCAACTATAACATATGGCTCCCTAGTCTGGTGGCCCAGGACAGACTCGGTTACTTGCCAAAAAACCCTTGAAAAACTACAGCGATACGCCTGCGTGGCTATCACTAGTAGCATGAGAACCACACCAACAGCCGCACTGCAAACAATGCTGGGGCTGCCACCCTTGCACTTAGTTGTTAAAGAGGAAGCAGCACTAGCAGCGTTTAGACTCCATAATGCCGGCACACTGGGAAATGACTCCAGAATCAAACACACACGCATAAGAGAACGAGCGATCACACATCAACCCATGTTGACATCACCCAATGATAGGATGCTGAAGAAATTTAATTTTCAGAAGCACTATAATATACACCTAGAAGAAGAACCACACGACAAATCAGATACAAAAGAACTCAGAATATACACCGATGGCTCCAAAACCAACTCAGGAACCGGAGCAGGTGTATTCTCAGATGAACTTAACATCAGGGTATCGAAGCCGCTAGGTAGATTCAACACTGTATTCCAAGCGGAATGCGTGGGTATTATCCTGGCGGCCCACGCTATAGAGACAAGGAAAATTACGGACTCACACATCCGTATAGTCTCTGATAGTGCATCGGTACTTAAATCCCTGAATAAAACCCATGTCACTTCGAAACTCATAATGGACTGTCACAACGCGTTAGAACGCGTTGCGACCTCCGGCCGGAATTCAGTGACAATACAATGGATAAAAGGACACAGCGGATCGCTAGGTAACGATGCGGCCGATGAGCTGGCTAGGAGAGGATCGGGCGCAGCGGTTTTCGGACCCGAACCCGTGGTGCCTGTCCCATTCAGCCAGCTCCGTGGTTGGCTGCAAGAATTTACCCGCACACAAGCACAACACCACTGGCTATCTGTCCCAGGCTGCAGACAATCAAAGGAAGCCATGCCACTTCCTAATGATAAACTAACCAAACGCCTATTGCGTTTGGACAGGGACAGTCTGCGGCTGGTGGTAGGAACTATCACCGGACACTGCTCACTAAACAAACACTTCCACACCATAGGCATAACTGACAGTCCCCTATGCAGAGCATGCTTAGGGGCAGAGGAAACGGTGTCACATGTACTCATTGAGTGCACAGGTGTCACCGAAACACGGAAAAACACACTTGGATCTCCTAAATCTGTTGCAGAATGTCTGGACAGACTCGGAGACCTTATCCGCTTCTGGAGGGAGGTGGGCTGGCTGGAGTGATGGCCGCCCTCACGTACAATGGTCCACTTAAAGGACTAAGTGCGGAAACCACCCACATAACATAGAACATAGAACATAGAACGGTATGATTTTATAAAGAATAACAATAACATTGTCTTTGGCTCTAACTATTTTCAAGCAATGTCATATTGACAATGTTTTTATCATTCATTCGCTCTTTTCCTTTGAATTAAAACTGAAGAAATTCAATCGTCAACACTTGCGGTCCGTGACATACGTAACGGGTCTGTTTGTTTGTCCGGTACGAACATTGATTTTGAAAGGTAAGACCCACAAATTTTATATACTACTCATGTTAAATTATAAGTAAATATGTTGTAGATAATGAACGTGCACTAGTAAACTACTATAATCAACTTTTTTTATACCAAAGAAACATGTGATGACAAGTCCGCGTTATACGTAACGTCCAGACGTGACGTGATTTACTATGAAAATAAATGGACATCCTGTACGTAACGGAGCAAAATTTTGAAAAACGCCCATTGACGTCCAATGGGATCCTGAGAAGATGTAAAAATTGATATTAAGAGAATAAACAAAGTAAGCAAACAATCAGCACTCAGCATTGCATAATAAATTTGCTATTACCGGTAAGTACGAGCGCTATAATGAATGAACTTGATTTCTCCTATCTTCCCTTCTTTATTTTCACAATATTTTAAAAATATTAGATGACTGTGATAAAAAAAAACAGCCAAATGCATGTCTTGATACCTACGCATAGAATATGGTTCCGTAGTCACCTATAATGGCACGTGGATTTCAAATCATGAAAGATGTTCAAAAGATTAATTATAGCAATTATCTTTACTTATTATTTTTGTACAAAGTTTTCCAAGATAGCGTATTTAAAAAGTCAGGCCTCTGTAGTTCCTGAACTAGCAAAGTCGTTATAGCTTTTTTTTAGATTTCATGACATAGACATCACATTTTTTTCAGCTTTTTCGAACCAGCCCATTATGTGAAGAACCTTAAACAAAAAATTTCTTAACAACCTTTAAACCTATATAATGAAACCCCACACGATAGGTTAGACAGGGTTAGACCCTCAGCCCTCTTTACATTTTATCCCAAATAAAATTACTTTACGTGATTTTTTTAACACTTGGTTGACGTAACAAAAACGCATGTCCATGCCAAGTTTCATGTTTCTAGCAGTAAATAATCGGTTGAATTATACGAGGAAGTCGAGGACGGTTACTATAAGGGTTCCAAGTTTCCAAGTCAGGAACTACGGAAACCTTAAAATGAGATAATACAATGGAATTGAAAAAGCACTGCAGTCACTTCGACAAAAGAAGAACACTAATAAGATAAGAATAACAATAATAAGAATATAAACCTTCAAAAAACCGGCAACGCACCTGCGACTCCGCTGATGTTTCGGGTGTCCATGAGCGGCGGCAATCGCCTACCATCAAGTGATCCATCTGCTCCTTTGCCCCCTAATAATGTAAAAAAAACTGTATCTATTAATGAATTTCTGTAACATTAAAGCGGTTCAATCGTAGGCTTAGAAACAAATGACAACGTTTCAATACTTTGTACACACATACTTGGTAAGACAATGACAACATTTAACAGATAGTTCACGCGTGGTTTATTTCATCGGATAGTTAACAAATTTCACATACATAAGTGAACTTCCAAGCGAGCCGCAACTGTCCCACTTCTGTCAGACGACCCGCCAACGCGTCCCAGCTCACCGCCAGCAAATAATGCTTCTCCGGGAAATACTAAACATGCCCACTTTTTAATATAAAAGGTTTTTATTTGAAAGAAATGTATAAAAAACTTTCAATTGCGACATTTGTTACGAAACCTGACTCACAGTTTGTGACATAACCAGTTTCAACACAGGACAATATATTTATTACGAAGTTGATTATTGAGCTTCTATATCAATAAAGTAATTATAACTATTAATTGAAAGATGAATACCACATGTGTATTAGATTTTTATGATACTCAGTGCTATTGCTTTGTTTTCTGAAACAGATGCATATATTTCAGTTTTAAAGGATGCAGGTATTTGAGGAATCAATTATTGCATCATTCACTTTTCATTAAAACACAATTTAGTATATTGAGAACTGGTTTTACATTATAGTCAATGTGTTCATAATCTATGCACTAGACTGGTCAGACATTCGATCGCCCTCACAATGGGTTTTTTGTAAAACAATTGTCGAGTTTCCCCACGACTGTTATAGTTATCTCTAGATATTTACTGAGAATAGATATGTAAACCTCACAAAGAGTACCTAGGTTATAGCAACAGTACCAAAAAGTACATTTACATTTCATTTACATTTTGAACACGGTCAATTAAGCGTTTTTAGCGGATTCCATACGAGTAATAATCGATTGACAATCATCCTAATAAGGTGATCCGTCTGAGAACTAAAGTCATCGATATAGCACACCGGATTAGCTAGCTGAAGTGGTAGTGGGCTCTCCATATTAGCCGCAAATTGATGACAGCTCTGGTAGAAGAGTTCTGAAGTTTAGTGCAGACCGTGCCTCGGCAAACGTAGTGTAGGACGCCCACAGGCGAGGTGGAGTGACGACTTGCGCAGGATGGCTGTGGAGTAGTGCGCAGGAGTGGCAAGCTGGATGCGAGAAGCTCAAAATCGATCAGAGCGGTGTGCAGTGGGAGAGGCCTATGTCCAGCAGAGGACTGCGATAGGCTGATCTTAATGATGATGATGAATCATCCTAAAGACACTTACTTTCATAAAATTAAACAAATTATTCATCTAACTTTTGAATATGTTTATGTTAGCTATAAAATCCTCCGTCTTTTTATAAATTCTATATTTGTACTATTGTTTTTTTATGCTAGTGTCAACGTTGGCGTACGTAATTAAGAATTTTATTATTTTCTCTCTTTTCAACTTTTGATTAGGTACTCTGCCAATAGATGACTCTCGAATTCTCGGATTTGATTATTCTGTGAAGGTAATCATCACCAATTGCTTAAAGTCGAAAACTTAATTTAGTTTCGGTTATTGGTGCGAAAGATGAAAATTCTTTGAATTGCTTCTTCACAAAGATGTACTTAAAAGACACATTGAAAATATAGCCTGATATATGTTATTCCCAAGACATTTTAATGAAATTGAACCATATCTTCTAATATTTAGTATTAATATCACGGAGTAGGGAAACAGGTGTGGTGTAGAAAACAAGAAACAACTATTTCTCGTTACCGGAAACAATTCAACATTATATTGAAATTATTATCGTATGGAATATCATTTTTCTTAACTTTAAAGCATCTTCTGTGTTTGTTTGAATAGGATAATTAATAATATATAGAAAATCCTATTCCTATGCTTATTTGACTATCGTAAAATGTCTCATGTACGTTGAAGAAGCAAACTCTTAAGGGATGGAGTACTCGTACTTAACACAAATTGCTACAAAAACTCAAGAGGCTTGTTGCAAGTTTATCTTTTCTTTGCAATAATATTTTCCTGCAGTATTTATTCCCTTGCTCGGCCTTTACTACACCCGCGGGATAAGTACGAGTCGTAGCACTCTGTATTCTTAATCTCTCACCAAAGGGAGATCGTTATAGAATAACAGTTCAAGTTATAACCACTGATACCCATTGAAATTCGTTCATAATCAATCTCTTAGATTAACTGAACTGGTTTAACCAGAGTGATGTTACAGCCCTATAGACAACTGGTTTAAAGCAATCGTTTCATCGCTTTTTGAGTGAATGATATTCACCAACAGCTCTAGTTCACTCATCATCATCATCAACAGCCTTTAACAGTCCACTGGTGGACATAGGCCTCTCCTTTGAAAGGAGGTATTGGCCTACTATACCACGCTGGCCAGACGGGTTGGTAAAGGGTTTGTTTCAAGTTTTCCTTCTCTTGGCAGTGATGTTAGCTGCTTATTTTGTTCCTTTAGTCGCCTCTTACGACACCCATGGAATGAATAGGGGCGGTGACACTTTGTATTCTTAATCCGTCACCACACGGACTTTTCACTGCTGAACACATGTTCCTCCTTAGCAAGGAGTTTTTGGACTATTATACCAAGCTGACACGACAGGTTTGTTCATTGGTTTCAAGTTTTTCTTTTCTTTGTCCTTTGACTTGACTTCGTTCTTCAGAAGTAGTCCAAAAAATCTTAGGTATATTACATTCAGATAAAAATACAGTTAATGAGCAATGAATCTATACTTGGTAATATAAAGTTTATGCTTCAAATCAGCTTTTGGAACTATGCGTCAGATAAGGGTTACTCATATTAAATTATTATTTTATTACTATCGAGTCTGCTGATTCTATAAACTTACTAATTTGCACTTAGTTTGCAGTGGCTAGTGGCTCTCTCGCAAATTGGCCTGTAGCACAGAGTTTAAATAATAACTGTCTGATCCAACAGCCGAACTCTGGCTAAGTTAATTTAAGGATGTTATGCAGTATTTACTCATATATGTGCGAAATTTATATAAAGGTTTAAACAAAAAGGCTAGTTACACTTAAACGTAACTTGCGTATGTATTACTGCCTCTAAGCTTAAGTGTGTGTGTGTGTTTAAATTCTCTTTGTACAATCGCTAACGCGTCTATTCTCTTGTATTATTGGTTAATACTTTGTTTGCAGCTTTGAGAGACCTAATTGACATTATTATATTAATTTCCTATTATCGTTAACGTTTCTAGAATGTTATCTTAGCTACGGGGTCTGGAATGAAAATTCCATTGTTTAAAACTTTGAAAGAAACCCATGCAACAAACATCAATCAACTGCTTTATGTGGCTGCGGTTTATGTTTAAACGTATTTTTTTATCGTATATAGGAGATATAATGCTGTACACCTATTTTTACAAATCCTCTTTAAATCATTACAAGACAAATCTCACTATATATCAGTAAGTAAACATTACATTGAATACTATTCAAAATAAATCGTATGTTCTAATGCTAGGCCGAAACGAAATTGTCCCCACAAGAATTTTAAGATAATAAGCGCATGATGGCATAATATATATTATAATGATTTATTTTTAAGCTATTGTATAGCTTTTATCGCGGGCTTTGGGCGCGACGACCGAATCAAGAAATTCCGTAACGAAAAAACCTAACACCCTAAAAAAGGATAGAGAATATGATTTTAACTGAAGTGCGACAAGAATGTGGCGGTTCCGTGCTCTATAGGCAGATTAGCGCATGCGTGCTGCCGCCACCGGCTGTTATCCGTTGTCTTGACAACACAGTCAATCTATGATTCTTGTTCTTTTTTTACTTCGTTTTTTTATTTCATAGATATGCTCATATTACTATTATGTTCTCTGTTTAGTTGTCATTGTCTTTTGGTTAATAGGATAATTATAATGTTTGGCAATAATATTGATAGAATGTATGTTGGTAAAAAGTGTATATTGTTTTGTAAACTTGAATTAATATCAAAGAAAAAAAACTGCATAAATAAAAAATAAATAAATAATTATAATTGCATAAATTGATAAAAATGCTATGCAATAGCTTTACCGCGGCAGTCCCCGAGTGTCACACGACTTTTTTAATATCATTGATATATTCACATATTTCTGTAGTACAGTATCTTAAATACACAACTGCTATCGCTGGCGGTATTCCACGCTATCTAAACTAAATAAGAACACTTCCGCTACATCAATACAAGTAAATGTAAGTTCTGTTTCATATTTTGCGCATATTTATGTGTACGATGAGTCAGCAGCATAGCCACATAGCTCGTTTGTAGGTTTGCTTAACGATAAACCACGACGACAAAGGTACAAGGTTGAATCGACAGGTTAATACGTGTCTTACACTAAGGTTGTGTGTATTACGTTACTATATAGCGCCGACATGTAACAACGTGTATAAGTTAGGACAGGATGTGTCGCACACAACAAAGGCCCGTCTGGTGATGTTTGATTGTTGTTTAGAAGCTGTACAACTTCAACAAATCTTCTTAGTATGTTGTTATTAAAATTTGTTAAGTTCACTCCAGAATTAATATTCCTAATTCGGGAGTTGTCTTTAAAAAAGAAAAAAAGAAAAAGAAGAATATATGACATAATTATGACAATATGACAATAACTTTGCCTGTGTAATTTTGCTTTCTTTCAGAAAATTAAATAATTACTATATTTTTGACATTGTCATCTACTTATTTTTGACTAATTAGAATATTCTTGTTAATGACTCACTGCGTAGGTATTAGTTTTGATTTAAAAAAAATTGTGAAGCTTCGGCTATACTGTAAAAAAAACACTAGAATGGCCTATGGCCATCTAATTTTTATGTCGTTTAATGCGGCCAAACATGACTGAGACTATTTAAATTATTAAGATCTTGCATGCAATGTATGTACACCATGTTTTTACAAATAAAGACTATCTATCTATCTATTCACATAAAGGAGTTTAGAAATTCATTACGCTATTCAATTATTAATATCATCATCATCATCAGCCTATCTCGGTCCACTGCTGGACATAGGCCTCTCCCATTGCACACCACTTTGATCGATTTTGGGCTTCTCGCATCCAACTCCTGCCAGCCATCTGGCGCAAATCATCACTCCACCTGGCCTGTGGGCGTCCTACACTACGTTTGCCGAGGCGCGGTCTCCCCTCCAGAACTCTTCTACTCCAACGGTCATAAGTTCTGCGGAGAATATGGCCAGCCCACTGCCACTTCAGCTTGCTAATCCGGTGGGCTATGTCGATGACTTTAGTTCTCTGACGGATAACTTCATTCCTGATATGATTACAAGATTGTGTTTATAGCTATTGCCACACAATATCACTTATAATAACAAAAGAGTGTATGTTAACACGACCTATTCGTGATCCAGATTTTGGAACGTGATTTGGAACGAACGGCACCAAAGACCTTAATCTCACTCTTTTTACCATTGTAGACACGTCCATGCCGTAATGCGTACCTTTCACAAATCCACAAAAACCTGCTAAGGCCTCAGGGCGATGCAGTCAGCAGCACCATATTATCCGCATAGCTAATATTATTAAGGTATACTCCACCTATTTAAGAACCTACCGTGGTGCTCCTAACCTCCTCAATCATCTCATTCACGTACAAGTTGCCTCTCTGCACTTCAGTCTCCAACCGATACTCATCAGATCTGACCCCTGACTATTGACCTGGTTTCTATACCAGAACTTTATGATATTAATTATTTCTATAGGTTATTTAGCATTATACAAGTTATTTCATAGAATTTATTATAAAACCGGGTCAAAAGCCCTCGACAGGTCGAGCAATCCAGTGTACACCGGCGTTTTCCGATTCATATAATAAGAACTGACAGTTTACTTGAGACAAAAAATAGCGGGCTTGAAATCGAATCAGTTATCATATGGTCTTACGTATTTATTAAATGGTATATTAAACAAGCTATTAAAAACTTTCGAGAATAATTGTCGCCAGTTTAAATAGCCAAAACAGACCTATTGTTGTTTTTGTTGGGCGATGTCACTAAGTTTCATTTTTGATAACAGGTAAGTACTACCAGCGTTCTCAAAGTCTCGGCAGACAGTTAAGCATGACTCATGCTGCATGAGTGACGTGACCATTTTTTTTTCGTGTCAAAGCGGGACGCCTACGGAATTTTGTATATTTAATAAATAAATTCATTTATAGGGTACATCGGTGTAATTATATAAATATATATAATATAAAAACTATGGTTTAAAAATGACTTAGAATAATTTATTTTTGTATCTTATCCTCACAGGCATTTAAATTCTTACACCAACTTACCCTAAAAATAATATTTATAAATAATTTCGCAACAAAAAACTACTTTGCTACAGCAAAATCAGTTCCATGGTTTAGGCATGAAACATGAGAACCCGATTAGAGTTACTTTAGTATGTATTTTTAACTGACTTCAAAAAAGGAGGAGGTTCTCAATTCGTCGGATTCTTTTTTATGTACCTATGTTCAGCGATAATTTCTTCATTTATGAACTGATTTTAAAAATTCTTTTTGCGTTGAAATGGGCGTAGCTTACAGGTGGTCTCATCGTCATAATATCGGGATCTGATGATGAGATCCCTAGGAAATCGAGGGAACTCCTCAAATATCATAGGCACAATTGTCGCGATTTGGGTACTCGGAATAGTTTTTCTTTGAAGTCGGTTCCTATTTGTTAAAATTATGTAATATAATAACTAGTTGCGATTAGCAAGTATTCAGTAAGTTTCTAAATAAACATATGATGCACAATAGATAAATGAACTATTAATATATTTATTTATTCAAATATAAAGACAATCTTAACTTTTTCTTAAATTAGACTGAGATATTAATTTGCAGTTACATGTGTTTTGCAGCGTTATACAACTGCTGCACTGCGCTGCCGTCTTTCGCGATATAATAATTTATGCAAGTAATAAGTAAGTAGGTATAGAGGTTTATTCATAAAATCGGGACAATTTTGTTCTCGTTGGGGACAGTGGGACGGACAGCTTGAAAGCGGGACAATCCCGCCGAAAGCGGGACAATCCCGCCGAAAGCGGGACGTATGGTCACGTTACCATGCACAACGCAAATAATAAGGACAGAGTCCCGGGCAGATGGGAACCCACGTATCGCAGGTAATCAAAGGCGAGGCCGTCATGGCCTGGTGATTTACCTCTAGGCATTGTTAATATTTATTTTTTCAATATCCTTAGCACTGAACCTTATTTCCAGCTCCATTACAGCACATTACATGAAGTTGGGTCCAACGGTTATTTTACACTGAAGTGATTCATAAAGATTATTCGCAATATCTTTTGGTTCAGTTACGCCATCGACAGGGAGACCCGGTCTTCCATTCAATTCGTTCGTTATTTCAAATTGATTTAAAATCTTCTATAGTGTTGAGAATCAAGTGTATCCATTTTAATCTGGTTTTCACTATTTAAACACCACTCAATCTGGATTTAAATATTCTTCTGGAATGACACATTTCTTCATATACATACTCTATTCTAGTATCTCAATATTTGAATATAAATCTGTACGATGTAGTAAGTACCTATTTATTCTGTAACTATTATTAAATGTGTAAATGCTGAAATGTAATGAGAGTTAATCAAACTAGTCACAACATAGTTTAATTTTGAAATACGTTTCATTTTTTTTGGAACAGTAACCAAGTGATAATCTGAAGAACTGGCCTTGGCCTTGGTGATTGAAAAGAAGAATCGAGGGTAAGCAACGACGGCGCGGTCAGTTCATAGATGGGAGAGCGTTTGTGGCATGATATGTTATGAGCGTTTCCGTGATGATGTCATGTTAAGGCGACAGTCCCGGTTGTTATCATAAGGTAACAGTTACAATCCTTAACAGGTCTTGTTCATGTTTATTAACATTGAGTTGCTCCTATTAGAAACTTTCAAGCATTCTCATCGTAGAAAACTATCGACACAAATTCTCAACCTTTAAAGTACGTAGGTATAACGACACCCTTTTTAGTAATTTTATTTCTATAATGATATTTTTGAAACATTCGCAATCAATTAATAACCAATTAATAACAAGTTCTCAAAATATAAACTCAAAGTGATTTATTTGTTTAACGACAATTAGGTTACCAAAATTTTGAACTCAGTTACGTTATTCACGAAACAAAATAAAATGTAAATCTAAACGAATGTCGAACGCTTACCTGTCGAAGGACCACACTAAACAAATAAACTACTTGTGAGCCCGAACCGTGAGATCATTCCATTGATAAATACTCTCCGCAGAGTCTGAGTTAAAAGGGAAATTGTGTTGGAATGTCAGTTGCGGTTAGGGTTGCTCGATACTCGCCCTCTATATCCCAGACTCGGACACGAAACGACAAACTGACCCGCTTTAATGAAATATATTTAAAATGAATAGGGTTTTTTACTCGTTTTATATAACTTGTGTAAATTCAATAGAAATAGGTTAGACATCAGTCCAAATTGAAGTAAAACACTTACGTCCATCGTGAGTCGTTCAAAAAGCAATACTTTTTAGTTGTTTAATATATTTATATGTTAAACAACTAAATTTATATATTTAATATATTTATTAATTTTTACATGTGTACTTTTAGGCGATTCACACACTGCTCCGCGCTCCGTCACCTATCGCGGATTGACAAACTTTGATATTGTATGCAAGAAACGCGGCACGGCGCGGGAGCACGTCCCGCTAGCAGATTCTGCGGCCAGGCGTGGGGCGGACCGCAGTAGGAAACGCACAGCGCTCCGCAGTATCGCGCCTGTTTACGTGCTTTATGGACTTGTTTACGATCTGGAGAGATCGAGATCTGGACACGATTAGATTTATATACGAACTCGCCCAGCAATGGATATGAATTGCAGAGAATACAGATGACGACGACCAAATTTAAAGTAACCATACAAAGCCGGCGTGATGCGGAGGCGCGGATCTGCTCCTCCGTCGCCACGCGCGGGATCTGCTTCCCCTCGCCTCCGCGCCTGGGCGCGTCGCAAATGTGTGAATCGCGAATATGTTGTTATTATTATGGTGTAAAGAGAATAAATAGACTATTCAATTGTTTGTAGATAGATATTTTTGTATTTGATCAAATCGTATATTCTACATTTACATATCGATATTTGCTTTTCACCTTAAAATAATCCAGCAGGTGGTACACAACATTAGCGGGTAAATTAACTTTCCTTAACCATCAAAGCTTGACCATCATATTATCATTTTATGAAGAACTTTGCTGCTACAGAAACGGAGGGATGGACACTTACTCTCACATTTGGAATTCAAGCCGCGTGTCGACCTCGCAGCAATGTTCAGTAATTTAACAGGTAACGTCCCATAGCTTAAAATGCTCTACGTACACAATGTTACTTAAAAAAAATAATTACTTTTAAATATTAATGTGGTAATTTCATATTACACCCTTATATTTCGGAGAAATAATTACAATAGTTGATGAAACCCAAAGCAAACATGAAAAAAATAAGAAAAAATTCTAACCTCTAGCAATTATTTACTGATTTGCAACTTTTTGTTTTGTTCAAAAGTCGAATTATCTAAATATTTTTTTATTCGGTTTCTTTTCAGATAGGAAGATCTGGAAAGAAACCGAATATAAAAATATATAGGTATGTTTATTATTAAGATACAGCCCCTTCACGGTAATGTCGTATACAAATAGGCTCAAAAACTCATAATTAATAAAAATTATAATGATCAAAATAGTAGCAATACATTTGTGTTAATAGTGTAGTCTGCCAATTTCCAGATTCATTTTATTTTGTAAATCTGATTAGACAATACAGCTTACACAATTAATAACATAGCCCTGAAGCCACCGAGTTCCTGAGCCTTTGCAGCTACGAAGAGATATCGCTACTATGGCAGTCCTCTATCGCCTTTACCACGGGGAGTGTTCTGATGAGCTCTTCCAACTGATCCCACCTTCTCCCTTCCTTTACAGGAACACACGTGCTGGCCTTGGAAGTCACCGCTTTAGAGTGGTAGAAATACGCACTAGAACTAAACGGTTTGGCTCTTCTTTCCTGTGCCGAGCGGTTAAAAACTGGAACTCGCTACCATCCCACGTGTTTCCTTCTCTTTCCCGGGTCCTTTAAGAGGGGTGTGAAAAAGCATCTCACAAGGCCGCCATAGTTTGGGTCAGCATCGCCATACTTCCTGCATCGCGGGCAGTGTGGTTGCCCCCACTCTTGGATTCCATTCATGCTTACCATCAGGCAGAGTGGAGTCACATTGGTAGGCATCAAATAAAAAAACTTAAATTTTTAATTTTGAAATACACTTAATTTTTTTTAGGAATAGACACATTGATGAATGAAAAAAATAAACAGTCAAAAAGTGATCATCTGAACAAGGTATTTGGGCTATTGATTAATTGAAGCGCTCAAACCCGAGTCAGGCTTATGTGATTTGAAACAATCACCGAGGGTTAGTACCTAGATGGCAGACCGTTTATGCCATGACATGTTATGAACGTTTTCGTGATTTGGAGATCACGTTATGCAATCGATCCCGGTTGATAACAACCGGGTTGATAACAACCGGGATGTTGTAAAACATAGTCATGGAGCATAGTTGGAGACCTTCGGGCAACAGCAATATTGCATACTCACAACATGTCGTGCCGACCCGCAAATAGCGTGGGTCCCCACGTGGGTTGGTATGGCCTTATCCTTCAGGAGAAGGAGGAGAGCCGAGCCCAAAAGTGGAACATTATTGGTTGTTGATGCATTAAGCAACATATATTCTTATCTGTTCCCATATAAGAGTAGAGAAAGTGCCTACTATTTATAAAAAGTGGTCATAGACTTACAAATATATACATTGACAGACAGAATGACTGACTGAACATTATGTATATGTAAATAATAGTAAATTAATAGTTAGCGACAACCCTACATCTTGGTGTAAATATACCCATACAAAATGGCCGACATGAGTGTCGTCGGCGCCGGTATGGGTTTTATAATAATGCCAGACTCGGCTCAATAGATGACAATAAGACAATAAACATTAAAATACATACAAATGTTACTTTAAATTCGTTTCAATTGTATTAATAAGAAACAGAGTAATTCTTTGTTTTCTACAATTGTTGTTTAACTTTGTAAAAACTATCTTGTGTGGGCCGTAACCCACAGAGAATAA
Organism: Phragmatobia fuliginosa; assembly: GCA_932526445.1. Classification (NCBI taxonomy): domain Eukaryota; kingdom Metazoa; phylum Arthropoda; class Insecta; order Lepidoptera; family Erebidae; genus Phragmatobia; species Phragmatobia fuliginosa. The sequence goes on along the minus strand of OW052064.1, from coordinate 2,584,325 downwards.
TTTCTACAAGTTTCATTTGTATTATATTAATTATATTCATATTTTTACAGCAATAACAGCAATAATCTCTTAACATTGTTTTTTTCTTTCTATAAGACTAATTTCCAAGAATAGTTAATACTGTCTGGAAACCTGCAGAAAATAAAATACCATTTCTGTTCACTGCAAATCAGCAGTGATAAGAATAAAAAATACACAAAAGATTTGTAGAAAAGAGAAAGCACCTATTAATGAGTCATCGTGGATAATTAACTTTCAAAGTCTTTCAGCTCAACACCATATATATTAGAAATGCTACTACAACTAGTAAAAAAAACGCGATAGATAGCTCAAAAAGTGATAAGAGACAGGTTTAAAAACAAAAAATAAATTTTATAAATATTTTAATTTCTCTAAATGAGAATGCATCATTTAATTAAACAATAGAGAAGGTGTTGTATATTTTTATGATTTGACTAACTTATCAAAGTATGATTTAACCGGTCATTAATAGTCTTGGCTTGGTTTTACCGTCGATAAATATGTACTAAAGTCAATTCACTTATTAGCTTGATCTGTTATCGTAATTACCACTAAAAATTAGATTTTTTTAGATCGGTGTAACTATTTAAAGTAGTATAATAGGAAAAGATATAGCGGCCCGGAGCTTGAAAGTTTGGCGGTGATTCGCGCCCGTGCCTCGGAGAGCACGTAAAGCCGTCGGTCCCGGTTGTCATGAACATCTATGGCAATTGTTATTGGGAAGTCAGTGCCCTCAAATCTACTGACAACTAGTTCAACCTTCGAATTGCAGTTCTCCCTTTGGGTTGCGAAGGCACGATGCCAATCGCTCATTTTATATTCATTCATTCGATATTCAGGTAAAACCGGTTGAACTAATAGCCGACCCCAAATAATATTGGGAATAAGGCTAAGAATTGTAAAAGACAGAAAAACCTATTAACGTTATGCACAATAGAAATGCAACTCTACATATATCGTCCCTAAAAAAATATTTTAAGAAAACTTTGTTCAAATGTTAAACGACCGTTAATGCAGTGCAAAATAAACTGTGCTTAAATATTATGAAACTATTTTTTATATCCTTTTGTGAGTACTTTTGGTTAACAAACATTAGCAAAAAGTTAAATAAGCTCTGGTAAGTAATGAAATAGGTATTTTACATGTTTAAGTTAAACATCATTAAGGTACGAGTCGGTACAAATCGCATAATTCTAATAAATAATAGATTCTAGGAGTACAATGTAAATTATTCAATTGATGGAACATTCCGGTAAATTGAACAAGTATCAAGAATTCCCAACCCATTTCTTTGAAACACAGTATCATTACCTAACCCATAAGCATGCCGCATTATAAATAAAAATCATGCATCCGGCATGACTTGTCTCAAAGTAACGGAAATAACTTATCAGATACGCTGCCGTGGCTCGCACAGGGACCTGGCGGCGGTGTTTATATTCATCGCTGTGTCTGCTGGTGCAATAAAAAATACTTAGACACAGCTGACTCGGCCGACCACATCAAAGACGTAAAACAAGCTATGAGGCTTGCTGTCGTCTGTGCAGCATACAATGACGTCCAACCCGGATTATTCTTTGTGCTAGGAACAGGTAATATGGATAGTGTCGTCATTCACAACTGTTGGAAACTATCGATATTTATTTTAGGTGCAACTTTTAGTAATACATTTTAAATGTTATGTTGTACCCACTGAGGCTGTTGTTTTGTTTTTTTTTTAAATTAGCTTATGTTCTAATTTTTAATCACTATAATTTGCATCAGTCCTCTAACATGGTGTATAGTATATTAGTGGCAGCACCTTACCCCCATATCAGGTTTATAAACATTAAAACTATGTAAACATTGGCGATTTGAAAGGAGTGGCCGCGAGTTTTTATTGCCATTTTCTTTTCTCCGGCTCTACCTATTGTTTGCGAACATGGCATAAATGTACATGTAGAATCTTGACCTGTCACAAGAGATGTATTGCATCCTAAGTGAATAAAGAATTTTGAATTTGAATTTGAATGTTAAAATAAAACGATTTCAATGAAATTTGGTATAGTGATAGTCCATAGGCTATTTTATCGCGATAACAACATACACGTGGATGACAACCTAAACTATAAATATTCCATTCTAATAGTTACAGAGTACAAAATTACATGATTTTCAACGACATTTAATTATAAGATACAAAGACTGCTATTATTTAGAAACTACAAACAGAGACTTCTATAATTCAATTAAAGTTACAAGTGAAACCTACTATGGCCGTCTCATCTGTTACAACTCACAGTAAATCGATATCTTTTTTTAGTTTGTATTAATATCATTAACATATTTACTAAAGTTACTTGACTGAAAAACATAATTTTGTCCTAATACACAAATAAATATAACGGGCAGTAATATAATAAGGTCTTCGAATACCACCCACATTATCACAACGTCAATTGTAGATGGACATCACAATATAAAGACTTATAAGGTTTTAGTATGAAAGGCAATGGTATTACTAATCTATCTTTTTATACATATTTAGACTATGTACTAATTATGTTACAAAAGTTTCACGGAAATGTTTAATTTTTAAAGGTGTCGATAATACATAAACAGTTTTAGTACAACCCTAAGGCTGGTTTATTACAAAGACTTAAACTTTTTGTTGTGTAAGCCATTGAATGCAGGTACCTACGCGTAGTAATACTTTTGATTATAATAAAACGTTCCTTACTGAATAACTTGGATTTATTCTTTAAAAAATCTCGAAACCTAAACTCTTAAATATAAATATGTCATAGATAACTTTACATAATTAATTATTATGTATCACTTTAGGCGAATATTACTTGCGTACAAATCAATTAAGTATGCGCAAATGTAATGGCAAAATAGCCAAAGGGCATAGAGAAATTAAAGTGATCACTCCAAATCTCTTTTTACAGTCACTAACATATTATTATGTACTATTTTCTTTTGACCACATTCAGGAGACGTCATATCTTGATGATTGATACATTTCCTAAAAATGTTTACGTTTTAGAATGTCAACTAGACCACGGGATCGAGTTGGTATGTAATCGACAAACATCGTTGAAATACCTTTTTAGACGGCAATATCGCTGTGATGCTATGTGATTGGCGCGCGGCCTGAGCGGCTGCTGCATAATGAACCGACGGAGCGAGGCAAGTGGGTGGGGCAGGTGGGACCGGCCCCGAGTGAAGCGCCGCATCTCGTCCCGTTTGACAGTAGATTGGAATCCGCACGAGCCAGCACCTTCATACTTCAAAACCGTCAACAATTATAAATTGAATCTTGATCATCAGAGACAAGATATTGTTTTGTTCGAAAATCCAAAATGCTTAGTTTCAGTTCATGTAGATACTATTTCAACAGAAGACATTTATAAACGACAAAAACTGCGTTTAAACAAAACCTAAAATACATTTAATCAAAGTAGCATGCAATGGAAGAGACTGTCATTTAAATAAACTTTACAGAAACTGTTTTTTTTTTATTTCAACTAAAATAAAAATCAACTCTTTGAACACAAATCCTCTGAAAGGCAGCACCACGAATGACCGGTCAAAGCGTCCCGGAGCCAGCTACTTTTCCCCTCAATTGCGGCAACGACTTCCGGGAGCCTTCCGGTAAAATTCCACACTCCGTTCGAATTTTCTTCAACTTACTCCTTTTTATTTTGCGGGTCTTTTGCGAGGGATGTAGGATAGACGCTTAAGCTTTTTACTTGATTACTCACTTGCATATTTTTCACGAGAGACGTATAACGGATTAAATGAATGGCCTCACATTAAATTATCTACCGCATACGTTCAACACTTAACATACTTTCATAACCAATTTATTTACGCCAACAGAATAAAATTTGTGCAATTTAATAAGAGTTTACACATGATATTCCCATGTGAAAACAATAGACCATTTCTATTTTAACAAAAGCTTTAACAAAACAATGTTTCGACCAATATTAGGTAGTAACTACTACACACTGTATCTATCCCTGTATAAAGGAGGATATACGTAATACGTCTCGTTGTTACCTACGTAACCCACACCTGTATACATATGTGGCTATTTTAATTTGGTGGTCGAACGAGGTTCGTCGACATCGTAGCTTAGGGAATCTCCGAATATTTGATATTCTAGCTACTCGCAGAGGGACAGCCGTTTTCGTTTCGGCAACAAACAACTCTTGTAGATATTTTTGGTAACTTCCTAAATATCTACGAGAGTATTATTTGACGCCTAGTTTTAAGGTAAACCTGTACAGTTACATAATAAATAAACAGCTCTGTGGTTTTACTCAACATTTCAAATTATTTAGCTATAAAACAGTTAGTTTATTATGAATATATGTACCTGTATTCACAATATTTCTTTACGTAATAAACTAAAATTATTTTTTTCTTATAATTTACGTTTTTATTAGTTTCAACAAAGGCGAATTTGCAATATTGTCACAGTATTGTAAGCGTACGGGTACCGATGGGGATTGCAATATCAGCACTCTTCGCCTTCCACGACAAACAACCCGTGTGTTCTGCAAGCTCAATTATTTGGGATACCACCTCACTTAATTTAATGAGTTTTTCAGTTATTCCTACGTCATATATTGTTTGAAGTCGTTGATAGAATTCATACAGAGATAAGTTTGGCCAGCATATTTCAGATACGAGTCTATTATCGAGCACGTAGAATTCGGACAGTCATTTCCTCGTTGAAATCAAGACGTGATTATATGTATTGTAGCGATATGTTTTAGGATAAGTAATGAAACCGTATATCGGTATAAATATGCATACCTTACGGCCCATTCACGACCTTTCCGCTGTGAGCGGCAGCGAAAAGCGAAACGCCGAGCGGTCATATCAAAAGTATAGAAATGTACGAGGCACGCCACGAGTCGCCGCTCATAGCGAAAAAGCTAGCGGTTTTTGCCGAGCGAATTGCTACAGTGGCGGGCGGTATGGAGAGCGGCGGGAACAAAGGCACAAGTTCGTATGTGCGACGTCACGAAACAGAGCGGCGTGGACAGCGGTGCAGGAGTGACGGACTCAGCGGCGTTAAATAAAAACAAAAAATTTTAGACGATTTTATGGCGGTAATGGATACCGAGGCTTTTATAACAGAAATTTAAATAGACCGCCTATATGGATGTCAAAATATCCCCAACATAAATATAAAAAGGTTGTGGGAAGAAATTATACAATGTTTTCTGGAATATAATGGTACTTACGTTTAATTTAAATTGATAACACAAAAACATAGAACCTAGGTACCTACCAAACGAAGCCACTGATATGTTGATAAAACTACTGGTATGTTTACGTAATGTAGGTGGATAGTTGACAAGTTTTAAAAGTTAATTTTTTTCTCTGTCAGTAGGTACCTAATTAGCAAAACAGTTTACATATCAGTAGTTTTGTCTGTAGATATAACTACACACGAAACTACTAGTATGTCTTATACGCAATGTAAGTAGTTGACAAGTTTTTAAAGTTTTTTCTCTCTGTAAGTACCTACTTAGCAAAACACTTGGAAACATCAGTTACTTCTTATAGGTAGGACCTTCGTATAGGTCACTAAATCCACCATCTAAATACCGATCTTTATTTAGTTCGTGCACTCATTCTATCATATTTTAAAAAAAAAATTGTTTCTAAACAGACAGGGGATAATTTTTATAACGCCATGATTTTTAACACGTTTCGACTACCTAAATACGTCCACCGTCGCCGCTGCAACTATTCGCTACTAGGGTTCGTGGCGTGCAAAACGCACCGCTCACCGGCGCCGCTCCGCTTTTCGCTAAGACCAAAACTCGTGGCCAGGCCGTTAGTAATATAAGAGTAGTAAATCAGGGCTTAAACAATAAACATGGCTGCTATCATATATATTGTAGTTGTGATTCGCTATCCACCCATAAGTTCACCACAGACCCCGACGACGGAACAAGCCTCAAGATATAAGTTCGCCATAATTGTTGACCCCGACGACGGAACAAGCTTGAAGATATAAGTTCGCTATATCAGTCATAAATGTTCTAACAAAAGCAATACAATCTTGTTGTAAAATATTGAAAAACTGATTTTTTTAAATATGCATTTTTATCTTCTTATAAAAGGTTCTGGTCAAATTTCTTACTAGTACTACTAGTTACTAGTACTTAGTTTATAAATTAATGTGATGTTGTATGTTTATAAACATTTTGAATTTTGCATGGGGCGGACTAAATTCCATATGGCATTTTGTACCAGTCAACATTTATAGTATAATTTAATTTTAATTCTCAACTTTCACCATCATCAAAAAAGGTCTGAAAATATCAGTAGGTACTTCGTACCCAATTAACATAAAACCAAGAAAAGTAAACATATTTTTTTTAAAAGAAAATTTGTCTGAAAGTGTGAAAGTTGAGTGAGAAAAGATTTACACAGCAATTAATTTCATTTTCTTAAATTAAATGGGAAAACATTTTTAGGTGGTTAAGTCTTAAATAATTCATTTAGTAGCTACGTTATATAACATTTTTACAGTCTAGTGGGTTTACATCATGTTAAGTCTTGTGGTAAAAGTGGTAAATGTCCGTGTGGTGACGGATTAAGAATACAGAGTGTCACCACCCCTATTCATTCCGCGGGTGTCGTATAAGGCGACTAAGGGATAAACTACGCAAGACAACATCAATGCAAAGAGAAGGAAAACTTGAAACCAACCCTATACCAACCCGTTTGGCCAGCGTAGTATAGTAGGCCAAAACCTCCTTTCTAAAGAGAGGCCTATGTCCAGCAGTGGACTGTTAAAGGCTGTTGATGATGATGAGATGAAGTCTTTAAATTTTTTGGTAAATTAGACCAAGAAAACGTTTGAAATCTACAAACCGACTATGCAAGAACTTTTGATAACATTTATATAGCATAATATGTCACCCAGGCGATTATTACGAATCTATTGACACATCATTCATTAAAATCGATTTAGTAGTTTATGCATTCCGGTGGAATATATAAAGTTTACCCTTTCTTATTGCTACGCCGTAGTTGGTTACAAAAAAACCAAGATTGGCTTTAGCATACTGCGACCAACATGCAAATGCATCTTTGGAAAACAAAAGATTCTTCTTTGAGCAATACATTAATATGTTTACGTTGTAACAATTATTTAGTCTAGTTTATACAAATCTCTTTGAGTGTAAAAATGGAAATAAATAACTTCTTATCATAAAATAAATGGGTTACAAAATATAAATGGGTTTTATAACATGGATTTACGTACAGGGCGAACATAAACTTTTATCATTATATATTTTCTTTCAACCATTGAAATAAGAATATATTATTGTAAGCAATGTTATTTCATCCGCGATATAAACCTCTAGATATATTTTGGCTGGGATAAATGTATGCCGGGTTTTTTGTTATAACAGAGAACACATTCTTACAACGGTTCCGCTCGGCATAGAGAAAAATATGAAAATGAATACTGCCTCGATGGCGCATTGGCAGCGTATGCGACTAGTGTGCTTAAGGTGTCGGGTTCGATTCCCGGGTCGGACTAAATCTTTGTGTGATCCCCAAATACTTGTTACGGAGACTGGGTGTTTTTTATGTATAAAAAAGTATGTTTGTGAATTTATATCAGTTGTCTAGTACCCATAATACAAGGTCTGCTTAGTTTGGCACTAGAAGACGTTGTGTGTAAGATGTTCGTGATATTTATTAAAAAAAAAGTAATTAGCCACTAGCTTTTGCCCGCGATTCCACTCGTATGTATATTGGATATGTAATCATTTTTCAGATTAATATATTATAACCTATGAGTTATGACAATCAAAAATAAGTGATATTGATAAAAAAAAAACAAAATTGCTCAGTAGATCTAGAGACTGCAACATACAAAGTAACAAATTCACAAACTTTACTTTTTTATTTATTATTTATCTATATTACTATAGATAAACGCAAATAGTTAAACAACATTAACAATAAAATTTGAATTAAAATTTGTTTTACTTTAGCGATATCATATTAATCTGTGAATTGTCTGAGTAACCGATTTATAGTCAAAAGGTATTATCTATACCTAATCATCATGATATTAACACAGCAACAACAAACTCTGACATTGATAGATATGTAGGATCTTTAATCCACTGGGAACGTCAGTAGGTCTCATATTTCTAATTGAGGGTAGACGTGAGTTAGCGGGTGAGGAGAATATTCTCGTACAATCACTTTAATGTAACTCTCGATCACGAAATACGTTTAGGACATTGAATAGCAGCCCATGATTAATAATTTTAAATAAGACACTCCACCGAACACGTGGTGCTCACGCGAGATGATCCACGATAATTATGTTCGCCCTACGACCATGTTCCATTTTAAAGGAACTCACGAACGAATACAAATAGAAAACTTTGTACACTACGGTTTACAAGCAATACTCACTGACAAAGCTAACAAAAATGTGATGTGAAAAGAGCGGTTTCATTCTAAGCTGGTGCTAGACATTTCGGCACGAATTTTAATTAAAATTTTACCTTTGAAACAAAATGAAATGAAACAAAAAATACTACTAATCCAAAAAATAAATATTTGAACTTATTATAGAAGAAAATCAATACAATACATACATAATTATGTATATACAGAGTCACATAAACCTGCTTAAAATAATAAATCATTTATAACCTACTTACTACATACATAAATTCCAAACTATGAGAGACGGATAATTTTCACACACCGTAGTTTTGAATGTAGTAACATATTGGGCACGTCTGTTAGAAATTGGTAATGTAATCCATTATCACACAGCTTGTACCAAAAATGTGTTAGTATGAAATTGGTGGAATATTGTGTCTTTTCCAATCTCACTTTTTCAGAAGACCTGAGGCATTTCTAGTATGTTTCATGAAGGAACTTTAAACTTTGTAATTTAAACAAGAAGTTAAACAGAAGAGTAATCATTTGAGTATTTCGGTGTTGGTTACTTTCAACCATTTACACGGTCATATACTTAATTAATCAAACAAAAAACCAAGAGCCCTGGGACGAATTATTGAACTTTAAATAACATACATGCATTGACTTTCCATACAAAGTATTAGAACATTTTTGATAAGGTTGAGTAGTTTCAAAAGTAATTGGGGTTCTCGTACTCAAGAGCCTTTTAGTTCCAGAGCGGTCGGTGTTGCGCTGTGTCTTTAGGAATACGTGTATAAGCTAACAATGTCTATTTTGTATCTACAACACGTAATTGGTTCAATCATGAAAAGGGGCTATGTTTAGTTAATAGTTAAGGGTTCTGTCAATTTCAAGATTATGCATTCCAGGTCTTAAAAACTTTTATTTTTACTTTTGAATTTGAAGCCATCTAGAACCTTAGCGTTTATATATAAATAAATCCATATGAAATTCTGTATTATTCTATATTCGCGGCTACCTCACGGTGTTTACGGAGGCGGCGTGCGCCATGGCCGGAAAACCTCTGTGGTATTTGGAGATTCAAGTGCTCACTAAAGTTTATAGCCGGACGGCTGAATTTAGAAACGATAGTGGCTTTCGACCTCCAACCGAAGAGATGCGTGAGCAGTGTGAAGCCGCTCGTCGAGCCACTATTGCTCCTTGATTCCGACTGGTGCTTCACGTTTTTTTTTATATTTAAGCCTACCAAAGTGACTATACTCTACCTGGTGGAAAGCATGAGTAGAATCTAGGAGTAGCGGTCACCATCCTCATTGTGAGTGTCGGCAATGCAGCATGGTAGCCCATTCCATGGTGGCCTATTCAGGTAATTCTGTATCGTTCTCCCGGCCTCCGGAGGCCGAAAGATTACTTCGCCATGGAAGCTGTTCAGCCGGTCATCCTCAAGTGGGCAGGGCGGTAGCACAGGATTTTTTTGGAGAAGGGTAGATACGAAAAACATGTTCACGCGTATAACCAACCCCGTAAACGCAACGTTTCTTGTGACCAATCAGACCAACAGGGCATGACGTGATACAGCGTCGTTCCCATTGGTTAAATGATTGTTCCCTACCCCTACTTTCCTCGAATAATGTAAAATTAATTTATTCTCAATACAGACTTCAACTTACCTTTCTACTAAACACTTGTTTTATTAATCACCTAAAAACGCAAACCTAAGTTCAGCACACGGGCTACCAAGAACCCAATAAACTAAATCCAAGTGCCGACACAAGCCGGTACAACAATCATAATTTATTTTAATTGTAATAGTATTTATGGTCAGCTTTATATATAGGTACATTATTTTCAAAAGCGATAAAAAGAAACATATACCTACACGGCAACTTAACTATTCCGAATTAAAAGTAAAAAATGTCTGGAATTAATACCGAAAATAATAAGAATAACCCAACTATTTAATAGTTTCATGCAAAAGTTTACTTTCATAAGTACATTAAGTTATACAAGCTCACGACTTATCCCGCCGGACCGTTACTTAAAATTGCATCGTTTTGTTACGGGCTAAGTAAAGTAAGTACAGTGCTTAGTGGTACTGGTATTTGGACTGAGCTGCGGAAGTTAAATGAAGTTCAGTGTAATTACTCTCGGAGAGGCGGTTAGCCTCGTACGATTACGGTGACAACCTCCGCCGCACAGCCAGGCGCTAGCCTCCGAATTAACACCGATATTTATAAATGAAATCATTTTTGTAAATGAAATGTATATTTAAAAGTGTATGTAGACGTCGAAAGACACGACCCACGTACATTTATTTTTTAGTGTAGTTTAGTTTTCAGCCGACTACGGCAAAGCCAAAGGAGGCTTATGGGTTTGACAGGCCATGTATGGATGCGAGAAGCCCAAAATCGATCAGAGTGGTGTGCAATGGGAGAGGCCTATGTCCAGCAGTGGACTGCGATAGGCTGATGATGATGATGATGATTGAATGTATAATATGTATGTACGAGTATGTTAATATGTTCCCTCATAGCTCATCAACTACTTAATAAAATTGGACCAATAAGGTATCGTTAAAAGTGTCTCGATCGTCTGCTGGTAATAGGCTATGTGACTTGTTACTGAATCTAATGTGGCTTTTTAATGTGGTCATTTAGTATTAAAAATAAATTTAAGATAATTATGCCGTGTTAGGTATCATTGGAAAAAGCGTTTCAAAAATATTTACGTTGTTAGCATTTTCTCGTGATTTTGTCGGTATTTAAACCGATAATTGTAATATTTATGGCATGCTTGTCCGTTCAGACTATTACGGTCAGTTTGGTTTGCTAATTAAAATATACTTTGCAAATAAAGTAATTATGTAAAAGAATCATACTACGATTCTATGTACCTAGCGTCTGTTTTTATTTATAAATGTTCTAGATAATAATTATAAATATTTCCGACATCTTACACACAAATCCGTCTGGTGCTAAACTATGAAGAGCTTGTATTAGAGCTGCTAGACAACTTATATACACATAACACAACTTATATAACTTATATACATAAACATACTTTTTTTTGGTAAATACATTTATTTATAATATAGAAAATACCCAAACTCCAAAACAAATATTTGTGGATCACACAAATATTGGGTCCGACCCGTGAATCGAACCCGAAACCTCAAGCACAGCAGTCCATACGTTGCCACGGAGTCAGTCAGATGAACCAGCGAACCTCATAAACCCTTAAAAATAATAAATGTTTTGTCTAGTTTTGAGCTGATGGCAATAGACCGATAGCAGCGACCCCTACCAGAATTGTGTTTCCTAAAGCAACCAGAAATAAAAAAAAAGATTATCTTAGTCGGTCCAGTAATACATACATCTTCCTAGCCTTTATTCCCAAGTGTATTTAGGGTCGGCTACTAGTTCAACCGGTTTTACCTGAATTTCAGTTTTTCCACGGAGCGACTGGCATCGGACCTCCGCAACCCTAAGGGAGAACTGAAATTCGAAGGTTGAACTAGTTGTCAGTATATTTGAGGGCACTGACTTCCCAATAACGAATGCCATAGATATTCATGACAACCGGGACCGACGGCTTTACGTGCTCTCCGAGGCACGAGCGTGAATCACCGCCAAACTTCCAAACTCCGGGCTGCTTTATGGAATTTCCCAAAAACACTTTTTTTATCGGACCGACCCGGGATTTGAACCCGAGACCTCCTGATTAGCAGTCGCATAAGTTAACCACTTGACCAACAGTCCAGTAATACATACAAAAACAATAAATTACATTACATTGATTTATAAATACTAAATAATACTTTATATAAACTAAAACTAAAAATGTTATCTTTAGTCACGGAATTTCAATTTTAAACATTCATTAAGTGCCCCGGCGACGTAAGCGTCGCTAGGTAAGTAATGTATGCGAAATCCTGAAATCCCGGGTTACATTCCCGAATCCAGAGCAAATATTTGTTTCGGAGTTCGGGTGTTTATGGTAGTTATGTATACGTACTAAAAAGTACTACGTATTTTATCAGTTAATCGAGCTGTCATAGTACTAGTTGTATTAGTTGTAGTAGTGCTAGTAGAAGCTATGAACTTTAAAGCTGGACGGCTTAGCGGGTTCGATGTTTTTTTTTTTATTTCATTGTTTTATAAAAGAATAATGTTACGAGACATGGTCAGCAGCCAGATACGCTAACTAATCGTCTGATGAACTTGGTCCTATTCTGACACGTTCACGAAGCAATCATCGCTCGGTTGTTTTTTTTCAAAAGTGTATTTCACTTATATGTGATATTATGGTGTCTTACCGTGTATTTGTCAAAACCTTAGACAAAGAATTACTAGACTAGACACGCCAAATCAGGAGTGAAAATAAGGTTTTTTGACGGAATCCAATGATTAGGCCGTGTTTCATGATACATTTATTTAAATTCAGGTTTTTATTATTCGCATTTGAAACGGAATAGACGCTCAGCGGCAGCGTTAATGATCACTGTTCTAACCTAACCTAAACCTACATAATTCTGAATAAAGATGATAAAACAATAATGTTTCATTTGTCCGTCATTTTAATTGAATAAAAATGGAATCACGAGAGGGCCGTGTTTCATGACATATTTAATCAAATTCAATTTTTGTTAGTGTGGGTGGTGTGGGTGTGTGGGTTGCCAAAGTAATATATTGATGACGTAATCGTTACTTGGCAGTATAGGCTTTCGATTACTTATATAATTTTGAGAATAGTACCAAATTAATATAAATATAAGTATTTCGGACATCTGACACACAACATCATCTAGTCATGTGGAGTTGAGAATCTCTTCTTATTCATTTTCAAAGTCTGTTAAAACTGCCTCGTTGGTCTAGTGGACAGCGTATGCGACTGCTAATCAAGAGGAGGTTCAAATCCCAGGTCGGGCCAAAAATGGTTTTTGGGTTTTCCTTAGGAATTCCTAATGGCAGCCCGGAGTTTGGAAGTTTGGCGGTAATTCATGCCCGCGCCTAGGAGAGCTATCCATGGCAATCGTTATTGGGTAGCCAGTGCCCTCAAATTTACTGACAACTAGTTCAACCTTCGAACTTCAGATCTCCCTTAGGGTTGCGGGGGTCTGATGCCAGTCGCTCCGTGGTATCAAATTTCATCAAAACTGATATCAGGTAAAACTGGTTGAACTAGTAGCCGACCCCAAATAGGAATAAGGCTAGGAAGAAGAAAGTCTGTTAGAAAAAGAACATCTGGAGAAATATTTTATTACGTAAAAATAATACGAAAATAATATGAATAAGTCTTGGTTTGCATGAACTCAAATTCAATCCTTAAGTCAACGTAGGAATAAGCAAGACCTACAGTATTGTTGAAATATATTATTTTCAGAATGTTATACTTATTACGAGAGCCTACGTTTTAATTTACTTAACCATTTGTAACATAAAAACGTGGAAATATTTCATCCCGTTGGCATTTTAGTTGACAAAGCCCGGGGTATTTACCATAAGCACTAACGCAATAAGGAGAACGAGAACGTCAAGGCATATAGTAATATATAAAGTGTCATAAATTTCATGGCCATAATAAACAGGGTTAGATAATTCTATCCGAACGAGGTGAAATTGCGGTTTATTTGTAATCAATAGAACATTTGGCAGGAAAGCTCATTAAACTCAGCGACCACTACCTATTTCAAATTGGACAATGTGTCAGATGAAGTATTTGTTATGTAGAAGTAAAACTCTGTAGCAGTAAAACTCAACAATTGCTTCTGAAACATTTATTACTATTTTCTATAGCAGAAATACATTGTGATTGTATTATAACACATTATTATTATTGTCTATTATATTAAAAAAGATAACTCCCGCATTAGGAATTTAGATCTTGTGGGTACTTTACAAACACACATGAAACGCACACAAAGAACACCCAGATTTAGAACAACAATTTGTGAATCACACAAAGTGCTTTCTTGTATTGACTGCCTTTTTGATCTAGTGGTGCTGCTGATCAAGTTGGGTTGATCAATTTGTTTCGGAGTTTGGGTATTTTCTATATACATGTATATTTTGTAAGTATATATAAAAAATTATGTTTATGTATTTAAATCAGTTGTCGAGTACCCATAATACAAGATCTACTTAGATTGAGACTGGATGGCGTTGTGTGTAAGATATACGATATATTTTAAAAAGTTTTTATTATTACGACTTTCACGACGAGATTGCCTTTCACAATTAATTCAGCGCATCACAATTAGGATGGCAGCGCATCAAGACAGTGTTGCCACAAAAGAAATGGGGTATTGCGAAAGTCTTATTAAGTTAGTTAAATCTGTTCGACAATCTTAAAATTTATTTATACAGATGACTTGTTTGAACAATTTTAATTATAATTCTTAACAGTAATGAATTGGTACTCAATTAAAACGCACCCAAGTGATAACAAAGTTTATCGTTGTATTGCTTAATTAATAATTACTTTGATTATAAACCTGATAGGGTAGATAATCGAATGTGAATCTGGTAGAAAATAAAACATATTAAATCAATCTTCTAGGTATTATTCGAGTATTTTTATAATTGAGATAGCTTAAATCATAATATTTTATGTGCATAAATAAATTCTTATGTGCAATAAACTTGTAAACAAAATAAAATTTGTAGTCACAAACACACACACACACACACACACACACACACACACACACACACACACACACACACACACACACACACACACACACACACACACACACACACACACACACACACACACACACACACACACACACACACACACACACACACACACACACACACACACACACACACACACACACACACACACACACTTTGTACTTTAAACACTTTACATATTTACATACTTTGTACATATTTAGGGGACCATTTAAGTAAGTAAAATGTACGCAAAGCATAAAATTTTAATGAGGACTGAAGTTAGGGACATTCATATAAAAATAGGTCAAAGATATCAACTCAGGGTCGGTAGCTTTTAATCCTTTAAAAACCTCTAGGAAGTGTAAGCGTTGCCGTCTCCCGGGTCGTAATAACACTAACTCTTATAAACTGGGATTATAGCACTCTCTGCAACACGACTTAAATTCAAATATGCACTTACTTAAAAATGCTGCATATTTTGAGAACATAGCTCACTGGCGGTGTTTAAATAATGAATAAATCGAACAGTAAATATAAATTAACGCACAATTATTACATACTAAGGTTTTTATTTCATCAATCACTGATCGTTTCAATACCTAAAATGTTAGATTTTGATTGGCATGTTATAAAGACGCCACTTAAAATCTCCTATTTTAGTTAATACGTAGTAGAGCCAATGGGCCGGCTCGAACGGGGCAGTACTACCCTCACACAGAAGACCATCCTAATAATAACACGATTCTTGCTGTCGTATTTTGTTGGTGAGCGTGAGACCGGAAGCCCAATCATTCTGCAACATTCTCCCGACCTCCCAAGGCCGGGAGAATGATGCAGAATTATCTAATCTGTAGTATGGGTCACCTTGCTACATTGCCTACCGTCACAATGAGCGTGGTGGCCCTACTCCTGGATTCTACTCATGCTTTCCATCAGGCAGAGTAGTTTAGTAGGTAGTAATACCACTAGTTTAGTACCACTTTAGTAGGTATATAAAAAATGTAAGCATTTTTGTAGCATTAATAAATAATAAATATAAATAACAATATAATAACAAAATCAATATATAAATTGTTTTGTAATACGATCAAAGCATTTAACAAAAGTGCCGACCGTATCATAATTTATTACCCATTTCTAAAGCAGCTTTAAACGTGCCAAAAAGAATTCGAATACTCGTAATTTGGGATTGACCAAATCATTATTCGTGCTGTGTCTAAACACAATCGAAAAAAAACCCCTCATAGCACGTCGTCATTGCACCTTTCTGCTCCAGGTTTATATCATAAGTTATTACTTAACCTTAATAACTAACCTCATAAGCTAGATTAAGCATACCTAAATCATTTTGAGGCGGCGCCAAAAACAAACACAAGAAAGATAAAGTGATTTCTAGAGTGCAATATTTCAAACTGAAACTAGATTTCATTTAACCTCTGTGATCGCCTAAAAACATATTCTTTCACATTTAACTAGTCATAAAAAGTTTTATTGCTATCTGTCTCTAAAAAGTAATATTTCTTTAAAGTAATCTATAAATTATTTTAGACTTCTATCTTAGGTCATTTGGCCTGAGGCATAGCATTTATAAAAAGTCAACTCATTCTTTATGGTATGAGCCGCCAAAATATGGGTCACCATGCTGCATTGCCTACCCTCACAATGGACTTGATGACCTCTATTCTCGGCTTCTACTGACGCTTTCCATCAGGCAGAGTAGACAGACGTGCATTGGTAGGCTCAAATATATGTAATTAAAAAAAACTCGGTCTAAGCAATTAAAATATCACTAACCAATAAAAGCAATTGGGTACACGTATCTTAAATTGAACATCAAGCCTAAAAACGATTAATACTTCTAAGATTTATTTGTTAATTATGTTCAGATCAACTGCTACCTAATAAATAATACAATAACACCATGTTACTACGTCGACAAAAATTCCTGGAATGCAATATAATACAGATAGTGAAGTCGGGGAAACGGATTTGCATAAACATGCAATTAAGCGAGGAAAGGGACGTCCTTACCTTGATAATATTGAAGAAGAGGCTACGGTCATTCATAACATTAACATAAACGTTAGTCATATAAAACCCAGGCGTGTCTTTAACAGTAGAATTTTTAATCAGGCGTCGCAGTAATGAGTTTGATACCAAAACCTTCACGTTCAAAAATTAACAGCACAAAATAAGTTTCACGAGTTCACAGCGCTTTTATCTAATTGACACATTCATACGTTTCAAAAACAAACAATTCTGTGACTATTTCAGTTAAAGCTCATTACACGCTTTATATTAGCTTCACCTGTATGTTTGTTTGTATGTTTGTAACCGACTCTTTTGGGCGCGGTTTTGACGCACTTTAAACGGCCAGATTTCGTTCAAACTTTGTAGAATTATGGAGGACCGACGATAATACACTAATTCGAAAAAAAAAACTACAAAAAAAATGTTTGAAAAATTAGTCTTTTTTAGTCTAGAAAAAAATATAGTTTTAAAAAACTAAACAAACACGCTTTTAAACTAAAAAAAAATTTTAATGTAACAAAGCGTGGGGTGCTTTCTGAAAATATTTCAATAACGTTGCCCCACGCTTTGTTACATTAAAATTATTTTCTACTTTTTAGTTTAAAAGCGTGTTTGTTTAGTTTTTTAAAACTATATTTTTTTTGAAAGCAAGAAATACTACATACATCTTTAGAACTAAGTAAATGTATTACTTAGTTCTAAAGATGTATGTAGTATTTCTTGCTTTGCTTAGACAAAGGACAGGCTTAAATAAATCCTGCTCGATGAAACCAAAGACCCGTAGTTAGTTACTATAAAGTCACGCCCAACTTTTAACTTTCGCTGTCCAGGGCGGTACATGCTTCCACGTGAACAGTCCAAACTGCTCTTTAAAATGGAATTTCTCGCAAACGAATACCTAAATCAAAAAATCGTCTGAGAAACCCTTAATTTTTTTAAAAGGTTTATCTAATGATACCCCACGCGATGGGGTAGCCACGAGAAAAAATTTACATCCCCACTTTAC
Source organism: Phragmatobia fuliginosa (assembly GCA_932526445.1). Lineage (NCBI taxonomy): Eukaryota > Metazoa > Arthropoda > Insecta > Lepidoptera > Erebidae > Phragmatobia > Phragmatobia fuliginosa. The sequence goes on along the minus strand of OW052064.1, from coordinate 2,566,151 downwards.
GTGTAGGGGAGGTACGCCAAATAAAAATATTTTCCATAATTAATTTTATTGTAGCACTTTGTCGACGTAATTACAATACATATCCATGCAAAGTTTCATCTCTCTAGCACTTACCGTTTGGACGGTAAGTCGAGGACGGACGGACGGACAGATGGACATGACGAATCTATAAGGGTTCCGAGTGATATATTTCGGAACCCTAAAAAGTATGAAACAAAATTTTCTGGACACCATTCAGTTTGAAAAGCCGTAGTCACGCGTTGCTAGTGTTATTGTAAGTTTCTATGTAACACGTGACTAAAGCCTGTGACTATGTTGCCTATCTATGTGGCCCTTTGGTTTCGTCGCAGTCGGGTTGTAAAACAGATATAACATCAAAATCAAAGTATCTCTCCATGCCAAATTTCATTGAAATCCGTTCCGCAGTTTAGATGGAAAAGCGTAACAGACATAGAAACAGATTTTGGTACTTTCGATTTATTTTAAATATCATACCAGTTTCAGATAGCAGTCCCGTTCGCGTGATTGTCAGTTCTCGTGGTAAAGAGTAGCCCATGTTCTTCCTCAAAAATCGAAGTACTTTGTAACAGATAGACAGTAAGACAAATTTATTATCGAATTTACAATATTAGTATGAATAGGTAAATACATAAGTATGTATTAAATTGTTTGGACTGTTCACGTGGAAGCATGTACCGCCCTGGACAGCGAAAGTTAAAAGTTGAGCGTGTCTTTATAGTAACTAACTACGGGTCTTTAGTTTCATCGAGCAGGATTTATTTAAGCCTGTCCTTTGTCTAAGCAAAGCAAGAAATACTACATATATACATCTTTAGAACTAAGTAATACATTTACTTAGTTCTAAAGATGTATGTAGTATTTCTTGCTTTCAAAAAAAATATAGTTTTAAAAAACTAAACAAACACGCTTTTAAACTAAAAAAAAATTTTAATGTAACAAAGCGTGGGGTGCTTTCTGAAAATATTTCAATAACGTTGCCCCACGCTTTGTTACATTAAAATTATTTTCTACTTTTTAGTTTAAAAGCGTGTTTGTTTAGTTTTTTAAAACTATATTTTTTTTGAAAGCAAGAAATACTACATACATCTTTAGAACTAAGTAAATGTATTACTTAGTTCTAAAGATGTATGTAGTATTTCTTGCTTTGCTTAGACAAAGGACAGGCTTAAATAAATCCTGCTCGATGAAACCAAAGACCCGTAGTTAGTTACTATAAAGTGACGCCCAACTTTTAACTTTCGCTGTCCAGGGCGGTACATGCTTCCACGTGAACAGTCCAAACAATTTAATACATACTTATGTATTTACCTATTCATACTAATATTGTAAATTCGATAATAAATTTGTCTTACTGTCTATCTGTTACAAAGTACTTTGATTTTTGAGGAAGAACATGGGCTACTCTTTACCATGAGAACTGACAATCACGCGAACGGGACTGCTATCTGAAACTGGTATGATATTTAAAATAAATCGAAAGTACCAAAATCTGTTTCTATGTCTGTTACGCTTTTCCATCTAAACTGCGGAACGGATTTCAATGAAATTTGGCATGGAGAGATACTTTGATTTTGATGTTATATCTGTTTTACAACCCGACTGCGACGAAACCAAAGGGCCACATAGATAGGCAACATAGTCACAGGCTTTAGTCACGTGTTACATAGAAACTTACAATAACACTAGCAACGCGTGACTACGGCTTTTCAAACTGAATGGTGTCCAGAAAATTTTGTTTCATACTTTTTAGGGTTCCGAAATATATCACTCGGAACCCTTATAGATTCGTCATGTCCATCTGTCCGTCCGTCCGTCCTCGACTTACCGTCCAAACGGTAAGTGCTAGAGAGATGAAACTTTGCATGGATATGTATTGTAATTACGTCGACAAAGTGCTACAATAAAATTAATTATGGAAAATATTTTTATTTGGCGTACCTCCCCTACACGTAAAGTGGGGATGTAAATTTTTTCTCGTGGCTACCCCATCGCGTGGGGTATCATTAGATAGATCTTTTAAAAAAATTAAGGGTTTCTCAGACGATTTTTTGATTTAGGTATTCGTTTGCGAGAAATTCCATTTTAAAGAGCACTTTTTTGTAAAAACAGGGCGTCCCCCTCCCCTCTAAAAGCTAAACGGCTCGCTCAAACAATCTGGAAAAATTCGTGAAGGTAATAATAAACAAACATATAATGAACTTTGAAAGAAAACTATAACGAATTTTAGATGACTTTATTAATTCAGGAGTTATGGTAAGTTAACTTATAAAATGCGCTTACTTGGAAAACGTCATACAAAATTAACGCATTAATACGTAAACATAATAATTATCTATTGGATACGATTTTCAATCCACGTACCATTATGGGTGATTGAGGAACCCTTTCCTGTGCGTGGCCTGACACGCACTTGGGCGATTTTGTAGCGTCTTTTTTTTTGTCGTAGTTTTTACTTTGATTTATTAGTTGATGAAAATTTTACTGAGTCATCTAGTGAGTAATCAGCAATAAAGTAGTTTTTGTTTCTTAATTAACGTTTCTTTCAATCCCAAGTAACGATTAAATATAAGCAACTTTTTTTAATAACCCAGGGTCTGTAATGAAACGAGGAAACCGTCAAGTTTGGAATAAATTAATTCGTCCTGATAAGTATCTCCTATCATGATGAATTAATATTTATCTTTATCTTTAAATGGTATCCAGGTTTTGATGCTGAAGATAGAAACTGTCAAAAGGAACTCCATAATAAAACGACACAACCCTATAGAGTTTGGGCTTGTGTGATGTATCTTGGTCTTATATGGTAACCAGGGTCTAATGCTGAAGCTAAAAGTAGCAATAGGGACCCCGCGATGAAACGATACAACCCTATCGAGTTTGAACTTGTTGCATTTGTTTTGACGACTATATTTTTTATACATGACCATCAGTAGACCCAAGTTGAATGTAGCAGCGCGTGCACTGGCGCAGCTTCTGCCTAATATGAGGATACCCGAAGAGTCCTGCAGAAGGCCTTACGCGGCTCTTGTGTCAGTCATTCTATTTATATATCATGTAATATATTTTTAATGTTAATATGGTCACTATAAAATATTGTTAGGTTACCAAATTACATAATAACTTAAGACCGAACTTTTTTATTGGAGAAGAACTGGGTTGTGCTCGACTTGGATTTTTTGTGCTTATGAAGTAAGGTTTTTGATGGCATTTACTTAATGTGATCTAACACTATCGACTGTAGGTTGGTAATTGCCAGAATTGCGCGATTGGTTAAAGTTAAATAGTGGAATAGTAGAACAGGGAGCAGAAAAAGTTCAAGAATTACATAAGTAGATGAAATTACAAAGTGCCCTATATTACAAGTCGTCGTAAATTATTATATTATGAAAATAAATCAAACACTATACAATATAGCTGAAAGTATGTACAATTATAAATGAAACATCCATTTGAAACTTTATAAAATAATATGACAATAAAGTGACAAGCTCAGAAATCGTTGTACTTGTTTACTAAAATCCTATCGTAATAAATACTCACAATCTAATTTCCCAGGGTAGCCAACTAAAACACTTATTTTACCGCATTAAACATCCTGTAAAACTTTTAGGTAAATATTAACCTATTCAACAAGCCCCATTAATTCAGCGTTGGAAGAATTAATAATATAATATAAGTAGTATTGTGTTCTCAGTTGCAAATACACCAGAGACTAGTACCGAGTGTATCAAACAAGCAACATTGAAAATGTCCGACCACTCATCCTCGACGGTTATAGACGATCACCCACCACAATATAGACCAATACAATCCATTCCCGTAATGTAAAATGGCGATGAACGTAACAATATCGTAAACGCTATGTAGTCAGGACGCAATGGATGAGCGACACGTGAACTCAAGAATTTCTGTCATAATTCCACGGAGTTAACGGACTCTCGGGAATCACTTTCATTTTCACTTAGGCACCGACTGCTCCATAACCATTAAATCCTCTTGTTTACTACTACTTCTCGTCGGTGCTAAGCCACTGGCCCGCTCCTCACTGATATAACTTATTCACAGAGTAAACTAAACAATAAACAGAAACGAACCAAGAGTAGACGAGATGAGATACAGATTTTGTAATGCCGCTTGCGTGAATTTGAAGTTCGGTACACATTAAATATTAAAATATGCCTAACTCGAATTCCTTTTGTTATCGTTCTTACGTAATTTACATAATGAATTAATATTATACATGGATATGGACTTTATTTCTCTCTTAAATTTATATATTTTAGTAGAAAAGTTGAAATGTGAGATATGTGTGCAAATATTTATTCTCACACACGACCGCTGGAGCCTAGGCCTATCCATCTAGGCCCATCGTGCAGTAAAAATTGTCGAACCAGGCCATTCGTACTGAAATCAGCATCACTCTACTACCTTAGATGGGAAATTTGACATGTATACAGAATAGTGGTATCGCTTGCGTAGGGAGTAAAGTGAATGTATTAGGACTCATTAAGTTTTGATGAAGGTTTATTAAAATAGCAGTCGAAGCCTTGTTGTAACGTTGTCCACGTAATGTGTGCAATACTAGCCGGTTTAAACTGTACACCTGAGAGATCGTCTGCGTACAAATGCATTGTGCAGTTCGGCAGTGAACTTCATTGGCTGTTTACGTGTATCAGGCACCTGACATGCGTACTATTGTCCTTTTTAACCAAGTTCAAAAAAAAGGAGGAGGTTCTCAATTCGTCGGAATCTTTTTTTTTTTATGTACAGCGATAATTTCGTCGTTAATGAACCGATTTCAAAACTTTTTTTGCATTGGAATGGGTGTAGCTTACAGGTGATCCCATCGTCACCATATCGGGATCTGATGATGGGATCCCAAGGAAATCGAGGGAACTCCTCAAATATCATAGGCACAATGTCGCGATTTAGGTACTCGGAATAGTTTTTCATTGAAGTCGGTTCCTTTTTGTTAAAATTATCAATATACCTTTTTTAGGAAAAAGACGGACGTTGCAAGCCCCCGGGCACCCTTTCGGTGCTTCTTGCCTCAGTATTACAAGTTAGGTTTAGGCTATAATTATTATGTGTATTAGAAGGTTAACAGTTCCATAATAAAAACTATGTTACCACACTCTTTACGCATTTTTCAAGGTATTCTACCAAGTAGGTATCTCCTATGATACTGGGATTTATTATTAAATGAAGTTATACATTTCAGTATTATTATCATTATCAACTTTCACACCTCAGGCCACCACCTGGCAAATTTGGACATCTCATGAAGAAAAATGTTACGACCTATTGTGATATTTGCGGAGTCCTAGATAATATTCAACACTTGCTACTTGATTGTTTCAAATATTGACACCAAAGGAACTCGTTGATGTGCAAATATAACATTAATAAATACGATGTAGGACTGTTCAGCAGTATTCTCAGTAACCCTAACTCAAATGCGGCGTTAGACTTATTGAATATGTTTGCACAACAGAGTTTTCCTCAGTCTCCTATAACTACGTAGTCAGCTGTATTGTATAGTAAATCATGATTTTGTAATAAGAGCCTCTTAAGAACAAGCTACTTGTAATATACGAGTATGATAATCACTTAATCATTTATTGTTTTATCTCGAAGAGTCTTAGTCGCTAAATCGACAAATTCTTTTTTGTTATCAATTTTTTAAGATAACCTCTGGTCTTCATAGAAATTGCTAATTTTATCATTGTTAATTTTTACGTTGTAGTTGGTAATAGCTTAACGAAGTGATTCTATCATGTCAAAAATATTGTTGGCCTAAAGGGAAACATAAATAAGAACCTTGTCGACTGAACACTTCCCCCGAGGTTTAAACTTTAAAGGGGTTAAGGTAGTTAACTTATTAAAAAGCGGTCAACGATGAACTTGGGGATAAAAGCGATGTTCTACGCTAAACAGTTTCTGGCTACTGAACGTAAATACACAAGTATCTAGAGAGATAATGTTGCTAATCAGATACTCGTTTTTAGGGTTCCGTAGCCAAATGGCAAAAAACGGAACCCTTATAGATTCGTCAAGTCTGTCTGTCTGTCTGTCTGTCTGTCTGTCCGTCCGTATGTCACAGCCAATTATTTCCGAAACTATAAGAGCTATACTGTTGAAATTTGGTCAGTCGATGTATTCTGTGAACCGCATTAAGATTTTTACATAAAAATAGAAAAAAAACAATACATTTTGGGCGTCCCCATACTTGGAACTGAAACTCAAAATTTTTTTTTTCATCAAACATATACGTGTGGGGTATCTATGGATAGGTCTTCAAAAATGATGTTGAGGTTTCTAGTATCAATTTTTTCTAAACTGAATAGTTTGCGCGAGAGACACTTCCAAAGTGGAAAAATGTGTGTGTGTCCCCCCTCTAACTTCTAAAATAAGAGAGTAATAAAACTAAAAAAAAAATATGTTGTACATTACCATGTAAACTACCAACGAAAATTGGTTTGAACGAGATCTAGTGAGTAGTTTTTTTTTAATACGTCATAAATCGTAACACGCACTATACCTTTCATCCAATCAATACACTAGTATTAAAACATCGGCGAAAGTAACAACGAACTACAAGAACTTTTATATGATGTTACTTGCTGGTACGGAACCCTTCATGGGCGAGTCCGACTCGCACTTGGCCGCTTTTTTTATTTTATTTTACAACTTTAAGCAATCTTACAGTAAGAAGTACAATTCAAATAAACTTTCCACCAATATCCACACATCAAAATAAAAATATGTACACTCATGAAGTTGACAGTAAATTGTTTTCTATTTTGAAAGAGGAGTGAAAAACAAATCCACTTCTACCTCCCGACATGCACCATTGTAAGCACGACATGCCCGTATTCCACAGGAATTTAGTCTGTAGGTACGCAGTTTCTACTATAAGAATGTGCAATAGATTCGATTTACGCAGAAATACTGTGGGCACACACAGGTCCATTTTTCCAAGGAGTTCTGGTACATTAAAGTTGAAAATTTACTCGCTTTTAATATTATATTCGCTATTGTTCATCGTTCTCTAGACGGGTGTGAAATTTGTGAAAAATAACGAGTGTTGTAATTAGGCTACTTGCCTAATTACAACACTCGTCATTTTTCGTCCTTAAGAATTTACGTTGTATGCTCTCGAAATGATCAATTTAAGTGTTATAGATGGGGTTCCATACTTGTGACGCATATTCGAGGTAACTTCGAACGAAAAGAAAAGTAATATTGCTCAATATTAGTTTTGTTTTTTTTTTGATATTTTTGAATTGGAATGAGAGTCGTAAGATAATATCCAAGGCTTTTGTTGCCTTGTTGATTATGGTGTCTATGTATACATCAAAACGAGGCTTTGAATCTAAGATAACTCCAAGGTCCTTAACAGAATTAATTTTGATCGACTATGTATCATGCAACTTAAAGATATGGTTGATAGCATGTGGTTTACCAGTGAAAGTACAAGTGTATGTAAGTATCAAGATGTTGAACAGCACTACGTATTATTTTTTTTCTTCTGAAACTAATAATCTATAGACAATAAAACTTAAAGAGTTTAGGACATTTATGCTAGATATATTTTGTAATTTTACGGGACAAAACTAGTGGGTTACCAAATTACTTGTGTTAGGGACAGATATATTTTTATTAGTTTGGTCCTTCGGGCTCACTTGACTTCACTCCTAAGTGGTCTAAGTGTTTTTAAGTTCACAGTATTTCTATAACTCTAATTTTAAGTAGACCTTAAGGGATGCTGGCTTTTTGGTTTTCTATTTTTTTTTAATATCGGGAGAGACGCAGTGCCTTTTACACGTAAAAGTAAAATTCACATTAACTTACTTTTAAATTGTGTTTTTTTTTATGTTGTGCAATAATCTTAATAAGTATCATTTCACTGTCATTATTAATACATAATATTTCAGCGTTAAAAATATTTGGTATTTTATGGTTTTTATGATTTAGGCATGGATCGGATTTCAGGATTGATTTGTCTCCAAAAAAATATCTAAGGTTAAAACGCTTTCCCTACTTACCAGTCCTAACAAGAGATAGCAGAATTTGCCGGCATTTCTAAAACTGTAGTTAATGATATAAAAATAATTTTGGAAAAAAAACAGCCTCTTTCGCCCCAAAGAAAAGGCAAATACGGAAGAAAACGGATTACGACACCTCGGACTGACACGAAAATTCATGATATCTCTTTACTGAACCGAAAAAAAGTACGTGTCTGGTAACTCATATGGTGCAAATACCCATTTCTAAAAGAACTGTGCAGCGAAGGTTAGCAGAGAAAAGCCTAGTCGGTCACCGGCTAGTTATGAAACCGAGGTTGAATGAAGAAAAAAACGACGAATGAGTTCATGACGGTAGTCTATCTTACGAACTTTAAAGAAAAACTATAATGGCTTAGATTACTTTATCAGCTCTGGAGTTATTGAGGCCTATATTCTAAAATAGGCTTATTGAAAACTTTGTATAAAAATAACGAAACAATAAAAATATCAATTATCTTGTGGATATTATTTTAAATCCACCTATCACTATGGGTGACTACGGAACCCTATTCTATGCCTGCCACTCACTTGGCTGATTTTTATTTATAAGCGGTGAATAATTTAAAATAACTTTCATTTTTATAAGATTCATTTTAGACTTTGTAAAACAAAAAAAAATCGAGCTGAAAAACTGAAAAAACAGGCTGTGCTAAAAAATTATAGGTAAACGTTTGAGGAATTCAAGTTATATTTAAGAAACTATTTTAGGGACTAACTTTTCTTAGAAAAAATATCAGTGAGTTTGTACCTTGATATAAATTTATAAGTTTAATATTACCAAACATTTACTTTGTGTGCCGAATTTGAAATGTAGAAATATATTTTAATTTAAAACCTTCATAAGCAATAGCAATATAGAATAATAGCATGACAAATATCAAATCATTGACAATTAAATAGTTACAATAAGTTATTTATTTCTAGACACTAATCTTCTGCGCATCTTATGATTGGTTGATTGTTTTAGGAAATCATTGTTGTTATAATACAAATGTACTTTATATTTTTATTATGTTAACTCCAAAGCATACGTTTTAATTATTTAGCTGTAAATACCACATGTACAATACCGTAAATCTAAGTACAGTGATATATAGTTAATTTTGAAACAATCAACATCTACCTATATCCTACCACCATCCAAAAATATTTAGAATTCCTTATTTTTGAACAATGACAATTCTTTATGAACCTTAATAAGTAGAAAGGGGCTGATAATGAATATCATAAAATATATTGGGTTGTATCTTTGTCAGTTTTATGTTTACTTAAATTAAAAAATGTGGATTATGTGCTCTTATTCATATAAGACCTTCCTAAGAAAAAATATATAATCTGTTCGTTCTTTGTTTTTTCGAAAGACGGTCCCCATTTCAACTCATCCACATTTTTGTTTCATTAAATTCATTACGACAACGACTTGAAGACGATATGACTTTACAATTGAAGACGTTATTTACTTGAGATTGGGAGAAATAGCTGATATTCGGCTGGTTGCTTATTCATCAAAAGATGAAGCAGAATTAACAGTATCCTCTATTCCTTCATTGTTGGACACGAAAGACGCAATTCTATCTACGAATATATTGTCTAACCTGACTGATATGGTCACGTATGCCTGTATCTGTTATCCTCGAATCTATAATCAACAAATCACTTTTTCTGCATTACCAAGTGAAGTGCCTCTGACGTGGATAAAAACAAATAATATAAACGTTTTTCTTAACGCGTTTAGATATAAATTCCGATAACAGAGTGACAAAATATCGTTGAGTCACTGGGAAATTAGTTAAATATACCTAGATCTCGCTTACGACTGTTGATTAATCTATGCCTCGGACTAGATGTACATGCAACACTGTTCTCCAGTCAAATTAGGAAGTGACTCGTAAATGTGTTCTAACACACACACACAGACACAAGGATGCTGAATAGGCCTCGACAAGCGTGTAAACTTGCCTTGTGTATGAAGATCCCAAGAGTGCGATCGAAGAGTGATGTTGCACCCGATGATTGTATTATTGTTTTAAGGTCACGCTGCTGTCAACTCTGTCAATACGGTAGAAGATTACAATAGTGACATATTCAAAACATACAAAGGCACACTGGTCTGCCATATTATTCATGAGGTGATTTCGTTATCAATAACAACCTTTCCACCTTGTTAAAAATTCAGAGATCTATGGGAATGTCAGTGTAGGTTTCCTTTTTGTTTTATAATTGTTAAAGGAAACCTCTAAATGTGCATATTTTTTTTAATTCATTGGAACCAAAAAACATGTATGTTTGTGTTAGCCGGAGTTAACTGGCCAGTAAGTTACTATAAATTATATTATTTACTGTAATTCAGCCTGCTGTGATATGAATACATATAAAACGGTATTCTTATCTCGTCCAAAATATCGAGCACGTACCAAAGTCATAATTCGACGATGAAGTACCGCATGGCCAGGGAGCGCGCCCTTTGCACTGGTGAGAGTGGTGATTCACAGTTACGATTACCCACATACACCGGAAACCTTGAACGACTTTTTTCTTAAGGAAACAAAGTTCCACCTGAGAACCGAAAGAAAACAAAAAAGCCCATTAAAGGGAAGATACCTATAGGTACGCGATTACACCTCCCCTTATGAGGAAAACGTGGATTTATGTTCCACAAAATATTTATGTCCGCTTTATGTAACATAGTTTTCTTTAAGCAGCTGGCATGATATGGCTGTTTCGTGTAATAGCAGATCTTATTGTACTCATTTATTTTTTGTACATGTTGTAATACAGATTCTAAAATTGATCAGAGATACTTCGATAGAAATGTAACTATGAAGTTAGCATGTTTATGGAAACCTGTATTTACTTATATTTATTTCAATTTCATTCATAAAAATAGTAGACACCTAATTTTCGAAATTGAAACTGGACCTCTAAAAGGTTTTTAGTACCTAGATCTTATTTAACATGTGTCGAAAAATGTATTTGACTTGAATAAAGTTATAGTTACAGATGAGTAGTGTGTATTTACTAGAGTTACAAGAAAGAACATAATAATCAAAATCTAGTGTACAAAGGGCGGCCTTATTGCCAAAAGCAATTTCTTCCAGGCAACCCTAATACTATTTTCGAATGAAAATCTAGAATATTATGTAAATTATAATTTTAAATACCCTTCAAATTACTAGCGCGAGTATAATTTATTTCTTCTACTTGTAATGTAAAATGAATATAGTTGTTATTTGATAAAATATTTAGATTCTCATTACGACTGACAAGAGCTAAAATCACGTAATGGCTGTCATCGTAAAAAATAATTCCACAAAATTAAAAGAATTTTTACATTAAGAGTTTGGTTTAGCCGGCATGTATTAGGACGACTTTTAAGTTTAATGTGATAGGCTTTGATTATAAACATGTCTAGATAGAGAGTTCGAGCGTCTAAACGGCCAAAAAAATAGTATTTAACTGTAAGAGACTAAGCTCGTCGCGGCCGATCAGTGGCGTTACTGTCATTGTACGGTAAACACGTATTGAGTGGCGTATAAAAATGACGTTTTGCATGATAAAAGTGTGCAGGAATTACTTTGGACGATTGAAATCAACCAAAAAAATTAGCTATCATCGGTAAGTAAACTTTAAATAACTATATTGTAAAGAAATAATTAAATTAACTCAGTGAAATTTTATCAAAGTTCGACCACCATTTTGACGGCATTTTTACAGGGTTGCCTGTTAATTGAATTTAAATTTCCCATGTGAGTGTTAGCCAATTTACAAAATGTTGAATCATTACTATAGTGCTGGATAATACATATTATATATGTATATATCATATATTTTTAAATCTAAGGTGGTAGATATTGTTAATCTGATATGGGTGTCAATTTTGCCGCTCCATGGATGCTATTAATGAAAGTAGTATGTACGACGTAAAGCTGAAGAGATTGTTTGTTTGTTTAAACGCACTAATCTCCAGAATTTCTGAACCGATTCTGAAAATTCTTTCACTAATCGGAAGCTATACCTTCTTTGAGTTTTTAACGAGAACGATATAAAAACAAGATTTACGAGAAATTGCGAGAAACATCTAGTTAAAAATATAGTAATTAAATTAAATATAACTATGTTATATATTAACTTAATTAAAGGCCTCTGTGAGTTGGCTTTCCTTCGTCCGCCTTTCAAAGTACTGGAACCTCAGACTACTTTCTAGGGCACAGGGTATATTTCTACCAAATTGTTGTTAAGTTTTAAGAATAAATAAGCTTTAATAGTAATTACCTTTTTCACTAACATATATTTTACTTAGTAACTCAAAAGCAAAAACTCTAATACATATTGACTGACTTTAAATTTAATACAAATTACATACTTATAAATCTCAAAATCAATACACAATTATTTTCCCTCCTTTTATGGAAAACATTCAAGGGCTGGTATCACTCAGAACGCTGCCACGTCATGCGCGCGCCCGTAGACTACGCTTGCATGTGTGTGTAACATGCACACAAGCCCTGCAAATCTGGCCTGTTGTTTTTATTGCAAATGCAGCGCAACACTCCATCTAGACATGTATATAATCAAAGGTGATAGGTTTATTTTTGCGTTACACGTTTTGAACGTTCAACACAATAACAGCTAAAAAACACGATGACAAAATGTCAAAACGGGCTTCTTATTTTGTGACGACTATAGTAAGGATTAATATTTAAACGTAAACACGACCTACACACCTACACACACTTTTAAAATGAATAAAACTAAATATTACTTTTACCTAACTATAATTGTACTAAAATATAATAGATCATGATCAAAATGATAGCTTTATCTCAATATGAATCACACTTCTTATCATGAATAGCCCGCAACAATTCATTCAAGAATACCATTAAACGCAGAGAGTCCGTATCCCTACCCTTGACATTACACCAAACTGCCAGTTTTACAACCGGCTGTGATTTTGGCAGTACCTTTCTATTCTATATCTGAACCGCAATGATACAGACTTTAAAAATCGTTGATATTATGTTGTGTTTATTCACATGTAAGAGTTTTATAAAATCAACAAACTATAAACAAGTGTCACAAAGAGGCAAGTCGTATCATAGTTTATTGTATACTCCTTGAATCACCTACAATAACTAAACAGGTTTTGGGGGTTTTTCCGTAGTTCATGACTCGGAACCCATAAAGATTCGTCATGTCCGTCCGCCCGTTCTTCCCTCGTCCGTCCGTCCTCGGCTTACAACCCAAACTATTGGTGCTAGAAAGATGAAACTTTGCATGAATATGTGTTGTAATTACGTCGACAAAGTGCTGCAATAACATTACGAAAAAATAAATTTATTTGGGGTAAATATATCTCCCCCACACGTAGAGTGGGGATGTTTTTTTCTCGCGTCCACTCGTGTGCGTCATCATTAGATAGGTTTTTTAAAAACATTGCATTATTTTCTCTAAATGTAATTACAGTAACGAAGAATCTAAATAATACAACCTTTACAATTCCAACCGTAATACTTTTTACGTTTACCATGTAATTTTTTAAAGTAAAGCATAATTTTCGGTGTAAAGTATTCGTGTTCAAAAGTGTCCATAAATTAAAACGTTCTACGAAGCCGAGTTTCAGTTTCTTGTCAGAGCATAAATAATTGGTGCACGATGAAATTTATTACGCGGACAAATTTTGACAAATCTTTTTCGCGAGCCCGTGATTGAGAAAAATCTACAATCAGCTACGCTTCTCTTTTTTAAGATATTTTTATTACATTTTTACTCTGATAATAATACGAATCGTTTTATATCTTTCTAACGATTGCAAATCAATTACTGCTATTGATGCAAAGCTGGAAAAATAAAAAAAATGTAATTTCCAAATAGTCTCCTGCCTTTCAAATATTGGACAATATAATTTTGTCATTGTTTTGTATTTCAGTTTAACCTTCGATTCCTTAATTAAGTAGCTCAATGCATACTCACCATTTAACCATAGAACGTTTAATTTTTTAATTCAAAATTTAAGCTGGTGGTGATTTGAGGTTGTCTTTTAGAAGTAGGCTTTTTTGGGTGCATAAGTTAGGACAACACGATCACCCCAATGACATTAGATCAAACACCGATTGCCTAATTTACCAGATCTCGCTGTAGTATCAGATTTCTCCATTAGGTAATAAACTGTCTTCTGAATACATCCAGATAGTTATGATAATAATACTTTTCAGACGTCTAATACATAACATCACCTAGTCCTAAAATTATCAAAGCATGTATCATGGGTACCATACAACTGATATAAGGACAAAAGACATTTTTGAATCTACGTACCTACATGGACCAGTAAAAACCCCAAACTCTAAAACAAATACCTTCAGTTCATGCAAACACTTGGTCCGACCCGGAAATCAAACCCAAGACCATCCATCCCTCAAATTGGGCCACGTCCGACACAAGCAAACGACGCACAAACATTGGTTTTTAAAGATAAAATTTCTTAAAAAAAGGCATTTTTGTTTATGTTCCGGGCTTTTCCGAGCTGTTTTGTTTTATTTTCAATATAGTTTAGGCCTTGCTCAATAGGATCCCACAAAAAAAATATACCTCTTTTTGCCGCCATTTTGTTTACAAGATATTTAAATATGGTGATATTAAATTTGGTGTTTTATTTTATTTGTATTTAATGTTCCTTTATTTACAGGTTCTACTGACTTCTATAAGAATATCACTAGAAAGCCACTATATGAGCAGATTAAACAATGCCCAGATAAAAAAAATGGTCTTAAAACTTTTATTTGTGGAAAACAAGGTGCTGGAATTGACAGTGTCTCGGTAGTAAAGTTGACCAGTGAAGACATTCTATAAGTTATTTTAAGAGTGAATTTAAGAAACAATGGGCTGCTGTAAGTTATAATCATAAACGTTTTGTGACTTAAAATGAACAATGGCTCAGCAACTCTATAAAATTCGTCAATTGGTCGGTCGAGAAATCGGGACGTCCAACAAAGGGATTCGGCGAATCGAGTAATAGATCTAAGAGACGGAAAACAATCTTAATGCACGGGGCTACAGTGATTTCTCATTACATATTACCAATTGGACAACTACCAGAGGAGGCTGCTGAAGTCCAGAACAAACACTTTAGACTTTACAGGCAAAAATTTTCTCGAAAATTTGAAAGAATCAAATGCAGTAGAGATATATTGAACCAACTACTACTTATCTGACCCTTTCTTATGTAGCAATCGAAAACTACTTCGAGAGAAAAGTATTTTGTTCGGATACTATGAATCTTCTTCTATTAATATATATCCCGGGTGGGCCGAAAAGTGTTTTTGGGTTTTTCTTAGGAAATTCCTAATAGCAGCCCGGAGTTTAGAAGTTTGGTGATGATTCACGCCCGTGCCTCGGAGAGCACGTAAAGCCGTCGGTCCCGGTTGTCATGAACAGCTATGGCAATCGTTATTGGAAAGTCAGTGCCCTCAAATATACTGACAACCAATTCAATCCTCGAATTTCGATTCCTTAGGGTTGCGGAGGTCCGATGCCAGTAGCTCCGTAGAAAAATTAAAATTCAGTTAAAACCGGTTGAACTAGTAGCCCATCCCAAATAAAACTTGGGAATAAAGGCTAGGTAGATGATGACTATGAATCTTCTTCTACCTGAAGTTGGCAACGACATGAATAGAGCGATAAAAACGAAAAATCTGCCTAAAAATAATTTGTGATTATTATAATTATGGTTTTTTTATTAGAACAATGGTTTAAACCGTCTCCAATTGTTTAATTATGAATGTCCACATGATATGTTGTGTATAATAATTTTGGCCAGGTTTTTTGAGTGAATACTCCTCTGTGCGCCGCCCGGTTCGTCGCGGTAAAGCAACAGTCGCTACCGGACAACCCCGTGTACCTACATCTGTCTTGTGGACACTCAAATTGGGCAAAAGTTGCCCTAGGGCGGAGACAGTATCGACCAACTTCGAAGCAAGCTGTCGGAAGTGCTCGTCGAAGAGCCACAGCTCACTGCCTCTACCGTCACGGCCCTAACGTGCAACACCAGGTACAACAACTGCAGTAGGACCTTCCCGCATTTTCAGCGTTCTGGGAGGAAAAGGCAACTTGAATAGGGGTCAGGTCTTACATATTATCGTATCATTGTGATGAACCAATTTACAAAATTACAGTAGATAGGCATACTGTAATGTAACGTTTTGAGAACGCAAGTTCTAGTGGTTAGCGTATGCGGCTGCTGAGTCTCGAGGGTTCGATCGTCAGACCAAATATTTGTGTGATCCACAGATATTTGTTTCGGACTCTGGGTGTTTTTATATGTATGCGGACAGAGACCGAAACGCAACAACTATTTAACTAAATTGTTAAAACCAAAAGAATCTAAAAAAATATTACACTAATATTCCGAAACATTACGCAATAAAGAAATAAGATTAAAACCGTCAAAGGTGACTACTGTGAAAAATATAGACAGAATTGAACAAAACTAAATCTAATACTAGGCGAATTAGCGCGCGTATTGAGTATGTCTAGTCTTTAGCGAATTTGTTACAGTCACGACCCGCTGTAACGAAAAACAGCAGACTGGTAGACTTGTACCAAGACCTGTCATACCCCGCTAAAAAAATTGCCAATCGCAATAAATGTGTGTGGCCTATAAAGGAACCTACAACATCAAACAAAAAAACTCCCTATCAAAAACATCAAATTCGTGTATCATCATCATCATCATCAACAGCCTTCAACAGTCCACTGCTGGACATAGGCCTCTCCTTAGAAAGGAGGTATTGGCCTACTATACCACGCTGGCCAGACGGGTTGGTATAGGGTTGGTTTCAAGTTTTCCTTCTCTTTGCATTGCTGTGGTCTTGCTTAGTTTATCCGTTAGTCGCCTTTTACGACACCCGCGGGATAAATAGGGGTGGTGACACTCTGTATTCTTAATCCGTCACCACACGGACATTCGTGTAGCCTTGTTTTAATTCGTTAAAGACAAACATAATCAGGTACTACAAAGTATTAGCCTACAATAGACAACATGCTACAAAAATTAAATTTTACTTTAAATAAATTAATTACTATTTAAATTAATTTTAATTTACTTCAATTTAGAACATAATAATAATAATAAATAACAAAATTATATATGAAAAAAATATGCGACGAATGTAATGACATTGTGGGCAATACAAAAAATATATGTATTTACAAAAAAAAAGTACCTATGTTTATGTATTTATATCAGTTGTTTAGTACCCATAATACAAGCTCTGCTTAGTTTGGAACTAGATGACGTTGCGTGTAAGATGTCCGAAATATTTATTTAATATCTAGTATGATAACATCTGACCGGGCATAGTTTTCGGTGATACCTTCTAAAAATATAAATGTATTTAAATACTTTTCATTATTAGAATATAATTAACAATGGGTACTACAACCTTGATATAATTAGATTGTCATTTTGCTATATTTTTATTTGACTACTTTTACTACTACTTTTGTAAAGATCATTCATAGTTGCTGTGTAAGTCTTTGATAAGACGAGGCAAAAACGGCATATTATTTTTAAACCGTTATATGGTAAGAGCAATCAATTGAGGCCGTATAAATCCGATTTCAAGAGACATATACACAAGTAAAGCGTCTAAATTCAAAGACTGATTGCGGTAGACAAGCCCCTAATGAAAACCGGCGCGTATTTTGTTTATTTTGTCATTTTATTAATTAGGGACCTTGTTTACTGTTTCAATACGACAAGTCTTAAATAAGCTTTGCACGGATAAACTTTTATCAGTTTAATTAATTTATGCCCCCTCGTAGAAAACAAATTAGTTTGAGAACAAATTCCTACTTACATGTGCAAACCATTTATCCAATCATCTGGATGTGATTTTACTCAAAAATTTAATTTTGAGTTTAAAACAGAGACTGTTGAAATAATTTAATCTCAATTGAATATTTGTTAGGCGAGCAATGAAAGTAATTGAATTGGGTCATTTTTAGGGTTCCGAAGTTCATGATTCGGAAACCCTCCTTATAGTCTCATCATCTCCGTCCGTCCGTCCTCTACGTGGAAACGGTTAAGTTCTAGAAAGATGAAACTTTGCATGGATATGTGTTTTTATCACATGGACAAAGTGCTAGAATAAAATCACGAAAAATATTTTAATTTCCCTACACGTAAAGTGGGGACGATTTTTTTTCTCGTAGTTACCCCATCGCGTGGCGTATCGTTAGATAGGTCTTTTAAAAATATTAAGAGGTTTTATTACAATTTTTTGATAAAGGTAACCGTTTGCGAGTTATTCCCCTTTAAAAGGCATTTTTTTTGTAAAACAGAGCGTCTCCCCCGCTCTCTCTAAAAGCTAAGCGGCTGGTTCAAAAAAAATCTGGAAAAAATGGAATGGTAGTCCATATAATGAATTTTAAAGAAAATCTATAACGACTTAGATGACTTGGTTAGTTCAGGAATTATAGAAGCCTAACTTGTGAAATGCACTTCTTTATAAAACTTCATACCAAATTAACGCATTAAGAAGTAAACATAACAATTATCTATTGGATCCGATTTTAAATCCACATACCATTAAGGGGGAGTGAGGGACCCTATTCTATTCGTGGCCTAATACGCACTTGTCTGATATTTTATCATACAGAATACCTCAGTCGAGAACTGTGCTGACTGGTTACAAATTATTTTAATATTATTACCGTTTATTAAATTAACTTAGAAGAATCTTCAATATTAGACAAAAAATACTTGAGGCAACCATTTTATAAGGAAAGAAATAATTTATAATACTTAATAATTTCGTTGTTTAAAATTTCACTGAGAATCAGTACGCTGAAGTGGAAGTGAGCCAGTTATGTAGTAGAGTAGTCAAGGTAGTTGAGTCACGCTGATTTCAGCACGAATGGGCCGGCTCGACCCGGCCAGTACTACCCTCACACAGAAGACCATCCTTATAATGACAGCATTCTTGCCGTTGTATTTCGTTGGTGAGTGTGAGACCGGAGGCTCAATCTTCTGCAGCATTCCTCACTGCATTCTTCTGCAGCACCTCCAATGAATACTCCACCGTTTATAAGATTAAAAACCTCATTTCCTGAATCGGTACCTGTTAATCAATACAACAGTCAAGGGTCCTGAAAGGGTGTGGCAACTAATCACCTACACTTATTAAAAGGTAAGATTTATATCCGTACGTATTTATAAATCATTTCAGACTCAATTATCGTTGCGACAAGCTCTTAGTGGTTGTGATAGGCATTTTCCTCTTGATTGATAATACTGCCAAATTATGTCCTCATAAATATATTAATGGCCATAGACGCAGAATTAGTACCTACTTAATGGAGTACTTTTGTGGCGTTCTTGAAACTAGAATAAAGTATGATAATTGATCAACAACTGGCCACATAAGCCTCTTAAACTAAATTAAAACAAAATCTATCTTTGGTTTATTTTTTTATCTGACTAATTAAGCTTATTTTAGAAAATTGTTGATAATATAATTAAAGAATATAGTACAGTATAATAATAATCAATTTAATCTAAGACTCGGTCTTATACAATTTTAATGAGTCACTACACGTATTGATTTTCTTTCAACGTAAAATCGTGGACGCAAAACACGGATGTAAGTTTTATCTAAATATTTTTTAATTAAGTATTATACGCACGTATTTAATTTAACTCGTTTGATTGAAAATCTGCTCGATTGTAACCTATAATATATAAAAAAAACCGATGCCAGTCGCTCCGTGGAAATCTGAAATTCAGTTAAAACCGGTTGAACTAGTAGTCGACCCCAAATAAACTTGGGAATAATGGCTAGGAAGAAGACACACATAAGCCCATGAAAACTCTAAATTCAGCTATATCTTATCGAACTATATACGGATATGATGACACTATAAGGGTTCCGAGTTTCGGTTTGAGAGGTTGCCACATGAACCTAGGAACCTAAAAAAATTGTGGGGGTCCAACGAATTGGATTACGGATCTTCGGTAGGGGTAGTCTATCTTCCTGAAGTAATTCATTATTTTCATATTATCCTTACAGTTTTAATAAGAAAATATTAAACTTTTATATAATAAAGTAAATCAGTTAGAAGTTTTTAATAATAAACTAAATATGACTAAATATGTCCCTACAAAGTCAAGCAAAAATGCGAAGCGGCCGAACTATTCTTTTCTCGAAGCAATTAAGGCCATTTTTGACCTCCTGTAACTTCGTGGTGGATATACCTAGAAGCTTGAATTTTCAGTTACCAAGCAAGCTGTATATAAACACATTATATTTCAAATTTAATTTAATTTCAACCAGTCGTCTAATCATTATAACTAACTAGCTTTCGCCCGCGGCTCCGCCCGCGTGTATGTCGGTTATTGCGATAAAAAGTAGCGATAAAAAGTAGTTCTATCTTCATACTAAATTTCATCAAAATCGGTTCAGTGGTTTAGGCGTGAAAGCATAACAGACAGACAGAGTTACTTTCGCATTTATAATATTAAGTAGGGATCATAGTTTCATAATTTTGATACTCACTCACTCACTGACCGATCGTCAAAATGCTAGGCACTTCTAGCAGTCATTCAATCTTTAAATTTAAAACAAAATTAGTGTTTAGAGTATAAACTCAGGAAAAATTACATATTTGCATTTGCAATTTACTTGCAGTTTTCTAGATACACCAACTGTATATATAACTTTGACATATAACTAAAACCAATATTCACAACCGTGGCCAGAGAGCGCGCCACGACTTCGACGCTTACCGTACGTTCCAGGCATCCTTTGGGTCTTACTTCGATATAGAAGGTATACACACACAACACGTTTTATTTAACTTATTAAATGTGAAGCTTAAGAAGTAGTACCGGAAGACTAACTACAAAAGATGGCATGGGTTGAGATGGAATGGGATGGGATGGGATGAGATCTTACGAGTAATACAGATAATATTAGATTAGATTGTTTGTTGGTGTCTGATAGACCGGGAGTATTTTAAACCTCTCTCGGTCCCGCTCCGCTGGACGCCGTGTCCAAAATCGGCACATTCCAGTGACAGGTGACACTCGGGCTCCATTTTTAACCCCAGAAGCATTAGATATGATGTACACAATAGCTGCTTTTATTCAAAGCGTCAGCATTCATTTAAAGTGGTCATAAACATTCATGGTAGAATAAAAACTTCTGCTTTAATAAAGTAAATGTTTAAAAAAAGCTTATTGGATACTCCATTTTTTTAAATACTTTATTTACCACTAAAACACACTTTAACGTAAATATAGGTTTAGCTCCAACTTTTAATAGCTCTGTTGTAACGCTTACCTCTCCTTTGCCTTTTAAAGCTGTTTAAGAGCCATCTCGATTTGGTTAATGATGCGTTCTCGCATCCAGCATCATTAATGGGGTTTCCCCAAAAAAGATCAGAGTAGTGTGCAATAGGAGAAGCCCATGTCCAGCAGTGGACTGCGATAGGCTGATGATGATAGGTTTTTTCTTCTTAATTTAAGGGTCAGGCTCTTATCGGTGCAGCGATCGCCACTCCTGACTATTTTCTGCAATTCGTTTGACCTCTTGATAGGCCACGACTTCTACTTTCTCCTTTACTTGTTGTATGTACGCCAATCCAAGAGTGTCCATGGAGTTTCTTGTCTGTTCTTGTCCATAGGATCTACGAATTGGAACAGATAATTAGCTTCACGACTGACTACTGACTGACTGCTTGACGTTTCAAAAGTTCCGTTGTATGGTTTATTTGAAATAAAAATGGTTTGATTTTGATTTTGAATCTAGGCCCTCCGCGTTTTCTTTTACCTTCTATCTTTCCTTTTAGTATAATATGTTTACAATACATATATATTATATGCATTAACAAATTCATTGAGTTATATAAACGACCTGGGGAAGTTGCTTTAAAAATAATATGCTTCTATTAACATTACTAAAATTATTCATTTGATTAATTTTTTGACCTAGTATTAAAAGTGTTTTTAAAAAGTAAAATCCAAAAATGTTCACCGCTTGACGACATATCGCCTCGAGTAATGACAATGAAATTTGAACGCTCTATACGAGTACTTTCTTTAAACAATACCGTATTAAATAATAAAAATAAAAACATTTCTATGTATAAATTGTCACATATCAAAGGAGTTATAATAGCCGCCTTTTGGAAGTAATAATGTCTAGAACAGCACACATGATTTTGGTAGATGGTATAATTTATCGTGAGCTGCATGAATAACGTACGTCATAACCGTTTTTCTTCACAGGCTTTCTGAAAAGATTTATCTACCTTTGTAGCAATGTTTACATAGTATTATATATTCTGTATGCTTGTACGAGAGCAATAACATTACGTTGGTAGGATAAGAAGAATCCATTTTACGAAACCCTAAAATCTTCGGTGCAATTGCTGAGGTTTGTCGCGCAAACAGCCAATAAAATGCTGGTGAATAAGCCAGAACGGCGATCGTTGTGAATGTCGATATTGCTTTGTTGAACATTGTGTTTTGTATTTTTTCTTTAAACAAATTGTATTCTTCTAAACAAATATCTTTGTACTTGTCATTTACATTCTTGATAATTTCAAAAATAACTTTATATTGCGTTTCAAGAAATCTAAAAGAAAAATATAAATTCATATGAAATATGAAAAGATTTCATATATTTTTTTCGTAAATAGTTGCAGGTATGTTACTCGTAAACACCCTCATTTCTCCCGTCATATTTTTGATCCAGAGTAATAGGAGCGAGCATATTGCCGTCTACCGGGCACGTATCCAAAATTCCGTGTTGCTACCAAGAATAATAGAAATATAACATCATGGCAGTCCCGGAATTTAAACCAAGGAAGATCATTATAATTATTAAGCGTATTATAAAATAAGGCGATAATTTATCTCACGTTTGGGCTCATTAAGAAGAAGCTTTCGCTCGTCAACATATTCACACATTTCACCTGCTAATAACCGACAAACACGTGTAACCTTCTCTATAGTCGTCACAAAATAAGAAGCCCGGTTTGACATTTGTCATCGTGGCGTAACTAATACGATTAATTCGTGTTTTTGAGTGTATTTTTTCAATATAAAGTTAAACTTGATGCTTATTTATGATACGCGTTGTGACAGTGTATGGGTAACATAGTAAATAAATAGGATTATGAATTTGATTTTTCAATTTCTTAGATGCGGCATGTCAAATGACAAATTTCAAAACGGGCGTCTTATTTTGTGACGACTATAGTCCTTACTCAGGCTCTAGATTATCTGTGTAGCTAATTTTCTTTAAATTGGTTCAGTAGTTTAGGCATAAAAGCGCGACACACAGAGAACACCCTTGTATTCATAATTTCAGACAATATAAGTATCAGAGTTTTGTAGGGTTTTATATGTTTGTAGTTTCTCAATTAAAATTAAAGCATTCTACAGAAATTTGTATAACGATATACGGCGCGTGAATTTATTCATGCAAATATATAAATGAAACCGTGATTTCATTATTTGAACATATTCTTTGAACTCCTCTAGAAATAGACGTAAAAGTTAATGTAACGTAAGTTTATGTAACGAATATCTTTTTCGAAAGCCGAACCGTAAAGCAAGAATTTTGTTATTGTTCGCAACATCAACCTTTCACATGAATTAATAAGTAAGTATATCTTTAATTTAAATAAGTGTATGAACTATACATGATGTTCTCCTAGCCGATTTCGGCCACGGCTCCTTGTCTCATAGAACATACAACAGAGGACGGAGACAAGCAACTTCCTTCATAGTTGGCTGGTCATCATTGTTATACTTGTGGCGACTTCCACATACCGCGAAAGCGAAAAATATACAACAGCGCCATCTAACGAAGAAACACTGAACTACGAAGTAACACGGAATGAGCTTTCAGGAGTAATTACTAATCCCGAATTGCGATTGAGAAATTCTCGTGACGGTTGGCATATATACAACATCCCATCATCAACCGTTGGGCAGTGGCATACCAGGCACGATCACTTCTTTGCACTCTGCTCTCTGCTCCCTCATTCTCACAATCCGATGGGACGGTTATCCGACACGACCGGGGCAGATCAGTCGCAGGATCGAAGGCTTTACATGCTTCCCGAGACAAGTGGGTTAAGTTTCATCAAATACATAATAGTATTCCTGTATGTTGTATTATAAAGAGTTTTTAAGTTGCTTAAGAAAACAGCAATGTCCAACTAGTGACTCTAGTCCAGCAGTTCGTTTATAATATATTAAGTGTGCCCAGTATGGAGTCCTCTCGGGAGCCGTCCATTTCACGGAACGAAAAGTACTGTGTTTGCTCATCCCCTACATATTCACAATCCCCAACGAACCCGTTTAGGCGAAAAGAAAGGTCGAAATGCGTAAAACGAAAGAGAAAAGTATTTCTTTAGTAAAAACAAATACAATAAATTATCGTAGTAATAAATCAAAAGAACAGTGGCGAAATCATAGTTGATAGAATTCTAAAGCGCCCTTAAGTATTTTCATTTTAAACAAAATGATAAATAAACAATAAAAGAACGAAGAAGAAAAATGAATAATAAACTTCTCCAATTATATTCGAGAAAATATATTTGATTATTGATAAATAATAGAAAGAAAGGAAATTATTTATTCACTGTCCACATATACAGTAAAACAATAAACTCATAACTTTCAATGCAAATAGTGTTACCATGTGTTTTAAAACTGATTACAGTTTTTTTATATTTAAAAATAATTGCAGGCCGACCGCTACTCACTAGCGCATCATTCTCTCGGCCCTCGGCTCTCGGAGGCCGGGAGAATGATGCAAAATGATTGAGCCTCCAGTCTGGTCCTTAATAGTCAATAAACTGCATTTCTCAATCTCAAGTAAAGATCTCTTAGGATAATGTTAAATTAAGTGAAACAATTCTGTGTTCTTATCAAAGAGAGAGAAATAGTGCCTGTAATATTCCAACTTAATGTGAATCTTAAGATTGTATCACTGTTCTAGTGCCTTTGTGCTGGTTACTTAAGCTACCGCGTCAGTTAAAATACAGTAGTCAGAAGAAAATATTATTCAAGGAGAAATATCGCTTCTGTAGAAAATTAATAGTAGAAAATAATAGAATCCTGATAAATAGTATCGTGAAACTCTATCGTGGGAAGGGTGATCTCAAAAGTAAGCTGGAAATTATCATACCAGTTCTCAATTTTAGAGCGGTAACATCCTTTCCAAATTATTTTCCGAAATGAATCTTTTTGAATGTCATCCTATCAACACATTTAAAAATTTCCGAAAAACTCAGAAACATCATTTAAATTAGTGTCCATAAATTAATCGATCCTTCTTGCCAATACTAGTTTAGTTAAACGCTGATTTTATTTCTTAAGCCTATTTATAATAAAATGCTTATTGAAAAACCAAACTTGAGCGCAAAAACAAAATTAAAACTAGCCATCAACTTAAAACTACGAAGAGATAAAAACCTTAATATATATTTTATCGTAGTAAAATAAACTCTTTAAAATTAAATTAACCTATCTAAATTATCATCTACGTCACATTAAACACTAACACCCACACACATACACAATAAAAAGAACACTTTTCATTTTGTCCTTTTTTTTGTGTCACCCTTTCTCTCTAATTTAATTCAATTCATTTAGATTTTATTGGTGACGTTACGTATAGTATAGTATGTTCGTATATCGTCGGAAGGCGAGAGCCTTACGGCCGGTTTACGACCTTACCGCTGTGAGCGGTAGCTAAGAGCGAAACGCCGAGCGGTAATATCAAAAGTATAAAAATGTACGAGGCACGCCACGAGTCGCCGCTCATAACTAAGCTCATAGCTATTTCGCTCTTAGCTACCGCTTACAGCGGTAAGGTCGTAAACGGGCCGTTACACTATGTCTAATATTTTATACCAACTGAGCCCCGCGTTTGTTGTTGTAACTGCGGGCAACGCAGCGGGGCGAAGCTAGTCTACAAAAGTAGCCTTTGTTACTCCTTATATCATCAGCTATCTGACAGTGAAAGTCCCGTCGAAATCGGTCCAGCCGTTCCAGAGATTACCCGGAACAAACAGAGAGACGGAAATTGTAAAAAAAAAATCGCATAATATGTACCGTAAACATACATATGCATTTAGTAAAAAGCAGTTATTTTAATATTACAAACAGACACTCCAATTTTACTTATTTGAAGATATGTTATTGCAATCGAAAGTAGGATATGTTGCTAGTTGCTACCTTTTCTTTACAAAATCGAAAATTACAGATGCTATAAACATTTTATATGTGTGTACATTTTATACTAAAGTGAACAAAATCTTTACATCGAACACACACACATAACATTGAACAAATAATTATACGACGACCTACTTACTTATAGGTCACTTAATATTATTATTTCCACGGCCTTATGTTATTTTTATGTATGTATGTGCGTATACCGCTACAATTTCAGTCGAAGCTGCTATTTAAGTGAATACATTGCCTTATTCACTAAATATTGAAGTTATATACTACGTAAGTACATGTATTAATTTTGTAATTCTTAGTAGTTTAATTTATTGCCTCGTTGGTCTGGTGGATTAGTGGATAGCGTATGCGACTGTTAATCAAGATGTCTCAGGTTCAAATCTCAGGTCGGGCCTAAAAGTGTTTTG
This sequence comes from Phragmatobia fuliginosa, assembly GCA_932526445.1. Taxonomy (NCBI): domain Eukaryota; kingdom Metazoa; phylum Arthropoda; class Insecta; order Lepidoptera; family Erebidae; genus Phragmatobia; species Phragmatobia fuliginosa. The sequence goes on along the minus strand of OW052064.1, from coordinate 2,539,380 downwards.
GGTTTTTCTTAGGAATTTCCTAATAGCAGCCCGGAGTTTGGAAGTTTGGCGGTGATTCACGCCCGTGCCTCGGAGAGCACGTAAAGCTATCGGTCCCGGTTGTAATGAACATCTATGGCAATCGTTATTGGAAAGTCAGTGCCCTCAAATTTACTGACAATTAGTGCAACCTTCGAATTTCAGTTCTCCCCTAGGATTACGGAGGTTCGATGCCAATCGCTTCGTGGAAAACATGATATTTAGGTAAAGCCGGTTGAACTAAGGCGATTAACACACGGCACCGCGCACCGCCGCGGTTGGCGGTGAAGCGGATCTCATGTCGTATTGAGGTATACGAAATTCGTTGATGCTTAACACACGTACACCGACCGACCGCGCGGTCCAGCTGTGTTTTCACCGCCACCGCCCAACCGCGCTGACGTCCGCGCGGTTGGGCGGTGCCTCACATACGGGCCGCCGCCTAACCGCGCGGCTCATATATTTATTTATTGATTACACACCAATAGTAGAGATATACAACACTGAAAAAAAGCATTACAACACAATATAGTTCTTATATGTAGACCAATAAAAGGCATGCATAATGAACACCAATGAAATTGTGTTCTAAGCGGTTTGAGCAGAACAATGTAGTTCACAATATAACACTGTATTTTTAATGACTGCACGGTTGGCCTAGTGGCTTAAGCGGTCGCCACGCCGCTTCCTACTACGCCAAGTGTCGTGGGTTCAAATCCCACGTAGGACAACACTTTGTGTTAATCACAATTTGTTGTTCTGAGTCTGGGTGTTCTTTGTGTTCGTTTCTTGTATGTTTGTAAAGTCCCCCGCGACACAGGAATTTATATTCCTAATGCGGGAGTTGTCTTTTTAAAAGAAAAAAGAAAAGAAAAAGAAAATTATACAGAGTAGAAATACAGTGCTTTATTTTCAATTAAAAATTATCGTTGGTGCAGGACGTGTTGCAATTTAAAAATGCCAACAAATAATGAAATAAAGGAGTGAAAAAAAAGGATATTCGCGTATAGTTAAAAATGTAAGTTTATGTTGTGTCGAACTTTTATAGAATAAAATTAATGCCCTATTTAGAGTTCTGCTTCGTAAAAATGGATGAACCCAATATCTTCTTTTTTTTTCTAAGAAACAAAATCGCATTAAGTCCGCTGATGCATGTATTTGTGCGTAAAGTAAATAAAATAAAAGCCAGATTGCCACCACTTCAGTCTATGATCAAAATGGTCAAAACCACGATAAATCCAACCGCGCGGTAAGGCGCGAGAACCGCCTTACCGCGCGGTGCACCGCTACAAAATCCGCTCAACCACCACCGCCCACCGCGGCGGTGCGCGGTGCCGTGTGCTAATCGCCTAATAGCCGACCCCAAATAATATTGGGAAAAAGGCTAGGAAGGATTAATTTGTTTTCTGAACTCTTTTGAAATATACAATGAAATCAAATAATTATTAAGAAATGTTTTACGTTTCGCCAATATTTCTTAAAGCGTATATATTGTCATCTTTACCTTTTCAGTGTAATTGTAGACAATTCCAAATTCTTGTAACTTAATAAAAGTACTTAATTCCCTGTAAACTGGCCAGGCTAGTAATAATTAATGACTAGTTAAAATGAGCACCATAAAAAATATATATATCGGGGCGTCGGGGGAGGCCTCACAGTGGTCTTAGTTGAGGTTATACATCCGGTCGGTGCAACGGCAGCAATTTCAAAATAAGAGTACAATTGTGGTGTTCCATATCGTATTAATTAAACATCTTAAATATTAACGCAAAATCATAAACGATTAACAAGATTGAAACGAGTTAAGAGCCAATAGGTTAGCACATGTGCACCTCGTTCGGCAGCCGTCAGTAGAATGACCGACCGCTCTTACTAGTGGCGCGACATAAAACTACCCTATTCGGAAATAATTCGCTCTTATTTAAATACATTCAATATCGATTACAGAATCGACTAAAACTAAAACAAAACTAATATACATATATAATACATTGAGTAATTATTCCGATAAATCATTATTAACGTTAATGTATGTAATTTATGGTACATAGTCGCGCGCCGTCATATATGGCTCAAAATCACCAAGGTGCAGAATTGGCTTTGCTAGCAATTTAATGTCTTAAATCTTGACTTAATTGAGAAAAAAAATTCATAAATTACTTCAACTAACCTGTTTTGTGTGTACATCAAACAATATAACTAATTAATAAAGTAAATTTTAAATAAAATCAATATACATGCATGGAAAATCATTTCGGGAACGCGTCCTAATGTTCAATCTTCAGCAACAAGTTCAAAATATAATAATAAAACGTAAGGTAATTAACACATTTCATTACTTAATACACCGTATTTTTTATACAAAATTTAGTTTTAGAAAAGGATACTAAAAGATTGTTTATTTTTAACTATAAAAATGTCCAATATATTTTGTCCGATACCGCACAAGTCATTTCAGTGAACGTATCGATAATCGATCAAAAATAATTTTAAGTGAACGCAGCCATTCGGTGTCTAACGTCAGTCGGGGAAGAGAACAATAACAAAGCAGGCTGTCAGAGTATTTATCGTCAAATAAAATAAATCTAAATGGTAAGTACCTTTCAATTCATTATTCGTAGAGCGTACATCAATGGTGCGTCAATTCGTGAACGCAATTATTACATTTAATTATTAAAGTTGTTTTTTTTTACGACACGAAATAACAAAGTAACCTCAAATATTTTCCTATTGATAAACCCAGATCGCATTTTGGATGGCCGCCGTCTAAACAAAGCGCGCGCTTATGTGAAATCGTCATTTCGTGAACGGTCATTTCGGAAACGTTCCCGGACATGATGGCACGTTCTCGAAATGACTGTTGCGTTCTCGGAATGATGATTATTATTTCTAAGGGCGAATCATTTACATTTTTTTAGTGTAATTATTTTAAAATTTTATTTCTTTATAATTACAGCATAGTGGAGAATCCTGATAAGGAAAAAAATAAAAAACAATCTCAAAAAAAAGCTAAAAAGGATAGTGTAGCTTATTTGCGCCAAAGAGAAAAGGCGAATGCTAGAAAAAGAAAGTTTTTGGATAAGATGACTGAAGAGCAGAAAGAAATTAACGGGCTAAGGACAGAGAATATTATAGAAAAAAAGGCAGAGAATGAAGTGAAGAAAATTACTGATATGACCGAACGAGAGAAGCTTTTGAGGAAAAAAACCGCGTTCCAAAGTCTTTGGATGCTATTTCAGGTATAATGGACATCACAAAAGTGTACTGGCAAAAAGGACTAGACGTTTTAATACAGTTATATCGATACGAATATTTTATAAAGAGCTAAAACTATCGAAGCTTTCTAGGCTTTGTAATATGAGTCGTGCAGTTGAACCTGAGGAAGTTTTTATGCCTGTAATTGAATCTCCTGTTGACGAAGAGCCTATGATGACAGATAACGATTTGAGGTTTAAAAATAGAGCAAGCATTTATAAATCTGTATACAGCTCATCTTCTTCGGACACTGAAAATTTAGAGACAATATCTCGTCGTTATCAGATTAAAGATAAACAGATTGTTATCAGATTAAAGATGTTGAAGCAAATACGTCTTATGGCAAAGAAAATATATCTTGCGTGTTAAAGTTCCTACTGAGAAGCCAAATGTTTGCTTCAGATATGTTGCTACCTGCCAGAGATGTGTCGATGACGATGATGGCGAAATCTTAGTAACCTTTTTGAGATCTGTGCGTAACAATATTAGAAAATTTAAGCTGGAACCAAAGGATATATCATATATTGATTTTGAGCAAATAATCAGTATTATTCCAACACCAATGCTGAAGAAAGAAAAAAGTCAAGAATATTATTATTTTGATAATGATATGGATGTTTACAAAAAATAATAAGTTTTGTTTTGTATTTTTAATATTTTTTTAGTTATCTTGTTGTTCGTGACAGAATTTATTGTTGATTTTCTTACGTTACATACTTATATATTTTTTGTATTATGTGTAGAAGTTTAGTGAAGTAGACTGTGATTTAAGGTCCAAAGACTAAAATTGTAAAAACTGATTAAAACTAATAAAAGATATAATATGAGTAGTAGAAGTTTAACTAGACTGATTTATGAAGATGTTAAAACTGAATTATAATAACAATGTAATAATAGTAAGAGTAGTTTTTCTTAAGTGTGAACAATATGGCAATATAAATAATTACTTAGTTATTTAAACCGTTGTTTATAATTTAAATATTTCCTTACCTCTACTTAGTTATACCAATATCATAATTTCGAGAACATTTTTGTCATTCCGGTAACGGTTGATCATTTCCGGGAACATTACAATATTTCAATAAAATACACATAAATGGAGGTATTTCAATATATATATATATATATATTTATTACATTACAGAACAGATATTCTGTACATGTAACGTTAATTCGATTAAAAAAGTTTTAAATATTTTGAAATTTCTCAAATTGTATGCGCAATAAGAGCAACTTCTTTAATTTTTTGACTTGTTTTGCTTGTACAAAATTTTGAATGTGTTGTTTTCATTATTGCTTATTTAATATAGATACATAATATACCCAAGTTATTAAACAAAGCTTAAATTATGTGCTTTGTTTGGTTTTTGTGGATTTTATGAAACTTAGAGAAACGTTCCGGAATTGATGATTTTCTGTAAGATATTTACTACTAAGCAATGTTACTAAAAAAATAAAGAATTCTGTGCGCTGCCCTGTCAAGATTTAAAAATATACAAATTAAGCAACAGTATAAACTAAAAGTCATCATTATAGCTTGAAATTATTTTCGTCGTAAAACCGATTTTGAAATTCGCAACCTTGGTGATTTTAAGCCATATATATATAATATATATATTGAAGCATACCAAAGTTACTCTACGTTACTACCTGATGGAAAGCATGAGTAGAATCTAGGGGTAGCGGTCACCATCCTCATTGTGAGGGTAGGCAATGCAGCATGGTGACCCATACGAGAGACGAGTCACTTTGGTAGGCTTAAATATATATTAAAAAAATTATTACGGAATACAAAGGCAATGGAATTTGGAAAAACCATTTTTACGATTACAATAAATGTATCTTCATGCATAATCGGAAAGCGGAAATGTCGTGTCTTGAATACTTGAGAAAAATCTTTTTGGTATGGTTTTGATCTGAACATAATAATCGCGTTTAATGATCTGCGTCACATCAAGTGAGGCTTATGCAGAAAATAATTTCAAATTTCTATTTTTATCAATCTACTAGCTAAATTCCGCCGTGTTACCCGTGGCTATCGTTATAAAACTCAAATAACGGCGCAGAGCAAAACTACCCTAAAAATCTTGCCTAAGTTAGTCCTTGCGTCATCGGCTTACTGATAGTAAAAATTCCATCTCAATCGGTCCAGCCGTTCGTGAGATTACCCGGAATAAACAGACAAAAATTTTAAAAACTGCTTTTTTTTAAGTAGGTACTATATACTTTTATATGCCATTAGGAAATAAATTAAAAAGCGGCCAAGTGCGAGTCGGACTCGCCCATGAAGGGTTCCGTATCAGCAAGTAACATCATATAAAAGTTCTTGTAGTTCGTTGTAACTTTCATCGATGTTTTAATAATAGTGTTTTGATTGGATGAAAGGTAAATTGCGTGTTACGATTTATGACGTATTAAAAAAAAACTACTCACTAGATCTCGTTCAAACTAATTTTCGTTGGTAGTTTTCATGGTAATGTAAAACATATATTTTTTTTTGTTTTATCACTCTCTTATTTCAGAAGTTAGAGGGGGGGGGGGACACACATTTTTCCACTTTGGAAGTGTCTCTCGCGCAAACTATTCAGTTTAGAAAAAAATGATATTAAAAACCTCAACATCATTTTTGAACACCTATCCATAGATACCCCACACGTATAGGTTTGATGAAAAAAAATTTTTTGAGTTTCAGTTCCAAGTATGGGGACCCCCAAAATGTATTGTTTTTTTTCTATGTTTATGTAAAAATCTTAATGCGGTTCACAGAATACATCGACGGACCAAATTTCAACAGTATAGCTCTTATAGTTTCGGAAATAATCGGCTGTGACATACGGACGGACAGACAGACAGACAGACAGACAGACTTGACGAATCTATAAGGGTTCCGTTTTTTGCCATTTGGCTACGGAACCCTAAAAATCTGTTAATTTAAATCACAAACGGACACTTAATTTTTTTTTAAATATATTTGTATGTATAGGTGTCGTAACAGGCGACTAATAAACTACGCAAGACAACATCAATGCAAAGAGAAGGAAAACTTGAAACCAACCCTATACCAAACCGTCTGGCCAGCGTAGTATAGTAGACCAAAAGGAGAGGCCTATGTCCAGCAGTGGACTGTTATAGGCTGTTGATGCTGTATGTATAGATGTATAATGTACAAATGAGCTATTTTACATTTGATTCTGGTGTAAAATTATATATTTAGAGATACGATATTTCCGTTTTCTGCCGTTGATATGGTGAAAATCTCTATAACAAGTTGGGTTGACTATGAAACCACCAAGAGTTACGAGCCGAGCTTATGTGTGTGTAGTACTTTTGAACTTTCTAATAAAGGATTCATTAGTAATGTTTAAAGCTATGTAAACGTGTACTTTATACTTCTTCTGTGTACCTATGTGATGTTTTAATTATCATTTGAACCATTTGTGAATAAATAAATAAATATTTCGTACATCTTACACACAGCGTCATCTAGACCCAAACTAAGCAGAGCTCATATTATAACTGATATAAATACATAAACATATTTTTTTCTTGTAAATGTATACATATTATACATAGGAAAACACCCAGACTCCGAAACAAATCTGTGTATCACACAAATATTTGGTCTGACCCGGGAATCGAACCCGAGACCTCTTGATCAGCAGCCGCATACGCTAACCACTAATAGCTATGTATTTTCACTGTAAACGGGACTTATTCGCGATAGTATTATAAAGGTTACGATACCTTTTATTTAGTAGGAAAATAGAAGGAAGAAAACCTTTAATATTATCGCGAATAAGTCCCGTTTACAGTGAAAACATGAGTATGTGTAAAAGTCGCGAAAGTCTAAAAACAGCTATGTATTTATTAGTTTTAGGTTCCAAAAAGTAAGCTTTGTGTTGTTCGTATTCCGAAATTTTTTTTTATAAAAATAAAACTTTATATCTTAATAATACTAGAAATACGAGTCGGAAAGTGGAATGCTTATATTGCCTATATTACCATTCCCAAACGTTTTAGTTAATGTGAATATTTGTAATTAAAATATAATTGAGTACCCTTTACTATGTAAAATTTTATATAGGATGATCCAACTAAATAATTTAAGTAACTAATTTTTTACACTGTTATTTTTAGATCACACTTTAACGTCAAGTTTTTTGCCAAACTTAATTTGACATTTCTTTTTTTTCAGTGTTTGACCTTGTTTGACAAATTCAAACATAGGGAGCTACACAAATGAGAAGCGCGTTAAAATTGTTGAAGCCTTTTACTAAAATGGGCGTTCAAATCAAAACGCATTTCGTGCACCTCGTGATTTTTTTGCTCAGCATTATAGGAAAATGTGTTCACTATCTGGATAATTGGACGAAAATTTCAGTTAACTCGTGTTAGTGTGATTACGTGGGGAGCGAGTGAAACTCAGTACGGTTAAAGACACACTGCTTTATTGTTGTAAAGATGACACGTGATGGGCGTGACACACGCACACTTTTACATACATCTGTCTACACAGTTGCATACATACATAACAATCCTCCCCTTATTTGACAAAAAGTTAAAATTACAAAAAGGGTTTGTAGTCGACTCTTGGAATATTGCGCAACAGTCTATTCGGGCATCTCGATTCCGAAATATCCAATGAGTGACTTACAGAAGAAGGAGAACATGGCAAGCCTGATACACCCCCTGCCTCTGGCACTGTCCCCTCCTCTTGGGGCCTGCTCGTTGACGTTTCACTATGACATTCAAAATCATCAAAGTCATAATGTTCGGAGTTATCGTCTTTACATAATATGATTTGATTCTTGTGTTTTTTTACATTACATAAGACATTGAGGTCGAAAATTAGGTACAATACCTTACCAAGTCTTTGTTTTATGACACCTTTGCACCAATTAAATTTAGAACTATTTATATACTTCTTATACAAAACTTTATCGCCTGGCTTAAAAACTAACTTATTGTTTCCTCTATAACATTTAATCTGCGAACACTGTTGACGTTTAACATTATTTGTTAGGGTTGTGGGCGAGGAGGACGGTATTGTATTGCTAAATAAGTCTAACCGAGACCTTAGTTTTCTTCCATACACTAGCTCGGCTGGTGAGAAACCCGTGACAGAATGTGTCGAGTTTCTATAATCAAAAAGGTATTTTAAAATATTTAATTTACAGATAGTTTTATTACGTGACGAAAGAATACTCGATTTAATTCCCTTTTTAACGATTTTCACGTAACTCTCAGCCTGTCCGTTACTGGCTGGGTTGTAGGCCGGGGAAGTCATATGAGTGATACCATTTAATTGGCAAAAATTAGCAAATTCAAACGATGTAAATGCGGTGCCATTATCGCTAACGATTGTATGAGGTAAACCGTATTTCGACATGAAATCGTATAATTTCCCTATGACTGCCGAAGAACTCGTCGAAATGGACATATCATATACTTCCACCCACTTGGTATAAGCATCCACCACAACCAAAAACATCTGATTACTAATTGGACCCAAGAAATCTATATGTATCCTGTAAAATGGAATTGGCGGATACTTCCACGGAGCGAGCGGCGCTCGGGCTGGGGACGGGCGTAGTTGTTGACATATCTCACAAGAATTTATCATTTTCTCTAGAGCCACATCTAGGCCTGGGAACCAAAAACGCGCCCTAGCTTCCGCCTTGGTCTTTACAATTCCTAAATGCGACTTATGCAACTCGGATAAAACTTTTGTGCGCAACTTTTGAGGTATAATAACTTTATGCCCTCTCATCAGACAGCCGTTCTCGAATGAAAGTTGCGTTTTACATAAGTGATACGGTTTCACGTGTAAGTCTGATATGTTTCGAGGCCAACCGTTTAGAACGTAATTAATGACGGTTTTTAAAGTGAGATCTTTACTGGTTTCTTCGCGTAACTCGTTCACGGTAACCGGCATGCTACCTTCAATAACAAAATTGACGTATGCGGCGCGATCGATAGGCGCGGCGGCCGCAGCGGCGTGTGCTTCACAGCCGTCTGACCCCTCCGCGTTCCAGCGGCCGTGTGCGCTCGCATCTAGACAGCCGTTCAGACTCGCGCGCGACAAATAATCTGCGTTGTTATCGGCACTACGTATATACTGTATTGTATAGTTATATGCGCTTAGAAACATTGCATATCTTTGCAAGCGATTTGCCGATACCTCTGGTATACCTTTATGCGGTCCAAAAATAGTGACCAGAGGTTTGTGGTCCGTACGTAAAATAAATGGGTCGGAACGCCCGTATAAATATTGATGGAACCGCCTTATACCAAATATGATAGCCGTTGCCTCTTTTTGAATTTGCGAATATCGCCTTTCCGCCGCGTTAAGCGTCCTAGAAGCAAATGATATTGGCCTCTCTAACCCGTCGTTGTCTAATTGCGACAATATCGCACCTAGACCATATGGTGACGCGTCCACGGTCAATATGATTTTGGCCTTTGAATTAAAATGTGCTAATACTTGTTCAGACGTTAAATATTTTTTTATTTCGACGAACGCCGCGTTGTGCACACCGGACCAGCACCATTTTACCCCTTTTTTTAACAAGTCATATAACGGACTAAGGATGCTTGATGCCCTGGGTACGAAATTTCGGTAATAATTGACAAGTCCTAAGAACGACTGCAAGGTGGTCACATTAGTGGGAGTCGGAGCGTCTACGATTGCCTTCACTTTTAACGGATCTTTTTTTAGTCCACGTTTATTTATCACATAGCCTAAATAATTAATTTCGTCCTTAAAGAAATCACATTTCTCCTTTTGTAACGTTAGTCCCGCATCTTGAAGCCTTTGTAAAACTATACATAGTTTTTCCATATGCAGGTCGGCAGATTCCGCAGTGATCAATATGTCGTCTAACAGACACAACACTCCATCTAAGCCAGACAACACCGATTCCATTGCACGTTGAAAAATGGATGGCGCGCTGGAGAGGCCAAACACTAAGCGGGTGTAATTAAACAACCCACGATGCGTATTTATACATGTAATCTTTTGGGACTCCTCGTCTAGCAAAAATTGGTTATAGGCCATAGATAAGTCTATTTTCGAAAACTGTTGACCACCGTGTAATTTTGAAAATAACTCATGGACAGTGGGCAATGGGTACTGTTCTATTTCTAATTGTTTATTTATAGTAACCGAATAATCTGCACATAATCTAACTGAACCATTACGCTTAAGCACCGGAACAACAGGTGACGCGTACTCTGAGTACTGAACCGGTTTTAGCACTCCCAAGCGAACCAAACGATCTATCTCCTTATCAACTTTGTCGCGCAAGGCAAATGCAATTGGACGCGCTTTAAAAAATATCGGCTTGACATCATTTTTTAATTTTAATTTAATATGATAATCTTTAAAGGTGCCAAGCTTGTCGGAAAAAACTTCAGGGAAACGTGACTCTAATTTTTTTATTATATTTTGGTTGACATTAAGGTAGTTGCAAAACATTAATTTTAATTTAAATTTTGAAATAAAATCTCTGCCGAGCAGGGGCGGGCCGCCATCACGTATAACGTACACATCTAGTGTGTGTGTGCGTTGCATGTACGTCACCGGCAACTGTACATATCCGACACAAACCATTACATTTCCCGTATAACTTACGAATCTTTTATTCGAAAATATTAATGGTATGTTATTAAAAAAGGTTTTATATGTACCCACAGATATTACTGTCGTGGCTGACCCGCTATCAATTTGAAATTGAAGTTTTTTACCGTTTATTGTTACCATTTCTGTCATAGGTCTCCCGCGATCCGAGCTAATATTAAATAAAGACTTACCATCGTCGTCCTCGCTCACATCACCTGTTACCACATAATTAACTTTAGTACACATTTTACGTAAATGACCCACTTTGTTGCATTTTTTACATTTATAGTTCGCGAACCGACATTGTGACGATTTATGGTTTTTACGCCCGCACACCGCACACGTTTCTTTTCCGGCACTAACCGACTTAGCACTATACTGCTGCTTTGCAATTTTGTATATTTGAGATTGGTCTCCAGAAACAGTGGCGGCGGCGCCCGCGCGCGCACTCCGCACGCTCTCCGCCAACTCAACTGCTTTCGCCAAGGTCAACGTTTTCATGTCCCGTGCGAACAGTTTCTCACGTTCTGGACCCGCAACCATTCCCATCACAAATCTATCCCGCAGCATCTCGTCTACATTATTAAACTCACAATGCGCAGTGAGTCCGCGTAGTCGCGCCGCCCATTGAGTGTATGTCTCACCCGCCTGCTGCGATGCCGTGTAGAATTTGTGTCGTTCACTAAATCCACACCGTTTTGGGGCAAGGTGGTCATCCAGTAGCTTTACAATGTCGTCGTATGGAACCTCTTGAAGGTCTTTAGGCAGGGCTAGATCACCTGCCAGCTTGTAGGTCCCGTCGTTGAGTGCGCTCAAAAGAATCGCTCGCCTCTTGATCCCCGCCACATCGTTTTTGTCGTTTATGTCGTTAGCAATGAACCATTGCGATATTCTGCCTTTGTAAGTCCGCCAATCCTGCACGTTGTGGTCAAATGTGGATAATATCCCAAAGGTGTTAGCCATTTTCTAACGAAACTTTTGGTATTTTTTACAAATGTGGGTATAAATCCTCGTCGCCAATGTTAGTGTGATTACGTGGGGAGCGAGTGAAACTCAGTACGGTTAAAGACACACTGCTTTATTGTTGTAAAGATGACACGTGATGGGCGTGACACACGCACACTTTTACATACATCTGTCTACACAGTTGCATACATACATAACAACTCGGTTTGTAGTAAATGTTGTTAACAGCTTTGCATGCTCACCCAGTTCGCTCTGCGGAAAACATTGCTGTTGTTCCCGAAGCAGTTACTGTGAATAGTGTTCACTATCGCTAGACACACCGTTGGACTCCTTTCTTTGCAATATTTAAAAGAAAAAGTGTACCTTAATAAGCCACGAAGAAATCATGGGTTGAAGGATGACAATTCGACACTTTAACGACATTGAACTTCAATTATGTCTCAGAGTCATAGAAAATATGGACCACCGAATAGGCACCGAAGCCGTGGCGAACATTTAGGCGATATTTTGTTTTACATACACACTTTTATCATAATGAAAAATAATAAAATAAGTCCCCGAAAGCTTCCTTTTATTTACAAATAACATTTTTTTTGGACCCTCAGCGCGTTTTAGTTGGCCCACCCGATACATGAAAATGAATTGCTGTTTGTTGGCAAAAATTGGGAAATTGCTAGACAGGTTTAGCTATTCAGGTCCTGAAATCTGAGACAGCTGTCGATAAAATATTCAAAAGGCGAGAAAACACGAAAAGAAGTGAATTAACTTGACGTCCTCTGGACAATTACTGTGATTTTGCTGTAAAGGGACTTATTCACTATAAAATTTAAAAGGTTACCATACCTTCTACTTTCCGACGTTTCGAACGGGTTATACAGTCAGCACAGTCTTTCCGCGACCACGAGAGGTATACCCCGTTCGGAAGGTCAGAAAGTTGAAGGTATCGGTATCTATATAAACGATTAACATGTCCACATTCTGGTATTTCACAGATAAAAGTAAATAAGTGTCCGTACAACTACACAGGTGGACCGCAATAATTTAAATATCCGCTCTAATGACACTCGAGCCGGTATATTGATAAGTAATATAAAAATAAAAAGTATCGTATCCTCTAAAATAAGGTTTATCGTAAATAAGTCCCGCTATAAAACCTAAACCATTTAATTTTTGCTTTACTTATTTCTTTGTTTAGCCCTATATATTTTTTTAAAACATTTTATAAAAATATGTGTTATATCATTTTTTAAACCAATTTCTTATATTTAAATTTCATTCGAATATTTTTAAAATAATAAAGAAGAACAAGTTATTATTGAACCTACTTTAATTATACAAAAATCAGCCAAGTCTGTGTCATATCACGCATAGAATAGGGTTCCGTAGTTACTCATAATGGCACGTGTATTTAAAGTCGTGTCCAATAGATAGTTATTATGTTTATTTATTATTTCCTTATTTTTGTACCTAAGCCAGTTCACCTTTAAATTTTATCACATGGACTACGATTATAAATTTTCTCAGATTTTTCGAGCCAGCCGATTAGCTTTCAGTCAGAGTTGGGTGCGGGACGTTTTAGATTTGGCTGACAAAAAAATGTTAAGTAATTTGCGCGACGGATAACTGAATCAAAAAATGACTTGGAAACATCAAAATGTTTTTAAAAGATCCTATCTGATGATACCCCACACGAAGAGGTAAGCGCTAGAAAATAAAACATCACCACGTTACGTGTAAGGGATGTAGGTACCCAACAAAAATATTTTTCGTGATTTTATTTCAGCATTTTGTCAACGTGATAACAACACATATCCATACAAAGTTTCATCTTCCAAACAAGTACTCGCTTGGACGGTAAGTCAAAGACGGACGGACGTACAGATGGACATAACGAAACTATAAGGGGTACCCAGTTATAAAATACGGAATCCTAAAAAAAGAGACGTTAGACAAGTGGCTCTAAAGTTTAGAATTGGCGGAGGGCCAATGCTTACGACAAAATTCATTTGTTTTCATCGAATGTTCTCGTTGAGAGGGAAGCATTGTAATTGTATCGTTTTTAGAGTTCCGTCGTTCACAACTCAAAACCCTTATGTTTACCTTATGTCCGTCTGTTTATCTTAGACTTACCTTCCAAACGTTTACTGTTAAAAAGATGAAACTTTGCATTGCTTTGTGTTTTTAACACATGGACAAAATTCTAACAGAAAAAAATTATTTTTGGGGTAAAAAACATGTGTAGTCTCCAACACCATAAAGTCACATTTTTCTCGCGTCTACCCTATCGTGTGGGGTATCATTTAGTAAGTCTCTTAAAAATGTTGAGAAATTGCTAAGTCGATTATTTATTTTGGTAACAGTTCGCGGGTTATTCAACCCTAAAGCATTTTTGTTGTTAAAACCAGCTGTGTCCCACCTGGCTTAAGTAAAACGGCTGATTCAAAAATTGGAAAAACTTATGATGGTAGTGCATGTAATGTATTTCAAAGTTAAACGTATAGCTTTTATAAACAAAGCAATCTAAACTATTATACAGCTTAGATTGTTTTTGATTGTTCAGAAGTTATAGCGGCATAACTTGTAAAATGAGCTTAGAAAAAGCTTCGTGCACAAATATAGTAATAATAAGTTTTTATTTGGTATAAATAGACCCGAAACCACCGAGTTCCTTGAGCCTCTGCAGTTACGGAGAGACATCGCCTCTATGGCGGTCCTCTATCGCCTTTACCATGGAGAGTATTCTGAAGAGCTCTTCCAACTGATCCCTCCTTCTCCCTTCCTTTACAGGACAACACGTGCTGGACTCAGAAGTCACCGCTTTAGAGTAGAAGAAATACGCACCAGAACAAAACGGTTTGGCTCTTCTTTCCTATGCCGAGCAGTGAAAGACTGGAACTTACTACCAGCTCACGTGTTTCCTTCCCACTATGATCCCGGGTCCTTCAAGCGGGGCGTGAAAAAGCATCTCACTAAGCCGCCATAGTGTGGGCCGCTATACATTATTGTCTGCATTCGCAGCAAGTGTGGTATTTGGATTCTCCTCATGCTTTGCTTTCCATCACGCAGGGTAGAGTCACCGTGGATGGCTTAATATAAAAAAAAAACCATTGGCATTACGAATATACATCTTGTGCGTTAGGGGTCTTTACAAACATACATGAATCAGGCACAAAGAACACCCAGATTCAGAACAACAATTTCTAGATCACACAAAGTATTTAACGTGGAATTAGAACTCACGATACTTGTTGAAGTAGAAAACGGTATGGCGACCACTTAAACTACTAGGCCAAACAAACGTGCAGTCAAAATAATACTTTTAAATCCCCGTGCAATAATAGGTGACTATGGAACCCTATTGTGTGCATTGCCTGGCACGCACTTGACCGTTTTTTTCTTTGTGAGAACGCCGTTTTGGCACCAATTAACTTGTTTTCCGTACAATAAAGACTTTTCAAAGCAATCCGCTTTAAATTAAGGTTGATTGTGAATTGTTATATTTATTTAGGATCAAACCTAGAAAGGATTTAACAGATTAATATCTGGAAAAAAAAATATATTTCCTCATTTTATGGCCTCAAGAAAGTATTTTCGTATTTACTTTTTTTTTGTTTTCGAACTTAAAGTGAGGCGCTTTGTCATTATTTATCGATATATTGTTTTATTAAGTAGTTTGTTTAAACAAATAGCGCTAGAGCGCTTCTTATTAGGGATGGTTTTCTCGTGACCAAAACGGCGTAACCTCCAATAATTACATGACGTGTTTCAGTCAACGTAGTATAAGTGCGTAGAATATCATTAAGTAATGTAAATAATTGTAAGTTCCTTTCGGAATAACTTTATATCACCAAATTAAAGTTCAGTAAAATTTGTTGTTGGATTATATACTTTAATTTCGTCAGCTTACAGTTAATTTTTCAATATCGCGCGCATGGATGTTTAGAATTAAATAAAAGTTTATCGGGGACACACGTTTCTTTATTATTTAAAACATGATAATTTACATAATTCAGATTTTAATTGATACATCCACAAAATAAGGATAAAACAATCCACGGCTAGCAGGAGTTGGATGCGAGTAGCCGAAGATCGAACTAAGTGGCGTGCAACTGGAGATATCTATGTCCAGCAGTGGACTGCGATATGTTGATGATAATGATGATGATCCACAAAATTAAATAAAAACTACTTAAAGTTAGGTTAGTAAGTTTGGTTTACTTTAGTCGGCATGTATTTACAGGACGGGGCGTCTAATTGGCAAGGTTTCTGAGGCAGGTTTCAACGCTTCCAACTTAACTCTTTGCATTGAATTGAAGGGCAATAATATTCTTGTATGAAAGCCATGATGTGCGGTTCTTTTTCTGCAATACGGTAATTTATGAACTGAGAGAAATACCTAAACCTATTTAAATAGAGTTGACCTTGATTTCAAACCCCGAATTTCTCCAACAATTACACTCCCGAACTGTGTAATATAATGTTTGGTTTCCATAAATCTATTGTACACTCAATAATCACAGTGTTTGAATAGATCTGAATAATTTATGTATATTCCTTTATGCACTTATGTATAAAGTTAAATGTTAACAGTTAGCTAAGAACATCAATCCGCATTAGAAGACATGACTACATAGGTTTTACAATATATTACTCAAATAATAGCAAAACAGCCACCTAAAACCTGTGCTCCTACATATGTAAAAGAATTCTACTTAATAAAATAAATGTGTGGAATAAGTTGTCTAGGAAAGAGAAAAAGCTTAGTAGATTTCCAGATATCTAGGCGTTTATGTTTACACACAAAATACTTAATCCATTTATTGCGACATTACGTACCTAGCTGGTTACTTAAAGCCTGGCGCTTACTTTAATAGAACAAAATTTTCAACGAAAATAAGTGAAAAATAAAGGGATTATGAAAACTCCGTACTAACTGTATTGTCTGGGGGAAAATTCGTAGATATACCATCGCTCGATTCAGGATAACTTTACACTGGTGCGGTCCAACAGCACATAATTCATTCCGCTTAGTGAAATATAACGCGAAGGTTCTCATAATGTACTGCGAGCAACTTAATCCGGCTGCGACTTTTTCCACCACAGAAACTTATACAAATGTTCCGTTGTCTAATGATCTCACTAGGTCGCTCGCTGCGGACCGTTTTCGCCACTTTACGCTACTTACTCTAGATGACGGTTTAGTTTTATAGAGCTTTATGTATGAAAACCATCGAAGCAACTACGACTCATTTATTTATTTTTGATGGCTCAAAAGAGCCCTAGTGTAGCCTACATTAGGCTACACTAGGGCTCTTTTGAGCCATTTGTTACATCAGTTTCTTTTCAAATTGTTTGTTTAGAAAGTTAGAGTTAGTTGACTTAATTAATTCTTGTTTCTAGGTATCCTAGCGTTTAGTCATTTATATAAATATTACAAAAACATGTACATGATACTTTTTTAACGGAGTAGAGAAGAATCTTTTGGAATATTCTTTAAATATATAAGTTTCAAACACAATATAAATGTTTGACTTACTTATTTCGTAGGACAGTAAAAGAGACTGTTTCCTTATTAATGGTCCTGGGACGGCTGGTAAACAGAATATTGTTTTGAGATATTGTGGAGATATTTCAATGATACCATTTCAGGACTCTTAATAGTTAGAGAGCCATTGATGCTAAATGTCGATTTAATACAGCATCCTATTGCATTTGATGTTTTCTCCTTTGCAGCTGCGAAGAGATATCGCTTCTATGGCAGTTCTCTATCGCTTTTACCACGGGGAGTTTTCTGATGAGCTCTTCCCACTGATCCCACCTTTTTCCTCCCCTTACAGGACAACACATGCTGGCCTTGGAAGTCACCGCTTTAGAGTGGTAGAAATACGCACTAGAACTAAACGGTTTAGCTCTTCTTTCCTGTGCCGAGCGGCTAAAAACTAGAACTCACTACCATCTCACGTGTTTCCTTCCCATTATGATCTCGGGTCCTTTAAGAAGGGAGTGAAAAAGCATCTCACGAAGCCACCATAGTTAGGGTTGGCATCACCATACTTCCTGCATCGCGGGCATTTTGTTATCCCCTACTCCTGGATTCTACTCATGCTTAACATCAGGTGGAGTAGAGTCACTAGGGCAGGCATCAAATAAATAACATATTATATTATGTGTGCAATGGGATATGCCTATTTCCAACAGTGGACTGCGATAGGCTGATAATTATGATGACGATAATACTTATTAAACATAGAAAACACCCAAACTTCGAAATAAATATTTGTGGATCACACAAACATTTGGTCCGACCCGGGAATCGAACCCGAGACCTCTTGATCATCATTCGCATACGCTAACCACCAGACCAACGAGGCAGTTTCTTTATTTATGCGTGTAATAAAGATATACATAAGTTATCTCCACAAAACAAATTCTATAAATATCATATATGCAATAAAAGCATCAGTTGTTATATTGATCAAGGAACATTGATATAGAATTAGTAGATTTAATATTATTATTACAAAGTGCTTGATTTTTGCATTGTTAAAACTAAAATATGAAGAAATCGAGAAACGACTTTTAAATGAATCCTGATAATATTACAAAAGTTTGTGAGTATGTATGTATGTATGGTTGTTGCTCCTTCACGCAAAAACTTTGATTTTGATTTACCGCTATAACATACACGCGGGCGGAGCCACGGGCAAAAGCTAGTACTATATACACAAACAAATAAAGTTGAATGTCTGTATGTAATATCAAATTAACAGTTATTAAATACATGTTTTAATTTTTTTTAAATAATTTAAATTTATGTCTTTCTATCTGTTTGTTCCGGTGATGAGTGGAACGGATGGACCGATTTTGAAGGGACTTAGAAAAAAGTTGATGACCTAAGGACTTAAACTATTTTTTAGACTGGCATCGCTCCGCGGCGTTACTCACGATTTAAAACAATAAGGGCCACAGCACACTAGCTACTTTTAGCATCGACGATCGGCAATTAGTCACTTTTTAGAAGCAAATTACGGCGACCGAACGCTCCACACCGCACACTTAAAAACTGAGTTTGAGTCGCTTTTTAGAAGCGCGACACAGCAACTGAACGCTACTCTCCGCACACATTCGGATGCCAGTAGCATCGATTTGGCGTCGGAAAATTATAGACAACACGACAGTCGACGCGATCCAAGCATCTGAGCAGTCGCTTAAACGCGCTATTCCGATACCGCGTTCGAACGCAGAAAGTCGCGAGTGATGCAACATGAAGCGCGATTTTGATACCGCGATCGAACGCAGGAAGTCGCTAAAACGCGATGCAGCATCGATGCAGTCGCAAAATCACCGATCGCCGATGCTAAAAGTAGCTAGTGAGCTGTGGCCCTAACTGTCGCAGCTTCTATTGGTCTACATAAATGTCATGTTAACTGTCATGTCCTAAGCACGCCAGCAAAACACACATTTAAATAAATAAAATGGTTAGATAGTTTTGGAGTAAGCAAGAATTCAGTTAATTAAACAACTTTCAAAGTCTTTGCTTTTCATCATCAGCCTATCTTAGTCCACTGCTTTACATAAGCCTCTCCAATTCAATGCCACTTAGTTCGATCATCGAATATTATATCGCATGCTTAATGGAATACTGGCTCATTAATAGATAGGTCAAAATTGAGTTACGCACAGATACAGGCTTCTGTTAGCGCCATCTACCGTCTACCATTTGAAGTACGTTGAAATTACGCATTGTTGCCGCTCCAGCGATATATCCGTCTCTTTCACGCTTGTGCAATCTCTCACCTTGTTTTCGTCGAATAACGACTCTTGCCAGTATGTGCCTGATACTTGTGCAGAGAAGATTTCATAATTTTATTGAACGAAGACCCAATCGTTGTTGAATTTGTTTACGTTTAAATTCTAAGGTAAGTTTTATAAAACTGTGTTTTCTAACATTGACCAATTAAATTTTAAGTCAGTTTGCTACTTAATTTAATAACATATTACACAGAACATTAGGTTCTAAGGCCATTTATCATTAACGTTATTATTTTTTTCGGGACCCATCACGAGTTAAGTCAGTTTACTATTAAAACCTATCGATTACAAAATGTAACACTTTGTGACATTCAAGTATCAGTCTGTTTACTACATAAAGTTATTGTTACTTGGGAGACGTATCATTAGTTGAGTCTCTGTTTGAAAAAAAATAAATGTGTTCTAATACGTAATTTTTTCATTGCCTGTAAATATTTTGTTTTAAGTCATTGTTTGTCTAAATACTGCATACAACTTTTTATTTGTACTAGAGGCATAATAGTTCTACTTGTGTTTTAGGTTGAAAATGTCGATGAATAGGTCGAAAAGGATATTGGAGCTTGTTCAGGCTCGAAACACGGCACCTCAACAGCCAACACAAGAATATAAATCAGTGCCATCAACTGAAGTGCAGGTGAAAATTTCAAACAACTTTAAAAATAGGCTTGTATGTTTCTTGTTCATTTTATTATTGCTTCATCATGTTTTTTGTTATAGATCTTAGCTGATTTAACAAATAAACCTGAAAATCAGCGTTACTTAACCGTACTGGAATGTTTTGAAACTTTGGAATCAGCTTCAGTATGCAATGAAAATCACAACATCACAAACGTTCACGATTACACTGATGAGAGACATTCGAAATCTGAAAATAGTGATGTGGATTTAAGTGATCAAGATCCAAATTACGAAGTTCCCTCTAAAAAGCCAAGGCCAATTTATCTAAGGCGATCACTATCATCCGGGAGTTCCTCATCTTCAACGTCTTCTTCATCCTCATCATCTTCAGGATCTTCTAGTGATAGTTCCAATTCAGACTCCAGTGATGAACAGAACAAAATACAAAATAACGTACTTCAGGTAACCGCAGAAAAACAATTACAACAAACAAACAACGAAAATGTAACAACCGAAGTTTCGCTAGATAAAGAAATCGGAGAAAATACTTCACCACAAGAAGGAACAAAAAAGGGAAGGAAACGTAAGCTAAATGAAAAAAACTGGAAGCAGAATGTAGCTAAAAGTCTGAGAAATACAGGAAAATCCTACATTAATAAAAAAAATAAAGCAATCAAACCTCGTTCTGTACAGCCACCCTGTGGTTATAAATGTCGACTCAAATGCTGGGAAAGGATATCTGAAGATGACAGACAAAAAATTTTTGATCTGTATTGGAATATCGGACAGGTTGATGCTCAAAGATCATTTATTATGTCTTGTATGACCAATATAAAACCAAGATATCGTTATACAAACGCTCGTAATCCAAGAAATTGCAACCAAGCATTCCATTTCTTTGTAGAAGGACAATCAGTAAGAGTGTGTAAAACGTTTTTTATGAAAACCTTAGATATTTCTGATCGTGTTATACGCACTGTCAAAAGCAAAACAGATGAATATGGAATACTAGCACAAGATCTGAGAGGACAGCACAGCAATCATGTAAGGGTTGATGAACAACTACTAAACGATATTAAAGAGTTCATAGACGCAATACCAAGAATTGAATCACACTACATTAGGCAGTATTCTACTCGTGCATACATTGATGGTGGGAAAACAATTGCAGATCTTTTCAGGGACTTTAAAGAAAATCAAAATAAAAATAATAAAGCAGCTGGTAGATATTGCACGTTTTATAAAGTGTTTACACAAGACTTTAATATATCATTTTTTCGTCCCAGAAAAGATCAATGCAATCTATGTGAGCAATACAAGAACTCGACCCTTGAACACAAAGTATTGCTAAAAGAATCGTACGATGTCCATTTAGAAGAAAAAACATTGAGCCGCCAAGAAAAGTACAATGATCGCTGCAAAATAGACGAAAACAACAAAGTTCTTGTGTTTGATCTGCAAGCTGTTCTGCAATCTCCTAGAGGAGATACCTCAGGATTTTATTACAAATCAAAGTTAAATAGCTACAATTTCACAATCACGGCATTAAACAAAAAAGTTGACGGCCAAATGAAGGACTCGTATGATGATGTACACTGTTTCTACTGGAACGAAACCGATGGTAAACGCGGGGCCAACGAAATTGGATCTTGTTTACTAAAAGTTTTTGAGAAGCTCTCAGCGGAGTCACCAAATGAGAATGGGTGTAATATTGTTCTTTATTCTGATAATTGCGCCGGCCAAAATAAAAATAAATTTATAGTATCACTTTACCTGTATGCAGTTACTCATCTAAACATTAAATCTATCACTCATAAATTTTTAATAACAGGTCATACACAAAACGAGGGTGATAATGTTCATAGCCTTATAGAAAAGGAGATAACAAAAAATCTAAAATCCGGTCCAATATATTCCCCTCATCAATATGTAGCAATAATAAAAAACGCCAAAAAGTCTGGAAAAAAATTTTTCGTGCACGAGCTTACATTTGAGTCATTCTTAGACTTAAAAAAACTTCAGGAAGAATGGGGTATTAATTTTAATAAATTTAAGAACGGAAGAACTGTTTCATGGAATGACCTGAAGGTGATAAAAGTGAGCAAAGATTCACCCCTATCATTTTTTGTTAAAACCTCCTATAAAGACAGTGAATACCAGGAAGTGAGCGTCAGAAATAAAAGGAAGAAAATGCTTTCTCTGTATGACATTGTACCAGCTAATGTCTATATACAAAGGCAAGAATTAAGTGAGAATAAAAAAAAAGATCTAAGAGATCTGTTATCAAAAAAACTGATCCCGAATTTTTATTCGGATTTTTATAACTCTATTGTTCAATAGCGTATCTACCCTAACATTGATTACTGATCATACCAAAGTTATTTAAATTAGAATTTTCCTTATTTGTTTTTCTATAGAAGTTTTTTATTTTGTTTTATACAAATTTATCTTGAGTTGATTATGTCATTGTTTTATATAATAGGCTGGATCACCAAAGTGGGTTTAGTTTTTTAGAATAAGTTATAACTTTTAGTTTTTATTAGCGATTTTTTTTTTGATATATTGAACAAATAAATATGACTGGTACATTTAATTTGTTATTTTAATCTCCTATTTGTGAAAGGTGTACACAATAAAAGATTAGTGATTAGATTTGTAGTTTAATTTATTAAAATACGCCAATATCCAGTTGCAATGTCAGTCTGCTAATTTGAATAAAGTGACCCAAATTCTAAATATGTTTTGCTATCGTAATCATACACAGACTAAAAAACGAATTGTTAGTCATAATTAATAAATTATTTAAACTAAAACAGACTTAAAACTTAATAAAACAATTGCATTTTAAAATCTTTGCTTTATTTTAAAAGAAAGCAGACTTAACTTACAATGTCCTTTTTAAAATATATTTTTTAAATAGAAAGAAATTATTTACGAATTGATTTTACTTAAATTTTATCAATAGTTTATCATACTTTCAATATCAAAAAAATCTTGATTAATTGCTAAATTAGTTTTAATTTTATTCGTCAATAAGTAGAAGAAGTCCTTCAAGCAAGATCTTCTTTTATGATTTCCCAACAATCGTCTTTTTTGAGTTAAGACAGTATTCCATTAAGCATGCGATATTTAAGAGGTCTTATATTTTCTATAATACGACTGCCTCGGCGGCGCAATGGTAGTGTATGCGACTGTGCTTGAGGTATCGGGTTCGATTCCCGGGTCGGACCAAATGTTTGTGTAATCCGCAAATTCGTTTCGGAGTTTCGGTGTTTTTTTTTTGCATAATATTTTTTTTATAAAGACAAAAATATAAATATATAAAGACAAAGATATGAATTGTGTGTCGCGGGGGACTTTACAAACATACATGAAACGGGCACAAAGGACATCCAGACTCAGAACAACAATTTGCTAATCACACAAAGTGCTGTCCCACGTAGGATTCGAACCCACGACACTTGGCGAAGTAGAAAGCGGCGTGGCGACCGCTAAACCACTGGGCCAACCGTGCAGTCTATAATATGTACGTATTTACAAAAGAAAAGTACGATAATGTATTTATATCAGTTCTCTAGTACCTTTAATACAAACTTTGCTTAGTTTGGGACTAGATGGATGTTTATTTACTATTATTTTGTGAGTATTAAGAAAAAGTAACCTAAGCACATGGTTAATTAATGTACAATCAAGGTTTACGAATTCAGAATGTACGTTTTATCGTTTTAATACAACGTCCACAAAAACAGATCAATAAGAAATCTCTAAAGAAACTTTAACACTCGACCTAATTCGCCCATTGAAACTTGGTCCACCACAAGTACCTTCATGTATGTTAAATAATAAAACACTTTGGTTACCGGATACAACGACCTCGGTAACTCATACATAGTTCCGGCGTAAAAACGACACAGCCGGACAACGCGGGCGGCGATAGCACCGTTAAATGTGTACTCTACTTTATTTACTACTCGTCCGTTTCCGTGATTTCACTCCAAGCAATCCGACTTAACCAACTATAAGGGCCACAGCACACTAGCTACTCTTAGCATCGGCGATCGGCGATTTGGCGACTGCATCGATGCTGCATCGCGTTCTAGCGACTTCCTGCGTTCGATCGCGGTATCGGAGACGCGCGTTTTAGCGACTGCTCAGATGCCAAATCGATGCTACCGGCATCCGAATGTATGCGGAGAGTAGCGTTCAGCTGCTGTGTCGCGCTTCTAAAAAGCGACTCAATCTCCGCGTTTGGCGTTTTTAAGTGTGCGGTGTAGAGCGTTCGGTCGCCGTATTTAGCTTCTAAAAAGCGACTAGTTGCCGATCGCCGATGCTAAAAGTAGCTAGTGTGCTGTGGCCCTAAGCCATTATATAATTCCGAACTATCTACTCTCTGTTTTTAGACTTTCGAGACTTTTACACATAGGTACTCATGTTTGTACCCGTGACCACGAGCGGTATAACTCGTTCGAAACGTCGGAAAGTAGAAGGTATCGTTACCTTTTTAATTTTATCGCGACTAAGTCCCGTTTACAGTAAAAAACATGAGTATGTACAGTGTGTCCAATACCTTTCATTTCAAAAGTTCTTATTAAGCCGGGTACTCATTAGCGAACTGTAACCGTAACCGGACAGTTACAGTAACGTGGTTCTAGTGTGTACGCGTGTTGTAGTCTTCGTGTCCATCGAACTGAATATGTCCATCGAACGCCCTTACCCACCGTACTCATTCAGTCGGCTGTAACTGTTACCGAATAGATACAGTGTGTGTACGCGATGTCCACATTACTGTGAACGTAACGACAAGCCGGCTCTGACGCAGTGTTCGTTTGGTTCGTTCCGGTTACAGTTACAGTTCGCTAATGAGTACCCGGCTATAAACGTCCATGAACGCACTGCGAGCTCGGTGCGAGCCGCTCGCGCACAGCTCGCGGCAGGCTCGCGTACTACGTACACACTGTGATTTGTGGTTACAGTAACGTCCAACGGTTACGTTACATAATGAATACCTGTTTATCGTCGGCTCGCTGCGAACTGCAACTCGAACCACTCGAACCGCTCGCGAACCACGTACACACTATATTTTTTGGTTACATAACATGCAACAGTTACGGTTACAGTTCGCTAATGAGTACCCAGCTTTAATGATCCCTAATTTTTTACGGAACATTTCACATTAGTAGATATCTTCTGATGAGAGTGTTCACTCATTGGAATTATTTTTCTGCTTTTAAAGTATCATAGAATAAGTATAAAATATAAGTTTAAGCGAAGGTATATTTCTCAAAAGGTGTACACGTCGTAAGCACCCACATTTTTCTGACTATAATTTAGTTCTTTTTCCGTAAACAGATTTTTATTCATGTTGCTCAAAACGTATGAAACAATATTTTATATAATATAATAATATATCATAGGCAGTTAAGAAGTACGTCTAACAACAAAGCAAAACAGTGTTCTGTAACTAGGTTATTTGAGTGCACTGGCTTTCATATCGATTGAGACACAAAGCTATACACAAGCTCAAAAAGCGGCCAAGTGCGAGTCGGACTCGCCCATGAAGGGTTCCGAATCAGCAAGTAAAATATAAAAGTAGTTCGTTGTAACTTTCATCGATGTTTTTATACTAGTGTATTGATTGGATGAAAGGTAAATTGCGTGTTAGGATTTATGACGTATTAAAAAAAAACTACTCACTAGATCTCGTTCAAACCAATTTTCGTTGGTAGTTTGCATGGTAATGTACAACATATATTTGTTTTAGTTTCATCACTCTCTTAATTTAGAAGTTACAGGGGGGGGACACACATTTTTCCACTTTGGAAGTGTCTCTCGCGCAAACTATTCAGTTTAGAAAAAAATGATATAAGAAACCTCAACATCATTTTTGAACACCTATCCATAGATACCCCACACGTATAGGTTTGATGAAAAAAAAATTTTTGAGTTTCATTTCCAAGTATGGGGACCCCCAAAATGTATTGTTTTTTTTCTATTTTTATGTAAAAATCTTATTGCGATTCACAGAATACATCGACTGACCAAATTTCAACAGTATAGCTCTTATACTTTCGGAAATAATTGGCTGTGACATACGGACGGACAGACAGACAGACAGACAGACAGACTTGACGAATCTATAAGGGTTCCGTTTTTTGCCATTTGGCTACGGAACCCTAAAAACTGAAGCATGTATCTACTTAGTGTATTATTTAAGCTAAAGTTACTACTTTAAATGATAAAGTAACGTTTAATAAGTACAGACGAAATTGGTCACGTAGTTATTACGGCGGTAGCACCCGTTATGGTGGATTGGCTCGAGAAGCATTATGACAGCATCTCATAACGGCTCACACAGGTGATCACTAGAAAGGAATGCTTCAGAGATTACCTATGACTAATTCTAAAGAAGCCAACGTCTGAGTGTCATCACTACGGTGGCTGGACCGTGGATACGGTACTCCACAGGCTGGAATGTCCAGCGTGGTAGGAGCTGAGGCGTGACCCAGTGACGGCCATCGGGGTAGGGATTTTCTCGCTCTGTAACGTGAATCCTGCCATGATGCGGAGTGAGAGCTCGTGGAACTCCGCTGTCTCCTTCTGTGAGTAAATTATGCTTGCGAAGGCGACTGCGGAGCTAGGCCGGGTGAGGATAAGAACGCTCTCTGTTTGACAGGCTTGGGAACGGGCCAGGTACCGCAGACAAAACCGGACCCCGGAGGATATACACACAGACAAAAAAAAGGTGCAGAATAAATAAATGCTTACATTTCCTTACAAAGTTTATAATAGAATATTTATTATTAATCATATTTGTTGTGTATTTAGTTGTGACTCATAATAAAAGAACTTGCCGGCGTATCGATTATTTTAGCTGGCAACACTGTTAAGTGTCTGAAGGTAAGACACTGACGCAACACCGGGCACTGGCGCGTGCGACCGGTGACCGCAGGGATGGGAATCATTGTCACTTTAAAATAATAATAACGCGATTGAATGATTGATTTGAGTCGATTACTTTCATGTCATAAGTCATAGACAAGGATCACAGGTGACAATGATTTTATCCCTTCCCTAGATGATTATTGTTCGTTCATTCGTTCGTGAGTTCCTTTAAAGAGGGAACGTCGTCGTTGACGAACACAGTTATCGCGGATCATCTCGTGTGAGCACCACGTGTTCGGTGGAGTGTCTTATTTAAAATTATTAATCATGGGCTGCTATTTAATGTCCTAACTGTATTTCGTGATCGAGTGCTTCAATAAAGTGAATGTACAAGAACATTCTCCTCACCCGCTAAACTCACGTCTACCCTCAATTAGAAATATGAGGCCTACTAACGTTCCCAGTCGATTCAAGATTTAACATCAGAAGTGGGATACGCAGGGTAACCACCCGAGGAGAATAATAGGAGAATAAATAAAGTGAACAGCAGTGAGCAGCCCGGACAATCAAACTGGCCACAAAACATTTTGATGAAAATCTCAATCACTGGCGACCGCTAATCCGCAACAATCGGAATTCAACATTACCGTAAGGCTGATTTGTTTTGACGTTTTGGCACACAAGGGCACAGCATTTTGCTCATGATTTTCTCTATCGAGTGTCGCAAACAGCGAGAGGGTTCTGAAGAGCCGTCTTAATGAGACTTCTGACAGACCTCAGCTACGTAGGCGGACAGGCTGGATATGTCGCGTCGGTTTGGGTTTGTGAAGAGCGCAAGGGTTCGGAGCTATAACAATGAAGGAGGTGCACATCTGTAAACATGAATCGACGAGGAGCAAAAGCAACGCAGAATCCGGTGAGATCGTTTCTTTTTATTTTCTCGTTGAAAGTGGGCATGCTTGTTCGTTAGTATTTTACAGTGTCGTAGTATCGAGGGTAGTTTAGAAAAAAAAAAAGGAACCGTAAGATGTTTCTCGCAAATACAAAATCGCGTTCGCATATAACATACCACGATTACGTTACTATTTTACGTTGTGCCGAATGGAACGATAAACGGTAAAGTAATTCTATAGGCAGTGATTTTTTTTATACGAGTACGTCAGAAAAGCATACCCAAACTAAGCTAAGCTCTTGAGGATATAGATACTGACTTAAACTGTGTGGACAAAGTCAAATCAAAAATCTTATTGATCTTAATTTAGTTACGCAAATATTCTGAATTCTTTATCGATGGTGTACCAGGGCATCGCGTCTATACAGGAGATGTACAGGTAGACCCTATTGACCAATATAAGAATGTTCAAAGACGAAAAAGTTTCAGCCCTCCTAGAAGCCTAAGTTATTTACGGTAGTTCCTCACCCTCACAAGATGGTCTATATGGGTATCTAACTAAGCCCTTTGATCGTAGAAATTCGGCTGCAGTCTATCAAAGGTGTATCAACAAGGCTTAGTAATAAACTTAGATACCTATAGCGTTGCGCTGGTTTACATTGATTATGGACTTGGTTTCTCTGATAAACTTTCCCATTGTCTGGAACGTTGTTTTAACCCTGAGAGCATTGCCAGACGCAGTTTTCCTTTTTTTTATAGAAATGTAAATTCATGAGAACAGGAGTACATTTTGTGGATCGTGTAGTTAGAGCAGGAGAAATGGTCGATTTTCCTACCATGAAGATTGCTAC
This sequence comes from Phragmatobia fuliginosa, assembly GCA_932526445.1. Taxonomy (NCBI): domain Eukaryota; kingdom Metazoa; phylum Arthropoda; class Insecta; order Lepidoptera; family Erebidae; genus Phragmatobia; species Phragmatobia fuliginosa. Next base: position 2,510,465 of record OW052064.1, on the reverse strand, counting down.
TCAGAATAGACCGTTCTTGGGCCTTGCCTCTTACTTCAGAAACTTTATACCCAAATAATACTCGTATGGTAGGCCCACTTTATTTACTGAAGGGGACAATAAGGTGGATGGACCTACATGACAATATTTAAAAGAAAACTGTTCAAATACTTAGCTCAGGAGTCTGTACTAACAATATTAGATCGTGAGGCGGCAGCTATTGAGTTTCACACTGATGATGTTTCTAACGGTTATGGGGCCATAATCATTCAAAGAAAGAATGGTTTGCTACATGTTGTCATATCTTAGTGTCATATTTTAGTTGACGAACGACTGACGCAGAATCGCGATTTCATTCGTAGGAACTAGAAACTATGATAGTCGCCTGAGTAGTCGAGATCTTTAAACAGTGTTTGTATGGGCAGCATACACCATTAGTGGTGGGTATTTCTACAGGATTTAATATTGTGTATAAGGTGCCAACAAGTAACATGCTGATTTCTTGTCTAGACATCCAATCCCAAAAACAGTTTGTGATGAGTCTAATGCCAGTACATTATCAGATGAAACTGTAAACGTAATATTAGAATATTGTAGAGGACCGGGTGTCGTGTTCCTCCGACACAGAGGGGGGATCCTCCGACCAGGCGAGGTGGTCGTGCCTGCTGGGCCGCTTCCCAATGGTTGATGTTGGGATGTCGTGTGTGTGTGCTAATCCGCTCGAGAGTTTCTCATCGCGATTCAGGATTGGTAGTTGCTCCGTGTAGTTCACACCGTGTGTTCTTCGTGGTTCAGTGTTTCTTCGCGAGATGGCGCTGAGTGTTAACTTTATCAAGGGTAGTTAGCGGTAGAACAAAATCGTGATATCAAAATTCGTGACCTCATTAACAAAAAAAAAGAACAAAGAAACCTCAGACTACTCGCACCATGATGTGCGTAAGAGTAACCAGTTTCCGGTTACCAATAGCTCCGTGATTCTTAACGTGGACCTTAATTAATCATGTTCCTTCGGAAATTAGGAAACTAAGAACTATTTGAGCATTATTGGTTTCCAGAGATCATAAAGTAGGTACGTAAGTTTATTGATTCTTGTATAGTATGCAACGCTTCGAAAGACTGCTCCGGGTCCCAACAAGTTTCGTCAGCAGCCCGTGGTTTCCGCTGCTGGGCTCGGGCCTCCTCTTGGTGGGGATTGACGCCGTGCGTCACCGCGCTGGTTGTGGACTTGCGGGACGCATTGTGGCTGCGTGGTCTTGCCGTTGGATGTTGTTTTCCTGGAGGGCCTCCAGCTGGGCTGTGCGGATGCTGCCTTGTGGCAGCAGCCGAGGCTGGCTGCTTGGCGTGGCCTTTGGGTTGCGGGGGCGCTCGTGGCGTGTCGTGCCACGGGTGGTCGCCCGTCCGGTTCTGGCCGCGCCGTCGTTGCTTGCCCTTGGTGGTTGTTTCCGATCGCCTGGGGCCTTTAGGCTTGGCAAGTTGGCCTTCATCAATGCCTAAGGACACGGGTCCTGACATGCGATTCACATAGATATTGCGGGGGGGATTAGGTGGTAAAGACGATGAGAGGGAGTGCGTGTCTTTCATTACTCAGCATCTCTCGATGCTCCTACCTTAATTCAATCCCTCAAGAGGGCTGCTTGCCTATTTGGTGCACCGAAGCGTGTAAAAGCAGACTAACGTAGGTGTTATATAGGTGCAAACTTCAAACGGTGTTGATGTGGGCATAGTGTACAGTGGCTTCACCTTATTGGTACTGGTTCTGGTAGGGCTAACGCTAAGCGTATAATGCGTACTCTAAAATGTCTGCTCACAATAGTAGAGAACAAACCAAACAAAACTTCTGTAAGTTCAGCTTGCCTTTAATACCACTAGATCCAGAGTAACAGGCTACTCCCCTGCGGAATTAATGCTTTACAAACGAGCAATGTAAAATATCAAAAGACTATACGTCAGAGGTAGAACGCTTCATCCGAAGTAGAGCAATAGTGAGTCCATTCAGTGCTGGCAATTCCGTCTTTATCAAGGATAGCGAGTGTAACCAAATCAAACTACAGTGAAAGTTCAAAGGTAAGGTACTTTTATTGTCAAGGTACCACATCATTATAGAGACGAGCTGAGAGACGTTGGTGGGTCTAACCTAACCTGTAAGTATGCTCATGAAATTCGAAATCATGCAGCGTCGATGATGCAGCATCGACATCAGCTAGTCCACATACTGTAGCCTCTGCCTCCGAACATGACGAGTACTAAAGGTGAGTTTATAACGTTTGTGCACTCTTCTTCTTTCTCAGCATATTTGCATCCACTGTTGGATATATGCTTCCTACATGGTTTTCCATACGCTTCTGGATGCGGTGTGTCTAGTCTTTCTTTATATCTTCCGACCACCTGGCAGCTGGTCTACCAACACTTCGACTTCCTGTTCAGGGTCGCCAGAATAGTTATATGACTTCATCTATCGTAGTTTCTTCGGAAAACGTGTCCGGCCAATTGTTATTTCAGTTGCGCAATTCATTTGTGTATATTCTGTTCTTTTATCGAGAACCGATCCAGAGAACGTACGTGGAGTATCGATCCAGAGCGTGCGTACGTACGTAACGTAGCGAGCGTACACTGGATGGGTACTCGGTTGGCACGTGTCTGAAAAAGGGGGCTGGTCTGGAAAACGGATCGATGCCTCTGATCAGACTACGCGGTATGTAGCCTTATTGATGGGTAGTTAATAGGCGCGTATCTGAAAAATGGGGCTGGTCTGTAAACCGGATCGATGCACCTGATCAGACTTCGCGATTTATAGTAGGGTTGATGGGTAGTTGGTAGTCGCGTATCTGAAAAATGGAGCTGGTCTGTAAACCGGATCGATGCACCTGATCAGACTACGCGATGAGACTGGTGGAAGAGACGCTGATGGTTGTCCGGTCCGAGGCACCATGTGAGTTGGTGATCGGTCGAAGGGACGCCTGAGGTCAGTTGTCTGCCCAGTGTGTGTGTGTGTGTGTGTGATTGGTGGAAGGGGCGCTGACGGGTTGTCAGGTCCGATACACCATGCGAGTTGGTGGATGGTCGAAGGGACGCCTGAGGTCAGGTGTCCGCCCAGTGTGTTTAATTCAGATGCGAGGGGTAAAGATCGAGATCTTTTTAAACAGCTGTCATGAATTGGTAGCGAGTCAGTGATGGACGAGCGATTTTTTTTCTCTCTGATTGACGAGGAGTACGAGAGCTGTAGAGGTGAGTGATCGCACAGGGACGTGCGATTGTCAGTATGGCCGTGCCGGCGTATCGATTATTTTAGCTGGCAACACTGTTAAGTGTCTGAAGGTAAGACACTGACGCAACACCGGGCACTGGCGCGTGCGACCGGTGACCGCAGGGATGGGAATCATTGTCACTTTAAAATAATAATAACGCGATTGAATGATTGATTTGAGTCGATTACTTTCATGTCATAAGTCATAGACAAGGATCACAGGTGACAATGATTTTATCCCTTCCCTAGATGATTATTGTTCGTTCATTCGTTCGTGAGTTCCTTTAAAGAGGGAACGTCGTCGTTGACGAACACAGTTATCGCGGATCATCTCGTGTGAGCACCACGTGTTCGGTGGAGTGTCTTATTTAAAATTATTAATCATGGGCTGCTATTTAATGTCCTAACTGTATTTCGTGATCGAGTGCTTCAATAAAGTGAATGTACAAGAACATTCTCCTCACCCGCTAAACTCACGTCTACCCTCAATTAGAAATATGAGGCCTACTAACGTTCCCAGTCGATTCAAGATTTAACAAACTTATATCTCTACCAAAAATCGGAATGATTACAATTGCGTCGAACGTAAAAATTTCAAAATTCCTAAACTATTGCAAGTTGAGTATCGGACCAAGTACCTGTAATTGGGCAGCACCAGATTGCGATAGGATGATGCTGAAAGTATGGTCGATTTTATTTATATTTTACGTTAATTTCATCAACAACTCCTAACGCCCCACAGCTGATCTCGAGTCTCCTCACAGGAGAGGGTTAAGGACATACGACCCCACATGACCTGTCCATGGGATTTATAACTCCAAATCATCAACGTGAGTAATTCGCATATTAAATGCGCGGGATCCGTAGTATTTGTTACCTTGCAACATCACATCTTCCGAGCCTTTATTCCCAAGATTATTTGGGGTCGGCTACTAGTTCAACCGGTTTTACCTGAATTTCAGTTTTTCCACGGAGCGACTGGCATCGGACCTCCGCAACCCTAAGGGAGAACTGAAATTCAAAGATTGAACTAGTTGTCAGTATATTTGAGGGCACTGGCTTCCCATTAACGATTGCCATAGATGTTCATGATAACCGGGACCGACGGCTTTACGTGCACTTCGAGGCACGGGCGTGAATCACCGCCTATCTTCCAAACTCCGGACTTCTATTAGGACTTTCAGAAAAACCTAAAAACACTTTTTGGCCCGACCCGGGATTTGAACCCTAGATCTCTTGATTAGTAGTCGCATACGCTAATCACTAGACAAACGAGGCAGTTATCTTGCAACACTACCACTTAATCAGTCAGCTAGTTCAGTCTATGGATGAGTAATCATTTTATAACACATTTTATAATCTCGAGCCTCGAGAAGCACGGTAGGCGAATTTGGCACGTTGCATTAAATGCACAGAGTCCGTAGATTTTTTACGCTCTCAAAAAGATAACTTGGTGATATATATACAATGTAAACTATTTTACTGAGGGTTGCACATATTTTGTCTTCTTAGTAACATATTTAATTTCTCTTTAATTTTAGTGCTCTTTATTAGCATTGCTTAAGAATGGTTCATATTTTTTTTCAAAGAGATTTATGATCCACTTTTATCATAGACTTGATGCTTAGTAGTAAATGCAAACAGTTGACTAGCACTTATTAGACATCAAAAGTACCTTCCTAATCGATTGGTCCTCCTCTATAATTTAATTATTATATGAGTTTCCATAAAAGTTATTTATTTTTACTTGTTAGTAGGTTAAGAGAACACGTAAATGTCATTAGACTGTGGCGTCTAGCGTATCATACAGCTGATGCCATGCCACGGTAAGCGTGACCTGGCATTAACATTTTCTCAAGTACTTATGGAAGTGAGCTCCACAAACGTACTTACACGATTAGGCAATGACTTACATAGTTATATCGCCGGGTGGATCGTGTCTGCCATACAAACGGGCCAGAAATAATAATAAGTGTGTTTGCTAAAGATGCTATAAAGTAATAAATATTCGATTAATATCTAGTAGTATTTATCAACCAACGAAGAAAAACCAAGGAGGTTCTCTATTCGACCCGTTTTTTTATTTATAAATGACCTGGTAGTCAGATTTCAAAAATTCTTTTTTAATGGAAAGGGTATATAACTTAGAAAAAATAGTTATAACTCTAAGGGTAAGAAAACAGGTTTAGTTATTTATTTAAAGTTAAGGTTGTTGTACAATAATTATTGTAAACAACAAGTGTTCATTGATTGTATGGTGCTGACTCAAAATGATTAAGGTATGCTTACATTATTTTAAGAAGTTAGTTGTTAAGTAATGAAATAATAAATGATGTTTCAGCTTTTCAGTTTTTTCGACGCTTGAATTTATCGCTTAAAAGTTTATTAGATTGTCAATGCTGATAAGTCCTTAGTGCCTTATTGCTGTTTCTGACACTTGGGCAGAATATTCTAATTCGTATTTACTTTTTTTCTCGTAGAGACCTCATAATCACATTAATTTATTAATAATTCAAAAGTTATAGCGTAAATGTCTCATCATCATCATTTGCCTGCCCTTATCCCAATTTTGTTTGAAATCGGCGCAGTATGTTTTATCCTTCCATTCTAATGTATCACTCGCCATTTCACTGTTAACTCCCTTCCTAGCCATAACATCTTTCGGCCATAGCCCATCTTTCACACGATCAATTAACCTTTTCTTTGATCTTCCTCTTCCCTTGTACTCTCCAACTTCCATATCCACCTATTTTCCTCACCACATTTTCCTCATTACTCCGTACAACATGTCTTTATGAAGATAACCTATTGCTTCTTTATTTTTCATTCAGTCTAGCGTAGATGTTCATACAATGAAATTTCTGTAAATAAAGTACTTAAAATTAAATGGATTTTTAAAAAACAAAAAAAAACACCTCTATTAGCTTTATTATAGAGTAGAGAGAATACCACGCAATACACCTTTAAAGACTACTCATATTGCTACTATCTCCCCCTAAAATGACGGTATTAGGTGCTAATTGTCATAATGTAAGAATGTGCAAAGTAGTTAATACCAGTAGTCACCGTATAGACCTATATTATTACTCAACATCGACCGAACGAATAAAATACTAATGCAGTTATTATTACTTAGTAGAACAGAATACACCTTTGATATTTATTTTCCGCCTTATTCCTAAGCGGTATTTATAAATAAACTGTAAGGCTGTCAGTATAAACTGATAAAAACAAAGAACTTTTGATAAAAGTTAAAGTTTGTGAATAAAATCGTTTATTTCCGTAATTTATGTCAGCTCGTTATATGCAATTATTGGTTTTTCTTTGCTAATGCACTTGATTTGAACTTTCATACTAATAGGTTTATCATTTTGCATTATTGTTATTATGTATTTAGATTCCTTCATATTTAGCAATTACCTACCTTCTAATATATTTAGCAATTACCTACCTTCTAATATATGCAAAATATTATTTCATTTGTATGTAGAATATTAATTGTTCAAGTATATTTATTCTTGAACAATTCAAAAAATCAATAAATTTGTTTTGTATGACCCTATGGGTTTTTGATTATGCAAAAACAGTTTTAATATTGAATCCGATTCTCTGTACAACTAAAACGTACTAACAATATATTTTTTTTATTTTTCTTAGGTTAGACGTCTGAGTTCCATTTTGCCTAACAGGTATTTTTACAAATGGTTGTTCGAACCACCTTCTTAACCGCAGATGGTATAATTCAGATTCCTTAGTAGAACATGCGAAATCTTCACGCATTCACAATTAATTGTCAGCCATCCAACGAAATAGTGTATATCTCATTAAGTATTATAAACTAATTGAAACTCGCGTGTGTTGTTGTACATCTACCTTAAATTGTAATTGTGTAAATCCCCTCAAGATCGGTAAAGCCGTTCCAGAGATTAACCGGAGTTAACAGACACACATATAGACAGACCGACATACAAAAACATTTGCTATAAGTACTATATTTATATACCTTCATATGCATTTAGTGATAAACTCGTAATTTATAATCTTAAACAGACGTTTCATAGGTATCAGAGCCACGCTGATTTCAGCACGTATGGGTCGGCTTGACCGGGGCACTACCACCCTCACACAGAAGACCATCCTAATAATGACAGCATTCTTGCTGTCGTATTTCGTTGGTGAGTGTGAGAATGCAGACCCAATTATTCTGCATCATTTTCCTGACTTCTAAAGGCCGGGAGAATGCTGCAGAAACATCCGATCAGACCGCAATGGTATAGGTCACCATGCTGCAGTGCTTACCGTCACAACACTACACCTGGATTCTACTCATGCTTCCTATCAGACAGAGCAGAGTCACTTTGGGAGGCTTATATATATATTTAACATTTTATTTTTATTTTTGTATAGATTAGAAAGTAATCCCAGAGTTATAATAATTGGCTCTATTTTCCTCCATTCTTCCATAGACACAGTAAATCTTTTTCAGAATATAAATAAAGTATAAATTTATCCCCTGTGACCATAAAAGCGTTGAATATTAAAAATTCTCATTCTTGACTACTGCAGCTTTCTCTGTAAATAACGGCGCATTAACGTAACTTAATGCACATATATTTGCATTTTTTAAAGTTCAATAAAATTCACTGGCCTAAAACTAAATGAGACTTGGCATTTCAAATATTTGGGAACCCAAAATTACTTAACATAAACCATTTCAATTGTTTTTCTGGAGTTATAGAGGCCTAACTTTTAATAGATGCTTATTTAGAAAACTTCGTACTTACAAAAATAAGGTAATAATTAGTAAACAAAATATTTATCTATTGGAAACCATTTTAATTCCACGTGCCCTTATAATGGCTATGGAACCCTATTCTATATAGGTGTGACCTAATACGCACTTGGCCGGTTTTATAAATCCTACTAATATTATAAACCCGAAAGTTTGTGAGTATGTTTGTTGCTTTTTCACGCAAAAACTACAGAACGAATTTGGATCAAAACTTTACAGTAATATAGCTTATATATCTGAATAACACATAGGCTACTTTTTACTGTAATACTCAAGATACATGCGGGCGGAACCGCGGGTGAAAGCTAGTGTAGAATACTAATGTAGCAAAGTTAATTTTAAATTCTCCAGTTGATAACTACAGTCTTGCATCTTGGGAACTAATTGGTAAACCACAACTTCAACGTTGACACTCGCCAGGTGATAATATGCTTCTCCGACGTATGGAACGTATCGTTTGATTACCGACGATATACAAAATCTGCAAACATAACAAATAAAACTGTCACTTTATTATGCTACGCCCAAACACGTCTACGTTAGTTACAATCGTCAGATTATAATATTTACTATATGAACACAAATTCACAAAGAACATTCCTCCACGATCGACTTAACGTCAAACATTTCTCACAAAACGTGCACTTCATTAGAGAATATAAATTCATATTAAGTACGTTTTAAGTACAGTCGGTGCTTATCGCCTAGTACCGTCATATGTCAAAATACAACGTGAGACGAATTTATTACGAGAATTAAACGGTGAAATTTCCCTCACAGATCCGCTGGAATTTAATGTTTTCAAAGCAACAAGAGCGTACTAACAAGCTGCGGAAGCTGGTGGAGTCGTGACGTTTTCAATGAATTATTTAATTAATTTGAGGCAAGATGAGGGTGGTTCCGCCACATGCGACTCCTACCTCCCAGTTACCTCATTTAGGTCCCAACAGCAATATCCGTAAAAACTAATTCAACTTACCTACCACGTGAGCCGGAAACCAATAAACACTACCATGGAATGTCATGGTTACTATAGAAAAGCAAACATCCAGTCTATATCATTTTAAATAATATCAGTGTGTAATACGTCTATATCCTTACTAATATTATAAATGCGAAAGTAGCTCTGTCTGTCTGTCTGTCTGTTACGCTTTCACGCCTAAACCACTCAACCGATTTTGATGAATTTTGGTATAGAGATATATGAAACCTTGGGAAAGGACGTAGGCTAGTTTTTATTGCGATATACGTCATACACGCGGGCGGAGCCGTAGGCAAACACTAGTAAAGCATAAAAAAGAATAATAAGTAAAATACTTTTTCATTCAATCCTAACAACAAATGAAAACAACTTCACAAAGTAGTAGAACCACGCTTATTTCAATACTAATGGGCCGACTCAACCGGGACGGCACTATCTTCTCACAAAAGACTCACCTAAAATGACAGAACTCTTGCGGTCATGTTTCGTTGATCATTGCGAGACCGGAGGTGTAATAATGCGTAGGCATTTCATTAAGCCACTATAGTGTGGGTCACCATACTGTACCAATCGCATTTAGTATGACGACCACTTTCTATCAGGCAGAATAAGGTCACCTTTGCAGGCTAGCTTTTTATAAAAAAAATTGACTTTGCAATTGTGTATAGGGATAAAATTCTACTTTCCTAGTGTCTGTGCTACAAAATTTAAATTCAAAAAAGCCTGGACATACGGCCCTATTCCCGACTACTACTTCTCTGTACAAGCAGTTTGACTGTGGAACGCCCTACCGATCGAAATAAGACATTCACAAACAAGGACTACCTTTAAGAGATCGGTAAAGGAATGTTACCTTGGAGACGTCAAGGTTCCAAAATAAGCTAGTTAGTTCAGATTATAAATTGAGTAATACCACAACAATACAGATACAAAATATGCATAGAGTGACAATAACTACTCGTAATAGTTAAACCAACTACCACGTATTCAAATCAATTTCTTACACTTCAATAACCGCCCGCCGGCCGCCATACGCTTGGCCACGTGAGTAATAGCTTGGCACTCCTGATGGTTCCTGGGACGTAGGCAGATGACGTGCTTGTTATATACAATATACATATACACACATACACAACACGATGTAACTCATTTAAGTTTATTGTTTGTTTATAAAATACTTGTGTTACTGAATTATATTGTGTTTAATAGTAATTTCTTACTTATAAAATAATTTTAATAAAATGACCTTATATTATTTCAATATGGTATCGGGTAATGATGTAACGAATGTATTGGCATTCGCACCTTTTTCGCGGATATTCGCATATTTTTGGCATATTCGCATTCGTATTCGCAAAATTTCTATGAATGTTTTGGGATCATGAATGTCAGTTGCTACGTGGAAAAACTGATATTCAGATAAAAACCCCCAGTAGACGACCCCAAATAATATTGGGAATAAGGCTGGGAAGAAAAAGGTCAGAAATTAATTTGAAGATATTAATAGGTTAATAAAATCGAAATACATTCATTTCATAGTTTTAGTACAAGAAAAAGCAACTTCACCTCATAATCGCATTATCAGTCTTTACTTTATAATTTGGTATAATTTATTGACATACAAATTTACTTGACTTTGGGCAATGAAGCGTACAATAAAATTTTCATTGGAACTTTTAAGACAAAATATGCAATACAATGTAAACAAACAAATTATCAGTTATTTATTACTTATGTTTTATAATGAATGATATAACATTGAAAACGTCTACTAAAACTAATCATCTTCTTCAACAATACTAAAAAAAAATCGGCCAAGTGCGTGTCAGGTCACGCACAGGAAAGGGTTCCTCAGTCACCCATAATGGTACGTGGATTTAAAATCGTATCCAATAGATAATTATTATGTTTACGTAATAATGCGTTAATTTTGTATAAGGTTTTCCAAGTAAGTAAGCATTTTACAAGTTAAACCTCTATAACTCCTGAACTAACAAAGTCATCTAATCCGTTATAGTTTTGCTTTAAAGTTCAATATAAGGACAACCATCACGAATTTTTCTAGATTTTTTGAGCCCGCCGTTTAGCTTTGAGAAGGGGGGGGACGCCCTGTTTTTACAGTGCCCTTTAAAGTGTAATTCCTCGCAAACGGATACCTAAACCAAAAAAGCGTCTTAGAAACTCTTTATTGTTTTTAAAAGACCTATCTATTGATATCCCACACGATGGGGTAGCTGACAGAAAAAAAATTCATCCCCACTTTACGTGTAGGGGAGGTACCCCAAATAAAAATATTTTTCATAATTTTATTGTAGCACTTTGTCGACGTAATTACAATGCATATTCATGCAAAGTTTCATCTTTCTAGCACCTAGCGTTAGGACGGTAAGTCGAGGACGGACGGACGGACGGACGGACAGATGGACATGACGAATCTATAAGGGTTCCCAGTCATAAACTTCGGAACCCCAAAAAGGGCCAGTGCGAGTCCGACTCGTCTATGAAGGGTTCCGTAGCAGCAAGTAACATCATATAATAGTTCTTGTAGTTCGTTGTAACTTTGATGGATGTTTTAATAATAGTATATTGATTGAATGAAAGGGTAATTGCGGTTTACGATTTATGACGTATTAAAAAAAAACTACTTACTAGATCTCGTTTAAACCAATTTTCGGTGGGAGTTTTATCATTTTCTTATTTTAGAAGTTACAGGGGGGGGGGCGGGGACACATTTTACTATTTTGGAAGGGACTCTCGCGCAAACTATTCAGTTTAGATAAAATGATATTAGAAATCTCAATATCATTTTTTAAGACCTATCCATAGATAAACACGTATGGGTTTGATGAAAAAAAAAATTTAATTTTAGGTTTAAGTATGGCGACCCCCAAAATTATTGTTTTTTTTCTATTTTTGTGTAAAAATATTAATGGGGTTCATACAAATACATCTACTGACCAAGTTTCAACAGTACCTATAGTTGTTATAGTTTCGGAAAAAAGTGGCTGTGACATACGGACGGACTGACAGACATGACGAATCTATAAGGGTTCCGTTTTTTGCCATTTGGCTTCGGATCCCTAATAATATTTAAACAAATATAATCCGTGTGGTGACGGATTAAGAATACGAAGTGTCACCACCCCTATTCATTCCATGGGTATCGTAAGAGGCGACTAAAGGAACAAAATAAGCAGCTTACATCACTGCTAAGAGAAGGAAAACTTGAAACAAACCCTTTACCAACCCGTCTGGCCAGCGTGGTATAGTAGGCCAAAACCTCCTTTTAAAGGAGAGGCCTATGTCCAGCAGTGGACTGTTATAGGCTGTTGATGATGATGATGAAATATGTTAGTCTCCTACATTAAACTGTTTATGTAATCATTTTGCTTAAGAATCATAGGTAGGGAACACTTTGAACAAACAAAGTTATTTCTTTTACTTTAATAAGGCTAAAATATTAAATTCTCATTAGAACTGGCAAAACAAAAAATAAATGCAATTGAAAATGTTATTTTATTTGAATATTCGCGTCAGCATTCGCATTCCCGAATGTTCGATGACAATCGTTATATCACTAGGATCACGTACCTATATCATATTCGGATCCAATTAAAAATTGAAGTTAATTAAAATAGGAAAAGAAAATTGATATTATTTTGTCGTGTGACATACAAGTAGGTTCTGCAATTTTCAATTATTTAAAATATTTGGCGTCGTAATTTGAAATTTTCGGTTCAAAATATAATTTGTATTTTTTAATTACTGCCAAAACGACTGCCCTGCCTGCTAGAAAGCATGCAGCACGGTGACCCACACTATGGCGGCCTAGTAAGATGTTTTTTCGTTCAAGAACCCGGGGTCATAGAAGGAGGGGAACATGTGTGCTGGTAGAGAGTTGGTTTTAACTACTCGGCACAGGAAGAAAGAACCTAACCGTTTGGTTCGAGAGCGTATGTCAACTACTCGGAAGCAGTTTCTTCCGAGACCATTTTGAACAACTCTACAGAACAGTCTTCGTCGCAGATGCAGAGGCGCAAGGGACTTCGGTGACTTCGGAACTGTCGATAATGCGGACTGCTCGCCGCTGCAACCGATCGAGAGCGTCAAACAAAAACCGCGCGGATTTATTGCACAGATGAGAGCAGTACTCCACGCACGAACGAACCTGGGTCTTGTAAAGAAAACACAGAAGAAGTACCGTGTACCCGGCTGAGAAGTACCGTCTCACATTGTTCAGTACGCCTAACTTCCGCAAGGACGCTTTAAAGACGCTCTGACTCTGAATGTACCCACGCAGGTTGAGATCATGACAGATGTCCACACCCAGGATACTAAGCCTATCCTGCAGGCAGTAGAGAATTACAGAAGGGTATGGTCAATTTTCTGTTATAAAAGTCCTGTTACAAACACAAATGGTGACATCCTATATTCCTCTTGCATACTTACGTCCAAAAAAAATTGGTTCAATAAATAGCCTATCTTCCTCTTCGTGGCGTTATACGGATACTTGAGGGCTGTATTTCTGGAGTTGTGGGAATTTTGAGCTTCACTAGTTTCTCTCTTGGACCAAATGAAGTGTGGTCAGTCCACCAAATTTAACTACGTCCTCTTGTGGTCTTAATATTTATTTCGTGCAAAGTAGACACATTCATGCGGAATTTGTTCCAGTCTGGCCAGGCAGGTCTGGCCTTTTCGTGTGATATAATGTGCGTATCATAGATTGATGATCGTAGTGCTACTTTCAGTTACTCTACCGTTCCAATCCTCATATGCCTGATGAATAATCTCACCAATTAAAAAAAAAGCAATTAATTTTTTTATAATAATTTTAAATGCCAATTTGAAACAACCAAAGTTCAGCCGCTAAAGCGTGGCAGACAAACAGTTACTTTTTAACTTACAATATTAACACTGACTAGTTGTCCCCCGCAACATCGTCTGTGTCTACTCATTACCCGTGGCGTGTTTATGAAAAAAAAAGCGGCCAAGTGCGAGTCGGACACGCTCATGAAGGGTTCCGTATCAGCAAGTAACATCATATAAAAGTTTTTGTAGTTCGTTGTAACTTTCATCGATATTTTAATAATAGTGCTTTTATTGAAAGAAATTTAAATTGCGGTTTTTGATTTATGACGTATTAAAAAAAACTACTTACTAGATCTCGTTCAAAACCAGTTTTCGTTGAAAGTTTGCATGGTAATGTACATAATATATTTTTTTAGTTATATCTTTCTCTTATTTTAGAAGTTACAGGGGGGACACAAATTTTACCATTTCGGAAGTGTCTCTAGCGCAAACTATTCAGTTTAAAAAAAATGATATTAGCAACCTCAATATCATTTTTGAAGACCTATCCATAGATACCCTCCCCACACGTATGGTTTTGATAAAGAAAAATTTTTTGGGCTTCAGTTCTAAACATGAGGAGCCTCAAATTTTTACTTTTTTTCTATTTTTGTGTAAAAATATTACCTAATGCGGTTCACAGATTACATCTACTGACCAAGTTTCAACAGTATAGCTCTTATAGTTTCGGAAAAAAGTGACTGTGACATACGGACGGACAGACAGACAGAAATGACGAATCTATAAACAAATATAAACACAGGCAAAAAACGGAACCCTAAAAATTAGCCGATCGTAAAAGAAAAAAAATACTATGGCATAATTTTTTGTCACTTTTAAAGGGGAAAAATTATTCCGTGATTTTGTGATACTTTAACCGTTTACGCAGCGCACCCAATATAAGCTCTCAAAGAAATGATTTTTCCCCGTTTTTGTAATGCTTCTTATTGTTATTCTGCTCCTTTTGGTCTTAGTGTGAGTGAGTCTTGATTAAATGTATTGTACGGCCGTTCTCGATAACTGAGCTATCTAACAGACAGTTTTTTTCAAATGGAATCAATAATTCCTGAGATTAGCGCGTTCACTCAAACAAAAAAAATGTGAGCCGTGACGGAACGCCTGGCAGATGTGAAACATCGCCATTATTTTGTAAAAGTAATATGCAGAAAAGAACATATTGTAATAGGAACTAAATATGTCATAATGATAAAATAAAATATTACTAATTATTAAAATAGTAGTCTATATGCCATCGTATAGCGTGCCATGGCGACGCGTCGCCAGGCGTCGCCAGTCGCCAGGCCAGAAATCTATTTTACGTGCGCCTATTGATGTTTCACATACGTGCGCCTATAGATGTTTCACATCAACAAATTAATATAGATTTATTTTATATATTAATACACACTTGTATGATCTTTAAATAATTGTTTCGCAGTTTGGGTGTTTTCAATATAAAATTTCCATGTAAATAATCTAAAAAGTTTAAATATATTTATATCAGTGGTTTAGTACCCATAATTCAAACTCTGCTTAGTTTGAGACCAGATGGCGCTGTGTGCCAGATGTCCGAAATATGTATTTATTATAATTCTTCTTCTTTGTCCTAGCCATTTCCCATTATTTGGGGTCTCCTCTCTCCTCGTCAGTCCTCGTTCTGCCTGGTCAATCCAATCATCTGCCTCGTCCAGGTCAATCTGTCCTGGGTTGTCGAAACATTAATTGTTTGGGTACACTTGGCTGCCGTGGACCACCAAGTGGCTAGTGGGCGTCCTCTATACCTACGTACCTTCATAGTACTCGGCAGCGCTATAGCCCGTTTCACAACATGCCTTTCAGGGCGTCTCATGACATGACAAATATTTGTGTTTTTACTGTAAACGGGACTTATTCGCGATAATATTGAAGGTTACGAGTCTACCCGTGACCACGAGCGGTATAACCCGTTCGAAACGTCGGAAAATAGAAGGTATCGTAACCTTTAATATTATCGCGAATAAGTCCCGTTTACAGTAAAAACATGAGTATGTGTAAAAGTCGCGAAAGTTTAAAAACAGTTATGACAAATATTTATTTTAAATATTGTTATCAAAAAATAAATTATAGATACAAAAGTGTGACTTCTTTTATTATAAGTATTAAGATTGTAAAATTGTTAATGCATACATACTTTTTAGTATCAAATAGTAATTTAATAACCTCCGGGGATTCGCAGTGAATTGTAAAAGAATGGGTATCTACGGCATAAGTTAATTACACTAATGAACAAGGGAAGGTACGCTAAAAAAATCCACCCCAAGATCACTCCAAAGTCTTTAGTACGATGTTCTTCGCGCGGTTCATTAGCGCCATGATTTACTGGTCGGTTTACATGTTGCAATGGCAGATATTTTATTATACTTTGCTGACACACTGCACGTTAGACTGCGCGTTTGGTCTACTGATTTAAGTGGTTGCCATACCACTCTCTGCTGCACCAAGTGTCGTGGGTTCAAATCCCACGTGTTGACAACACTTTGTGTGATCCAGAAATTGTTGTTCTGAGTCTGAATATTTTTGTGTTAACATTTTTCCTTCCTTTTTTTTTCCTAAAGCGAGAAATGTTATAAGACTGCAAGGAATCGGTGTAACCAGGTGATACGCAACGCTAAACGCCGACATATTCTACAAAACATTGAGTCCTCTTCTTCTTCCAGAGTCTGGAAGTTTCTTAGTACTATAGGCATTGGCAATAAGCAACAGCCTGAGTTCATCAACACAATTTGTTTGAATGACATCAATCGTTATTTCTCATCCACAACTACGTTGGATCTTCAAACCCAGTGTCAAACGTTGAACTACATATCTGGTCTCGCCAGTCCAAATATCGACTCATTCGAATTTTCTCCGGTGTCTTCTGGGGACATCAAGAAGATTATAACATCTATCCGCTCCAACGCCACAGGGTATGATGGCATTAGCCGACGCATGATCACGTCCATCCTGGATCATACGCTATCTGTAATTACTCACATCATTAACTTCTCACTTGACTCAGGAACCTTTCCTTCTCTTTGGCGTAAGGCTTACATCATCCCTCTTCCTAAAAAAAATAACCCGTCACTTCCTGAACACTTCCGACCCATTTCCATTCTTCCCTTTGTGTCTAAAGTGCTCGAGGCCTGTGTATATAAGCAGCTTTCAGAATTTGTTCTAAGACATAAGCTGCTTAGCCCTCTACAATCGGGCTTCAGGCCCGGTCACAGCACTGTTACTGCCCTCCTTAAAGTGACTGGTGATATACGGAGGGGCATGGAAGAGACCAAAGTCACCGTTTTGGTTTTGGTTGATTTCTCTAACGCCTTCAACACGGTCAGTCACGAAATCCTACTATCAATCCTTACATATCTTAAGATTGCCCCAGATGCACTGGAATGGTTTTCTAACTATCTTCAGGGACGCCAGCAGTGTGTTCGTGTACAAAACTCAAGTTCGAGTTGGTGTGACCTCTCCACTGGTGTCCCTCAGGGCGGTATTCTATCTCCTCTATTGTTCTCTCTATTTATTAACTTCATTACTAAACACCTTCAGTGTGCGTATCACCTATATGCCGATGATCTGCAGATCTATTCACAGGAAAGGGTGGAAAACATAGCACGAGCCATCGACAATATCAACAAGGATCTAGACTGCATAAGATCGTGGTCGCTGAAGTTCGGTTTGTCAATAAACCCCACTATATGTCAGGCAATAGTGGTAGGTAGTAAAAATATGATTCGCAGAGTCGACACAACTTCACTTTCTCCAATCGTCCTCAATGGCACAATTATACCTTGGAGCCCTGTAGTCAAAGACCTAGGCCTCCATATTGACACAACGCTTGATTGGCGAGCTCAAGTCACCCAGGTGAGGCAAAAAGTGCCGTTTAAAAAATTTCCTGCCTCCTAAAACGAAAATCTCTCTCATGCAATCCCTTATCATTCCTATAATTGACTATGGTGATGTGTGTTACTTCGACCTGAATGCAGACCTCCTTAATAAACTTGACCGTCTTCTCAATAACTGCATTCGATTCATATTTAATCTTCGCAAGTATGATCATGTATCTACTTTACGTTCCCAATTATAATGGTTACCAATTCGTTTGCGCCGTGATCAGCGAGCGCTGACCACTCTCTTTTCTTTCCTTAACTCCCCATTTTCACCCACTTATTTTGACCCCGACTTGCGCTTCCTGTCCTCCAACCACGACAGAAATCTTCGTTCAACGAATAATCTGCTCCTCCTGTGCCCTTCCCACCACTCTGATTTCATAAATGCCTCATTCTTTGTGCAAGCGGTGCTGCTATGGAATGCACTCCCACTCGAAATCAGGATGTCTACCAGCCGTTACACATTTAAAAAGAACGTACATGATTACCTTCTTGAGAGGGCGGAATAACTTCATCATGAGTACACCTCCTTATAGTCTATTTTTTTACAGCAAACAATTATAAGAATATATATTTTTGTGTGTTTGTATGTATATACTTATAAGTATGTGTCTGTGTATGTATGTGTATGTATATGTGTATTTGTGTGGTATGTATGTTTATGAATATTAGTGTACATAATTATGTGTATATTTGAGTGTTTTATATTGTTATCTGTATCCGTATTAGTTGTTAATAACGACTGTAACCTCGTTGCACCTACCGTAGTAAATCTCTACACACCCCAACGGTTGGCTGGTAGAGAATGCCACAGGCATTAAGTCCGCCGATGTACACAAGTGCATGAAGTTATAAATAAATAAATAAATAAATAAATAAATGTGTTTTTAAAAAAAAATTAGTATTTTTAATGATAATTAGTACAAAAAACTTACACACTACTGATTGTATGAATATCAATAACAAGCGTGTATAGATTGTTTGTAAAATATTAGAGAAATTTACTTACAGGTCAAAAGTCATCAATCAGCAGTAGTATATCTAAATCGTCGTCGCTAAATTATTAGATTCTATGAATACATGTAATACATAATACAATTAAAACTATTCCACATAAAAACAATAACTTGAGAACTAGGTTTGTGTTAGTGTTTGTTTAATTAATACACAACTAAATGCTAAGTGGTTCAGATATCTTCGATGTAACATATAATATGAAATATATAATAAACGTGTAAATGTACAATAATTATCTTTTTTATTAAAATGAGTTACTGTGATTCACGCCCATGCCTCGGAGCGAATGTAAAGACGTCCCGGTTGTCATGGACATCCATGGCAATCGTTATTGGAAAGTCAGTGCCCTCAAATTTACTGACAGTATTTCAGTTCTCCCTTATGGCAACCAGAGGTCCGATGCCAGTTGCTACGTGGAAAACCTGATATTCAGGTATAACCGGTTGAAATAGTAGACGACCCCAAATAATATTGGGAGTAAGGCTAGGAAGAAGATGTATAATAATTATCTTTTTTATAAAAATAAATTAGTATTCTGACTGTACCTATTTGGATAATTTTAGTATTGCAATATTTGCAGAACTCCTAGGAGAGTTTAAAAAATAGGTAAATATTAAAAATTGCCAGATTTTTTTTAAAACCTGCAATTAAATTCTATAGAAAGTATTTCTTCATATCAAAGGTTTAATGCCGTCATAGGTATAGTGAATTTAGATATCTTCAAATTAAATTGAAATCATCAAAATCTGAATTATCGTTTATTTAAATTTAAAAAATGCACATTTAAACAGGGGAAGATGGCAAAACTATAATTGTGACAATTTTATTTACTGACAGTGGATCAAAAAGTGAAACTTAAAAAGTTAATAAACCTTAATAAACTTTATAGAGCTTACGTCACCCGAGCAATTTTTTCAATTCTATTGACAACTCATTCGTTAAAATCGATTCTGTCCCATCGTATCACGTAGGTGACATAAATATGCCAAAACTATTCTACTTCTTTTTGGCTTCGCCGTAGTCGATTAAAAATAGGTGCCATGTGAATCGAGTACACTAAACAGAGTAGCTCCTTCATTAGTGAACCGGTGCGGGCGGCGGGGCCCCAAGTATATACCACATTTTTTGTCCTGCTAGTACCGGAGAAATTTCCTTACAAATTATCATCGTATATATTGTAATTCAGTACAATGCTAAAAGGAGGCTTCTTAGTTCGAGGAAACATCAGTCAGTGGTCTACCTATCTCAAATGGAAATATATTTAATAGTACCTACTCAATTAATTAAAATCGTACTGAATACGTAATTTTACTCGAAGAATGAACTGTATACCGAATATAAGATTTCCTTTTCTTTTGCAACGTATACCCACCAACTCAATTAACGCGAAGTTATAAGTGCTGTTGAGACTTTACTGCCGCGGTAATAAATAGAGTGTAATTTTAATTTTAGCATTAATGCTATTTGTAGGAAGCGAATGTATTCATGTTACTCACTTAACATATTTTTTTATAATGATATTATTATCTTCACTGAAATAACTAAAAAAACTCAGACATTACTAATGAAAACTGATGATTTATTTATTTAGTATTATGGACCTCCAACGAAAGATTTACACAATAAAGTCACTTTATAATACATTAGCTTTTTGCTAGCGCACTCCTTCAATTATAGGAGACCACAGCATTATCAAAGATATTAGGTACTAACACTTAGCTTATAAGTAAAATTTACATCTATATAAAAAAGACATTGCAAAAGACACCGAAAACATGCAAAGAATAAAGTAAGTAATATATATTTATATCTATGTATCAAAATAAAACCAGAAAAAAAATATGATAAAACAAATGATAAAAAATGATGAACTGAACTTTCAATCATACTTGGCTCCTATTGCTCTAAGCGTGATGTTAGCTTTTCTTTCATAAGTACGCCAACGGAACACATTTAAAAACCGTGGAAATCGATTAGATAATTTTGAAGTTCATCGTGAACGACGTAACATGAAAATTACTAATTCAGTTGAAAACCATATAGTAAATGTCATGCAGTGAACCTGTAGTGTATGTGTCAGTGAGTTATTTATTCACTCGGCCACTGTGAATGAATGAGGTGTCATAGAGTTATATTCATTCACTCGTTCACTGAGAATGGGTGAGGTGTTACTAAGTTTTTCATTCGCTCGTTCACTATGAATGAATGAGAAGGAAGCATTGTGTCATCTCGAGAGTACGTGAGGATGACACAGTTCAGTGATTGATTGTGATGTGATGATGACAGATTGCACAGAACACCTAATACTCTACGATTGTCGATTGTTAGAGTGCCGTTATTATTAGGAATGGTCTTCGGTGTGAGGGTAGTACTGCCCCGTTCGAGCCTAAAAATAGTTTAATGTAATCATATATGTATTATGAAATATTACATTTTGTTTCCTTCTGACATTCCTATCAGTTAAGAATATATATTTTTAAAATATGCTTAATTTTTTTGCACATAGAGGATTTTTAAATCTAAATGAACAATTCTAAACATAAGTATTTTCTATATGTTCACTCACAACAGCTCTCACTTAGAATAGCCCCAAATAAATGTGCACAATAAAAACAAAGTGGTACAACTACTTTGGAAATAGAATTTTTTTATAAGAGCAGTCTATTTCCAGCTCCATTTCTCCCAGCAAAGGTACGAGTTCTTGCATCGTGTTATCCGTCCATCATACCATGCAAATTGAATCACGCCTCTCATCTGCTCACATGAAAGTGTCTTTTTCTCTGTAAAAGCGCTGAGTCACACCGAACATCAAATAGTACTTTCATATATGTATGGAAATGTATTCATTTCTGCTGTAAAGAATCATATTTTCAACATTAATCAACTTCATTTTTGGTATCGTATGTATACAAATAAGTTAAATTGAAATGTATACTTATAAATTCAGATTAACAGTTTTTCAATAAATGCATATATAGTTAGTTAGCTAGTCAGTTTTATTGGGCGGTTTTCGCACTTAGTCCTAGCTATTGGACCATTGTGCGTGAAAAATATCGACGTAGGAACACATGATTGTTCAAAAAATCGAAAATACGTTTTTTACATCATTGATTGATCCAAGGCTCATAATCAGAGATCGGAATTGGGTGTGTGAAAATACCTAAAGTTTGCAGCGGGACATAATATGGAGCTGTTACAACCACTTAAGTTAAACCAGGTTTGAATTTTACCGGTTTAGTTTTGTTTTTTTTTTACATGTTCCTTACCTTTGAAACACCGAACTATAAACATTTACAAGCTGCTAATACAGTTCTAAATAATTTTTTGTTTTGTACTTTTCCGGTTAAAATTCGGTCTTTTAGTCCCAATTGTTCTTTGTCGGTCAAACACAGAATTTTATATACCTGCAAAATGCTAATGCGGTTTTAATTTCTTTTTTTGATCTGTATCTTAAGTTAAAAAGTTTTGCTACAGGTTGATGCAAGGAAAACGAACATTTTCGCGTCTTTACATAGTTTTGAAGACGGTTTTTTTTTTTAATTATTAAACCTGCACTGCATAAAAAATAAATTAAAAACATTTATTTCAATTGCAAGAAAGTTGTGCGTAAACTATTTTCGATATTCAGAGTTCGGAACATGCAATAATATTAGTTTTTTTCCTAGAAATGTTGAAATGGTTTAACTTAAGTGGTTTTACAACCATATTATCTCTCCATATTATTATTGCAAACTTCTGCAAACTTTAGGTATTTTCACACACCCAATTCCGATCTCTGCTCATAATTCTAACGTTAAAAAACACTTACGCTAAAAGGTTTTTGAACTATATTAGTGTCTTTTTTGGTGTAAGTCTGTCAAAAAACAGTATTTTTGATGCATTTGTTGCTCACGCCATTCTCGCGGTCATCACAAAGGATATTTAGATTGACTTAAAAAAAAGCATGTATGCCATTAAAAGCAATTTAAACTTTTGAACACAATAGAAACATCTACACTCGGTTCCAAAAATAACGGGTCAGTAATAACGGGTCAGTCACATAAACCCGAATATCTCCCGAACTACGTATGCCATCCTAACGTAGTAATGTCCCACATTTTTTTTATGATTGTTTTTTTGCTGTTTTTCATCACTTTCTTCATTTAATACTTTGTATTGCCTCCACGTGATGAAGCCTCCAGTGATGAAAAACAGCAAAAAAACAATCATAAAAAAAATGTAATCTTAAGAAAAATATGACTACTTTAGTTTTTTTTTAATTTAAGATTAATATTGTGGGTGTAACTAAGTTTTATTTTATTTTTTATCTGTATAATTAAATTCTCAATTGAACAGTCTTCGTTTCATTAGGATGGCATACGTAGTTCGGGAGATATTCGGGTTTATGTGACTGACCCGTTATTTTTGGAACCGGCTATAGTTGCCATAGAAAATTCTTAATGGTTACAGCATTCTATCGGTGTGTGAAAGTTGATTGCTGTAAGTCTACCACTGCTTTTAATTGACTTAGAATTATATATTTAAATACATAACATATAATATAAGAAAAAATAAAAATACGTTTTTAAAATCATGTTTCTACGACGTGAGTATAGTTTGTGAGTAATATTTTTTTTTCCAAATTCAGAAAAGATTTTTGCCTCTCCTGAACATACCTACTAGATTGCGGCTTACAGCAAATAAGTTTTTCACCATCGATATAGCTGAAATTAGAACTGAATTTTGAAGATTGAAGTAGTTGTCAGTATATTTCAGGGCACTGATATCCCATGTGCCATGTGCATGACAACCGGGACCGGCTTTACGTGCTCTCCGAGGCACGGGCGTGAATCACCGCCAAACTTCCAACTCCGGGCTGCTATTAGGAATTTCCTAAGAAAATCCCAAAAACACGTTTTTCTCGACCCGGGATGAGACATCTTGATTAGCAGTCGCATACGTTAACCACTAGACCAACGAGGCAGCTTTATAATCCTACTAATATTATAAACGCAAAAGTTTGTGAGTATGTATGAATACTATGTATATATGTACATATGTGTGTTGCTCTTTCACGCAAAAACTACCTAACGGATTTGGATTAAACCTTACAATATATATATATATACACGGTGATTTTATAGACGTTTTGAAAACGAAACATTTTAATTTGGAATCATCTATAGTACCAATAAAAATGGATAAATCTATTGTGATGTTGACTATAAAAAAGTTTCAGTTTTAATATTCATTTTTACTCGATCGACTTGGAAAGTAGTAATGCACTGCAAAGTAGTATGAATGAGACACGCCGCGCGCCGGTGACGCTAACAGCTGATTTATAATTTTACCTATAGGCGCGAGCTAGCGAGTAGGTACTTCGTAGGTTGACTCCAGTTTGATCTTCATACTTAATACGGGCTTAGGACTGTCGGATTGTCGGATACACCCATTTATTTAAACTTCTTTTCGATTATTAACCACGAATCACATCAAATCAATTTATCAACGGATTGTAGGACTGCGGCGGAAATACCTATTTTTTTTAAACTTATTTTCGATTTATTAACCACGTCAGGCGTGTTAAAAAAATCGGAGCTATCTACAGAATAATTAACTTACATACCTATTTACAGTTTATTTGCTTACTTACATACCTATTAATACTTCTCTGTATCGAAGCAACTGGTCAAAATGGAATCCCCGTTCAACACACAAGCGTCCACGTTTGATACAATTGTCTTTTAATTTACTTAATGTGTCTCTATCACTTTTCACTTTATCAACTTCATCACTTAACAATTAACATCTCTAAGTACGAGTTGCCGGTTAGATGACCTTTGGTCCGTGGTTAGATGACCGTGACCGACTGACGCGAAGGACGCGTGACGATTACAGGCGAGTCCCGCGGCGCACAGTCAATGCAATGCCCTGATTGGTTGAAAGACGAAATCGTTGATTTTATTGGCGATTGACGATTTACGATTTAAAACGCATAGTATTTCTATTTGTAGTATGTACCTACGTGTGATTGAATAGTGCTACTACTGTTTCTCACTTTTTATCTGTAAATGATATGAATATCGACTTTGATGAAAAAAAATATTATATATTTTATTAAATTAACGTTATATATAGCTTCTGTTATTGATTACTAATTCAAAATTTTCGGTTTCAAAACGCTTTCAAAATCACCGTGTATATATATATATATATACATATATCAGAATAACACATAGGCTACTTTTTACTTCAATAATCGAAATACACACAGGCGGAGCCGCGGGTGAAAGTTAGTATCAATATAAATGTATTCATAGTACTATAATTTCTTCGATTGTACTACATTGTTTTTTATGTGTGGAAAATCATCATGGACCGTCACCCCACCGCGGGTTACGGCGGGGTGGTGTGTCGGACTTGAACCGACTAAAAACCACACAGTGTGCCTTCTCCGCGCTTCTCCGTTTAGGAGGAGGAGAAGTCCAGTGTGGGATCTCCTTCTGAACTTCTCCAGCGCCTGCCCGCTCCTGATGCGGGCACCGTCTCTGTACGACGACCCTCTCTTAGGCGGCGTTCGGCACACACCGACGCCGCCCCCTCGCGGCTGGCCACATAGTGCGGGTGGAGGGAAAACCCGTCCCGTCCACCCGCAGCCACACTCAAGGCGGCATGAGGCGCAGATGTTCGCGCCTCCGCCGCCCGAGTCGCCGGCGGCGAATCTGGTCCGATTGGATGTCCTTCTCCCGGGCCTTCTCCGCCGCCTCCTTCTGCGTGATTACGTCCTCGCAGAAGGTTGCGACCGCGGTAAATGAGCTTTCGCTGCCGGCCATGGAACGAACGACGGCCAGCAGTGAGAGATCCCCTCCGATGACTGCAGTGAGGACCCGGCGCTGCGTCTCCCATGCGGGGCAGACCGCCAGCGTGTGATGAGCCGAATCCTCACTGCCGTCGCAGTGTCGATTGTACTACCTTACCATGACGTCGTGAAGACATGCAGATATAGTATTTTCAAAATAGCACGTAGCTCTAGTAACATCGCAGAATGAAAATCAATCAAATTTTTATCAGTCACTTTTCCAAAATATGTACCTCATGTGATTATATTAATAAAAATAACGAAATACCTACGTTATTTTTGCTTCATAGAATTTGAGAATAATAGGATGTAATATGATATCAATGTCCAATTAATTTTCGTATGAGGGCGGTTCGAATTCTTATTGTGTTATACAATGTTTTAATTAGAAATACCTACTATGATATACTCAATGTATTATTACAAAAAAAACATGCAATGCTTAAAATAATATTCTGTTTGTTACGGGTAATATCTGGATATCGATTTTGACGGGACTTTCACTGGTGGAAAGCTGATGATCTAAGGAGTGACTTAGGCTTTTTAAGCTATTGTATAGCTTTTATCGCGGGCTTTGAGCGCGGCGACTGAATCAAGAAATCCGTAACGAAAAAACCTAACACCCTAAAAATGGATAGAGAGTATGATTGTTACTGCAGTGCGACAAGGATGTGGCGGCTTCGTGCGCATGCGTGCTGCCGCCACCGGCCGTTATCCGTTGCTTTGACAACACAGTCATTCTAGATTCTTCTTTCTTTTATTTCATTTTTTATTCCATTCCATAAATATGCTCATATTACTATTAATTTCTCTGTTTAGTTATCATTGTCTTTCGGTTAATAGGATGATTATATTGTTTGGCAATAATATTGTTAGAATGTATGTTGGTAAAAAGACAGTGTGTAGGTATTGTTTTGTAAACTTGAATTAATATCAAAGAAAAAAAATACTACAATAAAAATAAATAAATTGCATAAGTTGATAAAAAATGCTATGCTTTACCGCGGCAGTCCCCGAGTGCCACACGACTTTTTTTTTAAGACTAGCTTCACTTCGCGGCGTTACTTACAACAATAACCTCAGGTAACACCGCGAGATTCAGCTAGTCAACAATAAATCCGTAACGACTTCATAAAACAAAGTATTTTATCATCGTCGAAGACAACTACTTCATAATTAAATGGAAGATACATGGGTACTACTTGGGCCTGTATTAATAGGGATCGATTTGAATCCTTGCAGGGTGAGTTAAAGTGACAGCAAAATATTTTTTTTGTTTCATGCTAAGAAATGTTTGTGCATTAACTAACATCAATGAAACTGCACGGTTGACCGAGTGTTTTAAGCGGGTGGCCCCGCTGCTTTCTACTACGCCAAGTGTCGTGGGGTAGCACTTTGTGTGATGAACAAATTGTTGTTCTGAGTCTGGATGTTCTTTGTGTCCGTTTCATGAAGGTTTGTAAAGTCCACCGTCACACAGGATACTATATTCCTAATGCGAGAGTTGTCTCTCTAAAAAAAGAAAAAATTGGCCAAGTGCGTGTCAGACCATGCATAGAATAGGGTTCCTCAAGTCACCCATAATGGTACGTGGATTTAAAATCGTATCCAATAGATAATTGTCATGTTAACTTATCAATGCGGTAATTTTGTACGTTTTCCAAGGAAGCGCATTTTACAAGTTAAGCCTCTATAACTCCTGAACTAACAAAGTCATCTAAGCGGTTATAGTTTTCTTATAAAGTTGATAATATGGACCACCACCACGAATTTTCCCAGATTTTTTAAGCCAGCCGTTTAGCTTTTAGTGGGGGGGATGCCCTGTTTTTACAAAAAAGTGCCCTTTAAAGTGGAATAACTCGCAAACGGAGCCCTACATCAAAAAATCATCTTAGAAACCTTGTAATGTTTTAAAAGACCTATTTAGTGATATCCCACACTATGGAGTAGCTGCGAGAAAAAAAAACATCCCCACTTTACGTGTAGGGGATCCCAAATCAAAATATTTTTCATAATTTTATTATAGCACTTTGTCGACGTAATTATAACACAATATATTCATGCAAAGTTTCAACTTTCTAGCACTTACCGTTAGGACGGTAAGTCGAGGACGGACAGACGGACGGACATGATGAATCTATGAGGGTTCCGAGTCATAAACTTCGGAACCCTAAAAAAAAGGGTAAAAGCATCACTATAAGATATCTAGTACAACTCGTACCTAGAAAACCTCAAAGTATTGAGTTTCAACGAGCATCGATAGTTAGTGGAGCAAAGAGAGATAAGTTGCAGCGAATGGAGGACCCGTTCTCTGTTCGAATCGAGAACTGAACTAACTATCGCTTTGTTCGTAAACAATTTTCAATGGACAAGGTTCCCCATAAAACTTTGAAATTCAAAAGTAGATTTCGACGGCTCTACAGAAGAGAACTTTATCAAGAATCTTATTCGAAAATAGTTACGAGATAATCCCTTAAACTCTGAGTAGATTTTATTAAGAACTCGTTCTTAATAAAATTTGATTTCGACTTGTGATCATTTAATTTAAACTACTATGCTAATACACTGTGATGTTGATTCAAACCTCACAACCTAGGCGTTGTTTGTTTAAGATGCGGGTGTAAAATAAAAAATCCAGAGAGAAAATCAAAAATTACAGTACAGTTACATTTTAACAATAGAAAAATCAGCTCAAGGGAACGCTTAAGCTCCCGGTCAAATAAAATCAAGATGCGAGGACAAATGGTCTCGGTTAAGTGAAATTAACTGCGAGAAATCGGCTTAAGAAGCGACAAAGTCGTGGTCAGGCCATCAATTTCCCTAGCCCACTAATATTGAATTTCACAGTAGATTCGTGTGTTCCACCGTGACTGAACACAAAAAATACCTAGATATGTATATCAACCATGTAACTATCTTATCATTATTAGTTCAACGACTATTTATATTTTATGCGAAAACTGTACGAATCTGTCTATATAGATCTATTAGCCGACCCCAAATAATATTGGGAATAAAGGCTTGGTAGAGGAAGAAGCTTCTGTAACATAGATTATTCAAGTTTACTTAAAATTGTTTAATGTCTAATTAATTAAGCAATTGTAGTAAACAAATTTCTTCAATTTTGGCTTATTTAAATTCTTCATTAACCAATTAAAATTATATTATATTACTTGACCTAAATTGTGATTATACATCGGCAAAATCAGAGCAACATACACACATGCGTTATTTCGCTGTGAATTCATTTGGCCGTTTCCATTTCGGGAAGAATTCAAACATCACATAACTGTAAAGATTTTTGAAGAGGTGTTTGGTGAAGTCATTTACCTTTTAGAGTGGGGTTTTACATAGAGGGGACAAGACGTGTAAGTAGACAGTGCGATACTGTTCCGAGTTCTCTTTCACATTCGCGTTTTAGTATTGTGCAAAAGACTTATAACATTTCATAATTCTTTAACTTCAGCTCTTACGACAATTTAAAATATTTACAAATAATTCCATTTTTTGTTACAGTTAACGATATGATTGAAATTGGTCACCATAATCATCATGTTATGTTAATTTGTCACACGAGTAATATATAATTAGAATTCCAAATGTATCGATTTGATTTTACAGCTAGGGAGAGTGTATTCATTTCCACTCATTTGAGCTGTGCTACAATACTTTTTGGACAAATGCGATCATTATTGATGGACCTGGCAACCTGGTTTGCTGTCTCGACAGATAAATATAGCTAAATAGATTTTTACATACGTCTAATGTCTTTAATTATTGTTTTAGACTTTTAGACTACAATCATTAACTGTCTGTGGGAGTTCTATGTACCAGCTTTTAAGGGTTCAGTTTTTCATAAAATAATAATGGTAAAATGAGACACCAAGATTGTGATGCCTTGAAATAATAAGTAGATAATATGTCACAAACTAAATTAAAATAAAATAATCATAATAGAAACAAAAAACTTGATTACTTAAAAGTAATGAATTAATAAGAGAAAAAAACAAATATCACAATATCTATACCAAAGTAACGCATTGTTTTCTAAGCTTACTAAACACTTTATGGTGCTGCGTACGGTGACAAACCTAAAATTATAAAATCTCCCTATAAATCGTATTCTTCATTTAAATAAATGATATTCCTTGTCAGAATCTCGTTTCTAATGTAATTTATTAAACTTTCTAGGTTCCAGCCAATAAATACAAAAAATTTTTTAGGTAAATGTCAATGAATATAAACTTTGCTGAGTCAGTACCTTTAAGATCCTCATTTAATTTAGCTCAGTTACATAGGAATAAAATCAGTGTATCTCAAGTAGGTACCTCCTCTAACTCTCGATTAAAGCTTTTATCGGAGGACTGATTAAGTGTCGAGACCAGGATGGATTTATTGTAAAAGTTGGCCGTTCGCTGAGGTTAGTGATTCAAGCCCGCACACTTTAGTCGAATAATTGTCTACGTGATCGGAATGGAGGCTTCCTGGCGCCTTTAATAAGATCAGATAAAGACCTCACGCTACTGCAGGTGTGTGCGCAGATCTATTCAGTTATGGCTCCATATCTTTTCTCTACAACACGAATTCCTTTTAACCGTATTATCCATTGTGGTAGATACACACTATTTACTAAAGGGATTTTATACAGTCGCTTTTGCAGTGCTCCTGGCAGCAGTTACAGCATAACTGAATAACCACATTTAGCTTATGAACCTAAAAAGTAGGTAGAATTAAACTATATTTGTATCAACAATAACGAGGACATACGAAAATCTCTCACTAAGAACCTAAACTAGAAAATAAAAATATTAAACTATGTAGTTTATACAACAGGGAATTAAAATATTGTTTTATAAATTAAGAAAATATTTCGTGTCATAAATGGTAGGAATGTTGACAAGTACTAAGTAAAATCTAAATATTAGGTCTGTAAATGACATCTGAAAAGACCTTAAACATCTCTCTTTATCAAATTCATTTAGCTGGTACATTTGAGTTTTGTAACCAGTCATTGATTTGTTTTTTCCTGATTATTTTTGGCGTCGCTTATTATCGCACAATGGAAAAGCTGAAATATCGGTATATTAGCACGAGTTCTACCATGGCATCTAGAATTCGTACACTCGTTGTCTCGATAAGATCAAGACGTGGTTCTAGAATAAATAATGTAGCCGTATGTTGGTATAATTATGCATACTCTACCAAGTAAGAAAAGAGGGGTAAACCAGTGCTTAAATATTAGATATAGCTGCCATCATATATCCTGTCGCTGTAATTCGATACGACCCATAAGTTTGCCATAGTTGGTGACCCCGATGACTGAAGAAGCATGAACATATAAGTTCGCTATAGATATCTATTGTCAGCAAGTGTAAACCATGAAGGAAGAACTAGCTGCTAAACAAACAAGATTGGTCAATCGCTTTGGGTGGACTAGAGCGATTGACCAATCTCGGTTGCTTCACGACAACGCAAGACCATACACTGCACAACAAACAACCACTAAGTTAGATGAGCTACAATTGGAATGTCTGCGACATCCACCGTACTCCCCGGACCTTGCTCCAACATATTAAAAAAAAATTCCGGAATTCGGACAAGTTCTTACAAGGAAAAAAAATCAACTTCGATGCGGCAGTCCAAACCGCTTTCAAAGAGTTAATTGATTCTCGCCCCCATGTTTTTTAGTAAAGGGATCAATTAACTACCTATGAGATGGCAAAAGTGCATAGATAACAACAGTGCATACTTCGATTCATCATCATCATCATCATCAACAGCCTATAACAGTCCACTGCTGGACATAGGCCTCTCCTTTGAAAGGAGGTTTTGGCCTACTATACCACGCTGGCCAGACGGGTTGGTAAAGGGTTTGTTTCAAGTTTTCCTTCTCTTGGCAGTGATGTTAGCTTATTTTGTTCCGTTAGTCGCCTTTTACGACACCCATGGAAGGAATAGGGGTGGTGACACTTTGTATTCTTAATCCGTCACCACACGGATAACCTATACTTCGATTAATTAAATATAATTTACAAAAAAAAAAAAGAATTTATATTCCTCCCGTACAAAACGCCAATTTCATATGTAAGGACCTAATATTAAGTTCAGTGAATAAATGAAACAACACATCTTAGATAGTCTATTGAGTTTTTATTTACCAAGTGCTGCGGTCACGTGACCATTGTTTAGATAAACATAATATCGCTTTATTGGAATTCCACCCTAAAAATATTTTCATTTATATTCAGTTTCTTAGTAAATATTACGCTGCTGAAGTTGATACGTTTTATTTAATCAAAAAGCAATTCAATTCATATAGTCAATCAACATCTAAAGAAGTTCGAAGAAATTGAATAAATTTGCGAGTCGGACTCGCCCATGAAGGGTTCCGTAGAAGCAAGTAACATCATATAAGAGTTCTTGTAGTTCGTTGTAACTTTGATCGATGTTTTAATAATAGTATATTAATTGAATGAAAGGTAAATTGCGGTTTACGATTAATGATTCTGACGTATTAAAAAAGAAACTACTTACTAGATCTCGTTCAAATCTATTTTCGGTGGAAGTTTGCATGGTAATGTGATTATACATTTTTTTTAGGTTTATCACTCTCTTTTTTTAGAAGTTACAGGGGGGGCCACATATTTTACCACCACTAAGACAGACAGATAGACATGACGAATATATAAGGGTTCCGTTTTTTGCCATTTGGCTACGGAACCCTAAAAATTTGAGCTTTAATAAATGTACTCTTAACCCTAGAAGCCCAATCTAGGTAAATTTTACCTACATGGAAACGTATATTTGGTATCTTTTTCGTATGTTTCGTTCGATC
This sequence comes from Phragmatobia fuliginosa, assembly GCA_932526445.1. Taxonomy (NCBI): domain Eukaryota; kingdom Metazoa; phylum Arthropoda; class Insecta; order Lepidoptera; family Erebidae; genus Phragmatobia; species Phragmatobia fuliginosa. The sequence goes on along the minus strand of OW052064.1, from coordinate 2,478,019 downwards.
GCCGTGATTGATCAAACCAACTTAGTGCCCGTCAAGAGCTAATAGGAGGCGGTTATAAGACTTTGGTAAGTATCGTTGTTTTGTAGTTATCGCAATGTTATAGGTCATTTTGACCTATGTTTGGGCTTTGTGTAAGTTTTGCATTCGTTTTACGTATTTATAATGTGCTATTTTATAGGTTTAGACGTAGTTTCTTGGTTTATTTGTAACTATAAACATTAGTTTTAGGTAATAAAACAATATGGCATCCTCTAAGCACCTGACGGTGGTCGAGATAGTATCTTTTTTAGAAATTACAGACAATTTGGAGCCGTTTGATACAGTCTCTGAAGAGGACGATTGCGTGGCTCAAGACGAAGTAAAAAGTGATGTAGAAGACGAGGTGGTAGATAACGTGAAAATTCAAATGAGCAGACAAAACGAGGTGTTGATACTTTAGACCAAATGAGTTCCTCCATATTAACTAATGGGAAGGCAAAAAGAAGACCCATGGCTGTGTTTTACGGGATGCTCGATATGGTTTTCGTAAATGCCTACGTAATTTACTGTCGCAACAAGCTGACTAATAAAGAAAAGCCATGAAATCGCGAAGCCATGAATAAATTGGAGCACTGCCCTGATTTCGTCATGGATGCAAAGGCGGCTGAAAGCTCCTTTTTTCTAGGGTTCCTACTTTGAAATTATTACAAATATTCTTCAAGTTAAGCCACAACCATCGTCAGATGATCTTACTGTTGAAACAGAACCAAAGAAGCGTCACTACTGTGGATATTATTGTTATGAATAGCAACGAAAGACAAACTCACAGTACATCAAATGTAAAAAAACTAATCTGTCGTGTACACAATTTTGACATGAGTCAAAAGTGTTTATAAAGTGAAAATAATATATTAAAACTGTTAATATTATTATGAAAAGTAGACTACTTAGTAGTAAACAGAAGTATTATTTGATTAACGCAAACATAACATAGCATTCTATATACAAAACCGAAAGGATCTCATTATGTACCAATTTTATGTATCGTTACTTTAAAGTTTTTATTTTTATAGTATAATAAATAAATATTACTCTAATGTTCCTTTTTCTGATTTAACCATAAAATAATATAAATGCATTATTCAAAAACAATAGGTATAATGTAATAAACTATGTCTAGAGTATATTTATTTGTGTAGGTCAATTTGACCTATGTTTGGGCTTAATAGCTAGTAAAATATGATTGGGCTTCTAGGGTTAAACTAACGAATACGACTAAATGTATTATTTCTAATACACTTAGACGTCAGACATTTTTTGACTTGATTTTAGAGTGACTCTTACCGTTCAAGAGACAATTAAGATCAACTTTCACACATCTGACAACCATACTAGACTTTTTTAATTTCATTAATAATTGAATACACCTATACAAACACCTATATGTCATAGATTCTTGAAATTAAACTAATGGTGAACGCACACTTATCGGAGCCGAACGCGTCGAACGAATCGAAGTCAAGCAGGCCTCGCACGCACACTTATCCGCACCAGAAGATTCGACCGCGCCGAAGAAATCATTTCAAGAAATAGTACTCGTGCGTTGCTCTGTCATACGCAACTGATAGATTGCGAGCGCATCGATCGAGGCGACCACATAATCCGCGCCGAATTTTATGACGTCATCCGAATTCGTCTAGGATTTCTGGGGTTCTTGCAGATGCGGACGATTCGACACGGGTAAGTGTGCGAGGTTTCATGAGATTTCATATAAAGAATTCTAAAATTCGTTTCGTTCGGCTCGTTCGACTCGTTCGGCTCTGATAAGTGTGCGATTACCTTTACTTGTACTTACTCATTTTCCACTATTTAATAAACTTAAAAATAAATAACGACTGGTTTTGCATTATGGCACAAGATGATAATGCGTATTATTATCATTATTTAATTAAAGTTCCACCAAGTGCCGACAATCGAGAGTTTAAATTATTGAACGTCATAAGTCATTAATTAATCTGTACATATTATGCTGGTATTAATACATTGGTAATCATTTTAATAATATCACACAGTACTTTGACAACTAAACGGATTACTATCATCATCTTTACTAGTCTTTATTATTCTGAAGGTATTAGAGCTACGCTGATTACAGCCCAAATGAGCCGGTTGGACCGGGGCAGTATACAGATGAATAATCTAAAAATTACAGCATACATCACGATGATGCTGTAGTGGTTGTGTAAGACCGGAGGTCCAAGGAAGCAGTAGGATCTCACCAAGCCGCTTTAGTGTAGTTCACCATGCTGCATTGTTTGCACTCACAATGAGGATGGTGACCCCTACTCCTGGATTCTACTCATGCTCTCCATCAGGCAGAGTCGAGTCATAGTGGTAGAACAAAATTAAAGGGTCGGCTTCTAGTTCAACCAGTTTCAACTGAACAACTGTTTCTAAAAGGCGGAGCGACTGGCATTGGAACTCTGTATTCCTGAGGGTGAACTGTATTCGAAGGTTGAACTAGTTGTCTGTATATTTTGCGGTCTGTACTCAAGCCATTAGTCGCGCCTCAAGTCAAGCCATGAGTCTCGATCGTGAACCCTGCGGTCGCCTCTATCGTTCAGACAACCTCCACTCGGACCCAATCCACGCTCATATCAGCGCCTCATGCCACCCTGAGTGTGGGACGGGAATATCTATTTGAATAATTACTTGTAAAAGAAACCCAACAACAACCCGACCTCTATCCCGAATCCCTCAAAAAATGTCATCTATCCCGGAATTAGGGAGTCCGCATAAAAATAATGATAATTGTTATCTTCATAGAACAACATTCAATTGATAAATATACTCTACAAAGTAGATGTGTGTTCAGAAAGAGCTAAGCTATAAAAATCACAAGCGTCTTTTACTTTAACGATTGATCGCTAAGGGCTTATGTGAAGGGCCGACCCGAAAATCTTTATTTATTTGTTTGATCGTAAATATATCGTAAATGAACCGTTGATACGGTACAGATTTTTTCACACAAAAGGTTCAGGATCAATAAAGTTCGACAATGAATACCAATTGTACCTCAAGTTCGACAAAGTTGCACTAGTTAACCAGAGCAGTCATAATAAAATAAAATGTATTTAAATAATATTTTGTAGCTGAAGAGTTAGGTTGTTTGTTTATTTGAACGCGTTAATCTCAAGAACTACTAGTTCGATTTTAAAAATTATTTCACTGTTCGATTTATCAAGGAAGGTTATAGATAGAATAAAAATAATAATTTAAAATTAATGTATAAAGGGTGGACACACACCACACCACAGGCTAGGTGGAGTGATGATTTGCGCAAGATGGCTGGCAGGAGCTGGATGCGAGAAGCCCAAAATCGATCAAAGTGGTGTGCAATGGGAGAGGCCTATGTCCAGCAGTGGACTGAGATAGGCTGATGATGATGATGACGTATAAAGGGTGGCCTAATTGCTATAAGCAATAATAGACGAGTATCAATGAAAAATGTTTTGAAAACGGGTTAAAATTATTTCTTTTTAGAACTTCTATTGCGTGCGATGCGTAGGTAAATGGTTAAAGATCCCGACCCGGGATTTGAACCCGAGACCTTGATTAGCAGATAGATGATTGGCAGTCGCTAGAACCACTAGACCAACGAGGCAGTCAAGACTCAATTCATTATAAAGCAAAAAATGATTGCAAAGCAACTTGGAAAGTAGAAAGGAAATTAAGCGGTTCAAATAAAATTACTTAGCCATCTACACAACTTTTCTAATTATCCACGAATCCTGCTTTCTTATACTTATGAGATAAATATAATTCAAATAAGAAAAAAATAACCTACGCTTAAAAACAGAAATATTATTCTGACATCTGACGCAACATTATCAGTCTAGTCCCAAACTAATCTGCTTGTGTTATGGGTACTAGACAATTGATATAAAATCATGCATAATTTTTTTTGTAAATACATACATACATACTATACATAGAAAACACCTAAACTCCGAAATAAATATTTGCAATCATACAAACATTTTGTCCGACTCAGGAATCGAACCCGAGACCTCTTGATCCGCAGCTTACATTATTATAAACACAACATTTTGTGATGTGAGTATGTATTTATGTTATGTACGTTTGTTGGTCTTTCACGTAAAAACTACCGAACGGATTTGCATGAAACTTTACAATAATATAGCTTATATATCAGAATAACACATTTTGACAGCTAAATCGAGATACACACGGGCGGAGCCGCGGACGAAAGCTAGTTAATTCCATAATTTTCCTGTAAATGTCTCTTCTCGATATCTAAATTAATCATTTACACATGTATTTTATAAGCAAGCGAAAGAAAACCCAAAATTTGTCCATCCGATATTTGTTGGTATTTATACCTACTTACCCTTTGCAAGGTGTAAGTATCAATAGGTCTTAAATAAATAATCAGAAACAAGGGCGGAAGGGCCTAAGTACGGGACATTAACAAGGGTCCAGTCCAATTTTCGTCCTGTCCGCGTTGATATATTGAGGGCCAATGTGAAGCCGTTACCCACCGCGCGGACCGACGACACAAATCATTTACTTTTTTTTTGTTCAGATTCCGAACACAATAATTGCATTTCAATAACAAAGTCAAACTATATTATTTTATTTTATACTAGCTGAGTTATGTAGTGTTACCCGTTGTTGTAAATCGCAAGTAACACCGCGAAGTGAAGCTAGTGTAAGAAAAAGCCTAAGCTTTCTACCAATGAAAGTTACATCAAAATCCGTTCAGTTGTCTGGAGATTACCCGGAACAAACAGGCAGACAAACTAACAAATATTTAAAAAATAGCTTTTTTGGTAAAAGTACCAGACACAAAGAACACCCAGACTTAGGACAATAATTTATGAATCACACAAAGTGTTGTCCCACGTGGGATTTGAACCCACGAAACTTGGTGTAGTAAAAAGTGCCTGGTTACCACTTAAATCACTAGGCCAACCGTGCAGTCAAAACAGCCGGTTTTAAACAGTGATGAAAACCGGCATGACTCATACAAAGAGATAAGTAATAGGGTCCAATAAGTTCTTATTTTTTATAGTTTTAATAGGGGTCTAACAAGCCACTTTTGAGTTTGTTGGCCGTATTCTTGAACATTTTTAAAAAAACCTAGTTTTGGTAGTGATATCACTAAAAGTATTATTATTGTTTCTCTTAAACTAAGGGAAAACATTTTTTTACTACTTTTTCAATCAAAGCAGCCAATAGTTGAACTTGTTGCCGATAAGCTACAAAAAAATCGGTTGTCTGTAAAGTCGGTTTACTGACGATAGTTGAACGTGACAATGTCATAATATTGTGCCTCTTTGTCGCTCGTTCCGCGCTCTTGCTTGCACTTCAAGCCTTAAATGGAACGCCTCAGAGCGAGGTAACGCCGCATGAGTCATGTTTTTTCGAGCGTGCAGCCGGCTCCATCGAATACGTAATTCGATGGAGCCGGCGGCACGCTGGAAAAAACACGTCAGAAAGAACATTAACCTTTAAAATACTACAAAACATAATATTTCACAATCCATTGATTTGATTCATCAACAACCCATAACGTCGCACTGCTGGGTTCGGGTCTAGTCTCAGGAGAGTGTCGACTGATTTGATTACAAAATATAAAATTCGTGAGAATGACTTCTTAAAAATTTAAACTTTATTCGACATTGGTATAAGACAAGCGGCAAAAAGCAGAAGAAAAAAGACCATTAGAAATAATCGATGAGTTTTAAGAGGGGAACACTTAATAAAAACAAATATATTATCGAGTCTTTTTTAACAGGACCACAGACAACACCATCGATCTGGCCGAATACTAGTCACAAAAACCCAATCGTATGCCATTTTACAATCAACACTATTAACACTGTGTCGGCGTGATTTAGGTACATTTATCGGGAATGTTGCAAATGGACGCATGCGGTCGCAAAGAAAAACGGGCATAACCTACGTAAGTCTAAGGGTTCCTTAGATAACATTCTGAAACATGTCCCTACGAATAATCTAATCGTATTCGTATCATAATATACGGAAACAACAGAATTCCTTCCAATCAATTGATGGTATTTAACAATAAAATATCTATTACAGAATACGGCCCCTGTAAGTCAACAACTTACGAACGTTGCCGTTGCTTTAAAAATTCAGTGTGTACCCGACCGCCACGCTTGCATTTTTGGAGAGTACTAAAGTCTGCTTCGTTTATATTAAAGACCTCTATCTATTCGTTTTATCCACCCCGAAATATGCTTTCACTCTCGACGGCTCTTCATCCCGTAAAAGGCTTAGTTCTTGCTACATTTCTTGCTCGTAAGAAAATTCATCTACCACCGTTTAAAGATGCCTGTTTTAGAAAAATAAGAACACCTTACAGTCTACGACTATTTAGGGTATAATTTTTTTCAGTTTCTTAAAGGTTTTTATATTATATTATTCTAAATGTCAGGGAGGAAGAAAGGATGATATGTAAAAAAAGCGGCCAAGTGCGAGTCGAACTCGCCCATGAAGGGTTCCGTATCAGCAAGTAACATCATATAAAAGTTCTTGTAGTTCGTTGTAACTTTGATCTATGTTTTTATAATAGTGTATTGATTGAAAAGGTAAATTGCGGTTTACGATTTATGACGTACTAGCTTTCCGCCCGCGGCTTCGCCCGCGTGGAATTCGTCTTACATGATTTTATGTTTGATAATAAGGAACTTCGACACAAATTTTCGTCCCCTATTTCAAACCCTTCTACCTTTATTTTGGCGATAAAAAGTATCCTATGTCCTTTCCCAAGTTCAGTTCTATCTTATTATCAAATTACATTAAAATCGGTTCAGTGGTTTATGTGAAAGCATAACAGACAGACAGACAGACAGAGTTACTTTCGCATTTATGATATTAGTAGGGATTACACCATCGGAAAGTAGAGATTTCATCAAACAGAAAACACCCCAATTTTTTGAAAAAAGTCGAAATAGGGTGAAAAAATTAAATATTTCAAATCAAATAAATTACAGTGTATTCGGGACATAAAAAGGTAAGTTTTCACTAAACTTCATTTAAAAATTATTTTATTTGTAAAAGATAAAAATAGAAAACCAAAAACTTTTTTTAATTTTTCACTTATAATTTGAGGTTAAGTGAAAAAAAGTGTAAATAAAAAATCAGCCAAGTGCGTGTCAGGCCACGCACAAGGAAAGGGTTCCTCAGTCACCCATAATGGTACGTGGATTGAAAATCGTATCCAATAGATAATAATTATTATGTTTACGTATTAATGCGTTAATTTTGTATGACATTTTCCAAGTAAGCACATTGTAGAAGTTAAGCCTCTGTAACTCCTGAACTAACAAAGTCATCTAATTCGTTATAGTTTTCATTTAAAGTTCATTATATGGACCACTATCACGAATTTTCCCAGATTTTTTGAGCCGGAGCCGTTTAGCTTTTAGAGGGGGAGGATGCCCGGTTTTGCAAAAGAGTGGCCTTTAAAGTGGAATTTCTAGCAAACGGATTTCTAAATCAAGAAATCGTCTTAAGAACCCTGTAATGTTTTTAAAAGACCTATATAAGGATACCCCACATGATGGGGTAGCCGCGAGAAAAAAAAAACATCCACATTTTACGTGTCGGGGAGGTACCCTAAATAAAAATATTTTTCATAATTTTATTGTAGCATTTTGTCGACGTAATTACAATACATATTCATGCAAAGTTGCATCTTTCTAGCATATATTGTTCGGATGGTAAGTCGAGGACGGACGGACGGACAGACGGATATGACGAATCTATAAGGGTTCGAAGTCATAAACTTCGGAACCGTAAAAAGTTGTAGATCTTTTAATTACCTACAACTTTGCCATTTAACTTTTTTCCATAGGACTTGTAGTTTTGCTGGAAATTGATATAAACCGTTTTTTACCCTTTCATCTTCCTAGCCTTATTCCCAATTTACCCTTTGTTTTATATATTTAGCCATTCAAAGTGACTCTACCCTGCCTGATGGAAAGCATGAGCAAAATCCAAGAGTCGGGGCTACCACACTTGCTGCGAATTCAGACAATAATGTATGGCGGCCCACACTATGGCGGCTTAGTGAGATGCTTTTTCACGGCCCGCTTAAAGGACCCGAAAACCTTCCCCCCCCCCTACCCGACCCCCGTCAGATCGCAGATCGCCCGTAAATTATTTTTCCTTACATTTTTATAACATTCTCCTCCTTTTCCAATGGGTTTCATCGTACTATAATTTTGTTTTCAAAAATTTTTCTACCCTGCTCTACTGGTCTTTATGTCATTTACTAACTATCATTATGGTTGCCATGCAAGTGTGTTATGCCTAGCAACGTGTGAAGTTTTGACAGGAGATAAACAGTGATACATTTTGACATCTACGATTTATGTATTTTTATAATCACCTAGGTAAAAAGGTAAAAACCTTTGTATCTCGATTATTGCAGTAAAAAGTAGTCTATGTCCTTTCCCAAGTTCAGTTCTATCTTCATACCAAATTTCATCAAAATCGTTTCCATGGTTTAGGCGTGAAAGCGTAACAGACAGACAGACAGAGTTACTTTCGCATTTATAATATTAGTATGGATTAAAAAAAAACTACTTACTAGATCTCGTTCAAACCAATTTTCGTTGGAAGCATGGTAATGTACAGCATATATATTTTTTAGTTTTATCATTCTCTTATTTTAGAAGTTACAGGGGGGAGGGGGAACAGATTTTACCACTTTGGAAGCATCTCTCGTGCAAACTATTCAGTTTAGAAAAAAATGATATTAGAAACCTCAATATCATTTTTGAAGACCTATCCATAGATACCACGTATGTTTTTGATGAAAAAAAAAAATTTGAGATTCAGTTCCAAGTATGGGGACCCCCAAAATTTATTGTTTTTTTTTTTTCATTTTTGTGTAAAAATATTAATGCGGTTCACAAATCTACTGACCAAGTTTCAACAGTGTAGCTCTTATAGTTTCGAAAAAAAGTGGCTGTGACATACCTACGGACGGACATACCGACAGACAGAGAGACTTGACGAATCTATAAGGGTTCCGTTTTTTGCCATTGGCAACGGAACCCTAAAAATGGCGCTTTCACATGGCGCATTAAAAATGGCGCCTATGTCACTACCACAGTTTGACAAATTTAACACGTCAGATGTCAAAATCTGTTCAGCCGTTTGGGCTCTAGGGCGTATCAAATAGATAATAATAAATATCTTGCACATCTTACACACAACGCTAACTAGTCCTAAAATATAGGTACTAGACAACTGATATAAGTACACAAACCTACTTTTTTTTTGCAAATGCATACATATAATATAAATATAGAAAACACCCAACCTCAAAAACAAATATTTGCGAATCACACAAACATTTTGTCCGACCCGGGAATCGCGCCCAAGACCTCAAACACAGTAGTCGCATAAGCTCCCACTAGGCCACCGAGGCAGTCAACAGACATACATACAGACACTCGAAAAATTACTCTCCTTCTGATGCAATCGGGTAAAAATATGATAAACATATGAAAATAACTAAGATAATTCACGTAGTGGACACGGCGCTTCATACACTGGCAGAGTGTCCGGCGTGGGAGGAGCCGAGGCGAGATCTCGTGGCGGCCATCGGAGTGGGAATTCTCTCGCTCGCTAACATGATTGCGGCCATGATACGGAGCGAGAGTGCGTGGAACTCCGCTGTCTCTTACTGTGAGCAAGTTATGCTTGCAAAGGAGATAGCGGAGCGGGACCGGGAGAGGTTCAGAACCCTCCCGGTCCGCCAGGCCCGGCAACGGGCTAGGTACCGCAGGCGACTCAGGCGCCGGAGATCGCAAAACGATCTCCGTCCTCCATAAGCGCAGGCCTGGGGGTGACAGGTGAGGCCACCTGCCACCCTAGCAGAAGCAGGCCGGGGTGGCAAGTTGATTTGATTCGTTCTCGCACAGTAGGAGGCCATCTGAAAACAAAGATGGCCCGAGGTTCGTTGGGGTCCCAGGGTTTTTCCTTTCGAGGGTGCACCTGGTTTCCCGACTTCTAGTGCCCGAGAAGGCGTGCGGTTTTGGTCGGTTCGAGTCCGACATAGCCACAATTATGTTTATGTGGCATCCGGGGGGATTTCCGCTCGAAAAAAAAAAAACAAAAAAAAAAAGGATAATTCACATAGTAAACGATATAAATCTCATAAATATTGCCAGCGTGCAGCGGTACAGAAACTGCCATACTTCTTTTGGTTTTTTTTTGTTTTGAAATTGATAGACTTATAAATTTACCATTCTATGTTGTCTTTTAATTACTTTATACCTTATATTCCTTTTGTAAATGTGAGTATATAATGTATCTAAGCTTGTTTTATAAGGCGATCGTTCTGTCAATGAACTACGTACCACAAAGGGACTAGGTCAGTACTATGGTTCCTTTAGTTCATTTAGTGCCATAGTTCCTTTAGTTCATTTAGTGCCATAGTTCCTTTAGTACTTTTAGTACTAAAGGTAGTTCCTTTAGCACATTTAGTTCAGTTGTTGATTTGGAGCAAGGAATAGTTCAGACATGCCTTCTAGTACGTAGTACTCGTACATTTAGCACCGTATACTGTAGTTGATTGAGAACATAGATTTTTATTTGAATTATAAGGAGTTTGCTGTAAATTTTTATAGTGAATTATAGTTTCATTTTCCTTCATACTTAAAAGGCTTAAGACTGTCATTCTAATATCAATTTATAAACAAACTAGCTGATACGGCGAACTTCGTACCGCCCGAATTTGAAATCCCATAGCTTGTTCGCAGCGCCACCTACCGGGTACTATAATTTGAGATTTAAACTATCCTATCTCTCAAGTTAGATCGAACTGCACATGGTGTGCGAATTTTATTATAATCGGTTAAGTGGTTTAGAAGTCCATTGAGGACAAACATTGTGACACGAGATTTATATATAATAAGATAATATCTGTATTGAAAAAAAATTTAAGTGGATAGATTAGAATGGCTCTTTTTAAAATCAAATGAAATAGAGAACTAGACTTTTAAGAGTTTTTAAAATGATCAACGGCAAAACACTTTCCATATCTTCAAAATGTTGTAAATAATAGCTAAATAAAAGTAAAAGCTAACGCAATGAAATTAAAGACTAGAGTGATTCTGTCATTCCGTAAAAAGCTGTAAATAAATTGTTATCTACGCTGCTTTTTCCTATACTAAATTCACATCTCGCTTTGCTCGATTGCATCGAGTGACGCAGCGACGAACGAATCGAGCCGACAACAGCCGAAGAGCCGCTTCGATTCGTTCACAACTTTAGTACTCTAGCACACTAGTTCACTGAATTCATGAAGCGACAGTGTACTAAATGAACGATGTACTATAAGCTTTTAGGAATAGTTCGTTCTAGTACCTTGAAAGGAACTAGTTCCTTATAGTACTTAGTACACAAGTCTAATCACCATCATCCACTAGCAGAACGACGGTTTTCGAAGGCAGCTGTTTTGTGATTTTATTGAAATGTGAAAAATTAAGTAATTGCTAATGTGTGTGAAATTTTTTTTTAGTTTAATAGATGATTTAATAAAAATAGTTTTTACTTATCTACCTCTTAGAAACTTTTATTAGAATTATTTGAATTATCGATAAAAACGCGTTGAAACTGTAGTTATTATCGATATTCAAGCTTTCAATAGAAGTAGCATTTATATAAACATTATTGATAGTAATATTGTCTGTTCAATTTTTATACAAAGTTTATCTTATTAGGGCGGTTTTCAAAATTTTGCTCAGGACTATTTTGCCGTGTCCTACGAGTTTGACCATTGATTAAAAGGCAAAAATGTAGGAAGTGAGTATCAAATTATTTTACGTTAGGGTAAAATGTTCAACTAACTGTAAAAAAAAAGATAAACTTAAGACTTAAACGGAAAACATATTTTAATATTTATTAAAATACCAAATATTATCCTACTTTTTTATGTGTCCTTCATCATATCCTGGATTTTGATTACGTATTTTGGAGAATATATAAGCTATATTTGGATATCTTTAGTATTACTCGAATGAAATAACTCATTTTATTTGTTTTTAAATAAAATATTACAAGGTTGTAGTATATTTTTCTAATATAAATACTGACATTATCGGATTTAAAAAACTGGCCACAGCGGACAGTCCTGTACGTAACGGTATGATTTTATAAAGAATAACAATAATATTGTCTTTGGCTCTAACTATTTTTAAGCAATGCCATATTGACGATGTTTTTATCATTCCTTCGTTCTTTTCCTTTGAATTAAAACTGAAGAAATTCAATCGTCAACACTTGCGGTCCGTGACGTGCGTGACGGGTCTGTTTTGTTTGTCCGGTACGAACATTGATTTTGAAAGGTAAGACCCACAAATTTTATATACTACTCGTGTTAAATTATAAGTAAATATGTTGTAGATAATGAATGTGTACTAGTAAACTACTATAATCAACTTTTTTTATACCTAAAAAACATCTAATGACAAGTCCGCGTTATACGTAACGTCCAGGACGTGACGTGATGTATTAGGTGGACTAAAAACGTTACGTACTGGACTCGTAAAGATGCGTTCATACTGTCTTGTGCAATTTAATATCAATTAAAAATATAATCCACCCAGAGAGGTAAACTCATTACCTTTATAGGATCTAGTCACTTCATGGTGAGCAGGTTTCCTTATTATGTTATAAATATCCTATTTAGAGTAGCGATAAAGAGGGTGAACCCTAACATTCCTCACATCCTCGGCACTTCCTTACAAATTAATTTATTTCTACTCAGGTAAATTATGCCGTTGACTGGTGCCGAGAGAGACAAAAACAACGGCGATATGGACAAAAACAAAGAAAATGAAGAAAAATACAACAAATATAAAAAGAAAGAAGTCGAAATACTGAAGAACATAAACTCAAGGTAAGTGAACTAAATAAGGAAGAAAAGGAAAAAAGACGGAAAATTTGGAGATAACAAAAAAGGAATAAAAGGGAAAATAAAAAAGTAAATAATACTAAGCCAGCTGTTCCAGTGACAGTGCCAGAGATGTAAGATAATACAAAATTGAAGAAAAAACAGAGATTGAATTACCGAAATTATAAAAGATATCAAAGGACATTAAAAACTTGTGAAAGTTTAAAGAAAGTTATTAGTAGTTTAAGTAAAAATAGATTTCGCCTAGAGACTAAACACAAAAAGATGATTGAGCTATTGGAAAATGAAAAAGTTACTCTAAAAGAAGACCAAACAATCACGCAGAATTACCTACTTATTGGTTCCCTATTTTATTTTTGTTACTACTTATTTGACAGTTTTTTGTATCTGTTGGATTTTTTTGTAAGTTAAGAAGTATTGTTACCTACATAATGTGAAAATGAAACTGAGATAGACTTGAATCCCCTAAGTTTTTTGTAAAATATATTTTTAAAATGCTCAAATCAAAACAGTCTGTGATATTGACTAATTTTATAGAAATAAGTACAGTAAGTGATGTGACTTAAATAATATGTCACATCACGACGTTTTTGAAATGTTGAATAATATTGTGAAATGACTAGAAATTGTGCTCGTTGTAAACATAGCTTTAGAGTTCCTAAACGTAACGACTGTTGTCCACATACGTAACTGTCCTGTTTTGGCTGTTATAGTTTTTATTTTTTTATGAAAAAACCTTTGCGAGTTATGTTTTTGTTAATATATATTAAATGTCTTTTTGTTATTTTTTGTATTTAAAAAAACTTACCTATAATGTTAGTCTTTCAGAATAGTTATTTATTCACAAAGTTTGATAGTCCAGAGTGCCATTTAGTTACGTACAAGACATATTTTATATTTTAAACAGCACTAAGAGGCAAGATATCACAAAGTGGTATTAAATTTTAAAAGATTTTTATGTTGTTGATTAATTATAAATAAAGCTGATTAACTTTGATATGATTGAGTTATTATTTACTTTGAATGAAAATGTAACGTACAAGACCCCTGTATTGGCAACCCTCACTATAATAGTACATTAAATAGAAATTATACTCATTTAACATTGTTTGATTAAGGTTTTTCTTAAACCTTAGTTCATTGTAAATGTCTACATTTCATCGTTTATTTAAAATTTTGTTATGAAAATAAATGGACATCCTGTACGTAACGGAGTAAAATTTTGAAAAACGCCCATTACGTCTTAGTAGGTATTTTACTGTATTTTACTGTGGGAGATCATTATTTCACGATTTACTCACAGTAAAGGTAATCGCACACTTATCAGAGGCGAACGCGTCGAACGAGCAGAACGAAACGAATTTTAGAATTCTTTTTAAATGAAATCTCATGAAACCTCGCACACTTACCCGCGTCGAATCGTCCGCATCTGGAACAACCCCAGAAATCCTAGACGAATTCGGATGACGTCATAAAATTCGGTGCGGATGATGCGGTCGCCTCGATCGATGCGCCCGCATTCTATTAGTTGCGTATGACAGAGCAACGAACGAGTACTATTTCTTGAAATTTTTTCTTAGACGCGGTCGATGCTTTCGGCGCGGTCGATTCTTCCGCTGCGGATAAGTGTGCGAGGCCTCCTTGACTTCGGTTCGTTCGGCGCGGATAAGTGTGCGATCACCATAAACATTTTTATCTTTCACATAGTACAAAAAACTACAAAAAACATTTACGAAAAAAAACATCAAAAAAATACAGTAGTCTAGCCTTGCCTCACCTTTACTTAAATTTACCTTCAAATTTATTAAGTCTAAACTAAAAACTTAGTACACCGATCGAGCCATATAAAACATTTATTGTAATAGAGATGTAGACTTTTCTAAATCGAATTGAAAAACCTACTATTTATTTATTTTTAGCCCTTACCTTTCTGTATAAAACCTATTTGTACTTGTCTGTGGTTAGTGTCTATGGTGCAAAACACAGATGTTTACTACTTTTGTTTTTGGCATGAGAGTTGTATTATCATTTTTTGAAGTTTATTGAGATATTTGCTGTAATATATTAATAATGTTTAGTTCATATTATTAATATTGTAATAGTTATATAATTCACTTACAAGAGTAAAGTTAATCTATAGAGCTATCTGGATCGGATTATCATAAGCTTCTAAGACACCATGGGTGACGGTGAAACTTGCCCAGTACTAATTTCCCGTAAAAAGTTAAAATCTGAATTTAGTGATCTACAAAAAATTCAAATAAGCTGTGATACAGTAAGTATTTATTCAACTCATCATTATTCCATCTTATTTTTCATGCTACGACTGTCATGAAGTTAAAATTGTTTTTGTAAATTTCATAAATAATTTATTTGGAGTATTGCGACTCAATTGTTGAATGACATTTGAAAATTCCTTTTTTAGTTTTCCCTGGGTCGTGGACTGAATAACGCGTTAGTGATACCCTTTATAGCCATATCTAGAAATCACTGTTCATTTAAAAAAGATGCCTACAATAATTGGATAGTAGAAGACAACAGCAGTTTTGGTATAAAAATTAATGGCGATATATTGGGCAAGGGTTCTTCAAGAACTCTAAATAATGGAGACATTTTAACACTAGAACAAACTGAAGAATTTGTATATGAATTTAGAAATCATGTGGATACATATGAAGTACCAAGAAAACGAATAAAATTGGAAGAAGATACTGCAAATGATAACAACATGATTAGCAATATGAAAATAAAGTTTGAAGAGTCTCAAAGTCATGAAAGAGAGCACATTGAACATAAATTAACAAAAATGAAGCAAATGCAAACAACATCGATGATACGCAAGACAGAGCTACAGAAAGAAATGAACAGCAGGATAGAACAACTTGAAAAAGATTTCACTTTACAAATTGAAAATCTAAAAGGAGAAAAGAATGAAATAGAAAGACAGAAGGCAATGCTGCTAGAAGAAAAAGATGCACAACTCGCTACTATTAAGAGCGAAAATGAGGAAAAGATTATGGAATTAATGGTATATATGTTATTTGTTACATGACAGGCTTGGTTTAGTGGTTTGTGTTCCTGCTAAGCCAAAAGTTGTGTTTCGATTCTCACCCACAACAAATCTTTGTGTGATGAAGACAATCATTATACAAAGATCAACAATTCTATGTTATGTAGGTCAGTTTCCGCACTTAGTCCTTTAGTTGGACCATTGTATGTGAGGGGGGCCATCACTCCAGCCAGCCCACCTCCCTCCAGAAGTGGATAAGGTCACCAATTCTGTCCAGACATTCTGAAACAGGTTTGGGAGATCCAAGGGTGACTTTCCCTGTTTCGGTGACACCTGTTCACTCAATCAATGAGTACATGCTACACTGTTTCCTCTGACCCTAAGCATGCTCTGCTTAAGGGAATGTCAGTTATGCCTATAGTGTGAAAGTTAAGATCAACAGTTATTCTATATGTATAATATATATTAGGGTTAGTAAAATTATTAAAATAATCAGAGTAAAAATCATAAATAAAATTAATTAATACATAATAAAATGATTAAAAAAAAATTAAAATACAAGTTCTTAAAATAATTGACAATCCAGACGCATGCAATCGATGAATGTGAGTTCCTCAAAACTTAAGAAAGAGTCATCAATAGGGAATGTTAAATATGTTTAACTGTCGCTAGATGTATAGTAAGTATAGGCAAGTAGCAATGTCACATGAAGAAGTTCTTGCGTGAAAAATTAGTTTCCCCGATTTATCATACTCACTTATAAATATTATAAAAGGGCAAAATGATGGGATCAGGCAAATACTCTTTCGTTTAAAAAAATAGTATTTTCGCTTACCCAGGTTTGACTGTTTTTTGTTTTTATCCAAATTAAACCAAATGTTGTTCTCTTTGCTCCCTTGTATTTTTCAAATTTTATTTAGCAAGTGTTTGTTCATTTGATTTGTTCTTAGATGAGAGACTCTGGACAATAACTACTTTATATTTAGGTTAGGTTAGTTTAATACTAATGCAATGCATGATTATTATCATATTTTTTTTTAAATTTAGGTCTACTTATTAGACCTCACAGCTCTTCCCCGATCATAAACCAGGACCTTAAATATCTATTTACAATTACTATCTTATATAATTTTTTATTTACATTTTTCGGGCAAATTCCTGATGTTATATTGTTCTTAATATTATATTTACATCTCTTGTTATTTTCATAAGTGTCAATTTCTTATACTATTTGCTTGTAGAGATTATTATCATATTGATTATTATTAGATAATTAACAATTTCATTTCAGGAACAAGTTCGGAAACAGAATGAAGCAGAAACTGAACTATTGAAGGAAAACAATACATTGAAAGAAAAACTAGAGAAGGAGAGAGAAGAGTTTTTGGCAGAACTAAATCGAGAGTCTTCATCAAAGAAGGATATGTTGGAGAAACTAGAGGCCAAAATAAAAGAACAAGAAGAAATCAGAGCAAAGGAGAGAGAAGAAGCTTTGGAGTTACTTCATAGAGAAGTTGAGAAACTTAAAACCATGAAAGATCAGGTTTGTCTATTTTTAAACCAATATCGATTTAACATTGTTTTGTAAGCTTATTGAACACTTTATGGTGTTTTATGACTGTTGTACTTGATATGGGCATTATTTGTGTTGAATAACCTTAAAATTGTGTGTAAATAGTTTAGTGTGTACTAACGTGTGAAACGGTCTGTTTACTTTTGTATAATAATCACACCATTTAATGACAAACTTCCTACATGAACTCTTTTTACGATACTGACGAGAAGTGGCGTAGTTTGTTGCATGGGTGTGCGTGAGCGCGTGTTTAGCTAAAGGAGCTGAGTTTTGTGGGTTCAGTAAAAACAAATTCCATGCGTTATCTACCTTTATTATTTGAATTGAGATCTGTAATGGAATTGCAGGGAAATCAAAAGAAACCGTCATACTTACAGCACAGATATTTGTTTAGTAATAAGGATGAAATTGTTATTTACTTTTTTTTGGAAAACTCTTTCAGTAACCATTGATCTTTTTAAAGATATTTGTGTGATGTTAGTGTTAAGTTACAGGAATAATATGTGAACAAGAAAGTTAAAGATGTGATTATAAAACAGGTACATTTAGGTAGTAAAGCCACGCTGGTTTCAGCACTAATGGCAGTACTATCCCCACATTGTCGCATTTAGTTAGTGAATGTGAGACTGTGAGATGTGAGACATCCCAATAAGTCGCCATGCAGCATATGATTCTTCTCATGCTTTCCAACGTGCAGAGTAAGTCACTTTAGTAGGCAAAATATTAAAAAAAAGCTTTGTTACGAAAATCAAAGAAAATGCCCATATCTTCTTCCTAGTCTTATTCCCAATATTATTTGGGGTCGGCTACTAGTTCAACCGGTTTTACCTGTGTATATCAGGGATCTTCGCAACCCTAAGGGAGAACTGAAATTCGAAGGTTGAACTAATTGTCAGTAAATTTGAAAGCACATTGCCATATATGTTCATGACAACCGGGACCGACGGCTTTACGTGCTCTCTCACAGGCGTGAACCACCCGCCAAACTTCCAAACTCCTGGCTGCTATTAGGAATTTCCTAAGAAAAGCCCAAAAACACATTTTGGCCCCACCCAGGAATCGAACCCAAGACCTCTTGATTAGCAGTCGCATACGCAATCCACTAGACCAACGAGGCAGTAAAAAAATGACCTTAATTTTATCCACTTGATTGAAGTGGGTTCATTAAGGACCCGTGTTTGAAAACAGAAGACGTTTCTGAGGGTAGTTGGTTTTATCATCGTGTGCTTCGTCTTTTAGAAATCGGTTCTCGAAACTCAATGCACAATAAGTTAGGTATACTGAAGATCCGTGTTGGCTTTATATCACCTCAAACAATACGATACAATTTTAATGGATCATCGCAGATTATGTTTATTTAAACACACATTAATTATGGTAGCAATAAATACATTCTAGGCTCTTAGAAGTCGGATCAGTTGAAAAATACTAATTGAAATATTCATAAACTAAGCTGAACTTGTACTATGGGTACTAGACTACAGATAATACAAACTTAATATGAAACCATCCAAACTCCAAAACATTATATTCTCGAATCATACAAATATTTGGTCCGACATGGGCATCGATTCACATCAGTCACATACGCTTCCACTGCGCCACCCAGGCTGATTCAATCAAGACAATCAGTATATTTAAATCGTCAGAATATTGTTTTGTTTTTTTTTCAGATGTTCCGAAATTGTAAATTTATAAGACTTTGTGGATGATATTTAATTATCAGATATACTACAATGTTAGAAAAGTATAACGTTTTTTTTTTCTTTTAGCAAATAAAAGAACTAAAGGAGCAAAGGCAGCGGAGAGAGGCAGAACTAGAGAAGGAATTGGCCTCCGTAAAAGATAACTTGGAGGAAAAAGTTTTGCAAACGGAACAAGAGAAGTTGAAAGCCGAACAACAACTTAAGGAACAATTAGAGAAAATGAAGAAATTGAGTGATGAAGAGAAAACGAAAATAGATGAACTGGTATTATTTTTTCTACTGAATATTGTGTTATTTACAACAATTCTCTATTACACAAAAAACATTTTTTCTTGCCATCTGTTTGTTCCGGCTTATCCGGCTTTTTTGGGTGCTAGAGATGAAGTAGGTATGTTCTTCACCCCTAACAGATTATATGTACAAATATTATATGATTATTTTTTAGGTTTTCTAGTTTTAGCGTTTCGTGGCAACGATATATTTCAGCCAGGTCCCTATAATCAATTATCTCCAAGTATATTGGGTTTTAAAAATAAATAACTTTGACAAATTTAAATTTTAAACATGTTTCCTATCACTTTTCAAATAATATTTAATTTTAGCATGGATTCAGGAGGATCAGTTGACCAATACCACAGTCGTACTTTACTGTTTTTTATAGTCCCTTTGCTCATTAGAAATATTTTATTTACAGGTGCAGGAGAGAGAGGAAATAAAAGAGAGATTGCTAAAAGCACAATCATCTGCAGCAAGTTCCTTTCAAGAACTAATGGTAATAAAAAATTTCAAACAATTATAATAGTAATAATATTTATTTTCACACCATAGTCAATTTTGTTTTTTGATCATACAATGCATTAGAAGTACATAGTTTGGCAGTTTATGTATGTAAGTATACAAGTTACAGGTACTGCTCCCAAAACAGGCATAGCCTGTATTTTGGGAGGCAGTATTTAATCGCATTTTTGCTCATTTTAATTCGGTGTCGCTGCTTGCAATTGTAAACTAATATTTCATTTAAACATTGCTACATACTGACTTAGTGTCTGATGAAATACTTACTGTGTGTACGTGTGTGTGTGTGTGTGTGTGTCTGTGTGTGTGTGTGTGTGTGTGTGTGTGTGTGTGTGTATGTGTGTGTGTATGCGTGTGTGTGTGTGTTTATGTAATAAATTTGACCTAGATCTTACGTATCTTCATAGATAAGTTCTTAGAGCCAATTATACTGACCCTACTTTTAATTTCAAAAAATCCTTTTATATGTATGATTATAGATTAACTATCTTGAATGTCACCAACCTTGCTCATCCTATAAGTATCGTTAAGACTAAGGGACAAACTTCGCAAGATAACATTACCGCAAGAAGATTTTGAAACACCCTTTTTTTTTTTAACGTGTGGAAATCCCCACGGACCGTCACCCAACCGGGGCTCTCGGCGGGCGGTGTGTCGGACTCGAACCGACTAAAACCACACGGTGTGACCTCCCTGCGCCTGTATTTGGAAGGGATCCAGGTAACTGTTTTCCTTCTGGACCCCTCCCGGCGCCTGCCCTCACTGTTGCAGGCGCCGTCTCTAGGTCCTCTCCAAATTGGGCGACGTCCGGTCACACGCGGACGCCACCCCCTCGCGGCTGGCCACTACAGCGGATGGACGGGGAAACCCGTCCCGTCCACCCGCGGCCACACTCAGGGCGGCATGAGACGCAGATAGGCGCGCCTCCGCCGCCCAGTTCGCCGGCGGCGGATCGGGTTCGAGTGGAGGTCATCCTCCCGGGCCTTCTCCGCCGCCTCCTGCGAGATTACGTCCTCGCAGAAGGGTTGCGACCGCGGTAAAACAACTGTCGCTACCGGCCATGGAGCGGACTACGACCGGCAGCGAGAGTTCCTCTCCGATGACTGCAGTGAGGGACCGGCGCTGCGCCGCCCATGCGGGGCAGACCGCCAGCGTGTGCTGGGCCGTGTCCTCACTGCAGTCGCAGTGGTGGCAGGCGGGACTCGGTTCCCTCCCAGCGACCGAGTGCAGATACTTTCCGAAGCAACCGTGCCCGGAAAGTACCTGCGTCAGCCTGAAGGAAAGGGTCCCGTGCTGCCGCCCTGCCCACTCGGCGATGACCGGCTGGAGAGCCTCCACGGCGGCGAAGCCAGCGCGTGGAGTCTCCAGTCGGAACGACCATCTAGCCATGGTGGCGCGACGAGCGGCTTCGCGCCACTCGCGCATGTCCTCGGGCAGAGGGCGAGACCCGCTCTCCGCCCGGAATTCAGCCACTCGTCGATAAACTTCGGCGAGCACTTCCGCCTCCAAATCCCACGGGGGTGTTCCGGCCAAGGCGCAGGCCGCTTCGGTCGACACCGTGCGGTATCCGCTTATGGCTCTGACCGCCAATATCCTCTGGGGGCGCCAGAGGCGTGCCCTATTCTGGGCGGACAGAGCCGCCGCCCACACCGGTGCACCGTACAGTGCCATCGACCGGACCACCCCCGTGTACAGCCGCCTAGTGGGAACACTGGCCCCGCCCAAATTGATTTTGAAACACCCTATACCAATCTGTTAGCGTTGTATAGATTTTTTTTTATTGTACACCAAAATTTTGTTAATATGCTTGCTATGAGAGGCCTGCCCCCCTAGCCAAATTGAAAACTTCCATTCCATTCTCTATTCTATTTCTCTACTGTCATGTTTTATAGGCTTATATTTTTGATCACGTGACTGAGTGACATTAGCCAATGGAACAAGAGAATTGAGAATAGGTATTGGACTATTAAAACTATTGAGACATGAAAAAGATACGTAGATGAAATTTATCGTATTATCCAACTACGTCCTGAGTCGTCAAGATCATGTTCGTTTTGCGATAGTGAATATTTTAGTGGGAACGAATGCAATCTTGACGATGAACAATATATTTATACTAACCATATACTAACCGCCCGATCTGGAGTCTAAACTAAGCCGAGCGCTGTACCATAGATATCCAGCCCCAATTTCAATCAAATCAAACCATTTTTATTTCAAATACACCAATACAACGGCACTTTTGAAACGTCAAGTAGTCAGTCGTGAAGCTAATTGTCTGTTCCTATTCGTAGATCCTATGGAGAAGAACAGACAAGAAACTCCATGGACACTCTTTTCCAACCTAGTTTTTACAATCTTCGGTTACATTGTTTTAGGCATCTTGTTAAATGATATTTTCACTGGTAGTGTCCAAAAACAATTAAACATTAATATAATATAGCAGTTGTGAGATGACCAGCCCCGACTGGCGGCGCCCGTATCACGAGCAATTTGACAACATTGTTCAGATTGTCAACCTGTACATTTATTTCATCTAATTTATGTTTTTATCCAGGAACGTGTGAATGAAAGAGAAATGGAATTGGCAGCGATGACTTCTGAACAAATTCAAAAAAGAGAAGAATTATCATCTAAAGTTGTAAATACGTTACAACAAGAAATGGGGAAAGTAAGTTATATTCTCGTAAATTGATATATTCGGCCTCGGCTTACCTTCCAAACAAATAGTGCTAGAAAGATGAAATTTTGCATGGAATGTATTTACCACGTCTAAAAGCGCAACTTTATCCGCGAAGCTGCTGACCCTCACCGATTTCTTTCTTATCACTTAAGCCCACTTGGCGACAATAAATATCTATCTATCAATCTATATATATACTAGCTGATGCCCGCGGCTCCGCTCGCATCCTAGGGGTATGAAAAATAGATAGTAGCCGATTCTCAGACTTACTGAATATACATATAAAGTTTCATAAAGATCGGTCAAGCCGTTTCGGAGGAGTATGGGAATGAACATTGTGATACGAGAATTTTATATATAAGATAAATGAATTGTTGTTCGTTAGTCTCGTTATACTCGAGAACGGCTGGACCGATTTAGCTAATTTTGGTTTGAATTATTTGTGGAAGTCCAAAGAAGGTTTAAAAACTGAATATATAAACACTAGCTTTCGCCCGCGGCTCCGCCCGCGTGTATGTCGGTTATCGCGGTAATAAGTAGCCTATGTCCTTTCCCAAGTTCAGTTCCATCTTCATACCAAAATTCATCAAAATCGGTTCAGTGGTTTAGGCGTGAAAACGTAACAGACAGACAGAGTTACTTTCGCATTTATAATATTAGTAGGGATGAATTGCATTTTTTTTATTGATTATGGATTCCTTTTGTTTCTTTTAAATTTATTTTATACAAAAGTTTAGGTCTTCTATTTATCGATTAAGGTAGTACGAAGTAATAAAACAATGTTTACAGCTCGAAGATCGCCTACACGTAGTGGAGACCGAGAGAAATAAAGTTTTAGAACAATTATCTGCAAGGGAGGTCGGCGAGGGCTCGACCAAGGAGACCGTGTTGAACAAAGTTGGTGATCTTCTAGAGAGTGAACTGCAGTGCAGTATATGCTCTGAACTGTTTGTTGCTGCAACAATTCTGAATTGCTCACACACTTTCTGTAAATATTGCATCACAAGATGGAAGAAAAAGAAAAAGGATTGCCCAATATGCAGGTGAAAATATTATTGAACATTTTTCAATTAATTATATTTCATATTGTCTAATCATAATTGTAATACTCATTAACTAATTAAACTACATAATTAAATAAATATTTCGGACATCTTACACACAACGTCACTTAGTCCCAAACTAAGCTAAGCTTGTGTTATGTGTACTAAACAACTGATATAAATACATAAACATACTTTTTCTTTTGTAAATACATTGTTATTATACAAAGAAAACACCCAGACTCTGAAACAAATATTTGTGGATCACACAAATATTTGGTCCAACCCGGGAATTGAACCCGAGACCTCTTGATCAGCAGCCGCATACGCTAACCACTAGACCAACGAGGCAGTCAAAATTATTTTAATAATATAAAATTAATTTCTTTACGATGTCTATTCGCTTAGATTTTCATGCATTTTCTACATCTATTCTATTCTACATCATGCTCAATTTAAATTTTCCTTTTCAGAACCCCCATAACGTCAGAATGTAAAAGCTTAGTATTAGATGGTTTTATTGAGAAAATGGTACAGAACCTAACCAAGGAGACGAAAGAAAAACGAGAAAAAATACTGAAAGATAGGGAAGGTAAAATTATTTGATATAATTATTTATTTTATTGTCAACAATGCAGCTTCATAACACAACAGTAATTGTCACAAGTTATAAACTTAAGTAGAACACAATAGTGACCAGTGATTGAATTGATTAGTAAAAACTTAATACAGTACTGGGCAAGAAATAATGCACATCGACCTCTAGAAAGAGACAATCGGCTAATTTCGGCTTTGTAGAGCGTTGTCCCTTTCGCACGAAATCCTACTCCACCGCATTTGTCGAATGACTGACAAACGTAACACATGTAGTGAGCGACAGGGACAGCGCTCTACAAAGCCGATATTAGCCGAATGTCTCTTTCTAAAGGTCGATGTGCATTATTTCTTGCTCAGTACTGTAAGATACCATGAAATAATGACTTTCTTGCGCGGCAGTGTTCACAGAAACCGATGTGTTATAATGAAGTTATTATTATTATCACCGTCTTTTGATTCTTAGCTATACAACTGTAAAGTTTCATCTAAATCTGCTTAGTACTTTTTCCGTGGAAGCGTAAAAAACATCCGAGCAGGAAAACTATCGCATTAATAATATTAGTAGGATTATTTTTCTTATATTCATGAACTAGACGAATATTATTAGGGAACTCTAGTTTTAATAGAGAGTCATGCACACCATGTATGTATAAATAATTAGCATCATGATTAAAGGGATGATATGATTTTTTTTTCTGTACTGACTACTTTATTTAAATCCGATAATGTCCATCTTTGACAAATTATTTTGAGAAATATGTGTGGCGTCAAAAAGTGTCAAATTCCTGTGGAGTATCCATTGGTCATACCATACCGTTCGCGTGTGTGTCCGTTTCTCACAGGCCCCCAGAATACGAGAATAACTCAGATTGGGAGACTGTATGCTAATTACATAACTTGGCATTTTAACAGTATTACAATTGTAACTTCTAAATTGAGATATAAGTGTGCAGTTTGTATGTGTTATGAGCAATAAAGTATATTATTATTAATGTAGCCTATGTTCTATTTTCACCCCTAAGCCATATTACTGTAAATTTGTTGAGCAGTTTATGCGTTAAAGAGTAAAAACATCCATACAATTATCCATCATTTTTGGATTGTTGTAAAGCAATATTTCTTACTTAAAAGAAACTTCAACACCCTATTAATAAAATAAATAAATATTTCGGACAACTTACACACAACATCATCTAGTCCCTAACTAAGCAGAGTTTGTATCATGGGTACTAAACAACTGATATAAATACATAAACATACTTTTTTTTTGTAAATACATACATATTATACATAGAAAACACCCAGACTCCGAAACAAATATTACATGGATCACACAAATATTTAGTCCGACCCGGGAATCGAACCCGAGACCTCTTGATCAGCAGCCGCATACGCTAACCACTAGACCAACAGGGCAAACAAGCATTCTCTATAGATGTTAATTTTTACCTAATCAAATCATGACTTGGTCTTTTGTGTATACTTATTATTGGCAGACATACGACAGATATGAAACGATGTCTTACACCAAGGACGCAGTTTGTGAAATAATATTAATATCTTTATGAAGCTGTGTTGTTTACAGAACTCGAGTCCGTGTTGGCCCAGCAGACAGACGCACGAACCAGCCGGTATGCTTATTTATTAAAAGTAAACGAAAAGGAACTAGAAAAAAAGAAGGAAGGGCCTATGATACATACCATATACAGGCATTTAAATTCGTAACTTAAATATATACTAGCTGCGCCCCGCGGTGTTACCCGCGTATTTACGGGATAAAAAGTAGCTTACATATGATTATCCAGAACTCATTTTTAAATTAGCCATTTAAAAACTATCATTATGGTTGCTATGCAAGTGTGTTATGCATAGCAACCTGTGAAGTTTTGACAGGAGATAAACAGTGATGATACATTTTGACATCTACGATTTATGCATTTTTATAATCACCTAGCTTTCGCCCGTGTATCTCGATTATTGCTGTAAAAAGTAGCCTATGTGTTATTCTGATATGAAAGCTATATTACTGTGATGTTTCATCCAAATCCGTTCAGTAGTTTTTGCGTGAAAGAGCAACAAACATACATACACACATACGTACAAACTTTCACGTAATATTATAAAATATTAGTAATATATATCAAAACTTTTCAGATAATTTGCCGAAGTACAATTTTTACATTGGTAACTTTTTTTTTAATATTTTTTCGTATATTTAAATGACGGATAATATATAGATTTACAAGTGGTTTCAACTGTCCCCACAACTTTATTGCTCCCACAACGTTAAGTGCAGTTGGTAAAAACTGACGCAAATTAATAATTATGGACTGGGTCGGAGTGTATTAAATGTATTTTATACTACACCTGATCGGCACAGTAGTCAATATTCCCTGAAAATGAAAAGAAAACGTTAGTCTTTTCCTTGACCTAAATAAGCGGGCGGAAAAAATGTATGAAAATCCATTTCTAACGTGTTTTAGCGGGAGAGAAAGTTGTATGAATTTTCATTACTCATGTGTTATTTATGGCGCGCGCCTGCCCAAAGAGTTTTCATATAATTTAAATATGGAATCTCCGTGCCACTGACATCCTTTTGTGAAGAATAAAAAAAAACGAAGCGCGTAATATTGGTCAAATTCTAAGCTAAATTGTGTCTTACATGGTGTCTTACGTTATGATTTTATTTTAAAAATACTTTAAATGTTCCTCACAGGTGCAGTATATAGTTTAAAGCACTGTGTAGCACTCGGGTGAAAGTCCCATTCCTACCTCGGGAGTATTGTGCACACAAACTGCTCCCTCACTAGTAATCTGTCCCTTTCCTCCCTCGGTGAACAATGTACTATTTCTATATCAGTTGTTTTATGTTGCAGCGGAAGAAATAGCCCTATTGGCTCCGAGCCCGAGTTTACCTCGGATGAGGACGCGGGTGAGGAGGTGGAGGAGGAACAGGATTCCGAGGAGTAAGTTACACTACCCTAATACCACTAATAAATAAATTGTATTTTCATCCCTTATTTAATTGCGTAGCTAATATTAAAATAAAAATTAGCTTGATTTAGATTATGACCAAACTGAAAAAATTGGGCAAAATTTCATTGCAGGAACAAATAACAATTGATTAATTGTTAATTTTAAAATATCAACTAACAATTAATTAATTGTTAACTGTTAGTTTTGCAATTAACAATTAATTAATTGTTAACTGTTAGTTTTGCAATTAACAATTAATCAATTGTTGATTGTTCCTGCAATTAAACTTTAATTTAATTTAAATAAAGTAAATAGAAGAAGTAGAAGATGAAAGAGTGGCACAGGGTAGGGCACTTGACTGATAACCTTGCAGTCAGCAGGACTGACTGAACTGAACTGACAGGACTGACTGACTGAACTGACTAAACATACTGAACTGACAGGACTGACTGAAATGACAGGACTGACAGAACTGAACTGATAGGACTGACTGACATGAACTGACAGGACTGACTAAACATACTGAACTGACAGGACCAACTGAACAGACTGACTGGCAGAAGTTAAGTTAATTAATTCTTACATACATATTTAAGCCTATCTAAGTGAATACTCTGCCTGATGGAAAGCATGAGTAGAATGCAGGAGTAGGGGCCACCATCCTCATTGTGAGGGTAGGCAATGCAGCATGGTGACCCATATCATGGCTGCCTGATCAGATGTTTCTGCATCATTCTCCCGGCCTCTGGAAGCCGGGAGAATGATGCAGAATGATTGTGCCTGCGGTCTTATACTCACCAATGAAATATGACGGCAGGAGTGCTCAATGGAGGTAACTCAACCGCTATAGCTAGACAGTTCAAATTTTCGCTTAAGTATTTGTACAAATTATAAATTTCTGTTGCAGCTATAACAACAAATACTAAAAATAAAATTATTATTTAAGGGGTTAAAAAAAACTTTTTTTTGCCCTGTTTTGCTCGATATCAATAATGGCAACAGGTAGGCACTAAAAAAAGATACAATATGAAAATTGTGTACCTATTACTGTTGTTTACCTAGTTAATGGTACGGAACCCATCGTGCGTGAATCCGACTCGCACTTGGCCGGTTTTGCATGAAGAGAAAGTAGGACAGTATATTCAAAGATAAGAAACCATTTTTTAGAAAGTATATTTCATTTTTATTTCAGCGAGGAATATTACTACGAACAACAGTTCGACGAGTACTTCTCCTCCAACGACTCCGACGTTGGATCTGACAATTTTCCCTCATGGAGTGATGCCCACCCTGGAGATGACGAGAGCGATGATGCCACAGGTATAATCTAAGTCGATTACTTCTGATAACATTATTTGAAAGATTTCTGGTAGATCACTATGGGCCACAGCACATTAGCTACTTTTAGCATCGACGATCGGTGATTTTGCGACTGCATCGATGCTGCATCGCGTTTTAGCGACTTTTAGCGTTCGAACGCGGTATCGGAAACGTTTTAGCGACTGCTCAGATGCCTGGATCGCGTCGACTGTTTGTCTATAATTTTCCGATTTGTAACTTTGTTTACATAAGTCTGTGATTTACAATGATATTGCAGTGTTCTTTAATCTGTGGTTTTGTTTACAAATAAAAAAAAAAGAGAGTCGTGTTCGGCAGACGCCAAATCGATGCTACCGACATCCGAATGTGTGCGCGAGAGTCCAACAGCTGTGTCGCGCTTCTAAAAAGCGACTCTAATCTCCGCGTTTGGCATTTTTAAGGGGCCCCCGGAGGCTGAATTGTCCATACAAACGGTATACCAAGATCATTTGCAGTATAAACATATTTCCACGATGATATGTTGATATTCGGACTTAGACTATATTTATTTAGGTTATAACGTCTTTATTTTTTAAAATAAACTTATATAGAATAAAATATAATGAAATTAAATTTAACATATTTTACATTGTAAATGTCATGTTTTCATTTTGTTTTTATATGTCTTAAAAACAAAAATATTTCTAATATTGTTTCATCAATAACATAGAGTCTGGCCACGCTAACTCTGCAGTGGAATAAATGGGCAGCCCCAAAAAGTTTTTTATATGGTATACTTTTTCTGATGTCACTTTTGTGGTACGTGAGCTGTCACTTTGCATATGCGGTTTGTTGTTTTTCATTTATTTTAAAGAAAAATAGTTAAACCTATTAAAAGTGGAGTGCGGAAGTTATTAAATAACATGATAAGTAAATTCCAAGATGTGAAGGCACAGTGTGATGTCGTCCTTAGCCAAAAACGACAATGTTTACAAGATAACGAAAAGTTGACGTGTAAGTAAATCTACTGATTTTGATACTTCGCCGTTTTAATTTACCATTAGATGTATCTAAGAACATTTTTTCAAATACTCATAGCCTGTTCATGATGCTGACAAGAAGCTCGTGTCAAATTAACGTCCAATTTCAATAACATATCTACCTATAGATTTGCTTCCTACAGATAGGATTTAGGTCTTAAGCAACTATTACATAAATTATAGATACTCAACTCTTAACAAGTATTTATTTTTAGACATTCCAGGTAGTATAAGTGATGAATTTAAACCTCATATTCAAGTTGCCCTACGGATGCTGAAGGCTCTTGAAGAGTTTACCATCAATAGTGAGAACCAGTTTATAAAAAATATCGCTTCAATGACTGGTAAGAATCTGTTACTTACGTATTTATTTTCTAAAATTTTCGTTAGATTATTAAAGTAGGTACAACGTACATCCAATACATATTGGATTGAATACAAGTTCAAATTAAAGTTTATAAATGATTTATATTTATTTCTACAGGATTCAGCGATCTGGAGGGTTCCTGGCAAAAAGCGTGCAGCACGGGCAACGAAAGTTAATATTGATCATTTTGACCAATGCGCCAAACGAAATACAATATATCAATATTATTTGACCCGAAAAAAAGTTCCTACTCTGCGTAAATTACTACTTCAATTGAGGCAATCAATTGATTTTACTGGCTGCAGAGAAACCTTACGCAAAATATTATTGACGAACGGACAGTCCTTATGGAAAAACATGATGTGGCGGCATGGAGCCTTATGGCCAGATTCCATAATCTATATACATAATAAAATTTTTGTTAAGAAACGAGCCTGTAGAAACAAAAAAAACTAATGTATATCTTGATGAAACCTAAAAATAAATTATGTTTATCATTCAAAAATCTATCGTTATTTTTATATTGTCCTTGAGTTGTTTCATAGATCTTAAAGTAAAGTTAGCCTTTTATTATTATTAATGTGTAGATAAACCATAGCCTCAGTAGATTTTTATAAGTTAGGAATCAGAATTATTACAACCTGTATTGTACCTACTTATGACCTCAAAAACTGTATCAAATCGACAATGCATCGTGCTGAAGTCATGACTATTCTTAACCAAGAAAAAATCAGAATATAAACAAAATAACTTGGCTAAAATAAAAAAAAACAACTAGTATCAAATTAGTTTTTCGTAGTATAGACGGTGTTACCATCTATAGATTTTCAAATTCTATAATTTTTTTCGTTCTGCAGAGTTAGCGTGGCCAGACTATATCTCATATTATTATGCTACTACTTACACAAAATAAATCGAAAAAATATTGAGTTTTCATTCATGATTTTCGATATTACGAAACACATCCATATTTTCACAAATTTCAAGCAATTAGTAGTGCTATCGCATCAAAAAATATTTCAATGTGTGTGTGATTCGTGTCAGTCAAATAATGATAGCCGAACCTTCTACGATAGAGTCCGAATTACTACGAATGAATGTCAATCCACATACACACATACAGCGGTGCACTCGTATCTACGTTGTATTTTGTCAAACAGAGACAGCAATATTTTACGAACAAATTTCAACTTGCAGTTTCGAGTGTCGTACGCCGGCCTCTTAAGTGTGCGGTGTGGATGCGTTCGGTCGCCGTATTTAGCTTCTTAAAAGCGATTAGTCGCCGATCGTCGATGCTAAAAGTAGCTAGTGTGTTGTGGCCCTAAGATAAATCTCGTACTTTAGTAGTATTTTACTCGTTAGCGTATGCGACCGCTCATCAAGAAGTCTGGGGTTCGATTCTCGGTTCGGACCAAATGTTTATGTGATCCGCAAATATTTGTTTTGGAATTTGGGTGTCTTTCTATGTATAATATGTATTTATTTACAAAAAAAGTATGTTTATGTATTTATATCAGTTGTCTAGTACCTAGTAGTAGTAGTTGTAATACAAGCACTGCTTAGTTTGGGAGTAGGTGACGTTGTGTGTAAAATGTCCGAAATAATAATTTATTATTATTATGCTCTCCTAAAAATATTATAAAGGATTATTCAGAAGTATACGTATAATAATATTATGAGTTCTACCTTATCGTATGTTTTTATAGTGGTGTCAACAACTTTACATGTAAAGGGCCGTCCATTAATCACGTGATGTTTTTTAGCCCCTTTTTAACCCCTCCCCTCCCTCCCCCTGGTGATACGTGGTGAGGTTTACGACAAACCCTCCCCCCACATAAATCACATGTAGTTTTAATACCTTGGAAAGATCATAAAATATAGTTTGGAAACGACGAGTCTAGGGAACACTGCACGCCGCTTTCAGTTAGCAATCGCGCGCTTGACGAAAAAATAAATACACGTGATATTTAGTATATCCCCGTCCCCCCTTGTGATATTTCGTGATTTTTGTCGAGCCCCCTCCACCCAGTTTCGAGCCAAACGTGATTAATGGATGACCCCAAAAAAATGTTTTGAGAACAAAATACTTGTTTCGCAGAAAGTTTCAACGTGAGTCTGTAAGCCCCCTGCCAGTTATTAATCAAGTGTGTAAACATTTGTATCTATCTGCTTTATAACAAACCTTTAGTAATAAAGGAAATATGTTGATCCCTAGCCAGGCAAAGTGCTATGTCCAACCAGAGTGATGAATGGTTCAAGTACGTTCGATTAAATTTCTTATACTTCTGTAATTGGAAAATAATAATCAGAGATCGGAATTGGGTGTGTGAAAATACCTAAAGTTTGCAGTAAGTTTGCAATAATCATATGGAGCCACTGTTCTTGCAATTGAAAGAAAAAATTTTTATTCGATATCGTAAAAGCTTGGGATATAAATGTCGATGTACATGTTTTTTTATTTTGTGTATGTATTTACAAAATAAAAGTATTTTTATGTATTTACTATGTTTATGTATTTTGACTGCCTTGTTGGTCTAATGGTTAGCGTATGCGACTGCTGATCAAGAGGTCTTGGGTTCGATTCCTGGGTTGGTCCAAATGTTAGTGTGGTCTGCAAATATTTGCCTCGGAGTCTGGGTGTTTTCTATGTTTAATATGTATGTATTTACAAAAAAAAAGTATGTTTATGTATTTATATCAGTGGTCTAGTACCCATAATACAAGCTCTGTTTAGTTTGGGACTAGATGACGTTGCGTGTAAGATGTCCGATTTATTTTTTATTATTTATTTATCTACATTACGCAAATACTATTTAGTATATTTTAAAAATCAGGAGCGGGTAGTGCAGCTGCAGATTCTGGAAGACGACGACGACGACGACTCGTCGATGGAATACCCGGTTCATATTATGGTGGCTACGGACGCTGTTACAGGTGTGGAGCTCTCGGCCATTGGGCACCCGGCTGCCCCTTCTCAGTAATGCCCTAAATATATTGAATAAAAACATAGAACATTATAACAGTGATCTCGTCACATACCTCGTAAGGGGCTGTTCATTAATTACGTGGGGGCTCGAAAGGAGGGGTTCACAAAAAAATACGAAATATCAGAAGGGATATATATACATATATACTAGCTGATGCCCGCGGCTCCGCTCGCGTCCTAGGGGTATGAAAAATAGATAGTAGCCGATTCTCAGACTTACTGAATATGCATAAAAATTTCATAAGAATCGGTCAAGCCGTTTCGGAGGAGTATGGGAACGAACATTGGCACACGAGAATTTTATATATTAGAGATATATAATATGTATGTAGTAATATATCACGTGTATTTATTTTTTTGCAAATTTTCGCATTCTTTTAGTTATTTTTATGTCCGTCAACCTGCAACCTTTCTACTAAACCTTTGAACGTAATTTAATTTACTATAATACAATCAGTTGATACTTATACCTGTATTTTATTAATATTTTAAAAGAAATAAGATTATTTGTAGGTACCTACTAAAAAATACACGTGGGGTGTAGATAGTCTTGTGAGACCTCACCATGTATCATCAAGGGGGAGGGCGGGGGTCAAAAATTTTTCACGTGATTAATGGACGACCCCCTAATAAAAAGCTATAAAGAAACTTAAAGAGATATATGTCCTTGTCTGGTTATATATTTTATCTTAGATATTGTTCGAAAGTAAGTTGTTCTAAAGTTTGTTGTCTTAGATTATTTATATGTTTAGGTGAACAGTCAACACTCTAAAATGGAGG
Organism: Phragmatobia fuliginosa; assembly: GCA_932526445.1. NCBI lineage: Eukaryota > Metazoa > Arthropoda > Insecta > Lepidoptera > Erebidae > Phragmatobia > Phragmatobia fuliginosa. The sequence continues at coordinate 2,444,203 of OW052064.1, read as the reverse complement.
GAAAAAAGAGCGAACTGTTGGCGCCTAAATGCTTTTCCCGCGTTTAGTATTACAATAACTGTCACTGAATGGCAACACATGTCTTTTTCATGTGTGTATTATGTATATTAACATTATCAATGACGATCTATAATCAAAAAGTCACCTTATATCAATAGGTACCATTGTTTCGTGCCTAATAATGAAGTATTTCTAAAATAACTTGTCCATTGTATGCCATTTTTTATTATGTTGCCAGCTTATGAACTCAGGACTCAAAAATATCACATAAGTGTGACGTACTATGTCTTGTATGTAAAACTCGGAAGCCATAAAATTATATGGAAATTATTATATAAAGTTTTAATTTTAATGAGAATTCTTTTAAAGTGCGTTAATGGTAGAAGTATAATGTAAGGATAGGTTTTTACTGCAATAGTGTAGTAGTAGCGTATGCAATTAATGTTCAAAGGTATCGGGTTCAAAATACTTGTATGATTAGCAAATGTTTGTTACAAAAATTGTGTATTTTTCATATATATATAATATTTGTATTTAAAACTGCCTCATTGGTTTGGTGGATAGCTAATGCGACTGCTAATCAAGAGTTCTCGGGTTCAAATCCTAGGTCGGGCCAAAAAGTGTTTTTGGGTTTTTCCTACGAAATTCCTAATAGCAGCCCGGAGTTTGGAAGTTCGGCGGTGAAACACCCGTGCCTCGGAGAGCACGTAATGCCGTCGGTCCCGGTTAAGTATTATTTATAATATATAAATAGTAAGTAGACAGTGCCCTTAAATTTACTGACAACTAGTACTACGAATTTCAGTTCTCCGTTAGGGTTGCGGAGGTCCGATGCCAGTCGCTCCTTAAAAAAACTGATATTCAGGTAAAACCGGTTGAACTGGTAGCTGACCCCAAATAATATTGGGAATAAGGCTAGGAAGAAGATTTATTCAGTCAGCCTATCTTTCATAGTTTAAGTTATGTTTAATGTGTGTGTGACAATCACATTAAATATTTTACTAGATTATTCCCTTACTCAAAATATTTTTTCAACAACTGGTATGTTGAACTGGTTCATGCACACTAAGAAATCAGAATGACCCAAGGCATGTGTTACGCCTAGCTGTCACGCACACTAACATAACAAAACCTTTTTTTTTGTAGCATATTAGCGCAATGCTCTATCTAGACATATTGATAATCTAAGGTTGCTGTATGTTCTTAGTCTATAGATAATTACATAACTATGTCAACATTAATTTTATGAATCTAGGTACTTTATTGCGAGCCGTCAAGTTTTGTGATGGTAACGATTGTATGTAAGTATGCTAACACACATTGTCAAATGCAAATCACATAATGCCTTGATTTTATCCTTACTAATAACATAAAAGCGACGGTAAATCTATTGGGCTTTCACGCAAAAACTGCTGAACAGATAGTCTAGAGCCTGAGAAAGGACTTGGATACTTTTTACCGTGAGACCCGACATGTTGTTATATATATCTTAAAATAAAACCTAGTGTAAAATTTCATTTCTTAGTCAAGTACGAGAAAAAAAATGTCTTTCTACGAAACCAGTTTCAAACGTAGTTGAAACTGGTCATAAATGGGTTTGCTGAAAAAAAAAAATTTAATTTCAGTTCCACACAGTTCAGTTCCAAAATTTTATTGCGGTTCAAAGATTTACATGTTCTTACCAAGTTTCAAAAGTATACTTCTTAAGGTTTCGGAAAAAAGTGGCTGTGACATACGGACGGACAGACAGACAGACATGACGAATCTATAAGGGTTCCGTTTTTTGCCAATAATATATTATCATTTTATTAAATAATCATCAACAACCCATAACGTCCCACTGCTGGGCTCAGGTCTCCTCTCAAGAGGGTTAAGGCCTTACGTTAATTTTATTAAATAATATTTGACCTAAATTATATGCTCATTACTTCGCACACTGCTTATAAAATCTCATTAAACCTTGACATTATCTCAAAATAAAACTCAAATTATATTATTATTTCTTAGTTTTTTTTTTTTCAATGCCGTCATTGGAAATTTTACTGTATTCTAATTAATATTTAGTATATCTTTGCTTTATAGAATAATATCTTTGTATTTTGTGATTTATGTACAATCGCTTGTAAAATAAATGATTACATCTCTTAGTATTACAATTGTTGCTTTTTATTGATAACTTAATTCATTATCCAAACGACTCCAAATGTAAATCTTTATTTAAGCATTTAATGAAATGCACGCGAAAGTATATACGATATGTACTTACCTCATCAAAAATCAATTTCTCTTAGTCTAAGTAAGTAAATAACCTCTAGAATAGCAAACAGAAATGTAGTAATACTACTTTTGTTCATGAAAAGAAATTGGGTTATGTGAAAACAATATTTAAACCATTAAAACTGTGAACAAATTAAAAAAAAACTTCGGCACAGCCCACAGAATTAGCAAGCTGAAGTGGCAGTGGCAGTGCCATGCGAATTGCCTAGGATCGAACTGGCATGCAATTGAAGAGGTCTATGTCCAGCTGTGGACTGCGATAAGCTGGTGATGATGATGAATAGTGAACAATATTTGGGGCGCATCCCTAAATAAACGCGAAAAAACATTTATTGTTATGGGAATATAATTATTTTATTTTATTAGTTTCGAGAAAAGTGTGTGGTGGTAGACTATGTTAGTCTACACCAACAGTGTTTAGATATAAAGTCCATAGGACGACACTGAGTATATTATATTTCACTCGTAAGTAGGTACCGTGGGTACTCCTACTTTTGCTATGAAGTCCACTATGATGACGATAAATTAAACAGCACCCTGGGAAAGGCTGTCACCCTCTCGGAAGTAGATGGCCTGATTCCAAGGTTTCTGTGCCCTTCTCTCCGAATTTCAGCCCCAGAACATGCTATCCTATGTAGCCCGACTCCACTTCTGATTCAGCCAGATGTTCGTTGAGCCTCAGAGTTCGTCCATTTTACGTAACCGGGGTCAATTAAATGTACACGTGGTAGCCGTCCCTAACCCGGAAATGCTTAGCACCTGCGCACCACTGACGCCACGACTATTATTTTCTGGTTTTATTAAAGTTTTGCAATAATTTATGTTACAATTTGTATTGTATCAACGTTTGGCTTCTGCTGAAGGGATGCGGGTTAGTCGGCTTTAGTTTCAGCCAAAAATCGACTTACGGTACGACACTATAAGACACTCTTGATAACAGTCAGAAGTATAGTATTTTGACGGAGTTTCACACCCGTGCGGCCATGCCATGTCATACCATCGGTCCCGGTAGTCATGAACATCTTTGACGATCGTTATTATTATCGGGAACTAAGTGAATTAGGAAATAATAATAACTTTGCCAATCTTTTACACGGATGTCTGATTCTAAACTAGCCAGACTGCTGACTAACATCATTAAATATTTATAAAAACACATAATCTATCTGCGTTGCCAGACGTCCCGATTTTTAAATAAAAATTTAACATTAGGTACTTACCAGAAATATGTTTAAACTAATATCTTTCAAATAAAGTGTCCGAACCGTTTTTCACACGTCTCTTTCTCAGATGAATTTAAAATGCCTGATGCCAGATATAAATACTCCGTAAATTTAATGCAAGCAGAATTACTTATAACTCGTGCGACCTAAGATGGCACCTGACTCAGATGTCAGTCGTTTAAAGTACTGAGTGCAAGAAAAATATAATTTATTAAAAAAAAAAAAATTCAACATTTATTTAACTTCAAGTAGTTTCTCATAACATACTTATTTATCTTAAGTAGTACTTTACTACCTGATTTAAAAAAATACATATGCATACCAATAGGAAGCAGGCCTCTTTCATTATTTACCCGAATGTATTCTTCGTGCAGTGATTTAAATAATATTAGGTAATACATAACATCATTTTAAATGAAATTGGGAACTGAAATATGGTTATAAAATCCATTTTTAAATCGTCATGATAAGCCTTTTAATCGTAGTCTCTAAATATCACATGTTTAAGGATATTCTTTATTTTAAAATATTGCGTCTCATAGTCGATAAACTAGTTTTTTTTCGTGATTGGTGGGACCAAGCAACGAATCAGGTTGTTCAATGACTTCACCTTGCTCACGTATTTCCATAAGCTCGTCAATGTTAGCTCTTGATTGTGTGAATCCAGAAAATTTAATTTAATTGTTTGGCAATTTCTTCAATACCATCAATTTGTTTAGGATTTGAGGCTGATTCCTCTTGGGTTTCTATGGTAAAAAATGGACACGGATTTTTCCAGACGCTATTCAAAGTTTTTTGTGAAATCTCATTCTAAGATTGTCCAATAATTCTTAAAGCATCTAAAACATTGAATTGCTTCCAAAAGTCTTTGACAGAAAACTCGTTATTTAGTCTCATAGCTTCATTAAAATGTGCAAATGATCGCCTTGTGTAGTAAGCTTTAAATATTATAATTATTTTAATGGCAAAAACATAACTTCCACCCGTGGGTCGAAATTAATGAAACGAAAAACCGCGTATCTCCGAATTCGCGTAAAACGTATTCGTGTATTAATAAAATAAATTCGTGGAGTGATTTATATGACATTCGGTAATACCTAATAAACTAAAATTATTATGGAAAGATTCGTGCAACGGTAATAGTCATGCTAACGCTACTCGCAAGATGACAGAGGGGTATCACGCGGGGGAACGGTACCATGTTTCGTTTTGAGCCAGGTGCCATCTTAGCTCGCACGAGTTATATATACGGTTTTAATCTAGATGTGTCTATTGCAGTTTTTAATCGTTGTGAAAAAAAAAAAAAAAAAAATTTGTTAAAATTAGTAAAATTGTTTAGTTGTCACTCACTATTGTTTTGAAACACCACATTTTTAGAGAATAAATTTCTTTTGACTTTGATTTTCGTATTTTTTTTAAAGGTGTAGAAGACAATCGCGCATGGACCAGGGCCCGCGCTCATGGTGACCTGGAGTTGATCGTCTTAAAGCAGTGAAAGTTCTGGCGACTAGCTAAATGTCTCTCGACGTCCGGAAAGACAATGGACCAGACGGTATTCCAACGATGGTTCTAAAGAACAGTGCACCTTAGTTGTCTTCACTATAGACGTGCCTATACCGCTTGTCCTATTCCTCAGGAATTCTCCCGGAGGTCTGGAGAGCGGCGATTGTGCAACCCATCCCTAAGAAAGGCGACTGTTCCAATCCAGCCAATTATCGACCCATAGCTGTCACCTCCATTCTCTACAAGGTCAATTAGTCCGCTACCTAGAGGATCTCTCTCTGGTGTCGGTATCTCATGTCTGAGGATAGTGGTCAGCTTGAGGGTTGCATCTGGAGCGGATGATCTTCCTCCAGCGCGTCTCTTACAACCGAGTAGAATTTAGGGGTCGACGAGTCCTTTACTTGATCGGTCCATCTTGTTGGTGAACGACCGTGCGATCTTTTGCCTTCGGTGTTACCCATCGCGATCAGTTTTTCTAGATATCCGTCGCCTCTACCTAGAGGATTACTCTTTGTTAAATATTACTTCCGACCAAACCGATCCACGAGTTTTTTATGTGCATGAATTGCATGATACACCTTTGGGGTGAGGCTATGGAAAGGCATGGGGAGTTCCTGGCCTCAGCCTTGACATGGCCAATGCCCTCGATAAAGATTGTCATCGTTTGCTGTACTAGTCAGCACATAATATATATCTGCACGAACTTTATATATTAGTGCTATTTTACTTACTACTTCTTATTTCTACATAAAGTTAAGTTATAAGTTAAAAGAAAAAAATATTAGTTTTTCCACCTTCGGTTATATCCAAATAATCATCTTCTAAATCGACCTTGCTTGCACACTCGTTATTTCACAAAACCTTTCCACACTTTCTGTACCAGCTGCCGCATGTCATCGCCTAATCGTAAGAACTAGAATTTACAATCCACAAACCACTAGATAGCATTTAAACATAACGAAGATAAAAGAGTTAGTTTTTATCTCGCTTTATTTATCTACCTATACAAAAGTATTCTTTGTTTGTGAGTTGCGTCAATGTTCAAGGCAAAGCAGATATTAATCGCGCCGCCGCGTCATTTAAACTCAAAGTGTATTGTTATCTTGTCTGTTTTACACTCATACATTTCTAATTTTACACCCATTACATGATATCAGCTGGTGAGCTCATTTTTTTGGGCTCCGTTGTTCATTACTCTGAACCCTTACCGATAGTTTCTTCTTGTCCGTCTGTCCTCGACTTCACACACTGGCCACGCGCCCACGCGTGTAGGCGCGGGGCAGCAATTCGGTTTAGCAAAATTAGTTCCGTAAAATCAGTGTGGCTTAATATCGCTAAAATATAGATGAAATTATGCTATTATAGTATATTTTTCCGGATCCCGCATATGCATGGAGACCTACATAACTCGACGTCTCTTTTCTGAATAATAATATAATAGTATACTTATATAGTTACTAAGTGTAAGTATGTAAGAAAACCAGCCCCGGATCTAAGGGGGGCAAACCGGGGCACTTGCCAAAGGCGGCAATGTCATGGTTGCGCCAAATTCTTGAGACAAGACTTCGAAAACATATACACAAACTTCTGTTTCCATACGCCCAGTTAGTTATTGAACACGTAATGTCGTACTAAGTTATTTATGAACTCAAAACGTAGTAGCATCACAAAAATGCTACTCATTTGCAGTTTTTCTCAAACACTGAAGGGAGGGGGCGCCACTTTCAACGTTTTGCCCCGGTTCGAAACAATCGTAGATCCGGGGCTGAAGAAAACAGTAACTCCAATTTATAGAATGCAGTAATCCCCCCTATAACGCGAACCCAACGTGTATGTGTTTTCAATCAATCCCCCGTTTAACACGGGGATTTCCGACCTACATATTTCTGTTCTTTGAAATTTATAGTGATTTGTACAGTTCTTAATTACCTTTGCACGTGTGACTCAATTGTTTTATTACTACAAAATTTAATTTGGGTATTAAAAATTGTCGAATTTTCAATTTTGTTTTTTTTTCATTTTTAGGGTTCCGTAGCCAAATGGCAAAAAACGGAACCCTTATAGATTCGTCAAGTCTGTCTGTCTGTCCGTCCGTCCGTATGTCACAGCCTATTATTTTCGAAACTATAAGAGCTATATATACTGTTGAAATTTGGTCAGTCGATGTATTCTGTGAACCGCATTAAGATTTTTATGTGGGGTGGGGTATCTATGGATAGGTGATCAAAAATGATGTTGAGGTTTCTAATATCATTTTTTTCTAACCTGAATAGTTTGCGCGAGAGACACTTCCAAAGTGGAAAAATGTTTGTCCCCCCCCCCTCTAACTTCTAAAATAAGAGTGATAAAACTAAAAAAAATATATGTCATACATCATCATCAACAACCCATAACGTCCCACTGCTGGGCTCAGGTCTCCTCTCAAGAGAGGGTTAAGGCCATACGTCCCCACGCTGGCCGAGTGCGGGTTGGGGACAGGCAAGACACGTTGTGGCTACGTTATCTTGCTGTTGGATGTTTTTAAGCCGCCCGAAGGCCTCCAACTAAGCTTCACGACTGCTATCTTATGATAACAACCGGGACCGACTGCTTAACGTGACCTCCGAATCACGGAAACGCTCATTACATATAATGCCACAAACGGTCACCCATCTAGGTCCGACCGCGCCGTCGTTGCTTACCCTTGGTGATTGTTTCCAATCACCTAAGGCCACTAGGCTATGAGCGCTTCATACATTACCATGCAAACTACCAACGAAAATTGGTTTGAACAAGATCTAGTGAGTAGTTTTTTTTTAATACGTCATAAATCGTAACACGCAATTTACCTTTCATCCAGTAAATACACTAGTATAAAAACATCGATGAAAGTTACAACGAACTACAAGAACTTTTATATGATGTTACTTGCTGATACGGAACCCTACATGGGCGAGTCCGACTCGCACTTTGCCGCTTTTTTTAAGTTTTATCCCTTTAACGCGGAACCAGTCTACCGCGTTAAAGGGGGGATTACTGTACTTTAAAAAAATATATATTTAATTTGGTAATTTAATTACTATATATAATGAAAGTAAAATAAAGTAATTTCATAGAGACGTAGTGCGACAATTTTATTTACCAATTCAAAGTAGATATTGTTATCAGGTGTAATAATTCATTCCTTCCTTTGTTTAAACTAAGCATAGATAATCAGAACACTGACGTTGTATTCGACATTATATTCGACGACATTGTAATTAAAATGATAGTGGAAGTTCTGAGACTCAATTTTTAGTAACATTCTCTACAATTCCCAATGCCAGCATTCCAACTATTACAACAAGCACTTATGTTACCTCAAATTGTCTTACAAAGACACAAAAGATGTTTAATTGGTAGTAGATAACCTCATTTGTGACTTGCAGGCTTAATAACGAATCTGTATATATAAGAACTAGACGTCTTTAACATTACAAATACATAGTACACATAAGTAAATTTTATTTTATAACAATTAAAAAAGATAACCACAAAATACGACGATTAGAGAATTATAAATAAATATGAATGACAAAAACACACAACCATAACTTATTAATCATTAAAATAAAAATCTACAATTGCTCAATGAATAAAAAATGTCTTTTTTTGTATTTGTTATTAACTATGTAATACTTTTTGAATAACATAATATATTAAATTGCATATTAAATAACAAAATTATGAATAATAAGTTACATTGTCTTTGAGTTCCTAGACACCATGCCAGTGGCAATGCCAAGATGCCACTGGCCTTGCAACTGAAATGATGCTAAAGGCGTAACAATGCCGGCGGATTAGACCGCCCGGGTACATCACCGATACCCACGACCCAGTGAATAACCAGTGAACATGGCTTCTTTACTCGACCAGACCGGCGGCATAGTATTTTCCCGGCATGGTGTCCAAGTCTTACTAATAAAATAAAAATATATCCACAATGGTTTCCGGATTCTGTGTTACAAATGACATAGCCCTAAGAGAAAAGTTCATCAATGAAATAAAACTGTTCGAATGTATTAAAAAAGTAAGCTTTACAAGAAATACTGAAACATTTTTTGGTTTTTTAAAAGTTGCATGTAACTTTAACATACATGTATAGTCTAAGTATTATTATTATGCATTAGCGCAAATACCTTAATATTAACTAGTTTAATGGCATCAACTCACACATTCAATGTGAATCAACCATGGTTAAATACAAGCTACCTCGCTAGCAACACATACTCATTCAATTGTATTAATTTGTTGGAAATATATGAGCAATTTAAGTGTAGATTATATACATTGTACTAGAACTTGGATAAATATTAAATATAAATAGCAATTTCTATAACTCTTGTTATACATAAACAGTAATTTTTCTAATCGTGTGATCATTTTGAGGTAGTCTACAACAATAAATTAAAATTAATCATTCTTTTTGTCACTGGCTTGTTCTGTTTCTGTAATGGCTGGTGTACCACTTTTAGCCTGTTTCTGTTGTTCTTCCATTTCACCGGAGAAACCAAACTCATTGACACGCTTGTGGTCAACTTTGTAAATCCACCGTTGATATAAGAAGATGAAGAACACAATATCTGGAACAAAAATTGAATATTCAAAATTTCATACAGAGAACTATCATCTTTGTTGGACTTATTCTAATTAAATTAACTGTATTGTTTTTTTAAGTTAATTAACTGGTGGCTTTAGGCACATATTATTCACGAATGTAATCTGTAACTCAACATATATTGGACTGAAAAACTGATAAAAACGACTTTTATTAAATCATTATAGTTTAATCATCAAGGTTAGCAACTGTTCCTAGATAGTCAAGACGAGAAAATAATGGCGTAAATACTGGTATATACGAGAAAATAATGGTATAAACTTACCATCTCTGAAGCAACCCAATCGGTACATTGTTGGCATTTTGATGACAAAAGCAAAAATATCATCTATGAAAGTATTGAGGAACTTATATGTCATCATTCTCCAGGGTAGGTGAGCAACAGATTTTAATTTGTAATTAATAAAAAGCTGAGGTGTCATCATAATGAAACCGAATGTGAGTAAATATCCATACATCATGTTTAAGATAAATGAGTACCACCCTTTGTGTTCGTGATACAACAGTGAATAAACACCATACCCTAGAAGAAGAGGGAAGCATCCCCAGCTCAGATAGCGAAAAGCGAGCATATCATACTGTTTTGTGCTAGATTCTACATAAGAACCTTTATCAGTCAATGTTAACTTTGGTATACCAAATATGCGATCTTCTCTATTTATTTTCACATCCATTACTTTATTTATCTTCCATATCTCGATCATCAAACCTATGAAACATGATATGCGTACCATGACATTGGTTTCATTATCTAGAACGTACAACAACACAACAGTGGACTGGAAAACATTGAAGAATACAGATCTTACAGAAAGGCCCTCAAGTGACTGTCTGTTGTTCCAAAATTGAATGTCATTTTTGAAAGCTAGGAGCTCAAATATGGAATGTAGAATTGAAATAGATATTGTGAGGCCTAGCAAATATGGTGAAGTATCCAGGAGGAGCTCTTTTACTGTGTCCTGTTCCTCATCTTGTTCTTCAGCTCCTAAAGCAGAGAACATGCTCAATTTGTCTCTCATAGCCTGTGCTGTATACAATTGCCATTTAAAAAGACTCAATGGTTGGAATGTCAACTCCAATTCTAAAACTTCAGTTGTTTTATTTATAGGCACATAATCACGCATCATGTTCCAGTAGTCATTTAAAAATACTGCAGGCTTATATTGTTTACCGTCAGGCAAAAAGAAAATGAATTCATCTAACGGAGGTGGGACACTGCCTTGCATCCAATTAGTCTGATCTGTCACCAAATTAACAGTTAAATTGGGATGCCAGTGTGACACTATTTCTTCTTTCAAGGTTTCAGCTTTGATAATTTCTTCTGCTGACTTCTCAGTTTGTCCTGTTAATAGGTTATGAGTTTTAAGATAGCGTAACTTTTTGTACTTGTTCAGCATTTTTTTGCCATAGGTAATGTACGGTCCACCATAATTATCTTTATCCTTCGGGTTTGGTGATTTCCCCGTTTGGACTACAAATATATGAATATATATTGATCCATTGTTTTTAAGATCTTCTGAAGGAATTATAGAAGTTGAGTGATGAAATGTTCCATCATTATTGGGTCCACCAAACCAATCACCATAGACAATTCCAGTATGTTTCCAAACTAGGTCAGCATCATCAATAGTCCCATAGAACTCTCCATCAGAAATATAGGCATACAAATCTAATACTGTTCCATTTGCAAACATATTCACAGCAGGTGTTGGTGGTGGTCCTTTAGTGCTTAAATCTGTTTTTGGCGCTGATGGTTGGCGGAACATAGTTGTAATGAAGTAAACAATTAACGCTCGTATTATCAACGACTTGGTAATAGCAAAGAAAGATTCCATTTTCGAGGGCTGCATTCTGCGCCTCTGTTCGTCAATTTGTGCATTGACCTAGAACAAAGTAATTGAAATTATACAGACACGAACAGGTCAAGAACTCGGTAAGGTTATTTTTTTCAAGTAATACAAATGAAAGCGCAATTAAATAACAAAGCAAAAATAATAAATTCACAGAATGTGTCAACTATAATTATTGAACTTACATCAACATCTTGAGATGATCCATTGGTTTCAACCACTCTATTTTCAGGCGAAACCTCGTCAATCAATTTTTCTGATTGACTAGCACTATCTGCCATTTTATTTGTTTTGTGTCTCACAACTTTTTTTATATTATAATTATTTGTAATTACAGTCGCACATATTCTTTCGACAAGAAAATGAAATGAGATGAAATCATAAAATCATTAAATCCTTAGGTACTGTACTGTTCTTACTTTGCTTTGCTGAGACTATGAATGAATGAATGAATGAGTCAACTGTCTATGTCTCAAATGTCTCTAAGTATGACAAGACCATTAGTGATTAGAGAGGATTGCAGTGATTGCACCAAGGCTTTGAAAACCGGTAAAAATCTGGTATTGTTTGGTTCATCGCACGTACAATCGTTATTAGTAAAGGTATCGGCCCTATACTTTTAACCGACACTTTTACGGATATTTTTACCGGTAAAAAGTATGGTAAACAAATACGTATAGCTACCAAATCTTGTTTCTTTCTTTTTCTTAGATATTAAATTAGCTATATTTTTCTTGACGACGTGACGTAATAGACATATTTGTTCACTATATTTTTGTCTGTTTTGGCTAATCTCTATAACGCCTGGATCGATTGTGATGGGACTTTTACTGTCAGATAGCAGATGTTATAAGCAGTGTTTACAGTGCAGCGTGTGCAGCACACGGGCGCAGCGCTGTTAGGGGGCGCCGCGCCGCACTTCACCTTTTAACGAACATTTGCCCTCTTATGATGCTGGGCGTTATAATTCCACGCCACGTAAAAAGTGTTTCGTGCGGGAGTTGTGCTTCGTGTTAATATTTTCGAGAGAATTTAAGAAAAAGGAACGATATGAAAGGATTTTAGTTTTATATTGCAGTAGGTAAACATATAACAAAGGGCGCTCATGTAAAACACATAAAAGTGCTTGAGACCTGATCGCCCACGGGCGCTAGAGTACTGATTGCACACGGGTGCTATGTAGGCTAGAGACGTGTCTAGTTTTAAGGAGTAGGTAATATATTTAAAAAAAAAATAATAACTCTTGATGTTTGGTTGGAACTCTGTAATAAATTTTGAAGCAGATATTTTCAATCGATTATAGTGGAATTTGGCACACATATATACATCAAATAACAGTTCGTGGAGCTCATCTGATGATAGAATGGGTAGGTGGCCACAAGAGTTCTGTAATAAAACGATGGATGGATGCTATAAGATGGTCATAGAAACTCTGTAATGAAACGACGCAATAAGATCGAGTTTGGGATTAACGAAGGTATACAATAGTGTATTCCATGGAATGTCACTATACGAATTATATATATAAAAGATTGTCCGGATTGTCAAAGAAGAAATACCGATAAGAAACTACCTTTATTAATATTATTGGGTAAATGTTACCTTTAAGAAAACATTGTCACTTTACGACGAGTTTGATAGCGACACCAGGTACGTTGACCCACCGGGGTTCGCGGCGTTATAACTACACGGAGCTACTAATGCTGAATCGCGATGTAAAAGTTCATTGATCACTGGGAAAGGATGTGTCGGTTTATGCTACCAAAAGAAAATTTGGAGCTTGACTGGAAGAGATTTAGAACTCTCCCGGACCGCAAGGCCTGGGAACGGGTCCGTAACCACAAAACGCGTCAAATACTTGAGGTAGCAGCATGATCTCCGTCCTCCATAAACACAAGCCTGAGGCCATCTGCCATCCTAGCAGAAGCGGGCCGGGATAATAAATCCAAAATAAATAAATAACATTAGGCGTAAAACTATATTATTTATATTTCTTAATTATTTTTTCATTTGTATCACATCATTTTATGTATATTCATTTTACTTAAACAAGTATGTTTGTTTTATATTTCGTGCATTTACATTTAATACCGTTCTGTTTATATACAATTTTAATTTGATTATATAAAAGGAATTAAGTAGTAGTCGCCTGCTTGGCGTAGGCCTCTCCCATCTCTTTCCAGATGTCCAACGCGCGCCCAATAATAGATGTCCAACTCAAGAAGGGGTCATCTCCAAGTAGAAGATGGCCCGAGGTACGTCAGTGTCCCAGGGCTTTCCTTTCTGGAGTGCACTTAGTTTTCCGCTCTGGTGCAGACCTATAACCGTGACTTGACTGAGTGCAGTTATTATTTAACAACTACAATAGACAATAAATAAATATTTCGGACATATTATGCACAACGCCATCTACTCCTTAAGTAAGCAGAGCTTGTATTATGAGTACTAGACAACTGATTTAAATATATGCTTCATCATCATCAACAGCCTTCAACAGTCCACTGCTGGACATAGGCCTCTCGTTAGAAAGGAGGTTTTGGCCTACTATACCACGCTGGCCAGACGGGTTGGTATAGGGTTCGTTTCAAGTTTTCCTTCTCTTTGCATTGATTTTGTCTTGCGTAGTTTATCCCTTAGTCGTCTTTTACGACACCCGCGGAATGAATAGGGGTGGTGACACTCTGTATTCTTAATCCGTCACCACACGGACACATGCTTAATATATCGAAAACACCCAAACTCTGAAACTAATATGTATTTATATATGTATTTGCGGATCACTCAAACTTTCGTTCCGACCCGGGAATCGAAACTTAGACCTTAAGCACAGTAGAGTAGGTGTAGAGTGCATTTTAAGATATTTTTCTAAACTTATTTAGATGGTTTACAAATTGATTTTGAAAAATCTACTCTCTGGAGAAAGAAGTCCGTCCCTTACATAACCTAGTGTCAGATAGCTAAACTACAGAGCAACATCAACGTAGTTATATATCAAGTAATTTTGCTATTGTTTGGTACCTATATGAAAAAGAGTAAGTGGAGGGGTTTTAACGCCCTGAACCTGAACCCTGAGGTACATCGGCGTATATCTGCTGAAAATCAAAAGCTGCAAAAGACCCGAATGTGATGCTTGCCTATCACAAGTAGTGAACCCAGTTGACGTGCGCTAGAAGTGATTCCGTAGATTAATTTGGTCTAAAGGAGTGATTTTCCAGGTAGCGGAATAATTGTTTGTTGTTGTTGATGAAAATGATAGGACCTATAGCCATTAGCCAGACTGAAGCCAAGTTGTGTGTTGACTTTTTACCTATTCCATTTTGACCACCCGCTTATTGAGGGCGCTAGTTTAACGATTCCACACGGGCTCTACGTAGGCGGCTTGTTTCCATTATTCATAAGAATAAATTTTTCGACCACCAAAATTTTTATACTATCAAGAAACCCCCCGTTAACCGTCTTTTGGGAATAGAATAGCAAGGGCTGGCAACATTACAGCGCTGAATCTGGGAACTTCTTTCTTATGGGCTCTGTGTTTGGAAAGAAGTACCATACCATACCATACCTGTATGTTTCTTCGTTTTCAAATTATACCTTGCTAGCTTTCACCCGCAGCTCCGCCCGTGTGTATCTCGATTATTATTGCAGTAAAAAGTAGCCTATGTGTTATTCTGATATATAAGCTACATTACTGTAAAATTTCATCCAAATCCGTTCAGTAGTGTTTGCGTGAAAGAGCATTGTGCACGCAATAATTATGACAATAAATTTGTCGGCGTATCGCGTGCCCGTTGTTGCGTCAGTGTCTTGAGATTGCCTTCAGACACTTAACAGTGTTGCCAGCTAAAATAATCGATACGCCGACAAATTTATTCAAGTACCTACACGTAAAATATGTAATAACAAAATTTGCTGATGGCACCCAAACTAAGCTAAGCTACGCTAATAGGTAGTAGAGCCACGCTGATTTCAGCACGAATGGGCCGGCTCGACCGGGGCAGTACTACCCTCACACAGAAGACCATCCTAATAATGACAGAGCACTTGCTGTCGTATTTCGTTGGTGAGCGTGAGACCGGAGCCCCAATCCTTCTGCATCATTCTCTCGGCTTCCAGAGGCCGGGAGAATGTAGCAGTAACATCCGGCCAGGCCGCCGTGATATGGGTCACCATGCTGCATTGCTTACCCTCACAATGCGGATTGTGACCCCTAGTTCTGGATTCTACTCATGCTTTCCATCAGGCAGAGTAGTCAATTTTATATGCCTAAATATAAAAACAACGCTTGGGCTACCACAAAATTAACCAAGATTATTGAAGTAAGTTTGAAGCTCTTAAGGGGCGCCTCCATAAAAACG
Organism: Phragmatobia fuliginosa; assembly: GCA_932526445.1. Taxonomy (NCBI): domain Eukaryota; kingdom Metazoa; phylum Arthropoda; class Insecta; order Lepidoptera; family Erebidae; genus Phragmatobia; species Phragmatobia fuliginosa. The sequence continues at coordinate 2,428,359 of OW052064.1, read as the reverse complement.
CGCGAATAAAGACTTACGGTTACGGAAAGACAAAACAAATTACTTGAAAGCTGGCTGTACCCTACGAGATAGTTCAAAATAATGTACTACAGTATTGTACACCTTAAAAAGGTCTACAAATAAGTCCCCGATGGTATATGTCTATCTCTTAGGGTTAACCCACAATAGCTATTTTAAGCAATACAGTATTAATCCTTATCCAAAAAGGTACCTTAAATACATTTGTGAAGATATTACAGATCTAAAATGCAGGAACAAGGCGATTGTGGCGGTACCAGCCAGGTGTCGTTAAGTGGCGCTGCTGTCGATTTTTCACTATCAGTTAATAGTTAAACACAATACTTTAATAAGAACTAATATTTTACGGCGTTACGAAGTTCGCCGGGTCAACTAGTAAATTAATATTATAACAGCACGAAAACATTTTAAATAATACAAGTTGGAACTAAAACCCAACTACGACAAAACTGTCGCTGAAAAAGTTACCAATAACTTATATAACTCTGACAAAGTTACACGGGTTAGCTAATCATTCCAAGTATAACTATTGTTTGAATATCAATCTTTGCAAGATTAAAATTAAATAATAAACAACATTTATTAATATTTAATGGTTTATTTGAAACACAAAATTGTAGACAGATAATCGGACCCAAATGGATTTGGAGCCTTTTGTTGAATGTTCAGATTCCCAAACCATTATCAAATTAGTTTCGACAACATTAAACAAAACATAAAAATATTACTAACAGCAAGTCACTTTATAAAGTTCTCCTAGAATCTATTATACTCAGTAATACTCAGATTCCATAGTGCAGACGTTGGAATTCCGACACTTTCCTTGTTTCATCACAGAGATTTCATTTACCTATATCTCGAAGATTACTTAAAAACATAGAAATATCCTACTGTGGATGCATGATTTCCTGTTTGCCTTTGATTATAAAAGGCTCTAAAATCTACTTGTGCTTGTAAAATACACCTTAATTGAAAAGGTACCCCTTTTCACTTACATACATCTCCTCGCAATGTTCCAAGCGATCCTCTGTACAATCTGTCATAAGAAAGGTATTATTTTATAGGCACAAGATATAGACCAGTGTAAATGGCAACAGTCCACAAAATATCACTTACTTAAATATCTTTCGTAGCCTACATGTTAGGATTCAAGTGCACTATGTATTATGTAGTAACCTAGAAAATTATTATTTATTAAAAAAAATACATACTTTATAAATTAATATGTTATGCATCGCGAAGATTTTGGCATAACTGCAAAACTTAATTAAGTACCTATAAAATCTACAAGTGTTATACATACTATGATAAGTATGGGAGTGTGCTATGTATTGTGTAAACTACATGTTATTAGAACTTTTGTGGAATCTGTGAGTATCAAGAAAGCATGTTTAACAAGTACATCTCAATCAACTTACGGAGAAAATTATGTTGACCTTCACACACTCAGATACAAATATATACTGTTCCTCACAATACATTGTGAACTGCCACCATTTCAACTTTAACTACATTTAATCTTGCATTTCTTCTGGCAATTCGTGAGGATTGAGAATGCCTGGCACCGACAATTGAACTCTCCGTTTGTCCTCTTGTGCTTGACGAAGTGCAAACAGACGTTCCTCCAAATATAAATCACTGTCGTCCTCACCTGTGTACTCCTGAAATTATTAAAAATATACAATTTTAAAATATCATAATTACTGAAAACAAACAGTTTAAAAGTAGCTTTAAGTGTAACTTCTATCTTCTGGTGGTGGTACTATACAACATTTGTTGTAAAAATCTAAAAATAAATAGCAATGACAAAACTGCTTACTACTAATTTCATCCCCTCTTTTTCAAAAATTTACATTTGTGTGGTACATTAGATTCAGTACATATGATTCTATTCGTTCATTCTATATATCTTTGCTATCCAATTGTCTGTTACAGACAGATCTTGCACTTGTGAAGTATGAATGAAAACAAATCAGTGAGATTACATGGCTATTCCCTCCTTTTTTATTTAAACTTATTTCACATGTTGTACAAAGGGGGGCAAACCAGTCAACTTTCAGGAGATGTCTATACATTGTTTTTTTTAAGCCTGCCACAGACTGCCTCGTTGGTCTAGTGGATAGCGTATGCGACTGGTAATCAAGAGGTCTTGGGTTCAAATCCCGGGTCGGGACAAAAAAATATTTTTGGGTTTTTCTTAGGAAATTCCTAATAGCAGTTTGGAAGTATGGTGGTGATTCACGCCCGTGCCTCGGAGAGCACGTAAAGCCGTCGGTCCCGGTTGTCATGAACATCTATGGCAATCATTATTAGGAAGTCAATGCCCTCAAATTTACTGACAACTAGTTCAACCTTCGAATTTCAGTTCTCCCTTAGAGTTACTCCTTATATAATCAGCTATTTGCCAGCCGTTCCAGAGATTACCCGGAACAAACAGACAGACAAAAATTGAAAAAAAAAAATGCTCATGTACCGTGTATACACATATATGCATTTAGTAAATAGCGGTTATTTTAATTTTCAAACTGACACTCCAATTTTTTTTATTAGTAGGTATAGATTATCAATACATAACACACTGAGTCAACTGTAAATGTATATATTATGATATCTAATATCTGCATAAATTTGAATCAATTTGTATATCCCGACATAAATGTTTGTTTGTCAAATAGTTTTGTTTCTGCCTTCAGTACTCATGACTATTTAAATTCTCAAATATACTGACAACTAGTTAAATTTTCGAATTGAATTCGTCCTCAGTGTTGCAGAGGTTCGATACCAGTTGCTCCATAGAAAAACTGATATACAGGTAAAACCGGTTGAACTAGCAGCCAGCCCCAAATAATCAGAGGAATAATAATAATCTGCCTGCCTTGTTGGTCTAGTGGTTAACATATGCGGCTGCTGATCAAGAGGTCTCGGGTAGGATTCCCGGGTCGGACCAAATATTATGTGATTCACAAATATTTATTTGTTTCAGAGTCTGGATGTTTTCTATGTATAATATGTATGTATTTCCAAAAAAAGGTATGTTTATGTATTTATATCAGTTGTAAAATAATATAATAAAGGCACTAGCTTCTAATAAACTATATTGTTATTATTTGGCAGTATTAGGATATCTGTATCAGTGAGTAACGTCGGCAACTACGGTAGTGTGGTCACGTGTCACGGATGGCGGAGGAAAGAGTGGCGAAGCGCATCTTTTACTCTGAGCTAGAGCCTAGAGGAGGGCAAGCGAAAGCATGGCGGACAACTCCTCATATATAAAGATGTTCTTAAGCGTCACATGAAAAGATGCAATATAGAGCCCTCTCGCTGGGAGAGTTTGGCTGCACAGCGACCGGAATGGATAGATTGTGAAGAAGCGAATCCGCGAATTTGAGAAACAGCGTTTAGCTGACCTCGACGCCAAGCGCGATGAGCTCAAAGCCCGTCCATTCGCTGCCATTCACTATAATTATAGCGGTAAGCTCACTTGCCCACTTTGTGCAAGGGAGTTTGCTGCGAAGATCGGCTATACAAGCCATCTCCGGGCGCCATGGCAAGTCGGTAGTGGTCGCCATGGCCGAAATCGGTCGGATTATTATTATTATCAGTGAGTGTCAAACAGTAGATACTTACCCTAATTTGAACCAAGAAGTCTCTGAGATGATCTTTAAACGCAGGTATGTCGTGATTCAAATTAAACAGTCCTTGAACAGTAATTTTGATCTGGTTGTCTGTTAAGTGTGAAAAGGCTCGTTTGAGAAGATTTGCCACATATTCCTGAAACAATTCCACAATATGATCTATAGACTATTTCAAATTCAATATTTTAAGGAAATCATCATCAATCAATGAATCATTAACAGATTTCAACAGTCCACTGCTGGACATAGGCCTCTCCTTAGAAAGGAGGTTTTGGCCTACCATACCACGCTGGCCAGACGGGTTGGTTTAGGGTTGGTTTCAAGTTTTCCTTCCCTTTGTATTTTGATTTTGTCTTGCCTAGTTTATCCCCTAGTCGCCTTATACGACACCAGCAGGATGAATAGGAGTGGTGACACTCTGTATTCTTAATTCTACACCACACGGATAATTTTTAAGGAAATAATAATTAATAAACAATATCATTCTTATCTGTGCAAACTGTACGCTTATTTATCACAAAATGTTGTATTATATGGTGTCCCTAATATTTAAAAACTAGCTGGGTCCCGCAGTGTTACCCGCGGTTATAGTCGTCAATCTCGAGTAACGCCGGGGAGTGAAGCTAGTCTAAAAAAAATTAGCCTAAGTTACTTCTTATTCTTATCAGCCATCTGTCAGTGAAAGTCCCGTTAAAATCGGTCCAGCCGTTTCAGACATTACCCGGAACAAACAGACAGACGGACAGACAGACAAAAAATTTAAAAATTCTATTTCGGATGTCAGTACCTACTTTTTTTTTTTTTTTTTTTTTTTATATTTAAGCCTGCCATAGTGACTCTACTCTGCCTGCCTGATGATTTGATATGCATTTAGAAAAAAACTAGTTATTTGTTATTACAAACAGACACTCCAATTTTGTATATATTAATGTTGCCTAAGTATTTACATGAATGTGTATCTAGCATTTCATTTATTTTCTCTTTTTTAGGTAATTCATGTTTCCTTTTACTATTAGTTAGCTTTAGCCCGCGGATAGGCTGCTACATAGAATGTAAGCCACTTTTTGCCGACATACGCTTATCGGCAAAAAGTAGCCGATATCCTTCCTTAAGAATCTACATGCAGTGGTTTGGCCGTGATAACATAACAGTTTCTTTTTAATTTATAATATTGGTATGGACTGTATTTCTTAATTTTAGTGCATTCTATATCTTTCACAACAGTTGTTAAATCTTATAATCAAAATTAATGAAGTTCTAGTTACTCGAACAAATAAAAAATGTAATGTTATTATAAGAGTACTGTTAAGATTAACAACCCATAAACTCTACTGCTGGGATCAGATCTACTCTCAAGGGAGGATTAACGCCATACGTCTCAATGCTGCCCCAGCAGTGGGACTGGCAAGACAATATTTTATCAATGTAATTTTGCAGCCCAAAGGTTTACTAATGGTCACCCTTCCAGGTACCACCGGGCCCTCGTTGCTCACCATCGGGCAACTTAGCTATAGGCCCCTGAGATAATGAATGAGATGTTATTCTAGCAAAATATACAACCGTAATTCTTACCTGTATATATAGGATATTATCAGGAGTAGCTCCAAGAGGCACTGTAACTCTGCCTGCCTCCACCAGCGAAAATATATATGCTAGAATAGTAGCATGCATCGTAAGCCCTGCCCCATGGGATGTGTCCGTCACTACGCTGAACACATGCTCTAGGATATCACATAGGTATGTCTGATAAAAACTCTGTGCTGCTTGTGGATGTTGATCAACATTTTGAAGCAATTTGTACAATATTTGCAGACCTGTATCAGCTACATTTCTCATGGTATGCTTAAATGCCCAAATTATGGAATCCAAAACTAATTTGAACTGTGCTGGGGGTATACTAAGGAATGCCTTAAAACAATGTGTATTTACTGCTTCTAATAACAGGAAAAATTCTGTCCTGTGCTCTGGGTACTCTTCAAAGTCTTTGTTGATCATCTCAAGAGTACATTCGAAAACTGCATCAAATATTTTGGGTACCTCTGAAGTAATATGCCCACTGAGTTTATAAACAATTGCAGCCATACAGGACAAAACTTCAGGTTCTCGAGCATCTGGTACTGCAGTTCTTTGATAATCTAAAAGAACAGCATCCAAGAGTGGTGGAATAAAGTTTTCCAAAACCATGCTACTGTCTGTGGAGTGTGACACCCAATTTCCAATCAACTTTAATGTCTCTTTTTTTATTATGCGCATGTTTTTAATGAGTGGTTGTTTAGTCACAACCACTCCATTCAGTGTAATAGCTTGACTTATGTTCTCTGACATTACTTTATAAACATTGAGCATATCCAAATATATCCTTCCCAGCTGCACAACATATGGATGACCTAAAGCACGACATGCTCGAACATTTGTCTTGAGGATACTGACTAGCTGTTTAACAGCTTCTGGGTCCTTCAGAATATCGACATTATGAGAAGCTTGAGATATAATATCATCCCAAACTTGATTGGGCAGCAGCATATATTTCTCAATGAGTTGCTCTTGGGCAACTTGATCCACTTGTGCACTAATCATGTATCCCACAGCTTCATAGAAGGTGTGGACTTGGAGTGTTTGTAAATCACAGATTATAGAACTGATTGTGCTTAAAATTTCTTCAATAAATGGACAAGCTTCACCGACTTGAGTAGTTACAAAGTGTCGCCTACACTTGATAGCAATTTTTATGAAAGTGTCACAAGCCATGTCTTGGACACCGTCGTGGGTTTCATGCATGAATTCAAAAAGTTTATTCACAACTGTCTTCAAAAATTTCCAATGAGCTTTCAGGAATCTAGGATACTGCCCCACCACATACATAATGTTACTAGCAATTATAGCCTTATTATCTTTACCTTTTTTTTGTTCACACAAGCCCAAAAGTTCTTTAATAACAACAACCAGGAACCGTTTTTCATCATCTTCATACAAAGCTCCCGAAATTGAACCAATTGCCCAACACAGTGTGTTCAAATTCTTCCAAGACCATTCTGTACCATTGACTTGGTTTTGGAGCTTCTCTGTCATAATACGTTCAGTATCTTGACAATCCAAATGTGTTAAATAAACTAGAGTTTCTCTCATATTCTTATACAAATTAATAGAATCAGTATCCTTCATAAACTCACGTACTACTTCACCATTTTCATTTTCAACCACTAATACTTCTTCGGGTTTGGCCATTCTAGAGATCATTATGTAACGCACACTACTCAGTACATCAGCATACAAAGCTTTCCTGCCCATGCTTTTCCCATGTGCACATAAGGTAGAGGGACAAGGTTGCATCTTGTACAAATCAGCAGTTATAGAGTTCCAGAACTCTAGACAAATCTTGAAGATTTCAACTTCTTCCACCTCAGATATCAACACAAGATATTGGAAGGCCTTCATTAGTGCAACTGTAAGTCCTTTCCTTTCTATAAGGGGCCCATGCTCTTTCAAATATGTGCAAAGAAATAAAGCAAGATTTTGGATGAAAACTTGCTCCTGATCACGACCAGCAGCATATGCATCTCGAATGTTGGTAGTAAGTGGTAACATAGCTTCAAGCTGATCCATAGTACTTAATAGGAGAAATACAAAATCATCCTCATAATTACTAACTGTTACGCCAGCAATCTCTGTAAGGCAACTTAATGTAATATTGCGAAACATGGGAACATTTAAAAACTTATAAATAAGTGTGCTTATTAATTTCATCTCAAATATATAGCCAAGCGGAATCCAATTTAGAAATCTCAATAGAGTGTGAAGTGTTGCATCTACAAGTGGAGCATTTTGTGAATTTTCAAGGACAAATTGACAAAGTTGAAATATTTGACTGAACTCTGAACACATTGTATCCTTTAAGTGTTTTGCTTTTGTCTGCGTGAGCTGCCCTGTACTGAAGACGAATACTTCTTCACTGAGCAACTTTAAAATGACCATGTTATTTTGACATAAGCTCTCATTGGTCTTGGAAGCACCCACAATGTCACTTATAAAAGTTTCCCAATTATGGGGCCATTCTCTTTTTAACACTTGAATCAAAATCATATTGAGTTTTTTTAAGTAAACCTTATTATTCTCCATTACTGTTGGATCTGAAGAATTCTTGATAATGAGACCAACAATGTATTTCTTTATCCCTTCACATTGATTTCTGGGTAATATTTTCCATCGGGTTTGTATTACTTGTTCTAATATTTGTAAGGCATAGTATTTGGTTTCTTGATTTTGCGAATACTCCAATATTGTATCAACACGAGTCCAAGCATCTGGGTGTTCTTTAAGTGCTGTCAATATCTCTTGAGCAGTACGTTGTTGCTCTCCAACAGTGGAATACAAACATCCAACAATGTTATCAAGAAGATTAATGTCAAGTTTTTGGTTAAAATCCAAAAGTTTAGAAGCTTGTTGTTCTAAAGTTGCCATTCTGTATATTACAACTTAGATAAGTTTATTTCCCTTAATGAAAATCAAGACTGCAATAATTTCTTTACATTCATTCCTCACCGTACGTATCACTGGAACAAACAATATTTGTGTTAAGTAGGGCTTGTACACTAGCTATAACCTCTTCGCGATACAAAGATGTCAACTGAAGTTTTGGGGTATTAGATACTATTTATTATGCTCAATATTATATGTTCTGATCGCTAGGATTGTAATGTATACATCACTGAGATAAATCAAATATCCTTTTAGTTGCACAAGAAAATATAGAGCACACACCCCGCGTAGAAATTGGGGATATTGCTAGGAATCATGAAAACATTAATTAGATAAAAAATCACACCGTTAATTTTCGCAAGAAGAACAATACAGTTGTTTTTAATAACCGAAATTATTAGTAGCTTACCCGAGAAAATAATTTGCGGCGCAATCAGTCTAACGCACTACCATACATACTAATCCGTTGTTTTCGTGAAGCTTGAAAAAGCTTACAAGCATATTGTCTATGGTTATGTTTTAGTAACACTAAATACCAAATCTCGCTCTACGGTTTCATAAAACATAAAACTAATAACTTTTTCAGTTTTTGTTATCCAATCGATTGTTACAAAATTAAATGATGAAAATATTTCGCCGTAAGACTAATTAAAAGAAATCAAATAAAAGAAATTATGATAGTGTGAAGAGTGAAGCCAATCAAAAGAAAACTCACACGCTTTTTATGTAAATATTTTACACCTAATTTATTTCTATATTGAAATAAATTTGTTAATTTTTCAAGGTAACTTTAATTTTTGATACAGCTTTGTTTTATAGCTTAGCCAAAATTTAGCCAATACTCAATGTTTACACCGTTTCAAGAAAGAAGTCCCATGTAAGAAGCAAGTCAACGGCAAAAAAATGGAACTATTGTCGCCTGTCGTCTTGCTGGCCCTTTTTAGGGTTCCGTAGCCAAATGGCAAAAAACGGGACCCTTATAGATTCGTCAAGTCTGTCTGTCTGTCTGTCTGTCAGTCCGTATGTCACAGCCAATTATTTCCGAAACTATAAGAGCTATACTGTTGAAATTTGGTCAGTCGATGTATTCTGTGAACTGCATTAAGATTTTTACATAAAAATTGAAAAAAAACAATACATTTTGGGGGTCCCCATGCTTGGAACTTAAACTCAAAAATTTTTTTTTCATCAAACCTATACGTGTGGGATATCTATGGATAGGTGTTCAAAAATGATGTTAGGGTGCCCGCACACACACAATAATATTGGCAATAAAGTACGTATTGCCGATAATATTGCGTGTGTGCGGGCTGTATTGTACAATATTATTGTGGATTATAGTGTGCGGGGCCGTGTATCACAATATTATTGTCACAATATTATTTTGTGTGTGCGGGCACCCTTAAGGTTTCTAATATGTATCATTTTTTTCTAAACTGAATAGTTTGCGCGAGAGACACTTCCAAAGTGGAAAAATGTGTGTCCCCGCCCCCCTTTTCTTTTTTTTACTGGTTAATAAGGTTATATTTTAATATACATGCGTAATATATTTCTGTTCATCATGACAAAGATATTCTTAATGAAAATATCAGTTCTCTTTCAGTATACAGTGAAGCCTGTCCAGAGTTGAATGAATTAAAATAAAATCCGGTGAGGTGTCATATTGGCAGTTTAAAGGGATACTGAATATTTTATTTAGTTTTATTGAATATTTCGATCTCCGTATACGTTCGGGTGTTCATTGGATTTTAATTGACAGCATTGGCTCTCATATAATTATATTATCTTTCTTCTTTATTTCTAGTGCGGCAATGACATTTTTGCCAATCCTATTTTATAATAACGATTACTTTTCGACTGGATAGCCTATTCGTCTACTGACTACTGTAACTAAAAAAAATATATGTTGTACATTACCATGCAAACTACCAACGAAAATTGGTTTGAACGAGATCTAGTGAGTACTTTTTTTTTAATACATTAGAAATCGTAACACGCAATTTACCTTTCATCCAATCAATACACTAGTATAAAAACATCGATGGAAGTTACTTGCTGATGCGGAACCCTTCATGGGCGAGTCCGACTCGCACTTGGCCGCTTTTTATTTAATTGGGTCAAATGTTGTTGTTTATTAAGTTTTGTGACACTGCGTTTTATTCAGTCCGGGGCATCTTTACCTATAGTGTAGGGCGTAGGGTGTGCAACGCACACGGGCGCTGCTGCACTACATGCATGCACATACAGGCATGAAACTCAATTTAAAGAGATTTGTGGTGGCGTTCAGTTTTAGAACGAATCACAAAATTGTCAGGAGACAATAGTCGGTAAGCTAGAACAATAAGAAGCGTTACTACTTTTCCTGTGGCTTATACTATGACTAACGTAAGGCATTCTTTGAGTTTTGGGGTTCTGCTTTACCTTAATTTAAAAATAAAGAAAGATATGAAAAGAATTTTGAGTGGTTAAGCATGTAAATATGAAGTCTTTTCTTTATATAATACTTTTAATGGACATGCAGGATATTTTTTCTTTATTTTAACAATAAAGATAAATATACATGAACAATGAACCTAAAAACTAAAAACCTTAAAAATTATAATAAAACTAGAATATATTATTATAAGGAGTCCCTTTAGGCAAGGTTCCGAAGATACTGGCAGCGTTCCCCCTTTGAATAGCTATACTAATTCTTTGTCCCAGGTAGCTGCCAGCTCTTCGGTCCCCTGTGACGTCGACTAACCTTCTTGATATTTCTTTAAAAAGCGCTATAGCGCTGGGACCCCACGGACCAAGGGTCTCGACACCGAATGGGACAAAATCATATTCGGAGCCTAGACCCTTGTATTTGCATGCTTTAGCTTTTTCAGCCGCTTCACAATTCTTTTGAATCCTTTAAAGTGTCCAAGTGGGCTACGCGTGCAACCATGCATCAGTCTCAGGTAGAATCCACAGTCTATACTTATTTGCTTCCCAAGGGTCTTTCATTATGATGCTTTGGAGACTATCAATTCACGCACTGCTAAACGTGCAATGCTTTGGTGAACGTACCACTTGGGTTTAGGGTCAACAAATGAACAAAACTGATTATCTTTTTTAAAGATGTCAACTGTCAAAATCGCTCATAAATTTTGGACTTAAAGATGTCAACTGTCAAAATCGCTCATAAATTTTGGACTTAAAATAAATATTCATACCTTTGATTATATACATGTCTAGATGGAGTGTTGCGCTGCATTCGCAATAAAAACAACAGGCCAGATTTGAAGGGCTTGTGTGCATGTTACACACAACTGCAAGCGTAGCCTTCGGGCGCGCGCATGACGTGGGAGCGTTCTGAGTGATACCAGCCCTTGAATGTTTTCCATAAAAGGAGGGAAAATAATTGTGTATTGATTTTGAGATTTACAAGTAATTTGTATTAAATTTAAAGTCAGTCAATGTGTATTAGAGTTTTTGCTTTTGAGTTACTAGGTAAAATATATGTTGGTGAAAAAGGGAATTGCTATTAGAGCTTATTTATTCTTGATACTTAACAACAATTTGGTAAAAATATACCCTGTGCCTTAGAAAGTAGTCTGAGGCTCCGGTACTTTGAAAGGCGGACGAAGGAAAGCCAACTCACAGAGGCCTTTAATTAAGTTAATATACAACATAGTTATATTTAATTTAATTACTATATTTTTAACTAGATGTTCCCCGAAATTTCTCGTAAATCTTGTTTTTATATCGTTCTCGTTAAGAACTCAGAGAAGGTGTAGCTTCCGATTAGTGAAAGAATTTTCAGAATCGGTTCAGAAATTCCGGAGATTAGCGCATTTAAACAAACAAACAATCTCTTCAGCTTAACTTCGTACATACTACTTCCATTATTAGTATTATTAGCAGCCATGGATCGGCGAAATCGACACGCATATCAGATTTTAAATAAAATAAACAATATCTACCACCACAAAAATATATTATTTATACATATTATATGATATGTATTATCCAGCACTATGGTTAAATTGAATTGACTTGAATCCTCGAAATATACTTTTTCGATCATGATTGAACATTTTGTAAATTGGCTAACACTCACATGGGAAATTTAAATTCAATTACCAGGCTACTCTGTAAACATTCCGTCAAAATGGTGGTCGAACTTTTGATAAAAATTCACTGAGTTAATTTAATTGTTTCTTTACAATATAGTTATTTAAATTTTACTAACCGATGATAGGTAATTTTTTTAGTTGATTTCAATCGTCCTAAGTAATTCTTGCACACTTTTATCATGCAAAACGTAATTTTTATACGCCACTCGATACGTGTTTATCGTACAATGACAGTAACGCCACTGATCGGCCGCGACGAGCTTAGTCTTTAATAGTTAAATACTATTTTTTTGGACGTTTAGACACTCGAACTCTCTATCTAGACATGTTTATAATCAAAGATTCATACTTACTTCCATTTACTGCAAAAAGTCGTCTTCGCAGCACTTTCCATGGCTGATTCAACAATTGCTTTTTTAAGTTAGCACCGCATATACTTTGAAATGCATTTCGTAAAAAATTGTTTATTTGATAGTAGGTACAAATTGATGTCCATTTTCTTTACTCATCAAAACAATAGCACTTTACTAATGTTTAACAGCACTATTGCAAGTTTTAAATTTTTGACATGTGAAACATTTTGGACACCACAATCTAAATAATAAAACAAGAGAACAAAAAAATTAATTCTGTTTTATTTCATTTCTCTATTCTTAGAATTTGTAAAATAGTTTGTCTAAACACTTAAGAACGAAGTGTATAAATTTATGTACCCTATATTAACCGCGGTTATTGTTATAAATCGCGAGTAACTAAGTTACTCTTTATAACACCAGCTTTCCGCAAATTATGAAATTACCCGAAACAAATAGACAAACAAAATTTTTTTTTAAGTAAGTACCGTATGCACTTTCGTATGCATTTAGTAATTAACCTTTATTTTGTTGTTACAAACATACACATCAATTTTATTTAGTTGTAAAGACTATACTCGCTAACTAGGAATTTTTGGAGAATTCAATAGTAAAGGCTGCCAACATTCCAATTTCCATGGCTTGCTCGCTACCCCAGGTTTGGAGGACTTCTTTCGTGAGTCGGAGTATAGTGGCTAGTGGCTAGAATGAAAATATTCTATGAAGTACCAGAGCACGGAAAAGCGAGTGATATGTGATTAATTTTTTTATTTAACCAATGAGTATTGTAAGTGAAGAATGTAATATTTAAAAAGTATCCTAGGTATGTCCTTTGTATGGGTTCTAGATTATCTACCAAATTGCATTGAAATCGTTTGAGTAGTTATAGGGTGAAAGCGCGATAGACAGGGAGAGTTATTTTCGCATTTATAATATTTGTAAATATATGATCTGTACTGTAGCCGATCGAGTGGGCAGGGCGGCAGCATGGGACTCTTTCCTACGGCCCGAGGAGATTTCCACAAGTGAAAAAAAGTGATTTAAGCGGTCGCCACGCCAGTGTTGTGGGTTCAAATACTACACAGGATAACACTTTGTATGATTCTCAAATTGTTATTCTTAGTTTGGGTGTTCTTGTGTTCGTTTCTTGTATGTTTGTAAAGTCCCCCGTGTCACAGGCATTTATTCCTACTACGGGAGTTATCGATGGTAAAGCTATTAGTATTACAGCTATTACTTATACAGGACAATAGTCTGGCCAATACTCACTATATTTTTAGAAATCTCTTAATTTTTCTAGGTAACTTTAATTTTCCACTACTAATAATACACACTACACACTACTTTGTTGTATAGCGTAATCACAATTTTGCTATTTTTATCCAGGTATATATTAACTGGTGTAAACTTAATTGAATAATCATCTATGTCCATAGAACACATAATGTGGGTACTAAATACTAGCGGAGTATGACCCTTCTCCATCGGCACGAGTCGTCAGCCTCAGCGTGTCGGATCAAATTTAACTTGTTATTAATTTTTTATTGGTGATCAGTAGCAAAAGTAATTCGTCTTCGGTTTTAAAAATGCCAAAATAAAAACTATATCTTTCGAAATTGAAATAATTAAATTCTAAAATATAAATTATTGTGTTATATCCTAGGAAGCATATTCAGAACTATTTGGTCCATCTACTGATTTTTATACTAATATAAAAAACTCAATAATGTATGTTACAACGCCTTTATTTATTATTTTATAGTAAATGATACTGTTGAAGATAAATAAATAAATATTTTGGACATTTAACACACAACATCATCGAGTCCTAAATTAAGCAGAGCTTGTAATATGGGTACTGCACATCAGTATCTACGTACTGTGCGAAGTAGCGAAGCAAATGTCGTTTTACGGTTTATATACCTATTTTATTTGTGAATTCATTTATTTATCTACATAATCAACTATTTCTACATTCAAGAGAGTAATTCGAATGTAATTTTACTCAGTTTTAAGTTTGGTATCTTCGCAGTCGGGAGGAATACTAGGAACGTATCAGCGGCTTCTGGAATATTTGGAATGACCAGAATTTGTAACGACTTGTAGTAAGTCTTTTAGAGGGTATTGGCGGTTTGTTAATAAAAGTTTTTTTTTTTAAAAAGAGTTTCTGAAGCACAAGAAATTCGTTTTCGTTTCAAATGTGATTGTGTGCCTAATACGACCATGACGCTCTACAAAAAAAAACATTGATGACCCACATCATGTCGGCTTAGTGAGATGTTGAGGCCGGGAGAATGATGGAGAAACATTCATAACCGAAAAAACTGCGATTTCGCAATTCTTTAAAAATACTCAAAAGGTGAAATAAATAACCACTAGTTGTCTGATCGTCGTAAACTTATACGAAATAAAGTTAATCATTCTGCTTGTTTGTACCGCTCAGTCCCACTTGAGCTAGCTTCCTTACCTTCTATAATTATATTGAATGCAGTTGTTGGCAAATCCAGAAGAGATTTTCGTGACTCGATTAGTCACTGTTAGGAACTACTCATTAACATAATATATTATTATATCACCCCACACTTGCACTGTCGCTCATTGTTTTTATTTTAAACTGATTTAATAAATTCGCACATCTCACCTTCAATGAGACTAACCTTGTTTTTTTGACTACGCCAGTAACACAAATAGGAAGTTCATTAATAAACGAATATTATATTAACAATCTAATAGGTTTTGGTAAATAAATAAGTAAGAGCCAATTAAAACTTTCGAGCCTTTTCTATTAGTTAAGTTAAGGGGTACTAAAACTACTAACCCAAACCTTAACAAACCTTGAGTTTATTACTAATACTATTAGGAATGAAAACCATAAGGTCGATATGAATTAGTTTTTAAATAATAAATCCCAGATAACTTTCTATCCACTGTGTCTCCCATGTAGCTGTAGTTATTACACTTGTTGCCCAAATAATCATGCCAATCGTGACACTTGCATGCAGGAAACGCTTTCGGATATTTGATCGATTCACTAAAATAGTGGAAAGATCGGCCATGACTGCATGCTTCTGTAAAGACAAAACTTTCAATATACACAACAATTCAAAAAACAATAATTGCTGTCGTATTTCGTTGGTGAGTGTGAGACCGGAGGCCCATTATGGAGGTATGGGTCACCATGCTGCATTGCCTACCCTCACAATGAGGATGGACTGAGAATCAGGATTCTACTCATGCTTTCCATCAGGCATAGTAGAGTCACTTTGGTATGCTTAAATAATATTTATGAAGAAAGTATTTTGGAAAACTCCACAATTAAGGGGGTGAAAAAGGTAATCAAGTTATACATCAAAATAACACGTAGGCAAATCCGCGGACAAAAGCAACTAATATAATAACGAGCTCTACTCTCTTTTGATTTATATCTTATAGTTATATGTATAAAAGAAATAGCTGAAGCAATTTAATAGGGGGTAAATTGCCATTTTGATAGATACTTTGAACTGACACAAAACCTTCATGATGTGAGATTTTCCAGTGATTTTTTTTGGAAACTTCGAAGAGCCGATACTAATCGCTCAATCCGAGAGACAGCTTACAATATCAATTTTACTTCTGGAAGGAGACTGCTTATGTTCAAATCGTTTTTAGTTTAAAAGTTTTTATAAAGATTTTGTACGCTGGCACAGGTGAATAACGTTGATTTGAAGGAGATGGTGCAAGCCGATTCCAATAGCGGGACATTATGGTTGTTGATCTTAATTATGTCTATGTTGTTACGTTAATATCTATATCCACATGTACTTCTTCTATTTCTGTAAAAAAATGTAATTGGCCTTCTCTTCTAATATATTAATTTAGCTGAAAGTTTTCCTATAATAACAAAATAAATAAAATCACAAACCAAATATTTTTTGTATACTGCCACATCCTGGTTGAGGTGGAAAGCCACTATTGGGATAAAAATCAACAGTTCCGGTGGGTGATTCATAACCCAAAACTCCACAACACGTGTGAATGATATCAACAAAATCAGCATCCGATGGGTCTAATTTTTCTAAATCTTCAAACGGAGGGTATTCAAATAAGGGCCTGGCAGGATCGAGACCTGTAAGGATATCAAAGGATTGTCTTTAATTGTTTTTTAATATTAGGTGCATAATGCGAAGAAAATAAGAATAAACAAGAGTACAAAAATTAAATCAGGTAAATAAATATTTCGGACATCTTACACAAAAACACCATCTAGTTCCAAACTAAGCAGAGCTTGTAACTACTATGGGTACTAGACCACTGATATAAATACATATATATATACTTTTTTTGTAAATAAAGACATATAGAAAACATTCAAACTCCGAAACATATATTTGTAGAACATACAAACATTTAGTAAGACTCAGGAATTGAACCCGTGACCTCAAGCAGTGCGAATAACAAAAATTATATCTATTTATATAATATTTGTTATTCTCGGCAGATTATTCATAAACATTTACTACTTATTAATTCTATTGAACCATAGTGGTCCTAAAAGTAAATAAAATCTATGAATAAATCTATGACTAGTTTAAGGCCTAACACATACTATATCCTTCCTTCTCTTATCTAACGGTATAAAGTTGTTATAGGAAAATCCAGTGTTATTTTAAAATTGTCTGCAAAATTTGTTAAGTGGCGTATTTACTATCGTATCCGTATAGTACATTTTGAACTGTACGAATTGAATGGTTAGCCACATAGTTATGATGTGCTATTATTAGTGATAAAGTTAGGATGTACTCTACGGTATAGGTTCGTCTACTCACCTGTGATCCTGTCCACAGTGAAATTTGATTTAGAAGCTGCTATTCCCATAATATGTGCTCCAAGGCTATGGCCAATAAGATGAAAATGTTGACCAGTAATATTATATCTGTTATGAAGAGCGCTTATAAACTTGGCCACTTTAGTTCCTATACTTTTAACTTCATATGCAACCCAGGGATAGAATATTGAGTCCGCAACCTCACTCCAATCAATGGTTATGACGTTGACGTTTTTGGTTTCTAAATAAGCAGACTTTATGTCGTCTACACCTTCTTTATCTACTGATGATAACCAACCGTGTGTAATGATTTTTAATGGTTTATGAGATGACATTATTCCCATTGTAGTATCTTGATGATTTTTTTCGTACGGTTGTCCATTTTCATTTAAATCAATGTAACTATGCGTATCATTTCTAAAAGCAAAATTTTAATACTTAGAATTGGTAGTTCTATACATAGATATTAGCCAGTAAACTTATAATGTATTATAACTATTTATAAAGTAGATTTTGGTCTACCTAAAACCTCGCATTCCAAATGAGTTGGTATTGGGTTTCTGTTCTTCAATACTAATAATATTTGAAATGCATTTAAAATATTATTAGTAGATATCAATGAACTAAATGCAAACTTGACAAAAACCCAATATCACCTCATTTGGAAAGCGGATTTTAGGTAGACTAAAAGCTACTTTATAAATAAGTATAATACATTACAATCAAAATTAATTATGTATGGAAAAACCAGCTTTGTTTTAAAGTAATATTTTAATGTCATATTGCAAATACACATATCGAGTATCTGTAAATAATTTGATATTTTTATACAGAACAGGATAAAAAACTTCAGTGTTTATGCAGTTAGTTATGGTTATATATTTCCAAGAAAATATCTCACTACAGGAACACTTACCCAATGTATAACCTAAATTCGATAAAACCATCAATTGGTTTTCGCATACTAAAGTTAATGCCATTTTCAGGTATCCTTAAATTAACATATTTAGGAATACCATCTCCATTTGGAAAATATATCCATTTCGTTCCATAATCTTTGCCATATATATTTGTGTGGCTTAAATTATCGTAAGGAAGACCTAGAAAAAGTAAAAGTCGTTTTAAAAAAAGAAGAGACAAGTAAATTATTATTATTGAACTGCCTCGGTAGCGCAGTGGGCGCATTTGGAACTGCTGTGCTTGAGGTTAGTTGTTGGTTCGATTCCCGGGTCGGATCAAATGTTTGTGTGATCCTCAAAGATATGTTTCCTAGTTTGGGTGTTTTCTATATATAATATGTATGTATTTACAAAAAAAAAGTATGTATTTACAAAAAAAGTAAATTTTATTCATCTCACACACCACGCCATTTAGTTATTTTACACTGACAAATATTTTTTTTGGAAAAAAACACCCAAACTCCGAAACAAATGTTTGCAGATCATACTCTGGAGCCTTTAGGAGTAGAGTGAACAGGTTTCTTTTGGGTGTGTACCACCTTCGTCTTCATCTACACTTTCCATCAGGTGAGATGGAAGTCAAACGCCTATTCCATTACATCTATAAAAAAAAATACATTTGATACGACACAAGAATCGATCCCAAGACCTCACAGCACAGCGAATAACCAATATTATATCTATTATATTATATCAATTTAATATAAAGAACAAAGCTTATTTTTTACGGCGTTAACCAATATACACGCGAGCGAAGTCATGGGCGAAAGCTACTGATGTTATAAAGATTGTATTGAGACATGTATGTATGGATTGATGTGAACATTTGAAAACTGCTTAAGTACACTTTTATGTATGAATAAATGACAGGAAACTTACTACTGCTGTAATCCGTAAGACATATTATCAAACACAGCACAATAATATTATTCAAAAACATTTTCTTGTATTAATTTTAAAAACAACATTTCGACTTTAACACTTTTCTGTTTCTCTTCAAGTAACGGATAATTTATACAATATAACGACATAATCATATATAATAAAATGCTACCAATTCGATAGACGACTGTAAACTTGTCCATAAAATTCACGATAACTATTACCTATCATGTGCGAACGTATACGTATCGTCAAAAGTATTAAATGGCTATGCAAATTTTTAATCAGCTGGTATCATAATACTTCCTCTAAATATCCCATTTATAAATGTATCTTAGAATGTCAGCGTCTGAGAGCATTTTTAGGGTTCCGCTGTTCATGACTCGGAGCCTTATAGATTTGTCCTGTCCATCCGTCCGTCCATCCTCGACTTACCGTCCAAACGGTTAGTGCTAGAAATATGAAACATTTAATTGCACAAATATGTGTTTTTATCACGTCGACCAAGTGCTAAAATAAAATCATGAAAAATATTTTTATTTGGGCTACCTTTCCTACACGTAAATTGGGGATGATTTTTTTTCTCGCATCTACATCATCGCATGGAGTATCATTAGACAGGTCTTTTAAAAACATTGAGAGGTTTCTAAGACGATTTTTTGATTTGGGTATTCGTTTGCGAGTTATTCAACTTTAAAGGACTTTTTTTTCTTTAAACAGGAGGTCACCCCCTCTCTAAAAGCTAAACGGCTGGCTCGAAATATCTAAAAAATTCATGATGGTAGTTCATGTGCTAAACTTTAAAGGAAACGTTTTAGACGTTGTAGACCTCACTTGTAAATTACTCTTATTTCGTGCAAAAATAACGAAAAAATAAGTACACATAACAATGATCTATTGGACACGAATTTATAGTCATGTACCATTAAAGGTGACTACGGAACCCTATTCTATGCGAGGCGTGACACGCACTTGGCAATTTTTTTAGTTAAATGAACAACTACTGACTCGATTTAAATCTGATTATAATATAAATGGTGAGTGCGGTAGGTATGACGACTGGTGCTAAATGAAATTAAGATGTAAATTAAGTTGGCCTTCCGATTTATATTTTAAATATTCTATTTCATCAAAATATGTTTGAAACATATGCTTTTACCAGGACAGAGAGAATGGCGTTCGCAATTCATCATCAAGAAAATAAATATCTACCTACCCAATTAGAACTTTGTTTCTGTTTTCGTTTAAATTTGCAACTAGTCTACTTCATGAAATTATCATTGGTCTAAATCCAATAACATTTTCCTGATTATGACTAAATTAAATTCCTGTTAGAAATTGTTTATGGTAGGTAGTAGTAACTAAACAATGATTAGTTGGACCTTATGCCGGACAAGCAAACAATATAGTCGCGTGTCACTTCTACAGTTTTAACAGTAATTAAATAAGTTGGAATAATTAAAATAATATTTAGATCATCTTATACCCAACGCCATCTAGTCACAAACTAAGTAGAGCTTGTATTAGACAAGTGATATAAATACATAATCATACTTTTTCTCGTAATATTTACATACAAATTATGTAGAGAAAACACCCAAACTTCGAAAACAAATATTTACGGTTCATACAAACATTTGGCCCGACCCGGGAATCGAAACCGAGACCTCATGCACAACAGTCACATATGCTACCAATGTGCCACCGAGTTTAATTATATAGTAGGTGACATTATCTCTGCAATGGCTCTAAGGACTTTGCTGAAATATAATGCTTGAAGGTTTTCGGAGGTGAAAAATCGATCTAAATAAGTCTCATATTGTGAAAAAAACTAGTTTTCATGCGTTTTACTTTCAACATCTGATTCTATACTTCTTTTAGTAACACTTGGTTAGTACCCTACTCCAATACAGAAACAGAGCTACTTGGGAGAATAGATGGCGTTGTTAAACATAAAATATTAACCGAACAAAGTTCAGTGACCCAAGTACTAGCTTTTATAAAAAGAATCACTTTTTGTGTGTGAAACTAAACATTCAAATCAACAGTCTAGATCACTAACCACTTCTTGTACTACTTTCAATTGTATTCACTTTAATACCTACTGGTTTATAATCAGTGCTAGATGTAAATATAGGTTTCAAAAGACAGTGTACAATACACGAGGAAACAGTTGGTTTAAAAAATTCGGTTTCACTTTTAACCTTATTTCTATTACAATAGTCGAAAAAAAAATCTACTCTGCCTGATGAAAGCAAGAGTAGAATCCAAGAGTGTGGGGCCACCAGACTTGCTACAAATGCAGACAATAAAGTATGGGGGCCCAGTGAGATGCTTTTTCATGCCACTATTACATGATACCGATTGGTAAAGTCAAGGCTGATGGCCAGGGACTCCCCAGGCCTCTCCATAACCTCAACTCAAAGATGTGTCATGCACGGTAGACGATCATCAGTGGATAGGTTTGGTCTGAAGCCATATTCACGATGATTTAACAAGGAGTGATCTTCTAGGTACCTGACTAATTTACTGTTGTTAATACATTTAAATATTTTGCAGAGAATGGAGGTGACGGCTATATGTCGATAATTGGCTGGATTGGAGCAGTCGCCTCCCTTAGGCATGGATTGAACATTCGCCTCCCTCCAGACTTCCGGGAAAATTCCTCAAGTACGACAAGCGGTATAACTCCGGCGCAACTCCGATGCACAGTTCTTTAGAACCATCCCTGGAATACCGTCAGGAGGTCCACTGCCTTTCCGGACGACGAGAGACCGCATCTCTGCAAGGACATCCTTTTGCCGGTAACTACTAATATCTGCGTTCTTATATTTTCAAATATATATAAATAGTTTTTTGGTAATTAGGAAAACCTGTTAGTCACTATATTATATGTGTATGTAATTAAGTAATTTCATCCCTGTTGGTTTTCAATAAATAAAAATGTATTAGCTGCTTTTCAACAAATGAAAAAGAAAAGACCAAGTATGTATCATGTTTACAAATTCATAAAACAGAGATGAATGCCTAATGTAACACAAAATACTCGAAAATGCTGGAGTTTTGTAATCGATAATACTTCCGCGATTAGTGCCTAAGTGTACATTCGTGTGTTTGTAACGAAACGTAAGTTACGTACGTATTAACATTGAATTGAAAATATTTTGATAGAATAGTTGACAATCAACAGTTAAACAGAATAATAAAAAGTAAATAAAAACTCTTATAACTTTATATTAAGTACCTACCTAATATACTCATTTAATCGTTAACAAGTTTAATGACACTGTTAAATTATTTATTAAATGTATAAAAATACAACGAAACGCTTATAGCAGTGTTCTTAGGTGATTGGCAAGTTTATTGTTATACACACTTCATACAGATTATTAACCCATAACGTCCCACTGCTGAGCTCAGGTCTCCGAGGGTCTCAGAAGAGGGTTCAGGCCATATGTCCTCACGCTGGCTGGATACGGACACGACGTGACCTCCGAATCACGAAAACGCTCATGATACTGTCCATGTCGTCGTTGCTTATTGTCGTTATTGTTGTGATTGTTTCCAATTACCTAGGGCAACTTGACTATGAACGCTAAAATACCATAAAGTAACATCAAATTTTAAAAATAACTTATGGCATCTCGCATACGGTCGTCTGATTTCTAAATAAAATATAAATCTAAGTACATACAACACATATTGTTGCTCTTAGTTTGTGTGTTCTTTTTGTCCATTTCATGTATGTTTGTAAAATCTCCCGAGATACAGGATTTAACCTAATTCGGGAGTTGCCAAACTCGAAAATTTTTAACTCTATCTAAAGCTTCCACCCAGATACCAAACAAATGGTCGTGTTCAATATCATTTATCTTGCGTGAGAATTTACTTCATTACGAGTAAGAGTACGAGTGTGATGGGAATCAAACCTACTTTGTTTGTGTGGCTGAAATACCAGTCGTGCAGAATATTCTACCACTAGATCTACAGGATATTCATATTTGATCTATTGGTAACATTTAACGGTATGTGTTGAGACAAATATTGAGAAGTTAATTTTTTTTTTCTCCATCTCAACACATAATATCTCCTAGGTAATAAATGAATTCCTAGCATTATTGTCTAAAGTACGACCAACGAGAAGCGATACAAAAGTACACCACAAAAGTGACTGTGGGGTTGACAATGTATTATCTATCTCTTTCCATCTTTTGTATTTTCTCTTGTCTCGTTCTCCCGGCAAAAGATGAACATTTGGGCAAACCGGATTAGTAATAATAGTGATTTATTCCCGTTCGGAACGCGCTCATGGTGATACAAGTTGTTTGTTAAAACTTGTTTATTTAATTATTGTTATTTTGTTTTGTTGATCCACAGATTTAACTTACCAAATTGTAATCTACATTTCATAATTATACGAATTATAAAAAAATAATGTTTTTTTTGGTTGGCTAGATACTTTTAAAACTATATTCTCTACCAAAATCTGTAATCCAACTATCAAAATCACTGTGTTATTAACATTTAGTATCGCTTCTCGTTGGCCGTACTTTAATAATTATCATTTATTATTTTACTAAGCATCTTATGTCCTCAGACTATTTAGAAAGGGGGTAGCATTTTATTGAAATATATGTGGTCATTGATCGGGATTATACCGATCAGTGACCATACCCAATCACGCTTGATTATATTTTTTGGCAGGGCAATTTTAAAATAAATAGTTTTTTTAAACGTGTTCACTTTAAAAACACAGTTGGCACTTTACAGAGAGAGTAGGTATACTTAAATGTATGGGTAGACCTGTGTAGCACTCTCTTCCTAAGAACATACATAGTAACCTAAATCTGAAAGTATTGAACTCAAAAGTTCAATATTCAGATCATAATTAAAAAAAACTAACACTACATGTCACAGACCAGAGACCAGACCAAGACCATTCGCCATAGGGTGCCCGCACACACACAATAATATTGTACAATAATATTGTGACACACGGCCCCGCACACTATAATCCACAATAATATTGTACAATACAGCCCGCACACACGCAATATTATCGGCAATACGTACTTTATTGCCAATATTATTGTGTGTGTGCGGGCACCCATAGACCTACCTAGGTTTCAGTGTTTCCACTTTTAGGGAATTCTCCCTTTTTTAGGGACAAATAGCTGATATTTTGGATGGTTAAAGACAATTTGATAAATACAGGGATTTAGGGAATTTCGGGGTAAAATCAAAGCCTGTACTGGTAGCCCTGTAGTAAAGTAAATGATAGACTATACCACAGATTTTTTCTTGGGGATTCCCCAGAATCTTAATAAATGCTATTCGTCAAAAAAAAAAATTTACCTATTTTCGTTGATGTCACCAGAACTTGGTCGTATTGTAATGTGTAGGTTCTTGATTTGATATGTTTGACGTTATTCCTGTATTGCGTCGCGGAGTAGTAGTGGCACTAGCGGCATCAATTTTTCAAGTTCAACTTATTAGGTACGATATTATATGGAAGGAAATAATAATCAAGCATCATCTTCGACGAAAATAATGTCAAAGCAATGCGTCAACTTCCAAAAATTCTAATCCTGTAGATGTATGATCTTCTGTGGGCATTTTTTTAATTATATATACCTATATTAAATAATATGCTGAGGTTTATTTTCTGTATTATATTGATGTTCCCTAACTAAAGGATTTATGAAAGCAGTTTAGGGATTTTTAGGGATAAATTCAAAAGGATAATTTCAAACTAGGGAAAAATGGAAAACGAAAGTGGAAACACTGCTAGGTTTCCTACTTCAGGCTACTTCAGTGCCATTCGCTCAATAATGAAGTAAATGTTTGACATTACACAATTAATTTACTTTGTTTATTTATTGTATGTATAATTAACTTGTTAGGGCACGTAGTAGATAGCAATTACAATATACCTAATTATTACCATGAATAGAAAACGGAATGTAAACTTTACAAAGCCAGAAGATCCTGAGTTCTTAAAAGTTCTTAAAAAACAAGTGGGGTATGATGATAAAAATCACAAGTTTGATAAACATATGAATGCTGAGGAAGACTTTGTGGATGATGATGATAGCGAACAACCACAAGTTGTAGTTCTTAAAGAAGGAGATTTGACAGCGGAACAAGCAGAGATTGAGCGAAAAAAGATAGAAAAGTCAGAGGCCGAAACTAAAGCTGATTTGGATCAAAAAGTGATATTTAAACCTAAGGATAAGTCACTAGAACCAACAAGTAAAAGAAAACGAACAGATAAGTCTTCAAAAGAAATAAATGAAAAGAAAAACCGCCAGCTATTGTCATTTGGAGACGACGATGATGACGATAGCAATGAAACTTAGTTATATTAAATTCTGTTATTTGTTCAATACATTTGAATTTATGAATCAAGACACGTCAATAATTTGGTTAATAATAATTTTAAACATGAGGACTGGAAGTAAAGATATTACAAAAACTATATAAGTGCTGTAATAATTGTTTTCAATGATAGGTGTTACATATTTTTGTATCAAAATTTAACAAATAAATCTCTATTTGTTAGCATTTTTTGTTTGCTTTTATTTAATAAAATTTCATCTTTCTAAAGGAATACCAACCTTTTCAAAACACAACCTATGAAATTTCAAATTTGGTATGCAGAATCCCAATGATGGGTAGGTGCTTAACATGGTTTGTAAATTAACGCAATCTCTTGGCATTGGCATTTTAACTTAAATCTGCGTTATGTTATGAATGATCAGTCATTATTAACACTAACTACTCACAACTCAAACGCATACTAAGCTATTCTTGCCTACTTACGTTATCATATTAAAAAAATAATCATGAATTAAAAGTTTTAGTTTAGAAGTAAAGAAGTGTGGTGACCCCCACTTTTGGATTCTGCTTATGCTTCCCATCAGGCAGGGCACTGCCCCGCCACATAGAAAACTCGGGTGAGTGACAGCCTGAGGGGGTTTTCACACATAAATAGAAGGTAGTGTCAAGATTTCTTTTGTAGCACTGTTTGTTGCATGAATACAGTAGTTACAAAGTTCTTAAATAACTTGTTGCAGTCAGAAGTCAGACTTGTTGGACTCTGCAGTCCTGCAGTTTGCTTCGTCAGTTAGTTCTTCATGATGCATACAAGTTGAATAGAGAGTACTTCCTTATCTCATAACTCAAAACAAATATTTGCAGATCAAACACACATTTGGTCCGAACCAACAGATTAAGTCTTAGCTTTTAAGGCAGCTATCTCTAAAGCAGGTAATATGTATAATACAGGTAATTTCAAGGTCTGCAAGAAGAAAAAGTAAAATAAATGTAATAAATATTCAAATTATCAGGATATAAATGAATTTATTTATTTACGAGTATATTATCTAGAGTCGTCACAGCTTTGTCTTTTCTTTATTTTCGTTTTAGAGCCATTTGAAGTAATTAGATTGTCATTTCTATAATAAAATTGTTCAGAGTCATTCTCATATTCCAAAAGTTTATAAAGTAAAAATCGTCTCTCATCTTTAACAATTGAAATACTTTCTTGAACTTTTGCAACTTCATCACACAAAGCAGCATTTTCCTGTAATAGAAAGAATTATTTTGTAAGTTTCACTAGGTTCAAAAAGAGCTAAAGTTTCTTTCTGACATGCGTTTATGTTTACGTCATAAAGCGTTTTTCTACAAGAACTTTAGTTTTCTTAAACAAAATAAAGCAAAGAATATATTAGAAGATGATTCAAATTTTTTGTTGTATTATGAAGAGAAAAGAGATTCAAAAAGATGATTCAAATTTTTTGTTGTATTATGTATTATCAATGCTAGAAAGCTGAATAATATATTTTGAATGAATCTTGTTGCAATTTTACAAGTCGACGGATACGCGTATTCGCTATTCGTACTTATGCGTACGAATAAAGCGAATATTGGTGAATATACTCTCCACACTTCGCCGTATGCGCGTAAATAAACCGCATAACGAATAGCGAATAACGCAGTGTGGTTCCGGCTTAACACATTGATAAACACACTCTTGACAAGATGAAAGTACTTACTAAGATAAGGCTTTTAATTCGCAATTTCATAAACTTATACTTGTTCCGATATCGTTTTATTTGTCCATCACTGTAAATAGAATTCATTCTAATGTTTTCAGAAGATACTGAACTTTGTAGGTCTTGTTTTGTTTAGTATTAAGTTCAATGCTAGCTCCGATAGTGACACGTGTGTTTTTCATAGATTATTAGAACATAATCTATGAAAAACACTTTTCGGTCAAATTTAATCAGAGCAATTTCAAACAGCAAAATTATATATTTGAACAGAACAATGCATAATATTTATTATATTACTTGACAACTTGACATGTAATTGACATTTGTCATGACAATTTGACATTGACAGCTTACTATTGCAACTTTTTTTTTTTTTTTTTTGGGATTTAATGACCTGGTAACTAAGACCTTTAAGTCAAGTCTTATTTTATTTAAACAAACATAGCACTTTGACTTTGCTTCATTTTTAAATTGTTTTGATAGTATTTTTTATATATTTATATATAGGTTTGTAAGTGTTTTTGTCTTTTAATAACTGTTCTAGTGGCGGCGGGCGGGATGAAGAATCACACTTAATTTTCACATCACCGAGTTCACTTTAAGTAAAGTCTTATTTTATTTAAACAAACATAGCACTTTCACTTTGCTTCATTTATTTTCTTTCTCAATAACAGCATTGGAGAGGCATAGTTTTAGCACACATTTCATATTGTATCAGCAAACATGTAAAGCATTGGCGCTTTTGCGGCCATTATACGAGTCAAACGTTTCACAGTTTTCCCGCGGTAACGAAATTTATTTTCAAAATGATGGTTTAACTTAACAGACATTCATGTTATTACTTAACTACGCTTTATTTTATTCATGCTAAACACTTAAATTACTAATCTCTTCAATTTGCACTCGCGCGCTTTTTGAAAGTTCCCGCCCGCCGCCACTCACTTTGGTCGAATCACTATTGCAACTCAACTTCAACTTTTGGGTTATTTGACCACAACTTTGCAATTCTACTATCTATATAACAAGCAACGAATGGTTGGTGGTTGGTATATTCTATTCTACTCGTATTTTGGGAATCTTGATTAGTTGCGCCAATTTGAAAAGAGATTTTCCACATTATTATCCATACTTTTTTTTAGATTTTGATGAGTTAAAGTTGACTAAAAGAAAGACCTATAGACAATTTGTGTATCGCACAAAGTGTTTTTCCACGTAGGATTACCCATGACAAGATGCTCCAAGAGCAGTAGAAAGGAGCGTGGCGACCACTTAAAACACTTTTTTTTGGACGCGTGGAAACCCCCTCGGGCCGACACCCTACCGGGGCTTGCGGCGGGGCGGCTTGTCAGAATCGAACCGACTAAAACCACACGGTGTGCCACTCTGCGCCTGAAATAGGATGGATCCAGAAAACCTGTTAATAAGCCATGTTAACCCCTCCCAGTGCCTCCTCTCAGTGAAGTGCGCGCCATCAATAGCTTAACTCTCTATGGCGACGTTCGGCACATGCGGACATCACCTCCTCATGGCTGGCCACTGAAGCGGATGACGGCCGGTAATGAAAGAGATCTCCTCCGGTGACTGCAGTGATACCCGAAGCTGCGCCGCCCATGCGGAACAAAACACCAGCGTGTGCTGGGCTCAGTCCCGGGGAGTGTGCAGGCAAAGGTGTCGCGCGTCGACACGGTGCATTAACTTGTATGACTCTATCCGCCAAAATCCTTTGGGGTTACCAGAGGTGTGCCCTTTATGAGCGGTCAAAGCCGCCGCCCACACCAGTGCATCGTACAGTGCCATGGACCGGACAACTCTAGTGTACAGTTGTCTCGTCGCGATACTGGCTGCACCCAAACTGGGCAAAAGTCGTCCAAGAGTGGAGGCAGTATCAACCAGCTTTGGGGCAAGCTGACGGAAGTGTTTGTCAAAGAGCCACCTACCGTCA
This sequence comes from Phragmatobia fuliginosa, assembly GCA_932526445.1. Taxonomy (NCBI): domain Eukaryota; kingdom Metazoa; phylum Arthropoda; class Insecta; order Lepidoptera; family Erebidae; genus Phragmatobia; species Phragmatobia fuliginosa. Next base: position 2,399,130 of record OW052064.1, on the reverse strand, counting down.
AGGACCAGGCCCGTATACTCCATCTTGGCCCGGACCAGTACGAGGACTAAGTTGAACAAGATGGAGGCGCCAGTGAGTGGCCCATGACTGGGCCCATGGAACAAAAAGGACTCCGTATCCAGGGCCACCAGTAAGCCCAACGCCTCAATACGCCCAACCACTAGGAAGACTCCTGTGGTGGCCAGGCGCGCCACCTCCTGTAAGTTCGCCCCACTAGCTGTAGCCAGAGTATTATTGGCGTAACAGATTACTCCCAGCCGGGGGGGAAACGCCCTCGAAGGGTCCAGTCGTATCACATGTTCCACAGGAGTGGTCCGAGGACAGACCCACGCGGAACACGACTATACCCGTCGTCTCAAAACACCATCTCCGTCCTCGTATATGCCGGTGCGCTCCTCTAAATAGTCTGCCACACGCCTCAGGTCCTCTGGCACTCCATGATGGAGGAGTGCTTCCCTGATTCAGCTAAATGCCAGACTATTGAAAGCGTCACGGCCACTGCACGCCGCCACTGTTAACTGCCTCTTCGGTCACGGTCCTCAGGCGCAATACGTCGACCGTCGAACGCCCTTCCAAAATTTGGGCGTCGAAATGTGTAAATCCAGCACTGTTAAATACATACATATTAAACATAGAAAACAGGTTTTTAAATTATAAATATATATAATATAAAATAATATTACATAAACAACATTTAAGTTTACAAGACAATGAACCAAGAGGAGATCTCTAGCCAATAACTCAAAATTCAAATCAAATCAAAACCTTACAAACTTTTCAAATTAAAATTTTTGTACTTCTGCATTCTGCATGGATAATGTTAAATTAATAAAATAATTGAACGTAAAATAAATTTTTTTAGAAAGTCTTTCTAAATAATATTCTCATGGCAATACCGATGGTGATACATAAACACAGGGTTCCCAACTTAGGGGGTTTCCCCCTTAATTTAGGGGGAAAAAAGTAGGATGGGGTTTTTTTAGGGGTATCATATTTGTAGTGGTATTTTTAGAGATTTTTTTTATAATATCAAATACATTTTTTTATTTCAAAATAAGCAAATTATAGGTGTATGGCCCTGGGATAATCCAAGCTAGCGCCGCCTTAGCGACATCTAGTGCGATTGATTGCTAATAAGAGAGCAGAGAACACAATTATAAACATATTCTTGAGGATTCGTGGTTAAACTGCGCTTATATTTACTATATATACGTTGATTGTTATAGTTATTAGTAATTTGTTTGTTCAATTCAGTTAAACTGCCTAAAGTTAAAGAAAAAAAAAGTATTGTCAAAAATATACAAAGACCTGGGAAACCATCCGCAATAATGTTTTAATTATTTAATGTCAATAATTTGTGATTTTAAAAGTCAGAATCTTAAGACAATGATTTGTTATTTGAAGTTTTCCATAATACATGAATAAAGCATTTTAAAAAATGATGTTGCTTACTGAAATTATGTATTGATTGTTTGAAATTTATTATTTGTTATATTTTATTATTTATTTTCAATACATTATTTAAATAAAAATATTTAATATTTTTTTATAAATATGTAATAAAAAAATAGGGGGCATCCCTAGGAATTGTGGGAATTTTAGGGGTTTTTGATAGGAGTTTTAGTGGGATACATTTTTGAGAGTTGGGAACACTGCATAAACAACTAAACAACGTCAGCAGTCAGCAGGTCAGCAGCAGCAATGAAATGCTTACTATAGATTATAATTTAATCTTTTCTATCACTTACAGATATAAAATCGTTCTGCTATAAACTTCTGTTTTAATCTGACGTTGTGAATCATAAAGTATGAAAAATTTATATGTCGATAAAGCTATTGGTTTTGTAAACAAATTAATTGAAAATGTTCGATGTGGAACATGGTGAGTTTCCTGAAGAATAAATAATATATTAATATAATATTATAAAAACTATGTAATTCCGTAGTCTCACTGTGATTATTTAGTATTACTATGATCTCAAATATTATTTATTCTTATCCTCTGCTTTATTCTCAGTGATAAGTTAGAAGGCATTCGTGTGAGATATCAATGTGGGCATATAGCATGTCTTGATTGTGTTATTTATGCACCAAACTGTCCAGTATTCTCCCCGCCGTCACTACAACCTGATATTCAACCTAAATTTGATAAACCATTAACAAAAACAGTGAAAAATGCAGAAGTTTTCCTAAATGTATGCCATAAGTTCTTTGATATGAACGGTAGATATTTAAATAATCAACTTGTATCTATATTTGTCATTATTTTCAAGCTTATGTGAAGTTAATCTCTATTTATTTAGCATTTCAGCGTAAAAGATTATCTGAACAGCTCAGAATTGAGAAGGAACTATTTCCAAACTGTATACAAGCTCCTGTAAAGTATGAAAATAAAAGAAAAAGTTTGCTGAAGGCTAATGAAAACAACTGTTCTACTGTCTTTCCTGGTGAAGAAATTGGTGTTAATGTAGATATGGCGAATACAACTAATTATGTACACCAGTGGTTAAGGAAAAATGAATCAAACCTTACTCGAGTGCCATTTTCTGATTTGAATGTCAACACATCCTGGTCAAACAAATCTACAAATAGAAACACAAAGCAAAATGAAAGTATCACCTCAAGTGCTAGTAGAAAGAGGACTCATAAGAAAATAACTGATGATAAATGTACTCGTAAACTAAGTATTAAACCAGTTTTAGCGTATGATAGTTCTTCTAAAAAAGCCAAGAACAAGAATGTGCTAGAAAACAAGAATAATAATGTAGGCATATTAAGGAAATCTGAAAATGATGAAAGTGGAATTTTTATGGAGAATGAGCCTATTGTAATTGATGACTCTCAGGAAACAGTTATTGATAAGGATAAAAATGCATGGCTTTCAGTTCTTAAAGCTTGTCAAAATGAAGACTTAGAATCTACCTCATTAGTAAACCGAAGCTCCCTTCATTGTACCAATGATAGTAATAAACAAATTACCATTAATGCAACAGAATTTGAGGAAACAAGTGTCACAAGAGTACCATTCTTCAAACGAAGTTCCATAACAGAAACTTGTAACTACTGTAAAAATAAAGTGAATTGCGAAAATCCAATACCAGCACAGAATCCAATGAAACCCGTAAAAATTACTATTGACGGAGATAACTTTTTGACTACTATTACCGTTTGCAAAAATGTTAAAAGTGCTGCCAAAATTAATACAAAGAACACAGTGTCAGTACAAACAGATTTAAGTGACATAATTCCGAGAAGTGAAACGAATGATGAAATTAGTAAACAAAAGAGTTTACCAGATAAAATAGTAAATTCTTGTGATGAATTCGTTGATTGTGATGATGAAATTAAACAAAGTAAAGATTTGCTTCTAGATGACAAAAAAATATGTACCCAAAACAAAGAAGTTGTCAAAGGTTTAGTTATTGAGGAATCTGATAGTGATACGGATTTGGATTGTAGTGGACCTATGTCTATAAAAGCTGATGTCCACAGATCATGTGAAGACTCGTAAGTAAATACTAAAAACCATTCATTTGATTGACTGATGATTTATTATACTACCCTCTTTTTTCATAATTATACTTTCTAAGAGATTTTAGAGTCAGAAGTCATGAATACAATAAAGTTATTTTTTTAAATTTAAGCCTTGTAATGAGTTCTCTGCTTGATAGCAATCATGAGTAGAATGGAAGAGAAGTGAGTGCGACAATCCAGCATGATTATAGGCACTATGACGGCCTGCTTCTGCAGTATTCAGTCTCTGTTCTCACAACAGAATAGAACACAAAAAGAAAACTGTGTCTTCAAGTGTTCAATTCAATTATCTAAATTCTTATTGCAGTACATTTTATAGTTGATTTATTCATTTATAGCCATCCTATATATATATGATAGATATAAACTTATAAAGATATTTGTTAGTTTTATTAATAATTATCCTTATTTATGTTAGTTTCTTTCTATTTTGTATAGTCCCTTTTCGGGTATAGGCCTCCTACAAATCTTTCCACTTTATCCTTTTTCCTGCTATTTCTTCCGATTTCATTTTAGGCTGTTTATAGTCGATTATCTTATCTTAATTTAATAGTTTTGGTCTTAAACTATACTTATATAATCTTAAACCATAGTATATAATATCTTAAACTATATTATTTAAAAAATAAATAAACTAGCAGTGGACTGCAATAGGCTGATGATAATGATGATAAATGTATAGTAATTTGGATTTGAAAACGGTTGTATAAATTCCAGATTATATGGCATACTAAGTTCAGTGCTTACTGTGAAAAAACATGAATCTACACCACGACGTAGGCCAAGAGGACATACTCCAACTAGCACTGACTCATCAGAAAAGGAAAATTATAATCCGAATAGAATAAAAAAACGGGTGATCGGAAAGAAAAAGAATAATAAAAAGTGAACGAATTTGTAACCTGTACTATTGTCGTTAATGACGTTTATAAAAATGTAACAATGAATTCATAAATCCTTCCAAAAAGGCAGATATTGTACGCTCATTCATTAGGCAGGTCTACATAGAGCCCTTTATACAATTTGTTCGTGAGGCTAGTTGGAAGTGGAGTTTCTCTTCTCCATTTCAAAACAATCTACATTAGAGTTGCCAACCGTCCTGTTTTCCCAGGACATGTCCTAGTTTTTGAAGTGTCCTGAGATGTCCTGAATAGTATTTAAGGAGCGTCGTTGGTTTTTAAATTTAAAAAAATTCGCGCTCCTCTTTTCAATTTTTATTGTTACGTTACGACAGTCGCAACTTATCACGCTGCCATGCCGTGCTGTGGAGAAACTGGTAATCAGGTAAAACCGGTTGAACTAGTAGCCAACCCCAAATAAACTTGGGAATAAAGGCTAGGAAGATGAAGGTGATGAATTACTTAAGTTTCATTTCACCTATATTCACTACATATTAATTTAACTATTGCAAACTCTATTGTTGCTTCCTGTTTTTAAAGTGAATTGTCCTGGTTTTTCCAATTTCAAATACTAGTTTTTTTAATTTGGGAATGGTAACCCTAATCTACATCAAAGATTTGTGGCAATAGTTTCGTGATGCAATATTGTGTGGATCTGCCTATCGAAAAAAGAGAGAACTTTGTTAGTACATTTCTAAAGCTATAAACACAAGTTTACACATCACAAGTTATAAGCTCTCTACATAATCTCTAATGCATTTTGTTTGTTTTTGTATCAATTGGTTGCTTTATTGCACGAGATCACTTGATGACTTAAAATTGTTTAAGACTACTAAGGTTAAAAGTTAGTTTAGTCTAAGATTTTATTTAAGCATTCAATTCTGTAAATACTGAGTAATAAATTATATTTATTATTTTTTATAAAATGTTTTTTTATCAAACTTGACGTTTCAATTTATCTATTTATTCTACTTCCTACTAATATTGCCTGACTGCCTTGTTGGTCTAGTGGTTAGCGTATGCGGCTGCTGATCAAGAGGTCTCGGGTTCGATTCCCGGGTCAGACCAAATATTTGTGTGATCCACAAATATTTGTTTCGGAGTCCGGGTGTTTTTCTATGTATAATATGTATGTATTTACAAAAAAAAAGGATGTTTATGTATTTATATCAGTTGTTTAGTACCCATAACACAACCTCTGCTTACTTTGGGACTAGATGATGTTGTGTGTAAGATGTCCAAAATATTTATTAATTTATTATAAACGCGTAAGTTTGTGAGAATGTATGTGTGTGTTTATTGCACGTTCACACAAAAACTACTAAATGGATTTGGGTGGAACTTTACAGTAATAAAGCTTAAGTATATAGGCTCCCACACCGAGGCGTCTCTAGCCTAAATAGCGCCCGAGTGCAATCAGTACTCTAGCGTTCTTTGTTTTGTTTGAGCGCCCTTACCTACTGAAATATAAAACTTAATTTCTTTCAAATCTATATTTTTAAATAACGGCATAGCGGAGCCCTTAACCTCAAAGTACACCTCACATATGAACCTCTTTTTACGTGGGGTGGAACTATAACCAGCATCATAAAACGGGTGCATGTTCGTTGAAAGGCGAAGTGCACCGCGGCGCCCCTAACAGCGCTGCGCTCTTGTCCATTGCACACCCCGCACTATAGGTAAAGACGCGAATTCGCATCGCATCGTAAATATCTGCGAATTCGCAAGAATGCATCGAAAGAACTTCCGTGCATTCCTGCGATATTACGTTATCCTTGGTGTCTGGTGACTCCACTTTAGTCCGCTCTGGGACGGCTTCTAGCGATCCAACATTTCCAAAAGCATAACAGGAATTCTTCCCTTGTACGGTCGTTTTTGTAGGCATGGTGATAATAAACTCAAAAGCTCTTCAAATGAAGATATGCTCATTCTAAAATAATCGAAAAATTTATCTTCTTCTGTTCTCAACCCCATAGTACTTTCTTCTTCTAAATCTCTTATTTTTCTATTTCTTTATATCTATTTACAAAAATTGCAACAATCTTTTTGCGATCCATCTGACGCTTCCTAAAAATACATCCAATACGGCTGAGTATTGTTAAAGGTATGGTTACCCTAACCAACGGTTTGCCGCACAAAATTGTACCGCAGCAATTCGCATCTCAAGTTCCGCATCGCATCGCGGTTTTGTGTGGGAGCCCTATATCAGAATAAGACAGGCTCAGACAGTAATCGAGATATACACGGGCGGAGCCGCAGGGGAAAGCTATTACATCTATACAATTAAATAAAATCGAAAGTGTTTGTTTGTGATATCAAATGAGCAGATTTGTACATAATGCATATGAAATAATATATACAGTATAAACATAGAAATTTTTGATTGTCTATCTGTCTGGATCTGTCTGTGTTCTGTCTGTTTGTCCGATTTTACCGCACTTTCACTGTCGGAAAGCTAATGCCATAAGGTGTAACTAAAACTAGTTTGCCTGTGCGGCGTTACTCGAGTTATACGACAATAACCGCGGAGGATCAGCTATTGTAAAATATATAATAATATAATCCTTCGCTATCCTGGATGTTGCCAGACTACGGTAAACGAGGTACTTATAAAGATCGAGAGGGGCATCTTTCAACGTGACAGTTTGAGTCCCTTGTGGTTTTGTCTGACTTTGAATTGAAAAACTTCTGGCCTCCACTAAATTACAATTGACAGCGTTACTGAAGGTCACTGAAAACTTTAGTAATTCTATCAAGATGGAATTTGGTGTAGACGAGTATGCAGTCATGTATGTATGTGAAGAAAGGTGTAATTGTGGAATCTGAAGGAATAGAACTTTCAGATTCTACGAAACTTGATCTCTTTCTGCCACCGAAGACTACAAGTATCTAGGTTTTTCACAGTCCTTGGGAATACCAGAATCTGATATAAAACAAACGTTGCGGGAACGCTTCTTTGGCCGCCTGAAAAAAGTACTTAAGAGTTAAGAGTCTTTTATCGGGGGATAACAAGGTGCGAGCCTACAATGGTTGGGTCATGCCGGTTCTGATGTATTCCTTCGGTATACTTAGATGGACTCAAACTGAATTAGATGCCCTTGACGGGAGAGTCCGTACTTTACTGCAGGGCCGGATTTACCATAGAAGCTGAAAAAGCTGAAGCTTGGGGCGGCAGAATTAGGGGGGCGGCAAAATGGCCCAAAAAATAAATTGGTACAGAAAAAAAGTAAGGTTACGGATACACAAGTGTTTTTATTTTTTTAAAAGACAATACTCACATTAGGAGGATACATCCTGTATTGCGGGGGCTTTACAAACATACATAAAGGAACACAGACTTAGGACAGACAGTAGAATGCAGCATGGCGACCACTTAAAACACTTTTTTTTGACGTGTGGAAACCCCCTCGGGCCGTCACCCTACCGGATTTTGCAACGGGGCTGTATGTCGGCATCGAACTGAGTAAAACCAGATGGTGTGCCATTATGCACCTGAAATTGCAGGGGTCCGAGGAACCTGTTATTACGCCCTCTGAACCCCTCCCTGTGCCTCCTCTCACTGAAGCGGCGCCATTAATTGCTTACATCTCCATGGCGACGTACCTCACACGCAGACGTCGCGTCGCTTCTTCTGAAGCCTGAAGGCCACTGAAGTGGAAGAAGGGGAAAACCCGTTCCGTCCATTTGCGGCCACACTCAGGGCAGCATGACCATGGCATAGATGATGTCTTCGCAGAACGTTGCGACCGCGGTAGCCGTGTATGCTCTAACCAACAATATCCCCTGGGGTCACCAGAGGCGTGCCCTATTTTGGGTGGTCAGAGCCACCGCCCACACCGGTGCACCGTACAGTGCCATAGACCAGACAACTCCCGCGTACAGTTGTCTCGTTGCGACATTGGCTCCAGCCAAATTGGATAAAAGTCGTCCAAATGCGGAGCAAGCTGTCGGAAGTGCTCGTCGAAGAGACACCTACCGTCAAGGCCCGGACCAGTACAATTACCGAGTTGACCAAGATAGAGGCGCCAGGGAGTGGCCTACGACGGGGCCCATGAAACAAAAGGGCTTCGTCTTATCTACGGCTATCAGTAAGCTTAACGCCTCAATGCGCCCAACCACCAGGGAGACTCCTGTTGTGGCCAATGTGGTCAGCCTGAAAGTTCACCCCCCCCCCTGGTTGTAGCCAGAGTGACATCGTCGTAACTGATTACGTCCAGTCCGGGGGGAGACGCCCTCGAAGGGCCCAGTTCCACAGGAGTGGTCCGTTGACTGACCCCTGCGAAACACGACTGGGCCTGACGTCTCAAAACACCATCTTGGCCCTCGTACATGACGGTACGCTCGCTTGCCTGCCATTTATGGCAGACTATCAAATGCATTGGCGATGTCTATAGACACAGCACGCCGCCACTGCTTACTGCCTCTTCGGTCACGGCTCTCAGGCGCAATATAGCATCGACAGTCGAACGCCCATCCCAAAATCTGAATTGGGTGTCCGAAAGATCTTAGTACACCTCGCATAGGTGCCGGACGATGCGGCATAACTCGTCCATCAACACGATGGACCTATAGGCCGTGACTGAATATGCAGATCGTCCTGTTTTCTGGAGTTTGATCAGCTTTCCGCTCTTCCAGCTCTCAGGGAAGCGTCCGGAAGGCATGCTAACGTCAAACACCGCTAAGGCGGACCGACCTATGGACGACCGACAAATTCTGCTTAGTTTGGGAATAGATGGCATTGTGTGTAAGATATCCGAAATATTTATTTATTATTATTAACTTCAATTCAGTATTAATTTTAAAATTTTGTTAAATTGAGTTCAATTAAAATCAGTTAATAACTTTTATCGAATGTGCAATATTTTAATTTAGCAGTTTTAAGACTCTTACTCGACATTGGTAACTGTGCACCTGGAGCTATCTAGGTCGTGTAGGTTGGCAGAACTTGAATTTTATTCACTTGCTCGCGTACCTCCTCCACACCCCGCCATCGCCGACCAAGTACTACCAACTTTTGGATATATTGACGTTGACAGATGCATGGTTAGATCATAGAGGCCTATCTGCGCGACAGGACGGTGAGACTTGGATAGAGAGGACCGACTGTGTCACCTACTCAGATACTCATCGGACATGGTTGTTTAGATGAGTATCTGAATAGAATCGCACGTGAGGTTACGGCACAATGCCACCACTGTGGGTGCCACCACTGCCCTGCGTGGGAGTCCGAGCCTCGAAACCTGGTCGGGCAGATCGGACAACCCTGTCACCGCCAGCATTGATCGCGGCAATGCTGGTGAGTGATGAAGGATGGGAGGCCGCAGTCTCTTTCTGTGAGAACGTAATGCTCCAGAAGTAGTCCGCAGAGTGGGATCGGGAAAGGGCCGATCCAGCTCGAAGAAAGCGGCGAAGGGGACTCGGTGGAGGCACGATATCGTCCTGTCCCAAGGGTAATTTATTGATTACCCTGAGATGTACCCCAGTCATGAAATATGGCAGGGTTGAATCCAGAAGTCGCTGATGTGTTCCTGGAGCTCCTCCGGACTGCCACGGTGCTTAGTGTGTAGACCGGTTCGCCGTGCGAAAAGCATTCCCCACGAAAACAAAAAAAAGCTAAGCTTAAAAAACAACGAAAGTTGTAAAAGTAATTAAGTAACTAGATTATTTCCTAAAGAACGGAATTAACATTATTGTCAACAGTGTATCTAATTTTAGGAGTCAGTAGGGGCGGCAAAAATTTTAAAGCTTTGGGGCGGCAAATGTGTAAATCCAGCACTGCTTTACTGACTGCATTTCGAATGCACCACCCACGTTCGACGGTTATGAGATTGTACATCTTGCGAAAGTTTGGGGGTCTTGGATTTTTAAATATCAAGACCCTACATAATCGCGAGATATACAATCTCAGAGAATATTTTCTTAATACCGATGTGAGAGTGCATCGCAATGTGGTTGCAGTGGATAACGGATTCACTCCACTCGCTCTGGCTAAAGAGAATTGGCGCAAACCTGTAGTACTCAGTACTGATGATCGCAAGGAGGTATGGAAGGGCAAAGCGCTTCATGGTCGGTTTTATCGGGCTTTGAACACGCCCGATATAGACTTTAAAGCATCGACTTCCTGGCTACGGTATGGTGATCTCTTTGGAGGAACCGAAGGTTTTGTTTGTGCAATTATGGACGAAGTTATCATGACGAATAACTATCGAAAATATATCCTGAAGGATGGTACGGTTGACATATGTCAGGCATGTCACCGTCCCGGGGAATCTATCAGGCATAATATTTCTGGTTGTTCTCGTCTTGCTAACGGTGAATATTTGCACAGACACAACCAAGTAGCTAGGATCGTACATCAACAACTTGCCCTTAAATACAAACTTGTGAATTTGGAGTTGCCATACTACAGGTATGAGCCCGACCCAGTTCTCGAGAATGGTCGTGCTACATTATATTGGGATCGATCTATCATCACAGACAGGACTATTGTTGCCAATAAGCCTGATATTGTGGTGATAGATCGATTAGAGCGCCGCGCAATGATTGTCGACATCGCTGTTCCTCATGACGAAAATCTCGTGAAAGTTGAAAAAAAAAAAAAACAAATATTTGGATTTATCTCACGAGATTGTCGATATGTGGAATGTCGATTCGGCGATCATTGTTCCGATAGTTGTTTCTGCTCATGGTTTGATAGCCAAGAGCCTCGACCAACACCTTAAGAGGCTCACATTAGATGGCTAGATCAAGGGTCTAATGCAGAAGGCAGTTCTTCTTAACACGGCACGTAAAGTGAGAAGGTTCCTGAAGGAATAACATATATATTTTTTAGTTTTATCACTCTCTTATTTTAGAAGTTAGAGGGAGGACACACATTTTTCAACTTTGGAAGTGTCTCTCGCGCAAACTATTCAGTTTAGAAAAAAATGATATTAGAAACCTCAACATCATTTTTGAACACCTATCCATAGATACCCCACACGTATAGGTTTGATGAAAAAAATAATTTTGAGTTTCAGTTCCAAGTATGGGGACCCCCAAAATTTATTGTTTTTTTTCTATTTTTATGTAAAAATCTTAATGCGGTTCACAGAATACATCGACTGACCAAATTTCAACAGTATAGCTCTTATAGTTTCGGAAATAATTGGCTGTGACATACGGACAGACAGACAGACAGACAGACAGACAGACAGACAGACAGACTTGACGAATCTATAAGGGTTCCGTTTTTTGCCATTTGGCTACGGAACCCTAAAAAAGTATGAACACTGTTACTTAAACAAGGGTTTCCTGTGCTACAAGTAACAGTTACAATTCGAAGTTGGTCTAGCTACGTACTTTACATTTTATTGTACAACAATCTTATATTCTTACCTTAATAAGTTATAATTACAAAATTTTAAGGAAAGTAACAAAAAATAAAGTAAAGAAATAAAATAAAGTTATAATGAAACAAAGTAAAAATTACATTACGAACATTGTTTATGTACGAAAGGTGTGTCAATGTGTAGAATAATATTTGATTGTTTGAGTGGTGGATAAAAAAGTGTATTGGTTACGTATGAGACATAGGGTATGGACAAATTATTTGGGGACGCAGAGAAAATTTTCTGTTTCTTCGTAGTCCAATTCACTTAAATATTTAATAACAGTTTTCTTAAACTTATAGAGGGACAATTTATATATTGTTACTATCTTTGTAACTTTATTGTAGTTATAGGCGGCTGCAATACAAGGATGTCTTTTTGCAAAACTCGTTCTATGAGTTATGATTTTATACCTATACATAACCCTATTGACGCTGTTTTAAAACAAATTTTAAAGACAACCGTGATAACAGCCAATTTGGTTTTTAGATTCGAGTGACACGATTTACTTTCGTTAAGGGCCACCGCACACTAGCTACTTTTAGCATCGGCGATTGTATCGATGCTGTATAGCGTTTTAGCGATTTCCTGCGTTCGATCGCGGTATCGGAAACGCGCGTTTTAGCGACTGCTCAGATGCCAAATCGATACTACCGGCATCCGAATGTGTGCGTTCAGAGTAGAGTAGTGTTCAGCTGCTATGTCGCGCTTCTAAAAAGCGACTCAATCTCCGTGTTTGGCGTTTTTAAGTGTGCGGTGTAGAGCGTTTGGTCGTCGTATTTAGCTTCTAAAAAGCGACTAGTTGCCGATCGCCGATGCTAAAAGTAGCTAGTGTGCTGTGGCCCTAAGAGCAGAGGAATTTTTGAGCCAACCACTAACCGTTTGAGTGTACAGACATGAAAAACTATAAGGGTTCCGAAACGTGTAAAAAGGTCGCATTTGTTTACCTGAGTAAATCAAATCCAAAGTAAATAAAGGCAACCGCTTTTGTTAATTTATTTCCACTGAGTGATTATTGCGTGTTTACCCAGGGAGCCAATGAGACGACACGTTGATTGTAATATTTATTAGTGACTACATTATGACTGTAAGACTCCGTATTGACTCCCTCTAATTTAACTTAAACTAAAGCTTATATACAATGTAATATGTACAGGTTTAGGTGGGGCGCTAGGAAGTACTATTTACTTAATTGCTTAATTGACAATATGTTATTTGTTCTTCCTTATTAATAATTTATAATATTACTATTGTTTGACGGCACGTACGTTAACTTCAGTAAAACAATTATTTAATCACGTAGCCGTGTAAAGATCTAAACTACTAATATTCTGTGGCTTCGCCATAGATATTCCCCCTCTGAAGAGAAGAGATATCCTTATACCTTGTAATCTTTTCCATAGTAGGAGTCAACCCTTGGCTCGTTGTATGATAACCGAGGAAATCAATCTCCGACTTGGCGAATTCGTGTTTGTTTGCATTTATTGTTATGCCGTTTTTATGTAGGCGCTTTTAGATGGCGCGCGGTAGCTGGCGCTCTTGTATGTTTTTTGCTTGCGCTGTGTGTGGAAGTCGGCTGTCTGTGCTCTGTTGCGGAGCTTGCCAGTGCCAGGAGTGAGCAGTTCCAGTGAGTCGGAACTGAGTGCCGCTGGTTCCAGTGAGTCGGAACTGTATGCTCCTGGCACTGGCAAGCTCCGCAACAGAGCACAGACAGCCGACTTCCACACACAGCGCAAGCAAAAAATATTCCACGCATTGATACATATATCTCAATGATTCCACGTGTGGTGACGGATTAAGAATACAGAATATTCCCCCAGAGTATCCCCTATTCATCCCGCGGGTGTCGTAAAAGGCGACTAAGGGACAAACTACGCAAGACAACATCAATGCAAAGAGAAGGAAAACTTGAAACCAACCCCATGCCAACCCGTCTGGCCAGCGTGGTATAGTTATAGTAGGCCAAAACCTCCTTTCAAAGGAGAGGCCTATGTCCAGCAGTAGACTGTTAAGAGCTGTTGATGATTATGGTCCTAGATGAAATTCTTCAATAGTTAAATAAATAATTTACGTCATTTACATAACACACCCTGCATCGTTCCCGGCGCAGCGCAAAAGTGCATAATGCAGGCACCACACTTCGTTATGCGCTATTCGTTATTTGTCTACGTCGTATTCGCGCAAATACTAGTTATGCGCCCAAACAACAATCATGCCATCCACACTTCGAACTGGTATGCCAAATAAGCATCAAATAAGGCAAATATGTGTGGTGAACGAAACGAATATACTCTCCACACTTCGCCGTATGCGCGCGAATAACCCGCATAACGAATAGCGCATAGCGAAGTGTGGTGCCTGCGTAAGATACTAGCGGTGACTCGCTGGATTGTCATAATTAAACGGTCAAACACATAAATCTACTTCATTTACTCCGGTGATACCTCATGGGTGAACGTAATACTACAAACTACGAACCCGGTCAGACCTTTGTGTGATCCGCAAATAATTGTTTCTTAGTTGTTCTAGTTTTGAATAGCTAGTTGTAGTTACAAAAAAAAAAGTATGTTTATGTATTTATATCAGTTGTCTAGTACCCATAATCCAAGCTTTGCTTAGTTTGGGACTAGATAGCGTTGTGTGTAAGATGTCCGATATATTTATTTGTTTATTATTGTTATTGAATGTATATTTTACTTGTTGCAATCGAGATTTTTATGAACGCACTCAACCCTAGTGCACTATGCCCTACACTATTGTTTCCTCTTCCCTTTTGTCTATGTCAACGTACCGGTGTAATTATCGTGTCCTAGTTTTACAAGTGTCTGTTCTGTTTGCTTCCAATTAAATAGTTAACAAACTATATTGTGGTTTGAATTAAATCATAAACATTAACAGGTTATGGGCCCAGTCCCTGAAAGTACCGAAAACTGTGGACTGAAAGTGATTTTTTTTTTCGTAACCTACATACCTAACCGGCAGACATTTTGTTTGAAATTGAACTTTTTCATTGTGTTATAAATATTATTACGTTTGTCGTAATGTCGGTAAAACTTGAAAAGTTTGCTGTGGACAAACTACAAGGTGATTCCAATTGGATATCTTGGAAATTCGACGTAAATCTTCAGATTACTTTGCACAATGTATTGGACCACGTGACCGGCGCGGCAGTCGAGCCTGCAGAAACGGATTCATCTGCAACTAAACAGTATGCGGATAAAGAGGCGATCGCGAAATATATCATCGGCTCATCAGTGGGCCCCGAGCCCAAGCAACATATCCTCACTTGTAAAAATGCCAAAGAAATGTGGGATGTGTTGCATGCCGTGTATGAACAAAAGAACGATCGACGTTTAGATCTACTGTATTGTGAGCTTTTCACATATAAGAAGGCCGAGGAAGACAATATTGCTATGCATGTGAGTAAGCTTCAGAGAATTTTTACTCAGTTAAATGCAGAATTAAAAAGTGAGAAATGTGTATTACCAGACTCTTTATTACTAAACAGAGTATTGAACACATTGCCTAATGAGTACATGGAGTTTAAGAACGCTTGGGAGTCTGTGCCCTCCAAAGACCGTGGAGTTGCTGTGCTCATGGAACGGCTTCGGCTTCATGAGCAGCGTCTTATTGAAAGATCAGTTACACATAAAACAGATAATGTGGCATTATATACAAAAAGTCAAGAAAAGAAAATTGTTATTTGTAATTTTTGTAAGAAAAAGGGTCATATAAAGAAAAACTGTTTTAAACTGAAAAATAAGATTGAAAAAGAAGAGAAGACTTCTAATCGGCAACAGGGTCAAGCCTTTGTGGTGGGAGGAGATTTGAATGATTGTTGGATCGTTGACTCAGGCGCGTCTCATCATATAACTTCAAAGCGTGAGTGGTTTCATGAATATACAAGCTTTGGAAAACCAATTCCATTAAAGATTGGAGATGGTAGTAACATGATGGCCCATGGTTGTGGCATTATTCTAGTTCAGATGCTAGTCAATGGTAGATGGGAAAAGGCACATTTAAAAGATGTATGGTTTGTGCCAACATGTTCACAGAATTTATTCTCATCGGGCTCTGCACTTCAGAATGGTTTAATTGAAGTTGCTGATACCAAAAGAAGAGTATTCAAGACTAGAAATGGCATTACAAAAGCAGTTGCAATAAAGATTAATGAAACTCTTTACAAGTTATTGCTGAAGGTGGAAGAACCTATAAATGTATGTTCCCATGTAAACCTACAAGTCTGGAATGAACGCCTTTGCCATCAAAATATATGCCATGTTAAAGACCCTGATATAGAAATGGTTGATGTGGAGATTAGTGACAAGAATGAGATTCCATTTAGTGATGTACAGGTGCTACCACATGAAAGTAATTTGCAGGTTGCAAGTCATGATGATCTAGGTGAGCATGCTGAGGATGTCATAGCTGACTCCAATTCAGGGGAATTAGAATCATTCTTTGAATGTAATAAAGTGCAAATTCCTGTAGAATCGGAATGTTGGAAGCTGGCTGTGTATGATGAGCTTGCAGTAAAAGAAAATAATACTTGGTCTATTGTAAATATGCCTAAAAATGTAATTCCTATTGATAGTAAATGGGTGTTTAAAATAAAAAGAGACAGTGAAGGTAATGTAATTAAATATAAAGCGAGACTGGTAGCCAGAGGGTATAATCAAAAGTATGGTGTGGATTATTTTGATACATACTCACCAGTTGTTCGGTCTAGTACATTAAAAATTCTGTTCTCATTGGCTATTCAGTATGATTGGTTTGTATATCATTGGGATGTAGTCACTGCCTTTCTTCATGGTACTTTGAAGGAAGCTGTGTACATGTATTTACCTAAAGGATTGACTGACGAAGCCAACAATAATAATAAGGTGTGTAAACTCAATAAAGCATTGTATGGCTTAAAACAAGCCGCCTATAGTTGGAATAATGAATTACATACAGCTTTGATTGATCTTGGTTTCAAGCAGTCAAAATATGAACCATGTGTTTATATTTCTAAATTCAACAAAGCCTACCTAATCATAGCTATTTATGTTGATGATATTTTTGTTTTTGGTAATAATGTAAAGTTTAGATTTGAAGTTTTAAATCAGTTACAACATAAATTTAAGTTAAAAGATTTAGGTCCTATAGAATATGCTTTGAGTTTGAAAATAAAAAGAGATAAAGATAAAATATATATTGACCAAAAGACATACATAGAAAAGGTGTTAGAAATGTATGGTATGAGCAATTGTAAACCTGTTTCAACGCCTATGCTGCCTAATACTAAGTTGATGAAAGGAGAAGGAGAACCTGATCCTAAAATACCCTATCAAAACCTAATAGGTAGTTTGATGTATGTGGCTATAAATACAAGGCCTGATATTTTGTATAGTGTTTGTGTATTGTCACAATTTAATAATTCTTATACTCATGAACATTTTACTCATGCAAAAAGAATACTAAAATATCTAAAAGGTACTTTGAATTATAGTTTGCTATATTCTGATATATATTTGAATTATAGTCTGATGATTTTAGATTATGTGGATATGTGGATGCCGATTGGGGGAATTCTCATGATAGAAAGTCTTATTCAGGTCTAATATTTAAAATTGGTAATAATTTAATTTCTTTTGAAAGTAAGAAACAGACATGTATTTCATTGTCATCTACAGAAGCTGAATATGTAGCTTTAGCTCAAGGAGCCAAAGAGGCAATTTACTTAAAGAATTTATTGAGTGAACTATGTGATAATTTGATGAATATACCAGTTGTATTGTACAATGATAATCAACCATGTCATAAAATAGCAGCTAATAAAATGAGTTCAAATAGAACAAAACATATTGATATTAAGTATCATTTTATTCGCGATGCAGTTATGAATGGTAAGGTTATAATTAAGTATTTGCCTACTTCAGACATGATTGCAGATTTGTTAACAAAGCCAGTTAGTTCTGTAAAATTAAATAAATTTCTTGTTAATTTGTCAATTCAAAAGAATGTTTGACTGAATAGTGTATTGTAGTTATAAGGTTTATTGTCCTTAATTTGTTTGAGTTGTTATTTTACTCATAATCTCGATTGAGGGGGCATGTTATTGAATGTATATTTTACTTGTTGCAATCGAGATTTTTATGAACGCACTCAACCCTAGTGCACTATGCCCTACACTATTGTTTCCTCTTCCCTTTTGTCTATGTCAACGTACCGGTGTAATTATCGTGTCCTAGTTTTACAAGTGTCTGTTCTGTTTGCTTCCAATTAAATAGTTAACAAACTATATTGTGGTTTGAATTAAATCATAAACATTAACAATTATTGATGAAATGAGTGCCATGTATAAATACGAAACGATTGCCAACAGGCTGCATTTTGCAAAATCATATAAAGCATGATTTTATCGATGCAAACAAATGTAGGTAGATACCTATTAAATTTGTAAATTAAATAGGTATTCTACATAAAAGTAAGTACTGAACCATTAAACCACATAACACGTAGTAACTTGTAACCGTATCATAACTCTTAGAAAGCGACCTTGTGCAAGCTAATTCTTATAATGGGTTACGTGCCAGGTAATAAAATAAAAGGAAATGTATTGGAGGTATCACTGTATTGTCATAATTGTACTATAAATGGGAATCGGTTCGGCAATCACCACCAACCGCCGCCGCCGCCTCCGCCAGATTTCCAGCCACTACCACCGCCGCCGCCGCTGGACCAGCCACCACCACCGCCGCCGCCGCTGGACCAGCCACCACCACCGCCGCCGAGCTTCCAGCCGCCGCCGCTGCCGCCACCACCACTGGACCATCCACTGTTACCGCCACCGCTGGACCAGCCACTGCTTCCACCTCCTAGGTTCCAACCGCCGCCGCCGCCGCTGCCGCCACCATAACCGCCGCCTATGGAATAGTACACATTTAATTATCCAATATACAATTTATTAATCAGCGGCGTGTTTATCACAAGAAAACTGTTATATGAAAAACGTTTAATGGTGTCACTTTATCAATCTAGCAATAAATATAAGAGTAGGTAGTACCTAACTTGCATTTTGAGATATAAAAACACCAATAAAATAATAAAAAAAGAGAAGAAAAAATAATAAGATTAAAATGACAATTTATTATAAGTTCTACTACTTTTTAACAATAGAACAGCAAATAAATACCTTGACATGCGGTCAAAAAGAACGATAAGTCCTTGCCGTTATATTAAAATAATGCAAATCTTGCGTAA
This sequence comes from Phragmatobia fuliginosa, assembly GCA_932526445.1. Lineage (NCBI taxonomy): Eukaryota > Metazoa > Arthropoda > Insecta > Lepidoptera > Erebidae > Phragmatobia > Phragmatobia fuliginosa. The sequence goes on along the minus strand of OW052064.1, from coordinate 2,380,082 downwards.
GTCAATTCTATTCTTACTACTCACGATTATATACGAGCTACTAATGTCCAGGTTCAAAGCTAGGTTGCGAAATTTTTAATGTGGTTGACCTGCGGAGCGAATGGATGACCCTAACTGTGGGCGGTCTTTTAACCTCCAAACGCTAGACATAACCAACTGTATTGTGTGTAATACGTTACAAGTAACTCGTAAAATTTATTAGGAATAAAATAAATTGACGTTTGTTTACTTACCAAGACCGCCACCGCCTCCTCCGGTAGTTATGATCTTGATGATCTTCACTTCTGTAAAGTAAAAATTAAAGGAATATTACGTAAGTAAGTATCCAATTTTAAGCGATAACAGCGATTTTGAAAATTCAATATAAAACTTACGTCCACCGCTGCCGCCGCCGCCGCCGCCTCCAGACCAGCCACCACCACCGCCTCCACTCTTCCAGCCGCCTCCACCGCCGCCGCCGGACCAGCCACCACCGCCGCCTCCACTTTTCCAGCCACTACCTCCGCCTCCGCCGGACCAGCCACCGCCGCCTCCGCCCAGTTTCCAACCACCGCCGCCGCCTCCGTAGCCGCCACCGCCGCCGCCGCCGGACCAGCCGCCACTTCCACCACCTCCTCCGCCGGACCAACCACCGCTACTTATGTAACCGGCTCTAGCGACTACCGCGAGGGCTAATAGACACACGAAGATCTGAAAAAACATTGAGTATCATTAAATATTTATACATAAATAAAAATTATATTCTAACTCAAATCAACACGGCTTCGTAACCGTTACATGTGCAATCTTTCTTCAGCACTGTAATCTTGGACACGTTATCGTTCTCAAAACGCTTATTGTTATTAAAGATGAAAATCAAAAAGAGTTGAGATTAAACGTGAATGAAAGGAGGAAATAATATTGTGATGGTGAACTAAATCAGATCCAGTTTTATTAGTGAATATTCGAATTATGTTGTATGTTGAAACAAATGGTGGGGTTTTACGCGCTAATGATTTTGGTAGGCATTTTCATTTGGTGCAATTGTAGTGATTTAAAAATTAATTTAAAAATTAGCGACAATGTTTTCCTTCAATTATTTTTTGAGTGGAGATAGTAAAAAATACTATTGAAATGTAAAGCTCTTATGCCCTAACATATTGATATTGATGAAGTACTTTGAACTTGATACTTTTTTAACGTTTTCAAATTTAGATAATAAATATTAATTGAAATATTTGTTGTTTATTTTAGAAATTGAGAATTACCTTCATTGTGCAGCTGTGCTCTAGTGTAACTGCATGCTGAGGGATCGTTGGTAACGCATTATATATGTGATAGAGCATCTCCCACTCGCGGGTACAACGCTTGCGACTCGCGGCCGCCAAAGCCGTGAAGAGGCGAACGGAAGCTGCTCTGCGACCGACAGTGATGCAACCCTTTGTCCCTGCGACGTCGTGCTCATGACGGACTTGCTATTAGCTACTTCTAAACACACACCAGTAATGAGTGTTATAAGTGCCTGTAGAACTAGTTAGTAATTATAAAATAAACCTTTTGTTACAATTTTAATATTGGTAAAAACGTAGATAAAGCTAATAACTATTGGAAGTAAACTGTTCGATTATTGCAAATATATAATAATAATACTTAATAATAAATATGGAACAATGTTTAGGTTATGGATTATGAATTACACTCAGAAAATAAATCACGCACATCAAGATTTACAATTACCTACGGCTACAGATTAGTTCTGGATTAACATTGTTAAAATCTATCACCCTAATGCAGTGTTTATAATACTCGTCAAATCACTTGGAACGGCTAGTATTATTTTTCTAATGTATACATATTTAAGTCTACCAAAGTGACTCAACTCTGCCTTAAAGAAAGCATGAGTAGAACCCAGGAGTGCACACAATGCAGCATGGTGACCAACACCATGGCATCCCAGTGAGATATTTCTGCATCAAGATCATCTATATGCATCTAGGTACATCTATATAAGATACTTAATTTTTAGGGTTCCGTAGCCAAATTCCAAAAAACGGAACCCTTATAAATTCGTCATGTCTGTCTGTCTGTCTGTCTGTCCGTCCGTACGTCACACCCACTTTTTTTCCGAAACTATAAGAGTTAAACTGTTGAAATATGGTCAGTAGATGTATTCTGTGAACTGCATTAATATTTTTAGGGTTCCGAAGTTCATAACTCGAAACCCTTATAGATTCGTCATGTCCGTCTGTCCGTCCGTCCGTCCGTCCGTCCGTCCGTCCGTCCTCGACTTACCGTCCAAACGGTAAGTGCTAGAAAGATGAAAGTTTGCATGAATACGTGTTGTAATTACGTCGACAAAGTGCTGTAATAAAATTATGAAAAATAATTTTATTTGGGGTACCTCCCATACACGTAAAGTGGGGATGATTTTTTTTTCTCGAGGCTACCCCATCGTGTGGGGTATCATTAGATAGGTCTTTTAAAAACAATAAAGGGTTTCCTAGACGATTTTTTGATTTAGGTATCCGTTTGCGAGATATTTCACTTTAAAGGGCACTTTTTTGTAAAAACAGGGCGTCCCCCCCCCCTCTAAAAGCTAAACGGCTGGCTCAAAAAATCTGTAAAAAATCGTGATGGTGGTTCATCTAATGAACTTTGAAGGAAAACTATAACCGATTAGATGACTTTCTTAGTTCAGGAGTTAGTAAAGGCTTATATGGTAAAATGCGCTCACTTGGAAAACGTCATACAAAATTAACGTATTTATACGTAAACATAACAATTATCTATTGGATACGATTTTAAATCCACATACCATTATAGGTGACTGAGGAACCCTTTCCTGTGCGTGGCCTGACACGCACTTGGCCGATTTTTTTTAGATTATTGGTAACAGTAATTTTAAATATTTTAATTTTTAACTAAATGGATTATGGACATTGGAGAAAATTTCTAGATTAGTTGACATTTCTAAGTATACTGAAAGAAATAAAATCATAAGAGTCATGAAGTTCGGATGACCTTTGCTCTTAATGTTTTTTTTTTTTATATCTGAACCCACGAACTGACGACAGCCGGTCGAAAGTTACTTCCGCCTTTTAGTTGATAGTTGGTATAGAATTTTGGTTCGGTCAGACTTTCAAAATATTATTAGATCTAGGTCAAGGCCTGACTTTAGAGAATGCTCCTATTATGTAAATGCAGTAATGTATTTCAGGAACTGTTTTCATCTTTATTTAATCGTCTCAAACCCTCTGTTGACATGTCTCTGACAAAACCCATTGACTGGTTTCCCAACTGTTGATCTCACCGAAAGCTTATCCCAGTGCTATTCAGGTACTAACCAAGATAGAGAATCAGATCAGAATTACCCTTCTTTTTAAATATAAGGTATAAAAAACTAAAGAAAAAAGTCTATTAAAACTAGTATATTAAAGTACTTAAGCTAGTGAAGTCAGTGATAAAACCTATTTGTTAACTAAATTCTTTTGCATAACAAAATAAAATGCATCATATCATATACCTACTAGTACAAAGCTCTCGAAGGCAGTTATGTATGTTACGATTAAGAGTTCGAAAGTCTATATTATGACTGTAATGAGTGTCATATTTAGGTTACCTACCGCCAAATAATTTGTGGTTCTACTATAGCATTGTAATCCACGGCAATTTTGTCTACGGATCTAAATGTTTATTGTATTATCTAATCCTGACTAGTAGTAGAAAGTCTTAGCGCTGCTGTAGGAAAGAAACTGGCACGGTCACCTTTTCAAAAAAGACTGTAATTCGACAAAGTCATCATCATTATGAACATGTTCTTAAGAAGGAGATATTGGCCTATTTTGCTACACTGCTGGCCAGATGGATGGCTGTTACTCGGATGGCGGTTACGCTGGGGCCCTGCTCCGCATGGGCGACGCAGCGTCGGGCCCTCACTACGGTCAACGGAGTGAATCTCTCGCCACCGGCCGTCGTACGCTCCATGGCCGGTAGCGATAGTTGTTTTATCGCGGTCGCAACCTTCTGCGATGACGTAATTTCGCAGAAGGACGGATAACTCCACTCGGACCCGATCTGCACATCTGCACCTCATGCCGCCCTGAGTGTGTCCGCGGATGGACGGGACGGGCTTTACCGTACATCCGCTGTAGTGGACAGCCGCGAGGGGGCGTGCCGTACGTTACCCAATTTCAGTAATACCCGCGTAGTGCGGGCAGGCGCTGGGAGTGGTCCAAAAGGAGATTTGTTGAGTTGTTTTGATAAAAGAAAAAGATTAGATACGTCTTTTAAAAACATTGAATAGTTGCTAGTACGATTTATTGATTTAGGTGTCGGCTTGCGAGCTATTAGGCTTTAAAACGCATATTTGGTTTAAATAGGGTGTGCGATGGACATTCTATCTAAAAGCTAAGTGACGGGATAAGAAAAGGAAGACAAAATCATGATAGTTGTTTAAATGATGAACTTCAAAGGTATATCATAAAATAATACAAAAACATAACAATTATTAGACACGATTTAAATTCACGTGCTATTATGGGTGATTACGGAACCCTATTCTTGGCGTCGTCTGATACGCACTTGGCCGATTTTTATATGTATTGTCTTTGGTTTCACACTGATGGGTAAGAAACAATCGTTGTCGAACTAACTCGCGTTGCGTTTGCAGTATTTTTAGTAGATTTAATCTATAAATTCTGAATGTCATTCTCCTTCGTTTTAAAAGATTAGAGTTATTGCAATATATTGCGAGGTAGTTACAAAGAGAGAAAAATTGTCTGTGATCATTGTGATCAAAAATAAATATATTACTTAAATGAATTTCATACATTTAATTTTATAATATATATATTTCGCACCACTATTCATTTAATCTTATTCCGCTAAGTATATTATATAAACATAAGAATATTTACAATATTTACACACAAGCATCAAAAAATTACCCCGCATCATCGCTTACTGGTAGGCGTTCCCAAAATTCTGGCAGCATTGTCACGTTGAATTGCAATGCTAATTCTATGTGCTAGAATAAGGTTAGCCTTTTGATCATGAGAAGCATCGATCAGTTGCTGAGCTAATAATATACATACATATCTTCCTAGCCTTTATTCCCAAGTTTATTTGGGGTCGGCTACTAGTTCAACCGGTTTTACCTGAATTTCAGTTTTCCACGGAGCGACTGGCATCGGACCACCGCAACCCTAAGGGAGAACTACAGTTTGATTCGAGGGTTGAACTAGTTGTCAGTATATTTGAGGGCACTGAATTCCCAATAACGATTGCCATAGACGTTCATGTCAACCGGGACCGACGGCTTTACGTGCTCTCCGAGGCACGGGCGTGAATCACCGCCAAACTTAAATATAAAAAATAAATATATAAAAAATATAAGTCATAATATTTAATTACTTATTTGTTATATCAATAGTAGAAATGTGAATTAATTTAGAAGGTAAGCGATTATTACACATCTCAATCTTTTAAAAACAAGGTTAAGTCTCAAATGCAACCTTAGAATTACTGTGATGATTATACACCAATCGAAAGGTGATTTTATCTATATATGTTTGTAAAATATACTCGTATTTTTAATGTAAATGATTCTTGGTATGATGCACTCACAGCTAAGATGCCCTAGATGATTAGAAAAAATCGGAGAGGGTAAGCAACAATGGCGCGGTTAGTACCTAGATGGGTGACCGTTTGTGACATGATATGTTCAAAACGTTACCGTGATTCCGAACGTCACGTTAAACAGTCGGTCCCGGTCGTTATCATTAGACAACAGACAGACAACTCGTTCGCGCGGTTTAATAACATCCACAGGCAAGATGACAAAGGCACAAAGTGTCTTGCCAGTCCCCAACTCGTATTGGTCAACGTGGGGACTATGGCCTTAATCATCTACTGTGAAGAGATCTGAGCCCAGCAGTGGCACATTATGGGTTGTTGATGATTATTCGTATTCCTTCTTGTATGAATGATTTTTATTTAAAAACAGTTTGATGGTGCTATTGAATTGTTCAGTTCAACCAGTTTTAATTGAATGACAGTTTTTCCAACAGAGCCACAGTTACGAGTAAGGGTTGGCGTAGTAAGGAGTGTGATGCCGCGAGAGGGCGGCGAGAGGGTCGTCGAACAGAGACGGTGCCCGCATTAGGAGCGGGCAGGCGCTGGAGGAGTCCAGAAGGAGATCTGACCCTGGACTTCTCCCCCTCCTAAAAAGAGAAGCGCATAGAGGGCACGCCGTGGGGTTTTCAGTCGGTTCGAGTCCGACACACCACCACGCCGTGACCCCCGGGTGAGGTGACGGTCCATGATGATTTTCCACAGGAAAAATAGAAAAAAAAAGGAAGGAGTGTGACAGACTTCTGCAACCCTGTGGGTGAATTGGATAAAATCGATGATATAATAATTCCCATTTACTTACTACAAAAGTTTTAACAGAAATTTCTGGGAATTGGGAATTGGTGGAAATAATGGGGTTTCAGGTAATTTAAAGTTGTCGAGAATTTATTATAAAAATATTCAGAACCCAACCCGCACTCGGTTAGTGCGCATGGGGACTTATGGCCATAACCCTCACTTGAGAGGAGACCCGCGCCCAGCTGTGGGACATTATGGGTGTTGATGATGATGATGATGATGATATCAAAATTCAGTAAGGTCACCAAAAGCGCGATAGAGTTTATTCACGGAGCAAATACAAGTGAGTGTATTACATAAAGAAGCAAAACGAAACCCAGATTGCTTTGTCATATTTATCTGTTTTATATGACAATTCAAACAGAATAATTACAAGGTCGGATATGCAAATACTTGTTTCGGATAGTTTCAATTTGTATATATGAACTAAATCATCAAAAAATATGTGTTTTAGGTTTACTGTTTAAAAGAGTATGTTTGTGGCGTGTCTATAATAATATATAATAATAAATAGTCCCCAAACAAACAGAGCTTGTATTATGGGTAACTAGATAACTGATATAATAAATACATAAACATACTTTTTTTTTGTAAATACATACATATTATACATAGAAAACACCCCAAACTCCGAAACAAATATTTGCGGATCACACAAACATTTTGGTCTGACCCGGAAATCGAACCCGAGATCTCTCGATCAGCAGTCGCATACGCTAACCACTAGACCAACGAGGCAGTCATGGCTCTATGTTCAAGATACTTCTTCAGATCAGTGTCTCATTATCCAGTGCAGTACAGCTTGCCAATTATTTTAAGGTTTTATTTCAGATTCCATTACTTACTTACTTATAATCCGAATTAACTTATTTATGATTGAATTGCACGATTTCGTCACACACACCTTCCAAGAAAATAATCTATTGTTTTATGTATAATTTCTAATGTTAGCTCTTAGTATTCCGATAGCAGAAGACGTAACCCAGCGTACTTATATCCTTATTCATATTATAAACGCGAAAGTTTGTTGGTATGTATGTATGTATGTTTGTTGCTCTTTCACGCAAAAACTACTAAACGGATTTAGATGAAAATTTACAGTAATATAGCTTCTATATCAGAATAACGCATAGGCTACTTTTTACTGCAATAATCGAGTAGTTTTATCTAAATCCGTTCAGCAGTTTTTGCGTGAAAGATGAACAAACATATATATACAAACATACACACATACATGAATACTCACAAACTTTCGCGTTTATAATGTTAGTATGATGTAAATTGATGTACAACGTAGGTATCTAGATGTTTCGCGTGATACGATTCCTAATATACATACCTACATAACATTATGGCACCTTAATTTCGTAATGTAATATATAGTACACACAATAAACTTTGTAAATTGTAATGAATATTGCAGCCAAATACGAAACATTGTAATTTGTACTCAACTGCGTGTGATGAAGTAATTGCAGACAGCTACATTAGCAATCACCACACGACACGTATCAACGTTGATGCGTTGATAACTGCGTGAAATAACATTTCAAACACACGGGGGTAAGAATTAAGGGTTGATAAGGATCTTATCAACAATCTGAAACTTAGGATATGTATGAAGCGAACATGACTTTTATGAGAATTTATTTTTTTAATTTAAAATGCAGTTTGTTGAGGTTTTGGACAAAAATAGAAAGAAAAGTAGTATGCGGACGAAAGCACGAAAAAGGCCAATATAGGTTATATTATAGGCACCAATTAGTTGCAAATATTTATTAAAATATTTTACTACCGCTTACGCACATTAGGGTTATCATTTTTAGGTAAGTAGATGTAATCTGTGAACCGCATTAAGATTTTCACATAAAAATAGAAAAAAAACAATACATTTTGGGGGTATCTATGGATAGGTGTTCCAAAATGATGTTGAGGTTTTTAATATCATTTTTTTCTAAACTGAATAGTTTGCGCGAGAGATACTTCCAAAGTCGAAAAATGTGTCCCCCCCCCTGTAACTTCTAAAATAAGAGAGTGATAAAACTAAAAAAAAATATATGTTGTACATTACCATGTAAACTACCAACGAAAATTGGTTTGAACGAGATCTAGTAAGTAGTTTTTTTTTAATACGTCATAAAGCGTAAACAGCAATTTACCTTTCATTAAATCAACGAACTACAAGAACTTTTATATAATGTTACTTGTTGATACGGAACCCTTCATGGGCGAGTCCGACTCGCACTTGGCCGCTTTTTTTTAAATATTTATAAACCAAATAAAGAAAAAAAAATCACATTGCCCTTCTATTGAATTGCCTTGGGTCATTTTTAATTATTTTATATCATTATATTATATTGTTATGTTTAAAAAATGGTAAGAAGAACTGGAATATTCATGTACTAGGACAAGTAGAATATATAAACGTTAAAACCTCTAGTAGCATCAAATTTTTATTTCTATACCTGTATCCTCAGACAAATATATATAATTTATTTTATGACGTGGTGCTCCTAGGTCTCGCACAAGGATAGATAACTCCTAGGAAACCACCACGTACAGTGTAGAAAAGGTGTAAGAATGTAAAATGGAATATTTTCAGAATATCATATGTTTCTGATTTTAATGTAGACTTTTCTATAAAGAACAAATGTAGATATGTGATAAAATATGCATAACGTGTAGAGTGTTTTAGTCCATTAGTGCATTATTAACTCAGGAACTGCAAAATGTCAATACAGTACTACATTATACAATATATATTATGTATTCTGTGACAATATGCTCAAAAAGCTGCCACTCACCGTAATAATTTCACTGAAAAGTTTATATATGGCATAAAGACTTGCACAATAGGTACTCATATTCATTATGCAGTTGCTAAAATAACAAAGCACACATTATTCAGTCTGAATTCCTTAATAATATTAAATTATAATCAGCGTTTATATGCTGGCATTTCAAAGATTACATAAAAATAACTGAAAATGTTAGGTATACCATTACTTTCAGTAGGTAATATGTAATAGTAATGTCATTACGTTAAAACCGTTTGAACTAGTAGTCGATTCTAAATAATCTTAGGAATAGTAAGAAATATTTCGGACGAATTACACACGATATCATCATCTAGTCCCAAACAAAGCAGAGCTTGTGCTATAGACACTAGACAACTGATATAAATACCTTAATAATTTTTTTTGTAAATACATACATATTATACATAGAAAACACCCAAACTCTGAAACAAATATTTGCAGAATCGAACCCGAGACCTCTTGATCAGCAGCCGCATACGCCAACCACTAGACCAACAAGGCAGTCAAGGAATATCAAAGCTCTACGACAGTAAAAATAGAAATAAACTCGCATTTACGAGTATGTGGCAAATGCGGTAATATCGTAATATTCATATACGTATATTATATGCATTATGCACACAATAAATTGTAGTAAAGGTTCGGGTTTTAGCGAGATAAATGAGATTATTATGGTAAGTAGGCCGCATTCTTGTAAACATTAATTTTAAAACGTACAAATGTACAAAAATATTCTGTGGCAATCCTACTAATTTACAAACGCGAAAGTTTGTGAGTATGTATATATATGTATGTTTGTTGCTCTTTCACGCAAAAACTACTAAATGGATTTTGATGAAACTTCACAAAGATATAGCTTACATATTGGATACATCCAACAAGTATCCAGGCCACCTAAGTCCTGACACGCACTTGGCTGATTACCTATTAATACTTGATTTATCCTTGGTAGGTAGGTACTGGACTTTCAGTATATCTACAACTGAAAGTCTAACTTTCTACAATTCTATTGTAGTGTGCATAAAATGTGTGTCAAGTCAACTAAGTCATAAGTGTTTAAAAGCGTTTTTTTAGAATACAAATTGTGAATGTTTGATTGTATAGTCTTTCATGTCTCTTTGTTATGCAGGCACCACACTTCGTTATGCGCTATTCGTTATGTGTCTGCGCCGTATTCGCCCAAATATTAGTTATCATCACACTTCAAACTGTTATGTCAAATAAGCATCAAATAAGGCAAATAAGTGTGTTGTAAAGATGTGTCATTGTCATTTTTATGGTGAACGAAACGAATATACTCTCCACACTTCGCCGTATGCGCGCGAATAACCCGCATAACGAATAGCGCATAGCGAAGTGTGGTGCCTGCTTTAGATGATCCTGCGCAATTGATGTCAAGCTAATACTCTCTGGTGAGTACTTCCGTTTGTGGCGCAGTAAACTTTATTTTGTTCCAAACATGGTAGTTACTACAACCTTGTCAATTTTGTCATGTTCGATAAATTAATTCAGATCTTATCAATCAATTTCTGGCGGAATCTTCTGAATTGATATTGACCTTCGCATTTACAGTACATCATATTTTTGTTGTACAAATAACCATCTTTCGGTAAACATACTTATTATTATGATTGGATAGATTTTTATTGCGTCAATAATATCAAGGGCAACCTCCAAGGTGGAGAGGTGTAGTGCACCTTCCGATTGCGCCTTAATTATAGACAGGATGAAGTATTGATAATCCTCTCGGTTGCATAATTGTGATCATCACTTTTTTTGGTTTTGTTGAGGTTAGAGTGCATCTGCATAGTTTTAAACTTGTGTAATGTACCGTTTTGATTAGCTAAGTCGTGTTAATGTCTGTAGGAAGTGTTCTAATCGACAATTTTACTCAATCATAGCCTTGTGCTTTCCAATCAAACGAAGTATGGTCTGACTGTCTACGTTTTGAGCAAATATTACAAAAAAAGTTTGGTGGCATGCACAACAAGCGTGGTGGCCCCCACTTTTGGGTTCTGTACGTGCTTTCCATCAGGTGGGGTAGTCACTTTGGTAGGCTAAATATATATATATATATTGAAGAAGTACTAATTGATGTTTAGAGCAAAATTTTAAATTATTATTTTAATTTTAATCTATATGTAGGTATATACAGTGCAACCTTAATATAGCGAACCTCAATTTAACGAATTCCTCGATTTAACAAATTTTTCGTAATCCCCTTGAAAGGTCCATAAGAGTCAATGTAAATAATACCTTTATATTACGATTTTTTTTACGAACAGCCTCTTTATAACGAATTTTCAACTAACAAAAAAACTGTAAATACCTCTAATTAACGAATTTTGTCAACTCAAAACCTCTATATAACGTTTCCATCAGTATGACCCATAATCCCATTGTATGCGATTCAGTCGCAACAGGTTTTTTTTAATACATTTTTTTCGTAAAACAATTTAAGTCGTTTGATGGAAAGTAACAGTGCTGTTAGCAGTGTTAACAGTGCTGCAGCAAAAATTTGACATAGCTAATAAGTTCAGGATTCCCGCAAGTACATTGACTACAATTTTAAAATAAAATGAAATGTTTTCGGAAGAAGAAAGTTGAATGTAAACAGTAGAATAAAAAAATGTTTTTCACCTCTTTATAACAAATTTTAGTCCAACCTTACCTCAATATAACAAACCTCAGTTTAACAAATTACTTGATATAGCGAATATTTACGAGTTCCCATCGGATTTGTTATATTGAGGTTGCACTGTACTTATAATAAAACTATTTAGCAGAAAATTAAAACACCGATAGAACTAAAAGCAAAAAGTAATAAACTATTATTACTTAACCATAACGATTTTCTTAAACTAATGTAAGCATACCTAAATAATTTTGAGTCGGCGCGGCGTCATTAAAAAAATATTTTATATTTTTTTGTTGTTATAAATTACTAATTGATATCTTTATATTTTACATTTTTGAAAAGCTTTCTACCTTACTATAGCTGATAACTGTTTAGAAATCCTACTTTGTAGTTCATCTAATCTAAAAGATACGGTATGATCTATTTTTTTTTGGACATTTTACACATAACACCATCTAGTCTCAAACTAAGCAGAGCTTGTATAATGGGTACTAGACAACTGATAATAAAAACATAAATATATTTTATAAATAATATACTATTATACACAGGAAATACCCAAACTCCGAAACAAATGTTTGCGGATCAAAAAAGTCGCCACCGCAACAGAGGCAGTCAAATCGATTAGGCAGTGTTATCGCGATCAATCATCGCTTATTTTCTTACCCATATGTTTAGATTTGTTACACTAGATTAGCCTTGAGGTGTAACCTTTTCCATGAAAAAAGAATTATCGAAATCGAACTACTCTGTAAAACTTATGCGTGGTCATTTATCAGTGAGTACATAACCAATCATTTTCAATTTTGATACTCTTTAGAATTGGAATTATTCCAAATTTATATATCCAACTTCGGAGTAGGTTTTGCTTTCAAATACAAAAAGAATTATCAAAATCGGATATCGAATAATTATCTACTGTGTAAAAATGTATGCGTGGTCATACATAAAAAAAAATTTGGAACTTCTTCCGTTTTGTTTTCGTCGGTGAAAAATTAATCTTTAGTTAATATAGGTAATCCTTGGTTACTCCACCACACGTAAATGGCTGAACTAGTTTAATTAATTACATTTTGTTAGATAGGCCATTTATTGAGGAAGGTGACATGTTCTGTGACTAGCAGAAACCGAGTATTAATGGAAAATCTTGCAAAAACCGAAAAAAAAAATTATTTTAAGAGACTTGACCAAGTAACGCTTTACTTAAACTTTTGTAAAAACTAATACGTTTGAACATCTCTTTAAAATATTTAGTTGCACAAACGCAGCCATTGACGATGACGATATGATGTTTAATACCTAGGTAACTAATAAAGCAAGTGGCTAATGAAGCTATAAACAGCGCTGTTACTTAAATAAATGAACAAATTGATTCAATAAGTTGATTGATTTTATTTGTGTCGATGTATAAACGATCTGGTCAATTTGAAATCATAACCTGTCTAATAATAGTTCAGCACATATTGGTAGTCTTCTCGCAATTAACTTGTAAAAAAACATCGTGAAATGAAAGGTCATCGCCATTACCTACTCATCGTTACGGACCAAACGAAAAGTGTACCAGTAACACTTCAATCCATATATCTCAGTGTTACATCCGAGTAAAAGGCTATTACGTAAGTTCCCACATTCGCACGGTTTATGATACTATAGTCTGGCCACGCTAACTCTGCAGAACGAAAAAAATTATAGAATTTGAAAATCTATAGATGGTAACACCGTCTATACTACGAAAAACTAATTTGATACTAGTTGTTTTTTTTTATTTTAGCCAAATTATTTTGTTTATATTCTGATTTTTTCTTGGTTAAGAATAGTCATGACTTCAGCACGATGCATTGTCGATTTGATACAGTTTTTGAGGTCATAAGTAGGTACAATACAGGTTGTAATAATTCTGATTCCTAACTTTTAAAAATCTACTGAGGCTATGGTTTATCTACACATTAATAATAATAAAAGGCTAACTTTACTTTAATATCTATGAAACAACTCAAGGACAATATAAAAATAACGATAGATTTTTGAATGATAAACATAATTTATTTTTAGGTTTCATCAAGATATACATTAGTTTTTTTTGTTTCTACAGGCTCGTTTCTTAACAAAATTTTTATTATGTATATAGATTATGGAATCTGGCCATAAGACTCAAGGACAATATAAAAATAACGATAGATTTTTGAATGATAAACATAATTTATTTTTAGGTTTCATCAAGATATACATTAGTTTTTTTTGTTTCTACAGGCTCGTTTCTTAACAAAATTTTTTATTATGTATATAGATTATGGAATCTGGCCATAAGGCTCCATGCCGCCACATCATGTTTTTCCATAAGGACTGTCCGTTCGTCAATAATATTTTGCGTAAGGTTTCTCTGCAGCCAGTAAAATCAATTGATTGCCTCAATAGATTCAGCCAGGCTTTAGACTCGCTAAAGTAGACTCTTCTTTTATGGGGTACTGTTTGAGATGCTATAATAAAATTCCACAAAGTATTCTTGAACTGAATGAGACAAAATTTAAAACATGCATTAAACGCACACTATGTAAGCAAGCATATTACAAGTTGAGCGATTATATCGCTGATAAAAATGCTTGGCTCAATGCTGGTCCTGCTTCACAAGGACAGGGGCGCATAAATTGATAGCATTGAATGGTATTGTTGGAGCTGCTGAAGATTGTACAACTTTCTTTGCATTGTATAGATTCAATCTCTTTAGTGTTATATAATCGCATAGCCCATATTGTGTGAGTACTATGTACTAGGAAGCTATTCAAGCTATCATTCACTGGAAACCTACGTCTTTTCTTGACCTGAATCTGCCCTGGCGGTTGAGAGTATGTCATGCTCACTCAAATGTCACGCTGATGGTGGCGCGTGTGTCTGATCATTTGATTCCCTTCAAAATGGTTGAGTTGAATGGTGCGGATCCATGCGTCATGTTCGTGAACGGGCGCTGTCAGTTGTGACTGGTCATCTCTTAGTTGCCACGGCTTAATTGAATTAATTATTTTATTTTTCAATTGTATTTTTGTTGTACTATGGACACTTTTAACGTGCACGTCTTGCTACATCGTTCTCACATAATGTACCATCTCAACATGAATGATGTAACCATGATTTTGTAAAAACATTTTGATTTAAAAGAGTGTCCATGGAGTTTCTTGCCCGTTCTTCTCCATAGAGATCTACGCTAGGGAATGGGCAACTACAGTACTTTCACAGTTTTTGTGTCTTGTGACTGGGACTGTAGCTACATTTTTGTTTCGACAATTCAAAAGTGCCTGTAACTGGCCTACTTGAAATAAATGCTTTGATTTTGATTTTGATTTTTGAAGTAGTAATTTACGCAGAGTAGGAACTTTTTTTCGGGTCAAATAATACTGATATATTGTATTTCGTTTGGCGCATTGGTCAAAATGATCAATATTAACTTTCGTTGCCCGTGCTGCACGCTTTTTGCCAGGAACCCTCCAGATCGCTGAATCCTGTAGAAATAAATATAAATCATTTATAAACTTTAATTTGAACTTGTATTCAATCCAATATGTATTGGATGTACGTTGTATACCTACTTTAATAATCTAACGAAAATTTTAGAAAATAAATACGTAAGTAACAGATTCTTACCAGTCATTGAAGCGATATTTTTTATAAACTGGTTCTCACTATTGATGGTAAACTCTTCAAGAGCCTTCAGCATCCGTAGGGCAACTTGAATATGAGGTTTAAATTCATCACTTATACTACCTGGAATGTCTAAAAATAAATACTTGTTAAGAGTTGAGTATCTATAATTTATATAATAGTTGCTTAAGACCTAAATCCTATCTGTAGGAAGCAAATCTATAGGTAGATATGTTATTGAAATTGGACGTTAAAATAACACGAGCTTCTTGTTAGCATCATGAACAGGCTATGAGTATTTGAAAAAATGTTCTTAGATACATCTAATGGTAAATTAAAACGGCGAAGTATCAAAATCAGTAGATTTACTTACACGTCAACTTTTCGTTATCTTGTAAACATTGTCGTTTTTGGCTAAGGACGACATCACACTGTGCCTTCACATTTTGGAATTTACTTATCATGTTATTTAATAACTTCCGCACTCCACTTTTAATAGGTTTAACTATTTTTCTTTAAAATATATGAAAAACAACAAACCGCATATGCAATGTGACAGCTCACGTACCACAAAAGTGACATCAGAAAAAGTATACCATATAAAAAACTTTTTGGGGTTGCCCATTTATGCCACTGCAGAGTTAGCGTGGCCAGACTCTAATTGTGTTATAACCACGGTTTGGAATTGTATTATATTTACGACTTCAGCTGACCCGTGATTTAGAACGCTTTAAATTATATTTACGTTGCATTTCAGAACATATTTTAGAAGAAATGTTTAGTGTTACAATGACGTACTGATAATGAGAGTACTATTTTGAACCGTCAAAATGTTCAAAATAGTACTTTAATTTAGTGCTGACAAAAATCTAATAATGTTTCTGCGGTAGCTATTTGCTGTTATGTTATGTGGTAACTCTTAAATTCATATTTATTGATTTTATAAGTAGGTAAAACTCAACATCTACTACTAACATCTTTCACATTTTGCAAATGTCTTATTGTCGCAAAACCTACACTACAAACATGGTAATTTCTTGGAAACTTTCTAGAGCCCCTTTAGGCTCCTGAAGGATCAAGGGTTTTATTTTCAATTGACTCTGTCACACAAACTATTGTATCTCTGTCAAAACTCATTTTCGTAGACGTGAGTGCGTGTACTTTCACTTTTATGTAAGAAATAGATAAATAGTTAGCCGTTGTGTTATTGGCTTCGATGAATGGATTGAATCCCAATTAAGTTTATCGCTTTGTTACACCGGCCAATATCATACAGTGGTTCTGTAGCTCGCCGTGGGATAGCCATTTCGTCCGAGGTTCATTTTATAGATTGTGTATACTTCAGTTTTAATTTAATCAGCATTGACTTTTATAATTTCTTAGCAGATACTCAATTCTTAAAATAAACCATAAACCACGTGAGTAAAGTACATTTGTAGCGAATTGTTTGCATTCCTATTTATTATTCTTTTTAATTCGTACACATGTTCACGTGAGTATTGATATGCAGCAAGCGCTTGGTGCATCTTCAATTTGAAATCCATAAGTTTGTTATTTATTCATTTTAACATGAGCGCCTAAGGCTACCACGCGCTTGGAGATAATTTATTTATATTATTTCTCTTTAAAGTATACGGTCATTAAAATAAAATTCAATATCTAACCATTTTTCTCATATGTACCATGATGTCAATGGCAATTCATTTCAGGCGTGAAGTTGTCGCTTGACCCCGCCCGCGTGCCTGTCGGTTATCGCGGTAAATAGTAGTCTATGTCTTAATCGGCGCTTAATCCAGCTCAATCTAATCTAGTTTAAACTATTTGTCATCAGAGTGGCTAAATAAGGAGGGATGTCGGCAAACCAAGAACGCTGTATCAGCTCCCAATAAAAGGCTTGCCCGCACCCTCATCAGGTTGAACAGAGACAAACTCCGCAAGATCATAGGAACCCTAACCGGACATTGTCTCCTAAACAAACACCTACACACCATAGGAGTAACAGATAGCCCCCTATGCAGAGGATGCATGGAGGCAGAAGAAACGCCACAACACGTCATCATGGAATGCAGCAGTGTGGCCGAACAACGGGCACAAATTCTACAGTCACCGGCAACGTTTCGGGAGGCCTGCAGTAATCCCCGGAGGCTGCATTCCTTCTGGACCAACCTAGGCTGGCTGGAGTGAATGGGAAATAACTCTTCACGCACAATGGTCCAATAACTAGGACTAAGTGCGGAAACCGCCCAGAAAACCAACCAACCAAACCAACCAACTATTTGTCATTTGTCAAGGCACACGGGACTCTTTGTATACTTGGCTGAAGCTCTTTAATTCCATGGGCAAATATTGTTAATAAAAAAAAAATCGTTTTGAATTGATTAACGAGGATTAGGCACCGATTTTATCTCTCAGCCACTTGGTTTCCTGGGTCCTAGGGCAACTAAACTATGAACGCCGCTTTCATGGAAATATTATATCGCAAATAATGTAATTCAAAATGTATATGTAGGGAAGTTATGTCATTAACTACATAAACAGTGGTAAACATAACATATTATGTAAATGGCAAAATTTTGAATGTTTTATGACTTTCACTTTCATAATATTATAGTTCTCATCGCAAAGAGGTACATACTTTACCTTGTTTTACGAAATAATGTATTATTGTTTATTTAAATGAATTCCATTTTGCAAACATAAGTCCGTGTTTGCAAAATAAAGTTCGTAAGAATGATTTTATTCATTTTTAACCGACTTCAAAAGAAGGAGGAGGTTCTCAATTCGTCGGAATACTCGGAATCTTTTTTTTTTTATGTATGTTCAGCGATAATTTCGTCGTTTATGAACCGATTTCAAAAATTCTTTATGCATTAGAATGGGCGTAGCTTACAGGTGGTCCCATCGTCACCATATCGGGATCTGATGATGGGATCCCAAGGAAATCGAGAGAACTCCTCAAATATCATAAGGCACAATTGTCGCGATTTGGGTACTCGGTATGGTTTTTCTATGAAGTCGGTTCCTTTTTGTTAAAATTATCTTAATATTATTTGTGAGGTATTTATTTCATTTCAGTGGAAATAATATGATGCAAATGAATAAATTGAAGTATCTGTTTGTAATATTAAATTAACAGTTTTTTACATAATGCATATTAAAGTATATACGGTACTTACATCAAAAGAAAGGGCGAAGTGCGTATCAGGCCACGCATAAAATAGGGTTCCGTAGTCATCCATAATGGCACGTGGATTTAAAATCATGATAGATAATTGTAACGTTTACTAAAATCAGACGTTAGACACGTTGGGAGATAGAAATTGGTCATTGAAATAGTTGTTGTTTAATTCTTTTTTACAAAAGTGTGATAAATACACGTTTATAAGGAAAATGTTATATTTCATTATTTTTATACGAAGTTTTCCAAGTAAGCACATTTTATAAGTTAGACGTCTATAACTCCTGAACTAATAAAGTTATCTAAATCGTTATAGGTTTCCTCCAAAGTTCATCATATTTACTACCGTCATGATTTTAGCTTTTAGAGGAGAGCGGGAACCCCTGTTAAAAAGAAATGCAATGTGAAGTAGAATAACTTGCAAACGGATACCCTAATAAAAAAATCGTTTTAGCGACCTATCCATATTTTTAAAAGAACTATCTAATGATACCTCACATGATGGGGTAGACGCGAGAAAAAAAACATCCCAACTTTATGTTACGGAACTGCCCTAAAAAAATGATTTTCATGATTTTAATCTAGCACTTTTTCGACGTGATCAAAACACACCGTTTGGGCGGTAGTTGAGGACGAACGAACTTCGGAACTCTAAAAAACAATTTTTAAAAATGTTTGTCTGTATGTACCGGCTAATCTCTGGAACGACTGGTCTGATTTTGACGGGACTTTTACTGTCAGATGACTGACGACACAAGGAGTAACTTAGGCTATTTTTGTTAACTTCTATCCATAGCAACTCTTCATTGTCGGTTGTTGCAGCAAGTGTCGTAGTTCCCAGTCTTGGGTTCTACTCATGCTTTCCATCAGGTAGGGTAGAGTCACTTTGGTACCCTTATATCTTTATATATATAATTCTTCTGTGAGTGTGTATGTCACTGATCTTCTCTCAAACGACTGGACCGATTTTGATGAAATTTTTTGTGTATTCAAGAGGATCTGGGAATGGTTTAGATTCGCAATTGGACCCGATAGGTGGCGCTGCGATCAAGTTCTGGAATTTTAAAGTTGGGCGGTACGAAGTTCGCTGGGTCAACTAGTATAGTATATATTTCCATTATATAATAAATGTATATTAGCATAGCAAAATGACTCTACCCTCCTATATAAATCAGGTAGTTTAATAAATCAAATTCCCGTATCCAGGTGTGCTTTTGGAGGAGTTTGGTAACAAACACCGCGACACGAGAATTTTATATACATATATTAGATATAAGAAAGCGGGACTCACTCAGTTAGTTGATAAAATAAAAGTTAATTAAGTTGACAATACATATATGTACATAATAACTACACATGAGTATGTAAAATTAAAATAAATATTTCGGACATCTTACACACAACGCCATCTAGTACCAAACTAAGCAGAGCTTGTATTATGGGTACTAAACAACTGATATAAATATATAAACATCCTTTGTTTTTCTAAATAAATACATATTATACATAGAAAACACCCAAACTCCGTAACAAATATTTACGGATCACAAACATTTGTTCCCGAACCCGAGACCTCTTGATCACCTATCGCATACGCCAACCACCAGACCAACGATGCAGTATATGACATAATAACTACACATAAGAATTAAGTTGATATTGAATTAAAGATTACTTCTTTTTCACCATTCTAACCCTGAGGTACACGTTCTGTATTCATCTACAAAGGTCGCAACAGTCGGAAACCGAGTAGCCACAGATGTTATTAAAACTCAGAAGGTCAAAACTCATTTTTAGGGTTCAGTAGCCCTAATAATGAAACCTCTTCATTTCGCCATGTTCGTTTGTTCGTTCGATCTTCCGCATTTAAAGTTAGAGATTGTTACTATTAAACTACCGGCACGCTGTGGTCCACTCATGAAGTTCCGTATTAATTAGTAATTACATTTGAAGGAGAAAATTGCTGTTCTTTATTGTCAATAGTGCAGTTAGTCATAAAATTTATCGAATATATTATTTTAGGACACAAAATTTATTTATTACATTGATTTCTAAATCTATATATATTAGGGTCCCACGAACATTTATTTTTATTCTTATAAGATTATAATTATTGATGTAAATTGGAGTAAAAAGTGTATTATACAAATGCTGTTAATATACAAACAATAATAATAAAGAAAAGTTGTGTGGTAAAAATACATATATTATTAGCAACTCAGCATTTGTTTTTCGAAATTTAAAATTGTGAATAGAACTGTTATTATATATTAATTATGAAAGAGACGTGAACATAGATAACATTTTAGAAAACGAACTTGATAATTAATGTAGGTGATGATAGCTTAAATATAGCCTATTGTGGCACCTTTTCTTGGTCTCTTTTTGTATTAATTTGTTTCTTGTGTGCATATAAAGAATGTATATTAATTTTCATTGCAATATTCAGATCGTTTAAATATATTAAGTAAGCAACACTGTATAAAACAATTCTATGAGATTCTTGTTTATTTAAAACTTTAGTACCTAATATGCTACGGAACCCTGTTGTGAGTCGACATGCACTTGACTGGTTATATAAATAGGTAAGTTTATGTTACTGTGCCAATCCCTTAAAATAATTATAAGTTTCAATCTATCAAATCGAATTAAAAGAAATAAAAATTATGAAGATGACCTCGGCAGTACGTTTGCAGTGTATTTAACAGCAACAACGCGGCAAGGGTCGAGGGTTCGATTTCCACTTCATATTTGAATTGGTCTTCATATTTTAATGTCATAACGTCCCACTGCTGGCTATCAGGATAAGGTTAAGGCTGACCGAATGCGGTTTGGAGTCTGGCAAGACAAGTTGTGGCTACGTAAATCATGCCGTTGAATTTTTTTAAGCCGGCTGAAGACCTCCAACCAAGCTTCACGATTCTTATCTTATGATAACAACCAGGACTGGCTGCTTAACGTGACCCCCGAATCACGGAAACGCTCATAACATATAATGCCACAAACGGTCACCCATCCAGGTACTGACCGCGCCGAAGTTGCTTACCCTCGGTGATTTTCAAATCACCTAAGGCCACTCGGCTATGAGGCAATGTTTAGTTTGAATGTATTAATCAATTGGTATTAAGTTTCTCATTAAAATATCACGTAAATTATGTTTTTACTTATTAAACTTGGACAAAGTTTGCATAATTCCAGACTGCATTTATTAAATTTGCAGTTCACTAAATTATAAATCTATTTAAATATTAAGGTTAAACAGAGATAAAATCGACATGAGTCATCATTATGTATGTTTATTACGAAGTATAAACGTAGTTTTTATTAGTAATTTATAAATAAACTAAGCTAATTAATTATTTATTTAATTTTTTTTTTGATTCAGTTCTCTTTCCTACCTTCCTCTTTGGTTTAGTAGTTAGAGCATCCGACTGCCGATCAAGAGATTCGAATAGTAGTCAGAAAGCGTTTTTAAGTTTTCTGAAATCAACTAGAACTACATCACATAACTCTTTCCTAGAAGGTAAAAAATATGATTCTGCAGGGAATTTTCATCATCATCATCATCATCAGCCCATCTCAGTCCACTGCTGAACATAGGCCTAATCCATTGCACACCACTTTGATCGATTTTGGGTTTCTCGCATCAAGCTCCTGCCAGCCATCTTGCGCAAATCGTCACTCCACCTGGCCTGTGGGCATTTTTATGTGATGAGAATTAGATGACTGCCTCGTTGGTGGATAGATAGATCGTATGCGACTGCTTATCAAGAGGTCTCGGGTTCAAATCCCGGGTCGGACCAAAAAGTGTTTTGGGTTTTTCTTAGGAATAATAGACCTAATAGCAGCCCGGAGTTTGGAAGTTTGGCGGTGATTCACGTCCGTGCCTCGGCCAAAAGCCGTCGGTCCCGGTTGTCATGGTTGAACTTCTACGTCAATCGTTATTGGGAAGTCAGTGCCCTCAAATTTACTGACAATTAGTACAACCTTCGAATTTCAGTTCTCCCTGAGGGTGTCGGAGGTCCGATGCCAGTCGCTGTGGAAAAACTGATATTCAAACAACTGATGACAAACATAGCTACAAAAAGTGTAGTCGTTATCCAAATTCCAATAATACATCGTTTCAGTTTCGTTAATTTCCCATTTATAATATTAGTATGGTGTATAGATAGCATTGGATAATAATCGATGTGTTATTGGCTAACCAATTCCAAGGGTTGGTTTATAGCTCATGATTGCCATAAGCAACGAATGTTTATGGCAATCATGAGTCATAAATATATGTTGCACCTGTAATGGAGGATATAATCGGCTAAATACAAATCCTAACCTACTAATAATATTATAAATGTGAAAGTTCTGGAGAATATAGGTGGAAGTGTGGGCGGGCGTTGTTTATCGTTCACACAATCTTGAATTAATTTCACATATAGGCTACTATTTAAAGCGATAAACGACATACACGAAGAAACGCTAAAAAAAGTAGGGTAAAAGTCAATCGAAAACACTTGCATGCGACATATTATATATATCGCAATACAATGCACTAGGCATTAAAAATTGTCCTAACTAAGACTTATGTGAACTCAAAATAAGCAAGCATCACTGTCTGACATTGTTCTCACTTGCAACATTATTTTGTATTTACATGCAGAAATTTAACTACTTATCATTAGGCACACACAAAACAATAGCTGGCAACTCATTCAGCGAGACAAGATTATACATCGATGTTTTTCAAAAGATAAAATGCACAATTATAGCAGTGAACGAAGAGTAAGTAAATGTGATGGAAGGTTAAATTTAATGGATTAATCGTTTAATTTACATCACGTCTTCAACAAAAATGTGAAGAAATCTAGTGTAGAACAAGGCCATAGTGCAAATTTAATTGGAGGGCCTCCGGCGCAGCGTTGGTGATAACTGTGGATCTTCATAGCCATACGCATTCTGAATATTTTACTAGTAATGCGATTGGGCGACAAACGTTTTAGATGGTACTGTAAGTACAGATTAAATAAGGGTCATGGATAACCTTAATGACAGTCTATAACCAGGCAATTTATAATGATAGACCGTAGCGTTATATTGTGCAATACAGCAGCTAATACCTAGACTACGTTTTAGGGCATTAATTGGTTTTAAATCTGTGAATAATGAATAATTACCTTAACCTCTGTACCCCATTATGATTTTGGGGTCGTTCTAGTATTACTTAAGCACAGAAGGTTGATCTATGCTTCTTATGTAGGTACTTGTAATAGGGCAGAGCGTTTGAATAGCCAGTGTATCAGTACATTCATATCAGCATAGTTATATGGCAACAGGACTTGTCTAAGCTAACAAAAGTCACACACACTGTTAAACTTTTTTTTAAATATATTTGTTGCCTAAATAACTATACTGAACCTAATGGAAAGCATGAACAGAATCCAGGAGTGGGGATCACCGTCAGTGCTAACAATGCAGCATCACGACCCAAACTATGGCTACCTAGTGAGATGTTTCTTCACGCCCCGCTAGAAGGACTCGGGATCATAGAGGAAGGGGTGCTAGTAGAGAGTTCTAATTTGAGAGGGTATGTCAACTACTCTAAAGCGGAAGCTTCCGAGGCCAGATTTTAGGGTTCCGTAGCCAAATGGCAAAAAACGGAACCCTTATAGATTCGTCAAGTCTGTCTGTCTGTCTGTCCGTCCGTATGTCACAGCCAATTATTTCCGAAACTATAAGAGCTATACTGTTGAAATTTGGTCAGTCGATGTATTCTGTAAACCGCACTAAGATTTTTACATAAAAATAGAAAAAAACAATACATTTTGGGGGTCCCCATACTTGGAACTGAAACTCAAAATTTTTTTTTTCCTCAAACCTATACGTGTTGGTGATGATCCATGATCTATGGATAGGTGTTCAAAAATAATGTTGAGGTTTCTAATATCATTTTTTTCTGAACTGAATAGTTTGCGCTAGAGACACTTCCAAAGTGGAAAAATGTGTGTCCCCCCCCTCTAACTTCTAAAATAAGAAAGTGATAAAACTAAAAAAAATATATGTTATACATTACCATGCAAACTACCAACGAAAATTGGTTTGAACAAGATCTAGTGAGTAGTTTTTTTTTAATACGTCATAAATCGTAACACGCAATTTACCTTTCATCCAGTCAATACACTAGTATAAAAACATCGATGAAAGTTACAACGAACTACAAGAACTTTTATATGATGTTACTTGCTGATACGGAACCCTTCATGGGCGAGTCCGACTCGCACTTGGCCGCTTTTTTATTGTCCTGTAGAAGACGGAGGAAGGAGGAACCAGTTGAAATAGCTCTTCAGAACTTCGTCCATGATATGAGCAATAGAAGACTGCCATGGAGGCGATATTTTTTCGGAACTGCAGAGGCTCAAGGAACTCAGTGACTTCAGGACTATCGTTAATGGGGACCGCTCGCAGCAAGTGATCAAGAGCGTCAAATCAATATTGCGCGGATCTATCGCAAAAATGAGAACAGTACTCCACTCAAGAGCGAACCTGGGTCTTGCAAAGAAGACAAATGCTTGGGTAATCCGTACCGTCTCACGATATACAATACAGCTAACTTCCGCGAGGCCGCCTTAGAGACGCTCTCAATATACTCACGTAGGTTGGGATCACGATTGATATCCACATACAAGATACCAGGTCTATACTGCAATAGAAGTGTAGTGTCTGAGTGCTCTAATGATGTACTGAAGATGTCCGCCTCAAATGTAGCTCTATTGGATTTTTGTTATATAACCATAATTTTTATTTTCGACCAGACTACATAAGGCATTGATGAGGATTCCAAACTTTTACCTTCGATCAAATAATCTCATTTATATTAGTTTTTAGTTTTTTATTTGATTGAAGATTGCAACTCCTGAATTCATCCGCAGAGACCCTGCTCAGTATTTATCGCATGAATTAACTGGGTAGAAACGAGGTTACAAATTAATTTTAAAATTTAATAACTGGCGTGACCCGTCAAGGCTGTATAATGTATTTTCTGATGGTGTCAATCGATTAGCTCGAGCGTATGTCAACCGCACTTTTTCTTAACAGTTCGAGGTTGCAAAATAAATATTAATTTAACAATTTCTTAAACATCTTTATTTTATGTAATTATTAATATATGTGAAGGATTAAGATATCTTATTTGAATAAAATATTATTGCCAAATAACGAATGTACGTTAATATTAGCGTAACCACAGAGTCATGTTTTTAAATATTGGAAGTTCGTCACCTCTAGATGCCAACTATAGCCGGTTCCAAAAATAACGGGTCAGTCACATAAACCAATAACGGGTCAGTCACATAAACCCGAATATCTCCCGAACTACGTATGCCATCCTAATGAAACGAAGACTGTTCAATTGAGAATTTAATTATACAGATAAAAAATAAAATAAAACTTAGTTACACCCACAATATTAATCTTAAATTAAAAAAAAACTAAAGTAGTCATATTTTTCTTAAGATTACATTTTTTTTATGATTGTTTTTTTGCTGTTTTTCATCACTTTCTTCATTTAATACTTTGTATTGCCTCCACGTGATGAAGCCTCCAGTGATGAAAAACAGCAAAAAAACAATCATAAAAAAAATGTAATCTTAAGAAAAATATGACTACTTTAGTTTTTTTTTAATTTAAGATTAATATTGTGGGTGTAACTAAGTTTTATTTTATTTTTTATCTGTATAATTAAATTCTCAATTGAACAGTCTTCGTTACATTAGGATGGCATACGTAGTTCGGGAGATATTCGGGTTTATGTGACTGACCCGTTATTTTTGGAACCGAGTGTAGTTTCATTTAATAATTTTCACTGGATATCTTTTCAATAACTTTAAAGTAAGGTTTTCATAATTTAATCCAAAAATCTACTAGATGAGAGATCGAGTACTAGTCTACTTTGGGAATGGAGCAATTGAAATGGTTCCATAATGTAAATTATTTTTAGAACACCTGCAGTAATGAAAGTAGAGTATTAATTCGTAATCATATTGTAAATCATTAACAAGGAACTTCGTTTCAGGATGTTTAGAAATATTTTCCGCAGAATAATCTATTAGAAAACAAAGAGACCGAAGGTAAAGACGACGGATAAGGCAATGGAAACTGTAAGGAAAAGTGAAATTCAAAGAAGCTACTACTATAGAAGTTCAAAAATTTACTAGCTTATTTTATAAAAGAAAAAAACCTGTATGTAAAACGAGGTGCGTCGCGGTTGAGTAATGCTATGAAATAAATAAATGTCCCAGCAATTAATTGAATTAATTTGTAAATTTTCTGCTGTGAACAGTGTACATTTTTACATGAACTTACAAATTTGATCAAGACTGCGAGTTGACGAAGTCACAAATAAATATTTCGGACGTATAACTAGGGGTCGGAATAGGTAGTTTAATTTTATGTACTTGCAGAAATAAAGTCAACGTAAGCATAACATGGATAAACCTAAAATCAGCGTGATTTCCGGGACCTTAAATAATGCAATGCAATGTCAAAGCACACTTATGTCATTTTACATAAATCATGAAAATTACACTTATTGTTTATTTGTAGGTTTATAGGAGTGAGTAGAAGGAAAAAAATCATTTTCAGATATTACAGATATTTATTGCACGTTTACAATATAAATCAAATTTAAAAATAAACATATATTTATATTAACATTAAAGCACTAGTGTTGTTCCGATGGTGTAATTATTCGTCTTCGAATTGAAGATCGCCAACATAATCATCATCGTCATGTTTATTATAAAATAATACTATGATTTTCTCGGCATTACTGGGTGTCAAGGAATTTCTTTTCATATTCATAATCCATTTATAAAGCGAAAAAGATCTTTCCACGTCAACAGAAGTCAAGGGAGCATATCTATAACAATTTTGTAAAGAATTAGCGTCCAAAAAATTTTCGATTTCTTTATTTAGGTCAATCATAAAATCTAAGTCAGGATTTCGATCCATAACATTTTCAAGTTTTTTTATTATTGGTTCATGCGAACTCCAGCCTATGACAGCTCGTACTTCGTCAAAAATTTCTAATGTCTCTGTTAATGACAACATTGTGTTTTCTAATTTTAAATTTGCAATACTGATTATTCCAAAATGTTCTTCAATAAAGGTTAGATCACGTCGAAGGTTAGGATTTTGCAATACTTCTTTCGCTTTCTTTATAGATTGTACTTCTTCATCATGAAATAAAGAAAGAATATGTGATATTTCATTAAAATATTTTTTATAGTAAAAAGCAGCTTCTAGCCATGTACATAAAAAATACAAGCCGCAGTCAACTAAGGTGGTAGTAAACACAAAGCACAGAAATAGACGCACGAACACTCCAAGTTACAAAATGCAACTGCGCTGATGGTAACAACGTCACATAAACCTATGGTAGAACAGGACGGCAGTACGCATCAAACAGAGATAGCAATAAAGAAAGCGTGCCGCGTGCATCGCACGCGCAAGCGGTCACATACTTTGCATTCCTTAGCGTTATTGTTGCTATTCGTTTCTTTACGTTTTTATTGTAAAATTTTATGTTAACAACTTATTATTACAACAATAAGCTAAAAGATGAAATACTATTTTGAAAGTTCAATATAATATTTTTACAATCTCTGAAAATAGTAAGTTCCCCGGGATTTCACAGGCATATCCATACTATTGATGTCACAAAATCGAGAGTACATAAAATTAAACTACCTATTCCGACCTATACTTATAACACTCCATTGGAGAGGCCTATGTCCAGCAGTGGACTGCGATAGGCTGATAATGATGATGATAAATCGAACATCCAAATCTATTCTACCTGTTATTATTACTTTTACAAATTGTTAGGACTCACATTTAGAAATCCATTTTCTTTGAATGAGACTCACATTTGAAATTAATTAAATCATTTAAATCGGTGTGTAATTAGGGTTCCGTAGTTTATGACTCAGAACCCTTATAGATTCGTCATGTCCGTCCGTCCGTCCATCCATCCCCGACTTCCCGCCCAAACGGTTGGTGCTAGAAAGATAAAACTTTGGATGAATTAGTGTTGTGATTATGTCGACAAACTGCTACAATAAAATGACGAAAAAAAGAATAATTTGGGGTATCTCCCCTACACGTAAAGAGGGGCAATGTTTTTTTTCTCGCGATAACTTTTTATTTCAGAAGTTTTAGGGTTCTAACTTGTTAAATGCACTTGGAAATATTCGTACAAAAAAAAGAAATAATAAGTAAATATAACAATTCACTATTTTTCAATCCACCATCCAGTATGGGTGACAATGGAACCCTATTCTATCATCATATCGTGACCTGACACACATTTGGCAATTTTTTTTTGTACATATCACACAAACCATAGCAGACAAACCTAAAAAACTGTTGTGCGTAGTTGGTGAGTGCGTGACCGGAGGGAGGTCCGATTTAGCTCATCGATTCAGATACATTTTACTAGGCCATTAAAGTGTGGGTCACCATGGAAATCATCCTCATGCGAATGCACACAATGGTGAAAGACCATTGTGTGCATTCGCATGAGGATGATTTCCACCACTCTTGGATTCTACACATGCTTTCCATCAGGCAAAGTCGAGTCACTTTGCAGATACATAATAATATTACAAAAACCACATTATTATCTATGATGTGTTTTGTTCTTCAGTTTGTAGGAAATTTTCCGTCAAATATCCTTCCTTACACGTTATGTCATGCTCTTTGAACTTAGCAAATCGGATAACTAATTTGCTTACTTCCGAGTTTAGTTGTCGCCTTTCCCTCTCTATCATCATCTATAATGTCTTCCTTCCGTAATAGAAGTGACTGTTTGCGTGATATGTACAAAACAATATGACGCAATGTTCCATGTTTCAATGACACTTAGTTGAGCTTATGTAGAATGACATCACCGCAGATTAATTGAACATCACGAATCCAGTTTTAGATACACAAAAACATTTTGCCCCACTACCATGTAATTTCGTACTATATATGGATCTCGCGTGGTCTGTTGTCTGTGTGATCATTAACACCGAGACTGAACTGTTCATATAAACTTATAATGTAGAAATTTCATATTTTATACACACACATTTTAGTGAGACGACGATAAGTCCTTTTACGAGACATTTTTTTAAGTATAAGGCCGCTTTTCACTTTCAGTGCTTGACCGACGGTCGGTCCTGACGATACGCATTGATCGACCGTCAGTTTGTACCTTTCAAGCAGGCACCACACTTCGCTATTCGCTATTCGTTATGCGGGTTATTCGCGCGCATACGGCGAAGTGTGGAGAGTATATTCGCCAATATTCGCTTTATTCGTACGCATCGAATAGTGAATCGCATATACGTCGACTTGTCGGTTTTTTGACACACTTCAAAGGACACGAATAAGGCGAATACACGCATCGACTGCCCACACTTCGGACGGGTAGTGAAGTGCCCTGTATAACTAACAACCATAGACTATAAAACAGTTTTTGAAATAGATAAATCAATTAAACGATTAAAATAACCTATCATATGATCAAAATAATTTGACTTCATTTAAGTATTGTTTCTGTCAATTTAATAAAATAAAAAGGAAATAAAAATAATATGTTTCGTTCGTTCATTGACCATTAAAAATGACAATGCCCTGTGCATAACTAACAACCATAGACTATAAAACAGTTTTTGAAGTAGAATAAATCGATTAAACGATTAAATTAGTTTATTATATGATCAAAATAATTAGACTTCATTTAAGTATTGTTTCTGTGAATTTAATAAAATAAAAAGGAAATTAAAAGAATATGTTTCGTTCGTTCGTATGGTTTCGTTTTGTTCACCATAAAAATGACAATGACACATCTCTACAACACACATATTTGCCTTATTTGATATACCAGTACGAAGTGTGGTGGCGTGTTTGTTGTTTGCGCGCATAACAAATATTCGGGCGAATACGGCGTAGACAAATAACGAATAGCGAATAACGAAGTGTGGTGCCTGCTTCAGAGCCATGTTGACCAATATTTTTCCGATACAAAACAACTTGTCATTTTTGCTTGAGTAAATCATCATACATACACATTGGTCTTACATGTCGCGTTTCGATGTTCTTGTTTTGATCTAGCTTTAAATGAGTACATGTCTTATTGGTCTAGTGGTTAGCGTATGCGGCTACTGATCAAGAGGTCTCGGGTTGGACCCAAATATTTGTGTGATTCACAAATATTTGTTTCGGAGTCTGGGTATTTTCTATGTTAATTATATATGTATTTGCAAAAAAAGTATGTTTATGTATTTATATCAGTTGTTTAGTATCCATAATACGAGCTCTGCTTAGTTTGGGACTAGATGACGTTGCGTGTAAGATGTCCGAAATATTTATTTATTACTAGCTGAGCCCCGCGGAGTTACCAGAAGTTACCTGAAAAAAAAAGTAGTAGCCTCAGTTACTCCTTATATCATCAGCTATCTGCCAGTGAAAGTCCCGTCGAAATCGGTATAGCCATTCTAGAGATTACCCGGAGCAAACAGACAAACAGTTTTGGGTGTTTTCTATGTATAATGTGTATTATTAGTATAGTATAGTATTTATATCAATTGTCTAGTACCCATAATACAAGCTCTGCTTAGTTTGGGACTAGATGGCGTTTTGTGTAAGATGTCCGTATTCCGTATCCATTTATTATTATTTATTTATTTGAATACTTGCTTTATTTGCTTAATTTCAATTCTAGCTTCTTCCATAGAGAATACCAAAATAGTTGTGACTTCAAGATATTCTACAAAAACTAAAATTTGGGTGTTGGAATGCAACCTGTATCGGTTTGCCCTACACACCGATGAATGACAACTCTAAACGTGATTACTCAGCTATAATTTGTATGCAAAGATTCAATTATTTCAAGTACAGTACAATAACCGGTGTCGCACGCCCAGTGTTGCAAACGCTCGTTCCAAAAGCGTTCGCAAAAGCCGATCGTTTTATCGAGCGAAAGGATGATCTATTAACCGAATCATTACCGACTAGATACCGCACTAAGATATTGTACTACATTGCACAAACAAATCTTAGAAGTTCTCCTTTCATAACAACAACCAACGTTGAGCAAGTCCCATTTAAGGAGTTGTATATAACCTACAATGTATAATTATGCTCTACTTAAAAACGTCAGATATGTGGAAATCTGCACAGACAATAGATTTTTCTCAAGCAGCTGTTTTATAGTATTTATATTAATTTGTAAGTTTTGTTCATTGAAAAGATATTGTACCTTTGTAGTATATAAAGTACAAACTGGGCCAGTGGTGTTACTCACGGTTATTATATCTTTAAAATAAAAAGCGCGGCCTGAAAAAAAAAAATCCTGAATCGCGAAACCAACATCAACTGTTGGGCTGTGGCCCGCCAGACATGATCACCTCGCCTGGTCGGAGGATCCTCCCTTTTTGTTGGAGGAACACGATACCCGTTCCTCCACACAGGTATCTACCCGTGAAAGTTCCTTCAAAATTGGCCATGCCGTTTCAGTTTTAAATTTATTTTATTATAAATTAGTTTATGAAGTACCATATAGGTATAAATCGCAAACGCATAGAATGGGTTCCGTAGTCACCCATAATGTTAGGTAGATTTAAAAAGTAGCGAATTGGTTCGACTCAGTTCGAGTGAGTGGAGGTCGATGTCTTCGCAGAAGATTGCGACCACGGTCAAATACCTGTCAATGGGCCATGGAAACACTCCTTGATCCTCACCCAAATATTTAAAAGGCACTAACATCGGACAATGATCAAGAGGTATTTTGCACACTGTGTGCGTGTGTGTGTATGTGCAACCTGGTGACCCATATGTACTCGTACTATGGAGACTTGTTGAGATGTTTATGATAACTGCAAAACTTATAGTATGCAAAACTTAATGATAATTGAATAAAAGGCAGACAGATAAAGAAGATATAGATGTAAAATAATAATGGACATGTAAAATTGTTTATGCAATTTGAATTAAATACTTACCTTTTATTAACCCTATGCGTTCTTTAACACTAAGATACGTTTCTGAATTTGTATACAAAATGCATTCACTTATTTGATCTTTGATTGCGTCTTGAGCTCTAGGCCTAAGTTTCGAGTTGAAATTCCATCAACGAAAAAGGTATATGATACAATGTCGAAACTCATTTGTGCAACAATACACGACGATCTTGATGTTCTATGTACCAATTAGTCACCAATAAAAATAGACTTGGCACCCAATAAATATCTATATACGTTTAACTTTTTAGCAAGAAATTGAACCGCCGAAAACACAAAGCCTTACTGGTCTAGTGGTTATCGTATTTGGCTTCTGGTCTCGGGTTCGATTTCCGGGTTCGAGCAAATATTTGTGTGATCCGCAAATATTTGTTTCGGAGTCTGGGTGTTTTCTATGTATAATATGTATGTATTTTCAAAAAAAAAAGTATGTTTATGTACTTATATTAGTTGTTTAGTACCCATAATACAAGCTCTGCTTTGTTTGAGACTAGGTGACATTGTGTATAAGATGTCCGAATTTTTTTATTTATTTACTGAAAAGCAGAAAATAATAACCTGTCGAAGACTGGTTGTATTGTAATATTGTAGAGTAGAGTAGTACAATTATTACTTAACCTTATTGAGATTAAATTGTGGAAAAGGTATGTTGACGGCGTATTCTGTGTGTTGCGAGGAAACAGGTATGATGTGGAGTCCCATCTGACAAATTTAAATATCATCTATCCGAAGATTAACTTCACATACGTAATAGAGGAAAACAGAAGCCTGGCGTTTTTGGACGTAAAAATCGGTGTGCGAAGCGAAGGTTCACTGAGCCACTCTGTCTACAGAAAATCAACTCATACTGACCGCTATCTCAATGCAAGCTCTCATCATCACCCTAGGCACATTGATTCCATGGTTACCTCATTGACAAATCGTGCATATGAGTTGTGTGACGACCAACACCTAAACCAAGAGCTCGAGCATGTTCGGTGCGTCCTACGAAACAATGGACATAGGGTGAAGTTCCCACCTAGACACAAAGTCAGTCACCAGAGAAGGGACAGGGTAGACAGACAACCAGCATTTCTGCCATATATAAAAGGAGTGACAGACAAGATCTCGAACGTACTTAATAAGTTTTCTCTCAATACTGTCTTCACTCCATTCAAAAAAGTGGCACAATGTCTCCGATCCCCAAAAGACAGTTTCCCTTGGAGAAGCCTGGTGTCTACAAGATTGACTGCAGCTTGATTGAGTTCATATATCGGCTTAACTAAACGTACCATCGCGTGCCGAATGAACGAACACATAAAAGCGGTCAAAAACAATGACATACAGAAATCGGCAATCGCGAAACATTTGATTGACTCGGGCCCAAATCACTGGATTGAGTTTCATAAGCCACAAATAATTACGACAGAACGCCACTACATACCCAGATTGGTCAGGGAAGCGATTGAAATTACGAAATACAAAAATTTCAATCGTGAAGATGGGCTTAAATTGTCAAATGTCTGGAATCCAGTGATTCGAATATGCAAAAACCGGCGTAATCTTGTTGATTACGCCGGTTTTTGCATATTCGAATCACTGGATTCCATATGAGGATATGTAACATAGTTTCGCGATCAGATACTGTTAGTGTTGTGTGTCGAGAACAGTTACGAGTGAGTAGTGAGTTGGTGAACAGTGGTACCGGGGGCGATCGTAGTAAAAGACTGCGAAAGAGGGTAGACCGATATGTCTGCCAATAACATCCCACCCGCGAGATCTTCAGTTACTCCGTGATCATGGCGCTTGCAACAGCGCCGAAATATCGGATACTCACAAACAAAAAGGTACATGGTAGCAATCCCGCAGATTTATATTTAAAAGAATATAAATCCCACTACCTTGTAAAAAGTTATACGTATTGGTGCAATCGATTGGAAGTAATGCGCATACATACCTACATTTCAATGATTCATTTTTATTAATATAGAGACTAGCTGAGTCCCGTTGTGTTACCTGCGGTTATTGTTGTAAATCGTGAGTGACGCCGCGGAGAAGAGCTAGTCTAAAAAAATTATCTTGAAATACTCCTTATGTCATCAACTTTCTGTCCCGTCAAAATGGGTACAGCCGTGCCAGAGATTACCCGGAACAAAAAGATAAACAGACAGACATTTTTTTTATTTTGCCTTTTTAAAATTAGTTATTCATCCTCTATTCATCCCGCGGGTGTCGTAAAAGGCGACTAAAGGATAAACTACGCAAGACAACATCAATGCAAGGAGAAGGAAAACTTGAAACGAACTCTATACCAACCCGTCTGGCCAGCGTGGTATAGTAGGCCAAAACCTCCTTTCTAAGGAGAGGCCTATGTCCAGCAGTGGACTGTTCAAGGATGTTGATGATTGATGAAATGAGTACCTACCGTATATATATTTATTTTCATATGCATTTAGTAAAAACTGTAATTTTAATATTACCAGGCACTACAATTTTATTTGTTTGTATAGATTACAAGTCTACGATTAAAATATGGAAATTTAAGATAATTTAAATAGAAGAAAAGATCCATTTTTAATTATAATTTGTAAACAATATTTATTCCTTGTTTATTTTCTGATAATAATTTAGGTTGACATGTAACAATTTAAGAAAGCTGCTTACCTTGCTTCCAATGCTAAAATAAAAAAAAAAAAACAAAATAAATTTAAATTAGATACGAACATGGTATGATACATAGTAACCTCGTTGGTCTAGCGGTTAGCGTATGCGACTGCCGATCAAGACGTCTCGGGTACGATTTCAGGGTCGATCCGAAAGTGTTGATGGGTTTATTTACAAGTAAATCTTGATAACAGCTCGGAGTATGGAAGGCTAGCAGTGTTTCACGCCCGTGCTTCCGAGACTTTAAGCCGACGCCGCGTTGGTTGTCATGATCATATAAGGTAAACTTTATTGGAAAGTCAGTGGCCTGCAATATACCAGCTGATAACGGGTTTTATCTTCGAATACAGTTCGTCCTAAGGGTTACGGAGGTCCGATGCCGATCGCTCCGTGGAAAAATTAATATTCAGGTAAAACCGGTTGAACTACGTACCAACGTAGTAACCGACCCCAAATAATATTGTCACAAATATGGTATAACGAAATAACTTCGCTCATCTAAATATTTTTAGTTGTTCTTTTGCATATCTACGTATGACCCACCCCCGAGACAGGACGCTGTCGCGCCTCTCACCGTTCTACGCAGTAAGAGACGGAACACCGACCCGCCCGACCGCACCGGTGCCACCTGTCTCAGGTCGATTTTAGCGGTCACAACTCCCCAAGATGTGTCCGCAGCGACCCTTAGGCGACGATTGGAAAATTAGCGACCTGTG
Organism: Phragmatobia fuliginosa; assembly: GCA_932526445.1. Classification (NCBI taxonomy): domain Eukaryota; kingdom Metazoa; phylum Arthropoda; class Insecta; order Lepidoptera; family Erebidae; genus Phragmatobia; species Phragmatobia fuliginosa. Next base: position 2,343,990 of record OW052064.1, on the reverse strand, counting down.
CCGCGACCCCTTCGGCGCCTCCCTTTAGCGGGATCCCGGTTTGCGGACTCCTTCTGGAGCACAACGTACTCACAGAAGGAGATCGCGGCTTCCCATTCCTCGCAACTTTCATAGACAGGTTTCGTCTGAATTAATTCTTATCTTAATAAATTTTAACTGCACTCTTTTCCATTACGTATGACCTTAGCCTTGAGTCTAGTGGTACGATTGACCAACCGTAACTCAAATACTACAAAAATTAGGCAATGAACAATAATTTTTAAATTCACATAGCTTACATTCTATTCTCCGCCGACCTAATGAGAGCATCGACTTACAAACGCTCAGACGACTATTATGATGAAACTCTGATGGCTGATTTGTTAGAAAATAATAACTAGTGGGAACCTCTAGTAGTTGGTACAGAAAGCTAAATACCATGTGATTAGTTGGATTGCACCTATCACAGTTCATACCCATTTATTACGACTGCCTTGTTGGTCTAGTGGTTAGCGTATGCGGCTGCTGATCAAGAGGTCTCGGGTTCGATTCCCGGGTCAGACCAAGTATTTGTGTGATTCACAAATATTCGTTTCGGAGTCTGGGTGTTTTTCTATGTATAATATGTATGTATTTCAAAAAAAAAGTATGTTTATGTATTTATATCAGTTGTTTAGTACCCATAACACAAGCTCTGCTTACTTTGGGACTAGATGATGTTGTGTGTAGGATGTCCAAAATATTTATTATTATTATTATTTATTTATTATCTAATCATATAGTTTTTAGTTTGCGTATCAGAATGAATGAATGTAGCGCTCAAAAGCCAAATGGCCTTAGGTGATTGGAAACAATCACAGACGATCAGACCTAAATGGGTACCTTTTGTGGGATGATATGAGACGAGCGTTACCGTGATTTGGAGGTTATGTTAAGCAGTCGGTCCCGGTTGTTATCATAAGATAACAGTCGTATCAGGCTTACTGGCGCCTTAAAAATATCCAACGGCACGTAGCCACGTGTCTAGGGAGACCCCAATCCGCTCTCAGCCAGCGTGAGGACGTATGGCCGTAACCCTCTCCTGAGAGCAGACCGGTACCCAGCAGTGGCACGTTATGGGTTATTGTTGTATAAAATTTTCCATGGTCTAGACGTTGTGTCTTTCCAAATATCAGATCTAAAACTTCTCTGGTATATGATCTAAACTCCAAAATAAATATACTTCTGAAATTCAATGCCAATACAACTCTGTTTTCACATGGAGCTCTATGTTGGGTAAATTACAAGTATTCACACTATTTTATGATGTAAAACGTCGTCAAGAGCGCACCAAATAGCATCAATAATTAAATAATTGGCGCAAGTACGCATTTTCAGAAAGGAAAGAAATGTTTATAATTAAGTTTTTGTAACCAATCATTGCACTAATAATTATTAAATTAAGTACATGGGGATAAGGGGTAACAATAACTAAATTCAATCGTTCATTGAGCCGTTCTGGTATCGATTTTAAACGTATTAGATTCCATATAGTTAATTCCCATTCAATTGGTAATCATACGAGTAGACTGTAGGTTGAAAACGTAAGTAAATAGGAGCCTATGTGTTATTCTGATATGTAAGCTATTTGTATTGTGAAGTTTCATCATAATCCATTCGGTAGTTTTGAAAAAGCAACAAACATACACACATACTCACAAACTTTCGCGTTTATAATATTAGTAGGATAGCGCCCAAGTAATATCGAAGAATTATAAGAAGTACTCTGTTACGTCTTTACTTCCTTCAGAATCCCGGGTCGGACCAAATTATTATTGGTTTTCCCTACAAAAAAATCATAATAGCATCTCAAATTACGGAAGCTGGAGGTGTTTCAAGTCCATGCCTCGGAGGGTACATAAAGTCTGTACTGATTGACCTGAACATCTATGGCAATCGTTATTAGGAATTAATGGCGCCCTAGGAATTGCAGAGGTTTCGTGCCAGTCGCTCTATAGAAAAATTGATATTCAGGTAAAACTGGTTGAACTTGTAGCCGACCGCAGACAATCTTAGGATTAATAAAGGCAAAGATTCATTCAAGTTTAATCGATACTGCCATGGAACTCTCAAATATACAATTTCAGTGTGAATGTTTATTAAAATGCGTCTTTAAAAATACTGTATGTAATTACCGAGTTGAAGGTAAATACATATGTGATGTGAGCGTAGTGATACGTAGAGAGCGAAGGTCGAAAGCACAAATGAGCCATCCATCTGTTTTAATTATTAGTGTTATATACTGAAGAAACTTACGCAATTGGTTTTGACCATGCACATTGTAAATTGTAATTTATCGTTCAATATTTACTTAAATAACGACCTAGAGATTATTGTTAGGATTTAATAAATCCCTACTAATATTATAAATGCGAAAGTAACTCTGTCTGTCTGTCTGTTACGCTTTCACGCCTAAACCACTGAACCGATTTTGATGAGATTTGGTATGAAGATAGAACTGAACTTGGGAAAGGACATAGGCTACTTTTTACCGCGATAACCGACATAAACGCGGGCGGAGCCGCGGGCGAAAGCTAGTATTTAATAAAAGAAGCTCCCTTTTTAGAATTGTCAAAAATGTCAAATGCATTGTATATTGTTAAGATCCCGGAAGTTTTTTTTATAAAACTAGATGTTACAGGATTTCCTATTTACAGGAGGTCTGTAGTGTTTTTATAAATTACAAAACTCCTGTAAGTAGGATAATTTTGTTATATTGTATAAAGGTAATAACCGTCTTATCTATCTATCGGTCTTGCAGACCAGGTATCGTTGCAATCAGATTACTCCTGAATATAGTTAATCGACTTCTACATAAAGGCACAACAAAAAACATACAACAGCGCCATCTACTGAAGAAACACCGAACTACAAAGTAACTACCAAACCCCCATCGCGATACAGAAGTTTTCGCGCCCATTAGCTTAAGTAATAACGATTGGGCCGTGGCCCACCAGTCAGGATGACCTCGACTGGCCGGAGGACCCTCTCTACTCCTCCTCCACAGGACTAAGGTTAGTAAATAAAACTAAAAATGTAACTAATAAATACATTTATTACAGCTACGACTAACAAAAGTAAAAACATATTACATATTTTATCGACGTTGTTTTTTCTTTTCAGCGCGACTGCCGCCCATGTCTTGTAATTGTTGTTTGAGGTCAAGGAGTTGGTTGTCGGGTACGTAGCGTATTTCTTCGTGTTCGATGGCGTGTTCGTGCACCCGTAATGTACAGCCTTCTGGCAAAACGGCGCGTGCGACTCGTAAGAGAGTGCCTAATGCCCAAGCGGGTACATCGGTCACCTGGTTAAAAAACTTAAGTTAGGCTTACTCTATTGATATAAACCTCATTAATTTTATTTAAAAACTAGGTTTTTTACCGCAGCTCTAAAGAATAGCTAATGTACTTCTTCATGAATCTAAGTATCTTCATGCCAAATTTAATGATTAAAATCTGTGATCGGTTTAGCCGTGAAAGAACAGACAGACAGTTCTTTTAGAATTCATTAATAACGAAGTATGGATTATAATCATGAGTTTCCCACTTCACTACTGTGTCGCTTTCTGACGGTTTACATATTAGCTTCCTCTTTCTAAACTTAATATATGTATATGGGGCATTTCACGTCAAGCGACAACCAAAAAAAAGTGAGGTCATGAATTTTGTGTATATTCTGGTTAGTTATACTTTTAGTAGACGTGGATGTGTACACACAATATTTTTTTCGTATGATGCTTTATTGCCGCCGTTAGTACACCTGTGCTTAGTACAGTATGTGCTCTAAGTCAAACTATTGGCGATCACGTTCAAATTTTTTTTTGTGAAGAATTAGTACATTTGTAGTTGTAAATCAATTAAAAAAAAATAAAAACAAAAAAGGTCGAAGTTACTCAAAAAACGATTTGAAATTTTCACTTCCCGTTTACTATACGTAAAAAAAAAAAATTTGAATTCGAGAAAAAAATTAAAAACTTAAACTTTCTTACTATAGGAAACCATACTTTTTATTTATTTTTACAAATTAATTGATGCAGATATTAAGCATCTAAAACTTCATGACTTCATTTTTAGTGAAATTTCAAAAGCTCGTAACTCAGCAATAAAGCATCATACGAAAAAAATATTGTGTGTACACATCCACGTCTACTAGAAGTATAACTAACCAGAATATAAACAAAATTCATGACCTCACTTTTTTTTGGTTGTGCGCTTGACGTGAAATGCCCCATATGCTGGTATTATTTCAGCCAAAGGACGGCCCGCATCCTACAGCGTCCTGTGACCTACAAACAAAACTTACCGAACGCTGGTTACTAACTGCACATTACCTGCACATTTCTCTCATAGATATTTAGTTGGTACTCTGATTCCAGCGCAGTCCCACCAGGTTTAAACCGTTGAATCTTAAGATGCTGCGCAGGAGTCGCCCAACTAACGAGAAACAAATTTATTTATACATTATCATTTAGGCATTATCGGAAGTATTAAAGGCCTTCTACACGGTCGGAACCAACCGCCAACTATTCTGTCCTTGGTCGGGTTGATATTAAAATGGATAGTCTAGAAATCGGTTGACCCGACCGATGGTTGGTTGATGTCAACGGCCTTGGTCGCGAGCGCATCCCTCGCGACCGGCCCCAACCGTCTGGAACGCCGTCGGCCGACGCGAGCGGTTAGTTGGTCGGCGGTTGGTTCCGACCATGTAGAAGGCCCTTTAATTACAAACTGACACTTTAATTTTATTTATTTGTATATACTTATTTTACATTTACTACAAAGCTATGACTGACTTTAACTATATTATTATATAAGTTAAAGAAACTTTTGTTCTTTGATTGGATAAATCATATGGTGTTGGTCAGACCTACAACATTTATAAACTGTTTTGTCAAATTACACACTTTTTTTGTTTTTTTTTTTCTATTTTTGTAATCTCTTGATTCATTGGCTAGTGTTAATCAGTCACGTAATCAATACAAAATATATGAAACAAGAGAAAACGAAAAATATTTGCAACTTGGGTAGTGGGGCTGGTGTTCTAATATAGAATACATGTAGAAATAAAATTGCTATTGTATGCTATTGTTGCTTATTTACATACTGACAAAATTCATCATTAAGTAACTCATTTACTTTGACACATTTAAACTAAGGTGTTAATTAAGTAACTCATTTACACTCATTTAAACTAAGGTGTAAATTAAGTAACTTATTTACACTCATTTAAACTAAGGTGTTAATTAAGTAACTTGTTTACACTCATTTAAACTAAGGTTTTAATTAAGTAACTTATTTACACTCCTTTAAACTAAGGTGTTAATTAAGTAACTTATTTACACTCATTTAAACTAAGGTGTTAATTAATTAACTTATTTACACTCATTTAAACTAAGGTGTAAATTAAGTAACTTATTTACACTCATTTAAACTAAGGTGTTAATTAAGTAACTTATTTACACTCATTTAAACTAAGGTGTTAATTAAGTAACTCATTTACACTCATTTAAACTAAGGTGTTAATTAAGTAGCTCATTTACACTCATTTAAACTAAGGTGTTAATTAAGTAACTCATTTACACTCATTTAAACTAAGGTGTTAATTAAGTAACTCATTTACACTCATTTAAACTAAGGTGTTAATTAAGTAACTCATTTACACTCATTTAAACTAAGGTGTTAAATGAGTTACTTAGTAATGCGTCGTAACATACCATTCTTCCACTTGTATGCCCATAACCTCTGCATATCTGTGTATTTGACTTTGGCAAGCCTCCAGGAGAGTAAAGTCATAGCCCTTTAACTGTATATTAAGGCAATCATACACAGGCTCATCTGGTTCCATACTCTGTAATTAATAAGCAATTATTGTCATCATTACTCTAAACATAATAATTATGAAAATTAATTAATAATCCTTACTAATATTATATATGCGAAAGTTTGTGAGTATGTATGTATTATTGTTGCTCTTGCAAGTTTACAGTGTAATATAGCTTATTTATCAGAGTAACACATAGGCTACTTTTTATTGCAATAAATAAATAATTAAATATTTTGGACATCTTACACACAACATCATCTAGTCCCAAAGTAAGCAGAGCTTGTGTTATGGGTACTAAACAACTGATATAAATACATAAACATACTATTTTTTTGTAAATACATACATAGATATTATACATATTATACATTATACATATTATACATAGAAAAACACCCAGACTCCGAAACAAATATTTGTGGATCACACAAATATTTGGACTGACCCGGGAATCGAACCCGAGACCTCTTGATCAGCAGCCTTGGTATAGAACCTGGCATAGAAACCTGGCATACTCTGTATTCTTATTTTCATGTTGAAATATCACCATAAAATGGAGATTTTTCTCTTAAATGTGTATTATCTATCCCATTGAACATTTAATTAACTCAATGTTGTCTGGTAGATAATGCTATGTAGCATTAATGATACAAATTATAAATAAATAGAGTGCATATGAAAGCAGCTGAAAAATTGAGCTATTTTTGTCAATGTCAAGTGGTGCAGTGGGTAGTGTATGAGACTGCTGTGCCTGAAATCTCAGGTTTGATTCCCAGGTCACACCAAATGTTTGTGTGCTGCACAAATATTTGTTTCGGAGTCTGGGTGTTTTTCTATGTATAATATGTATGATATATGTTTATGTATTTATACTAGTTGTCTAGTACCCATAATACAGCATAATACAAACACAGCTTGGTTTGGGACTTGATGCTATTGTGTTTATGATGTTCAAAATATTTAAAGTTTTCAAGTCATCATTGTAAAGTCTGGCTTTTAAAAAAAAAACAAGCAACTACAAATACACATTCCGAGATTGCATGTAATGGTAAATTGAAAATATTTATATTTGTGCTAGTACAGTGTATTTTGATCTATTGTTTTAAATGTCTGAAATACTTATTAAAAATAAAAGTTAATGTTCTTACAATTAAATAATCAGGTTCATATAAATCATTTTTCAACCTCGTCTGTTGAACTAGAACTGCTGGCAATTCAGGTTTGAAAAATCTATGAGGCTTCAAATGTTGACCTACTTTAACCTGAAAAAAAGATTATTTATTCTTTCATGACATAAAATTAAATATATTATTCGACCATGTTCAACACACTTACAATACTTAATATTTTTGAAGCAAACATTTTTAGTTAATATTTTTTGTTTTTGTGAGTATTTTTTAGTCTATCTTATTGGTTATAGGCACACAAGGAGGTTATGTTATTTATTCTGTAAAAGTTACATAATATTCAAAGTCACTTTTTACAGAAAAACGATTTATAATCGGTTGTAATGGTTAAGAAAAAGTAAGTTCTTTAATATCTAAAATTCTAAATCTTTAATGCTCCTTCTTCCTGATCAAAACAATCAAGCAGAGCAGATCAAACTCATCAAACTTCAAAGTTGTCATTAGATTTGACACAATTTTACTGGTATTGCACTTATAAAAAATAATATATTTTAATATAAAATAATTATTATTGAAACATTAAGCCCCAACCCAACTGCTTATTTCAAATCAATGAAGTGAAAAGAGAAAAAGAAATAACACAATATCTATATAAAATTCGACTAACTAATGCATTTTTTTCTGGGCTTACTAAACTAACGTAGTTTGGTTAATCTTTCTTTGCCCGCAGGTAGGTTACATAGTATTGTTTTTAACAAGCTTAAAATAATAAATCAGTCAGTGACTGCCTTGTTGGTCTAGTCATCTAGTGGTTAGCGTATGCGGCTAATCAAGAAGTCTCGGGTTCGATTCCCGGGTCGGTCGATGGTGTCTGGGTGTTTTCTATATATAATATTATTATGTATTTATATCAGTTGTTTAGTACCCTTATTACAAGCTCTGCTTAATTTAGGAATAGACGATGTTGTGTGTAAGATGCCAAAAAAAAAAAAGAAACAGACCTTTCGGTTTTATTAACCGAAAAGTTTTCTAGATATATTAAAAAAATCTTGCTAAGTATTTCAAACTTCATAAATTTTAAGTTCATGATACCATTGAAATAAAATTATTAGAGTAAGAAAATTATGAAGAGAAAGTCTCACAATAAAAAATAAAGTTGTGGTTGAGTTTCAATAAATCGTAAATAGGGTTGGTAATGTAAAGATAAGTGAGATAAATCCATATATTAACATGTGAAGCAAAAATTTGTACCTATTTTTACGAAAATAATGCGAAGGAATGGTGTAGAAAGCAAAAAATAAAATAAGGATTAAGGTCAAAATCAACCACTCGTAAATATTTTTGAACCGAAATTGTTGAATGGAATTTTCGAAATGTTATAATAGTTAAATTTATTTATTATTTTAAATTATTCTACATTATATAATTGTCATCTAATAAGATTCTGGTAGACCTTTAGGAGTGAGCTAAAAAACTGGCAGTTAAAAAATCCACATGACGTGATTCATTTCTAAAAATATACATGTCAAATTAATTGTCTATGTTTTGCTTTGCCTTCGTGCTTGAAGACATCAATGAAATGGGAAGAACGGTAAAGAAAACTGGAAATTAGGTGTTCTATTTACGATATTTCAGTAGTGATCAGCCTTATGGTGTATCGTTTATGGTTTATAACTTGAATCAATTCCGTAGCAGAAATGGCGTCAACAGGCAGTACACCTTTTCCTAAATGGCAATTGGCGATTCTCCTTGGCGCACCTCTCGCCATCGGCTTAGGTTACCTTTATCTGAGAAATCGATTAGAAGATCCAGAGAAGAAAAAGGTGTCTGAACTGAAGGCCAAGACTACGATTTCATTAGACAATGAAGATAACAATGCAAAGGTTACCGAAAGCGCTATCGACCGCGCTATGAAATTAAAAGGTGCCGGAAACCGAGCTTTTCACGCAGGCGAATATGACAAAGCTATTGCTTTATACAACGAAGCAATCGAGGCTTGTCCTCCAGATCGTCCCGTCGATCTTGCCACATTCTATCAAAATCGTTCTGCCTGTTACGAGAAGCGTGAAATGTGGGAGCAAGTCAAGGAAGACTGTACATTTGCTTTAAAACTTAACGAAAAGTATGTCAAAGCCTTTTTAAGACGCTCTCGTGCAGCAGAAAAGAGTGGAGACCTAGTGTTAGCCCTAGAAGATGTGACCTCTGCTTGTATCCTTGAACGATTCCAAGTGCAAAGTTCCTTAGTCAATGCTGATAGAATATTGAAAGCTCTTGGCAGGCAACACGCACGCGAGGCATTAGCTAAGAGGCAGCCTGTTATGCCCTCTAAGCATTTTATTAAAACCTATTTCTCAGCATTCTCAGAAGATCCTATTCCCAAACTTCACCTTGATGATAAAGTAGTTGGTGGTTTTGCTAAGGCCAAGAAAGCCCTAGATGCTCAAGATTATGAATCTATTGTAGATGCTTGTTCTGAAGAACTAAATGATGCTGATGGAAAGTATAAAAATGAAGCTCTTTTGCTACGTGCAACATTTTATTTGTTGCTAGGCAGGCATGAGGAAGCTCAAGCAGATCTTGCTAAAGTCATTGACAGTGAAACATCCATTAAAGTAAAAGTTAATGCGCTGATCAAGCGTGCCTCTTTATTCACACAATTGGAAAACACAGAACAATGCTTGGAAGACTTTGCACATGCTGCACAACTGGATCCCAACAACTCGGATATTTACCACCATCGTGGACAAGTGTACTTACTGTTGGAACGCATGGATGAGGCTACATCTGAATTTGCTAAAGCTGTTGATCTAAACCCTGACTTTTCAATTGCATTTATCCAAAAGTGTTATGCAGATTATAGGCATGCACAGATGAGCAAAAATGTTGGAGCCTTGACTCAGGTTCGAGCAGATTTCGAACGTGCGTTGGAAAGGTTTCCTCGATGCGCTGAAGCGTATATTTTGTTTGCTCAAGTATTATCGGATCAACAGGAGTGGGGTCGTGCTGAAGCTTTGTTTGATTCTGCACTTACAGTGGATCCCAACAATGCTACATTGTATGTCCATAAAGGATTAGTTCAACTCCAGAAGAGCACAGATTTTGATAAAGCAGTCAAGTTGATCAACAAGGCTATCGAGATGGATGATAAATGTGATTTTGCATATGAGACATTGGGCACTATTGAAGTACAACGGTAAGTTAAATGATTATACTATATTTATTAAAATTATGTTTAGTAGCTAACATGAGTACCATAACATCATTACAATTGACCATTTTCTAGTGGTCAAAAGTACATGCAAGTAAACTAATCAGAATCAGGGAAAGTTGTTTTAGGCATCAAAAGGTCACCAGCTAAATATTAAGTTTGCAATTCTAATCTCATTATATTAGCAATAGTTCCCTCTTGTGCAACAAGATTTACTTTTATCTTATCTTAAATCACTCGACGATATCAAATACAGCGTTTCAATGGCAGCAATTCAGTTATTTATTATCCCTTACTATCTTTAATACGTCAGCCACTCTTACAAGTATATAAGATAAAACATTAACTTATGCCTACAGATAAAAAAAATTGTTTTATATCTTGTCACTTTAGCCAATTTAAAGTTCTTTATACAGCTGGATTGCAGAAAACAATGTTCCAATACAAAATATAAGAATCAGAATATATAGAATTGAATAAGCAGTAGAAGTTCTCTCAGATACCACTGATTTTATGATGCAATTGGAGAGGCCTATGTCTAGCAGTGGACTGCAAAAGGATGATGATGACTCATTTCTAATATTTTCCATTATTTCTAAATCATTTCAATTCAAGAAAAGTAATTTTTGATAATAATATGAATACTTTCCAATTGGAAAAAACAATTTTTTTTAGCTTAGTGTAGGTAGTTATTGAATTTTTACTTTCTTATATATTTCAGAGGAAACTTGAGACGATCATTAGAATTATTTGAGAAAGCCATTTCACTAGCCAAAACAGAACTGGAGATGACACACCTGTTCTCCCTAAAAGATGCAGCAGCAGCACAACTGAAAGTGTCGGAGCGCTGGGGATTGGACTGGACTGTAAGCTAGGCTATTGCCATATAGCTTGCTCCACATACCCAACGAGAATAAAACCTGGCCGTCTTAGTAAGCTGGAGGACTCCATATTTCATAAATAATTCTCATTGTACCTATGTACTATCAATATACTACCTACCAAAATTTTGTTATCAATTGAAACTAAGGCTAGTTGGAATACTAGACATTTTGAAGCATATCATGTCTTTTAACTGCAATATTATAACATGTGTACCAAACACTAATGCCAGATGATATTCTCGTTGTGGTCTACTTGTACCTAACCGCCGCCGACTCTCATTACATTGTTAAAATGAATATATGGTGTTAGAGCTGCTTTTTTCTATAGAGCTTAATGATTTCAAAAAGGTCGTGTATTTCATCTAGGTGCACTGTCTACATAAGTGTTGAATCTTATGATTCCTATTGAAATGATAGATGCAACATAATTCTACAAAATTAAAAATCGTATGTAAATCTTTTCAGTGTAATTCAATATTAGTAATGTTATAAACCACAGGTACTTACATTATAGTTAATCAAAATCAAAAATATTTTAAAGACCTAAAATAGTTTTAGATTAAATTTCTGATTTGATTTATTGGCAATGAATGTTTGATAATTGTTTGACATTAACATAACGCATAAAAGTGATGTATATCATATTCCTGCTTCACATTGAAGTTATTGTGTAACTAGGAAACATTTTTAGTTTAGATAATAATTTATAATTTTGCATTTAAAATGAACAAAATGTGTAACCAAATTGTTATGTAACATAAATGTTGAAATGTACCTATAGGAAAATGGAGTTATTATTCCTTGTTAAACCTACTTGCCATAAGTAATTGTCTCACAGTAGAAATTAAACAATCTGTGGAAATTTGTTGCATTGATACTTTTGTTTTTCCAACAAGTGTCACTTATCTACTTTACATTGTGATATACTTATTGTTTTTTAATTTGCCAATATTTTTTGCATTTATAGCCTCTTAGTTATTTGGATTATATATTGAATTTTAAATTTATATAAAATAATGTTTTTTAAAAAGTGTTTAAACAGATTATTACACAGTGGCAGCATTAATAAAATTATACTTTCACTATTTGTCAGAATATTTTTGACTTCACAACTCAATTTAAATATATGTTGTGTAGATAGCGCGCAATAATGTGGGACGTCTGATCTAAGTACCTAGTTCAAATGAGAAGTTTTTGTGAAAAGAAAAATGTCTTAGCTTACATTTTTGCAATGCTGTATTTTGTTTTTGGGTCCAAACGACGAGAGTGAATGAAATCAAAAGCCCTACAACACAAGTTGTCGAACGAACGATTAATAGCACTGTGGCTATGTACCCGTAGTTCCAGGTTTGCACTCCGAGAATGTGCGGCGGTCGATGTGTGCGTGTTGGGTGCGTTCAATACATTTATTCTGAAATACAAAATAATATAAATTGTTTTCAGAACAAGTATCAATTTATGTGTAACTGCATTTTAAAGGGCATGTCCGTCCCGCCTTTCCTTATTTCTGTGTGAACTTATAAATGTAATTGGTTTTTAATTTTAACCCCGTGGTTAAAAGTTTTTGAAAATTAAGATGTTTTGTGCACTCTGAAATTACCAGTTAGATTGTGAAGATAGTATTGTAGTGCGCTGAGATGGTTCTACGAGAGTTGTTACCTCACCGATAGTGGATAGTGATCAATTTATGAAAACTACGAAATACATTATTGAAACTAATTTTGTTTTAATTATATTTGCAGACGTATTATTTACTTTTACATGGCCTTTATAAGTATAAAACATTAATTTGTACAAGTAAATGCACTAAATTGATACATATATTATCCATATTATACATAAATAATGTATGTTTTTTTTAATATTTTGTGAACACACTCAGGTATCTATGTGTAACATACGTATGTATCAATTTAGAACATTTACCTTGTATAAATTAATATTTCAGTACCTGGGTGATTGTGCTTTTTAAATGAGAATAAACAAATAAATATTTTCGGACATCTTACAACATCATCTAGTCCCAAACTAAACAGATCATAATGTGGGTGAAACAAATGTAACTAAACAAATGATATAAATACATAAACATACTATTTTTTCGTAAATACATACATATTATACACCTAGACCCCAAAACAAATATTTGTGGATAACAAAAATATTTTTAGTCTGACTCGGGATCAAACGCGAGACCTCTTGATCAGCAGCCGCTTACGCTAACCACTAGACCAACAAGGCAGTCGAGAATCTACATAAACTGCTCTAAAACTGACACAGCTTAACATTAAAGGTATTTCTCATTGTCACCATAGTCAATTAAATAAACCATACACTTTAGTAACTATAATGTAGTCCTCAACATAAAAACACTATAATAGGGTTATCCTACAGCGTACTACAGTCTTTATTTGAAAAGCTTTACATTTTATTTCATCTATGTTACCCAAATGTGGAATAAGCCTTATGTATCTAGTAGGCCATAAAATTAGTTATCTACACACTACATTTGTGACAGTTAGTAATAGTAAACTATCTAACATCTGCGGGCAAGATGCTTTTGCCTATAGTTCTATATTTTTTTTATAATATTTACAAGGCTTATTCCTTGCTGTGTTTTAATGGTACATTTACAAGCAAGCGTTACGGACAAGATCCTGTACTGAATAGAGGGCTTTTTAGTCCCAGTCGCGTTGATAACGCAAGAAAACGATGTTTGTTGACTGTGTCATGTGCACACCTACGTAAGTTTTTTTTTTAAATTTGTATAAAACTAGTTTTGATCCCCGTTTCACTTGCATAATGGTAATTTGTTATCCCTCGAGACCAGCCACCCCTTGCCAAGTTGCATTAGTTTTTAGTTTTCTATTCTATTCTCTCTTCTCTTTGTTCATTGGCTAATATCACACACACAAAACGAAAAACGTTTGCAACTTAGAAGGGGCAGGGCTGTAGCTAGAGTCGAATTTAAGGTAGGGCAACATAGATTACGGGTAGGGCAGAAGTAAAAAAAATAGGTACCCTTAACATAGAGATGAGGACTTTTTGAGGTAGGCCACAATGCCCTGCCCTGGATATAAAAAGAAGAACTGCCCCCCTGGCTACGGCCATGAGCAAGGGGGGCAGTTCTTCTTTTTATATCCGATCTTATATTCTTCTAGGTCATGTTATTTGGCGTAGATGAAAGGTACGTAGGAACTGTAGTGCGTAAGTTTGAATACAGAAAAAAATATTTTTACATAATTTAACGCACCTACTAACTAACCTAATAAGTAGTTAACCACTCGTCCGTGGAGGTCAAAAATGGTACAGAGAGTTTTGCACAGCCATACAAAATGAGTGCCTGACAAGAACCACTGAATCGTTGAGTGTTTTTGCATAGGCTTGGAGAAAAACTGACGCCAAACTCACACAGCTGACTTCTATAAAAAAGTCTGCAGACTTAATAGTGTCTTCATGTATCTCTGTATCTTGACTCAACATTACCATATTATCTCAAAAAGAGATTTGAGGACGCATCGGTATGGCGAAAAGTGCAGTAGCTGACCTGGATAGGATATAGAAGTATCGACACATCTTGAGAGGGACAAAAATTTAACTAGTACAAACCTTGGTCTTTCCCATACTCCTGTACGATGTAGAGACGTGAACGCTGAAAACCTACAGATCCCCATCGTGTGGGGTATCATTATCTAGTGATACCCCCCTACCTAGCCATTTTTAAAACATTATTTGATTTAGGTATCCGTTTGCGAGTTATTCCACTTTAGAGCGAATTTTTTTCCAAAAACAGCGCGTTCCCTCCCCTCTAAAAGCTAAACTGCTAGCTCAAAAAATCTGAAAAAAATCATGATGAAAATTACTCGTATAGCGGTTTAGATAACTTTTGTATTTCAGGAGTTATAGGGACCTAATTTGTAATTTTACAAGTTAGGCCCTTTAAACTCCGAAAATAATTTTTACTCACTTAGAATACTTCGTACAAAATAAAGAAATAATAACTAAACATAACAATTAACAATTGCACATAATTTTAAATCCACCTACCACTATGGGTGACTTCGGAACCCTAAGATGTTATTCATATGAGACCTCATTTAATTTTATAGTAAAACCTTTTTAATCGACAACAGTCATTTATATTCCTTGTAATTCAACTCAGTTGTCATCATGATAAACTGATACCATACAAATAAAGAGCATAATTTATATCTTTTAGTTTTCAAGCAAGACGATTCTTTAGATATTAACTTAAATAAATAGTCACCGTTCTTGAGGACATGTAACATGCTCAATACACATGTTGTGGAACCAGTGCTGGTTTTTGTTATTTTTTATTAAAACACAAGCAGGAATCCTATGTTACAACTGCTCATCAACTCATCGAGATTGGAATCAATGTGGTGGAGATTTCGTACCCTCTGCGGGCCCCCTAAATATCACACGGAATAATCTCGTTAACTGTACCGGAGGTGTCTATAGTATACCTATAATTGTATTGTATAGTTTGTACCTTCTAACTGAATAATTATGCTTATGATGTTGTAGAAAATGCCATGTGCTTTGTGAGGTCTTGGACAGCGCGTTCCCGTCATGCATGGATCGTTCAGAGAGGATGTTATCAGGCTACAGCAGAAGATAATCTTCCTCGATCGATGAATACGCCTACAAGAGCTATGTCTTGTAAACTAGACAGGTACATATAGCGTTTAACAGCTTTACATAACATTAACTTTACATTGATTTATTTCTCTTAAATTTATACTTAGGGTACAGTAATATAACTATGACCAATTACTAGTATGATATTTTAAATGCTACCAAGTTTTAAACTTGGTTTAACAAGGCTCGAAATTTAGTACTGTTAAAAACCCCTGGCAGGAGTACCAAATTGGTAATTCCTTACTTTCATTCACTGTTCTACCTTTCACATACGTCTTATCAAGTCTTATGCCAAATCACTTTTGAGAGTAAGGTTCCAGCCTCGTACATAACGAGGCTGTAATGGAGTAATGATTCAAGGGTTCTTCCTTTTAGTAATCAAATCTTTTAAATTGTGGAAAGTCATAGATTAGTGTGAAATCAAGAACAGATCTCGCCGTATTATCCATATGATGACCCATATCATGGCGGCCTGGTCAGATGTTTCTGCAGTATTCTGCCGACCTCTGGAAGCCGGGAGAATGATGCAGAATAAATGGGCCTCCGGTCTCTCACTCACCAACGAAATACGACAGCAAGAATGCTGTCATTATTAGGATGGTCTTCTGTGTGAGGGTAGTACTGGCGCGGTCGAGCCGGGCCCATTCGTGCTGAAACCAGCGTGGCTCTACTACCTACAACTTACTTTTTTATTTAAAAGGGGGAATGTTCAAATAACTTTATACATAAGTAAAGACCAGAACCCTCCAGAGAAAGTTAAAAAGGTATTGGATGCTCTTAAAAATACAAAGTTGACACACGGGAAATAAGACAACTCGGCAATAAAATAAAAAAATAAAAAAACTTTATTTACATTGGACAAACTCCAGGAATTAAACTTCTAAAAAAAGTAAAAATTATTAAAATGTTTTGCATGACATTTTAATAATTTTAATACTTATCAAAGCGAGTGGAAGAAACTACAGATAGAGACGGTCAACTCTGCAGGAGGCCTTCGCCCTCAAGTAGAGGGTTAACGTTAATTTAAAAGTTAAATCTTATATAACTTCAAAATAATTTCATTTCAAAATTAAATCCACCATCATCAAATTTTTCACACATAGAAAATAGGACCTTTTGGTTTTTAAAAACTTAAATAAGACCTTAGTTTTCTTTATTTATTTTATATGTACGTGAACGAGAGTTAATAGGCATTTAGAAAGAACTCCTGTCTTTTATAAAAATGATTCTTGATAAAAAAAATGTTGTAAAAGAAGTTTTAAATGGAACAATTTGTTTCAGATATCCTGAAGCTGATTATAAAGTATGCCTTTGTCAAGCGGACTGGTGTAATTCTGCATCTACAGTTGTCCCGACTATAATTCAATACATCACAAAACTGCCGAACTACATAATTAAGAACATAGCTTTAAAGTTTACACTAACTTAATGTCACGCGTGCAAAATGTTTTAATAAAGCATATGACGTTCCACTTTAGTTAAATATTCTTGTCGTTCTCTTAAGAGGAAGAGAACTAAAACGGCACAAAAATCCAACCTTTATTTAGATTTTATCTTTCTAAGAAACAAAAAAATATAGTTAACGATTATTATTTCTTGTTATCAAAATCAGACTTTAAGAATGAGGGAAAAAGGCTATTGTAATAAGTTGCGTGTTTTTCGTAACTTATTCACCCTTACTTATTTACTATTTTAATGGATACGTATTAAAAGCACTATAAAATCCCAGAGGATGTTGGTGTTTCGACATCCAGACCTGACATATTCCTCTTTTCTAGACACATTGAACATTTAATACTAGTAGAGCTTACTGTACCGTAGGAACCCAACATTCCTAAAGACTAAAAATTAAATAAATACTACGATCTAACAAATGACCTAAACAAAAATGGCTATGTCGTTAATTTATACGCGGTAGAAGTAGGAGCGAGAGGTAAACCAGCAAAATCTCTCTATAACCTTCTGAAAGACCTTGGCCTGTCGAGAACTGCAGTAAGTTCTATTTTAGAACGAGTATCTAAGGTACTAACAGGCTCCTACCAAATTTGGCTAGGCAGGGCGAGCAACTCGAGCAGTGAAGGTGAGCGTTGATGCGTATCTAAAGGGAGGCCAAAGACCAAAGAGTATGTAACACTAAAGGGAGGCCCCCTTAAACGTGTGAGTTCATAGTGACAGGTAATCGAGTCTAGAATGAGAAGTTTTTTTTAAATATTTAAGCCCACAAGTCATTCTACTCTGCCTGATGGAGTAGAGGTCACCATCCTCATTGTGACCCATACCATGGCGGGCTAGTCAGATGTTTCTGCAAGAATGATTGGGCCTCCGGTCTCACACTCGGAAACGATATAGGACTATGAGAAAACTGTGATTATTAGGATGGTCTTCCGTGTGAGGGTAGTGCTGTCCCGTCGAGCCGACCTGTTCGTGCTGAAATCAGCGTGGCTCACTGGCGTGGCAAACTGTTCTGTGACCCTAAAAGGCGCTATTGTTATTGACCCTACATCCGCGCGAGTGTTGCGCCATATAGGCACTGATATTTAGCTAATATTTGAAAAATAAAACTAATATAATAAATACTCAGGTCTCTGGAATACATAATCTAAATATGAAAATGGACAGCCAAACGCACATTTCTACTAATCCTTCTAATTTTATAAGCGCGAAAGTGTAACTTTGTATGTATTGTAGGTTGCTCTTTCAAGCAAAAACTACTGAATGGACTTTGATGAAACTTCACATTAATATAGCTTACATATCGGAATAACACATAGGCTACTATTTACCGCCATGGCGGACATACACGCTGGCGGAACAAAAGTATACAATAAATTCTTCTTCCACTAAAAATTAAGATAAAAGTTTACTTCATAACTTTCAACATTGCTAAATGATAGTGCAGTTATTTTCCATTGCCGTTTTACCTTTCTTTCCCCTAACTAACATTGACCCTCCATCATAGAAGACTCCTTATAGGTCCATTGGATTGCAACAAAAGTGACTTTATGGGTTTATTACCTATAAAGCAGCTTTCACTTTATCTAAGGTCTGTCTATTTCTGCGAAAAGGATGGCAAGAAATGTGTGTGTTAGTGGGCCGCGTCCGCTGCTTACATATTGGTTTTTTGTAGAATGCATCTAAACCCATTCAATTAGAAAAATGGAATTATTCCCAACGCTATGACTTAAAAATAGGTTAAGTGCGTGTCAATCCACGCATAGAAATTGGTATCGTCGTAACCCAAAATGGCACGTGGATTTAAAATTGTGTGCAATAAATAATTGTTGTTTGCTTCCAATTTCGTTATTTAGGTATGTATGAAATTTTCCAAGGAAGCGTATCTTAAAAATTGGCCAAGTGCGTGTCAGGCCATAGAATAGGGTTCCGTAGTGACCCATAATGGTAGGTAGATTTAAAATTGTGTCCAATAGACAATTGTCATGATAATTTATAATTTCTTCATTTTTATACGAAGTTTTCCAAGTGAGTGCATTTTACAAGTTAAAGTAAAGTTAAAGGAAAACTATAACGGATTACGTAACTTTTTAGTTAAGGAGTTATAGACGGCCAACTTGTAAAATACGTTTACTTGGAAATCTTCGTACAAAAATGACGGAGTAATAAGTAAACTTAACAATTTTGGACACGACAAAAGCCATTATGGGTAACTAGGGAACCTTATTCTATGCGTGGCCTGACACGCACTTGCCCATTTTTTTTTAATTTTAGCGAAACGAAGAAACCTATGAAAAACAGAAAATACATTTTTTCTCAAAGTATGACACTTAGAACAACGGATGAAATGTTAAATTTTAGTTAACAAATAGTTAACAAAAATAATCTCCGATAATCTTTAATGAGGTTGACTTTATCCAGTAAAGCTGAAAACAATGGGCCCTCAGTTTAAACATTTAGTTTACGTCTCAACAGTTTAACTATTTCATAGTGTAAACTAAAATATTTAAAAGTTTTATTAATGGAATTACTTGAATTAATTAATTGTTTGCTGGGTCCTCAGTAGAGACGTTACTGAATAGAGAGCCTAATATTATGTTGCCATAAATCATAATGACGTACACATTTAGGATTTTCTTATAACTTTTAAGAAATTCTTATCTAAATTCTTAAATAAAACTCATTGGCCTAGATATAGTATTTACCGAGATCTAGGATAAGTAACTTTACGCAAACGTAAGGATTAAGGTTATTTCATCAAAACAGCATTAATTCACGTTCAAGAAATTTATGGTCCATTGCTTTCGGTTATTGCTTCTAACAAAACCCCATTGAAATCTTATTACGTTTCAATAAAATTTAAAAAATCGGCGCTCAATCCAGGTGCACACCTGATTTTGATGAATTTCGGTATAGACATAGATGGAACCTTGGGAAAGGACAAAGGCTACTTTTCACCGCGATGACCTACATATATGCGGGCGGAGCCGCGGGCAGTTAGTCATAATATAAATGTTAAAATAACTGTCTTTCTGTCTGTCTTAATGAAATAATAATAAATAAAACCCAAAAATAAATAAGTAAAAATTTTATTACAATAGATTTAAGTGATTCTTAAAGCTAAAATAAATACTTTCACTAAATAGCTACGGAGTAATCTCATTAAATAGTGAATAGGAATTTACGCCCATACTTTGAACATATAGTAGGTAACATAGAAAAATACAAACAAATTTGTTAAGATTGAAAATAATTACTTTTACATAAATACTGATTCGTCTATTATTCGCTACAAAAGAAAAGGCCGACAGGTGCTACTAAAGAGCTTTACGGGAATTTTTACTATTAGGCCTATGTGATTAGTCCAGCAGTGAATTGATAGGCTTTTGAGGATTATATGTATAGGCTAAACAGCTTGGTTTTTAACTTAAGGACTTTTTTTAAACGACTTCAAAGAAATACTATTCCGAGTTCCCTCAATTTCCTTAAGATCCCATCACCAGATCCTGACATGGTGACGATGGACCACCTGTGAACTATGCCAAATCCAATGCAAAAAGAATTTTTGAAATTGGTTCATAAACGAGGAAATTATCGCTGAACATACATAAAAAAAACCGACGAATTGAGAACGTCCTCCTTTTTTAAAGTCGGCTAAAAAGTAAAGTAATAAAAAAGTAAATAATGTAGCCAAACAAAAAAGATAAGATAAAGTACTATGTGCATCTGCTATGTTACTACCATTCAATCCATTCGAAGATACAGGATTACAAAACCTGTTATTATTCTTCCGACCATATTTTCAAGAAATTTTTTTTTATGTATCGAGCCATAGCAATGAATTACATGAATGCAGGATTTCGTTGTGTAGATTATAGATTTAATATATGTTTATTTTGCTTTCATGAAATTCGAAATAAATATAAAAGATGATCCATCTCGGTGGGACCTTTTTAATTTGTCATATTCCGCTAAAGTTTATCAAAATCTCTTACTTTTTTGGTATTGTGCTATGTAAATTTATCCTATTGAGTCTTTTAAAGGCACTTCAGCATTAATTCATCTTTCTTCTTCTAAGATATCGTCGTCATTCTCTAATTCATCTACAGCTGAAGCAGCATCGCTTGTAACTGCTTGTGCGATTAATCCAGTAATACCAGTCTCATTTTTTTTACCTTCTAAAAAGTTATATACATACTCTTCTACATCATCCTCGTCGAAAGGCATTAAATCCTCGAGATCAATCTGACGTTTTATTCGTGTTGAGTTAATTTTTACTTTTCGAGACGAATAATCGTTCTGGTCATCATCTACAATTCCTTTTCTGTATATTTCTACAGGAACATCACTGCCATCACTGACATCATATTTAATACCAAGATCAGTGTCCTGGATTTCAATTGATCCGAACCCTTTATCAATAAGTGTTTTAAGATTTCTAGATTTATTTTTTCTGTTTATTTCAGTTATATTGAGTTTTTTAGCAGATTTCTTTGTAATTGGATGGAGATGTTTGACTTCATTGGTTTTATTAAGCTTAGGAATTTCATTACCGCTGGCAACTTTACTTTCTGATACTTTCGGCTTCGATCCATATGTTTTGACTTTTGAGTGCCCTTGTATTATGAGGTACATTGGTGCAGTAGGCAGTTCTGTTGTTGGATAATTATTATTTTCTGAAGAATCGTCTATAGTTGTAGCTATTGGTGTTGTAAAACGGCCGTGCAAATAAGGTCCGTGTGTATACAAGGTAGGATTGTTATTAAATAGTTGTGAATTTACGTGAAACTGATGCATGTGTGTCGCAGTTGAACTTTCAGAAAGCTTAATAGGTGGTGGGGGTTGCATAGTTTGCATAGTTTCAATCTGTATATCTTCAAGATTATGTTCGTTGAATACTTGAATGTTTTCGGAAGCATGTGCATAAAGATTATCTTCAGGTCTTTCTGGACCATTTACCATTGGCATAGTCATCATTGGTGTAAGCATATCTAACATACTAGTTTGTGGTTTAGTCCCAGAAGCAGGCATTGGAGTTTGTTGTAACGAAACTGAGTTATCCTTTTCAGTAGTATGCTCTTCAAGTAAATCTGTACGAATATCTAAAGCCTCAATGGTTCGCTCTGTAGGCCAAGTTGGTTGAGTAAACGCTGTTGTTGTTTCTAATACCGCTGTAGTTGGTAAAACAGTCGGTAAGAAAGTAGAAAGATTCAAAGGGATTGATGGTTTCTGTGGAATTGGTTCAGATACGATTGGCTTGTAGAACGAATATGGATTATCTGAAAATTCTATGTGGTCATTAGATATAAAATTATGAGTTTCATTAGTTGCGTCAGTATCATACACTGGTGTCGTCGGACCCCAACCAGCGTAATCACTACTTACAGCTTGATTGGCTACAGATTTTGTATCATTTATGATCCAATTTTGAGTGGTAGACGATTGATAAATTAAATTAGATTCTTGTAAAGCATAGAATGATGACAAATATTCTGGAGCGGTGGTTGGGTCGACGATTTTTATTTTAGGTGCATCACTAGGCGATTCTACTAATTGTGATTGTAGTTTGGTGGCACTCGCAAGCTTATCTTCAGAGAGCCCGAACAGTTGTGGTTGATGTCCCGGAGGTGGAGGTGGCGGAGGAACTAGTATTGTCATTGGATAATGATCACTAAGTTTATAAGTAAAGTCTTCATATTTATTTGGCAGTGGTCGATGCACATGTCGTCTAGGGGGTAAAGATGGCAACGATGGTTGACGAGGTGTAACGCTAGGCTTCCGAGATGAAACACCAAGCATTAATACTTCTGATTTTCTTTCAGGAAAATGTTCTCTTTCAATTCTAGTATCATCAGCCCAGTAATGAACTCGGTCGAGGACTGGGGGCTCGTAGTCATATGTTGGATCGTTGCGAAGAGGATCTCCTCGACCCGTAAGTGGTTTCCATTGTTCAAAATCCATACGAGGAGAAAAAATGGACGTCAAGCTGCCCTGTTTTACGTTTTGTACTCCATCTGTAAAAGAAAAAAACACTTAATATAGTCCCATTCAAAGTGTACCGATGTCCATTTATATTCAGTTTTTAGGGAAGATTTTAAGATATACTATTCAAATAAACATCTAATTACTAACTTATTAAACTTTCAATAAAATCATGGTCGGCAATCGAAAGGATATGTGACGCTTTACGGTAATGAGTACAAAAATAGCGGAAGGAATCGGGCTACCCTACAGGTTCGTCATTGATACTGTGGAGGAACGGGTGTCGTGTTCCTCCAACACAAAGGGAGGATCCTCCGACCAGGCGAGGTGATCATGCCTGGTGGGCCACTGCCCAACAGTTGATGTTGGGATGTTGTATATATGCTAATCGGCGCGAGAATATTACTTTCGCGATGCAGGATTAGTAGTTACTCCGTATAGATCGTTACGTGTTTTCTCCGTAGTTCAACGTTCCTTCGGTAGATGGCGCTGTTGTATGTTTTTGCTTGCGCTGAATGTGGAAATCGCCACATCACTCCCCTCCAAGACCAGAGGTCGATATATGATGGAGTCAGCTGTCTGTGCTCTGTTGCGGAGCTTGCCAGTGCCAGGAGTGAGCAGTTCCAGTGAGTCGGAACTGAGTGCCGCTAGTTCCAGTGAGTCGGAACTGTATGCCGCTAGTCCCAGTGAGTCGGGGCTGAAGTCCGCTGATCCCAGTGAGTCGGGCGTGCGGTGCGCGGTGCTGCGGTGAAGTCCCCAGTGAGTCGGGGTGGTTGCTGCGTAGTGGCTGGCTGCTGCGTAGACGGGAGAGAGATGCTCTTCTTACGTGGACCGTAGGTGCAGTGTGCTGTGCCTAGACGCTGTTGAGGCCGTAGGGGCTACCAGGCTGGAGCGGTCGCGTCCTGCGTGTGGTGTCCCTGTTGAGGCCGAGGTTGCTGGCTGGCTGAGACATCGCTGTGGGAGTGAGCAAGATGGCGCTGCTGATCTGCTTCCTTGAAGGCTGCTTCCAATCACGTCGGGGTCACCACTGTGGAGGAACGGGTGTCGTGTTCCTCCAACACAAAGGGAGGATCCTCCGACCAGGCGAGGTGATCATGCCTGGTGGGCCACTGCCCAACAGTTGATGTTGGGATGTTGTATATATGCTAATCGGCGCGAGAATATTACTTTCGCGATGCAGGATTAGTAGTTACTCCGTATAGATCGTTACGTGTTTTCTCCGTAGTTCAATGTTCCTTCGGTAGATGGCGCTGTTGTATGTTTTTGCTTGCGCTGAATGTGGAAGTCGCCACAATACAATGATTTATTGGAACACCTCATTACTACAAAGGCACTATTACCACGGTGTATGTAATACATTCTGAAAAATGATATTAAAGGCCGATTTAATTACAATTTATCTAACTAGATTTTGCCCACTGTTCTGTGCCCGTGCGTAAAAAGTAGCCTATGTCCTTACCCTAGGTTTCATCTATCTCTATAACAAAATTCATCGAAATTTGAACGGTTTAGGCTTAACGTAACAGACGGAGTAACTTTCGCAATTGTAATATTAGTTTGGAAAGCTACGTCGAGTCTTTTCGTCGTCGATCCCACAATGCCTAAAAACGAAAGTTTTCAACCAGTGCGTCCTACCTGTCATGACATACGGAGCCGAGACCTGGACACTTACGGTACGGTTGGACCATAAGCTTAAAGTTGCTCAGCGTGCTATGGAAAGGGCTATGCTCGGCGTTTCTCTGAGAGATCGTATCAGAAATGAGGTGATCCGTCATAGAACTAAGGTCATCGACATAGCCCACCGGATTAGCAAGCTGAAGTGGCAGTGGGCTGGCCATATTAGCCGCAGAACTGATGGCCGTTGGGGCAGAAGAGTTCTTGAGTGGAGACCGCGTCTCGGTAAACGTAGTGTAGGACGCCCACAGGCGAGGTGGAGTGACGACCTGCGTAAGATGGCTGGCAGGAGCTGGATGCGAGAAGCCCAAAACAGTGGTGTGCAATGGGAGAGGCATATGTCCAGCAGTGGACTGCTATATGCTGATGTTGATATAATCGCCCAGTCACGCTATCAGCAACAAGAAAATTTCACTAGCCAAAACAAAATGCGAGGATATATACGTATTGAAATGTGTTGTTAGCGTGGCATTGTTAGTGTTTGGATTTAGTTACAAATACTTACAAGATATATTGGCAATTTGATTAATAGGCCCGTCATTCACAACGAGAAGTTCTGAGGAGATTGAACGGGTGGTTGCAGCTTCTACCAGCAACATCACCGATAGCGTGTTAATCTGAAAAGAAAGGTAGCAATTAAAACATAACAATACAAGCAGACTTTTAATATGGCGACGTTCATTATCTCAGCTTTTGTAATGGCTTATTATATTATTTTTTCTGTTCTGTTCATACATAAATAATAATAAGTATAATAAATAAATATTTCGGACATGCAATACAAAACGCCAAGCAGCTTCAAACTAAACAGAAATACTTTTTTGATGTGAAACATCTATAGCCGCACGTAAAACAGATTTCTGGCCTGGCGACGCGTCGCCACGGCACGCTATACGATGGTATATATATACAGTCTATATGCAGTAGTGTGTACGGTGTGGCACACACTACTGCATATAGACTACTATTTTAATAATTAGTAATATTTTATTTTATCATTATGACATATTTAGTTCCTATTACAATATGTTCTTTTCTGCATATTACTTTTACAAAATAATGGCGATGTTTCACATCTGCCAGGCGTCCCGTGACGGCTCACATTTTTAAATACATACACTTTATTCATAGAAAACACTCAAACTATGAAAAAATATCAATACTTTGGTTATTATTTGAATACCAAAAAATAAAATTGAAGTTATTTTTATTAAATTCATTGATATACCTATATGTTACCTACAACAAGAAACCAGTTTTTATTTTATATTTCTGTCTGACTGTCTGCCCGTCTGTTCCGGCTAATCTCAGGAACGGCTGAACCAAATTTGATGAGGTGATGTTGTAAGGAGTAATTTAGGCTTCGCCCGTCGCGTTACCCGCGGTTTACATCAACAACCTAGTAACTCAGCAGGGCTCAGTTGGTTACAAACATTACTTGAATTTCATATAGCTAATTAGGTAAAAGCAGCCCAGGGGAAGAAGGTGTTAAATCCTAAGTCATTATAGTAATTGTTTTAATTATTCGGTTCCGAAATCATGTTAATCGTGATGAATGACTTCTTATATTACGTAGATCGCCGCAAAGCTATACCGGTCATCAAGGGATAACTGGTCAGTGGTTATTTTAAACACTATCATCAAACTGATTGATGAGCGTCGTTTTATAAAAGGTACAACGTGGCTCAGTTTGAGACATTTAATATTTTATTATTTATAAAGATATTTTAGTAGAAAACAAATATTTATTACTAAATACTATATGATTACTATATATAGTATAAATTAATCAAGAATACCATAAATCAACAGTAACTCATTAAATAATTATTAAAGAACCAAAAACCCGGACCAAAAACGGAAAAGAGAAAAACAATTATCACAATATCTATATAAATTCTATAATTATTGTTTTATTTCGTTCTTTTTAGGGCTCCGTAGTTCATGACTCGGGACCCTTATTCGCCATGTCCGTCCGTCGAAAAAGTTCAGGATAATAGCCCATATATTGAACTTTCAAAGAAAACTATAGCGGTTTTGATAACATTTTTATTTCAGGAGTTATAGAGGCCTAACTTGTAAAATGCACTCACATGGAAAACTTCTTATAAACAAATAAGTAAAATTTTACAAATATCTATTGGACACCATTTTAAATCTACCTTTCTAACCTTTTAACCCTATTCTATGCGTGGCCTGACACGCAAATGGCCATTTCTTTTAATTTGTGAGTTCAAATCCTACGTCACTAGGTATCACAAATTCAACGAATTCAAAGACACTTCATATTTCAAAATCCGTTCAGCAGTTTGGGCGTTAAGGCGTGCCAAAATATACATATATTATATACATACATCCCTACATACGCTCGAAAAATATTACGCTCCTTCTGACGCAGTCGAGTATAAGAGAAACTCACATTTTCATTAAAATATTAGGTAGAAGAACATATCGTATTACTTAAAGTACTTAATAACTTTGGTGCAACGTAGGTATAATCGTTTTAATATTATAATTAATCTGATTCGGGTTCATACTTAATCACGAGAATGTCTTTTACATCATTAAATGAACCTGTCATTAATGATTGCACTTAGTATTATACTTACTACATTATTATCAGATTTTTGCTGCATGTCCTCATATGATCAGACTATTAAAAACATGATTTTCATCCAATTAGAGCGGTATTGTTTTTTTTTTTAACATTTTGGACGCGACAGTACCTTGTTAAAATATCGACTGCTTCGGTGGGAAGAAAGACGAGCTAATTTAACATTTTAACCATCCTTTATTCATATATGTAAAAAGTACTTGACCTCAATTACTTTTTTTTGGCAGAACCTGGGTGGCATCAAGTCCTTATTCATACTGTTCCGAATATGCCTTCTGAATTAAATTACATGTCAACTGAAACTCATTAAAATTAAATGAGATACATAGCATAGCTCTCATGACTTGCGTCGTCAAGATCTGTGGTATATTCGACGAAATGTGGTTCAACTGCCTGAACACTGCCCAGACCAGGCAGCTACATCAGCAGCATCTACCCAACTGCATTAGTTGCCCGAGACGTGCAATTACTGGTCCCGGAACAAGGAGGTTATTATACATGATATTCTTCACGTTTAGGTTCATGAGACCACTTTGTTATATGTCCTCTCATTTTTACTCAGCTTGTCGGTGTTCCGCGATGCCCACTCACTATGGGGCTTCGTCTTCTCTTCTGGTTCTAAAAAGTTGACGAACATCTGCCCCTTATGGTTTCTGTTCCCAATGACATGTGGTTTCCGTGAGTAATCCCACTTATGCAATGAAAACCCCGGTGACAATTTTGAAGTATGCCTTTGAGTTGTTGTGCAGATCTTTATCTATATACCTGTACGATCTTCAAATAATATATTTCAGTTGGTTTCAGTAAGAGGTACACTACCTTTGTCGCGATACAAGCTTACAGATTTTATACCTATCGAAAGCGCTTACAAGTTTTTTTTTTGAACATGTAGGCTTATTAATATACACTACCTTTCGCCTGCGGTTCCGTCCGCGTGTATCTCTATTGTTGCAGTAAAGAGTAGCCCATGTGTTATTCTGATAAATAAGCTATATTACTGCAAAGTTTGATCCAAATCCATTCAGTAGTTTTTGCGTGAAAGAGCAACAAACATAAATACATCCGTACTCACAAACTTTCGCCTATATAATAGTAGTAAGGACAGGACACATACTGATCATATTGTTCAATAGTTTTTTTTTCCTTTTATATATCTAATTTCTTTAGGAATAATGGCCAGGACTAGGAGGATGATGATTTATTAATGTTGTCGAAGTTCGAAATTCAGATGCAGCGACTTAACTTATTTGCAATACAATATAATTTACTTTTATTGTTTTATATGGGTACATTTGATGCTGTTAAGGTAATTAAATGCAATATTGAGAATTAAGTTTGCCTATTGATAATGTTGGCACCTAAGGTACCAGGATACAATGAACAACGGCAGTGAAAGCTGCGCGTGCGCCGAATCGTTAACGCGCCTCACACTTGACGGGAATCATGTTAAGGTGTTTTGCATTTCATTTAGCCTATTTTGATAACTCCTTTCACTCTCTTGCCTACATTCTAAAGATATTTTTATTTTATTGCTATTGTGATTTTTTCCATGATGAACTAAATATTTTTTCTCTAAAAGTCACTGTGCTGGAGAACTGGGAATAATATATTTGCGTTAAAATCATTAAGCAATATAATAAATAGGAAACTCAGCGTTGTGTTTTTTTTGCAAAATTTTCGACTACAATTATGAATTCATTACCTTTTTTTTATTGTTGTAATGGAATAGGCGTTTGTCTTCCATCTCACCTGATGGAAAGTGTAGATGAAGACGACCATCCAAAAGAAACCTGTTCACTCTACTCTTAAAGGCTCCAGAGTTCAACTTATCAGGAAAAATAGACCCAGGCAGGTCGTTCCAAATTTTGGCGACTCATCAAAAACGATCTGTCAAACCGTTTACTTCGACTTTTGGGTATGTCAAAAACTTATGTATGAAACTTTTGCCTGTGCCTAGTAGTCCGATACTAATATTGAATAGGCTTTTACACAATATATGAAATTGCTTATTGATATATCTATATTGCCAAGAGGGTATTATTTTTTTCTAAAAAAGTTTGTTTTAGCGAACCCGTTTAACACGCCGACTATATGAAGAGAGAAGTAGGAAGATCAAAAACCATTAAAAGTGGTATTTTTCCCCGCAAGTCTATTGGCACGTTCAGCAAACATTTGTTCGAGGCCCGTACGTGGCGCAACTTTCCATTTCTAGTTTTATAAATATTGTGGTTAACCAATTCCTCTAGTTTTACTAACTGAATGGAATTAAATACAACCACCACACGTCTTGTACTGGTGAAAACTTAAACGAATGAGATTCAAATGTATCCTACTAATAATATAAATGCGAAAGTTTGTAAGTATGTGTGTATGTATGTTTGTTGCTCTTTCACGCAAAAAATACTGAACGGATTTTAATGAAACTTTACAGTAATTTAGCTTATATATCAGAATAACACATAGACTACTTTTTATTGCAATATTAGAGATAAACGGGCGAAAGTTATGTGATTATAAAAATACATTAAATCGTAGATGTCAAAATGTATCACTGTCTTAGACTAAGAATGACCAAGACCTGACATGCCAACAAGCGTTACCACGAGAGAGTGAGATAACGATACCATTTTCCAGTGTGTTAGAGAAAAATAGAGATACGTATTTTTTGTCCTTATCGCCGTATAGGTTTGTCACAAAACATTTGTGTCAAACAAATTACAAAGCGGGAATTTATCAGGAGTGAAAATAAGGCTTTTTGAGTGAATTACTGTGTGATTTTAAGTTTAACTAATTGTTTTCAACCCAGATACTTTAATAAATATGGTACAGTGTTGTGTTTTCGGCTGCAAAAGCCGTAGTGAACGCAAATATGAAAATATAACCTTTCACACGTAAGTATAAAAAATAGCGTTTTATCGGCCTAATATTGTTTTTAATATTAACTACGATTAATTACATAAATTTTTGTTTGTTATTGTGCAGAAATAATTGAAAATAAGTGATAAAAACTAGTTTCTAAAGTGTGAAAATTTTGTAATTATCCGACCAAATTGCGTAGGTTGTCACAGCTAAAGTTTGAATGACCATTAATGTGTTAAGGTAATTTTGCAAGGTTACCAGCATTTTAGGGATAACGCATCAGCCTTTTGAAATTACCCCATATCTTGAGGAAATTTAATTTGATTTGATTTGTGTTTTATTGTCCTCCAGATTTCCAAAAGATGAAAATGTGCGTAAAATGTGGTTGAAGGCTACTGGACGACAAGGTTGGGCAATAGCAAAGCTATATGTAAAAATATTTGATCGTAAGGATATATTACAGTACAAAAATATGCTGATAACTAGAGACAAGAAAACAAACTAATTTCTTCAACATACCTATTTTATTTAAGGGCCAATAAATACTATAACCTTCTAAAAAATTTTTTTTTAATGTAATCAGTCTTGATCCCGGTTACATCCTCAGCTTTCGTTTTGAAGGCCTTCTATTCTAATCTAACCATATTTGACAGATTTTTAAAACGTTTGGAACAGTAAACGGAATAACGATTCTCCCTTATTCAAGGGGAATTGTTTTAACCTGGCAACATTCATATTTAATGTACTTTGTTGCTATCCCTTACGGGTGCACGCATATGACCGGTCTAGGTCATTCTTAGTCTAAGATCACTGTTTATCTCCTGTCAAAACTTCACAGGTTGCCTAGCAACCATAATGATACGCGGGTAACACCGCGGGGCGCAGCTAGTATTTAATATTTCTATTAACTTTTTAACCAAAGAAGGATACATGACGGAGACTATGAAAAATGTGTTTTCAAACGGTTATACATATTTAGTTTGCGCTGTTTATTTGGGACTAAACTGGGAATTGAGACTTGCCCCTAGCCAAGTAATAAACTTTTTTTATTCTATTTCTGTATTCTCATGTTTCATTGGCTAATGTCACTCGGTCACGTGATCAAAACAAAATATTAGCCAATGAAACAAAATAATATAGAAATACAATAGAGTATAGAATAAAAAACTAAAAAGTTTTGCAACCCGGCTAGGGGGCTGGTGATATCATGGAGGTGAAATAATTCAACATAATCGGTATCCTTTGTTTACCTTTTATAACTATTTTGTTTTCATCAATCATCGTCAACAGCCTTCAAGAGCCCACTTCTGGACATAGGCCTCTCCTTGAAAAGGAGGTATTGGCCTACTATACCAAGCTGGCCAGAGGGGTTGGTTTCAAGTTTTCCTTTTCTTTGCATTGATGTTGTCTTGCGTAGTTTATCCCTTATTCGCCTTTTACGACACCCACGTGGGATGAATAGGGGTGGTGACACTCTGTATTTTTAATCGGTCACCACACGGACAGTTTTGTTTTATTTTGTTTTATTATGTGACAACTTAAAATTATAGTTTGAAAATACGTTAGGTTTCTTATCTAATTTGCAGTAACGGAGATCACTGCCCTGAGCATACAAATAGCATGGAAAACACAGTAACATTTTTATGGCTTGTAAAATACGTACATAAACATTATAAGACGTCATTACTTGTTGCATATTACCTATTGTTAAGCAACATGTCACGGGGCATTGATTGAAAAAGATTTCTGTGAATATAATTGTGTGGGATAAGAAATACAATTATGTTCATTATAATGCAGTCTCGCACAAACTATCAACGCTGTCAAATTAGCAGTTCTTGGAATGAAGTTATCATTATTTAACCCCCCCCCCCTCTATACAGCTGACTTGGAAAATCTCAAAATATTCGTAATGGTAGGTCATATGACAAACTTTGAAGGAAACGTTCGGACCATAAATTTTAATTATCTATTGAATACAATTTTAAATCTATGTATAATTATGGGTGACTACGGAATATTTGACTTTTCTATACTCTTTTATATATATAATTGTATTGTATTCATATTTTTTAGGTATTATGTGTTACCTGCTTAGTAAAACCTATAAGAAGTTAAACTTAGGTAAACTATGTTACGTATAGGTAAACGATAATGCAAAGGTACACAGTTAATTTTAATAGATGTGAAGGTGCCGAGAATCACCTACGTACATCTCTACAATGGACATGACATAAAACTGCCTTCGAACCTGTCTTCGACACAAATTCCGTTAGACTTCGGTACCTACCGAGCTTCAATATTATTGATACACACATGCAGTTTCGATACAAATAAATAATATTGGAGTGTCAGTTTTTGCATATCAAAGTACATAGGTACTTCCATCAAAAAAGCATTTTATTTTATTTTTTCTCTGTCTCTCTTTGATCCAGCTTATCTCAAGAACAGCTGGACCGATTTTGAAGGGACTTTCAACGGCAGTAAGCTGTTAACATAAGTTATAACTTATGCTAATGTTTTTTAGACAAGCTTCGCTCCGCAGAGTTACTCGCGATTTACCACAACAACACACACAACAGCTAGTTTATAATATTATTATTATGGACTAGTATGAACTAAATTACCCACGCGATGTAATATTTTCATAACATTTGCGAGATTTGTAAACTTATTTATATCGTTTTATTTCTTTTAGATACTGTTTAATTTACATACGTAATGGAATCGCGACGAAAATGGCCGTAATTCTGTTGTTACATCACTAAACTTAACTACTTTGATTTTGAATTATATATTTTAAATTCAAGGGTTTACAGTCCCTTTTTCGATATCTCGCACTAAAATTAGACGTCATGAAAATACATGCTAACATGCCGTCTAAACCAAGCTAAACTCTTAATCTAGATATTTCTTTATTTTTACGGATTTATCAATCAAAACCACTATTATATAAATTGTCATGTCTTATGTGGTATATCTATAGCAAAAATTGTTTTGTTATTAACATTGATGTAGGGTTTTATATATCAATGGTTATTAAGGTCCAATCTTCTATAAATATTGAAAATAGACTGTATACTGTAATACTGGTGTTATGAAGGGAATCACTACCGGTATGTAGTTAAGTACTTAAAATTTAATGTATTGTGAGTGTTGACTGCTAGATATTATTTATATCAATCATGAACAGAACTTGTAAAGACACATCGCGTGCAATGTGCGGCTTAAGAGCATTATTCGTTCGTTCATTGATATTCATCACGACATCTAGCTTTAATCGTTTGGTTATCTAATCCTGTCTTAGAAACTTTTTTTTTTAATTTTTTTACTATTTAGATTATCCGTGTGGTGACGGATTAAGAATACAGAGTGTCACCACCCCTATTCATCCCGCGGGTGTCTTAAAAGGCGACTAAGGGATAGACTACGCTAGACAACATCAATGCAAAGAGAAGGAAAACTTGAAACCAACCCTTTTTTTTTTTTTTTTTTTTTTTAATGTGTGAAAAATCATCATGGACCGTCACCCCACCGGGGGTTACGGCGGGGTGGTGTGTCGGACTTGAACCGACTAAAAAACACACAGTGTGCCCTCTCCGCGCTTCTCCGTTTAGGAGGAGGAGAAGTCCAGGGTGGGATCTCCTTCTGAACTTCTCCAGCGCCTGCCCGCTCCTGATGCGGGCACCGTCTCGGATGACGACCCTCTCTTAGGCGGCGTCCGGCACACACCGACGCCGCCCCCTCGCGGCTGGCCACATAGTGCGGGTGGAGGGAAAACCCGTCCCGTCCACCCGCGGCCACACTCAAGGCGGCATGAGGCGCAGATGTTCGCGCCTCCGCCGCCCGAGTCGCCGGCGGCGAATCTGGTCCGATTGGATGTCGTCCTCCCGGACCTTCTCCGCCGCCTCCTTCTGCGTGATTACCTCCTCGCAGAAGGTTGCGACCGCGGTGAATGCGCTCTCGCTGCCGACCATGGAACGAACGACGGCCGGCAGCGAGAGATCCCCTCCGATGACTGCAGTGAGGACCCGGCGCTGCGTCTCCCATGCGGGGCAGACCGCCAGCGTGTGATGAGCCGAATCCTCACTGCAGTCGCAGTGGTGGCAGGCGGGACTCAATTCCCTCCTGGCGACCGAGTGCAGGTACTTTCCGAAGCAACCATGCCCGGAAAGAACCTGCGTCAGTCGGAAGGTAAGGGTCCCGTGCTGCCGCACTGCCCATTCGCCGATGACCGGCCGAAGCGCCTCTACGGTGGCGAAGCCAGCACGTGGAGTCTCCAGCCGGACCGACCAGCGATCCATCGTGGCCAACCCTATACCAACCCGTCTGGCGAGCATGGTATAGTAGGCCAAAACCTCCTTTCTAAGGAGAGGCCTATGTCCAGCAGTGGACTGTTGAAGGCTGTTGATGATGATGACTATTTGGATAGAACTCTGAGTATCTAAAACTCTTAGCAAGAATAAGAGGCTGCTGAGTAAGGTTAATCTCAGTGCCCCAGGGTATGGCCAATAGATACAAGATTAGACTCTTACATTCTATTCTTAAGACTGCCTTGTTGGTCTAGTGGTTAACGTATGCGACTTTTGATCAAGAGGTCTCGGGTTCGATGCCCGGGTTGAGCCAAATTTTTGTGTGATCCGCAAATATTTGTTTCGGAGTTTGGGTGTTTTCTATGTATAATATATATATTTTCAAAAAAAGTATGTTTATGTATTTATATCAGTTGTCTAGTACCGTTAATACAAGCTCTGCGTAGTTTGGGGACTAGACAGAGTTCTGTGTAAAATGTCCGAAATATTTATTTATTATTCATGAACAATGTACAGAACCATAAGGTATTCAAGTTTCCTTCTGATGATTTCCTTTGCGGTTTTATCAAGTAGAAAATAATAATTTCTAAGTCCCGACCGAGGCGAGGGGTCGAATGCACGTCAAAAGCGAAAGCTA
Source organism: Phragmatobia fuliginosa (assembly GCA_932526445.1). Lineage (NCBI taxonomy): Eukaryota > Metazoa > Arthropoda > Insecta > Lepidoptera > Erebidae > Phragmatobia > Phragmatobia fuliginosa. The sequence continues at coordinate 2,308,737 of OW052064.1, read as the reverse complement.
GTGGTTGTATAGACTTTCGTTACAGACATTAGACAACATGGAGTCAAACTCCTTAGCTGTCGTGTTCAAAGTTCTGTAAAAAATACACAAATCCACAAACCGCTGTATCTGCTCAAAAAACAACCGCGATAGTCCTGATTTAGCCAGTCATTTGAATGTCGCCTTCTTCTTACCGCAAGTTTTTTTTATATATTATAGGGGGCAAACGAGCAGAGGGATCACTTGATTGCCGCTGCCCATGGACACCCGAAACACCAGAGGAGTCACAGGTGCGTTGCCGGCCTTTGAGATGGGAGTACGCTCTTTTTTTGAAAGTTTGAAGGTCGTATCGGTCCGGAAACACGGCAGGCGACAGTTCATTCCACAATTTAGATTTCGCAAACTATGATACAATTTGATTCATATTGAGACACTTAGTTGTTTTAGCATCGCATGTCTCATATGTCGTAATGTTCTATCTATGGGCGGCGCTACTCACTAATTATCAAGTGAACCGTCATTTGTTTTTGTTTATTCTTATCTTCAAGCAGACTTTAGTGTAACCATTTTCAGGCAACTCGCTCGCTCGATAAGTAGCTATGTTGTATCGGGTATAGAAGGCATTAGCGTGTTCTACACTAGCAGAACATAATTCTGAGCAATGATGCATTGTCCAGGTTTCATTTGTTTTCATTACTACTTCGATTTAATGGCGTCATTAAAACGCCGCTGGAATTGTAGACTCATAAGTATACGCAACAAAAAATATATTTTATTACAAAGAATCTATTTCATATCCTGAAAGCCACGCCACGGTTAAAATAACGTAGGTTATGTTTGTACAAATTGCATTCGCACTAAACTCTCGTCGCATAGTATATATATTAGATGATTGTGGTTCTGTTAGGCTTGAATCATTATTCATGTTCTTCCAAAAACTCGTATATATTTGCTAGTGAAAGTTTTTAAAACATTTATACAACTTGACGATGATACACGAAAGTGTTGGCGGAGGGTTGCGGGACGGAGGCGTGGGAACGTCGAGCGCGCAGACCGATTGGCGCCACGGGCGGTTTAACGCCCACGCCGCCTTTGAGCCTTCGTCATAACAACACACGAACTTTATTCACGTTTTTTTTATTTCTTCACTATCCACTATGCCTGATGGAAAGCATGAGTGAGAAAATCCAAGAGTGGGGTTCGCCATATTCACTGCGAATGCAAGCAGTATGGCGACCCACATTATGGCGGCTTGGTGAGATGCGTTTTCAAGCCTATCTTAAAGGTCCCGGGATCATATTAGAAAGGAAAAACATGAGCTGGCAGTGAGTTCCAGTTTTTAACTGCTCGGCACAAGAAGGAATATCCGAACCGCCTAGTTCTGGAGCGTATATCTTCCACTCTGAAGGGGTGACTTCAAATGCCAGCACTTTCCTTGTTGTTGCCTTAGTGTATAACACAACATACACTACAGAAGCAAGTAATAAGTTTTCTATTATGTTATTTAATCTGAATCTAAAATGAGGCAACCTCCTAGTCAATAAGGCACTTACATATATAATGAAGTTAGTGTGTCATCCCATTTCATGGATAAACATACTACAAAAGAAACATAAAAGTATAAGGATTAAATTCATGATTATTTGCTTTTGCTTTCTTGCCTTTTTGCACTCCAGAAGGATCCTTTATAAATTGAGGCAAGGGCTTTTGGAAGCGATTCTGTAAGAAGCTTGGTTTGCCGAACTATAAAAATCTTTTCACTATGTTCCAAGGTCAGTTATTTATAGTAAATTTTGAGTCAAGGTTTAACAAGGATAAATACACTGCCGGTATCGCAGGCCCATTAAAAAAACTTTTTTTTTTTTTTTAATAATCATAACAAACTTTACAGTAATCAACCCCTCTAGTCAGCGTGGTATACCTACTCGTAGTAGGCCAAAACCTATTTTCAATAAGAATTCTATTGTTTGCCAGTTGACTATTAAAAGCTGTTGATGATGACCAACAATAGTTTTCGTCAAAATATTAAAGGACAATAAAAAAATGATTATCAAAGAGGCAAAATCCGGCCAAATGCGTGTCAGGCCACGCACAGGAAAGGCTTCCTCAGTCACCCTTAATGGTACGTTGATTTAAAATCGTATCCATCAGATAACTGTTATGTATAAGTATTAATTTTGTTAGTTTTCCAAGTAAGGGCATTTTACAAGTTAAGCCTCTATAACTCCTGAACTAACAAAGTTATCTAATCCGTTACAGTTTTCCCTTAAAGTTCATTATTATAGACCACCATCACGAATTTTACCAGATTTTTTGAGCCAGTCGCTTAGCTTTTAGAGGGGGGGGACGCCCTGTTTTTACAAAAAAGTGCCCTTCAAAGTGGAATTTCTCGCAAACGGATACCTAAATCAAAAAATTGTCTTAGAAACCCTTTATTGTTTTAAAAAGCCCTATCTAATGATATCCCACACGATGGGGTAGTCACGAGAAAAATCATCCCCACTTTACGTGTGGGGGAGGTACCCCAAATTATTTTATAATTTTAATGTAGCACTTTGTCGACGAATATGTATTGTAATTATACAACACATATTCGTTTATGACGAATCTATAAGGGTTCCGAGTCATAACCCTAAAAACCCAACTGCTTGATAAGCGTTGATAATCCTTTGCCCGTAGTTAACAACAGTATTGTTTGTCCAAGCCTGCAGCACCATAAAGTGTTTAGTAAGCTTACAAACAACTTACAACAACTTACAAACATACAAAACATATAGATAGGTAGATATTGTGTTGTGATAATTATTTTTCTCTTTTCATTTCATTACTTTTAGCAGTCGTGTTTTTTGTTTCTATAATAATTATTTTATTTCCGACTTTTTTCTTTTAAAAACGCCAATTTCTTTAACTGTTTTTAGACTTTCGCGACTTTTACACACATACTCATGTTTTTACTGTAAACGGGACTTAGTCGCGATAATATTATAAAGGTTACGATACCTTCTACTTTCCGACGTTTCGAACGGGTTATACCGCTCGTGGTCACGGGTAGACTGATTTCTTTAAGCCCGACTGCGTCAGAAGGAGGGTAATGTTTTTCGAGCGTATGTATGTGTATTTGACATACCCTACACTGGCACAAACGGACGGACGGATTCTTATGGGTGTCATTGAATTCATTAGAATGGTGGCTGTTGCAATTTAACCGTTCCAGACTTTTTTGTGGGGTTTTTTGAAGTCCCGTGTTTATGTGAACAAGTCCGAGACCCTGGAAGCCCTCAGGGACAACATTCGACACGAGTGCGGCTATATAAATTTTCAAAATGGTGCCGTAGTCACATGTTACATAGAAACGTACCATAAAATTTTAAAACCACGTGACTACGACTTTCAAACTTGATTAAGTGTATCTTTGTTTGTACACTGATAATAATTGTGTACGAGTACTATGTTGTTTGAATCTTGTTTCATACTTTTTCAGCATCGTTTTTTGTCGTAGTTTGGTTTTAGTTTTTTTTTATTTCTCTTCTTCTTAATATTAATTTATTTGCAATGTATATTTTAATTAACAAACTAAGCCGCCCGTAATAAATTGTCTGAACAGACAAGTATCCCATAAAAACATTACGCTAATAATATATATATTTTTGAAATGTATAAGGTACTTTTAATGTATAAGGTACCTTTCTAATGATACCAAACACGGCATATTTATCTTAAAATTATTTTTAATACAGTACTTTATGACCACCGGAGAGTGCCATATCAGTTTCAGTGAAATCAAGACGCTTCTAACGATACCTCACTTGTCCAGTTCTAATGAGAAGTTGAGGAGCTATGAGGGAACAAAACATGAACATGATTTTGACAGGCAATGTATGTACACTGCCTGTCAAAATCTTTACCATACTCTGGTTTTGCCGTAGACTTGTAAAAAGGGGAGGGGGTTTGATTATTTTCTTACCCTAGCATGTGGCTATCAAATGAAAGATCTTGAAAAGACCATTTCAAATTATACCTATACTTATTATTACATTTATATTACATAATTTCACAAAAAGCGTACAAAATATTAGGACGACTACGGGATTTGAACTCAAATTCAAAACTCAAAAAATTGATTGTTAAATAAAATAATCATTATATTATTTATTTAATAAATAATATTGATTTTTTGTAAACTTACTAAAAACATTTGCGGTAGCCATTTTGGAAATTGAATATAGCCATGTCATTACCACAATTCTAACGAATTCAACAAAACCTCATATGTCAAAATCCGTCAAGCCGTTTGGGCTGTAAAACGTGCTAAAGAAATGGAAAAAAGGTAAAAAGGCATTGATCCTTCCAATTCTGTTCTTTATAGAACAGTGAGGCTGCTAGCCGCCAGCGTGTGGGTGCAGAAGGAGAGATATAACACTTTCACACGCTTAATGTGTCGATGACCCGGCCGGCGGCAGGCGGCACTTGGAAGCAGAAGACATGTCCATTGCCCACGCGACCGCCCGCCCGCAGCCGCCAGCTACCGATACGATACTGGCACAGTTACCTATATTATTTCCTTAGGTTTTAAAGGACGATGCCGCGATGACGTTCACCCCAAAGCCTACTGTATTTTTAAAACTTTTAAAACGATGCTATAAGAAATATTAGGTGTAGGGAATAAGCCTTCAAGTAAATTTAAACAATATATTTGCTTCAGTAATATTCGTTTTATATTTGTGTTTAAGTATATATGTATGTCATAAGCACAAACTAAACGAAGAGTAAAAGCAACAGTGAATTACGTAAGGCAATACATATCTAATTATTTCTTTGTAAACAAAAAATGTGTCTTAATTAATACCTAGTGTTACGGAAACATTTTATGCATGACATTGAAATAGAATTGAACGTATTACTCTTACTAAATATTTAAATAAACCTTTTTTTCCATTTTTCAGTAACTTACATACCTAAATTTTGTTTTGTAACTTTAGATTTGGTTATTGTCTATACATACCTCTTGTTATTTCATTGTATTTCAATTATCATTACACTCATTAACACGTCTTAAATTATTTATAATTTTTGCAAGACACAAATGGCACAGGATTCTAAGTATTTATACTTTTTTAATATTTTACGGTTAATGAATCCGTATTAGAATAAGTATTACACCTCTAGAAAGTTATGTAATTTTATTATAGGCGATTCCCTCGTCAGTTATAATGAGTAGTTAAAATTTACAATTATATATTCATTTAATTGTAAATTTTTAACATCTTAACATGTTTAATATTATAATATTTTCAGGTTTTAACGCATTATGCCACAAATCGCATCATTTCTTATTTAATCAGAAGTACCATCGTGACTTCGTTATTATTGTTTTTGATACGGATTATAGTAAAAAAATATATGAAAGAAAACAAAATGAAGAACAAGAAGAATAACTGTTTGGAATTTTTCAAGAGGCTTATATCAGCTGTTTCTACTGGCTGCCTGTTTGTATAATAATAATAAAATATAGCGAGTATAATTTAAGAATTTCCTAAAATATATCATTTCGTTAAACATCAGTTACACTATTGTTAGGTTAAAGATAATCACGAAAAACTTAATTAAATTGTAACTAAATTTGAACCAAATAATAAATATAAATAAGTAAAGGAATACTCACCCAAAACATTTTGGATACGATGTAGAACAGAGGAACGTCAATTCGAGCACTACACGGTACTAACACAGTGCGGTATGAAGGCTGTAAACACGTGCGGTCAAGCGCGTTTCCCGCACGACGTCTGCGCCGCGTCTGCCTGGCCCATTCATAGCGCACGCTGACCGGATCGACCACTTTGTTCGACCACACATATGAAAAAACCTAGAGCTTGATACGTTTCTCCTCCAGAACAAGGAGGATAATAATAAGGGTCACCGTAACCCACTGGTCTCTAACTGGTTTATTATTACATTGTAAGTAATAATAAACCAGTTATAACTAGTAGCAGACCCCAAATAATATAAGGAATAAGGCTAGGTAGGTCATCATCTCAGGAAAAAGACGTTCACAGCTGGACCAAGTTGTCCATAACCGATCCAATATTATACTCGTAATACTACATAGCTTATAAAATATTAATTTGCGTAGTGAGTCATCTTCCCGCCCTTTTCTTAACTTATTTGAGGTCAACACAAAGTATAACATTGCAAAGGACTAAGTCGATTCTTTTATAACCATTATCTTTTACATAATTAGGAATGTGTTAGTCTGTTCCCATAAATCTTTTTTAGACGATTTGAGTCATGGAAAAAATGTATAGTAATAGCAGATGCGTTTTTAGAATATTTCCACAGTACTTTTAATAGGTAGTAGAGACACGCTGATTTCAGCACGAATGGGCCGGCTTGATAGTGGCAGTACTACCCTCACACAGAAGATCAACCTAAGCATTCAAGGTGTCGTCTTTCGTTGGTGAGTGTGAGACCGGAGGCCCGATCATTCTGTATCATTATCTCTGGTCTGACACAAAAATGACACAGAAACATCCCACTAAGCCGCCATGGTTTGGGTCACCAAGCTCTATTGTATGCACTTACAATGAGGATGGTAGCCCCTATTCCTGGATTTTACTCATGCTTTCCATCAGGCAGGGTGGAGTCATATTGGTAGGATTAAATATGTAAATACCTTTTTACAAGGTATAGATATAAATGGATATCTACGAATAAATAATAAATAAATGTTTCGGACATCTTACATACAACGTCATCTAGTCCCAAACTAAGTAGAACTTGTATTAAGGGTACTAAACAACTGATATAAATACATAAACATACTTTTTTTTGTAAATACATACATATTATACATAGAAAAACACAAGAGACTCCGAAACAAATATTACACATCATCACATCACACAAATATTTGGTCTGACCTGGGAATCGAACGAACCCGAGACCTTTTGATCAGCAGCCGCATACGCACATAGGTAGATTTCAAAGATTTAGGCGGCCATAAGTCATTTTTTCAAAGTCAATTTAGCCGCAAAACTTTGACCGGTACCGTTAGAAGACACTTCCAGGAATCTATCCCCACTATCCCCACCCTTGGGCCATGTGCCATGAATTATTTACAGGTAGTCGAACCTTGACCTCCGTTCCCGGTGTATGTTACAGTTCTCGACGCTCTCTGTGCAACTTCTCTTACAAAGTCAATATTTTTTTTGTGAAGGTTACCTTAGTGAAAGTGATGGATTCGCATAATTCAGGTATGAATCTTTAAAACTGTATATAATAATGGTGTTTTATTACAGATTATCATATATTTTTTTCACTTGAAAGACGAGATGTTTTTTGTACAAATTTATCATTGATTTTCGATTTCTCAAGGGTTTTAACTATACTTCAGGGTCCGTCCCACCTGTTTTTTTTTCTTTTACGGTATAAACAGGGTCTTAGTATTATAGTAAAAGAAAAATTTGCCGCTAGAAACCGAAAAATCCTTATTCAAAGATTTTTTGTAAAAAAACATGAAAATAAAATTTTTTTTCTAACGCTTCTAAAATAAAGTTTTCTTTGTTTTAGGGTCATCAAATACCTCTGGCGTAAAGGTAGTGACGAAAAAATATTTATTTGACCTAATGCAGGGACAAAACTTACCTTCCTTTGATGAGAAATTGGATTATATAGAGAATTACTTGGTGGTGTGACATAGTGATACAGAAGACAATAAAAAAACTCTTAAGCATAAATTTTCATACGTTAGATCGCAAATGAAACAAGGATGGTTGCAAGCACATAAAACTAAAGAGTTGCTACCTTTGTGTCATGCATATGATACTGTGTAGGTACTTGTAATATTAATTATATGATATCCTAGATCTAATAATCCTAGAATGAAATAGAATTTTACTTTTAGAAAACATTAATAAATAAATAAATATTTTGGACATCTGACACACAACAGCTAAGCAAAGTCTAGTCCCAAGCTAAGCAGAGCTTGTGTTATGGGTACTAGACAACTGATATAAATACATAAACATACTTTTTTTTTTGTAAATACATACTTATTATACATAGAAAACACCCAGACTCCGAAACAAATATTTGGTCCGACCCGGGATTTGAACCCGAGACCTCTTGATCTGCAGCCGCATACGCTAACCACTAGACCAACGAGGTTACTAACTATGGTTGACTAATGCTTCGAATGTTGATTAAATTATTTAACAGCTAATAACAGCACTCAAATGCTTAGTTTGCTGGAGCCGTAGTTTATACAATTGCCTGTAATGTGTGAATAAATACTTCTTCTTCTTTTGCTGTAATGGCAACCACCCGAATATCAGCTATTTCTGCCAGTGTCAAGCAATAATGTCTTTAATTGTAAAGTTTTCTAGTCTTCAAGTCGACGTCGTAATGAATTTAATGATATAAAAAAAATGTGGATGAGATGAAATGGAGACCGTCTTCCGAAAAATCAAATAACGATCTCCCTGAATAAATACTTTTAAATATTCAACGACCTTGTCATAAATTTTCTTCTTTCCTTCTATCATCTTTTTTTCTATTATTTAACAACAAATATTACATTGAATCAAACTTGGACAATGAGCCTAGTTTGTTAAAATTCTGTGGGAATTATACGAAAAAAATAAAATCGTAATTTCTTGTTTTTGTATAAATCTACTCATTTCAGAAACAAAAGCTTAGAATTTTAATAAGATCAGAACGCATCATCACAAATCAGGTCATAAAACTAAATTAATAAATTGGAAAGTATATTAACATAGGTTGTTAACATAAATTATAATCCAGTTGATGTTAAACTTGTTGATTAGTAGAACTACATTGAGTTATTTTGTATTAAAACGGCAAAGTGATTGATTTACAAGCTTTGAACAATTTATTATGTGAAGGTCCACGTGTGATGCCTCTCCATTACAAAGGATAGATTTTCTCTTTTATACAATAAATTCACGTCATTTTCGTATTAGATTTTTTCTTTTCAGAGATCTATCGAACCTTCTTATTCAATAAACTAATCCACATACATACCAAATGGAGATAATAATCCTTGTCTCCTTATAGATATTGATAAGATACTCCTTAAGGTTTGGTTCCTTTGGACTGGTCTAGTGGCTAGCTAATGCGAATGCTGATTAAGAGGAGATTTCGGGTTCAAATCCCGGAGAGGGCCAAAAGTGTTGTTGGGTTTTTCTCACAGGAAATTCTTACTAACAACACGGGACATGGAATTTTGGCGTTGATTTACGCCTGTGCCTCGGAGAGCACGTTAAGCCGGCGGTCCCGGTTGTCATGGACATCTATGGCAATCGTTATTGGGAGGTCAGTGCCCTCAAATATACTGACAACTAGTTTAACCTTCGAACTTCAGTGCTCCCTCAGGGTTGCGGAGGTCCGATGCCAGTCGCTCAGTGGAAAAACTGATATTCAGGTAAAAACGGTTGACCAGTAGCAGACCTCAAATAATCTTGAGAATAAAGGTTGGGAAGATGATGTTTGAACTGGTTCCTTGTTGCTTATGTAGATCCAATCTTATTTGTACAACCAGTGTTGTGGTTTGTAATCCTGACAGCTCAGCCAGAGTTCGTGGGTTTCATTCCCACACATTCTATGTACACAACACATATTTTCATTCACCTAAGTTAAGTTGTGATCGACCTATATTTACTGTAGCTTTCGTTTGTTAGAAACTTGGAAACTAATAAGCCGGACATGAAATAAATGTAATACTTAGCACTTACCGGCTCATCTATCGTTTATTACTAAGGTAAAGACCGATTAACATGATTTAATTTTGCAATTGTGAAAATTTAATCCATGCGATAGCTCCAACAACAGTATATTGAAGACCATTCGTGTGGTGGGGATGATTAAGAATTCTCCGTAAGATAAGCCCGTGGGGTTTCCTACGGGCTTATCACTTAAACAAACTGCACGGCAAAGTAAAGGAAACTTTAATACATGTTATGTGAACTGGTCTGGTAATAGTGGCGTTATAGATTAATACCATCTCAGGGTTCCGTACTTCTTGACTCGGCACCATCATAGTTTCATCTCCGTCCGTCCGTCCTCGACTTACCTCATGTCCAAACGGTTAGTGCTAGAAAGATGAAACTCTGCATCAGGGCCGGATTTACCATATAAGCTGAAGCTTGGGGCGGCAGAATTAGGGGGGCGGCAAAATGGTCCAAAAACAAAACCTTGTTAATTTTTTTAAAAGACCATACTCGCATTAGGAGTATAAATCCTTTGCCGCGGTGGGGTCTACAAACATACATAAAACTAACACAGAGAACACCTAGGCTTAGGACAACAACTTGTGAATTGCACAAAGTGTTTTCCCACGTAGGAACCCACGACACTTGGCGCAGTAGAATGCAGCGTGGCGACCACTTAAAACCCCCTTTTTGTTTGACGTATGGAATCTCCCTCGGGCCGTCACCCTACCGGAGTTTGCAACGGGGCTGTATGTCGGCATTGAACCGAATAAAACCACATGGTGTGCCACTCTGCACCTGAAATAAGAGGAGTCCAAGGAACCTGTTATTACGCCCTCTGAACCTCTCCCAGTGCTTCCTCTCACTGACGCGGGTGCCATCAATTGCTTATCTCTCCGTGGCGGCTTACGACATATGCGGGCAAAAGTCATCCAAGTGCGGAGGCAGTGTCGACCAGCTTCGGAGCAAGCTGTTGGAAGTGCTCGCCGAAGAGCCACCTACCGTCAAGGATCAGGCCCAGATAACAGACACGAACTAGACAGGTCTTGTCGATACCCCGCCGTCGCCGACCAAGTACTACCAGGTGCATGGTTAGATCATAGAGGCCTATCTGGGCGACAGGACGGTGAAGTTTGCGGATCGGAACGGGGTGGAGAATCGAAGGGAAGTGTGTTGCGGGGTTCCTCAGGGCTCTGGATTGGGCCCATCATTATGGAACCTCGCATACAATGCGGTCTTTCGCACCAGTCTGCCCTCTGGCCTAAGTGTCGTCTGCTATGCGGACGGTACCCTAATACTGGCCAGAGGGTCACGCTTCGACGAAGTGCTTCTGCTCGCCGAGCAGGGAGTAGCTTGTGTTATGGAAAAGATTCGTGAGATGGGCCTAAGGGTGGCGCCTCAGAACACTGATTCGATTTGTTTCCATAGCCCACGTAAGCGCCAGGAACCACCCAGCTCGCGCTTCCGAGTGGGTGACACTGAAATGCGGGTGGGCCAGTACATAAAGTACCTAGGCCCCATCCTGGAATGTCAGTGGAGCTTCGAAGAGCATTTCGGGCGATTAGTCCCCCGGGTTCGAGGGGTAGCAGGGAAGTTTCATCGTCTGCTGCCCAATCTCGGGGACCAAGGGAAGAAGTTCGCTGCCTCTACATGGGCGTTGTGCGATGGTCTTCTATGGGGCACACGACTGGTCTAAGGACCTGGCGGGTTCCTCCCGCTGTAAGGCTCAACTTAGGAGTCTGCAGCGGCTGATGGCCATTTGGATCGTACGGGGTTACCGTACGATCATGAGCCTAAAATACTACGGCAGAACGCACACACGCTCTTGGAGGGCACGGCTCGAAACACAGGGCTGTACCAGCAAACGCGCTGTTGGAGCCTTTCTGCCAAACTTCAAAGCTTGGATAGAGAAGACCGACTGTGTCACCTACCGATTGACTCAGATACTCACCGGACATGGTTCTTTCGGTGAATAGAATCGGACGTGAGGTTAGAGGACTGCCCTGCGTGGGAGTCCAAGCGTCGAGACCTAGTCGAGCAGATCGGACGAACCCTGTCACCGCCAGCATTAATCGTGGCACTGGCCAGCCAGTGATGAAGGGTGGGAGGCTGCCGCCCCTTCTGTGAGAACGTAATGCTCCCGAAGGAGTCCGCAGAGCGGGTTCGGGATAGGGCCGATCCCGCTCGAAGGAGGCGGCGAAGGGGATGCTGTAAAGGCAGCTAGTCCCCAATCGTTGACGTTAAGGGTCGTTGCGGCCACATCTTGGGGAAATGTGACCACTGCAAGCGACTCGAGCAAACGACACCCCGGTGCGGCTGAAGGGTTTCGTCTGGGGCGTTTTGGTGTCCCGCCTTTTACTGTGAGAGTGAGAACGGTGAGAGGCGCAATATCGTCCTGCCCCAAGAGAAATTTATTGATTACCCTGAGATGTACCCCAGTCCTGGGGTAAGGCAGTGGGTCCCCACTGCCTTACCTGTCGCTGATGCGTTCCTGGAGCTCCTCCCGACTGACGAGGTAGGCCGCCGCAGGGTTTAGTAGGTAGACCGGTTCGCCGGGAGTCCCATACACACCCTCCGTCTCCCTCACGGAGGGTATGGTGCGAAAAGCATTCCCCGCGAAAAAAAAAATGTACATGGTTAGCAGTATCGGGCCTTACTTACCTATCTTCCTTAGCCTACTAAACCTTATAAGTAGTGCAGTAAAAACATAGTTTTGCTCAGCTTAAAAAAAACAAAAGTTGTAAAAATAATTTACTAACGAAACTATTTCCTAAAGAAAGGAATTAACATAATTGTGAAAAGTGTATCTAATTTTAGGAGTCAGTAGGGGCGGCAAATGTGTAAATCCAGCGCTGCTCTGCATGAATACATATTTTAATCACATCGTAATCTTTGATTCGGGTATCTGTTTGCGAGTTATTCAACTTTAAAGGGCATTTGACTGCCTTGTTAGTCTAGTGCTTAGTGTGTGGTTCCGGTATTTATATAGGTTGTCTAGTACCCATAGTACAAGCTCTGGTTAATTTGTAACTAGACGATGTTGTGTATCAGTCATCCGATTTTTTTTAAACACCCTTCTTCCCCCACCTCTAAAAACTAATCATTCATGGTAGTAGTCCATACGATGAACTTCGTTAGTTAATTAGTTCTCTTTATGCTAACTTGCGCTTTTAGGCTTACTTGAAAAACTTCGTACAAAAATAACGAAATAATAACCAGGTAAGTAAACATAACAACTATCTGTGTTACTACGGAATCCTATCCTATGCGTGACCTGACACACACTTGGCTGATTTTTTTAAGGAGAGGTCTATGTCTGAAATGGCGGTGTTCAATTTAAAGCACGACTGGGAACGAAGTGGCGGGTGTATGGTGTCAAATTATGTAAATTCCCACTACAATTGATAACAAGCATTTACCCAAAGTGCAATTCATTTAGAAAACGTACATTATAAGAGTTACTTCATTTAATTTTTACCGATCAACTTCATTTTCAATTACTTATTTCTGATTTGGCCAAAAAATCTGTTTTGGATTTCTTGCATAATTTTGGATACCGCTAGCTTAGCGGCATTGTATGTAAATCTTGTAAAAGAATGGGGTGACATGGAGACTGCGCGGTAACCATTAGGTATGTTTTCACAATACATATAATGCAGCCGTTGCATTGACCTTATAACTCACCGCTGCAAAATGAAAATAAGCCCTGCAGGGAGACGTTATGGGTTGTTGATGAAGATGGATAATATCTGCTGAACGGAGGCCTCCCCAAAGAGGGTCAACTATCCCAGTTTTGGGAATCCGCTGCTAACCGTTTTCTTCAAGACGTCAGTCCATCGTGCCGCAGGGTGTCCTACACTACGTTTGCCTATTTGCGGTTTCAAATCTAAAAACTTATAACGATATTAAAAGATTGTAAAATCCGCGGATATGTGAGCGTTCGATAGACAATATCCTTTACCTACTGGTTTTGTAAGATTCTTAGTGTAATAGATAATACCTACTACCTACTAAAAACATTAGTAAATAAATTTCATTGTAAGTTGGAAAACAATTGCAAGAAAGGCGTACAAATGAAGTTCTAAACCTGGATTTACTATTATGCATTTTTTCTATTGGTTTACTGAGCAGCAGAGAACTGACCGGAAAAGTATAAAAAACATTAGGTGGATCAAATCAAATCAAACCATTTTTATTTCAAATACACCTAACAAAGGCACTTTTGAAACGTCAAGTAGTCAATGTAACGATGCTGGTATTTACACTGGTAGTGTCCCAAAATAATAAACATTAATATAATAATATATAATATAGCAGTTGTGAGATGACCAGCCCCGACTGGCGGCGCCCGTATCACGAGCATGACCTATGCACCAGCCATCGTCCAGCTCAACCATAGGGAGCCGAACGACCCACAACACACGCCTCCGCCAGCAGGACTTTTGAGCGAGAATGACATATTTACAAACGCCAGTCTAGGATTTCCTAGATGCCCTTGGATGATGCATTAAAGCATAACTACGTAATTACCTACATAGGTACAAATGTAACTAGGTAGGTGTGAAATTGTGAACTGTGAAATTTGTTGTTCACTTATCAGTATGCATACCATGAAATAGCTACCTACCTTAGAAAGAGTCCACAACAACAAACGCATTGGGCATCTGCGACAGTGAAACGCGGGCTGTATTCCAAACGGTCAATTATCTACTTCTATAGTTGTAGGAAAGTGGCTGCGTAAAGTCCCCGTGCATTTAGTTGTGCAACATCTCCTTGTATATTTATATTATGGTTAATGAATATTACAAATGTTACGTTGTGTGATGCGGTAACTACACATTAATGTGTCTGTTACCTGCCTGTTAGGCTTTTATGCACTATCTCGTTATAAGATAATTTAGGTGCCTACACAAGCCCTATACTTTTATTGTTGTCAAAATGATAAGTACGCTCATCACTTTGGCAATGAAATTGTATCTCATAGCAGCATAGGCTGACGCAGTCTTCGATCAATAAAAGTACTATTTGTGATCGAAGGACGCAGTAGACCGAAATTGTATACCTACCTACCTAAGTATTTTTAACTTTCTCGTGCTTACATGAGGTTCGGAATGAATTAAACTAATTCTTAATAAATATGCCTTTACTATCATTACATTAAGTATGTAGTAAACAATTGACTGCCTTGTTGGTGAAGTGGTTAGCGTATGCGGCTGCTGATCAAGAGGTCTCGGGTTCGATTCCCGGGTCGGACCAAAATTTGTGTGATCCACATAGGTATATTTGTTTCGCAGTCTGGGTGTTTTCTATGTATAATGTGTATGTATTTAGAATAAAAAAAGTATGTTGATGTATTTATATCAGTTGTTTAGTACCCATAACACTAGCTCTGCTTAATTTGGGACTAGATAATGTTGTGTGTAAGATTTTCGAAATATTTATTTTATTTTATTTATCCTATGGGACTCAAATTTGACAGTGTAATGTTGGAATAAAACTTGATCATACTTAATTTTTGATTAAATGACCATTTACCTACCACTATTAACAAATGCACCGTGCACTAACAAGACGTCAGTTCGTGCACGAATTGAAATAATACACAAACATCGATCTTAAAGTCCTAGAGTTCGTAAAAGTCTTAGTCTGGAATTTCAGTCACGTTTCCTGTGATATGTCCATATATAGGCATGACTACGTGACTATATAACGCACGCACACGCACTCACGTCTATATCCCCGAAGGTGAAGAAGAATACATATTGTTCTTTTTGCCCACCAGTTTTATTCCCACTTATGTTATTATAGATGGAATAGCCCCTCTCATTAGAAGAATTTGTCGAGCATTTGCTCCCTATAAGTACTGCTTAAAATCCATGGTCCTATTACCGATTCACTTCAATTTTGTACTTCCACTTTGGCGTTAACCTCACCCTTAACAACCTTTGTAGTGAGTTTTGGTGCGTGTAGTGGAGGGATCTCGATATGTCATCGAAAAAATCCTTCACTTCATCGTCCGAGTGGATCGAGGTCGGTGGGTATAATTGCACTACCTTAAGGCAATACCCTTCGGTGAGCTTGATTATGAGGTACGCTACCCTGTTCGACATTGTTATTTTTACAACGTGGTTAGAAAGAGTCTTGTGATCCAGAAACTTTACGCCACCTTGGGATTGTTGATGTTAGTCTCCCTCACCGAAGTACATAAGATGGACTGAGTCGAGGGTTATGATGTCCTCCCTCTCACTTTGGATTTCGCCTAACCCCAAGATATGCTAATCTTCACAATTTCCACCTCGAGTTGCGTCAGATGCGAGTCTTGCCGTAATATGCGGCCATTAAAAGTCGCCAGGTTCTGCCGTTTGTGGTGGCTTCCCGTAACCCGGAGATTCTTAGCACCCCTGTCACGACGTTACCGTTTTCGCCATCTTGAACAGGAATAGCGAGACTACCGGATACTGGGGGCCGTAGCTTACGTTATTTACGCATGGCTGTTGTTGCCCGTCGCAGAGTTCAGCATGTTGTACCGATGACGCTGCTGCCCAGTGCCGGATTTATATTTTCCATGAGTGTAGGCCACTTTATTTTCGCCGCCCCATGTACATACATACATACCTTTCTAAAATAATAATTTTCCATTTGTAGTAAAGAAGGCTTTGAAGTTAAATAAACGAATGAATTTGTCATTATGAAAGAGCGCAAAGAGAAACAAGATATACAATTTATTACGGGACTTTTTACGGTTCCGAAGTTTATGATTGGGAACCCTTATAGATTCGTCATGTCCGTCTGTCCGTCCGTCCTCGACAAACCGTCCATACGGTAAATGCTAGAAACATGAAACTTTGGATGAATATGTGTTGTTATTATGTCGACAAAGTGCTACAATGAAATTACGAAGAATATTTTTATTTGGGGTACCTCCCCTACACGTAAAGTGGGGATGATATTTTTTTCTCGCGGCTACCCCATCTTGTGGGATATCATTAGATAGGTGATTTAAAAACAATAAAGGGTTTCTAAGACAATTTTTTGATTTAGATATCCGTTTGCGAGATATTCTACTTTAAAGGGCACTTTTTTGTAAAAACAGGGCGTCCCCCCCCCTCTAAAAGTTAAACGGCTGGCTTAAGAAATCTGGGAAAATTCGTGATGGTGGTCCATATAATGAACTTTGAAGGAAAACATCATATTATTTCAATCGGTTATAGTTTTATAACCGATTAGATGACTTTGTTAGTTCAGGAGTTATAGAGGCTTAACTTGTAAAATGAGCTCACTTAGAAAACGTCATACAAAATTAACGCATTAATACGTAAACATAACAATTATCTATTGGATACGATTTTAAATCCACTATGGATGACTGAGGAACCCTTTCTGTGCGTGGCCTGACACGCCCCTGGCCGATTTTAATAGCAAAATCATCTATAATATCATGATAATTTATGGTATTCATTATCTCTGCTTATTGTAGAGTTAAAGAATTCATTTTTTCTTGAGACAATGAAGACCTTTGATATTTTTCACGCGTTTTAAACAGAAAAAACTCCTTTCCCCAGAACAAATTGTAGCCGGAATGGAAAGTGCAATGCGGAGAGCTATATCCAAGTTAGGGTAAACATTAGACAGAGATTGATTCCTCAACAACGTTGAGAGACTGAGTAGTGAGTTTGATCCAGGCTTCACTGCACACTTTGCACTGACGTTTCGATGAGAATGAGAAACATAGGGATTTTTTTAAAGTATAAAAAACCTTAAGAAAACCCGTGAACGTGTTTGACTTTTATCACATCTATATCCAAGTTAGGGTAAACATTAGACAGAGATTGATTCCTTAATAACGTTGAGAGACTGAGTAGTGAGTTTGATCCAGGCTTCACTGCACACTTTGCACTGACGTTTCGATAGGAATTAGAAACATAGGGATTTTTTTAAAGTATAAAAAACCTTAAGAAAACCCGTGAACGTGTTTGACTTTTATCACATCTATATCCAAGTTAGGGTAAACATTAGACAGAGATTGATTCCTTAATAACGTTGAGAGACTGAGTAGTGAGTTTGATCCAGGCTTCACTGCACACTTTGCACTGACGTTTCGATAGGAATTAGAAACATAGGGATTTTTTTAAAGTATAAAAAACCTTAAGAAAACCAGTGTACGTATTTGACTTTTATCCTCTGAAATCGAGTGACCCTCCTCTGGAATCTGCCGCCCCTAGGACGCTGCCGCCCCTAAGCCGCGGCCTATACGGCCTATTTATAAATCCAGGACTGCTGCTGCCCGTCAGCGGCATATTGTATTTAACTACGCCTGTTGGGTATGAATGCCGCTATCGGTCGGTCGTCAGATTTAGCAGGATGCACTATATGCAGGTGAGGTTGGGTTGGAGCGGAAAATTGTGGTTCACACCCTTAAACCCCACTACACACTCAATAAATACAAATAAACATACTACATAAGGCTTTTTAAAGAAATATCAAGGAGGTTAGTCGACGTCACAGGGGACCGAATAGCTGGCAGCTACCTCGGACAAAGAATTAGTATAGCTATTCAAAGGGGGAACGCTGCCAGTATCTTCGGAACCTTGCCTAAAGGGACTCCTTATAATATATTCTACTTTTATTATAATTTTTAAGGTTTTTAGTTTTTAGATTCAGTAATTGTGAGTATATATATTTAAGTAATTGTGAGTGTATGTATTTAACATACTATATAATACTACTCTCAGGACCACTGATTATTCAACCTTCTAGCTTTATCAATAACTGAGCTTTATCAATTCAAAAATGCTAGTTATGGTCGTAAGAAAAGATTCGCTTGATGTTTATGTACTTGACTAAGTTTAAATGTCATCTTCTTTCTAGATTTTGTCCCATTATCATTTGGGGTTGTCTACTACTTTTACTGGTTTTACCTGAATATCAGTTTTCCAAGGAGCGACAGGCATTGGACCTCCGCAACCCTGAGGAAGAACTGAAATATTTTTCATAACCTTATTCTAGCACTTTGTTGGCGTAATAGAAACCAACCATTTGGGCAATAAGTTGAGGACGGACAGACAAACATGACGAATCCATAAGGGTTCCTAGTCATAAGCTACAGAGCCCTAAAAATCAGTGTTTGAATTAAATTCTGCGTTATTAGATAAGACATTGTAAACTATTCAATTAAATAAAGTTAACTCAAATCTAGTTTATTGGAAATATGTTTCATAAATACATCTAAAGGATCATCATTATTAGATTTTTTTTCAGGTTTTTTTAATGTATATTCTTGAACAAGTTTCATATGCTCTTCTAAGTTCTCTATATCATTGGTTTCTGAATCAAAATATTTGTCTTCTGCATCCTGGGATACTTGCTGCAGATCGTCATATTGCTCATCATTGTCTACACTGTTGTAGTCAAAGTCCTCATCTCTACCATTTATAAAACTGCTATACATCTCTTGTAAAAACTCTTCTCGAAGTAAGTTTCTCTCAGGAGCTGTAATCATGCATTGTTTTCTTTTTTCAGGCATATAACTTGGTCTTGTGTCTGGTATGTCAAAGTCACCCCATTGTTTTTTAAGCGCATGCCCACTATCACTGTTTTCATCAGAACTATCATCTCTGTTTAATTGAATAGATTCAATATCCTCTTCTAGCAATTGCTCATTTTTCGTTTCTCTCATTTCATTTCTGTCAACCGTCTCCAAGATCATATTCAATAGTGTTAGGTGTTCATGGTCTACATTATCTCTTACTTTAATCTCTTCATCAGTTAGGTATTGACCAACTAACTGCTCATAGAGTAAAGGACGTCTAAACATCATTTGTTTTTCACTGAAATAGTCAGTTTCATTCTTTAGCTTTTGTAATGCATTATATCGTCTATTCCGCTCTCTTTTACGTCTACTCTTATCGGAATGATAGTTTTTCAGTTGTTCTATGCATTCTCGAAAATTTTGGTCTACTTGCGTTGACGACTGTAAGTTTTCAAAATAACTCATGTGGTACGGAGCTAAATACTTGCCGAACTCTAGCAAGAATTCAGTAGGCGACCGCTTGTAAAGATCACAGGCCATTTTTATCTTTTCGCTGGTCCGTATCTCTGATTCATCAACATGAGCATTTTTAAAAGAAATTTTTGCACACCGCACAAGATAATCTATTATATCATTAATTGGATCGACGGAAAAGTCGTCATCTTGCTTATTTATCTCCATTTATGTTTTTGTTATTTAATAAACACCAGTTCTTCAATTTCATATAGGCAGTTTGACAGATGACACTGCACTGTCACTGCGTCACTGCACTGAGTGCACTGTGACTACTGTGTGTGACACTTTGCAGCACAGATAATGATAATTTAATAGATTTCGTTAATTTTACGCTAATGTATAATTTAGCCTATTTAATATTTTTATATTAAATGTCCTATACTGTAACATATGTATGATTATAATTGGTCAATGAAATAAAATATTGTTATTATTATTCTCTTTATTTGATACTATATACATATAAATTACATTTTTAAATATAAATATAAAAAGTACATTTAAAAATATAAAAAATAGTAGACCACCGACTTCGAGTACAAGGACCAAGAAACCGCAAGAAACTATACATGCCGTGTTAAGAAGGACTGCCTTCTGCATCAGATCCTTGATCCACCCTTCTAACGTGAGCCTCTTAATGTGTTGATCGAGGCTCTTGGCTATCAAACCATGAGCAGAAACAACTATCGGAACAATTATCGCCGAATCCACATTCCACATATCGACAATCTCGTGAGATAAATCCAAATATTTGATTTGTTTCTCTTTTTCAACTTTCACGAGATTTTCGTCATGAGGAACAGCGATATCGACAATCATTGCGCGGCGTTCTAATCGATCTATCACCACAATATCAGGCTTATTGGCAACAATAGTCCTGTCGGTGATAATTAAAATTATACATGCTTACATTAATAAAAAAAATTCGGTAGGCAATGAGACTTCCACGAAAAATAAATTTATTTGACAAAGCACTGTCATTTTTTGACTTGCCTTTGACATTTGTATGTATCTTCTTTCTTGAGTCATTGCTTTTGTGTACCTACTGTAATTTGTAAATATTGTAAAAAAGTCCCTACTGACTCCGGTCTTTGTGTTGGACAAAGTGATAAGCCTATTATTGAAATATAAGTAGTGAGCTGAGCAGTAAAAACTGTTTGTCGCTAATTTACGGTGTGCAAAATGGTTATGAAAATATTATTTTTTAAGAAGTAATCTATAAGGAAAAAATCATCAAAATGCAGTGGGAATGGGAATATATTTGCGGACCTGAAGGACTTCAACCATGGAATGAACGATCAAAAGATTTTGGTCTATGTTTTCAAGAATTATTCTTACAAGTTCCTCTATACTTTCTGATTGCTATCATATCAGGCTACTATGTTGGATATAGAAAAGATTGGGTAATTCGTGGGAAGACACAGGAACGAACATTAGTACTTCGTAGTTTTATTGTTTTAGCCTTAGTATTCATTCCAATCATAGAACTTTATATTTTTTTAACTGAGGCAGATTTAATTTTGTATCCTGTTGATTACTTTACGGCTGGTGCGTCATGCTTGGCATGGTTATTCCATTTCGGTTACATCTTGGCATTGAAACACCGGCTGGGACATAGTTCTAGAGGACCATCGGCACAAATAGTAATGTGGAGTCTTGCAGTCATTCTAAATTTAATAGCATTGCGGAGTAACATAATGGCTAACAAAGTTATTGCATTTGATATTGCAACATTATCATGCCATATTTTGTATTTTTTTACACTTATACCATCAAGTGACTCAAGACCTACATTTTATTCACCGTGCCTTGTTGGCTCTCAACACTCACATGTAAGTATTTTTTATTTAAATTGTAACTAGTACATGTATGAACATGCATTATATTTGCAATAAATATGTTATCTGATGAACAGAGTGAATACACACCACTACTTCCACATCTTGATGAAGAAATACTTGGGACAGCTATGCAAGGAACAGGATGCCTCTCACAATTGTTTTTCGCTTGGGTGAACCCTCTACTTCAAAAGGGTATTTTTTGTCATTATTTTTTTCTC
Source organism: Phragmatobia fuliginosa (assembly GCA_932526445.1). Classification (NCBI taxonomy): domain Eukaryota; kingdom Metazoa; phylum Arthropoda; class Insecta; order Lepidoptera; family Erebidae; genus Phragmatobia; species Phragmatobia fuliginosa. Next base: position 2,286,929 of record OW052064.1, on the reverse strand, counting down.
TTAAATTTTATTGTCCACTGTACTGTGTAGCTTTATTTTAAACATGTTTTGGCCTATGTAACTGCTCTTCTCCGTCTGATGGAAAGCTGTGCTGCAAATGCATCTTTGGGCCTCCGGTCTCACACTCGCCAAAGAATTACGACAACAGGAATGCTGTCATTTTTAGGTTGGTCTTCTGTGTGAGGGTTGTACTGCCCTTGTGGAGCTGGCCCATTCATGCTAAAGTCAGCATGGCACCATAACAAATGGCAAAAAACGGAACCCTTAAAGATTCGTCACGTCTGTCTGTCTGTCCGTCTGTATGTCACAGCCATTTTTTTGCGAAACTATAAGAGCTATACTGTTGAAACTTGGTCAGCAAATGTATTCTGAGAACCGCATTAAGATTTTCACGTAAAAAAAAAAAACAATAAATTTTGGGGGTCCCCATACTTGGAACTGAAACTCAAAAAATTTTTTTCAACAAACCCATTTGTGTGGAGTATCTATGGATAAGTCTTCAAAAATGATATTGAGGTTTCAAACATATTTTTTTTCTAAACCAAATAGTTTGCGCGAGAGACACTTCCAAAGTGGTAAAATGTGTCCCCCCCCCTTGTAACTTCTAAATTAAGAGAGTAATAAAACTAAAAAAAAATGTGCTGTACATTACCATGCAAACTACCAGCGAAAATTGGTTTGAACTTTGAAGGAGATCTAGTAACTTTTTTTTTTCAATATGTCATAAATCGTAAACTGCAATTTACCTTTCATTCAATCAATAGGTACACTGTTATTAAAACATCGATCAAAGTTACAAGTAACTACAAGAACTTTTATATGCTGTTACTTGCTTCTATGGAACCCTTTATGTCCGACTCGCACTTGGCCCCCTTTTTATATAGTAGTCATTTACAATATATATACAGTAGTACAGTTTATATTTCATTTTGTGGTCATACGGCCACTACTCTGGGCAGGCTCAAAATTCAAAATCAATAATAATATAATATCCAGTGGTTATTTGGTATTACATTTATTTTAAACAGTGACCACTTTTTTGGTTGCAGAAAGATGTTAAATAATGGTACATTCTTGTTCTTCTAGATTTTGTGTATTTTAGATTTTAAGGTGTATGTTCTTGTTGGTTGTCCAAATAAATAAATAAATTCTCCTTTGTGATCTTTTCCAACATATTCTTTTCATATTATATGCATAATTTATTAATATGTGAATAAAATTTTTATAATGCTCACTTATATAATTAAAAAGGTTTAAAAGAAAACTATAGGTGATACTGTTCTTCATGAAGTAGCAATTTTACTCTAAAAGATTTAGACTGATGCACTCTGATCAATAAGGAAATATTAAAATTATTCCAAAAATGGATTAAAATTTTGCGCTTAAAATTTCTGTTTTCAAAAAATTCTTACCTTTGTGTCTCTTTAGGTTTGAATAATAAATTAAATGACTGTGAAGAACTCTTTGACATACCAGCAAAATACAGCTGTTCCTACGTAGGAGCCAGAATGGATAGAGCTCTTATTGGAAATGTGGATCATTACCAGCAGTATCAAGATGTACCACATGAACCCTTCCTGGGATCAGGTAAAAACATTATTTTAAACTTTAAATTACATAAGTATATGTTCTAATCTTTCAATTTTTTTAAACAGAACTCTTATTTTAGGTATGAGCCTAAATGGCACTCCGGGACACGGTGATGACGTAGGTGACACAAGACACGTCATAGTTTCAAACAAACTTTATAATTTTAAATATATTTGGCTTTCAAACTATAATTTTGAGGAAAATTTATCAAGGACGTGAAAGGAGGAGGTTTAGTCTTGGAGAAGAACATCCCAGCCGTAAAAGTTCAACGCTGAACATCGGGCGGCGGTTAATTAACCCGATAGTACCCGCTTACACCCACCACGCGTATCAGAAAATACCCTATGGACAAAAATGATCGCGAAAAGTTCATCCCACAAGTAGGGAATCACGATCCTCAGTAATGAGGATAACGACGCGAGTAGGATATAAGTTATGGTATTAACAAAAAAAAAATCCCCAAAGTGATAAATTGTCACCTACGTCATCACTGTGTTTCAAAGTCTCAACTTGTTTTATTATTTCATGGGGTGATTTAATTGACAAGTGACATTGAGTATATGACACTTGAGGTGGCTACATTAAACCATTGCACAATCTATTTGGTCTAGTCCAATGTACCAGTTTTATTTCTTATTTTAATAAGGATGACTTATTCAAAACAGCCAAGTCAGAATTGCATTGAATTAAACTCACAAATTTTTTTGGTATCCCGCCTTTTACTGTGTAAAGCGGCGAGAGGCGCGACATCGGCCTGCCCCAAGGGTAACTTATTGATTACCCTGAGATGTACCCCAATCATGGCGTTAGGCAGGGATGACTCCAGATGTCGCTGATGCGTTCCTGGAGCTCCTACCGACTGCCGAGATAGACCGCCGCGGGGTTTAGTGGGTAGACCGGTTCGCCGGGAGTCCCACACACGCCCTTCGTCGTCCCCACGAAGGGTATGGTGCGAAAAAGCATTCCCCACGAAAAGAAAAAAAAAAAAGATAAATAAATATTTCGGACATCTTACACACAACGCCATCTAGTCCCAAAGATACTGATATAAATACATAAACATCCTTTTTTTATTTTTTTCACTTTGTTTTTTTTCCTATTTGTTTCACCCGGTAATCGAACCTGAGACCTCTTGGTCAGCAGCCACATACGCTAACCACTAGACCAACAAGGCAGTCAAGTATACAATATCTTTGCAGGTTACGGAGCAACAGGAGAAACAACCTCCCAAATTTCAACTCCAGTGACACCTACAACGCGTGTGTTAGTGCGGCCACCCCGCAGACAGAACGTCACCTTACTAAGAGCCTTACACAGTTGCTTTGCACTTCAATTCTACAGTATTGGAATATTGAAACTGGTTTCCGACATGGCTGGATTTGCTGGCCCAATATTACTTAACAGTCTCATCAAATTTGTGGATGACGAGAGCATTGATCAGCATTATGGGTAATTGTTATCTATCATCATCATTATCAGCCTATCGCAGTCCACTGCTGGACGTAGGAGTCCCATTGCACACTACTCTGATCGATTTTGGGCTTCGCTTAAAATTCGATTGTTTGTTTTTAATATCGCACACCTATCCGCGACGAACGAACCGAAGTCAAGGAGGCCTAGCACACTTATCCGCAGCGGAAGAATCGACCGCGCCGAAAGCATCGACCGCGTCGAAGAAATAATTTCAAGAAATAGTACTCGTGCGTTGCTCTGTCATACGCAACTGATAGAATGCGGGCGCATCGGTCGAGGAGACCGCATCATCCGCGCCGAATTTTATGACGTCATCCGAATTCGTCTACGATTTCTACGGTTCTTGATGCGGACGATTCGACGCGGGTAAGTGTGCGAGATTTCATGAGATTTCATATAAAGAATTCTAAAATTCGTTTCGTTCGGCTCGTTCGACGCGTTCGCCTCTGATAAGTGTGCGATTACCATAAAGTACGGTACTAACATCAAAAATGCAATGAAGACTGCACGGTTGGCCTAGTGGCTTTAGCGGTCGCCACGCCGCTTCCTACTGCGCCAAGTGTCGTGGGTCCAAATCCCACGTAGGATAACACTTTGTGTGATTCACAATTTGTTGTTCTGAGTCTGGGTGTTCTTTGTGTCCGTTTCATGTATGTTGATAAAGTCCCCCGCGATACAGGAATTTATATTCCTAATGTGGGAGTTGTCTTATTCCAAAAAAAAAGAAAATAATTGTGCGTCTCTTTTTCCCGAGTAATCTCTGGAACGGCTGTAACGATTTTGAAGGGACTTTCACTGGTATAAAGCTGATAACCTAAGGAGTAACTTAGGCTTTTTTTTTGGACTAGCTCGCTCTGCGGCGTTACTCGCGATTTACAACAATAACGCTACTATTTACCGCCATGACTGATTTGACTGAGCCGCGGGCATCAGCTATGTTGCATGTAAGATGCAGATATATATCCTATTACGGATTTTTACTGACTTGCATTTGGTTATGTCGATGCCGATAGCCTATGTTCTTCCTAAAGAATCAAAGCAGCTCCATGCCAAATTTCATTGAAATATGGGCAGCGTGAAAGTGTAACAGATTTAGTATTAAATTACTGACAAATTACAAATTTACTGACAAATTACAAAATTACTGACAAATTACAAATTTACTGACAAATTACAAAATTACTGACAACTTTTTTTTTTTTTTTTTTTTTTTTACGTGTGGAAATCCCCGCGGACCGTCACCCCGTCGGGGGTTACGGCGGGGTGGTGTGTCGGACTCGAACCGACTAAAACCACACGGTGTGACCCTCTCTGCGCCTTTGTATTGGAAGGAGTCCAGGGAGGGGATTTCCTTCTGGACTCCAACCGGCGCCTGCCCGCACTGTTGCGGGCACCATCTCAAAAATTTACTCTCTGATTAGGCAACGTCCGGTCACACGCGGACGTCGCCCCCTCGCGGTTGGCCACTACTGCGGACGGACGGGAAACCCGTCCCGCCCATCCGCGGCCACTCTCAGGGCGGCATGAGACGCAGGTATGCGCGCCTCCGCCGCCCGGGGCGCCGGCGGCGGATCGGGTCCGATTGGATGGAATCCTCCCGGGCCTTCTCCGCCACCTCCTTCTGCAAGATTACGTCCTCGCAGAAGGTTGCGACCGCGGTAAAACAACTGTCGCTGCCGACCATCGATCTTATGACGGCCGGCAGCGAGAGATCCCCTCCGATGACTGCAGTGAGGACCCGGCGCTGCGCCGCCCAAGCGGGGCAGACCGCCAGCGTGTGCTGGGCCGTGTCCTCACTGCAGTCGCAGTGGTGGCAGGCGGAAAATTACTGACAACTAGTTCAACCTTCGAATTTCAGTTCTCTCTTAGGGTTGCGGAGGTCCGATGCCAGTCGCTCCGTGGAAAAACTGATATTCAGGTAAAACTAGTTGAACTAGTCGGCCACTAGTTATCCCAAATAATTTTGGGTATATCGCTAGGAAGAAGAGTATGCATTCAGATACATATCCGATTGATATAGGTATTTAATAACCATGACTACACGGTTGGCCTAGTGGTTTAAGCGGTCGCCACGCCGCTTCCTACAGCGCCAAGTGTCGTGGGTTCAAATCCCACGTGGGATAACACTGTGTGATTCACAATTCGTTGTTCTGAGTCTGGACGCTCTTTGTGCCCGTTTCATGTATGTTTGTAAAGTCCCCCGCGACATAGGAATTTATATTCCTAATGCGGAAATTTTATTATTTTAAAAGAAAAAAAATATATGTAATATCTTTTATTTCCAGTTATATGTATGCAGGAGGCTTGCTTGCGGCCACATTGATATCGACTTTTTTCAATGTTCATTTTAATTGGCTGATGTCGATAATTGGTCTCAAAATGCGAGGTGCAATAGTTGCCACGATACTCAGAAAAACATTAAGTGTAACATCGACGGAATTAAACAAGTCCTTCTCCATTGGGGAAATAACTAACTTTATGTCCACTGACACGGATAGGATTGTCAATTCTTGTCCAAGTTTTCATGCGTTATGGAGCATACCCCTACAGGTATTCGATACATTTTATCTTTGCTCTAGATAAACCGTAAATGAAAGTAAACTAAACGTAGGAAATATATTTGTTTCAGTTGTTTATTACACTATTTCTTCTATATCAGCAAGTCGGAATATCATTCCTTGCCGGTGTGGCCTTTTCGATAATTCTAATTCCAATTAACAAATGTATTGCTAATAAAATTGGTGAACTCAGCACGGAGATGATGAAGCATAAGGATTCTCGAGTCAGTTTAATTACTGATTTGCTCAAAGGAATTAGGACAGTCAAAGTTCACGTATGGGAAGATTATTTTATTGGTCGCGTGACAGGTGTGTATTGAGAGTGTAATAAATTGTGATAAAATCGTAATGGTGCTACTAGCTTATTGGGAAGTGTTTCGGTCTGCCAAGTTTGTACTAGTTCTCTTTGTAGTAAGCTGCAAGCAAGCACGATTTCAGCACGAATGGGCCGACTTGACCGGGGCAGTACTACCCTCATACAGAAGACCATCCTAATAATGACAGCATTCTTGCTGTCGTATTTCGTTGGTGAGTGTACGACCGGAGGCCCAAACATTTTGCATCATTCTTCAAAATGATTATGTTATGGGTCACCATGCTGCCTACCCTTACAACGTTGACTCCTACTCCTGGATTCAACTCATGCTTTCCATCAGGCGGCGTAGAGTCACTTTGGTAGGCTTAAATATAAAACAACTGTAATCTTTCAGATTCACGAGATAAGGAACTTCGGTATTTACGCGGACGGAAGTACCTAGACGCCATCTGTGTCGTGCTTTGGGCAACAACGCCAGTACTCGTCGCAGCATTCACTCTGGGTACTCATGCACTTCGTGGTTTACAACTAGATGCTGCTACAGTGAGTTTCTATGATATTCGTTTTCGTCATTTTGCGCAACTATTAACAATCGACGTCTAATGCTGCTCTTGTTTTGTAACATATTTACGCCCATTATGTGTCAATTGTATGATTCAGATTTAATATGGAGACCATAATGTTATCCGCAGATTTTCTAGTAGTATTAAAAAAGGCGGCCAAGTGCGAGTCGGACTCGCCCGTGAAGGGTTCCGTAGAAGCAAGTAACATCATATAAAAGTTCTTGTAGTTCGTTATAACTTTGATCGATGTTTTATTAATAGTGTATTGATTGAATGAAAGGTAAATTGCGGTTAACGATTTATGACGTATTAAAAAAAACTACTAACTAGATCTCGTTCAAACCAATTTTCGGTGAAAGTTTGCATGGTAATGTACAACATATATTTTTTTTAGTTTTATCACTCTCTTATTTTAGAAGTAACGGGGGGGGGGGGGTCACATTTTTCCACTTTGGAAGTATCTCTCGCACAAACTATTCAGTTTAGAAAAAAATTATATTAGAAACCTGAACATCATTTTTGAACACCTATCCATAGATACCCCACACGCATAGGAGTGATGAAAAAAAAAATTTTGAGTTTCAGTTCCAAGTATGGGGACTCCCAAAACGTATTGTTTTTTTTTCTATTTTTATGTAAAAATCTTAATGCGGTTCACAGAATACATCGACTGACCAAATTTCAACAGCTCTTATAGTTTCGGAAAAAATTGGCTGTGACATACGGACGGACAGACAGACAGACAGACTTGACGAATCTATAAGGGTTCCGTTTTTTGCCATTTGGCTACGGAACCCTAAAAAACACCTGGCATCTAAGATCTCAACTCTCTGTCAACGAATTTAAAAATCATCCTACCACAAATTTACTCTTTATAAAACATTTAGATGCTAATGTGTGTTGTTCCAGGTTTTTACCACAGTTGCACTTATCAATATGTTAATTGCTCCGTTGAATGCCTTCCCTTGGGTGCTAAACGGTCTAACGGAAGCTTGGGTCTCGATAAAACGTATTCAAAATCTCTTGGATGTAAGTACTTGTGAATTATTCCGATTGCAATTGTTGTTTCAACGTGTATATTACATGTTAACAATTTAGCTTCCAGACATGGACTCCGAACTCTATTACGATCGTGTTAATAAAAATCATGACGAAGATAAAATAATAATATTTAAAAATGCCACTTTTGCTTGGGCAAAACCTACGAAACGAATAAAGTCACCCAAAAAATGTAAGAAGAACAAAGGAAAATCTAAAAAGAACTTGTCCAGGGCAAGCATACAACGGCGTGATTCCTCGTCGTCTTCCGACCCACTTCTGAATGAACCGACACCTTTCACGCTGAAAGACATTTCCCTGGCAATTGGAAGGGACGAATTGATCGGAGTGACTGGTGAAGTTGGTAGCGGCAAATCATCATTATTACACGCCATCATCGGTGATATGATAAAGAAAAGTGGAGATGTTCAAATACCGGAAAATATTGATAGTGAGTTACACATTTTTTTTAAGGCGTATCCGTGTTTGTTAATAGGTAAATCTTAATAATTATATGTAATATTTGCTTAGGTTTTGGATACGTGTCTCAAAAGCCGTGGCTGATACGAGGCACAATTCGTGATAACATACTATTTGGTAAACCATATGATGAAGCTAAATTTCGTAGTGTTGTGGACGCCTGTGCTTTAACTGGTAAGTGTGATTTAGTGCAATGTAATATAATTTAGTGTTCGTGTTTATTAAGATATAAATTGTTTCAATTGCAGAGGATTTGAACGTACTCGGTTGGAATGCATATGTCGGTGAAGGCGGGTGTACGCTCAGCGGCGGACAACGTGCACGCATCGCCCTCGCACGTGCTGTCTATCAAGACAAACAAGGTATAATTTATTAAATGACCACCTGCGCCCCGCGGTGTTACCCGCGTATTTCGGGATAAAAAGTAGCCTACATATGTGATTATCCTCTATAGAACTAATTTTTAAATTAGCCATTTACAAACTATCATTAAGGTTGCTATGCAAGTGTGTTATGCATAGCAACCTGTGAAGTTTTGACAGGAGATAAACAGTGATACATTTTGACATCTACGATTTAATGTATTTTTATAATCACCTAGCTTTTGCCCGTTTATCTCGTATATATTTTCTATATATATATTTTTGTATATATATATTTTTTCACAAACTCTTATTATCTTTAAAATATCTATCCAATGTTGCCATGAGTGACTCCAAATAAAAATGTTTTTCGTAATTTTATTGTAACACACTGTTGACTTCATAGACACACATATTCATGCAGTTTCATCTTTCTACCACTAACCGTTTCGGCGGTAGGTCGAGGAATGACCGACGGACGGACGTGACGAATCTATAAGGGTTCCGAGTCATGAACTACGGAACCATAAAAAACCTATGGTTGTAACTGTTCTTAGACTTCCGCGACTTTTTTAAATACTCATGTTTTTTATTGTAAACGGGACTCTGTCGTCTACCACGAGCGGTATAACCTGTTCGAAACGTCGTAAACTAGAAGGTATCGTAACGTTTTTAATTTTATCGCTAATAAGTCCCCGTTTACATTAAAAGAAATAAGAATATAGTTGTATTATGAACGTGTTGTCAGTGTACCTCCTGGACGACGTGCTGTCGGGTGTGGACACGGCCGTGGCTCACCACATAATGTCTCGCTGTATCCTCGGCCTGCTGCGTCACACCACGCGCGTCTTCGTAGCGCACTCGCAGCGACACCTGGCAAGGGCCGCATACACCGTCGTCCTGCGCAACGGACGGATCGTTAGACAAGGTAAACTTATATGAAAAGATACACCGCAATACAAATCAAATCAAACCATTTTATTTCAAATAAACTATACAACGGCACTTTTGAAACGTCAAGTAGTCAGTCAGTAGGCAGTCGTGAAGCTAATTGTCTGTGCCAAGTCGTGAAGCTAATTGTTTGTGCCAAGATCCTATGGAGAAGAACAGAATGTGAGGATAATGTAACGATGCTGATATTTACATTAGTAGTGTACAAAAATAATTAAACAATAAATAGAAGTTATGAGATGACCAGCCCCGACTGGCGGCGCCCGTATCACGAGCATGACCTATGGCACCAGCCATCGTCCAGTTCAACCGTCGTCCAGTAGATATGATAAAGATATGTTAAACTACCTTTAATAAACACCTGCAGGGCCACCAGAATCAGTGTTACACGACCTGGATGAGTTCATGCCCAGTGACCCTGAGTCACTAGGAGAAGAGCCACCCCGACCTCAAGAAACGCAAACGGATAATAAGGATAGCGTCAGCCGGAACAGTTTAGACGATGATGTAAGTTGTATTATTCCACTAACTTTTATTACCCTTGGCGCAATGTTAAACCGCGGAAGTAACTTTCTTTCCGATAAAAAAAGGTTCATCATCATCATCATCAACAGCCTTTAACAGTCCACTGCTGGACATAGGCCTGTCCTTAGAAATGAGGTTTTGGCCTACTATAGCACGCTGGCCAGACGGGTTGATATAGGGATGGTTTCAAGTTTTCCTTCTCTTTGCATCGATGTTGTCTTGCGTAGTTTATCCCTTAATCGCCTTTTACGACACCCGTGGGATGAATAGGGGTGGTGACACTGTATTCTTAATTCGTCACCACACAGACAATAATATTATAATTTACTTGCATAGATGATTTTACATAATTCATAATAATTTTTACAGGAATCAATGTCTGAAGGAACCATTGGTTGGTGGGTTCTCGGACTATATCTCCGCTCAGTTGGATTCTTCCTTTCAACGACTATTCTACTATCATTAATCCTGATGCAAGTCTCGCAAAACTTCACCTTCCTCTGGCTTACTTACTGGGTTAGAAATAACATGAGAAATTCTACCACATTAAATGACATGGCGTTAAACGAGCATGTTACGGAAAAAACGACTTTATTAGATCACGGCATTAACTCCGTTGAAAATGCAATACATGGATTAATTAATAATACGATATCATTGTTTGATGGAACAAATAAAACAAACCAAATTCCTTTTAATAATGATGTATCAACGATCCCACCATTATTGGCTAATACTACAGCAATATATACGGACAACTTCTATTTAGAAGTTTATTTTGGATTGGCTGCTCTGAACCTTGTATTTACTATAATGCGAGCATTTCTTTTCGCATACGGAGGCGTGAAAGCTGCCTCGAAGATACATAAAGTTTTACTCAAAGTTATAGTGAAGGTAAGTGTGCTTAACCCTATAAAAAGTTATATTTTTCTTATCGAATTTGTGATAAATACTGTTGTGTTAACTGCCTCGTTGGTCTAGTGGTTAGCGTATGCGACTGCGAATCAAGAGGTCTCGGGTTGAAATCCCGTGTCAGGCCAAAAAGTGTTTTTTGGTTTTTGTTAGGAAATTTCTAATAGCAGCCCGGAGTTGGGAAGTTTGACGGTGATTTACGCCCGTGCCTCGGAGAGCACGTAAATTCGTCGGTCCCGGTTGTCATGAACATCTATGGCAATCGTTATTGGGAAGTCAGTGCCGTCAAATATACTGACAACTATTTCAATCTTCGAATTTCAGTTCTCCCTTAGAGTTGCCCGATGCCAGTCGCTCCGTGGAAAAACTGATATTCAGGTAAAACCGGTTGAACTAATAGCCGACCCCAAATAAAATTGGGAATAAAGGCTCGAAAGAAGAGTTGATAAATACTGGTGTAGCGCCAAATAAGAAACTAATCGAATCGTTTACTCGGTTTCGACTCGATTATTGACATATCGACGGATGAATATCCTATAATAATTCTAATGAGATAGGTAGTAGTGCCACGCTGATTTCAGCACGAATAGTCCGGCTCGACCCGGCCAGTACTACCCTCACATAGAAGACCATCCTATTAATGACAGCATTCTTGCTGTCGTATTTTGTTGGTAAGTTTGAGACTGGCGGCCCAATCCTTCTGCATCATTCTCCCGGCTTCCAGGGCCCGGGAGAATGATGCAGAATTATCTGACCAGGACGCTTTGGTATGTGTCACCCTCACAATAAGGATGGTGACCCCTACTCCTGGATTCTACTTATTCTTTCCATCAGGCAGAGTCGAGTCACTTTGTTAGGCTTAAATTTAAAAAAGGTACAGTTTTAAATCTAGTAGGAGTTAGCTATCGTTTAAGTAATATTATATTCTTTGTTTAAGAGTTGATATTATAAATAAGCCTTTGCACGCGGCTCTGTCCATGTGCATGTCGGTTATCGTAATAAAGAGTACTATGTCCTTCCTTAAGATTCAAAGTATCCCAATTGAAATTGGTGCAACGGTTTAGCCGTGAAATCGTAACAGACAGACAGTCACTTTCTTATTTATACTATTAGTGTGAATATAATATGTGATTACAGGTACTCTAAGTTGTGAATGTCATTTTTCAGGCCAAAGTGAAATTTTTCGACATTACTCCCCTGGGGCGGATAGTCAATAGATTCTCATCTGATACGTACACAGTGGATGATTCGTTGCCATTCATTCTAAACATTTTACTTGCGCAATTCTTCTCTTTGGTCGGTAAGTATTATAAATAATAATAATCATCATCATCATCAGCCTATCGCAGTCCACTGCTGGACAAAGGCCTCTCTAATTGCACGCCACTTAGTTCGATCCTCGGCCACTCGCATCCAGCTCCATTTGTGGACACTCACGGCACATCTGGTCTACAAATTCAAAGTTACGCAATGTGCTATGGAGAGGGCTATGCTTGGAGTTTCTCTAAGGGATCGTGTTAGAAACGAGGTAATCCGGCAGAGAACTAAAGTTATCGACAAATAATAATAATAATAAAAGATAACAAGTTAAAGCAAGTACGTATTGGTTATGTCCAGTGGCCTCACACTAGGCAAGCCTGTTCTGTGGAGTGCCTATTACGATTAATATTCAACAGCTTAACTTAATCGGCCGACATCAAAAAACTTAACTGTACCTCAGAGGCATACAATAGTAACTCCACATTTTGTCGAAATTACGTTTATTATACCATTATAATCCCAAAGACCAGTTCTACATAATAGTATAAATCATTAAGTCCTAAGTCGCCTATGAAAAGAGATATACAATGCATGAATATTTACAGAAGAGATATACAAATTTTAACTGGGTATAGTATCTCAAATGATGTTAGGTAATAGATAGATTTATCGTAATTATGTGTAAGTTATGATATTTTTTTCTATTTATTATAAAAAATATAGCTAAGTAATTACTCTGCCTTTTTGCTCTGCATTTTTGCCTGTCCTGTAAAATTTGACTTTAGCTACTTAGTTACCGTTAGTACACCTACGCGTTCGTATGCGGCAGCGAATCACTGCGAAACTACTGCGGTAGTGAAATATCTGCGGAACGTTAGTACCTAGCAGTTTTTTCGCAAAGAAATGTCATTGTAATTTACGTGGACTGCGGACTTTCCTCCATGCCACCTCTTTTTTGTAAGCATTTTTATAATCTGCATATAATTCGGGATAATTTTGAATTGAATTCAAAAATATTTCAATATTTTCGGCTTCCATGGTACTAAAATCTGTCCTCAACGACAGAACGCATGCGACCACCTTGCGATGCGAAACACCACTAGCGAAACATCTGCGTCTGTGTAACGACGAAATCGCAGTTCCTTGCGAAACTATTTCCTGTAGCCTAGTGCTAGAGTGAGACGTAGCGTATGCGAAATTCTGCCATAGTACTGACAGTTTTTTCGTTGTTTCGCTGCCGCATACGAACGCGTAGGTGTACTAACGGCGTTAATGTTGTATACCTCTAAGGTACAGAATTAATGTCTATTACAATAAAACCAATGAATTGAATTGGGACAAGGCCATTTGAGCATTATTATGAGATCTTTTTTTTTTTTTTTAGGTGCTGTTGTCGTGACAATATACGGTCTACCATGGCTGCTAGTTGGTGTGGGCCCACTAATATTTATTTACTACAGACTACAAAGAATATATCGCGTCACTTCACGACAGCTCAAACGACTGCAAAGTGTCACGCTCTCGCCTGTGTACACACACTTCAACGATACACTCGACGGTAATTTGTGTATTTTTTGTGCCTACCAAACTCCACTCTGCCTGATGGAAAGCATGAGTAGAATCCAGAAGTTAGGGGTCATCATCCTCATTGTGAGGGTAAGCAATGCAGCATGGTGACCCGTGCCATGGCGGCCTGGTCAGATGTTTGTGCATCATTCTCCCGGCCTTTGGATGCCGGGAGAATGAAGCAGAATGATTGCTCTGCTTAGTTTGTGACTAGATGACGTAGTGTGTAAGATGTCTGAAATATTTATTTATTGTTATATTATTATGTTGTTAGGGTTAGATACAGTTCGCGCATTCGGCGCTAGTGGTGCGTGGTCGTCGCGGGGTGCAGAGTTGGTAGAAGCGTGGCAACGAGCTGCTTTAAGCGCTGCAGCCGCTTCGCAGTGGCTGGCCCTACGGCTGCAGGTGACCGCAGCATCTGTAGTTGCTGCCGCGGCTGGGCTTGCAGTGCTGCAGCGGGCTCTACACACTGCTGATTCTGGTGGGTACTATATTTTTTAATTGATGAGCTCTCGATCTGACTATTCTGCCTGATCGAAAGCATGAGTAGACTCCAAGATGTGAATGCAACACGGTGACCCAATGTATTGAGATTCTGCATAAGTGAAAATCGACAGCACTAATAATATCATTTGAAATTGCTGGTCTAAGAGAAGGTAGAGCCGGCCCATTCATACTGAAATCAATACCGTGACTCTACAGTAGTAGAGTCAAGGTATTGAGAGCTTTTATTTTTTAGGAAACATCTTGTTTAAATTGGCATTTCAATTTGCTAGGGACTATAACTTGTTAATTATTATTAAATGAGTTACTGGCAAAGAAATAATAGTTTCTTCTCTTTCTTCGCACCACTCTACCCTCTGGTCCAAGTATAGTTTGCTATGCGGACGATACCCTGATACTATCTAGAGGGTCACGCTTCTTGAAGATGCTGCTGCTCGCCGAAAATGGAGTGGAGTGACTAGTAAAAAATTCATAAGCGCCAAGAACCAGCCAGCTCATGCCTCAGGATAAATGATACTGAAATCCAGATGGGCCAGTACATGAAGTACCTAGGCCTCATCCTGGAAAGTTGGCAGAGTATCGAAGAGCATTTCGGGCGAGTGGTTAAGTCCCAATCTCGGACCATGGGATGAAGTTCGCTGCTTCTACATAGGCGTCGTACAATCCATGGTCTTTTATGGGGCGCCCGACTGGTATAAAGATCTGGTGCGTACCACCCGCTGGAAGGCTTAACTCAGGAGTCTGCAGTGGTTGATGAATATACGGATCGTACGGGACTACCGCACTTTATGGTGCGAGGTGGCGATGGTCCTGGCACGATCTACACCCTTCGACATTCTGGCCAACATGGACACGATGATTTATGACCAAATTCCTTCTGTCGGTCAGAATCGCGAAGAGACGCCACGGGATCAAGAGCCCGGAATGCTGTGACACAACTCACATACGTAAGCTCTTAATTTTTGACTGGCATGGCTCGAAATTCAGGGCTGTGCTAGCCAACGCGCTGTCGGAGCAATTCTGCCAAGTTCAAAGCTTTGAAAGAGACGACCGACTGTGTAACCGATTGACTCAGATGCTCACCGGACACGGTTGTTTTGGTCACCAGGGGTGCTTCTGGTCTTCTTGAGTTGTACTTTAGTCATAGTGTATATCAGGGGAAAATCTAGAAGCCGCTCATGCGGTTCTGGAGCTCCTCCCGACTGCCGTTATAGGTTAGTGGTTAGACTGGTTCTCCGGGAGTCCCACACAAACCCTTCATCTTCACAACGGAGGGTACGGTGCAAAAAGGTTTCCCTGTGTTAAATAGGTTTATATACTTAAGTAGCATAAGCAAAACATTAAAGTTAGTATATTTGACGTAAAGTTCTTAGCAGAAGTATATTTGTCATCCAACAACATTTTTTTCATATATAGATGAAGTGATCTCATCATCTTCCTAGCCTTATTCCCAATATGATTTGGGGTCGGCTACTAGTTCAACCGGTTTTACCTGAATATCAGGGGACAGGGAACTGAAATTCGAAGGTTGAACTAGTTGTCAGTAAATTTGAGGGCACTGACTTCCCAATAACGACAACCGGGACCGACGGCTATACGTGCACTCCGAGGCACGGGCGTGAATCAAAGCCAAACTCCGGGCTGCTATTAGGAATTTCCTAAGAAAAAAACAAATGAAGTGATCTATATTCCTAAATTCCATTTAATAAAAAAATAAAATAACCTAAAGCAGATTGTAGATGAATATCCCAAACTGAAATAAGCCATTTGGGACAAGGTTCTTATGCACACACTTAAAATTAAATGAAGTACCGTAAGAAGTACGTTTTTTTTTAATTATTATTAATATTAAAAAAATATTGTTGGAATTTGTAACACAGGTCTCATAGGTCTTGCTATATCGTACGCTCTATCGATGACTTCAATGTTGAGTAACGTACTAAACGCCTTCACGGAGACGGAACGAGAAATGATTGCTGTCGAACGCGTCGGCGAATACATCAACCAAGTAAGTGTTTTATAAAACTGTTCACATTGTCCGTTGTCCGTGTGGTGACGAATTAAGAATACAGAGTGTCACCACCCCTATTCATCCCGCGGGTATCGTAAAAGGCGACTAAGTGATAAACTACGCAAGACAACATCAATGCAAAGAGAAGGAAAACTTGAAACCAACCCTATACCAACCCGTCTGGCCAGCGTGCTATAGTAGGCCAAAATCTCCTTTATAAGGAGAAGCCTATGTCCAGCAGTGGACTGTTGAAAGCTGTTGATGATGATGTTAACATGTCAACTACCTCCGAGAAATGTGACGTTTATAGAAGAGGGTAAGGCCATTATCAACAAGCCTTTGAAAGAACTTTACATAGGCCTCTCCTTAGAAGGAGGTTTTGTCCTACTACATTTACTAAGAAATCTCCTTTCTAAATAGTGGCCTATATCCGGCAAAGGACTGTTAAAGGCTGTTGATGATGATGATATCACGTTAGTTAAACCCGTTGGTATAGGGTTTGTTTAAAGTTTTCCTTGTGCGCCCTGCTTCTTACGACATTCGTGTAATAAACAGGGGTCATGACACTAGATATCATTCCGATGCTGCAATTGTTCACTTTAGTCAATGGTCTCTCATCATCCAGGTAGATCTGCAAGCAGCAGATGGCTCGAGGGATCTGGTTCCCCGTTCACTAGTATCAGATACGGCGTGCGAATTTTGGTTCGTTTGAGTCCGATATCAGTAGGCGGTATTTGGGAGATTAAAACCGCACAATAAAAAGGAACTGTTTACCTTTTATTTGTAAATTTTATCTTTCATTTAGATTTACAAAGAATGTCGCAGTACATTCTGTTATCTATTTTTATAACTATGCTGTTAATTTTTTACGAGTGTATTCCACTATGTTATATTTTTTAAGGTAGAATGTGAAGAAGTGGATGGGGACTCGCCACCATACGGCTGGCCGTCACAAGGCGTTATAGAGTTCGAGAACGTATTCCTCAGATACAGGTACATAAACTTTGAACATTATAAGTACTGGTCGTTCCCTCCAGTTTCATCTTTGTTCATAAACCCTTCTCAATAATATTTCGTAGAATTTAAACAGGCTTTTTACGTTTTGTTTTTGCAAATAAAACACAATTGAAGCTTAATATTCGATTCACGATTTATCTGTCTTACCTTAAACATCGATAAATGTTTCATCATTAGCCAATCACAGTACACTGCTGGCCTCACATATATACCTCTGGCTAAAAGTGGACTATTAATTAAATATTACTTTTTCGAGTTAGGGTTTTTCTATGTCTTGTTATGTACTTGAGACCTAAGCGCTAAATTTCTTAATAATTAATTAAGTAGTTTTGGTATCAAAATGGTGAAAACAAAGAAACAACATAATATCCTCAAAATGAATAAAATAATGTAGCTGCCTTGTTGGTCTAGTGTTTGTATCGGAGTTTGGATGTTTTCTATGTATAATAAGTAGGTAATTACAAAAAAAATGTAAGTTTATGTATTTATATCAGTACGATAATCTTAACAAGTTCTGCTTAGGGTGGGACTAGATGGCGTTGTGTGTAAGAATATTTATGATAAATAAATGTTTTGGACATGTTGTTGTGACGCACAACATCATCTAATCCCAAAGTGAGCAGAGCTTGTGCAGACAACTGATATAAATATATAAACATACTTTTTTTTAAATTATCATCATCCTCCTAGCCATTATTCCCAAGTTTATTTGGGGTCGGCTACTAGTTCAACCAGTTTTACCTGAATTTCAGTTTTTACACGGAGCGACTGGCATCGGACCTCCGCAACCCTAAGGGAGAACTGAAATTCGAAGATTGAACTAGTTGTCAGTAAATTTGATGGCACTGACTTCCCAATAACGATTGCCATAGATGTTCATGACAACCGGGACCGATGGCTTTACGTGCTCTCCGAGGCACGGGCGTGAATCACCACCAAACTACCAAACTCCAGGTTGCTATTAGGAATTTTCTAAGAAAAACCCAAATATACTTTTTTGGCACGACCCGGGATTTGAACCTCTTGATTAGCAGTCGCATACGCTATCCACTAGACCAACGAGGCAGTAAATATTTAATAATATTATATATTTTTAAATATGCAGTGATCGTGAGAATGCCCCGATGGCTCTGAACGGCGTGACGTTCTCCACGCACCCGGGGGAGAAGCTGGGCGTGGTGGGGCGGACGGGCGCCGGGAAGAGTTCCCTGCTCCACGCCGTGCTGAGGCTGGTGCCGCTACACTCGGGCGTGGTGCGGGTCGACGGCGTTGATATATCCAAACTGCATTTAAGTGCCCTCAGGTATGTTTCTTATTCCTACCTCATATATTGATTAAAGTATTTTTTTTATATAAATGTAGCCTACCAAAGTGACTCTGCCTTGCCTGATGGAAAGCATGAGCAGAATCCAAGAGTGGAGGAAACCACACATCATTGCTGCAAATGCAGACATGGTGGCCCACCCCATGGCGGCTTAGTGAGATGCTTTTTCACGCCCCGCTTAAAGCACCCGGGATCATAGTGGGAAGGAAACCCATGCGCTGGTAGTGAGTTCCCGCTTTTGACTGCTCGGCATAAGAAGGAAGAGCCGAACCGTTTTATTCTAGTGTGTATTTCCTCTACCCTGAAGCGGTGACTTCAAAGGGAAGGGAGAAGGAGGGACAACAAAAGTAATGTTTTTAAGCTATCGTATAGCTTTTATCGCGGGCTTTGAGCGCGCTTTGTTATCCGTTGCCTTGACAACACAGTCATTCTAGATTCTTCGTCCTTGATTTTCTAGAATCCTATTGTATAAAAATAATTACAATATATAATAATTGTTATCTACTTTACACTATAGCGTCCTCGTCCTCCAGTACCGGCTATTGAATATTTGTGTTTTTTTATTCCTTAGATGTGCTCATATTATTATTATGATCTCTGTTTAGTTGTTGATTGATCATTGTCTTTCGGTTAAGAGTGTGCTGCGCGAACAAAAAACGTCGAGTTTAGGTATTTACGAGCAGAGTTGCGCGGCAGCGCCGCTAGGCAGCACCGTTGCCGCTTCCTACGTAAAAACATTTTATCTAAAATATGTAAAATAATTGTACAGAGTAGGCTCCACACAGAGTAATACATATCTTCTAAATATTCAGTCGCTATTTCTGAAAGTTTTGTTCAAAAGTAATAATTTCTAGAATCTATAAATCATCATTTTCATAATCAGCCTATCGAAGTCCTTTGCTGGACATAGGCCTCTCCAATTGCACACCACTCTGATCGATTTTGCGCTTCTCACATCCAGCTCCCGTCACTATAAATATATCATCTATACAAGGTGTCCCAGAAAGAGTGGGTAATCCTAAAGCACTTAGTAGTATAGCTATCCGGCGTACAAAAAAAAACCCAAAAAAAAATCCAATTGTTGCCCAAGTTTTGAAGTTATCTTATTCCTCACAAACAATCTTATTAGAAATGCAGTACATAGTATGAGTGCCTATTATACTTTTTTGGAAAAAAACAATAACATGAAATTTGATCAAAAATAAATTATTACAAAATTTAAAATTTTTGTGAAAAAAAAATGTATGAAAAACTAAGCAGCAACTATATTTTAAAAAAATGGTATAATACATAATTTTATCCAAAGAGAGAAAATTAAAGCTTCCTTTTTAGTGTAGCAGGTCGTGTGATAATTATAATGTTATTTCGCTATTTACTACCTGAGTGTGGCCGAAGTAATTTTTTGTTAATTACGAGACAGAGTTAAGTGAATATATTTAGTACTTAAGTACAGTGTAAGCGAGCGAGAGAAGAGTATATTATTATTACATTGTACCTTATCTCTCATAACAATGGCAAGTATTTGGTGCGTCGCTTGACTTGTTCGGTATCGCATGTGCCCATTCATTTTGCAGTTCTCTGTGATTTTCAATCAGTGTTACAACGACGATTTCTGGCTAAACAGCCAGAAGTCATCGTTTTAACTAAGAGTCCAATGAAATCATTGGACTCTCAGTTTTGCTCACTGATTTGGACTTGATAGTTTGGTGATTTTACGACGACTTGGCTTGTATCTGAACTGGTTTCGTGTATCAATATGCCTCGTATTCAATATACGGCACAAGAATACGCAAACATGCACTTTATTTATGGTGAATGTAGAAATGGTCATCCAGATTACCGCGTATGCATAAGAGTGCACAGATGTTATTCGGAAGGTAGAATGCATAGGTGGTACAAGCACTGGGAGAATAGCAAATATCAATACACAAGACACTGTGCTTGACGAAATTCAGAAGAAGACAAAGACGACCCTGCATCATGTACTGAAAAAAAAAAATTCATCCCTACCACGGGTTCAAGCTCTTCAGCCGAGAGATTACAACGCAAGAATTTTTTTTTGTCGACAAATGCTTGCAAAAATAGAACAAGATCCACAATTCTTTGACAACATTCTGTGGAGAGATGAACCCACTCTTAAAAGAGATGGATATAACAACGTGCATAAACTGCGCAGCTGGCAACTCTCGAACCCGCATCTAATGCGAGAAGAAAAATCGCAATACCAGTTCAAAATAAATTATTGAACTGGTATTTTCAACGAAAAAATCGTTGGTCCATTTGAACTGTCCGGAAAGTTATCTGGCCAAAGTTATTTACATTTTTTACAAAATGATCTGCCAAATTTAATAGAAGAGTTACCTGAGGAGGTGAGGCAATCCCACTGGCTACGTGCTGCAAATGTCCGTGCCTATTTAAATGCCTCATATCTAAATGAATAGATGGGTAGTTTGTCTCCTATTTTGTGGCCTCCACGATCCCCGAACTTAAATCCACTAGATTTTTTTTACTGGGGCTGCTAAAAGAACGGATGCACTTTAGGCCCACTTCAAGTTTGGAGGAATTACGTAGTCGTGTTCAGGAGGCTGCTTCAAAAATAACTGAACGGCGCTACGCATGACCTCTTGAAAGAGCATTTATCAGAAGATGTCGAACTTGTATCTCAGTTGGTGGCAGACAATTCGAACACTTCTTATAAAATAAAAATGATTTTTTCTACATCTTAAAGCTTTTTATTATTATAATTTAAAACAAGATTTATTCAGTCGAATTTGCTCTTTTTGCATCTAAATAACAATCACTGCATATTTGCGTTAAATGAAATTATGAAATTATACAAACTCTCAAATTATTCTCAAACTTTGTCATATTTTTTTTTATCAAAATTCATGTTAAAAATTTTAGTTTATATTTTTCTTTCAAAAAAGTACAATAGGTACTCATAATAGTTACTGCAATTCTAATTAAAGTGTCTGTGAGGAATAAGATAACGTCAAAAACGCAACAAATTTCATTAATTTTCAATAATTTGCATTAATTTTTTTTGGGTATTTTTTTTGTACGCCAGATAGCTGTACTACTAAGTGCTCCAGGATTATCCATTATTTCTGGGACACCATGTATATATATATACTAGTTGACCCAGCGAACTTCGTACCGCTCAACTTTAAAATTCCAGAACTTGATCGCAGCGCCACCTACCGGGTCCAATTGCGAATCTAAACCATTCCCAGATCCCCTTGAACACACAAAAAATTCATCAAAATCGGTCCAGTCGTTTGAGAGAAGTTCAGTGACATACACACTCACAGAAGAATTATATATATACAAAGATAACCTCATTCACAACGATTGATACCTGGAAAAGAGTAAGCAAATCAGAAATGAAAAACATCAATAACAATAGGTTTAATAGTTAGATTTACGATGTTTGGGTATAGTTATACTATCGTTATTTGTTATTTTTCGTTTATTTTTGACCTGTTTTTTTTGAGAGATTTCAATATATAATGAGGCTCCTTAATTTCCATTTTTCTTGATAATTCATCTAGTCTTGTACAAAAGTTTCTGAGGAGGTGGTTAGAACACTCTATCTTTTCGACAATAAGTGCGGCATATGGTTTGGTATCCAGAATATTTTTGTAGGTGCTGGAATCACCATCAGCTATGAGTTTGTATATCATACATGCTCAGGTACTTCAAGTTTGCGCTTCTGAGCTCGCCCGCAGACCATAGAGTTTTTATTTTTAACAGACATGTAGAGAACTGTTTTAGTTTGTAGCCAATGATATCTGCAGCTCCTGAAAAGGTCGTTAGTTTTTCCTGTATAACCTCTTACTCCAAAACGCATCAGATACAACTGTTATCATCGGTACGCTATCTGCATTAACGTCACCATTTTTTTCAGCCAGTTCAAGTTTTTCTTTTGTTGCTTCCTCTATGCTTTTTTCTTTGGCCAGTTCCCAGAGTTCACATACTTTAGCATGACATTTGGCATAAAAATGTTCTGACATGCAGGGTATATCAAGAGAAGTTGTGACTTGCTCCAGGGCACTGAATCCCATACCTACACACTTAATTACTCACGATATTTTGATTGAGTGCAAGTTCCTTGCTGTTTCTAGGTTTTCTACAATTTTCCAAACTTAATTTTGCATTACACTTTGCATACTATGAAACAGGAGGAATGAAAACAATTTCTATATCCTCCATTAATTTTTAAATTACTGAAGTTGCAACCAAATGGAGAGTTGTGGTGAGTAATTTCTTGGTTACCCGAATTGTGGCTTTGCTTTTATTCGTGTTTTCCTTTTCTACTATAAGTTCTTTCTTGACCATAAGATTACATGTAACCTGAAAAACATAGGCCTATAATAATAAAGTGAGTTTGATAAGAGTAGGTTAGGTACCTTTGATTAATTACATGTTTATAATCAAAGGTAAATATTTACGTTTTGAAGTTTTACCGTCTTGATTACTTGTATTGATTGATTAGCAACTGACGAATAATTGTGAACGGAACATTGAATTTACAATAAAATTATAACAGTAACATTAAACATACCTGTTTGAGATATTTACCTATTTGCGTTTGTACGTTTGTATTGTTTCGTACATTTGTTGCTCTGCGTTCGCACTACTCTGTACAGGATTCGACTCGAAATTTGATTTTTTTCCAATTTTCTTATTTGCCAGTAAGTATAACCAATGACATATAGACATGATACACAATACAATACTGACATAAGTCTAAAAAAAACTTCAAAACAAAATCGATCTCATTAATATTAGTAATTAGATCCATTCTGCTTTGAAGTTTCAGACCTAGTAATTTAATTAGAGCAATGTTTTTTTCTGCGCAATGTGCAATGTGCATCAGGCGTTTGTGTTAAAAATTGAAAAGTCTTAATATTTTTAGATTTATACTTTTAAATTAAATTAAACACTGTCTATACCCTGCACGATGTAAATACAAATATTGTCATATGAAAATTATTGTTCTAGACGTAAAATCTACTATCTTTTCGAAGAAAAATGTTTTTAAGATTTCATCTGACACACAACATATATGTATCGTTTTTTAATTTCATATGTATCTGTTTCAAATTCCAACCTTACATAGATCTTGTTCGAGGATCGACCTAAACTATACAAATACTTTTGATGTATTTAATTAATGCAGCGCACAGTACTACTCATTTGAAAATACGTCAAATCCCACAATTTCGTGCAGTACCTTCTTAATAGGATGATTATATTGTTAGAATGTATGTTGGTAGAAAGACAGTG
The DNA here is from genome assembly GCA_932526445.1 of Phragmatobia fuliginosa. Lineage (NCBI taxonomy): Eukaryota > Metazoa > Arthropoda > Insecta > Lepidoptera > Erebidae > Phragmatobia > Phragmatobia fuliginosa. The sequence goes on along the minus strand of OW052064.1, from coordinate 2,263,190 downwards.
TATATTGTTTTGTAAACTTAAATTAATATCAAAGAAAAAAAACATAAAAAAAAAAGCATATAATTGCATAAGTTGATAAAAAATGCTATGCAATAGCTTTACCGTGGCAGTCCCCGAGTGCCACACGACTTTTTTTTTTTTTTTTGGCCTACCAAAGCGACTCTACCCTGCCTGATGGAAAGCATGAGCAGAATCCAAGAGTGGGGGAAACCACACGTCACTACTGCAAATGCAGACAGTAAAGTATGGCGACTTAGTGAGATGCTTTTTCACGCGCCGCTTAAAGGACCCGGGGATAATGGTGGGAAGGAAACACGTGAGCTGGTAGTGAGTTCCAGCTTTTGACTGCTCGGCATAAGAAGGAAGAGCAGAACCGTTTCGTTCTAGTGCATATTTTCTCTACCCTGAAGCGGTGACTTCCAAGTCCAGCACGTGTTGTTCTGTAAAGGAAGGGAGAAGGAGGGACGAGTTGGAAGAGATCTTCAGAATACTCACCATTGATAAAAAAAAATTCTTGAATTAGGAATGTATCCTTTGTCGAGGCGCACTAGCTTCCACATACAAATCAATAAAAAAAACATACTACAGCTTCATCTATCTAAGAAACGAATATAAAGGGGTAAGTACGAGTCTTGAATGTTGATCTGTACCTCCACACAAACATACACGAAACGGACACATAGAACACCGAGTTTCAGACCAACAACGCGAAACACATTGTCGTTTTAAAGTGACCGCTACGCCATTCGTGGTTCATTCTACTGTCCGGAGTCCCTGGTAATCTGTAATACAGTTCACCCTAGTGCAGATGCAGATATCAGTTTCCAGCACAGATTATATCTTGTAAGCTGTTTTTTACTTTGTGTTTTTAGTCCCCCCCTCCCTCCCTCTATAAGCTAAACGGCTGGCTCATAAAATTTGGATAATTCGTGATGGTGGTCCATATAATGAACTATAAAGGAAAACTATAACGAATTAGATGACTTTGTTAGTTCGGGAGGTATAGAGGCTTATCTTGTTGGAAAACGTCAAACAAAATTAACGCATTATTGAGTAAACATAACAATTATCTATTAAATACAATTTTAAATCCACATACCACTAAGGGTGACTGAGGAACCCTTCCTGTGAGTGCCCTGACACGCACTTGGCCGATTTTTTGTGACTGTGTGTGAGAAACATTGTTACCGTTCTTTAGGTCCCGGATAGGCGTGATCCCGCAGGAGCCGTTCATATTCTCGGGCAGTATCCGCGAGAACGTGGACCCGCTGCGTCAGTACGCGGACGCGGAGGTTTGGCGCGCGCTGGAGGCGTGCGGCGCGCGGGACGCCGTGATGACGCGCGGCGGCCTGCACGCGCCCGCCACCCTGGCACAACTGGCACGCGGACACGCGCAGCTGCTCTGTGTCGTACGAGCGCTCTTGCACAGACCCAAGGTACGACCTTTGGCTTCCTTTCCTTAGACCTTGGGAGCCGCGATAACGCAGCGCATGTGCAACACACTGGAGGTGACACGGCACGAATGGGCCGGCTCGACCGGGGTAATACTACCCTCACACAGATGACCATCCTTATAATGAATATTTAATTAACTATATAATTTCTAGTGCACTGAACCGACTAGTTTTTTCTATAAACAATTCCTTGCGGTTGACCATGCTTTCTTGACATTTTCTAAATATGCACATCTGAGAAAATTTCTCCCACCGTAAAAAAATCGTTTAGTCACATTCACATGGGGCATCCGGAAAATATGGCCCTACCAGCTGATTTGCCGTCGCATGATATATGTATCTATACCAAACATGCACCATGCTAAACAGCCATAGTTTTACAGACGTAGTAGACTACCACAACATATTTTAACTGAAAATGGCCATGCACCAACTTTACAGTCTTACGGACAGAGCAGTACTCGTAGATAATTATAATCGATATAAATCATTAAAAAAACAATACAATATAATAAATTTGTAATCGCAGATCCTGTTGGTGGACGAAGCGACGGCCAACCTCGACAACGAAGCCGAGCGTTTGATCCTCGATGCGATCCGTTGTTCGTTCGGTGGCGCTACGGTGGTGTCCGTAGCGCATCGGCTGACGGGCGCGCTGGAGAGTGCGCGCGTGCTCGTGCTACGCGGCGGCGCTACGATCGAGCTACGCGCGCCCGACGACGCCCTCGCCGATCACTCTTCGCACCTCTACAACCTGGTCTACGCCTCCTGAGTTCCCGACTGATTCTACAGGAAACATTCTATTGCTAGAAATCACGCTTGAGTTACGGTTAAGTATTATGTTTGGAGAGGTGAAGTTACTTGTTTTTTAAAACAGTTTTTATAGCTTTATTGTGTCATGTTGTGCTTGATCACATTATAAATATGATACTACCTGCGCGCTTCGCTGTAGTTTAATGTGATTACATAAAAAAAAATGAGGATAAAAACTGAAACAAGTCATAGATATAAGAACTTTAAATAGCGTGTTTAAAGTTTTAGGATTTTTTAAATATTTTTTAATTTTAGGCGTACGCTAGTGTCGATGTGTTTCACGCTTACTGAATGCATCATGAAAATTGTATATCAGAATATTGACCCTAAAAATCTAATAAATAATAAAAATTTATATGTTTAATACTCGTATATATACATTTTTTATTATAATTTTTTTATTGATTTTATTTGCTATTGTATACTAGTAAATCCACAAGTTTTACATACAGTATGAATCAAAAAAAGAAGAAAACAAAATCAGTAAATTGTATTATCCATAAATACATACTACACTATCTATATTATATTTACTTAATGTACTCACCTTTACCGTCACAATATTATTTCAAACTTTACATAATGTCATATAATATTGTTATATAATTCTAAGTTATGTCTAAGTCTAGTCGCATATCGTGTTTTGATTCAAGTATTAACAATTTTACTAGTTAAACATACTACAATTCTAATTTTTATATTGTTCAGAAACTTATGTTATTTCACCTAGGCATGTGATTAATCGATCAGAGTGGACATAGGACCACTCTGTCCTATGTCCAGCAGTGGACTACGATGGGCTGATGATGATGTGATGATTTTATATACAGTAATATCATAAATGCCCAGTGGTAATAATTTTTTTTGACAAAAACAACTTGCCCAACTTGCCAGTTCAACATCTGCCCAATCGAATCGAATAACTTTATAAAATTCCGCTTTTTTTTCAAATTGTTTAATTGAAAAAACTTATAGTAGTTTTATCTAGCAAAATTATATAATTTTTGTTAAAAAAAATTACTTAGTAAAGACGCATTTTTAAGCGAACTTTTATTGTTACGTATGAAGGTAAATCTAAGAAAACGAGCTGTGAAACTGAAAGACTATCAATCCGGTTGTAAAATGCAACTACATATGACAAATATAGTAATAAGTATATAATATATATGTTATGTACATGCCTTATATCTTATATTATGTATATAAATAGAATACTGAGTACCAAAATGGAAAAACCAATTAAATTAGGTTAGTAAAAATATTATACATTCAATACCTAGAAACGAAGTTAAATTTTTTTTAATAATTTAAACATTATTTTGACTGAAGTTACATAATTTGATTTTGCTTAGTTATCCACAATTTCTTTCCGAAAGAACACATCAACAACAATCATCAATCTGTAATAACCATTTCGTTTAATTAAAATGTATTAATTCGGTTAATTTATATTGTATTAAAAGAAATTTTTAGTGCTTCTTATTTTGTAAAAATAGTATTTTTAAACTATCGCTTCCATAATATAAATTTACACGTTCTCACAATAGGTATTTTAAGTACTTTGGAAGTGCCTAACGTTACAACTAGGTTTGACTTGCCGTGGTCACACGGTGACCATCATGTGACCACCATGTTAATTACCCCTTAAGGGGTCATCTTCACAAACGAGAGAATGGCGACGGATCTCCGCTTCTATTGTCGAGTAATCTTCACAAATGAGCCATTATTCTTTCATCGTATCGTCGCACGGTGGCACATTGACAAAAATGATAAAGAAAAATCTCGAAAAAATAATCAGAACCATTGTTGAAGCAAACAGGTTGTACATCAAATCAAAGTTAAAGCGCAATCTGAAACTGTTTAGTTCTTGAAGCGTACATAGATCACATTATAATTTTTCATTGACTGTTTTAAGACTTTTACACACAATATATGTTGTATTGCGGGACTTATTAGCGATACAATTATTATTTAAAAGGTTGTGATACCTTCCATACAATTTTTTCAAACTACCCACTTCTGGGTGCACTAAGAACATAATATCTAATAATGTAATATTAAATTTTCTAAGAGTACTTATGAATTCTTCAGTCTTCAAATGATTGTGCATGCCAATGTGAATGGCTAACTTCTTGCATGGAGCTGTTAGTAGTTCTTATTTCCAGTCCTAAAGTTAAATGTTTGTTTATAAATTCATGTGATATAGTCAATATTATTTATTAAGGAACTGATAATTTGCAATTAAATATTCTTATAATAATCTGATTCTTTTCATTTTGTTAACATTAATTGTCTTAATGTATTAAAAATATGTGGTTCTATTTAAGTTTGTCTGAAACATCACAAAATGTCTGCTAATAACTATTTTATTTTCTATTAGAACGCCCGCACTTAGATAATTACTATCTCTTTACGGGGACTTTAAATTCATTCTATCTCTTTACGGGGACTTTAAATTCATTCATGTAAGTGACACAAAGAACACCAAGACTCGGAAACAGTTTATAGATCACTCCATACCATGAATTATTAAAACCAAACTTTAAAAAAAAATTACAAGTAAATAAACTTTGTAAGAACTTGTACAAATTTGTAACGATTGCAATTATACAAAAATTGCAATAATTAAAAATAGGTATTAAAAACTAATTTTATAGATATGAATCCGAAATGATAGTATCAAAGTAGTATTAAAATTTGTACCGGACCTATAGTATTGCGTAATTTTTAACTATAAAGCACATTATGTTTCTAGATTTATTCATATTTCTTAGAGATTAAGTAGTAGAGGAACGTTGATTTCGGCACGAATGGTCCAGCTCGGGGTAGTACTACCCTCACACAGAAGACCATCCTAATAATGACAGCACTCTTGTAGTCATATTTCGTTGGTGAGTGTGAGACCGGAGACCCAATTATTCTGCACCAGAGAATGATGTAGAATTATCTATTCAGGCCGCTATTGTATGGGCAGGGGGGTGTCACTCCGCAGTTTAAGTATAGTCGGCCGCCTGCCTGCCGGGACGAGCATGCCGATCGAATAGACGTCGTCAGTACAGGTAAGAGTTACACGATAGAAAGAGACGCAACGGTAGGTAAATATAATTGTAGTTGATTCGGCGCTGTGCGATCTGAATTGAACTTAATGTTTTGACGCCTAGGGCCCCGATTTCTTTAATTTACTTTTCGGAGTGAGGCTTCTGTATTAGTACTATTATGTATTCTGTGGTATGGGTCACCATGTTACATTGCCTACCCTCACAATGAGGATGGTGGCCCCTACTCCTGGATTCTACTCATGCTTTCCGTCAGGCCGAGAGGAGTCACTTTGGAAAGCTTAAATATTAAAAAAATGGAAGGTAAATGAGGTTCTTTGTGTCTCAATGTATAAAAGATTAAGGTGATTTGAGATTCAACATATATAATAGGTTACGAGGTCGAGTAGCTAAGTTACGATCCTATGTCTTGCACTTGGATGAACTTGTTGTAAATTGTTGATCAACCTTCGATAATGCCATAGGGTGAAACCGGTAGGGTAGACTTCAAGAAAGTTTAGTGGAAATGAGTTACCATGTGGTATTTCTACCCACAGCATAATTTGTCAATAATTGCGTTCATTCGGTTGCTTGTAAGGGAAATCAATATACGTGAATATGTCTTCTTCGCTGGTGATTGGCACTGGCTCTCCAGGAACACCTGAAAATTACAACTCCTTAAAATATCAATAATAATTAACCCTAGAACCCTACTGGTACTGGTGCACCCCAGACCAATTCTTTTCCAAATATCTCAGCATCATCAAAAAAAACAAAGTGTTCAAACTAACATTAATTTTATATAATAAGGCGGATTTGTGGTCTCAAATTCATAATTATTTATAGTAAAACATTCTTTCTAAAATGGTTTTTCTGGTTTGAGTAAGAAATTTTAGTATAGGGTACTTATGAGTAAGAATAACATATGTGCTAGAGTGTAAGGTTCAAGAGTTACGTAAATAGGAGCAGATATAATACAGGTCAAATAACACAAAAAATAAGAGTTATATTTCAGCTATGAAGTATAGGACAGAATAAATCTTATATATATATAAAATCCCATTTAACTTTTATTAGAACGATTTTGGATGTAAACCGACGTATTATTTTGTTGAGGTGAGTTATCAGGGCAAGAGCCATTTATTTATGACGCAAAACGATTCATACGAGTTTTTGGCCCCCTCCCTCCCCTAGATAAGAAAAAAATAGGTAGGTAACTCTAGGTAGAGTCTTGTTCGTTCGCCTTTTCTTATTTTTTGCCAAAATAATTAAGTAATAAGAAGTACAAGAAAATTATATTTCTGAATTAGTTTAACAACAATTTATATGCCGACATATACTTATTGACTATATAACTACCTCGTTGGTCTAGTGGTTAGCGTATGCGACTGCTAATCAAGAGGTTTGGGGTTCAAATCCCGGGCCGGGCCAAAAAGTGTTTTTGGGTTTACTTAGGCAATTCCTAATAACAGCCCGGAGTTTGGAAGTTTGGCGGTGATTCACGCCCGTGCCTCGGAGAGCACGTAAAGCCGTCGGTCCCGGTTGTCATGAACCTCTATGGCAATCGTTATTGGGAAGTCAGTGCCCTCAAATATACTGACAACTAGTTCAATATTCGAATTTCAGTTCTCCCTTAGGGTTGCGGAGGTCCGATGCCAGTCGCTCCGTGGAAAAACTGAAATTCAGGTAAAACCGGTTGAACTGGTAGCCGACCCCAAATAAACTTGGGAATAAAGGCTCGGAAGATGATATACTTATTGCCTAGTTGGTCTAGTGGTTAGTGTGCTGCTGATCAAGAGGTCTCGGGTTCGATTTCCGGGTCGGACCAAATGTTTGTGTGATCCACAAGTATTTGTTTCGGAGTCTGGGTGTTTTCTATGTATAATATGTATGTATTTACAAAAAAAAATATGTTTATCTATTTATATCAGTTGTCTAGTCCTCATAATACAAGCTCTGCTTAGTTTGGGACTAGATGATGTTGTGTGTAAAAAGACCGAAATATACATATAGATTATACTAGCTGATGCCTGCGGCTCCGCTCGCGTCTGAGGGGTATCAAAAATAGATGTTGGCCGATTCTCAGACCTACCCGATATGCTCACAAAATTTCATACAAATCGGTCCAGCCGTTTCGGAGGAGTATGGGAACGAACATTGTGACACGAGAATTTTATATAACAGATATTTTATCTCATAAAATAATACAATGCTCACCAGTAACACCGATGTGTCGAAGTGAATATTCATTCAACATAAATCCTTTTTCTAGGGCATGTGCCCTCATCTGCTTGTTGAATACGTCACTTCCAGTGAAGTACAAGACTGCGCAATAAAACTGTTCAAGAGGTATTAGTCTAATATCTAGCCTTCGTGCTGGTAAACCTTCTCTCAAAATACATACACCCTGTAAACAAAAAAATAATTAAAACATAGGTAATTCATTTTTTGCTGGTTTTTCATAAAGCGACTCTTTTAGATAACATTAGATCTAATGTCCAAAAACTTCTTATGTATTGCGAACTCCTTGCTATGTTTTTTTTTCTTTTAACTATAAATTCCAGTCTGGTAAATCCTGATCCACGATCGTAGATCTCCATCCACACCTCCGGACTACAAATAATTTGGATTAAGCGGGGCTAACTCACCATAAACTTGGTTTCTCCGACAGAGATTGTGTCAATAATAAGACCCTCTAATTTTTCCACAATTGTTTCCAACGTATATTTTTCATTTTTATTTCTTTTCTGTTTTAGTGTTATTTCGGGATGTGTTATGAGTGCATCTATATCCCCAGACTCCGTTTTACCACGTCTAAAAGATAAAACCATTCATATAAAATTTAATTGAATGTAAGAAGCCCGTGTGATCTTGATACCTATGCAGTTTCTCCAAGGTCCTTTCGAACGTCGAACGGTTCAACCGAAGTGGAATCATAAAGTAAGGGGTAGGTAAAGATTAAACCGCTTTTATATTGTTGCCATTACTAGCGGGCATGTGCCTTTTTGGCCCTTGGCTACTCCAATAACTTCATTAGGTGCCATACATAACGTATTTATTAAACTAGGATCTACACCCACCTTATGATTCATCGATGCTTATATCTCTTCCCTACCTAGTTTAGATTTTACCATAAAACGGGTAAATAACTTTATAAATAACTAACTGACCCCGTGAACTTCGTACCGCTTATCAGTCGTCTCATTCAACGTCACTCAATTATTTTGCCTTCTCGGAACCCCTCCAATGAAACTTAAACTTTATGGTATGGTATTAAAGTTCAAATTGACTTTGAAGTATTATTACGAAACTTTTGTATGGGAAAATAGAAAAGTGTTGTCTTTAGCCTTTTTCAGATATTTTTTTAAATTTTTCTCTCATCAGAGGAACCATCAATACAAAATCATATACAAAAAGAAGTAGTAAAATCGGTCAAACCGTTCACGCGTGATATCGTGACCAAGGTAAATAGGGATTCATTTATATATATATATTATTATAAATAATTAGAAGGTAATATTGCCTACCTGTAACTACCACAAATGGTCACCGAAAACTTTTTGTTTATTTTATAAACCAACGTTTTGATTAAGATTTCAATTTCCTCTATTTCATGTCTTGGAATTTTTTTTTCAAAGTCTTCAAAATACCTGTAACATTAATAACTTAACTCGTGCTGTTTTTGTTTTTATCCACCACGTGTGTACTGTGTTTTACATTGAAATTCACCTTTGAATCGTGAAAAGACTTAGACTAGAAAAAAAATGTATTTAATGCAAAATAAAATCGATCAAACATTCATCATCACATCTACATACCCATTACAGGATGGGAGAGAAAAAATAAGACGCAACAATAATTATTTTTAGGATTTTTGGTCATACTTTTATTCGTGTTGAGTACACACCAATTTAGTATTCAAACCCCAAAACCAGCTGTTTAATTTCAAGTCATGATTTAGACAAGGAAAAGGATGGATTGCGTATGCATTTGCAAGCAGAAAGTAACTAGTAAGTATTAGTAAGTTTTTTGGATTGCAAGTGAGGATCCTGCACTTACTTTAACCCAATGCGCTGATGATGGTTTAATTTATCCTCATTTCTTTTCAAATCCTCTATGGTTTTTATACCGCTTCTAGCCAATTCTGCAGCTTTCACTGGTCCTATACCAGATACACGGGTCAAAAAATTTATAGATATAAAATCTTCATTTTGATTAATACTTTCAAGTTTCTTCAACTTTCCTGTTTGGTTAAACTCATCAAGTTTCTTAGCTATTTTATCGCCAATTCCTTTTAATTTTTTGGCTTCATCACCAGATTTAATTTTGTAGTCAAGTGTAGACAATACAGTTGCTGCTTTTTTGTAAACATTATATTTATGAACATTACGAGTCACATTTTTTTCGTACTCTGCTAAATCTAAGAGCACTTTACAAAACTCCGCATTTAAATTTTTTTCATTAGATGGCAAGGATAATTTACTCATTGTGATTAAAATTGTTAAAGTTTATAAGCATGATAATTCAGCAGTAGATTTCGTGAACTGTAACAATTAACAATTTATCATTACAGAAAACTTAAGTACAGTAACCTGCTAACGTAAAAATAAATACGGAGCGTTGGCGCCCCCTTTTGGGGGACAACAAAAGGAAAATCGGAGTTCCCACACAAAAGGGGGCCATCTAAAAGCCGTAGGTGGTCCAAGGTACATCGGGGTTCCAGGGACTTCCTTTCTAGGGCATACCTGGTTCCTTGGCTCATAATACCCGAGACGGCGTGAGTTTTAGTCGGTTCGAGTGCGACATAGCCATCTAGCAATTTATCGACATGATAAAAACACGTCAAATCAAACGATAAGTAATTTTATACGAGTAAAAATTAAAAAAATAACTAATATCTGAAACGAATACAGATGAATAACCGGTTTTCTATCAAAATTAAACGCTTACGACATCAGTTTCCTATCGAATCCAATTTTTCTCAAGGGAAAATTAAATAAAATCTTCCTAGCCTTATTCCCAATATTATTTCTGGTCTAATCTAGGCCACCAGTTCAATCGGATTTACCTGAATCACAGTTTTTCCACGGAGCGACTGGCATCGGTCCTCCGTAACCCTAAATGAGAACTAAAGATTTGAAGATTGACCTAGTTGTCAGTAAATTTGAGGGTGCTGACTTCCCAATAACGATTGCCATCGGGTTCATATGATAACCGGGACCGACGGCTTTACGTGCTCTCCGAGGCACGGCCGTGAATCCCCCGCCAATCTCCCTAACTCCGGACTGCTATTAGGAATTTCCCAAGAAACATCCAAAAACACTTTTTGGCCCCGATCAGGGATTAGACCAACGAGGCAGTCAAAATGAAATAAGTAATTATTCTGTCTTCTTTTCATGAGATGGCAATCAGCCAACTAGTATCAGCAATTTTTGCCAATATCGATTTACTATTAAGATTAATAAACGACCGTAATAAGGTTAATAATAAAAAAATGTGGATGAGTTAAAATGGGAACCGTTTTTCGAAAAACAAAAAAACTATCTCTAATTCTTTCTTCGTGTTTAATGATTTAATTTATCAAATAAAGAGGAAATTTCTAATCTGACAACACTAAATGAACAAAAGTCAACAAATTATCGCATTGTTTGTTTACAAAACCGCTAAATGTGTAGTTTCTTCGATTTGAGATTGTTCTTGACAAACTACATACCTGATAATAGACTTTAAATTTCACTTCCAGTTTGTTGTAGCCCACATTTAGTTTTAAAAGTAATAACAATTTCTTCAAATATTATATACTCAACTTTCAGTATTAATTGATTTCTCTTTAGGGATGGAGCTAGATGAGGAAAACTGACATTTAAGATAGTCGAATCGAAATTTCACGGTACTAATAAGGTTCAACTTTTTTTTTTTCTCCCATATAGCAGGGAACTTGGCTCGCACTTCTGTGAAGTTCAACCTTTATTAGAACCGTTTCTCAGTCGAAAATAGAATGCGGTTAATGTTTTAAAACTTGCTGATAAAAAAAAGATTTGTTTGTTGAATCGATTATCATTCACTTAAAAGAACATATTTATTTGGATTACTTCAGATAGTCAAGGCCTGAATAGTAAAACACATTTATAAAAACCCAACTGTCATGTCATCGCATGTCTACAAACTACAAAATGTATTTTAATCTAATATACCTATCTATTGAAAGTACTATTAAATTTTTCTGGACAGTAGGTCCAAAAAATCCAAATAGTGTTTTAGATGAATTTATTTGATTTTTTTGAACAAAATCGACTAACCGTGTCAAAAGTTCCGCGTCAAAAGTTATTATGAACTGTCAGTAAATGTCAAATCCTATTTTGGAAAATAGATAAATTGAGGTTGTTTTGTTATTATTATACTCAGATTTTTATTAAATTTATATAAATATGCGCTTAAATTCACCATGGTATAAAATGTTTACCATATACGTTCCATAAATAAACGTCAATAGTAAGTGTCGTAGTTAAATCGTCAGTATGGATAACGTAACCGAAAAACTGTTTCAATGGTTTGGACATCGTAAATTTAAAAGTGAATTGCAAGAACGTGCAACGAGAGCCATAGCAAGAGGTAATAGTGCCTTAAACTTTTGATATTTAGTAAAGAAACTCAGAATTTATATCATCTAAGATACTTTTTCAACTACTTAGCTTTTATAACTGTGTATTAAATTAACACAGCTCTTAATTCACTATCTTTATTAAACTATTTCGTTTTCTAGGTGTCCACGATGTGTATGTATCAATGCCTACAGGCTCTGGCAAGTCACTATGCTTTCAATTGCCGGCCATGTTGCAGGACAACAAAGTAGCCATAGTCTTTTCACCTCTATTGGCTCTCATCAAAGATCAAATTGATCATCTTATCAAACTAAAAATTCCAGCTGAATCCATTAATTCTAAAATGACGACTAAGGACAGAGAAAGGGTATTAAATGATTTAAGAAGTATGAAACCAGATACAAGATTTTTGTATGTAACACCTGAACAGGCAGCTACTGGTACATTTAAATCTCTTCTAGAACATCTGGTTAAATACAAGAAAGTCTCGTACATTGTGGTTGATGAAGCTCATTGTGTCAGTGAATGGGGACATGATTTTCGTCCAGATTATTTGAAATTGGGTAATCTAAGAGAGACATATAAAAGTGTACCTTGGGTGGCACTCACAGCGACGGCTAGTGCTGAAGTTGCTAAAGACATTTTAACAAACTTGAAGCTACTGCTACCTGTTGCACAATACAAAACTCCAAGTTTCAGAAGAAATTTATTTTATGATGTAATTTATCAAAACTGTATTGATGATGAGGTTGGCCACCTACTGGAGTTTTTGAAAAAGAGTTTAGCTGATGATGAAAATGTTAAACCAGTAAGATTTGATTTTTGTTATCAATATTTTAGATTAATAAAGACACATATCATTATATGTTAAGCAATGTTGTATTATATCAATTATATTATAATCAGCTCTGCTTTTCACTTATTAGGTTAATGGGGTCCTTATGACCAAAATAAATCACTATTTTGTGAGAATAGACAAAGAATGTAGATATGCAAAGCTTTAGTTTTATTTATGTACACATTATTTAATGATATATGATGAATAGATAACACAACATAATCCACACCAAGTAACCAGTATTCACAATCACTATTTATTTAAGTACTTCTTCTACTAAGAGTATATGGAGGCACAATATGTTATCAAATAGATACAGATACAAAATATGGAATACTATTCATAATATATTACATTTTTATTTTTTTGCTGTCACATCACTACCTTATATTATAACTAGCAATACAAGTTGGTACAGACTAACTGCTTGCCTGCAAGATTTCATTTCAAATGGGCCTTTACAGGGAGTTTCGAAACGTTACATTAATAGCTTAAGTTGCTTGGTTTCAAAATGTTATCCTCATTGATAAGAAACGGCAAGAAACTCCGAAGTAAATTAAAAAAAAAGGCTTGATAATATTTTTGTACATTAAATATGCACACATATTTGTACCTTTTAAAAAAAAAGCTTTGACCTATACATTTTTTCTTAATATATTTCAGAAAGATAAGAACGCTGCAATTGTTTACTGCCGCACCAGGGAAGCAACTGAGAATTTAGCTAACATGTTAACTAAAAGAGGACTCATGTCTTTAGCCTATCATGGAGGTTAGTATTGATTAATTTTAGTTCCTTAGTTCCTACACAACTGTTAATGCAAAACACGTAAATACAGTTAAAACACACATACCTAAGTATGATAGCTTCACTTACACTTAACTGCATATTTGACAAACAAAACAGAACAGAACCTAAATTAAAAATACACTCAAATACTAATGTTATTGTTAATTCATACTTTTCTATTTTACAATTACATGTAACACTTAAAAATGCTTTGGTTCTGTTATATTAGGGCCACAGCACACTAGCTACTTTTAGCATCGACGATCGGCAACTAGTCGCTTTTTAGAAGCTATATACGGCGACTGAACGTTCCACACCGCACACTTAAAAACGCCAAACGCGGAGATTGAGTCGCTTTTTAGAAGCATCGACTTGGCGTCGGAAAATTATAGATAGTCGCTAAAACGCGATTCCACATCGATGCAGTCGCAAAATCGCCGATCGCCGATGCTAAAAGTAGCTAGTGTGCTGTGGCCCTTATATATTATATGAAGTTTCATTATACAAAACATTTCAATTTACCCCTGCCAGGTAAATAAAATACTTTAATTTTGAATTTAAGTCAGACTATATATATGACAACCAACCATAGAAATCAGTATCTTTACTTAATCAAATAAAGTGTCTTCTCGTGTTCCCTCTGTTTAGCTGAGCGCGCTAAACTAATTATACAGAACAGGAGATCATATTGTTTTCAATTATAAATTGCGCAATATTCATGTGATGCCTAAATTTACTCAAATGTCACAAAAATAATTAAAAAAAATATTATATCTCATATCAAGTAACTAAAATTAATCCTTACTCTTAACAGATAGTAGCTTTAGTTTATTTCTTTTCTTATCTAACACACACATGATCCACTACTTACAATATTATAAACGCTAAAGTTTGTGAGTATGTATGTGTGTATGTATGTTTGTTGCTCTTTCACGCATAAACTACTGAACTGATTTGGATGAAACTTTACAGTAATATAGCTTATATATCACAGAATAACACAGGCTACTTTTTCCTGCAATAATCGAAATACACGGGCGAAAGTTAGGTGATTAAAAAAATACTTAAATCGTAGATGTCAAAATGTATCACTGTTTATCTCCTGTCAAAACATCACAGGTTGCTATGTATAGCTCACTTGCATAGCAACCATAATGATTGTTATACTGGATAATACGCGGGTAACACCGCGGGGCGCAGCTAGTGTTAGTATATATGCTAAATTCACTTGCAGGCTTGAAGTCAGCAGAGCGAATATCAGTGCAAGACAAGTGGTCTCGTGGTGAATGTCCGTGCGTGTGCGCGACTGTTTCTTTTGGCATGGGCGTGGACAAGGCCAGTGTGCGGGCTGTCGCGCACTGGGGCATTGCGCAGAACGTTGCGGCTTATTACCAGGTGACACCTTCTACTTATTTCTTATGACAACTATTGTAACAACACATATATGTCATGTAGCACTCACTCCTATGTTATATTATTTATGTAACTGTTCATACTTTTGATAAGTTTGTCTATAATTACAAAATAAATATTCAAATAACATCTAAATTGTGAATATTTAGGTAATTTTTTAATATATTTTGCTAAACTGTGTTATTAATTGATTCAGGAATCTGGCAGAGCGGGGCGCGATGGCAAGCCAGCATTTTGCCGTATATACTATTGTTGCAGCGAACGCAATGCGGTTGACTTCATACTCAAAAAAGAAATTGCCATCGCTAAAACGCCCGAACAGAAGAACCGAAACAAAGTTGCGTATAAGAGTTTCAGCATCATGGTACAATACTGTGAGGAGGTCAAGTAAGTATAAACATAATTATTATTTACATTTCATTTTTAATGATATGGCGTCAAATATTTTACATACGAACTAAATGATACCTTATATACATCTTTATTGAACTGCTTATCCTCTAACACTGCCATTCTCAAAGTGTGCTCCGCGGAACCCTGGGGTTCCGCGAAACCCTTTAGACGGCTCCGCAAGAATTACGGAAAAAATCATAATACGGTTCTTTCTCGATCGCTCTACGCGTTAAATAAACTCGTTTACGCAGTAACAATCGTTCATTATTTTGACTCCATCATCCTGACACAAAACCAGGGCCGTCTTTAACTATGCGCGGGGCCCTGGTCACGTAAGAATATGGAGGCCCTTATTGAAAGTAAAAAAAGTGAACTTTACTAACATTTTTTTTTAAATTTATTTTGGATAATTTAAAGTAATATCATAAATAAAAAGGGTTTTTTGGTTTATAGTATTACTCTAAACTACCCAAAACAAATGATCACATCATCACAACAATTAGCAAGTTGAAGTGGCAGTGGGCTGGCCATATTAGCCGCAGAACTGATGACCGTTGGGGCAGAAGAGTTCTGGAGTGGAGACCGCGTCTCGGTAAACGTAGTGTAGGACGCCCACAGGCGAGGTGGAGTGACGACCTGCGTAAAATGGCTGGCAGGAGCTGGATGCGCAATCGATCAAAGTAGTGTGCAATTTGAGAGGCCTATGTCCAGCAGTGGACTGCGATAGGCTGATGATGATGATCACAACAACATCAGAAATATCAAAAGAGTTTGTTTGGTTATATGCACTAATCATAGGAACTGTTAATTAGATTTGAAACATTATTTCGGTCTTAGATAGTCCGGTTATCGAGTAAGGCCACTTATCAACACGCTACGACCAAAAAAAGTAGAGTTCCATTGGAAAATATTAAAGTCGGGGGAATATTGTTCTTTAAAAAGGGTAGTCTCGCAAAAATAACGTATGAAAGAATTGTTCCTCACTAAAAATTCTTATAAATGCAACAGTGCAAGAAGTTAAAGACTTCGCCGACTGTCTGGTGCAGGTCATCCGCGAAGTGGGCTAAAATCACTTTCAATCAAAGAGCAGTGGACGCAAGTCGAAACTCACAAGCGAGACCCTAAATCCAACAAGGAAATAACGAGAAAAAAAACGCTATCCCATCTGAGTGTCAGGAACTTAACAGGTAGGTAAAGAGGCTGCTAAGACGAGACATTCGGACTCAAATTCTCGGGCAATTGAAGACGCGATTGTCCAAAATAATAGCTCAAAAGTTTTAGCCAAGCCAAAAACCTCCAGTTGCCATCTGACAGAGGTTCTCCTGAAATAGAAAAGTTTTATGAGGACTTCTACTCTTCACAAACCTTCGCTCCGTGATCTTCGCCGTTGATGATCTGCGCGGTAAACTGACAAGCCACCTCACAGACGAGTTTCCCGACATCGATAGCACTGGAACAACTGCATAAAAATACAGCTCCAGGTGAAGATAAACCGGCGCTCTTGCTGTCGTCTTTTGTTGGTGGGTGTGAGACCGGAGGCTCAATCACTCTGCATCATTTTGCCGGCTTTCAGAGGCCGGGAGAATAATGCAGAAACATCCGGCCATGTATGGGTTACAATTCTGCATTGCTTACCTTCACAATGCGGATGGTGACCATTTGATGGTGATGGGTGATGGTGGTCATTTACAGTGAAAATTACAAACAGTCTTTACTATACATAAGGTTATATGGGAGTTCAAGTTACTACTCCACGGACTGACTTGACTGCACGGTTGGCCTAGTGGCTTAAGCGGTCGCCACGCCGCTGCCTACTACGCCAAGTGTCGTGGGTTCAAATCCCACGTAGGACAACACTTTGTGTGATTCTCAATTTGTTGTTCTGAGTCTGGGTGTCCTTTGTGTCCGTTTCATGTATGTTTGTAAAGTCCCCCGCGACACAGGAATTTATAATCCTATTGCGGGAGTTGTATTTAAAAATAATAATAAAAAAAAAATACTCCAGTTGGGGCAGGCAGGATTGGCGAGCCATGATGTGGCATATGGCTCAAGTACATCTAAAATTTGAATATGAATGTATCCGACCTGTAACGCTCATATTCAAGTCGCCTCAGATGATTAGAAATAATCACCGAGGCTTACAATCGGTGATCGTTTCTAATTATGACGACGACGATGCGGTCAGTACCTAGATGGGTGACCTGTTGTGGTCACGAGAAGCAGTCAGTCCCGTATGTTTACATAAGACAATAGTCGTGAAGCTTAGTTGGAGATTGTCCGTGTGGTGACGGATTAAGAATACAGAGTGTCACCACTCCTATTCATCCCGCGGGTGGCGTAAAAGGTGACTAAGGGATAAACTACGCAAGACAACATTAATGCAAAGAGAAGGAAAACTTGAAACGAACCTTATACCAACCCGTCTGGCCAGCGTGGTATAGTAGGCCAATACCTCCTTTTCAAGGAGAGGCCTATGTCCAGCAGTGGACTGTTAAAGGCTGTTGATGATTAGTTGGAGATCTTGGGTGGCTTAAAAACATCCAACGGCATAATTACGTGGCCTCAACGTGTCTTGCCGGTCTCCAACCCACACTCGGCCAGCGTGAGGACCTGCTCCGTTAGAGGAGACCCGAGCCGTATGACACTTTTCGACCGAATGATCATCCAAATATTTTACATGATTTCAGTACTGTGCACTTATGTTTCATATAAAAAAAAACTAGTTACACTACACCAGAAGCTTGGTGGGTTTTCTTCAAGAAAGAAGATAAAAGCCTACTAAAGAACTACCGTCCAATATCCCTCCTCAGTCACGTACAAGTTATTCTTGAGGGTCATTACAAACCGTCCTGCCCAAAAGTTCGATGACTTCCAGCTCGTGGAGCAAGCAGGGTTTCAAACAGGCTTAAATACCGTAGACTACATACACACCCTTAGGCAAATAATTGAGAAGGCAGAGGACTATAATAAGCCTCTCTGCCTAGCTTATGTAGCTTTCGATACCATCAAGACCTGGGCTGTCCTGGAATCCATGGAAAAGTGCCTAGTCGACTGCCGAAATGTCCAGGTGATGAGATGTCTTTACAAAGCCAACGATTACCGTCCATATACAAAATAGAGCCAATCCAATTGCATCGAGGCCCAAGGGGTAAGACAAGGAGACGTCATACCTACATAACAATTTACCAAAGCATTGAAAGACGTCTTCAAGATGCTCGATTGGGATGGACGGGGAATCAATGTAGATGACCTCTTACACTTGCGATTCGCAGACGATATAGTCATTTTGCTCAACAGATGATTCTTCAAAACGAGTGGGACCGAGGAAGAATATTGGAAAAATGAAGGTATAGTAAACAGGTATGTATCTCCGAGTCCTGTTACTGTAAATGGCGCTACTGTCGAAGTAGTGCAAAAATATATACCATCTAACTCACCCTTCACAACTTCGATCGGAAGGCCAACAGAAGGATTCAAGAGAGTTGGGCGACGTATGGGAAGCTACTACTACTACTTTTCGTTTTCAATTTTCATTCACAAATAATATTGGAAGCTAATTAATTATTTTGATTATTTCATATTAAACTGCAATTTTTCTTATGAAAAGTTGTACTGTGCAAGAGATTTTTTTTTGACAAATTATGCGTGAGAAATAAATTTTCTGTTCGTCGGCGGCCCCCCTGACGATGGAGGCCCTGGGCCAGTGCCCCGTGTGCCCTTATGGTAAAGACGGAATAGCACCTAACATTATTAATAAAGAAGAATATAACATTGACTTAAAGGGCTTACACGTGTTGCAACAATATCTTCCGAATCAGCTATTCCCGATCAAGACGGTGAGGCAACGATGTCAAGCCTAACGGTTATAAAGGCGAAAAAAAGAAAAGATGAAATATATAACAGTTTGGGATTTGTTAATTCCAACGGCAATCTCTCTGCATGTTACGAGCTTCCTAATAGTTCCATGGCACCAGTCAAGATGCGCCGGCATTTAATACCTGTGCATCCTGACTTCAAAGACAAGAATGAACATTTTTTTATACGTAATAAAGAACAGTTATCAAAAAGTCAAAAAGCTATGAAACATACAACCCAAACCAAATTATATTTGTTATGTGGGTAATAAGTAACATTATACTTGTATTATTCAGCAGTGTTTTAATTATTAATAAAGAATGCACATTAAGAAATTTATTATTTTAGGGCTCCGTATTTTACTTTTGAACTTTTTTGGTGACGGACGTCACCAAAAAAGTTAGAGAACCGCTGCTCTGACATTTAAAAAATACTTACTTCTATTATAACTAATTTCTAAAATAGATTACGATATTGTTTTGAAGCAGAACACTAAATACCGGGAATCGATGCATCACCGTAAATGTAAAGAATCTTGTTTAAGATTTTTATATGACCTTTCGATTCCTCAAGACCTTAGTAAATGAATGTTGTTTTAATGTGTGCCTACGTGAAACAGCAATATTATTGTCGACTGCCTGGTCTAGTGGTTAGTGTATGCGGCTGCTGATCGAAGTCTCGGGTTCGATTCCCGGGTTAGACCAAATATTTGTGTGATCCACAAATATTTGTTTCAGAGTCTGGGTGTTTGCCATGTATAATATGTAGGTATTTACAAAAAAAAGTATGTTTATGTATTTATATCAGTTGTTTAGTAACCACAATACAAGCTCTGCTTACTTTGGGACTAGAAGACGTTGTGTGTAAGTATCTGTATTAAAAAAACCAATTCGTAGGCTGATATGATCGCTAACGTAACTTTTGGACTTAATAAAAGTAATAAGTTAAAATGAATGTTAAGATGCCGTCACAAGACCTTCGCGGAGTACTTCGGCGAGGAGACGCCGCGCTGCATCGACCGCTGTGACGTGTGCGCAGACGAGCGCAACGTGCGGAGAGCGCTGGACCAGCACCAGCGGCGCGCCTCCTCCGCACAGCTGCGCTCGGGCGGGCTGGTCGTCACCCAGGACGTCTCCGACTTGTATGGGGAGGGCAGAATTGGACAGAAAAGGTTAATATATTCACAGACACCCCACACAAACAGAATAGCTTATACCTCTGATCTGTCCGAATAGTACTTCAAATTGATCTAGAGATAGTTCACTGCTAAACGAATGGCGAGGAACGCCTATCCCAGTATTATAGTACTTCTTCTTCTTTAGGTACCATCTCCATCACGGAGGTCGGCGACCATATGCCTGTATCTGCCCCTTGCTTCGGTCATTCGAATTAATATTTATGTGCTGTCCACCTTCAATTATAGTACTTGGTACACGAATATTTTTAAGAGTATTATGTTATCCGTTTTCTTGTTTCCAAGTCAAACCGGCAAACTAAATTTTCCACAAATTAGCAAAAACAAGCTGATTAATATCAAGCTTGCAATTCTTGCAGCTGAAAATTTAATATTTACAGTATTTAGCTTATAACTCCAGTGTACTATGATTTTAGTTTTAATCGCGGGCATATTGTGTTATTCGATATTCTGCAACATCTATTTATTAATGTATCAGACTTCTTCTAAATTCTAAAATACATTTACTAAATATCTTGTCCTAATTAAGAATTTTCATTTTACACACAGAGAATCCGAAAATTACTACGGTGTAGCGGGGGATAGCGATGAATCAGACGGTGAAAGTAATCGCCGTCGCATTGCAAACGAAACCAAGTCCCTAATAATGAAGGAATTCGCTAATAGGAAAAAGAATTTAGAAGAAAAGAAGGCATTTGCCAATGAAGCAGAATCAGCCAAATATTCAAAATGTAAAGCTGCTGAAAGTACAAGTACAAAGGTATGTGTTGCCTCAGTCATTATTGAATGTCTTATTGAATTGTACAAAGAATGGAGGGAATCTTATATGAATTAAATTACAGGTAAATGGATTAACAGTAGCCAGTCGTGAGGGTTACCTAACCTTACTTACTGATGCCTTGAGTAACAATTATCACAGCACAAAAGACGCTGACAACTTTGAGAAAACTTTTTCTAAGCACGCATTAGAACAATGTGCCGCAGAACTGGAATATGAGGCGTTTTCAAGTAGCACTGTCATCAGTTTGTACAGAAGAGCCATGGCTAAAATGGTAAATAGTTGACATTATTTTAAAAAAATGCCTGCTTATAAGCAATTTGTCTCGTTTATCTAAAGTCTAACGGTTAGCGCATGCAGGTTCCCGAGTCAGGACCAAAGTATTGTGGAGTTTTTCTTGCAATAAATTCTAGTATTTATGTGCCAGAAAAATCTTTTCTGTAGTTTTCTTATACATTCGTTTTTTAAATCTATCTGGGAGTTGACTACTTTTAAAAAAGGTTTAAACACTGCATGTGTCAAATTAGAGTGTATTGATAATGAGTAATATTGAATTTTATCTATAACCTGTCAAAGTAACATTACGACACTCTCTGGTCGGTGTTTCTAATCGGTTTATACTTAGTAATAAAAAAATATTATTATTATTTTCCATTTATATTGTTTTAGACACACTGTCTGGATCTATTAAATTATTTTTAACCTTTGAACCAGTATGTTCAACTCGCAAACTGTTCTACCAATCACTAATTCACTGAGGAAATTTACAAAAGTTCCTATACTTACTTTCAGATCTCAGCAGTAAAAGCATGTAAGAATCATATCTACCCCCAACTGAAAACGTTTGAGGTTAAAAAACCAAACACGCTTAATCAGTTCGTCAAAGACTTTGAACAACAGCAAAAAGATAAATCCGTAAATAGGTTTGTTACAGCAGCTCAATTATTAGGTAAGTTAGATAATATACTTAGGTATATAAACATTTTGTAAAACTTTAAATATTATTATTAAAACAAAATGACGTTGCAGAGAATGAAATGGAATCTAAAACTGTAAACGACGATACGTTATCCAAATCTGACAAAGTTACAAAAAGGAAAGCAAATTCTTTTAAAAGGGATCCGCTGACTCAAACAAAACTAGGAACATTTTTTAAAAAGGCGTCAGAAGCATCTCCTGCTTACTCATCGGAAGAAAGTGATAATGATAAAAACATGGTTATTGACGAAAATATAAAAGATATCAAAAATGAATCTGGCATCAGCCACTCCAATGACACTACACTCAAAATAAAGGAAATAAATGACGAGGAAGAGGTTAATAAAACAGACTTAGATAGAGATACACCTACCGATTTTAAAACATTAGTAATAAATATAACATTAAAAGGCGTACCCCCTAAAGAACTAGAGGCTGATAAAGTTATTAAAAAAGAAAACGACGTTAAACATAAATCCGATGAAACAAGCAAGGTTAAAAATATAAAAGAAACTGGTTCAAAGTCACGTAGGAAAGATAAAAAACCACCTTCAAAAAGAAAAATAAAAGCTCTTTTTGGAGAATCATCTGAAAGCGACGGTGAATGTTCAAAGTCAAAAAAACATAAAACATCTAAAATTCACAAAGATAGAGATAAAGATAAAGCAGATAAAGGAAATAAAATTAGCAAATCTCATGACAAAGAATCGACTAAACCTATAAAACGAGATCCAGGTCCACATTCAACCTCTTCGTTAGGAAACATGAGTGGTAGCGATTCTGAGAGAGAATTAGTTATCGACGACGGTGGTGATAACAATTTAAGTAAAAGTGCTGATGAGACATTTATACTTAGTGATATTAAAAGTAATGACGAGAGTCAGGATGGCAACATATCAAAAAAATCTATATCGGAACAACATCCAGAAACATTTTTAGACGCATCTTTGGAAAGTCAATCGAGTTCTTTAGAACCAAGTCAATTTCCTGTAGAAAACGAAAAGCTGAGCAAGGCTCGTAAACTGAGTTTGGAGGCAGATGAAATAATGCTAAAGTTGAAAAGTTTCTCTGCGCCACTTAAAACAGAATCTTTTGACATAGTGGATGTAGAAATCACTCCACCAGCTTTTATTCCCGAATCCCCTTCACCAACTAGGATAAGAAACAAAGTACAGCAGCACGTCGATGACATAACTAAACATAAAAATTTGACCTTGAGTAAGCAGAGTAATGAAGAGGGCAGTTCGCGTGAAGCACTGGTAGAAGACATTAGCTCAATTAAGAAGTCAAGTAAAGTAAAAGAACATAAGAAATCGAAACATAATAAAAGCAATCAAAGTAGTTCGAAGAAAGATATTAAACATAGAAGTAAAGGGGATGTAAAAAAGACGGAGGAAGTTGTGAAAAAAAAATCTGAAAAGGTAGATCTTGCCGGCATGGTTGTCAAACTGCTCATGCCTTATTATAAGAAGAAAAAGATTAGTAGTAGGGATCTGTTTAAAACAACTGCTAGGCATATAGTTCACCAATTATTGGCGATACAAGTTACTGGTAAGTTACGAACGTTAATCAGAAATCAAATAATTAGTAGGTATTTTGTAATTTATTAATTTTTAATTTATTTTCTTTTCCAGAAGAAGCAGCGATAGATCTTTTATTAAAAAAGACTTTTGGTAAAGAGTTTAAAATAGAAAATGAGGGTGATTTAGAGACTAAGATAAATTTAAGGAATGTTGTATAATTTATTAAGTTTCAATGTCTTATTAATCTTGTTATTCTTATACACATGCATAATTAACAAAATAATATGCAAAGTTATTTATTTGAGGTTAATATTAAAGTCTAATTAGATAGTCAATATGTATGGTATTAACGGTCTTTAAAAAAAATAGTTTGAGCAGCAAAAGCCACAGTTAACAATAATCAAGAAGTTATTGAATCAATAAGCTTAATTAAAATGCGTTTAATTTTTTATGTTTCTCGTTTCGTTTATTGCCAAATTTGAACGAGTTCCTATCCTTATCAATATCGATAAATAAATAAATATTTCGGACATCTTACACACAACGTCATCTAGTCCCAAATTAAGCAGATTTTGTGTTATGGGTTCTAAACAACTGATATAAATACATAAACATACATTTTTTTTGTAAATACATATTATACATATTTATACATTATATACAATCGTTGTCTACAATTATACAATTCATATCAAAAATCTTTTAAGATCGTTGCCAATCCATCTGTTGATCTGTTCTCCACATGCGAAATGCGAAGCATCATTTCGATGACGGAGTACAAATAATGTGCTATCCATTATATTCAGGTGGTTCTTCTCGTAGACCTCAGCAAGAGATCTCGGGGTAACTTCACCAGGTCTACGGCCTGTCTAAGTGGTCTTCTGCGCCGCCTGCAGCTACAGACGGGTCACTGAGTTGGGCCCTCTGGGCCTATTGGTGTTGCCGGAGTGTCAGTCCGGTGTGGGGGCGTCTCTAACGAGGTCAAAACCATTGCGAGTGAGCTCCGCAAGGTGACCAACATGCTAGCTACGCCCGGGTCTAGTTTTGTGTCTAGCATAGGTGCTTAGCGAGGTCGAGCTCCTAGAGGTGGGGACCCCGAGGAGCGCCCGTCAGCTAGCGCTAGGTCAGGTATTGGGGGTGGTCCAGCAGGAGTTGCTACGTAGATGAGGTCTCGTGGTAGGCCATGCCTGTCTGGTGGGCGCCGATGGTAGGGTGCGAGCTCGCGCAGGTGGCGAGCTTGAGAGCCATCGGCACGCACGAACAAATTGGAGCTCAGGCGTCTCACGAAGTCGTCCAGGCTCTCCACACGCAGATCCCAAGAGATCGTCCTATTCCCATTATATTCATGTATGTGAAGTTCTAGAAATAAAATACATATGCATAGTGCATTTTTGTTCATAGTCGTGTACAGTCACGAGCGTCAGGAATCATATATCTGCCTCAGGAACGAGTAGTACCAGAGCAACATTTTATTGACAGGTCGAAAAAGCGGCCAAGTGCGAGTCGGAGTCGCCCATGAAGGGTTCCGTAACAGCAAGTAAAATCATTAAAATTCTTGTAGTTCGTTGTAACTTTGATCGAAGTTTTAATAATAGTGGATTGAATGAAAGGTAAATTGCGGTTTACGTTTTAAGACGTATTAAAAAAACTACTTACTAGATCTCGTTCAAACCAATTTCGGTGGAAGTTTGCATGTTAGCATTCTCTTATTTTAGAAGTTACAGGGACACACACACACACATTTTACCACTTTGGAAGTGTCTCTCCTGCAAACTGCAGTTTAGAAAAAAAAAATATTAGAAACCTCAATATCATTCTTGAAGACCTATCCATAGACGTATGGGACACGTATGGGTTTGATGAAAAAAAAAATTTGTTTTGGTTCCAAAATTTATTGTTTATTTTTTCTATTTTTGTGGGAAAATCTTAATGCGGACAGAATATATCTACTTACCAAGTTTCAACAGTATAGTCCTTATAGTTTTGGAAAAAAGTGGCTATGACATACGGACGGACAGACAGACAGACATGACGAATTTATGAGGGTTCCGTTTTTTGCCATTTGGCTACGGAACCCTAAAATAGTAAATTAATGATTTTGAACTACATATACATCAAGCTACGGCCAAAGAGACGCAGCCGAGGTTACGCGGATTGGTAAGGATTTTTAAAGTGTCAATATCGGCACAGGTAACAAGTACATTAAGATACGATTCTTGAGAAGGTTGCAAAAGTTCCTAACACCATGCTCCATAACCTAGAATGGTATTAAATTCTGAATTATGGCCAGTTGCATCTTTTACATGCTCTAGACGCCATGATATTTTTGGAGAAATATATTGTGTTAGGATTTATCGGTTAAGCGGTTTAGGCGTGAAAACGTAACAGACCGACAGGCAGAGTTACTTTCACATTTATATTATTAGTAGGGATATGCATTAATAGTGAAGTTATTTTCATGTTTAAATCCTCATATTGAGCTTTTATTTAATTTTTTACGTAGATAGAGACTATACCGTCACCTGTCTGTTTGATACCAAGCATGGTATCGTTGGACTGGGTGTGTGACACTAGGGATTTTAAATATAACCACACTGTGCACTGTTCTGTGGGTTCGTAGGACTCCACGGTTTAATTGGCAGACGCCTTGAACTCAAAACCAGTCTGATCTGTCACACAAATATTTAGCCGACTTATATACTAACAAGTGTAATGAAACGATAGCGCGATCTAAGTTTCGGTACAGCTCCATCTAGGGAACGAAAATTAAACTAAAAATATCTAACCAGACTTTGATAACACTATGTTGTTGGTTTCGAACACTGTCTAAGAACACTTGGGTTACCAAGACCAATGAAATGATATCAACAACCATTTATGTCCCACAGCTGGGCTCGGGTCTCTTCTCAGGAGAGTATTAAAGGCATACGTCCCCTCGGTGACAGAATGTGGGTTAGGGACTGGCAAGACACGTTGGGGCTACGTTATCATGCCGTTGCAGGTTTTTAAGACGCCCGAAGGTCTCCAACTAAGCTTGACGACTTCTTATGATTTTTTTTTGTGTGGATAATCATCATGGACCCACCGGGGGTTACGGCGGGGTGGTGTGTCGGACTTGAACCGACTAAAAACCACACAGTGTGCCCTCTCCGCGCTTCTCTGTGTAGGAGGAGAAAAAGTCCAGGGTGGGATCTCCTTCAGATGTTCGCGCCTCCGCCGCCCGGGACTTCTTATGATCCTAGGAAAACCTGGCCATGAGTGATTAATTAACATCTAATGATATGTTAATAAATAAATCCGTGCAGCAATTTGAAAGATGTGTCAGTAAAAATATTACAATAAAAAGTAGTGTATGTGCTATTCCAGAGTATTATCTATTTATCCGAGGCATTTTAACAAACATATAATCATATAAACTTTCGCCTACTTTTCAGTAATGTGTTCACGTAGGGCCCCCTCACTCCCTACCACATACCGAGTTTAAAAAAACAAGTTTAACGTTGTCATCTCTTAAATATTTTATCACATATACCTACACACTAAATTCTCTGATATATGTGTTATGGCTTCTAAGAATTTTTCATTTTTTTTTACTCCTGTTGTCTATTTCTGTACGCACTAGAAGACAGTGCTCTTGTTTCTACTGAAGAAAATAAGTTTCTGTTGCCATTGAATAAGAATGATGAAACCTACCTCGGAATTGTTCTTGTAAATCAAATTAAAAGACATGTAAATGTGATTTTGTTTTGTAATTAAATAATAATATAACTAAATTGCAGTGAAGACATCTAAACACACTAGAAAAGTAAGATTATTTGTCTTTTAGTCATGACATATGGACAGTCATATTGTTGTGAATGCAAACCTAATAAAAAAAAGCGGCCAAGTACGAGTCGGACTCGCCCATGAAGGGTTCCGTAGCAGCAAGTAACATCATATAGTTTGTTGTCACTTTCATCGATGTTTTAATAATAGTGTTTTGATTGAAAGAAATGTAAATTGCGGTATATGACTTATAACGTATTAAAAAAAACTACTTACTAGATCTCGTTCAAACCAATTTTCGTTGGAAGTTTGCATAGTAATGTACATCATATATTTTTTGTAGTTTTATCATTCTCTTATTTTAGAAGTTACAGGGGGGGACCAACATTTTACCACTTTAGAAGTGTCTCTCGCGCAAACTATTCAGTTTACAAAAAAATTATATGAGAAACCTCAATATCATTTTTGAAGACCTATCCATATATCCCCACACGTATGGTTTTGATGAAAAAAAAATTTTTGAGTTTCAGTTCTAAGTATGGGGACCCCCAAAATTTATTGCTTTTTTTCTATTTTTGTGTAAAAATATTAATCCGGTTCAAAGAATACATCTACTGACCAAGTTTCAACAGTATAGCTCTTATAGTTTCGGAAAAAAGTGGCTGTGACATACGGACGGACAGACAGACAGACATGACGAATCTATAAGGGATCTGTTTTTTGCCATTTGGCAACGGAACCCTAAAAAGGTGATAAATATGACGGCTTATCGATTATTCGAGCTGGCAACACTTAAGTGCCTGAAGTTATGACACTGACGCAACACCAAGCATTGGCACGTGCGACCAGTGACCGTTGGGATGAAAATCATTGCCACTTTAAAATGATAATTACGCAATTGAATGATTGAATTATAGTCGATTACTTTCATATTATAAGTCATAGACAAGGATCGTAGGTGACAATCCTATCCCTAGGTGATTATTGTTCGTTCCTTTGTTTCTTTAAAATGGCACGTGGTCATGGGACGAGCATTACTGTCGTGGATCATCTTGTGCTATCACCACGTGGTCGGTGGAGTGTCTTATTTAAAATCATTAATCATGGGCTGCTATTCAATCCTAACTGTATTTCGTGGTCGCGAGCTACCATTAATTTTAAGAGAAGTATTGCCATTATTCTCCTCGCCCGCCAAATCACGTCTACCCTCACTTTAAAATATGAGGCCTACAAACGTTCCAAGTGGATTTACAAATAAATTATCAATATGTTTTGCTAGATAGTAATTAAACCTGTTTGGATTTCATTTAAGTATTTATTAAAAAAAAACATCGATTTTTTTATAAAATACTTCGCTTTGCGATCAGACTATCAATGTCACGTAACTTATGAGTAATGATTCTTAGTTTTAAGAGCTTGCTTTATACTAAAACCATGTAATTCCATTTTCTATTTGAAACATCCAAAAATTGCTATCTCTTAATATACTGCAATCAATGAAGTGGCCTATAGAGGCAACTTTTATGAGATATCCATACACCCGGAATGCGTGTAGGGTCTACTTTGATTACTTATGAATAGCAAGTTTAAATCTAATACGACGGCGTTACTATCAAGACTACCGTCCTGCCTCTCCGTGCTAGGCTTTTTGTCATTTTTTTTCGCTTTATTAACTTTTTCGACATTAGACCTTGAAGCAATCATCGATTCGGGCAATCTGGGATTTTCCACTCCTGAGTTTATCGACTGCGGTCTTTGTGTATCGCTATAAATGCTAGGCTGCTCGTCCCTTAAGTTGCTTCTACTAGTACTACGTTCTTGTGTGGTGACTCCACCAGTGCTGAGTTGCGGTTCTCGTATAGTAACTTCACCAATACGAAGCTGCGTTTCTCGCGGAGTGAGTCCATTAAGGACAACATACAGTTCATCGTCATCACTATAAGGGTGGTCGGTAGGCGCTTGCAAAGGAATGTATTGACTAGTATTAAGCGGTGCTTTGCTTTTGCCTTTACTAGCATTGGGCTTCGATTTCCCTTTAATATAGCTAGTAGGGGGTTTTCCACTATCTTCCCGTGGAGTCTCTCTACTAGGTCCGGGTGGCGGTTCTGACGGAGTCTCTCTACTAGTGCTGGGTTGCGGTCCAAACGGAGTCTCTCCATTCGTGCTAGTCTGCAGTTCACACGGAGTCGTTCCACCGGTGCTGCGCTCCAGTTCGGAGGTGCCATAGTGAAGTTCCCATATATTTAGAGTAGCGCTAAGGTCGGGGTCGGGGTCTTGCGGCGGGACGGGCCCCGCGGATCAAATGCGCAGGGCGCGCTTGCGGGGAGAGTGCGCGGGGGTGTTGGGGTGGGCGCGGGGGCGGCGGCGGGGCGCGCGGGGGGTGTCAGGCTCGGGCGGCGCGGACGTCGTCACCAAGTTCCGCGTGTTGCCGAATGACGGCGCCTGACCTATGTTCTGCTGGAAATGGTGAATGCGCACCACTATTTCTTCGTCGGTGTCGATCAGCTCTTCGATCTGTAAATTTTATTTATTAAAATGTTTTGCCGGTGTTACTGAAATATTATGATATCGAGAAGAATGCGGCGATTGAAAGATTGGATAAGGATTTATGTGAAGTCTTAAAAATATTTATGTATACGCCGTTATTCTTACTTATTAATGGAGAGTAAAGTATGACATTGCCGTTTTATTGTAATAAATGCTTTGAATTGAGATAAAACCTTCATGATGTGAGATTTTCAAGTGAAACATGATATCTATGATAATAAGATTTAAAAAATGGGCTTTAATCGATATTCAATTGATGTTAAAGCCTACTAAAGTGATCTGCCTGATGCAAAGCAGTAGTAGTAAAATCTGGGGGTAGAGTTTACCATCCTCATTTTGAGTGCTTCTTACGGCCTGGACACAGCTTTTGGCGTTGCGTCGCGCTTAGCGTCGGGAGATGCGACGGGTGACGGGTGTGATTTGCGGTGGTATGCCACAGCTAGACTATGGCGAACGCGGCGGCGTCAGCGGTGCACGTATTTAGAGAACGGTTTCTCATGCAACAAAACATGTATGATCCGAAGCATTGAAATGCCCCTATTGCGTGTTTATCCCAGGGAGTCAATTAGACGACACGTTGATTGTAATGTTTTATTAATGACTCTGTTATCTCTGTAAGACTCCGACTAATTTGACTTAAACTAAAGCTTATATACAATGTAATATGTGTACAGTTTTAGGTGGGGGCTACTATGAAATATTATTTACTTAATTGCTTAATTGACAATATGTTGTTTATACTTCCTTATTTAATATTTTATAATATTACTATTGTTTGAGGGCACGTACGTTACTTTAGTAAAACAATTATTTAATCACGTAACCGTGTAAAGATCTAAACTATTATTTTGCTGTGGCTTCGCCCATAGATATTCCCCCTCTAAAGAGAAGAAACATCCTTATATTACTATACTATTATATATATTACTATTATATACTATTGTTGTATAGTTCTGGTTTATATATTATAATTGGAATCTAACCGTCTGGTGGGAGACTCTACCAGAACGTGTCCTTTTTTCTGTTTGCTTATCTGCTTGTGAAGATTCTGTTATCTTGTCTCCGATTGTTCGTTCGCTTATCTTGCTATTGTTTAAAATAAATGCTGGTTTGAGTCTATCGATAGCTACACTTTTTTGTTTTCCGTTTATCAAGATCGTGCAGATCTTATCATTGCGACTGATGACAAGATAAGGTCCCTCGTACGGTGGTGTGAGGCTGGGCCGTAGTCGGTCACAACGTAAGAAAACGCGCCTACATTCCGCTAACTGTGGGTGTACGAATATCTTGTCGTTCTTGCTTTGTCTTTGTGGACGCGAAATCATGTGTTCCAAGTTATCCTTAATTTCTCTGATAAAATCTGTGTACGTTGAGTTATTTTGTGTCTCGAAAAATGCTCCAGGCAGTCTAATTGTTGAACCGTATACTAGTTCAGCTGCCGAGAATCCTGTGTCTTGCCGTAAACTCGTACGTATGCCAAATAAAACGGTAGCTAACTCTTTTGTCCAATTAATTGTGTTTCCTCTTGCTATCAATGCAGTTTTTAATGTTCTGTGCAATCGTTCTACTTTAGAATTTGACTGTGGATGATATGGGGTGGTTCGAATTTTTTGAACTCCCATTAAGTTTGCTAAATTTTTGAATATTTCAGATTCAAATTGGCGTCCCTGGTCTGTGGTAATGTATTCAGGGCATCCGAATCGGGTTATCCAACCTTCGTATACCGTTCTGGCTACGGTTTCTGCAGTTATATCAGCTATGGGGAATGCCTCTGGCCATGAAGTACAACGATCTATCATTGTGAGTATGTATCGTTTGTTTTGAGAAGTGGGTAGAGGTCCTACTAAATCAATATGCAGATGGGAAAATCTTCCCGTTGGCATGAATTCTCCGAATTGTGACTTTGTATGACGATGTATTTTTGCTCGTTGACATTGTAAACATGTCTCCGACATCTCATTTACGTCTTTATTCATATTTTCCCATATATAGTTAGCTGAAATAAGTTTCCTCGTAGTATTCTTACCAGGATGGCTAATGTTATGAAAGCTTTCGAAAATAGTTTTCCTGAATTTGAGTGGTATAAAAGGGCGTTGTTTTCCTGTTGATATATCGCAATAAATCTTAATATTTTCATTTGGAAAGTGTATTAATTCTATTTTTAATGATTTATTGGCTTTTAGTCGTTTTAACTCGCTATCATTCTTTTGATATTTTTCTACCTCGTGCCAATCGATTGCAGAGGGTAAGGTTATCGTCTCGATAACTCGAGATAAGGCATCGGCTACCACATTCTTGTGGCCACTGATGTGCTGGATATCCGTACTGAATTGTGATATATAATCCAGATATCTGATTCGTCTAGGGGTATCATCCAATGATGGCTTCTTGTCGAAAGCATGCATTAGTGGTTTGTGATCCGTGTAGACTGTAAATTCTCGTCCTTCTATGAGTCTTCTGAAGTGTTTTATAGCCATATAGATTCCTAGCAGCTCTCTATCATAGGTAGAGTATTTTGTTTGGGCTTCACTAAATGATTTGGAGAAAAAAGCTATTGGTTCCCATTTTGTTTTTCTTCGCTGCTGTAGTACAGCGCCTGCGCATTTGAGACTAGCATCTGTCATTAACGCTATTTGTGCGTTGCTGTCCGGATATGCCAATGTCGTTAATTGTCGAATGTCCTGCTTGCAGCGTTCAAACGCGTGGTTTGATTCAGTATTCCACTGGATAACCGTCTTATCATTTTTCTTACTATTAATTAAATATTTATTTAACGGTGCCTGATGCTTTGCTGCGTGTGGAATACTGCTTCTGTAGAAATTAATCATACCCAAAAAACGTCGTAACTCATTTACCGTTTGTGGTTTAGGGTAATTGTTTATAGCTTGAATCTTTTCCATAGTAGGAGTCAACCCTTGGCTCGTTATATGATAACCGAGGAAATCAATCTCCGACTTGGCGAATTCACATTTGCTTGTATTTATTGTTATGCCGTTTTTATGTAGGCGCTTAAACACCTCCTCTAAGTGTTCATAATGTTCCTTAAGGTTATTTTTCTTGTCAGCGATAAATATGTCGTCCACATATACAAATACGTAGTCCAAGTCTCTGAATATAGAGTCCATAAATTTTTGGAAGGACTGTGCTGCATTTCGCAACCCGAATGGCATTCTGATGAATTCAAAAAGTCCAAAAGGGGTTATTATCGCTGTTTTCTCTGGTTCAGCAACGGGCAGTATGTGAAAAGCTTTCTTTATGTCTATCTTGCTGAATATTCCTTTTCCGCTTGCTACATACGTGAAATCGAGTAGCCTTGGCAGCGGGTACCTGTCTGGTACTGTTATTTTATTTAGTGCGCGGTAATCTCCGCATGCTCTCCATTCGCCATTCTTCTTCTTGACTAAATGGAGTGGCGATGCCCATTGACTGCTTGAAGGACGGCATATTCCCATGTCCATCATATCTTGGAATTCTTGTTTTGCAATCCTGTATTTGTCAGGAGGTAATGGACGTGCTCGCGTGAATACTGGGAAACCCTTTGTTATTATTTGATGCTGTACTCGGTGCTTAGTCTGTAGATTCATTGATCTAGGCTTTGTAATATCTTCATATTTCTCTAATAATCCCTTTATTGGTTCCTGTAGAGAAGCGTTTATAGATCGCACGGATGCAATTTTTGTTCTTACTATTTTGGCAGGCGTTTTCAGACCTGTTTTTTTATCGATCAGTTTTTTTCCGTGTATATCCACTAATAACTGATAATGATTCAAAAAATCAGCTCCCAGGATTGGCATCTTGACATCGGCAATGGTAAATGTCCATTTAAAGCTTCGGCGTAGTCCTAGGTTAAGCGTTAAAGTGCGTTCCCCGTATGTATTTATAGGGGTTCCGTTTGCGGCGAATAATTGGTATTCGCATGCTTGGCTTTCCTTATTTGTGCTATTTATAACCGAAATGTTAGCACCCGTGTCGACTAAAAATCTATAACCACTGTTTGAGTCAGTTATAGTTAGACGGTTTGCTGGGTGGATAGCACAGAGGCCCGTCGTATTCTGTGCTAATTTTAGTTTTCCGATAGCCTGTTATTTTTAATTGTATTCCATGAACAAGGCTTATTGCATCTATATGAATCCTGCTTGAACCGATTATGGAAATAACATAACCCATTATGTGAGTTTCTGTGGCGCGACCTTGACCGTGAATGTGGCGTATGTCGTGTTTGGTATTTGCTGCGTTGCATAGGTCGATTCTCGCGTATGCTGCGTAATGCATTTATTTCGATTCGCATGGCTTCAAGTTGTGACGTTATGTTTGTTACTAGGTTAATGTCAACCGCTGTTTCTTGAATTTTTCTTTTGTTGTAGGTCAAGTTCTCGTATATTTTATCGGCTAACTCGCTCAAGTTGTCTAACGACATATTGTTTGTCACCGATAATATCGCTGTTAGCGAAGCGGGGAGTTGCCTTAGCCACAGCAGGCGAATAGTGTCGTCGTTTATTTTTCCACATCCAGCTTCTTTCATTTTTCTCAGGAGCTGGGAAGGCTTCTGGTCTCCAAGGTCCATTTCTACTAGTAGTCTGTGGAAACGTCGGTGTTCGCTCTCTTCGTAGCAGTTTATTAGACGTTCCTTGATGGTGGAGTACTTGTTTTCGCTGGGTGGGTTAGTTAATATGTCACTGACTTGATGGACGACCTCTTTTGGTAGTTTGGATATTACCATGTTATATTTGTAATCTTCGCCCTGTTTTTGTGGTGCTATTATTGCTTCAAACTGGGCGAACCATAAACGTGGGGAGTCTGTCCAAAATTGAGGTAGTTTGTCTGTGACCGTGATAGCAGCAACTGATTCGCACCCCGTGTCGCCTCTTGAAGGAGTTGTTGTTGGAGCCATTTTTGGGATGTGATAATTTCGTAATGCTATTGTTTTCTAGATTCACTGCTGAACACCATATAGGGTTCCGGTCGTCCCGGTATTATATCAGCACTAGAAACCAATAGATCACGTCGGGGTCACCAATTATTGCGTGTTTATCCCAGGGAGTCAATTAGACGACACGTTGATTGTAATGTTTTATTAATGACTCTGTTATCTCTGTAAGACTCCGACTAATTTGACTTAAACTAAAGCTTATATACAATGTAATATGTGTACAGTTTTAGGTGGGGGCTACTATGAAATATTATTTACTTAATTGCTTAATTGACAATATGTTGTTTATACTTCCTTATTTAATATTTTATAATATTACTATTGTTTGAGGGCACGTACGTTACTTTAGTAAAACAATTATTTAATCACGTAACCGTGTAAAGATCTAAACTATTATTTTGCTGTGGCTTCGCCCATACCCCTATCAAAAGTGGTACGATATTGCCTTGAAACGAGACCGTACTACCAGGAAATATGTAGTTGTTTTATTTAGACCCACATTTTGTTTTACAACAACATGCCTATATTTATGATGACATCCATATTGCTGGTCTACTCAATATTTCACTCATGAAATGTTCCATTATCCAATATATATTGGCTCAACGCGCGATAAAAACAAAATGATTTGTTTCGGTCGCGCGAAGCCTCAATGCGTCCACCGCTCTTGAGCCGTGGCCGCCTCGATATGGGCTAGTACATTTGTTTCACTCGCACGTCGCACAGCTCGTCGCTGTCGCGGTTCGCTGGCCACCTGGCGCGCCGCAAGTCGCATCGCCGGTAGCTGTGGCATACTTCATAGGTTTGCTACCATTTGTTATCGCCGCTCAACGCTTACCTCACCGCACGAAGCGTCGCACTTGTAAGAAGAAATCCAAATACAGAAGCCACATGTGATAACTACAAGGAGAAATACCCTACTAGCCAAAGGATATACAACTAACAAACGATGTAAAGAGAGAATATTAATAAATAAAAATAATTGTTTTGGACATCTAACACACAACATCATCTAGTCCTAAACTAAGCAGAGCTTGTGCTATGGGTACTAGACAACTGATATAAATACATAAACATACTTTTTTTGTAAATACATACATATCATACGTAGAAAACACCCAAACTCCGAAACAAATATTTGCAAATCATACAAACATTTGGACCGACCCAAGAATCGAACCCGAGACCTCTTGATTAGCAGCCGCATACGCTAACCACTAGACCAACAATCCATTCAATTAAAGCAATCGCCTAAGTAGAAAGAAAATGAACACGTATCAAACCACGCTAATTAATATTGTCAAAAATATAATTACACATGATAATAAAAGCATTGAAACATAAAACATACCCTAAGATGATCAAAGATAAAAGAAAACTTGGGAAACCTGTCACACCACTACACATCACATCCGAGTGACAAGGCTTCACTTAACAAATGTACAGAACAATTAAATCGTTAGAAGTTTACACTATCGAAAATCTCCAAACTCCCTGTCTACACTATCACCCACAATCGATACAAATTATTCTCTCTAGAAAGCAACCACATCCTTAAATAAACCTAATGCTCAAAAAACACCTATCCGAGATCTTGCCCACCCACCAATGTTAACTGGAGGGGAGGCAAGAGCTAATAAGGAGAAAGCTAATGCCTTTGCTGATCATTTACGGACGGTCTTTGAGACGTTTCCCTATCTGACCAGGGAGATGCAATAAATAATAAACAATCTTTAAATTCGCACCGGCAAATGTGCCAACTATTAAAAAGTGGAAGTCTACGGGAGGTTCAAAGAGAAATTAGAAGCTTTAAGAAATATAAAATACAAGTATGATCTTATCGACGCAACCCTCCTGAAACATCTGTCACTTAAGGGAATGATAAGCTTAGTATGATCTTCAATGCCTGTATCTTAAAAGTTAGGCACTCAAGTGCCTAAACCAGACAAACTCCCGCAAAACAGAACCCCGTATAGACCTATAAGCCTACTACCAGTAATAGCTAAACTTATGGAAAGGATACTTCTGAACAGGATGAAGGAGTACCTTTACAACATAATACCTAGCCACCAATTTGGATTCTGTGAAGAGCACAGTACAATTAAAGAAGTACATCGCACGGAGTATGCATTTTGTATGTGTGTATGTATGTATGCATGTATGTCTGTCGATGGATAGATATATGTACTTTATTTACTACAAAACTCAATGCACAGTCGACTACCAATATAGAATTAAAAAAAAACGTCAGCTATCAGCTGATAAACTATTAGTTCCCTCGTTGTCCTCGCTGAAATACTTTTACCCAAAGCGTCGTTGTTGAGTTTGAAACCGGAAGCCCAATAATGCATCTGACTAAGCCTCCATAGTGTGAGTCACCATACTTGCATTGCCTATTGTCACAATGAGGATGGCGACCCCTGGATGCTTTTCATCAAGCAGAGAAGAATCACTTAGGTAGGTATAAATATAAAAAAAATAAGAAGTTTGTTCTAAATAAGAATAACGTTTTTCTCGTTGCTGTTCGTTAGTCTCGCTAAAACTCGAGAACGGCAGGACCGATTTGTCTAATTTTGGTCTTGAATTATTTGTGAAAGTCCAGAGAAGGTTTAAAAGGTGAATATATAAAAATGAATTGCATTTTTTTTTATTAAATATGGATTCCTTTTGTTTGTTTCACGTTTATTTTATACAAAATTTAGGTCTTCTATTTATCGATTGTGGCAGTAAGAAGTCTGCCGGGTAGCTGACCAGCTAGTATATAATAAAATGTATATGGAACAGGATAAAAGCTAGGTACCTCCGGCCGGTAATCCTCGAGTAGGTCCGTGGCGATGCGTACGAGGTATGTGGCGATCTGCCCGCCACGCGGTGCCAGGCGCGAGTAGAGCCGCAGCACGGCCGGCACTAGCACCTCCGCTACCGTACGCTTCATTTTCTGCATTGACATTATTTCAAATAAAGATTAACCGTAAACCACGCCACACAGGACATCTACATTATTTTTTAATATTCACGTCTACCTTGAAAAACAAAATAATTGGAAAGTTGTACGTTTGATGCAACTACAAGTGTATAGAAGTGTTTGGCTTCTAAAAATGAATTTAATTTTTTTTTAAATCTGAAACTAAAACTTATATGGATCAACATCTATACTAATAAATAAAATTAGTGTAGTTTACAAAATGCTTAAGTACGGTAAAATTGAATTATTAATTTTTTTGTCTGTCCGACTGTTTGCTGCTGCTATTAAGGATTTCCTATAAGAAGACCCAACAAAGCTTCTTGGCCCGACCCGGTATTTAAACCCGAAACTTTTTGATTAGCAACCGCATTCTGACCAGAGTTTAAACAAAATCATTTCATTCTTTTTGTTGTCCGCTTGACGTTAAATGCCCCGTATATACAGGGTGAATTTTTGAGACGGGACAGTAAGGGTAGGTACCCTAACCGTTACAGTTCCAGGAAAACGCTTTAAGAAGACTATCCATATTTTTTAAGATATTCTGAACTGCATTTACAGAGTTTGGAAAAAATGTACAGCCAGCAAGAAAATGGTAATTTTTTACAAAAAAATTTTTTGATGCCTATCAATCCTGTTTCTTATAAGGATCAAAAGTCTCTACTGGACCGACTGAAGTTTGAGTACTAGAAATGTCAGAAATCGCAAAAAACTTTTTCCATACATTTGCATGATCTAAGAAATAAATTGCGCAAAACGACCGCCGATTTCACGAATATATAAGTTCACTCATTTTTGTACTGAGCTAGTAGCAGCCGATAATTATCTTGGATTTCTGATTTCTTGTTAATGCATGAATCTGTTGTATTTTTTTGTAGACTTCAGTTTTAGGTAGCCCCACAGAAAAATATTGAGAGGCCATGTGTACCTGTCCACTGTGACCCGAACTGCCTATTCAAAATGGAATACGCGGCTATTGTGAGGCGGAGTGCCATCTTACTGAAAATAAACTTTTCACAATTTTAACAGGAACCATTCATCCAACTGGTTTTGCAGATTCTCTAAAACGACGTCATTAAACACGGCAGAATGACAACGATTTTAAATGATATCTATCCAAGAAAATTAACGGCTACTACTAGGTCAGTACAAAAAAGAGTGTACTTATGTATTCGTTAAAACGGCAGTCATTTTCAGCAATTTATTTCGTGGATACTTTAAATGTAAGTTTTCTGAATGTAAGTTATCTGTTGTCTGTGTCTAAAATACACATTCAAATGATTTATTTCCGTACAAATGTATGGGAAAAGCTTTTTGCGATTTCTGTCATTTCTAGTACTTTTGATCCTTATAAGAAACAGGATCGACTGGCATCAAAAAAAGTTTTTGTTTAAAATGACCATTTTCTTGCTGGCTGTACATTTTTTCCAAAATCTGTAAATGCAGTTCAGAATATTTAAAAAAAATATGAATAGTCTCCTAAAAGCCTTTTCCTTGAACTGTAACGGTTAGGGTACTTAAAAAATACCAAAATAAGATCACGTGATTAATAGACGACCCCTAAACACTGATTTTTATATATTAACGATTCGCAACTGTATTACAGGTAACATTATACAAGTATTTATATGATACTTACATGGGACACAATGTTGGTGGTCACTCTCTCTTGTATTTCCTCTATATCGGCTGGGTCACCAGTATTCTGGGGTTTTTCTATAGAGACAATCATACAAGAAATATTGTGAAATGATGGTAGTTGGTACGCTTCACACACAAATATGTTGAAGAAACAGCGGGTAGTTGCTGACTTGGTTGTAAATAAAACGTGCATGTGTCTATGAGGCATGGTATCAGCTCCTTAATCTATTAAACTGACTTTTGCTCGCTTTGTCTATAATATGTTATTCTGATATATAACTTTGATTGCCTTTTTCAATCCCTTTGAGGTGGAATATCCCAAAATAATAATAAAAAAATTACCAAAACCGAAATAACTACATACAAAATAGCTAAGGCAAGTAGTACTTCGGTTAAAGGAACGCTGGTGCCCATGATAGGGAAAAAATTGCATGTGTTACAGATTTACAGATCACACCATCACTACTACCATAAATTCCAATTACCAATTGAAATCAATTGTGATTAAATCAATTGCAATTAAATTAATTTGATTAAATCAATTGAAATTAATTTTTCAATCAATTACTACGATGATTAAAATATTAATTGATTAATGCCCAACACTGGATGAGGCCAGGCCCCAAGGTTACCATACCTTCTACTTTCTGACGTTTCGAACGCGTTATACTGCTCGTGGTCACGGGTAAACATAATAGCAATTTATAGTGTATCTACGTGTGTATCACATATTTATCACTAACTACGTAATTTCTACTAGAAATAATATTTTATCATTAAATACCCTTTCCGTTATCTTCATTACAGACATGTAAATTATACAAATAATGTTATATGTACAACTACGGTTCAACTAAAATCCCTTTTGTGCATGTACACATTATAACAAACATAATATTTGCCGGCGTATCGATTATTTTAGCTGGCAACACTGTTAAGTGTCTGAAGGTAAGACACTGACGCAACACCGGGCACTGGCGCGTGCGACCGGTGACCGCAGGGATGGGAATCATTGTCACTTTAAAATAATAATAACGCGATTGAATGATTGATTTTAGTCGATTACTTTCATGTCATAAGTCATAGACAAGGATCACAGGTGACAATGATTTTATCCCTTCCCTAGATGATTATTGTTCGTTCATTCGTTCGTGAGTTCCTTTAAAAGAGGGAACGTCGTCGTTGACGAGCACAGTTATCGCGGATCATCTCGTGTGAGCACCACGTGTTCGGTGGAGTGTCTTATTTAAAATTATTAATCATGGGCTGCTATTTAATGTCCTAACTGTATTTCGTGATCGAGTGCTTCAATAAAGTGAATGTACAAGAACATTCTCCTCACCCGCTAAACTCACGTCTACCCTCAATTAGAAATATGAGGCCTACTAACGTTCCCAGTCGATTCAAGATTTAACATCAGAAGTGGGATACGCAGGGTAACCACCTGAGGAGAATAGTGTAAAGTGAACAGCAGTGAGCAGCCCGGACAATCAAACTGTTTAGAAAACATGGTGATGAAAATCTCAATTACTGGCGACCGCTAATCCGCAACAATCGGAATTTAACATTACCGTAAGGCTGATTTGTTTTGACCACGATGATATGTCAGCGTTTTGGCACACAAGGGCACAGCATCTTGCCCATGATTTTCTCTATCGAGTGTCGCGAACAGCGAGAGGGTTCTGAAGAGCCGTCTAAATGAGACTTCGGACAGATCTCAGCTACGTATGCGGACAGGCTGGATATGTCGCGTCGGTTTGTAAAGAGCGCAAGGGTTCGGAGCTACAACAATGAAGGAGGTGCACATCTGTAAACATGAATCGACGAGGAGCAAAAGCAACGCAGAATCCGGTGAGATCGTTTCTTTTTATTTTCTCGTTGATAGTGGGCATGCTTGTTCGTTATTATTTTACAGTGTCGTAGTATCGGGGGTAGTTAAAAAAAAAAAAAAAAAAGAAGAAAAAAAAAGGAACCGTAAGATGTTTCTCGCAAATAGAAAATCGCGTTCGCATATAACATATCACGATTACGTTACTATTTTACGTTGTGCCGAATGGAACGATAAACGGTAAAGTAATTCTATAGGCAGTGATTTTTAAAAAAACGAGTACGTCAGTGTGCAAATTAACCGTATTGCTTTTTTTTTACAAAAGGAAGTAAGTTTTAGCGAAAAGCATACCCAAATTAAGCTAAGCTCTTGAGGATATAGATACTGACATAAACTGTGTGGACAAAATCAAATCAAAAATCTTTTTGATCTTAATTTAGTTACGAAAATATTCTGAATTCTTTATCGATGGTATACCAGGGCATCGCGTCTTTACAGGAGATTTACGGGTAGACCCTATTGATCAATATAAGAATGTTCAAAGACGAAAAAGTTTCAGCCCTCCTAGAAGCGTAAGTTATTTACGGTAGTTCCTCACCCTCACAAGATGGTCAATATGGGTATCTAACTAAGCCCTTTGATCTTAGAAATTCGGCTGCAGCCAATCAAAGGTGTATCAACAAGGCTTAGTAATAAACTTGGAATTAGCGTTGCGCTGGGTTACCTTGATTATGGACTTGGTTTCTCTGATAAACTTTCCCATTGTCTGGAACGTTGCTTTAACCCTGAGAGCATTGTCAGACGCAGTTTTCCTTTTTTTATAGAAATGTAAATTCATGAGAACAGGAGTACATTTTGTGGGTCATGTAGTTAGAGCAGGAGAAGTGGTCGATTCTCCTACACCGAAGATTGCTACTCAGAATAGACAGATCTTGGGCCTTGCCTCCTACTTCAGAAACTTTATACCCAAATAATACTCGTATGGTAGGCCCACTTTATTCACTGAAGGGGACAATAAGTTGGACGGACCTGCATGACAATATTTAAAGGAAAACTGTTCAAATACTTAGCTCAGGAGTCTGTACTAACAATATTAGATCGTGAGGCGGCAGCTATTGAGTTTCACACTGATGCCAGTTCTAACGGTTATGGGGCCATAATCATTCAAAGAAAGAATGGTTTGCTACATGTTGTCATATCTTAGTGTCATATTTTAGTTGACGAACGACTGACGCAGAATCGCGATTTCATTCGTAGGAACTAGAAACTATGATAGTCGCCTGAGTAGTCGAGATCTTTAAACAGTGTTTGTATGGGCAGCATACACCATTAGTAGTGGGTATTTCTACAGGATTTAATATTGTGCATAAGGTGCCAATAAGTAACATGCTGATTTCTTGTCTAGACATCCAATCCCAAAAACAGTTTGTGATGAGTCTAATGCCAGTACATTATCAGATGAAACTGTAAACGTAATATTAGAATATTGTAGAGGACCGGGTGTCGTGTTCCTCCGACACAGAGGGGGGATCCTCCGACCAGGCGAGGTGGTCGTGCCTGCTGGGCCGCTTCCCAATGGTTGATGTTGGGATGTCGTGTGTGTGTGCTAATCAGCTCGAGAGTTTCTCATCGCGATTCAGGATTGGTAGTTGCTCCGTGTAGTTCATACCGTGTGTTCTTCGTGGTTCAGTGTTTCTTCGCGAGATGGCGCTGAGTGTTAACTTTATCAAGGGTAGTTAGCGGTAGAACAAAATCGTGATATCAAACTTCGTGACCTCATTAACAAAAATAAGAACAAGGAAACCTCAGACTACTCGCACCATGATGTGCGTAAGGGTAACCAGTTTCCGGTTACCAATAGCTCCGTGATCCTTAACGTGGACCTTAATTAATCATGTTCCTTCGGAAATTAAGAAACTAAGAACTATTTGAGCATTATTGGTTTCCAGAGATGATCAAGTTGGTACGTAAGTTTATTGATTCTTGTATAGTATGCAACGCTTCGAAAGACTGCTCCGGGTCCCAACAAGTTTCGTCAGCAGCCCGTGGTTTCCGCTGCTGGGCTCGGGTCTCCTCTTGGTGGGGATTGACGCCGTGCGTCACCGCACTGGTTGTGGCTGCGTGGTCTTGCCGTTGGATGTTGTTTTCCTGGAGGGCCTCCAGCTGGGCTGTGCGGATGCTGCCTTGTGGCAGCAGCCGAGGCTGGCTGCTTGGCGTGGCCTTTGGGTTGCGGGGGCGCTCGTGGCGTGTCGTGCCACGGGTGGTCGCCCGTCCGGTTCTGGCCGCGCCGTCGTTGCTTGCCCTTGGTGGTTGTTTCCGGTCGCCTGGGGCCTTTAGGCTTGGCAAGTTGGCCTTCATCAATGCCTAAGGACACGGATCCTGCCATGCGATTTACATAGATATTGCGGGGGGATTGGGCGGTAAAGATGATGAGAGGGAGTGCGTGTCTTTCATTACTCGGCATCTCTCGATGCTCATACCTTAATTAAATCCCTCAAGAGGGCTGTTTGCCTATTTGGTGCACCGAAGCGTGTAAAAGCAGACTAAAGTAGGTGTTATATAGGTGCAAATTTCAAACGGTGTTGATGTGGCATAGTGTACAACATCACCTTATCGGTACTGGTTCCGGTAGGGCTAATGCTAAGCGTCTAATACGTACTCTAAAATGCCTGCTCACAATAGTAGAAAACAAACCAAACAAAAACTTCTGTAAGTCCAGCTTGCCTTTAATACCACTAGATCCAGAGTAACAGGCTACTCCCCTGCGGAATTAATGCCTTACAAACGAGCAATGTAGAATATCAAAAGACTATACGTCAGAGGTAGAACGCTTCATCCGAAGTAGAGCAATAGTGAGTCCATTCAGTGCAGACAATTTCGTCTTTATCAAGGATAGCGAGTGTAACCAAACCAAACTACAGTAAAAGTTCAAAGGTAAGATCCTTTTATTGTCAAGGTACTAAATCATTATAGAGACGAGCTGAGAGACGTTGGTGGGTCTAACCTAACCTGTAAGTATGCTCATGAAATTCAAAATCTATAGTCATGGCAATGGACATAACATCCTATGAGGAAAGTGATGCAGCATCGAAATCTAGTTCACATACTTTAGCCTCTGCCTCCGAACATGAGTACTAAAGGTGAGTTTATAACGTTTTTGCACTCTTCTTCATTCTTCTTCCTCAGCATATTTGCTTCCTACATGGTTTTCCATACGCTTCTGGATGCGGTGTGTCTACTCTTTCTTTATATCTTCCGACCACCTGGCAGCTGGTCTACC
This sequence comes from Phragmatobia fuliginosa, assembly GCA_932526445.1. NCBI lineage: Eukaryota > Metazoa > Arthropoda > Insecta > Lepidoptera > Erebidae > Phragmatobia > Phragmatobia fuliginosa. Next base: position 2,218,573 of record OW052064.1, on the reverse strand, counting down.
AACACTTCGACTTCCTGTTCCGGGTCGCCAGAATAGTTATATGACTTCATCTATCGTAGTTTCTTCGGAAAACGTGTATGACCAATTGCTATTTCATTTGCGCAATTCATTAATTACATTTGTGTATATTCTGTTCTTTTATCGAGAACCGATCCAGAGAATGTACATAGAGTATCGATCCAGAGCGTGCGTACGTACGTAACGTAGCGAGCGTACACTGGATGGGTACTCGGTTGGCACGTGTCTGAAAAAGGGGGCTGGTCTGGAAAACGGATCGATGCCTCTGATCAGACTACGCGGTATGTAGCCTTATTGATGGGTAGTTAATAGGCGCGTATCTGAAAAATGGGGCTGGTCTGTAAACCGGATCGATGCACCTGATCAGACTTCGCGATTTATAGTAGGGTTGATGGGTAGTTGGTAGTCGCGTATCTGAAAAATGGAGCTGGTCTGTAAACCGGATCGATGCACCTGATCAGACTACGCGATGAGACTGGTGGAAGAGACGCTGATGGTTGTCCGGTCCGAGGCACCATGTGAGTTGGTGATCGGTCGAAGGGACGCCTGAGGTCAGTTGTCTGCCCAGTGTGTGTGTGTGTGTGTGATTGGTGGAAGGGGCGCTGACGGGTTGTCAGGTCCGATACACCATGCGAGTTGGTGGATGGTCGAAGGGACGCCTGAGGTCAGGTGTCCGCCCAGTGTGTTTAATTCAGATGCGAGAGAGAGATCTTTTTAAACAGGTGTCATGAATTGGTAGCGAGTCAGTGATGGACGAGCGATTTTTTTTCTCTCTGATTGACGAGGAGTACGAGAGCTGTAGAGGTGAGTGATCGCACAGGGACGTGCGATTGTCAGTATGGCCGTGCCGGCGTATCGATTATTTTAGCTGGCAACACTGTTAAGTGTCTGAAGGTAAGACACTGACGCAACACCGGGCACTGGCGCGTGCGACCGGTGACCGCAGGGATGGGAATCATTGTCACTTTAAAATAATAATAACGCGATTGAATGATTGATTTTAGTCGATTACTTTCATGTCATAAGTCATAGACAAGGATCACAGGTGACAATGATTTTATCCCTTCCCTAGATGATTATTGTTCGTTCATTCGTTCGTGAGTTCCTTTAAAAGAGGGAACGTCGTCGTTGACGAGCACAGTTATCGCGGATCATCTCGTGTGAGCACCACGTGTTCGGTGGAGTGTCTTATTTAAAATTATTAATCATGGGCTGCTATTTAATGTCCTAACTGTATTTCGTGATCGAGTGCTTCAATAAAGTGAATGTACAAGAACATTCTCCTCACCCGCTAAACTCACGTCTACCCTCAATTAGAAATATGAGGCCTACTAACGTTCCCAGTCGATTCAAGATTTAACATATTTAATTATTATTTTTAATTTGCCAAAGTTCGCAAAACGTTCAAAATTTAATCTGAGCTATCTGAAAACTTAGCAGAGCTTGTACCTTAAAAGAGTTATCGAACTACAATATAATACCTACATTTACAATTTTTTTATAAATACATACATGTTAAACATAAAAAACACCCATATTCCGACACAAATATTTTCAAATCATATAAACATTAGGTATGACCTGGAAATAGATTCCGAGACCTCGCATCTATTCGTTCTAAATGAAAAAAAAGAAAGGTTTTTTCATGTCATCACTAAGATTAGAAAAATACACTGCCATGCAAATTAACTTTAATGGCAATAGTCAAAAGAATCTAAGGGATTGTTTGCGATATTTATTTGAAACCCAGGAAACAGTACTTTTGATGAAAAGTAGTTGCTTAGAGCACATAAAGCCGTCGGTCCCGGTTGTCATGAACATCTATGGCAATCGTTATTGGGAAGACAGTGCCCTCAAATTTAATGAAAACTAGTTCAACCTTCGAATTTCAGTTCTCCCTTAGAGTTGCGGAGGTTTGTGGAAAAACTGATATTCAGGTGAAGCCGGTTGAACAAGTAGCCGACCCTAAATAATATTGGGAATAATGCTAGGAAGATGATATACTGACTCGGTAACTTCATCCTAGGTCCGCACAACAGTGTGATGGTGTCCAACAGAGCGGCGTTGAGGTCCGGCGATATTTCCTCGTCACCTTCATCGGTCATGTCGGCTGCGTGCATCAGTACGTCGCGCGCGAGACGACATTGCACGTTCAACTTTTGTACGATCGACAATCGCTGGAGCATCACATCGTAGATCAACTGACGAGCGTCGAATGATAGGTTTTCTATAAATTACAATAAAATATATTATAAACAAAAATTGATTATATTTTGACAAGAAAACATTGTTGTATTCAGTGTAATGTCTGTAAAAGGCCTTCTACACGATAGGAACCGACCACCGACCATCCTGACCTCGGTCGGTTGGGATATTAAAATGATTAAAATGGACCGTGTAGAATTCGGTTGTCCCACCAATAGTGGGCGGAGCCGGTCGGCGGTCGGGCGGTTGGATCGTGTTTGTAAAAGGCCTTTAAATATATAGGAGATTATAACAGTCTTAAGTATTTACCTGTATTTTCTTTATTGAAATATAATACAGTGTCTACGAATTGGTGATAAATTTCATCCGTGGTGAGACAACGCGTCACGTAATACTCGACTGGCTCTCGTACATCGTGATCTTCGTCAGCCAATAACGCCCAATACCTACAAACAGGATTTATCTAAATTACTAAAAAGATTACTAGGCCTTACTAGGAACGGACCCTCATTCTAACGACTAACGTCGACTAAGATTACGGCTGTCGTCAAGCTATTTTATACATTAGCATAAGAAAGATTTATGATAATGGATTTAACAGGATTTATCTAAATTACTAATTACATAGTAGTGGCCTTACTAGGAACGGACCCTCCTTCTGAAGAATAAGATCGACTTAGACTGAGGCTGTACACACGCTATTTTTTACATTAGCTTAAGAAAGATTTATGATATGTAATGGATTTATTATTATTATTACTATTACAATTAGATATACTGATAGATGGTTAATTAGCACATATTATGTACCAGAAGAAAAGTACGCGAAGTCGCATCAATCGGTTACAGTCGAGTTGTCTGCAAGTTCAAGTGGTTGTCAGGCTACGCATAGGATAGGGTTCCGTAGTCATATACAATGCCAAGTGATGTTCAATAGATATTGTTATGCTTACTTAGTATTTCGTTATTTTTGTACAAAAGTAATCGTATTTCACAATTTAGACCTCTATTAACTCCTGAATTAACAAAACTATCGAAGCCGTTATAGATTTCCTTTGAAGTCATCACATGAACTACCACCACAATTTTATTTTAGATTTTCGAGACAGCCGTTTAGCCTTCAGAGGAGGGGGCACCCTGTTTTTGCAAAAAAATGACCTTTAAAATTTTTATAAGTTGGAAACAGATACCTATTTAAAAAAATTGTCTTGGAAACTTCTCAATGTTTTTAAAAGTCCTATCTAACAAAACCCCACTCTATTCTCTTGTTTCATTGGCTAATGTCACTCAGTCACGTGAATAAAACAAAATATTAGCCAATCAAACAAGAGAATAGGCTAGGGGGGCTGGTCTACCTATTCTCTTTATTACCAGAAAAAAAGTTGAGGCATTTTATGCTATTGAATAGCTTTTATCGCGGGCCTTGAACGCGGCGACCGAATCAAAAATTCCGTAACGAAAAACCTAACACCTCGTGTTAAAAGGATAGAGAATATGATTGTAACTGTAGTGCGACAAGGACAAATAACGGGCGGTTTGCATGCGTCGTAGATTAATCAAGTAGAAGGGATATCGTATGCACAATACATAGCGTCTGCGTCCTCCAGTACCATCTACTTGAATCTTAGTGTTTTTTTTTAATCAATAGATATGCTCATATTATGTTCCCTGTTTAGTTGTCTTTGTCTTTCGGTTAATGGGATGATTACATTGTTTGGCAATAAAAATTTTTATTGAAGGCTACCAAAGTGATTCTACTCTGTCTGATGGAAAGCAATAGTAGAATCCTGGAGTACGGGTCACCATTTGCATAGTGAGGGTAAGCAATTAAACATGGTGACCCATACCAAGGCGGCCTGGCGGGAGAATGGTGCAGAATGATTAGGCCTCCGGTCTCACATTCACCAACGAAATACGACCGCAAGTAAGGCATTACATACTTGTAGTAGAGAGGTGGACGTAACCGCAAGTATTCGCCCAGCAGCAGCTTGGTGAGAGCTCGTGACGTGGCGCGACGCAGCTCGGGCGGGGACTGCGGCGACAGGCAGCCGCACACTGACTCCATCAGGGGCTCCACTATCGCCGTATACCTAACGATATTAACATTCACATCGGCGCTCTATACAATACACCTATATTTTATAACATACAGTCAACACCGTACAACACAAAATAAAAATATTAAGACCACCGATTACAATGCTAGAAATCCCGTGCCGGATTAATGCAGCGACCGGACATCGACGAAATACGATAATAATAATACTTGTACTATGGGTACTAGACAACAGATATAAATACATAGACATACTTTTTTTAAGTTACTATGTGTTTTACATAGAAAACTCCGGCTCCGAAACAAATACTTGCAGGTCACACAAACATTTGGTCCACCTGGGAATCGAACCCGAGACCACAAGCACAGCAGTTGCATACAACATTTCTACGCGGGCAATCAAAATTGTCTTTGTTTTTAAGTACTGCAGTAATTCTTAGGACGGTCTTCCGTGTAAGGGTAGTGCCGGCCCGGACTAGGTAGATGTTTTTTATTTTATTTTTATATTTAAGCCTACCAAAGTGATTCTATTCTGCCTGATGGAAAGCATGAGTAGAATTCAGGAGTTCACCTTAGGCAGGGGGAAGCCTTTGGGGCTTCCCTCGGGATAGCGCCTGGATAGGCGCATCGTCAATCCTGGGGGGGACCTGAAATAATATGGTCCGGGTCCTCCCCAGAGCAGGGTGCACGAGTACGGCAATTGGGGTGGGTTTTAGTGGAAACACCACATACCCCTGGCTTCTAAATCCCCAAGGAGCAGGAGATCGGAAAAGAATTTCCCACCTCGAAAAAAAAAACGAGGTCACCTTGCTCATTTTGAGAGTAGCATAGTAACCCATACCATGGTGTCCTGGTTAGATAATTCTGCACCATTCTCCCAGCCTTCGGAGGCCGAGAAAATGATGAAGAATGATTGGGCCTCCGGTCTGACACTCACCAACGGAATACGACAGCTAGAGTGCTGTCATTATGTCGGTTGGTCTTCTGTGTGAGGGTAGTACTGCCCGGCCACGTAGCTAGTTATGTGCGCTACATACCTGATACATATGTCAGTGAGCGCCAGCAGCGAGTTGACGCGGGCGGGCATGTTGGTGCGCGGGTCGGTGAGCAGCGTAGCCAGCAGCGGCGCCAGCGCCACGGCCACGGGCCGATCGCGCACGCACAGCCGCCCTGCGCCCGCCACCGCAGCGCCGTGCAGCGCCGCGCTCCACTCTGCACACCACACACACACTCGTCACCCTCATCACCCACATCACCCTCATCACCACCTCTTTTTAGAAGTTTATGACTCGGGACCCTTATAGATTCGTTATGTCCGTCCGTCCTCGACTTACCGTCCAAACGGTAAGTGCTAGAAAGATGAAACTTTGCATGAACATGTGTTTGTAAAGTGCTACAATAAAATTATGAAAAATATTTTTAGTTGGGGTACCTTCCCTACACGTAAAGTGGGGATGATATATTTTTCTCGCCGCTACCCTATCGTGTGGGGTATCATTAGATAGGTCTTTTTAAAAACAATAAAGGGTTTCAAAGACGATTTTTTGAATTAGGTATCCGTTTGCCAGTAATTTCACTATAAAGGGCACTTTTTTGTAAAAAAACAGGGCGTCCCCCCCATCTGAAAGCTAAACGGCTGGCTCAAACAATCTGGAAAAATTTGTGATGGTGGTCTATAATAATGAACTTTAAAGGAAAACCAACGAATTAGATGTCTTTGTTAGTTCAGGAGTTATAGAGGCTTAAATTGTAAAATGCGCTCACTTGGAAAACGTCATACAAAATTAACGCATTAATATGTAAACATTACAATTATCTATTGGATACGATTTTAAATCCACGTACCATTATGGGTGGCTGAGGAACCCTTTCCTGTGCGTGGCCTGACACGCGCTTGGCCATTTTTTTTATATAATTGCTCACCAGAGAATACATATAAACAGGGTAATAGAAACGCTTCCAAGGATATCAAAGCAAGGGTTCTAGAAAAAAGACGACTTATAAGAGTGTGGCATTTTAGTAGACGTCCCCAAGATAAAAAGGGCATTTAATATAGCATCTGTTGACCTAAAATAGTACATTAAAGGTATAGAGGAAGAAACCCTACATAATCAATTAGCCAACTTGAATCCCCATGCTAAAAACGAGTATTGACTTTTAAGCTTCGTAAAATGTAGTAGGGTGGCACCTCAATTTAAACACCATCCTATCAAAAAAAGTTACAACACCTGGGCTAGGCTAGCTGAGGTCCGCCAGGGAGCTGCCTACAAGAGACGGAGCCTGCAACAGGAGCGGGCAGGCGCTGGGACAAGCTCAGAATTAGATCTCACCCTGGACTTCTCCTCCTCCCCAAAAGCGAAGCGCAGATAGGGCACACCGTGTGGTTTTTAGTCGGTTCGAGTATGACTCACCGCCTCGCCGAAGAAAACCCCGGCGGGGTGACGGTCCACGGGAAGAATACTGTCATTATTAGGATGGTCTTCTGTGTGAGGGCAGTACTGCCCCGGTCGAGCCGGCCCATTCGTGATAAAATCAGCATGGCTTTACTACCTTACACTGTTTTATTTCATCAGCACGCGGGGAAGGGAGAGGGGGATCTTAGCCTCTTAAGACCGAATTGGGAATAAACTTTGTGTGACGGGGACTTCACAACATATGTAAAAATAATACAAGAACCCGGAGAAGCAGAACAACAATATCTAAATCACACAAAATGTTGCCCTATGTGGCACGGCACCGACGTCAGTAAAAAATGGTGAGGCAACTGCTTTAAACGCTGCGCCATCCGTGCAGTGAACGCTACACGTACACCAAAACAAATATTTTACATACAGTTTTGTAACAAACTCCTAAATAAAATTATAATATCCTTAATAACTCAATTTTGCTATTTGAGAGCATGAAAAATAATTTTCTACATTTAGTAGTTAGTTATTTTGTTGAGTTTCTTGGACTGTTATACATAAATTAATTGCATTTCAGTTTTCAATAATAATTATTATCTAATCGTATTAAAATAGTTACAAGAAAGCAATTCATGTATAAGTCTAAATACTTGGCTAGAGACACGATTATATTTTTGATAGTATCCTGAAGATTTTGATCAGGATAATCGGACTATTTAAATTACGCAATACAATTATTGTCATTGATCCTTGACCAATACCGGAGACTAGACAACTACGCAGGTGATATTATAGTGCCCAAATACAAATGCACTCCCTATACCCTCACTCTCAGAAGCCGATAAGACGGCCATCACACACGACCGGGACCGGGATTAGGCATAGGACCGATGACTTTACGGGCTCTCTGATGCAAGGGGATTCAAGACCCATAACTTTCAAACTCTGGGCTGTTAATGATTTTCTCTAGAATCAGAAAAACACTTTTTGGCCCTGCACGGGATTCGAACCCGAGTACGAAAACGAGGCTGAAAATGGGTACAATCACACAGGTGAAGCTATATAAAAAAGTGCTTACTTCGCGGTGGTTCACTAATTGCATTGAGGAAGAGATACAACAGTTCGGAACAAGGCGGCTCTGGCGATACTAATGATAAATCTGCAGCGCGGATTGCTTCTTCAATATCATCAAAATTTATGGCCCGTCGTTCCGCTGAAATCGAAACAAATCCGTTGTAAATTCACAACTGAATACCTATGTGTGCAAGTTAAATAAAAATTAATTATGTATTTTTATTTTTGTTGGATGAAATCAATGATAATACTTGCCAAGATGCATAAGTTCAGTGGCCCAGGTTACGTTGGCGGGATCTAAACGAGCGGCCAATGCAGCGCAACTTATGCGACATCCTGAAACAAAGTATTTTTATCAGTGGTCTATTGTCTATGAAAGAGAGCACTGACATGGCTGCCAAACACTAAATTGAGATAGTGCGATCTAAGGGGCTGTCCATTGATCACGTGAGGCTCGAAGGGGGGGGGAGGCTTTTATTTTTTTACAATGGGATTACAGAAAAGCAAGGAAGAAGAATTTAGAATGACTGTGTTGTCAAGGCAACGGATAACGACCGGTGGCGGCAGCACGCATGCGCTAATCTGCCTATAGAGCACGGAGCCGCCACATCCTTGTCGCACTGCAATTACAATCAATTATTCTCTATCTTTTTTAGGGTGTTATGTTTTTTCGTTACGGTATTTCTTGATTCGTTCCCCTCAAAGCCCGCGATAAAAGCTATAGCTTAAAATAACATTCTTTGTAGATACTATAAAATACACGTAATATAGGAGGTAGTCTTAAACCTCACCATTTATCACCAAGGGTGAGGGACGAGGGATTAAAAAATGCCAAAAAAAAACATGATTAATGGACGTTCCCTAACTACTGAACATGTATTAGTATTACTATGTACATTTAGGAAAAATTACATGAAATATCTATAAATTGGCCGTATTATAACTAGTATTAGATTTAAAAACGTACATACCATCGTTTTTTAATGTCATGAGCCGTTGTATGAGATGTTCGCGCAGGGCGGTCCGCTCGCATGGCTGTGCGAACATGTCCCATGAGCTTATGAGCTCTAGTGTCAACGGCATCAGGCGCGTGTCTCGTCCCTGTTCAATATTACATTACAAAAAGTTTTTAATCTATATAAATAAAAACTAATTATAATTTCAATAACCCAACTTGGGTTTGAATGTTTACTAAAACACTGTTGGTTAACAATAAGGTATAAATAAATATTTCACAAGGACATCTTAAACACAACATCATCTAGTCCCAAACTAAGCAGAGCTTGTATTATAGTTAATAAACAACTGATATAAATACATAAACATCCTTTTTTCTGTAAATACATACATATTATACATAGAAAATACCCAGACTTTGAAACAAATATTTGTGGATGACACAAATATTTGGTCCGACCCGGGGTTCGCACCCGAGACCTCTTGTACAGCAGCCACACTAGACCAACAAGGTAGTCTACTTTACATATTACGATATACATTTGGTAGGTAGTAGAGCCACGATGATTTCAGCATTAATGAACCAGCTCGACCGGGGCGGTACTACCCTCACACAGAAGACCATCCTGTCCTCGGTGAGTGTGAGTCCGGAGACCCAATCATTCTACATTATTCTCCTATGATGAATGATGCAGAAATATCTGACCAGACCGCCATGGTATGGGTCAGTGTAGTATATTCTTCTATATTGTCGGCTCACAGTCGCACGCGCCCACTCGCTATTGTCGCTCACAATCGACTCAACTGTGTGACCCCCGCACGTACTCTCGAGATGACATAATGCTTCCTTCTCATTCATTCACAGTGCACGAGTGAATGAATAACTTGGCGACACCTCATTTATTCACAGTGAAAGAATGAATGAATAACTCACTGACACTACAGGTCAGCATGCCGAATTGCCTAACCTCACAATGAGGATGGTGACCTCTACTCCTGGATTTTACTCATGCTTTCCATCAGGCAGAGTAGTCACATTGGCAGACTTAAATTTAAAAAATAAAAAAATAATAATAGATATGTAAATAGTACCTCTTCATTTTCTGACAGTTTGTAGTAGTAGTTCATGACAAAGCCAAGATTAGAGTATTCGATTTCTCTCGCCACGCACGTCAGCAGCACTAAACATTGCAAGTCCCGATCATCATCCATCACACCTAAGTGGGTGCTCAGGATGTCAATTAATCGGTGGCTGTAAAAACAATAAAATATGATTTAAAACAACACATAATATATACATAAACTAGCTGTTCCCCGCGGCTCCGCTCGCGTCCTAGGGGTATAAAAAATAAATGTTGGCCGATTCTCAGACCAACCCAATATGCACACAAAATTTCATGAGAATCGCTCAAGCCGTTTCGGAGGAGTATGGGAACGATCATTGTGACAAGAGAATTTTATATATAAGAAATTTGTATGCGACAAATTTCAACACGATCATGATTTTCAACCTACTTCAAAAAATAGGAGGAGGTTCTCAATTCGTCGGAATCTTTTTTTTTATGTATGTTCAGCGATAATTTCGTTGTTTATGAACCGATACCAAAAATTCTTTCTGCATTCGATTCGGCATAGCTTACAGGTGGTCCCATCGTCACCAAATCGGGATCTGATGATAGGATCCCAAAGAAATCGAGGGAACTCCTCAAATATCATATGCACAATTATCACGATTTGGGTACTCGGAATAGTTTTTCTTTAAAGTCGGTTCCTTTTTGTTAAAATTATAAATTGTGTTAAAATGATCTTTACTTCAGGTGTATAAAAAGGCAAAATCCTACATAGATAAATTATATCCCTACTAGCAGAAAAAACAGATTGTGTATCACGCAAGTCTGAAATAATTTGTTGAATGTGACTGTTTTAGATCCGTTTGTCATAATTTTACTAACCGCGATGTCTCGAATTCGGTGGCATTATCGCAGTTTTTTGCACAATTCATAGAAACGCAACGACAGTTTTGAATAAAAAAAAACAGTCGAGTGCGTGTCAGGCCATAGAATAGGGTTCCGTAGTCGGTAAACTGTGAACTACGGAACTCTAGTTTATGCGTGAACTTTATGGCTGAATTAAAAAAATCGTGTATAATAGATAATTGTTATGGTAACTTATTATTTCTTTCTTTTTGTACGAAGTTTTCCAAGTTAGTGAAAGTTATAAGTAAGGCCCCTATAACTCCTAAAATAAAAACGTTATCGGTATAAGTTATCACTGTTATCAGGCGGGGTCCTGTTCTTACAAAAAATTGAATAACTCGCAAACGGATACCTAAATCGTAAAATGGTTTTAGAAACCATTAGGTTTCTAAAACCATTTTACGATTTAGGTACATAAACAACCATTAGGTTGTTTAAAAGACCTATCTAATGACACCACACGATGGGGTAGACGCGAGAAAAAAAAAATCCCCACTTTACATGTTGGGGAGGTACCCCAAATAAAAATATTTTTATACTTTTATTGTAGCAATTTGTCGGCGTAATGTTGTAACACATATTCGTACAAAGTTTCACATTTCTAGCACAAACCGTGTAGGCGGTAGGTCGAGGACGGAAGGACGGATTGAGATGACGAATCTATAAAGATTTCGAGTTATGTACTACGGAACCCTAAAAATCGTCATACAATATTTACTAGAAAAGTATAGTGACATCACACGTACGCTAGGTAAAATATTAAATTACTAAAATTAATAGTTGAGAAAATAATAATTACTTTATACAAGTGCCCGTTTTAACCATATGTGAGCAAGCTTTTTGCAAGTGCCGCCTCATGTTACGGCGAACGATTCCCGCTAGGAACATCCAGGGCAAGGGGTCATTTATATCTTTCAGACGGTCTATTAGAAGGTGCTGGATGAGGGTTACAACCTGTTCTTGAACCTGCGAAAATATAATAGCTATGTAATCGGCATTCGTCATTATACACACACTAGCTGCGCCCCGCGGTGTTACCCGCGTATTTTCGGGATAAAAAGTAGCCTACATATGTGATTAACCAGAACTCATTTTTAAATTAGCCATTTACAAATTATTATTATGGTTGCTATGCAAGTGTGTTATGCATAGCAACCTGTGAAGTTGTGACAGGAGATAAACAATGATACATTTAGTTATCTACGATTTATGTATTTTTATAATGACCTAGCTTTCGCCCGTGTATCTCGATTATTGCAGTAAAAAATAGCCTATGTGTTATTCTGATAGCTATATTACTGTAAAGTTTCATCCAAATCCGTTCAGTAGTTTTTGCGTGAAAGAGCAACAAACATACATACACACATACATACTCACAAATATAATATTAGTAGGATTATGTATTTAACATTAACAATATTTTTGGGATGTCGGAGACACAAAACCATCAAGTCCCAAACTAAGGCGATTCACACACTGCACTGAGCGGCAGATTTTAATATTGTATGCAAGTACATCGATTAGTATAGAAAACACGCCAGGTCCAACACACCGAACACGCGCCTAAGCGCGTGAGCGCGTGCCGCTAGCAGATTCGGGATTGGCTGCCCGCGCATACGCGCGTGTTCGCGTCGCCAGTGTGTGAATCACCTAAGCAGCTTTTACTATTTGTAGTAAACAACTGATATAAATGAACCTATCATATTACGGGTATATAGGAAAACACCCAAACTCCGAAACAAATACTTGTAGATTATACAAAGCTATCGGGTTTTATAACAGCGCTACAAAGGCAATCAAAAGAAATTATAATATATACCCATGTTCAAATGAATTTACCTTAGATTCTGGGTCGGATAGTTGATGCATAGGCCCACTAAAGAAAGCGTCGAATAAAAGGTCACTAGGTCTGTTTGTGGTTAAATTTCCCAGAGCTGAGATGGCTGTCGAGCGAACTATAATACTCGCATCGCGACACAGATTTACTAATATCTGAAAAAAAAAAAATATGTTAGTTAAAACATTTATAAATGATTGCAAATGTAAACAATTAAGTTTTTTTTCCACTGTTCTTTACTACAAATTTTCTAAATTTAATAATTTATCGAAAGAATTCATTAGGAATATAATTTTTTTAACCTAGTCAACCTCCCGGAAAACTTGTAAAATTGCTTAATTAATGCCAGTACCGAATTATTTTATCGAATTCCGTTCAGCCGTTTTGTCATGTTTCAGCGAGCGACTAAGAATAATAATCATCATCATTACACACTGATGTACTAAGACCTCTCATCATCTTGCATGCCACTAGATTCGATCCTCGGTCTCTACTCAAGAACACGTTTACCCCAACGGTTGTCGGTTCTGCGGCTAATATAGCCATCCCATTGCCACTTCAGCATGCTAATCCTGTGGTTTATGTCGATAACTTTAGTTCTCTGCCGGATTACCTCGTTTCCAATACGCTCTCTTATAATACGGACCTGCCGAGCCGTGAGAATCCAAGTTTTTGACGTAAAAAGTCTTTTGTCTTTAGACACCGTGGGATCGATGATAAGAAGATTCAACGAAGGCTTCCCAAACGCTGCCTAACCTGTCCTCTAACGTGGCTTTTTCATCTTTCAGCTGTCTATGAGCCATCTCGATTTCACCAGTGCCATCTTCAGTGTAGTGGCGTGTTAATGTGGCTCCAGTATCCTCATTTTTGGTGATGGTGTTGCATGTGAAGTGTACGAACCGCCATAGAAGAGTTCCACTCCTACTTTCGAGAGGACGGAGGGCTTCGAAGTAACTGGAACTTCTGGGAGCAGACCCCACTAGGATCGACACTGCGCTTCTATGCTACGTTTGAAGTCATTGACGAAGCGTCGGTGAATATTTAACTAACACGAAAAACTCAAAGTAGATTGATTTTGTGGAAGTGCAAGTAAAGTCTGTGTGTATTTAAATTATTATTGTAAGTGTTCTCGCGCTTAGGAACTATAGTGTTAAGAAAAAGTAAGGAAAATGAGTGTCACCGCAAGATCTTTAGGCTGCGGCGTGAAGTGCGGTGCAGCGAACAGGCTCTCCAGCAGCAGGGCGCCGGCCTTCCTCACGGCCGCGCGTTCGTCGCACACGCTGCGGGCGCCTACGGCCATCAGCCGGGGCACTTCACTGTCGCCGTTCAGCTCCTACAATTATTATTTATACAGTATTATGCGTCATCATCATCATCATCAACAACAACAGCCTTTAAAAGTCCACTGCTGGACATAGGCCTCTCTTTAGAAAGGAGGTTTTGGCCTACTATACCACGCTGGCCAGACGGGTTGGTATAGGATTGGTTTCAGTTTTCCTTCTCTTTGCATTGATGTTTTCTTGCGTAGTTTATCCCTTAGTCGCCTTTTACGACCCCCGCGGGATGAATAGGAGTGGTGACACTGTATTCTTAATCCGTCACCACACGGACATTATAATCTAATAATCACAACTTCACACATCTCATACACGACCGTCTGGTCCCAAACTGCTGATAAACTTATTTATTATATATTTTTAAATACACTCATTTGCAAAAAAAAAACGGGCGGTTTCGATTTTCTTCCTGGCTGAAAAAAATAAAATACCAAAAAGGTTTTAATCATTTGTACATGTTACTGGCCAGTTATAAAAGTGCCATAATGTATATAAGAGTACCTTCCAAATTCAAATTTTTGACTGAGCCTGGTTTTCAAAGAAAACAACTTTTAATTACATTTTGTGGTGCGAATTCCCTATAGTTAATATCGACTCTTATTAACTTTTTGACAATTTTCATTATCTAATGTCCTTGACATTTAAAAGTATTGTTATTGCTGTTTAGCAATCTCGAAAATGGTAGATAAAGTGATAAAAGCGAGCAAAATTATTGCGCTGCTTGAAGAAGGTTGCAGCCAATGCTTCATGGCTCAGAGGCTAAATGTGAGTCGGTCGACAGTTCAAAGGACCTGGCAGCGCTATCAAGAGTCCGGTTCCGTCAAGAGAAGGCCTGGTTCTGGCAGAAAGACATGTACCGAACCACGGGATGATCGTTTTCTAGTTAGTCAAGCGTTGAGAAATCGCAAATCTTCTTATGTGGACCTCAAGAACAGACTCGAAGAAGTAAGAAATGTGCAAATTAGTCTATGGACGGTCAGGAGGAGGCTTCTCGCTGCTAATATACACAGTTATCGCCCGGCACGCGGCCCTAAATTTCTCTGTGGACATCGAGTTGCCAGGCTTAGCTTCGCTCGAAATTGTGTGTCATGGACTCATGAAGACTGGGATAGGGTATTGTTCTCCGATGAAGCCAGGATATCTCTGCATGGTGAAGAACGACGTCGGCGAGTGCTACGTAGACGAGGAGAACGCTTTGCAGAGGCATGTTTTGAAGAAATCACACCTTATGGAGGGGGCTCTGTTATGTTTTGGGCAGGAATTAATTCTATGGATCGTACGGAGTTAGTCTTCATCGAAAACGGTACACTGACTGGACACCGATACACAACGGAAGTTCTAATTCCTTATGCACAACCCGCTTTAACCGCTCTTGGCGAAAACTCAATTTTTATGGACGACAACGCTCGCGCCCACCGGTCTGGCGATGTGGAAGCGCATATGCTAGAAGTCAGAATTCGTCGTTTCGACTGGCCAGCTAGAAGTCCGGACCTCAATCCCATAGAGCATGTCTGGGACGTTCTGAAGCGACGAGTGAGATCAGTGCAGCCGGCTCCGCAGACCATCAGAGAGCTAAAGAATGTGATTACCGCGGAGTGGGAACGTATTCCCCAAGAAACCATAAAAGATATCCTCGCTAGCATGCCCAGACGAATACAAGCCGTGATTTCAACAAGAGGGGGTCACACTCAATACTAAACTTTTATCTGCCTTTAATGTATTCAATAAAAAAAAAGAAATGAATGCGTTTCATTTTTATTTAGCTAGCAGGTACAATAATAGTGTTTTGAGCTTAAACATTATTTCTCAATAATTTAATCAAAATATTATGATAAAACTGATGAAAACTATTCCTTCCTAATTAATTTATTAAATTCTGAGGATAACAATACCTAAAATTGTCAAACAAACAAATAGTAACTATAAAATAGTTCTTTGCTTAAGGGGCTGAAAACCAAAATAGAGGTAAATAAAGATCGTTTTGTATAAAAACCTATCGCTCATATCATTACCAAAATCAATGTCTTTATAATTGAACATATTCCTCACATTATTTTATTATTTCCAAATTATTATTACCAAAACACGATTTGAAAAACTTCAGTCGATAAAAAAAATAATCAAAGTAGCCTCTGAAAATAGTTAAATTTTGACTTTACACAGTTATGCTTTAAGTAATGTAAATGAAATTAAGTAAAATTGTGTATCATATGTAACTGAAGGAAATGGTTAACTTTAATTTTTTTTAAAATTGCAACATTTACAAAAAATAACGAATTTTGTGGTTTGGCACATACGCCCTTCTATTTCAAGCGCTTTTTCTCTGTCACTCCTATGGAAAACGACAGTGAGCGCTGAGGCGCCTTGCTGAACGGACCTATGTCGCTCGTTTCGCGCGCTATATTTAGCTGATAAATCTAAAAAACTTTATTAAAAAACAAAACAAAATCATATTAAGATGGAGGCTATAAGGTAAGAATAGTTTATTTTATTAATAAACTTATAATTTGATTGACATGTTAGATTATATAACTAGATATCCTTACAAAGACGTAATGTAGTTTCATAACCCTAAAAACTGTCAACTGTGTAGTGGAACAAGCTTAAGCTAGAGACACATTATCGGAAGCGGCTAATGGACGCGGCTGATAGCCGTGATCTAGAGTATGAACATACACTCAGCTGTGCAAACTATCGGACGTAAGTCGTGGACAGACTGACCTTGAGCGTCCGAATGTCCGACTGTGCACACTTATTTTTCCACTAAAATCAATTAATTATCATAAATATGTATATTACTGAGTCAATATTTTAATACATTGAATAAAAATATATTACCAAGGCACTCTACTAGTGTTTTAATAAAATAATGTACAATTTACAGTGGCGGCTGTTAGCCGCGTCCGTCAGCCGCGTCCGATAATGTGTTTCCAGCTTTAGTCTTGAAGAACGTAACGTACATAGACTTACAAAAGTCGTAGACTCTGCCATTTTAGTAACACAATGTATCATATGATGGCCTTATTTTATGCATAGTCATTTTTGATAGTGTATCTAACCGCATAATATTATCATCATAATAATTAAGTAATAAAGATATTAAATTAAATAAATACTATTATTGCTTAGCAATAATTTTCCTGTGTGGTACAATTCATCTCTCAAAAAAGTTTTAAAAGAAAAATATAAATACTACGTTAAATACAAGAAATATAACAACCTAGAAGATTACGTTACCTATTCGTTGCTCCGTAAACGCGCATCAAAATTAGAAGACGAATGTTATCAGTCGTACCTAGCTCGAGTTGAGGATTCTGTTGTTGTTAACCCCCGTATGTTCTGGAGATACGTTAAATCGCTCAATAAACCCTCACATGCTCTTCCATCTATTATGAATCTCGACAGTACTTATGCGGATACTGGTGAAACTGTGTGTAATTTGTTTTCACAATATTTTCAATCTACTTTCCTTGACGCCTCAGTGGATAGTAGTACAATGCATTCAGACCTTTCTAACTATCAACACCCTAACATTATTAATATTAGCAACATTGATATTACTCCCGAAAAAATTGAACTACAATTAAAATCTCTCAATATGAGTAAGGGAGCTGGCCCTGATAGTATACCTCCGTTTTCATTAAACAATGCGCTCCAAACCTTGTATTACCTTTATATATAATCTTTTCACGGTCCCTAAAAGAGGGTGTGGTGCCTGCTATTTGGAAGTCCGCCTTTATTACACCCATTCATAAAAAAGGAGATAGGTCAAACATTAAAAACTATAGACCAATTTCTAAGCTTTGTATATTTGCTAAAATATTTGAAAGAATTGTGTACGATCAGGTATACATTGCGTTACAATCCTTTTTTATCCCTGAACAACATGGATTTTTGAAGCGAAGATCAACTGTATCCAATTTACTAGTATTTAATGACTTCACAACCTCACATATGGAATCTGGGGGTCAAGTACATGCTGTGTTTACCGATTTTAGCAAGGCGTTCGATCGTATCGATCATTCGCTCCTTCTGCAGAAGTTGAATAACGCTGGAATACACGGTAACTTATTCAGGTGGTTTTCTTCATATATTGCAAATAGATCTCAGGCTGTTGCGATTAACGGTTTCACGTCTGCTTGGATGCCGATCCCTTCTGGTGTTCCTCAGGGTTCCCTGTTAGGGCCTCTGCTCTTTATTATTTTTATTAACGACATTGGTTCATGTCTAGAACACGCGAGTTTTCTTTCCTATGCAGACGATACAAAAATATTTATGGCGATCAATAGTCCTTCTGATTGCGAGCTGCTGCAGAATGATCTAAATAATTTCGAAAAATATTGTAGAATAAATAAGTTAGACTTAAATGTATCCAAGTGTTATGCAATTAATTTTACCCGTAAAATCAATCCCATTAAATTTTGCTACACCATTAGTAATGTACCGCTTGGTTACGTGGATTCAATTAAGGATTTAGGCGTCATACACGATTCTAAACTGATATACGATAAACATATTGACTTCATCGTGAAAAAAGCTAACAAAACCTTAGGTTTTATCATTAGATCTACATCAAACTTTAAAAATATTAAACCCATTAAAATATTATATTGTACACTGGTGCGCAGTATCCTCGAGTATGCGTCTGAGGTTCATAGCCCGCATTATGCTGTATATGTTGATCGTATCGAGTCCGTTCAAAAGAAGTTCTTCAGATATTTGCAGTATAGGTGTAGGACTATTGATCGTGGATATGTTGCAAGATGTAAGAAGTATCACTTTGTACCTTTAGCGAATAGACGTACTGTTTCGGATATCATAACCTTGCTAAAAATTATAAACGGAGACATAGATTGCTCGATTCTTCTCGAGAAAATTAATATTAGAGTACCACATAATTTACCTGTTAGACACAATCCACCCCTAGCAGTACCTCGAACAAAAACTAACTATCGCAAAAATTCATTTGTTATTAGAGCGAGTAAATCTGTCAATGATATGCATAAATTTAGCAGCGAGTTTGAGC
Source organism: Phragmatobia fuliginosa (assembly GCA_932526445.1). Lineage (NCBI taxonomy): Eukaryota > Metazoa > Arthropoda > Insecta > Lepidoptera > Erebidae > Phragmatobia > Phragmatobia fuliginosa. The sequence continues at coordinate 2,199,682 of OW052064.1, read as the reverse complement.
TTTTTAGATCTAAGCCTTCATTTGTCAAAAAGCATATGATTCAACATTTCCTAAGCCCGATCCCAGGATCGTAACCATTTATTAGTTTCTCTTTTTATTTATTTTTGGTTTGGACACATTTCTATTCCCAACCCAAAAGGAATAATGTCTGATATGTTTTGTTGCTTTTCTTAAGCATGTTACTTCTGTTTCTTTTTCTTTACTATTACTATTCGTAGCGTTGTTAATGTTTTGTATCTAATTGCGAGTACATGTAAATGGCTTTGTTGTTAACTATGTTTAATGTTTATTTTATAATATTTAAGCTGTTGGTATTCCGAATAAAATAAAATAAAATAAAAATAAAATTATTTCATCACAGGTTGCAAAATGTGGAATTCTCACAAAACGTTCAATGTTCTGAAGTTCCAAGGTAAGAACAGTGTAAAATACTGCATGTCTTGAAATGTCACTCAAATCTAACTAACAATTCATAGACTATTTATTTACAGCAAAAGAAGACTAATGGAAAATAGCTCTGAAGGAGATGGACCGCAGAATGTAGTTTTGCATCATACACGAATCACATTCTCGCTGAGCTCTGACGGTATCGTCGCGTTCAGAATAGTTTCATATTATATACTATGACTGTATTGTTTGGCAATAATATTGTCAGAATGTATGTTGGTAAAAAGACAGTGTATATTGTTTTGTAAACTTGGATTAATATTAAATAAAAAAATACTATATAAATAAAAAATAAATAAATAATTAAATTGCATAAGTTGATAAAAAATGCTATGCAATAGCTTTACCGCGGCAGTCTCCGAGTGCCACATGACTTTTTTTATCATACCATTACGATAGCATTTTTATTTTGCCCTATCTAAAATATTCTAAGGCCCTGTGTTAAAAGCAGAGTGCAAATTCAAAGACGAATATTAGTTCTCGGAGACTGTTTTAGTACCGATAACGAACCGCGTCTCAAACGCGGCGCTGCTGTATCGAACAAAAAGGGGTGTATCCATTGCTCAAGGTCATTGGCTGCACTCAGCGTCTTAAGTGCCCGTTTTTTTTGCAAAAGAGTGTATATACATATCTTTACAAAGTATAAAACGAAGTCGTTTTTTGTAGGAAATAGATTTTAATTCACCAATAGAAAGAGTGATTCAAGAAGAAGTTATTAGTGATACGTGCATATTATATTAGAGGAACAACGAAAATTTCAATGACTTCTGTGGGTAGTCAGGACTGGGCGCTATTCATAGATAAATTTCACCCAGATACAACAAATGATCGTGCTCATCATACAAACTTTGTTTTGGCTGAGAAGAAATCAAATCAAGTCCATAACTTAGAAGATAGCAGTCACGCTGATTTCAGCACGAATGGGCCGGCTCGACCGGGGTAGTACTACCCTCGCACAGAAGACCATCCTAATAATGACAGTATTCTTGGTGACGTATTTCGTTGGTGAGTGTGAGACCGGAGATCCAAAATCATTCTGCATCATTCTCCCGGCCCCCGTAGGCCGGCTGCCTATTATTAATTATTTGACTAGCCGCCTTGGCATTAGTATGAGTTACCATGCTGTATTGTCTACCCTCACAATAAGGATGGTGACCCCTATAGCTGAATTCTAATCGTACTTTCCATCAGGCAGAGTAGTCACTTAGATGGGAATAAATATATTAAAAAAAAATACAAGTTTAAGAATTATTTGCGATTTAGTAAAGTACTAGTCTAACAAAAGAGTATTGTTTTAAACTTTCATGGTCAGTAACATTTAAATATAAATCTGCGGGAACAGTTACGAGTGAATAGTGAGTGACCAGTGGTACTGGGGGCGATCGTAGTAAAAGACTGCGAAAGAGGGTAATTTGGCTGCAAAATTGTCCAACAAGAGGCAATCGAGCAGACGGATGCCTGTTATATGAATATGACTCGATGGTTTCATGCACAATTTGGTTTGTTAACCTTTTTTTTATGCGGGGACTGATTTTCGCACCATACCCTTCGTGGGGTAAACGAAGGGCGTGTGTGGGACTCCCAGAGGAATCGGTTTACCCACTAAACCCTGCGGCAGCCTACCTCGGCAGTTGGGAGGAACACCAGGAACGCATCAGCGGCTTCTGGAGTCCCCCCTGCCTTACCCCACGACCGGGATACATCCCGGGTTGATTATTCTCACCCAAGGCAGGACGCTGTCGCGCCTCTCACCACTCCACGCAATAAGAGGTGCAACAGCGAACCACCTAAGACGACACCCCCGGCCGCACTGGCCGCTAGACTTGTGTAACTCAGGAGTGATTCGTTCCACTGAACTGCTCATTTGCAGTGAACGAATTGAACTCGTTCAACTCTGTGGAGTATTTCAACTCAACAGTTCACCAACTCACCAACTCATCGCTCCCGCTCTGATTCAATACGAATTTACGAAACCGAGTTCTTGTGATTTCTTTGTTGTTGCATTCACGCACACTGCCTACTGTATAGCGCTTTCTTTTTCTATATATGTATATTCGTCATTTTATAAACAAATATTTTAGTCTTTATTTGTTGTACGAGAGCGTTTATTTTAGAATAGCAATCCTTATTTTTATTCAATATTGCAATTTTGTTGCCGTTATGTAGTTTGTTTGTGAACTGAACTTCAAAAGGATTCCGAAACTAAACTTACGCATTATAGTAGTATTGTTTTTTACTAACAGGTAATTATGTCAATCGTAATTAGTATTTGAAATTATTATACGTTGTAAGTATAAGTTTGAAATAGTATAGGTAGATATTGTCACATTTAAAGTGAAATCTGTAAGATATTATTTATATTTGTCACTTTAATTGTCAGTCCTAAGCCTGAAGAAAGTATGAAGGGAAATTGAAATATCCAAATCAATAAACTATAAACATTTACTCTCGTTCACAGTTCATGAACAATGCAACTCACTGAGTCACTTAGCTAAATCACTCACTGAGTCATAGAGTTAAATGAGTTGCTGCAACTCACAGAGTCACAGAGCGAAATGAACTGCTGAGTGATTTAGATGAACTAGTTCATTTTACTGAACGAGATTTGGTGAGTTGAATCTTTAATGTGAACTGTGTTGCCCAAGTCTACTGGCCGCGCTTAAAGGGTCGTTGCACCCAAGATGTGGCTGCAACGACCCTTTAAGCGAGAATGGGAGGCTATCGACCTCTGCCACGTCCCCTTCGCCGCCTCCTTCGATTGGTTTAGTAACCTAGGGCATCTGTAAATAGGTAAATCAGTTACCTTTATAGCATGAACGATGGCTGGTCTAGTGCTATTGAGACAGTCGGTGAGTATGACAAGCGCCCGCGTACGCAATGTGCCGGAGACATCGTTCAGACGCGTATACAAGGCGCGCAAGATCTCAGTGTGTGCAACAGTCTGTGGTCGTTGATGAATAAGCCCAGCCATTATGTCTTCCATCACCGACTACAAAACACATTAAATTAATTACATTACAAATAACCACAAATCTAAGAGTTTATAATCCTATCGAATACTATGACACAAATACAAACATGCAAGTAATAAGTCTAAAAATAAAAAAAAGGCCCAGTCTTAAAAATAACAGTAAATTCAAGTCAGCCGAAGCCGATTGCAGTTAGAAACAATCCTTATCCAATAAAGTACCTTAAATACATTGTGTATTTAATATTGACTAATATGGCCCTTTACAGTATGTAATTTAAATTAATACTTTTGAAGATATTACAGATTTAAAATGCAGGAACAAAGCGATTGTGGCGGTACCGGCCGGGGCCCGTTAGTTGACGCTGCTGTCGATTTCTCACTATCAGTTAATAACTAAACACAATACTTTATTATGAATTAATATTCAAAGGCGGTAAGAAGTTCGCCGGGTCAGCTAGTTTAAAATAAATACGAAACTAAAACTTTTTTTGTTGTAAGTGTTGGATATACTTGGTTCATTTGATATTACAAACACTTCCATTTTATTATTTTGTATAGATATAGACTACGAGAAACAAAATAAAACTGATACATTACCTACTATTAAAAAATAAATGACGATTTAAAAACAAAGAAAATAAAACAAAATTAAAACACACATCATGTTCATCAGGAGGCACCTGACTATCCTGACTGCTTTCATCAGTGGCTACGTTCCCTGCTTCTCCAGTATCATTCTGATTTCCTTCATTAGGCTCCTGTTCAAGTTTTGCTTTTTCAATCTCTGCTCCACTCGTGTTGTTTGTAGAATCGGATTGCGTCGATCCATCATCCATTCCTAAAATTTGACGGGGTACTTTTTCTAACTTCGAAACTAACATCAAAACAAATGCTAAAATTTGTTTATGTCTATCTGAATTCATTCTATTACTACGAATAAACTTTATAAATAAACTCAAGAAAAACTCACTATTCCACTCCAAGTAAACACTATTATAGTACAGGTTTTCGAAGAATTTAGGAGTATATATTTTTTTATTTAACAACTTTATGCACAAAATGTACTATGGCGGCTCTAATGCCATAGGCATTAATTTTTTTTTTCAGACATCTTGCACACAACGTCATCAAGTCCCAAACTAAGCAGAGCTTATGTTATGGGTACTAAACAACTGATATAAATACATATTATACATAGAAAACACCCAGACTCCGAAACAAATATTTGTGGATCACACAAATATTTGGTCCGATCCGGAAATCGAACCCGAGACCTCTTGATCAGCAGCCGCATACGCTAACCACTAGACCAACAAGGCAGTCAAAGTTCTCTACAAGTCTACCGTCGCTGTCGGGTGGTGTTGTTCTATCTTCCGACTGTCTAAAGAGGCAATAGTATTAATTCATTAATGTTAAAATATTTAAATAAATCCTTAAAAAAAAACACTCTTTTTAAGCGACTTGTGTACACTTTTTTGTAAAAACAGGGCGTCCCCCCCCCCCTCTAAAAGCTAAACGGCTGGTTTAAAAATCTTGAAAAATTCGTGATGGTGGTCGATACAATGAACTTGAAAGGAAAACTATAACGGATTAGATGACTTTGTTAATTCAATAGTTATAGTCTTAATTTGTAAAATGCGCTTACTTGAAAATGTCATACAAAATTAACGCATTAGTACGTAAACAAAACAATTATCTATTGGTTACGATTTTAAATCCACGTACCAGTATAGGTGACTGAGGAACCCTGTCCTGTGGGTGGCCCAACACGCACTTGGCCGATATTTTTGTTAATGCGGTAATTCCCTCCTACTCCTACTGGTAGCCATGTCGGATTTGAACTGACTAAAACCGCACACCGTCCAAGGTACTAATGGCCGGAGAACCAGGTATACCTTAGAAAGGTAGACCCTGGAACCCCAACGTACCTCAGGCCATCTGCTGCTTGCAGATGACCCCCTCCTGGATGTGAACATCGCGTTACCACTCCGGTCTGCTTCTGCTAGGGTGCCAAATGGCCTCATCTGTCACCACCAAGCTTTAACCGGTCACGGGGCCGGCGGACCGAGTTCTAAACCTCTCTCGGTTCACGATCCGTCCTCTCTTTTGCAAACATAACTTGCTCACAGAAGGAGACGGTTGGTAACTGTTGGTAGCACTGAACTTGGTTGCCTAAGTCGTTCTTTCCTTACCTCCACGAGAAATTGGCGGAGCTGGGATTTCCGGTTATGGAAATCTTGAGGTTCAGGTAATCGACCCAACTCCTGCGTTTTCATGTGCCACAGATAGTCTACCGTACCGAGGCCTCCCGGCCAGGGGACTCGCCGCTAATAAGGAGATTGTGCGGTACCCCCTTAGAACTCTAATGGCCAGCACTAGTTGCGGTCGTCTCAGTAGAGCGACGTTACTAGCCTTGAGGGCTTTCACTCCCACGTAGAGTCTCCTGTGTAGGGACACACACATACATTGCATAGCACCCGCATCATTTCCCACCGTGTGACTGCGATGAGCCAGTCTGGTAAAGTAGTCCTAGAGTGCTGTACATGTATTCGGTATAAGTTATATAACAGTGTTGTAATATTGATATAACCTTGTAAAGGAATTTTAATTATAACTGCAGTGCATATACCTACAGCCTTTCATTTGACTACCAGACTCACTAATATAATTGGATATCTCAGAATATACCAGACATCAACTCCTACACCTGCCTCCTGCAGAAGACTCTACGTGAGAGTCATCGGGTCTTGTTATGTTAGGCAGTAGCTGCGCCTATGCACGCGCTGCTCCGACTAACTTAGGAATCAGACTTCGGAAGGGAAAATAAATTTTATGATTTTATTGTATGAGTATAACTTGTATGGATATAGAATTGTGGAATAAAAGTTAAGAAGTTCGAGTAGGTCAAAAGCAAGGTCAAGAAAAGTGATAATAACTGAATGTGAAACTTGAAATAGTGCGATAACATGTGTTACGATGAGTTAAGATGATGTAACTCCTAATCAATCTGAAGTGTAAGTTAATTCACCTGAATCACTGGTATTTGGCACTTCATTCCTTGGAGGTATTGGTTCCTCTGGATCATTGGTAAGCAGGTTTGCCAACATCTCCTGTAACAAATAATATTGTAATAGAAGTAACAGCAAAAGTTCATATTATATAAAAAAAAAATATATCCAAAATGGGATTACTGGGATAAAGACAAATATAATGATTTTATACCTAACATTATATTTTATGCACGCATAAGCACAGAGTTTGTTGTGTGTGTATAATCATGATGAATTAATCTTCATAAGTAGATAAATGATAATTTGAAGTTATGGCTTACCATAGCTAATTGTCGATGTGCAACTTTGGATGTTGTTGACAATTTTAACAGCCATTTTACAGTGTTGCGGTAAGACTGCCGAGGCAACAGAGTCATCAGTCCTGTTACCAAAGACACACGGGCATTCCGTACTTCTTGTCTTTCCTGCAAAGCAGGATACATGGATTTAAAAATATAAGAATTTGTATTTGCTAGAGATGTCCATTAATTCGACAGTTTACCCTATGTTCTCATTGGTCAATAATAAATCGTTCATTGTCTATGTCTTGGATAATAATTAAGTATGTAGGTACTTACCAGACCATCTTGTGAGTAACAAATATGCTGCAAAAGTAACATGTAACCATTTAGGGCAGCTTTGCCGTATTTACTTAGTATCAATCCAGAATATGTCACATATGACGCCCTGACGATGTTCTGAAACATATTTTAATACTTTATTCAAAAGAAGCCTGCAGCTGAAGCACAAAGAATTCTTGTTGAGACTTGTGGTGACAATGCTATGTCGGATACGACATGCAGAGACTAGTTTTGACGATTCAAAAATAATAAATAATAATAATAAATAACGTTCTGGCGCACCAAAAATATTTGAAGACGAAAATTTGGAGGAATTACTCGACCGAACTCAAGACCGAACTTGGTAAAACATTACAATTAAATGACTCAACTGTTTCAAAACGTTTAAAAATTTAAGGAATGATCCAGAAGCAAGGACATTGGGTACCCTATGAATAGAAGCCGAGAGACGTCGAACGGCGTTTTCTCACATGTGAACTACTGCTTCAACGGCAGAAAAGGTATTTTGCCCTGAATCGTGACTGGCCATATTAGCCGCAGACCTGATGACCGTTGGGGTAGAAGAGTTCTGGAGTGGAGACCGCGTCTCGGCAAACGTAGTGTACGACGCCCACAGGCCAGGTGGAGTGATGATTTGCGCAAGATGGCTGGCAGGAGTTGGATGCGAGAAGTCCAAAATCGATCAAAGTGGTGTGCAATGGGAGAGGCCTATGTCCAGCAGTGGACTGCGATAGGCTGATGATGATGATGAGGGTGTAATTTATTATGAGCCGCTCAAACCCAAATGTGACTATCAGGGTGAAACGCGGAATTCATATACTGCCAGAAAGATGGGAAAAAGTGGTCGCTAGTGATGGACAAAACTTTGAACTGTTATTGTGAAAAAGAAAGGGCGAGAACTTATTCTAGGTCCTAATATGTTAAATATGTATTCTTTTAAAACGATTTTACAGGGTATGGAGCCTGTTTAAATTACGATGCTTCGATGCGATGAGGAGATAGGTACTCAAAATTTTGTTTGTTGTTCTTAACTCAAGTAATAAAATTACTTACATTGGCATTTCTTGAGTCCAGTGATGAAGACAAGAACTTAGGCAGAAGACATTTAAAAAGCAAAATAATAGCAGTGGAATTGGGCTCACTGTCTGCATTGCATATTAAACTATTAATTATCTCGTATATTACTCCGGTCAATCTGGTAAGTTCAATCTTATCTGAAATAGTAATGAAAAAATCTTAATTAAGTTTTTCATAGACAGTACAGAGTCAAAGCTTCTTTAGAACAGTCAAATTATTTACATATTTATAATATGTAGTCCCTACTATTTTATTACAGTATGAAATTGCCGATTATTTTCTGTTTTACTAAAGTTTTTTAGCAAAATTTGTCTTGCGAGTCCCCAACCCGCAATCGGCCAACGTGCAAACATATGACCTCAACCGAGAGGAGATCGGAGTGCAGCAGTGGAACATTTTGATTGACAACGAGATATCATGTGCAAAGTTTCACTTGAAAATCTCACCCAGTGAAAGATCTATATCAATTCAAAGTATCTTATTTTCCTAGCCATTATTCCCAAGTTTATTTGGGTCGACTACTTGTTCAACCCGTTTGACCTGAATTTCAGTTTTTCCATGGAGCGACTGGCATCGGACCTCCGCAACCCTAAGGGAGAACTTCGAGGAACCCTTATGGTAGTTCCAACTAGTTGTCAGTATATTTGAGGGCACTGACTTCCCAATAAGGATTGCCATAGATGTTCATGACAACCGGGACCGACGGCTTTACGTGCTTTCCGAGGCATGGGCATGAATCACCGCCAAACTTCTAAACTCCGGGCAGCTATTAGGAATTTCCTAAGAAAATCCCAAAAACACTTTGGCCCGACCTGGGATTTGAACCCTAGACCTCTTGATCAGCAGTCGCATACGCTAACCACTAGACCAACTAGGCAGTATAAATTCAAAGTCTCTACTAATATAAAATGTCAATTTCATACTTTAACCAATATTAACAATATTCCACTACATTTGCACAACCTATCCATCTAGTCCATATCTAATTAGAGCTTGTACAACTAATATTTATATATGTACTAGCTTTCGCCTGCGGCTCCACCCGCGTGTATGTCGGCTATCATGGTAAAAAGTAGCCTATGTCCTTTCTCAAGTTCAGTTCTATCTTCATACCAAATTTCATCAAAATCAGTTCAGTGGTTTAGGCGTGAAAGTGTAACAGACAGAGTTACTTTCGCATTTATAATATAAGTAGGGAAGTAGGGATATCCTTGTATTGTAAATACATACATATTAAACATAGAAAGTACCCAAACTACGAAACATATATAAGATAAGATGTCATATAAACATTTGATTCAGGAATCACAGCCAAGACTGCACAGTACTCATATTCATTACATACCACTGCGCCTATGAGGCAGCAAAATATTTTAAGTCTGTATAAAGTTAACAAACAAACATACAAGTAAAGCTAATAAGTTTCATAAAAAAATACTCACCAACATGTAATCTAGTAACAATGGCACCACCAGTTATATCAATCAAATTGCTTAGGATATCTTCAAAATTCATGTCATTTGGACTCAGTTGTAAATGCTCAACAATAGCTCTCAGGTCTACGACAAAATGACTTAGTTCTCTTATGACCGAGTTTACTTCATGAACCAATTGAGTGGTGTTCAAATTATTACTTGCATTATCACTCATGGCTTTTGGAAAACCTACACAGAGCAGAGTCAGGGCAAACAATTGTGAGTGGTAAATGTTATAAGCTGTATAACCAGGAATTGATAGAAGTTTAAAGTAAACTCGTGATGCTAATAATGCATTATTTCTGTATTCTTTAGTAAGGATGTTTTTACATCCATAATCTACATAATAGGCCAATATTGCCAAGACCTTCTCATGATTAATAAGTTGAGACAAAAATGTCCACGACTTTTCGTCTGCAATATCCGATCTAAGCCACTCATCGCAAACTCTCAGTATATTTCTAAATACTGATTGTATATCCAAGGACTCCACTAGGTTTTCATAAAAAGGCGGCAGATCACCAAATTCAAGAAATTCTGAATCATAGATAGCCCGAACCCATCCAGGGTCGAGGCCTTCCAAGCCTAATTTGTTGAGTTCATTCACAATCCGCGACATTATTAGACGTAATACTCATAGATATCAATACAAAACAGTTGGTAATCGAACTGTGTGTTGATGCTAATGTTTATTGTTGTATCTCTTCTTCTTTGTTGAGATGGCAAGCAGCCGAATAATAACAGCTATTTTTCTGTATTTAATGTTTAAGGCTTCCTTCAAGTTTTCAAATTGTCGTCGTAATTAAATTAATGATAAAATATGGATGAGAAGAAATGGTATGTAATATAATAATTTATTTATATTGTATCTCAAATCTCAATTGACAATTCTCTTTTTTTTTTTTTTGGACAATTGAGAGTTGAGAGCAGGCTTGCGACGATATATCGGAAAACCGATAAATTTCGATATATCTACGCCAAATAATATCGATATTGACCATACGATGATATCCATATATATATATTGATATTGACGATACGCTGATATTATGAGCACTTAGAAGTTAGCACCCCATCATGGAATATTGTAAAAAAACTTATATTAATCGATTGCTAGTTGAATTCTGCTTCGATTGGTTTTATTTTTGGGATAGCTAGTGGCTTAGATTTTTTATTAATAATAATAATGTGAGGGGTGCTGGAAAAAATAAAAACTTCAACTAGCAATGTTTAAATAAAGATTTTTCAAAAATCTGAGTTACTAATTTAATGTACCTTTCTACTAGCAATCAGCACCACCCCTTTTTTCATACAAAGCTCGATTATTTATCGAATTATAATCAATTTCAATCATCCGAACTATCGACTCCCCCGCGCATGCGCGCCACACAGCAGTCCGGTCGTCGGCTCGTCGGCCAGTTCAGTTTCGCCTTGAACGAATTGAATACTGAATACTGAAACAAATAAAAAGTTGAAAACAAAACATTCAACTTTTTATTTGTTTCAGGAATATTGTTTCCACAGTAAATCTAAACTGCAAATTAGATTTGAAGAAAATAGCATTGCATGCTCAAAATGCAGAGTACAATTCTAAACGATTTGCAGCTGTGATAATGAGAATCAGAGAACCTCGAACAACTGCTCTTATATTCAGTGGAAAGATGGTGGATGGATGCACAGGTGCTAAAAGTGAAGAAGATTCTCGACTTGCTGCGAGGAAATATGCACATATCATTCAAAAATAAGGTTTTCCGGTAAGCTCAAAACAAATAATAAAGAGTATTGATATTTAATGTAAATCCAATATATACAATGTAATCTAATTTCAACCTTTCATTTCTACACCACACAGGCTAAGTTTTTAGATTTTAAGGTGCAAAATATGGTTGGAAGTTGTGATGTCAAATTCCCAATCAGATTAGAAGGTCTGGTGCTTACTCATGGCTAGTTTTCATCTTATGAGCCAGAGCTATTTCCTGAGCTAATTTATCAAATGGTGAAGCCACGTATAGTCCTACTCATTTTTGTTAGTGGAAAAGTAGTACTAACAGGTAATTTTTATTCTAAAAATTTATTTTCCATTTTTAAACTTGATATTGGTTTTTTAAAACTAAATTTTTACATTTTTATTACGCACTGGTACATGATTATACTTTTATTTTGAGTGGCAGTTGTGTTAAGGATTGATAGTTGATGAATTATGTGAAAAAGAAAATTTAAAAATGTATGTCGCAAGATTTACCATAGTTTATAATTCAAATCTCTCTTGTTTTAACTTTCTAACAATTTATATTTCAATGTTGAATATTATATTTGACCAGAAAATTCATTCAAAATCTTACCATATTCATATACGTATACAAGTCTATTGAGAATAATTGTAATTTTGCAGTTTAGATTTACTGTGGAAACAATATTCCTGAAACAAATAAAAAGTTGAATGTTTTGTTTTCAACTTTTTATTTGTGTCAGTATTCAGTATTCAATTCGTTCAAGGTGAAACTGAACTGGCCGACGAGCCGACAACCGGACTGCTGTGTGGCGCGCATGCGCGGGGGAGTCGATAGTTCGGATGATTGAAATTGATTATAATTCGATAAATAATCGAGCTTTGTATGAAAAAAGGGGTGGTGCTGATTGCTAGTAGAAAGGTACATAATATTAGTAACTCAGATTTTTGAAAAATCTTTATTTAAACATTGCTATTTGAAGTTTTTATTTTTTCCAGCACCCCTCACATTATTATTATTAATAAAAAATCTAAGCCACTAGCTATCCCAAAAATAAAACCAATCGAAGCAGAATTCAACTAGCAATCGATTAATATAAGTTTTTGTACAATATTCCATGATGGGGTGCTAATGCACATTATAATAAATTGATTTGTCTGATCAGACACAAAAACTATAAACGATAAGGAGGTAGAGAGGGAAGGGGTCGATGTATTTTAAATAAAATATCGATATATCGGCCTACTAAACCGATATATCAATATATCGGTATCAACATATACTGATATATACCGCTATTTTTTATAACCTTGCATCCCTAATTGAGAGCATTACAATAATTACAACTATTTACAATTAGGCTTGCAACGATACATCGGATAACCAATAAATATCGATAGTTCGAATCCAAAAAATATCGATAAATATTGATATCGATGATACACTGATATCGACATGTATGTCGATATTGACGATACGCTGATTTCGATATATCAATATCGAATAACTCAATATTTTGTTTTTTGGGTACATATTATATATAACAAGTAGAGCTACTTTTGATAAAGAAATAAGAAGAAAAAGATTAATAAAACGAAACGTGCTCCAAGCTATATAAAATGCTATCCACGAAGCTGTGCCCCACTATTCGTTCTAATTGTTCATAATTTATGTGTAAGCTTTTGCTAATGTATCAGTTATATCGGTACACACTAATGAAATTTGAGTTCACGTGCATAAATCAGAGATGTGTCGTTGACATTTCTATGGTCAACGAAACCGTTGAAAGTCGTTCATTGACTAGTTGATTTTCTAGTTAAATTTTTTAACTAGTTGACAGGTTTAACTCTTTTATCTAACAGTTGGACTGTCTCGTTGGTCTACTGGTTAGCGTATGCGGCTGCTGATCAAGAGGTCTCGGGTTTGATTCCCGGGTCGGACCAAATATTATTTTGTGTTATCAATAATATTTGGTCCGACCGTAATAGGGCATATGCCAATTAAGGACATGAATTCAAATATCAACGCTATTGCTAGAGATCAATAAAGATTAAAATAGATTAACTGTTCATCCGTTTAAACAGCGGCAATGTGTATGCAGACTGAAGCGTTGATTCTGCGATACTACTACATCACTAATGCGGAGTAGTTAGTTTCATTTAACTGATTCAACGCGTCAGTTGATATCAACGGCAACGTTTATCGTTTAGTCGACTGCGCATGTATAATCGAAGAGAAAAGTAATAATAATAATAAAGTTTATTAATCCAAAAGAAATGTTACAACATTCAAACACAATCGACACAGTAAATGTTTGCAATATCAAATGCTAAAGTTCGAAGAGGTTAAAACAATATTGTAGTTCTAAACAATTGAGCCCTGTCTCTCAAACTAGGCAATGCCTGTATCTTAAGAGACAGGTTTCAGCAATCAGGATTCCTATTAGTGATTCATCGTTGGGTCTTGAGACGTTAAAGGTACCGTGCCGGGCCGTTAAAGGTTGTGTGTGTGTGTGTGTGTGTGTGTGTGTGTGTGTGTCTGTCTGTGTCTGTGTGTGTGTGTGTGTGTGTGTGTGTGTGTGTGTGTGTGTGTGTGTGTGTGGTGTGTGTGTGTGTGTGTGTGTGTGTGTGTGTGTGTGTGTGTGTGTGTGTGTATCTGTGAAATTGTACTATAAATAAATAAAATGTACTATAAATAAATAAAATAAATATAAATATTTTGGACATCTTTTACACACAACATCATCTAGTCCCAAACTAAGCAGAGCTTGTATTATGGGTACTAAACAATTGATATAAATACATAAACACACTTTTTTTTTTGTAAATACATACATAATAAACATAGAAAACACCCAGACTCCGAAACGAATATTTGTAGATCACACAAATATTTGGTCCGACCCGGAAATCGAACCCGAGACCGCTTGATCAGCAGCCGCATACGCCAACCACTAGACCAACAAGGCAGTCAAATACACGCGCACGATAATTTGAGGCTTGACGTCTGTGACCTCACAGTAATATAAAATAACACTATTTTAAATAACTTATTTGCAACACTATTTACAAAAACACTAAGTTCAAATATATTGACTGCCTTGTTGGTCTAGTGGTTAGCGTATGCGGCTGCTGATCAAGAGGTCTCGGGTTCGATTCCCGGGTCAGACCAAATATTTGTGTGATTCACAAATATTTGTTTCGGAGTCTGGGTGTTTTTCTATGTATAATATTTATGTATTTACAAAAAAAAAGTATGTTTATGTATTAATATCAGTTGTTTAGTACCCATAACACAAGCTCTGCTTACTTTGGGACTAGATGATGTTGTGTGTAAGTTGTCCAATTATTTATTTTATTTTTATTTTATATCCAACACTATGTACACTTACAATACTTTTTAATTATTTTTAAAATAAACACATAAAATTGTCGTTCCAAACAAATAATTTATAATAAGTATTGTCCGATTAATGAAATTACGTGACACTTGTGTTATCGCTGGGAACCAAGGCGAGCCCAGTGCGTGCGCGGGTGGAGAGAGGCCAGGAAGGAATCACTGTGCGCGCGTCGCTCGTTGCAATGGTTACTCGTCCCGCCCCTCACCCCTACCTCAACTGACACCTATTTACGATTATTATCAATGATACGATATTATTATCAACGGAACCTACGAATTAACAGTTGAAGCGTTGATTCTACGTAAACGGTAGATTTAACTAGTTCGTTACTTTAACGCCCATCGCTATATTAGATAGATCAAAATTCATTTGTCTAATCACACACAAAAACTATAAACGATGAGCAAGTAGCGAGGGAGGGGGGCGATATATTTTAGATAAAATATCATGAAGATCACCGGTAATGTACAGGTAAAACTACTAGATTGAACAACCCAAGAATAATCGGGTAAATTCCGGTGATCGCATTACAGAAGAATCTTGAAAGAAGCTTAAAATTTTAAAAATTACGATATATATATATCAATTATTACTTTTAATAAACCATATATATTTATATAAATAATTAACTAGGTACATGTAATCAACTATTTCATTATGTTCCTTCTTTCAATTGCAAAAGCAGACTGTTTTAATAGATGAATCTTTCATAGAATATTATTAATAATGTGGAGTCAAGTAATATGTCCATCAGTGTATGTACTGTAATATAGGCTGATACATGACATATGATTCAGTGCAAATTTCGATTTCAACTATCGAATTATTTAGCTTGAAAAATTCGCCATCCCTAGTCGGCTGTCTGACTATTCTGTTGAAGTTATACGTAGTGTTACTAGTGTTACATACTCTTTGGTTGAAGTGTTGAGAATAATGAGTTAGCAACACTGTGGCTGTGGCGCAAATCGCAATTGTAGATATCAAGAACATGGAGCCAAAATATTAATAAAAAAAGTACACAAAGATGTGAAAGATGTAAAATGTTGAGATAATAATAGTACGGTAGTAAACATAACCTAACCTATTATTTTTTAGATCCGAACCGAAAGGAAAATGACTACCCGAAAACCAATTTCTTGGTTTTTAACCGAAAAGGGTCGTCAATTTTCTTTTGCTGTAATTACTGGTACTGGTGTGGCATGGGCAGCGGCAAGATATACCCCAAATACATTTTTTTTGGATCATTATAAAAACTTTGTTCATTATTATAAGTAAGTAATAAATAATAAGTTATACATTATTTTTTAAACGTTAAGAAGTATTATACTTGAAATGGAATGTAGTAATAATATCCTTTTTTAAACAAGTTACCACCTTTTAAAGAAATTGGCTTTAATACTAACCGAACTACTTATATAAATGTTAGAAATTACAAATTTACTTTAATGAAATATCGTCAGATATGATATATAAAAGACAATTCGTCCGGGAGATTTATGGAGTCTTATAAAACTGTAAAATCACCAAAAAAGTAATTACAAATTGTATTTTAAGAAATAAATGATTTTGGATTTATAGGTAGGTATTTTTTATACATAGGTACCTATTTGGTTATTAAATCAAGAAATAAAAATGTTTCCAGTGTTCAGTATTAAAATATAATAACCATACATCAAGCTGATCCGTTTGTATAAAAATTTGACACAAAATAGAGAGAGATCTTCTTTTTTGTATTTTATAAAAACTGTTAGGCATTAAATTAATGCATTTTTAACTTCCAACTAAGTAATTTATCCTGTAAGTATCTAATTGAAACTTTATTCTTGTTATTTTCTTAATGTACCTTTTTCTGTACAAATTTCTATTTTTCCTACAAAACGGGAAAACAAATTACAACTTCTATTCCTTCTATAACCTAATGGTGCTGAAGTATATCTGCATCTTGTTAGCAGTACCATTAATAAGATTGTTAAAATATTGCAATATTAAACGAATTAAATACTCAACACTGCATACTGAGATCATCAACAACCCATAACGTCCCACTGATGGGCTTGGGTCGCCCCTCAGGAGAGGGTTAAGGCCATAGGTCACTACGCTGGCTGAGTGTGGGTTGGGGATTGGCAAGACATGCTGTGGGAACAGACTAGATAATCTTGCCATTGGATGTCTTTAAACCGCCTAAGGCCTCCAACTAAGCTTCACGACTGTTAACTTATGACAACAACCGGGTCCAATTGCTTAATGTGACCTCTGAATCAGGGAAACTCGTTGTTGCTTACTGCCTCAGTGATTGTTTATAATCACCTAAGGCCACTCAGCTTTGTGCACTTCATACCACTGAGATTGGCCCTTAAATTTTTTAACCTAATTACGTTTATTTATTCACATATAAGTAACAAATATAACTAGGTCCCCCCAATTAAAATTTCAACAGTCAACTATGAACAAAAATAATTTCTAATAAATAAAAAAAATATATATTTACTAATTATAATTAGTAAATTGGTACCATTTGACTTTAGTATGTGAAACACATTTTTTTAGGACGTTTTCATTTAGGACGTTATTCACGTTTAGGACATGAAACAAGATTGTTGACATGTCCAGGTTTCCAACTCCTGTCAAGAGAGGGTTAAGGCCTTACATTTAACATAATATGAAAATGTAACAATTTTTGGATGTGCTTTTGTCTACTTAGGTTTTGTTTCAGCAACGCACCTGTGACTCTTCTGGGCGACTACAATCGTCTACCATCAAGTGATCCGTCTGCTCCTTTGATTATAAACACGTATATAATCAAAGGTCTGCTCATTTGCCCCCTTTAATATAAAAAAAAAGTTTATATCAAATTATAAGATTAATTTTTGTTTCATTTCTTTTCTAGCAATGGAAAGCCAGTTCCTCTGGACAAAGAACTCCAAGACAGAGTGTCACGATGTATTGAAATTCTCAACATAGCTGATGTCCAAAAAAAATTGATTGAACCTTTCAATGTATTTGGATACGACATGTTTCATGCTGGTGAGTAAACTCATGAATATTCTATACTAGCAACCTTAAGTCTTTGACATTGTCGGATTATTATATGGGTATCAAATGAAAGGTCTTAAAATAACCATTTCAAATACATTAATACCTCGGACTTACGCGATAGGTGGGACCAAGCGATAGCCGCGTAAGTCGAATTCGCGTAAGGGCTGAAACTGCGTTAAGCGGGCTCCCGCGCGGTTTCATACAAAAGTGCTACGTCGCGGGGACCCGCGCGGGCGTCCGTCACGGGGAGGCGCGCCCCGCCTCCGTGCGACGGGACTTGTCGCGGGGGCACGCGCGGTGCCCGCCAGCGGTAACACGCGCGGGCTTGTTCATCGGGGAAAATGTCTTTCGTTACATAAAAGATCACCCTTACTGTCGTTTTTTTGCTACGCAATAATATATTAAGATCTCCATCGACACGACGATACACCGTTAAAATAGTTTGATGGCGAAAATACAACTTGCACCCGTGGATCTAAATTATTTAGAACTAGCTTTCGCCCGCGGCTCCGCCCGCGTGTATGTCGGTTATCGTGGTAAAAAGTAGCCTATGTCCTTTCCCAAGTTCAGTTCTATCTTCATACCAAATTTCATCAAAATCGGTTCAGTGGTTTAGGCGTGAAAGCGTAACAGACAGACAGAGTTACTTTCGCATTTATAATATCAGTAGGGATAACGACAGAGCGAAGGGAGCTAATGAAAAATCGCTTATCTCCGAATTCGCGTAAAACGGGATAGCGTAAGTCGAGGTATGACTGTATACCTATATTATATTACATTATAAATTCACAAAGTGTACAAGTTTAAATCAAAATGACTACAGAATTTGAGCTCTAGAGATTGATATGCAAAGACTGTCTTGTTGGTCTAGTGGTTAGCATATGCGACTGCTGAGTGCTGATCAAGAGGTCTCGGGTTCGATTCCCGGGTCGGACCAAATATTTGTGAGATCCACAAATATTTGTTTCGGAGTCTGGGTGTTTTCTATGTATAATATGTATGTATTTAAAAAAAAAGTATGTTTTTGCATTTATATCAGTTGTTTAGTACCCATAATACAAGCTCTGCTTAGTTTGGGACTAGATGATGTTGTGTGTAAGATGTCTGAAATATTATTTATTTATTTATAGCTTGTCTGTTTATAAAACTAAAAAGTATGAAATAAAATAATTATTATCTAAACAAAATAACCTGACTACTTAAAAGTAATGAACACAAAAAACGACTAGCATCGGACCTGCGCAACCTTGGGGTTGGTCCCTTAGGGGAGAACTGCAATTCGAAGGTTGAACTAGTTGTTAGTAAATTTTCGGAGGGGATCTCTCGCTGCCGGCCGTCATAAGATCGATGGCCGGCAGCGACAGTTGTTTTACCGCGGTCGCAACCTTCTGCGAGGACGTAATCTTGCAGAAGGAGGTGGCGGAGAAGGCCCGGGAGGATTCCATCCAATCGGACCCGATCCGCCGCCGGCGCCCCGGGCGGCGGAGGCGCGCATACCTGCGTCTCATGCCGCCCTGAGAGTGGCCGCGGATGGGCGGGACGGGTTTCCCGTCCGTCCGCAGTAGAGGCCAACCGCGAGGGGGCGACGTCCGCGTGTGACCGGACGTTGCCCAATTAGAGAGTCGAGAGAAGAGTTGGTGCCCGCAACAGTGCGGGCAGGCGCTGGTTGGAGTCCAGAAGGAAATCCCCTCCCTGGACTCCTTCCAATACAAAGGCGCAGAGAGGGTCACACCGTGTGGTTTTAGTCGGTTCGAGTCCGACACACCACCCCGCCGTAACCCCCGACGGGGTGACGGTCCGCGGGGATTTCCACACGTTAAAAAGTTGTTAGTAAATTTGAGGGCACTGTCTTCCCAATAACGATTGCCATAGATGTTCATTACAACCGGGACCGACGGCTTTACGTGGCACGGGCGTGAATGAATCACCGCCAAACTTCCAAACTCCATTCTTAAAACAAGTATCACAATACGTACACCTATAAAATTCGACTGACTAATGCATGATTTTATAAGCTTACTAAACACTTAGCGCGTTTTTCCCGAAATTTCCTGCGTCGCACATCTAAGTTGAGGAATGAACTGTCGCCTGTGTTGTTTCCGGACCGATACGACCTTCAAACCTTCAAAAAAGAGCGTACTCCCTTCTCAAAGGCCGGCAACGCACCTGTGACTCCTCTTGTGTTTCGGGTGTCCATGGGCGGCGGCAATCCATCAAGTGATCCGTCGGCTCGTTTGCACCCTAAAATATAGATTAAAAAAAAACTACAGCTGCAGGCGAAGTCCAATAATACCTTGTTCCCTTAGAAAAAAGTAATATCTACCAAAAGTACATTTTTCATCTGATGCAACACCATAAAGAATTTAGTAAGTTTACACAATTAATTAATATTGACAAAATACAATTTTTTAAATTTCAGGTAGTTTGAATTCCAAATTTGGGGCAGCTATTGGTATTCCAGTGAATTTTACATACAAAAGCTTAGAAGATATAGAAAAAGATGATATTCAGGTGTGTTATTTTGAACCTAAAAATATATAGTGAACAACCAAACATGAACTCGAAGGCACTGGCGAGGAACGGGCATCGTGTTCCTCCAACACAAGGGGAGGATCCTCTGACCAGGCGAGGTGATCATGCCTGGCGGGCTACTGACCTACAGTTGATGTTGGGATGTTGTAAATATGCTAATCGGCGCGAGAATGTCTCTTGCGCGATTCAGGATTAGTAGCACAAACATAAATCTGAGTGCACAATGTTTTATTTTATTGATTTTAAATTGTAGTAGTAAAAAATAATAAAATATTCATAAGACGCAATAGATGTGCAATCACATATAGCAATTACATCCCAAACTGGGCAGAGCTTGTAATATAGTAATTAGAGTGATGATACATAAGTCTTAATTTATATAATTCTTCTTTATGTTTGTTTGTTACCTGACTGTTCTTAAATGACTCGGAATATTAGGGTGAAATTTTGTATGTCATTATTGGTGCCTCTTTAAACTATTAAATAGAGAAATAGGAGTTACTATTTTAATTTGTTAAGCCTCCAAACAACGTTAACAATGCTAAACTAATTCCAGGTAAATCAGAAAAAAGTTAACTGGTCTTCTGATGTTGGCAAGAAATTAGCTGATGCGTTAATACTGCCTGAAAAAGTTCAAGAGTTTGCAATATGCAGGGAAATATTAATGACACAGAATAATAAAATTATGTATGATTCCGTATATCCATTTGCTAGTTTATTTTTGGTTTACAATCTGTCTCAATATTTTAACAAAAAACTAAATCTTTATGCAAGACCTGTCATGTTGAGAGGCATACTCTATTCCATACTAGGCGTTTTTGGAGCTGGATTATATTTTCTTATGAAGGACATGACAGAAGTTCATTTTGAAACACAAACTGACAAGAAACTATGTGAGCTTGGGCCTGAGTATATTGAGAGTGGAAAAGTATTTTACGAGAAAATATTATATAGAAATCAAGCACTTCGTGAGTTGATGGGGCGAGAAGGAGAAGGTAAATACAGCAAAAAGGGCAACGAAAATTTCGGATTAAGACATCCCCGGCTGGCTTTAGTGCACAGAAAACAATTTTTTGAAGAAAAATTAAAGGAATTGAATGAGGGACAAGCTAATGAAGATAGTTCGAAATAGCAAATTGTTTTTAACCACTTCATATCGAATGTTTATAACACAACAGATATTTATTAGAGTTCAACAAGTACAGTAGTAGCAAAGTTATTAAAAATTAATTGTTGTAAAAATACGTTGTTTTTTTGTCCTCCAACTAATATGTAGGTAGGTACCTTATACTTAATTATCAAAAGTTTTCTGAATACTAAATGATTTATACCTATGTTCCAATTTAATGCATGCTGCCTCCATGACAGAAATTGCATTGTGGAAAAAATGCATCAGCTGGACTATTTATGTTGGGGATGTTTTATAGGCGGTCATATAGGCGGTCCATTTAAAATTTATGCTAATAAAGCCTCGGTATCCATTATCGCCATAAAATCTTCTACAATTTTTTGTTTTTATTGACGCCGCTGAGTCCGTCACTCCTGCACCGCTCTTCACGCCGCTCTGTTTCGTGGCGACGAACATATTCACTTGTACTTTGTTCCTGCCGCTCTCCACACCGCTCGCCGCTGTAGCAATTCGCTCGGCAAAAACCGCTCGCTTTTTTGCTATGAGCGGCGACTCGTGGCGTGCCCCAAACATTTTTATACTTTTGATATTACCGCTCGTCGTTTAGCTCTTAGCTGCTACTCACAGCGGTAAGATCGTGAACGGGCCGTAAGACTACCTCAGTGGACTGGGCGTTTTTCAAAATTTTGCTCAGGACTATTTTGCTGTGTCCTACGAGTTTGACCATTGATTAAAAGGCAAAAATGTAGGAAGTGAGTATCAAATTATTTTATGTTAGGGTAAAATGTTTAACTTACTGTAAAAAAAAAAGATAAACATAAGACTTAAGCGGAAAACATATTTTAATATTTAATAAAATACCAAATATTATCGTACTTTTTTATGTGTCCTTCATCATATCCTGGATTTTGATTACGTATTTTGGAGAATATTTATGCTATATTTGGATATCTTTAGTATTACTCGAATGAAATAACTCATTTTATTTGTTTTTAAATATAATACGGTACGGTATGATTTTATATAGAATAACAATAACATTGTCTTTGGCTCTAACTATTTTTAAGCAATGCCATAATGACAATGTTTATATCATTCATTCGTTCTTTTCCTTTGACTTAAAACTGAAGAAATTCAATCGTCAACACTTGCGGTCCGTGACGTACGTATACGTAACGGGTCTGTTTGTATGTCCGGTACGTACATTGATTTTGAAAGGTAAAACCCACAAATTTTATATACTACTCGTGTTAAATTATAAGTAAATATGTTGTAGATAATGAATGTGTACTAGTAAACTACTATAATCGACTTTTTTTATACCAAAAAAAAACATGTGATGACAAGTCCGCGTTAAACGTAACGTCCAGGACGTGACGTGTTTAATATGAAAATAAATGGACACCTGTACGTAACGGAGCAAAATTTTGAAAAACGCCCGACTACTAGATGCTGTTGGATGTGTGATGAAACTTTTTCAAAAATTTGGTATAATTGATTTGTGACATACAAAGTAGGTACTGGAGCCTTTTTTTCCGAATTTTCACATAACTGGAAACCAGGAACGGGATTAAATTTCAATTACTATATGTGTCCCAAACAAACAGGGCAAGCTAAATGAAACCGTTTAAAAAAGAAATACACATCACAAGTTAAACCGAAAGAGAGATTACGGCAACGTAGCTAAATCAGGGGTGGAAGTTAGCACCGTATGTGGTGCTATCGTTATAATTTCAAGAACAGTAGTTTCTACACAGAAATTACTTTCTTGTATTATAATGATAGCATTATACAATGTGAATTAATTAACTAAGGTCCTACACCACTGACCTCTATAATACAAGGTATTATAGAGGATAGTTTCCTACACAGATCATATTTAATCTGTCTGTTTAAAGTCTGTATAAATAACTAATGTCAAAAACAGTGTAAAAGTTGTAGTTGGTTGTAGTTTTACCAGAGTATAGGTAGTGATAAAGTTACGGATGTTTATTTGTTCGTTTCAAATGTAATGATAATATGTATTTAACTTATTTACTTATCAATGTGACGTTATTATTTATGAGGTGTATGAAATAACGAAGTTAACAAGTTAGGCGTAATATTTCCAAATCGTAGACTTGACGTTGGTTTAGCAACTAGGATACGAATTTAAGTTGTATATTCTTCAGTTTTTTCATATATTTCTGTTTAGTGTTTAATAAAGTATTTAAATAAAAGATATTAAGTCAAAATGTGTGGAGGATTTACTTGTTCTAAAAATGCACTGATTGCCTTGAACATTCTATATGTGGTAAGAAATGTATTCATTTATTTCTGCATGACTATGATACAAAGAGAAATGAAATCAGCATACGGTATTTAATGTAGCTTATTTATGACTTTTTTCTTTTTTGTAACATAGGTAATTTGTTCAAAATATGACAAGTTCAATTACGAAAAACATCTGTCCATCAGTTTTGTGTGTGGAAGTTTTTCTTTCCAAGCTACTTGACCTAGAACAATTCCCTAATCAGCCTAATGTTTTATCAAATCCTTTTAGGTGGTTGCAAGTATCTTAATATCAGTGGCTGTGTATGGACAGGCATCATCCCTGGTCACAAACTTGCCTATAGTTGGAGGTATACTAGCATGTGGAGTATTCTTGATTTTAATATCTCTTTTGGGACTTCTTGGAGCAGTGAAGCATCATCAGGTTATGCTATTCTTTGTATCCTTTTCAAATGTTAGACATACATTAAAATGATCATATAAAATAATCATCAATGAGTGACCTCAATTGGGCTATCTCATAAACATTTTCAATTGCCATTATTATTTTTATGACATACTTTCAAAATGCAACATGAAATTCATTGTCCTTTCACTGTAATAACAAAATGTTGAGTAACAAGAACACATTAGATAATTATCTATGATCGGAAAAGAGTTGTGTGCAATTTAAATTTGAAAGTAGTTTATGAATTCCATTATATTGTCTACAGCCTTTGTTCTACATATCAATAGTGTGAATTGAAAGTATGTAGATGTTTATTTATATTGCAATATATTAAGTGATTGCTCACAATTTTCATTTTCAAATACACTTTTGATATAATTTACACAAATAAATAAAATTGGAATGTCTGTTTGTAATATTAAAATAACGACATTTTACTAAATGCATATGTATGTATACATGGTACATATGCCAAAATATTTTCTTTTCAATTTCTGTCCGTCTGTTTCTTCCGTGTAATCTCTGGAACGGCTGGTCCAATTTCGACGGGTCTTTCACTAGCAGATAGCTGATGATATAAGGAGTAACTTAGGCTACTTTTTTTTACCGCTGCCCGCTTTTTTAGACTAGCCTCGCCCTACGGCGTTGTCTGCAGTAACAACAACAAACTCAGGTAACACCAAGGGGCTCAGCGAGTATATGAATAAAAATATATTGTAACCTTATTAAAGGGTACAATTGTTAAAATTGGTATTAGTAATTCAAACAATATGTAAGTGCTAAACTCAATTTACATTTTATAACAGATTTTACAAATTACTTTTATTATGTCATTGTTACTAAAAAAGTAAAATATAAAAGTGTTATTTTTATATTAATGATTGCAATAACATTATTTATACTTTTTACATTTATAAAAATATTTTTCCTTTATCATTGCTCTCCAAGTGATATGAGATTGTAAGTTTGTAGATTTTATCTTTGTAGGTATAGATATATGTGTGTATGTTTTAAGATACCCTAAAATTTGATTATGTGAGTCTGGTAGTATTAAATAAAAGGCTGATGTATAAAACACTGTAAATATAATATAAGTTACAATAGTAAATGTAATATTAGGTCTTTACCTATGAAATTGCCAGTTTGTATGCAATAAGTGAAAGTACTTATTATTTCAAACTTTTTTATTTCTGTTATTCGAAGTAATCACCCATGCAATCGACACATCTTTGCCAACGCATTGGCAGTTTATTGATAGGTACCCTTCTTGTAAAAATCAGCTGGACGGGAGGCAACAAACTCTTCAAAGGCATTTTGTACTGCCTCTCGGGAATTGAATTTTTTACCCACTAAATAGTTGACTAAAACTATAACCTATAACCGAAAAAACTATAACTATAACCCGTCCAGCTGATTTTTACAAGAAGGGCATCAATAAACTGCCAATGCGTTGGCAAAGATGCGTCGATTGCATGGGTGATTACTTCGAATAACAGAAATAAAAAAGTTTGAAAAAATAAGTACTTTCACTTATTGCATACAAAACGGCAATTTCATAGTTAAAGACCTATTACATATTAAATTATAGTCTATAAACCAAATAATATGTGAACAGCACTTTTTACCTGTTTTACCAGACTGCAGTTAAATGGTGGAAAATGATGAGGGTCGCACTTTACACATACATTGAGACAATAACTATGTACTGCTAATGCAATATATGTGTCTCTACACCATTTCCTCCCTTTTTGAAAAAAAAAGTAAAATTACTTAACACATACAAAAATTGGTCTATATGTACAATAACTACCAAAAAAAGTTCGTGTTTTTCTTAGGACATTCCTTAGGAGTTTGTGGTGTGATTCCCGCCCGTGCCTCGGAGAGCACGTAAAGCCGTCGGTCCCGGTTGTCATGAACATCTATGGCAATCATTATTGGGAAGTCAGTGCCCTCAAATTTACTGTCAACTAGTTCAACTTTCGAATTTCAGTTCTCCAGGTTAGGGTTGCGGAGGCACGATGCCAGTTGCTCCGTGAAGAAACTGATATTCAAGTAAAACCGGTTGAACTAGTAGCCGACCCCAAATAATATTGGGAATAAGGCCAGGAAGAGGCATGTCATAGTATATGTACCTTACACCTACACATCTTTATTGATGATATTTTCTTTTTTTATTATGCATAAACCTTAACTCAGGATTTAGTACATGGTGATTCTTTTCCTGCTTTTCCTGGTGCAGTTCTCAGTCGCATGTGCCTGTCTGACTGTCAACTCAGACCAACAGGAAACATTAGCCCGTCAGGTAAGTTATACAGTTTTTTATGTTCTCCTGTTGTAATGACGCTATTCTTATCTAATAATTTTAACAAAAAGGAACCGACTTCAAAGAAAAACTATTCCGAGTACCCAAATCGCGACAATTGTGCCTATGATGATTGAGAAGTTCCCTGGATTTCCTTGGGATCCTATTATCAGATCCTGATATGGTGACGATGGGACGACCTGTAAGCTACGCCCACAGATCATAGAATGTTTCTATGATCTGTGGCTACGCCGAACCGAATGCAGAAAGGATTTTTTAAATCGGTTCATAAACAACGAAATTATCCCTGAACATAGATAAAAAAAATGAATTGAGAACCGCTTCCTTTTTTTTGAAGTCGGTTAAAAAGTAAATAGGTATGACTTCACATATTTATGACCTTACATAGTTATATGACTGCATATTTCAATTTAGAAAGTCATATGAGTATGACACAGTTTTTTTAAGACCTAGACCCTCTTATAGGTTTTTTTTTTTTTTTTATAAAAGACAACTCCCGCATTAGGAATATAAATTCCTGTGTCGCGGGGGACTTTACAAACATACAAGAAACGTACACAAAGAACACCCTGACTCAGAACAACAAATTGTGAATCACACAAAGTGTTGTCCTACGTGGGATTTGAACCCACGACACTTGGCGTAGTAGGAAGCGGCGTGGCGACCGCTTAAGCCACTAGGCCAACCGTGCAGTAGGTCTTTCTATAGGCATCAATATTGTTCAAAGTTTTTTTAATAGTTACTGCACTTTGTTTCCTTAGCTCTTACTTAATTGTCCAATATAAATATGTAATACTAAAGTTATTAATGGTATAGCAGATTTTTTTAATGTAACCTACATTTCTCTGGTAGTGGTAGAGAGAATGCCTCACAAACATTTAGTATGTTCTTGTACAACATGTGCAATTAGTTTGAAATAAATAAATAGAATTGTAATAAAGAACAGAGCTTTTGTTTATTTAACAATCGATTTAATGTCTTTGCGTGTAGAACATAATTGTCTATTTTAATTATCATTTAATATTATTTGACTGCCTCATTCATGAAGTGGTAGGGAATGTGACTGATGCAGGTCATGAGTTCAAATGCTTATTCTGTTCTAATGTTTGTATGATCCTTATATAATTATATACATAAATGATAATTATATATTTTAACCCACTTTAAAATAAATGAGTAGGTTCTCAATTCGTACGATTTTTTTTTATGTATGTTCTTGTTATAAATTTAGTCATTTATAAACCGATTTCAAACATTGGAATGGGCGTAGCTTACAGGTGATCCCATCGTCACCATATCGGGATCTGATGATGGGATCCCAAGGAAATCGAGGCAACTTCTCAAATATCATAGGCACAATTTGTCGCGATTTGGGTACTCAGGATAGTTTTTGTTTAAAGTCGATTTCTTTTTGTTAAAATTATATCAGTTGGTTGATCTAGCTTTCATAGTACTAGTTCTGAAACTAGATGACATTGTGTGTCAATAAAGCTTCCTTCTCGAAATAAAAAAAAAAACCCTCAGTTCTCAATCATAAAGATTTTTAGGTATTTCTTTTTTAAACAAGATGTTAATATATTATATGAACATACTTAAGAATTTCAGTTTGCCAAACATTTTATCTTATCAGTCTTGAGTATTCTGTAAATGTTTTATCAGACATTTTCTGTCAATATTTGTAATACTTCATTGTATATTGGTGTCTGACTTTATATATATACCATATGATTAAATAATATTCATAAATGTTGTATTATGTTGAGGTATTCGACCTCAAGTAGATATATAATCTACATAATTTGACCTCAACATAATACTAACTTGTTCATCTTCAAGCTTACTTTTGTTGAAGTTATTGTGGAATGATCTGTTTGTGAATATTTTGAGTTTAATTATTTAGGGTCCGTAGTTCATGACTCGAACCTTTATAGATTCGCCATATCCATATCGTCCTCGACCGACCGCCCAAACGGTTCGTGCTAGAAAGATGAAACTTAGCATGAATATGTGTTGTAATAACGTGGACAAAGTGGTACAATAAAATTATGAAAAATACTTTTTTTTAGGATACCTCCTCTCCTCTCGTCCTTTCTTCTCAGGTCTAGTGCAGTTAGGAAAGGCCGAATTCATCTTCTCAAAAAAAAAGTTTAACTTGCAAAAGTGTTTATGTAACCTAATTGCAGAATAAATGATTTGATTTGATTATATATACAGTGGGGATGATGACGGACGGACATGACAAATCTATAAGGGTTCCGAGTCATAAACTTCGGAACCCTAAAAACCAACATGAATGCCGTTAAACGAAACTAATTTTATTTTTAATATATATGAATTTATTGATTATCTAGGGATGGAATGAAGTGCCTACAGACGTAAAGGCCCAGGTTCAAGAACGGTTCGAGTGTTGCGGTTTTCAGACTAGGCTGCCCCAGAATGGAACAGCTACACATCCTTCCTGCGTAGATGTTGACGTAAGTCATTATTTAAAATACTAGTGGGGCATTTCATAGTGGCTGGTGGACAGTTTACTCGAAAATTTGTAATGTTTATAACTGTTACTTTCTATTTTAACTATTACAAGCTGACCCGGCAGACCTTGTACTGCCTCAATCGATAAATAGAAGACCTAAACTTTTGTATAAAATAAATTTAAAACAAACAAAAGGAATCCATAATTAATAAAAAAAATGATTCACCTTTTAAACCTTCTCTGGACTTCCACAAATAATTCAAGACCAAAATTAGCTTAATCGGTCCAGCTGTTCTCGAGTTTTAGCGAGACTAACGAACAGCAATTCATTTTTATATATAATAGATAATTATGAAAATAATATTTTACATCATATTATTAACCAACTTATAATACTAATACCAGAAAATGTAAGTAACGTACATATTTGGGTGATATTTTAGCAGTTAGAGGATTGTAGCTCAATGTCAAACAAGATTTTAACCCAAATAATATACATACAATATACACAGCAAGGTGTTTTTGACTATGCTGTAAAATTAGTAAATATACTACAACATGAACTTTAAATTAGCACTAAGATTAATTTCTAGAGGAAAATATAGACATGTCCCACCACACAATTGTATCTGGTGGCATAAGTGCGAAATTAGCCTAAAAGTAAAATTATTAACTATAAATCTATATTACATAATAAAAAATTAGCTTCACGACTGACTACTGACTGACTACGTGACGTTTCAAAAGTGCCGTTGTATGGTTTATTTGAAATAAAATGGTTTGATTTGATTTGATTAAGAAGAATTATCAATTATGTATTTTTTTTTCAGAAAAATAACCACCTTTGGTCAACTTAATCTTTTGATCTGCCTCCCTAGCCAAGTTGCAAACGTTTATCGTTTTTTTGACTGCCTTGTTGGTCTAGTGGTTAGCGTATGCGGCTGCTGATCATGAGGTTCGATTCCCGGGTTCGATTCCCGGGTCGGACCAAATATTATTTGTGTGATTCACAAATATTTGTTTCGGAGTCTGGGTGTTTTCTATGTATAATATGTATGTATTTACAAAAAAAAAGGATGTATAATGTATTTATATCAGTAGTCTAGTACCCATAATACAAGCTCTGCTTAGCTTGGGACTGGATGACGTTGTGTGTCAGATGTCCGAAATATTTATTTATTATTATTATTTCACTATTCGCTTGTTTCATTGGCTAATGTCACTCAGCCACGTAATCAAAATAAAATATTAGCAAAGAAACAAGAGAATAGAATAGAAAACGCTAAACGTTTGCAATTTGGCTAGGGGCGCAGATCTTTGATCAGACTAATGAAAGAATATAACTCGCGATAATATTATAAAGGTTACGATACCTTCTATTAACTACTAAAAAATCTACTATTAAAAAAAAAAAAGTCCCGTTTACAGTAAAAACATGAGTATGTGTAAAAGTCGCGAAAGTCTAAAAACAGAATGTAACTCATTTACATATTGCCGTTGAAATGCCCCTAAAATAACTTTATTGGTTCAACAGTAATCCCTACTTCCGTACTAATATTATAAATGCGAAAGTAAATCTGTCTGTCTGTTACGCTTTCACGCCTAAACCACTGAACCGAATTGATGAAATTATGAAGATAGAACTGAACTTGGGAAAGGACATAGGCTACTTTTTACCGCGATAACCGACATACACGCGGGCGGAGCCGCGGGCTAAAGCTAGCATTAATATAATTCAACAGTAAATTGATTAATTAGGAACATTTTAATTATTAATAACTTCACTTGAACATTTATGTACTAAATGAGAACTAAATTGAATATGTTTTAAAAAATTTCAAGGATTTTATAAATGCAGAATTGAAATTCTAGCTCTTGATTTTCCAAGAACTAAACAACTTTGAAAATTGATTTTTTTGCTCATTTAAATTGTCGGTTCAACTGGCACGTGTAACAATATATGCAGTTGAAGAGAAATAATGGATTTAAAAAAACAAAAAAACAGCTTTTAGTGAACAAGTGAATACAAATACTCTTGCATTTGTATTCACTTGTTCACAATAGCGGTTCAAAATTTTCAAGATAATTTTAATAGGTACATTGATAGTTCTATGAGAGTAATATTTTTTTGAAAGGAAATTACTTATTACTTTTGACTGCCTTGTTGATCTAGTGGTTAGTGTATGCGGTTGCTGGTCTCGGGTTCGGTTCCCGGGTCGGACCAAATATTTGTGTGATTCACAAATATTTGTGGTCTTTCCTAACATAAGAAAGACCACAAATACAATATGTATGTATTTACAAAAAAAAGTATGTTTATGTATTTACATCAGTTGTTAAATACCCATAATACAAGCTCTGCTTACTTGGGATGTGTGTAAGATGTCCGAAATATTTATTTATTTACTTTGCAGTAGCAAGGCCGACATACATTCTAACACTATTTTTTCTATTTCTCCCGTTATTCTGATAATTATTGATAAAGTTTTGAGAACATATTATTGAAATTTCAGAAAAGATGTTGCCAGAATGCATTAAACCCTCTTCATTGTCAGTGTGAACCTTGTATGAACCGACTCAAAGAAACAATTGACTATGCATTCAAGCTATGTGGTGGCATCGGACTATTCTTCAGTTTCACAGAGGTTAGTAACATATTTTGTAAACACACATTGGATTGCTTTACGTTATCATTGTTCAATTGAATATCTTTTGAAACAAACAAAGTTCATACAAAATAGCAAATAGAAATGTAAGAAAATCATGATTTTTATTATTATGTGTTGAATAGTAAAGAACTTTCATTTGATTTGAATGTACAAATTCTGGTCTTCCTAAAATGTTCTATTTCTTTAATTTCATTTTCCTTTATAGTCGTCACAAAATAAGACGCCTGGTTTGACATTTGTCATCGTGGCGTAACTAATACGATTAATTCGTGTTTTTGAGTGCAATTTTTCAATATCAAGTTGAACTTGATGCTTATTTATGATACGCGTTGTCATAGTGTATGGGTAACATAGTAATTAAATAGGATTATGAATTTTATTTTTCAATTTCTTACATGCGGCATGTCAAATGACAAATGTCAAAACGGGCTTCTTATTTTGTGACGACTATAAATGATTTTAGTACTTGAGCCAAATTTGACAAAGATTTTTTGGAAACAAAAACACGTTGTATTAAATTATACGTAATTGATTATTACGATTAACTCTAAAAACATATAACACAACTAATTAGTAATTATTTCACCTATCCTATGTGAATCTGGAGATTTTCTTTATTTCTCATCATTTACCTAAATAGACGAAATTTAGGATAGCTAAATAGTCTTCATGCCCACCGTAATCACTTCAACATCCTTCAGACATCATCATCCCATTGGTGCATGTAGATTTTTTTTTATATTTAAGCCCGCCAAAGTGACTCTACTCTGCCTGATGGAAAGCATGAGTAGAATCCAGGAGTAGGGGTCACCATGCTTATTGTGAGGGTAGACAATGTAGCATGGTCACACATGGCGGCCTGATTAGATAATTCTGAATGATTGGGTATGTGCTTCATTTCTTGATATATTCGAGAGCAAGCATTCAAAAACTAAATAAGTTTTATTATGAGATTTTTTATAGTTAAAACCTCTATGCTACCTACCATACATACAGACACACAGACATACCTGTATGTAGGTTAGGTACACTTTGTCAGTTCTGTTTTGGGGTCACGGTAATTCGACAGTGGATTTTTTTTTCGATTTCGAAACTATTTCAAATCAGAATTGAGAACTACCTACAATGTTGTCTACTCTTGGGTCAACATGTCTACCTTAGAACTGTCTGTGAACTACCATCATAGTGGTAACTATCTCAGCTGGGTCTCTAGAACAAAGAATACCGTAAAAAGAACAAATTTATCCGACTTCAGACGGCAGCCCCTTGAAGTTTGCTGTGTCCCATTCTGTCAATCAGACTTTAGACTGCCTTGTTGGTCTAGTGGTTAGCGTATGCGGCTGCTGAACAAGAGGTCTCGGGTTCGATTCCCGGACCAGACCAAATATTTGTGTGATCCACAAATATTTGTTTCGGAGTTTGGGTGTTTTTCTATGTATGATATGTATGTATTTACAAAAAAAAAGTATGTTTATGTATTTATGTCAGTTAAGTACCCATAACACAAGCTCTGCTTACTTTGGGACTAGATGATGTTGTGTGTAAGATGTCCAAAATATTTATTTATTTATTTATTTATTTATTTATAATCATTGAAATAATACATTTTACACCAAATTTGGCTGAAGTATAAATAAAATCATGTTTTAATGATATATACCTAGTAATCAAATTGTGCGAATCGTTGACCTTACTTTCAATTTATTTCGGTTTCCTAAAATCACAGACACTTCGAATTATATTTTATAATTACAACTTCTCTCTGTTTTTGATGTTTGAGCAGTAAATCAATTAACAGCCATATTGCACATTTTATAGTTTATTAAAATATTTAACATTTATTACATTACAATATTAATACTAGATATTTTTGTAAATAATCAGGAAACATAACTAGAACTAAATATGAGTGTTCTGTTACTTTTATATTAGTAAGTACAGTACTGGGCAAGAAATAATGCACATCGATCTCTAGAAAGAGACATTTCGCTAATTTCGGCTTTGTAGAGCATCGTCCCTTTCGCACACTACATGTGTTACGTTTGTCAGTCGTTCGACAAACACGGTGGAGTAGAATTTCGTGCGAAAGGGAGAACGCTCTACAAAGCCGAAATTAGCCGATTGTCTCTTTCTAAACGTCGATGTGCGTTATTTCTTGACCAGTACTGTAATTAGATGTATGTAAGTGATATTTTGTTATGCAATTACTGCATGTAGTTATGAGATACTTGATTTAAGAAACTAGCATGTATTGTCTCTATTTAAATTATCTTTTCTATCATTCATTTTTGTTCAAACATTGTACATTATTTGTATGGTATTCTAAATAGTTTGGTATTATCGTTATAACTATGATCATGTTATTTAATAGCATTCTTATACTTGAACCAACATAGTACCCTTGTTGTGAATACAGTTATCTATTGTCAATATTAGAGATTATTGTCGGCTAAGGGTATGGCTCAAGTGTAATAATGTTTTAGTTTGCATCTGTGACTAACGATAGGCCGATTAATTTGCAGTTTCTGGGTGTATGGTTGACAGTAAGATATCGTAACCAAAAGGATCCGCGAGCTAATCCCAGTGCATTTCTGTGAATAATACGACGATGTGGAACTTTATCACTAACCTGAGGTGGATTGGTGTTTTGCTTTGTGTTGCATGTGTTATGTTTGATGTGCGCATGCAGCTTCACTTTTTCTTTGCTGTTTCATATTTTCAGGAAATGTAAATATTATACGGGCTGCTAAATGAATTAGAGTTACACGGTATGCAATCGAATATTTACACTCGCCATAGAAGGGTGACACGGGTTATATATCTTTTTACAGTTTTTATACTGCCTACCTGCAAAAATTCATAATCTTATCTATGCATCGCTCTGTTTAGAAAGCGCATTTTATCCATAAAAAAAGGTTATAGTTATAACTTTAAAAGATAGATACATATTATGCTTTTTCTAGAACTCTTGAAACATTAAAGAGGATGAATTTTTTCATACATTATTTTCACGAAACTTTAGAGGTGAATTTTTTCATACAATATTTTCACGAAACTTTAGAGGTGAATTTTTTCATACAATATTTTCACGAAACTTTAGAGGTGAATTTTTTCATACATTATTTTCACGAAACTTTAGAGGTTAAATTTTTTCATACAATATTTTCACGAAACTTTAGAGGTGAATTTTTTCATACATTATTTTCACGAAACTTTAGAGGTGAATTTTTTCATACATTATTTTCACGAAACTTTAGAGGTGAATTTTTTCATACAATATTTTCACGAAACTTTAGAGGTGAATTTTTTCATACATTATTTTCACGAAACTTTAAAGAGGATCAATTTTTTTCATACATTATTTTCACGAAACTTTAGAGGATCAATTTTTTCATACATTATTTTCACGAAACTATAAAGAGGATCAATTTTTTCATACATTATTTTCACGAAACTTTAGAGGTGAATTTTTTCATACATTAGTTTCACGAAACTTTAAAGAGGATCAATTTTTTCATACATTATTTTCACGAAACTTTAGAGGATAAATTTTTTCATACATTATTTTCACGAAACTTTAAAGAGGATCAATTTTTTTCATACATTATTTTCACGAAAATTTAGAGGATCATTTTTTTCATACATTATTTTCACGAAACTTTAAAGAGGATCAATTTTTTCATACATTATTTTCACGAAACTTTAGAGGATCAATTTTTTCATATATTATTTTCATGAAACTTTAGAGGATACATTTTTTCATACATTATTTTCACGAAACTTTAATGAGGATTAATTTTTTCATACAGTATTTTCACGAAACTTGCGCGCCGTCGTTGCTTACCCTCGATTGTTTTTAAGCGTTTCTCACGTTAGTCAATCTCATCTATTTGTTAGTTTTCTAATCTCATTAACTTTTGTAGACGTCATCTCGGCTAGGAAGCTGTTTAAAACATTATATCTACTACAACACAGTTCAATTTATATTGGCAATATATTGCTTGATTTACACAACGAATAAGTATTTGGAATAAAACTGAAGTTGAATATTTTATTATCAATAAAGATTGAATCACCAGGTGTGATATAGAATATAATACCCATAAAAGGTTACTTCATGTCACATAAAGCTTCAATTTAAATTATATTGGTTAAAATTATGCTACTGATTGATTTAATAACACTGCATGCTTTGCATACACCTGCTTTTTTTTGGTTGTTGTATCATTATGAGATTTAGGGCGAGTTTCACCATTTGCTAATAAGTCTAAGAACTGCTAGATAACTACAGATTTCGTTATTACAGGTCTGTGTATATAGGGTTTTGACTGCCTCATTGGTCTGGTGGTTAGCGCATGCGACTGCAGATCACGAGGTCTCGGGAATCGAATTCCCGGGTGGGACCAAATGTTTGTGTGATCCCCAAATATTTCTTTCAGAGTTTGGTGTTTTCTATGTATAATACGTAGGTATTTACAAAAAAAAGCTCTGCTTAGTGTTGGGACTAGATGGCGTTGTCTGTAAAATGTCCGAAATATTGATATGTGGCATAAATTTTCATCTGTTAAATAGTGTTATATGACAGTAAACCTGGTGAAATTTACCCTTAATCTAGTTAATACTGAAATTGCATGGCGAAATGTACAATGACGTTTATTCCTTTTTTTTTTAATAAGTTTTGAAACATTTACTAACCATGAAAATAGTTCTACAGATTATCGCTTTAAAGTTTGCATTGGGTATGTTACTTCATGGGAATTAAATTGTATGTATGTGTATTGACGGACTTATTTCATGTCCAATGAAAAATCTTCTAAAAGTTAGTTTGGATACTAAAATATAATACTACTTTAGGGATTCAGTTATTCAAGGTAAAAAAAGTAGTCTTTATATAGTCTGTGTCCTCACAGCTAAATGAATACAGTATTTAGTCATCGTAAATTATGTACTAATATACCTAGTATTAGGGGCCGTCCATTAATCACGTGAGGCTCGAAGGGGGGGGAGGCGTCAAAAATCACGAAAATATCACGAGGGGGGACGGGGGTATATTAAAAGATATCATGTCATCATCATCATCATCAACAGCCTTTAACAGTCCACTGCTGGACATAGACCACGGACAAATCACCACACGGACAAAAGATATCATGTGTATTAATTTATTCGTCAAGCGCGCGAATTGTATACCGAAAACGGCGTGCAGTGTACTCTTGACTTGCAGTTTCCAGACAAATTTTAAAGATTGTTTTGACGGTACTAAAACCACGTGATTTTGGTTGAGAGGGGGGGTTTCCTAAGCCTCACCACGTATCACCAGGGGGGAGGGAGGAATTAAAAAAAGGCTAAAAACATCACGTGATTAATAGACGGCCCCTTATAGTCGTAATTCCCTTGACGTATTATATCCATATTAAAACAATAACCTAATATTAATACTGATATATAATATACCATTTTACCAACTAATTAAATGATATGTTTCAGCTGTTCGCTGTATGGCTCGCCCGCCGGTACCGGAACCAACCTGACCCTAGCTACAAAGAACCACGCGCCATATTTCCTAGGAAAAATTATCTTTACTAAATTACTTCGTCTTTAGGTTTACAGGAATTATGTTTCTGTAAAGACTTTGATTGTATTGTGATATTTTCACTGCTCATTCGCATACGAGATAGTATAAATGCAAAGTATTAGGCAAACTTTTTTTTTAAATTACATAAATTGACCTAACCTAACAAATGAGCATATAATAATTCAAATTTATACAAAAAATACCTTAAGAATTGATATAGTTTAATATTTAACCAGCTTTGCCTTTGTTGCAAATAACTTCTCGTATGTATTTAAGACTAATCGAAAAGACTTTCTTATTTGATCGAATATGTGAACTCTTCTGTACAAATATACCACGGCTAGCATTAACATACTGCGTAAAATCCATCTCTATAATACTTGAAATATCCACATTAATAAATTAAAATTTTCAACTAAGTATCAATCGAATATATTATGTTTTGAATAGTGTCAGGTTTATTGTTCACTAACTGACCCGGCAGACTTCGTACTGCCTTCAATCCATTAATAGAAGACCTAAACTTTTGTATAAAATAAACTTAAAACAAACACAAGGAATTCATGATTATTCATTTTTATATATTCACCTTTTAAACCTTCTCTGGACTTCCACAAATAATTCAAGACCAAAATTAGCCAAATCGGTCCAGCCGTTCTCGAGTTTTAGCGAGGCTATTCAATTCATTTTTAAATATAAAATTATTATTTTTAACTTGAGATAGTCGTTTAACGTCTGTTCTGAGCATATCATATGGCTATACATTTCACGCATCATCATCATCATCATCAGCCTATCGCAGTCCACTGCTGGACATAGGCCTCTCAAATTGCACACTTCTTTGATCGATTTTGGGCTTCTCGCATCCAGCTCCTGCCAGCCATCTTACGCAGGTCGTCACTCCACCTCGCCAGTGGGCGTCCTACACTACGTTTACCGAGACGCGGTCTCCACTCCATAACTCTTCTGCCCCAACGGTCATCAGTTCTGTGGCTAATATGGCCAGCCCACTGCCACTTCAGCTTGGGGGGGCGTCCATTAATCACGTGTTTTTTTGGCATTTTTTAACCCCCCCTCCCCCTTGGTGATACATGGTGAGGTTTTAGACTACCCCTTCTATATCACGTGTATTTTTTAGTCTCTTTTTTTTAAAATTTATAAAACAGGTGAAAGTATCACTGTCCGTGTGGTGACGGTTTAAGAATGCAGAGTGAATCAATGCAAAGAGAAAGAAAACTTGAAACGAATCCTATACAATTTAATTAAAGAAAATTAAAGACTACAATAGTTACGTTCAGAGGTAGAGAGAAAGGTTGCAGGTTGACTAGCATAAAAATAATAAAAGAAATGCGAAAATTAGAAGAAAAATACACGTGATATATTACTACACCCCCCTCCCCCTTGTAATATTTCGTGATTTTTTGTTAAGCCGGTCCCCCCGAAAGGGAGGGGGGCTTTCGAGCCTCACGTGATTAATGGACAGCCCCTTGGTAATCCGGTGGGCTTTTGTGAATGTATGTATTATGTTAATGAAATCTTACATTTTTACATTTTAGGGCCACAGCACACTAGCTACTTTTAGCATCGGCGATTTTGCGACTACATCAATTCTGCATCGTGTTTAAGCGACTTTCTGCGTTCGATCGCGGTATCAAAATAGCGTGTCATGTTGCATCATTCGCGACTTTTTGCTTCGAACGCGGTATCGGAAACGCGCGTTTTAGCGACTGCTCAGATGCCTGGATCGCGTCGACGGTAGTGTTGTCTATAATTTTTTGACGCCAAACCGATGCTACCGGCAACTGAATGTGTGCGGAGAGTAGCATTCAGCTGCTGTGTTGCGCTTCTAAAAAGCGACTCAATCTTCACGTTTGGCGTTTTTAAGTGTGCGATGTGGAGCGTTCGGTCGCCACATTTAGCTTCTAAAAAGCGACTAGTTGCCGATCGTCGATGCTAAAAGTAGCTAGTGTGCTGTGGCCCTTAGAGGTCGTTTAGGATCTCATGATTGAATTTGTTTTCATTGAAGCATTGCTAGGAATTTATAAATAAGTTTTAGTTACATTGCGTCTACTAGTCAGTAGGGTATTAATTTTAGCGTAATTCTCATATTTGCTTACAATTTTGAAATACCAGTAAACGAAGCCAGAATGAGGCTTTAGGATCTGAATTTGTTTTAGATGGCTTACTATAATAAGTTCTATTTTGAATTTTAAAGCTAGATTTTCCCTATCTTATGACTTGCCAATATATTGTTACCTGCATATCTTTAACTTAACTAAGCTTTAATTAGATATTTTAAACATTTATTATAATCACATCCCAGTTTATTAGCAGACGTAAGCGTTTTAGATATCTTTTAATTTGTAAGAAATTATTTTTGCTAGATTCCTTCGTTTAAAATATTTTACGAAAAATAACTTTATTTTTTTTAGCAATCGTTTTACTCAGTTTTCAATAGTTTGAATATGAAATTAATTTATCGAGGATAAAATTATTATACGATGTAATAGATACATATGTCTTTTAATTGTATTTACTTCCCAAAATATGAACACATAAATATTTGTCATTGTGTACTGATGTAAATTTATCTAATTAATCTTAATAAATGTCAAGCATAATAAGTTGTATTTTAATCTCCCTTGTATTTAGAAATAAAATTTTGACAGTTTTAGTTCTCATACTGTCTTGTCACGATGAAGGCTTAATGGTATAGAAGCAGCCGAGTGTATTGATTTGGTTTTACTTTTTTAAGAGATGAGAATGAGAGAATGATGGACGGGCAAGGCGTACCGTCGACAAATTACTTCATTGATAAGAAACAAAATAAATATAACTGACATCTTACACACAACGCCATCTAGTCCCAAACTAAGCAGATCTTGTATTATTGGTACTAGACAACTGGTATAAATAGATAAACATATTTTTATTTTTGTAAATACATACTTATTATTATATAGAAAACACCCAGACTCCGAGACAAATATTTGCGGATCACACAAACATTTGGACCGACCCAGGAGTCGAACCTGAGGCCTCTTGATCAGCAGCCGCTTACGCTATCCACTAGAACTAGACCAACAAGGCAAGCAAAATACGAGGGATTTAGGAATAATGGTAGAATTAATGAACTTGCGTTCACTCAGTCTTGCACATCAGCAGTGTAAGGGGAGGATGGATCTGAATTGGGTATAAATTAGATTTTAGTTCGACTTTACGGATGGCTAGTGGTTTAGGGGTCGCAAAGCAACTTTCTACTGTAATGTGTTGTGGATTTAAATCCCACCTGGGTTAATATTGTATGTTTTGCCCAACTTGCTACGGATTGCCTCAAATACGGAGACGATTGTTTCGTTGAGTATTTGAATAGGATCGGACGTGAAGCTACGGCACACTGCCACCACTGCGGGTCCGACCGCTGGAAAACTGTGGAAATCAAAGCGTCGAGCCCTAGTCGGACAGATTGAACGAAACATGTGTGAATTTATACTACAGAAGGAGTCCACTGAGAGGGATCGGGAAAGGGCCGACCGAAGAAGACGCGGTAGAGGTCACTATCGATACCTGGATCCTCGCTTAAGAGTCACTGTAGCCACATCTTGGGGAAATGTGACCGCTGCAAACGACCCGAGACAGGTGACACCCCTCGTGCGGCTGGGGGTGTCACCTGTGGTCTTCGGTGGTTTGGTGTTGCGCCTATTACTGCGTAGAGCGATGAGAGGCGCGACAGCATTCTGCCCCGGGGGTGAATGTGAATGAAACTCCTGGATGTACCTCAGTCGTGGGGTACAGCAGGGAGGACTCCAGAAGCCACTGATCTGATGCGTTCCTGGTGATCCTCCCAGTTGCCGAGAGAGGCCGCCGCGGGGTTTAGTGGGTAGACCGGTTCCCCCGGGACTCCCACACACTCCTTCGTTTACCCCACAAAGGGTACGGTGCAAAAAGCATTCCTGCGTAAAAAACAAAAAAGAGACATCTCAATATCGCAATTTAAAATTAGATCAGAAATCGACTGCGGTATGTACTAACACCGCTGCCACTTCACCATCCTCAGCTGATAATTATTTACAATGACAGAAACTGAAGTAGTATCAACATAGTGACAATGTAGAAGGTTGCTAATTGTTTCACAGTCAATAATTTGATTATATCATCACAAAAAAAACATGTTTAACAATTTTAATTAGTTTTCCACCTAGATCCTGGACTCAGCCTGGGGGGTCTTGATCCGCCCTTGGTAGCGGTTTAAGGCCGCTGCATACGTGAGGGGATTTTACACGGACGGAACGTGGACATGGTTGCCTCGTAATAAACGGGGTCGTGATGTAAATTCATACGCACCGTGACTCGGATCTAACGTGTTAGTGTTGTGAACAAGGAAAGATGTATTTTTCATTTCAAGAATTGGCTTTAATTGCTATTGACGTGCTAAACATCGTCGGCGACGATATTTAGCTCGTCCCGTGCGTGCCACGTTCCCGCCCCGTCCGTGTCTCCGTTAAATATGCATTTCCATATACATGTCCGTGTTAAATCCCGTCACGTATGCAGCGGCCTTTACTATATGTATACTTGTATATTTTAATCTTTTGACGTGGAGTGACTAGCCCTCTACAACTCCAGTATTTGGCGATATGGAAGTTGTATACAAAAGCTTTTGCCGGCCTTTTAAGGACTAAATAATAAAGTAAGGTAAGTAAAACTCACAATAACTTGCCTGTCATGACTGTTTAAGCCATTCTATTTGATTAAACTCGATTAATAATTATGGTTTTTTAAATGGTGCGTTACATGATTTAAACCGACCTTTTTTTTAGGTTCTATTCTTTTCCTCATTGAATATCTCGTTAGATGTACATAATTTTTTAAGTAATTTTTGAGTAACTATTAAAATCACATCTAACATTTTACTTAATTGAACGTACAGAAGGTAGGTTAAATACTGAAGGATAAAACTAGTGACCCAAAACTTGAAAAATATCTATTGATAAAGGCAATGACGTAGGTACCTACGTAAATCATTTATATTGATGTTCATTTGTCAAATATTTATCAAACAAGTATTAAAAACAATACGTACCTACCTACCTACTTAATTAATGTTAGTTGTAGTGTAAATGATTAAATAACGCGGGCGGAGCAGCGGACGAACTCTAAAACAACATACATGTAAAGAGAAATTTAAAAAATCCTTGAAACCATCGATCGTACTTGAAACTACGAATGCTATAAGCATCATCATGTTCCAGTTACTTGCACTTTTATCTTTTTTTAGGGTTCCGTAGTTTATGACTCGGAACCCTTATAGATTCGCCATGTCCGTATCTGTCTGTCCGTCCTCAACCTACCGCATAAACGTTTATTGCAGAAAGACGAAACTTTGCATGTATTGTAATTACGTGGACAAAGTTAGGAAAATTCTTTTAATTTGGGGTACCTCCCTTTCATGGAAGTAAAGTGGGATGTTTTTTTTTCTCACGTGCCCATCCTGTGGGGTATCATTAGGTGAGGTATCTAAAACTATTTTTCGATTTAGGTATCCGTTTATGAGTTATTCAACTAGAAGCGCATTTATTTCTTAAAACAGAGCCCCCCCCCCCTCTAAAAGCATAACGGCGGGCTCAAAAAATCTGAAAAAAATCATGATAGTAGCCCATAATTTTTTTTTTTTTTTTTTTTTTATATTTAAGCCTGCCAAAGTGAAATAT
Organism: Phragmatobia fuliginosa; assembly: GCA_932526445.1. NCBI lineage: Eukaryota > Metazoa > Arthropoda > Insecta > Lepidoptera > Erebidae > Phragmatobia > Phragmatobia fuliginosa. The sequence continues at coordinate 2,156,784 of OW052064.1, read as the reverse complement.
TTTAAACTTTCAAGGAAAATTATAGCGGTTTTGATAACTTTTTTACTTTAGGAGTTATACTTGTAAAAAACACTCGGAAAACTTCGTACAAAAATAAAAAATAAATAAGTTGACATAAAAACTGTCTATTCGACACTATTTTAAATATACCCATTATTATGGGTGACTACGGAACCCTATTCTATGCATGGCCTGACACACACACGTCGTCATGACAAAAACACATATTAATATATCCTTGCAAAGTTTTATCTTTCTAGCAGTAAGCGTTCAGATGGTAAATCGAGGATGAACGGACATGACGAATCTATAAGGGTTCCTAGTCATGAACTACGGAACCTAGAGGCGTAGGCGTAGAAAAGATAACCATTTAAGGAGATATGGTTATAGTTCTAACTTTTTGCTGCCTTTTTATTAGGGTTCCGAAGTTCATCACTCGGAACCCTTATAGATTCGTCATGTCCGTCTGTCCGTCCGTCCGTCCGTCCGTCCGTCCGTCCGTCCGTCCTCGACTTACCGTCCAAACGGTAAGTGCTAGAAAGATGAAACTTTGCATGAATATGTGTTGTAATTACGCCGACAAAGTGCTACAATAAAATAATGAAAAATATTTTTATTTAGGGTACCTCCCCTACACGTAAAGTGGGGATGATTTTTTTTCTCGCGGCTACCCCATCGTGTGGGGTATCATTAGATAGGTCTTTTAAAAACAATAAAGGGTTTCTAAGAATTTTTTTTGATTTAGGTATCCGTTCGCGGGATATTCCACTTTAAAAGGCACTTTATTGTAAAAACAGGGCGTCCCCCCCCCTCTAAAAGCTAAACGGCTGGCTCAAAAAATCTGGGAAAATTCGTGAAGGTGGTCCATATACTGAACTTTGAAGGAAAACTATAAGGGATTAGATGACTATGTTATTTCGGGAGTTATAGAGGCTTAACTTGTAAAATGCGGTCACTTGGAAAACGCGAGAACATTAAGGCCTCAATCACAGGAGAGTTTTTTTAACGGACGTTAAAAAAGCGTTCAAGTATGAAGTTGCATAATATTATGGTCTATTTTCAACGCCCAAAGTTGAAAATGCAACACTGCTCGATAAAAAAGCATCGTGTTTTAAAAACGCTGTCGTGTGAACATATACACTCATTTGCAAAAAAACGGGCGGTTTCGATTTTCTTCCTGGCTGAAAAAAATTAAACCAAAAAGGTTTTAATCATTTGAACATGTTACTCTCCAGTTATAAAAGTGCCATAATGTTTATAAGAGTACCTTCCAAATTGAAATTTTTGACTGAGCCTGGTTTTCAAAGATAACAACAACTTTTAACTACATTTTGTGGCGCGAATTCCCTATAGTTAATATCGACTCTAATTAACTTTTTGTCAATTTTTATTAAATTATCTGATGTCCTTGACATTAAGTATTGTTATTGCTGTTTAGCAACCTCGAAAATGGTAGATAAAGTGATAAAAGCGAGCAAAATTATTGCGCTCCTTGAAGCATGTTGCAGCCAATGCTTCGTGGCTCAGGGGCTAAATGTGAGTCGGTCGACAGTTCAAAGGACCTGGCAGCGCTATCAAGAGACCGGTTCCGTCAAGAGAAGGCCTGGTTCTGGCAGAAAGACATGTACCGAACAACGGGATGATCGTTTTCCAGTTAGTCAAGCGTTGAGAAATCGCAAATCTTCTTATGTGGACCTCAAGAACAGACTCGAAGAAGTAAGAAATGTGCGAATTAGTCTATGGACGGTCAGAAGGAGGCTTCTCGCTGCTAATATACACAGTCATCGCCCGGCACGCGGCTCTAAATTACTCCGTGGACATCGAGTTGCCAGGCTTAGCTTCGCTCGAAATTGTGTGTCATTGACTCATGAAGACTGGGATAGGGTATTGTTCTCCGATGAAGCCAGGATATCTCTGCATGGTGAAGTCCGACGTCGGCGAGTGCTACGTAGACGAGGAGAACGCTTTGCAGAGGCATGTTTTACAGAAATCACACCTTATGGAGGAGGCTCTGTTATGTTTTGGGCAGGAATAAATTCTATGGATCGTACGGAGTTAGTCTTCATCAAAAACGGTACACTGACTGGACACCGCTGGACGCTTTTATATCGATATACATAACGGCAGTTCTAATTCCTTATGCACAACCCGCTTTAACCGCTCTTGGCGAAAACTCAATTTTTATGGACGACAACGCTCGCGCCCACCGCTCTGGCGATGTGGAAGCGTATATGCTAGAAGTTGGAATTCGTCGTTTGGACTGGCCAGCTAGAAGTCCGGACCTCAATCCCATAGAGCATGTCTGGGACGTTCTGAAGCGATGAGTGAGATCAGTGCAGCCGGCTCCGCAGACCATCAGAGAGCTAAAGAATGTGATTACCGCGGAGTGGGAACGTATTCCCCAAGAAACTATAAAAGATATACCTACTTGCTAGCATGCCCAGACGAATGCAAGTCGTGATTTCAGCAAGAGGGGGTCACACTCAATACTAAACTTTTATCTGCTTTTAATGTATTCAATAAAAACAAAGAAATTAACGCCTTTCATGTTTATTCAGCGAGCGAGGTACAATAATAGTGTTTTGAGCTTAAACATTATTTCTCAATAATTTAATCTAAATGTTATGATAAAACTGATGGAAACTATTCCTTCCTAATTAATTTATAACATTCTGATGATAACAATACCTAAAATTGTCAAACAAACAAATAGTAACTATAAAATAGTTCTTTGCTTAAGTGCCCGTTTTTTTTGCTAAAGAGTTTACTTGGGAATGCATTTGTTGAATATGAACGCTTTTTTAACGTCCGTTTAAAAAACTATCGTGCGAATGAGGCCTAAAACGTAAACATAACAATTATCTATTGGATACGATTTTAAATGACTGAGGAACCCTTTCCTGTGCGTGGCCTGACACGCACTTGGCCGATTTTTAACTTTTGGGGAAAAAATACATTAGATAACACGATGTTGGAAATCGTCGTATGATTATAACTTTGATTTTAATAGTCTTTTAAGGATAATATTCGGTAGTGTCAAATTGCGATCTAATTAATTTTCTGCCTAATAAGCTATCGTAAACAGTTCAAAGCTTTGTAAAAGACACAAGTTATTTTGACTCTTGGTGACTTTGAAAGATAACTTCTTTGCAACTACCAGATCCATATACAAATGTACTATAATGGCATTAATGGAAAATTTTAGTTGTACGAAAGTTCTGTTTCAAGTACAGCTTGAATTGTCCTAGAGTATGTTTGACAAATGATGGCCCACTTGATTGCTATTTGTTTTTCAAGTGTAACTTCTAACCCCAAGACCATTACTTTGACCTCTAAAAAACAGCCGGTCTAAATATCAATAACCTTGTATGCCTACTTAGTTATTAAAAAGGTAATGGCTTGGCAGAATTACATAATTTTCAATTTTATAATGTATGTTTTTATAATTGTATAATCTAAAAATAATATAATATAAAGCAGGCACCACACTTCGTTATTCGCTATTCGTTATGTGTCTACGCCGTATTCGCCCGAATATTTATTATGCACGCAAACAACAAACACGCCACCACACTTCGAACTGGAATGTCAAATAAGGCAATTAAGGCAAATAAGAGTGTTGTAGAGATGTGTCACTGTCATTTTTATGGTGAACGAAACGAATCCATACGAACGAGAGAAACATATTATTTTAATTTCCTTTTTATTTTATTAAATTTATAGAAACAATACTTAAATGAAGTCTAATTAATTTGATCATATGATAGATTATTTTAATCGTTTAATCGATTTATTCTATTTCAAAAACTGTTTTATAGTCTATGGCTGTTAGATGAGCACAGGACATTGTCATTTTTATTGGTCAACGAATGAACGAAACATATTATTTTAATTCCCTTTTTATTTTATTAAATTGAGAGAAACAATACTTAAATGAAGTCTAATTATTTTGATCATATGATAGATTATTTTAATCGTTTAATTGATTTATCTATTTCGAAAACTGTTTTATAGTCTATGGTTGTTAGTTATGCACACTATGCACAGGGCACTTCACTAGCCGTCCGAAGTGTGGGCAGTCGATGCGCGTATTCGCCTTATTCGTGTCCTTTGAAGTGTGTCAAAAAACCGACAAGTCGACGGATATGCGTATTCACTATTCGGCTTAACGAATAAAGCGAATATTGGCGAATATACTCTCCACACTTCGCCGTCTGCGCGCGAATAACCCGCATAACGAATAGCGAATAGCGAAGTGTGGTGCCTGCTTAACACAGAGCTTAGAGGATACCTTTAGAAGTAGGTAACTTATATATTTTATAAACGACGAATATTTGCACAAAATAACTGTTGATTTATTGCAATAAATGAATTAGTATTATTATTGATAGCGTATTATAACAAGCATTGTTAAATAAGTATGGGAAGGAAAACTAAACGATTACAGCATAGCTTCTCGAACAATAAGATATAAAGAACATAACAATCATTAATTTGCACATTTATAGAGAAGCTATTCACACAAACTCATTGAATCAATGAGTTCTGAGACTCTAGTTTAAGTATATATACGTATTACAGAATCGCACAATCTGCTTTATTTACTTTTGAGATATTTGTTTGTTTACATTCAACTCGTGCAAATAAAGTGGACGTTCATGAAATAAAGTGTAATTGATTAAGTATTTCTGTGTTTAGTGAATTGCTATTTTGTACATGAATCTGTTGTTAAAATGACGACATTTCGTGGCAAGAGGAATACGTGTGGGGTCTACGCGCAAATTCTCCGCGCAGGTCCTTTTCCAGCTCGCCCGCACCCTACTCAACACTGGGCGGAAAACCTTCTATGTTTGATATCCACAGTCGCGCACCGCACGTCTTCATTGTTACACTCATCGATCGGTTCTACTCCTGGCTCTGTATAGTCTAAGCGTTAATAACTTAAAACTGTGTGGTGTTTATCACAATACATAGTGAGCAAGTATGTCGTTCGACAATGATGAACTCCGCGATGAGTAAGTATAATTTCCTATATGCCCCATATACAGTTTTCTTTAACTGTCATACACAGGTTAAAAGTAGGTGAATCGATGAATATTTATCATCATTTCTTGTACTATTGTTCTTTACTTGAAGCTACGATCGGAAATGTGTTACAACATAATTGTTTTTCACAAATCTAAGCCTTTTCGTTAGTTATACAACATAATATTTTTACAGAAATGACTGTACTGTCTAGACTGAATGAATACAAACGTTATTTTTACGTTTCAGATTTCTTGTCATTGTAATCAACTTATAATAGCGATATTGGTTCTGTAAACAAAGATGTGACCTATATAGATCCCAACTGGTCAACCCAAAATCTACATTCAATGATTTAAAATCCATAGACACTTAAATATTAGGCTTCACATAATGCTTTCGTATATTCTACTGTATTCTAAATGTATTTCGTAAAATTAATATAAGTTTTAAGTATATATTTATATATTTTACAGTAGCTAAAATAATATATTAATTCATAAATGCAGATATTAGTTTCTTATGTATTAGGTACATACCTATTTTAGACATACATATATACTTTCCTGTTGTTGCTATGTACGTGATTTTCAATTCTCCCTAAGCTTAATTAGATTTTCTCATTAAGTAGGTACATTGTCATCACTGCTTACCTGTTAAGGCTCTAACGATTTCGCTTAAATTTAATATTTGGAAGTTTTCAGGGGTGAAAAATTTATTTAATTATCTTTATGTTTAGGAAAACGCGACTTTTCGTGCGTTTTTCTTTCGCTAAATGCGTGCGTTTTCAGCATTGCTTGTGACATCTATACTACTCTTTCAGTAACAATTAGTTGGTTCGTACTCTAATATAGCAACACTTACAATAGTATTAACCGAGCAAAGCTCGGTCACCCAGGTCCTATTTACAATTTAGTATGTACCTTCTGTATGACAATTGGGACGTGCTTTTGAAGTTCCAATAAGATTTACACTGTAGCAACTAATATCACAGGTAACGTAAGATATTGAATTTTATTTTACGAATATACAAAATACCGTACAAAGATGAATAAATATCAATGATAATATTATTAGAATTTGGTTTGGTTTGGCAGGTGTCAGTTAGGTTCGAATGTCTTAATAAAAATATTCTATTTCACGCATAAACAACACACCTATTCGTTTTAGTCGGTATGATATTAACATTCCGCCCCTGCCCGCTCTACGGCCTTGGTAAATAATTTACTTACCAAGGCTGTATAGCTCATTATAATAAGGCTGAGGGTTTTTCAAACACCCTAACCGAATGGGCCGGTTCGACCCTCAGGAGATCAGCTTATAATGATAGCATTTATGCTGTAGTGTCTCTGTGGTGAATGGGAGACCAGAAGCCCGATGATGCAGAGGAATCTCAATGGACTGCCATAGTGAGGGTCACCATACTCGATTGTCTGCATTCGTAATGAGTGATGGTGACCGCTACTATTATTCTACTCATGTTTGCCAAGCAGGCCTCTTGAGAGGCATTCTGAAAGAAAGTACTTATAAGGTCACTAAAACCGTTACCAAAACATTTCCAAAACATCAAAGGGCTCTTATTGTATAAGTAAGTTACTACAAAGATAAATCGTAAATGAGTTTTCTACCGAAATAAGCACATATTTTCAATACTTAATTTGTTATTGACGACAATCGAGTTATACTTAATTGAGAGAATATTCGACAAGACAGACACATTATAGTTATTGTGCTTTTATACAATATGTCAGCATCGTAAAGTTTCTGTTCTCCTCATTTAACATTCTATGCGAGTGTAACCGTCAAAGTAATGGAGTGGATGAGGCTTAACAACCCGTAATTGACTGCCAGAAAGAGAACTAGTATTCTAATTTCAGTCAGAAAATTCGTGTGTTTCTGTCTTTTGAGCAGATAGAGGGTTCGACATCAATACGCGATGCTTACCGAATTAGAAAGTCGGTCGCGAAGTCTAAAGCCGCTTTAATCGTCCCACGCACAGCATTTCCATCCCCATCACTTAGACGGTTGGCAGTCCACAACAGTGCGTTTTGCGTCCCAAAATTTCCTGCCTCGCATATCTAAATTGTGGAATGAACTCTCGCCTGCGGTGTTTCCGGACCGTAACGACCTTCAAACCTTCAAAAAAAGTGCGTATTCTATCTTAAAGGCCGGCAACGCACCTGTGAGTTCTGTGACTCCTCTGGTGTTTCGGGAGTCCATGGGTGGCGGCAATCACCTACCATCAAGTGATCCGTCTGCTCGTTTGCCCCCCTATTATATAAAAAAAAGAATAATCTATCTTACCATTCAAAGGCGATGACAGTAAAAAACTAGTAAGTATTTGTCAACCATAAAGCATAATACATTAACACCAGTAAGTTGACGACAGATTTGTCTAATAAATCTGTCGTCAACTTACGAACGAAAAAATAATAAGAGATTGGCATTATTACCAAAATTGTTCGTTTCCTGATCTCGTGGGGACGGTAATCAATAAAGTTTTTTGAACTTCCAATTTTGCTTGAATGGGAAGAGGAGGCAAGTAATCAATCCATTGAGGATGGAAATTCTGTTAAAGCTATATTTTTTTACTACACGTAAATGTCTCACTAAATTTCTTAAAAAATATTAGACAAACATAGAAAATGACATTAAACACAAAATCAATTATATACTATTAAAATTTATATACTACAAACATTATATACTACGGTAAGGAGGTATAAATCAGGCGTCATCATGAGTAAATCGCAAGAAAATGCCTCTACATTTTATGTTCAAATCAAATGTAGACTTGTCGTAGGTCTTTTTTACATTTTAAAAAATTTGCACTTTAATTGTCGGTAAAATATTCATTAATTCATAGTGAGTTAAATAACACTTATGTTCGTGTTTGGGTTGCAATAACACATTTGAAAAAAATGTACTATTTTTTTTTAATATCACTAGAATACGTAAATAGTAACGAAAAAGCAGCGTTTATCTTAACACATGTCATTTAGTACCTTTCAGTCACTCTTTCTGCTAAAATGAGGCTGTAATCGCATATAAAAACCAAAATGCCTCTATCTAAAACGAATTATATTAGTATTACCTAAATTATGGTATTTTCATTTTTTATTAATAGTTCTATATAGTTTTTTTTTGTTTGTATATTTATGGAAAAAACATATCATAAAAGCACATGATATGATAAACTCTTTACAAAGTTTATAAATTTAAACAAGTAAAACACATCTTCGCTCATAAACCAATAACCTCTCTTCTTACGAGACATGGGTTTTTAAGTTTTGTCGTTTGAGGAACAAAACACAACTAGAACCATAAAGTACTTTTTATTGTTTTTCAGAGTATTCACCACGTAGCTTAATACACTTTTCCATACAGTTATTATAACATTTATTCCACTCTAAAATGAGCGGTGTTCAACAGGCTGACTTGAAAGCGTCGACTGATCTTTCGCGAGATTTGTCACTAACACTAGTATGTCCACTGACACTGAAGCCGTGTCAAACCTCTTCTAAAGTTGTAGAAAATTATTGCACAAACATTTTTCTTAGAAAGATTCATTTTCGTACGTAACCTGTCAGATTCCAATCGACGCTGTGACTAAACAATAGCATTAAATCTAATACTTTCAACTGTTTTGAGATTAAAAATTTAGACACATTTCAAATTCAATAAAACAGTTCCAAATTCAAAATTGCTGGGAAATATGGAAACGGCATGCATAGTACACACATCAAAAGTGTCTAGGGATCAAGCATTTTTATGCGGATTTCTTGAGATTGAGATGTGGCTTTGTAATAAATTTATGATTTTATAAATTTATATGGATCCTTTTTGGTGCATTTCATAATTTGAATCAGGAACTGTCAATCAAATTCGAGTAAAAGATGAAAATCAGCTGCCAATATTTTCCCTATAAAAACATACAACGCATTGAAGAAATTATTAGTGCTACTGTTTCCCTACTACTGATTAAAACCAACGTTATTATGGAGCGGCGACGTCATTTAAGCAGGGAAGAAATGCTCAGAGCCGTGGGAATGATAGAAGCTGGTTCCCGGCAACGTACTGTGGCTTTAGCTCTGAATACAAGTCAGAGTGTTATCAGTCGACTTTGGACACGTTACCGAAGCACTGGTACCGTGGCTGAGCGCCATGGAGGACGGTATCGCTGCACCACACGGAGACAAGACCGATACATTCAAATCTTAACTCGAAGAGCTCCAACAATAACCGCCATGATGTTAGCCGTGAGGCTTCATCACTCTTCAGGGAACTTAATTAGCGACCAAACAGTCAGAAACCGCTTGCATGAAGTGAACCTTCATTCCCGAAGACCGCTACGGGTACCACCTATAGCAATGCACAATCGTAGGATTCGATATCAATGGGCTCTTGAACACAGAAATTGGGCAGAAGAACAATGGCGTTTCGTGTGCTTTTCTGATGAGTCTCGTTTTGGTATGAGACCGGATACAAGATGTATACGACACTGGAGAACCCCTGGACGCCAACAGCGATTAAAATCCTGCCAGGAAGTCCATCCTTATAGTGGTGGAACCATCATGGTATGGGCGGGTATTTGGATCGGCGGAAGAACTGAGTTGATTTGGATCAGAGGCAACCTCAACGCTCAAATTTATGCTGAGACGATTGTATCAGACGTCATCGTTCCTCTACAAGTGCAAATCGGTCCCTTATTTCAGTTAATGCATGATAATGCACGACCGCACACCGCAAGAGTTGTAAGACAGACTCTCGCCGCAGCTAACATCAATGTCCTGCCCTGGCCTGCTCAGTCGCCAGACTTGAACCCGATTGAGCATGCATGGGATATGCTACAGAGAAGAGCTCTGCCGAATATGGAGGGTATCCAGTCGCAAGAAGACCTTTTTTTGTTGTTGCAACGAACATGGGCGGCCATTCCACAGCGTGATTTGGATGAACTCATTTTGAGTATGCCAAACCGATGTTCTTGTGTTGTTAGTGTTCGCGGTAGAAACACGGATTATTAATTGTTTAAGTTACCTAATAAAATTTTAAAGAAAACTGTTATTTCAGTCTTTTTTTCGAACTTTAATGTTAGTGGTTCAAATGTCAAAAATCCCTTTATTAGGAAAATGGCAAATTTCTTTACTAATGCAAAGGTGACTTGGTTTATCGTTACTGTGACAAACGAAAACACTTTATTTGATGAATCCTTAAAGAAATTTTTAATTAATATCAATCAGGAGAAAAGTTATTGCAAAAATATATGTTGATCCCTAGACACTTTTGATGTGTGTATTTAAGTTTAACGTAATATTTTCAATGTTAATGTCATTAATAAAATGAACAATAATTCAAGGTTAATTTAAAGTGCATTGAAAACTATAGTAAACTTGAATAACATTTAGAGATAGTAGATTACCTTGATCGCTCTTCACAACGTCGAAAGAGCTATTAAAAGTGCAGGCTTTAGAAACCAACCGGTCCAGTCCGACTACACAAAATGATTAACGACTGAAACAAATAAAACTGTCATTATGACGTACTTTTTTTCTTTTGGGATTGCAAGAGAATTACGCTCAGAATTTCGTTTACATTTACTGATAAACTCTTACTACTAGTAACTACTACTACTACTACAATGTTACTAACATTGAAAACACGAACATGAGTTACTTATTATACTTTAGGAAACGTATTATCCTTTGTGGATAGAAAACTGGTAGACCAAACAGAGAGCATTTCTGTTTCTCTATCTTCTATTTACTTCACAAGGTTCACAAGCGACAATTGTATGCTACCGAGAGAGGACTATTGTCTGTAAATTAATTAATTGCTTAGTAATTATTTATCGGTTTGAAATAAATTCTCTAATTACATCTATAGATAATGATGAGGTCTCGAATTGTACGGAATGTAAAACCCACAGCTCAAAACAAGCCATACAGGCAGGGTATATTTTTTGTTCCAACTTCCGCGAATCATTCATCAAATAAAGTCAACGCATGTTCTACGAATATTGCAAAATTGTGTGACTAAATGTGATGGTGTGATGGCGAACGTTTCATTTGATCATTTCATTCATTATACATCGAACCTTCACTTAGTGAGCACACGTTGTAGTATTTATTATAATTTGCGATTGTACATGGTGTACATGAGATAATTAAGTGCAGAAATAACTGCGTGGAATAATAAAAGTTTTTGTGGACTTTGCGGTATTTTTATTACAGCTGTTCCATTTACAGCTTGAGATTTTAAATTAGTCTCGGTCGGCAAATTAATAAAACATTACTTTACGTATGAACAGAGTTTGTCTTCGTGAATTATAGTGATTGTGTTTACTTTATTGTGTCATACATAAGGTCAAGGCTCTATATTTAAGGGTAAGTACTCGAATTTAACAATATTCTGATCAAATATAAATAATGAATGCTTTTTTATTTTTTTAATAAATATTAAAATTAATCACAGCCAGTCATCTTGAGTTAGTACAGGTTTATACTAGAATATATTGTATTTTAAAATGTTTGATTCCAGTAAAGTCGTTCCTAGTCTTTTGTTTATCGATCTTGATCGATTCATTTTTGGCCTTGGTAAAATTGTTTGCAAACAGATAATATCAACGTTATTCCTATCACAAAAAGAGTGCGTATTATAATCACATTACACGATAACCTTATTATCCATTAACTATGATGTAATTTGATAAAACTTTATGTTTGACCTAGTCGCTTTTTATTTTAAAATTGAGCAATTAGTTATAGCTGCTTCTAAATTTCCTACAATACGGTGAAATTTAAATTTGTTTTTGTTTACTTAGTTAAAGAAATCAAGAATATAATGCCTTGTAACTGCAAAGCGGAGGTTGCAGAGTGTAAGCATCAAAACGGGTGCAATGGAACCCGTTCATCTGAAGACACATCTCACGCACACCAACCACACCGAAAGTTTCACGATACCAATGAATTTGAAGAACCAAAACAGAAGGACGCTGAACGTGCTTCTTCAGTAGACACAGAAAGTGTTAGGTCGATATTCTTTATATTAACAATTGTTATTTATAAGAAGGGTATTAAATAAGGTTTCCCTTTTTTGATAACGTCCTATTTGGTGTAATAACATGTAAATAAAATTTTCGGAGCAAAACATAGAGGCATACAATTTATTGTCAGGTGACAGGAAAATAAGTGTGCTAAAGTATAAAGATCCGAGACAGAATCCCTTATTCATGAGGTACTTTATCTACAAATAGTCTTATCGAATGTAAATATATTCCTTTACATATTTTGTTTGTATATTATACCTTAATACGAGGATAGTGTTACGCCTAAGAGGTTGGATATTATTGGATATTATATATATAGTTTTTCCAATTTATTTTTCTCTTTTCTGTTTAATTATAATGTTGTTCTAAATTTAATAGCAATGTGGTAAGTTTAACGTGGTAAGGTTAGATGTCTTCGCAACTACAACATTTTTACAAATATATAAAAAATATTGCCCATATAAGTATTTAGCTGAGTCGGGGCAGTTTACGAGAATACATACTACTTGCCCAATCCTCTATAAAAATCGTAAAATAGTTCTTAATGAATTTACTATGTGACAGGTATCCCGATGGCACTGTGCGGCTGCGAAACCCAAACATCGAGCTCATGGACCAAGATATTTTGTATCATTTGGCGCTCGGCAGCGGCTCTCACGATCTCGTCGAAATGTTTGGAGATGTCAAGGTACTAGAAATATGAATTATTATCCCATTTAATATGAAACAAATATAGTAATTCCTTGATTGATGCTTAAAAGCACAACGCTATCTGATGCTCCAAAGTAGTAACGCTACTTTTATTAAAACAGCTTTTTCGGTTTTGAAATATTTTTGTCTGTAGGAAGAATGATTTTACGGCCTTGGTATAATAAAATAATATAGGTTACCTGCTATAATATTTATAAAATATGTTATAATAATATAATTCGATACACATGTTATTATTTAAAGCAAATAAATAATGTTACTCGGGGATTACCGTGAATATTAGTGATGGGAGATTTCCCGTTCTGCAATGATTTACCTCCTTTCATCATCGTAAGACATAGTTATTAGGTATATAAACGTTTATAAGTTAATAATGTAATATAAACATATCTCTACTAATATGTTTCCACTTTCGGTGTTCCTAAAACTTTTTTCCAGTTATCGGCACCGCCTCCGCGCCGGTGGAGATTATGAAATCTTCTACCTAATCCAAAATCGCATTGATGATGATGATTTTTTGTGGCTCATCACTGTCATAATAGGGACGTTTGGAACAATTAATTTTAATGTTTGTTTTTTTTTTCAGTTCGTCTGTATGGGTGGTACCCCCAAGCGGATGGAACAATTCGCGTATACGATCATGGCAGAGATAGGGCACAAGTTACCGTGCGGCACTACACTGCAGGACATCAGCCAGTTCTCATACAGATACTCCATGTACAAAGTGGGGCCTGTACTTTGTATCAGTGTAAGTATTTTTTACATATGCACAACTTTTATAGTACCGCCTCAAAATTAGTAATATACGGACAGTAAAGCCATCTACCGGGTCCAATTGTGTCCAAATCGGTTCACACAAAATTGCATCCAAATCGGTCCAGCCGTCTAGGAGGAAGTAGGTGATAAACACACATAAGTCTAAGATATCTAAGTATATTTCATGAATTTATCGATCATTTAAATGAGTTCATTGATTTTCTCATGCTATGCCTACCAAAAACGCCCATTAATTTCGTTTTTTTTCACAGTTATGCTTATCCATCCTAAGATGGCTGAAAAAAAATGCTTTTTAGCGATAAGGCCGCCATTTGTTTTTCGACATTGCCGCCACATGGTCATTCTGTTATTTTATGTAAACCGTATTAAATTAACTGGTGTACAATCAAGTTTATTCTGTTCTATTGATTTCAACAGAAGACACTAAGGAAAAAATTCCCTTCGTTCCACCAACTTGTAGAGCACGCATAGGTTCTGTGCTCATTTAATTAAATTTTACAGATTCAACACAGATTTGGAAGATATGGAAGTTAAAAATCTTATTGAACGTTATTATGTTGAGGTTTTAAAAATATATATTTTCATTGACATGTAAACATTTGAAAGGCATATTAAGTTTAGACATTTCAATGTGTCCGGTCGTTTGTTCGTTACCTTATGAAAGCAATCTTACATATGATCAAGCAGGACGGAATGTTGATTGATATCATAGTAACTCGTTATTGCAACAATAAATAACCTTCAATTGACTTTGATCGAATTGCATTCAGTTAGTAACTGCGTATTGCTGAATTTCATATCGCTTTAATAGTTATTGTTAATTTACAGTACGGATCGGCTTCGATTTTATTTTTATTGTTAAGGTTACATTGCGTCTATCCTCGTTGTGCATGCAGAATCCACGACCGTTTTAGTAGTTATTAAGCCACCAGGCCCAATACTAGCTTACAATACTACAAGACAATTTTAATAAAAAAAAAATGACTTCAAAGAAAATCTATTCCGAATACCCAAATCGCGACATGCATATGATATTTGAAGAGTTCCCTCGATTTCTCCTAGATCCTATCATCAGATCCTGATTTCCTTATGACGGAATCACATAGTAGGCACCATCTTTCAAATAACAAAAGATATATCAAAATTGGTTCACGCAATCGAAAGTTCTGAGGTAACAAACAAAAAAAAATACAGACGTATTGGGAACCTCCTCCTTTTTTGAAATCAAAAAAGGAGGAGGATAAAAATAAACAAAACCTAACAATAGTTAAATCTAGCTTCTAAAAGTATGTAACATTTTGGTATGATCTTTTATATTATGGTCTATCTATCTATCTATGGTCAGAATGTTTTAAAGCAGTTATATAAAAGCTATTTGATACAAAACATCACGAAAATAGTCGGCAAAGGTATCATTAAAAACATACACGTACCGTGATGATTACTTTTTAATCTCCGTGACATTCAACATCTTTGAATAGTTAATTCGCGGACATGAATAGAATACTTTAGACTTTAGATCAAACCAATTGAGATTAGTTACTGCAAACATGGAACAATATTAATGATTCCGTATGTACAATTTATACAATTAGAACGAGTTGAGTTTGATTGAACTCGTACCTAACAAATAAAGGTATCAAAATATATTGTAGGTACATATGGTATTGTCCGCGTGGTGACGGATTAAGAATACAAAGTGTCACCACCCCTATTCATCCCTCGGGTGTCGTAAAAGGCGACTAAGGGATAAACTACGCAAGACAACATCAATGAAAAGAGAAGGAAAACTTGAAACCAACCCTTTTTTTTTTTTTTTTTTAATAAACTCTTAGGCGGCGTCCGGCACACACCGACGCCGCCCCCTCGCGGCTGGCCACATAGTGCGGGTGGAGGGAAAACCCGTCCCGTCCACCCGCGCCTCCGCCGCCCGAGTCGCCGGCGGCGAATCTGGTCCGATTGGATGTCGTCCTCCCGGGCCTTCTCCGCCGCCTCCTTCTGCGTGATTACGTCCTCGTAGAAGGTTGCGACCGCGGTAAATGAGCTCTCGCTGCCGACCATGGAACGAACGACGGCCGGCAGCGAGAGATCCCCGTGAGGACCCGGCGCTGCGTCTCACATGCGGGGCAGACCGCCAGCGTGTGATGAGCCGAATCCTCACTGCAGTCGCAGTGGTGGCAAGCGGGACTCAATTCCCTCCTGGCGACCGAGTGCAGGTACTTTCCGAAACAACCATGCCCGGAAAGAACCTGCGTCAGTCAGAAGGTAAGGGTCCCGTGCTGCCGCACTGCCCATTCGCCGATGACCGGCTGAAGCGCCTCTACGGTGGCGAAGCCAGCACGTGGAGTCTTCAGCCGGACCGACCAGCGATCCATCGTGGCTCGGTGAGCGGCTTCGCGCCACTCGCGCACGTCCTCGGGCGGAGGTCCAACTCCACCAAACTTGAAACCAACCCTTTTTTTTTTTTTTTTTTTTTTTTTTTTAGTGTGTGAAAAATCATCATGGACCGTCACCCCACCGGGGGTTACGGCGGGGTGGTGTGTCGGACTTGAACCGACTAAAAAACACACAGTGTGCCCTCTCCGCGCTTCTCCGTTTAGGAGTAGGAGAAGTCCAGGGTGGGATCTCCTTCTGAACTTCTCCAGCGCCTGCCCGCTCCTGATGCGGGCACCGTCTCTGTACGGCACACACCGACGCCGCCCCCTCGCGGCTGGCCACATAGTGCGGGTGGAGGGAAAACCCGTCCCGTCCACCCGCGGCCACACTCAAGGCGGCATGAGGCGCAGATGTTCGCGCCTCCGCCGCCCGAGTCGCCGGCGGCGAATCTGGTCCGATTGGATGTCGTCCTCACGGGCCTTCTCCGCCGCCTCCTTCTGCGTGATTACGTCCTCGCAGAAGGTTGCGACCGCGGTGAATGCGCTCTCGCTGCCGACCATGGAACGAACGACGGCCGGCAGTGAGAGATCCCCTCCGATGACTGCAGTGAGGACCCGGCGCTGCGTCTCCCATGCGGGGCAGACCGCCAGCGTGTGATGAGCCGAATCCTCACTGCAGTCGCAAACCCTATACCAACCCGTCGAGCCAGCGTGGTATAATAGGCCAAAACTTCCTTTCTAAGGAAAGGCCTATGTCCAGCAGTGGACTGTTATAGGCTGTTGATGATGGTATTTTTAGTTTCATTATAGATTCTAGTTGTTATTTTATACTCATGATACCAAAAACATACACAAAAATAAAATGTCGACTCGAGATCGAGTCCTCGTTTAATTTGTCTTTTTTTTTTTTTTTTAAAGTAACTACAAGTACAAGAGCGTTTTGTACGTTAATATTTTCTTATAAATTGCGTAATCAAGTTTTTTAATGAATATGTTGCTGTAAAAACAATTATTCTCGTTTAGGTTAAATTATTTTTCGTGCTTGTTTTGGCCAAAATATACATAAATAATATATGTTTAATTATCATTTATATTTCGTAGCATAAGTTAATTAGTAGAGTTTTTAAATTGTTGTTAATAGATAATTTCATTTCACATACTTATTTTCCAATCATAACATACACGATTGTAATAATATTTTCTATTATAATAGTGGATTATATAACATAGGATATTAGACAACTCTATTATTACTAGCCAATAGTGTCTTTAGTTACTGTTTTTTTTATTATTACATAATTTAAAAACACATTCATAAGAATTTATGATAACATTTTGGAAAGGCCAACGTAGACCAAAGCGTATTATACAGCAGGTACGTTATCAATCAATGCTCGCGCGATCGCTAAATAATCAAACACAAACAAACGTGATTGATGACGCTAAGTGATAAATATTTAATAATATTTTTATCTATTTAGAAACATTTTCGAAGATATCTCAGTCGTAAGAAAAAGAACTGTATATTTATCTATATAAATTCATTTACTTTTTTAAATAATAAAGTTGTAACAGATAGTAGAGCCACAGAATACATAATAGTACCCGTACAGAAGACTCACTCCGAAAAGTAAATTAAAGTTATAGATACCCTCACTGTCAAAAGATTAAGTTCAATTCAGATCGCACAGCGCCGAATCACTATGATTATATTTACCTACAATTGCGTCTCTTTCTATCGTGTAACTCTTAACTGTTCTGACGATGTCTGTTCGACCGGCGTGTCTGACCCGGCAGGCAGCCGGCCGACTATACCTAAACTGCGGAGTGACACCCCCCTGGTAAAGCCACTCTGTTTTAAGTACGAATGGGCCGGCTCGACCTTGGCCGTACAGTACTTCCCTAATACAGAAAACCAACCTAAAATCATAGCATTCGTTCTGTCTAATTTCGTTGGTGAGTGTGTGACCGGAGTGTAAAATACACTTACTTGGAAAACTTCGTACGAAAATAAAGAAATAATAAGTAAACATAACAATTATCTGTACACGATTTAAAATCAACCTACCATTATGGATACGGAACCCTATGGCCTGACACGCACCTGGCCAATTTTTACTTATGTATAAGTAGTAAACGTCACCAAACATTTAGTGTTTGTTTTATTTCAATTGTATACCAAATAAACAAGTTATATTACTTAAAAAACAATCGTAATAATCAACATTTACGCGTGCGAAGTCGCAGGCAAAAGCTCGTTTATAATATAAAAATGTTGAAGTCGTACATTTAATTTACGGGAAGTAGATCGAGTGTAAACAAAGGGAATAAACCAGAAGAAGATTTTTCTTTTTAACGGAATTATATATTCCTGATCTATTATCAAAGGATTATCTTTCTTTAGTTTCCAGGCAGTTTCTAATGTGTGAGCTATTGGCAGAGTATATAAATATTGACGTCCAACGGCCCAGGTAAAAACAGGCCATCTGTAACCCGTACAGAAGCAGGCCAGGGCGGAGGCACGAGCGCTAAAAAGCGCCCCCCGTTTACTTTTAGAGTAGTATCCCCACACAGAAGGGGGCCATCTACAAGCGGTAGGTGGTCCGAGGCATGTCGAGGTTCATGGAACTTCCTTTCGAGGGTATACCTCATGGTAATAAACCAGAAGCGAATGTTTCATTTTCAACGGAATTATGTTTTCCTGATCTATCATCAAAGGTCTGCCTTTGGTTTCCAATATGAATCTAGTTATTTTTCCTTGAGGTCGCACCTTCAGTTTCATTACATATTAAACAAATAAAATGGTTACATTAACGATAGTCCATGTCCTTTAATGAGAAATAATAGTATAACTACACCTTTCTAAGTACTCTTAGAGCTTCATGATAGCCGTCTTTGTCGCTAGTAAACATTTTATTTTCATACTGTTTGGTGACTTTATCTATACAATTAAATAAAATTGGAGCGTCTGTTTGTAATATTAAAATAACCGCTTTTTACTAAATGCTTATGTATGTATACACGGTACATATGCCAAAATATTTTATTTACAATTTTTTTTCTGTATGTCTGTTTGTTCCGGGTAATCTCTGGAACGGCTGGGCCGATTTCGACGGGACTTTCACTGACAGATAGCTGATGATATAAGGAGTAACTTAGGATTCTTTTTTAGACTAGCTTCGCCCCGCAGCGTTGCCCGCGGTTACAACAACAAACGCGGGCAACACCGCAGGGCTCAGGCAGTTTATAATACCTATACGATGCTAAGAACTTATATAAAAGTGTTATGACTTCAATTACATTTTATAATATTAATGTTTACAGCATGGAATGGGTATCCCTTCGGTGGGAATCTTGCTGCACGAGGTAATCAAACTGATGTACCACGCCAGAGTGCGTGACCCGGTGTTCTTCAGGATCGGTACATGTGGTGGAATTGGCTACGAGGGCGGCACTGTCGTGATCTCCGAAGAGGCGGTCGATGGGGCCCTAAGGAACCTGCTTGAGTTGGTATGTTGATATAATTTATAAAATAAGTCCGTATAATTGTAAAGTTGCATGTTTAAAACAACATATTGGGGAGTCAGTGCCTTCAAATTTACTGACATAGTAGTTCAATCTTCGAATTCCAGTTCGCCCTTAGGGTTGCGGAGGTTCTACACAGTAAAACAGTCTATGGAAGTGTGAACTGTACTAATTCTACTTACACAGTGGTCCCAGTATTCTCTAATGAGATCAAAGCAAGCCCCCCCCGCACGCCTTGGTCTCCGGCGTTGTAGGTTAGCGCGCTTATCGGCGATCTGCCAACGTGAGGGAGGGCGCAAGCCCTAACCTTGAAGGGAAATTGTCCCGTCAGTGGTCACAAAGCAAAATGTGTTGCTCAGGCAGACTCGGGCTGATGCCAGTTGCTCCGCGTAAAAAATATTATTGTGTGTAACTAATCAACGAAAATGCTGTTTTATGTGAAAATCTGTACGGCTGTACCTAATTTTGGCGTTAATAAATATTATTATCATTCATTATATTGAGCTTAATCATAAGTTGTAAATGGTATTCAATAGTCGAAAGCAGAAGTTTAATGAAATTGGAGCAATATTTGTTCTACGATAGAAGTTGTAAATAATCATTCAAGGACGTATTCGCAATAGCTGAAGGTGACGATAAAATGTGTAGTTTTGATTTTATGTTGATAACGTATACAATGTAGTGAAGAGATTGTAAATCAGTATTTTTTGATAAGAAATACATAAAAATACGTTTGAAATTCATAAAATATTGTACATTACACATTTAGTAACACATTTCCCTTATATCTTACCAAATCAGGATGCAGAATCAATAACAGCATTTTGAGTACATTGTAATCAATCAAACATTCGTAGATACATAATCGACCATACAATACCATATATATATAAATATAATATTCCGACCGATTTCGGCCATGGCGACCACTTCGACCCCTTAAAGGGCTTGGCGCTGATGCGCCCGGAGATGGCTTTATATAGACGATTTTCGCAGCAAACTCCTTTGCACAAAGTGGGCAAGTGAGTTTACCGCTCTCATAATTATATTGAATGGCGGCGAGTGGACGGGTTTTAAGCTCATCGCGCTTGGCGTCGAGGTCAGCTAATAAACGCTGTTCTTCAAATTCGGACAATACCACTAAATCATCAAAAACATAATATCTTAAACTGAAAGTATCAGACCTTGGTTATGATAACATCTTACTACAACTAAACAGTCATTATTTAGTGTTAATGTAGTAAATAGAATAGCTTGGCCATCGCAAGGACAACATAATCGTATACAGATTTATTACTCTTCTCTTCTAATTTGTATCAGCTATTAATCAAAATAGAAATTGATCTAGTCATAAAAAATTGCACTACTAAAATGTTGTATTTCAAATAAATAAATTTAAAATTTTCTAATGCAGTTAGTACCCCGAAAACGTGACAGAAATTGCTGGGTTTTAAGTTTTTTTTATCGTAATCGGGAAAACAAATTTTAATTAAAATTTACAGAATAACAGAGAGGGTTGAAAGTAACCTGCATGCCTTATAAAAAGACGTCGTAGTATCTATTAACCTTACTAATATTATAAACGCGAAAGTTTGTATGTATGTATGTTTGTTGCTCGCACTCGAAAAAACTACTGAACAGATTTGGATGAAACTTTAAAACTTTTTCAAGGATAGGCCTATGTCCAGCAGTGGACTGTGAAAGGCGTTGATGATGATGATGATTACAATAATATAGTTTATATATCAGAATAACACATAGGCGACTTTTTATTGTAATAATCGAGATACACGCGGGCGTTAGTAATTGCGAAAGCTAGTTAATGTATGAAACGGTACATATTGAACAAATGGAGTCTTAAAAAAGAAAGAAGAGTTGATAAGTGTGAGTAGGGTGAGTAGTTTCCTATCGAATAGAGTAAGGCAAAACAGTACCGATGACTACTTGTCATGTTGACTAGAATGAATCAGTTCTAGGTACTTAGTGGAACTACAAGAGGAAAGAAAGTTAAATAACCTATTATATTTATTCATTGAATCTATCTGAATGTACAACGCCTTGACTTAAAGGTTTATTGTCATGCAGGCACCACACTTCGTTATGCGCTATTCGTTATGTGTCTACGCCGTATTCGCTCAAATATTAGTTAAGCGCGCAAACAACAAACATGCCATCCACACTTCGAACTGGTATGCCAAATAAGCATCAAATAAAGCAATTATGTGTGTTGTAGAGATGTGTCATTGTCATTTTTATGGTGAACGAAACGAATATACTCTCTACACTTCGCCGTATGCGCGCGAATAACCCCGCATAACGAATAGCGCATAGCGAAGTGTGGTGCCTGCTTTAGACAAACGTGATGTATTGCGGCAACAAACAGGTGACCGTAGCAGGTATTAGAAAGTACGGACACAACTAACTTTATTACCAAGGTTATTTTACAATTTGCACAAATAACTACTTCAATACATAAACAAGTAAAAACACGTCAAAACAATGATTGTGTGTAATAATGACTGCCTTCTTGGTCTAGTGATTAGCGTATGCGGCTGCTGATCAAGAGGTCTCGGATTCGATTCCCGGGCAGACCAAATATTTGTGTGATGCACAAATATTTGTTTCGGAGTCTGGGTGTTTTCTATGTATAATATGTATGTATTTACAAAAAAAATTATGTTTATGTATTTATATAAGTCGTTTAGTACCCATAATACAAGCTCTGCTTAGTTTGGGACTAGATGACCGTTGTGTGTAAGATGTCCGATATATTTAAAAAATAAATTAAAAAATGATAGTAAATTTCTATTGGAATTCTCGCGGTAAATTTATAATGTTAGTAGGCATTGTATGTTTTATCTGTAGTGTATCATCATTTCGCAACACATAATATTGATAAGGGTATTCAACAGTGAGAAAAGTAACCGTGTGGCCTTAGGTGATTGAAAGCAATCAATGACGGCGCAATGACGGCGCGGTCAGTCCTAGATGGGTGACTGTTTGTGGCATGATATGTTATGAGCGTTTCCGTGATTCGGAGGTCACGTTAAGCAGTCGGTCCCGGTTGTTATCTTAAGATAACAGTCGTGAAGCTTTGTTCCAGGCCTTCGGGCGCCTTAAAAACATCCAACAGCTAGATTTACGTAGCCACAGCGTTGTCTTCCAGTCCCAGCGTGGGAAAGTATGTCTCCTCTCCCACTCCTGAGAGCCCAGCAGTGGGACGTTATGGGTTCTTGATTGAACTGTAAGAAGGTAGGCTCGAATGGGCACGTTAGGCTGGAGTGATACAACCCTCTACCATAACTTGATGTTTCACCCAACCCGCATTCGGCCAGCGTGGGGACATATGGCCTTAACCCTCTCTTGAGCGGACAACCAAGCCCAGCAGTGGGTGGGTTCTTGTTGTACCTTTTGCAATATGTACTTAAATTTTCCCATTTTCAATTTCCAAAATGCTTGTTTGAGGGCGATGGGGAAATATTACTAGTCGTCATCTCAACCTTAAAGGGTAGAAGCGAGAGTGTATGAATATTCTAATCTTGCTTACAGACAGTGCTGGGCAAAATAGTTCAGAGACCTGCGAAGCTTGACAAACGTCTGGTGCGCGAGCTGAAGGGGTTAGCTGACCCTGAAGACCCGTATGACACCATCACCGGAAAAACAATGTGCACATACGATTTCTATGAAGGTAAGTGCCCTCCGAAATAACTATACATGAGCAAAATGAACATCATTGTTAATTTTTAAATAAAAAACTAAATTTATAAATTAAAAAAACATAAATTTTGACACAATTTTTTACTATTTTTCAATTAAAAAAGACGAGAAAGATTGTAATGTATAACTAATAATAAAAATTAGCCAAGTGCGTGTCAGTCCACGCATAGAATAGGGTTCCGTAGTTACCTATAATGGTAGGTAGATTTAAAATCGTGTCCAATAGATGATTGATATGTTTCCTTTATTTTTGTACGAAGTTTTCCAAGTGAGTGCATTTTACAAGTTAGGCCCCTATAACTCTTGAAATAAGAAAGTTATCTAAATCGCTATAGTTTTCATTATAGTTTAGTGTGGACTACTATCATGAAATTTTCCACATTTTTTGAGCCAGCACTTTTAGCTTTTAGAAGGGGCAAGACTACAACGTGTTTTTTCAAATAATGCCCTTTAAAGTTGAATAATTCGCAAACGGATACCTAAATCGAAAAATGGTTTTAGCAACCTCACATCTCATGATACATAATAATAACTTTAATTTTATTATAACACTGTCTACGTGATCACAACACATATTCTTGCAAAGTTCCATCTTTCTAGCACCAACCGTTTGGGCAATAACTCGAGGACGGACGTGACGAATCTATAGGGGTTATAACTACGGAACCCTAAAAAACGAAAATAATTAAGTCTTATGAATTTAGTATCTAATAATTGATAATTAGAAATTTAATTACATTACATCAAGTACAATAAATTTAAGTGAATAAGTGAATAATATAATAACTAGAAATGTTTATTCAGCTTTTTTATGCTCATTAAGGAATGATGTGAAAATTATGAAATTCATGCAATGTTTCAAAAGTAGTTATTTTAATAGTAACATTACCCATCTTTATTTCAAACCAAATAATAATGATATTACTTAAATTTCGAATGCAGGTCAGGGTCGGCTGGACGGTGCGTTCTGCGACTTTAACGAGAATGAAAAGATGGAGTATTTGGAGAGCATTCACAAGTCGGGAGTTGTGAATATTGAAATGGAGTCTTTAGCCTTCGCTGCCCTGACACATCATGCCGGGATCAAGGCCGCCGTCATTTGCGTCACGTTACTTGATAGGCTTAAAGGAGATCAGGTACGTTGCGTGTTTTTTTTTTAAACTAATAACAATTTGGCATCTTACACATGGCTGTCCGATTCTGCGCTGGATGTAGTTTTTACTATGGAAATTAGACTACTTATAATGCTTGCATAGTAACGAATAATTTCGACCGATTTACCATCATTAGTAGTAGAGCCACGCTGATTTTAGCACGAATGGGCCGACCGGGGCAATACTACCCTCACACAGAGAACCATCCTACTAATGACAGCATTCTTACTGTCGTATTTCGTTGGTGAGTGTGAGACCGGAGAAGACCAATCATTCTGCATCATTCTCCCGGCCTCCGAAGGCCGAGAGAATGATGTAGAATTATCTAACCAGGCTACCATGGTATGGGTCACCATGCTACATTGCCTACCCTCACGATGAGCATGGTGACCCCTACTCCTGGATTCTATTCAAGCTTTCCATCAGGCAGAGTAGTCACTTTGGTAGACATAAATATATAAAAAAAACAGTACCTAGATTAGTACCCGATACCCACAGAATTGAGGATAACGACGCAAGGAGGAGAAGGAGTACCCCCTAGGAGTTGGTGAGAGACCGGAGGTTCAATTATATAGAAGGATCTCATAGTGTGGGTCTCCATACTGCATTCTTTGCATTATGGTGACCCACACTATGGCACACGGGCAGAGTGGAGACACTTTGGCAGGTTAATAAAAAAAAAAACTGTTTTTGCTAATGTGCTGTACAAAATGATGTCATTTAAGTGGCTAAGTGTCAATGAGGGGTACGAATGTTCCTGATCGATAAGATGGAGGTTATGGGTTAGATTCCTACCTAAGACAGTAATTATTGTGCGATGGGTATGATATTTTTTTTATATCTGTTTTATTAATAACATGTAGGTGTATGTCACCTACACAAATACATTTAATAAAAATGACTGTTTTTAATAGCAAATGAACAGTTATTTACTAAAGTATAAGATATAAAACCAAAGTATATGTGATATTTACATCAAAAAACTAACCTGACTGTGTGTCTGCCTGTTTATTTCGGCTAATCTCTGGAACGGCTTAGTCGATTTTAAAGACCCGATTCGATTTTCCACCTCAACAAAAAACAAGCTAACCTAAACTACCATAGTATGAACTCTGCCTTGTTTAAGATCAGACTACCATGTGTCGGATGTATGAAGTTATTATCATATCAAGCTTTGCTTAGTTTGAAACTAGATCGTGTTGTGTGTTAGATATATTATAATTGCTCTTGAGGTTAAATAGACGAATGTGTTATTTTTACAAATAATTAAGTCTAAATAAATACTATTACAGGTTTTAGCGCCAAAAGAGGTGCTGGATGAATGGCAGCAGCGTCCGACATTGCTTGTTTGTCGTTACATCAAAAGGTAAGATGGAAGTTATAAAAAAAAAAATATTGAAACTTTAATTACCAAACAAAGGAGTTAGTTGCTTATGAAGTCCGTAATTGTTCAGGTATCTTCAGATGAAGGGTCGGCTTTCTCTAGATGGCCACGGTTCGGTGGCGGTCAAGAGCCCTCGTCGCTTCAAGTTGGTGCAGCAGGAGTCCGAGACTTACGACTAATCATGTCCAGACCTAGTTGTCTAACAGTGGATTCTTCTACAAAGCGACTAGCACATTCTACTGTGCTAAAGGTTCAAATGTTTAAACACCAGAGCATTTAGTCTATGGTATTAATGTGTATTAATATTTAGTTTCATTAAACTAAGTTACAATTATTGCTTTTTAAATTGCTTGACTAAATGATGCATGCAAATCAATCCGTTGCCTTTATGTACTATTTTGGTTCTTTGTTAAATTGGTTACTTTGTAACAAAATAATAAAATTTTTAGCTTAAATTTTAAATGTATACGTGGTATGAGAGAAGTTTGGAATGTACTATGTTCCTTTTGTAATATACGTTTAAATGTGACTTGTAATGTTAAGTTACTGAGTTCCTACTGTTTACCTATTATTTATTTTATGTTTTTACTCGTACATTACATTAAGTTCAAAAACTGTTTCATTACATTCATTTAAAACATTTCAGATAAAACTTAGTGTTGTTCAAAAGTTTCCTATAAATTACAATTGTTTGCTTGTTAAAATACGTTACTGAATACTTGAAATGATTGAAATTCAAATCAAATCAAATCAAACCATTTTTATTTTAAATAAACCAATACAACGGCACTTTTGAAACGTCAAGTAGTCAGTCGTGAAGCTAATTGTCTGTTCCAGTTCGTAGAATCTATTGAGAAGAACAGACAAGAAACTCCATGGACACTCCTTTCCAACATTGTTTAAGTTAATGACACCTAATTTAAGTTGAAACATGTTTATCTTATAGAATATTATATCTTAATTATTTTTAAATTTTATTGTTATAATAATGCGTTGGTGGAGTAGTATAAGTATTATATGTCATCACGTATTCCTTTATAATTTATATTAGTGATCTTGCTAAAAGTTTTTATCAAGTCTAAGATGATAAAAACATTTTAAAAGTAGTTGACCTCTGGTTAACTTTTTATAACCCTTATCTAAAATTGTGGCAAGAATGCAAATGAGTTGTATCACGTATGTCTTAGATGATAATAGATGTTAGTTCTAATTATGTTGTTGCACAAATATATTAGCAAAATTGTGATAATATTTGTCGATAGTCATAAATTTAAGGACCATGACAAACGTTCTCTTTCTTTGTCGGCGATATTTACTTTTAATAAAGTCTAACAAAAGTGAAAACATACCTTAAAGACTGCATATTGCAGTTTTTGGATAGTATCAATATTTCAGAACAGCTGTAGGCTATTATGCAGGCACCACACTGCGTTATGCGCTATTCGTTATGTGTCTACGCCGTATTCGCCCAAATTAGTTATGCGCGCAAACAACAAACATGCCATTCACACTTCGAACTGGTATGCCAAATAAGCATCAAATAAGGCAAATATGTGTGTTGTAGAGATGTGTCATTGTCATTTTTATGGTGAACGAAACGAATATACTCTCCACACTTCGCCGTATGCGCGAGAATAACCCGCATAACAAATAGCGAAGTGTGGTGCCTGCTTTAGACTTACTGGTGTTGGTTTCGGCAAACAATGTCAGGAACATAAATTTGCTTTTTGTATTCGAGTAACAAAACAAATAATGAATTAAAACCAGGTAATTATATGTACGTACATCGTCGATAGAGAATTGGTTCGATTGACTATTGATTGAATGTGCTTCCACGAACGGTTATTGTTGATAAATTATGCACGAAGCATTATCATGCGATCGCTTTATGTGTTGAAATAGAATAAAGTAGCTTTCTGCATTGATGTAGTTTCGTATACACGTAAGAGTACTACTTAAAACGTACATCTATAAATGTAACATCATTAAACGCATTAAATAAGCAATTTATAAAGGTTGGTACTTGCTTAAGATACCTACTCTCTTCAAGATCTCGAAATAAACTGCTAAACTATTTTAGATCTTTGTTATCTATCTAGCTTTTCTATCTTTTACGTAATAGAGAACACGACCAAGACTTTTTCAGGTGGTCATATTCTATGTTAAATGAGCTACAGTACAACGCTAACATGAAAAACACATATTAATATAAGTGTAAAAAAAAGATAGCTCTTTCATTTTGCAAAGTAATAATTCTTCAATTTTAAAATAGTAAAGGAGAACATAGTAATAAAGATCCAAGTTTGCGATTCTGAAAAACTATAGCGCAAATATTTATTCAAACATATCGATTATAGTTTCTTGTCCGTGTGGTTTGTTAGTGGTCGACAATAGTTGAATCAGAATACAACTATACACATTTACGAGTACATCATCATCATCATCATTAGCCTATCGCAGTCCACTGCTGGACATAGGCCTCTCCAATTGCACGCCACTTAGTTCGATCCTCGTACATACCAAAAAATTACTTTACACATCTCGCACGCGGCCGTCTCAGCGTAAATTTTGCAGTGCCTATGGTCTCAATTTATTATTATAGATAACTTTTTGATCTAGTGGTTAGCGTATGCGGCTGCTGATCAAGAGGTCTCGGGTTCGATTCCCGAGTATTTTTTTCGGAGTCTGGGTATTTTCTATGTATAATATGTATGTATTTACAAAAAGAAAAGTATGTTTATGTATTTATATCAGTTGTCTAGTTCCCATAATACAAGCTCTGCTAAGTTTGGTACTAGATGACGTTTTGTGTTAGATTTTATTAGATTACACCCAGACACAGATCAAACGATCTTGCTCAGTGCACAATATTTTTCCCGTATGGTAATCGCACTCCTTTGGCTTAGCAGTCAGGATCATTAACCCCTCAACTCACAGACCCAGGGTTGGGTCTGTGAGTTGAGTTGAGTTATTCGTAAAGAAAAAAACTTGAAATCAATTTTTTTTTAGTTTTGAATAGTCATATTAAAACAGGAGATTAATAGTGGATTTGCGACTTTGTGTTAAATATTTATTCTAGCGGTGTAATGAAAATGATTCATGTTTGTCGACCACTTACACATATGTTACATGGAGCTAATGTGACTCTATTAAATAGTAATAAAAAAGTTTTCAAATGACACTGTCTTGTGAAACGTGTAGTTTTTAAACTGTATTGTCATATATATTGGGCCACGTGAGATTTTGCAAATAGCTTTGGAGATTCACTTGACATATAAATTTAATATAGTGTGCTCAAGTTTCGGAAGCTTAAAATTAAATCTTTCAATGTTCCAATTTAACACATATCTATTCAATTATCTATATCTATCGATGTAAGTTTACTTACTACTATCATAACTAAATGTTTATTGTCTTTTTTAATCCTATTTATTCATAATGGCGGTAATTAATAACTTATATTTATAAAGTTATCGAAAGGTACCACTTAGTATAAGATTTAGTGTTAAAAATATAATCGTGTAGAGAAAAATGTTCTGCAATCAGTATTGTTGTACATTATGTTGTCTTGAAAGTTGAATTACTGCTATGATGGTTAGAAAAATAAACTAAATCACAGTTCAAAGATGTCTGCCACATTTTATACATACCTACTTCCAATAGATTTTGAAGGATAGGAATGATGGCATTGATGTTGTGCCCTGGAAGAGTCATTTCAGCGCTCAGTCGTTCTAATGAAATACTTCGTTTTCAAAATTTTAATGATCATTTAAAGATGCGAACTAATGTTTTTTGATCAGACACCTCCTTCTCTTGAGTTTTATACATTTTTTAATTGTCTGTTGCTTGTAAGATTTAATACTTTTTGATTAGATTCTTTAAATAATAAATATAAATAATTGTTTACAAACAGTTTTTTCAAGATACATTTTGAAAAACCTATTCGTTGCAATAGCTCATGGCCTAATACGTTTTAACAAAAGATGACAAGATAATATTTCAATACATTCTTAGTATAAGAGTTGTCTTTTTCAAAGATGAACACAGGTAAAAATAAAATTGTATGTAATTTGCCGCACATTGAGTTGTTTTCATATTTAACACAGTGTGCCATGATTCTGTAGATTGAGAATGTACTTTATTCACGTCAAATGTATGTAGTTGATATATGTCACTCAAGTTGGGAACAACCAATTCACGTATGAAAATAATCAATTTGTTAATAATGTAATACAAAATGAAATGCTTGTGCTTCATGTATTGTTGTTAAATATGTTAGTTAAGAGGTTGGTAGTCTATAACTTATTAAAAATAAATGATAAAAGACGTAATCGCATATTCATCGAAATTTTACTTATTTACTGTGTGTAAATCACCTATTTATGTACAATACAATAATTATTTAAGTCATACACGGGCGTAACAGTTACTATGTATACTTTATTACAACATTTAAAATGGCACCAGAAATAGTATGAAGAGGAAAGTATTACGAGTTAATTATAGCTAGTGTTATTTTACACGTGGGACGGTTTCAATAATTATACTTTACTATACACAAGTGTGGTATTCTTCGCCTCATTTCAAACTCCTCGTGCACTTCTATTTTTACAGATGCTATATGATAAAATTACATTTGGCAAGCTGTAATCAAATTATTTTACACTTTAAATTCAAATTATTTAATTGTTGTACCAAATTTTGTGCAATCTAAACTATTAATCCATTTAAATTTTACTACAAATGAATGTACTAAACTGAAGTTACATGGATTTGCGTTATAAATAAGTGTTGGTCATTCAGTCTTTAATATACATAGTAAACTGTTCAAATATACCTTTATTGTTGGTTATTCATATAGTTATACTCTTACATATAAGTACTTAATTAAATGAGCAAGTAATTTATTTGTTGATTCATTTTGTATCAAAATTGGACATGTAAGTATTAACACCTATTTGAGCTGTAGGAACTTCATAAGCGCGTCGTGTATCAGACGAGGGCTTGCATCACTGTCGGCAGTATATCGTACGCCCCGCAAGGCACCATCTTCGTTGCGGACCACACCGTATTCTCCAACGATAAAGCCGTCTGAC
The DNA here is from genome assembly GCA_932526445.1 of Phragmatobia fuliginosa. Lineage (NCBI taxonomy): Eukaryota > Metazoa > Arthropoda > Insecta > Lepidoptera > Erebidae > Phragmatobia > Phragmatobia fuliginosa. The sequence goes on along the minus strand of OW052064.1, from coordinate 2,125,975 downwards.
GTCCTCTCTTCCACTCTGTACTTCTTGTATTGCCGTCCCTCTACAACGTAACCCACTTTACAATTATCTTGCTTACATTTTTCAGTACTTGATTCCTGTACGCCATGACTTCTGCCATCGGTTAAAACACTTTCATTTTCCTGTACTTCGTAATTTCTCTCCGGTTGATGTTCTATAGGTGTGCGGCCCGTTTGATATGAGTGAGTCATTGTGGTACCTGGAGTGGTATTAATAGTGGTACTGCTTCCAACTGGCCGTGGTGGTTGTCTCTGCCATGAAGGGTAAATAGGAGGAGCGGTTGGTACTTGAGGAACGTTGTGATCTAAGTTTAAAGAAGCAGGTTTGCTGTAAAATTTTGCGGGTACACTGTAAATCTTTGCAGGTTCACTATACACTTTTGCAGGTTCACTATATATTTTAGAAGGTTCGCTATAAACTTTAGCTGGTTCACTGTAAAATTTGGACGGTTCGCTGTATATTTGCGATGGTTGACTATAAATTTTTGGGGAATAAAATTGGTTTTGGTTTGTTACACTTGAGGTTACATAAGATTCATCACGATCGTTGTTATTAAAGGATTTTGATATGTCGTGAACAATATTAAAACTAACGGTAGTTAGTCTTGAATTACTTTGTTCGTTTTTAAGGCGTCCATTTGATGAACTATGATAATAACTTGTTGATGGCGTATTTGTAGCTGCTGTTTTTGCGAATTCGATAGACTTTATAGAAGATTCTGCTATAGAGTCGTCAATTTGGTAATTATCACCATCAGACATAAAAGCGTTCATGTCTCGTATCTTTTTTGTGTTGATTTGTTCACCTGTTATTTGTGGAACTGTTGCATTAATTACGTTTTTGTCAACGTCTGTATTCCTGCCTAGCCCAAATTCTATTGGCATGTTAATATTGGCTAGTTGAAATCCATTTTCTTTATATGTGTGCAATTGATTACCATTGGCTGTAGACGGTACTTTTCTAGCGGTTGGTATATCTTTAATATCCTCATCGTACTCATCAATACTTGTTGGTATTTCGGTTGGATGAGATTCATTCTCACTTTGATAATAAGACTCCACATTGTGATCTTTAGATTCCTTTTTAGCGTTCAATTGCTTAATGTACTCGAAATTAGCACCTACGAGGTCAAGCGAATGATCTGACGTGAGTTCCTTGACAGCCCCTTCAGTAGCCGTATCTGCAGATAGGATTTCTGAGTTTCTATGCTGTATCTCTGGTTCATACTTGTGCATGGCTTTGTGAGATAATTTCTCTTTTCCTCTTCCAACTGCCACTGAAGATGTAATCCTTACAGATATAATTTGTTCTTTACCCGAATTTGAGGTATCATTATATTTTGTAAGCCCAGGTGATGCATTTTTGGGTTTTTGATCATTACCGATGGTAATGGAATCGTACCGATCCGGTATGGGTAGCGACGTGACGTAGGCTTGTAAGATCTGTAACAAACAAAAGGCATACTGTTAATTATGCAAGTAATTAAAATAACTGACCTGTAAAATAACTGAATAATATAAAATGAGAGAAGAAATAAACAATTCGATTTTCGAAAAAACATATTGTCTAGGACTTCATGAAACTTTCCGTATCTTAGGTTTTGACATTAGCGCACAATATGATTATTTCGCTTGGAGATAAAAGTACTATATTATGTTATTACATTATTGAATACAATACTAATAACTTTAGAAAATTAACTATATTTTTATGAGAATATACATTTTGACCCAGTAACCGACAATGGATTGTTTTCATATCATGGACGAAAGACTGGAATCATAGTCGGCAAAATATAGGCATTCAATAAATCTTTGCTACCCGTTAAATAAATATAAAAAGCGGCCAAGTGCGAGTCGGACTCGCCCATGAAGGGTTCCGTACCAGCAAGTAACATAATATAAAAGTTCTTGTAGTTCGTTGTAACTTTCATCGATGTTTTTATACTAGTGCATTGATTGGATGAAAGGTATATTGCGTGTTACGATTTATGACGTATTAAAAAAAAACTACTCACTAGATCTCGTTCAAACCAATTTTCGTTGGTAATTTACATAGTAATGTACAACATATATTTTTTTTAGTTTTATCACTCTCTTATTTCAGAAGTTAGAGGGGGGGGGACAAACTTTTTCCACTTTGGAAGTGTCTCTCGCGCAAACTATTCAGTTTAGAAAAAAATGATATTAGAACCTTAACATCATTTTTGAACACCTATCCATTGATACGTATAGGTTTGATGAAAAAAAAATTTTTGAGTTTCAGTTCCAAGTATGGGGACCCCCAAAATTTCTTGTTTTTTTTTCTATTTTTATGTAAAAATCTTAATGCGGTTCACAGAATACATCGACTGACCAAATTTCAACAGTATGTCTTATAGTTTCGGAAATAATTGGCTGTGACATACGGACGGACAGACAGACAGACAGACTTGACGAATAGGGTTCCGTTTTTTGCCATTTGGCTACGGAACCCTAATACGGTATACATAGGATTCCGTGGTCAACTATAATGGCACGCGGATTTATAAACTATGTCCAATAGATATAGATAGATCGTTATGATTTATTTTTAATATTTATTTAAAACATGGTGGTATAGTAGGCCAAAACCTCATCTCTAAGGAGAGGCCTATGTCCAGCAGTGGACTGTTAATGGCTGTCGATGATGATGATGATATATAACATGTCTATTATTTCGTTATTTTTCCTGAATGCTCCGTCAGAAGGAAGGTAGAAAAAGGTAGGTAGAAGGTAAAAATAATTTGACAGTTTATAAAAGTAAAAGAGTCTTATATAAAAAAACACAAAATTAATAAACAAAAAACCCGACTGCTAAAAAGTAATGAACTGAAAAGAGAAAAACAAGTATCACAATATCTATATGAAATTAGAGTGACTAATGCATTGTTTTGTAAGATTACTAAATACTTTATGGTGCCGCATACAGTGGCGGACGTTAACGCAGTCGGGCTTTTTTTCATAATAATTATTTTATCGTACAAAGATTTCGACCAAAACGGTCATAAATGTTGTAAAAAGAGTAGCCTATAGGACATATGGCATATTTTTTTGATCTTTAGACCTACCAAAGCGACTCTCTTTTTTCTCTTTTTTTTTTTAAAAAGACAACTCCCGCATTAGGAATATAAATTCCTGTGTCGAGGGGGACTTTGCAAACATACATGAAACGGACACAAAGAACACTCAGACTCAGAACAACAAATTGTGAATAACACAAAGTGTTGTCCTACGTGGGATTTGAACCCACGACACTTGGCGTAGTAGGAAGCGGCGTGGCGACCGCTTAAGCCACTAGGCCAACCGGCCAACTCTATCTATGGCCTGATGGAAAGCATGAGTAGAATCAAAGAGTAGTGGTCATCGCGGCTATGGCGGCCTAGTGAGATGCATGTGCCTCATTGAGTCTACGGTCTCACACTCACCAACGTAATACGATAGTATGAATTTTAGATTGACCTTCCATTCGGGGGTAGTAAAGTCCCGGCCTGTTCGTTCTGAAATCTAACACAGCGATTACCACCATACACAATAGTGGAGCCGCTGGTCAAAGCTACTTCAAATATACATTAATTAACTATACTCGTTGCTATATGCCTCGTTGGTCTAGTGGTTAGCGTATGCGGCTGCTGATCAAGGACCAAATGTTATTTGTGTGATTCACAAATATTTGTTTCGGAGTTTGGGTGTTTAATATGTATAATATTTATGTATTTACAAAAAAAAAGTATGTTTATGTATTTATATCAGTTGTCTAGTACCCATAACACAAGCTCTGCTTACTTTGGGACTAGATGCTGTTGTGTGTAAGATGTCCAAAATATTTATTTAAAAATAAATACGTAAAATAAATAACAGTCGTTTAAACATATATACAATTAAAATCTTAAAAAAACATAAAATGCCTATATTTTATTTGAAAGTATTAAAGTATTTATAAAACATTGTGCAACAGGTGTAATATTATTTACTTTACCTACTACATGTAGTGTGAAAGAGTCAAAAATACGAGTTTACCTCGAAATTAAGGTGTGTCGCGTTATAGTATAAAAGTAATCGGGCAAGTGCGAGTCAGGCTACGCATAGAATGTGGTTCCGTAGTCATAAACAATGCCAAGTAATGTGCAATAGGCTATTGTTATGTTTATTTATTATTTCTTTATTTTTGTACGAAGTTTTCCAAGTAAGCGTATTTTACAAGTCAGGCCCCTGTAATTCCAAAAATAAAAAAGTTATCTAAGCCACTATAGTTTTCTTTTAATGTTTTATATATGAACTTATTTCACGAATTTTAACTGTTTAATAATTCACAAACATATACCGAAATCGACAAATAGTTTTAGCAACCTCATTATGTTTTTAAAAGGCCTATCTTGGGCGAGAAAAAAATTTATCCCCACTGTACGTGTAGGGAAGGTACCTAAAACAAATATTTTATTAATTTTCTTGTAGCACTTTGTCGACGTAATTAAAACACATTTTCATGCAAAGTTTTTATCTTTTTAGCACCAACAGTTTGGACGGTAAGTCGAGGACGGACGGACATGACGAATCTAAAAGGGTTCCGAGTCATGAAATACGGAACCCTAAAAAGCTGTGCCAGTCTCAATCCACGGCTATTTTGCCTTGAACATAAGTGAACTCGAAAGTCAATTTATCTACTCTACCGTATTTATAAGTAATCCCATAATTGTAAATACCTATTGCAGATTTTTCTTACCCAGTTGAGATATAATATTGCATTATTTGAATATCGTTCAATCCTTACTGTTGTGGTATAAATTAAGATTTTAGAAGTTTTTTTTTTTGAAGAATTGATTGAGCTAGCCCTCATTGCCGAGTGGCCTTAGGCGTTTGAAAACTGAGGGTAAGCAACGCCGGCGCGGTCAGACCTAGATGGGTGACCGTTTGTGGCATGATGTGTTACGAGCATTTCCGTGATTCGGAGGTCACGTTAAGCAGTCGGTCCCAGTTTCTATCATAAGATATCAGTTGTGAAGCTTAGTTGGAGGCCTTAAAAAAATCCAACGGCAAGATTACGTAGTCACAACGTGTCTTGCATCCATCATCCAACTCGCACTCGGCCAGCGTGGGGACGTATGGTATCCCTCTCTTGAGTACCAGTAGATGGATATTATGGGTTGCTGATATAAAAAAAAAGTCTGTTAAAATATTTATAATGAAATAGGAAATTCTTTCTAGCCTACGTACCTAAAGTACCATATCTCTAAAATAGATATCGTTTAAATATAAATAAATGTTGTGTGGTGACGGATACAGAGTGTCACCACTCCTATTCATCCCGCGGGTGTCGTAAAAGGCGACTAAGGGATAAACTACGCAAGACAACATCAATGCAAAGAGAAGAAAAACTTGAAACCAACCCTTTTTTTTTTTTTTTTTTTTTATGTGTGGAAAATCATCATGGACCGTCACCCCACCGGGGGTTACGGCGGGGTGGTGTGTCGGACTTGAACCGACTAAAAACCACACAGTGTGCCCTCTCCGCGCTTCTCCGTTTAGGAGGAGGAGAAGTCCAGGGTGAGATCTCCTTCTGAACTTCTCCAGCGCCTGCCCGCTCCTGATGCGGGCACCGTCTCGGTTTGACGACCCTCTCTTAGGCGGCGTCCGGCACACACCGACGCCGCCTCCTCGCGGCTGGCCACATAGGGCGGGTGGAGGGAAAACCCATCCCGTCCACCCACGGCCACACTCAAGGCGGCATGAGGCGCAGATGTTCGCGCCTCCGCCGCCCGAGTCGCCGGCGGCGAATCTGGTCCGATTGGATGTCGTCCTCCCGGGCCTTCTCCGCCGCCTCCTTCTGCGTGATTACGTCCTCGCAGAAGGTTGCGACCGCGGTAAATGAGCTCTCGCTGCCGGCCATGGAACGAACGACGGCCGGAAGCGAGAGATCCTCTCCGATGACTGCAGTGAGGACCCGGCGCTGCGTCTCCCATGCGGGGCAGACCGCCAGCGTGTGATGAGCCGAATCCTCACTGCAGTCGCAGTGGTGGCAGGCGGGACTCAATTCCCTCCTGGCAACCGAGTGCAGGTACTTTCCGAAGCAACCATGCCCGGAAAGAACCTGCGTCAGTCGGAAGGTAAGGGTCCCGTGCTGCCGCACTGCCCATTCGCCGATGACCGGCTGAAGCGCCTCTACGGTGGCGAGGCCAGCACGTGGAGTCTCCAGCCGGACCGACCAGCGATCCATCGTGGCTCGGTGAGCGGCTTCGCGCCACTCGCGCACGTCCTCGGGCGGAGGTCCAACTCCACCACTCTCCGCCCGGTAGTTAGCCACTCGCCGATAAACGTCGGCGAGCACTTCCGCCTCCAAATCCCACGGGGGTGTTCCGGCCAGGGCGCACGCCGCCTCCGTCGATACGGTGCGGTAACCCCGTATGGCTCTGACCGCCAGAGTTCTCTGCGGCCGCCTGAGGCGCGCCCTATTCTGCTCGGTCAGAGCCGCCGCCCACACCGGTGCACCATAGAGTGCCATAGACCGGACAACCCCCGTGTACAGCTGCCTCGTGGCGACACTGGCTCCTCCCAGATTGGGCAAAAGACGCCCAAGGAAGGAGGCAGTGCCGATCAGCTTCGGAGCAAGCTGTTGGAAGTGCTCGTCGAAGAGCCACCTACCGTCTAGGACCAGACCCAGATACTTCAAGTGGGCCCGGACCGGTACGAGGACCGAGTTGACCTCGATGGAGGCGCCGGCGGGTGGACCACGACGGGGCCCATGGAAAAGTAGGGCTTCCGTCTTTTCTAGGGCCACCCGCAAACCCAGCGCCTCAATGCGCCCGACCACCAGGGAGACTCCTGTGGTGGCCAGGCGTGCCGCCTCTTCGAAGGTCGCCCCCCGGGCTGTCACAAGAGTGTCGTCGGCGTAGCAAATTACACCGACCCCGGGGGGGAGACGCCCTCGCAGGACCCAGTCGTATCCCATGTTCCACAGGAGTGGTCCGAGGACAGACCCCTGTGGAACAACGCACGACATGGCCCGACGTCTCAAGACTCCTTCTCGGTCCTCGTACATGACAGTACGCTCCGTCAGATAGTCTGCCACTAGCCGCCTCAGGTACTGTGGCACTCCGTGGTACTGGAGTGCGGCCCTGATGCAGCTGAATGGCAGACTATTGAATGCGTTGGCGATGTCCAACGACACCGCCAACAGCACGTCGCCGCAGCCCACCGCCTGTTCGGTCGCGGCCTTCAGACGCAGAATTGCGTCGACCGTCGAACGCCCCTCCCGGAATCCAAATTGGGCGTCCGACAGATCGGGGCCCACCTCGCGCAGGTGCCGGACGATGCGGGCGTGGAGCACCCTCTCGAACAGCTTACCCGCCTCGTCCAGCAACACGATGGGCCTATAGGCCGCGACCGAGTCGGCAGACCGACCTGGCTTCTGGAGCAGAACCAGCTTCCCGCTTTTCCAACACTCAGGGAAGCGTCCGGACGCCAGACTAGCGTCTAACACTCCCCTGAGGCGGTCCGACATATGATCGAGGGCTCGGGCCAGCACTCGGGCAGGTACCCCGTCTGGCCCGGGGGCGGTGTTCTTGGATCGAATCCTTAGAACAGCCGCCCCTACCTCTGATTCCCTGACGGGCGGCACATCAGCCTCGCCTTCGTCGTCGCCTCCGGCCATGATGGCCATCGACGGGGGCGTGTGCTCCGCCCGCTGTGGGAATAGGCCCTCGACCACTTCCTGCAGGAAGCTGGGCTGGAGAGTCTCCGTGAGGGGCAGGCCCCCCGCGCAGAGCTTTTTGCGCACCGCACGATAGGGCCGACCCCAGGGGTCACGCTCGAGACTCTCCAGCATCTCCTTGCGGCTCTCCTCTTTGGCGCGGCAGATGGCCAGCTTCAGAGTTTGCCGGATCTCACGGTATTCCTCTTGAAGCCGGTCCACCTCCTCACCGACTCCGCGGTGGCGTCGCCGACTACGAGTGAGGCACCTCCGGGCACGAACACAGGCCGCACGGAGGGCCGCCAACTCCTGGGACCACCAGTAGACCTCCTTCCTTGGAGGCCGACGCCCACGTACGCGGGGCATGGCCGCGTCGCAGATCTGCGTAATCGCACTGCAGAAGCGACCAGCCCCCACGTTGACCTCTTCGGCCGGGGCCTGCGGAGGCAGCCAAGAGTTAAGAATGGCCGCCTCCTCCAGTAAGTCCCTGTCGAGCTTGGCGACAGACCACCGCGGAAAGCGGGAGGGACGCCGCGCCGCGTGACCCCTACTGGCGTCCTGGGACCGGGAGAGCTCAAATCGGATATACAAATGGTCCGAGAGCGTCTCAACCTCATCCAGGACACGCCAGTTCTGTACACGTGCGGCGAGTGCAGGGGTAGCGAACGAAAGGTCCACTATCGACCCCCCCTGTTGTCGCACGCACGTGTTGGTGGAGCCTCTGTTCAGTAGACAGAGGCCCACCGAGGCCGCCCACTCCTCTACGGCCTTGCCCCTGGCGTCCGTCGCCGGGGAACCCCACGCAATGGATTTGGCGTTGAAGTCCCCCAGCACGAGGACGCGCCCAGACGCTAGTTGCCGCATCGAGGTCTCCAGGTTGTTCAGGAAGACCTCGAAGTCGCTCAAACTCTTATTGGGGGAGAAGTAGACACCGTAAACGGTGATCCCCCCCCACTCGGCAGCAACATATCCCGTGCCCCTGTCTTTGAGCGACAAGGGCGAGGAACCAGCCGCCGTGGAGCCGACGACTGCCACGGAGCCGTCCCGGTCACCCATCCAGTTTGGACGGGGAGGGACGAAGTAGGGCTCCGCGACTACGGCCACACCGACCGACCACTGCGCCATGGTTTGCAGGAAGAGATCCTGCGCTGCGGCGCAGTGGTTCAAGTTCGTCTGGACGAGAAGGTTGGAGACTTGATCCATTAAGGGTTCGTCTCTACAACCTCCTCCATGGGCATCGGTGCCGACGCACCAGTGACATCGGAGGCAGCCTGGATCGATAGGCTGGCCTCCGGCGCTTGCCGAGACGCGCGGGGAGGCTTGCAGCCCCCCTGCCCGGTCTGGTGATTGGCGGGCTTATTCGCCGCCGCATACACCGGGCAGTGGGGGGCGGCAGAGCAATCTGCCGCCTTGTGCCCCGATCGACCGCAGCGGAAACATAGACCACTGCAGTCGAAGCAACTCTCGCACTTCGAGCGAGTATGGCCTGCGGCTAGGCACTTATAACATCTCGTCGGTCTCGCCGCCAGGACTGTGACTCTAGCGCTGACGAAACCGACGAGCAGCTTGCCAGCGTCGTCTAGCGCCTTGGCCGACGCCACGGGACAGCTGACCCATGCAGCGCCTAGCCCGCCTGGACCGGGGCGAATAGTGCCGACCCTGATATTGTCCGCGCTGCAGCCGGTCTTCTCCCGGATTGCATCGCGGACATCTTCGGCTGTCACAGAATCGTCCAGACCCGAAATACGCAGCTCCGCGCACTTCGTGGGCCTGGCGATCTTGATGCCATCCAAGTCGGCAAACATGCCCCTCAGCGTCTCGGCACATTTGTCTGCCGTCTTCGCGCCTTCTGCTCCAGGGAACTCGAGGACTCGAGCTCCCGTCTGGGCGCGGCGCAACCTGACCCCTGCCGGTCCAAACTCGCTGGCGAGACTAACCCGGGCCTTTTTAAATATGTCCGCGTAGGTTAGTCCGCCACTGGCCGCCTCCGGCGTGACGGTCACCACTACAGCCGCGGTTTTAGGCGGCTGCAGTTTTCGCGGCTTCTTTTTGGTGGCCGCTGTCACCACCGGCGGTGGCTGCGAGGCTTCGGCTGCCTTTTCGGCGGCCCTTCTGGCCCGCTGCCGCTGCCGCTGTTGGCACCTCTTTGAGCTCCCCACGACCTGCCAGCTCTCGTTAGCAGCGGCAGATGTGGAGGTGCTCGGCAGGGGTGTTGGAGTGGGGAGAGGGGGGAACTCCTCTCCTGTTTCCGGCACCGCCTTGGTCGGCGCTGTGGCCGGTGTCTTTGCCGGCGCCTTCGCCTGCGCCTTCGTTGGCGCCTTGGCAGACGCCTTCGCCTGCGCCTTTGCTGGCGTCTGGGCCGGCGCCTTCGCCGGCGCTTTCGCCTGAGCCTTGGCCCCCTTCCCCTGTTTCTGGGGAGCCTCAGAGGCCGGGGCAGCGGCCGCCGCCGCATACGACACCGGACCTCCCTCAACGGGGAGTTTGGTCGGCGCCGCTGCAGCCTTCGGCCTCTGCGATGCCAGCGGCGGACGTACCACTGGGGGTGGAGGCAGCATTGCCTTCAGATCCGCCAGGCGACCATCCAGCATGTGCCCCACCGCGACTAGCACCTGGCGCAGCTGGGCGTCAGGCATCGCCGCATTGGCTGGGGCTGGGGCAGGCTGGGGCAGGGCAGCGGCCACCATCTCGGGATGACTCGCTTGGAAGCAGGCGAACTTGTATTCGAGCTCAGCCACCTGCGCTGTCAAGCGGTCATTTGCCGCCTGCAGACGAGCCACGTCTCCGACGAGCTCGTCTACGGCCCCCGTGATGGCGGAGGAGGACTCCTTAAGGGCCCTAACGAAGGAGCCCTTCAGGTTTGTGGACTTGGTGGCCACTCGGCGGATCACGTCCACCGCCACCTTCGCCCTATCCTGCACGGAGGGAGGAGCCTGCGGTACATCTCCCGCCGTCGTCATCAGCTCCTTGACCCTCTGCAAGAGTTCCTCTACATCTTCCTCCGCCTTTGCCTCTTTGTCGGCCCTGTTGCGCCGGTAGGTCTCCGGCTTGAAGACGGAGCCTGACGGGCCTGGGACCGGCGAGGGTGACGCCGTTCTACGTTTCGGCTGGGATGCGTCACCGTCGTCATTCCCAGCGTGCTCGCGCTTCTTCCGGACGTCGCTCGGCTCCATCTGCATTGGCTCCGAGCCATCCGTGTCCGCCGCGGCAGTCTTGGAGCGCAAGCGCTCCGACACTCTTCGGCTCCCAGTCGTCTGTTCGACTACTGGGAGCCCCTCCACGATGGGCGTGTCCAACAACACCCTCTCCTCTATAGACGACGTATCCTCCAGGATGCTCGTCACCTCGCTCTCTTTATCCTTCCTGCCATCTTCGATTGCGTTAGCCATTGTGCTTGCCATGTCGTTAGTTTTTGGTTTTTCCGATTCGGTTTGAGTTTTAAAATTTAAATTATTCATAATTGAACCCACGAGAGGGGGAGAAATACAAGGTCGACCCGGGCAGAGATCCCCCAATACCCGGGCAAGCGTAAATTTTTAGCCAAACCGAGGGGTCCGCAGGTACCTCGGCTTGGGGTGCGTTCGCAACTGAACTTCCCATCAGCCATGCATCCCCTGGCCACGCACCAGAGCTTGAGATTCGGGGTGATTTTTTATAGAGGTTTTCTTCCTCGCGGTCCAGGCGGTTAAGCCAAGACCCACGCCCCCGATCAGAGCATTCTTCTCGGGGCTACGCTATGCCGACGGTGGCAGGAAGACTACGTCGCCCTGCCTGCTCGGTGGTAATGTGAATACACGCCGAGCCCGCCCTCCTTTCTCCACCGCTACCAGCGGGAGAAACTCCGACCCATGAAGGGTCCCACCTTCGGTTTTTTAACAAGGTTAACCTCCTCCTTGCTCCGAAGAGCGAAGAGCCAGCAGGGGAAACGGCGGAAACGCCCGCCCCGCTGGACCAGGCCTTGCCCGGGAGCCGATGATGGCTCCTCTCCAGCTAGAATATTAGCCGCTGGCGATAATCCTCTCCTCCAGATGACCGGAGGAAATGAGGAGGAACAGTGCTATCGCCAGCGCCCAGGGTGCACCACGTGGAGGTTTTCTAGCCAGCAGCACCCCACTTGAAACCAACCCTATACCAACCCGTCTGGCCAGCGTGGTATAGTAGGCAAAAACCTCCTTTCATGTCCAACAGTGGACTGTTAAAAGCTGTTGATGATGATGATGATTAAATGTTGATTTGATAATTATATAATATGTAGAAACTTGTCGTCCTCTTAGTACCATTAAATTTTCATTTACGGTAAGTTTCAGTATATTAAATAAAAATTAATGTTTTAAGCTACAATAAGCTAAAAAAGTCCTTTACCAGTAAATTGTATATGAATGTTGAAAAGCAAGATATGACAAGATGATGCAATATTAATGTCTTGCGTGGTAGTTGAGCCGATGTACCATGCACTGACCTTTTTTTTGTTCGACTTTACAGGTGGTTTCGCTTATATTGACTATTTTAAATCTAGAATAAATTCGAGTGTAAAAAATTATCTTTAAATAAAAGCCGTTTACTTATCTCGTGACTAATAAACATTAATATAGGAAAAATCTTCCAGATCCCTAGAAACCCCACAAATATCTGTTTATATTTTTCGCCCCAGATTATGCCTTATCTAGGTCAAAATTCGGTAGGCCTTTTTAATAATAATAAACTATATAAATAATTTCAAACTTACATAGTTTACTTTAGTTTACTTTAGTTTACTTTAGTTTACTTTAGTTTACTTATATTAGTAAAATATGATAAGGTTAGACAAATACACAAGTGATTCCTAACTGATTTAAAAAGCGAATAAGAATATTAATTTTCTTTTCTCCGAACTTGATGACATTCAAAGTTACTTAAATAAGAGATCACTTAATTGAAGCACTAAATCTGTTGCTAATTACTAAAATTAATTCATTGCCTTAATACCTGCCAAGTCGTCATCGGTGTTCGCACGTTAAAATAAGTACCTAATGAAATAAATACCTAGTTGTTATGATTTCCTTTCTGCATATCAAATTAATCGAGATCCACATATTTGGTCGGTCAAATTGACTTCTTATATTGTCACGACAAGTATCCAATTATTTCCGCATTGATTAATTATTTTTAATAAATATCATGAGTAATTAATTATTTACAATTCACATATTTAAAAATATGTTATAAGAAAAGTGGGTTTCTAATGTAGATAATACTTCAATACTATCAAGTTTAACACTCATTGTCAAGTAATTCTGCCATTGTCTGTCTGTTAAAACTTTATTTTTATCATTTTTAGTACACCTTTGTATACTAACCAAGCTATAAAATTATGGTGCAGAAATAAGTGAGAAATGATTACAAAATAGAGGAAAAGAAATACGTCCACGAATAAGAAAGAGAAATAAACACGGTCTAAATAGTAAGAATGATTGTTTTTATCCGCCGTGGTTCATGTTCTGTTCTAATGATTATTGTGTTACTTTATGAGTAACGAGAGCTTGAACCTTTCAATCTGTCTCCTTTTGCCTAGTCGTGGTCTCCAGTCTACTTTGGCTCCAGCGACATGACCAGCACACTTCCACATTAGCGTACCGATTCTCCGTGTTATGTCGGCTACTTTGGTTCTCTGTCGAATAACCATATTAAGAATTTTATCGGACAGAGAGTCGCCCAACATCATCTTTGCCTTCGCTCAAACCTTTGCCTGCCACGAAAGGTGACTAGGTATTTCCTACTCGTAAGCGACGTAAACAAACAATTCCTGAGTATCAATTTATTAACCAAATTCTTGAACATCTTACATACATTAAAACACATCATTGCTTTTTCATTGTAACAAAGATAGATAAATAGAAAAGTTTATTGATAGCTACAACTTGAGAAGTTCATTTATGACGTGCATTATCTACAGATCAAAATTAACCTGGATTTAAACAACATCTTTCTACTACAAACACAACTACATTCCTCGGTGTGATTTGTAGAGCGGAATGTGTTGGACGTGTTACGCTCCGTGCTTTCCTATTTTTTAAGTGTATTTGTTTTTCTTTTTATTAGTTCAAGTATTAAATATTGATTACTCTTTGAGGACATCGCATATAGTTTTTAATATAATTACGTTTGAGGTTATTCGTTTTCGTCATCTTCGTCTTTAAAGGCGTGTACAAGTGAGGTTTTTTTAAACCTCTAAATAATATACATTCGTTAGCAATAGTGTTATCCTAACAACCAAGGGATATGTGCCGTAGATAGTAGGTTTATATTACCACTTTTCGATGGATCTTCGCATCGCACAGGACTCGTTACTTCACAGATACTTGATGTTGTCGTAGTTCTAGTATCTAGTACTAAGACAAAACATTATATATTAGAACTGCTAGAATACTATCAGCTGTTCACTTAAGCTTTTGATCCAGATTTTTTTTCGTTTTCTTATGATAACAATCGGGACCGTTATTTTTAATCGAAGATTTCCAAGCGTCCAGCGTATTTCACAATTTAGGCCTCTATAACTGTTTAACTAACATAACTATCTAAGCCGTCATATTTTTTTTAGATTTTTCGAGATTTCAGAGAGAGGGGGGTGGATATGGTGAATCTAAAAGGGTTCCGGGCACGGAACCCTAAAAAAAGTCAATACCGCAATGCAATATTGTAAAGACGAAAAGCCGCTTCTTCCTTTACTTATGGAGCTAAGTTTTTAAAGAAAAAGTTTAAAAAAGTCTATACCTACGTAATTCAAAAATTGATTGACCTTAAGAAAATAATATTTTTTATGTAGTAGGCGTGCTGTTAAAATGTTTGTTTATTTTTTTTTCTAAATAAGTGTGCATAGTAAGTAAATCATATCTAAGAATCTTTCAGGTCAGTGATTATGGCGCTCATTTTATACAGAATAAAGGAAATTGCAAGTAATCGCTACATTCAATTACAAGGTTGAGATAGTAATTGCTGTGTTTTAATGTTATTTAAACATATTGCATGGCTGGAAACCATAAGCCATCACTTGTGTGTACGGTTGGGTGTGGTAGTTGATAAGGTCGGTGCATGAAATGATTGTAATAAATCATCTTATTATTCCCAAGATTATTAGGAAGTAGGCTGATAATAGTATTTACATGGAGCGACTGACATCGGACCTTCGCAATCCTGAGAGCCCACGGAATTTGATGTGTGTGTGACCGGACGCCGCCCAAATCGAGAGTATAAATGAAAATGGTGCCCACAACAGTGCGGGCAGGCGCCGGGAGGGGTCCAGAAGGAGATAACACTCTGGTCCCCTCCCTAAATACAGGCGCAGAGAGGTTACACCGTGTGGTTTTAGTCGATTCGAGTTCGACACACCACCCCGCCGCAGACCCCCGGCGGGGTGATGGTCCTTGGGATTTCCACACGTAAAAAAAAAAGTATATGTTTGTTGACTTCATCAGTGAACCTTGAAAGTAGGAACACGGTGTTTTGACCCGAGTGGAAGCCAAATTGCTGCTGATTTATTGTTGTGCTGCCTAAAGAACGCATGGATTTGCTCACATACATACTTTTCAACTATTGTATCTATCGAAGAAAGCAAAGTTATTGGACGATAATATGTAAATCGATTCTTTTTTTATAGATTCTTATTTTTTATTATGATTATTTTAATAAATATACATGAACAATGAACCTAAAAACTAAAAACCTTAAAAATTATAATAAAACTAGAATATATTATTATAAGGAGTCCCTTTAGGTAAGGTTCCGAAGATAGTGGCAGCGTTCCCCCTTTGAATAACTATAATAATTCTTTGTCCGAGGTAGCTGACAGCTCTTCGGTCCCCTGTGACGTCGACTAACCTTTTTGTTATTTCTTTAAAAAGCCTTATAGCGCTAGGACCCCACGGACCAAGGGTCTCGACACCGAATGGGACAAAATCATATTCGGAGCCTGGACTTTTTTTAGCTTTTTTAGCCGCTTCACACACCCCACCTGCGTCCATGTAGATGGGAAGGGGCCAGCGTGTCTGAACAAGTGGCGTCTGGTCAAAAGCCTGGCACGCTCCGAACCTGTACTACAGCTCAAAAGATTATCCAAAGTCAATTTACAATTTATGTCGTCCCAGCTCCTCTGTGAATTTGTAGAAACTGGAAAACTTTGACCTGGGCATGCAATTACGAAAGCGTTTCTGGCTTCAAGCCAGCAATCTCAAAGTTTGAAGGGGATGCCCTTAAAATTTTACTTATGAGATTTGCTGAACTATGAACAGAAGATAGGAAGGCTGGTAAAGCAACACTGGAAATTTTGCGAAATTATAGATTGGTCTAACGTAACCTATTTTAAGTGCATCAGGATATTTGCCAGTCTCAACACTACGATTAATTAAGTCAGCGATGGTCTTAGAAATGCCATCGCCTATCATTTTGATATCGGATACCTTGATATTATCTGGGCCTGGAGCTGATATTTTCTTGAATTGAGTTATTTGTTAACCTTATGAACACTGCTAGCGGAGGCCGTTTTAAATAGAATTCTTACAGTTAGGGTTTTATGATTGGCTTTAAGGTCAGTTAGTTTGACGTCAGAGTTAGGAATAAATGAAAACTAATTGCAAATTTGTCGGCAATATTTTTGCATTAAATGCCTTTATTATAACTGCGTCGATTGTAAGTGTCAATATTCCTAACATTTGATAAGAATTTCGTATATAAATTTTATGTTTTTGAAGTTATATTAGGCGGACTCCGAAATATCCATCTCGAATTAAAAAAGAGTAAGCAATTACGGGCATTCGTTAAAAGTTGAAAAATAGAAGGTTAACATGAGATTCTTTTCCGTATTATCATCAATCCTTACTAATATTTTAAATGCAAAAGTAACTCTGTCACCTTTCACGGCAAAACTAATGTACCGATTGAAATATAATTTGGTACACAGATAGCCTAGAGCGTGATGAAGAACATAGGCTACTTTTACCGCTATGGGGCTGTCCATTAATCATTACGTGAGGCTTGATAGGGGGGGGGGGAGGGGTTCTACCTCTGAACGTAATTTTTGTGGTCTATAATTTTCTATAATAAAATTAGTTGATACCCATAACTGTACTTTATCAATATAAAAAAAAAATAAGATTCTTTGTAGGTACTAAAAAATACACGTGATATAGGAGGGGGCGGGGGTAGGGTAGTCTTAAACCTCACCATGTATCACCAAGGGGGAGGGGGGTTGAAAAATGCCAAAAAAGAGATCATGTGATTAATGGACGGCCCCTGTACCCGACATACATGCGTGCGGAACCGCAAGCGAAAGCTAGTGGTGTGTACATGGTTATCGAATTGCATATTAAATGGTTTTATAGTTGTGTGTTAGTGTATCGCTACAGCAATTGTATTGTAGATTTTTTAATTTTTACATCAGACTTAAGTCGATAAATGGTTACAACTTCACTTTCCTCGCGATATATTCGCACGAATACCAGTTTTAGTGTTCGAAACGGAAACTGTATCAAATGTGTTTGTGGTCGCAGTGACGGGGAGCGCGACTGCACAGAGTAGGACGGACGTCGTCGGCCGGCTGTCAGTGACCGCGTCTGTGTCCTTGCTCAGTGCCAGACCAACTAGCCACGTCTCCTTGTTTTAAAACGAGCATCCCGACTAGACAATTCTCATTTAATACAAATAATTTTGTTTGCTAGATGATAGCGAGGGCCACCACACTTATACTATACTAGACAATAAATATGGCGGGTCACACTATGACGGCTTAAAGAGATAGTTTTACACAAATATAAATATAAATCGAATTGAAAGGTTATTTAAAGCTACACTAAATAACATGACATAATTTTGTAGGTTTAGCTTTTGATAATTACCAATGAAATTACTAAACGTGTTGGCCTAAAGATACTTATAATAATTTCACTGTAGCCCTGTTGCTGTCTCTATCTTAAGATTATTATCAAACTAGATATTATGGTAATTATACAAATTAAATTAAACCTCAAAGTGCACCAAGATCTAAATAATAATAAATTATAAACTAAATTTTAATATATTCTAACTGCAATTATATTATAAATATTTAAAGAGTTGAGTGTACTTTACGTCTGGTAAAGTAACTTAGCTTTTAAAATAGTCGTTAATAAATAATAAATTAAAATAATGATGAATACACTTATACTTATCATATCCTATTATTATTTCAATGGACGTCTAAGTTTCTACAAGCAAATATTTAGCGTATCTAAGAGGTTAAAGTCATTAAAATTGGAGAGAAGTCGCGATTACAACAATAAGAAATACACTTTTACCTTACAAAAACTGTATTAAAAATTAAGAAACTACTGAGCAATAAAAAAGTATTTTTATTATCTACAATCTTTACTAAGTGCATATATTGACGTTAAATTTTTTCCTGCATTTTTTGCAAACATTTTATACAAATATTGTAATGAAGCAAAAACTAAACTTGTTTTTGAAAGAGTGTGAACAAAAACTACAGCGCTTAAAAATGTGAATAAGGTCAAAACCTAAGTGTTATTATGAATTCTATGTGGTGTTGCTTTACAAATGTTAGTTTAGAAGAAAATGCAATTTTCCAAAAACAAATTACAAATACTCAACGCTTTGATCTTTATAAATTTATTATGTAGTAGTCATATGTATGTGGTAGTCATAATATATCTATTTCTATATTTTAAGTAAGCATAATTAAAGTTAAATTTTCCGCTGCCTTCAAAGAAAAGTAAGGAATGGTGAGATAAAGGTAAACTAAATGGATAGTGATTTCAAGGCTTAAAACTTGTTATAGCTATTTAGAGTTCATTATCTCGTGCGATGTCCGTGTGGTGACGGATTAAGAATACAGAGTGTCACCACCCCTATTCATCCCGCGGGTGTCGTAAAAGGCGAGTAAGGGATAAACTACGCAAGACAACATCGATGCAAAGAGAAGGAAAACTTGAACCAAACCCTATACCAACCCGTCTGGCCAGCGTGGTAAAGTAGTCCAACAACCTCCTTTCAAAGGAGAGGCCTATGTCCAGCAGTGGACTGTTAAAAGCTGTTGATGATGATGATGATCTCGTGCGATATCTAACTATCTTATTGTACGAGACGGGAATACAATATAGGTGGAGATAGAGACCAGCGCTGCGAAAGCAGCCCCCGCTAGCCAAGTTTCAAACGATTCTTGTTTTCTATTCCATTCTCTAGTCTATTTCTGTATTCTCTTGTCTCATTGGCTAATGTCACTATGTCACGTGATCAAAACAAAGTATTAGCCAATGAGAGAATAGAAAACGAAAAACGTAGGGGGCTGATATAAATCGCCATGAAGAAATATTACGTCCTTATCTAATCTAAAATTGAATAAAAACGACTATGACCTTACTCAAATATTGTTGAGCAAACAAATTATACATTAGCTAATCGATTTTTAGTGTTTATCGAATTCCAAAAGTTCATATTATACATATGTACACTGAATCGATTCGATTTGCTCTATGAATGTTATAAATACATTCTACATAATAGGTACCTGTCTTTTTTATGTAGATCAGAGCAGGTAAATACCTTGATGTGGTTTTGATGACGTCCTAACACGGAGATAAAACACTAAGACCGTCATATTATACATTTATCCATTTGTCTAGTAGCGCCCATGGCTCCAACAAGGCGGGCCACTTTTTTCCATATTTTATAAAGGTATGTACTTCTTAATTATTCAAAGTATTTTCCAATACAACACGCTCTAATGTTCCAATCTTAGTTGTTCCTGACATTTATTAATAGGTTGCAATGAATGTGTGAGAAGGGCGTTGTAGATACCGCGCGGTGGGGCGCCACACACGCGTAAGCACCGTGGCAGTGAAAACTTGAAGGCCTCGAGCTTTAACAGATACAAGCTGTTAGAACTATGGAAAGATCTATTTACAATAGTGGCATATTAATAAGCTCTTGCAATGCTTCATATAAATCTCTTTAAATATGATTCTAAAAATTATAAAAAAATAAATCTATCACAGTGAGTTAATGAAAAGCATTACAAAAAATTACAGATTAGATACAATATTGTATTATTTTTCTTTTGTACAAGGAATGGAATACCAGTTTCACAAAAAGAGAGTCAAATAATAAAAAAAAAATATAGTAAATGAGAATGGGGGATTCGAAATAGATATGGCAAACATACTGGTATACTTTAAATAAACTTGTGATAAATTATAATTTACCAACTGAACCACGCAGCCGAATCTGTTTCTTCTATTACCCGTAGCGAGATGTTATATCGTGGATACAAATTTGTTTCACATTGAAAACGCTACAGTGAGCCAACCTCAAAATATAGACATATGAGGATCAATTCTTTAATGCATTATTTTCACGAAGCTTAAACTATTTATGTAATGGAATTTTTTCCAAGCAGTTTAAACGTTTTTCGTTGATACTCTGTGCTTATCCTCTATCGTATCTTGTGAATATGTTATTATAACATTTCTCGATAAATCTAACAATAAAATAATTTTTAAATGCGTCAATCATATAGATTTCAAAGGCATTTTTGGGTTGATAACAAATTAGAATAAAAATTAATTATCATTTAAACCATAGAGATTTATCCATTAATACTGAAAATAAAATATACCTAAATATTTTTAGGACTGAAATACTAATTGAAGTATATTTTATATTTTTTGAGAACGGAGGTAATTTTTACGAATTTCAATTCATTTTATTTCCCGTTGACTAATTACTAATATATGTATTTTGATAATAGGAAGCAGGGCGACTGCAGCGGAGATGTATGTCATGTATGTAAATATATAGACATTTATAAAAATCTAGAGCATTAATGAGCTGATTTCCTAGGCCATGATAACGGTCACTGAATAACTAGTAGTTAACCAATAAAAACATAATAAATTAAGAAACATATTCAAATAGACTAAGTTTCAACAGTTTACTTTTTTAGTGCTGTATTAACATACACTTCCTTTCCTCAATTATAACGTTTCAATATCTAAACTACGAACAGGTATTTCTTTGTCTACGCATGTAATGAAGAACCGGAGTTGACGCCCTTTAAGAGGGGAGACCGTGATTAGGGAAACTGTGTGGAGTATCCTGAGGCACGATGGAATGATGATTTCAAAAAAGTGTCTGGCTGTAGATGGATGCTGACTGTCCAAGAATGGGATAACTAATAATACTCTGGCTGAGGAAGGTCTTTGTTCAGCAGTGGACGGTGATAGCTGAAGCAGAACGATTTGAAGAAAGTGTTTTCAATTTACTTAATGTAATCAGCACTGCCCAGTGGTGTGGATATTTGAAGCAACTATTACCACAATTATAAAAGTATCGAATAAAATGATATTTGTATATACTTTTAACAAATACTTTTTTTTAGTGTACTTACTGTTCGAACACAAGTTTGTATTTTTGCTACTATTCAATGGACGAAGTCTACCAGTGGATGTATGGATGGAAGCAATTTTTTTGATAACAGGAGGTAGTTAACTGAATTCCTCAGTTATTTCTTATATCAGCCACCGGACGTGTGATCTAGTCGAACAAGGCCAAGACCGCAAGGCATTTGTTCAACTTAAATGGATTTGCTTTAGATGTTTTATCATTTTTATAAGTATTTAATGTTTTAAAAATATTGTTCGCAATTATAAAGGCTAGTGAATTCAGCCTAGGTATCTCATATTTTATTATTTTTAAAATGTGAAAAACAAAACGATAATTTCATACATTAAAGAGTAAGCTGAAAATAAATACAATGCCTCTTTGAGTTTACGAACTAACTATTATTAACCTTGAACGTATCATATGTTTTTTTTGTGGTATGTGCCATATATATTTATATGCTTTGTGAACGACATATTTTAATGAAATAAAAAATGTTAATCTTTAAATGTACGTTCTAAATAGTTTTGTTAAGTAAAAGCATAATTATTCGTTAGCGGATACTAGTATCGGGCGTGCGATAAAGGGCGTAACCTCAAGATAAAAGTGCTCGTCGAAGGCCGCCTGCTGTGCGTGGACAATGCGCGAATATTGTAAGCTAATTAAACGATTTTATTCAAGTGTAACACCTGCATCACGCAGTCCAAGCCTGGCTGATGCTCTCATAATAACGTTAAATATTTTATACTCAGTAAAACAAATGTTTGATACTCATTTAAATCATTTCAAAATATAATACGACACGCCTGAAATTGCGTGAGTAATGCAACTAAATATATAGTAACCACTACAACAAGCGTAATTATAAATATAATACTTGTACTGTAATTTAGTGAATTTAAGCATAGAATAATATAGTACCTATTTAAAGAAATGAAATATAGTAATGTACAGTTAAGGTATAAGTCATGTCACGCCATAGAATAATCTGCAAGTATTCTTTGAGAAAGAATAGTGCTGTTAGTTCACAATGGTCACATTCTTCTTATAGATAAAAGACAGGCGGACAGTTTCTCGAATCAAAATATTTTCTTCAATTTCATGCATATTTGTACAGATATTGTTGTAATTATTTTATATTTATGTTGACATCACTGGTTCATCTCTCACCAAAGCAGAATCATACCGGATTAGCAGTAAGACGCGCTGAAGAGCGTGGAATTTTTAGAGGCAGGAAGAGAACAGTCAACCCACACGAGGGTATCTATAAGGATATATTTTATAGGTTTCACCCGTTTCGATGATTACGGTTACATAATAGGTACCTGTTACAATAGGATTTATAATATGTCACTGATCTGTTGGTGTTCAAAATGTGAAATGAAATGGTCAGTTTGAATTGCAGTGTAAAAGTGTATCTCCTCTAACGCAAGTTTACTATACATTTATGTAGTCTTTGACCTACCCTATTACGACGCCCGAGGAATGTGCTTACGTGGTATGTCTATTTTTAGCTCCTAGGATAGCACTGGATTCCTCTGCAAGGCCAAGGCCCTTAGAGTACTATACGCACCTTTCTAAATTGGAGAGGAGTTAGAAATCCCTTATTTTTACTAGTTTAGTTGCTGTATGGACTCTTCTCAGAATTGTAGCATCTTTTATTAAATAAAAAGAAACTAACACGTAAGGAAAACGTCTTTATGAAGCTTTTAATATTATTTTGATAATGACCTTAGTCCGCCCGATGGAATGAGCATGAGTAGAACACAATAGTTCGGGTCCCCATATTCACTGCGAATGCATGACGACCCATTCTATGTTGGCCTAGTAAGATGCTTTGCTTTAAAGGACCCGGGATCATAGTAGGAAGGAATCAATCTGGTAGTGAGTGTTCCAGTTTTAATTGTCATTATGCTATCATTATTTTTATGTGGTTGGAAGTTTTACATCGACTACTATGTGACCCACGCAATTCGTTTATTGGAATGTTTTTGATTGACGCCCGGCTTAGGCTTGTAGTGTTTTGTTAAATAATCACCAGTAAATTATAGACCACGAGCCCAGAGCTGCCAGACCTACGTCATTAGTGCAAAGCTGAAATTTTCAGGATTATTAGTATAATGTCTTGTTAAGATGTATGTGTACCCATTAGCTTGAAAGCGGGGCCGTTTCTGAGATAGCGCGAAGTACAGATAGATAAAAATATTACTTACCTACGTTAAAGGTGCAAAGCTAGTATTTACATATTTTTTCAAGAATATTATTTAAAATTAAAATTCATTACTGCCAGACACTTTCCGTGGGCCATTACTTCTGCCAGACGTCTTGAAAGTTGTGAAAAAATTAGGTAAACTACGTTATAGTAGCAAACCTAAATTTTATTACATATTATCTAAGGTACTATTTTAAGACCCGTTGTATTTGTAAGTTTTTACCTGAAGAATGAACTTAGTAATTCTTTGTCTTTGTTATCCATATACGGCAAGTAGACAGCGGATAGTGAGGCGAGGAAACCAGTTCTGATTTACCAGGTCGTGCGGTATTTTAAACTCGAATGCAAATAAATTGAGCCGTGATAAAGAACTTGAGGACACAAAGAAAATATGGCGTTTACTGATCTATATGTATTGTACTTTACCGTTCAAGATAATCATTGGGTTAAGCATTACAGAATTTATTTATCTTTTACATATTTGAGCAATTGTAATAAAAATAAACGTTGACATGTTTCATATTATGGTTTTTAAATATGAACAACAAATTGCTTTTGTGATATATTAAACAGTAAGTTGGAAATAAATACAATAAATACATTGCCTCTTTGAGTTAATGCACTAACTACTGTCAGCCTTGAACGTATCATGCGTTTTTTTTGTAGTATGTGGTATACGTACATGCTAGTTGAACGACATGTTTTAATGAAATAAAAAATGTTAAAACGCACGTATTCTAACTGCTGGGGCCGAGCCAAAAAAGGTATCAAATTTCTCGGAGAGCACGTAATGAACGAAAGTTTTATTTTTCTAGCACCAATCGTTTGGGCGGTAGGTCGAGGATGGACTGACGGACGGACGGACGGACATGGCGAATAAGGGTTCCGAGTCATGAACTACGGAACCCTAAAAAACAACATTACTCTATTACATATGTGTTTTATGAGCTGCTTGTATGACTTCATTCGGTCACTTCAATCATTTTTCATACATATTTCTAGGGATACATGGAAAATAATTTATCCAGGACACAGTTCTCAAAGAATAAATAAAATACATACTTGATCGAAAGCAAACACAAGAATAATATTGTTTTTTTTTAAGTATACATTAGTTTAATGCTTCGGCTTTGAAAACTGTTGAAAAATGTTACATTTGGGAAAACTGTTTATGGAATTTATCAGTAATTAAAAACAGTTACGATTTATGAATACATGTGTGGGTGCAACTGAATATGCCTTCTATGGCTAGTTAATTAATGTTGCAATTTCGGTAACAACTACGGACTTGATTGTTTTATTTTTTTTTGACATACGTATACTTCGTACACTTCGGAAACGTCTGGATTTTTTTAAATAAATATTTTGGACATCTTACACACAACGTCATCTAGTCTCAAACTAAGCAGAGCTTGTATTATGGGTACATACATAATACAAGCTCTGCCACTGCCACTGCCACTGACAATCGATATAAATACATAGACATAGTTTTTTTTTTGTAAATACATACTTATATTATACATAGAAAACACCTAGACTCCGAAACAAAAAAAATGCCGATCACACAAACATTAGGTCCGACCCGGGAATCGAAACCGAGACCTCTTCATCAGCAGCCACAAATGTTCATAATTCATAATTGTGTCAACATTTTCTATAAATGTTTTCTTAATAAAATGCCTAAAACAATGTAACCAAATTGTAAAAACTATGTTGGAAAAGAGTGTCCATGGAGTTTCTTGTCTGTTCTTCTCCATAGGATCTACGAATTGGAACAGACAATTAGCTTCACGACTGACTACTGACTGACTACTTGACGTTTCAAAAGTGCCGTTGTATTGGTGTATTTGGAATAAAAATGATAAGATTTATTATGTTCATTTTCCTTTTATTTATTCTAACTATTGATGAACTAATATAACTTAAGTTTTAGATAGCCGTTTGGCAGTTTAATAATGCTTTAAAAAACGTAACTTTAACGTGTCTAACGTCAGTTTAACGGAAACACTGTGAAATCTTAATTACTTTAATTACAGCTTCTATCATTACTCATATAGTTCATTGCGATCATGAATGTTTAAGCCAATAATTAAAAGAGAAACCACAATTGTTATAAGCCGTACACTGCGTACACTGATTTAAGTATCCTGTGAAACATGAATCACTATATTTAGAACTGTTCCGTTACTGACTAACTGACAGAAAATACACAGCCGAAAAAAGAAAAAAAAGGATTGTGTAGGCGAGTCGATTTCGGAAAATTCCACCCCTAAGGGGATGTAAGGAAATCAAAGTTATACATCAGAATAACACGTAGGTGAAACGGGGAGCAAAATTGGGTTGTAAAGCCTATTCCTTCATCATCATCAACAGCCTCTAACAGTCCACTGCTGGACATAGGCCTCTCCTTAGAAAGAAGTGTTTGGCCTACATCCTTCGTCTAATTGTATCAATCGGTGGAAGCGAGAGGCACGCGCATTAGACGCCAATCAATTTGTCTCCGTATCCAGAGTATAAACAGGGGTACATAAGAAACGGGTTGGAACTGATGAGTTATTTTTTTCCATTTCTTATGTGAACTGAACGAGGCTCTTGTTCATACAAGTCGGTTTTGCAAAGCCGTCGGTCCCGGTTGTCATGAACATCTATGGCAATCGTTATTGGTAAGTCAGTGGGCTTAAATTTACTGGCAACTAGTTCAACCTTCGAATTACAGTTCTCCCGGTCGCGGAGGTCCGATGCCAGTCGCTCCGTGGAAAAACTGATATTCAGGTAAAACCGGTTGAACTAGTAGCCGACCCCAAATAATATTGGGAATAAGGCTAGGAAGTATGGATAACAATGATTAACTCAATTGGACATTAATACGTGAGTTTGACTAATGTTCTATATTGTAATGCTAATGTTAGTATATCGCAAGCAAAAGTAACATTTCTGAAGCCGAAAAAACCTCTTCATTGTACGAGGCTTTCTCAAAATAGGTTAAACCAGCTCATTTGAAGTGGTAGACGGTATCTTTAGCCGGTGACCGTATGGTTCATTATAAAATTGCATAAGTATTGAATAAAACCTTCAATAATTATAAACGTCTTTCTAGAACCTTATTTTGTACAAATGTTTTCAATGTTTGTACGTTTTTTTGTCAACCAACATCTCATCATTTGAGGTCAATGTAGCATCTGTTTGTCTTCACCTCGCAAATTTCTCTCTGTATATTTTTTTTTGTACTTTTCTAACATTTGTAGACCAGTATTGATAATCTTTGATTCAAGTCAATAAATTCTTACGGGGAATCTCAACAGGTAACTTTAGGCTCTCTAATTATTATAACGAAATCGTTTAAAAATACATAATTTATATAATATATTCTTTATTTATGTAAAAAATAAAAGTTTTGGAGGTAGTAGAGCCACTGATTTCAGCACAAATGGACCAGCTTGACCGGGGCAGTACTACCCTCACACAGAAGATCATCCTTATAATGACAGTATTCTTGCTTGAAATCATTCTGCATCATTCGCCCGGTCAACGGAGGCCGGGAGAATGATGCAGAAACATCTCATGGGTCACCATGATGTTTATTGCATTCTGCAAATAAATACTAAATCACATCTAATGCAACGGTGATGGTTTTTTTTAATATTTAAGCCTTCTAAAGTGACTCTACTCCGCCTGATAGAAAACATGAAGAGAATCCAGAAGTACGGCTTATTATCCTCGTTGTAAACAAAGCAGCATGGTGACCTTACCATAGTGAGATGCAACTGTTCTGCATCAGTGAGCCTCCGGTCTTATACTCACCAAAGAAATACGACAGCGCAATTGTTGTCATTTTAGGTTACTCTTCTGTGTGAGCCAGTATTACGCCCCGGGTGAGCCAGTATTACGCCCCGGGTGAGCCAGTATTACGCCCCGGGTGAGCCAGTATTACGCCCCGGGTTAGCCAGTATTACGCCCCGGGTGAGCCAGTATTACGCCCCGGGTGAGCCAGTATTACGCCCCGAGTGTGCCAGTATTACGCCCCGGGTGAGCCGGCCCATTTCTGTTGAAGTCAGCATGGCTCTGCTACTTTTAAAACAGATCTACGTTTTAAGAAAAAAACGGGTCATTGAAATTATCATTTGTTTTTTTTTATTTGTTATATCTGAAAATTATTAGTTTTATTTCTACAGGAGAGCATTGGTTCACAAAACCTATCAATGTTTTCCTACATTTTATTTTTAACTTAGCACCATAGGATGTAGTAAATAATAATGAAATAAATTGATTCAGAGCTTATCTATCTCACCAAAGCTTTGAAAGACAATAATAGATTTAATAGGCAGAGGCAATTTATTATAATGTACGCAATGGCAGTGGCACTCAGCGAGAAAGTCAAGGGCGCATGCATATGTATATGATAGATCTAGAATATAATCCGGTTAGGTACAGTCAACACAGGTAAATGTTTCTATACGATAATAAAAGCCCTATAACAATACAGGAGATAGTAAAAAATAGAACACTGCGCTATGGCTACTCTTTTAACTATTCTGTACGTATTAAATGAAATATGAAATATTCAACTGTTGATCTATGATGACAAAGGGTTTTTTTATACTTAGTTCAATTTAACTTTTTTTCTTTTTTTTTACATATAACGCCTGCCAAGGTGACTTTACTATGCCTGATGGAAAGCATAAGCAAAATCCACAAGTGGGGGTCGCCATACTCACTGCAAATGCAAGCAGTATGGCGAACCACATTATGGCGGCCTAGTGAGATGCTTTTTCACGCCCCGCTTAACTTTTGTTTGTTTACCGTTTATTAGGTTTAGTTGCAAATATTTATTTAAACTATTAAGACTTTAAAATACTCCTTAATACTATAATAACATCTTAGACACGTTTCCAAGAGCAATACTTTTTAAATTCTTGACTTTTTATACACAGTAGTAACTTCTTTGTTATTATGCTTATAAACTCACAAAAAATCATTTCAACCTTCATTTACTAACACTACACTAAAAGGAAGAGGCGTGATGAATCACATCACTTCCTTTATAGGTGTAATAGCACTATTATATTTGAAAAGGAGAAACTCAGTTTTGTCTAGTTTCATATAAAAATTCAAAGACATTATTTTGGAACAGTTTCATTTTCAAATTTCATTTTCGTGGGCAGGCAACAAAGATTTGCTTTATCATTTATTAGCAAAAGAATTAAGATTTGAAATTTAGTCTTGCTGTACTAAAAGTGAATAGCAAATTTGCAGTAAAGTATCGTTGGCCCAAATGATAAGATAACGACAGTAGCCAGGAACAGAATAGTCTTCTGCATATCTTCTTCTGAAATTGGTTATTCGTTATATACAGAATGTTCTTGAAATAATGATCGATTTCATCTTGTTAATTTTATTTTTCAATAACCATTATCGTTAATACCGATGAGGTATGGCTCGGCATGTGAGAATTAACTTAAACTGATATTTACGAGAATGAACAGGACAAAGTAAGATAATATTATTACGATCATAAATTTGTGCGGTATGTACGCCTACTTGATGCCATTTTATAAAAAAACTTGAGGAAGTATACGAGACCCGTTTCGCCCTCAACTGAAACAAATAGTGCGCTTGTTTCGATCCAGTTTCTATAAAGATCACACTGACATTTATCACATCGTATGTTGTTGATAGGTATGTATGTTTACTTTGAACTTGAGAAGGGCTTGTTGCTAAGCGAATATTGCTAGTTTGTTCTGGAATTCTCGGACTATCGCATTAACAAATAAACAAACAAACAACATGAAAATAATATTTGATAAATATACCCAGCTCCTACTCATTTACAGTCTTCATAGAAATGAAAATCTGAACTTTATATTTGACTCGTATTGCAGCCCCGATGCCTTAGCACCTCAGCATCACACTGTCATAATAATAATGATGTGTCGAAATCCAAGGTTTCCATCACCTATTATCGACTGTCTTGTTGGTCTAGTGGTTAGCGTATGCGGCTGCTGATCAAGAGGTCTCGAGTTCGATTCCCAGGTCGGACTAAATATTTGTGTGATCCACAAATATTTCTTTCGGAGTTTGGGTGTTTTCTGTGTATAATATGTATGTATTTACAAAAAAATGGGTGTGTTTATGTATTCATATCAGTTGTTTGGTACCCATAGTATAGGTTCTGCTTAGTTTTGGACTAGATGACTATGTTTAAGATGTCCGAAATATTTATTTTTTAGAATGCGATCACTAAGAGATTCGTGTGCACCTTTGGAAGGAAGTTTCCAAGAAAATGAACTAAGTCTAAGTTTATTTTGGTCCAGGTGCTTCTGGATTGAAAATACAGAGTGTCACCATCGTTTTTCACAATACAAGAAAATCATATCACAAATAAATTAGAGAAACCTGTCTCGGCAGCGTGGTATACTACAATAAAATATTTTTTCTAAGAAGAAGTCTATCAAGTCTATGTCAAGCAAGCAGAGCACTATTAAAGAATGATGATGACAAGTTACAGTAAATTATTTAGGCACAACGATTATTGGAGTTTTTATCTATAAAAGTGGCAGTGGGCTGGCCATATTAGTCGAAGAAACGATGACCGTTGGGGTAAAGGTAATGTCCATAGATCAAGTGGAGTGATTGGCAGGAGCTGGATGCGAGAAGCCGAGGATCGAACCAAGTGGCGTGCCTTTGTCCAGCAGTGGACTGCTATAAGCTGATGATGACGATGAAAGTGAGAAGAATATAAGAGTAGTCACCATTCATTGCGTAAGTATAATGCAGCAATATGACCCGCACACTATGGCGGCCTATTGAGTAGGGCATTTTGCATTTGTCGACGAAACACGACTGCACTAATGCCCCGGTGGAGTCGGCTCGTTCGTGCTGAAATTAGCGAGCCTCTACTAGCTATCGTTAGTATTTGTATAGGATTGAAAGTTGCTGAAACAAATTACCAGCATCAATTTATCAAGAAATCTATACTAATATTATAAAGAAGTAAAGTCTGTGTGTTTGTTAAATTGTAAGGGGTAATCTTGGGATCTACTGAACTGATTTTAAAAATTCTTTCATCAATAGAAAGCCACATTATTGCTGAGTGTCATAGGTTATATAAAAAACCGAAAAATAAAAAGGGTTTTATGTGGTAGTCCGTTTTGCAAAGTGAATCGGAGAAAAAACGGTCGAATGAAAGCGTTTCTTACGAACGCTGCCTTAAATATGTAAGATATATTTTTGAGTTCTAGAGAAAAGATGTGGAGCTTGAAAATGCGTATAAAAAAGTCGACAACAGCATATTTCTAACTTTTATATTTAAGTTATGCCCAACGAAGTGAGCACGGGTCAGCTAGTATAATATATAACTACATATTAAAACGTACTTCAGAATTGATTGAAAAGCAAAATGAGACAAAATGAACGGAAGGGATGGTTAGGAACTTCTCTGCGCGTCTATTAAAACTGATGTTACAACGAGAGAATGTTTGTGAGTGTTTATGGGGTATTTTCTGTAGTGTCAGATGTAATATTCTTACAAATGTCTATTAGTGACATTCTAGTAAACCAAGATTACTTTTTTCACTGCATAATTACATAACTTCTAATTTTACTTTTTCTTCTTTTTCTAATTTTAATTTTTCAATTCCAATTTCCAACGTATGGTGTGCAACGAAATAAAATAATAAAAATTGAGTGGAGTTAATATTTTACTGTTTTAAATGCCAACTACCTTTGAAATCTAGACATGGTATTTTTCTATACAAATAAAAGTCAGATCACATCATCTTGATCAGCTTCGTCCTTTAACAGTCCACTGCTCGATTTAGGTCTCTCCTTAGAAAGGCAGTTTCTACTATACCATGCTGGCCAGAATGGATGGTTAGGTTAGGTTAGGTTAGGTTTGGAGGGGGTTGTAGAGACGATCCAGTAATGGATCAAGTCTCCAACCTCCTGGTCCAGACGAACCTCAACCACTGTGCCGCGGCGCAGGATCTTTTCCTGCAAACCATGGCGCAGTGGTCTATAGGTGTTGCCGTAGTCGCGGAGCCCTATTTTGTCCCTCCCCGTCCAAACTGGATGGGTGACTGGGACGGCTCCGTGGCAGTCGTCAGCTCCACGGCGGCTCATTCCCCGCCCTTGTCGCTAAAAGACAAGGGTACCGGATATGTTGCCGTCGAATGGGGGGGAATCACCATTTATGGTGTATATTTCTCCCCCAACCGGAGTCTGAGCGACTTCGAGGTCTTCCTCAACAACCTGGAGACCTCGATACGGCGATTGGGGTCTGGGCACGTCCTCGTGCTGGGGGACTTCAATGCAAAGTCCATTGCGTGGGGTTCCCCGGCGACGGACGCCAGGGGCGAAGCCGTCGAGGAGTGGGCGGCGTCGGTGGGCCTCTGTTTGCTGAACAGGGGCGCCACCAACACGTGCGTGCGACAGCAGGAGGGGTCGATAGTGGACCTTTCGTTCGCTACCCCTGCAGTCGCCGCACGAGTAAGGAACTGGAGTGTCCTGGATGAGGTCGAGACGCTCTCGGATCACCTTTATATCCGATTCGAGCTCTCCCGGTCCCAGGACGCCAGTAGGGGTCACGCGGCTCGGCGTCCCTCCCGTTTTCCGCGGTGGGCTGTCGCCAAGCTGGACAGGGACCTACTAGAGGAGGCGGCCATTGTTTGCTCTTGGCTGTCTCCGCAGGCCCCGACCGAGGAGGTCGACGCGGGGGCTGGTCGCTTCGCCGATGCGTTAACGCTCATCTGCGATGCGGCCATGCCCCGCGTTCGTGGCCGTCGGCCTCCTCGGAAGGAGGTCTACTGGTGGTCCCAGGAGCTGGCGGACCTCCGTGCGGCTTGTGTACGTGCCCGGAGGTCCCACACCCGAAGTCGGCGACGCCACCGCGGGGACGGTGAGGAGGTGGACCGGCTTCACGAGGAGTACCGAGCAGCTCGGGAAACTCTGAGGCTGGCCATCTGCCGCGCCAAAGACGCGAGCAGAAAAGAGATGCTGGAGAGTCTGGAGCGTGACCCCTGGGGTCGCCCTTATCGTGCGGTGCGTAACAAGCTCCGCACGTCGGGCCCCCCCCTTACGGAGACTCTCCAGCCCAGCTTCCTGCAGGAAGTGGTCGAGGGCCTATTCCCGCAGCGGGCGGAACACACACCCCCGTCGATGGCCCGTCGTGGTCGTCGTCGGGGCAGCGTGGGTGATGTTCCGCCTGTCAGGGAATCTGAGGTAGGGGCGGCTGTTCTGCGGATTCGATCCAAGAACACCGCCCCCGGGCCGGACGGGGTTCCAGCCCGAGTGATGGCCCGTGCCCTCGACTACATGTCGGACCACCTCAGGGGAGTGTTGGACGCTAGCCTGGCGTCCGGACGCTTCCCTGAGCGTTGGAAGTGCGGGAAGCTGGTATTGATCCAGAAGAGTGGACGGCCTGCCGATTCGGTCGCGGCCTACAGGCCCATCGTGTTGCTGGACGAGGCGGGCAAGTTGTTTGAGAGGGTTCTCTCTGTTTGCATCGTCCGGCACCTCAGCGAGGTGGGGCCCGACCTGTCGGACGCCCAATTCGGTTTCCGAGAAGGGCGTTCGACGGTCGACGCGATCATGCGCCTGAGGGCCGTGACCGAAGAGGCGGTGAGAGGCGGCGAAGTGGTGTTGGCGGTGTCCTTGGACATCGCCAACGCCTTCAATAGTCTGCCATTCGGCTGCATCAGGGCCGCACTCCAATACCACGGAGTGCCAGGGTACCTGCGGCGGCTGGTGGCAGACTATTTAGAGGAGCGTACCGTCGAGTACGAGGACCGAGATGGCGCCTTGAGACGCAGGGCCATGTCGTGCGGTGTTCCACAGGGGTCTGTCCTAGGACCACTCCTGTGGAACATGGGATACGACTGGGCCCTACGAGGGCGTCTCCCCCCCGGGCTGGGTGTGATCTGTTACGCAGACGACACCCTGGTCACGGCCCGGGGGGCAAACTTTGAGGAGGCGGCGCGCCTGGCCACCACGGGAGTCTCCCGGGTGGTCGGGCGCATCGAGGCGCTGGGTCTGCGGGTGGCCCTGGACAAGACGGAGGCCCTATTATTTCATGGGCCCCGTCGCGGTCCGCCCGCCGGCGCCTCGATCGAGGTCAACTCGGTCCTCGTACCGGTCCGGGCCCAGATGAGGTACCTGGGTCTGGTCCTCGACGGTAGGTGGCTCTTCGACGAGCACTTCCGACAGCTTGGACCTAAATTGGTGGGCACTGCCTCCGCCCTAGGGCGACTTCTGCCCAACTTGGGCGGGGCCAGTGTCCCCACTAGGCAGCTGTACACGGGGGTTGTCCGGTCGATGGCACTTTACGGTGCACCGGTGTGGGCGGCGGCTCTGTCCGCCCAGAACAGGGCGCGCCTCTGGCGCCCCCAGCGGATACTGGCGGTCAGAGCCATACGCGGGTACCGCACGGTTTCCACCGAGGCGGCTTGCGCCTTGGCCGGAACGCCCCCGTGGGACTTGGAGGCGGAAGTGCTCGCCGAAGTGTATCGGCGAGTGGCTGACTTCCGGGCGGAGAATGGCTTTCGCCCTCCGCCCGAGGACGTGCGCGAGTGGCGCGAAGCCGCTCGCCGAGCCACCATGCTCCGATGGTCGTTCCGGCTGGAGACCCCACGCGCTGGCTTCACCACCGTGGAAGCTCTCCAGCCGGTCATCGAGGAGTGGGCAGGGCGGCAGCACGGGACCCTTTCCTTCCGGCTGACGCAGGTACTTTCCGGGCACGGTTGCTTCGGAAAGTACCTGCACTCGGTCGCTAGGAGGGAACCGAGTCCCGCCTGCCACCACTGCGACTGCAGTGAGGACACGGCCCAGCACACGCTGGCGGTCTGCCCCGCTTGGGCGGCGCAGCGCCGGGTCCTCACTGCAGTCATCGGAGGGGATCTCTCGCTGCCGGCCGTCATAAGATCGATGGCCGGCAGCGACAGTTGTTTTACCGCGGTCGCAACCTTCTGCGAGGACGTAATCTTGCAGAAGGAGGTGGCGGAGAAGGCCCGGGAGGATTCCATCCAATCGGACCCGATCCGTCGCCGGCGCCCCGGGCGGCGGAGGCGCGCATACCTGCGTCTCATGCCGCCCTGAGAGTGGCCGCGGATGGGCGGGACGGGTTTCCCGTCCGTCCGCAGTAGAGGCCAACCGCGAGGGGGCGACGTCCGCGTGTGACCGGACGTTGCCCAATTAGAGAGTACACTTGTGTGGTGGTGCCCGCAACAGTGCGGGCAGGCGCTGGTTGGAGTCCAGAAGGAAATCCCCTCCCTGGACTCCTTCCAACACAAAGGCGCAGAGAGGGTCACACCGTGTGGTTTTAGTCGGTTCGAGTCCGACACACCACCCCGCCGTAACCCCCGACGGGGTGACGGTCCGCGGGGATTTCCACACGTAAAAAAAAAAAAAAAAAAAAAGGTTAGGTTAGGTTAGGTTAGTTATGTTAGTCGATTCTTAGACCTACCCAATATGCTCACAAAATTTCATACAAATCGGTCCAGCCATTTCGGAGGAGTATGGGAACGAACATTGTGACACGAGAATTTTATATATAAGATTTTTGAAAAATTCTATAGGTATTAGAAGTTGTTGATGATTTACATACAAAGAAAGTTTATAAGTAGTGTCTATTGAAAGTCCTTAGGGGGTGTGAGGTTGTACCTACCAACTCTATTCGCCTCGCTTGTGTTGTAGGAGGTGACTAAGGTAGCAAACTACATAGGACTAGATCTCTGTAAAGAGAAGGGCAAACCTGAAACAAACCCTTTTTTTTAATGTGTGGCCGTCACCCACCGGTTTGCGGCTGGGTGGTGTGTCGGAATCGAACCTACTGATAACGACTGACCGAAAACCACACGGTGTGCCACTAAGCCTGAGATGGGAGAGGTCCAGGTATAGCTAACTTAAAACAAACGTTATACCATCCATTCTGGCCAGCATGGTATAGTAGAAACTGCCTTTCTAAGGAGAGACCTAAATCGAGCAGTGGACTGTTAAAGGACGAAGCGGATCAAGATGATGTGATCTGACTTTTATTTGTATAGAAAAATACCATGACTAGATTTCAAAGGTAGTTGGCATTTAAAACAGTAAAATATTAACTCCACTCAATTTTTATTATTTTATTTCGTTGCACACCATACGTTGGAAATTGGAATTGAAAAATTAAAATTAGAAAAAGAAGAAAAAGTAAAATTAGAAGTTAAGTAATTATGCAGTGAAAAAAGTAATCTTGGTTTACTAGAATGTCACTAGACATTTGTAAGAATATTACATCTGACACTACAGAAAATACCCCCTAAACACTCACAAACATTCTCTCGTTGTAACATTAGTTTTAATAGACGCGCAGAGAAGTTCCTAACCATCCCTTCCGTTCATTTTGTCTCATTTTGCTTTTCAATCAATTCTGAAGTACGTTTCAATATGTAGTTATATATTATAGGTACTAGCTGACCCGTGCCCACTTCGTTGGGCATAACTTAAATATAAAAGTTAGACATATGCTGTTGTCGACTTTTTTTATACGCATTTTCAAGCTCCACATCTTTTCTCTAGAACTCAAAAATATATCTTACATAGTTAAGGCAGCGTTCATAAGAAACGCTTTCATTCGACCGTTTTTTCTCCGATTCACTTTGCAAAACGGACAACCACATAAAAGCCTTTTTATTTTTCAGTTTTTTTATAACCTATGACACTCAGCAATAATGTGGCTTTCTATTGGTGAAATAATTTTTAAAATCGGTTCAGTAGATCCCGAGATTACCCCTTACAATTTAACAAACACACAAACTTTACTTCTTTATAATATTAGTATAGAAGTATAGATTTCTTGATAAATTGATGCTGGTAATTTGTTTCAGCAACCTTCAATCCTATACAAATACTAACGATAACTAATAGAGGCTCGCTAATTTCAGCACGAACGAGCCGACTCCACCGGGGCAGTATTACAATTACCACTTATCAGAAAACTAACCAAAAGTGACAGCAAACGTGCTGTCGTGTTTCGTTGACAAATGCAAAACTAGAGGTCCTACTCAATAGGCCGCCATAGTGTGCGGGTCACTATGCTGCCTTATGCGTACGCAATGAATGGTGACTGCTCTTAGATTCTTCTCACTTTCATTGTCATCATCAGCTTATAGCAGTCCACTGCTGGACAAAGGCACGAGTTAAGGAACCCCAATCCACTAACATTTCCTTTGTCAGCACTCTCAAATCTGGGACATGCGTCACTCAACAAACTGCTTAGACTAGTATAATTTTTAGTATATAAGCCCATATCTGTATTAATTAAGCAATTACCATTTTGTAAGCATTTAGTTGTTACTCTGTCAGTTTAATAAATATATTTTTTTAGTCAAAACCGAGTTTGAGTACTTGAATGGCGCAGCCGGTAGGATCTCTGTAGTCAGTGATACGTATAAAATCTACGGGAAGCCGACGTCCGTTTCTACGGTTTAGCAGAGATCGCCGAACAAAGAAATTTTTCAAGAACCTACTCTGGTACCAGACAGAGGGCCAGCTGACAACCGGTAATTCAGGGACGATGGAAATCGCTGCGGAACTGTGAGTAGATCTTTTCACCTTCCTTTCAGCTTTCCAATTTGTGTTCCTTACCTTATAACAAGTCTGTGTTTCGTGTACTATTAGGGATTAGACAACGCCTAGATAGTATTTACATAGATATTTGCAACTTAGTTAGTATTCTACCTAACACTAAGTAGTATAAGTACTTAATTTATTCTTTCCCTTTTAATTGAGATACGTAGGTACGATGGAGGTCGCAAATAGAGTTCCACAGGAAATAATCAAGGGTATTCCCGTATTCACTGGAGAACCCAGAACCTTGCCACTGTACCTCAAAAAATGCGAATACATTATCCTTCGATACCAGGGAGATGTCTCGCAAAATGAATATTTATTTCACATTTTAACTAGCCGTTTAGGTGGCGAAGCAGCCAACCTAGTAGGAGAAAGGGACTCCATAAACACTTGGGCCCAATTGAAAGCCCTACTAAGTGAACATTTTGGAGATCCGCGTACAGAAGAATGTTTAGCCCTAGAGCTAGAAAGCTGTAGGATTAATAGGAACGAGAGTTACCTAGAGTTTTGTCGTAGATTACAACATTTGAGGAGTGTTTTGTTTTCTAAAATTGCAGAAACAGACAATGATGAAATTTCACGTCGAATTAAGCAAAATATTTATAATAATAGATCGCTGCACATATTCCTCTATAGTTTGCCATCATTTATGGTTAGGAAAGTTCGTATGCGCGATGTTTTGACACTAGAAGACGCTTTAAAGGTGGTTTTGGAAGAGCAAAACTTCCAGACAGTTTACGAGGCTAGAACACAGGATTCTCGCACCTCAAATAGGACGCCTAGACCTAATTCTAGTACCAATACCCACCATTTTAATCCTCGTAATACATCGGAAGTACATACACCGAATAATAGTAGGAACAATCATGCGTCACCTCAAAATAATTCAAATAATTCGAATCAATCTAGAAATATTAGGCATAATTCTTATAATTCTAATAATCATAATTCTAATTACTCGAATCGTAACTTCATACAGTCACAATTAAATAGGTCACCGTTTCCGTCAAACCAAAACGAAAACTTTGCAAACAATTCGCAGCCTATGGCGCGAACTGCACCGCAAGCATCGACCTCACGTGTCAATACTGACATAACGATGCGGACGGCGAGCTCACGACGTATTAATTACACAAATGACAATGATAATATAAACGATTCTAGTTATTATGAAAATGATTGTCAGAACGATGTGTCCGACGAAAACGTCGTAGAAAATTTTTACCTAGGTGCCCCGTCAAGTTGGAAAAGGTAGAAATTAACTTTAATAACCAGGCTAAGCTACCGCACATTAGAGTACCAGAACTTAAAGCCATTTTTATGTTAGATACAGGTAGCTGTAGGTCGTTTATAAGTCCTAATCTCGTAAACAGGTATTATAGGAGCTACGTACAATATGAACCGTTTGAAGTCGTTAGCACTCACGCTTCGAGCTGTCATAGCGAAACGGCAGTCATCCCACTACCGGAAATATTTAGGACTAGCTGTGCCCGCGACTTCGTTCGCGTGGTTGTCGAGAGCAAAACAACGTCGTTTAGATAAGAGTATATCACCTTTTTGATGATTTAGATAAGAGTCCTGACTTTGGTATAGTTGATTACGTTAATGCTTCTCTATATACTATGTTAGCGGTGGAATTACCCGGAGCATATACAAAAAGGTTGTTTGGGTTGCTAACACGTGATAGAGAAACATAGAGTTGGCCGTGTGAAAAACAATCAAAAGTAAGGTCTACACCCGCAACGGATAACGTCTGGCCTTGGGCTTTATTAATAGTCATAGCGTAACAGAGGCTTACAGGAAATTGCACACGTTTGAAAGTAAACGGAAAATTATTGGGGATAATGGGTATCCTGGGAATGAAAACAACATCACCGGAGCCGCAACCTGTTAAGATTTCGGCTTCGATGACATTTCGTTGGAGATTTGTTACTCTCAACCGAGTTCCATTGCATAGTTTTGGTGGGCTTAAATTTCTGAGTAGAATGATTGGTAGTCCGACTTTTAAATAAATTTTGTGTGCTGGAAGACCTGGTGTATTTAGAGAGTCTAAAAACTCTACTGGATAGTGGGTGGCATCTCCTTCTTCTAAAACCGTGTTAATAGATAAATATTCCCTACTTTCTCCAGAAACATGTACCAATATTTGAGAATTTATTGCTGCTGCTTGGTCGTTGCGAGGTGCCAAAATAGCTCGTTGGCATAGCCAAGCAGCGTCATGGTTCGAGATCTCTGATGGATCTCCGTATACAGAGGAAATGAGTTCCTGCTGTGAGGCAACAGAAGAACACAGGCTTTCGACTAAAGTTACTTTACCTCCTTCTTGAGTCGGGTATGTGCCGTTACCAATT
Source organism: Phragmatobia fuliginosa (assembly GCA_932526445.1). Lineage (NCBI taxonomy): Eukaryota > Metazoa > Arthropoda > Insecta > Lepidoptera > Erebidae > Phragmatobia > Phragmatobia fuliginosa. The sequence continues at coordinate 2,086,684 of OW052064.1, read as the reverse complement.
TGAAGTAGTAAATTTGAGAAAACCTGCGCGTTTGCGTCACCTCCCAAATATGCTCGCATATTAAAGCTCAAATTAGTTAATATGACACTACGCCATAAAATAGAGCTCTTTAAACAGGCACCTATTTCATCGGCCCTCGTTCCTCTGGGTATTATAGGGAGTGTCTGCCTGAAGTCTCCACAGAATAGCACCGTTAAGCCTCCCATCGGTCGGTCATTTTGTCTTATATCTCGCAACGTTCTATCTACAGCTTCCACAGCTTTACGATTTGCCATCGTACACTCGTCCCAAACGATAAGGGCGCAATCGCGTAAAACCCTTGCTTTATCACTATTGCGAGACACGTTGCAAACAGGGTTTTCTGTGCGGTCCAAGTCGATTGGTATTTTAAATGTTGTATGTGCAGTTTTTCCTCCTGGTAATAAAGTGGCAGCTATTCCTGAGGAAGCGACGGCAAGGGCAATTTTGTTTTGGCTCCTTATTTGAGCCAAGATAACTTTAGTGAGGAAAGTTTTACCTGTTCCACCAGGTGCATCTAAAAACAGCATTTCTCCTAATGAATGTTCTACACTACAGCATACTCTATCAAAGATTTGACGTTGTTCTGACGTCAAATTTGAACAGCCATTTCGCAATATTTCTGCTAACTCTTCGGGGTTGTAATTTATTTCAGATGTATACTCCCTATTAATTCGTTCCCCACCAACTGTCGGTGTCGGCAAGCCGTATTGACTGAGGGGGTTCCCTCCTATACTTGTAACTATATCTTGTATAGCCAGCAAAGCCCTATTATGGCAGCTTTCACGTACTTGGTCAGAAGTTTCACTATTTATATTTTGCTGTCTCAAAAAATCTTCGGCAAACGCGTCTTTATATTTTTGCCACAACTGCCCAGCGTCCGATAGGCCACAAAATGTCAACAAAATGGCAAATAAATGGCGCAAACGATGTGGACTATCACTGACGCATGCTTCGGCTAAAGCATCATCCCAATGCTGATCGCCATCTAATAAATGCCGTGCGCGGCAAGCAGCTTGAAATGTGGGATATTCTATATCGTCCACTTTGCGGAGCTCAGCAAAAGAAGTAGGTCCTCGCACTGTGTGAAGAAGAAGGCGTAAATAATAACACTCTGCATTATTTGGGTGCACCGTGTATACTCTTCCAATCACGTGTTCTTTAAAAATGCCGGACTCGCCTTCTACAGCAGTTCCACGTCTCCTGCGATTAAAAACACCTTGCTGCTTGTTATAAGTATAATAATGTGGCACTTCATTGTACAACAGAGACTTAGCGAAATTGTCTCTTTCGCAAAGGCGAAAGAATGCGAGCAAGGTGGTTTGTCTTGGGTTGTTCATTCTTTCTGCCACATTTTCTGGCTGAAAGTAAACTCGCTGCCCGCCTTCCAGGTGCACGTCAAGATGGATGACTGGCGGATACCTTTCATGAATAGGGAAACTCAAAATGCGCCAAACTGCCTCCGAAGAGCTTATGTATCGGCCAGATTGATACCTTGTCACTTCATCAAATTGGTTGTTATTTCTTAGTGCTATCATGGCTTGATCACTACCTTTATTAACATATTTACATATATATTTTATAGATTCGACGCTATTACAAATTTCAACATTAATGTGTGCTTGAAAAGCGTTTGACAAAACTGGAGAATACGGTACCACCCAACTATTATTTAGAATTATTTCTTGTCCACGGAATCTGACAGTAGCTGTGAAACCACCTTGTGACGGTGATCTTCGCCGGTATTGCGGATACCCATTTTCCCCAGCCATAGTTAGTTCTTTCAGTGCTCTGGGGTATTTTTTTGAGCATTGACCATCTTTCATGCACGGTGATTCCCTGTTTAAGAGGCCACATGGCCCGTGAACCATATGTGTTTTTACTATGTCATGCAAAATCGGATCTGCATTATAGTCCGGAAATTCTGCACTTATGACACTGTCTATAGCATCGGGACGAATTTTTTCTTCCAGCCACAGAAGAATGTGCGCGTGGGGTAAACCACGCTTTTGCCACTCGACGCTATACATAAAACAAAGAGTTGAACCGAAAACTTTCTCCTTTGTAAGTAGATTAATCAAGACTTTGAGTTTTAAATGAAAAATCCTAGCAATAATGTCATGTCTGTCGTATGACGCCTGTCCTGTGAGAAGTGCCTGGCAAATCTCCGTCCACTTTGGATTTGTTGTAAATGTTATAAAAAGGTCCGGCCGGCCGTATTTACGGACGTAACAAAAAGCATCTTGCGTTCGTTCGTGCATATACCGCGGACCGCCTGTGAAACTGGATGGCAAAATAACCAATCGACCCAAGTTTTCGACGTTATTATCTGATTGCATGGCGTCCCGCAAGTGCACGTATTCTTCAGCGCGTAACCGTCGCTGGTTAGTGCGAATATACACTAAACGTTCAGTTTCTATTTTTGCGTACATGTCCACAATAAATTGGCTGAACAAACCACGAAATCGTTGCAAATATACGAAACTGTTTTGCCTTATTTGTAAAAGGTAGGAATAGTATTGTTGAGCAGATATTTTTTTTTGATAATTAGTGACTCTCGTAGTAGGGTTCACTTGGTACAGCCCAAAATTGTACCCATCTTCACCATGACAATAGATTAGTGGATATTGCAGGGCGTCGTAAGCTCGGTGGGTTTCCAAAATGCGTTGAAGGCGATCGTCGCGTGTACGCAACACGATATCACGTCTCTCACACTCCTGGTCGACTAAAACAACTGCAACTTCATCTGCGACGGGTGCATTGTGTCTTCCACGGTGTTCACCCACAGGACGTCTATCGGCACTTATAACAATTTTGAAATCATTGCTGCCTTGTGGAATTGACTCCAATGCAGCTTTGAATTCACGAACGTACTGGTTAACGCGATGCAGCAATTCTTGAAGTTGACCCAAAAGCTCAGCATTGAGCTGGGGAAAATTGTGATTTCTAACATTGAGCTGTTGCGTGTAATCGGATACAAAATAAATTTGGAGAAATTTGGGTTCATTTTCTGGCAGCAAAGATCCAATAAGGTGATAAACTTGACCTTGTACTTTGAAGGTTGGCATGAACGGTCCTTCCGTTATTTGTTTTGCCCCAAAGGAAGTCATTTGGAAAGCACTGTTATATAAACGAATATTATCCAAAAAACGGTTCGACTGGGGATGATCGCCATTCAGGAGACTTATAAGTAAGTGTGGTGGATCTTGGAAATTTGGAAGAACAATTTTTCCATTTGAGCAGCACATTCCATCTGTCTCTTTCCTCCATTTCAAAGCATGACAAAAATTACAAATTTCTCTCATGTCACCCACGAAAGTAAAGCCAGCATAATTAATTCTAGACGAATATGTGAACCCTGATTTTTCCCTATTGTCCCAAGGTAATAAAATATTTGCATCGTCATTTTCCATGGACTCATCAGCTCCGCTATTTGTTTCTCTATTCATATGGTATCGAGCTCGTTCTATTTCTAGGCGAGATTGACGTTGTTCTGCTGTTTCTGCTCGTCTTAGTTCATCTATTCTTTCCCTTTCAGATGCAAGATAACTTTCATTGTTTCTTTGTACACCTACATAGTTATGTCTAGCTATTTCTAATCGTTCTTCTCTTTGGGAGAGAGATTCAGACTCGCGCGAGAGAGCGTGTCGCTCTCGGTCAGATGACAGACGTGCTTGGCGTTCCTCGATACTCTCTTGAGAACGCAAAGTCGCGGTCCGAGTTCTTTGCGAACTTAAGCGCGACTCCCTTTCTGTGAAAGTCTCTGACTCGCGTGAGAGAGACTGGCGCTCCCGATCAGCAGACAGCCGAACTTCGCGTTCCTGGATATTCTCTTGAGAACGCAAAGTCGCGGTCCGAGTTCTTTGCGAACTTAAGCGCGACTCCCTTTCTGTGAATGTCTCTGACTCACGTGAGAGAGAGTGGCGCTCCCGATCAGCAGACAGCCGAACTTCGCGTTCCTGGATATTCTCTTGAGAACGCAAAGTCGCGGTCCGAGTTCTTTGCGAACTTAAGCGCGACTCCCTTTCTGTGAATGTCTCTGACTCACGTGAGAGAGAGTGGCGCTCCCGATCAGCAGACAGCCGGTCTTCGCGTTCCTGGATACTCTCTTGAGACCGCAAAGTCGCGGTCCGTGTTCTTTGTGAACTTAAACGTGACTCCCTTTCGGTGAACGTTTCCGATTCACGTGAAAGAGCGATGTGCTCTCGGTTAGCAGATAACCGTGCTTCACGATCTTCTTCCGATTCCTGAGACCTACAAAGTCTCATCCTTTTCGCATTTCGGCTACGCAGCGAAAGGTTAGTTTTTTTTCTTTGAGGCATTTTCAAGGAAAATTAAAGCAATAAACAAAACTAACAACACTTATGACTGAATAGCCTACAAACTTAAAAGAACGGTGCGTCGAACAGTCTAGTGTGACAACGTATCGTCTGTTCGTGGTCGTGACTCAACGAATTGGCAACACTAACTTACTGTATAACGATTGGCACTATTGGATTCAAACTACGAAGTAAATCAAATACAATCTTAACTTCGTACTTCAAACCAATGACCAAAGTTGACCAAACGAAACCAATAAGATAAGCAAATACTTTTTTTTCGACCAATTTAGAAAATCGATAAACCAAGCAACCAAAGAACTTTTACGACACACGCAAGAACTTTTAAGACACCTAACGAAACCCAATTTGCCTAGTAAACACGGTGGACGTCATCCTCGCGCGGAAAATCTTAACACCGCGATTCAGAAAATGACGTCATTTGCACAACGCCATCTATCGGATTTAGATTTCAACTATCAACATTAGTTCTATTTTTAGTCTTAAGATGTCGTTGCAAGTACTATACTTAATTGCGTAACGTAATATTTTACTTCTTGAACTCACTAAATTAATCATATCTTTTGATAGAGTGAACCGATTTCGATGAAACAAAAACTAAGTTAAACCTCAAGTTGCGTATAATTTTTGTATATAAACATTGTCAGCATTGAATTCGTAGATTTTACGTGATGTGCGCACAAACAAACAGACAAACAGACAAACAGACAAACAGACAAAAATTTCAAAAATGATGGAAATGGGTTCTGTTACTTATCTTTTCACACGCTGGCTATTTTTTGTTTCAATTTCTTCAATGTACAAAAATGACTTTTCTACAGATTTATTATATGTATAGACTAAAGAATATCATAAGTTTTACGTGTATAGCGTAGATCAAAGATATGACGGTCTTATTGGTAGTAATCTATTAAAGCAATTACAGGCCAAAATCAATATGGATAGCCAGGTCTTGCATTTGAAAAATACCAATATACCTATTATTTACTCACCGCCCACGAGGGAAGTATACAATTTACCTCCCCGGAGCGAGACAAGAGTGAAACTCCCAGTTGACCAACTGGATGGAGAAGCAATATTAGAGTTCAAGCAATTCAAGGAAGGGATTCGAATGCCCTCCGCCTTAGTTCAATGTATTAAGGGGTTTGCATTAACTGTCATTCAAAATTATACGAATGAAGTTGCCGATTTAGTTGTAACAGCACCTTTTAAGGTAGAGCCTTACTCCAACCCGATAAATTCCGTTAACTTCACGGAAAACAACCGGGACTTGGACCATTTATTAGTAGAAAATCTAAATAAAATTAAGTTAGACCATATGAATTTGGAAGAACGTAACGCTATAGAAGCGATTTGCAGAGAATATAGGGATATATTCTACTGCGAAGGGATCCCGTTATCCTTTACGAACCAGGTAAAACACCGTATTCGTACAAAGAACGAGGACCCCATTAACGTAAAGTCATACAGGTTACCTCCTGCGCAAAATGCCGAAATTAGGAACCAAGTAGAGAAAATGTTAAGGGATAATATCATTCAGGAATCTCACTCTCCCTGGAGTGCCCCTGTACATCTAGTTCCAAAAAAAGCCGATGCATCGGGACAGCCAAAGTGGAGGATGGTAGTAGATTATAGGCGTCTAAATGAGATAACAGTTGACGACAAATACCCTCTACCTAACATTAATGACTTATTCGATATGTTAGGAAAGAGTACATATTTCACCACCCTCGACCTAGCCAGTGGCTACCATCAGATAGAAGTAGCTGAGGAGGATAGGGACAAGACAGCGTTCAGCACATTATCAGGGCACTACCGTTTCAATCGCCTCCCGTTTGGTTTGAAGACGGCACCCGCTACGTTCCAGAGGGCTATGGACAACGTCTTACGAGGGTTACAGGGCTTGCATTGCCTGGTATACTTAGATGACGTCATAATCTTTTCAAAAAGTCTACCGGAACACATTGAAAAACTCAAAATAGTTTTCGATCGATTCCGAGAAACAAACCTTAAGGTACAACTTGATAAGTCGCATTTCCTTAGAAAGGAAGTCCTCTACCTAGGACACACAATAACGAGCGAAGGTCTTAAATCGAATAATGATAAGATAGATGCTATTTTGAAATACCCTATTCCCGAGACAGTTACTCAAATAAAGAGCTTTTTAGGTCTCATAGGATATTACAGGAAATTTATAAAAGACTTCGCTAAGATAACTCGACCCTTGACAAAATGTTTGAAGAAGGGCCAAAAAATAATAATTAATGACGAATACAGAAACTGTTTCGAATCATGTAAAAAGCTATTAACTAATGCACCTTTGTTACAGTACCCTGATTTCAGTAAACCTTTCATTCTTACTACTGATGCATCAAACTATGCAATTGGGGCTGTATTGTCGCAGGGCCCGATAGGCGCGGATAAACCTATTGCTTATGCAAGTAGGACTCTTAGTGACACAGAAACCAGATATAGCACCATAGAAAAAGAACTTCTGGCCATAATTTGGGCTGCCAAACACTTTAGACCGTATCTTTATGGTAATAAGTTTACTATTTTTACTGATCACAGGCCTTTAGCGTGGTTATATTCACTTAAGGAGCCGAATAGTAAGCTAACACGTTGGCGACTAAGGCTAGAAGAATATGATTTTGAGGTCCGTTACAAAAAGGGTCCCCAAAATACAAACGCAGACGCTTTATCGAGAGTCAAGATTAACGCAATTGACGACGACTTAGACTCGATATTTGTTAACGTAGGTGATAGAAAAAAACGGATTCAAGAAATCGTAGAGGAATTAGAACATGACCTTTCTTTGAGCGACCCTATTGAGACGATAGAAATCTCAGACTCTGATGATGGGGTCACAGGTAATTCAGTTTCTAATAGAGAACATGATGGAATACCCATCTTGAATGAAGCCATAGACTTGAAACCCAGACAAATATTAGTATTTTCATGGCTCAAAGATAAACTAGCGGTTAAGGATGTGTCAAATAAAAAGCAGAAAATTCTAGAAGTTCATTTACCTGTTAATAACGAAAGCATTGTCAAAGACTTTTTAAAAGAATATATCGACCCTAAAAATAAGTACTACATTTACTTTGAAAGCCCTTTGTTTAGAAAAACTTTTTCTAGCGTTGTTATCAAACTATTTAAAAAGGACTCGATAAAATTAAGCGAGTGTACTGAGCGAATAGTAAACTTAACCGACTCAGAAGTAGATCAAAGGGAAGTAGTTTTAAAATATCATGAAGGAAAGACATGTCATAGAGGGATTAGAGAAACTCTTACCAAACTTAAGAGGCACTATTGGTGGCCTAATATGAAAGAAATGGTTTCAGCAATCATAAACAGCTGCGAACCATGTCGAAAAATGAAGTATGATAGGAAACCCATTAAACCACAAATTCAGCTTACTCAGAGTCAGGATGCTCCATTCCAGGAAGCTTTTATGGATGTTTTATACATAGAAGGTCACTATTATTTAACTATAGTAGAAGCTTTTAGCAAGCTAGGACAAGCAATTGACATTCCTAATCGAAGCACCCCTGAAATAGTTAAAGCCTTGATTAAATATTTTAGTATGTACGGGTTACCCAAGAAAATAAGTTGTGATTCAGGAACAGAATTCAACAATGCACTAATTAAAGAAATGTTGGACTTATATAAAATTGATTTACACGTAGGTACGCCGAATAATCCCAATTCCATGGCAATAGTCGAGAGATTTCACTCCACTATTATAGAGATCTATAGGTTAGCTAAGTATGATAAGAGCGATTTAGATGCAGCATCAGTTATGACTTATTCCATAATGGCTTATAACAACACCATACACTCTGCAACAAATTTTACACCCTTCGAGATAGTATTTGGTCACACGGAGGCAGGGAATGTTTTTGATATCGATAGGGAGAAAAACTTGTTGCAAAAGCTGCTACTAGATCATAGGAAACGTCTAAAGATACTTTATGAATACATTTCTGAAAAAATTGTGTCGGATAAAGCTAAAGTTAGAGATAAGAAAGGCGGCGAGAAGCCACCATCAATTAAGAATGGAGATGAGATATATATGAAAAATACTAGGATAAGAAAAGCTAAGGAACTCCCACGCTATGAGAAAGCTCAAGTCATTGGTGATTCCCAACGAAATATAATACCCGTTAAACTTAATAATAGGCCGACTAAAGTAGCAATAAAAAATGTTAAACGTCCTCCACAGGCCTTACCTAGTGCTTCTGCTACTGGTGCCATCAGTGATCAACCTGGACCTTCAAAACCTCAATCAGAATCCAGGGATAGCACCACTGAAGATGGGAACAGCAGTGAAGAGGAGTAGTTATTGGACGATATTTAAGTCTATAGACTTAGGTTTCTTAGTATTACAGATAGATAGTAATATTCGGGATTTTGATAGTTTAAAGAACATTGTAAGGGAAAATAACTTGGATAAGGATTTGTTAGGAATAGAAAAACAAATAGAAAACTTGATAGAAGTTAGCAGGGATAGATTAAGTCAGATATTACCCACTAATAATAGAAATAAACGTGCTTTATTCAGTCCTCTAGGATCATTCGTTAAGGCTATTTCCGGTAACTTAGACGAAGAGGACGCAATTAGGTACAATCGGGAGATATTCATTTTGCAAAACAGAGAACATTCAATCGAACGTAAAGTTTCATCATTTCAAAAAGTTTTTGACAAATTAGTTAACAATTCGGAAAAAATTAACTCAAATATCAAAGAGCTAGGGTTGCAAACCACAGAGGTGAGAATACTCGCTCAAAATGAATTAAAATTTAATAAGCTATTGAGTGTTATGAATTCTATGTACCAAATAATAAGTAACTTTCGAACCTGTTATGAAAATATTCAAGAAATTGAAACAGCCATTGCATTTAGTAAATTACATGTGCTACACCAATCTATTATTAATTCTACCGAATTGTACAACGTTCTGTTAGTAATAAGTAAACATGCAAGAACTATATATCCAATAAGCCGTATCAATTTGACAAAGTTAGAACGTAATATCTTAGTAAAATCTTATTTAGATAGTAGTCAAAAGTTAGTTTTTATTTTAGAAGTCCCCTTGATAGATACCGAAACATATAATTATTATAAGGTAATTCCCATCCCGATCTATAACACTTCATATACTTTTACTATTATCCCAAAATACCCTTACCTATTGGTGAATCGATTGAAGTACATTCCAGTAGCAACACCCTGTGAAGAGATCGAGAGAAGCCAATACCTATGTACCGAAACCAACTTGGTACAATATCCCATGGAGACGTGTATCGAAGAAATAATACTCATGAAAGGCAACTACAGCCAGTGCCTACAGAACCACATCAAAATTGAAACCAAGAAGATTCAGAAAATATCTGACTACGATTGGATGATCTATTCAGAAGATAAGACCATTATTAGCGAAAGCTGTAACAATGAGGTGCGTAAATACAGTATCCAGGGAACGTACATTGCAACACCCACGTCATGTTGTGAAACTTATATCGAAGATGTCCTGATCAACGCGGCCACAAACACCACTGACGTAAGACTACAACTACCTCTTATCCAGATGCCCGAGTTGAGCAACAACATTGCAGTAAAGACGAGGAAGCTGGATCTCAGAAACGTCGACTTTAGTGACGTCAAAGAAGTGTTACAAAGTGCCAAAGCTAGTGACAGTGATTATCCAATAATAGACTCAATAGTGACATACCAAACAAGCATCTGGACTATCGGTTTATACGCAATGTTAGCATTCGCAGTAACGACTTTTATAATTGTTAAATATAGAAATAATTTTTGTCAAAATTCTCCTGCAGATAATTTTTCTCTTAGGGAGGGAGGAGTTAAGGAACCCCAATCCACTAACATTTCCTTTGTCAGCACTCTCAAATCTGGGACATGCGTCACTCAACAAACTGCTTAGACTAGTATAATTTTTAGTATATAAGCCCATATCTGTATTAATTAAGCAATTACCATTTTGTAAGCATTTAGTTGTTACTCTGTCAGTTTAATAAATATATTTTTTTAGTCAAAACCGAGTTTGAGTACTTGAATCACGCCACTTGGTTCGATCCTCGGCTTCTCGCATCCAGCTCCTGCCAATCACTCCACTTGATCTATGGACATTACCTTTACCCCAACGGTCATCGTTTCTTCGACTAATATGGCCAGCCCACTGCCACTTTTATAGATAAAAACTCCAATAATCGTTGTGCCTAAATAATTTACTGTAACTTGTCATCATCATTCTTTAATAGTGCTCTGCTTGCTTGACATAGACTTGATAGACTTCTTCTTAGAAAAAATATTTTATTGTAGTATACCACGCTGCCGAGACAGGTTTCTCTAATTTACAAATAAAAAGGACATACCTGCATAATTGCTTAGCGGTTGTGAATGTACTTAAATAAATGTTATAAGTCAACCTTGCGTCAGTGATATGCAATTAAAAAGATAATAAAATATCTGCTTCTATTTGTTTAATGCTACTTCAATATACATTATACATATAACTACTTGTTATTTTCATTAACAATCTTTATCATAGCTTAAATTTTAGTTTAGTGCTCAGGCTCTAAACTAAAGCACTAAACAAAAATTTAAGCTTTTATATTTTTTGTATAAAGAATATGATGTTAAATACCGTAACTTATTTACACACATACTAGCTTAAGGCCAAGGTAACAATTTTTTTGAAATCGCAAAGCCTAGTTTTTTTAATCCTAGTTCTATCCTGAATGGCCCTTACAACTTTAAAAAAATATGTCATGGTTTTGAATGGAACGTTTACATTCCTATACAGATTGAAGTTTGTATGCGTGAATTTGGTATAAATCAATTCGGTTCAGTACTTTGGGCATGATTAAATTAGGTATAAGGATTAGGATACATTTGTACTAACAGTTGATCAATGTGGGCGAAAGTAGAACATTTTAATACCATTATGCAATTCGTTAACTAAATAGTGCTACAGTTTCATAATGTCTATTATCAAAAATATTGCGAATATTGCGTCCTTGTCGTCTACTGAATATCATTTCAATTTGGCTCTTTAAAAATACGCGTATTGCTTATTCGTAGAGTACAATCATTTACTCAACTAATTATCCAGGTACATATTAATACAATTTAACAATGTTGCTTAAGTAAAACTACGGTTTTGTAATATTTTGATATCGTTATCTAGGTGTTAGACAGTGTTATGTGTACCTTTTAAACGGCAAACTCTGACATAACAACCAAATAGACAATTAGCATTGACATGCTTCAAAATATAACATGATTGTAATTGTAGTGTCATAATTTATATCTTAAGTTATTGAAGTTAAACGCGACTAGTAAATTTTGTAATATTAAAGGCTAGGTATTAAACGACATCTCACTAAATGCTATACAAAGTTAAGAAATGTTGTTAAGACATGAAACAAAATGATATCATACCAGAAGAAAAATCCATATTGAATTGTAACTCATTTCGTAGCAGGAGAACGCCGCACCTTAATATCACTCTAGTCAATTTTACTGTATCGATAATGACATGTCCACTTTGAAGGGAATTGGTAATAGAAACATCTTATTGACAAAAAAGTTATAGGAATAATTTTGAACACATCGGAAACTGTGGTAGTATTGGGTGGCTCTGGACTCTCAATGTGAACTAAGCGAGTTCCTCAAATTCGCTACTTTGCACGAAAAAGCGATTCGCTTCTACTACACGAGTGCCCTGCGCGCGCGCCACGGTGTACTACTCCACTCGACAGTACTTGTGACCTTAACAATTAAGAATTTATTTTATTAATGCACTTTCTTATGACGTGTTAGGTTAGGCTGACCGCACTAGAATATACACATATCTGCTGTATTGATGAGACAAAGAAAATATTAACGTTTAATCTATACATAACATCTGTGCCTTATCTTACATTTTGTATTGTACTTATATAAGAGTTATTAAGTTATGCTTTGTTTGGTTGTTCTCACCACCTAATCGTATCGATATTTGAGGGAAAAGAAAATTGGGTTGAGACTTCCGAGTAAAAAGACACGGAAAGCTTTCATAATGAAATCATTGTATTTAAAATAATATATGGAATTAATTATACAAAACAAATTAGATTCAACTCTTACAGCTTTCTTTGTCATAAAGAATGAAGAGATTAAATAACAAATTTCAACTATTTCATTGCAAGATAAATATTAATGTCCATAGTACGGATCATGTGGATGCTGAGGGGTGTATTGATGCTCGGCGTACTCCGGACTGTAATGTGGCTGTTGACTGTACTGTGGCTGTTGACTGTACTGCGGCTGGGGACTGTACTGTGGGTATGGTGCTGACGGCGAGTAAGACGGTGTCTGAAACACATTATTAAACGAGTGTTTATACTTTTGTATTACACAAATAACAAATTTTATGTGCTTTTTTAATTTCCAGCCATATTTTTTTTAAAATAATAATTCTGTATGTCTTGCTTTACAAAGATACACAGAACACCCAGACTTTGAATAACAATTTGAGAATCACACAATGTGTTATATCGTGTAGGATTTGAACCCACAACACTTGGTGCAGTAGGAAGCGGCGTGGCGACCGCTTAAACCACTAGGCCAACCGTGCAGTCATGTATGTCATGTCTGCGTTGAATGAGCACAAACCACCTTCAATGATTTAGTAAGAAGATAATTCATTTTTCGTTGGTGGGTGGGTTGATTACAATTAAGAAACTTATGGAATTTTATATCATAAATTCTAAATTCAAATTGATTACATGAAAGTAAGGGTCCATACATTGTAAACGCAAAATGAATTTAAAACTAAAGTAATCCTTCCAAAGGTTGCCTGAAACAAACGACTATAAATATGACGCCATGTTATGGTCACCATGCTATACTGTATCAGAAAATTTCACGAATCAGATAATTTACGGCCTAACAGCTTAAGTCTAACCAATAACCACGTCGCCCAGTCATTTTTGATGTTGCCACCCGACCGATAAAAGTAAAAAAATACATCATCATCATCATCATCATCATAATTATCATCATCAGCCTATCACAGTCTACTGCTGTACATAGGCCTCTCCAATTGCACGCCACTTAGTTCGATCCTTGGCTACTCGCATCCAGTTCCTGCCAGCCGTCTTGCGCAAATCATCACTCCACCTGGCCTGTGGACGTCCTACGCTACGTTTGCTGTGACGCGGTCTCCACTCAAGAACACGTTTACCCCAACGATTGGCGGTCCTGCGGCTAATATTACATTGCCAAAAAATGCTTAAAAATGATATTTATGTGTGATTAGCCATACTTAGCCAGAAAGGTTAAATAGTGATGTTGTTGAACTTTCTTTCACACATTGACAAATATCTAGAGCACACACTGGTTTTTTATGTAATTCTTGAAGTATGTGTGCATTTACCTAATTTAACATTGCTTAATGATTCAAAAGTATTTTAAGCAAAACGTAGTCAAATAAAACTACGTCACGATTGTTACAATATTTAACAAAGAAGTTCCTTATAACCATTTCTTTGTTAAAATATAAAAATCTAATGATTATTTATTCTCTTTTTTCCTTTAAGGTTGTACATTTATTGCCATTTCAAGTTGTTTTTATTTACTTTGTTTTATGCGAGTAATTATATAAATGAATTTATAAATATGTAGGTGTAATTTATTTTATGATTTGAATATCAAGAGCGCGGAAGAGAACATTGTATTGTGTGTGTACATGTGTTTAGCGTCAGCGTCGCCCACGATTTTGTATTATTTAATTGCTTACTTATTACTGATTTTATGGTATGCAGTCAGTACTAATCAGTTATATTGTTGCGCCAAAATGTGAATTGAGCGCACGAATTGTGATTCAATGTCGATCTGCAAAATCAAAGAACGTGAAGTCTGAATTACCTTTAACTTGTTGTTAATTCTTATTTGGCTTAATTTTTTGTATATGTAGTATCTAGAATTTTCACTTATTCATTAGGGAATACAACAGAATATTTAAGTAGTAATTTTTCTTTTATTATTTGTTCTTATTTAAACTTTAATTTCACATGTAAACGTATCCTGTTGTTATTTCTTACTATTTAATTAATTGTGTTATTTTTTTTTATTTTATAAGTATATATATTTGTAGAACACATTGTGTGGTAGAAAATAGCGTATCTTTAACATATGCATGTGTAACTACCTATGTTTCCTCTATAACTAGCTCTAAGTTTTCCTTCAAAGTTCAGCATATGTACCACCATCATGAAATTTTTCAGATTTTTAGATTGACCCGTTTAGTTTGTAAAGGGTGGGGGGGGGAAACCCTGTTTAAAAAATGAAGTAGAATATATCGCAAACAGATTCCCTAATCCAAAAATTGTCTTGTTAACATCTAGATGTTTTTAGAAGACCTATCTAATAATATCCCACACGATAGGGTAGACGCCAGATTATCATCATCCCTACCTTAAATACTATTAGTTTAACTTTATATTGAAAAAATGCACTCAAAAACACGAATTAATCGTTGATTAAAAAACATGATAACAAATGTCAAAACGGTTTGTGACGGCTATAGTTCATAAATATTCATAATACTTCTAAATTGTATGCATCGGTAATCAATAACACAGTTGAAGAATCATAAAAAAATTCACATGCTTTCTCTATTTCAAATTATAGGGAATTCTAACCTCCAAAGGTCTAATATGGATCCATGAAATAAACTGTAGGTCACAGGGTTTGATAGGTGGTTGTTATTAAAACTATTCTCAAATTACTTGTGAGTATTTAGGCAAATACTTTGGCATAAAAAAAATATAATTTTTTGCACTTAGGCGTTACAAATTATAAGAAAAAACTGTTTGTTTAGATTTTCACACATACTCATGTTTTTGCTGTAAACGGGACTTATTCGCGATTAAATTAAAAAGGTCGATACGGCTCGTGGTCACGGAAAGAACTTTTAATTTTATCGCGAATAAGTCCCGTTTCCAGCAAAACAAACCTTAGCTAAATAGGTATATTTAATACATACTTGATAGTTGTAAATGGGTTTCTTCTTATCAACTTCGATATGATGATGTTTCTTTAGGGCAATGCTGTTGGCCATTAGCTCCTTCACCTTAAGTTTCGTTGACAGAAGACTTGCACACAGCGCCTTGTTAAAGGCTTTTAGTTCCTTGAGTTTCGCTTTGATGGCCCATAGACCGTCTTTGAGCAAGTCCAGCTTGCCAACAGGGAGATCATCATTTTCCTGATACTCATCATGGTCATAAGCAGGAGTTTCGTATGCAACTCGATATAGGTGTTGATCTTCCTCATCCAGGTCAGCGAAACGGGGCAGATGTCGAGAAAGTGCTATTAGAGAGAAATTATGAATTAATTCTATAGCTTCACGAAATAAAAACAAAATTTGCTGATAATTGATTGGTTAAGATAATTTAAGTGTTTACTGAAATGTAAAATTAATGCACCAATGAAATCAATTAGATAGTAGGTCAAATAATGATCAAATCACTTTTTATCATCAACAGCCTTTAACAGTGCACTGCTGGACATAGGCCTCTCTTTAGAAAGAAGGTATTAGCCTACTATAAAAGGGTAAAAGTAAAGGGTTTGTTTCAAGTTTTCCTTCTCTTGGCAGTGATGTTAGCTGCTTATTTTGTTCCTTATGTCGCCTCTTACGACACCCATGGAATGAACATGTCAGGGGTGGTGACACTTTGTATTCTTAATCCGTCACCACACAGAACTTTTTAGGTTAACTTCTTTTAAATAAAAAAATGTAATTCAAAGAACTTTGTGAACTAATTACTTACCAGTACTTGCAAACAGGAATATATAAACTATCTTAAAAAACATTTTGTGTGAATTGTAGATTTGATTCTTGGACTAACTCATTAATTCACTACACATTTCAAATGGATTACTGTTACCCTATTTTTATGTGATTGTGTTCTTAAAATTTGTCGGGTATGTCTTAGATAAAATATATTATCTGAACCTTTAAATATACATTTACCCACATTTGATAGTAATAATTTAAATATTTATTTAAATGAAATTTATACATAAATATGAATCTAATGGCCGTTTTCACTTACGTCCCCTAAATTTAAGGACCCACTTAGAGAGAGTTAGGTAACCCTTAGCGATTCTTTCGTTTTTACCAACCTTTAGGAGACACCTAGTCTAATAGATGGTAAATAGGGGATTAGAGTAATTACTTATAGAGGGTCCGTCAGCTTGACTAAAAGAAATAAAAAAATGTAGTTTGTAGCAGTCTGTAGTAGAAAAAGACCATTTTTTTTACTAAACTAATATAAAAGAATATACAGTACCTACTGGCATAAAAAAAATGTGAGCCGTCACGGGACGCCTGGCAGATGTGAAACATCGCCATTATTTTGTAAAAGTAATATGCAGAAAAGAACATATTGTAACAGGAACTAAATATGTCATAATGATAAAATAAAATATTACTAATTATTAAAATAGTACGGTGTGGCGTATAATTATAATTATAATAATTATAATTAAATAATTATAATTATAATTTACGCCACACCGTACACACTACTGCATATAGACTGTATATATATACCATCGTATAGCGTGCCGTGGCGACGCGTCGCCAGGCGTCGCCAGTCGCCAGGCGTCGCCAGGCCAGAAATCTATTTTACGTGCGCCTATAGATGTTTCACATACGTGCGCCTATAGATGTTTCACATCAAAAACTATTTATAACAATTTTGGTAGTCTCACTGTGTGTTCTTGATAATCTCTAAAACGACTGAACCAATTATGATGAGGCCTACACTGGCCTAAACGATACACAACCGTGGGCATCACCGCGGTTCTCCGCTTGTTTATAATATAACCCTTAAATAAACACAAATAATAAGACTTTTTTGTACCGATATACTTTAACATTTAAAAAATAAGTAGGTATGTGCCACGTACAGAAAAGAATTACCCTAGAAATAATTTTGGGAAATAATTAATTTATTCAAATTCATCCATTTGGTAAGATGTATCGTTAGAAAATGCTTTGGAAAACTCTTGGATCCGTGGTCTATTTTTTTTTATTTTTATATTTTAAAAGACAACTCAAGACAACAATTTATTTTTCCTTTAATTTTTGTAATATTCTCCTCCTTTTACAATGGGTTTCATCTACTAAAATTAATGTGCACTTTTTGTTATTTTAAGAGGCTTCTACCCTGGTCTATACACCGTATCGAGTTTTTTATTCGTCGTCGAACACATAAGTATTTTATCTTAACTCTTGTTAAGATGATCAATCACTCATCTGAGTGATCACCTTACATCAGACAATTCGAACTTTTTCTCTAAGACATATTGACACAACTGATTGGACATGTGATTGTCATTAATGAAAAAAAACTTTTAAATACAAGTACTTTTTGTACATACTATAAATTGACATGGAACCTAGTCGTTAGATACACCTGTGTATCAGGACAATGTATTTATAACACAGCAGACTAAGGTCTACTTAGCTCAGAAATGAAGGGGCAATCTAAAATTGAGTAGTGAGGCTTGACATAGAAAATAATCTAGGTACACTAATATTATGAAGCTGATAAGTAATAAATCTTATATAGCTCTGGTCCAATTAAAAAAAAAATTGTTAGATAGCACATTTAGCTATGTTACATTATTACATCATTACGCAAAGATAAAAAAAAAGCAGCGGAGAATCAATAAAAAGCAATTGAAATGTTTTATGACCCATATTTTCTAAAAATAATTTCCAATTTTCCCCAAAATGATGAAGTTCGGGACCTGCTTTCAAAGGAGAGGCCTATGTCCAGCAGTGGACTGTAAAAGGATGATGATGATGAAGTTTGGGAGCCTTCCATAGAGGAGATGACGTGTATCACCTACATCATCACCGTGTCACAGAATGCAGTACCTTGTTTTATTGTATCACTAGCTGCGCCCCGCGGTGTTACCCGCGTATATCATAATGATTGATATGCAAGTGTGTTATGCATAGCAACCTGTGAAGTTTTGACAGGAGATAAACAGTGATACATTTTGACATCTACGATTTATGTATTTTTATAATCACTTAGCTTTCGCCCGTGTATCTCGATTATTGCAGAAATAAGTAGCCTATGTGTTATTCTGATATATAAGTTTTATTACTATAAAGTTTCACCCAAATCCGTTCAGTAGTTTTTGCGTGAAAGAGCAACAAACATACATACACACATACATACAACCTTTCGCGTTTATAATATTAGTAGGATGCTATAACCTATTTTTATAATAGACGTATACCTACTTCTTCATATTATATTCCATGTTTTGATTGCTAGAAACTGTGATGTTTTTAAAGATCTGGTTTTGGACATAAATATCGACACAACTGTATTCAAGAAGTTCAAGTTTCGACTATGACTGTTGCATGCCCTATTTACAAAAACCAGTTTTAGTTACGCCGGTGACCCTAACACAGTAGATACATTTATCGTTATAAGACTATGGTGCTTTCCAAGGACTTCCTGAGAACGTTTGTATCATACAATTAGTGTGAAGACATTTAGTGAAACGTTTTCGTCTACATAAACTATTGCAACTTGATTTGACAGCTATTTGAGATAGTTTTTGTATTCATCTATGAATTTACCAAAGCTCTTGAGGATATTGAACCGCTAACAGTAATATTTTTTTTCAATTTCTTTTTAATCGGGCGCTGCTCGTTTTATACGGCGTTTCTCGGTGACTATGTCTTTCTTTTGCTGTGCGAGCTTGTTCGACCACCGGCGTTGAGTCTTGGTTCCGTAATCTTCTGTGACTTCTTTCGCATACTCTCTCTATATCCTGAGGTTAGTTATGGAATTTGTTACGGCATCCAGCTATATTAGTTCCTTGACTCTGTTTATGATATCCGAGGTCACATTGTTTGACAGTGATTGTTGGAATTTTTCGTCAAACATTTCCCAGTTAACCTTAGATGTATCTGCATACATCGAGACTAATCACAACAACTCCATGCTAAACACGCGGTGCTTTTTAAGATTCCGTAGTTTACTTCCCCCCCCCCCCCCTCTAATAGCTAAACCTCTAGATCGAAAATCTGAAAAAAATCATGATGGTATTCCATATAAAGAACTTTAAAGAAAAACTATAACGGATTACGTAGCTTTGTTGGTTCAGGAGTTATAGAGGACTAATTTGTAAAATACACTCACTTGGAAAACTTCGTACAAAAATAACAAAATAATAGGTAAACGTAACAATTATTATCTATGGGACACGATTTTAATTCCACTTGGCATTGTCTATGACTACGGAACCCTATTCTTTGCTTGGTCTGACACGCACTTGCCCGATTTTTTAAGAAAGGTCATATGCTACTCTTTATTGCGATAACCGATATACACGTGAGTGGAGTCGCAAACAAAAGATAGCTACTCTCTAATAAATAATATTAAAATCTCTCTGTTACGCTACACGGCTAATCTGCTGTAAAGATTTAGATTTTTGGAATGGAGATTATTAGATTGTTGAGAAATAACAAGGTTACTCTTTGCCGCGATAACCTACATATACCTTTGCGTGTTGAGCCTCGAGCAAATACTGGTAAATCTGGACTATACAAGTGGGCTGTCTCAAATGTAGAATGTTACAATAAAACGTTGACAACGTTGATTCTCTAAGGGCCACAGCACACTAGCTACTTTTAGCATCGGCGATCGGCGATTTGGCGACTACATCACAGCGACTTCCTGCGTTCGATCGCGGTATCGGAAACGCGCGTTTTAGCGACTGCTCAGATGCCAAATCGATGCTATCGGCATCCGAATGTGTGCGGAGAGTAGGTAGCGTTTAGCTGCTGTGTCGCGCTTCTAAAAAGCGACTCCATCTTCGCGTTTGGCGTTTTTAAGTGTGCGGTGTAGAGCGTTCGGTCGCCGTATTTAGCTTCTAAAAAGCGACTAGTTGCCGATCGCCGATGTTAAAAGTAGCTAGTGTGCTGTGGCCCTAACGGTCACGAGATTTATTTTGGAGCCATTAATGGTGCTAATTCTGTTGCTGTCATCCATCACTCAACTAAAATTCACTAAAATTTGTTGTTGGCACTTTAAATTCATTTCATCATGACTGCCGGTGGCACAGTGGTATCGTATTCGACTGCTGTTCTTGAGGTCTCAGATTCGAATCCCGGGTCGGACCAAATGTTTCTGTGATCCGCAAACATTTGTTCTGGATTTGGGTGTTTTCTATGTAAAATAAATATTTATTTAGACTTTATGCACTTTTGTACATCGGCGTATGGGTGTGCTTAATGCCCATGGCATTCTCTACCAGTCAACCTTAGGATGGAAATCGTGTAGATATCTTGTCAGATCGGTAGGTGGAGCACTCAAGTACAGTATGGACATGACTACAAACATTGCATACAAGACACGTAAATTCATACATTACCTCGTCCAAGAGGTTGTTTCTACCCAAGTGCAATGTCTGCCCAAGGTAGAAATATTTTTGAAAACTCTCGAGAGCGGTACCATGTACCTTCTGCGACCGGTTCACGTAGTATACTTACGTCCATTGAACATGACCTCGGTATTTTCGTAGTGTCACCGCCAATTTTTAACAATCATTTTAGTGAATTTTAGTTTAGTGCTATCAACAACAGAATTAGCACCAATAGCTATCCAATTCATTTGAAAGAATGCACGATGTAAAATTAATTAATGTTTTAATGTGTTTATTTCAGATATAAATTTAAATGTTAATAATATTAACGTCGAAAAAGTGATTGATTATTACTGCATGGCATATAATTACTGATATACATCTTAATATCATTGAAAACAATTAATCACAGACATATGATATCTAGATAAATCATGCAAAAACAAACAAGTATATAGTACTTAATATTGGAGCAGATATGTGGTTATGTTAATTAGATCGTACAAGGAATTGGGTGTGTCGAAAAATTATAGTAAATAAAGCAATTATGTAAATATTCATTTATTCATCAATGATGCTGATATAAATTGGTACATTTGTAATCTAAATAAAAATTACACTGGTCAATAATTATGAAATAATTAATTACTGCTTCCTGTCCATTGATTAAGTAGGAAACAAAATGCTAGCCCATTTAATACCGTGTATCTAAAAAAATGCAATTAAAATTGAGATCATATATCATTGGTACAACATCTAAAATATTACTAAAACTACATATCTACTAAAATACACTAACATTAACATAAATGAACAACTACACATTAAACATTTGCAAGTAATTAATTTGAATAAATTATTTTAGAATATTTTTGAAGCAATTTAGTTGTTCTTTTATTCACACTTACACTTATAAACTTACAAGTAGATAAGTACTTAGGCACTTAAAAATTCAAACAGTATTTTAAAGATATTTGATAAAGAAGTGGTTGCATTATTTACTTTCGGATGGTATTCAGTAGCAGTACTTAGCTAATAAATTAAAATCTAATATTATGATTGTAACAAAAACACCCAAGGCTCCATCAACAACTAAATATACATTAGATCCTTGAGTTTAGAGTGAAATGAAACCGTTTAAAAAGCTATAAATAATACAATAAAATAATACAAGCGCAACGATATAAGAAATCACTTGTCTAATCTACAGTTGTCTACTTTCTAAATTCAAATAGTGATATTCTATTGAAGGAAGCTTACAAATAACAATGTATTACAAACTTAGCATTAAAATTTAAAAAGACAAAAATAATGGAAGACATATAAATGATATGTAAACGTCCGTGAAATCTAAGTACCTACTTTAAAATGTGCTTGGAGTGTATGCGACGTACAACATTATTTTAACATTCCTAGATAATAAACGACTTCCTACCTATAATAACATGGTAGCTAACTTAATGTGTAACATTTAATTTTAAAATTGTAATTATAAGTTGGTCGGCTCGCCCTGTCACAGTAACATTTGGTAATCGATACATATCTATTTACCTGCTGCCTACAAAGGTAGCATTTTGTATTATTTTTTACACAGTGCTTTTAAATTGCTTAGTGCAAATATGTAGTAAATGAAACCACATCGTTTGTCTTAGTAGTAAGTAATATTTTGAATCATTAGTTTTGTACGTAATTTCAATTTTAAATGTGTAAAACAATGACTTAATTCATTATGATTAGTTAAATATACATACGACTTTTAGTTTGCTAGCTATGCATCAATTTTAACTGATTACTTTTAATAATGTTTCCGAATTGAATTTATCAGTTTCATAAAATAAAATATCAATTTATAAAACTGTGAAATGTTCACTGTGTTCACTTTCTTTCATCTAGGTTGCTGTTTTATTAAGTTTACAAAGCTGTTTACGGATTGAATAGATGTGGTCGATAAAGCACTTTGTACTATTAAACTGTTTCTGTTCAGAGACGAGCGCGGCGCCTCGAGTGTCACAAAGCCGCTCGGGTTTTGTACAACTCATCGTCGAGGTCGAAGGCAGGGTCCGCATATCCTGAGTCATCGTAGCGTAGTGATCTGTCAACAATAAGCCATGTCATGCCATTTCGATATACATATGCGCCATTGCAGTGAAGTTACCAGAGGCAACCGTTTGTAACGCATTTAGATATGCGTAATTTCAACTTTTTCTAGCTTTATTGATTTACATTCGAAGGCTGCTGTGAAAAAATAAAAATGGGATAGCCGATAAAATGTTGGATCTGACCTGGTTGAACATTCTGAGAAAAAAAATGTTTGCGTCATACACCCATGAGACATTAAGTTGTAAGAAATAATAGATAGCTAGAATTAGATACATTGGCGACTACCTTGTTGGTCTAGTGGTGAGCGTATGCGGCTGCTGATCAAGAGGTCTCGGGTTCGTTTCCCGGGTGATCCATAAATATTCAATATTTACAAAAAAAGTATGTTTATGTATTTATATCAGTTGTTTAGTACCCATAACACAAGCTCTGCTTAGTTTGGGACTAGATGACGTTGTGTGTAATAAGATGTACGAAATATTTATCCTTTGAGAATCGACCGTCAGTCATGATACGTATATCGTGTAGAATGGACAATTACTGAAAACATTATAGATGCTTTATTGGGGGCAATGGCATGTAGTCTACTTTTTTACCGTGATACACGCTGGCAAGACATGGGCAAAAACTTGTACTAATATATGTCGTTAGTTTTTTGTCAGTATTAGGAAATAAATACCAAATATAAACAGCAATTATATAATAATACCTGTACAAATATACGTGATAACTTTTTATACGATCATACTTTTTTTTTATTGTAAATATCAACAAGCTTAATGATTAAATGAAATTGGAATAAGAAATGTAGAAATGCTCTTATGGTTATGGTTAGTATACACTCAACTCAATATTACTACATCTATTAACGAATCACTGATTTTATGATAATCGTTTTTATCTATTAACTTACTAGTAGGAACAGTTTTTTTTTTATAATTTTACCGCATACGTGTCTAAGGAAATATAAACTAGGTAAAATTTTCTCTCTATCTCTTTGGTTGCCTGTAAGAGATTGCTTCCGAGCGATCAGGCCGCCAATTGTACCTACACCTAATCATAAGATATTTTGTAATTACCTGGTGTACAATAAAGATATTTTTATAATTTTATTACTATTATTATTATATAAAAACATTAGTTTACCTGTCAGGTGTACGTGTCCTGCATCGAGATGGTGGAGGCGAACGGGAAGAGGCTCTTAAAAGTGCGGGGTCATCATACCGGCGCGATACAACCGTGAAATCATGATGCGCATCTATTAGCTTTTGGAGCCGGGATACCATTTCGAAGTCAGACACTGAAGCTGGTACCAAAATTCCAAGTAACTTTGCTATCGAGTTCCTGAAATATTTAAAGGGAATGAGTAGCTACTAGTGTAATGGTTAAGGCATTAATTAAGTAGTTAAAAGCTGTCAGGGTTAAAATATTGCGTCGGGGTTCCAGGGACTTCCTTTCGAGGGTATACCTGGTTCATCGACTCATAGTACCCGAAACGGCGTGCGGTTTTATTCAATTCGAATCCGACATAGCCTCAAAAAGGGTTAAATTGTTTTGAGAACACGAACATTTCAAAATTTACAAGTGGTACAATACGTCCGTGTGGTGACGGATTAAGAATACACCACATAAGTGTCACCACCCGTATTCATCCCACGGGTGTCGTAAAAGGCGACCAGGGGATAAACTACGCAAGACAACATCGATGCAAAGAGAAGGAAAACTTGAAACTAACCCAATACCAACCCGTCTGGCCAGCGTGGTATAGTAGGCCAATACCTCCTTTCTAAGGAGAGGCCTATGTCCAGCAGTGGACTGTTAAAGGCTGCTGATGATGAAGTGATACAAGGCAATATGGAGCATCAACTTTCATTTTCAGAAGAAACGTCAATACTAATCTCTTGAATAGTTTGAGACCAAGACGGTTTAAAAGGTTAATGTTACCTGAAACTAGTGAGTTGTGCTTCCCTACGCTGACACTCAGCGAGTGATTCTTTGGCCCGGGCCAAGTCATCACGAAGGATGGTAAGCTGATGGTCAGTAGCGGTGCGCTCGTGTTCAAAGGTCTCGCCCGTTGCGCGCACTGTTTCCTTCAACACGTTCACTTTACGATTGTAACGCGTGCGCAATAGTTCCGCCTCTTCAAGTTTCTTCTGAAGTTCTTCTACTTTACGAGCGCGTTCCAAGGATGTTATCTGTTAGATTGGCAAATATATTACAATTAAGGCCCATAAATTCACAAAAAATATGTACATTAATTATGAGTACAACATCAATCTAATCCTTACTAATACTATAAATGCTAAAGAACTGTTTTTTTTTTTTTTAATTTATTAGCTACCAAAATGACTTTGCCCTGCCTAATGGAAAGCCTGAACAGAATCAAGGAGTGGCGGTCACCGTCCTCACTGCCACAGCGGATAATGCAGCACGGTGACCCACACTATGGCGGCCTAGTAAGATGTTTATTCACACCCTACTTGAAGGACCCGGGGTCATAAAAGGAGGGAAACACGTACGCTGGTAGAGAGTTCCAGGTTTTAACTGCTCGGCACAGAATGGAAGAGCCGAACCGTTTAGTTCGAGAGCGTATGTCAACTACTCTGAAGCCTGGCTGTCTGTCTTTCTGTTGTGCTTTCACGCCAAAACTATGAACCGAATTAAATGAAATTTGGTACACATATAGGCTAGAGCTTCATAAAGGTTATAATACTACTTTTTACTGTGATTGTCTTAAATTAAAAAGCAAAATCTTGGGCTAGAATCCTGTCTTTTAGATATTTATTTAAACAACCGGACCTGAACGCCTTTAAAATAATTTAACACTTAAAATGCAATCCACAATGTCAGGTTTGAATTTTAATACACAACCAACGTCAATTTCTTTTCTATAGTATTCTAATAACTCTTCCCAGAGTATGATAAAACGTGATGATGTAACTCAATGAATGTATTTTGTAAAGTTCAACTACAATAAATGAGATCATGGTTCTATTAAACAAATAGCTTTAACCTTGTATGCAAATGAGGTATTCCAGTAATTTGCTACAGAATCTGTTTACTGTATGTTTGTATGAGAATTCTCATTTTGCAATGTATTTGATACTATGTCATATATTTTGTCTTTATTTGAGGAAAAGTTCGAGCAGAACATTTGAGTTAGGCACTCTGAAAATTATATTACGCAGCCCCGGATCTAAGGGGGGCAAACCGGGGTACTTGCCCCGGGCGGCAGTTTTATGGGGGCGCCAAATCAAACAACAAACTTTTCTATTTCCATACGCCCAGTTATTAGTATCACAAAAATGCTACTCATTGGCAATTTTTCTCAAACACTGAAGGGAGAGGGCGCCACTTTCAACGTTTTGTACCGGTTCGAAAAAATTGTAGATCCGGGGTAGGGGAGGTATAACTGTAGATACACCAAATAAAAATATTTTTCATAATTTTATTCTAGCACTTTGTCGACGTGATAGAAACACATATCCATGCA
This sequence comes from Phragmatobia fuliginosa, assembly GCA_932526445.1. Lineage (NCBI taxonomy): Eukaryota > Metazoa > Arthropoda > Insecta > Lepidoptera > Erebidae > Phragmatobia > Phragmatobia fuliginosa. The sequence goes on along the minus strand of OW052064.1, from coordinate 2,060,262 downwards.
AAGTTTCTTCTTTCAAGCGTTAACCGTTTTGACGGTAAGTTGAGGACGGACGGACGGACGGACATGACGAAGCTGTTAGGGTTCTGAGTCATGAACTTTGGAACCCTAAAAAAGAGGAATCGTTACCTTGTACTCAGCAGCGTCCGCTAGCTGTGCATTAAGCTCGCGTAATTGCGCACGCGCATCACTAAGTTGCACCTGTAGTTTGTCGCATTGGCGCGCGAGCTTTTTGCTTCGTGACACCGCTTCATCACGCTCGGCCTGCAGCACTGCACGGACGCGACAGCTCTCCTCCTTATTGATATTAATGTCACTTATTTAAAATAAAATCTATTTAATTTTTCTTGATATATTTTAAAAAAAATCGGGAATGATTTGAATTATTTCTTAGCAAAACAGTATAAACTACTACATAAGTAGGTAGTTGTCTAAGAAGCTTAGACTTTGTTTTTTTTTACCGAGGTAGAAAAATTCCTTCAGATCTCCGGCTCAACGGGGACTCACGAGCCATGAATGTGAATTAAATTAAATCTCCAATTAAAAATGAAACACCCCACGGCCCGCTCAAGCGTACTGCTTTGGGTACCCGGACCATGTTATTTCAGGACCCACCCGACTAGGACTCCGCGTTCAGACGCCCATGAGGGGTAAGCCTTTAGCGTGTGCTGGGCTAAGTCCCAGTCGGCTGCGCAATGTTTACATTGTGCTGTTTCCTCGTGAAAGATGCTTTAGCCTAAAGGTAGGGTTATATTTTTTATCAGTGTGTATGTATAATTGTACGTTTCACCGTAGCGTCTACACTACAGCACCGATTTTAATAAATGAGGTTTCAATAGATTCGTGAGGCCCGAGTGACATAGACTCTATAATTTTTTGTAAAAGATTTATCGTGGTTTTTTTTATAGTTTTTTAAACCTTTTTTTTTATATATTATAGGGGTCAAACGAGCAGACGGAGTACTTGATGGTAGGTGATTGCCGCCGCCCATCGACACCCGAAACACCAGAGGAGTCACAGGTCGGCGTTTAAACTTTTTATTTTTGTCTAATTTGTACGATTCTGATTAGATTTATAAATTTTTAGGTAGTAGTAATACTAACTTGTACTGTGAGTTTCCGCCGCAATAAGTCAAGATGTAAATCCTTTCTCTGCAGCTGTTCTCTGAGAATTCTTATACGGCGTTGTAATTGATAGACAACAGCAGTCTGAAATAAGTTGAAACATACTGGCCACGTATTTTCTACAGAAGTATTTTGAGTTACTATATTAGTGACTTTAATAGATCTGGAACACCTTGTTTGGTTCATTTTGTTTACCTGTTTACACAGACTTAAATATATGTATATAAGGTTTAAGATAACTGTAGTACATCTTTCTATATTGTCGGCCCACAGACACACGCGCCCACTCGCTATCGTCGTTAACAGTCGACTAAGCGACCGCACGTGAGCTGGAGATGACATAATGCTTCCTTCTCATTCATTCACAGACAGTACAGTGAGCGAGTGAATGAATGAATGAGTGACACATACAATACAGTAACATCTAAATAATAAATTCTTTTGTAGATCTATTAATTAAAGAATGTTAAACGTGCATTTAAATTATTTTAAAAACAAGTACTTCATACAAATACAAGAATATATAATAAAATAAATAAGAACGATAGAATAAGGTGGCCCTTATAAATAATGATATGTGCTAAAGGTGACGTGTCTACTTCATTCGTTTTTATGAAGTACGTTCACAAGTATAAATACCAATTCCCTTTGTTACTTTTGCTAGTGACTGTACTCTCATGGGTTCTATTACAAATCAAAATAAATTACATATATGTGTACACAATTTACATAACATAGAAAGTTATATATATTAAAATAAGGGACATATACTATTGTTGATGTCCTGAGATGCTTATTTCGTGATTGTACTATATCGCGTGTGCAGTCGACCAAAATTTTCATAGAAAATCTTGTCATACTTTTATGAAACAACTTTGGTAAATTTATTAGAATTTGGGCGGAAATCACTAAACTGAGTTCACTAAAAACTTTTACACGCAAAAGTGAAGTACGTTTAGGCATGTTAAACTCAAAATCCTCTTTAAAAATACATAAACCGATTTCAAGGTGTCTCCCTTGTAATAAATTACTTTCATCATCGGTATTTTACAACTGAAATTTATGTCAATCTATCAATCAAGAACTCATAACGTCCCACTGCTGCGCTAGGGTCTCCTCTCAAGAGAGGGTTAAGGCCATATACGCTGGCCAAGTGCTGGTTGGGAACTGGGAAGACACGTTGTGGCTACGTAATCTTACCGTTGGATGTTTTTAAACCGCCCAAAGGCCTCCAACTATGCATCACGACTGCTATCTTATGATAACAACCGGGACCGAGTGCTTAACGTGACCGCCGAATCGGAACGGAAACGCTCATGACATATATCATGTGACAAACGGTCACCCATCGAGGTCTGACCACGCCGTATTTGCTTACCCTCGGTAATTGCTTCCATTACCTAAGGCCACTCAGCTATGAGTGTTTCGTTCGAAATTTATGTAAATTACATAATTCTGCCGACAACTGTTCATGAGCCTTTACAAAATGTCGCTGTCCCAAATGTAGTGACGAGCAAAATACGAAAAAGAAGGTTACGAAGATTAATAGGCGTCACAGCTCCTGTTTCGATTTATAATAATCTTCATCAACGAAATGAATTTAAAAAAAACACAGAAAAGCCTTTTAATGTTTTGTAGCGTTAATGATTCACGCAATTTTAATTTTAAACAGATCAAAAAGTCTGTTTTTTAAAATCAAATTTGGCAGCATTGCCTTCGTTGTAGTGTAAACCTTGGAAAATTCTATCATTACAATTGAATGAACTTCTGCATTCGTGTCCTTTGTAATTTTATTTGTTATGCCAATAGATAGGTATTAAATCGCGCTAAAACAACCCTATTGTGAAACTGTCTCTGTATAGCGTATTTATGTGAAACGACAATTTACGCATACAGTTAATTTTATTTACGCATACAGTTAATTTTATTTACGCATGCAGGTAATTTTATTTACGCAATATATGTACATGCGTTGAACTAATCAGCCCCCATAATGTCCCACTGTTGGGCTCGGGTCTCCTCTCAGGAGAGGGTTAATGCTATATGTTTACACGCTGGTCGATGCGGGTTAGAGAATGGCAAGACATGTTTCGGCTACGTAATATTACCGTTGGATGTATTTAAGCCCACCGAAGGCCTCCAACTAAGCTTCGCGGCTGTTATCCTATGATAACAACCGGGACTATTTGCTTAACTGCTGAGGCGCTCATGGTATCATATTACTAACGGTCACCCAACCTGGTACTGAGCTTACTTACCCTCGGTAATCCTCGGTAATCGTAACTAATAATCACCCAGGGTAACTTGACTAAGTTGCGAGTCCTTGAGTGAACCTGAACTTGTTTTATTGGTTAACCTTCCGTTTCTCTATTGGTAATAAAATTTTAATTAAATCATTCGATTGTAAATAATCCAATGTCTTAAAATACAAAGCCGTTAATTATAAAATAAACCTACGAGTAAATAGAAGCCAATAAATATTTTCTAAAAACTGTCAAAATTATGTAAATGTAACTACTATTTCAGATTTCTAAATCTGGATGTCTATTTTGAATAGAAATGCTGGGTCTAGTTTAAGTTAGCTAGATGCAGTGATATTCTAGAATAGTCCACCCTTCAAATCAGTCTCTAGTCAATCATCTAAAACAACTACTTTTTGTCCCTTCACTTTTCTTTTGTACGGATTATCATGTCTAGTCGGGTATTATTTATAATGAGGCTATCATGGCAAACTAATAAGCGTGATAAATGAAAATGATCCGGTTTTCGAATGAATACTATTCGTTTACATGTAATGATGTATTATCATGCAGATTGTAAATGGTGCACGTCTTACTTCCTTAAGATAAGGTAAATCATGGAATGATCGTTCTCTGCGCAGTCTCGGTAGGGTGCCATAATATCCATAATAGAGCAGCTATATATAAAACATACATTATGTAAACACGAACACAATAAAAGAGAAACATCAAACGCTTTGTACAGCATCCATAGATATTTTATACAACGGACCTATAGATAGATATACCTACGAATTTTTTTGCAGATGCAACACAATTTTAAAGGTACAAGTTATAATAATTATAATTTATACTTATCTAGGACTTAGTAGTACTAACTTGGATATAGGTACAAATGTAACTAATATTATGTTAATGTAAGTATGTAACCAAAAACAAGGTCTTACAGTGAAATTATTCTCGAGAAATTTTTGCATATGTAGTGGTGTGTATATTACTCAGATCTTAGAGCGCGTTTCCACTATATCGTTCTGGCCTATACAAATATGTTTCGATATCCTAACATTACTATTTAATTTTATACTTATCCCTAGCAACACTCTGATTTTTGTTTTCAATAAAAACAAGTTTTTATTTTAAAGAAAAAGATTTTGACTTTATAAAAAAAAAGGTGTGTGTGCGATTCACACACGATAGAAGTGAAACTTCAAAGAAGAGAGACCGATATATAATCTTTTTTTTTTTACTTTCATCTGGGTTAAAACTCCGGGGGGTCTACGGTGGGGTCAAAATTTTTGTTATTTTTGGCCTAGGACGCACCGTTTTCGAGATATTTCCATCTAAAGCAAAAAATCGTCACTTGATAGTGGAAAGTGGAAACACGCACAAAACCAGAATAAACCAGTTTACCTGTCCGCAGGTGCCACGTGACCATACACTACTACAAACGCAAAAATTTCTCCAAGCTAATTTACCTGTACACTAACATTCAAAAGGTAAATTAGTGCGTGGTAATTTGATTTCGACTCGAAAGTTATACCTTCGTCAAGAAACCCTCATTTTCGATAAATTATTTTGATTTAAAATACATTCAGTTTTTGCAACAATAGCAGTTTCTCATTAATCTGAAGAGCCGGTGAAGATTAACTTACACCCATATCGAATACCCAGATAAGATAATTATTTTCTGTTAATTTGTATTCATGAATCATCACACCTAATAGCTTGCCTATCACAGAGCTGTCAAGACTATTTTTATTTATTTTAATCACTTTTTTCACCACCATCACTCCATAGAGCGACACGGTTGTTAGTAATCATACGAGAGCTTAAGCATAAGCCCAATTGGACATATGCATTCCACCGGTATGTTTATGTGTGTGCGATATGTTGAAGTATTTGTTTTAATTATTATTTTTGAGTTTTAGAAACAGGTGATTGTGTTTGTTTGTTTGTGCATCTAAAATGTGTTTGTGTGTAGTTTTCCCTCGTGCAAAAAACAGCCTGTTTTTTAATCGGAAAAATACGCTAAGTCTACACCCCTCCGATCGGCAGGCCTGTGATGCCAATGAAATAAAATTTAATCTAAAGTAGCTAATATATACAATGCCATATTGCTGTTGTACTTGTTTTCTAAATATGTACGTATAAAATATCTATGGAACAATGTATAAATATAATAACTACACACATAAAAAAATATTATTATGGAGAACAAAAGGAGAGAAAAAAAAAAATTCGATCGGGCCGTGTCCAGGCCGGGTGGGCGACGGATTTGAAACGTTCCGTACATTTTATGAAGTAGAAGTTTATATTACATTTCACATCAACTCGCTTCTGACAACGCACAGTTCAGGCATATCACATTGCTAAATGCAGGAGCTATCGAAAGCGATTTGACGTGAAGTAAATTCACTATATACCACAATAGACCTTAGGCCCTGTGAATTTTTTCTCAATTTGAACAGCCTGTGAACTGCACTGACTGACCTTATCAACAATTTTATCGCTCTCAAGCCTCGCCAATTGCTCCGCACGATGTATAATAGAATCGGTATGTAATTCTATTCCGATGTCTTGGGTTAACTCATCCATATTCAGTGTTCTGCTGAGGCGTTCAAGGAAAGCGACAAACTGTAATAAGAAATTATTATTGAGTATTTCTAATTATATACAGATTTTGAAAAATATTTTAGCAATGGAAAGCCACATTAATTGTGAGTGTAATATTCTACTAATCAGAAAAACAATTTAAATATAAATCTGCGGGATTGCTACCATGTACCTTATTGTTTGTGAGTATCCGATATTTCGGCGCTGTTGCAAGCGCCATGATCACGGAGTAACTGAAGATCTTGCGGGTGGGATGCTATTGGCAGACATATCGGTCTACCCTCTTTCGAAGTCTTTTACTACGATCGCCCCCGGTACCACTGTTTACCAACTCACTATTCACTCGCAACTGTTCTCGACACACAACACTACCAGTATCTGATCGCGAAACTAGGTTTTGTTGATTACGCCGGTTTTTGCACATTCGAATCACTGGATTCCAGACATTTGACAATTTAAAACCATCTTCACGATTGAAATTTTTGTATTTCGTAATTTCAATCGCTTCCCTGACCAATCTAGGTATGTAGTGGCGTTCTGTCGTAATTATTTGTGGCTGATGAAACTCAATCCAGTGATTTGGGCCCGAGTCAATCAAATGCTTCGCGATTGCCGATTTCTGTATGTCATTGTTTTTGACCGCTTTTATGTGTTCGTTCATTCGGCACGCGATGGTACGTTTAGTTTGGCCGATATATGAACTCCCACAGCTGCAGTCAATCTTGTAGACACCAGGCTTCTCCAAGGGGAAACTGTCTTTTGGGGATCGGAGACATTGTGCCACTTTTCTGAATGGAGTGAAGACAGTTTTGAGTGAAAACTTATTAAGTACCTTTGAGATCTTGTCTGTCACTCCTTTTATATATGGCAGAAATGCTGGTTGTCTGTCCACCCTGTCCCTTCTCTGGTGACTGACTTTGTGTCTAGGTGGGAACTTCACCCTATGTCCATTGTTCCGTAGGACGCACCGAACATGCTCGAGCTCTTCGTTTAAGTGTTGGTCGTCACACAACTCATAGGCACGATTTGTCAATGAGGTAACCACAGAATCAATGTGTCTAGGGTGATGATGAGAGCTTGCATTGAGATAGCGGTCAGTGTGAGTTGATTTTCTGAAGACGGAGTGGCTCAGTGAACCGTCGCTCTGCACACCGATTTTTACGTCCAAAAACGCCAGGCTTCTGTCTTCCTCTATCTCGTAAGTGAAGTTAATCTTCGGATGGATGCTATTTAAATTTGTCAGATGGGACTCCACATCATACCTGTTTCCTCTCAACACACAGAATACGTCGTCAACATACCTTTTCCACAATTTAATCTCGGTGGGTGCAGTGGCGAGTGCCCTTTCTTCAAAAAACTCCATCCAGATGTTTGCAACCACTGGGGCTACGGGACTGCCCATGGCTACTCCATCTATTTGAAGATAGTATTGGCCCCGGTATATGAAGAAGTTTGTTGATAAACAATGATGCAGCAGTGTGACATATTCCATCGGGATGTTATTAGCTTGTAACTTCACCTTAATCACTTCCAGACAATCTGCAACTGGTACATTTGTAAAGAGTGATTCTACGTCAAAACTAACCATCAACTCATTTACGTCAACCTTATGTTGGTGCAAGATATCAATGAGGTGACGAGAGTCCTTGACAAAGGTCGACGTCCGGCCCACTAATGGCTGCAATACCCTTGCTACGTGCTTTGCTAGTTCGTATGTAGGTGAGCCTATCTGGCTCACAATTGGTCTTAAGGGCATATTCTGCTTGTGTATTTTGGGCAAACCATACAGCTTCGGGGGTTGGGCGCTTCTGGGGCGCAATAAATACTTGGACGTATCTTCATCTAGGGCGTCTGCGCATTGTTTTATAAGTGAGCGAGTGCTTCTGTCCGTTCTCGCCGTCGGGTTGTAATTTACCTTCTTATATGTATTTACATCACTAAGCAGACATTGGATCTTGCTATCATACTCACTGATGTCCATAATAACAGTCGCATTACCTTTATCAGCTTTAAGCACTATTATATTTTCATCCTTTCGGAGCTCCTTTAGTGCGGCTAATTCGGACGAAGTAACGTTCGGTCTCGGTGGTGATGCATGACGCAATATTACGGCAACGTCTTGTCTTAAAGTATCCGCGTCGACGGACGGTATTTTATTACGTCTAATACACTCTTCAACGGACCCAATCACCTCCTCATAGGGAATACGCTTTGGTGTTATGGCAAAATTCATACCTTTTTCAAGAACCGATTGTGCAGCATCCGACAACTCGACACTTGACATGTTGACTACAGTTCGAGTTGCGATCGAGTTCCTGTGGTATGATACGGGCTTTTGTTTTTGTAACAGTGACTCAAACTTACGATCCTGTTTCATAGCACTAAGTTCCCTTGTACGTTGTGCTTGCAAGTAGGTAACACGATCACAAATATCAAAGTCATGCTTGGAAAGTATCTCACTGCACTTATGGTGTAATTTATTATCCCATTTAATTATCCCAGTGTGTGTTCGGATAAAACCTCGGCCAGACATTCACGGTTCCGCGAGTATTCTGCGAAATGCGAGTGTTAAATTATTGCGAAAGTCGATACGTAATTGTAGGTACCAACTGGATCAAAGTCGGAGTGAGTTATATAAATTACACCATAAGTGCAGTGAGATACTTTCCAAGCATGACTTTGATATTTGTGATCGTGTTACCTACTTGCAAGCACAACGTACAAGGGAACTTAGTGCTATGAAACAGGATCGTAAGTTTGAGTCACTGTTACAAAAACAAAAGCCCGTATCATACCACAGGAACTCGATCGCAACTCGAACTGTAGTCAACATGTCAAGTGTCGAGTTGTCGGATGCTGCACAATCGGTTCTTGAAAAAGGTATGAATTTTGCCATAACACCAAAGCGTATTCCCTATGAGGAGGTGATTGGGTCCGTTGAAGAGTGTATTAGACGTAATAAAATACCGTCCGTCGACGCGGATACTTTAAGACAAGACGTTGCCGTAATATTGCGTCATGCATCACCACCGAGACCGAACGTTACTTCGTCCGAATTAGCCGCACTAAAGGAGCTCCGAAAGGATGAAAATATAATAGTGCTTAAAGCTGATAAAGGTAATGCGACTGTTATTATGGACATCAGTGAGTATGATAGCAAGATCCAATGTCTGCTTAGTGATGTAAATACATATAAGAAGGTAAATTACAACCCGACGGCGAGAACGGACAGAAGCACTCGCTCACTTATAAAACAATGCGCAGACGCCCTAGATGAAGATACGTCCAAGTATTTATTGCGCCCCAGAAGCGCCCAACCCCCGAAGCTGTATGGTTTGCCCAAAATACACAAGCAGAATATGCCCTTAAGACCAATTGTGAGCCAGATAGGCTCACCTACATACGAACTAGCAAAGCACGTAGCAAGGGTATTGCAGCCATTAGTGGGCCGGACGTCGACCTTTGTCAAGGACTCTCGTCACCTCATTGATATCTTGCACCAACATAAGGTTGACGTAAATGAGTTGATGGTTAGTTTTGACGTAGAATCACTCTTTACAAATGTACCAGTTGCAGATTGTCTGGAAGTGATTAAGGTGAAGTTACAAGCTAATAACATCCCGATGGAATATGTCACACTGCTGCATCATTGTTTATCAACAAACTTCTTCATATACCGGGGCCAATACTATCTTCAAATAGATGGAGTAGCCATGGGCAGTCCCGTAGCCCCAGTGGTTGCAAACATCTGGATGGAGTTTTTTGAAGAAAGGGCACTCGCCACTGCACCCACCGAGATTAAATTGTGGAAAAGGTATGTTGACGACGTATTCTGTGTGTTGAGAGGAAACAGGTATGATGTGGAGTCCCATCTGACAAATTTAAATAGCATCCATCCGAAGATTAACTTCACTTACGAGATAGAGGAAGACAGAAGCCTGGCGTTTTTGGACGTAAAAATCGGTGTGCAGAGCGACGGTTCACTGAGCCACTCCGTCTTCAGAAAATCAACTCACACTGACCGCTATCTCAATGCAAGCTCTCATCATCACCCTAGACACATTGATTCTGTGGTTACCTCATTGACAAATCGTGCCTATGAGTTGTGTGACGACCAACACTTAAACGAAGAGCTCGAGCATGTTCGGTGCGTCCTACGGAACAATGGACATAGGGTGAAGTTCCCACCTAGACACAAAGTCAGTCACCAGAGAAGGGACAGGGTGGACAGACAACCAGCATTTCTGCCATATATAAAAGGAGTGACAGACAAGATCTCAAATGTACTTAATAAGTTTTCACTCAAAACTGTCTTCACTCCATTCAGAAAAGTGGCACAATGTCTCCGATCCCCAAAAGACAGTTTCCCCTTGGAGAAGCCTGGTGTCTACAAGATTGACTGCAGCTGTGGGAGTTCATATATCGGCCAAACTAAACGTACCATCGCGTGCCGAATGAACGAACACATAAAAGCGGTCAAAAACAATGACATACAGAAATCGGCAATCGCGAAGCATTTGATTGACTCGGGCCCAAATCACTGGATTGAGTTTCATCAGCCACAAATAATTACGACAGAACGCCACTACATACCTAGATTGGTCAGGGAAGCGATTGAAATTACGAAATACAAAAATTTCAATCGTGAAGATGGTTTTAAATTGTCAAATGTCTGGAATCCAGTGATTCGAATGTGCAAAAACCGGCGTAATCAACAAAACCTAGTTTCGCGATCAGATACTGTTAGTGTTGTGTGTCGAGAACAGTTGCGAGTGAATAGAGAGTTGGTAAACAGTGGTACCGGGGGCGATCGTAGTAAAAGACTTCGAAAGAGGGTAGACCGATATGTCTGCCAATAGCATCCCACCCGCAAGATCTTCAGTTACTCCGTGATCATGGCGCTTGCAACAGCGCCGAAATATCGGATACTCACAAACAATAAGGTACATGGTAGCAATCCCGCAGATTTATATTTAAATGTTACTGACCATGAAAGTTTAAAAGAAAAACAATTATTGTGATATACGACTGCAGGCGGAGTTGTAGGCAATAAAAAGTATTGTCTATGAGCTATAAGTCTTTAAAATATAGGTTAGATCTCTGTGATAGTAGTAATTAGGTACATTTTAAGTGTGAATTTAGGTGATCTAGATAAATAATTAAAATTGGAGTATCTTTATGTAATATCAAAAACAGTTTTTCACTTAATGAATATCAAAGTTTATATTACATATACTAACATCAAAGCAGCAATTTAAAAAAAGAATGTCTATCTGTTTGTTCCTCCAATCTCTGGAAAGGTAGGACCGATTTTGACGGGATTATCACTAGCAAAAAGTTGATAATATGAGGAGTAACTTAGACTATTTTGTTAGACTATAATCGCCCCGCGGCGTTACTTGCGCTCAACAATAAACTCGGCTAGTAAAAAATGAAATCGCTTGTTCAAAGTTACTTCGTCATTTTTGTGGCATTTTGTTACAGAGAGCAAGCAATATTATAAGGACTCAGATTGTCAGTAGCACTTAAAATAAACAAAAAAGTGCTGAATTAGCTAGCGACTCCGCCCGCGTGTATCTCAATTATTGCAGTACAAAGTAGCCTATGTGTTATTTTGATATATAAGCTATATTACTGTAAAGTTTCATCCAAATTTGCGTGAAAGAACAAACTTATATAATATTAGTAGCATAAATCAAAATACGAACGTTCGCTTTGTCCTTGCGTAGGTTCTCCCTAGACAGCTCCATGGCGGCCAATTCAGATTCCAGCTTGTGCACTTTAGTTTCGAGCATGTTCCTCTCATCTTCGAGAATTCGCACTCGCGTTGTTGCTTGATCATGCAAGTGTGCAGCCCTGCCTAACTGTTGTGACTCCATGCCCAACTTGTCACGCAGTGCGTCGATTTGCTGTTTAGTTAGAAACATTAACTAAATGTAAACAAAATCCAAGTCACAATTTGAAAATCGATTTGATTTGAGTGGAGTCAGTGCCACTCATAAACCAAAATTACTCTTGTTTTGTGTGAAATAAAGCACATTGCACAGCACATAATGGAATTGAAATAGACTTTTTTTTAATTATGTAAGCCTACCAAAGTGATTCTGCTCTGCCTGATGGAAAGCATGAGTAGAATCCAGGAGTAGGGGTCACTATCATCATTGTGAGGGTAGGCAATGCAGCATGGTGACTCATACCATGGCAATGTGGTCAGATGTTTCTATATCATTCTCCCGGCCTCCGGAGACCGAATGAATTATGCATTCTCCTCCGGTCTGACACACACTTTGGAAATACGCCACCAAGAATACTGTCATTATTAGGATGGTCTTCTGTGTGAGGGTAGAACTGCCCTGGTCGAGCCGGCCCATTCGTGCTGAAATCAGCGAGGCTCTACTACTTCCAACTTAAAATTGACTGACTTATGGTTTTTATGGTGTTAATTTAGTAGTGCAGTTTCTCAGCACTTCTGTTTGACAGGGTTTTAGATTGGAGAAGTATGTAGTTTTGTGTGTTTAGATGTTCCTCCGAGTCTGTTTTACTCGAACTATTTTGTAATGGACAAGTTATGTCTGGTATAATGCGAATAAAATTCTTTTTTTTTAATGAAGTTACTGCTATTTCATGCCGTTGTAATTGTAAAGCAAATCTTCGAAATTATTTTTTTCAACAACATTAATTCCGATACTATATGACAATATACACACACAATTTAAAATCTTGTTAGACCAAATTATTAATCTATATTATTCTATCTATATTATATTAATATCATATTAATCTATATTATATACTTGCCACAGATTTATCCTTATTTTCACTTAAAATTTCTCGAATTCTATCTTTAATAGTACTTTCGTGTGCCTCAACGAATCGTGTAGGTAAGCTTAGTAAAATAGCTATTGACTCCATCGTATTCCGGAACTCAGCATGAAACCGTTGAAACTTCTCATCACGATGTCTCAGATCCTCTACAAAAAGAAATTAATGTAACTACCACATTAAATGAATACCTAAATATAATTACATATATTTGGTATCTTACCTTTCATCTGTATTATTATTGACTCATTTTGATTAACATTATCAGTAACGACGTTCAAGTTTTTACTACAATGTGATAGTTTCTCCCTTGCGTCATGTAATTCTCGTTCGATCACTCTGTTTTGAACGGTGAGAGACTCTTTCTCTTGCTTTAGTCTCTCAATGTCTAATAATTGTTGTGTCAGTTGTCTTTGCAGCATCTCTTTGTCAGCATTTGATCTCTCTAGAGCATCTCTACAGCTCCTAAATTCTTGTTCGACCGTAGATAAATTTTCCGTCGTACCCATGCATTTATTTTTCAATCTTGTGATATCTTGCACAAGTTCTGCTGCTTTTATAATTAAACTTTCCGGGGAATGAGTGTGTTTTGTATCACAAAAATCAGCTTCGAGGGCTGCAGACATTCGTCGTATTAAATCGTGGAATTGACATCTAGCATTTTCCTTTTGCTGTTCTTCATTATGACACTCTAATTCAAGAGACCGCAATTTTTTTTCCAAGTCCTTAATCTTTTCTTCACAGTATCGATTGTCTCTCTGTAATGTCTGGACGGTGATTTCACTTCTGCCATGAGAAGTTTGAAGATTTCGGTGTACTTCTTCAAGATCTTGGATTTTCTTTTTGAGGGATGATATAACAGCATTTTGTCGAGCATTTTGTTCTCGAAGATGATCGATTTCCACTTGCTGTTCTAATATTCTTTGATCTCGAGATAACATTAGATTTTTTAAGTCGCTGTTCTGTAATAAATGTTAAAGGTTGCATATATTTTAAGGTAGATTAATAATTGTGTTTGAAATTATACTAAATGTATTTTATTGTTCGAAAACAGAGATACTATTGCTTACTTCCGAAATCAACTTTTCGCGTTTATACTGAAGAGCTGCCAAATCACTTCTTAGACTAGTAATAATATCGTTACCAACATCTCCTTCCATCTGTAGAAAAAACCGACTGTTTAATATTGTATATAAACTACAAAATAAATAAAATATAAGCTCTATCGCAAAATCATTTGACCTAACTAAAAAACCTTACAAAACTCCATAATGATGAAATTTCTTATGTACTGTCGTTGAACAAAGTAGTCAGTTACTCGTGGAGAGCAATAAACGACTGGTGAGGTTAAAGTAGCTTCTGGTTGTTTGAAATGTAGCGTGATACGGCTCATGATACCCAACTTACCGACCGAGAGTCACGATATCTAACTTGACGGCCTATATACGACAACAGCTTTAAATTTACATGCACAACAGGGGGCAGTACATTTCCCAAATGACATTTTTATAGACTCGATAATTGGTTAGATTGTTATATTACTGCGATGTCATTCACGCAATCCATAGAATTTACTTGAATCGGGTTACGTCGTACAAAATGCTAAGAAATTGATTCTCGCCGAGAAGTAGCATAGTAATTGATATTTACGAGTTCGAATTTAGTTGATGAAAGATATAAATCTAGCTAATTTTACTTGAAGAAAATAATAAACGTTTCGGACATCTTACACACAACAAATATCATCTAGTCCCAAACTAAGCAGAGCTTGTATTATGGGTACTAAACAACTGATATAAATACATAAACATACTTTTTTTTGTAAATACATACATATTATACATAGAAAACACCCAAACTACGAAATAAATATTGGTGGATCACACAAATATTTAGTCCGACCCGGAAATCGAACCCGAGACCTCTTGATGGGCCAGTGGTTAGCGTATGCGGCTGCTGCATACACTAACCACTGGACCAACAAGGCAGTTTAATTGAATGTTTTGACTGTGTCATAATATTATTTCATAATATTATGGGCTAGTTTCATTGCTTGCAGCTCACAATAGTCCTGGATAGATATATGTATATCTTCTTCTTCCTAGGCATATTCCCAATATTATTTGGGGTCGGCTACTAGTTCACCCGGTTTTAGCTGAATATCAGTTTTTCCTAGGCGAGGCTAGTCCATAAAAAATTACCTTACTCCTCACGTCACCAGCTTTATGTAACTGAAATCCCGTCCCGTCTGAATCCGTCCCACCGTTTCAGAGATTAGCCGGAAGAAACAGGCAGTCATTTTTCATGTAAGTACCTTCTATTTTTTGGTATTCATTTGGTAAAAAACTGTTTATTAACTAAAAATAGTCAATTTTATATATTCGTCCGGTTCATGGCGCCTGTTAAAAATTTCATCAAATCTGAGCGTTAAGTTTGTGAAATATCCAATATAGTCTTTAACGCATTAAATGCAAGTGTAGGTATACATAGCTACCTACTTACGTTGCGAGAAGTCCGTGCGAGGTACGAGACAATGCACGCTACTACCAAGCCCTACCATTAACGAATATTTTTTCCAATTTCCCGTATTTAGAGGCAGATATTTATAGATTTATTGTGTTTACCTTTTCAATGTTCAGTAGAAAGCGCTTTGTGATTTGAGGATCGTTTAGAATATATAATAGGCATGGATGACATAGTTAATTATAGATTCAATGAAGATATTAGTAATAACAATATTCTTGTATAGGTACACACAGATATTTGGCATGAGATGTGTGTTCCTTGAGGAGTTTAAGCACAGAATACATAATAGTTCTAGTACCTTCTGTACTGAGTGCCTCAGTAGGGCTGCTGTCTTTAAATGGGCTAAAGCAATCAAGAATGACCGCGAAACCATCGAAAATGAATCGCATGATCGTCAACCGCGAACCAGCATCACATCAGACAACAATCAATAGAACAATTCAATTTGAAGGACCGTAGGGTGCATGTTCGAGACATTTGGACACGGCTGGACTCGGCATCAGTATTGGTAGGGTAGAGTCTATCATTCACGAACACCTTCAATATCGCAAAAGAACGGCGCGATGGATTCCTAACTGTTGAATTTCGAGCAAAAATTCACGCGGAAGGACAGGCGGCGGAGGGGACAGTTTGTTTTAACGCGCATCTTCACTACAGACGAGACATGGGTACACTATTACACTCCTGAAAGCAAGGTGTGAAAGCTCCTGAAAGAGTGGAGGAGGAAGGGGCGCCAGTCAATACGAAGACAGCCAGGTCCTCGCGTAATTTTCGGTCCTGTGTTCTGAGACCGACGGGGCATGCTGTACGTCCATTTCCTTCGCACCCAACGTTCCATCAATGCTGCATACTGCTTGAAAACACACGTGAAACACGCTTATCGCTTGAAACGGAGAAGCATTCAAGCACGAAATGCAATTCTTCTCCAGGATAACGCGCTCCCTTAAACCGGGTGACCGGTACTGGAACATCCCCCTAAAGCCCGGACTTATCACCCTGTAAGAAGCCCTAGGAGGTCAAAGATTCAACACCGACGACGAGGTAGACAAGTTCTTGCGCACATGGCCGTCCGAGTTACCGAAGGACTTCTAGGCATCAAAAAGCTTCCGAAAAGGTGGAAAAAATGCGTAACAAGTGAGGATAAATTATTGAAATTTTTTCTCGATAATTAATAAACGTTACAGAGCATTTTTCTCGATCAAATTTGAACCGCCCTCGTAGTATTAAAGAGCAATGGATCTATTAATTAATAAAAAAGACTGAATTTCAATGAAATACGCCATCAGTGGTGGTGGTGGTTCCATTGTTATGGCGATAACATACCATTCCATAGAAAGGCCATAAAACATTTAAGACTTATGATATAAGTTATAGACCTATATTTTTAGTTAGGTTAAAAGTGAATAGATTGCCATTAATAGTGACAACATAAGCATGACCGAAATTGTGTTTAATTAAGTTTTTAGATTATTTGCTTTTCTCAGATTGGCGTTATTGAGACATTCGGATTTCGGATGCTTAGGTGAAATTAATTCTATTTATTAGTAATTTAATGTGAATTATATTTATTTATTACCAGTTCTCTCTCAACATGTTTAAATGATAACGTAAAATGAAAAAAAGAAAATTCCGAGTACATCCTACGCCCAGTGTCAGATAGTTAAACTACAAAGCAACATCAACATTATAAGATTGCAATTAGTTTTACTAATGCTTAGTAGATGGAAAAGAGTAAAGTGGAGGGAGCTTAACACCCCCTCACATTGTCACGCATTGTTTTATATAAAACTCTCATTAAGGCATCTCTTCTTTGTATCTGTTCCGTGATTATACAATCATAATATATTTACACTACTTACAAGGGTAGTATCAATACGATACATAGATGACTGACAAAGAAAACAAGTACGCACCAAAATTGTCATAAAAAGGTCGCGAAAATCAGAGGCAGCCACTGCAGGCGACTCTCGGGTAAACCTTTGCGAGACTCGAGGTGAGTTTATCATTGAGACACCCCAGGCGGGTAAATGATTGCGCCTGCGTTCAATTAGTTTTAATTAAGATAAGTACTCGAACATTTACTACTGTTAGAACATAAAATCATAAATTAAAACACTGAAAGTGTGAAAATGATGGGTTAAATAAAACGCGGTCAATCGTACCCTTTTTTTTACGTGTGGAAATCCCCTCGGGCCGTCACCCCGTCGGGGTTTGCGGTGGGGCTGTTCGTCGAACTCAAACCGACAAAAACCACACGGTGTGCCCTCTTTGCGCCTCAGTTTTAGGAGGAGTCGAGGGAACAAATATCCGCCGTGTTTAAATAAACATTATATTTGAAAAGGAGCCATTTGCAAAATCTCAAGACTCCTTTGGGGTTTTGCGAAAGTAGTTCCTGTATGAGCGAATCCCGGACGGTTACCTTGTTCGCCACCCTCAAAGGCTACATCTGTATCAATCAATACAGATATTAATTGATTTAGACTTAAGCGATCAAATTACAGCCAAAATCAACTTTATAAGTACGACTAATGATCTTTAAAATTATCTATAAAAATAGGGGCCGTCCATTAACCACGTGATCTTCTTTTTTTGGCATTTTTTACCCCCCTTCCCCTTGGTGAGGTTTAAGACTAGTCGCCCTCCTATTTCACATGTATGTTTAGTAACTATAAAGAATTTTTATTTTTTTTATTTTAATAAAATACAGGTATAAGTATCAACTAATTATAGAAAATGAAAGACTACAATAATTACATAAAAATAATGAAAGAAATGCGAAAGAAAAAATAAATACACCTGAAATATGTATTACTACACCCCCCTACCACTCGTGATTTTTTGTGACATCCCCCCCCCCCCTTCGAGCCTCACGTGATTAACCTTTTGAACGCCAGAGCAAAAACTCATCAACTTGCCCTCAACGCCAGACCACAAATTTAGCGCAAATACCTACGAAAAAAATAAGCATTCCAAAACTTTATCGATAACATGAATTGTATTTTTATTTTCGTGTACAATTTCAAAATATATGTCCTTATAACACTGAATTTATTTCAACATTACACTTCTTCCTACCCTAGTAATAGTTATACACTATTTACAGAGTTGTTTAATACCGTAATAACAGAATTGAGACGACAATATAATTAAATATAATAACTATAGGTACAACACTATTCTTGATCTGTTGTCTTGATATTGTGACCCTGGCGTGGACGGTACGTCATTTTTTGAATATTGCGCTTCTCAAATAAGGATGTAGCAACGTACTATCTCGCTTATCGAGTATAATATTAACTAATAATAATTAAAACACGTATTTTAAATTAGATTTCTATAATTCCGTTAAAGGAGTTAATTAAAAAATAATACACGATATAATCAACTATATTATCACACAAGTATATAATCAACTATATAAAAATAGAAAAAATTTACAAAATGTAAAACAGTATGTACGTTTATAGCCTTTAAATACTAGCTTGTATAAACCTGGCATAAAAAGTAACAAGTAGAATTTTGAAAAAAAAGCTAAGCAACTTGTGATGGACGTTTTAAAACTTTTATTTATTTCATTTAAACCTCAGTTGTGTACGAAGCATTTTTTAGGGCACTGCTTATATTTTGTATCAATAACTAAGAGTCCTCTTTCTTCTTTACAAAATAATTGTCTACTTTAATTATCATTTCACGAGCGCGGCTGTTAATTACTTTCTTACTCATTTTAACAGAATAAGTATAATAACAAAACTTAACAACAAAAATAAAACAGGCTAACGAAATTTTAATATAAACTTACGATATCATCTAACGTGCCCTACATCACTAGTGGTCACATATTTGTGACTCTGGCGTGTGAGGACATTCTTTTTTAAGAGTTTATTTCTTTCTTTTTAGAGTAAAATTTCTTAATATCATAAAGCAATTTAAATAATTTTATGGAAATAGATAAGAGTTAGAGCTTCTTCTTAAGGTACTTATATAAATTTAAAGGCATAAAAGTAATGTTTAAAGGCTTTATTTCGTATTTCGGTGCACCGCTTTTTTTGTCACATATTTGTGACGTTGGCGTACAGGGACAGTTTTCGCTTGTCACATATATGTGACCCTGGCGGTCAAAAGGTTAATGGACAACCCCACAGTACCTACAGCTTAAACCTTCTCGTAATGAAATACCGTAGGACATAAAAATCTTTGTAGAAAAATAGATTTGCACATGCTGGACATAGCTAATTAACAAAAACTTCATAACATAGTTTCACACAATAATATTTACCTCTGTGGGGCTTTTACTGCACAATGCTTCAAAAATTTTCCAGTTTTCACCTTCTTCGCTACCCTTTCCTTCTGCCATTATTGTCTATGTACACTAATAAATCCCGAATAATAAAACGAGAAAATATTTAAAAACTACATTTAATTGTTCCTCTGTCACTCGTCGCTTCCAATACTTGCGTTGCTATGAACATCAAAAATGTAAACACGATATTCGATTTAATGTCAGGTTGACGACCAAGTTACTACTCTTAGGGCGACAGCACACTAGCCACTTTAACATCGACGATCGGCAACAATTCGCTTTTTAGAAGTTAAGTACGGCGACCGAACGCTCCACACCGCACAATTAAAAACGTCAAACGCGGAGATTAGTTGCTTTTTAGAATCGCGACACAGCAGCTGAACGCTACTATCTGCACACATTCGGACGCCGGTAGCATCGATTTGGCTTCGGAAAATTATAGACAACACTACAGCCGACGCGATCCAGGCATCTGAGCAGTCGCTAAAACGCGCGTTTCCGATACCGCGTTCGAACGCAGGAAGTCGCGAGTGGTGCAACATGACGCGCGATTAAAATACCGCGATCGAACGCAGGAAGTGCTAAAACGAGATGCAGTCGCAAAAACGCTGATCGTCGATGCTAAAAGTAGCTAGTGTGCTGTGGCCCTTAGAGGAATAGAAGGCTTCTATTCTCATAGTTATTCCTTTAGAAGATACCTTTCTAATAATAACAAATGGAGACCTTATTCAAGACATATATTGTCTTTACTAACTCATTATTATCTTTAAAAGATCTATCCAATGTTGCCTTGAGTAACTAGTGAAAAATATTTTTCGTAATTTTATTGTATCACTGTCGACGTAATTACAACACATTTTCATGCAAAGTTTCATCTTTCTAGCACCAACCGTTTGGGCGGTAGGTCGAGGTCGACATGACGCATTTATAAGGGTTCCGAGTCATGAACTACGGAACCCTAAAAAACCTATGGAAAACAGAAAATAAATCTTCTCTCCATGTATGGCACTGAGAACAAGGGGTGAAATGTTAAATGTTGATTTAAAAAACAGAAGTCTAGCTTGCGTTAACAATTTACCCTACACGATGGGGTTAGACTAGAGAAATAAAAAATCATCAGATTGGCATCGGGTACTAATTTCGACGGTACCTCTCGCTCAAACTACTACTTGTATCATAACCACTGTCCAATAAGCAATGGAAAGAAAAAAAAAACAATATTTCCAAAAAAATAAAGATTTATTAAAAAAATTATTACATAAATTGTAACGTAACTAATCAACGATATGCCCATATTTCTATTTTCTTAGTGGTTCACATCAAAAATCAACTGCCACTACAAGTAACATTATAATTATGTAAACAGTAGGATGTAGGGATGCCATATACGCGTATATTATCGTTATAGTCAGTTTGTCATCATCAGCCTATCGCAGTCCACTGCTGGACGGACATAGGCCTCTCCAATCACATAAGCCTCTCCAATCACATAGGCCTCTCCAATCACATAGGCCTCTCCAATCACATAGGCCTCTCCAATCGCACACCACTCTGATCTAGCTCCTGCTAGCCATCCTGCGCATGCATTTATAATTGGAATGAAGTATTTTGTCTGCTTGGGCACAAAAATAAAACTATAGTTGTCTTAAATCTAAAGACTTATGATTAATAACTTAGCCTATTACAATTTCTCCTTTTCAAAACTCAAAATTAAATCCCATTCATTCATTCAAACAAAAATACGTTGCTTCGGTGGTATAAGACTAGTCCAAAACACTAGACAAGTACAAAAAAAAGAAACTGATTCGAATTAAAAAAAAAAAGCTGCTTAAACAAATGAGGTAATAAAAAAAACAGATCAAGATCAACACAAGCGTTGAATTATAAAAAGATTAAGGTGAAATAATACATAAGTGGGCTTAAGTAATTGAAATCAAATGTTTGTCGAGTTTGGATATCAGAATTGGCTTACTTAAATTTTATTTCACCTTACAGTCCTGTCGGATAAACTCAAGTTTAATCCGAGTAAACCAGGTATTTTACTTATAGATATTACAAAAAGTACAAAGTGTCAGATAATGTGTAATGTGGGTGGTTATGAAGACTGGTTATCTGGTTATCAAGATCAACACAAGCGTTGAATTATAAAAAGATTAAGGTGAAATAATACTTAAGTGTGCTTAAGTAATTGAAATCAAATGTTTGTCGAGTTTGGATATCAGAATTGGCTTACTTAAATTTTATTTCACCTTACAGTCCTGTCGGATAAACTCAAGTTTAATCCGAGTAAACCAGGTATTTTACTTATAGATATTACAAAAAGTACAAAGTGTCAGATAATGTGTAATGTGGGTGGTTGTGAAGACTGTTTCCGGCCAAGAATGCGAGCTTGTGTGCGTACTGGCAAACAGATGGTACACGAACTTGAGCCGAACAGTTGAAATATAAATGTGTTAATTTAAAGGTTAGCCACTGAATCTGTAACAAAGAAACATAAATTTTAGTTTCTGACGTTTCCATTACTCAATTACCGTGCCAAGGATCATCAAAACAGTCCACTGCTGGACATAGGCCTCTCCTTTGAAAGGAGGTTTTGGCCTACTATACCACGCTGGCCAGACGGGTTGGTACAGGGTTGGTTTCAAGTTTTCCTTCTCTTTGCATTGATGTTGTCTTGCGTAGTTTATCCCTTAGTCGCCTTTTACGACACCCGCCCGAGGGGTGGTGACACTCTGATGATAATAATCGACTCGACTCTTTGTTCGCGTACTTATGGTACATTTCTTCTCGTTCTGAGCGGCAAGTATTATTATTAAGATCTTGTAGGCTATTTTAGCGTAGGTATTTTCGCTTTTGTATGGGAGTGATGTATCTGTTACGTAGTAACTATTTATTAATCTGTGGTTCAGGCTAGTGCAGTCTTTACTGTACAAAATGACGGAACAACGCGCAGTGGCCACACGTGCAGGTAATCTCGCCCAAACTAGACCGTGCAAACCTCAGTGATTTGAGAGCTGGTCACGTCACGATGTCGTCAGAAAAGGTTTTATGGCAACAACAACGCCGGTTTGTACAAGTCTATGAAGTCAGTTAAAAAATCTCTAGAATAATTGCTTACATCACTCATTTAAGATTTATAATATGTGTCGTCTAAAACAATTTAGACGGACTGAAGCGCGGCTTGATAAACTGGACAACCGCACAGCTGTGCAAACGGTTTGTGCAGGCATGCTCACAAGCAAGACGGAGCGTGTAGCCGGGCCATAAGGGTGGAATCACTTTAGCAGGTTCATATTAAAAAAAAACTGCAATGTCTCTACTAGCCAATAATAACAAATGTTATTTACCTTGTCTGGTGAAAGATTTGTGGTATCTTCTATAATGTTGTACGCCGTGGGCGAAATAGTACCTTCGCGTACATTTTGAGAAATCAAGTAAAAATCATACCTGTAAAAATAAATAAATATTTATATTATGCCTTACACTAACTATAAAAAACATTGTCTAATAATATTTTTAAATAATTAATATAGAAATGAAGGTTACTATTATGTAATACTATAAAATATTTGACTTTTTCAAGATATATGTAATTAAATACTCCCCAAGTTCATTTTTTGTGTAGAAAAGTTCCGGAAAAGCATATTGATGTCCTTTTTCCGAATTTTAACTTTTTCACATCAAATCTTTATCGCTGGAGCCGCGACATTGCAAAAAAGCATATATCGTCAATATTTGGATTGGATTCATTTTACGATACAATCACTGTCTTCAATGATGTATACAATATTTTTCTGTAAGATCCTAAACTTAATAATTATAACTTTAGAAACATACCGCTCAGGTAGTGTTATGACATCGTCTACGATGGTGCCGGGGCGCGGGTTTTCTCCTGAAGGACCTCGTTGGAGGAATATGCGAGTGTTAATTCGCTTGGACACTATTATGAATGCCAATTTATACTCCGCGCCTTCGTATATTTCTTCAAGTTTCTTCTTAATTTCAGTGACCTGAGCAAAAAAATAAACCCATAAGTCATACAATGCCTATTTTTTTTTATATATTATAGTATAGGGTGCAAACGAGCAGACGGATCACTTGATGGTAGGTGATTACCGCCGCCCATAGACACCCGAAATACCAGAAGAGTCACAGGTGTGTTGCCTTGTCCTATAAAAAAAAATATTACTTTATTTTAGGTTTCTTATGACTGCCTAAGTTATATTAGTAGATAATCAAGAGGTCTCGGTTTCAAAAAAATTATTGGGTTTTTAGTACAGGAAATTCTTACTAGCAACCCGAGTTATTTAAGTTTGGCTGTGATATATCCCCGTGCCTCTGAGAGCACATTAAGCCGTCGATCCCGGCTGTCGTAAACATCTATGGCAATCGTTATTTGGGATGTCAGTGCCCTCAAATTTACTGACAACTATTTCAACCTTCGAATTTCAGTTCACCCTTAGGGTTGCGGAGGTCCGATGCCAGTCGCTCCGTGGAAATAATGATGTTCAGGTAAAATAATAGTGGGCATAACCCTATAAAGATTTTTTTATTCTTACCTCGTGGCTGTGAACATACGGGATTTGGCCATCACCGACGCCATCACGGTAGATAAATATACGAGAAGGCAGAGCACCTGAACAAAACAGATATAACGTTTATTAGAAAAGAATCGTTAAATTGTCCTCACATTTAATAAAATGCCTAAAACAATGTAACCAAAAATTGTAAAAAAAATGTTGGAAAAGAGTGTCCATGGAGTTCCTTATATGTTCTTCTCCATAGGATCTAAGAATTGGAACAGACAATTCATACAGGTAGTAAAAGACTAAACATTAGAAGCAAAAAAAAAAACACCCAAACTATGTGTTACAACAATTTTGCAACTATTCACATTCAAATTTCATTCATTCAATACTTATACATTCAAATCTGATTAAAGCCAAAGGGCTAATTCATCATTATCATCAGCCTATCTCAGTCCACTGCTGGACATAGGCCTCTCCAATTGCACGCCATTTGGTTCGTAACAAGGTAATATTATAAACGAGAAAGTATGTATTGTTACTGTCACACCAATATTACTGAAGCTTTGCTTAGTTAAAGGAGCTTGAAAATGTTAAAAGTTCACATTTAAAAATGTCATGGTCGAAAATAAATTTTATATTATTTACAAAGCATCTTAAAGATTTGTAATGTTTTCCAAGAACAGTTCCATTCATAATTACTATTCGTGACATAATTACACTACAATGAGCGTTGGAAAATTCGCGAAAATACATAAAAAAAAAAATTACCATTCTTCTCTCGGTATTTTCTCAGCGCCGCAGCTATATTGAAGCTCATATGAGAGCTGAGTTCTTCTCCAGACGTGTGAGAGTTCACAATAGAGTAGTACTGCGTCATGTATCGGTCCATTGTGGCTACAAAAGCACCATAGCTTTTTTCTTTGGAACGTGTATCGTGACACACGTCGT
This sequence comes from Phragmatobia fuliginosa, assembly GCA_932526445.1. Taxonomy (NCBI): domain Eukaryota; kingdom Metazoa; phylum Arthropoda; class Insecta; order Lepidoptera; family Erebidae; genus Phragmatobia; species Phragmatobia fuliginosa. The sequence continues at coordinate 2,035,163 of OW052064.1, read as the reverse complement.
AACCAACGACCATCAAACTTGCTAATGGGATGTCTACTCTCCAAGGACTACCGCCGAGCTGTGAAAATATTGTTTAGTTAGTAACTGAAGTTTTATTTTAATCGCACCGTAACTAGTTTTAGTTGTATATGTTCAGGACTTGTGTACAACTAGACACTATAAAATTTACTGTATAGAATAGGAAAAGGTAACCAGGCTTACAATACGCATGTACATTTTTTTTATTATTATTTAATTTGTCGTTGAAGTTGATAGCTGACCTTAGGGATTTAGACTATAAACGAATTAACGATAATCCTTTAATTGTTTTAGGACTTTTACTTTACGTTGTATATGCAATATCCAATAATAAAAACGAGACATAAAGAGCTCGTGGGTGTAGCTCCCAAATTAGGATAAAAATGAATGAAGTTTTTTTTTTGTGTATATATAGATATTTTTTAATGTAATTTTTTTCTCAAATTAGATGTTTTATCATGCGTTGGAACCTGACGTTTCGTTTAGTTTTATCTGTCAAAATCACCTTCTTAGCTTATTCATACTATAGTACTATGTATTAGCTGATGCCCGCGGCTCCGCTCGCGTCCTAGGTGTATGAAAATAGATGTTGGCTGATTCGCAGACCTACCCACTACTACTACTCCAGTCATTTCGGAGGATTTTAATTACAAACACCGTGACACGAGAATTTTATATATGAAATTATTGTATTAAAATATTTAAGTAGCTACTCACTTTACAGTTCATCTGGATTGCAATTTTCGTTGCTATAGACATAGCAGATTTATTAGTCATACTTCTGGAACATACGACCTGGGTCGGGACAGCGCGATCTACTGTGCACTTTTTCTTTATAGCTTCGTATCTACAAAAACAAATAATATAAAAATTATATTACAGCATCATCCTATCGCAGTCCAGAGCTGGACAAAGACCTCTCCAATTGCACGCCACTTAGTTCGATGCTCGGCTACTCGCATCTACTCCAGCCGTCTTGAGCAAATCATCACTACATTTAACCTGTAGACGTCCTACACTACGTTTGCCGAGACGCGGTCTCTACTCAAGAACACATTTACCCCAACGGTTGTCGGTTCTGCGGCTAATATAGCCATCACATTGCCACTTCAGCTTGCTAATCCAGTAGGTTATGTCGATAACTTTAGTTCTCTGCCGGATTACCTCATTACTAATACGATCCCTTAGAGAAATGTTTCTATATTGTATATAATACAAGCTGACCCCGCGAACTTCGTACCGCCTAACAGTCGATTCAACGTCACTCAATTGTTTTGCATTCTCGGAACCCCTCCAATGAAACTTGAACTTTACGGTATAGAATTAAAGTTCAAATTAATTTTTTAGTATTATTGCGAATCTTTTGTATGGGAATATAGAAGTGTTGTTTTTAGACTTTATCAGATAATTTTTCAATTTTTTCTCCGTAAGAACCATCCTCGTACTTCAATGAATATTATAAAAAAAGAATTAGCGAAATCGGCCAGGCCATTCACGCGTGATGCCGTGACCAAGGAAAACGGGTTTCATTTTTATATATATAGATGTTTAAAATGATTTAAAGAAATTGTTACTTATATTTTCCATAAATTATTATTTATTAGTCGAGTCTCGAGTTGTTATCCGCGGCTATGCGTCCTCAAGCAAAAAAGCTTAACTTTCTGCTAGTGAAAGTCCAGTCAAAATCGACCCAGCTGTTACACAGATTGCCCGGAACAGTCTTTTTTTTTTTATTAACGTTTTTATGTTAGTACTTTGATGTGTTTAGTAAAACAACTATTAATTTGATATTACATACAGGCACTTCCATTTTTATTTATTTGAATTGTTTTTTTTTTCATAGACAACCAAAGTGACTCTACTCCGACTAATGGAAAACATGAGTAGAATCCAGGAGTCACCATGCTAATTGCGAGCTACGCAACATGGTGACCCATACCATGGCGGCCTGGTGGCAGAATGATTCTACTATTTTTAGTTTCCCTGTAGACTAGATAGAGTTTGCATTCTTAGGATATAAAATAAATACCTGTCAGCAAAGTTTCTTGCCAAAACACATAAAATCATAGCTGGATTTTTCCTTGATATCACTTGTTCGCACATACTGGCATATTCCATTGGACTATCGTGACGAATTGTAACTGAAACAATAAAAATTCTTGGTTCACTGACCGTCCCTACATGCTTAATTAAATAAATAAATATTTCGGACATCTGACACATGACATCATCTAGTCCCAAAGCTAAGCCGAGCTTGTGCTATGGGTACTAGAAACTGATATAAAAACATAAATATACTTTTTTTTTGTAAATACATACATATTAAACATAGAATAATACCCAAACTCCGAAACAAATATTTATGAATCACACAAATAATATTTGGTCAGACCCAGGAATCGAACCATAGACCTCTTGATCAGCAGCTGCATACGCTAACCACTAGACCAACAAGGCAGTCAAAATTGCATTGAATTGAGTTTGTGTTTTGCAAATAAATAATTATTGACATACAACATTGTCATACCAAAGTGACAGCATTGCCTGATTAATATCATGATAGAATATCCAGGAGTTACCCATCCTCATTATGAATACAGCCAATGCAGCATATACCAACAACGTCAAAAAACGTATACAACAATATTCTCAGGACACAAATAACAGTGTGCAGAGATACACACACATATTCAAGTTTGAAAGTCGTAGTGACATTCACTTTAAAAATAATGGTGACATTCACTTTGACTGCATGGTTGGCCTAGTGGCTTAAGCGGTCGCCACACCGCTTCCTACTGCACCAAGTGTCGTGGGTTCAAATCCCACGTAGGATAACACTTTGTGTGATTCACAATTTGTTGTTCTGAGTCTGGGTGTTATTTGTGTCCGTTTCATGTATGTTTGTAAAGCACCCCGCGACACAGGAATTTATATTCCTAATGCGGGAGTTGTCTTTTTAAAAACAAACAAACAAACAAATGGTACTTGGATTTAAAATCGTATCCAATAGATATATAATTGTTGTTTAGAAACCCTTTATTGTTTTTAAAAGACCTATCTAATGATACTTCACACGATGGGGTAGCTGCGAGAAAAAAAAAACATCCCCACTTTGCGTGTAGGGGAGGTACCCCAAATAAAAATATTTCACATAATTTTATTGTAGCACTTTGTCGACGTAATTACAACACATTCATGCAAAGTTTCATCCGTCCTCGACTTACCGTTTGGACGGTAATTCGAGGACGGACGGACGCACATGACGTATCTATAAAGGTTCCGAGTTATAAACTTCGGAACCCTAAAAACGTGTACTTTTTTTAATTTGATGAAAACTACGAAATAAGTCACCCTAATTACCTAAAATATTTTTTGCAATTTTTTTTAAAAAAAGATCGTTGTCTCCAGGTTGTTGTCGAAAATGACAGCAAGGCCGAAAGTTTTGCTTACAGTTTCGGCTAAAAAATATATTTATGTCAGAAACTAGAAATAATAACTTACCGATTTCTGGTTTAGGCATACGGAATCCTACACCACTGCCAGTTTTCATGATCAACTCCATAAAACTTTCAGCGTCGCGTCGCTGTCGTTCTGGTGTAATTACGACCCACGAAGGCAAATTAGCCAAATGATACAGATTCTTTGACCTAAAATAATAAAAAAGTACTTTTACATTACCTAGTTTTAATTTGTTTGTTTTGAGAATTGTATTTATTTCATTTTATATTCCTATATATACATCCCCGATGCAATATAGTTGTAGTCCATTGAACATTTGGGGTTGCGTTTTTTAGAGGACGCAATTTCATTTTTTTAATGTGTGTATTTTGTCGTAGAACTATAAATAAGATGTTATAAGCGATAATGTTCAGAAATTTTTTAGCTTAACACTGATCCCCCCCCCCCCCCCCTACACACCAAAAAAATAAAATTGCGTTCTCTAAAAAACGCAAGGTAAGGCCTAAAAATGTAACATTTCAATAGACTATTGGTCTAGGGTGAAATTTTCTGTGACATTTTTTCTAACTTCTTTATTTTGTATATCTATATTTAAAAAAATCTGTTTTATTAAATGTTCTTAATTATTTTACCAATATTTACGTTCTATATTTTACACTTTGCACTACTTTCCATACTAGACGAACTATTTACATATAAACTTTCGTCTTGAATCATTATCAACTGTTGAAAACTGTATTAAAATCAGTAAAATAGTTTAATACATCTGAGGAAACAGCAAAATCTATTTCATCTTATAATATGTATAGATTTCGACAGAAAAAAAAGCGGCCAAGTGCGAGTCGGACTCGCCCATGGAGGGTTCCGTATCAACAAGTAACATTATATAAAAGTTCTTGTAGTTCGTTGATTGAATGAAAGGTAAATTGCTGTTTACGCTTTATGACGTATAAAAAAAAACTACTTACTAGATCTCATTCAAACCAATTTTCGTTGGTAGTTTACAACATATATTTTTTTTAGTTTTATCACTCTTATTTTGTAAGTTACAGGACACACTTTTTTCCACTTTGGAAGTGTCTCTCGCGCAAACTATTCAGGTTAGAAAAAAATGATATTAGAAACCTCAACATCATTTTTGAATACCTATCCATACGTATGAGTTTGATGAAAAAAAATTTTTCGAGTTTCAGTTCCAAGTATGGGGACCCCCAAAATGTATTGTTTTTTGTCCATGTTTATGTGAAAATCTTAATGCGGTTCACAGATTACATCTACTTACCAAGTTTCAACAGTATAGGTCTTGTAGTTTCGGAAAAAAGTGGCTGTGACATACGGACGGACAGACGGACAGACAGACAAACATGACGAATCTATAAGGGTTCCGTTTTTTGCCATTTGGCAACGGAACCCTAAAAAATAACACCAAATTGCAAGTTCATTAAATAAAATCGATCGAGTGCCTGCAACATAGACGTATTCCAGTTCTTTTTAACACTTTAAAAGCAAATGTTACTGTAATATGGCTACATTGTAGATATTGTATACCCACCGCATTTCTCTTGTCCATCCTTCAGTGGTATAACCAGCGGCATATCTTGCATCATTCGCTTGAACAATCGCTTCGGCCGGCAATTGACGCCCCTTGAACCTGACCAAATTTTTAGAGAGTTTTAAGGACCATGTCGCCAATTCCTGAAATAATATTTAATAATAATATAATTTGCCTTATTTTATCAGCAACAGCACATCTACGCAGAGACTAGTACACCTGTAAGTGATTGATTGAAACAAAAAATCATACTTAGTAGTAATCATGGAGCAAATACAAAGAGATGGTACAAGCAGGTGTGGCCCGTGTGACTAGAGACGAGTCCTGACGTCATCCACAGTTCACGCGGACTATAATTGTAAATTATATGAAGAATCTACTCAGAAGTTCTAATGCACATATGTGTCATTATATGTAATTTTATAGCTGATTTCTTAAATAGTTCTAAAAAAATCCCTACTAGAACAAGATACTTAAACAGAACAAAAAGACAGGGTCTTATTTAGAATTCTAACATTGTATCAAATAATAATAAATAATTTAAATATTGGTGACAATATAAGTATGACCGAAACCGAGCATTTAGATTATTTGATTAACCTAGATATTTACCTTGACAACTTCATTATTTTGGGTGAAGCGTTGGTTAAAGTGCATCAATTTCTGAATACGCCTGTCAGGGCCTATTTTGGTGTGTGTATCCAAAGCGCGCATCAGTTTGAAATTAGCCCGCATCTCGTCCGACAAGCCAGTTAGACGACACAGTTCCGGCACCAGATACACCAGCTCAGGCATTCCAGCGCGAATATCTCGAGGTTTCGATCGCGATATTAGTAACGGTTGACTTTGATCACTAATACGAATGTTATATTTCTGCAAAATACCCAACTTTTCATATTAATGCTGTAAATTAAAATTACTATTACATTACACAAGTGGTGTAGAATGGAAGAGACCTATTATGTATAGCAGTGGGCTGTGATGGGCTGATGATGAATGCATTACAACAGAAATAATTAATGAATATTAAAAATAATTATTAATGTTTAAAATACTGCCTTGTTGGTCTAGTGGTTAGCCTATGCGGCTGCTGATCAAGATTTCTCAGGTTCGATTCCCGGGTTGAACCAAATATTTTCTTCGGAGTCTGGTGTTAAAATAAGCAGCTAACATCACTACCAAGAGAAGGAAAACTTGAAACAAACCCTTTACCAACCCGTCTGGCCAGCGTGGTATAGTAGGCCAAAACCTCCTTTCAAAGGAGAGGTCAATGTCCAGCAGTGGACTGTTAAAGGCTGTTGATGATGATGATTGATGATTACAAAAAAAGTATGTTTATGTTTTTATATCAGTTGTTTAGTACCCATAATACAAGCTCTGCTTAATTTGGGACTAGATGATGTTGTGTGTAATTCATCAGCAATATTTATTATTATTAATGTGTTACTGTACCTTGCTGTAATAATCCATGTAAGTAATGGTTTCATCTCTCATCTTAAATGTTGATTGTGGTGATGCATTCCAATTTACATCATCAACCCGGTAAGTCTTTTTATTGTAGTCAGTCATCACTATTTTTCCTAGAAAATTAATAAAACATGGTTATTATTTCTGTTCAGTAGCATATGTGACTGCTGCGCTAGATGTCTCGGGTTCCATTCCCGGGTCGGAACAAATGTTTGAGTAATCCGCAAATATTTGTTTCAGAGTTTAGGTTTATCATTGTTTTCTTAAAAAGGACAACATCCGCATTAGCAATATAAATTCCTGTGTCGCGGGGGACTTTACAAACATACATGAAACAAACACAAAGACCACCCAGACCCAGAACAACAAATTAAGAATCACACAGTGTTATCCCACGTGGGATTTGAACCCATGACACTTGGCGCAGTAAGAAGCGGCGTGGTGACCGCTTATACCTTAGGCCAACCATACAGTCAATATGTTTAATGTTTGTATTTACAAAAAAAAAAATGTATTTATATCAGTTGTCTAGTACCCATAATACAAGTTCTGCTTAGTTTAGGACTAAATGGCGTTGTGTGAAGATGTCCGAAATATTATTTTATCCGAACTGCTATAACACTTACCAACTAAATCCTCCAAGAAAATCTTCTTGTAGTTGGTGCCTTTAGTTGCACAATATTCGTTTAACATCTGCAAAACAGTGTCTAGACGCAGTACCTGAAACAAATATCAGTTTAAATAGGTACTGTCCTTCATTAAAGAATAGGTACTTATTAAGTTCTTCATTCAAGAATAGGTACGTATTAAGTCCTTCATTTAAGAATTACACTATTTTAATTATTTATTTTTTACCTTGTGAGTGATCTCGGTGACCATCAGCAGTTGATCTTCATACTGATTGATTGTAGTCTTGTAGCCAGGCCATATTTGTAACTTATATTCTTGTACATCAATCTGAAATTATTTATTTTGTTAAATTACATTATATATTATCTTATTTTTTAAATAGGTAGAGCAACACTGATTTCAGCACGACAGGGTCAGTTTAACCGAGGCGGATCCTACCATTGCCACGGAAACAAAATAAAGAACATTAACAAACAAGTAAATAACACATTATCCAAAGTAATTTCCATATTTTCATTTCACATTTCACGCCAAAAAGTGAAAAAAGTAAAAACGTTTTTCTAAAATTATAAAAACAAAAGAACACAAAAACAAACATATCTATACTACTTGTAGTTTATGGGCCAGACAATCGTGAATTTTGTTTTTAAATTTAGTTAGAGAAAGGTGAAACATATTGATGCAGCCATCATAGTCGCAAGCATCCATGATGTTGAACGCATGGCAGGATTTTAAAATAACAATAACATTGAAGATTAACCTCAAGCTACAACATGGTAGCATCGTAATTCGTTGATGATGATTGCAGAAGCATCCCATTAAGCCGCCATAGCGAGGGTCACCAGGATGTCTCACTCATATACTGTCTCTAACTCTTGGATTTTACTCATGCTTACCATCAGGCAGAGTAGTCACATAAGTACACTTAAATATATATATAAAAAAAAACGTGTACTATTTTTACTTACTTTTGCACTAGGATCGAAATAATCGCGACCCATTAGTTGCAAACGCAGTATGTTAAAACATTTCCTTATTATAATATTGAAAATTTGAATGTAGTGATAGTCTCCAGGGCTCACGTCGCATGTAAGCTGCAAGAAAACAAAGTGAAATAAATTTATGAGCTTAACACAGCACACTTTCACAAAATGGTGGTTGCCCAGAATGTCACAAGCAACATACATAAAAAAGTGAGGTAAATTATTACACCAGCTATCTTAATTATTAAATATCATCTTTTAGCTGTTGAATAATTTGAGAATTAATTTTACCTTTATCATGATCTGCATACGAGCCCCATCAGATTTGCGATCCGAATACAACTCCATAGGATTTGGGTGTAACCTTTTAGTTGTGTATAACACCATTCCATCAAACAGATAACTGCAATAATTAAAAAGATTTAAGCATATGTTATATTACACTATTTTAATGTTATCCATAAAATGAATTAATGATAATGATAAACGGTTTTAAGCACACAGCTATAGATATGGTAAAAAAAAGGTTTACTACATTTTTTATATGTGCAGTGACTTATCACTCGGGTTGTGTACAGGTGATTCCGAAACAATGTGTTAAATTAATTAATCCATAGGCTGACATAGCCAGAATTTTAACCTAGCTCAGGCAAGCAGCTATTTAAGTATTTGAGCTTAATTTAATAACGTAAGAACTACTTTTATATAATGTCCTATAATGTAACATATGTTACTTATGTATGATTATAATTGGTCAATGAAATAAATATTATTATTATTATAGTTATCTTATCAAAATAAAAACAAGTCTTAGTAATTTGAAAGGTTTTATTTAAAAAAATGTACTGAAAGCTAAACAATTATTTGGTAGGTCCCAGTCATCATACCCTTCTCATTCATCAATCTAAGTCAGTCAAAATAACACACCTATTCTCTTTAATCCTTATATTTGTTGTTCTGCCATAGTATTTTTCATCCCAATATACAGTATATTTGGGCTAGGAGTATCACAATTAGAGTAACCTTATTGTTTTTAATATCTTATTACAAGCCTTAGGGTAAAAAATTATAAGGGTACAGGGTACCAAAACTTAACTACAGAAAAAACTCACCCGCCAAGTACATTAGCATGTACACGAACAAGGGCCTTGCGCACTGATGTGTTATCCTCGTCCGGAGAAAAGTCCACGTGATATTGGAAAAGCCTCCATTGTGGAGTTGTCTCAACAGTGAAGTAATTAGCTGTTAAATCGACAACTTCTCCGGTACTTCCTGAATAAATATTAATATTACTATTAACATTCCAACTGTAATTGGATGACATTTAATTTTGGGTTTCAGAGAATCTAAAACGGACTATTATTAAAAAAAAAAGGTAACACTAAGTGGTCACTGAATTTAATAAAAGGATACTAGATACGAGAGCTAGTCGCAACTATATAAATTACGGATTACTCCCTATTTTATTTATATTTATGCATTCTAGAAAAATCATTGTAATTTAAAAGAAAAATGAAAAACAACTAACAGGTTCTTTTCATCTTCCAATAATACTTAGTATTTTTATTAAACATACCTTTCTTTGACTGAGCTGTGTTCGGACGAGTGCGCAGTATGGTCATTTGCTCAGGCAAGACTCTGCCACCGCCACGACGTGAGCCCCGACCACTTACTGAACCTGGGTCGCCACTCCCACCAGCTTGTGATGCTTGCCCTATAACAACAATACGTTTGATTGAAATAGAGTTTGTAAAAAATATTAATAGGATTAGCTAGCAATGAAAAATTACTAAATTGTACGCGTGAGTCCATAAAGTGTCACATAGACAGGTATACCTGCGTATGGCCGTAGGGAGTGGTCATACGCAATACATATATATCAATACATACTTATTTCAATACATATATACATGCTATACCAATAAATATACATATTTATACATAAATGATTCAACATATAGAAAAGAAAACAGTTTCTTAAACTCCAAAGCTTGACGGACTCAATTAAGAAGAACTCTTGAATCTATTCAATGTTTGAGATTGCCTGATGTTATGAGGCAGTGCATTCCACAAGCCCACCACTGATGATGAATGACTATTGAAGCTGTGTGAAATTATTTTATTAGCATTTAGTGAAATTTCCTTTCAGTTTTCTAGATACACTTACTGCATAAAAATAACTTTATAATCCTATTTAAATATGCAGCATTACAAAGTTACATTTGCAGTTAATGAATCAGTGTGTACCTATGTACAATACAGGTGTAGATAGGTATGTTCAAATCTAAGTTGTAAAATGGTTAACGGAATGAAAAAGCAAGAATGGGACATAATATGTCTTATGAAGTACAAAATTACCCAAAATTGCCACGAAAGGAATTACTAATAACAAACACCAATAATCACAACTGCGGCCGGCGACCGTGGTTTATCCGCGCCGCGGCTTCCACGTAATAACGTCATAGAAAAGCAACCACTTCCTTCCATCAAAATTTGAGTGTTACCGCGATATAAGGTTATTTTCGGGCAAAGTTGCCCATACGGCATTTATCACTGTCCACTAGCTTCAATAATGCAATTCTGCTATTTTTTAACCATTTAACGAATTTGCTATCTTTATACGAATAACTTAATAGTTCTTATTAATGCAAATGAAGTAAAAACATGTAATTGTTTGTTATTCAAGCAAAATAGCAAGCATTCATTTTATAATTACAAACCATCCAAATTTGCAATGTCCTTATGCTAACCTAATCAACTGTGAAAGCTTTAAACTTGATATGTATAATAATATCCTACAAAAATTTATGTTTATGTAATTATATGCTACTGTTGTTTATTTATTGCATTTATTGTATATATTGTATATATTGCATTGTAAAGCAAAATTTTCAAGAAACATTAAAAAAACAGTGTAAAACCTGTCCATTGATTTTCTCTAATGTGGAAAATCCTACGTGGTCACGACAATAAAATAGTTTTTTAATCAATTTGTTTTGTTGAGAATTATCAAAACGCGTTCTTATATTAACACTGATAACATTATGTTCCCATAAAAGCTTCCATAGTGTCTGATAACAGTTCATATTGAGTTGCAACAAGGTTGTGATTCCGTGGGAGTTAAAACATTTATCTATGATAACGCTTTTTCACTCCAAATGTAAATATTTTTCATTGAATTTATATTAAATTTAAGTGTTTATATGAACAATATAATTGGACATGAATTAATAAATCATAATAATAACAAAACATGATTTTGTTGCCTGAGACATTCAGCGTCATGTCCATTTCGTCACATTACATTTAGGTGGAACAATAATTGTGACGTAATTGTCTATCTAGAAAAAGAGTCGCCACAAAGGATACACAATAAATGCTTGTTGTTATGGTTTTCTGCTTTTATTTTTTAACTTCAGTGCTTAATAGTTTTATTGAAAGTTAGATACAATGCTGTGAGAAAAGAAAAAGTTGATGTCCAATGCTCAAAGTAAAGAGAATCAAAATCTGGGTATCATATCGCCTATCATAACATAGTATTAAACTGGTTATGCATGTTTTGTTTTGCTAACTTTACAGTAGGGAGTAATTAAAAAGCGATCCCATAAAATATGAAGCGCACAGATAATAACAACTAATAGGGACTAGGGACAGCTTAATGCCTTAGAAAAAAAGTAAGTTGTGGAGAGAACAAAAGAAGTCACAAAGATTGAACCGCGAGCAAAATGAGAAAGTAGCATAGCTTAAAACAGTGTAGCGAAAACTCATTCATTTAAAATCAAATACAAAAGAATTAAAACTTAACTACCACTTAGCAGTGACAATAATTAATAAATATATAAATCTGAGATAAATACTATAAATGTACTAAGTTATAATCAATATTTTTAAGTTATGTAAACTCAGCATTAAATTTCCATTACGTCACGATGTGTTCCTACATAGTAACTGTCCTAGTTTTTTGAAGCAAATAATTGTTATTTTCTTATAGTATTTTCATTAAAAGTGTGAAATTTTTAGTCAATGCAAATTTTAACTTGAAATTTTGCTGATTTCATAAAGAAATCAGTTGTGACGATGTGGACATAAAATCTATGATTGTTAGTATTCTTTAAGAATACAATCATGATAAGTATTTTTGTTTTCATCATTCACTCATTCATCATCAGCCTATCGCAGTCCACTCCTGGACATAGGCCTCTCCAATTGCACGCCACTTACTTCAATCCTCGGCTACTCGCACCAGCTCCTGCCAGCCGTCTTGTCTTATGCCATTTTTGTATAATTCAGGCCAGTGTAATCCGTAAATTGTTGTACTAAGTGTTCTGAATGCCCATTTCATGCATGTTTGTAAACTACCCTACAACACAAGAATACTTCTATTGCTGGAAAGATATAAAACAACTTACCAATATCAAGTTGCTGCATACGTTGTTGAATGTCCACATCCCCTGGATGGTCCTTATGGACTGAAGGAGTAGAACGATGTGAAGCACGACCTGCTTGAACGGTTGGAGTGGGCACTCCAGCTCTCACGGGTGGAGTCACAGTGGGAGGTCCCCATGCAGACGGTGGTTGTGGGCGGGGGCCTGAAGGCCCTGGTGCATGTTGTGGAGGCCCTTGTTGTTCACCTGGCCGTCTAGGTACAGGGCCACTTGGTTCGTTGCCGCGACCTGCACGGCCTCTAGCTCGTCCTCTTCCTCTTTCAGACATCTTTTCAGTTTACTTGAAAAAACAAAGCTATTTGAACTGTGTGTTGATTACAAACAATAAACATTCAAAAATTCTTAAATAGGTATATTTGAACCTTGAACCTTCATAAAATCTATTGAAGAAATGAATATACCTAATAATTCTCATGTCACTATTTCTGTTATTCTTTTATCACTTAACTCAAATTTCAGTAAGTGATTTGGTGAGTACAATATTTCTATAGCAATTTACTGACTAAAATTATATAACTGTCATCTGAGACTACAAAAACAAATATTAGATTTCTGTGAAGCAATAAAATAAGGTTCAAGTTATAAAATTATGCATGGAACAGCAATAAAAGTATGTAATTTGATGCATGCAATGATGCCAAACAAGGCTTTCTACACTGCACACACACTTCAAACTTCAAACAAACATATATTTATCCCTAGTAAGCCCACCCACATTTGTAAGTGCTAACTGTTAACAGGGATGCTAATCGCACAACAAACCGTAATTTTCTATACAAATAAATACAATTGGAGTGTCTGTTTATAATATTAAAATAACTGCTTTTTACTAAATGCACATGTATGTATACACTATACATATACCAAAATATTCTTTTGCCAATTTTTGGCTGTGTTGTTTGTTTTGGGTAATCTCTGGAACGGCTGGACGGATCTCGACAGGACTTCCACTGGCAGATAGCTGATGATATAAGGAGTAACTTAGGTTACTTTTTTTTAGACTAACCACGGCATTGCCCGCGGTTACAACAACAAACACAGCGGGGCTCAGCTAGTTTTCTATGAGGTATTGACTGCCCAGTTGGTCCAGTGGTTAGCTTATGCGACTGGTGATCAAGAGGTATCGGGTTCACTTCCCGGGTCAGACCAATTATTTGTGTAATACACAAATATTTGTTTCGGAGTCTGGGTGTTGTCTATGTATAATATAAAAATAAAATAAATAAATATTTTGGACATCTTACACACAACATCATCTAGTCCCAAAGTAAGCAGAGCTTGTGTTATGGGTACTAAACAACTGATATAAATACATAAACATACTTTTTTTTTGTAAATACATACATATAAAAAAAGTATGTTTATGTATTTATATCACTTGTTTAGTACCCATAGTACAAGCTCTGCTTAGTTTGAGACCAGATGATGTTGTGTATAACATGTCTGAAAAAAGTTGGCAAAGATATATTCGCGGTAGGTACAGTTTTATTTCACAAATGGGCCTGCCATAGTGGCTACTCTGCATTATGCAAAGTATGAGTTTAATCTAGGATTAACGGTCACCATACTCAAAAAGTGTCAACAGTCAATTTTTGAGCTACTTTACTGAAAATATTAAAGTTATGAATATACTTCTCACACATAACTTAGGGATATGTATATCAACTACTTCGGGTTATGTTTAAAAAACTTAAATAAAAATGGCGACTACATTAGGTATCATAAATAAATTAGGCTACTCAGTGATCCTTCTTAGAATATAGAATGTTTTCGGCGGAATGCACATAATACACAAAGTATTTTCATACATAAAGTAAAGTACTTTCATACATAAATTAATATTCTAAATTGTACGGTAGGTATCGCCAAAAAGTCGGTTAATCCAAGTAGGTATTAATCAAATATATTTTATAACAAATATTGAATATTGATGTGATAAAGACATTAAGATATGATTGATTGATTGACTGCAATTTTATATTTGAACAGAATCATGTAAATTTTGTTTGAATCTCAGAACATATTGTTAAAAAATAAATCACAATGGGCGACATACCTACATATTACAAAACGAATAGGTATTATTAATGAAACTTTTTTTTTTATAAACAGGTAATGATCGATTTTACACTTTGAACTCAAAATAATATCAAACTTTATTTTCATACCTTATATCAGCAATGCTTGGAGAACAGCAATTATAAATGCACATGTACACGCAACTTGACGCTAAAATACAATACTTACAATGGCCGCGCTAGGGATGTAGATCTGAGATTGATTATCGAAGAATCAATTTTTCAAATCGATATTTTGTTCTGAATTGATTCAATGGTTCGATCCGTGATAATCGATTTTGGATTTTTTGTTTTAAAAAAAAAAAATATTATAATATTTAATTACAATTAGCTGAATGTACTTGTAATATTACGGCGTAGCCGGTTAAAGGTTTAATTACTCAGAAACTCGCGAGAAGGCTGTATGATTAGTTTTCGTCACTTCTCTTTAAAAAAAAAAAGATACGTTTGTGTACTGGGTGAGGAATACAACAACCTTACTAAATTAAAGAAAAATACAAGATTGGAGTCATTACGTCACTTGTCAAACTTACCTTCCTATAGAATACCTAAGCGTACTAATGTATATTAGACGCGGACGTGGGAACACATGCTGCCCCGTATATTGAACAACATACCTATCGAAACCCGTAGCAAGATGAATAAAAAAACTGTAAAACTGTTTTGATAAAGCATTTACTGTCTGGCTGATACTCAACCATATATATATTAATAATAAATAATAATAATTATGTTTTACAGATATGTAATTTATTTGTAACCGAGATGTGTCTGGTATACCACGGATAAGCTGTTGATGGTTTGTGTGGTATATAATGGATAACTGTATGCATGTATGAATTCTAAATTAGACAATAAGTGTGACATGCGCTGGGGCTAACGCATGCGCAATGGGCACATTTACATATTAATTATTAATTAAACGCCTTCTACATGATCGGAACCGACCACCGACTAACCAACCGCTAGCATGGCGTTCAAAGGCCTTCTACACGGTCGGAGCCAACCGCCGACCGATGGCTATTTGTCTTATAAAGAACCAGAAGATCGGTTTGACAATTACTTTTTATGCTTGAGTGAAGAAGAAAAACAAAGAAAAAAAGAGAATGGATGAAACAATGGCTCAAAGAGCGAATTACTTTGAACCACCATAATATTTTACATATTTTTTTTTCTGATTCTTGATTCTGATGACTTTCTTAATTTTTTTAAAATGGATCCTGACATGACCTGACATGACATTGAGTATTTTGGTTCTTATTCTATTAATATTATAAACGCAAAAGTTTGTTTATATGTATGTCTTGAACGGGAGAAGTGGCTAATAGGAACATTTTGGAACCAAAAAGTCACTTATTGAGAGATCAGGAAACTAATTATTTAACTTAAACATTTTTTGAATTTATTTTAACATATTCAAAACTATATAAAATACAAAATTTATATCAGAAAACTATAAACGATATGTTAAGAAATGAAATAATAGTATGTGTATATATATGTATGTATATTTGTTGCTATTACACGAAAAAACTACTGATCGGATTTAGATGAAACTCTAATATGTAGCTTATTTATTGTTTATTGATGCCCTTCTTGTAAAAATCAGCTGGACGGGAGGTAACAAACTCTTCAAAGGCATTTTGTACTGCCTCTCGGGAATTGAATTTTCTACCCACTAAAAAGTTGTCTAAATTTTGGAAAAAGTAATAGTCGGTAGGTGCAAGGTCTGTTGAGTATGGCGGATGAGGGAGAGCTTCCAACTCTTACAGCTTGGAGACTGTCTGTTGCGCAGTATGGGGTCGCACGTTATCGTGAAGGAGCAGTGGGGACGACCGATTGACCAAAGCTGGTTGTAGATGCGCAAGCTTCTTCATCATTCTCTCCAGTTCTTCACAGTACACATCTGCATTAATGCTCATGCCGTTTTGTAAAAAGCTGTGGTGAATCACACCCGCACTAGACCACCAAAGAGTGACCATCACCTTTTTAGGGGTCATTTTTGGTTTAGTGCATTGCTTTGGTGCTGAACCAGGGTCTAACCAACTTGCTGAGCGGTTCCA
Organism: Phragmatobia fuliginosa; assembly: GCA_932526445.1. Lineage (NCBI taxonomy): Eukaryota > Metazoa > Arthropoda > Insecta > Lepidoptera > Erebidae > Phragmatobia > Phragmatobia fuliginosa. Next base: position 2,018,468 of record OW052064.1, on the reverse strand, counting down.
ATTGTCGAACAGAATCCACGTCGCACGTAACAATTCGTTTCAAAATTCCTTCATTTCTTTGCCTGTTGAGCAGCGCACGGCAGGTCTCGATGCGTACGTTGCGCTGGCGATCGTTAAAGTCGTGGGGCACCCATCTATCAAGCTTTTTTACCTTGCCAATTTGTCGCAAATTAATCAATATTGTTTTGATGCTTACATTAAAGCTACTGCTAGCTCAACTGTAGATTGAGTTTCGTCAGCTTTCACAATCAAAAGCGATTGTGGAAGCTGAATTCATTATTGTTAACCAAAGTCTCCGGACGACCACGAGCTTCATTTTTCAGGTCAAAATTTCCAGAACGGAACCGGGAAAACCAATAACGGGTTGTGCGATCGTTTGTACAGTTCTCTCCGAAAACGTTTTTGATGTTATGTTACTCATATTCCATAATTACACGAATTTTTAAAGTATCCATCCATCCATATTATGACGAAAAATGTTCAAATGTAATGAAAATATAACGCTAATCAAAAAGCAAAAGACTGCGTTTGTAAATAGAATGTCATGGTTTTAAAACAAAATGATTTGAATTTAAGAAGGACACGAGCAAAAAGATTGACGCTTTTAGATGTATTTCTACCGACGAATGCTCCATATTAGCTGGATTCATCGAGTCACGAATGAGGAGGTTCTCCGACGTGTGCAAAGATCCCGTGAGCTACTTCCGACCATCAAAAAGCGTAAGATTGGCTACCTGGGACATATTTTCCGTCACCTACAGTACCGCCTTATCCGCCTAATTATGATGGGAAAAATATCCGGAAAACGCCACGTCGGAAGAAAATCGTGGCGCAGAAATATCAGAGAATGGACTGGGATCGCCAGCGTAGAAGAACTGTTTCGTCTGGCTAAGAACAGAAAGGAATATGCAGAGCTGACGGCCAACCTCCATTAATGGAGAGGCACCGTAAGGAAGGAAGGAATTTGAATTTAGAATACAGAGCCATTACAAACTTTTTTTTATTTGAAATGACCAGTACTGAAGAAAGGCAATTTCATAGGAAAAGACCTAATATTATGGATACTAAACAACTGATGTAAATACATAAACATTTATTTTGTAAATACATAGTTTGTAAATGGCTAATTTAAAAATGAGTTCTGGATAATCACATATGTAGGCTACTTTTTATCCCAAAAATAAGCGGGTAGCACCACCACCAGACTCAGCTAGTCTTTGTTTAGCTCGGATCAAATGTCCCAAAGACATGGTAAATCAATATATGAAGATATAAATTCAGTCAGAACCTTTAGTTTGCAGTGTTCGTTTTGGAAATCCATTGCAACACACGATGACGTGCGCCGGCAATGCCTGACAAGCGCACACTGAAGTGATCTCGTCGGCCGACAGCGTTCCATTAAGCTGGAAACACATTATCGGACGCGGCTGATGGACGCGGCTGATAGCCATGATTTAGAATATGAATTTACCCTGAGCTGTGCAAACTATCGGACGTAAGTCGTGGACGTGACCTTTGACTGACCTTGAGCGTTTGGACGTCTGACAGAAATCTGGCACAAGACTGACTGACGAGACTGTGCACACTTATCAGTCGCGGTTTCCTGCTTTCGACTTGTGCCTGCTCGTTCACTTTAGGGAGCGATCCGATCTAGTTCAGTTACCCAAATGAACTAGTTCAGAACTATAGTTCCTTTAGTACACTAGTTCCGTTGTTGATTAGGAGCAGGAATCGTTTAGAAGGCGATCGTTCTGTCAATGAACTACGTACTATGAAGTGACTAGTTCAGTACTATAGTTCCTTTAGTTCATAAAGTACCATAGTTCCTTTAGCACATTTAGTTATGTTGTTGATTCGGAGTAGGGAATAGTTCAGACATGCCTTCTACTACGTAGTACTCGTACATTTAGCACTGTATACCGTAGTTGAATTGGAAATTAGATTTTTATTTGAGTTATAAGGAGTTTGCTGTGAATTTGAATAGTGAATTATTTTTTGATTTTCCGTTATACTTCAGGCTTAGACTGTCATTTTAATATAAATTTATAAACAAATACATAATATCCGTATTGAAAATAAATTAAAGTGGATAGATTAGAATGGCGACTTTTAAAATCAAAATGAAATACAGAATAAAGTAGATACTAGACTTATGTGTTTTCAAAATGATCAATGGCAAAACAGTTTCCATATCTTTAAAATTTAACTTAATTTAATAGCTAACACAATAAATTTAAAGACTAGACTTCTGTGATATTCTCACTGCGTCAAAAGCTTGTCAATAAATTGTTATTTACGCTGCTTTTTCCTATACTAATTTCCCATATGTATACTAGCTCACTGTATTCATAAAGCGACAGTGACCTAAATGAACGATGTACTATATGCTTTGAGGAATAGTTCGTTCTAGTTCCTTGAAAGGAACTAGTTCCTTAAGGTACTTAGTACATGAACTACAGAAGTCTACGTTCCATACGGTCGGGGCCGACCACGGACGCAGCCTGTCTCGAGGGATACGCTCCCGACCAAGGCCAGTTGCATCAACCAACCCATTGGTCGGTTAACCGATTTCTACACTATGCATTTTTATATCCGACCCGACCAAGGTCAGGATGGTTGGCGGTCGGTTCCGATCGGGTCGAAGGTGTTTGTATTTTTCGTGGACCTGTGAAAGCTAATGTATTTGTGAAGGGGATGGTGACATTTCGAATCGATTCAAAAATCAAAAGTTTTTGGAAAGAATCGCCTTCCCTAAGCCGCGCCGCACAGCCGCACAATGTTGCCAACTCTATAAGAAAAACAGATAACAGCGAACCGACTTCAAAAATTGGCATAATCAGGGCACGCATAGAATAGGATTGGAAATCTTGGATTAGATTTAGATATTGGATACAACAGATAATTGTTAAGTTTACTTATTGATGCATTGATTTTGTATAAAGATTTCCAAGTACTTAAGCGTATTTAACAAGTTAGGCCTTTAAAACTCCTGAACCAGCAAAGTAATCTAAACCATTATAGTTTTTCTTTCAAGTTTATCATATGGACTACCACCGTGTATTTTTTAAGATTTTGCGAGCTAACCGTATAAGGTTTTTTTTTTACAAAACTTTAAGTCGTAGGTATACACTGGTCGTATAACTATAAAAGTCGTCGTTTGTCGTAGAACTATAAAAGTCATGAACTTCGGAACCCTAAAAACAGTAGCTGGGAATTTCAACACAGTAAATATACTATTTTAAAAATCTTTCTTAGATTAGGAGGTAGCAAAGTACTAATAAGTGTAGTGCCAAATAAAATAGAAATGTTAAATAAATCTCAAATTAATTATAGTTAATTGATCATGAACTGAACATAAATCTTTGTTAAGTATTACAATTTAACAATGAATATTCAAGTAGATTTTGGTAAATCATTAAAAAAGCAGTTCTACATTAAACAGTTTAGAAGCGTGGCCGGCTTGAGCTGAGAGTTTACATTTGATGTGAGCGTCCATCATTAATATCCTATTTAACAACGTGATGAATCTTGTCACGAAGGATATCCAGGTTGCATTTCCCTATAATTTATGAAAAATGCAGAAAAAAATTATGCAATCGGGTGAAAACGCCGGACTCAGAATTAGTAGAACGAAGACCGAACACCTTATCTGTCGTTTCAGTAAGAGTTAATACTGACTCGGGTGACAGACGTCGTGGATAGAATAACCGTTGCCTAAAAAATGGCTGATGTCTAAGAGGACTATTGTGCGATACCCGAATGCCCATACGCACAAAACGCAGTGTTTACAAAACGGTGGTTAGACCGACATGATGTATGGTGCCGAATGTTAGCCCGTGAAAGAACTATACCCCACAGAAATGAAAATGTTGAAGTGGCCCGGAGGAGTGACTAGGATGGACAGGGTCCGCAAAGAGCATATCCGTGGCTTTTTTAAGGTGGCTCCAATACAGAGCAAGTTAACAGAGACAAACAATTTCGGTTTCGCCCGGTGTGACAGAAACCGAAAGAAGTCGGGGACGACCTCCGTCCACATGGTGGCCCAGCATATCCAAGCTCCTGAGCAAGGAGAATTTCTAAACCCGACAACCATTGACAGAATGTCTTGGCACCGTGAAATAAGGAGAGCCGACCCCACCTAAAGTGGGAAGGGGCATGGAAAAAGAAGAAGACACCAAACAATATATAATTATGAAACAGTCTTAAGTTAATGGATAAGAAGGACATAACTATTCAAAGGTTAATAAATTTAACACCGATGAACCGGTAGTAACCACCTGTTGTCCGAGGTTCTTTGAATATCAACTTTAAGGCTGAACCAGATTCCAAAAACCAGATTCCGACCAACCCTAAATACACCCTAATACACCCTAAAAGTAATACATCTAGATGTATTTTAAAGTTCTTAGAAAAGTACTAAATAAATTTCGTGTTTTAAAAACGCTGTCGTGAAAACATATACTTGGTAATGCATTTGTCGTATATGAACGCTTTTTTAACGTCCGTTATAAAAACTCTCGTGCGAATGAGGCCTAATCGGTTATTCGGAACGTTAAGTGAAAATATTTAATTTAAATGTTTCTTTCTGATTCTCTCTCAACTTTTAAAAATAATCTACCTGTACCTAGACAAAACGGTTAAATTTTGAATTTTTTTAATAGGTACATGTCAAGATGGTTTACAAAATTGACCTTGAAAAAACTACTCCCTTGAAAGAAGATTCTAAGTACTGCCTCAAGCCCAGCGCATGCCCAATGTTATATATCTAAGAAACTAAATAGCAACATCAACATATAAGAAAGCGAGTAGTTATGCTATTGTTTAGGAGATGGAAAAGTGTAAAGTGGAGGAAATCTTATTCTCTATCTCCTCTTTGTATTTGCTCCTAACACATCAAGAGATATTTTTAAATCTCTTAGAAAAGTTCACAATACTCTAAAGTATCGATACTTTTGTTTCAAGTGAGTAGAGCAGCAAACAGCTAGTACTTATTATTGATTTTCGACCAAGGGTAAGGAGAGAACTTCACGTTGCGGAAAACAATTATTGGCAGGTGTAAGATAAAAATTTTGCAAATAGCAAAAATTATCCTACTACCTCAAAATCTGATAGTATGTTCAAAATTTTATAAATAAATTGACAATTTTGACAGCTCAATGTTATTGATAAAAAAAATAATTAATTCATACCAAGTGGTCTAATGAAAAAAGTTTACCCAGAGTTCCAGACGTGGCGCTGCAGTCAACAGATGAAATGATGCCGGACTTTGCTGTTAAATTCCCCAAAACTTTCTGGTTTAAAGTATGATTACTAATTTATGAAGTTTATTTTAATAGACCGGTGAAAATGACGTTCTGTGACTGCACAATTTAGCACTATTCCAACGCATCAATAAGTTAAACAATTTTTGTACTAAAAAATATTTAAACTATTGACTTCAATGAATTATCTAATACATATTTAAGTTTAAATTTCTATGAATATTCTTAACAATTCTTAAAGCCGTAATAGATGGTCGAATATTTTACGAAGCGCAAGTTCTTGGCGCGCTCCGTATCAAATTCGATCGTATGGAAAACAGTCCAAAGCATATTATTACTATTACACGTGAGGTTGGTTCGGTCACTTGTACAGTCAGCATCAAAATGATACCTATTGGCTTTCAAAGCAGCCACAATGATGTGAAAAACATTAATTTAATGATGGCAGTCGAGGTACTCAAATTGTTGTACGCATCAATATGGTCATAAGATCTTAGCTATTAGCTGTCAATAATATGTTAGCTTGTTCATTATTTATGCTATCAAAGGAAACAATATTATTTACGCATTTAAACTACCCAAAAATATATTTACAATAAAAAAAAGAAAGGACTTCGTAGCATTATAATTAGCGTTAGCTATAGCTATAACGTCTCACAGAAAGCTCCCGCCACCACTCTAACTGCACGGAAGACTTCCCGGGGACGGTGAATGTACACCGTTAAGTACCTGGGGCTTAGCATAGATCGCTGCTTGTCCATGCAACCGCCTGTTTGCACGTGTTAGGACTACACGGGCCCTACTGAGTCCAGTGCTGATCTCCCGCCTACCACTTCTCGCCTGCGTGCACAACCGCTACTACTCCGCAGGTACCGCGGTACGTGAGAAACGACGTCATCGAGATTGATCATTATACATTTTCATGCAAAGTTTCATCTTTCTAGCATCAACCGTTTGAGCGGTGAGTCGAGGATGGACGGACAGACGTACGTACATAACTAATCTATAAGCGTTCCGTCCGAGTCATAAACTAGGGAAGACTGAAAAGCAAAATTAAATAAAAATGTCTGTCTGTCTATCCCTCTGACTATATGTTCTGGAACGACTGGACCGATTTTGATGGGACTTTCATTAGCAGATAGCTCATGACTTAAGGAGTTACTTTTACTATATTTTTAAGACTAGCTTCGCTCCGCGTCGTTACTTGCGATTTACAACAGTAGCCGAGTGTAACACCGTGGGACTCAGCTAGTATAAACTATGAAGTAAATTCGGCAATCTCACTCGTAACGTCCTCACAACTTTTTGTGCAGAAATGAAATTATTTTAGTACTGTTCTATAAATTTGAATAATACATGAAAATAATTCGGATGTTTGAAAATCTCTTGATCATTCATAACATATTGTCAGCGGTACAGAAATCTGCCATTTCCTATTAAAATAAAACCTTAGCTTCTAAATACAATAACCACTTAAATTTTTTTAAAGAGTCGATTAGCTGTAGTTAAATGTCTTAATCTTAAACATTAATAAATAACTTTCATTTTGATAGCTACAGAAATATTAAAAAGTCCCAATTAAAAGGGTAAGAACCACGTTACTGACAACCCCACATCAATAACTGTCATGGCGACCAATAGAAGCGGAGTATATAATGAAAATTGCTTTGAAAAAGGGGAAAAATTATTTGTTTTAAGAGCTTCTGTACGCTGCATATTTTTATATAGGTATATTTATGCCTACGTAAAGTGACTCTGCTATGCCTGATGGAAAGCATGAGTAGAATCCAGGAGTAAGGGTAACCATCCTCATTGTGAGCATGGTGACACATACCATGGCGGCTTGGTCAGTTGTTTTTGCATCATTCTCCCGGCCTCCGAAGGCCAAGAGAATGATGCAGAATGATTTTGCCTGCAGTCTCACACTCACCAACGAATACGACAACAAGAATGCTGTCATTAGTAGGATGGTCTTCTGTGTGAAAGTAGTACTACCTACCAATGAATGAATGAATGAAATGATGAAAGATTCGTGAAAATAATGTATGAAAGCCTTCATCCTCTTGAAAAGTTCTAAAAAATATTTAAAAAAACCAGTCGAATCGTAACCATCCTCCTTTTTCGAAGACGGTTAAAAAGTCCACGACAGCATGTATATCGTCTAAGATTAGCTGATAGCTCACTTTAACCTTTTTTACGGGAAACAAATTCGTTTCCGCGGCATAACAACACGCTGCGGGCCATGGGCAATATAATGCAGGCACCACACTTCGTTATGCGCTATCCGTTTGTGTCTGCGCCGTATTCGCCCAAATATTAGTTATGCGCGCAAACAACAAACATGCCATCCACACTTCGAACTGTTATGTCAAATAAGCATCAAATAAGGCAAATATGTGTTTTGTATAGATGTGTCATTGTCATTTTTATGGTGAACGAAACGAATATACTCTCCACACTTCGCCGTATGCGCGCAAATAACCCGCTTAACTAATAGCGCATAGCGAAGTGTGGTGCCTGCTTAAGACGTAGTCCGCTCTGCATGTGTCAGCTAGTAGCAAATATAACTCATGTGTACTCAGTAAGTGAAGATAACATGTAACAAACAACTGTATTACTATCACTCTGTTGTAGATTTTATTTTTGTGGAATTACTGCAATCGATAACTTTGTAGTTACCGAAAAGAGCTGGAGACATTAACAAAAATCTATGACTCTATTGCAAATCTATGTTTTCTGACTGGATGGTTATATGTATACAGGTGTGGCGAAGCACATACAACAGCGCCATTTACCGAAGAAACATTGAATAACGGAGCTACGACGTAACTACTAATCCTGAATCACAATATAGAAATTCTCGCGACGGCTAGCATATGTACAACCACCCCAGCATCAACAGTTAAATCGTGGCATGCCAGGCACGATCACCTCGCCTGGTCGGAAGATTCAGTCTTCATGTTGGAGGCACACGAAATCTGTTCCTTCACAGTGGTGACCCCGATGTCATTGGAAGCAGCCTTTAAGATAGCAGGTCAAACAGTTGTAGAGTTGGACTGTGGGGTATCTACAGAGTTTTTAGCACCACTTTTTGCAGTGCGCTCTGTGGTCTCTCTAGTTTTACAAGATACGTCTAAGGCTAAGTACACACGAAGCGTTTTTCACCCGTGCCCGCTGCGGTGGTGGAACTGCGGTTTTTTTTCTATACTCACGAAACCGGTTATTTGCGCGGTTACGCGGCCGTCGCGGTTGCGATCTTCGCCCGCCACGTTTGCGGGCAATGATCGCAAGACAGGCGGTTGCAAGATGCGGTAATGTTCAGTTGAGGTTCAGACCGCCATGGACACAAACCAGAAACGAGCTGTTGCATTATATTTACTTCACAGAAGAATTAAAAGCCTCGCCAAGATACGTCGGCCGAGGTATACAAACATGTCACGATGCGGTCGCCCGCCAAGCGAACGAAAATCGCGCGGGCGCAACCCGCCGACGGCGCGGGCGACCGCGACCCACGCGGTTCTACAGGTTGCCCGCCGGTGCAGCGGGAGCCGCAAACAACCGCGCACGCCGCGGGCGTAAAACGCGTCGTGTGTTGTGCTTTGTTTTTTTAATATAAATCTGCATTCTACGGAAGCTGCGGGCCCGCAACCGCAGCGGGCACAGGAGAAAAACGCTTCGTGTGTACTTAGCCTAAGCCGCTCCCACCGGACCATATGGTGATACAGTATTCTACAACAGACTGGCATAGGACTAGATCGTATTGGTCTGGCTGTAACTGGATCAATGTACATTTCCCAACTGAGTCTATTATCAATCAACATACCTAAATATTTTGCATGTGTAGCCGGTGTTACTTCAAGACAGGAACAGCATTTATGGTTTGTATACGTGTGAGCTTTGATAGATAAACTATGAGAAGGATCAGGGGCGTTTTTACATTATAGTGCAGGGTGTGCAATGCGTAGAGTTGTTAGGGGCGCCGTGGCGCACTTCAGGCTAAGTACACACGAAGCGTTTTTCTCCCGTGCCCGCTGCGGTGGTGGAACTGCGGTTTTTTTTCTATACTCACGAAACCGGTTATTTGCGCGGTTACGCGGCCGTCGCGGTTGCGATCTTCGCCCGCCACGTTTGCGGGCAATGATCGCAAGACAGGCGGTTGCAAGATGCGGTAAAGTTCAGTTGAGGTTCAGACCGCCATGGACACACACCAGAAACGAGCTGTTGCATTATATTTACTTCACAGAAGAATTAAAAAAAGAAAGACAAGAAGGTTTTGGGTGCATCCACTAATTCAAGATAGAGATCGTACCCGCCAAGCGAACGAAGAGCGCGCGGGCGCAACCCGCCGAGGGCGCGGGCGACCGCAACCCGCGCGGTTCTACAGGTTGCCCGCCGGTGCAGCGGGAGCCGCAAACAACCGCGCACGCCGCGGGCGTAAAACGCGTCGTGTGTTGTGCTTTGTTTTTTTTAATATAAATCTGCATTCTACGGAAGCTGCGGGCCCGCAACCGCAGCGGGCACGGGAGAAAAACGCTTCGTGTGTACTTAGCCTCACCTTTCAACGAACATGCGCCCGTGCTATGATGCTGGGCGTGTATTTTGAGTTCTAAGGCTCCGATAAGTTTAAGTTTTATATATCAGTAGGTAGACATATAACAAAGGATGCTCAAACAAAACAAATAAAGGGCGCTAAAGTACTGATTGCACACGGGCGCTAAAGTACTAATTGCACACGGGCGCTATATAGGCTAGAGATGCTTCTGAGAAGGATGTTTTGTTTCGTTTAAAGATAGCTAGTCCATTAGCTAGTAGACCAAATAGCTAGTCTTAGGTATGTTGAGTGTCAAGAGATACCTATACAACCAATCCACGACTTTTGACAGAGAGTATTCATCTACAACATACAACGACAACAACTGTTAAGTCTTTAGATGACATACAGGTTCCAAATAAATCCACAATATGCGTAATTGCAAATGTTTTAATTGCTTTGACCGTTACAGTTTGTAAGTTTTGCTTAGAGTGAAAAAATTATAACATGACATTGATCGAGTGAATGACACTCCTATTTAACGTTCAAAAACCACAGATTATAATTATTGTGATCGTCGCTTGCAGCGGCGCTTGAACAACAACACATGTAACATATATCGCGATATCAGCAATTTATACATTTGAATATATCAACATACTAGCTTTCGCCCGCGGGTATCTCGATTATTGCAGTAAATAGTAGCTTAGTGTTATTCTGATATATGATGACAGAGTAACAAACATACATAAATACTTACAAACTTTCGTGTTTATAATATTATTAGAATACAAGAATGCACTTAACGTTGCAACGTTAAGTGAATTCTTGTTTGTTGTATATGTGAAAGAGAAAGTCGTGTTAAAATGTTCTAGAGATTACCTGGAACAAACAGATAGAAAGACAAACTCTGTTATTTTGATATTACATAGAAAATAATAAATAAATATTTCGTACATCTTATCTAAGGAGAGGCCTATGTCCAGCAGTGGACTGTTAAAGGCTGTTGATGATGATGATGATGATGACACACAACAGATGCGTTTAAAAATAATTTGTTTCCTATTCTCCACCTGGATTTATTTTTGTATTCTTGACCAAATTTACTTAAATAAAGTTCGATTAATATTATATTTTATCACATATCTTCCGTGTACCTAGACAAAATCGTAGGGTATTTTTGTTCCAAGTAGGTAGGTAAGTACAAAATTACAAACCCACATAACGTATGAGTTCAGGAGTCACATGAAAAAGTACTCTAATGTGGTTTTGATGTTATCGAACGGGCTGTAAAAGCCCCGATGTATTCTTCTATAGAAATTAATGGTAGTGTGACCGCGTGACGAATGAACACGGTTTTTGACCTGGAGGGTGGTTGCAAGCAACATAACGAATGTAAAGAAAGCGACGATTATTTTAAGGGATTTAGTTTATGGATATATAACAAGTGCCAGATTTATATATAATACTAGCTTTTGCCCGAGGATCCGCAAGCGTGTATGTCAGTTATTCTGATAAAAAGTAGCTTAGTGTTATTCTGTTATATAAGCTATATTACTGTAAAGTTTCATCCAAATCCGTTCAGTAGATTTTGAGTGAAAGAGCAACAAACATATTACATTATATACTCACAAACTTTCACGTTTGTAATATTAGTAAGGAACAGGATTAGCATTAATATTACTAGATATTAGTACTTACGGAAAAAGTAGCCTATGCGGTTTAGGCGTGAAAACGTAACAAACAGACAGACGGAGTTACTTTCGCATTTATAATATTAGTAGGGATGGTTTCCAAAATAAACAAGTTTTATAATATCTATGATATATTGTTGTTTTACAATTGTACAAGTTTAACAGCTATTGAATGTATTCCAGTAGTTCCTGCACTCACTCAAATTTGTATTTATTTTGAACTAGTTTTCCCCCGCGGCTTCGCCCCTTGTATCTCGATTATTACAGTAAAAAATAGCCTGTGTTATGCTTATATATAAGCTATATTGTTGTAAAGTTTCATCCAAATCCGTTCAGTAGTTTTTGCGTGAAAGAGCAACAAACATACATACATACATACTCACAAACTTTCGCGTTTATAATATTAGTAATTATTGAATACTGAAATGTTCGTCATTTCAGTGTTGAATGTTAAGAATTTATTTTGTAAATTATTTGATAATGAAATTATTTAGAATAGTTGTCGAACATATGAGAACACTTGTTATGCAATGCAACAGTATTTTTTTAGATGTATTTTTCAATAATGTTTGTTCAGTATAAATATTAGATTTATCTGTGGTCGATCCCTTCATGGAACTAGTACAATGTCATCATCATCATCATCATCAGCCTATCGCAGTCCACTGCTGGACATAGGCCTCTCCCATTGCACACCACTCTGATCGATTTTGGGCTTCTCGCATCCAGCTCAATGTAATGTAACGTACAATGTAATGTTTAATAATTCACAGAATTTATAACAAGCTGTTGCTGCAAGGAAGTTGTTACTTGTATTATAGAGCGATAATACCTGTTAACTAAGCAAGTCATAAAAACTGTAGGTTTAATGATTTTAACATTATTATGCTGACAGAGAGACATAGAATAAGAATGAACCCTATTTAAAGAGTCGCAAATCTATGCAATGTTAATACGCTCCCCAGAAAGAATAGCGTCATAATACATAATAATTATTATAATGTATTATGACGCTTTTTTGCCAGGCAGCAAATAGCAGTTCACACGAAAAACATTGTAACACAGGAATTTTATATATAAAAAAAGAAATAGGTATAGAATTCTCGTGTCACAATGTTAGTTACCATCCGAAAGGCTGGACCGATATGCATGAAATTTTGTGTGCATGTCGCGTAGGTCTGAGAATCGGCCAAAATCTATTTTTCATACCCCTATGGCGCGAGTATCAGCTTGATTGTATAAGAAATGAAATAGACGGGATTTTTTAAGTTTACCTCAGTGCATTATCAACTGTTTATATAAATACTATCTGAGCTCCACAGGAGGCAGGAGGCAGGAGCTGCATGCGAGTAGCCGAGGATCGAACTAAGTGGCGTGCAATTGGAGAGGCCTATGTTAGGCAGTGGACTGCGATAGGCTGATGATGATGATGATGAGCTCCACGGTATAAAAAAAAAACAAACGTGGATAACGTCACGGGGCGAAGCTAGTCATAAAAGGAGCCAGCAGTAGCTTAAAACGGAGAGTAGAAAAAAAAGTATTTTATATCAGCAGGTGTTGCCATTGAAATGAACTTAAAAATTGGTTCAGAAATTCTCTGATTATATTTATCGTCGTAAAAAATAAAATTATCATTTTAAGTAAGTTCCGTTTATAAGAGTACTTCTATATGCATTTATTTAGTGAAAAAATATTAATTTGAAACTACCTGGTTCCTGGGCGACCGAGCTTTACTCGGTTATCATATTTATTGTTTAACGTTGAAATATATTGCCTCAAGTAGCTGTAATGTTGCTGTGTTCCCAGTACTAACCACCAACTAACTAAGTGTACCTGAAAGAGTAGTACAGATTACGCAAGCAATGCTAAGAGTAATAAAGAAAAAAAAATTCCAAGTGTGTCAGGCCACGCATAGAATGAGGTTCCGTCGTTACCCTTAATGGTAGGTAGATTTAAAATCCTTTCCCATAGATAATTGTTTTGTTTACTTTTATTTCTTTATTTTTGTTAAAAGTTTTCCAAGTGAGTGCATTTGACAAGGTAAACTCCTGTAAGTCCTGAGTTTAAAATGTTATTAAAACCGCTATAGTTTTCCTTAAACGTTCAATATATGGATTACTATCATGAGTTTTACAGATTTTTGAGCCCGCCGCTTGACTTTTAGAGGGGAGGGGGACGCAATGTTTTTACAAAAAAATGCGCTTTTAAGTTGAATAACTCCCAAACGAATACCTAAATCGAAAAATAGTTTTTGCAACTTCACAATGTTTTTAAAAGACCTATCTAATGATACACTTTACATGTAGGGGAGGTACCCCAAATAAAAATATATTTTTAATAATTTCAATTTAAAAAATCAGCTCCACTCTTACATTCGTATGGCAGCTACATCATGAGAATTCGTTAATTAAATCATTTATTTAAAACAATCTTATCGAACTAATAAACTTACAATACTTTTGTAAACTTGATGTAAATTTAATGAAGTGCAAAAACCCTATAAAAACTTTACTCGTGATTGTTGTGATGGTATTTTTGTTATTGTTTCTTATACAATAGGTATTTTTTTTATTATATATTAAAGTGTGTGCTATTAAGAGAGTAGAATCAATAGTGTTTTATTACCTGTTACTATTCGGTGGATATTCTGTAAAATCGATATTAGTGAGATAAGTGTCGGAGTTGAGAGAGCGTTTAAGTGTTGTTTGCCAACGGCTAATAGGAGGGGAGTCGATATTGCATCGCACAGACTGTTGTTTCAAAGTTCATTTATAGACTTTTTTCTTTATTCAGCTTTTGGAATAATTGTGAATGATAGCCGTTTTTACCAGCTTCAGGCTCGGGGCTCATATATGTTTTTTAGCTGTCTTGTTTTATTTCATATCTTGCAATGCTTCTTTTTTATTGGTATTTTTGGCTTCTTCTATTGGTAGTATGTATCAATAATTGTTGTACAATCAATAATTTATACATATAAAATAATACAAAGTACTCATAGCCAAACGGCCTTATGAAGCAATGACGGCTCTAGATGGGTGATCGTTCAATAGAAAAAAAGTAATACATTTTGGGGGTCCCCATACTTAGAACTGAAACTCAAAAAAGTTTTTTTTCACCAAAACCATACGTGTTTACCATCTATGAATAAGTCTTCAAAAATGATATTAAGGTTTTTACTATCATTTTTTCCTAAACTGAATAGTTTGCGCGAGAGACACTTCCAAAGTGGTAAAAAATGTCCCCCCCCCCCCTTAACTTCTAAACTAAGGGAGTGATAAAACTAAAAAAAGTATATGATGTACAGATGTGCATTACTATGTCAACTTCTTATGAAACAATCACCAAGAGTAAGGAACGACGGCTCGGGCAGTAACTAGATGGGTGATCATTTGTGGCATAATATGTTAAGAGTTGTTGTCATAATTGTTATCTTATTATCATAAGATAACAATTGTGTAGCTTAGTTGAAGACTTTCAGGCGGTTTAAAAATATCCAACGGCAAGATTAACGTAGCCAGAAAATATTTGGCCAGTCCGCAACCCGCATTCGGCCTTAACCCTCTCCTGAGAGGAGATCCCAAGTCCAACAAGAGGACATTTTGGGTTGTTGATGATGATGAATCAATAATTTTATTAAAAGGCATTGCGGTGAAAATTTAATATCCTACTATCCAACTTCCTACTAATATTATAAACGCGAAAGTTTGTGAGTATGTATGTGTGTATGTATGTTTGTTGCTCTTTCACGCAAAAACTACTGAATTTGGATGAAACTTTACAGTAATATAGCTTATATATCAGAATAACACATAGGCTACTTTTTACTGAAATAATCGAGATAAACGGGCCAAAGCTAGGTGATTATAAAAATACATTAAATCGTAGATATCAAAATGTATCACTGTTTATCTCCTGTCAAAACTTCACAGGTTGCTATGCATAGCACACTTACATAGCAACCATAATGGTACGCGGGTAACACCGCAGATAGTTGTAATTATAAAAATCTAGTGTCAAAGTAAAAAGATGTTATACTGTATTCACTACAATGATTAATACTCTTTTTTGCAAATACAGAAGAGGCACCAATCCGATATTAAATGTCAGCAGATCATACAAACGTTTTGTTCAACCCTGTAATCGAACCCGAAACCTGAAACATAGCAGTTAGATACGGTACCAATACACCACCGACACAGTCATAAATGATTGCTATAGTTTTTCTCATGCCAATACAAGTTGTTCAACGTAAAAGAACAGATTTTGAGAGCTCATATATTGAATTTTTCATCGAGAACCTTTCAGTATTTACTGCACATATTAATTTTCAGACTTTCAATTAATAATAGTACTGTTATAAAAGGCTTGTTAACTTAAAACAATCGGCAAAGTGCGTGTTAGGCTACGCATACAATAGGATTCCGTAGTCACTCATAATGGTAGGTAGATTTTAAATCGTGTCCAGTAGACAATTACCAAATTTTATAATCAGTCATTTACTGTTGAAGCAGTACGATTATGGAATGCACTGCCGCTAAATATTAAGAAAGCTCAAACACTAACCAAATTTAAGAAAATGGTTCACGAACACTATGCATCATAACTAACATGATATCACGGTCAAGGCTAGGAAATTTATGGTTTTGTTTCTAGAATTTCATTTAATTAATTGGTTATATAGGTATATATTTTGTATGTATGTGTATATGTATGTATATATATGTGTACGTATATTTATGTATGTATAAGTATTGTGTATGCATGTATGCATGTATATCTATTTATTATATATGTATTTTATTTACTTCAAAACTCAATGCACAGACGACTACCACCGTCTCTTCGATACACTTTGATCCATCCTTAGGTTGCCTGGAAGAGATTGCCTTTGGCAATAAGGCCGCCCTTTGTACACTACATTTATATATGTCATTTAATGTACTGTAATGTAACTCTGTATTAAGGTGTACAAATAAAGAGTTTCTATTCTATTCTATTCTAATTACCTGGTTTTAGAGAAAAATATGCTTTCATGTTGAATATCTCATAAACAGATACCAAAATCGAAAAATGGTTTCAAAACCTCATAATATTTTTAAAATACCTATTTAATGATACCCCACACGATGGGGTAGACGCGAGGAAAAATAATCATCCCCACTTTACATGTAGGGGAGGTACCCCAAATAAGAATATTTTTCATAATTTTATTGTAGCACTTTGTCCACGTAATTACAATACATATTCATGAAAAGTTCATCTTTCTAACACCAACCCTTTGGGAGGTAGGTCAAATCTATAAGGGTTCCGAGTCATGAACTACGGAACCCTAAAAATGTATGTATGGAGTTGCTACACTATACTTTTTAGTAAATACCATAGGTAAAACCCATAAATTACATTTTAAAAGGCATTTAATATTGTGCTTATTCTAACTTCATCTTGAACAGATTATTATATTCATTCGACACTGGTTTATAATAGCACGTTTCTACGTTGGCATTTTTATTAGCTCTCGTTTTCCTTTTTGTAACGAGAGCTGCCTCCGTCCCTCTTTAGTGGAAATTTATTTAAATTCTTAAAAGAATATTCCCTTTTCTTTGTATTGTAACGCTCCTTGAGTTTCGGAAGCCTTAAGTGAGTTGGCTAGTTTGTTTGTTACTTCAATATTTAATTTATATTTCTTTCCTTATGCTTTTTTTGTGTCATTATCCTTATCTTAAGGAATTGTCACTTAATCTCAGTCATGTACAAAAAATCTTTTGAAATTGAACTAAACAATACGATACCGTACGAATCACGCTGTAATATTAATTAAAATCTATTCCCTTCGTTGCTTCCCCTTAATTAAGTGCTAGTAGAGTTTTGTTGGGACGTTTCCCTCGGGAGGCGGGTGACACCGAGTCGCATAAAACATTCATACCCTAAACCCGGTTAATAGCCGCAGTTTAGTGTACATGTACCCACGCTTTACTCTGCTTCGCTTACACAATCCATCCATTTGATTTGCGTAGTTTAAATGTAAGCTGTGAACTTGGAGTTGACAAGTATATTAAGATGAGAGTAATATTTTTTAAATTGTTTTGTAAGCGAAAAGTGCCCTTCACTATTTTATTTTGATGTTTTGATACATATTTTAATTTAATAAAACTGATTTTTAGGTAAAACCGGTTGAACTAGTAGCCAACCCCAAAATGATCTTGGGAATAAGAAGAACAACAATAAGGCTAGGAAGAACATTTTAATATATATAGAGTGCATTTTTATGTAAATAGCAATGACCTGTTAAAGGCTTTTGATGTGATGGTAATTACCTGAGTAGATTGTACTAATTATTTAAAACAATACACAATGCTTGCAGGTGTACAGGAAGCAAACAAAAAATCTGGTGGTTTTTTATATTCGATTATATACCCTAAAAATTTTGTCTTTCATAAATTGCGTTCCTGTACCCAACAAAACGTTGCAAATATTCAGATTTTAACAGCACTTTGTTATATAACAGGAACCAATAACATTATGAAACGCTAATCTATGTCTGTCGACATCATTGTAAACAGTAAATCCGCAAATTAATTAAAGTTTGAAATGATTTAAATATTGATATAACTCCAGTAAGTAGCGGAGCGGGAGGCCGGGCCGTCCAAATATTTGTTGTAGGCAAACAGTAATATCGTTGCGCCTCCCGGCTATTCCCGGTTCATCCGTTTCCGTATTTCGAATGTACCCCCGATATGATAATGCACCCAATGCGTTACGAATGCTGATGTGTGTGAACTAAGGCTTAGCGAGGGATTCTATTCAAATTACAGATAAACTCTACTTACACTGAAGACTTATATTGAAGATTCGTGTGTATCATCATTTCGGGTTGTTTTTTTTTACTTTAGTCTCAAGGCATAAGCTTAAGGTGTATAAGGATCACAAGATTTTAAGAACCAACAAAGATGCGGGTGTGTCATACTTTATATTTATCTTTCTTATTATGTAAGGTCTTAAATGTGCCTCGTTGGTCTAGTGATTAGTGTATGCGAATGCTAATCTAGAGGTCTCGGGTTCAAATCGGGTTGTGTGTCAGATGTCCAAAATATTTATTTATTATTTATTTATTATTATTAAATCCAGGGTCGACCCAAAAGTGTTTTTGAGTTTTTCTAACTTCCTAATAGCAGCCCGCAGTTTGGAAGTGTGGCGGTGATTCATGCCCGTGCCTCAGAGAGCACGTTAAGCCGTCGGTCCCGGTTGTCATGAACATCTATAGCAATCGTTATTGGGAAGTCAGTGCAATCAAATTTACTGACAACTAGTTGAAACTTTGATTCTGGATGTTTTTCAGTCGACCGAATGCCTCCACATAAGCGTCATGACTGTTATGATAACAGCCGGGACCGAGTGCTTAACGTGACCTCTGAATAACGAAAACGCTTATATCATATCACGCCACAAACCTGACTGACTGACTGACAATTCTTACCCGTCAATGCTTACCTCGGTGATTGTTTCCAATTACCTAAGGTCACGTGGTTATTAGCGCTTTCCATATCTGCATAGTTTAATCTATCTATATATTCGACTACCTTGTTGGTCTAGTGGTTAGCGTACGCGGCTGCTAATCAAGAGGTCTCGGGTTTGATTCCCGGACCATATATTTGTGTGATCCACAAATACTTTTTTCGGAGTCTGGGTGTTTTCTATGTATAATATGTATGTATTTACAAAAAAAAGTATGTTTAAGAATTTATATCAAATGTTTAGTACCCATAATACAAGCTGTGCTTAGTTTTTGACTGATGTTGTGTGTAAGATGTCCGAAATATTTATTAATCTATTAGCATGATCTTGCAATTTCTATTGTTCAGGCTGTATATATGTTTATTGCTGGAGGCAGCGCAGAGAAGGGCAACTAAGATGGTCCACACGATTCGCAATAAGCCCTATGAGGAAAGACTCAAATATCTAGGACTAACCACACTAGAAGAACGTCGACAGAGGGGTAGTCTCATAGAGACATATAAAATACTCAAAGAGCACTATGACGTACCCAGTTTACAGGAACTTTACATATTGGACGTCAACATGCACTTGCGAGGATATCCTCTGAGACTATGGCGAAATTCATCTAAGAAAAACCCTAAGAGTCATTTCTTACATAACCGAGTTGTGACAGCCTGGAACAGGCTTCCAGAGAGCTTTTATTAATTATATTGCTTTATTAATTATAATTCTTATATTATTAATTATATAAATTATATTTGAATTATTAATTATACGATTACATATTTACATTGCGAAGATTCTTAAATATCTATGTTAATTTTCTTGTTCTTGCTCACAATAAATTAATGAGTTTGCGAAAATTTTAATTTGTGTCAAGAATGACACCTAAGTAATTCACATCATTGGTATTTGCTAATGCAGGGCACGCACATGCACAGTCAGTAAATGTTTTGCAGATATGTGCATTATCTTTTAATTACTAATAGGTATATTTGTACCTCTTATTGAAAATAAAATACGTTTTGTTTTTTCTATATTTAGGGTTAGTAGATTTTTATATAGCTATCTGGTCACTATGTCGAAATTTTCCTGAATGAGTTGAAAAACTTCATTGCCGGAATTCGCAGTAAAGATTAGAGCTGTGTCACCCGCGTAAGATAATATGAGACCATTAGGAACCTTCAAGTGACAGAAGTCATTTATATTTTCTGGTGTATACCAGAAACAAGGAACAGCCTAGAGTACTACTCTAGAGAATACCATAATCAATGTTCCTGGCTGCAGAACTTAAGAAAGGCCCAATTTTCACAGACTGAGCGCGATCACTGATGTAGATTGAAAATAGGCGTGTTCTCACTATCCCAAGCATTTCAAGCTTGTGTGAAAGTATGGAGCAAGATATATTATCCTAACCCCGATTGTGTGCAATCCCTCATCAAGATTACTAGCTAAAATTTTTTAGTGATATCAACTTTCTAAATTACTTTGTAATCTATTATAAATATATTGGATTACAAAGTTACGTTTGTAGTTAGAGAATCAGTGTAGGTACGTGTGTATATGTTTATAAAATATAATTAAATAATAGTTATAGACAGGTACTTCAAGTAACAAGTATTTAAAGGTAACTTGTACAAGGACAAGCAGAATGAAAAACCAAGAATGGGACGTGTTTTTTTTTTTTTTTTTTTTTTTATATTTAAGCCTGCCAAAGTGTCTCTACTCTGCCTGATGGAAAGCATGAGTAGAATCCAGGAGTAGGGGTCACCGTGCTTATTGTGAGGGTAGGCAATGTAGCATGGTGACCCCTACCATGGCAGCCTGGTTAGATTATTCTGCATCATTCTCCCGGCCTTCGAAGGGCGGGAGAATGATGTAGAATGATTGGTAGTACTGGCCGGGTCGAGCCGGCCCATTCGTGCTGAAATCAGCGTGGCTCTACTACCTACATAACGTGTCTTGTGAAGTTGTAACTTTCTCATCGTAACCTGTTAAATAGTTTTATTGTGAATAAGTCCCACTTTACAACAGAACTATGTCTTATGAAGTTGTACCAAAATCTTGGAAAGTATTAGAATAAAGAAAGCATTAGAATGGAAAGTATTAAATAGTATAGTAAAATAAAACTGCCGCATACGCTATTCACTAGGGATAGCGTATGCGACTGCTAATCAAGAGCTCTCGGGTTCAAATCCCGGGTCGGGCCAAGAAGTGTTTTTGGGTTTTTCTTAGGAAATTCCTAATAGCAACCCGGAGTTTGGAAATTTGGCGGTGTTCACGCCCGTGCCCGTGACTCGAAGCCAGTGCCCTCAAATTTACTGACAACTACTCGTAGTTCAACCTTCGAATTTCAATTCTCTCTTTAGTTTTGCGGAGATCCGATGCCAGTCGCTCTGTGGAAAAACTGATATTGATATTCAGGTATAACCAGTTGAACTAGTAGCCGACCCCAAATAATATTGGGAATAAGGCTAGGAAGAAGAAGAACAGAAAAGTAAAGTCATAATCATAACCGCGGCCTGCCCCGCGCCACGGCTTCCACGCTTTTTCCAATTGCTTTTTAAGCGATCTTATGGATTTTTATCGGATAGAATACAGCAGAAGAGTTTAGGATAAGGCATGTTTTTTTTTGATTCGGCGTGGTTTGCAGTGCTTGTCTGTAAAAGTATTTCTGCAAGAGTGTAAGGTGCTTAATAATACACTTAATTCAGCACGAGTATATTTATTGTTCAACCCCGTAAATTACGTCCGACATTTCTGTCTAAGCCTAAACGCCAAAGAGAATGTAATAAAACTACGTTTTAAGAGACGGGAGTGCCACACAAAAAAGGCCATGGGTTGCAAAATGATTGTTGACTTTAGTACGTGAAAAGAAATAGTTGTACATACAATTCAAGTGTAACAAAAAGTAACTGAAATAAATCACAATGCAATTACAAGTGAGGAACAAAGAAGTACACAATTCTAATAATAATACAATGTGATAAATTTAAAGGAAAACAATATCCTGTGTTTGCCTCTTGGTAAAGAGTAGCCAATGTCTTTCCTCAAGAATCAAAGCACCTTCATGCCAAATTTCATTAAAATATGTGCAGCAGTTTTCTATAAAAGCGTAAAACACAGTTAGAGTTAATTTCGTATTAATGATATTAATGATAATCCGTGTGGTGACGGATTAAGAATACAAAGTGTCACCATCCCTATTCCTTCCATGGGTATCGTAAGAGGCGACTAAAGGAACAAAATAAGAAACCAACATCACTGCCAAGAGAAGGAAAATTCGAAACAAACCCTTTGCCAACCCGTCTGGCCAACGTGGTATATTAGGCCAAAACCTCCTTTCAAAGGAGAGGCATATGTCCAGCAGTGGACTGTTAAAGGCTGTTTATGATGATGATGATATTACGGTAGATCGGGACGGAAAAGCCATTTCTAGACTTGTTACATAAATTGATATTATGTCTCCAACCGCTCACCACTAAATTTAATAATACATTTTGGTAATTAATCTTTACAGAGGCGGAGATAATAATGGGTAACATTATCTCACTGTCGCGCCATCCCTAATGATTCGTCACTTTTAATGAGAGTTTTCGAAGTTGTACATTATAACTTTGCTTTTAAAATAAATAATCTAAAATAATATTCCATATTAAGTCACACGCTTAAATATATTAGGCAAGATAATTGACAGCATTATTTATTGCTTGTAGGTATATCACATAGCTAAAAAGTAAAAAATATTTAAGTTTTTTTAATCTAAACAAACAAGCTTTTAAACTAAAAAGTAGAAAATTATGTTAATGTAATCACACCAAGCTTTGTTACATTAAAATTATTTTCTACTTTTTAGGTTAAAAGCGTGTTTGTTTAGTTTTTTATAACTATTATTTTATAAAAATACTAGTTTGTTTAAAGATATTGTTTTTTTTTTCACATTAGTGTATTGTCATCGATTCTCGATAAATCTGCAAAGTTTGAACAAAATCTGGCTGTTTAAAGTGGGTCCCAAAAGAGTCGGTTACAAACAAACAAACATACTGGTGAAGCTAATAAAGCGTGTAAAAAGTTGTCACCTCACTTACTCGTTCATTACTCAACAGTTAGGAATAACAAGTTTTATTCATTACGACGACGACTTGACGACTAGAAAACTTTACAATTGAAGACGTTAATTACTTGACATTAACAGAAATAACTGATATTCAAAAGAAGAAGGAGTAACAAGCAAGTCTTTTCTTCGTTTAAATTAAATTGTAGTAACACAACTATTTATTTCTAATATTTTATACTACATACATAATTTAATTAGCTTATAACTTAAAATTAATAAAAAAATATTAAAGTTTTATAAAATCTGCTATTTTAAGTCTTTAAAACTTACCTACTTCGTAAAAAATTTGAGTATCAATAACCCCTAAACTACGTGTACATTTTTGAAATGAAGTCAAAAACCCTTAGCGGAGGGGTGGACAATCGTTACTGTAGATAGACGGGGATCATCTTTAAGCTTGTTCAGTATCGACTCATCAAAGTTTTGCGGAGCCTGCAACTTGGCCGGGAGCGAATAATGAAGACTTATGAGCCTGCCTGTCTCGTCTGCAACTCGATAATTGTCATCTCAGAATTAAGACCGGAAAATGAAGCCCAATTTATCCTTTTGCAAAGTTGCCATAACTGACGTTGATAGATTTCGATATGAGAAGAGAAAACTTCTGGATAAGAGAATAAAACAGAAATTAGTAGAGTATGAACTATGTTTCTCGAATTAATGTTTTGGTAATGAACGAATGGCGAGTCATTGAAAATGTAGGTACGCCGTTAAAGTTGTGACGATAATTTTTTTAAAGGACTGTTCAGTTTGACGACAACTTCTTTCTTAAAATGCTCATTCTTTATAAGTAGTATATTTATTATTGTAAATAATAAACAATATTGACCTATGATTTAATTTTAGACAATTCAATTAATTTAAATTGCATTGAGTTATAATTATATGTAATCAAACTTTATTATTTGTATTATCAAGGTATCATATTTTTAATTAAGACTAGCTGACCCGGCAGACTTCGTACTGCCTCAATCGATAAATAGAAGACCTAAGTTACTTTCATATTTATTCACCTTTTAAACCTTCTCTGGACTTCCAAAAATAATTCAAAACCAAAATTAGCCAAATCTATCCAGCAGTTCCCGAGTTTTAGCGTGAGTAACCAATAACAATTTATTTTTATACATTCATCTTTTAAACCTTCTTTGCACTTCCACAAATAATTCAAGACCAAAATTAGCCAAATCCGTCCGGCCGTTCTCGAATTTTAGCGAGACTAACGAACAGCACTTCATTTTTATATATATAGAAGATATCTCTCGGATTAGAAATATACATCCTATGTCGCAGGGACACAAATAACACATTAACTCAGAATAACAAATTTAAAATAGATTTTAATGCGTTTGTTAAACCTTAAGTAGCACTAGTGTAAAACTAAAGCATGGTAAATTTATTTGTACACTTTATAGCATGGTTAAATTTAATTAAAGATTAGTACAAAAACTTTAATCGCTGTATTTCTGAACTAGGTTGGACATGAATCTCATTGATAGAGTTTCAAATAAATTTCATTTAGATACTAATTGAAAAGATAATGATATATGATGATATTGTGTACACACCTTTAATAATTTTTAGCATGTATTATTTTCTACTTCAACATGATTATGTTTAACTAAATATTGCTTGTTGCAAATATTTTCAGTTGTGCTCGTGGCAGTAAAATGTTAGTAGCCGACACTTCTGGTCTATAATCAGTAGAACCTATCCGCCACCAGCGTGAAGTCTCTAACTGGACAAGTTACAGTTTATCTTAATTTTGCTTTTTTCGTTCTTAATACTCATAAATTAACATAATGCACCACGCAGACCTCGCAGGGTCCATCTGGGCAACAGTGAGCAACTGGGTAACTAGTGTATTATATCAATTAACATTTAACCCGGATATAAATTCATGCTAAATAACTATTTATGTATTTCACAATATCTGCTAAATGTAACTTATATTGGAAAACATGTTGTTTCTGTTTTCCATACAATATTTCTATTTCCTCTGTCATTTTGTTTCGCAGAGTAGGTATTAAGTAATCGTCTAGTCTCTCACCGTACAAACTATTAGTTTTCGGCAGTACATATTTGCTTAAAAATATAATTCTTCTCAAGTTTATTGGTCTAGTCCTTTCAATTAACACTTTCAATTGACAATTTAGTATTAGTGTGTTCAATTCATATCTTTCGAAAACATTAATTACATTACTCTATTTGTAAAGGTCATCATTTTTTACACTTATGTTTAACAAGTTTTGGCACTATTTAAGAGCGCTTTTCTAATGTCCTTAAGAACCTTATAGTACATAGCTATAGTTAAAGGTAGCAAGGTTCAAATTTGTGGTTACATTTAATGATTTTCAGACAAGACTCACGAGAAGTGTAACAAACTTCATTGTCTGTACCCACAATGAGAGTATTGACCCCTACTCTAGGATTCTACTCATGCTTTCCATCAGGCAGATTAGTGTCACTTTGGTGGGCTTAAATATATTTAAAAAAGGTTTTGTTCAAAAACCTTTCGCTCACCCACTTTTTAGAGCTACCGGTGTGGTACTTGTTTTGGCAGGTTCTTCAACTTTGAGCCCTGATAAAGCTAATTTCTCTGTCTCAATATTTTCTTAAATTAGACCTTTTTTTTGTTAACGGGATGGAAAAATCCCTTCGTATCTCCAGGTCCTCGGGTACTCAGGAGCCAGGAGTATGTGGTGCTCCACTAACAAGTACCCCGACGGTCGACTCAGGCGTCCTGCTCTGAGGAGGACCCAAATTCTTAAATTAGACTAAGGACCTTGTTTTACTTCTGTAAAACTAAAACTTCTATAAAAAAATAACAAACAGATTTTTACCTTCTAAAATATGGCGACTAAGCTAAGCTCTTAGCATGCCCCCTTTAATAGTGGTTAGTGTATCGGGGCTTTAACGCGTGGTAAATCGTTCCACGTGAACGGGCATGATTCATCAGAGCCCATTCACTGCGATCTTTGGGCTCAGTGTGGTCTAGAGATGAGGGATATCTATTTTGAATTTTGAAGTAATTTTAGATAAAACTGAATCATTATTTTATTTGCTTAAAAACCGAAATTCTGTATTTTTCTCTTTATTTTTCTAAAGACTCAATAGGAATATGTGATGTGACGGGGGAATTTAAAAATATTTATAAAACAGGAAAATACAACTTAGAACGCCAATAGGTGGATCATAGAAAGGTTTGCCACATGTTCGAAGTTCGAACTTACAATGCCCAACATGGTAGAGTGCAGTCAGAAGAAAACATTGCTTCTACAGTCAACTAAAAGTCAAAGCTGTTCCAAAAGTTTGTTATGAAAGTAACACAAATTTTATGGAAACGTAAAACGATAATATTTCAGCACAAATTTAAGACTTTATCGTTTAACTTGAGACTAGTAAAAATAGAACCATCACAAGCATGATGGCGAATATTATTTTAAATCCTTCTTAATACTATAAATGCGAAAGTTTATGTGTGTTTGTTGCTCTTTCAGGCAAAAACTACCAAATGGATTTTGATGAAACTTCACAGTAATATAGCTTACATATCGGAATAATACATAGGCTAGTATTGGCCGCCATGACGGACCTACACGCGGGCGGAGCCGCGGGCATAAGCTAGTAAATAATAACGCCCCAAAACATCTTGAAATTAATAAAGACTAGGAAAATTATGCAGAATTAAGTACCACTATTTTTGTTTTATATTTAATTTACAAAATGTCGAAGTTTTATCTATGTGTCGAGTAAATGAAAGCTTTAACATTTTTTCTAAAAAATAATTATGTAACATACGAAGACAAATATCAATTATAATATTGAGTTTGAAGTCACATCACTACGTGTTCGACAGAGATTTAGCCGACGCGCCACGGATTACCATGATTTCCCGAGGGGCTTGGACCGAAAAGACACCTCCGTTGCATTCCCATTATTACTTTCCCATACCGTGGACAGCTGGTGACGCGTTGAGCACCCGTAATTATTTTGTGACTTCATAATTATTTCTACGTTGTATAACTTCACTTATATTGACGAGTTGTGTAATACTTACTTACTTTCATAATAAGGCTTACTATTCAGTTTTAGATTTTTTAAATGATGATAAGTGTCGTGCTTTGGTCTGGTGGATAGCTTAAGCAACTGCTAATCAAGAGGTCTCGGATTCAAATCCTGGGTCGAGCCAAAAAAAGCATAATAAATAAATAAGAGCCTCGGAGAGCACGTAAAGCCGTCGGTCCCGGTTGTCATGAACATCTATGGCAATCGTTATTGGGAAGTCAGTGCCCTCAAATTTACTGACAACTAGTTCAACCTACGAATTTCAGTTCCCCCTTAGGGTTGTGGAGGTCCGATGCCAGTCCCTCCGTGGAAAAACTGAAATTCACATAAAACTGGTTAAAATAGTAGCCGACCCCAAAATAATATTGGGAATAAGGCTAGGAAGAAGAAGTATCGTGCTTTGGGTCGTTAATTTTGACTAGTACCAGTTGAATAACACGATGGCGGGCTGATATGCCGACGGTATGGATAAACTGACTTAAAACTATTGTCCTTTCTTTTAAAGACCAACCTAGACCCTACGGCCTACACTGTACTCATATAGTTTATTACCTATTATATTATACATATATATATAGAGACACCCCTGTGGTTTGTTTTTGCATTTGTTCCCAGAGTGAGTCTTAGGAAATGCCGGTAACTTCTAGTTGTAAAGTCCGACGTCTTTTAGGAATAAATCTATAGAAACTATTTTAACTAGAAAGCTTATTTTATTTATTTAAAGCCGCCAAAGCGACTCTAATCTGCCTCATGGAACGTTGAGTATAATCGAAGATTAGTGGCTACCATCCTCATTGTTATTGTAGGCAACTGAAGATCGTGATCAGCACAATGACCGCCTATCAAGATTATTCTGTATCATTGGCCTGCGGTCTCACACTCATCAACGAAACACGATACCACGAATGCTGTCGTTTGAGATTGGTTTCCTGTATGAGGATAATACTGCTCCGGTCGAGCCGGCCCATTAATACTGGAATTAGAGTACCTCTCCTACATTGAAAACTGTTAAACGGCGTTTACTGAAAGGACATCAACCGATATTGGTCAGAATGTGCACGTTGGCCGATTTGTTGCTAATGTAATGTAACTAATGTATGTAGGTATGTATGTAATTCGTTAGAATTGTGGGAGTTACATAGCCTATAACATTTTCAAAGTATGAAATGAAGTAGGTAATAAAAAATCAATAATTTTTCAACTCGGAGGTATGGGTCTCAAATTGTAAAAAGATTGTTTTAAATATATGTATCATAATACGTTTATATTACTATTTTAACATAAAGTAACAAAAAGCGTAGTAATATATTATATTGGGGCTCCCGAAGATTATAATTCTTAGCGTTTCGACAGCAAACGTTCCGTGTTGGAAGTATTATATTTTTTCTGGGTATATTATGGATATGATATTTCGGATTTGGATATGGATATAGGAATAAAATTATATCGGTTTCGAATACGGTTACGGATATGTCATTAATTCGGATTATTCGTTAGTTTCGGATAGTTTCGGTTGCGGATATTACATTGAAGTAAAATATAAACACAATTAGTATGTAATAATTTGGTTTAATTTATAGGTTTTATCTAGTCTAGGTTATCGTATTATAATCAGCCATATATGTAACTAATTATTTTATAGCGACGAAAGAGGCTATGTTATGACTAGAACTAACAAACAAAATGAAAGATTTTTAAACTATCCGAAACTTGTGAAACGGATACGGTTACGATTACGGATATATTTTTATTTCGGATATCTGATAGTTTCGGTTACGGAGATCGCTAACATCCCTGATTGTTTCAGCCCAAAATACGGTTACTTATCAGTGTCTTTGGTGGCAGCATTCAGGTGGTTCTGCGTGCAGTTGTCCGAGCACTCAGGGCACGACGCAAGGTGGGATATTTTTTCAATTGTACCACACAAAAAGCCCACTTAGATCGTCACCTTCCAAGAATCCCCACCTAAACACACCTCCTATTTATTTCAACAATGTAAAATATAATAATATTTTAACAAGTGCCAACAAGCATCGAAAGTTTATATAAGAAAGACATTACTTATTTAAATTTTAAAAATTGTTGAACCTATAGGTACGCAAAAAGGCAACCGAAGGTTTTAAATCAATATTTATATTAGGAAAACAATAACACTGAGGCAAATGAAGCACCAATCATCACAACAATGGTCTTCCACAATTTGGTATAGTGCCTCGGAGAGTACGTAAAGCCGTCGGTCCCGGTTGTAATGAACATCTATGCTAATCGTTATTGGGAAGTCAGTGCCCTCAAATTTACTGACAACTAGTTCAACCTTCGAATTTCAGTTCTCCAGTTTTTAGTCGCTCCGTGGAACCACTGATATTCAGGTAAAACCGGTTGAACTAGTAGGCGACCTCAAATAATATTGGGAATAAGGCTAGGAAGAAGAAGAGTATTGTATATTTATGAAACAAGGGACGGAAATATCGTATTAATTCGATTCATATCGAATTTTCATATCGTAATAAATGAAATATGGTCGGATGAACATATTAATGTTTGTCATGAAAATAAAAACATCGATGTCCACCCTCCGAAGGCGTCGACAATGCATCACGAGGCGACATCCGGCGGAACTGGCATAACGAGCCCGTTGTTCCGCATCCCGCACCCCTCCAACCCCTCGGTATTTTTCTACAGAACCCCACTGAGATTATATTCGGATAGAATTGACTCGATTTCAATGCTTCCATAGCGATGAATACCGGTTCATATTAATGATTTGTCCGCAGGCTCTTTGCCTAAATTGAATATCCACTCTTATATCACTAGTAATCACTGCTAATAAGCAGGGTTTCAAATTATCCTTATTTTAATATTGTTCACTAATCACACTCTGTCAAGATGTTGTCTATTAAGAGTTTCAACTTACCTGACGTGTTTGTGTGTTAAATAACTGCCTCGTTGGTCTAGTGGTTAGCGTATAAGACTGCTGATCAAGAGGTCTTGGGTTCGATTCCCGGGTCGGACCAAATGTTTGTTTGATCCGCAAGTATTTGTTTCGGCGTTTCGGTATTTTCTATTTATAAAATGTATGTATTTACAAAAAAAAAGTATGTTTATGTATTTATATTAGTTGTCTAGTTACCCATAACTACAAGCTCTGCTTAGTTTGGAAACTAGATGGCGTTGTGTGTAAAATGACCGAAATATTTATTTATTATTTATTTCTATGTGACAAATTTCTTAATACAATCAGGGGGGTGTCACTTCGCACTCTAGGTATAGTCGGCCGCCTGCCTGCCGCGCAGGCTATTCCGGAGGGTTGTCGCTTACGCACGATACGCGTCACGTTCTTTGCCGCTGTCTCGCGCACTATTTAAATTATTTGTACTTTTCGATACCCACATATTCATGTAAAAGCTAAAGTTTTGTTTAAGGATGTCTGAATAAAAGATTTTAGGTGTTAGGTAGGAACTAATCTGTTCGTTTCATACATAACTACATACGAAACGAACAGATATTTCGATGCGATATTATTTAAAACGTTATTTGTTGACAAAAGTGCCTACAGTTATTTTTTCACTAAAGTAAAGTGCTAGAGAAAAAGTAGTTATTATACCTATTTTAAAATTATTTTTAAAGGAAGACATGCCTGATTACGTCAGAACAGATAAAAGTTACATGATAGAAAGAGACGCAATTGTAGGTTAATTTAATCGTAGCTGCTTTGGCGCTGTGCAATCTGAATTGAACTTAATGTAATGAAACCAAGGGTCCCCATTTGTTTAATTTACTTTTCGGAGTGAAGCTTCTGTACTGGTACTATTATGTATTCTGTGATACAATGCTTGTTTAAGAATTTGTTAGATTTTATGTTTAATAATGCTCACAAGTGATTTTAGTCGGTGTTTCTCATTCTTGTAAGACAATCGGTTCTTAACCAACTTTCATGTTACAACAGTTAATTCAAGTGAATCCATGTAGGTACTTCTGATACATTTTAATAATATATCGACTTTTTACTTACATAGAGTCATACCTATTTCCCAGCGGGGTAGGCGGAGAAAACTGAGCTCCACTTACTACTGATTTGCCTTTTTATCAAGTTTTTAATTCTTTAAATAAAATAATTATTACAGAAACAAAAAACACGACCACTTAAAAGTAATGAAATGAAAAGAGGAAATCAAGTATCACAATATCTGCATACTTTACAAAATTAAACAAACTAATGCATTGTTTTGTAAGCTTACTAAACACTTTAGGGTGCTGCGAACAACTATACACTCCTTCTGACGCAGTCGGGTAAAAAGCCAAATTAATCGATTTTTAATTCAGGTAAGTATAAGTTTTTTATTCGAAAGTAAAATTTTGTGTTAAATGTTACTGTTTTCATACGTACGAATAAAAAAATACAGCGCGAATGTCTCTTTACATGTTATAAAATAAGTATGTTGTGTAGGAAAAAAGATGTAAAACTTTTGATACTTCCAAAGAAGTAGCTACTAACGAGGCAGTGCGTAGTAATATTATGATCGCTCAAAGAGCACCAATTAGACCGGCTTAAGGTACGTAAGAGGCTTTGCGTCAGACGAAACTGTTCGAAAGCAAGCTACGGTATTAATTTCTCTCATAAATTTAAAGGTCAAGAGGAAATTTGTATAAGCTGTCGTCATATTTGCGGATGAATCTATAATTTTCTAAAACAAATTTTAAAGCGTTATAACAAATTAATATCAGCTCTATTTTTAAACAGTAAGTATACATTAACATAATATTCGGAGATAAGACAGTTGAACTCTTATTGTCCATCAGAGTGATATAATAATCCTCCTTTTCTTTTCCGTGCGGAAATACCTCCGGATGCCACACGATGGTGGCTATGTCGGACTCAAACTGACCAAAACCGCGCGCCTTCTCGAGCACTAAAAGTTGGGGAACTACTCTAGAAGGAAGGAAAACCCTAGAACTCCGACGTACTTCGGGCCATCTATGATTTTCAGATGGCCCCATACCGTGCCCGTTTTGTAGCGCTCGCGTTGTTACTCCGACCTGTTTCTGCTAGGGTGACAGATGGCCTAACCTGACACTCCCATCATCATCATCATCATCAACAGCCTCCAACAGTCCACTGCTGGACACAGGCCTCTCCTTGAAAAGGAGGTATTGGCCTACTATACCACGTTGGCCAGACGGGTTGTATAGGGTTGGTTTCAAGTTTTCCTTCTCTTTGCATTGATGTTGTCTTGCGTAGTTTATCCCTTAGTCGCCTTTTACGACACCCGCGTGGGATGAATAGGGGTGGTGACACTCTGTATTCTTAATCCGTCACCACACGGACAAACTCAGGCCTGTGTTTATGGAGGACGGAGATCATTTTGTGATCTCCGGCGCCTGAGTCATCTCTGGTACCTAGTCCTTTCCAGAGCCTGGTGGACCAGGATACTCACCCGGTCTCGCTCCGCCATCTCCTTTACAAGCATAACTTGTTCACAGCAGAGACAGCGTAGATGAGACACTCTTGCTCCGTATCATGTTTTTATACTCCTTGCTTTTATTTAAAATTACTAGTACCCTAATAGTCCTGAATCAAAGTTCTTGCCTTAACCAAAAATTTTGTTTTAATAACTGCGCACTTGCGGATTAGTTTTACAACTCGTAGCTGTAAATGTAAATTAGATTAGATCGAAAGAAAATTTATATTTGCCAACTCAGCATGACATAAAAAAGGGTCGAGATATAATTATGTTTTTAATTAATTTGGACTGATATTATGACCACTGTTTTGTAACTTAATTATCTGTTCAGAGGGATAAAATTGTTTGGTTTGTGGGGGTTGTCAAGTACCTTATAAATATCCAGTAATACCTTTACGTAAAGACTGTGGCGTAGCTAGGCGTGGGCGAACTGTGCCCTCTTGCCCACGGCCTCGTGCTTATAGAAGCCTCTCGAAATTAATATGAAATAAATATAAATATCTGTCTGAAGTCTTTAGCAAATCTAAAATGTACGTATTTTATTATAATTTGTAACCAATGTGGCGTGGGCGGATGTACACCAATTTTCAACACTTTATTTTTCATTTTATTTTCTTCTTAAGAGCAATGCACGAGCAATTTCCTTTTATGAAAGTCCATGAATCATAGTTTTACTAAAATTCCTACTAATATTATAAATGCGAAAGTAACTCTGTCTTTTACCACTGAACCAATTATGATGAAATTTTGTAATGAAGATAGAATTGAACTTGGGAAAGGCCATAGCGGACCGGCAGATTTGCCGGTCCGGTAAAACTGCGGGAAGGGCTAGTGGCTGTACAAGTTATATGAAGCTATTCACATTATCCCGGGTCCGGCATTTTTGCCGGGTCCGGCATTTTTACCGTGCGTTTTGTCACTACGATCGTCCGGTAAAAACACCGGACCGGAGCAATGTGAACGAGTTTGTGCCGGTATCTTCCCCCGTTAGCAGCACCTGTGCTCCCCTCGCCCCGCCTGTGCTCCCCTCACGTCATTCGGCAACGTTAATTACGCTGGTCCAAGAGAGACCTTTTCTATGGGATAAGAAACTCTAAAACTTGTATTTCTTATGTCTATTGAAAGTCGTCCCAGTAAATCGTCAAAAGTTGTTGCTGTCATTCGAAAATAATTGAAGAACTTTTTTTTTTTTTTTTTTTTTTTTTTTTTTTTTTTTTTTTTTTAAAAGACAACTCCCGCATTAGGAATACAATTTTCCTATGTCGTGAATCACACAAAGTGTTATCCCACGTGGGATTTGAACCCACGACACTTGGCGCAGTAGGAAGCGGTGTGGCGACCGCTTAAACCACTAGGCTAACCGTGCAGTCTGATTCGTCACTTCTAAGTTCACCTATTAATGTTTCAAATATTCCAGGTGAAAATCTTTCCCGTAAAATAGGATGCACCCAATGTTTTCTTTTATTTTGCTTTCTATTAAAATACCACCAAAACCAATTTTAATAAATATATTAGTATCCTGTGACGTATTGCGAATGTTGTGTTTATCAGAGCATAAAAATCTGAAATCTGTACGTATTTATATTAATACCCAATACCTCCTTTTAATAGATATTTATCGCGCATCGGTTACACTAACATGAATTTCTACTATCACTCGATGCTGGGTAAAAAACGGACATCGCGTGTCAAACCACGCCGTTTACTTGTCGGTAATGGCGAAAAGCCATTAGTTGTAAAATTACGTACATGATAATGTTTAGTTACAGCCATTTACTCATATTCAATATTTTTGTTCATCGTTTTTGACTGCACAGTTGGCCTAGTTGCCCCATGCCACTGTGTGTGATTCACAAATTGTTGTTCTGAGTCTGGGTGTTCTTTGTGTCTGTTTCATGTGTATTTCTAAAGTCCCATATCATGTGCATCTTCAAAAAAGTTCCTTCGGTTACCAGGATCTATCTGAAGCATTATAGCGGAATTTCTGGTCTAACTGAACGAAGTCCTATCCAAAGCGCGCTAACCATCCTGGACTTGGGCAGCAGATTTCCTCTATCCGCTGCCAGTCCAATAGCAGGTCGCCTCTCATTAGTGCCCTTGTGTTCTCTTAGTCTGTGAACAGACGGACAGACGGATGGACGGACATGAGATAATTATAATGGTTCCGATTTTGGCAATTTGGTTAACTAAAAAATCGGCCAAGTGCGAGTCGGACTCGCCCATGAAGGGTTCCGTATCAACAAGTAACATTATATAAAAGTTCTTGTAGTTCGTTGATTAAATGAAAGGTAAATTGCTGTTTACGCTTTATGACATATTAAAAAAAAACTACTTACTAGATCTCGTTCAAACCAATTTTCGTTGGTAGTTTACATGGTAATGTACAACATATATTTTTTTTAGTTTTATCACTCTCTTATCTTAGAAGTTAGAGGGGGGGGGACACACATTTTTCCACTTTGGAAGTGTCTCTCGTGCAAACTATTCAGTTTAGAAAAAAATGATATTAGAAACCTCAACATCATTTTTGAACACCTATCCATAGATACCCCACACGTATGAGTTTGATGAAAAATTTTTTTTGAGTTTCAGTTCCAAGTATGGGGACCCCCAAAATGTATTGTTTTTTGTCCATGTTTATGTGAAAATCTTAATGCGGTTCACAGATTACATCTACTTACCAAATTTCAACAGTATAGCTCTTGTAGTTTCGGAAAAAAGTGGCTGTGACATACGGACGGACAGACAGACAGACAGACAGACAGACAGACAGACAGACAGACTTGACGAATCTATAAGGGTTCCGTTTTTTGCCATTTGGCACCGGAACCCTAAAAAGCGGCCGAGTGCGAGTCGGACTCACACATGAAGGGTAAAAGTTCGCGTAGTTCGTTGTAACTTTGATCGATGATTCTGTTGATCGAAATCTTTAGAGTTTTTTTTGTGCCTTGACTTTTTATAAGTTTCCTAATCTAAGAAGTAGATTCTACTTGATACATTAAACAAATAAAAATATTGTGTTTTTGTTATTTTCAAGTTTCTTAATGTTTAAATCTAAAGTATATAAAGTATTTTTAACCGACTTCAAAAAAAGGAGGAGGTTCTCAATTAGTCGGAATGTTTATTTTTTTCTTATTTTTTTTTATGTGTGTTCAGCGATAATTCCGTCGTTTATGAACCGATTTCTAAAATTATTTTTGCATTTGGAATGGGTCTAGCTTACAGGTAGTCCCATCGTCACCATATCGGGATCTGATGTTGAGAAGCTAAGGAAGTCGAGGGAACTTCTCAAATATCATGGGCACAATTGTCGCGATTTGAGTACTTGGAATAGTTTTTCTTTGAAGTCGGTTTCTTCTTGTTAAAATTATATGTTCTTAATATTTTATCTAGTAGCTAAGCGATCGTACATGGTAGATAATGAGTTATAAACACTGTGTGAAATATTGCCTTTAACTATGATATAAGCCCTCCAATATATTTTCCTTAACTAATTTTCTTCAGTTAGGGGGTAATTCTGTTTTTATGGCGCCAATCCCCTTATCTCAGTTTCCACTCGAGCAGAGGTCTCGCTATTATATTTTCCGGTTTTAGTAGGTACATTTATTTTTGACAATCGTCATGTTCAGTCTGGTGCGAAAGTAGTGTGATTAGTAGTAGACAATATAAGAAAAATCATCCAAGTACGTATCAGGCCATGCACAGAATAGGGTTCCGTAGTTACGTAGATTTAAAATTGTGTCCAATATATAATTGATCCTTAATAATTAACTGCCTCGTTAGTCTAGTGGTTAGCGTATGCGACAGCTAATCAAGAGGTCTCAAGGGTTCAAATCACGGGTCGGGCCAAAAAGTGTTATTGAGTTTTTCTTACAGGAAATTCTTAATAACAGCCCGGAGTCTGGAAATTTGACGGTGATTCACGCCCGTGCCTAGGAGAGCACGTTAAGCCGTCGGTCCCGGTTGTCATGAACATCTATGGCAATCGTTATTGGGAAGTCAGTGCCCTCAAATTTACTGACAACTAGTTCAACCTTCGAATTTCAGTTCTCCCTTAGGGTTGCTGAGGTCCGATGTCAGTCGCTCCGTGGAAAAACTAACATTCAGGTAAAACCGGTTGAATTAGTAGCCGATCAACCCAGCTGTCTATCTTTTAAAGGGGAGAGGGATGTTTTAATAAGAAAATGCTCTTTAAGGTTAATAATAATAATATATCTCTTTATTTTACACCAGAATAGAAACATAAAGGGGGAGCTTAAACTAGGTGGTACAAGTGGCGGCCTTATTGCCCGAAGGCAATCTCTTACAGGCAACCATGGGATGGAGAGAAAGAAAGTTAAAAGTATGTGGTAGTTCCTGGTGTATTAAAAATAAAAAAAAAACATTTGAACTTATTGATTTTAGAGTAGTTAATATAATACACATAGTGAATAGGATAAAATAACATACATAATATGTATTATTAAGTAATTTTAGAACTTAATGGTTGAATTTTACGTTTAGGGGAGGTTTCACAAATAAAAATATTTGTCATGATTATATTTTAGCACTTTGTCGACGTGATAAAAACAAATATACATGCAAAGCTTCATCTTTCTAGTACTAACCATTTGGACGGCAGTCGAGGACTTAAGACACACGGACGGACGCACGAACCGACGAATGCACACGACGAAACTATACATATGCTTCTTCATTGCCCCACACACTGTTCTGATTTCCTCCACTCAACTTTATAAACTTTATACACTCAGTTTATAAATATTTTATAACGTTATTTTGAACAGTTGTTTTTAGGGTTCCATAGCCAAACGGCAAAAAACGGAACCCTCATAGATTCCTCAAGTCTGTCTGTCTGTCCGTCCGTATGGCACAGCCACTTTTTTCCGAAACTATAAGAGCTATACTATTGAAATTCGATCAGTAGATGTATTCTGTGAACCGCATTAATATTTTTACATAAAAATAGAAAAAAACAATAAATTTTGGGGGTCCCCATACTTAGAACGGAAACTCAAAATATTATTTTTCATCAAAACCATTCGTGTCACCATACCATCTTTGGATAGGTCTTCAAAAATGATATTGAGGTTTTTAATATCATTTTATTTCTAAACTGAATAGCTTGCGCGAAAGACACTTCCAAAGTGGTAAAATGTGTGTCAGCCCCCCCCCCCCCCCTTTAACTTCTAAAATAAGAGAATGATAAAACTAAAAAAAAATATAATGTACATTATAATGCAAACTTACACCGAAAATTGTTATTATATATAAAACCGCATTAATATTTTTACATAAAAATAGAAAAAAACAATAAATTTTGGGGGTCCCCATACTTAGAACGGAAACTCAAAATATTATTTTTCATCAAAACCATACGTGTAACCATACCATCTTTGGATAGGTCTTCAAAAATGGTATTGAGGTTTTTAACATCATTTTATTTCTAAACTGAATAGCTTGCGCGAAAGACACTTCCAAAGTGGTAAAATGTGTGTCAACCCCCCTCCCCCTTTAACTTCTAAAATAAGAGAATGATAAAACTAAAAAAAAATATAATGTACATTATAATGCAAACTTACACCGAAAATTGTTTTGAACGAGATCTAGTGAGTAGTTTTGGCCGCTTTTTTTCTTTTTCTTTTCTTTTCTTTTGTTAAATATATTTTTAAATATATACACCTACCAAAATGACTCTACTCTGCCTGATGGAGAGCGAAAGTAGAATCAAAGAGTATGGGTCACCGTTCTCACTGTGAGTGCAGTCAATGCAGCATGACCCCACACTGTTGCGGCCTAGTGATGCTTCTGCATCAAAGGGCGCCACGTCTCGAACTAAACAACATAGTATATATATAATAGGCCTTTCCATCTTTTTCAGATGATTTCGATATCGCTTCTTCGACACTTCTTGGTGTGACTGTAAAGCCCAATACGAGAGCGAAAACAGCATCCGCACGTTTGAAACCTAAATAGAGGTTGGTCCGAGGCTCGATCGAGTCCGTCCCCCGTCTCCCCCCGGTCTCTTCTCACGCTTGTCCGCCAAAGTCCGGAACCAACTCCTGTCGTGCGTTCTGCAGCCCTCACGATAACACGAATGTAGTCGTTTTTGGTTAGTCTTCTGTGTGAAGGTAGTAAGACGACTAAGGGATAAACTACGCAAGACAACATCGATGCAAAGAGAAGGAAAACTTGAAACTAACCCTATATCAACCCGTCTGGCCAGCGAGGTAGTAGGCCAAAACCTCCTTTCTAAGGAGAGGCCTATGTCCAGCAGTGGACTGTTGAAGGCTGTTGATGATGATGATGATGATGTGAAGGTAGTACTGCCCTGGCCTGGTCACTCGTGTTGAATTTAGTGTGGTTTTACTTATCAGTTAATTATAAAAAGCTATTCGATATTTAATTATTTTATTAAAGTTACTCTGAAAAGGTATTACAAACCGCAAGAAACTTTTTTCCAATTGTAGTTTGCCTGTATAAGTAATAAATCACGAACAATATGACTAGAGTAGATGGGACGCGGGGTAGGGAGAAGTGGGACGGGTGGGGGGATGGATGTAAACACAAAGCTGAGGCAAGCCGGCAGTCACGTGGCGCGCCCGCCGGGGGCGCATCACTCTTAAGGGTGAATTCGCTAGTAAAAACAGCGCGAGGACCACAACATACCGATATTGTTTTACACTACTTTTTCGTGAAGTTTACGTTGATTGTGATTTTTAAGACCCTTTAAGAGTGATGTACCCCCGGGGGAAATGTTGGTGGAAGTTATATTCGGATATATGTGTACTACATATCTCTCTGAAACATTTCAATGTTTACGTATTGAATTAGAGTAAATTGTATATAATACAACAACCACTCTATAGAATATCAATACAAGACATATCAAACTAATATTAATTACATATCTATAAATAATATATCGATGTAGATAATATTTCATTATTTCAACTAAATATTAGAATTTTGTTGGTGTAGTAAAATGTACGCGTAGAAATAAATTATAGTGTAAATATAGATTCTCAGAGGTAAGTAATTTTTTTATATTTTTTTATTATTTTTCATTTGTTCTTTAAATACTTTAACAATTTTTTATGAACTGTCTGGATGTCTAGTATATTCCTACAAACAGCTAAGTATTTATTATATGCAGTGATTTTACTAAAACTTAATTGATATAGGCTAGAATAATAATTAAATAGAGACTATGGGAAAGCTAGAATTGTAAAACTTTATAAAGAGGGCTCCATAATGTAGATTGCATATTGTTGTTTTTTAAAAATATATATAATGATATAAATGTATAGCAATATATAATTATCATCTAATAGAAAATATAAATAAATTAATATGTTAATTTCTTGCAATATGATAGTTTTGTGCACAAAAAAAGATGTTCTATAAACATGAGTGATGTTTAAAAGCAGTTTTTTTTATTATAGTGGTTGGCCAATTGCTACCGTTAATATTTGAAATTGGTAAATTAATTGGTGGATACGTCATACGATATTATTGCTACTAATACTTATAACATGTTATATGAACTAATCTTTTAGTCAAAATATTTAGCGGTTCGAGCAAAAAGTAAATACAAAGCAATAGAAACAGTTTTAATTAATGAGATTTTTACTACACATACAAATACAATAATGGCACACAGAAGGTTTTAATTTTAATATTAAGTTTGCTTTTTTAATATAATTGTTATCTACTATATAAAAATAAGTCGGATTTTCCTTCCTGACGCTATAACTGCAGAACGCACGAACTGATTTCCACGGTTTTGCATTCGTTGGAAAGGTCTCGGGCTCCGTGAGGTTTATAGCAAAAGAAAATTAGGAAAATTTCAACAGAAAAGCGGGAAAATCTTTTTTTAGAAAATAGGGGATGACTTTTTTATGGGATTCTTTTAAGGGCAGGACGACGTCTGCCGGGTCAGCTAGTAACTTATAGTTCTCGACTTTAAGTTGTTTCTTAGAATACAAAACTTTTCTATCACAATACCTATATACATATACTTATCATCTTAGGTCCGTCATGGCGGTAAATAGTAGCTTAAGTGTTATTCCGATACCTAAGCAATACCATTGTAAAATTTTATTAAAATCAATTTAGTAGTTTTTGCGTGAATTAGCAACAAACATTCTTACATACATACTCACAAACTTTCGTGTTTATGATATTAATAAGATGTACACTTAGTTGACTTGATAACGATTTCAAGCAGTTAATCGCCACATGCTGTCTTTATTATATATTTACACATTATATAGCACTTTAAAAAAAGTAAAAAGAAACAATGAAAAGTTACAGTAAAATCAAAATCACTCTAATCTACCTCACGGAAATAATGAGCTTTTATTAGATGCGAGTATTTAAATAGCACCTCACCATCATTTTGAAAATTTCATAGCGCAATGTATATTTAAGTGTGATGTGATATAACTTCAGGAATAGGAAAACAAAATAAATACTATAAATAGGAATAGGAAAATTAGTTCCATACCAAAATACCGTAATTTCTTAACGGAATTTTCGACTTACCTTTGTTCTATGTGTTTTGAAAAGATAATTCTAATTGATGAACTATAGTCGTCACAAAATAAGAAGCACGTAGATGTCTAATCGTGCTCAATAGATAATTGGTATATTTACTTAATATTCCTTTATTTTTAGTTTTTCAAGTTAGTGCATTTTACAAGCTAGGCATGTATAACTCCTGAAATAAAAAAGTTATCTGAGTTTTAGTTTTCCTTTAAAGTCTAATATTGGAATTACTATCAGAAATTTTATCAGATTTTTTGAGACAGCCGTTTAGCTTTTAGAGGGGTCTGGGACGCCCTGTTTTTACAAAAAAATGCGCTTTAAAGTTGTTGCTCTCAATGTTTTTAGAAGACCTATCTAATGATACTCCACACGATGGGGTAGATGTGAGAAAAAGAAATCATCCCCACTTTACGTGTAGAGGAGGTACCGCAAATAAAAATATTTTTCTTGACATTAAGTTAACACAGAGTACAATGGCGGACCTAATGCCAAGACATATTCTACCAGTAAACATATATTCATGCAAAGTTTCCGTTTTAACGGTAAGTCGAGGACGGACCGGCGGACTTGGCGAAACCTTAAAGGTTCCGATCATAAACTAGGGAACCCTAAAGAGTACAAGTGAATTTTATTTTGAGAATGTGTTAGTCATTTCTCAAAAACGAATTAATAGGATATAAAACGTCTAAAATGGTCGTGTACGGCAAATAATTAAGGACTCTAGGACAAATAGAAAGGGGACTTTTGCTAAGTAGATTTAGTATTAAAGTAATTTTTTACGGTATTTTTATAATATTTTGGTCATTAGTGGAATGAAGAAAATATATATGACAATTATTAATGCTTTGGATTTTGACTATATATTTTTTAGGTAATTTGCGTATTCTAAGCATTGGAGTTTAACCAACGTAAATACTTCTAATCTAATCTAATGTGTCAAGATTTAATAAAATTGGCATGTTGTTACAGGCTGCTTGAAATTATTATCAAGTCAACTAAGTGCTATAATAATCGTGATCCAAAATAAAGATAAAATAAAACGAAAATCAATCATTTATTTATTTTTTTATATAGAAAAAATAAGATTTACAATAATTTGTTTCCCCTCAACAAATACTCTTATAGGAAATAATTTTGTTTTGCGCATCATTTTATTTGTATCATGATATTAATCAGTATGGAAAGCTTTTTCGTCCCCTCTGAACATTGAACGTATCTAATCTAATAAAGAACCCGCCCCTGAAAATGTTTCAACTATTATCCGCCAGGAGTTGTTTGCGTCGACAAAACGTTAATAGAGTTATTTAATTTTACATTAATTTATTCAATTTCGTGCGGGTTAGAGCAAGACAATGAAATCTGAGGGCGGGGCTCCATTTGGCGCCGCCCGTCCAGAGCTCACCTGAAATCTCATTAGCATATATAGCCATATAAGGCATTGGTTGTTATGTATTATCAGTTGATATTGTTAATGAGAATGAAAGAGATGCAATACCTTGCGGTGCATCGATCGTCAATGAAAGCGACGGGCAAAATAATTTGAATTACCTATTTAACATACATATGAATTTACAGTTTATTCTTCTCAATTTTTTGAATTACCTATTTAACATACATATGAATTTACAGTTTATTCTTCTGAATTTTTGCAATTTTTGTCTGTCTGTTCCGGGTAATTCTGGAGCGGCTGGATCGATTTCGACGGGACTTCCACTGGCACAGAGAGCTGATGATAGAAGGAGTAACGTAGGCTATTTTTTTACCGCCCGCGTGCGGTTTCACTCAGCTAGTGTTATATATAATGATCCATTCAAAGACTTACCAGCTACTATTGCTTTACATTACAATTTGTTAACCTACTTCGGTACCAGGTTACTAACCCCTCTCCAGGTATCTGGTTTCTCCAGGCATCTGAAATAATTCTGTTTGACTGAGGAAGATTCTAGCCTATGTTACTTTAAGACTCCAATAAGTGGAACACAAAATATGAACGGGGAAAACCATCACATAGCTTAATTTTCTAGTTTTCCAGCTCCAGCTCCAGAATTATTTATTCGGTCAGGCTGTAATTTAGGTTGTGTCCCACTATGATCCCGGGTCCTTTAAGCGGGGCGTGAAAAAGCATCTTACTAAGCCGCCATAGTGAGGGCCGCCATACTTTACTGTCTGCATGTGCGGCAATGATGTATGGTTTCCCCCACTCTTGGATTCTGCTCATGCTTTCCATCAGGCAGGGTAGAGTCACTTTGGTAGGCTAAATATAAAAAAAAAAAAATGCCTACTACCGCAGTGAGTCAATTTCATAATACTGTTGAGCAATCAGTAGCAACATGCGTGCTTGAATTGAATCTCGTGATAGCACTTGGTCTATTTCAGGAGGTAAAGTTTTGTTCACAAGTGTATAATTAAAATTAAAATACTTCGTTGATAAAGTATGTACATACAATGTACGTAAATTGTGTACACTTCTTCTTCTTCCTAGCCTTATTCCCAATATACCTGAATATCAGTTTTTCCACGGAGCGACTGGCATCGGATGTC
Source organism: Phragmatobia fuliginosa (assembly GCA_932526445.1). NCBI lineage: Eukaryota > Metazoa > Arthropoda > Insecta > Lepidoptera > Erebidae > Phragmatobia > Phragmatobia fuliginosa. Next base: position 1,974,756 of record OW052064.1, on the reverse strand, counting down.
CGCAACCCTAAGGGAGAACTGAAATTCGAAGATTGAACTAGTTGTCAATAAATTTGAGGGGACTGACTTCCCAATAACGATTGCCATAGATGTTCATGACAACCGGGACCGACGGTTTTACGTGCTCTCCGAGGCTCGGGCGTGAATCATCGCCAAACTTCCAAACTCGGGGCTTAATTAGGATTTTCCTAAGAAAAATCCAAAAACACTTTTTAACCTGATCCGGGATTGGAACCCGAGACCTCTTGATAGCAGTCGCATACGCTATCCACTATACAAACGATACAGTTGTAAAATGTGCACACTTAATAGGCAATAATATTTGCCTCTTTCGTACGTAAAAGTTTAGTCATGATTATATTTTAAAATACACTATAGAAAAATTCTGAAATTTTATATGAAGAAATTCATGATAATATTACATGTAATGAACTTTTAATGAAAACCATAATGGCTTATTTAACTTCGTTTAGTTCAGGAGTTATAGAAGAAGGAGCTAATTAGACTTCAAGAAATAGAAGATTCTCAATTCCTTACTTTTTTTTGTATGTTCTGACCGAACCGATTCTAAAACTAGAACGTTGTAATGTGGGTAAACACCCCCTTGGTTACCACTTCGAACCACTCCCAATAAAATAGACGCCAACCACTTACCAGAACCATATGTTTATAAAAACTTTTAATTTTAATATTTGCCTTTACCACTAAAATTACTTTTACACGATTGAAATCTAATAACTCAGTATCTTTCTATCAGCGAGTTCTCAATAAATATTGGAGGGTTTAGGGGTATTTTATTGCTTTGTGAGCGAAAACTGGTTGAGTTGTGTCCCCAAGGAGCGATCGGTTGGCAAACATCGCAATCTGGCGCTAGAGGATACGGATTGTGGCTCCCGTTGCGTTTTACCGTCGCATCGGTTGTGTCGATCTTTGATACAAATTTTAAATGTTTATAAGTTTTATGTTTTATGCTAACGAATATTATTAATAAATTTATTCACGAATTTAATACAGTTCTAATAATAACATTAGATTAAGGAGCAATGGTCTTCAATTTTTATAACTTTTGTATTATTGCCATATTTATGACTTGGACTGCCTTGTTGGTGTAGTGGTTAGCGTATGCGGCTGCTGATCAAGAGGTCTCTCGTTCGATTCCCGGGTCGGACCAAATGTTTGTATGATCTGCAAATATTTGTTTTAGAGTTCGGGTGTTTTCTATGTATAATATGTATGTATTTACAAAAAAAAAGTATGTTTATGTATTTATATCAGTTGTCTAGTACCCATAACACAAGCTCTGCTTAGTTTGGGACTAGATTATGTTGTGTGTTACATGTCCAAAATATTTATTGATTTATATTTATGTAAAATCTTTAATACTTATACTTTATTAAGCAATTATAAATAAGCTTGTTAAATTAAGCTTAATAAACTTCAAAATCAAATCGGCACGAGTCTGAAGAATTTAATAAACATCCTCAAACTGTTATTTCCAGTTGAGTTCACAATTTTCTATATTAAATCGTTGGAGCGGCGGTGGAGTGGGAACGGTTGCCATGATACCTTAGAGGAGTTAATAAGTCATAAATAGCGAGGTGAAGGGAGACAGAGTGATTGGGATTACGTGAGTGCGAGAGGGTGGGATGTCGCCCCAGGTAGTGGTGGTGACAGGCAATCGTCTGGAAAAAGGTACCGTAGACGGAGCTATGAGGTGTCACAAAGTTACGGTTTTCGACAATATAGTCACTGGGTATGAACTGTATCGTCCATGAAAGATACGTCAAAGATAATGGAGTGGAAGTAATATACTTTAAACATGTTTGAAATACTAGGTACGATACATGTATAAAAGTGCCAAATTGTATAGCCATCAATTCTATATCATTGTTAGTGTTGTCAAATCGCCTTGATTATGGAAATCTTATATTTAAACGAGTATAACTTTATACTTGATTTTTAGGGTTCCGAAGTTCATAACTCGGAACCCTTATAGATTCGTCACGTCCGTCCGTCCGTCCTCGACTTACCGTCCAAACGGTAAGTGCTAGAAAGATGAAACTTTGCATGAATACGTGTTGTTATTACGTCGATAAAGTGCTACAATAAAATTATGAAAAATAATTTTATTTGTGGTACCTCCCCTACACGTAAAGTGGGGATGATGTTTTTTCTCGCGACTACCCCATTGTGTGGGGTATCATTAGATAGGTCTTTTAAAAACAGTACAGGGTTTCCCAGACGATTTTTTGATTTAGGTATCCGTTTGCAAGATATTTCTCTTTAAAGGGCACTTTTTGTAAAAACAGGGCGTCCCCCCCTCTAAAAGCTAAACGGCTGGCTCAAATAATCTAAAATGATGGTGGTCCATCTAATAAACTTTGAAGGAAAATTATAACAGATTAGATGACTTTGTTAGTTCAGGAGTTATAGAGGCTTAACTGGTAAAATGACGAAATTATAAGAAGAATTAATCGGGGACCTGAACTACGGAATCCTAAAATGTCTATAAGTACATGTTTTTCACATTGCTTTAATATCTAAACGATATTTTTACGCTTAAGTTGAGTAAATTACTATAAAAAGATGAGATTTGCAATTTAAAACTTCTCTATAAATTACTTCTTTACTTAAAAGTCAAGCTGCCAAACATATGTACACTTCTCGTTAAATTTTATCTGACTTGAGTAAACACATTTTAAAATAGCTGTTAAAGAAAGATGATTCAACTGCCTTGTTGGTCAAGTGGTTAGCGGCTGCTGATCAAGAGATCTCAGGTTCGATTCCCGGGTCGGACCAAATATTTACAAAAAAAAGTATGTTTATGTATTTATATCAGTTGTTTAGTTCCCATAATACAAGCTCTGCTTAGCTTAGGACTAGATGATGTTGTGTGTCAGACGTCTGAAATATTTATTTTTTATTGTAATCTGAGACCTGAATAAATATTATAATGATAAGGAATTATATATTCTATTAATGTTTGTGAGACCTATGTCCAGCAGTGGACTGTTGAAGGCTGTTGATGATGATTAATGTTTGTGCTATTATAACAACATCAAAGAAGTTAGTTAATATACCTCCTTACCACGCAGAATAAAATAGGGACACGTCATTCACTACATGCACTACAAATTAGTTAATTGTAATGAGTTTTACAAATGCCAAATTATGTTTCGTCCAAAATATAGTGGGAAAATGTCATTCTAATGACTAGCTGACCATAGCAAATCGTATCATATGCATGAACTACTTGGTATTCACATATTGCAGGGCAGGTTGCTAATCGTATTGTTCTCGGCTGAAGGGCCATTCAACTGCAAGCGCACGCTAAAGTGGTAAGCGGTGAAAGTCGATAAAAGCTGAGTGCGCTATATCGGCGAGTGGTCGATCATCACAAGTGGGAGGTGGCTTTTAGCAATTCATAATACTTTTAGATAAAATCACGTACTACATTTCAGACTAAGTATAATATTCAATAATCGTACGTATAACGTTCCGTAGTCACCCTTAATGGTACGTGAATTTAAAATCGTATCCAATAGATAATTGTTTGTGCAGTTATTATTTCGGAATTTTCGTACGAAGTTTTCCAAATAAGCGTATTTTACAAGTTAGGTTTCTATAACTTTAGAACTATAGAAATGTATCTAAGCCATTATAGTTTTCCTTTAAAGTTTATTATATGGACTATCATCATTTAAAAATTATTGAGAAAGCCATTTAGCTTATTATTTGTCCTGTTTTGACACAAGTGACTTTCAATGTTGAATAACTCGCAAACGGATATATAAATCCAAAAACCATATTACCTGAATTTCAGTTTTTCCACGGAGCGACTGGTATTGGACCTCCGCAACCCTGAGGAAGAACTGAATTTAAAAGATTGAACTAGTTGTCAGTATATTTGAGGGCACTGACTTCCCAATAACGATTTCCATAGATGTGTGTGACAACCGGGACCGACGGCTTAATATGCTCTGCTAGGCACGGGCGTGTATCACCGCCAAACTTCCAGACTCCGGGCTGTTATTTCTTATTTCCTGTAAGAAAAACCCAACAATACTTTTTTTGGCTAGACCCGTGATTTGAACCCGAGACCTCTTGATTAGCATTCGCATACGCTAACCACTATACCAACGAGGCAGTACCAGTAATATTTTAATACCTATATTATATAAAATCATGAAAATGATTTAAATACTCAAACCCCAGACGGTTTTAAGCCCCTACAAAAAAGTTAGTACGCTCTGATGGGTAGATATGCTGATACAAACACGTATTTCAACGAGCGTAGCAATATGAATCATAAACAGGAGCTACGAAGAGAATAGATTCATTTATAATATCGAACACGTGTTTGTCAGCGACAATATAATGAACAAAATAATTTTAGAACATTCATTTTCAACACGCTTCTATTAAATTTACATGTATGCTTGTTTATTTATCTGTACTAAAATATGTTTACAAAACGACTTTTGTAAATATATTTTTTGGTTTTTGTAAATATATTTTTTGGTTTTTGTAAACATGTTTTTTGGTTATTGTAAATATACTTTTTGGTTTTTGTAAACATGCTTTTTGGTTTTTGTAAACATGTTTTTTGGTTTTTGTAAACATATTTTTTGGTTTTTGGAAACATATTTATTGGTATATTTCATTTACAATTCAAGTTCTAAAATTATAATAATTTGTGTTGTAGGAGTCATAGTACAAGTTTACTTTGATCTTTAATTATTTTTATTTTTATTATTTACATTTGCCACGTCTCGTCACCATTGGAGTGTGAACTATGAATTATTTCTTGAAATTGTTTACATCTTGTAAGATTAAGCAAAGAATTTCTTACAAAATCTATAAAACATTGCAACACGTTATAATTTCATCAGAGGTATTCATCGACCATACATACATCCTCTTCGGTTTTTGATGCTTTTAGTATCCCTTTTCCAAAAGATTACTAATTTGTTCGCTAAATATTCAACGCGAACGACCTCTTCCGGAGTAGCAATAGCGTCTTTCTCCGATACAAAACAGCCTGGAATTTTAGACTGACATACAAAAATAATAACCAAAAAAAATTAAATTCCACACCTTTTACAGAAGTGAATGCTTGCAAATGGCCGCTCCTTATGTTGCTCTAAGCATTCACTACATAAATTTCATTTGTGAATCTTCTATGATCCATCCTTTTGAAGTGATCAATCCATTGTATTATTACCCGACCCGATCATCGATCCTCGTCACTACATATCCTCTCAGTTCACAACTTTCCCTTATTTCTGATTCTGTCACTGACATTCTTCTTCTTCTTCTAGTGCCTCTTCAATCCTGAAGGTTGGCCGTCAGCTTCCTATACTTCTTTCTGTCATTGGCCAGGCGTAACAGTAGCTCAACGGAAGTGATACCGGTCCATGCCTGGATATTGCGCAGCCACGATGTCTTTTCCTCTCCAACTTGCCCATCATTATTAACTAAAGCAGCAAATATTTTTCGTGCCTGAGCACATGACTAAGATATTCAATTTTGTGCTATTTTATGGTTTCTATCAATTTTCTAGGCATATGGACACGCTGGAGCATAATCTCTTTCTTGACCTTTTGCGTCCAACTAACATTCATCATCATCATCAACAGCCTTTGACAGTTCACTACTGGACATAGGCCTCTCCTTAGAAAGGAAGTTTTGGCCTACTATACTACGCTGGCCAGACGGGATGGTATAGGGTTGGTTTCAAGTTTTCCTTCTCTTTGCATCGATATTGTCTTGCGTAGTTTATCCCTTAGTAGCCTTTTACGACACCCGCGGGATGAATAGGGGTGGTGACACTCTGTATTTTTAATCCGTCACCACACGGACTTTACCATTACAAAAAAATACACAATCTAAAGTAATAACTCTTCTGAAATGTTTAACAAAAAAATAATACCGCATCCATTTATTGTAAACGGACTCGATAGATGAAGCCGAAGGTTCGAGTGCGTTGGACCGCGGAAACTTCATTTCGGAGCTCCTCTGTCCGTGAAATGAAGTCGACTCGATATTGCGATATTATATCGATATCAGCGAATCATGGACTCGTATAACTCAAGTGTTCATTCAGCTTAACGGCTCGGCATTCAAATATATTTAGGTATCCGTACAAACTTAATAATGATTATTGCTTTAATAAATAATTTGTTTTATTATACTTTATTTTTTATTAAGCTGCCTTGTTGGTCTAGTGGTTAGCGTATGCGGCTTCTGATCAAGAGGTTTCGGGTTCGATTCACGGGTCGTACCAAATCTTTGTGTGATCTGCAAATATTTGTTTCGTAGTTTGGGTGTTTTCTATGTAAAATATGTATTTATTTACAAAAAAAATGCATGTTTATGTATTTAAATCAGTGGTCTAGCACAAGCTCTGCTTAGTTTGGGACTAGATGATGTTGTGTGTTACAAGTCCATCATTTATTATTTATTTATTTATTATTATATTTGCAATAATGGTGTAAGCAGTTTCTTTTATTTGAAATGCCTATTTGTCTACATACCATCAATTTTTTTTGTAATAACATTCATTTAAAGAAAAGGAAGCCCGTGAACTAGTGGTAACTGAGTAATTTAACACATTGCATACTTAAACAGTTCTAACCAGGTCATTTCGTGGATAGGTAACCAATTTTTTGAGGCTTAAAACCTTTATATATGCCTTGTAATAGTTGACATATGAATTTCTGTTGTTCGTTACAGCTTACTGGAGCTCTCAAAAATCTGATTTCGGTTATTCTACAGAAATTAGATATCGTCTAGTCCTTGGGTTATGGACGTCTGACACCACATGTGAATCAAAGTTCATTTATAACATTTATATGAAATAAAAGCGAAACATTATCTACTAGGGGTTTTCTTTAATTTCAATTCCCGCATTAAAAATATACTCGTGTGTCGCGGGTGAATTTTATAAACACACAATAGAAACGGGCACAAAGCACACTCACTATTTTTATTTATTTTTTCTAATTAAAAAAAGACAACTCCCGCATTAGGAATATAAATTCCTGTGTCGCGGGGGACTTTACAAACATACATGAAACGGACACAAAGACCATCCAGACACAGAAGAACAAATTGGGAATTACACAAAGTGTTATCCCACGTGGGATTTGAACTCACGACACTTGGCGCAGTAAAAAGCGGCGTGGCGACCACTTAAACCACTAGGCCAACTGTGCAGTCAAGAAATCAAAAAACTAATAATAATTATATTAACAGTACTAAATGCCTTAATTTACAAAATCTTTGTCGGCACCATCCTGAAGTAGATTGATAGAGAATTTCTATGACGTAATGACCACTATTGCATTTTTAATTAAATAGTTATTTATACTGTTAGTTTTACTCTTTAGAATTAAATAAAAGGTTGGAATATAAGATATTATTTTGAAGTTCTATCCGATACAGGTTTTTAATTAACAATATCTTCTTGTTTAAATTTTATATCATCAATGAATAAGATTTTGGAAATCATGATCACAAAATGAATCTAAATGCACTAGTGTAAAATTAATTTTGTGAACGAAAGTAGACATTTTTGGATGAACTGAAAATTTTCTGAAAATTGTAAATCCACGCCCCTTTACAGAACTGGCTGCGATTGGTCGAAGTTCGTCTTCGTCCGCAGGCGTAACCGCCAATGACGGCTGGGGCTACGCGCAGCCGTAGCGCTACAGCTACGAGGCGCGCGGGGAGCTACACGATCGACAGACGCTACGTAGGAGCTGCTACGCCAGGGAACTGAAAAATGTAAGTACTTAATGTAATATTTAATTTTGTCATTGTACATTTTCTTCCTATTACATTGTAAACCCCTCACATTGCTTTTTATATCTACATATGTATATCTCAATCGGTGTCATGTATATATATGTATCTATATAAATAGATACGTATTATATATAGGTACCTAGCTTCGTGCCAGATGGTTATGTAAGACACAGTTACAAGAATCCTAACTATTTCCTTTTTTTGCATTTTTTAGTAAGTTCCCTTTTTAGTTAATGACATCCTGGTATATTATATAATCGGTTAACAGGTGTTGGTGAAGACTGTCAATTGATGAGGGAAACCGAACCTTCAAAATGCAGGCGCTCCAGGCCGCAAAGGAGAAGACCTCTGGACTCTTTGCCAGCAAGCCCAATCTATTCAAGTAAGTGATTTTTTTTTAAAAGAACCTAAGAAATATGATTGCCCATGACATCATCATTTGAATTTTTTGAATGATTCGGTTATTTAACGTTTTTTAATGAATTTAAAACGGCTTTTGAGGAACAACAGTTGTTCACTTAAAGAAGTTTTCATGTATCCAGGTTCATGACTAAATCGCTACTGCGACCACGGATTAAATTTAATATGTTTTGATAAAACCCAATAATTATTTAAATATACAGTTTTAAACTGTATTAAAATATACGCATCAGTTTAATCTGATTCCTTTTCATAGCAATTATTAAGATATAGTTCACTCATGTTACATAACCTCGTGAAATATGATATAAAAAAACCTGAACTATGAAATTTAAAAAGAAAACTATTTATTGAGGAAAGAAAGGAATATATATTACTAGCTTTCGCCCTCGGCTCTGCCCACGTCTATTCCAGTTATAGCGGTAAAAAATATTCTATGTTACTTCTAATATCTCCAAAAATATGTGTACAAAGTTTAATGATGATCGGTTGAGTAGTTACTTACATTCACCTTTATTAATATTAGTAGGGATTTTGCCCTGTTACCTAATGAATTTGCAGTTATTTTTCATGAAAATTTATTTTATGATACAGTAAAAAGTAATAGTCATACTCGTAACTAGAGCAAAAATAAACAAAAATATCATCAAAAGTTTCACACAGAAGATCGGCCTAAAATGACACCACGAGGCCCAACAATACAGTTGCATCTCACGAGACCGGCATAGGGAGGGTGACATTCACAATGAGGATGGTGACCCCTACTTCTGGGTTAACCAATGCCGAGTATTACCCTCAGACAGAGTATAGTTACTTTGGTAAGCCTAAATAAAAAAAAAAAACAACTTTCGTGAAGTCGTATTTCATAGGTGAAGAACCACAGGGCCAATGATCTGAAGTATCTAACTAAATTGCCATAGTGTGGGACACTATGTTGTCTGTACTCACAAAGGAAATGATGACCCCTTTTCTTAGATTCTACAGCAAGCAACAGTAGAATCTAAGTTTTTTATATAATACTAGCTGATGTCCGCGGCTCCACTCGCGTTTTAGAGGTATGAAAAATAGATGGTGGCTGATTCTCAGACCTACCCGATATGGAGACAAAATTTCATACAAATCGGTCCAGCCGTTTCGGAGGAGTATGGGAACGAACATTGTGACACGAGAATTTTATATATAAGGTATCAAAGAAAGAACTAACTCTAACTGCCTCGTTGGTCTAGTGGATAGCGTATGTGACTGCTAATCAAGAGGTCTCGGGTTCAAATCCCGGGTCGGGCCAAAAAGTGTTTTTGGGTTTTTCTTAGGAAATTCTAATAGCAGCCCGGAGTTTGGCAATTTGGCGGATGATTCACGCCCGTGCCTCGGAGAGCACGTTAAGCTGTCGGTCGCGGTTGCCATAAACGGACAGTAACGGAGGTCCGATGCTAGTCGATACGTGGAAAAACCGATATTCAGGTATAACCGGTTGAACTAGTAGCCGACCCCATAATAATATTGGTAATAAGGTTAGGAAGAAGATATGAAAGAAAGAAAGAAAATAATATTTATTCTGACATATACACGGACATAAAATATAAATCATTTGAAATAAACAACCGAGCGATGATTGCCTCGTGAACGTGTCAGAATAGGACCAAGTTCAGCAAATGTCAGACGAAGCCTGACGCTGGTTTCAACTAGGCCCTAAAGTAACTCACTAAATAAAAAACCTTTAACAGTCCAGTACGAGACATAGGCCTATTCTTACAAAACATGATTTTGGTAAACTAAAGCGCACTGGTCAGATGAGTTGGTATAGGGTTTGTTTCAAGTGATGCAGATGTCGTAATAATAGTAGTGCCTGGACCTCTCTCATCTCAGGTGCGGAGTGGCGCACCGTGTGATTTTTAGTAGGTCCGGTTTCGACACACCGCCCTGCCGCAATACCCCGGTAGGACGACGGCCCGTGGAGTTTTCCACACTTGAAAAAAAGGGTTTGTTTCATGTAATCGTATATACGAGTTTATCTATATGTGCGTTATACTCATAAAGCAATGTGCTTTTGCAGTGGAATTAGTTACTAATAAAAACTCGTGAATCACAAAGAATATAAAACAACACTAATATTATCTTTTTGATAGAAATTAAATGGTGATAGTAAATGATGTCCTCATCACTAAAAGTTTTCATTGTAATACTATACTAGACTTACTACATATACTATATATGTAGTAAGTCTAGTATAGTATTGCAGAACAAAATATTTTGCTGCTATGTTGTTATAAAATTGACGGTAATTTATCAGCTTTGGGATGTCCTTAATTCCAGCTGAGTTCTAAGAACAATAGGGATAGTGCTAACTCACTCTCAAATAGACAATCATGTGAAAAAAAAATACAAGACATTAGATTCTTAATCGGTAATCATTTGGACACTATAGCAGTAAAATATAGTATTTAGCGTAAAACACATTAATTTAGTAAAACTAAATACATTACTGCAGAAAAATAGTTACAAAGCCATGAACAATCTGTATGTCTTAATGGGCTTACTGATCCTACCGATCGATACCTAGTCGATGTCGACCACGGCAAGGCGGCTAGTCTCCACAGTGACCAGCCAACTATGCAGAAAAGATTATACTGCATGAGTGTGTGCACCTGTGCTTCGAAGAGTACAAAACGTCGGTCTTGGTAGTTTTCAACATTTATAACAATCATTATTGCGAAGTCAGTGAAATATACTGGCAACTAGTTAAACCTTCGAATTGAATATACATCATTTGCGAGACTATTACACATTACCCTTGTATGCATTGAACGGATCATATATCTTTTGGGTATAGCTGGATGTCAACTAGTACTTGTACAGCGTGGACCAAAAGTTCGTTTAAATTTGAATCGGTAGCTGTGACGAGCAGCGATGGCAGGGTGGGGCGGAGGGGCTACGAAGCACAAAAGCGGCCAATGGAAATTTAGTACTATGTCGTCGTTTAGTGATAAGCAACTTGCGTTCTATGTACGCGAATACTACCGCAAAAACAATTCTTTAACTTTAGCGTAACGAAATTTTACGCTCATCACAACAAGGCGTAAAAATGAAACTCCATCGATTTAATTGATTAGAAAATGGGTACAGAAGTTCGAGGAGACAGGTTCAATAATGAATCAACTAGGAATCAACCGGCTGACCTAGAGCATTAAGATATCCCGAAAACGTCGAGCGTGTAAGAGCGTCTATTCGTGAAAACCCTGGACGCGGTCTAACGCCTTAGGCGTGCCCAGAACATCTTTGTTTCGTATTCTTCATAAAGATTTACATTAACATCAACACAATTCAAGTGGTACAGGAATTAAAACCTCAAGATCGCGATCAGCTGCTCCAATTTGCAAATCTAATGTTAGAGAGGTTCACCAGCTTTACCAACATTTTTTGCTCAGCCGAGGCACACTTCCATCTAAATGGGCATGTGAATAGTCAGGTATTGGAGTGACACTAATCCTAAATTGAAGCATCAAAGACCTCTGCATTCACACAAGGTTACTGTATGAGCAGCTTTGTCAGCAAGATAAATTATTGGTCCCTACATTTTTGAAGATCGCTGAAGAATGCCGTAATAGTAAATACAGAGCGGTACATTGACTTACTACGGAATTATTTTTCACCAGCGCTACAGGATTTCGATGGTTTTAATCAAGTATCGTTTTAGCAAGATGGGGCGACACTGCCACACTTCCGACGACTCCAATATTTGGAAATACTCAATATTTCGAAATATTTGGACAAAAAGTGATTACTAAAAGAGGTGCCATTATATGGCCAGCTCATAGCCCGGACTTATCCACAATGGACTTCTTTCTTTGGGAATACTTTAAAAGCAAAGTTTTCAATAGCAACTCAGAGTCCCTAGAGGAGTTAAAGGAAAATATTCGAGAGGAAATGAAAACATTTCACTAAACAGTTGTGAGGCCGTCATTGAAAATTTTCGCTCCAGGTTGCAGCAGTGTCAAAATAGTCAAGGATCACATATGGATGATGTAATGGAAAAAAATCCCTATTTATGTACCTTAAAGATAAATAAACAGTTTTTTAACACATACAACTAATTTTTTTTGAATCATCATTTGTGAATGTAAATGAACTTTTGGTCCACTCTGAACTTCTATAACTATAATTTAAGAAAAAAATATTTACAAAAGCAATTTAAATGAACTTTTAGTTTTTTGATTTTATTAAAACGCGTAGAACGACAAAATATGTGAAAAATATCTGTACAGTTTCAAACAAATCTAGATAAACAAGAGGAACAGTTGATAGTCCGGTACGTGCTGCGAATCGAAGCAATTTAGTTGGGAGCCGCGAAACGATCGTCGATAATATTGACAGCGGATAATACTTGTTGCAATAGAAATAAAATATAGGGACGGAGATTCTTTGACTTGTTTCTAACGAGAACTCGGAACTAGATAGGGATGACAACTACATATTTTTTACGTTATAAGTAGTAAAGTAATATTATATTTTCTCTCAATTTTTAACATATTTAGTTCTTAAATTTAAACTTCGAATTTAGGCAGTATTGAGTACGACTATTACTCAATTCTATATACGATTATACATATGTTATACATATCTACGATACAATTATTTTGTATAATTCAATTATAATTAATAAAAATGTTAAATGAATTTCTAAATAAATCTATGTAGAATTTTACCTTATTATCCCTATATAGATTTATTAATTTTTTTATTTAATTAATTTTTAAGAAAATAGTTTTGTTTTTTTAGTATTTCGGATATCTTACACACAACGCCGTCTAGTACCCAAACTAAGCAAAGCTTGTATTATGGGTACTAGACAACTGATATAAATACATAAACAAACTTTTTTTTGTAAATACATACGTATTTTATATAGAAATCACCCCAACTCCAAAACAAATATTCGTGGATCACACAAACATTTGGTCCGACCCGGGAATCGAACCCGAGACCTCTTTGATTAGCAGTCGCATACGCTTACCACTAGATCAACGAGGCAGTCAATGATCCAGATATGGTAGTTAATTGAACAGACAGCGTATTGACTCAGTAAAAAAACGTGATAAACCAGAAATATGATTCTGTTTCTTATGTACTAGTAAATTGGGATGACAGTGCCAAACTTGCCAATCTTGGCAAGCCGCAAGTAACATTAATAAACTTTGCAAGTATATGACAATCATAAATTTCGAGCCAGCTATGTTTTAGAATGCTAGCTATGTTGATAAATAAAAGAAATTACAACAGAATAATCTCCTTGAACAGATCATAATACTAAATCGTCTGAACTTAACAAATAATGCGATTACTGCGATGGCTGGTGGTAACCCTAAAGGTATAGTCGACTGCTCAATGCTGATAACAAACAGACATCATCCGGATTTGTGTCGTCATGCGAACGTTGCCGCTCTCAATACTAGAGTACGTTGCTTAAATGGGGCGCCCACATACATACGCACATATAATGCTCTGATTTGTTGGCAAAACTCCCCTTGTTACATCTTACAAATCATTTTTGTAAAACAGTTGATTTATAAACTAATTAAACTAATGCTATAGCTTTATACTTCGACTTCTTTGCCTTTCCAGTAATTTTTTTTTTGTATTTTATCCCTACCCTACTTCCCTACTAATATTATAAATGCGAAAGTAACTCTGTCTGTCTGTCTGTTACGCTTTCACGCCTAAACCGCTGAACCGATTTTGATGAATTTTGGTATAGAGATATATGGGACCTCGGGAAAGGACATAGGCTACTTTTTACCGCGAATATCGACACACTCGCGGGCGGAGCCGCGGGCAAAAGCTAGTAATTAATAAAATGTGACTTAATTTTGTTTAAAACTTTTACCGTTTTGTTCTTCTTACTATTTTTTTTTTGTATTTCATCCCTGTTTTCGTTCCAATTTATTGGTAAATGAAATCTGAATGGATATTTATGATCGAGTCATGGCTTAAATGGCTAGTTATATAACTGTGTTCAGCACGGAACCTAAAATATCCAACACATTCATATGATGGGCTTCCTAGCTTTATGTTATCATCATGTAGATTGCATATCTTCGGTACAAAAAAACCTAGGACTTATATAGTGATATATTAATTTCTGAAAGATTTTCTTAGTTAATTTCTATCGTATGATTTTCTTTCCCCAATAACTCTGACATTGTAGTGATACATCGATTAGAGCACTGCGCCATGATGGTCGATATCGCCGTTCCTTATGACGATAATCTCATGGAAGTTGAAAAAAAAAACAAATATTTGTTTTTCATTAATCTCCTGAGATTGTTGAAATCATCATCATCATCATCATCATCAACAACAGCCTTTAACAGTCCACTGCTGGACACAGGCCTCTCCTTGAAAAGGAGGTATTGGCCTACTATACCACGCTGGCCAGACGGGTTGGTACAGGGTTGGTTTCAAGTTTTCCTTCTCTTTGCATTGATGTTGTCTTGCGTAGTTTTTCCCTTAGTCGCCTTTTACGACACCCGCGGGATGAATAGGGGTGGTGACATACTGTATTCTTAATCCGTCACCACACGGTCAGTGGAATGTTGAAATATGTAATGTGAATTCCGGGATCACGGATTGATTGATAACTTTGAATTGCACCTTGAAAAGCTTGCGTTAGACAGCTGGTTCCAGGATCTCATGCATGAGAGTTCTCCTTGACATAGCCCGTATAGCGAAGTTCCTGTATTTGGAGACCTGACAACTATCAGCGACATGATTTCTATACCCCAAAGTCGATATTATATTATTATTATTAAATGCATATTTTTTTGTAACTTTTATATTTGAAAAGATTATTAATTTATGTACATGAATTAGTGAAGAAACTTGAGATCAAACTAACCAGAACTACTACTATGAAAGTTTTAATTTCAATTTATTTTTGTAGAACGTTTTGAAAACAACTTGATATTTAATCATTCATGTAAACTTTCTTAAAGTCATATCAGGCAGACTTTTGTTTTGGATTACTATGTCCGTTTATATTAGCTAAGTAGTCACATATCTATAATTTCTCAATATTATTTGGGGTCGGCTACTAGTTCAACCGGTTTTACTTGAATATCAGTTTTTCCACGGAACGACTGGCATCGGACCTCCGCAACCCTAAGGGAGAACTGAAATTCGAAGGTTGAACTAGTTGTCAGTAAATTTGAGGGCCTTGACTTCCCAATAACGATTGCCATAGATGTTCATGACAACCGGGACCGACGGCTTTACGTGCTCTCCGAGGCACGGGCTTCCAAACTCCGGGCTTCTATAACTTCCTAAGAAAAACCCAAAAACACTCACACACTCTTGATTAGCAGTCGCATACGATACCCACCATTATTATTATCGTTATATCTAGCTATATTAAATCTTTTAAAGCTCATAAATTGCTAAGCAACCTCCCGGCAGAACAGAAAGGGTAGCCTGTTCATTATTTAGTCCGTTTAAATCAGTAAGTCCTTAAAAGACATTAGCAGGCTTTGTAGCGTTATCGCAGTACACAAAAGAGATTTGGAGCGGCTCACAAGGGGAGCTACTCGTCACTTTTTATTCAATTATGGGATATTTAGTTGTGATGGTAGATTATATTGCACTTGGACTTCACATTATCTTATGTTAAAGAATGTATTGATATTATATTCATTAGACATTCATACATTATAAGAACGTTATAAAATTTTATGTACAATATTACGTATGAATCCTACTAATATGATAAACGCGAAAGTTTGTATGTATGTGTATATGTCTGATTGTTGCTCTTTCACGCAAAAACTACTGAACGGATTTGGATGAAACTTAACAGTAATATGGCTTATATATCAGAATAACACATAGGCTACTTTTTACTGCAATAATCGAGATAAACGGGCGAAAGCTAGGTGATTATAAAAAATCATAAATCGTAGATGTCAAAATGTATCACTGTCTCCTCTTAAACTTCACAGGTTGCTATGCATAGCAACCATAATTATAGTTTGTAAATTGTTAATTTAATAATGAGTTCTGGATAATCACATGTAGGCCACTTTTGATCCTGAAAATACGCGGTGAACACCCCGGGGCGCAGCTATTTAAAAAATAGACATTATTATAAAATCAATTTATAAAAAAAGTATTCCAGTGTTGTTTTAAAATCGTTTTAACAATTTATACAAATGAAATGGGATCATGGAATTTAATAAAATAAAAAAAATATTTTTGTCCATATTTTTGTGTTCGTATTGTTTTGCAACTAGTCTCTTGCAAAAGGGTATAGACAACTAAACATGTAGACAGCACTCACACTAATTGTTGCCGCCATTTGAATATTGCTTGGGACAATTACGCAATTGGTCCGCCAGAGGCCGATGCTGCACAATGGAGCCCTAAATTAATTGCTCTCAGCTCACTTTGTTTTATTTTTAGAAGACAATATAGCATTGAAAGTAAATGAAAATTTAAATGTGGGCTAACACAAATAGGGCAAAATTAATTAATAAATGAATTGTTTTAATTTTAATACAATAGTTCAGTCAAAGTAAACTTTCGACTTAACACTAATTCGCATTAAATTAAAAATTAATGATTGATACCAAGTGAAAATCCACACCCCAATGAACGTTTCATAAACTAAACCTTCTGAATCATTAAAATAAATTGGATTAAAGACAAAAATGAGAGAACATGTTCAAGATCCATCGGATAATAAATAATCCATTTAACTGTATGCACGTACTTAACACTTCTACTATTAAAATAACTTGTCTGGATTAAATTCTTATAAATAACTGTCTACAGATAAAATTGTACTGTCTATGGATTTTGCGATGCGGCGTTGCACCAAAAATAGGACACAAGTAGCTAATTTTTATCAGAAACAAGCCCCAGAAATCTGCCTGATGGAAAGCATGAGTAGAATCCAGGAGTAGGGGCCACAATCCTCATTGTGAGGATAAGCAATGCAGCATGGTGACCCCTACAATGGCGGCTTGGACAGATGTTTCTGCATCATTCTCCCGGCCTCTGGAAGCCGGGAGAATGATGCAGAATGATTGGGCCTCCGGTCTCACACTCACCAATGAAATACGACAGCAAGAATACTGTCTTTATTAGGATGGTCTTCTGTGTGAGGGTAGTACTGCCCCGGCCGAGCCGGCCCATTCGTGCTGAAATCAGCATGGCTATACTACCTATAAAATAAACCGAACACGGATGAAACAGCACAGGGAACTACCTACTTGTTTCTATTCTTGCCGTTTTACAATGATAGAGTTTACAGATTTTGTTGATGCTTGGACACTATAGGTTCGAGCATATTACGCCGGGCCGCAGCGTGTCGGGGCGGGCCGCAGCGCAGCGCAAAATGCTAACTTAGCACATTGTGACGGGCCGGGTCGCAGCGCATTGACGGATTTTGAGTAGAGTGTACGGTAAATAAACACGTACGCGCGTGCACACCAATCCGCTTGCTATAGCACACTGTGACGGGGCGCAGCGGGGCGGGGCGGGTCGCATCGCACGGACGCAAATCCGCGTCGCAATAATGCGAGCCGCTGCGGCCCGACACAGTGTGCGATACTTCATACAATTTGTATTGAAGCGATTTGAGCGGATTTTTGCGCTCCGCCCCGGCACGCTGCGGCCCGGCATAATGTGCTCGAACCTTATTACGACATAAACACATGTTATAACGGTACTGATCGTTTTGGTGTCAATTTTAATACTACCAGTTGATTTTTTAAAATTAATGTACTTCCAAATATCATGAAACGGATTTTTGAATTCTGTCGATGACTAATAGAATATAATATTTCAAATTTTGGTACTTATTCTATGCGCTTACTTAAAACTTGACTTATTTTTTAAATACTAAAAATATTGTTGATATTCGCTATAGGATTTACATAATGACTTTTAAATTATTACGTGATAATTTAAAGGTCATACAACTCATTACCTTTCGGATTACTCCTAGAGCTAACCAAGTCTCTTTTTTTAGATATAAATTGGTAAAACTACTCTTTATATATCCACTGTAGGCACGTAGAAAATATACTATAGATATAGTTGGTCAGTTCTTAACAATTTCTTTTTTTTAGTTTTAGACAACTATCATAACCCCAAAAAAACTATGTGGTTCTATTTTACCAATAGAGGCTTTTTATTTTGTTTGTGTTCTATAAAAATACTAGCTGATGCCCGCGGCTCCGCTCGCGTCCGCGAGGTGTGAAAAATAGATCGATTCTCAGACCTGACACGAGAATTTTATATGTGTATAAGATTGTTGTGGTCGTGTTTTTGCAATGTTAATATACCAATTAGACTTTTATTGTAAAATAATGCTTCATAATAAATTAAATAACTTTAAAGTATTTTTTTTTTCACCATTGATTATATAGATCGACTAAAAAGAAGACAAAAGAAATCGAGTATTAAAAAGTAACTATTTAAATTTTTGTGAGAGGAACTCAATAGAGTAGCTATGTATATCTCAAATTATTCAGTCGAAATATGTCTAAACAATATCGTTTACATTTCAACGAGTATATTTTGTTTGGTGGCAGTTTGACAGCAAGTGTTACGTTACATTCACTTATTACTCCCCTGCGCCTAAGGGTGAAATTTTAATGAGCATTTAGCTTTTGTGGTTATCTATGGTGGATGTGGTCAATTAGCAAAACTATTAACGGTTATAACAGCTACCTTATTATGCTGTCAACATGCTGGTTTTTGTATGTAAACTTTCTTAACGAACGCATACTTTCAGTCTTTTAACTTTTTAATATTTGTATAAGTGTTTTTAACGCGTATCTTAAATATGGGTCATCATCTTCCAAGCCTTTATTCCCAAGTTTATTTGCGGTCGGCTACTAGTTCAACCGGTTTTACCTGAATTTCAGTTTTTCCATGGAGCGACTTACATCGGACCTCCGCAACCCTAAGGGAGAACTGAAATTCGAAGTTTGAACTAGTTGTCAGTATATTTCAGGGCACTGACTTCCCAATAACGATTGCCTAAATGTTCATGACAACCGGGCCGGCGGCTTTACGTGCTCTCCGAGGCACAGGCGTGAAGCAACGCCAAACTTCCAAACTCCGGGCTGCTATTAGGAATTTCCTAATAAAAACCCTAAAACACTTTTTGGCCCGACCCGGGATTTTAACCCGAGACCTCTTGATTAGCAGTCGCATATGCTAACCACTAGACCAACGAGGCAGTATGTATGGGTATTTTTTTTAAACCGCTGAACATTTATTTCATTTACAATCAAAATTTTGTTAGTTTTTTGCTTTTTGATAATCTGTTTGTGCAATTTCACCGACATACTAGTGAAAACAAATAGAAGAATGGTGCCTATGTCGTCATCCCAAGAGATCGATAGAGTTGGTGCCAAGGTGTCTGCCCGTCGGGACGGCTCGGCGCCTGTACCGGTGGCGGCGTCGCGTCGCTAAGTCCGGCGCCAAGGGGCCGCGATCTCACCAAATAAATCTCATAAACCGCTTCTGTCATCAATTATTTATCTTTCTTACTATTTCTGTATTGGGATATCGATTAGCCTTTTGTTGACTGTGTCTTTTGGTAGAAGCTCGGTTTATATGATTCACAATTTCTTCATATTTTGAGAAGTTCTGGAAATTTAGTATTCACTAAGCCTGTACTTACCAAATTCTATATTTTGTTATACATTACTGTATTCATACAAATTATATTGATTATATTAATAAATAGACTTAATAATAAAAGAATAATAATTTAATAAAAATATATATTTTGGACGTAAGGCCTTAACCCTCTCTTGAGAGGAGACCTGAGCCCAGCAGTGGGACGTTATGGGTTGTTGATGAAATATTTCGGACATTTTACACACAACGCCATCTAGTCCCTAAACTAAGCAGAGCTCGTATTATGGGTACTAGACAACTGATATAAATACACAAACATAAGTTTTTATGTAAATACATACATATTATACATAGAACACCCAAACTCCGAAACAAATATTTGCAAATCCCACAAACATTGGTTCCGACCCGGGGATCGAACCCGAGACCTCTTGATCAGCAGTCGCAATCGCTTACCACTAGACCAACGATGATATTATAAAATAAACTACTTACTTCGTTTAGTCCTTATTCAATTCAGCATCTGTGTAAATAACTTAAACGTTTTCAGTCTGATGCCGACATTAATTAAAAATATTACAAAAAATGTATGTAGTATCTCTATAACAGAAGATAAATGTCCTTTAAACAGATAAATAATATGAAAAGTCGTTTTTTGCGGTAGTGAAGACCCTCTGATATTTTGTGTTCATTAAAGGAACTAAATTGTTATAATGAGAATCCTCTGTGAAAGGACAGAGATTTAATTTGGTATGGACAGAGAGCGGTGCGGTCCGCACGGTGCGGGACGAGGTGCCGTCGGTATTAATCCCACTTCAAAGGATACGGTGCAATTACAAACTTTCTATACGTATCCGGTACTATATTCAAATGAATGTACTTTGACTGTTACTCAGTTAATTATTTCGTGTTAAACACTCGTACATATACCAGCATACCTTTTGTCAAATATTGATCAATGTTAAACATTGTAAAGTAGGTAATTTTTTATAATGAGGTATGTATGTAGTTGGTAATTTCTATCATCGGTGGCGCTGCTAGCTGACTCTGAAACAGTGCAACCTTTTCTTTTTTAGGGTTCCGTAGTTCATGACTATTATAGATTCGTCATGTCCGTCCGTCCTCGACCTACCACCCAAACGGTTGCTTTGCATAAATATGTTAAAATTATTAAAAATAATTTTATTTGGGGTACCTTCCCTACACGTAAAGTGGGGATGATTTCTTTTTCTCGCGTCTACCTCATCGTGTGAGGTCTTATTAGATAAGCCTTTAAAAACATTGTGAGGTTGTTAAAACCATTTTACGATTTAGGTATCCATTTGCGAGTTATTCAACTTTAAACGACAGGTTTTTTTGTAAAAACAGGAAGCACCCTTCCCCTTATTTATAATAATAGTCCTTAAATTGAACTTTCTAGGAAATTTCAAAGCGGTTTTGATAACTTTTTTATTTCAGGAGTTATAGGGGCTTAACTTGTAAAAACTCTCGAGGAAAACTTTGTACCAAAATAGAGAAATAATAAGTAAACATAACAATTATGTATTGGACATGATTTTAAATCTACTTACATTTATCGATAACTACGGAACCAGATTCTATGCGTGACTTGACACGCACTTAGCCAATTTTTTAATTTTCTGATTCTGATACACTGCAAAATATAGCCTGTTACTTATCTTTCAGTACCAATAATTTAGTTCAGTTATGACGTAACAGGGAGTAGCCAGACATCTTGGCGCCTCTCCGCATTTATTCACCCTGCGTCTTCATAAACATAAATCTTACTAAAGCGTTTAAATTGATTACTTCGCAACTTTGTTACATTCTGTTTTATTATTTTAGATATAAAAATATGGTACGTGACAAGTATGTAGTAGTTAAAAAGTCCTACTTACAATTATTAAGTTTTTTTATCTTTAGTATCGCAGTTACCACTGATGTATATTGGCCTCTCACATTGCACATTCAATATTCATGAATATAAACTGTACATATCCTTTCAAAGTATTATTGTGTCATTTCATTTTTAATATCCCTCATAAATATCCCAGAAAACCAATAATGCTTCTACATCCCCCCTTTCGAAGAACAATTTTAGGTTCCAACTCTCCTGTTTCACGACTTATTAAGAAATATAATCACTATTGTAATCAATTAGACATTTTTGGCACTACACTTCGGCGGTTCAGGGTCAGAGTCCAGGACCTTACCACTGATTAACTATGTACTAATTGGTATCCCCAATAGGGTTAGCCACCAACGTACCCACATGTATTTGCTCGTTTTTTGGACAAACTCTGTATAAAGTATCTTCTATATATATATGCATGTAGTGTTGACCTACATAAGTTGTACACTTAGATTAAGACTGTTCTGTCTTCTATTTTGTTTTGTATTTATGCATGTTTTAGTGTAACAACTACTGGTTAGCCAATAAATAAATAAAAATTTCATCTCTATAATTACTTGCGCATCTTTAAACAAATTGTGCATTCCATGTAACTAAATTATAATATAAATTTAGACATGGTTATACTACTCTGTATCAAAGAAACGATTGCCATTAGTTCCTGTTGTTTGGTGTGAGCCGTCTCCAGTCTCCACTAATGTGCGTGGTGTGTAAATATTTGAGCTCGCAAGACTTATTGATCAGTGAGCGATCATGACGGCTAGCACTCCACACGACGCTTCCGTCACGTTTCAAGTGCTTGTAAGCGGTTCGTCGGTGTACGTGCAATTTCGCACTTTTAGACGCCACCCTTGTCGTAGAGAAATGTTTTTATACGTTAAAACTCCTTTTTATTAGTATTTTGTTTGAATGCTTTACGAGTATTCATGCAATTTGACTACCTTGTTGGTCTAGTGGACTATGCGACTGCTGATCAAGAGGTCTCGGGTTCGATTCCCGGGCCGGACAAAATATTTGTTTCGGAGTTTGGGTGTTTTCTATGTACAACAAATGTATTAACAAAATAAATATTATTATGTATTTATATCAGTTGTCTTGTACCCATAGCACAAACTGCTTAGTTTGGGACTAGTTGATGTTGTGTGTTATATGTCCAAAACATTTATATTCATGATTATTGAAACGAAAGTAATTTGGGCATATTTGGAATAGACACGATCAAATAGAAAATAAAAACATCGAACAAATTTAAACCAAAGCGCCCAGACTGTTTATTATATTAGTTTGTTATGTAATCCATTGTTTTCACTTGACCTTAACGAAAACTGACTATGAACGACAAGAAAAAATCAAAATATTTTAAGAGAGCAACACCTGAAATCATCTCTCTTTAAGAACACACTGGCGTTTTTCACTATTAAAAACTATACGTAAATTTATTGCTGTATTTAAGTTTATATATTTTAAAGACATTAATTTTAAAATAATATTCAAGACTAGGAAACTACAGTCTGTTGTTCTCTGAAATAACTCAGTGAGAACTTCCAACACTCGATTAAATTTCCGGCAAGTAGCAAGGTTAGGGGCAAAACGCCACCGGAAATATCGTTAATGCATGTCAATTGCTGTTTCCCTAAATGCGAGCCCTGCGAGTCAGAGCGTACCCTACCGACTTCTCAATAGATCATCTTTAAACATTCATTACTTCCATGAAAAGCTTTAATAGACGATAAAAAAAAATTGATATTGTTTTGTAGCATGAGAACTATAAAACTATTACACTTTTCCAACAGTGTTACTAACGCCTATTATCAAATATTTTAGAGTGGAAATTTCAGAACAATTTTATTATAATGTTAAATACTTCTTCTAAATGTTTGAAAGAAATCGTAAAACCTATGAACGTTAATTTATAATGAAAACTCTAGCACAGATGAAATTGCTGTCGTGTTTTTAACTCGGTTTACGACATTCATCTATAAACTAGATATACCTGTTACCAAAGCAAATCGCAAAATTATATTCAGCATTTTTTTACACGATTTTTATTTTTTTATTTCCCACTTTAAACGGCCAGATTTCGTTCAAACTTTGTAGATTTATCGAGGACCGATGGCAATACACTAATTAAAAAGAAAAACTAAAAAGAAAGAACTAAAAAAAGGTTTAAAAAATTGCTCTTTTTTAGTCTTTTTCTAAAAAGTTTTCAAAACTGAACGAACACGCTTTTAAACTAAAAAGTAGAAAATAATTTTAATGTTACAAAGCGTGGGGTGCTTTCTGAAAAAATTTCAATAGCGTCGCCCCACGCTTTTTACATTGAAATAATTTTCTACTTTTTAGTAAAAAAGTTTGTTTGTTTAGTTTTTTAAAACCATTTTTTTATTTATATTCAACATATTATGAAATTTCGTGAACAATAGTAGTCCAGATCTAAAGTACAATAAATTACATTGTTAGACTCAGACGTGCAGTTCCGTAGCTCTCTATAGTTTCTGTGTGTAGTGTCACCACACAACAAAAGGGTTGTACTGGCAGATTGCTTAATGGACAGTGAAGGAAGATAACGCTGTGATAAATCACCGACGTGATTACCGAGCCATTATCTAAAATACAATCTCGGGGGCGACAACTTCCACTTGCTGAAAGTAAAGTTGTTGATGTAATTGACGTTGATGCGAGGCGCCGCCACTGTCGACATAAAATGAAAAGTTTGGTTTCATTTTTTTTTATTATCTAATTATTTTTTCATCGAAAAATTTAAAAAAAAACGTGCTTAAAGTTTAAACTGTAGTATAGTTTAAATTTGATTTTCTGTTTAATTATTTTTAAGCAATAAAGATTTTTGTTTAGAAATAAACAATTTAAAGATTTAATCATAATTTTAAATCTACTGAATAAATAAATAACTCAATTTAACGTAATTATTAGAGACATGTATTGTTAAATTTTATCGTGGGCAAATAACATAGTAACAATTCGCGCCAGACAAATGAAAAGGACAAATCTTATACAGGTCGCATTTTTTTACATCTACCTGTACCAATTACGACTGCCTTGTTGGTCTAGTGGTTGGCGTATGCGGCTGCTGATCAAGAGGTCTCGGGTTCGATTCCCGGGTCGGACCAAATATTATTTGTGGGATCCAAAAATATTTGTTTCGGAGTCTGGGTGTTTTCTATGTTACAAAAAAACAAGTATGTTTATGTATTTCTATCAGTTGTTTAGTACCCATAATACAAGCTCTACTTAGTTTAGGACTAGATGACGTTGTGTGTTAGATGTCCGTAATATTTATAAAAAAATAATTAATTCTAGTTATAAGTTATACATAATTTCGACTTATCGTAATTAGTTCTTTTTATGAAAATCACACCACTTTCATAGTCTACTAATTTATAAATATATAAAATGTACTCATGTGATTTTGTAATTCAAATATGTGATTGAGAATAAGAGCTAAATTTGAATTTTAGGTGCTTGAAAAGTCAATTTTCATTGGAAGTAATGAAACCACAAAATTTCATTTCATTGTAAGCATATGAATGCACCCTCGGTTGGAGTCGATCAACAGAAAAAAGGAAAGCGTATTGGTGCCACAATCGAGTCTATTTCATGCAAGCCCCTCAACTGACGCTCAAAGAGAAGCCTGAGCGATATAGAGACAGTCCTTTGTGTAGGAGAACTACAAACATTACAAAGACACGACTTGTAAAATGTATTACCAGCTCTGTACATTTAAATATAGAGTTCTACGTCATTCCATTTGTATTCTCTAATTTTACGTGAGATGGTTTTTAACGATCGGCCTGTTGATATTCATTACTGATTCTGACAGCTAAGCAATAGTGGTAGGTGGTAGGTTGAGCAACCAAAATGAACATACACCTAATAATCTAAAATATACAAAGGCAGTAGAAGTATACAAGCATTGGTGCCGCCTTATTACAGGTTGCCACGGAAAGAAATAAAATATTATGAAAAAAAAAAAAAAAAAAACTCGGCAAGGCAACATCCATATAAAGAGAAGGAAAACTTGAAACCAACCCTATACCAACCCGTCTGGCCAGCGTGGTATAGTAGGCCAAACCCTCCTTTCTAAGGAGAGGCCTATGTCCAGCAGTGGACTGTTAGAGGCTGTTGATGATGATGATGATGACAAAAAATAATTAGGAGCATA
The DNA here is from genome assembly GCA_932526445.1 of Phragmatobia fuliginosa. Lineage (NCBI taxonomy): Eukaryota > Metazoa > Arthropoda > Insecta > Lepidoptera > Erebidae > Phragmatobia > Phragmatobia fuliginosa. The sequence goes on along the minus strand of OW052064.1, from coordinate 1,948,789 downwards.
AGTGCTGACTTATACTCCTAGTTATTTGTTAGTTATAGGAAAGCCCTTAACTTATTTTTTAGGGTTCCGAAGTTTGTGACTCGGAACCCTTATAGATTCGTCATGTCCGTCCGTCCGTCATCGATTTACCGTCCAAACGGTAAGTGCTAGAAAGATGAAACTTTACATGAATATGTGTTGTAATTATGTCGATAAAGTGCTACAATAAAATTATAAAAACTATTTTTATTTGGGGTACCTCCCCTACACGTAAAGTGGGTATGTTTTTTTTCTCGCCGTTACTCCATCGTGTGGGGTTTCATTAGATAGGTCTTTTAAAAAAATACAGGGTTTTAAGACGATTTTTTCATTTAGGTATCCGTTTGCGAGAAATCCTACATTAAAGGGCACTTTTTTGTGAAAACAGGTCGTCCCCCCTCTAAAAGTTAAATGGCTAGCTCAAAAAAACTTGAAAAATTCGTTATGGTGTTCCATTTATGAACTTTGTACTATATACATATATTCCTATATATATTATTTTTGTATATATATTATTATAAAAGCTCAACAGGTAGTCACAAACACAGCTGTGCTTGTAATTACCTGTTGAACTCTTACAAGTAGTATACAATTATTTTGAAAACCTAAATTCGCATATAAAAAAAAAATCGGATGAATGACACAACATCATCTAGTCCTAAGCTAAGCAGAGCTTGTATTATGGGGTACGAAACCACTGATGTAAATGCTTTTTTTTGTAAACACTTTTTTTTGTAAATACATCCGTATCGTTCAAACGGTTAGTCCTAGAAAGATGAAACTGCACGGATCTATATATCTATACGACAACAAAGTGCTATTATAAAATCACGAAAAATATTTTTATTTGGAATGAATAAATAATAATTATTATTTATACACGTAAAGTGGAGATGATTTTTTTTCGCGTCTACCCAATTTTGTGGGGTATTGTTACATAGGCTTTTTAAAAATTGAGAGGTTGATGAGACGATTCTTTTGATTTAGGTATCCGTTTGCGAGTTATTCAAAAATTAAAGGTCAATTTAAACAAGAGAGTCCCACCCCCTCTAAAAGTTAAACAGCGGGATTGAAACTCTGAAAAAAATCATGATTGTACCTAGTTCATGTGATGAACTTTAAAGGAATTTTATAACTGCTTAGATAATTTTGTAAAATACACTTAAATGGAAAAAACTAAACAACAAGCAAACATACAAATAACTATTGGACACAATTTTAAATACACGTTCCATTGATAATAACTACGAAACCCTTATCTATGCGTGGCCAAACACACACTTGCTTGATTTTAATAGATTTAACATGAAATAAACCGATATCTAGCCATCACCAGATCAGGCACCTAACAAAATGCAATGTATAATGCAGCAATGTATAAAATTAGAAATAATTACAAATGGCTGCAGTGATTAAAATTGAACGACTCAAACAAATTCATTTAACTCCATCCCTAATATTCATCAATCTTACAACAAACACTTACATCGCATCGTATTGAAATGTAGGCTTAGTATTTAAATGGATTCCCATTTGTAGTCCCGAAACATGAAAATAGCGTGGCTCTCGAAGAGAGAGGGGTCCTGCATAGACTTAATAAAATGCACAAAGCGTCTGCTGACGACGATGTATGCAAATCAGGTACCGGAGTTGTGGGGATATTACAAGGTTAGTAAGTATTGGATATATACTAATATTATAAATTCAAAAATAACTCTATCTATTACTCTTTCACTTCTAAATTGCTTAACCAATTTGGATGAATTTCAATATAAAGATAAATTAAACTATAGAGAAGGACATAGTGTACTTTTTGTAGTGATAACATACACGCGGGTGAAGCCACTCTTAAAAATAATTTAAAAATATGAAATATATTTCATTGTTTGTAATTTATTCCATCATAATAAATATTCGATGTGAAATTTATATTTGAAACAGAAATATAGTGCCGAAAATGTGTAAGTTTAAGTATGTGTCTAGAATTGATAAAACGTTATTACTGAGAAACCTATTTTCAAGTGCCAAGTGTATACCTTCATTGGTCTGTGTTGGGAGTACTTTTAAAGTATATTGCGTATCCTCATACATACGTATGGTGAGGGTTATTGTTGTTTTTCAAAGCTGGCAACATTTCGCCTATCTGAAAGGGGTTTTACTGTGGTTTCACTTCGTTTCTAACAGATTTGTAGCTACGCATTGCACATTTAATACACGGTGGGTGGTTTTATAACCCGTGGTTGGATTTATTGAGCGTTTAGGACGCGAAAAATGTAACGTAAAGTTATTATACTTTGTATGTCTGTGGTATTCTATATATTTATATTGTAAAGTACCTATCTTTGACGTAGAAAATAAGAGTAAAATAAAAAAGTAAGTACTGCTCTCGTAACAGGAGCTTATCTTCAAAATTTGTTCTCGTGAAAAAAATAAAATAAAACCATAAATTAAATAAATTACTTTAGATTTGACTTTAAAGTTATTTCGGACATGTCGTCTAGTCCCAAACTAAGCAGAGCTTGTATTATGGGTACTAAACAACTGATATAAATACATAAAGATATTTTTTTTGTGAATACATACATATTATACATAGAAAACACCCAGACTCCGAAACAAACATTTGTGACCTTTTGATCACCAGCCGCATACGCTAACCACTAGACCAACAAGGCAGTCAGTTATAATGTTTAAAAACTTTCAGATACTTAGTCTAGACAGCAGATTTTAGTTCATATAAGTCTTGAATACAAAATAGTTATCTATTCAAATTTACAACCAAAACGTGATCCCTATTAATTCAAAGGTCCTAGTACTGTAAACGAACTCGATGACAGAGATACGATCTAACGGTTGCAACTTAAATAAGCATTAAGAAACATTTTTGCGACCTCTTCCAAGATAACTTTCTCTTGATCCCCGGCCATTGTGATAGCCATCTGTAGGAAAGTCCATGAAAGCCCCGGACTCATTCGCCATTCATGGGGTGATTTGATTTACTTAAGATCTTGGTCTGATACTGTCTATTAAGTGAATGGTTCCCGAAAGGACGACGGTCGTTTTTGAAAAGTATTATTCTAACATTTACTAGACATTTAGTGTAATGTTGTAGGTAATATATTTATTAAATTATATAAAAAAAGATTTAATGTATCGATGGAAAGAGAAGAGACTTTTATTTTCTTTTTCTTTTTAATCAATGAAAATTAATGACTAAACGCATATACTCGTATTATTTTAGTGATTCGATTCTTTATATCGACCGAAATAATTGTTTCATTTTGATTCTAACATTATAAAATAATAGTCAAAATCAAGTAAATAAAATCAGTAAACCGGCATCATCCCTATCAGTATATATTATTTATGATTTAGTTGTCATAGACATAAATTATTACTATCTACCGAAAATAGGTTCATTGATGATAGGTCATATTTCGTACTGAACAAAAAATAACAATAACAAAAAATAATAAAAACAGTACAAAATATAAAGTAAAATTATAAAAACATTTAAACTAGTTAATTACTTATATGATATGTAGTTTTTTTTTAATATAATTTACAAAAGAGATGTATTACAGAAGGGTGGGTTAACGCGTGGTTCCGGACGAGCGAACGGACGATTTATAAAATGAGTTTGCGGTGCAACCAAGCCGTGATACCCCATTGGTTACGTCTTACTTCTTTAGTAGTGATGTTCGCACCCTAAATACTGTTAGTGGTATCGATATAAAATAAGTTTATCGTCATTACAAATGTTCCATATTTGCACATATGTATAATATCATGCTAAAAAAATTGGCCAAGTGCGAGTCGGACTCATCCATGAAGGGTTCCGTATCAGCAAGTAACATCATATAAAAGTTCTTGTAGTTCGTTGTAACTTTCATCGATGTTTTTATACTAGTGTATTGAATGGATGAAAGGTATATTGCGTGTTACGATTTATGACGTATTAAAAAAAACTACTCACTAGATCTCGTTTAAACCAATTTTGGTTGGTAGTTTGCATGGTAATGTACAACATAATTTTTTTTTAGTTTTATCACCCTCTGATTTTAGAAGTTAGAGGGTGATAAAACACACACATTTTTCCACTTTGGAAGTGTCTCTCGCGCAAACTATTCAGTTTAGAAAAAAATAATAATAGAAACCTCAACATCATTTTTGAACATCTATCCATAGATACCGCACACGTATAGGTTTGATGAAAAAAAATTTTTTGAGTTTCAGTTCCAAGTATGGGGACCCCCAAACTATATTGTTTTTTTTTTATTTTTATGTAAAAATCTTAATGCGGTTCACAGAATACATCTACTTACCAAATTTCAACAGTATAGCTCTTATAGTTTCGGAAATAATTGGCTGTGACATACGGACGGCCAGACAGACAGACTTGACGAATCTTTAAGGGTTCCGCTTTTTGCCATTTGGCTACGGAACCCTAATACATTGAATTTGTTAATTTCCTATGTATCATTTTTGCTGAAAATCACATTCATTCATAAGTATAACGAGTTTTTGCTCCTTATAGATTTATGTTTTTAAATGTTTTGTAATTTTTTTTAACTTATTATTTTTACTAACAAGTTCGTTTGCAATAAAAAATCTATTATCAATTAAGCGTTTACGTCTTTATGTGTACAGACAACTTATAACCCTAAAAATTACAACGAAGCTGTATTCAATTTATGAGTAAATATAATAATAAAATATTATCGAACTGAGTGACACATTCTATGCAACACATTATATTTATTTATTTAAACTTAATTCACAAAGGCGGACTTAATGCCATGAGGCATTCTCTACCAGTCAAACTTAGGTTAATGTAGGAATATGATGCGGTAGGTGCAAAAACAGGAAAGAGAATTAGATTATAGTAACTGTAAAACAAATAAAATATTATACTTTATACTAACGAATACATTAGATATTAAAAGTAATGTATACAAATTCACAACTAATCACCACAGATGTACATATAGAAGTCAAGACACATAAATAATACAAACACAATACATAAACATACATATATAGAATAGTTATACATATAAAAATATAATATATAAGTACTCAGTCGGGTTAACGTTACGATTGTTCTGCCAATTTATTACGGAGTAAGTCGCGTACTTTCACTTTGAATGTGAGGCGGTTTGTGATCATCCTTTTATGGTGTATCACCAAGTTATGGTGTACCAAAATACTCAAACAAAATAAGTCTATTGTTTGAAATCCTAGGACTTGCCACCTACCGGGTCCAATTGCAAATCTAAACCATTCTCGAACCTACTTGAACACACAAAAAAAATTTCATCAAAATCCGTTCAGCCGTTTAGAAGGAGTTTAATTACAACGAAAAGTGGCATTGATTTTTATATATATAGACTAGTTGACCCAGCGAACTTCGTACCGCCCAACTTTAAAATTCCAGAACTTGATCGCAGCGCCACCTACCGGGTCCAATTGCAAATCTAAACCATTCCCAGATCCCCTTGAACACACACAAAAAATTTCATCAAAATCGGTCCAGTCGTTTGAGAAAAGTTCAGTGACATACACACTCACACAAGAATTATATATATAAAGACTAGTTGACCCAGCGAACTTCGTACCGCCCAACTTTAAAATTCCAGAACTTGATCGCAGCGCCACCTACCGGGTCCAATTGCGAATCTAAACCATTCCCAGATCCCCTTGAACACACACAAAAAATTTCATCAAAATCGGTCCAGTCGTTTGAGAGAAGTTCAGTGACATACACACTCACACAAGAATTATATATATAAAGATTTGAATGTGAAATATCGAATCTAAAATAATAATAGGAAGCTTTAGTTATCTTAATTTAATCATCAACATATAGTCGATAGTCACTCGTTAATAGTTTTATACTCTGTTGCTTGTAAATTTAAAATACTGAACAAAGGATGTTTAAGAATAAAGATTATAAAACTAACCAATATTCGTAAGATGCTTTAAATATTTCCAAAGCCATTATTAAAAAAAAAACAAAAGTATAATAAAACGTTTATTATAACAGCTCTACATCACTATTTCACGGGCATTTGTCGCGGAACGTCACCATTTTTCCTTCACTCCGCCGCCATCAGTGGAAAGTTAAAAGCATTGAAAGACATATCGCGGGTTCCTTCCAGGCTCCATTGTTCTCTCGCCCTTTGTCCCGCGCCGAATGTTTTAATGTAATTGGCTTTGTGAGAAGGTTTTTTTACCCTACTTTCCCCTTGTGCCCAACACATGAAAAGTTCCGTTTATATTCAGTCCACTGGACTTATTGGAACTTGCGTAATAAATAATTAGTGATAACTTTGGACGACAATAAATAAATATTCGGTATAAATTCAGAAAAAAATCCTTAGTAGTGTATTTTTATATCTACGTACATGTATAACAAACAGCTTTTGAATTTTCATTTTAATAATACTAATTATCTGAAAAGTAGTTTAGTAATGTCATATCACGTTATTCTAAAGAAATCCAATTAACCAAATATTTCAATTTTCTAGTTTTGTCTTTGAAATAATAGTGTAGTATGTAGGCTATGTTACAACATCCTTCCCGTTTTAACCACCCCATCTCTGACTTTCAGTAAGTGAGTTGGATATAAATTGGGGCATTGTCTGTGAATCTGGAGCATTCGCAAGACTTTTAGCGCAATTCTGCAATAAAAAGGTAAAATGTTAGACATCGACTGAGCACATTTGCTCTGTCACGTTTATAGAATTTCTCTAAGGCTAGACAGAGAGAGATAAGGATTGATTATTATTATTGGTATGGAATTCTTGCAGAATAAGATAGCTGATCTTGAATGAATTTTCTTTGTTTTCTCGCTCTGGTCATGTTTCGTTTCGCTCTATCGCACAGGACTTAGCGCCATTTACTTCTGTCACCAGAATACAGGATCAATCCGCAGTGTGATTCCTCTATTTTTTAAAAAAATATTCAATAATTAATTTTAAATGAAATATCTAAGCAACGTAGTAGAGTATTTTAAAAAGTACATCAAAATAAAAGTAATTTGATTTCAAAAGATTTTTCACAAATATTTGTCTATAGATTTCAGTGAAAAATGTAATGAGGTACTTATATATGTTTTTATGACACTTTTTATTTGAATTAAAGTTCTTCCATTTCCAGACTGTTCATAAGTTTAGTTTGATAAGTTTTAAAAGTTAGTATCTTCTTAATAATTAAAGTACTGTCATTAACAGCCGATATAGGTAAATTAAACTATACAGACACATCTGTATCAGCCATTATCATTCGCTTTTTTGGTAGACTCATTTGTAGTAATTAATTTTTATTTTTTAATTGATAACTTTTATATTTTAATTCTTGTATAAATTAGTAACAGAGAACTAACAGCACAATTCTGAGTCAAGCGATCGCCTGAAACACAGGTTTACCCTAGCTCAGGCAAGCAGCTATTTAATTTTTTGAGCTTAATATAAAATTTTTAGTAATGTAAGCATGTATAATTTAATAAATTTCGTTAATTTTACGCTAATGTAGTTTAGCCTATTAAATATTTTAAAAAATATTTTTATATTAAATGTCCTATACTGTAACGCATGATTATAATTGGTCAATGAAATAAATTATTATTATTATTAACGCTAAAACGGTCATTCACAATATACTATCAAAAAGTTATAGTTTTGTATATTGAAAATGTAAGAGTTAGTATTTAAAATTCCATCATACTATTAAAATGTAACATTACAATAATGTGTCCAACTTGGACATAGAAACGCAATTTTGATAAGCTTTATACCACTTTACCTTCCTATTAAGGTACACGTGAATACATTAATAAAACAGGAGATATTTGTCCAAGACATAAATGAGCAACAGGTCAATTATTATTGCAGAATAGGACTGTGAGTGAGAACAGAGGGAGCGTGGAACGCGATTCAGGCTAGTTTGATATCAGCGCCCGCCACAACGCTACCGTTTCTTCGTCGGTGGCTACGTACGATAAATCACACTAATCACACATTTCTTTCCACTTAACACTTGTATCCTTTCAAGATGAACATAATAATAGCATATCAAATACAGTAAATTTCACTATCTCATGTGTAAAAGATAGTGATTAAGTAAGCCATTAATCAGTGTCTCCGAAACAGTGCTAAAGTAAATTGTTTCATGAATATAATCATTATCAATATGTTTAAAGAAAGCCACAGATTGTTTTATCGTGTTTAACATTCTCTATAGTAGTTGGAATTCGGACTTTACGACTGGAGTGTAAGGTAGTAATTTGTTTGAGAGACTGTAGTGAAATTTTTGATATCACCTGTTGATTTCACCGAGAAAATTCACAAGCAACATGTTTTGGAGATCATTAATGTAAGTATTCTGGTATAAATAAGTACAACTGGGTGTATGAATAGCTAAGTGGGTCCATACTATTCATACAAAATTTATAAACTAGCAATAAACTCTTGTCTATTATTATTACATGTATTCAATTGTTGTATAAGAATATTTATATGAATTTTAAAGCTGAAAAGAATAATTAAAATGTAGATTGATCACCAGTTGATACTATTGCTAAACGATATTTTTTTCATTGGCAATCCTATCTATTACCTGTATTGCTCGGGTCCCGTTGTTGCTCATAATGAATTCCGAATCTTACGGACTAAAATGACTTTTAAGTTTTTTTAATTGTGAATTTTGCCTACTATGGGATAGTAACATTCGGCATAGGCTAAGCTAAACATGATTGGAGAGAGATACTAACGAAGTTACCTGAGTCAGCTAGTTTATTATAATATAATAATTAATATAATATGCCCGCACTGTGCGCGAACATTCTCAAATAAGATTAATAGCCATATACGAGCACACCAAAGACAGTGTGATCGGAGTTGAAGAGGTCGCCGTGGCCGAAACAGGTCGAGGAAGTTATTATTATAATATCATTGATTTAGGCTGAAGTGCTAATTTATGTGGCTTTTACAAATTAGGTATTTTTTAAAGGAGAGCATAAATATATGTACATTTATCAGAGAAAGGCTGAGGTAAACGAACACTTAAAATCATTTTATTATAAATGGTTTTTAATAATCTTCTCCAAGGCGGCGTAACTGAAAGTAAGTAAAAGTGAATATTTTTTATAAACTAAAGAATAAAAAACAGAATTGTAATTCAAAATCAATTTATAATTAATAAAATTTTAGTGTCTGCTTGTAATATAAAAGGCACCGTTTTTAGGGTTCTCGGAACCCTTATAAATTCGTCATGTCCGTCCGTCCTCGACGTACCGCCCAAACGGTTGGTGCTCGAAAGATGAAACTTTGTATGAATACGTGTTGTGATCACCTCGACAAAGTGATACAATAAAATTACTTAAAAAATATTTTTATTTGGGATACCTACACTACATGTAAAGTGGGGATGTTTTTTTTTCAAACATCTACCCCATTGTATGGAATATCATTAGAAAGGTATTTTAAAACCATTTTTATTTAGGTATCTGTTTGCGAGTTATTAAACTTTAAAACGCATATTTTTGTCAAAACAGGCATTCCCCATCTGAAAGCCAAACGGTTGGACAGAAATTTACAACGAATTTTTTTTATCTGTACCTATGTTTCTTCCGGGTGATCTCCGTAATAGCTTGACCAATTTTGATGGGACTTTCACTGGCAGACAGGTGATGACATAAGAAGTAACTTAGACTAGTTCTACTCCGCGTTGTTACTCGCGATTTACAACAATTAATAACCGCAGGTTACACCGTTCACTCGGATAGTATATCTTTATATATATAATTCTTGTGTGAGTGTGTATGTCACTGAACTTCTCTCAAACGACTGGACCGATTTTGATGAAATTTTTTGTGTGTGTTCAAGGGGATCTGGGAATGGTTTAGATTCGCAATTGGACCCGGTAGGTGGCGCTGCGATCAAGTTCTGGAATTTTAAAGTTGGGCGGTACGAAGTTCGCTGGGTCAACTAGTATATATATATAACTATATGTTAGTTGTCTGTCCAACGGTATTTTTAATAAAGAATGAGTATATTAATTTCATTCGACCGCCTTGTTGGTCTAGTGGATAGCGTTTGCGACTTCTGATCAAGATGTCTCGGGTTCGATTCCTGAGTCGGTCCAAATGTTTGTGTGATCATCAAATATTTGCCTCGCAGTCTTAGTGTTTTCTATATATAATATGTATGTATTTACAAAAAAAACGTATGTTTATTTTTATCAGTTTCTAGTACCCATAATACAAGCTCTGCTTAGTTTGGGACTAGATGACGTTGTGTGTAAGATGTGCGTACATGTGCGTTAGTGTAAACACTAATAATGTTCACAATGTTAACACATTATTAGTGGCAAATCAAACCCAGTAAAGCATTTCCAAACGATCGTTAGTCCCCCGTCACAGTACAATAAGCTACTGTTATATTTATGTCTCCATATGTCAGTGTGCCCCTCGACAACGGTCTCATGAGACAGAATTATGACGTCACAGGTAGAGCAATTTCTTTTTACGATTTGGCTACTTAAATGACAGAAATTTTTCTGTCATATATGTAATATTTTCGTTGTCATTGATTTTTTATTGAAAGTGTGTTAAGAGGCCGGCGTACGACACTCGAAACTGCAAGTTGAAATTTGTTCGTAAAATATTGCTGTCTCTGTTTGACAAAATACAACGTAGATACGAGTGCACCGCTGTATGTGTGTATGTGGATTGACATTCATTCGTAGTAATTCGGACTCTCTCGTAGAAGGTTCGGCTATCATTATTTGACTGACACGAATCACACACACATTGAAATATTTTTTGATGCGATAGCACTACTTATTGCTTGAAATTTGTGAAAATATGGATGTGTTTCGTAATATCGAAAATCATGAATGAAAACTCAATATTTTTTCGATATAATTTGTGTAAGTAGTAGCATAATAATGTGAGATATGTTATTGATGAAACAATATTAGAAATATTTTTGTTTATAAGACAGAAAAAAACAAAATGAAAACTTGACATTTACAATGTAAAATATGTAAAATTTAATTTGATTATATTTTATTTTAGATTAGTTTATTTTTAAAAATAAAGACGTTATAACCTAAATAAATACAGTCTAAGTCCGAATATCAACATTTCATCGTGGAAATATGTTTATACTGCAAATGATCTTGGTATACCGTTTGTATGGACAATTCAGCCTCCGGGGGCCCTTAATATATGAAAATACATTTTTTTTATAAAATAAAACACGATTTTAGCATTGTTATAAAATACACATAAACAATGATAGTATGACTTGACTATGACTGTTGACTGCCTTGTTGGTCTAGTGGTTAGCGTATGCGGCTGCTGATTAAGAGGTCTCGGGTTCGACTCCCGGGTCGGACCAAATATTTGTTTCGGAGTCTGGGTGTTTTCTAAGTACAATATGTATGTATTTACAAAAAATAGTATGTTTTATGTATTTATATCAGTTTTTTAGTACCCATAATACAAACTCTTGGGACAAGATAATGTCTGTAATATTTAAATATGTATTCTACAACATTCGTTAGGTGTAATATATTATTAAAAAACTTAAATGACATTTTTAATTTTTAATTAAAGTTGTTCTACAGGCATCGTACAATAGAAGATGTTATGTGACCTAATAACACGTATATTAGATTGGCGTAAGATCGATACAAGGCTCTCGAGGCTTGTGACACGAATATTAAAATTATCTTCAAGTCTTCAACGACTGTCGCCGGTCCCACTTCTATTAGATTTGAGGGAAAAACTCGCCCCAGGGACTTTTATTCAATTGCCTGCTGCTGAACATTTTATTAGTTTGTTGAGTCATTATATATTGATACTACAAAGCGATTTCATTAAAGTTATCACTTTAGTATGTTATGGTCATAAAAAATATGTGTTTTTTAAAGTCTTTAACAAACAGCGTTTCAAAACTTAATCGTATATTATCAATATAATACATTTAAACAATGATAATTTATTCGTTTTCTTAAATAATAATTGCAAATATTATTAATCTGTAACTTAACTAATTCTTTTCAAGGGTATATTAATGAATGAAAATGTGATGTGCGTACCTATCACTCGCGAGCGTAGACTTGAAACGATTTATTTCCTAATCTGGGGGTATTTGCGTAATTGATATTTACAACTAACCTGGATTTGGAAACGCCTTTCTCAGCATTAAACAGGGATTTGTTTGGATTTTCCTCCTTTACGAATTCACTTCAATTTGTTTACAGTTTCTTAGGGTTGCGAGAACATGGATTACATTTACTTTAATGTTTGTGAACATTATCGTTGAACTTTTATATTCGTATATTTAGAAAGGAGATGGCCATGTCCATGATTTATGTCCAGCAGTAGACTTATGAAGATTTTTAAAGAGCTATCAAAATGTTGGATGAATGTGTGAAAACCTTTCAAAAAATATTTAGCGAGGACTTTACAGCCTCGAGTTTTTGTATTTTATTCTATGTACAGTACCATTTTCACCGCCAATCTCTTCCCTCATCACGATATCTGTGAGCATTCATAAATACTCATAAAATCAGTAAACACTTACTCGACCTTTTTGTACGAGGTACGTTTGCTTAATATAACACTGCCGCAGTAAGTAAAGGCACTAGTAAAAAACTGGACGGAGCACAAATCACACTACAAATTGAAAGGAAAAAATCCCTGTTTGAAGAAAACAGAATGTATAAAATCAATATACTGTTTTTACTTTTCCATATGGAATTATTAATTATTATTATTGGGGTAACTTGATCTTTATACTAAATTCGGATGTGTGTCTTAATTAAATAATCCAAAAATGAATATGAATTAGAAATTCTGAAGCCTCTCAGGTTATTTTTATACATTACTCTAATATTCAATTGATTGGATTTGAGTGTTTAGTTATACGCATTTGGAAAGCTTTGTTTTTTTTTTAAATTACCTGTCACTTCACTTAACTTCACTATTGATGATCCTAATGGTATTAAGTCCAGGGCGGTGATTGTGCGGTTCAGCTTTTCCGACTACTGAAACATATATTCAATTGGAGATAAGACTTTTTCCAAGTAATTGTAGTATTATTATCTTTTTTGGGTTTTAGAGCACTATTCAAAAATATAATTTCAGTCACATTGCGACGTAATTATCGAAAGGAAAGTCAAAATTACTCTAAATACTTGGTAATTTTTAAAATCAGCTATTATTTTAAACAAAAAACAACTTGCGTAGTTCTACACCATAACAGTCGATTTACAATCGAAAAATAAAAATCTGCAAATGGACGGTAAAATCAAGAAACAACAGAGGCGTACCCCGGACGTGAGGTACGGCTCGCCCGACGGATTAGGCTTCTCCAAAGAGAGTAAGAATCTACCAAACAAATACGAATATCATAGCAACACGATTTGTTGTTTGCTTTCCATTTTTATTATATTTTTTGTACACGCTGCACGCTGCGACAAAATAAAATTGATATTTGAAATCGCATATCAAATGGAAGCACGTTCATCAGAGAGTCTTGTATTTGTAGTGATTTTATTTCAATCATAGAATCTAGTATCTATGTCCTATTTTAACGTCTAGTGTAGTATGTTAATAATTTAGTTATATATACATTAAGTTTTCACTATTTACTACACATTATACACTACACTTCGATATTTTTTTGCTTCGCTAGCTTTGTTATGCAACGTTAGGTAGAAAAAATTTATTACTTACTTCCTAAAGTTTTTGTACACATCTAATAGTTACTTACGAGTACAAATTTAATTTACAAACTAAAATTTGGGTAACCATTTTTAGGGTTACGTAGCCAAATGGCAAAAAACGGAAACCTTATATATTCGTCATGTCTGTCTGTCTGCATTAAAACATCGATCAAAGTTACAACGAACTACAAGAACTTTTATATAATGTTACTTGCTTCTACGGAACCATTCATGGGCGATTCCGCGTCGCACTTGGCTGCTTTTAAGTTTACAATAACCCTAAAACTATTACTACATTTGATTTAAAGATATTGAAAGCTTAATGCCTCGAATAGAAATTACAACCCAAAAATGTATTATTATATTAACTTGTGTATTACAATTTCAAAGGTCATAAAATTTTTCAAAATTTTCGAATAGGTTTGTAGCGGTTCTTAGAGCAGTTTTTGAATTTTTAGGAAACTCTCTCTGATTATAATTGAACTACGCTCTTAACTACACTGTTCCTAAGATTGCCACTTTGAATTATATCGATATCATATGAAAAATGTGCCTCCTAACACTGTCTCTTTAGGGAGTTTCCACATAATCATAGTCTACATAATTATAAATAAAAGTTAAAACAACTCATAAAAAAACATTTTACGTTCACATTGTCACTACCATTAGAAAACGATTCAATTATTTTATTTGTATCGTTTCCTTTTCATTTGATTTCGCCATTATGGACGACCATAAAATAAATCTGGCCATAAATAAAAGCGAGGAGACGCTAACAAGCGTCTCGGGTTCACCAAGTGATATTTCTTAGCACTCGTCGCCATTTTTGTCATAACTCTATTATGTTCGTGAGTGTCGAAATGCGAGATCATTCACTAGATTTATTTGTAGAATCTTTACTTAGATGTAAAATTTAATCATACTATATGGATGCGTCAACTGAAATAAAGAGTCGAATGTATACGGTTGCGAGTAATTAAAAAGGTTTGATACTTTAGTTACAATTTTCGTTCGTTTTGACAATAATTTTGTATACACTATACCGTGTCCTAGTATATATACATTATGTTACTCAATGGTCCAAGTGTGCGTAGCTGTAATAGGTCGTTACGTTACACTGCTTACATTTATTTATTACATGTTTTATTCACTATCTTCCTGTCGCTCGTGAATGTTGACATCCAGTATATCAACTATTCACACTCTACTTCAAATCATTACTTAAAGTGTTCAATTTCAGAATTTCGTTTAGGATGAAATTTTCTTTAAAAATTTATTGTATAAATGTCAAGTGACTACTTACAAAGAGATGTGTTTCCTAACACATCTCTTTACTAGGGTTAGTTACTAGGGTCCTCCCTAGTAAGTTTTTTTTTTTTTTGTTTTTTATATAAAGACAACTCCCGCATTAGGAATATGAATTCCTGTGTCGCGGGGGACTTTACAAACATGCATGAAACGGACACAAAGAACACCCAGACTCAGAACAACAATTTGTGAATCACACAAAGTGTTTTCCCACGTGGGATTCGAACCCACGACACTTGGCGCAGTAGAGAGCGATGTGGCGACCGCTGAAACCACTAGGCCAACCGTGCAGTCATAGTAAGTAAGTCGAGAACCTTACCTCTGCCTATGCCTCTGGAAAATAAGCGAGATGTTATGTATGTAAGTTTCTACTGTTTTTACAGTAAAAAGTTGTTGTATGACACAGTTTTCTAGCATTCATCGA
This sequence comes from Phragmatobia fuliginosa, assembly GCA_932526445.1. Classification (NCBI taxonomy): domain Eukaryota; kingdom Metazoa; phylum Arthropoda; class Insecta; order Lepidoptera; family Erebidae; genus Phragmatobia; species Phragmatobia fuliginosa. Next base: position 1,933,299 of record OW052064.1, on the reverse strand, counting down.
GGGTATCGCAAAATTATGCATTCTCGATCGGTGATCACAGGGGGTGGTCGGGAAACAAATTTAACCGACAATTGTAAATCAATTAGAGAGGGTGGCTTTACGGGGTGTAATAGCTACTCCCTCCCGAGCGTGCTGACAGGGCCGGAATCAAACATAACTTTTAATATATTTTTATACTTTTGATATGAAATAGTTGGCAGGGGAACTGTGATGGGGTTCCAGTTATTTGCTTTCGATGGTGTACCTGGTTCTTCGGCTTCTAGTAGCGTAGACGGCGTGCGGTGTTTGATCGGTTCGAGTCCGACGTAACCACTAGTTGATGGTCGGTCCTATCCGGTGGGATTTCCACACGGAAAAAAAGGGGAATTGTGTGACAGAATGAGGCCATCCACCTGCCGTAGGGTGCCTGAGATACGTTGGGGTTCCACGAACTGCCTTTCGAGGGTATACCTGGTTCCTTGGCTCAAAGTACCCGAGACGGCGTGCAGTTTTATCCGGTGCGAGTAGTCCGATATATCCACCAACTGGTTGTATCCGGGGGTATCCGGGGGTATCTGCACGGAAAAAAGGACTATGTGTTTTTATCAATATTATTATGTGCATACGGTTACTTTTAAATAAATGTATACTTAAGAACATTTGCTGTTGGAAGGAAGGACATTCATTCAACCCAGAATCTAATTTACAAGCATTACATTTATGTGAAAAGGGCAGAAAATTAACCGTTTTCTAGATTAATAAAAAGGTGGTGTTTAGGAGATCTTGTCATACTATTAAATTCACCGCTACTTAAATATTTTAAATAATAACATTCACATGATTAATACTTTAATTTTATTTTTGTTAATTCTGATATGTTATATTTTACAATGTTATTATTTTATTAATTTGGACATTCAATTTGTAACAGAATTTGACATCTATTTAAGAGGACATCTTGTAATTATTCTTAATACCTATTTAATTTGCAATAGTTTTATTTATATATATGTTATTTTATTATTACCATTAATGCATTTTAATTTCTCAATTGTTTTTTATAAAAAATAATTCCAAATTTTCTAATTTTACATTTTGTATTAAGTTTCAATTCAATTGTATAATACCATTCAAATAGTTTGAGAGTAGTGTTTGTAAAAATTTAGATATACAACAATTTCCCTATTTTCGGGGAGAATTTTTTACACCAACTCACTATTATTTCTGTGCATCCACAGTTGTTAGGTTATAATAATAATTACATAACCGTGACAATAGATGTGAATTATTTCAAATAGTAATTTTTAATAATGCCATAAAGCGAAACCGATCTGTTATAATTTGTTTTAAGTTCATTAAATTCTTACTAATAAACGCGAAAGTTTGTAAGTATGTATGTATGTTTGTTACTATTTCACGCAAAAACTACTGAACGGATTTGGATAAAACTTTATAGTAACATAGCTTATATATCAGAATAACACATAGGCTACTATTACTGCAATAATCGCGATACACGCGGGCGGAGCCGCGGGCGAAAGCTAGTAGTGGAATAATAATGAATAGCTGTATTTTCTTTTCTATAAATAAAATCAAAATTAAATACACGCAATTTTAATTACAAGAAACAAGGTTAAAGTACCATCAATTAAACTACTATTATATAACGTAAATGAAACAGCTACTCATGTTCTAGTTTTCAATAATTAATTAATTAAGAAATCTCGCTCCCACCCTGACGTCTGAAGGTATTCATAGTGGGGAATGTTGAAGTGCATATTGTGATCTACGCAATAGCCCCCGTTACCACCCAGCCTTGTGCGCACCCCTGCTCTTCATGTCTGATCCAGGAGTTTTGTCTTCGAGCAGTTGAGAAAACCTTTGTGGTTATCCGTTTTATTCTCTAACGCCATATATTTGCTACAGGTAGGTGTGAAACGAAAATATTCGTAATACTAAAACTCTTATATTTTACTTTCACAAGTTGTATGAGACAATTTGTAATTAGAGAAGTAGTGGCAGAATATTTTACGACATGAATGTATAGTAAAGTGCTCGTTGACAAAAGCCTTCTGGAAAGTTTAACAGTGTAGCGGAACTCGCTTAGAATCAATTTACACTTCAAAGTGATTGCATTGTAAGTTGCAGTGGTACGTACCTAGAATCTGATACATCACAGCCCTAGATAGCTGTGATATTTAAGATCTAGTATCTTCTATTACAAGTATTTCTACATTGAAACTGATTAGAATTTATTACTTATTTGCCTTTGATGATTCGTGTTGTCGTATTTCGTTGAATGTGAGACCGGAGCCCAATTATGCAGACGCATCTCAATACTGTGGGTCACCAAACGCTGCATTATTGCGTTATATGTATTCACAATGAGCATGGTAACTGCTGTTGGATTCTGCTCATGCTTTCCATCAGACTGAGTAGACAGACAGTAGAGTCACTTTTTCAGGCCCTTACATAAATTATACTTATATCTTGTAATAAGTTTTTAATATCAATTTCTTGGGGATTTTTTACTGGATCAGAGTTTCCTCAGGTTTCCTTTAAATTATAAAAAATTAAGATACGGTTGGTCATAAATTAATTTAATAAATCATACTGCGTTCTTCCGTTAACTTACTTGGCACTAACATAACTTAATGCATAATAGTAATTACGATTTCATGAGACAAATAATTACTGATAGATATAGAGCTTGAAGTTAATGTCAAAAGTTTATTTTGAAACGAATCCATTTTCGCTTTCTGATAAAATTTAATTAAATACTATTGTTACTGATACAATACAATCTATCAAAAGACGAGCTTTCACCTGCGGCTCCGCCCGCGTGTATCTCCTACTCGCCGGTGTGTGTAGCCTATGAGTTATTCTGATATCTAAGCTATATTACTGTAAAGTTTCATCCAAATCCGTTTAGTAATTTTTGCGTGAAAGAGCAACAAATATACATATGTACATACTCACAAACTTTCGCGTTTATAATATTAGTAGGATTGATAAGATGAATATACAATGTGAATCCTTATATAAAATTATTGGTTGGTTTATTGTATTTAAATAAATTTTAGCCTTCCATCTTTTCCTAATATACCATCCAATATAGTATAAGAACATCTTATATTAATAATTTCATACATTTAAAATATTAAACGCATAAAAATCATGTACGTTTAAAATTCCAAATGACTGTATCCATTAACAGTGCGTTTACAAACGGGGACAAAACTGTAATTATACCATTTAGAGTTACGTCACAAAATTATAGTCACAATGTATGGGGTGCATTAGCGGGACAATGAAGCGCCGCCAACGCGCAACGCGAACAAGGGGTGTCTCGAAGGGGACACCTTAACAAAACTGATAATCACATGTTTTTAAAGCAATACACTTATATGTAGATCAGCTGGAAGGTAGACTTTCTTAATTTGGATTCTAGAATAACATAACTCACTATCCCATGATAATGAGAAGTGAACAATTGTGAAGGTTTCCTAATATTATAAACGCGAAAGTTTGTATGTATGTTTGTTGCTCTTTCACGCAAAAACTAATGAACGGATTTGGATGAAACTTTACATTATAATAGCTCATATATCAGAATAACACATAGTCTATTTTTTTACTGCAATAATCAAGGTACACGTGCGAAAGCTGGGTGGCTATAAACATATATATATCGTAGATGTCAAAATGTATCACTGTTTATCTCCTGTCCAAACTTCACAGGTTGCTATGCATAACAAACTTCCATAGCAACCATAATGATAGTTTGTAAAAATGAGTTCTGAGTAATCACTGATTTATGCAACTTTTTATCCCGAAAATACGCGGGTAACACCGCGGGGCGCAGCTAATATTTAAATAAACGAAACACCTTCAGTTTCACTAGTTCTTATGAATAAATAGGAAAAGAAATACCTATATTATCTATACTAAGATATTATAAAAGAAAATACAAAAGTGTATAGTATTGAGACTACTTATTTTACAGTACATGATACTAGGCCTAAGATAATAGTAACATAACAAAAATTGCTCAAGTATAAGTTTTTTTGGTTCAAAGTTAAGTGAAATTAAATTTTATAGTAGTCTGTTTTGTCAACAGATGCTAAAATCTTAATCGTAACAATGAAAGAGATTACACAATTAATATATTAATTCATATAAGTTTAAAAGCATCTTAATTCATTCTCTTTAAGCTTTTTATGCTCATGAATAGGATCCATGAAATCTTTAGCAAACAATCACAAGCCTCCACCATGCATTACTTAATCGCATAATTGAATAATTAACACAAAATCCCTCTAGATGGATCCATCTGCGTAACTGATGACGTTGGTATCTCGTCCAGTGATCCAGTCAAAGCTAAATGCATTAACGCGGGGAGCGATGCGACGCGCGATGCCACGACGATAGGGTGTTCCGTCGCATCGCGCCTCGTTTCCACTTGGTTATGCCTTTTATGCGACGATTCATTACCAACAACGTTAAACGGGGGACGGGATAGATAGCCACATTTATTACTTTTGTCAGCGGAAAAATGAATTTACGCACCGACGACTTACGCAAAGTCCACCCATAAGTCGTTATATTTATCACAAGTTTTAATAGCTTTAGAGTTACTTGATGTTTTACGGATTTTCATATTTAATTTTAGACACATAAAATGCAACGGAATACTGTAATTTTGTGAGAATAAAACAAGCAATGAATAGCTAATGCTTTGTTTACTTATAAAAACAGGCAAGTATCATCGATTTGATGACTTCTATATTTCTTTGTCAATAAACGACTAACACAGAGCTTATTACTAGAAGCGTTATTACTACAAACGTTACTACAAGCTTCAGCTAATGTACGGCATATTCAAATTCATAACGATTTTATAGGCATGAAACCAGAGGCAGAGGGAACAATAATAAAATTCTAATAGGTGCAAGTTGCCCGTCCTGTCCTCTCTGCTATATAACTTTGCAAACAAAGAATTAAACTCGACGTGTGACGACAACACCAACTAATTCAATTTTGCGCCTAATGCTCTCATGTCAAGTCCGTGGTACTGAGAGGCGAGATTTTAACGTTTATGAGTAATTACGCGCATGTTTACTAAAAAGTTTTTTTGATTAATTTCATTGTATCTATTTACGCTCTCATATTAAATAAAATAAATAAATAACTAAATACTTTGGACATTTGACACACTACATCATCTAGTCCCAAGCTGAGCAGAGCTTGTGTTATGGGTACTAGTTAACTGATATAAATACATAAACATACTTTTTTTATTGTAAATACATACATATTATACATAGAAAACACCCAGACTCCGAAACAAATATTTGTGAATCACACAAATAATATTTGGTCCAACTCGGGAATCGAACCCGAGACCTCTTGATCAGCAGCCGCATACGCTAACCACTAGAGCAACGAGGCAGTCATATTTGGTAAAGTTAACTTCACAAATGTTTTTATTATTTTATAATACCTTGTAAATTAAATAGTAAATAAGGTGAAAGTAAATGATTGCTGACTAAAACTAGACCTGGAAATCCTGGAAGGTTTTATTTTATATTAAACTTTGAATGCGTTCAGAAAGTTCTGAAACAATTTCAATAGGAGTATAAAGTCCCATCTCACTCTCAATGCTGCAAAGGACTTATTATTCTGTACAATGGGTAACCTAGAATTCTTTGACAAAAAGAAAAGTTAAATAAGTTTTGCATGAGTAACGTAGTTCAGAATTCGAATAGCTTTTATCCTATTCAACTTGTCAATAGAAGCAATTATTACATCCATTCCAGTTCATAAACATGCTGTGACTTTTATATTTATTAGACAGTGTAGTGTGTTCATTATAAGTGGAGTATGCAGAGTATCGATTCGAAACTCAGGTGTTAATAGGCATCAACCCTGTTTCCAGAGCCAGACGCATTTTAATTTTATTTCCTCTTGCGAAGCGTGGCGCTTCCAACTCGTTTCAATTACAGTGAAAATAGAGCAAAATATCACGCGATAAATGTACATATAGGTAGAAAATCTATGTGATGATTGGGCACATGGATTAAAATACGGTGCAAAAATTTTGTTGAAAGGATATTTAGTGCTTTAAAAATTACAAAAAAGAAACATTCATTTTGACAAAACCGACTGAACTGAGAGTAAACTTTTTATTGTATGGGAATAATTTGATTTATTTGAATATATTATCTAAATCAATAAGTTAGTATTTAATCACTCTTGAAGTTAAAACCACTTGTACAAGTTAAACTTGCAAGAGTTAAATTTCAGAAATGTATTTTAACATGCTCCACCAAGTGCCGATAGTCGAGACTATAAATTATCTATTAGTAATATTCTGCTTATTAATTCCAAATTTGTTTAAGTTAAGTTTTCATTTGTTGCAGAAATACTCAATATGAGAACTTCCACGTGGATCAAAAGGGCTACGATCAGATGTACGATGGTGAAGACCTGGAAACACCACCGTCGCCCGACCGACCTCCACCACGAGCGATAGGTATGAATTTAAGTAATAATTTAAAAAATAAAAATCAACAATGACTGTGGGACCCCTTAACCATTGACATTTTGGAAGTATCAGTCATTGAATATAATGCAATCTATCGCTCGAAGCCAACCTAAGCTGCTCGTGGTAAATCCTGCTGAACGACGAACTAGGCTCTGGCGATCGAGCGATGGTGGTATACCCAACCAAACAGGCCTAGCTTAATGCAATAGGCCCATGTCGGGCACCACCTACGCTCTGCGATCACCACACCAGCCCAGCGAGCATATTAAATATATTACTTAGCAATAGCATATTCAATCGTCAATGGGGCAATTCTAGATTGGTGAAAATTTCTCCTTAATTGAATGCCTTTGTTACTTTAATTGTAGAATCGGAACCAATCTTCGTGATCATAAACTTACTACTAATCGATATGTAGAAATATGCATTATAAAGTACTGTAAGTGGGTTTACATTGTAACAGATAAGTACGTGCGCGCGGAATGTCCCTGCTTGAGCGCACGTTACACCGTAGCCCTGTTAGCGTGTGTTGGCTTCAGCATCATGTTTGGTATGCGGTGTAACATGAGCATGGCTAAGCTGAAAATGACTGAGGATTCAGGGGTAAATATTAATTTTAATTTTATTTTTACAATTTTCGCTTTATTTACTAACCACCTTTATTTTCTGTACAGAACTCACGTGAAGATACACCTTTTAACTGGACATTGAGTGTTGAGTCGTCTATAGATTCTTCGTACTTTGCCGGCTATCTTATCACTCAAGTCCCTGGCGGTTATCTTGCGTCAATGTATCCAGCCAACAAAATTTTTGGTGTGGCAATTGTAACGTCTGCTATATTCAACATGGCCATCCCCTGGGGTATGACAGTTGGTCCTGCTGCTGTCGTCATCTTAAAAGTTGCACAGGGCTTTGTTGAGGTGTGTGATGAATTTACCTTACTTTACAATATGTTATGAAAATGAATTTGTACTTATGAGAAATACGTAACATTAATTTCGCACACCATCACATCAAAAGCCTTTAACAGTCCATTGCTGGACACAGCCCTCTAATCAGGTATTTTTTTTTTATTTTAAGATAAGATTATTCTGTATATTTTGCATACTTAGACGTTTCTGTTGACATGGAATGAATAGAGGTGCTAAGACTCCTTATTAATCTCCTTATTATCCGTATTAATTTTATTTAAATTCACAGACAGATGTAATGAAACTGAATTGTATGTGAGAAGCAAATTATAAAACAGAAGGGAAACCCGTAGTAAGTGAAATGTTACACGTTTAAAATTTAGGACATTTGACTGGCAGTACGTGAGCTTGCATGATCAAGCTTATTACCAATACTTGAAATTTTGAAGCGGAGACCGTGTCGAATATACGTCTCGTCACGTTTGGATTACACTCCCCTATTTGATGTTCTTGTGAAACTAAATGCATGTTAGTATGATATTACCCTTTTATCGATGTTCTGATCTGCATTACTATTACTGGTTCGGAATTTACTTTAATCGAAGTACTAAAAGGAAATGTAAAAATTTTTGAATAACATTAATGACGACTTTACTTATTTGGTTTGAAAGTACCGACTCATTTTCAATGATAGCGTCGAGAACGATTGGTATCTATCGTGAATCTCACTTGAGTGTAGTCGACATCGCTTACCGAAGTACAAAGCCTCTTTAGGATTACCGGGCCCTTCGTCGCCATGGAAACGTATTTGCTCGTCTCCGCATATCCCGGCTTAGTTGATTCTTCAATGCCTCTGCTATCCTATTAAATCTTTAAGATTGGGACCATTCACAGAAATGATTTCTTTGTAGTATTATTTTCTATTTTATTCTGAATTGATATTTTTTTGAAAACGAAATGATTATTATCAACTAGTATGTAAAATATAGATTTGAAAGTTGTTGTTATACTTACCGCGAGGTAATGGATTAGGAATAAATAGTGCTAGCACCTCTAATCACTCCATGTCAACTGAAACAACTAATGAAGCAAAATATACACAACAATCTTACCAGAGCGAGAATAAAAACTTAAAATAAAAAATATACTTGATTAGAGGGCTGTGCCTTTAACAGCAATGGGCTGTTAAAGGCTTTTGATGTGATGGTGTGCGAAATTATTGTTACAGTATTAATCTAGTTATTTGAACAACTAAATGAAAAGTGGTAATACTTGTGTATTAAAATCGTTTTTATTCCTTAGGGCGTTACTTATCCTTCATGCCACGGTATTTGGCGCATGTGGGCCCCACCAATGGAGCGATCCCGTTTGGCAACTTTGGCATTCTGTGGCACATACGCGGGTATTGTAGTTGGCATGCCGTTATCTGGCCTGCTTACGGATTACATTAGTTGGCAAGCACCATTCTATTTTTATGGAATTTTTGGAGTGCTTTGGTAAATATATTTTTTTTATTCTTATAAATATCTGGCTTAAAATAAGATGTGATGTTTATCAATTTTTTCTATTTTAAGGTATGTTTTATGGCTATGGTTGGTATTTGAAAGACCCAGCAAACACCCTACAATTGCCGCTAAAGAATTAACTTACATCGAACAATCGCTTGGAGTCGCTACACAAGCCGCAATGCCAGGCTTCTGGGCAACGCCTTGGAAAGCTTTTGCCACTTCAGCTCCAGTGAGTTTGTTCTAGATTTTATGAACCAGACAATTTTTATAAAGGATTCTTAAAATTAAATTTGTAAACTATTGTTTTAGGTTTACGCTATTATTGTAGCCAATTTCTGCAGGACATGGAACTTTTGCCTCCTAGTAATATTTCAGTCAGCCTACTTTAAAACTAGATTCAACATGCAGATCACAGAGGTAATTTCAGTAATTAATATGTATAATACAACTCGAAGGTTGGCACACTTAAGTGCCTTCTTCATCATTGTTTGTATTTCCAGTCTGGGTTTGTCGGCGCCATTCCACATTTAATAATGACATCATTGGTGCCTATTGGCGGTATGATGGCTGACTACTTACGTAAAAATAACATCATGACCACAACCAACGTGAGAAAACTCTTCAATTGTGGAGGATTCGGCTTAGAAGCGTTCTTTTTTGTACTCGTCGCTTATGCGAATAACAAGGTATTCATTTCTTTCTTGAATTAATGTTTAGTTTACAATGTAAATTCAACAATCATATTTATGGAATTGCCTTTTCTCAGTATGTAGCAACAATAGAGTTGACGCTGGGAGTGGCGTGCAGTGGTTTTGCTATATCAGGGTACAACGTGAATCATCTGGATATTGCACCGCGCTACGCGTCAATCCTAATGGGTTTGTCCAACGGCATCGGTACTATTGCAGGATTTGTTGTCCCCATCGTAATCGACAACATGACAGAAGGAAAGGTAATGTCCCGTGCATTTGTTTATACAACTTTTTTTTTACTTTACTTTGTTTTATGCTATAACTCGACCTCGCTCGTCACTTTACATGGAAATGTATAAACAGTTTTAATAATTGATCCAATCATTTTATGAGAGTCAAAAGTATTTGAAACCCTCGTTTACTCCGATATTTTGGTATTGTGTTTATCGTTTTCTAAATAGATGTCAGTGAGAACTACTGAAACAAAAAGGACATTCAGCCATAGCTAATTTAAAAAAGGAAATCGAGCTCGGCGTAAGTCGCACGCAGAATATGGAATGAGCATCATTGTGGGTGCGCGACGATGCGTTACAGCGGGCGCGCTCTGGCTGAGCACTTTATTATCGCCCGCCACCGCTTAACATCTCGCACGAATGACTTCCCTATTGTGTAAATTCGAAATATTCAAATGTTACGCATTGATATTGTTATCTGAAAGTTTTAAATATGGAATCAGTTTTTAAAAGATTTGCGTGCGTTTAACTAATAGTACAATATATAACGTTCCGCTCCATTCACACTGTACATTCCTCTATAACTTTCACAAATTAAGTTTTTTTTTAAACGTTATTTTTATACAAATTTACATAATAGATAAAATGAATGTTATTTGAAAAAAAAAAATAAACAGAACGAGATGCAGAAGGCTATAACTGAGTGGCGTGCAGTATTCTTGATGGGCGCTACGGTGCATTTCGTCGGCATCACAATCTACGCTATTTTCGCGTCGGGTGAACTACAACCTTGGGCCGAAACCGCCGTCGAGGAATCGCCAATGAAATCCTTGGATCATGAAACCACCTTTGTAAGTATAATCATTTAATAAACGAGTCGTTGATGCATGGAGTGACGGTATATTCTATAGCTTGATTATATTTGGTCGACAAGATGGAGGTTCCGTCAGCGCCGTTGCGAGGTTCTGAGCAGGCGGGCTATGGCGCCATCGTTCCCCCGCGCCCGCCTGCGCCCCCTGCTGCAGCGCAGGCGCACGTGCCGAATAACCCTTTCGTGTCGGGCGCGCTGTATCAGGCCGAGCCCGTGCAGCCGCCCTCACACCAGTATAATGACGTGACGGAAGAGTATAACGCGACCAACCAATCCTACCAACAACAGTAGATGTTCACCATCTTCCTGTACAGCTCTAGCAGTCAGCTGCTTTAAAATCATAGTGTGTTAAAACGTGTCAACTCTCGTACTCGGAAAATGTACTTAAAGAAAATGTTGACCGCGGTGATGAGCGTTTTATAGGCAAATTAATATTATAATCCATTACCATTGTTCTCATCATCGTTAGTTGTATGTAAAGTTGTTTAGCATATAGATATATTTGGTTCTAAAACATAAACTAATCTATCAATTATTTTCTTAACAAATCATTTACGTTGTTTATTAGCTTTCACAAGCCATGTTTCGTATTTAATTCGTGTAAAATTTTGTTGAGATGTTAGCCTGTCTTTGTTACTACATTACCTGTACAGGTGTATATAAATAAGATTATATTGGCATATCACAGTAGAAATATTTGGTTTCATCTTTGAATGAGTGTAGCTTTCTTATATGGGTACTTATCACCAAATCGATAGCTACTGTAAAACTTCTCGTATTCGTTACTAAGTTTCCAAAAAAAAAATTGTTGTAAAATGTTTATAAATATTTATGAAATAATTGAATTGTTCAAATCTAGAATTGTATTTAATTGGACGCGTAATTGTATCATAGGAGTAGACGTTTAAATGAAATTTTAAATTTATAACGGGAAGCAGATGTTACCATTCTTGTTAAAGTTTACTTTTACATATATTTTTTAAAACTTAAAACATAATTTGTCACTTTTTAAGACTTAATTCATAGTTCGTAATAGCTGATTTTGTTATGATGTAGTATTAACGGTAAAATTGAACAATGCCATTATTATTCTGAATTAAGAAAGACTTAACAAGAAGAATAAGCAGTATATAACATACACATTTCTCTTCTAACAGCCATTACGCTTAAATAATTTTAGTTCAATATTACTAGGAAATATATATATAAAATGATTTTCAAATAACATTAAAATATAATTAATTATTTCTTGTAGTATCAACCCTAAAGTAACTTTTGCTAGGACAATCAGTACTCGATAATATTACTCTTCTGTTTCGTTTTGGAAAGATATCTTTAGTACATGTAGTGTATTACTGCTATTAGCTTTGGCTTTTGAGTAACATACATACCTACGTCAATATAATGTAGATAATAATTTATCTATGTACCATGACATAGCTTTTGGATACATTCCTATTGTTAGTCCAGTACGTGTAAATATACTATAGTGTAATAAAAGTGCATCGTGGTTATTAATAAATACTCACATGTCTTTTATTCTTTAACCGACTTCAAAAAAAGGAGGAGGTTCGCAATTCGTCGGAATCTTTTTTTTTATGTATGTTCAGCGATAAAAAATAAAAATTATTCTTGAATTGAAATGGGCGTAGCTTACAGGTGGTCCCATCGTCATCATATCGAGATCTGATGATCTGAAAACGAGGGAACTCCTCAAATATCATAGGCACAATTGTCGCGATTTGGGTACTCGGAATAGTTTTTCTTTCAAGTCGGTTCCTTTATATTAAAATTATTGTAAATATATGGTTATTGCCTTTGTAAATTATTATTCTAAAATTTATATATATATATATATACACCTACAGGCTGCCTTGTAAGAATACCTACAAGTAATACTTAATTTGATCCGAGAAAATACTACGCAATAGGTAGTAGAGCCACGCTGATTTCAGCACGAATGGGCCGGCTCGACCGGGGAAGTACTACCCTCACACAGAAGACCATCCTAATAATGACAGCATTCTTGCTGTCGTATTTCATTGGTGAGTGTGAGGCCGGTGGCCCAATCATTCTGCATCACTCTCCCGGTTTCCAGAGGCCGGGATAATGATGCAGAAACATCCAACCAAGCCGTCATGATATGGGTTACCATGCCGCATTGCTTACCCTCAAAATGCAAATGGTGACTCCAACTCCTGGATTCTACTCATGCTTTCCATCAGGCAGAGTAGAGTCACTATGGTAGGCTTAAATATAAAAAAAATACTTTATATTTAAATACGAATACGAAATTATTAATAAAGATACCTAATTGATCTATAAATTATTTTAAATTTATTGACAAATAGTTTAACTTTACTTTAATTAATGTAACAAAGCGTGGGGATTTGCAGAAAGCATTTTCAGAAATCACCCCGCGCTTTGTTACATTAAATTATTTTCTACTTTTTAGTTTAAAAGCGTGTTTGTTTAGTGTTTTAAAAGTTTTTTTTTTAGACTAAAAAAGACTAATTTGTTTAAACTTTTTTTAGTTTTTTTTTCAAATTATCGTATTGTCATAGGTCCTCAATAAATCTACAAAGTTTGAATGAAATCTGGCCGTTTAAAGTGGGTCAAAATCGCACCTAAAGGAGTCGATTACAAACAAACATACATGTGAAGCTAATATAAAGCGTGTAAAAAATAGATTTTTTCACTTTAATGTTGTTTGATGACCACGTTCACATAATTTAAACCATAGCAATAAGGCAGCCTGTACGTTTTATCTTGATAATGCCGACGTATAAAACAGTCAGTTAGTTTAGTTATGTTTGTTAGTAGATAGTAATAAGTAAAATAACTTCAAGTATACTTATACAGTTAAAATACTTAAAAAAGCAAAGCTAGGATTATAATCGTTGTAGGTATTAACTTATTACCTATTCTGTTACACACGCTGCACATTAGAAATATACTTTTATAGAATACTTTAAATTGTTTTTACACACTTTGCTCAATCTACTTGTGGTTGACAATAATATTTACTTTTAAATTTTGATCGACTTTAGTGATTGACAATAAACGTCCTATTTGGGACGTTATCGAGACCAATGCTCACTTGTTAAATTTTGCACCAACATAATTAGGAATTATCAAAAAAATATTCGGGATAGGCTTTTACGGTTTTTTGAGTTCGTCGTTAGAGCATCCCGTTGACGAAATTTTTACCTAATTTATAAAAAAAAGGTGGGCAAACTACAAACTTCCTTTAAATCGATATTCGCGTTGCAATAAAATAAAAATCTACATTTTCAAGAATGAAAAAAATATTTTTATGTACCTATGTAAAATTTAACGAGAAAATTAAAAATCTATTTTATGATACTCTTGACAGACTTTTAATGCACAATCGATCAAGTCTGATTTTGACAAAAAAACTATCAAAATCATCCGCTGGGAGCTATGGTTGACATATATGAACCGGGGACGTTGCTTATTTTAAAATGAAAAAGTAGTGAGACTTCACGACCGCAAACTTTTTGTAAATATTGATGTCCTCTATAAAATTATAGGATATCACTCTGCTCTAACGGTCACAGTTTCCATAGCGTACAAGATATGGGATTTTTGTGGTATTTTATTATCACAAAAAAAAACTATGACCAATTTTCATCAGGATGATGTAAGATTCTAAAGATGATTTTTTTGACAATTAGCCCAGTTTTTTAAAGCGTAAATAAAGATAAGCTCTTGTTTAATAATAATATTTTCTTTCCTGATTTCCTAAGTGTGAAGCGTAAGGGTTTTAATATACTTACGGCATATAATATAAATATTATATAATGCCTTTCTATATATTTAATACTTTTAGAATCCAGGATACTACATTAGGATAGGATACCTACTTTTAAAAATACTTAGATATACATAAGTATACACGTGTTTGTAAAATAATTATAGTATTTATTGATAATATAACGGTTAAATTAAAATGATTCAAATTATCATGTAAAAAGCAAAATTGTTAACGATAAATTATTTAAAAAAATATATATAATTTAGGCGTTAGTTGGTTGGACATGGGTGAGAATTATCATCTCAATACCATAATTTTATTTAACATTGATACCTGATGCTTAACATGATCACTTTATTTTTTATACAAATATCATAATAAAGTATTTCGTTATGTTCATCATATTTATCTTAAACAGATTTCTAAACTTACCTAATCAGAAATATTTCAAGTTTTAATGGCATTCATGTTTATATTAACAAATAAAAAAAAAGGAGGCACTGGATTTTACACATATTTTTCTTCTTAAAAAAAATAAAAAGTTTATTCATTTAATCATGGTAGAAAAGTTTCATTTGACATGATCCATGAAGCGCACTATAATTTTAGCATAATAATATAGTGTAAAACAAAGTTGATGTTTTAAAAGGACCTCTACGCCGTCAATTCTGAGATGTAAAAATACTTTGACTAGCTTTGAGAAATTACTTGAGTGTGTAGCGACTTTTGTCTATTTGTAAAGATAATACTTTAAATGTTATGTTAGAGATAAATATCAGTTGAAGAAGCTAATTTATTAAATTGAATGTTATGATATTTGAAAGCTAGATTTAAAGTAAAGAATCATTCTTGACGGTAAATTTTTCATTGTTAATTTTTTTTGGGTGCAAAACAAAAAACATGCAAAAGAATAAGTATAAAATAATTTAACAAATATCGATCCCACCGCGTACCAACATATTCCGCACTTTAATAAAACTATTTTTAATTTAAAAAAGTAATTCATACCTTCACTTGTAAAAGTTTTTTCATGTAAAGTAAGTTAGACGGATTCTCTAAAAGTCCAATAAATTATATTATAACATGCATATAAATTCTACTCTAACTGTAATGATAATTTTCACAATGTCCAAGGCTATGGCGGAAAGGGTACAGAACCCCCCACGCACTTGTTACTGAGCACCATTTAAAATAATAAATATATATTTAGTATCTTCTAATTATATAATAAACTAGTTTCGCTGCCAAATTTATAACTTCTGAACAACTTCGATTCTAGACTCTAGTATCATTGAAATAACTTCAAATTTATACTCATTTATATTTAAGCAGTCGTAAATAAATTTGACAATAATCGCCTATTATATTTAAGTATATTATATTTTAGTTTCATAATTTAGCAGATTCTTCTCTATTTCCCATTTCATTCTATTGACTCCAAATTTATACTTAATATAACCTTGACTCATTTATGTTTAATCAGTCGTAAATAAATTTGACAATAATCATCTATTATATTTAAGTATATTATATTTTTATTTCATAATTTAGCACATTCGTCTCCATTTTCCATTCACTTCAAAACGGTAGTATCATTCAATTAACTCCAAATTTATATTAAATAAAACCTTCACTCATTTATATTTAATCATTCGTAAATAAATTTGACAATAATCGTCTTTTATATTTAAGTATATTATATTTTAGTTATAGTATAGTAGGCCAAAACCTCCTTTTAAAGGAGAGGCCTATGTCCAGCAGTGGACTGTTAAAGGCTGTTGATGATGATGACAATATTTTAGTTTCATAATTTAGCAGATTCTTCTCTATTTTCCATTTAATTATTTTGACTTCAAATTAGTACTTAACATAACCTTGACTCATTTATATTTAATCAGTTGTAAATAAATTTGACAATAATCGTCTATTATATTTATGTATATTAGTTTCATAATTTAGCAGATTCTTCTCTATTTTGCATTTAATTCTTTTGACTCCTTTATACTTAATATAGCCTTGACTCATTTATATTTAATCAGTCGTAAATAAATTTGACAATAATCGTCTATTATATTTAAGTATATTAGTTTCATAGTATAACAGATTCTTCTCCATTTTCAATTTAATTATATTGACTCCAAATTTATACTTATTAAAACCTTGCCTCATTTATATTAAATCAGTCGTAAAGCAATTTGAAAAAAATCGTATATCCTATTTAACTATATTTTTCTTTCATAATTTAGAAGATTCTTCTCTATTTTCCGTTAATGCTCTATAATATACGCTTAATAATTACATACTATTAAGAATAGTTATGTTGTTAAAATAAGGAATTTAGGTGATAAGACAAAGAGAGAGGTGATCTCTCTCTCTATTCGGCTGAAATGACAATAAAGCTTGAAAAAGCGACCTGTAGTTGTAAATATAAAGATAATACATATTTATAAGATTACATATTACTGATATTACTATTAATATAAATAAAAAATAGTCTACCCGTAAATCATATATCTAGAAATATCGAAAAATACTTAAAATTTATATAATTCATTTAAGTATTTTGTTTTAATTTAAAATATGTAATAATTGAAAATTATTTGGAAACAAAAGGAACGTCCGAAATATCATAACTAGTTGTCACTT
This sequence comes from Phragmatobia fuliginosa, assembly GCA_932526445.1. Taxonomy (NCBI): domain Eukaryota; kingdom Metazoa; phylum Arthropoda; class Insecta; order Lepidoptera; family Erebidae; genus Phragmatobia; species Phragmatobia fuliginosa. Next base: position 1,916,134 of record OW052064.1, on the reverse strand, counting down.
ATTGGCCGTGATTCCATTGCCACTCATGGCGTTGTTAACATCACTAAATTGAAGTTTAAAATTTATTGTTGATTTATGTACTTTATTAATATTTGTTTACAGTTCATAACAGTTCATTTTTCAATATCGAATGCATGGATGTTTATTTCAGAACAAAATACATTTAAGCTCATCGGAGATATTCGCTTGTTTATTAGTAAAACACCTTTAGCTAACATCTTTCAATAAAACAATTATTAAGAAAACAATTAATTATCCACATATTTAAAAGAATTTCTATATTAACTGTTTAGTTTAGTCGGCGTGTATTTACATCACGTCTTATTTTAGTGCGATAGATTTAGTTTTATATTACACACTACACGGTTTGAATGTTCAAAACAAGAATAGCTAAGAATTGAGATACCGATATATTATCCAAGAACAAGCTTAAGCTTAGTGATGTTACCAACCAAATCATGGGCATTTTCACTATTTGTTTAGTTCTTTCTAATAGATCTTTTTAAAATTTAGTGGCAACATAGCAATAAAAAAAATGGTGTGTTCGTTGTGTTCCAAGGTTTTTAATTTTTCTATAGTTCATCTGACAAAAATGGTTACGTTATTACTTAGATATTACATTAACACAAAATAAAAAGCAGACCAATTTGACTTTAAAAAAATCGATTTAATTTGATTGTTTATTGACGTTCGTAGCTATAAAATCAATAAAAGTACACATTTCATTGTTATATTTTCAACACAACTTAGCTATTAATAAATTCTGTTATTATTTAAATCGTACCATCGTTCATTCTTCTTCGTCTTCTTCGTAATGGTTTCTTTACATCGAGGAAGTCTTAAGTTCAGTTTTCTTATTGAATATTATTTTTTAAAGAGACTTATTTTCTTATTAGAGGGTTTTAAATTTAGAGACGGTAAGCTAGAGCTAATTAGATAAGGTATTAATTGCACGGATGCACTGATTTGTCAATTACTGATTAGACACATATTTAAGGATATGCTTTCAAAGTCCTAATATTATCGACGCTGTACATACTTATATCGCTTTTTTATGTTATCATAAGCTCTGTTTTATAAAGAATATAACCAAAGCTATTATAATATAATTGCACCCAATTTAAACAATCAATTTTAAATTCTCAAAATAATTTATTAAATAATCCACTCGTTCGAAAACCCGAAACCTAAAAAGTTATACTGTAGGTTTATTGCTGACAAAATCTATCAAATAAGTTAACAATGTTTTATTATTGTATTTTACATAATACAAATTAGGTAAGTCTTATAGTAATTTTAGGTAATCTATTTATTTAGGTAGTAATAATATTACCATAAATTAAATTAAATGGAAAAATTAATCGCATTACACCAGCAACTCAATTCCAATCGGGCCTACAATTTCTTTAGAATGTAAATACTCTAATAATTTATTAAACATTTGAATGTTTTATTAAATCTATTAAATATATTTGTAATCACAATATGTATTAAAATTATTTATTCATTAAAATTATTGCTCATTATTACTCATTCGCGAATTAGTGACGTCATGAAGAACATTACGCATAACTAGAAATTTAAGCTATACAACGTCAGCACTTTTGCTTGTTCTTAAACATGGCTTTAAGGCCAGCTAAAAGACATATTGTACTAGAGTTGAATAAAATAACTTAGAGTGAATACATTAAACAGTAGCTAAAGCATTTGATTTTAATTTATAATTTTGTTTAACTTTCTGTAAATACAGAAAATTGCAAGCTATATCGAAAACCATAGAACAAAATAATTTTACATAATATAATTTTATTTGCAACTGTAAGAGCTTTTACGAAGAACCATTTTATATAATATAAAAGCTTAAGTTTTTAATCTAGGTAGGTTAAGATATACATATTCTTATCGCAGTTATGTATATATGTTAGTTTTATTTTAATAAAAAATAGTAGCTAAGATTCCTTAAAAAAAAAAAAAAAAAAATATTTTAACTAATTAAAATGAATTAATTATAATTATTAGTGTTCTAATAATTAAGTACATAAGAGAATAGAAGAGAAATGTGCTGTTCCTACTATTTGCCATTTGATTTAGAAGATAATAGAGTTAATTCAGTTTTTTTTTCTGTGTTTGTCATGTATAATATCTATGTATTAAAAATTATATTAATATTTGATTACTCCATTTGAAAACCTGAAAATGGTACTGTAGAGGCACGGAATGTAAAGAAATATTTATTACTTTTCCTTGAAAAAGAACCTAAAAGATAAAAATATTTACTATTTATTTGATAAATCAAAAAATAATAAAAATAATACACAATGTCTAAAATCCTTTGTGGTCACTTCGCTTGCGCAAATTCTGCGCTGTTATTGTCTAAATTGTGTGTATTGAAACCGTTAGCATTACACATAACACATTTGGATACTCACCAGTCATAAACTTACCACTTATCTTACTTACATAGCATTTGATCCAATTTGATTTTGACTAGTATATTTTGAAATTACTATTTGGTTTGCAGTTAGTTATTTAAATACACTAAAACCAATTTGACGAGTTGTGAAGAATGGATTTAGAGTAAAATTTGTGAGCCTCAAAATCACAAATGATATTATAACGACTCAAATTCTTGTACAAAGATAAGTTGTTATCCGATTTTAAAAATAGTTATACTACTTATTAATGACTAAATTATTATTATAATTGTTAACCTGAAAGTTAATTAAATAACCTACTTTTGTATATATTTTTAAGCAGAAATGTTGTACTTTTATTTTATAATCAGATACTCATTGTTAAGTTATGCATGTGTCCTGAAAATATTACAAAACTATAATAATATTTACTTTAGCTGTTAAAATATTTAAAATTAGTTTTAATTGACTTTAGTTAAATTTAAACTATGATCTCATTACATGATCTCTTTTGAAAACTTGTGATTGTTTAGAATTACGTATTGTTGAATTTATTGTCGTTTTCTAAATGGTAACATTATCTTCCCTAATGAATGTTTAAAATTAATTTGTCTTTCATTTCTCGACCCCTATCTCCTTTATTTATAAAATAAAAACTGTCATCATCATCATCATCATCAACAGCCTCCAACAGTCCACTGCTGGACATAGGCCTCTCCTTAGAAAGGAGAACTGAAAGACTGTATTACATGATATTTAAAAAAAAAGACATATATATGCACCAAGAACCGAAGACAGAAATGTTGGAAGGCTGACATCTACAATTTTGCGTACTCCAATATCATCCAAATGAAATTAAGGATGCTCGGTGCCAAGCTCGATCATTTAAAGCCACATTCAAAAATTAGCTGAGCGTGTTCTGTATAATTTTGACAACTTTTTCTAAAAGTGATGAATATTTACAGAAGGATGATAACCGTAGTGCATGTATAAAATTAGGTACAAAAATACAATAATGAATAAAAGCCGAATCAAATCAAATCAAACCATTTTTATTTCAAATACACCAATACAACGGCACTTTTGAAACGCCAAGTCAGTCAGTAGTAAGTCGCGAAGCTAATTATCTGTTCTAATTCGTAGATCCTATGGAGAAAAACAGACGAGAAACTCCATGGACACTCTTTTCCAACATAGTTTTTACAATTTTTGGTTACATTGTTTTAGGCTTTTTATTAAGAAAAAAGTTTAATGTGAGGACAATGTAACGATGCAGATATTTAGACTGGTAGTGTCCAAAAATAATTAAACCTTAATATAATATAGCAGTTGTGAGATGACCAGCCCCGACTGGCGGCGCCCGTATCACGAGCATGACCTATGCACCAGCCATCGTTCAGTTCAACCATATCGTAGGGAGCCGAACGACCCGCTACACACGCCACCGCCAGCAAGACTTTTGAGCGAGCATGACATATTCACAACCGCAAGTCATAAAAACAAACTTATGCCACTAGTGACTACAGAGTGCTCATATTATGTACTACTCAAAATGTACACAGTTATACAATAATAAAGCCAAGCCAAGCCACAAAATGGATACAAATTTTAGGTAAACGATCCAAAAAGTCATCAAAATGTTTAATTTTGTCAACTATGAAAGTCTGGAAAAAATCTTATAAGACTGGAGACCTAAGAAGGCGATGAGATAGTGCTAAAAAATTAAATTTTTGAATAGTCCAGAGTCTGTCAAATAAAAATTTCGCAATGTTGGACTTGAGTTCTAAGCCAAAGCCAAGATTTAATAATATTTTTAATTTTTTTTTTAAAACTATATATATTTTTCGTCCTAAATTTGCATCGTCAAGGTACTTAATGTTAAATTTAGATGATATGTATCGCTAAACTGAAGATAACTGGTCCCAGTGGATCACCCTGTGGACACCCAACGGCAGACTCTAAAAGTCCTGGTACATTAATTTTATTGGATTTCTATAACATTGCCAAAGGAACTTACAAATTGCTTTTGTCAGAGTTAAAGGTCTCTCTCTCTCGTTTTCTGCTGCCAAGATAAGTGGACAGGGCGTGTATGGCAGCCTCACATCCACCTTTCGAGCCAAAATCAATTTGCACTGGTTGAAATTTTACTGCAAATTCGGTGCTGTAATATTTGCAGCAAATTTTGGCTACCATACGTCGCGTCGTAACGTACACCCTACGGCAATCGGACGACCCACCATCATTCTCACTCAGACACAAGTTGGCACCATACATTATGTCAGTGATGCCTTCGCCTTGCCGGAGAGCATGACGTTTGCTAAAGCCGTCAATTCCTTCAAGAGACCATCACCAGCCTCTCCAGCGCTCTAACAAACTAGGTCTTTTAAATGCTGAGGGGTCAAGCCGTAAAGACCACCAGCATATTCACACCACTAGAAGTATATGGCTGAAAAACATATTTGGCGGAAACGTTAAGATATTCGTTTGCACAAGTGGGTGGTTCAGGAAAAGAGAGACCATCCCGAGGTGTGGGATGGTTATTCTACAGGCCTGCAACAGTGTCAAGTGAATAAGGCGCAACCACATCGCTACTAAAAAGTAACCTAGCTTCCCCCCTTTATATCGTTGTCGCTACAAAAGCAAACTTATTGTGTTAATTTTTTTTTTTTTTTTTTTTTTTTTTTTTTTTTTTTTTTTTTTTTTTTTTTTTTTTTTTAAAAAGACAACTCCCGCATTAGGAATATAAATTCCTGTGTCGCGGGGGACTTTACAAACATACATGAAACGGACACAAAGGACACCCAGAGTTAATGACTACATAGAGTACATATAGGATTACAGTCAGGCATTTATAATTAATTATACACTGTATTATAAAGAGAACCAAGTTGACTTTACACTTTTATACTCGTACAAAAGAATATCATTGGTTGTTCTCATCTAGACCTTAGTCAGGAAACGACCTCTACGTCGGGATTATCAGATAATTAAATAAATAAAATAAATATTTCGTACATCTTACACACAACGCCATCTAGTCCCAAACTAAGCAGAGCTTGTATTATGGGTACTAGACAACTGATATAAATACATATACATACTTTTTTTTGGTAAATACATATTATACATAGAAAACACCCAAACTCCGAAACAAATATTTGCGGATCACACAAACATTATTGCGTGGTGACTTTTGTTGTGATATAACTTTAGTCCGTGTGGTGACGGATTAAGAATACAAAGTGTCACCACCCTCATTCATTCCATGGGTGTCGTAGAAGGCGACTAAAGGAACAAATTAAGCATCTAACATCACTGTCAAGAGAAGGAAAACTTGAAACCAACCCTATACCAACCCGTCTGGCCAGCGTGGTATAGTAGGCCAAAACCTCCTTTTAAAGGAGAAGCCTATGTCCAGCAATGGACTGTTAAAGGCTATTGATGATGATAATGATTGATGGTAGGGGTATTAAAATACAGAAAAACACTAGTTTTAATGATGTTTTTATTTTAAATCTTAAAATATACTTTTATCACAATCTTTTAACTACACAATAAATTAAAACTCATTTCGAGCTAATAATATAACGTATTGTCATAAATATAAAAATGGCGGCGGTAACATCGACCTGAATAACTTTCGATTCATTTAATTCTAAATATAATTATGTTAATCTCTTCAAATCATATTCCATCTACGGTTGAAAATTCGGTGAGGTACAAAAACATTCTTGGGAAGGTACAAACCTTATACATTCTTAACAAATATAGATTTATCATAATTTAAATAAATATCAGTTGATACTTAAACTAAGATGACATTATAGAATAGGTACATGTGATATTTCAACGGTAAGACTGACCATTGAAATGAAGCAACCATTTGTTTTCTCCTAACTGGAACTGTTTCCTTGTGACGTGATTTTGCCTACTTAGGAATGTTAAAACAGTCCTTAAACATAAAATTTTAGTGAAAGAAGTAAGTGTAGATTTTCTTAGGTGATAAAATGTTTAGGATTTCAAAGGATTTATCTAACATGTAGCTAACTATCCGTGCAGTGATGATTGGAGTATACAGACCACTTCTACGTCACCACTGCTATTAATCACATCCAACCCGTCTGGCCAATATGATAGTAGGCCAAAACCTTATTCTGAAGGAGAGCTGTGGATTAATGAAACATGTGGATGCTCTAAAATTTAGGGGACAACAGAAATTGAGTTATTTTTGTTTTAAGCCTATTAAAGCCACTTTATTCTGCTTGATTGAAAGCATGAGTAGAATCCAAAAGTAGGGGTCACCATCCTCATTGCGAGGGTAAGCAATGAAGGATATGACTCATTGGCGGGCTGGTCAGAAGTTTCTGCATCATTCTCCCGGCCTCTGGAAGCCAGGATCATGAAGCAGAATGATTGGGCCTCCGGTCTCACACTCACCAATGAAATACGACAGCAAGAACGCTGTCATTATTAGGATGGTCTTCTGTGTGAGGGTAGTACTGCTCCGGTCGAGCCGTGCTGAGATCACATGGCTCTACTACCTATGCATAAATGTCATAAATTAGCTAACGTCCGTGTCTTTTGTTTCCTAGTGATCTCCATTGAACATATCGATTGTATTGTCGCGGGTAGTACCCGGGATTAAGCTAGATGACGCCAGTACGGCGACAGTAAATAAGTAGGCGTAATCAACCTGCATTTAGCCTACACTAATTTACGGCCATCGCAAACTAGGCGACTTGACTTGAAGAAACAAACGCGCCACGTCTTGTCACGGTGACAAGACGCGGCGTGTTTGTTTCTTCTACCGTCTCTGACGTGTGCGGAGCTTAGAGCAAATTATATGAATTTTGTCGGCCGCAGCCTGTCGTCGCGTCAAGTCGTCGAGCTGTCGCTGTCGCGTGTCGCCTAGTGTGCGCGTAGGGTTAGACCCACGTGCACGGTTTTGGGAAGCATAGAATCAGCACAATTTGACTTCTTACCTCAACCACTGGTACAATAGTACATAGATCTGAAATTCGTGTAATCACTGTTTCTTGTTCTACGTTGTTCTTTACATATTACTACTACAAACAATATACTATTCTAAAACCCCAAAAATCACCAGTTATGTCCTTGTTATATTTATTTTGGTAAGATTTTTATATCTAAATAGCTTATTGTCTCCTATCAGCTATAAGGTGAAACAGATCTGACGCGCCTTGATTTCCCGGGAAAACCTCTTGCATAAGGTGGTTTAGCGTTCGTAGTGACGTAATATACACCTCTGGCACTGAAACGGAAACGTAACAATAATGAATTCTTGACGTAATACTTGGTTTCATTTACAATTGAAACCCTGTGTGCAAAGTATATACTGAATTATAGAAATCAATATCTTCTTCCTATAATAGTAATAATATAAATTATTATACTTACTGATACTAACACACATTATATTATTCTTCTTAACCATTATTCCCAATATTATTTGGGGTCGACTTACTAAATTAACCGGTTTATCTGAATTTCAGTTTTTAAACGGAGCGGCTGCTATCGGACCTCGGCAACCCTAAGGGAGAACTGAAATTCGAAGGTTGCACTAGTTGTCAGTATATTTGACTGGGCACTGCTTCCCACTAACAATTGCCATTGATGTTCATGACAACCGGGACCGACGGCTTAACGTGCTCTCCGAGACACGGGCGTGAATCACCGCCAAAATTCTATACACCGGGCTGCTATTAAGAATTTCCTGTAAGAAAACCCAACAACATTTTTGGCCCGACCCGGGATTTGAACCCGAGACCTCTTGATTAGCAGTCGTATACGCTAACCACTAGAACAACGAAGCAGTCATTTACAGTACCTAATTTAGTAATATGAATTATATGTTACTATAAAATAATTAAATTGTTGTTGTTGTTAAAATGCAAAAAAAAAAATTAACGAAATTAAATTGCTCACATTCAGGTCGAAAAGGTAAATAAACAAATATATATCTACCGTATACAAAAAAGGCTGAAATATGAAATGCTAATGAAAACTATAAACTACATGTTGAACTAAGGGACTTCACACACTGGCGACGCGAACACGCGCGTATGCGCGGGCAGCCAATCCCGAAGCTGCTAGCCGCACGCGCTCACGCGCCTAGGCGCGTGTTCAGTGTGTTGGACCTGGCGTGTTTTCTATACTAATCGATGTACTTGCATACAATATTAAAATCTGCCGCTCCGCGCTACACGTCGTAGCGCGGTGCAGTGTGCGAATCGCCTAAACGTTACGCAGGCAGCACACTTCGTTATGCGCTATTCGTTATGTGTCTACGCCGTATTCGTCCAAATATTAGTTATGCGCGCAAACAAATAACATGCTATCCACACTTCGAACTGGTATGCCAAATAAGCATCAAATAAGGCAAATATGTGTGTTGTAGAGATGTGTCATTGTCATTTTTATGGCGAACGAAACCAATATACTCTCCACACTGCGCCGTATGCGCGCGAATAACCCGCTTAACGAATAGCGCATAGCGAAGTGTGGTGCCTGCTTAATACTCACTTATGCGTCACATGTTCGCCCATTAGTACAAACTCAGTGTCTTTAGGCTCGCACCAGCCTATGAGATAAGAAAGTAAACTGGAGCAGGGGCCCGCCCAAAAGCCTGTTCGACTGTTGATTGACTCGATGAAGTATGGTGTCACCTTTGTGTGGTCGCAGGATAAGGTCTCTAAGAATAGAGAAAACATAACATCAACATAAAGGACCTACAGGTGCACGTTACAAATCCTTACTAAAATTAAAAACGCATAAGTTGTATGTTTGTTGCTATTTCACGCAAAAACTACTGAACGGATTTGAATGAAACTTTACAGTAATATAGCTTATATATCGAAATAACACATAGGCTACTTTTTACTGCAATAATCGAGATACACGTGGGCAGAGCCGCGGGCGAAAGCTAGTATTTAAAAGTTTCAAGCAGTTTTAAAATTCAATCAAAAATCTATTATGACAGAGCCATCTACCAAATACAATAGAAACTATTTGGCAATTTTTATTTTTATTAAAAGTAAACTGTCTTCAGCTTTCGAGATGAGAATGTACATAGGTATTGTATATCATTACGTTATATTATTGCTATATATTATAATTAAAAAATAAAGGGTTAAATAACATGTATTAGAATTTCAATCATTCATGGATCAAACTAAACTTTGTAACAGCGCCATCTATACATTTGTACTAACACTAAAGTTACAAGTTGGGTAACTGTGGAGTTGATAGTTTTATAGTAAGAAATAGAGGGCAGTACAATCCAATGGTATTAAAAATGTAATAATTAGGATTCCTTACGAAATATAGTGTCGTGAGCACATCCGGGTTGACTGGAGCCTCCGTTGACGTAAAAATCAGCATGGCCGTTAGGTCCCCACTGACCCAATATTCCAGCGCCTGTATGCAAGATGTCCACAAAATGGGCGTCGGTGTAATCGAGGTCACGGGAACGATTATTGCCCATATAGACAAATATTGTTGGGTCCAGACCTGAAGACAGTAAAGCGAAAAAAATGTTTTTGAAAAATTATGTCTGTGATTTTGCTCTATTTTCTTTTACATTAATGTTTGAATATCGAATCAAGAAGATATTTACAAAATTTAAATAAAGCAGCAACTAGGTATTATTTTTTTATTTAGAACGACAGACTTCAAAGTAAAATGATCAAAGATTATGAACATTTTTATGAAATAAATTAAAAAACTTAACAGAAAGTTACAGATCGTTTAAATAAAACTTCAATGTCATCCAATCACTTAAGTTTCGAGAACCTATGTAACAAAATTTTTATATCAGGAAGTATTCAAAACCACCAGAAACCAGTTTCAAAACCATACACCTCTATAAAGTGGATTTACGTATATAAAGTTTCATTTTAAAAATATCTAAAAAACAATATTTTTCATTTTTCTTAGTCGTGGTTACTGTTGAGGTGTATTTTAAAGACTAATTTTACTTAGTAAGTGGCAGGTCAGGTTTTATCTGTCTCCACATATTAAAAAACTAATTAAACTTTAATATCGGTGTTGAGCATAATATCGCGATGGTGTTGAGCCTCTTATGTTTGTCACTACAGGCGATAACAGCTGCCTATGGGCAAGCTGCTGCTTTACTGCTATAGGTAATACTATAGGTAATGATCTGTTCAGGATATGTCTTGACAGAGGCGTTTCGAGGGTCAAACCAAGCCAATAATGTGTACCAAGCTTATGAGCTCGACGACATTTGCACAGCAGGTATTCATTGCGGTGTATCAGGTTAATTTAGTAACGTAAATTTAGTATACTCTCCAAGAATTCTTAGTAGATTTTCTTTGTTTTTAAAGACGTCTCCCACTCTTGGAATATATACACTGTGATCCGTAAGACTTTACCAACATTCATGTTATAGATAAAAACACTCAGTCTCAGAAAAACAACTTATTGATCACAAAAAGGTTTCGAACAAAACATGGCGCAGTAAGAATCAGCCAGGTGAACTGTTAAACCACTAGTCACTACATCATCCATGCAGTCAGTTGGTGCTGCATTTCGGATCTTCTTTGTGTTACTTTTCTTACAGACAATATTTACAGCTCACTGACTGTAAAAATCTATTCTTTTTATCAGAATACCAGCACTAAGTTTTGTCATAAGAAATTAATTATTAATTTATTAATCTATGTGTAGTAATCCGATCCCAAATAATCTTGGGAATAAAGGCTAGGAAGAAGAAAAAAAAAATATATGCGTAACTTGTATATATCTAAATATAAATCATGCAGTTTTTATAGCACCTTTAAATTAATCCTTTCCAAAACCTTTTGCTTTTATAAAAGGCCTCGACCATCACGCGAACCTTGATTACGAAAATATCCACAGAAAACAAGACGTCACCGTTGGAATTTTATGAATATGCCCTCGCTGCTGTCTATAAAAAAATTACAATCTCCACAAACATATAGAATCTATATACATGTATAATATTACCTGTGATTCTGCCAAGCTTGCCTTCGGATATATAGTTGGCTGCAAGTCCGAGAATGTGAGCACCAATACTGTAGCCAATTGTATGCATTTTCTCTGGAGGCACTGGTTTTGTTGGGTGATACTGGATGTATTGTATCAACTGAGCTATACAAAGTCCACCAAAACGAGGCGCCCACTCTATCTGAAAAGATTTAGGCAACGTATTTGTTAAATATCATATATAATTTGTCCTTATTTTCGCTCCAAGGAGTTATCAAACATTTCATAACAGTGAAGGTTGTTTAAAAACTTAAATGTAATGTAATATATATACATTAAACGCATAAACTATATGTAGTATTAAACTTAAATTAGCTAACGTAATGATGTGAATTTAACATAATAGCCGTTAAAGTTCATTGCTAGTGTTTATAGTGGTTTACATACTGTAAAATGCAACATTATCAACATTTCAAAATCCTAACCTCGAAACTAATATGGTAAACGAGCTTTCATCCGCGGTTCCGCCCCTTTTTTTTTTTTTTTTTTTAGTGTGTGAAAAATCATCATGGACCGTCACCCCACCGGGGGTTACGGCGGGGTGGTGTGTCGGACTTGAACCGACTAAAAAACACACAGTGTGCCCTCTCCGCGCTTCTCCGTTTAGGAGTAGGAGAAGTCCAGGGTGGGATCTCCTTCTGAACTTCTCCAGCGCCTGCCCGCTCCTGATGCGGGCACCGTCTCGATTTGACGACCCTCTCTTAGGCCGCGTCCGGCACACACCGACGCCGCCCCCTCGCGGCTGGCCACATAGTGCGGGTGGAGGGAAAACCCGTCCCGTCCACCCACGGCCACACTCAAGGCGGCATGAGGCGCAGATGTTCGCGCCTCCGCCGCCCGAGTCGCCGGCGGCGAATCTGGTCCGATTGGATGTCGTCCTCCCGGGCCTTCTCCGCCGCCTCCTTCTGCGTGATTACGTCCTCGCAGAAGGTTGCGACCGCGGTAAATGAGCTCTCGCTGCCGACCATGGAACGAACGACGGCCGGCAGCGAGAGATCCCCTCCGATGACTGCAGTGAGGACCCGGCGCTGCGTCTCCCATGCAGGGCAGACCGCCAGCGTGTGATGAGCCGAATCCTCACTGCAGTCGCAGTGGTGGCAGGCGGGACTCAATTCCCTCCTGGCGACCGAGTGCAGGTACTTTCCGAAGCAACCATGCCCGGAAAGAACCTGCGTCAGTCGGAAGGTAAGGGTCCCGTGCTGCCGCACTGCCCATTCGCCGATGACCGGCTGAAGCGCCTCTACGGTGGCGAAGCCAGCACGGTTCCGCCCCTGTCTGTCCTTTCTCAGGCTTTAGACTATTTGGGTACCAAATTTCATTTGAATAATGGTTTATGAGTTTGATTGGGTCAGACCAAATATTTGTGTGATCCACAAATATTTGTTTCGAAGTCTGGGTGTTTTTCTATGTATAATATGTATGTATTTACAAAAAAAAGTACGTTTATGTATTTATATCAGATGTTTAGTACCCATATTACAAGCTCTGCTTAGTTTGGGACTAGATGACGTTGTGTGTAAGATGTCCGAAATATTTATTATTATTTATTTATTATTAGTTTATTGCGGACAGATAGGCAGACAGACGCGGCGGATGACTTTAAGACTTTATCGTATTTTGTAATAAGTACTGATAGTGATATTCGTGAAGTAATGACTGAAAGACGGATTACTATCCGTCATTATCTACTATCTATCACGCATATGAGAGGCAAGTTAATAAGTCGCTATTAAATAGTGTCTCAATATATATCTACATAAGGTGTTATATAGTTGGTATACTTATATTACTTATAATATTTTCCTTCTTTTCCAATGGGTTTCATCCTACTATAATTTATTTTGTTTTCAAAAATGATCGACCTTGGTCTATACACACTTTACGTTACGTCTTTATAATCCTATTAGTATTATAAACGCGAAAGTTTGTGAGTATGTGTGTATGTATGTTTGTTTGTTGCTCTTTCACGCACAAACTAAACTAAAATGAACGGATTTGGATGAAACTTTACAGTAATATAGCTTATTTAACAGAAAAATACAGGGGCTACTTTTAACTTCAATAATCGGTATACACGCGGGTGGAGCCGCGGGCGAAAGCCAGTATTTATATAGATTGCGGTTAGTTTGAGTAATCTAACCGAAATTATATGAGAAATGTATCACTTTAAACTAGGTTTAGATGCTGCAAGATAATGATGTCATTGCATAAATTATGACGTAGTAAAAGTTATGTAAGAAATAACTGCAGTAACGACAATGTGCTACTTCTTTGGGGCAGATGACACATGCACGACATAAAAGTTAGATACCTTAGTGTATTTCGTAACTTTTACTGTGAGAAAGTTGCTGCAAGAATATTTAAAAAAATAGCTTTAGAATTAGACTGTAATAGCAAATATAGAGCGAGATAATAGAGCCACGTAGAGAACTTGCAGGTAAAGCAAAGCTGATTTCGACACGAATGGTCCGGCTCGACCGGAGAAGTACTACCCTCACACAGAAGATCATCCTAATAATGACAGCATTCTTGCTGTCGTATTTCCATAGTGAGTGTTAGACCCAATCAAAATGCATCATTCTCCCGGTCAGGCCACCATAGTATGGGACACCATGCTGCATTGCCTATTGAATCAAGGAATAGGGGTCACCATCCTCATTGTGCGGGTTCAAAATGAGTATGGTGACCCCTATTCCTTGATTCTACTCATGCTTTCCATCAGGCAGAGTAGAGTTACTTTGGTAGGCTTAAATATATAAAAAAAAATTAACTACGAGGAACTCTTTCAGCTTGCCTAGTAAGTTGCAGCTCTGGCCATGAAGTTTGTTTTTTATGAATTTATAAGATATGTTGGAGATAATTAATTACGTGCGAATGAACAATTTATTTTTTTATGTGACTTTTGTAAAAAAATATAATTATATATGTTCTAGTAACCTGGCCAAACTTATGCTTCGTGGGATTGTTAGGCATAATTATTCTACTTATTTATTCATAATATATGTATAATATGATTTGTTAAATATAATTGTATCATACTTATGTCGAAACTTATATTTAACAACGTGATATAAATATATATACATACTTTTTTGTAAATACATACATATTATACATAGAAAACACCCAGACTCCGAAACAAATATTTCAGGCTTTAGACTATCTGGGTCCAAAATTTCATTTAAATCACCCCCTGTAACATTTTTTTTTTTTTTAATGTAAAGTACACGTACCTGGCTAAGACATGGCTCTTTGGCGATAGTCGCATAGTCCACAATAATGATGTTATAATTGCCTCTTGTAAAATATGCTTTCCTCAAGTCAGTGCTTGGCGACTGGTTCCTGCCACCAGCAAATCCATGCACGATGATCTTCGTAGGATGTTTGGGATTGAACTTTGAATAGGCTAAGGAATTGTCGTCTAGAGTATTTATTAATTCACCATTTTCTTGCGTAGACCTAAAAAAGGAATTCAAGATTTATATTTTTTGAAAAAAAGGACAACTCCCGCATTAGAAATATAAATTCCTGTGTCGCGGGGGACTTTACAAACATACATGAAATGCACATAGAACACCCAGACACAGAGCAACAGTAGGAAACGGCTTGGCGACCGCTTAAACTACTAGGTCAATCTTGCAGTCAAAATATTTCAAAGGTTTAATGCTGCGATAACCTAATTATTAATTTTAGAGGAACATGCATATGATGAGGATATTACATTGGCCATTTATTTTACATTTCCATTAGATAGGTATAGTAGTACTACCATAATTATTAACTAACGTACGTTGCTAAGTTCTACAACATGTTGCACACATATTGGATTAAAATTGTTCTCTCGCATAGATTGAATAACTTGTTAATTTTTGTTTGCGGATTAGGATATGTTCAACTGCTGCGTTGGTCTAGTGTATAGCGTATGCAATTGCTAATCAGGTAGTCTTGGGTTCAAATCTATGGCAATCGTTATTGGGAAGTCAGTGTCCTTAAATTTACTGAGGTTTTTTTTTTAACGTATGGAAATCCCCACGGACCGTCACCCCACCGGGGCTCTCAGCGGGGCGGTGTGTCGGACTCGAACCAACTAAAACCACACGGTGTGACCTCTCTGCGCCTGTACTTGGAAGGGATCCAGGTAACTATTTTCCTTCAGAACCCCTCCCGTCGCCTGCCCGCACTGTTGCGGGCTCCATCCCCATATCCTCTCCAAAATTGGGCGACGTCCGGTCACACGCGGACGCCACCCCCTCGCGGCTGGCCACTACAGCGGATGGACGGGGAAACCCGTCCCGTCCACCCGCGGCCACTCTCAGGGCGGCATGAGACGCAGGTATGCGCGCCTCCGCCGCCCAGGGCGCCGGCGGCGGATAGGGTCCGAGTGGAGGTCATCCTCCCGGGCCTTCTCCGCCGCCTCCTTCTGCGAGATTACGTCCTCGCAGAAGGTTGCGACCGCGGTAAAACAACTGTCGCTACCGGCCATGGAGCGGACTACGACCGGCAGCGAGAGTTCCTCTCCGATTACTGCAGTGAGGGCCCGGCGCTGCGCCGCCCATGCAGGGCAGACTGCCAGCGTGTGCTGGGCCGTGTCCTCACTGCAGTCGCAGTGGTGGCAGGCGGGACTCGGTTCCCTCCTTGCGACCGAGTGCAGATACTTTCCGAAGCAACCGTGCCCGGAAAGCACCTGCGTCAGCCGGAAGGAAAGGGTCCCGTGCTGCCGCCCTGTACACTCGGCGATGACCGGCTGGAGAGCCTCCACGGTGGCGAAGCCAGCGTGTGGAGTCTCCAGCCGGAAAGACCATCCGGCAAATTTACTGACAGCTGGTTCAACCATTGAATTTCAGTTCTCCCTTAGGGTTGCGGAGGTCCGATGCCAGTCGCTCTGTGGTAAAATTGATATTCAGGTAAAACGGGTTGAACCAGTAGCTGACCCCAAATAATATTGGGAATAAGGCTAGGAAGAAGATTAGAATATGTTCTATATATGTATACGAGTATGCCATTATTGCGGTGGGCAGACCCTTTATGGAGGATTGGCTTATTAGAATTTACTCATACTGGCTGACGCAGCTGATTACTAGGAAATTATGTATCGGAGATCACCTATGTCTAATTCGAAAGGTGTGTGACAAATGAGGCCCCTGTCACTCTAGCTGAAATAGGTCGGGGTTTTGACAGCAGAAAAGGAACATCAAAGCCTTCACTCCCATGTATGATGCCATCATATGATTTATACTCGTTCGTTTCATGCTTGTTCATTATTAGAAAATGAGAATAGAATAGAATAGAAAGTTAGTTTTTTGCACATCATATTACAGAGTTATAATAGAGTATATTAAATTACAGATATGTAGTGTATAAATATTCCAGGCAACCTTAGGTTGGATCAAAATGTATGAGATGTATGAGACAGTGGTAGTCGACTGTGCATTGAGTTTTGAAGAAAAAGAAAATAAAAGATATACATATATTACATTCATTCATAGATACATGCATACATACATACATATATATATACATACACACATACATACAAAATACATACTTCCACATAACTATAATTAATTGATTAAATTAAATAATAAAAGAAAATAAACACGTAAACAATGCAAAACTATCGCTCTTTGGGAGATTTGGGAGAGTAGAGAGGATTACAATAGGCCGATTGTCTGATCGATAAGCAAAAAAAATTTTTTTCTATGTTTTAGGATGTTATACGTACCTAGTGTACAAATAATATTTAATTTTAGGATGCGGGCATCTATATGGCGGCGGTATACAAGACGTTGTGTTCAGAACATCTTTCACAGATTCTGGTTTTTTCTCTTTTGTGGGCACGTCTTGACTTCTGCATACTGAAACAATTTACCATAAACTTACAAACACAGATATACATATGAAAATAAATGCACCAAAATTTATATACTAAGAAATACTAAGTTACACGGGGGGGGGGGGACACATTTTACCACTTTGAAAGTGCCTCTCGCGCAAACTATTCAGTTTAAAAAAAATGATATGACAAAACCTCATTTTCGAAGACATATCTGAAAAAAAAAATTTTTGAGTTTCAGTTCTGAGTATGAGGAACCCCCAACATTTATTGTTTTTTAACTATTTATGTGTGAAAATGTTAATGCGGTTCACAGAATACATCTACTTACCAAGTTTCAACAGTATAGTTCTTATAGTTTTGGAAAAAAGTGACTGTTACATACGGACGGACAGACAGACAGACAGACATGACGAATCTATAAGGGTTCCGTTTTTTGCCATTGACTACGGAACCTTAAAAAGAAAAGATCTTAGATAATTATTTTTGCATTAATTTGTAAACAAAAATCCGAATAAATATTGTAAATAACGATTATTTGTTATTGTTTACGCCAGAATGTACTTTCACTTATATTATTATTAGCAATGCATAAAAGGCCGATAAACCTCATGAGTTTGTAAGTGAAGACGAAGCGCATTTCACGCTCTCATTATGTCAAAGAACTATAACAACCCTAAATTGTGCTTGCAAATGTAGAAAATTGTGTCACAGTGACAATAAATTGGATTCTTTTTGCTTGTCCATTGATATATTACGCATTCGAGAACAAAAGAATCACGTAATAAGTGAATGTTACTTTGAGAACAAAGGAAAACTAAATGTTGTCAAAGTTGTCTAAGTTATTTAGAAACTTTGACAAAGAAAATATGATGACATAATAGTACATTTTGTCCTGTTGTATAGTACATTTTTATAATCTTAAAGACAACTTCTAAGTATCAAATAGAATGACAGGTTGGCGGAGCCGCGGGCAATATATAGTTATATATATAACAAGGAAATATTGATATATGTTGTGTTTAATCCGCAGTATGAATTTGGTGGTTAGCTGTGGTAGTAATGAACCTGACCTTAATTATAAATACTGATTTAATCTTAAATAAGTAGTTAATTGGCGTAAATGAGGCACCCATATTTCAAAGTTACTCTGTAAATTAACTTGTATCCTCGCCTTGAAGTGGCAACGCACATTTTTTTGTCCTACAAGTAATCAAGATCTATTGGTTCTTTGTGAACTTTGAAGTTCCGTTTATAATCTCGAATCAGTTTTTTTTTTTAATATACCACTGTAAGTATTGAGTCAGCAGTCTCTCTCAAGGACTAATGTAAATTTCTGTGAAAATAAAACATTTTTGTTTTTGATTGCAATAAGTGAATTTAATATAAATTGTTATATTTGTGCTACGGATGTCTGTCCCAATAAAAATTCCCTGTAGTTTGTAATATAAGGTAGATACTATTTTATTTTAAGTTTTTTACTTAATTTAAGAAACCATATGTACTGTTACGTTGTAACAACATTATATTACTAACACTAAACATATTTTACTTTAAAAATGTACTCGGGAGGAACATAGAAATTTCAATACACAAACTGACAGCATAATTATTGACGTAAACACACGCAAGCCGCGCGCTCGCCTAGTCTAATTCAAATATTGCCTTATAAGGTTTCTCTTCTTCGCCGGAAGCGTTCTTTCAATCATTCATCAATGCGCGAGCTCGGAATGTACTGGAAGATCTATTGTTTTAATTGTTCTAAGCAAGTATTAATAAGCGCTAATCCCGCGGACAAACTGATCTATTTACTGAAAATTTGAATTTAAAAAAGGAACAGGACACACACCTAGAAGTAAGAACCTTAGGTGGGTATATTTCTAGGCGCTTCACACGTGTCGAATACTTCAAGTAATGAGTTAATTACTGTACTTTATTGGTGGTCATACTCTACTGCATTTGTTGTATGTAACGCAATCAGCTGCTAACACCAATTACAAAATTCACCTAACAGTTGTTGCTGTTAAGATAATTAGGTGCTACAGTAACAAGTAACCAAGTACTGCAACTATAATGTTACCGTACAAGATTACGACAACGATATTCGTTCAAACAATTATTATGTTGTCAAATAGGATATGACAAAATCTTAGTGTATAGTGTAGCGACTTCTTCATACAGCTACATTTCTCCATAATAGAGTTATGTGTAGTAATCTTAGAATAATGTAGTAATATAATTTGTAATTTTAGGAATTATATGTATATTTCTTTAGCATGCTTCGAATAAAAGGGTTATTGATTACTAGCTTTCGGACGCGGCTCCGCCCACGTGTATCCCGATTCTGTAAAAAGTGACCTATATGTTATTCTGATATATAAGCTGGTTTAATGTAAAGTTTCTTCCAAATTCGTTCTGTAGTTTTTGCGTGAAAGAGCATCAAACATACATACAAACGTTCGCGTTTATAATATTAGTAAGGATTGGCTTTAGATTCATTTAAAGTTATTTCAAAGATCAGATTAAAGAGTCGATTTTGTTCTTCAAAGTATATCGAATGGGACACTCTATAAGTTTTTGACAAGAAATAAAGTTGCATATACGCCATTTAAGCACTTAAGATATAAAACGAGAAATGCTGAAAAGACACACAATATTTATCATTAAATAATGTAAAAGTTTTCTCGTTGTAGAGATTTTTCTAATAAATCCCCGATAAAGGAAATGCTAGAGTGCTTAGTAGGTTTAATGTTTCGCGGCTGCTGCTGTCGGTCAAGAGGTTCTCGGGTTCGATTCCCCGTTAGGACCAAATGTTTGTATGATCTACAACAATTTGTTGCGGACTTAGTTTTTACAAAAAAGTACATTCGTGTTCATATCAGTTGTCTAGTACCCCATAGTACAAGCACTGCTTAGTTTGGGACTAGATGATGTTGTGTGTCAGATTTCCAAAAAATATTTATAATATTCTACTAGATGGTGATAAATTCTAGTCTAATATATACCTATAACAAATATCTGTAGAATTACACTTTTTACATTACTTAAAACAAACAAAAAGACAACTCCCGCTTTGACAATTCATGCCGTACTTTATAATGGCGGGGGACTTTATAAACATAGATGAAACGTATGAAAAGGATACAAATTTGTGGATCACACATAGTGATGTCTCATGTGAAATCATCATCATCATCATCGCAGTCCACAGCTGGACATAGGCCTCTCCCATTGCACACTACTGTGATCGATTTTGGGCTTCTCGTATCCAGTTCCATGTGAGATCTCATTACACTAAACCACTAGGCTAACCGTATAGTCATTTGCCTAAGCGTTATTTTGATTCCGCTTGTTTCTATACCTGTATCTTTCGTGACTATCTATGTAAAAATAAAATAATGCCTCATAGCGTCGAAATTGTTCTAGGCTGTTTGCCTAGGCTATTTAAAAATGGCCAAGTGTGTCAGGCCACGCATAGAATAGGATCCCGTAGTTAAATAGAATGGCAAATGGAATTAAAATTGTGTCCAATAGATAATTGTTATGTTTAATTATTATTATGTTTTTGTATAAAGTTTTTCAAGTAAGCGTATTTCACAAGTTAGGCCTCTATAACTCCTGAATTAATAAAGTTATTTAAGCCGTTATAGTTTTCTTTTAAAGTTAATCACATTGAATGTCATCATATTTTTTTTAGATATTTCGAGCTAGATGTTTAGGTTTCAGAGTGAGGTTTTTAAAAAAAAAATCCTTCAAGGTTTAATAACTCGCAAACGGATATTTGATAGAAAAAATTGTCTTAGCAACCCCTCTTAGACCATAAAAATACTTATTTAGTGATACTCCATACGATGGGGTAAACATGAGAAAATAAAACTTCCCCACTTTACGTGTAGGTAAGCTACCCCAAAAGAAACATTTTTTGTGTGATTTTAATCTAGCACTTTGTCGACGTGATAAAAACACATATCAATGCAAAGCTTCATCTTTCTAGCACTAACCATTTGGGCTGTAAGTCGGGGACTAATGGACGGACATGACGAAACTCTAAGGGTTCTGAGTCATGAACTTCGGAATCCTAAAAAATGTGATTGACTTATACGAAAGCTATTGCGTGTTACAATATTAAGTAATTTTATTTTTGACCTTAAGTTTTGATTAATCTATTAAGATTACGTAAATGGAGACCTTTAGACCTTATTGATGTAGAAATTAATAGCATTAGTGGGTCCTAAACTTAGTTGAAAAAAAATGATAAGATGAATAATCTGAAAAGAATTTGGAAATTTTATTAAACTGATCTGAAAAGAACTTTAAAATTTTATTAAACTGATCTGAAAATATACATACATTAAAAATATGGCCCACAATATCTCAAATATTTAGTATGATCACTACTTTACATATATAAAAATTTAGTAACATATTAATTATGGAAATAATATAAAGTCAGAGAAAAAAAGTAGAATAGCAATCAAAACAAGTAATATGTTACTAACCCTGTTTTCATTGAAAAAACTGGGGTAAAATGACGCAAATCATCGATAAGTATCAGAACCAAAGGTTACATCATCACAATATAACAGATTACGAGTTTTATATCGATGGAAAGTGCAAGTGAATCGATTGTCAGTGAAAGCGTCGTAACGTGCTAACCTATCGCACTGTGACTCACGCATATTTAACCAAATTTACTATACCTGTGCACGCCTGCAATTACCTCATAATTGCGGATCAGTTTATATCGGTTATACGTTAATAAGGTTTGGAACGAATAACAATAGGACGTTTGCTGACCCCTTATCCTCATTACGTCTATATTTCAAATCTTTATGTAACTTGTCATATCGTATCAGTACATACATTTTACATCCTACATAATATTATAAACGCGAAAGTTTGTGAGTATGTTATGTATGTATGTTTGTTGCTGTTTCACGCAAAAACTACTGAATGGTTTTTGATTAAACTTCACAATAATATAGCTTACATATCGGAATAACACAAAGGCTACTGTTTACCGCCGTGATAGACCTACATGCGTGCGGAGCCGCGTGCAAAAGCTAGTATTATAAACGCAAAAGTTTGTATGTATGTATGTTGCTCTTTCACGCAAAAACTACTGAATGGATTTTGATGAAACTTCACAATATAGTAGTTCACATATCAGAATAATACATAGGCTACTATTTACTGCCATAACCCACAAAAACGCGGGCGGAGCCGCGGGCGAAAGCTACTATGAGTAAGTATCATACGCCTACGAGTAAGTATTATTTGATTTTATTGGTCTCACACATCACATTTTATTGGTCTCACACTTCTTCCTAGCCTTATTCCAAATATTATTTGGGGTCGGCTACTAGTTCAACCGGTTTTACCTGTATATCAGTTTTCTCACGGAGCGACTGGCATCGGACCTCCGCAACACTAAGGGAGAACTGACATTCGAAGGTTGAACTAGTTGTCAGTAATAAGGGCACTGACTTTTTTTATTGGTCTCACACATCACATTTTATTGGTCTCACACTTCTTCCTAGCCTTATTCCAAATATTATTTGGGGTCGGCTACTAGTTCAACCGGTTTTACCTGTATATCAGTTTTCTCACGGAGCGACTGGCATCGGACCTCCGCAACACTAAGGGAGAACTGACATTCGAAGGTTGAACTAGTTGTCAGTAATAAGGGCACTGACTTTTTTTATTGGTCTCACACATCACATTTTATTAGTCTTTTCAGAGGATTTTAGAATTTGTTTCATTCAGATTTAAGTACATTTCAACGTTTCTTATTGTGCGAGCGTTTGTTTCACAACTTACAATGTTTATCAATAAAATTTGTTTATGAAATTCGTTGAATATCGTTTAAATTACGATAATAATTTAAAGCATATGAAGGTAGAGTTAAATAAAGTTTAGTAGATATAAATTACATAGTACGAACATACCAGTTTTTTTTTATTTCACCGTAGTGTAGGTATATTATTAACATATAAATATATTAGTAGTATTTATTAATCATTGTGAAGAAAACCTGGTGATCTTGATAACGTTGGCATTGGTATTAATCATACTATGTAAATTCACATACTTCTTTGTTCAAACAAATTCTGCATTAGTCAGACATTTATTTTGCTTTACCTAAATGTTACATGTTGACTGCCTTGTTAGTCTACTGGTTTGCGTGGCTGCTGAACAAGAGATCTCGGGTTCGATTCTCGGTTCGGACTAAATGTTAGTGTGTTCCGCAGATATTTGTTTATTATGTTATAATAAAAATAATAAAATAATAAATTGTATGTATATAAGTGTATAAGTAGTATGTTTATGTATTTACATCAGTTGTCTAGTACACCCAAAATATAAGCTCTACTTGTTTTGGGACTAGATGGCGTTGCGTATAAGATGTCCGAAAAAACAGATTTATTATTAATTTTATTTATTATTCTTAGTGTACAACGTTACTGAAATCACCGAACCATTACAGATGCAAAAAACTATCATCTTACGAGGAAATATTACCCAAATTCATATCAGAATCTAATAAATAAAGAGCTATCTGTTTTTAATTTCAAATTCGTATACAAATACACTATACGGTACTATTAAAGAATCTATATTTATAATTTATGTCTGTGTGTCTTCAAATCTCGCTGGATCGATTTTGTTGCAACTTTCATTGCCAGATAGGTGACTATAAAAAGAGTAACTAAAGCCACCTATTTTTAGACCTGCTTCGCCCTGCGGTGTTATCAGTGGTTGTTGTAAAACTGCCTCGTTGGTCTAGTGGTTAGCGTATGCGACTGCTGATCAAGAGGTCTCGGGTTCGAATTCCGGGTCGGACTAAATGTTTGTGTGATCCGCAAATATTTATTTCGGAGTTTGGATGTTTCTATGTATAATATGCATGTATTTATAAAAAAAAGTATGTTTATGTATATATATCAGTTGTCTAGTTACCCATAATAAAAGCTCTCCTTAGTTTGTCACTAGTCTAAATTAATAAGTTTATTATGTGATTGTTAACCTATTTTATGTGACCATGAATAAAGCCGTTGCCATTTGAAACAGTGTTCTCTTATTTTAATAACAGACATTTATAACAATAATAAATCATGTTTACACAAGTTTATTATAAATTTAGCAATTCATATTTATTTATAACATTGAGACGTTTTGCATATCGACATATTTAAACGTTCACACTGTTAGAATTAACACAATACTAGGTACTATTAATATTATTATGTGGGGTCAGAGTAGTTCGCTTTTCAGTGCGACTATAAATAGAAAAACATACTTCTTTAAAGGAACATAATTATTTTACGATTAAAACATCTGCCTCGTTGGTCTGATCAAGAGGTCTCACGTTCGATTCCCGGGTCTTACCAAACATTTGTGTGATACGCAAATATTTGTCTCGGAGTTTTGGTGTTTTCTATGTATAATTTGTATGAATTTACAACTAAAAAACGTATGTATTTATATTAGTTGAAGTACCCATAATACAAGCCTTGCTCAGTTTGGGACTAGATGGCGTTGTGTGTAAGATGTCTGAAATATTTATTTATTATTATTTATTTATTTACTCTAGTGACGGATTAATTAACAACCTCTATTCATCTCATAGGGGGTAAGTGGCGAATAGGGGTACAAACTATTCAGGGAAACATCATTACAAAGAGAAAGGAAAACGTCTGGCCAGCATGGTACAGTACAAAGTTACAGCTTTATGTAGCAGTCGTAAGTCTAAGGAGACCCTTAGAAAGGAGCCTATGTTCCCTAGTGTACTTGTAGAGGATATCGATGGAAGGAGATGATGCTTAATACAAAAATTCATTCCAAATTCTCCTTTGATTAATATACACATCGATAAAAATAAATAAAATTCAAGTGTGTGGATGTCATATCAAATTAGCACTTATTTATTAAATGCAAAGTAAAATATATATGTATGTGTATGAAGCTCTGACAGCCGAGTGGCCTTAGGTGATTGGAAACAATCACCAAGGGTAAGCAACGACGGCGCGGTCGGACCTAGATGGGTGACCGTTTGTGGCATTATATGTAATGGTCCCGATTGTTATCATAAGATAGCAGTCGTGAAGCTTAGTTGGAGGCCTTCGGGCGGCTTAAAAAAAACATCCAACAGCAAGATTACGTAGCCACAACGTGTCGTGCCTGTCCCCAACCCGCACTCGGCCAGCGTGGGGACGTATGGCCTTAACCCTTTCTTGAGAGGAGACCTGAGCCCAGCAGTGGGACGTTATGGGTTGTTGATGATGATGATGAAAATGTATACGTTTTAAATTTCTATCTGTTTCTTCCGGATAATCTCTAGAATGTTTGGAACAGTTTTGATGGGACTTTCACTGGTAGATGGTGCCATAAGTAGCAACTTAGTCTATTTTTTTTATACCAGCTTTTCTCCGCTGCGGAATTCGCGATTAACAATAATAATCTCGGGACTCCGGTAGTTTACATATCTTCTTGTTCCTAGCCTTTATTCCCCATATTATTTGGGGTCGTCTACTAGTTCAACCGGTTTTACCTGTATATCAGTTTTTCCACGGAGCGACTGGCATCGGACCTCCGCAACCCTAAGGGAGAACTGAAATTCGAATGTTGAATTAGTTGTCAGAAAATTTCAGGGCACTGAATTCCCAATAACGATTGCCACAGATGTTCATGTCAACTGGGAACGATGGCTTTACGTGCTTTACTAGGCACGGGCGTGAATCACTGCCAAACTTTCAAACCCAGGGCTGCTATTAGGAATTTTCTAAGAAAAACCCAAAAACACTTCCGGCCCGACCAGAAAGGCCTGACCCGGGATTTGGATTCGAGAACTCTGATTAGAAGTGGCATTCGCTAACCACAATCACTGATAACACCGCAGGGCGAAGCTAGTCCAAAAATAGGTGACTTTAGTTACTCTTTTATAGTCACCTATCTGCCAATGAAAGTTCCAACAAATCGGTCCAGCCGTTCCAGTAATTAGAAGACACACAGACATAAGTTATAAATATTGATTCTTTAAAAGTACCGTTTAGTGTATTTGTATATTAATTTGAAATTAAAAACAGATAGCTCTTTATTTATTAGATATGAATTTGTGTTATATTTCCTTGTAAGATGATAGTTTTTTACATCTGTAATGATTCGGTGATTTCAGTAACGTTGTAAAATAAAGTACAGTAAGAATAATAAATAAAATTACAAATTAATAAATCTTTTTCTTTCGGACATCTTACGCACAACGCCATTTAGTCCCAAACTAAGCTGTTATTATGGGTGTACTAGACAGCTGATATAAATACATTAACAAACTTTTTTTTGTAAATACATACATAATTTAAATTTCTAGGTAAATTATGTACACCCAAACTTGTAAACAAATATTTGCGGAATACACAAACATTTGCTCCGACCCGAGAATCGAATCCGAGACCTCTTGATCAGCAGCGCATACGCTAACCACTAGACCAACAAGGCAGTCAACATGTAACATTTAGGTAAAGAAAAGTAAATGTCTGACTAATAAGTAAGTATTTACATATATTTATGTAAAATTAGGCAATGCAATAAAATGTACTGCATGAAAAGAGAAGTATTATGTCAAGTGTGATCGTAAAAAGTGGAATTTCAAGACAACACTCACTTCACTGGTGCTGATGAAAATGTTGCATAAGTAGAATGCACGCCTGAATGAATACTACCTATGTAATGTTATAATCCTGGATACAACATGATATTACTTTTGCAATATCCACTGTACGAATACATCGGATATTGTTAAATGACATCCTTCTTATTAGAACCGGAACTCGGAACCCTTTTATTACAGGTCCGTCCTCCACTTACCGCCCAAACGGTTGGTGCTAGAAAGATGAAACTTTGCATGAATATGTGTTGTGATTATGTGGACAAAGTGTTACAATAAAATGTTGGACCTCCCTTACACGTAAAGTCAGGATGTTTATTTTCTCGCGTCTACGCCATCATATGGGGCTTCATTAGATAGGCGTTTGAAAAACATTGTGAAGTTGCTACAACCTTTTTTCGATTTAGGTATCCGTTTGCGAGTTATTCAACTTTAAAGCGCATTTTTTTGTAAAATCGGGACCCTCCATCTAAAAGCGAATCGACTATCACAAAAAATCTGGGAAAATTGATGATAGCAGTCCATACATTAAACTTTAATGGAATACTAAAGTGGTTTAGATTACTTTTAGGAGTTGTAAAACTTCATTCAAATATAAAGAAATAATAAGTAAACATAACAATTGTCTATTGGACACGACGAAAGCCATTATGGGTAACTACGGAACCCTATTCTATGCGTGGCCTGACACGCACTAGGCCAATTTTTTTCGAAGGTCGAATTGCGTTGTCCTATTCATCATCGTTGACCTCAGATACTACAGAGATTTATTAATACATTAATTATGTTCAAAAAGTTATGTAGTATAAAATATGTATTTATTTGTCCATGAATAAGTTTAATTTATAACTGTCAAAATTTTGATTGGTTGTTATAATCATAAATGGTAATCAATAATAACAACTACCCATAACGTCCCACTGCTGGGCAAGAGGCTTTTCTCAGGAGAGGGTTTAGGCCATATGTGCCCACGCTGGCCGAGTGCAGGTTGTGGACGAAAATGATAAATGTTTCGTTCAAATCATTTTCGTATCAACAATTATCATTTGCTTCATATAGAGCATGCCTTTCTTCAGTATAAGACATTTATAGACACTTATATTACTTACCTCTGATTTGCCTGACGTTTCGACCAGGTTGCACCGGCCGTTGTCACATGCTGGCTGACTGATATTACTTTGTAAAATTTTGAAAATTTACTGTTTAATTTTTTTTAGTATTTAAGTCATCTATTTGTGCACTTGTACATTACTTGAAAAAAATATTATTATTATTATTATTATTATATATTATTGTGGTAATACTTGATACTGACGAAATTATTATATTACTTGCGAATCCCGCGGTGTTACCTGCGGCTATTGTTGTAAATTGCGAGTGACGCTGAGGAGCAAAGCTAGTCTTAGAAAGTTAGCCCAAGTTACTCCTCAGGTCATCAGCTCTCTGCCAGTGAAAGTTTCGTCAAAATCGGTTAATCCGTTAAAGAGATTACCCGGAACAAAATTTAAAAAAAATGCATTTTTGCTGTAAATAACGTATGTATATGCTTTCATATGCACTTAATATAATTTTAACAAAAAGAAACCGACTTCAAAGAAAAACTATTCCGAGTACCCAAATCGCGACAATTGTGCGTATGATATTTTTGAGGAGTTCCCTCGATTTCCTTGGGTCCCCATCATCAGATCCCAATATGGTTATGATGGGACCTGTAAGCTACGCCCATTTCAATGAAAAAATAATTTTTGAAATCGGTTCATAAACGACGAAATTATCGCTGAACATACATAAAATTAAAAGATTAAAAGATTCCGACGAATTGAGAACCTTTTTTTGAAGTCGGTTAAAAAAACTGTTGATTGAATACCACATACAGACATTATAATTTTATTAATTCATATGGATTGGGACTTAAAGCCACAACAATAGGCGTTGATGTTGCAATTCACGACATACATAATTAAGATAGTACTTGTACCTTGACATGTGCATAAAGCCGCGTTTTCATTAGGGGACATTTGTTGCGCGACTCTGTCGCTCGACACGAAATTCACGTATCCCGCGCTGTGTCGCACGACGTCGCGCAACTTTTCTTGGGACATTTAAGGGTCGCCCAACTTGTCGCTAGTCGACGGTCTGCGAGCGTCGACACGCGCGACTCGCGTGTCCCTCGACAGTCGCCGGACAGTGAGAACGTGGTATGCTTTGTGTTTCGAAAATGGCAGTAGTGTGGTCCAACGAGAATACATTGACCCTGATCGAGATGTATCAAAATTAGCAATTATTGTGGGACACTTGACTATGGCCGGCCCAACTATATATAAAAGTATCTCGAAATTAGTTGTAGACATTCTAGTAAAATTTTCGAAACATCCATCCCGCATTCGAAGTGAACTTACCCTTTGGACCAAATATTCCCGGACCCACCACCTCTTTTTTTTACGTCTTGCTAATGTCTTCCGAATTGTGTAAGCTGCACTGAACAACAGTACTCCCTCAGATCACAACTGGCTAATGTGAAGGAGTCATAAGTCGCGGGACATTGTCCCACAACTTTTGCAGAGACAACTACGTGAATGTCGAGCGACAGGTATCTGCGACATGTCGCCTAGTGAAAATGCGCCTTTATTTTAGCTAAAACCTGAATATGGAAATTCAACATGTCATCTTAGTTTTATCATTTGTGAATTTATGACATAAACGCATTTATTTGTTTTTATTTATAGCACTTAACTTAATTAAAAAAAACATGAAAGACGATCAAACACTTTGGCACTGTGTTTAGGAAGGTTATGAAAATACAAATATTATAAGAATATTTAAAATAAAAAAAATATACACATGATAAATGCGTTTTGATAAATGGTGATTACTTTCAATGTCAGTCAATTAGATATTACAATTAAGGTCATCAACAGTAATTTATTCTCATTCAGTAAAAATAAAAACTTCCTAAACGAATACTTATTACATTTAAGAAACGAATTGGCTGCCTTGTTGGTCTAGTGGTTAGCGTATGCGGCTGCTGATCAAGAGGTATCGATAGGGTTCGATTTCCGGGTCAGACCAAAAGCTTGTATGAAATGCAAATATTTGTTTCGGAGTCTGGGTGTTTTTCTATGTTTAATATGTATGTATGTATTTACAAAAAAAAATATGTTTATGTATTTATATCAGTTGTTTAGTACCCATAATATAAGCTCTGCTTAGTTTGGGACTAGATGATGTTGTGTGTAAGATGTCCGAAAAAATAGGTATAGGTAATAAGAATATTTATTGAAACATTATTGTTTTATTAAATGTTCTTCTGCTGAACTTGAGACCGTGGGGTTGATAATGTGTAATAGTGGGTTGGTTTCATCATTGACCTCATAAGCAGCAGTTCAGTATCGTGTCGTACCTATTTAAATGGTTTATCAAATGACGTAATGCTTCGTGTTGGCCCAAGGGTACATGGCTACAGAAAAAAAGCCTCGTTATCTATAATTTCCTTCATCATAATTTTGCATTACGTAAGAAGACAACAAACTTGACCTAAGACCTGTGACGTTTCGAAATAATAAGGACAACTAAACACGTATAAAAGAAATGTACTATTATTGCCATTGTTCATAAATCACTGTTAACTAGATTGTATTATTTGTATTGCATAACCTCCTGCCTATAAACTTAAAAAAAATGTTCATGTCTCCTAATATATCAAATATTATAGCGTTAAAAGGAGAAATAAAGATGCGAACTAACTCAAGTGAATGGTATAAATAATTAAATATAATATGATAGTGATTAAAAGTGAAATAGAGATACGCACTAGCTTAAATGAATGGTATACATAATATTAGTTATAGTTGTATTAAAAACTCTTTAACTTCTAGTGAATAGCGTACGCAGCCGCACACGCTAACCACTAGAACAACGAGGCAGTCAGTTATGTCACACAGTTCCAGTTAACTTAATACAAACCTAACATGATAATAAGCCCTGTCTTTTAAGCTATGTTAATTGATTGATGACTGCCTTATTGGTCTAGTGGTTAGCGTATGCGGCGGCTGATCAAGAGGTCTCGGGTTCGATTCCCGGGTCAGACCAAATATTTGTGTGATCCACAAATATTTGATTCGGAGTCTGGGTGTATAATATGTATGTATTTACAAAAAAAAAGTATGTTTATGTATTTATATCACTTGTTTAGTACCCATAACACAAGCTCTGCTTACTTTGGGACTAGATGATGTTGTGTGTAAGATGTCCAAAATATTTATTTATTTATTATTTATAAATATAAAAAAAATAATATATATAGCAGCTCCCTTAAATATTTATATTTTCCTGTATTTTAGTATTTGTTGTAACAGCGGCAACAGAAATACAGCATCGGTGAAAATTTTAACTTTTTAACTATCACTTTTTATGAGATACAGCCTGGTGACAGACGCACGGACAGCAGAATCTTAAAGCAGCAGGTATTAGAGACACGCTGATTTCAGCACGAATGGGCCGGCTCAATCGGGGCAGTACTACCCTCACACAGAAGACCATCCTAATAATGACAGCATTGTTGCCGTCGTATTTCGTTGGTGAATGTGATACCTGCATTCTGAAACATCCGCTGCATTGCTTACAATCACAATGCAGATGGTGGCCCCTACTCCTGGATTTTATCCATGTCTCAAACTCAAAAAAAAAATTAATAATTTCATTATCTCATTTCATATGTCAATATAAAGAACGTGGTTAGTGGTAATATTGATATCATCATCAACAGCCATTAACAGTCTACTGCTGGACATAGGCCTCTCCTTAGAACGGAGGTTTGGCCTACTATACCACGCTGGCAAGACGTATTGGTATAAGGTTGGTTTCAAGTTTTCCTTCTCTTTGCATCGATGTTGTCTTGCGTAGTTTATCCCTTAGTCGCCTTTTACGACACCCGCGGGATGAATAGGGGTGGTGACACTCTGTATTCTTAATCCGTCACCACACGGACATTGATATGCTTAAATAATATTATGGCGTTGGTATGGGTCACCATGCTGCATTGCCTACTCACAACATGCTGCATTCCATGAGGCAGATTATAGAGTCATTTTGATAGGCATAAATATAAAAGAAAAGAAAAAAAGAAATTAGGGTCCTGTTTTACCCTCTAGGTACGAAACCCTATATAACTTATATTAAAATACAATAAGGTTACAGAACAAGCCCAAAAATACTCGATACGGAAATCAAACCCGACTCTTCCCCGAAAAAAACGTTCAATGTAACAACTAGGAAATAATATAGACCTTTATAAAATAATTGACATATAACTAAATGTGTGATCAAACGAGGACAACAACTTTTACGTTCCTTTTACAATGCATATTTACATAATGTTAAGTAAAACGTTAAAATTCAGTATAATTTAATAACTTGTCTTGAATAACCTGTATGAGAACAACATACCTGCTGGCTACTGTTATGTACAACAATCTTGATGGTCTCAAATTAATTTGTGTAACAATTATTTCTTTATCACACCTAATTATAAAGTAATTATAAAATAATCTTCCGAGCCTTTATTCCCAAGTTTATTTGAGGTCGGCTACTAGATAAACCGGTTTACCTGAATTTCAGTTTTTCCACGGAGCGACTGGCATCGGACCTCCGCAACCCTAAGGGAAAACTGAAATTCGAAGATTGAACTAGCTGTCAGTATAGTAGTTGTCCTCATATTTGAGGGCACTGACTTCCCAATAACGATTGCCATAGATGTTCATGACAACCGGGACCGACGACTTTACGTGCTCTCCGAGGCACGGGCGTGAATTACCGCCAAACTTCCAAACTCCGGGCTGCTATTAGGAATTTCCTAAGAAAATGCCAAAAACACTTTTTGGCCCGACCCGGGATTTGAACCCGAGACCTCTTGACTAGCAGTCGCATACGCTAACCACTAAACCAACAAGGCAGTTAAGGTAATTATAAAATAATAATAAATAATAACTATTTTTTCAAAGTTTTCCCTTTCAACCCATCAATTATAACGATATTAGTATACAAGCGGGGAAACAACTACATAACATAATTATTTTAACATCAGACGTCGTAGAATATATTCACTCTGAGATTAAAGGCCGCTGCATACGTAACGAGATATTACCTCGGACAGGACGTGGACGGGACGTGGACGTGGTTGCCTCGTTATAAACGGGGACGTGATGTAAATGCATACGCACCGTGACTGTGACTCGGATCTAACGTGCTAGTGCTGTGAACAAGGAAAGATGTATTTTTCATTTCAAGAATTGGCTTTAATTGCTATTGACGTGCTAAACATCGTCGGCGAAGATGTTTAAGTCGTCCCGTGCATGCCACGATCCCGTCCCGTCCGTGTCTCCGTGAAGTATGCTTTTCCTTATACATTATGTATGAAACGATGTTTGCAAAACTTCCTGTCCCGTCCCGTCCGTCTAAAATCCCGTCACGTATGCAGCGGCCTTTAGAACCCTAATACTGATTAGTAGAAAATGCCCTGGGCAATTAGTCTGTCGATGTAGAAAAGAGCATAAATTTATAAATAAAAGAAATTGACCAAGTGCGTGTCAGGTCACGCATAGAATAGGGTTCCGTAGTCATCCATAATAGTTATTATGAAGTCAGTGCCTTTAAAACTGACAACTAGTTCAACCTTCGAATTTCAGTTCTCCCTTAGGGTTCGATGGTCCGATGTCAGTCGCTCCGTGGAAAAACTGATATTCAGGTATAACCGGTTGAACTAGTAGCCGACCCCAAATACTCGTAATATTGGGAATAAGGCTAGGAAGAAGTCAACCATAATAGTAGGTAGAGATATAATCGTGTCCAATAGATAATTATTATGTTTACATATTATCTCTTTATTTTTGTACGAAGTTTTCCAAGTGAGTGTATTGTATAGGGCTTTTTTGTGGGGGGGGGGGGGGGGGGGATTTTGCAAAAAAAAACAAATTAAAGTTGGAATAACTCGCAAACCAATACTTAAATCGAAAAATGGTTTTGGCAACATTACAATGTTTTTAAAAGACCTATGTAATGATAACCCACACGATGGGGTAGACGCGAGAAAAAAAATTATACCAACTTTACGTTTTTTAATTATAATGTAGAACTTTATCGACGGAATAACAAATCATATTCATGCAAAGTTTGTAGCACTAACCGTTTTGGCAGTAGGTCTAGGACGGACGGACGGACGGACATGACGAATCTATAATAGTTCCGAGTCATAAGCTACGGTACCCTAATAAAAACGCTACTATACTCTTTCATTTTATATTATAGTAGCCTGCTAAACTGACTCAGCGCTGCCTGATGTAAGGCGTGAGGAGTATCCAAGAGTGTTGGTCACCATCCTTATTGTCAGTGCTCACAATGTAATAATGCAATATATGGTGATGCACACTATGGCGGTGTAGGGAGATGTTTCTGCCTCATTTAGCCTTCGGCCTCGAACTCACCAACAAAACAGCAACACAAAAATGCTGTTATTTTTAGGTTGGTCTTTATACATAGTACGTTCCCGCTCAAGCAGGCCCATTTTTGCTG
This sequence comes from Phragmatobia fuliginosa, assembly GCA_932526445.1. Lineage (NCBI taxonomy): Eukaryota > Metazoa > Arthropoda > Insecta > Lepidoptera > Erebidae > Phragmatobia > Phragmatobia fuliginosa. The sequence continues at coordinate 1,881,609 of OW052064.1, read as the reverse complement.
AAATCATCGTGGCTTTACTTTTTTAATAATAACTACCAAAAAATAATAGTCTTGAAAAACTATTTTTATTTAGATTTTTAAAAGTATTATTTTTTTCTAGACTAAAAAAGACTAATCTGTTTTTTTCTTCCAAATTAGTATATTATCATCGGTCCTCGATAAATTTACAAAGTTTGAACGACGTTTAATATGGGTATGCCTAAAGAATATTATGGCGTTTATATGTAAAAAACCGGTTGAGTGAGCCTGAGAGCGGTTTGATATTATGCAACACGAATGTCGGTCGAGTAACATTTCGGAAGTGGCCAATGTGCTCACGAACGAGCACGCATGCCTTATTGGCAGTATGTATTACACCGATGAAAAAGTCAGGGTTACGTGATTACTAAATACATTTACATATTTTACGTTTTATATAAAGGATAAAAGGAGATTCAACTTTCAAGAAAATTGATGTTTTTGTAGCTACAATACTAACAGCTACTAAAATGGCATAATATATTTTTATATATTTTTTGCATTTGTACAGTGGCGTAATACAAAATTGTAGCAATACGTTCAAAATAATAATGTTGTGATAAATAGTGTACAAACATCAAACTTTTTTACCGTTAGTAATTTAGTTTGATATTATATTTATTAATACTAATATTTAAAGCGCGAACGTTTGTGACTATATATGTATGTTTGTTGCTCTTTTACGCAAAAACTACTGATCAGATTTGGATGAAACATTACAGTAATATAGCTTATATATCAGAATAACATATAGACTACTTTTTAATGCAATAATCGAGATACACGGACGAAAGCTAGGTGATTATAAAAATACATTAATCGTAGATGTGAAAATATATCACTGTTTCTCTCCTGTTAAAACTTCACAGGTTGTTATGCATAACACACTTGCATAGCTATAGCACACTTTAATGATAGTTTGTAAATGGATAATTTAAAAATGAATTCTGGATAATCACATATGTAGGCTACTTTTCATCCCGAAAATACGCGGGTAACACCGCGGGGCGCAGCTAGTAATATGTATAATAGATCTATATTATATTTAATAACAATAAAGATTATTATTATTACTATAGTTTCTACCATTTATAATCTTATGAAACATTAAATTTTGTAATTTTGAAGGGGGTAATTTAGGATCTACTGAACCAATTTTGAAAAATAATTTGCCAATAGTAAGCCACATTACTTGTTAGTGTCATAGGTCATATATAATGACCCAGAAAATAAAGATAATTTCTAATTGTAGTTTAATTTGCTGCTCAATTAGTAAGCCGCCATAGTGTGGGCAGGGGGGTGTCACTCCGCAGTTTAGGTATAGTCGGCCGGCTGCCTGCCGGGACAGACACGCCGGTCGAACAGACATCGTCAGAACAGTTCAGAGTTATACGATAGAAAGAGACGCAATTGTAGGTAAATATAATCGTAGTGATTCGGCGCTGTGCGATCTGAATTGAACTTAATCTTTTGACACCGAGGGTATCTATAACTTTAATTTACTTTTCGGAGTGAGTCTTCTGTGCTGGTACTATTATGTATTCTGTGGTGTGGGTTACAATGTTGCATTATCTGCGGTCACAATGAGTATCGTCATCACTACTCTTGGGTTTTAATCACGCTTTCCTTAACAGGGAAATCACTTTGGTAGGTTTATACTTCATCATCATCATCAGCCTATCGCTGTCCACTGCTGGACATAGGTCTCTCCAATTGCACGCCACTTAGTTCGATTCTCGGCTACTCGCATCCAGCTCCTGCCCGAGTAATGCTTATAAAAACAATGTTTTACGCCTAATGAAGTGGGTACCAGTATGCTAATATATAATATTATCAACAGAAGTTTATATAATATTTAATTATTGACAGTTTACTTGCATTGCTACAATTTATGTATATAACTTCTTGATTTTAATTGGTTCATGTTTATTGCTAGTGACTCATGAAACAATTCCCTTCTATATAAAACTTGCAAGGTTAAGACTAAGTTTGTTGTAGTAGATAGCTAATATAAATTGAAAATAAAACATAATAAATGCATCTTCTTACTATGTTCTCCTAATATGTGATTAATTATTTGTGCATAGAATAATAATAAATATTTCTGACATTTTATACACAACGCCAACTTGTCACAAACTAAGCAGAGCTTCTATTATGGGTACTAGACAACTGATATACACAAACATTGTTTTTTTGTAAATACATACATATTATACATAGAAAACACCCAAACTCCGAAACAAATATTTGTGGATCACACAAACATTTGGTCCGACCGACCCGGGAATCGAACTTGAACCTCAAGGACAGCAGAAGCATACACTCCGACTGCAAAGACACATATTTCAAACTCTTACAAAAACCCTTTTGAACGTTAGCATAATCGCCACTGGCCGTGATTCTGTTGTTAAAAATAATCTTTACTAAAAAAAATTTTTTTTTATTAACTTATTTAATTTCATTGGTTTACAGTTCATTTTTTGAAATCTGTAATCATAGCTGTTCCTGTCTAAACGTGTAGACAATGGGTGCAATCTTCGATAGATGTTTGTAATAGGTTTTTAAATGATAAACAAGCTTGTGTCTCCGTGTGTCGTGTGTGAATAATGATCATCATCATCAGCCTATCGCAGTCTACTGCTGGACATAGGCCTCTCCCATTGCACACCACTTTGGTCGATTTTGGGCTTCTCGCATCGTAACAATGATAACAAATTAAAACTAAATGTAAACAGGTGTTGCCAGTTTAACTTCTATTGTCATTAATATAAACCACAGGTCATTAAAATAAATATCACTCTTTTTTATTAGGTTAGGCACAATGTATCTTGTTTTTTTTTATAATACATACTTACAATTGGAAATATACGAAAATATGATTAGCTTTGCCCTTCGACATATTTACGACGTGTAATGAACTGTATTACATATTTCTTCACTTTATTTTAATTCAACTACCAAACAAGGGTTATCTTGTCCAAAAAAAATACATTATAAAAATAGTTTCAAAACAAATAAATTCAACGCAAAAAAGGTTTTTTGGTGATGGGTTGAAAAACTGATATTTTTTTGGACATCTTACACACACAACGCCATTTAGTACCAAAACAAGCAGGGCTTGTGTTATGGGTACTAAACAACTGATATAAATGCATAAACATACTTTTTTTTTGTAAATACATGCTTACATATTATACATAGAAAAACACCCAGACACCGAAAATAATATTTGTGGATAGCACAAATATTTGGTCTGACCCGGGAATCGAACCCGAGACCTCTTGATTAGCAGCCGCATATGCTAACCAACAAGGCAGTCGCAGATATTATAAAACGTTACACATTTAAAACGACTTTATAAGTATAAAAGCTTAGAGTTATATGACACAGCATCTGAACACAGATGAAGGAAGTGCAATAACTGTTGGTTATACCAAAATAAACTTAGCTTATGTAACAGATCGCTAAGTGTGGGTTACGTCGCGTCTCTCGGTGCATTGCAACTGAGCACTCATAAGTATGCTGGCAATGGAGTTTTATCACTTTGTTTTGTTTGCACACAGTTTGCATCGAGTATGTCGGTCAATTAAAGATAAAAATAATTAGATGGTGCTTATAGATTACGTATCTACAAAAGCGTTCTAAATTACCAATTAGAGCAAAATATGTATAATAATTTACGGAGAGGAAGACTAAGAAAAAGAAACGTGATAAGAATAATTTTAAGGTTTTGTAAGTATCATCAACAACCTTTAACGTCCACTGCTGGATATAGGCCTCTCCTTAGAAAGGAGGTTTTGGCCTACTATACCACGCTGGCCAGACGGGTTGGTATAGGGTTTGTTTCAAGTTTTCCTTCTCTTTGCAACGATATTGTCTTGCGTAGTTTATCCCTTAGTCGCCTTTTACGACACCCGCGGGATGAATAGGGGTGGTCACACTCTGCATTCTTAATCCGTCACCTTTTTAACTTGTAAAGAAACATGAAAATATATTTACATTCGCATGTACCACCATATAAAATACAAAAACAGTTTAATATTATAGGTTTGTTTACATTAGGTAGGTACCCATAAGGTGTAGTACAGAAAACGGTATAGTAAGTTAGTAAATGTAATCTATTACACAAAAAATATTTGTATTGATTTTCATAACCGTTACATCTTTATCTTTAAATATGTACATCTTTTGACACTGCCTATAAAATAATAACAAACTTACCTGATACTTGCAACACTGTTATTCCAGCTAATATCAACCACTTTGCACCGGTTATCATTTTGTCATCCAAAGGAATAAGACCAAAGTTTGTAAACAAACAAACTGCAAGAGTTAAACACACATAAATATTTTATAGTTCGGTTTAAAATTATACGAAATCACAGATTATTTATCACAATTTTTAAAAGTATATTATACGTTTTTTAAATGTAGCACGCGGGTGTTAATAATTTTATCTATGCAAACCCTAAATGCGTGTGTCACGTGCGTATTCCGAGCAGGTACTGAACAGCTAGCGAAAGTGAGTGTATGATGTTGACCCTCGCCTCGTATCTGACTTCCCCACTTTTGTATGAGAACACTGCAAATTCGGTCATTCCTTGCATAATTTTGTAGCCACCCGTAATATTTTATGGTGTGAACCCCTAATTGGATAAAAATAAAACATATAAATTTAAATAAAAAAACAAAATACTCTTAAAAAAATTTAAAAGAATTAGATACAAATATTTCATAAATAATGTAAATTATGCACATCTAGGTTATTTCCGTGAATAGCTCAAATCAAAATAAAAACATAATACTTTTAATTGCCTAACGGATAAGGAAAATTTATTTTGATTAACAAGTCAAATATACACATGTGTACTTGTAAGTATACAAGGAAAGTAAATATATATATTTAAGTAATTCAGTGATTTATATACAGATCAAAAAACTGAAAACAATTGATAGACTGATTTAGTTTCAATCATAACTTTGACATTGGTAAACTTTATTGGTGCTTAAATATTTTCCGTTGTGTATATGTGCCGCCAATTAGTTTAATTAGTCATTCAATCACCAGCCTTTCAAAATTTGACTTTTTATGTATATTTATGTTAAGGTTTAATAAGTATTTTTATGTATATGAATAGACGCCTCAGTAGAGGCTAGGCTGTTGATAGAACGGCTAATTAACTTAGTTGGCGACAACATTCATATAAACGTATACTAGAATAAGGCTTTCCCGAGAATATTCCCATTAATGGTATTTCGCATTATCTTATATTACCTTCTTACCTGACTACTACTAAGCCTATAGAAAGGGTATAATTTTAACAAAAAGGAAAGGACTTCAAAGAAAGACTATTCCGAGTAACCCAATCGCGAAAATTGTGGCTATGTTTTTTGAGGATTTCTCTCGATTTCCTTGGGATTCTATCGTGAGATCCCGATATGGTGACGATGGGACCACCTGTAAGCTATACCGAATCGAATGCAGAAAGAATTTTTAAAATAGGTTCATAAACAACGAAATTATCGCTGAACATACATAAAAAAAAAGATTCCGACGAATTGAGAACCTCCCATATTTTTTGAAGTCGGTTAAAATAGTTTTGTCAGTATATGTCTATGTATGTTAGTATATTGCACCGTAATTTAACTACTAAACTTTTTATTGAATGAGGTGTCGAGGTGGTAGTCAGTATTTGTTTATTTTCATTGCCCCCTTATTATTAACTTTTTCAAAATCATTCACATCTCCACTATTCAATAGATCAGGACTTGTCCTTTTCAACCATATCTTTACTTATGCTGTTCATTCATCTTTTCTTAGGTTACTGCTCTACTTTCATATCCGCCAATTTCCATAATAATTATTGCTAGTGTCCTGAACTAAGACCGTCAAACATATAATTAAATATTAATTTTCGACATAAAACAGTTATATAAGCCGGAACAGATCGGTGTATTCTAGTGAAAACATAAGTTTCTTACATAACAATACGATCAGTAAAGACTTTTTGTGCAGAATCCCAATTTGTGAATCGTCAAATACTTGCTTAGTTTTCCATCATTTGTGTGTTAAGATTATTTCTCAATTAAACTTAACTTTTAGGGCCACAGCACAGTAGCTACTTTTAGCATCGGCGATTTTGCGACTGCATCGATGCTGCATCGCGTTTTAACGCTTCCTAATCGATGCTACCGGCATCCGAATGTGTGCGGAGAGTAGCGTTCAGCTGCTGTGTCGCGCTTCTAAAAAGCGACTCAATCTCCGCGTTTGGCGTTTTTATGTGTGCGGTGTAGAGCGTTCGGTCACCGTATTTAGCTTCTAAAAAGCGATTAGTTGCCGATCGCCGATGCTAAAAGTAGCTAGTGTGCTGTGGCCCTAACAGACTCAAGAACAACCCCTTTACCCAATTTAAAAACGTTTTTTGTTTTCGATTCAATTTCTCTATTCTCATGTTTCATTGGCTAATATCACTCAGTCACGTGATCAAAATAAAATATTAACCAATCAAAGAAGAGAATAGAAGACGTTGGCAAGGGGGCAGATTAAAACGAATGCACTTGTATGGGGGTCTCTAAACACTTTTTGTTAGAACTAAACTTTAGATTAAACCTAAACTGCACTCACATAGTTCTCTTTAAAGTTGTACACGGACTTAAAAAAAAAAGAGACACCTCTGTGGTTTGTTTCGGCGTTTCTTCCCAGAGTGAGTCGTAGGAAATGCCGGCGCCTTCTAGCTATAAGTCCGACTTGTAAAAATGTCTCAAAAGATTTACTAACAGAAATAAATATCATTTATCATTTAGATGTTGTACAGAACCCTTACATAAACAACCTATATAAGTACATTATACTATTTGATTATCAGGAACTGCCTTGTTGATCTAGTGGTTAGCGTATGCAGCTGCTGATCAAGAGGTCTCGGGTTCGATTCCCGGGTGTGAGTAGATATTTGTATCATCTACTATTTCTTTCGGAGTTTGGGTATTTTCTACGTATATTATGTATGTATTTACAGAAAAAAAGTATATATGTATTTATATCACTTGTTTATTACCATAATTATGGAATAGATGACGTTGTGCGTCGGATGTGCGGAAATATTTATATATTTATTTATCCTTAATTGTTTTGTATTTTATCAATGTTGTGAAAGACTTTTTCTGTTCTGGAAAAGACGAAGAACGTGTAAGTTGTTGAACTTTTTATGAATGAGCTATAGTGACTCCACTCTGCCTGATGGAAAGCATCAGGAGCATCCTAGAGTAACACCATACTCATAGGGAATACTTATTCTAAAATTCTCTGGTTTTGGAAATATCAATTAAAAAGTCTGCAAAACATCTAAGGGGCTGTCCATTAAGCACGTGAGGCTCAAAAGGGGGCGAGAGGGGTTGACAAAAAATCACGAAATTTCACAAGGGGGAGGGGGTGTAGTAATATGTCACGTGTATTTTTTTTTTTTTAAATTTACGCACTTTTTTCTTAATTATTTTTATGTTAGTCAACCTGCAACCTTTCTACTCTAACTCTGAACCTTTGATTATATACATGTCTAGATGGAGTGTTGCGCTGCATTCGCAATAAAAACAACAGGCCAGATTTGCAGGGCTTGTGTGCTTGTCACACACACATGCAAGCGTAGCCTACGGGCGCGCGCATGACGTGGAAGCGTTCTGAGTGATACCAGCCCTTGAATGTTTTCCATAAAAGGAGGGAAAATAATTGTGTATTGATTTTGAGATTTATAAGTAATTTGTATTAAATTTAAAGTCAGTCAATATGTATTAGAGTTTTAGCTTTTGAGTTACTAGGTAAAATATATGTTGGTGAAAAAGGGAGTTGCTATTTAAACTTGTTTATTCTTAATAATTAACAACAATTTGGTTAAAGTATACCCTGTGCCTTAGAAAGTAGTCTGAGGTTCCGGTACTTTGAAAGGCGCACGAAGGAAAGCCAACTCACAGAGGCCTTTAATTAAGTTAATATACAACATAGTTATATTTAATTTAATTACTATATTTTTAACTAGATGCTCCCCGCAATTTCTCGTAAATCTTGTTTTTATATCGTTCTCGTTAAGAACTCAGAGAAGGTGTAGATTCCGATTAGTGAAAGAATTTTAAGAATCGGTTCAGAAATTCCGGAGATTAGCGCGTTTAAACTAACAAACAATCTCTTCAGCTTAACGTCGTACATCTATTATCAGCATCCAAGGAGCAGCGAAATCGACACGCCTATCAGATTTTAAATAAAATAAACAATATATACCACCACAATAAATATATTATACATACATATATGATATGTATTATCCAGCACTATAGTTAAATTGAATTGGCTTGAATTATCGAAATATACTTTTTCGATCATGATTGAACATTTTGTTAATTGGCTAACACTCACATGAGAAATTTAAATTCAATTACCAGGCTACCCTGTTAACATTCCGTCAAAATGGTGGTCGAATTTTGATAAAATTTCACTGAGTTAATTTAATTGTTTCTTTACAATATAGTTATTTAAAGTTTACTTATCGATGATAGGTATTTTTTTTAGTTGATTTCAATCGTCCTAAGTAATTCCTGCACACTTTTATCATGCAAAACGTCATTTTTATACGCCACGCGATACGTGTTTACCGTACAATGACAGTAACGCCACTGATCGGCCGCGACGAGCTTAGTCTCTTACAGTTAAATAGTATTTTTTTGGACGTTTAGACGCTCGAACTCTCTATCTAGACATGTTTATAATCAAAGCTCTGAACGTAATTATTGTAGTCTTTAATTTTCTATAATAAAGCTAGTTGATACTTATACCTGCATTTTATTAATATTAAAAAATAAGGTTATTTGTTTTTACTAAAACTACACGTGATATAGGAGGGGGGGTGGTCTTAAACCTCACCATGTATCACCAAGGGGGGGTTAAAAAATTACAAAAAAAGATCACGTGTTTAATGGACGGCTATCTGATTTGGTGTTCATAAAAATTAATGTTTAACTTGTCATATAAGCGTAATGCAACAATTAACTTAGTACTAAATTATGTTTGTCAATTAATGCCTTTTCTATGTTTAAACAAAAACTTTTCCATTTAACGTTAACTGGTAGTTATTAGTTACTTAGCGGTAGGTAATATAATAACGCAACATACGAAGGCGTTGCCCAATTCGCGGATGGTCAGCGAATAAGGCCACGGATGCAACGTGAGTGCTGTCGAAACGCCAGCAACTGAGTTTTGCAACTGTCTTTTGAGGATACATAAGAAGGATGTGGGTAAAGCCCCAGTAAGTGTCCGGTTATCTTGTACAGTCACGATCTAAAGTCTTTGAATTGATAAAAAAAAACAATCTAGAAAGACTTTCAGATTTTTTTTAATTAGTTGTAAAGGGTGTGGTAAAGAGGTGATGTGTATGGAGAATAATACAAGTTCTGTAACGGAATCACAAGAATATTATAGTCAGAAAACAACAGATAGTTCACAATATTTTTCGGACATCTTACTTACAACGTCATCTAGTCCAAAACTATGCAGAGCTTGTATTATGGGTACTAAATAACTGATATAAATACATAAACTTACTTTTTTTTTGTAAATACATACATATTACACATAGAAACTGCCCAGACTCCGAAACAAATATTTGTGATCACATAAATATATGATCCGACCCGGGAATCGAACCCGATACCTCTTGATCAGCAGCCGCATACGCTAGCCACTGGACCAACAGGGCAGTCGATAGTTTTAAGAATGAAGAATGACACTACGCTTTTCCTCTAGCCAAGGAACCTTTTAGGGTTCCGAGCTCAGACGGTTGGTACTAGAAAGATGGAACTTTGCGTTAATAAGAATTGTAATCACGTTGACAAAGTGCTATAATAAAATTATGTAAAACATTTTTAATCCCCTACACGTAAAGTGAATAAAAAATTTTTGCGTCTATCCCATCGTATGTGGTATCATTAAAAACGTGTATGTGTATGTGGTCTTTTAAAAACATTGAGAGGTTGCAACAAAGAGGTCCGTCCGTCCGTCCGTCCTCGACTTACCTTCCAAACGGTAAGTGCTAGAAAGATGAAACTTTGCATGAATATGTATTGTAATTACGTCGACAAAGTGCTACAATAAAATTATGATTTTTATTTGGGGTACCTCCCTACACGTAAAGTGGGGATGTTTTTTTTTTCTCACAGCTACCCCATCACGTGGGGTATCATGAGATAGGTCTTTTAAAAACAATATGAGGTTTCTAAGACGATTTATTGATTTAGGTATCCCTTTGCGAGAAATTCCACTTTAAAGGCGACTTTTTTTTAAAAACAGGGCGTCCCCCCCCTCTAAAAGCTAAACGGTCTGCTCAAAAATCTGAAAAAATTCCTGATAGTGGTCCATATAATGAACTTTAAAAGAAAACAATAACGGATTTGATGATTTTTTTAGTTCAGGAGTTATAGAGGCTTAACTTGTACAATGCGCTCACTTTGAAAACGTCATACAAAATTAACGCATTAATATGTAAACATAACAATTATCCGTTGGATACGATTTCCAATCCACATACCATTATGGGTGACTGAGGAACCCTTTCCTGTGCGTGGCCTGACACGCATTTGGCCGATTTTTATTCATTTAAACAACTGTTTGAGAGTTATTTAACGCTAAATCGCATTTTTTTGTTAAAACAGGGCGTTCCACACGTTAAAAAAAAAAAAAAAAAAAGGGCGTCCTCCCCCCCTCTTAAAGCTTAGATTATTATTAATTCGTGAGTTAGTGGTCTTAATTATAAAATGCGCATACTATGTAAACTTTGTACTACAAAAATAATGAAATGATAAGTAAACATAACAATTACTTATTGGACACGATTTTGAATCCATCTGCCATTGGGTGACTACGGGACCCAATACTATACGTGGCCTGACATGCACTTGGCCAATTTGAACTTTTTAAGGGATTCCTACTCATGTATTTATCTACACTTCAATTAACTATGTATGTGTCGTTAATAAATAAAATTAAGAGATAATATTTAAGACCCATAATAGTTAAAGCGTTAGTAAAATTCAATCAATTGTGTCTGAGATTGTATATGATAGTAAGTAGGTAGGTACATATCTTACGGACTTGCCTCGTTTTGAAATATTTAAAAATTGCTTTCGACGTAATCAGTTGAAATTTGCCTTTTCATTATAGGAACGGTATTTTTATAAAGCGTAATAAATGTTTTATATTCATGCCATAAAATTATAGAGATATTATGTACTACGTATCTCGATTCAATCAAATTTGTTGATAATGTACCTACAAAGAGCAGTGAGAGTGCAACGTTAATAATAAAAAAAACCTTTAATTTCGTTCTAAATATATACTATACTTGATAGGATACTTGAGTCTAAAGAAGAGTAATTGCACAAATGAATTTCAAATTCACTAGTAATATAGATAGCACACAGATAATGCTTTAATTAAGTACTTACTGTCAAGTAGCAATCGAACCCAATTCAATTTAGCCTATCATAGCTATAAATAAACCTAACTAATATTTCCTGTCACTATAAAAGCGTTTTGTCGCACTAATTACTACAATATGTCTATTAATAAATAAAACAAAACAATCAGTTGTTGATGTGAGGAAACAATAAGTAACAGAGTGTCACCACCCCTATTCATCCTGCAGCTGTCGTAAAAGGCGACTAAAGGATAAACTACGCAAGACAACATCGAAGCAAAGAGAAGGAAAACTTGAAACCAACCCTATACCAACCCGTCTGGCCAGCGTGGTATAGTAGGCCCAAACCTCATTTCTAAGGATAGGCCTATGTCCAGCTGTGGACTGTTAGAGGCTGTTGATGATGATGATGAATAAGTAACAAAAAAGAGTCAATAAAAAAACGTCTTCTTAGTTTTATTGTATTAAAGACATATACTACTTTTTTGATAAAACTAAGAAAAAAAACCGATTCCTGTGTAAATAAACATTTTTTTTGCATTAATAACATTTATTACAATTTTTATTTAGATTTACTTTGAAGTAATATTCAGCCAAATTCAGTCATTAGAAATATTATATCATTCTAAAAACCGTTATCTACACTTACTCCACAATCATGTTGTCCATACCTTGCTAATAACATAAAGTGTATTGATGTCGCAGCCAACTAGCTTAATTAGTTGTTCCATCAAGAGCTAGCGTCATCAATTACTATCACTACTCAGACTAAAATCTGGATTTTAAGTTAGGTTAGATTTATAGTACTTAAATAAAAATATATATACACCTCTGTACTAAACAGCTCTATGCAATCAATTCCTACCGCTACACAGACTAAAATTTGGCTTTTAGGTTAGGTTAGTTTTTTTTTTATGAGTAGGCAGGGCGGCAGCACGGGACCTTTTTCTTCCGACTGAGGCAGGTGCTTTCCGGGCACGGTTGCTAGGAGGAAAGTGAGTCCCGCCTGCGACCGCTGCGACTGCAGTAAGGTCTAGCATATGCTGGCGGTTTGCCCTGCATAGGCGACGCAGCGTCGGGACCTCACTCCAGTCATCGGAGTGGATCTCTCGCTACCGGCCGTCATAAGATCCATTGCCGGTAGCAACAATCGTTTTACCGCGTCGCAACCTTCTGCGAAGAGGTAATTTCGCAGAAGGAGGCGGCGGAGAAGGACCGAGAGGACGACCTCCACTCAGACCCGATCGCACGCGCACATCTGCGCCTCATGGCGAACTGAGTGTAGTAACCAGCCGCGAGGGCGTGTGCCGGACGTCGCCCATTTTGAGAATTTACTTGAAGATGGCGCCCGCGTAGTGCGGGCAGGCGCTGGGAGAGGTCCAGAAGGAGATTTGATCCCTCCTAAAATTCAGGCGCAAAGACACACCATATGGTTTTAGTCGGTTCGTATCCGACACACTACCCCGCCGCAAACCTCAGTAGAGACTAGGCTGTTAATTGAACGGATAATTAAACTAGTTGGCGGCAACATAGATACTAAGACTTTGTTATTAGATTAGTTATTGAGTTTTCAAAAGAACGATTGAGTAACGTTCACTGGTGATTTTTGTGGGAACGCCGGTTATCCAGGAGTACCACACAACCCCTTCGTCTCCTTACTAAGGAAATAGTTGTAAAACCATCCAGCGTATTAGAAAAAACTATTTTTAAGCCCAAGAATGTTGCTTTTATGTTGTTGTGATTTTTAAAGACGACTTAAACATTTATATTAATTTATATAAATAAATTTTTTTATTCGGTTTAAAAAAAACATTGCAAAACTTAAACTAAACGTTAAAATAATTGTATGTTCGTACAACATTATTAAAAAAACTATTTTTAAACTCAAGAATGAGGTCAATATGTTAATTTGTGTGATTTTCAAAGAAGTCTGAAACACCTAATTTATATTAAGATATTTTTCATTCGGTTTAAACGAAATAACATAGCAATATTTTAACTCTTGCTGTGTACTTATGCTCGAACAACATGATTCTGATGAATGATAATAAGTATTACGCAAATAATGATAACACTTTGTAAATGGATTGGACCAAAAACTCGCGCAAACAATTAGAATTAAGTAACAACAATCATTAGGTTTTACGAAACACGGAAGACGGAACTGTTTACGTGTTACTTGGAGTATATCAGTGTAAACGATCAGCATCTAAGTGTTCTTGATCTTCGAATATATATATACACACACCAACAACTGTTTAACAGTTAAGTTAAGAAGCAGTAGAGTCACGCTGATTGCAGCACGAATGGGCCGGCTCGACCGGAGATATCAATAGTAGTACTTAAATCCAACTTCTACAAGAAACGACGATCAGCAAGACGACTGAATAAGCAAGATAATCGACACTATTATAAATAAATAATAAAATTGTTTATTTATTTGCACAAATTGCATAATGTTCACAACAGTGGATCTGGAGTCTAAGGCGATTCACACACTGGCGACGCGCACAGGCGCGTAGGCGCGGGGCAGCAGATTCCGCTCGCGGCAACGGAGGAGCAATTCTGCTTCTTCGAGCAGATTTTACCGCGCCTCCGTGTCTGGTGGCTTTGAACGCGGCCCGCACCAAACTAAAAGTTACTGTCCATTTGGTCGTCGTCGTCTGTATTCTTTGCATTTCATATCCCAATTTGCTGGGCATTGTTTAATTTCGTATATAATTGTGTTTACTGCTGCGGTCCGCCCCGCCCGACGCGTTTTTGGTGAGTTGGACCTGGCGTGTTTTCTGTACTAATCGATGTACTTGCATACAATATTAAAATCTGCCACACTGCGCTACGCGACGGAGTGCGGGGCAGTGTGTGAATCGCCTAAACTAAGCCGGGGCTTGTACCATAGATCTCCCCCCATTTGATAACATTGTACACCTGTAAGAAACGTACATCTATTTTATTTATTTATCTCAGGGTTCAGAGATAGATATTTCAAGTTTGAAAAGCCGAAGTCACACGTTACACAGTACCATAACAGTAAAGCAACGCGTTACAACGTGGATAAATTATAGTTTTATAAACTTTTTTTTAATATCCGTGCTATATATACATTGAAAACACCAAGAATCCGAAAAAAATATTTGTGGATAACACAAATATTTAGCCCGACCCGGGAATCGAACCCGAGACCTCTTGATCAGCAGCCGCATACGCTAACCACTAGACCAACAAGGCAGTCGATTATGGGTACGGGACAACTGATGTAAATACAAAAACATACTTTTTTTTGTATATACATACATATTATACATAGAAAAACACACCCAGACTCAGAAACAAATATTTGTGGATCACACAAATATTTGGTCTGACCCGGGAATCGAACCCTCTTGATCAGCAGCCGCATATGTTAACCACTGGACCAACAAGGCAGTCGAATCAAAAGAATTTTATGGTATTAGATCTTTAAAAAATCTGAAATAATTTTAACAAAAAAGAACCGAATTCAATGAATAACTATTCCGAGTATCCAATTCGCGACATTGTACCTATGATATTTGAGGAGTTCCCTTGATTTCCTTGGGATCCCATCATCAGATCTTGATATGGTGACAAAGGGACCACCTGTAAGCTACTCCCATTCCAATTCAAAAAGAATTTTTGAAATCGGTTCATAAACGACGAAATTATCGCTGAACATACATAAAAAAAAAAAGATTCCGACGAATTGAGAACCACCTCCTTTTTTTTGAAGTCGGTTAATAAGACTTTTTTAATAAAAAACACATGAAATTTCAAATACTTTACTTCTTTGTATCAATTGAACCGCGTTTAAAGAAAAACCTGCTTTAAATTTAGTTTTACTCGGTTTACTGTTAGGTCCACGGGCATAGGGAGACTCTGCATTCGTATTAAAGAAGTACAATCCTCTAGCTCTGAAATAATAATAGAAAAAGATTGTTTAATGAACTTTTATCAATAATTATACAAGAATAAATTATGTTCTTTTGCCTGGAAACATCAATGCTAAGTTCTGATGATCTTTACACGCTTTATATTAGCTTCACCTGTATGTTTGTTTGTAACCGACTCCTTTGGCCGTTTATAGTGCACTTTAAACGGCCAGATTTCGCTCAAACTTTGTAGAATTATCGAGGATCGATGACAAAATAAAGTTTTTAATAAACTAAACAAACACGCTTTTAAACTAAAAGTAGAAAATAATTTTAATGTAACAAAGCGTGGGGCGACGTTATACAAATATTTTCAGAAAGCTCTCCACGCTTTGTTACCTTAAAATTATTTTCTACTTTTAGTTTAAAAACGTGTTTGTTTAGTATTTTAAAACTATTATATTTTCTTTCTTGTTTTGATATGTTTAAGCCTGTCAAAGTAATTCTATTATACCTGATAGAAAGCATGCTCAGAATCTTTTAATGTTTATGATTTAAGTTAAACCACTTTAAAGTTTAGTAACTTTTAAATTGGAAGCAAACATCGAAATAATTTGTACTAGGACACACGATCATTACACCGGTACATAGACAACAGTGAAAGAGGAACAATAGAGTGGGGCATAGAGCACTAGGGTTGAGTGCGTTCATAACAATCTCGATTGTAATCTGCAAAGATACATTCATTAACAGAATCCAGAGTAGTGGTCAGCATTTTTATTGAGAACTAGCCGAGTCCCGCGGTGTTACCCGCGGTTAATGTTGTCAATCTCGAGTAACGACGGGGAGTGAATCTAGTCTAAAAAAATTTAGCATAAGTTACTCCTTATATCATCAGCCAGTGAAAATATATTTTTATATAACGCCTGCCAAGGTGACTTTACTATGCCTGATGGAAAGCATGAGTAAAATCCACAAGTGGGGGTCGCCATACTCACTGCAAATGCAAGCAGTATGGCAGTTTTTTTTTCTTTCTAATTTTGTTTTCTTTACGTAACTCCCACATTAAAAATATATCCTGTTTCACGGAGGGCCTTCCAAACATACTAAAAACAAATACATTCTTTGTTTGGAAGGCCCTCAATGAAACAGAATATATAACATTTAGACTGAAGACAACAGTTCGAGAATCACACAAAGTGTTGTTCATGTGGGGTTTGAAGCCACAATACTCTGCGCAGCAGTAATCCAGCTACAATTCGTGACCTAAAAACGAACATTCGACGAGCCATAGCCGACATACCGGCCGAAATGGTGCACCGCGTTATCGAAAATTGACGTGAGCGGGTGACCGTCTGCAAAAAGAGCCGCGGCGGTCATTTGGCCGATATATTATTTAAAACATAAATGGCATAAAATTATCTATCAAATAAATCAATCGTTGAGTGTT
This sequence comes from Phragmatobia fuliginosa, assembly GCA_932526445.1. Classification (NCBI taxonomy): domain Eukaryota; kingdom Metazoa; phylum Arthropoda; class Insecta; order Lepidoptera; family Erebidae; genus Phragmatobia; species Phragmatobia fuliginosa. The sequence continues at coordinate 1,864,795 of OW052064.1, read as the reverse complement.
TTATTCAATTTTTAAACCAATACGTTCTTATTGGTAGACAAACCTTATCATACATTTAAGTGTGGTGATGGATTAAGAATACAAAGTGTCACCACCCCTATCCATTCCTTGGGTGTCGTAAGAGGCGACTACAGGAACAAAATAAGCAGCTAACATCACTGCCAAGAGAAGGAAAACTTGAAACAAACCCTTTACCAACCCGTCTGGCCAGCGTGGTTTAGTAGGCCAAAACCTCCTTTCAAAGGAGAGGTCTATGTCCAGCAGTGGACTGTTAAATGCTGTTGATGATGAATACATTTACGCTATCCGTACGTTTAGGATTGAATTCTGAAATGACATAACAAGAAAACAAACGCCGACAAGGTCACAAAGTTCGTGCGGTAATCCTTACTAATATTATAAACGCGAAAGTGTTTGTTGCTTTTTCACGCGAAAACTACTAAATTTGGATGAATCTTTACAGTAATATAGCTTATATATCAGAGTAACAAATAGGCTACTTTTTCCTGCAATAGTCGAGATAAACGCTGGCGGAGCCGCGGGCGAAAGCTATTGTTTCATAATACTTAACATTAAACAAACGATGACACTGCCTCGCGCATTAAGGAAGCAAGTCCGAATAAAAGGGAAACTGTCTCTCAGTGAAAGTGTGGAAATGTTTCGGTGCTTGCACTTTAGCGCAGACCAGGTAAATGACGAACCATTAGTAGCTTGTTAAACGTTATGTTTCTATAGAATATTGAAATCTTTACACGGACTTATAAGCGTGAATTTGCGTTCAGGCATCTGAGTAAATAAGAATGTAACAGTACAAAATTATTGTTGTAATGGAATAGGCGTTTGTCTTCCATCTCACCTGATGGAAAGTGTAGATGAAGACGGAGATGGTACACGCCCATCCAGAAGAAACCTGTTCACTCTACTCTTAAAGGCTCCAGAGTTCAACTTATCAGGAAAAATAGACCCAGGCAGGTTGTTTCAAATTATCTTATTATTTTTATTTAAACTCAACTAAAAATAATTACTACAGTTCTATTTATTAGATTAATATAACATTTCATTTCTAAATAGAGGCCTATATTCAACAGTGAATTATTAAAGACTGTGTCAAGAAGACGGAAGTGATGTCCCTAGACATCCATGGTCGTGAAATACTGATTATTAAGCTTGATGAGGAAGTGCTGAAATAGGTCGATAAATTTCGTTATCTGGGGAATACTACAATAGCTAAGTGTGACCTTGGTACCGAGATCAACGGTAGGATAAGTCCTGCAGCTGCAGCATTTTAAAGCTGTGTTCAAGGTTTTCAAGACGATCGTGCTGCCAAACCTTCTCTATTCTTCCGAGACCTGGTGTGTGTATCGTCACCATATACGCACTCTCGAACGATTCCACCTAAAATGCCTGCGCACCATCATGAAGTTCAGATGATCCGATCGGGTGCGTAATACCGAGGTTCTAAGAAGCGCCAATTTTAGTGGCATTGCGTCATATTTGATGCGTCGTCAATTACGGTGATGTCGCCAGGAATCACGGATGGCGGAAGAGAGAGTGGCGAAGCGCATCTTTTACATCATCTGAGCTAGAGGTGGGCAAGCAAAACCATAGTGGACAACTCCTCAGATTTAAAGATGTTCTGAAGCATCACATGAAAAGATGCAATATAGAGCCCTCTCGCTGGGCGAGTTTGGCAGCATGGCGACCGGAATCGTTTTATTTTGTTTTTTTTTCAATATTTAGCCTATCAAAGTGACTCTACCCCGCCTGATGGAAAGCATGAGCAGAATCCAAGAGTGGGGGTCACCACACTTGCTGCGAATGCAGACAATAATGTATAGCGGCCTACACTATGGCGGCTTAGTGAGATGCATTTACACGCCCCGTTTCAAGAACCCTGGTTCATAGTGACTTTGTGTTATTCTGATAAATAAGCTATATTACTGTAAGGTTTTATCCAAATCCGTTCAGAAGTTTTTGCGTGAAAGAGCAACAAACATCATACATACATACTCAGAAACTTTCGACGTATAGTTATAATATTAGTAGGATGTTATGAATATATCAATATGTAAAAATAATTATTGAAAAACTTACTCTCTAGAAACATACTCTCCAAAAAGTTCTTCTGTGTTTTGATTATGGATCTCACACCATCCAATTATATATTCAATCCACGAGTAACATTTCATTCCGTAGAAGCCTTTCTTGGTTGTGATTGTTTCGGCGTAGTACTGCGGAGCCCTGCCATGGCTGCAACCTGATATACCTAAGAAAATAATTCCTCTATATTGTCGTTCATACTGCAATTTGTTCAATGTCAAAAAAATAAGTATGTTTTTGAAGAAAACTTCTTTAGAACCGTTGTGATTTCAAACCGGATGCAAAGAAAAAACGACAGGCAAGAGACACAAATACAAAATTAGTGAGACAGAGCGAGAGAGAAATGTCGGTGTGTAATAATATAAGTGTTCTAAGTAAACAATGTATATATTGCACACTGTTACATCTTATTCTTTTGTCGATTTACTGAAGTTCGCGTGTGAATCGCACACACACCTTTTTAGGGTTCCGTAGCCAAATGGCAAAAAACGGAACCCTTATAGATTCGTCATGTCTGTCTGTCTGTCTGTCTGTCAGTCTGTCCGTATGTCACAGCCACTTTTTTCCGAAACCATAAGAGCTATACTGTTGAAACTTGGTAAGTGGATGTAATCTGTGAACCGCATTAAGATTTTCACATAAAAATAGAAAAAAAAACAATACATTTTAGGGGTCCCCATACTTGGAACTGAAACTCAAAAAAATTTTTTTCGTCAAACCCATACGTGTGGGGGGGTTACCATCTATGGATAGGTGTTCAAAAATGATGTTGAAGTTTCTTATATGTATCATTTTTTTCTAAACTGAATAGTTTGCGCGAGAGACACTTCCAAAGTGGAAAAATGTGTGTCCCCCCCCCCCCTGTAACTTCTAAAATAAGAGAGTGATAACACTAAGAAAAATATATGTTGTACATTACCATGCAAACTACCAACGAAAATTGGTTTGAACGAGATCTAATAAGTAGTTTTTATGTAATCTATATATATAAAAATAAAACCCGTTTTCCTTGGTCACGGCATCACGCGTGAACGGCTGGACCGATTTCACTAATTCTTTTTTTATAACATTCCTTGAAGTACGAGGATGGTTCTTACGGAGAGAAAAATTTTAAAAGTTGTCTGAAAAATTCTAAAAACAACACTTTTCTATATTCCCATACAAAAGATTCGTAATAATACTGAAAAGTCAATTTGAACTTTAATACCATACCATAAAGTTTAAGTTTTATTGGAGGGGTTCCGAGAAGGCAAAACAATTGAGTGATGTTGAATCGACTGTTACGCGGTACGAAGTTCGCGGGGTCAGCTAGTACGTCATAAATCGTAAACCGCAATTTACCTTTCATTCAATCAATACACTATTATAAAAACATCGATCAAAGTTACAAGAACTTTTATATCATGTTACTTGCTGATATGGAACCCTTCATGGGCGAGTCCGACTCGCACTTGGCCACTTTTTTTTGTTTTCGCAGGGAATGCTTTTCGCACCATACCCTCCGTGGGGGAGACGGAGGGCGTGTGTGGGACTCCTGGCGACACCCAGCAGCCGCACCGGGGTGTCGCCTGCTCGGGTCGCTTGCAGTGGTCACATTTCCCCAAGATGTGTACGCAACGACCCTTAGGCAACGATTAGGGACTAGCTGCCTCAACCGCGTCGGATCGGATCGGAGCTTTCCCGATCCCCCTCTGCGGACTCCTTCTGGAGCATTACATTCTCACAGAAGAAGATCACGGCCTCCCATCCTTCATCAATGCTGGCGGTGACAGGGTTCGTCCGATCTGCCCGACCAGGTCTCGACGCTTGGACGCGTGTGCTGGAGTCCCGATCGGACCCGCAGTGGTGGCATTGTGCCTTAACCTGACGTCCGATTCTATCCAGATACTCACCGAACCAACCATGTCCGATGAGTATCTGGTACGTCGGTAGGTGACACAGTCGGTCCTCTCTATCCAGGCTTCGAAGCTTGACAGAACGGCTCCAACAGCGCGTTGGCTGGCACGGCCCTGTGTTTCGAGCCGTGCCCTCCTAGCCCGTAGGGCTTGCGTGTGTGCATTCTGCCGTAGCATTTCAGGCTTACGATCCGGCGCTGTCCCTTCGCCATTCCGACCGATAGAACAGATTTGATCGTAGAACATCGTATCGTATGTCGGCCAGAATATCGAAGGGTGGAGATCGCGCCAGGATAGTCGCTGCCTCATACGAGATCGTACGGTAGCCCCATACGATCCGAATGGCCATCAGCCGCTGCAGACTCCTAAGTTGAGCCTTACAGCGTGAGGAACCCGCCAGGTCCTGAGACCAGACAGGTGCCCCATAGAGGACCATGGATCGCACGACGCCCATGTAGAGGCAGCGATCGTTTTCCCTTGGTCTCCCGAGATTGGGCAGCAGACGATGTAACGCCCCTGCTACCCCTCGAACCCGGTGTACTAATCGCCCGAAATGCTCTTCGACACTCCACCGACTGTCCAGGATGAGGCCCAGGTACTTCATGTACGGGCTCACCCAGACTTCAGTGTCACCCACTCGGAGGCACGAGCTGGGTGGTTCCTGGCGCTTACGTAGGTCATGGAACCAATTCGCCTATGTTTTAGGCGCCACCTTTAGGCCCAGCTCACAAATCTTTTCCACAACACAAGCCACTCCCTACTCGGCGAGCAGAAGCACTTTCTCGAAGCGTGACCCTCTGACCAGTATTAGGGTATCTTCCGCATAGCAAACGACACTTAGGCCAGAGGGCAGATTGATGCGACGAACCGCATTGTATACGAGGTTCCATAATAATGGGCCCAATACAGAGCCCTAAAGAATTCCACAACACACTTCTCTTTGATTCTCCACCCCGTTCCGATCCACTAACTTCATCGTACTGTCGCGCAGATAGGCCTCTATGATCTAACCATGCACCTGTCAACGTCAATATATCCAAGAGTTGGCAGTAATTGGTCGGCGGCGGCAGGGTGTGGAAGAGGCACGCGAGCGAGTGAATAAAATTCAACTTCTGCTAACCGACACGACCTAGACAGGTCCAGGTGAACAGTTACCAGTGGCGAGTTTTAGTCTTAAAACTGCGAAATCAAAATATAGCACATTCGATAAACGTTATTAACTGATTTAACTGAACTCAATTTAACACAAATTTTAAAAACAATTTGGAATTTAAGTTAATAACAATAAATAAATATTTTGGACATCTTACACACAACGCCATCTAGTCCCAAACTAAGCAGAATTTGTCGGTCCGTCCATAGGTCGATCCGCCTCAGGGAGGTTGGACGTTAGCATGCCGTTCGGACGCTTCCCTGAGAGCTGGAAAAGCGGAAAGCTGGTCAAACTCCAGAAGACACGACGGTCTGCCGATTCAGTCACGGCCTATAGGTCGATCGTGTTGCTGGACTAGTTGGATAAGCTGTTTGAGAAGGTGCTCTCTGCCCGCATCGTCCGGCTCCTATGCGAGGTGGGAGCGATCTGTCGGACACCCAATTCGGATTTTGGGAAGGGCCTTCGACGTTCGATGCCATTTTGCGTCTGAGAGCCGTGACCGAAGAGGCAGTAAGCAGTGGCGGCGTGCTGTTGGCGGTGTCTATGGACATCGCCAAAACATTTGATAGTCTGTCATTTAGCTGCAACAGGAAAACATTCCTCTATCACGGAGTGCCCGAGTCCCTGAGGCGGCTAGTGGCAGACTATTTAGACGAGCGTACCGTTATGGTCGGGGTTGGGCGCATTGAGGCGTTGGGCTTTCTGGTGGGCCTAGATAAGACGAAGGCCCTTTTGTTTCATAGGGCCCGTCGTAGGGCACTCCCCGGCGCCTCCATCGTGGTCAACTCGATAATTGTACCGGTCCGGGCCCAGATGAATTATCTGGGCCTGATCCTTGACGGTAGGTGGCTCTTCGACGAACACTTCCGACAGCTTGCTTCGAAGCTGGTCGACACTGCCTCGACGAATTTTGCCCAATTTGGGTGGAGCCAATGTCGCGACGAGACAACTGTACACGGGAGTTGTTTGGTCTATAGCACTGTACGGTGCACCGGTGTGGGTGGCGGCTCTGACCGGCCAAAATAGGGCACGCCTCCGGTGACCCCAGAGGATATTGACGGTTAGAGCCATACACGGTTACCATGGTCGCTACCTTCTGCGAAGACATTATTTATGATATGATCATGCTGCCCTGAGTGTGGCCGCAAATGGACGGTACGGGATTATCCCTCCATCCGCTTTAGTATTCTTTCGAGTATGGTCTTTTATAAAAATAAAACCAGTTGTGTGTCCGCAACCTTACTTTTTTTCTGTACCAATTTATTTTTGGGCTATTTTGCCATTTTGCGGTCTTGTTTTTAACAGCTAGCAGGGCGGGTTACATTAACAAATTATACTCAAAGTTACTTACTTAATAAATAAAATATTTCAATTGAGTTACACATAATGAAAGCACATTTATTTCGATAAATGCTATCGAAATAAATGTGCTGAATGTTATAAAATGTACATGGGTTTCTCTGCATAGTCTAGTCAATAAAAATACTGCACGTGTTAGAGTCATGTTAATGTACTTATTAATATAACTAAATACTTTATATAAATATTGATATGTTTGTTAATTGTTCACTTTAAATATTTTCACAAGATTGTTTGATGACGGTAGTTGATTAAAATACAAACTTGTATGTTATATTCGCTTGTCGTTGCCTATAAACACTGTTAGTCATGTTAATGTAATCATTACTACTTTTAAACTATATATATTATAAAAATATTGATATCTGTTTGTATTAATAAATTACTTTAAATACTTTCTGAATATAATATAGTTTGATGACGGTAGTCATACAATATCGCAATTGCTTGTCTTCGCCTATAAAAACGAGTGTTCCGACTGGATTTGGGGACTTCTTGTCGAGACGTGGACCAGTACGGAGCTCTACTATTAATTGAGGATATTATATTGACTTAAAAGCTAAGTATATGCCCTTTGATTATATACATGTCTAGATGGAGTGTTGCGCTGCATTCGCAATAAAAACAACAGGCCAGATTTGCAGGGCTTGTGTGCTTGTTACACACACATGCAAGCGTAGCCTACGGGCGCGCGCATGACGTGGTAGCGTTCTGAGTGATACCAGCCCTTGAATGTTTTCCATAAAAGGAGGGAAAATAATTGTGTATTGATTTTGAGATTTATAAGTAATTTGTATTAAATTTAAAGTCAGTCAATATGTATTAGAGTTTTAGCTTTTGAGTTACTAGGTAAAATATATGTTGGTGAAAAAGGGAGTTGCTATTAAAGCTTGTTTATTCTTAATAATTAACAACAATTTGGTTAAAATATACCCTGTGCCTTAGAAAGTAGTCTGAGGTTCCGGTACTTTGAAAGGCGCACGAAGGAAAGCCAACTCACAGAGGCCTTTAATTAAGTTAATATACAACATACTTATATTTTATTTAATTACTATATTTTTAACTAGATGCTCCCCGCAATTTCTCGTAAATCTTGTTTTTATATCGTTCTTGTTAAGAACTCAGAGAAGGTGTAGCTTCCGATTAGTGGAAGAATTTTAAGAATCGGTTCAGAAATTCCGGAGATTAGCGCGTTTAAACTAACAAACAATCTCTTCAGCTTAACGTCGTACATACTACTTCCATTATCAGCATCCAAGGAGCGGCGAAATCGACACGCCTATCAGATTTTAAATAAAATAAACAACATATACCACCACAAAAATATATTATACATACATATATGATATGTATTATCCAGCACTATAGTTGAATTGAATTGGCTTGAATTCTCGAAATATACTTTTTCGATCATGATTGAACATTTTGTTAATTGGCTAACACTCACATGGGAAATTTAAATTCAATTACCAGGCTACCCTGTAAACATTCCGTCAAAATGGTGGTCGAATTTTGATAAAATTTCACTGAGTTAATTTAATTGTTTCTTTACAATATAGTTATTTAAAGTTTACTTATCGATGATAGGTATTTTTTTTAGTTGATTTCAATCGTCCTAAGTAATTCCTGCACACTTTTATCATGCAAAACGTCATTTTTATACGCCACTCAATACGTGTTTACCGTACAATGACAGTAACGCCACTGATCGGCCGCGACGAGCTTAGTCTCTTACAGTTAAATACTATTTTTTTGGACGTTTAGACGCTCGAACTCTCTATCTAGACATGTTTATAATCAAAGGTATATGCCATTCACTTTTGTGTATTTCTTTTTACTAAAATGTTATCTAGTTTTGTAATAATTTATAATGTTTGATTTATATATATGTGTTTAATGTGAAATATGTATGTACATAAATATGTTGGAAAAGTGTCCATGGACTTTCTTGTCTGTTCTTCTCCATAGGATCTACGCCTTGGAACAGACGAATAGAATCACGACTGACTAACTGACTGATTAGTTGACATTGAAATAAAAAAAGGTTTAATATGATTTGACTTGGTTTGATTTGATATACTCAAATTCCTGATGTTTATTCTAATTATATAATATTGTTAAACCAAACTCCTTATAATTCGTTCTAAATATTATTATATTTAAATAGATAAAACCTATATCTATGTATTTTTAATCTCATCTTTTCTCTTAATCTAACACACGCATTAAATTGTAGCGCATTTCAAAATACTCACCTCCTTGCTTAAATAATGTACAACCCGGTTGTTCGATGCCACCGTTTGCGTAGAAGTCAACATGTCCAGATTCTTCTAACTTCCCTCTGTGTAAAGCGTTTGTGTGGAGAACGTCAACAAAAGTGCCATCGGTCTTGTCCAATTTCTCGTCCAAATTTGTTGTTACAAATAGGGGTAAGGCCGGATCTAAGCCTAGATTGAAACTGTTAGTTACTAAAGAGTACTTAGAAAATCTCAAGGAAATTGCAGACCTCATAACGAACGAGAAAAATCTCTCCGTTTCCTATAAGAACGTATTTCTTAGGAAAAAAAAACATTACACGAAAGACTCCCTGCCTAGAGACACTAAAAAGTATAAAATAAACGGGCTTTAATAACTCTAAAATTTATTTAAGGTACGAATTAAATTTTAGGGATGCCCTCGATTCCCTTGAGGTGACAGTAGTGCCACCTGGGAGCTACACCGACGTCAATGTGGAGAACCTCCTGAACTGAAGTAGAGATTTTTTTTTAACGACATGATTCTGGTATATCGCTCAATTTGTATAGGTGTATGTTATATACATACACAAAGAGATACATACGTATATACATGTACTAGATTTCGCCCGCGGCTCCACCCGCGTCATTATTATCATCATCATCATCATCAACAGCCTTCAACAGTCCACTGCTGGACATAGGCCTCTCCTTAGAAAGGAGGTTTTGGCCTACTATACCACGCTGGCCAGGCCAGGGTTGGTATAGGGTTGGTTTCAAGTTTCCACCCGCGTGTATTTCGATAATTGCAGTAAAAAGTTGCCTATGTGCTATTCGTATATATAAGTTATATTACTGTAAAATTTCATCCACATTCGTTCAGTAGTTTTGGCGTGAAAGAGCAACAAGCATACATACATACTCACAAACTTTCGTGTTTATAATATAAGTAAGGATAAGTGTGCATGTAGACAATAAATTATTAATTGGTAATCTATAGTTCGGCTGATTAAGCAATTGACAACGACAATCAAATAATAAAATTTCTTGTTAACACACTGACTTACATATTAGGTTTTTGAAAATGACAGAAATATCAGGCGTTCGTTTTATTTTGTACCGACCTACATTGTATTCAGAATGCATGCAGAAGCAGGTATATTTATAATACTGGAATCTACTAATTTTGTTTTATCTTGGCAGATAGTACAAAATTAATGAGAGATATTTTCTTTCGGCCATGATTTACATAAATATTAAATCTAAATATTAAAGTAGACGTTACATGTTATATAATATAAATTGAATGACGTGTCACATATATTTATTATCTAAATTATCAATCACCTTTTTATCAATCACCTTTTCATTTGCTAAAACACCAAGGTCCTGGTAGCATACTTTGGTATGCCGAAATACCGAGTGATGTACATACAATTTAAATAACAAAAATAAATTCATTCTTAAAACAATAAACAAACAACATTATAAGTATACCGATTTATTTGATTAATTAATTATTAATCGTTAATTAAGAAGATTTCAGACTACTAACATTTCTTTCCTAAATCCAATCATATTGTCGGAAAATTACATAGGGATAAACTGAAAGAATTGGTACTACAAGTCGACTTCTGCCAGTAATTGGCCAATTCTCGTAAATTAAAAAGCAATTAATGGTTTTACCGGGTTCCAACATGAATAAATAAAGTGAGTAAAAATGATATTTTTCTATTATGATATTATCAATTTGAACTGGATACAGTGTACTCTATAGATACAAATTTTAATGCAGCTTATACTTACCCGTAATTCTATTTAACTTCCCTGACGTCACGTACTGACCCACGAACCCTGCTGTCTGCCCGCCAAGGCTAAATCCGATGACATGGAATTGCTTAAGAGAAAAGTGGTACTTGGAGACGAGCTCATCTATTAACTGAGCAATACATTTCCCCACAAGCTTAGTATTATGAGAAGCCTGTATATAACAAGGTTCTCGTGCTATTGGGTTGTAGTCGACTGATATTATATTGTAGTTACAGCACTCCAGGTACGCTGCAAAAATTGTTATTCAGAATGTCATTATTTATTATATAAATTTTATATTAATAACATTAATTGAAGACAGTGATTCATTGGCTAAGCGATTCTTCTTACATCTGCAGATTTATTGAAAATTGAATACTTGTTTATAACAAACATCAAAAACATCCTTCTGAAAATTCCATTTACACAAACGTATCACCCGTTTGTGTAAATGGAATTAAGAATTTTTCCCCCATGTTATTATAGAAACACATTACATTTCATTTTTAAATCTTCTGTGATAATATGTTTTCATAGATGCTTTAGAAGTGGTACATCTACTATAATGTTCCATAAGGTTTGTTGTATAGAAAAGAAACAGTGTGTTAAAAATACGAATTTCTCATATAGCTACGAGTAATCATCATACTAGGAAGAAGTCACAAAAGGTTTTTGGAATCACTGCAGACAGCTGAACTCTGAAATCTTAAGCAGTGTAAAAACATCTTTGTGATCTGGTTATGAAAGATTAGGAGCACTTTTTCAATAAAACATACATTTCTCAAGAATTAACTCCATTTAGTATGTTAGTAACATCCGTCATAAATCCAGTAAAATCCCAAGTGAAATTAATTTTTTCAGTTACCTACGATTAAAATATTGGAGGTACCTGGTCTAATTTCAGTGTTCGGCGAATAGTCTCTGTACCCTGTGTAGCCATGTATAATAATCTTGATAGGCGCGTTAGTGACCCAAGGCGCTGTTGTAATGGACTTGGAATCATTTACAAAAATTTGAAATGGCTGATGTTCATTAGCTCTAAAAAAAGGATGTTTTTCGTGTTATTTTTATTAGTCCGCTGTCATTCTGTCCTCTTATAACAAATGGTATGATTAAAAAAAAAAAAGTAAATAGATCATGTGATGTTCGAAAGACATATATCTAGCTCTCATTTTAATTTAATATGTCAACAGGTTAACTAGTCAGACGTATATTATGAAAAAAATGTTGTAAATATGCGATACCGACTACCCGTATAACACAACACAAACCTTAGAGGTTTCTCGTGTTATGCCTTAAGAATATATTATAAATAATAGATGTTAAATAAATGACAGGTATAGTAAATTAAAGTAAATTGTGTTGTGTAGTAAAAATGAAACGAGAGTGAACTATTACAATCCATATCAATAAAATTACTATACCATGTATTGGTAAAAGATGGTTACTACGATGCAGAAACATCCGACAAGGCCGTCATGGTATGGGTCACCATGCTGTATTGCTTATCCTCAAAACACGTTTTTAGATAAATTTATTGTTTTATTTGTATAAACAACCACAGAAATATGTGATCTTAATTTGTTTTTGTATAATTTTCTTTAGGTTTCTCTAGTGTCTTATAATTAATAAGTAGTCGACAAAAAAGAATACAATCGAAGTAAGAACCTCCTCTTTTTTTGAAGTCGTTTAAAAATATGGCAAAAAACGAACAGACGTAATTTTTTTTTACTGATAAAACTACCTTTGTAGATGTTGTACCTTTATGAAACGTATGACCGACAGTTGAATAATTAAAGACAATCCACTTACACACATACACTCAGTATATTACGTACGTTGCGTATTGTCAAACACAGAGGCTTTATTATTTTGAACAAAGCAGTTCCAATTTAAAAGTTTAGAATTACTGGTGTTTTTCTATGTATAATATGTATATATTTACAAAAAAAAAAGTATGTTTATGTATTTATATCAGTTGTTTAGTACCCATAACACAAGCTCTGCTTACTTTGGGACTAGATGATGTTGTGTGTAAGATGTCCAAAATATTTATTTATTATTATTTATTTATTTACTGATGTTACATTTTTGGAAAAGACGACATCTAGTTTCGACTTTCAGATTCGATTCAGAGGCAATATCGTTAAAATTCGCGATACTAGAACAAGAATCTAACTAAAAATTAACGAACTCTAGTTGGTACTATGACAGTCTATGTAGTATATTTTTCGTCTATGCTAATACCAAATAAAACTTTATTGCACGAGTTTACGTAATTTAGAATCCATAAATTCAATTCTACTTTATTCGTAATTTATCAAGCTAGCAACTAGATAACAAAAGGGGACTAACTATTTTTATTACATTTAGGCATTTTGGCTACGCCAAGTACTTTTTGAAGCCTGTAAGCTAGGTAGTGCTAGCTAAATATTGGTATGCTATAAAACAGATTTATTTAAAGAAATATAAATAAATAAAGAGTAGACCTCAGATATGATTTGGTGTCTTAATAGAATTCGAGAACGAGAGCTTTATAGAATCTCTCTATTCAACAGCTTTCTTCACTGAACGTACGAGAAATTAAAATTATTACTCGAAATCTCCTTGTGGTGATGGATTAAGAATATTGAAGTCCAACAGCACTACTAAGAGAAGAAAAATCCGTATAATATAAGCCCGTCTGGTCAGCTTGCTATGGTAGGCCAAAACGACTTTTCTAAGGAAAGTTTATGTGTAAAAGTTTTCTATAAAAAGTAGTTGATAATGTTCAGGTATCTGCGCGGATTAGGTACTTTTATATAAATTTGAATCCGTGTGGTGACGGATTAAGACTACAAAGTATCACCACCCCTTTTGATTCCATGGGTGTCGTAAGAGGCGACTAAAGGAACAAAATAAGCAGCTAACATCACTGCCAAGAGAAGGAAAACTTGAAACAAACTCTTTCCAACCCGTCTGGCCAGCGTGGTATAGTAGGCTAAAACCTCCTATAAAGGAGAAGCCTATGTCCAACAGTGGACTGTTAAAGGCTGTTGATGATGATGATGATTGATGATAGAAAGTTAACGGTAGTAGAACTAACTTTTATTACGATTGACAGTACTATCCTCACACTGAAGACTAAAATAAAATGACGGCAATTGTACTGTCAAATTTCGTTAGTGAGTTTGAGACCGGAGGCCCAATAATGCAGAAGTATCCTATTAGACTGCCTTAGTGTGAGTCACTATGTGGAGGAACGGGTGTCGTGTCCCTCCAACACAAAGGGAGGATCCTCCGACCAGGCGAGGTGATCATACCTGGTGGGTTACTTCCCAACAATTGATGTTGGGATGTTAACATATATGCTAATCGTCGCGAGAATGTCACTTTCGCGATTCAAGATTAATAATTACTCCGTAGAGATCGTTACGTGTTTTTCTTTGTAGTTCCGTGTTTCTTCGCTAGATGGCGCTGTCATATGTTTTCGTCGCGCTGTATGTCTAAGTCGCCACAATTATACAGCATTGTTTACACTCATAATGAGAGATTAGACCCCTCTGTATTCTACTCATGCCTTCCATCAGATTTTCAGTCACTTTGATAGGCTTAAATATAGAAAAAGTATTATCAACTTACTTGGTATATAACCAGAAGGTTATATTGACATTTGGACATTCCAATGGTGGCTCAACGCAATCAGTTGGAAGTAGAGCAGATCTCAGAGCTGAAAGAAAATAGTAAATATTTAAGTATTGACTTTTAATCTGTTTATGCGGTGGCGGAGGAAAAGCACGGAGCGGCACTGCCATCATTCGTTTCGTTCCATGCGAAAATCTCCTTTCTGACCAGTTTTGGACTGTTTAAAGAGCCATTAATGTCATGCGATGATGCGAATTGAAGTTCTTACAAATATTTTTAACATAATTGAATACCAAAAACAATTTTTATACATGTATTTATTATTTATAGGCTGTGTTTTTTGATAAAACTCAATTAAAATAACAGGTCCCTGCATAAATGTAATACAGATTGTGTTGAAGCATTTCTGCGAAACATTTATACAAATATGTTATGTGATGATCCTTTTGTTATTATTATGATTATAACGTTTGCAAAATTATTGATACGATTAAAACCTAAATAATCTATAAAAATATAAGTATCCAAATAATGCCAGCATTGTTGTTGTCGTATTTCGGTTGGTGAGTGTGAGACCGAAGGCCCAATCATTCTGCATCATTCTCCCGGTCGTAGGCCGGAGAATTGAGGGGCGTGTACATAACAGATCACCTATGAAGTAATACTGCATAGAGATGGATTTTATCGTATTAAACCGAGTGTTTACTGAGTAGGTACTGAGAGACTTAATACTTAAAATCTCAACATGAACAACTAAGAAACTCGCTACATATAGCGTTAGCCTCCGAAGGTTAGTTGGACAAATAATTTCATTTCAATTCATTTCATTTCCGAAGGCCGGGAGAATAATGCAGTATTATCTGACCAGGACACCATGGTATGGGTCACCATACTGCATTGCCTACCCTCACAATGAGGATGGTGACCGCTACTCCTGGATTCTACTCATGCTTTCCATCAGGCAGAGTAGAGTCACTTTGGAAGGCTTACAAATAAAAAGAAAAACTATTCAAAACTATAATAGTGGAAGTTAGTAAGTTTTATTAACCAAACGAATTGAAGAATTAAACTGAAGTGATAACAATAAATTGGTACGAAATATAGTTAACACAATCATCATAAAGAAATAAGTTTGTCACAATTCCAATTCGTCACAAGTCTAGGAAGTTACTGAGCCCTTCACAATAGACATAAGTACAACCGGATATTAAATGGGGCGATGTATCTGCTTGCTAAAGGTAAATAAACATGTTGTGTTAAGGCTTTCGGAACGCGCGTCTAAACCCGGAAACACATTTAGCTCGGTCGGACATAATTGCTATATGAACACCTCACCGTCACAGGTTTTTATGCTCTAACTAACAATAATCTACCTACAGAACTTTGACATCACTCGGTACTGATCCTGAAAACCAATCGCAACATGACTAAAACTGTCTGATGATGACTGCACGGTTGGCCTAGAGGTTTAAGCGGTCGCCACGCCGCTTCCTACTGCGCCACGTGTCGTGGGTTCAAATCATGGGATAACACTTTGTGTGTTTCACAATTTGTTGTTCTGAGTGTTTTTTGTGTCCGTTAAGTTTAATGAAATAGAGTAATTAAATACTAAAATTACAGAAATTGTCAAATCTTCTCCAATCTATACAGATTAATTAAATTGAATGTCTGTTTGAAATGAATGAATGAAATGAATGTTGAATGTTTTGAAATTACAAAATTTCAAAAGAGCAGTTTTTGAAATACAAAATTAATTTGCATATGCATACTAACATCAAAAAATGCAGATGCATTATTTTACGTACATAAAAAAAAACAATCAACAAAATTGTTGTCTGTCTGTTCTTCTATCTGTGTGTCTGTTCCAACTAATCTCTGGAATGGCTGAAGCGATTTTGGGACTTGGAAACTGAGACTGAACTTTTTCACTGGTACTAATGGTACAAGGAGTAAGATAGAGCTGGTTCCCACTACGCCGGACCGGCAGATTTGCCCGGCCGGTAAAACTGCCGGAAGGGCTAGTGGCTGTACAAGTTATATGAAGCTATTCAAATTAGCCCGGGTCCGGCATTTTTGCCGAGACCGGCATTTTTACCGTGCGTTTTGTCACTACGATCGTCCGGTAAAAACACCGGACCGGAGTAATGTGAACGAGTTTGTGCCGGTATCTGTCCCCCGCTCGCAGCGCCCGCGCTCCCCTCACATCATTTGGATCGCATTTTCTTCAATAAATCGTCAAAAGTGGTTGCTGTCATTCTAAAATAGAACGTACCCAATGTTTTCTTTTATTTTGCCTTCTATTAACATACCAGCACAACACAAAAATTTCGTCGTCCATTGTGTGCATACGTCTAAATTTAACTGAGCTAAGTACTTGACTGTCCGAGGCTCTGGTGTAATGTGAACACTCCGGTGTCCGGTTTCCGGCAGATTTGCCGGTCCGGCGTAGTGAGAATCAGCGCTTAGGCTATTTTTTAGACTAGTTTTGTTTCGCGGCGTTTTTCCGATTTACAACAATAACAACGGGTAGCATGGCGCAACTCAGTAATGTAATAATTTGTTAAAATGCTTAATGTAGTAATGAAAAGTAACATTTAGTGTCTCCATTATCTTTCGCTGGAATGATAGCAAAAGATTTGATGTTTTTTTTTCCTTTGTTATTTTATCACTACTTACCTTTCATAAAATTTAATTAGGTACTTAAATTACTAGATTAAAATTGAACTAAAACACATATTCTTATAATAATTTCAGAATAAAATTAAATATTGTATGCACTACATATATCACATGATACTCACGTAAAAAAAATAACAACAAAATGCGAAACATTGTTACAAAATCGTAAACCATGTAAAACTACTAGCGAGCTATACCTAACTCATTTATATAAACCTTGCAGTACAATGCCTTACTGACGTGGTAAACTTCGTCCAAATTCACAAACCAGCTGATTCAGACAGAGAAAACTATCGAGCACCCATATGTTATGATTTTTTGTGGGTCTAAAGAAACACTCTCACAAAAAACGAATGCAATTTTGATTTTAATGCTTTTGTGTTACGTTTACTAAAATCCAATAAATTATGCTGTTAGTTAATAGCTGCACATATTTATAGTGCTATAAATTATAATTATACTTACAGAATAAGAAAAATGTGTGTTCAAACATCATCAGCGTATTGGAGTCCAATCCCATTTTATTATAATAATATTTTATTTAAAATCTACATCCCTTCCACCCATTCCTTTAGCCCTTACTTACACGCCCGCGCTTGCTAAAAACGTTTAAAAGTATTTTAATTTCTCACTGCAAATTCGTGATTTATTTATTTACTTGATAGGTGCACCAACAATTGTATACACTGTATAACAGTTAGATACATTTTGTAAAAGTATGGAGTGACTTACTGTAAGTGTAACATATTACTTATAGGTAAGCACGAATGCACCATAAAAAACAATGTTATAAAATGTTTATGCTAAAAGTATACTAAAAGAACATATAAAAGAACCTTTCTTCAGGTAATTAATATGGTTTTACGGAACTTGCTAAGTGAATCAGTGTGTATATCGACCAGAACGCTAAACATAATTTAATCTAAACATAATTTAATTTTTCCGTCTAACTTGTGTAAATATATATGTAGGTACATACAGCGTGTATTAGGAATATTAATGATTACATTATGTATATAAATTGTAATGAAAGGAAGATTCACCGTTATTGATTAAACTGTCAAGTTGATTAACCTGATGTTATTAACCAGTTACTGTGAAAAGAGTTATTCAAAATGATGGTTCATTAAAGCGATTTTTATTTTATTTTTCGTAGATTATACTAAAACCAATCTTCCAGGTATGATGTATGGCATTCAATCGTGGTGCTCCGCAAAAGACTCCAATATTGAGTCATTCAGAAACAGGATTGTAAGGTTAGCAAATGTACTATGGTTTGTCACTAATATCGACTTGCATCAACAGCTGTAAGTATAAACGCTGAAGGAGGAAATCCGACATGCCACTGTGTGTGAGCCTCTGAGGTGCTGCCACTTTTTAAAAAAATCTGCCTGGAAGTATGTATGCATACACAAAAATATGCATCACATATTTTTGTGTATGTATAACACAAAAATATGTGATGCATTAATACGTTTGTTACTTATAATTGAAATTAAGGAGGCATATGTGAGCAGAAAAAAGATATTTGAGACTATTTATTGGTAAAAAAAATATATTTTGGCCGTATTCTACTCAGTCTTAAGCAGCTACTATTCTTCTCTTATTGAAATATTCTTCAGCAACCTTAAACCAATAATAGTTATGGTAAAAAATAAAATTTAAGCACTTGAGAATGTAAAAATAGAAACAAAGGATTATAAACAATGTTTACATTAAATGTAAATATTGTACTTAAATATATGAATAATTAATATAAAGCTTGCTTTAATAATCCATTAGAATAATGTAGATGGTTTTTATTTCATTATGTATAACCACTGAACATCCCGAGAGTGAGTATATTTTGAATTATAAAGTCTAACCTTATAAACACTATAAAATTACTGCATATTTTTTTCAAAATTACTGAATGACCACTCGTATGATACTGAGGAAAAGAAGCTTAGTTTTCATACATATGTGTGCGTCAGCGCGTGTTATTACTTGAACGAGCTGAGTTTTGTGACTTCACTGGTAACAAAAGCCGTTCGTTATCTTTTTTATTCATCTGAGGTTAGGCTTAAACTCGAAAGGATACAGAGGCTTCTTGTCAACATAAATATTTTTCACGTTGTCGGAGTAAAGCGAAAAATCTTATACACCAGACAGCTTACGTACTTGAAGATGGTTTTTGTTATATGGAAGAAAGTTTAAAAACGTTTATTCTGACATTCACAGGACAGAAGATACAACAATATAATATATGTAGTAACAGCGTTGTCTCGCTAAACCCCAAGCCGCACTCTGCCAGGGCGGCAGCGTGGGGACGTTTGACATCCACCTTCATTTGAGAGGGCATCCGAGCTCAGCAGTGGGACTTTGATGGTAGTTGATGAAAAAGTATTATTTTCTCCTTAAAGAGAACCACTCAACTCAGAGATAGATAAGTTTGTAATTACTAAGTGCCTTCAGTTATCTCACCGATATTCAGCCTGACTCGTACAAAAGTTCTGCAATATTATACTCAGTACACGACATAAAAGGTTTTGAATTTACTGAAATAATGAATAATTAATTTAATTTAGTATTAAAATATTTGCCTGAGTACGACACGTGCTGTGCTTAACTATCAGTAATTGTTGCACGAGACAATCTTAACTGTATTTTATTACTGCAAATGAATGCAACAATTACTGGTGAGCCAATAAGGAAGACAATAAAAATTATAGACATACTTATTCAAACGTGATATTCCAACATGTTAGGAATGTTAAATACGTTTTATTATAGCAACGCAGTGTAATAAAACAAAATTTTCTTCGGTTCCATTGTCTTATGTATCAAAAATTTGTACAAGTATAAAATTAACTTATTACCTTTAAAAAATGTTCTTTGTAGTTTAATTACTAGCATATTTCTACAGTTTATTACAAACAGATATGTTACAAATGTTTATGTTGTTAGTACCTTTGTTTACGTTGGTAACTAAAAAGTAATAAAATCAATATAATATAAATTATAATTAATGCATATCACCATCATCCTATTGCAGTCCACTGCTGGACATAGGCCTCTCCAATTGCACGCAACTTAATTCGATCCTCGGCTACTCACATCCAGTGCTGCCAGCCGTCTTGGGCAAATCATCACTCCACCTTGCCTGTGGACGTCCTACACTACGTTTGCCGAGACGCTATCTCGCCACTCAAGAACACATTATACCCCAACAGTTGTCGGTTCTGCGGCTAATATGGCCAGCTCATTGCAACTTCAGCTTGATAATCCTGTGGGCTATGTCGATAACTTTAGTTCTCTGCCGGATTACCTCCTTTCTAATACGATCCAGAAACGCCGAGCATAGCCGTCTCCATAGCACGCAGCGCGACTTTGAATTTGTGGACCAGTCATGAATAAATTATTTAATTAATACATATGATAGAAATAAATGCATATAAACAAAAGTAGTAAGTTTACTCTTTAGCATTATTGTTCCAAATTGTTATGTAAATGACATTGAAATTGTCGTAAGGGAACAACCGCTTATTATCTTCTTATCAATGGTTCTTGTGTAGTAATACCTGCTTAGTGTGTGTAATTAGCGTTCACAACTGACTTGATAACAATTAAGGGCACCATTTCTGGTTTTAAAAGTATTTACTTTCACACCCGGAACCGTTAATCTTACAGAGGAATTACCTTAGTTTTATATCCTGTCTTCTTCCTAGCCTTATTCCCAATATTATTTGGGGTCGGCTACTAATTCAATCGGTTTTGCCTGAATATCAGTTTTTCCTCGGAGCGACTGGCATCGGACCTCCGTTACCCTAAGGGAGAACTAAAATTCGAAGGTTGAAGTAGTTTTCAGGGCACTGACTTCCCAATGACAGATGTTCATGACTACCGGGACCGAATGCTTTACGTGCTTTTCGAGGCACGAGCGTGAATCATTGCTAAACTTCCAAACTTTGGCCTGCTATTATTATTATCTGTAACATAGAAAATAACAGATAGACAGACTTAATGCTTTTCCTAACATTAGAAGGAGTCATTTGGGAGATAGGGGAGTAATATCTACAGGTTATATGAATTGCGTTAAGTGGGACTTACCTTTAAATAACCCACATGCTCTTTTGCTCACAATATCATAAAAAAGGGGTCAAGTGCGAGTCGGCGGCGTCAAGTAACATCATATAAAAGTTCTTGTAGTTCGTTGTAACTTTGATCGATACAACTACTTACTAGATCTCCTTCAAACCAACTTTCAGTAGAAGTTTGCGTGGTAATGTACAACATATTTTTTTTTTTGATTTATCACTTATTTTGAAAGTTACAGGGGGGGGGGACACATTTTACCACTTTGGAAGTGTCTCTCGCGCAAACTATTCGGTTTAGGAGAAAATAAAATTAGAAACCTCAATATCATTTTTGAAGACTTATCCATAGATTTACACGTACACGTATGGATTCGCTGAAAAAATTTTTTTTGAGTTTCAGTTCCAAGTATGAGGAACCCCAAAATTCATTGTTTTTTTTCTATTTTTGCGTCAAAAACTTAATGTGGTTCACAGAATACATCTATTTACGAAGTTTCAACAGTATAGTTCTTATAGTTCCGGAAAAAAGTAGCTGTGACATAAGGTTGGACAGACACACAGACAGACATGACGAATCTATAAGGGTTCCGTTTTTTGCCATTTGGCTACGGAACCCTAAAAATAGTAGGCGCATTTAAGTATAAAACTGTTTCTTTGTGTTGACTGCCTCGTTGGTCGAATGGTTTGCGCATGCGGCTGCTGATCAAGAGGTTTCCGGTTCGATTCCCGGGTCGTACCAAATGTTTGTGTGATCCGTAAATTTTTGTGTGATCCGAAAATTTTTGTTTCGAAGTTTTTGAACAATTTCAATAATAAGAAAAACTTAAAACCTCTTATTGGCCCAACCTAGAAATCCAACCCGAGAACTCTTGATCGGCAGTAGCATACGATTAAATAACGAGTTAACTATAGTCGTATTTTTAATTAGACGAAGCTACCTGACAGTAGCTAATGTCACTTAGTAAAATAATGCTGCCATATTTAAAGTAATAGTGATGCGTTCAGTTCTCATTCAATCAGATGAATGAACAATGAGTGCGAATAGTTAATCATTTCAAACTATATCTATTTAAGAATGAAATTGTATAAAAGTGCTCTGATATAAGATACTAGTAGTATGTAACAACAATCAGTTTTTTGACGGCTCAACGCCGCGCATTATGTTTTTTGACCCAAAAAACAACCATCCTCGTATTATATTTTTATTAAATAGATAAATTAATTTGAAAAGAAAGACGAGAATACCTTAAGTTCAAATGTGCTTTGATCAAAAGATATGTTTTTTTTTGTAAATATTCAAAAAAATTAATTATTAAAATCTTAGATCCCATATGAGTTTCTGTTAATCTACTAATATCCTTTGCGGCTTTAACATACACAAATAACACAAAAATATAAACCATAACATGAAAAATACGGGAGAGAAAAACAAACAATGTTATTTCAGGATTTATTTTTTTACAGCTATATCTTGTCTTAGTTGGATTACCTTGATAAATAACTAGCCTGCAATAGTACCAGTAATACAAAAAAAAACAAATCCTAATCATCCAGGATCTTTAAGTTACAAGCTTCTCGAGTTTTGTACTTTTTTCTTTGGTTTTAGGGTTGTTAATAGAGATATTACTCGTCTGTGGGCAAAGGCAAAGCAAACAGGAAGGGTATTGGCAGTATACATGTCAATAAATTTCACTCTAGTGTTTAAATTACTGAACATCCATAGATTTGCTCTAATGTTTTGGTTTGTTTGTTTTTGTTGTACTTTCTTGCACTTGTGTTAAAATCGATCGAATCGAATCGAATTGAGTGAAAGACAGACAGAAAATTTTGCCTATTTATATTTTTTTTTAAAAAGAATCAATTGTGAAAGTCGGATGTAAAAATTAAATCCTCACAATCTTCAAAGAGATCATTTTCATCATATTCATCATTATTACCAACATCAGATTTAAATGAACCAGTCATTTAAATCTGATGTTGGTATTTGATATGGTTGGATCAGTTCTAAAGCCCTCACTGGTAGTGGCTTACGGTCTAATTTTTGTAGCCTTCACTCTTACATCAGAAATATAGGGGTCATACGACACAAGTGCCCTGTTAAATAGATCTGTCATGTGTTTTTCGCGGCCTGACTTTCTGGCATGGTGTTCCCGGTTATATCTCTAAAATTTATTTCTAGATTCACCAGCCTGTCCGGATAGCATGCCTATTGGAAGCGCCGAATTACTTATGATCTCTTTTTACCTCAAACCTATATTACGTATCTGATGGCTGAGGCGCTATGCACAGCTTCATAATCTGCCACTCACATACCAACAAGAAGATTGGCACCCTCTTGTTCTCCTTGCATTAAGTCAGCTGGTCGGAGCCCAGACTGACATCCCTCAACAGGTTGGGTTAGGTTAGGTTAAGGCGGGATGAGGCTGCGCCGCGCCCAGACGGGAGCTCGAGTATTCGAGTTCCCGGGGGCTGAGGGCGCCAAGACGGCAGACACTTTTGCCGAGAGGTTGCGGGAGGTGTTTGCCGCCCGGGACGGTGTAAAGATCGCCAGGCCCACCAAGTGCGCTGAACTGCGCATTTCGGGTCTGGACGACTCTATCACGTCGGAGGATGTCCGCGATGCAGTCATGGAGAAGACTGGCTGCACCGCGGGCACCATCCGAGTCGGCACCGTCCGGCCGGGCCCGGGAGGCCTCGGCTCGGTGTGGGTCAGCTGTCCCGTGGCGGCGGCCAAAGTTTTGGCCGACGCCGGGAGCATGCTCGTCGGCTTCGTGAATGCCAGAATCACGGTTCTGGCCGCGAGGCCGATGAGGTGCTACAAGTGCCTCGTCGCGGGACACACTCGCACCAAGTGCGAGAGCTGTTTTGACTGCAGCGAACTTTGCTTCCGCTGCGGTCAAACCGGGCACAAGGCGGCAGAATGCTCTGCCGCCCCTCACTGCCCGATGTGTGCGGCGGGTAAAAAGCCCGCCAATCACCAGATGGGGCAGGGGGGCTGCAAGCCTCCCCGCGCTTCTCGGCAGACGCCGGAGGCTAGCCCGGCGACCCAGGCTGCCTCCGACGTCGATCAGGCGACGACGTCGTCGCCCATGGAGGGGGTTGTAGAGACGATCCAGTAATGGATCAAGTCTCCAACCTCCTGGTCCAGACGAACCTCAACCACTGTGCCGCGGCGCAGGATCTCCTCCTGCAAACGATGGCGCAGTGGTCGATAGGTGTTGCCGTAGTCGCGGAGCCCTATTTTGTCCCTCCCCGTCCAAATTGGATGGGTGACTGGGACGGCTCCGTGGCAGTCGTCAGCTCCACGGCGGCTCATTCCCCGCCCTTGTCACTAAGAGACAAGGGTACTGGATATGTTGCCGTCGAATGGGGGGGAATCACCATTTATGGTGTATATTTCTCCCCCAACCGGAGTCTGAGCGACTTCGAGGTCTTCCTCAACAACTTGGAGACCTCGATACGGCGATTGGGGTCTGGGCACGTCCTCGTGCTGGGGGACTTCAATGCAAAGTCCATTGCGTGGGGTTCCCCGGCGACGGACGCCAGGGGCGAAGCCGTGGAAGAATGGGCGGCATCGGTGGGCCTCTGTTTGCTGAACAGGGGCGCCACCAACACGTGCGTGCGACAGCAGGGGGGGTCGATAGTGGACCTTTCGTTCGCTACCCCTGCAGTCGCCGCACGAGTAAGGAACTGGAGTGTCCTGGATGAGGTTGAGACGCTCTCGGATCACCTTTATATCCGATTCGAGCTCTCCCGGTCCCAGGACGCCAGTAGGGGTCACGCGGCGCGGCGTCCCTCCCGTTTTCCGCGGTGGGCTGTCGCCAAGCTGGACAGGGACCTACTAGAGGAGGCGGCCATTGTTTGCTCTTGGCTGTCTCCGCAGGCCCCGACCGAGGAGGTCGACGCGGGGGCTGGTCGCTTCGCCGATGCGTTAACGCTCATCTGCGATGCGGCCATGCCCCGCGTTCGTGGCCGTCGGCCTCCTCGGAAGGAGGTCTACTGGTGGTCCCAGGAGTTGGCGGACCTCCGTGCGGCCTGCGTACGTGCCCGGAGGTCCCACACCCGGAGTCGGCGACGTCACCGCGGAGGCGGTGAGGAGGTGGACCGGCTTCACGAGGAGTACCGAGCAGCTCGGGAAACTCTGAGGCTGGCCATCTGCCGCGCCAAAGACGCAAGTCGAGTGGAGATGCTGGAGAGTCTCGAGCGTGACCCCTGGGGTCGGCCTTACCGTGCGGTGCGACAAAAGCTCCGCACACAGGGCCCCCCCCTTACGGAGACTCTCCAGCCCAGCTTCCTGCAGGAAGTGGTCGAGGGCCTATTCCCACAGCAGGCGGAACACACACCCCCGTCGATGGCCCGTCGTGGTCGTCGTCGGGACAGCGTGGGTGATGTGCCGTCTGTCAGGGAATCGGAGGTAGGGGCGGCTGTTCTACGGATTCGGTCCAAGAACACCGCCCCCGGGCCGGACGGGGTTCCAGCCCGAGTGATGGCCCGTGCCCTCGACTACATGTCGGACCACCTCAGGGGAGTGTTGGACGCTAGCCTGGCGTCCGGACACTTCCCTGAGCGTTGGAAGTGCGGGAAGCTGGTACTGATCCAGAAGCATGGACGGCCTGCCGATTCGGTCGCGGCCTTCAGGCCCATCGTGTTGCTGGACGAGGCGGGCAAGTTGTTTGAGAGGGTTCTCTCTGTCCGCATCGTCCGGCACCTCAGCGAGGTGGGGCCCGACCTGTCGGACGCCCAATTCGGTTTCCGAGAAGGGCGTTCGACGGTCGACGCGATCCTGCGCCTGAGGGCCGTGACCGAAGAGGCGGTGAGAGGCGGTGGAGTGCTGTTGGCGGTGTCATTGGACATCGCCAACGCCTTCAATAGTCTGCCATTCGGCTGCATCAGGGCCGCACTCCAATACCACGGAGTGCCAGGGTACCTGAGGCGGCTGGTGGCAGACTACTTAGAGGAGCGTACCGTCGAGTACGAGGACCGAGATGGCGCCTTGAGACGCAGGGCCATGTCGTGCGGTGTTCCACAGGGGTCTGTCCTAGGACCACTCCTGTGGAACATGGGATACGACTGGGCCCTACGAGGGCGTCTCCCCCCCGGGCTGGGTGTAATCTGTTACGCAGACGACACCCTAGTCACGGCCCGGGGGGCAAACTTTGAGGAGGCGGCGCGCCTGGCCACCACGGGAGTCTCCCGGGTGGTCGGGCGCATCGAGGCGCTGGGTCTGCGGGTGGCCCTAGACAAGACGGAGGCCCTATTATTTCATGGGCCCCGTCGCGGTCCGCCCGCCGGCGCCTCCATTGTGGTCAACTCGGTCCTCGTACCGGTCCGGGCCCAGATGAGGTACCTGGGTCTGGTCCTCGACGGTAGGTGGCTCTTCGACGAGCACTTCCGACAGCTTGGTCCTAAGCTGGTGGGCACTGCCTCCGCCTTAGGGCGACTTCTGCCCAATTTGGGCGGGGCCAGTGTCCCCACTAGGCAGCTGTACACGGGGGTTGTCCGGTCGATGGCACTTTACGGTGCACCGGTATGGGCGGCGGCTCTGTCCGCCCAAAACAGGGCGCGCCTCTGGCGCCCCCAGCGGACACTGGCGGTCAGAGCCATACGTGGATACCGCACGGTGTCCACAGAGGCGGCGTGTGCCTTGGCCGGAACACCCCCGTGGGATTTGGAGGCGGAAGTGCTCGCCGAAGTTTATCGGCGAGTGGCTGACTTCCGGGCGGAGAATGGCTTTCGCCCTCCGCCCGAGGACGTGCGCGAGTGGCGCGAAGCCGCTCGCCGAGCCACCATGCAGAGATGGTCGTTCCGGCTGGAGACCCCACGCGCTGGCTTTGCCGCCGTGGAGGCTCTTCAGCCGGTCATCGCGGAGTGGGCAGGGCGGCAGCACGGGACCCTTTCCTTCCGGCTGACGCAGGTACTTTCCGGGCACGGTTGCTTCGGAAAGTACCTGCACTCGGTCGCTAGGAGGGAACCGAGTCCCGCCTGCCACCACTGCGACTGCAGTGAGGACACGGCCCAGCACACGCTGGCGGTCTGCCCCGCTTGGGCGGCGCAGCGCCGGGTCCTCACTGCAGTCATCGGAGGGGATCTCTCGCTGCCGGCCGTCATAAGATCGATGGTCGGCAGCGACAGTTGTTTCACCGCGGTCGCAACCTTCTGCGAGGACGTAATCTTGCAGAAGGAGGTGGCGGAGAAGGCCCGGGAGGACGATATCCACTCGGACCCGATCCGCCGCCGGCGCCCTGGGCGGCGGAGGCGCGCATACCTGCGTCTCATGCCGCCCTGAGAGTGGCCGCGGATGGGCGGGACGGGTTTCCCGTCCGTCCGCAGTAGAGGCCAACCGCGAGGGGGCGGCGTCCGCGTGTGACCGGACGTTGCCCAATAGAGAGTCGAGAGCTGAGGTGGTGCCCGCAACAGTGCGGGCAGGCGCCGGTCGGAGTCCAGAAGGAAATCCCCTCCCTGGACTCCTTCCAATACAAAGGCGCAGAGAGGGTCACACCGTGTGGTTTTAGTCGGTTCGAGTCCGACACACCACCCCGCCGTAACCCCCGACGGGGTGACGGTCCGCGGGGATTTCCACACGTAAAAAAAAAAAAAAAAAAAAAAAAAAAGGTTAGGTTAAGGCAAAGTGGTAACATGGGTCTTTGACAGCTCCATGGTGCTTCACCCCCGTTTCTCCAAAAGAAATGATTAGGTATGAGGTTTTAACCAAAGTCTTACGAGGGCGGGCCCCTTCCCCATACCACATTTTTTCTTTCATTGGAAAATTCCGGCTTGGAGTTATGTCAATGAAAACATGACATATAAGTTTGTATTAACAGAAAATATAAAAGAGTTGTGCATGTTGTGCTGTTCATAAACAACAAAAAGAATTTTTTGATGTTTATGAACAGAACTGTTTATGTTTTTCGAACAGAGGTTCTAGTGTTGGTAGATTGAGTTATAGCAGACGTTCTTCATAGGACATGTTTTTCAAAGAGAAGACCATTTTGGTTACCCTTTTTTGTACTCTTTCCAACATTACAATATCTTTTTTTTGCCAGCCAGCCAGGCAGGGTCTAATGTACGTTAAATAGTTGCTGAGAAATAATTCTTTATTGATAACATAGAATGCTTTTCTAATTATATACAACAATGAGTTTGCCTTGTTTGTTATCATTGTAATGTGCTCATCCCACTTCAGGTTATGCGTTAAGATAACTCCGAGGTCTCTTTGGGAGTCCACTGGTTGTAATGGCACAGAATTAATTGTGTACTTGTGTTTAGGATTGTTTTTTAATTAATTTAATTTTTATGATTTTTTATTGATTTTATTCATTCAGGAGTTTTTTCAATCATTCACTTTGTCACAACACTATTTTTATTTTATCAAAAACTGACAACACATTAAACGTCAGTGGATATCGTCTAATTAAAAATCCGACTATAATATTGAGTAGTTCACTAACCTTTGAAATACATAGGCACACTGTTACTATTATACCTACTCAATTCATTCATCATATGTACGTTAATTGATGTTTCGTGTGGTGACGAATTAAGAATACAAAGTGTCACCACCCCTATTCACCCCGCGGGTGTCGTAAAAGGCGACTAAGGGATAAACTACGCAAGACAACATCAATGCAAAGAGAAGGAAAACTTGAAACCAACCCTATACCAACCCGTCTGGCCAGCGTGGTATAGTAGGCCAATACCTCCTTTCTGTTCTGAAGGCTGTTGATGATATAGCCGAGTCGCCTTAGGTGATTGGAAACGATCACCGAGGGTAAGCAACGATGGCTAGGTTAAACCTAGATGGGTGACCGTTTGTGACATGGATATGTCTCGAAAATTTTCCGTGATTCGGAGGTTACGTTAAGCAGTCAGTGCCAGTTTATCATAAAATAGGTAGCAGTTGTGAAGCTTAGTTGGAGGCCTTCGGGCGGCTTAAAAACATACAACGGCAAGATTACGTAGGTAGCTACAACGTGTGTTGGCAGTCCCCAACCCGCACAGGCCAGCTTGGGGACGTATGGCCTTAACCCTCTCCTGAGACTCCTCTCAAACCCAGCAGTGGGACGTTATGAGTTGTTGATGATCTATGTTATATACATATGATGTAATAATTGAGTTTAATATATGTGATTTAATAGATTATTCTCATTATGTTATAGGTTAGTCCCTCATCATCATCAAGTCTTCTAACCATTGTATTAAGCTATGCCTAAGTATAGCAAGGTCCCACTTAATGGTTTTACCTTTTCATCCTTATGATATTACTTGAAGTGGTTAGGTCTTAATACACTCTAAAAATCTATCTATTATAGGCACTGAACCGAAAGTTTAGACATACAACTTCAAAATAATAAGCTAAATCCATTATATATAACAGTAATTTAGCCAAAGCATTTGAAGAAGCCCATATTTTTGGTGACAAAATTGATCACTTTCCACTTTTACTTGTTCAGTTACAGTTGACACTTTAAGAGAGCAGTTTAACTAAATTCTGCTACTTTTTAAAGAAAACAAATAAAATCAGTTTAAATTATATTTTATTTATGAAATCAGTCAGTTATTTAAAATTATTTAAAGTCATTTGGCACTTCACTAAATAATATGGCGATACAATCAATAAGGTAGGAATGCTCTGAATGCTTCTTTTTCCCATCGTCACCGATAAAATCGTCACAAATATTAAAAAAGTTCAAGACATTGTTAACTGTCACCTAAATTTATTTCCGTAAAATAAGGCTAAGTACATATTTAAATGTATTTACACAAGATGGGAATACATTTATCTGAACAAACAGAGACTTTCAATTTCTGACTTATAATTTGAACTATTACAAAATTATGTACATACAAAACATATTCGAAATTGATATTTACACATTTTATTTACAAGAAATGTTTTATCTAATTAATATGTTAATATTGTCATTTATAATTTATTCGAAAAAGATAAGTATCAAATAAAACAAGTGACAAACTGACAGTGCAATTTGTCACAGTGTGGGAGTAAATTTGAACCAAAGTAATATACCGGCTGTCAAATATGTTTTTAAAACATTTGACAAACGTTATATTTATTTACCATAAATCAATCGAGTCTTCAAAAAGTACAAATGCAATTTATTTTTATCTTAGAATAAAGAATTATTTATAAAAACAATATATGGCAAGAAAATAGAGACCTTGATACAAGATCGCAAATTTTTTATACACGTGTTTGACAAACAAAACTTAATTATATTTACAATATTATGAATAATTTTAAACGTATTCTTCAGATGGCTTCGGTGTACCGTTCTGCAATCTAAGTGATGACGATATTCTACCATTCACGGAATCAGGTAATTCAGCTATATCTTTAAAGACATCTATCATGCTTTCAAAATTTGGACCCCAATTAAATAGATCGAGAGGAGCAGGTCCCCATCCAAGTGCTGCTGACGCTGGAGAACCGTTTGCTTGTCTGTACAGAGCGGAGCTAACATGAGGGGCTAGGTCGTCATCAGATGCGACTAGAGTACTCAAAGAACCGCGGAACGAAGAGTCAAAACTTTCGTACGGTGGTGGTAAGATTGGTTTTTTAGGATTACTTCCACTACTAACATTCTGTCTTCTAACATCTTCTAATTTATCTGCATTTATACTATTATTATCATATTCTATTTCAGAACAAGTAAAACTATCGTTTCCACTTTCATCATCGGATCCGGTTGAACTTCTATTATCGTCTGGCGGTGAATGATGTCTATGTGACATATGGTGACCTACTCCTCCTCCTCGCGGTGCTTCACTTGAACTTGACACTGCGTCCAATGTAGAAACTAAGCTGGAAGTCCTTTGTCTAGCATTCATTCTTTCTATTTCTTCTGCAGTTAATCCTACTGCTCCTGAACCAACTGAAACAACCTGTGGAACTTGAGGTGGGGCGCTGGGAGTTTTTCTGCCTGCCGAAGAACTTTGGCCACTTAGTTGAGACATAACTGGACTATTCAAACTCCTTTCACTATTACTGTGTAATGCATCCTTACCAACTCCACCAGAGCTAGAAGTTGTGGCTAATAAAGCACTTTGCAAAGGTTTTCCAGAAATGTCATGGAGAGTTAATATTCGGGGCTGCTGACTGAGTTCACTACTTGGTGATAATCGGGCTAACGGTGTAGTTTGGTGTTGTCTTGGTTGAGGGGGAGGCTGAGCAGCTTGTGGTACTCTTGATGGATAACCACTTGGATGATGAGGCGAATGACGATGTTGTGGAGTTTGATGCTTATGATGATACCCGGCAATTGGCGGTGGAGTTGCCTTATACTTTCGAACTCCTGCCGCTTCCCTGAATCCTTTGTAATGATAAACGATATCTATATCAGAAGGCGCAATGGAACTGGCATTTTCTAAATCATAATGTTCCGGTACTTCCGAATTTAAATCCATTCCACTAGGATGATCATGTGTATGGTGAGAATTATTTGTAGACGGGGGTGGTGGCGGGTGATGATCTTCTCGAAGTGCTGGGCTTTTTCCCACTACCTCGCGTTCAATGATGTCAGGGCGTTGTGGTCTTGGGTCAATGTTCATGATTTCTCTGTCTTTATACTTCTTTGATAATAATTCGGGACCTACTATATGACCAACATTACGTGTAATGTCTGCATTTTCCGACATATAACTATTTAAGCTAGTGTCATTATTGTGGAGATTTCTATTCATTAGACTATCATTAGTACCTGCGATAAGATTTGGTGCATTCAGCATAGCAGGACCTCCGTTTTGTTTGGAATGTACCATGCTACTTTTGTTTGCCGATACATTTCCTTTTTCTTTTTTCTGTTTTCGAAGTCGGTAAAAAATAATAGAAACTGAAATTGCAACTAACAAGATGACAAAAAATACTATTACAAGTGTTATTCCTATACGTAAAGGATTATTTTGAACAGCACCAACACCAAATGCACTATGACAGCCATTGAGAATTTTGCCTCTAAAAACGGTTTCTTGGAAGATACTACCGTTTCCGCTGAATGGCTGGATTTCATAATTAACAGAAAAGTTGGCTATACACCCTTCAAATTTGTTTTGGCTCGATGTCGTTACCCATTCAGATTTAATACCTCCTAACGATATAATTGTTAAATATGGATCTAAAAAATCATGAACTCCAGCTGCGTCAAGTTCTTCGCCTACATGCATACCATCAACAAGTAGCCGTATACTTCTTCCAACTGATACTAAAGTAATGTTATGCCAGTTACCATCAGAAACATCACTTTGTTCTGCTTGACTCATATTTACTATTGTATTTTGTTTTGATGTATACGTTACTTTTCCTTCCAGTAATTCAATCAAAGTAAAATACTTATCAGTTGCTGAGTAAAATAAGACACCTTCTCTTCTATATGTTTTAAAAAAGAATGTTAAAATTTTTGTTGGACTATTTACTTTAGGCATTACTTTTCCGGCAGACTTACTATTTTTCTTTGTCCATCCTGTGTTTCCTCCATAAAATGTTTCGAGCAACTGCATTCGTCTATGTTTCTCAGATATGGTGTACGAAACAAAGCCGTTTTCAGCAACCGAAATGGATTGTAGTGAACGGGTACAATCGGGTGATACAAAATCATTGTCACACTTGCACAAGTTCGATTTCCATCTATCTAAACATTGGCCAAAGCCACAAATATCTTTTTTGAAACAGGCTCCTTTTTCCGATCTTTCACATTTCGGTTCTACACTTCGAGATTTCAGGGGATTTGTGAGATTGAGTAAACGCCCATTAACGCTAATGCTATGCATACAACCAACAAAATCATCGGAATGAATTTGCCCAGGGCGCTCCAAAACTGGGTCTGCTTTATGAAGACCGCCAATCAATAGAGGTTCATTGTTGAAATTTAAAGTCCTGGAAATAAAAATGAACAAAAATTATCCTTAAATAATTTACATGCTTATACTCTGTTAAAATGTGTACAATAGTATTTATAATATTTGTAATTCTGTTAGGTGTATTAAATGACACCAGCAACTAATAACTTTTTTAATTATCTTATCTTTCTTTAGTAATTAAAGAAATAAAATAATTATTATTGGCCTGCCAAAGTAACCACGCGCTGCTTGATAGAAAGCCTGAGTAGAAACCAAGAATAGTACTCACAATACTTATTAAGAATGCAGGCAGTGCAGTATGGTGACCTATTGATATGCAACTTTATCATTGGCCACCGGTCACTTACGAAACACGATAGCGTGAATGTTGTGTTTTAAGGTTGGTCATCTGTGAGAGTGTCTACTACACTCTCACAGATGACCACCCCGGTCGAGGCAGCCAGCCAATCGTATATAAATATTATAGTAATATTTTATAATATGATTATTGTAATACCAATGATATTGATCTTTTAAAAATAGTAAATAATAAAGACACTTACCCTGCTTGTCCAGTATCATCATTGTAACATGAATCATCTCCAGGTTCACATTCGGTGCAGACATCTCCGTGTTCAGTGCAAGATGCTACGCTGAGAGAAATTACTCGTCCATTCCGAGTTGCAGTAAGTTTGTACCAATTACCATCAGCCAGATTTTTCTTGGAGTGCATTATTGATACAGATGTTATTGAAGTTCTTGCACCTCCAAAAGAGAAAGATGGCTTGCCTCCGAGTAATTCAATAGCTATAAAATCTGATCTTCCAGCCGTTTGCGCTCCGTAATTATACAATAGTAACGCTTCAGGTTTTGTAGTGGCAAATATTATTGTTATATCATTAGTCGATGCATCCAGAGAAGGAAATTGCATATAAGAAAGTTCGCCAAATCCGAATGTTGTACTTTCACAGTGTGTTCCATATCGGCCATTAGTACAACTACATTTGTAACCAGGCTTTAAACTGATACAAATTCCACCATGTAAACAGGGATTAGGTCTGCAAGAATCTACTAATGCTTCGCAGTGATTACCACGGTAACCAGGTCGACACAAACAGAAAAATGAATTCCGGTCAGCACTTTCTTTGCAAGAGCCTCCATTTTTGCATGGATTATTATTACACACATCATCTCTCTCTAATTCACATGTTTTTCCATCGCGCCGAGCTGGACAAGAGCATGTGAAATCATGACCTTGTTTACGACATTGTCCTCCGTAACGGCAAGGATTAGGTGAACACGGATCTTGACGTTTTTCGCAGTTGGTACCTATAAATCCATCTGGACAGTGACAAACATATTCGTGTTTTACCAAAGGCGAAGATAAGATGAGCGTAGAACTTTCAATGATTTTAGTATCATCTAAGACTCTGATCGAATCTGTACACTGACCGTCATTTTGACATTTTTGTGAAGCACATGGAAAATACGAGATTATTATTTGTCTTTTAACCAACTTAGTCACCAGCATTTCTTTAGCTTTCAGATATTTTACCGTATTTTCTTTTTTCCAGATAGTATTGCTATCTCTTGTGGCTATCGTTAAATCTAAATGTCCTTCTACCTCATTAATACTATACAGAGAAATGCTTTCTTTGTTTCTTAGGTCAGCTCTTAAAATTTCAAGTAAACTCCGATAGTAATAGGTAAGAAAATTGGATGCAGTCATGTTTAAAATTCTGATAGTTACAGATTGCTCTACAGTAGTATTATCAAAGGAAAAGAACTCCACACTAATTGATGATACAACATCCCTGTGAACTCCATCACTGCCAGAAACAGAAAAAGAGTAACCTTGTCCTGGTTTAACAGCATTAGTATAAAGGTTGCAACCCGTTGGAATATTTAGTAATGACAATGTATTTTCTGACGTAGATTCTTTAATAATTTTGCACTTATAATCACCAATGATATCGGGATCATTTGGTTTAACATCAGCTATCTTTCCGCGAGGAACTTTATTGTTAAATGCGTAAACAATAATATGCGCTGATCTTGGTGTAGGAGGATTGTCATTTCTGTCCAATACTTGTATCAATATCGTGTAGTTTGATTTCATAACTGGGCTACCACTATCTTCAATTTCAATTATAACCTCTAAATTAGGTGTTAATTCTCTATCTATTTTCTTTGTAGTCACGAGAACTCCAGTATGTTTATGAATCTTCACGTTACTCTGATGTTTGCCTCCTATAATAGCGTAAGAAAATGGAGCACCATTTGGTGGTAAGTCAGGATCTGTAGCAGAAATTGTAGCAATGCTTGTATTGGGAGGTTCATTTTCATAAACGGAACCTTCAAAAGTAGATATGTCAAATATAGGACCGTTATCATTTACATCTGTAACAGATATTTTTACTGTAGTAGTGCCAGTTTGTGGGGGCACTCCTGTATCAATAGCACCAACAGTTAACAAATAGTTAGGCAACGTTTCTCTGTCTAACTGACGAGCTACTTCTATTTCACCAGTTTGAGGATCTATTTTAAAATCTTGATTGGTATTACCTACAATTATAGAAAAGCTGAACTGATTATTCTGTGGTCGTACGTCCTTATCAACTGCATGTACTTGAATTACTTCTTGCCCTATAACAGCACCTTCGGAAATACTTGCTTCATAATAATGATGTAGAAATTCTGGTGGATCATTACCATCTTGTATAGATATGATAACTTGAGCTTCATCAGTATCATTCCCGTGTATACCACCTGAATTCTTAGCTAAAACTGTTAGAACGAACCTGTTTTGAGTTTCTCTATCTAAATAACGAGCCACTCGAATGACACCTGTTTGTGAATTTATACTGAAACCTTTGTCATTACTTGATCCTACAAATAAATAGTAGATGATTCCGTCGTCTCCATTATCTTGATCAGTAGCTTGAACAATTCCAACATTTGCACCGACTTCTGCAGACTCTGATACATCAAAATGAAACACAGGCTGTTTGAATTTAGGGAAATACTCATTCACACCTGTTATATGAACAATAACTTTCGTTGTATTTCGCATAATCGAATCTGGATTTTCAGCTCTAATTTCTAGAGCATACATCATTTTTTCTTCATAATCAAATACTTCTTTTGAAAATATTTCACCGGTATTAACATCTACGTGAAACAACGATGCCATTTCATTATTTATGTAATATTTAACTATGGAATTCTTTGGCGAATCTATGTCGACTGCAATTACTTTGTATATAAAACTGTTTACAGGCGAATTTTCGGGCAAGTAGGCTACATACTCCGTTTGGTTAAATTGAGGAGCGTTATCATTGATATCTGTCAAAATGATTGTGAGAGTTGCAATAGTTTCTTTCGGCTTAAAACCCAAATCTTTAGCCGTGATATTAAGACGATATTCTTGTATAGTATCAAAATCTAATGGCCTCAAAATACTTATTGCACCAGAAATTGGATGAATTTGAAATTCTTTACCCGCATTTCCAGATGAAATTGAATAACGTATAATACCATTGGGACCGTAATCTTCATCACTTGCTTTCACCGTAAGAATCGATGAACCTACTGGTTCGTTTTCGGGAACAATTACTTGATAACTTAGAGCTGTAAATTTGGGACTATGCAAGTTTTCACCGGTCACAACAAATATTACTGTGGTCTCATCTGATTGTGGAGGTACTCCTCGATCTACAGCTTTTATTTTTAGCTCGTAGTACTGCCCCATGTAATAAAACTGTTTATTAACAACGATCCATCCATTCATTTTATCTATACCAAAATATGCTGTTCCATTCCCACCACGTACATAATATTCTACTTCAGCGTTGATTCCGAAATCCATGTTATCTTCTGCTACAAGCTTTATTATTTTTTCTCCAGGAATGGCATCTTTAGGCACAGGCACAAATTTCTCATGTTCCTTGAATTTAGGTGCATTATTATTTGCGTCTACGACATTTATAGTCACCAAGCATTCAGAAGACATTGGAGGTTTTCCGTTATCTGTGGCCACCACAACTACAGAATATGTATTTTCAGGTGATGAATTGATAGATGTTCGCTTATAATTCATTTTAAATTTACTCAATATTTCTCCAGTAGCTGGATCAATAGAAAACAGATCAGAAGGTTGCTGTAAGGAATAAGAAATTATTGAATTTGGCCCTTGTTTGTCTCTATCCGTAGCAATAACCTGGCCAACAAAACTGTTTTTATTTTGTAATTCTGGGAAATTAAAACTATAAAATGAATATTCAAACTCTGGTGCGTTGTCATTCTGATCTTGTATAGTTATAGTCAAAGGTGTTTCGGAACGCCAAGCTCCATCAGTTGCTGCCACTTTTAGAATATATTCGTCTTGTAGCTCCCTATCCAAAGGTCGTGCTACGGTTACATTGCCACTTATAGGATCTATGAGAAACTTTTTACCAGGATTTTCAACGAAACTGTACGTAGCGTTGGCATTAGAGCCTGAGTCTAAGTCAGAGCTTGTAAGCCTGATTACAAATGAGCCTATTTCAGCGTTTTCTGTTACATTGACACTGAAAAGTCGCGTAAATCTAGGTGGGTTATCATTTTTATCTAAGACAGTTACTAATACTGTAGAAGTTCCAACAAGCTGAGGCACCCCATGATCTACAGCTTCCACAATAAGTTCATAAAATGCAATAGACTCACGATCTAGAGCAATATTTGTATAAATCTCTCCATTTTCAGTATCAATTCTGAAAGTTTCGTCGTAATCATCAACTAATTTAAAAGAAATACGACCATTCTCATTGGAATCTTCGTCATGAGCATCTATTTTTATTACTAGTTGAGGAGGAGATTCCTCTTCTAATATTGTTGCATTATACAAAACATTATCAATTACCGGTGCATTATCATTTGCGTCAGTAACTTTTATTTCTATTTCAATAAATGACTTAAGTGGAGGGTTATCAGAATCTCGTACTTCAAACCATACTTCATATACTGGCATTGTTTCGTAATCCAGGCCTTTACCAGTAATAAATACTTCCCCACTCATAGGTTCCACTCTTAAAGCATCTCCAACATTCCCACCTGCAATACCGAATTGTAATAATCCAGGTGGCCCTTTTTTAGGGGATGTTGCTGATAATCTAGTTACTAAGACTCCTTCTGGAGCATCTTCTGAGAATGTGAAAGTCAGTTTATTTGTAACAGTGAACTTGGGAAAGTTTTTCACAGATTTTGGTATCAGTATTAGTTCAGCATTACTTTGTTTTGGATCCTCACCGCTATCAGTTGCTATGATTAGCAAGTTAAAAGTTGGTCCAGTTTTATCCTTGTATTTCATCAGATTGTCATTTGCTTTTATAACTCCAGTTTCTCTGTTAATTGTGAATAAATTTTGGTGTTCACCTTTTAAGTCATAAACAATTTTTTTATTCAATCCAATGTCATTATCAGTAGCTTTAACACCAAACACAAAATCTCCTTTCACTGTTCTATCAGAAATATGTGCTTCATAAACTGGATGAGCAAAAGTTGGAGTATTGTCATTTTCGTCTTCAATTACTATCGTAAGATTTGCAGTGGCTGTTCTAGGATCGGTGGTAGATGAATCTTGCGCCATTATAATGAGATAGTAAACGTCCCAGTCTTCTCTATCCAAAGTAGCATTTGTTGTAATAATACCAGTTGAGGAATCTATTAGGAATCTTTCAGACTTATCACCCAGAAGACTGTATCGGATTTTTGCATTGTTTCCAACGTCCTTGTCTGTAGCTTTTGGAGTAAGAATTACCGTCCCCGGAGGCAAGTTCTCTTTCACGTTTGTTCTGTAACTTTGTCTCTCAAAGTCAGGGCTGTTATCATTTACATCTCTTACCACAACTTTGACAGTTCCTGATCCTGTCAGTGGAGGGGATCCTAAAACAGTAAGAATTTTAAAAATTAAATTTGAACAAAAAAACATGTTATCTAATTTACATATGCAAAAACCGCTCAAAGGAAAACATTTTTATTTATTCTAATATAACCCTTATTTTTTTAACCATAGTACGTTCTTAATCACATTATCCGTCATTAACATACAATGCAGGAAATCCATACTGATATTATAAATTTGAAAGTAACTCAATCTGTCTGTTACGCTTTCATGTATAGATTTTAATGAAATTGGGCCTGGAAATACCTTTACTTAATTTTACCCTCGGGCGAAGTCAAAGCCAAAAGTTAGTATTTTTAAATAATATAATCGTTTAAAACTTAAAATAATGTTATGTGTATTTTACATTTGTATTCGTTTACCTGTATCCATAGCAACAAGTGCTAGTGTGTATTCCTCCTGAGCTTCACGATCTAATGTTCTCATTAAAGAAATCTGCCCTGTCGATGCATTTATTTTAAATAGATCAGCATCTCCTTCCTTTATAAAATAGCGAACTTGGTTGTTAAATGGTGGTGAATCAGCGTCGTAAGCATGAATTGTTATAATATACCCGCCATTAGGAGGAATTATATTTTCCATTACGTATGCTAAGTATGGAGAATCTAAGAACGTGGGTGGATTATCGTTTATATCTTGAATGGAAATAGATAATTCAGCCGTATCGAATCTCACATCATCTTTAGCACAATCCTCGGCTCTGATTGTAAGTAAATAACGAGATTTTCTTTCAAAGTTAAGGTTTTTGGCTACTCTTACAATGCCACTATCTTCGCTGATACTGAAATCACGATTTTCATCACCAGAAGCAATTGAATATCTAACCCTTCCATTTGCTCCTTCATCTATATCTGTAGCAGAAACCTGAAAAATATTGTCATATTACTTACTACACACATTTATGCTGAAATTAACAAATATTGATCACCT
This sequence comes from Phragmatobia fuliginosa, assembly GCA_932526445.1. Lineage (NCBI taxonomy): Eukaryota > Metazoa > Arthropoda > Insecta > Lepidoptera > Erebidae > Phragmatobia > Phragmatobia fuliginosa. The sequence continues at coordinate 1,825,145 of OW052064.1, read as the reverse complement.
TAATACTCATACTATGTGTATCATCATAACAGGTGCAATAAAAGTTACAAGTTTTAACAAAATGCACGTAAGGTATCAAAATGTGTACACTATATTCAGCATTTCTTGTGGCCTTTCATTGTACTTTGAATATTAGTATAGTATGCAAGTGCATACAATATTCCACTAGTTGACTACAAGGCCATCTATGTCACTGTATGTAGATTATTTACCTGGAGTACACTTGCGCCGATGCTAGCATTTTCTGGAACTGATGCGCTATATTGTTTTGGATCAAAAACTGGGCTGTTGTCGTTCTCATCTAAGATGTTTATCCTTATTTTGGACTTTGTCATATTAGGCGGATCACCCCTGTCTTTAGCTGTCACAGTTATTATGTAACTAGACCTTAATTCTCTGTCTAATTTTCCTGTTGCCCTCAAAATGCCATCTACGTTCCCTAATGAAAAATATCCGTTTATTTCCGGATCTGGCGTCATAAAATATTCAACATAGCCATTTCTGCCCTCATCTTTGTCAATAGCTTTTATTGTCATCACAACTGTATTCAATGGAATATTTTCGGATATTGTTGTTACATTAGGTGTAACAAACTCAGGTGCCATGTCATTTACATCCTTTAGTTGTATCGTAACCTGTAACCATAAAACCCAGTGTGAAAAACGTACACACATAATAAAAGTATAATAAAAACTTCTAAAATGTTATAAAGCTAGTAAGTAAAACAATTCGGATTAGACTTATACTACGCGCTTAAACGCGTTTATACGCGTTTAAAGCGAACTAATATTAGGGAAAGAGCATAACACGATTTTGTTTAATTTAAATTAAAGTAAGTGAAGTAATACGGCTTCTGCTTTCGGGCTTTACGCTTCCATTGACTTCATCAAGACTACATTGTAAAATATAACAAAAGACGAACTGAATTAGTTCGTAATGAACTATAACATTGTCTTTAAAATGTATGATATTAAAATAACTACAAATAATACAAATACAGAAAACTTTCAGAACTAAAAGGGGTCATAATTTTCACATTATTCGAAACCTTTGATCCCAGTTTGTCGATTGGATAACTTTTTAACCAACGAAAACAAACGGAGGATTTTCTCAACTTGACGTGTATATTTTTTTGTGTATGATAACGCATAAATTTGTACAGAATAGTCCGCTTTTGATTATTCTTTTTTTGTTAGTAAGGATATACTTTGAAGTTAGTTTCATATAAATTTGGAAAAATGATTGTAATTCTAAGGGTAGGAAAACAGGGAATGACTAATTGTTTACTCGCTCATTGTAAAATATGACCACGCCTAACTTTTTATAGAGTAATGCAATTTCGATAATTCTTTTTTATTTGAAAGGAGTTAGCCCCAACATAAAATTAAAATAAAACGGCAATAATAGTTGGAAAATAAGGAATGATTGTACATACGGCATATTGTATATAAATATAGTAAAAATTTTTTTACGGTTTTCTAGTTATCAAGTGTAAGAAATTCATTTTTCAATGTTTTGAATATTAACTCACACTACCCTTATAATTGATAAATACAAGTCTTCATAAAATAGTAACAAGTTCGGAAACTATTAGAAGATCTTATAGTCCTATCTATTTTTCTTCTTCCTAATCTTTATCATTCCCTAGTTTATTTCGAATCGACTACTAGTTCAAAAGGTTTTAACTATAACTATTGTCTTCACTAAAAGTAATAAAGTAGATACCTGGACAGTTGAAGAGAGTTGAGGCTCAGGCAACTTCGCCATGTCTTTGGCAGTCACAACAAGATTATATATCGGAAGCGTTTCTCTATTCAGCAGCTTTGCTGTGAATATAGTTCCATTCTCCTCGATAGTAAAATCCTGACCATCATCTCCGGAAGATATGCTGTATGCCACTTTACCATTTAAACCTGTAAATGAAAGAGTTCTTTGGGTTAAATTGTATCAGATTTTTATCAGTATTATGTTCGATAATTCATTATTTATCTTACTCAACATTTCCTGCTCCTTCGAATGCATTAAAACAAAATAAAATTAGAACTACCTTAAAATAATATCAATTGATGTGAGTTAGTGAAGTACAAAATATTAATACTGTCAGTAAATGTTTAAATATAGAGGAACTATAAATATTTAGTATCATGTTCATGTTTTTTGATAAATATAAAATTATTGGTTTCTAAACATTTTTGTTGCGAGGAATCGAACGAATCATGTATCATATAACATCATGAATTCTCACAAATTTCGCTCAGCGGTGGATGCTTTTTACCATTGACCCACCATTATTATATTTATTGTAAAGTTAGAAAACAGCTGTTTATTTAACTGGTATATGCCACTTGTATAATACTTATTTATATAATATAAACTATTTAATAATAAACTCGCACACTTTGTTTTTTACCTGAGTCTAAATCTGTTGCACTTATTGTAACAACGGAAGATCCAACGGGAACGTCTTCTAGAATTTCATTGGAGAAACTCATTGGGTCGAATATCGGTGCATTATCATTGAGATCAATGACATTTATATAGACGGTGACGGTACCAGAAAGAGATGGATGACCGTTGTCTTGTGCTTGAGCGACTAGTATGTAGTGCTGGGTCTGAAATAATCAATGCGTGTTTTTAATTCCAATTATTAAAAGAAGCAGATTCTATCTTAGCAGAGATCATGTTTTATTGAATTTAACAAATGCAATAATTATCACTCTATATTATAAATAAGGTGCGGTGATGAGATTTAACGAGTCAGAACGTCATTCAAATTTTTCCATATAATAGGACACCAAAGCTTCCCAGCTATGACAAGCTCCTTCATTCGCGGATCGTGGAGCGAGATGGCAATTTAAAAAACAAGTAGTGGTCGCGGAATCCGGCCCGGGGATGTTTTGCGGACGGTCGCTTTGTCTGACATTGTTCGAGCCTTAATTTCGATGGCGGATCGAGCGGGCAAATGCCGAATATGATGCGCGACGCGAAAAAAGTGTACCTGGATGAAATTAGCAGCTCTCTAGCGGGGTACGCGGAATTGGCGGGCGGTCGAGGGAATGAAAGTAGCCAACGAATTGTTCTTACTAATTAACGGGGCAGGCGGCTTAATGCGTCTGCTGCGGTGCTGTTGGCTCGTGAGCAAACTGCACCCTTTTAAGCCACATTATAACACGCATTCACCTCTTTTAGATTGTCACAATTACAAAGTCAATTTTGAGAAGCAAGTACGTATTAAATTGGTTATTAAAAAATTAACAACAAGTTAGGTGAACTTTTTGTTTCAGTAGAATTGATTGTTCCTTTAACCATATAAATAGTTAAATTAATGATTCAGTTAATGTAAAACCCAATGGAGTTCTCAGACATCAGCTATTTTATCATCAGTTATAGTTTTATCAGGATATATATATACTTACGTTCGTTTGTCCCACCGTACCGTCGAAACCACATAACTAATTTTAATTGTAGTAATGTCCTGGGTACCAGTGGGTATAAATCTTATTAAAAGTATAAGTAATGGAGTCTAATAGTAGATCATTTTTATTTGATTTTTGTGCGAGACCAAACATTTATATAAATAGTAATCAATCGCTATTTGTCCGAATTTCATAGTTGGTAGAATCGTCTCTTTTGTTATATTTTAGTTTACCAAAGTGATTCTACCTAATTCATAGTATGAGTAGAATTCAAGAGTAGGAGTCACCATTCTAATGGTGAGTCCATACAGTGCAGCATGGTGACCTGCACTATGGCAGTTTAGTGAGATGTTTCTGCACCATTCTCAGAATGAATTTCTTTTCATTCTTCATTCATTCATTAGAATGATGCGGAACGATTGGGCTTCCAGTCTCATACCACCAATGAAAGACGATATCACGAATTTTGTCGTTTTAGATTGGTCTTTTGTGTGAAGGTAGAACTGCCCCGTTGAGCCGGAACATTCATGCTGAAATTAACGTGGCTCTCTGATCATTTTGCAAAGCTACCGCTTAATAACTTTACTAAGTTGAGTAAACAAGTTTTTATGTGACTCCCGCGCCTGCAGCCTATTATTCATTTATCTTAGAGTAGTAAATATTTGTTTGGAATTCTATAGAATTATTACACATAAATATAAAATTGCCTCCTACCTAAAACCGAAAAATTACAAAACGACCTTTGATTTATGTCCATAGAAAATTTAACGACTTGTTTGTCATTTTACTGCAGCATTGATGAGTACATTAAGGAGGTTGTGACGAGAGCCGCAAAAACAGGTTAAATAGCCTTTATGCTGGGATACATTTTATGGAAATAAAAAGTTTGTGCATACAACGTATAAGTACGTGACTTTCGTGCGAAGTTGGCACAACACAATCGCCTATTTTTTGCTATTCCTAAGAAATTAACATGTAAATGTTAAAACGTTAGAGATGTGCTATTTTCTTTAAGTTAGCTGATATTTTTAGACTTCCCGGTCTTGAAACTATTCTTTCATATCATCCTGTTTAACAGGTACTACATTTCGCCCCCGGCTCAGTCCGGTTATCGATGTAAAAATAATAGTTTTGAAAAACTAAAAGAACATGCTTTTAAACTAAAAAGTAGAAAATAATTTTAATGTAAAAAGCGTGGGTCGACGTTATTGAAATATTTTCAGAAAGCACCCTACGCTTTGTTACATTAAAATTATTTTAAAAAGCGTGTTAGTTTAGTTTTTTAAAACTATTTTTTTTCTAGACTAATAAAGACTATTTTGTTTAAGCACTTTTTTTCTAATTAGTGTATTGTCATCGGTCCTCGATAAATCTACAAAGTTTGAACGAAATCTGGCCGTTTAAAGTGGGTCAAAATCGCGCCCAAAGGAGTCGGTTACAAACTAGCAAACAAACATACAGGTGAAGCTAACAAAAAGCGTGTAAAAAGTAGCATATACCTTTTCTTACACTACATATGTACCAAATTTCATTTGAATCAGTTCTTTAATTTTGGCGTCAAAGCCGGACAGACAGACAGACTTACTTTGGTATTTATAATATTAGTAAGGATGAGTTACCAAATGGTAGTGACCTATCAGTATTTTTATAAGTTTATAAATAAAAATATGAAAAAAAAAAGTTTTTCTACATTCTGGGACGAGAAAACAGGAATTGTTTTATAGGCTACCTATTAATTCAGTATGAAATAGGTATATGTATTCAATAATAATGTTGAACAATTCATGCCTGACTCGTTTTATATTAATACAAGCCTAAAGGCAATCACGTCCTTGATTCTTATATTACAAGCATTATCTACGACATGTAATTATTTTCATAGGATATCATAAATACTATTCAATTCTTTTACACATTTAGAAAAAGGCACATATATGTACATTTAAGCCATATCTTCTTCCTTGTCTTATATTCCCAATATTATTTGGGGTCGGCTACTAGTTCAACCGGTTTTAACTGAATATCAGTTTCTAAACGCAGCGACTGGCATCGGACCTCCGCAACTCTAAGAGTTGTTACTGAAGAGAGAGTCAGATGCCACTGAAGGAGAACTGAAATTCGAAGGATGAACTAGTTGTCGGTAAATTTGAGGGCAATTACTTCCCAATAATGATTGCCATAGATGTTCATGACAATCGAGACAAAGGGCTTTACGTGTTTTCGGAGGCACGGGCGTGAATCACCCCCAAACTTCTAAACTCCGGGCTGCTATGAGGAATTTCCTAAGAAAAACCCAAACATATTTTGGCCCGACTCGGGATTTGAACCAGAGACTTGATTAGTAGTCGCATACGCTATACACTAGACCAACGAGGCAGTCGATCTTATGTATACATAATATTAAATGTTATGTATTTGGTACTGGCGCTAATCGTAATAATTAATCAACGTGTGAGAATTTACTGTAAACTACTAATTAACCTTTTGCAGATCTACATCATAAGTGTTTTAAGGATGTATTTTGTTTTTATTTGACTGGTTCTGTGGCAAAGTGGTAGCGTACGCGACTGCTGTGATTGAGGTCCCGGTTCGATTCCCGGGCCGGACAATTTTTTTGTGTAATTCGCAAATATTTGTTTCGGTGTTTAGGTGTTTCTGTTTGTATTTACAAAAAGTATGTTTATGTATTTATATCAGTTAGCTAGTATACAAGCTCTGCTTAGTTTAGGACTAGATGGCGTTGCGCGTAAGATAATTGAAATGTGTATTTATTTATTATTAAACAAGTAATATATTTAATTAAATATCATAGGCAGTAGAGCCACGCTGATTTCAGCATGTATGGGCTGGCTCGATCGGTGCAGTACCTACTACCCTCACACAGAAGACCATCCTAATAATGACACCATTAATGCTGTCGTATTTCGTTGGTGAGTGTGAAATCGGAGGCCCGTTCATTCTGCATCATTCTCCCGGCCTCGGGAGAATGATCAGACCGGCCTCTGGAGGCGTTTTTTTTTTAAAAAAGACCCGCCATTTTGACAAAAAGTGATTAAAAAATTTGATGAAAGAGTCGACATCTGTCAGCATGCTCGTGATGGACATTTGTCAGATCAGATATCGTTCTTCATTCATAATTACCAAACTTATCACTTCGTCATAAAATCAAAATTTGAATTATCTTTATCTAAATTCTTTGTTTTATTTTGTTATTGAAAACAAAGTTCTTGTTGAAAAACTCATTATGTATTCTTCATTTAATCGGCTGTGCATATCCTTCGTGAGATTATGTGAAAATGTCTAGGAAAGTCCGATGTTTTCATTTTCACTTAATTAATATAATCTCTAGCTCATTCATTTAAGCTTTAAATACCTCGGCTCAGTAATTTCTGATAACGGAGACATAGATGCAGATGTGGTACATATAGTAAAGGTTGCCTGACAAAATTACGAAGGCAAAGTTTACAAAACGGCGGTTAGGCCAGCAATTATGTACGGGGCGAAATGTTGGCCCGTCAAAGAAAGCCATGCACGTTCAAAAACTGCACACCCCAGAAATGAAAATGTTGAGGTGGTACGGGGGAGTGTCCAGGATGGACAGGTTTCGCAACAAGCATATATGTGGTACTTTTAAGGTGACCCCAATAAAGAGCAAGTTAATGAAAGCAAGATTGAGGTGGTATAGACATGTCATAAGGAATTCAGAGCAGCATGTCGTGCGGACCTCTCTAAGCCTTTCAGAAGTCACAAGAAGTCGGGGACAACCCCCGTTTACACCGTAGATCAATATGAGCAAGCTCCTAAAGAGAGATAATTTACCAGACCCGAAAACCCTTAATAGAGTGTCTTGGCGTCGTGAAACTAGGAGGGCTCAAACCCCACATAAAGTGGAAAGGGCTAGATAGAGAAAGAAGATTCATTTTAACTTAGTAAAACTCTGTTGCTTAGCGTTTTCGTTAGTAGGCGTATTATCGGTAGTAATACAGAGGTTATCAAAGAAGCAGAAGCAATAACTCCGTCTTGATAATCAATGAGTATCACCGTCATGTTCATGTTTCAATGTGTACGTTACGAAGCTTTCATAACTTTTACAACACATAAAATTTTCCCGCTTTCTTAACTAATAATAATAGATAAAAATTAAAGTTTATTGGCTTCCCACAACTTTAAACGAGTTTTATATTTTGGATTAACGTATCTTGTACTAACAATAACTAAACTAATAATGTTATTTAGAACTACTTAAAAAAATGACGTCGCTTCGGAGCGGCCAAGCGGTCAATGGCCTCTTCAAGATCTATGTTACGATAATTCTTTCAACCGCAATGTATGGCCGCAAGCACTGAGGGGCAGTCCGGCTACGGACACATGTGAATCGGTACAAAACACTATACATAGGTATTCAGTATAAAAACAACATAGATAAGTTTCTAATACTATATGAACATTTGAGTTAATTGGTGTTCAATCACCGTAATAACAAAACTTCAAGAAATGAGGCCTTACCACAAGAGCTTTCTTTGGTAAGGAGTACATAAGATACAATGTAGTACCTAACCCCTAGCCAAGTTGCAAACGCTTCTCGTTTTCTATTCTATTCTCTATTTTCTTGTTTCATTGCATAATGTCACTCAGTCACGTGATCTAAACAAAATATCCTATTAATATAAACGCGTAAGTTTGTGAGTATGTATGTATGTTTGTTGCTCTTTCACGCAAAAACTACTGAACGGATTTGGATAAAACTTTACAGTAATATAGCATATATGTATATCAAAATAACACATAGCCTACTTTTTATTGCATTAAGCTTGATATACGGGCAAAAGCTAGGTGATTATAAAAATACAATAAATCGTAGATGTCAAAATGTATCACTGTGTTTATCTCCTGTCAAAACTTCACAGGTTGCGACGCATAACAAACTTGCATGGCAACCATAATGATAGTTTGTAAATGGCTAATTTAAAAATGAGTTCTGGATAATCACTTAAATAGGCTACTTTTTATCCCAAAAATACGCGGGTAACACCACGGGGCGCAGCTAGTTATCCAATAAAACAAGATAATAGCATAGAGAATAAGAGTAGAAAACGAAAAACGTGTACAATTTGGCTAACAACAGAATTGGTGTAACAACATACGGATTGGTCTATTCTATGGTTTACATTGATACTACTCTTCAATTACTTGCTTTGTAACGTTTAGTAATTATTTACTTTAATTAAAATTAGTTTATTATATAAGTCGACTATAGGTGGAAAAGTCAACAAGGTTAGGTCAATTATTTTAAATTCTGAATTATTTGAAAATTACGCACTGTATAATGCGTAATACACAACCGAAAAAGGTCAATAATGGAAAACTTGATACACATTTTGTTTCACACCTTTGCTATTAAAAGAAATTCATACATAAAACATCGCAGTTTAGTAAGTAGTTACTAAATCCGAGAAGTATTTAATACAATATTAAAACAGCTTTTAGTACGATTATGAAAATAATTTTACGAGTGGGACGGATTAAGAATACAAGTGTCACCACCCCTATTCATTCCATGGGTGTCGTAAGAGGCGACTAACAAAATAAGCAGCTAACATCACTGCCAAGAGAGGGAAAACTTGAAACAAACGCTTTACCAACCCGTCTGGCCAGCGTGGTATAGTAGGCCAAAACCTCCTTTCAAAGGAGAGGCCTATGTCCAGCAGTGGACTGTTAAAGGCTGTTGATGATGATGATGATGATGATGAAAATAATATGCTGACATTAGAAATAGTACCAAAACAAATTGGCTATCCTTATAAATGACTAGCTTTGGCTCTGGGCTCCGCCCGCGTGTAGGTCCGTCATGGCGGTAAATTGTAGCCTATATATTATTCCGATATGTAAGCTATATTATTGTGAAGTTTCATCATAATCCATTCAGTAGATTTTGCGACAATGAGCAATAAACATGCTCACAAATGACTCACGATTATTATTTTATTTATGATTATTGTAGTAAAAGATAATTAAAGTCACACAAACAAAACATAAATTTTCAATATCGTTCGTATTAATATGTTCGTAGTATGCAAACGAATATATTATTACTTTATTATATTAAGCTATGTTGAAACTAATTTGCACCCATTCAAAAGACCTCAACATTGTCAGTCAGACAACAGAACCCAAGCTCTAGCGTCACAATCGTAAATTATTGTTAAGTCAACGAACAAAGATTTTATCTTTTATTATTCACAGAATTTGATAAAAAAAACAACCTGTCATGTAACGCGAATAGAACATTTGATACGCATCTAACTTATGTGAAACTACTTTGAGATTGTGTGAAACAATAAAAATATTAACATAGGAATCTATTTGATTATTACGACATTTGTTTTTTAATCTGAGATTAATACATTATTAAATAAATCAAAAAAAAATAGTTTTAAAATACTAAAGAAACACGCTTTTAAACTAAAAAGTAGAAAATAATTATAATGTAACAAAGCGTGGGGCGAAGTTATTGAAATATTTTCAGAAAGCACCTCACGCTTTGTTACATTAAAATTACTTTCTACTTTTTAGTTTAAAAGCGTGTTTGTTTAGTTTTTTTAAACTTTTTTTTTCTAGACTAAAAAAGACAATTTCTTTTTTCGGATTAGCGTATTGTCATCGATAAATCTACAAAGTTTGAACAAAATCTGGCCGTTTAAAGTGGGTCGAAATCGCGCCCAAAGGAGTCGGTTACAAACATACAAACAAACATACCAACATACAGGTGAAGCTAATATAAAGCGTGTAATAAGCTTTTTATTTCGTTGCAGGTTGCAAAAAGAAAAAATAAACTTAACGGTAATTAATGTTTTGCATGTTTGTGAGTAATTATGTCTTTTGCATATATATAGAAAAACAAAGTTTTAATGTATAACATACTCGAAATAAAATAACTATATTTCCTGTAAGAACTACTTTACAGGTAAAGGCCTTCTTTAAAGGTAACCAGTTGAAACCAGCTGTTGTTTGTGTCATATTGATTAATGTAAGGCACATTAAACTGAGAGTTCGATACTTTCTTAATTTGAGTCTTTTCAAATTAATGTAATGATATAAAGCTTTCCTGGCAATTTAGATATATTTTTGATAGACAAGATAATGTAGATTGTTATTGACGTTCTTTATTATTATTTTAATCGTCATTTTGTAATTTTTTAGGGTTCCGTATTTCATGACTATAGATTCGTCATGTCCGTCCGACCGTCCGGCCCCGATTTACCGCCCGAACGTTTGGTGCTAGAGAGATGAAACTCTGCATGAATATGTGTTGTAATTACGTCGACAAAATGTTGAAATAAAAAAAAAATTGAGATACCTCCACTACCTGTAATGGGATGATTTTCTTCTCTTGCGTTTACCCCATCGCGTGGGGTTTCATTAGATAGGCCTTTTAAAAATATTGCAAAGTTGCTAAAGTCATTTTTCGGTATAGATATCCTTTTGCGAGTTACCCTACTCAATCAGTATCGGAAGTAGTCAAAACGCTGGCGATAACAAAACCAAGAAAAATATTCGCAATTGACCTTTCCTTCTCTCATTTAAGAACTTATTGTATCTCGTATTAAATAATTTAATTAATTAATGCGTTCCTTCATTGTATTTAAACAAGCGAGCCTTTAAATATAACGATCTTGAAAATGCAGTTGCCAATTGTTATTTATTACTGGTCAGTAATCAAAGGTTGAATTGGAATCAATCAGACCATTTTAGTACGCGTCAAGGTAGTATCACGCATGTAATCATATCCTGATTAAATTCAATTTAAGTTCTTCTTCTTCTTTGTCGTTCCCTCAATGCTGAGGATCGCGACCACAAGTAACAAGCTTCCACTTCGTTCGGTTATACGCAGAGTGGACCGCACGGTGCATGCTGCCGCCCACCGCCTCCTTCACAGTATCACTCCAACGTGTAGGTTAAGTTTAAGTTCTACATGCATACAAATGATTCGCAAAATTTGCTGACCTTTATTTAAAATACATCTTCCTAGCCTTTATTCCCAAGTTTATTTAGGGTCGGCTACTGAATTTCTGACTGGCATCGGACCTCCGCAACCCTAAGAGAGAACTGAAATTCGACGATTGAACTAGTTGTCAGTATATTTGAGGGCACTGACTTCCCAATAACGATTGCCATAGATGTTTATGACAATCGGGACCGACGGCTTTACGTGCTCTTCGAGGCACGGGCGTGAATCACCGCCAAACTTCCAAACTCCGGGTTAGGAATTTCCTAAGAAAAACCCAAAAACACTTTTTGGCGCGACCCGGGATTTGAACCCGAGACCTCTTGATTAGCAGTCGCAACGCTAACCACTAGACAAACGAGGCAGTGCCTTTATTTATAATACATCTACTAAAAATTTAGAGAATCCACTATTTTTCATCACATAAAAATATTTTATGCGGTAATCGCTTAATATATTTGAAGTTTTTCTTATTTGCATATTTGGTTGATTATACGACGATGTTGTGCTATTTTACGAGATTTTTTACACCCTTGCCTCCAGGCTCGGAACTTATTGTCAATACACATAAACCACTCGATCGATTTAAAAGTCCAATTAACGTGTTATTTTGTTTTTTTTTTTCGTATCGTTGACCCTTGGACATTAAGTATGCCTGTACCAGATATTAAATTTTTTTACCCGACTACGGCGAAGCCTAAAGGAATAGTAATAATTTGCAGACTACGTATATAAATGTTAATATACTTTACCGTAGTGTTTAAATTGAACCAATTTTAATAAATGAGGTGTCAGTAGATTCATATGAATAGCCCGACATAGGCTGTATAAATTTTACAAAAAAAATACGTAGTTGGATTAATTATTTTAAACTTTTTCTTGGTAACATATTTTTTGTATTTAGTAGGTAATCATAGAAGCATATTTATAAAAATATAATGTCGATCTTCTCCTGCTAAAAAACGAATTAATGCAAGTAAAAATCTTAAGTAATTAATTATGGTAACAATAGCTTACCTCCTCATAATCCAATCTTGCAGTTAGAGTAAAAACTCCAGTCTGAGGGCTAAGAGAGAATACATCATTAGCCCAATCGGAGATGACGGTGTATGTGAGCTGAGCGTTGGGTCCTGAATCGAGGTCAATGGCCGCTACGGTACCAACCACTGAACCTCGAGCAGCGTTTTCGGGTATGTCGAAAGAGTATGCACTTTCTTTGAAAACTGGTGGATTGTCGTTTGTGTCCGTCACCTGAAAATATTGTTATATATAAATAGACATAATACTGTATAACATTACGATGTTAATATTATTAAGGACTTTTTAAATTTTACGGCATAAATATTTAGTGAAAAAAAATAAAGTAACGATTTGTGGACATTACATTTTATGCATTTTGAAATGTAAACGAATTGCGATTTCAGATGCTATAAAAACTATTTATATAAATTTTAAAATGCAGAAATGTCGTAGATAGATGCGCTAAACCGAAACGTAAGAGCTTCGGTGATTAGTTAATCGGGCGGTCATCCGTCGAGCAGACAAGTGGATGGAGGTACTATGATAAGAATCCTACTGATTTGAGCCGACGCGGCAATGGAGCGAGATGCAGATGTTTGTATCAATGTACACTCGCGGACAACATCTTTATCTAGACTATATACAACCTTGTTTTATAATATCTCATTATTTTGAAATCAAATAGAAATATATATTTCTAATAACTGCCTTTCAGTTTGAAGGTAAATATGAATATTAAATGTTTATGTCACTGTCATTATTAAAGCCCGATTTCCACCGCGAGCGGAACGGACCCATTAATGACTCCTTTTACCTCGCAATACAAAACTGCATACATGTGTTTCCACCAACAAAGAGTTGATTCATTTCTCATTTTCCGTTCGTCTCGCTCCGCCGAGTCCGCTCTGTCATTATCCGCTTGCAGTGGCAAAACTCTTTGTTGGTGGAAATGCAAACCTATTTTGTTTAAAAGGAGTCCGTTCCGCTTACCATTTCTCGCTCATTACCCTTTCGCGGTGGAAACCGGGCTTTACACTCTGAGAAAATGTGTCACTGAACTACTGTGGACTGGGTACACTAAATTTATTAAATTAATAAACTTTTAATATTTTTATAGATATTCAAATCCCTTTCTACCTATACCAAAAATTTATAGCAAAATCAAAAAGCAGAAATTGCTCTAGAAAACCTTTTTTTTTTAAAGTCAATAGCCACTCATTGTTTCAAAATATAAGAATAGATAGAAGAGTCAAATTAATAAAGATTAAAATCACTATATTTTTACAGTACAGTACAAAGTAAACAAAATACTACCATTAGTGCAGTGTAATAAAGGAACACCAGTACAGAGTGTCTTCCATTAACTCGAGACGGTAAGAAAAGTGTTAGTGAACACAATCTTATTATAGTTTTGTTTTATTAATTTAAGTCAAAGTAAACTAGATCATAATAGCAATGTCCTACTATAAGGCATTTACAAAACAAAAACCTATATTTTTTAGCAATGTATTCAATAAAAGTTAGCGCTTATTCAATAGAAAGCATCCTCGTATTTTGTCACAATAGTAGTCGTCTTTTGACAGCTCTGTGATATACAAAAAATATATTTGTAGTACTTTTGTTATCGAATGTATATTTTAAATTACAAGATCTAAATATCTTTACTACGAATGCATGTAACTCGAGTTACATACGTAAAAAGAAGTAAAACAACAAACCTGAACAACTATAGTAACATCCGTGAACTGAATACCATCGTCGGCTCTCACGATGACATGATACTCCGAAATAGTTTCTCTATCCAGTGGATCTTTGAGTGTAAAGAGTCCAGTTCGAGGATCTAAAGAAAATGGTGTTATTTCATCATTTTGTATACTGTAGGTGATTGTCCCGATTGTGTCAGGATCTTCAGCAGTGATGTCAGCGATACGCTGTCCAGGTGCTAAGTCTTCTGATACCAAATAAGAAGGTGGTATGTTCTTGAACTCCGGAGGACTATCGTTCTTGTCAAGGATCACGATTTCCACCTGAAAAGAATGAAATTATTATTGTTTTGGTAGATGTTTTAGGTAGGTTCTGAGTCGAGAATTTATTCATAGAAATGGTGGATGCTAAAAAATTATGTATATAATACAAAGTGATAAAGTCGGAACTGTTTTCATAAAAAAAGTTAAGCTCAACTTAAGTTCATCTTATTACCTAATTGTCGCTTAAGTGAAAGTGGCAAAGAAAAAAACAGTTTTTTCGAGAAATTTAAAAATGATGCAAATTATTTCAAAGCACAATGTAATTATAGGAATCCATATTTATTCTTAGACAACCATGTAACCCAAATCGTATGGTATAACTTCATAGCAATGCACAATAACTTTAGTGATTCAAAACTTTCTTAATTGTACGTCTTAAATTAGAAGCTTGTAAAGTAAAACAATAGAACGAAATAATAAGGTATTTAAGCAACAGACTACTGCACAAAACATACGCAACAGTCTGGTGATCTTTTATGTATAAGGTTGGCACAAAATCGGCAGCTTTAACACAGTACAAGAACACGAACCAAATTAATAATTCTAAAAATGCAGCCAGCGAGCGGTTAACTCGACAAATGTGCGACTCCACTGACGGCTGTTCATTCTCCGACAGACGGGATGACAAAATATGCCTTAGGCCCTTTGTTTGGTTCGTTCCTATCCCAATGTTCGATTGTATCAATTTACTCAAACTATATCATAACTGTGTGTTGATTCACCTCCAATTCCAACAATTGTATAGTTTGTGCAAAAAAACTATGTCTAGATAAGATCAATATACGTAAATACCATTCAATATTATGGGTTAACTCTGATATCTAAACGTAACGCATAAGAATATTTCTTTCGGGATATATAAAAGGATTAAATTGTAAGAAAATCAAAAATAATTTGTGAGTTGAATACTTCACATTCGACGTTAGTATACTTCATACTAAGTGCATTCATCAATATGATTAATGGAGCAGTTTTTTTCCTTTTTTGTAATTTAAACTTTTTCTGTTTTTTGGTGCGCCCAATTTTTTTCCTTCTTTATGTTTAAAGAAAATTTTTGATGAGTTTTTATTGGAATATTTCGCTAAGATTGATTATAGCAGAATAATTACCCATTGATAGTCGTTAATAAACAAAATGATGGATAATTACGTTTTTGTTTCAGTGGCTTATGAGTCGTATTGATCGACTGATTTTGATTGCCTATTTTTTGCTCGGTGATTTTAAAAAGAACACAGTGTTTAATCCTCGTTTGATGAGATGTATTAGATAAGATTTATGAAGTCGGAGGCAAGTTTTATAAGCGTGGCGAGTGGACGTTTACAAAAAATCATTCGTAAAGAACTCGACAAGTCAACAAAGGCAGAGAAAAGTAAAAGACTAAAACGCACCAGTATTTCGTCATTGGTACTGTGAAGCACGAACTATTCGAGACACAATGATCGGTGCCGTCACAGATAAGAACAGGCCGATTGTAGAGAGTTCCCTGCCCCCTGCCTGCCGAGGACAGGCTGCGCATTTGTTATGATGACTCAATCTTTTCTTTGTATTTGGTAGAGGGTGTCGTCTAAAGAAATCTTCATAGAAAACTTATCCTAACGCCTACGGAATTTTACGTAAGAGAAGCAGCAATTAAATTTGATTGTCTGATCTTGGCTTTATAGGAAATAAATTGAAACGTGTTAATAAATTTTATTGTTCAAATGCTAAGAATGCGTGAGAAAAGCTAGGGATTGATTGTAAACATTAACTTTACAGCCAAACAAATTCCCAGCGGGTTTAATATTTTTTGAATAGAGATTATTTAACACGGAAATGACAGTTTTGATTGTCAAATGACGGATATTCGACGATATCTGGGTAGACTCGACTCGATGCAGAAGTAGGTACATAAGTAATATAAAATCAAACAGTTATTATTAAATTGTATGAGATGGCAGAATACGTGCCGCTGGTAGTGGCTTGCAGCTAAGATAAACAATGTACAGACGAGTTGGCAAGCGCAACATACGTCATAACAAAAAAAAGTACTAAGATTTATTATGGACAAAAATGTTAGATGAGAGTAGCTCGTCTGACCGAGAGCGCTAGTGGACCCCCTAGAGTTCATATTTGAAGTAATCGATTAAGGGAAGAGAAATGACAGAACGTCGATTTATTGGGTCCGTCGATTACTCAAGTTTCGATAATTGATTGCGCTCCGCTACTAGATTAATAAGAAATGTTGAATGTTTCCTTGTTGTATGTGTGTCTTGAATAATGACCCTACTTAACACATACTAAAAAATGACAATATCAAAACTCGAACATCTTATCGATGAATCGGTTAAGAATATTAATTGTAATAAACTAACATATTACTGAGTAAAATAGCCATTAAGTTTCTTATATGTCTACGACTTTAATAATCACTACATTGAACTGGAATCAATACAATTATCGTAGTAGGTTTGTTGTCGTTCAAGAACTAAAAGTTTATATGCCAATTTTTTTTTATACAAGATTTTCTACTGTAATTACACTAAACTTATAAGATGTAACCAAACCATTGTATTACAATTCATCCGCTCATTGCTGTATTCAGTTCACACTTTGAGTATACTACAAATAAGTAGTCGACATTTTACCAAAAATATTTAATTTATTTAAGATCAAATGACATGGAACTATCGTTAGATCAAACTGACAACAGCGAAAGCAATCACTTATCTATAAGCTTCAGCAAAGCCTGATGATTCTGTTACTAAGTGCTGAATTCAATGATAACATCAAGTATTTTTGTTGGTTTTTGATTGTTGAATTTTGCTGCACATAACACATTAGGTATAATAACACTAACTGACACCCTTCTCACATTAATCGTAGCGTGCAATAATACACCATATAGCTCTCCTTGATAAGATGTCTATTCTACACTATCAATAGGCAACATAGGTGTTGAATTTAGAACAAAGTGTTTACATTTTTATTCTTAACCCTATTCTAACAGTATCGTTCATAAATTATTTTCTTTATCCTAAATTTGCGTCTTAGCTCTGAAAAGTACATTACACGTATTTATATATTTTAATCTAGGCAAAACTGATCCTAAGGTTCTGGTTCATTCTTGACCCTTAGATTGCAGGTGTCCATCAGCGAAAGTATTCATTAACAGTCAGATGACTAACTTTTTCGCTTGCAGCCCACAAAATTAAAAAAATATGATTAATTTTATCACAAACCAATGTAAGGCACACGAATAATTTTGATTATAATTATGAGCAATGTCAATTTTGCCAAGAGGTGAGCATGCCTAACGCTGATATAAGAACGTTTATCGGCCATGTTTTTTAAGTAATTGTATATGAAAAATATAATTATATTAGGATTTGGCTCGGACAATGCAGAATCATTTCAAAAGATCATTGAGTAGATTCTCTTCGCAGACTCGTATAAAAAAGATCGTTCGAATAAAATCGGAAATACCTTGTGATTTTTGAAACTGTTATGATTTATTTATTCATCAACAGCCTTTAACAGTCCACTGCTGGACATAGGCCTCTCCTTTGAAAGGAGGTTTATTTTATTTATTTATTATTTAACATATATTATTTTCATAAGGTTAGGAATACTTCTCCTCACTTCTTCTCAATATTATTTGGGGTCGGCTAATAATTCAAACGGTTTTACCTGAATATCACTTTTTCCACGGAGCGACTGGCATCAGACCTCCGCAACCCTAAGGGAGAAATGAAATTCGAAGGTCGAACTAGTTGTCAGTAAATTTGAGAGCACTGACTTCCCAATAACGATTGTCATAGATGTTCATGACAGTCGGGACCGATGGTTTTACGTGCTCTCCGAAGCACGTTTGTGAATCACCGTAGGTACACTAATTACATTTCGAATTAATTTTAATCAAACACGAATATAATTTATGTGTCAAAATTGGCGTAGCTCAGTATATTACTACAAGATTAACATTTTTCATGCAATTATGATTTCGGTTCAGCCAAAAGTGAACCTTAAAGTCTGAAAGATGGCCACACAGCTCTGTCGTTTTGGAAACAGTGCAATTTTACGAACATCAATCATTCGTGTTGTATATTTCCAAAATCTTACGTCACTCTCTTTATTACCTCATTATATTTTTTTTTGTATTTTTGCATTACAATACAAAGTATTTCAATACAATATTAGTATGTGGATTTATTTCTCACTGTTATTTCTTAAAAAAAACTAAATTTGATACAATTAATACGACTGAAAGTGAGAACAAGCCATGTTTTTCACAAGAGAATTTTGCATTATTGATTTATTTTACAAATGTCATTATTGTTTGTAAAATATTCATAAAATTCAGAAAGTTGTAATTTAGATAAGACTAAGACTCTTATGCTTAAAAGAACGTACAACTACCTACGTCTTTTTATGCTTGTCATACGTAATAAAATTTGGTTTTTTATATCTAAAGTAATGCGAAAAGTTTGAAAAACTAATCGTAAATTGCGTCAACAAAACAGTGGTGCATTTTAATAAAATCATGGCTAAATCAAAACTTTTTGTAAAGCAATTCGTTTCGAAAGCGTCGCTCTTCGTTTTCGAAATAGAGAGGTCATTAGAGATCCAAACACTTCTTCCTTCCATTTGGGAGGGAAAGGGGAACCTATTTAAGAGTGGGTTATCAGAATACATTTCGGAGATCAGCCATAAAAATGAGAGCCCTTATAAGAAAAAAACTACTGATACAGAAATTATATTTAAGGTACAAAAACACACACAATCAAAAATATTTGTACACTCAGCAGCAATGAAACGAAAAAATTAACGTACTTAAAAATCCATATCTGTGGTAATAATCCATAGTGACATTATAAATTCGAAAGCGACTCTGTCTGTTACACTTTCAATGCTAAACTGATGCACGGCTTTCAATTAAATTTGGCATGGAGACACTTTGAACGTTGATAAAGTTTATAGGCCACACTTTACTGCAATAACCAACATACATATGGGTGGAGCCGGGCCAAAAGTTAAACTATTTATAATGGAATGGCTCACCTAAATATTATTTGTACTTATGCGGAAATCTAGAAGATACCTTAGTCAATATACATATAAAACTGTTCCGTTACTGACTGACAGACAACGTACTGCCGAAACTACTGGGCGCAGGAACCTGAAATTTGGCATGTGTGTTCCTTGAAGAGTGTAGGCCGGCATTATGAGATTTTGGAAAACTTCACCAATAAGTGGAAAATGGCAATCAAAGTTATACAAAATTTACACTGAGAAGGCTTAAGTATCTTCTTGAAAAGTTTTTCCGATTGCTGTAATCGAAGCATTACCGACCTACCTACATTGCTTTCAATGACCCGCAGCCTTACTCTTGGCTTTTATTCCGATAGATCGCTGCTGGAATTATTGTCGTGACTTGAAATTAGAATTAATTTCCAGAGTAAGGCTGCTATTCCTACCCAGCGACTAACGAGTTTTACCGATGTCAAAATTTGCGTCGTCTTTTGATGTAGACGTTTCCCCTTTCGAGAATGGTGGAACAAATTTCAAAGGAAACTAAAACCATAAATGAGGTTTACAACAAGAAGTTTGCTTTGATTATTTGGTGCTAAAAATGGTAAAAGAATTTAAGAATTAATTTATTATGACATTTGTAACAATAGACACAAAATTGCAAGGAAGTAATAAACGAAACATCGTATTCTGCAATATTATTAATAGCTGTTTTTATAGAGAATTCTTCAGTAAAATGTTAACGGATTTAGTAAAACCATACATTATAACATAGAAGAAGTATAAATGCAGAGAGAATTAAGGTTTTGCCGTATATGGTCTAGTATTTAAACTTCTATTGGGCATTCAACAATAATATAGACATTGTGAGAGGTTATATGACCATAATGTTGTAAAACATAGGACAAATCTTGAATACCGTTCCAACGCTGGTGTATACATGTACACTATAGCCGTGAGGTTGGTAACACGAACTTATGAGTGGATGCTGTCGGCCGACGGATATGGTGGCATCGTTTAGGGCTAGACTCTATGTTTAGAGCACTTCGTGACCGCAGCGCGGCCGCTATCCCCCCAGGACTCAGGTACAATTATGTTATGATGTCAGAGATTAGTGGCGGAGAGACGCGATATTGATCTTCTTTACTCGTATTTATTTTGTACTCATAATCCAACTAATTGTGTCATAAATGTCTTTCGCCCTTTCAGTATGATGTAATTAATAAAGCTATGTCAATATTTATACAATATAAAGAAGCGCTCATAGCCGAGTGGCCTTAGGTGATTGGAGACAATCACCGAGGGTAAGCAACGACGGCGCGGTCGGACCTAGATGGGTGACCGTTTGTGGCATTATATGTAATGAGCGTTTCCGTGATTCGGAGGTCACGTTAAGCAGTCGGTCCCGGTTGTTATCATAAGGTAGCAGTCGTGAAGCTTAGTTGGAGGCCTTCGGGCGGCTTAAAAACATCCAACAGCAAGATTACGTAGCCACAACGTGTCTTGCCAGTCCCCAACCCGCACTCGGCCAGCGTGGGGACGTATGGCCTTAAACCCTCTCTTGAGAGGAGACCTGAGCCCAGCAGTGGGACGTTATGGGTTGTTGTTTATGACAATATTTAAAAAATTCAATACGTTATTGTAAAGTATTTTTATTGAAAAGATCTCATTGGTAATTCTATCGTGGTGATTCTTGGCTGTTCATAATGGCAACATACTAAAGCATAATTTACCTAAGTCCGTGTCTGCGTGCTCGCCGCCGTTTACCGCATACATTAGCATGCGGGCACTGGATCCGCCCACACCGGCTATCGGCCACATCCCCACAGATATATGTAAAATATGCACAAAAGTATCCCGGATAAAGTGCACCGATAACAGGCGACGCAATTTGCATCGCCCTGAGCACATCGGTCGAAACCGTTCGGACCTATGTTTACCGAAAATAATGTCCACTACTTATAATATAATTTGATTTGGAGATATGCACAGAATTTTCTGAAATATCTGTTTCAACTTAAAATACTTTAAAAAATAATAGATTGCCATTGTCTCATTTGTATTGAACGATATCGTTCATGTATTCAAACATTATTTAGTTGAATCCTTTCAATCAAAGCAACGTCTGGTGAATTTATATAGTAATAGGTGGCTTACATTAAGTGGTTTATGTTATAAAAGTTTGTTACTGGTATCATACTTTGGACACATTCAGAAAAAAGTTCAGTACAGTTCAGGATCATAAATTCTTGACTTTGTACAATAGATAGTTTCAAAAGAAACATCTAGTATATTCTTCTAAGCTTTTGCTTCCTTTAAATTTAGTTAATATGCATTTTTAAATTCACATCCATCTCATCATCAGTTACATAAGTTTGATATCGATTCTTCCATTATTATTCACATCTGGAATTTAGTTCATATCTGTTACCACTTATGGAACTTATAACTAGTCTAAATAGTCGAACTGACCTGATTCTAAATAACACTTTCGAAACCAAACTAAGCTAGATTGATGTTTATAAATAAGTACATGCTGTATATTGAAATTTTCGCCGTCGCTGGATCTTGAGTATCACATATATACATATATCATAATCGAAATATTGGCTTACCAGGAATGCCAACCACTAGATAAACAGAAAAGGTATTAATATTAATTTGTTATTTAAACCTTCACTACCAACATTAAGAAACAAGTACTATTTAGACTTTAATGGCATGTCCATACTTAGAAAATATTTAGATTTTGTTAAAATATATTCCATCGTGCTATATGATCTTGAGAAATAAAATTTATTATTATGCATGGAGGATTATACTGCTGGCGGGAATGCACGCAAGCACCCTCAATTTCTCCTAAATTCGCCACCTGAGGGCACTATCGTCATATTATTGCCTGATCGATAGTATAATTTCGTAATAACAACGCGGGTCTTAAATATTTCGGAAAAAGATAATCAAATTTCACAAACTCAAGTTAATGGTTGAATTTGAACTAGAATTGACATGTTTGTAATAAGTAAAAAATTGTTGTATCTCAAATGATGACATTATTATCATTCTTAATAAATAAGAAGGATTTATTTATTAATTGAAGATATTATTATTTATTTGACTTTTAATAGTAAATTCATTTTTTTTAAAGAAAAGAAAAACAAAATGTAAATTGTTGTAAATGTGTATGTACACAAAATAACGCTTAGATAAAGTAAGACTTTGACAAATTTCCGAAAGTAAAGTAAACGATGCAAAGTTACCTAACCAACAAACAATAATCACTGTCTCGTTGCAAATAAATTAGGTACACGAACGAAAATCACGAGTTCAAAATTTTTCAACGTCCGCGTCGCCCGCGCAACGAGATTGGCGCTTGCGCAGCGGTGAACACAAAGCGGTTAACGATTAACGAACTAAAACCAAATGAGGGCGTATCATTTTCATTTTAGATAAACTTTTTTTGTATTAAAATGACACCAATTCTTTGTGACTTTAAGATAAAAATAAAACTTAGAAACATGAACTAATCACGACAAGTTATTCACCCGCGAATTTAACCCACTTCTAAACTCAATGTACACAATGTTGACTCGCGGCAATCGCTTGATAGTAAACACTCTTTTGTTTCAAATGAAATCCTTTTCGAATCATGCGATATTATCTTCAATCTTCGAATGTATCAAAAATCACGAGTCATCTCGATGAAAATAATAGCAATAGTAACAAAAGAATTATAATCTCTGCTGCCAAAACCGTACAATAACACCGGTCGTCATCTCGCAGGTGGTTCTAGCGATTTATCGGTGGGCGATACAACCGTTTGATAATGACGGGGCACTTCGGCCGACAGAAGAGCGATGTCGCAACCAGCTCGCCGATTTCGGTCTGCCCGTCGGTCATCTCTAACGATGGAGCGATAATTAAGATCGGACGTCGGCATTATTTACGCCCGCAGCATCCTGCCTGACCTGAGCTCGAGTCGGTCACGACTTTTTCCATGTCGGGCGAGACTATTGTTGTGTTTACTTGTGTTTACATAGTTTAGCTAGATCTGTTTAGCATGAACTATTTTGTTAGTTATGTTATTAACTATCGACATGCGACTATTGGTTTGTTGATGAACCTTATGGCCCTATAGAATCGCAATAACCTTGAAGTAATAGAGACGTTATACACGTCCATGTTGCAGTTTAGCGCAAATATACTGGAGACTAATGTAAATAGTGAAACTTCCATTTTGGTTTAGGACTACAAGTTATGTATCTTTATAATAAACATTGTTTCTAAGTTCATATTAATGTAGCATTGTTAGTGCGTTTATCGAGAATCTGCAGCGACACTGCTTGCTTTTGCTTTATGATAATGTCGGTTTCAAGTAAGTACCGTGATCTCTGCTCAGATACAACTCATCTCGGTGCTTTTAGTCTGCTAATAAATAGTAATATATCATAATGTATACAAAATAATGTTGAAAATTCATTTTACTTAGAGTTAAATTTTGTCTATAAGTAATATTCTTTTACATAAATTAGCTTTACTTCTTACATATTACCATAAAACGTAAACAAATAGTTTGTGCTTATAAACATAGTTTATTTAAAATGATTTCAGTAAACATTACAGTGTCGTGTAATACGAGACGTTGTCTATGGAACTTGTATTGCAATTTGTGAGCAGAACACTAGGACCACCTGGTGGGATTTTGATGTGACAGCAAAGCCACTCTGGAGCGCTTTGTTACCGATCAACCAACATCAAATGGCTAGATACTAATAATAATTAGGTGCAATATAAAATGAAATATTTTATAGCCTAAGTTTTATTAAAATGCCGTCTATGATATAAGTAGGTAGGTCTGATAGGTACGAGTACCTATGAGGATACTACAAGTCGATATTAACAATAAAATATTTTACATAATTTTGATATATGTAATAAATAATATTAATAATAATAAATATTTCGGTAATTTTACATACAACGCCACCTAGTCCCCCAACTAAGCAGAGCTTGTATTATGGGTACTAGGCAACTGATATAAATACATAAACATACTTTTACATATATTTTTTAGAAATACATGCATATTATGCCTACGTCCAGCAGTGGACTGCGATAGGCTGATGATGATGATGATACATATTATACATAGAAAACACCCAAACTCCGAAACAAATATTTGCGGATCACACAAAAATCCTGGGAATCGAACACGAGACCTCTTAATACGCTAGTCGCATACGCTAACCACTAGACCAAAGAGGCAGTCAAAGGTAAATAAATAAATATATTATAGGTAAGATCGATTTTTTTAAATGTTTGTTCGCTGTTTGTGGACTTTATTGTTGTAATTATAAAAACAAGAGAAAGGAACTAATAATTAGAAGTACTCTTACCGATACTATCCAGACAATCAAGAAATAGAATCTTCATCAAATTGTTTTAGTTGTGTCATTAAACATAATTGAAAGAGCTAGAAATAATAACAATAAAGTTGAATTTACTCAATTTTACTAGAAAGGTGTTTGTTATCTAAACTGCAACAAGAAATACTTAAACAAACTGGTTACAAACTAAAACCTGTTGCTTAGTAGTAAAACAACGATCACGCATATTATAGTGACAATTTTATCACACACGATATACGTCCGCCATGTTTTTATTATATACAAAACGTCCCGAAACCGCAAGGGTTTAATAGCCGAGCAATATTTCTTGTATAGCGTTCACACAACACTAGTAAATAATGCACAGTTTTAATTCCTTACGGTTCATTACACGAAGAACTACTATTCATTATGATAACTTCACTTGTTGAAAATAATTGGTTGTAAATTTTTCAACATTTATGATAGCCATATATTAAGATCAATGTTTATTTTAGAAATAGTGCTGACATGACATCTCATTACTTACATGCCAATCCATAACAATGAACGCCTCGAAGTTCTCTTAATCTTAAATGTCGTAAATATATTTTCTTTAATGATATCTTTGCTTTGTTTTGGTTAAGGAAACAAATACATTTGATTAAGTGTAGTAATATATTAATTCTTTGCATAAAAATAAAGAAAATAATAAGACGGTATTTTATAAGAGGCTTTCTGTAACTGTTCATGATATTTATTTAATTTGCTCTTTACACAGTAAAATCTTATTATGATCAGTTTTATTGTTAAGTGACAACCGAACCGAAACCGAAACAAAAGTATAATATAAAAATCCTATATAAAACTTATATAAGATAAAACTTTATTAGGTATTATCTTCTTCTCTGTTTTGAGTACATGAGTTATGTGTCATGAACTTCTTCTTCCTTCTTCCTAGTATAATTCGCAATATTATTTAGGGTCGGCTACTAGTTCAACCGGTTATACCTGAATATCCACTGACTGACTGGCATCGGACCTCCGCAATCTTAAGGGAGAACTGAAATTGGAATGTTTGACTAGTTGTCAGTAAATTTGATGACACTGACTTCCCAATAATGCTCTCAGAAACTAAAATAAAATCAATAGATCTCTGAGTGTTTAGGTAGTTGTAGTCATTAAGCCTAAGAATATTAAAATTATATCCATGAGTCGACTGCTGCGGCTTATATTTACATTTAAAATGTACAAATAAAAGTGACAGGGTGCGGTAATTGTGGTTAATAATATCTTTAAAGTAAACTATAACCTGAATAAATAATTGTCTTGCTCAGTTGTATAGAAGAGAAAGGATTTTATAGCAGTATATAGGTTTATTAGTCACATAGTTATAGATCGTTATAGCTAAACCAGAAATTGTATTAAGCAAGCAAACTTAAACATTATGTTCTAAATGCAATATAACTTGTATTTGGATAATTTATCTATATACGTGTGTACACACGTATATAGATAGACTAACAATATAATGTATAACGACTTGTTTCTTAAGGCGTACAATCGCTTGCGCTCATTGCCTCTTTACATTATAAAAACAGAAAAATGTGATATTTTACACATGTATTATATATATATAAGATGGATAATTGTCATACAACAAGTGTCATTTATTTATGAAAGCATATCACAGTGATAATGTACAAACGGTGGCCCTATTATTAGATGCAATCTCTTCTTTAGAAAACTAATAATTTTTTTTACGTCATACACTAACTTATGTAGAATATTAATAGTTTTATTTCCTCGTCTATGCCAATAGACAATAAACTATGTACAAAGTTAAGCTTACTGACATTGATTAAGTCTTTTAGAAGAACATATGATTATTACTTAGTACTGGCCAATTAAAGAAAATGATTCAGTGTAAACATATTTATTTTGCGCTTGTATAAATCAGTGGACAGCATCCTAGTTAGTAAAATATCTATTAATTTAAAAAATCGATACTTATCAGCTTTTTATAACCATAGGTTCCTTACCTATAATTTTATAAAAGCCACAATTAATATTAATTAGTGTCAGGTTTTAATATTTTGACCACGAAATCCTATCACGCGTCAGTTTTCTATAAGTGAAATATTTGTACAATTCGAAGTGAATAAATGCTGGTTCTCATTATAACGTTTTTGCCAAGTGTACGGATAGCATTATCATCGCAATTAATACGAACATCGTTGGAACTGGCAAGTCACGGATCTCTTCAAAGAATGTTTATTGTTTTTTTATTTCTTGGTCATATAATCTTTAATTTTTTTTTATGGTCTTTATCTGCGTTGTCACTATTAGATCGTTTTATTTACCCAATGTGGTAGTATTTAAAGATTTTTTAGTCTCGGCGACTTATATTTACTTACTGTTTATATGCGGATAATCATTTAAAAGATGTTGCTTTTAAAAAACTAGATAGATGTTAAGAATATGTTAAAAGTTTTATCTCATTTTAGATAATGTAAATTTTCATAACAACGACGTGTGATATTTTATTAGCGGACACACCTAAAGTCATTGACTTTTGTTTGGACAGTTGTTAATGGATAGCCATGGCATTATCGCCAATAGAAAAAAATGTATTTCGACAATAGAACGCCATTAGTTTAATGAATAGGTACCTACTTATTTATTCCGACTGCGTATTGAATCAATTGGTCATCAATATTTGTCATTATTTAATGAAGTATTGCTTACTCAATCTGGAAGATATGCAGTGTCTTTTGATTGCAATTATTATTTTTTATGATACCTATAATTTTGACAATACAATTAACATATTCGAGAAGAATTTTTAAATATCTATTGTGTATAGGTACTAAATCTTAAGTAATGTGAGTGAAACTCTAGGTACATATGTAAAATAACAAGACAATATTTTGTACTATCCTGACTACTAGTGAAAAGTTTATAAAACACCAGTTTTTGTCCGCTACTTCGCTTGCGTGTATTATGGCGGTAAATAGTAGTCTATGTGTTATTCTGATTAGTAAGCTATGTATAATACTGCAAAGTTTAATCTGGAATAAATATTCATCCTCAGAAACCACCTTATTTATAAATTTAATAGGATAACATCATGAACTACGATGAAAATGGAAAGCGTCATTTTAATATAATTAATGAGATTCGAATCAGTTTCCCATTGAGCTTTAATAGAAAGTATCGAATAATTAAAAACGTTTGAGCATATGAGTTGGTGAGCTCTAGCGGTTAGTGTGCGACTGCTAAGCGAGGAATCTCAGTATCGATTCCCGGGTCAGGACAAAAGTGTTGTTGGGTTAGTCTGAAAAGATGAACTAGTAGTCCACCCTAAATAATCTTATAAATAATAAAGAGATGTTTTGAGGTAGTGATATTTCGATGATGGACGGAGAGAAAACAACAACATATCGATTCAACTTTTCATGCAGTTTCATTATACTTAACTAACAATGTTAACAACAGTTAAGTAGAATGTTATCATGTGCCAAGGCAAACAATGGGGGCAAGATCATTGTCTATGGCTGTCTATGGTTCGCCACGACGACGACCGCTGGAGTTTGATTCCCGTTCGACAAAATTCAGGCTAACGAACGGCCGATAGTGGTGTTACCTAAATACCGTTTTTTTTTACTATTCCTTTTTACGTGAGCGACGATGGTGAAGAGAACCGTTATGTGACGATACTAAACTTGTACAAAAGTTGTTGGGCTGCATTTTGTTGCCGTTTGAGGGCTTTTATTTAAAGTTTAGCGGTACTTGTGTATGACTGTAATGCAGTGTAGGTACTCGGGGATTTATTTTATATTCCTAAAGAATATTTAATCTCAAGTAGAACTACTGAGATGTTAATAAATTAGTGAAAAATTCAAAAAACTTTTTTAACTCTTCAACCGCTTTACGTAATCACGAAATTTGCAAAACATGTTTAATAGGGTTAAGAATTCATGAGTGATTCAAAATGCATCGAGCTTTGGACGACCAACCATGTTATTCAAATTATACTCTGTTTTATAACTTGTTCATTGCTGTACAAATTGTCTTGAACGACTGGGCATTTTTACGAACTTTTACGCGGGCTAATTTCATTATGGCAACTCGTTATGTTGACACGGTATAGTTATTTTTCTATTATATTCTTATGACTCAATTAACTATTAAAATTACGACATTCAAAAAGTATGAGGAACCATTCACTGACTTAAAAATTATGAGGGCAATTTTTGTGCCTTAAAATTATCAATCGAATGTACTTACATTACGTACGTACTTTGTAAAATATATAATGAAACTCTATGATACATAAGGTAAGTACCTATACGCGAAGATATGAATAAGAAATAAACTGTATATTATATCTCTATAATTTATATTAATAAACACCAATAATTCTAATGAAACGATAATTAAATATAGCCATTTTATGAAAGTAAGTACTACCTTTAATTAATGTTTTATTTTTATTATGTAATCTTATTAAAAGACGATGTGAATATGACAATGAAAAATACCGGTGTCGACTTTTCAATGAGTTTATAGACTGCGGTAAATGCAGGAGACTCTAAAATCGTTTGACTGGGCATAAAGGTGTTTAAATTGAATACTAAAAAAAGTACTAAAAATACACACTAATATATTAATATTAGCACAATTGACTTATTTCTAACTCCGACAGTTATAGAAGGCATTTCGCCGCCGGATGCGCCCGCATGTATGTCGATTATTGTATTAAAAAGTAGCCTATGTGTTATCCTGATATATAAGCTATATTACTGTAAAGCTTCATCCAAATTCACAATTCACAATTTTTGTGTGAAATAGCAACAAACATATATACATACTCACAAACTTTCACGTTTATAATATTAGTAAGGATTAGTATCATACATTTGCAAAAATGGCGTTAGTTACAGTTTAAAAAGTCCCAGAAAGGTGATTCCATAGTTTCCTGGACCCAGGTATTAGCTCAATCACACTTGCTTTATTTTTAAAAGTTCATAATGACGGATTAAAGAAACTTGACCCTCTACTGATTAGATTTGATTATCTATATTTTGTGATTTCGTTTGGAAGAAAAAAAAATTATGCACATTTTAATGAGGTAACTTTTGGCCTCAAAATGACCCTTCTCCTTTGGATCTTTCTCATGCTTGTCACAGCTCAGTGAAGTGGAGAATCGTCGCATGCACATTTATAAACGAACTGTGACGCGTGCCCGTGCGCCCCACTTGCGCAGATACCATCGACTAATCACTGCGAATTAATCCGATACTTATCGACTGATTAAAGACGGAATGCAACATTTTGTTGGTGGTCAGGGCATTAACTTATAGGCTTTTTAGTTCATGTTAATTTGTTACGGTAATATTTGTTTGCTTTCTGGGTACAAGTTTTATTGACACTTAATTATCAGGGTAAGTTATGATAACGCTACAAATGATAATCGTCATCATCATCATCATCAACAGCCGTTTACAGTCCACTGCTGGACAAAGGCCTCTCCTTTGAAAGGAAGTTTTGGACTACTATACCACGCTGGCCAGACGGGTTGGTAAAGGGTTTGTTTCAAGTTTTCCCTCTCTTGGCAGTGATGTTAGCTGCTTATTGTTCCTTTAGTCGCCTCTAATAAAATAAAATAAAATAATGATAATCGTGATAGGCCCAAATATCCTTGGAATTTCCAAGTTAAGCTTTGTAAACATATAACAATGAAAAATATTAACTTTTTATAATCATCCACCTACCTGTATATGTGTATAACTATTCTTTAGCATAGAATAATATTGGAGTAAATTTAGAAATAGCTAGTAATAATTTAATAATTAATTTGTAGGCAAACAATTATGAACGATTCCTTTCACATCTACAGCGATGTCTATGTTCTTCCTAGCCTTATTCCTAATATTATTTGGGGTCGGCTACTACTTCAACCGGTGTAACCTGAATGTCAGTTTTTCCACGGAGCGACTGGCATCGGACCTTCGCAACCCTAAGCTGAAGTACGAAGGTTGAACTAGTTGTCAGTAAATTTGTGGGCATTGACTTTCCAATAACGATTGCCATAGATGTTCATGACAACCGGGACTGACGGCTTTACGTGCTCTCCGAGGCACGGGCGTCATCCGCCAAACTTCCAAACTCCGGGCTGCTATTAGGAATTCCTAAGAAAAACCCAAGAACACTTTTTGGCCCGACCCGGGATTTGAACCCGAGACCTCTTGATTAGCAGTCGTATTGTTTTAAAAAGACAACTCCCGCATTAGGAATATAAATTCCTGTGTCGCGGGGGACTTTACAAACATACATGAAACGGACACAATGAACACCCAGACTCAGAACAACAAATTGAGAATCACACAAAGTGTTGTCCTACGTGGGATTTGAACCCACGACACTTGGCGTAGTAGGAAGCGGCGTGGCGACCACTTAAGCCACTAGGCCAACCGTGCAGTCATATGTATATAATTAATTAAAATGCTGTAAGACGTATATTTAATTATTTATTAGTTTGTAATATAAATGTTATTTAAACATCTAGGAAATGTAACCACCGTCGTACACCGAAATGTTAGATAATTTTTTTGTCACAACACAAATAGAATCTAAATGAATGACACCATAAATTCATGTAAGTCAATCAAACGTCTGCTTAACATGGCTAGCCTAATGTTATATTATTAGCGACTGTCAAAGCAAAGTGACATTTGAGTTATCGATAAACGCTTAGCACAAGGAGTGCAAACGGTAACGTACACTACAACTGCCTACCAAGTAGGGGCCAGTGTTTCTACGAGTTTGAGTTACATCGCTCAGTTTACATACAACAGCTAAACAAACCTCAAATTAACAGCGCAATGTATCGAGTAATTACTTAGACAGCCCTTTCTATAAAATCTATCAATCTAGCGGTTTCCTCGATGAGGTATGAAGGCACGTAGATGAGGTGCCAGTTATCATCAGGTATCAGGATCGTCGTAAATATGTTATATCGATGTGCCATACACCATCGCATAAAATATTTACATTGTAGGAAAGTCAAGATGGCTCGAAAGTTAGCGATAAATAATACTGAAACTAATTTAACAACATTCTATAGGCATAGGTATGCATATATTTGTGTATCCATTATGTTAACAATGAGAAAATATACTTGGAAAATTACTTGTCTGGTCCAGAAATAAATCTCAAGCAATTTCGTTTGAGCCTCTTTTCAATCATGTTCCATCATCAACAATGACGTCATATTACTAATAACGTTCCATTGCTGGCTGTCTCCACGCTGGCTGAGTGCGGGTAGGTTAAATGTATACATTTTAAAATACATAAAAGATGGAGATTAAACCTACAGTTATAACTAAAATAATATATCGTTACTCATCACTTGACAACTAAAGCCGTTACTTTAATGATCACAGCTTTATTTTCAAACAATAAAGTTGCTACAACTTTCATACTTTACCTATTTGTCACATAAAGTTGCATATTTATTTGTACTTAATTACCTTGAAGACTTTTAGGATCGTTTTAATGTTCTTTTTGCATTTCAACAACAGTTAAATACGGTATAGTCAGTAGTCTCTCTGAGTTCAGAAGTACGTCTCGTATATGTTGCAACTGGCTGTATCCGCCTTTCGGTTAAGTTTATTTTAGATAATTACGGCTAGCTGTCCGCCCTCAGCTGGCCTTGAGTTTCCCACTAATGGTCGTGGCATCGTTCAAAGCGTGCCACTTCTGTGACGGCAACATGGGTTCATTAGCGCTATCACTTCACCGCGGACCCAAGATTGTGAGGATGTGAGTGTGTATTATCTTGCGATGCTTTTACCGCACCGATTAAGTTTGATATTCTTTAAACTTGAATAGCAACTCTAGTATACACTTCCTAGACCACTCTTGAAATTGTTTTTCTGCAAACGAGCTATTAAAAACAATTAATACTACTATAAATTTAAAGTATATCTAATAATTTAATTGATTACGTCATTATACGTTATCTTGTAATATAATTTACCAACACCAATTCAATAATTAACATAATCGTGGTCAGATTATTAATCTCTTAGAGATAAAAGAACGTTTCCAATTAAATGAACTGCAACTCAATATTGTCATTCAGACAGCGTAGTATCGCATAGCGATAGTGGAGAACGCTAGTTCACTTCTAGCTAACGATTTGTTATTCAAATTTGAGTTCCAACGGGCCTAGGATGAGCGACTTTGACAAGTCGTTGATAAGTTTCGAGCATCGACAAAAGATAATACAAAATAAAACATGTCTACTATTGCATACCTACGTTACACTATTCTGCTTGGTGGAAGTATGAGTAGAAACCAAAAATAGTGGTCACCACGCGAACGTGGACAATTCAGTATGACGTGTTTTAACATGTTTTAATTATTTTTCAATGAATTCTCCACAAGTGCAGTATTAGTTGTTCTTGTCCAAGTAATATTGTTAGCTAAAACGAGAAACTTGTGAAATTCTTTGGGAGACGGTTCGATTCGATGGACAAGTCATTGTACAATCTTATATTTAAAATTCTCGTGTCACAATGTTCGTTCCCATACTCCTCCGAAACGGCTTGACCGATTCTTATGAAGTTTTTTACGCATATTCAGTATGTCTGAGAATCGACTACCATCTATTCTTCATACCCCTAGGACGCGAGCGGAGCCGCGGGCATCAGCTAGTATCTTATAAATTAAACAGGTAATAAACAAGTTGAAGGATCTGAGTATGATGTTATACGTTAGTGGTATAAGGAGTAAGATCGCGAAGCAAAGCGTAAAACTGTCACGATAAGAATCGATCGCCAAGATATGGTTCGACTATCGAGCGGTACTCGATTCGATTCGTACGACAGTTGCCCACATTCCAGAGAAAGCACCCTATCTAGTCACTATCCGCAACATCAACCTTAATAGGAATGACATAGAGCGGATATTTATTAAATGCGGTTTCAATAGACTTGATTGGGAATGGAATAATTAAACTGATGTTCTGCTTGTACCAACATAATGGAAATTCAGTTATAACTGTAACTGTAGAGCTGGTATTTCATTAATTTAGTAATTATTATTTGAGCTATGTGCACTTATATTTGTAAATATTGCTCGTACATTACTCCTAAAAATACGGATAGCAAATAAGTCAGTACTGTAAAATAACTGTATATATAATCGCCATATATACTAGTTGCGCCCCGCGGTGTTACCCGCGTATTTTTGGGATAAAAAGTAGTGATTATCCAGAACTCATTTTTAGGTGAGCCATTTACAAACTATCATTATGGTTGCTATGCAAGGTGGTATGCATAGCAACTTGTGAAGTTTTGACAGGAGATAAACA
Source organism: Phragmatobia fuliginosa (assembly GCA_932526445.1). Lineage (NCBI taxonomy): Eukaryota > Metazoa > Arthropoda > Insecta > Lepidoptera > Erebidae > Phragmatobia > Phragmatobia fuliginosa. Next base: position 1,790,922 of record OW052064.1, on the reverse strand, counting down.
GTGATACATTTTGACATCTACGATTTATGTATTTTTATAATCACCTAGCTTTCGCCCATATATCGCGATTCTTGCAGTAAAAAGTAGCCTATGTGGTATTCTGATATATGAATCCGTTCAGTAGTTTTTGCGTGAAATAGCAACAAACATACATACACACATACATACACAAAAACTTTAGCGTTTATAATATTAGTAGGATATATATGTATATTAAAAATATATAATTTATATTTATATAATAACATCTACAGAGATGTGTGTGATAGATAAATTTCGTATAGGAGTTGCTTAAATTTAATATGTTACTGGTGAAGCCTGGTGGGTGTAGACTTGTGAGTTTAGATATTGACAACTAGCAGGTTGGCACGTCTAAGGGCCACAGCACACTAGCTACTGTTAGCATTGGCGATCGGCGATTATGCAACTGCATCGATGCTTCATAGGGTTTTAGCGACTTCCTGCGTTCGATCGCGGTATCAAAATCGCGGGTCATGTTGCATCAGTCACGACTTTCTGCGTTCGAACGCGGTATCGGAAACGCGCGTTTTAGCGACTGCTCAGATGCCTGGATGGCGTCGGCTGTTGTGTTGTCTATAATTTTCCGACGCCAAATCTATGGTACTGACATCCGAATGTGTGCGGAGAGTAGCGTTCAGCTGCTGTGTCATGCTTCTAAAAAGCGACTCAATCTCCGCGTTTGGTGTTTTTAAGCTTCTAAAAAGCGACTAGTTGCCGATCGTCGACGCTAAAAGTAGCTAGTGTGCTGTGGCCCTAAGGTACTGCTTAGTCTTTAGCCCAAGTATACAGTGTGTATAATACGTTTAATAAGAACCTTTGCCATAAAGTAAGTAAGTACACGACTGTAAGGATGGTCGGTTGTAAGTGTCTGTCATAATCGCCTCTCTTGGCAGGCGAATTGGCAGTAGATACACAGGTTATGAAAACATTCTAGGTATGAGATTGTTTAGGAGTATGTTATTTTAGACGTGAGTGAAACATACGTAATATATTAAGTATTTGTTATATAAATTTAAGTAATCGTCTCTGATTATATTCGTACTTGCTTTTGCCCGCGGCTCTGCCCGCGTTTAGGTCTGTCATGGCGGTAAATAGTAGCCTATGAGTTATTCCGTATATGTAAGTAGTTTTTGCGTGAAAGACCAACAAACATACATAGATAGATACTCACAAACTTTCGCGTGCATAAAATTAGTAGGATTAAGTTTTTTTCTAAGGTACAGTGATTTACGTTTCATCAAAAGCCTTCAACAGTCCACTTCTGGACATAAGCCTCTCCTAAAAAAAAAGGTTTTGGCCTACTGTTATATGATTTATGTTTAGTTTTCTTTCTAGATTAAAAGATTACCTATGCTTTGAGCAAAAGTTTTTTGAAGACTATACCTAAAAATAATAATTAAATATTTCGGATATCTTACACACCACGTCATCTAGTCCCAAACTAAGCAGAGCTTGTATTATAAGGCCTAAACCACTGATATAAATACATAAACATACTATTATATACATAGAAAATACCCAGACTCCGAAACAAATATTTGTTGATCATACAAATATTTGATCCGACCCGAGAATCGAATCTGAGACCTCTTGTTCAGCAGCCGCATACGCTAACCACTACACCAATGAGTCAGTCAAAACTTCTTTACAAAATGTTGGTTTATTTTAATGACATATTATAATAATTATATTGCGGCTGTAATGAATAGCATAACAACTTTGTGTATCTAAAATGTAACGCTAATGTTCATAGGGATAGGGGGATAACAAAGTGTGGTTAATTAATTTCGATAAGCGAACAATTAATTACCATACTTCATGGTTAAAGTTATTACTATGAAGATTGCATTTTGTAATGAGATAACTGATTCGTGATTAATTTACAGCTAATAAAGGTCCAATCTTAAATTGTTTCCAGTTCAAATTTGATTTTTATGTTGCTGCGATTCGACTACTTACACCTTCTATGATGTTATGTTTTTAGATGTTGGCCTAGTGGTTCAAATGGTCGCCATGCCGCTTTCTACTTCGAATAGGATCGTAGGTTCAAATCCCACGTGGAATAACATTTTATGTCAATTAGATATTGTTGTTCTGTGTCTGGGTGTTCTTTTTGTCCGTTTCCTGTATGTTTGTAAAGTCCCACACAGGATGTATATTCCTAAAGTGAGAGTTGTCTTTTAAAAAAATAAATGTCAAGTTACAACATACAACTCAGCCCCTCCGTTAATAAAGCTAGGTGTACACTGTAAGGGAAGAAAAATATGGTATTATAAGTAAATACATGTACCCACGACTCCTCGTTTCAGGGCATTTAGTACGATAGTCTTGAACCGGGTCGTTCACTCGATCTCGTCCAATTTATTTACTTTTTTCCCAGGTGTAGTGTTACGCGTCCCAAGAGTCCGGAGGCCTCAAGCAGGAAACCCTGATAGCAGTCGTGCGCTCCATGGTTGAGGCGGGAAGACTTCTAGTGGTCGAGCATAAGGCCCACGAAAGGGAGAAAGCCCGCCTTGAAGAGAATCTCTCGAAAGCGAAAGAAAGAACATCAACGCGTACTAACAGCGGTGCCACGTTAATACCATCGACACCGGTGGAGCCAAATATAGTCCAACTCATGGCGGAGATGGAGGAGCGTTTGATGAAGCGCATCGCTGCGGTGGAGAGCGCTTATATTCGTCCACCTTTAGCTCCGCCAAGGGCAACATATGCGGCCGCTGCTGAGGCTAGCTCAATAGCTCAGCCTGCAGCCAGGGTGGCCAGGCCAACGCCAATAACATCTGAGAAGGCCACCCAAAAGAAGCAAAAGGGAATAGAAAAGGCGGAAGCAACCCCAACCCTAACTGAAGGCTCAGCCCCGGCTGATATCGCACAGCGCCCCCTGGAAGAGAGCTGGATTGTGGCCGGGGAGAGTAAGAAGAGGCATAAGGCCACCAAAAAAGCGGTCAAAGAGGCCAAAAGGGCCGCCGCTGCTGTAACTGCAGCGCCGAAACGGCTTCGTACGCCTCGCTCTTCGGCCGTCGTTCTCACCCTGACGACGGAAGCAGCGGAGAGGGGCTTAAAGTACGCCGAGGTCTTGGCTAAAATTAAGGCCAAAGTCGACCTCAAGGCTCTCGAGATACCAGGCGTTCGGTGTAAAAACACACGAACGGGTGCTCGGCTTCTCGAGATCCCCGGTGCCACCAGTGGCCCTAAAGCGGACGCCCTAGCGGCTAAGCTAAGGGATTCATTGGAAGCAGCTGACGTCCGGGTGTCTAGGCCCATTAAATGCGCTGAAGTACGCATCACGGGCTTGGATGACTCTGTCACGGCCGACGAGCTTAGGCTTGCCGTGATGGAGGCCGGAGGCTGTCCTCTGGACAGCGTGAAGGTCGGGGCAATACGCTTTGGACCCAGCGGACAGGGGACAGCGGTAGTCAGCTGCCCTATCGCGGCGGTCAAAAAGATTGCCGATGGACATACCCTCCTGGTTGGAGGTTTCCTGAGGGCGCAGGTACGGCTCCTGCAATCTCGGCCGTCTAGGTGCTTTAGGTGCCTTTCGGTGGGGCATGTAGGGGTACAGTGCACGGCGAAGGTCACCATAGGTGACCGGTGCTTCCGCTGTGGCCAGCCCGGTCATAAGGCAGGTGGCTGCAATGCTCCACTGCATTGTTTTAGGTGCGCAGCGGTGGGCAAGCCTGCCGACCACTGGGTTGGCAGTAAGACCTGCGACACTTCGGAAGGCCAGCCTTCTGCCCCCGAGACAACAACGCAGGGTGCCGCTGGAAAGCAGCAAGGTTCGCGGCGGGATGCGGAGATGGAAATCCAATAATCCATATCTCCGCTTCCTCCAGGCGAACGTGGGCCACGGTGCCGCCGCTCAGGATCTTCTGCTCCAGAGCATGGCACAGTGGTTCCGTCGGGCTAGGTACCGTAGAAGACTCAGGTGCCGGAGATCGCAAAATGATCTCCGTCCCGTGAAGGGAAGGGGGTCATCTAGAAGCCGTAGATGGCCCGAGGTACGTCGGGGTTCCAGGGACTTCCTTTCGAGGGTATACCTGGTTCCTCGGCTCATAGTACTAGAGACGGCGTGCGGTTTTAGTCGGTTCGAGTCCGACATAGCCACCAACTGGTGGTATCCGTGGGGATTTCCGCACGGAAAAAAAAAAAAAAAAAAAAAAAAAAAAAAAGGTGTAGTGTTACGGCTATAAAATTCAGTTTTTGTTGGTCGGGCGCATGCTCGCCTAGATCTCCCGTCGCGAGATATGTTGATTTACGTTTAACGCGCGTGACCCCTCGACGGAGCCGATCATAGAGTCGATAGACGATTCGAACTGGCGCGCACCTAAGATATCGGCACATCGCACTGGGACCGATGTATCTTGGGAAATATTTTGCGGTATGTAGCCTCCCCGTTTGCGCACTCGCTGGCCACTCTCGCAAACATTAGTACATTTCTTTGTTTTAAGTTTTTGTTTTTATTAAAAATAAAATTGGTCAAGTGAAGAATAGGGTTCCGTAGTCACCCTTAATGGTAGGTAGATTTCAAATCGTCTCCAATAGACACTTGTCATGTTTACTTATTATTTCTTAATTTAAAACGGATACTTGAAATCGAAAAATGGTTTTAGAAACCTCATAATATTGATAATGATATCCCACACAATGGGGTAGACGCGAGAGAAAAAAATCATACCCACTTTACATGTAGGGGAGGTACCCTAAATAAAAATATTTATTATAATTTTATTGTAACACTTTGTAAACGTAATTACAATACATATTCATGCAAAGTTTCATCTTTCTAGTACCAACCGTTTGGGCGGTAGGTCGAGGACGGACAGACATGGCGAATCTACAAGGGTTCCTAGTCATGACTACATAAGCTAAGGAACCCTAACAACTAGACATGCTATATATTGTGACATAATTCTTACTTTAAATGATAGGCCGTAGGAATTAAGCATCAACGAAAGAAATAAACAATAATTCAATTTATTGATGTAATCAACAAAAATGATCTTTTTAACGTAGAAAATTATAAAATAAGTTTTAAGAAACTTGCATCTAATTAAAGTCTTTACCATCTGTCACCATTATGATTAATCTTTATGAGTACTATATGAGTATATAATCGTTAAAAAAATAGAGATACATGGTTGGTAACGAAAGTAACAACATTTTTCTTCTTTAATAGAGGCGCCATTTTATTTAATGTTCAACCTCTAATTTCTTACGGCGATAGGTTTAGTGTCAGACATCGAAGACGAGAAAGTATTTGAGGATGTTACTAATGGTGGTTTAAATTGGTATTTTGAACTGATCAAGCCATCTCCATTCCTTTATCTGACTACTAGGCGCAGGCAAAAGTTTCATCCACACGTTGTTGACAACTAAACGGTTTGACAGCTCGTTTTTGGTGAGAGTCGCCAAAATTTGGAACGACCTGCCTGGGTCTATTTTTCCTGATAAGTTGAACTCTGGAGCCTTTAAGAGTAGAGTGAACAGGTTTCTTTTGGATGGGTGTGTACCATCTTCGTCTTCATCTACACTTTCCATTAGGTGAGATGGAAGGCAAACGCCTATTTCATTACAACAATAAAAAAATATATCTAATTACTAACCTGTTTAGTTAATACCTGAAATTATTAAAACAGAGAGAGGACTATTGCAAGAGCAAGGACTATTTTTAACCGACTTCAAAAAAAGGAGGAGGTTCTCAATTCGTTTTTTTTTTATGTAAGTTCAGCGATAATTTCGTCGTTTATGAACCGATTTCAAAAATTCTTGTTGCATTGGAGTAGGCGTAGCTTACAGGTGGTCCCATCGTCACCATATTGGGATCTGATGATGGGATCCCAAGGAAATCGAGAGAACTCCTCAAATATCATAGGCACAATTGTCGCGATTTGGGTACTCGGGATAGTTTTTCATTGAAGTCGGTTCCTTTTTGTTAAAATTATTTGCGCAACAAATACTACAGATACTGTGTAAATATGTAGTATAGTGTACTGTAGAAATTCCTACTGTAGAAATTTGAGAGGAAGCAAAAGTCCCAGACGTAACAATGAGCTTTCAAGAAAACTCCTAAAATCTTTTTGTTGTTGACTAAACAGTTGTTAGATTTAAACTCAAGGTTTCATTTAAAGAGAGGATTAAAGTAGATATTTGCTCTAAAATTTAAATTTGCACTCAATTAATGTGACTATCGTATGACAAGACCTTTAAATTGGATATTATTTCAATTAGCTTGAGACGTAACAATGTATTATTGTATGGAAATATTGAACTCATTACATTAAAAGTTGTATTTGCGTTCTGTTTGAAAGCAGCGACAAGGTTTGACCTTTTCTCTCAATGAAACAACAATAGTATCTATTACTGAACAGTAAGGTACAATTGAATAGCTAAGTCCTGTAACTGTAATATGTACAAATTCCTATCGGAGCTCTGATAACCCTCACAAATTATGCATAATTTGAGGGGCTGAATACACATATATATAAGTTTTATGTATACCAAAGAAATAATTATATATATTTCTCCGAATGTACTGTAACTATCTGTCTCGTTGCTTGGTCTAGTGGATAGCGTATGCAACTGTTAATCAAGAGGTCTCGTGTTCAAATCCTCCCGGGTCAGGCCAATAAGTGTTTTGGAAGTTTGGCGGTGAATCACGCCCGTGCCTCGTAGAACACCTTAAGCCTACGGTCCCGGTTGTCGTGAACATCTATGGCAATCGTTATTGGGAAGTCCGTGCCCTTCATTTCATTTCATTCAGTTCATAGTAATAGTTGAACGAAGGCAATTCTAACTGACTCATAGTTACGTTACACAATACACGTTAATACTATAAACATTTTTCATTAAGTACATTTAACAGAGCAATGTAACAATAAAGAAAAAATCCCACGAGTAGGTAATTGTAATAAATCTAACTTAATTGTTCCCGTTTACAACTTCTTTGGGATATTCAAATAATATATTAGTTGGTATTATACGTACTGATATGTAAGTTTTTAAAGTATTTTAGTACTAGTTTGAGGTTATTTTAGTCGATTTTCGTGGAAAGATTTTGCAACTTATAAAAAATCTACTCCAGAAAAGTTTTACAATCATCCATAACATTTATAACTTGTAGTGCAGGATGCACCTATGCGTATGTAAATGACACGCATAAGTGCATTCGTTTCCTGAAACTAGAAAACCAGTAAATTTTTCAAAAGGATGGGTTTTAAGATAATTAAGTTCTAAAATGGCGTTAAAGTATTGCTTTGTACTAATAATAAAATATATTTCGGACATCTTACGCACAACATCATCTAGTCCCGAACTAAGCAGAGCTTGTATTATGGGTACTAAACAACTGATATAAATATTTACATCAACATACTTTTCTTTGTAAATACATACATATTATACATAGAAAACACCCAGACTCCGAAACAAATATTTGTGGATCACACAAAATATTTAGTCCGACCCGTGAATCGAATCCGAGACCTCTTGATCAGCAGCCGCATACGCTAACCACTAGACCAACAAGGCATTCAACAACGTAGTAACATTGCGCATTTGCGGGATGTTGAAAACTTTGAAGAAGGCTAAAAAACAAGACAACATCAAAAGTTGAAGGCGAGCATATCTTTAAAACACATTACGGGTTATCCACTAAATATAAAAAACCTCGTCTCAGATAACCACACACTTCATTAGCATTTCGCATTCTACTTAGTTAGTGTCCTGTGTGATACTAACCAGAAATATATGCAAATATATTGTAAAGACTTGCTTTTTCAAGAATGTTATTCAATAGTCCGTACAAATTAGGTGCTATGTAGTGTAGGATACTTTATCACTTGTTGAATACTCGACATTACACCACTTGTAATAAGTTTATCGTTATATTATATACACAAGTATTTGTTTGGGAGTCTCGGTATTTTCAATGTATAATATGTATGTGTTTGCAAAAAAAAAGTATGTTTATTTATGTATAGCAGGAGTTTAGTACCCATAATACAAGCTCTGTTTAGTTTGGGACTAGATGGTGTTGTGTGTAAAATGTCCGAAATATTTATTTATTTATTATTTTATTTTATATCATTCGCTTAGTTTTCCAAAGGAAGTAGAGCCACGCTGATTTCAGCATGAATGGGCCGGATCGACCGGTGGCAGTACTACCCACACACAGAAGACTATCCTAATAATGACAGCATTCTCGTTGTCATATTTCGTTAGTGATTGTGAGACCGGAGGCCTGTCATTCTGCATCATTCTCCCCGCCTCCGGAAGACAGAAGAATGTTGCAGAAACATCTCACTAAGCCACCATGGTGTGGATGACTATGCTGCATTATATGCACTAACAATGACGATGGTGGCCCCTACTTCTGGATTCTACACATGCTTTCCATCAGGAAAAGTAGAGTCACTTTGGTAGGCTTAAATAATAGCCAGCGTATGATGACGTCATATCTTTTTTTAAAGATATTTCCCGCATTAGGGATTTAAAACATATCCTGTGTCGCGTGGGACTTTACAAACATACACGAAATAAACTTTGATCATTACTTGAGCAAAAGATGCATACGTTTTATTTAACATAATGTTACGTGTTTTATTGCATGCTCTTTTATTATATGTAATGTGTTAAAGTTATGAATCAAACAACAATTTTAGACTTTATGCAAATGTTTGAGAGAGTAAAAAATTTCTGCACACCCTGCTGTGATTATATGAGACATAATATTTATGATACAACCAATATTTTGGTTTAACTGCACTTGATTAAATAAACAAGTTATATATGTATAATGAAAACTTACTTACGATTAATGAAAACTATGAATTCTTACATATTTTTCTTCTTCCTAGCCTTATTCCCAATATTATTTGCGGTCGGCTACTAGTTCAACCGGTTTTACGTGAATATCAGTTTTTACAGATTAATGACATTGGAAAATAATAATATTATAGCATTACAGAAGTTAGGAAATGGAAGAACTCTTAATCAGAACTATAAGAATTTGACACACACGGCCCTCTTTAAGAATTTGATAACAAAGAACACAAAGCACAGACTGCTGATAATATAATTTTCAAATGAAAATATGTTTAGGCTGTTTGTTTTGCGGTCCATAGAAAATTCCGAATTTCCGATTCCTTTTTGAGGTTACTCTAACCTATTCAAACGATTTTTTCAATTACTTCATGTTCATTCATACTTCTAACTGCTATTAAACGCATAACGAGTCTAAATTAACGTTAAATAAATGTTTCTATTCTCTAGTTGAGTTCTACAGTATTTTAAAATGTAATCCAATTTTCCTACAAAATGATTTGCAAGTCTTTACCACTACAACAATCCCAATATAGCACAATAAACTTGAACGTCTTCCGGCATACGTCAAACGCACTAAAGTGGCCACTCGTTGTGCAACCCGCCACCCAACTAGTTGGTCCCGACAAACCACCAAGTTAGGACAATTGAGCGATTTGTCAACTATTGCATTAGGTAACCGGTCAGCGGAGGCAACTCGAAATTCTCCGCGCGTCGCAAACGTTTCCCGTTCTTCAGTCTCTTCTTACATTACATCGATTCGAATAAAAGTCGGTTTCAATGAGGCAATGGATACTTTGTCAATCAATATTGACGAGAATCGTCGAGCGTAGGGAGCGGAGAAAGCAAAGCTCTCGAGAATCGCATGCTCCTTACGCAAGATATATCTGCAGGGAATACAATGGACGTGGAATGCTTGCAGAACAAGCTTTTTGGATATTTATTGGTTAGATTTTGTGTGGGATGGATTTACTTCGGTGAGTTACACGCAGTCTCTAACACGTTTATAGCAATAATAATTTAGTTGATATTTTGTTCAGTAAACAGCTAGGAGACAATCACAAACTATAATCTAATATTGTGGGGTGTACACTCATTCCCATTCGTAAATCGTATACCAACTATCGATATTCAAGAAAGTGATTCTAAACCGATTTCAAATGTAAAGGAAAGTCGAATGACACGTAATATAAATATGGTATTCAGAACTTAAAAAGTAGTTTGATATAGAAGAGAGGTTTCGCCTACGTGTTATTCTGATGAATAACTTTGATTGCATTTTTCACTCCCGCTAGTGGTGGAATTTTCCAAATTTTAGCATCTTGCGCCCAGTTGTTTCGGCTGTACGTTGTCTGTCTGTCAGTTAGTTGGTAACGGAACAGTTGTATATATATTGATATCATAAATTGAAGGCACCTCCGCGACAAAATCTTTTATTTAACCGAAAGGAAGATTTTTGTTTCTTTAAGTACTTTTTGATACAAAGTTAAGATCAGGACGAACCATTTATAATCAGCAAGTGAATAAGAGCAAGTTAATTTAGTTGATAATTATAGTTATAGTTCTGCGATCGGGCAACTAGAATCGAATACATAATACATTACTAGATGTTGGTATCGAGGCGGTACAATGTTACAACACTATCAGGTCATGACGATCGGTGCGGGTGTCACTATCGGTACAGTCTTTGCCGTAAACGTTCTAACGTCGAACTGGTTTCTGGTATTGGTAGAGAATTCTTGATAGTTATGTGAAATATGCGCCGCACTTATCAGCCCATTTACTTTCATAACTATTGTTGCTGTGTACGATGTTTGTGCGAGATTAATAGGGATGTTGTCGAGAATGAGTTAATTTATAATAATAAGATTATTAATGAAAACTGGACCACTTATCGTGAACCGATTGATTAAAGAAGCGTTACTCGTCGTTACATTTTTTTATTGTAAAAGACTGTAACAAATTCGAAAACTATTTTTTTATTAATAACCGCTATGTTACAGTATCGGAGAAAATGTGAACACAAAAACTTTCACGATTCGCATCTGATCTAGAATCATGTCGCAACATTCGTTTTAACGTCTGCATCGAATTAAATTTTTCATGGCTTTTTGAAATATAATGTAACAAGATTTTTAATAAATGAAAGTGTTGCTCTTTTATTCATATTTAGAATTAAAATTTTGACTCCCTCAGTGGCGCAGTGGGAGCGTTTGCGATTTGTGCTTTCAGATCTCGGATTTGATTCTCGGATCGGACCAAATGTTTGTGTGATCCGCAAATATTTGTTTCGGAGTTTGGGTGTTTACTATGTAAAATGTGTAGGTATTTACAAAAAAAAGTATGTTTATGTATTTATATCTGTTGTCTAGTACCCATAATACAAGCTCTGCTTAGTTTGGAACTAGATGGCGTTGTGTGTAAGATGTCCGTAATATTTATTTATTTATTTTTATTTATAAAATTGATTGGCTGGCAGTTTAAAACAAATTGTATCATTTTCATCAGAGGTAAAAGGGTTCACAACCGTGAAGGCCGTTTCACCAGTATTTCCTAAAGTGGTGGATAGTTAATTGCCATTTAACTCCATTGAACAGATAAAAGTTGCTGATAAATTTATGTAAATCTGATATACTCGTATTTCCCTTTCTAAGATTTGTAAGCATCATCATCATCAACAGCCTTATCAGTCCACTGCTGGACATAGGCCTCTCCTTAGAAAGGAGGTTTTGGCCTACTATACCACGCTAGCCAGACGGGTTGGTATAGGGTTGGTTTCAAGTTTTTCTTCTTTTTGCATTGATGTTGTCTTGCGTAGTTTACCCCTTAGTCGCCTTTTACGACACCCGCGGAATGAATAGGGGTGGTGACACTCTGTATCCTTAATCCGTCACCACACGGACAGATTTGTAAACCAAAATCTATATATCTGGTTATGCTGACGCTGCTGCTGGATCAACGGAAAGCCTCTTACGGCGTAAATACCAACAATTACTAGGTAAGTACATTTTTGAACCGTTTGGGATAGAGACTCTAGGTTAACGGGTTCCGAGTGCTCGTGCTATGTTTTAACAACTAGCTAAGCAACTGATTGACGCTTCTCGTGACCAAAAGGCTGACCTTTTTCTAGCACAGAGAATTACCATTGCCATTCAACGGGGCAAGGCTGCCAGTCTTTTGGGAACGCTAACAATAAGATGAGGAATTTTTTGACGCTTCTATGTAAATATTCTATAAGTTACACATCCTTGTTGATAATAAATCTGTATTTATTAAACGTATTTTTTATATTTGTCAAAAGTTGACATTTGTCCATCAGGAACTTTATCAGCAAGCTGCTGTTTTAATGCAATTATGTATTAAGCTAGTAGATGGTTAAGCTGCAGGGCTAACCTCTAATATGTTAACTTAGTATTGATTCTTTTATAGTGAGGAATAACCAGCTGTATCAATTTAAGCAAGTATACTAACTTAAACTTAATAACACTATGAATTTGATTATGCTACTCGTTCAGAAGAAAATTTTCAAGTACCTCTTAACTTTTTGCGAAAATCAACTACTAAAAAATCTAAAACTATCTTCTTCTTCTTCTTGCGGTGCCTCTCCACTGCTGGAGTTGGCCGTCAGCTCCGCATATCTCTTCTTGTCCCTCGCCAGTCGAAACAGTTCCTCTACGTTGGCGATACCGGTCCATTGTCTAACGTTACGAAGCCAAGACATTTTCCTTCTTCCGACGCGTCTTTTCCCCTTAATCTTTCCCATCATTATAGTCGGGAGAAGATGGTAACGCTCATGTCTTAATACATGTCCCAGATAGGCTACTTTGCTTCTCTTGATGTTTTTCGTGAGTTCTCGGGATTTCTTGACACGTCAATATAAAACTATCATTTGCCCAAATTAATTTTGTGTTGATGCAATGAGTGCTCAATATTCTCTTCCACACACTACTTTATTTCACTCCTAAATGGGCTTGGCTTTTTCTTTTACAGACGGTGGACCAGCCATCTGCTATTTTAGAATAACCCAAAACTAATAAATGTACTTCTACGCATGGCACACATTTTGATAGTATTCTAATTAATTTTAAACCTGTTCATAGTGAAAATGATCTTATACTACTACGTACAGTCGAGTGGTTTTCATTACCTATATATATTTTTAAATTTTGCCTAGCTTTACTTACAATCTAAACAATGCTTAGACATATGCGCTTCAACTAGGATAAAGGTAGCCTTGGTACTGTATTTACCTCGAGTTATGTTAGGAGTATTTTAACTACATATAATTATAACTAATTCTATAAAAATTCAATGGTCCATGGACCAAATAGTAATTGTATGATTTGGTAAACACAAGACAACATCGATGCAAAGAGAAGGAAAACTTGAAACCAACCCTATACCAATCCGTCTGGACAGCGTGGTATAGTAGGCCAAAACCTCCTTTCTAAGGAGAGGCCTATGTCCAGCAGTGGACTGTTAAAGGCTGTTGATGATGATGATGAAGTCTTTTGAAGTGTCTCTACTCTGCCCGATGGAAAGCATAAGTGAAAACGAAGAGTAAGGGTCACCATCCTCATTGTGAGTATAGAAAATCCAGCATGCTGACCCACACTATGACGGATAAATGAGATGCGTCTGCACCATCGGGCCTAAGGTCTCGCTAACGAAATACGTCATCACAAATGCCGTCATTTTTAGGATGGTCTTCTCTCTGACCACGGTACTACTGCCACACCGATTAAGCTGGCCCATTTACGCTGAAATCAGCCTGGTTTTACCTGTGTGGTAATAAGCCACGTCTGGTGTTAGTATTCATTTTTAAGCTATTGTATAGCTTTTACCGCGGGCTTTGAGCGCGGCGACCGAATCAAGAAATTCCGTAACGAAAAAACCTAACACCCTAAAAAAGGATAGATAATATGATTGTAACTGCAGTGCTACAAGGATGTGGCGGCTCCGTGCACTATAGGCAGCGCATGCGTGCTGCCGCCACCGGCCGTTATCCGTTGCCTTGACAACACAGTCATTCTAGATTCTTCTTCTTTTTTTATTTCATTTTTTATTCCATAGATATGTTCATATTACTATGATGTTCTCTGTTTAGTTGTCATTGTCTTTCGGTTAATAGGATGATTATATTGTTTGGCAATAATATTGTTAAAATGTATGTTAGTAAAAAGACACTGTATATTGTTTTGTAAACTTGAATAATTATATCAAAGAAAAAAATACTGCTTAAGTAAATAAAAAATAAATAAATAATTATAATTGCTTATGTTGATAAAAAAATGCTATGCAATAGCTTTACCGCGGCAGTCCCCGAGTGCCACACGACTTTTTTTAAATATTATAATATAGAGGACTTCTGTAAATAAGCTTACTTTACTGAACCAATCAGATAGCAGGACAGCTATGAAATCAATGCGATCAATCTTTTCCTTGTTGCAAGTAATTATTTTTCCCTATTAATCTGATTTCCATTGAGACTAATTTGACACCTATGGATCGTCTGTACACAATTTTAAAGTTTAATGGTAAATCTAAATCTAGTGAAACAGGCATTTAACACTGTTAGAGAACGTTAAACTTAGATGGTATTTAAGTACTAAAATGCAGAATTAAAGTGGTAACGACTCTTGAAACTATTCATTTACGACTGTTATTGTATAACGGGATTAGATAGATAAAATAAAATAACTTTGCGTTTACTGTTTACTGGGAATATAATCTTGTACTTTCTTGCTTGATCCATTCTTATCATCTGAAGTTAATGTTCTATCAATAAAATAAAGATCGATCTTTAACCATGATGCAGGTTGTGTGTACATATACTATTTTGTTTAATATTAGCTAAACCTTGCGCACACCATAGTCAATAAATTATATATCTTTATAATAGTAGACTTTTGGAGAAGTATTTATTGTAATTGTCACTTATCAGTTTTTCTATGTTTTACTTAAAGATTTGTTTATGAAATTATAAGTTTAATGATTGCAAACAATTATCATTAAAGAGTGTACACAGCTAACTGGAAACGATCATCGAAGGTTCGCGATTAGACCTATATGAGTGACTGTGATTTGGAGATCACGTTAAGCAATCCATCCCGGTTGTTATCATAAGATAGTCGTGAAGCTTAGTTGGAGGCCTTCGGGCGGCTTTAAAACATCCAACGGTAAGATTACGTAGCCACGACATGACTTGTCAGTCCCCAACCCGCACTCGGCAAACGTGCGGAACCCTCTCCTGAGAGGAAACCCAAACCCAGCAGTGGGACGTTATGTATGGTTTGTTGATGATGTTGATGAAGAGGTTACTTGCTTTGTAAGAGTACCTAAAATAAACGAACTATCGGAGCTGTAATGAGTTGTGATATAAAGTTGCTACACCTTTAAAAAATCGCAATAATTAAAAACACCAATGTTTAAGCAACTTACAACTCTAGTAGTATATTACGCAGTAAGATATATACATAAAATCAATTTGTTCATTAGATATTTAGTCGACCTCTGTGAACCACTCCACCCGACACCCGACACCCGCAGTTACTAGGTCGACATAGATGCCTGCCTCACAGTGCAAAATATTTGTACCGTTCAAGCCCACAGTTAGGGTTACACGCGTGCTAATCCAATACTAGATAAATGATACGCTGCTATGTAGGCCGAAGACATTTTGCCTTTAGGATAAACAAATGATGCAGTATTTCGAACACTTTACGCATAGTTTTGCTTGATGTAACATTTTGTTTACCACCGTTATTCAAGCCGTGTGATTTTAACACATTTGACATTTTATAGTGAGAATTAGTAGATTGATAAAGTTACTAAAGGTTGTGTTGTGAAGTGTGAGTTCATTTTGAAGATAAATGCCATTGCTTTTTGTGAACATGTTTACGATTGCCTCAGAATATTTGACTACACGAATTTGAAGGTGTCTAGTCAGTAATTTATTTTCGAGTGTCACATGTTCGATGAATGGAACTTCGACTGAACGTTTGTTCGAAATTTGAATGGAGTTTATTTTAAAACAACCTTTTATCGCAAAATGCTTCTTCGACTGAACGATTCATCGAATTAATCTGTTTCTAAGCTAGCTCTTTTTTGAGTTTTATGTGAATATGTAATGTCAAATCGAATAATGACAATATTTCCTTAACTTTAAATCAAAGTAGTAATCATACATTATTATTTCTTACAATATTATTTCCTAATAACCAATGCGTATAAAATAAACACACATAAGTGCTACATGGATTGGAGGAAAATTTACCATGAAACAAATGCATTATAAGAGCCGGGAATAAATAAGAGGGTGTAGGTAGGTAAATGCAGGCTTATAGGTGTACCCTAAAGTCTGTATGCCCCAGGCCTTATATCTAACGGTGGATGCGCCCACTCCGAGGTGTCGCCTGAGTGCGCTCGCGCCGGTCATCCGTCCCTATGTACCTACGATTTACGAGACATCGCCTTCTTTATTGGCTGAAGCGGTTCACATAAATCCAACGAGAACATCTTAGGGTATCATTTTTAGTACAAGGACGATTTATATTTTCGACGCAACCTTAATTTGTTGTACTTTTGTAGTCAATTCTAGTAAAAGCAATACCTACTAGAAGTTAATGACCTGAATAAAACAGAACACATTTCTGGTTCTCTTTATAACCGCATTCCTAAAATGTCAAGACAGAAATTAAGACATTAACGCTCTTATCGTTAATTCAAATGAGAGCTTTATGACGCTACGCGATAATATTATATGTGTAAAATGGTAGTGACGGTTTACACAAGAACAGAAAGGTTGAATGCATCTGCTATATTTGGAAAAGATTTTAATCTGGAAACGACCTAAAAATAATGACATATTTATACTTAAACATTATCATATATTTTTGCTTTCAAAAGTGAAACAAGGTGCAGTTATACTGAGCAAAGAGATGGCGGAGAGGGACTGTGAGAGACATAGAACTTGTATGTAGGTGGTAAAGCCACGGTGTTTTCAGCACGAATGGATCGGCCCGACCGGGGCAGTACTAACCTCACACAGAAGACCATCCTAATAATGACAGTATTCTTGCTGTCGTATTTCGTTGGTGAGTGTGAGACCGGCTGCCCAATCATTCTGCATCATTCTCCTGGTCTCCGAAGAATGATGCAGAATTATCTAATCAGGCTGCCATGCTACATTGCCTACCCTCACAATGAGCATGGTTCTACAAATGTACATTCTTCATGTAATCATTTCCATTGCCTTACATTCCATTATCACGACAAGAATCTTGCATATTGATAGCTGTAGCGTATGGAATGATATTGAACCGCTCATAGGCTAGTTGTAGATGGGTGACAATTTGTGGCATGACATGTTATGAAAGTTTCCGTGATTTGCAGCTCAGGTTAAGCAGTCGTTCTCGGTTTTTTATCATAAAATAACAGTCGTGAAGCTTAGTTGGAGGCCTTCGGGTGGCTTAACAACATACAACAGCAAGATTACTTGGCGTGGAGACGTTTGGCCTTATCCATCTCCTGAGAGGGAACCCGAGAAATAGAGGAAACAGCGGAATATTATGGGTCTTTGATGATTAAATACCCGTAACAATGAAGAGATTGTAAAGAACAGTAGGGAAGGTTTTCTCTATAAAGCTAAAATAAAGAGTAAATGTCACTGTTACTATTATTATCAAAGCGCTATGTGGTCGACAAATGACTTAATGAATCAATGTACCATTTATTAGATAGTGAGTAGTGAAGACGTTTCATGACGTTTGCAAATGTTCGGGCGACAGTTTTATATTTGAATGAAGTGACATAACACATGTTAGCGTGAAAGGACACGAGTATTGGATATGTCAATTATCCAACGAGTAGTTGAACTACCTATTCGATTTGTAAATTTTAATGTAAGTATGAGCTCAATTAAATTTTTTTGGGTATACTCATTATAAAAAAAAAAATATTTGGTTGTATAAGAAAATTGGGTATAGTGTTTTAAGGGTTTTCTTAGGAAATTCCTAATAGTAACCCGGAGTTTGGAAGTATGGCGGTGATTCACGTCTGTCCGTCGGAGAGCACGTAAAGCCGTCGGTCCCGGTTGTCATGAACATCTATGGCATCCGTGTTCAGTGCCCTCAAATTTACTGACAACTAGTTCAACATTCGAGTTTCAGATCTCCCTTAGGGTTGCGGAGGTCCGATGCCAGTCGCTCAGTGGGAAAACTGATATTCAGGTAAAACTGGTTGAACTTGAAGCCGACCCCAAATAATATTGGGAATAAGGCTAGGAAGAAGAAAGTGGTATAAGAAATTTAAACGTAAAAACGTTCATCAACAGTATTGCTGTAATGATTTCAATTAACTATTGACTATGAGATGCAATATTTTATATGTAAGAAAAGTATGCATTAAGTTCGAAACACGAATGATAATATTATTATTCCTAAAGCAACCACATAGACCGTAAATACTGGTTCTAAGAACGCATTTGTTAAATGTCAAGGAATCAGTATAATCGGCTGAAGGGTTGAGTGACAGGACAGACCCAGGGTTCACCCGTCAGGCTGCACTACCAAGTGTAGCCAGACGCGTCCGTTAGGCATTCAGCCTCACACAACATACCCGGAATCTGACTAGACATCATCGGTTCACCGTTCGTTATTTGTTGACTTAAGAATGGATTTGACTAAATGTTTAGACAACCAAAATTTGTTAGACAAGGGGCCGTCAATTAATCACGTGATCTTTTTTTTGGCATTTTTAACCCCCCCCCAATTCTCCTCCTTGGTAATACAAGGTGAGGTTTAAGACTAATCCCCCCTCCTATATCATGTGTATTTTTAAGTACCTACAGAGGATTTTGTTTTAAATAATAAATAAAATACAGGTATAAGTATCAACTAATTTTAAAATATAAAATTAGAGACTACAATAATTACGTTCAGATATAGAGTAAAAAGGTAGCTGGTTGACTGACATAAAAAAATTGCAGAAAGAAATAAATACACGTGACATATTACTACACGCCCCCTCCCCCTTCGTGATTTTTTGTAAACCTCCCCCCCCCCCCACTTTCGAACCTCGCGTGATTAATGGACAGCTCCAAAATGTGAAAATAATTTATATTTAATACCCAATTTAACGGTCTATCTTTGTTTTAAATAGTGACTACAAGTTACATTACGGACGATTACTAATGTAGTAATCGAAGCAGAAACACATCGAACTACGGGTATAGAAAGTATTTTAGCATCCGCTTTTACGGAATTATAAGTCGTAAACTTGGTATTAAGTTGTAGTTCACATAATTGAGCGCTGTAGTGTTGGCGTTTTATTAGTATTTGAAGTATTTATGTGAATGTAATAAGGTCAACAAGTCGTCAAGTGCTAATAAGACACTGCCAACGTTTCATGTAGGTAATCTGGAATGTATACGCACGCAACCTATTCCTCGCTCCCTATTGTCCATAGCGTGAACAGCGTACATAATACGTGAGTCAATCAGAACAGGTATGTTGCATGAATTTATTTTAGATGGGTTCAAATCCAACGTAGGATAACACTTTGTGTGATTCACAAATTGTTTTTATTCCTAATACGGATTAACTAATACGGATAACACAGAATTTATATTCCTAAAACGAGAAATTTCTTTTTTTAAAAGAAAGAGATTACTTTCCTTCCCTGAAATTTAATTCGCCAGGCAACAAAGCAAATATTAAACTCTAATAACGTCCAATTCATACACAATTTCCAATCTCCAAGATCGGGTTTATGCAATCTGTAATAGGCCCAACAATAACGATGACCCAGGAAGGTTTTAAATGCGTCTATAAATTGGTACCGAGACATCATGATAACGCCACAAATCAAGACAGAGCGTTAATTACGGGCCTCTCTCAAGCCTAGGTGTTAGTGTTGCGACACGTCTACAGACTTGATTATTTTAATAGTCAATTGCATCTAGAAAGTGACATGAATAATCGGCTTGATGCTGATTCTAAATAGTACAAAAGTTCAGTTTTCATGTACTTTAATTAATGTAGTGTTTTAATTTGATATAAGTTACACACAACAATACTTTCTTATATATTGCTTTATCACAATGTCTTACATAAACAATTAAAACGTTTTCAGGCTTTTCAATTTAAATAAATGTGTGTCAGTTACTGACTGGTTACCAATTACATGCAAAAGTGTAGATATTTGATAGTGGTGAAACGATCTTTCTATAAGATTAGATGAAAGAAGGCAAAGTAATCAATCAAAAGATTGGGCAGCATTTGGAAAGCTACGTTGTCTTTTCGTAGTCGATCCCATTGTGCCTAAAAACGAAATTTTTTAATCAGTGCGTCCTACCTGTCATGACATACGGAGCCGAGACCTGGACACTTACGGTATAGTTGGGCCCACAAGCTCAAAGTCACTGAGCGTGCTGCGGAAAGACCTATACTCACTGTTTCCCTGAGGTATCGTATCAGGAATGAGGTGAGCCATCAGAGAACTAAGGTCATCGACATAGCCCACCGGATTAGCAAGCTGACGTAGCTGTGGGCTGGCCGATGACCGTTGAGGAAGAAGAGTTCTGGAGTAGAGACCGCGCCTAGGCAGGCGTATTGTAGGACGACAACAGGCCAGGTGGAGTGATGCTTTCAAGATCTGGATGCGAGAAGCCCAAAATCGATCAGAGTGGTGTGCAATGGGAGAGGCCTATGTCCAGCTGTGGACTGCGATAGGCTGATGATGATGATGAATTTAAAAAAATTATAATTTGAAAAAGCTAATCTGAGTATTTTATAGTAATACTCTCAAATTATTTTTGTTTGAACCACATCACTATCTTGACTGTAAATAGGGATACGAAGCTACGTCTGTCTACAAAGCTAAGAAATAGAGCACTAATTAAACTTGTTCATTCCAAAACTAGTTACAAATTGAGAATCCACAGACAACGTGACTCATGTTGTCTTGCATTTTTATATCAGATAAAGACTTTATTACATTTGTTACGGCCGTACGTGTTCGAAGAAGTTGTTCGGTCAAATGCATGTGAAAAATGTTACTAACTACCGCTTATGGAACAGTTACAGTGACTAAGTTCTGGAAATACTCAGAAAATGATTGCGGTTTCGTTAGCCATGTGGAGCAGGAAATTTAATTTAATTTTCTTTAAAACAAAGCTTTAGTAAAGTGAACCTGAAAAACCTGGGATACGTTTGAATTTTTATTGTATTTTAAGACCTACTAGATTTGATGCTGGATTTAAATTATGTTGGAATAAGAGTATTTAAGTTTCTCAAATGAGTGTTACTAAAGATACTTTTAAATATTTCGATCATACATTGTACGATTACATTAACATTTAAAGCATTCGCTCAAAATCACTTAACACTTAATATATAATAATATATAATATATATATAATATAATATATAATAAAATATTTAATATATATAAATCTGTTTAACTCTAAGTTAGGCATAATGTTTCAGAAGTTCTATTAATGAGTTCTCATGACGATCATAATTGAGTACATAAGAATCTAAAAGTTGCACGGTATCTTAATCTCTATCGAAGATAAGCAGCTTTCTAATCGGGTCAAATAACGTTTATTTTTACAAACTAGTTAAGTAACGGATGTGCCTTGTTAACTGTAGTGACAAATGTTGTCCAATTGTTAAATAAAAAACTTTATATCGTCCGTGTTGTGACGGATTAAGAATACAGAGTGTCACCACCCCTATTCATTCCTTGGGTGTCGTATTTTAAGAGGCGACTAAAGGAACAAAATAAGCAGCTAACATCCCTGCCAAGAGAAGGAAAAAAAAACCCTTTACCAACCCGTCTGGCCAGCGTGGTATAGTAGGCCAAAACCTCCTTTCAAAGGAGAGGCCTATGTCCAGCAGTGGACTGTTAAAGGCTGTTGATGATGATGATGATGATATCGTCCGTATTATAGGTATTGTATATTGAAATTTTGTTCTACGGTGCTAATGAAGATGTTGATATTTGACAACAGTTTACCCAAAGGTTTTTGAAGTTTAATGTGTGTAATGGTACTATAACTTTACACACATTGCCATTACTTGCAAAGTTTGTAAATAATAAATAAATATTTTGGACATCTGACACACAATATCATCTAGTCCCAAGCTAAGCAGAGCTTGTATTATGGGTACTAGACAACTGATATAAATACATAAACATACTTTATTTTGTAAATACATACATATCTATAGAAAACACCTAGACTCAGAAATAAATATTTGTGAATCACTCAAATACTATTTGGTCGGACCGGAAAAGTTATTTAATTCTGTCGTTCATTACACATGTTCGTGTTTTTTCTACTTTAGACATAAAATTCAATAGTTACCTGATTTGATTCGCTTTTACTTAAACTTGTACTAGTTCCGGTATATAATAATTATGGACACGTCACATATATACATCTGTCAATCAGAATAATTGCATTAAATAGTATTTTAGACGATGCTGTAGAATTTATAGCGACTTTCAGTGTACCCAATAGATGCGTACACGCGATGATCGCTATCACGCCACACCGTCAAAAAAAATGAGTCAAGTGCGTGTCAAGTCAAGCAAAAATAGAGTTCCGTAGTCATCAGTAATGGCGCGTGAATTTAAAATCAAGTCCAATAGATAATTTGTTATGTTTACTTATTAATTCTTTTTTTCCTACGAGGTTTTCAAACTTAAACCTCTATAACTCCTGAACTAATAAAGTTATGTATCTAAGCCGTTATAGTTTTCATTCCTACCCTAAAAACCAGGCAAGTGTGAGCCCGGTCGATAGCAATTTTATATTTAAATTCTCAAAGGTAATTACCATCATCATCATCAACAGCCTTTAACAGACCACTGCTGGACAAAGGCCTCTCCTTAGAAAGGAGGTTTTGGTCTACTATACCACGCTGGCCAGACGTGTTGATTTAGAGTTGGTTTCAAGTTTTCCTTCTCTTTGCATCGATGTTGTTTTGCGTAGTTTATCCCTTAGTCGCCGTTTACGACACCCGCGGGATGAATAGGAGTGGTGACACTGTTGATTTGAATTGTTAAATTTAAGATCAGCATAGATATCATATTATTCTTCAAGAAGTTTATGCAGACATATCTTTAACAATATTTATAAGAAAGCTATACTCATAAAGCGTGATTAATTCCTGTGTTTAGCAATAAGCCAGGTGGTATGGACGGTAGGTGCCGCCCGAAGGCAAAGCCTTAACCCGACGAATACGAATAGACAACAATTTTATAAATGGAATTGTTAATTTCCAACTCAGAACCTTAAATTGTTTAATACACACCTTGCACATCATGAAGACGACGCTAAGCTCACATCAGTCTACCCGTGACCACGAGCGGTATAACCCGTTCGAAACGTCGGAAAATAGAAGATATCGTAACCTTTTTAATATTAACGCGAATAAGTCTCGTTTACAGTAAAAACATGAGTATTGTATAATAGACTAGTTAAACAACTGATCTGCTGGTTTTAAGATAACTAATCTGTCTTTTTATTATTAAAACTACTGTTTGAGTTTACGTTAATGATGAAAATAATTAAGTAACTGCCTGGTTGGTCTAGTGGATGCGTATGCGACTGCTAATCAAGAGGTCTCGGGTTCAAATCCCAGGTTGAACTAAAAAGTGTTTTTGGGTTTTTCTTAGGCAATTCCTAATAGCAGCCCGGAGTTTGGAAGATTGGCGGTGATTCACGCCCGTGCCTCGGAGAGCACGTAAAGCCGTCGGTCCCGGTTGTCATGAACATCTATAGCAGTCCGATGCCAGTCGTTCCGCGGAAAAACTGATATTCAGGTAAAACCGGTTGAACTAGTAGCCGGCCCCAAATAGTATTGGGAAAAAGGCTAGGAAGATGATGATGAAAATAAATAATTAAGTAATTATTTTGTAACATACAGGTTAATGTTAATGTTTTGATTTTTACGGGTCATTTAAAACTTTTGTACCAAATTTAATAAGATGTAACATTTTGTACATATGTATATTTTATACTTTAAAAATACAAACCAATATGGCTATTTCACAACTTCCATACTAATGTTATAAATTTGAAAGTAATTCTGTCTGTCCGTCTGTAACGTTTTAACAGCTGAACTGATTTGAATGAATTTCGATGTAAAGATTAATTCGACCACGCGTCGCTGTGTTTTTAGTTAAACTCCTCCAAAATGTTGTGTGCATATTGGTTAGGTCTGAGAATCGGACAACATTTATTTTTCATACCCCTAGGACGCGAGCGGAGCTTACTAGTTATTAATATATATTTAAGTCATTTCAACACAAACGTATACGGATTCATGATACCCGTTAGCTTTAAATTGATACTTACATTGAAATTGTTCACTATTGTTTTGCGAGTTATAGAAGCAATTTTCGTATTTAAAATGTGAACTTGTTTTCGCTATTACACAGCACTGCAATCCAAAGTGGTTACATAGATCTCGCACGAGTTGCTATGCGAATACCTCGAGTTATGTTTGAGTTGTCAGGAAATTGCCTAGCCCCTTACATAGTAAGCTTTAGCTTTGAAAGTAAAATCAATAACAATATACATACAATAATATAGCAGACAAAAACGATGAACTCTTATAAAAGGATAAGTAACATTGTATTTATCTAATTATCAAAAAAATATTCACCATGGCTCCTACATGAACTCAAAACCCAATTAATACATTTCTTATATATTAGACTAGCTGAGTCCTGCGGTGTTACCCGCGGTTATCGTTGTAATTCACAAGTAACGCCGCAGAGCGGAGCTAGTCAAAAAAATATAGATTAAGTTACTCCTTGTGTCATCGGCTTCCTGCCAGTAAAAGTCACGTCAAAATCAGTCCACCTATAGAGCACGGAGCCGCCACATCCTTGTCGCACTGCAGTTACAATCATATTCTCTATCCTATTTTAGGGTGTTAGCTTTTTTCGTTACGAAATTTCTTGATTCGGTTGCCGCGCTCAAAGCCCGCGATAAAAGCTATACCTACAATAACTTAATAAATATTTCAGACATCTTACACATAACGCCATCTAGTCCCGAAATAAACAAAGTTTGTATTATGGGTACTAGACAACTGATGTAAATATATAAACATACTTTTTTTGTAACTACATACATATTTTACATGGAAAACACCCAAACTCCGAAACATAAACGTCACATACAATACAACATACAGTTAAATAAAAAAAATTTTGGTTAAAGTTTTCTACATAAAGATTTTTAAATGCATTCAATATCAAGCATTGTCTGACTAGACCAATAAACGACTTACAGGAACACACCGCTATAATGAGTCTCAAAATAACTAGTATACGTTCCGTGATGTTCCATGTAAACTTCAGATAATAATTCAAACCGCTTACAAAGTGAACACCACATTATCTCCACAGATGGACAGAAGTATGTCGGTAGGAAATAGCAATTCGTGATAGCAGAGCGGTCTGCGTGTGAACCCTGACACGACTTTTCTGAAACCCCGTTCTGACTATACTGTATCGCCATTGTGTGTACTCAGCTCGGTCTCGGTACTCGGTCAGCGTATGCAGCTGCTTATCAAGAGGTCTCGGGTTTGATTCCCAGGTCGGACCAAATATTTGTGTGATCCACAAATATTTGTTTCGGAGTCTGGGTGTTTTCTATGTATATGTTATGTATTTATATCAGTTGTTTGGTACCCATAATACAAGCTCTGCTTAGTTAGGGACTAGGTGATGTTGTGTGTAAAATGTCCGAAATATTTATTTTAATATTATTATATTTCGTTAATAGCTATTGCTGTATGGTAGGATTTATTAGGATTTGGCGAACATATGTGTTTTACATATATTATGTTATATATAGCTCTTGTGTCTATACATTGTCAAATGTCGTCCTCCGGGCATTATACAGCCAAGATTAATTATATAATTATTTGAATACAGTTTATGTGTGTATCACCAGAAATATGCATCGTTCAATTATTTAAAGGCTAATGACCACGAACAAAAAAAAAGGAAGTAGTGTGTTGTACAACTAAGGGCCACCGCAGACTAGCTACTTTTAGCATCGGCGATCGGCGATTTGGCGACTGCATCGATGCTGCATCGCGTTTTAGCGACTTCCTGCGTTCGATCACGGTATCGGAAACGCGCGTTTTAGCGATTGCTCAGATGCCAAGTCGCTGCTACCGGCATCCGAATGTGTGCGGAGAGTAGCGTTCAGCTGCTGTCGCGCTTCTAAAAAGCGACTCGATCGCCGCGTTTGGCGTTTTTAAGTGTGCGGTGTGGTGTGGAGCGTTCGGTCGCCGTATTTAGCTTCTAAAAAGCGACTAGTTGCCGATCGCCGATACTAAAAGTAGCTAGTGTGCGGTGGCCCTAAACTATTTTGTACAAGCTTTTGGAGTCATGACGGTAAATAGTAGACTATGTGCTATTCCGATATGTAAGCTATATTATTGTGAAGTTTCATCAACATCCATTCCGTAGTTTTCAGCAACAAACTTTCGCGTTTATAATATTAATAGGATTCGGATCCACGGCAACCATTCAATGAGATCCGAATTTGATTTCTGAACGAATCTGTCATTAGTTTCAAACGTTTAATCTTGCAGTATACAGGCAACTTCACAAAGCCATCTGACACAAAGCAGTCATATAAGGAATAAAGATAATTTGATTGCGGGAACACCATACTTGATAAAATTTATAGTTGGACTTAATAGATAGAATTATTGGCGGCTGTCCTCAATTTTACTGAAGGTTACATTATTGTTTCTGTTAGATCTTTAAGTGTAGCCGTACACTTTGTCTTTACATCTCAAAACATCCCTACTCATTTTATAAATGTGAATGTAAGTTCGTTTGTTACCCTTTCATGCGGAAACTACTCAACCGATCATCATGAAACTTTGTACACATAGTCTTGGAGGTATTAGAAGGAACATAGGATGCTTTTACGAAAAATAAAAAATAAAATATAATCGAGATACACGCGGGCGGAGCCGCGGGTGAAAGCTAGTACATATTTCATAAATTGTTATCGACCTGTGTGGTGTGAGCCAGTGAGTGGAGCCTTAAATTTATTAACATTAATTTATATTACGTAAAAAGTATTTTTAAGTATTTAAATCAGTTGTCTAGTTTACCCATAATACAAGCTCTGCTTAGTTTGGGACTAGATGGTGTTGTGTGTAAGATGTCCGAAATATATTATGTTGTATGTACGGAAGTAACAATTATTTAGACTAATAATCTGATAAAACGTAACTACTATTTACAAATCTATTAATTTAAAGTTTGATGTCTCGTTGTAAATCACTACGAACTGTATATAGCTGAACATAACCTTTATTAAAGTATGTTTAACGGGCGTGCCTAAGTTGTTTATTTAACTTCATGCTTAGACCAGTAGGAGCTCAGCACGATTATAATAATAATAATAATTCATTTATTCTCTCTTCACAAAGGTTCATTTACATCTAGAACTTAAAAGGAGTGTGGGAATTACAAAAGTTAAAGTTTTATGATCCCTTGTGAGAGACTGGAGTCCATACTAGGGATACCCTCTGTGACGTATCTCCAGGCCCTCATCTTGGACTTGTAGTCGCCTGTTACAGTTTGAACAGATCATCTGAACTATACTCAAAACTTGAAGTAGTGATAGCAAACATATCAAACATATAATGATATATTTAAACAATAAAGAATTTATGATCATATTCCTACAAGTGTGCAAGTGTAAATAAATGGTATATGTGAAGGTCTAAGAATAAAAATATATGTGGATGTGAGTGAAGTAATTGCGAATGTGATAAGTGTAAGATTGAAGTAGGTTTATTTGGGGATGTAAATCAATTTTTCAGTAAAATTATAGTCTAGCATTTGGAGCCGAAAACATTGATAAGAGACACTTTTAAAGCTTATATCAGACACTTTATTCATATATATTTTATGATTGCCATACAAATAAACAAGAAAACTAAAGTTACGAGTGTTACAAGTCACAATAACACTATCTTGAGGCAAACTCTTGAAATGGTACCGGACCAACAAAAATTGATGAATCACATTTAAGCCGAGGCGCGACGCTCGACCTTATACTCAACCATTACCAATAACAATTTTCCAGGCACTATCTTTGTTCACGATTCAGTAAACCTTGAAGATTGATATAGATTAACATCCTGTCAATAACAGAACATCAACCCTAGCTGTTGTTCAGTTATTGAGAGGTTCAAAGGCTGCCTCGTTGGTCTAGTGGTTAGCGTATGCGGCTGCTGATCAAGAGGTCTAGGGTTCGATTCCCGGGTTGAATCAAGTATTATTTGTGCGATTCACAAAAATTTGTTTCGGAGTGTGGGTGTTTTCTATGTTTAATATGTGTGTATTTACAAAAAAAAGTATGTTTATGTATTTTTAACAGTTGTCTAGTACCCTTATCACAAGCTCTGCTTAGGTTGAGATTAGATGATGTTGTGTGTCAGATGTACAAAATATTTATTATAATTATTTATTTTGTTTATCATTACATCGCAGTTAAAAAAAAGTAAAATTAATAATTTAAAATTTCCATCAAACATAGCTAAGAACACTCCTGACTAATTCACTTTTCAAACTAAATTAAGATCGGTTCATCCGTTTGGGAGCTACGATACCACAGACAGACACACACAGACACTTCAAACTTAATACCCGTCACTTTTGCGTCGGGGGTTAAAAAACTACTTTTTTAATTATAATCATATTGTTTGCCACTACATGACCCACTAAGAAAGACTTATAAATTATTTTAGTCTCTATTGTAAATCTGTAAAAAGGTGTTCAATTAAGGAGGTTTCTATCTATCTATAAACATTTTCATTTTTAGGGTTCCGTAGCCAAATGGCAAAAAACGGAACCCTTATAGATTCGTCAAGTCTGTCTGTCTGTCTGTCTGTCCGTCCGTATGTCACAGCCAATTATTTCCGAAACTATAAAAGCTACACTGTTGAAATTTGGTCAGTCGATGTATTCTGTGTACCGCATTAAGATTTTTACATAAAAATAGAAAAAAACCGATACATTTTGGGGGTCCCCATACTTGGAACTGAAACTAAAAATTTTTTTTTCATCAAACCTATACGTGTAGGGTATCTATGGATAGGTGTTCAAAAATGATGTTAAGGTTTCTAATATCATTTTTTCCTAAACTGAATAGTTTGCGCGAGAGACACTTCCAAAGTGGAAAAATGTGTGTCCCCCCCCTCTAACTTCTAAAAAAAGAGAGTGATAAAACTAAAAAAAAAATATGTTGTACATTACTATGCAAACTACCAACGAAAAGAACGAGATCTAGTGAGTAGTTTTTTTTTAATACGTCATAAATCGTAACATGCAATTTACCTTTCATCCAATCAATACACTAGTATAAAAACATCGATGAAAGTTACAAAGAACTACAAGAACTTTTATATGATGTTAATTGCTGATACGGAACCCTTCATGGGCGAGTCCGACTCGCACTTGGCCGCTTTTTTTATTAAATTTCATATCATCATCATCAACAGCCTTTAACAGTCCACTGCTGGACATAAGCCTCTCCTTGAAAAGGAGGTATTGGCCTACTATACCACGCTGGCCAGTCGGGTTGGTATAGGGTTGGTTTCAAGTTTTCCTTCTCTTTGCATTGATATTGTCTTGCGTAGTTTATCCCTTAGTCGCCTTTTACGACACCCGCGGTATGAATAGGGGTGGTGACACTCTGTATTCTTAATCCGTCACCATACGGAAATTAAATTTCATATAAATTCAGTAAATCATTATTATTGACTGTTTTTTTTTTATTTTGTTTTATTGAAATTTGTTTTTGTGTTTGTAAATTAACATGCCCAACAGTGACAATTTCTAAAAAGCAAAGCAAACTTTAAGATCAAAATTGCATCATGAATCATCTATACTATTATTATAAAGAGACTAGCTGTGAACGCGGCTCCTCTCTCGTCCTAGGGATATGAAAAATAGATGTTGTCCGATTCTTAGACCTACCCAATATGTAATATGTTTCGGAGGAATTTAACTTCAAACACCGCGACTATATTTTAAAAGATAAAGTTTGTGACTGTGAGGTTGGGAGATTGATACGTTTTAGGTAGTAGTCTCTGGATCATAAGAACCAATTTTGGAAATTTTTTTCCTAATCGAAAGCAACATTATTCATGTGTAAGCTACAAATTACCCTGAAATTGATTGATTGATTTGTGTTTCAGTTCTTCGTCTCTCACGGTTTATACAATAAAAAAATTAAAAAACCTACCCTTGGAGTTTACTCATGCTTTCCATCAGGCAGAGTAAATACCTTGATAGGCTTATTAAGCTTCCTACTGCGCCAAGGGTCGTGGGTTCAAATCCCACGTAGGATAACACTGTGTGATTCAGAATTTGTTGTTCTGAGTCTGGATGTTCTTTGTATCCGTTTCATGTTTGTTTGTAAAGTCCCCCGCGACACAGAAATTTATATTCCTAACTCGGGATATGTCTTTTAAAAAAAATAAAGTAAAATAAAATAAATAACTCATTTAATAATAAATCTAAGTAAGGGGCCATCAAAATATAATAATTTATTTAACTGTACAAACTGATCAAATAAAAACAAATAAAAAAAAAACAAAACGATCCCATCATAAAATTATACCATGGGCAAGTAAAATGTTAAGGTTATAATAAAACTGATAGACATTAACATAATATGCATGTATGTATCATATTTTTCCAGTCACGATTTCGAAATAAGGTAATGTGTGAGCATATTCGTTGCTCTGTAGATTTCCTGTGCTCACCGGCCGATATGATCGGACACCCCGTCGCCTTATTGATAAGGTTTCCATACTGCCCGTGTGTAGCGGAATGCTTCTGAGTTTATTTAATATTATCCACATCTCTTTATGGCGTTCATACGCCGTATATAATATATACATACGCGTTTGAATTATAAGCAGTGGCAATATTGAGATAAACTGATTATATTATTTAAAAATTGCTAGCATTTTCTCATACTGAAACCTTTTGAATGTACACAATATTATCTATTTAAACCATATATGTGTATTGTAGAATTGTGGAACATACGATCCACACGATTTGGATTTTACAGAATATTGGGTTTGGATTTGTTAGTACCAGACTTTAATCATGGTTTATTAGTACCAGACTAATAAACCATGATTAAAGTTAAAAAGTTTAATAGTAGTTAAGTATTTTTTGTGTAATTTATGATTTTAAAATTAATGTAGTGAATTACTGAGTTAATTGTTGTACAAATGTAATAAGTTCAGTTTGATTATTTCTTTTATAAAACTAACAAACGTGAACGTTTAAATATTTATATTGTCAGAAAATTATGTTTATATAAGTTTATTCCAAGAATTTTCGTTTCAGACTACAAACAGTAATCAATATTAGTAATCATACGGAACCGATAGGATAGCCACCGTAAATTGAAAGCAGCGATTATGATGGGCAAAATAGATTCGCCTGAGGTCGACGCGACATCACGAAGTGAGTTAAGGGTTAAAGAGCGAAAATTCTAAGCTAGGGGCTTCGAACTATACCTCAACCGGCACAATGGCCAATTTCATTGAATTTTCTATGATGGATACTAGTTTTCTTAAGCAGTTACCGGTGTACTGTAATCATTTTAAAGTAAACTAACACTGAAACTATTAATATTATGCGAGTGTACTTATATTTAATAAGAATAATTATAATGAAGATAACGAAGTGAGTTTACCTTAAATTATGCTGTAAAAAGCATACTTCGATCTTTATTTATGTCTTATATAATTCAGTAATACCTGATAATTTGAATATAGTTATTATTTTATATTTATATTTTAGCTTTTTCAGTCGCTTCACAGGCCGCACCTGTTCTGTTGTTGGTTCCATGTAGATGGGAAGGGGCAAGCGTGTCTGAACAGATGCCCCTTTTTTGTGTAAAAATATGTTAAATAAAATAAACGAGAACGTTTTGAAAACGTAGGTACCTAAATACAGAACTGTCATTGCATAATATAGTTATTCAGTAAAAGTTAAATCTGAAAAAATTCGTTACGGCATTGTGGATGACAAAAACTGGTATCAGATGTAACACATATTTAGATAAGAGACAAATATAACATATATATAGTATCATAATTGAAACTTGTGCACTGCTCAAACTAACTAGTTAATAGTGACCCGAGACCGCTTGCTGGTTTCAAAATATTAAAGGAACTGCTTCTCTATAAACCTCTATGAAAAAGGTTTTAATGATAAATAATTCAATATAAACAGGTGTTTTACATGTTGATTCTATTTCCTAAAAATTGGGTCACTTTTAACCGACTTCAAAAAAAGGAGGAGGTTCTCAATTCGTCGTCGAATCTTTTTTTTATGTATGTTCACCGATAATTTCGTCGTTTATGAACCGATTTCAAAAATGGGCGTAGCTTACAGGTGGTCCCATCGTCACCATATCGGGATCTGATGATGGGATCCCAAGGAAATCGAGGGAACTCCTTAAATATCATAGGCACAATTGTCGCGATTTGGGTACTCGGAATAGTTTAAAATCAATAAGAAAAAATAATAATTTGATATTTCTCTCAAACTTTAATAAAAAAATAACAAAATTTTGGTTTTCACTGTCCCTTTTTCCAGAGCGCAAAATACTCGATGCAAATTATTGCCCGCTAATAACGTTTCACATCAATCATGATACCGTTATAAACGTTATAAAGAACGATTTAGATAGTTTACATAATTATATCGCATTATAAAGCAAATCTGCACGATATTTTGTTTCGGATAAGTTCAATAAATAGCGTAGTATTCGTGTTGAATGCTGACCACGTGTACCCGTCGCGATCCTTGTAAAATAAAACTTTAACGAACATCACAACGACAATTCGACACAGAGTCGACTGCCTCAGCGATCACAAAGCTTTCTCATTAAACCGTCACCGGTCAAAGCCGTGACACTAAAAGTCATTCCAACTAAAAAAAATCTTCAACCCGTTTTGTTACATTTCTCAACGCTCGGAAAAAGAGCACAAAAGATTTTCTTAGTTGAAGCGTGACTGTCGTAATTAGGTGGCGAGAGCATTCAAGTCGTGTTAAACGTTCGTTCTAATACATAATATAGAAATCATCAGTACTTTGTCATTGGCGTGCGTATACGAATGTCACTCGACCACGCGGATCATGCAAGATAATCTCCGTTGGCGTTGGTAAACAGCTGCTTGCACTACTATGCGTAATTAACTAACATGTTTTATGACTTCCAGTGAGCTCATCGAAACTAGACTATACGTGTGAATTGATGTTTTTCTAATAGAAGTATGAGACTAACGTATTCTTTGTAATACAGTTATTTAAAGTGTCCGTGTGGTGACGGATTAAGAATACAAATTGTCACCACCCCTATTCATTCCATGGGTGTCATAAGAGGCAACTAAAGGAAGAAAATAAGCAGCTAACATCACTGCCAAGAGAAGTAAAACTTGAAACCAACCCTATACCAAACCGTCTGGCCAGCGTGGTATAGTAGGCCAAAACCTCCTTTTTAAGGAGAGGCCTATGTCCAGCAGTTGACTGTTAAACACTGTTGATGATGATGAAAGTGTTTTATTGATATCATGTCCTTATCTAAATTATAAACGGTTATCGAAAGTCATCTAATTAGTGTCAAAGTTTAGCAAATTCCATTGCATATTCCCGCCAATCATTTACGTTGTCCCATCACATAAAATCCAACTTTAATAAGTTGCTTCCAATTTAAAATCAAAATTATTTTTAAGACCGCTGTCTCTCCGAAGTGGGGACCCGACGGGGGCCGGATTATAAATCATAAATGCCACGTTAGGCCTGCCAGACGGCCAGGTTCGTATCAAAATTATCGCCCCTTTGCCGCGTGTAAAATATACACAACAGTTTCAAGTTACTGGCCCAAATATTTCTTTTCGAAGTCCAAAAATAAATAATTCAATCGCAGTTGGATGTACCTGGAATCTTTATCACTCGACCTAAAGCAAATATTCTTTAAGGATGTATCTAAATATAGATATATCTGAGTTTATAAAACTGGTTTGTCTAGGTTTTATTACTACAAAAAGAATGTTGTTTAACAACCTGCAGATTATTGTATAATTAATTGTGTTAAAAAAGTTTTTTCCCATTATTTAATCATTGATAGAAACACCGAAGATAAACATGAATAAATTTAACAGTGTTATTAGTCTAATAATGGACCCCCCATCGAACTGCTGTAATAAGAAGGTAAATATATGTGTATGCTGCTGGACACGCCACGGTTTTAACTAGACCAGTACTTCCGCAAACGCTGATCCATTCGCCTAAATACTGATACATTTATTATATTGCAATCAATCTGCTAGAGAATTCCAGTTTATGTGATACAATTAGAATATTTCTAAAGCATCAGTCAAAGTGTCTCGCTTGACAGTTGAGTAATTTATCTTAATTGTGCATTTAATTTACTTAGTTTATATGTGTATTTAGATCAATTTTTCATTCGTTTAATTCTTAGCTTGCTGCCGAATAACGTAATTTAGAGTTATCATTAATCTGTAAGTATTCCAAAATAACTGATTGTGAATATTACCATTGAAAATATATTTTGAAACAAGAATTACGTGATATATCATACATCTCTTATTTGAAAATAGACTAGAATGTTTTGTCCGGAGATTTATAACGTACGGACGTTCCAAAAGAACAATATGAGATCATAATGGCAAAGCAATGAATAAATATCAATACACAAAATAAGATGTAGACGGCCGATATACGTTGGGACAATCTACAAATGTCAAAGATTCAAAATCTATGTCGCACACATAACGAACATGAGCCTCGTGTGGGCTAGAAAAGCACAACATAAATTATTCTCATTGTTTCGAAAGGCCCATGATAAATGTATTTGTGTTCTTAATTTAAGTTATAACTTATGCTATTGTTAAAAATAGACTTTACCAAGAAATATTAATAGTTCTATTTGTCTCCAATTTTTGTAAAACCCAGATAGAAATTAGAAATTTCAATTAGGTAATTCAAGTAAGTTTAAGGTTAAGGTTTACTTGTGCGTATAGTATAACATTTTTATGGAGAACTGTTCTATTGTTATATAAGAATGGTATGTAAAAATATAATGGCTAATAATAATTTACAATTATTTTTATACGTTGAACGTTCAAAAACAAGAGTTATAAAATGATTGTATGGATGTATAATTTTGTGTCAGAATTGTGTAGCAATAAAGGCATACTTTACTTTTCTCATAGATGGGAATCCAGCGCACTATCCAAGTCTAACATTTACACTATATCATTCGGAAGTAGCAAAAACTTGGTGTCAGATCGTTGCGACAGTAATCACAGGTGCAAAAACGTCTACACAAGCACCTGCAATTACTAACCATTTAAGGCCAGCTACGTGCCTTACATAATAGTTAAAATCTAAGTGTTTTCTATAAAGAAATCGTATCTAGAGTTTCTATCGGTAGTTAGAGAACAAACTAGGACATAAATACATTTACAACCTTTTCTACACTTGTTTTGAAATAACTTGCACTTAGTTCAAACAACTTGTTAATGTTGATATCGTCTACTATCTATTTATGATAATGACACTCATGCCGAGCAATTATTATACCTATGTAAGAGGTTTCTATTGTTTTTTGAGAACAACAATTTCACACGAAACTACGATTGTGCCGCTGTAGTAGTAATGATAGAAATATCATATAATTTGCGATTTTTATTCCAGAAAAATTGGAGTAGAGACAAAGCATGAAACGTAGTTCAAAGGAATAAGTACTATTCTAGAAAAACGGCTCAAGGCGAATAGCCATGCAATTACAGTCAGAGCGTCTTCTCGTTCGTCTGTCTGTCCGCATATCCAACATGGCCGCCGCATGCCTGCCCAAGATTGACTAGTAGCTGAATGCTTCTTTGCCAGCGGCGATCTAGGTTGAGTCGATCTATCTGAGAGCATGCTGGCATGCAGGAATGAAGCTCTAGCCGCTTGGTAAATTAAAATACTTTTTGTTTGATAAATGTAGTGTGATTATCTTGTGCGCTGGAGTTTATGTATTGCAATACATGACATTAAACATCCAATTGTTTGTTAACTCACCGTAATAGTAGATGTAGTCGAGTATAGTTCATACCTGCAACATTGAAGCTTGGTATTAGCTTATATCCACACATTTTTAAAGCAATAAAATGCTCTTGCAGAGCCTTAAATAAAAGCAAAAAGTAATTGTCAAATTGAAACAAAAATCATAATAAATACATACATATTATACCCACTAATACTGTAATAGCTTATTAAGGTAAATTTAAACGTTTTTGCAAATATTTACAAGTACTTAATATGGTGAAAAAGCTAACTGTTTTTATTTGTGTGCATTGCATTGTTATGATTAAGATTTCGTTCTTATCAAAAAGATCATAAATTATACACCACAGAAAAGTAAATGACAATGTTTGAACATTAAACGTTGCCCGCCTATAGTGCACAAAACCCATTATTACACAAATGTAATCACCGCTAACCCAAAACCACATAAGTCACATTTATCGCCACATCAAAAAGCAATCAAGCGACAAAAGTTAGGACACGTCATCGAATGGAACTCCGACGAAAATGTGTTTGAAACGCACCTAATCGATTCCACAGAGGTCTATAACCGTCATAGAACCGAGATCTTAAATCTTTTGAAGCACGATAATTCGTTTTTAATTACACATTGCCTTGTTGGTCTAGTAGTAGGTCTGGTTACCGTATGCGGCTGCTGATCAAGAGGTATCGGGTTCAATTCCCGGGTCGGAATAAATATTATTTGTGTGATTCACATACATTTGATTCAGAGTCTGGGTGTTTTCTATCTATGTATTCACAAAAAAAAAAGTATGTTTATGTATTTATATCAGTTGTCTAGTACCCATAATACAAGCTCTGCTTAGCTTGGGACTAGATGATGTTGTGTGTCAGATGTCCGAAATATATAAAAAAAAACATATTTACTTCAAAGAATGCACATAAATACCTATTCTAAATTAACAAATCTTAGAGACAAAAAAGACACTGTTGGTAGCTGGCGTTGATTTATTATGAAGGGATCGTAACCTTTTTGGGCCTTCTTTGCGAAACAAATCATTTAATGTGTTTCAATTAAATAAACAAGTCACACAACTGCTACTTCACTTTTGAAATTTCCAGTCAAAGTCCTTTCGACAAGATTAGTATTAAGTCAGAATAAGAAGTGATCCTGATAAATCTTTACCCAATAGAAACTCGATTCAGAGATCTTGCATCATGACCATGTAACAACAGTGACGACAAAAACCTTTGATAATTATAACATTATTTTTTAACGTAATTTCGTTTTGATACACAATTGTTTACTGTATGCTATTACCCTGTTAGGGCTTTGGCCTTTCAAGATTCAATATCACTTCAGAGTTTTATATCTTTGTCCATTTTTTGTGTCACTTTGGTATTAAGATACTTTTTGGTCTTCAATACACAAGAAATAATAAATAATTAAATATTTCGAACATTTTACACACAACGTCATCTAGTCCCAAGCTAAGCAGAGATTGTGTTATGGGTACTAGACAACTGATATAAATACATAAACATACTTTTGTTTTGTAAATACATACATATTATACATAGAAAACACACAAACTCCGAAACAAATATTTGCGGATCACACGAACATTTGGTCCGACCCGGAAGTCGAACCCGAGACCTCTTGATCAGCACTCGCATACGCTAACCACTAGACCAACGAGGCAGTCATAGTTTATATGCATATTTTCTAATTTTATGTCTACATTGTGTTAGCAATAGCCTTTCAATGTTAAAGTACATATATTATATTGTGATATTATTTTTTATCAAATCACCAACAGGCTTTAAAAGTCTACTGCTGTAAGCCTCTGCATAGAAAATGGGTATTGGCCTACTAAACTACACTCCTGGTTTCACTCGGTAATTTCTAAAAGTAATAATATAGAAGTATTATACATAGCAGTGGACTGTTAAAGGTTGTTGATGATGATTGATGATGATTATACATATAAGTCGTTTTTTTAAATCACTTTTAGTATTGGCAAAAACCGTTTCAAAATGTTTAGTATACCTTGAAAGATTTGCATACGAGAATAAAAAGCTCCTCCAGCGTGTAGGATCGCTATGGCGGTAAATATGTAGTAGCTTATGTGTTATTTCGATATGTAAGCTATATTATTGTGAAGTTTCATCAAAATCCATTCAGTAGTTTTTGCTTGAAAGAGCAACTTACAATACATACTCATAAAGTTTCGCGTTTTTAATATTATAGTATAGTGGAGTATAGTGGAATATCAATTAAAATGATTCTAAAAAATTCAAATTGAGGGATATTTAACAAGAGACATAAATACCCTTATCATTCAAAATAAATCCAATAAAAACAATAAAGATTAAAGAACAGTAGTATTACGATACGACGTACTAGAGCATAACTGCAGTTCTGAATAAAACACGTTCAAAATGTTGAAAACTATTGTTTTATATCATGAGAAGTGATAGCCCAATAAATTTGGTGTATAACTAATGTTAGTTTGGGTATTCGGGTGCATCGTTTGAGGTTGGTGCAGACACCCCCCGCTGTCTAAGAGATATGTTACCTGCTCGCGGTGGAGAACCAACACTAACGTATAGACGATGCTATAAATTACTAAAATGGCCGTGGCATTCTGATTAAGAAACTAATTTCGGTGTGAGTCTCAGACCTTGTTTGTACCTTACCCTTTTTTTTTAATATGATGCTCGTGTTTATTTAATTTAACTAATTTTCCTTTTTGATTCGTTTCGATGTATCAAAAAATTAAGAAGTGCTTCCATGGCATTCAAATTATTTATAAAAGTTAAGATATTAAAAGGCTAGATCTAGGATAATATGTTCAAATGTAGGGGTAAATTATAATAACACAAATTAAAAGCGAATTTCAAATGTCACCTATCGCATAGTACTACTTTATCGTATATACTTTTTGGGTTCCGTAGCCAATTATTTCCGAAACAATAAGAGCTATACTGTTGAAATTTGGTCAGTCGATGTAATCTGTGAACCGCATTAAGATTTTTACATAAAAATAGAAAAAAAACAATAAATTTTGGGGTCCCCATACTTGGAACTGAAACATATTCATTCAATAGGAATCATATTCATTGTCTATCCTTGTGTGGTCTCGAATAACCACAGACCACCCCATAACCTCGTCCGACTGTTTACTTTTAACTTGAGAACAGGGAGAAGTACCTATCCCCTTATCTATAAATGACCGCTTCCAACACGCACTAATCCAATGTCAAGAGTACTGAGCGCTCAATATTTATCTTTTAAAATTAATAAATGTACTATAGTAACAGCATTTTTCTTTTAAAAACAAAACGTTGTCTAATACCTTTATATACTACCTATATTTACATACATTTTTTTTATTTGGTGCCTACCCATGTGACTCTACTCTGCCAGATGGTAAGCATGAATAGAATCCAGGAGTTATGTAATTTTATTGAAATTAAGAATATTCCCAGGTAATAACATCGCGTTAATTAGATTGGAAAAGAGGTAAATGACCAATAAGCAATAATATTTTTGAAAAAAATTAAAATGAAGGTACGCAGTAGGTACAACAGATTATTATAATGATAATAATAGTTTATTGTCCAATAAAGACTGTTAACAATTTGATAAGTTTATCAGATCATTACCTTTGCATGTTAACTATGTACAAAATTGTGTCTTATTACTAGCCTCCCTTGCTGAACTATGTTGGAAACCTTTGCTTCAGCATACGGCGCCTCTACCCATCGGCTATGTACATTACTACAGCTTTAATAATGATCTTCAATTTAACATTTTTAAATTTAAGGTAATCACAGAACAAGATTACAAAGAAAGCGAACAAAATTTCTAACAAAGTTAATTTTTATTTAAAAAGATGCCTTGTTTGTCCAGTAGTTAGCATATGCGGCTGCAAGAGGTCTCGGGTTCGATTCCCGGGTCAGACCAAATCTTTGTGTTATCCACAAATATTTGTTTCGGAGTTTGGGTGTTTTTCTATATATCATATGTATGTATTTACAAAAAAAGTATGATAATGTATTTATATCACTTGTTTGGTACTCATAATACACGCTCTGCTTAGCTTGGGACTAGATGACGTTGTTTGTAAGATGTCCAAAATATTTATTTTATTTTATCTTGTATATAAAATTCTCCTGTCACAATATTCGTTCATATACTCCTCCGAAACGGCTGGACCGATTTGTATGAAATTTTGTGAGCATATCGAGTAGGTCGGAGAATCGGCCAACATCTATTTTTCACACCCCTAGGACGCGAGCGGAGCCGCGGGCATCAGCTAGTATTTATGTAAAATTGTAACTCTATAATAAATAAATAAATTAATCTGATCCCTACAATACTATCCTCATTCCATGATAATACTATACAGAATAAAATTTAGAAAGTAGATTTTCAACAAATTTTCTAATATGCACGCCTAAGTCAAAACGAAAACAATACAGATCATCCCAGTCAAGACTAACGGCCTTATTGTACCCATAAAGCGGTAAAAAGAAGCTGATCGAATATATAAAATGTTAACAACACCAAATCACATTAACTTGCAAAGTTGCAAATGTAAACGGAATTAATACAAAACATTTGTTACCACCAGTTGCATTGTTTTGCTTTAAAATAGCTCCTATTATTTCATGTCGAATAATTTAATAATAAAATAACATGTTGTGAAATTTACGACCACACATAAAAGGCGATTGGCTCTGAGGTCTGGTCTCGAGAAAGCGCACGAGCACGCCGGAAGCCACTCTCCAACATACCCGCTGTGAATCTGCAACTTACTGAGCTAAATCGACTTAACTACTGTTTCACTTGGCTTAATAAATTAATACCTTACTTTTGATTAGACAGTGATTATCTTGTTGATTGGTGGGTAAAGGCGTCGGTTGCAGTATCGAGGCTAAACGCCATGGTTGTGATCACGGAGTTCTACTAATGAAATACAGATTAAGACTGATGTATAAGCTACTTTTTAATAAAACCATTGCTTTAGACTTGACCTATTACAGGAGTATTGTCCTACTGGTAATACATCTTTAATGAGTACCTAGTTATATCCTACAAATCACAAATATTTGTTTCGGAGATTGTGTGTTTTTCTATGTGTATGTATTTACAAAAAAAAAGAATGTTTATGTATCAGTATCAGTTGTCTAGTACCCATAATACATGCTCTGTTTAGTTTGGGACTAGATGGCGTTGTGTGTAACATGTCCGAAATATTTATTTATTTACTAATATTATAAACGAGGAAGATTGTGAGTCTGTATGTATGTTTGTTGCTCTTTCACGCAAAAACTTCTGAATTTGAAATTTTACAATAATATAGCTTACTGGGAATAACACGCAGGCTATTATTTACCACCATGACGGACTTACACAAGGGCGGAGCCGCGGACAAAAGCTAGTGTTATAAATAGTTAAAAATATATAAATCCTTATTGATTTTTATACTATAAATCCTTACTAATATATATGAAATGCGAAAGTAGCTCTATCTATCTGTTACGCTTTCACGCCTTAACTACTAAACCAATTTAAATGAAATTGTTTATGCAGATAGTCTAGAATGTGAGAAAGGTAGTAGACATATGCTACATATTATCGCGATAACCGATATTAAGGTGGGCGGAGCCGCGGGTGAAAGCTAGTTTAACATATTATGTGTATTAAATGTCAAGATGACAATTGTAAAACATTTGATGGAACAACTTTCTTATACTCTGTCAAAACCATTAATTTTTAAAAGATAATGTAAACTTAGTTTTTAAGATAGTAATGTTTGCACTTAGTAAGCCAAAACCTCATTTTCTAGGGAGAGACCTATGTCCAGCAGTGGACTGTTAAGGGCTGTTGATGATGATTGTTTGCACCTAATAATTTTCAACCAGAACAATATTTAACTATTAACATGAACTCTGTATTAAGCTATGAATGAATAACATACAAAATTAAGTTTACGTGATTGATAAAATGTTTTCAGAAAAATATACTTTTATATGAATGAACAACAACAGACAAGAAGTTTGCCAACAAAATACTATTGAATTAAAAAAATAATATTGAAGCGCATTTTATAAAGCACACAATCGTAATAATCATTATTATTTGTATCGGCGTGACCTTCACTATCACAGTCACTTAATGTCATTTAAACCTCTGACCCACAATTGACTGGCCCAGATCAAATATCAAAATTGGATTATTTTTGTTGTTCAATTGGTTTTTAGCAATTTAAGTATGTACACGGTAGTTTGGCGGTGATTCTCACGCCCGTACCTCGGAGAGCACGTAAAGTCGTCGGTCCCGGTTGTCATGAACATCTATGGAAATCGTTATTGGGAAGTCAGTGCCCTCAAATATACTGACAACTAGTTCAATCTTCAACCCCAAATAAACTTGGGTATAAAGGCTCGGAAGATGATAATGTATGTACACGGTACATATGCCAAAATATTTTTTTACAATTTTTGTCTGTCTGTCTGTTTGTTTGTTCCGAGTAATCTCTAGAACGGCTGGACCGATTTCGACGGGACTTTCACAAACAACAACAAACGCCTGTAACACCGCTGGGCTCAACTAGTAGAAAATAATTTTGAAGGTGTTCGCGGAAGTCACTTTCTATTAAAGCGCACAAACGTTCCAGCTTTAAAGTTAAAAGGTTTTAAGCGTCAAGAGAATGGATATGGCGGTATATCCTATATATACATGTATACTCGTTAGGTTGTTTTTAATCTTTCAATTTGCTGGACACTCCGTCACGGATTCTTTAGTAGAGGTCTTGACCCCTATTACTTGTGACATAAACTTGTAAAAGAAACGTGGGTGTTAACCCATCTATACACAAGTAAAAGCTAGTACACTGTTTAGGTACTGAAAAGTGGCGTTCAACGTTCAAATCAAATCAAACCATTTTTAGTTCAAATAATACAACGGCACTTTTGAAACGTAGTCAGTCAGTGGACAGTTGTGAAGCTAATTGTCTGTTCCAATTCGTAGATTCTATGGAGAACAACAGACAAGAAACTCCATGGACTGTTTTTATACTTTCGCGACTTTGACACATACTCATTCTTTCTACTTCTACACATAACATCTACTTTTACACATAACCTTTTTAATATTATCGCGAATAAGTCCCGTTTACCGTTAAAACATGAGTATCCATGGACACTCTTTTCCAACATAGTTTTTACAATCTTTGGTTACATTGATTTAGGCATGTTATTAAGAAAACAGTTAAATGTGAGGACAATGTATCCAAAAATAATTAAAGAATAATATAATATAGCAGGAAGAGAAGGAAAACTTGAAACCAACCCTATACCAACCCGTCTGGCCAGCGTGGTATAGTATAGTAAACCTCCTTTCTAAGGAGAGGCCTATGTCCAGCAGTAGACTATTGAAGACTGTAGATTATGATGATGATAATATAGCAGTTGTGAGATGACCAGCCCCGGCTGGCGGCACCCGTATCACGAGCATGACCTATGCACCAGCCATCATCAACCATATTGTAGGGAGCCGAACGACTCGCTACAAACGCCACCGCCAGCAGGACATTTGAGCGAGCATGACATACTCACAACCGCCAGTCAACAAACAAACTTATGCCACTAGTGACTACAAAGCGCTCACATGTACAATTCAAAATGTTTGAAAGCAATCACCGTGGGGCATTAGTGAAGCCGATCATTGAAACATGGAGACATAAACAAACAACTTTATAAACGCCATAATCAACAGTCAAGCTCTTGACATTAGTTACGCAATAGTAGAAAGAATATCGTAAACCAAATCCGAAGGAATAGGCTCGTTGGACCATAAAAATGTTTATTGCTTTTCTTCCCACTTGTCCACAAGTTCATTGACATCATATATTCTAGATTGAATTTACAATACAACTAAATATGTACATATCATTACCATCAATTAATCAATGCATGTTATTTTATAGATTGTGACTATTTATCGTTTGGGCTAAATTATTGTTGTACAGTTAATTGTTTTTTATCTGTAAATCTAGACAAAAACTTCCTACATTAGAAAATTAAATCAGTTGCTACCAGACAAGCAGCATCTCTATTGCGATTGAATGTATTGAATAGGTGGTAGATTAATTTCAGCATGAATGGGTCGGCTCGACCGATGTAGTACTACCCTTACACAGAAGACCATCCTAATAACGACAGCGACTTGATGTCGTATTTCGTTGGTGAGTGTGAGACCAGGGGCCTATAGGGGGTTTATAGTTCGGTGTTTCAAAGGTAAGGAACATGTAAAACGAAGAAAAAAAACGAAACTAAACCGGTAAAATTCAAACCCGGTTTAACTTAAGTGGTTGTAACAGCTCCATATTATGTCCCGCTGCAAACTTTAGGTATTTTCACACACCCAATTCCGATCTCTGTTGATGACCCAAGGAATAACTTAGGCTATTTTTTAAAGACTTCCTTCCCTCCGAGGCGTTGCTCGCGATTTAAAACGACAAACGCGGGTAACACTGCGAGACAAAGCTAGGTAATAATAAATCTATTAGGTTGTAAAGTAGTTTTATAAAAAAACTATACTTTTGCTGAGAACTTAGATAAGTCCATTCCAAATATATTTCGGTACATAAAGATTAAAGAAACGCATAAATCTATAAATCATATTAATTGGCACTCAAGTATCGAAAGTTGATTCGCAAAGTCATCGTTAAGTATCCTAGTTTTAAGCCAAACCATCGGCACGTAATACAAGTAGGTATGTAATTATATTACTACGAACA
Organism: Phragmatobia fuliginosa; assembly: GCA_932526445.1. Classification (NCBI taxonomy): domain Eukaryota; kingdom Metazoa; phylum Arthropoda; class Insecta; order Lepidoptera; family Erebidae; genus Phragmatobia; species Phragmatobia fuliginosa. Next base: position 1,746,115 of record OW052064.1, on the reverse strand, counting down.
TCCGTAATTGGCCCAGTATGTATTGAATGTGCTATGTGACAATACGACAAGCGAACACCGAGCTTTCGTTTCTCACAGAATCCACTTTCTTTTTTTATTTATTTATCAGTGTAATATCGGATGTATGCTTTTGCGACAATGTTAATGAAATCAGATCGGCTATTCCGGACTGGATCACATTACTTTTAATGTATTTATTGATGTAAATTTATTTTTTCTCAAGTGTATCGAAGTATACAAGAAGTATTTTATAGCAATTTAAATCTAATTTAATATGATAGAGAAAGTACTAACGATTTAAATATATTAGCTTGTTGATTTGTACATATGTTGAAATTTCAAAGTGAAAAACGAGTAAATATTATGATAATTTAGAAACGAGTGCATATTTGTTATATGAGTTTAATAAGCACTTATCTATTTAGGTATTTTGAAAACGTTATTTAATATAATCGTTATTAAATTAGTCATAGTGTCTATGGTACTTTTTATCTAATAAATAGATGCCACCGTAAGAGTGATTTTGTTTTACATTTCATCAATTATTTTTAATAGGTACTGACTCCTCAAGCACGAAAGATATATGCTGCTTCAATTAATAATGATAGGCAAAGAAGAAGAGAAGAGACGCGCTAGTCGAAGAAAGAATTCGTGGCTGCAAAATATCTGGGAGTGGACCGGTATCACCTCCGTTGAACAACTGTTCCGCCTGGCCCATGGCAGAGAGGAGTACAGGAAGCTGACGGCCAACCTTCAGGATTGAAGAGGCAATAGGAGAAGAAGAGAAGAAGGTACTGACTTAATCAATATTTTTACAATATATTACGAACATATAAATAATAGTAAGAATGCCACGTTTTGACAACCGAAAAATAGCAAATACAGGTCAAAAAGTTTATAATTCGTCTATTAACGAAATTTTTATGAGAAAGAATAAAACTGAAGGTATATACACACACATAGATGTGAAACACACATATACAATTACTACTGAATTCACACGATAGGGCTGTTACACGGAACGCTAGTTACGTGAACTGCTCTAATACTTGTAGTGTTTAGTGTGTGTAGGCGATTTGTTTGAAATGGAATATTTGAAAAGCGACTTGATAATTATTATTTGGTGTCAAATAGCGTGAAAAGTCGTGAGAATAACATCAAGTGAACGACAGCTCGTGACTGTATGTAAACGTTGAAACTGCGGCTGACGACTCACTTTCTATAAGACTTTACTACTTTATTGAAACCTCATCGTAAATTGATAACTCTAGCTTTTACGAGCGACTAGCACGTTATCAATATCATAATTTTTCTATTAAGTGTTCGTGATTAAGTGTAAAATATCACCTCTATAAATATCGTTGCGGCTTATATTAGAACTATTTTTATATCAGCAACTGCCATGCCATTTAGTATAATATTCCAGGTATTTCTTGAAAACTATCATTTTTATGAGTACGTATTTACGGTTCACACTGTGAGCTATTTGCAACTAAAATCTAAGAAATCCGGATGTTAGTGATTCCAACTTAAAATGAAATTCAATAAATGATCTTTGTCACGACCACTGCAGTAATATAAACGTAATGTATTAAGCTCGACCATTGACCAAAGTTTTATGTAACAATAAATTGTATGGGACATACGGATCCCAATAAATCGCATAGCTTAAAACATGCTACCGGCGCCGAGGACTAATTGAAAATTGCGAATATGCAGTGCCTAGATTCAGCGTATTAATTAAAACTAAAGAGCCTCTTCTTGCCTATGTTGAAATACCTACTTACTCGCCACTCAACTTATGCATACTCATCTCAAGCCAGGTCAGTACAAAGTGAACATTAACCCTGTGTTGTAAGAGTTAAATTCCAAAGTCGTTAGTTAAAACTTTCGTATACAATTTTAAACTATAAACAGAGGGGCTAAAGTCTAATTTAAGATAAACAAAATTAAGAATGGATGTGAAATCAAACAAGGAGCGTAGTTAATAATTTATTGATATAAGACATGCTAAGCCCATAAAGTTACCTTTGGCACACATCTCGGTCTCTTTTAATTTGTAACTCGTTAGCTTTAAGGAGCCAGTGTCTGCGACATGCTTAGATTAAGATTTCAGCAGCGCTCACACTGCACTTCGATGCTTTATTTGTTTCCATACGCACGAAAATTTATTATTGTTTATACATAAAACAACATTCCATATTTAATACACAGAAGATACTCTACGGCAAACAAGTACTTAATAACGTAAGGCAAGGTGAATGATTGTAAAGCAACGAATTTAGTACTACGACGAATTTAGTACTACGTCGAATTTATGCAATGTTTTTACATATCATTGAGACTGACATCTTTACTAACGTCATATATTTAAAAATAACACCAACATTAAATTAAATTGGAATATGGCATGGAGATACCGTTTTAACAGACATGCACGACAGACAGAACCGCCCACAAAAGCTAGCTTTTTATGAGAAACGGTGTGGACAATAATACTAAATAAATATATGAATGAAATAAATACATAGTCATTAGAGGGTTGAGGTAACAGAGGTTCATTAAGAGTGTAAACACTTAAACCGAGAGTAACAAGCATCGGTCTGTCAAACAATAGTCATAACTGTTGAACAAACAAAAGTTATCGCTCGTAAGGCAAACGTTTGGCCGAAATAGCGGGGGCGGCGCAAGTGGAGAATGTTAGAAAAACTTATAGAAAATGACAAGCGGCTGACAAGGACGGAAATAATGATAGCGTTGAAATGAGGGAGATGGAAACAAAACTCGTTCTCCGGCATTCCGTCGCATGGTAGATTTAGGAACAGGGGCAGAACGATACGATTAGAAGGTTATGTTGTGTTATTTTTAAGGATAGTTTAAATAATTAGATATCAATAAACAAAATTTTAAATTATAGCTCAAAGCAAAAGCAAGTTTACGGCCTGTTATTAAAAGTAATTTATGAGTCGAATAGGGTTTTGCCAGTGCTTAAAACATTTGGCAGGTGAAATCAACAATAACAGCAATTGGATACATTGACAACTAAATTTATACGAGATTATTTACCCGACTACGGCAAAGCCAGAGGAGGGTTATGATTTTGACAGGCTATGTACGTATATGTGTTCATCTGTTCCCTCCTAGCTCCTCAATTACTCATTAGAACTAGACAAATGAGGTATCGATAAAAGCGTCTTGACCTTCCGCTGGTTATGGGCTATATGACGTGTCACTGAAACTAATATGGCGCCCTCCAGTGGTCATAAAGTACTGTTTAAATAAAATATGCCGTGTTTGGTATCATTGGAAAGGGCGTTTCCTGTACATTTTAAAAATACATATATTATTAGCATTTCCTCGTGTCTTTGTCCGTATTTCTCCGATAATTGTAATATTTCTGTGGTATGCTTGTCACTCGTTTTCAAAGTGTTATGGTACGTTTCTATGTACTTCGGCTTTTCAAACTTTTTTTTTTTTTTTTTCTTTTATTTTATAAAAAGACAACTCCCGCATTAGGAATATAAATTCCTGTGTCGCGGGGGACTTTACAAACATACATGAAACGGACACAAAGGACACCCAGACTCAGAACAACAAATTGCAAATCACACAAAGTGTTGTCCTACGTGGGATTTGAACCCACGACACTTGGCGTAGTAGGAAGCGGCGTGGCGACCGCTTAAGCCACTAGGCCAACCGTGCAGTCAATATGTGTATTTCTTGAATATGTAACTTGAAACTTAATATGAAACTTGAATATGTGTATTTCTGTACATTGATAATTGTGTACGAGTAGGTACTATGTTGTTTAAACCTTGTTTCATACTTTTTCAACATCGTTTTTTGTCGTAGTTGGGTTTTAGTTTTTACTTTTTTTATTACTTGTTTTACACATGTTACTTTTTATGACCTACTTTTACGCACTACAAATATTAAGTAACCCAAAGTATTCATTAAAACTATAGTTCTGTACGTTTAACTATCTAACTCTTAATTACAGATTTGTTGACTGAACTGAGTTATATGATAATTTGAGGTTTATTTTATCATAAATCAATAAATATTATATGTAGTGAAGAATAGGTAATCATATGTTACCAGTGAATCACGAGTAGTTTGTGTTCAGTTTGTAAATGTTCAAATTCTAACTTTAGAGTTTTATTTTTATTTTATTTTTAAATGATATTTTGTTTTTTCTTTGCTTTTATAACTATTTATTTAAACCGATTCTACTGCAAATACTCGAGATAGTAATTAATTTGCTGTATTAGTGCCTTGTCTGTTGTAGTCTATCTATTGTGGTATATCATTAAAAATACGAATGTTCCGTTATACATATAAGTAATGTAACCAATCACCTCAAGCGAATTATATTACAAACATACGTAGAAGTAAGTTTTAAGAACTTTATAGAACTCTTCATATTTTTTAAGCAATATCATAACAAATTATACTTAAAAATGTTATATTAAATTTATGACTGTTTGACAACATTAAAATTTATACATATATCCCAATTTAATCCCAAAATATTGTCTTATTATGCTAATAAAGCAACAAATTATGACAGTTAAGGTTTAATAATATAAAAACATAGTCGTTTCCATGCGGCTTCACATATCCTGTTTAAGATTTTACCTAATTTTATATTTTAAAATTGGCAAAAAGTATTTTTCCAGCTTTAAGGAAGAGAGGCATGTAAACAATAAAAACGACGTGTTACCTTGTCTATTTTAAAAATCATTACATATCAAATATAATAATTATGTTTTTATTGGCTTTACGTAGTAGAGTTACAAAAAAAATCTCTGTTTATAAAAAAGGTTTTAATAAAAATCCCCAATATTTAAATAAGCGTCTAACATCCATTCAATGTTTCCTTCTTTTTTCTTTTTATGACTTTTATGTCATAAAAAGAAAAGAAGAAAGCCTGAAATTAATGAATTTGAAACCTAAAGATAACTCATTAGTAAATGAGTAATAGTTAATTTGCTTCTCTGATGTTTTATAACTTACTCGTAATAACGTGTTTGTAAGTCTGACCTGGTTCAGATATGAGTTCATTAATGAATACGTTTCATTTTATATTCTGTTGTGCAAATGTAAACTTTGCTTCTCCATTTCACAAATTACGTCATTCGTGATATTTGAAGGAACAATAGAATTCAAGAAGAGTTTTGAAAAGATAAACTTGTAATGAAACTTTAACTACTATTATTTAACTTTACCGATGTTATTTTTGCTGAAATACGATCGAAAAAATATAGGAATTACATTGTCATATACCATTCGTTTTTCTTAATTGGTTTTGTAATGATTTTTTAATGATAATATGTATAGCTTTGTCATTTCAAGTAAACATCTCATTTGTGTTCTCTACAGTTTCATACAAATATGGTGTAAATAAGAAGCGCTATGCAACTTATTACTTGTATTGTGCATTAGATATTCAGCTGCGAGCTGCCTGCCTAAGATTTGCTGATAGAGAATTCAAATATATAATAAGCCTTTGCACGTATCAATGAAAAAAAATGTAGAATGAAATGTAGTCTATTGATCTCTGAATAAACATTTTGACTATTCCCAACTGCACGTTGCAGATATATTGTTAGAAATTATATAATGATATAAGTTAGCAATATTGGTTTGCAATTGTATTATGGGAGGAAGGAGGGCCGCCCACCTCACGCAAGGAACAGGCCAAGGTGTCCGGTTGCTTGTCGGGTAACGTTACCCGCGTGAAACGAGCCTCACCACGACAAGTTATGACACAACAACAAACGCCGACTCTGTTCGTGATAGAGGTTTTAATTTATTTTTGACACGGACTCCTGTTATAAAATCTTACGCAAATATCCTCTTTTAGCACCCATGTTTGTGTTTCTTTAGCTGGCTGAAAACAAAGATATAAAGAAAATAAAAACTGTCTCGATGGCGTAGTGGCAGTGTATGCTTAGGGTGTCGGGTTCAAATCCTGGGTTGAACCCGATGTTTGTATGTTCTATATACATTTGTTTCGGAGTTTGGGTGTTGATGGTTGGGGGTGGAGTTGTGTGGGTATGTATAATATGTATGTCTCCACAAAAAAGAATAAAATACTAATTTTAACAAAAAGAAACCGACTTCAAAGAAAAACTATTCCTAGTGCCCAAATCGCGACAATTGTGCCAATGATATTTGAGGAGTTCCCTCGATTTCCTTGGGATCCCATCATCAGAGTCCGATATGGACGATGGGGCCACCTGAAATTTTTGAAATCGGTTCACAAAAGACGAAATTATCGCTGAACATAGGTACATAAAAAAAGATTCCGACCAATTGAGAACATAGTCCTTTTTTTTGAAGTCGGTTAATAAGTATTCTATTGTGTGTCATGTCCGAAATATTCATTTTTTACTATAAATACAATTTATTTCGTGTGGTGTGACCAGAATGGACAAGGTGAAGAATGAGTATATTAGACGAAGCCTGAAAGCCATTAGATGAAAAGTTGAGAAGCAAGAGATTATCTTGGTATGGACATGTGATGCGTAGAGACTAGCAAAATGTAGTGAAGAAAGTTTTAAGTATAAATGTTGACGGATATAGGAGTAGAGGGCGACCAAAGAAAAAATGGATGGACTGCGTGAAAGAGGATATGGCCAGAAAAGGAATAAACAGTGAATTGACGAGTAATAGAGAAGAATGGAAGAAGAAAATTCATTGCACCGACCCCAAATAAATTTGGGAAGAGGGTAGGAAGATGATGATACTATAAATACAATTTAAAGTAAATTTATAAGAAATCAAATATAAGAGCCCTTCACACATTTATTCAATATATAATAAACATAGTTTTTCATAAGAGTAAAAATATGAGTAATAAATTCTATTGCGGCAAGACATTTTACTTCTTAGAGGTAGGAAACTGTCGAGTTCCGAGTTCTGTTTTTGCTATTAGCTACAGAACCCTAAAAAATATCACTGTACAAAGCTAACTTTCCACGTTTTTCTATAGTTCAGGTCAGAACGAGCCTAGTGGTAGTGAACAATTGTAATATTACGGGTGTAGTAAAAGAAATCCATAATTTTTCTAGTAGATGGCTTTAGTTATCTGTTTATGGCGTTGTATAAGTCCAAAAGGGTTCCAATGAATGGCGTAAGAAGAAGAAGACAGTTTTGTGATTAGTTGACTGAGCTTCAGCCAAAAATTTCATGCGCAAAAATTGAATTTATTTTTACTAGAACTATTATTTTAAAACTAGCAACAAGCTCTTATATATACTACAGCTACTTGATGGAATAGATGCCTTTGTTAACCGAGCAAAGCTCGGTCACTCAGGCACTAATATCTAAATAAAAGAAAACCTAGAACCTATAGCTAAATTCAAATAGAGAATTGTATGATGTGCTGTACTGCATACTCAATTCCGTGGTAGTTGATTGGTCTAAATTAAAATATACTTCAAAGACCTTTTATAAACACCGAAGTATTGTAATTTATTGTATTACATGTACATTTCATGAATGGATTACTACTTTCCCTCAATCTCCATATTACTGTAATATTGCAAACTCAAATTGAAGTAATGAAACACTATTGTTTGTATTTTGTTTGAAAGTCGTAACTTATGAACTGGACAAAAATATATGAATTATGTATTAGTTCCAATATTTAATAACACACAACTGTTTCATATCTGCAATCATAAACATGTACCTGCATATTTAATACATTAACATAATATATAAAAATACCCATTATAAACTCAATCGATCGTACCTTCAACCCTCGAGCAACAAACATGGAATTTAAAAAAAATTAAAAGCCATACATTACTTACATAAATCCTGAACATGGGTGATATAGTCGCTATACAAAAAAGTGTCGTATAGCGTGAACATAAGTCATAAAATTCGATGGAATTATCTCATCCTCCGATACTCATTATGAATAATTCGTTTGCAAATCTTTTCGCAAACTGTGTACACAGCAGGAATTCATAAACAGCATTCATTGTTCGCGCTCATTAACCGTCCACACCGTAAAATGACGTTATAGTATTAAGTAGTTTTGTCGTCCAAGCTATGCGGCTCAAATATACCCCTACCCTAAACAAATAATATTGAGGTTCGAAAACTGTCACAGTTCTCTTTATTTACCTCGACGCTCTTGCCTCGAAAGAAACCTTCTTTTTTATTTTTTCTCGGAAGTGTCTGAGCCGACGCGCGAAGTGATAAAATACATGGCTGTTTACGGTAACTAGTCTAGAAACAATGCGAGTGTTTTTGTGGGCAGTAGCAGCTCCTAGATCATTACAATAGCATAAAGTAGCCAGTTATGAAGCGACCATACGTTGCGAGAACGCGGTTTGAGACCGGTTTATATGGTTTAACGCTTTTTATAGGAAAAAGGATCCATCGTAACTCGAGCGACTTTTTAAACACCGGAGAACATTGAAATTGTTAGCAAGATAATTTCATCAGTCATAAATCAATGTATTATTTAGAAGTCGACAGTAGCAGTAGAGCCGGCAAGTGACACAAAACCACTACCTGTACAGAAATTATAACATAAAAGACCGATCTCGAACTATCGATACAACCGATCCATAAAAGTCACAAAAAGAAAAATCGTATCTGCAAAGATAAGGGCGGCGACGCGTTCGTGCCGCGTAGCCGACGGCAGCGACTCGATATTTCATGAAATACTCGATTTATATTCGCTGCCGTGTTCCAGCAAAACTTTAATGTTCACCGTTGGTAATTACTGACGAAAAAGGGAATATAAAAACATACGAACATAATCTTTTCACGTACATGTACAACATCGAATCCTGTCTATACAATGTAATATTAAATAAACATGGACCTTTTTTGTTTCTGATTTGAAATTGGTCGCATATTTGTGCTACATCCTTGAATAGTTTTACAAGTTTAACATTTTTCACTTTTAATATAAAAAATGTAAAAAAAAATAGTTGTTATTTCTAAATTCGTTTAATTTAGGTTTTTTTTTATTTAGGTTTAAATTTTTAGTCTTTAAAATCGTTTAGCTAACTTATCCTTAAACAATAATTGATCTAAGTCACATAAATTCCAGTAACACACATTTATCTACGTGTTACAGTTTCTTGCTTACAGTTTTGTTATTCTAAATAGTATTTAGTATGATTACTTCTATGAATAAGTAATCATCATCATCAACAGCCTTTAACAGTCCACTGCTGGACATAGGCCTCTCCTTTGAAAGGAGGTTTTGGCCTACTAAACCACGCTGGCCAGACGGGTTGGTAAAGGGTTTGTTTCAAGTTTTCCTTCTCTTGGCAGTGATGTTAGCTGCTTATTTTGTTCCTTTAGTCGCCTCTTACGACACCCGAATAAGTAATCATACTAAATACGTTAAAAAAAAAAAAAAAAAAAAAAAAAAAAACAAAAAAAAAGATTACATATTATTGTCAACGTTTTCGTAGTAGTAAGAAATTTATTTTAAAGAATGACGAAATGACACAGGAACCCGACTACGTTAAAAATAGTGACTAGTAAACATTACATAACTAGTGATCATACAAATTAAGTCGTAGATGATCATTACTTACATCCTTACTAATATTATAAACGCGAAAGTTTGTGAGTATGTATGTTTGTTGCTCTTTCACGCAAAAACTACTGAATGGATTTTGATGAAATTTCACAATAATATAGCTTACATATCAGAATAATTTACCACCATTACGGACCTAGCAAAAGCTAATTCTCTATATTTTATAATTGTAAAATAACAAAAGTGACGAGACTTGTAAGTCGCCAATAAATTTAATCCCCTGTTATTCATTAGGCAATTCAAATTTTACGACCAAAGATATTGAGCTCTCCACCCATAGTAAAGGTGGATTGTGAAACTATTATTTCTAGTATTATTTTGATGGCAACAATAAATTTTGATCTCCTTATAGTATATTACGCAACTAGCATGACGTTTTAACAATTACATATGATCTTTATATTGATCCGAATAAATAAAATACCTTTGTAATCGTCTCCAAGACCGAAATGGTGATCCTTGAGGAGACTTTTGTTCAACAGTGGGAGGCGACTGGCGATACGTTGACTTAAAACTTTACCTTTAGTATACCGGCAGATGCAAAATTCACTCATATTGAAACTATCTACACTCGGTTCCAAAAATAACGGGTCAGTCACATAAACCCGAATATCTCCCGAACTACGTATGCCATCCTAATGAAACGAAGACTGTTCAATTGAGAATTTAATTATACAGATAAAAAATAAAATAAAACTTAGTTACACCCACAATATTAATCTTAAATTACAAAAAAACTAAAGTAGTCATATTTTTCTTAAGATTACATTTTTTTTATGATTGTTTTTTTGCTGTTTTTCATCACTGGAGGCTTCATCACGTGGAGGCAATACAAAGTATTAAATGAAGAAAGTGATGAAAAACAGCAAAAAAACAATCATAAAAAAAATGTAATCTTAAGAAAAATATGACTACTTTAGTTTTTTTTTAATTTAAGATTAATATTGTGGGTGTAACTAAGTTTTATTTTATTTTTTATCTGTATAATTAAATTCTCAATTGAACAGTCTTCGTTTCATTAGGATGGCATACGTAGTTCGGGAGATATTCGGGTTTATGTGACTGACCCGTTATTGGTTTATGTGACTGACCCGTTATTTTTGGAACCGGCTATATGATAGTTGCAATAAATGACAGCTAAGGTATTTCTTTTACAAGAGTAAACATACACACATACACACCAATACACACACTCATCACACACACACACATTGCTTATTTACAGTTTTTTTATATTATTAATAATAAATATTTCGGACATCTGACACACAACCTCATCTAGTCCCAAACTAAGCAGGGCTTGTATTATGGGTACTAGACAACTGATATAAATACATAAACATACTTTTTTTGTAACTATACATACATAGTATACATAAAAAACACCCAGACTCCAAAACAAATATTTGTGAATCACACAAATAATATTTAGTCCGACCCGGAAATCGAACACGAGACCTCTTAATCAGCAGCCTCATACGCTTACCACTAGACCAACAAGGCAGTCAGTTTTATCTAGGATGTTCAAATTGATATCACTCTATTGTCACACTGTTATTGGGGAAGACACTAACACCTTTAACACAGTCTTTACTAGCGCGGGTGTTAGAGAATCTCATAATGTATTGTACATTTAATTTGTATCAATAAAGAACATTATTATTATTATTATTTCGTTCGTGTGTTACTAAGCGGTAACCTCTTCTGAGTAACGTTTTATGTTTGCATAAACCCTTCAAACCACATGATATACCTGTTGCTAATTAAGAGGAATTGATAATTTATATTCCGATAAATTTGATTGATTTTCATTATTATTTTACTACTGTGGTATAATTCTAATGATAGCGTGTCTATATTTGTGAATACGACGCATTCTTCTTTACTCTTTCTATTTATCGTAAACATTTTGTTAAATAGGTATATCCCTTCAATTGCTATAAAAATTGAAAAACTGATAAAAAAAAATTGATGAGATCAATTTTTTTAATTGGGTCTCAAGTAGATACAAACATTAGAAAAAAATATAATTAAGTTTACATGGCCTAGTGGCCTTAGGTGATTGGAAACAATCACCGAGGGTAAGGAACGACGGCGCGGTCAGTATCTAGATGGGTGAACGTTTGTGCCATGATATGCTATGAGCGTTTTCATGATTTGGAGGTCACGTTAAGCAGTTGGTCCTGGTTTTTATCATAACAGTCGTAAAGCTTAGTTGAAGGACTTCGGCCGATTAAAAACATCCATGTTGGGACTTGCCAGCGTGGGGATGTATGCCCTTAGCCCCTCTGGAGAGACTGGGTTATTGATGATAATTAGAGTTGTATGCCATGTTCTACGTACAGAAAAAGGACAGTCTGGTACACAATCACTGACCAGCCCTGCTTAATGGATCATACTGTGATATTGTATTGATACGAATAGTTAAGCAATACTAAACTTAAGATGTCAGACTAATATATTAAGGAGAGTAATTGGAGCGGTTCATTCAGGTAGTTGCTCCCACTTGTCAGTTGTAACATTTATCTTACAACGTGTATCAGCATCATACATTAGTCGCTACAGCTTTGTACCGAAGATGCGTATCTTGCCACATGCCGACTTAGGACAGTTATGTCCGAGCTTCACAAAAAAGCTTTTTTGTAGTTATACTATTTTACGACAGGTGACACTGTTTAGGGATTTATGTCTTGTTACCATTAAAAGCTCTGAGTCATGAGGACAGTAAGGGATGATTCATGTTGCAACTTGTTCTATAATCATCATCATCAACAGCCTTTAACAGTCCACTGCTGGACATAGGCCTCTCCTTAGAAAGGAGGTTTTGGCCTACTATACCACGCTGGCCAGACGGGTTGGTATAGGGTTGGTTTCAAGTTTTCCTTCTCTTTGCATTGATGTTGTCTTGCATAGTTTATCCCTTAGTCGCCTTTTACGACACCCGCGGGATGAATAGGGGTGGTGACACTCTGTATTCTTAATCCGTCACCACACGGACAATTATTTCTTTAATATATCTATAATTGTTCTATAATAGTCCGGGTAATTTCCGGGCTCACCTTTGTTTCTGTTACCTTTGTGAAGTTATTCAGAGAATAATACACCCAGATATTTACAGTTTCGTCAAATAGAATGCGATTAATGGTAATATGATAAAATAGAGAAGTACGCATGCGAAGATATGAGGGGGTTCGATTCCCTAGTAATGTGTATGTATTTAAATAAAACTGTTCCGTGACTGACTGACTGTCCGTGTGGTGACGGATTAAGAATGCAGTGTCACCACTCCTAATCCGCGGGTGTCGTAAAAGGCGACTAAGGGATAAACCCTATTGGTTGATTCTTTGTAGACTTGGTAGATTGGTAGACTCATCCCTATTGGTAGACTCTTTAATAAAAATATCTGAGTAAATTTAACAGCAATCTAGTTACCTACCATAGTAAATAAACAAACACATGAAGCTAATAAAAGAGAGTTATAAATGACAGTGAGCTGACTAAAAAGAAGCAAAACAAATTTAAATTTTCTTATAAAATAAAGAATTTGCTTCACATAGATACCTTCCGTGTGGTGACGGATTAAGAATACAAAGTGTAACCACCCCTATTCACTCCATGGGTGTCGTAAGAGGCGACTAAAGGAACAAAATAAGCAGCTAACATCACTGCCAAGAGAAGGAAAACTTGAAACAAACCCTTTACCAACCTGTCTGGCCAGCGTGGTATAGTAGGCCAAAACCTCCTTTCGAAGGAGAGGTCTATGTCCAGCAGTGGACTGATTAAGGCTGTTGATGATGATGATGAGATAACTACAATATATAGATATATGTCGTGTATATTATAAAAGATATTTGCTTTGACTATTGATAAAAACGTTCACTTCTCAGAACAAATAATTCAAACTGTAGTGATTGATTGAATTTTGTTTTTTACCCATTTGTTTTAGCTTATCTAAAAGAGTAAGAAAAGTCGTGAAGATAAGTAAGGAATTTACAAAGAAATGTAACGAACATACCGTGAGCTCAGGTGGATTCAAAAGCTGCCACCAACCGGTTTGTATGACAGTTAATAAGAATACCGTTTTATTTTTAGAAACACAATCATCATATAATATGTAGATTCTTTCTCTTGTAGATTTTTGTATAGATTATGTTTTTGTAACGTGATAAAATAATAGCGTCCAACAATAACTTGCAAAAAAATATCTCCACAACCCGATTAATTAACAGTAGGTAAATGAAACATTTTGACTGCCTTGTTGGTTAGCGTGTGCGGCTGCTGATCAAGAGGTCTCGGGTTCGATTCCCAGGTCGGACTAAATGTTTGTATGATGTGCAAATATTTGTATCGGAGTTTGGGTGTTTTCTATGTATAATATGTATGTTTTTACAAAACAAAACGTATGTCTATGTACTTATATCAGTCGTCGAGTACCCCTAATACAAGCTCTGCTTAGTTTGGGACTATATGGCGTTATGTACAAGATGTCCTAAATATTTATTTATTACTAGCTGAGCCCGCGAACTTCGTACCGCCAATTCAACGTTACTCAATGGCTGTGAATGACATTGACATTCGTTACGCGCGTTCTTTTAAATATGCAAAATTATATGTTTATTTTTCAATATTTCTGAGAGATTTTCTTAATATTTTTTCCGTAAGAACCTTCTCCTAATAATAACAAATACAACAAAAAAAGAATTAGTGAAATCGGTCCAGCCATTCACGCGTGATGCCGTGACCAAGGAAAACGGGTTTCATTTTTATATATATAGATTTAAACAGATTATATGATAGCACTTTTCTAGAATTAGAACTGATAATATAATCATCGCAAGAGTTGAATTAATTGTGTCGAAAATGTGACAGTGCCATCGATCCCCAGGTATATTATGATTGAAGCTGTTAATAATAGGCATGTAAATGTTAACGAGCGTATCTCGTTAACAAGTTGTGTACCTTTTCAAGAAATTTGTGTATTTTTCTTTTTAAAAGTTTTGAATATTGGGGAATTAAGTAACTGCTTGGCGTTTCTCTGAGGGATCTTATCAAGAATGTGGTGATCCATCAGAGAACTAAGGTCATCGACTTAACCCACCGGATTAGCAAGCTGAAGTGGCAATGGGCTTGCCATATTAGCCGCAGAACTGATGACCGTTGGGGTAGAAGAGTTCTGGAGTGGAGACCGCGTCTCAGTAAACGTAGTGTAGGACGCCCACAGGCGAGGTGGAGTGACAACCTGCATAGAATGGCGGGCAGGAGATGGATGCGAGAAGCCCAAAATCTGTTAGAGTGGTGTGTAATGGAGAGGCCTATGTCCAGCAGTGGACAGCGATAGGCTGATGATGATGATGATGATGAAGTAACTGTTTTTTTTATTTATATTAAGCCATCCAAAGTGACTCTACCCTGCCTGATGGAAAGCATGAGCAGAATCCAAGAGTGGGGGCTACCACACTTGCTGCTTACGCAGACAATAATGTATGGCGGCCCACACTATGGCGGCCTAGTGAGATGCTTTTTCACGCCCCGCTCAAAGGACCCGGGATCATACTCGGAAGGAAACACGTGAGCTGGTAGTGAGTTCCAGTCTTTGACTGCTCGGCATAGGAAGAAGCCGAACCGAGTTTTGTAATAGAATAAAAAATGAGCCTTATAAGTTTATACATACTAATTAATGCTAATACTTTACTTTAATTGATAACTATTTACGTGAATTTACAGCACTCAATCAATTTAAAGATTGAAGCGCATACTCAAATGCAAGTTTGATTCAAACTGGAATATTTTACTGTGACAGGCAATATTGCCTGTATTCTTATCTGTAATAAGGGACTGATGGATTGATGTGAAAATCCTTTTTAAGACAGAACCACAGATTCGTTGCTTAACACTTTTACAAAACTGTTATTTCAAAATGTTTAGCTGTTTAACGTGATCGTTCTACATTTGAATAGCTTTCATGTCTTCTATAATTAAGTTATAGAGTAATTTATAGATCATTCTCATAAAGATTCAAATCTTTTTTTAAATTATAGAATAAGTCAGACAACGGAAAAAATATGTAGAATTTCGTAGTAGGAATGCAACGTTTACACAAATTACATTAAAGATTTCGTTGGTTTGACGCTCGGCAAGTAGCTAGAAAACTCATTCAGTGACTATTTCTAATAGCAATTACGCTAATAGTTGTCTCAATTGTTTAACACCTAATTAATACCAATTGAAAACAAAGATGTTAATAGTCTAATCTTTTTTACAAAATAATTGGCGTTTGTGTGGTATTATTAGCTATGAATTTGTGTTTCAACACAACAGAGTTTGTGGATTACATTAGTTGTAAAGGCGTGTGGGATTGAACCCACAATACTTCACGCAGTAGAAAGTGTGGCGAGCTCTGAAACCACTAGGCCAACCCTGCAGCTAACAATATAGGTAGTAAAGCAATAAATTATATAAAAATAATTTAAAAAAAAAGTAAACAAACACGCTTTTAAACTAAAAAGTATTGTTATTGAAATATTTTCAGAAAACACATTAGTTTTTAAAACTATTTCTTTAAACTAAAAACACTAATTTGTTTAAACATTGTCAAAGTCGCACCCAAAGAAGTCGGTTACAAACATACAAACAAACATACAGGTGAAGCTAATACAAATTATTTAAAAAGTAGCTGAAAAGGAGGTAACAAAGTAACCTCCCTTGTCTTCCAATCTATACCACAATGTTAATAAGTGTCATAAGTTTATAAACAAAACTGAGTTAAGAATGTTTATACTATCTTCCCTTAGAAAAGATATTTACGTTCATGCTGTTATCACAACTGCTTGTGTATGGTTTATAGCAGCAATAAAACTTGGCCCTTAATATTGAAGTAAATATATAACCTTAACATACAGCGTAGTTATCTGCCATGTTTATTATCATCATTTTGGACTTAACACTCATATATTTACCAACAATAATATTTGTACCTTTCTGTAGAGAGTTTGAGTACTTAATAATCACAAAATACGTAGAAAAATAAAAAAATTACGAATACAAAGTACAATAGGATTACGTCAGACTATACAGGTAAACTAAAAGGATCCAGGTAACTGATCATTTTTTATATCACAGACATACGAAACCTTTTGCTGTGTAACAATAAATTTTCGTAGTAACACAAAACGGGGTTCAACTAAACCCAACCCGACCGCCGGCCACAATAGAACACGTCAAATCTAAAGATGAATGATTCAAATTTAGGCGTCCCACGAGTTAGAGTCGATTCACCGCACCTACACTACCTGAGATAAATAATCTTAAACCTTCGTATCATACTTTCAACTTTTAACATCGATGGAAATCGGAATGTGCTTTAATAAACACAATTTTTAATTAAGCTGTGTTCAGAATTTTTAATGGCGGTCCGTGAATTCATCAGTTCCATAGCTAATTATGGCTGGATTGCGTTTATTTAGGATTGAATTATGCAACGCTCGGGCGAACCAGGGCTGTATATTAAAGCTACGAGTGTCGGATATCCGACGTCAAGCTAGAAGTACAGTCGCCTACAAAAAACTTTTAATGACTTACCCAATCAATTAGTTTAAAATCAAAAGGTAATAATCATATGTTCATTATCCAATTATTTTAAATCTTATTAAATCATATTCTTAACTTTAAAAATTTTGGTGCCGTAACAATAAAAGTGAGTGATAATTTCCAACTAGGTACAGAATTTATTACGTATTTAAGAGTGTATTACATACTCGTTAAGGTTTTAATAACAAACAAGGCTCATGTGCCAAGCACGCCAGCCTCACCGTCTTCGACTGTACTCGACCAATCCCGAACAATGGCTGCTAATAATAAGGGACGTCGTATTTACGAGCATACGTGCCCTCCGAGCTGAGACGCGCTAGCCCTATTGTGCTCAGACCTCCTATGATTATTTCAGTACCTTGCACTTTTCCAGAAATCCCTTTTTTAAGTTTAAATTTTATAGCCTTTAGATGGAATGGATCAGGCATCAGACATAAATCTCATTTAGTTTTACCGAAACATTCATTGATTTTAAGAATGCATCTGAATCCGGTCGTAAGTCATTCCAAAGCTGACGCATTACTAGGCACAACGATTGTGGAATTGAAGTTTTGAATAGTCTCTAAATAATTAATGGCTTGAACTGTATGCTTTGTAATTTTATAGACTACTTGCTTTGGCCCGCGGTTTCGCTCGCGTGTAGGTCCGTCTATGCGGTAAGTAGAAACCTATGTGTTATTCCGATATGTAAGCGATATTAAAAAGAGCAACAAACATGCATACATTCATACTCACAAACTTTCGCGTTTATAATATAAGGAGGATAAGAATATATATATATTAAAGGGCAGCAGGATCGTCCTGATTGTGTGGATACTTTTACATACTTTTGTCGTGCCAACCTAACAAAATAATTTTCAGTGCCAGCTCAACCTACCTCGATTTTAAAACTCGAGAAGAAAGTGGTCATTTACCTGTAAAGAAGAAAAATCATGAATTTTAATTATACATATTATTATTACAAATTATTAAACAATTAATATTAGAAATGGATATTAGGAATTACCTACTACATATCAACATGAAAATGATAATACATTTAAGTTTAATATTAAACAAAATAACTACTCATAAATAGGGATAATTAACATTTTTATTGAACTAATACACTCAAAAAACAGTCTTAATGTTTAGTCATAGACGGATAAAAACATCAAATTCTATTCGAATTTTACAAAAAAAAAATCGCGTTCCAAGCAATTTTATCATTTAGGTATTTTACGTGCCCAGGCCCATACACGTTCTTAAAAATCAACGAACATCTAAAACAGATCGAAAATGGCCACAGACTAACAACAACACAATGATATTAATATTACAAACAAATTTAAATGTGTTTATTGACGAAAACTTGAAACAATATTTTATTAAAGTATGAATGTAATAATATCTTGCTAGGTAACTTATACCAATGACTTCCTACAATGTACCTGGTCTTTCTTAAGCAGGCACCACACTTCGCTATGCGCTATTCGTTATGCGGGTTATTGGCGCGCATACGGCGAAGTGTGGAGAGAATATTCGTTTCGTTCACCATAAAAATGACAATGACAAATCTCTACAACACACATATTTGCCTTATTTGATGCCTATTTGACATAACCGTTCGAAGTGTGGATGACATGTTTGTTGTTTGCGCGCATAACTAATATTTGGGTTATTACGGCGCAGACACATGACGAATAGCGCATAACGAAGTGTGGTGCCTGCATTACAGATAGATTTTCTTTTTTATTTAAATGCATAAAATTATAAGTTATCTAGATTATACCTAATTATATAATTACAAGCATAGGATTAGTAATCGGTTTATTGTAGCGTGTTGTAAAAGCTGTTACTAGACTAGACCCACGCGGCTGCATGACCTAAATACATGAGCCCGCGCACCCGGCGTCTACCAATCAGAAACCGCCATTCAAATCGCTGGCGCCGATCCCAGTCTCAATAAATCTAAAGAAATATATAATTTGATACCTAAGCTGTTGAGAACAATAACAGAAAATATCCTTTGTATCAATAACTTGTAACTACTGTCGTTGCGTTTTAACAGTGCCATGTGCTAACACGAGTATTATAATTACGAAAATAAATGTCTTATTTTGGTGATTCTTGGTATATACTTCTAGTAAAAGTAAATTCTCATACGAAACGCTTTTCAAAGTAACGAAAAATTTAAAACTCTTTGAAAATTCTTAATAGATTTAATAAATTACGCAAAGGCTTCTATCTTAGCTAACTGACCTTAGGTGATTGGAAACATGATATGTGATGAGCGATTCCGTAATTTGAAGGTCACGTTAAGCAGTCGGTCCCGGTTGTAATCTTAAGATAACAGTCGTGAAACTACGGTGGAGGCCTTTGGGCGGATTAAAAACAGCCAACAGCAAGATTATCTACGTTGTCACAACGTGTCTTGCCAGTCCTCAACCCGTAGGGTAGGGACATATTGACTAAACACTCTCCTGAGAATAAATACGACCCCAGCAGTAGGAAATAATGGATTATTGATTGATTGTATAATGAGCAAATTAGTCGCGAACCTCGAAATTAAATCTCATAATTGTAATAATCGTCTAAAATTGAAGTTGAATAACATACAACAGCGATAAAATAATAACGGACTCAATCTAGTTCAATACCTATTTTATATCTCTTATTTATAAAATGTGAAGCTAAGTAACAAACTGAATCTACAGACGGATGTAATTTCGATTGATTAAAATTGATTTATTGTTCACCCTATTTTTTATGACATTTTAATTTACGTCTGTACCAAGAACAAGCTTCCGTTCAATCACTGTCATTACAGAAATAATATAGGGGTAAAGGAAGTTTATTTAGAGATAAGTTTGTAATAAAATTTATGTAATCTTTTGAAAATAAATAAATAAAATAAATAGTTATTTCGGTCATTTTACACAACGCCATCTAGTCCCAAACTACGCAGAGCTTGTATTATGGTAACTAGACAACTGATCATATAGATACATATTATATATAGAAAACACCCAAACTCTGAAACAAATATATGCGGATCACAGAACCATTTGATCCGACCCGGGAATCGAACCCGAGACCTCTAACACAGCAGTCGGATACACTACCACTACGCCACCGATAATTCTTATTTATGTTGAAACACTGTTGTTTGCTATGTCACAATAAAAAATATCAATTAAAAAAATATAGCTATGTAAACAATATACTTGTATGCATCCATATCATGGTCAATTCAGTAATCCCCGTATTTAACAGACAATCAAATCTTAATATCTTCATATATTCATCTTCCGTCATTAACTAAGCAGTTATTTCCGGTTTAATATTTGTCTCGAAATATCTACGTTGATAAAATAAATATAAAAACCAAGTGATCTTTACAAGGTACCAGGGTACTATGAACAAGAGGAGCGTACCTGTTCAGCAACCGACAAAGCATCCCAAAGCGAATTGTTACATGTTGAACGACCACGCTTTACGGATTTAAGACCATCGTAAAGTTAGCTTATTTAATCACTTATATTAAGCAACATTGTATCACTATCCGTGATAGCCACTTAGCAGTGATCGTGGGATGTAACAACCTTGAGACCCATCTTGAAAGTAATGGAATGAAAATATCTAATAAATAAAAAAGTTTCCACAATATATATAAGCTGGTATAAAACAATAGTAAGAATATATATTTTAATAAAAGATATTTACAGTGATGTTTCAGGTATTAGGGTTAACAGGCTTAGGCTTATTGAAGAAGGTTATAGCTTAACATGGCTTATCGTGACTAAGAATCTTTGTATAGGAAATATTTATTTTATAAACTTAATGTCCCTTTGTTATTTACTTGTCTGTCAAGACCTTAAATGATATATCACATCACGAAACCTGAAATAATAAAGCAGTTACGATGTTATTAGTAGAAGGTGAATTGTTGTAATTGCTATACAAACCCTCGCACAGAAGACCATCCTAATAATGACAGCATTCTTGCTGTCGTATTTCGTTGGTGAGTGTGAGATAAATTCCTAATGCGATAGTTGTCTTTTAAATAAAATAAAACTAACACATAAATAGTACATGTAGTATAAATCACGAATGTATAAAATTGCATACAATTTGCATTCTAAACAAGTTTGGCAAATTGCTAATAATATATTTGCTGTAACAGATAACAGTCAATATCCTTCCGAACTCGTATTACTCATAAACTTAATTGTAGTTTAAGAATAGTTTTTTTTTGTTTAAGGATATAACTTAGAGTATTATTTATATAGGCTACGCTAAAAAATATATCATAAAGTGTGTTTTTTAATGTTAGTTTCTTTTTCTTTTTGAAACTAGCTTAGTTAGTTTATATATGTATTAGTATAAAGTGGCAAAAGCTGTGGATACATATAATTTATGTATGTACTGGATCCAAACATTATGTAAACTATGTATTAAGATATGGCTGCTGATCAAGAGGTCTCGTGTTCGATTCCCGAGTCGGACTAAATATTTGTGTGATTCACAAATATTTTTTCTGAGTATGGCGTGTTTTCTATGTATAATATGTATGTATTTATAAAAAAAAGTATGTTAATGTATTTATATCAGTTGTTTAGTACCCACAATACAAGCTCTGCTTAGTTTGGGACTAGATGATGTTGTGTATAAGATGTCCGAAATATATTTTGTACGATACATGTGATACAGTGATACATGATAATTATTAAGTGAAAATGAATCATTTCAATAAAAATATGTTTTGATTATTTAAAAAAAAACTTTTAGGATGCTACATCCTAATGCTACAAATAGTTAACTAGTAGCTATTTAAAAAGTTGAAATAATATTGAAATAGATAACCTAATGCCAATAAAATGTTTGTTCTACGTGCTTTCCATTCAGTATCACAAAGCTATTGTATTTAATGCTTGAAATATTTTTATAATCCACTAGGATTAGTTATTACTAAATTTTCTACTTTATCAAAGATAGTTTTGTCACGAATATCAACCACAGTCCTCAAAAAATATAAGGTGACTTTAACAAAACAACTTATATCTACAAAAATCAATTACTGGTTCCAAAAAGCCACTGATAAAAAGCCAAATATTATAATGAAATGGACTTTTTGCATTGATTATTACACATAAGTATCGACACGCTTTAAAATAAATGTGCTATAAAATTTGTTGAAGCGGTAGCATATGAAGCAACGATCTATTTCGTGTTCACTTAATCCTAGTCGTTGACAACCAGGATTATGACGAAGCCAGATTAATGTACGGCTAAGAATACGGTTAAGTAAGAGATTAAGTTTTATATGACCGACGGTGGCCGTGTGAAGAAAAAATATTAGATTATGAAGCACTTTGTATACCGCTCTGAGATAATAGTTTTATGGTTAATAATTAAGATAGCATAGAAGCTGTACAGGTCTCCTTATTGGTTCATTAACTCTTGATTTCAATTAAGAATTTCATCTACATATTTTTGTATTGTGATCAACTGGATAAAATATTTAAAGAAATACTGGTATTAAGTATCGCTTGTTAAATAGACTGCCTTGTTGGTCTAGTGGTTAGCATATGCGGCTGCTGATCTCGGTCTCGGGTTCGATTCCCGGGTCGGACCAAATGTTTGTGTGGTCCGCAAATATTTGTTTCGGAGTCTGGGTGTTTTCTATTTATAATATGTATGTATTTACAAAAAAAAAAGTATGTTTATGTATTTATATCAGTTGTCTAGTACTCATAATACAAGCTCTGCTTAGTCTGGGACTAGATGGCGTTGTGTGTAAGATGTCCGAAAATATTATTATTATTTATCTCAATTCGAAATAGGCGTCATGATGCGTCGTAATGTTATCTCGTCTATAATGATTAAATTATTCTATAGTCATTCTCATAAATATAACTCATACAATATCGGCGCGATACTTCACAAAATCATAATGCAAAGTTGCTAGCCATTCATTTAGAGGAATGCAAAAGCATTCAAAAGCAAGGTAAAAACTAAAATAAAAAAGTGTAACACCTGAATACTTGTATCACAATATGAGCTTTCGTCGCTCGAGGGATGAGCGAACCTTTTAAAAGCTTTTCCGAAGCCGTACAGGGCATTAAGCCAAAGTGAAGATAAACTCGGTAACAACCTCCGGACGATATGTTGCCTCTACTATAAATATATTTATCTACTTTGCTTTTGTTGCCAAGATAAATCGGCTCGTTTGACTAGTGCATCGTTTCCAGATTGAAATATATAAAGTGTTACTACTTTGTCTACGTAGTTCAATAAACGTTGTTTAGTTTCTGGTTCGCTTACTCACGCTCTGTTGCTATTTGTTAGACGCAAACTGAGGTGTTAGGTTCATTATGTAAGCACTGTAGGAACAGTCATTGAAATGCACCAAACGATAGTTAAAAACTAAATAATATATACACGTTTTAAATAACACTCATTGTATCACAGGCTTATTTATGCCTTTATTAATCGTCTGTGTAGTCAGTTTTTGTGTAAAAATTTGTGTTTACAAAGCCTTTTGTATTATAACATAATTTGGGTGCTTGTTTTAGTATTGGCACAACACAAATAAGACCCTTGTCAGGTAATCTCACACATTTATCCAAATGAAACTTCGTTGCGTCATAACACAAAATTAATATAAATATCTGTCTAATTTTTGGACTTTTATATGACAGCTAAACTTCAAAAGCTTATTATGCTTCATTTCTTTAAATATGATGTTTTATTGTGTGAAGCTACTATGATTTATAGCGTATGAATAAGCCTTTAAAAATTCCAGGTGTGACGCTGTAGGAAATAGTCATAAAATAATCTCTGCCCCGTATTTTTGCTCTCCAACAATATA
Source organism: Phragmatobia fuliginosa (assembly GCA_932526445.1). NCBI lineage: Eukaryota > Metazoa > Arthropoda > Insecta > Lepidoptera > Erebidae > Phragmatobia > Phragmatobia fuliginosa. The sequence continues at coordinate 1,722,092 of OW052064.1, read as the reverse complement.
TAAGTTACAAAAACAGTGTATGAGACAACTCAAAAGAAAAGTTACTAGGAATTTAATTCACGAATAACTTTCACTCGAGAATATTTATATTATTTTACTAGGCTATATGTATATTTATAATTAATCTTTGTCTCATATATCTGCTTGGGAGTATAAATCAAATATTCTAAGGTCGTACAAAGTAATATGAAGATGTGAATTTAACTTTCTACGTTGCGCCCTTTTGTCTATTAAGCGAAAAAAATATATGAAAAACATGACGTGTGATATATTAGATAATTTTTTTCTCTAACATTTAAGCAAAATTATAAAAGCCTATTAAATTCTACATAACACATGAATCAAATGTTCTTACAGATAATCTAACGAAACAGTACATAGCAGAAATAAATCTCCATATTTTCGACTTCCCGTTCTTCGACAGCTTATCATATAATTTTATATGTATATACTCGTAGTCATCGTAAAGTTTGTATAAATTGTATAATGTACAAAATCTTTTAACCACAATGTTTAACGACATAACAGTTAAGCAAACGATGAAGAAAGAGTCTCGACCGTCGGTAAATAATGTAACCATAAATAAATAATTGTCTACATTACAATTCACGCAACACATAAAATAATCCCTCTCGAGAAGGAATGACAAAGACCTTCTCAATCCGGAAACATATTCTTAGTTCGAGTAATGTATGAATGTCGCTTAAGCAAAAGTAGCTTCGATATTTCAAGCGGCGGTTAAGTTATTGGCTGTTATTAATAATGCGTCTTTCCTAACTTAATCTGACTTGAAAGGCATTGAGTCGTACGTCGCACAGCCGATCCATTGTTCAGACAATGCCTGAGGTGTACATATACATTTAATGGTTTATCTATATTCTTTTACTATAAGAGTCATTTTAACATCCAGTTTATTAAACTCAGTTTCTAATACAGTAGAATATAATGAAACACAAGTTTGAGTTCATCAACATCCCATAACGTCCCAGTGCTGGGCTTGGGTCTATATAAGTCCCCACGCTAGCCGAGTGCGGGTTGGGGACTGGAAAGACAATTTGTGGCTGCGTAATCTTGCCTTTCGGTATTTTTAAGCCGCCCGGGGCCGAGGCCTCCAATTAAGCTTTACAACTGCTTTCTCATCACAACCGTGACCGACTTTTTAACGTGAACTCCGAATTCCGGAAACGCTCATATCATGTCATGCCACAAACGGTCACCCATCTAGGTTTGACCGTGCCTTCGTTCCTTACCCTCGGTTATTTTTTTTTGTAATCTTTAAGGAATAAATGAATTCTAACCGTTAATACCACTTGGCAATGAGTGCTTCAGTTAGTTTGAGTTCAAGCTCAGCTATTTTGAGTTAGACGCACCTAATTTTTGATTTGTTTGCTTTGGTTACTCGATTGAAAGTTAAATGAAGTACTTGGAAAAATGTAAAGATCATTTAACAATTATCATCTAAATTCAAATTCTAATGGAACAAAGTATGTGACTATAGTAAAATTCTGCTCATATGGTTTTTTTTGCAGTTATTTAAGGACTTCAGTATGTCAGGGGCAGTTTCCATTTAATATAATTCAGAAAAGAAACAACAAAAAAGTGTCAGTAACAAATATAGTTCATTTACTAACGTTTTCTGTACTCAGAAACTTCAGACTCACAGGGAATATTAATTTCAAAATATTTACTTACCTCACTGAGTATGGTAGATCCTGATTTTGCTGGTATCAAAGTAATATGTTAAGTGTATAAATCCACAGTTATAATTCCTTGTTAGTAAGTTCCTTATTAGGTACAAGTCTTAAGCCTTCTATAGACTACAGATCTTTACCTCCACTTTTTTTTAAATCCTGTTAAGTATTTATATATTTTTAATTGCTTTGCTTCCTTCTCAGTATCTTTGACTCTTGAACAGTTGTAGTCTCTGGTTTGATATCATTTTGTTAAAATAAACTTTATACTACATTAATTTTAATTATTTATTGCCTTGTTGGTCTGGTGGTTAGCGTATGCGGCTGCTGAATAAGAGGATTCCCTGGTCGGACCCAATATTTGTGTAATCCATAAATATTTGTTTTGGAGTCTGGGTGTTTACTATGTATAATAAGTATGTATTTACAAAAAAAAAGTATTTTACGTATTTATCAGTTGTTTAGTATACATAATACAAGCTCTGCTTAGTTTGGGACTAAGATGTCCGAAATTTCTGAAATATTTATTTATACAGTGTACTTGATCTCGCATTATTGTAACATTGATGCTTGAAAACACCTTAAATTCCAGGACCATGTTAACAAATTTAGTTTTACTTTACCAAATCAGAACCCTTTCTTACTTGAGCTGCATAGTGACCATTCTGGTTTTGAGAGTGAAAGGAACCCTGTCGGGGTAATTGTTACTAAAAACGATAGCACGTGCTCAAATACAACAATTAAGCTGGTTGAGTACATGTATAAATTGTAAATTTCTTCTAATATCCACTACAAAATATAACGCCTTGGTTCTTTGTAAGCATTGCATGACGTCAAAAACTTTAGTAACGGCATAGTTATGCAAATATTAAGAAGTTTGCAATTTGACAGAGAGTCTTGATCACTGCTGACATATTCACGATTTAATTATACCTGACTCCATTCCAAGACGGAGAATCCTGCTTATTTTTTTTATTTTTTTTACAAGACAAGCATTAGGAATATAAATTCCTGTGTCGGGGGAAATTTACAAACATACATGTAACGGACACAAAGAACACCCAGACTCAGAACAACAAATTGTGAATCACACAAAGTGTTATCCTACGTGGGATTTGAATCCACGACACTTGGCGCAGTAGGAAGCGGTGTGGTGACCGCTTAAGCCACTAGGCCAACCGGCCAACCGTGCTTATTGCACACATCATAGTTATAAGCCTATATTTTACTTACTGTCCATATGATCAAGAATTTAAAGTGACACCACCCTTATTCATCACTTGAGTGAGGGGGCGACTGAGGAGGTTAACTGCAGTTCTACACCATTGCATTTAGGAAGTAAACCGGTATTATGCTGGCAGCATAATACCTTCAACAATTTAATATCCCACTGCTGATCCCGGGTCTCCTATCAGGAGAGGATTAAGGCCATAAGTCCCCACGCTGGTTGAATGTGGGTTGGGGACTGGCAAGACACGTTGTGGCTACGTAATCTTGAATCTGAATGTTTTAAAGCCCGATGGCCTCCAACTAAGCTTAACGACTGTTATCTTATGATGATAAGAGGGACCGACTGCTTAACGAACCTCTGAATCACGGAAACGCTCATAACATATAATGCCACAAACGGTCACCCATCTACGTCTGACCGCAATGCCATTACTTACCCTTGGTAATTGTATCCTATCACCTAAGATCTCTCGGCTATGAGCCGCTTCGCTATCGCTATCTTCGCTATCATAATATAGTGGGATAAAATCTCCTCTCTATGGAGAAGCTTATGGCAGTAAACTGCTGATGATGTGCTGGTGATGATGTTTTAGTTTATTTTATTTACACACAAAATTTTGAAAGTATCTGAGATTTACAAGATTCAGTAACAGGTTTCGTAAGTAAATTGATTTCAAGTAAAGACGAATACTTTGTTTTAGCCACTATACATTTTGAAGTCCTAAAACTGCCTCGTTGGTCTAGTGGTTAGCGTATGCGACTGCTAATCAAGAGGTCTCGGGTTCAAATCCCGGGTCGGGCCAAAAAGTATTTTTGGATTTTTCTTAGGAAATTCCTAATAGCAGCCCGGAGTTTGGAAGTTTGGCGGTGATTCACGCCCGTGCCTCGGAGAGCACGTAAAGCCGTCGGTCCCGGTTGTCATGAACATCTATAGCAATCGTTATTGGGAAGTCAGTGCCCTCAAATATACTGACAACTAGTTCAATCTTCGAATTTCAGTTCTCCCTTAGGGTTGCGGAGGTCCGATGCCAGTCGCTCCGTAGAAAAACTGAAATTCAGGTAAAACCGGTTGAACTAGTAGCCGACACCAAATAAACTTGGGAATAAAGGCTCGGAAGATGATGACATTTTAAAGTCCTAAATTATATGAACGCTAATAAAGATGGCAGAAATATCCGGTATGTATTACCAATTAAAGACACATGTAAGGTTCTAAATTATAATTATTTTCCAATAACTTAAAAGATACACATACAGGTGCCGTGAAACTAATTTGCATTTGTAGATAAAATTCATAATCTCTATTACACCACACTTTACTGTAAATTATAAAAAACAATTTTATAGAAATACTGCTGCGGTGGGGAAATTTTATTTTATATTTAAGTACACTTGTATCCCGTATTGTATTTGAATGTGTTTTATGGTTTTTCTTATGAAATTCCTAATAGCAGCCCGGAGTTTGGAAGAATGGCTGTGATTCACGCCCTTGCCTCGGAGAGCACGTCAAGACATCGGTTCAGTTTGTCATGAACATCTATGGCAATAGTTATTGGGAAGTCAGTGCCGTCAAATTTATTGACAACTTTTTTTTTGGCCTTTTCAAACTTTTAAATAACCCATACGAGTTAAGAAGTTAAACCGTTCTAAAGCAACGTGCTTTTAATGTTCAACGTGCATTTTAGTAACAGATTTTTATCGACATACAGTATCAACAAGTAAAGACTAAATCGCCCAATTTGTACACACAAAAAAAGAAGCACATATTTTCTTATACATAATAATTAATTTATATTTATATATATAACGCCTGCCAAGGTGACTTTACTATGCCTGATGGAAAGCATGAGTAAAATCCACAAGTGGGGGTCGCCATACGGTACGTCATACATACGGTCACTGCAAATGCAAGCAGTATGGCGAACCACACTATGGCGGCTTAGTGAGATGCTTTTTCACCGCTTAAAGGACCCGGGATCATAGTATGAAGGAAAAACATGAGCTGGCTGTGAGTTCCAGTGTTTAACTGCTCTTTAATTTCATGACAAAACCACCGCGATGTCTTATTTGAATTGAATGTAAGTGAGTAAAAAATTACTACAAGTTCTTTGGGTGTCCTTAAATTTAAATGTTTACATTTATGGTTAGGTTTGCATAATTAGACCAGGTTAACATGATATTCAAACTCTCTTTTTCTGTCTTGTTTATGTCTAATGGCTAAAACAATATGTTTAAACATATTTTTTGTGAAGTAAGCATAAATAAATACATTCGAAATATCAAAAAACAATTTTTTATTCATAATAATAATATTTTACTAGAGGAGTTAACCCTAAAACAATTTTATTCACTATCAAGTAGCTAACAGCCTTATTAGCACCTTCTAAATTTACAGTAGGTATTGTTTCTCGTATTCAGCTGAACATTAAAAGTATTTATCAAATATCTATTTATTTTGTTTATATATTAAATATCAATCGATATTTTACACACACTGAAAATATTAAACTTTTCACATTTGTACTATATACCTTCAATTCCTTATTTTAAATTAATTGTAATAAATACTCTTGACTATGAAAGTTTATCTTAAAAATCGAGAAGACCAAAATCGATCAGAGTGGTGTGCTATGGGAGAGGCCTTTGTCCAGCAGTGGACTGCGATAGGCTGATGATGATGATGAAAGTTAATCGTATTTTAAATTTAAGTAAAGCAAATGATATGTTATTTGACTTCAGATATTTATTGTTTTAACATCAAAAATCATTAATAATCACCAAAGACCTGGAATCTACTTGAGAATACTCACGTCAATCGTTACTCGTTAGCTACGCCCTGGCTCTAAACCCTCAAAGAATCGAAGTATCTCTTAAAACTTAACGCTGTGTCATTCCTTGCACTGGCACACCGAAGAACAGAGCCATCTTAAAGTAGACATTAATAACTTTTTTTCCACTGTAAAAAGTTATTAAGTTTAACTGTCCATATAAAATAAAAATTACTATAAATCAACCAAAAAATCTTTTCAGATTGACTATAAAATAGTAGTAAAAACTTTACTTTTAAATAAAACTTCTATTTATCTTTCTGTCGTAATTAAGACCATAACATAAAATAATAAATAATACTTCATTTTCAAACGGTCAAGAAAGATACTCGGACCACCTGATCGTAAGCAATCATGGTGATTATTTATTTACAATATATTTTGCTCGCGGCGATTATTGTGTTCATAATAAATATTTAATTACACTAGCTTTCAGTAGATCTTTAGCTTTGAGAAGAAATTAGTAACGTATTTTAGAGGAGCCCTCGACTTCTCTAGAAGCCCATGATCAGATTCTAGTCTGAATACGGGACTAACTATAAATCTTAGGTATTTATTCAAACTAACTAAATTCATAAATCTGTCTGGGACACCTTTTGAGTAATTCGGCATCTATAAAAATAGCATTAAATTAAGCATATCCGCCTTTTTTACATATCGGACAAAAAGATGAATTTTAAGCTTCTAGTATTTATAAAATAAATGAAAATTTGTCTAAGGTTATTAATTGATTCGACTGTTTAAAGCCCACCCATACAGATTCATTTTAATATACTAGTATTATTGTAAAAAAAGCAATCATACTAAGAATTAAGTGAACCGACAGTCAGTAATATTTATGAAAGTCTACGCGTCCATCTCTACGTATTTTCTGTTCGACTAGAGGAATACGAACGATTGAGTGGCCATAGGTTGGCGTGGGGGCCGTCGGGGATTATTGAAGATTTTCTCTTTTTTTCTACGTACAAGCGTCGTGCGCCGTCGCTGCCCGGCTGCAACGCTACCATTGTCCACCGTACACTAAAATAGCCCGCATTTTAGTGCTGCAGCAAAATGTTGGAAATGCATAACGCATGACTTATGGAATTTGTTCGAGTAACTTAAATGATTTATTGGGGCTCTATGGTTACTTAGCAGTAATTGAGTTTTCCTATGCAAAAGAGTTTATCCTTTGGTGCTATTAACAGATCGCGCATATATTTTTATTATGTTTATTAAAAAATTGAATTATTGAAGCAATAACCTTTATAATATGCCTTCAAAGGTACTTAAATGGTAAGAAGTAATATCAATTCATTAACGAAATGATGAAACGCTCAAAACCAAACACCGAGGTAAAGTAACGAGGGCGCGGTTAGTATCTTGATGGGTGACCGTTTGCGACATGATATGTTATGAGCATTTCCGTGATTCGGGGGACAGTCAGTCCCTGTTGTCATCAAAATATAACTAATCATGGTATAAATTTAAGTAAGTCGTGAAGCTTAGTTCGTGGCCTTCAGACAGCTTAAAAACAAAGATTACGGAGACAAACGTATCTTGCTAGTCCCCAATCGGCACTTGGCCAGCGTGGGGACGTATTGCCTTAACCCACCTGTGGGAAGATCCGAAGCCCAGCAGTGGGACACTATGGGTTGTGGATAATACGATTTTCATTTACTTATTATATATTTTGATATACAATCTGTCTATTACCACGATTATGCTAGGGTTGAACTTATTATTTATTTTAAACGCGATATGGCCATTATATTAGAATTAATATGTAATACTTATTAATGAAATAAAAACAACAAATGATATTAATTAGTTTTGTATTAATAACTTTAATTTCGGCTCTTTTATACAGATCATTTACATTAATCCTATCAGAATGACACTCGTAAATATGAATTATATTATTAATCAGCTTACCTATGTGGTACTTTTCCGAGACTCATTATATTCACAAATGTCAATTCAGTATCGATTAAGGCTTATTTTTATAATTTTAACAAAAAGGAACCGACTTCAATGAAAAACTATTCTGAGTACCCAAATCGCGACAATTGTGCCAATGATATTTGAGGAGTTCTCACGATTTCCTTGGGATCCCTTCATCAGATAAACGACGAAATTATCGCTGAAAATACATAAAAATAATGATTCCGACGAATTGAGAACCTCCTCCTTTTTTTGAAGTCGGTTAAAAAATAGCAGAAATCACTAATCAACTTTTATTCTAATAGATGCAAGACGCATATCATTATAGCAATTTTCAAAGTTACCAATTTCTAATAGTTTAGATTACAATTTAACACTTCATCGATTTAAAAACTTTAACAGCAATCGTGAATATTTTTTCTAAAAGAGAAACCAACAGTATTATAAGTAGATATGGTGTATTTCAGCTTATTGTCTGTACACGTCTATAATAAGGCACTGAGTTGGTCTTTGAGTACTGTAAAAATTACAAGGACTTCACGAACAAAGATACCAAGTATCGCAACGATTACTCAGAGAAACACGAAGGAATAAAAGCGCATCCTTATCTTATGTTTAGTCGTTGTCGTAAACTTCGTGATAGTGGACTTTATGTCACGCCATCTTGAAGCCTAATTTACTATTTAATATCGCTAGCTTCGAGCACATAACACTTAGAATAAGACCAGAAAGTAATTTCAGAATAAACTTAAGGTTAATCATTAAAATCATTATTAATAGAAGGATTTGTATTTCACTTACATTTATTTTCGTGTTAAATTGATACAAATACCTTCTTTATATTTTTATATGATATAACTTATTGTTTGGTATCGCAAGTAAGGGCTGAAAAATAATGTAAAAACAAACAAAAAACAGTTAAGTAATTAATTGTTTGATGGTATTGGTGGGGAACATTTTTTTCTTTTTTGTAAAAGACAACTCTCTGTTCTTTCTCTTCCTGTGTCTTTACAAACATACAAGAAACAAACACTAAGAACATCCAGGCTCAAAATAACAATTTGTGCATCACACAAAGTGTTATCCCGTTCAAGATTTGAACCCATAACACTTGACGCACTAGACATCGGCGTGGCGACCGCTTAAAACCACTAGGCCAATAGCGCAGTCTACTTTTGATCAGTTGAAAGCCTTAAGATAAAGGTCAATACATTTGTTAGTTTTCTAATAGCTTTACGTTTGTAGAATGTCGACGTGGCTAAGGGGTAGGTCTGAGGATCGGCCAACATCTATTTTTCATACATCTAAAACGCGAGCGGAGCCGCGGGCATCAGCTACCACAAACGACTAACTCGTCTATTTTTACAGATTATGAGCTGGTAAGTATATTATACTCAGTTCAGTTAGACTGAGACTAATAAACACAAGCATACAATCGTTATTCAAATACTCAAATTAAATTTTAATTAATAGCTTGAAAGTAATTACCCTACTACAACATGCTCTTACAGGCTTACGGAGAAATTTAAAGTATGCATGTTGGTAAGTCCCGATAAAATCAATTTTATACTTTACTGTCGGATGTCATAATAAATATTATTGTATGGCTTTTCATTTCCAGCTTCATTTTGATCTAACTATGCTCATATAACCGAAAATGAGTCGTACCCACTTTTAGTTTAGATAAAAATTGAGTTAGCAAACGTTTTAATGTGACGATACAACCTTTCTCATGTTACGTGGACAATATTTATTTTTGTATGAGTCCAAATTCTTGTTAGAATCAAGAGGCGAGATGAAACTGGTTTTGAATTGTATTTTGGTATAAATATGTAGATAGTGACGCTCAAGAGTTTATCACTAGATATTATAAGACGTTTTGAATATTGCCACACGTCTCAAATAATATCTTCACTATTTTGTAACGATGTATAATACCATTGAAATTCAACGGACATTTTATTCAGCAGCTTTGGTTTGACAAAAAAAGTAAATTATGTTTAATAAATTTTTGTATTTTGCATTACACTATAAACTTTAATGTACCTTAAGCTGTTGTGAATTAAATAATTATATTCAAATTAGCTGATCTGACAGACTTCGCACTACCTCAATCGACAAATAGAAGACCTAAACTTTTGTATAGAATAAACTTAAAAGAAACAAAAGGAATCCATAATTAATAAAAAAATGCAATTTATTTTTATATATTCAACTTTTAAACCTTCTCTGGACTTCCACAAATAATTCAAGACCAAAATTAGCCAAATGAGTCCCGCCGTTCTCGAGTTTTAGCGAGACTAACGAACAGCAATTCATTTATATATACATATATATAGAAGATAGATAGTTATGTAGAAGAGAATTTACAAAGCTTCGAATTTCAGTTAGATCCACTCTCTTAATTAAGAAAATATCTTACTTTAAATAGGAGTTCACCTCATATGAATCTTGTACAGCTATATAAGTATGTCTTTATGACTAAGTTGACAAATAAGTAGACTTTCTGCTTGATGGTAAGCGATTAACGTTGGTTGTAAACACCCACGACATTACTAACACAGTAGGTGACAATTAAGCATCATTGTAAGTATGTATTACTAAAGAGGTTGGATAAGGTAAAAGGCTAATCACGTCAAACACTATCTTGCAAAACCTGGCCCTTTCATCCAGACTGACATTTAGTTTATTAAATTTAAATCAACTCGCAATATCAACTGCACGGTTTAAGCGGTCGCCACATGGCTTCCTACTGCGCCAAGTTTTGGTGGTTCAAATCCTACACGAGATAACACTTTGTGTGATTCTCAAGTTGTTATTCTGAGTTTGGGTGTTCTTTGTGTCTGTTTCTTATATGTTTGTAAATTCCTCCGCGACACAGAAATATATCTTAATGTGTAAGTTGTCTTTATAAACAAAACAAAAATACTAATTTGAGTAAGAACCACAGTTTAATTCGTTATAATCTCTATTAATACGATCACAATACAAATGGGAGACCTTTTTTGTTTATTTAGAAAGCGGACATATCAGAAGATTATTTTAGTAACAAATACATGCTGTATATGCCATTAGCTCTTTAATCAGTATTCAGAACCCATGAGGCAGTGAGAAGGAATTAAAAGCGACATCATGTGATCGGACAGAGAACAATAGAGACGAAGTGGTACAAAAACTTGCATATGCGACCGAAAATACAGCGAAACGTACCTGTGCTCGCGACTGACGTCGGATTATTAATTAGTATCTATAGGGTGACAACCTTATCCAAAAAACCCGGGAAGAGAGCACTTTACGGCAAATGTGCAAGAATCTCTTATTCAAAACGAACTTTTTTGACAACTTCAAGTCTCCTTCTTATAAGCCGTTCGCAAATTTCGTTTTGGATAGGTATTGTTTTAATTGAATACCACTTTTTACCGGCGAGTTCGTTGTCCGGAAAATTAGTCGTAATCATGGTTCTCCTAATTAACGAAAAAGTGTCACCATATCGAGGCGCCAGAAAAGGATGCCCGAATTACTCGTGCATTGGCCGTTGCGAAGCTCAAAAAACCGTTTAAAAATCACTCGCTCCGCCCATCGTCCGCCCAGTGACTCCTGCGCACTTATGATTTATCTTTACGAGGACAACCCGCCCCTCACACAAACTACCCAGCTTCCGTACCGCTAATTATACGTACACATAGGCCTCTTAAAATCTTAAATCGCATTCTCAATTCTGTCATCAGAAGCCGGGCTGTACGAGCCGCCATGCCACCGCGCCATAATCGAATTCGGCATGGCTCATTCGTCTTAATCGTGTAACTTCGATTCATGTGCTGTATCCGTTTGTTCATTCTGATGTTCTACCACTAATATTTATAAACTTATATTCTTTTTTTCAAATGTGAAAAGCATTTTTGGATATGATCAATAAATTATTATAATGAGGCAAGTATCGTGGTACTAGTTGAGGTCAAGGACCTTACGACGCTTGTTCGTTATTTAATAGAATCGGGTTTATAAAATTGTGTGTTTTATATGAAATCTACTGAACTTGAGAAATATATATTTTATATTCAAATAGAAGAGATGTTCAAGACTTAGTTTTAACTTTCCATGGAGTCATAGAGGATTACGAAATGCATTAATTTAATGGTGATTCGATATTTCGTTGAATGATATTCAAATGTAGATTTAAATGAAGACAAAAATAATCTTTTTAAGTTTCTAATGTTGGTACCTTTTAATAGATAAAAAGAGCAGAGTCGCGTACTAACATAATTGGAACATAAACAAGAACAAAATAATTAAAACAGAAAAAGAATGAGCTAAGTAAAGTGATCATCTTATTCCATGATAGTCAATTTAGAAGGAAACGGGTAACACGATTAGTTATATAAATAGTCGCTTTAGTACATAACATTTCATAGGTGCCTATAGGTATACACTGGCCTCGGCGACGTGCGAAGTAAAATAATACTTGCATTGTGCTGTATTGTTTGCTGATTTAGTAACGAGTCACGCATCAAGGACGTGGATCGAACGTATTCTGAATAATTTGGAAGTGGACATGGCCAGTTCTCACGCTAGGGGCATTCTTACGCTCTGTAAATGAGAGCTTTTTATATAATATTACTAGCCGTGTGTATATTGGTTATCGCGGTAAAAAGTAGCCTATGTCTTTTCTTAGGCTCTAGACTATATGTGTAGGAAATTTCATTTAAATTAGTTCAGTAATTTTGGCTAGACAGACAGACTTTCGAATTTTTAATATTAGTAAGGATTAATTACGTCGACTGATGTTCGTTAATCCACAAACTGCCTCGTTGGTCTATTGGACGTATACAACTGCTTATCAAGAGATCTCGGGTTCAGATCCTGGAAAGGAAATTCCTAATAACAACACGGAGTTTGGAAATTTGGCCGTGATTCACGCCCGTGCCTATGATAGCACGTAAAGCCGTCGGTCACAGTTGTCATGAATATCTATGGTAATCGTTATTAGGAAGTCAATGCCCTCAAAGTTATTGATAACTAGTTTCAGGCTTCGAATTTCAGTTCTCCCTTATGGTTGCGGAGGTCCGATGCTAGTCGTTCTGTGAAAAAACTGATATTCAGGTAAAACTGGTTGGAATAGTAGCCGACCCCAAATAATATTGGGAATAAGGCTAGGAAAAAGAATGTTCGTTCATCCACTTTGACTCAACTATTATCTATTGCTATAAATAATCTTTGGATCTACTCTATATCTAATTAAATAACAGTCACTACAAAAATGCTGTCATTATTACCGACTTAAAAAAAAAGGAGGAGGTTCTTAATTCGTCGGAATCTTTTGTTCAGCGATAATTTCGTTGTTTATGAACCGATTTCAAAAATTATTTCTACTTTCTTTTTGTAAAAATCTCGCAGATCTTTTAGAGACTATCTCGTTGAACTTTAACAGCATGTTTAAATACGCCAATTTTAATAATACATTTTTACGTAGATCTAAAGTAAAACAGAATTAAAAATGAATATTATTCCGTATTGTGAATTTATTAATTATTACTCTTTTTAACAGTATAGCAGTAAAGTATGTATAATCAGTTTATCTCTGTTAGCACAATAACTGTATCCATCAATCGAATCATGAGCACTGGTGATCACTTCCAACGTGGCGGCGTTTTTAAGCCATTATTCATTTTAAATTACACTATATGTTCCGAACAAATAAACATATATTTGTTAAAAGTAACATACCTTCACCAAAATTCTGTAAGATCAAACAATAATCTTTTGATTGACGTTTTTCTTGTCAAAATATGTTCTGTTAATATTAATTTAAAAAAAATATTGTCAGATGTAATAGGTACTTCTTAAAAACTTAATAAAGTTTTATCTTAATGGTGGATTATAAATTGTACATTAAAATAAATTACATTTTATTTTAAAAACAATAGATGAGATCTAATTAAGCTTAAATAGATTAATCTTTTTGAAGTTTTCTTCAAAACATCTGTATAAATTATATTTATTGCAAAATTAGTGTCAGAATATATCTCTTGACTTGGAGCCAAGTCTCATAATTATATATACTTATGTATGTATTTACATATCTAATACTCTTTATATTATTCATTTAAAAGGACGCTGGAGTTACTAAAGGTTATTTTCTATGCCACTACAATAGCAAATAAGTAATTAAAATCATCATCGTGAATGTTTAAAGGTAAGGATGAATGAAAATCTGAACAAAACTTAATTTCAATTATAGTAATACATATAAACGTAATTGGAATTAGCAATTGATAATTATTTACTTCCGAAAATATTTCCTCTACAAATATGTGGCAAGGTGTTAATTTCTTACGTATTTGAGGCAGGTGTTGAACCTAAATGTATCAACCCAGCAAACAACTCTAATAGAAATTAGTGAAAATGTTTTCAACTTTATTCGGTATTACTTTAATTTGTTACTTTTTTATGTGTTAGCCTGTCAAAGTGACTCCACTCTGCCTTACGGAAAACATGAGTAGAATCAAAGAGTTGTAGTATTTCTATCTCTCGGTTACTGTACTCGAATTCAATTAATCTGTCTTAGCAATCAAATAATGGTATATTAATAGAGGCGATCCCAAAGTTCAGGATAGTCAACGGATTCCGAATTATATAATATCGGACGTAATTCAAAGATATTAAAACCCGCAACCGGAATCGAAGGTATAACGCAGTAAAGCGTATGAATTTGTTAAGAATGGTCACTCATTCAAAGGCTGACCCGCCTAGGATTGCTTAACTTTGTGATTTTTTAACCATTTTTACCAAGAGCAAAACTGTTACATTTTTTTTTAAATATAAATAAATAATTATTTAGGATATTTTCATATGCGTATGCAAAATATTTAATTGTGTACCAACAGAATGCCGTGACTAGAATATATTATTAGAATACAACTGTCTATTTCAATATAAATCAAACTAAAAATCTAATCTCATTGCTAAAACATCTTTCATAGATTGATATCATTAAAAAGTAACCCCAAAATTACTAAATAAACTTTTTCAAAATGGTAACAGCGCCAAGGATATAAAAATATCTAACAGTTTAAATACGTTCCTTACACGCTCACCACTAATAAAACCATTTCATTGCTAATTAATAAATTAATATATTATTAGCTGTAAGTGGCAATACATAAAGTAGTTACGAGTTATCTGAAGTTAGATAGGAAATGGTATGGGAATCAATATAAATATATTGCTCAATAGAATTGCCAGAGAAACATGCCTGACTACAGATCAGATACTATAACTCAGCACGCAACATATCAATTAAAGGGTGTATTAAACATCCTCATGCAATGCGTTGAGTGTGATTTAAATGCGAATACTCGATACCATTTTGTTTATTAACTTGTTACTAGATACGACACTGGTATTGTGTTTACTAATAGTTGCTTATAAGTATGGCTTTAATGTTGTAATCACTTTTATGATTCGCGTTACGGTTTTTCTCAAATTTTTATTCCAAAAACACGGTTAGAGTACGAATAATATGCTGTAAAAATTGTTATATCTCTAATAATATTTTAAAAATATTAGTTTTTTAAATATTATAATTGTTTACTAAAGTGTTTGTTTAGTTCCTTTCAACCTGCAACACCTAAACACCAGTGTTTAGGTCCACAATGCCCACGTACTTTGATTATAAACATGTCTAGATAGAGAGTTCGAGCGTCTAAACGTCCAAAAAAATAGTATTTAACTGTAAGAGACTAAGCTCGTCGCAGCCGATCAGTGGCGTTACTGTCATTGTACGGTAAACACGTATTGAGTGGCGTATAAAAATGACGTTTTGCATGATAAAAGTGTGCAGGAATTACTTTGGACGATTGAAATCAACAAAAAAAATTACCTATCATCGGTAAGTAAACTTTAAATGACTATATTGTAAAGAAACAATTAAATTAACTCAGTGAAATTTTATCAAAAGTTCGACCACCATTTTGACGGAATGTTTACAGGGTAGCCTGTTAATTGAATTTAAATTTCCCATGTGAGTGTTAGCCAATTTACAAATTGTTCAATCATGATCGAAAAAGTATATTTCGAGAATTCAAGCCAATTCAACTTAACTATAGTGCTGGATAATACATATCATATATTATGTTTATAAAGTATATTTTTTTAAATCTAAGGTGGTAGATATTGTTTATTTTATTTAAAATCTGATATGCGTGTCGATTTTGCCGCTCCATGGATGCTAATAATGAAAGTTAGTGTTTGTTTGTTTGAACGCGCTAATCTCCGGAATTTCTGAACCGATTCTGAAAATTCTTTTACTAATCGGAAGCTACATTTCTCTGAGTTCTTAACGAGAACGATATAAAAACATGATTTTGAGAAATTGCGGGGAACATCTAGTTAAAAATATAGTAATTAAATTAAATATAATTTGTTGATATTAACCAAATTGTTGTTAAGTATTAAGAATAGATAAGCTTTAATAGCAATTCCCTTTTTCACCAACATGTATTTTACCTAGTAACTCATAAGCAAGAACTCTAGCCCATATTGACTGACTTTAAATTTAATACAAATTACAATTCTCAAAATCAATACACAATTATTTTCCCTCCTTTTATGGAAAACATTCAAGGGCTGGTATCACTCAGAACGCTTCCACGTCATGCGCGCGCCCGTAGGCAACGCTTGCATGTGTGTGTAATACGCACACAAGCCCTTCAAATCTGGCCTGTTGTTTTTATTGCGAATGCAGCGCAACACTCCATCTAGACATATATATAATCAAAGGCCCACGTATTTAACTCTGCTCTGAACTTCGCTTACCCGCGCAGTGTAAAGCAGGCACCACACCTCGCTATTCGATAAGCGGGTTATTCGCGCGCATACGGCGAAGTGTGGAGAGTATATTCGTTTCGTTCACCATAAAAATGACAATGACACATCTCTACAACACACATATTTGCCTTATTTGATGCTTATTTGACATACCAGTTCGAAGTGTGGATGGCATGTTTGTTGTTTGCGCGCATAACTAATATTTGCGCGAATACGGCGCAGACACATAACGAATAACGCATAACGAAGTGTAGTGCCTGCATTACACCTCTATATGCTGTTTGAGCTACTCGAATAATCTTGATAATGCCTTGTTGGTCTAGTGGTTAGCGTATGCGGCTGCTGATCAAGAGGTCTCGGGTTCGATTCCCGGGTCGGACCAAAAATTTGTGTGATCCACAAATATGTGTTTCGGAGTCTGGGTATTTTCTATGTATAAAATGTATGTATTTACAAGAAAAAAGCATGTTTATGTATTAATATCAGTTGTCTAGTACCCATAATACAAGCCCTGCTTAGTTTGGAACTAGATGTTGTGTGTAAGATGTCCGAAATATTTATTTATCTAGTTTTGGCGTCATGGCGGTAAATACACTCGGTTCCAAAAATAACGGGTCAGTCACATAAACCCGAATATCTCCCGAACTACGTATGCCATCCTAATGAAACGAAGACTGTTCAATTGAGAATTTAATTATACAGATAAAAAATAAAATAAAACTTAGTTACACCCACAATATTAATCTTAAATTAAAAAAAAACTAAAGTAGTCATATTTTTCTTAAGATTACATTTTTTTTATGATTGTTTTTTTGCTGTTTTTCATCACTGGAGGCTTCATCACGTGGAGGCAATACAAAGTATTAAATGAAGAAAGTGATGAAAAACAGCAAAAAAACAATCATAAAAAAAATGTAATCTTAAGAAAAATATGACTACTTTAGTTTTTTTTTAATTTAAGATTAATATTGTGGGTGTAACTAAGTTTTATTTTATTTTTTATCTGTATAATTAAATTCTCAATTGAACAGTCTTCGTTTCATTAGGATGGCATACGTAGTTCGGGAGATATTCGGGTTTATGTGACTGACCCGTTATTGGTTTATGTGACTGACCCGTTATTTTTGGAACCGGCTATAGTAGCCTTGTGTTATTCCAATATGTAAGCTACATTATTGTGAAGTTTCATCAAATCCATTCGGTAGTTTGCAGAGTTACAGTTTAAAGAGCAACAAACATACAAACACATACATAATACTCACAAACTTTCGCGTTTATAATATTAGTAGGATATTTTGTACATCAAAAATCATTAACAATACGATAAATATGTGTACAGATATATGAACCATACCCTTTCTACTTTATAAAGTTAATTAAACTGGTGGTAACTGTAAACTAATGAGATAATAATAAGTATAATATTAACTATCCTTCCATTAACAGTTTCAATAGATTTTATAGTAGTGTTTAAAAGATTTATTTACTTTTTAAGGTATTTTCATTCTGTGAAGAAATTACTTCTAATAAATAACTTAAAATAAAGTTTATATTATCAATACACCATCTTTAATAAATATAATAATGATTATATGACCTTTCACGTTAAGATAAGTTACAATCTTAAGTATTTTCGCGGTTAAAGGGTTGGATAAATAAATAAATAAATATTTTGGACATCTTACACCCAACGCCATCTAGTCCCAAACTAAACAGAGCTTGTATTATAGGTACTAAACAACTGATATAAATACATAAACATACTTTTTTTGTAAATACAAAGAAAACAGCCAGATTTCGAAACAAATATTTGCGGATCAAACAAACATTTGGCCCGACCCGGGAATTGAACCCGAGACCTCTTGATCAGATGCACACACCAACCACTAGACCAACAAGGCAGTCAACTAGGTTTAATATATACTACAAACAAAACATTTTTTAAATTTCTTATGAAATATAATCATAAAACAATATGCCAATCACAGTTAAATAAATATTTACAAACAATAATGGTTGATTTTGTCGTGGGCTGACATTTCCATTAGACAAGAATCCATCCATTCCATCAGCAAAAGCTATCTCCATGTATTTCTAATACGATACAAAAGGATCTAACGCCGCAAGATATCTCTGTTTTGTCATAAATTGCGACTTTATTTACGATCACTATCTACACTTGATTTACAACGACAATGCTATTATGTCTTTTCAATACTTATGCAGGGCTCTGCTTTGTCTTATGGTGCAATACGACAATAAAAAGTAATATTTTAGCTGCTGGCCAGTAATATAAGTTCACACTTGTTACATTAAAATGTTTATTGTATATTTTTTAATATAGAAGACAATTGTGCCTATTCAGATGATAGTGCGTTTGTCACTGTTTATCAGGTCTCTTGAGTATTATACTGTTTTATACACAGTTTAAAGAAACAATCACATACTTTGAAATAAACTTTACTGTTACGTTTAAACTACGCAAGACAACATCGATGCAAAGAGAAGGAAAACTTGAAACCAACCCTTTTTTTTTTTTTTTTTTTTTTAGTGTGTGAAAAATCATCATGGACCGTCACCCCACCGGGGGTTACGGCGGGGTGGTGTGTCGGACTTGAACCGACTAAAAAACACACAGTGTGCCCTCTCCGCGCTTCTCCGTTTAGGAGTAGGAGAATTCCAGGGTGGGATCTCCTTCTGAACTTCTCCAGCGCCTGCCCGCTCCTGATGCGGGCACCGTCTCTGTACGACGACCCTCTCTTAGGCGGCGTCCGGCACACACCGACGCCGCCCCCTCGCGGCTGGCCACATAGTGCGGGTGGAGGGAAAACCCGTCCCGTCCACCCGCGGCCACACTCAAGGCGGCATGAGGCGCAGATGTTCGCGCCTCCGCCGCCCGAGTCGCCGGCGGCGAATCTGGTCCGATTGGATGTCGTCCTCACGGGCCTTCTCCGCCGCCTCCTTCTGCGTGATTACGTCCTCGCAGAAGGTTGCGACCGCGGTGAATGCGCTCTCGCTGCCGACCATGGAACGAACGACGGCCGGCAGTGAGAGATCCCCTCCGATGACTGCAGTGAGGACCCGGCGCTGCGTCTCCCATGCGGGGCAGACCGCCAGCGTGTGATGAGCCGAATCCTCACTGCAGTCGCAGTGGTGGCAGGCGGGACTCAATTCCCTCCTGGCGACCGAGTGCAGGTACTTTCCGAAGCAACCATGCCCGGAAAGAACCTGCGTCAGTCGGAAGGTAAGGGTCCCGTGCTGCCGCACTGCCCATTCGCCGATGACCGGCTGAAGCGCCTCTACGGTGGCGAAGCCAGCACGTGGAGTCTCCAGCCGGACCGACCAGCGATCCATCGTGGCTCGGTGAGCGGCTTCGCGCCACTCGCGCACGTCCTCGGGCGGAGGGCCAACTCCACCACTCTCCGCCCGGTAGTTAGCCACTCGCCGATAAACGTCGGCGAGCACTTCCGCCTCCAAATCCCACGGGGGTGTTCCGGCCAGGGCGCACGCCGCCTCCGTCGATACGGTGCGGTAACCCCGTATGGCTCTGACCGCCAGAGTTCTCTGCGGCCGCCTAAGGCGCGCCCTATTCTGCTCGGTCAGAGCCGCCGCCCACACCGGTGCACCATAGAGTGCCATAGACCGGACAACCCCCGTGTACAGCTGCCTCGTGGCGACACTGGCTCCTCCCAGATTGGGCAAAAGACGCCCAAGGAAGGAGGCAGTGCCGATCAGCTTCGGAGCAAGCTGTTGGAAGTGCTCGTCGAAGAGCCACCTACCGTCTAGGACCAGACCCAGATACTTAAAGTGGGCCCGGACCGGTACGAGGACCGAGTTGACCTCGATGGAGGCGCCGGCGGGTGGACCACGACGGGGCCCATGGAAAAGTAGGGCTTCCGTCTTTTCTAGGGCCACCCGCAAACCCAGCGCCTCAATGCGCCCGACCACCAGGGAGACTCCTGTGGTGGCCAGGCGTGCCGCCTCTTCGAAGGTCGCCCCCCGGGCTGTCACAAGAGTGTCGTCGGCGTAGCAAATTACACCGACGCCGGGGGGGAGACGCCCTCGCAGAACTTGAAACCAACCCTATACCAACCCGTCAGGCCAACGGCCAGCGTGGTATAGTAGGCCAAAACCTCCTTTCTAAGGAGAGGCCTATGTCCAGCAGTGGACTGTTAAAGGCTGTTGATGATGATGATGGCTGTTACGCTTTAACATTTAATATGATTAAGTACAATAAGTAATACTATTTAAACTGAAATTTAAAGCAATCATTTGTAGGTGCGTACTTTATTAATAATCCTGTGGTGCTTGTTTTGTTGTTGCCTCACCAAACTACATTTTCTCGACGATTTATTTTCTATTATATTATTTTTGTATATTTAGATTCTTTATCTTTTTAGTGTGACATATCTAAACTGAATCGATCTTTGACATTCATTCAGATCGTCATCGTTTGACAAGACAAAACTATTTTTTTTGTGCTTTTTGTATAGTTAAACCTCAAAATTCCTCCAATAGCGTTCACCCGCATAGGAATGAATAGTATATTATTTTATAATATTAAATATACTATAAAATAATATACTAAACATTGCAAAATTTTACAGTAATTCTTTGATTTAACTTTAAACTAAACATTCTCTTGATATAGATAACTAAGAAACTTCAGTGGAGTTAATGGTGCTTCTCTTGAGACCGATTCTCCAGACTCCACCTGGCAGAATTTTTTAATTACTTTATTATTTGTGTCTAAATTTAACAGCAAAGCCAACTCTTTATCAATATTTTGCCAAGTGTCTGTAAAGAAAGAAACAAATAGCTACTAAACTGGTACAGCGAGTACAATAAATATATACTGAAGCCCACCGCCTGTCTGCATATCCACATATTCACAATAGCTTATAAATGGTTTACTTGATGGATATGTCAAGTGTTAATTTATTATCTTGCTTTAATAGTGCCCCGTGTATACAGGCACTAATTAAAAACGGTCAATCTATTCTGAAAACTTAACTGTCGTCGAACAACTTTGTCATCACAAGTTTTTTATTACCCGAGCAGGTAGGTACTGTTGACCCCTGTTGGTATAAACTGCATGGGAATTGCAGGAATGTGTACAAAGTTCCTATGCCTAGTATTTTATATTGTATGCGTTTTTTGTTAAATTAATTCTGAAATTTTTACTTCAAAACCAGAGTAGATCTAATACAGTTACAGTTTAGATAATACGAAAGAAGGAAAATAAAATAAAACTTAGAATACCTAAACATACGCATACTGCATAACACTGTGTATTTTACGTTCAAGAATGTTTTTTTTTTTAATAAAATACACTCTTTTCTTTGTAACTAAAAGATTCGGAATTAACTCTACGGCAGCTAATAAACGCTCCCGGTTCTAAATAAAGTGCCCGTGACCACTAGCGGTATAATCCGTCGGAAAGTAGAAGGTATCGTAACATTTTAAATTTTATCGCGAATAAATCCCTTTTACAGCAAGAAACATTAGAAGGTGGTTTGAGTTTAATTGTAAAAATCCTAAGCCCTGAAGCGCTCATAGCCGAGTGGCCTGAGGTGATTGGAAACAATCACCGAGGGTAAGCAACTACGGCGCGGTCAGACCTAGATGGGTGACCGTATGTGGCATGATATGTTATGAGCGTTTCCGTGATTCGGAGGTCACGTTAAGCAGGCGGTCCCGGTTGTTGTCATAAGGTAACAGTCGTGAAGCTTAGTTGTAGGCCTTCGGGCGGCTTAAAAACATCCAACGGTAAGATTACGTAGCCACAACGTGTCTTGCCAGTCCCCAACCCGCACTCGGCCAGCGTGGGGACGTAAGGCCTTAACCCTCTCTTGAGAGGAGACCCGAGCCCAGCAGTGGGACGTTATGGGTTGTTGATGATGATAAGCCCTGAAACAGAGAGTCTATGTAATTCGAATCAAAATATACATGCATCACGTGTTTTTTTATTTAAATTCTTTTAATCAAAGGTACTTAATTGAATCCTATCAAATACTTAAACATCATAGGTGTGTTTCAATTAAAAGCTCCTGCAATAACATAAAGAGTAAGTACCCTTGCGAAACAGGAATGTAACAAATAATTTATTATTATTTTACCTAGAATCTTCTGCGTCTGCTTTTATGACAATTGTTTCCTCAATGACGTTAACCTTAGGCGTTCTAAAGATTGAAATATAAATTTTCATTGATATTTTGTATTAAGTACACAAATTATCAATTTATTAGTCGTATTAGCATCACTGCAGATTTAAAATCTGCCCCCATTGAAAGCCCCATGAGGGACATGAACCCAACACACTTGACGCGGTAGAAAGTGGCGTGGTAACCGCTTAAACCACTAGACCAGCCCTGCACTCAAACATAACACTCTTTAAAATACTCTATGACCACAGTACACAACAAACTACAAAAGAAATTGGCCAAGTGTGTGTAGAAATTGGCCGCATAAAATAGGGTTCCATAATCATCGAAAATGGATTCAATAGTTCTAGAAATTATTTCCTATAACAATACTTCTTCCTAATGATATTAACATAGATTTCAATTTCAAACCAGTGGGTTGGGTTATTTTAAACAGGTTTGTATAACAATTCTATTTTTTAACATTATCTTAACGGTACTCCTTTAAAGATAGGGAGAATACATTATTGAATGTTTTATGCCTTTATGCAAATACATCAATAACGTATTGAATGACATATACAGTTTCTTCACCCGTTGCTTATGCCCAGCGTGCCGCCAATAGTGACGTCTGTATATTGAATCATTTGTGAAGCAAGTAGTGCTTTTGAGAATACGTTATAGCTAACATTTTGTGTGAGAAGGTTAAATTTATAACAATAATTAACATACACAACAAAAATAGTAATAGTCTGTATGTTGCGTTAAAGCGGTTTAACTACTGGACTTTTCTCAAAAGTTTTTAAATAGTCAGGTTATACATAGTTTTAAAAAAAAAACTTGTTAATAAATACCTTTTAAAAAATAGGTTTGGTACAGTCATTCGCTAATACGAAAGTTATCAATTCAATTTAATATTCAACAATTACTGTCAATAAAAAAATAAAATAAAATAAAAAAGCCTTTATTTGATCCTGCTACATTGCTTCACTAATTTACTACTATTATAACTATAACACTTTAATATAATTAATAAAGCTAGGTCCCCAGATTGGGTAAAGGCCTCCTCCAACGATAAGCACTTATCTCTATAGCCGTCTTGTTTGTGATATTCCTAAAACGTCGTATTTAGTTTCTTGTATTGCTTCTTTAATTCTAATAATGTTCGTATGACGATAAGGTTCTGACATTTTATGTTGTTATGTGTAGGTATATATTATCATTTTTCTTTGTTTCTGTTCTTAGTCTTTGTGGTATCTTTTTTTTTTTTTGACGAAATTGACATCAGATTTCGTCAATAAAAAGGAATCACTAAAATAAGTAAATATATCAAGATACTTATACATTATGGCCTTAATCCTCTCCTGAAAGGAGACCAGAACCCGCCAGTGGAACATTATCGGTTGTTGGTGATTAATTGATTGGTTCCCAATATTTTAATAATGGGTGTCGTACATTCAATTATAACCGTAACATTAATATTTTGGTAAATACTTTATTAGGGACCCAAAAGAGGATTTAGTACTTTTCATAAAAAAACAGACAAGTTTACCTGGACACCGAAAGTCCGACCGAAGTCCCATATCTTCGGTGAGATCTATAAAATTCTAACAACTCTTATCCCTTAATTTGGCAGAGGTTCAATGTGTTATATATATGTAAAATTTATGTATATTTATAAGTTTAGGGTAGTAAGGAATCCAGAAAAAATAAAAAATAAATGTTGCGACCTTCAGGTTTCCAGGAAACCAATGTTCATCAGAGTGAACATTGCCAAATCTGTCGAGAAATACCACTTTATTGAAATGTTTACTGTGATGAACATAATCAAATTAGGGTACACATTCAAACAGGTAGTGCGGTTTACAAAATATTTTTATTTATATAAAAAACAAAACAAAGACATAACAAAATATCTTTTATAACATAATAGAGCCTCTTCTAGCATTTCACAAAAAACTTAGTATTATTTTGTATGAAAATTGAGAAAACAATTACGAGATTTTTTTCCGGTAACAAAACAGAGTCTTAAATTACATTTCATGCAGTACACAGTAGTATTTTTTAGGCAATATTTGCACCTCCCCATGTCTTCTTTTGTATTAGGAAAGTGGCAAATATTATCGAAACGTATGGGGCTAATGGGCCTAGGTAACTTAGGGTTCTTTTTTGTTAAATTTAGATATAGATCTTGCCGAAATATTTTCAGACATTTTTTTTCTGTCGTTAGTATTTTTTTTATATAAAATCCATGAATTATTTATACTTATATCTAACAACTGGCAAAATATACCTATATACCATCTTCTAGACTTGGACTTGCTCCAATAGTCTAGGTAACTAGGCATTGAGACAATACCCATAAGTATATGGATAGCTATAAAATCACGCATTTCGTCTTCTGTCACTTGAATAGATTTGCCAGTTTTTTGAACAGAGTATAGATTTGACTGTACGGTAATATCGGTCACAATGTCTGAAGAAAAAAAAAATTAAAATATTCTAGGGAATCTGCAGTGGGCAGGAAAGAGGCATTCATTATATTATGGTCTTGGTTTTCTTCAATTGTAGCTTGGTGTTAGCTTAGCACTTTCAGGAGTTGATAAAGGGGCTTCAGACGGAAGAGATGGTATAGAAGATAAGGAAGGTATGTTCTCGTAGTTCGGTTCTCTAGTCGGCGTAGCTGGGCAAATTTGACGTAGAACTGGAGTCAATTGCAATGATGTTTCTGTAAAATCAAATTCAGGTGGATCGTCCCCAGTATCATGATTTTCAGCATCAGGTTCAGGACTGCTTAAAATATGCATTCGCTCTAAAGATGAATCTAGAGATGGTGCTGATAATGAAGCCAAACTTGGGAGTATGCAGATCTGCCAATTCATTGTCCATGTCGGACCTATCACTGGTATCTGAGGGAGCATGCTGTATAGGCACAAGCGCCAATATTTTTGCCGTGCGTCCATGCAAAGTATGCTGTTGGCAACAGAAAATACCGAAATAAGCAAAATAAAACCCATAACTTCAAAATGTTAAAAAAAAGACATAACTATTTTGGATTAATTTATCATTAGGTATTTGGCATCGTTTACCGTGATGAACATAACAAATTGTAGGTACTTTATAGGTTATTTGGCAATGTTCATCACAATAAACATAGGTTTTTAGCGGGTCATAAAACTTGAGGATTCACATAAAGGCACATAATTCACACACCAAAATATAACAAATAGTCTAGATAAGTTAGTGAAAGCATTAAAATACTTGAAACAATAGAAAATCAAGTACAATCTTTATATTTACCTTGCGGAACATAGTCGACCTGTGAGGCGCCGACATTTTGCTTTGACAATGACAAGTAAAAGTGTTGCCAGGTGCGTAGACTATTTTTTTACTATTAAAAAATATTATATACGGTATGATAATATTACAAAAAATACGAATTTGGTGTAAAAATATAACGAAATCATTTTTTTTCTCATATGTTTCTCACAGTGAACAAAATCAAATTAAGGGTTATAAAGTATAAGAATGAGATCTAATAATTTGTAAACATTATGACATCTATTGTTCAGTAAAAGATTCCACATATATGGTGGCACCGTTTTAACTTTTAATGAAACAAAAACCTGTACACCATACCGATACACAAATCAAAAATGTCTGTCCGGTAACTGTTGACTTTGAAATCTTTTATTTTGCCGACAGAAGAAAAGCTACATTACTAAATTCGCTGATATCACATCAAGATCCTTTAACTGTCCACTAAATTTAATTACTTCAAATTGATTTTCTTCATACCAGTTTCTAGTAAGTAACCAGATAATTTTGGTGCACTAGCTTTATGATTTTGACTAGGAAATTCTACTTAAATTGACGGATACATTAAATTAAACGTAAAAAAACTCAGCCATGAGCCAGACCATGCCCTCATTTGAACTTAAAGTTAAGTTAAACTTCTCTATAAGGTGAATCGAAAATTAAGTTTTTCCGATCTATTGACAGCATTTTTTCTAAATTTCCCACCGTTGCGTCATTTTTAGACAGTAAAATTATTTAATAATACAGACCCACGCACTGACACACGAATAGGTTGTATATTAAGCCTTACATTTTCATTACCAGCTATCTTGTTAGATCGCGGGGTTATCTGCACTGTTAGGCTGTGATCCTTGTCAATGTCCTAATAAGTACTGTTGTCTAAAGCAGTCTACCATTAGATAGTACATTACTTCAATCGTTATTTATTGAGTTATTTCCATATGAAACATATTGTAAAAGCATACGACTAGTCCTATATTTACATCGGTTGGGGGAGCGATGACCTGGCAATAGTTTCATTAAAATAACAGGTCATTTCTGATGACACTACTCTGAGGAAAGTAAGGGTATGGCTTTATGACAATGTACTAACTTCTCATATAATGATATCAGAAGTTAGGTTACATGACGATATTACAAGGGTTCCGAGTCATGAACTATCGAACCCTAAAAAATCAGGCAAAAGACAAATCAAGTCAAATCAAATCATTTATTCTGCAATTACGTTACATGAACACTTTTGCAAGTTAAATTTTATTTTGAGCAGATGAGTTCGGCCTTTCCTAACTGGACTAGCCCTGAGAAGAAAGGACGAAACAAAGTTTTAAAGTCCAGACAATATTCTTAAATGCTCACAGAATGTATGGAAACTACAAGATTTTTATATTTCCATCATCATGTCCCAAACTAAGCAGGGCTTGTATTATGGGTACCTACTAGACAACTGATATTAATACATAAAAATACTTTTTTTTGTAAATACATACATATTATACATAGAAAATACCCAGACTCCGAGATAAATATTTGTGGATCACACAAATATTTACTCCAATCCGGGAATCGAACCCAAGACCTCTGATCAGCAGCCGCATATAATGATATCAGAAGTTAGGGTGTAGGCAAATATACCTAGGGTCGACATTCATTTCATGTCATGTCGCCATCTCATTGTGAGGGTAGGTAATGCAGCATGGTGACTGTTACCATGGCGGCCTGGTTAGATAATTCTGCATCATGCTCTGAATGATTGGGCCTTCGGTCTCACACTCAACAATGAAATATGACAGCAGGAATGCTGTCATCAGTGGGATGGTCTTCTATGTGAGGGTATTACTATGCCGGTCCAGTCGACCCATTCGTGTTGAAATGCGTGGCTCTACTTCCTACGTTGTTACATGTATTTATAGAGTTGGAAATATAATTTAAATAGTCTAATTGGTTTAATTATTTTTGGACACTACCTGTGTAAATATCAGCATCGTTACATTGTCCTCACATTTAACAAAATGCCTTAAATAATGTAACCAAAAATTGTAAAAACAATATTAGACAAGAGTGTCCATGGAGTTTCTTGTCTGTTCTTCTCCATAGGATCTACGAAATGGAACAGACAATTAGCTTCACGACTGACTACTGACTGACTACTTGACGTTTCAATAGTGCCGTTGTATGGTTTATTTGAAATAAAAATGGTTTGATTTGATTATATTTAATTAATCTCCCATTTTCCATCAAAATATTTGAATAGCATATTGCCGTCCATGTGAATGACGAAACACTATTTTACTAAGCGAGTCCTATTTTTATTTCAGTTGAGTGTAAGTATAAATGTGTTTCCTTGTCAGTTGATTTATGTTACCGCATTTGATATTATGTGTAAATGCAAAAAATAAATCAAGTAACAAAAGAATAATTTAGACAAACAGAAAAATGTAAAAAGAAAACTATAATCCGACCGCTTAAAAACTATTTATTAAATGTACATGCGTCTTATGTCACTTGGTCTATAATTAAGGATCTTTTGAAACCTCAAAACTTAAAATCGGTTTCGTAGTTGAGGTCTACTGTCGCTACCTACTATTCCTTTTTTTCTTCGGCTTTGCCGTAGTCGGATAATAAACTCAAAAAATGTAAAACATAGTGGAGTATGCAACACTTAAAACTACATAAACCTAAGTCTATATTTAGTCACCATATTGGGAAACTATATAGTATGATAAAACCCCGTTGTAGAACGCATAAAACTGATTATTTCAAAATAATAGTTTACGAAATAATTAATAACACTTATTGATCATTTTTGACAACTGCTCCAATTAAGCATTTGTACCATAAATACAAGTATAATGGAATGAACTATTAAACAATCCTATCTTTGAAGTTGCCGTTCAGGGCTCATACACGTTGCTTATTGAGTTTTTTAATAACTTGAATATCTCTATCAAGTATAATATATACTCCTAAGATTTGTAAAGGGAAACATTATTTTATTTGTACTTTGGTTCGTAATATTTTCCAATTTATTTTATTTTAGTGGTCATTAAACTTAATTTATTACCACGAGGCCGCTATTAAAAGGCTCAGTGGAAGTTATTTGTAGTTTCGCTTCTACTTGTCATTTTTATTGATCTAAACACACTTACGACCTGGCCACAAGCAATAAAATATATTTTTCACGTGCACTGAAATACTGATGCAGTAAATAATATAACCAATTAACTTACATGGGGAATGATGGAAACCATTTGAATTCCGTGAAAAATTGCATTTCTAGTTGAAATTTTACCTGAAATAAAACAGAAATATTAGGGTTTTTATCATAAGTTCCTAGTGGTGAACTATTTTCGCCAATAACCGTTGATAGTGCGGATGATAACATTAAGATCTTAAAAAATCAAAATATCCTACTAATATTATAAATGCGAAAGTTTGTAAGGATGTGTGTGTGTGTGTGTATGTGTTTTAGTGTGTGTGTAGGTTTGTGTGTGTGTGTGTTTGTTACACTTTCACTACTGAACGGATTTGGATGAAACTTTACAGTACTATAACTTATATATCAGAATAACACACAGGCTAATTTATACTGCAATAATCGAGAGTAATAGTTGTATATAAAGGTTAAGGTCAACTCTTACTAGAAATACTAAAGATAGACAACGTCTCTAGTAATAATTTAAGTAAGTAAAGTCTGGCTGCAAAGTCACAATCACAAAGTATTAAATTATTCGTCTAGAGCTTGAATCTATTGTTGATTCAAGTCTATAAATACTTTTGTACAATTAAAATATATACGATCATTTATAGTCAAATCGAATAAAATAAACCTAATGATTTATGATGCTCATTTTGTTACATAACTTTTACATTTTAATAGTAAGAAGTGCATATTTTAGTATTAACACACGCTTAAGGTGAACAAAGAGTTCAAATTTAAAAGGGCATGACTTTTGCAGATGTATGATGGGTTGAATTTTGGAACTTTTTTGACAGTTATCTACATTGTATTTAAGTAAGGTCCGTGTGGTGACGGATTAAGAATACAAAGTGTCACCACCCCTATTCATTCCATGGGTGTCGTAAGAGGCGACTAAAGGAACAAAATAAGCAGCTAACATAGTGATGTTAGCTGCTTATTTCTGTTTCTATTATTCCTTCTCTTTGCAGTGGCCAAGAGAAGGAAAACTTGAAACAAACCCTTTACCAACCCGTCTGGCCAGCGTGGTATAGTAGGCCAAAATCTCCTTTCAAAGGAGAGGCCTATGTCCAGCAGTGGACTGTTAAAGGCTGTTGATGAGGATGATCTATAATCTTAAGTATTTATTTTATAGCAATTATTAGAGAATTTCATATACTCACTTTCGATCGAACTGCACAGATTTTTTAATAAGTTTTGTATTAAAGTATGCATTAAAGTTTGATACTTTTTACTTTTAAACTTTAATACATAGACCTATGTACATTACACCCAATTGCGTACCCCATGAATGGCCATAAATCTCTCCTGACAGGAGATTTAGAGGAGACAGAATAGGCAATGGCAGACAATGGTGAGTATTCTTTTTCAGTTTTAATTTTCTATTTCACCATTATTTAGTTTTTATACTATTTAGAAGATTTATAAAAATAATCTCCAAACCAATTTTAAATAATATTTTAATTATTTATCAAATAGAATCTGAAACGTATCGCAAAAGTAGTTTTTATGCTTTAGACTAGAGATATGGTTTTTTTTACAATATGAATAAATCGTCTACAAGGCAAGTTCATGTCGAACCGGTTCATCGATTAAAATTGTTTCAAACAACACAGATTCTATCCAAGTTGACTACCATGCACAAATCGAATGATGCGTGCACAATTACTAATTGTTGTAATTGTCAATACGAAAACAATCAATATTTTCATCAAATAATGGACTGTTACAGATTGAATCATACAAAATATAAACTTGGTATACATTTTATTTAAGAAGCTATAAGTTACGTAACTTAAACTTACTTAAAAGGTGAAAAGGTAAATGAGTATTCATAGCCTTTATTCTCTATGTACATAATTAAAACACTTTTAACTGATATCCAATAAAAATCTGAGTACTTATTGGGTATAATATCTAAAATACATAAGTTTTGTGAAATAATTACGAAAATAAGGTGCACAAAAATACATAATTTAGAATTTCTTACTTGATTCGATTGAATACCGAATACAGAATACTAGAAACTTGAAATAATGCTTAACTAATTTAGGATTATAATTAATTAATTTAATTTGAAATCCAATGTTGCCATAGTCTTAGAAATAAAATAGCTTGAATGCTTGTGTGTCTGAATCATTCTACTTATATAATATCGTGCTGAAAGAGTTTCTCTACGATTGTTGGTTGCTATTTTTGTCGTTAACACAAAGTTTAACAATATTATACAATATGCAGGATAATGTAACGAATCTTATAAAACTCATTTTCTAGAACTTTTTCGATCCTCGAAAACCGTCTTACTGGAGAATGCTACATCATCATTAAACAGACCCGAAAAACAATTAACTTCAATAGACCAATATCCATAAATCAAGCAATACTTTATTGCTTTATATAAGAATTATATTCAAAATACTAGATATAGTGGCAGTTGGCCCCACTAGCACAACGCCTTCGTTGCCATGTGCGATACAATGTAGTGCAACCCATAAACATGAATCTATACATATTAACATACATGATTATCGTGACTGGCCCGATATCGCGTGGTCATTTAGATCATAAAACAATAGAACAGTTGCAGCCGAGAGAATGCATTGCGCAGTTATGCAAATAGTAGGGGTCGCGACCGTAATCATGAATATTGATACAGCGTTGTAGAGATTGCAGATTTTCTCCTCGATAGCCCGGGCTCTAACTCTCTGCCAGCACGATTCCTAAGTGAATTAACCTAAACTGATTATCTGACAGCGGTTTTAGATCAAACAATAAATCTATAAAGAGACCTGAAAGAAATTTGAGCTGAAAATCCATTGCCTCGGAATTGTGTAATACGTTTAATAAAATAAGAATAGCACGGAGATTCAAGCGAAGTGGTCACGCAGCCACAATGGTCTGCCCAGCTAAGAAATGGCTTCAAAAACGTATATAACTTCGTCAAATGGTCATAAAATGAGACCCGTTTTATGGCGCACCTTTATAGCCGCGAGCTACGTAAGGATGAGCGGCGGATGCCACGCGGATCTGGCCCCAATGTTGGAACAAACATTGTGCCACGCTACAAACTATACCTGCATTTCATACTGCTGAGTAAGACGATATAATAGAAATTCTTACTGAGCGTCTTTTGTGTGATAACTTCTGTCACGGTGAAAATTCTCAATGAATCGATCGATAGAAATTTCAACAAAGCACGTCTAGAATATTCACTTCCTTTATTTAACCCATGGTACCTACGTTCAACAACGTACACGTATATATTTAACGTTGTAAGATACATAAAGAAACATTCATCATCATTAGGAAAAAATATATTTTGTATTCCATATAAAAAAAACCGGATTGTTTTTACATTAACGTGTTTTGAGATAGTAGAACCACACTGATTTCAGCACGAATGGGCCGATTCGCCGTGGGCCTTACTACCCTCACACAGTAGACCTAATAATGACAGGACTCTGGCTGTCGTAGTTCGTTAGTGAGTGTGAGACCGCAAGCCTAATCATTCTGCATCATTCTCCCGGCCTCCGGACAATAACAAGGCCAGAACAGTAATGATGCAGGAACATCTGATGAAGCCGCCATGGTATGGATCACCATGCTGCATTGTCTCATGATTCTACTCATGCTTTCCATCAGGTAGATAAGATTCACTTTGATAGGCTTAAATATTTCAAAAAATACATGATCAATAAACTTACGAATTAAATGCCCATAAAACCAGTCAAAGACTTTTGATGTAATTATTCGTATGTCGTCGTATGCTTGATGTTTATCAGTAAATGCGTCTATTTTTAAGCTAAAACTCTTAAATTAGAATTACGAAACTAAGTACTACACATAGTTACAATATCAGTAATGTTTAAACTCTTCTATGCGTTTTAAATTGACAATAACGATAAATGGTATTCATTTAAGCGTGTAAGTCTTTTGATATTTTTACAGTACAGCTAGAATGCTCCTTAATTTCATCATAATCATCAGCCTATTGTAGTCCACTTAACATAGACTCACATAATGAACTAAAAAATTATGGTTAAGAGTCATTAAGTTAGTAGTTAAGAATGAAATAAACAATTTGGCTTTCATCACTTTTAGAGTTCACGATTCGGCTCTTTATAGTTTCGTCATATCCATCCGTCCGTTCATCTTCGATCTATCGTCCAAACGGTTAGAGCTAGAACAATAAAACTTCGCATATGTTTTATTAGGTCCACAAAGTGCTACGTATAGTTAAGGATGACTTTTTTTCTCGCATCTACCCCATCGTTTGGGATATTATTAGAAGCGAGTGTAGGTTTTTTTTTAAATATTGAGAAGTTACTGTGATGATTTTTTGATTTACCTATTCGTTAACGACTATGGAACCCATTTCTACGAGTGACCTGGCAAGCACTTGCTCTATTTTTATGAGAATCAAAAATTAGTACCACATTGTCAGTACCCAGAATACAAGCTCTGCTTAGTCTGGGACTAGATAGCATTGTGTGTAAGATGTTCGAAATATTTATTATTTATTTATTTCATCATCATCACCAACAGCCTTTAAAAGTCCACTGCTGGACATAGGCCTCTCCTTAGAAAGGAGGTTTTGGACTACTATACCACGCTGGCCAGACGGGTTGGTAAAGGGTTTGTTTCAAGTTTTCCTTCTCTTGGCAGTGATGTAAACTGCTTATTTTGTTCCTTTAGGCGCCTCTTACACACTCACTCACACTCAACACCCATGGAATGAATAGGGGTTGTGACATATTCTTAATCCGTCACCACACGGATAATTTATTTTATTTAGGCTAAATGAGTCCTTTACAAAATATTTATAATCCTACGACCGTTTTAAAATTGATTTCAATTTTAACTGCCAACCTGTTTTTCGGTTCATAAATATGTATAATATTTATTACACTGTAAACTTAGTACAGTGCATGAAAACTTTGTATGTTTGTACATTAATATCAAGAGTAGGACTTTTTCAGACCGCAATAGAAATAATATAAAATAAAAAAAAAATAATGAATATACATTTCACACCTACTCATGTTTTTTGCTGTCAACGGGACTTTTTCGCGTTACAATACCTTCTACTTTCCGACGTTTCGAACGGGTTATACCTCTCGTAGGCAGGAGTATCTACTTGTAAAAGTAGCAAAAGTCTAAACAAAGTTCCATTTTACATCATTAACTAATAGTATACTATGCAATTTTTGAGCACTAGTCATCAGGAATGCTGTAATATTAAGACCAAGTAGCTTTTGTCAAAAAAAACTAGTTTCGCTGTCCCGTGGTCCACAGAATCGCAAAGAGGCTTAATATGAATGTATATCATTCTTGCTTATCATTATCTTTTAATCATTTAAAGTGTGAGACTTGATAATTTAAAAACAGGTACAAATTTTGATTGTTACTAATAAAATTGTTTGAAATTTTTGAAGCAATCTTGATCAATCAAAAGATTGAGGACTTTTATTTAGATTTTAATAAACGTGCGCTACATTTCAATCAAGTCGAGGTTATATAACTTTCCAACATATTATAGGTAAATTAATAATCAAAATACATGCAGATATACATACATACTACTTTTGTATGTAATTTAGGTAAGAAAGGTTTATTTACAATATCTAAATTGGTTAAAGTAATCGATAAAGAAAGCACTTAATTTTGTCTTTAATTTATGTTATATATAATATAAAAATTTCTAGCCAATATTAAAGAACGCAACATCTGAAATTCAAATGTAAGTTGTTAGTATACAGCCAAATCATTAAACAATGTTTGAATAAAAAAAACACAGTTTTAGAAAATCTAGTTTGATACACGAGGCTTATATACCTAACTATGGAATTTTATGGACATAATGAATCATAGCATGTTAAACGATTTTCCTAAAAGCCTCAATGTCATTGACTCCACCGGCTGTACAGTGTACAAGGTCGCTGTTCAATAGCTACGATCGTTTATGCCCACCAGCTCTTAAGTATTCGCATTAACCTGAACAAAAACTCCGACCCCTTCACATAAGTGAATTGTTTTATTGAATAGACTTATTACTAAAGGAAAGGGGATCTTATGTTTTGTTATGAGAAATAATTTCTCACACTTGTTTTGGACCTGGGAACAGGTTTCAGATGTTCTAATTGGATTTAGTGAGCTATCAATACTAATGAAATAACGTATGTATAGTTATTTGAAAAATATTTCCGATATATACTTCCAATTATAGAATTAATTCAATCGATTTATAGGTTTGAATGCAAAAAGTTCGATATGATTGAATCGATATTATTGGCATGAGCTGTTAGAGTTATCTAAACCTATTTTTGTAAAGTAATATATCAATATAGCATATCCCTATAGACTATGCATGTTGGCTCGAAATTCTAATCGAACTAAAAACTATCTGCGATAGAGATAACTATAGTATCATCGTGTTGGTTCTTGACGCTCACTAATAACGTCATGTTCGGAGTATAAGTTACTTTTTTTTAAATAAATATATAAATATAAATATTTCGGACATCTTACACACAACATCATCTAGTCCCAAACTAAACAGAGCTTATATTATGGATGCTACAACTGATATAAATACATAAACATACTTTTTTTTGTAAATACATATATATATATAATCCATAGAAAACACCCAGAAGCAAATATTTTTGGATCACACAAATATTTGGTCCGTCCCGGGAATCGAACCCGCCACCTCTTGATCAGTAGCCGCATACGCTAACCAGTAGACCAACAAGGCACCAGTTTGAGAAACTACAAATTGTGACCAATCTGGTAACTCATTCATTCACTCTTTTCTAGGATTAATAAAAGTATAATAGTATTACCGTAGTAGTACTAAGATTAATAGTTAGTAAAGTAATAATCTATTTTGGCAAACATATACAGGTCATCCTAAAAAGGTCATTGACTCACTCACTCACTATAGTGGTTCACCCTTTAGTACAGATTCAATACAGCTAATCTATCAAGTACACTGAGTTATAATTGAGTGTTTCTAACTTTAAGGTCTAGAGTTCTCTAAGTACCATTACAGCTACAAGATAAGAACAAAATTACATTAAAAAATCTTGGTAAAACTCAACTCAAAATCTGGTTATATGTTCATTTAATATGGTGTAATTCTGTATCATGGGGTCTGAATAATTCATTTAAATAACGCACCGATAGAAATTGACAAAGAGAACAACAATCTGCTGGTACATTTCTGTAAACATTTACAAACCCATTGCCCAGTGAAGTGAGATACACGCGGTAGATCGTGAATGTGTAGCAGGTAATTACGGGTTACGCGCCAACCAAATTAAATATTTTTAACGGCCCGTTTCCTCGAAATAGTGATGTATCAGCACAATATACTCATAAGGGTACGATAAGCGCGATGTCATTAAAATTATTTTCATTTCATAACCGTTGATTTCCTTGTAATGATTAATCTCAGGTTCTTCTAATGTTTTGAACTATAGTTACTGAGAGTTAATTTGAATTTGTATATCTTTGTTTAGGTAATTCTAGCTTAGGTAATAGACATAAATTACCTTATACATTTAACGGACATATCCACTTGTCTCAATTGTAAAGTTATTATGTAGTCTTGTCAATAAATCTATCTCATTTGACAATTAAATCATTAAATCACCTTATTCAGAAACGTAAAGTAAATAATAAATTATATTCGTCATCTATACAATAAATAACTACGGAGGTTATCGATAAATCGCATCCCTAATAACAAAATGGCGTTTAGCTGCCGTTCGGGACGCTTGCGCATTGCCGATAGACTCACGCGCCCTCTACAATTATCGGATGAAATGTAGCCAATGCTATAGTCTATTGTCTTGCCTTCTAGATATATGGACTACACACTCGATTCTCCCATCACATTTAAATTGGTACGAAGTATTATTGTTTAATAATATATTTTATTAAATAAAGGGATGGATACTAGTCCATGTACAAGTCAAAAAGTTTTTGTACAAACTATATTAATTCAGAATTAATATTAATTAATTCTGGGGTGTGATTGAATGTTTCGCGAGGAAACATGATCCCCTAATATATCTGCACTTTTTGACAGTTTACTAGTACGACTCTATAGGTAGATCTGTGAATCCAAAATTTAATACAACATTACGAAAACCTGTTTTGCAAAGGAACCGTTTTTCTCGAAGTTTTATTCGATAACAAATTTATAAAAATCTCTGATGAATTTGTCGATGTTTTGTATTTGGTAATATCGAAGTTACTATGCAAATGTGAATTTTAGTATATGATTACCCGATATTTACACCACAAACTGTATCTTAAGATTACACATACCGATGCGAACTGAACGATCCATTCAATGAATTGATACAAGAAGTGTAAAAATATGTTATCTTTTACATTAAAAGTATCATTATCTACCTTTATTTTTGAATACGAAAACTTAAAGTGATATGTGAAAATATATATGTGGATAAAATAACGGGGCTCGAGCTGGGCGTGGGCGTTAGATTCTTAACATTTCACTAGCCCCATTTGCATTTTACAACTTTTATCGATGTACTAAACGAGATTCTACCGTGGATGGCGAGAATCAGTGCGTCTTCCATATTGCTTACGTTTTATCTTACGTCCCATGCGTACTCATGACTCAAAAGGGATTACTGTATTTTCATGTATGACAATTTAATGACGAACGGTTTTCATGTTTTCCTGTCATTTGAATTTCCCTTACATGGCAAAACAATGCGAGCATGTTTTGCCAATTTTGGAAAAGTTCAATCTTGAAAATAGTAACGTTATGTAGTAAGAAATAATTGCAATTATATGTCTTTTTTTGTAAATGCCTCACCAATATAGTAGGACGTTGCTATTACGATGTAGTCTACGGACTAATGAGTAATTTTACTTTGACTTATGTTAATAAAACAAAACTATAATAAGATTGTGTCCAATAACAGTTTTCCAACTGTCTCTAGTTAATTGAAGACACTTTATACTTGTGTTCCTTTAATATACTGCACTAATGGTAGTATTTTAAGAATAGGAGAATAGCTAATAACTGACTGCCTTGTTGGTCTAGTGGTTAGCGTATGCGGCTGCTGATCAAGCGGTCTCGGGTTCGATTCCTGGGTCGGACCAAATATTCGTGTGTTATCCACTAATATTTCTTTCGGAGTCTGAGTGTTGTCTTTGTATAATATGTATGTATTTACAAATAAAAAGTATTTTTATGGATTCATATCAGTTGTTTAGTACCCATTATACAAACTCTGTTTAGTTTGTCCCAAACTAAACTAGATGACGTTGTGTGTAAGATGTCGGAAACATTTATTATTATTAATATATTATGACAACAATTTAATTTGTTCTGAAAATGTATATCTCTACTACTTTTATAGTATCGTATTCGGTACGTAATAATAAAATTTAATCACTTTCAGTGCGACGACTTTCAAGAACGATTCATACCGATATGAAACTCGCCCGCCTTCAGAATTTCCAGAACATAACATGCCAAAACAAGTACTAAAATGTAAAAGAATTACAATGAAAATGCACGCTTAAATATAATACGATATGTCAAAACGGCCCTCTTAATTGTAATTTAGTAGGTAAGACATGAGAGCGAGATATCGAGATCAGCAGGCTACGCTCATTGCAGCCTCTCCAAAATGTATTTGACTTATGCGATGCGAGGGTTGAACATCGAACCACATACAATAACACACTAAATCAAATCAAACCGTAATGCGACGGAGGTGTGTCGGCAATGGAATTAAAATGCAATAATATCCCGGCCTTGCAGTAATTCTGGCCTGTCTCAGATCTCTGAAGATTATCGTAAAGTATTTATTTATCCAATGTTCCCTCGGGAGGTTAGATACCATCAGGAAATCAATTTTGCAATGAAACTTCGTGGAGGCGTAAGGTTTGTGGCATTTAAGTTACAGGTGCCGGAATAATATCGATTTAAAAGCTTTTCTATTCCGAATTGTGCTGAATTAAATGTAATCAGCGAGGATTAAGAGTGACGATACAGTCCGGCTAATTTCAACTTTAAATCTTCGAAGTAAGACATATTTTGAATTGAATTCTGTTTTAGGAAACAAACGAGGAAATGAAATACTTTAACAGTTGTTAATGATATTTTATTATGTAATTTGAAACTTATTTACATTAGTACAATATCAACTGAATATCAAATCTTTCGTATCTCGAATGTTGTTATAAATATAACCTAAACGCCGATGCAACGTATCTTCGTACACAAATACTGAATCATATATTAGAACACTTACATTAAAATTCCATGCATTCAGTTTGGCTAATTTGAATAATCATTTAAAATAAATTACCTACTTTGTAAGCTTTAGTTTTGGTAACCTTGGTTTCGTAGACATCTCAGTATTTAAAGTTTCTTTAACACCGCTAATAAATAAATCTATATGAAGTCATAAAACATGATTAGATGC
The DNA here is from genome assembly GCA_932526445.1 of Phragmatobia fuliginosa. Taxonomy (NCBI): domain Eukaryota; kingdom Metazoa; phylum Arthropoda; class Insecta; order Lepidoptera; family Erebidae; genus Phragmatobia; species Phragmatobia fuliginosa. The sequence goes on along the minus strand of OW052064.1, from coordinate 1,682,459 downwards.
TGGATAATTATGATACACATATAGTTGAAAGCAGGTGCACTAGACATTTAACTAGCGGCGCAAACAGACGAAAAGAAACATTTCTTTACAGCTTAGCACTGAACATATAAGACTAATAAAGACGACAACGCTACGAGTCTGCATCAGCTAAAGTCCCATCACATATCTGCCAATGATACACAAATCATAATAAACTTCATACAAGTTCAAACTTATGGACTACATACACACAGGCATCTCATAAGTATCCCCACAAAAACGCCGATGTATGACGTAGAAAGCAACAGAACCACTAGGAACCGGTTCGACTTCACATGAATGCACACACATAAACTGTCCAATTAAGTAAGGCCTATGACAGTCCGATCAGTGTCCCCGTGTTGGTCTCTACATCGGAATGCTGCGGGGGGTGAGGTGGATCATGCAACAATGGTTGTTATAGCCAACAACGATAAGAAAGCGGACTCAGCCGAGGGACTGTCAAGAAACAATCTATATTGTGAATACGGCAAGACACTAAAAATAATTGCAAAAATAGATGTAATAAAAATTTACCATCTAAAACATTCACAAATTTTTTTTCCTAAGATCTGTCGAATAAGACATTAGATAATTGGTTGTCTTTAATTCATACAATTTCTTAAATCATTTTGTGAAATATTTGTATCAATCAGTTAGGGACACAATAGATTTGAGCAGCTGCTTAAATTAGCACTGCAGAAATTATCCACTTGTTTACAGATTTAAATAATTGCCATAGTAGCGTCCCTTACAGTTTAATCATGCCTATACTATATTTCATAGTGTATTAGTGCTCGAAATTTGTAATTTCACGTTATCTTACATACGAGTACTATTCACGTTGATGAAACTGTAAAATTAAATTAGCTAAAATATTTTTAGAACCTATACCTCCAGTACCTTCAAAAGCTTTTTTATATATTTTTACTTCGTCAGAATGAAGTGTCATCAATAATTGTTTGTGAAAATTTTAATTGTGATATTCTTTTGTGAGATATTAGAGCTTAAAGCGCTTGTTTTATACCAAGCGGTAAAAAGTGCGAGTCGAAGGGTTCCGTAGCAGCAAGTAATGAAAGTTCTTGTAGTTCGTTGTAACTTTGATCGTTGTTCTAATAATAGTGAATTCATTGAATGAAAGGGAAATTGCGGTTTACGATTTATGACGTATTAACAAAACAACTTACTAGATCTCGTTCAAACCAATTTTCAGTGGAAGTTTGCGTGGTAATGTACCTACATCATATATTTTTTTTTAGTTTTATCATTCTCTTATTTTATAAGTTACAGGGGGGGACACACACATTTTACCACTTAAGGGTTCCGTTTTTTTGGCAATCGGCTACGGAACCCTAAAAATAATTATGCTTGTAAGAAAATTCTACGTTGAAACAAAATCCCGCCGGTTCTATGGATATATAAAATAACACACAACTATTTAAATACTAAGTATGTTACAAATTTTTTTTTATAAAATAATCATATTTAATCATATCAAAACTCTAAATTGACATAATATGATTACTGGCTTTAATTTTCAAGTTTATTACCAATTCATATGAAAACAAGTCTTTTAGGTAATAAAATTGCCAAACACAAACACTTAGTATGAAATATCAGAAATGTTTTATAGCCCTGACCAATTTATCTCCTCTAAGCATCTTACCTCAAAAGCTAAAAAATACCCGCATAGTTACATTTTTATTAATGCCAGAAATTTCTAGCTAGACTTACATAAAAATGTCTATTATTTTATATGTTTATGTATGCTTATATTAGAAATACCATTTTTAGGGTTATGAAGTTTATGACTCGGAACCCTTATAGATTCGTCATGTCCGTCCGTCCGTCCATTCAAACGGTAAGTGCTAGAAGGATGAAACTGCATGAATATGTGTTGTAATTACGTCGACAGTGTTACAATATAATTATGAAAAATATTTTTATCTGGGGTACCTCCCCTACACGTAAAGTGGGGATGTTTTTTTTTCTCGCGGCTACCCCATCGTGTGGGGTATCATTAGATAGGTCTTTTAAAAACAAAAAGAGTTTCTAGGACGATTTTTTTATTAAGGGATCCGTTTGCGAGAAATTCTACATAAAGGGCACTTTTTTTTAAAAACAGGGCGTTCCCCCCTCTCTAAAAGCTAAAACAGCTGGCTCAAAAAATATGTTAAAATTCGTGATGGTGACTCATATAATGAACTTTAAAGGAAAACTATAACGGATTAGATGACTTTGTTAGTTCAGTAGTTAATCTTCTATACGTACTCTGTACCTCTTAACTTGTAAAATGCGCTCACTTGGAAAACGTCATACAAAATTAACGCATTAATACGTAAACATAACAATTATATTATCTATTGGATACGATTTTGAATCCACGTACCATTATGAGTGACTGAGGAACCTTATTCCATGAGTGGCCTGACATGCACTTGACCGATTTAGTCAAAGGAAAATAACACAAGTTAAATATATTGAAATATTAAAATATATCACATGTATGAATTGACTTGAAAGTCGAAATTCAACGAGGTTAAAAATTTAATTGGTAGATATTTTTATTTGAACGGTATTCGTCATGTTTTGAAAGCAATAAAAATTGCCAAAAAGCGATTTCATTTAAATAAAACTAAACAAATTATGTGATATTCGAGAAACACGCGACAAAATACAAAATATAGTCCCTATATTTTGTAGCTAGATTTATTTTATTTTTTCAATTAAATTAATACACTTTCAATTAAATACTATTTTCTACCATAATAATACAATGGTAAACGAAAACAAAGTGTTAAGTAAATTTTTAGAGCAAGCTGTAACGGGAGCCAAAACTGCCCTAATCCTTTTAAAGAACAAGATTTCTTATATTTATAAATAAAGGCTTATAATCTGGGTCTTATAATGAACTACTAGATGTGGCACAATCTCTCTACAGGTTCTAGATCAGTTTTCTATTCCTAGTAATTAGAAAACAGACTTGATTTTTGAACGGGAATTAATAACTTTTTATCCTGTGTTACTAAAAAGCTGTGTTACTAAGCCACACGTAAGTTTGAGGTAGGTATTATTTTTTCTATTGTTGAACAGAATCTGTTTGCGTGGTAAGTTTATCGAAAAATTGCCATATTCGTCAGTCAAAATCAAGATTTCTTTTTATGATTTGATTTTAAATCCAATTTATTGAATAGAAAATGTGTTCTCCTATATGCCAGCTAAACTTAGTAAGCCCGAGAATCAAAATGATAGTTAGTTTACAGTAACAACTTTCGTCGCGACGCTTTACGGTATCAATTAATTAAGATTATATCACTGTAAACTAGTTCTATGAATACATCTTGTTTTGGAATGTTTTAAATTTTTAAATTGAACATAACATAACAAAATCCTTCTAATATTATAAACGCGAAAGTTTGTGAGTATGTATGTATGTCTGTTGCTCATTCACGCAAAAACTACTGAATGAATTTTAATGAAACTTCGCTTCGAAAGTACTTATTTTTTGAAACTTTTTTATGTCTGTTATTCGATGTAACCACCCATGCAATCGACGCATCTTTGCCAACGCATTGGCAGTTTATTGATGCCATTCTTGTAATAATCAGCTGGACGGGAGGCAACAAACTCTTCAAAGGCATTTTGTACTGCCTCTCGGGAATTGAATTTTTAACTCACTAAAAAGTTGTCTAAATTTTGGAAAAAGTAATAGTCGGTAGGTGCAAGTTATGGTGAGTATGGCGGATGTAGGAGAGCTAGGCATCAATAAACTGTCAATGCGTTGGCAAAGATGCGTCGATTGCATGGGTGGTTACTTCGAATAACAGAAATAAAAAAGTTTGAAAAAATAAGTACTTTCACTTATTGCATACAAAACGGCAATTTCATAGGTAAAGACCTAATATATATCAGAATAACACAAAGGCTACTTTTTACTGCATTAATCGAGATACACGCGGGTGTAGCCGCGGGCGAAAGCTACTAGTATATATTTATGACTATAGGCAAAAGTATAGTCGACATTAACTTTAAAATAATTATTAAAAAGTACTTATGACGATAAAACGTTTTATTAACAAACCTTTATAGGTATGTGTATGTATTTTGGTAGGACATGCATGACACATAATCGCGTGTGATTAACTAGAATGCAACATCATTCAATTGCCAAGGACACTACAGCTCATATTTTTTAAATATACAAATTGCAAGAACTATCGGATCGAATTTAAAATTTAATTGGTGTTTGATGGCCCATTCATTGCGAGTAGGTCTATAGTTTTAAATTTAAAAAGTAAATATCTATAAGTTACAAATTGACTAGGATATTTAAAATTGTACTAATAACAAAAACATTCCAATAATGAAGAAAATTGATTCAGGGTCAGTTAAAGTTATTATTGCAATGTATGTTAATAATAATAATAAAAACATATAGGCGGTGAGGTGATCGATTAAGAATACAGAGTGTCACCACCCCTATTCATCCCCCGGGTGTCGTAAAAGGCGACTAAGGGATAAACTACGCAAGACAACATCAATGCAAAGAGAAGAAAAACTTGAAACCAACCCTATACCAACCCGTATGGCCAGCGTGGTATAGTAGGCCAAAACCTCCTTTTTAAGGAGAGGCCTATGTCCAGCAGTGGACTCTTAAAGGCTGTTGATGATGTTAATAAGCTTAAAGTATTTTTTCATTATCCTTAAGGATAAGCAATGTAAACTTTGTTTAGCACAGGTAACATCTGTTTGTCTGAATATCTTTCTTCCAAACAGAGGCTGACTAATAGCCCGCCTGTCATAAATCGCTGTCTTAAATTAAACAGTTTGACTATGAATACTTAACAGCATTTTTTTGTTTTTAAAAAAACTGAATTAATTCAAAGAACATTTTACTATCGATTACATTAAATTTATTTAAAGCAGTCTATACACGAAACTTTTCAATAAATAATATTCAATAAAAAAGAAAATCGTTTTGAGGTAGGAAACCTCAAAACGATTTTCTCACAAATCTTTAAACTTAATTTGTTGAAATATTTAAAAAGAAAGCGTTGATAAACATACTTTATACCAGTAAAATTGTGATGTTTCAATTTATCATTAACAAAAATTTGAGGCTCTGATTAGGTGTCAGAATAGCTGACAGGAAACCGTTACGATAAAGCTATAATTTCTGTCAGCAACGACTATCATTCTTGTATTTTATTGTTCTAACAAAACCTGTCAAACGTCTTAATAATACTAAATTTACGATAAAAACTAAAATGTCTTGAAACATTTTATTTTGTGAAGTAAATTTCGCATACCTAGTTTCTGTTATTATAATAATGCCTAAATTGGTATATTGAAATGCCGACAACAATTTGCTTCGAAATTCTACAAATATTTTAATGAACTACAAATAATTTACACCCACGATAAGACACATGTAATATTCATTATGGTGATTAAAACCCTCAGTTTTATACGAAAATGGCTTATGAACCACAATGTACGTTCATGTCTTAAAGATTATTGTATATCTTCTTTCTAGCCTTATTCCCAATATTATTTAGAGTCGGCTACTAGTTCAACCGGTTTTACCTGAATATCAGTTTTTAAATGGAGCAACTGGCATCGGACCTCCGCAACCCTAAGGGAGAACTGAAATTCGAGGGTTGAACTAGTAAATTTGAGGGCACTGACTTTCCAATAACGATTGCCATAGGTGTTCATGACAGCCGGGACCGACGGCTTTACTTGCTCTCCGAGGCACGGGCGTGAATGACCTCCAAACTTCTATATTAGGAATTTCCTAAGAAAAACCCAAAAACACTTCTTTTTGGCCCGACCGGGGATTTGAACCCGAGACCTCTTGATTAGCAGTCGTATATGCAGTAGAGGCAGTTAAAAGATTATTGTATATTTTGTAGGTATCGGTTTGTGCATTCGTATCCTGCTGACTGTTGACGAAAACTGGTGGTTATATTCCTTTCTAGCAATTAGGAAAGATGTTTGAAGACACTATAGTTTTCTATTCAGTGCCAGTTCAGACCAATTGGGCGCTTAAAAATCTCTTCTTTCAGCGGTATTAGGGTCGTTTGGTCGTCTTTCAGTAAAACTTTTCGGATGATGCTTCCGAGAGCTGGATACTATAGTAAAATAATTTTGAATAAAATTTTGTGTTATTATTCTATGTCATTTTAAATTTGCGTAATACTTATTGTTTTCTAGTTTCAGTTTGGCATAATTCAATCGAAGCTGAAGTTGACAAGACTAAGACCTTTTAAGGACTTTTTCGTAAGGATTACATTCAGCAACTTGGGTTACGAGTAATTTGATATCGACCTGAAATTAAACCTCGCACGATTTTGCTGTTTTACGCAACTTACTCAAATGGTACAGCGTAGGATTTCATTTAGAATATAACGATTCAAGCCAAGTCACGACTGACGTCTTTCGGCAACTTGTCAGTCAACCGTTATCTACTCGATTATACTAATATACTGCCAAAGCTTTACTCGTGTGACACGAGCTTTATAATTAGACGATAGTCGATACCTATAAGTTATATATACCTTTATATTTCAAATATTATATATAACTTATAGGTATCGACTATCGTCTAATTATAAAGCTCGTGTCACACGACTAAAGCTTTGGCTTACCTTTATATTTCAAATATTTGAAATATAAAGGTAAACACTTTTAAAGCTCTAAAATAGAATAACACGCTCTATTTGGCGTATGCGGCTGCTGATCAAGAGGTCTCGGGTTCGATTCCCGGATCAGACCAAATGTTTGTATGATCTGCAAATATTTGTTTCGGAGCTTGGGTGTTTTCTATGTATAATATGAATGTATTTACAAAAAAAAAAGTATGTTTATGTACATATATATATCAGTTCTCTAGTACCCTTAATACAAGCTCTGCTTAGTTTGGGACTAGATGATGTTGCGTGTAAGATGTCCGAAATATTTATTTATTTATTATCTTGTTTACAATAATTTCATTTATTTTTGCATCATGAATTACTGTAGCTTTGCTGATACGTAAATAAAATTTAGAAAATGAATATATCTTAATGCATTTGTGAGATAAAGTGGTCATGTTTATTTCCTTACAGAAATCAAGGTCGCGTTTTTCTTTCGGTGATAAAGCTTTTAGGGGACGCACCACCCAAACTTGTTATCAATGCGTCTCGGAACACATTTAGGTAACAGGTTAAATAAACGTTGATTTAGCATTTAAAGATTTCTTCCAATCGGCACATTCGGTTTGGCCACCAATAAATTTAATGATAAAAGTGAAACGCTAATAAGTTAAAAACCTCCGACGCCAAATCGGCAATGTGAAGTAGTTTCTTAGTCGTTTATAAACATTTTTTTTTCTATTTAGAATCATTTTTGTTTATGATTAAAACTTATTATATGCTTAGTATTAAAAATGTTTGCCAAAGTGTATTTAACCCGCGGTAGAAATAATTATTAGTATAATAATTAGGATACACTATAGATCAAATTATATATATAAATAATATTAGCGCTGGTTCCCACTACGCCGGACCGGTAGATTTGCCGGGCCGGTAAAACTGCCGGAAGGGCTAGTGGCTGTACAAGTTATATGAAGCTGTTCACATTATCCCGGATCCGGTATTTTTGCCGGGTCCGGCATTTTTACCGTGCGTTTTGTCACTACGATCGTCCGGTAAAAATACCGGACCGGAGCAATGTGAACGAGTTTGATCCGGTATCTGTCCCCCAGTTCGCAGCACCTGTGCTCCCCTCGCCCCGCCCGCGCTCCCCTCACATCATTTTGCTCGCATTTTCTTCAGTAAATCGTCAAAAGTGGTTGCTGTCATTCGAAAATAGAATGTACCCAATGTTTTCTTTTATTTTGTCTTCTATTAAAATACCACCACAACACAACAATTTCATCGTCTATTGTGTGCACAGGTCCAAATTTAACTGAGCTGAGTACTCGACTGTCCGAGGCTCCGGTGTAATGTGAACACTCTGTCCGGTGTCCGGTTTCCGGTAGATTTACCGGTCCGGCGTAGTGGGAACCAGCGCTTAGACTATATATTGTCTGCAATATCATTACTTTACAATCACTAAGAAAGAGTAATAAAATGAATTTCATATCTACGAATTATATTATTTTATTTTTCTATGTATAATGTGTATGTATTTACAAAAAATAAGTAATGTTTATGTATTTATATCAGTTATTTGGTACCCATAACACAAACTCTGCTTAATTTGAGATTAGATAATGCTGTGAGTAAGATGTCCGAAATATTTATTATTTATTTATTTATTTGTAAAAGACATAGTAATTAATTCCAGTAGAATAAAGAGTCACACGTTATCTGCACACCATATATATAGGTTTTTTGTTTTAGAATATCTTATAACATATTTCAAAACGTTTCGTAAACATTCCTAGCAAATAAATCGTTTTAAAATTATTTTTATCAACTCAATGTTTATCGCTGTTGATACATCTATCCTATCTGGAAATAGCAAAACAAGAACGAAGAAACCATTACGTGAATCGAAGGTTAAATGTGTTGCGTAGACATGAGACTATTAGTATTGGCGTGAAATAATGAAAGCCATTTCACTGTATAACGTAACTTGTATGTTCATTAAAGCGAGTGTCGATGCCCGCGCCGGCGGGTGTACGTTGCATTAATCAGTCCCGAGAATGCAGCCAGTCGCCCTAATGCGCTTTCGGTGTTGGTTGATAGCTCACCCCTCTCCCCTTCTTACCTTAAATCGTTCATTTTCACACAAACATACCTCCCCATGATTTTATGGACACAAGCAGTTAAAAAGATAACTCAGATTGGTCAATATCAACAAGTCTTCATAGCAATATGGTCAGTAATTTTCGTTTTAATTATTCCTAACAATAACTTAGATAATTATCGTACTGGTATGTTTGCTAGTAGCCGAGCTGGATGCGACTTGCGAGTAGCTGAGGATCGAACTAAGTGGCGTGCAATTGGACTGTGATAGGCTGATAGTGATGGTTGCTAACATTTTAGCTGACCTAACATCAAATTATGCACTCGACTTATTTGAAATATTTAAGCATCACAAGTTTTGACTTAGTAATATAGTAATATCATCTTCCGAGCCTTTATTCCCAAGTCTATTTGGGGTCGGCTACTAGTTCAACCGGTTTTATCTGAATTTCAGTTTTTCCACGGAGCGACTAGCATCGGACCTCCGCAATCTCCCATTCTCCCTTAGGGAGAACTGGAATTCGAAGACTGAACTAGTTGTCAGTATATTTGAGGGCACTGACTTCCCAATAACGATTGCCATAGATGTTCATGACAACCGGGACCGACGGCTTTACGTGCTCTCCGAGACACGGGCGTGAATCACCGCCAAACTTCCAAACTCCGGGCTGCTATTAGGAATTTCCTAAGAAAATCCCAAAAACACTTTTTGGGACTAACATATTATTATGTAATAAAAGTCTCTAAAAAAAAATAATAGATAAAATACATATGACTTAGTTCTACCTATTTTTGAACTATAATAACTGGTTATACCCGTAATAGTATATATATAAATTTGTATTCACTATTCTCCACCTCACATGGTACCCATATAACATTCATAATAGCCCAAAGTATATTTTAAACGTTATTAGCAATAAATTCCCGTAAGTTTGTCTAATAAAACCACACATACGTAGATTGCATCGGAAGAACAAATTCTAGGTAAATTGATGCACGTTTTAGATACAATCATAACAGATGCCCAACTCATGACTCACTGCATTAATTTGAATATTGTGCAATATTGCAACATGGGTTAAAGGTATATACCAATGGAATGAATCTGGCAGAGACTGAAATAATCTTCAAAAACTTAACAAAGCTAAAAGTTGTGTTTTGTTGGTGAGTGCGAGAACGGAGGCCCATGAGTTGAGAGTGTCCATGGAGTTTCTTGTCTGTTCTTCTCCATAGGATCTACGAATAGGAACAGACAATAAGCTTCACTACTGACTACTTGACCAGCGGATTACGACAGGCTGATGATAATGACACCAAATCATAATGGTAGTATGAAATTATTTTATAGTAAATGGGACAGTTGTATATTGATAAAATGAAATAGTATCCTAAGAAAAAATCTAAATGGTGATAAGTAAGCCTGCTCTCGCTGAGTGGTTCTACTTAATTTGAATTTGATATCAACTGACCCGTAACGGTTTTTAGTCATGGACGCATGCGCACATGACAGCACCTGACCGCTTCTTAGATTGTGATCTACGTAGAAACGCTTAACTTGGGTACCTGACTTGAATATTTTAATCCTCTTCTGGTATTACAAATTATTACCATTTTTATATTATATAGAAACACACAGGTCATAATCTCGTATATAAAACTTTTTAATAAAAGGTCAAACTTTAAGTTAGCAAGAAATGAGAATACATTTTTAATTGAAGTAAAGTATGTTTAAATACGAAATTAATATTGTTCTCCTCGAATTATGCTTAAATGAGATTACTTTGATGAAAACTTAAAAAGAAATCAAATACAAAGTGATAAAACAAGCCACAAGCTTGTCAAACAAAGATGTGAAATAAAGTAAAATATGTCTTTATAATATGATAAGTTAAATTATCTCATCATCATCATCAATTATCATCAACAGCCTTTAACAGTCCACTGGGATAGATAGGCCTCTCCTTTGAAAGGAGGTTTTGGCCTACTAAACCACGCTGGCCAGACGGGTTGGTAAAGGGTTTGTTTCAAGTTTTCTTTCTCTTGGCATTGATGTCAGCTGCTGATTTTGTTCCTATAGTGGCCTCTTACGACACCCATGGAATGAATAGGGGTGGTGACACTTTATACTCTTAATCCGTCACTACACGGAATTAGTTATCCTAAGTGCCTTTAAATATATAGCTAAACGGATCATTTCACATAAATTTTAGTTACCACCATATACACAAACTGACTCGGCTATTACTAGAACAACCGACAGACATGAAACACGATATATTGCAAGTAAACAATCATCCATAAATTCTTGTACTGTAATTTAATGTTCTCGTAAAAACGTATAATTTTCATAATTTTTGACACTGTAATCATCGTGTGATATTTTCTTACCACTACACGTATTTCCACAGAATACAAACCTAATGAAGGCTGATCTCCTAATTGTATGTAAATCAGCACACAGAAATAACAAGGTTCTGCATAATATAATAAAATGTTGTTAAAAGTACTTTTTTATGACAATATATTGAGTAGTAAATGTGACACTTCTCACTTACGACGACCAATCGGTTGGCGTCGATTAAGTAAGATATTCGAAACGTATATTCAAATAAGCGAGACTTGAGTATTAATACACTTTTATTATTCCTCTTATTCTTAAAGTTTTACTGTAAAGTATGTTGCATTTCGAACGCTTGTTAAAGATAACGACCCTTGACGTATAATAACTTTGGCAACTTTATATTTTAAGTGCTCTTTTTGTTTTTAACATTAACCTACTAGATACATTGGGAAATCCATTTCAAAAATAAGCAGTTTTATAATTTTAAAATTTAGAATGCCATCGGATACTGACAAAATTTATCTGTTAGAAATGAATTTTGCTTAGACGCTAGAGATTAATTATAACGTCTCAAGTTAAGGAGAAAGTAACAGAGTTCGAAGAATACTTTTAGCGGCTGATGGCATAGAAAAATAATGCATTATTGATTTTAACTCATCACAAGTAAGGAGCGGAAAACTACCTTGACTTTTCATTGACAGAAATCTGACAGATCCGTTCAAGAGCAAAATAACTACATCACTTCTTCGCCCCTACTACTTTTAACCGCAGGTATCTACTGAAGTAACAACAATATTCAAAGATTATAAAAGCAACGTATAATGATGTGCTTTTCTTGCATATAGGTTTATGTATAGGTCTAAAGACTCTTTATTTCTCATAAGAACAATTACAGTTCACTTACATGAGATACAATTTTGTAATAAAACAATTATTGTCATCTTGTGACGAAGAATGCAAATTACAATACTTAGGTAGGTACAAATTATTCTTTCGGATATTCGATTAAAGATAATTTTCATCGAATATTATCAACTTGTGCTATGTTCCTGTTTCATTTCTAAACTTATTTTTCTAAACATCAAGGGCAACAATGATAAGTGCTCGGCATAGTAATTTATAGAGAGTAAGATCAAAGATCAAAGTGGTGTGCAATGGGAGAGACTTATGTCCAGCAGTGGACTGAGATGAGCTGATGATGATGATGAGGATGAAGAATGTGGTGGGGAAAAGGGTTTTTGAAAAATAAATGAAAAACCAGTATACATGTAAATGATGTAGATAACCTCAAAAAGCATGTATTTAATTTAAAATATTCTGAATAGGACAATTCGTTTGGAGTGTCGTTTACGACGCTACGCAAAGGATTTTTACATTGATTAACCCCGGGATCACTGTTTTATTGAAGTCGTAAGAAACAAGTATATAACACAGCTATTTTGTTCGCTGCCAGTTGAACACTGGTGTGACTTCTATCCGTAATATGTAAAGATGACAGTCAGTATAATAGTATTGAGATATTGTTTGATATCTATGTATCAGATTCAAAGTTATTAATATAAATAACTCAAATTTCTTTTGTTTTACGTTTTAGCACCAGTTGCAATAATAGATTTCATGACTCATTCACAATATTATTCTACTAATATTATAAACGCGAAAGTTTGTGATTATGTATGTATGTATAAACATACATACATACATAATCACAAAGTTGCTCTTTCACGCAAAAACCATTGAACGGATTTGGAACGTTACTATATATCAGAATAACACATAGGCTACTTTTTATTGCAATAATCGAGATCAGGCGAAGCCGCGATCAAATGATAGTTTTTCATATAACTTGCTATAGAACAGAGAGTTTTATAATAATGCGAAAACATTTTGAATAAAAGCAACTTAGGGATTGTGAGAAATGCGTTAACCGGCCACACCCGCATGTCACAAGTTCAACATTTTATACGTCAAAAGGTGAGGTACAATATCGTAATGTGACGAGATCTTTTACGAGCGCACATCCAGTTTTATCCACTTTTTATTTCTCTCGCAAATAAAATTGCGCCTGATACTTGTGACTCAAAATGGTTTTTTCGGATCGAAGGCTAAATTATTTTTTGAGCGGATTATTTTCATTGAAACTCAAATGTAGTAAGCATTTTAAACGCCAAAAAAATATATGACCAGCACAAAAAATAATATCTCAGTGTAAAAGTACAATAAAAGTTTGAAAACAAGAATTCCTATTATAATGATAAATATTACAAACTAAAATCATGTTTCACATTGAAAATGTTTGAAAGGTTTCAGAACGAGTGTTCTGATATCGTTCGAGAGACATGACTTATCGTAATTTAGAGTCCCCGATTAGACTGCGCCGGCCGACATACACTAACGAGTATTCTTTTTTTTTATTTTAACAGCAATACAGTGCCGATGTGTTGTCTCTACTGGCGATTGTGCTAAGTTAATTGGATTGTTCGCTTTGAATTATTAACAGTACAACTTCGGTGAAATTCACTCGATGCGACCATACAATCTGTCTAATTAATTATTAGTTTCTTTAATACATACCTTTGTTGTAGTCGTTTTTAGTGGCGTCCCAGATGATACAGCACATATTTCCACATCATACCGCTCCACACCGGCCTCTCGATCAAGGGAAATTGCCGTTGACAAAATTCCCAATGAAGAATCTATGTCAAATAACCTGTCCACTTGCCTACCATCACCAGTCACATTCACTATGTAATATTCTAAGCCTGATTTATAGTTGTTAGTTAAGTTTAGCACTGCCGTTCCCGCGGGTTCATTTTCAGCTACGGAGACCGATTTTACGTTTGTCCACGTCACCCCTTGAAGCTCTGTACCACCCATAATTACAGTAAGATAAGTCTCAGTACTTTTTTGTTCACTAAGGACAGCCTCATCTGTAGCTTTTATGACCAGGTTCCATCGCGCTTCAGAAGTTGCCGGAGGATAGCGTAAAGTTAACGCACCGTTACTTCTGTGCAAATCGAATAGATCATTACCTCCATGTAAGAGTTTATATGTAACCAAACCGTTGGTGCCTGAGTCTATATCACGAGCTAAGACATTCATTATAAATATACCACGACCTATGCTTTTTCCAAGTCTGCCGGTGTCGAGTACAGCAGCATTCATGGATACGAAAACTGGAGCGTTATCGTTAATGTCTTCAACGATTACAGTAACTAATTTCTCAGCCGAGAGTCGCGTTGATGGTGGCTCGGCCCTATCATAAGCGGCAACAGTTATTCTAAATGTGTCTATACTTTCTCTATCAATGGGTAATAAAGTATGTATGACCCCGGTGATGTTATTTATGGCAAAGTGCCGTTTGCTGTCATTGGGATCTTGGTGCGTGATTGAATAATAAACTTTGCCGTTTAGACCTGAATCTGGGTCCTCTGCGGTGACAGTAACTATTGGCGTATGCTTTGGTATACCTTCTCTTATTTGACGCACAATAGCAGTATTTGTAAAAACAGGAGCGTTGTCATTCGCATCGATCACAGTTACGGTAAATGGTATGCTGGAAGATAGACTTGGATTACCGTTATCCGTAGCAGTTATATTTAACACATACGATGTCAGGTCTTCATAATCAAGTTGTTTATGTAAAAATAACTCGCCCGAATAGCTATCAATAAAGAATGCTTCTTTCCTATTTCCCGTTGTAATAGAAAACTGCAGTTCTCGGTTGATACCAAGATCAGAATCCGTAGCATGAAATTGTATAATTTTTTTATTAACAGGTTCTGTTTCTAAGACTGACACTCTCATTTGTGTCTGGGTAAATACTGGTGCATTATCATTTTCATCCATAACCTGAACTGTAATAGTTGTTGTTGCTGAAAGTCGAGTAGTAGGACTTGAATCATGAGCTACAACCATAAGATGATATCTGTCTGTAGTTTCCCGGTCCAATGGTTTGTTGATGAGTAATTGCCCAGTTGCTTCATCCAAGGAGAACTTTCCAAGATCATCGCCACCTATTAATTTATAGTAAATATCTCCATTTAAGCCTTCATCAGCATCTGTCGACTGCACTCGCATAATAGAAGCTCCGATAGCAGCACCTTCGGAAACTTCAACTTTATAGGGAGTATTTTTAAATAAAGGAGCATTATCATTAACATCTGTTATATAAATTGTCACCCTAACAGAATCTGATAATTTAATTTTACCGTTGTCACTAACAGTCACTGTTAATGTTATATAATTTTGACCTGTAATACGCGCCAGGTTTTCTCTATCGAAGGAGGTTAAAGTCTTAATAAAACCATTTCGTGAATCTATTCTAAAATCGTTTTGTGCAATGGGTAGTGAAAATGTCAATTCTGCATTACGTCCGATATCTCTATCTATTGCGGTTAATTTTCCAACAAATGTATCAGGTGGTTCATTTTCCTTTATTTTAAATATAAATGTAGTGTTTGTAAATTGTGGGCTATTATCATTTTCATCCAAGACATGAATTACTACTGGCACTTGAGATGTCCTTGCTGGTTTACCATGATCAGTAGCTATTATTGTCAGGGAGTAGTAGTCTTTCTCTTCCCTATCTAATAAACTCTTTACGTATAGGTATCCGTCTGGAAATACTCCAAATTTTCCATCTGTATTTCCTTCCGAAATTGAATAAGAAATTCTTCCATTAGCACCAAGGTCAGCATCGGAAGCAGATATTGCAAAAAATCTAGTGTTTACCAAGGTGGATTCGAGTAAAGACGTTTCATAAGAAGTATGATCAAATACTGGAGTGTGATCATTAACATCATCAACGATTACAGAAATGGAATGTTTCGCGGCTAAAGCAGGACTACCATTATCACTAGCAGTAACTTCAATAAACATTACAGTACCAGGCTCTCCTGATATAGGTTTATTTAAATAAATAACACCCGTTGTTTCTGAAATACGAAAGTTTTCCTCTGGGTTATAACTCAGTGTATAAAAGATGGTTCTATTAGAACCTGAGTCACGATCAGTCGCTCTAGCAAAATACACCTCTTGTCCTACAGCCATATTTTCAAGTATATGTATTTCATCTTTGTCTTCAATAAAGATAGGAGAGTTATCATTCACATCCATCACCGAAATATTAACGGTTGTAAAGCCAAAGGCAACTCCAGTTTTAGCCATAACTTTTAAATGATATGTCATTTTTTCTTCTCGGTCAACATTAGCGTCTGTGGTAATCACACCCGTTTTTTCGTCCATTTTGAAGATATGCTTAGGATCACCTTCTAATATATAGTAAGATATTGTGTCACTTGAAATTCTTGCGTTTACTTTACCCACAAACCGACCTATTTCTGGTTTTGAGGTACCTTCGTCTTCTAGAACTTTAAAATTGTATCCATTATAACCATCAAATTGAAGATTATTGCGCTGTGACATTTTGACTATGTCAACTACAGCATCTTCAAACGCTTTCCTGTTTCCTTTGTCCTTACATGATATTTTTAATGTATACATGGTCTCTGAAGCCTTTCGGAAATCTTTTTGAAGCACAATGTTTCCAGTCCATGGTTCAACATCAAAATATCCTCCACCACCACTTTCTAGTTTAAACATAATCCTAGCATTTTCACCCTCGTCTAAATCTATTGCTTTCACTTGCAATACGGTTGTACCAATGGGTAATTCTTCGTTTATACTTTCAATGTACCTTTGAGGATAGAACATAGGATCATTGTCATTGACATCTAAAACTTTCAGTAATACGGTGGCTGTCGATGATTGTGGAGGAAATCCTTGATCTTTAGCAAGAACTTGTATTTCATACAGAGGTATTCTTTCTCTGTCTAATTCTATTAATGTACTTAATTGACCTGTTATAGGATCTAAAACAAACGTATTAGGATACTTTCTCTCTATACTTGATGGCAAATAGAATGAAACGGAGCCATTAGTGCCCTGGTCATAATCAGATGCAGTAAGAATTATAATTTCTTTAATTGGTTTTATATTCTCATGTAAGCTTGCGTTTATTTGTGGTTGGGAAAAGCTAGGTGCTTCATCGTTTTCATCTAAAATAGTTATCTTTAGTCTAGTATAAGCCCACTTTGGGTTTGGACCACCGTCCCTGGCTGAAACATTCAACTCAACAGTTCCTTGTATTTCACGATCCAACATCGATTTAGTTGTCACTAAACCTGTTAAATGATCGATGGAAAACCACTGCTGTTGATTTCCATCATAAAAATCATAATAAATTTCAGCGTTTACCCCAGTATCTTCATCAGTTGCTGTAATACTTGCCACGTAAGATCCCGACGGAGCTAATTCTGTTAATACAGCTGAATATTCTGATTTTTCAAAAACAGGTTCGTGATCATTTACATCATTAACATGAATAACTAAAAATGAGGTAGAAGTACGAGGAGGTGATCCTCTATCCGTAGCAACAACAGTTAAATTATATTTACTAATTTCCTCTCTATCTAAAACACCATTGACGTGAACTATGTACACACTTGATGAATTTTCCAATCGAAAGTGATTGAGTTCATTACCTGCAATGATACTGATACTAGTAATACCATTTAAACCTGCATCTAAGTCTGTAACAGTAATAGCAGCTACAAGGGAGCCATTTTTTGCATTTTCATCGACAGTTGCAAAATTAGCTGTTGATGGGACATACGTAAATGTGATAACCGGGTCATGATCATTAGCATCTATAAGATTAACTGTGACATAAGTGCGTGCATCCTGTCGCGGCACACCATGATCTTTAGCAATTATAGTAAGAACACAGGTCATATTACAAGTAGCATTACTACAATACTTAGGGCAATTGAGCTTTTTCGTAGTTGTTATCACTCCAGACTCGGGATCCACAGCAAATTGTTTTTCAGTATCAGTTACTTCATAACTAATTTTACTATTATCACCTAGGTCACTATCTGTGGCCGTTACCTTTAACACTGTGGTTCCAGGTGGTACACTTTCATTTAGAGACACTGAAAAGTCACTTTGATCAAATATGGGAGGGTTATCATTAACGTCTAATATCGATACATTCACTTGTAGATATCCGTATTTTGGTGGATTACCACCATCACGAGCCGATATATTAAGCACATAGTAATCAGTAGTTTCTCTGTCTAACTTTCCCGTCGTTTCCAGGTGCAAATAAGAAGTTTGACCACTTGGATTAACAGTAACATTAAGACGGAATTTGCCTTCAATATCACCATCTACAATTCTATAATCGTTTGTGATGCCGTTTTCTCCTAAGTCCTTATCAGTAGCAGCATCAAGCAACAGTTTTGTACCAGCCGCTGCACTCTCAGAAAACGACACCGCTATGCTAGGTTCTGGAAACTCTGGATTATTGTCATTCACATCTGTTACTCGTAATCGCACTTCTATCGGATAGGTTGGTTGACTTGATAACACAACAAAAGCATAACGATCTACAGCTTCTCTATCAAGAACTAAGTTAGTCCGAATTTCACCAGACACCGGGTCTAGCGTAAACTCCTTAGGAGGTTCATTGAATCGATAAGTGAAACCTTGCTTCGTGGGGATTCTTCCAACTATGGTACCAACAGGCTGGTCTTCAGGCACGCGAAGGTCAACGCCAGTATCAACAGCGCGAGATTGCATCTGCTCGGCGGTAGCGCTGATACCTGCGCTGGACAGCACTGCCAGCGCAACCAGCGCCACGTGCCATCGCCCCATCCTCGTCATGACACCGATAAAAACATCGCAGGGTTGTTTTTCGTCAGCGAAAGTTGACGCGCGCCGGGAGCGCTCGCTGTGTCCCGTTCGCGCACACTCGCGCACTCACTCTTGTCAGGTATGCAGCATGGCCGCGACGACCTGCGCGCGCACGAATATCTCACGGAGAGTGCGACCCGCTGTGGCTGCGCCTACGCCGTCACATTCATTGGTAAACACGTGACAAAACACTAAAAACAGTCATCTAACATATATGTCCGAAGTTACACTAAACCAAACTTATCAAAGTATAGTCACCCAATCACAGAAACACAAATCGAAAACACTATTCAGTTACGTTTTTGTTTTTTTACGTTAAGCGGATATCGCGTTCAATGCGGCATGCGGGCAACGTCGCAGTCGGCGCGGCACTGGCAGGCGGAGGCTTCGTACGCCCGCGCCCCTCCCTTCGTCCCATCGAACCTCCCCGCAGCTTTAAAAGCTTCTACTGTAGCTGCGTGATGATGATACCGAGATAATGGAACTTGCAGGATTCTACTATTTATTGTTCGATACGAGTCAGTTACAGTTCTTAGAAAAGCTCACTTCGTTTAAGAACTGTGTAAGTGTAAGAGTGTAAACTTGCGTATTCTCATAGATATTCAATTGTATACTTTTCGAATACGAGCATTAGTCTATAGTATTTCTGAAAAATCTGATTATTAATATAAATAAATATTGTTTATTTATAGATTGTTACTGTTTTTTTTAATACTTCTTAAATATTAATTTATAATATAGACTAAATAATACGAATATATCTACAAAATAAAATTATCTTAGAATTGCGCAATGCGGCGAAGGTGCGTTGAAGTCTATTATATGAAAGTAAAACGCGCGCGCTCGACCAACTGTACATGTAGTAGTTGGTTCCATGTCACGTTGACACAATGCATGTTTAATTGCTACACGCTTTGTTATGTTTATTTAACACAAATATTGTGTATTATTTGGAATCAAATCAAATCAATTAGGTATTTGAAATTGTCGGTCAACAACACAAATACATATCTAACTGTGATTTCTTAAAATTAATTATTCCACCGTTATATACATACTATGATTCAGTTCAGGATATGTTGGTGACGGCGTTAAGTCTCTGTGGAGACCAGGCAACTTCTCAGGAGAAACATAATAAAGGTGCTCACAGCCAACTTGCCCTTATTAATTTTTATTGACGAGGTGGAAAAATCCCTTCAGATCTCCGACTCCTCGGGGAAGTAGATACCAGGAAAATGTGATGTTTCCACTAAAAAACAACCTGACGATCGACTTCTGGAGCTCCAGGGCCGAAGAAACATTCACCGAGGGTAAACAACGTCGGCGTGGTCAGTACCTGGATGGGTGACTGTTGATGGCATGTTACCATGACCTTCACCGTGGTTAGGAGGTCACATTAAGCAGTCCGGTCCCGGTTGTTACAAAGGAAGCTTAAAATTGAAATTGCAAAACCGTTTAAGAAATAATATCTTACGCAATTTGTAATAAAACACAATATAAAATGAAAATGTAATAAAATTGACATATGTATGTACATAATATTGACAACTGTAACGATGTAACTGCCTTGTTGGTCTAGTCGTTAGCGTATGCGGCTGCCGATCAAGAGGTCTCGGGTTCGATTCCCGGGTCGGACCAAATATTTGTGTGATCCATATATATACATAGAAAACACCCAAACTCCGACACAAATATTTGCGGATCACACAAGCAATTTGTCCGACCCGGGAATCGAACCCGAGACCTTGATCAGCAGTCGCATACGCCAACCACTGCGTCATCGAGGCACTCTGCCTGTCAGTAATCAGAGGTATCCAGTTGCAACCTGTATACATTTTATGTAGACCTTCCTCTTAAACTAGGAAATCCCGTATCTTAAGAGACAGATTCTAAAAATAGGTACTGTCTGTTGAAAACATTATAAAAATATATGTATTTTAGTGTTAGTTGAAGACGTGCCACTGAATTCTTTCACAGAATATTAAAATGTGTCTAATTGGAAAGCTTTAGTGGATTTTTATACACTTATTCTTTTCGATTTGACTTGTCTGCCTCTGTGGCACAGTGATAGCCATTTTTTTTTTTAGTGTGTGAAAAATCATCATGGACCGTCACCCCACCGGGGGTTACGGCGGGGTGGTGTGTCGGACTTGAACCGACTAAAAAACACACAGTGTGCCCTCTCCGCGCTTCTCCGTTTAGGAGTAGGAGAAGTCCAGGGTGGGATCTCCTTCTGAACTTCTCCAGCGCCTGCCCGCTCCTGATGCGGGCACCGTCTCGGTTTGACGACCCTCTCTTAGGCGGCGTCCGGCACACACCGACGCCGCCCCCTCGCGGCTGGCCACATAATGCGGGTGGAGGAAAAACCCGTCCCGTCCACCCGCGGCCACACTCAAGGCGCAGATGTTCGCGCCTCCGCCGCCCGAGTCGCCGGCGGCGAATCTGGTCCGATTGGATGACGTCCTCCCGGGCCTTCTTCGCCGCCTCCTTCTGCGTGATTACGTCCTCGCAGAAGGTTGCGACCGCGGTAAATGAGCTCTCGCTGCCGACCATGGAACGAACGACGGCCGGCAGCGAGAGATCCCCTCCGATGACTGCAGTGAGGACCCGGCGCTGCGTCTCCCATGCGGGGCAGACCGCCAGCGTGTGATGAGCCGAATCCTCACTGCAGTCGGCACAGTGATAGCCATAGATTAAGCTCTGCTTAGATTGAACCTAGGTGGTGTTTTGTTTAAAGTGTAAAAAATTGTATTTTTAAATTTAAAGTTGAGATTGGAGTCCTAGATGATGTTCAACACTTGCTACTTCATTGTGTCAAATATCGACACCAAATGAACTCGTTGATGTGCAAATATTACATTAATAAATGCGGCGTAGGACTGTTTAGCAGTATTCTCAGTAACCCTAACTTAAATGCGGCGTTAGACTTATTGAATACGTTTGCACAACAGAGTCCTCCTCTGTCTCCTATGACTATGTAGTATGAATGAATATGTCGTATTGTACGGCATGATGGGGCTAACATATTATTTGGTAGTAAAAGCCTCTAAATCAATTTAGATTAAGAAAATAAAATTTGAAATTATAATTTACTATCTGCGTCCCGCGGTGTTACCCGCGTATATTATTATGGTTGCTATGCAAGTTTGTTATGCATAGCAACCTGTGAAGTTTTGACAGGAGATAAACAGTGATACATTTTGACATCTACGATTTATGTATTTTTATAATCACTTAGCTTTCGCCCGTGTAACTCGATTATTTGCAATAAAAAGTAGCCTATGTGTTATTCTGATATATAATATTACTGTAAAGTTTCACCCAAATCCGTACATACAAACTTTCGCGTTGATAATATTAGTTGGATAGGATTTATTTTATTTCATTTTACAATTGAAGGAAAATTTACAGCAAAATTATTGCAGTATACAAACTTAATAAGAAAACAAGAAGGCAAGTCAAAAGTTTTCACAGATAGAACAAGTAGAACAATGCAAACAGAGACAGTACATATAAATTCACACAGTAGCACAATGTCAATGTCGAAATATCCGAAATATATCCAAGTTCAGTTTTTTGTTTGAGAACTTGCTCTGTTTAACCTTTCATGTTCCGTTTTAAAATTAATTGAGTATTCTCTATTTGGCAATTGACTTATCTCACTGCATAAATGAAAAGTACACTAACAATAGTCAGTGAAGATAATTTTTTGAAATGCAACACAGTACACACAATATTTGCATCATCATCATCATATCAGCCGTAAGAAGTCCACTGCTGAACGTAGGCCTCCCCTATTGATTTCCATTTCGACCGGTCGGTAGCGGCTTGTATCCAACGAGTCCCTGCGATCTTAATCAGGTCATCCGTCCACCTTGCGGAAGGCCTTCCTACGCTGTGTTTGCCGTCACGTGGTCTCCACTCAAGAACCTTTCTGCCCCATCGGCCATCGGTTCTCCGAGCTATGTGCCCTGCCCACTGCCACTTCAGCCTGCTGACTCTCTCTGCTATGTCGGTGACTTTAGTTCGTCTACGGATCTCCTCATTTCTGATTTGCATATGAATAATATTTGCATCACAGAGTTCGAATTATAGTTTTGATTGGCCGATGAATACCCTATACCTACTTGTGTTGTAACTGTTTTACATCTAAATTGAATACTAAATCTTGGTTTAACTATATCCTAAATCGTATATACCTGTAGTTTTTAGAAAACTAATGCTCTTAGTAAAGGAGCCTTTCGGTTTGCAGATATATATGCTATATTACTGTAAAGTTTCATCCAAATCCGTTCAGCAGTTTTTGCGAGAAAGAGCAACATATTCACAAACTTTCACGTTTATAATATTTGTAATAATTTCGTTCATTTTGAGGATGCAGAGTTTTCTCCCAATAATAATATTGTACTCCTAATTTATGAATATGACAATCAATAAATTTTAACAAAATAATGTTAATTAAATTTAAATTAATAACAATTTGAGTTTAACCCTGTGAGAAAGGACTTCGTCCTTTGGTTTGGACTCGCCCATGAAGGGTCCCGTAGCAGCAAGTAACATCATATAAAAGTTTTTGTAGTTCGTTGTAACTTTTATCGATGTTTTAATTAGTGTTTTAATTTAAAGAAATGTAAATTGCGGTTTATGATTTTTGACGTATTAAAAAAAACTACTTACTAGATCTCGTTCAAACCAATTTTCGTTGAAAGTTTGCATGGTAATGTAAATCATATATTATTTTTTTTAGATTTATCACTCTATTGTTTTAGAAGTTACAGGGGGGAGGGGACACACATTTTTTCCCTTTGGAAGTGTCTCTCGCGCAAACTATTCAGTTTAGAAAAAAATGATATTAGAAACCTCAAAATGATTATTAAACATCTATCCATAGATACACCACACGTATGGGTTTGATCAAACAACATTTTTTGAGTTTCAGTTCCAAGTGTGAAAACCCCCACAATGTATTGTTTATTTACTATTTTTATGTGAAAATCATAATGCGGTTCACAGATTACATCTACTTACCAAGTTTTAAAAAAAGAGGCTGTGACATACGGACCGACAGACAGACAGACAGACATGACGAATCTATAAGGGTTCCGTTTTTTGACATTTGGCTACGGAACCCTAAAAAACCCCCAGATCCAACAGCTACATGATTTACACCATTTTTAATAATAAATAATAATAATAAATGAAGCTTCTGTGGGGGGACGGGTGTCGGGTCCTTCCAACACAAAGGGCCTATATCCAGGCGAGGTGATCACGCCACTAAATATATCAAATACTCGTCCTATTTTATACTGAAATATGAATATGAAAAATTATTAGACCAAATAAATAAACATGTCCTTATCCATTGTGGCAATATTAATATTATCAATAAAAACATTCAAAATCCCTAAATTCAAGACACTAATAAATATATTTAAAAAATAAATAAAAAAAAATAACCTTGAAACCTGAAACTCTTTCTAATAATTCATTTCTTCGGAGTTTCCGTTTTATATGTACTATTAGAAGAGAATACATGAGTCAAAATATAACAAGGTGAGAACGAGACCTCCAAGGTGCACTCAATGAACATAGAAATACAGAACAGAATTAACTGTTAACTCTACGTTAATTTTGCATCACATCAATATTTTCAGTATTGAAAGGTAAAGTAAATCATTCCAATTACATTAATAGATTGTGACGTGGGTTCAAATCCCACGTAGTATAATACTTGGTGTGATTCACAATTTGTTGTTCTGAGTCTGGGTGTTCTAAAAATATACTATAGTTCTTGTTTATCATTGTGTATATTTTATTTTAAGAAAAGATTCCTTCGAGTGAACTGTAATTTGATTACTTCTTCTTTCTAGCCTTATTCGCGATGTTGTTTGGAGTCGGCTACTAGGTCAACCGGTTTTACCTGAATTTCAGTTTTTCCACGGAGCGACTGGCGTCGGACATCCGCAACTCTAAGGGAGAACTGAAATTCATAGGTTGAACCAGTTGTCAGTAAATTTGAGGGCACTGACTTCCCAATAAAGATTGCCACAATTTGATTACGTAGTCTCTAAAATACCCATGTGTTAATTTATTAAAAGTCTGTCAATTAATAACGAGATTTCTATTAAAATATTTATTCACTACTAGCCGACCCCGCGAACTTCATACCGCCTAACAGTCGATTCAACGTCACTCAATTGTTTTGTATTCTCGTAACCCTTCCAATAAAAGTTATCATATATTTTTTAAGTTTTTTTTCCTAAGAACCATCCTCGTACTTCAAGGTATATTATAAAAAAAGAATTAGCGAAGTCGGTCCAGCCGATAGCGCGTAACATAGGGATTTTTTTTTATATACATATATAAGATAGATATAAGTTAAAGATTATAAAAATTAAGATTACTTTTCGAACTATGTTTCTAGAGAAGTTAATCAAAAGTATATGTAAGCCATCTAGTGGTTAATATATGAAGCTTGAACACTAACAAAGCCTTCAAAGAACATTGAGCAATCCAGCGTCAGTACAGTGGCAAAGCTTTATAGTAAACAAGCTTTCGTAGTTAGTTCAAATATTATACATAGATGGCGCAACTAATACTTTAGTTATAAACAGTAACAGTAAACTGTTTCTATTGAGTATTGAGCTAAGAACGACGGCACTAAACATAGTTGTATCCAAAATGTTAATATAAATTCTTACCGATATATGAACATTTAGTAGAATAAAAAAAATAGATTCAAATAGTAGAAAATAATTTAATGCAAACAGCGTAGGGCGGCGTTAAATTAATATTTTCAGAAAGCACCCCACGTTTTGTTACTTCAAAATGATTTTCTACTTTTTAGTTTTAAAGGATATTTATTTAGTAGATATTTGTTTAGTTTTTAAATTATTATTTTTGGAAAAAAGATCAAAAAAATCATTTTTTTTTGTTTTTTTTTCAAATTAGTGTATTGTCATCGGTCCTCGATAAATCTACAAAGTTTAAACAAAATCTGGGGTAGTTAAGTTGATCAAAATCGCACCCAAAGGAGTCGGTTACAAACATACAAACATACAGCTACATGAAGCTAATAAAAAGCTTGTAAAAGTTGTAGCGTTGTTTATATTACCGTACATTCCTTTTGTTCTAAACAATAGAGATTCTTCATACACATTAACTATAATGTTTGTAAAGTAAATCGCTTATAAATGGTAGAATTTGGTTATTTAAATAATGATACAGTGCAACCTCAATATAACATATCCGATGGGAACTCGTAAATATTCGTTTTATCAAGTGATTCGTTAAACTTTGTTATTTTGAGGTAAGGTTGGTCTAAAATTTGTTATAAAGAGGTGAAAAACATTTTTTTATTCTACTGTTTACATTCCACTTTCTTCTTCCGAAAACCTATATTTAAATTTTAAAATTGTAGTCAATGTACTTGCAGGAATCCTGAACTTATTAGCTATGTCTAATTTTTTCATTGTAGGATTTTTGTCAACATAGTTGTTGATGTTTCGCTTTTCTGCGACTGATAAGGAACACCTTTTACGTTTCTGAGACATTGCTACTAGAATCTTCAACAACAGTGCCGAGCAGCACTGTTAACACTACTTTCCATCAAACGACTTAGATTGTTTTACGAAAAAAATGTATTAAAAAAAACCTGTTGCGACTGAATCGCATACAATGGTATTATAGGTCATATTGATGGAAACGTTATATAGAGGTTTTGAGATGACAAAATTCGTTAATTAGAGGTATTTACACTTTTTTTGTTAGTTGAAAATTCGTTACAAAGAGGTTGTTCGTAAAAAAAAACGTAATATAAAGGTATTATTTACATTGTCTCTTATGGACCATTCAAGGGGATTGCGAAAAATTTGTTAAATCGAGGAATTCGTTAAATTGAGGTTCGCTATAATAAGGTTGCACTGTATTTACATTAGAAAATTCTACCATTTATGAAGCGATTTTAATAATAATAAAAAAAGGGATAAACAAAAGTAATATTTCCACACTGAAAAATAAATTCACTCGTATATACATACAAGTACACATAAGTACACACATACATACATATATATACACATACTTACACACATACATACGTATATATATAATACACCTACACATACACATATACATAATATATAAAACAGACAAAAATGTTTAGGTACATAATAATTAGTATAATAAAGAAAATATGTTGGAAATGTTTAGACGATCGGTTAATGACTAGTCAGTGAAATCCAGACTACCGCTAACCGTTTGTGAACTACTAATCACTACTACTAATGATTGATAAGTAGCTGCTACCGTTTATACGTAGAATTGTTTTTTTTATATATATATTTAAGCCTACCAAACATGAACATCTATGGCAACCGTTATTGGGAAGTCAGTGCCCTCAAATATACTGACAACTAGTGCAATCTTCGAATTTCAGTTCTCCCTTAGGGTTGCGGAGGTCCGATGCCAGTCGCTACGTTGAAAAACTGATATTCAGGTAAAACCGGTTCAACTAGTAGCCGACCCTAAATAAACTTGGGAATAAAAGCTAGGAAGATGATTTAAGCCTACCAAAGTGACTCTACTCCGCGTGATGGAAAGCATGAGTAGTCTAAAACAATAGGCATAAGTTACTCCTTAAGTCGTAAGCAATATGTCATTGAAAGGCCTATCAAAATCGATAAAGCCGTTCGAGAGATTAGCCGAAACAAAAAGGCAGACAGATTGACAAAAAAACCTGCTTTTTTATATAAGTACCCTATATACTAACATTTACATTAAAGATGAAACTGATATTTAAATTTTATTTATTTTTATAGATTACCTAACATTCAAGTTATTAGTTACTAATCCTTACTGATATTCATCGTCATCATCATCATCATCAGCCTATCGCAGTCCACCGCTGGACATAGGCCTCTCCAATTGCATGCCACTTAGTTCGATCCTTGGCTACTCGCATCCACAAATACTTAAATATTATAAACGCGAAAGTTTGTAAGTACGTTTGTTGCTCTTTCACACAAAAACTACTGAACGAATTTGGATGAAACTTTACAGTTATATAGCTCATATATCAGAATAATACATAGGCTACTTTTTACTGCAATAATCGAGATACATGCGGGCGATTAGAGGAAGGAGGAGCAAGGAAATGTTTTATGTAAAACAGTTAGGAGTAAGTTCAAAGCCGGTTCGATATTCAACTATAGGGGGGTGGGCGGCCGGCGGTAAACGTGGAGAGAGGTGCCAATTTTACCACCTGCACAGAATGAAAATTGCTTTCTAACGATCGAATATTGATTTCTATTCTATTTATAAACTAAAGTGGCATATGTAATAGTTAATTGACGCGCTAATAGTCGAGTGGCTTTAGGTGATTGGAAACAATCACTGAGGGTAAGCAACGACGACACGGTCAGACCTGGATGGGTGACCGTTTGTGGCATGATATGTTATAAGCATTTCCGTGATTCGGGGGTCACAACGTGTTTTGCCAGTCCCCAATCTGCACTCTTACACTCGCACAATTCGCCAGCGTGGGTACGTATACCACCCTAAAACCCACTCCTAAGAGGAGACCTGAACTCGGCAGTGGGTTGTTGATGATCTTCATTTGAAATCAATCAGTTAAAAAAATAAGTAATTTTAAAAATGTACACTAAATTGGTATACTATGTTAGTATTTTTTTTATTAATTAAATGTATGTTTCACTAAGTATATGTG
This sequence comes from Phragmatobia fuliginosa, assembly GCA_932526445.1. Lineage (NCBI taxonomy): Eukaryota > Metazoa > Arthropoda > Insecta > Lepidoptera > Erebidae > Phragmatobia > Phragmatobia fuliginosa. The sequence continues at coordinate 1,653,877 of OW052064.1, read as the reverse complement.
GTGACTTCCACATACAGCGGGACGAAATCATACGACAGTGCCATCTAGCGAAGAAACTCTGAACTACGAGGAAAAACACGGAATGAAGCATACGGAGTAGCAACTAATTCTGAATCGCAAAAGAGACATTCTCGCGCCGATTAGCATATATACAACATCCCAACATCAACTGTTGGGCAGTGACCCGCCAGGCATGATCACCTCGCCTGGTCGGAGGATCCTTCCTTTATTTTGGAGGAATACGATACCCGTTCTTCTACATATATAAGAATTCTTTTAAATCTTCGTGACCAACCACAAATAATCAATAATTGACTTACTTGTACTTGAGAATTCTTAAACTGTTACTGCGATAACATATTACATTATATAAAAGTATGTAAATATGTGAAAGGTTTTGTATTTAGCTATGTATTTATAATGTCTAACACAAATATCTGATATGTTTTTCCTTTGTGTGATATTCAGGTAAATACCTAACACAAAGGAAAAAGATATCAATCTGAAGCGAGACAATAATGTTAAACCTATTTCACGCATTTATTCATTCTTATACATGCTCTTTTATCAAAAGTCCACCCACGATGCTTAGTCACTGTAGCATAACATCAAGGTTATTTCATTCTAGTTCAATTTCACCCACGCAGCGTTTAGAACTCATCCTGAAGACCTATTCATTTGAACTAAAAATTGGCCAAGTGCGTGTCAAACCACGCATAGAATAGGATTCCTTAGTCACCCATAATGGTAGGTGGATTAAAAATAGTGTCCAATAGATAATTGACATTTTTACTTATTATTTCTTTATTTTTGTACGAAGTTTTACGATTGCATTTTAAAAGTTAGCCTCCTATAACTCCTGAACTAACAAAGCTATCTAAGCAGTTATAGTTTTCCTTTAAAGTTCATTACATGGACCACCATCACAATTTTTTTCAGATTTTACGAGTTAGTCGTTTAGCTTTTAGAGGGGAAGGGACGCCCTATTTTTGCAAAAAAAATGTCCTTTAAAGTTAAATATCTCACAAACAAATAGCTAATTCAAAAAAATCGTCTTAGCAACCCTTCAATGTTTTTAAAAGACCTATCTAACAATACCCCACACAATAGGGTAGACGCGAGAAAAAAATTCATCCCCACGTTACGTGTAGGGGATGTACTCGAAATAAAAATATCATTCATGATTTTATTGTAGCACTTTGTCGACGTGATAGAAACACATATCTATGTAAAGTTTCATCTTTCTAGCACTAACCGTTTGGACGGTAAGTCAAGGACGGATCAACGGACCGACTTGACAAATCTACAAAGATTCCGAGTCATGAACGTAAAACGTGGCCTATAAATTGAGGTACAAATCTTCTTAGTCTAATGCGCAGTCCACAATCGTTTCGTAAAAACTGACCCAAATAGCCACAATTAATATAAATGTAACGTATAAATAACCAGTCACAGAAAGGTAGCAATACATCATAATTATAATCTCAGCGTCGAATCAACCCAGAAAGGTAGCTAGGCCTTTGTCGGCAGTCTAAAAATAGCATTGGTGTTATAACTAGGTACCTAGTATATCTTCCACTGGAGCACTTGTTGCATGAAGACTTTGACGTCAGCTACCCCCTTCCAGTTGCGCGTTAGTCGTGAGGGGGCCGCGCCTCCGTGGGGGCCAGTGCTTACGTCAATGCTTACATTTATGAATGGATTGAGGCCCAGCTCCGACCTGGCTTGATGGATACTCATACATGTTGTGTAATTATGTTTACTATAATTATACTTATGACCTTATAATAAGATACGTCGTTCTTATTACTACGTAATATGAGTTTATGTTGATCGTAAATAAATTAAGGTGGGAATAAGAAGAATTTTTGAGAAACATTATACCTCCTGTAAAAACCGTTGCTGATTTGAGGCTGCAAACGCGACGCTTTCGAAGAATGTCTCACTCTTTACTATAATTATTATTATTTTGCATAGTTTTCATACTGAAATTCATTTGCCCTTAGCCAATTCGGTATTTTTTCACTAGTAAAGTGTTAAACAATTTTAATTTAATTAAATAAAAGCACAAATTGACACAAATCAAAAACCATCTTACTAGCTACAGACTTATATAAATCGATTTGCTTTAATCACATTAAAGAAATTTTGTCGTGGATAACTGACTTTTTATTTATCTATAGCCGGTTCCAAAAATAACGGGTCAGTCACATAAACCAATAACGGGTCAGTCACATAAACCCGAATATCTCCCGAACTACGTATGCCATCCTAATGAAACGAAGACTGTTCAATTGAGAATTTAATTATACAGATAAAAAATAAAATAAAACTTAGTTACACCCACAATATTAATCTTAAATTAAAAAAAAAACTAAAGTAGTCATATTTTTCTTAAGATTACATTTTTTTTATGATTGTTTTTTTGCTGTTTTTCATCACTTTCTTCATTTAATACTTTGTATTGCCTCCACGTGATGAAGCCTCCAGTGATGAAAAACAGCAAAAAAACAATCATAAAAAAAATGTAATCTTAAGAAAAATATGACTACTTTAGTTTTTTTTTAATTTAAGATTAATATTGTGGGTGTAACTAAGTTTTATTTTATTTTTTAACTGTATAATTAAATTCTCAATTGAACAGTCTTCGTTTCATTAGGATGGCATACGTAGTTCGGGAGATATTCGGGTTTATGTGACTGACCCGTTATTTTTGGAACCGAGTGTATATTATATACCAGCTGACCCGGCGAACTTCGTACCGCCTTAGATAGCCATAACTGATAGTGACAAATCGACAGCAGCGCTACCTAACGGGCCCCAGCCGGTACCGCCACAATTGCTTTGTTCCTGCATTTTAAATCTGTAATATCTACAAAAACATTTATTTAAATTACATTCTGTAAAAGGCCCTATTTATCTATATTAAACGCACACTGTATTTAAGGTACTTAATTGGATAAGGATTAATACTGTATTGCTTAAAATCGCTTCGTAAACAAGACATTATTTCTCGTAAAAAGAAAGAAATAAGAAAATGGTTATTGTGGGTTATCCCTAAGAGATAGATATATACCATCGCGGACTTTTTTGTAGACTTTTTTATGGTGTACAATACTGTGGTACATTATTTTGATCTATATCGTAGGGTACAGCCAGAGTTTGCAATGTAAGCGTAAAAAAATGGGTTTATTTACGACATCACATTAGAAACCTCAAAAATTATCAATATTTCTCTACTATATTATGCATGTATTATTGTATTATTAATATGTTATTACACCATAACTTACATACGAGTAAAAACCGTGTTGATGGTTTGAGTGCAATTCTAAAACTCCCGATTGTTCTACATGGACACAATAATTGGGTTTGAAATCCAATAAAGTCTTAGATATCTGTTTACCCGGCATTCCAAAAATAGAAACAGCAACGTGAACAAGGACGGAGATACCCGAAAAGAGAGATAGATAATATCTAACTGCGCAATACTGTTTCATGTCATTGAAATCACGGAACAACCCCTATTCCTTCTAATGATAAATCCGCGCAAAGAAAATTTCACACTAAATATCTACTTGGAATATTTTCTTTACAGTTCTTTGTAAATAACATAATGATAGGTAGGTATACTGACAGACATAATTTAACGTAGGGAGATAAATCTTACGGACATAAAATTATTTATGGAAATTTCAGGACAAAAATTAAACGAAATTAGTTTTTTTCGTCGTAGTCGTAAAAGGCGAGTAAGGGATAAACTACGCAAGACAACATCAATGCAAAGAGAAGGAAAACTTGGAACCAACCCTATACCAACCCGCCTGGCTAGCGTGGTATAGTAGGCCAAAACCTCCTTTCTAAGGAGAGGTCTATGTCCAGCAGTGGACTGTTCAAGGCTGTTGATGATGATGAGTTTTTTTTTCAAAAATGAAACTAGGTATTTGTACAAAAGTGTATAGGTTACAATCGCATGTCTAATATCGTAGATAGTTTATTATAAAATCTAACCACTACGAATCTATCAACAATAGTTTTCAGCAATGGTCATTGTTGCTTTTGATGTAGAATCGTTTGAATTACTCAGATTCTGATATGAAAACTAAAATATTGAGATTTTTTTCTTATACCCGTTATTACAATCCGACGTCTACGCTATTGTCGAGTTCTATCATATAAGCTCAAAAAGAAATTAGTTATAAAAGAGAGTGTAGGCTCTTTAAGAACCTATTGCTAAGTGCTTAGTACCCAATTTAGTGTCCAGTAGAAATTTACGTTTCAGTAACGTACAATAAATTAGATTCAACTTGTTTAGTTTGGAACATTTTGAAATTTATTTTTCAACATCACTAACAATATCAAGTCTTATTTTTCATGAACCAGTTTTTTTTAATAATCCGTATGTAATTTGATTTCGTTTCGTTGCGCTGTCTTCTTTGTACATGAAGCTTGAAATTGGCTCAATCAAAATTATATCTATATTGTATATTTAGTCATAAGCTTATTCAACGCTGTTTCAACGTTGGTAGACATGGTTACATTTAATTGTGAGGTATAACACTTAAGCTAGTCATCGTTGTTAATAAACAATAAGCCAAAAATAGTTTATTTGATAATCATGTTAAAAGTTGGATATCTTCAGATTTGACACGATCACACTTTTTACTAGTTATTTGTAATCGAAAAAATGTAGATTGATCTTTGAACCCTCGAATTTTACCAACGATTTCTACTACGACGAATTATTAAATGTTAAGTTGTCCAATGTATAAATTACTGTCGTAACATATTAATGTTTACTTTCGCTTTAGCGACTTCTACACTTAATATTAAGGTTAAAAGTTGTTTCTAGTAATTTACTTCAATTAATAAAGAAGGGATCTAAATTATTCATTTCACATAATTAATAGTCTAAATTGTAATATACCTAATTTATTAATTTATTTTGTTACATAGTATTTCATTACAAACAACAATTTCATTCCGCTAATTATAGAATATACAAATTATAATTAATTCAGTCTTCTGAATTTATTCCTCCTTTGTACCTTAAACTCAAAGTTAGCTAAAACAAAATCCAATAACAACAACATCTGGTTAGAAAGATTTTACCTTATTTAAAATTATTTTTTAACCGATTTCAAAAAAAGGAGGAGGTTCTCAATTCGTAGGAATCTTTTTTTTATGTATGTTCAGCGATAATTTCGTCGTTTATGAACCGATTTGAAAAAATATTTAATATTTTGCAATGGAATGAGCGTAGGTTACAGGTGGTCTCATCGTCACCATATCGGGATCTGATGATAAGATCCCTAGGAAATCGAGGGAACTCCTCAAATATCATAAGCACAATTGTCGCGATTTGGGTACTCGGAATAGTTTTTCTTTGAAGTCGGTTTCTTTTTGTTAAAATTATCGGTGCACATGTAAAAGTACTAACATAGCCAATGGGATAAGTGAAACCATATCTTCTTCAATTTCCTCCGAGACACAGGCGTGTGACACAGCTAAACTTCCACATACAAGCTGTTATTAAGAATCTCTTGTAAGAAAAACCTAACAACCCTTTTGGCCCGACCCGGGAATCGAACCTGATGCCACCTGATTAGCAGTCGCACACGCTTATCGCTAGACCAACGAAGTAAAAAGTTATATTTTAATAAACTGCTATTGTAACAATTAATTAATCTCTTGTTTACAACGTTCAAATATTTTATATTTACTTGTCATCCTTCTCAATCCTTTGTTATCGGTAATTAATACAATACTGCCTAAAATTTAAACTAATTTGTAATTTTGGACAATGATTAATAGCCGATGAACAAAATTATCTCGACACAATTCTGTTTACTTTTATAATGGGTGTGTTGAAGTAAAATTAATAAATCTTAAGTGAGTTTTAAATAGAACTAACATAAGAAACGTTTGGGCCTTGGTCGATAAAACCTTTGATAACATTCATGCAAATTAAATTTTGAAGATAAAGCTTGTCATAAGGATAAGCTTTGTGAAAACTTTTGAATTGTTTGGAAATAAGCCATAACTAATTAGAAAATGATAAATTAAAGGAATATATATGTATTATTATTATCTTAATATATATAATTCTTGTGTGAGTGTGTATGTCACTGAACTTCTCTCAAACGACTGGACCGATTTTGATGAAATTTTTTGTGTGTGTTCAAGGGGATCTGGGAATGGTTTAGATTCGCAATTGGACCCGGTAGGTGGCGCTGCGATCAAGTTCTGGAATTTTAAAGTTGGGCGGTATGAAGTTCGCTGGGTCAACTAGTTATTATATAATACACAAGCAGCTTAAAGCTGATGCGTGTATATCATTACACTTGTGTTTTTAAATGTTTATCAAGTCTGTTTTTGAAGATGTTCACATTTAGGGCACTAATGACGGGTTCTGGTAAAGAGTTCCACATTCGCACCACACGGTTTGGTAAGAAATGGTTTTGGGGATTGCTAGCGCACCGAAGTTTGTTAAGCTTCATGGAGTGACCTCTCAATTGGGTGTTCGTGTTCATTGTGAACATGGACTCAATATCTCTCACGTTACAATGATGGTTGAGGATTTTGTAGGTTTCTATATATGTAAATACTATTATGAAATTCGTTTTACAATTAAGTTTTAGCCAACAGAATAATCAATGCAGTATCTTTTAAACGTATAATAGTTTTGTCAGTCCCTCTGTGTATGTATTAAAAAAAAAATTTAGTAATGCGGTGATCGTTTTTAGGGTTCCGTAGTTCATGACTAGATGCGTCATGTACGTCCGTTCTCGACTTGATATAATAATGATATAAAAAAATCATGAAGTGGGGATGATTTTTTTTCTCGTGTTTACCCCATTGTGTGGGGTATCGTTAGATAGGTCTTTAAAAATATTGAGAGGTTGCTAACAAGAGTTTTTTTTATTTGTCCGTTTGAGAGTTATTTAAAAGATATATTTGGCTATAACAGCCCCCCCCCCCCTCTTCTAAAAGCTTAGGGCATGCTCAAAAAATCTAAACCAAATTGTGATGGTAGTCCATACATGGACTGGACATGACTTTTAAAATTTAATGAACTTTAAAGAAAAACTATAACGGCTTAGGTTGCTTTTAGACCAAGGTAGAAACCTCTTAAAATAATAAAAAGTGAAAATATATTATAGTAGGATGAAACCCATTGGTAACGGAGGAGAATTTTATAAAAATGAGAGGAAAAATAATTTATGGGCGATCTGATCTGATTTATCTTGATTTTCGGCAAAACTACAAGTCTTATAGAAAAAAATTAAATGGCAAAGTTTTAGGTAATAAAAAGATCTACAATTTTTGCATTTACACTATTTCCAAATAACCTTAAAATTTTATGTAAAAAATAAAAAACGGTTTTTTACGCTTCTTTTAAAATAACGAAATAATAAGTAAACCTAACAATTAATCTATTGGACATTACTTAGCATCGTTAATGACTAAGGAACCCTATTGATGATGAATACACACACAGATGCATTCACTGTTATGATTGTTAGACTCTTACAGAAAATGACATAAACATTTTTCATAAAAGGTTGTAATACTTATGATAGACGTTAACTTCAAAGAAAAGACTTGTCAAGTAATGACGCAATAAGACCTCGTTGTACGTCATACTGGATGTAGCTACTGAGATTGTATATTTACCTATTATGAGATTGATGTGTTAGTTTGCGTGGGTTGCTCTCAGACCGTCAGAGAAAGTGACTTCATATACAATACATGACCTTGTGAAAATGCCACCTCACACCGCGTTCAAGATATGAAAACTAACTTCTTATACATATAGATGCATACTCGTTCGTGTCTACGCATGCAGTAGCGTGGCGTGTGAACATAAGCATTAATGGTTTCTGATATTCGAGTAACTGACAATTAAACGTTATCTGTGTGGTGACGAATTTAGAATACAGAGTGTCACCATCCCTATTCATCCCGCGGGTATCGTAAAAGGCGACTAAGGGATAAACTACGCAAGACAACATCAATACAAAGAAAAGGAAAACTTGAAACCCTATACCAATCCGTCTGGCCAGCGTGGTATAGTAGGCCAAAATATCCTTTCTAAGGAGAGACCTATGTCCAGCAGTGGACTGTTGAACGCTGTTGATGATTCATGATGATGAAACGTTGTGGCTTCGTAATCTTACCTTTGGATGTTTTTGAGCCGTCCCAAGGCCTCCAACTAAGCTTTACGACTATTATTGTATGGTAACCGGGAGAGACTGCTTATAATGACCTCCGTATCACGTGATATCATGCCACTCACGGTCACCCATCTAGGTACCGACCGCGACCGCATTGCTTACCCTGGGTGAACCCTTATTAATTCGTCATGTCCGTCCGTCCTCGGCCTACCACTCATAGAGTTGGTGCTAGAGAAATTAAACTTTGGATGTTATGTGTTGTTATTAAATCGTCATAACATTTTTCTTAAATCTTCTTTTAAATATTACTAATTTCTATTACTTTATTAGCAAATAAAATGAATAATCACTACTAGGTATTTATAATACATAGTTTTTACAAAGTATGAATATTTTTTATTTATATTTTGTCTAAAACTTATTGCGATTATTGCGAAACTTAGTGCGATCAGGCTTAGATAGAGGACCGTTTGTGGAATAATATGTTATGAGCGTTTCCGTGATTCGGAGGTCATGTTAAGCAGTCGGTCTCGGTCGTTATCATAAAATACTAGTCGTGAAGCTTAAATGGATGCCTTCGGGTGGCTTAAAAGCATCCAATGACAAGATTACGTAACCACAACGTGTCTTGCCAGTCCCCAACCCGCACTCGTCCAGTGTGGAGACGTATGGCCTTAACCCTCTACTGAGAGGAGACCCCAGCCCAGAAAAAGGGATATTATAGGTTCTTGACAAAACTTATTCAATTGTTTGAAAATATGAAAAAAAATTTTTGTACTATAATTTATATAATTTGTTAAACGCTTTGTTAAACGCTGCTTTTAAGTGATCGATGTCAGGGTCGCCTTGAGCGCGGGCCCTGGACCATACACGATAGGCTGATTACTTAAGTGCAACCGCATGAGAGCACTCGCTATTGAACCAGGGACGGGTCTTCGTGCTGACGACATCACTGTGGGGAATATAATATTCCATACCGACAGTGATCTCATCAACAATGGCAGACACACTCTGCGACAGATCTGTTTCTTTGAAGCAGCGTTGAGCCCATGGGATGGATGCAAAGTACTCCCGCATTCCATCCCAATCTGCTGACGAGTAGTGCCATAGTCGTCGTGATGCAGTCACAGGTCGTGGTGGAGCAGCAAGAGGGTGCGGTAGACACCAGGCAGTGATCGGAGGATCCCAAGGGGGCAAGAACTTTCAGACTTTAGATAGACACTAGTGTAACACTATCAATGACGTCTACAGCATATCGCGTGTAGAAGATACTACTCAATTTTTCGTTTCTTTAGTTATTACTTTCTAGATTGAGTGCCCTAAAATCATAACGTATTAGCATTTGAAAGAATAAGTACTGACACCCACGCGGAATCTATCAATTTTATAGGTCAACTTGTAGGATCAGATATAGACAAAGATGAAGAATAATCGTAAATTCATCACATTAGTTTTTAAAATATAACTTATAGACATTTCTAATGATAGTCTACGTACCAGAATTCATAATTAATCGATGTTGCATGGGATCCTTGTAATGACAGAATAAAAATATGATGTTACACCATTCAAATTCATCCCGTAGGTATCCTTACCGAGGTTCCTAAGATAGTAAGTAATCTAGACAGGACAACAACTCTGAAAAGCGAAAGAAAACTAGAAAGTAATCTTATAACAACTGGTTTGGTCAGAGTGGATTTAAACAACCAGAAATATTTATAAATATACATATTTGTAATGCGCTCGCCAAGATCCCCTTTAAAACCAAACAAGGAAAAACAATGAAAATATTTGACGAATGACACACAATCACACAACATTATCTAGTCCCAAGCTAAACAGAGCTTGTGCTATGGGTACTGGACAACTATATATAAATACATTTTATAAATCAAAGTGGTGTGCAATGGGAGAGGCCTATGTCCAGCAGTGGATTGAGATGGGCTGATGATGATGATACATAGAAAACACCCAAACTCCGTAACAAATATTTGCTCCGACCCGCGAAAGTCGCATTTGCTACCGCTACGCCAATAAAGCAGTCATGTAATGTAATAGTAATTAAAAACTAACTCAAAAAATTGGCTAAGGGCGTGTCAGGCCATATACCTACATGTATATTAATAAATTAAGATGTATTTATTTTCATTCATTTTGCTAAATACATTCACAATCTACATAAAAAATACCTAAACTTCGAAACAAATATTTAAATGAACAAAGAATGATAAAATGATTATCTGTAAAAAATTTCGAAGTTAGAATCTAATGTTTAGACTTCGTCCTATAATATTTTAAAGAAATTAAAATATTCTATGTCACCTGACTATTATTACGAACCTAGTTACATTTCATTCATTAAAATTGATTTAGTAATTTAGATGCTATGGTGGAACATATGAGCATTTGTACCTAGGCGGCCAATATCTTACCCTTAATTTTGATTTCACCGTAGTTATCCAAAAACCAGCAACTTCAAACATCAAAGTCTATTATTAAATAGCACAATGTCAAGTACATCAAACTTAATACAAAATCAATCTTCTTCCCACATGGGAGATTTTGTTTAGGATGTAGGCGTTGCAGATTAAATATCAATATATAACACTGGCCTACACTCATTTTGGTACTTGAAATTTTAGACCTAATATCTTCTGACTTTAATGTATAAGATACTTTATAAAAAAGCGGCCAAGTGCGAGTGCGACTCGCCCATGAAGGGTTCCGTAGCAGCAAGGAACATTATATAAAAGTTTTTGTAGTTCGTTGTAACTTTCAACGATGTTTTAATAATAGTGTTTTGATTGAAAGACATGTAAATTGCGGTTCTCCTTCTACTAACTACACTCGGTTCCAAAAATTACGGGTCAGTCACAAAAATTGAAATACCTCCAGAACTGTAAAAGCTAGATCAATGAAATAAAAAACAGAATAAAGACTTTTTAGTTGCGCTTCTAATAGCATATTATTTAAACTGGTTGATGAAAAAAACTTCATTAGAAAAACAAAATTTAAAAAAATGACTATTTTTAAAAACAAAATTTTTGTTTCATGTCATTATGGATGCTTTCCATTTCTATTCTGTCACAAAAAAAAATATCGTGAACGTCTTCCACGTGCATAATTATTATTCTGTGAGGTGAAGCATGGCAGTCACGCTAGAGGAATGTACCAGAATCCTAACTTTTTTGGAACTTGGGCGGAGCCAGCGTGAAACAGCCAGAAACATTGGTGTATCTTTGTCGACTGTTCAGCGGGTAGTCCAGCGGTACCAAGAGACCGGATCACACCTTAGAAGACCAGGAAATGGCAGACCAAGATGCACAACGGCCAGGGAAGACAGACAACTGGTGGCTACAATGCTCCGAAATCGTTTTCAAACTGCTGTTGGTCTAAAAACTCACTTTATTCGCTTTGGAGGTGGCAATTTAAGCGCTCAAACAGTAAGAAGACGTCTTGCTGAAGCAAATTTGAAACCATTGAGGCCCGCAAATGGCCCCAAACTGGAACGGGGACATCGAATTGCAAGACAGAGATACGTGCGCGAACACCTAAACTGGACACTAGACGATTGGTCTAGGGTAATGTTCACGGACGAGTCTAAATTCATGCTTTATAAGCATGATGGTAGGCAGTTGGTGTACAGAAGACCAGGGGAGCGCTTCCATCAAGCGTGTGTGGAGGAAAAAGTGGCGTACGGTGGAGGCTCCGTACAAGTTTGGGCTGGGATTTCTGCTGAGGCCCGCACCGAGCTGGTGCTCATTCAAAATGGAACTCTAAATGCAGAGAGGTACGTGGAAGAGATCCTCAATGAACATGTAGGTCCTTTCATGGCCTGGAAACGCTCTTCCCAAGGGACCAGGACAGTCCTTAGACCCCCCCGCGGACCCCACACTCGGACCGCCAACTGTGGTCCGACGAGTGTGAGGTGAAGGAAGGAGAGCTGGATCGAGCCGTGCGGCGGCTATCTTCGCGCAACACCGCGCCTGGACCTGATGGTGTTCCAGGCCGGGCACTGGTGATAGCTCTGTCGGTACTGGGGGACAAACTGAGGCAGATTTTCACGATCTGTCTCAACCTCGGTATCTTTCCCCTCGACTGGAAAGAAGCGAGGCTAGTGCTCCTGAAAAAGGAGGGAAGGGCTGCAGATTCTCCCTCTGCGTTCCGACCGATATGCCTGCTGAACGAGTCGGGGAAACTCTTCGAGAGAGTTATCTCTGACCGTATCAATGGGCACCTGTCGCGAGTGGGCCCTGATCTATCGGACTGCCAGTTTGGATTCCGACAGGGGCGTTCAACAGTGGACGCTGTTAGGTGTGTTCGCTTCCTGTCGGAGTCGGCAGTCCGATCAGGGGGGGTGGCTTTGGCAGTTAGCCTAGATATCGTCAACGCTTTTGGCACCCTCCCCTGGCGTGCAATTAGGGTGGCCCTTGAATATCACGAGGTGCCGCCCTATCTGCGGGCTGTCATAGAGGCCTATTTGCGCGACAGGACGGTAAAGTTTGTTGATCGGAACGGGATGGAGAGACGAAGGGAGGTGTGTTGCGGGGTTCCTCAGGGCTCTGTATTGGGCCCATTGCTATGGAACCTCGCATACGATGCGGTCCTTCGCACGAGTCTGCCTTCTGGCCTAAGTGTCATCTGCTATGCGGATGACACTCTAATATTGGCTAGAGGGTCATGCTTCGGGGAGGTGCTCCTACTCGCCGAGCAGGGAGTGGCTTGTGTCGTAGAAAAGATTCGTGAGCTGGGCCTGAGAGTGGCGCCTCAGAAAACTGAGGCGATATGGTTCCATGGCCTGCGTAAGCGCCAGGAACCACCCAGCTCATGCCTCTGGGTGGGTGACACTGAAGTCCAGGTGGGCCAGTATATGAAGTACCTGGGCCTCACCCTGGACAGTCGGTGGAGCTTCGAAGAGCATTTCGGGCGATTAGTCCCCCGAGTCCGAGGGGTAGCAGGGGCGTTACATCGTCTGCTGCCTAATCTCGGGGGACCAAGGGAGGAAGTTCGCTGCCTCTATATGGGCGTCGTGCGATCCATGGTCCTCTATGGGGCACCCGTTTGGTCTGAGGACCTGGAGGGTTCCTCCCGCTGTAAGGCTCAACTTAGGAGCCTGCAGCGGCTGATGGCCATACGGATCGTACGGGGCTACCGCACCATCTCGTATGAGGCAGCGACGGTCTTGGCGCGATCTGCGCCCTTTGACATTCTGGCCGATATGTACGCGATGGTCTATGACCAAATTCGTTCTATCGGTCGGGACGGCGAGGGGACAGCGCCGGATCTAGAGCCCGGAATGCTACGGCGGAACGCACATGCTCAAGCTCTGCGGTATTGGCAGGCACGGTTTGAAATTCAGGGCTGTGCTAGCCAACGTGCTGTCGGAGCCGTTCTGCCGAACTTCGAAGCGTGGGCAAAGAGGACCGGCTGTGTCACCTATCGATTGACTCAGATACTCACCGGTCACGGTTGTTTCGGTGAGTATCTGAATCGAATAGGACGGGAGGCTACAGCACAATGCCACCATTGCGGGTCTGACCGGGACTCCGCCCAGCACACGCAGGAGGACTGCCCTGCTTGGGAGTCCGAGCGTCGAGTCCTGGTCGGACAGATCGGATGAAACTTGTCACCGCCAGCATTGATCGCGGCAATGCTGGCGAGTGGCGAGGGATGGGAAGCCGCGGTCTCCTTCTGTGAGAATGTTATGCTCCAGAAGGAGTCCGCAGAGCGGGATCGGGAAAGGGCTGATCCCGCTCGAAGGAGGCGGCGAAGGGGACGCGGTAGAGGCCGCTAGCTCCCCAATCGTCGCTTAAGGGTCGCTGCGGTCACATCCTGGGGAAATGTGACCGCTGCAAACGACTCGAGATAGGTGACACCCCCGGTGCGGCCGGGGGGTGTCGTTTAAGGCGGGTTGTTGTTTTGCCTCTTTCTGTACAGAGCGGTGAGAGGCGCAACAACATCTTGCCCCGGGGGTGAAACTAGTCACCCCGGGATGTACCTCAGACGTTGAGGTACGGCAGGGGGGACACCAGAAGCTGCTGACGCGATCCTGGTGTTTCTCTCAACTGCCGAGGTAGGCCGCCGCGGGGTTTAGTGGGTAGACCGATTGCCCGGGAGTCCCACACACGCCCTTCGTTTACCCCACGAAGGGTATGGTGCGAAAAGCATTCCCCGCGTAAAAAAAAAAAAAAAAAAAAAAAAAAAAAAGGTCCTTTCATGGCCAGGATGGACCGGCATGGCATATTAATGCATGATAATGCGCGTCCCCATACCGCCAGAATTGTACATGACTACCTTGAAGAGGTCGGTATCGAACTCATGCAGTGGCCAGCGCGAAGCCCAGACTTAAACCCCATCGAGCACGCCTGGGACGAGCTTCAGAGATGCGTGAAAGGTCGAAACCCCCACCAATCACGCTTCCCGAGCTCATACAAGCACTGGTGGAGGAATGGGAAGGTATTCCTCAGCACCGGCTCCGAAATTTGGTGTACAGCATGCCTAATCGCCTGGAAGCTGTCAGAAGAGCTCGTGGAGGCAATACAAAGTATTAAATGAAGAAAGTGATGAAAAACAGCAAAAAAACAATCATAAAAAAAATGTAATCTTAAGAAAAATATGACTACTTTAGTTTTTTTTTAATTTAAGATTAATATTGTGGGTGTAACTAAGTTTTATTTTATTTTTTATCTGTATAATTAAATTCTCAATTGAACAGTCTTCGTTTCATTAGGATGGCATACGTAGTTCGGGAGATATTCGGGTTTATGTGACTGACCCGTTATTTTTGGAACCGGCTTTAGATCTCGTTTAAACCAATTTTCTCTGGATGTTTGCATGGTAATGAACATCATATATTTCTTTTAGTTTTACCACTTTGGAAGTGTCTCTCGCGCAAATTATGCAGTTGAGAAAAAAATTATTTTAGAAACCTCAATATGACTTCGAAGACCTATCCATATATGGTTTGAACATTTTTGAGTTTCAGTTCTAAGTATATTGCTCCCCAAAATTTATTGTTTTTTTTCTATTTTTGTGTAAACATATTAATGCGGTGCATAGAATACATCTACTGACCAAGTTTCAACAGTATAGCTCTTATAATTTCCAAAAAAAAAGTGTCTGTGACATACGGACGGACAGACAGACAGACAGACATGACGAATCTATAAGGATTCCGTCTTTTGCCATTTGGCAATGGAATCCTAAAAAGCACATCCTCTACTTTTGGTGATGTCAGAAACGCTTTTGATTTTTTTGTCACCCTTGTCATTCCCAAATAATTTTCGTGAAATCATCACAAAGTTAATCCAAAAGTCCTTCCAAAACAGTCATAGATAACTGAATATTTATTGTGCCAGTAATTACTTAAGGTATTTGAGATCCATTAAAAATACAAGCTTTTAATATCTCATTACTTAACTCAGGAAATTTCCGAGATAGAAATTGAAGGCCTTGACCTTTTCTATGTGATACTTTAACAAAGTATTTCATTTGTAAACACTACCAAACTTCAAAGACAGACTTACCTCTTTCGACCATTAAATAAATAAATAATAAATATTTCGGACATCTTACACACAACGTCACCTAGTCCCAAACTAAGCAGAGCTTGTATTATGAGTACTAAACAACTGATATGAAGAAATAAACATACTTTTTCTTTTGTAAAACATACATATTATACATAGAAAACACCCAGACTCCGAAACAAATATTTGTGGATCACACAATGACATAAATGTTCAATGGAAGTTTTGAATAAATAACTAAATATGCAATATGCATTAAATATTTGATTTCTAATGTCAATGCTGAATGATGCAAAATACTAGTAAATTACAAAGTCTATCATCAGTTTCTCTGAGTTTACAATATGCTTTCACAACAAATATGATGAAATACATCAGGATCGTTTATACAACGTCTGCACGCGCTAGCTATAATGGATTGATTTTTCTGAAAACAAATCTTCTCAAACTGGGTATAGCAGTTTTTTTTTATATTTAAATCTAACAAAGTGACTCTACTCTGCCTGATGAAAAGCATGTGTAGAATCCAGGAGTAAGGATCTTTATGAGGGTAGGCAATGCAGCATCTTGACCCACACCATTGCGGCCTGGTCAGATAATTCTGCATCATTCTCCCGGCCTCCTGATTTGGCCTCCGGTCTCACACTCACCTTAGGTTTTTTTTGTATTGAAGGAAAATTATTTACGAAACACTTAAATTATGTGATGAAAGCTTATGCGTACTTAATAGCCATTTAGCAACACAATCGATTGATATATTTGCTCTGTAGTATATTTTTTTTTTTTTAAATGAAGCTATCCAAAGTGACTCTACCCTGCCTGATGGAAAGCATGAGCAGAATCCAAGAGTGGGGGCTACCACACTTGCTGCGAATGCAGACAATAATGTATGGCGGCCCACACTATGGCGGCTTAGTGAGATGCTTTTTCACGCCCCGCTTAAAGGACCCGGGATCATAGTGGGAAGGAAACACGTGAGCTGGTAGTGAGTTCCAGTCTTTGACTGCTCGGCATAGGAAAGAAGAGCCGAACCGTTTTGTTCTGGTGCGTATTTCTTCCACTCTAAAGCGGTGACTTCTGAGTCCAGCACGTGTTGTCCTGTAAAGGAAGGGAGAAGGAGGGATCAGTTGGAAGAGCTCTTCAGAACACTCCATGGTAAAGGCGATAGAGGACCGCCATAGAGGCTTTATTAATGCTTTCGAACTTATCGAATCAGATTATGCAGATGCACATCATACCCACTGCAGAATCATTGACCTGCACAAATCGAATCACTTTAATTATTATACTCCATTACACTGACATTGTCATAACTTCCTAAGAAGAGCAAACCCACGAGTAAAAGTTCTGAACATGAATTACACCAATTACAATACAAATGTTACAAAAGACGCTGCGTAGGTGTCGGTTAAAATATTATTTCAGTCAAGAGATAACTCCATCAAAATTTAACTTGTAAAAAATACCAAGTCTCGTCACTAAGTTCTTCTACCGTGAAAAGTTATGAGACGCATTCAATACCAAGACGTTTAATTTTTTCGGTCCTTTCTTAAAGGATCTTTTGCCTTAAGTGATTAAGTACTTATTTATTTATTAATTAGAAAAACTTATTCTTAAATGAAAACACTATGTATCTCAAAAGTTTTAAATATTATATTACATGATAAAAAGAAATCAATCCAATGGATTGTTTTTTTTTATTTATTCAACATTGATATGTTCACTGTAAGATGATGGTAAGTTAGTTAATTACATATTAACTTCAGGCAAAATGTCCCTTTCGCAGGGACTGAATAAAGTACTAGACTAGGTGGATATTCTCAACTCTTTACAGTAGAAAAACTAAGTGGCGAGATTCTTTATTTTTTACAATTTATATTTTTGATGACATCTTATTTTTTTTATAGATAGTCCTGTTCTTTTCTCCAGTACCTACCTAACACTTTTCGAATACCAACAACTTTAAGAAATTTTCTTATATTTTGGGTAGTTGTTTCTTTTTATTTTTTAATAATTTTTATTTATTTATTACATCCATACCATACACTATTTTCACAGATACTCAATTCAATAGTGTGGGACTAAAATAACAAATACTACGACATACACATGATATACAACTAAACTACATTTTTACATAACAGCATAATTATATACAGCATAAATATATGTATAATAACATCAAATAAATATAATACCTACAACACGGGTATATTACGATACCCACAAATACATCGCCCAATAATAAATCAATAAACAGAAAAAAAACAAAGAAAAAATAACTAAAAATCAATAAATACACACATGAAACACATCATCTTCCTAGCCTTATTCCCAAGTTTATAAAATACTATCAATATACTTAACAGAAAATTGCAATTTCGAGCTTAGTAGAGGATTACTTTCATTTGACCTATTTATGCTATGACGAGGTTAAAATGTAGGGCATAATTAACACAGTGACTTCTCACACCTAATTATGAAGGCACAGAGATAATGCTGTTTGTAAAAAATAACATAGTAAATAAAATCAAAACACGCACAAACTACACACACTCTACGTTGAGTGTATTTAGAGATTCAACGTACGCACAATACCTAACAGTAGATTTTTTATTATTTATTAGTTGTTCCTTCTTAAAATTTGTAATGATTATTATAGGTTTGCTACTATAGTCGTCACAAAATAAGAAGCCCGTTTTGACATTTGTCATTGTGTTGTTTTAATCAACGATTAATTCGTGTTTTTGAGTCTATTTTTTCAATACAAAGTTAAACTTGATGCTTATTTATGATACGTGTTGTAATAGTGTATGGGTAACATAGTAATTAAATAGGATTATGAATTTGATTTTTCAATATCAAAAATCTAATTCCTAATCCTCCCATTAAAAAACACGATGACAAATGTCAAAACGGGCTTCTTATTTTGTGACGACTATATGTATTGGTAAACGATTGTTACTATATAAACAATTTCTATCTTACGGGAGCCTAGTAAACTGTGTGACAGGAACACTTAGTACGGATCCCAGTGTCACACAAAGGAGTTTTAAAACTCAATTTTTCTTACTTATTTTTTGTAAATTTTATTGATTAGGAACCTTTGTGGAAGAGAAAATAAACGTTATTATTATTAACTTGTACTTCCTAACATACTTGTAGCACCCACTACCGCTCTCAATTTTTTTTATGAATAATCTAAAATTTAAAACTAATAAATAAATATTTTGGACATCTGACACACAACATCATCTAGTCCCAAGATAAGCAGAGCTTGTGTTATGGGTACTAGACAACTGATATAAATACATAAACATACTTTTTTTTTGTAAATACATACATATTATACATAGAAAACACCCAGACTCCGAAACAAATATTTGTGAATCACACAAATAATATTTGTTCCGACCCGGGAATCGAACCGAGACCTCTTGATCAGCAGCCGCATACGCTAACCACTAGACCAACGAATTCTCGTGTTGCGGTGTCTGTTTACAAACCCTTCCAAAACAGCTGGTCCGATTTTTATGTGTACTTGTGTGCATATAGGGTAGGTCCGAGAATCGGCCAACATCTTTTTCCATACCCCTATAACGCGAGCGATAGTTTTTTCATAAAATTACATTTATTTTATATAAATCGATGATTAAATTCTTTATGTTTATACTGTCTAATACATTTTTTGTAAGTTAAGAGAAATGTGGTTGGGATATCGCAGTAAGTAAGTTAGGATGCCTATAAGAAAGTGTCCGCCGGACTGAAGCATAGAATTCATGGAGCGAGATAGCTACCGTCTTTGGTCTCGATTATGATTATTATTTAATATACATATATATAATTCTCTCTTTTATATTAATTTTGTTGTTAATACTTTGTGAGATTTTGGTACTACTTCTTATTAACTTGTCCAATTCTTGAATTTTCATTCTTCTGACCAAGTTAGCTTTATTATTAACCTATTATACTGGTACACTGGTTCATTAACTGCAAACGTAACATTGTAATCTTTTATATTTATATGGGATTACAAAGTAATTTATGCTGTTCGTGTATTTAAAGGGAAGCTAGTCTATAATGTGTTTTAGAATTACCTTAATTTACACAGTAAACACTACTTGTATTCCAAATTTGATTGTCTTAAAGTTTAGATGATCGGTCAGTGAGTGAGTGCCAAAATTAAGAAACTTTGACTATGAATCATTTTGAGGTACTTATTCAAATTGAATATAATTTTAAATATAGGTACTGTGTTAATACAATAATTTTAAATATGCTTGGCTATTGAAAATTTAAGCTTTTAGTTTCATCCACAACATAGTTATAGGGGGCAGAAAATGGCCTTCGATGAAAAGATGGTACGACCGTTCTACTGTATTGCTCGACTTGGTGGGGATACTGCCGTGCACCATGGCGAGAGTCGAAAAATAATAAAATATTATAATGCCTACTAAGTTTACCAACTTCAACATGGACTGTAATTATTTTGTTCAATTATGTCTAATTAGACACAGAATAATAGTTAAATGTAGTCAACCAATTAGACGCAAAAATAGTATTTTCAAAATATTAAATAATTAGTCCAATAGAGAAACTTGTTGTTCATTTATTTCGATTTATTTATTTTTGTTTGGGAAACCCACAACTACAAAGAAAACCGGTTAAATGCGTGTCAGGCCACGTATAGAAATACGTGGCCTGACACGCACTTAACCGGTTTTTGACCTGACCGGATCATGAATAGAATCCAAAAGTGATAATTAAGTACAGAGAACTAAAATGAACACGTATTTAAATTTAAATCGTAAATGTACTACATAATTTATTATCACTACATGAAAAGAAAATAAATAAATAAATATTTCGGACATGTAATACACAGCGCCAAACTAACTAAATTAAGTAACTAAATTGAATACTTACATACTTTTTTTATACATAGAAAACACCCAATGTCGGAAACAAATGTCTGTATATACATACAAACTGAAAGGAAAACTTAATCTTACAAGAAATTCTTAAGTCAGCCCGGAGTATGGAAAATAGCAGTGTTTCACGTGTGTACTTCGGTGAGAACGTTAAGCCGTCGGTGCCGGTTAACATGAATATCTCTGGGAAGCCAGTGTCCTGAAATATACTGACAACTAATTCACCACCATATTCAATTTGCCCTTAGCCGCTCCGTGGAAAAACTGATATTCATTAAAACCAGTTGATATAGTAGCGGACGTCATATAATATTGGGAATAAAAATAATAGTTTAAAAAAACTGAACAAACACGCTTTTAAACGAAAAAGTAGAAAATAATTTTAATGTTACAAAGCGTGGGGTGACGTTATTGAAATATTTTGCAGAAAGCTATCCACGCCTTGTTACATTAAAATTATTTTCTTAAAATTATTTTTTTTAAAACAAAAAAAAGTTTAAGCAATTGAGTTTTTTTAAATTAGTGTATTGTCATCGGTCCTCGATAAATTTACAAAGTTTGAACGAAATCTGGCCGTTTAAAGTGGGTCAATATTGCATTCAAAGGAGTCGTTTACAAACAAACATACAGGTGAAGCTAATTTAAAGTGTATAAAAAGGCTAGGAAGACCCGACTTTAAATGTCATCGATGGGATAACTGATGATATTGGTCACTTGATTCACTGTGCTTGAATTGTTAAACGTCAAGTACGTAGTAGGTATTAGTTTAAATGCATATTTCTGGCACTTTTAACTGGAACAACATTGTACTAAAAATACAAATTGTCGCCTAGGATATATGTTTTTATGTTATAGGGAGACAAATTAGCAGTCGATCATTTGATAGTCAGTCACAATTGTCGTCTTTTCAATTTCTCGCCTCAAAATCCTGGACCTTACACCACTTTCCACCTTCAAAATCATGGATAATCTCGCACATATAAAAAAAGTTGTACGTAGCTTATTTCTACTTGATTCTATTTCGATCGAATTGACTATCTAACCCTACTTAGATAAAACGAACAATTTGAAAATTCAACCAACCAACAATTTTATTAAACTTTGAATTACTTAGAAATAAAATTAATTTGTAGTAATTGAATGGAGTTTGGACTAATTAATGGTTATAAGTGGGTATACGTTTGACGTGTCTATATGTGTGTGTTCGTGTGCGTTTGTATGTGTCTGTCTGTGGCATCGTAGCTCCCGAATTTATGACCCGATTTTAATTTTTATGTTTTTATTTATTTGAAATACGCACCAGAACAAAACGGTTCGGCTCTTCTTTCTTATGCCGAGCAGTCAAAGACTGGAACTCACTACCAGCTCACGTGTTTCCTTCCCACTATGATCCCGGGTCCTTTAAGCGGGGCGTGAAAAAGTATCTCCCTAAGCCGCCATAGTGTGGGCCGCCATACATTATTGTCTGCATTCGCAGCAAGTGTGGTAGCCCCCACTCTTGGATTCTGCTCATGCTTTCCATCAGGCAGGGTAGAGTCATTTTGGATGGCTTCATTAAAAAAAAAAAAAAAAAAAAAAAGAAAGATGAATTAGTCGGGAATGTTCTTAGCTATGTTTGATGGAAATCGGTCCAATCAGTCGGGTTTTTTTTTAATTTTTCATTTAACTTTTTTCAGAAAGTTTTCTTAGAATATCATTTCTAAATCAAATAAAGAGTCAATCCTTAAAATATTTGAACTCATTATAATGAGTACTTATTTCATAATGAACCAAATTATGAATACAATCATAAACGTTATTCTGATGTATACACGTCAAAACGCTTATAAAATATTTCACCCTCACTGATACTACATTATTTCATAACGGCTGTGAAAATCTGTGTCACGTCCAGATAACCTATTTTCCATGCACCAGATTGCATTTGTACCTGGCTATATTCATACCGTATAGTAGATTGAGTGTATAGCTGTGTTCAGACGAGCTTATGACCTACTTTAATGATCTGACATAGTTTCGAGGTGTATAGGTCACTTAGAGGTCCGCGAGCTTCCAGGTCACTAACAGCGGTGGAGCAGTATTTGTTAGATGCTCATGTGTAATTATAATAATATTTATTTAATACAACATGAATCCAGGTATACAACACTAGTTACTATACAAATCCAATATAACATAAGTTGAAATCTGGTACCCAAAGAAAAATTTAACTTGTGTAATGGTTACCAGAATCTTACATTCCTTATTATAGTAGACATTGGAGTTGCATCACATTACAGTGTGTGTATGTGTGTGTGTGTGTGTGTGTTTATGAATATCTTTAATCGTGATTCAGTTATGTCTGAATAGATAATTGGGTTTGTCTTTATTGTACCTATTTATTTAAATATTCCTACTTCTATCATTGATGAAAATTCTAATACGATTATTATCGCGACAAATAATCTTGAACTACTTTTTATCAATGGCGTGGCCTGAGTGTCTTATATAAACTTTATCCAATTTCTTTGTTATTTAAAAATTTAAGGTGTTCTTTGTGTCCGTTTCATGTATGTTCGTAAAGTCCCCCGCGACACAGGAATTCATATTCCTAATGCGGGAGTTGTCTTTCATAAAAAAAAACTAAAAAATAAACAGTCAATATAATATGTAACAAATAGAAGTGCTTAGAGCACTTCAATTTCTTTTCTTTTTTATGTTTAAACCTACCAAAAGTGACTCTACTCTGCCCGATAACATGAGTAGAATCCAGGAGTAGGAGTCACCATCCTCATTGTGAGGGTAGGCAATATAGCATGGTGACCCATACCATGGCGGTCTGGTTAGATAATTCTGCATCATTCTCCGGCGTGGAGAATGATGCAAAATGAGAGCAAGCATTCTAAGTATAAATAAGATTTATTATGAGATGTTTTATATGTAAAACCTCTTTGCTAAGAACAGGTCTATATATAGGTATACTTTGTCATTTCTTTTTTGAGGCACTTTAATGCGAAAGTAGTAATTTTTGTATACTATACTAAAACTAGAGATAAGTAATTGAAAACGATCTAAATTTATCTTATAAGGAAATTTGTTTTTTTTTTTGTTGAGTCAAGCCTATCTAAGTGACTCTATTCTTCCTGATGGAAAGCTGGAGTAAAATCCAGGAGTAGGGGTCACTATCCTTATTGTGAAGGTAGTCAATAGTCAATACAGCACAGTTTCCCATACCATTGCAGCCTGGTCAAATAATTCCGCATATTTAATACGGAAGAAATAATGCTGTCATTATTAGGATGGTCTTCTGTGTGAGGGTAGTACTGCCCCGGTCAAGCTGGCCCATTCGTGCTGAAATTAGCGTGGCTTTACTACCTACACTTTTGTTGCATATTATATTACTTCTCACGATTTCTAAACTGTTTTTTCTACTTACCTTAACTTCACCTTACACTGCGTGGTACATAAATAATAGTTTTTACTGTCTCTCATGTCATGGTGACTTGGGTTCGCAAACCGGGGCAATTAATAAAGAACTAAGAAATAAAATATATTTAAGATATATTTTTGACATATTTGTACATCGCCACTCAATTAAATAGTGCCAAATTCAATAATAATTGCAGCTGAAATTTTGGACACGTTCGATCGGCAGTCATTACTTTTCAATTATTATATGGTAAACTAAAACCTTTTGAGATTTTTTTAGAAAAATTAACTAATTTTTATTCTTTATTACAAAGACAACTCCCGCATTAGGAATATAAATCCTGTGTCGCGAGGGACTTTACAAATATATATAAAACGGACACAAAGAATATCCAGACTCAGAACAACAATTTGCGAATCACACAAAGTGCTGTCCCACGTAGGATTTGAACCCATGACACTTGGCGAAGTAGAAAGCGGCGTGGCGACCGCTTAAACCACTAGGCCAACCGTGCAGTCAAATTGAAAAAAAAATGTGTAGGAATAGTAGCAATCGATTTATTTATTTTAAACAACTGCTCACTACACTAACAGTTTTCCAACACGTGTAGCGAGCGATCTCTATATTAGATTTAAATACTTCTTCTCCTAGCGTTTATTTCCAAGTTTATTTGGGGTCGGCTACTAGTTCAATCGGTTTTACCTGAATTTCAGTTTTTCCACGGAGCGACTGGCATCGGACCTCCGCAACCCTAAGGGAGAAATTCGAAGATTGAACTAGTTGTCAGTATATTTGAGGGCACTGACTTCCCAATAGTGATTGCCATAGATGTTCATGACAACCGGGAACGACGGCTTTAAGTGGTCTCCGAGGCACGGGCGTGAATCACCGCTAAACTTCCAAACTCTGGGCTGCTATTAGGAATTTCCTAAGAAAAATCCAAAAACACTTTTTGGACCGACCCGGGCTTTGAGCCCGAGACCTCTTGATTGACTAACCACTAGACCAACGAGGCAGTTATCCACTAGATTTACATACATATATTTAAAATATTTTATATTACGGCTTTTACTGTGATTCGATGTGGCACTTGCCCAGTCGTCACTATAACAATTCAAAACTAAATTCACTACCACATAAAGCTGTTTAACAGTCTAAATACATATTATGTAAGATATTTATTTATTCTCGTGTCTATACAAAATATTTTCTAGTTTAATTCTCTAAAAAACCTATTATTCTCTTTGTAAAGAGACTTCTTATAAAATATTTATAAAGATTTCTATTTTCGTACAAAACACCGCTTTCTTTGAAAAATTAGGTGGGTAGTAAGCCTTATTCTGAAAGGTCAATACAGCGATGATAGGTGTTAAGCATTTATTAGCTGTACCGTGAATACTTTACTTCCCACACTCACCACAAGTACATTTCTAAATACGTAAATAACTATTTGCTTCAGTATTATTCAGTCTTAATATTGAAAGGTCAAATATCGCTATACAAGTGGGTAACATGAAGCTGTACATCCTATTGGGTTTCGTAATTGATGAAATTGGCACAAAGTTCTAGGGGTGGTCCGGGATGCCATGGGGCCTACCCCCATGGCATCCCGGGAGAGGGGGATATATCGGGAGAAATTCGGTGCAGTCAAAGTGCATCAGGTTGGGACGCGGAAATCGTCACAAACAAAAGGTCGATGGACTTCTGGCGCCTAAGAGACGTTACAGTAGAAACGTATTACCTATACAAGTAAACTTGTCATGAATTCAATTGGAAAAAAAATAGTTTTATAAAACTAAACAAACACTCTTTTAAACTAAAAAATAGAAAATAATTTTAATGTAACAAAGCGTGGGGCGACATTATTGAAATATTTTCAGAAAGCACCCAAGGCTTTGTTAATTTAAAAATATATATAAATAATATAATACAATAAAAATATTTTTTAGAAAAAAGACTAAAAAATACTTTTTTTTAGTTTTTCTTTCAAATTAGTATATTGTCATCTGTCCTCGATTCTTGTAGATTTATCGAGTTTGAACGAAATCTGACCATTTAAAGTGGGTCAAAATCGCACCCAAAGGAGTTGGCTACAAACAAACAAACACACAGGTGAAGCTAATAAAAAGCGTGTAAAAAGACAAAAGGTAGTAAAAAGAAACTCTAAATAATACAAATAAATAATACAAACATTCACACAATAGAACTCGGCTTTTCAGTCTTTTTTCGGATACGCTGTTTTGTTATGTTGTTTCAAAGTTTTTATTTTATTTTATAAGGCTTTTCAAAACCATTTTCTTTATGTTCACTTTGTCAAGAAATTTATGGTTTCTTTCTGTATATGAGCCTGCCATTGGTCATTATATTCCTTGCGAATGTAGACAATGTAGTATTGTGAGGTGTGGCCTACAATTATGCGGACGCATCTGAATAGACGGCCTTGGTGGGCCAAGCCGGTGTTTCGAGAAGTTTCTGCATCACTAGACCTCCGGTACACTCACTCACGTACAGCAGGAGTGCCGTCATTTTATATATATGTATGTATGTATGTATGGTGATGATGAGAGGGTAGTACAGTCCTGATCAAACCGGCCGGTTAGCATTGAATTCACCGTGGAACTACCATACCCTTGTATATTTGCTAATAGTCAAAAAATACTTGTAGCTGTTTTCAATAATCTACGTTTAATTAAAACTGGAGTCTTTTTTCATTTATTTTCATATCATTGTTGTTAATACTACACTACTTTGAGGTGCAAGATCAATATTTTTCATTTTTTTGACAGGTTTCAGTTCTAAAAAAGGATTAATATTAATAATTCTGCATCATTCATGCCCACGGAGACCGGAAGAAGAATGCAGAATTATCTGACCAGGCCGCCATTGACTATTGATTACCCTCACAATGAGGATGGTGGCCCCTACTTCTGGATTCTACTCATGCTTTCCATCTGGCAGAATGGAGTCACTTAGGTAGGCTTTAAGAAAAACAAAAACAAATTTCCTTTTAAGATAAATGTAGATCGTTTCAATTACTTATCTCTAGTTATAGTAGTAATGTAGGTAGTCAAGGATGCTAAATTTGCATTTACGTCATGGGGAATTATTAGCTTATGAAGTTTAATAACAATTTTCACTATTACAGCAATAACTGGACGACTATGAAATTTTGGGAATGGCATCAGAATATCGCTTCAAATAAGTTACCGTTGGCTTACTGTCAGCATTTCCACGATGCTGTCATTACTTTCGGTAGGTTTACACAAGCAACGAGTTACTAAACTGTATTTACAAAAAATATAATTTGAGATGTCATTTGACGCTAACCACGTGACCAAGTGCTTTCAGGTCTTTCCTATCAAAGCCAAATGGTCAATTTTAATGAGTGCCTTTATACTCGGTGCACTATTAAAGCAAGATAATAAATTAACACTTGACATATCCATCAAGTAAACCATTTATAAGCTATTGTGAATATGTGGATATGCAGACAGGCGGTGGGCTTGAGTATATATTTATTGTACTCGCTATACCAGTTTAGTAGCTATTTGTTTCTTTCTTTACAGACACTTGGCAAAATATTGCCAGAGAGTTGGCTATGCTGTTGAATTTAGACACACTCAATAAAGTAATTAAAAAATTCTACCAGGTGGAGTCTGGAGAATCGGTCTGAAGAGAAGCACCATTAACTTCACTGAAGTTTCTTAGTTATCTATATCAAGATAATGTTTAGTTTAAATTTAAATCAAAGAGTTACTGTAAAATTTTACAATGTTTAGTATATTATATTATAATCTTAAATGCATTCCTATACGGTTAAAAGATATTGGATGAATTTTGTTTTGCGAAAACTCTTTTAACTAACCTAAAAAGCACAAAAAATGAGCTTTGTCTAGTCAAAGATTGATTCAATTTAGATATGTCTTGTGAAAAATAGCATTTACAAATTGCTTCACTGAAATAAGATAATAGAAAATAATTCGTAGAGAAAATGTAGTTTGATAAGGCAATAACAAAATAAGCACCACAGTCCATCAATAAAGTACGCACGCACCCACTTGTGATATCTTTAAAATTTCAGTTGAAATAATATTACTTATTTTACTTTATTTATATATACTTAAGCCTGTCATAGTGACTTTACTCTGCCTTATAAAAAGTAGGAGTACAATCCAAGTGAGTGATTGTTACCATCCTCATTGTGAGTGCACACAATACAACTCAATGACACACCATGACGCGATGGCAGCCGAATACCATCCACCCTCCGGCGGCCTGCGGTCCCGTAAACGGTCCGCTAGCTTAATAGCAATGATTACTAGCGGGGACATGTCTCATCCGATTTGATCGAATAGAAATTCGCGTTCAGACGTCCACATTGGGTGGATTCCCATTCGGCTGTGCAGTGGCATTGTGCCGTCTCTTCCCGTTCAATCTTATTCAAATACTCACCGAAGTAACCATGTCATCTGGTGAGTATCAACGTAAGTCGGTAGCTAACGCGACCTTCCTCCCTGCCTACTCTATGGACCCTCGTGTCATCCGCCAGGTTATCAAAAGGCGGTAAAACGAGCTGAGTTCGATATTCCTTTACTGACCATCAGTTGAGTCGTCTATATATACCTCTAGTTGCCCACTATAGCGAACTTATATCTTCAAGCTTGTTCCGTCGTCAGAGTAAACAAATATGGCGAACTTACGGGTGGATAGCGAATCACAATTACAGTGTACTCTTTGACAGCCATGTTTATTATTTAAGCACTGATTTACTACTCTAACATTACTCAGTAAGGTATATATTAGGTGTGGATATGTTTTGCTCTTACAGCTACATTATAACTAAAACCTATCGCTATACTGGATATAATCACGTCTTGATCTTAACGAGGAAATGACTGGCCGAATTGACGTGCTCGATAATAGACTCATATCTGAAATATGCTGACCAGGCACATCTCTGTATAAATTCAATCAATTACTTTAAATAATATATGAAGCAGGTATACCCACTTCCATTAAAAATATTTGCTACAAATAAATTCTTTACGAATCTCGTTACACAAGTTACCTTGCTATCATAATGATATTACCTTAACACAAAGTTACTTTCCACTACGAAGTACGAAACAAATACGAAACTAAGGTCATAGGAATTTCTCCAGTTAATTGTCCTTGCCGACACGCCATACTACGTTGTAGCTTCATATATGACAAACCAAATGAATGAAAGTGCTACGAAAACTCTACGAACTACACTACACTACATGTTACTTCATTCGTTTTGGCACAAAATTTTGTATTAAATGTATATACTAGGAAAAGACACGAGTAATAACAATATATTTGCTACCCACTCATCATGAAAATTTATTCTTTCTGTTGAAATATGACTCATTACATATGAATTGAAATATGATACATTAACTCACAGTGTTTCAACGTACTCATTAATAAACTAGTGACGATTAGGTTGTAAATGGTACAATCCCGTTAACCTCCCTCTATTACTAAATATTAATCATTATTTCTATAATAACTGTTTGGGGATTTATTAAATTGGCCTTCCATAGCATAGCAAATAATAACATATGATCATACATTTAAATAAACGAATAATATGAGTATGAATAATTTTCATAAATGCAGCATACAATGATCCTTAACAATGGTTTATTTTATGTATTGTACTTAATAGGGATCCGTCCCTAAACAGACAATTCATTGACTCTCAATCGAAACAAAGCCATCAAAGCTTTTGTCATAAATTTAATGTTCGAATTGAATGAAATAGTCCTAAATTTAGCCTTCTCACCTAGTTCAAGTGAGCTTTAGTACGTGTTCGTGTCTAAATTTATACTGACACCTTTAATATATAACTCCATAACTCCCAAAAATGGCTCCATTCAATACAAGTCAGGCTAGTTTAAAATTAGCTTGCACGATAACTAAACTACTTTAAGGTAAATTGTGCTAAAAATAAAGTAATATCTCGTCAATCGTCAACAGTTCAACGGGAATAAAAACCTGTGTCGTATTTAGCAAGATGAATAATCTGTGGGCGCGATCGATACAGAACACCGCGGGTTGAGGCAGTCGAGGAGAGAGGGGCTGTAGGGATGAGATGGGGATGAGGTGGGCCGGGGGCGCTGTTTCATTGAGAACGTGTGGGCGGCGCGCGTAGGCGACCGCTTATAAAGGCGCCCGGCCCTCCCGCCAACGTGTATTCGTGACTAGACCGAGATCAGAGTAACAGTTATTAATAAAAATGTGCAATATGCAGCTTTCGAGCTTCAGGTAAGTTTTATTTTCCATTATTTAAACTCAATCAACTCAAATATACTGAATGTAAAATTGTGTAAGCTTTTGACAATATTTTTCTTTGAAATTTTTTCTCAAATTCCTGCTCATTTCATAATTTTTAAATTAAAAAAATAACAGTGTATAAATGTTTGTTTTAGGATATTATCAGTCTTACTTGGCTACGTACTAGCACAAGCCAAGGCTTATCCTATGCAAGGTTGGCCTATGTATCCACAAACTTCTCGGGAGTACCCTGATGATGAATATTATTACACACCAAAAGTTCAGTATTATTATGATGCTCCAGCGATGAATGCACCAGACGTACATGCCCAGGTACCATACCCATACATCTACGACCCGTACGGCCACTTCGTACCAAACGAAGCACCTAAGAGACAGGAAGAAAGAATTGCAGCTCTTCCCATCGGACAGGAGACATGGTTCGAGAGTGACACTACGCCCCGCTGGCAATCCAACGATGTTGATGACGTCAATGCAGCATTCCTCGATAATTTGATTCTTACTCAAATGGCCCAAGACGCACAACGACGACGAGAGAATGCTCGCGCTGCTTTCCCGCCTGTTGATTACGAAGAACGTGATGTCGAAGACGAAGACGTCCGTGAGCTGAAGGCCTTAGCGGGACAACCTCTGTATCATGTACCAAAGACTGTACCTAGATATGATGAAGATGACTACGTGTCTGATGATGGATTTATTAACTGGAATGGAAACAAAAGAAGTGTCAGGACTACGACGGCCGCCCCAATTATCAGCACTGTAGTCCCTAACGCCGGTGAAAAGGAAGTTGTGATGTTACGACCTGCACAAAGTTCACACGGACATCAAAACAGGCAGATAAAACGTAATAACAATGCCTTTTACGACACTATTGCACAATATTTTGCTAACAAATCACCAAAAACCAATTCACAAGTAAGTAATGCAATTACATTCAAATCTTTTAAACTTTAACAACAAATTTAACTCTTAACTTCATAAAAATATGTTTGCCGAAAAATAATGTTTCGTTGTTTTGGAACTTGCTGATTTAACTATAGAAGCTCCGAAGTCTAAAAATAGCACGGCTGGGTTGGGGGTGGCGGGTGACACAATGGCCCCCGAAGCCGGGTCAATCGGTGCCGGCAGGGTATAGACGTTAGCATCACCTCAGATAGCTTTATATCTATAATATACAACACACACTAATGTATGTACGTTTAAAATAAATATTTTTTACTTTTTAACAGAATGCCGAACACGGACGAAGAATTAATAAACGTTTTGTAGCAGATGACTCCGACCTTGTAGTTGAACTTCGAGGCCTAAAACACCGCATTGCCACTTAAATTGATACATCTGAATATCGCCAACAAATATGAGACTGAATAATGTAGAATTTACGCAGCGGCGACAAACGTAACTATCGCGTATTTCACTAGCAAAAAATACCACGCGTAAACATGTATCCATTTCATAAGGTTTTGTCGTCCACTTCGAGTATTAAGTAATTTTGTGTCAATAATTATTAAAGCTAAAAAAAAAGTTTAGAAGATCTTTTCTATCTCTATAAATACATAATCTCGATACAGTGCTAATCTTAGGTATGCAAAAGTGTGAATTATGAAGAAGTGATGGTACAAAATGTGACTATAATCCCTTTGAAGAAATGAGTTGTTGACTGAATAATGCATGATAGAATATTTATGAAATAAACAAGTTGCTCCCTTCAATTGGCAGCTGTTATGCACAATGTGTGCTCTTTGTAAATAGGTATATATGTGTAGGTACTGATCATCTAAGACTAAAGATATTGTCTATTAGATACTTCAAGATTCAATACATGAAATACTAAATAATTTTTTAGTTTAGTATTATGTTGTCATAACTAAATATTTGTAATTGTTATTCTCCATCATGTTATAATGTTTAACAATCCAAAAAGTAGTGTATGTGGTACATTACTTCTTTAATAATAGTTTTATTGGCCTATCAGGTAAACATTGTAACTTCTCTCAGGTGCTAAGTCATTATTTTACGTTTATCGTATTAACGGTCTAAAGTAATACCACAAACTTTGCAAAGCAAAACCAACATGTAGTATGTATATATCTATTAAACTGTAAGGGTTAAGATTCTCTCGTAAAACAGAGTATACGTGATATTTTAGCTTTACCGCTTCTCTGACATTTATAAAGCAATTGGTCTATGAGACCGATAAAAATACTAAAAAAAGATCTACTTTTTCATTCCTTTTACTATTTGCTACGGTTGTATAAAATTTTGCATATTGTTTCTACATTTTTGAACATCCTAAACATCTTCATAATTAATCACCATTTAAGAGTGACTAAGTCAAGTATCTTTCAAGTACATATCTGTTCAAATAAACGTCTAATTACTTCCTACTACCTAGCTACTAACCTTACCAATTCTTTAAATTAGTTTGTAATATTATGTAAAGTATTACTAATTGATGTTAAACGTTATAAAATATGTATACCTATGTAATATATTGGTGGTAAAAATAGTTAAGGTTCTCGACTTCGGCCTATTTTCCTAACCTAATGCAGGCACCACACTTCGTTATGCGCTATTCGTTATGTGTCTACGCCGTATTCGCTCAAATATTAGTTATGCGCGCAAACAACAAACATGCCATCCACACTTCGAACTGGTATGCCAAATAAGCATCAAATAAGGCAAATATGTGTGTTGTAGAGATGTATCATTGTCATTTTTATGGTGTACGAAACGAATATACTCTCCACACTTCGCCGAATGCGCGCGAATAACCCGCATAACGAATAGCGCATAGCGAAGTGTGGTGCCTGCTTTTGAGTTTTACCCACGCAAGTTTCTACGAGTAACCGTTCAATTAACAAATAATAATTTGATGTTGTAGTTTGAGCAAACCAGGTATGTAGATGATGTTTTGTATAATATTGCTCAGAATGTTTTTTTATCAGTAGACACATAACATTATAATGTACACGGCCCTCTATCTGTGTATTTGTATTTTATATAGGCATTACTGTATTTTAATATATAGGTATTTTTTTAATTAATTATTGCCTACTTGTAACTGAAATTGTACCTACCTGAGGATACAAATCCGAACCTTAGCTAACTATGAAATTGTATCGAATATAAACGAACAAATAAATTCATTGAGTGAAAATATAATGTTACTTTACTTATTCCTTTAATATTACTGAAGAGGATAATTAACTAAACCTTTTGAAGTAATGAATAACGTATTTTAATCCGTATTTAAAACGTATAATTAATAAGAATAATAAGCTCAATCGCCCATTTTTTTTAGGTAACTATCTGCTTAAAAAACTTGGAACTTCAGAGATCAGGGGAATAAAGGGGGAAATCTATAAAATAAGTAAAATTGAAATGTTTCTTTGTAATTTCAAAATAAAACTGGTATTTTGAAATCCTCCAGATGCGTGTATATGGTACTTACATAAAAAAAAAGCTTTTTTTATTATTTTTGCCTATCTGTAGGTCAGATTGTTTGGTTATTCTGTGGAACGGCGGGACCGATTTGAACGGGACTTTCATTGGCAGGTAGCTATTGACATAATGAGTAATGGTGACCCATAATGGCGGCCTGGTAAGATTCTGTATCATTCTCCCGGCCTCTAGGTGACGGAAGAATAATGCAGAATGATTGGGTCTCCGGTCTCACACCAACGAAATACGACAGCAAGAATGCTGTCATTATTAGGATGGTCTTCTGTGTTGGACAGCCTCATAACACGCTAGATGAAAGATGGGATAACACTATCCTTAAAGTTAAAATTGTCTTATATGAAGAAAAATTATTAAATAAAACGCGATTTTAGAGGTTTCCTTTAATAAAGAACTAATGTTTAATATTTGATTTTGAATAATTGATTGATTTTTCCATAATTGATTTTGATGTATTTATAATAATTATTTCAAAAACCGCTCATAGCCGAGATACTGGAATCAATCACCGAAGGTAAGTAACGACGGTACGGTCAGACCTAGATGGGTGACCGTTTGGGGCATGATATGTTATGAGCGTTTCCGTGATTCGGAGGTCACGTTAAGCAGTCGGTCCCGGTTGTTATCATAAGAAAGCAGTCGTGAAGCTTAATTGGAGGCCTTCGGGCGGCTTAAAAACATTCAACGGCAAGATTACGTAGATACAGCGTGTCTTACTAGACCCCAACCCGCACGCGGCCTTAACCCTCTCCTGAGAGGAGACCCCAGCCCAGCAGTTTGACATTATGGGTTGTTGATGAATTGATTTTAATCGATGTTCAAATTTTAAATTCTTACAATATCTACACTGATGATAAAGAGGGTTAAATGTCCCACAAACATTTTCCTGACACTAAAAAAGTTTTTCTGTTACAACCTTACAATCTTACTTAAAACCATTAATATATATGGTAACTGTATGGTTCAAAAGGTAGTAAAGTCACGTTAACTTCAGCACGAATGGACCGCCTCGACCAGGACCGTACTACCCTCACACAGAAGACCATCCTAAAATTAAAACATTCGTGTTGTCATCTTTCGCTGGTGAGTGTAAGACCGGAGGCCCAATCATTCATGAGACTGGGAAAATTATGCAGAAACAACTCACTAAGCCGCCATACTGTGGGTCAAAATGCTAACTAATTTTTGGATTCTACTCATGCTTTCTATCAATCAGAGTCATCATCATCCTATCGCAGTCCACTGCTGGACATGGGCCTCTCCAATTGGACCTCCAGTTCGATCCTTGGCTTCTCGCATCCAGCTCCTGCCAGCCGTGATGCACAAATCATCACTCCACCTCACCTGTGGACGTCCTACACTACGTTTAGCGAGTCGCAGTCTCCACTCAAGAACCCGTTTACCCCAACGGTTATCGGTTCTACGGCATATATGGCCAGTCCACTGCCACTTCAGCTTACAAATCCTGTGTGCTATGTCGATGACTTTGGTTCTCTGTCGTTCCTCGTTCCGGACATGATCGTGAAGAGAAACAGAGTACAGTCACTATAAAAGACTTAAAGATAAAAATATTTATATGTCTGAAAAAATATTGTAAAATAGGACTTCTTTAATGTTCCATGCAACCTGAGTTCATAAGGCTAGCTAAGAGCAGCTTCTATGTAGCTTTAGTATGTCTCATATCTATGTCTAGGTGAAAATGCACTGTTCACGAATTCAGGTCATTAGGTCATCGCGATCGATGAGCTACTAACCGGTCACTGAGTACTTAAATACGATTATGCACGTTGGAAATTGGTAAACTAGTTATATTCTTTTAATACCTATACATTTTTAATCTTAGCGAAGATAGAGTAATACCTAGATCCTTCGAATTCATACAACACACACGCACATCAAAAACCGTTCTTCAATATGGAGGAATTCAATTCAAAATCGTCGCAGTCGACCATAATGGTACGTGAATTTTAAAACGTATTCAATAGAGAATTGTTAAGTTTACTTATTAATGCGTTAAGTGTGTATGAAGTATTCCAGGTAAGCGCATTTTACAAATTAGGCCTCTTCAACTCCTGAACTAACAAAGTCATCTAAGCCGCTATAGGTTCCCTTTAAAGTTTATCACATGGACTACCAACACACTTTTTTTCAGATTTTTTGGGTCAGCTGTTTAGTTTTTAGAGGGGAAACGACCTGTTTCTCCAAAAAAGGCCCTTGAATGATGAATAACTTGCAAACTGATTCCTAAATCAAAAAGTCGTCTTGGCAACCACTTAATGTTTTTAACAGACCTATCTAATGATATCCTACACGATGAAAATATTTTTGTCATTTTATTCTAGCACGTTATTGACTTGATAAAAACCATGTCCATGCAAAGTTTTATATTTCTAGCACTAGTTTTTTGGACGAAAAGTCGAGGATGGACAGACGAACAGACGGACGGATGAACTTCGGAACCCTAAGAAGCAATATGGAGAGTATAGCTTTTAATCATGATCATCTCAAAAACACAACTTTCGGGGCGTTTGTCAAACATAGAATGACAAGTTCTTATGTTTTATATGAAACCAACTTTCGCCCGCTGCTCTACCCGCGTTTATGTTGATTATCGCGGTAAAAAGTGGCCTATGTGTATTTCTCAGGCTCTAAACTATCTGGTTACCAAATTTTATTTAAATCGACTCAGTAGTTTTACCGTGAAAGCCGGACCGACAGACAGACAGAGTTACTTTTACATTTATATTAACAAGAATTAGTAAGGATAGTAACGATAATGTAATTAAATAATGATGAAGTTCTCACACCCGAGATGCACTAGGTGATTAGAAACCGTCGTCGTAGTCGTCTTCTCATTACCGCGAAAACATCATAACAATAATCTTTATTTGGACACTAGCTTTCGCCCGTGGCTCCGCCTGCGTGTATCTTGATTGCTGCAGTGAAAAGTAGCCTATGTGTTATTCTGATATCTATGCTATATTACTGAAAAGTTTCATACAAATCCATTAAGCAGTTTTTGCGTGAAAGAGCTTCAAACATACATACACACTCACAAATTTTCGCGTCGATAATATTATAAATTAGTGGGATAAATACAACAAGTTTACACAAAGTACAATTGAAAACTATGATATCTGCAG
Organism: Phragmatobia fuliginosa; assembly: GCA_932526445.1. NCBI lineage: Eukaryota > Metazoa > Arthropoda > Insecta > Lepidoptera > Erebidae > Phragmatobia > Phragmatobia fuliginosa. Next base: position 1,616,902 of record OW052064.1, on the reverse strand, counting down.
AAATTATGAAACTGTAGTAGATATCAACGCCTTCTCCCAGATAAGAAGTCCACACAAAATATAACGATATTAAAGATAATAATAAAATTAAAAAAAAATGTAAGTAATGTAAGTAAAAAGTGTAAGTGTAACTACATATAACTATGACGACGAGGTACGTTATAAGGGGCCGTCCATCAATCAAGTAATGTTTTTTAAGCCCTTTTTAACCACTCCCTCCCCCTGGTGATACGTGGTGAGTTTTAGGACAACCCCTCCCCCCTCCATACCAAAATCACGTATCACGTAATTTTAGTATCTACAAAAAATCTTACCTTATTAGTATGAACTTCTCTCAAACGACTGGACCGATTTTGATAAGGTAGTACCTTATACCTTTACCTTATACCTTACTTACTGCATGCCGTTTTCGTTTAACAAAATGCGTGCTTGATGAAAAAATTAATACACGTGATGATGCTGATATCGTATACCATGTGATATTTCGTGATTTGTGTCGAACCCTCCCTTTCAAGCCTCATCTGAATAATGAACGGCCCCTAAGTAGTTCTCAATCTAACAGACAAACATGCGGTAGAAACCTAGTGATATACAGCTGACTGATTATATCCTTACATAAACGTGGTATCTTCGAAATCTTCGCCATTCCTCAATTATTTTTATGACAAGCTGACCCGGCAGACTTCGTAGAGCCTCAATCGATAAATAGAAGGCATAAACTTTTATGTAAAACTAGCTGATGCCCGCGGCTCTGCTCGCGTTTTAGAGGTATCAAAAATAGATGTTGGCCGATTCTCAGACCTACTGAATATGCATATAAAGTTTCATAAAGATCGGTCAAGCCGTTTCGGAGGAGTATGGCAACGAAAACTGTGACACGAGAATTTTATATATTAGAAGATTAGATAAACTTGAAACAAACAAAAGGAACCATAATGAATAAAAAAAGCAATTCATTTTTATATATTCACCTTTTAAACCTTCTCTAGACTTCCACAAATAACTCAAGACCAAAATTAGTCAAATTGGTTAAGCCGTTCTCGAGTTTTAGCGAGACTAACGAACAGCAATTCATTTTTATATTTTTATATACTCTTTTGCAAAAAAAACGGGCACATAAGCAAAGAACTATTTTGTAGTTACTATTTGTTTGTTTGACAATTTTAGGTATTGTTAGTCTCAGAATTTTATAACTTAAATAAGAAGGAATAGTTTTCATCAGTTTTATCATAACATTTTGATTAAATTATTGAGAAATAATGTTTAATCTCAAAACACTATTATTGTACCTGCTCGGTAAATAAAAATGAAACGCGTTAATTTCTTTGTTTTTATTGAATACATTAAAAGCAGATAAAAGTTTAATATTGAGTGTGACCCCCTCTTGCTGAAATCACGGCTTGCATTCGTCTGGGCGCGCTTTCGAATATATCTTTTATGGTTTCTTGGGGAATACGTTCCTACTCCGCGGTAATCACATTCTTTAGCTCTCTGATGGTCTGCGGAGCCGGCTGCACTGATCTCACTCGTCGCTTCAGAACGTCCCAGACTTGCTCTATGGGATTGAGGTCCGTACTTCTAGCTAGCCAGTCCAAACGACGAATTCCGACTTCTAGCACATACGCTTCCACATCGCCAGACCGATGGGCGCAAGCGTTGTCGTCCATAAAAATTGAGTTTTCGCAAAGAGCAGTTAAAGCGGGTTGTGCATAAGGAATTAGAACTTCCGTTATGTATCGGTGTCCAGTCAGTGTACTGTGTTCGATGAAGACTAACTCCGTACGATCCATAGAATTTATTCATGCCCAAAACATAACAGATCCCCCTCCATAAGGTGTGATTTCTTCAAAACATGCCTCTGCAAAGCGTTCTCCTCGTCTACGTAGCACTCGCCGACGTCGGTCTTCACCATGCAAAGATATCCTGGCTTCATCGGAGAACAATACCCTATCCCAGTCTTCAAGAGTCCATGACACACAAGCGAGCGAAGCTAAGCCTGGGAACTCGATGTCCACGGAGTAATTTAGGGCCGCGTGCCGGGCGAGGACTGTGTACATTGACCGTCGACTGACCACAAACTAATTTGCACATTTCTTACTTCTTCGAGTCTGTTTTTGAGGTCCACATAAGAAGATTTGCGATTTCTCAACGCTTGACTAACTAGAAAACGATCATCCCGTGCTTCGGTACATGTTTTTCTGCCAGAACCAGACCTTCTCTTGACGGAACCGGTCTCTTGATAGCGCTGCCAGGTCCTTTGAACTGTCGACCGACTCATATTTAGCCTCTGAGCCACGAAGGATTGGCTGCAACCTTCTTCAAGCAGCGCAATAATTTTGCTCGCTTTTATCACTTTACCATTTTCGAGATAGCTAAACAGCAAGAACAATACTTTTAAATGTCAAAGACATCAGATAGTTTAATAAAAATTGACAAAAAGTTAATTAGAGTCGATATTAACTATAAGGAATTCGCGCCACAAAATGTAGTTAAAAGTTGTTTTCTTTGAAAACCAGGCTCAGTCAAAAATTTGTACTCTTATAAACATTATGGCACTTTTATAACTGGCCAGTAACATGTTCAAACGATTATCTTTTTTGTTTTTTTTTTTCAGCCAGGAAGAAAATTGAAGCCACCCGTTTTTATTTGCAAATGAGTGTATTTAGAAAGAAGAAGATGGAGGATTAATTGTAATAATTGTATGTACTGAATATTGGTAGATAGTATTTAATTTAAAAAAAGTAAATGAAAGTATCCTTTAAATCAGTGATTCTTTTTCAAATTTTTACACATAATATACATATTATGCCTCATTATTAAATAACCTTTTTGAATGTGAAATCCTACAACATAATCCTGAAAGTTCTAAAAAGGATATAATTTAAGATCGTACTGAACTAGACTAACCCACCTACGTACAGTTTTAACCTTTGGCATTTTCGTACCACGCCCACACGACATCTGCTGAGGCGCCGACTTTATTGTGTCCTTCTACGGTTTTTTTTTTCAAAATTGAATAACCAATATTACGAAAAGGCTTTGTGTATTATTTATGTCTCTTTAATCACTGATCTATCTTTAAATCTCTATAGTACTTCTTTTTAAGAATCTCAAGGACAATAGAACTAGACACGCCCAAAACAGTTTTTTCTTCATACATTCATTAATCGGTATATGTATTCAGGAATATTTCCAGGTTATATTTTCAGGAAATTAATAACAGTCCAGAGTTTGGAAGTTTGACGATGATTTACGCACGTGCCTCGGAGAGCACGTTAAGCCATCGGTCCCGGTTGTCATGAACATCTATGGCAAGCGTTATTGGGAAGTCAGTGCCCTCAAATATACTGACAACTAGTTTAATCTTCGAATTTCAGTCCTCGCTTACGGTTGCGGAGGTCCGATGCCAGTCGCTCTGTGGAAAAACTGAAATTCAGGTAAAACCGGTTGAACTGTATTATTAAAATCCTTTGTATTATATCCTTTGTACTATTATTATTGTATTATAAAAAAATTATGTAAATTACTTTTTGTATTATTAAAATCGGATATACCATTCAAAGGTTATCATGACTTTAAAAATTTTCTATTTTCAAATTGAAGAAACAACGCTCGCGCTCAAGTGCCCGGTTTTATCTACGAGAGCTAGGTACGATACACATACAATTTGGCTAATGGTTCATGTATATATGTGTAATTATATTAATATTAAAATTTTTAGGGTTCCGTATTTCATAATTCGGAACCCTAAAAATTGTAAACTATAGTATACAATTATCAGTGTACAGAGATACACATATCTATTCAAGTTTGAAAAGCCGTAGTAATACGTGCCATAGAAACGTACCAAAACATTTCACCCCAAGACCAACGAGGCAGTGTATCCTATCCTACTAATCCTACTAATAATATACACGCGAAAGTTTGTGAGTATGTGTGTATGTATGTTTGTTCCTCTTTCACGCAAAAACTACTCAACGGATTTGGATGAAACTTTACAGTATTATAGCTTATATATCAGAATAACACATAGGCTACTTTTTACTGCAATAATCAAGATACAGGAGCGAAAACTAGGTGATTATAAAAATACATAAATCGTAGATGTCAAAATGTATCTCTGTTTATCTCCTGTCAAAACTTCACAGGTTGCTATGCATAACAAACTTGCATAGCAACCATAATGATTTACGCGGGTAACACCGCGGGGCGCAGCTAGTATATAATATTTCCTTACTTAATACTTAAAAATGAATATGTTTATCAATAAAAGACAGTATACTCTTATAGAGAATAAAAAATATTATGGATAGTAGGTAAACGTGTCACACAGTTCCCGGCCTTGTGCAATTAAGTGCTCGTGTACTCTTGTCTGGGCTGACCTCATTGAATATAGTCCTTTTTAGATTTTCAAGAGTACATAGTAATTCATATGTGTGCAATTCATTCCATATGAATTTAGGAAGTTTTATTCTTCGATACAATTATAGACCTGAAGATAGTCAGTGCCAAAATACAAATAGTTATGTATAATTTACATAGTCGTACACTATGAGAGGTCTTACATACTTATTTCGAATTATTTTTAAATAAAATTGTTAACTCGTTAATCGCTCAGAGCATAACAGTTGGGTTGGGTGTAGGAGAAGTATTTTACACCAAATTAATTATTTAACCAAACCTATTTATTTGATACTTTTTCAGCATAATTCATCATTTCTTTAGTTAAAAACCAAAAAAAATTAACCGACTTCAAAAAAAAGGAGGAGGTTCTCAATTCGTCGGAATCTTTTTTTTTTTTATGTATGTTCAGCGATAATTTCGTCGTTTATGAACCGATTTCAAAAAATCTTTTTGCATTGGAATGGGAGTAGCTTACAGGTGGTCCCATCGTCACCATATCGGGATCTGATGATGGGATCCCAAGGAAATCAAGGGAACTCTTCAAATATCATTGGCACAATGTCACGATTTGGGTATTCGGAATAGTTTTTCATTGAAGTCGGTTCCTTTTTGTTAAAATTATGCTTTTATAAATTACGATTATTATTTTTGTATTGTTTTGTTCACATAATTACCTTTGATGTTAAATATGGTATAAATAAATATAGAAATGAATTGAATTGCTAGTTAAATCGGTGGATGAATGTTAGAATGAAATGGCAAATTATATATGTAGGTACATACGTCAGATAGCGAGAGAAGTATTTGGAGATTTAATCTCCCCAATGGCAATTGAAACAGATATATAGTGATGGAATGATAAGGTATCTACAGAAAACTGTAAAAGAATAGTTTGAAACTCAGTTGGTATCAATTTTTGAAAATAAAGAATACATTCGGGAATTTAACAGCTATCGAGTAATAAAGCTTATGTCATATACTATGCAAGTCTTAAAGAAACTGATTGAAAGGAGAATACGAGATGAGAGTGAGATAACACAGAACCAATTTGGATTTATGCCTGGACGTGGGACAACCAGTGGGACAACAGATTCCATATTTGCAATGCGCCAATTATGTGAGAAATACAAAAGTTCACATAGAAACATGCATACGATACAGTCCCTCGAGAGGTGCTGTGGGCTTTGAAAGAAGAAAAAGTGCCTGTTAGGTAAGTTAAAAGGTCTTTAAAAGCAGTCTCTATTGTCAAAAAATATTGTTAAGAGTTTAGTAAGTTCTGTAAACTGGCAAGCTGTAAAATTATAATAATTTAACTTTTCTAATATTGAGGATGATATGCGCAAACTGCCTTGTTGGTCTAGTGGTTGGCGTATGCGACTGCTAATCAAGAGGTCTCGGGTTCAAATCCCGGGTCGGGCCAAAAAGTGTTTTTGGGATTTTCTTAGGAAATTCCTAATAGCAGCCCGGAGTTTGGAAGTTTGGCGATGATTCACGCCCGTGCCTCGGAGAGCACGTAAAGCCGTCGGTCCCGGTTGTCATGAACATCTATGGCAATCGTTATTGGGAAGTCAGTGCCCTCAAATATACTGACAACTAGTTCAATCTTCGAGTTCCAGTTCTCCCTTAGGGCTGCGGAGGTCCGATGCCAGTCGCTCCGTGGAAAAACTGAAATTCAGGTAAATCCGGTTGAACTAGTAGCCGACCCCAAATAAAACTTGGGACTAAAGGCTCGGAAGAAGAGGATGATATGCGCATGTCACGTCACTAATGTCATGGCACAACGCTACGCAATATATTCGTCCGTCTTAGCCCTAAAATAACGTCTATTATGTTACTTCTTTATATGTCTTATTATAATCTTATTATAATAAATGAGATCCAGAGCAGACTGGAAAAATGGCAACTTAGGCTGTGTCTGACAAGAATGTTAGCTTGAAAATCAGCAGAACCAATACCGAGTACACGTTCTGCGATTTTCGCGGTCTGCTCCAATTCCAAGTACCTCGGCACCCCCCTGCAATAGATCGATCAAACTGTGCAGCACCGAATTATGACAGGATAGATGAAGTTGCGGCGGTTAACACAGACAATCTGTGACCCTAAATTCCCCTTGAAACTTAAAAGACAGGTCTATTTCTAAAATGCCTGCCGTAGAACGTATGGTTCTGAAAATTGATCCATTAACAAAGCGGATGAGAGACACCTGCGTGTAGCTGAAATGCGAATGCTCAGATTAATGTGTGGTGTGATTTGGATGGACAAGGTCAGAAATAAATACATACGAGGAAGTATGAAAGCGCCTCTGGATGAAAAGTTAAAAAGTAGTAGGTTAACTTGGTGTGGACATGTTATGCTGAGGAATGAGGAAAATGTCACGAGTTAGAACATAGAATAGTATGAAAGTAGAAGGTTACAAGGCAAGAGGAAGATCAAAGAAAAGGTGGATAGATTGTATGAAACAAGATATGGCTAGGAAAGGACTTAAAAGTAAAATGACGTATGATAGAGTAGAATGAAAAGATAAAACATTCTGCGCCGATCATAAATGTTATCGGGATAAGGGCAGTCAGATAATGAATACTGTCATCGGTATAAATGTATTTTGAGAAATATACTTGCTTTTTTAAAATATCTAAAAAAACTTCATGGCTGTCTGATTCCTGTTCAACACAAGACGCGTAACAATAAACAATTGCATACACAGCGCCAAAACTGTTAATTCAGAGAATAATAAATTTTGCATGGCGGAACGAAAGGAGTTTATAGAAATTATTAATTAAATCACGGAATAACTGAAACAAAAAAGAACGCTGGTGCGCACTCGTTATCTATACATCCTTTGTCGACATTCATTGAGGAGACCCACGAATGTCGACAAAGATATTAATTTGTAATTTTATTATGTCCAATTTGGTTGATTGTTTTGATGTGAAACATCTATTGGCGCACGTAAAATAGATTTCTGGCCTGGCGACTGGCGACGCGTCGCCGCGGCACGCTATACGATGGTATATATAGACTACTATTTTAATAATTAGTAATATTTTATTTTATCATTATGACATATTTAGTTCCTATTACAATATGTTCTTTTCTGCATATTACTTTTACAAAATAATGGCGATGCTTCACATCTGCCAGGCGTCCCGTGACGGCTCACATTTTTTATCACTGCCCTTTGAACACATACAAGTTTGTTTTTGTCCTCTATACTTCATCTACGGCGTGCCTGTGTTGCATATAAATTTAGTTTCCATTTATGATGAAAAGAACACTGTAAGACCATAGACCGTAGACAAAGAGTATGTAACACTATGACCGTAGACAAAAGAACTGAAAGTCTGAAACGTCAATGTGACAATGTCACAAATTTAACGAATTAATCAAAACAAATACTTTGCGAGCGAAGTAGGTTTATTTTTTTGTTCTTATTTATTAAAAATAATGAATGTGAATTTAAAATTACACAGTGACAGATTTTACTGCTTGAGCACTTTATCTGTCTAGAGAAATATCAATGGATAGCGTCATAATGTAAAAACCGCTATAGTTCCCGTTACATACAAGTCACTAGTTTCATTCCACGTCAGAAGTGTTTGTTACTCGTTTTTATGTTTGATTGTGATGGGTCGTTCTAAAGGATATCAGGATTTGGACGATAGCCATGTGCGGCCTCGGTCTCCGGCCACGGCAATGCCTCCTCCCCAAGAAATTGAAATGGCATCAGTTTCCGTAGTTCCCGATGGTAAGTCTTTCTTACTGAATATGTAAATTATTTAAATTTTGTGTAGTATGTGTGCCCAGAGGATTTTTTTAAATATTATTTACTATTTAATTACCATAATAATTTTTATGAAATAAAAGTAGCTTAAGTTACTCTTTTTAACATCAACTATTCGTTAGTCAAAGTCCCGTCATTATTCGTCCAGCAGTTTCAGAGTTTAGGCAGAACAGGAATTTTTTTTTTTAAGGATTTTTTTGGTGTAATACAAGAAACAATATTATTTCAAATGCGTTTCCTAATAGGATTTAAAATTGAAATTACGAACAATCACTTGAATTTGATATTTATTCATTTAAAATTTAAATTCATTTAAAATACATACACTGGTGTAAAAAAATAATTTCATTTGTAAAATATATTATGACTGTTAAGTAATAAAAAATATATATTTCAGACACCTTCACTGTAACCCAAGCAGTAAATGCTCTCGGTTTTGGATGGTTTCAAGTGAAACTGTCGCTGTTCACTGGACTCTGTTGGATGGCAGATTCAATGGAAATGACAATACTAAGTATTTTGTCACCTGCATTGCACTGCGAGTGGAATATCAGCAAGTGAGTACCTAAATCTACAGGCACACGGTAGTTGATTCACCCGAATTTTTGTATGAAGAGGTCAGTTTGACGGGGGCAATGCTACTCTCTCACAGAACACCAAATGACACTAAAAGGGTAGCATTCATGTTCTATCTTACATAGGTTGTCTAGTCCTTTAGGTGGACTATTGTACGTGAGGGCAGCCAGCCCACCTCCCTCCAGGAGCAGATAAGGTCTCCGAGTCTGTCCAGACATTCTGAAACAGTTATAGGTGATCCAAGGGTGCTTTTACTTGTTTCGGTGACACCTGTACACCCAAGGAGTACATGCAACACCATTCCCATGCCCCTAAAGGAACTCTCCGTTATGCCTATGGTGCTTATTTAATGAGCGCAGTGTCCGGTGATAGATCCTATCACCAGCCGCGGGCAACACCATCAGCTATCTACCAGTGAAAGTGCCCTCGAAATCGGTCCAGCCGTTCCAGAGATTACAACCAACAGACAGACAGACAAAAATTTTAAAAACAATTATTTTGACATTTGTACCGTGTATACATACATATGCATTTAGTAAAAAGCGGTTATTTTAATATTACAAACTCCAACTTTATTTGTTTGTATAGATAAGTAAACATGTAGATGCTGCAAAAACCATAAATATATTTTTCTATCTTATGTAGTAGCTGCCAAAACATTGTCTAGGTGTAATAGTGCCATAAGATTTTTTCTGATTATAAAAAGGCTCAGGGTTTAAAAGTTGAGATCAGAACCTCAATGCCTTGAAGAGCATGTAAAGTTCTCAGTCCTGTGCCTGATCTATCCCTAGTCATGTATAGCCTTTTTTTTTGGATTATGAGAGTAAGCAAATATTGATGATGATTGATTTATGAAATAATACACTTGTGTTTGCACACACTTGTTAACTATAATATTTGCTGTATAGTTTATTGGTCTTCATTGAGACTGGCGCTGTGACCAAAATCTCGGCTCGGAAAACATTTTAAATATAGTACCTATTTATCAATGCACTGCTGTAACCAATCCGTTTACTGCATAATAGATATTAAACTAGCTGTGCCCCGCAGTGTTATTCACAGTTATTTAAAAAAAAAACTCAAAGGCCCTTATGGGCTCTTGCACAATAAATGCATAGTTTACGATTCTATAAAGGTCATACAGACAAATATTCATTTTTATAAATATCATCATCATCATCAGCCTATCGCAGTCCACTGCTGGACATAGGCCTCTCCAATTGCACTCTACTTAGTTCGATCCTTGGCTACTAGCATCCAGCTCCTGCCAGCCGTCTTGCGCAAATCATCACTCAACCTGCCCTGTGGACGTCCTACACTACGTTTGTCGAGACGCGGTCTCCACTCAAGAACATGTTTACCCTAACGGTTGTCGGTCCTGCGGCTAATATGGCCAGCCCATTGCCACTTTAGCTTGCTAATCCTGTGGGCTATGTCGATAACTTTAGTTCTCTGCCAGTCTAACTGGTTTCTAACACGATCCGTTAGAGAAACTAGCATTTTATAAATACATAAATATAATAGATATATATCCGATGTTTGGCACTCTATGAAGCTTACAAATCTTTTCTGATTTTTAAAAGACAACTCCCGCATTAGAAATATAATTTTCCTGTGTCGTGGGGGCCTTTACAAACATACATGAAACGGACACAAAGAACACCCAGACTCAGAACAATAAATTGTAAATCACACAAAGTGTTATCCCACATGGGATTTGAACCCACGATACTTGGCGCAGAAGGAAACGGTGTGGCGACCGCTTAAGCCACTAGGCCAACCGTGCAGTCAAGTCTAGTATATTAAATCTGTTTTAATATTTTACAGGTATCAACAAGCACTAACTACTACTATAGTTTTTTTGGGTATGATGCTGAGCTCAACATTTTGGGGTAACATCAGTGATCGTTATGGAAGAAAAACGGTAAGTGAACAAAAATCTCTTTAATTTTTTCTGTGTCCTTTCTAGCCTTATTCCCAATATTATTTGGGGTCGGCTACTAGTTCAACCAGTTTTACCTGAATATTAGTTTTCCAAGGAGCGACTGGCATCGGACCTCCGCTTCCCTGAGAGAGAGATAAAATTTGAAGGTTGAACTATTTTATTTTTAAATTTGAGAGTACTGACTTTCCAATAACGATTGCCATAGATGTTCATGACAACCTAGACCGACGGCTTTACGTGCTCTCCGAATCACGGGCGTGAATCTCCACAAACTTCCAAACTCCGGGCTGCTACTGCTGAGAGTCGGTGTCAAATTTATCACTCTCACTTTTACATATATAGCAAGGACTATAAAAGTTCCATACTCTTGTACCTATAAATGAATCTTCTTCTCTCGTAGCTTTTATTCCCAAGTTTATTTGGGGTCGGCTACTAGTTCAACCGGTTTTACCCGCACTGGCATCGGACCTCCGCAATCCTAAGGGAGAACTGAAATTCGAAGATTGAACTAGTTGTCAGTATATTTGAGGGCACTGACTTCCCAAAACGATTGCCATAGATGTTCATGACAACCGGGACCGACGGCACGGGCGAGAATCACCGCCAAACTTCCAAACTCCGAGCTGCTATTAGGAATTCCTAAGAAAAATCCCAGAAACACTTTTTTGGCCCGATCCGGGATTTAAACCCGAGACCTCTTGATTGGCAGTTGCATACGCTATCCACTTTTTTTCTGTGTATGACCAAGAAATCCACGTAAGACCATTGCTGTAACTTGGAAAGAATACTCTAGTAACCTACTCCTATCTTGTGTAATATTTAAATGACTTTCAGCATTCGTAACCTACATTTAACAAAAATTCTTATATACATGTTGCATAAATAAATACTTATCCATATGTATATTGTTATATAATTATTTAACAAAAAGCGATGTGTTGTCTTCATAACATTATTATTTTTAAGTATTTGAATCTACTCTCGACCTTACTAAATATTTAACGCTCAACTTTTACTGCAATGTGATTTTTTATTAAAAATTCTATTCAATTTATTATTACTAGCTAAATCGCGGGGTGTTACCCGTGGTTATCGTTGTAAAACGCGAGTAACGCCCCGTAACGAAAGTAGTCTAAAATAAATGTTGGTCTAGTGGTTAGCATATGCGGCTGCTGATCCAGAGGTCTCGGGTTCGATTACCGGGTCGGACTAAATATTTGTGTGATCCACAAATATTTGTTTCGGAGTCTGGGTGTTTTCTATGTATAATATGTATGTATATGTATTTGTATCAGTTGTTTTGTACCCATAATACAAGTTCTGCTTAGTTTGCGACTAGATGACGTTGTGTGTAATGGTCCGAAATATTTATTTATTTATTAAATAGCCTAAGTAACGTATGCCATCAGCTATGTGCCTGTGAAAAATCGGTCCAGGTGTGCCTGAAATTACAGGATGCCAACCTCTATCGCTTACATCATGGAGAGTGTTCTGAAGAATTTTTCCAACTGGTTCCCCCTTCCCCTTTTTGTCCCCCCTATACAGGAAGATTGCTGGTCTCGGAAGCCACCGCTTCAGAGTAGTTGACATAAGCTCTCGAACTAAACGGTTCGGCTCTTCCTTTCTGTGCCGAGCAGTTAAAATCTAGAACTTTCTACCACCGCATATGTTTCCTTCTTTCTATGACCCCGGATCCTTCAAGCGGGGCGTGAAAAGCATCTTACTAGGCCGCCATAGTGTGGGTCGAGGTGCTGCACTGTCCGTTGTGGCAGTGAGGACGGTGGCTGCCACTTCTGGATTATGTTCATGCTTTCCATCAGGCAGGGCAGAGTCATTTTGACAGATAATATTTTAAAAAAAAACAGACAAACAAAAATTTAAACATTGTTTTTTTACATATAAGTACCGTAAATACTTTCAAATGCATTTACGTAGACGTAAACCTAGACACATCGCACTCAAATTAAATCGCATTTTTTACACTTTTAATTAAATTCATAATATGTATGTATACACGGGTACATATGCCAAAAATGTTTCTTAACAATTTTTGTCTGTCTGTTTGTTCCGGGTAATCTCTGAAACAGCTGGACCGATTTCGACGCTACTTTCACTGGCAGATAGCTGATGATATAAGGAGTAACTTTAGCTACTTTTTAAGACTAGCTTTGCCCCCGCGGCGTTGCCCGCGGTTACAACAAACGCGGGTACATAATTTTATTATTTTTTTACAGGCTCTAAGCATGTGTGGAGTATTACTATTTTACTATGGATTGCTGAGCTCAATAGCACCAAACTTTCTATGGCTATTATTTCTAAGGAGCCTTGTTGGTTTTGCAATAGGATGTGTACCACAATCGTAAGTGAATCGACTTGTGCTTTTAAAATATAATTCTACTAATATTATAAACGCGAAAGTTTGTGAGAATGTATGTATGTTTGTTGCTCTTTCACATAAAAACTACTGAACGGATTTGGATTAAACTTTAAAGTAATATAGCTTAGTATATATATGATATGCAAAAGACACATAGGTTACTTTTACATAGGCAATAATCGAGATACACGCGGGCGGAGCCGCGGGCGAAAGCTAGTATGTTATACTTGTCATCATCTTCTTCCTAGCTTTTATTCCCAAGTTTATCTGGGGTCGGCTACTAGTTCAACCAGTTTTACCTAAATATCAGTTTTTCCACGGAGCGACTGGCATCGGACTTCCGCAACCCTGAGGGAGAACTGAAATTCGAGTATTGAACTAGTTGTCAGTATATTTGAGGGCACTGACTTCCCAATAACGATTGCCATAGATGTTCATGACAACCGGGACCGACGGCTTAACGTGCTCTTCGAGGCACGGGCATGAATCACCGCCAAACTTCCAGACTCCAGGCTGTTATTAAGAATTTCCTGTAAGAAAAACCCAATAACACTTTTTGACCGGACCCGGGATATGAACCCTGATTAGCAGTCGCATACGCTAACCACTAGACCAACAAGGCAGTCATACTTGAATTTATAACTAGATTTTAGACGGTAGCTAGAAAAATAACTAAACGTGAAGGGTAAAGGAAGGAACATACATATTATGTAAATATTGTATATATCTAAATTAATATTTAAAACAAATGTATAAATTACTATTTGCTATGCTTACACACAAAATCGTAGGTAGTAAAGCCACGCTTAATTTAGCACGAATGGGCCGGCTCGAGCGGGACCGTACTACCCTCACACAGAAGACCATCCTAATAACGACAGCACGCTTGCTGTCGTATTACTCACCAACAGTATGAGACCGGAGGCCCTTTGATTCTCCCGGCCAAGGATGCAAAAACAACTGACCAGGCCGCCATGGTATTAGTCACCATGCTACATTGCCTACCCTCACAATGAGGATGATGACCTTTGCTTCTGGATTCTACTCATGCTTTCCATCAGGCAGTGTAGAGTCACTTCGTTAAGCATATACATATACATATAAAAAAATCAAATTCGTTCAAAACTTGGACAAATATCGATCAATACTTGCTATGTAGTATGTACATATATTTTTTTAAATAAATAAGTAATCTCTAGAGCTACAATTATTTACGGTACTTTTTTTTGATATGTCAACAATTTTTTTCAGTGTTACACTTTACGCGGAGTTTTTACCTACAAAACAAAGAGCGAAATGTGTTGTTCTTCTGGATGTAAGTGGATCTTTTTTATTCATGCTATACACTGACCTATTAACTTAGTCTAACTGAATCCTTTATCGTAGATAGATTCTAGGTTTGCAATAGTTTTCAAACAAAAGTCAGTGGCCAAGTCAAACTGCTGACAAACATATTAATATATTGTTACAAACGTCATCTTTACATAGTAAACAATAAAATTGCTTCCGCCTGTCTGTACGATTAAATCTTGTAAACTACTCTATGATTTGTTATGCAGTTGTCGGCAATAGATAAAGTGATTCATAAGAAAGGTTTACATGTGTAATACATGTACATTATAGTGGACGAAATCCGAGTATTTCAAAGACTTTTCTAGTGTTAGTCAGTCTTCGACTCAAAATATTGATCAATTCCTCAAACTGGGTAGATAAATCAAAATAGGTAGTAGAGCCACGCTGATTTCAGCACGAATGGTCCAGCTCGACCGGGGCAGTACTACCCTCACACAGAAGACCATCCTAATAATGACAGCATTCTTACTGTCGTATTTCGTTAGTGAGTGTGAGATCCGAGTCTTAATCATTCTGCATCATTCTCCCGGCTTCCTGGGGCTAGGAAAATTATGCAGAAACATCCGAACAGGTCTCTGCTGCATTCCTTACCCTCACAATGCGGATGGTGACCCCTACTCCCGGATTCCACTCATGCTTTCCATCAGGCAGAGTAAAGTCACTTTGATAGGCTTAGAAATTAAAAAAAAACCGTTTCAGACCGTACACTGTACTCGCATATTTAACATTGATCATGGGCTTAAAAAATACACTTTTTCTCTCTCTTGTTTGATTGGCCAATATTTTGTTTTGATCACGTGACTAAGTGACATTAGCCAATGACACAAGAGAATAGAGAATCGAATAGTAAAACTGGAACTGGTTACAAAGTTCGACCTGAAAACATTCACTCAGATTCTTAATGCAGCTAAAATAAAAGTTGTAATAGAAAACAATGATAGATTAAGTGATTTTTCAGTGTTTCTGGGCGCTGGGTGCATGTTTGGAAGTAGCATTGGCGTTGGTAGTGATGCCGACCCTTGGAGTACACTGGCTCCTCGCCTTATCGACCATTCCTCTGCTATTGTTCGCACTTATTTCACCTGTAAGTCATTGGTACCTTTACTTCTATAGACCGATGGAAGAGCATGCTTATCAAGAGGTCTTGGGTTCGATTCCCGGGTCAACCAAATGTTTATGTGATCTGCAAAAATTTGTTTCGGAGTCTGAGTGTTATCTATGTATAATATGTATGTATTTACAAAAAAAATAGTATGTTTATGTAATAGATTGTGTTTCTAGTACCCATAATACAAGCTCTGCTTAGTTTAGGACTAGATAACGTTGTGTGTAAGATGTCCGATTTAATTTTAACAATTTTTCATCAAAACAAATATTTGCGGATTACACAAACATTTGGTCCGTCCCGGGAATCGAACTCGAGACCTCATGGTCAGCAGCCGCAGAGGCAATCAAACATATATTTATAATGTAAATAATTATTTCTGTTTCAGTGGCTACCAGAGTCCGCTAGATTCCACGTGGCTAGTGGTGAACCAGACAAAGCTTTAGCTACTCTGGAGCAGGTAATCCATATAAGTAAATAAAATTACCCATGTTACCTTTTTAGATGAAGTGATGATTTGCGCAAGACGGCTGGTAGGTGCTGTAGCCGAAGATCGAACTAAGTGGCATGCAATTGGAGAGGCCTATGTCCAGCTCTGGACTGCGATAGGCTGATGATGATGATGATGTTACCTTTTAGAGGGTGCCAAATCAACGCTGCACAGTCACCGTTCAACATTCAGCTAAGATGTCAACCCGTTCTGGTCCACACTTTCGATGCAAATACTAATGTTGGACACACAATCTGTATTTATTTATATTGTTTTACTGTGTGTGTGACCATGAATAAATATTTTTTCTTTCTTTCTAATATCAGAATAACGGTTTTGTATCTACTGGTTAATAGGAAGTAGACATATAAGTATATATGTATATAACACGACTTGTTATAATTACTAGAGACAAATAAATAAAACAATAATCAACCTATACCAACCGAACTTGCCAACATGGTTGGTATAGTACCTCAAAACCTGCTTTCTAAAGTGAGGCGTATGCCCGGCAGCTAATAAACGCTAATAAGGATTTTGATAATGTCTGTGGCAACTTCCACATACAGCGCAATGATAACATACAACAACGCCATCTATCGAAGAAACACTGAACCACAATGAAACACGGTACAAACTATACGGAGTAACTACGAATCCTGAATCGTGGAAAAGAAATTCTAGCGCCGATTAGCATAAAATAGGTCTTACCTATGAAATTGCCGTTTTGTATGCAATAAGTGAAAGTACTTATTTTTTCAAACTTTTTTATTTCTGCTATTCGAAGTAATCACCCATGCAATCGACGCATCTTTGCCAACGCATTGGCAGTTTATTGATGCCCTTCTTGTAAAAATCAGCTGGACGGGAGGCAACAAACTCTTCAAATGCATTTTGTACTACCTCTCGGGAATTGAATTTTTTACCCACTAAAAGATGTTCGAAGAATCCTCCCCTTGATATGAACAATGATCTGAAGTATAACTGATGTGTTTGTTACAGATAGCTAAAGACAACGGTAGGCCCATGTTGCTGGGCCGGTTGGTGTGTGACGATTCGGTGGGTATTGGCCAGCGCGGCCGGTTGAAGCACCTTCTCATACCGCACCTGAGGAATACCAGCTTACTGCTATGGTTTATATGGTATGGTTTTAACTTATTAATATGTATCCCTTTAACTTCATCATCATCATCAGCCTATCTCAGTCCACTGCTGGACATAGGCCTCTCCCATACACATAAACACTTAACTTATAAGATAAAAATAATTTGTAATTCAAAATCTAATAAATTGATCTATACTATTTCAACATTTATTAACAAAAAATCTTTGATAATGATTGTTATATTAATGGTACAAAAAAGCAGTATTAAATTAAAGCTTGAGGTTTTTCTTACAAAGAATTCTTAATAACAGACCGGAGTATGAAAGATTGGCGATGTTTCATGCCCCTGCCTTGGACACCACGTTAAGCCGTCGGTCGTGGTTGTCATGAACATCTATTGCAACTGTTATTGGGAAGTCAGTGACGACGGCGCGGTCAGACCTAGATTAGTGACCATTTGTGGCATGATAATGTTATAAGCGTTTCCTTCATTCGAAGGTCACGTTGCGCAGTCGGTCCTGGTATTATCATAAAATAACAGTCATGAGACTCAGTTGGAAACCTTCGGGCGGTTTAAAAACATCCAACGGCAAGATTACGTAGCCACAACGTGTCTTGCCAGTCCCCAATCCGCACTCGACCAGCGTGGGGACGTATGGCCTTAACCAACTCCTGAGAGGGGACCCAACCCAGCAGTAGGACATTATCAATAGAATGAATGGTATTTGCAGGATGTCGTGTGCGTTCTGCTACTACGGTCTGGTGCTGATGACGACGGAGCTGTTCGAGACGTCCCCGGGCGGGCTGGAGGAGGCCTGCGCGGCCGACTGCCGCCCGCTGCAGACCACCGACTACATGGACCTGCTCTGGACCACCCTAGCCGAGTTCCCTGGTAAGTAATACCACTTAAGTGCCCCGGAGACAGTCATTGACTGCCTGGTTGGTCTAGTGGTTAGCGTATGCGGCTGCTGATTAAGAAGTCCCGGGTTCGATTCCCGGGTCGGACCAAATATTTGTGTGTAACCACAAGTATTTGTTTCGGAGTCTGGGTGTTTTTTATGATAATATGTATGTATTTACGAAAAAAAGTATGTTTATGTATTTATATCAGTTGTTTAGTACCCATAATACAAGCTCTGCTTAGTTTGGGACTAGCTGATGGTGTGTGTAAAATGTCTGAAATATTTATTTATTTATTAAATATTTATTTATTCGCAATTGTCAATTTATACCTCATTGAAGTACCAAATATTCGATAAAAGAGGCAATTGAAGCCATTGTCATTCGCAACCACGTGATTGAAGGTGAATAGTAGAAGTTTTGATTGAAGCCCATTGACAATTGAACGTATTGTCGTGTGATTGACCGATTTCGGTCATACGCTTGTCGAGAAACAGCGGACATGTCGCGTCACGTTCCCGAACCGATTCCCGAGCTATTGACGATTCGTGTGAAGCTCCATCATTCGCACCCTCTATTGAAACGGTCTAAGACGTAAAAATTGACAATAGCGAATTACTGTCTCCGGGGCACTTTAGGCTGGATCCCCACTATAATGTCGATCACGGTTCGTCCGCGGTCCGATCTGGGTCTGGTTCGGCCATACGTTCTCGACGTACCGCTCTAACGGTTGGTGCTAGAAAGATGAAACTTTGCATGAATATGTGTACAATAAAATTATGAAAAATATTTTAATTTGGGGACCATGTAAATCGGTGATGATTTTTTTTCTCGCGTCTACCCCATCGTGTGGAGTATCATCAGATAGGTTTTTTTTTAATATTGTGAGGTATCTAAAACTATTTTTCGATTTAGGTATCCGTTTATGAGTTATTCAACTTAAAAGCTCATTTTTTTCTAAAAAAACAGAGCGTCCCCCCTCTAAAAGCTAAACAGCTGGCTTAAAACTAGCCTGTAGCCATGAAAGTTCTATATATGGATATAGAATTTTCAAAGAAAACTATAGAGGTTTTGATTACTTTTTATTTTAGGAGTTTAAAAATCAACTGCCTCGTTGTGCTAGTGGATTGCGTATGTGACTGCTAATCAAGAGGTCTCGAGTTCAAATTCCGGGTCGTGGCTAAAAGTGTTTTTAGGTTTTTCTTAGGAAATTCCTAATAGCAGTAGCAGCCCGGAGTTTGGAAGTTTGGCGGAGATTCACGCCCGTGATTCGGAGAGCACGTAAAGCCTTCAGTCTCGGTTGTCATGAACATATATGGCAATCGCTACTGGAAAGTCAGTGCCCTCAAATTTACTGACAACTAGTTCAACCTTCGAATGTCAATTCTCCCTTAGGGTTGCGGAGGTCCGATGCCAGTCGCTCCGTGGAAAAACTGATATTCAGGTAAAACCGGTTGAACTAGTAGCTGACCCCAAATAATATTGGGAATAAGGCTAGGAAGAAGAATAAGTTAACATAACAATTGTCTATTGGACACAATTTTAAATCTACCTACCATTATGGGTGACTACGGAACCCTATTTTATGCGTGGCCTGACACGCACTTGGCGAATTTTATTCTAATACTATTATATATAACCACAATTGCATGCGGGTGTACTGACTCTATCTAAACGAATCGAGTTGGATATTAGAGGTCTAATGACAGTCGCTTCTCTTAAAAATCTAAATTATATTATATAATAAAACCGTGTCATAGTAAAGTTAAAACCGACCCCAACCTAATTTCGGATGAAAAACTTCGCATAATTAAACTTGGCAATACTCAAGCATTTTCTTTTTAATTTTTTAGGTATATTCGCGACAATATTCATCATTGAAAAATTTGGACGCAAGAAAACTATGGCTGTACAATTTGTTATATTCGCCATGTGTGTCTGCGTTTTGATCTACAATGGAAAGTAAGTATTAGAAGTTATTTTTCAACTCCCAATATAAAACGGATATCTAGGAACTGTTGGCGCGCGAGTTCATGTCCATCCCGAGGAACGCGGTAGTGCTGTGACCTAATTAATTATGGTAATGTCGATAATAACTACCGATTTAGTCAACAGCTGTCAATTGGACTGTCTTGTTGGTCTAGTGGTTAGCGTATGCGGCTGCTGATCAAGAGGTTACGGGTTCGATTCCTGGGTCAGACAGATGTTTGTACGATCTGCAAATATTTGTTTCGGAGTTTTCTATGTATAATATGTATGTATTTACCAAAAAAAAGTATGTTTATGTATTTATATCAATTATCTAGTATCCAAGCACAAAATCGATCAAAGTGGTGTGCAATGGGAGAGGCCTATGTCCAGCAGTGGACTGAGATAGGCTGATGATGATGATGATGATGATGATCTAGTATCCATAATACAAGCTCTGCCCCCCTACCCAAAATGCAAACGTATTTCGTTTTTTATTCTATTCTCTTGTTTCATTGGCTAATATTTTATTTTGATCACGTGACTGAGTGACATCGGCTAATGCTTGATTGCTTAGTTTAGGACTAGATGATGTTGTGTGTAAGATGTTCGAAATATATTGTAACAAGACAACAACCAACTACGCGTGAACCCGAATACTTTCTCGCTCGCACATCGACTATCTATCTCATTCGTCACGCATTACATTACTTCCATTAGGCCAGTCCCTCCCCAGGTGTCGCCTGGGGTCTCACCTGGCTCGGGCTTGACCCCACGAACACGAACAACACCAATGAGGAGTCATCCCACCACACGACCTGTCCCTATTTAAGGGCAGCGGAACGGACACCGCTGGAGGGGGGTAGCTGCCCCAAACCAGCCTCCACGCGTCCCCTGCGGGACGATGTGAAGGTCACAGTCATTCAGCCAGTCGACAGCTAGGCGACTCAGAGTGCGATAGCCGATTTATTACAAATCCTGCGTTTTGTACGTTTAAGTATAAAATAATATCACTTTTATTATTTACAGTCGTACGTTCCTGACGTGTGTGCTGTTCGTTGCCAGAGGTATCATCGCTGGACTCTTTCAAGCTGCCTATGTGTATACACCAGAGGTAAGATTTTTTTATTTACTTCCTTCCAAAGCGTCTCTACTCTGATGGAAAGCATGAGCAAGATGATAATGCAGCATGGAAACTACGGAAAAGTGTAAAACTAATGCCGGAGAGCGTGCACCTTTTCGCCGACTGTTAATGTCGTACAACTCGCACTTCATGCAGTTGGACATATTGGCCCTCACTTATACTAAATTTAAAAAAATTGCTACGGAATCTTTTTTTGTTTCATAAAGACCCATACCATGCATTTGTTGTAATTGTTTAAAAACTTTTATCTCAACCCCCCCTCCCTCCCTCCCACTTTTATATTTGTATAACGCACGTCCGTTAACTTACCCTATACCATTTATCACCCTGTGGACAATTATAAACACAATCTGTCAGTTTCTTTTTTTTGTAAATACTATGTTTTTTGTCCCAAATAAATAAAATAAAATGGTGACATGAAGGATGCTTAGAAGCATCTTAGTAAAAAGCAGTTTAGTAAAATCCGTTCTTAGCTGATGTCTACCTACACCCTAGACGGAACTGCCAAATTTCAAGTTTGTAAGTATTATAGATATTGACATTTGTGTTTAATCAGTTGTGATATTTCTCTTTAAATAAATATATGACTGTCTCGTTGGTTTAGTGGTTAGCGTATGCGACTGCTGATCAAGAGGTCTCGGGTTCGATTTCCAAGTCAAACCAAATTTTTGTGTAATCTGCAAATATTTGTTTCGAGGTTTGGGTGTTTTCTATGTATAATATGTATGTATTTGCAAAAAAAAATGTTTATGTATTTATATCAGTTGTCTAGTACCCATAATACAAGCTCTGCTTAGTTTAGGACTAGATAACGTTGTGTGTAAAATGTCCGAAAATAATAATAATATTATTATACCTATATAAACGAATAGATTTCTGTCTATCTCCCATGTTTAACTCTGCGCTCTAAGATCAACTGGGAGAACGACCAAATACCTACCTCTTTTGTAAATGTACCTATGCATAAAGAGTAATCAATATGTCGGCAAAAGTTTGTTTGTCAGGGTGGTTGCCTTCTCCAGAAGAATAATAATATTAAATAAATAAATATTTTGAACATCTGACACACAACATCATCTAGTCCCAAACTAAGCAGAGCTTGTGCTATGAATGTGCAATCGAGATGTGTATTTATATCCCACAACTGATATAAATGAATATTGCTTTTTTTGTAAATACACATATAACCGAAAAACACCTAAAACTCCGAAACTGGAAATTAAGAATTGGAAATCGAAGGTTGAATTAGTAGATAGTAAATTTTAGGGCACATAGATGTTCATGTCAACCGGGACCGACGGCTTTTGGTGCTGTCCGAAGCACCGGCGTAAATCACCGCCAAACTTCCTCAGAAAACCCAAAATAATTTTTAGGCACGCCTCGGGATTTGTACCCGAGACCTCTTGAATAGCAGTCGCATACGCTAGCCACTAGACCAACGAGGCAGTATACGGTAGTATACGAGCAGAGACAGTATTTATAAAAAAAAAAAGACATCCCAAAAAATAATAATTCTTTTCCATTTTTGAGAGTTAGTTACCTATAACTTGACTGCCTTGTTGGTCTAGTGGTTAGCGTATGCAGCTGCTGATCAAGAGGTCTCGGGTTCAATTACCGGGTCGGACCAAATATTTGTTTCGGAGTCTTTGTGTTTTCTTTTTCTATTTATGCATTTACAAAAAAAATGTATGTTTATGTATTTATATCAGTTTTCTAGTACCCATAATACTATGTATGATACCCATAATACAAGCTCTGCTTAGGGACTGGATGACATTGTGTGTAAGATATCCGAAATACTTACTAGATTACGGTTGATGCTTCCAGGTGTACCCAACTGCACTCCGAGCAACTGCGGTTGGTGCTTGCAGTGCTGTAGCAAGACTAGGGGCTATGATTACACCTTATGTCGCGCAGGTGAGTTATCAAAGTTTGAGGAATCAAAAAAGACAATTTGAAATATGCCTGTGACGTTTCGGACAAAAATAAATGGAACGTAGACTAAGAACTTCCAGACTCAGAACAGCTATTTGTAAAAATAAATAAATAGGGCTACCTAAATTCATAGACAAGCTTAAACAATTTCATTCATTTGTTTTATAAATTGTAATTTAACTTAAGGTTTTGATCCATTATGGATCAAAACCTTAAGTTGAATTTCATTTGACAGTGAATTTCTAACAGAGCATAAGTCATTGCATTAACTATTAGTATATAATTTATATATAAAATTTTAGCTACATTTGAGGTTACCATATTCAGAAAAATATTTAAAACCAACTTACTGAACATATAATACACGTTTTATATGAAAAAATATTATAAAGATGAAACACAGCTATTGGCTACCTATCTCCATTCTGATTGGTCGAAAAAAGCTCACGAGCTTTCTTCATCCAATATCATCAAAATGTTTAAACCCAAAAAAAAAATACTTCGACACTATTTGAACTTCACTGACGATAAGAATGTGGCAACCCCATTTAACGAGTAACACTCGAATTGTTTGATATTTCCAGGTGTTATTGAAGAATTCTATAGTGATAGCAACCAGCGTGTACTCTCTAGTCGCAGTGTTGGCAGCAGGTGCTTGCCTGGCATTACCTATCGAAACCAAGGGCAGGGAACTGAGGGACACCGTCACGGTAACAACATAGGTGATATAACTATCACGGCCGAGTGATTTGACGCCTTCGACTGACTGTATTCATAGACATTGAAAGACTTTAAAAGAAATTTTCATTTAGATAGAAGTATGTGGTCATGTGTAATTCAATTTCTACCAGTATTTGTTACACAGTAGAATTTTTTGTCCCTCTTTTCTACTATACTTTATTATGAATATATGTTTTTCTAACACATCATGTAAGAAGGAACAATTAAGTCAAGAACAAACAAGGAAGGAACAAATAAGGCAAGAACAAACAAGGAAGGAACAAAGTTTTATTATACATTGTTGTAGTTTAACTGAAACTGTTCCGAAATTAGTTGTGAGTGAGACCCTATACTTGGGCCATTACTAACATACGAACTGAATCATAAATTATTATTATCAGACCTCTTGCGCACACTTATAAGCATATCGGATCTCTCGCTCACACTCACACTACGCGAGAGTGAGTACCTAGTGTGAGCGAGAGATTTATGACCCGGTTCGCACGTTTGTAATGGTCCAAGTATAGTTTAGTGACCATAAACAGAATGAATAGACAATACCATTTTAGTGTGTCTATTGTCTATCATTCGTTGATTCGAAATTGGAATCGTGCCCCACGCATACTTTAAAAAAATAATAATTTAAATTTAATTTAAATTTAAATAGTTTACAAAGACTTGCTTATTGACGATTTTTTTTTATTTCTAATGACGTATGCAAAACACTTAAGTCGGTCTTCTTCTCTTATATTTGTTTACTGATTATAAGATTTTCTGAAAAAATTAAAAAAAATTTGAACTAATTCAATATTAAATGGTGTTAGTTTAATGTACGTGTCAAATAATTACATATTATTATAACTTGTAAGTCGAATTATTAACACATCATTTACGTATATTATAAAATAAATACGAAGCATTATATTATTTGTAAGAATTGTAATGTAATTAATATTATAAGATCTGTTTTATAAATCGATAGACCTTCCGTAGGTATATTCCATGACTGTTAACAACAATAAAATACATATGTATTATAAGTCAGTGCTCTCCTCAAATATACTGACAACTAGTTGAACCTTCGAATGTTAGTTCTCCCTTAGGGTTGCGGAGGTCCGATGCCAGTCGCTTCGTGTAAAAACTGATATTCAGATAAAACCGGTTGAACTAGTAGCCGACCTCAAATAATATAGTGAATAAAGGCTAGGAAGAAGATGAATATTAAAAGAAAAATCTCACTAAATAATCTAGTAACGAATAGATATTAAATATTTACTCCATGTCTACGTTGTTCTAAAAATAGAATCCCAATAACTGTGTTAATTTCGTCTTCCCTTTGACGTGGTAACTACATTTTGGTGTAAGATATTCAATAAGAAATTAATATTTTCAGAACAAATATTTGTAAAACTCGTGCGAGCTAAGATGGCACCTGACTCAAATGACAGTTGTTTAAAGTACCAAGTGAATAAAAAAAAAATATATATATAGTTATAGTCGTCACAAAATAAGAAGCCCGTTTTGACATTTGTCATCGTGTTTTTTAATCAACGATTTATTCGTGTTTTTGAGTGCATTTTTTCAATATAAAGTTAAACTTGATGCCTATTTAAGATACGCAATTGAAAAATCCAATTCATAATCCTATTTAAATACTATGTTACCCATACACTATCACAACGCGTATCATAAATAAGCATCAAGTTTAACTTTATATTGAAATAATACACTCAAAAACACGATGACAAATGTCAAAACGTGCTTCTTATTTTGTGACGATTTTGACTTTTTAAATTAAAACGTTTATTTTACACCAATTAGTTTCTCATAACATATTACTTTATGCGTACTCTTTACTCTTCGAATTGTCGAATCTTATATCAAATTCTAATTTAACTATTATACTATAATATAATGTAGAAATTAATGTTAATGATTTATGTTAACTAAATAATTTAATAGCTATTAACACTTCAAAAGACTGCTTACAAAATTGCAATGATATTTTTATTTTATATAATTTTTAAGCTTTTTTAATGCACTAGTATTATTGAATGTTATTAATGAATCTCTAATTGAAAATGTAAGAAGAAATACTCATATTTACTTATACTTAGGCCATTACAAACGTGCGAACTGAGCCATAAAACATTACAAATCCCTATTTTAATGTCACACACAACACTAGAAGTGTGAGCGAGAGATCCGATATACCTATAAGTGTGAGCGAGAGGTCTGATAAAAATGATTTATGACTCAGTTCGAACGTTTGTAATGGCCCAAATATAGATGTATGTATCTATATCCGTCCTATTTTTAATATCAGTACTTAATGTGTGTATCAAAATGACTATTAGGGTAAGGACGAAGAATCCAGAAGTAGGGGTCACCATTGTGGAGGAACTGGTGACGTGTTCCTCTAACACAAAGGGAGGATCCTCCGACCAGGCGAGGTGGTTCATGCATGGCGGGCTACTGCCCACCAGTTGATGTTGTAATGTTGTATATATGCTAATCGGCGCGAGAATGTCTCTTTCGCGATTCAGGATTAGTATTTACTCCGTATAGTTCATTCCGTGTTTTCCTCGTAGTTCAGTGTTTCTTCACTAGATGGCACTGTCGTATATTATTCGCTTGCGCTGTATGTCGAAGTCGCCACACCATTATTATTGTGAATGCAGCATGGTGACCCAAACTATGGCGGCCTAGTGAGATGCAACTGCATATCCAGTCTCACACACACCAATGAAATGCAACAGTACGAATTCTATAATTATTAGGTTGGTCTTCTGTGTGAGGGTAGTACTGCCCCGGACGAGCCGACCCATACGTGCTGAACTGCTGGCTCTACTACCATTAAATGCAATACGCGTTAATTGTTTCATCAATTCTACGTATTTTTTCGTCCTTGCCTTATACCAATATCTACCCTTTTCCCAACATACTAAGGGAAGATGACTTTTGTAATAACTATATTTGTATTTAATAAGCTAAGGTTGTGATACTATCATACATTACTTAAGATGGGTGCTATAATCTACTTCTTAGGAGTTTTTTTTTAAATATATATTTAAACCTACCAAAGTGACGCAGGAGCCACCATGCTCTTTGTGAGGGTAGGCAATTTTATAATTTATAACAGGAGTATAAAAATTGTATGATGTGAAGCAATTTAACATGTCTGTTTCAACAAGTTAAAAGTAAATTACTCTGCTAATTTTGTGTTTAATATAAGAACGGCGAATCAATTTTAATGCATTTATATTGATATTTATAATTCTACATGCGATTGTATTTTATTATACATATAAACAGAAATGATATAAGCTTTCACCTGTGACTCCGTCTGTATTGATAAATATGGTTGGATATGATTAAAAGTCTTGTATTTATAGAATGCATTGATGGATGTGGTTGGATATGATTAAAAGTCTTCTGTATTTATATAATGCATTGTATATATAGTATGATATGTTTTAAAGTATTTCGTGTTTATATAATGCATTGTATCTATGGTTGGATATGATTTAAAGTATTTTGTGTTTATATAATGCATTGTATCTATAGTTGGATATGATTTAAAGTATTTTGTGTTTATATAATGCATTGTGTCTATGGTTGGATATGATTAAAAGTCCTTTTGTATTTGTATAATGCATTGTATATATGGTTGGATATGATTAAAAGTCTTTTGTATTTATTTAATGCATTGTAAATATGGTTGGATATGATTAAAAGTATTTAGTATTTATACAATGCGTTGATGGATATGGTTGGATATGATTAAAAGTCTTTTGTATTTATTTATTGCACTCCGCTTACTGCAGGTCTATTAATATTTTTAGCAATATGATTGGAACTAATTTAAGATAAATATCTCTTTATAGATATGTATTTTAGTATATAAAATATTTTTAAGGTTTTTTTACAAATGTTATACGCAATGTTAGGACACGAATTATACTTACCAGACACTTATTTTGTATCTCCAAAATTATTTGATTTGAGGAACAAACGGTTTTATAGTTAATTCCTATTGTATGTTGTTATTCTGAATTTATTACAATCAATATAATCTATACCATCTTTCTACTCGCGGTATAATATTTTTTGTAGAAGTTGGAGGTGTAATCAATTTTAAATCATTATACAGATCGCAGTGTGATTTTTTGTGTGTTATATAATGTATGTGTTATTATCAAAGGACAATGGCAGGTTTCTATGGGACTTTTGTACCGCCTGTCGTATCTCACGGTAGAGATAATTTTTGTATTTATTTGGCTGCTAATGACACACAACATGATCTAATCTCAAAATAAGCAGAGCTTGTATTATGGGTACTAGACGACTGATATAAATACATAAATAAACATTTTTTTTGTAAATACGTGCATATTATACATAGAAAACACCCAAACTCAGAAACAAATATTTGTGGATCAAACAAATATTTTTTGTCCGACCCGGGAATCGAACCTGAGACCTCTTGATCAATAGCCGCATACGTTAACCACCAGATCAACAAGGCAGTATGCATATATTATTATATAGTAGACCAAAGCCTATAGAATACCAGCCCCCCTAGGGAAGTTGCAAACATTTATCGTTTTCTATTCTATTCTCGTGTTTGATCGGCTAATATTTTATTTTGATCACTTGACTGAGTGACATTATCCAATGAAACATGAGAATAAACTTGCGAACTTTTCTCGGGGGCAGAACGTTTAGACTGTTAAAAGCTGTTATGTGATGTGAAAGTTTTATTTATACAAAGTCAAATGTTTAATGTACTTTGTTTGTTTGTGTGTCCGGTTGTATAAAAAATGTGGTCTATACTACACCCTTTATAACCTTGATCCGTTACAACGGTATTTATTCCCGTGAGTAAAAAAAAATGTGAGCCGTCACGGGACGCCTGGCAGATGTGAAACATCGCCATTATTTTGTAAAAGTAATATGCAGAAAAGAACATATTGTAATAGGAACTAAATATGTCATAATGATAAAATAAAATATTACTAATTATTAAAATAGTACAGTACACACTACTGCATATAGACTGTATATATATACCATCGTATAGCGTGCCGTGGCGACGCGTCGCCAGGCCAGAAATCTGTTTTACGTGCGGCTATAGATGTTTCACATCAAAAAAAATCTAAATGAATACTCCCGATATCCAGAAAAAAGTTGGTACCTGAACGCATTAAAATCATAGCCAAACTTCATATTGTATTGTAGGTAATATTTTGTACTTAAGCGATTAATGTTGTTATACTTAATATATTTTAAGTGATCTAATCACAGTTATTAAAACACCAAATATTTATATTAATAAATTTTACATACTCACGCAATATGTTTTTTATTTACCTACACAGTCTATTATCACTGTTTCAAATATTAATTCATATCTTAAACACTTCGTTATATTAACATGTATATGCAGATTCAAAATTGTAAGATTGGGATTCAAATAATGCCTCGATTTGAATTTACATCGAGTAATAAAACCAGCACATAGACAAAAAAAATTGTTTTAAAAAACTAAACTAACACGATTTTAAACTAAAAAGTAGAAAATAATTTTAATATAAAAAACTAAACACAATACGTTTAGTTTTTAACTGATAGTGACAAATCGACAGCATCGCCAACTAACGGGCCGCGGCCGGTACTGCCACAATCGCTTTGTTCGCGCATTTTAAATCTGTAATATCTTCAAAAATATTAATTTAAATTATATATTGTAAAGGGCCATATTAATCTATTTAAAATACAAAAATTATATAAGGTAACTAATTGGATAAGGATTAATACTGTATTGCTTAAAATCGCTTCGAAGTTCGAATTATTATGTACAATGCTTTAAGAGAAATTAAACAGTTTGGCGCTAATGTCGATAGATTGCGATATTCTGGAAAACACGGATTTTGCAGATATTATTAATATTATTTGCTGTGAATGCTGGTACTAAGTTTGGATTACAGTAGATTATCCTATCTAATGTAATTATAAATAAATTAAAATAAAGCTAAAATATTTCTACGTTCTTTTCTGGAAAAAAAAGTGATATAATATGGTCATAGGGGCCCCATTATCCTAATGTGCCCAGGGCCCTGATCCAGTTACAGTCAGCCACCCTTTTATTCTCGGTGAGATCCTGCGCAAGTCGTCACTCCACCTGGCCTGTAAGTGTTCGTCCATACTGCGAGCCTAGCGCTGAATATCAAACATATGAAAAGCGCCTTTGCGTTCATACTGAAGTGACTAAGTCGGGAGCCTAGTGCGGCGGTCTTGAGCGACACAGCTAGGGCCGTCTTAACCTATTCGGGAGGCCCTGGGCACACAACAATTAGGGGGCCCTTTTGGAAAGTAAGAAAGGGAATTCTACTAACATCTTTATACTATGATCATTTATTATGTAGGTAGATAGGTGTAGGTAGATTATGCGCTCATAGCTAAGTTACCCTAGGTGATTAGAAACAATCAACGAGGGTAAGCAACGCCAGTGCGGTTAGCACCTGGACGGGTGACCGTTCCTCCTCTAAAGATGATCAAATAAACTTTAAAAAATTTAAAAGGCACAATGACAATCGATAGATGGCGTTAGGCAATTTTTTGAATCAATGCAACTTATGGTTTCGTTACAACAGGTTAATTAAATTTATTCCTAGCTATACTAACAACTGTATGCGAGCGCCACCTAGTGAGAATAGCTTGAGAGTACTTGTAAGTCTTGAATTCATATAAATATTTAACGATCTATTATTCAAATTAGTAGTATAGGTATTTTTCGTCTATTCCTCATTCATATTTTTATTTTTTTTCTTGCACGAATTTGAATTTATTTTTGATTATTTTAATCTTCATTCATTTTCTAACATAAGTTAATTTTTCTTTCTTTGAGAAATTGTCGGTTCTTTGGGGGCCCCCCATAATACGGAGGCCCTGGGCACAGGCCCCGTGTGCCCTTATGGTAAAGACGGAGTAGGACACAGCGCGCGTAGTTTTCAAACACTCCTATCCGCCGCGCAAACATTCGTTGTTATAGTCCAAACTAGTGCAAAGCAAATTTGTGTCCCGCGAATGCCGCACACCTTGCACGCCGTTTGGACACACCTTTACATTATATTTAAAATATTATATAGGTAGTTTAAATAAAATCGGGATTCCAAGTGGGGTCTGTCCCCGGTTCGAACCCACAATCCAAAGTACAGTGGAAAAGGGCGTAGCGACTGCTTTAACTATTACGCCATCCGCGCAGTCGAAGCAAGGAAGGAATGACTTAATTCTGGTTGTCTAGATCGTGGTAATACTCAGGTCGTAGTCATGTCGTGTTATAAATAAAAATGCAAACTAAAATTAATAAAGAATTTAATTGTTATTCTTGTAATTAATACTCACACTCTTAATTTTTAATGTTCACACTCATATTTGTCAGAAGCAAATAAAAATTTAGAATCACAGAAATAATCACACAACTCAAAATAATTTACTTAAAGTTACATAAATCCTAATGTTATATGTTCTATAAACATGAATACAAGCAATCAGTCAAAAAGTGGTGTACAGCTAAATCGTTAATCTTATGAGCAAATAGTCTAGTGATGTCGGTGCTCCTTGAATCTAATATTTTAAACATTCAATTATACAATTCTGTACCTCAGAGGTATGCAATAGTAACTTCACATTTTGTAGAACTTACGTTTATTATACCATTAAAATCCCAAGAACCAGTCCTACATAATGGTATAAAGCATTAAGTCCTACGTCGCCTATGAAAAGAGATATACAATGCACGAATATTTACAGAAAAGATATACAAATATTAATAGGATCTCAAATGATGTTAGATTATAGATAGATTTATCGTAATTATGTGTAATTCATGATACTTCCCTTTATTTAATATAAAAATACAGCTAAATTAATTATTCTGCCTTTATTATAACTTTCTCAAAATTACATTCAAAATTTCACTACGCGCATTTTTGCCTCTCCTGTAAAATTTGACTTTAGCCTCTTAATATTGTATACCTCTAAGGTACAGACGTTATTGCAGGTTATTGAACATACATTTAATTACAAAAGATTTTTAATTAAGATGCACCTCTTGAATTAAATAGAGGCAAATTTTGCATCAAATGAGGCAAATTTTGCATCAAATAGAGGCAAATTTTGTCGAATGTATCAAGTCACGCATTATTCCACTGGGAAATTTACAATATTTTCTGTTTTGGCTCATGTTACATGATCTCATTTTCATTTTCACAATGGCCCTTCCGAGAATTTGTATCAATATTGGCCAAGTTCCATTAATATTTAATTGATTTTAAGTTCATACCCATGCACTGTTCAATTATACATAAATCTCATTTACATTACTTATTATAATCTTAGTAAATGTATATTTTTTCTTTTACCATAATATACACATAGTATACCTCAATAAGACAAGTTTGATCACTGCCTACACACAAATTAAGTCAATTACTATTAAAAGATAGTTATTTAAAATCAGGCAATTTTTTAATGGCATGAGTTTTTTGCGTCATAATACTATTTTTATTAAATCAGTTACATTAAATTTAAGGAACTTAAACATATTGTGATTAAATAACCAACATTTTATACATAGCATGCTTCAGTACAACTCAGCATTATAAATATGTACAATAAATTAGTATCCAAGATACATAATTTAGTTGATTCCATATTTATAATGCTAATTCAATTGAGATCAACATTCCTAAGATAGTTCTTAATGTTATATGATTACATATGTCTAACAAATTGAGATATGCTTATAGCTCTTCAATTTTGTTATTTGGTTCAAATAAATACTTTGTGTACAAATGTTATCATGACTGTTTTCACAATTATATATCAAAAACAATATGTCATTTTGCAAAAAAAAAAAAACAATACCATATAACCTCCTTTTTAAGGAGAGGCCTATGTCCAGCAGTGGACTGTTAAAGGCTGTTGATGATGATACCATATTGTCTCTATTTAATTGTTCAACTGTGCCATAGAATGACCTTAATTTGAATCATCAATGCATCAAATATATAAGTGAAGCTACAACAGCTTGTCATAAATGAAATCCTTTCATTTGTAATTATTAATCAATAAGTAATTCCTTTTACATTTTATTAAATTCAAAACAAAAACATTAAAGTACCTTAATTATTATTATCCGGTGGGATTCCACTATTAATACCATACAACTACCTCAAATTGTTATAAGGAATTGAAAACTAATAAATATTTACAATATCTAGATACCTATAGCAAAGTACTCACAAACTTCAAATATACATACATGTATTTTTACATAACAGTAAATTATTCTATATCAATAACATACTTATATATGCAATGTCAAATTATTATTTAGATTACAAACTATGGAGACGGAAAAATAATTTTGTTTTGTATCCACTTCATTACAAAGTAAAATAAATCACAAGAATTGGGATTGCTTCTTGTTTTTTAGGAGTGTGAGTCTGATACTTAAAGCTGCCTTAATGTGATGGGAACACAAATTAATATGAATAAAGTACATACTATCACTATTTTTATTAGCGTTGCAAATGTAAGGTTTTGTACTAGTCCCAGTCAATGAATTGTTTAATCATCATCCAATTCTATTATAATTGGCTCAACATTATGTGTTGCCTTTGAATATTCTTCTCGTAACTGTGCCAACAGAGTACACTTTGGTATTTTAAGCTCTTCAGCTTCATCTATCAATGTTTTTAATTTCTGGAGCCGTCCAATATCTGGTGCTGTAGGAAGCAATATATTCTTGGTTTCTGTCATCCATTTATCAAAACTATTAACTCTAAAATCTATGGTTTGTAACATAATATGTAATTCATCCATATCATAGCGATAGTTTAGAGTTTTTTTGTCTAACGTACATTGGCAGAGTTCATCTGCGTGTTGCAAACATACCATATGCTTACAATTGCTACATGCTACTGAAGATAGGAAACATGTAGTCTTACACACCTCACAAAGCCTTTCGTCATCTCCGAGTAGCTCAAAAGCTGTTCTACGGACACTCTTTAAGCCTTTCTTGGCTATTAAAGCTCTCAAGGAACCTTCTTCCTCAGTGGCTCTTATTAATTCTTTTTGTGTTTCCAAAGCTGTTTCTAAGTCCAAGCGATCACCTTCCAGTGCCATCTTACATATTAGTTCATCATGAGAGAATACACAAAATCTTTTGAGATACTTATAGTGCGTTATACATTCACGGCCAACTTTCAACCAATCAGGAGGAGCAAAATTAACAGCTTCAGCAAAATTATATCCTTGGTTGAAGCCTGCATGGTATGCTCTAGGAAAAGTCACAACAAATTCGCCTGCATTCTGATCGGTTCTGTATATCGGTACACCTGCTGCCATTAAAATATTCGGATTCATGATAGTCACCAACTGATGTAATAGGTCAGGCTGTGATTTAAAGAGATCAGGTGCTGCTGCTTTCATAGCATTTTCAAGCAGCTCTGCACCACTGCCTGGTACTCCGTACCAAGTCTTTGCTTCACCCCAATGTAAATAATTAATAGAATAACTCCAATGATCTTCATTATGCCAACAAAATGCAGAAAAACACATACCAACATACATCCAGGGCACAGTCATTCCAGATATGTCAGCGTTGATGAATTTCAAAACTGACCCATCTAGTACTGGTAAATTATTCAAATTCCATCCGGAATCAACATATTCTTGGTCACCTGGATATAAATTGAGAGATGATTTTGTAGGGAAGCCTGAACCGTGATCCATTGAGTGCAGGTCCGCTCCATATTCCACTGTCACATCTTCTTCAACTGAGGAAATAATTCTCCAAAATTCCTTCTCAGCCACAGTTGTCGGTACTAAATGTCCCGACATGCCAAAATAATCTGATTTAAATTTGTCTGCCATTTCTCCAAATTGCTGTAATGTATATTCTCTCTCTGCTTGAGCAAAGCCAAAGGCCTCGGCTGGCTTGTGTACTTCTTCTGCAATACAACATGGACACCGCCAATCTCCATCTGGTACCGAATTAAGCGGTGGCTTCAAACAAAATGTATGATATGTATCAGAGCAACCATTACAAATTAATAGTAAATCATCTCTATGGTCTTTTTGGCAAATAGCACATTGGTATATGGCTAAAGGATCTAGATCATAACGGGGTCTCTTCCTTGATTTTGTAATATCAAATTCCTCATCATTCAAACCAGGCATTTTTGGTCCTGGGCCATAACAAGCTAACCGTCTCAACTCTCTATTGTGTTTCACCTGTTCACTCTCTGGAGTATTTTCAATATTTAATTTAATATCTGATCCTGTCTTTGTCTTTTTAATACTTTTGTGAGGTTTTTCATCTTTAATATCAAAATCATGTTCAATTTTCATTGTACTTGTAATTGTTTCAATTGGTACCTCTGTAATCAATACCTTACCACCGCTGCCTTCTTTTGTTTCAACTTTATGTTCAGTTTTTTTTACAGATTTCAAAATATCTGCTTTACTATTTTCAAATATTTCATAAGGTAACAATATTTTTTCATAATTGCTCCTTAGAAAAACCATGGTATTTGTGCTTTGACTATAACCCATGGCTGTAGCAATCTTTCGCCATTTTTTTGAGTTGTTACAATTTTCAAAGCCACCTTCTTCATCAACCCAAAACTTCAGACAATATAAATCCAAAGTTTTGTTTTCAATCATTGGAATTTTCAATGGTGATCCTTGCAGATCCCAAAATTTTAATATCTTTTCAAGAAACAATAATTTCAAACGCGTAATGGCCTCCAGTTCATTAACTTTTTGTATTCTAGGGACAAATTTTAATTTGTCCACGTCTAATGAAAAAGGTGGCTGCCAGCGTGACGGGGGCTTAATTTTGCATATACCGGTTTTCTCCGCGACTGGACGTATTTTCGCTATATAACCCAGCGGATCCAAGAATTCTTCGGGCGTAGGCTCAAATACAGGTGCTTCAGGAGGTGGCGTAAAAGTGAATTCTGCACTTTTATGCATAGCATTTTTCTGAATGTTTTTGCTATCCATTTTTTAAATAATTGAACACTGTATTAGTAAATTATACGGTCTTGTTGTCTTTCCAAATGAATCATTTCACTCACAGTAAAAGACTACGTGACTTCTCACCATGTGTGAATGGCTCCTAAACTATAGAGATAGTAAAATACACTGCCATTATTCTAGTCCACAATAACTCCCTACTGAACCTTTCTAACGCAAATCAATAATAACACCATATTTATCTTGAACACAAACCATAAATAGCACGTTTTGAAGAGCAGAATTAGTATTGATTTTATACCAATTTGCGTTTATAAAAGTGATGCCAGGCTAGTAATCACAACCAGCCAGTAACTTGACAAATCACTCGACAGACGAGACGACAGCGACAGTCACACTCGTTTGTGTTTCGTGTACCTACTCGATACTACATACAACACTCCTCCGTTCCATTCGGCTCGCTTCAAATATTCATTGAATTGAGTTGATGCTTCGTTCAAACGCCACTTGCTCGTCAAAGATATTGCGCACACATAGACAAAATATTCATCGACCTCTACTATATACGTTATTTAATACTTCCTTCATACTAATAATACCAGGGTGTGACTGGCAGTTGTGTGTCAGTTAAAGCATCCCTTTAGATTTTATTTTACCTTGTCAAAGCTATTAAAAATTATTACTTTGTTTGATTTTTAAGTTCGTACCTGCTGTAGACCTTTCTCATGAGCAACATTTTACAAACAAAGGAATAAAATGGCTTGCATACATTCGGACAAATTATTGTATTTTCGATTAAGCAATAAGTAGGAGTGAATCATTGTTTCAAAAGTGTTCTTTCTTCAGTAATATGTTCAATCAATATAAGAGGCATTAAAGTATCTTATCTAAACACGTGACGTCAATTAAATTTATGATTTTAAATGATAGGGTCAAAATATGAAACTGCGTATGTTAGTATAATACATAAGATACGTTTAACGTTCATACTTAAGAAGAAATAAAGTATTTTAAATTTTGTATATGTAGTACATTTAAACGTAGTATATTATCTATCCCGTGTGTAATATTTTGTTACGTAATCAATACGCTTAAGAAGAGTTTACACTAGGACCAACTCGACGTTTTTGGTGTTTTGTTTTTAAGCAATAACTCTTTTAATATCTAACTTATAAAAGAGAATTAATATAAACATAGCATAATATAAACTTTTTCACAATAGGTATTTCCTTCTAAAAGCGACCTACTTGTATAATATATTTATATTAAATATACATATATATTATATTTAGATTATATATTACCTATATAAAATGTACATTTATTAATAGATCAGTCATTCAACTACATGAGACAATAAAAAGCGGCCAAGTGCGAGTCGGACTCTCCCATGAAAGGTTCTGTAGCAGCAAGTAACATCATTTAAAAGTTTTTGTAGTTCGTTGTAACTTACATTGATGTTTTATTAATAGTGTTTTGATTGAAAGAAATGTAAATTGCGGTTTATGATTTATGACGTATTAAAAAAAACTACTTACTAGATCTCGTTCAAACCAATTTTCGTTGGAAGTTTTCATGGTAATGTACATCATGTATTTTTTTTAGTTTTATTATTCTCATATTTTAGAAGTTACAGGCGGGGACACATTTTACCACTTTGAAAGTGTCTCTCGCGCAAACTATTCAGTTTAGAAAAAAATGATATTAGAAACCTCAATATCATTTTTGAAGACCTATCCATAGATATGGATGTATGACGACCCCACACGTATGGGTTTGATGAAAAAATTTTTTTCAAGTTTCAGTTCTAAGTATGGGGACCCCCAAAATTTATTGCTTTTTTTCTATTTTTGTGTATAATTATTAATGCGGTTCACAGTATACATCCACTGACCAAGTTTCAACAGTATAGCTCTTATAGTTTCGGAAAAAAGTGGCTATGACATACGGACGGACAGACAGATAGACAGACAGACAGACATGACGAATCTATAAGGGTTCCGTTTATTGCCATTTGGCTACGGAACCCTAAAAAGGTCTGTGTTGGAAGTCTTATCTTTACAAATTATAAAGTTCTTGATATATGTATGCATAGATCTTTGTGAGAATTAAGGGTAAAAAACTTATATTTTTCGGCTTATCTAGGTATGTATATA
This sequence comes from Phragmatobia fuliginosa, assembly GCA_932526445.1. Classification (NCBI taxonomy): domain Eukaryota; kingdom Metazoa; phylum Arthropoda; class Insecta; order Lepidoptera; family Erebidae; genus Phragmatobia; species Phragmatobia fuliginosa. The sequence continues at coordinate 1,578,892 of OW052064.1, read as the reverse complement.
TAAAACTCTCGTGTCACGGTGTTTGTAGTTAAACTCATTGACCAGCTTGACAGCTTGACACAGCTTGACCGATTCTCATGAAATTTTGTGTGCATATTGGGTAGGTCTCAGAATCGGACAACATCTATTTTTCATACCCTTAGTACGCGAGCGGAGCCGCGATCACACCTAGTGTTCTTGTATTGTCCTAGATATGTTCACTGTATGTGAACTGTTCACTTGTTACTTTGTGGGCCACGTGACTTGCCACGTGGTAGTTTCTTACCGAAGGCATCCGAGAGCCTAGTATGACCTAATTTCTAGTGTGACCTCGATCGTGACGATACTCGTGTTTGGCGTCGCGATTGACTCACACTAAACTCTTCCTAAGGCATATTGAGCTTATTTCACACTAGCCGCCCGCCCTGGCTCCGCACGGGGACATAAGTATAGGTATTTAACAAAAAATTTAAATGTTTAAATTTTAATACACTCTTGGAAGCAATGATATTATAAAAAAATCTTTATAATATCATTGCTTGGAAGACTTTCCATGTCCATGACCATTGATATATATAATATATATCACAATGTCCATGACAGTCGATTAAGTCTGTTTTTATTACCAAACAAACAATCATGCAAAATCAAAATCAAGTCTAACTTAACAACCCTCACAATTTCTATTGGAGCTTATCAAATTAAATGATATTTTTGACACATACATAGAGGAGCCAAATTGTATTGTGTTTGGTATCGAATAGTATCGATATTTGTAGATAAAACCTATAATCACTATCGCGCAAGTGTTGTTTCTTACAATACATTTTTGAAAAATATTAAACTCATGATAACTTTTAAATGGTATATCCGATGTCATCATGATCAGGTAATGATATGGACTTGAATATTAAGTGATTTATTTTGATCAGAAATAATACCAAGGTGTTTAAACTCATCCTTAGATTGTTCGGACGCAAATGTTGAATATTTTACCATGAAGGAGTAGTTCTTGTGACATAACTTTATTACCTAGACATTAGACGGTATTGCGAACTTTTTTTATTGTCATTCAGTCACGTGATTTAAACAAAATATTGGCCAAAGACAAGAGAATAGAGAAATATAAAAGAAAACGAAAATCGTTAGCAACTTGTCTAGGTTGCAGGTCGATTTTTTAGGTATATAATTTTAATACAGATTTATTTTCATTATAATTTTTCTTTTTTTGACTTTTGCACTGACATTTTTGACATTTGATTGCCTCGTAGCGCAGTGGTTGCGTGTACGACTGGTGTGCTTGAGACCCGGGTTCGATTTTTTGTTTCGGAGTTTCGACGTTGTCTATGTATAATTTTAACAAAAAGGAACCGACTTCAATGAAAAACTATTCCGAGTACCCAAATCGCGACATTGTGCCTATGATATTTAAGGAGTTCTCTCGATTTCCTTGGGATCCCATCATCAGATCCCGATATGGTGACGATGGGACCACCTGCAAGCTTCGCCCATTCCAATGCAAAAATAATTTTTGAAATCGGTTCATAAACGACGAAATTATCGCTGAACATACATAGAAAAAAAAAGATTCCGAAGAATTGAGGACCTCCTCCTTTTTTTTGAAGTCGGTTAAAATATGTATGTATCTGCAAAAAGAGTTTTAAAAAATAGACTACTCCGACATATACATCCTGTACTTTACATACATATATACACAAATAACAACTAGACTCAAAACAATAATTTGTGGATCACAAAAAGTGTTGTTCCATGTGGGATTTGAACCCACAGCACTTGGCGCAGTAGAAAGCGACGTTGCATCCGCTTAAACCACTAGTCCACCGGGCAGTCAATGTATTTATAAATAAATAAATAACGCTACAACTTCACCACGGAGTAAAGTTGAACCTTTTCATTAGCAACTGTCACTTATTGAATGAGTGCTGATGATTAGGTAACCATTTTTGTTTGTTTTGGCTTCGCTAAGCATTAGCCAATGATGTAAGGAACCATTATCTATAGACGTATCGAATGACAGCTGAAGTAGAGTCCGTCTCACGAAAGAAGTCCGACGTTAGATACTTACATGGCACTACTATGATAGGTCCGCCATGTTTGCTGTTGTCAAATAATGTTGTTTTGCCACTATATTTCTTTAGTAATTTAACGTAGTCAAACTGTTGTAAAGTTAGAGATAGATAAATAGATAGATAATCTATATTTGTTTAGGCATGATGCACATACAATGCATGCAAGATATCAATAAATCAAAGTTGTAAAAAGTGATGGTCGAGAAATAATGTTATAGGCGAAAAAGAGTTACGTGAATCGGAGCAGTAAAATCGGGACGTTTTGATACATTTAAATATTGTTTTGGCCTTGGGCAAAGAATACTAGTCTAAGGTTTTGGCTAATGCTTAGCGAAGATAAAACAAATGTTTACCTTATGACAGGTACAGGAACATATTTGACTAAATTTTAGAGACCTTATTAAAAATGTGTTATTAAAAAAAATAAAAAAAAGCGGCCAAGTGCGAGTCGGACTCGCCCATGAAGGGTTCCGTACCAGCAAGTAACATCATATAAAAGAAAGTTCTTGTAGTTCGTTATAACTTTCATCGATGTTTTTATACTAGTTTATTGATTGGATGAAAGGTATATTGCGTGTTACGATTTATGACGTATAAAAAAAAAACTACTCCCTAGATCTCGTTCAAACCAATTTTCGTTGGTAGTTTACATGGTAATGTACAACATATATTTTTTTTAGTTTTATGACTCTCTTACTTTAGAAGTTAGAGGGGGGGGGACACACATTTTTCCACTTTGGAAGTGTCTCTCGCGCAAACTATTCAGTTTAGAAAAAAATTATATGAGAAACCTCAACATCATTTTTGAAGACCTATCCATAGATACCCCACACGTATAGGTTTGATGAAAAAAAAAATTTTGAGTTTCAGTTCCAAGTATGGGGACCCCCAAAATGTATTGTTTTTTTTCTATTTTTATATAAAAATCTTAATGCGGTTCACAGAATACATCGACTGACCAAATTTCAACAGTATAGCTCTTATAGTTTCGGAAATAATTGGCTGTGACATACGGACGGACAGACAGACAGACAGACAGACAGACAGACAGACAGACAGACAGACAGACAGACTTGACGAATCTATAAGGGTTCCGTTTTTTGCCATTTGGCTACGGAACCCTAAAAAGTGCATATTTTGGAAACTGAAACTTTTATTACTTTTACTATGTAGTATTTAATCTGATTTTGAAAACGTCATCACACAAATAAAATCAAGATAAATGTAAATTTCACATCATTACAAGACAAGTAGAAAAAGCAACTTAATTTTATATTTTATTAGTAACTTAGGCTGTTGTTCTGTACTAGCTTCGTTCCGCGGCGTTATTATTAGTTCTATTATGTATTCTGTAGCGCTACTCACTATTTACAACTGTAACACCGCGGGATTCAGCTAGTATGACATAAAGCCAAATGAAATGGAATAAAAATTAATAATCATTATTATCAACAACAACCACCACGCAGCAAAGCTAGTCTAAGAAAGTTGCCTAAGTTACTCTTTGTATCATCAGCTTCGTGCCAGTGAAAGTCCCGTCGAAATCGGTGCAGCCGTTTTATAGATTAGGCCGAAACAAACAGACAGACAAAAACTAAAAAAAATTTTTTTTTGATTTTAGTACTGTATATACTTTCATGCGAAGATAATGAAAAGCTTTTATTTTAAAATTACAAGCAGACACTTTAATTTTATTTATTTATATAGATACAAACCAATTTGATAAAACAAGGCATTGTCATCGATTAGATAGTGATATTTCGTAGAGTTTGTCTAATAAAATTAGCAACAGCATATGGTCTATATTTTATGGTTTGCTCATTAAAACCCTTTTCATGGAATAAAAATGTTTTCGCGGTATAATATCACGTTATAGGCTATAGAAGACCGAGGAATTACAATTCTAATAGTAAAAACATCTAAGTCACCTACGTGTTCATGACCAACATAAATAACTGATCGACACGTACATGTAAGCATGATATTTCTGCATCCCTCACCTCCTGGCCCCGACTAATATTATTATTATCACGCGACCGAGACCAATGCATGGCAGTAACATTGCAACAGCCTACAATATCGATCTGTGTTATCCCGGATTTCCTATCTCCTCGTACGTACTCGTTGTCGTTGGTTCGATTTTTTATTGTATCTCTTTGTTTGAAAAAAGAACAATCCATACCCATATTTTTATCTGTAGGATCGACGATAAAAGTAATAATGACGTGTGACGTGACGCATTTAAATGAGTAAAGAAAAACATTTTATATGTAGCGTTTCTTGTTTTATTCGGAAGACGGTCCCCATTTCACTTCATTCACATTTTTTATCATTAAATTAATTACGACGATGACTTGAACCTTCATTACTTGACATTGGCAGAAATAGCTCTGATATTATTCGGTTTGTTGCCATCAAGAATTTAAAGAATATTGTTTATTTGAACCAAGTGTTCAAACGATAAGATTCAAGGAAAACATTTTTTTTTCTAGCGACCTACTTGGCTACGCACGGGTGCAATCAAAGAGTACATTACAAATAAATAAAATTGGAATATCTGTTTGTTATATCAAATTAATAGTTTTTTTACTAAATGCTGATACTAACATGAAAAAGACAATTTTTTAAATTCTTGTCTGTCTGTATGTTTGTTTGTACCTACCTACTAATCTCTGGAACGGATGGACTGATTTTGACGGGACTTTTATTGGCAGAAAGCTTATGACATAGTCTGCTTTGCGGCGTTACTCGCGATTTAGAACAATAACTGCAGTGCTATTTACAATAATGGTGCTGCAGACGGAGACAAACAATACTTTGTTACCTACGGGCAAAGGATTTGTAACCAAAACTACATTATAATTTGTCATCGCATGCGGCACCTTAAAGTGTTTAGTAAGCTTACAAAACAATGCAATAATCTACTTGTTTTTTGAAAAGAGTTCAGTTCATTAATTTTAAGCAGTCGGGTTTTTTGTTTTTATAATAATTATTATTTGTATATATGTCGCACGTACGAGTATATTGTCAAAGCCCCTAACACAATTTCACTAGTCATTACATAGTTTAATTAAAAAAAACAAAATCGCTTTTCGCTGTCTATTCCTTTATGATATCCTATGCATAAAAAGGCATGGTATATGTCTATATCTTATGGGCAACCCACAATAACCAATTTTTAACCTGTGCTTTTTAAAATGGCTTATTTTTAAAGCGATTTTAGGTAATACAGCATTATTCCCTATCCAAGTAAGTATGTACATAGCGGAGGCGGTGGTACTGGCTAGGGTCCTGTAGATGGCGCTGCTGTCGGCTTGACAAAATCAGTCAAAATCAAAGCATTTATTTCAAGTAGGCCAGTTACAGGCACTTTTGAATTGTCGAAACAAAAATGTAGCTACAGTCCCAGTCACAAGACATAAAAACTGTGAAAGTACTGTAGTTGCCCATTCCCTAGCGTATATTAGTTTTCCCAGTTAATAACTAAAGACAATACATTTTATTAATTCGAAGGCGGTTCGTCGAGCCAGCTAGTGTTTACATACTTTTGACGGTAGATTGTCAATGGACTTTATTTCTTACAATTTAACGACTTTGTTTTATCACGGGAATCCTGCTCCATTCTGCTTTTTTTGTGTTATCCGATTGCTCACTGTAATATTTCCATAGCTCTTTATAAAATAGACCTAGACGTATTACCTAGATTAAGTACAATATCACTATAGTGTCTTAAAAACAGGCCGTTATATTGTAAGAATTGAAGTCTATTGACAATCTACCGTTAGCTTATAATATCACGAGTAAAACGCTAATATCACAACTTTGACCTACCTGCAAGAAATACATACATCGGTTTAAACATTAAACCTTAAAAAAAAAACCTTACTTTCAATTTATTAAATGACTTAGCGCCTGTACAAATAAAATAGTCATTGCAAAATCCAATACCTATATCTTTCGCAAAGCCTATTCCAAACTAGATTGGAGTCGAATTTAAGTCTACTCCTTAAGTCTCCTGTATACTAATGAACTTTAACTTTTTAAATGGAGTGACTTAGCGACTGGCATTAGACTTCCACAATTCAAGAACAAGAGAATAAAGTAGAAATGCTATGTGGGCTGAACAGGCGCGCTGCGATTAAGTACGCTCAATTTAACTAGCACCAGCTAACCGCATGTATTGGCGTACAGGTAAATTAGCTTGGAGAAATTTTTGCGTTTGTAGTAGTGTATGGTCACGTGGCACCTGCGGAGAGCGTAAATTGGTTTATTCTGGTTTTGTGCGTGTTTCCACTTTCCACTATCAAGTGACGATTTTTTGCTTTAGATCCTAGGCCAAAAATAAAAAAAAAATTGACCCCCCCGTAGACCCCACGGAGTTTTAAAAACCTAGATGAAAGGAAAAAAAAAATTTATATATCGGTCTCTCCTCTTTGAAGTTTCACTTCTATTGTGTGTGAATCGCACACACACCTTTTTTTTATAAAGTCAAAACCTTTTTCTTTAAAATAAAAACTTGTTTTTATTGAAAACAAAAATCAGAGTGTTGCTAGGGTAAGTATAAAATTAAATAGTAATGTTAGGATATCGAAAAATTTTTGTATAGGCCAGAACGATATAGTGGAAACGCGCTCTAAGATCTGAGTAATATACACACCACTACATATGCAAAAATTTCTCGAGACTAATTTCACTGTATTATCTTCATCGGTTTTAAATTGCGTATTAAATTTGATTTGAGTAGGTGGAATTAGTTAGAAGAGCTCGCCAGAACGCTCACCATCTTAAGGACGTTAAATGACTAGCATAGGGGAGCGTTTTTCAAAATTTTGCTCCGTTACGTACAGGATGTCCATTTATTTTCATAACAAAATTTTAAATAAACGATGAAATGTAGACATTTACAATGAACTAAGGTTTAAGAAAAACCATAATCAAACTATGTTAAATGAGTATAATTTCTATTTAATGTATTATTATAGTGAGGGTTGCCAATACAGGGGTCTTGTACGTAACATTTTCATTCAAAGTAAATAATAACTCAATCATATCAAAGTTAATCAGCTTTATTTATAATTAATCAACAACATAAAAATCTTCTAAAATTTAATACCACTTTGTGATATCTTGCCTCTTAGTGCTGTTTAAAATATAAAATATGTCTTGTACGTAACTAAATGGCACTCTGGACTATCAAACTTTGTGAATAAATAACTATTCTGAAAGACTAACATTATAGGTAAGTTTTTTTAAATACAAAAAATAACAAAAAGACATTTAATATATATTAACAAAAACATAACTCCCAAAGGTTTTTTCATAAAAAAATAAAAACTATAACAGCCAAAACAGGACAGTTACGTATGTGGACAACAGTCGTTACGTTTAGGAACTCTAAAGCTATGTTTACAACGAGCACAATTTCTAGTCATTTTAGAAACAACAAAATATTATTCAACATTTCAAAAACGTCGTGATGTGACATATTATTTAAGTCACATCACTTACTGTACTTATTTCTATAAAATTAGTCAATATCACAGACTGTTTTGATTTGAGCATTTATCTAACTATTTAGTTAAAATATATTTTACAAAAAACTTAGAGGATTCAAGTCTATCTCAGTTTCATTTTCACATTATGTAGGTAACAATACTTCTTAACTTACAAAAAAATCCAACAGATACAAAAAAATGTCAAATAAGTAGTAACAAAAATAAAATAGGGAACCAATAAGTAGGTAATTCTGCGTTTTTGTTTGGTCTTCTTTTAGAGTAACTTTTTCATTTTCCAATAGCTCAACAATCTTTTTGTGTTTAGTCTCTAGGCGAAATTTATTTTTACTTAAACTACTAATAACTTTCTTTAACCTTTCACAAGTTTTTAATGTCCTTTGATATCTTTTATAATTTCGGTAATTCAATCTGTTTTTTCTTCAATTTTGTATTATCTTGCATCTCTGGCACTGTCACTTGAACAGCTGGCTTAGTATTATTTACTTTTTTATTTTCCCTTTTATTCCTTTTTTGTTATCTCCAAATTTTCCGTCTTTTTTCCTTTACTTCCTTATTAAGTTCACTTACCTTGAGTTTAGATTCTTCTGTCTTTCGACTTCTTTCTTTTTATATTTGTTGTATTTTTCTTCATTTTCTTTGTTTTTGTCCATTTCGCCGTTGTTTTTGTCTATCTCGGCACCAGTCAACGGCATAATTTACCTGAGTAGGAATAAATTAATTTGTAAGGAAGTGCCGAGGATGTGAGGAATGTTAGGGTTCACCCTCTTTATCGCTAGTCTAAATAGGATATTTATAACATAATAAGGAAACCTGCTCACCATGAGGTGACTAGATCCTATAAAGGTAATGAGTTTACCTCTCTGGGTGGATTATATTTTTAATTTATATTAAATTGCACAAGACAGTATGAACGCATCTTTACGAGTCCAGTACGTAACGTTTTTAGTCCACCTAATACATCACGTCACGTCCTGGACGTTACGTATAACGCGGACTTGTCATCATATGTTTTTTTGGTATAAAAAAAGTTTATTATAGTAGTTTACTAGTACACATTCATTATCTACGACATATTTACTTATAATTTAACACGAGTAGTATATAAAATTTGTGGGTCTTACCTTTCAAAATCAATGTTCGTACCGGACAAACAAAACAGACCCGTCACGCACGTCACGGACCGCAAGTGTTGACGATTGAATTTCTTCAGTTTTAATTCAAAGGAAAAGAACGAAGGAATGATAAAAACATCGTCAATATGGCATTGCTTAAAAATAGTTAGAGCCAAAGACACTATTATTGTTATTCTTTATAAAATCATACCGTTACGTACAGGACTGTCCGCTGTGGCCAGTTTTTTAAATCCGATAATGTCAGTATTTATATTAGAAAAATATACTACAACCTTATTATATTTTATTTAAAAACAATTAAATGAGTTATTTCATTCGAGTAATACTAAAGATATCCAAATATAGCTTATATATTCTCCAAAATACGTAATCAAAATCCAGGATATGATGAAGGACACATAAAAAAGTAGGATAATATTTGGTATTTAAATAAATATTAAAATATGCTTTCCGTTTAAGTCTTAAGTTTATCTTTTTTTTTACAGTAAGTTAAACATTTTACCCTAACGTAAAATAATTTGATACTCACTTCCTACATTTTTGCCTTTTAATCAATGGTCAAACTCGTAGGACACGGCAAAATAGTCCTGAGCAAAATTTTGAAAACCGCCCAGGGGCGACTTATTATAGACTATAGACACTTAAATTTGTAAAGAGTATAGTTTATTAATTTGAATTCAGTTGTTTTAGATGTATCTTGCTAATGTACTGTGCCTAGTGCCCGTTTTAATGTAAGGTAGGTAGGTTAACTAAAGTAGGTTTTTAAAATTAATTTTGCAGAAGCTACGCTGAAAACAATACCATAAACAAAACAACAGTCAAAAATTTGTCCAAACGGTCCAAACCACAGACTGTCGTTAGTGTCAATAAGAATAAATAGACATAACCTAAATCCATTTTTGTAGGTAAAGGTAACCATCGCGGAAAGTTTATTTGAATGAATTAAAAACATATTATAAGCACTTACAATATGCTAAGTACTTTTCGTGTCTCTCGGACAGCCCATGTCCAATTACAACATATACGATTGGCCCATAGAATAAGAGGAAAAGCTCCTATTTACTGTCGAACAATAAAAGATCGAATTGATGAACTCAATTATAAAGATGAATTGTATACAACTAGAATTGATATCGGTTTCCCGAAAATCAAGTGAGTACACTGAACCCTACAAGAGATCAATGACTGCCACTGAAAACGAGATTTTCAGCTAATAAGGATTACCTACTTAAATGGATTTGTTTGAAATGATTTAGTATACACATTGTTACAGAATTTTGGAGTGTGTGTGTCATGAAATTAATTTTTCAGTGTTTAATAAGTCCCAAATTCCTTGTTGAGTGTTATTACAAGTCTTCTTAATTCATTATGATGTTCATTATCTTTAAGAAAACATTCTATCTCTCTGAGCTGACGTAGTCTCATTTGTATATTTAGTAAATTTACAATATTATAATAATTATGTTAACATACTGTTTTTTGTTTTAGAAATGAAAGCAAAACTGTCCGTCTATCCAGATTAGAACATTTAAAAAATTTAAAAGCCGATAAAAAATTAGAACAACTTGCACGTAGCTTTGAGTTAAAAATAGATTTAAATGAAACAAAAAAGGACTGGCTCCAAAGTAGCGGTCCTAAGCATAAAAAACAAATTGCAGACCATTATGGTATTTTTGAACATTTGTATGGAGAAGGTTATTTTATTCCATATTTAAATTTGGAAGTGTTATATGATTTGAAAGATGGTTCGTATCTACCAGTTTATACTGGCAATGTTATAAAGCCAGCAGAAGCACTGGAATACCCTGCGGTGAATTATGAGTCTGACGCTGATACTCTGTGGACCTTAGCTTTAACAAGTTTAGATGGTCATCTTAATGAAAGTGATAAAGAGTATGTACATTGGCTAGTGGCTAATATTCCTGGAAACTCTGTTGAGAAAGGGGATACTATTGTTGAGTACTTGCAGCCATTCCCTCTCAAAGGAACTGGGTATCACAGATATGTCTTTGTGCTTTATAAGCAAAATGGACCTTTATCTTATAATATCAAAAAGGGTAAGTTATTTTGTATAATTCATAGTAAAGGTTATCGCACACTTATCAGAAATGAACGTCTCGTGACTCGATGAGTCCAGCTAATCTAAAGCATTCGTCGGTAGAAATACATTTCTAGAGCTTCAATCCTTTGGCTTGTGGCCTTCTTAAGGGTCCATGAATCGCATCCATAAAACACCAGTGGCCAAATGTAATAACATATGTCGAGTTGTTTATGGCACAGTACTTTTTTCATTTTGTTGAACGAAATCCCTAGGTCTGAGCAAATATCTAGTTGTTTTCGGGAACATTCGTGTTCATTTCCTTTTCTTTTTACTTTATAATATGGTTGTTTGTTGTTAAATTAATTGTGAATATTATTTTTACAGTGACCTCAGCATCTGCATTGGAAGATAGGACATTTGAAACAAGAGAATGGTACAAACAGTACCAAGACAACATTACTCCTGCCGGACTTGCATTTTACCAAACTCATTGGGATAATACTGTTAGAGATTTCTTTCATAGTGTTTTGAATATAAAGGAACCAGGTAACTTGCATTTAATCTTTTTCTTATATTTAAGCCTACCAAAGTGATTCTACTCTGCCTGATGGAAAGCACGAGTAGAATCCAGGAGTAGGGGTGACAGCATGGTGACCCATACCCTGGTGGCGGCCTGGTCAATTGTTTTTGCATCATTATCCAGCCTCTGAAGACCCTCGGTGATTGTTGCCAGCCAGTGAAATACCTTTAAAATCGGTCCATCTTTTTTAGACAGAAAAACATTTTAGAAATAGTTTGTTTTTGTATGTACTGTATATTAATTTCATACTAAAAAAAAATACAAACGAACACTTGAATTTTACTGTTTATATAGACAATAATAATAAATATTTCAGTCTTATTACACATAACGCCATCTAGTTCCAAACTAAGCAGAACTTGTATTATGGGTAGACAACTGATATAAACAAACTTTTTTTGTAAATACATATTAAAAATAGAAAACACCCAGACTCCGAAACAAATATTTGCGGATTACACAAACATTTAGTCTGGATCGAACCCGAGACCTCTTTATCAGCAGCCTCATACGCTAACCGCTAGACCAACAATTCAGTCATAGATATTAAAATTAATTAATCAAACAATTTATTGTTTTCAGTTTACGAATATGATTTCCCGAAGCCCTACATACGCCCTCAGGAATGGTTCCCTCGTAGAAAACCTTTCAACTTATATATGGATAAATATCGTGATCCGAAGGAGATCAACAAAGAATATTTGCTACGAAAGTTAAAGACGGAGGACCCATTCAAATTCCCTCCACCTCCTCTAAAGTTCCCCAATGCACAGCCACTGCCACACAGCATGCCATCTTGGTTGAAATTACATGAGAAGAAAATTAGGCTTCGTTGGGGTCGTGTAAATGATGTTTAAAAAAATAAATAAATCTGTTTGACTAGTTGTAAATTTTGTTTTATTTACCACTTTTAAACTACCTGTACAAGCCAATGAAGGATTTTATTGCAATTAGAAATCTGTGTACCTTTAGCATGGGTGTACTCACTAGCACAAATCATCACTTAAATATCTTTACTTTAATCAATCATTTTGTGTGCAACAAATAAAGTTGACTAAGGGTTATTGTGTGTTTTCAGTATATATATCATTTAGCAATTATTCATATCAACATCATCAACAACCCATAATATCCCACTGCTGATCTCGGCTCTCCTCTCAGGAGAGGGTTAGGGCCATACGTCCCCACGCTGGCTGAGTGCGAGTTGGGGACTGGCAAGACAACGTTGTGGCTACGTAGTCTTAACGTTGGATGTTTTTTTTTTTTTTTTTTAAAAAGGCAACTCCCGCATTAGGAATATAAATTCCTGTGTCGCGGGGGACTTTACAAACAGACATGAAACGGACACAAAGAACACCCAGACTCAGAACAACAAACTGTGAATCACACAAAGTGTTATCCTACGTGGGATTTGAACTCACGACACTTGGCGCAGTAGGAAGCGGCGTGGCGACCGCTTAAGCCACTAAGCCAACCGTGCAGTCGTTTTTAAACCGCCCGAAGGCCTCCTACTAAGCTTAACGACTACTATCTTATGATAACAACCGGTACCGACAGCTTAACGTGACATCCGAATCACGGAAACGGTTATAATTATATTATACCACAAACGGTCACCCATAAAGGTCTGACCGCGCCGTTGTTGCTTACCCTCGGGTGATTGTTACCATTCACCTAAGGCACTCGGCTATAAGTCATATTATATGTCATAAATAAACCAGTTAGGCTCTTAAACTTTCGTATCATTCTAGCATATTATAGTATTATATTAGTATTATTATTAAATTAGTAGTAACAGTGAAAGTTGTGTTGGACTGCCTCGTTAGTCTAGTGGTTAGCGTATGCGTCTGCTAATCAAGAGATCTCAGGTTCAAATCCTGGGTCGGGCCAAAAAGTGTTACGTGCTCCCGAGGCGCGGGCTAGTGAGTTGGTCTAGTACGTTAACCATATTGTCTGTTTAGAAGAAATAATGTTTTTTTTTAATACAGCTCCCCCATTAGCAATAAATATCCTGTGCTGTAGGGAACTTTATTAACATAATATGAAACGGACACCCACTCAGAACACCGATTTTTGGATCACAGAAAGTGTTGTCCCATGTTGGCTTTGATCCCAGAACACTTAGCGTAGTAGAAAGTGGCGTGGTGACCCCATAAAACTGCTAGACCTACCGTACAGTCTTTAGGGCCACAGCACACAAGCTAGTTTTAGCATCGACGATCGGCGACTAGTTGCTTTGTAGAAGCTAATTACGGTGACCGAACGCTCCACACGTGGAGATAGAAGCGCGACACAGCAGCTGAACGCTACTCTCCGCGTACATTCGGATACCGGTATCATAGATTTGGCGTCGGAAAATTATAGACAACACACAGCCGACGCGATCCAGGCATCTGAGCAGTCGCAATTTTGAAAGTCGATGTAGTTGACGATGCTAAAAGTAGCTTGTGTGCTGTGGCCCTTAAAGGAAAGACAACTGTCATTTGATTCAGATTTAAAATGAAACAAATCGCTTAACACAGTATGTAGTTAATTCTACAGTCTAATCAAAACCAAGTTTTTGTGAACACTTTATTAGTTTTTTTATATAATTATACACATGAATGTAAACAAGTTCTTATGGCAATTAAAGACCCATTTCCTTTTAAGGTATACAGTATATGTATATTATGAAATAAAGCAACTATGATTATAAAAATTGAATAATGCACGCAGTGAAATTTAGTCAAGGCCGACGTCGTCATCCGCTGGTGCTTTGTTTCCTGGGGCTGGACCGCCAGGGCCGCCGCCAGCGCCGAAACCTGTAATATGCAATATGTATGTATGTTTTTACAAAAAAATCGGCCAAGTGCGTGTCTGGCCACACATAAAATAGGATTCCAGTCATCTATAATTTCATGTAGATTTAAAATCGTGTCCAATAGATACTTGTTGTTTACTTATTATTTCGTTTTTTTTTCAAGTTGTCCGTGTGGTGACGGATTAAGAATACAAAATGTCACCACCCCTGTTCATTCCATGGGTGTCGTAAAAGGAACAAAATAAGCAGCTAACATCACTGCCAAGAGAAGGAAAACTTGAAACAAACCCTTTACCAACCCGTCTGGCCGGCGTGATATAGTAGGCCAAAACCTCCTTTCTAAGGAGAGGCCTATATCCAGCAGTGGACTGTTGAAGGCTGTTGATGATGATGATGATGATTTTTCAAGTAAACGCATTTCCCAAGTTAGGCCTCTATAACTCTTGAACTAACCAAGTTATCTAAGCCGTTATAGTTTTCCTTTAAAGTTCATCACATGGACTACCATCATGATATTTTTCAAATTCTTTGAGCTGGCCGTTTAGTTTTTAGAGGGGGGGAGGGGACGATTAAATTACCTGGGAATCCTCCAGAGAACGGGTTACTGCCTCCTTTGCCTAGTTTGTTCTGCAGTTTTTCTATAACGGCTGAGATTTTAGGATTGTTCTGATACTTCACGAAATTAGCCGGATTGGCAGACACATCCTGGAATGCCGCAGCCACTTCTGGATCCTATAAATTAAAGGTAAAGTAATAGATGCAGATAGGAAAATGGAGATTAATTTAGTAAGAAACTTAATTTTAGAAGGGTAACTTTTGCCAGCAGTTCCATCAGTCTGGATATTTAGTGAAAAGAATGGCTTATATCCTTTTAATTTCATTGGAATCGGTGTAGCGGTTAAGACGTAGAAGCGTAACAGACACACAGACAATTTATAATGACAGTAATCAGTAGTTTTTTTTATACATTTCAAACTCTGGAAGCATGAGTGGAATCTAGGAGTAGGGGTCACCATCCACGACAGAGTACACGGAATGAACTCTACGGAGTAACTACTAATCCTGAATCACGATAGAGAAATTTTCGCACCGATTAGCATACATACAGCATCCCAACATCAACTGTTGGGCAGTGGCCCGTTAGGCATGATCAACTCGTCTGGTCGGAGGGTCCTCCCGTTCCTCCACATGCTTATATTGTGAGGGTAAGCATGCATGCAGCATGGTGACCCATACCATGGCGGCTGAGTCAGATGTTCCTGATTCATTCTCCCGGCCTCTGTAAGACGGGAGAATAATGCAGAAACATTGGGTCTCCAGTCAAACTCACCAACGAAATACGACAGCAAGAATGCTGTCATTATTAGGATGATCTTCTGTGTGTGGGTAGTACTGCCCCGGTCGAGCCGACCCATTGATGCTGAAATCAGCGTGGCTTAACTACCTATTAATATAATTACCTGGAAAGCGGCCATGATATCTTGATCGAATAGCAGATTGCTAAAATCTTGTGGGTTGATTCCTGCGCCAGGGAAGCCGCCAGCGCCAGGCGGGGGCGCAGCGCCGGGGAAGGTGGCCCCGCCCTGCTCGGCCTCGGCCTCGGCCTGTGCTCGGGCCGCGCGCGCTCGGGCCTCCTGCGCCTTGCGAGCACGACGCACCTTCTCACGGTGCTACGGACCATTGTTGGCATTCATCAGCATTACAATTAATTAGGGTTAGATAGATATTACTTTATATTATTAGTAGCTGATGCCCGCGGCACCGCTCGCGTCCTAGGGGTATGAAAAATAGGTTGGCTGATTCTCAGACCTACCCGATATGCTCTCAAAATTTCATCGAAATCGGTCCAGCCGTTTCAGAGGAGTATGGGAACGAACATTGTGACACTAGAATTTTATATATAAGATATGACTGCCTTGTTGGTCTAGTGGTATGTATGTAGCGTATGTGGCTGCTGATCAAGAGGTTTCGTTTTCGATTCCCGGGTCAGACTAAAAGTTTGTATTATATGCAAATATTTGTTTGGAAGTTTGAGTTTTTTCTATGTATAATATGTATGTATTAACAAAAAAAGGGTGTTTATGTATTTATATCAGTTGTTCAGTACCCATAATACAAGCTCTGATTAGTTTGGGACTAGATGATGTTGTGTGTCATTTGTCCGAAATATTTATTTATTTAATCATAATGTTTCTTAAATGTTCAGCCCCCTGAGCCAAGATTACATTCTACAAACATAAATGTTGTTATTAGAAAATAATGCTGACATCTAACGCTAAGGGCCGCAGCACACTAGCTAGCACTAGCTACTTTTAGCATCGACGATCGGCGACTAGTCGCTTTTTAGAAGCTAAATATGGCGACCGAAGGCCTCTCACCGCACACTTAAAAACGCCAAACGCGGAGATTTAATCGCTTTTTAGAAGCGCGACACAGCAGCTGAACGCTACTCTCCGCACACATTCAGGTGCCGGTAGCATCGATTTTGCGTCGGAAAGTTATAGACAACACACAGCTGACGCGATCCAGGCATCTGAGCAGTCGCTGAAACGCTGAAACTTCGAACGCAGAAAGTCGCTAAAACGCGATGCAGCTTCGATGCAGTCGCAAAATCGTCGAACGTCGATGCTAAAAGTTGCTAGTGTGCTGTGGTCCTAAGTCATGTATGTGGTCACAACTATATTATTATTTAAAGACAGGCAGCCAGTTGAAATAACTGATATAAGACTGCAACTTGATAGATTTCAATTAGTTATTCTTCCTCGATTTAAGCAAGCAAGTGTCTTGTCCAATGTTTTAATTTTGGACAGAAATAACTTCACCTGGTAGCTGGTTCCAAGCTCTGAGTAAACAGTTGCTCAAAAGGTGTTTGTGAGGATTGTTGTTAAAGAAGCTGTATTACTTATGTCAATTATTTACCTCTCTCTCTTCCTTCCTACGTTGAAAACTAAGTTTGTGTTGACGGAGTTTCTCGGCATTCGGCTTCACCTCATTCAGCCACTCATTAGATTGATCGTCATAATCTATTTTCAGAGATTCACATAGATCATGGCTTGCCTCTTCGAACTTGCCTAGTAACCTGGAAATTTATATAGGTATTACAGACTTGTTTCTTTAACATCTGCCAACCCTTGTGTTAATGTTTGACTGCCTCATTGGTCTAGTGGTTGGTGAATGCGGTTGCTGATCCAGAGGTCTCGGGTTCGATTCCCGGGTCGGACCAAATGTTTGTGTGATCCGCAAATATTTTTTTCGGAGTCTGGGTGTTTTCTATGTATAATATTTATGTATTTACAAAAAAAGTATGTTTATGTATTTATATTAGTTGTCTAGTACTCATAATACAAGCTCTACTTAATTTGGGACTAGATGATGTTGTGTGTAAGATGTCCAAAATATTTATTTTTATTTATTATTATTATTGTGCCTGTCAACAAATTTTAGATAATCTTTCTTTTTCAAATTTTATTGCCTGCACTACCACTGCTCTAAATAAAATCCTTTGACATTGGGAATTGGGATTAATACATGTTGACACAAAAGTAAAGCTTAACTACAAATATTTACATTCAAATTATTATTCTCGACGTACCTATCTCGTACACAAAGATAAAACTTGAAATTAACGACATATTTACAAATAGCAGTCATGCGACGTGACCTTGAATTTGTTTACACTAAAACTTTTCAACAACAAGTGAAACTGACTCAAGCGTTGTTCTGCCCCCCTTTCCAAATTGAAGTTTTTCGTTTTCTAATCTCTTGTTTGATTGGCTAATATTTTGTTTTGATCACACGATTGAATGACATTAGCAGAGATCGGAATTGGGTGTGTGAAAATACCTAAAGTTTGCAGTAAGTTTGCAATAATAATATGGAGCTGTTACAACCACTGTTCTTGCAATTGAAATAAATGTTTTTAATTTATTTTTTTATGCAGTGCAGGTTTAATAATTTAAAAAAAAAGCCGACTTCAAAACTATGTAAAGACGCGAAAATGTTCGTTTTCCTTGCATCAACCTGTAGCAAAACTTTTTAACTTAAGATACAGATCAAAAAAAGAAATTAAAACCGCATTAGCATTTTGCAGATATATAAAATTCTGTGTTTGACCGACAAAGAACAATTGGGACTAAAAGACCGAATTTTAACCGGAAAAGTACAAAACAAAAATTTATTTAGAACTGTATTAGCAGCTTGTAAATGTTTATAGTTCGGTGTTTCAAAGGTAACAAAGGAACATGTAAAAAAAAACAAAACTAAACCGGTAAAATTCAAACCCGGTTTAACTTAAGTGGTTGTAACAGCTCCATATTATGTCCCGCTGCAAACTTTAGGTATTTTCACACACCCAATTCCGATCTTTGGACATTAGCCAATGATAAAATTTTGAATAGAAAACTATAAACGTTTGCAACTTTGCTAGCCGGGCAGGTCTTTTTATTTTCGCTCTTTGATTTAAAATATTTAAAACTAGCTGACCCAAGCAGTTCCGTCGGTGGCGTAATAACCACGGACACAAAATGCTTATATGTGCTCGACAAAGAGTAAATAAAAACACGAAAAATATTTTAATTTGTGGTTCCTCCCCTACACGTAAAGTTGGATGAACCAAATTACACTTTAAAATTTTGCGTACGCTGAGAAAACTGTTGACAAGTTTTCTTAATAGAGCAAAGTTTTTACTACATTTATATAGAAGAAATGAATATCTATAAAAAAATCCGCGATGCCATATGTCTAACTATTATTTATGTCACAATAACTACCTTTTTATGTTAAATATTTACTTCAGAACAAAATAAGGATAAGGATACTTAACCAAATAAATCACTTTTTATTCAAGTCCATATCATTTATAAATTATTTATTGAATTTCTCAAATCGGACATACCATTCAAAAGTTTATTATTTTTCATAATTGAAATTTAAGAAACAACGCTTGCGCTCTAAATGACTAACGGTTTTATCTACAAGAGATAATAGGTAGGTGTAAATAAGTGTAACATCATGCCTATTACCTCCTGTATGTGTAAATAAGTGTAACATTATGCCTATTACCTCCTGTATGTGTAAGTGAGTGTAACATTATGTCTATTACCTCCTGTATGTGTAAATAAGTGTAACATCATGCCTATTACCTCCTGTATGTGTAAATAAGTGTAACATTATGCCTATTACCTCCTGTATGTGTAAATGAGTGTAACATTATGCCTATTACCTACTGCATATGCCCATATTATTTTATTGCAAATGATTTGTCTATTATTTGACATTCAAAATTATCTGTTAGCTCCAAACGATATTTTTTTTTTGTTAAATACCTATAAGTGTCCATACATTTAATACAATAATGTTACTAATTTTATGTACCTGTATGCTCGTCCACGGAACTTATAAGCAGCGGCACTATCACAGTTCAGTTCGAGGGCGCGTGTGCAGTCTTTGATACATGCGTTTGGTTTGTTGAGCTTAAGATACACCTAAAAAAATAGCAATTAAATTACACACGGGGCCTTTATTCACATATTAAGACACATCTGTTAGCTGTACGATTAAAAAAATAAATTGAAATAGCCTTTATTTCCTGTAACGTCTTATAATTTTATTTTTATTTAGATACTAACAAAGTTAAATTGTAGAACTAAAAATTTTAATTGTAAAATCTCGTCAACTACCATCAATAACCAGATCAAGTAGTATTCTGACATAGGCCTAATCTAATTCCCTCCACTTGTTTTGTTCCTGTGCTGCACGAATATAGACAAGTAAATAATAAGTTTAATTTTACTTTTTAACTTGGCAAGTGTTGTTTGCACTAGTGTTTCCGT
The DNA here is from genome assembly GCA_932526445.1 of Phragmatobia fuliginosa. Classification (NCBI taxonomy): domain Eukaryota; kingdom Metazoa; phylum Arthropoda; class Insecta; order Lepidoptera; family Erebidae; genus Phragmatobia; species Phragmatobia fuliginosa. Next base: position 1,558,922 of record OW052064.1, on the reverse strand, counting down.
AACATTTATTTATTATTTGAGGGGGAGCAGATGGAGTGGGGAAGAAGAGAAGAGGGTCTAGGCAAATATAACGTAATTTCACAACAAAGTAAAATAGCTTTATATTCATTATAATTCAAGCATTCATTCCAAAAAATATCCAACAAATTCTTGTATGTCAAATATCTTGAAAAGTTACGTAATTCGTCAATTATGCCAACTTATATTAATTCCATAGTTATTTTTTATATATTCACATTACTTATAGCCATAGAAACTCAGATAAGTCTAATTTTTCAGCGCAGAAGCCGATGTTTATCCAAAAATGGTGGTTACCACCCTCATAGTGAGTGCACACAATGCATTCTTGTAACCCACACTATGCCATCGTAGTGAGACGAGAGAGATTCTTAATCACTGAGCCTCCAGAGGCACTCAGCAATGAAATAAAACAACAGGAATGTTGTTGTTTTTTTTAGGAGGGTCGTCTATGAGAGTGTAATTCTGTACTGGCCTTATAATGCTTTATTCAACTTTGCCTTGTAAAACTATACTCTAATGTAAAGGTTATTTTTTTTTTCTTAATTAAAAAGACAACTCTGCATTAGTAATATATGCCCTGTGTCGCGGGGGACTTTACAAACATACATGAAACGGACACAAAGAACATCCAGACTCAGAACAAAAATTTGTAATCACAAAGTCTTGTCCCACGTAGGATTTGAACCCGCGACACTTGGCGAGGTAGATAGCGACGTGGAGACCGCTTAAACCACTTTTTTTTTTTACGTGTGGAAATTCCCACGGACCGTCACCCCGCCGGGGTTTTCGATTCGGCGGGGCGGTGTTTCTGACTGGAACCGACTAAAAACCACACGGTGTGTGCGCTCATTGCGCTTCTCTTTTAGGAGGATGGGAGGCCAGGGTGAAATCGCCTTCTGGACTAACCGCTTAAACCACTAGGCCAACCATAAATAGTATTGCATTACCTTAGTAACCATATTGAATAATATAAAAGATAGACTATATATCTCACCTGTCCTCTCTTTGCAAATAAAAGAGCACTTTGTGGATTTAACTTTATGGCTTCACTATACAATTTAATGGCTTCATCAAATTGTTGCTCTGAGAATGCCTTCATCGCCTCTGTCCTCTTCTCATCTGATTGGTCTCTTTCTTCCTCTGTCACTTCTTTGGAATCATCACCCATTATCTGCGAGTCTTCAAGTGCATCTCCTTCAATGACACCTGATAGAAGCAGAACATGAGACATTAGTTAAAGTCCAGTGAAGTGTCGGTATGGTTAAATCTTTATAGTTAAGTGTAAGGTCTCTTGCATGATGATGAATGATACTTGAGAAATGGTCTTCTTTCTTCTAATATTTCAAGTCACTAATGATCTTGTAAACTAAATACATATTATAACTTTATCATTAGATCTGAATTATTTTACTCGGCAATATAGACTGGCAGTGTGAACAAAGTGACCAAGTACCTAGCTTATCAATGGACAAACACTTAGGCATTACATTAGTATATTTTGCTTGACTTGACTTCTGTTGAGTAGTTGAATAATTTAAATACCTTCTCTGTCAGTTATCACTCTTGATCAAAAGACAAGATAATTCCCCCTTTTTGTATTTATGTTTCTAGTTAAACAGATAATATGATCTAAATAACTCCTAACAACAAACACTATGTAACTCTTTTTAATTTCTGATAATTTACGTGTCTAGAAAGAGTTGATAAACTGTAAACAATATAATATGATAACAGGAACTGAATAATTATATAAATATTTCGGACATCTTACACACAACGCCCCAAACTAAGCAGAGCTTGTACTATGGGTAGGTAGGTACTATACAATTGATGTTAATACATAAACATACTTTTTTTTGTAAATACGTACATATTATATATAGAAAACACCCCAACTCCGAAACAAATATTTGCGGATCACACAAACATTTGGTCCGACCCGGTAACCAGTGGGTGTGTTATCTGTATTGTTAGGCTGCTGGCACAGGCCAGAGTGGAATATTATAAATTGCTACAGATTGCCATCAATTTATTATAACTACCGTGATTCAAAGGTCACAGGGTCACATTAGTAGTCAGTCCTGGTTGTTATCATAAGATAAGTTGGGAGTCTTTTAGGGGATTAAAAGATTACAAAGCCTCAACGTGTCTTGCCATCTCCAACCCACACTCGGCAAGCATGGGGACGTATGGCCTTAAATCCTCTCCTGACCCGAGAGACCCAAGCTCGGCAGATGGACGAACATTAAGGGTTGTTGCTTGCTTTTATAACTTGGTGGCGATGTGTAATACTCATACTAACGGTAGTATATATATAGATTACCTTCCATGTCCAATTCCACATCAGACTCAGGTGCAGATTCTTCTCCAGATGAAGCATTTGGTTCTTCCGCATTGACATGGGGATTGGCACTAAAAGTAATCATTTTGTTAACTACATTTGAATTATTTTCTAGTGATCTTTTTCATTTAGTTTAAGTATCACAGTCGGTATGATTATTACCTAGATATACAACTACCTCATGATCTTGTTATTTCTTATATCTGTATGTTATAAGAATTACCTACTATACAAGTACATATAGACATGTGTTTATATAAACAACACACTATGTGAACACAAACTTACTTTCTTAATTCTCAGTATACAAAGTTATTAAAATCAGGTGTTGTAATGATATTAAAAACCTTTTTATTATTATATTTTTTATATTTTACTATATAGGAAGCAAACAAGCATGCCTGTCACATGATTTTTAAAACAATGAATATACAATTTTACTTTAAAAAATATACCTTTACTATAACCATGTATAAGGTTGCCTGGAAGAAATTGCTTTTGGCAAAAAGGCCGCCCTTTGTACTCTTGATATTTAATTAATTTGGTCATTCATGAACTCTGTAATATGGTATGTAAATAAAGATTTCTCTATCTATCTAATTATACCTAACTAGCTGACCCTGCTAACTTTGTACCGCCTAACAGTCAATTCAATGTCACTCAATTGTTTTGCCTTCTCGGAACCCCTTCATTAAAACTTAATGGTATGGTATTAAAGTTCAAATTAGTCTTAGTATTATGAAAAATCTTTTATATGGCAATATAGAACTGTCGTTTCTAGACATTTTCATACAATTTTTAAAAAAATTCTCTGCGAGAACCATCTTCGTACTTCAAGGAATATTACAAAAAAGGAATTAGCGAAATTGGTTTAGCTGCTCTCGAGATTTGCACTTAGCAACACATTCCACAATTCATTTTTATATTTTATATAAAAATAAATTTTGTAGCTCCATTCTTTTGTTGTTGTTGAATATGGATAGGACAATATTCTCTTTCTTATCATTATTTAATTGATGACAGAGTATCAAAAATTGGTTTAGACTTTCGTTATAAGCTATAGTTACAATTACGACACACACGTTCAAGTGACAAGCATTTTATACTTTCGTGAATAATTAATTAGTCATTTAGATTGAAAACGTATGGCCAAGACATGTCAATTGCTAGAAATGGATAATGACTAATATTTTTTAAAGTGAATTTTAGTATATGAACATTCCTTATCGACTTACTTATCACCGGACGGAGTTGATTTCTGTTTTTGTGCTTCAAATGTTGCGAGCGGAGGAAGTACGACACCAAGCGATACTAAGTAATCCTTGAAGAAAACCAGTTTAGGATGATGTAGGATTTGAGGATTTCCTGCACAGAAGTCCACAAATGCCTTCAGTTGTGCAAGCTTCTCATCGTTGAACGGACAGCTCATTTTTCTGGGTTATCGCTGATAAAGCTACCGGCGAACAAAAATGAATAGTTTAGATATTTTACGTATTCAACACTAAACAAGATGGTAAAATTATAAAGTGAGGTGTAAAATATAATTTCAACAAGTTTGATACAGATAAAAATTGTCTTACTTTCAATTAAAACAATAAAACGCCGTACTGCATTCACTTCACCGCATAAAACAAATAAATTGACACCTCAGTGGAAACGGAATTTTCTGGCCTTTTCTATGTGAATTAAACCACAGATTCAATATGTAATTCATAGACCCATAAAATGGAATGTCATGTCATGCATCTTCGCTGAGTAAAAGACAAAAACAGTTTTACAATATATTTTTTATTCATTCGGTTCTAATTATTTTCATGACATTTTATTAATCATTTCTAGATTCTCATAAATTATCCTCTGTCAATTAGTACCTAAAAGAAGTTTAAATATTTAATTAGCTTTATTTAAATATTAGCTAACAGTACTTTATCATAATATATTTAGAAATCATAGAATGTAAATGTACAATACAAAACTAGATCATGCATTCATGGCAAGACAATCTATAAATAGTTATGGTGAGCAGAAAGTCTCTCGAGCAAATCAATCTTTCGGCAATTGCTCGTTACACTTCATTCGTCAAAAGTTTCGCTTTCAAAATTAGCCAATGTAGCTTCTAGAAGTAACAAAAATTGACACTTTTTTTGCATCGAGATTTAAATTTATTTAGTGATTATTTAGCAAACTACAAAACTTTCCGGGTAGTAGAACCACGCTGATTTGAATGCAGGCTGACTTAATGGGGGCGGTAGTCAAAGCATTTATTTCAAGTAGGCCAGTTACAGGCACTTTTGAATTGTCGAAACAAAAATGAAAATTTAATGTAGCTACAGTCCCAGTCACAAGACATAAAAACTGTGAAAGTACTGTAGTTGCTTAACTTGTAAGTAAAGTAGTACCCTCTCACAGAAGTCCAACCTAAAATAACTTCATTCGGGCTGTCGTGTTTCGTTGGTGAGTGATAGACCAGGCAGGGGCCCCCGGCCCAATGACATAGTAGCATCTTATTAGGGCGTCATCGTGTGGGTCATCTTATTATAAATATCAAAGAGAGTCATCTTTTGGTCACTGTACTGAAGGTAGAAGGAAGATAGTTGTTGAACGTGTCACGCTTTGCCGCAGTCACATAAATAAATTCCTATCAACTTGTTCACAATATCACTGCTGGTTTACTAGGTGCCAAAATAATTAGCACAGATTGTGGCCATGCTTCGTTGCATATCTACCTACTCCCTAGCGCAGCCACATTTAACGTTATGTTAAGCGTTATGTTATAAGCTTCTAAAAACTGTTTGCTTTGTAAAAATTGATGTATGAATACTTTTATTTAGGTATATGTTGTAAAATATTAATAACTAGCTGACCCCACGAACTTCGTACCGCCTAACAGTCGATTCAACGTCACTCAATTGTTTTGTATACTCGGAACCCCTCCAATAAAACTTATCAGATATATTTTTAGTTTTTTTTCTTAAGAACCATTCTCGTACTTTTTCGAGGGGGCTCCCTGACGATGGTGGGGCCTGGGCACTGACCCCGTGTCCCCTTATGGTAAAGACGGTAACGACAATGAGTGTAACTTTGTCGAGATTTGACGAAAATAATAAAATGAAGACTTTATTTACGACACAAATGAAACGAAATAGATTTCATGTGACAAACAAACATGAACAATTATAACAAAATGAAACAGCAAAACCTAAGAGACGAAAACAACAAAACCTAACAAACAAAAACAAAAAGTGATAACAAAACGGTAACAAATGGAACAAAACAAACTAAATTCGACGGAAAACATAAATATTTATAACAAACCAAAACAACGTAACCTAACAAACAAAACGAATTAAAATACAACTAGTTCCAAAATTAAATATTTTGTTTGCTTTGATAACTGTGTTGTTATTCATTATAAGTTAGTTTTGTTAATTTTCTTATTTAAATTCTGTTTATTATTAAACTATTGCAAATTTCCGTATAATCCCGGTAGTACCGATAACGGGTTCCCGGGATCACTCCGATGCGATCCCGAAATCCCAGTATTGAAAAAAGGTCCGGGATTTGCGATCTGTAAAGATAACCTATTTCTCCAGCCTTTGTTGGCATTTTTTCAGTCTGCTCTCCAGAGCTGGGCGAGGTCATACTCACCACCATCTTCGCCGACCAATACGACGCCATCTGCAAACAGTTGCACAACCACAAAGGTGCCTCTTTCTGTATGTATGTCCAATGTCAGGGCATCCATTAGTAATAGGAAGAGATATGCGCTTAGAGCCGATTCCCGGTGCAAGCCTAAAGATACATCGAACTGTCTCCCGTGACGTACCTAACATACATGCTCGACTCCCTGTACATACCACTAATCAAATATTATTAAATATTATTATTTTCAAATATTATTTTCAATAAAAAAGAATAATCCTAATAGTACCTGGAGTCTGTTAAACTTTTAAAGATCGCAACATTTTTTTTTCCGATGTGGACTAAATTTAACAAGATCCATTTTAAAATTAATGTTAGAATAGTAATTACCTCCTCTGTTAACGAGACCTTTTTTGTTTTTGGACACATTCAAGGGAAGGAAAGCACTCATCCTTTATGCCACATAGCTTTATAATGAATGGTATTATTAGGGTACATTTACCGGTTGTTGGGCACAGCTATAATTAACGTACCCAGATTTTTCCCTACTTTTGTGTCGGTCGATGCGCTCTGATAATTTCATCGAGTTAGCTGGAGCCAAGGTATGATGACAGTAAGTAGACATAAGGACAAGGTAAGTAACGTGTGATGTTTTGGTTTGTTAAACAATGTATTATATTAATAATTATTAAAAATAAAATTTTAAGATGCAAACAATGGAAAGATCGACAGCGCTTTCTGTTCAGAAATGGAGTACGTGTGAGTGACGTAATTTAAACGACCTAAGTCAGGAAATGTATGTGAATACTCTAGTATAGCAGAGAACATCCTTGTTTATTCCAAGCCAAAATAAATTACTATGTAGTTCGACTTGTTGTTGGTAGATGGAGCTATAGTATATTTTAGCGTTTTGGAGATGTCGTGGACATACATTTATTATTATTATTTATTTTATTTGATAGGCAGAGATTACATCTTCGCTTAAAATTCAAACTATTCCCACAAAAAAAGATGTTTTCGAATCATCAATCCAGTTTAGTTACGTGTAATAAAGAGATAAAGGTGTAAATTGGCGAAAGTAACATTAGACACAACATAATATATTACGGAAAATACAATTTCAACGTAAAATCCGAAACTAAATATCATAACTTGTTCGGTAATTAATCAGCAATTGAGCAATCTCAATTGTATTTCTAATAAATTAATTACTTGTTAATGTTCGTCTATTATTTAGAACCTAATGTTATAGTTATCAGGTTCAACAATCTGTTAGTAACTGTAAACGTGCGAAGGCGGTAGCAGCTCAAATTTTAAAACAAAAAAAGAAATTATATTAAAGTTTAAACGCAGCCTGTAATGGAAATAATAACCCAATAGGGAATATTGTATAAAACGGAAATGAGAACAATGATTTATAAAGGAGCGGATACATTTGTATTCTTTTTAGGTAAGTGAAAATTTAATGTAGATTGTTCGATTCTGTAGCGTATTCGTGACTTTGGCCCTATCCTATCCTGCATCTACTCTCCTCTTATTAATACAATCAATAAAATTTAAAAAAGAATTGCCAGATCACATTCTTCTTTTTTTCATACTGTCTATTGTAAATTATTCATCATCATCACCTCAACATCCTTACACTGGTGTAACAATAGTGCGCTGCTGAATATAGGCCTTAGAAAAGAGGTTTGATATGATATATTATATCTCTTTGAGTACAACAGACGGGCTGTTTCAAAGGTTTACATAATTTGTTTCTAGTTTTTTTTTTGCTTTATAATGCTGTTATCTTGCGTAGCGATAGAAATAGGGGTAATATCCCATATTTTTGATCCGTTACGACGTATAATTACGTTGTAGTTAGATTTGTAAATTTTTCAGTCTAGAATTTATTCTTGTACTAACTTTATATAATTCTAATAAGACTTCCATATTTAATTGCCTGATTGAGAGACAAGATACATTGCACTAAAAACTTTATAAATCTAAATTTTACAATTAAATTTGAAAAATCGTCATCATTTTGCACCAACAGTTTAACAAAATTATATTCTCCATAAACTTAGTTCGATATCTTTTCTAATAGTTGTTTATTAAGATTGAACTTTATCTCTCATTCCGTTACAGTTTTTCTACAAATAAACTTTCTCGATGCTCAAGTTACCGACAAAGGCGGTAATCAAGGGGACGAAATAACTTCAGTTGATTCGAGGTTTTTCGACCGCGGTGGCCGTGGCAATCCAAACTTGCGAAACCCGGGAAGAAACGGCTACCCGCCGAGTAATTATCCTGGGAATTCCTTCTTTCCTAATGGCAATCAGGTAAGATTTTATTTGGAAGTATTTAACCAACAAAGGAAGTTTTGTTTTGTAAATACAAACAAAATAATTGCTGTTGTTTTATAAATTTAGCAAAGTATTTTTTTTTAATAATATAATATATAGAATAGAGCGGAAAAAATTTGAATGGAATTTTGTATTTCAGAGGTATCGGGTTCGCTTCCCGGGTCGGACCAAATGTTTGTGTGATCTGCAAATATTTGTTTCGGAGTTTGGGTGTTATCTGTGTATAATATGTACCTATATATTTCCAAAAAACTATGTTTATGTCAGTTGTCTTGTACCCATAGTTCCAGCTCTGCTTAGTTTGGGGACTAGATGGCGTTGTGTGTAAGATGCCCGAAATATTTATTATATTATTATTATTATTATAAAGCCATGCCAATTTTTTTGAAATTGGAACTTATGTATAGTCGTTGAAGCATTATAGACTGACAGCGATATTTCTGAATTTATAATATTACTAGCGGCCACCTTTCAAGTTTGAAGGTGTTATATTTTCTGAGATTTCGTTATTATTCAGTGAGAGGGATTTCGCTTTTATATACATATTATATAGATTTTAGTAATGATAAGAGTAATAATTTGAAAATTGAAACGGTTATAACTTTCTAATAGTTGTTGTAAGATCATTTAATTTTAGTGGTATTGTGTTATTTTGAACTTAAAATTTTTAAATTGAAAATAGTTCAGAACCGTTAATTAAAGTTAAATTACGTTTGTGAATAAGGCTTTAAGTGTTCAAACTTTTATTGGAATGAATTAAATAGATTCGATCTCAATAAAACCACAGAATACATAGTAGTACCAGTACAGAAGACTCACTCCGAATAGTAAATTAAAGTAATAGATACCCTCGATGTTAAAAGATTAAGTTCAATTCAGATCGCACAGCGCCGAATCACTACGATTATATTTACCTACAATTGCGTCTCTTTCTATCGTGTAACTCTTAACTGTTCTGACGATGTCTGTTCGACCGGCGTGTCTGACCCGGCAGGCAGCCGGCCGACTATACCTAAACTGCGGAGTGACAACCCCCTGATAAAACTCGACAATGATGTCATATGTACATTTGATTTTTTAAAGAACCTACTCAATAAGTGACATTTAACTTGAAATTGTTTACAGAATGGTAATATGCAACGTCCTCAACCAGATTTCGGTTGGCGTCCAGATAGTCAGTACCCAAATCCAGGCAGACCATATCAAGAACCAGGTTTTCCAGAAAGATATCCTAGTAATCGTCCTAACAATTATCCTAATCCTAGTTACCCAGACAACAGAAGTGACATGCGATATCCACCCAATTCAAACAATGTCAGGCCTGATGACTATGACAGGGGTTTTAGACCTGGTTTTAACAATATGAATCAAAATCCAAATTATCGGCGACCTCCTTATGAACATATTCCTGAAGATGGAAATGAGTATCCCAGTTACACGGATAGACCTTATCCAAATGAAGGCAGACCGTTCCACCAAGACGAGTATCCCAAACGGCCCCATACACCTGAAGATTCAAGGCGGCCAGGAGGATATCCTTTACATAATGAAATATATCCTCCACAGGGAAGTTTTCAAGCCAACCCAAATCAAAGACCAGACGGTTCAAGTCCCGACCTTAGGCCTGACTACCCAGATGATATTTTGGATTCTAATGTAAAATTTCCCGGCAATCATATACGACCTAATCAATATCCGCCAAACAATAACCAACAGAGTAATTATCCCAATAATTATAATGAAAATCAGTATCCTTATCAGGGTGACATAAATCAGAACCAAGGTAATTATAGGCCTGGAGCAAATGGGGCAAATGAAGTTTTTCAGGGAAATTTTAATGGTGTTCCTACAACTAGACCTCAATTGCCAAACAATCGGCCGATCGATTCAATTAATGGCCCAAAGGCTAATGGCTCGACGGACATTTCGGGAAAACCAGCATTTGTGCCATCACCGAACTCACCGACAGGACAAGTAATGTTTTATGGCAGGTAATTGAAAAGAGAATTATTTTGTAATTTGTACGTACTAGATTAAATGGAAGTCAATTATAAATGCATTATTAAGTTTTTAGTGTGTGAGTATCTTGAATGGGTTCATTAGAATTTTATTTTCATTTCAATCAATAATAACTGAACCTGTTTTGAAATTTATTATTTTGTTATAAAAATGAATTTTGGAAGCATAATGTATTTCATTACCTTTTTATTTTATTAATCATAATCATCATATGGGGCCATCCATAAATTACGTCACACGAATTTCATGATTTTTTTGCCCCTCCCCCCTCCTTGTCACAGCTGGTCACATTTGTGAGACTCCCCCCCTCCCTAGTGTGACGTCACATAATTTGCAAATTTACACTTAGAAATCTCTGAATGAAAACAAGTTCCGAAATAACTTTTATTTCCATTTGAATTATTTTTTAATAAAATTAACATGAAATCAAACAATTAATAAAACAAAAATTGATTAATTATATAAATTAAAGAAAATGATAAATCAAAAAATTTCAAAGTGCGTGTCAGGTTGCGCATAGAATTGGGTTCTGTGGTCACCAATAATGATAGGTAAATTTAAAATCGTGTCCAATAGATAATTGTTATGTTTACTTATTATTTCTTAATTTTTGAACGAAGTTTTCCAAGACAGTGCATTTTACAAGTTAGACTTGTACAACTCCTGAAAAAATATATCAAAACCGCAATAGTTTTCCTTTAAGTTTTAATATATGGACTACTATCATGATTTTTTTTCAGATTTTTCGAGCCAACTGTTTAGCTTTTAGATTTTTACAAAAAAATGAGTTTGAAAGTTGAATAACTCGCAAACGGATAACTAAATCAAAAAATCGTTTTAAGAACCTCGCAATGTTTTTAAAAGACCTATCCAATGATACCCCACACGATTGGTAGCCTCGAGAAAAAGAAAAGATCACCACTTTACTATTAGGGGACGTATCCCAAATAAAAATAATTATATAATATACTCTAGAAAAGTAAATGTATTGGCCCTATCTTCTTCAAATCAATTTCAAATTTGTCACAAATATTTAATTATTTGTTCGACTATATTAGATTAGAATATACTTTAATGTACACCAAATACAGTTTTTGCAGTTGAAAGTTTCTGTAAGATATGTACCTACAATGGGCGGCCTTATTGCTAAAAGCAACCTCTTCCATTCAACCTTTGGATGGACTATTCGACAGAAGAAAAAGGTGATTTAATCACTAAATAGTAGAACTAAGAACGACGTTGTGTCATCCGCGAAAGACAGAGGTCAACTGAAATAGAAACAAAGAAACAAATCACCGCTAGGCGCAATCAAAGGGCGCCTAGGTGGTCGGCGCGTAATACTAGTAGAGCGAGTGGTCACTAAAACAATTGGTATCTTATATTTACACAGCTATAGTTGTATATGTTTTTGAAGTTTTCGTAGTAATAGTTTAAAGTTCGTGTTTTAAGACTACAATAGATTTTGAAATGTGACGTCACATTATTTAGGACCCCTCCCACCCCCTTGTCACACAATGTCACACTTCGTCGACCCCCTCCCTCCCCCTTAAGGTGTGACGTAATTTATGGATGGCCCCTATTTAAATATATGTTATTACGTCACTTATATAAAATATTTACAAGAAATACTGGAAACAATGTTATCTATTATAAATTCTATACAATTTGTAAATTACATATAAAATAAGACTAAAACTAATATTTATAATATGTCATGACTTTTTGAAATGATCTATTTTTTTTCGTGTGGTGACGAATTAAATATACGGAAAGTCATCGCTCCTGTTGTTCCCATGGGTCCTACGAGAGCTTACTAGGGTAACAAACTATTCAGGACGACAGTAAGTGGAGGAAAAGATGAAAGAAACTCTCTACCAATTTGTCAGGCTTGTATGTTAGTAAAGCTACGTCGAGTCTTTTCTTCGTCGATGCCACAATGCCTAAAACGAAAGTTTTCAATCAGTGCGTCCTACCTGTCATGACATACGGAACCAAGACCTGGACACTTACGGTACGGTTGGTCCATACGCTTAAAGTTACTCAGCGTGCTTTGGAAAGGGCTATGCTCGGCGTTTCTCTGAGGGATCGTATCAGGAATGAGGTGATCCGTCAGAGAACTAAGGTCATCGACATAGCCCATCGGATTAGCAAGCTGAAGTGGCAGTGGGCTGGCCATATTAGCCGCAGAACTGATGACCGTTGGGGCAGAAGAGTTCTGGAGTGACGACCTGCGTAAGATGGCTGGCCGGAGCTGGATGCGAAAAGCCCAAAATCGATCAGAGTGGTGTGCAATGGGAGAGGCCTATGTCCAGCAGTGGACTGCGATAGGCTGATGATGATGATGATGATGATGTATTTTAGTTTGGTCATCATAACCAAATTTTATGGAGAGGTACAATGACTAGCAATGGAGTTACATATACTGTTGATGATGATGAAGTAATGTAGTCTTTTAATGAACATAGTAGTACTATATACATATACCTATTGCTGTTATTATATGTTTTAGTACTGAGACGCCTGCCCAGGAACAGTGCCAAAGATCGTGCCCGACTACCTCCGAATATAATCCTGTTTGCGGTACAAATAATATAACATATGGAAATCCAGGAAGGTTTGATTGTGCTCGTAATTGTGGAGTAGGTAAGTGTTAACAACATAAACGCTATTTAAATAAATACTCTTTTCAAAAATTGTAACAAGTAATTGAAAAAAAAACTACACCCGACTACGTAATAACTTTCGATAAAATTTATGAAACCCATGTCATCCAGGCTATTATTACGAATCTATTTACACCTCATTCATTAAAATCGGTTTAGTACTTCAGGCGCTACAGTGCAATATACAAATATACATAGCCTTATAGTCGTCACAAAATAAGAAGCCCGTTTTGACATTTGTCATTTGACATGCCGCATGTAAGAAATTAAAAAATCAAATTCATAATCCTATTTAATTACTATGTTACCCATACACTATCACAACGCGTATCTTATTTAAGCAACAAGTTTAACTTGATATTGAAAAATTGCACTCAAAAACACGAATTAATCGTATTAGTTACGCCACGATGACAAATGTCAAACCGGGATTCTTATTTTGTGACGACTATAGTCATGTAAAAAAGGTTGTAAAAATTGATTTATTGACTTAATATCTTGTATGTAGTGAGGCTACTGATCAAGAGGTCTCAGGCTCGATTCCCGGGTCAGATCAAATGTTTGTATGATCTGCAAATATTTGTTTCGGAGTTTGGGTTATATATTTCCAAAAAAAAAACTATGTTTATGTCAGTTGTCTAGTACCCATAATACAAGCTCTGCTTAGTTTGAGACTATTTAAATTTCCTGCATCGCACATCTAAATTGTGGTTTGAACTGTCGCCTGCGGTATTTCCTGACCGATATGACTTTCAAACCTTCAAAAAGAGCGTACTCCCATCAAGGCCGGCAATCACCTACCATCAAGTGATCCGTCTGCTCGTTCGCCCTCTATAATATATATTAAAAAAAAACTGGATGATATTGTGTGTCATTTGTCCGAAATATTTATTAATTTAGATATCTCACTCGCTTTATGTTAGTTTGTTATAAAGTTGATATACGATGCACATCTAACTAAATAAGATTAAATAAGATTATTAATATAATTATGATTTGAAATCGAGTGAAACTGTTATTCTAAGTTATTTATTTAAAATTTATTTTTCAGCTGTAAGTGTACTCCTAAATGGAGCATGTCCAAATGATATTAAAGTTAATTGAAACTACACGTACTCTGCAAATAAATTCACAATTTAGGTGATTCATATATGAATTATTGTCAATGTTTACAGTTTTATAACATTTAAAAAGCATTACAAACTTTGATGATGATATGTAACACTAAAATACAAAGAATGTAAAATAAATAGTTGTTTTATTATAACGTACATAGTTACCCAACGCGTCTGGAGACTAGCCTCGAGTCCATTTATAATAGGGATTGGGTATGAGGACAGCGAAAAGGGTTGAGCTAGTTGAGGTGGATTTTGAGTTATTACACAGTTTTTTGTTATGGCCTGCCGCCTGATAGACTCGCCTGAGCCCTACATAATCTACCGTTACGCAGCGATGTCAGAGTTATTTGAATCGCACGCTTTTTTATTTGATTTCAATTCCGAGGGTTAATATAGTATCCTTGTCTAAAATAATTCTTACGGATTGTGAATAATACTTGTATATGTGATATTGCTACAAGAACGATGGGCTTGTTGTTTTAACATAAATTATAGTCAGAAAGTTTTACACTACTACTACTTCTGAAATTCGAAAGAAAAATAATCATTTAAGATGTGGGAACTATATAACAAGTATAAAAATTCTAGCCTTAGCCAGCGGCTCCGCCCGCGTGTATGTCGGTTATCGCGGTAAAAAGTAGCCTATGTCCTTTCTCAGGTTCTAAACTATTTGTGTAGGTACCAAAATTCATCAAAATTGGTTAAGCGGTTTAGGCGTGAAAACGTAACAGACAGACAGACAGAGTTACTTTCGCCTTTATAATATTAGTAGGGAAAAAATAGTGAAACTCACAATTTGAGAATTTAGTGGTAGACAATCTGAATATGCAAACGCTGGTTTAATAATTTCGATGTGTGAAAAGGTTTTAAACAAAAGATTTTTGACTAAACATACCTAAAAATATACACATAGACTTAGGCCTATATACACAGAAAGAATAAGCCGTAGCGTGTTGTATGCCTACATTTTACGAACGAGAATTACAGTCCCGCCTACGTACGCAAGCTAGGGGTAGCGTAGCGGCATACCGCATGCCTATTGCTGTAAATTGGGCACTTTAGCGTTGTCATAGGAGTTTATTGAATGAAAGAGTTGCTGCTCTTACTGATCTATTCAGCAATATATCCAAAAGCATGTGTGTGTGTATATTATTATATATAATTAATAATTAAACACGTTTTGAAAATTAGCCCACTTCCTCTCCGCTAATCTAATCTAAATTGCTGTGCCCGTCAGGGCGCCTGTTTTCAGACCACTTCGTTATTCAGTACAATTACGAGAAACTGTCCTAATGCACAAACATTGCCAAAGGAGGGTTATGATTTTACAGACTATGGATGTGTGTTCATTTGTTACCTCATAGCTCCTCAACTACTCATTAGACCTGGACTAATGAGGTATCGTTAGAAACGTTTTGATCGTCCGCTGGTTGTAGGCTATGTGACGTGTCACTGAATCCAATGTGGCACGGTCATAAAGTACTGTGTTAAACAGTAATTTGAGATACATATCCCGTGTTTTGTATCACTGAAAAGGGCGTAACCTGTACAATATTAAATGTAAATATGTCAAAAGATTTTGAAACAAAAATGTCTATAAAACATTTCCATTACGTATTGCTTTATATCAGAAAGTCTCAAGTACACATTAAATCACAATTATACTGCATTCCTGTCACTGACAGGCACGTTCATCGAATATTCTCGAATCAGAGCAACCCTCACTAAATCTGAACTGTCGTTAAACTTATCGGTTATATGTAACGCTCGTGTACAATGGCGTCACGTCCATAACGAGCTAAGTTCTATGATGATAACAGACAATAAGACATCGACTATTTGATACGTATGATATTTTATGTAATCCTATTCCGATATATTGTAACATAGGGTGTTAGGGTGCGTTAATGCTATAAAAACATGGCTTTTATTGTTAACATTACTCTGTGTGTATGAAGAATAATAAACATAAAGACTTTTTGAAAAAAAACACTTTGATGGTAACTGAATGTGCTTAATCATCCTTTGGACGACCATATTATTGTTATAAAAATAAATCTCTTTATTCATATATTATAAAGACAACAAATCGATCGGAGCTGGTTCACACTCAGCATATCGTTTTCGAATTACATCGTTCTGGCAAAACATTCCTACCCCCCTAGCCAATTGTGGTGACTCGACTCTGCCTCATGGTAAGCATGAATCATGAATCCAGGATGCAGGAAGTATGGCGATACCGATCCAAACTATGGCGGCCTTGAGATACGGGCGCCGTCAGACGGGGCTGGTGATCTCACAACTGCTATATCATATTATTATATTAAGGTTTATTTATTTTTGGACACACAAATGCCTAAAACAATGTAACTAAAAATTCTGTTGGAAAAGAGTGTCCATGGAGTTTCTTGTTTGTTCTTCTCCATAGGATCTACGAATTGGAACAGACAATTAGCTTCACGACTGACTACTTGACGTTTCAAAATTGCCGTTCTATTGGTGTACATATTTGAAATAAAAATGGTTTGATTTGATTTGAGATGGTTTTTCACACCCCTCTTAAAGGACCCGAGATCACAATGGGAAGGAAACACGTGAGATGGTAGTGAGTTCCAACGTTTTTTGTTTTGTATTCTAATTTTCTATTCTATTGTTTCATTGGACAATATTTTGTTTTGATCACGTGGTTTAGTCAATGAAACATGACAATAGAGAAATAGAATAGAAAACGGAAGACATTTGCAACTTGGCAGCCCCCCTGGCTGGCAAGTTACAGAAGCGAGAGAGCTACAACAATGGCCGAAACGCACACACACAGGCTACTCGAAGGCAATGTACAGTAGGCACATTCACATAACAATGTGATTTCCACTTGTTGAAGGCGTCTCGCACATCTGCGAGCCAGAATGCTCACTCGCTTGAGAAATGCTCTACGATTATGCTGAATGTCTTTGAAGTCGATAGTAAGCAGACGACCCAGGTATTTGCATTGCTGCACCACAGTTAGAGATGCACGTTCTAGTTTTTTACACGGTAAAGCTGTAGCGGACTGTTAGATTGTATCTATTTTGTAATCTGTATATCTAAAATATTGTGATCTGCTTATTAAGTGTTCTAATATTAATTATAGGTGCGTTTTTTTATTTCCATTTATTAATTTTCTATCTCAAACTACTAGTTTATACATTATATTATATAAACATTAGATATTATGAAATATAAATTATGTGTATCGAACAAACAGACGAGAGTCGATAAATCTTTTGTAAATATTATATAATATTTACATTCGATATCGAATACAACGTCACTGTGGCCGGCAACTTGATGACGTACCGAGCGGTCGATAAATATACATCTGCGGGCACGGTAGCGTCCTCGCCAAGTATAGCCAAAAAGCTGCACGGACCATGCTTTTCTCGAAGCAACTTAAGCCATTTTCGACCCCCTATAACTTCGTTGTGGATATACCTAGAAGTTTGAGTTTTCAGTAACCAAGTGCACTGTATCCAAACATATTCAATTTGAACCTGTAGTTTAAGAATTTTAACTAGTCAAAGTTTCGTAATTTTGTCACTCACTCACTGACCGATCATCGAACTGTTAGGGCACTTCTAGCAGACATACAAGCTTCAAATATGGAATACAATTAATGTTTAGTGTATAAACCAAGGAAAAATTATGATATTTAGCAATTTTCTTTTGGTTTTGCAGATACACCAACTGTAACTTTAAAATCCCATATAAATATATGGTATACAAAGATACATTTTCAGTTAATGAATCAGTGTACCTATGTACAATATAACAAAATAATAATAGGTGTAGATCATTCTATTTATTTAACACATAATAGATTTATACTGTTGATATGGTCACTAAAAGATATTGTTAGGTTAGCTAATTACATAATAACTTGAGACAGAAAGAAGTTTCCTTAAGTAGGGACTGAATTAATTAACCGACTTGGTATTATATGGATCTTAAAACTTTTTACGAGAGAAGAACTGGATTGTGCTCGAGTTGGATTTTTTACAACTTATGTTTTTCATGGAATTCCTATCTCTCTAGTCACCGCTAGCTGATTTTGAATTGCGCTCGACACGTCTCGCTAACGACTTTATATTCGAAATTGACAACTTTCATAATTGTTTTTTCTATTTACATTTATTTTGGGCTTCTGTACTTTTTACATAAACTGTAACTGTATAACTGTGTTACTTCTGGGCCATATTTTTAAATAAAACTTTCAACCATGACTTTTATGTATGAACTTTTTATTCTTAGACACGGTCACTAACCGTAAGTAAGAAATCCTTACTTACGCGCACGATAACTGGAACTGTCCTAGCGAATATAACGAGCGATACAATCAGGTTTTACCATACCATCACCCGATTCGAACCACAATACTTTGTGGAGGTGGAAGATACTATCACCTCACCGCCTACTAGCGGAAAATTTGACAAGCTGAAGGCGGAGCCAATGAAGAGACTCCCAGCGAGCCTTGTGGAGAAGGAAGCAGCTGTTTACCCATGAGGAGCTTGGGGACAGAAAACCGTCACACTTTTTACGGCATTTACAAAATTTAATAGGACCCGGCGTACCAGAGGAGTCCCTGAAAACCATCTGGTGTAGCCGTTTACCACAAGGGACCTAAACAAGCATCGCTTAGCAGCTGAAAGTGTCTTTGGCATCTTGACCTGGTAGACCTAGCTGACCACGTACACGATGTGGTTCTATCCTACTAGTACGTAGCCTCCACATAACAAGCACCACCGGACAGTATATTGACGACAATGGAGCGACAGATCTTATGCAGAAATTGTCTACAAAACAGACAACGCTAGTTCTATAGAGCGCCGCTATCAGGTCGTTGATATTGTTAGTACATCATAATATATATTAAGAGTAATGACACAAACATATTCAAGAGCACAAAGATTTGAGAATACCTTACTCATTTATATATATCCTAAATAATATAGTTATGTTTAGTGTGTACACTAAAGAATACATAAATAAATCAAGTCAAATTTCCAATGTGAGATACATTAAACAGGTGTACAAACACAATCTGCGTTTTAAACAGACAATACTGACCAAAAAAGGACGATGGAAAAGAATATTCTACTTACTTTTCTGTAATTATTAAATAGCTCTCACAATTTAATGCTTCTTTCTATTACTATAATTTCTTCTCTTGTCGTTATCTTTTTGTCATTACCAATATACTAGCAACATTGCCAATAATCATTCATTTTTAGAGTTTCGTAGCTTAAGGGAAACTATAAGAACTATATCTTGGTGAGTAGATGTATTCTGTGAACCGCATTAACGTTTTCACCCAAAAATAGAAAAGAACATTAAATTTTGAGGGTTCCACATACTTGGAACTGAAACTAAAAAAAATGTATGGATAGGTCTTCAAAAATGATATTGAGGTTTCTAATATCATTTTTTTCTAAACTGAACAGTTTGCGTGAGAGACCCTTTCATAGTGGAAAAATGTGTGTGTGTAACTTCTAAAATAAGAAAGTGACAAAACAAAAAAAATATTTGATGTACATTACCATGTAAACTTCCACCGAAAATTGGTTTGAACGAGATTTAGTAAGTAGTTTTTTTTAATACGTCATAAATCGTAAACCGCAATTTACCTTTCATTCAATCAATACACTATTATTAAAACATCGATCAATGTTAAAACGAACTACAAGAACTTTTAAAAGATGTTACTTGCTGCTACGGAACCCTTCATGGTCGAGTCCGACTCGCACTTGGCCGATTTTATTAAAATGTAACAAAGATGCGATAGTTATTTAATTAGACTATGCCAAATTAGCACGTCATTCTCGGGACCACTTTCATATTTTTGTTTTGCTGTCCACGTCCAAAAGTTTGTGAATGTTTTGAATAAATTTAGCGAACCGCTGAAGGCGACCAATGTATTTTGGTAGAATCTATTTGAATGTTTTTTGGCCACTCCACTCTTTGACGGGTAAAAGTTACTGTAGACATTACATTCTCCTTAGTTCCGTAATGTAAATAACGTGTATATTATGATTTCAATTTCAGTTATTAAAGAAGTATGTTTTTGTTCTATTTAATAATTTATTGTTTCACTTTCAACATGGGCAGGGTTAGAATCAAAGCACGAAGTGTATAAGGGTCGTGATTTGTTCTGACGATTACAGACACGCGATTGTGACGTACATAACAATTTTATAGCTAGTTTATGCATGTAAGCTTCAATTGATTATTCTTTGAGGACAAAATAACTTGTCGCTACTAATGTATCATGTAAATTGTTGCTTTATGTTTCTGTAATGGGTCGCTTTTTCTTTAGTGGGGATGTAATCGTTTATTTATAGTCTACTTTTCTATAATAACATGAAGACCCTGTTTCTTGTTTCGTAGTATGAATATTCGAAGGTAGTATCGTGCTGCGTTGGCTAATCATAGGCTGACTGGAAGAAAGGTACCAACTCGTAAAAGTTTCTTGTTTTTCCCGCACTTATTCGGTATTATTCATATTATTATTTTTCCGTACATTTCACTAAAACCTAAACGTCTTTTAGCGTGTCTTTGAATATCTTTATATATTGAAGGAGGCCATTGTTTATTTATTTATTTAAGGGTCTCACAACAAGGAATACACAAATAACAAAACAAATTAAAAGAACTTGCAATTATACAAAAGCTATGTGCTTCCCCACTTACAGAAGACCACACCATGCACAATAAAGTAAACACAAAGAAAACTAAAAAATATAAAATATCTAAGACAATCATATTCGATTCAACTGCCATAAGCACATACATGCCAGCGAGCTTTGAACGGATTAGACATTTATACTTTCTAAGTGTATTTTCGAAAGCGTCTATTTCTTCACAAAGAGACACTTCTGAAGATATGTACGTTTAAGAATAGTAGGTCTAGTAAATTAACACTTACCACCCCCAAAATTCGTTTTGCAATTTAAGCTCATATTATTTTTAAGACATTTAGAAGACTATTTTAAAAATTCATTTTCCCACAGACTAATTCTATTTTAAGTTTCTTTTAAATTTAATTATGTTAGATAGTACCGTAAAAAGTAATAAAAATGATAAAAGATTTAAAGATAGTATAAAAATCCTAATAAAATTTGAAAAGTCTTGTTCAATAAATGTAAGCACTTGGCCCTCCTTTGATTATGAAAAAGTGAAGAGAGGTGCTAAGGTTAAGGAGACAAAAACTTGAGTGTCAAGTAAAAGGGAATACTGAAGAAATTGTGTAAAAGTACCCTTCAGTGAATCTCGACGTCTGAGTGCGTTTGTATTGTCAGTCTCTGAATATGCCAGCTGCCTATCGTTTACTAGATCATAGAGATATAGGGTGCATCCTAACATTGCAGGAGAACCATGATGTGAATAACATTATTTAAAATGTTCATCAAGTGTGTGAAAATACGGTTTGTCTTCTACGTTTCGTCCATTAAGTTTCGGAATTTGGGTGTTTTCTGGGTGTGTTTGAACAGCGGCAATGGACTTTTTAGTAGTTATTTTTGATAAAAATATCCCTAGACGACAGTAGGCACTTAACACCAAATCATTTGATTATTCCTGTATCCCCTATAAAATTAACATTGAGTTATTAAAAAAAATAACATTGTTTTATATTACTTGTACAAAGAATTAGAAACAATGATGAAATGTCTTTATTTTCGTTCACTAACACCAGATAACGGTACAAGTGTATGGTGTGGGTATAAGTAAATTAATACGTCCATGGTTCAAGCATATTTGTCTATACGAATACGTATTAGATTCTTAATTATCACATTCTCAGACAGATGTGGCGGTAACTTTATGTGCTGTAATTCTTTGTAATTATAACATTTGTGTATGTGGGGACAGACTACAAAATTAGGATAGTTCTTTTTTTTTAAAGAGGATTTTTTTAGGAATGAGGATTTTATAGGGAATGATATAATATAAAGCATATAATATAAATAACTTAATATTCATACGCAACTGAACTCCTATTGTCCTACCCTTAAGTTCGTTTTTTTTCTGTATTTATGTGAGACTCGCCTCTAGGTGTCCCTTTCCAATAAAAAGTAATTTTAAAATCGGACTACTCTGTCAAAAATTTATGCGTGATTTTAATGTATTTCCATCAGTGAGTACACATTCAATCATCCCCTGGTTTGCCACCCTTAGGTTTGGAATTCGTTTTTTAAATTTATATAAAATCAACTTCAGAGTATAACCTTTTTAACAAAACACTCGGGAACTGCCGCGGCAAAGCTATTGCATAGCATTCTTATTATCTTATGCAATTATAATTATTTATTATTTTTTTATTTATGCAATTTGTTTTTTCTTTGATATTAATTCAAATTTACAAAACAAGATACACTGTCTTTATACCAACATACATTCTAACACTATTATTGCCTAGCAATATAATCATCCGTTATTTGTCCTTGTCGCATTACAGTTACAATCATATTCTCTATCCTTTTTTAACACGGGGTATAGGTTTTTCTTTACGGAATTTCTCGATTCGGTCGCCTCGCTCAAAGCCCACGATAAAAGGTATGCAATAGCTTAAAAATAATAATCAAAATCGGGCTTCTCTGTTATACATAAACATAAAAAATTTACGCGTCGAATTGAGAACCTTTTCCGATTTTTTCGTCGGTTAAAAGACAATAAAATTAGTTTTAACTCAGATACATGATGATCAGATAGATGCTTTCAGAATCAGTTAAAACCACGGAGATAGCTTATCCTGTTACAAATATATCAACTAACATAATATATTTTTTTTTTTATTTCAGTTACTTTACCCTCACTATCATTACAGGTAGACAAAATGTGATAGAAAGGCTAGCTTATACATTTGTCTTAAACTACTAATTTAAGTGTATAAAAAACATACATCTTACTTACAATAACAAAAAGAAAAACAAAGACAATAATCCTTAGTGAAAATAATAATAATACTACAAAGTCGATAATGATAGTGGAGTAGTACAAATACTTATTGTTGACTGCCTTGTTGGTCTAGTGGTTAGCGCATGCGTCTGCTGATCAAGAAGTCTCGGGTTCGATTCCCGGGTCGGACCAAATGTTTGTGTTATCCTCAAATATTTGTTTCAGAGTTTGGGTGTTTTAAGCTATTGTATAGCTTTTATCACGGGCTTTGAGCGCGGCGACCGAATCAAGAAATTCCGTAACGAAAAAACCTAACACCCTAAAAAAGGATAGAGAATATGATTGTAACTGCAGAGCGACAAGGACCTGCTCCGCGTCGCTGCGGGGCCTGGGGCGGGTGCGCGGGCGGAGTGTGTGCGCCGCCCCGCGAGTCGCGCGGGTGCTCTATAGTCAGATTAGCGAATTTGTGTTGCCGCCACCGGCCGTTATCCGTTGCCTTGACAACACAGTTATTCTAGATTGTTCTTCCTTGCTTTTCTAGAATCCTATTGTAAAAAACTAATTACAAAATATATAATTGTTATCTGCTTTACTCAATACATAGCGTCCGCGTTCTCCAGTACCGTCTATGTTTTTAGTGTTTTTTTATTTCATAGATTGCTTATATTACTATTATGTTCTCTGTTTAGTATAGGATATTGTTTGGCAATAATATTGTTAGAATGTATGTTGGTAAAAAGACAGTGTATATTGCTTTGTAAACTTGAATTAATGTCAAAGAAAAAAAACAGCATGAATAAAAAATAAATAAATAAATAAATAAATAAAATAAAAAATAAATAAAATAAATAGTTGATAAAAAATGCTATGCAATAGCTTTACCGCGGCAGTCCCCGAGGGCCACACGACTTCTTTCTACGTATAACATGTATTTATTTTCACAAAAAGTATGTTTATGTATAAATATCAGTTGTTTAGAATTCACAATACAAGCTCTGCTTAGTTTGGGACTAGATGGCGATGTGTGTAAAATGTCCAAATTATTTATTTTAGTTTTCTCAGCGTAATACATGTACATTGCTTAAATTCTGCTCCAATTTTGAGATCGATAGTATGTCAAAAAATTTATGACTATTATTGATTTAAACAACCATAAAACTTTAATTGTCCTTTAGTTTACAGCTGGATATATAGAGCCCTCGCAGTCTTTTATAGCACGCCACCTTGATCGTTTTTGGACTTTTCACATCTGGATTGGTAGATAATTAAGATAATAGTAGATGGATGGCAGGAGCATCTTGTGATAATATTTACTATAGGTGCTACACACGTTTACCGAAACGCAGTCTCTTCTCCAGAATTCGTTTAACCAGTCTTGTCCCTAATCTTGGTAAATTACAATATTCCGATAACTTCTTTTAAATGTGCTAACGACGACAAACACTAAGAATAACTGAATTACCAGTTATCTGTATACCCCCTATTCATCCCGTAGCTGTTGGAAAAAAATAAACTTCATAGGACAACGTCAGTCCAAGGAGAAGAAAAACTTCAACCCATATGGCCAGCGTGGTATGGCATGTGGTATGGTAAGCAACAACCTCTTTTCTAAAGACAGGCCTCCGTCTAGCTGTTGGCTTTTGGCAAAGGCATGTTGATGTGATGAATGATCGACATTGTTTATGTTTATTTGTTTATGATTTGATGACTCGTAGTGGTACTTAATCTAACTGTTAGAATTAATGTTTAATACATCAGATGAAACCATGCCGTCTGTTGAGATATTGTTATATGTGATTTGTCTCGATAGTGTCATATGATCTGTTTTTGGTGAGTGCATTCATTCTTGAATGAAAATGTATGAGAATGTAACACACTAGTTCTTTAATCGTTTAGTAATAAAACTGTTCTTCGTTAGCCACCGTTGAAGTTAATCGACTTGTTTTATTTTCACAATACTAACAAAACATATTTTGGAGGATTTGGTTAATGGATGAGTAATAAACAGCTACTTACTTTCTACTAAATAAATATGCATGTTAGGTTCATAGTAGTTGGGTTGTAAGTAAATGATACTGTTAAAGACTAAGTCAGACTGTTTCAATTAAGTTGGTAGATCTTAGAGAGTTGCAAACTTTGTTTCTTGTTAAAGTCGTTTTCTAAGACAAGTCTAAGTAATATCAATCCCACTTGTAGCAGCGCTTTTGCTCTTGCTACATTTAATTAATGCTTAGACTCTAGACTATACTCTATCTGATGCTTAGTTCGATCCTCGGCTACTCGCATCCATATAGTTTGAGATATCGTAACGAAATTAAAGATTTGAAAACGGAGCTGATTTGAAAACGAGGCGCAGGCGGTGAAATTTCATATTTTCGGCAGAGTCTAGATATGGTCGTGCCGGCAAAGCGGAGCGTACTCACAGATCGACCACGACGCGGACAAGTCTAGGAACTACCTGACGGCTCGTTGACCTACGTGTTAATAAAAGATTACTTGAATTAACTACTTTGTTTTCTTCTCGAGAAACACCAGACAGCTTATACAATATGCATTCTGAAGAAGGCAACTGCCCCGACAAACACCCTTTGCCGACATAGTATTATATTTCGATGGTAACATTGAATAAACGTACAAGTGAAAAACATTGAATTTACAGTAAAAAGTAAAATTATTTTTAATATTTCGACTTTTTTTGTAAGCAGGTCTATGCCATGTTACGTAAATATGAAATTCAAAATATAAAAAAATTAAAAAAACTATCTTTAGGGTCTAATAGTTACTCGGAATGGAATTGTATTTTCAAGTAAATCATAAAAACCTAAATATTTGTATGAGGCTGCTGATCAAGAGGTCTCGGGATTGATACCCGGGTTGGACTTAATATAATATTTGTTTTGAAGTCTGGGTATTTTCTATGTATAATATGAATGTATTTACAAAAAAAAAATGTTTATGTGTTTATATCAGTTGTCTAGCACCCGTAAACAAGTTCTGCTTAATTTGGGACTAGATGGCGTTGTGTGTAAGATGTCCGAAATATTTCTTAATATTTATTTTTATAAAATCCAGCTTGTGTATGAAATCGACTTTCAAATATTACTAAGGACTAATATTATTTTCGTCTCAGGGTAAGTTTTGCTTGCACGTACGAGTAAAACTATTCTGAATGTGAAACTGTTCTATCACACACACTATCACATAAAATATTTAGTTTTCATTAGAAATCTAAATCTATAAATCTAATTTGACAATTTCACATCATAACATTGAAACTTACTCGTGGCATAGATTCAATGAATAGTGATAGATAAAAATTTGTCATAACATTTCTTTAACTGCATAGCTTCAATAAATGTCATTTGGAAAGCAACGATAAATTATCGAATACTGTCAATAAATTATTAAAAATATGGGTGTTGCCTGTTCAATAATTTTGTGGCTCTGAAAGTTTTTGGAAAATAAAAAATGTATTTAATGACGTGTACCTACAATAACATATTATTTTAATATTACCTGGAGGGTAAGTAAGAAGAATTCAAAGGATAAGAAGTGAGCACATAAGAGAGAAAACCAAATTAATAGATGCACTTAAATATGCTCGTACACAAAAGTGGCGTTGGGCAGGACATATAGCGAGATATCAGGACAATAGATGGACATTAGAGACTACGACATGGAAAGGACCAAGAGCAAAACGAAAAAGAGGTCATCCAAGGAACAGATGGATTGATGATATAATTGCAATAGCCGGAAGAGACTGGAGAACAAAAGCCAAAAGCAGAAAAACATGGAGTAAGCTGGAGGAGGCCTATACCCAGAGTGGGGTTCCAATACTAGATAGTAATTAGTAATAAAATAGCTAAAAGAAAATAATGTGTTAAGGTTTTTGGAAATAAAGAGGCTTATTATTATTATTATTTATTATTACCTACAATAAAGAATGGT
The DNA here is from genome assembly GCA_932526445.1 of Phragmatobia fuliginosa. Taxonomy (NCBI): domain Eukaryota; kingdom Metazoa; phylum Arthropoda; class Insecta; order Lepidoptera; family Erebidae; genus Phragmatobia; species Phragmatobia fuliginosa. Next base: position 1,531,894 of record OW052064.1, on the reverse strand, counting down.
CTCTACCAGAGATCTTTAAACAGTGGAAAAATCTTAGTGACAACCTAACAAAAACAACAGCAAAATTGAAAATATAACAATTATTTATCAGTTAGCTAACAAGCAACGATAAATGATGACACAAATAAGGACAAACAACATTAAAAGCATTAGCTCTTCCATTTTATTATTTAGTTGTTTCTTGTGATTCCTTAGTACGAATATGAAATGAATTTATATGTAACATAACATTTACAAAATTTTGGTCCATTACATCCTGGTATGAAAGATTGCTTGGTTCTGTGAAAAAAAAATAATGTAGAAGTTAATTTATACAAAATTAATCATTATGTCGAATTTTATTTAAATCCATTCAACAATTTTTGTTGTACCAGGAAGATTCTTCGAAAAAATCTTTTTGAACTTTTTGATTGTTCTGGTTGTTTACCTGATTTAAAATGAAGGACCTTTCCTTTACAAAAGTACGTAGTAAATAAATATAAAAACTAAATAAAAAAGCAGAACCAAAAAATAGAATAAACTTAAACTGACTAATAGATAACCGACAATGACATATGTATACTGTTTATAAATGTCTTGTTTAATAAATCAAACGTGTAATGGTTACATATCTTTGCAACAAAATATTGAATTATTTTCTTGGAAGATAGAACTAATTATCTAACGTATCTAAAAGATCAAATAAAAGATTTGTGGAAGTACACTCAATGGGACCTTCGAACAGTGAAACTTTGATGACGATTCTTGAGCTCTAGTTTTGCCAACTAGAAGTAATGCCCAAAACACTTTGTACTACTAGTTTCAATTGGCGCTAGCACTCTGCTGAACAAAACAACTTTTCCCACGCTCGAGAGATACATATTTTGTTCTCTTGTTCTTAATGACTCTGCGTTCTTAATTTGCCGTGCTAGAAATTTAAATTCTTGATTTCTGCTTGTACCGGCTTGTGTCGGTACTTGAATTTTGTTTATTGGGTTCGTGGTAGCCCATGTGCTGAACTGAATTTTGCCCTTTTTTTGGTGATAAATAAAACGAGTGTACTGTAGAAAGGCATGTCGGAGTCTATATTGCGAATGAAATATCTGTACATAATTCGAGGAAAGTAGGGAGGTAGGGAACAATAATTTGACCAATGGGAATAATGGTATATCACATCATCACCTGTTGGTCTGATCAAGAGATCTCGGGTTCGATTCCCGAGTCCGGATGTTGTTGGGTTTTTCTTACAAGTAATTCTTAATAGTAGTCCGGCGTGTAGAAAATGGCGGCGTTTAAAGCCCGTGCATCGGAGAATTGGTGAAGTCGTCGGTCCCGGTTGTCATCCATATCTATGGCAATCTTTATTGGAAAGTGCCCTTTAATATACTGACGACTAGTTCAACCTTCGAATTTAGTTTGACCTCAAGGCGGCAGAGGTGTGATGCCAGTCGCTCCGTGGAAAAAATGAGATTCAGGTAAAATTGGCTACTTGAGCTAACCCCCAATATTATTAAGATTAAAGAAGGTTAGGAAGACGATTGTACTTTAATTTTTACGTTCAATTTAGTAGTAGGTTTTTACGTAATAGTGTTTAAGTAATGTACACAGATAAAAAGTTTAACTTTAGTTGGAGGTTTCCTTTAAAACACAATAAGAAAGCTGCACCTAAAGCTGCTAATATTCATTCCCTAATACGAACGTTGTCAATTTGTTAGCGCGAAGTAATAAAAGACTTACTTACCCTACATCCTTGAATTAAGTAGCTCAATGTTTGCTAACTAAGTCTCGGTAAACACAATTAAAACGGCATCTCGCGTGTGGACGGATTCCAAGAGACTTAGATATAATTTTCCATTGTAAATCCGGGCTTTAAGGAGCCCTTTCAGATTCCCTCATCTGTCGCAAACGAAATTTTAACCATAGCGATTTGTCTATTATGAATTTTCTTGAAGATTTTTCAATTAAGATTTGTAGTTCTCAAGCAAGTTGTTTTTTGGTTAGACGCTTCCTCTTTATTATATCTTCTTCTTTATCAAATGGGTAAGTAAATCTTATAAATATACTAGCTGATGCCTGCGGCTCGGCTCGCGTTCTATACATGTTGTCCGATTCTCAGACCTACCCAATGTGCACACAAAATTTTAAGAGTGGATACTCATGAAATTCGGAGTCTGGGTGTTTTTTATGTATACTATATCTATTTACACCAAAAAGTACGTTTATGTATTTATCACTAGTCTAGTACCCATAATACAAGCTCTGCTTAGTTTGGGACTAGATGATGTTGTGTATAAGATGTCCGAAATATTTATTTATTTTATTTAATATTGCAATGTTTGTAATATTATATGTCGAAAGTGATTTTAATTTGTGCTGTACTATTAAAGTTCATTCTTCATTATATTCTCCTAAATACAGAACTGTTAAACTATACCAGTGCCAATTTTCTCACTTTGATTGAATTATGTGTCACAAATGGAGATATAAATTAATAGTTGTGTCCTAACCTGCTTTACTGTGGCACAATGATATATGTGAATAAAAATTATTTGTAATGGATCCGTGATAAACAAATTTGTAATGACTCCACTAAATAATTTTAAAACGAAACGAATTTGAATGCTTAATTAAATTTCATTGTATTAGAGATAAAAGCAAACTACCTTCTGTCAATCTATATGTATAAATGCGTAATGTTTAAATGAGTAAGTCCACTTTTGTATTATTCGAGGTAGAAAGGGGTCAGATATTTCGCGGACGGCAGTGAGTAAATCGGAACAGGGGGAGAGAATCGGGCTAACGAACCGGACCAACCCATTATTTTAGCAGACGGGCACTGTCATGGCTACAATGGAGTAATAGGTAGGTATACACGAGTGCCTAGTTATCAAGAAATGATTTAGCGCCTCTCCACCCTTCAGAGAGTGAGAGGAAAATGTACTTTAATAAAGCAAAGAATATATTAGAAAAAAATAACAGATCGTGACGAATAAATGGTTAGTTTCAAAGAAATATTTTGGGCTTACGAGTCTCACTAATGTCCAAATGATATTCAAGTAGATATGCGTAGAGGACAATAATCCGACAATTAGATGTGATTGATGTAAAATGAAGTGTAATAATTCCCTATTTTTTCATATTCTTGAAGTTTGGATCTTTTGAGACGTTACCAACTAAAAGTTTATAAAAGAAAGAAGAGTATGTATGTGTATTTACATTTCTCTATACAACTTTGTGAGCTTCGCACTTGATTTAACTCAACGTGTGCTTTTATTTGTATTTTTATAATTGTATTTTCTTATATAAGAATTATTATAACCATTTTACCTATTTAATTATACATTGAAATAAGAAGTCATGGTCCGAGTGTGGACCTGGTGTTATGTAACACAAGTTTTCATACCTACCTCAGGCACCACCGATTCACAATCGAAATTGTCAAATTTTAATATTTAATTATTTCATAGTAATCGTATTTTCGGGATTTGGTGAGAAATAAATCGTATTATTATTATTTTATGTCGATATTACAGTTCACAAGTTTTAACCGTTTAAGCCATAAATACAACAAGGGTCCTTCTTATTTTATTTAACTGGGAAATAAGAAAGATTATCGTATTATCACTTTGTGTTTATCGAAAATTTCCACATATGGATAATAATACGACAAGTTTCATTATCATCAACAGATAGTACAATGACAAAGGAAAATCGATTCTATGTTAAAGAAATATTCTATTCCGACAACAATACTTTTAGCATAACGGTCCAAAATATTAAAAGGACACATCGAAAGATGTGTTAAATCTTCTCCTTCCTAGCCTTATTCCCAAGATTATTTAGGTTCGGCTACTGATTCAACCAGTCTTACCTGATATCAGTTTTACCTGAATATCAGTTTTTCCACGGAGCGACTGGCATCGGACCTCCGCAACCCTAAAGGAGAACTGAAATTTAAAAGTTGAACTAGTTGTCAGTAAATTTTAAGGTTAAGGTTGTCAGTGCTACAACATATATAATAATAAATATTTTTTTCTCACCTTAACAATTGAATATACAGGTATATATTTTTTTTATAATTACACTGAATCTGGTTATGGTGGACTGGTACCTGAACTAGGTAAAAAAACCTGTATCTCAAATTATTAACCCTCCATCTTAAAGTTTCAATTTGCATGTAATGTATTAATTATATTAATTAAAGTAGGCAAATTATTGATACGACAAAAAACGACTCTGAAAAAGTCTGAAACAAGATTCAAACAACAATACTCGTACACAATTATCAGTGTAAAGAGATACACATATTCAAGTTTTTACTGTAAACGAAGCTTATTCACGATAATATTATAAAGGTTACGATACCTTCTATTTTCTGACGTTTCGAACGGGTTATACCGCTCGTGGTCACGGGAAGACTGATGTGAGGTTAGCGTCGCCTTTGTGATGTGCAGGTTGAGTCTACCCGCACTTGATCGCGTTGATTTCTTGTAATATCGGTACCCCTACACACTACACTTAAGCTCACATCAGTCTACCCGTGACCACGAGCGGTAAAACCCGTTCGAAACGTCGGAAAATATAAGGTATCGTAACCTTTATAATATTATCGCGAATAAGTCCCATTTACAGTAAAAACATGAGTATGTATATAAGTCGCGAAAGTCTAAAAACAGTTACACATATTCAAGTTTGAAAATACGTAGTCACACGTAACATGGAAACGTACCATTACACTTTAAATACTCGTGACTACGGCTTTACAAACTTGAATATGTGTATCTCTGTACGAGTACTGTGTTGTTTGAATCTTGTTTCATACTGTATGACCGCTAGAGGGCGCTACATTAAGTTTAGTGACACGTTATATAGCCTATAACCAGCGGACGGTCAAGACGCTTCTATCGATACCTCATTAGTCCAGTTCTAATGAGTAGTTGAGGAGCTATGAGGAAACAGGCGAACATACATACATAGCTTGTCAAAATCATAACTCTCCTCCGACTTTGCCGTAGTCGGGTAAAAATAGTTTGAAGTGCTTGTTGGTTGTTGTATATAGTGTTTTAAATCTGATGTGGTACTCGTGGTATACAAACATTTTGCGGGGTTGCGCAAATATTCACACAATTACGTCGGCATTGTGTAATTCCTGCCACATTGGATTCTGTTTGTGGAGTTTCTTAGTAAATAACTACTAAACATTTTTATTTAGAGAGGGTTTTTGTTTGGTTGTTGCTTGTATTTTTTTTGAACGGATCCGAATATAAGTTCTAAAATGTATAGCCTGCTTATAACTTCAGTTCTTGATTCGACACGTAGGACATTTAATTACCAGAGTTTTGCACTATGTTATTCATTGTAATATTCTTCTAGCTTTTTTGATGGTGTGACATATTAATAGTAGGACTTCAGACATCTCACACACGGAAGTTTAATCTTGAAATAAAATAGTTTACGACTTATCCGCAGACCATATATACATATAGACAGAATATACATCCAGACACATAACAAATGATTGTGCTTATCACACATATATTTATCCTGTATGGGAATCAAACACATAACCTTCGGCCACCACTAGATTAAATCTCTTTTAATAAATATGTCGTTATTGTAATACTTTCTGAAGAAGTCAATGTCACGATTGCAGTCAATAACAGAACTAAATAGTTGAAAAACTATTTGAAGAAAAAAGATTTGTATGGCAGTAAATTATATAATAACTTCTACTAAAAAATGGCCTATGTTTTTTATTCAATTTCTTTATATCTAATCTACTAATACTACGTAAATTGCTCTAATAAATAAGATTTTTGATTTAAAATTTTAGTAAAAAAAAAACAGGAATGATACAGACACAAATTCTCTTATAAAAAAAGGTTTTCAGAACGGAATAAAAGTAGATATAGATCATGCTGTCGATGTAAATTGATGTCGTCACAAAGACAATATTCAATTTCAAACAATAAGTGCGTAGGTACCTAACATAATAATTAAATTTCAAAACTTGAAAGTTATGGAACAAGAAAATTGATCTCACAAAAGGGTAAGATGTATTGAAGGACAAAGTTTAGCTTTGAAGTGAAAAAGTTACTTACTAGTACGAGCACATCGATCTTCAACTCCGGCCGATGCTCCAAATCGTAAATATAATTGTGAGGCTACCTAGTAAATAATTTTAACAAAAAGGAACCGACTTCAATAAAAACCATTCCGAGTACCCAAATCGCGACATTGTGCCTATGATATTTGAGGAGTTCCCATGATTTCCTTGGGATCCCATCATCAGATCCCGATATGGTGACGACGGGACCACCTGTGAGCTACGCCCATTACAATGCAAAAAGAATTTTCGAAATCGGTTCATAAACGACGAAATTATCGCTGAACATACATACATAAAAAAAAAAGATTCCGATGAATTGAGAAACTCCTCCTTTTTTTTGAAGTCGGTTAAAAATAGCTTTAAAAAACTAAATAAACACGCTTTTATACTAAAAAGTAGAAAATAATTTTAATGTAACAAAGTGTGGGGCGACGTTATTGAAATATTTTTAGGAAGCACCCCACACTTTGTTACATTAAAATTATTTTCTACTTTTTAGTTTAAAAGCATGCTTGTTTAGTTTATCAATACTATTTTTTTGCAAGACTAAAAAAGAGTAATTGGTGTATTCTTTTTTAAATTTCTTTTTTCTTTAGTTTTTTTTTTCAAATTAGTGTATTGTCATCGATCCTCGATAAATCTATAAAGTTTGAACGAAATCTGGCCGTTTAAAGTGGATCAAAATCGCACCCAAAGGAGTCGGTTACAAACATACAAACAAACAAACATACAGGCTAATAAAAAGCGTGGAAAATCACAATTATGTTGAAAGCCTTTCAATATAATTATATCGCAAAGGTATCTAAGTGTAATCCTTACGAAATCCTGTTCAAGCTTTTATTGAAATGTGCTAGAAAACAAAACCAAGGCAATTCCGGGAATTGTTTTACTATTAACTTAAAAGGTTATAACATAATTTATATTCTAGAAAAGCCTTTTGTGATATTTAAGTACTAGTATTTAATTAGTTTGTAAGCGGTAAAAATTCACAATCATCATCATCATCAGCCCATCTCAGTCCACTGCTGGACATAGACTTCGCCCATTGCACACCACTTTGATTGATTTTGGGCTTCTCGCATCCAGCTCCTGCCAGCCATCCTGCGCAAATCGTCACTCCACCTGCCCTGTGGGCGTCCTACACTACGTTTTCCGAAACGCGGTCTCCACTCTAGAACATAGGCTTTCATCATAATTGTGTTTTTATTTAATGGTAAAAATTGAAATCTTGAAATCATTCGTAAAATGAATTTGAGTGCAAAATTGTAGCACCTTGCACTAATTGAAGATATCTGCTTCAAAATTGAGTTGCAAGATTTCACCCGAATAAACGCACATTCGTCTTCATGATTTGCGCAAGACGGCTGGCAGGAGCGGGATGCGAGTAGCCGAGGATCGAACTAAGTGGCGTGCAATTGGAGAGGCCTATGTCCAGCAGTGGACAGCGATAGGCTGATGATGAAACGCACATTGCAAGTCAAATAAATAAAAGCTTGTAATATATCTTTAGTGTTATATTATACTAATATTATAAACGCGAAAGTTGTCTATGTATGTATGTTTGTTGCTTTTTCACGCAAAAACTACAGAACGGATTTAGATGAAACTTTACAGGAAGAAGCTTATATATCAGAATATTATGCTACTTTTTACTGCAATAATCAAGAAACACGCGGGCGGAGCCGCGGGCGAAAGCTACCTTAAAGTGAGTTGAAAAGCAAAAAGGACTTCCGATATTAAGTGGCAGTAAATGATTTTTATAGATACTAAAAATATTAAAAGTGACTTTTTGAAATAAAACATCGTAAATAATTTGTCGTCTTTTTATAGCAAAAGATCAGAGAGGAGTATATAGGTTGCTGTCTCATTTTAAAACTTTATTACTTTATCTATTTCTATATATACCTTTGCACAAAGAAAATATTGAAGTGTTGTGCTTTGATAAGACCATTACACTTCCAGTGTGAAATTGTTCCTAACTAGTGATGGGTTGAGGGCAGAAACAAAAAATCGGCCAAGTGCGAGTCGGACTCGCCCATGAAGGGTTCCGTATCAACAAGTAACATTATATAAAAATTCTTGTAGTTCGTTGATTAAATTAAAGGTAAATTGCTGTTTACGCTTTATGACATATTAAAAAAAAACTACTTACTAGATCTAGTTCAAACCAATTTTCGTTGGCAGTTTACATGGTAATGTACAACACATCTTTTTTTTAGTTTTATCACTCTCTTAGTTTAGAAGTTAGAGGGGGGGGGACACACATTTTTCCATTTTGGAAGTGTCTCTCGCGCAAACTATTCAGTTTAGAAAAAAATGATATTAGAAACCTCAACATCATTTTTGAACACCTATCTATAGATACCCCACACGTATAAGATGGATGAAAAAAAAATTTTTGAGTTTCAATTCCAAGTATGGGGACCCCCAAAATGTATTGTTTTTTTTCTATTTTTATGTAAAAGTCTTAATGCGGTTCACAGAATACATCGACTGACCATATTTCAACAGTATAGCTCTTATAGTTTCGGAAATAATTGGCTGTGACATACGGACGGACAGACAGACAGACAGACAGACTTGACGAATCTATAAGGGTTCCGTTTTTTGCCATATGGCTATGGAACCCTAATACGGGCGAAAAGGCAAAAACCTAGCACATTGGGCATAAATGAGTTTACGCCCGAATAAATGCCCGAGCACTGGGCAAAAACACGTAACACTGTTTGTAAAAAAAAAATTATTATAATCTGAATCAAATCGTAATTGATAGTCAGTATTTTTTTAATAAATGATTTCTTTAAAAATACCTTAAAAAAATTGCATTCTTGTTGAATAAGAATACATATTGTTTTTTTATGTTAGAAGTTTCGATGAAGTCGAATTGTCGATTATTATTTGTTACTCACACAAATGTAGCTAATTAATCGTCACCGGCTTTAACAGGCCACTCTTAGACTTATGTTTCTCCTTAGCAACGAGATTTTACTATAATTATATTAAATGGTCACTGATATTTTAAAAAATGTGAATAAAGTTTTTGCCCAGATAAAAGACATTTATTGGGCGTATACATGCATTTATTGGGCATTTATTCAATATGCCCAATGTGCCTGGGCATAAACCCATCTCTATTCCTAACACAAGATGAAGACGATTTTATTTATTATAATTACGTTTCAAATTGTTTCCGGCACACTCGTTTAAAAGTTTTAATAGCCATTTCAACGCACCTCTAACTTTGGATCTATTAGAAATATCACGGTAAAATGAACTAAATTCATTTATGATGACACAAACAAGTTGCACTTCGATAATATTTTACTATTAGGGCTATATATATATATATCTGGGAAAATAAGTAAAGGTAGTTCATCCTAGGTTTTGGCTACTTGAATCAAATAGGGGCATAAAAAAGGCGTTAAGCAAGTTTTGTCTAAAAAAAGTAGCCTAAGTTGCTCCTTATATCATCAGCTATCAGCCAGTGAAAGTCCTGTTGAAATCGGTCCAGCCGTTTCAGAGATTATACGAAACAAACAGACAGATAGACAGACAAATTGTAAAAAATAATAATTTGGCATATGTACCGTATATACATACAGCATTTAGTAAGGGCCACAGCACGCTAGCTACTTTTAGCATCGGCGATCAGCAACTAGTCGCTTTTTAGAAGCTAAATACGGCGACCGAATGGTCTACACCGCACACTTAAAAACGCCAAACGCGGAGATTGAGTCGCTTTTTAGAAGCGCGACACAGCTGCTGAACGCTACTCTCCGCACACATTCGGATGCCGGTAGCATCGATTTGACATCTGAGCAGTCGCTAAAACGCGAGTTTCCGATACCGCGATCGAACGCAGGAAGTCGCTAAAACGCGATGCAGCATCGATGCAGTCGCCAAATCGCCGATCGCAGATGCTAAAAGTAGCTAGTGTGCTGTATTACAAACAGACACTCCAATTTTATTTATTTGTATAGATATATAGGCCTCCATAGTGAGGGTTATCACTTACCATACTGCATTGTCTTCTGATTGTCAGAGATGTGTTTAGGCCAAGATAAGTTTTGCGGGTGGGAATGTAAAATTTTCTGATGATGGCATATCTCGATGGTTTTCACAGATAGAAAAAAGGATGCGATACGTTAGATCACTACCTTCTCGGTCCATCTTGTTGGTGAACGACCGCGCGATCTTTTGTATTCCCCACCACATTCAGTTTTTCCAGATTTCCGTCGTCTCTGCGCATTTAATTGTTTATATCAGATCACTATTTATTTACATCAGATCGATCGCTACTACAGTTTAGTGTGCCAGTTACAATTTTGTGAAGAAATATCGTGGAAATAGCCACGGTTACGAAGAGACTCAATATTATAGTGTAAACGTTGTTGACAGGGACAGCGATGCGTAATGTTTTGTGAGATGTAAGCAAGATGTCTGGAAAGGCTCTTTGTAAAATTTCCTTCTTTGTCAATGGACAGCATAAAAAGAATTCCAGACAACACACACTAACATATTTTATTTTTCTGTGTTACATAACACTGTTTGTAGCTTACAAAGTACAATTTTAAAGTTTAGTCAAATCAAATCATTTATTCTGCAATTAGGTTACATGAACACTTTACTTTAAACTTTTTTTTTTGAGCAGATGAGTTCTGCCTTTTATTAACTGGACTAGCCCTGAGAAGAAAGGACGAAACAAACTCAGGGATCACAGTCCCTTTTAAAGTCCAGACAATATTCTTAAATGCAAAAGACATATATAAAAGCGATAATTACAATTTGAGTCACAACTATAATAATTAAAGATAATAATTTAAAAAATGTCAACAATAGCAACAATTAAAATAAATTTGTTAAATATATAATGTAATCCTGAAACTGTACGTACTTACGTTACATGAGAGTATGATAATTTACATCCATGAGAATATCGTCGGAGTTTTTAATTGAACTCAAGGGTCGGCTATGACTCTTCAAGTTGACTGACTGACTAATGTGAATGTATACGAGTACCCATGATCCTACTAATATTATAAGCCCCAAAGTTTGTATGTACGTGTGTGTGTATGTTTGTTGCTCTTTCATGCAAAAAGTACTGAACGGATTTGGATGAAACTTTACAGTAATATAGCTTATATATCAGAATAACACATAGGCTACATTTTACTGCAATAATCGAGATACACGGGCGAAAGCTAGGTGATTATAAAAATACATAAATCGTAGATGTCAAAATGTATCACTGTTTATCTTCTGTCACTGACACACTTGCATAGCAACCTTATTGCTAGTTTGTAAATGGCTAATTTAAAAATGAGTTCTGGATAATAACATATGTAGGCTACTTTTTATCTTGAAAATACGCGGGTAACACCGCGGGGCGCAGCTAGTATAAAATAAAGATTGGTAAGTAAAAAGGTTTCAACTGTAGCAGGGACGCTTGTTCACAAACTGCTTGCGTTCTGGGTACTTGACCGGAATGATACAAAAAAAACGTTGTTAAGTAATTCTCTCGTTGCTGTTTACGGAATGAGTGAAGTTATCCAAGTTCAAACATTGGCCCACTCTTCTACACAAAAGAAACGCTGGGCAGCTTTATGGGCAGATTATAGCCTGCTCCTTTGAACTTGACAATAATACCATTTCCAATATCATCTTCTGCCTAATCAGTTAAGTTCTGAGTTGTTTTAGGGTTCCGTAGCCAATTGGAAAGAAACGGAACCCTTATAAATTCGTCATGTTTGTCCGTCCGTATGTCACAGCCACTTTTGCCGAAACTATAAGAACTGTACTGTTGAAACTTGGTAAGTAGATGTATTCTGTTAACCGCATTAAGATTTTCACATAAAAATAGAAAAAAAAAACAAAAAAATTTGGGGGTTCCCTATACTTGGAACTGAAACTCTTTTTTTTTCATCTATGGATAGGTCTTTAAAAATGAAATTGAGGTTTCTAATATCATTTTTTTCTAAACTGAATGGTTTGCCAGTCCGACTCGCACTTTACCCTTTTTTTTCTCAGTGCAACACGCACTAAAGAAGAGGAAGGGGATGATATATCCCTTCCTTCTTGTATTGACTACGATTTATGATAAGTTTTAAAGAGTACCTTAGTCATGCTTAGTCGAAACACCATGATACATTGGAATCCATAGGATTGCCTGTAAATAATTTCCTCATTGAGAGAGTCATGTTCCCTTTGCTTTTATTATTCCCTATTTATTTGGGGTTGGCTACTAGTTCAAAACAGTGACAGTGTTTTATTATTTATTTAAAAGCTTTAACACTTAAAGGGCTTTATTAAAGCCAAAGAAGATCATATCAAATATTTAAGAAATACTTGAAATATACTTATTATATTCTTCATATACACAGACTTGAATATTTAATATACTTAGTGTAAATAATGAAAACAAATTTCTAGGTGTCAGTGTAAAGTTACCTTGAGAAGTTAGTGAGAGTTTTAAAAAATGAGCTAAAAGTTATACGACATAAAATTTCTTTTAGCTTGAATAATAAATGTAAAGTAAGAGTAAAATAAACACAACTTGCAATATTTATAAATAAATATTTAATTTATTATTTATTAAATGTAGAATCGCCATCAGTTAACAATATTGATCCAAATTTATAAGTATAATATTCTCGTTCCAATTGACTAAATAGTTACTAGTTACAGCATGCTATTCAATAACTTTAAAGTGGAGAGAATTATTTAGCTATAAATAAAATAAAAAACAAAATACAGTCACAAATTATATTATAAAATAACAATATCAAACTAATATCAAACGAAATATACGAAATGTACGGATCACGTTATGTCTTACTTCTAGCAAAATATATATTAAATAGAACACATCTATTTTTCGTACTGAATAAAAACATTAACTGTATATTTTCTTCAGAATATTTCAAATAAACTAACTTAAAATCCTCGCAAAAGGTTTAAGTCCGGGTTCGAAACTTTCTGTAAAGATATTTAAGGTCTATCGAAAGGGCAAATCATGAAATTTCAAATTGTAAATCTCTTGTCTTATCTTTGAAATGAATGTCTATTTTAGGTTTTTACTGTTAATTTATAAACCTATTTTGTATGCTGAATAGTGTAAGGAATTATCTTTATAAATGTTTTAATAAGTACCTTTGTAATAATATAATTATCTTAAGAAGACATCAATAAATGTACTCATCGTACCTCTGACAAGGGATGGAAAAGGTATATAAAGTGCTCTTTAAAGTGGTACTAATCAAATGAATATTAAATACATGTCAGTAAAAAGTACTCACTAGTATTGTGTAAATGTTAAGATGTTATGTAACCAAGATTGTACTAACTGCCTAGTTGGTCTAGTGAATAGCGTATGCGACTGTTAATCAATAGGTCTCGGGTCCAAATCCCGGGTCGGGTAAAAAAGTGTTTTTAGGTTTTTCTTAGGAAATTGCTAATAGCAGCCCGGAGCCTAGAAGTTTCGAGGTGATTCACGCCAGTGCCGTTGGTCAAGGTTGTCATGAACATAAATGGCAATCGTTATTGGAAAGTCAGTGTCCTTAAATATACTCACAAGTAGTTTAACCTTCGAATTTCGGGTATCCCTTAGTTATCCCTGAATAAAACTGATATTCAGGTAAAACCGGTTGAACTAGTAGCCGACCCAAATTATATTGGGAAGAAAGCTAGGAAGAAGAAGAATCTCAAAATATATATGATGTAGTAAATTATTATCAACAACCCATAACGTCCCACTGCTGGGCTCAGGTCTCCTCTCGAGAGAGGGTTAAGGCCATACGTCCCCACGCTGGCCGAGTGCGGGTTGGGGACAGGCAAGACACGTTGTGGCTACGTAATCTTGCTGTTGGATATTTTTAAGCCGCCCGAAGGCCTCCAACTACTGTTAGATGTAGTAAATAGTAAATAAATATTTGAGAATCAATTTTGGTGTTTTCCTACAATAGATATAAAGTAAAAAAGCAGGTAGTTTGATTTACGAACTAAAACATAAGGAAGTGCAAAAAGTCAGTAATCTTGATGACATTGATTGAACGACCGTGGAACTTGGATGAAATTGGCTGAAAAGAAATTTCAACTTTGTTTTACCTAAAATGTGACGATAATTTGCGGTGGACATTTTTTTCTCTTTAATTTGGTAAGAAATTAGGGAAAAGGCTCATCTCGCTAATCCAAAGCGAGTCTAATTACTTTCAGCTAGTTTTAGTACCAGTATTTGTTGTACAAAATATTAGATGCCAAAGAAATAAATGTCAGGCCATTTGATGATTGATTTGTCGTGACGTGGGATCGGCGGGTAATATTTTGTAATATATATGCCACGAGCAATAAGCCTGGGGGAGAACATAGCGAGTGGTTTTCGTTCTCCTCAATACTGTTTCTTTGTTTAATGTTTGACTTCAATGATCTGTGAGCGTTACAACCAATGTTATGCTCATGATTGAATAAAATTTAGAGGAGATTAGGAATATGCCTACGATTGGGATTCGACACTCAGTATGGTCGCCATAATTGAATGCTTTCAAATATTTCTTTGACGTACAATATAGAATTACTATTGTATTTAAAAATTATAATATTGAAAAAACTGTACTTATGAGTGATTTCTGTTCTTATAGACAATGAAAGGTTAGCTAGTTGGTCTAGTTATCTAGCAGTTAGCGCATACGACTGCTGATCAAGAGGTCTCGGGTTCAAATCCAGGGTCAGGCCATAAAGTGGTGGGTTTCTCTTGCAAAGTTTTTAAAACAGCCCGGACTCTGGAAGTTTGGCGGTGATTCACGCCCTTGCCTCGGAGAGTTCACGGTCCCAGTTGTCGTGAACATCTATGGCAATCGGTATTGGGAAGTCAGTGCCCTCAAATGTACTGACAACTAGTTCAACCTTCGAATTTCAGTTCTCCTTCAAAGATGTGGAGGTTCGATGCCAGTGGTTCCGTGGGAAAACTGAAATTCACATAAAACCGGCTGAACTTCGTTCGAAGCTTGAAGTTCGCTCCTGCTGACCTCAAATAATATTAGAAATAAAAGTTAGGAAGAAGAAGAATCTGAGGTTATCTTAATAGCTGAAAAAGGAAAATCCTTAGTTAATTGTATGTTTTCCAAGATAAATCTTCATTAGGTATAGTTTTTACCCCCAAGTTGATATATTAGAACCTCAGATCACTTAGAAGCCGACTAAAGCGGTGTCACTTTAAAAACAAAACTGACCCTGGAAATTTCTAAAAAATAGGTAATTTTTTTTTTTAATTGAAAATTTATATTTTTTATAGATTACAACAAGATCAAACATTGAGATTAAATATCTTTAATTTATATGTAGGAGACACATATACCCACGATGTGGGTTTAGGTACCCTGATAATAAACCAATATAATATGCCCGTTGCAGTCCACTGCTGGTTATAGGCCCCTCGAAAGACACAGTATAATTATAAAGCCTAAATCGTATAAACACTATAAAATGACATGACATAAACAATAAGTATTTGTCTCACTTTCTACTTAATTAATAGGCTATGACTTTGCCTACAAATTACCCATTTATTTTGTCTTTTATCAATATGTACTGCTGGCAACACTCTCACAGTACGTCATTGGTGACATTGCTACATGTTATTTGGGTCAAATAATATCAAAATTGTGTTATCATAACAAAAACAAATAAGGTTTTGGATGTTCTAACGTGTGAAACGACGTACAACTTCAGACTTTTTGTTCACTTTTGTTTAATTTTTACACAATTTATTTACACGTTAAACGGTGTAAAAATAGTTGTCGTTCTACACAATACATTTCCCCACTAATGTATGTAATGTAATGTATGTAACATGTAATTTTAACAATAATTATCAGTTTTCAAAGCTTTCTTTCTCACACCCTTCTCTAATCTGAGATTCTTACAGACTAAAATTGTAGTCGGTAAAAAGTGGCCTTTAAAAACTTCGGGTAAACAAGTGTAAACAAAACACAACAACAACAGAACCATGAAAAGCTTTCTTACGCTAATTCAAATACTAGAATTAAAATAACCTTTTTTTGCCTGATGGAAAGCATCCTTTTGTTTTTTAAGTACCAACGCCCGTAACGTCTATAAAATATTTTTTCATGAGAGTTATCAGACAGAGCAGAGTGGTCTATTTGATAGAAATATGAATAGATTCTAAGGGTGGTGTGGTGGTAACCATACCTATTATAAATGCAGATAATAATTCAGTATGGTTGAATACGACTCCAAGGGTCTGCCAGGTACACTAGAACTCTGTACTAAATGTTTATTGGGTGTGGAATCGTCCGTGAAAAAATGTTCCTCGAGCTTATATACTCGTCTCGGTGACAAAAATTTGCGAGATACAGAAAATGGGCATAACGCTATCTATCGACGCTTGACAAAAACTATTAACCATAAATTTAGTGATACTTAGACAGTGGTTACCCAGACTATAAAGGCCTATTGCCATGCTCATACATCATTAGGATACTTAAGAAAACAGGCACCAAAGTATTTTTGTTACGTACATCTTAAAAATAAAATGGGCTTTCAATAAAAAAATAATAATTTTTGTATCGCTGTTATTCTTAACAATTAATTACATTTCCCAGACTACGTAATCGTCTAGCTTTTTCGAATACACAAACATTCAAATATGCTTATGTCAATCATTATTTCTGTTTCTTGGGCCCGTATCTTTATAGTAAAGTTGATAAAAGCCTTAACATTATAAACCTAAATATAAAATTTGCAAAAATACTTTGTTCTGTTATCTCCACAAATTCACCTACAGCGAAACAGAAAACCTACTTTGTATTCCACAATAAGAAAACACACACGTCCAAAAGACACACACACACACATACGCCCAAAGCACACAAACACACATACACACACACCACTCACTCACAGATACACATACACAAACACACACATATATACACATACACGAAAACACACGCACACAGATTTCATACTTAACAGTATGAATTCTTAATAGCTTAACTTTCTTTTGACCCTAAGAGGATCCCTGGATTCTATCTAGTTCGGACACAGATATCCAAAAAAGACTTTTTTATATGAAAATCAAATAGGTACTTGTTGTATTTTCACTCTGCACCACTTAAGAAATAAACTGCTCAAAATTCTAAGTGAAAAAGTTATTAGGTTTACAGTGAATTAATTACCTCTGCAAAAACCTCTATAATTGCGCTCATACACTTTTGAAGATGACTTCAAAAGTGTATGAGCGCAAATCCATACAAAACTTGAACCATTTTAATGCCATTGTTATAGTTTGCAAGAGGAATCATAACAGATGATCCCGTTTTTATTGCAATTCTGAATGCAATATTCTACCTTTTACACGTACCTGAAAATCCCTGTAATATTAGACAGTTATAGCTACTTACATTGTATATGAGGATGTCTTCTACTCGGATTATATATGACGGAACGGTGTGCCCGGTAATGTTTTTAAGAACAGTGACATCATTACTATTATTATTATTGGAGTATTTCGTTTTCAGAAATAACTTAAAATAAACTTCACTTCAAATAGAATTCACTTTTAATTAGTATTGATTACACAGCTTCGAATATTTGACAATAAGTTAGGTGTTTGCTGTCCGAGCGCAGACAAACGAATCCTCACTCCGCTGCAGCGGGCGGCTTTTTATAGGCATTGTAGTGGGGCGGTCGATCGTTGGGAGTTGTTTACGTCTTTGAGAACACGTGCAGCGATGACGTAGGTCGTTGAATGTTGTGTTGCGCCGATACGACCATTCTGACCGGCAGTGCGCGCTCTGCACTAGCCGTGTTGTTGATGTTTTTCCGATGAGTTTATCTGTAAAACGTAAATGTTTTTCTTTGATTTGGCATCTGTGTACCTTTATTATATTGACGTCTACACTGTGGTAGGATATGAGTATAGCGTACTATGTATTGTGACGTACTCTGTGGTACTATGTGTTGGCGCACACTGTGGTACTATGTGTTGGCGTACACTGTGGTACTATGTGTTGGCGTACACTGTGGTACTATGTGTTGGCGTACACTGTGGTACTATGTGTGTTGGCGTACACTGTGGTACTATGTGTGGTGGCGTACACTGTGGTACTATGTGTTGGCGTACACTGTGGTACTATGTGTTGGCGTACACTATGGTACTATGTGTTGGCGTACACTGTGGTACTATGTGTTGGCGTACACTGTGGTACTTTGTGTTGGCGTACACTGTGGTACTATGTCGTGGCGTACACTGTGGTACTATGTCGTGGCGTACACTGTGGTACTATGTCGTGGCGTACACTGTGGTACTATGTCGTGGCGTACACTGTGGTACTATGTCATGTCGTACACTGTGGTACTATGTCGTGGCATATACTGTGGTATAAGTCATGTCGTACACTGTGGTACTGTGTTGCGTAGAATAGGATTGCAAAACATAACCTGAGTTCCTTTGTTTTTTTTTTTTTTCTTTCTTTCTTTCTTTCTTTGTTCTGTTGCATTGGCTTGTGAAGTGGATGGTGTAGGCTCAATAACCGATAATGGAGTGTAGTCTTCTTACGCCGATACGGTCAACCGATCACCAGGTTGTGGAGCACGGCGTAGCTGATCATGGGCGACCTTGCGGGGTCGTCCTCTGCCGACAACTTTCTTTACTAAATAACGGTCATTTTCCAGTATTCGACAGACTTCATATGGCTTGCTGAATTTAAGGTCCAGCGAGGTTTGGTTGCGGGGGTTATTCTTAACCAATACGTAATCTCCTCTTTGGAAATTATGAATTTTGGCTTTGTGTAGGTTGAAGCGTTGCCTGTCTTGTTCGCTAGAACGGATCATTTTCTATTGTACTTGTTTTGTAAGTGCTTCTATATCAACAGTTTCGTTGTCGATGTCTACCAAATTAAGAAGTATAGGAGGTATGCAGTGCTTCCGTTGTGTAATAAGTGACAGTGGTGCAACGCCAGTGACTCGATGAGTTGTACAATTTAATGCCAGTTGAAGTTCTTCTAGTACAGTATGCCACTGCTCTGATTCATAGTTTTTGATCATTACTAATGCATTTTTGAGGGTTGCAATGACCCTTTTAACTTGCCCATTCGCTCGGCTGACTCCTGGAGCGATAGCATGGATATTTATTCCAATATTGTCACAGTACCCCTTGAATTCGCCAAGGAACTCTTCCTCCATCGATTCGAGAAAGCGTCAATGGTGACTGACGTACTGCTGATCATCTGGAGAACCCAGCTTCCCTGTTATGTCCATATGAATAACTTGGAAGGCAGCCATTAGTTTTTGTATCGGGTGTAATTGGCCTTGAATGGCTCCGGATCTTCCTTTGGATGATCGGCATATGACACAGTTATCCACAAAACTTCTAACAGTAGAACTCATTTTGTTGAACTAATAAGTTTCTCGGATTCTCTGTAGTGTCTTTTCCCAGCCGGGGTGTTTAAGTGCATTATCAAAAGAGTTAATAATGCTCCATTGAAAGGACTTGGGAACGACTGTACTAAGCTGTTGACCGAAGGTAGGGTCATTGTCTTTCTTCTTTAGGATATTTTCCTCCAAAACATAATCTTCTACCGAGTTATTATCACTGAGGCTGTTCATTATTAATCGTAGTTCATCGTCTCGTCTCTGTTCAACTTTGAGCTAAATTAAGTCTTTTGTCATAACATTGATTGTGAACTCAACTAGGTTTCTACTGAAAAAAAAACAGCATGTTGGAGACGTTCACCTTTGCAGTACTCTATCTCAAAGTCGCAGTTTTCTAAAAACTGCCCACCAACGATGAATCCTTGGCAAGAGGTCTTTTTTGTGTTTGACGCTTTTCACGCGTTGCAATCTGATATTAACGGTCCATATAGGTACTGACGAAAGTGTTTTTTTTATAGCGCGTACCACTGCCAGTGTCTCTAACTCATAGGAGTGGTAGCGACTTTCAGCTTCCGTGGTCCTCATGCTCGTAAAGGCAACTGCATGTGGACGTCCATCGATCACCTATACCAGTACTGCACCAAATCCAAGAATGTACTTCCTGAAACATCCAGCCAAACCATTCTGTCTGACTTGCTTGACAGTTTAAGGTACTGGGGCTTTGACGAGGGCCTCCACTTTACGTGGACTCGGTCGTACGTAGCCGTCAGAAACTACGTTTCCGAGGTATTTAATAGACCGTTTGAAGAAACTGCACTTGTCTGCGTTGATTGAAAATCCCGAGTCTCGCAGTGCTAAGAGGATTCACTTCAGGTGTGAGATTCCCTCAGGGAAGTCTGCGCAAGGTAAGGCGGTTTTTTCTATGGAGATCTCACCAATTGGGATCAGTTCACGTTTGAAGTCGGTGAACGTTCGCGTTTGAAGCAAGTTTCGTAAGTGTGGTCTGATCTCTTGCAGTAGGTACAGGTAGGTATAGTTGTTGTTTTCGAATCCAAATTGCTTCTAGCTTCAGGTTTTGATTCAGAAGGTTTGAATCTGAAGTCGTTTGTGTTGTGGTTCGTCTTATTACATATGCGGCAGCTTAATGTAGATGGTGCATGGTCCGAAAAGCGAGGACGTTTATTATATGTAGTGGAACTGGTGCTTGGATGATTACGTTTCTTCCGTATTGATGTTGCTATTAAGATGAACTCAGGAACAGTAGTTGCCCTGGTATTCAATAGCTCAATACGCAAGCGCTCGTCATTTACGCATCCAATCACTGCCTCCACAGCGTGTTCATCTCCCAGTTTGTCCTTGGTAATTCTTCGCCACAAGATCCAAGCACGTGACAGGAACTCCGCAATGTCTTTTGTCGATTCGTAAACATGTTCTCTGAACATTAGGATATCCCGGGAGTATCTATTTTCGGGTTCAAACGTGGTGATGAGATTTTTTCGCAACTCTTCCCACGTTGTAGTAGTGACCATCCAATCATCAATCCTCATTTTGGCGCGTCCCTTCAGCAGGCTGCATACTTTCATGCGTACATCGAAATCATCCAATTTGTATGCTTTAATTGCTTGATCTATATGTTGGCACCTTTCTCGTACACCAACGTGAGTGTCCGGATCGAATGATGGTAGATCGACGTCCTTGATCCTCATTTTTGCTTTTGTAGGCGAAGCACATACCCGCTCTGACATTTTTTGCATCGCCTCCATGATTTGCATTAGGAATTGTGATGGTATCCCTCTCATCTGTATTCCATAGTGAGGGTACATTTGTAGTCTTGATTGTGATTCTGTTTCAAATGGTGTATTGTTAACCAGTGCAGGTTCCTGCTGCTGGGTGTTGGTTGGTTCCAGTTGATCAGGTGGTGATCGAGCTGATGAAAAAGCATCTTGGGTACGAGATCCTCGCGATCCCACTTCTGATGACGGAACGGTGTGCCCGGTAATGTTTTTAAGAACAGTGACATCATTACTATTATTATTATTGGAGTATTTCGTTTTCAGAAATAACTTAAAATAAACTTCACTTCAAATAGAATTCACTTTTAATTAGTATTGATTACACAGCTTCGAATATTTGACAATAAGTTAGGTGTTTGCTGTCCGAGCGCAGACAAACGAATCCTCACTCCGCTGCAGCGGGCGGCTTTTTATAGGCATTGTAGTGGGGCGGTCGATCGTTGGGAGTTGTTTACGTCTTTGAGAACACGTGCAGCGATGACGTAGGTCGTTGAATGTTGTGTTGCGCCGATATATATGTATTTAGCATTGTTGTAGATGTTCTATTTCTAATATCAAATGATTAATGATTTTTGTAAGGCTGTTGTAACTAATTAGCTGTACGAATTCCGAAGTCCAGCATAGATCAGTTCATCGTGGGATATTGCAAATAAGATTAATAGATCGTGTCTAACATATTATCCTAGAGGACTTGCTTATGTTATATTTGGTATAGTTTTGTTACAATTATTACAAATAATTGTTACAAAAAATATATAAACTCTGTTTTAGATTACCAAGAAACAAAAGTATTCGATAGAAGAACGGCACAGAATCGATTTTTCAACTGACTAATGACTAAACTTGTGATGCAAAAGCCGTTTTGATTATTTAAACCCGACTACGGTTAAACGAAATGGAAGGGTAATAGTTTTGGCACTCTATGTAAGTTTGCATGTTACCACGCCAAAACACCTAAACTACTGAAATATATTTAACGAATGAAATGTCAATAAATTCGTAATAATCCGGGTGACATTAGCTGCTAAATTTTATGTAATTATTTTACGTAGTCGAGTTTTTTTTGTAACCGTGAGACATAGGAGAATTTTTTACTAATATTTGACAAATATTGCAAAAAGTACCCAACGATTAAAATTGAATGGAAATACGTCCGTACGAATTAAGCTCACTTAATTTCGTTTACATTTTTGATTATTAATTCTTTGTGCGAAATTGTATTCAGAATAAACTTTATTTCATTCTTGAAAACAAACTTGCACTTCTATTCTACTATTATAAGTTCTTTGTTAAGTTCATTAAATAGTGAAATAATATTATAAGAGAGTTTAATTTCAAGAATGTATTTTATTAAGTTGAATCAAATGTCGACATTCAAAGTTTAAATTTAATAAACTTTAAGTTTCATTATTATATATAAAGTTTATCCAGATTGTTCTGATGTCCCCTACTTCCATTTTCCTTTCTAAAAACTTTTAACTAACGAGGCCAACATGCGACCTAGAATGCATTTATACCGTTAATTGTCACACTCGAGTTGTTTTTATCTTATTACATATCTGTAGTAATTTACATAAGTTTGAACTGTGTGAATGTTTTCTTCGTGTGGTTCTGTATTTTATGTTAAGTGTAAAAAGAAAAGGAATATAGAAAGACAATCAGAAACAGGTGTCAAACCATCTTTTTATATTGGTCCCGACCGCGCTCGCCAACGGGTAGTCGTAAAAACTTACCACTTCATCGAGTGGCTTTCATGAATCGAGTTTGAATCGGGAGAGATCGGCACGCGTCGTGCCGCCTCGGGCCTTTTGGGTGGGCGGGAATTCAGTTCTCTAACATAACGGCGGAGGGTTGTCGTGTCTTCGTTTCGATATAAATCTTAGTTTACATCGTTAAATAAACATTACTGTTGTTAGTTAAAAAATTCAATAATGTGACAAAATTAATATTTAAACATAAACTTTTTTTTATCTAGTGTAAAGTGTATCTAGTAATTATTTACAAGTGCAATTGGATTGTGAAAAAAAATTGACTTAAGTACGCCGGGAATGATGTTAAGGCGCCCTACTGAAAGTACGACTTTTATTAAGGTGAGAATAAGGTTTCGGAATTGGATTAGTATAATAATGTTCTAGCATATTTCTTTTTGATGAATTTGCCTTTTGAAATTGAATTGGTTTACTGAAAACTTTTTCTTCTACGCAGGTTTAATTACATACTGTTTCAAAATTTAAAATTGTTTTCATACACAAAGTTTGGGAACAATTTGTAATTATTGGTACTTATTTCGACTCTATTAACTAACTTTTGATTTTAATTATAGTTCTTGATTAATTAATATTACCCGCCAAGCATTTTTTTTTGTAATTATCTCTCTCTTAATTAAAACCGTACGGTAGGATTGGTTTTGTTTACCACACGTTCAGACCTGGATGCGGGTGGCTCTCAAAGAACTTGTTCAATTATATTGCTGTATCTTTTGATCGTATTTGCATTGTGTGAGGTAAAATAATATAATACAATGAGATATTGAATAATCTACACCACCAATTTAAAAGAGGGCAACGAATACATACTTTTCCCTCAGCCAGTCCTTGTAATCTTAATCCACCTAATTAATCAATGTTGATTAATTGAATAATTAGCTTAGGTTGATTAATTAAATAATCGGAATGGTTTACGAAGTAACATATTCATTAAACCTACTAAAGGAGTTAAATTTCAAAACATATCTTTGTCCTCAGGTCCCAGTTCCAGATTCATAATTTTTTTGCAAATTCTGCCTAAAAGCTTTGATAACTGAGATTAAATTTTCGAATTGAAAAAATCAAGTGCGTTGCGTACGGCTTTTTTAATTTTAAATACCTAATATAATATTATAAATATATTTTAATGAATGTGCAAGTACTAATATAGCTCTGTGAAATGTACCAAACCTGTACCTTAATATACCTAACTGGACACTGTCTTTTTCAATATTTAAATATTATTATACTTTGTCGTCTCCTTGAACTGAAAACTATTATAACTTTATTTATAAATGGATCTTGCTTTAATATCAAGCTTTTTAAATTCGAACAAAGTTGTCTTAAAGGTCGTGCAGCAAATGTCTATCTTATAAAAATAATTTATGTCACATCGAAAAAGATAAAAATTATGACTCGACCACGTAAAAGCTTATTCATCATCGTCAACAGCCTTAAACAGTCCACTGCTGGACATAGGCCTCTCCTTGAAAAGGAGGTACTGGCCTACTATACCACGCTGGCCAGACGGGTTGGTATAGGGTTGGTTTCAAGTTTTCCTTCTCTTTGCATTGATGTTGTCTTGCGTAGTTTATCCCTTAGTCGCCTTTTACGACACCCGCGGGATGAATAGGGGTGGTGACACTCTGTAGTCTTAATCCGTCACCACACCGACTGTCGAAAAGCTTATTATAAAATTTATATAGCCTATATTTCTCGTTATTTAACGAATCTTCGACACATTATTCATTAAAATCGGCTTAGAAATTTTGGAACTACCATGGAGCATTGGTACGGAGTTACATAGACTGCCAAAAATAATATTCAATCTTTTAGCTTCTCTTCTTCTAAAAATTGTCTATCAAATGTACCTAAACCAAAAATGTCGATTGAAAAACTGCCAATGTAATGTCGTAACATTTTGTAACATTTAATAGCAAATCCAAATGAAGAGGCCAGATATTTCATTCACTAAGCGCTGCTATTAAATCTTCATCAAGGTTTTCAAGTTGTTTATTCAATTCATAACTAAATTATTTCTTATTTTGACATTTTGTAGTCATTAACGTCGGTGCGTTAAATAACTGCCATAACTTGAAATTAAACTGCCATCAATCTTTCGCTATTGAAGGAAATATTAATAATGAATACGTTTTCAACTTTTACTTTACCGCATTGACAGATTTGTTTACAAAACAAATATTTATCTTAGAGCGAGTAATGGAATTCACTTGGTATACAATAAACGCTCCGCACAAACTTACGATGAGTAGGGTACACTTGCGGCACCACCCAATGCGTCACTCTAAGGATTTTTCTATATTTTGTAATAATCTTTTATTAAAAGATGGAATCGTAATCTGAGTAGAAGTTTCTTTTTATTAATTTTTTTGGTGGCTTTCACTCATAATTGCATGTAGTTCGGTCAATTTTAGCTACTGCTAATTAAAGCAGTAATTTGATTTTACTCTACTGCTAGAAAATGTTTACAATATTTACACTTAAGCGTCAAGAAATACCTCTGCATCATCGCCTATTGATAGCGTTCCCTAGAGACTGGCAGCATTGTCACATAGAATGGCAGCGCTTATTCTCGTGCTGGAATAAGGCCAGCATTTTGATTCTGAGTCTGGGTGTTTTCTATATATAATATGTATGTATTTATAGAAAAAGAATGTTTATGTATTCATATATACAAGCTCTGCTTTGTTTGGGACTAGATGGCGTTGTGTATAAGATGACCAGAATATTTATTTATCTTTCAACGCTTCTGTAATATCTGTTTGATTTGATTGTCTGTAAAACAGACCCCCAGGTACTTTTTATATTAATATCACTTTTTATTTACTTTTTGGTTAAATGTCTCCTAAGAATAAAAGTTGACCTGTTAAGAGAACGGGTGAGAGACGCCGGAACGTAGCTAAAATGCGAATGCTGAAATGAATGTGTGGCTCGAATGAACAATGTCAGGAATGAGTGTAAACGATGAAGTCTGAAAGCTCCACTAAATGAAAAATTTGAAAGTAATATGATAATGTGTCTAAGAAAGTGTTAGAGATGGGAGTTGAAGGGTACAGGAGAAGAGGAAAACATGGCTAGGAAGGGAGTTAACAGTGAAATAATGACTGTTAGAGTAGAATGAAAGAATAAAACAGTGCAGATCTTAATTAAAATTGTGATCAGGGCAGGCAGATGCATTGTTTGGCTCTTATATCTTCTAAAGATAAAATGGTAATGATAAAATAATGGTAACAATGCTGCAATGATAGAATACTAAACATGCGATATAATGTACAGTCACGTTCGTCCGTTCAATTCTAATTGGTTTAACCATCACAATATAATGTTTTATACATGAATAATGAGTATGACTGAATGAATAGATGCATTTATTAACAAATGAATAATATGTGATTGTAGTAATATTCAGTTGTTTTAAGCCGACAGAACCGCTGCTAATTTATTTACATACTTATACGATTCACGTAAATTATTTATTTTTTGTCTTTTAAAACAATGTTAATGTATTAGCCTATTTGGTGCACTTGGTCGCCAACATTTGAGAGGAACTCAAAGTGGGAAGCTTTTCATTAATTTTAAACATTCATTTGGAGAACTTGAAAGAACTTAATATATAGTAAAAGTTTGTAGTATCGATGCTGCATCGCGTTTTAACGACTTTCTGCGTTCGATGGCGGTATCAAAATCGCGCGTCATGCTGCATCATTCGCGACTTTCTGCGTTCGAACGCGGTATCGGAAACGCGCGTTTTAGTGACTGCTCAGATGCCTGGATCGCGTCAGCTGTAGTGTTGTCTATAATTTTCCGATGCCAAATCGATGCTACTGGCATCGGAATGTGTGCGGAGAGTAGCGTTCAGCTGCTGTGTCGCGCTTCTAAAAAGCGACTCAATCTCCGCGTTTGGCGTTGCGGTGTGGAGCGTTCGGTCGCCGTTCGCCGATCGTCGGTGGTAAAAGTAGTTAGTATGCTGTGGCCCTAAATGGTACAGTACAGAAGAAATAAAATTGGTTAAGTTTTTTAAAGGCATTGATTGTTTATTTAAACTAAATAAAACTACTCTATTATGAGAAATACATGGTCGTATTCGTCAATACTGTTGAATGTCAGTGACTAGGGTTCACAAAGATCGTAAACTGCCCAGTTTATGATTCTACGGAACGGTAGTGGCTTTGCATACCCATGCATTTTACTGCCATTCAAATTATATGAGTGCCCGCTTTTTATATACAATTTTATATCAGGACGGCGCATTGTAAATGAGTAGGACAGAAAATCAACACGGAAATGAGTATTTGCGTACCGTTTCACGCTTCATTTAAAGTGACTGATTTTAATGGGATTCACAGATTGAAAAGTGTATGTGCGCATTAAGTGTGCTGGTACCTCAATAGATAAGCTTAATGGAAATGACAAATTCATCAACATCAACAACCCATGTCCTACGGATGGACTTGTTCCGAGCGACCCTGGCCGAATGCGGTTTGGGAACTGGCAAGACACGTTGTGGCTACGTAATCTGGCCCTTGCTCTTAAGGCCTCCAATTATGCTTAACGACTGTTATTTTATGATAACAACCGGGACCGACTGCTTAAGGTGATCTCTGAATCACGGAAACGATCATAACGTGTCATGCCACAAACGGTCACCTATCTATCTAGGTATTGAACGCACCGTTGCTTACCCTCTGTAATTGTTTATAATTGGAGCTTGCAATTTGAAAATGAGCGCTTCTTAATGAAAAACTCGATGAACTTCAGGACTTTTCACTTAGTCCTATTACTAAAAGCAGTCAAAATCATATCTTACTAGTACAATAAGGTTTTAAGGCCACTTTCATTTTATTTTTCCTGGTATAAGATTATTTTATGATCATCATCATCATCAGCCTATCGCACAGCTGGACATAGGCCTCTCCAATTGCACGCCACTTGGTTCGAGCCTCGATATATTTATTTATATTTTATCAGATATATCAGATATTTTATGATTTAACTGATAACATATAAATAAATTACAATTTCACTTGTGAAAGTTAGAAAGTAAACTTTTTTAATGATAAATTTAAATTATAAAGTTAGTCTGCCATGTTATTTTGGAAAGAGATTATATGTTTGGCGCAAAATGTTTTATTAAGTTTTGCCCTTTGATGGGAATTATGGAACATGACTTGTATCATATTTTATCCCCAATATCAAGTGACTGCAATACTGCATATAATCTGCTTGACATAGGCCTCTTTGGAAGTGTTGGCCTTATAAATCACGCTGGATAGATGGGTTGTTAAATTTACTCAGAAAAAAATATAGAATAACATTGTTAGTATAAAAATGACATCCACAGTTATTACTGCCTTGTCTGTCTAACGGTTAGCGAATGCGGCTGCTGATTAAGATGTCTCGGGTTCAAATCCCGGGTCGAACCAAATGTTTGTGTGATCCGTAAATATTTGGTGTTTTCTATATATAATTTGTATTTATTTATAAAAAAAATATGTTATGTAGTTATATCAGTTGTTTAGTACCCATAATACAAGCTCTGCTTAGTTTGGGACTAGATGGCGTCGTGTGTAAGATGTCCGAAATATTTATTTCTCTACATAGATGTTAGGTGACGGAATAGTCATTTAAAAATCCCGTGAAATATACATTTGGCTCGTGTCTTCCCAACAAATTCGTCCTTCGTAAATTATTGCCGTCAGATTCACAATAGGCAATCGTTACTAACGTGCTACGCGGAAGGTGTCAGGCTCACCCTTCAATTATATCCACGCTTTATTGGCACGATTTATTTATCGAATTACAGTGCGACTATTATTTAATTAATATGCGACAAATTTACCAAATTGCTTGAATTAATATTTACAAACCGGAATGGGAACAATATAAACTTTAGGTAACTAGCGCCTGACCGCTATTGCTCTCACTGTTTTGATTGTGTTCAACTGTCTGTTTTATATCGAACCTTTTGTTTCGAACACTTTTAAATGAAGTTGTTTTAAGTCGCTGTTATTAAAAACGTGATAGGTTTTAAGGTTAATGGAGCGATGTGTTTGAAACTAAAGTATTTTCCATAACATATGTTTAGACATTATATTATGGTTAATAATTTCTGTTAAAGAGATTTGTACTCGGTATTTTTTTACAAATCAAATCAAATCAAAACCATTTTAATTCAAGTAAACCATACAACGGCACTTTTGAAACGTCAAGTAGTCAGTCAGTAGTCAGTCGTGAAGCTAATCATCTGTTCCAATTCGTAGATCCTATGGAGAAGAACAGACAAGAAACTCGAATGTTGCCTTAAAGAATTACGACTGAGTAA
This sequence comes from Phragmatobia fuliginosa, assembly GCA_932526445.1. Lineage (NCBI taxonomy): Eukaryota > Metazoa > Arthropoda > Insecta > Lepidoptera > Erebidae > Phragmatobia > Phragmatobia fuliginosa. Next base: position 1,502,536 of record OW052064.1, on the reverse strand, counting down.
ATATTCGGTAATTGGTATATTTATCATTGTAGTTATTCATCCAATTAAAATGATATGCGTATAATTATTTTGAAATAACTTTGTGAAATGTACCTATGTCTTAATTAATTAAGAAAATACCTATAGTATTTAGAAAATAATACGTATTAAACATATCATATACGTAGTAAGACCAAAGAACATATTATTATTACAAAAAGAAACAATAATTTTAATTGGACTAAAGGAACAATACCATTCGGCTGTGATTAGCTAGAAAAAATTACTTGCTACTTAGAACTGCCTCAGTATACTGATGTTACTAGCCAGCATTTATTTATGATCGACAAGTAGGTTTTCATACAACAGAATTTGATTAGATATGTTAAAAATGTGTCTAGAAAAAATTGTGATAAGCATATTTACATAAATATTATACTGTACAGTTGATAGTGTATCAGGCTTTAAAAGCAAAGCTGTGGTAGACGGGTATAGAACGTTTTTTTATTTAACGCCTGCCAAGGTGACTCTACTATGCCTGATGGAAAGCACGAGTAGAAACCAAAAGTGGGAGTCACCATAATAACTGCGAATGCATGCAGTACAGCGACCCACATTATGGCGGCCTAGTGAGATGCTTTTTCACGCCCCGCTTAAGGGATCATAGTAGGAAGGAAACACATGGCAGTGAGTTCCAGTTTTTATCAGCTCGGGACAAGAAGGCAGATCCAAACTGCTTGGTTAAGGTGCGTTGAACTGAAGATATTATAATAGGGAAAATTGATGAGAGGAGGAGAGTAAGTTTTATTAAATCAAAAAACACGTAGCATCTACTTATACAGAAGATTATAAAAAGCGTCAAATGGAATTAACATAAATGGTTAGTTTTCGTAGGCGGACAGAAAATATCTGTCTTCTACCACGTATGTATTCAAACAGATTTTACATACAAACAGAATAGATAATAATAATAATAATAACTTACTGACTGCATTCCGAATGCACCACCCACGTTCATCGGTTATGAGATTGTACATCCCGCGAAAGTTTGGGGGTCGTGGATTTTTAAATATCAAGACCCTACATAATCGCGAGATATACAATCTCAGAGAATATTTTCTTAATACCGAAATGGAGGTGCATCGCAATGTAGTTGCAGTGGATAACGGACTCACTCCACTCGCTCTGGCTAAAGAGAATTGGCGCAAACCTGTAGTACTTAGTACTGATGATCGCAAGGAGGTATGGAAGGGCAAAGAGCTTCATGGTCGGTTTTATCGGGCTTTGAACGGGCCCGATATAGACTTTAAAGCATCGACTTCCTGGCTACAGTATGGTGATCTCTTTGGAGAAACCGAAGGTTTTGTTTGTGCAATTATGGACGAAGTTATCATGACGAATAACTATCGGAAATATATACTGAAGGACGGTACGGTTGACATATGTCGGGCATGTCACCGACCCGGGGAATCTATCAGGCATATTATTTCTGGTTGTTCTCGTCTTGCTAACGGTGAATATTTGCACAGACACAACCAAGTAGCCAGGATTGTACATCAGCAACTTGCCCTTAAATACCAACTTGTAAATTTGGAGGTGCCATACTACAGGTATGTGCCCGACCCAGTTCTCGAGAATGGTCGTGCTACATTATATTGGGATCGATCTATTATCACAGACAGGACTATTGTCGCCAATAAACCTGATATTGTGATGATAGATCGATCACAGCGCCGCGCAATGATTATCGATATCGCTGTTCCTCATGACGAGAATCTCGTGAAGGTTGAAAAAGAAAAGCAAATAAAATATTTGGATTTATCTCACGAGATTGTCGATATGTGGAATGTCGATTCGGCGATCATTGTTCCGATAGTCGTTTCTGTTCATGGTTTGATAGCCAAGAGCCTCGACCAACACCTTAAGAGGCTCGCGTTGGACGGCTGGATTAAGGGTCTGATGCAGAAGGCGGTCCTCCTTGACACGGCACGTATAGTGAGGAGGTTCCTGCCTTTGGAGCCCTAACCACCGGTTTCTTGGTCCCTGTACTCGAAGTCGGTGGTCTACTATTTTTTATATTTTTAAATGTATTTTTTATATTTATATTTAAAAATGTAATTTATATGTAAATATTATCAAATAAAGAGAATAATAATAATAAATATTTTGGACATCTGACACAAAACATCATTTAGTTAAGCAGAGCTTGTATTATGGGTACTAGACAACGGATGTAAATACATAAACATACTTTTTTTTTGTAAATACATGCATATCATACATAGAAAACACCCAGACTCCTAAACAAACATTGGTGGATTTGTGGATCACACAAACATTTGGACCGACCCGGGAATCGAACCTGAGACCTCTTGATCAGCAGCCGCATATGGGAACCACTAGACCAACAAGGCAGTCGTCCTTACCTTTTCATATAATTTATTTTTATTGTATTTGTATCTGTCATTTAATATCTACTTCTGCTCTAGCTAAGATTACCTGGAGCTACGTTTATTAAAGTTTAATAAATACATAATACTAGAAGGTTTTCATATCTCCAAAAACCTCTACTCCGTTATTAACTCTCACAGCGTCTGTGGTGCTTTAAATAGAGAGATAGAGGATAATTTGTTCGGGAATAGATGTTGCCCTTTAAAAGGTGCTTTACTTTTACCACTATTTCTAGAGACTAAGATATACCATATCTCAGAACGTATTTTTGAAGCCTTCATAAGACTCTAGCGTATGCAACTGCTGATAAAGAGGTCTCGGTTTCGATTCCCAGGTTGGATAAAAATGTTTGTGTGATAAGCAAATATTTGTTTCAAAGTTTGCGTGTTTTCTATGTATAGTATGCATGTTTTTATAAAAGAGTATCTTTATGTATTTATATCAGTTGTCTAGTACCCATAATACAAGCTCTGCTTAGTTTGGGATTAGATGGCGTTGAGTGTAAGATGTCCGAATTATTTATTTACTAGCTTTCCGCCCGCGGCTTCGCCCGCGTGGAATTTGTTTATATCGCGCGACACGGTAAGGGTAGATTAAACAATCTTACATGATTTTATGTTTGATAATAAGGAACTTCGACACTAACTTTCGTCCCTTATTTCGAACCCTTCTACCTTTATTTTCGCGATAAAAAGTATCCTATGTCCTTTCCCAAGTTCAGTTCTATCTTCATACCAAATTTCATCAAAATCGGTTCAGTGGTTTAGGCGTAAAAGCGTAACAGACAGACAGAGTTACTTTCGCATTTTTAATATTAGTAGGATTACACCATCGGAAAGTAGAGATTTCATCAAACAGAAAACACCCCAATTTTTTGAAAAAAGTAGATATTGACGGGTGAATTTTCGATATTAAGTCAAAATAGGGTGAAAAAATAAATATTTCAAATCAAATAAATTACAGTGTATTCGGGACATAAAAAGGTAAGTTTTCACGAAACTTCGTTTAAAAATAATTTTATTTGTAAAAGATAAAAATAAAAAACCAAAAAATTGGTTTTTTGAATTTTTCACATATAATTTGAAGTTATGTGAAAAAAAGTGTAAGTAAAAAATCGGCCAAGTGTGTGTCAGGCCACGCACAGGAAAGGGTCACCCATAATGGTACGTTGATTATAAATTGTATCCAATGGATAATTGTTATGTTTACGTATTAATGCGTTAATTTTTTATGACGTTTTCCAAGTAAGCACATTATAGAAGTTAAGCCTCTATAACTCCATTTTTTTTAACGTGTGGAAATCCCGTTGGACCGTCACCCCGCCGGGGCTCTCGGCGGGGCGGTGTGTCGGACTCCAACCGGCTAAACCACACGGTGTGCCCTCTCTGCGCCTGTATTTGGAAGGGATCCAGGGAACTGTTTTCTCCTTCTGGACCCCTCCCGGCGCCTGCACGCACTGTTGCGGGCGGTCATCTAATTCGTTATAGTTTTCATTTAAAGCTCATTATATGGACCACTATCACGAATTTTTCCAGATTTTTTGAGTCGGCCGTTTAACTTTTAGAGTGGAGGGAGGACGCCCTGTTTTTACAAAAAAGTGGCCTTTAAAGTGGAATTCCTCGCAAACAGATACCTAAATCAAAAAATCGTCTTAACAACCCTGTAATGTTTTTAAAAGACCTATGTAACGATACCCCACATGATGGGGTAGCCGCGGGAAAAAGAAAACATCCCCACTTTACGTGTAGGGGAGGGACCCTAAATAAAAATATTTTTCATAATTTTATTGTAGCGTTTTGTCGACGTAATTACAATACATATTCATGCAAAGTTTCATCTTTCTAGCACTTACCGTTTGGTCGGTAAGTCGAGGACGGACGGACAGACGGACGGACGGACGGACGGACAGACGGATCTGACGAACCTATAAGGGTTCGAAGTAATAAACTTCGGAACCCTAAAAAGTTGTAAATCTTTTGATTACCTAAAAAAGTTTTGCCGGAAATCGAGATAAACCGTTTTTAGGGTTCCGAAGTTCATAACTCGGAACCCTTATAGATTCGTCATGTCCGTCTGTCCGTCCGTCCGTCCGTCCGTCCGTCCGTCCGTCCGTCCGTCCGTCCGTCCGTCCTCGACTTACCGTCCAAACGGTAAGTGCTAGAAAGATGAAAGTTTGCATGAATACGTGTTGTAATTACGTCGACAAAGTGCTACAATAAAATTATGAAATATAATTTTATTTGGGGTACCTCCCCTACACGTAAAGTGGGGATGATTTTTTTTTCTCGAGGCTACCCCATCGTGTGGGGTATCATTAGATAGGTCTTTTAAAAACAATAAAGGGTTTCCTAGACGATTTTTTGATTTAGGTATCCGTTTGCGAGATATTTCACTGTAAAGGGCACTTTTTTGTAAAAACAGGGCGTCCCCCCCCCTCTAAAAGCTAAACGGCTGGCTCAAAAATTTTGAAAAAAATCGTGATGCTGGTCCATTTAATGAACTTTGAAGGAAAACTATAACCGATTAGATGACTTTCTTAGTTCAGGAGTTATAAAGGCTTATATGGTAAAATGCGCTCACTTGGAAAACGTCATACAAAATTAACGTATTAATACGTAAACATAACAATTATCTATTGGATACGATTTTAAATCCACATACCATTATAGGTGACTGAGGAACCCTTTCCTGTGCGTGGCCTGACACGCACTTGGCCGATTTTTTTTTTTAACCTTTGTTTTATATATTTAGCCATTCAAAGTGACTCTACCCTGCCTGATGGAAAGCATGAGCAGAATCCAAGAGTCGGGGCTACCATACTTGCTGCGAATGCAGACAATAATGTATGGCGGTCCACACTATGGCGGCTTAGTGAGATGCTTTTTCACGTCCCGCTTAAAGGACCCGAAAACCTCCCCCCTACCCTTTCCCGACCTCAGATCGCCCGTAAATTATTTTTCCTATCATTATTATAATATTCTCCTCCTTTTCCAATAGGTTTCATCCTACTATAATTTTATTGGTTTTCAAAAATTATCTACCCTGGTCTACTGGTCTACATGTCATTTCCAAACTATCATTATGGTTGCCATGCAAGTGTGTTATGCCTAGCAACCAGTGAAGTTTTGACAGGAGATAAAAAGTGATACATTTTGACACCTACGATTTATGTATTTTTAAAATCACCTAAGCTTTGGCCTTTGTATCTCGATTATTGCAGTAAAAAGTAGCCTATGTCCTTTCCCAAGTTCAGTTCTATCTTCATACCAAATTTCATCAAAATCGGTTCAGTGGTTTAGGCGTGAAAGCGTAACAGACAGACAGACAGAGTTACTTTCGCATTTATAATATTAAGTAGGGATTTATTCACATACTGTTTAGGCGTCCTTTAATTAAGCATTATACGTAAACATAGTGGAAGTGTTTATTATATATTTTACATTGACAGTGTATTGATCGCAGTATCCTGCGTCGAGGAAATCTGAACATATTTTATTTTATGTTTTAACCTTAATTTTAGGATACGAGTGATATGTGTTCATAATTAATTACCTCACAAATGTTTGAAACAAGCAAATGAAATATAAATCTACAAGCATATAGCAACGTAGACTATGGAAACCTTAGAGAATAACCGCACGACTCATCAATTTTCAAATTACAAAACGATGTTTCATTCTTGTCCTATTTTACCCTAAAACAAATTATGACTACACCCGTGGTTTGAAAGATCGATGAGAAACCTGTTAATTTATTCAAAATTAATTTGAGAAACTGCTACTTTATGAGAAACGAGGACACGAAAGAAACGTTTTGTAGGTGTATCTTGTAAAAATTTGAGCTCATTCGGTGCATAACATTTTAAATATTTATGTATTTGAATTGTACACAAGTCACAAAAATGGTCCTATTTCCACGTATCACTGGTACAGAGTGTAAACGGCTTTATTAATTTTAACAATTCTTTTGGAATTTGAGAGTTCGTATAACGAAAAATATTGAAGGATAAATACAAACGGAGTATCATTGAAAAATGTTGTGAAATCTGTCAAAATTGTACGGGTTAGACATCGTGGAAATCAATTTTTGGCTGCTCTTCAGGTTGCTGAAATAATCATGAATCTATTTTAATATTTTTATGTTTTATTTCATTCGCTGTACCGTAGTTTATATATAGAATTTAATAAAAAAACTAATAATCATTAATAATAAATCATGACATTTCTAGAGAACATTGATTTCATTACATTTTGATGTTATTTGCAAACTAAATTTATCTATTTGTATCAATAGACTGTAAATAACGTAAGCAAAATAAGAAGAACATTTTAACAAGAATCGACAAAATAATCAGTACAGCAGCTCTCATAAATTCTAAATGCAAATAAAACAGAAGTCAGAAACAGACAAGTATAAGGCAAATATAGTTTAGGAATGTTTATTAATAAACAATAAGTGAAAAACAAAACTCTTACAAGAACAATTTTTCAAGTTCTAGGTTTTTTGTTACCATATATGTAAACAAAACTACAACTAGTAAGTTCATCCTTCGAATTTTAGTTCTCCCTTAGGGTTGCGGAGGTCCAATGCCAGTCGCTCCGTGGAAAAACTGACATTCAGGTATAACCGGTTGAACTAGTAGCCTTCCCCAAATAATATTGGAAATAAGGCTAAGAAGAAGATATGTACGTTCATAATATTATGTAACCTTATACCGTTTTAACGTTTAGTTTGTGTATGTCAGTAAGCATCAGTGATTGATAGTTTGAAATATATGCTGACCCCCTAAGAAAGTTGCAAAGGTTTTTCGTTTGCTATTCTATTCTCAATTACATTTCTCTATTCTCATGTTTCATTGGCTAATATCATTCAGTCTCGTGATCGAATTATTAGCAAATGAAACAAGAGAATAGAGAAATAGAATAGAAAACGAAATCAAAATCGGCCAAGTGCGTGTCAGGCCACGCACAGGAAAGGGTTCCTCAGTCACCCTTAATTGTACGTGGATTAGAAATCGTATCCAATGGATAATTGTTATGTTTACGTATTAATGCGTTGATTTTGTATTACGTTTTCCAAGTAAGCGCATTGTAAAAGTTAAGCCTCTATAACTCCTGAACTAACAAAGTCATCGAATCCGTTTTAGTTTTTCCTTTAAAGTTCATTATATGGACCAATATCTGGAATTTTCCCAGATTTTTTGAGCCAGCTGTTTAGCTTTTAGAGGAGGGGGGGGCGGGGTTTGGAAACTTTCTTAAGTGTTAACACCTATACCGCAAGTTACAGTATTTTGAGAATCCATTGCAATAAACGAGAGTGGGTCATGACTGCTAAACCCCTTTGATCGATTACTCTAGTTACGTTGCATGGCAACCACTAAGGTCGATGGCAAAATTACTCCTAAAATATGGTTATATATCGATAACTTATAGTACCTATATGATATGAATGGATGGTATTATTAAAATATATATTTGTTAGGATAGACATATTTCTTTGATTGATAAATTCAGATTTTCGTGAAATTCTATTTATATGACGCCAAGAAGAATTTATTAATTAGTGTTTAATAACTTAATTATTGTTATGTTTTGTGAGATGCAATTTTAAAGCCGAACAACAAAATGATTTGATCAGCTTAGACAAACAAAAAATAGCTCAAATTCTTATAAAATTTAGAATACTACTAAACTTTAAATATCTCAATATTCTTAGTATTTTTGAAAACAAGAGGGAAAACAACTATAACCAAATCCGTCTACAGCTTCCATAATACGATAACATAAATAAAATATATAAAAATATGTTACAGTTCCTGGCGACATAGGATCGTATAAAAGTTGAACTATATTATATTCAAATTTTGATGTGTTGAATGTTGAACTATTTTATACTTATCTATTACTATCAATAATAAAACTGATTTCACTAAATGGGTTGATATATTGATGTCAGATTTGTGTTCATGCTTGACACAAGAATGGCTGGTTTTTTTCCACGCTTTAAATTAGCTTCACCTGTATGTTTAGAACCGACTCCTTTGGGTGAGATTTTGACCCACTTTAAACGGCCAGATTTCGTTCAAACTTTGTAGATTTATCGAGGACCGATGACAATACACTAATTAATAGTTTTAAAAAATACGCTATTGTGATGGAGGAACACGACTCCCGTTCCTAATACTGCTTCATGGAAAGCATAAGTAGAATTCAGAAGTAGGGGTCACGATTCTTATTGTGAGGGTAGGCAATGTAGCATGGTGACCCATACAATGGCAGCCTGGTCAGATGTTTCTGCATCGTTCTCCATGCCTCCGGAGACCGGAAGAATGATGCAGAATTATTGGGCCTCCGGTCTCATACTCACCAACGAAATACAACAGCAAGAATGTTGTCATTATTAGGATGGTCTTCTGTGTGAGGGTAGTACTGACCGGGTCGAGCCGACCCATTCGTGCTGAAATCAGCGTGGCACTCTTGCCTCCAGCTTATGTCAGTTATATATATGTATATACTGAACAAAATAACGATTCACTACAACTGTAACCTGTACCTGACAAGATTTCTGCACCACTCGAAGGGAAGCATTGGCATTCTCTACAGGGTTTGTAATTAAAATTTTAATATTTTAACTATTTTGTTTAAAACCTTATTACACTCATGCAGTTCGGCTAAGTTGGCATTGTCCACAAGCATTCGAGTGGTTGGTAAAGAATGCCAACTTAGTCGAACTGCATGAGTGTATTAATTTTTTAAACAAAATACATAGTTAAAATATTAGAATTTTAATAAAAAGATCGCAAGCAGATACGCGTGTAGGCACTTCAAAATAAAGTGAGTTAATTTTAAGCCCCTTCAAAAGATCTTGAGGAGCACTACACAGGGAAATAACAACCAGATTTATCTAATACTTCCTTATCAAAATAATTTTGAATTGAGAATTTCCAAGTAACTGGTTTGAAAACAGTCTAAAGTGGAATATCTAGTTAACTGTCCGGCACCCGGCCAGTTCGTTAGCCTCTAAGGGGATTACTGCCGCCACCCTGTACTCGACTCGACACGCATGGCATATTAGCAATGTCAATACAACTGCGATCTGTTAAAAAGTACTGAAATAGGTACAGTTTTTTTAATGGTGGATATTGTACAATCAAATTCATATATTGAAATCAGTGTTTGATATTTAGAGCATAATAAAAGACTCGTTTTTTGAAGGTAGTTCTGTTGTTTTAATATTTGTTAGAATGTAATTGACTTAATTGGCCATCAATATATTATACACTAATAATAAAAATTATAAAACAATAGTAAAAAATAATAAAAATGATAATAATATATAGTGATGAATCTGCCTCGTTGGTCTAGTGGATAGCGTATGCGCCTGCTAATCAAAGGTCTCGGGTTCGAATAAAAGTCGGTCGGTCCAAAAAGTGTTTAGGAAATTCCTAATAGCAGCCCGGAGTTTGGAAGTTTGGCGGAGTTTCACGACCGTGCCTCATAGAACTCGTAAAGCCGTCGGTCCAGGTTGTCATAAACATCTATGGCAATCGTTACTGGGAAGCCCGTGCCCTAGTAATGGTATTTCTTTTTCCCCAACCGCATCACATTTCTGCAACACCTGAAGGTTGACTAGCAGAGAATGCCTCATGGCATTAAGTCCGCCTTTGTACAACATGTGCAATAAGTTTAAAATAAGTAAAAATAAATAAATAAATTTACTGACAACTAGTTCAAAATTCGAATTTAAGTTCTCCCTTAGTGTTGCGGAGGTCCGATGCCAGTCGCTCCGTGGAAAAACTAATATTCAGGTAAAACCGGTTGAACTAGTAGCCGACCCCAAATAATATTGGGAATAAGGCTAGGAAGAAGAAGAATAGTGGTGAATCGTAAGCAACAATTTAGAGTTACCAGGTAAGTATTGTAAGGAAAAATAAAATCAAATTATGTTACCGACAGAAAACTTACATTTCCAATGACTTTAGTAAAATCAACAAAGATTGACGTGATAAACGAATACATTTCCATTATTTGAAGTTCTTAAAGACACCGACTAAAACTTGTGTTTTTGTTTTACGCCCAGATCCCAGAGGAGTCATGATACGGTTTCCAGAACTGACAAAGTTTTACGTACAAATCTGCTCTTTTCTTTTAATAGCTTTTGGCATTATACTAAATTCCTTGTGGTAGTATTAGTCAATTTATTTAGCCTTAATAATAAACACATAGGTGATACATTTGGATGTCGTTTAAAATCACTTAACGGAATGTCATCGATTGGAAACTTTTATCGTTTTTGTACAGAAAAACTATTAATAAATAAAAACTCTAAATAAAAACTGAGAGTCAGTGATATGGAACGGGATTTTATTTATATTTTATTAACAAAGTTGGAATTTCTATTAGAAGTGGCTTTAGATTGGCACCAATGGGGGAAAATAACGACGGCCCGGTGTGCACCTAAATGGGAGAAGTGGAAAACTCTGAAGCTAGCTATTAGCAGTGCCAAGGATATAAAGAAAAAGGAGATGCTAGAGAGTCTTGATCATGATCCCCGGGGTCGTCTTTACCGCATGGTACGAAAAAAGCTTATCGCAGTGCCCCAAATAACTCAACAAAATTAATACAGAAAGAGCGGCTTATCACTTAAAGAAATTCTTCCAGGCATGCTTAAATGCAGACTGAAATTGGTTAAAAGTTTTACAAATAAAAGTTTTACTATATTTTCGTTAATTTTCGTCTAATAAAAAGCATTCTAAATTGCTGCTCGACTTTCACAACTCGTTGTTTGTTCTACCTTATGCAACTCAGTACTGAATAGGTGGGTTTGTCCGTGTTGTGACGGATTAAGAATACATGTCACCACTCCTTTTCATCCCGCGGGTGTCGTAAAAGGCGACTAAAGGATAAACTACGGAAGACAACATCAATGCAAAGAGAAGGAAAACTTGAAACCAACCCTATACCAACCCGTCATGCCAGCGTGGTATAGTAAGCCAAAACCTCCTTTATAAGGAGAGGCCTATGTCCAACAGTGAACTGTTGATGATGATGATGATTGAATAGAATATATGTGGATCAATATTTATTTATATTATGTATCTACCTAAGCTTATAAAAGAACTATCTCAAAGGATAAACAACAAAATTTTCTCAGAATTAATTATTATATTAACGAAAAAATTATTACAAATAATAATAGCTACAGCCGATTATATTAATACGACGGTACTGTTTGCTATCTAACAACTTAATTACTTATTTAATCTAGTTAAAGTAAAACCTCGAGATATTTAAGTAAGAAGTACTTAGATTATCCCATTTAAACAAAAGATTACTTTGTGAGTTATAAGAACTTTTATAAGACTTTAACTTTATTGTGTTGGTTTTTAAATCAATATATAATAGCCATACATTTCAGACCTAAACGGTCGATGTTCGACCAAAACTAAAATACCCCAACAGTTGTTATCTCCGAACCGTATCGTAATTGTTCCGTATCGTTCGATCACATGCTAAGCTTGCTCTACTCGATATGAATAGCCTTTCCAAGTTTGAATAGATGACTGATTACAATCACGAGCCTTTTTGCTTCTATATGTCGTTAAGCAGAGCTCAAGGACGTAGGTATACACATAATGCTTTATAAAACCTCGTACACATGAACTTAGGAAGTAATAAATATATGTGTTACACAAATATTAATAATTAAGAGGAATAAATAAGGTACACGGACGTTTAAGTAGCATTTTTAAGGTTACAAATACTTTTGGGGTTACAAAACGCGGAGGTATAATTATGGTCAATTATTTAGAACATGATTTTATTCTTTTATTGGGTACATATTAACCCTAATAATCGAAGAACACGTAACATTAGAGGCGTATCCCAAGAAGATGGGCCTAACTAAGACTTTTTTAGTGAATACTATGGTGGGCAAAAAAAAAGCAGGCGTAGAATACGATATTCTCTCTTCCGAGGCCTCTTTAATAGCAGTTGCGTACGCTAACCACTAGACCAACGGTACAAGTACGTGAGTTACCTTAATTACTGTACAATTAATCATTCAAAACACAAGATGCATAAAAAATATACCAACAGCTAACTAGCACTATTCTATTCGTGAGCACTAGAACGGGGAATTGCAAGATTTTTTATAAACCGAGATTGCAATTCTATAAAATGACATAATTCCCACGCGAACCTTTGAATCAGTGACTCGAACAGGTCTTACCGTAGGGTAAAAATACGGCAAACAGGTACCTAATGTTGGTTAAAGTAAGCATTTTAATTAAGTGCATTGAAAGAGATTTTATAATAACTGGCTGCCGATCGAGAGGTCTCGGTTTTGACCAAATGTTTGTATGATCTGCAAATATGTATTTCAGAGTTTGAGTGGTTTTTTATAACATGTATATCGGCATAGGAGTGTTTATCAGGGTGGTTGCCTTCTCAAGAATGCATATTGTGTGGGCCGTGTATAGTTCTTCGAGTAGAAAACGAAGTAGTTAATTTAAATAATTAATTTATAGTTATTTTTAAACACGTAGGTAACTTCAAGTGAAAACAATAAGCCGTACGGTAGTTCCTAGAATTGTTGTCCGCGTCTTGGTCGTTCGGTGAGTGTGCTCCGCTCGGCCCGCACGATCACTCTGCCGAAGCGATGGCGTCTCACCGCTTGCGCCTCGTTGTCAAATCTGCTGCCGTATAATTGAACGTTCCGACATGTATAATATGTATGTATTTGCAAAAAAAGGAATTTAAGTAATTATATTAATGGCTTAGTAACCATAGCACAAGCTCTGCTTAGTTTGGGTCTAGATGACTTTGTGTGTCAGATGTCTGTTTTTTTTTATTGCGGGCTAAAGTAGTAAATTTTCAAAGAGTCTTCAATTTTGTGACAATTCACTTCAAAAAAGATAATACTGTGGTAACAATAACAAATAATATTTGCCATAGTGCCTTGTTTTGCTCTGGCCAACTTTTTATAACAATTGTAGTATAACCACAGATGTGGGTTTAGCGCACAGTAAATTAATTATCCTTATACTTATCAGGAATAGTGTTGCGAGCGGTTTTCCTGTCAAATATCAATATAGGAACAGTGCGGTCTGCGGTGGCACCAGTGCATTACACGGCCAAGCGCTCTGACGGCAAAGATCAAAGCAATAAGAGGGTTGAGGGGAAGGTCAATGGGGAGGACCGTGTTTCGGTACGAATGGACTGGCTCGACCAGAGTGATACAACGTGAAACAATTCTTTCTCAGATTTTTACTGAGTGAATGAGGTTTCTGGCCTAAATCCTTCTCATGACTTTAAGTTACCTACCGTCTTCTAACCCTTTTGCTCATTTGGCCCTTTATATTTACAAAGATAAAAATCGTAAACACATAAAAAAAAAAAATGGGCATTGGGTCCATCGAAGTCAAAATGTGCATAAGGATATAAAATGAAAAATTGTAAAAGTTTGTGCACTGTATATTCACACAGACACTGTAATTTTAATCAATATTTATTTCTTATCTACTTTTGTTCTCATTTGAATTCTTTTTGGTTTTTTTCTGTACCAAAATCAAAACTGCCCATGAATTCCCATTATCATAACATACTGCATCCCAGTCTGGGGAGGATCTCCTAAGACTAGATTCATTGACCTAGAGCGTGCTCAGAGAGTTGTCCTTAAAGTTATGTTGCGGAAACCCTACAGATACCCTACCGATCAACTCTATAAGGATGCAGCATGTCTCACTGTGAGACAACTTTATATGTCACGAATCTGTCTCCGCCAACATAAAACCGTGCAAGCACCAAATGTGGTTACCACTAACACTGGAAGAAGACCCAAAGCCCCGTGTAATATTATTAAATTTAGAACAACTTTTGGTAGGAGAAACCTCGCGTATCAAAGTACTAATTTATATAACAAAATACACAAGATATTGAACCTTCAATCCCAGACGAAGTATGAAGTCAAAGTAAAAATCGATAAATGGTTACAGTCACTAGACTACCACGACACAGAAAAATTTCTATAGCTAGCCAAGAAAGACTTAGACATACACACACATACACCCACACACGTACATACATACATACATACATGCACACACAAATACACGCACATACACACACACGTACACAAACCCATATATTTTAGTTTTCACCATCTTCAGATTTCATTTTTTTTTTATTTCATCTAAATTGTTCTTCATTAGGTCAATATTGTAACACAGCACTAAGCGGAACCACTGGTTCTCAAAATACAGGAAATCCTAGTTTGAGGACCAGGGGTCATATATATAATTGTCTGCCATATACTTTAAACAATTTACTATTGTGAATGAAATAACTGTGTGAATTATAATTGTATGGTTTAGTTTTTTGCAATAAACTATTATTATTATTATTATTATTCGTTTTCTCACTGTATAATAAATTAAAAGACCTGGAAGATATATTTTCTTTATAGCGATAAGGTCGCTATTTGTACTTCGTTACTCAATTCCTTCGTATTTTACATAGATATATAAAGTTTTATGTAAACCATATTTACCGATGTACAATATTTTGTTACCTTTCTATGTTTAAAATGTATCATTTAATTAGGTTAATTCTAAGTCTTTTTTTTCAAGCTGAGTCGTTTGTTTGTTTCGAGCAAATTCTATATAAAACTAGCTGCTCCGCTCTCGTCTTAGGGGTATGAAAAATAGATAGTAGCCGATTCTCAGACTTACTGAATATGCATAAAAAATTTCATAAGAATCGGTAAAGCCGTTTCGGAGGAGTATGGGAACGAACATTGTGACACGAGAATTTTATATTTTAGACTAGCTGATGCCCGCAGCTCCGCTCGCGCCCTAGGAGTATGAAAAATAGATGTTGGCCGATTCTCAGACATACTGAATATGTATTTAAAATTTCATAAAGATCGGTAAAGCCGTTTCGGAGGAGTATGGGAACGAACATTGTGACACGAGAATTTTACAAATAAGATAATAATCAAGAAGTTATTTATTTTAATTTATAACAGTATTTGTTTTGAGTTCCATACGTTCATATTATCATTTAGATTAAACATTTCATTTGTATGATCACATTATAGTTTTTCCTGACGAACAAAATTGAAACAGCGAATGGTAAACATTCACTGAGATGAGTAACCATTTAATACCAGCTTTTACATCCAAATATATTATAACTAACTTCTTGATATTGCATTAAAAAGAAATGTATTTTAGATAAGTATGACAGGTAATGTTCCTTGTCAATTTTCTTGAGAGTAGGCAACGCTTTGGTACGCCTTAACGAACAGCAAAATATTATACTATCGGACTGCCTGTACAGAAATCAACTTATCGTAGAATCTGGTACAGTGATTTGTTTCTGTCAGTTCCAGAAATTCAGATGGCTTAATGATCACCAATGTGTGTGAAAATAAAGCGTTAATTTAAATAAGGTGTGTCATAATCACATGTTTGACAAGTGGGGTATGGAAAAACTAAAATATTATTTAATTATACAAAATATATATATATATATAAATATATATAAATAAATATTAAATTTATATATGTACACAAATATTTCAGTGGCGCAGTGTGAGCGTATGCGACTGCTCTGCTCGAGGTCGGATTTCCAGGTCGGATCAAATGTTTGTGGGATCCCCAAATATTTTTTTCTGATTTTGGGTGTTATCTATGTATAATATGTATGTATTAAAAGAAAAGTATGTTCTCAGTTGTCTAGTACCCACATTACAAGCTCTGTTTAATTTGGGACTAGATGACGTTATGAGACAGATGTATGAAATATATATTTATTTATCTTAAGTGCAATATTTCCTTTAACATCATAATGTGCAATGTTATCAGTGAGATATAAATCAACAGCTAAGTGTGTCTCGCCTAACAAAGCCCATTGTGCAAATTAATGCATTGTGAGTGTCACAACATTGGCTACGGCAGACGTATATTTCATTGAATTAAGCCGAATAATACATTAATACATTTATAAAGATAAGTTTTACTTGAACTTGCTAATACATTTGCCGTCTATGTATGTTTTTATGTTCTACCGTAGCTCCTAATCTACTGAAGCAATTTTAAAAAAACACCGAAAACATATTCCGAAACAAATATTTGCAGATCGTACAAACATTTGGTCCGACCCAGGAATCGAACCCGAGACCTCTTGATCAGTAGCCGCATACGCTAGCCACTAAACCAACCAGGCAGTCAATTTTTTATTAAAGTTTATCTAAATTGTTTACGCAGTCGGGTTACAGCTTCTTTATGTTCTTTATTATGGATTTGTAACATCTATTTGCCTAACATTAATTGGATTAAAACTGTTCTAGTTTTATTTAGTGTCACTGAGTTTAATGGTTCTCGCTTTAGCAAGAAACCACGTCAACCTATTTTTAGCTGGCATTAGGGCAAAAATAGCAAGGAGTGTACATTTTTTAAGTATGACTTGTTATGATGTGGTGATATTGGGTTAGCATCTACTTTTCTATTTTTAATTCACTAATAGAGATAAAGGAACTTTAGATTCTCGGGTCGAAGCAAATCTCTATGTCTATGTAAAATATGTGTATATTTCCAAAAAGTATGTAAGTATATATTTATATCAATTGTCTTCTTTTTTAAAATTACAAAGTAAAATGTGTTGAAGATATATCACCTTCATGGTCTTATGAAGTAGGAATATATTTTAGAATATATTTTATAATATGTTTGAATATATTTATAGAATGTGTCACTTATATTCCTATGTCTACTTGAAGCGTTTGTGTTTTTACTTAAGTATTATTTTTATTAATATATCCTGTATTTCCCAGTTACCACTGTGTATAATTCTCTGGAATAATCCTTCCCAACAAAATGTCAAATATTATTTAATTTTTTGCGAATCCTTTCGATGTGCTAATACTATGTAAGAAGTTAAATTATTGTGTGTATGTGACTATGGTTAATAATTATTGTTTAGAATAAATAAAAGGTCTAGTATATCCTAGAAATTAATAACTTTAACCAAAAGGTTACATGCGTTATAATACCACACGTTCCGACAAATACCGGAGTTTCAAAAAAAAATGCTGATAAATTAAAAATTTTTTTAAAAAGAAAATTTTTTAGTACAAGATGGGTATTTCTAGTTTTGAAAAAAAATTTGATAGACAGAAAAATAGAAAAATTATTAAGTGTATATTGATTAAAATTATGAAGTAATAATTTTTTTATGTACATTACTTGAAGTTATCAAGAATATTTACAATACAAGTAACACATACACACACATACAAGCGTCAAAAAATTCCCTCACATCATCTCGCTTACGCTTACGGGAACGATACCATCTTTCCCAAAAGACTGATAGCTTTGCCAAGTTGAATGGCGATGCTAATTCTCTGTGCTAGGAAAAGCCTTTTGGTCATGAGAAACTTCGATTGTGAAAATACTGGGTAGAAAAGTTTCATATACTTTTTTATTTTCATTTAACGCCTGCCAAGGCGACCTCACTATGCCTGATGGAAAGCATGGGTAAAAATCAAAAGTCGGGGTCGCTATACTCACTGTGAATGCAAGCAATATGGCGATCCACATTATGACAAAACATAAAACATGAGCTGGCAGTGATTTCCAGTTTTAAACTGCTCGGCACAAGAAGGAAGATCCGAACCGCTTAGTTCTGTTGCGTATATCTTCCACTCTGAAGGTGTGACTTCCCAGGCCATCACGTGTTGTTCTGTAGAGGAAGGGAGAGGGTGGGATGAGTTGGTTAATTAGGCGTTTTTAGCACAACTATTTTTCGAAAAGTATATTTCACTCAATCCACACAAACCTATCGCATAATTATACACACTTGATAATACCCACACATTTCGCTTGCTATCTTGAATACGTCTAATTATAAGTCTTGTATCTATAATCTACATACGATTATGTAAATTCTTCCACTTTGAGATAAATTAGTACTTGTCTGTGAGAATATTCGGTGAACATTAGTTTCTATTGTACACGAAAGAAGTATTAATCAATCCAAAAATATATTTAGGAATAATATAATAGAAAAAAATATGAAAGATAAATCAGGAATCTTTTATAGTCACCCCTAAGATGGACGGTACTCGTATAGTGTTTTTATTATTGTTATTACCTATTTTATATTTAGCCAACCAAAGGGACTCTATCCTGCCTGATGGAAAGCACGTGCAGAATCCAAGAGTGGGGGAAACCATACACCTTTGCTGCGAATGCAGTTAATAAAGTATGGCCCACACTATGGCGGTTTAGTGAGATGCTTTTTCACGCCCCGTTTAAATGCCCCGGGATCATAGTGGGATTACAACACATGAACTGGTAGTGAGTTCCAGCTTTTGACTGCTCGGCTCGATTATTCTTAAGTAAATTAAGATGCTTCATTGTCCAATCCAGTTGTGAAACATTGAACTATAATATCGGTTTATAATGGTATCTAAATTATACAGACAGGACAAAAGTATTCATTCATCAACAGAAATCAAATTCGTATAATTATATGCAGGTACATCTAAACGTATCTCATCATTAGTTATTATAGACACATGTAATGATCTGAGAATCTCGAGAACTCCTCAATTGGACTTCCTAAAGATCAGTAGATAAGTGTCTATGCTTCTTGGTTTGTTTTTGGGAAATTATACTATGAAGGATTTGTCATGATCACAAGTTAATAATAATATATAAATTAATATTTTGGACATCTTACACACAACGCGTAATAATATATGAAGTGTATAAAATAATTAAAAAATCATAATTTTAATTTAACAGGTTGATAAGTGAAAAAGACAAATTCACGGTAACAATATTTATTACATACGTTCATATAATAAAAAAGTAAATAAAACAAACTCAGCGATTTCGGTGCACTCTAAATCCTTTGTCTACAATAAAAAGTCTCATATTCGTAAATTACATTCTTAAAGAATCACTTTCAGTGTTCAGCTGTTAGAAACATTATATGGAACGAGCGTTGTGTGTAGACTTGATATGACAGAAACAACTGTTTAGGTACGACAAAAGCTCTAACTGGGCCACTTATGTCGCTCTTGCTGTTCTACTTAGAACAGTGAACGGTTCTCGGGGTTGCAAGATGTTTCTTTTTTCACTCGAGTAAATTGTCAACCACAGAGTAGAAAACGTAAATTCTGAGTCATATAGGTTATATAAACTAGTTGAACTAGACCACACGTTAGGTTAGCGAACTATTAATTAAATTAAAGGTTATGGAACGTATAAGAAATTGCTTATATCAATAGGCTATTGATGAAAGCAATTGCTTAAAAGCACTTTTTCAATATTGTATATTAAAGGTAAGCAATACGTAATAAAAAATATGGGAAAACATGATTGAGAGATGAAACCCATTATTAATATCATTTATTGATTGAACCATGGCATGAGTTTAATGAACTCATATGAAGAATGTATTCTAATGTGATTATGACAGTACGTAAGTATAAAAGAAAGAAATTTAGAGATATTATCTGTGTATAGCCTTGATGGTCTAGTGGTTAGCGTATGCGACTGCTAATCAAGTCTCGGGTTCAAATCTCGGGTCGGACCAAAAAGTGTTTTTGGGTTTTTCTTAGGAAATTCCTAATAGCAGCCCGGAGTTTGGAAGTTTGGCGGTGATTCACGCCCGTGCCTCGGAGAGCACGTTAAACCCGTCGGTCCCGGTTGTCATGAACATCTATGGCAATCGTTACTGGGAAAGTCAGTGCCCTCAAATATACTGACAACTAGTTCAATCTTCGAATTTCAGTTCTCCCTTAGGGTTGCGAAGGTCCGATGCCAGTCGCTCCGTGGAAAAACTGAAATTCAGGTAAAACCGGTTGAACTAGTAGCCGACCACTAATAAACTTGGGAATAAAGGCTCGGAAGATGATGATTTGTGTATAACTGTTTTTAGACTTTCGCGAATTTTACACTAATCATGTTTTTTTACTGTAAATGGGACTTATTCGCGATAAAATTAAAAGGTTACATTACCTTCTACTTTCCGACGTTTTGAAAGGGTTATACCGTTCGACGTATTTATGGTGACCTTTTTAATTTTATCACGAATTAGTCCAGTTTGTAGTAAAACTCATAAGTATGTATTTGTTTATGAAAAGAGTGAAAGATTATTTATAATCCGCGCCAGATTAGAAACAAACAGTCACTGTTAGATACATTTAAAATAAAACTAGAAACTTGGTACTAACACAAGAGTAGACTTCAGCATGAAGGTCTACCGTTACCATAAGAACCATAATATCATAAGAACAGTTATCATAAGTGTGTGTCTTAAACATTTAAACTTAAAATTAACAAGACCACGAGTTTGGGGCTGGTTACCCTGTCCATGGGTCTTAAACCTCTCTCATCAAGACCACGAGTTTGGGGCTGGTTACCCTGTCCATGGGCCTTAAACCTCTCTCATCAAGACCACGAGTTTGGGGCTGGTTACCCTGTCCATGGGCCTTAAACCTCTCTCATCAAGACCACGAGTTTGGGGCTGGTTACCCTGTCCATGGGCCTTAAACCTCTCTCAACAAGACCACGAGTTTGGGGCTGGTTACCCTGTCCATGAGTCTTAAACCTCTCTCAACAAGACCACGAGTTTGGGGCTGGTTACCCTGTCCATGGGCCTTAAACCTCTCTCATCAAGACCACGAGTTTGGGGCTGGTTACCCTGTCCATGGGTCTTACCTCTCTCAACAAGACCACGAGTTTGGGGCTGGTTACCCTGTCCATGGGTCTTACCTCTCTCAACAAGACCACGAGTTTGGGGCTGGTTACCCTGTCCATGGGTCTTAAAATTATCTCAGGAAGACCACGAGTTTGGGGCTGGTTACCCTGTCCATGGGTCCATTCCAATATACACACCTCATGCTCTCCACCATCCGCCATACATTGCACCACACCTCACGCACACGGGGATCAGGCCGAAGATTGCGTCTCGTACACACGGTGAACAGGCGGAAGGTTGCATCTCGGGCACACGGAGAACAGACCGCA
Source organism: Phragmatobia fuliginosa (assembly GCA_932526445.1). Classification (NCBI taxonomy): domain Eukaryota; kingdom Metazoa; phylum Arthropoda; class Insecta; order Lepidoptera; family Erebidae; genus Phragmatobia; species Phragmatobia fuliginosa. The sequence goes on along the minus strand of OW052064.1, from coordinate 1,481,064 downwards.
GGTCCACTTATCACTGAGCGGCATGCAGGACGCAAGTCCGCACCTCGCGATACAGCGAGCAGGCCGCAAGTCTGCGCCTCACCAGGCAGCAGCAGACACCAGGTCACAGCCCGGGCTCGGCTCGCGTAGACTGCACCTTGCACAGTGACGAGGCTCTCAATGCATCGTTATCATCTAAGGAAAGCATGAAAAATTGCATTAGTTTTGAATACGGTATTACTTTAACGTCACCAATATGCTTCATTATCGTCATGAATAATCAGAGCTTTTAGAAGGCGATACTAGCAAGCAAAGCTTTTAGGATATTTAAAAATAACAGTGCCCTCAGTATGTACGCAGTAATATCGTCAAGAATGTTACTAACTTTCGCATATCTCTCAGGACGCAAGACCCGGAGGATGTCAGAAAATGTTACAGAAGTCTCACGGTACTCGGTTAAGGATGTTCCCAATAATCGCAAAGCTCTTAGGATATGATACCGGGTCACCAGTTTTGGTTATGTCTGCAGCTTGACGATTGTCGTCAAGCAAACCCGAAACATGTCCAAGTATGCCCACGCAGTGAATTCGAGTTCAGACTAATTGCCCTCAAAGTCATTTTATGAACCAGGGCTTGTCCGACAGGTGTCGTTCAATCACTTACTGTAATAAGCCACCGTCTGCTTATAGTCGATCGTCTCGAGTCTGTAGTTAAACCTTACCATTTTAACCTTTTTACCTTTCTGCTACGGCGGCCAGTCCCAATGGTGAGCAACCAAAAACACAGTAGACACTACAGCACGCAAGTACTTGTCTAACACAGGTGTACGCCTTTGGTTCGATGAGACGGCCACCCAACATGACCCGAAAGAGATCAGGCGTAGGACCGTCGACTCTTTGTACTCATTCGAGTCACGGAGCGTTGACCACAACTTTTAAACTTCGGGCCGTAACAAGCATATCTATAATTAGAAGTACACAGTATTATTAGTTATTGTTTATTCAACCCAGAAATCGAACCTATATTGAACAGTAGTCTCATACACTAACTGTCGACCCAACAAAGCAGTCGAAACCATCACTGGTACTGACGTTTCAATAAGTACCTCTGTCAGGAAGAAAGATCACAATAACCTGAGCTGGCTCGTAACGTGCTTATGAACATGTTATTAATCTTGATCCTATATGAATGTCAGACCTTTACGATCAAGTTTGCTACAATGATTTTGTGTATGATCTTAAAATTTAACACCTGAAATAGCCAGTCAGGCATGAGGATTATCTTTCCGGAACACTAATTGGTACTCTCACAATGACTAGTGCTTAAACCTCATTTTAGGTCGGTCTAACCTGACCATTAATCATTATTGTTACACAAACAACATAACATAGTTCATTTAATACCTGACACTAGTGAGGGTATTTAAAACCTTTCATAATGTTTCTATAACATCAAGAATAGCATGCTTAAGTAGACGTACTATTAAGATCGATAGACATGCAGTCTTTACCGGTATCAATACTTTGCATTTCGATAAACATTAAAACATAACTAACAAACGATATGTTTTGCTTTATCATAAGAGATCTTTCTTTAACATTTACAATTTGTTGTTGATGTTGTGTAAAACCTATTAGATTACATTTAAAATATGAAGTTTTAGTTTGGAGTCCACTATAGAAGGTTCATAGAAGTTTCTTTACTTTTTTTTTTCTTTGAACCATTAATAACAAGTGAAGTCACTTTCGTACTACCTACTCTGAACTATTAAATAAATTTAACATCATATCTTTAGAATTTAAACATTTACCACTGTTATAACGCTTCATAGATTTTACAATAACAGTGGACTAATGCAATCACCAGTAAATAATGTGACATAGTACATCTACCGGCGGATGATAAGAGTTCCTCAAGCTGTTTTAAATAGGCTCCGTCAGGACTAGCTCTGCTGTCCACGCACCCTTTTGCCGTATTGTGAATAGTTACATCACACGTTTATATACTCCCGATTTATTTGCTCTCACCAACCACCAATATAAAAGAATAGCCCATTCATCGAATTATCAAAATAAAAATTAGAAATGTAATTGATCATCAACTATTTCTTGTTGTAATTTTTTTTTTTTTTTTTGATCATCCCTACTATTATTACTATTAAGTGCGAAAGTAACTGTCTGTCTGTTACGTTTTTACGCCTAAACCGCTAAACCGGTTTTGATGAATTTTGGAACTCAAATAGTTTAGAACCTGAGAAAGGACATCATACACGCGGGCGGAGCCGCTGGCTAAAGCTAGTTGTTTAATAATGGTCATTTCAATTTTTAAATTTACGGAGAAACATCTAGTAACTTGGTGTACACACTGTACATTGTTATAATCTGACAAGTATCTATTTTTCGTTTCCATAAATAAAAGTTAAACAGATTAATCACAACGTGTGTGGGTATTATGTCCCGTCACACTTGCTGTGTCAGTGTAACATTTTAAGTAAATGGATAAAAGTTACTTGACCTTTAAGTAATAAGTTCGGGTTGCATTAGGCAGCCACTACAACTGCTATTATTCATCATTCCTTCGTTAAAAATAGTTCGTAACCATAGCAAAGAACGCCTACTTGATTATGCACAGGTGGGGTAGTTACAAACATTCGTTTGAGCGCTATTCACTATTTACGTTATACCAAATATTCGCAATAAATGCGAAAGTAACCGTCTGTTACGCTTTCACGCCAAAACCACTGAACCGATTTTGATGACATTTGGTATAAAGATAGAAACATACACGCGGGCAATAGCTAGTACCAAATATTCGCAATAACAAAAGGTATGAGACGAGGTCATTGTTAAAACTAAACCAACTACTTAAGCCCTTTTGTTAAGCCACAGCTTTGCATCAGCCCTAAGGCATTTTCGTATACGCGCCAAACAGTCCATTTTTTCATCATTTTAAATTGCGCACACAATTCACTTTTGTACACTACATATCAAAATTATGTGAAAATAAATCACAACTCAACATGTAATATGATTTGATCTTACCAGTACAGCGTCAAGCACAACTCACAAGTTTTTCTTAACTGAACCTTCTAACCTTCTCTCATTACCGTGTCGGCACTGGTGGACCACATTGTACACCTTGTACATTGGCACGGATGCAGTTTCCATCGCTTAGCACAATGTTTACTAACTGGAAAGAAAGCGTTATACACACGAACACACATGTGGTACAAATACCCTCATTATTTTATTAAAATAATCGTTTTAAAACCGTTTGTAATTGACACTAAAAACCAAATATAGAAGTCGTCACTTCCTTTACGATTTTTATATTTGCTATGTTTTGACTTTGTTTTGATTTTTGACTGATTTAGTTTTGATTTTTGACTTTGATTTAGAGCGGATAAGAATATCACAAAAGTCGGATTCCCTTATTAAAAATCACAACGAACACTGAATTTCGATAGCGTTCAAATGAGCACTAATAGTGTGCAATGCCTTTTTTTTTAACGAACGATCGCGTTTATCGTTCCCGGGACCTCTGCGGCGAATCACTGCGTATATTCACTTTGGTTCTATATGACAGCGCGATCTATTGTGCATTTGTCAATGCTCTCTATCGTAAGACACACCTAGATAATGAAGTATAGGCAAATTAAATGAAAATATCTAACTAAATGTCGGTAGTTGATCGTTTCCCAAATATTGAAAATTAATAATTTGTGAACGTAGATCGATCCCACTTCTGATGTTAGAGTCCAGAAGTGAAAAATAATAAAAATAATTATAATTCTAAACAATTTACTTTAATTCTAAACAATTTATTTCATTAATTACAAAATAATCTTAGAAATGCAATTAGACAGAAACAACCGTTAATTAAGTAACGAATCTAAACAAATTACAGTTAGATAGACAGCAAGGGCGGTCACATAGGGCTGTACTAGCTGTTAGACAGTTTTCCTCGCACCCACCGCAATTCAGACAGTACTAACTTGTCAAAGACAGCTTTCCACATCTGTTAACAGAGTAGTACTAATTGTCCAAAGACAATGATCCACACTCCGCGACGCATTCGTCAGAAATGCGTACCGATACAACAGATCACTCCTATTTATAACCAAGCGCAGTGAAGTGATGGCGCCACAAAAATGACAACTACCGCCGTTGTGGCTTATATTATATTAATGATTTTTTTAAATAATATTAACTTGTAATGCTCTTGCAAGTGAGTCAAAAATAATGTATTAAATTTTATAAAATGTGAATATAGATCGTATGCTTTATAGTTTTCATATACAGAATAAAAATGCCTTTAACACGCTCACTTGCCGGGGAGCTGTCCATCGTCTTATAAAATATATTTAAAACTTATTGCAGCTGTTGTACAGAGGTGGATTTAATGCCATGAGGCATTTTCTCCCAGTCAACCTTCTGGTGATGCAGAAATATGATGTAGTAGGATCACATATAAAATATGTTTTTAATTCAATAAAGTTTAGGTAATGATAATGTAAATTCTGTATTAGAAATAGCTAATATGCATTCAATACTAATGCATATATTATTAGATGATGTGCATATTTTTTATTTTTGAAAGATGTAAATGAAAACTGTTTGTCATCGATTTTTGACTAATTTCACATTATTACGTGGCAACACACATAGGTACATTGTCACGCCGTCCATATTAAGATATAGTAAGTAATAATGTTTTTAAATATCTGATTTGTACTATCAAGAGTCGAGTGCGTGCTACCGGCAGCTCCCTATAATCATTCCAGCCGGTTGGACGCTTTCCAATTAGGTACTGTAGTCAGTGGTCTATATAATTGATTAAATACATTACACTAATGACTTTCATGAACCTATAATAGTATTATGAAGGGGTGAAGTTTGTGAGTTTTTTTTATTGAAACCAGCCAAAGCGACTTTTCTCTGCCTCATGGAAAGCTTGAGTAGAATCTAGGAGTAGACGTCATCATCCTCATTGTGAGGGAAAGCAATGAAGCATGGTGACCCCTACCAAGGCGGTCTGGTCAGAAATTTCCGCATCATTCTCGCGACCTCCGGAGGCTGCGAGAATGATGCAGAGCGATTGGACCTCCAGTCTCACACTCACCAACTAAATACGACAGCAAAAATGCTGTCCTTATTAGGATGGTCTTCTGTGTGAGGGTAGTACTGCCCCGGTTGAGCCGGCCCATTCGTGCTGGAATCAGCGTGGCTCTTCTATTTAATTGCTAGGTTGTAGGGATAATACCTGGATCTACTTACCAGATTTTCTAAATTCTTTTACTAATAGAAAGTCAGATTATTTCTGAGTCATCATCTTCTTCACCTTTATTGTTTCCCATATTATTTGCTACTAGTTCAACTGGTTTTACCTGAATATCAGTTTTTCCACGGAGCGACTGGCATCAGACCTCCTAAACCCTAAAGTGAAATCGATGGTTGAACTAGTTTTTATTATATTTGAGGGTAGGGCTCACCGCTAGACCAACGGGGTATAATTTGTAATAATCTGAAACTGATTACCGCGTTACTCGAGGTCAAAAACCGAAAATCGAGGTCAAAAATAAATTCAATATTCTTTGATGATGAAGTCTAAAAAATCTAAAATAAAATCCTCCGTAAAATCACTAAAACTCCTTGAACAAGATATATGTACAAAAAGTTTGTTCGTATTACCAACTACACAAGTAACTTGCGGTAGCAAATCCATTTAAAAGGACTGGTATATTTATTTTGTTCATATATTTATGTTGAGATTATGTTGTGAATTATGTGCTGTATGCGCGAGACTAAAGCGACCGAGCTTAAAATATAGTTACTACTACAGATTTTTGTGTATGCTAGTGATCACCCCACGGCTTAACAGTACTTACTGGCTTATTGGTCTAGTGATTAGCGTATGCGGCTGCTGATCAAGAGGTCTCGGGTTTGATTCCCAGGTCGGACTAAATATTTGTGTGATCCACAAATATTTGTTTCAGAGTCTGGGTGTTTTCTATGTAAAATATGTATGTATTTACAAAAAAAAAGTATGTTGATGTATTTATATCAGTTGTTTAGTACCCATAATACAAGCGCTGCTTATTTTGGGACTAGATGATGTTGTGTGTAAGATGTCTGAAATATTTATTTATTTACTTCGATTCGCCATAGTGTATTTGCAGTTTAATTAATTTTTTTTGTCGTTATAAAAATGTTTATACATTAATTATTCCTAATGCAATGACATGTATGTAAAATAAGTTAAAAAAACGCGTGGCTACGACTTTTCAAACTTGAATATGTGTATCTCTGTACACTGATAATATTGTATATAGACACGCGCGATGGTTCAATATCAACCGCTTCACTTGAAGTGTCCTGCCCTCCGCTCGGCCATTGAATCGTTGACTCCATCGAACTCCGTCAGATACCAAACACGGCATATTTATCTCAAATTAGATTTTAACACAGTACTTTATGAATATTAGAGGGCGCTATATTAAGTTTAGTGACACGTCATATAGCCAACCAGCGAACGATCAAGACGCTTCTAACGATGCCTCATATGTCCAGTTCTAACGAGTAGTTGAGGAGCTATGAGGGAACAGACGAACATACATTTAAACCTTATCAAAAGCATAACCCTCTTTTGGCTTTGCCGTAGTCGGGTAAAATTAGTTTGTGTTGCAGTACATTACTATTCCAATAATTTGATGCTTTTATACAGAGAATTAATATGTAATTAAAACATACATACATATATGTATTTGTATGACTTTCATCTTAATAACGCAACTCACGGAAGCGTTCATATTCCAACATCAATTTGTAGGTCCATTAGTGTGTCGATTCACATTTGAATATAGTTCCCTTTTCAGTTTTGTAGGTACGTTTTGCTATTTCAAATATCAATGGAATATGCATTAGTCGTGATTAATGTTTTTTCTTTCATATTTTTTTTTCTTTACAAAGCCTAGAAAGCTATTTTAACCGATCAAATTAATTGTTAAATATTATGAAGTACTCAAATATCACGCATAAGTCTAAATAGTAAAGAACAGACCTTGTCAATTTTTATTCATTGTAGTTACGAGCTCGAGGACTCTTTTTTTCATTAAAAGTTCACCTAATGGAATTTGTAGTCCATTTTTAAGTGTACTGAATTGAAATACAAAAGTTTAACATTCACTGAATTTTTGCCCTTTGGAAAGGTTAGTCTTTGTTGTAAATTAAATTGGCCGTATTTTCCTGTTTTGTTTACAGCAATTTTTATTTTTCTATTCATATTTAATGCAGCATTTGAGATCCTACTGAGCACTTATAAAATGTTTAAATAATTTCGGCTATTTTACACACAACGCCATCTAGTCCCGAACGAAGCAGAACTTGAATTTAGGGGTAATAGACAACTGATATAAATACATAAACATACTTTCTTTTAGTAAATACATACATATTATAAATAGAAAACACCCAGACTCCGAAACAAATATTTGCGGATCACACAAACATTTTGACCGACCCGGGAATTGAACCCTAGACTTCTTGATCAGCAGCCGCGTACATTAACCACTAGACCAACAACTTAGTCCAGGCACTTGAATGTCTCTCACTCCTAGTTAAGTGTTATATAATCCCCTAAAAAACTTAAAAGTTTTTTTATAGTACACATGACCTATCGGCACTTGCTACTCAGCAGTCAAAAGTGCGTTAGGCGCCTTTGAGTCTCTCGTGACTCCCTAGTCAAGAAGAGAAGGCTAGGGAGTGACGAGAGCCTAGGCTTTGGAGTCTAATATCTGTGCTCACTTGGCAAAAGCAACTACATACTAGTTTTCTGTCATTACGCAGTTTGGTTCGGTCAAGACAGCCATAACGTTTTGTTAGATTGTGAAAATGAATGCGATTGAACATCTAAAGACATTTCACATATTATTTTTGAATTAAATTAATTCTTTTGTTTGAAAAAAAAAAAAACATAGAAATGCCATTCAGAACACAAATGAAAATACTACAAACCGGCTATGGCTTAATCGATAGTGTAAAGTGCGATACAACGGTGGGAATGTTGTTTGTATCGGATATCAGATGCAAATCCCTCGTATTCAGTAGTAGACTGCTTTTATCCCAGCACTTTTATGCTCTAAAAAATGTCTGTTGGCGTAGTTTGTTTTTGACCCATATATGAAAACGCAGCTGTTGACTTTAAATTTCTTAAAGTAATATTAACATAATTTATTTAAGTTTGCACATTGTTTACACATTCATAGTCATCTTTATCTTCCTAGCCTTTATTCCCAAGTTTATTAGGGGTCGGCTACTAGTTCAACCGGTTTTTCCTGAACATCAGTTTTCCCACGGAGCGACTGGCATCGGACTTCCGCAACCCTAAGGGAGAACAGAAATTCGAAGATTGAACTAGTTGTCAGTATATTTGAGGGCACTGATTTCCCAATAACAATTGCCATAGATGTTCATGACAACCGGGACCGACGGCTTAACGTGCTCTCCGAGGCACGGACGTGAATCACCGCCGAACTTCCAGACTCAGACAGGTTGTAATTAAGAATTTCCTGTAAGAAAAACCCAACACATTTTTTTGGCCCGACCCGGGATTTGAACCCGGGCCCTCTTGATTAGCAGTCGCCTACACTAACCACTAGACCAACGAGGCAGTCAGTTTACTCATTCATAGTGAGCACGAGAAACATGTAAAGTTATACATTACCATTTACGTGTTTTATCTAAGTGAACAGCTTAGGCTTCATCTAAATATTAATTGCTTTCAAGTCTCAGACTTGATTAATTGTCGATTGATTGTTTCTTAGAGCGAGAACCTTGACCCAGCTTAAAAAGCAGGCGTAAATTACGATATTCTATCGCTCCGGTGCCCTCAGTATTGAAATACCTTGCTTCAGGCGGCTAGTGGATCTAGATCTCTGTCTCGCCTGTCATGACTGCCACTGCAGTGAGAACTCAGCTCAGTGTATTAGCAGTTTATAACGCTTGAACGAAGGAGCATAGCAACCGCGAGAGAATACGTCGTGTTCGTATGCCAGACGTCACGTAAGTCAGCAGGTCCTGGACGTCACCTATTTCATTCGCACAGTGCCACGTCATGTGTTTCTAGTCACTCATCCACCACAAACCCCAGTGGTGTGATATCCTCAAAAAGCTTAGACACGTAAAAATTAACTGCCTTCATGTTCGGCTACACTTTTTAAAGACTGTTGGCTATTAAATTCGTTCGTAGTCGTCGAGTCAGTCCGTTCTGATCTCAGTATGCAGCTCCCTTATCCAAGTTGTGAGTGTTTCGCGTCGATTTTTGTTCTTTTATTTTAATTAGTAATACCTTTATTCTATTTTGTATCATTGGATAATATTTGGTTTTGAAATCGTAACTCAGCATTTAAAGAGATCATTTCCAATATATATATTCGTTTTCGATTAATCGTTTGTGGAATCTATTTTTGCTAGGAGGGATACGTCCCTCTCGGTTTTTTTTCCTTTTACTTAATGTTTTAGTTGTTGGTACTTAGATATTTGAAAAGGTCCTTTCTAATGACCGAACAAAATTTATTTCTACGCATAATAAATGTAATTACAGTAAATTTTAGTAATATGCTCGTGCCGCCAATGAAATAAGCCTAGGTGTACTATTCAGATATATTACACTGACTCGTCAATATCCACTCTTAGTTCTCCAAAACGTAACTAAACTATGTACTGTGTGCAATTTTACTCTGCAAACACGCATCTTCATTTTATTTTAAACAAAGGAGTACTTGTGACGACTAATGCAAAATCAATGTGTCTAGCATTTCTAACGTTCAGCGTTCGCCTTTTGTTTTAATAGGATATCATCAAGTATATTTAGGTCTGTAGATATATGACGTTCTAAAATAATATTACATTACCTTTTCATTTTTACATACTCCTAAAAGATGATATAATCTTGGTTCATACAATATTATTTATTATTTATTATTATTATTTAATACTATTTTTGTTAGCCTCACACAATTGTTCCACTCAGTATTTCTTTCGTGTTAGGAGAGTCGGTAGTCAACAACGACATAATTGCAGGTTTGGTCCACAACTTCTGTTGCATTCCTCAGCTGCATCCCTAATCTTATTACATTAATTATCGTTCACGCATATAACAGTCTTAATGATGGATTTAGGTCTCCCTATAGAAATTAGGGTTTGGCCTACTACAACTACTTTACGTTAACGTTAATTCTTATATAAGTAACTTTGCTGACCTTTGTTTTATCTATAAGGGTTAAAAGTCTAAGACTAGAAAAACTCAATTGTAAAAAGCAATAGACCCAGAAAGACTAGAAGAAAATGAGGAATTGTCAGTTTTAAATTAAATATAAGCTATATTTACACCATTCACATACGAAAATCAACATGATATGTAACATATCAAACATAATATGTAACTAAGTTTTCATCTAAATTTATAGTACAAAAGTTAAACTATAAACAATTTAAAGGAGTTTAGAGAAAAGAGTACGATACAAAAAGTAGTTCGTGGTCACAAACAATTAAAGTTCAACAACAATACTTGAAAGCAGCAATAAAATGGCCGTCTAAAACGGCACGACAATAAATTTATATTTACGACTGTTAAAATAGTTTAACGGGTATGCCATAGTTTGATTTGTGCTTTCTTGTCAAAGGCTAGCTTTGTTTCAAATATCAGGATACTAAGCACGTCTCACTTTTGCGCGTATAGAATTATATGTATTCCAGCGCTTTCAATACTTTTGTTATAAATCAAATAGGTTATTGATTCGACAATGGTTGTTTGCTTTTATTTTGATAATAAATCGAATGTGTAGTTATTCTAACTTTTAAATAAGTTTATAGAACGAACTTATTTAATTGATTTTGGGTTTTAATTACGTAAGTTCTACGTAAGATTTACAAGGAGGAGAAATGTTCTTTGTGTTATAAATTTCGTTTCCTTTCGTTTCGTTCAACGTACGCTTTTTATTTCTTGCGGCAGCTTCTTTAAATTTTCAGAAGTTGACATCGTTTTTCGAGAAGATTAATGACTTTACGTGGTGGGAAGACTGTCGTATTGCCGAGAGAGCACATCAATTGGCAGACTTATCTGTTTCAGAAAGGTTGAATAAAATACACCTTGATCGTTTGCGGCATGATGTACGTGTGTGGACGTATGGTCTTTGTCCTCTCCTAAGAAGAGATCTGAGCACAGAAGTCGTACATTATGGGTTGTTGATGTGAACGAATAAAGGCACTTATGATTTGTATCTAATTATCAATAATTTATATCATCACCATCTTCATCAACAGCCTTTAAAAGTCCACCGCTGGGCGTAGGCCTCTCATTAGAAAGAAGATTTTGGGCCTCCTATACCACGGGTTGGTATAGGGTTGGTTTCAAGTTTTCCTTCTCTTTGCATCGATGTTGTCTTGCGTAGTTTATCTCTTAGTCGCCTTTAACGACTCCCGCGGGATGAATAGGAATGGTGACACTCTGTATTCTTAGTTCGTCACTACACGGATTATAATTTATTTATTAATAATATTTTTTTATTATTAATAATAATTTAAATAATTTATTCATTTATAATATTCAAACAAGTTTCCGTGTAACTCGAAACAGTTTAAATACGTAAAAAAAATTATATTTCTGTAACAGAGTTGTAATCAAGATTTCACCAAGAACACGGAAAAAGAATTTATTACTTTGAATTTTGCTATTACTGTTATTTTTTAAGGATTGTTGAATTTAGAAATTTTAAATGTTTTTTTTTAATTTCGCCTCGATCTTGAAACTGAATTCTTATGATTCTAATAAATCTTTAAGTACTCTCTGTTGAGGGCCTGTTCTCTTACAATAACTGTTCATTATATATGCAAGGTATAAAGGCTTTTATATGAAACTCCTTATTTATTTAAAATCAAATTGGGTTCTCTCCGTGATGAATTTATTAAAGAAGCAGTAAATGAATTAATCATGTCAAGTTAGTCAAAAGGATCACATTATTCACCCAAAATGTAGCGTTCTGTACAAAATATTATATAAAGTTACAATATTAATTTAAAGGCGTAAATTGACTATGGCAAATGAGGTTACATAGTTACTTATACTAGTTAAATAACTGAATTTAGTATATTAGAATGAATACTATTAATAACGTTGTGTATTTTCTCTCAAAAAGTTCAGTTACATTCTTTTCATTTCAGATTCAACATAGACAAAACCTTGTTGAGACCTTAAGTAGGAAATTTGTGCGAAACCTGTCTAACAGATCTCTTGTCCTCTACTCTGATCACCAAAACACACAATTATTTTAGAAACTATGACTTTTACAAGGTAGTGAAAGTAGTTGTGTGTGTGTGTTTGTGTGTGTGTGGGTATGTAGGGGGGGGGGTGAGAGCGGGGAAGACCACAGCCACAGAATGTGCGCCAAAGAAATGTCGGTGCCGTTCTGCCTATCCTCGTAGCGTGGGTAGCCAGGAAGGGAGGTCTTGTCAACTACTGACTGCAGCAGACACTCACCGGGCATGATTGCTTCATAAAGTAAAAGGCACAGTGCCATCAGCCGACAGGGACTCCGTCCAGCACAAGCCTGAAGTCTGCCCCGCGTGTGCGTCTGAACGTTTTCCGTGTGTTTATTCGGCCAAATTGAACGAGACCTGTCCCAGCCAGCAATCATTGCTACCATGTTGGCGTGTGATCTGAGCTGGGACGTAGTGGTCTCTTTCTATGATGCAATAATACTCCAGAAAGAGACCGTTGAACAGGATCGACAGAAAGCCGATCCCGTGTGAAAAAGACGTCAGTTTATGGCGATGGAGACCTCTGGTGGCGTATAGATTATTGTGTGGGGTAGGCCTGGTTGCGTTGAAAGTGAGGTCGGGCTGCCACGCCGGGATTGATGATGCCAGAGGTTCACCGGCATTCTCAGAGTACTACAAAATTAACAAAAGCTTCTTTTATTTTGGTTTGATGATGTTTGTGAAACTTGTGTTTGATTTTCAGTTAAATTTTCGATTAACTTACAAATTGTTCTATTTAGGTGAAACTAAGTCCAGGTAACTACTCAAATTTGTTCATTATTTATTGAAAGTATTGACAATTACTTTAATTTATAAGTTATCCATTTAAAACACAACATTTTTCTTTCGTATTATTTTAATTTCTTTGTTAATTGAAGTACTATTGTTTAAAAATTCTTTAAATTATAAATTTAATTATTACTGAGAATTATTATTATTTTAATCATTATAAGTAATAAATAAATGTTTTCGGACATCTTAAACACAACATCATCTAGTCCCAAACTAAGCAGAGCTTGTATTATGGGTACTAGACAACTGATATGAATACATGAACATACATTTTTTTTGTAAATACATACATATTATACATAGAAAACACCTAAGCTCCGAAACAAATATTTGTGGATCACACAAATATTTGGTCTGACCCACAATTATTACTGAGAATCATTATTATTTTAATCATAATAATTTAGCAATAACGATCAAAACTTTATGTTCCACAAGTATAATGCTACGATGTCGAGTAGTAGCAATATCTTGGCCGACTGTCTGCCTGCCCCCATTAATAACATCGTTTAAAACTTTTATAAAGTGTCACTTCTACCACGTTATTAAAAGACGCTATCAATTTAGAGGCTGCAAAAACTTTAAAAAAAGTTAAAGAGATTTAAAAAAATAAAATTCGTGTAAAGGCTACGGCATCAAAGCGCTTACTATGATCTAGTTAGTAAATTGTACAAAGTGTATAATACGGCGCGTGGCACCAATTTAAAAGAAATTTCAGCAAAAGATTGCGTGGAAATTGGATTAAGTAACAAGCAACCTTTTGGGGTTTCAGCAAATCTCTTTTTAGTTTGTTAGTTGCGGGAAGCCGCCGCTGTGTACTTTTACTTTTATACAGCTCACTTACTTGTGAGATATTGCAATTTTATTATCTTATTTCAAATTACGTAGTCAGGCCTATAGTAATAATAATAATAAATATTTCGGACATCTTACACACAACATCATCTAGTCCCAAACTAAGCAGAGCTTGTATTATGGGAACTAAATAACTGAAATAAATACATAAACATACTTTTTTACCTAGTAAAAATAGAAAATAAAAATTGTTCATCAATTATCATCAACAACCCATAACGTCCCACTGCTGGGTTCGGGACTCCTCTCAAGAGAGGGTTAAAGCCATACGTTCCCACGCTGGCCGAGTGCGGGTTGGGGACTGGCAAGACACGTTGTGGCTACATAATCTTACTGTTGGATGTTTTTAAGCCGCCCGAAGGCCCGCAACTAGCTTCTAGCTTCATGACTGCTATCTTATGATAACAACCCTCCAACCCTCGGTGATTGTTTCCAATCACCTAAAGCCACTCGGCTATGAGCGCTCAAAATTGTTATATAAGAGAAAAAGTAATAATTAAAGAGTGGCCAGCACGAAATTACAATTATAAATTCACTAGCTTTCCGCTCGCGGCTTCGCTCGCGTGGAATTCGGTTATATCGCGAGACACGGTAAGGAGTAGCCTATAGTCTATCCCAAGGTCTAGACTTCTTACATGATTTTATGTTTGACAATATTCCATACAAACTTTCGTCCCCTATTTCAACCCTTTTTACCCTTATTTTCGCGATAACAAGTATCCTATGTCCTTTCCCAAGTTAAGTCCTATCCTCATACCAAATTTCATCAAAATCGGTTCAGTGGTTTAGGCATGAAAGCGTAACAGACAGACAGACAGAGTTACTTTTGCATTTATAATATTAGTAGGGATGTACACCGCACTTAGCGTTTCATGTTAAAAACAAAGATTTTAATGTCATGACTCATAACATATTTATAGTTTATTTTAAAATAGAAATGAAAATTTTGATAAACATTTTGCCGCCAAAAAAGAGTTAATTATAACCTGAATATATCATGTGTCCAACGTTAGCTGCAATCACCAAATACCTAGACTTATCTATGATAGAATAATATAGAATCATAAGGTAACCAAGTTCAATACACAAAGGATATAGAAACCAGATTCTGGCATTTGCGGCGTAAACCGACACGAAACTAATTTGTGCATGCTTATTTATTAAACTAGAGTATATTACCTTCTTAGCCCTAGATATTATCTAGAATTTACCTTCATTATACGGTACTAGCTTTCACATGCGGCTATTTCGATTATTGCAGTAAGAAGTAGGTTTTGTGTTATTCTGATATATAAGCTATATTACTGTAAAGTTTCATCCAAATCCATTCAGTAGTTTTTGCATGAAAGAGCAACAAACATACATACTCACAAACTTTCACGTTTATAATATTAGTAAGGATGTATGGAGGTATTAACTGGCTTTTCACCTAAAAGTTGTTATTTTAATAAAGCCCTGACTATTCACAACTTTAGGCTTGACATTATTTAATTTTTTTGTTAATTGAATTATTTATTCCACCTGGCGTCTGTTTTCCAATTTAGGTAATGGCAAACCACAATCAAGATAAAGATAGTACTGCACTTGAATGTGCAATTACGTGGATGTTTTTTAAAAAAAATATCGGACGTAAACCCAAATTTTTTTTTATAAAACATCCGAATCGAACAGCTGTGGGGTGGGGTTATCTTTAAAAGAAATTTCAGTAGCAGACTGTAGTATTGATTTTTTCGTTATTTCTTGCCTCGGAGAGCAAGTAATGAAGTTGGTCCAGGTTGTCATGACCATTTATGGTAATTTTAATTGGCACGTCAATACTATCAAATATGCAGATTTTTTTTTACGTGTGTTACTGCAGTGAGGGCCCGAAGCTGCTTGGCCTACGCGCCAAACCGCCGGCGTGTGCTGGGCCGAGTCCTCACTGCATTCGCAGTGGTGGCAGGCGGGACTCGATTCTCTCCTAGCAACCTAGGGTAGGTCCCGCGCTGCCGCCCTGCCCACTCGGCGATGACCGACTGGAGAGCCTCCACGGCGGCGAAGCCTGCGCGTGGAGTCTCTAGCCGGAACGACCATAATACGACCATGGTGGTTCGGCGAGCGGCTTCACGCCATTTGCGTACGTCCTCGGGCGGAGGGCAAAAACCGCTCTCCGCCCGGAAGTCAGCCACTTGCCGATAAACTTCGGCGAGCACCTCCGTCTCCAAATCCCAAGAAATCTGACGGAAGAAATATGCGGATAACTAGTTCAACCTCCTAATCCATAGGTTTGCGGAGGTCCGATGCCAGTCTCTCCGTGGAAAAACTGATATTCAGGTAAAACCGGTTGAACTAGTAGCCGACGCCAAATAATATTGGGAATAAGGCTAGGAAGAAGAAGAAGAACGATTAATGTTACCAATGCAGAAACAAGTCCTGTTTAAAACCTAGGAAATAAATTTACTAGTTCTTTTTGGACATCTTACACACAACATCATCTAGTCCCAAACTAGAGCTTGTACTCTGGGTACTAGACAACTGATATAGATACATATAGGTATCTTTTTTATTGTAAATAGATACATATTATACATAGAAAACCCCCAAAAGATCAAACAAACATTTGGTCCGACATGGGAAATTAACCCTAGAACTCTTGATCAGAAGCCGCGTACGACAACCACTAGACCAACAAGGCAGTCAAGTCAGTCAGTTCATCATCATCATCATCAACAGCGTTTAACAGTCCACTGCTGGACATAGGCCTCTCCTTAGAAAAGAGGTATTGGCCTACTATATCACGCTGGCCTGGCTAGTCAGTCAGTTGCTTGGTATTAAATATAAAGAAAACTAAATTTATCGTAATCTTATCAAGTCTTGAAGATGTACCCTCGCCGTAAAGTACTAAGCTTAAGTAAAGATTAAAATCTCATTTCATTATTTACATTTTCTTTTTTTTGTACACTTTTAATCGTGAACAGCGTTTGAAATATTATTAAGTATGGTAATAAAGATTGTCAAACGGTAATTTTATTCAGTAACTGGTGATTATGCCAGGGTACTTTAATAACCAGGAATTGTTCCTCATGCTTTTGTTTAAGACACGAAGTGCCAATTTAGATCTCTTTTTCGTCTCCCTCCGCTTCAAGGCCGTTGTATGTTTAAGATTATTTCGTTTTGGTTTCATTTTTGTTGAATCAAGCCGTGTTTAGTTTGCTGCTCATTTAAATAAAGGTAATGAAATCATAAAAGAATCAGTATTGTAATTTAAATTTAAATCCGTCACTTAATTAAACAAGTACTATTTAATCAGTATATATATTATTTGCGGAGGTCCGATGCCAGTCTCTCTGTGGAAAAACTGATATTCAGGTAAAACCGGTTGTATTAGAAGTCGACCCCAAATAATATTGAGAATAAAGGCTAGGAACAAAAGTAAGTAGTTAACTAAGTTTAGTAAGTTAATTAATTTAAATAAAATTATTCATCATTCAACAATAATGAATCTGTCTACAATGAATGAATGAGATGGTAGCGCTTCTATAAATTCAAATCAAAAAGCGAAAGTAAAATGAAAAACATTTCAACACCAAAATAATTTATGTCAGTTACAGAAATAAATATTATTTAGCACTTTTGAAATGCAAGATTTTGAATTTTCGAAATTCCAGCTCTTGTGTATTTAATTAAACTATAGACAAATAACACCCAGACACAGAAAAAAATTGTGCTCTGCACACAATCATTACTGCCTCGGTGGTGCAGTGGGAGCGTTTGCGACTGCTGTGCTTGAGGTCTCGGGTTCGATTCCCGGGTTGGACCAAATGTTTGTGCGATCCGCAAACTTTTTTTTCGGAGTTTGGGTGTTTTCTATGTATAATATGTATGTATTTACAAAAAAAAATATGTTTATGAATTTATATATATATTTTTTTTTTTTATATTTAAGCCTGCCAAAGTGACTCTACTCTGCCTGATGGAAAGCATGAGTAGAATCCAGGAGTAGGAGTCACCATGCTTATTGTGAGGGTAGGCAATGTAGCATGGTGACCCCTACCATGGCAGTCTGGTTAGATTATTCTGCATCATTCTCCCGGCCTTCGAAGGGCGGGAGAATGATGCAGAATGATTGGGCCTCCGGTCTCACACTCACCAACGAAACACGACAGCAAGAATGCTGTCATTATGAGGATGGTCTTCTGTGTGAGGGTAGTACTGGCCGGGTCGAGCCGGCCCATTCGTGCTGAAATCAGCGTGGCTCTACTACCAGGTGTCTAGTACCCATAATACAAGCTCTGCTTAGTTAAGGAGTAGATGGCGTTGTGATTATTATTATATTATTATTATATTATTATATTAGTTGTGGTTACAATTATTATTAACACATACCCAGGAGCACACCTTTTAATGTAATCATGTCGTTATGAATTTTGTATTAAAAGGGAAGTGTGTAGAAACACATACGTTTTTAATACAACACATACTCGACTATGTTTTGGTTTATTCATATAAAACATAACTCTTCTAAATACACCACACCTCACTAATGTACCACAGACTTCGCAAACAAAAACAAAACAAAACTTTTGTAGCTGCAGAGGAGTCTTTTAAATCAGGCATTGTTTATTAAAAAGTGCTGTTAGTCGATAGTTTTTCGCTACAAATAGTGATGTGTGGTTACTGAACTCTTTGAGGTTGGAAATACAAGACAATTTGTATGAAATAGAACTATGTATTTAGTTATTTTAATGGTATGTTGAGAAAAGCATAGTAAAAAAATGTGTAGCTTACAACAATGATAAATAAAATTTCCATAGAAAAGAAGTTGAAACCTTACATTCAATGGGAAGGTTTAAATAATCATAAAGTGAACAGAATATGGGTATTTGCCCATGTCTTTCGTGTAAACGATTGCCGACTACATACATCATAACTAATTTCAAATATCTTTTAAACAGTTTGTAAGATTAATCTAGCCTATGTCAGTTTATAATCCTAATAACTTATTATAAGTTTACAAAAGATTCAAATGTTAAATAAATGAGAAACGTAATATACTATCATTAATTAAGGAATTAACAGTTTTCATATGGGTTATTTAACATTTATAATAATTATATTATTCATAGTAATAATTCTTTATTGTAACAAAAGATGAATACAATTCAAGTGTACCTAAGTTCTGAGTCTTTAACTAGCGTGAGCTACATTAAGGACATCAAGCAAGTTAAGGCGATATTACACGGATCAATTTCATTTTTTTTATTATTTAACTCATTTATTAAATAGCCACAAATTAGTGAAACACCTGCACGTACGATTTGATGCAACATCGCTAGGCAAATGAACATTGAATGACTTGTTGAATGTTTTGTGTGTAAATAGGAAATAAAAAATGTGCAATGCTTTTCAATGGAATTTCTTTCAGTATGGTTGATCCGTGTAATATCGCCTTCAAGAAATTTATATAATTTCAAAAGTGTGTAGAAATCATTAATATTGGAGATTATAACATGATGTTCACTGAGTTTTTTTTGTGTATAATATGTATGTATTTATGTAAAAAAAAGTATGTTTATGTATTTATATCAGTTGTTTAGTACCCATAATACAAGCTCTGCTTAGTTTGGGACTAGATGTCATTTTGTGTAAGATGTCCGAAATATTTATTTGTTTATTTATTTTATTTATTTAGTGACTAGGTACTAAAAAAAAACTGTATTATATGTACGAGTAAACAAAATAACAATTCTCTGAATAGTAATCTTGTTTTATATCATGAATGTTTTACTAGATACTATTACAGTTTATATTTTTTTTACATATCGTAACGTTTCGTACCCTCTCCAGCGTTAGAGTCTCCCTGCGGCCATCAACGCTTGAACGTAAAAGTAGTTTTATTGCTGAATCTATTTTAAACGCAACCTATCTTAACTATTTATCCTAAATGGTTTTTAAATGGAGGTTTTAACCTTTTTGACCCTCAGAAAATATTAGTTTTAATTTGCAAATGCATTTAAAACTTTACCATAAGTTTTTTAACTACAAATAAAGAACTAAAGACCTCTGCTAAAGACTGCCTCGTTGGTCTAGTGGTTAGCGTATGCGGCAGATCAAGAGGTCTCGGGTTCGATTCCCGGGTCCGACCAAATATTATTTGTGTGATTCACAAATATTTGTTTCGGAGTCTGGGTGTTTTCTATGTATACTATGTATGTATTTACAAAAAAAAAAGTATGTTTATGTATTTATATCAGTTGTCTAGTACTCATAACACAAGCTCTGCTTATCTTGGGACTACACGATGTTGTGTGTCAGATGTCCAAAATTTATTATTATTATATTATTACCTTAAATGACTGAGAATTTTTTAAATATTAATGACAGTAGTGCCACGCTGGTTTCAACATAAATGGGTCGGTTATAGTAGTATAGTATATAGCGTGGTATAGTAGGCCAAAACCTCCTTTCAAAGGAGAGGCCTATGTCCAGCAGTGGACTGTTGAAGGCTGTTGATGACGATGATGATTGATGGGTCGGTTGGACCGGGACGGTACTTTTCTCTCAGAGAACAGTAACCTAAAATGACATCACACGTGTTGTGTTTCGTTCGGAGTTGCAATGATGCATATGCATCTCACTAGGCCGCCATAGTGCGGGTCACCATGTTGCAATATCTGCATTCACCTGAGAACGGCGATCTCTTGAATTCTACTCTAGAATTTATATCTGGCAAAAATATAATAATAATAAATATTTCGGACATCTTACACATAACGCCATCTAGTCCCAAACTAAGCAGAGCTTGTATTATGGGTACTAGACTACTGATATAAATACTTAAATCTTTTTTTTGTTAAAACATACCTATTATACATAGAAAACACATCCAGACTCCGAAACAAATATTTGCGGATCACACAAATATTTGGCCCGACCCGGGAATCGAACCCGAGACCTCAAGCACAGCAATCGCATACGCTACCACTGTGCCACCGTGGTAATGAAATTATAGTAAAGTCACTACTTCGGGCTGTTAACAATGAAAAAAACCGGCCACGTGCGAGTCGGACTCGCCCATGAAGGGTTCCGTAGCAGCAACACAGAATACATAATAGTACCAGCACAGAAGACTCACTCCGAAAAGTAAATTAAAGTTATAGATACCCTCGGTGTCAAAAGATTAAGTTCAATTCAGATCGCACAGCGCCGAATCACTAGGATTATATTCACCTACAATTGCGTCTCTTTCTATCGTGTAACTCTGAACTGTTCTGACGATGTCTGTTCGACCGGCGTGTCTGACCCGGCAGGCAGCCGGCCGACTATACCTAAACTGCGGAGTGACACCCCCCTGGCAGCAAATAACATCATATAAAAGTTCTTGTAGTTCGTTGTAACTTTGATCGATGTTTTATTAATAGTGTGTTGATTGAATGAAAGGTAAATTGCGGTTTATGATTTATGACGTATTAAAAAAACTGCTTACTAGATCTCTACTAGGTTAAATGTTAGTATAATGATAATACCTTGTCACTATTTCAGAAATATATAAATTTTGTTGATAGTGTGATCGCTTGGTACTACTAAAGCTTAAAATCAGAGATGACAACCAATAACAAGGACCTATTTTAAATGTTTTCTTTCAAATATCGCTTTAAGTAAAATTAAATTCATATCGGTGTATTTTCATGTATAAATTCTGAATATATGTAGTAGTATATTTATGTTCATATACATTAGTATTTTTATGAATTTTGGCAATTTCTAATGTAGAATCATCTCTCATTTACATAACCTACTAAATCATATTTCTGCATCACCTGAAGGTTGACTGGGAGAAATTGCCTTTTGGCATTAAGCCAGCCTCTGTACAACATGTTCAATAAGTTTTAAATAAATAAATATTGGTATAGACGGAGAACAGTTGTAACAACAGTATTCCAAATTATAACGACCTGACGTCTTTTGCCAGAACAGACAAAGTAAGTTTTAAAGCGTTCTCAGTTTCATCCTCAAGATTGAAATAGATACGTATAAGCCGAGCTCTTCAGTAAATGAACCGCCGTTTATTTTAGAGTATCAAGTGCGATTATTAGACATAAGGTATCAGATAGTCCCATGATTTACTGATGAAATATTGCGACATTCTTCGTCCTGATTTCAGTGTTTGAAAGAGAAGTTCTTTGGATAAAGTAAGACATATTTTTTTATAAATTTACAAGAACTAACAAGAAAGGCTTGCCCCAGTCCCTACTCATTAATACTCTTAATTACCTACTGCATAAATCATGCATATATCACAAAATCGATTGCTTTATGTCGCCTACACTCTTTTCGATATTGATAGTTTCACATTTATATTTTTTTGTTATAAATTTAAACCTACCAAAGTGACTCCACACTGCCTGATGGAAAGCATGAGTAGAATCCAGGAGTAGGGGCTACCATCCTCATTGTGAGGGTAAGCAATGCAGCATGGTGACCCCTACCATGGCGGCTTGGTCAGATGTTTCTGCATCATTCTCCCGGCCTGTGGAAGCTGGGAGAATAATGTAGAAAGATTTGGCCTCCGGTCTCACACTCACCAACGAAATACGACAGCAAGAATGCTGTCATTATTAGGATGGTCTTATGTGTGAGGGTAGTACTGCCCGGTCGAACCGGCCCATTCGTGCTGAAATCAGCGTCTCTCTCTTTCTCTCTCTCTCTCTCTCTCAATTTAAGAGCAAGGCCTTTGTCAGTGGAGCAATCGCCACTCCTCTCGGTTTCCTGCCATCTGATTAACCTCTGAATAGGCCACGACTCCCACTTTATTTTTGACTTGCTGTATGTATGTCTGTCTAGGTAATCCTAGCTTTCTCTTGCCTTCTATTTTCCTTTCCAGTATTATTTCGAACAAACTGTCTGTTGTAAGCAATGTCTCAAAGACGATTGTACCCGTGTAACAGCTCAGTAAATTTATCATACTGAATACCGTTGTCATGACCTACAAATGTAAAAATATGTTAGCTATATATTAATATTATGTCCTCAACCATAAGTCGTGGTTACCCATTAGACACATACAAGAGGAATTATCCCTGCGATGAAGTTTCGTGCACGTTATAAATGTACGGGTGATATTTGGTATAAATTACTCGCGTTGTCATAAGACGCTAATGTCGTCACTGGATTAGGTCGCCTGACGAGGGTCCAGTCTATTTGCTCAAACTTTATGTAACAATTACATAAACTAGGCTCCGTTTAAACAACGTACTTGTTTATGTACACGTGTAAAAACTATTTATGCGATTACCCGCGGGGATTGTTTTTATGTGAACGTTGAGTGTGTGATATTTAACTGTTATGGAAGTTATGGTACTAACAAAACCTGTTTTTCTACCTTTGTAGAGTATTTTGTCAATTGTTATTCTTTATTTGAATTTCACTGTTTTGTTACAACATTGTTTCCTGTCAATTTCTTTCAACATGCACAACAATAGTTCGATTTAAGGTATTTTCTACACTACACACAAAAATGTATTCTGCTCAACTAGTAG
Source organism: Phragmatobia fuliginosa (assembly GCA_932526445.1). Classification (NCBI taxonomy): domain Eukaryota; kingdom Metazoa; phylum Arthropoda; class Insecta; order Lepidoptera; family Erebidae; genus Phragmatobia; species Phragmatobia fuliginosa. The sequence continues at coordinate 1,457,606 of OW052064.1, read as the reverse complement.
ACTATCTTTTAGTTATGATTAATCCTCATTAGAATATCGATATATATAATAATAAACAGCCAATCACCCACTCACACACACACACACACACACGCGCACACACACACACACACACATACACACACACACACACACACACATACACACACACGCACACTCGAAATATAAAAAAGAGTAAAATATATTTAAAATGTAAAGCCAAGAATCTATCTTTAGAATTACTGTACTAGCTTTTAGCCATAGTTTTATATTTAAAATGTAAAGCCAAGAAGGACCCTATCTCTCGAGATACAAGTATCGACCTAGTTCGAGAGGTTGGGTCTCAAATTATTGTGTACAATTACATTGAATGAAGTTATTATTATTATTATTTCTATGTTATCTTAAAAGTGTATTATATTTACTAACTGAAGCAAGAGCCATAAAGTATCACTAAAACGAATACTCGATAATAGGCCGTTTAAGGTACAACAGTGTATTGTACAAATTACAAATAAGTATTGACAGAATAACACGTATTTTGTAAGAAAGCCGTAGTAAAAGTCAATAGCCTAACAAATGGCACTTTCCCCCACACCAAAATAGAATATTACAAAAGAAACATCCAAATGTCTTATAATATAACCACGAGCAGCATCAAAATGATGACAAAAAGGTTTTTGCGAGTAGATTGTTTTCTGCTTTGTTATCTTTATCCTATATACCTATTAGTCCATTGAAATGTTACATTTTTTAGGCCTTAGCTTTGGTGTTTTAGAGGATGCAATTTTTTTTGGTATGTACTGCAGAACTGCTTTGTTGAAAAAAAAATATCGAATTTCTGAACATTTTCGCTTATAACTTTTTATTTATAGTTCTACGAAACAAAGTTGTAGAGAATTTAATTTGCAACAAAAAATGTCGACAATTTTGTTTTATCAAATAAATAGTTTAAGAGATATATCGCAAAAACCATTTCAACCCCTATTTTCAAGATGGCGGCCATGGGACAATGGTAGCGACCCCACAAACTGGGTTTTAGCTTTACACTGACCCCCCCCTTCATTTCAAAAAAATATAATTGCGTCCTCTAAAAAACGCAACCCCAAATTTAACTTTTCAATGGACTATATATATATATTATTTGTTTGATGGTGTTCAAACGATACATTTTCAGCCATTAAATGCGTTAGTAAATTTAGTTGGGAATTTTTTAGTCCAGTAATAATATTTCAATACAGTCTCTGTTTTTAAATACGGTTCTATACGTGATGTTCACGTACGTACTCAAATATTCGAAATGACCGTCGGGAACAATGTAAGCACTTTCGCAAAAGATCCATAAAACCCGGGTATTCGGACTGTGGATAAGAGCGGCCGTTGAACGGCTGGTTCCTATATGGCATCGAAGCAAACGAAATGTAACAATATTCTTTATTAAAAAACGAATTCTACTTAGATAATATGAAAAATATGACCCCTTATCAACTGAACGTGTAGTGTCTAACGACTGTTGAATTCGTTTATAGTCGAATATTCGACTTAGTTGACTTAAATAAGGAAAAATTCTACATGTTATGCTTAAATATATTAATAGTTTAAACCAGATTCTTTTTACAGACGTTATAAACTCAATATTTCGAAATTAGTATTTACAATAATTCAGAGTAATTTCTTTATACGCATAAACCAAACAGTAGAAAAAAGATTTTGTAATAAAGTAATGTTAGCAGCTGAGACCAGATGCCCCTTCCACGTAACGTATTTATTCACACCTAACGAATAAATAAATATTTCGGAAATCTTTTACATACAGCGCCATGTAGTCCCCAAACTAAGCCGAGCTTGTAATTATGGGTAATAAACAACTGATGTGAATACATAAACATACTTTTTTTTTGTAAAACATGCATATTATACATAGAAAACATCCAGACTCAGAAACAAATATTTGTAGATCACGCAAACATTTGGTCCGACCGGGAATTGAACCCGAGACCTCTTGATCAGCAGCTGCATATGCTAACCACTAGAGCAACAAGGCAGTCAATACGTTTGGTAGTAGGTGCATATTCATGTCTCATCTAGGTTAACTGTTTCCTACTAATATTATAAACCCGTAAGTTTGTTACTATGTATGTATGTTGTTCTTTCACGTAAATGCTATTAAACAGATTTCTATGAAACTTTACAGTAATATAGCTTATATATCAGAATAACAAATAGGCTACTTTTTAATATATAAAGCTAGATTCTTACTATTTATATTACACAGAGGTCCCCAGATATTGTCATCATTTATGCCAGTTTTTCATACATTTCTGTCACATTCAACAATTAAACTGTAAAATCACAATAAATCGAAAGTGAGACTCAATAATCGTTATGAAAAGTTAGAGAGTTAGACTATATTATTAAAAACGCAAGATGGCAATTTGTGGGGGATTTAATAAACTTCAGCGTAATCCTATGAAGAAATAGATGTGACTAACGCAAACAGGAATGCAAAATCAATCTCTTTATGAAAATGTAGATTTAAATTACTCCAAAACGAACAAAATTAGTAACACAATTCTATTAAGTGTCAACTAATGTATCTGTTATATTAACAGGGCAAGGCAAATAAGTATACGAAATTAATTGAAAACATATAATAAAAGAGCTCTTGTAAAATTATAAATAATATTATTTAGCTTTTGCCTAACCGAAGGTGTAATAAGTAAAATACTTCAGCGATAGAAACATGAAATATTCGATAGTAAAGTTTGAAGATGTAAATAAATTGATAAAAATACATCATTTCCATTTACCTAAAAATGCAGTAGCATTTGTGAACTTATGTACATGCAGACTCCAAATGTAAAGTTGTACAACTCCAAATGAACAGTAAAGTAAAAAAAAATGTAAATGTAATTGCAAGTTTTTCTTTTTAGTACGAACACAGTTATGAAGGCGAAAAAATTCACATTCAAAAATCTTTGAATAGGTTCACAATACAAAAAGAATTCTAGGCAAGGTACTTATTCGAATTCTTTTTAATAAAAGTTTTAACAAGGGCTCTTATAGGTCTTATGCAAAAGTTTCTGGCGACAATATTTCTGGATTTTTCCTAAATTAAAAAGTTTTTAATATTTCATCCGCAAGTAGGATTTTATGTATCTCAAAAACTCTCTGGATTTTCAAGAATGAGAATTGATACAAGTGATTCGCCAAATCAATGACCATCTGAAAACAATCATTTCTGGATTGAAAAAGCTGAACAAAGTTTGTTTCACTAAAGAAATTGAGCGTTACTTTTTTCATTTCCTAATTTGTCTGTCAATTTTTACATTGGCGCGATGGAATATTCTTTTAAGTATTTTACTCGTACTTGGTTTGACCTGGTTTGAGCAAATCGAAGTAGCGTAAGGTCAGGTGGGCACATTTGTTCGGCCTCTGGGTTGTATCACGAGTGTATTTGAAGTGGGTTGCCCTTGCGGAAATGAATGGTTCTGACAGGTACAAGTTGTCTCAATTTGACGTGGTAGCTTTCAAAGGAGGAAATCTATAAGTTTTGAAAGTCATTACTTTGAGTAAAGTAGCCCTATGTATTCAAAACACTTTTGTATGTATTAAATTCATACGTTTTAAAATCTAATGCCTGTAAGACGTGGTTACTGTTTTAAGTACTTAGTAGGATACTATTAGTTATAAAATAGGGATGTAGGAAACAGATTATTTTTTATACGGGGGAAACAGACATACAGCTCACCCGTTGATAGTCGATTATAACAATCAGACATAAATGTGTTTCAGGAAAGTATTAACGAATTTGCCTCTTCTCTGAATTAATAAATATTTCGGACATGGAAACACATTCGAAACCAAACAAAGCCTCATATAAAATCAGCTAGAGAAAAAAAACTTTTATAGTCAGTAAAACTATGTGTACAGCTATCAAAACTTAACCTGGTCGTGAGGCAAAGGCGTCAGGTACTGCCACAGTCGCAGCGTGGAGTCCGCACGCGATCGCGTGATTGGCAAAGGGCACACTACAATTACAGCCGAATGACCCATGTCCGTTTTGCACGCGACTATCGTTATTAAAAGAAAAAGCCCATATTGCTATGTAAAAATAAAAATAGGTGAATACCTCGTGACTGATGACTTAGCTAAGATTGATTTTCTTATCACACGACGGTGTTAATTATCTCTAATTTTCGTAGCTACGTCGTGTTTTCCTCATTCATTTTGAGACGTCTCATAGGGTTGATGGATTAGAAAATGAGATACAATGTTTAATTACTTGTAAGGTTTTTGGACTTTGAGGAGAATAATTACTTCGTAAAGCTTTGAAAAGTATAGAACGATGTTTTAATATATTCAGTTTCATGTTAATGTTTAACACACGAAAATATAAAAGTATTAACAGCTGTTGAAGTTATAACTATTATTATTATGGCGGCACGTGGATTTCCACCACCACTAATCAGCAAATCTTGAAAGATCTACCGACTGTAATCTGTTCTATTATACTAATTTGACTTCCTCGTTGGTCCATTGGTTATCGTATGCGACTGCTGATAGAGAGGTCTCGGGTTCGATTCCCGGGTCGGACCAAATGTTTGTGTGATTGGGTGTTTTATATGTTTAATATTACAAAAGAAAGTATGTTTATGTATTTAAATCAGTTGTCTAGTACCCATAATACAAGCTCTGCTTAGTTTGGGGACTAGATGGCGTTGTGTATCAATGTCAAACAAAAAAATGCGAATCTTTAAACAGTAAAAAATAAGTCGCTTTGTAAATTCGAATTTTCCTAAAGCTTTTCATTGCGTAAATATCCTAGGTACTTTTATTTCTTTCAAATCAGGAGTCTTTAGAAAATTATCGTGGATAATTGTGCGGTATCTAATATTTTTATTGTTTTTCATCATATAATTAAAAATAAATATTTCAGTTACGAAAACTTACTTCTTAGACAGTAGGAAAACAATATACAACAATACTTTCAAGTCTCAACCAATATAATCGGGTACGGTAAAACTAAGGCATTGTACAGTATTATATTTTTCTCGAAATTGGAGCCATCCGTCTTTATGATATATAATTTTAACGCCTAAGTAACCCGTTGGAAAATATACGTCTTTGGATATGTGTAGCTTTATTATGAAAATTAATGAGAGAGATTCTAGGCCACTAATGATATACGTTATTTAACTGTAAGATGTATTCAACGTATATAATGTTGAGAATGAAATAAGGTATTCAGGTAAGAGTTCGGATTGAAGTATAAAATGATATAAACCTTTTATACTTTCAAGGTAGAAAAAAAATACTCGGATATCACCACTAAATAATTTTGCTCCCAGTGATTACTAAGAAATTCGACGTGTTTGAGCTTGCAGATGACCTCGAAGTTTAGAAATATACTGAACTGGCATCGTACGACCAACAACCCAGCATATTTTAGCTACGGATTAACGTTTTATTCATAATGATATCAATAAAACCAAATGTTAGAAGTTGTTATTGTCCCTACAAAGTCGTCAGCAGCCTACAAAAACTCAGAGATCAAGAATGCCACTATTTAAGAATAGAATAGGTTACCATAAGAAATATTGGACATCCTGAATTTAATGGGTCCGATGCCTGTATCAGACAACACATTACGTGATGCACAAATTGTTGTTCTGAGTCTAAGTGTTTTTTGTGTCCGTTTCATGTACGTATTTTATGTTAGTACTATTTTTATCTATCCTGATACAAATAGTAGTAACATTTTAATAATAAATTTAATATTGTTGAATAGTAAAAAAAAATAGCAAAAAATTAAACCACGGAGAGAACTAAAAAGTAGAAAATAATAAACTCTTAATACATAACAACTAACTTCTTAAACTAGTGTAAGCATACCTAAATAATTCCGAGTCGGCACAAAACAATCAATGAACAAAGGTAACTAAATTACCTTAACTATAAAGAAATTAATTAATTAAATAAACAAATAAGGGAGTATCATCACGGTTTCTTGTAATTATTGTAATTAATGATGTTTCTACGTCATTCTCCCGGCCCCCGGAGGCCGAATTGTTTTTTTAAATTTGTATAGGACCGATTCCGGAGTGTACCCTTTCAAACAAAAAAAAATTTATCAAAATCGGGCTACTCTGTAAAAAGTTTTGCGTGGTCATACAAAAAAAACATATTTAATACGCGTCGAATTGAGAACCTCTTCCGTTCTCTTTCGTCAGTTAAAAATGAAAATAAACGAGTTATAAAACATCTGTACCTTTGTTTTCTTTATTTTATATATATTTGCTTGCTTAAAACATAACGGACATGCTTGATCCGTGTGGTGACGGATTAAGAATACAGAGTGTCACCACCCCTAGTCATCCCGCGGGTGTCGTAAAAGACGACTAAGGGACAAACTATGCAAGACAACATCAATGCAAAGAGAAGGAAAACTTGAAACCAACCCTGTACCAACCCGTCTGGCCAGCGTGGTATAGCAGACCAAAACTTCCTTTCTAAGGAGAGGCCTATGTCCAGCAGTGGACTGTTGAAGGCTGATGATGATTGCTTAAAACTAAGTTTTATTGACCTTAATAATAAGCTGATATTATAATATTTGAAAATATGAAATTAAAATACTTCTTGTAAATAACTTTTTAAGAACATCTTCAGGAAAGAAAGTAATTATAAGGACTGCTTATTAAAAAAAATTACCATTATTCGCCAATTTAAACCGTTTTGATAGGATAATATTAAAGTAATATCTTCCTAGCCATTATTCTCAAGTTTATTTGGGGTCGGCTACTAGTTCAACTGGTTTTACGTAAATTTCAGTATTTCCACGGAACGACTGGCATCGGACCTCGTAACCTTAAGGGAGAACTGAAATCCGAAGATTGAACTAGTTTTTATATTTGAGGGCACTGACTTCCCAATAACGATTGACATAGATGTTTATGACAACAGGGACCGACGGCTTTACGTGGTCTCCGTAATATTAAAGTAATAATCGTTCATAAAATACAATCCTCCTTCAGACTACTTATATATTAAGATCCGAACTCAAAGAGAAACGATGACTTAAGGGAAAAACAATATGTATTTTCAATAAAAGCAAACGAAATACATTCATAAAGATTTTTTTATAATACCGTAGTGCCTATTTAAGAATAGAATAGGCTATCATAAGAAATATTGGACATTCTGGATTTCATATATACATATAGGTACATATATACATATAGGTACATATAAAACAAATAAATTTAACGTGTGTATCCTTACTAATATTATGAATAATTAGTAATTTCATTCATAAAGTTCACCAAAATTCAAGTTAATTCCAATACTAGTAATAGTTACTTCTATACACTTTTTCTATAATAAAATGTAATATATAGTGTAATAAAATATTTTCTTTTAATTCTTCGCATTAAGCATATATTATGCTATGAAACTTTTAGAACGTAACGTACTAAATTGTAAGCGCTGTATCTGTAGTCGGTATCATAAAACCTCTCAATTACTCTTAAATCCAATAAAATATCTCGATTTATCTCGATTTACGACCTCAGCTGCGCTCAAACGAAAAAGGTGTTCCATCAGGACTTATTTAGTAGTAGCAGTTTATCATATTGTTTTAGACTGACTTGTTGGTCTAGTGAATAGCGTATGCGACTGCTAATCAAGAGGTCTGGGGTCCAAATCCCGGGTCGCGTCAAAAAGTGTTTTTGGGTTTTTCTTAAGAAATTTCTAATAGCAGCCCGGAGTTTGGAAGTTTGGCGGGTGATTGACGCCCGTGCCTCGGAGAGCACGTAAAGCCGTCGGTACCCGGTTGTCATGAATATCTATGGCAATCGTTACTGGGAAGTCAGTGTCCTCAAATTTACTGACAACCAGCTCAACCTTCGAATTTCAGTTCTTTCTTAGGGTTGCGGAGGTCCGATGCCAGTCGCTCCGTGGTAAACTGATATTCAGGTAAAACCGGTTCAACTAGTAGCCGACCCCAAATAATATTGGGAATAAGGCTAGGAAGAAGACGTTTATAATATTGTATTCTTTTCCTTAAAAAACATTTTCACTGGGATTATAAAGGCTTACAAAGACGCAAATTACAGACACAAAGTGCACTGAGATTTGGCGAAAATGTTTCTACACAGAAAAACTGGTATTTTCCATTTTCGTACAGATTAAAAAATTCACAAAGAGCCGACATTCTGGCAATTAAAATCCTGTGCCATCTTCTATCTTTATTCATATGTATGTACAAATAAATGTTTTATTCATTTGCTTATTAAACTCAAAATATTCTTTCAAGAGATTGAACTCTAATTTTGACCCAGGGTTTTTCCTTGCGAGGGTGCATCTGGTTCCCCGACGTCTATTGCCCGTGAAGGCGTGCAGTTTTGGTCAGCTGGAGTCCGACATAGATACAATTATGTGGCATCCGGGGGGATTTCCACACGGAAAAAAAAAGGTATACACAATAAAGTTTATTCTGATTTCAGAAAAATCCAAAATGAACCTTGTGTCTCTTAAATAAGATAGCGTAAATAAGGCACTTAATATATATACATGGGATTGTTAGGTATATAAGGTATTTTTAGGAAATGAATTAAAAACCTACACATCTACGTATTCCAAAGGTATCACAAATATAAGTATGAATAAATAAATGATAAGGAAATACTTGGAACTAGTAACCGACCCCAAATAATGTTGAGAATAACAAAGGCTGGGAAGATGATATGAACCATGTATTCTTTAACTTGGATATAAAAAAAGTTATGTTATAAGGGAACTGAATTCGCTTTTGCTTTCAAGTAGCTAACTATATAGCTGCTAACCATAGCAAGAATATTTACAATTATCACTATCATCAAATTGTATTTTCTAAGGTCAATATACTTACACACACATTACTGTCACAGAAAAAAACTTAAGCGTCAAACGCCCCCCCCCACATTTTATTATTTGAATTACGGATAGTTTTTGTAATCTGTGGATTCTGTAGTTACATTCAAATGTACTATATAAAGTAGACCTACTTTTTAGACAATCATTAATATAATAAGTTGTTGCACACTTTTATAAGTTTTATTCATTGAACCATTCTGAAGTAATTCAAATGGATTCTGTTGTTAATGTATTTGTTAGTAATATTTAAAATATCAACATAAATAAATTAAGAAGTTTTGAAGTTGCCAAGCCGCAGTCGCTCGTGAAGTGGAATAAATTTCTAACTTAATAAAGGTACTTACCTCAAGTACAGAGTTATATTAAAATATTATTGCATTAATATTGTACTTATAATGAAAAGTTTGAGATTGAAATTTATGGCAGGTTTTATAAGATTGATACTTTTACACTCTTTGCATGACTTATACTTTTAAAATAATATTTAATACAATATTATTTGGTTGCAGATGAATCCCTCTTCTAAGAACCGAAGAATAACGAAAATTTGAGGTGAGTTGGATGCTAACATAATCTATCATTTGATCATTTGACGTATTTTCGTGACGCAGTACAGAAATGTATCTTTAAAAATAAATTTAATCGAGTTTTAATACAGGGTGGACCAAATGTTCGTTTTCATTTCATATGATGATTTAAAAGAAGATATGTGAGATAAAACTGTTATTTATTATTCAGTAGTACATAAATGGGGATAATTTTTATTTTAAATGACATCATCCATATTTGATCGTTGACTATATTGACACTGCTGCAACCTGGAGCGATAATTTTCAATGACGGCCTCACAAGTGTGTCGTGAAATGTTTTGCATTTCCTCTCGAATAATTTCATTTAATACCTCTAGGTATTGAAAACTTTGCTTTTAATGTATCCCAAAGAAAGAAGTCCATTGGGGATAAGTCCTGGCTATGAGGTTATGCCAGTTACCTGGCAGTTGAAGAATGTGAATCAAAGATGTTCTGGGCACGCCTAAGGCGTAAGACCACTTCTAAGTAGAGAGTCTAGGATTTTCGCGAATCGACGCTCTTATATTCGACGTTTTCGGGATCTTTTAATGTTCTAGGTCGGCCGGATCGTAGTTAATTCATTGTTGAACCTGTCTCCTCGAACTTTTGTAGTTTTACTTTTACACCGTATGTTGTAATGAGCGCAAAATTTTCGTTGCGCTAGCTTAAAAGAATCGTTATTGCGGTAGTACTCACGCATGCAGAACGCACATTGTTTATCACTAAACGACGTCATGGTACTGAATTTACATTAGCCGCTTTTGCGCTTCGTAGCTCCTCCGCTCCACCCCGCCGTCGCTGTTTGTCGCAGCTACCGATTAATATTTTTAAAGAAATTTTGATCCAACCTGTAGATTCATCTATGGTATTCAAATTCAAAATTCAAATTAGTTTATTTGCATTAACAAATGTACAAAAAACGTGTATTTATTGTTGGATCCTCCTTTTAAGCAAAAAATGCCTGTATTAGGGGTATGAGGTCATGATTGCCTCTAAATATTTATTTTGACTTTTTATGTTAAATAAAGGTATTTCTCAAATTCAAGAACTTTTTTTTAAAACGTTAAATTAGGCAAGAATTAAGTAATAGAAGAAATCCTTTTAATTATGTATTTAGAAGGGTAAGTAAAAATAAAAAACTGACGTCAAAAAACATCGACTCCTCTAGACTCCTCGAGGCTAGTAATGGTGTTAGTTTTTGTCTATTCCTAATTATTGTCTACCTTGTCTATACTTACGTTGTCAAAGTGCCAACGTCGACAGCCAATTAAAAGGGTACGGGGATGCTAAACAAATGCTACTTCGAATCTGTTAGTTAAGTGGGTATAATACGAAAACTTTTTAGGGTCTAATGTTAATTTACGTCATGTCTTATCGATCATCACGGTGACCGCGTTCTGATTTTCAATTGGACGGAACCGAAATTATCATAAATAGGAATGCTGAATACGCTCGCCGTGACAATCGAGTTAATATGAAAGCAACTCATAATAAGCCCTCAGAACATTAAACCAATAGAAACACCAAATACGGTCACTGATCTTCTTCTTCCTAGCCTTTATTCCCAAGATTATTTGGGTTGGCTATTAGTTCAACCGGTTTTACCTTAATATTAGTTTTTCCACGGAGCGACTGGTATCGGACCTCCGCAACCCTAAGGGAGAACTGAAATTCGAAGACTGAACTAGTTGTCAGTATATTTGTGGGCACTGACTTCCCAATAACGATTGCCATACATGTTCATGACAACCAGCACCGACGGCTTTACATGCTCGTCGAGGAACAGGCGTGAATCACCGTCAATCTTCCATACTCCGGGCCGTTATTAAGAACTTCCTGTAAAGAAAACCCAACAACACTGTTGGCCTGGCCGAAAAATAAATTGAATTGATTTGATTTGAATACAGTCACTGATCTGACGTGAATAAATTCAGAGAAAAGTCTTGGGACACTATACTAAACAGAGCCATGATTAATTTATGAAAAAAAATATGCTTTAAAAAAAAATGCGGGGCAGGCGACTAGTAACTTATAAAAATATAACTAAAGGTAACATACATAAATATGATATTTTATGAATGATCCTCTAACTTCAGACCGTAGTTTTCTAATCCATCATTAGCTCATCATGACATAATAATTCCAAGATGCAAAGACTTAATGGATTAGTTTCAGAGTATGTATGTAAAACATTATACCCAAAATTAGAACGTTTCTCTCGATTACCTTGGGATCCTATCACCAGATCCTGATATGTTGATACTGGGATCACCTGAGAGCTACAGCGAACCTAACGAACCCTATGCATTTTTATTTAAACGGCTCATTAACAACGAAAATATCGCTGACATACACAAAAAAAGTGTGTGTCAGGCTACGCATAGAATAGAGTTCCGCAGTCATCCATAATTGAACGTGAATTTAAAACCGTTTTTAATAGATAATTGTTATGTTTACTTATTGATGTGTTAATTATTTATTAAGTTTTTTAAGTAAGCTCATTTTACAAGTTAGGCCTCTATAACTCCAAAACCAACAAATTCATCTAAGCTGTTATAGTTTTTCTTTAAAGTTCATCATACGGACTACAATCATGAACTTTTTCAGACACAGATTTCAGACAGGACGAAACTATAAAGGTTCCGAGTCATAAACTGCAACACACACACACACGCACACACACACACACACACACACACACACACACACACACACACACGAGTATAGAATTGTATAAAATGCATTTAAAATGTTTTAGCATAATTAATATTGTGTTAATCGTGTTATTTAAAAATGTGGAGGAGCAGAATCTTCTACTACAGGCATTATTGGCTTAAAAGAAGATTCTGAACACTACTGTTTGTGAACTATTTATTTGACACAATAAAAATTTATTAATAATTTATTATTATTATTAAACTTCTGACTTAACGATCGGCGAATTGAAAACCTCCTTTTATGAAGTCGGTTAAAACTTGAATGATTTTTTACACACACATACGACTTAAATTTCCTTACCCTAAATAATACCGTAATAATAACTTCTTATATTGTTAGATTAATGTTATTATATTTTAAGGGGTAAAACTATCCTTTCCTATTGAGTAAATGTACCTCAAACTTTGATAAACTCAAACATCCAAAATAGTAAAGTAATCAACAACGTTGATAGTTTAATATTGCAAAATATTGACTTAACGCGTATCGTAGTTACTAAAGCCTTATAAAGAAACTTTTGATGGAATAGAATCTCAGATTTCAGTTAACTTTGATTGACTTTGATCAAGAGGTCTCGGGTTCAAATCCCAGATCGGGCCAAAAGTGTTGTTTGGATTTTTCTGATTGGAGATTCTTAATAACAGCCCGGAGTATGGAAGTTTGGCGGTGATTCACGCCCGTGCCTCGGAGAGCACGTTAAGCTGTCGGTACCGGCTGTCATAAACATGTATGGCAATCCAATATTGGGAAGTCAGAGCCCTTCAATATGACCTGACAACTAGTTCAACCACCGAATTTCAATCCTCCCTCAGGGTTGCGGAGGTCCGATGCCAGTCGCTCCGTGGTTGAACTAGTAGCCGACCCCAAAAATAATCTTGGGAATAAAGGCAAAGAAGAAGAAGTAAACTTTGCATACTACATGTATGAATATATATTAGCCGAGAATATCTGTAAAGAAGTTGACTACTTAAAACAGTAATAGGAAATAATTATGCAACATACTCACTCAGGTAACAATTAACAGTAGCCAGTCTTCGTCAAGAGAGAGAAATTATGGGTAGCGAGCATCGGTCAGAAAAAAAATACATAATATTTTTGAATACCTATAGGTAGCAGGGCCACACTGATTTCAGCACCGGGGCAGTACCACCCTCACACAGATGACCATTCTAATAATGACATCACTTTTACTGTACTGTCGTGTTTCGTTGGTGAGTCTGAGACCGGAGGCCCAATCATTCTGCATCATTCTCCCGGCTTGCAGAGGCCGGAGGAATAGAAAGTGTCACCACCCCTATGCATTCTATGGGTGTCGTAAGAGGCGACTAAAGGCACAAAATAAGCAGCTAACATCACTGCCAAGAAAAGGAAAACTTGAAACAAACCCTTTACCAACCCGTCTGGCCAGCGTGGTATAGTAGGCCAAAACCTCCTTCCTAAGGAGAGTCTTATGTCCAGCAGTGGACTGTTAAAGGCTATTGATGATGATAGTCTTTTTAGTATATCTAAAAAAATATTTACATTACACCGCAGAAACAGATTAACTGCTTCAGCCTGTAATGCAAGACACAGCCATATTATAGAAAGCGTGTAAGTGAAATACTACATTTAAATGAATTTTTACTCTACCGTTGTACTCTCAACTCATACAACTATAAAAGCGACCTGCATTGTCATAATTCCATTCTACCCACGGTGTGTTGTGTTGTACTTGCGTTCTGAAATTATCACAATTTCAGCAATCTGAAAGCAATTTCAGCCAGTGAAACGGTGGAGCCTTTAAAAATATACTTTCTGAATAAGTATTCATATTAAAATTGAATATCCAAGTTTCTGAAATTTGTTTCATAATATTTGTGATCTTATTAAAAGCCATTTAGTGGATATCTCCTTTGATTGACTTATGTTTCTGAAACTATGACACCAAAATTTAATCCAAAAGATAAGTACAGGTAAAATTATGTATTTAATAAATATAGTAAAATAAATAAATATTTCGGACATCTTACACACAACGCCATCTAGTCCCAAACTAAGCAAAGCTTGTATTATAGGTACTAAATAACTGATATAAATACATAAACATATTTTTTTTGTAAATACATACATATTATACATAGAAAACACCCAGACTCCGAAACAAATATTTGTGAATCACACAAATAATATTTGATCCGACCCGGGAATCGAACCCGAGACCTCTTGATAAGCAGCCACATACGCTAACCACTAGACCAACGAGGCAGTAAAAAAAACATACATATCATACATAGTATAAGTAATACTCATAATTGATTGTGAACTACGAAATCCAAACAAGTTTATTTTATTTGCTGAGCGTAGCGTCACACTAGCTACGTCATAGCTCGTGCCTCTACGCCTCTACGGTTTAGTGGATTGCAGGTGCAATTTATGTTTGTGATAGATATTTGTATGTGTAGCGTGTTTGATTTTAGAAATCCTGAAGAGAAACTGGTGTCTCTATCTCTTTCCAGTAGTATTTTTGGAAAATTATTAAACGAGTAATTCTTGTTTATCTAATATATAAAATTCTCGTGTCACAATGTTCGTCCCCATACTGCTCCGAAACGGCTTTACCGATTTGTATGAAATTTTGTGTGCATATCGGGTAGGTCTGAGAATCGGAAAACATCTATTTTTCAAACCCCTAGGACGCGAGCGGAGCCGCGGGCATCAGCTAGTCTTATATATAAAATTATCGTGTCACAATGTTCGTTCCCATACTCCTCCGAAACGGCTGGACCGATTTGTATTAAATTTTGTGTGTATGTCGGGTAGCTCTGAGAATCGGCTAACATTTATTTTTTATACCTCTAGGACGCGAGCAGAGCCGCGGGCATCAGCTAGTTTACATATATATTTATAGAAGAATGTACAAAAAATTGCTTGTTAAAGATATTAGATACAAATAAATAAAATGTAAGTGTCTGTATTTTATTTCGAATTAACGACTTTTTACTAAATTCACAGGAAAGTAACATCACCATCATCATCAGCCTATCGCAGTCTACTGCTGGAAATAGGTCTCTCCCATTGAACATAATTCTGATCGATTTTGGGCTTCTCACATCCAGCTCCTGCGAGCCATCCTTAAGAAAGTAAAGCCGGTTCCAAAAATAACGGGTCAGTCACATAAACCAATAACGGGTCAGTCACATAAACCCGAATATCTCCCGAACTACGTATGCCATCCTAATGAAACGAAGACTGTTCAATTGAGAATTTAATTATACAGATAAAAAATAAAATAAAACTTAGTTACACCCACAATATTAATCTTAAATTAAAAAAAAACTAAAGTAGTCATATTTTTCTTAAGATTACATTTTTTTTATGATTGTTTTTTTGCTGTTTTTCATCACTGGAGGCTTCATCACGTGGAGGCAATACAAAGTATTAAATGAAGAAAGTGATGAAAAACAGCAAAAAAACAATCATAAAAAAAATGTAATCTTAAGAAAAATATGACTACTTTAGTTTTTTTTTAATTTAAGAATAATATTGTGGGTGTAACTAAGTTTTATTTTATTTTTTATCTGTATAATTAAATTCTCAATTGAACAGTCTTCGTTTCATTAGGATGGCATACGTAGTTCGGGAGATATTCGGGTTTATGTGACTGACCCGTTATTTTTGGAACCGAGTGTATATATAAGTATATAGCAAACGGTGGGTGCTAGAAAAATGAAATTTGCATGGATATGTGTTATATTACGTGGACAAAATGTTAAATTAAAATCAAGTAAAAGATATTTGTTTGTCTACCCCATCAGGTGGTATTCTTAAATATGTCTTATAAAAAATTGAGAGGTTACTGTGGCGACTTCCACACCCGTTCCTCCACAGTTACTATGATCATTTTTCGATTAAGGTATCCGTTTGCGAGTAACTTTAAATCGCATTTATTTTGTTAAACAGGGCGTTCCTCCTCCTACTCTGCATGCTAAACGACTGCCTTAGAAAATCCATGTGACGAACTTTAAAAGAAGACTAAAACGGCTTAGATAATGTTTTTTACAAGTTAGGTCCCTATAACTTCTGAACTAAGAAGTTATAGGCGCCTAACTTGTAAAAAACGTTAACTTGGAAAAGATTGTACAAAAATAAAGAAATAAAAAGTAAATAATCACCTATTGGACACGATTTCAATTTCATGTGTCGTTATGGGTGACTATGGAACAATATATGTTTAGATTAGTCAGTAGATATTATGGTGATAACAACTGTCAACATGCTAAGCGACGAAGTACTCAGTAGATTGCTATTCACGTTTTGTGCCGAAGTTTGGTAAGACATTAATGACTTTGTAATTATGAAAATAGCGATTTTGCTTGTCATGTAGGAATTTGAACGATATACATATTTGAATCACTATGACAAGTAATTGAAAATTACAAGGATGAAAATTTCAAAGTTCTCCTTTAAAGACGATACAAGTTGTTGTTGATTATGTGTACTTTGTTGAATTAGGGGAAGTTAGAATGTAGGTCTATGATACACAATTAATTTGCAGGTTATGATGTGGTTTGAATTTGTTTTAAAGCTTGGTTCAATCTTTGTAGTATCGCAAAACTATCAAGTTTTACTTAATATTCATAATTTGTGACTTACAAGACATTTACATTTAAAAGCAAATGGTAAGAAATGTAAGAAACTTTTAAAATAACATTTATCGTCAGTGAGAATTCGTCTCGAGGATATAAACCTATTTCATTTGACCGCAGTAATACTTGAGCCGCTAGAGGACACCGTTAAAGCTACATACGCACTATGCGGTTAGCCGCGTTGCGGCTGCCCGTCCGGCTGGCCGAAGGATGCGGTCGCAACTGCGGTTAGCCGAGCGGCGCCTAGCCGTAACCGTAACCGGAGAGTACGTATAGGATACGTTGCGATATCGTCGAATAAAGAAAAAAAAAAACAAAAAAAAGTTTCTCGATGCATCCTTATTTACAAACACTTCGCTTGGGTGATATATAGTATACGTGCGTGCGCTTTCGATGGCTAGCAACCGCATAGTAGCAAACCGCACTGCATCCGCGTGGTGCTTATAGGCATCGTCCGGCTAGTAGTCAGTCGATCCGCAGCGTGTTCTCAGTGCGAATAAAAACTATTTTTACGTACATATTTGTGATTGCGGTTGACCGCATTCCGGCTAGCCGCATAGTGCGTATGAAGCCTAACTATACTATGCCGCAGTGGGTAAACGGATATTCCCCTCGGAGACATTCCGTTACTTTCTGTTGTGAAATGTTATGCTCACTGGTTAAGTTGAGGTAAACCGCAGGTCATAAAGTCTAACATTACACTTCTCTAGAAATCTACTGACTTCAACTGAGCTGTCATTTGAACTGTAAAGTGTCGTCATGAAATTATATAGTTAGTTTGAATTGTATGGTTCATATAAGGAGACTAGCTCACTCATACAGCTCCGTCTGCGATTTCTATTGACCGTAGCATGATCTTACATTGTGGAAGCATATTTGTTTATAAAAAAAGTTTATAGTGAGCCAACCCTAAAAAAAAAATTTTTGTGACTTTAAAGGGGAATAATTCTGTCATACATGATTTTTACAAAACTTTAACCGTTTACGTAGCGCACACAGCGGAAGCTTTCAAGAGGATTCTACTCATGCTTTCCATCAGGCAGAGTAGAGTCACTTTGGCAGGCTTAAATATATATATATAAAAAAAAAAAAAAAAAAAAAAAAAAAAAAAAAAAAAAAAAAAAAAAAAAAAAAAAAAATACCCCGATTTTGAAACATTCTTCCAGGGATTTCCTTTCGAGGTTGCACCTTCCTCGGCTTGGAGATGGCGTGCGGTTTTTGGTTGGTTCGAGTACGACATAACCACCAATTGATGGCTGGTGGTATCTATGATGATCTATGTTTAATATGTATGTATTTACAAAATAAAAAATATGTTTATGTATTTACATCAGTTGTACCCACACTACAATCTCTGCTTAGTTTGGGACTAGATGTTGTCCGAAAAAAATAATATAGGGATTTCCGCACGGAAAAAAGAGCAGTGTAGTAGTATTTTAATTGGGTGTATTCACATCAGTTTAAGAAGTTTGTTATTATGGTTAAGTAATAATAATTTATTACTTTCTGATTTTAAGTGTTTTTATTTTTTTTGATAAACAGTTTTATATCATATACAAGATATACTATTATTTACAATTAAATTTAAATTGAAAACAGAAGACAGCGCTGTATGACAAAAGATTCAAAGGACACAATTTTCAATGTACGGAGATACACATATTCCAGTTTTAAAGTCGTAGCGAGATTAGTCCTCCCGTAGTGCACAAAAAAGAAAGAAATTAGAAGGTGTTACTATTTATTATACTAGAGAGTTCCGGTCAATGATGAAGGAGACACTTATCTGTCGAAGTTCGGCAGTGCGCGGCAGAGTAGCGGGGTCGCACGCCTGGTAGCGGGGGAGCGTGTCGGGGCAGTGTGGCCACGTTACAGTAGTCACGCATTACAGAAACGTGCCATTACACTTTAAAACGCGTGACTACGACTATAAATATAAACACACATACATAGCCTGCCAAAATCTTAACAATCCTTTGACTTTGCCGTAGTTGGGTAATAAAACAAAGCAAATAAATCAATACATATGAGTCGACGCGTATGCTCCTGAACTAGTTTTTTTTTAGAAATTTTCTTTTATATTTTTTTGTAACAATATTAAAAATTTTGTGTGAACAATAAATCACTCGTATTTCACATACTTAGGACTTTTTCCAAATGTACATGAGTTTGATTCCTAGTTATGTTTTTTTATCCAATAAAAAAAGTATTATCAAAATTGTACTACTCTAAAAGCCAGCTTAAACTTTACTTTACTGTTAAAATTAAGCGTTGTCATATTCTATAATCAGTGAGTGATCAATCTTCGCCTATATTCTTACCCTGAAGGTTTTTTTTAAGTATGTATAGAACCAACCCTTTCTTATTTAAGAAGGATTATCTAATTCAATCTACTCTGTAAAAAGTTATGCCTGGTCACATATTACAATCATCCCTTGTTTTCCTACCCTTAAAGTTGGATATCTTTTTCAAATTTTTATTTGGGACCAACCTCAAATTATACTCTTTACAATAAGAATAATTATCAAAATCGGCCAAAATGTGCGGGGTGGGATACATTAGAATATTACGCGACGACTTGAGAACCTCCTTCGTTATTTTTTTGGCTACGAAAAGTAAAATTCAACTTCTGTTAATTTCAGAGATTAAAGTTAAAATAGAACACATTAATATAAATTTTCACAATCCCTATTAATATAATATTATAAATGCGAAAGTAACTCTGTCTGTCTGTCTGTTACGCTTTCACGCCTAAACCACTGAACTGATTTTGATAAAATTTGGTATGAAGATAGAATTGAACTTGGGAAAGCACATAGGTTACTTTTTACCATGATAGCCGTTATACACGCGGGCGGAGCCGGGGGCGAAAGCTAGTATAATATAATTTTATGATCTACTTGCGCGGTTGGCGTAGAACAACAGCCCGTATTAGTATTCTTACTACGCCCCTAAAAGATAAATTTGACCGTCAGCATCCGGGTATCGGTTTTTATCAGAACTGCCTTCAAAAATTTTTCGCCTAAAATGTTTGCACGCACACACATTGCCGATTAATAAGGTCACGAACTGGTTTGAAACGACTTTCTTAAGGATATGCTTTTATAGCTATCATCGATTATTACTGTTAGATTATGATATCTACTTTTTTTTATAAGACAACTCCCGCATTAGGAACATAAATCCTGTGTTGCAGGGGACTTTACAAACATACATGAAACGGACACAAAAAACACCCAGACTCAGAACAACAATTTGTGAATCACACAAAGTGTTTTCCCACGTAGGATTTGAACCACTTAAACCACTAGGCCAACCGTGCATTCAAATGTATTATATAAATATATTGTAGTAGCAATTATTTTTAAACTCATACTTTAATATTAAATTCAAAAGTTAAACCGTATGTATGTCAAAATAAATAAATAAATACATATTTCGGACATCTTACACACTACGCCATCTAGTCCCAAACTAAGCAGAGCTTGTATTATGGGTACTAAACAACTGATATAAATACATAAACATACTTTTTTTTTGTAAATACAAACATATTATATATAGAAAACACCCAAACTTCGAAACAAATATTTGCGGATCACACAAACATTTGGTCTGACCCGGGAATCGAACCCGAGACCTCTTGATCAGCAGCCACATACGCTAATATAATTGTAGATGAGACATGTAAATCCTTGAAAATGAGGTATTGACCTACTATACCAGGCTGGCCTGGTTTCAGGTTTTCCTTCTCCTTCGGATAAACTACGCAAGACAACATCAATGTTGTCTAAACTTGAGGGCACTGACTTCCCAACAACCGGGACCAACGACTTTACGTACTTTCCAAGTCACGGGCGTGAATCACTGCGAAACTGCAAAACTTCCAAACTCCGGGCTACTATTAAGAATTGCCTAAGAAAAACCCTAAAAACACTTTTTGGCCCGACCCGGGATTTGAACCCGAGACCTCTTGATTACCAGTCGCATACGCTATCCACTAGACCAACGAGGCAGTAAAGTGAAAATAAATCGATCAAAATATTTTGTCAATCATGTTATATAATTTTTGTAGTGTTGAACAAACATTACTATCGTTCTGTACTTACAGTTAAAATAAACATAAATTCTGGTTTAACAGTTCTAATTAAGAAATACTATCAACCATAAAATTCTTACCCTTAAATTTATTACAAGTCGTAAAGATTGGTTACGTTTACGGATGTGAATATAAATACTACAGTCCAGCTTTATTACACTCTATTTAATAAATAAAATAAAGTATTTTCTACATAAAACTTGAATAAAACTATCTCGTCTGTATTATATGGTATCTTTCTGCGCACGTTCATTGACAGCGTCATTTAGCCACATAAAGGCAAATTAATTTTAACGTTTCACTAAAAGAGGTGCAATTAAAGACATTTACAGTTTCCTTAGGGGCCAAAAAGGTCGGAGAAAGCCTAGCAATAAACAAATAGGACAGTTTTCCTCTATATATATACTTCAGTACACAGTACACGTTCAGTTTAAAAGTTTTGTTATCAACAGAATGTTTAATGAATTAATATGTCGTACCAATTACTCTTGCCGACTAAAAATAAATCATGAGATACTTTTGCATGAAAGGAGCATTCCAATTGATTTTAAATTATTCACAGACCTTTGTGGACTTAGGGATGGAACGGTAAGGGGTGACGTGTGTTAAAACGTGTGCCCTTTTAACGAAAGGTCAAACTTTTTGTTTGCTGAAGTCTTTCAATCATTTACCGTGAATTTTTATTCGTTAATAAATGATGGAAACGTATATTTAAATGTTTTTATTGTATGTACAATTTTAACCATATATATTGTTAGTACTACATAATAGTTTTAAAGGCTATTAAAGGAATAGGAAATACACTTCTGTGCTGCTAGCAAAAATTCCAGTTTCCAGTTTTTCTGTATTAAATGACGCTCTATTATTTAGGTGAATATTATTGTATTGTAGGATAGATATATACAAATAGTTGATATAATCTGGCTTGACCAGAGTTATATTTTGGATTCACGGCAGTCACTTACCATTGGGTGAACGGTTTGATTGTTTTCGTCCCCCTCTCTTAATTTAACACGAAGCAAGTAAAATTGAAAATTTAAAAAACCCCGACTAATTCACCTTTCAAACAAAAAAAAACCAAATCAAAATCGACTCAATCGATTCCTCCGGGAGCTACGACGCCATACACACACGCGCACGCACGCACGCACGCACACACACACACACACACACACACGCACACACACAAGCAAACAGACACATACACACACGCACACACACACGCACACACACAAACAAACAAACACACACACACACACACACACACACACACGCAGGCAACTTATAACACCTCGTTGTTTTTGCGTCGGGGGTTAAAAGTAGTACGATTGACATGAATAAAGAAAAATTTTGAATGGTTGCAAGTTAATAATCCCCAGACTGATATTCATATTAACACGCTATACCCTCTGAACCCTTTTGCTGCATGATATAACCTCATGTTCCATATTACCCTTATACATGACATACATAGTACCAGCTACATGAAATCGAATAATCAAACATTGTTCGTGTATTATGCATGCAAGCAGTTAAAACACGCGACTTCTGTATCGATGTGTGGTCGTTAAATAACATACAGTAAAAAAAATTTGGGTAATCTATTTTTATATTACATATAATTTTTATGTATCAAGATACCAAAGAAACTTGAGTACATTTTGATTACCGGTATTGTGGTGGACAGAAACTTTGTTGGCATGTAGCACACCTATTCTTGGTAACTAAATTTCAATAACCTAGTTACCATCCTAACTAATATTAAATACGTGAAGTTTGTGAGTACGTATGTATGTTTGTTGCTCTTTTAAGCAAAAACTACTGACCGGATTTGGATGAAACTTTACAATAACATAGGTTATATTTCATTAAAACACATAGGCTACTTTTTACTGCAATAATCGAGATCCACGCGAGCGGAGCCGCGGGCGAAGGCTAGTTATTAATAATGTATTATACTTAGGGCCGAGTATATAGAGTAAGTGGGAAGGCAGAAGTGTGTCATATACATTATTAGTTTGTATAAGTATATATATATATATATATATATAGTTGTCAATTAGTGTAGGAGTAATCAAGACTCGGACCGTACAATAGTAGAATATATGTACCTACGAGCCAATACCAGAGGTAACTAGCGTAGTTATTGCAGCGTGGTTTAGAGTAAAATAGTCTATAGATATTTCAGTCTCACGAAAATAATTAAAACAACTGGTTTAACTGTAAATAATATGATAAAATACATTAATAAAAAAATATAGAAAAGCTTCTCCATCCAAGACCTTTTTAGGGTTCCGAAGTTTATGACTCGGCCGATTTTATTTAATTCACTATGCCTGATGGAAAGTATGAGTAAAATCCAAAAGTGGGGGTCGCCATATTCACTGCGAATGCAAGCAGTATAGCGACCCATATTATGGCGGCCTAGTGAGATGCTTTGTCACGCCCCTCTCAAAGGACCCGGAATCATAGTGGGAAGGAAAATGATGAGTTGCCAGTGGTAAAGGCTATAGAGAACTGCCATAGAGGCGACATCTCTTCGCAACTGTAAAGGTTCCAGAAACTCTGTGGTTTTGGGACTTGAGTTATCTTTGGCTTTCCCTGAATTCATTGTAGCGACCTCAGATTGAAATTTGAAATTGAGTAGGCAGTAAGAAGAAAATATAATTACTAAACACTGGCTCAAGAACTTCTTCAAAAGTAAATAAATAAATATTTCGAACATCTTACACACAACGTCATCTAGTCCCAAACTAAGAAGAGCTTGTATTATAGGTACTAAATAACTGATGTAAATACAAAAACATACTTTTTTTGTAAATACATACATATTATACATAGAAAACACTAAAATAATAAAAACATTGTAGTCACTTAAATACAAGGCAAAATCAGCGTTACAATTCATAAATACGCTACGAAAACGTAAAGTTATGCATTCAGATACCTATGCAGATACACCATTTATCATGGATGAATATAGGCCAATTGCATTGTTTACATTCTATATATCATTGCGCTGTACCTTCCTGCTATCACAGATTTGTACCAGTGTAATTAGTATCATTATTTGTACCGCAACACTGTGCCAAATATTACGTAATGGATACAAATGCTGGCATTGTCTGTTTAATTACGGGTTCATGGTATTTATTTTTGTGTATGGAGGTTAAAGGTATTTTTTAATAAAATAATCTAAGGACTTTAGCCACTTAAAATTTTTTTTCTTATATTTGGTGTCCATTTGATAGTGATATCTAGTTTAAGGATAAAGTTCGGTTAATTTTGTTGTATAGATAAGATCCAATAAACTCATAGCATCTTTGTGAAAAACTGGGTCTAAATAGTTGAACTGGGAACACTTCATATGTTCGCCTTTTGTTAGTAATAATATTAGTATCATACTGAATACGTGAGTGAATTACGCTAGCCACAGTGGCTAAAAGCTGGCAAACAGATAACAGCTCACAATATTTATATAGATCCTTAGTAGAATTGTAGAAGCTAACTTTAAACATTGCTCTTTGGGATCTTTCAAGTTTCATATCGTTATACCATATATTATCAAAGATTGACATTGACGGGTGGCACATGTCTAGTAGAAATAGCTAGTTAAAATGTGTCACAATGTGGATATAAAGGTGCACAACTGATAACAGTATTTGCGTAACAACTGCAAAGCTGTAAAGTAATATCCATTTGGCACGAGAGCTTACGTACACAAAGTTGTGGTGAATGTAAAATCGATCCAGTTCTTCGTCTCTGATAGTATGCGATAAAACGTTTACACCTGCGGCTTTTATCTTTACTTCATTTGATGTTTGTTGACTTTCGTTTAGTATATTGTGTTTAACAAGTTTAGAAAAATTATTATAGGTGGTTTAATATTACCCTACTGTAGCTAAGGGGCCGTCCATTAATCATGTGATCTTTTTTGCCATTTTTAGGGTTCCGTAGCCAAATGGCAAAAACGGATTATGGATTTATAGATTCGTCATGTCTGTCTGTCTATCCATCCGTATGTCACAGTCACTTTTTTCCGAATCTACAAGAACTATACTGTTGAAACTTGGTAAGTAGATGTAGTCTGTGAACCGTATTAAAATGTTCATACAAAAATAGAAAAAAAAAACAATAATTTTTGGGGGTCCCCATACTTGGAACTGAAATTTAAAAAGAAATCTTTCATCAAACCCATACGTGTGGGGTATCTATAGATAGGTTTTCAAAAATGCAATTGAGGTTTCTAATATCTATTTCTATCTATAATATATAATATATAGAGACACTTCCAAAGTGATAAAATGTGTTCCCCTCTTGTAACTTCTAAAATAGGAGAGTGATAAAACTAAAAAAAATATATAATAATACATTACCATGCAAACTTCCACCGAAAATTGGTTTGAACGAGATCTAGTAAGTAGTTTTTTTTTAATTTGTCATAAATCATAAGCCGCAATTTACATTACTTTCAATCAAAACACTATTATTAAAACATCGATGAAAGTAACAACGAACTACAAAATCTTTTATATGATGTTACTTGCTGCTACGGAAACCTTCATGGGCGAGTCCGACTCGTACTTGGCCGCTTTTTAAATCTCCCCTCTCCCTTGGTTATACATGTGAGGTTTAAGACTCTCTACTCCCCCTCTATATCACGTGTATTATAGAAATAAAAGACTACAATAATAAAGTTCAGAGATAGGAGGTAGAAAGAAAGGAGAAAGGTTGCAGGTTATTTTTGACTGACACAAAAAAAATAAAGAAATACGAAAAAAATTTTTGTACTAATACATGTACATAATTTATATCAGTATCCTCGGACCACGGATTATCAAGAATTTCTTTAACACCAATGACTGTATAAGTATCTTGTAAGTCAGTTGTTGGCACAGTGCTTTGTTGAAGATTCGGTTTCATCAAGCCACTCGGCGTTATCATTTTCGCGCACTACGCAGAGAATTTCTCTTGATTAACCGTTTGATCGTCGCGCGAGGATGCGGGAAGGACAAAAATTGTGCATCTCAAGACTATTATTGCTTGGATTCCGTTGTTTGTGACAAGAATTCACATGTGCCTTAGCTTTTTTCTGTACGACGTTCCTATTAAGACGTTCCAAATAAATACATGGCACGCTGCTTTTAGGTTCA
Source organism: Phragmatobia fuliginosa (assembly GCA_932526445.1). Classification (NCBI taxonomy): domain Eukaryota; kingdom Metazoa; phylum Arthropoda; class Insecta; order Lepidoptera; family Erebidae; genus Phragmatobia; species Phragmatobia fuliginosa. The sequence goes on along the minus strand of OW052064.1, from coordinate 1,431,553 downwards.
GTATCGCGCGTTTGCCGAAAAAATAAATACACGTTTGGATCCCTCCCCCTCTTTCGAGCCTCACGTGATTAATGGACAGATCCTAACATTACAGTAGTACAGTATATGGTCAAGAAACGATCGCAAAATTGTAGTTATGTAGGTATCTCCGTTGACAAATAGGATTTGTTTTCAAATATTTTTAAGAAATTTTAAACAATATATACAATGGTACTAAGCCATACAATTTAAAGGAAAGTTTTGTAAGTCAAATATTTCTGTTTGTTTACAGGACGGACGCAGTACGGGTGATGACGCAGGGCAAAGAGTGTGAACGGCGCGGTGCAGGCTGAGCTCGCACAGGGCATGTGGGTGCTGCTTATGCTTACACTGGCGGCGGCCGCCTCCGCCGACTGTCCACGACATTGTGAATGCAAGTGGCGCAGCGGGAAAGAATCTGCTCTATGTGCTCGTGCCGGCCTAACCTCCATACCGCCGCGCCTTGATCCCACAACACAGTTACTCGACTTAGCTGAGAATCGTTTACCTATTATTAGAGACGATGCTTTTGCTGCTGCAGGTCTTCTTAATTTACAACGCCTTTATGTTCCGTCTTGCAATGTTCGAATTATACGACAATATGCTTTTCGTGCACTTGTAAATCTTGTCGAACTAGATCTCTCCCGCAATCGTCTCGAAACAATACCATCATATTCTTTTGATTCAATCCCAGAGCTTAGAGAACTGCGACTTGGTGGTAATCCCATTACGAAAGTTCCAGACGAATCTTTTATAGCACTTCCCCATCTTGTGAGACTTACATTGAGTGCTTGCAAAATAGCCGAAATAGAACCAAGAGGATTTGCAGGACTCGAGTCTTCTTTGGAATATTTGGAGCTCAGTAAAAATAGATTACATGTGCTACATGTCGCGGTATTAGCGCCGTTACGATCCTTGAAAGGTTTAGAACTAGCGAGTAATCCATGGGAATGTACATGTGCACTAAGACCATTGCGTGATTGGATGATAAGAAAAAATGTTCCAGCGACTGTCGTACCTGAATGTGCACTACCCCCTCGCATTACTTCACAGTCTTGGGATCGATTAGATCTAGAAGATTTTGCTTGTCATCCAGAAGTAAGCGCAACCTCGGATCAGTTCAAAGGCATCGAAGGGGATGAAGTAACCTTAGTGTGTCGAGTGAATGGAGTTCCAGCTCCGAGAGTACGATGGGTGCGAGCAGGACGTCTACTAGCTAATACTACTGTAAATAATGCCAATTCTGGTAGAGCTTTTATGTTGCGTAGCGAGGGACAAACAAGTAATTTGACTATAAAATCAGCAGATTTACAGGATGCAGGATCTTACACGTGTAACGCTGAAAACCGTGCTGGTAAAGCAGAGGTAGTGTTAAGTTTAGCCATAGAAAAGAAACCAGAAAATAAAAGTTTTGGGGGCCGCGCCTTAATGGCGGGAATGGCGGTGTCTGCAGTCATAGTTTTAAGTTCGTGTTTAGTAGGATTATGTGTATACGAGACTCGTAAGAAAAGACAATTAGATAGATGGAACGAACAAATAGTAACATCAACTCATCGTGATGATAGTTATGAAAAAATGGAAGCCAATTTAAAAAGTAATCCCGAAATGCCGCGGGTTATATCTTCTGATAGTGCTCGTAAGAGAGGGGACTATAGAAACGTACCATCACATGACCCGGAAGATGATTTTGAAGGATACATCAGAGGAGAAATGAGAGAAGAGAGGGAATGCTCAGTTTCATCCCCTCAAGAAACCGGGTGGAGGAGAACGGACTTCAAATCGAGAAACACCAGGGGTAGCCTACCTGAACCAGATTTGCACATACCGCGGTTTAGCAACTACAATTTAAGGTAATATGTATACTCTAATTATCATAACTAACTACGTTAATTGACATATTCATTTAATTACTAATTTCTTTCGAAATGACAGCACCTGGTATATCAGGTCAATTATAAAAATTATTTTTTGACAGTTCTATCTTTTTATGATGAGTTGTAGATATCAATAATGTCAACAACAAGCTGACAGGCGACAATATGTGGTTTTCGAAAAAGTATTCCGTTAAATATTATTCTACTTATACTAATATGCAAAGTGAGCAGTTGGTCAATATTATGTGAGAAAAATTCGATGAAAATCAACGGTTTTACTGTTTACTTAAATTGTATATATGTCAGTTTATGTCCACTCAATTGACTAAAGTTATAGGTAGGATTGTATGTAACCCACAAAAAACTATACTCCTATGTACTAAGGCTATCTTGAAGGTCGACGGGGATGCTGTGTGACATTGTCCTGAACTTTTTATTGGTAATATGTTTGACAGGAGGTTTATGAAGTTAGTACGATGATATGGTCAGCATTGGTAAGTGTAAGGCTAAGAACTCACTATGCTGTTTTTACCCGCGCCTTCCGCAAAAGCTGTTTTATTTCAAAACTCACGAGGCCGCAATTTTATGCGGAATTTAAGCAACCGCGACGTTTTCACACCGCGATCCGCACGGTTTCGCTAATACAGCGGGAGCCGCATACAACCGCGCACACCACGGGCGTAAAACGCGTCGTGAAATGTGCTTTTATTTTTACATACATATTTGCATTCTACAAGAACTGCGGGCCCGCAAACGCGGGCGTTAACCGTATTGTGAGTTCTTAGCGTAAGAACAGTATTACCAAGAGTCTTGTGAATAGCATTGTGAATCAAGTACGTACATACAAGCGTTGACTAAAGTCGTCACAAAATAGGAAGCCCGTTTTGACATTTGCCATCGTGTTTTTTAATCAACGATTAATTCGTGTTTTTGAGTGTATTTGCTTTGTGTGAAAAAATGGATTTCAATTATTATATTGTGCTAGTTAATTAAGAAACGTATGCGCCTAATCAACAGGTCATGAGTTCGATTCCCGGGGTTTGATTTTCTGTGTATAATATGTATTTACAAAAAAAAAGTATATTTAAATATATTCATATCAGTTGTCTAGTAACAATAGAATAAGCTCTGCTTAGTATGGGACTAGATAATGCTGCGTGTCAGGAGTTAGTTTTTTTTTTATTAATTACATGAAAGTCAACTGACACATGTGACACTACTTTATTCATGCAGAGTTCGATTGGATAATTCTACTTGGTCATGAAACGTTTAATCCGGTTTTTAGGTTAATAAAGGCTTAGCTTAGCCAAGTGGCTAAATCAAGTGATTGCGAACGAACTACGAATTAACGTGGGTCAGGAGACGAGCAAGCCAGTGATGAAAATCTCCCCGAAGCAAGAGAGCAAATTAGTTCAGTAATTATTGTGTAATCCCTTGGTTTAATGTCTCAACTCAGACAGAGGTCTCGGAACAATCGTTAAAGAAATAAACTTTATTTGGCAATTAAACATTACGTTGATATTGAATGCGTTATCTACGTTTTGACCTTTATTTAGTTCCTTGGTAGTCTTTGTTGACCTTTGCGAAATGTTCGTGCAAAAATATTATGAGTTTCAGTAACAATGTTTGTTATTTATGTGTTATACGATACAATGTTTCTCCGTCATCAATATAGATACTAGCATGCCATAGTTTATAGTAGTCGACCCCAAATAATTATAGGAATAATGAAGGCTAGGAAAAAAATAACCTCACACAGATTACTTTCTCATGCATCGAAGTTAACAATAATCAATTCTCTCGAGATTGTTGATACGTGTAATGTAGATTCGGTGATCATTGTTCCGATAGTCGTATCTGCTTACGGAATGTAAACCTAGAGCCTTGAATAACAATAACCTTAAAAGCATTATTTCTAGATGGTAAACCAAGGTCTTTGTTTTAAAGCTCAAAAGTTTGTGTATCATTAAGAAAAACAATTGAGCACATTTTATTTTTTTCTAGTGCTTGTTCAATAGCATTTGTGGTTTGTATAGTTTCTTTGGGCATTTTTGCTTTTTATTCTTTTATTGAGAGTATTCTGAATTCTGTTTCGTTGTAAGGGTATGAGTATTTATAGAGATTCGATGATTAATACCCGTATATATCGAAGGCAATTATTGGTATTGCATTTTTTTTGGCAAAAAACTCACTGTTGTCTTAAAAGACTGTGGATTGAGGCTACTTTCTTCTTTGATGTCTTTTCTCACTTTAATCTCTATGATTTAAAGTAGATTCTTTGAGCCGCTTATAATTAACTTTATATTAAATGTACTTTCTTAGGCTGTACTTGAAATATCAATTTAGATTTTTTTTCTCCACATAATTAATTAATATTTAAGAAATAAAATTATGAAAGGTTTTATAAGGGAACGTTCTTGTTAATTTTGTAGCTAAATTGTTTCTTAATCTTAATTTCTTAATGTTTTACCATTGAAAATGGTTATCAGATCCTTTTCCTGTGAGACGTACTTGTAGAGGGAAAGATTGAAGTTGTAAGGGTATAAAAATAGATATAAAAGTAGAAGAATTTATCTAAAAACCTACATCCAATCCATCCATCCATTTTATGTTGTGGCCTGATCGCAATCCTTCCTCCCGGCGATATTCCCGCCTCATTTCGACGACCTTCTCGGCCATGGCTTGTCGTCTTCTTCGGGTTCTCTGAAACCGGCGACGGGCTTCCGAGTTCCGAGCAAGCTGTGCGTAGTTGCTCGAGTTTCGGTATACACAAAACTCCTCCTACCTCCCGGCCTGACTCGTGGCATCGATGCTTTACGGACATCTATCGAAACGCCACGGAACCAGGTCACGTTCGCTCCTGGGTCAGAAGAAAACTGTTCTTCCTCTTCCTCTGGCCAATCTCCGACAATGACTGCGGTGATAAGCAAATCTTGGATCATCCGCTCAAGCCATATTCACCGCAGCAGGCAACAACTATGGGGGTTCAGGCTTGAGCGAGAGAAGCAGATGGTCACATTAAAGAAGATGTCGCGGTGGTCTCACATAGTAACCACCTCCGTCTATTATGACACCTCGAGATTTAAGGGAATCGCCCACATTAAGTCGACAATCGACTTCCTCTGCCATCGCATACAGGTGCTCACTGAATCCCTGTTCATAATATCGAGGTTCAGCCCGACCGCCCACTCAATGAGGGTATCACCTCTAATGTTGTTCAGGCGATCTCCCAACTATGAGGAGTGGGTGTTGAAATCGCACAGGACAAATACTAAAAGGGATAGATAAGTGCAAATGTAGCTTCTGAAGCCGTCCAAGAACGCTTTAAATACAGGGAGGCCGCAATTTAGAGATGTGTAACATTCATTCAACTGCCACAAATCCCAGCCCTCGCTAAAGGAGAGCACAGTGCAGGTCGGTTTTTCATTCTTGCCCATAACATTGCGGCATTGCCGTTATTCGTCCCGAAAAACCCACCGCAGTACGTCTCTGCCACTGCCGCTAGGGCAACCGACCGCTCGGAAGCCCCGGGTGACCCAGGCGATATAAATTTCACTTAAAGGTTTTACCTAATTGGGTTACAGTTTTTAAACTCTTTATTTGATATGCTTGTCTATCTTGTAAATGGAATACAATAAAATCAATATTCTTCTGTTTATTGTTTGAAGACCGTTATCTGTTTTGTAACGCGTATATGTATATTACAAACTGTTATAATTATAAATAAACAGATCTAAATCACGAAAGCTTTTTGATTGGTTTCTGAAACAAAATGTTTTTTACAACAATATTAACTACTATTTCTTAAGATATCATAGGAAGAGAAAAGTAGTAAATTCCAAAGTTTAGAAACGTTATGATTTGTAGGCGATGATTAATAAACTTCCATAGGTCAAGCAGATTCATAAAATCTTTGTCAATATGAAAATTCAATGAGGTTTCTTATCTGTTTCAGATCCGATGCCACATCAGATTCAGTGCAAAGTTCTAACTCAACAGGAATTATGAGTACGCATGTAGAAATCCTGTCTGAGAACAATCGATATAATAACAATAGCCATTCTTGCCCTCGCAATCGGCCACGTGAGCGACTAGACAATGATTTGTCTGGAAGTGACAGTGAGAAAAATTACCCAGATCTTATTGAGATGAGCGCTCTTGGTACTTCTTCCTATTTAAGGAGTGAAATGAAACATGATCCTTACTATTTTTATACGATTCCACGGAAAAAAGATGGAGATAGTCGAAGCCCACTTCTGAATAGCCGTAGAAATAGCTCAGGTACAGATTCCGCAAGTTTATTGGATAGGCAATATGAAAGGAGTCGACAGAGAGCTGGAAGACGTTCAAATAGTTTTCTAGATCTTTCTACGGGGGGGACGAGAATACGCCGCAATCCAAGTTTACCAGCGTCTCCATCGAGAGAACAGCCAACCGTTCCTTCTGCAACACCCCTTTTAGATTTGTCGGGACTTCGAGATTATTCTCGTACTGGACAACCTTTAGAGGATTTTGATTTCCGAGCTTCACAACTCGAGAAATTTTTAGAAGAGTATAGAACTTTAAGAGAACAACTTTCAAGAATGAAAGAAACTAGGGAGACTTTACAGCGAAATCGAGCTGTAGAGAATGATGAAATTAGGTCAATTTTAAAACCAAAGCCAAGCATAGCTGTTACGGAGACGTCCTCTTCGGTGGCTTTAGCAGATGCTGCATCCCCATTGGCTTTAAGTCCATCGGAGTACAGTAAGCCATCACAGCCTAGACCAGAATGGTTGACTTCATTACTTTATCGTAATTAAATAGTGTAATTGTATATAGTAGTACATCTGACTTATAGTCAAATATGTGATTTAGATTGAACAACATTCGTTTTATGTTGTACAATTGTAAGTTAGTATAGTTATAAGATTCTGTATGTTCTTATATGAACTGATATTGGTCGTAAGTAATTTAAGTAATTGTTTATAAGAAAGTGACGACTTGAAAGTATAATTATAATTGAAATAAAGATTTTCAATTATCTGAATGGTTTGAATATTTATTTCCTAGTGTTAACGTAAGTTACTAGCCACCCACTCCAGCTTTGCATGAGTGTAATATTTCGTTCCATTGCTAGAATAATGTTTTATGATCACATGAAACGAAAGTGATTTTTTTCTCCTCGGACCGTCACCGGGGTTCTGTGGGACTCGAACTGACTAAAAACACATGGTGTGCCCTGTTTACGCCTCAGCTTTAGGAGGAGTCCAGGGAAGAGATCTCCTTCTGGATCCCTCCCAGCGCCTGCGCGCACCACGCGGGCGCCATCTCCTTAAACTCTCAAATTGGGCGACGTCCGGCATTCGCGGACATACAGCTAATGGACAGGATAACCCGACCCGTCCCTCTACGGCCACACTCAGGGCGGCATGAGGAGCAGATGTGTGCGCCTCCACCTCCCGGTTCGCCGGTGGCAGATCGGGTTCGAGTGGAGGTCGTCCTCCCGGGCCTTCTCCGCCGAACACAAAAGAACAGGTCGACCTTAGATGAATAACCAAAGGTAGAAAGAATAAGTATAGTCCAGTCATTATAGGGGGTTGGGCCTTTGACCCCTGATTTCAAAACTTGCGACCATCCAATTATATGTGAATTTTGAGAACAGTTTTAGGATGCCAAAATACAAGTTTTTACGTGGTCATATACTGGGTATGTCGATTTACCGAGATATTCACCTAATTTGGCCTAAGATGACTGGACTATTAAGTTATGTAATGAAAGAGGGCTTAGTGACAAGTAATAATTACTAACATGTTTAGGGTTCCGAAGTTCATGACTTGGAACCCTTATAGTTTCGTCATGTCCGTCCGTCCGTCCGCCCGGACTTAGCATCCGGTTAGTGCTAGAAAGATGAAACTTTACATGGATAAGTGTTTCTATCACGTCGACAAAGTGCTACAATTAAAGTCATGAAAAATATTTTTTATTTTGGTACCCCCTCTACAGGTATAGTGGTGATGATTTTTTCTCCTGTCCACCCCATTATGTGGGGTATCATTAGACAGTTGAAAAAATTGAGAGGTTGCTACAACAATTGTATTACTTAGGAATCCGTTTGCGAGCTATTTAACTTTAAAGGACATTTTATTTTGTTTTTTTTTTACTAAATCAGGGCGTCCCCTCTTAAAGCTAAACGGCTGACAAAAAAAATCTGAAAAAAATCATGAAAATAGTTCAAATATTGAAATTTAAAGGAAAACTATATAGCTTAGATAGCTTTGTTAGTTCAGGAGTTATAGAGGCTCAACTTAGAGGTTAAACTTCGTACAAAAATAACGAAATAATAAATAAACATAACAATTATTTATTGGACACGATAACTATAAAACAGCACTCTAAAACAATGTGCCAGACACTTTTTACTACAAAAGCATTCGTGATTTCCAATAAGTACCACTCAATTTCTTCACAAATGCAAATATCTTGTTGCAATCTGTTTTCAATGGCTGTTAAAGGTTCTTCAATTAGCAACTTTGTTCTTCGAATAATAAATATTCACTCAATCGGACCAGCAAGTATGACTACAATTATTATGCAAATGTAAATTCCTATTATTCCTTTGTAGAAAACAATTTAAAATAATGATGACAAAGTAGTTTTATAAGTTTTCAGTAAAGTATGAGTATTGATTGCCTTGTTGGTCTAGTAGTTAGCGTATGCGGCTGCTGATCAAGAGGTCTTGAGTTCGATTCCCGGGTCGGACCAAAATATTGTATGTATTTTTTTCTCTAACTGCCTCCTTGGTCTAGTGGATAGCGTAAGCGACTGCTAATCATGAGGTCTCGGGTTCAAATCCCGGATCGGTTCCTAATAGCAACTCGGAGTTTGGAGAGCACGTAAAGCCGTCGGTCCCGGTTGTCATGAACATAAATGGCAATCGTTAGTGGGAAGTCAGTGCCCTCAAATTTACTGACAACTTTTAACCTTCGAATGTCAGTTCTCCCTTAGGGTTGCGGAGGTCGGATGCCAGTCGCTTCGAAGAATAACTGATATTCAGTTAAAACCGGTTGAACTAGTAGCCGACCCCTATTAATATTGAGAATAAGGCTAGGAATAAGATATATTTTTCTCTAATACCAGTTTATGTTTATGTTTCAATCCTAAAATATTATTCTTAGTGCCCTTTATTGATGATTGCGGTAAATCAAATTAAATCAAATCAAACCATTTTTAGGGTTCCGTTGTCAAATGGCAAAAAATGGAACCCTTATAGATTCGTCATGTCTGTCTGCCTGTCTGTCTGTCTGTCCGTCCGTATGTCACAGCCACTTTTTCCCGAAACTATAAGAGCTACACTGTTGAAACTTGGTCAGCAGATGTATTCTGTGAACCGCATTAATATTTTTACACAAAAATTGAAAAAAAACAATAAATTTTGGGGGTCCCCATACTTAGAACTGAAACTCAAAAATTTTTTTTTCATCAAAACCATACGTGTGGGGTCATCTATGGATAGGTCTTCAAAAATGATGTTGAGGTTTCTAATATGTATCATTTTTTTCTAAACTATATAGTTTGCGCGAGAGACACTTCCAAAGTGGTAAAATGTGTGTCCCCCCCCTGTAACTTCTAAAATAAGAGAATGATAAAACTAAAAAAAATGATATGATGTACATTACCATGCAAACTTCCAACGAAAATTGGTTTGAACGAGATCTAGTAAGCAGTTTTTTTTTAATACGTCATAAATCATAAACCGCAATTTACATATCTTTCAATCAAAACACTATTCTTAAAATATCGATGAAAATTACAACGAACTACAAGAACTTTTATATGATGTTACTTGCTGCTACGGAACCCTTCATGGGCGAGTCCGACTCGCACTTGGCCGCTTTTTATTTCAATTACACCAATACAACGGCACTTTTGAAACGTCAAGTAGTCAGTCAGTAGTCAGTGGTGAAGCTAATTGCCTGTTCCAATTCGTAGATCCTATCGAAAAGAACAGACAAGAAACTCCATGGACACTCTTCACATTCTCACTCTCATAACATATAGAAAGAGTTATACTGATTCGGTAAAAGAAATACCAAGAAACTATAAAAATAAATCTTTGTGACAAATATGCATATAAAAATGGCAAAATGATTTTCGATAAATCATCTTCAACCTGCTGTAGCCATATACTTTGATTTGTCAAATGAAATTGAAGGAAACGTTTGACCTATTCATAAAACGCCACTTTAGGAGTTCATTCACTATAAATGTTACTGAAAGTTATGCTTGATTCTTTGAATCTTAAATAGTACCTTTAGACGTTAACATATTTTACAAATAAACCTACATATTTTAACAAATAGATTTTCATTCTTAAACTTTGAGTTTTAGGGTTCTGTAGTTCATAACTCATGTCCGTCCGTCCGTCCTCGGCTTATCGTCCAAACGGTGCTATATGAAACATTGCATAGATATGTGTTTTTATAATTTCGACATACAAACAGTGTAGTTCCTACATAGTAGGGGGCCATGTAGAAACTGTAGGTGGTATGAGGTACGTCGGGGTCCCAGGGATTTCCTTTCAAGGGTACATCTGGTTACTCGGCTTCTATTACCCGAGACGGCGTTCAGTTTTAGTCAGTTCGTTTCCGACATAGCTAGCTGTTTGTGTCTGGGGGGATTTCCGCGCAGACAAAAAAAGGGCATTTTTGCCCCTATTTAACTCATGGGTGTTATATGAGGTGAATAAAGGAGGAAACTTTGCAAGGTAACAGGGAGAAGGTGAGTGTGATATGGCAGGTCTATTTTGACAGTAGCTTATTAAGGTCAACCATATTATTCGCGAAATATGATGAAATAAAATCGCGAGTATTAGAAACGAAAAGTCTAAGGATGATTCAAGGTATTGCAAGAGCAGTACTTAGTAAATTGTACTAACTCATAAAATAAATAAAGTGTAAATAGGTACAACGACCATTTGTTAAAAAATGTGATTGTAGATTCTCGATAATGGTTTCAATGCTTCGTAAGTTAATGATATCGTAACTGGAATAACAAGTCGAGGATAGCGCAGTTTTATACTTGTCTCTATATTATATAATGGCAAATATTACAATGTAAAAGTAACTAAGTGCAAAACAATCACTCACTTTTTTATTCACTGTCTAGGATGAGAACTAGTCATTACAAATGAAAAATTATAGTTTTAAAAAACTTTTTTTTCTAGACTAAAAAAGACTAATTTCTTTGTTTTTTTTTAATTAGTGTATTGTCATCGGTCCTCGATAAATATACAAAGTTTGAACGAAATCTGGCCGTTTAGAGTGTATCAAAATACACCCAAAGGAGTCGGTTACAAACAAACATAAAGGTGAAGCTAATTTAAAGCGTGTAAATAGTCATGTAGTGATAGAGATCTTATCGATTTTAAACTTGATAATTTGATCATTACCACTCCTTTTTCTTGCTGTGCCTTAAAGAATATACCAAAACGCTTAGAAATTGTTTATTCTCATATATTATTCGTATATCGTTCAACAATAACATAAACCGTTTTATTTTATTAGTATTTATTACTAACAACAACCCATAAAAAGTTCAATTGATTGCCAAATTCCTGTCACAGAAGCGTCATTATTTAGAGGAACGGTCAGTTAGTATACAAAAAACTGCCAAAAATAAAACAAAATCAGCTCTCTGTAGCGAGCATGATGCTAAAACTGTGGGATCTAAATTACGGAACCAATAGACAGTGCGAGAGTTCGCAATTACAGCTGTCCGAACGAATTGTGTGTTCGACAATAAAAGCGATGCTTTTATTGTTGCTGTAAATTGCCACTCCGCTGTCGGGACGATGTCGTCGAGTCCCCGTTGCGTAGCTGTACGTTCATGTTGATTTAATGTTATTGTTCTAAGGATCTCAAATCCAGCTCTTCATATTATGTTACTTGGCATGTTTAGTGCGTTCCATGTTCTTTTAACTATGGTCAATTATCAGTGCTCTGCATGACGTCTAGTATCCCTTTTCCTGAATTGAGTTTAGCACAGACGATGGCAAATCCAAAAAAGTGTAATTACACGTTTTTTTTTTAATTTAAGCCTACCAAAGTAACTCTAGTCTCCTTGAGTTCATCCGCATCCTCATTGTGAGGGTAGACAATGCAGTATGGTGACCAGTATGGTGGTGACATGTTTCTGCATCATTCTCCCGGCCTCCGCAGACAGGGATAATGATGCAGAATGATTGGGCCTCCGGTCTCACACCTCACACTAACCAACGAAATATGACAGCAAGAATGCTGTCATTATTAGGATGGTCTTTTGTGTGAGGGTAGTACTGGCCGGGTACTGCCCATTCGTGCTGAAATCGTCGTGGCTCAACTACCTTTAAATTATTAAATTGAGTTCACCCATTTGTTTGATATTAATAATTGATTTATATTTGTACTTCGAGATATATCATGTCGAAGCACTACTTTAAATGAAATCGGTAGTTAATTTTAGTGCGATATCACAATGATTGGAGTGCAATTTTTTTTTTTTTTTTTTAAACAAGGAGTCTGCTAATGTGTGTACTAGTAATTTTACACATACTCATGTTTTTTGCTGTATACCCTAAATATGGTCACTATATGATGCTGTTAGGATGCTTTTACATAATAACTTGCAGGGGCTGAATAAATTAACCTACTTAGTATTATATGAATCTTGCAACTTTACAGTAGAAGAACTGGGTTATGCTCTACTTAACTTTTTTAAAAGTTATGTTTTAATTTGCTTTTATAATTACAACAACAACGTAACATAGCAAAATAGGTAATTGAAAACAAAAACTATACAGATCTTAAATGCATATCCAAGAGGTCTTAGATGATTGGAAACAATCAGCAACGACGGAGTGGTCAGTACCATGTTGTGGCATGATATGTGCGGAGCGTGTCCGTGATTCGGAGGTCACGTTAAGCAGTCGGTCCCGGGTGTAATCATAAGATAGCAGTCGTGAAGCTTAGTTGAAGGCTTCAAAATATCCAACGGCAAGATTATATAGCCACAGCGTGTCTTGACAGTCTCCAACCCGTACTTGGCCAGCGTGACTACGTATGGCCTCTACTTTGAGAGGACACCAGAGCCGAGTAGTGGGACGTTATTGTTTGTTGATGTATAATTTAAAGTAGAGGTTCTCGGAACTGAAAACTCATTAGAGGTTAGTTTATGCATATGTTTTAAAAAAAACGACCAAGCTATGTTGAAGTTTCTTGGAGTAGATAATGGACGATCTGTAAAAGTTTGATACCGAAAAGTCTGCTTCTGAGACCATATTTTTATTTAGTCCTTAAAATAACAAGCTTGATAAATCCACTTGCGATTGGAGTAAATATTTAAGAGTCATCTTATACACAACGTCATCTTGTCCCAAACTAAGCAGAGCTTGTAATATGGGTACTAAACAACTAATATAAATACATAAACATACTTTTTTGTTGTAAATACATACATATTATACATAGAAAATACCCAGACTCCTAAACAAATATTTAAGGATCACACAAACATTTGGTACGACCCGGGAATCGAACCCGATACCTCTTGGTCAGCAGCTGGATATACCAACCACTAGACCAATGAGGCAGTATATTAAGATGAACACATGCATCACAATTTGAATGAATTGTAATGAAGTGTAAACCCAAAACCCTCACTTCTTGAGTGTAAAATAAAGAAAAACAGTAAATAATCATTTTTAAATGTCCTCACAGCGCCCGCCAACCGTATGTAACTTTACATTAATGTGGATATGAATGTCGTTTTAAATACCATAGACAACCGTTTTCATCTGCATATTTGAAAAAATATTTGATTGTTTTAAGTACAACTTTATCCAAGTAACAAAGTTCCCTCATATTTCGATGGCCTTAAAGAGGATTCAAATATATTCACCATAGCATAAATTTTTAAATACTTTTGACTGAATACCAGTGTGGTCTAGTGCAGAATGTGATCTTGTAATAAATACTAATCTATTAAAATAGATGTAAATACGCTTAGACTTAAAGTATTTTAAAAAAATGTTCTAGACGATCTCGGCGATCAGTCTTAGGACGCAGAAGTCTGGGTACTAGATCTATACGGCTGGACAGCCTAAACACATACACATACACACATATACAAATACCTACATACACAAAACTTATATTCAGATTTTCGTAACACTGTTTTTATAGTAAATGTTCAGTATCATGTTTCACTTCCATTTGTGTTTATGTAGGTAAATTTTATTAAAATTTGTTACACACTGCCAAGTATGTAACATGTTTTCTTTACACAAAGAACTCACAAAGAGTTTATATAACGTATTCAAGTAACTCAAGTTGATAGATATATATATACGTATGTATACTGAATGTAGACGCAACCCATCTCAAAAGCCATTTCTAAAAATGGCGGTTTTCCTTTTTATCTACAGTTGGAATACTCGCTGCCGATTGATGGAATCTTGTAGTTTTTATGGAATTCCTTCTGCTCTGTTTTGTCACTTAAATATTTATTGTTACAACCTCGGAACATTTTAGATAAGTTTGTAATGCTTAGGGGAAAATGTTATTTTCTGCTGTGAATCTTGGTTGGTTGTGTTTGTAGTATTTTATTTGGATGTCAAAGTGTGTAATTACAAAATTATACTTTAGCGGATTATTGACTATAAGTAAAACCTAGTTAATGCTCACATAAACCTATTTATAACAGAAACGAGTATACTTTTAATAAATAATTGGTGACGATGGCCCATTTCATGCACGTAAAGGTTTTCAAGTTAGTCTTTAGGTTAATTATAAGTCCGAAAAGATCCATTAGATTAGGTGTCGTGTATATTTCGATTATTGCAGTTTAAAGTATTCTTTGTGTTGTTCTGATATATAAGCTATATTATTGTAAAGTTTCATCCAAATCCGTTTAGTAGTTTTGCGTGAAAGAGCAACAAACATACATACATACACACAAACTTTCGCGTTTAAGTTATAGTAGTAAGGATAAGAGTTAAAATACTCTGACATAAATAGAGTTTTTATTAGCAGAATAGCCGTATAATGGCCATATATTGTTCCTCAGGAATCAAAGTATTTTCATGGCCAATGTAATTAAATCGGCGCAGCAGTTTATCCATAAAAGTTCAAGAGTTATTTTTGAATTCATAATGTTCAATACACATACTATATTACATTATGCTATAAAATCTTCATTCAAATCTATGTATACATATAAAGAGTAGAATAGATGTTGTATTTGAAAATTTTTTATGTAATTAATTACAGATTTATGATTGTAGGATTTATTTGTAGCTAAAGTAGCTCACGATCACAGATACAAGTAAAGTCTCCTCAAAATTTGTTCAAAACAAGAATGTACTAGAAACTATCTTAAATAGATTTGACAGAGGTATACTTTTTTTAAAAGACAGAAGTGAAGCACCCAGCAAGGGTCGGTGGCGTCATTTTTTCGGCCACAACCCAACCACGCCGCTCTCCGACCGGTCGTTTAGCAAAATGACGGACGGACCTTTTTTATCTCGCCCAACCGCAATTTGTTGCCGACGATCTCTGCTTGCGATACACGGCCACAGTTACCCGAATACATTTAAAATTCGTATCCTGTAAATATATTTTAACGTTAATGTCGATTCTTTTCAATTTGAAGCGACATAACATCACAGCTCCGATGAGTGGTCTGCAGCGTTATCTATATTAGGTTGACTATAAAAACTAGATATCACATTAGCACCATTGATGTATTTAAGAAAGAGTACGAAACGAAAAAAAATCATACTAAAAAGGCAGTAAATCTAGTGTAATTGACTGTTTTGACAATCACGTATTAAATTTTACCTGGTATACCTAATAATTATAACTAACTGCCTCGTTGGTCTAGTGGTTAGCATTTGCGACTGCTAATCAAGAGGTCTCAAATCCCGGGTCGGGCCAAAGTGTTTTTGGGTTTTTCTTAGGAAATTCCTAATAGCAGCCCGGAGTTTGGAAGTTTGGCGGTGATTCACACCAGTGCCTCGGAGAGCACGTAAAGCCGTCGGTCCTGGTTGTCATAAACATCTATGGCAATCGTTATTGATAAGTCAGTGCCCTCAAATATACTGACAACTAGTTCAACCCTCGAATTTCAGTTCTCCCTTAGGGTTGCGGAGGTCCGATGCCAGTCGCTCCGTGGAAAAACTGAAATTCAGGTAAAACCGGTTGAACTAGTAGCTGACCTCATAATTATAACTTTTCGAAATTATGTCAAATCAAAGGCTTTGTTATTAAATAATGCCTTGAAGTGGATTAACGACATATTTAGAATTGTGAAAAGGGCCCTGTTCTTTTTATAATAACCATTGATCTTAACAAAAGAACTCTGCTGCGTGGTAGGCGGTAGCGAGTTCTCCTTCTGAAGTTTTCCAATTCATGCCATGTTTCATTTTTTTTGAGGAAGTTTCTTAAAAACTTAAACTCACCATTGAGTGTTCGCTTCAATAATATAAAAGTTTACGCAGCGTGTTTTTGCTTATTTTTTTGCAAGTCATAAGTTTTATAACCGATAGAAATGCCTTCACACAAACTTGTACGTTCTTTCTTTAATACAGCTAATATTGTGTAAACAAAACTAATATCTTTGTTTTATTTTTTGTTCGGCATCCATGTAACACGAAGTTCTAATAAGAAACCGTATCTTGAGAAAATATAGATATAAATGTCTTGAAATTGACAGAGTTTGTAGACTTGAGTGCGAATTGAAATCAAAATATGTTGTTTTATTTCAAAATCGTAAGGCTTACGATCACGATTTCTCTTATAGAGGGTTCCGTAGTCATAAACAATGGCAAGTATAATTCAAATCGTGTCTCATAGATAATTGTTATGTTTATTTATTTTTGCGTCATTTTTGTATGAAGTTTTCCAAATAAGCGAGTTTTACAAGTTAGGCATCTATAACCACAGAATACATAATAGTACTAGCTATAACTTCTGAACTAACAAAGTTATCAAAGTCGTTATAGTTTTCCTTTAAAGTTCATCATACGGACTACCATCAAGATTTTTTTTCAATTTTTTAGAGCCTACTGTTTAGCTTTTAGAGGGGGCAGACTGTTTTGACAAAAAATGCCCTTTAAATTAAGTCGCAAACGAATATCTAAATCAAAAAAATTTCTTAGAACATCTCAATGTTTTTGAAAGTCCTATCTTACGTTACGCCACAAACTGGGGTAGACGCGAGAAAATAAACATCCCCACTTTGTATGTAGGGAAATAAAAATATCCCCTCATAAAAATATTAACATGATTTTATTGTTACACTTTGTCGACGTGATAGAAACACATAGAAATGCAAAGTTTTATCTTTCCAGAGCTAACCGTTTCGACGGTAAGTCGGAGACGGACAGACGGATATGATAAATCTACAAGGGTTCCGGATCATCAACTACGGAATCCCAAAAACCGTAGAAACATCGTAGTTTCGCATTTTTTTCTATTGCACACTGTAATTGTAAATCTTTAACTGTACTGTATTGTAACAATACATTTAAGTTAATAGTTACGTAGGTCATACATAACTAAACAAAATAAAATTGTGAACATCTTACCAAGTTAAAGGAAAACAAGGAAGAAAAGAAGTTATCGAAGTTAATGATTTGGCTCAAGTGTGAAAAAGTCTAAGAATGTAACAATGAAATTGAGATTCAGAAAGAGACGTACAATTTCTTTGTGTTTTATTTTCGTTGCATTGGCACGACAATAGTGAAATGTCGACGAACTTCGTTTAATTTATTTTGAATGCAACTGAAAACGCTTTGCATTTTGGGAACTACATAACGCTAATAGCTGTATAAATTGTTATCACGCCATTTTCTCGCGCTTCAGAGATCTTTAATATGGTGTTAATCGTGCTGCTAAGATCGGAGTTTCTATCCAATTTTACTAAAGAAAATTAAACTTTAAAGCTCTCATTTTAACATCTAATCATTCAAGTTATATTAACATGTTATTTCAGATTATTTTTACTTATTTTTTTTTAAATTATTTGTTTTGTTTTCTTTTTCAAACTGTATAATAAGAAAAATCCAACAACACTTTTAATCGACCCGGGATTTGAACCTCTTGATTAGCAGTCGCATACGCCAACCACAAGACCAACGAGGCAGTTGTTCTTATTCTTAATCTGCCACTATACAGAAAAAACACAGATATGTTATTAAGTTACTTTAGTATTTTTATTATTAGAAATAAATGTTTACTTCGAAAGGGTACTTGTCTGAAAATTCTTCAAAAACATTGTTAAGTGTGCTTATGTACAGAAGTCTGGCGAAGTGCCTATAAAATTTAACACCAGTATTTTCACACAAACTTCGTACCACCTATAAACCACTGTAAGAAGCCCTACTAGTAGGAGTGATATTGTAATTAATATTAAATTACAAAAGTGTCTAATAAACGCTAACATATTTAAAGGAGCTCTTATTAAAACACACATAATGTAAATTACCTTTTTCGGCAAAATGTTATATTATATTATTACCTAAACAAAAAAGAACAAATTAAGAAAACGGGTGGTGCGTTGATTTTATACGATTTTATAGATACGTTTTGTTATGTGGCTATATAAAAACTTAAACGATATTAAGATTCAATATGATTTTATTTTTAAACATATAGTTATTGGCATATTCCTGAATGTGACCTTAATCCGTCACCACACGGTTTATTACTAGTGTGTTTTTTAAAGTAATTGATGGAATTATATAGAGATATGCTTGACCAGCACATTCAGATATGTACCTATTATCGAGCACGTAGGAATTCGGACAATCATTTCCTCGTTGAGAACAAGACGTGTTTATGTGCAGTATAGCGAATGGTTTTAGAATATATTATAATGTAGCTGTAAGAGCAAAACAAGTTATAACTAATATATACCTTAGTGAGTAATATAGAGTAGAAAATCAGTGCTCAAATAATAAACAACAATGCAAAATACTACACTGTTGTTGTCATTCGATTCCACCTATAAGTTCGCTATAACTGCCCCGGTGGCACAGTATGCTGTGCTTGCCAAATGTTTGTGTGATCCGCAAATATTTGTTTCGGATTCTGGGTCTGAATATTTATTTATTTATTATTTATATTATCAGTGAGAAGACCATCTATATTGTTTGTCTGTTTCATTT
Source organism: Phragmatobia fuliginosa (assembly GCA_932526445.1). Lineage (NCBI taxonomy): Eukaryota > Metazoa > Arthropoda > Insecta > Lepidoptera > Erebidae > Phragmatobia > Phragmatobia fuliginosa. The sequence continues at coordinate 1,412,476 of OW052064.1, read as the reverse complement.
CTTGTCGCTATTTTTTTAATACCTGTTATAATGAACATTTTATACATTTTAAAGCAATGTAAAATGTATTCTTTCAGCAAGAACATTTACTCTGACAAAAACTGACATCGTCGTTTTTTTAAAAATAGGTAGTTTATAAGTAAAATGTTTGAAAATTAAAATAATCAGCAAACAACATTTAGTATTTGACAACCAGTACAGATAAGGCGAAGGAATATTTGTGGGACATTCTATGTAATACATAGTACAATACTATAATATTACTATTAAAGTATGTTACCTTAAAACCAATTAAACCTAAATATAACAAAAAAAAAAAAAAACCTCCCCCAGAACGGTTCTTCTCCATAGGATCTACGAATTGGAACAGACGATTAGCTTCACGACTGACTACTGACTGACTACTTGACGTTTCAAAAGTCGGCTTGTATGGTTTATTTGAAATAAAATGGTTTGATTTGATTTGATAATATAGAAAAGAACATATCTACATTAAATGTCAGATTGGTATCATTGGAAGTGACGATATCGTGAAAACGTCGGCCACCAGTGGTCCAGACTGGTAACAGATAAAGCCACTTGCCAATGTTTGGAGGAGGCTTAAACCGCAAAAGGCGGTCCTTACATCAAAGAACACTTAAATAAAATTAAATATACAAACCATAAATTTAAAATAAAAAACATAAAATGTAATATTTAGATATGTAAGCACAAAATCTTGTAAGGAAATTAAAGCTAATAAATAAATAAATAAAAATTAAAGTACTATTTCAGTTATCGCGGTAAAAAAAAAACATTTTTTTGTTCCATAAATAGCATCCTATGTTACTTCTAATACCTCCACGAATATGTGTACAAGTTTCATGATGATCGGTTGAGTAGTTTTCGCGTGAAAGCGTAACAAACGAACTTATATACACATTTATAATATTAGTAGGGATTTATGTATGTACTGTATGTACTATTTTCATTACATAGAAGTGAGGTACGAACATTTATATAAAATTTAATTCTGAAATACTTATATTTTTATATCCTTTTTTTTACATTGTGGCTTTTTTCAATAAGCCCATTGTGGCTTCTTTTAATAAGGTTTCCGAGTGAACAGCGAAATAAAAAGCTTTGTCTTTTTTCGGGTTGACAATGTTTCCAAATTAATTGATGTTAAAACTGGTAATTTTACAGTACTCAATAGGTACAAATAAAATACAAATTTCCTCAAGAAGTAAATCAGAATTATAAAAATGTATTCAAAAAATTATCAAATTGTCATATTGATGAGAGCGATAAGAGTTTTCAAAAATTTGGTTGAAATTATGAAACAGAAAAGTAAAAAAAAAACTACTTTTTTAAAAAAACTGCCCTTTTACATATAAATAATAATTTGCCAAGTGCGTGTCGGGCCACGCATGGTATAGGGTTCCTTAGTCACCCATAATGGTAGGAAGGTTTAAAATTGTGTCCTATAGATAATTGTTATGTTAACTCATTATTTCTTTAAAGTTTTTAGTTTCTTTTAAAGATTTAGGTATCCGTTTGCAAGTTATTTAAACTTGCAAACGGATACCTAAATCGAAAAAAAATTTTTAGCCACCTCACAATGTTTTTAAAGGACCTTTCTAATAATACCACACGATGGGCTAGACGCGTGAAAAAAAATTAACCCACTTTAAGTGTAGGTGTACTATAAATAAAAATATTTTTCATAATTTTATTGTAGCACTTGGTCGACCTAATTACGACACGTATTCATGAAAAGTTTCATCTTTCTAGCACTCACCGTTTGGACGGTAGGTCGAGGACGGACGGACGGACATGACAATCTTCATGGGTTACGAGTCATGAACTACGGAACCTAAAAAGGTATAACAGTATAATTCTAAGATTACTAACTACTGTGAACTTATCAAAGGTAATATTAAATATGATTTAGATCCGAATTTTGTGCGAAAAAAGAAAAATAATATACTTTTAATCTAACTGCTTACGTAGCATTAGTTTCGTAGGCGACTTACAAGTAACTGGTCACGTAGCATTGGTTTCGTAGGCGGCCAAAGCATGTCTAAATAAATACGTATTATAATTAAATATATTCTATTATTCAAATATACCCTATCAGCAAAACTATTGGGGTTTTATTAATTCATTATATTCATAGGTAGTTCATAGGGGGTTCATAGGTAGTTGAATATGTTATTTCCTAGTAGGTACGCAGGGTAGTGCTGCAAAAAAATTAACAAGGTGTTTTGCAAAGTAAATATAGATATTATCTTTTTTTAAATTACTATTTAACCGCCTAGTCCGTAGTTAGAGTAATCAGATGGTAATATTGTGTACATTGTTTTTTGTGTACATTTTATGAGGTAGTAGAGCCACGCTGATTTCAGCACGAATGGGCCGGCTCGACCCGGCCAGTACTACCCTCACACAGAAGACCATCCTAATAATGACAGCATTCTTGCTTTCGTATTTCGTTGGTGAGTGTGAGACCGGAGGCCCAATTATTCTGCATCATTCTCCCGCCCTTCGAAGGCCGGGAGAATGATGCAGAATAATCTAACCAGGCTGCCATGGTAGGGGTCACCATGCTACATTGCCTACCCTCACAATAAGCATGGTGGCCCCTACTCCTGGGTTCTACTCATGCTTTCCATCAGGCAGAGTACAGTCACTTTGGCAGGCTTAAAAAAACAAAAAAAAAAAAAAAAAAACATTGTAGTACTTTTCAATATACTTTTTTTGTATTATATTAGTATACGTATTTTCAACTAAACTTTGTTAATACAGCAACCTTTGGTGAGCTGTTATTGTAATAACGCTGTAATCTAAGAACATGCACCTATTAAACCTACATATATCACGGAAAACTACATCAAATCGAACAAGTGATCTTGGAAAAAAATCACAACTATGGTTTATACGAAGATCCTTTCACCAAAAACGAATACGTATCTTAGTACCCTTGTGAGTAAAAAGTTATTTGTATGTCTAGATAAAATGCTTACAATATTAGATATTTTTTCTAACTAGATATGGACAGTATTATTTTAGAAATGTTCTTTATATTCTTTTAGAAATCTTTTTTGTTGATAAATTTATTTCGAAGTAAAAGAAAATGTATTAAATATACAAGTTTCTCGGAACAAATACATTTGTAATGATATACAAAAGTAGATTTTGTTTTCTCCCGTTTGTAATGTAAATTTACCTTTCCTTAGTAAATCTTGCCTCGGCAAGTGGACGAACAAAGTGAAGTGAAATGGGTGGCTGGCACTCTCAGGTCCTATATTGTCTTATTGTTAACTTTTAATTAGCGTGTCAGGGTTGTAGACAGAGCAGAAATGAATTTGTTTCAGTATATATAAAAATTATTTCTATCACGTGAATAGAATAATAAATAAAGCTCTTGTTTTAAAAAAAAATGTATTAAAAAACTAAACAAACAAGCTTTTAAACTAAGTAGAAAGTAATTTTAATTTAAAAAGCATGGGGTGACGTTATTGAAATAATTTCAGAAAGCACTCCACGCTTTGTTACCTTAAAATTAATTTAATTTTCAACTTTTTAGTTTAAAAGCGTGATTGCTTAGTTTTTTTAAAAAGACTGCAAAAGCCTAATTTGTTAAAATAAAAAAAAATAGTGTATAGTCATGGGTCCTCTACAAATCTACAAAGTTTGAACGAAATCGGGCCGTTTAAAGTGAGTAAAAATCGCACCCAAAGGAGTCGGTTACAAACATACTATATTATGTAATATATTACGTTGGAACAATATGGAATCAGAGGACCAGCTCTATCGTGGCTCGAATCATATTTAACCAACCGCTTGCAAAGAGTGGACATACAGCATATAGGACACAACTCGGATCTAACTACCAGTAGCTCGCCATTTAAGATAAATAGCTTTGGGGTGCCTCAAGGCAGTGTACTGGGGCCGCTGTTATTTCTTCTGTACATAAATGATCTCCCTGAAATTACAAACCACAAAACAGTTTTATTTGCTGATGACATTTCTATAATCTTGACATGTAATAATTTGACTAATCTTAATGATCAAGTAAATGAGACGATCCATAGGGTGACAGAATGGTTAGAAAATAATAATCTAAATGTTAATTTAAGCAAAACTAGTTATATACGATTTCAAAACATACGGTCTCCAAATTTGAGCTTACACATTACAACAATTAAAGAACAGGACCACGTAAAATTTTTAGGAATCACACTTGATAAATATGTAAACTGGAAAGCACATATTGATGATGCATGTAGCAAAATGAATAGATTTGTTTATGTCCTGAGTAATCTTAGGCAAACCTCAACACAAGAGACCACTATTCTAGCATATCATGGCTACGTAAGCTCTGTGTTGAGATATGGTTTGATACTATGGGGGAATTCCTCGGAAGCAAACAGATGCTTCATCACACAGAAACGATGTGTCAGAGCCATAGTCGGAATCGCACCAGATCAAACATGCAAACCGCATTTCAAAAGCTTGGGCATACTAACTCTTTATTGTATGTATATATTGGAGATATCGATTTTTGTAAAAACATACCCAAATTTGTTCACCAAAGCGAAAGATAAATTTCCAAGAAACACTAGAAACCCAAATCGACTAGTTTTGGAATGTACTCCAAACACAGCTCTATATAAAAATAATTGTTACTCAATGTGTATAATAGTGTACAATAAACTTCCTGAATACTTCAAGGAATTACCGTTGTGTCGTTTTAAGAATCGTCTCAAAACATGGCTCTTGGAAAAATCTTATTATTCTCTGAAAGAATTCCTAAATTAAAAAAATTAAATTGTAATAGTTTATTGACATAATATTAGTTTTAAATTGACTTTAATTGTTAAATGATGACGATTCGATTTTCGATAATGACGATACATATTATTTAACTTAAGTTTTGACCAAGACATTTTATTTTATTTTTTGATTTGAATTTTTTTTAATGATTGATGATATGAATCGAAATTAATATTTAATCCAATTATAATTTAAAATTAATTAACAATTATGTAATAAATAATCAAATTTCCAAAGGCCATCCCACATTTTCACATGCCATCTGTGGCTAAATGGACGAACTATAATATAAATATTGTAAAAACACCTTTGTACTCTGTTTAATGTGAAATAAAAATCATTTCATTTCATTTCATTTCATTTCATTTCATTTCATTTCATTTCATTTCATTTCATTTCATTTCATTTCATTTCATTTCATTTCATTTATAATTTTTAATTAAAGTGACTGATGCCTAAAAACCACAAGTGCTTATGAAATAATAGCATTCTAACGCACTAGACATACGAATATATAGTTGTATATAATTGAAATTCTCTTAATGTTCGATTTTCTACGTTTCGATTTACCTACCTACTAACAACGCTTACTAAATTAACGCTTTGGTCTAGAATCCTAAAATATTTTAAATTATTTTTTTAATATAAACGATAGCGGGTATTTTTGGGGACTTAATCAAAACTGAATAAAAACGAGTGCTTAATTTTGATGCTTTTTACACTTAATGAAGAATTCATTTACTTGAAACGATGACATTCAACACTATAATATTTCTCGTCATTTCTGTCTGGAAAAAATCCGGAATAGTTGTAGTATTTCTTACTGTTAGAAATAAAAGTAAGGATAATAAAATAGATAAGACTCCATAAAGAACTTAGCCAACGCAAACTAAGTAGCAACCTTTTACGATAAAAATCTTGCTTCAAAATAGACCCAGTGAAATGTTCAAGGAGAATGTATACCGCAAAAGAGTCAATTTTCAAAAATGACATCATTAAAAATAGTGGGGAGCTAGTAACAGTTTTCAAGGGAACTCATTACCGAACTCCTTGAGGTACTATTTCGGGTGAATAGGATGGTAGCGCAGTGAGATAGCGTACGCTTATAAACGGTATCGCGACAAACGAAGTGTACTTGGGTTCCGTATTCCCATAGCCCCTAGGACGCATGTCGGGTCGTGTCACATTGTACCACACGCGAAATATAAGAATAGTTTTCTTTTCATTCTATCCACAAAGAGTTGGAGCTTGTTATCTAAAGATTTATGACCTTTCTGGAATGTACTACTGTAACATTACAATGTAAAATATTCTTACTTCATATGGTATTTGAGTTTGATTTATTTTTAACCGACTTCAAAAAAAGTAGGAGGTTCTCAATTCGTCGGAATCTTTTTAGGGTTCCGTAGCCAAATGGCAAAAAACGGAACCCTTATAGATTCGTCATGTCTGTCTGTCTGTCTGTCTGTCCGTCCGTCCGTATGTCACAGCCACTTTTTTCCGAAACCATAAGAGCTATACTGTTAAAACTTGGTAAGTAGAAGTAATCTGTGAACCGCATTAAGATTTTCACATAAAAATAGAAAAAAACAACACGTTTTGGGGGTCTCCATACTTGTAACTGAAACTCGAATGGGTGTGATAAAAAAATTTTTTTTCATCACACCCATTCGTATCTATGGATAGGTCTTTAAAAATGATGTTGAGGTTTCTAGTATCATTTTTTTCTAAACTGAATAGTTTGCGCGAGAGATACTTCCAAAGTGAAAAAACTTGGTTCCTCTGTAACTTCTAAAATAAGAGAGTGATAAAAGCAAAAAAAAAATATGTTGTACGTTACCATGTAAACTACCACCGAAAATTGGTTTGAACGAGATCTAGCAAGCAGTTTTTTATAATATGTCATAAATCATAAACCGCAACACAGATCATAGAAACACAGGAGATTAGCTGTGTACACAAATTTATTCGTGTTCAGATGTCTCCGCGTTTCCCCCACTTACTTCACTAACACAAAATCAAAAATTGTAAGCACGGCACACACGCTCGTATTTCTCCCGCACACAAAGAAACTTACAGAGACACCAATAAACCCACTAATTAAACACATGCGAAAAGAAGGCGGCGCTTCTACCTGTAGCTACGGATTTCGTAAAACCACACATGTGCAATTTATGCAACTAGTGATGCGAAGTGATAATCATATAAAAATATCGAATGAAATTCAGTTAGCTGTATTATCTGCTCTTTCTCCTAAAGTTTTTATTGACTGTGAAAAGAAAAATAAACACGAGTTTCCCTCGAATATACTCTATACAAGCGATGTTTTATCATAATTGGAATATTTACTAATTAACTACCAAAAAACCGGATATCATCTTGTCGAATCTAGACTAGAACACAGGTAAAACTGCAATAATTTTATTGTTAAGGATGCTATTGACCAGTAAAATGTAAATATTTATTTAAAAATTGCCGCTTAGACAGTTTAAGTGTTGCGTTCTTAGTTAAGTAGTGTAATCTTACGGTTGCATATTTTTCCATTACGGCCTTTATTAGTATTATTAAATGGTTATTCATTGGCGATTGATCGTGTTAGTGAAAATTTATTGGGACCAGAATATTGTGCTATTTTTGTTGGGAACCAGCTTGGACCCCTTCCTGTCGTTCCAAAAATCCAAAAATTAAAGAAATGTGGATAAATGATCCACATTTCTTTAATTTTTGGAACCTTCGGATAGCTAAAATTTTGAAATAAAATCAAGGTATAAATGATGCTTGAGTACCACAATAATTTAACAATCACAATTTTATCTACACTTTTTTTACGTTTACATAATTATAATATTACAATTTATTTATATCTTTAATAATCATTCGCACTTAATAGGATCGTATAAAATATCGACAATCATAAACATCACATCACATCTCTAACACAAAGGCCGACAGCGGCCGCTTCCCGAAACTATCGTGTGAGTGAAAGTATCAATAAAATACTTATCCATTGCGCTATTAGACCAGCCGATTCATTGACCGATTGTACTAAGCAAGCAATGGTTTTAGTTCCTAATGAAAGGGAATCATTTGGTATTTCATCATTATTCTAAAATATTTTCATTAATTCAGTATGAAAAACTATAATATTATAATATTTAGATATGAAATAATTTTAACAAAAAGGAACCGACTTCAATGAAAAACTATTCCGAGTACCCAAATCGCGACATTGTACCTATGATATTTGAGGAGTTCCCTCGATTTCCTTGGGATCCCATCATCAGATCCCGATATGGTGACGATGGGACCACCTGTAAGCTACGCCCATTCCAATGCAAAAAGAATTTTTGAAATCGGTTCATAAACGACGAAATTATCGCTGAACATACTTAAAAAAAAAAAAAAAAAAAAAAAAAAAAAAGATTCCGACGAATTGAGAACCTCCTCCTTTTTTTGAAGTCGGTTAATGAGATGCCATCTTTCTTGTTATTCACAATACAGCTGTTATTTTTGCAAAAATCACTGAACAACGTGACATTTTGTCGAAAATCAAGAGCAGTGAAGACGTCGCAAGTTGACATGCGACTAATGTCCGAAAATGGCATCAAGCCGCTTTGAGGCCAGATGCGTTCGCAAGCGACACGACTCAATTGCATATCTCCTGTAGGTATTTCTATGATCTGTGAACCGCAATTTACCTTTTATTCAATCAATACACTATTATAAGAACTTATAAATACTTGCGGCGGAACGGAACCCTTCATGGGCGAGTCCGACTCGCACTTGGCAGCTTTTTTTTATGTATGTTCAGCGATAATTTCATCGTTTATGAACCGATTTCAAAAATTCTTATTGCATGGGAATGGGCGTAGCTTAGAGGTGGTCCCATTTTCACCATATCGGAATCTGATGATGGGATCCCAAGGAAAGCAAGGGAACTCCTCAAATATCGTAGGCACAATTGTCGCGATTTGGGTACTCGAAAAGGAACCGACTTCAAAGAAAAACTCTTTGAAGTCGGTTCCTTTTTGTTAAAATTATAGACATGAGTCTATTATCGATAACGTAGAATTCGGAAAGTCTTTACCTCGTTGAGATTAAGATGTAATGGCATGCATTTTAGCGATAGGTTTAGGATATATAATGTAGCTGTAAGTCGGTACCGAAAGCCACACCTTATTATGTAATGTTAGAGTAATAAATTGCTCCCATTGTGTAAACCGTTTCTGTTGTTCGTTTCGACCTTCTGCATTATTGCACCTCCAATCTTACACTCACTAATGAAATACCACACCATAAAATCTGACACTTCAGCTTAGTTTTCTATGGGGTCTTCTATGAGGGTACTCCGCATGTATGTGAATATAAAAGAAAAATATATTTCGACAGAGATCTAAGGTATCCGACATAGCACGAAAAATCAATACGCCGAAGAGGAAGGAAACTGGTAATGTCTCCAGGCGAATACTTGTTCGCTAGAGCCAAAATGTGCTAGAGTGCAGACCACGATTAGGCAAACGTAGTGTAAATGTGACCCGAGACAGGTGACACCCCGATCCGGCAGAGGGGTATCGCCTAATGTGGTTCGGTGTTCTATCTTCTGCTGTGAAGAACGATGAGAGACGAGACATTGTCCTGCCCCAAGGGGGATTCTTAAATACTGTGACATGTACCCTAACCAAGGGGCACGGCAGGGGGGACTCCAGAAGCTGCTTATGCGTTCCTGGAGCTTCTTCCGACTGCCGAGTTATGCCATCGCGAGGTTTAGTGGGTAGACCGGTTTGCTGGGAGTTCCACACACGCCCTCCGTCTCCCCCACTAAGGGTATGGTGCAAAATATTTTCCGCGTATAAAAATTTAAACTTGGGTATGGAATAAACATTCAATTTTAAACAATTATTTCGAAAGCATTTTGTAAGTTAAAAATAAAAAATATGTATTCAGCACACTGAGCCCTGCGGTTTTAGTTACACCTTTATAACAACAACGGCAGGTAACGCCGTGGGGCGAAGTTGGTCTATAAAACAGGTTATATCATGAGCTATCCGTCAGTTCAAATCTCGTCTAAATCGGTACAGTAAGACGACGGAGGGATAGACAGATAGACAGACATAAATTTTAATAATTATTTTTATGTAAGTACTGTATTTAATTTCATAGGCGATTGGTGGAAAGCTGTTAATTTGAATTTACATACAAACGATTCTATTTCATCCAATTGTATAGATATAAATTGGCCCTATTCTGAGACTCGTGTTTATGAACTTGTTTTCAGAGTTCAGTAAGATCATGTTTGGTATTTCTTAGACGCTCGGGGATTTGTACACATTCTCTGTTAGCAGATACGAGGAAATATTTCCCAAGTCACATACAATTTTTTTTTCAACTTTATTGAAGACGTTTCATTTATCATGATTTGTGTATTGATCATCGATACTATAAAGTTATATTTAAGAGAATGATTTTATCGATCATTTTATATACGTATTTTCAATCAGCATTAATAACAAAATTAATGTTATTTATTAACATAATTATTTTGTTATTACTATCATACAGGGGAAAATACTTTGTGTGATCCATAAATTGTTATTCTGAGTCTGGGTATTCTTTGTGTCAGTTTCTTGTATGTTTATCAAATCGCTAGAGTTGTCTTTTAAAAAAGAGTAATAATAATTAAAAAGCTAACTCTGCGCTTGAAATAGGAGAAGGTGTTTGTTGAAAGGGATCTTCTTTAATCAAATGCAATTACTTATGATAATTAAATTTAATTCTTGATGATTACAAGGTTCGGTAAAAAGTAACATGTATGTTCTGTGAGTGTCACACGGCTCAGATGGCGCTAGCGGGCCCGGGCGTGGGGGAAACCGTTGCGTTCCGTTCTTGTTGCCTCAACAATCTCCGCCTCCTTGAAAAGTGAAGAATGCTGTTCGTCTCCTTAGAGAATGTCTACAAGCGGGCAAATTCGGTTGATTGCTCGCCTTATGATTCCTTTGCTTGTTTTAATGTCTGCTACCCGACAGGCATCATCAGATCCTTTGTAAACAGTAGTAATTCTTCCTAATTACCAAGTACCAAAAACTCTATATTTAGGTGTCGTACGATATCGGCAGACATCGCCTCTATCGCTACCTAACCGCTAACCGTTGGGGTTGACGGGTTATTGAGTAAAGACCACGGCTCTCCAAACGTGCTTAGGCTTGTGTTAAACGTCCATGGGCCAGATAGAGTGATGATTTCTGAAAGATAGCTGGCAGGGGTTGGATATGAGAAGCCTAAGATCGAATCGAGTAGCGTACAGTTGGAGAATACCCATATCCTATGTCCAACAGTTAATCTGATAATTATGATATCTTCTCCATATGTCACAATGTCAAGTGTAATAAAATGACGATATTTTACGTTTTGCCTTGATATCTTACTACAAATGAGACGTATTAGGCCGTTTGTCCACCACCACTGCCACTGGGACGTCACTGCTAATGAAACAAAAGCGCCAATTTAGCGATACATTATAATATATTTACTAATGGCTGCGTATCCACCGCATGCCCGTCACCCAAGCACCGTCATCCCTTTAGCCGATGCATCGCTTAAAACATGTATAAACATGTCCACCGTCACCGTCACTGATACAATGAGACGTGTGAGATGTTGACTGAACTAAACCTTTGAGATCTTGTCGCTGTGGACAAACGATCAACGCCACGTAAAAGTGATCTCGGCCAAAAATAACCTCGTTCTCAGTGAGGTCCAAGTGACGGAGGCAGTGAACAAACAGCCTTAGATATACTCTATAAAGGACTCTTTCAAATAATTAAAAAAAAGAAGATTTACTTTGAAATACCTACCGCAAGCTTTTGAATAAATTTGTTATGAAAAAGAATGATTAACAACAATAGTAGAATAAACGTAAATGCCAAATAACATCCGATCTGTAGCCGCACACAGTTTCACAGTGATCGAAATTATCTACTACGTTTTTGTTGTTGTAAATAAACGTTTTTCTTGTAAAATGATATTCTGTGGCCAAGTTCTGGACTTGACAGGTCGTTTCGGAAACTGTGATTTACTGATGCATGTATTCGTGTTAAGACATGCATATGATTATGCGTTGAACATTAGATTGTAGTAAACACGACGGCGTTCAAATGAAGGTCTATATTTTAATAATTCTTAAGATTTTTAGATATTTATTTTAAAACTGAGGCCCGCAGTGTTACACGCGGTAAGTAGCTCCTGGAATCATCAGCTCCATTACAACCAACCATTCCAAAGATTAATCGGAACAGATTGACAGTGTCGAACTGACAGCTAGACCAAAAATTGGTCATTATATGCATTCAGTTCTACTAAAGATAAGCTGTTAATTTGAAATTGGAAACAGATTTATTCAATTTTATGTATTGGTAGATCTATAGATTGATTTGCCATATATATGGACAATATTTAAAAAAAAAAAAATTTGGCGCGTTTACTCAACCATAAAAACATTTCAGTTTCTTAAAGGGTACACAAACTGATTTAACATTTTAATCTAAAGTCATCATCATCCTCAACAGCTTTTAACAGTCCACTGCTGGACATAGGCCTCTCCTTAGAAAGGAGGTTTTGGCCTACTATAATACGCTGGCCAGACTGGTTGGTATAGGGTTGGTTTCAAGTTTTCCTTCTCTTTGCATTGATGTTGTCTTGCGTAGTTTATCCCTTAGTCGCCTTTTACGACACCCGCGGGCTGAATAGGGGCTCACTGTGAATATTCATTCACAGTGAGCGAGATGACATAATGCTTCCTTCTCATTCGAGAAGGAAGCATTATGTCATCTCCAGCTCACGTGCGGTTGTGACACAGTTAAGTCGACGATAGCAAGTGGGCGCGTGGACCTGTGAGCAGTCAATATAGAAGGATATACTAGAGAAGCTTCTACATCATTGGGCTTCTGGTCTTGCACTCACCATTGAAATATAACAGCACGAAATCTGACACTTTTAGGTTGGTCTCCTAAGCGGGGGTAGTACTGGCCTGGTCGTGCAGACCTTGACTATAGCTATTATTGTACCTATTTTGTGACAAATAGTATGTTATACATGTGTTTATCAAACATACTTGCAACACTAAATAACGAAGAATACATAATAGTAGCTTTCACCTTGTATCTCGATTATTGCAGTAAAAAGTAGCCTATGTATTATTCTGATATATAAGCTATATTACTGTAAAGTTTCATCTAAATCCGTTCAGTAGTTTTTGCCTTAAAGAGCAACAGACATACATACAAACTTTCGCGTTTATAATATTAGTAATATATTAGTAAGGATGTTTGTGTACCTCGTCTGGGATATAAAAGATGTTTGAATTTACACAATAATATACACAACCAGATCTTTATTTATAAAATACCTAGAAAATGTCCAGAAATTGATAACTCTTTCTTTCTGGTTTGTTAAATAAATGGCGAACTCCACGCAAATCTGAATAACTCAATTTTTGTTTTAAAAATAAGTTTTTCTGTTTTGAAAGTAACACAGTATAATTTTCGAGGAAAGGGATATTTAAAATAGCAAGCGTCAGTTTGCGGTCTCGAGAAAATAGAGCCAGAAACAAATTGCAGCCTGACTAAGATAAAAAGGACCCGTCATTTTGTTAAACGACGCGCAGTCCAACCCAGTCCAAATAACACTGTATCTACACAGATATATATACTCGTACAATGTTAATTAATTAATCAAACGACTTAATCAACTTGATTTTTTGGTTTATTTATTTACATTGTCGTTTACAACTCGTTAATCACATGCTCAACAGTAATAATAATATTTTTTCAGACATCTGACACACAACATCATCTAGTCCCAAGCTAAGGGTACTACAAATACTAAAACATACTTTTTTTGCAAATACGTACATATTTTACATAGAAAACACCCAGACTCCGAACCAAATATATTTTGTGAATCACACAAATAATATATGGTCCGACCCGGAAATCGCACCCGAGACCTCTTGACCAGCAGCCGCATACGCTAAAGACTAGACCGACAAGGCAGTCGACAGTGAAATTAGCTTTATAACTTTATAACACATATTTTTATTTTGAAGTAAAACTTCTTTAGAATCATTGTGATTTCAAACCGGATGCAACGGAAAAACGACAGGTAAGAGACACAAATACAAAATTAGTGAGCAAGAGCGAGAGAGCAAAACAGGTAAAAGACACAAATACAAAATTAGTAAGCGAGGGCGAGAGAGCAAATGTCGGTGTGTGTATATTGCACACTGTTTCATCTCATTCTTTGGTCGATTTACTGAAGTTTCACTTCTATCGCGTGTGAATCGCACACACACCTTTTTTATTTTATTCAACTTTATTATAATTAGTATTATTAATTATTTTGATTTGGAAGTCAGTGCCCTTAAATATACTGACAACTTCTTTTTTTTACAACTAGTTCAAGCTTCGAATTTCAGTTCAGTTCAGTTCAGTTCATTTCAGGGTTGCTGAGGTCCGATGTCAGTTGCTCCGGTGGAACTAGTAGCCGACCCAAAATAAACTTGGGACTAAAGGCTAATAAGGTCATGATTAATTATTTTGACTAGTAGTAGTAATTATTTTATGTTTAATATTCACAGTAAAGTAAATGGGTTAATTTTTTTATCTATGTTATTTTAGCTATGGTCTAGCGATTTCTTCACTGAGACATTTCTAAATTGACTGCTCCGTCTTTTAAATATTTTCTGTGATGTTAGGAAAAATATAATATCTATTAGTTGGAATGCGGTAAGTTCTCATTGTCTAAGCCATAATATGATCCTTTCAACCCATAATGAAATTCTTCCTGTCATGGGTTATATATATCCTAAACTATTAAATTTCCTATAGTGTGTTTCCGAAGGCTTTCGAAAGTTACAGTAATGAATTTTGAGTATACCTATGTGTATATAAAAATTGCTGACCCTAAATTAACTTTGGAATAAAGGCTAGGAAGACGATATATGAGTATATAAATTATTTTAGGTGTCATTACATTACATTACATTACGTGTTAGTGGTCTCTATATTATTCTATACTATATTATGTACATATCTACACTTTACCGGTATTTCCTTTTTCAATCAACACCAATACACCGGACACTACCCTATACATATGCCCGATCTCGTGTATTTATTTCGATGTAATGTTTGCCTGTAAGAGATTGCTTTAGAGCGTTAAGGCCGCCACTTGTACTAACTCTGAAGTAATTTGGTGTGCATTAAAGCGACTTATTATTATTATTTTAAATAAATAAATCAGTCATGTTACGTACTAAAATGTATGCTAAGGCATTCTCAAACCTCGCTATCTGACTATTATGATATGCTATCATTTAAGAAATTACACAAGTCTTTCATAATTATGATTCTCTTGTTTGCTAATTCTACAATATTACAAAATGTAGCAAACATTTCACGGGCACAATTACTATTGAACTATTTTTATAATGTATAGTTGTCATTTGTAATAGAAAAAAGTATTGTATTGATACATAATAGCCGCCCGCCCGAGCTTCGCACGGAAACTTGTAAGTATTTAACATAAAAATTAAAATGTATATATTATAAATTATAACACACTCTTGCCAGACTTTTCATGTTTAGTATGGCGACTTCCACATACAGTGCAAGCGAAATACATACAACAGTGCCATCTACCGAAGGAACACTGAACCATGAAAGAAAACCCGGTATGATCTGTATGGAGTAGCTACTAATCCTGAATCGCGATAGAGAAATTCTCGCGCCGATTAGCATATATAAAACATCCCAACATCAACCGTTGTTCACTTGCCCGCTAGGTATGATCACCTCGTCTGGTCGGAGGATCCTACCTTTGGGTTGGAGGAACACGACACCCGTTCCTCCACAGTGGATTAAATCTGTTTTGACAAAACAATCATTCAAAATCATTCATTTGGGAATTATGATAGATGTATGCAAACACATAAATCACTTCAAACTTATAACAACCCTCACAATAATTTGTGTTGGGGCTTAATAAAAAATGGTATAAAAGTAATACTACAGAGATAATTTAGATATCATTAATCATTACACATACTTAAAGAAACTATTAACCAAATTGTACGTGTATAGTTCCTATCTCTCGTAGACAAAAATATTGTTTCTTAAATTATGAAAAATATTAACCTCATGATAACTTTTAAATGGTATGTCCGATTTAAATAATTCAAAAAGCAATTTACAGGTTAATGATATAATATACAGGCAAAGTTGAATATAAAGTGATTTACTTGGATAAGAAATAATGTCAAGGTGTTAATACTTATCCTTAGTTTGTTCGGACGTCAATATTGAATATTTTCCAATGAACAAGTAATTATTCTGACATAACTATAATAGTTAGACATATGGTATTGCGGACTTTTAAGTAGATATTAATGTTCTCTATGAAAATGTATATTAGTACATCACTTTGCTCTATTGTCAATAGTTTTCGCAGCGTACGCAAATTAGTGATTTTATTAGTTTTTTTTTTAACACCTTGGGTTACATTATTGAAGTTTTCACAAGGATTCCTAATTTTTTGAATACATTCCATAACCTTTGTCCGTCAGGGACAATGTACCATTACCATACCAAGCACCTAGATGGGTGACTGCTTCTGGCATGATATGTTTCCCTGATTCGGGGGTCACGTTAAGCAGTCGGTTCCGGTTGTTATCACAAGATGACAGTCGTGAAGCTTAGTTGGAGGCCTTCGGGCAGCTTAAAAACATCTAACGATTACGTAGCCACGACGTGTCTTAGTCCCCGACCCGGTCTCGGCCAGCTTAAGGACATATGGCCTTAAGCCACTCCTGAGAGGAAAACAGCAGTTGAACGTTATGGTCTAGTTGATGAATCATTAAATTACAAAAAACTAGCTGCGCCCCGCGGTGTTACCCGCGTATCATTATGGTTGCTTTGCTAGTGTGTTATGCATAGCAACCTGTGAAGTTTTGACAGGAGATAAACAGTAATTCATTTTGACATCTACGATTTAATGTATTTTTATACCCACCTAGCTTTCGCCCGTTTATTTCGATTATTGCAGCCTTTGTGTTATTCTGATATATAGGCTATATTACTGTAAAGTTTCATCCAAATCCGTCCAGTAAGTTTTGCGTGGAAGAACAACAAACATACATACACACATACATACTCACAAACTTTCGCGTTTATAATATTAGTAGGATAAAGTTGCAGATACTCGTATGAAAATATTAAGCTGTTCTCTAGCAAACGATTCCAAAGGCCAAGACACAGTATATTTGTGAATTTTATCTATATTTTTTTTATCAATGTGATTTGTACGAACAATACTATCTCCTTTATATTAACTCAATCCGTTTGCCCCTCGTAAAGGGTGAAAGTAACATCAGAAACAGAAGGAAAATCCTAACGATAAATGTGTACCCAAGTAAGATTACATAAACGTTAACATTTTGGCGTATTGGAGTGCTCCTAATAAACTCTTTGAGGGTGAATCGAAATAACGCCGCTGAAATCCACATTACAACTAGAATATATCCCGAAATATAATATGAATCAAGAATAATTACAGACCAGTAGTTTGTTATTATGTATATTAAAAAAAAAATCGGACATCTTAAGCAGTGCGCTGACGGGTGACTTTTGTCGCTGCGACAAAAAAGTTTTTGTCATGTCGCGTCGCGTCTTAAAATCTGAGTGCGCACACGGCGAATGACAGTCACGAAACATTTTTGTAAATCCATGGTTCATTCAACGATATGCATTTGGAGGAGACAGTCATTATTTGCGAATTCATACGTCGTAAAAGTTTTCGAATGATTGCAGAAAGTTTTAATGAATTACTGCATATTTTCAAAGTATTCACCACATAGTTTAGTACACTTTTCCCTTCGCTCAAACCACTAATTATAACATTTATTCCACTTTAAAGTTGGGGTGTTAAAAATGTTTTGAGATTCAAAATTTAAACACATTCGAATATAGAACTGTTTCAAATTCAAAATTGCCGTTAAATATGGAAACGACAGAACTTAAAAGGCATGCCTAGTATTTATCATATGTCAGAATATTCTTTTAATCTTTTCTCGTAAAGTACTGGTCTTCTTTCCACTTCTTCTATATACTATATATATTTGCTTATCGCCAGCGGGCAATCAAAAGTAAGCGGAGAGCGGGGCACGGAAAATGGCGTCAGGATAAACTATTTTGTAGGGATTTTTGATTCGATTCGAATCAGAACATGAAGAATCGATTTATAAAAAAACGATTTCTAAAGGATCGATTCTATATCTTTTCTGTATTTACAATATAAATATAAATCCATTTTATGAAAAACAAAAATATTCATTAAACAATCTGTGGGATCTCTTATCAGTAAAATCATCTATTTTTTAGTTCAAGGAATTCGATTATAAGAATTATTTTTATTACCTATCAAATTAACACATTCAGCTAATTGTAACTATTGTAAATATTTTTTATAGCAACACAAAAAATCGACAGTCGATTTTCAAGGGTAAAAATCGATTCAGTACAAAATTCAATTTTTTGGGCTGAAACATAGAATCTTCGATCATTGTGTTATTCTCAAAATTAAATAACATCTTGTAATCTTTCAACCAGTGTTAACTTAAACAAATTATATCATATTTCATTTTCTCTAAAACAATTCAAGCTCTAGTAACCTTGAATATTTTATTAGAACAACTTCAATGCATACTGCTTAGACCCTTTATGATAATGTGGTGATTGAACGCTAGGAGACACTTTTGTTTTGATTACAATGCTATTTCAAGTTGTCTGAAAATATAAATAAAAAGTTAATCCTTTCCGCTTTCCGCTTTTGGCTTAGGGCACAGGCAGAAACTGTTTCGTCACTCGTGCGCGCGCTTCTATCAAACTCTAGCGGCGCGGTGACAGTTTTGTCGCACGCTTGTTCGCAGGCACAAAACAGTTTTGTCATCCAATTGTCACGTCGCAACGTGCGCGCATCTCCATATAATTCTACAGCCATAATGAAAGTGACAAAACAGTCACAGTGACAAAAGTTTCCCGTGCGCGCAGGGCCTTACACACAACATTATCTAGCCCCAAACTAAGCAGAGCTTGTATTATGGGTTCTAGACAACTGAAATAAATACTTAACATACTTTTTTTGTAAATACATACTTATTATACATAGAAAACACCCAGACTCCGAAACATCCGGGAATCGAACCCGAGACCTCTTAATCAGCAGCCGCATACGCTAACCACTAGACCAACAAGGCAGTCAAAGTAATATATATATATTTATGTATATATCAAGTAATTGATACTAAACCGTATTGTATATTGTATATAATTTAAAATATATTTCAAACTATATAAAATTATGAATAGCTAGATTATATGTACATCATGAGTACGCGTAATAATAATTTATTTACTGCCAAGGGATCGTTAGCTGTTATCGTAGCGTGTGCAGCAGTCTCTCCTCAACTTGGCTCCAAGTCAGGATGAATGGAAAGCTCTTTCATCGAGCACACTCTTTGTCTATCCCCGAATTCATGTGTAAGCTGCCACGAGAGAGGCTGTGATGACGCTACAATAAAGTGCCGTACACTTGCTTGTAATATGAACGAAATTCGTTATCGTTTACTTCTAAGTGAACTGGATTAAACATTTTTTGTTTTATGTAAGAAAAGTGAAAAAAACGTGATTTTGTTTTACTGTTAAATTGTATTTCTCAGTGGCTATCACTATTTCAACGCTAATTAATAGTGTTGAGTACGTCATTATCTTCATAAAAATATTGACACTACGATAAACGTACTTTTAGCAACGGCCGTGGCTATTTAGCTCCAACATCAATTGTTAGGTCGCTCTTTCTATTCTGTTATCAGGTTCTGACGGTGCTACGATCTTACGGAACTTAGATCAATATAATGAACAATACATGTGCAGTGACCAAAGAAGTGATTAATGTTTATCTTTCGCAAAAGACAGGATTTTTGGGTATTTCCAATTTTTCACAGTGGAAACTTATGTGCATTAATTAAGAGATGACCTCAATAATGTCAATACTTAATAGAGTTTTTTTAAAAGCAAGCCTGCGATCATTCTTGTGGATAAATAAACAACGCAAACTCGGAGCTATCTCCAGGTATTAACAAAGTTTGGTTTTTATTATTGATATAATGCCAACTCGTAAAAGTAAAGTCATTTCATAGACCACAATCACTACTTTAAAGGCGACAAAGGGACAAACATCAATGTAAACGGAAGGAAAACTTGAAACCAACCCTATACCAACCCGTCTGGCCAGTAGTAGGCCAAAACCTTCTTTCTAAGGAGAGGCCTATGTCCGGCAGTGGACTGTTAAAGGCTCTTGATGATGATTGATGAATCACTACTTGTCAAATCATCGAATTAGACCGCGAGAAATACTACCTACCAGCTTATTGTTCGAATCAACTTATAGATATGGTATTTAAAATTTGTTAACACTGTATAATACTAACCAATGACAGTAGAACTTAGAAATACGAGCTCACTTTCTATTTAGGGGTAAAAGTACGTAATTGCCTATCAGTACTGAAAAATAAAACTCGTTCTTTTTTAAATAGTACCTACCGTATTCATTTATTCAAAATATTTACCTTCATTATCTATACACTATATCCATCTTATCGAAAGTTCAGTTATGCCTTTGCAATAGAAGCATTTTGTACTGTCTCTTGGGAAGAAATTTTTAACCACGTAGAAATTTGTCTAAACAAGAAAAAAATACTTCGTTGGAGCAAGGTCTGCCGAGTACCCCTACGAGGGCGTCTCCCCCCCGGGCTGGATCTGTAACGCAGACGACACCCTGGTCACGGCCCGGGGGGCAAACTTTGAGGAGGCGGCGCGCCTGGCCACCACAGGAGTCTCCCGGGTGGTCGGGCGCATCGAGGCGCTGGGTCTGCGGGTGGCCCTGGACAAGACGGAGGCCCTATTATTTCATGGGCCCCGTCGTGGTCCGCCCGCCGGCGCCTCGATCGAGGTCAACTCGGTCCTCGTACCGGTCCGGGCCCAGATGAGGTACCTGGGTCTGGTCCTCGACGGTAGGTGGCTCTTCGACGAGCACTTCCGACAGCTTGGTCCTAAGCTGGTGGGCACTGCCTCCGCCCTACGGCGACTTCTGCCCAATTTGGGCGGGGCCAGTGTCCCCACTAGGCAGCTGTACACGGGGGTTGTCCGGTCGATGGCACTTTACGGTGCACCGGTGTGGGCGGCGGCTCTGTCCGCCCAGAACAGGGCGCGCCTCTGGCGCCCCCAGCGGATACTGGCGGTCAGAGCCATACGCGGATACCGCACCGTGTCCACAGAGGCGGCGTGTGCCTTGGCCGGAACACCCCCGTGGGATTTGGAGGCGGAAGTGCTCGCCGAAGTTTATCGGCGAGTGGCTGACTTCCGGGCGGAGAGCGGATTTCGCCCTCCGCCCGAGGACGTGCGCGAGTGGCGCGAAGCCGCTCGCCGAGCCACCATGCAGAGATGGTCGTTCCGGCTGGAGACCCCACGCGCTGGCTTCGCCGCCGTGGAGGCTCTTCAGCCGGTCATTGCGGAGTGGGCAGGGCGGCAGCACGGGACCCTTTCCTTCCGGCTGACGCAGGTACTTTCCGGGCACGGTTGCTTCGGAAAGTACCTGCACTCGGTCGCTAGGAGGGAACCGAGTCCCGCCTGCCACCACTGCGACTGCAGTGAGGACACGGCCCAGCACACGCTGGCGGTCTGCTCCGCTTGGGCGGCGCAGCGCCGGGTCCTCACTGCAGTCATCGGAGGGGATCTCTCGCTGCCGGCCGTCATAAGATCGATGACCGGCAGCGACAGTTGTTTTACCGCGGTCGCAACCTTCTGCGAGGATGTAATCTTGCAGAAGGAGGTGGCGGAGAAGGCCCGGGAGGATTCCATCCAATCGGACCCGATCCGCCGCCGGCGCCCCGGGCGGCGGAGGCGCGCATACCTGCGTCTCATGCCACCCTGAGAGTGGCCGCGGATGGGCGGGACGGGTTTCCCGTCCGTCCGCAGTAGAGGCCAACCGCGAGGGGGCGGCGTCCGCGTGTGACCGGACGTTGCCCAATAGAGAGTCGAAATTGGAGTAGGTGCCCGCAACAGTGCGGGCAGGCGCCGGTTGGAGTCCAGAAGGAAATCCCCTCCCTGGACTCCTTCCAATACAAAGGCGCAGAGAGGGTCACACCGTGTGATTTTAGTCGGTTCGAGTCCGACACACCACCCCGCCGTAACCCCCGACGGGGTGACGGTCCGCGGGGATTTCCACACGTAAAAAAAAAAAAAAAAAGGTCTGCCGAGTACGAAGAACGTACGTTTTCTAACTAGTTCCTGTAGAGTTACAACGACAAAAGCGTAATCGCCTGTCACTACGAACTCACACAAAACAAATCAAACAAAAGATTGTCTATTTCACACACACCTAAACATATTCTGTGCCGTTACACTGTAAATCTGTAATGCAAATGTCTTTTTAGGTTTATGCTTTGACATAGGGGACACCTGTTTATAGCCACCCCCTATCGTGTTGCCATATAACTGTCAATGTTAGTCATTGTTTCGATGTTAAATAGAGTATACTGTTGTAGAATTTGTGGTAGACAAAAATCACTACTCTAAAATATGGCATAATATTATATGTAATATTTATATTATTAAGAAATAAAAAACCCACTTAAAACTATAAATACCCTACATTCGATGTAGCACATACATATTTTGCTAGCTTATACATTGCATTGAATAAGCTAACAAAATATACTTACACGACTTTAATATTTTTCAAAATTGAAATTAAGAAACAACGCTCGCGTTCGTATGTGACTAACGGTTTTATCTCCGAATAGTTCCTGTATGTATGTGTAATGATTGTTCGATACACAATGTATCCAAACATAAGAGTTAACTAAACGATGTATTCGAACATGAATAAAAAGGCTAGTTGACCCCTCCACAGAACTTTTTCACTTTTGGTTTCGACTTTTTGTCCAACGGAGTGAGCTATTGTCACTAATATTAATAAAAATTAATTCAACTTAAAAAGGCAGCCATTGTGCCAATTAATAACATTAATTGTATTTACCTACTGAGCTATCATATAATAAAGTGTTTGTGATATGGAAATAGACACGGCTACGTTTCTTTTGTGCAACCTTTTTATTTAATTGAACCAGCACCGCACAATGATATCAAAATTATCTTTATGGTAATAAACCATTTTTTCTATTAAGCCCCAACACTTAATGTGAGGGTTGTTATAAGTTCGAAATGATTCATGAGTATACGTACATCTATCATAACTCTAACATGGGTGATTTTGAATGATTGTTTTGTCAAAAACAGATTTAATCGACTATTCTAAGCATGGAAAATTTTGGCAAGATTGTGTTTTAATTTATACATTTTTTAAGCGGGCGGCTAGTTTTAAATAAAACTTCAATTTCCACCGCAGTCAATTTATCTAGTTCAAGGAACTTGAAGCAAATGTAACAAAGAATGAGGGAGTACTCTGAAATAAATGAAATAGCTCAGCTGTTCTCTAGGAATGCTTAGAACTAAACGAAGAAATAGTAGCCAGCATGATTAATTACAAAGTAAAGTAAGCTATTAATAGAAATACGTTAATTTTCGTAATTGATATCAGAACAATTTCTTTTTTATGTACGTAATTACATGCTATCGTTTCAGAGATAATGTCGATAATCGTAGAAAAATATTCGATATATAGAACATGTAAATTTAACTTTGTATTGGTGAAATAATGTTTTATATCAGTTTGTTATATTTAATCCTATTTCAAACCAAGTTTCCAACCAAGAAGAACGAGGGCTCCAGAAGCCCCCGATGCGATCCTGAAGCTCCATCCAACTGCCGAGAGAGGCGCGGTATATAGTGTATAGTGAGTACACTGGTTCTCAGGAACCATACACGCGCTCCGTAATGCGAAAAGCAATATTCGTGTTAAAAATAATTATTCTTGGGCCATTACAAACGTGCGAACTGAGTCATAAATCATTTTAACAGACCTCTCATAGAAGTAGACTTTAAAAGTATTAAGACTATGTAAATGTATCTTTAAGTCGAAAAATTGACAATATGAACCTAGAATACCACATCAAACTAAGTGGCATTCAATTGGAAAGGCCTATGTCCAGCAGTGGACTACGATAGGCTGATGATGATGATGACACCACATCAAAGTATAGGTTTTTAAACTGTTGTAAGATGAATTATTTGATTTTGTTAGGATGTTATCGACGTTATAGCACAGAATACCTAATAGTACCAGCACTGTGTGCTTAGTGTGAGTTTCAATAAACAAATCGAATGACTTAACCACCACGTTAATCGAGTTTACGGCAAACGGATCGACGAGCGAATACTCGCGAGTGTGAGTGCTTACCAAGTCTTTCGCGTCGATCGGCGTTAACTCACCGTGAGAACGTAAACTTTTTTGTCAATGTTGGCAGCACGATAGAGTCCATGCGATAAACCAACTAAATTAAATACAATGATTTTCGAACGCTATTTCAATAAAGTCGTTGTATAATCAAAAATAGTCGGGTTACGCTCGGCGTCACTTGTTTGATTTGGTTCATTTTTGTGTAAACAATCTATGCGAGCATTAATTGTTATTGTTAACTCAACGATAAAATAAAATGTAAACAAGTCAATATCAATTTGAATTATTAGTAACTTTTATGGAAGAGTAAGTACCTAATCAAGATATTTATAATAGTGAATGCGAGTTGTTGAAGTAAACTTGTGATATATTTTGTGTTATTGTTTTCTTTTAGCTAGACATGGAGACCTTAGTAAGCCGATAAGAAATGCAAGAGGTAGGATCGTGGCCATTCAGCATTGGCAGGAGCTTACATCACTGCTTAACAGTGATGGCAGTGGTGATACAAAAACCACAGAAAAGTGGAAAAACGTTTTCATGGTGATAAGTGACCCTTCCCATAATATGTTTAACGGAACTCTTTTTATCGCATTATCAATATATCTTTTAACAAGGTGGATGAACCTATAATCGGGCTAATCTAATAAGACCTTAATATCATATATATCAATACATCATCAACACAAAAATTATGTTAAAAACTTTGTTAGTTTTCACTCTCACTACCAAAATCTAAGTGACAAAGTTAACTTGCTCGAAAGTGAAGGAGTTAACAATACAACTGTCAAAATTGACTAACGTTGCAACTCACACTCACAAAAGCGTCATTCGAGCTCGTTTAAATACTCACTTCGATAAAGTTACTCGACAGTCACGATCGTAATGTAAACAAACAATCTCGCACTCACAAAATATGTCTTACAAACGTTCCGCTAGGCGGCGCTGATCCAATTTAGTACAAATACGAGTTTACTTTAACGTGGTCGAGTAGTTAAAAAAACTCGCACTAAGCACACAGAAGACTCACTCCGAAAAGTAAATTAAAGTTAAAGATACCCTCGGTGTCAAAAGATTAAGTTCAATTTAGATCGCACAGCGCCGAATCACTACGATTATATTTACCTACAATTGCGTCTCTTTCTATCGTGTAACTCTGAACTGTTCTTACGATGTCTGTTCGACCGGCGTGTCTCACTCGGCAGGCAGCCGGCCGACTAGACCTAAACTGCGGAGTGACACCCCCCTGGTTATAGCTTGTTGTTATTGACTGTTTGTAATCATAGTGAGCGGAGTTTCTTGTTTAAGTTGCGACTTAAGTTTAAGTTTAACATATCGGTGCTTTAACACCGATCCCGTAACTAACTTCGTAGAGAGGTACCATCGCCGCTTTAATAATTCAACGCCTGTGGTCCGGAATAACAAATAGCTACTAAGTTAATTTATGCTTCTCGATCTTATGAGTGAGACATTAAAATTTACCCGTGGGTATGACTCTGGTGCTATAATTTAATTAACAGTAGGAATATTTAACTGCATATTTTTGAATTATCTTTCGCCAAGTCAGACATTTTGATAATTTTATCACCAAATAAATGTTGATGAAAACTTTTTGTAAATAAATTGTTAGGTAACAATTATTTATAGTAAATTGTTGGTTGGAAAGAGGATCAAACTCATAAAAATAGTAATAGTATAATACTCACTTGTAATAAAATGCAAATTTTCTTTGATTTCGAACATTTCAACCGCGTTTGCTAGTATTCTGTTCGCAGTTTTAAAATATTTTTCATATCGTGTATCATTTTTATGAATACATAGTTTTTTTATAATATCCATAATATCATAAAAATAATTCTATTGGCAGCGGCTTCACTCGTATGTATGTTGGTGTCCGACCTATTTCTACACGAAAATTCAGCCTAATCATTTCAGCGTTTAAGGTGTGAAAGTATAACAAACTGACAGACAGACTGAGTTACTTTCTAATTAATAATATTATTATATAATAAATGATCACATACAAACAACAAACAAGTGAATAACTCGTGGAATCGTGCATTTTTTTTATATTTCATTTTTAAAAGACTAAAAACAACAAAACCAGACAAAAAAAAGGATCTAAGTATCGTTTATAGGTACTTCCGAATACATTTAGTCAAAAGCTGTGTTTGAAAATAGTAAACAGAAATTTTCATTTCATTTATTTGTAGATAGTTTATATATTACTAGCTGCGCCCCGCGGTGTTACTCGCGTATTTTCTGTATAAAAAATAGGTTTAATAAATGTGATTTTCTAGAACTCATTTTTAGGGTTCCGTAGCCAAATAGCAAAAAACGGAACCCTTATAGATTCGTCATGTCTGTCTATCTGTAGGTCTGTCCGTCTGTATGTCACAGCCACTTTTTTCCGAAACCATAAAAACTATACTTTTGAAACTTGGTGAGTAGATGTAATCTGTGAACAGCATTAAGAATTTCACATAAACATGGAAAAAAAAACAATACATTTTGGGGGTGGAGGGTAAACACATACTTGGAACTGAAACTCAAAAATTTTTTATTCATCAAACTCATACGTGTTGTATCTATAGATAGGTGTTCATAAATGATGTTGAGGTTTCTAATAATATTTTTTTCTAAACTGAATAGTTTGCGCGAGAGACACTTCCAAAGTGGAAAAATGTGTCCCCCCCCCCTGTAAAATAAGAGAGTGATAAAACTAAAAAAATATATGTTGTACATTACCATATAAACTATAAACGAAAATTGAATTGAACGAGATCTAGTAAGTAGTTTTTTTTAAATACGTCATAAATCGTAAACCGCAATTTACCTTTCATTCAATCAACGAACCACAAGAAGTTTTATATGATGTTACTTGCTGATACGGAACCCATCATGGGCGAGTCTGACTAGCACTTGGCCGCTTTTTAAATTAGCCATTTACAAACTATCATTATGGTTGCTATGCAAGTTTGTTATGCATAGCAACCTGTGAAGTTTTTGACAGAAGATAATGATAGTGATACATTTTAACATCTACGATTTATGTATTTTTATAATCACCTACCTTTCGACCGTGTATCCCGATTATTGCAATAAAAAGTAGCCTATGTGTTATTCTGATATATAAGCTATATTACTGTAAAGTTTCATCCAAATCCGTTCAGTAGTTTTTGCGTGAAAGAGCAACAAATATACATACATACTCACAAACTTTCGCGTTTATAATATTAGTAGGATTAGTAGGATGAAGTATTTTTCCCGGTTAACCAAAGTACATTGTAGTCGCACGCATTGATCGGGTTGTCACAAGCGTGAAGTTTATTACGGTTATACGGGCAGATGCACTGTGATACTAAAACACATTGAATTGGCACTACGTTAGAATATATTTGTCACAGCAACCAACTAACGTATATTACTACTATATACGACGTATGAATGGTTGCCTCGTTACTCTATTGAATAGGTACTCATCCCAAAATATGTAGTCTGTTAGATTTTACATTTCAATGAGTTTGATAATCTTTTTATCTGTTTTCGTGGTTGAAAACCTTGTTATACATTTACTTAAAATATTAAGTTTAAAACACTTTCGTACACATTTTTTTTATTTTGTTTTACCATTTAGAAAACTTACAGCTACTTACATCTTAAAAATATATATCCACTAGCTTTCGCCCGCGGCTCCGCCCGCGTGTATTTCGGTTATCGCGGTAAAAAGTAGCCTATGACCTTTAACAAGTTCATTTCTATCTTCATACCAAATTTCATAAAAAACGTTTCAGTGGTTTAGGCGTGAAAGCGTAACAGACAGACAGACAGACAGAGTTACTTTCGCATTGATAATATTAGTAGGGATAACCTACATGAAGGCCAATTAAAAGTTTTCACAAATAGGTATGTATAAAGTAAATCTAAGCAAACACATACACACACAAACAAGGAAGTGACGGCAATTAAATGTTTTAAAACTCACACAACAAACACGGTATCATTAGCCATCATTGATTGAGTATTCATTACACGAACACAGTTAAATTCGAATTCGTGACACTAACCAAACTGAAATAGATTAAGCAATTGGATATAGAATAAAATATCCACTTGCAAAATAAAAAATATAAGATAAGTTTAAGCAGTATTCAGTTTTGTAACTAGTCACAAATATTGGCAGGATACTAGTGTTTGGTAGAATTTCCTTAGACATTTGGAGATCGACGAAAGTAACAGAGCGATCCCATTTATAATAAGATTCACTCGGCTACACGTAAATTTGTAAGCTAATATTTCATCTAACTTATGATGTATTTTCACCTATTCTTGTATGAGTAACTTTTAAACTTATGTATTGTATTTATTATATTTTAAGTAAGTAATTTTAATTTTCTTTGTAAAGTAATTTGTTTAATATTTATGTGTGATATTTTTCGATAATTTCACAAATATCTGTTACAAAAGTTCACACAACTGTATTTAGTCCCAAATATGTCATGAAGCAAAGTCTCGGAACTTAATTTTTTTTTTGTTTTTTAATTTTAAAAGACTACTCCCGCATTAGGAATATAAATTCCTGTGTCGCGGGGCACTTTTACAAACACACATGGAACGGACACAAAGAACACCCAGACTCAGAACAACAAATCTGACTCAGAACTGTCGGTACTAAACAATTTATATAAATACCAATACAATAGTAATAAAAAACTTAATATAGATTAATTTTTATAATATAGATTAAAAAGCACTTAATATAAATTAATCATGTTAAAAGTTAACTACAAACTTGAAACACAACACCTAGATGGTGTTTCAAACTAAGCAGAACTTGACCTAAGGGTAGCAGACAACTGATATAGATACATATTTATTAATATAAAATGTAAATAGCTGCTGAATCAAGTAGAACTGAGAAATTCTAGCCAACGAATCATATTTAGAGATCTTATAAAATCACGATAGTAGCATATATAATGAATTTAGCAAGGAAAAATCATGTTCATCCTTTTAGAAAACTTTCGTTCTTAGAAAAACCGTTTTTGTTTGGTGATGTATAATCATAACATACTCTGCCTCCTTGGCATAGTGGTTAGCGTATGCGACTGCTGATCAAGAGATCTCTGCTTCAAATCCCAGGTCGGGTCAAAAGTGTTGTTGGGTTTTTCGTACAGAAAGTTCTTAATAACAACCCGGAGTATGGACATTTGGCGGTGATTCACGCCCATAACTTGGAGAGCACGATAAGCTGTTGGTCCCGGTTGTCATAAACATTTGGGAAGTCAGTACCCTAAAATTTACTGCCAACTAGTTGAACCTTCGAATTTCAATTCTCCCTCAGAGATGTGGAGGTCCAATGATAGTAACTCCGTGAAAAAACTGATATTCAGCTAAAATTGGTTGAACTTGTAGCCGATTTCCAAATAATCTTGGGAATAAAGGCTAGTAAGAAGATGATCTTATCATAACATGTGTAAATATATATTTTACAAATGGTCATTATATTATACAGCTATGTTCAATAACGTTGTGACTTGAACGAACATATTACATATTACCTACATTCTTCTATCGCTTATTTCACGTAGAGTGCTCCGAGGAATTGTTCGAATTAATCTCTGCCGCTTCTTTCCGTCATCGTCCCACGCGACAGCATTTCCATCCCCATCACTTAGATGGTTGGTAGTCCACAATAGTGTGTTTTCTACGTTTTTACATCTAAATTATGGAGTGAACTGTCGCATGCGGTGTTTCCGGACGGAAAAAAAGAGCGTACTTCTTTCTTAAAGGCCGGCAACGCACCTGTGATTCCTCTGGTGTTTCGGGTGTCCATGGGCGGCGGCAATCACCTACCATCAAGTGATCCGTCTGCTAGTTTGCCCCCTATAATATTAAAAATATACGATGTACTTTTCAAACCGTAAAATTTTAATTGTATTGTCCGTAAATTATTCTACTTTCCAAGGCTCGCACTCAAGTACACGACTTCGCTTCGGAAAACTTCGTTTTCCATTTACCATACATTAAATTAATTTCCATAATAGCGTATTTTTAATTTGTTTATTGTCTTTGAATTTGCAAATTGTAATGAGATAATTTCGTTCAGCAGTGGACGGCGATAGGTTCTTTCTTTCTTTTTTTAAAAAGACAACTCCCGTATTAGGAATGTAAATTCCTGTGTCGCGGGCTTACAAACATACATGAAACGGACACAAAAAACACCCATTTTCAGTACAACAAATTGTGAATCACACAAAGTGTTATCCTACGTGGGATTTGAACCCACGACAGAAGGAAGCGGTGTGGCGACCGCTTACGCCACTAGGCCAACCGTGCAGGTTGTTTTTATGGAATGAGATAATTATTTAAGTTTTGAGTAATTTTATTGCTCAAACTTGAAATATCTAGAATTATGAAAATTATATTGTATTGTAAAATGTTTTTTTACATTTAAATCAGAAATAGATAGAACGAAATTCATTAGTAGTAGGGTGAAGGGGAAATGTAATATGTTCACGCAAAATTTTATTTGAACCATTTGAGAGCAACAATCCTATTTATACATATAAATAAAAAAATAGTTTCAATTAGAATTTGTTTAACATTTATCTAGATTGCATAGTTTTATGAATATCGTAATGTAACTTTAGAAGTGGATAAAAATTAAGTTGGAAAAAACTACAGGTTAAAACCAGCTAGTTAGAAAATTAGCTCAGGAACCTTATTTTTATAATCGGTTTGGAACTCGTAACACTAATACTGTTTGAATGTGTAACGCTGATTATGTTCTCTATCGACGGTCTCGATTGCTAGTTAAAATAAATAGCATTACGCAAATTGTGTTGGTTAAATAAGATATTCAGATTGGTTGAGAATGAGATACTTTTCCATTGAATCATTTATCCCTATAGATGTGTCGTTATAAATATTAAAGCCCACCGGATTAGCAAGCTGAAGTGGCAGTGGGCTGGCCATATTAGCCGCAGAATTGATGGCCGTTGGGGCAGAAGAGTTCTGGAGTGGAAACCGCGTCTCGGTAAACGTAGTGTAGGACGCCCACAGGCGAGGTGGAGTGACGACCTGCGTAAGATGGCTGGCAGGAGCTGAATCCGAGAAGCCCAAAATCGATCACAGTGGTGTGCAATGAGAGAGGCCTATGTCCAGCAGTGGACTGCGATAGGCTGATGATGATGATGATGATAATGATGATAAATATTACATCATTTTGAAATGAAAGCTTTTTTAATGTTTTTAAAATGTTAAATGTGTAGTGAATTAAGGTTTTATTTAAACGCAAACAAAGAACTTCCGAGAAGCAGAAACGTGTAATACCAATTATGTTATCAATAGGACTTCGCACAAGGAGTTAGAAACGTTTCCTAGTGGTGTTTACTAGGACATAATACCCGGATCGTTCGATAGATAAGTCTCGTAGAGTAGTTATCGGACCACAAGGGCAGTAAAAGCTAATTGGTGGGGCGGCAGTAACTGGCTGAACGTTAACGCGGCTTCGGGATTGGGAAAATTAACCTCTTCGAGCGACCCAATCGGTGGGCTATGATTAGTTTGTAATTTGTGACGGTTCTCTGCGAATTGTGGTCTGTTTTCACGTTTTATTACAATGCTGATTTATGTACATATATATTTCTATTACATTTTTAGCGAAATTAAGGACAGTTTCCTTTGTAGCTACACTTAGCGAATTTTTGACACCATTTCCTTTATCGTCTATTCCTATACTTGCATAATAATGCTTTGTAACGAAGTTAAGGCGGCAAATCGACTGCCTTGTTAGTCTTGTGGTAAGCGTATGCGGCTGCTGATCAAGAAGTCTCGGGTTCGATTCCCGGGTTGGACTAAATATTTGTGTGATCCACAAATATTTGTTTCGGAGTCTGGGTGTTTTCTATGTTTAATATGTATGTATTTACAAAAAAAAGTATGTTTATGTATTTATATTATTTGCATAGTACTCAATATACAAGGTCTGCTTAGTTTTATATTTCCAATTAGTTTAACCTTGAGGAATTTCTTAATTTTATAGTTACCCACGGCACGGGGGGCAAACGAGAATCCGGCTCATCTAGTTATAAGTAAGGTTCCACCAAGAACATCTGCAACTTAAAAGTCACAAGCACATTATCGATTTTTGATTCAAAAACTACCCACTTTATCTAACATTATTACCTGCTACTGCACAATGATACCTACTATAAAAATATTGTGGCAACTTCCACATACGGTGCGACGAAAACATACAACAGCGCCATCCACCGAAGAAACACTGAACCACGAAGAAACACAGAACGATCTACATGGAGTAACTTACTAATCCTGAATCGCAAAAGAGAAATTCTCGCACCAATTAGCATACATACAACATTCCAACATCAACCGTTTGGCACTGGTCCTCCAGGCCTGATCATCTCACCTGTTCGGAGGATCCTCCCTTTGTGATGGAGGAACACGACAACCGTTCCTCCACAGTGTAAAATAAAGAATTGCAAAATGTTACACCTACGTTTAAGACATTAAAAATAAAAACATCTTGGAATTTTCTTTCATACACAACCCATATTTTATCAGTAATGTGTTCATAACATTGTATATAATCCCTTTCTAAGAAAGCTGTACCTTATCCCTTATGCATAATTTATTGTGTAGCGAAGTATTTGCACGTATACTGTCCGAACGCTTCCATTAAGCTCCATTTCGTTACGACGCTGCAGGAAACTAATATTTTATCAAGAACGTTAAAATGGAAGTTGATATAAGTACAAGGAAGAGTTACTTTTTTAAATATAATACAAGTTATAGGCTTCTGAAAAAGCTGTCCTGTGAACACTGTTTGATACTTCTCTTAATTTTTTTTTAATACTTAGATATGAAATGAGGTATTATATTTAGATTTTAGAAAATTAATTGACAGAAAATTTTGCAAAAACAAATAATCTATCTACTACATAAAGTATCTTGCCAAACCTTATCTACCTCATTCTTTCTCATTCGTTTCTCGAAATTTAGTTTTTGATTAAAGTACTACAGCCATTCCACAAAGATCACAGCACAAATGTCTCGAATGTGTAATAGCTTACGAGTAATTATACTTTTGCAATTGAAGAGTCCAGCAGTGGACTGCGATAGGCTGATGATGAAGATATTGTTTTTCAACTTCAAATTTGAAATACAATTTTTTAATAAAACTGACCGTTTTGAAAGTACTCGTAGTTAATTCAAGTAAGTTTTTTTTTGTATAGCAATGTCCCAAAGATGAATAATGAGTAGTTTATTCCCTCTGACTGCCTCGTTGATCTAGTGGATAGCGTATGCGGCTGCTTAACAGGGGGCCTCGGGTGCAAATCCCGGGACGGGCCAAAAGGTGCTTTTGGGTTTTTCTTAGGAAATTCCTAATAGCAAGTCGCAGTTAGGAAGTTTGGCAGTGATTTACGCCCGTGCCTCGGAGAGCACGTATAGCCGTCGGTCCCCGGTTGTCATAAACATCTATAGCAATCGTTATTGAAAAGTCAGTGCCCTCAAATTTACTGACAACTAGTTCAACCTTCGAATTTCAGTTCTCCCTAAAGCCCGGTTTCCACCGCGAAAGGGTAATGAGCGAGAAATGGTAAGCGGAACGGACTCCTTTTAAACAAAATAGGTTTGCATTTCCACCAACAAAGAGTTTTGCCACTGCGAGCGGATAATGACAGAGCGGACTCGGCGGAGCGAGACGAACGGAAAATGAGAAATGAATCAACTCTTTGTTGGTGGAAACACATGTATGCAGTTTTGTATTGCGAGGTAAAAGGAGTCATTAATGGGTCCGTTCCGCTCGCGGTGGAAATCGGGCTTTAGGGTTGCGGAGGTCCGATGCCAGTCGCTCCGTGGAAAAACTGACATTCAGGTAAAACCGGTTGAACTAGTAGCCGACCCCAAATAATATTGGGAATAAGGCTAGGAAGAAGAAGAAGTTTATTCCCTTTCACATGTACACCTGATGGCTTTGGATTTGCGACAAAAAGTGTAACGGCTTTCTATAGCCTTAACTTTTTTCAGATTCTCGGTTGATAATCACAAGTATGACTAAGTCATAATATACGTATTCTTAATTAACTAAATGTACACATAGTGCGTCTCCGGGGGCTACTAATAGTTCGTAGTTTCATGACCTATATCATGGTAAGGCTGGGCGCGGTTTATCAAGTAACAAAATGTATTACGTGGAATTACAGCGATTATTGATTTCACTTAAACAATACTTAATTTAAGTAATCAATTATCACTAGCAGAACTAATTATACTTTCAGGTATATATTTTTTTGGTGTCTATATAGCAGCCAACTAGCTTAATTAGCCGTTCAATCAACAGCCTAGCCTCATCAATTACTGTCACTACTCAGAGTAAAATCTGGTTTTTAGGTTAGGTTAGGTTTTTAGTATATAAATAATATATTGTAAGCAGTAATAAGATCGAGTGAAGTCCGCCGATGTTCTGTATCTAAGTTCACGTTGTGTGACGTCATTCGAACGAAACTATAAATTGAGCAGCATCGTGAAGCTTGGTATCTTTTGGCTCGGGACCTCGTGGTGTGCGGTTAGGTACTCTCTGTGTACTCTGTGTGTAATGTATCACGTAATGTATTGTTGTTAAACTAGCTTTTATATTGTGATTATGTGTAGAGCTAAATAAACTCATGTAGTTTCATGTTCTTTTTGAGATTAAATTGTTTTATTTTAAATCAATAATTTGGTTTCTGATTACAATATATATATATACACCTCTGTACTAAACAGCGCTATGCAATCAAGTTCTACTGCTACACATATAAAAATTGGGCGGTTAGGTTAGTATTTTTATGTATATGAATAGACGCCTTAGTGGAGGCTAAGCTGTTGATTGAACAGCTAATTGAACTAGTTGGAGGCGACATTTATATAAAGATTACATCCATCAACAATCCATAATGTCATACTGCTGGGATCGGGTTTCCTATCAGAAGGTTAGGTGCGTCCTCACGCTGGCCGAGTGCGATTTGGTGACTGACAAAACAACGTTGTGCCTAC
Source organism: Phragmatobia fuliginosa (assembly GCA_932526445.1). Taxonomy (NCBI): domain Eukaryota; kingdom Metazoa; phylum Arthropoda; class Insecta; order Lepidoptera; family Erebidae; genus Phragmatobia; species Phragmatobia fuliginosa. The sequence goes on along the minus strand of OW052064.1, from coordinate 1,377,130 downwards.
GTTCTCTTGTCTTTGGATGTTTTTAAGCCACTCGAAGGCTTCAAACTAAGCTTCATGGCTGTTATGTTATGAAAACAAACGGGACCGACTTCTTAAAGTGCCCTGCGAATCACTGATCCCGTAATCACTTACCGGAATTTCATATAAAATGAATTGTATGATCTATGTTGAATTGAATGTAGGTATGTTGAGAATTGTATGTATGTAATGTTTCCCAAATGTAATATCGAGTTTAAAAATATTAATCTATTAAATTATAGCTTGTTAAGTGTATAGTTATTCATGTTTTTACTGTAAACGGGACTTATTCGCGAAAAAATTATAAAGGTTACGATACCTTCTATTTTCCGACGTTTCGAACGGGTTATACCGCTCGTGGTCACGGGTAGCAAACCGCTACGGGCCGGAATATGCACAAAATGTATAGTTATTGTCCGAATAATAACTGAGAGCACTAAGTCCAATATCACTTGATAACTAAATCTATGTAGTTTATCAGTGATCACGGTATTTGCAACAGAACTGAAAACTAGAGAGAGACTAACACATAATAAGACTAACACATAATAAGATAAGAAGATCTTATCTTATTATGTGTAGATATATATTTTACAAAATTAAATGGTCTTTAGCTATGTTCAATAACGTTGTAATTTGAACGAACATATTACATTTCGAGATAAATTTATACGATATATTTTTGTCGAAGAAGACTAAGGGCATACAAAACAATATGCTATGCCATGTCTGAAATGAGTTTCTCGTGTATACATGAAACATTTCGCGTCAATATGAGTGTATATTTACATCCATATATTTTGTTTATAAGAACAATACAGGTAATACTCACTGAATACTTGTGAAATCTCAGAAAATTATTTAGTTAGTAATTAGTTCCTAAGTGTATTCCTCGCTAAAATAACAGCTTTTCATATCATAAAAGAGCTTTTGAGAATGCACCTCTTAGGGCCACAGCACACTAGCTACTTTTAGCATCGGCGATCGGCGATTTGGCGACTGCATCGATGCTGCTTCGCGTTTTAACGACTTCCTGCGTTCGATCGCGGTATCGGAAACGCGCGTTTTAGCGACTGCTCAGATGCCAAATCGATGCTACCGGCATCCGAATGTGTGCGGAGAGTAGCGTTCAGCTGCTGTGTCATGCTTCTAAAAAGCGATTCAATTTCCGCGTTTGGCGTTTTTAAGTGTCCGGTGTAGAGCGTTCGATCGCCGTATTTAGCTTCTAAAAAGCGACTAGTTGCCGATCGCCGATGCTAAAAGTAGCTAGTGTGCTGTGGCCCTTAAAAGTGTTAATATATTGTTAGATAAAATAGAATTAAGTTATTTTACGAAGGTCACATTTATAACGTCCCATTTTTTTATATAAGTAGAATTTAATTTGACAAAATCAACATTAACCGGAGTGAAGTGCTTGTAACCTAAAGTTATTTGTTCGATTTTGAATTTAAATCTGTAAATACGCACATGAACTTAACCTAAAATAGTTTCTAAAATTTAGTTTATTTTGATAGAAGAAAACACTACATACTTTTTAGCCCTTTAAATATTAAAACACATTTAGCTGTTGAATAAAAGCCGTATGTAGTACTTTTATACGGACGACGGTTGAATACCTAATTAATGTAGGTTAATCATTCGTACCCTCAACTAAAGAAATTGCGCAATGAAATATGCCGCTACAAGGCTGGACGAAAGGGGACAATGTAAGGACATTTTTTGAAATAGAAACATTATTGTGTGTTTCTGTTACGTCTAACCAAGCATATGAGGTTATCATTTCGTCTTTCATGTTTAAATTCAACGCTGAATGTAGCAGAAAATTATATTCTATTGTTATTATTAAATGTTTATTTACCAGAAATTTGGTCGTAAGTCAATGAACTCGTAGACTGCTGTTGTTATTAGACACCCGGAAAAAAATGGATGGATGGAAATACTCAGCCATTCACGGCCACGCGTAGGTCCCATCCCGGCCTACCCGGTCAGGTCCGAATGGAGGACGTCTTTCAGGACTTTCTCCACCACCTTCTTCTGCAAAAGATGTCTTTGTACTGCGATTGAACTGTCAGCTTATATTTTAGTTACACATACATAGTACAAAAAAACTCTGAGACTAATTTAAATACGAGTACTTAGCAAAAATTAATAAATAGTTACTACGTTTTCAGTTACATTTTTACATAGACTCGTTAATTTTCCTCGATGTCGGCAAAAATTAAGTGTAAGCCCTCTTCTATTCATTGTACTCTTTAAATAAAATTTAATTTGAAGTAAGTAAACAAGAAGTAATTGATCGCCAATATTTTGTTAACGTTTATGAAGTAAAAAGCTCCTATGGTTTTTTATAGCTTAATAATATTGGCCATAAAAAGTTCGTAACCCTCGTCAAATTTTATTTTTGGCTTATAAATGGAGTTGTACTACCCAGTTTGACTCATTTAGAACTTTTTTCATAAATTATATTGAAAATGAATGAAAACGTAAAAGGCCAACAAGTATGACAACATAAAAAAGTAGCTACTGAATTAAGTTTTTTTAATGTAAACTAGAAACTGTCAAGTGCAGGACTTGAGTGCGATACTTTTGTAAGTTTCTGAAAAATGAAGATAATTGAATAACTAATAATAATAAATAAATATAACGGACATTTTGCACACAACGCCATCTAGTCCCAAAAATCAGCACAGAGCTTGTATTATGGGTAACTAGACAACTGATATAAATACATAAACATACTTTTTATGTAAATACATACTTAATATACATAAAAAAAACACCGAAACTCCGAAGCAAACATTTGCTGATCACACAAACATTTGGTCCGACCCGGGAATCGAACCCTCTTGATCAGCAGTCGCATACGCTAACCACTAGACCAACGAGGCAGTTATAACATTTTTGTTTGCATTTTATCATCTTTAATTCGAATTATATAGGTTCACTTTAGGTAAATATCATCAATAGTGATGATCATTAACGCTACAGCTGAGTGCTAGATATCCTCTGTTGTTGTTGAATCATTCCAATTTGATGAATTTGAATAGTTTGGTTTTTAATAATCTTTAGAGATAACTTGTCTAATTTCAAGAACAAAATCAAAGACTATTTCGAGTGTGTACTTCGATAATCCTAAGCTCTGGAAAGTTTAGGCTTGTAGAAGATTTCTAATTGAATTGCTGTTTTAGGTTTTTTGTAGCTATTTTAACCAGTGGTTTTATTTTTTTATTGTTATTATATTCTTCTAATTTAATTTAAATGGTACGTACTAATTAGCCTTTTGTTAGCTGTGATTACCTCTATCTGAATTGCACTCTATCAAAAAGCACAAGGCATGTATTTTGTTTTTTTTCATATTCATGTATGTATCATTTATTGGTTATCCGAAAAAAAAAATAGTTTCCGTTCTATGCACATTACCGACTGCGCATTTATCGTTGTATGGACCTAGGCAAAGTATAAAATAAATATACCTCTCCGACCAGGCGAAGGTGAAGTAATCGTGTCTGGCGAGCCACGTCCGTGCGGTTAATATGCTTTAATAGTACTAATATAATGCTTTAATAGTATAATTAGTAGTAATAGTAATTCAGAATTAATAGTTCGTGTTTCAATGTTTTCTCCGTAGATGACGCCATTGAACGCTCACCAGCGATCTATGTGGAAGCCGTCACAACTCTACTCAGCTTGATGAAAAACATGAGTATATTCCCAGAGTGATGATCATGATCTCCAAAACTTTGGTGGCCCAGCGAGATGCTTTGAGATTTAAGGACGCTAAAAGGATCATAGAGGGAGGGAAACACATGCGCTAAACCGTCTTAGTGACCCACTCAATGTATTCAAGCGGGTTGAGATTCCAGCTACAAAATATCCATGTCCAGGATACATACTATATGATACATAAGCTGGGTAGCTTATTCTGTAGTGGCAGTAGAATGTACTGAAAATTGAAGAGGGGAAGTAACGTACATACATTATATGATAAAAAGCGGGCACACCTGTTTTTTTATATATTTAAGCCTACTAAAGTGATTCTGCTCTGCCTGATGGAAAGAATGAGTAGAATACAGGAATAGGGGTCACCATCCGCATTGTTAGGGTAAGCAATGCAGCATGGTGACCCATGGCCATACCATGTCAGCCTTATCAGATTTTTCTGTATAATTATCTCGGTCTGGTAGCCGGAAAAATGATATGACCTCCAGTCTCACACTTACCAACGAAATACAACAGGAAAAATGCTGTCATTAGGGTGATCTTCAGTGTGAGGGTAGTAATGCCCCGGTCAAGCCGGACCATTCGTTCTGAACCAGCGTGACTCTTCTACCTACTGTGTTTTCTTGACGTTAAACTCGACCAGATTCTCATAACTTCATTGATAGATGGTATCTTTAAGCTATTGTCGTATTGCAGTTATTTTAAAGTGTTTTTATTAATATTCACAATGGATACAAGAGAGTTATATAACTTGATTGAGTAAGAGGAGGATTATCGTTGACAGAGAGAACGGAAGAAGTCATCAATAATCACTGTCTCGCTATTGATAGAGGATATTCACGTTCATTCTGTATTCAAAGCGAACACTGATTGTACAATTACAATTCTTTAGTATGATTAAAATGCTTTGATGTATATCAATATTCCACAGGTTCATTCTAATTGGGCTTTGCGCTAACGATCCAATTTTGTTTGTACCGGTCTTTACATAATATTCTGTATTACAACGTAAATTATAAATGATTTTTCAGGTGTACTTCACTTTTAGATTACCCATAAAAAGTTGATTTTAAATGAAATGAAATTGAAATAAAAATATCGACTTGAGTTTTTTCAAGAGTTGTTTCAAGTATTTACTTATTTTTTTCTTTTACAAGTTTGAAGAAATTCACAGATAATTACTTTTACATTAACACTCGTCATAGCAACCTAGCAATATTTATAAAAAACCTATTTAATATTATTCTATAGGATAGCGTAGACGCGAGAAAAAAAGTCATCCTCATTGTACATGTAGGGGAGGTAGCCCAAATAACAATATTTTTCTTAATTTTATTCTATCATTTTGTCGACATGATAACAACAGATATCGATGCAAAGTTTCAATATTCTAACACGAAAACATTTAGACGGTATGTTGAGGATGGACGGACGGACGGACATGACGAATATATAAGGCTTCCAAGTCATGAACAGAACAACATGTCCAATAGATAGTTGTTATGTTTATTTATTATTTTGTTACTTTTGTACGAATTTCTCCAAGTGAGTGAATTTTCCAAGGTAGGCCCCTATAACCCCTAAAAAAAATTGGAAAACCGCTATAGTTCTCCTTGAAAGTCAAAAATATGGTGTACTTTATGATTTTTGCAGATTTTTGATGTGAAACATCTATAGCCGAACGTAAAACAGATTTCTGGCCTGGCGACGCCTGGCGACGCGTCGCCACGCCACGCTATACGAAGGTATATATATACAGTCTATATGCAGTAGTGTAATTATAATTATAATTTACGCCACACCGTACACACTACTGCATATTATATTATACGCCACACCGTACTATTTTAATAATTAATAATATTTTATTTTATCATTATGACATATTTAGTTCCTATTACAATATGTTCTTTTCTGCATATTACTTTTACAAAATAATGGCGATGTTTCACATCTGCCAGGCGTCCCGTGACGGCTCACATTTTTTTTTGAGCTAATCGTTTAGGTTTTAGAGCGAGGACGCCCTGTTTTTACAAAAAAATGCGCATTAAAGTTGAATAACTCGCGAACGGATGCCTAAATCCAAAAATTGTTTTAGCAACCTCGCAATGTTTTTAAAAGTCCTATCTAATGATATCCCACACGATAGGGTAGACGCGAGGAAAGAAAAACATCCCCACTTTGTCGACACACAAAGTGTAAGGGAGGTACTGTATATAAAATTAATTTTCGTAATTATATTGTACACTTTGTCGACGGAATCACAACACATATTCATCAAAAGTTTCGTCCGTAAGCTCTTATTTTCCGTATTCTGTAAAATAAGTTAATTGTTCACTTGAGTAATATTTTCAGGAGGGATGGATGTCTGACCTGTGTAACTTCTATGAACACTTAAGCATCTTGATAATGATATTAAGAAACCTAGTTTGTGAGCTAAGAATTTATATTGTTTGCACTTGAACTGTATATTGTTACTGGGTTAAATTGTAGTCAAAACAAGGGTTATTGAGTGTATTTTGTGTAAATAAAGTTATTGTTGTTATTATTAAACGATTCCGTATTAGATTGGCAGTAGATGCTATAAATCCACAACCCATAGCGTCCCACTTCTGGGCTCGCCTGTTAGGAGAGGGTTAAGGCCATACGTCCCCACGATGGCCGAGTGCGGGTTGGGAACTTACAAGACAACCTTGTAAATCTACGCTACGTAAATCTTGTCGTTGGATGTTTTTAAGCCGTCCGAAAGCCTCACGACTGCTATCTTATGATATCACCCAAAACCGACTGTTTGACCTCCGAATCATGAAAACAATCTTAACATATCATGCCACAAACGGTCACCCATCTAGGACTGACCGCGCCGTCATTGCTTACCCTCGGTGATTGTTTCTAATCACCTAAGACCACTCAGCTATGAGCGCTTCCTCAGCTATGATGATGAAGTAGATGCTATTCCAGTTCCAATTTGTGTCTTAACCTAATTTTAAGTCGTAAAAATTGTATTTGTTTAATAGATGTTATTACTCCTGATCCCTCGGCGTGTACTTTGTTTATTGCCTGCTAATTGTACCATTGGCCAATTCAGTATCATTAGTAATATCAACCTTGGACCGAATTATAGCATTACAGATACGGTCACTGAGCTTTATACCCAATACGCTTCGCTCCACTGGTCTTTGACAAACTTTAGTTTGGCCTTTTGAGGTTTCAACCGTTACTGTGTACTACGTTACTGAGTTTAGTGCCAGTAATAGAGTTTGCAAGGTCACTTGTCGTAAGTAAGAGCCGTTATGGAAGATTGGCTCGAGAGGCAGCACGGCAGCCTCTCATACCGGTTGATGCAGATGATCACTGGACAGAGATGCTTCGGAGATCAGCTATGTCTAATCCGCAAGGAGCCAACTCCTGCCACTACTGCAATGGCCGGATTGTGCACACACGCTGGCAGAATGTACCACGTGGGAAGAGCCGAGGCGTGACCTCGTGGCAGTCATCGAATTGGGGATTCTCTCGCCCCGTAACATGATTGTGGCCATGATACGGAGTGAGAGCGCGTGAAACTCCACCATAAGCGCAAGCTTATGGTGAAAGATGAGGCCATTTAGTTTATATAATAAAATGTACTAAGATAATCATCTTTATAGGTAGGTAAGTACCCTATTTTAGGAATTTAGTTTACCATTTATGTTATTAAACAATTATTCTTTTACACTCGGTTCCAAAAATAACGGGTCAGTCACATAAACCCGAATATCTCCCGAACTACGTATGCCATCCTAATGAAACGAAGACTGTTCAATTGAGAATTTAATTATACAGATAAAAAATAAAGTAAAACTTAGTTACACCCACAATATTAATCTTAAATTAAAAAAAAACTAAAGTAGTCATATTTTTCTTAAGATTACATTTTTTTTATGATTGTTTTTTTGCTGTTTTTCATCACTGGAGGCTTCATCACGTGGAGGCAATACAAAGTATTAAATGAAGAAAGTGATGAAAAACAGCAAAAAAACAATCATAAAAAAAATGTAATCTTAAGAAAAATATGACTACTTTAGTTTTTTTTTAATTTAAGATTAATATTGTGGGTGTAACTAAGTTTTATTTTATTTTTTATCTGTATAATTAAATTCTCAATTGAACAGTCTTCGTTTCATTAGGATGGCATACGTAGTTCGGGAGATATTCGGGTTTATGTGACTGACCCGTTATTGGTTTATGTGACTGACCCGTTATTTTTGGAACCGGCTATAGATTATACCTAGAAGCAATCTAATCCAGCTGAATTTAATATATTTATATTATGAAGTGAGTAATAATAGAATTAAACCTTAATTCGAGAATAGACACCAGTTGGCGTCTCGCCAGCTTAATCATCTTTGAATAATAGGTAAGTACTTACAGAACATTTGTATTATTGTAATGCAAATTTGTGTGCATAAAATTCTATAATTTAGATTTTAAATGTGATTTTGGCCTTAGTTTAAAGTAAATTTTCTACATTACCCAAAGGTTATTTGGAAGATAATGCAAACCTAGTAATCTATCAAAGTACCTTCTTGAACCGTTCACTGAACGTAATCAAAGTAATGCATATTTTTATATTCATACCTAATTTCAAGGCATAAACAACATCTGCCTATCTGCAAATATCTGTAGGAACTTTTGGTCTTCTCGTTATGTAGTATTCTCCTTCTTTGCTCTCATACAACGCAATGAATTTGATCATATAGACTACAGGCCCATGTCAAAAATGGATGGGTCATATGAACCACCAGGTGACGTATATGGGACGATATAAGAGCATAAAATAATAAGATTTAGCACTATGCCGTCACTTGTAAGCTGTCCAACTGAGTGCTGGTGAGAATTCAAAAGTGCAGGTAGAGTGAGTACATTTTGGTCATATATTTTTGTACGGCATTTTTACCATCGATAGATCCATGAAAAATAATAAGAAAGCGCGCAGTGCCGTAAAAAAATAATGCGCCATAAAGTCGGTATTTTTTGTTGATTTTCTTACAATTTTCAGGGCAAATTTGGTCATTTCATTCTGTACGGCATCAGTTTCATACTGTTTCAATACAGCTTCTAATCCATTATTCCGCAACGCCGTACAAAAATCATGCGACAAGCGGAAAAAATCGAGGGTTGCAACCCCCTCTCTTTCCGCGGTCCGGGGGGTGATTTGAAAAAGTACGGCTTTGGTTCCAAAACATTACCTAGCACTCAAAAGTACTATTAAAAATAATGCCGTCAAAAAATTATTGTTCATTTGAATGTATATTTATAATTATTTTAATTCCATGGTAAACTTGATTTATAACGCAGTAAAATCATTTGACTCTGTACGGCAACTTTTTTTAACATGTTATTGTAAAATACAATTGTTATATAGTATTGCCGTTCAAAAGAAACTGTTCTAAAATAAAATATTGAGAAATACAAAAACTGAATTTTATTAAATTATTGAAAAACTTTAAATATTCATAGATCAATAAAATATAGCAATTTTCTACAGTTTTCCCTTGTTTTAAATAGTAATAAGATAAATTAATTAGGAAAAAATGATGCCGTACATTTTAATGCAGACCATATCTTATAAGCTGATGAAAATGACGCTACCATTTTATGGATGTAGTACTTTATGGCCATCTGATACTGTACGGTATTAACATATTTTGAAGAGAGCAATTGTTATTATGATAAAATCATTATGACGTCTAATCGAAGTGAAAGGGTGTGTACATAATATCCAAGAATTAAAACTGTAAATCCCAGTATCACAGTTTTGGATACTTTTTGGTTTAATATATACTCCAAACATTATTGATACATGTATATAATTGATTTGTTTCATTGTAATGTGAATAAATAAAACAATGTTTAAAAAAAAATGATATATTTAAAAAAGATGGGCTCTCTCCAATGACCACCTGGCGTATTTTGGGGTTGGATTTGGGCCTACACCCATACAAAATTATTTTAGCACAAGAATTGAAGCCATCCGACCATCGTAAAAGTCGCTGGTCTAAAAGCCAACATTTGACGAGCCATAGCCGACATACCGGCCGAAATGGTGCACCGCGTCATCGAAAATTGGAGTGAGCGGGCGACCGTCTGCAAAAAGAGCCGCGGCGGTCATTTGGCCGCTATATGTATTATTTAAAACATAAATGGCATAAAATTATCTAACAAATAAGTCAATCGGATGCATTTTTCTTAAAAAAATGTGTGTTTTCTTCAATTTTTAAACCAGGACGTTCTTATTAGGTAGACCCCATACATCCGAATAAACTACGTTATGTATGACTAATTAGCACACAGTACAGTAAAGGCAGGTGTATATATATGCCTACAAATGCTAAACGTCGTAACAAAACGTCGCTCCGTAAGCGATATAAATATATGTAAATTATATTTATATAATATTTTTATACCTTTTTTATGAATATGAACTTTTAGATTTTTGCATTGAATTAATGCATTAGGTACAAATAAACTATCTAAATGCCGTATAAAAAAATATCGTCATGAATTTCACCTTACATTTCATTAGATGGATTTTTCTTACATTTCGTTCTATGGATTTTTCCTTTTTTCACCTACAAACCTTTGGACCAACTAAAATGTACGGCATGTAAAAAAATATTATCTATGCATAAAATACTTTCAAAATAAATAAATTTTATGTTGTATCAAATCACCCCCCGGACCGCGGAAAGAGAGGGGGTTGCAACCCTCGATTTTTTCCGCTTGTCGCATGATTTTTGTACGGCGTTGTGGAATAATGGATTAGAAGCTGTATTGAAACAGTATGAAACTGATGCCGTACAGAATGAAATGACCAAATTTACCCTGAAAATTTTAAGAAAATCAACAAAAAATACCGACTTTATGGCGCATTATTTTTTTACGGCACTGCGCGCTTTCTTATTATTTTTCATGGATCTATCGATGGTAAAAATGCCGTACAAAAATATATGACCAAAATGTACTCACTCTACCTGCACTTTTGAATTCTCACCAGCACTCAGTTGGACAGCTTACAAGTGACGGCATAGTGCTAAATCTTATTATTTTATGCTCTTACATCGTCCCATATACGTCACCTGGTGGTTCATATGACCCATCCATTTTTGACATGGGCCTGTAGTCTAATATTGATCTACCTAAACAACGAATAGAAACCCTATAAAGTGTCGTAGCAGCTGTTTGTCTTCAATGTTCATTTGTAAAAGTTGACTTTAGGAAATTGGCTTCATAGTCCTCATAGAATAGGTAGTCCTCATGTGAAAATTCGTCTATTCTGGAAGTCTGTTTTACAAACGGTTAACCTCTTGCATTTTATTACTTACATAATTAAAATGTACGCATAAAGATATGTCTTCCAAAGGCATTTTCAAATAACCATTATTTTGTTTCACAGATCATTGGGTCACGAAATGGTATTCGATTTTCGACAGAGGTATTAACTCTTTCGTAAAAAGTACGTATTGCACATATAATATTGCAACACAGACAGACAGACAGACACAACTAGCGCGGGTGTTAGAGAATCCCATAATGTATTGTAGGTATATTTAATTTATATCCATAAAAAATATTAATTCATAAATTCTTAGCTACAATGGTTTATCTTAATAATATCACAATAATATACCGTTGTTTTACGTGATAATAAAAAGAATAAACAATGTTGGGGACATCAGGAACCTTTACGGTTGGTTAGTTTCCTGACGTCTTTAACATGAGAAATGTTGGTACAGAATATCATGCTTGTACAGAATTATCTCTTGGTTCTCTATTTAGAACAAAAAACAAACGAAAATATTAAAACCATACGTATGGGTTTCAAACAAAAGATTTTTTAATAAAACAAATCATAACAATAATTAACTTTTTCTTTATGGTTATCAAAAGAAATAAAAAATTTAGAGGCCACAACTTTAACTATATTTTATTTAATTAATTACTAGGGCTGGCAGTGGAACGGTTCATTGTATGGCCTCGGGTCTCCTTTACTGCAACGAGTCTCTTGGTCAAAATCCACCCTGAAATCGAGTTGGGTCAGTTGAGTCCTGAGATTTGAGAAGTCGAAGCTCAGAAATCCCAGTTTCGACAGGCCCTCGTGGAGATGTGGAAGGAAAATCTTAGGCGATCGAAGAAGGAGCCAACGACGGAGTACCACCACTACGATAACCGGATCGTGGACACGGTGCTCCACACGCTACTAAAATGACAGGCATAAGGGGAGCCGAGGCGTGATCATGGCCGATCGAGGCCGTGGCCAACATGATTGCTGCCATAATATGGTATGAGAGCTCGTGGAACTCCGCCGTCTTTTTCTGAGAGCAAGTTATGCTTGCGAAGGAGGTGGCGAAGCGGGACTGAAAAATGTTTAAAATAATTATTTTTAAACAGTTAACAACATACTCATATTGTTTTGAAAGATGATATTAAGGAACTGTTATAATAATGATGTAACTGACTCGCCGTATTGTGCGTATGGTGACAGAATAAGAATAAAGAGTGTCACCACCCCTATTCATCCCGTGGGTGTCGTAAAAGGCAACTAAGGGATAAACTACGCAAGACAACATCAATGCAAAGAGAAGGAAAACTTGAAACCAACCCTATACCAACCCGTCTGGCCAGCGTGATATAGTAGGCCAAAATGTCCTTTCTAAGGAGAGGTCTATGTGCAGCAGTGGACTGTTGAAGGCTGTTGATGATGATGAACTGGCACGCTATATGTTTTCCTGATAGAACGTATCAAATAGCTACAACAAATAGTCACACCGTTAATAAAAGTGTAAAACACAAGAAAAAGGTTTAAGACATCTTTAGAGATTTTTGTTTAAAGAACGACAAAAAAGTAAAGAAAATCCCTATTGCGGTTTTTATATATATTATGTATATATTAGGATACTTTTGTAATATAGATAATTATGTAATTTTCATCAAGACTGTTTATTAGTATTAAGAATTGACATTCTCTTTAATAAACAATCTAGCTGCTTAATAACATTGTTTTATATTGGTGCTCACTTTTGTCTGCGTGTTTGTTAATTATTTTTTGGGTTTATGGCCAGTCAGACGTCAGTCCCCAACCCGCACTCGACCAACGTCTGGACGTATGGCCTTAACCCTCTCTTGAGAGCAGACCCTAGCCCAGCAGTGGGACGTTATGGGTTGTTGATTGATATATCCTATAACACTCACAGAGGCAGTGTCTATCATCTAACCAGATGGAAAAACCTATATTTATACGACACTCTCAAATAATGTAGCTGGCGTTTAGTAAGATAATTTAAAAAATCGGTTCAGTAAAACCAGAGTTTACCCTCTGCAACGTCATAAACTGACAAAATTCAGAAACTTTATCTGTTTGTAAGGTTAAGTTTAGATTTTCTTAGCGCATTTAGGCACATTCATAAATGTCAAAATTAGAGATGAAAATAAGTTTTGGTATTTAGATCGTTTTATGCTTTTTCGGAAGACGGTCCCCATTTCACAACTTATCCACTTTTTTTATCATTAATTTCATTACGACGAAGACTAGAAGACTTTATAATTGAAGACTTTTAAATACTTGACATTGGCAGAAATTGCTGATATTCGGCTGGTTGCCATTTCACTAATAGAGTAAGAGCCCAGAGCGATCAGACATAACTTATTTTCACATGGATGAAACCTTAACTACTCAGTAGCGTCTAGTGTACTTTTAAATACCTGCGTGTTTGTGGAACTAGATCTGTGACACCTGGGCAGATATCAGGGGAGAAAGGTAACTAAAAATAAGAGTTATCTAACTTAAATTAGTATGGCTGATCTTTATATATATTTTGTAGAATATTATTCTAAACTAGTTTCATAAAGTGCCAGACACTTTTCATGGACCAGAGCTTGTGTCAGACGCTTTAAAGATCGACAAAAAATTAATGAACTTTACTTATTTTTACATGTCTGATTTTTTTATATGTTATTAAAGTAACTATTACAAAGTTACATTTCATCAGTCAGACAAATTCGAGTGACCAAACATCCCTTAAACACAAAAATTATTCAGCCGGGAGTGCGATCATCATGCTATTTCAGAGCGAGTGAGACGTCCACAGCAACTTGGATCCCGTTTTTAGGGTTCCATAGCCAAATGGCAAAAAACGGAACCCTTATAGATTCGTCATGTCTGTCTGTCTGTCCGTCCGTATGTCACAGCCACTTTTTTCGGAAACCATAAGAGCTATACTTTTGAAACTTGGTAAGTAGATGTAATCTGTGAACCGCATTAAGATTTTTACATGAAAAAAAAAAAAAACAATACATTTTGGGGGTCCCCATACTTGGAACTGAAACTCAAAAAAATTTTTTTCATCGAACCCATACGTGTGGGGTATCTATGGATAGGTATTCAAAAATGATGTTGAGGTTTTTTATATCATTTTTTTCTAAATTGAATAGTTTGCGCGAGAGACACATCCAAACTGGAAAAATGTGTGTCCCCCCCCCCCCTCTAACTTCTAAAATAAGAGAGTGATAAAACTAAAAAAAATGTATGTTGTACATTACCATGCAAACTACCAACGAAAATTGGTTTGAACGAGATCTAGTAAGTAGTTTTTTTTAATACATCATAAATCGTAAACTGCAATTTGCTGCATTTTTTTCTTTAATTTATTTATTTATTTATTCTAATGACTGCGTCGATGATTGCGATGATTAGGAGATATTTGCTGTAATTAATCATAGTGATATTTTTGTGGTAGTGGTAATATTTTGTTTATATCTTTTTCTAACTGGTATCTTTTTTACAATAAAATAAAGATATTACCTTATAAAATAAAATGGATCCTCATATATTCACCTATCACAAATACATGCAATAAATGAATTCACTTTAATATTTAATAATTAACAACTTAATGAACTTGAAGCCCATGTTATTGAAACAAGAATGCGAAAATCTTAGATTGAAATTAGTAAGTATTTTCATTACATTTAATTTTTTTACTCGATGGGTTCAATGAAAACATTTTTTTGAGTTTCAGTTCCAAGTATGGGGACCCCCAAAATGTATTGTTTTTTTTTTATTTTTATGTAAAAATCTTAATGCGGTTCACAGATTACATCTACTTACCAAGTTTCAAAAGTATAGCTCTTATGGTTTCCGAAAAAAGTGGCTGTGACATACGGATGGACAGACAGACAGACATGACGAATCTATAAGGGTTCCGTTTTTTGCCATTTGGCTATGGAACCCTAAAAACGGGATCCAAGTTGCTGTGGACGTCTCACTCGCTCTGAAATAGCATGATGATCGCACTCCCGGCTGAATATTTTTTGTGTTTAAGGGATGTTTGGTCACTCGGCTTTGTCTGACTGATGAAATGTAACTTTGTAATAGTTACTTTAATAACATATTAAAAAATCAGACATGTAAAAATAAGTAAAGTTCATTAATTTTTTGTCGATCTTTAAAGCGTCTGACACAAGCTCTGGTCCATGAAAAGTGTCTGACACTTTATGAAACTAGTTTAGAATAATATTCTACAAAATATATATAAAGATCAGCCATACTAATTTAAGTTAGATAACTCTTATTTTTAGTTACCTTTCTCACCTGATATCTGCCCAGGTGTCACAGATCTAGTTCCACAAACACGCAGGTATTTAAAAGTACACTAGACGCTACTGAGTAGTTAAGGTTTCATCCATGTGAAAATAAGTTATGTCTGATCGCTCTGGGCTCTTGGACCATAAAAGAAGAAGAAGTTTTGGTATATGGTTATTTTAGTTATAATCCACAACGATCCGCAATTGTCTTTTTAATTCCATTTTGTATTGCAATACTTTAATCTCATCCGAATTTGAGTAAGATTAAAGTTATGTAAATAAATAGTATCATTCGTAATTATTTTGAACACTATTACTCATTATTGCCCAAAAATAAACTGAAAGGAATGTATAAATTGATTGTGAATGGAACACGTGGGTACAAAATTTTATCTACGCATGATAAAACACAGGCTACTTTGACCGATCAGGAAGTTCTCATCAACAAAAAGGCAATAAAGTATAGAAAGTTATCGGAGACCTCTTTGTCTCAAAATGAGTTGTGAAAGGGTATAAAGGAAAGGGAGTATTTTATTACCGTGAGTACATGTGCTACTTATTCGCTTTACACTCAGTTCAAACAAATCATAACAATAATTAACTTTTTCTTTATGGTTATCAAAAGAAATAAAAAATTTAGAGGCCACAACTTTAACTATATTTTATTTAATTAATTACTAGGGCTGGCAGTGGAACGGTTCATTGTATGGCCTCGGGTCTCCTTTACTGCAACGAGTCTCTTGGTCAAAATCCACCCTGAAATCGAGTTGGGTCAGTTGAGTCCTGAGATTTGAGAAGTCGAAGCTCAGAAATCCCAGTTTCGACAGGCCCTCGTGGAGATGTGGAAGGAAAATCTTAGGCGATCGAAGAAGGAGCCAACGACGGAGTACCACCACTACGATAACCGGATCGTGGACACGGTGCTCCACACGCTACTAAAATGACAGGCATAAGGGGAGCCGAGGCGTGATCATGGCCGATCGAGGCCGTGGCCAACATGATTGCTGCCATAATATGGTATGAGAGCTCGTGGAACTCCGCCGTCTTTTTCTGAGAGCAAGTTATGCTTGCGAAGGAGGTGGCGAAGCGGGACTGAAAAATGTTTAAAATAATTATTTTTAAACAGTTAACAACATACTCATATTGTTTTGAAAGATGATATTAAGGAACTGTTATAATAATGATGTAACTGACTCGCCGTATTGTGCGTATGGTGACAGAATAAGAATAAAGAGTGTCACCACCCCTATTCATCCCGTGGGTGTCGTAAAAGGCAACTAAGGGATAAACTACGCAAGACAACATCAATGCAAAGAGAAGGAAAACTTGAAACCAACCCTATACCAACCCGTCTGGCCAGCGTGATATAGTAGGCCAAAATGTCCTTTCTAAGGAGAGGTCTATGTGCAGCAGTGGACTGTTGAAGGCTGTTGATGATGATGAACTGGCACGCTATATGTTTTCCTGATAGAACGTATCAAATAGCTACAACAAATAGTCACACCGTTAATAAAAGTGTAAAACACAAGAAAAAGGTTTAAGACATCTTTAGAGATTTTTGTTTAAAGAACGACAAAAAAGTAAAGAAAATCCCTATTGCGGTTTTTATATATATTATGTATATATTAGGATACTTTTGTAATATAGATAATTATGTAATTTTCATCAAGACTGTTTATTAGTATTAAGAATTGACATTCTCTTTACTAAACAATCTAGCTGCTTAATAACATTGTTTTATATTGGTGCTCACTTTTGTCTGCGTGTTTGTTAATTATTTTTTGGGTTTATGGCCAGTCAGACGTCAGTCCCCAACCCGCACTCGACCAACGTCTGGACGTATGGCCTTAACCCTCTCTTGAGAGCAGACCCTAGCCCAGCAGTGGGACGTTATGGGTTGTTGATTGATATATCCTATAACACTCACAGAGGCAGTGTCTATCATCTAACCAGATGGAAAAACCTATATTTATACGACACTCTCAAATAATGTAGCTGGCGTTTAGTAAGATAATTTAAAAAATCGGTTCAGTAAAACCAGAGTTTACCCTCTGCAACGTCATAAACTGACAAAATTCAGAAACTTTATCTGTTTGTAAGGTTAAGTTTAGATTTTCTTAGCGCATTTAGGCACATTCATAAATGTCAAAATTAGAGATGAAAATAAGTTTTGGTATTTAGATCGTTTTATGCTTTTTCGGAAGACGGTCCCCATTTCACAACTTATCCACTTTTTTTATCATTAATTTCATTACGACGAAGACTAGAAGACTTTATAATTGAAGACTTTTAAATACTTGACATTGGCAGAAATTGCTGATATTCGGCTGGTTGCCATTTCACTAATAGAGTAAGAGCCCAGAGCGATCAGACATAACTTATTTTCACATGGATGAAACCTTAACTACTCAGTAGCGTCTAGTGTACTTTTAAATACCTGCGTGTTTGTGGAACTAGATCTGTGACACCTGGGCAGATATCAGGGGAGAAAGGTAACTAAAAATAAGAGTTATCTAACTTAAATTAGTATGGCTGATCTTTATATATATTTTGTAGAATATTATTCTAAACTAGTTTCATAAAGTGCCAGACACTTTTCATGGACCAGAGCTTGTGTCAGACGCTTTAAAGATCGACAAAAAATTAATGAACTTTACTTATTTTTACATGTCTGATTTTTTTATATGTTATTAAAGTAACTATTACAAAGTTACATTTCATCAGTCAGACAAATTCGAGTGACCAAACATCCCTTAAACACAAAAATTATTCAGCCGGGAGTGCGATCATCATGCTATTTCAGAGCGAGTGAGACGTCCACAGCAACTTGGATCCCGTTTTTAGGGTTCCATAGCCAAATGGCAAAAAACGGAACCCTTATAGATTCGTCATGTCTGTCTGTCTGTCCGTCCGTATGTCACAGCCACTTTTTTCGGAAACCATAAGAGCTATACTTTTGAAACTTGGTAAGTAGATGTAATCTGTGAACCGCATTAAGATTTTTACATGAAAAAAAAAAAAAACAATACATTTTGGGGGTCCCCATACTTGGAACTGAAACTCAAAAAAATTTTTTTCATCGAACCCATACGTGTGGGGTATCTATGGATAGGTATTCAAAAATGATGTTGAGGTTTTTTATATCATTTTTTTCTAAATTGAATAGTTTGCGCGAGAGACACATCCAAACTGGAAAAATGTGTGTCCCCCCCCCCCCTCTAACTTCTAAAATAAGAGAGTGATAAAACTAAAAAAAATGTATGTTGTACATTACCATGCAAACTACCAACGAAAATTGGTTTGAACGAGATCTAGTAAGTAGTTTTTTTTAATACATCATAAATCGTAAACTGCAATTTGCTGCATTTTTTTCTTTAATTTATTTATTTATTTATTCTAATGACTGCGTCGATGATTGCGATGATTAGGAGATATTTGCTGTAATTAATCATAGTGATATTTTTGTGGTAGTGGTAATATTTTGTTTATATCTTTTTCTAACTGGTATCTTTTTTACAATAAAATAAAGATATTACCTTATAAAATAAAATGGATCCTCATATATTCACCTATCACAAATACATGCAATAAATGAATTCACTTTAATATTTAATAATTAACAACTTAATGTTGAAGCCCATGTTATTGAAACAAGAATGCGAAAATCTTAGATTGAAATTAGTAAGTATTTTCATTACATTTAATTTTTTTACTCGATGGGTTCAATGAAAACATTTTTTTGAGTTTCAGTTCCAAGTATGGGGACCCCCAAAATGTATTGTTTTTTTTTTATTTTTATGTAAAAATCTTAATGCGGTTCACAGATTACATCTACTTACCAAGTTTCAAAAGTATAGCTCTTATGGTTTCCGAAAAAAGTGGCTGTGACATACGGATGGACAGACAGACAGACATGACGAATCTATAAGGGTTCCGTTTTTTGCCATTTGGCTATGGAACCCTAAAAACGGGATCCAAGTTGCTGTGGACGTCTCACTCGCTCTGAAATAGCATGATGATCGCACTCCCGGCTGAATAATTTTTGTGTTTAAGGGATGTTTGGTCACTCGGCTTTGTCTGACTGATGAAATGTAACTTTGTAATAGTTACTTTAATAACATATTAAAAAATCAGACATGTAAAAATAAGTAAAGTTCATTAATTTTTTGTCGATCTTTAAAGCGTCTGACACAAGCTCTGGTCCATGAAAAGTGTCTGACACTTTATGAAACTAGTTTAGAATAATATTCTACAAAATATATATAAAGATCAGCCATACTAATTTAAGTTAGATAACTCTTATTTTTAGTTACCTTTCTCACCTGATATCTGCCCAGGTGTCACAGATCTAGTTCCACAAACACGCAGGTATTTAAAAGTACACTAGACGCTACTGAGTAGTTAAGGTTTCATCCATGTGAAAATAAGTTATGTCTGATCGCTCTGGGCTCTTGGACCATAAAAGAAGAAGAAGTTTTGGTATATGGTTATTTTAGTTATAATCCACAACGATCCGCAATTGTCTTTTTAATTCCATTTTGTATTGCAATACTTTAATCTCATCCGAATTTGAGTAAGATTAAAGTTATGTAAATAAATAGTATCATTCGTAATTATTTTGAACACTATTACTCATTATTGCCCAAAAATAAACTGAAAGGAATGTATAAATTGATTGTGAATGGAACACGTGGGTACAAAATTTTATCTACGCATGATAAAACACAGGCTACTTTGACCGATCAGGAAGTTCTCATCAACAAAAAGGCAATAAAGTATAGAAAGTTATCGGAGACCTCTTTGTCTCAAAATGAGTTGTGAAAGGGTATAAAGGAAAGGGAGTATTTTATTACCGTGAGTACATGTGCTACTTATTCGCTTTACACTCAGTTGTGCATTAAAAATGTAAGCTAATGCACGTGTGAGCGTATATTATACCTAACGTATAAAGTTTCGTGTTTTTTTCCTAACTCGTTAAAACATCATCTTGCATATTTAAGATGAGACTTTTAGACATGGGTTCAAATTGCATATTAAACATTAAAGATTTTACTTCCCTCGATGAAAAGTACAGTTAATTATTGATGATTTTTATAATTACCTACTAGGTGATTTTTCGTTAAATATGATTTTCTAATATAGTTCAATGTCACAGCTTTGAAATGACAGTAGTAGGTA
This sequence comes from Phragmatobia fuliginosa, assembly GCA_932526445.1. Lineage (NCBI taxonomy): Eukaryota > Metazoa > Arthropoda > Insecta > Lepidoptera > Erebidae > Phragmatobia > Phragmatobia fuliginosa. The sequence continues at coordinate 1,356,592 of OW052064.1, read as the reverse complement.
TGGCACTCCGGGACACGGGGATGTCGTAGTTGCCACAAGTCACGTCATCATCTCTTCTATAAAGGCTCGGGAAAATTTATCATTTTGGAGACTTTTTTTAGTTAATACCATTACTTATTATAAGTGATAAATTTCCCTCTAAATTATAAAAATTGAGAACTTTTCGACAGAGAAGATAGCGTGTCTAGTGTCACCTACGTCATCACTGTGTCTCGAAGTGCCATACCTTGTTTGATTGTACCATGGTCTTAATAAATGAAGTTTAAAATCAATCAAATCAATACTTACTAATGTAATAAATCTGAAGAGTTTGTGTAAACGTGCAAATCTTAAGAACAACTGGTCTGATTTGAAAAACTAAAGTTCATTCACTGTTGGACAGTTATCGAAATCACCCAATCGTTGAACCAATCGATTTAATCAAACGATGGTAAAACTACATAACCCAAACTTTTCAATTTAATACATGTATTTTGATTTACAAAATTTTATCCAGTGATGTGCATTTGCAAAAAATGAGCACTTCAAGATCAGAAAATCGTAGTTCAAGGTGATCACACCACTTTGTTTTTTCGAAGCCAAGAATAAACTAGGGCAAATCTATAAAATATGAGGAAATACAACTTACTACAGTTTTACACTACTCAGTACAGTCATTGGGAAGGGAACTTAAGGACGCACATTTAATCAATGTGTTTAAAAAGCTACATCTTGAATTTGAATTAAATAAGTTTAAAGTTAGTTTTAGTTTTTAAGTTTACAGTTTAGTTTTTTTTAAGTTTACTTAAGGTTAAATAAGTTTATAGTAAGTATAAACTGGTCTGAACTAACTTACCGAACAAAATTGACAATATTTTATCAAATTACTTAATATCTTTCTAAATATTATAAAGAATCAACTCGGTTCTCTGGACACACAATTTGTAACATATCATATTTGTGTTTATTTCTTATTTTTAATTCATTTGTAATCTAAACTATTTATTATAAAATAAAGTCCTCCGCTGCATCTGTCTGCCTATTTGTTCGCGATAAACTTAAAAATCACGCAGAATTTTTCAAAGCTTGAGAAAGGACTTAGGCTATTTTATACCACGATAGCCGACATAGGCGCGTGCAAAGCCGTAGGTCTAAGCTAGCTAAAAAATAAATAGATTCTAAGCATATACTCGTATAATAATATTAGTATAGTGTTAAGTATAATGTAGACGAAAAAAGCTGTGAGACTTCTACTACAATTAAAACAGTAGGCATGGTGAAGAGCACATACAGGCACAAACAGCTTAAAACTTCCACAAACGAATATTGCGTCTGAGCGAAACCTGGCCGGGTGGCTAGTATTTATGAAAGTAAATAGTTTGTATATTAGTTTGTACAGTGTTCAAACATTTTATTGTTTCTGTTATAATGACGTCATTTGGACAAATCTATACAACAGCTACGTACGTGTTTGAAGTAATTTACACAGCATGCCACCATTTTATTACATAGTATTTTCATCTAAATCCACAAATTCAATGTATTACGGCATAATAGCACTATTGAGTCGTAATGTATTGAATTTGTCTCCAAGAGTAAAGTTGTTTTCAATTGATTAGAATGCAAATGTAAAATATAAAAGGTTGTCTGGAAGAGATAGCCGTGATCGATAAGATTGGATCATCATGCTTACCATCAGGCAGAGTGGGGTCACATTGGTAGGCATAAAAAAAAAAAGACCGCTTTTGCAATAGGCGGTGTCGTTGATTATCCTCGGTGATTGTTTCCGATCACCTAAGGCCACTTGTCTATGAGGAATTGTGCAATTATACTAGGTTACGAATCACAGAAATGAGATAGCACATCGTGCAGGCCACCGAAGGGCCACAGGAGAGAGAGACGGTATTTTTTTTTACAACTCCCGGATTAGGAATCTAGTCCTGTGTCGCGGGGGACTTTAAAACACCTAGAAAATATCTAGAATCCTCACAATAGCCACCAATTTGCTATTCCAATTCAAGCGCTTGCAATTTCCTCCTTAAGGTGGCTTTCTCAATTACAATAAATGAGTCAGGGAAAAACTCTAAAAATAGTAAGCATTAAACTGGGTACCCCCTGCTTCTACCACTAGCTCTATATCGGTTGCTCGTGTGTGTCGAGAGCAAGAAATCTTATTGTTTATTAAAAAAATAAGAAGACTCTAAATATTGTTTACCGAGATGTACTGTAGTAAAAATATCTGTGTCTCTCTACGACCCGAGACGAAATCAATTAAATAAGTCAGCTCGGACAGTTTTCCTGTTCTCACAGTAATCGATAGGATTAGTTATCGTAAATTGCCAACCGTAAATTGCGATCTCTTCGACGTTTACATTTATAAATTATTTTTTTCCTCTAAAGCCTCCAATAATGTGAATACTTTTTCACCACCATAAACGTTATAGTGTACTCTTATATGATACACCGTCTCGTATACTATTTATTATTATTCTCTTTATTAAAATTACATATTCATTACATTTTAAATAAATAAATAAAAAATAAATAAAAAAAATAGTAGGCCACGGACTTCGGGTGCAGGTACCAAGAAACCGGTGGTTAGGGCTTCAAAGACAAAGAAAATTCCCGTCATGAGGAACAGCGATATCGACAATCATTGCGCGGTCTTTATATAATTTAATCTTTAATAATTTAATTTAAGCTTTAATCGATCTATCAATACAGTATCAGGCTTATTGGTAACAATAGTCCTGTCTGTGATAATAGATCGATCCCAATATAATTATTGTTATATTGTGTGTATAAATTTACGTTCATGGGTGTGTATTTACATATTTGCTTAGCACCACTGTAGTTTCATCAAAACCCTGTTTTGACAAAACTTTGTTTCCATTTTTCTCCTGACGATATGCCTTTCAAAGGTTGCCTGGAAGGGATTGCTTTTAACAATAAGCCCGCCCATTGTCCATAAGTTCTTGAAAATGTATCTGTAATAAAGTATAATATTCTGTTCTATTTTAGTTATTGCTTGTTTCAATTTCCATTATTTCTGTTTTTTCCTCAACTATCAATCAAACAACTAGATATCTATATGAGTAGCACTTACACAATAGTTTTTTCGCATAAGTCAAAATCGATAACCGTAAAGCGACCGCAAAGCGAAAAATGAAATACACAGCTGAGAGTTCCTTTTTTACTTAGTTAAAATTAATAAGTTTAAAAAAATATATTTACAAAGTTAAAAGTTTTATAATATACAAATTTTGTTTGTATTCTAACACTTGTTTGCAAACCAAATTTCAACAAGAAAGACTCAAGAAATATTCTGAGTTTTATTGATCGTCGGTGAGTGAGTGATGAAATCTGGATTTTTAGATATTATTTAGATTAATAGAATTTTGATATTATTTTAAATAAATTAACTAAAAGGAAATAAAAAAGAGAAACCCGACATATGTGGCAGAATAAAAAAATAGAAAATCAATAGCTGTTTGAATTTATTTCCATACCCATTTCTCAACAGGAAAGACAAACAGTACTAAAAGGGTAGGTTTTGATAAATCATGCATTTTTAATGACGCTTTTGCGAATTGAAATCGAAGTACATATCTGAGTAGGTCAATTGCTTAATACTTTACATGAAACTTATATCTTTAGAACCATGTCTCGTCATTATGAGTGTCCTCTTCCAGATGAGCATCTAGATGTAATGTGTTTGAGACAATGAAAATTGTGGACCATTTTACTATTTTTTAACAAAACTTACTTGTGTGTTTGGAAACACTGGAAAGTTGAAAATCTAAACACAGTACAGATTTATGGAGGAGTTCGGGAACTTAATAATACTCGTGTTTAATCCAGATTGAGAACGTATGTGAAGCACAGGTCTGCCCGTTTACTTTAATTGTATTGTTACTATATGGATCCTTATGCATCTTAAACAATCCAAAACAATTATCTCTAGTTCATTAAGTATGAGAAAGTTATGTTTTATTGTTCTTGGTGATTCGGGAACCCTACTTATATCGGGTTCCCGAATCACCAAGAACAATAAAACATAACTTTACTCATGGGTTTTGCTGTAAACGGGACTTATTAGCGATAAAATTAAAAAGGTTGAAAAGTTCTACTTTTGCGACGTTTCGAACGGCTTTTGCCGCTCGTGGTCACGGGTAGACATGGTAGGTAAATTAGCGAAAGTCTAAAAACCGTTAACAGTAGACTTATCATAAGTTAAAATTGAAAGTATCTCGTAATGTTTAACGACTACTTATAATTTAAAGTATTATTTATAGTAGTAATAAATTTTAATTGAGTTATAAATGTATTGAGTATTCTTAATCGTAACAAGAAATTTAGAAGACTAAATGATCTAAAAAGTAAGTAGATTAAGTAAATGTACTCATATATTCTAATTCAATGATTCCCATTAACCGTCTTAAGGATATCCAATCGGTAATAAATTATTGAAGAGAATAATTTCGACTATCTCAGCTCTGCGACGAGAAATCCTGCCAGTCTTAAGTGGCTCGCAAAATACATCACTCTAATTACTTCTATTGAGAACACTCGAATAGCCCGGCCCAGTTATTGAATGAGTACAATTCTATGTTAACAATAATTCATTTTCCTTTCTCGATAAATCTTTAATTGGGTATTTACGGTTGGGTTTATAGGCGTATTACTGAAATTCTCAATTATTTATTTTTTGTTGTAAAAGCAATTCATTACTATAGTATAGGTTTTGTTGAAACATAGATGGAAATGTACATTTGGTACAACAATAGACGGTGTTATCGCTCACGGCGATATCTGCCAGAACAGTGTTGTACGAATATTATAATTATCGATTATATGTAGTCTGAGGTGTACCTAAGTTTGAAATAATCTAAGTAATTAATAATATATGTACATAAATATGTATCATGTACTACCGTAAACAGTCTGGTACATTTGAATACATCAACTGTATATATATAAGTTTATCAACTATGAGGATATCACACATCAACAACGACCAAAAGTCCCTCAGCAGCCTTTTCTTTATCAAGTAGTAATGTGCGGCTTTGTTCTTGAAAGCTTGCAGAGATTTATCTTGTCTAGTTGCCACAGGTATGTTAATCTACAATCCAACCGGCTGCACCGAGAACGACTTGTCACCTCAGTGTGTGGAATGGCTGGGTATTTTTTAGTTTCAGATTCTCCGACGATCTCAAGCTAGCAATGTGAATCGCGTAGAAATCAAAACGTTGTCTGAGATAGGGCAGCAAATGTAGAAGGAACAGAATACTATATAAAATACAAAGAATGTGAACATTACGATGAACTCGGATATGTATTAATTAGAATTCAAGGCGATATTCCAAGATGTGATCATATTTAATTAAATCGAACCTGAGTCTTAAGCAGACATTTTAAAAGTACTTAATTTTGTTAGATAGCTAACATCGCCATAGTCACAGTTAGGGAGGAGAAGGGATTATGCTACTTGTCCAAATATATTTCAATATTTTCAACCTTGTCACTGTATGGAATATTTGACATGTCACAAAAGTTGTCAATTAATTGAGTTCATCTTAGGACTACATATTATATTTTTCAAAAAAAAACTTGAATTGAGTTTTATCCCAAACTCCATTTGTATCAGCAAGAGAGCATTTGTATGAGAACTCTATATATATCGCCAATAGCCCGAAAATGCTTTGTTGTAAATTTGGAGATCATCTGCTTAACGGTTGGATAAACTAATTAATCGATCAGGGATACGCGCGCTACCACCATAAGAAATAATTATTTCAATACAAGTACGCTACTGATGACCATCAGTTATGAAATCAGCCGATTGCTGATTGAAAATTAAGTCAAAATGTAAGTCTAATATACGTTTATACCCGATACACTAATATGTCGTGCATTATTATTCGTTACAATATTGTATCAATATTTTTTTAAATGGAACAAATTCTGCCCACACACCCTCTTGATTCCTGTTGATCCTATTGATCAACGTCGGTAACAAAGAACTCACAAAATTATTGACTTGGGAAAATGGAATTATGTTGAAACCCGCAACGAAATTAATCAGAAGAAAACTGAAGGACTTGGAAATATAGTAAGTTAATATGGATATGGTAATATAATAACTATAAAATGTATTAGTATTCATAAGGCGGTACTGCAAAAGTTGCAAAACCATCTATTTCCTGACGTTTTGCACGGGTTGTACTACTCGTACTCTCGAAATAAATCTGGTTACTCAACAAAATCTATGTTTAAAAGGCAAAGAAGTCTAAAAGCAGAATACTAAATGTAGTATTTGAACATGATATGAGTCAAAATATTAGTTCCTTACAAATATAGCCTCATATCATACTGATGCGAATAAAATAATCGATTCCCGGCGTAAAATATATGTAACTACATTTCCTTAATAGTCCAAGCTCAAACACCAAGTAAATTTATGGTTTCAAGATCACGATGATAAAATGTTAAAATAAGGCATCAATATCTCATTTTGGTGAATAAATTCAAGATCATATTAAGCTCATAATAAATTACAGCGTATTATAAATGCGGTTAAAATGAAGGGTCATATTTAAATCAGGGATACAAGCTCCATTTTTAGGGTTCCGTAGCCAAATGGCAAAAAACGGAACCCTTATAGATTCGTCAAGTCTGTCTGTCTGTCTGTCTGTCTGTCTGTCTGTCCGTCCGTATGTCACAGCCAATTATTTCCGAAACTATAAGAGCTATACTGTTGAAATTTGATCAGTCGATGTATTCTGTGAACCGCATTAAGATTTTTACATAAAAAAAGAAAAAAAACAATACATTTTGGGGGTCTCCATACTTGGAACTGAAACTCAAAAATTTTTTTTTCATCTAACCTATACGTGTGGGGTATCTATGGATAGGTGTTCAAAAATGATGTTGAGGTTTCTAATATCATTTTTTTCTAAACTGAATAGTTTGCGCGAGAGACACTTCCAAAGTGGAAAAATGTGTGTCCCCCCCCCTCTAACTTCTAAAATAAGAGAGTGATAAAACTAAAAAAAATATATGTTGTACATTAACATGCAAACTACTAACGAAAATTGGTTTGAACGAGATCTAGTGAGTAGTTTTTTTTTAATCCCTACTTAATATTATAAATGCGAAAGTACCTCTGTCTGTCTGTCTGTTACGCTTTCACGCCTAAACCACTGTATCGATTTTGATGAAATTCGGTATGATGATAGAACTGAACTTGGGAAAGGACATAGGCTACTTTTTACTGCAATAATCGAGACACAAAGACCAAAGCTAGGTGATTATAAAAATACATAAATCGAAGATGTCAAAATGTATCACTGTTTACCTCCTGTCAAAACTTCACAGGTTGCTAGGAATAACACACTTGCATGGCAACCATAATGATAGTTTGTAAATGACATATAGACCAGTAGACCAGAGTAGATAATTTTTGAAAACAAATAAAATTATAGTAGGATGAAACCTATTGGAAAAGGAGGAGAATATTATAAAAATGAAAGGAAAAATAATTTACGGGCGATCTGAGGTCGGGAAGGGGTAGGGAGGGAGGTTTTCGGATCCTTTAACCGGGGCGTGAAAAAGCATCTCACTAAGCCGCCATAGTGTGGGCCGCCATACATTATTGTCCGCATTCGCAGCAAGTGTGGTAGCCCCGACCCTTGGATTCTGCTCATGCTTTCCATCAGGCAGGGTAGAGTCAGATTGGATGGCTAAATATATACAACAAAGGGTAAAAAACGGTTTATCTCGATTTCCAGCAAAACTACAAGGAAAATAGTTAAATGGCAAAGTTGTAGGTAATTAAAAGATCTACAACTTTTTAGGGTTCCGAAGTTTATGACTTCGAACCCTTATAGATATGTCATGTCCATCTGTCCATCCGTTCGTCCGTCCGTCCTCGACTTGTCGTCCAAACAGTAAGTGCTAGAAAGATGAAACTTTGCATGAATATGTATTGTAATTACGTCGACAAAGTGCTACAATAAAATTATGAAATATATTTTTATTTAGGGTACCTCCCCTACACGTAAAGTGGGGATGTTTTTTTTTCTCACGGCTACCCCATCATGTAGGGTATCATTATATAGGTCTTTTAAAAACATTACAGGTTTGTTAAGACGATTTTTTGATTTAGGTATCCGTTTGCGAGAAATTCCACTTTAAAGGCAAACTTTTTGTAAAAACAGGCCGTCCCGCCCGCCGAAAAATTTGTGATAGTGGTCCATATAATGAACTTTAAATGAAAACTATAACGAATTAGATGACTTTGTTAGTTCAGGAGTTATAGAGGCTTGCGGGTGGACGGGACGGGTTTCCCCGTCCATCCGCTGTAGTGGCCAGCCGCGAGGGGGTGGCGTCCGCGTGTGACCGGACGTCGCCCAAATAGAGAGTACGAGGAGATGGCGCCCGCAACAGTGCGGGCAGGCGCCGGGAGGGATCCAGAAGGAGAAAACAGTTACCTGGATCCCTTCCAAATACAGGCGCAGAGAGGTCACACCGTGTGGTTTTAGTCGGTTCGAGTCCGACACACCGCCCCGCCGAGAGCCCCGGTGGGGTGACGGTCCGTGGGGATTTCCACACGTTAAAAAAAAAAAAAAAAAAAAAAAAGGAGTTATAGAGGCTTAACTTTTACAATGCGCTTACTTGGAAAAGTCATACAAAATCAACGCATTAATACGTAAACATAACAATTATCACACACTTCCCCGATTTTTTATAATAACATTGATCAAAACACTATTATTAAAACATCGATCAAAGTTACAACTAACTACAAGAAATTTTATATGATGTTACCTGCTGATACGGAACCCTTAATGGGCGAGTCCGACTCGCACTTGGCCGCTTTTTTATAGGGGAACAAAACGGTGCAAAAATGTCAGCTTAAATTAAGACTATCAAAGTATATAAGATATTTTGTACTTTGTTATTTGACTATATTGATGATATTAATGTTCACAATCGCAAACTGGCTCGCAAGGCAAGACAGGAATACATCATAACAATTGAGGTAAGTGACCGCAAAAAATGCTTTAGAGATCACTTGTATAAGCATGTATGATACTAATAGTCTCACGTAGGGAGGCAATGCTTGCCGTTGGAAATTTATATACGATCATTAATAGTTTTAAAATTCAGGATCTTTTAACACACACGCTAACGTACTATATGTAATGTTTGGTATATAAATGATATTAAATAAAATGCATGAAACTGTGAATGAACTGAAACATGAAGCTAAATAGGTATTCTGTTGCCCTGTATGTCTATTTTACATTAAATTGCTATTTTTATATTTATGTCGACCAAAGTGACTCTAATCTGCCTGATGGAAAGCATGAGTAGAATCCAGAAGTAAGTAAAGTGAGGGTAAACAATGCAACATGGAGACCCATACCATGGCAGCCTGGTCAGATGTTTCTGCATCATTCTCCCGGCCTCTGGAAGCCGGGAAAATGATGCAGACTGATTTGGCCTCCGGTCTCATACTCACCAACGAAATACGACAGCAAAAGTGCTGTCATTATTAGGATGGTCTTCTGTGTGAGGATAGTATTGCCCCGGTCAAACCGGTCCATTCATGCTGAAATCAGCGTGGTTCTACTACCTACTGATGATTATTACTACCTACTAAATGGTGTAAATGAGAAATAAAATATTTCAGATAAAAAAGATTTCATAGCTAACTTTTAAAACTGTTGATTTTGGCTAGATTCATTCTAGTTATGTTAGACACTAAGCTGGTGTGGTGGCTCTTATTTTTCTTCCTTTAGAATTGGCATTATCTCTTATTCAGATTTAAGTATTAAATCACAAATATTCGATAATATCGAAGTATCAATATGTGTTTACGCCGACTTATTCATTCGTGTTGACTAAATCAGAGACATTTTGAAGATTTTTCGATTTGCCGCTACACAGGCGGGTGGCGCGATTGATTGACTCCGCGATTCGGCGACGTAACGTTTCCCATTTATATGAAGATATCACAAGTTTCTTAAAGAAATACTCGGGGTTCGTTCCCTTGTGTATTTCTACAACAGACTTGTGGTGAGACCTTCGTACAGTGTGCGGGAGGTTTACGGCTTTATTAAAATTAACCATTTTTGTTTATTTATTTTCTTTTCATTTAAGTGAGTTTATTACTTATTCATTATATTATGTTTTCTTCATACATATATTATTATTATTTTATATTTTGTCAGAAACCTATTTTCAACTCAATTAAACATACATTGTACAAGAGATTCATGACTGGGGACAAATTTAGGTTTAAATTGACACATGTTTACATTAAATGAAAATAAAATCTTGTGTGAGTAAATATAACTTTACGGCCGTTATAACCCTCATGCTAAAATATGGCCGGAAACGAATGTTTTTATTTCAATTGTATTTTTTTTATATTTCTGACGACTTACACACAACGCCATCTAGTCTCAAACTAAGCAGAACTTGTATTATGGGTACTAGACAACTGCTATAAATACATAAACATACTTTTTTTGTAAATACATACATAACCACCTAACAGGCCTCGGCCGGTACCGCCACAATCACTTTGTTCCTGCATTTTAAATCTGTATTATCTTCAAAAATATTAATTTATATTACATACTGTAAAGGGCCATATAATCTATATTAAATGCACAGTATATTTAAGGTACTTCATTGGATAAGGATTAATACTGAATTGCTTAAATTGCTTCGTAAATAAGCCATTATTTCTCGTAAAAATAAAGAAATAAAAAAATGGTTATTGTGGGTTATCCCTAAGAGATACACATATACGATTGTGGACTTTTTTGTAGAACTATTTAAGATGTATGATTATACTATAGTACATGTTATTATTTTGATCTATCTCGTAGGGTACAGCTAGCGTTTGCAATGTTAGCGTATAAAAAACTGGTTTATAATAAATAATCCGTTGCGTAGTTTTAAAGATCTAAGCATTTATAGGAACAGACGCGGAAGCGACTTGTATTTATATACCTACGTAATTTCATTAGTATAGGTATAGTATTGATTGAATTTTGTTTTTTGGTAAAATTTTGAGGTAGTTCGTGATTTTTTTATTCTTTTCTAGGCTTTTCACTAAATGCATAGGAAGTAAGGCGGTACTTTAACCATACTTACTTTACATATTACTTTATTAATTTACTAGCTGCCCCCCGCGTATTTTCGGGATAAAAAGTAGTATGTGACATGTGATTATCCAGAACTCATGAAATTAGCCATTTTACAAACTATCATTATGGTTGCTATGCAAGTGTGTTATTCATAGCAATCTGTGACGTTTTGACAGGAGATAAACAGTGATACATTTTAACATCTACGATTTAGGTTTTTTTTTTGTAACCGACTTCAAAAAAAAGGAGGAGGTTATTATAATCACCTAGCTTTCGCACGTGTATCTTGATTATTGCAGTAAAAAGTAGCCTATGTGTTATTCTGATATATAAGCTATATTACTGTAAAGTTTCATCTAAATCCGTTCAGTAGTTTTTGCGTGAAAGAGCAACAACCATACATACACACATACATACTCACAAACTTTCGCGTTTATAATTTTAGTTGGAAGTGGCTATAAGTGGCTGTTTGTCCATCTGCCTGCTTGTCTCTCTCTGGTGAGAACTGATTATGACAGGAATTTCGTTGACAGATAATTGACGGTATAAGAAGTAACTTAGAGTACTTTTTAAGGCGTTACCTGCGGTAGTTATTTTAATACATTAATCCAAATTCCAAAAGGCAATGGCTCTCGAAAAAAAAATCACCACTTAGATCTTCCCAAAAACACTTTTGTATGGTTAGTACTTTAGAAGTGTATACATTAAATATATTTCTTATCTAAAAACGCAATCAAAAGTAACAAAATATGAGTTAAAAATAAAATGCCTTAAAATAAAACATAAGGCATCAATTTGTTTAACAGATAAACATTTTAAGCAATGTCTTTTACACCTTTGAAATACAATTCCTTGTAAAAAAAGATACGTAATATAGAAAAAGGTTAGGAAATTGAAAATTGTGCCGCGGAATATAACCCCATTACTAAGGAAATGAGGTACGTGAGTATGTTTTAGAATTTTGCCTCCCAGTTGGCTCGCGGCGGTGCAAAGTTAACTCCAAGTAACTTTACCTGCGAGACTGTTTTTAAACATTAAGGAAGATTGTGTAAAACGTAAGTACATTTTAGATTATAAAGTGGCTCATCGTCATTTAACATGACAATAAATGTTTATTTTTAAAACGCTTTTATTAAAAGTTTAAAATGTTTACTGTATTTATTTTCTGGCTTTGTATGTTGTTATATGTATAGTATTGCAATGAATACTAAGTGTTATGGGGTTCAAACTTCACACGGGATTTTTATTTTTTTATTTTATTTTAATGGTTTACCAACAATTGTTTACACAGTACAAAAAAACAAAAGTACATTACATAAAAATAGAATAGCAATATTGTAACAATAACTCATAGGTGAACTCCGCATGCAAATAGAGAGTTGTACCGTATATTACAGTACTTTAGTCCTAATAATATTATGAACGCGAAAGTTTGTGAGTATGCATGTGTGTATGTATGTTTATTGCTCTTTCACGCAAAAACTACTGAACGGATTTGGATGAAACTTTACACTAATAAAGCTTATATATCAGAAAAACACATATGCTACTTTTTATTGCAATAATCGAGATAAACGGGTGAAAGCTAGGTGATTATAAAAATACATTAAATCGTAGACATGTATCACTGTTTATTTACTGTCAAAACTTCACAGGTTGCTATGCATAATACAATTGCATAGCAACCTTAATGATACGCGGGTTGCATCGCTCGACAACATCAGCTAGTTATTACGAAAATTAAATACAATTTAAAAAGAGAAACAAGATGTTTTATGAAACTCAGTAATCGTTAAAAAGAAAAGGGAGAGTGAACACTGACTTTCACATAATAAGCTATATTTTAACATTAATAATACTTCAAGTCCGTGTGGTGACAGATTAAGAATACAAAGTGTCACCACCCTATTCATTCCATGGGTGTCGTAAGAGGCGACCTAAGGAACAAAATAAGCAGCTAACATCACTGCCAAGAGAAGGAAAACTTGAAACCAACCCTATACCAACCCGTCTGGCCATCGTGGTATAGTAGGCCGAAACCTCTTTTCAAAGGAGAGGCCTATGTCCAGCAGTGGACTGTTAAAGGCTGTTCATGATGATGATGATGAATACTTCGAGTGTCCTTTAATGATCACATGAAATTACACATGAAAAGGAAAAGGGTGATATTTAGTTAGCCTCTTGCAGTCCATTTCTGGATATAAGTCTCTCCTATTGCACGAAACTCTGACCGCTTTTGAGTGATTTCATTCGTAAAGTGATTTTGGTTTTATATATATTTAAGTAGATAAACAATTATGTTATTATATTAAGATCACTATCAGCGTAACGGAGTCCACTGCTGGATAGTGGCTCCTTCCAATTCACCCAACTGTGATCGATATTCTCATCTACTCAGCAGCAGTTATTTTTCAATTCGTTTCTAACTAAAAAGTCTTCCGTTTGTGTTTGTATACTATAGCGAACTTGTGGGTTGTAGCGAATCACAATTAACGTGTACTCTTTTGCAGCCATGTTATTAATTAATTACTGGTTTATTATCCTAACCTTACTTACTAAGGTATGAATATGTTATGGATATATTTTGCTCTTACAGCTACATTATATATTCTAAAACCTTTCGCTACAATGCTTGGAATCGTGACTTCATCTCAACAAGATAAAGAGCGTCCGCGTACTACGTGAAAGATATCTGAAATCTGCTGAGATAGCTGGACATGCTTATCTGTTGTATAAATTCTATTATTTATTATAAACAATATATGACGCAGGAATATATACATTCCTGAAAAATCCCGTAGAAGGTTCGGTGGACCGTCTAATCACTTAGATAAACAAAACTTTTAATTTATTCACGAAAAGTGCTGACAAGCAAAAAAAAAATGTGAGCCGTCACGGGACGCCTGGCAGATGTGAAACATCGCCATTTGATAAAATAAAATATTACTAATTATTAAAATAGTACGGTGTGGCGTATAGTTATAATTATAATAATTATAATTAAATAATTACGCCACACCGTACACACTACTGCATATAGACTGTATATATATACCATCGTATAGCGTGCCGTGGCGACGCGTCGCCAGGCGTCGCCAGGCCAGAAATCTATTTTACGTGCGCCTATAGATGTTTCACATCAATAAAACTTTATTAATAATTTCAGTTCATATTCAAATTAGTAGCATAATAGATATTAGGTTGCCTGGAAGAAATTGCTTTCAGCAATAAGGCCGCCCTTTGTACACTCTATATTTGATCATTGTGTTCCTTTTTCTTTTGTAACTCTGTAATTTTGTGTGCAAATAAAGAGTTATCTATCTATCTACGGTATTTTTAAGATGTGAACAATTTCTTAAAAATGTATAAAGATTTTCTTATGAATAATTTTCTTCTTTTTTTTTAAAGACGACTTCCGCATTAGGATCATACATACATTTTGTCTGCCTTTTCTTTTTCTTTCATTACACTTCATTTACTTTTCTATTCGGACCAAAGGTTTGTGTAATCCGCAAATATTTGTTTCGGAGTATGGGTGTTTTCTATGTATAATATGTATGTATTTACAAAAAACAGTATTTTATGTATTTATATCAATTGTCTAGTACCCATAATACAAGCTCTGCTTAGCTTGGGACTGGATGATGTTGTGTGTCAGATGTCCGAAAAAAATATATTTATACATCCTGTATCCCGGGGGACTTTACAAACATTCATTAAACGGACTCAGAATAACAATTTCTAGATTGCAAAAGCTGTTGTTCCACGTGGGATTTGAACCCACGACACTTGGTGAAGTAGAAAGCGCCGTGCCGACCTTAAGCCACTAGGCCAAACTTGTCTACATATAGATTTAATGAGATCAAATTAGATTACGCAAACAACTATAGTAACATTATATTTGCAATCATCTGAGTCACATTCGAATGCTATTAGGTATAAATTTATCGTTAATTTATCGTGAATATTTATATTAGTTTGCATATATTAATAGGTTGTTATAATATGCTAATGCGTTGGGATTATGTAACTAGTTTTGGAAATGTTTTGGTTTCATGTAGATTATGTATATTGGGTTCTATAGTTATCTTTAGGCTTAACACTCTTATGTTGACAACTTTTGTTCCATCATTGAAAATGCGTGCTGATACGAGTCGTTTGATTTGAAAAAGGTAACGATAAGTTCAAATTTTAATCAACAATTTGTTTACCAGACTACGGCAAAGCCAGAGTTGTTTTTTTTTCGGAAATCTTACATACAACGCCATCTAGTCCCAAACTAAGCAGAGCTTGTATTATGGGTACAAGACAACTGATATTCACTTTTTTTTTCTCAATACATACATATTTTACATAGAAAACACCCAAACTCCGAAACAAATATTTGCGAAGTTTGAAAGTGTAAATCAAAAGTAGACTGGCTTTTTAATGGACATTTTACATTATCAACAACGCTTAGTAATACAAGAAGAGATGAAATAATTTACAAAGGCATAATATACACTTTTGTTTTGTTTTTTGTATCACACAAATATTTGGTTCGACCCGGTAATTGAACCCGAGACCTCTTGATCAGCAGCCACATGCGCTAACCACTAGACCAACAAGGCAGTTAATACTATTTTGACGGGCTATATATGAATGTATGTATGTTTGTGTGTTCATCTGTTCCCTCATAGCGCATAGACTATTTATCAGAACTAGACAAATGAAATATCGTTACAAGAGTCTTGGTCGTTGGTTATAGGCTATATGACGTGTCACTAAACCTAATATGGCGCCCCCTAGTGGTTATAAAGTACTGTGTTAAAAATAAATGTGATATAAATAAGCCGTGATATTATTAGAATAGCGTTACTTGTAGGCGTTACTTGTAGGCAGAGTTGCCACCCGTCCCGAATTTCCCGGGACAGTCCCGAATTCGATGATATCGTCCCGCGTCCCGACAGCCTATTGATTTTGTCCCGATTTTTCACAAATGTAACAATTGCTCAATTTGAATTCACCTTCTTCCCCTTTCGCGCAGTGTACATATAAAGAAACAGCTATTGGGTGCCAAATGGAACTAATGACAACCTTTTTACCAAAATCTTTATTTGTTGTATTCAGTGGAGTGTGTCTTTTCGTCAGGGCAGATGATTGAACTGCCAACGCATTCGCTCTTACGCATGACCTCACCCAACTGGTACTCCAGCACACCAGGATACCAGACACATCGAGTCAAGCGCGCTCCTTGCTAGACCTGTTGCTGGCGAGCCACCCAGCGCAGTACTGTGTGTCGGTTTTCACCCCTCTAGGCTCCTCCGACCACTGCCTGGTGTCCACCGTAGTGAAGTACGCGCGGAGCTTCGGTTACTCGACGTCCGGAAAGCCAGTGGACCTGACGGGGTCCCAGCGGTGGTTCTAAAGAACTGTGCACCAGAATTGTTTCCAGTACTGACACGCTTGTATTGCCTGTCATATTCCTAAGGAATTGTCCCGGAGGCCTGGAGAGAGGTGAATGTTCAACCTATCCCCAAAAAAGCTGACCGCTCAGATCCATACTCTGCAAGGTGCTTGAACGAGTAATTAACAAGCAATTGGTTTATTACCTGGAAGATCACTCTCTGCTAAGTGATCGGCATTATGGCTTGAGACTGAACCGATCTACGGGTGATCTTCTCACGTACCTCACGCACCTGTGGAGTGAGGCTTTGGATAGGTATGGAGAGGACCTGTCCATCAGTCTAGACATGGCCAAGGCCTTTGATAGGGTTTGGCACCGCTCGCTTCTCTCTAAGCTTCCGGCATACGGCCTGCCCACTAAATTGTGCAGCTGGATTGCCGCCTTCCTGCGCCAACGCCGCATTAGAGTCCTTTGTGACGGCGCGGCGTCTGATTTCCAGCAGGTAAACGCAGGTGTACCCCAGGGCTCTGTCTTGTTGCCCACGCTGTTCCTTCTACATATCAATGACATGTTGTTGCTCTCGATCGGTCGCAGGGGCGAACAGTTCGCATCATAGATAGTCCCGAAGCCACCGAGTTCCTGGAACCTTTACAGTTGCGAAGAGATGTCGCCTCTATGGCAGTCCTCTATCGCCTTTACCATTGGGAGTGTACTGAAGAGCTCCTCCACCTCATCCCACCCCCTCCCTTCCTCTACAGAATAACACGATCTGGCCAGGGAAATCACCCCTTTAGAGTGGAAGACATACGCTCCAGAACTGAGCGGCTCGGGTCTTCCTTCTTGTGTCGAGCAGTTAAAAACTGGAACTCATTGCCAGTTTTTCATTCCTACTATGATCCCGGGTCCTTTAAGCTAGGCGTGAAAAAGCATCTCCCTAAGCCGCCATAATGTGGTTCGCCATACTGCTTGTATTTGCAATGAGTATGGCGACCCCCACTTGTGGATTTTACTTATGCTTTCCATCAGGCATAGTAAAGTCATCTTGGAAGGAGTTTAATAAAATAAAAATCCCCTTTAAAGTTGAATAACTCTCAAATGGATATCGAAATCAAAAAAATGTCGGAGCAACTTTCATAATGTTTAGAAATGACCGATCTAATGATAGCCCTAACGGTAAAAAAAATCACCCCCACTTTACGTGTAGGGAGAAAACCCAAAAATTTTTTTTTTTCATGACATTACTACTTCAGCACATTGTCGCCGTAATAAAAACATGTCAATGCAGTTACACCTTTTTAGCACCAACCGTTTTGACGTTTTTAAATTCGAGGACGGAAAAACGGACGTGACGAATCTATAAGGGTTCCGATTAATAAGCTATGGAACCCTAAAAAATGAGGTAAAATTAGTGAACGCACCCCGTAGGAATTAAAAAAGGAAAGTAGGAAATAAATACGTAAATGTTTGTACAAAACTTTTTATTTTATCCTTTCCAAAAAACTGCTTTTTTATCATGATCTGAATTAGACTGAAATTTGACAAACTGTCCACATAATAAGTATTGTCCCGATTTTTTTTTCCAAAAGGTGGCAACCCTGCTTGTAGGTGTCACGTGTAGTCCGTATGTATTCGTCAATAAATTGTGATATTTCTGTGGTAGTCTGTTTAGACAATTTATTACGGTTGGTTTGGTTTGTTATTTAAAATATGTTTTTTTGTAAATAAATTAAAATTATGACAGCAGGAGGCCGAAGTGCAGGTTGGGAACTGGCAAGATACGTTGTGAATAGGTAATCTTGCTGTTAGATGTTTTTAACACCCGGGACCGACTGCTTAACGTGTAATCACGAAAACGCTCATAACATATAATGCCACAAACGGTCACCCATCTAGGTCTGACCGCGCCGTCGTTGCTTAACCTTGGTGATTGTTTCCAATCACAGAAGGCCACACGGCTAAGAGCCCATCGTCATGTTTAGTTTAGTCCTTTATAATTTTATGCAGTACTATTTAAATCGTAGCAATTTAATTGAAACTCAGTGTTTCATAAAATTACCTATTGTTCATGACGTTGGCCTGTAATACTGTAAGCATTTCATGGTGCGCCACAACAGATCGTCCTAATGAGAAAAGTTGGATAGCCTTCGTGAGCCTCAGAAACAATGCCGACACCCAACAATTTCCTGACACTGGACAATCAATTCAAAAGCTTTTTACGACGCCCTCTCTGCTTTTCTCGTTCCCTTCGTTGAATTTCAGCAAGTTGGTTGTTTTCGACGTTAACGTTTTAAAAAACTGAAAATAATTACGTTTTGATTTTTCCGTTCAGTGTAATTTGAGGAAAAAGTGTTACATTAAGCTTCTGTGAATTGATATGGCCGGCTTGTAAATAAATAAAATTTACATTTTGTAATTGATTGTTCTTAATAATTAGTTAAATATTTCCTTTGTACATTGAAGTTACAAATTTGAAATGGCTACCACAAAAAAAATTATTAACAAGAAACTGTGTGAATGATCTTAGGGCCACCGCAGATTAGCTACTTTTAGCATCGGCGATCGGCGATTTGGCGACTGCATCGATGCTGCATCGCGTTTTAGCGACTTCCTGCGTTCGATTGTGGTATCGGAAACGCGCGTTTTAGCGACTGCTCAGATGCCAAGTCGCTGCTACCGGCATCCGAATGTGTACGGAGAGTAGCGTTTAGCTGCTGTGTCGCGCTTCTAAAAAGCGACTCGATCGCCGCGTTTGGCGTTTTTAAGTGTGCGGTGTAGAGCGTTCGGTCGCTGTATTTAGCTTCTAAAAAGCGACTAGTTGCCGATCGCCGATGCTAAAAGTAGCTAGTCTGCGGTGGCCCTTAAAGTGACATAACTCACAAAGTATGTATATACCTGAATATATTTGCACTTTCATATTTAGTCTAACAGGTAATACATTGTAGAACATATGCGACTGCTGTTCTTGAGGTCTCCGGTTCGATTCCTGAGTCGGAATAAATGTTTGTATGCTCCGCAAATATTTGTTTCGAAGTTTGGATGTTTTCTTTATATAATAGGTACGTATTATATCAATTGTCTAGTACCCATAATACAAGCTCTGCTTAGTTACAGTCCCAACTGTATGATGTTGTGTGTCATTAGTCCGAAATATTTATTTATTTATTATTTATATGGATCTTACAACTTTTTACGGTAGAAAAACTGTAGGCGATTCACACACTGGCATCGCGATCACGCGCGTAGCCGCGGGGCAGCCATTGCAGCCAATCCCGAATCTGCTAGCCGCACGCGCTCACGCGTCGTAGCGCGTGTTCAGTGTGTTGGACCTGGCGTGTTTTCTATACTAATCGATGTACTTGCATACAATATTAAAATCTGCCACTCCGCGCTACGCGTCGGAGCGCGGTGCAGTGTGTGAATCGCCGTATTGTTGTCGACTTGGATTTTTTACAAGTTATATTTTTTATGGCATTGTTGTTTTCCGCTTATGGGACATTGATTTGACAATAAAGAGACTGTTAAAACCAATGCGACGATAGCACTTAAGGCGATTCCGAAGTCTTACTGACTGATATGAGCACGTTGTTCAATCAAGCTGCCATGGCAAGGGTCACCATGCTACATTGCCTACCCTCACAATAAGCATGGTGACCCCTACTCCTGGATTCTACTCATGCTTTCCATCAGGCAGAGCAGAGTCACTTTGGCAGGCTTAAATATAAAAAAAAAAAAACAAAAAAAACAAAAGAGACCTACTTTGAAGCACACCACCTCCCTGATGACGCCAAGAAATCGAAATAGGTTGGATACTTATGGGACAGAGTAATAAAGACAAGTTATTGAAAAAACACCATATATTTCGAATAAATAAATATTTCGGATATCTTACACACAACATAATCAAGTTCCAAACTAAACAGAGATTATATTATTATTATAGGTACTAAACAACTGATATAAATATATAAACATGCTGTTTTTGTTATAAATACATAAATATTATACAAAGAAAACACCCAGACTTCGAAACAAATATTTGTGGATTACACAAATATTTGGTCCGATCCGAGAATCAAACCCGAGACCTCTTGATCAGCAGCCGCATACTCTAACCATTAAACCAACAAGACAGTCGATTTTTTAAATAGTCTATTATATTTTTTGGGTTCTGCGATTACGCCCGCGAGTATATCAGATATTACGGTAATCATTTTTCAGGTTATTGTATATAAATACTCACAAATAGCGTGACTTACTATTATTAAATCAGGTTAAGACATCCAGAGACACATCGTCACAAACTCACAAACGTTACACACGTATATTATTAAATAATATAAACATTTTAACATTCCAATTCGCAGTAAACGGCGCAGATCGAGTCAAGATCCAGGCCACCCCAAATATTCGTCTGTTGAATATAATCAACCTCAAGCCGACCCAGACTAATGTTCTCGAGTGAAGCTTTAATATACTGAAGTAAATCAGAAAATTACTAACAGTGGGATGGCTAAATGATATTGGAGATAAAGTAAAATGTGTGTGTACCGGGTTTGCAATGTTCAGTTCAATCCAATAAGGCTACGTAAATATTTGCTGTTGAAGTTCAATTTGAATATGATACAAACCGGGAATATTTTTTGTGTTTCCAAATATTAAGGAATCTTTTAACGAGATTAACTAGGGTGGATGGATTATTCTCTAATAGCTACATTTCAAAGTGAATTATGGGATTATGTTTCTAAAACTAAAAATCCTCAAAAGTATTTACAAAATTTCTGAATGTATTAAAATACAAATACATCTATCAAAGTTGGTAACGTATTGTTTTTAAATTTATTTTTCTTCTATTTATTTATTTTTCACACTCTAGGAAAGGAAGGGATTTGTTTTTCTTGTAAACAAAGGACCATACAGAATGCGCTGTTCGCCTTTTGTTCCTTTAATTACATTGTTATTTTCGTACCGCACCTGTTCGCTGTCAAATTTTCCTGACAAATTTTCACATCGTAAGTGCCAAAACTTATTTAAAAATGTATTTACCAAGTAGAAAATAAAGTTTTTCAAGGATTCTAAAGTCAGTTGTTTGAAATATAAATATGGATATCCTCAGACTCAGAATGGAGTATCAATTTTATGAACAATCGGGATAATGTTATTCTTTGTGCTTCACCACACTTGATCCGTGTGGTGACGGATTAAGAATACAAAGTGTCACCACCCCTATTCATTCCATGGGTGTCGTAAGAGGCGACTAAAGGAACAAAATAAGCAGCTAACATCACTGCCGAGAGAAGGAAAACTTGAAACAAACCCTTTGCCAACCCGTCTGGCCAGCGTGGTATAGTAGGCCAAAACTTCCTTACAAAGGAGAGGCCTATGTCCAGCAGTGGACTGTTGAAGGCTGTTGATGATAATGATGATACTTGATTACAACAACGTGCATTAACTACAATACATATTGTTTGTTAGTTTTCAGATACCCAATATAGATTTAATATAGATTTAAATTAAGGCTACTTAATAGATTTTTTATACATCGAAATATAAATCACTGTTTTCTTCGTTTAATCATATGTATTTAGTGTTCGTTTGCATATGTTTCAAAAACTCAACATTGCTTCATCGATTGAGATAAAATTTTAACATCATATACAACAAGGATGGTTTTTATCATTTTTTCGCAGTACTTTTGTTTCGCATCATTTTTATCACAGATAAACCAAATTACATATAAAGTTCTAGGAAACTTCCGCAGGTATATATGTTTTATTTTAACTAATTACCTATTTTTTTGTTTGGTATCATCGAAATTAAACCATCTTTCCAGCCTTTATTCCCAAGATTATTCGGGTTCGGCTATTTATTTCAAACGGTTTTACCTGAATTTCAGTTTTCCCATGGAGAGGTTAGCATTAGATCCGCAACCCTGAGAGAGAACTGAAATGGAATGCTATGTGGAATTAAGATGCCACACAGTCATGTGAGCTTCGGAACTACTTAAGCGACTACTTTTGTAGACCGTTCGGACTAGGTGATTTCAAATTCGACAATGAACGGACTACATCATCTTTGTCAATGATAATAGGTTCCATAGCTATTATAAACTCGCATGGATGTTTCTTATCTTGCATCCAGTCACCTTCTGTATGGGTGAGAGGCACAGATCAGATGGTACGCCAAAATGTGTTGGTGGAACTCTTAACAGGTAAGTGCCTTTTACGCTCACTTGGATCCCGTTCCTCCCGTTTCCGGTACACTCACGTCTAACACGCAAAGCGAGGTTTGCCATTAGTTTATGTTCAGGACTAAAAACCAATATTCTGATCGCTTTAAAAAATTAAACAAATTTAGAATTTACACTTTTTTACAACCATATGTGTTTTGGTCTTGATGCGAAAATTTAAAAAAAAAGCGGCCAAGTGCGAGTTGGACTCGCCCACGAAGGGTTCCGTAGCAGCGAGTAACATCATATAAAAGTTCTTGTAGTACGTTGTAACTTTGATATATGTTTTAATAATAGTGTATTGATTGAATGAAAGGTAAATTACGGTTTATGATTTATGACGTACTAAGAAAAAACTACTTACTAGATCTCGTTATAATAAATTTTCGTGGAAGTTTGCATTAATGTACATCATATTTTTTTTTACTTTTATTTCTCTGTTATATTAGAAGTTACAGGTCACACATATTTTACCACTTTATAAGTGCCTCCTGCGTAAACTATTCAGTTTAGAAAAAAATATGTTAGAAGCCCCCATATCATTTTTGAAGAGAACTTTCGAGAACTTTTTCACAAAAATCTAAAAGAAACTTTTAAAGACTGCACATTAATAGATGTTTAATTTAAATTTGAGTTGTCAGTTCACATATCTGAAGCAAACCCTTATCAAAGTAACCATGTCCTGTCGTAGTCGTACACATTTTATGGTTCACTGGATCACCATCAAATATATTATTACATTATAATATCCTTGTTAGGTGTACACGTATTAGGTGGTCAAACCTTACTCATTAAAAATTCTGTTACATATTTCGTATGAAATAATAAAGAGCTGTGTATAGTGATGGCAGGGCAGAAACAAATGCGAGCACTGGGCAAAAGAACGTAATATTGTTTTGTTAAAAAAAAGTTGAATATCATCTAAATCAAATCGTAATTGATAGTCCGTATTTTTAAAATGAATTATTTCTTTTAAAATACCTAATTATTTTTATATTGTTATAAACACAGTCTTGTTGAATCACAATTCGTATATTGTTTTTATTTGTGTTCGAAGTTTCGATGAAGTCGAATCGTCGATTATTCTTTGCTACTCACACAAATGTTGCAAATTTATCGTCACCGGCTTTAACAGGCCAATGCTAGGCATAAGTCTATCCTTAGCAACGATATTTTACTATAATTATATTAAATAGTCACTGATATTTAAAAAAAATGCCAATAAAGTTTTTGCCCAGATAAAAGACACTTATTGGGCGTATACGGGCATTTATTGGGCATTTAATCAAAATGCCCTAAGTGCCTGTGCATAAACCCATCTCTAGCTGTATAGGTTCCTCCTTCCTGTCCAAAAATAAATTTACGAATTCTGAATAGACGAGAAGTAAGTCGTCGTCAGAGGAAATTATTTTTAGCTCCTCTGTCTTCTTTCTCATACACAAGTTATAGTTTCTTTAGACATGCCTGCCGTTTGTATGATGATGCACTATGTGAAGTTGACATTTATCATTTGTACCTCAACTGTTGAATGACTGACTTGTTGGTCAAATGGTTAACGTATGCGGCTGCTGATTTGTGTGATCCGCAAATATTTGTTTTGGAGTTCTATGTATCATATGTATATGTTTACAAAAAAAAGTATGTTTATGTATTTATAGTAGTTGTGTAGTGCCCATATTACAAGCTATGCTTAGTTTAGGACTAGATGGGGTTGTGTGTAAGATGTCCGAAATATTATATATTTATTTTAACTCCTTAAGAATGCGAGGTCTTCATTACTTCATAAACTCTTCATTGCTTCATAAACTAAGAAAGTGATCGCTTTAATTCTAATTATTTTCAAATTTTTATTTTGACTGTTTCTGAAATTAATTGTTTCAATTCAATTAAGACTTCATCGACAATGCTAAATGGCACAATCAATGGGACTTTGGAATAGAGAATATGCAGATGCTATCTAAACTAAGGTTTATATAACTCGTCCTCTCCACTTTTACAGTCCACCTTGGCCTGCTTTTGCTAACAGACTAACTTCTGCAAACAGGCGTTGGCTCTTTGTAGATTAGACATAAGTAATCTCCGAAACAACCGTTTCAAGTGATCACCTGTATGAAACGCCACCGGAACAGCCCTAAGACTGACGCCTTTGGAACACTACACGACACATCACACCGACTTGGACCAGTTTCCAGTATGAAACAAATGTCCACCCATGTATACAAAATTAACTTATGAATAAGTGTTTGAAGCTGAATTTCAGGAAAAACTCGGAAAAAACAAGGTCATTCGATTCCTAATCTATTTATAATGATCCTACGTGTTTGTCTAATGAGTCTGTTTTTTTGGACGACCACCACCACCACATTTGGAATAAATCCTGTGTCGAAACGGATTCCAAAATTAAGTCCAAGCAGTCAAGAAACAGAAAAACAAATAAAATAATCTAAAGATTTTTTTCTGACGATATTGTCAGTATTTGAATTTTGAATTCAAACTATCATTAGAACCATGAACATCGTCATGGTTCTGATATTCGTATCTGGACACGGTATCTTAAGAGCCCTAAACCTTACGTTAAGAGGCTCGATTTAGAACTCTAGATCATGGGTCTGATACAGAAGGTGAAGGTCAATATTCAAGAAATTATCACCTAACTATTTGTCCGTGGGGAGTCCGTGAGAAAATAATTGTTGAGACGAGTGTAGGTAGTAAAGCCACGATTTCAGCACGTATTGGGGTGGCTTCACCGGGGCAGTACTACCCTCACACAGAAGACCATCCTAATAATGACAGTGTGATTTATGTCGTATTTCGTTGGTAAGTGTGAGACCGGAGGCCCAATAAATCTGCATCATTGCCTACCCTCACAATGAGGATGGTGACCCATACTCCTGTATTCTAATCATTCTTTCCATCAGGCAGAATAGAGTCACTTTGGTAGGCTTAAATATATAAAATATATATATTAAAGCTCAATAAATAATTGTCTTGATTGGGTCAATGCTGTTCAATCTTATTGATAAGAATTAACAGTGCTGGGTGTGTGAGATGATTTTAACTACACGGTCGGCCTAGTTATTTAAGCGGTCGTCAAGCATTGCACTGTGATTAATACGTATTCTTGCTTACGCACATACTTCTTACGTAGATAGCTAAATGTCGCTACACCGCTTGTACTACGCTTAGTTACTAGGGTTTAAATCCCAAATGGGACAGCACTTTGCCATGCGCAAATAATTATTGTTCTGAGCATGGGTGTTCTTTCTGTACGTTTTATGTATGTTATCAAAGTCCCCCGCGACACAGTTCGTATATTTCTAATGCGAGATTTGACTTCAAAATAAAAATAACTCCCAATCATGATTTGAATTGTTTAATCTACTGTAAATAACAAATATCTAGTTGTGAAATTTCTGTTTGATTTGAAAAAATATGAATACTTGGGCTACTGCCCAAAAGTTGATGTTGGGATGTTGTATATATGCTAATTTGCACAAGAATGTCACTTTCGCGATTCAGGATTAGTAGTTACTCCGTATAGTTCATTCCATGTTTTTCTTTATAGTTCAGTGTATCTTCGCTTTTCTTTAATATCTTGTTATTTAAATAGCTAACTTAATAACTTATTAAAATCTTTCTAGAAGGAAAAGAAAATATCTTTACATTAATTTTTGGCAAAGTTAAACGTAAGTACATTTATGTAGGGAACCCTTGCTCCGCATAAATAACTGTAATAATTTAATTGTGTTTGAAGTTTTTATTCGACCAAGCTTTTAGCTTTCCGTGAAAGGTTCAAAAACTTAAAATATAAATAAAATTAATAAGCAAAGACTGTTTACCACAAGAATCGGAGTTGTTAAAATAATGTAGGCATTAACATCAAGTGCTGTAACGTAGTGAAAAGCCTTTGTTTTGTTAATTACTGAGCTCGAGGCCAGTCCGCACCTGCTTTCACCACAGCAGAATAAACTGTGGGACTAAATATCCTCCGTTTCAATTAAAAGATACTCCAGACCAATAGTTACTTCCGACCGCACAGAATGGAATTTCAAATTAACTCACACTTTAAATATTTATGTTTATAAAACATTTTATTCCTGCGTCATAATTTAATAACAATAAAATACGGAAATTATAAATAAACACTTCTGATCAGCACATTTGAGACATGTGCCGATTATCGAGCACGTAGGATTCCGGCTGTCATTTCCTTGTTGATATTAAGACATGTTTATTGTGCAACGTAACGATATATTTAGAATATATAATGTAGCTATAAGATCATAACAGAGAGATTCCATGTACATACCTTAAGACGTAAGGTTAGATAATAGTACAGTTATTAATTAATAAACATGGCTCCAAAAGAATACACGATCATTGTTATTCGATATACACCTATAAGTCGCCATAATCGTGGACCCCTACGACGTAACAACCAAGAACAAATAAGTTCGCTATAATTGGTGACCCCGACAAAAGAACAAAAGAAGAAAGAACCCGACAATGAACAAGGACCCGAAAATTGAACTATGAAGAACCCGACAGTTGAACAAGAATGATGAAGACACCAATCGCTATAATTGGTGACCCCGACAAAAGAACAACGAAGAACCCGACAAAAGAACAAAGAAGATGAACAAGGACCCGAAAATTGAACAATGAAGAAGCAAGTAATCGTACCTTCTGAAGGAGATTATATAGTGAACTTTTATAGCAGTATTGCTTAAAGGACTAGCCACGTTTATAGTTCATGCAGTAAAGCTATCGTCGCTCTCCAAAACAACAATGATCAACATTCAAGTCTCAGCCAGCCAGCAACCTCGGCCTCAACAGGGATACCACACCCAGGACGCGACCGCTCCAAACTGGTTACCCCTTCGGCCTCGTAAGCGCCCCGACACAATATGGACTTTACGCAGCACCACACACCGCTTGTAATTCCAACGCTCTGGAACCAGCGGACTTCAGCCCCGACTCAGTGGGGACTAGCGGCATACATAAGTGTTCTCAAAATGAACGTCTGACACCGTTTCACGAATAATAGAAGTAATCTCCATGCCGTCAAAGCTAGATTACGACGAGAATTGTCGTGTGCAGCAGAAATGTCAGAGTTAAAGAAGTTGCCTGGAGAGGCGTTAGAGCAATATAACGACAAGACGTATTACGATGATTTCAGATCGCAGCTAAAGCATGATATCAATCGAATACTGTCGTTACCGAGGCTCGCTCTCCAACAATCAGGTAAATCTATTTCTTTCGTTTATCCGCCGTCAAAGTGCTGTGGGCATATATTCAAGTTGTCCTAAATTCAGTATAACGATACTGAGAAGTACGTGTATATTGACCGAGTAAGGTTGATGTAATTCGCTAAGCGATATTTCAATAAGGTTGCTGACCATGTAAATCTTGAAATATTAATATAGATATATTAATGTACACTTTGTAAATTTTGCTGACACGTGAAGGTCGCAAATCTCGATCATATGTTGTTTTGTATTCATTTTAATGTTATGATTTTATTCACCTAGATTATATTTATTATCTAGGAACTACTCCGCGATACTGACTTAATATGTAATGTTATAATTGTTAGTGAAATAGGTTATGTTATAATTGTCAATTGTTGATGAAGTTGTCTGAATTTACTACCGTAAATTTTTTTGGTGGGAAGTTATATTCCTGCGTCATAATTTAATAACAATAAAA
Organism: Phragmatobia fuliginosa; assembly: GCA_932526445.1. Lineage (NCBI taxonomy): Eukaryota > Metazoa > Arthropoda > Insecta > Lepidoptera > Erebidae > Phragmatobia > Phragmatobia fuliginosa. The sequence continues at coordinate 1,328,127 of OW052064.1, read as the reverse complement.
TACGGAAATTATAAATAAACACTTCTGATCAGCACATTTGAGATATGTGCCGATTATCGAGCACGTAGGATTCCGGCTGTCATTTCCTTATTAATATTAAGACGTGATTAATATCGCCTGGTAGCGATAGGTTTAGACTATATAACGTAGCTGTAAGTCGGTATCCCTAGCCACATATTACAATGTATTATTGAGAGTAGTTCCTGCCCAATAAACGTTAGTCTCAAGATGTTCACGGTGGTTGTTATTTTCGTCAACATATAAGTTCGCTATACATTTCAATATGCTATTCGAAAGTTTACTAAGGCCATGTATGTTTTTATTTATTATGCAGCATACTAGCTGATGCCCGCGGCTTCGCTCGCATCCTAGGGGTTTTAAAAAAAGATGTTGACCGATATGCACACAAAATTTCATGAGAATCGGTAGAGCCATTTCGGAGGAATTTATGTAATTACAAACACCATGACAAGAGAATTTGATACATAAGAAGTTGATCAATATATGTTTTATCTAAACGAGCACGTTTATTAATATACCATTTATATACATATTTATATACATATTATATTTATACCAAAATTTAATTCATTCAACCAAAGTCATTTGAATTTGTACTAAGTACCTAGACACCCATTTAAACTATTTGAGTTATACTAAGTGATTATTATGTCAACAATGTATTATAACAAGTTTTATACAGTCACTTGTCTGAGGTCACTGTTACTTATGCACATTACCTACCTATACTCTAAGCAACTACAAATTTTATAACTTACTGAAAGATAATTTTACCTGGTAGGCATTTTTAAAATACAAATTTACCTTTAATTGTAGCTATTGTTGTTGTTGTGACTCAAGTTACAGTTTTCGCTTTTTAATTATTAACTCGTTAGTCTAGTGGATAGCGTATGTGACTGCTAATCAAGAGGTCTCGGGTTCATATCCCGGTACGGGCCAATAAGTGTTTTTGGGTTTTTCTTAGGAAATTTCTAATAGCAGCCTCGAGCTTGAACACTATGGCAATCGTTATTAGGAAGTCAGTGCGCTCAAATTTACTGGCAACTAGTTCAAGCTTCGAATTTCAGTTCTCCCTTAGGGTGGCGGAGGTCCGATACCGATGCGTTATTCAGGCATAACCGGTTGAACTAGCAGCCGACCCCAAATAATATTGGGAATAAGGCTAGGAAGAAAAAAATACTGATGGATTATCCTTTAAATTTTAAAAAGATTATCTGGACTTTAAGAGATGATAATCCCTGTTTTTGTTTCATAATTTCTTTTTAGGGTTAATCCAGTCAGGAAAAACCGACCTCATATATAATGCTCAAAAGAATTGAACTTGCAAAAGCTTTCGTATATGTAAAAACTATGCGACATTTCTAATATATCAGTCAAGATATAAAACAATCGGCTAAGTACGTGACGGGCCACGCATAGAATAGAGTCCCTCAGTCACCCATAATGGTACGTGGCTTTAAAATCGTATCCAATAGATAATTGTTATGTTTACATAATAATGCGTTAATTTTGTATGAAGATTTCCAACTAAGCGTATTTTACAAGTTAGGTCTCTATAACTCCTGAACTAAGCAAGTTATCTAAGCCATTATAGTTTTCCTTTAAAGTTCATCATATGGACCATCATGATGAATTTAAAAAAAAATTACCAGCCTTAAAAGTAGAATAAATCGCAAACGGATACGTAAATCAAAAAATCGACATGGAAATCTCTTAATTTTTTTAAAAGACCTATCTCATGATACTTCACAACATGGGGTCACTGCAAGAAATAAAAAAACATCTCCACTTCACATACCAAATAAAAATATTTTTCTTGATTGACACATATCCATGCAAAGTTTCATCTTTCTAGCACTAATCGTTTCTACAGACGGACGGACGTTTATGACGAAACTATAAGGGTTCCGAGTCATGAACTTCGGAACACTAAAAAGGTCTAAAATATATACCTGCGTCCCGCCTATACGCTGAGCCTTTTGCATTGTGTCGTCGCCATATTTTATCGTAACTTCAATTATTGTTTCGAAATAACCTCTTTTGCTCCATCATTCTTTTTAACTACTATCTATATGGCGTATAAAAGACTCGGAAAAGAATTTATTACCGGTCCTTTCACAGAATTATTTAAGTCGTTCATTTAGAAACTACCTGTACATTTACAGAGAATGTTTTAATGTATAAAACATTAATAAAAAATGGGGATCAATTTCCATCCTAAGGAAAAATAGAGACCTAGTTTTGCAATTAAACCATGGACCAATAAATAAATATTTTGTACATCTTTACACACAACATACTCTAGTCCCAAACTACGCAAAGCTTGTGTTATGGGTACTAAGCAACTGATATAAATACAAAAACATACTTTTTTTTTTGTAAATACATACATATTATGCATAGAAAACACCCAGACTTCTTAACAAATACTTGTGGATCACACAAATATCTGGTCCGACCCGGGAATCGAACCCGAGACCTCTTGATCAGCAGCCGCATTCACTAATCACTAGACCAACAAGTCAGTCATGTCAATGTCAATGGAACCAACCAAAACCAACTTATCATTTATATATATATATATACCTATTTGTAGGTACGTATTATTTTGACTTTCACACTTTATCGACTTAACTTCTTTCAACCATAGTTGATGATATAAGCAGATGAATTTGATCCTGCCCCTAAGTCATCAAACATAATTCAAAGATAAATGAAATAATGTAATTTAGATACTTGGTCGGCGACGTAAAGTGATTTAGAGGGATAAGATCCAATAAACTAGAGATTGTTATCATTCATTATCCTCGTCTCTTTATATTAGAAAATTAATTTACAGAAGAATTTATAAATAAATGTTCTATACGCTTATGTAATGAAATTCCAAACTTGAAGTTCAATTAGTGAGGAGTAGTATCTCAATATTATATTCAGCAATGTTTTAATTAAGGTATAAATTGTTTTGGGACTTCATATTATTGGTAACTTTTACCTTAGTACGCTACTATATATTATTAAAACAATACATAATGTTCCACTGTACGGATTGAGTTTCCTCTCAGGAGAGGGTCAAGGCCATATGTACCCACACTGGCCTAGTACGTATTGGAGACTGGGAACAGTGGCTACGTAATCTTTCTTTAGGATGTTTTTAACCCGCTGGAAGGTCTCCAACTAAGCTTCACAACTGTTATCTTATAAGTTCGGGACTGACTGTTTTATGTGATAACAAATAATGGCAGAAACAGTCACCCATCTAGGTTCTGACCTAGCCGTCGTTGCTTACCGTCGGTGATTGTTCCCAATCACCTAAGGTCACTTGACTATGAATGCTTGTACATATGTACAGTATATGGTTATATACGTGTACCCGTCATTTTTGTTGTAAAGGCACGCCTTGGTTCCACCGAGCTGACGCATAAATAAATATAAATATTTCGGACATCTTACCCACAACGTAATCAAGTCGCAAATTAAGTAGAGCTTATATTATGGGTACTAGACAACTGATATAAATACATAAACATACTTTTTTTGTAAATACATATATATTTTACATAGAAAACACCCAGACTCCGAAACAAATATTTGCGGATCACACAAATAGTCCGTGTGGTGACGGATTAAGAATACAGAGTGTCACCACCCCTATTCATCCCGCGGGCGTCGTAAAAGGCGACTAAGGGATAAACTACGCAAGACAACATCAATGCAAAGAGAAGGAAAACTTGAAACCAACCCTATACCAACCCGTCTGGCCAGCGTGGTATAGTAGGCCAATACCTCCTTTCTAAGGAGAGGCCTATGTCCAGCAGTGGACTGTTAAAAGCTACTGATAATGATGATGACATTCACAATTATGTGTTAACTCCAAACGATATAATTTTTTGTTCAATACCTATAAGTAGTAGTAGTAAGTATACGTGCGTAGTCGGAGCGGGCGGCTAGTTTATTATAGATTTTAATAGACATAGTTACATTTATAATCATCAGCATTCCTTCAGTGAAGTCCCGTTAAAATCAATATAGCCGTTCCAGAGAATAGCTGCAACACACAGACAGAGAGAAATATAAAAAATCAAAAACATAATTGATGTTATACTGCGGCGTGTTTACTGTGGCAAACTGTGGTTTTATTAACGAGGAATAAAACTGAAGAAAAAAATTAATAAAAGCAACTTTTTAAGTGGTGGGTCAGCCCCTAGGGACGATGGGGGACTGCTGGAGGGGACAAATAATACTTTATTACAGAGCAAAGAAAGATTTACTAAAATTACTGTTGACATCGGATGCGGTACTATAGAATATTTAGTAAGCTTACAAAACAATGCATAACTCAGTAGAATTTTATGTAGCTAGTATATTACTTGTTTTTTTTGAGATCATTACTTATGCAGTCGGGTTTTTGTTTCTGCAATTGTCATTAATTAGTCATAATAATACTTGTGTACAATTTATAGCCCTCTATGATTTTTACCTTTATAAAACACTAGCTAGTACATTCGGCTTTGCCTACCTATAATTCTAATGTATAATTTTGATTGCCTTTTCTCTTAGAGATGGAATTTTCCAAAATTCTCTATTAGTGGTCGCCTACACTCTTCAAGTATGTGTTACTTGCCAAATTTCAGCTTCTTGCGTCCAGCGTTCAGTCAGTAACAGAACAGTTGTACTTAAGTATTTGTCAAATCAATACTTCTCCGGTAGTCTTAGTCCGTGTGGTGACAGATTAAGAATACAGAGTGTCACCACCCCTATTCATCAATAAAAGAATAAACTACGCAAGACAACATCAATGCAAAGAGAAGGAAAACTTGAAACCAACCCTATACCAACCCGTCTGGCCAGTGTCTTATAGTAGGCCAAAACCTCTATTCTAATAGTAGGGGAGCCCAAGCAGGGATTTCGGGATTTACTCAAGCGCGGCAGATTAATATACAGGATGCAACAGTATTTTTTACATATTTAAAAATCTATAGCCGCTTCCCCCACCGATGAAAAGGTATATATTATTTAACATTTTTTTCTTTTTATCATCTAAGCTTTGCCACCTAATAAGTCTCTATGACGCTCGAGTAAATCCCCATTTAGCATCGTGGGCTCCCCTACTATAAGGAGAAGCCTATGTCTAGCAGTGGACTGTTAAAGGCTGTTGATGATGATGATGATGATGAATACTTCTCTACATTTTTTTTTTATTGTTGTAATCGAATAGGCGTTTGACTTCCATCTCACCTGATGGATAAAGTGTAGATGAAGACGAAGGTGGTACACGCCCATCCAAAAGAAACCTGTTCACTCTATTCCTAAAGGCTCCAGAGTTCAACTTATTAGGAAAAATAGACCCAGGCAGGTCGTTCCAAATTTTGGCGACTCTCACCATTATCGAGCTGTCAAACCGTTTAGTTCGACTTTATCATAAAAAAAACAACAGGTATAGTTATAAAATCAAACATTTCATCTTTAATTTTATATTTTAACGCTTGAAACTGAAATATGCGATATCTGAATGATGCTTTTAAGTTTCTAAGTGGATATCCTAACAATTGCGGTGCTGTATAATCACATTAACACTTGAGACTTCAGGTGGAGGGCGCAACGCGTGCGCTATCAGCATTGGACTCAGGACTCGAGAGCGACACCCTAGAGCGTCCTTCAGGCCCCCTGACACGCGACCCTTAATCAAACCACGCAGTCAGTAGCCCTTTCTCTTCAGTTAATAAAAGTGTTGTCTGAGTTACCGTTATATCGTCACTAAACAAAAATCATTATTTTTACTGTATACGGGATTTATTCGCGATGAAATTAAAAAGGTTACGATACCTTCTACTTTCCGACGTTTCGAACGGGTTATACTGCACGTGGTCACGGGTAGATAATCTAAAAACAGTTATAAACAAAAATCTTTAGAAAATAAATTGGTTTAAGTTACATAGGTTATAGTGGCAAATGATGACATATTTTTATTAGGTATATATTCCATTCTATCTGTCATTTTATGTACTGTTACGGTTCAGATTGTCGAATTGATATGATAAATTCATACTAGCTTATGCCCGCGGTTCCGCCCGCGTGTAGGTTATCGCGGTAAATAGGAGCTTATATGTTATTCTGATATGTAAGCTATATTATTATAAAGTTTCATCAAAATCCATTTAGTAGTTTTTGCGTGAAAGTGCAATAAACATTCATACTCATGAACTTTCGCGTTTATAATGTTAATAGTAGCATATTACGCATTAGCGATTGCTGTACTCTATTTTTTATAGCAACTATGACTTCATACACGCGTAGCCTCCTACTAACGAAGGATCTTGAGAAGTCATAGCGGTGTGCTAAAGTCATTCTTGTAAGGAATGACAGACTGTTTAGTATTAGAAAAATAGACATGACCACTACCTGCCGACCTGCGAACTCTGTTGAGAGACTGTGTATTGATCTGGTCTTGTTAGGCAGACTACAAAAACAAGTGACGGTAACTGATAATTCTCATTCTCTCAGTGGATATTTCAAATGATTATCGACCAAAACTTCTTCTTCTTCTCCCTAGCCTCATTCCCAATATTACTTGGGGTCGGCTACTACGGGTTTTACCTGAATATCAGTTTTTCCATGAAGCTACTGGCATCGGACCTTCGCTACCATAAGGGAGAACCGAAATTCGTAGGTTGAACTAGTTGTCAGTAAATTTGAGGGCACTGACTTTCCAATAACGATTGCCATAGATGTTCATGTTAACCGGGCCGACGGCTTTACGTACTCTCCGAGGCACGGGCGTGAATCACCGCCAATATTCCAACCTCCGGGCCCGGAGGTTATGAATTATTAATTATCAACCAAAACTACATTTACAATATTTCTTCATATACAATAAAAAACAAGCCATCAACAAACGATTTGTAGCGGTTAGTAAGTGGTTATATTATATTATTTAGGTGCTTAGAATTGAAGTCTTGTAATATTTCTATTCTATCTATATAGTAGGCCAAAACCTCCTTTCTGAGGAGAGGCCTATGTCCATCAGATGACTGTTGCAGGCTGTTGATGAATATTTCTATCTGTTTTCGTTTATAAACCGAACTATTATAGTTAAACTGAATCTAAGAAACTAATTTTCTGTACAGTGAGTGGTCTCATCTGTGTGCAATCTATCTTAGCAGTGGACTGCTAGGACGTTAACGACCGTCTGGTTTGGTACCCAAGACCTTTAACTCAAACGAATGGGTGGAAATTTAATTTTGTACGGAATTTTTAAAAGACTTAGTCTGTTAAGTGAATTAAGTTTATTACTATGTGCAAAAAAGGGGTAGGCTATATGTGTGTTAGGTGTTTGTTTAATAATGTAATGTAAATTCATAAAAGTTAAAAATGTCGTTTTGAACTCACAGAAAAAATATGTTCATTTGATTATATGAACTAACTAGCTGTGCCCGCGACTTCGTTCGCGTGGTTGTCGAGAGCAAAACAACGTCGTTTAGATAAGAGTATATCACCTTTTTGATGATTTAGATAAGAGTCCTGACTTTGGTATAGTTGATTACGTTAATGCTTCTCTATATACTATGTTAGCGGTGGAATTACCCGGAGCATATACAAAAAGGTTGTTTGGGTTGCTAACACGTGATAGAGAAACATAGAGTTGGCCGTGTGAAAAACAATCAAAAGTAAGGTCTACACCCGCAACGGATAACGTCTGGCCTTGGGCTTTATTAATAGTCATAGCGTAACAGAGGCTTACAGGAAATTGCACACGTTTGAAAGTAAACGGAAAATTATTGGGGATAATGGGTATCCTGGGAATGAAAACAACATCACCGGAGCCGCAACCTGTTAAGATTTCGGCTTCGATGACATTTCGTTGGAGATTTGTTACTCTCAACCGAGTTCCATTGCATAGTTTTGGTGGGCTTAAATTTCTGAGTAGAATGATTGGTACTCCGACTTTTAAATAAATTTTGTGTGCTGGAAGACCTGGTGTATTTAGAGAGTCTAAAAACTCTACTGGATAGTGGGTGGCATCTCCTTCTTCTAAAACCGTGTTAATAGATAAATATTCCCTACTTTCTCCAGAAACATGTACCAATATTTGAGAATTTATTGCTGCTGCTTGGTCGTTGCGAGGTGCCAAAATAGCTCGTTGGCATAGCCAAGCAGCGTCATGGTTCGAGATCTCTGATGGATCTCCGTATACAGAGGAAATGAGTTCCTGCTGTGAGGCAACAGAAGAACACAGGCTTTCGACTAAAGTTACTTTACCTCCTTCTTGAGTCGGGTATGTGCCGTTACCAATTTGAAGTAGTAAATTTGAGAAAACCTGCGCGTTTGCGTCACCTCCCAAATATGCTCGCATATTAAAGCTCAAATTAGTTAATATGACACTACGCCATAAAATAGAGCTCTTTAAACAGGCACCTATTTCATCGGCCCTCGTTCCTCTGGGTATTATAGGGAGTGTCTGCCTGAAGTCTCCACAGAATAGCACCGTTAAGCCTCCCATCGGTCGGTCATTTTGTCTTATATCTCGCAACGTTCTATCTACAGCTTCCACAGCTTTACGATTTGCCATCGTACACTCGTCCCAAACGATAAGGGCGCAATCGCGTAAAACCCTTGCTTTATCACTATTGCGAGACACGTTGCAAACAGGGTTTTCTGTGCGGTCCAAGTCGATTGGTATTTTAAATGTTGTATGTGCAGTTTTTCCTCCTGGTAATAAAGTGGCAGCTATTCCTGAGGAAGCGACGGCAAGGGCAATTTTGTTTTGGCTCCTTATTTGAGCCAAGATAACTTTAGTGAGGAAAGTTTTACCTGTTCCACCAGGTGCATCTAAAAACAGCATTTCTCCTAATGAATGTTCTACACTACAGCATACTCTATCAAAGATTTGACGTTGTTCTGACGTCAAATTTGAACAGCCATTTCGCAATATTTCTGCTAACTCTTCGGGGTTGTAATTTATTTCAGATGTATACTCCCTATTAATTCGTTCCCCACCAACTGTCGGTGTCGGCAAGCCGTATTGACTGAGGGGGTTCCCTCCTATACTTGTAACTATATCTTGTATAGCCAGCAAAGCCCTATTATGGCAGCTTTCACGTACTTGGTCAGAAGTTTCACTATTTATATTTTGCTGTCTCAAAAAATCTTCGGCAAACGCGTCTTTATATTTTTGCCACAACTGCCCAGCGTCCGATAGGCCACAAAATGTCAACAAAATGGCAAATAAATGGCGCAAACGATGTGGACTATCACTGACGCATGCTTCGGCTAAAGCATCATCCCAATGCTGATCGCCATCTAATAAATGCCGTGCGCGGCAAGCAGCTTGAAATGTGGGATATTCTATATCGTCCACTTTGCGGAGCTCAGCAAAAGAAGTAGGTCCTCGCACTGTGTGAAGAAGAAGGCGTAAATAATAACACTCTGCATTATTTGGGTGCACCGTGTATACTCTTCCAATCACGTGTTCTTTAAAAATGCCGGACTCGCCTTCTACAGCAGTTCCACGTCTCCTGCGATTAAAAACACCTTGCTGCTTGTTATAAGTATAATAATGTGGCACTTCATTGTACAACAGAGACTTAGCGAAATTGTCTCTTTCGCAAAGGCGAAAGAATGCGAGCAAGGTGGTTTGTCTTGGGTTGTTCATTCTTTCTGCCACATTTTCTGGCTGAAAGTAAACTCGCTGCCCGCCTTCCAGGTGCACGTCAAGATGGATGACTGGCGGATACCTTTCATGAATAGGGAAACTCAAAATGCGCCAAACTGCCTCCGAAGAGCTTATGTATCGGCCAGATTGATACCTTGTCACTTCATCAAATTGGTTGTTATTTCTTAGTGCTATCATGGCTTGATCACTACCTTTATTAACATATTTACATATATATTTTATAGATTCGACGCTATTACAAATTTCAACATTAATGTGTGCTTGAAAAGCGTTTGACAAAACTGGAGAATACGGTACCACCCAACTATTATTTAGAATTATTTCTTGTCCACGGAATCTGACAGTAGCTGTGAAACCACCTTGTGACGGTGATCTTCGCCGGTATTGCGGATACCCATTTTCCCCAGCCATAGTTAGTTCTTTCAGTGCTCTGGGGTATTTTTTTGAGCATTGACCATCTTTCATGCACGGTGATTCCCTGTTTAAGAGGCCACATGGCCCGTGAACCATATGTGTTTTTACTATGTCATGCAAAATCGGATCTGCATTATAGTCCGGAAATTCTGCACTTATGACACTGTCTATAGCATCGGGACGAATTTTTTCTTCCAGCCACAGAAGAATGTGCGCGTGGGGTAAACCACGCTTTTGCCACTCGACGCTATACATAAAACAAAGAGTTGAACCGAAAACTTTCTCCTTTGTAAGTAGATTAATCAAGACTTTGAGTTTTAAATGAAAAATCCTAGCAATAATGTCATGTCTGTCGTATGACGCCTGTCCTGTGAGAAGTGCCTGGCAAATCTCCGTCCACTTTGGATTTGTTGTAAATGTTATAAAAAGGTCCGGCCGGCCGTATTTACGGACGTAACAAAAAGCATCTTGCGTTCGTTCGTGCATATACCGCGGACCGCCTGTGAAACTGGATGGCAAAATAACCAATCGACCCAAGTTTTCGACGTTATTATCTGATTGCATGGCGTCCCGCAAGTGCACGTATTCTTCAGCGCGTAACCGTCGCTGGTTAGTGCGAATATACACTAAACGTTCAGTTTCTATTTTTGCGTACATGTCCACAATAAATTGGCTGAACAAACCACGAAATCGTTGCAAATATACGAAACTGTTTTGCCTTATTTGTAAAAGGTAGGAATAGTATTGTTGAGCAGATATTTTTTTTTGATAATTAGTGACTCTCGTAGTAGGGTTCACTTGGTACAGCCCAAAATTGTACCCATCTTCACCATGACAATAGATTAGTGGATATTGCAGGGCGTCGTAAGCTCGGTGGGTTTCCAAAATGCGTTGAAGGCGATCGTCGCGTGTACGCAACACGATATCACGTCTCTCACACTCCTGGTCGACTAAAACAACTGCAACTTCATCTGCGACGGGTGCATTGTGTCTTCCACGGTGTTCACCCACAGGACGTCTATCGGCACTTATAACAATTTTGAAATCATTGCTGCCTTGTGGAATTGACTCCAATGCAGCTTTGAATTCACGAACGTACTGGTTAACGCGATGCAGCAATTCTTGAAGTTGACCCAAAAGCTCAGCATTGAGCTGGGGAAAATTGTGATTTCTAACATTGAGCTGTTGCGTGTAATCGGATACAAAATAAATTTGGAGAAATTTGGGTTCATTTTCTGGCAGCAAAGATCCAATAAGGTGATAAACTTGACCTTGTACTTTGAAGGTTGGCATGAACGGTCCTTCCGTTATTTGTTTTGCCCCAAAGGAAGTCATTTGGAAAGCACTGTTATATAAACGAATATTATCCAAAAAACGGTTCGACTGGGGATGATCGCCATTCAGGAGACTTATAAGTAAGTGTGGTGGATCTTGGAAATTTGGAAGAACAATTTTTCCATTTGAGCAGCACATTCCATCTGTCTCTTTCCTCCATTTCAAAGCATGACAAAAATTACAAATTTCTCTCATGTCACCCACGAAAGTAAAGCCAGCATAATTAATTCTAGACGAATATGTGAACCCTGATTTTTCCCTATTGTCCCAAGGTAATAAAATATTTGCATCGTCATTTTCCATGGACTCATCAGCTCCGCTATTTGTTTCTCTATTCATATGGTATCGAGCTCGTTCTATTTCTAGGCGAGATTGACGTTGTTCTGCTGTTTCTGCTCGTCTTAGTTCATCTATTCTTTCCCTTTCAGATGCAAGATAACTTTCATTGTTTCTTTGTACACCTACATAGTTATGTCTAGCTATTTCTAATCGTTCTTCTCTTTGGGAGAGAGATTCAGACTCGCGCGAGAGAGCGTGTCGCTCTCGGTCAGATGACAGACGTGCTTGGCGTTCCTCGATACTCTCTTGAGAACGCAAAGTCGCGGTCCGAGTTCTTTGCGAACTTAAGCGCGACTCCCTTTCTGTGAAAGTCTCTGACTCGCGTGAGAGAGACTGGCGCTCCCGATCAGCAGACAGCCGAACTTCGCGTTCCTGGATATTCTCTTGAGAACGCAAAGTCGCGGTCCGAGTTCTTTGCGAACTTAAGCGCGACTCCCTTTCTGTGAATGTCTCTGACTCACGTGAGAGAGAGTGGCGCTCCCGATCAGCAGACAGCCGAACTTCGCGTTCCTGGATATTCTCTTGAGAACGCAAAGTCGCGGTCCGAGTTCTTTGCGAACTTAAGCGCGACTCCCTTTCTGTGAATGTCTCTGACTCACGTGAGAGAGAGTGGCGCTCCCGATCAGCAGACAGCCGGTCTTCGCGTTCCTGGATACTCTCTTGAGACCGCAAAGTCGCGGTCCGTGTTCTTTGTGAACTTAAACGTGACTCCCTTTCGGTGAACGTTTCCGATTCACGTGAAAGAGCGATGTGCTCTCGGTTAGCAGATAACCGTGCTTCACGATCTTCTTCCGATTCCTGAGACCTACAAAGTCTCATCCTTTTCGCATTTCGGCTACGCAGCGAAAGGTTAGTTTTTTTTCTTTGAGGCATTTTCAAGGAAAATTAAAGCAATAAACAAAACTAACAACACTTATGACTGAATAGCCTACAAACTTAAAAGAACGGTGCGTCGAACAGTCTAGTGTGACAACGTATCGTCTGTTCGTGGTCGTGACTCAACGAATTGGCAACACTAACTTACTGTATAACGATTGGCACTATTGGATTCAAACTACGAAGTAAATCAAATACAATCTTAACTTCGTACTTCAAACCAATGACCAAAGTTGACCAAACGAAACCAATAAGATAAGCAAATACTTTTTTTTCGACCAATTTAGAAAATCGATAAACCAAGCAACCAAAGAACTTTTACGACACACGCAAGAACTTTTAAGACACCTAACGAAACCCAATTTGCCTAGTAAACACGGTGGACGTCATCCTCGCGCGGAAAATCTTAACACCGCGATTCAGAAAATGACGTCATTTGCACAACGCCATCTATCGGATTTAGATTTCAACTATCAACATTAGTTCTATTTTTAGTCTTAAGATGTCGTTGCAAGTACTATACTTAATTGCGTAACGTAATATTTTACTTCTTGAACTCACTAAATTAATCATATCTTTTGATAGAGTGAACCGATTTCGATGAAACAAAAACTAAGTTAAACCTCAAGTTGCGTATAATTTTTGTATATAAACATTGTCAGCATTGAATTCGTAGATTTTACGTGATGTGCGCACAAACAAACAGACAAACAGACAAACAGACAAACAGACAAAAATTTCAAAAATGATGGAAATGGGTTCTGTTACTTATCTTTTCACACGCTGGCTATTTTTTGTTTCAATTTCTTCAATGTACAAAAATGACTTTTCTACAGATTTATTATATGTATAGATGGGTTTTTCAACAACAACTTTGTTTTTCAATTGGAGCACCTCCAACAGCATGACAGGCTTGAGATTTAGTTTTTTGAATTGCACTAAAATAATTTAAATCCACTATGAAAATGTGGTTCTGGTAAAATTACATTTCGATCAAGCTATTGCCAGATGTTAACAACTCAGTTTTGGCCTATTATTATTGATGACGTGGATATCACTGACATGAGGTTTCAACAGGACGGTGCTACATGTCACATACCCAATGAAACGATCGATTTATTGCAAACGAAATTTTCCGATCGCATAATTTCACGAGATTCAGCGGTTAAGTGGCTAGCTAAATCGTTTGATTTAACACCACTGGATTATTTTTTGTGGGGCTATGTTAAAGACAAAGTCTATACAGAGCCAATCGAATCGACTACAACCTTAAAACTCGAAATCCGTGATGTGATTAACGAAATAGACCCGCCATTTTGCCAAAAAGTGATTAAAAACTTTGATGAAAGAATCGACATCTGTCAGCGTACTTGTGGGGGACGTTTGTCAGACATTATTTTTCATTATTAATACAATTAAAATACAATAAAAATACAATAAAAATTTGAATCATCTTGAAGTCTCGCTCTCGAAATAAAATCGCTGTTTCGCCAACGTGGCGGGCGCTGATAAATATCGCATCGTGAGTTCCTTTACACTACCTCTAAGTAAAAACAAAGATTAAATCTAGATCTAGTTCTAATCACAAGCTTTACCAATATTCAAACTATATTAATAGTCGAAGAAAATAAAATTCATGAAGAAAATTTAAGCATAAGACTTCACAAGAATAAACATAACATTACAAAAAAGTTTTACAAAACAAACTAATAAATTATATATTTTTAAGTTTTATAAATCAGCCATGAAAACATTTCAAAATATTTTGGCATAAAAAAGTTGTTCTCAGTTGTCTGATGATTCCCTCACGCATAATGGACATACACTCAATTAAGTTTTACGTCGCACGGCCATTCATTTTAACACCTAACAGCACCCGCACTGGACCAGGTAGCTATTTATTTTTATTGATAACGACGAAAAATAACAGTTTTATAAAACACAACTTGTACCCTTTTTTATTAGGGTTCCGTAGCCAAAAGACAAAAAACGGTACCCTTATAGATTCGTCATGTCTGTCTGTCTGTCCGTCCGTATGTCACAGCCACTTTTTTTCCGAAACCATAAGAACTATACTATTGAAACTTGGTAAGTAGATGTAATCCGTGAACCGCATTAAGATTTTCACATAAAAATAGAAAAAAAACAATAATTATACATTTTGGGGGTCCCCATACTTGGAACTGAAACTGAAAAGAAGTTCAAGAATGATGTTGAGGTTTCTAATATCATTTTTTTCTAAACTGAATAGTTTGCGCGAGAGACACTTTCAAAGTGGAAAAATGTATGTGTGTCCTCTGTAACTTCTAAAATAAGAGAATGATAAAACTAAAAGAAATATATGATGTACATTACCATGCAAACTTCCAACGAAAATTAATTTGAACGAGATCTAGTAAGTAGTTTTTTTTAATACGTCTTATATCATAAACCGCAATTTTCATTTCTTTCAATCAAAACACTATTATGAAAACATCGATCAAAGTTACAACGAACTACAAGAACTTTTATATGATGCTACTAGCTGATACGGAACCCTTCATGGGCGAGTCCGACTCCCACTTGGCCGCTCTTTTTATTGGTGATGGGGTGGAATATCCCTTCAGGTCTGTGTGTATATCGTATGTAATTGGGCTTCTCCAAAAACCTGATATAGTTATAGATTCGAATGCCTCGGTAACGCAGTCGTAGCCTTTGTGACTGTTGAGTTTCACGTCTCAACTTAAAAACCTAAGTCGCAACAAATGTTTGTGTTTTCCACAAATATTTGTTTCCGACTTTGGGTGGTTTCTATGTTTAATATGTTGTTGTTAGTTATCTAGTACTCATATTACAAGCTCGGCTTAGTTTGGGACTAGATGCCGTTATGTGTTAGATGTTCGAAATATTTACCTATTCATTATTATTTTTTATCCTCAACATTGTGGTCGATATAGTCCTTATCATAAAAACAGTTTGGCTCCCGAAAGGGACGCCCCAGTGCTATTAAAAATATAAGCTATGTAACTTTGCTATTTAACGATGAATGTGAATGTCTTGTGTTGGTAGTCTTTAAATTCAACCGGTGATATAAAGCCTCCATTACATTCAAAAGCGGCCGTATCGTGTTAATTTTTATTATTTAAGGATATCTGATATTTTTGAGACTGCTTATCAAGATGTCTCGGGTTCAACTCCCGGGTCGGGCCAAAAAGTGTTTTTGTTTTTTTTAGGAAATTCCTAATTTGCCCGGAGTTTGTAAGTTTGGCGGTGATTCACGCCCGTGCCGAGAGCACGTAAAGCCGTCGGTCCCGGTTGTCATGATCATCTATGGCAATCGTTATTGGGAAGTCAGTGCCCTCAAATATGCTGACAACTAGTTCAACCTTCAAATTTCAGTTTTCCTCCGCTCCGTGAAAAAACTGATATTCAAGTAAAACCGGTTGAACTAATAGCCGACCCCAAATAATATTGGGAATAAGGCTAGGAAGTAGAAGGATCGCTATGAATGCAGATAATGCACAGTACGGTGACCCCAGATTGTCACGGTCTGGTGAGCCGTCAGCTCTACTACCTACAAGTTCCTCCTTTAGGAGCATGATAATAATTCAGCATTTTTCTTTAAGATAAACTTTAGAAAACAACGAATATAATAAGAAAGAGAAGAATACGGAAGTCTGAGCATGGATAACAGCTATAGTAGACGGACTTCTATAAGGTCGTCTGACGGCCTGCTAAAAATTGCAGGAATCTGGTGGTTCAGGAATATAGGATTGATTCTTGTAGAGAGCTTTGAAGGAGACTTACATATTTCAGTAACTGTTTAATTTATAAAAACGATATAAAATTGCCTACATTACGAAAAAGTTAAATTATTTCCTTGTAGTTGATAATATTATTTTGCGTCTTTCTCATCGTA
Organism: Phragmatobia fuliginosa; assembly: GCA_932526445.1. Lineage (NCBI taxonomy): Eukaryota > Metazoa > Arthropoda > Insecta > Lepidoptera > Erebidae > Phragmatobia > Phragmatobia fuliginosa. Next base: position 1,311,574 of record OW052064.1, on the reverse strand, counting down.
TCTCACACTTGTGATTTGCAGACGACATCGTCATCATGCCGGATACACTGCAGGACCTACAACAGATGCTGAATGACCTGGATGATTCTTCTGTACGCATCGGTCTACGAATGCACTTGGGCAAAACCTAGGTCATGTTCAATAAACATGAACTACCGGAACTGGTCGCGAAACACGGTGCCGTTCTCGAAGTTGTTCAAAAATATGTGTACCTTGGGCAGACTTTGCAGTTGAGTAGAAACAACTTCGAGGACGAGGTGAACAGGAGAATTCCGCTTTGTTATGCAGCGTTTGGGAAGCTTCGTCGGGTCTTCTCATCATCGATCCCACAGTGCTTAAAGACAAACGTCTTCAACCAGTGCATCCTACACGTCATGACATACGGAGCCGAAACGTGGACACTCATGGCATGGCTGGTCCACAAATTTAAAGTCGTACAGCGTGCAATGGAGAGGGCTATGCTCAGCGTTTCTCTAAGGAATCGTATCAGAAACGAGGTAATCTGGCAGAGAACTAAAGTTATCGACATAGCCCACAGGATTAATAAGCTAAAGTGGCAATGGGCTCACCATATTAGCCGCAAAATCGACAACCGTTGGGGCAAACAACTTGGGTGGAGACCGCGTCTCGGAATACGCAGGAGGACATCCACAGGCCAGTTGGAGTGATGATTTGCGCAAGACGGCTATTAGGAGCTGGATGCGAGTAGCCTAGGATCGAACTAAGTGGCGTGCAATTGGAGAGGCCTATGTTCAGCAGTGGACTGCGATAGGCTGACGATGATGATGAATATTATTTTAGACATAATTGTTAGAGTTACGTTTATTAATCAAAATTATACTTACAATATAATGTGTAAAGTAATTGAAATAAAACTAATACAATATTAACTAAAACTAGACAAATTCTAACTATCCCTACTAGTGATAATTACTTAGAATTGCGAAACTGTGTCTGCCAATCTATTGCGCTTTGAGGCCAAAAACTACTGAACTAATTAAAATGAAATATTGTACATAGGTACTTTTTAAGGAGAGGCCTATGTCCAGCAGTGGACTGTTGAAGGCTGTTGATGATGACACAGAGAGTCCAGAGACTGAGAAAGGATATAGGCTAGTTTTTACTGCGCCAACCGACATCGCGAGCGTAGCCGCGGGCGTAAGATAGTAGAAACATAATAAAGAAAGCGATATTAGAAACCTCAATATCATTTTTGAAGACGTATCCATAGATGGGTTTGATGAAAAAAAAAGTTTGTGTTTATGTATGGGGACCCCCAAAATTTATTGTTTTTTTTTTCTATTTTTGTATGAAAAATTAATGCGGTTCTCAGAATACATCTACTTACCAAGTTTCAACAGTATATTTCTTATGATATTACAGACAGACAGACATGACGAATCTATAAGGGTTCCGTTTTTTGCCATTCGGCTACGGAACCCTAAAAAGACAACGGCGCTTAAATTCCACAAAACCATTACAAATAAATATTTCTCTTTTCTATCATACCTGCTGTCATTATATTTATTTTCGTAGACAGATAAAATGTCAGCAAATACATTGTTACTCACGTCACGTAAACATTGGAGCCAATTCTTCCTTATTTATCTGATATGTCATACAACATTTACTATATTAAAAATAAGTGCTACTTAAATCTAGATGTAGTTTATAAAATTGACAGTAGATGTTTTGAAGAACAATTCTAAATTTTGCTTAATTACCTGATTAATAGGTGGTAGAGCCACGATGTATTCAGCTCGAATGGGCCGGGTAGAACTACCCTCACACAGAAGACCAACATAATAGTGACAGCATTCTTGCTGTCGTATTTCGTTGCTGAGTGTGAGACTGGAGGCCCAATCATCCTGCATCATTCTCCCGGCCTCCAGATGCCGGGAGAATGATGCAGAACCTACTGACCAGACCGCCATGGTATGGGCCACCATGCTGCAGTGTCTACCCTTACAATGAGGATTGTGACCCCACTCCTGGATTCTACTTATGCTTTCCATCAGGCTGAGTAAAGTCACTTTGGTGGGCTTCAAAAAAATTATGTTGCCCATTTAATTGATATACGTTATAAATCAACGGTCACTATCTAGGCTCCATTAGTTGTTTATAATTAGAATTTGAGGGTAATTAACAGTACCTGGATGGGTGACCGTTATTGGCATGATACTTTAATTTTCTCGGTTCATATCATGGAATATCAGTCGTTGTTACGACTGGCTAAAATGTGACCTGGTTTACCGATAATGATTTACTAGAAGGGTTCGAGAAATGAAACTACAACTGTAATCTGATCTAGCTTAAGTAGTGTATATTTATAAAACTTATACTATTGCGCGAAAGGGAACACTAGTGCGATTCAGACAAATGGTACAACGCCATCTATCGATACATGACACAAACTTACTTGTACTACATAAATTGTTTTGGTCGTGAACAGTCGAGTAACAGGGTTGTAGGTCTTCCGTAGGTTTAAAAATAGCCTACGCCAAGATTGCGTATCATCAATGTTGTCATATAACTCGTGCGAGCTAAGATGGCACCTGGCTTAAAACGAAACATGATACCGTTCCCCCGCGTAATACCCCTCTGTCATCTTGCGAGTAGCGTTAGCATCACTATTATCGTTGCACGAATCTTTCCATAATAATTTTAGTTTATTAGGTATTACCTAATATCATATATATCACTCCACGAATTTATTTTATTAATATATCATTAGATTCGTCTAGATAACCCAATTGATTTAAGAAAGGTCACACGAAAAAAAATCAGCATGACGACTATGAGACGCAATAGTTTAAAATAAATAATATGCACATGATATGTATTTAGAGACTTCGATTAAAAGGCTTATCATGACGATTTAAGATTGTATTTTATAACCATATTTCAGTTCCTAATTTCATTTAAAATGATATTAGGTATAACCTAATATTATTTAAATCACTGCATCAAATAATGAACGAGGCCTGCTTCCTATTGGTATGCATATGTATTTTTTTAACTCAGGTAGTAAAGTACCCCATGATATAAAGTAGTATGTTATGCGAAACTACTTGAAGCAAAATAAATAATAAAATTTAAAAAAACTAGAATAAATTATATTTTTCTTGCACTCAGTACTTCAAACGACTGACATTTGAGTCAGGTGCCATCTTAGGTCGTACGAGTTATAAAATCCCTAATCCGCACTGAGAGCAGACCCGAGCACAGAAGTGGCTTGTTGATTATGGGTTGTTGATGATCATGATCTGAATGTCTTTGACTACCTTGATAGACTAGTGGTTAGCGTATGCGGCTGGAAGAGGCCTCAGCTGCGATTCCCGAGTCGGTCCAAATATTTGTATGATCCGCAAATATTTGTTTTGGAGTTTGGGTGTCTATGTATAATATGAATGTAGTTAGAAAAAAAGTAGGTAAGTTTATGTATTAATATCAGTTGTTTCGTACTCATAAAACAAGCTCTGCTTAGTTTGGGACTAGATCTCTAAAATATTTATTTAATTTTTTTATTTTATTTTGTGACATTTCTATTTTATAATATTCCGTTAATATTGAACCACCAGGTGAGACTAAAACGGTATTGAATCCGTCGCTTTATAACACTCAATTTATTCAAGCAACTATACGTGTAGTTACACCCTATTCTCAATGTACCTATTTGATCGTTAAACTTTACTAATAAACGTTGGAACAATCATTTCAACTAAGCTCAGCGGTTGGTATTACACGAAAGTGAATGGCTTCCAGTTGCCGATCAGAGTTGAAAGTATTTATCTCGATGTGTAATTAATTATCGTAGGCACTTACGATTGGAAAATTTTCCACAACTCATATTTTACTTATAATCACGTGTAGTTAGGTTGAGAAAAAAAAGCTATTTTGCCTATCTTTTTTTTCTTATAAAAAAAGAACTCCCGTATATAATTGCGAAAATCAATAAATAAATAAATATTTCGGACATTTTACACACAACATCATCTAGTCGCAAACTAAGCACAGCTTGTATAATGGATAATAAACAACTGATATAAATACATAAACATTTTTTTTTGTAAATACATACATTTAATACATAGAAAACACCCAAACTCCGAAACAAATATTTGCTGATCACACAAACATTTGGTCCGACCCGGGAATCGAAACCTCTTAATCAGCAGCCGCATACGCTAATCACTAGACCAACCAGGCAGGCAACATACTCACAAGTTTTCGCGTTTATAATATTAATAGGATTATTTTTAAATCAAGGTAATCCCATGGAGACGCTGTATGATAAGTGCGTGCCTAACATGGTCGAAAGCTTTGTCTCAGTTAACAAAGCACATGATGACATCAATGCCATGTCTCTAAATTTTTGGACAAGGTTATTAACGGCGAACAGAATCTCTCTTGTACCGTCACCAGGCTTAGAGTGCATGAAATTTTAGCAACAACACGGATATTGTCGGTTTATGCCCGGGTAAGTTTCTGCTGACTTTACGTTACTGATTTGACATAAGTATACTGACAACCAGTAACCATCGAATTCTGTTCGCTTTCAGGATTGTTCTAGATTAGACTAGTTCAGATACCAGACACTCTGTGGAAAAACTAAAATCCAGGTATATCTGGTTGAACTAGTAGCATATTCCAAATAGGCTTTCCTGGTCACTGAAATAAATAAATAGATAGCCTGGCCTGGATAGATAGAAGATAATAGGGAGAAATCGGAACATACTGGGTCATAAAAAATCGGCTAGTTCAGGCACTTGTATTCCCCAGAAAAAGATAGACGCCCTTGAGATGTGGTATTGGAGGATAATGCTCGGAGTATCATCATGGACCGAATTCCGTACTAACGAGTCTATATATTTTTTTTCTTTGATGCAGCTTCATATCCTCACCCTTTCTACCAAGTATAACGCCAAGGGGAGGTAATGATTGAGCAATTTGTGATTCAGGAAAAGGTTCTAGGTACCAGGCCACGACGAAGATCGTCTATGTTGTGGACTGATCACATAAATCGTCGCTACATACACGAGGAAGGCAGTCATCTCAGAGGAGTAGTTGTGTGCTGAGAAGCTAGCCACTTATAACTTAAATGATAACTATGACCACTCTAATAAGAGTGATAAGGACAAAGAAGAAGAATGATAGTGGACTACTAAATAATAATATTCTTAAATCTTTACAAATAGAACGGTCAGCTGTTAGTCATAGACATGCGTGTGTGTATAATTATGTTCTGATGTTGAAAATAGTTACTAAGGGTATTCTTCTTCTTCCTAGTTTTATTCCCAATATTATTTGGGGTCGGCTACTAATTCAACCGGCTTTACTTAGATATCAGCTTTTCCACAGAGCGGCTGGCATCGGACCTCCCGCAATTCTAAGGGAGAACCGAAATTCGAAGGTTGTACTAGTTGTCAGTTAATTTGAGGGCACTGACTTCCCAATGACGATTGCCATATACATGACAACCGGAACCGACGGCTTTACGAGCTCTCCGAGGCACGGGCGTGATTCACCGCCAAACTTCCAAACTCCGGGCTGCCGTTAGGATTTTCGTAAGAAAAACCTAAAAACACTTTTTGGCCCGACCCGGGATCACTAGTTACTAATGCTATTGACAAACAATATTTTTACTAAAAGCAAACAACATTTATGTATGTTCCAAGAACACTCCAACAATTTCTTATCTTGTATAACATTAAAGTTACGTCTTTGAAGATCTTAAAAGACGCAGTTATAACTGCTATTAAAGTACAATTGTTTTATCTGTTACAATTATTTGTAAATGTGTCTTAATTAGTAGGTAACATAAGCGTTTACATACTTAATTACTTTACCGTAAACAATTAGATGTGTTCTAATGTTGAGTAAACATACGTTTGTTGGTACTTGAAAGATTAAATTATGAGTGTGGAATGCAAAATATCCTTACTAATATTATAAACGTGAAAGTTTGTGAGAACCTATGTGTGTTTGTTGCTCTTCCACGCAAAAACTACTGAATGGATTTTTATGAAACTTCACAATTATAAAGCTTACATATCGGAATAACACATAGGCTACTATTTACCACCATGACGAACCTACACGCAGGTGCAACCACGGGCAAAAGCTAGTGTACTAATATATTCATATCTGTAACAGTTCATAGTAAAAAGACGCTAAGGTAAATTATATTTCGTTAGGACTAGCTTAATAAAAGTTGAATTTTGACTTTTCTTTACATTATACAAGCATCTCCGCTATTATATTTTAAAATTAGCCCATATGTTAGCCCTCTACAATCAAAATATTTTCATTAGAAATTTCATTTAAATCGCTGCAACAGTCAAGCCGTGGTGAAACCGTAACAGATAGACAGACAGACAAACTATCGAATTTATAACATTAGCATGGTTTTGTTTAGGTACCTATATGCTTCTTGAATTCAATAACGTTTCACTTGAAAATAGATTATATTAAGTAAATATACTGATAAAATAACGATACTAATAATTGGTAAATCGATTTCCAATCTACTGAATTGGAAATCTGCCTACCAATTATTAACAAAACGAATTCTGATACATACAAATTGTTCTCCTAAAATAAAGTTATTTACCGTATCAAATAACATTCGTCTCGTAATGGAACAGTCGATTGAATAACGATTACAATGGATATGCATTAGAAATATACAATGTAAAATTTATTTCTGAGAATGTACATTTTTATCAGAATATTTTGTTACACTGGGAAACCGTACTTCGAAATTAGGATGCGATCAAAAACATAACTTGTAAAATACGAGGTCTCTGCAAATCCGTTCTACTATCATAATAAGTGATGAAATTCATGTGATGACCGAGTCAGTTAATTTATTTAGTCCCTACTTAAGGGACGTTCTGTCCTAAGTTTTTTTTTAAATAATTACATTAGCTAACCCATTACATATCTACAGAATTAGATTTATATAAAGATTACTACCCAACTGCGCTAGAAATTAGGGAATGTTTATCGAGCGTTTGTATGTATGTACATACTAGCTGCGCCCCGCGGTGTTACCCTCTTATTTTCGGGATAAAAAGTAGCCTACTTAAGTGATTACTCAGAACTCATTTTTAAATTATCCATATACAAACTATCATTACCATGCAAGTGTGATAAACTTTTGACAGGAGATAAACAGTGATACATTTTGTCATCTACATTCAAATTCAAATTCAAAATTCTTTATTCACTTAGGATGCAATACATCTCTTGTGACAGGTCAAGATTCTACATGTACATTTATGCCATGTTCGCAAACAATAGGTAGAGCCGGAGAAAAGAACATGGCAATAAAAACTCGCGGCCACTCCTTTCAAATCGCCAATGTTTACATAGTTTTAATGTTTATAAACCTGATATGGGGGTAAGGTGCTGCCACCAATATACTATACACCATGTTAGAGGACTGATGCAAATTATAGTGATTAAAAATTAGAACTTATGCTAATTTAAAAAAAAAAAAAAAAAAAACAACAGCCTCAGTGGGTACAACATAGTAGGAGCATCTACTTACAACAAAGGTAAAAACTATATGTGCTCAAATATTGGCCAAATTACTGGTAACGAAAGATTAAATATAAAATATTAATTATAAGATCAAAAGAAAGAGAAGAATGGCCTTTATTAGTCACGTAGAATCTTTACTTACAAAAGTAAAATCATGCTCTTAAACAATGTGATAACAACATTCACATGAGTAGAATAAAATGATAAGGAGCAAGTAGTCAAATCCATTTTTCTTTATCATTTAAAAATTCGTCAACTGTATAATAACCTTTACGATTTACGTATTTTTATAATCACTTATCTTTCTCCCGTGTATCTGGATTATTGCAGTAAAAAGTAGCCTATGTGTTATTCTGATATATAAGCTTTATTACTGTAAAGTTTCATCCAAATCCGTTGAGTAGTTTTTGCGTAAAAGAGCAACAAACATACAAACATACTACAAACATACTCACAAACTTTCGCGTTTATAATATTAGTAGGATACATACATATAAGGTGTTTTTTAAATTCGTTAGAATTGTTATAGTGATATAGGCTATATAAATTTTCAAAATGGTCCCCGCAAATGGAAAAAGGGAGGAAATGGGTCTGTTTTTTTTTGTACCCTATCAAGATGGGTACCAAATTTTTAAAAAAATACCATTTCTTATATCGTTTTAACATAAATTGTCAAAAAGTGTACAAAACATATCGGATATACTATTAAATTTGAACTCTACACATTGATATTAAAAAAGAACTTGTCGGTTTATATAAGTTAAAAGTAAAGTAAAAATAATTAACAAAAAACAAAAAAACCTGACTGCTTCAAAGTAATGAACTGAAAAGAGAAAAACAAGTATCTCAATTACTACACAAAATCGGACTGACTAATGCATTGTAAGCTCACTAAACACTTTTGGGTGCTGCAGGCGGTGACCAACAACACTTTGCAACGGATTATCAACATAAACTTCATTTGTCCCCGCATGTATAACATGTTTCTCTCTTTCTTTCAGACATAAAAATATGCTTAGAGTTTCTTAAAGTTTATGTTTCATAAATATTCTGTGTAAACTGAGAGGCATAAGTATCATATTATGCTTTGCTCGGCTTAAATAGGAATTGTTCCCGCATCCTACCCAAGTTTCCTGCAGCTTACAACTCAATTTCCTTTAGCAAATCCTGGATCAGCAAAGGTATACGCTCCCTAGCTTCAGTATGAATACATCAGAACGTCTAACTACGTATTACGCTCAAATAATAACTCTCAAGTAAATTAATATTGGAATTAATATCTAAGGATGAGAGTTGGTTTGTTAAATTTTTCTTTCCCTTTCTTGACCATCATTTTAATCTTAAACATTATACCTATAAATATATATACATAAATATGAACAAAGTGAGTTTAAACGAACCACCATTTAATATATTATCATGACATAAATATTCACCCTAAAAAAAGCTTTCAAAAGTCTCTTTAATTAATCGTATATTCATAAGAGCGACACGTTATTTTGACGCAGGAATGATTATGTCACCCGTCGTTACCAAAATGGCGGTGGTCGTCATTAAGTCGGAGTGCCCTCGTTTAAGTCCGTGGCGCGTGTACGCTAGCGGAAGGAAGGTAGGCTAAAAGCTACAGGGTACTGTTGCAGCTTGCAAATTAGCCACGCTTGCTGGATAAAACACGTGAGGACGGACTAAGAGATTACTTTCTGCAAAACACCGTATTTGCATACTAGCACTTAACAAAGGTTAAAACTTTAGAATTTTTTCTTTATCTAAAAAATTCACAGCTAGTTCTACTTGCCAAATTGTGTCATTATTCTACACTGAAGTTTAATAAATATAAAATTTTAATGTGAAAATAAGAGTGGGCAATGCGAGTACTACCTATTAATAAATAAAACTTTTAGTAGAATAATAGACCGTAATCTTATTCATCACCAAGACATTGTCATACCCATACCTACTAGTGTAGTAAAGAATGCATAGTAGTAATGGTATTTATCCTACTAATATTATAAACGTGAAAGTTTGTGAGTATGTATGTGTGTATGTATGTTTGTTGCTCTTTCACGCAAAAACTCCTGAACGGATTTGGGTGAAACTTTACAGTAACATAGCTTACAGTACAGTAAACTTAGTGATGTTCATTCGGTAAATACCAGAAATAAACATAATCTTTGTGTTCTCGTCACTCGTCTCCACAGAGTAGGCAACTCGTTCATGGGACAATGTATACGCTTTTACAATAAACTCCCTATTGATATTAGGAATTTGCCATTAAGGAAATTTAAGAATACCATTAAATCTAAGTTATCCGCAAAGGGATATTATACCATAGCTGAATATATTGTTGATAAAACCGCCTGGGATTGAGCTGCCCATTCTGCACATGCTGTTTATTGAATGTTAAAATTTATTTTGATGTGACGATGATTTATGATTTAAATTTACATTATACATTTAACAAATTAATCTAAATTTTTGCCATTGTTGACAACTTTTGAATTATTATCTTTAATTATTATAATTGTGACAATTGTAATTATCGCATTTAAGAATATTGTCTGGACTTTAAAAGAGACTGTGATCCCTGAGTTTGTTTCGTCCTTTCTTCTCAGGGCTAGTCCAGTTAGGAAAGGCCGAACTCATCTGCTCAAAAAAAAAAAAGTTTTACTTGCAAAAGTGTTCATGTAACCTAATTGCAGAATAAATAATTTCATTTCATTTCATTTCATTTCATTTCATTTCATTTCATTTCATTTCATTTCATTTCATTTCAAAAAAATATATCAGAAGAACACATAGGCTGCTTTTTACTGCAATAATCGAGATAAACGGGCGAAAGCTAGGTAATTATAAAAATACATTGAATTGTAGATGGCAAAATGTATCACTGTTTATCTCCTGTCAAAACTTCACAGGTTGCTATGCATAACAAACTTGCATAGCAACCATAATGATACTCCGGTAACACCGCGGGGCGCAGCTAGTTTTATTATAAAATTAAATTATTAAAAATGTCATTTGTGCTCTGGCGACTTCCGTGTACAGCGAAAACATACAACAGCGCCATCTACCGTAGGAACACTGAACCACGAAGAAACTCTAAATGAACTTTACGGAGTAACTACTAATCCTGAATGGCGATAGAGAAATTCTCGCAACGATTAGAATATATACAACATCAACTGTAGGGCAGTGGCCCGCCAGGCATGATCACCTCGCCTGGTCGGAGGACCACGATACCCGTTACTCCACAGGTGCCACCATCACCTCGTTGCCTCGGTATTCATTAATCATCAGCAATCCATAATGCGCCTTTGCTGGGCTCGAGTGTCCACTCAGGAGAGTATTGTCATTCACCCCCACGCTGACCGAGTTCGGGTTGGGGACTGGCAAGACACGTTATGGTTACGTTATCTCACCGTTGGAAGATTCGAAGTCGCCGGAAGACCTCCAACTCAGTTACAAACAATCTTATAATAACAACCGGGACGGACTGCCTTGCGTGACAACGTGCTTAACCTCGGTGATTGTTTCTAATAACTTAGGGCAATTGGCTATAAGTGCTTCAAGCCCCTATTATTCTACGGTAGCTTGACCTCCCTATTATTCTAATATAATGTAGCTAAACCTATTTCACAAATATACATTTAAAAAAAATGTAGTTATTTATAATGTTATTAAAAGAACTGGCATGTATTTTTGGGGAATTTGTCTTTAACACTGATTTTATAAAAGGACTCGCTGTTACCCGCGCATAATCATGTCGGTTGTCACTGTAAAAAGTAGCCTACATCCTTTCTTAGGCTCAGTCTGAGTATAAAATTACATTTAAATCGATGTATTGGTTTTTGAGGTAATCGCGAAAAGACAGACAGATATACAGACGCGACGGAAGACTTTATATTATAATATGTAGTGATAAGAAAAATTAGTTAGAACTGAAACGAATTATGCGTCCAAAAATGTAGTATGCGGAAAAGCTTTTTTTGCAAGTTTTTAAGAAGTATTTTGGAAGTTTTAAGAAATATTTTGGAAGTTTTTAAGAAGTCGGTAGATAGCTTATATTTCCTAGTAACTAAGGCTTCTTAAATTTTAGAACAAAATTAATACCAATGAAATACCCGAATCAAGCACAACAAAACTCGCTGGTAATATTTACGGGGTGAAGCTAAAGCCGGTTCCAAAAATAACGGGTCAGTCACATAAACCCGAATATCTCCCGAACTACGTATGCCATCCTAATGAAACGAAGACTGTTCAATTGAGAATTTAATTATACAGATAAAAAATAAAATAAAACTTAGTTACACCCACAATATTAATCTTAAATTAAAAAAAAACTAAAGTAGTCATATTTTTCTTAAGATTACATTTTTTTTATGATTGTTTTTTTGCTGTTTTTCATCACTTTCTTCATTTAATACTTTGTATTGCCTCCACGAGCTCTTCTGACAGCTTCCAGGCGATTAGGCATGCTGTACACCAAATTTCGGAGCCGGTGCTGAGGAATACCTTCCCATTCCTCCACCAGTGCTTGTATGAGCTCGGGAAGCGTGATTGGTGGGGGGTTTCGACCTTTCACGCATCTCTGAAGCTCGTCCCAGGCGTGCTCGATGGGGTTTAAGTCCGGGCTTCGCGCTGGCCACTGCATGAGTTCGATACCGACCTCTTCAAGGTAGTCATGTACAATTCTGGCGGTATGGGGACGCGCATTATCATGCATTAATATGCCATGCCGGTCTATCCTGGCCATGAAAGGACCTACATGTTCATTGAGGATCTCTTCCACGTACCTCTCTGCATTTAGAGTTCCATTTTGAATGAGCACCAGCTCGGTGCGGGCCTCAGCAGAAATCCCAGCCCAAACTTGTACGGAGCCTCCACCGTACGCCACTTTTTCCTCCACACACGCTTGATGGAAGCGCTCCCCTGGTCTTCTGTACACCAACTGCCTACCATCATGCTTATAAAGCATGAATTTAGACTCGTCCGTGAACATTACCCTAGACCAATCGTCTAGTGTCCAGTTTAGGTGTTCGCGCACGTATCTCTGTCTTGCAATTCGATGTCCCCGTTCCAGTTTGGGGCCATTTGCGGGCCTCAATGGTTTCAAATTTGCTTCAGCAAGACGTCTTCTTACTGTTTGAGCGCTTAAATTGCCACCTCCAAAGCGAATAAAGTGAGTTTTTAGACCAACAGCAGTTTGAAAACGATTTCGGAGCATTGTAGCCACCAGTTGTCTGTCTTCCCTGGCCGTTGTGCATCTTGGTCTGCCATTTCCTGGTCTTCTAAGGTGTGATCCGGTCTCTTGGTACCGCTGGACTACCCGCTGAACAGTCGACAAAGATACACCAATGTTTCTGGCTGTTTCACGCTGGCTCCGCCCAAGTTCCAAAAAAGTTAGGATTCTGGTACATTCCTCTAGCGTGACTGCCATGCTTCACCTCACAGAATAATAATTATGCACGTGGAAGACGTTCACGAAAATTTTTTTTGTGACAGAATAGAAATGGAAAGCATCCATAATGACATGAAACAAAAATTTTGTTTTTAAAAATAGTCATTTTTTAAAATTTTGTTTTTCTAATGAAGTTTTTTTCATCAACCAGTTTAAATAATATGCTATTAGAAGCGCAACTAAAAAGTCTTTATTCTGTTTTTTATTTCATTGATCTAGCTTTTACAGTTCTGGAGGTATTTCAATTTTTGTGACTGACCCGTAATTTTTGGAACCGAGTGTAGATAACTTTCTAATTAAACTGTATTAGAACTCAAAATAAGAAAACGAATTTTTTATACAATTTAGTGTGTAAGGTACTTTATTACATAGCATGAATATAAATGACGATTGTCCTATAAGCGTAACTTGTAGCAATGTAAAGCCGTCTACGTCCACTGGGTCTAAGATTTACCGCGGTCAAACTTAGACATCTGTCCCCAGGGATAATCACGCAAAACCGCTGTCCTGAAGGTACGTGAACACACTTCTAGAACAAGATCTTTGTATTTTGTGATAAACGAGCTTATACAATGTCAATCATATAGTGCTGGCTTGTTGGTCTAGTGGTTAGCGTATGCGGCTCCTGATCAAGAGGTCTTGGGCTCGATTCCCTTTTCGATTCGGAACAAATGTTTGTGTGATCCGCAAATATTTGTTTCGGATTTTGAGTGTTTTCTATGTATAATACGTATGTATTTACAAAAAAAAAGTATGTTTAAGTGTTTATATCAGTTGTCTAGTACCCATAATACAAGCTTTGCTTAGTTTGGGACTAGATGGCGTTGTGTGTGAGATGTCCGAAATATTTATTATTATTATTTATATATAAAAGTATCACACTGCAAGTTATATTTGTTGTTAGATTTTTTAAATATAAAACTTATTAGTTAATGAATACAAATAATGGAAGGAAGTCACGTGTCAATGATTTTTATCTCAAGTTGAAGTTCGTTGTCCATAGCAAAAATAAAATTGACCCTAAAAGATCTCTCAGTTTTTTTTCAAAATTTTATTGGGAAGGAACATAAACTGAATAAAACCGTACGCCGTCTTAGATACTAGTGGCCGGGGAACTAGGTATACCCTAGAAATGAAAAAGGATAACCCTCAAGATCACGGAAAAAAATGTCATTACTGTCAGGCTACTAATTGAAGAAAATAGGCGTATCACTTTACTTTTATAATTATATTTGGCCTACCAAAGTACTGATGGAAAGATAAGCAGAATCCAAGAGTGGGAGCCACTGCCCTTGCTGCGAATGCATTACAATAAAGTATGGTGGCCAACGCTATGGCGGCTTAGTGAGATGCCTTCTCCACGGCTCGTTTAGAGGACCCGGGATTATAGTGAAAAGGAAACACGTGAGCTGGTAGCAGCTCTTGACTGCTCGGCATAATAAGGAAGATTCAAAACCGTTTCGTTCTGGTGCGTATTTTCTCCTTCTCTGGTGCGTATGAGGAAAGTTACCTGTCTAATCCGCAAAGAGCCAACGCCCAAGAGCTTCCACTACGGTGGTCAGACCGTGGATGCGGCGCTCCATACGCTAGCAGAATTTCTGGCGTGGGAGAAGCCGAGACGTAGCCTAGTGGCGGCCATCAGAGTGGTGATTCTCTCGTCCCATAACATGATTGCTGCCATGATACGGAGCGATAGCGCTTGGAACTCCGCTGTCTCTTTCTGTGAGCAAGTTATACTTGCTAAGGATCGGGAGAGGTTTAGAACTCTCCAGGTTCGCAAGGCCCGGGAACAAGCCAGGTACCTCAGACGAGTCGGGCGCCGGAGAATGTACAACGATCTCCGTCCTTCAAAGGCGCAAGTCTGGGAGTGAACCCTGCAAATCACCTGGTGGCAGATATCTGGGAGAATTCCCGAACAGAAAAGAAGGTCGATTACACTCTGATAATGGATTTCTCCCTTCTCCTCTCTCTTCCCCTCCCTCCTCGTGTGCGGTGATGAAAAATATACAAAAAAAAGAGTCAACTCCCAAACAATATTGTCTTAGACATTACGGTTATTACAAGTCTAGAATTAAAGATAAAATAAAAAAAAGCGGTCAAGTTCGAGTCGGACTCGCCCATGAAGGGTTCCATATCATCAAGTAACATCATATAAAAGTTCTAGTAGTTCGTTGTAACTTTGATCGATGTTTTTATCATCGATGTTTGTATTGATTGAATGAAAGGTAAATTGCGGTTTACGATTTATGACGTATTACAAAAAAACTACACACTAGATCTCGTTCAAACCAATTTTCGTTGGTAGTTTGCATGGTAATGTACAACATATTTTTTTTTTAGTTTTATCACTCTCTTATTTTAGAAGTTACAGGGGGGGGGGACACTCATTTTTCCACTTTGGAAGTGTCTCTCACGCAAACTATTCAGTTTAGAAAACAATGATATCAAAAACCTCAACATCATTTTTAAAGACCTATCCATAGATACCTCATACGTATGGGTTTGATGAAAAAAAAATTTTTGAGTTTCAGTTCCAAGTATGGGGACCCCTAAAATGTATTGTATTTTTTCTATTTTTATGTGAAAATCTTAATGCGGTTCACAGATTACATCTACTTACCCAGTTTCAATAGTATAGCTCTTATGGTTTCGGAATAAAGTGGCTGTGACATACGGACGGACAGACAGACAGACAGACATGACGAATCTATAAGGGTTCCGTTTTTTGCCATTTGGCTACGAAACCCTAAAAAAACACGTTAAAGTTATGTAGGGTATAGAAACCAAAACACGTGTTTATAAAATGATCTGTTGTAAAATCAAGAGAAAACTAAAATAAAATAGTATAGATTATATTTCTAAACCGCTATGCTTTAGATATTTCTATTATAGAAGTTGTAAATTACTGTAAATTGGAACAAACAAAAGATTTAGCATTATTTATTCATGTTTCTTATAAGTTTTCTTTATCTGTGCACAAAGGCGAACTCACGTCATTAGCGTTTGTCAACAGATTCCGTTCTCATTATTGTCAGTCTTTTTTAAGTCTAGGAACTATTACGATTGTATTTTATTATTAATAGTCCTATATTTATGAATCCAACAAATATATACTGTTTTATTTTTATTATAATTTTTAAACCATAAATAAAGTTACAAAAAGTAAATACTGAAAACTGTGTTTGCAATCACAAAATAGGTGGTTTCATTAATTGTGTACAAAAGTCGTGAGTACAATATGAATTACATACACATACACACACTTACACACTTTTTAGGGTTCCGTAATTCATGACTCGGGACCAATTTCCCCCTCTCTCTAAAAGCCAAACGGTTGGTTCAAAAAAATTAAAATAATTCATGATAGTATTCATATATTAAATTTCAAGGATAATAGCGGTTTTGATAACTTTTTAAGTCAGGAGTTATAGGGTCCTAACTTGTAAAATGCACTCACTTGGAAAACTTAGTACAAAAATAAAGAAATATTATGTAAACAAAACAAATTATATATTGGACACGTTTTTAAATCTACTTACCATTACGGGTGACTACGGAACCCTATTCTATGCGTGGCCTGACACGCACTTGCCCAACTCTTTATAACTCGTTACGTTTTGAGACCACTCATATAAACGGTTCATAAACAACGGAAATATCGTTAAACATACGTAAATAAAAGATTTCATGGAATTGAGAACCTTCTCCTTTTTGAAGTCCGTTATATAATATACAATAATTAATTAATATTTTCTAGAATTAATTGTACAGATTAGTCTTAAGCTGTTGTTGTACGGCCTTGTTGTTCTTATTGAATGTAGAGGTTCAGCTTATGATCATTTGTTATTTTTTTCATTAAAAAAACATTAAAATTTTAACTTTTCGTTGAACAATTACAAACCCGAATTTCGAGAGCTATCTAATCGTGAATCTAAACTTCTAAGCTTAAGATTACTTAGCGTTTTTTTACTACGGGTTTCACTTGTACATAACCTATAACAAACATACATACATACTCACAAACTTTCGCGTTCTTAATAGTGTGTGCGAAAGACAAATTTGGCTCGTTGTAAAAGATAAAAGATATTGGTAAAAGAAAAACCGCTTCTAGCAATAGTGTACCTTAAAGTTAAATTGTTTGAAAATGTTTATACTAGATACATATAACACAATTTGAATTGCAAAACATGAAATAAAAATAGTTATTTATATTCGTGATGTTATACTTAAAACTAACATTCTCAATGAACTTCACTACAAATATAACGGATTATAACTTAGATTGGTCATAAATAACCCTATAATTAAAAATAAACAAAATCAAATATTTAGGTAAATGTTGGAAATGTTCATGTCAATTTGGAAATGGACTTAAGAGGCCGGCGTACGACCCTCGAAACTGCAAGTTGAAATTGCTGTCTCTGTTTAACAATATACAATGTAGATACAAGTGCACCGCTGTATGAGTGTATGTGGATTGACATTCATTCGTAGTAATTCGGACTCTCTCGTAGAAGGTTCGGCTATCATTATTTGACTGACACGAATCACACACACATTGAAATATTTTTTGATGCGATAGCACTACTAATTGCTTGAAATTTGTGAAAATATGGATGTGTTTCGTACTATCGAAAATCATGAATGAAAACTCAATATTTTTTCGATTTATTTTGTGTAAGTAGTAGCATAATAATATGAGATATGTTATTGATGAAACAATATTAGAAATATTTTTGTTTTTAAGGCAGAAACTAACAAAATGAAAACATGACATTTACAATGTAAAATATGTAAAATTTAATTTGATTATATTTTATTCTAGATTAGTTTATTTTTAAAAATAAAGACGTTATAACCTAAATAAATACAGTCTAAGTCCGAATATCAACATATCATCGTGGAAATATGTTTATACTGCAAATGATCTTGGTATAGCGTTTGTATGGACAATTCAGCCTCCGGGGGCCCCTTAAGGAGGATTCTTAAAAATCTGAGTTTTCAGAATAAGTTACGTCTGAGTGCAAATACATGAATTCTTTAAATATAATTGAATGAAACAAAAGCAACACAAGCCTATTGTTTTGAAGATTTTAAAAGAAATTAAATGGTCATGCCCTATTAAACTGAGTCGCCCACAACAGCGAAACTGCAATTCTTTGGAATAAAGCGCAGGGCACATGTGCGTTTACTACATCACCATTACAAGTTTTTACAAAACGGCTAATATCCATGTTACTTTTTTATTTATATACCAAGTAATTATTGTTTACTCAAACTAATTTAAGGCATTCATAAACAAAAAAAGGACTGCATAAAAATAACAACGTGGCTTTGAACGATTGAGCCTGGCTCGTTCAAATCCATAACTGTTCGTTTCGACCACTTAATTTTGCAAATTCTAAGACCACTTAGACTTTGCAAGAGGCACAGACGCTAGGTTCATCGAGTCTGAGTGCTCGTGCTTAAACAACTAGCTAAGCAACTGGTTGACGCTTGTCAACCTACCAGAAGGCTGGCCTTTTTCTAGCACAGAGAATTAGCAGTGCTATTCAACGTGACAATGCTTCCAGTCTTTTAGGAACGGAATTTTTAGGCGCTAGTATTGTAAATATTTTCATTAATCAAATTGTCTGTGTCGCTAAAAGTACGTGGTTTAACTCCTCCGTCGCAATGGCTGCTTTGTCGGACTTGATTGTTACATTTTATAATATTTCGAACATCCGACAAACTTACTTTTACTACTAATAATACTTTTTATAAATTCATAACTCTGAAATGATGAGGATGGTGACCCCTACTCCAGGATCCAACTCATCCTTTCCATCAGGCAGAATAAAGTTACTTTGGTAGGCTTACTTAGATCAATAAAAAACAAATATTTGCAGCTCATAAAAACATTTGGACCCGGCCATTAATCGAACTTGAGACCTCAACAGCGGTCTCTTAAGCTGCGTCATCGAAACAGTCATAGAAACTGCAAGGGTACTTTTCGAAAAGCTTCTTATGACTCAATGTAAAATATGTTTCAATTTTTTTATTATAATTTCGGACAACTTACGGCATCTAGTCCCAAACTAAGCAGAGCTTATATAATGGGTATTAGACAACTGATATAAATACTTATACTTACTTTTTGTAAATACATACATGTTATACATAGAAAACACCCAGACCCCGAAAGAAATATTTCCGGATCACACAAACATCGGCCGAAGAATCTAACCCGAGACCTCTTGATCAGCAGCCGTAGGTATACGCTAGCCACTAGACCATTAAGGCAGACATTTTATTAGCACATAGTGTACTAATTCCCGACCAATGTTACGAAGTCTTCTGTGAATATTAAGAATCAAAATATAGAAAAATGAACTGGTAAGTTTTCAAATAGCATTTGCTTTTTGATAACATACACAATCAATTTAATATTTAACTCATTTTTGTATATTCCCAAAAAAAAAATATTTTTTTTGTTACTGTGCGTTGAATATTTTATTCCACTTTGAATAACAACGATTTTTTTTTATAAATAGAACTTAAAAATAAAGTAGAAATAATATGTTCTCATCTTGTAGCAGTTCAAACAATCAGCATCTAAAATTGATCTTAAATTTCAATATCCTGTTGCACTTTAAACTAAAATAAATCAAAGCATTGTCGCACATTTCTCCGCAAGTCTGTATTCAGCCTTAAATAATGTTCGTTGTTTTGGCTGACATCCAACTGCTTGTTAAGGAAACTAGGGAATTTCGCGGAGCCATCGTTGTTTCTTGTTGTGTACATAAAGGCGCGACAGACCCACGGCCCAGTCCCTAAATGTATGCAATGGAATAATTTCCGTTCAATTATTTCGTTATCCACTGCAATGGGAGGCTTTATTAGCTCTGCGGCTTCGTTTTAATGTTAGAGTGGATTAAGTAAGTAGATATGTTGTTCAGTTCTATTAAGCTTACCTAAATTTTATTTTTTAAAATATTAGACAAGAGCTGGTTTTTCAGTGCTGTTGCAGATAGCTATGAAGTTGAACTATTTAACAGTTTCTACGATATTATTGTACAGATGGTTTTGATTAGTTTTAGTAATTGGTGTAGTAAATCTATTTGTTTGTTTTTGTTATCGATTTATGTTATTAGATAACAAAATGTGTAGGGTTAGATGATAGGTTTCATTTCGTTTTTTCAAATATGTTTTTTTTATCTCTTTAATTCTATAAAAACAAAATGGACTCAATTTTTTTAAAATATTAATACAAAAAATAAATGATTTTGTTTCATTTTTACTTCAATTGGTAGCTTGCTAATAGTTTCGTAGTATAGAAATAATACTATCATTAGAGTTTTCTTGAATGTACTAGCTTTCGCCATGGGAGTGTACAACTTTATGCTTTTTTGACCACCTTACAGGTGTAATTTTCCTAAACCTCTCTTTGTTCTCGCCTACGCTCCTCAAGTAACACATGAGTCAAGTTTCAGTTTTTTACGCATACTTTACAAAAATGCTCTAAATTTTAAGTTAGGTAAGTATAGATATAATGTACTTCTGATTTTGGTCTTAGAACGGTATTAAAAGTACCTCATTTCAGTCATTTTCAGTTTTCG
This sequence comes from Phragmatobia fuliginosa, assembly GCA_932526445.1. Classification (NCBI taxonomy): domain Eukaryota; kingdom Metazoa; phylum Arthropoda; class Insecta; order Lepidoptera; family Erebidae; genus Phragmatobia; species Phragmatobia fuliginosa. Next base: position 1,290,970 of record OW052064.1, on the reverse strand, counting down.
GTTAATAGTGATTACATTTGAACAAAGTAAACAAGGATATATTAAACAAATTAGTAAATAATAACTTATATAGTAAATTATAACAGTCCGGAGTGTGGTAGTTTGGCGGTGTTTTACGCCCGTGCCTCCGAGATCACGCTAAACCGTTGGTCCCGGATGTTATGAACATCTATTGCAAATGCCCTCAAATACACTTAAAACTAGTTCATCCTTCGAATTGAGTTCGCCCTCAGACTTGAGTGAGGAATACAGACAATGCAGCGTGGTGATCCGTCTGCGTTAATGGGCCTCTGGTCTCGCTCTCACCCAGGAGATACAAAAGTTGTTTTTCAATTTAGAATTTAAATTTGTATTTCGTAGCACAGAATACAAATCTTCTTACCGTTTTAAAGAGAGAGAGTCTTAATTAAACTTTACTGATAACTAGAACACATTGAATTTTAAACATATAGAGATATATTTTGCATTATCAATAACCTAATGTAGGTTAAGAACTCTGTTGTTGAAATCCTTCTTTGGCAAAAACAAAAGATAAAAATGTAAATCAACAGCTTCCCTTCCTGTTCTTGACTTTCAAATGTCATTTGAATCAGCGTTTTATAGCTTGTTCTTTTATTTAAATGAGACAGTAAATACGAAAAAAACAAATCCTCATTTGATTGAATTTTTCTTTACAAGCCAGATACGATCTACTCACTAGCAACTCGCTGAAAGAATTTGAATTTTATTTCAATCAGTACCTATACCATTTCATTGAAATCGACGAGGTTTAAAGAAATACATGTGGATGTGAGCAAATGCAACACAATCATTTATATTCAATTTGTTTGGGATTACTCATACTTTCGTGTTTTGAATTTTATTTCATAATAAAATTATTTTATTACATTTTTTGCTGTTAGTGGGTGAAATTTTCTATGCGCTGATGTGCTTAATTTATTGCACATGTCTAAATGGTTTTAGAGGTTTTAACGTCATGTTTTATGAGTAATTGAAATTCATAACATTTTCTTACTTGTCACACGTTACTTTTTCAAGTATGCCCTTTTGTTTATTCTCGTTTACTAAATCAATCCACTGTCAGGAGTTCATAAATTTTATTCTTGATCCTCAAAATCTCTTAAAGTAAGCATATAATTTAATAAAGTTTTTAAAGAGTTTCGTATTTAGCGTCTCTCATTCTAACTCCATAACAAAGTTTTGAATGTTTTTTTTTTCTTTGTTTTAGTGGGGAATGCTTTTTTCGCACTATACCCTCCGTCAGGCCTCCGTCACTCCATGTACTTGCGCGCTATAAGTGCCTACCGCCCAGCCGAGCGGTCTCGGTCCGCCGGCGGATCAAATTCAGTGCGGTTTTCGCAAGCGAAGCGAGCGCACGCAGTTCAATTTTAATAGTGCTGTTCGTGCGTACGCGTATTATGATGCCGTGTGGTGCCTTATGCGCTGTAGATGGGTGTAAATCAAGCAAAAGAAGGGATAAACACCTAACAAACGCCTTAACATATATATCAGGTTATTTACTTTTTAAATGTAGCAAAAAGCATACCTGTCCTGACTTTGTTGCTGAATTACAGAACATTCCCGGATTTAAATGAATCTGAATAGATTGTTTATCCATTTTAAAGCATTCAACAAAACATCGTCTTTTTACGGAAAGTTAAAAGTGCCAACAGATGCTTTTCATAATTATGTAAAAGAACTTGAGACTATGTTCATTAAATTTAGTAATCTTTATGAAATTTTAAATGACATACATTTTAATTCTCCCTGCCCTTGTTTTCCAAAACAATATCTCATAAAACTTTTTATTAGATTCAGGATTTTTTCTAAACTAAAATTTAATAATCGAGAATTTAGAAAAGGTAAGAAATTTATAAAATATTATATAAATATAAAACACGTGTATCTTTAAAGATTTTTTTATTTTACCTACACACTGATGTCTATAATTATGTTTTATCTAGGTTTCTTCCACAGTCAGCACCAATATATAAAACAAAATAAACTTACAAATATAATAAAACAAACTTTAAAAAAGAGAACCGACTTCAAAACACTAAACCGTAAGAAATAATTTCTTCTTTGATGTCGGTGCTTTTTCGATTCGTAATTACCAGCTGTTAGCACTAACATAAAAAAAAAACAAATCATTTCTTACGGCTTAGTGCTTTATTTGAAGTCGGTTCTCTTTTTTAAGGCTTTTTTTTCATTTCTAGTGAACATCTCCGAAGATCATCATCAAACTAAGAAGTATTATACTTATTTTAAAACGTTCTCCTAAATGTAACAAATCCTTTTCTGAAAACCGCATCGATATCGGTTTAGCCAAACGCGAGATTATCGCGCACAAACATACATACCTACAAACCATACAAGTCAAACATCTCAGTTTGGCCTGTATGTCTGATCACCTCCTTTTTTTTAAGTTGGTTAAATATTTTATAAATGATAAAATTTTAACTGCCACATAAAAGTCAGAACATATTCACAGTTCTCAATAACATAGATAAAAAGTTATGTTAATTTAATTTTATCGAAGAGGCAGCCCTGCGATTACTGTGGAATCGTGCGGTGCGAAGCAATCACTGCTGTACGCTTGAGCATTTAGGCGCATTTTAGCATACAGTGGTTGTTGATGCGAGGGAGTAGGCAATTATCGTAATAGGTATTGGAAATTTTCTACTGAGTGAAGTATCTGTTACGTAGTAACTATTCAGTAATCTGTGCCTCCGTGAGGCAGACGAAAGGCGTGTGTGGGACTCCCGGGAAACCAGTCTACCCACTAATACCCGCGGTGGCCTACCTTGGCAGTCGGGAGGAGCTCCAGGAACGCATCAGCGACTAAAGTTTTGAATCCAGTTTCCATTTTTCCTTCTTCCAAAAGTACGTAAAGCAACTGGCATTGTAACATCTTATTTAATTTGAGATCGATGTAAAAAATATTTATATTGAAATCACAAACATTTTCAGAGTGAACACTCCAATCAAAAGTACAACTCGTAATTGATTTGCTCGCTTCTTTTCTTGTAATTACAATTTCTTGAAATTGAATGGACAAAAATGAAATAGAGGCGATTGAAGAAACTAATGAAATTCAATCTACATTTGGTTTGGCAGCAACTATCAACTTTAAAATCAAAGAAAGATTGGGCAATTTGCTTCAAACTGGTGAAGTAAAAAAGTCAACTATTGTCAACATGAAACATCGAGACGTTGCTTCACTATTCCACAGGGAGCACTTGCATCCTGTTCTACGAAAAATGATAAAATGAATTCTGTTTGACAATCGCAAGCGCTAAGCAATTTCATTTTATCCAAGACACCAGTTGTTTTGTTTAAAGATTGCGTAGAATGAAAATGCATTTGGATTTCGATTAGATTTAATTACTAATACACTTAAACACATAAAATATAATTGAATAATCGTTACTGGGATAACTCTTCTGTTCATTGAGATCAAACTGAACAGACATAACTTTTCAAGAAACTCAAGCGCTTTTGACTGTCACAATGACAGATTTTCATGACTAAGTCCCTCCCAATCGAAAATTCGTGAAATGCATTAAGGATTTATACTATGAATACTCGCTCATAGTAGCATACAAATGATCACCAGGAAAATTTTTAGTTGAGAGGAAATCATTGAAAAAAACTATAATCTGAAAAAAAATCTAATGGGAGGAAATGACAAAATATTTTTTTTTCTCCATGCGTGGGAGGCTGCCACTGTATTCATAGTATAAGTCCCTAATACATTTTACGCAGTTTCGATCGAGAAGAAATAATTGACCAAATTTTTACCTGGCCCCCGGACCAGAAGTGAAATTAAAAAAGGTGCAAGAGCATTTTAGTGCAATATTTTTAAATTTAAAAATACCATTTTTTAGATAAATTGTATTGTACTGTCTGAAAGTTAGTTAAACAAATATTACACCCGAGCGAAGCCGAGACATGGCTACCTGCCATAACACACAAATGAATTTTTCAAAAAACTTTTTATTTTAAATGAAGTTTAATGTACACACAACTTGGATGGCAGATACCAAAATATTATACTCCTGATGTAAAATAATTTTGATACAACTTTATTTGGAGGGTAGTTTTGGCAAGTGCAGGAGCAAGAATAATTCTTACCGCGGCCCGCCCTATCCGCATCGTTCCCGGTGCTTTTGTCGCATGAAGCAGTAAATCTTAGTAGGTTTGCTGAAATTTGTTGCTTTCTTCGTCAAATATTCCCTGAATTAAGAGTATTTTCTTGCTAATGGTTTTCAAGACAAATCTACAAAATCTTCATATATACAAATAAATAAATAATAATAATAAAATAATAATAAATATTTTGGACATCTGACACACAACATCATCTAGTCCCAAGATAAGCAGAGCTTGTGTTATGGGTACTAGACAACTGATATAAATACATAAACATACTTTTTTTTGTAAATACATACATATTATACATAGAAAACACCCAGACTCCGAAACAAATATTTGTGAATCACACAAATAATATTTGGTCCGACCCGGGAATCGAACCCGAGACCTCTTGATCAGCAGCCGCATACGCTAACCACTAGACCAACGAGGCAGTCATAAACAAAATTGGAGTGTCTGTTTGTAGTAACAAATAACCAGTTTTTTTACTAAATGCATATCAATAATAATAATAGCTAAACTCTGTATTATGAAAACTAGATTGACTGATAGAATACTTATTTACTTTTTTGGTAAATAGATGTCACGCAACTCGGCTTTAGTCGCCGGTTTGTGCACGATAGGTAGGAGAAAGAGAAATATACTAAATCACGAGAGTTTACAAGAAGTTTAATGTTTTAACAATCAATACAATTAGATAGATATAATCGGAATACAAGGGCTAGTTCGCGAGCACGTTAGGGCGTGGGCTCTTGAGAGTTTGGTCGGTGATGCCTCCAGAAATAGGAGACACTTAACTTGAGCAGCGAAGCAGTAGAAAAAGCAACCACAAAGATCAAAACACGTTCGAGAATCGAACCTGTGACATAGATTAATGTTATATATAAGAAACATTTGGTCCGACCCAGGATTTGAACCCGAGACTTCAAGCACAGCTGTCGCATACATTACCACTGCGCCAAAAAGAAGATTTCTGCCTATTATTACTGATGAGAATAATATAACGTTATGGAATTCAAAATTCGTGATTTCATTGTTAAAAGTTTTAACAGGAACGATTTACCATGTTTTAATACTTATATTCAATGCAAAAAAGTTGAACTTTTAACCCTTTACTGCCACGTCGGTGTAGTGGTAAGCGTATGCGACTGCTAATCAAGAAGTCTCGGATTCAAATCCCGGGTTGGGCCAAAAAAGGGTTTTTGGGATTTTCTTAGGAAATGCCTAATAGCAGCCCGGAGTTTGGCAGTGATTCACGCCCGTGCCTCGGAGAGCACGTAAAGCCGTCGGTCCCAGTTGTCATGAATATTTGTGGCAATCGTTATTGGGAAGTCAGTGGCTCCAAATATAGTGACAACTAGTTCAATCTTCGAATTTCAGTTCTCCCTTAGGGTTGCGGAGGTCCGATGTCAGTCGCTCCGTGGAAAAATTGAAATTCAGGTAAAATCGGTTGAAATAGTAGCCAACCCCAAATAAACTTGGGAATAAAGGCTAGGAAGATGATTCAATGCATAAAAGCTGAACTTTTAACCCTTAATAAGAATTTTATTATTTAAAATTAAACAACTTTTGCAAAAGATGATATTCTATTTCTTATTTTCTAGTAGTAAAACCTCAGTATTGGGTGGAGTCAGAATGTAATCACTAGTGAAATTACATGCTCTTAAATGAACCTTGTGTATTAAACACGTAATTTCGGAAGCCACAATCGTAAACACTTTCTGCGCAAGTACCTAATAAACGCGATAATGTACCCATAATAGTACGTGTATGGAATCGCTCTATTAATTTATAAGCTATAGATAAAGCCCTTTCTAGTAAATTAAGTGTTTATCGTGATTCTTAAATCTTTAGTAATATTGGCTTATTTGAAAAGGCATTAGTCAAAAATAAAATGTTTTCTTACTTTGCATTTTATTAGTAACGTAACAATAATTCTCTTAATTGGCTGCGGTAGTTAAATTTTATTATACAATTCTATTCATGTAAATAATAAAATGCTTTTACTGCAAAGCTATACTTGTTTAATTAAATTCTATTGTTATAACTACATAATAACTGTTGATTTAAGGATATATTTAGTAATTTTATACTCTGTTGGCTCATTTATTTATATATTAATGTCCAAAAGGGTATTTTCTTGATCCAAATAATATTTTTCGTTAATGCGTTGTGCAAGTTCGCGGGTACGTCCTCGATTCTGTCGTAGCGAGCCCGAGTAGCGATAATTTTGCGAGAATGGCCGCCTTGTCGACAGCAGAGCCTCTGGTACGAACTCGGGTGAAATAATAACCACATTATGATTTTAGACAGGCCACCGCTTAAAGTGGTTTAAGGTGACGCAAAGTGAGAGAGCGCCTTTGTGTCAGAGTGAAAAATGTAATCAGGATATCCGCCTTTTCTTGTTTTGTTCCATTATTCAGTTATTGTAAGACAAACTATGAACGTGATGTAGTTGGAAACGAGCATTTGTATAATATTTCGTTATAAAAACGGAGATTTACTAACAATAATGATAGAGGCGTTTATTTACTCTAAAGTTTCTTACCCATACTGCTACAGTTTAGATACTTGTGGGTTCTTCATTAGTGGGTGTAGCCTAAGTTACTACTTAGGCTACACCCGACGTCGGTACGCATGGCTACACGTACGACGGATGTCCTAGTAGGACGGGGAGACAAGTGATCAACACTAGATTGTAATACAAACTCATTTTATTAATAATATGTACTGGCTTAAATATTATAACTCCGTGTAACGTGTCTGTGCGTGTGTGCATTTGGTCATTGAACTTTATACATACAATGCAATAATTTATTACGGATGTTAAGTACATTGACACGGATTAACACATACTTAACACTTATGCTGCAAAATTACAATCTCATTATAATTTTCAAGAAAATAATAGCACTTCAGCTCCGCAGTGTAGAAGTTATATGAAAAAATAACTAGTACTATTAGCAGCCCTTCAGATTAAGTGATGTCAAAATCTTAACGTATAGATGATTGTTAAGCCAGCAAAATGGATACTTCTTATACAACTCTTTATCCTTATCACCACTCTATTATATTCGTTTATATATTCTGTAAATTATGTTTACATTTAATTCGTTTGTATTCTACATTGTAAGTTTCTCATTGTGGTGTGCAATAACCTAAAAAATAAATGGAGTGTGTGTTTGCACTTTCGAAAGTTAGTTTAATCAACCTGATAGAAAGCATGTGCAGAATTCAGGAGTGGTGCTCACCGTCCTCACTGTTAATGCCACAACGCAGTACGGTAACCCATACTATGCTTCTTTACACACCCCGCTTGAATGACCCATTACCCGGGTGTAATAGAGAGAGGAAAATAGGTGCGCTTGTTGACAATACCAAATTTTAACTGCTTAACACACAAAGGAAGAGCTAAACCGTCAACTACTCTAAAGCAATGGATTCAGCACGTGTGGTCCTATAGAGGAAGGGGGAAAGGGAGACCAGTTGGACCACTCTACAGAACACTCTCCTTGATTTCGATAGCGGATTGCCATGGAGGCGACATTTCTTAGCAAATACAAAGGCTCAAGGGCCTTATATATGGCAGTTGGCACTTACAACAAAAACTCAATTTTAAAATGTGTGAGTTTATTCCGGCTAATCACTGGCACAGTTAGACTCATTTGATAGAACTTACCAGGTAGAAAGTATATTAGGCACGCTGGAAAGGGGTGCTTCGAAGAATGCCTGTGTCTAATCCGAAATGATCTCCGTCCTCCATCAGTCCTCACTGATGGAGGACGCCAAGCTGCTCAAGCCTGAGGGTGACAGATGAGGCCAGCGGTCACCCTCGCAGAAGCAGGCCAGGGTGGCTTGTTGAGGACAGTAAAGAAACGTGAGGGTTCCCACATAGGGGAGGGCCATGTAAGCCGCAGGCCGTAGATGGCCCGAGGTATGTCGAGGTTTTAGAGACTTCCTTTCGAGGGTATACCTAGTCCTTCGACAGTACCCGAGACGGTGTGCGGTTTTAGTCGGTTCGAGTCCGACATAACCGCCGACTGGTGGGATCCTAATCCACAGAGACGAAAAAAAAACAAAATGTATTTAATATTTAGTACTCCCTTTCTTAAAGGCCGGCAACGCACCTGTGACTCCTCTGGGGTTTCGAGTGTCCATCAAGTGATCTGTCTGTTCGTTTGCCCCCTTTAATATATAAAAAAAAAATGTCCAGACGTCCTCTAAACTAAACTAAACTAAATTCATTATACTATAAGAATTTTACCGGTCCCAACTGTGTGAACAATTTCTGTTACAAACACTGGCTTTGATTAAAAATTCTGAAGCAAAAAAATGACTGTCAAATATTTTTATGAATGTGAACATGGAAATAATTTTTAATAAATTTAATGTGATAAAATATATCTATATTTACATGCATTGTGATTTCATATCATAACAGTGTTTCTTTTAATATGTTGTCTTTCAGAATTTTCGAAATAATTATTTACTATTACGAAAATTGTAGTAATTATAAATAATGGTATTATTACCACAATGAGAAGAAAGAGACATCGGGCTACTGTATTTACTCAGTCTTCTTCTTCTTCTTCCTAGCCTTTATTCCTAAGATAATCTGGGGTCGCCCACTAACTCAACCGGTTTTACCTGAATTACAATTTTTACATTTGCAATGTCGTAAGAAGCATGTTTGATGACGAGATAAGCAAATCTTTTAAACAATACAGCATTAATTCTTATTAATTAATTAAGGATTTATATCTTTAACAGTAGTATGTGATGCATACATACATGCAGTATGTGCCAGGTGACAGCGCTCAGCGGGCTCAGATCGTGTCTAAAACTGTAAAATTATATATATGTTACCGGCAATCTTATAATCCGACATTCTATATACCGAATACCTAGGCATTGTATTCTTTAATTGTATTGTATTTTTGTTGTTAAATCAATTACAATAACATATTTTTTTTTACATTTTGACCAAGATGAAGTCCTTTATTAACAATCATATGATTTTTATGACTTTATGTAGATTGTTTTTGAACTGTCTCCGTATTTCACACATTACAGGACGTGCATTCGGCATTATATAGAATACATTACAAATCTAAAGAGATAAACACATGCTTATCTTTAAATTAGTAACAATCACATTCAGTGGATCGCAATGACACCAACGGATTTGTCTATATGTTTCAAAAGGTGACAGTTTCCTGTAAATGTATTGTTTGCTAACAATAAATAAATCCCGAACAATTTTGTCAATGGTTGACATCGACCTGAGACAAAAGTGTTGTCTTGTATGTGACCCTACCATGCTTTTAAGAGTAAAAGTCGCGAAGGGCTAAAAACGTATAGCCTATAGATATGTATTTATAAATAATTATATTAAATATTTTGGACATCTAACGCACTCTATTATCTAGACCCAAACTAAGCAAAGCTTGTACTATAGGTACTAGTACACACAAGTAGTACAACTGATACAAATACATAAATACTTCTGTTTGTAATCTTAATTTTTTTTTCTATTTTTTTTCTGAATACAAACATTTTATAGATAGAAAATACCCAAACTCCGTAAGAAATATTTGCAGATCATAACCGGGACACGAACCCGAGACCTCTTGATTAGCAGCCGCATACGCTAACCACTAGACCAACAACGCAGTCTTCTATGAAAACCGAGTGATCGATATTCGAACATAATGTTTAGTTTTTAGGGTTCCGTAGCCAAATGGCAAAAAACGGAATCCTTATAGATTCGTCATGTCCGTCTGTCTGTCAGTCCGTCCGTATGTCACAACCATTTTTTTCCGAAACCATAAGAGCTATACTGTTGAAACTTCATTTAAAAATAGAAAAAAAGCAATACATTTTAGGGGTCCCCATACTTGGAACTGAAACTCAAAAAAATTTTTTTCATCAAACCCATACGTGTGGGGTATCTATGGATAGGTGTTCAAAAATGATGTTGAGGTTTGTATTATCATTTTTTTCTAAACTGAATAGTTTGCGCGAGAGACACTTCCAAAGTGGAAAAAAGTGTGTCCCCCCCTGTAACTTCTAAAATAAGAGAGTGATAAAACTAAAAAAAATATATGTTGTACATTACCATGCAAACTACCAACGAAAATTGGTTTGAACGAGATCTAGTAAGTAGTTTTTTTGTAATACGTCATAAATCGTAAACCGCAATTTACCTTTCATTCAATCAATACACTATTTTAAAAACATCGATCAAAGTTACAACGAACTACAAAACTACAGGAACTTTTATATGGTGTTACTTGCTGATACGGAACCCTTCATGGGCGAGTCCGACTCGCACTTGGCCGCTTTTTTAGTTTTTTATGCTACTCTTCTTTACAAATTTTAACTGTGTCTAATTTTGTGTTCTAATTTATGTGTATAATTAATACAAATTTGATCAATTTTGTAAAAGGAATACAAAGTTATTATTTAACGTATTAGTTAATTTATAAATCCTAAATTTATAAATAATTAATAAATAAATGCCTAGAAAGGTCAATTTCGCAGAACTTTTATAATAAGGTGTTGAATCTAATTTAGTATTATATTCCATTTATCAAAAAGCCTCGTTGGTCTAGAGGATAGCGTATGCGAATGCTAATCAAGAGGTCTCAGGTTCAAATCCCGGGTCGGCCCAAAAAGTGTTTTTGTGTTTTTCTTAGGAAATTCCTATCCAGACCGGAATTTGGAAGTTTAGCGGTGATTCACGCCCGTGTCATAAACATCTATGGCAATCGTTATTGGGAAGTCAGTGCTCTCAAATTAACTGGCAACTAGTTCAACCTTCGAATTTCAGTTCTCCCTTAGAGTTGCGGAGGTCCGATGCCAGTTGCGCCGTTGAAAAACCGATATTCAAGTAAAACCGGTTGAACTAGTAGCCGACTTCAAATAATATTAAGAATAAAGGTAGGAAGAGTGGCCCATGTATCGAAAACCATTATAAACTGTAAAACATCACTCTAAGATCAATAGAAGCCATTTCAGAAAAAACTTGAACATTAATTCTGATCATGATCATCATCATCAGCCTATCTCAGTCCACTGCTGGACATAGGCCTCTCCCATTGCACACAACTTTGATCGATTTTGGGCTTCTCGCATCCAGCTCCTGCCAGCCATCTTGCGCAAATCATCACTCCACCTGGCCTGTGTTTTAATAACTTTTTATAAATGCAGACAAATACACAGATAATCTAGTATTATATAAAAATACTAAGTTGGTATTTAGACGCTTCAAAAGTTAAAAAAAAATACTGATTAAGCTTTTAAGCCCGCCTTTGACCCGATGAACAACTTGCTTCAAATTCTCTTTTTACTTACTTTTCGAGTTAATTTTGTTGCTTATTTCTCACAGTGAAGCGAGGCGGGGTACTAAAAGCTAGAAACATAATAATAATATCTTTATTTATTTCTTAGACATATTACAATCTAGTGGTTAGTGGGTCTCCTGTTAAGCAGTGAAAAGCCTGTGTTCGGAGACTCCCCTCCTCTTAATGTTACCACAGTAGCGAAAAAGAAATTGAAACCGCACCGCCCACAGGTTACATTCCACCCACTCGCATCCATGTAGGTATATTTATACACATACATACCTACATACTGCATATATATACACACATACACAGCAATAGATATAACACAGAATATATTAACATACACTCATACATACATAGTAAAAAAAACATAACATACATATAAATATAATATAAATGTGCTCAAATAATGTGTTATGTATATAATGTGTTGTGTGTAATGTGTTATGTTATGTATATGTATGTGTGTACTTGGGTGTACTTGTATGTATATACGAGTGTATTTATTTTCAGTATGGAAATATTACTTTTTAAATCACCTTTTTTTTTTTATTCATTTAAATTATTTAAAAAACTCTCACCAACACTGCCCATTATTAGCGATAAGGCCGCCTATAGCGAACTTATATGTTGACGAAAATAACAACCACCGTGAACATCTTGAGACTAACGTTTATTGGGCAGGAACTACTCTCAATAACACATTGTAATATGTGGCTAGGGATACCGACTTACAGCTACGTTATATAGTCTAAACCTATCGCTACCAGGCGATAATAATCACGTCTTCATATCAATAAGGAAATGACAGCCGGAATCCTACGTGCTTGATAATCGGCACATATCTGAATTGTGCTGGTCAAGCATATATTATCTATGTATAATTTCCGTCTTTGACTTTAAGGGGCTGAAAACCAAAATAGAGGTAAATAAAGATCGTTTTGTATAAAAACCTATCGCTCATATCATTACCAAAATCAATGTCTTTATAATTGAACATATTCCTCACATAGTGGTTATTTCCAAAACACGATATGAAAAACTTCACTCGATAAAAAAAATAATCAAAGTAGCCTCTGAAAATAGTTAAATTTTGACTTTACACAGTTGTGCTTTAAGTAATGTAAATGAAATTAAGTAAAATTGTGTATCATATGTAACTGAAGGAAATGGTTAACTTTAATTTTTAAAAAAATTGCAATATTTACAAAAAATAACGAATTTTGTGGTTTGGCACTTACGCCCTTCTATTTCAAGCGCTTTTTCTCTGTCACTCCTATGGAGAACGACAGTGAGCGCTGAGGCGCCCTGCTAAACGGACCTATGTCGCTCGACTCGCGCGCTATATTTAGCTGATAAATCTAAAAAACTTTATTAAAAAACAAAACAAAATCATATTATGATGGAGGCTATAAGGTAAGAATAATTTATTTTATTAATAAACTTATAATTTGATTGACATGTAAGATTATATAACTAGATATCCTTACAAAGACGTAATGTAGTTTCATAACCCTAAAAACTGTCAACTGTGTAGTGGAACAAGCTTAAGCTAGAGACACATTATCGGAAGCGGCTAATGGACGCGGCTGATAGCCGTGATCTAGAGTATGAACATACACTCAGCTGTGCAAACTATCGGACGTAAGTCGTGGACAGACTGACCTTGAGCGTCCGAATGTCCGACTGTGCACACTTATTTTTCCACTAAAATCAATTAATTATCATAAATATGTATATTACTGAGTCAATATTTTAATACATTGAATAAAAATATATTACCAAGGCACTCTACTAGTGTTTCAATAAAATAATGTACAATTTACAGTGGCGGCTGTTAGCCGCGTCCGTCAGCCGCGTCCGATAATGTGTTTCCAGCTTTAGTCTTGAAGAACGTAACGTACATAGACTTACAAAAGTCGTAGACTCTGCCATTATAGTTACACAATGTATCATATGATGGCCTTATTTTATGCATAGTCATTTTTGATAGTGTATCTAACCGCATAATATTATCATCATAATAATTAAGTAATAAAGATATTAAATTAAATAAATACTATTATTTAATCACAGGTTGCAAAATGTGGAATTCTCACAAAACGTTCAATGTTCTGAAGTTCCAAGGTAAGAACAGTGTAAAATACTGCACGTCTTGAAATGTCACTCAAATCTAACTAACAATTCATAGACTATTTATTTACAGCAAAAGAAGACTATTGGAAAATAGCTCTGAAGGAGATGGACCGCAGAATGTAGTTTTGCATCATACACGAATCACATTCTCGCTGAGCTCTGACGGTATCGTCGCGTTCAGAATAGTTTCATATTATATACTATGACTGTATTGTTTGGCAATAATATTGTTAGAATGTATGTTGGTAAAAAGACAGTGTATATTGTTTTGTAAACTTGGATTAATATTAAATAAAAAAATACTATATAAATAAAAAATAAATAAATAATTAAATTGTATAAGTTAATAAAAAATGCTATGCAATAGCTTTACCGCGGCATTCTCCGAGTGCCACATGACTTTTTTTATCATACCATTACGATAGCATTTTTATTTTGCCCTATCTAAAATATTCTAAGGCCCTGTGTTAAAAGCAGAGTGCAAATTCAAAGACGAATATTAGTTCTCGGAGACTGTGGTAGTACCGATAACGAACCGCGTCTCAAACGCGGCGCTGCTTTATCGAACAAAAAGGGGTGTATCCATTGCTCAAGGTCATTGGCTGCACTCAGCGTCTTAACTAATATATGACGCAGGAATATCGCCAATTGTACATGGTCAGTATAATGATGTATTCTTGTATGTAAACTGTATTAACTGGTGTACAATAAAATTTATACTATTCTATTCCATTCTATGTTGCCATATTAACATAAGTTTGGATTATATGATTATGACAATCATAAGAAAATTCAGAAGATTATACATAAGGTCTTAAATGTCTAATTATAGGGAGTTTCTCGACTTGATATATAACGTATGTTTAAATCCTACTAATATTATAAACGTGAAAGTTTGTTAGGAGGTATGTATGTCTTGCAAAATCTATTGAATGGGTTTCGATGAAACTTCACAATCATATAGCTTACGTATCGGAATACGAGGGCAAAAGCTAAAAACTTAATAAGTCTATGTGAATAAAAAACTGAATATTATTTCCTACAAAAGCATCTTCAGGATATACCCAATCAAAGCCGGCTCTCTAACAAGTGGCCATGAATAAATTTCCTTTACGGTATTAGCATATTCATCCAAACTAGATGCGCCAAAAGTTTTTGACAATTAAATTAAATAATGAAGAGGAGGAGTCATATCTGAGCTTGTATTCATCTCATTTAGTTTAATTCGAGTTGTTTAGAAAAAATGAAAAATCGGCCAATTGCGTGTCAGGCCACGCACTGAAAAGGTTACCTCAGTCACCCATAATGGTACATGGCTTTAAAATCGTATCCAATAGATATTTGTTAAGTTTACTTATATTAATACGGTAATTTCGTATGACGTTTTCCAAGTAAGCGCATTTTAAAAGTTAAGCCTCTATAACTCCTGAACTAACAAAGTCATCTAATCCGTTATAGTTTTCCTTTAAAGTTCATTAAATGGACCACCATGACGATTTTTTACAGATTTTTTGAGCTAGCTGTTTGGCTTTTAGGAGGGGTGAACGCCCTGTTTTTACAAAAAATTGCCCTTTAAAGTGGAATTTCTCACAAACGGATACAATAAAAAAATCGACTTAAATATCCTAATATTTTTTAAAGGTATTAGAAGTACGAATTTTTTTTACCGCGTCAACTGAAATAGATGCGGGCAGAGCCGCGGGCGAAAGCTAGTAGTCAAATAAGTAACTACTAACTTAAACATGTGTCTAGCTATTTATTAAGTCAGTTCTTAAAAAACACTTTTGGGCTTTTCAATTGGGTCTAAGCAAACAATATTCCTTGATGGTCTTTCATAGCTAGGTTCACTATAAACATGAGCAAGCTTTCTTCTTCTCAATTTAAGGGTCAGTCCCTTGTCGGTGGAGCAATCGCCACTCCTGTCTGTTTTCCGCAATCCGTCTGATCTCTTGATATGCCACGACTCCTACTTTCTCCTTTACTTGTTGTATGTACGCCAATCTAGGCCGTTTTCTTCTACCTTCTATCTTTCCTTCTGGAATGGTTTTAAAAAGATTGTCGTGTCTTAGGGCCACCGTAGACTAGCCACTTTTAGCATCGGCGATCGGCAACTAGTCGCTTTTTAGAAGCTAAATACGGCGACCGAACGCTCTACACCGCACACTTATAAACGCCTAACGCGGAGATTGAGTCGCTTTTTAGAAGCGCAACACAGCAGCTGAACGCTACTCTCCGCACACATTCGGATGCCGGTAGCATCGATTTGGCATCTGAACAGTCGCTAAACCGCGCGTTTCCGATACCGCGATCGAACGCAGGAAGCCGCTAAAACGCGATGCAGCATCGATGCAGTCGCCAAATCGCCGATCGCTGATGCTAAAAGTAGCTAGTCTGCGGTGGCCCTTATTAAATGGCCAACCATTTTGCCTCTTCTATTGTCAACAGTAATGAGCAAGCGAGATGCAGATATCCAGTTGAAATAACGTTCGATGAAAATCATAAGGAATCACTCAATTAAGCATTCATTATTTTCTTACCGTTGCTTGTTAGTCAAATAATAAAACAACTATATTGTTCTTGTTAAACTGCCTGACAATAGGGAATCAACAACGAGTTCTTAGTTTGATAGCAGTGAAGTGCATTTGTTGCAAATGGCATTGGTAACAAAATATCTGTCTTTAATTGAAAATAAAACTGACGCTGTCACCAATAAAAAGAAAGATAGAAGAAAGTGCACGGCCGGATGCGGGCCTTCAATCACTCCCATCTTAAATAAAATAGCAACAAAAAAAATATGTCTCAACAAATATTAAAATAAATAAATAAATATTTTCGGACATCTTACACACAACTTCATCTAGTCCCAAACTAAGCAGAGCTTGTGTAATGGGTACTAAACAACTGATATAAAATACATAAACATACTTTTTTTGTAAATACGTACATATCATACATAGTAAACACCCAAACACCGAAACGAATATTTGTGGATCATACAAATATTTGGACCGACCCGGAAATCGAACCCGAGACCTCTTGATCAGTAGCCGCATATGCTAACCACTAGACCAACAAGGCAGTCAGAATAATCTTACATCCTGTTACAATTCGCTATTCAATGCGTCTTTGTTTAACAGCACACATATACATCTAAAGTTATGACTACAAGTACAGCTCTTTTCTATCACATTTCAAGAAACAAAAATCACTTACGAAAACAAAGGATTGTTTCCAAACATTTTAGGCTTGTGAGTGATAGACTACTTACTGTAAGCAGAACTATACAATATTATGTTAGGCCGCACTACTAAGGTTCTGTTAATATCATATGTTGGGTATAGGTGTTATTTATTTAATTTTATATTTACGGAAGTAATTAGGTACGGGTTATAATACTTGCGTTGCAAGATATAAATTAATAGAGCAAATTTATTATAATTTAGGATTATTGAATGTTGAAGTATATAGTAGCAATGGCACTTTTACATTTAAATTCATGATAGGAAAGCTCACAAATGTTACTCTTTAAATTATAATTACAACTTAAGACAACTTGTGAATCAATCACACAAATTTTAGTCGATTCATAGTACTACTAAGGAAATAAAATATAAGTTCCTCCAAACAGTACAATTAATAGAAATGTCGTCACAATACCTACCTCTAAAGTACTAATAACTTGTTGAACTTAATTGGTTGTTATTCCGACAGATGCTTCATTCGTCTCCAATTTAATCTATCCATTAAACTGAAGAGAATATAAGAAGAATGTCTAGTGAAAAGAAATCAATTATTACTTAGACTCAATGATGAAACTAATGTCACATTTTCTAAAGTAAAAAGTATTTACATAATGAGAGCATTTAAAAAAAACCTTTACCCTGTGTAATAATTTAGGCATTTAACTATCCATTTACTGGTAATTGGAAAAGTCATTTCTCTACCACCTCACCTGAGGAGTGATGGTAAAGATAATTTTTTCATTCATTCTCAGCATGATTGCATGAATGTTGGTGTCATGAAGATATCTTAGACAACATATTCCTTTCACCGTTGTAAGCATCATATCATCACAACCTCCACCACCGGACGTGGGTGAACATCTCTTTCTTGAATTAGACATTAATCACGCAAAAGTATTACTGAAGGTTTACTATTTGTTACGAAACAATTACATCTTCTCCTACGAAAATTTACTTAAAAAATATCTCTCTTACAGCCTCGCTGGTTTAGTGGTTCAAATCCCGGGTCGGGCCAAAAAGTGTTTTTGGGTTTTCCTTAGGAAATTCCTAATAGCAGCCCGGAGTTTGAAAGTTTGGCAATGATTCAGGCCCTTGCCTCGGAGAGCACGTAAAGCCGTCGGTCCCGGTTGTCATGAACATCTATGGCAATCGTTATTGGGAAGTCAGTGCCCTCAAATATACTGTAAACTAGTTCAATCTTCGAATTTCAGCTCTCCCTAAGGGTTGCGGAGGTCCGATGCCAGTCGCTCCGTGGAAGAATGTAAAACCAGTTGAACTAGTAGCAGTAACTTGGGAATAAAGGCTAGGAAGATGATGATATCTCTTACAGCCACATAATAGTAATGGGCGATTTTAATACGTGCTTGGTAAAGAATCGGGTAAGTGCCAGGCTTCGCATAGAACAGGATTCCGTAGTCATATACAATGGTAAGTGGAATTGAAATCGTGTCCAATAGATGTTTTTCAAGTAAGCGTATTTCACAAGTTAGATCTCTTTAAATCCTGAACTAACAAAGCTATATAAGCCGTAGTATTCCTTTAAAATTTATTTTATCGACTATCATTAGGATTTATTTTTAGATTTTTCGAGACACCGGTTTAGCTTTTAGAAGAGGGCTATGTGTTGTGCAGAGCAATTTTAGCGAATTAAATCTTGCTAAGCTTAAAGAGGATGTGATAATATCGATTGGGCGGTTTGTTAGATTCGCTGTGTGTAAATAAAAAGGTCCAAACATTCATTGGACATCTAATACACATTTATTACATACACGCACCCTTACGGTCGATAAATATTAAACACGTTTGTGTTTAATATTTATCGACCCTAAGGGTGCGTGTGTGTCATGGTGCACGTTTGGGCACCATGACTTAGGAGATACGAAAGGTTAGCGAAGAAGAATGCTTGGCGAAAAGTAAGTACAAGCGTGGAACAACGGATGTTAAACCTAGATAAATATGTGTACTTAAGGAAATTCTGCAATAAGATTTGTAGAAATGCACAACGCCAACAAAAGTATGGAATTTTCTAAGAACATTGGAAGTCGGGAACTATTGGCGAGTTTTCCTGACTCACTCCAATGAATCACTCCATGACAAGTGGTATTTTTCCGTCCATATGGAAAGATGCTCAAATAATCCCTCTTCCTAAGAAAGCTAAACCCTCATCATTTTCTGACTGACCTATTTCCATTTTAGCTTTCCTTTAATTTCAAGTAAGATCCTTATAGTTTTAATACTTCCATACCTAAACCATTTTAGCATCAAAGTTTTCTTAAGAACTGATATAAGAATTAAAAGTGTCGTAAACGAAACTTAATTCACTATGCATACTGAAAGCAAAGCCTGTGTCAATTACGTTTTAATAAATGTAAATATATTCATTTTACGGCTATAATATTAAATCTGCCGCTACTTTTTCTCAAATATAAAAGTATTGTGATTTATCTCCTGCTGAATATGCAAGAAATCAAGAATATTCATAGCCAGCTCGTTAACGAGCGGGTTGGCTGTGTTTACAAAAGTATCGTATAAATTATTTGTTTGTTACATGCCCTTCAGTTACTTATGGATCAACTTATATCGTTCAAAAGACTGAACGAGTAATAAAGTATTAAAATAAAACATGTTAAGCGGACTTCCTTTTCACACGTATAAATCACATATACCGAATGTAAGTAGCAGTAATTAGCACGGTTATTGTAATGCATTTGAACGGCACTACTCGTTTGTACAAACCGCACATCGACAGGTCGCAATTTCGACTAACCACGGGAGTATTATATGCTGGTACTATTTCGTAACCAAAAATCGCGCTTGTATCAACAATATATAATAATATAATAATAAATATTTCGGACATCTTACACACAACGTCATCTACTCATAAATAAGCAGAGCTTGTGTTATGGGTACAAAACAACTGATGTTATTTTTTGTAATCTTATAATTTTGTATATGAAATTAAATTGAAGTAAATATAATACTGATTTATAAAAAGGACTAGCTGCGCCCCGCGGTGGTACGCGCGTATATCATTATGGTTGCTATGCCAGTGTGTTATGCATAGCAACCTGTGAAGTTTTGACAGGAGATAAACAGTGCTACATTTTGACATTTTATAATCACCAATTTTTGTCCGTGTATCTTGATTATTGAAGTAAAAAGTAGCTTAAGTGTTATTCTGATATATCTAATATATTAAATTCTCGTGTCACAGTTTTCGTTGCCATACTCCTCCGAAACGGCTTGACCGATCTTTATGAAACTTTATATGCATATTCAGTAGGTCTGAAAATCGGCCAACATCTATTTTTCACACCTCTAAAACGCGAGCGGAGCCGCGGGCATCAGCTAGTAAGTTCAGTAGTTTTTTGCGTGAAAGAATAAAAAACATACATACACACATACATAGGTACTCACAAAATTTCGCGTTTATAATATTAATAGGATAAATGATGAAAATATCGAAGAAAAAATAAGAGTTACTTCAAACGAAGAAATATGAAAAAAAAAGATTAATACCAGTAGAAAGTTTGTAAAACATGAAGCGTTCACTCAGAACGTCACCAAAGCTTAGTTATGTAGGCGCTGCCTGATAAGTCCCACTTTACTCTGATTTGTGGCCCACGGTAAGCACCGATATATATTTTCATCAACGTTATTTATGCGTACAAGTTATTTTTATGACATTGTTAAGGATCAGTTACCAAGGGAAAGCTCTTACAAGTACTTAAGAAATATTTTTATACATATATGTTTGTGACCATTTTTGTCGCGATGTACGTAAATAGTTAGTTGTGTATGGTATATAATTTATTTTCTCTATTTCAGCGAAAGGCTTCCCACAGACGGAATATATTTTTAACCGACTTAAAAAAAAGGAGGACGTTCTCAATTTGTCGGAATCTTTTTTTTTTTTATGTATGTTCAGCGATAATTTCGTCGTTTATGAACTGATTTCAAAAATTATTTTTGCATTGGAATGGGCATAGCTTACAGGTGGTCCCATCGTCACCTTGTCGGGATCTGATGATGGGATCCTAAGGAAATCGAGGGAACTCCTCAAATATAGTATAGTTTTGGAATAGTTTTTCTATGAAGTCGGTTCCTTTTTTTTTTAATTATATAATTAAGAACTTCTGTAAATGACAGAAAAAATGTCGTTTCTGTAATATATAATTTGATGATGAAAATAATAATTTTAACAAAAAGGAACCGACTTCAATGAAAAACTATTCCGAGTACCCAAATCGCGACATTGTGCCTATATTTGAGGAGTTCCCTCGCTTTCCTTGGGATCATGGGATCCCTGATAATGGTATCAGATCCCGATATGGTGACGATGGGACCACCTGTAAGCTACGCCCATTCCAATGCAAAAATAATTTTTGAAATCGGTTCATAAACGACGAAATTATCGCTGAACATACATAAAAAAAAAAAAGAAGATTCCGACGAATTGATAACCTCCTCCTTTTTTTTGAAGTCGGTTAATAATTGATAATCTTTTATACTTTGATTGAATACTCAGCAGCGAGTTAGACTTTTTCCACCAAGCATGACGTTTAGTAGTAATGCGTTTTATTATGTCTATAGTTGTAACGTCAAAAGCTTATACTAAATTTAAAAAAATCAGACATCATACATAACGTCATCTATTCCCAAACTAAGCAGAGCTATTATTACGGGTACTAAACAATTGATATAAATACATAAACATACTTTTTTTATAAACACAAATATTATACATAGAAAACACCCAGACTCCGAAACAAATATTTGTGGATCACAAAAATATTTGGTCTGACCTGGAAATCGAACCCGAGACCTCTTAATCAGCAGCTGCATACGCTAACCACTAGACCAACAAGACAGGCATTGCTTATAATTTTAAAAATGCTAATAAAATTTCAAAAATGTAGCCTTAAACTATACATACTAGCGATGTAGTTATTAGATATTTTCTATTGTGTACACTTATAGTACTTGCTTGACGCTCTCGACCGGTTGCAGCGGCGAGCAGTCCGCATTATAAATAGTCCCGAAACCACCGAGTTCCTTGAGCCTCTGCAGTTACGGAGAGATATCGCCTCTATGGTGGTCCTCTATCGCCTTTAAAATGGAGAGTGTTCTGAAGAGCTCTTCCAACTGATCCCTCCTTCTCCCTTCCTTTACAGGACAACACGTGCTGGACTCAGAAGTCACCGCTTTAGAGTGGAAGAAATACGCACCAGAACAAAACGGTTCGGCTCTATTTTCCTATGCCGAGCAGTCAAAGGCTGGAACTCACTACCAGCTCACGTGTTTCCTTCCCAATATGATCCCGGGTCCTTAAAGCGGGGCGTGAAAAAGCATTTCACTAAGCCGCCATAGTGTGGGCCGCCATACATTATTGTCTGCATTCGCAGAAAGTGTGGTAGCCCCCACTCTTGGATTCTGCTCATGCTTTCCATCAGGCAGGGTAGAGTCACTTTGGATGGCTTAATATAAAAAAAGACAGTCTCATTGATGCTTTATATGAACAGAGAGATACTTTCCAATTTTATTGTTTTAATCTATAGATACTCCATAACATCATAAAGTTGAAGTTTATATTTATTCATACTATCATCCACCACGATTCCTACCTGCAATTCCACAACACGGGATATTTGTATCCGGCAAAAGGATATCCTTGCAGAGCTGCAGTCACTCGACGTCAAAGTTATGTTGTTCAATTTTATATGTCTTATTATTTAAACATCTTAGCTCAGATAAATAAATAAAAATGGGCCAAATGAGTGTCAGGCCACGCACAGTAAAAGGGTTTCTCAGTCACTTAGAATGGTACGTGAATTTAAAATCGTATTCAATCGATAATTGTTATGTTTACGTATTAATGCTTTATTCTTGTAGGACGTTTCCCAAGTGAGCGTGTTAGGGTTATGTTAATGTAACTAAATATTATATATAAATATTGATTTATGCTTGTTAATTGTTTACTTTAAATATTTTCAGAAGATATTGTTTGATGACGGTAGTTGATTAAAATACAAACTTGTATGTTATATTCGCTTGCCGTTGCCTATAAATACTGTTAGTCATGTTAATGTAATCATTACTACTTTTAACTATATATTTTATAAAAATATTGATATTTGTTTGTATTAATAAATTACTTTAAATACTTTTTGAAGATAGTATAGTTTGATGACGGTAGTCATACAATATTGAAGTTGCTTGTTGCCTCGCCTATAAAAACGAGTGTTCCGACTGGATTAAGGGACTTCTCATCGAGACGTGAATCAGTACGGAGCTCTCTACTATTAATTGAGGATATTATATGGATTTAAAAGCTAAGTATATGCCATTCACTTTTGTGTATTTCTTTTTACTAAAATGTTATCTAGTTTTGTAATAATTTATAATGTTTGATTTATGGATATGTGTATAATGTGAAATATGTATGTAAATATGTTGGAAAAGAGTGTCCATGGAGTTTCTTGTCTGTTCTTCTCCATAGGATCTACACCTTGGAACAGACGAATAGAATCACGACTGACTAACTGACTGACTACTGGACATTGAAATAAAAAGAAAGTTTAATATGATTTGATTTGGTTTGATTTGATATACTCAAATTCCTTTCGTTGTAAATATTCTAATATTTTAATAGATAAAACCTAAATCTCTATGTATAATTCATCTCATCTTTTCTCTAATCTAACAAGCGCATTTTACAAGTTAAGCCTCTATAACTCCTGAACTAACAAAACCTTCAAAGTGCATTATATGGACCACCATCACGATTTTTTCCAGATTTTGAGCCAGCCGTTTAGCTTTTAGGGGGGGAGGATGGCCTGTTTTTACAAAAAAAAAGTGCTTTTTAAAGTGGAATATCTCGCAAACTGATACCTAAATCAAAAAATCGTCTTAGAAACTTTGTATTTTTTTTAAAAGACCTATCTAATGATACTCTACTCGATGGGGTAGCCTCGAGAAAAAAAATCATCCCCACTTTACGTGTAGGGAAGGTACTCCAAATAAAAATAGTTTATAATTTTATTGTAGCACTTTGTCGACGTAATTACAACACATTTTCATGTAAAATTTCATCTTGCTAGCACTTACCGTTTGGACGGTAAGTCGAGAGGACGGACGGATGGACGGGTGGACAGACGGACATAACGAATATAAGGGTTCCGAGTCATAAACTTCGGAACCCTAAAAAGGTAGACAACTTTGTTATCAGTGAAGCAAGACGAATCAGATATCTGGATTATATATCACAAGCAGATAAGCAAACAGAAACAAGGACACGTTCTGGTAGAGTCTCCCACCAGACGATTACAACTATATGCATTCACCTAGCCAGCGTCGAAACAACACAAACGTGGGATCAAACGCGAGCCACGAAAAGGAACAAGGAACAAGAGTGGTCACGGAAGTGCAAGGAATTCGAAGCTGGTTAATTGTCATGGCGATAGCAGGGATCATCATATGTGGTATCGCTACATTTGTCATCGTTTGCAAATCCGTAGCCAAGAAAATCGAGAAGAGGCTTACGACTATACTTAGAGATGCAAACGTGGTTTAAAGTCACACCATATTTTTTTACAAGGTATAATGATATTTTTTCTCTTCAGAGGGGGAATATCTATGGCGAAGCCATAGTATTATAATAGTTTAGATCTGTACGCGGCCACGTGCTACATTAATTGTTTTACTCAGTTAACCTACGTGCCGTCAAACAACAATTAATATAGTAAATTATTAAATAAGGAAGCATAAATAATATATTGTCAATTTAGCAATTTAAGTAAACAGTAGTTCCTAGTTATCCCCACCTAAACCTGTCCATATTGCATACGTAAATATTATTGTATATAAACTCTAGTTTAAGTTAAATTGTTCAGAGTCATTATTAAATATTACAATCAACGTGTCGTCTAATTGTCTCCCTGGGTAAACACGCAATATAGTCCATTATTTCGTCAAATGTCAGATGATTTTTAATATACAATATTTAAGGTTATTGTGCCCTGTATTTTTAAGTAAATGTTTGGAACATAAATGAATGTTTCGGACATCTCAAACACAACGCCATCTAGTTCCCAAAATAAGTAGAGCTTGTATTAAGGGTACTAAACAACTGATATTAAGTCATAAACATTTTTTTTTAAATACATACATATTACACATAGAAAACACAAAAACTCCGAAACAAATAGTTGTGGATTACACAAACATTTGGTCCGACCCGGGAATCGAACCCGTGACTTCTTGATATGCAGTCGCATACGCTAACCACCAGACCAACGAGGCAGTCTAAGTTTTAAGTGATTAATTTGTAAGTAATATATTATAATCAGTAATATGTTGATGATGATGATGATTTGATTTAATTTTTATATACAGGGTGAATTTTTGAGACAGCACAGCAAGAGCAGGTACCTTAACCGTTATAGTGACAGGAAAACGCTTTTAGAAGACTATCCATAATTTTTTTTAAATATTCTGAACTGCATTTACAGATTTTGGAAAAAATGTACATTCAGCAAGAAAATTGTCATATTAAAAAAAAACTTTTTTTGATGCCAATCGATCCTGTTTCTTATAAGGATTAAGTCTCTACTGGACCGACTGAGGTTTGAGTACTAGAAATGTCAGAAATCGCAAAAAAACTTTTCCCATACATTTGTATGGAAATAAATAATTTTAGACACAGACAAACATAACTTACATTTAGATGATCTACGAAATAAATTGCTCAAAATGACCGCCGCTTTAACGAATACATAAGTACACTCGCTTTTGTACTGAGCTAGTAGCAGCCGATAATTTTCTTAGATAGATATCATTTAAAATCCTTGTTAATGCATCTTGTGTATTGCTATAACTTAAATGCTATATATAAAAAAAATATTATACATTCTTCATTTCTTCTTCTGGGTATTTTCGATGGTATATTATGTATGTATTTACAAAAAAAAGTAAATTTATGTGTTTATATCAGTTGTCTAGTACCCATAATACAAGATTTTCTTAGTTCGGGACTAGATGGCCGTTGTGTGTAAGATGTCCAAAATATTTATTTATTTAAATATTTACTTCGTGTTTAAATATACATTTCTCTTTCAACAATAACTTTGGTAAGGTTGTCTTTCAACATAGGCCTCCCCCAGCTCCTTCCAACTATTTTTCTCGATCCATACCAATAACATATTACAATACAGTCCATGTAATATAAAAACCTAGAAATCAAGGAACGAATATCTTTACGAGAAATGAATAGTCAAAAAGGATGTGAAAAGCTTTAGTAATGTGTATGGGAATATCAAAATAGAAGGCTTATTGCATAGCAGCCCTCAAAATTCCCCTTCGCATGAACGAAAGCGATTCATGAAGCTTGCTTCGTTTGCTACAACTCGTCTGCAATCTTGTATCTCCGGACTTTAAGTGTTTGACCTCCCTTTGCCCAAATGAAGCTCGCGAACATGTCTACCAACATTTCAGTTATTGCTATTTCACTTTTGTTTTCTACGCGGTAAGGTTGATATTTCATTGTTATGTCACTACAGGTAATTTTGCCAGCGAACGCCTTTTGTATTTCTTTTTCTGTTTTTTACTGTACCAGGAGAATTTACCAGCTTCAATCTGAATCTATGCTTGCTCAAGAGAAAAGTAAATCTGAATATTTATATAGTATGCTCATTTTATGTCGGTTGTAGGGTCTTTCTAATTTTTTAGTATTACATTCTTAAGTTTTATTAAACGTCTTAAAAAGGTTACAAATCTATATTGCTAACTTTCAATATTTACAAATTTTAAATAGTACATCTACGATAGATATGAAGTACCTACATAACTGAACATAGTCACAGACTGACTGTCGAAAGTAAAACATGGTCGAAAGGGATTTCAAAGTAGGTACTGTACGTGAACTTAATACCTAATTAATAAGTACATAATTAATAAGTTTTTATGGTAATATTACAGGGATAGAATTGCAAATATTGTTTCTCATTTTATAATTTTCAACTAATAATATAATATCTCATATTTTCAGTGCCATTATTACAATGAATAATATTGTTTCAAATACATATCCGTACTATGACGTAGATGTTTTGAATGTGTCTTATAAACAACTTTTATTTCCTAAAAATATGTTGGTTTATACGGCAGGCAAGTCAATATCAGTGCATAAATGATGTTTTCGCTCACAGTGATGTCTTATAGACACTTTTATACGGATATTGAGTATGAATCAGGATAAGTAGAGGAACTTACAGCCTTTTTCTCAGTTTCTGCTAAAATGAAATCGAAATTTTATTCACGTCACTCGATTTAATAACAAACTCCCTAAAGCATCAAAATTACTCGGCTTTGATTGGTTTAGCTTGTCCTCCATACAATGATACTCTCTATATAGTGTTACATCTATTCTCATTAAGAACAACAATTAAATTATTAAAAGTACTACTACAATCAACTTTTTGAAGAAGAAGTGCGGAAGTGGGAAGCACAATTAAAATATCGAAATTTTTTACTTCTTTGATTGATATAGATGATTTGAATGTTTGATAGAAGCCAAATACCTTGCCAACCCTCCTTTATGGAACTTTCAAATCATAGAGTTGAAATTTCTTGCTGCAAACACGACTATAGTGTCTTGAAACCAATAGATCATACCGTGATTAAAAGCCAAGCCAAGGGTCACTTTAGAAATATATTATTGATGGAGCTAGTCAAGTCTGAGGGTAAAACTTCTATTGATAGGCTCCGTGCAGTAATTTTTTATCTAAAGCTTGGAAAGAATGACACCCACAACTAAACAGTACCTACTCTTTTCGAAATGCTGGTATTTGTATTAATTCTATGAGTGATGAAGATAAAACGAAACCGGAGTTTAATAGCGACGAATTACAAAGGGTTTTACTCATAGTCAAAGACATTTAATTTTGGTGAGAGGAACTGAGGGTCAAGAAAGAGGAAATAAAGAAGATGAAACGGAATGTAGGGATAATGGGCATTAAAGATGTTCTGGAAGCAGGTAAAAAGGTTATTTATTACCGAGATGCCTCAAAATACCAGAAAACTACTGGTGAAATATCAGACAATGATGAAAATTACTAATTTTTTAAATACAAAATTATTGACACTAGGTTAAAATAAACTTTTTCTAACACAGAATTTTCTTCACTCCATTTAACGACATCTCTACGAAGTACATTTAACGTAAAAATATGCAAAGTTTTCCAAGTAAGTGCATTTTACAAGTTAGGAGTCTATAACTCCTAAAGTAACAAAGTAATCAAAGCAATTATAGTTTTTCTTTAAGGTTCGTCACATGCACTACTATTAAGCTTTTATTCCGATTTTTCAAAGAAGCCGTTTGGCTTTTAGAGGGGAAAGTGTGACTGCATTTAAAAAAAAGACCTAGAAAGCTGAAATACTCCCAAACGATTACCTTTATCAAAAATCGTCTAAATAGCCTCTCAATCTTTTTAAAAGACCTATCTAATGATACCCGATAGGGTAAACTCGAGAAAAAATCCCGATTACGTGTAGGTACCAAAGTACCGTTTAAGTATACCCAAATAAAAACAATTTTCCGTGATTTCATTATAGCACTTTGTGGACGTGTTAAACACATATTTCTAGGCAAAGTTTCATTATCCTAGCACTAACCGTTTTGAGGGTAAATCGAGGACGCTAAAAAACTTTTCGTAAGGGGACGGCTCCTGCGTAAGTCGTCAGGATGACCAGGACTGTAATGTAATTAAATATATATATACCTAACTTCACTTTATACGTTTCATAAGTCTGGAACTTTGACAGTTATTTAACGTATGTTAAACTTTTTCTAAACAAATCATCATCATCATCATCATCAACAG
Source organism: Phragmatobia fuliginosa (assembly GCA_932526445.1). Classification (NCBI taxonomy): domain Eukaryota; kingdom Metazoa; phylum Arthropoda; class Insecta; order Lepidoptera; family Erebidae; genus Phragmatobia; species Phragmatobia fuliginosa. Next base: position 1,262,206 of record OW052064.1, on the reverse strand, counting down.
CCTTCAACAGTCCACTGCTGGACATAGGCCTCTCCTTAGAAAGGAGGTTTTGGCCTACTATACCACGCTGAACAAACGGGTTGGTATAGGGTCGGTTTCAAGTTTTCCTTCTCTTTGCATTGATGTTGTCTTGCGTAGTTTATCCCTTAGTCGCCTTTTACGACACCCGCGGGATGAATAGGGGTGGTGACACTCTGTATTCTTAATCCGTCACCACACGGACAGTAAGTAAATAATAATTATTAATTAAATATTTAATTAAATAAATTAATAATTAATTAATATTAATTGAATTATTAATTAAATGAATTATATGCTATGTTTGTGCGGCATCGGATTTGTTGCTTGAAATGTGTAACTTTTTTATAACAATAAATAAATAAATAAAAAAAAATAAAAAAAAAAAATTGTTTTGAAATTACGAACTTGACTGTGCACACATTATTTAAAAGTCTTCGTCGTCGTATGTTGTTACAATTTTTCCGGTCTAGCCCCCTTTCGCAACGTGCCAAGGATATTCCTTCCAATATTTTGACATATGTACCGTGTATACATATGCATTTAGTGAAAAGCGGTTATTTTAATATTACAAACAGACACTCCAATTTTATTTATTTGTGTAGATATGCTTCTACCTTCTCTATTAATTTGTTGTTGTTTCATTCAGTGGGTTTTGGGTTTGTTATAAATAAATACAGTCCTTATGCCGACAAACATTCCGTTTATTGTTTAGTTTCATACATGCTTCAAAATATATCAAAATAAAAAAAGGAAAAAAAGTACCTTTTAAATATTCTGACTTAGTTTTGTTCAACAAAACTCTTGCTATACAATCAACGGATTGTTGCTCAATACCTTTATATAAATAACAATTTAGGACATATTATGCTTTCAATATTTCTTACGTTTTGACATAAAAATTATTAACAAAAAACTTATCGCCTTTCAATAGACATTTAAAGAATACTTTCGAAAATAGAATTATTAATTGGCTTTTAGTAAATCAATAAAAAGGATTATATCAAGTTTGGACTAGCGTCAATTTGATCAATTCTCAACATTTGTATTTAGCTGTTAATAATCTACGTATTTGTTTTGCAACGTTATTATGTCTCTCTGTGTATTGTTTGTTTGCTGTCATCCTCCTGTGATATGGTCTATGGTTTCTTGATTAGTGTTACATAATCTACATCTATCTGAAACTATTGTTGGGTCTTTTATAATCTATTTTGATAGTTTTTAGTTTTTATAATCTGATCCTGTATAGCCACCATAAATCCTTCTGTTTCTTTGTATAAATTTCCTTTACATAACCATGCATTAGAAATATAATTATTATTATTAATACTTTTTTATGCAATTATGAAGGAAATTTTCATATATTTCATAGTTTCTCCAAATAAATATAGTGTAGTACCCATACACAGTACTAACCATCATCGTTATAAAAGGAAAAACAGGAAACGTGTGAAAAAATAAGCCTTTTTTCCGTCGAAAGGCGTGAACGCGTCGCATCACCTATTTCTAAAGGAATGTAAATAAACGCACCTTGAAGAGTGCGTTTGAATCGGCACATGTCCATTTCACCCCACTGTGAGTCAACACGAGTGGAGGGCTTATTCCGAGGCAATACGGCATTACTAATTTACCGCTCTATATTTCTTTTTCTTTTAACTCCTTATATTGATCTTTCTAAGCAGTAAAATCTCGAGAAAAAACCCTCTGGAATTAAGTGACTTTAAAGTTCGGAATTAAGCATTTAAACAGTACATGTTTAAATATTTTACGTAAATCGCAACATAATCTGATCGAACTAAGTGGCGTGCAATTGGAGAGGCCTATGTCCAGCAGTGGACTGCGAAGGGCTGATAATGATGATGAAATTTTTTGATATGTTCGACTGTTAAAATGTCTTCATGTATCACATTTGTATTTAAGTTGTTTCATTTTCATGAGATCTTAAGCGACTTTTTTCTATTGTTTCTTGTTTTTGACAGACTGTGAACTGTGTGATTGTTGTGTGTGTAAATTTTGAATTTGTTTATTATATAGTATAACTTTAAAACAAAAATATATAATAATGATACTAATAAAGCCTTGTTTATTCTGTCATATAATTTTAACAAAAAGGAACCGACTTCAATGAAAACTATAGTTTTTGAATACCGAGTCCCAAATCGCGACAATTGACAAAATATCATTTGAGGAGTTCCCTCGATTTCCTAGGGATCCCATGATCAGATCTCGATATGGTGACGATGGGACCAACTGTGAGCTACGCCTATTCCAATGCAAAAAGAACTTTTGAAATCGGTTCATAAACGAGGAAATTATCGCTGAACATATATAAAAAAAAAGATTCCGACGAATTGATAACCTCCTCCTTTTTTTGACGTAGGTTAAAAATTACATGCAATTACATATAATATTTACATCTACATTTTCATACTTCTATTATTTATGACATTAATTTTTTTCAATTTCACTTAAATACTTTTATTTATAAAATACGTATTTTAAACATTATTAAATATTTTGAAAATAAATATTATTTGATTATTTTATAACTTTAGACATTTTACAACATTTTTCGCTTTTTTATTTATTTATGTAAAGATATTATATAATATTATTTGCTAACTTCATAAGTGTTATTATGCAATTTATTAAGGACCTCGCTACTGAGTAGAGGCCTTCTCCATTCTTCTCCAATTGTCTCTGTCTATTGCCTTTTCTATCCAGCTGTTGCTTGCTATCTTTAAAATTTCATCTAACCATCTCTATCCAAAATATATATCATTCACATATTATAGAACTATCCTTTACTTGCGGTTCATTTTTAGGATTCCGTAGTTCAAGTCTCAGAACCATTATAGTTTCGTCATGTCCGTCCGTCCATCCTCGACCTTCAAAGAGATTAGTAGTAGAATACAATAAAACTTTGCATGTTTATGTGTTTATAATGTTTATATCATGTCGACAAAGAGGTAAAATTAAGTAATGAAAAAAAAAATCAATTTTGGAATAGTTTTCCTACAAGTAGGTATGATATTTTTTCTAGCATTTGCCCCATAGTGTGATAGGTTGTCATTAAATAAGTTGTTTAAAACATTTTGGGGTAAATCAGAGAATTTTTTGATTTAGGATCCGTGTGCGAGTTATTTCACTCTAAATTTTTTTTTATTAAAATAGAAAAAGTTTGAAAAAAAAATATGATGGTAGTCCATGAGACGAACGTCAAAGGAAAACTGTAACGGCTTCGATAACTTTGTTAGTTCACGAGTTATAGAGGCTTAACTTGTTAAAAAGAGCTTAGAAAACTTCATGAAAATTTAACGAAATAATAAGTAAACGTAACAATAATTAATCATTGTAACTCATTTGTTTCTTTTTTGTATATACAATAAAGACAAATAAATAAAAATAAACTATTGTACATCGTTTTAAAAGTACGTGCCATTATGGATGACTACGGAACCATATTCTATGCATAGTCTGACACACACTAGGCCGATTTTTTATCATCTAATTGACACGTAGAATATAGTTATCGCATAATATCACTCTGTATGGATGTAATGACTCAAAAGTATGGCTATGCTGTACTCATATATGTATAGTTTTTAGTAGCCGAGTCCCGCGTTCTCATCTGTGGCTATTGTTATACATCGCGAGTACCGCCGCGAAGTGAAGCTAGTCTTAAAAGATTATCCTAACTTGCTCTGTATATCATTAGATTCTAACCAGTGATAATCAAAATCGGTCAAACCGTTCCAGAGATTAATTAAAATACACAAACTAAAAAAAAAAAGATGAACAGACAAAATGTTTAATGGCTTTTAACTTTTTACTATTTTATTAAATTCGACATACACAGGCCACGCATACAATAGGCTTCCGTAGTCACCTTTCACCTGTTCCATGTCCAATAATTGTTATGTTTAGTTAGTGCAAAGTTTTGCAAGTTTGCAAGTTAGGCCTTTATAACTCTTAAAATAACAAACTAATCTGAGGCATTATAGTTTTCATTTAAAGTTCATCAAATGAACTACCATTATGAATAAATTGTATTCAAATATTGTGAGCCAGCCGTTTAGCTTTTAATGTCTTGTAAAGAAGACAAACTCGCAAACGGATATCTAAATAAAAAAAATGTCGTAGCAACTTCTCAATGTTTTTCAAAGACCTATTTGATGGCATCACACGATAAGGTAATCGACAGAAGGTTGCGGCCATGTTACGGAGCGAGAGAGCGTGGAACTCCGCCGTCTCTTTCTGCGAGCAAGTTATGCTTGCGAAGGAGATGGCGGAGCGGGACCGGGAGCGGTTTAGAACTCTTCCGGCCCGCCAGGCCCGGGAACGGGCCAGGTACCGCAGGCGACTCAGGCGCCGGAGATCGCAAGATCTCCGTCCTCCATAAGCGCAGGCCTGGGGGTGACAGGTGAGGCCATCTGTCACCCTAGCAGAAGCAGGCCGGGGTGGCAACGCGAGCGCTACAATACGCGCACGCTTGGTATTTGGCGGAAGGGGAGCATCGGAGTTCTCACACGGTAGGGGGCCGCCTGCAAGCCACAGATGGCCCGAGGTGCGTCGGGGTTCCAGGGACTTCCTTTTGAGGGTATACCTGGTTCCTCGACTCATAGTACCCGAGACGGCGTGCGGTTTTAGTCGGTTCGAGTCCGACATAGTCACCAACTGGTGGCATCCGTGGGGATATCCGCACGAAAAAAAAAAAAAAAAAAAAAAAAAAGGTAATCGACAGAAAAGAAATCCCCACTTTACTTGTAGGTGCTTTTTGGCTGTTAAGTCCAAGGTGTAAAAATATCTTTAAAAGTTTTACCTACAAAATGAATATCACTTCTCAATAGCACCGTTTTACACTTAGTTTGAAGATCCAGTGTAGTAGTGAAAATTAAGGTTAATATTATTAGCTACACTCATTTTTCACTTTATTCCCTTAATAAAAAAATGTATTCAAATATTTCGACATACAACATTATAGTCCCGAACTGAGCAGAACTTGTACTATGGGTAGGTACTAGACATCTGACATAAATACGTATATACTTTTTTTCAGATCATACAAACGTTTTGTCCGACCCGGGAATCGAAGCCGAGACCTCTCGGTCATCAACCGCATACGCATACTAGACCAACAAGGCAATCAACCTGACTGTGTTCGCTCTATGGCTGCATACAAGCAAGTTTAATTTCTAAAATATACAATATCTATATTTGGATAAACGTAAAATTAAACTGTAACATACATTTGTGTTCTCTATAACTTTCAGCTTGCTACCGTTGCATTAACAATGAGTCAAGTGACTTGACAAATCAAATCAAAGCGCTCAGTGCACAAGAGGAAAGTTCAAGCTCGCTCCGCTGTAAATTTAGATCGTAAACTAACATTAATCGTCCATAGTGAACCAACTAGTTTCTCTAATTATTTCCTCGCCTTCGACTCTCTGGTTTGGTCTCAAGGATTGCTGCATTCTCTAACGATGCTATTAATCTCCAAGTTCAATATAACCTTTATGGCGTCGCAATTTGTATATCCACACAAAGAAATAAAATGAAAGTGTCTGTTTGAAATATCAAATGATCAGTTTTTACTAAGTGCTTAATATATGTAAGTGCTTTCATTTTTTTCCTAGGCATCAACTTTTTTGTACTGCGTTGGGTGACTTGTTAGCAGAAGGTCTAGCAAGGAGAGTGCTTAACTTAGTATATCTGCTATCCTGGTACCGAATACCAGCTGGCTGAGATCATGCGTGAGGTTCCTGCGTGGGTGGTTCCTACGTGAGCAATTCTAGGAGCAGGAAACGACCAGAGAAACTTTGTAAGATTGTAAGTGGTAATCTCTAGATCTACTTTTAGATTTTTAAAATTATAAAACCATAATAGTAAGTCACATTATTTGTCTAGTCCCTCGTTGGTCTAGTGGATAGTGTATGCGACTGCTAATCAAGAGGTCTCGGATTCAAGTGCTTTTGGGTTTTTCTTAGGAAATTCCTAATAGCAGCCCGGAGTTAGGAAGTTTGGCAGGTCGATTCACGCCTGTGCCTCGGAGAGCACGTAAAGCCTTCGGTCTCGGTTGTCATAAACATCTATGGCAAATTTACTGACAACTAGTTCAAATTTTGAATTTCAATTCTCCCTTAGGGATGCGGAGGTCCGATGCCAGTCGCTTCGTGGAAAAAAACTGATATTAAGGTAAAACTAGTAGCCGACCCCAAATCGGGAATAAGGTTAGGAAGAAGTAGACAGGCTATGAACAAAAAAGACGATGATGTCAATATAAACGCGGCAAAAAATACCTATGGCCTCTCATGAGTGTTAGACTCTCAATATCTGTCTCTCAATTTGGCTATCGGTGTCGGTTAAAGACTCACTTACCGTTTTAGGGGCATAATTATTCATGAGGAATGTTGAGATGTACATTTCGTCAAGATTTCAGTTGAAAAAAGTCAATCTACCTGGGAACTTTCTACTTTCTTTGAAGATATAATGTGTAATAAATAAATACAACATACATATTCGACACAGCAATCTGACGCTACAAATAAACAAAAAATGCAGACATCATCTGCTCCATCAACCGATGTGGAGTCAGAATAAGTCGCTAGTATATTATGTAGATGTAGAATACCTTAGTTGTAACGGTTTAATTAGTTAAATTTATAGTTTGAGAGAAATAACAATCACTGGCATTTCTTTTTAATGAACGAAATCGTCTACTTTCAATTCAATGAAAGTTTTTAATTAGTAGCGAAAATCCAATGAAAGCTCATCTGATAGGTTAGTGGCGAAGCACCAAAGTAGTTCTTGTGCGACTATTCAGATCCAGTCATACGGGCGACAAATGCCATGTTAATTGAATTTTAAACCACCAAACCCATTTAATTTGTAATTTGTTCAAATGTTAAATTAATTCTTCAAAGTATCGATGGCAGGAGGAAAATATATATACTTGGATTTTTCAGACGACAAATATTTATAGCTTCAAAAGCTGAGAAGGACTTGGGACGACTATTTTCATATTTTTTTCCTGTTGAATTACAATACGCATCGCTGGAGGCATAAAATATTAATATAGCTATTATTATGTTCAAGTGGGCAAAGACAGAAGTCTAACAAGCTTATTTAATTAATATTCTTGTAAGCCATGCTTCGGGACAAATAGGCCGGCTTGAACATTCTGATAACATGGCCTTACGTATCGTAAGTGTGTCGTCATTTACCATAAGGTAACCTGTCTAGTCGGTCTTATGGAAAAATGCCATTCCCATAAAAAAAACCTACCAAGGGCTGGCATAGCTTCGAAGTTTCTTAAGTTATTTATATTACACAAGCATTCGCCCGCGGCTCCGCCCGCGTTTACCTCGATTATTTCAGTAAAAAATTAGCCTATCTGTTATTCTAATATCTAAGCTATATTACTGTAAAGTTTCATCCAAATCCGTTGAGTAGTTTTTGCGTGAAAGAGCAACAAACATACATATACTCACAAACTTTCGCGTCTATAATATTAGTAAGGATACGCGCAAACTGAAACATTAACTTCGTTAAATGTGCTTTAATTAAATTTCTTAGAAACTCTGATTTAAGTATTTAAGAGAAGAAATTTAAGTAAACAGTTACGCTTATATTATGAAAATAAACAATTTAGTACTGTTCGATATTTGTGATAGTTAGATTACATAAACAAACATGTAAGTAAATAATAATACACAAGTGTGTATGTGCATACGTCGTGGCGAAATATCCATTTAAGTGTAACTAGCTTTCGCCCGCGGCTCCGCCCGTCCTTTCCTAAGTTCAGTTCTATCTTCATACCAAATTTTATCAAAATCGGTTCAGTGGTTTAGGCGTGAAAGCGTAACAGACAGACAGACAGAGTTACTTTCACATATATAATATTAGTAGGGAAGTAGGGATGTTTAGTAATTCTCACATTGTTTTGCAAAATAGAGATAAAAGAGAATTTGAGATGACTTGTAATTAAATGCTTTTGATTTAATCATCATCACTTTCTATCTGACAATCTGAAAATTTTCATTCAGGTAAAGTAAAAAAGCAGTAAGAAACCACTCCACGTAAAATAAAAAGAAAGACATTGAGTGTATGATTAACTTAAACGTAATAGGTAAGTTCCATTAAATATTTTTGTATCATAGATAATACAGAACTAGTATTCGCATTTATATTAGCAGCAACTCTAAACTTTGTTACAAAGTACCTTCATAACCGTGTCAAGGATTTTTTTTAAAAGACTTGCTAATTTGAATAAAATATTATTCTTATAACCAAGATTATATGGTCGGTTACTAGTTCAAATGGTTTTACCTTAATGTTACCTGAGGGCGAATTAAATTCGAGGGTTGCACCGTAGGGGTTTCGAGATCTCTTAAGCAAGTTCAGGGAACTAGGTACAAATTGGTTAGAAATTATTTTCATTTACTGTAATAAAGGTGGCCTTTGTATATTCTCTAAGCTTATCTGGAACACATTAAAGATTTCTAGCACTTTCTTATTATGTAATTCGTAGAGTTCAAATTTCATGGTTATTTTTATTATTCTTTGATTTGATAATTGCGATTATTAGTTCTGTGTCTGGGTTTATTTTATCCATAACAAGATCTGGCATTCGGGGGGGGAGGGGGGGTAGCGATTTTCAAACAACCACATTTTACACTCATACACACAAAATAAAAAATTCACAGTTTCACACATACATGATTTGAGCTTTTAATTTGACAGTGGAAAATAATTGCAATTGTATTTTTTTTTGTGATTTTATAAGGCAGTAAATTATTTACTTTAAGTAGTAAAGCAATCTTAAATATATGTAATTTATTCAAAATCATACAAACTATTTCCAGAGCTTATTCGGTTTAAACGATATTAATTAAATTTCATGAGATGACGCAATAATCAGTATTTAAACTACATTATCCATATTTGCCTAATTCTTGAGGCAGAAAACAAACGTCACGAAAGCTTACTTCGTGATATGGTATTATGCACATATTTTATTACAAAAGATTCTCCTGAGCGTTATAACAAATTCCTGGTAATCTATAACAACCATAATAATTCACTTTATTTTGCTTATTACTCACATATATGTGTATCTCTTAGTAAACACATACACGCTCCTTTCTTGTTGGTGTAATATATTTTGTTATCCAGACGACTTGGGAGCAGTATATCCTAAACTTTACCCAAAACCGGTTTGCAATATTAATGTATTGTACGTGGTAATCTTACTGATGTCGATACAGAACCGAACAACTGAAATTATTATAACAGCCTTCCTAGCGCACTTCGTGTGTTTTGTGATATTATAATAATATATCTGTCAAGATAAACGGGTAAAGAGTTTCTGTAAATGTTGGAAGATAAAACTTATTCTGTTACTTGTTCCTTAAAAATATAATAACGTTCTATTTGTTTTTATACATATTCATATTTGTGTTTTTACTGTATACGGGACTTATTCTACTTTCCGACGTTTCGAACGGGTTACACCGCTCGCGGTCACAATTTTATCGCGACTAAGTTCCGTATACAGTAAAAATCATAAGAACGTTATATTTGTCAACTAAAATAACTAAGTTGTAAATTCACACTCCGAAAAACTTTTTTTTTTCGATTATCGCATCACACCCTCTTTCTACAATTCAATCATATTTTTTAAGCGATAATTAATTATATACTTATAGAAATAAAGGAATGTGTAGTACCGTCCCGCTTGATAATAAATACAGTACTAGTAATACCACGAACATCTTGCATCATAGGTGAATATGATGAACTTTTTTGAATATGACCACCTATTTAAAAAAAAAAATACAATCACAGTACTCCTGTTACTCCTCGTCTCCAAAATGTAGATTATCCTTCTATATTGTCGTTAACAGTCGATTCTACTGTGTCATGACCGCACGTGAGCTGGAAATGACATAATGCTTCCTTCTCATACATTCAATGATAGTACAGTGAGCGAGTGACTGAATAACTGACTGACGCATACACTACAATATATATGAACCTCTTGATTAATATGTAGAAAATTATATAACCTCTATACAAAATATCGCCCGACCCTTGGGCAATAAATCTCTGTCTTAATTATTTTCAAGATAATGTAAGTCGTGTTATGAAAGCAACACGAAAGTAATATTGGACTAATTAATTATAATATCCATAAATTAATCGTTTCCAAATAACACGAATTAAATTCATACACAGAACATTTTGCCAAAAAATTAACGTTGGGGCGCATTATATTAATGTGTGCTCGGCACCGAAGCGATGTCGCGACGTATGTTGTTTTACATAAATTTCTAGCATTTCACGTAACGCTCTATGACACCGCTCCGGACTTGAAAGTTGAAACCGGTGGACGAGGCGAGAAGGGATAAAAGCATTGCCACGTCGGAACGGCATCGACATAACAAAATTACGCACTGCGATACGTTGCTACAATGCATTGTGTGCTCTGGCCCTCGTGGATTCTTTTGTCTTTACTTTAAAGGACAACTCCTGCATTAGGAATATTAATCCTATGTCAAGGTCATACAAACATATGCACATGAAACGGATACAAGGAACACCCAGAAATACAATTGCAATCCTATTTAGCTTCTTCTAGGAAGGTTAAGATGAATTGTTATATATATTAAATACTATATGGTACTGGTAAATGACTTATAGAAAAAAAAACACTAGTCACAGTAATTCTAAACTATATTACTTGTCGTTTCTTTAGTAAGCCAGTAAATGTAGTGCTAACCGAACACACGTTAAATGAATTGTAGCGATGAATAATCATCTTCATTAGCCAATCTCAGTCCACTGCATGACATAGGCCGCTCCCATTGAACACCACTAATGATGATGAATAATGATGCAGGTTTATTATTAATTTATTCTACAGATTCTCGATGTTGAGATCAATTGAAGACAGGAAAATGTTATTTAAACTGCAGGTCTTTATAACTATCCTGATATATTTCTGATCCTGTTAGCGGGTAGCCGCTGTTAAGAAAACATTCGTATAAGTTTGTTCCGTAAATAAATTACTATAATTCGGGTTTAAAACTGTTCTCTAAACTTGAGTTTATGTGATTCACAAAGCTGAATTAGTGACAATTCTAATGGTGTAATTAAAACTCAATTCCAACAAATACTACCAAAGATATAAGCAAAAACATTTTAAAATTATTTGTTTAACCGTCGTAACCTTGACCTACGACAACCCGCGCGACACTCGATGCTACAGTGAGTCATCGCCATCGCGCTCGGTACGGACCGACACAGAGTGCAGCATTGCAATATCTACCTACTGCGGGCGGCATAAAGATGGCATCTAGGAAAGCTCCATGTGCGGGATGTCGCGGTGAAGTAAGTGAAGACGGCCCTTTTATGAAATGTGCAAAATGTAAGCAGATTTTCGATATTGTTTGTGCAAATTTTACTGCAGATGTATTTAACACTTTGTCATTGGAGTTTAGAATGTCTTGGATATGCGTTGAATGTCGTAGTAGACAACCAAAACGAGATAATTCCCATACTCCAGTGCGTCAACACCTTATACAAAATTCAAGTACTAAAAGCGACTTCCTTGACATATCTATGCAGACTCCGGACAATGTGACAATACGTAAACCGCGATGCGTGCAATCTGTTGATGAAAACACCCAATATACGAACAATAATTCAGTAAAAAGTTTAAATGACTCTGTTGTGGAAGAATTAAAAATCTTACAGGTTAATTTTGAAGCGCAGCTAGTCAGTAATATTAATAAAGTACTTAAAGAACAGTTCTTGGCATTCAAAAATGAATTCATGGATAAGATTAATCTCATAACAAATAAGGTTCTAGAATTAGAAGAACAGTACAAAACAAGCATCAATAGAACTTGCGAAATTACCACAATAACCAATGACTCGAGAACTGTTGGTGCTTCAACATCTTCTATCTCAAAAAATAAGTCTCCAAAACGTAAACCCCAACAAAGTACCAAATCTCTCGGGGTTAATATAAGCCCAGCGCCGGCTTCTGCCCCCGGTACAGCTCGAATCTCATCTGTGCCTCCTGTCCTCAGTACTCACAAGGACATACAGAATAAATCTTCCACTTCAGTCTCTCTTATGGACGGGCGCGACTGCGAAGGCTTTGACAAAGAAAAAAGGGAAGAAGTAAGAAGTAAACGGTCGCGATCATCCATTCCCGGGGTTCTCAGAGGTACTGCTGCGCCTGGTACTACGATGATACATGCTGCCGAGAGACGAAGATACTTACACCTATATTACGTGCGAGAAGGCACCACGGTTGAGCAAGTACGTGAACATCTTAACTCCATATGTGGTAGTGTCGAATGCACGGTTGAGAAACTGAGGTCTCGTGGGCACTATGCGTCATTTAAGCTTGGAGTTCCATTAACGCATGCTGAAAATATAATGTCCTCCGATAACTGGGCTAAAGACATATGTGTTAAGCCCTGGCGGCAGAATTTTCGCGCTAAAAACACCAATAGTTAAGTGTCGAAAGCGTGTATTTGAGCTGAAAATATGCTATCAAAATGTTCGTGGCCTAAGGACGAAGACTAATACTTTCCATAGTAGTGTCACTCAATGTGAATATGATATAATAGCCTTAACGGAGACCTTTCTTACGAGCTCTGTATCAGATAGTGAACTATTCCCTTCAGGCTTTCATGTGCTACGTAAAGACAGAATTGGTGATTGTGGATGGGGTGGAGTTCTGCTCGCTTTTCGTGATTGTTATAATGTAAAAATAGTTAAGGACATTGTTGGTATAACTGATGACAAAGAATTAATATTCGCCATTGTGACATATAAACATGTAAAATTTTTATGTTGTGTTGTATATTTACCTCCTAACTATAAGGATGAGCAATATTTGAATGTGTTGACATGTATAGAAAATGTGATTTGTACCTACCCTGACATGAATGTTCTAATCCTAGGTGACTTTAATTTAAATTCTTGTAGTCGCGATGTAAAAAGTAACTTTGAATTTTTTTGTGAATTTTGCTCACTGAAGCAATATAACACAATTTTAAATATTCGCGGTGGTATGCTTGATCTCGTACTTGGCAGTTTTGAACCCAATCAAATAGCGGTGTCTCTCGGTGAAGACCCTCTGGTGGATATTGACCAGTACCATCCCATGCTAGATGTAATAATGAGATTGCCATCCGTCGAGATTACATCGATCACGCCAACTCGGCAACAAGTGACACCTGATTCGGCAGTCAGTCTTGACTGGAATTGGCGGAAGGCTGATTACCGAGGTCTGTATAGTGCATTGATTGAGATGGACTGGACTGACGTATTGACAGCAAGTGATGTTAATAAAGCTGTTCAGTTATTTTACGATAAACTAAATAAAAGCATAAGTCAGTTTGTACCATTCAAAAAGCGACATACATATATTCGGCGATACGTATATCCAAATTGGTATAACGCAGAAATAATAAAAAATATACAAAATAAGCACTTCCATCATAAACGATTTAAAAAAGAGGGTAAAGAATTTAACAAGGCTATGTTTATATACTATAGAGACAGAGTGAAAGAATTAATTAACTATGAATATCGGAAATATATAACAATACTACAAAGAAATCTGACTGACAACCCTATAGAATTTTGGAAATATGTAAAAGAGAAGAAAAAAGATAGGAGGAATATAGATATGTTTATTCATAAAAATACAGAGGTGAGAGATCAAGCAGCAGCTGACGCCTTTGCCAGATATTTCGCATCGGTATTCCACCCAGATAAACCCTTATTGAGCCCGGATATGGCTGCTGAAGTTGGATATAACTGTCGAGATGCAGCCTACGTCTCGATCATGGCAGTTGATGAGATAGATCTGAAAAAGGCAGTGAGGCGCCTCAAACCACGATCATCTTGTGGACCAGATGGCGTCCCTGTATTTCTGGCCAAGGATTGTATATCTGTTCTTGGAGGCCCACTGCTGTATCTCTATAACCTTGCCCTAGCTCAGTCGCGATATCCCGAAAGCTGGAAGTTGTCTAGGGTCACTCCAGTTCCTAAGGGAGAGAAAGGCACGAATGTCTGTTCTTTCAGGCCTATTGCAGTCCTGTCCGTTTTCGCTAAGATCTTTGAGGCAATCCTAAGTGATCGCATTCATAGTCAAATCTCTCAACTACTACACAACAGTCAGCATGGGTTTCGTAGCGCCCGCTCCACTACCACCAACTTAGTCGCGCATGCTGACTATGTGTGCTTGCAAATGGATAGACGTAAACAGGTTGATTCAGCCTACTTTGACTTCAAAAAGGCCTTCGATTTGGTAGACAATGACAGACTATTAGAAAAATTGGCAACTATGGGATTTACGCCAAAACTCCTGACTTTTTTTTCCTGTTACCTAAGTAATCGCAGGCAATATGTGAGGTTACACGGATATGACTCTGAACACTACTTTACAAGGTCAGGAGTAAGTCAGGGCAGTACGTTGGGACCTTTATTATTCGTAATATTTATCAACGATCTGCCGGAAGTTGTTATGACTTCCGAGTGTCTGCTATATGCGGATGATCTTAAGCTAAGTTTAGGTGTTGAAACCAAGGCTGACACGCTAGCATTACAGAGAGATATCGATGCGGTATCTAAGTGGAGTCAAGACAACCACCTCCCATTCAACAACCTCAAATGTAAAGTAATAACCTTCTCACGAAAATCACAGCCCTTGATCACAAATTATAAATTAACAGGCGTTGCTTTGAATAGAGTTTGTGAAATTAAGGATCTAGGGTTGTTATTGGATTGCAAATTTGACCTTCATTCGCACGTTACTCAAATTTGCAAATCAGCACACAAAAATTTAGGGTTTGTCATGAGGACTGCATCGCAGTTTGACAACATAGAGGTTGCAAAAGTATTATACAATGCTTTTGTACGTAGCAAACTAGAATATGGTGTTGTTGTCTGGAATCCTTATGAGGAAAAATATGTCCTTATGATCGAGAAAATTCAACGTAAATTTGCTCGATGGATATATAAGAAACAGTACGGATACTATCCCTACTTATACCCGTCTCTGTTCGTCTTGGGTATGGTGGACATGGAGACGTTGAAATTTAGAAGGGCTATGTCTCAAGTCACACAGTATCTGTCGATTATTTATAATAAAATTGATAGTCCCCAAATACTAGAGCGAGTTCGCATCCTGGTACCCGGGAACATATCAGCGAGCGCGGAAGGACAGATAGCGCCGCGCCGACGCCCGCGGCTGCTGGAGCAGACCACCGCGCGCACCGAGCGGGGGAGGAACGCGCCCACCACCCGTGTGCTGCGCAATATAGGCGACATACTTGCTCAGCATCACGAACTAGACCTATTTGCCGACGGATTGGGACATTTATGTTATAAATTTAATATAATTTTAAATGACGCCATATATTAGGTTTTTTATATATATGGAACTGACATTTTGATTTTGTATTAATAATTCATTATTTTTAGTATATTTTATTTTTAATTATTTTTAAACCGACATCAATGAATGTATTTGCTTATTAATCTAAAATTTAATTATCGTAAAATTAGTCTTGTAAGCGTTTTGGATATCAAATCTGTTAGCTTGTAAGATTGCATGTTCAGAAATAAATAAATAAATAAATAAATATAATCACTATATTACGAAGAAAATATAAACACTTGTACGTCGGTCTTAGAAGTAACTAGTGGGCCTCAATAATCAAATTTTAAAGGATTTAATTCGTAAATTTCACCCATGTCCGTTTAACGGTGCAACCGTAAGAACGTAACAGGCAGAAAAAGTTACTGCAAATTTAATTATATAAATAACAAAAAAATAAATTTCGGACATGTTAAACACAACCCCATCTAGTCCCAAACTAAGCAGAACTTGTATTATAGGTACTAGACAACTGATATAAATACATAAACATACTTTTTTATTGTAAATACACACATATTATACATAAAAACACCCAAACTCTGAAACAAATATTTGCGGATCACTCAAACATTTGGTCCGTGACGGGAATATAACTCGAGACCTCTTGATCAGCAGCCGCATACGCTAACCTCTAGACCAAAAAGACAGTCAAGAATATAAGATCTCTGTAAATCATAAAGGAGGATCAGATCATTAAATGCTTTTTTCTGTAAAAAGGTTTTATTTTAATAACGATTCGGTTCTCATGATGTATTTGATAACGAAACATTTTAAACAAAAATCCGCGAAGAAGGTTTGTGTAAATTTCAAGCGAACCAAACTTTCCCTTTTGTAATGTTAATGTGATACTTGGAGTATGATAATTGCTGTGTAGTCGCACTCAAATTAAGACTTAAATTAGGCCCCAAAGAGTACATCAGGGCAATATCAAAGGGAAGGTTAACAGTTAAAAGATAAATATTCGTTTTAGTTAATGGCACCTACTCGTTTAGTCTTCATTGTTACAAAACTAGATGTCTTTTATAACTTATATTCTCGATTCATGTTTTTTACTGTAAACGGGACTTATTCGCGATAAAATTAAAATGGTTACGTTACGAAACGTCGGAAAGTAGATTCCGACGTTTCGAACAAGTTATACCGCTCGTGGTCGGTTTTGTGGTTCGAAACGTCGGAAAGTAGAAGGTATCGTAACCTTTTTAATTTTATCGCGAATAAGTCCCGTTTACAGTAATAAACATGCGTATGTCTAAAATTTGCGAAAGTCGAAAAACAATTATAGACAGAAAGGGGGGGAGGGGGCTCCACAAAAATCAAGAAATATCACAAGGGGGAACAGGGGTATAGCATAAGATATAATATCATAGTGCATTTATTGTTTCGTCAAGCGCACGATTTTAAAACCGAAAACAGCGTGCAGTGTCTCCGTGACTAGCTGTTTCCAGGTTAATTTTAAAGATTTTTTACCTGCTAAAAACTACATATGATTTTGGTATTTTGGTAGCGTGGGGGGGGGGGTTGACTTAAACCCCTCTACGTGTCTCCAGGGGGGAGGAAGGCGTTATCTACAAATATTACAAATTATAATACTTATTTAAAAACAAAGTACTATAAACACCATCAATAAAAAATAATACAAAAAGATTTAAATAGTCGAGCGTGGCCGTTAAAGTCCCCAATTACCTTTGTCGAGCTTATCTCCGAATTAATGTAAAGTTTCCCATCTCTCAATACTAATTGATCGGATGCCGACGATTGTATTAAAAGTTTAGAGTAAATTAAAAACTCTTCATTGTTCTTTCTGAACTAATTTCATTATAAATTATTGAGTCTGAATGGTAATTTATTAATCTAAATATAGTTACGTACAACTGCGCTGAATATTCAGACCAATATAGATCTAGTCTCACCAGTCTCATTATCGACTCATTCAGTTCATAACTTCTTTGAGCTTCCCAGCTTCAAAGTTTTCAGCACCTCTCGGCACTCCTCATGAAGCTGTTTCTCAGCGCCGTCTCTGAGGTAGTGCCGCTAACTGTGGCTGTAGAATCTCAGTGTGCGAGTACATGCCGCACGGAAGTCTCCTAACTCCTGTCGATCCCCCTGCTGTCGCACACACATTTTGCTGGTGCCTATGTTTAATAGAATGAGAGAGACTACGCTACCCACTTCTTTACGGCTTCGCCCCTTACGTTCGTCCTTGGGTTGCCCCCACGCAATGTACTCTGCGTAACTTGAAAGAAACCATAAACCAACTAGTCCGGGCAGACCGGCAGTAGACCGGAACCTCTTTACAAAGAAACATCTATATCCAGTACAGGACTATTAAAGAATAAGAAGGAATAAGAAGGAAGGAAGATGATGATGTAATTAAATATAATATATATATTTTTTTAAATGTTTAAGTAAATTTTTGTTTTTCTGTGTTATAATCAGCTTTCACTGAACATATGTTGTAACGTAGAACTTGAAAATAGGATAATAAGATAATAACTGGCATGTTATTTTTTTAATTTATGTAAAAAAGTAACATTGATTGAAAAAATGTTTATAAACAACCATGTTTTACACTATTCAATTCCAGAAATGCCAATTTCAAAGATGCACCTCGCTCTGTTCGTAATCATTCTCATCGATTTGAGAAGTTGGAAATAGTAAGGTACAGTTTGAAATAAAAGTAGGCTACAAAAGATGTCGATGTCTTTGTTTATATGACACTTACATCACAAACGAATGCAAATAAATTTGATACAAGGGAGTATACATATATTACAGTTTTCGAGTTTCCACTCCAAATATACAGTGGCAACGTTTCAATATGAGATTTGATATTAGTTCGTCTGCCTGCCTGAAGCGTCTATTGAAATTCAACCGAGCATTCCATGTCAAGTTTATTGCACAAAGTTTTGTTGAGTCACAATTCATCAAATATCTGAGAGCTAGCATGATACACATAAAACTATATTTTTCTTAACGAAATCTCTAATAAACTAAAATATAGTAATCTAAACACTACACTAAGCACTGTTACAATTAAAAATACATGTGAAATTCAAACCTCTCATTAATTTATTATCATTCAGTATGTTTTTTATGACTGCCTCGTTGGTCTAGTGGCAACGAGGCAATCTCGGGTCTTGCAAAAAGTGTTGTTGGGTTTCTATTGCAGAAAATTCTTAATAACAGCCCGGAGTCTGGAAGTTTGCTTATACACGCTCGTGCCACAGAGAGCACGTTAAGCCGTTGGTCCTAGTTGTCATTAACATCTACGGCAATCGTTATTGGGAAGTCAGTGTCCTCAAATATACTGACAAGTAGTTCAATCTTGGAATTACAGTTCTCCCTCAGGGTTGCGGAGGTCCGATGCCAGTCGCTCCGTGGAAAAACTGAAATTCAGGTAAAACCGGTGGAACTGGAAGCTGACCCCAAATAAACTTGGGAATAAAGACTAGAAAGATGATGACCCATTATGTTTTTTCATTTTGGCGCTAACCAATTTTTGTAAGATTAAAATGGAGTAAATAAAGAAACAAATGAAAATAAATAAATAAATGTTACGGACATCTTACACACAATGCCAACTAGTCCCAAACTAAGCAGAGCTTGTATTATGAGTACTAACATTTTTTTTTGTGAAAACCTACATTATACATAGAAAATACTTGACTCCGAAAGAAATATTTGCGGATCACACAAACAATTGTTCCGATCCGGGAATTGAATCGAAATGTAAATAATGTAGTGGACCTGACATGAACTTGGCCTACCTATAATTATAAGAGAATTCAAACTTTTCACACTTTAATGAAAAAATATTTTTTAAAACGAGCTTACTTAACAAAATTAATTTTTCGCAATAAACATCTAAGATTTTGAGTCTTTCCCTTCTACCGTCTTGGCGGAGATATTGTGGTCAGACTTGAACGACGCTACAACTTTGGCCATTACAGTTTTCCTTCTATGACGCACATAGCGAGATTTTTCTGGAGTCTCTTACTACAAAACCTCAAACCAACAGCTATCATAAAATATAATGGTATTACATAAACTAAACAATTTTAGTTTTGTCACTCACTTGGAGTATGGTTCAGCCACTCCTTCGATATTTTTTTTAAGATTTAAGCCTATCAAAGGTACTCTATTCTGCCTGATGGAAAGCATGAGTAGAATCCAGGAGAAAGGTCATCATCTGCGGATGATGACCTTACTCCACCATGCTGCATTGCTTACCCTCACAATGCGTTGTGAGGGTAAGCAATGCAGCATGGTGACCCTTGCAATGGCGACCTGAATGGATGTTTCTGCATCATTCTCTGGCTGGCGTCTGGTAGCCGGGAGAATGATGCAGAATGATTGGGCCTCCGGTCTCCCAATCACCAACGAAATATGACAGCAAGAGTACTGTCATTACTTCTGTGTGAGGGTAGTACTGCCCCGGTCGAACCGAAATCAACGTGTCTCTATTACTGTTGGAATACGGCTGGACGTTTAATCGCTATACATCATGTGATGGTCGTGCAATACCGCGACAAAGTATGCATAACATATCATAATTATACTCACGCAAAATTAATCCCTACATCCCATTATTAATATGCAAATTGAACCAGATCCGTACGCGGTAAACTTACTCATAAATTGATTTATTTTGATATTCTAGATACGATTGTCGAACAAGAATTTCAAAAATTTGTTTTTGGAATAATAAATAATCGCTAAAATAAAATTACTATTCGTTTACTATCGACTCACATATTTGTTAATTATTTTATACTAGCTTTCGTCCGCAGCTCCGCCCGCGTATATGTCGGTTATTACGTTAAAACCTAGCTTATGACCTTTTTCAGACTATCTGTGTGCCGACATTAATTATAATCGGTTCAGTAAAACGATGCAAAACGATCTCCTTTGTCTCGGTAACGCAAGATCTATAAAAAATTAGAGAGGATTTGTAGATGATGATTGATTCAAGTCTTACGGTGGTTTTCATCCTCGTAAAGCTGGAGTTGTTCAATATCAAAGGCCATCAAAGTTATACATCACAATTAAGTAGCATGTAGGTGAAGCCCCGCAGCCAAAGTTTGTCATGAAATATGACACTAAATAAAGCTGACTCAGTCAGGCCTTGGATTAGAAATATACGCTAAGCTATGTGGTGAAACGGGTATCGTGTTCCTCCAACATAAACGGAGGATCCTCCGACCAGGCGAGGTGATCATGCCTGGCGAGCCACTGTCCAACACTTGATGTTGGGATAATGTATATATGCTAATCGGCGCGAAAATATCACTTTCGCGATTCAGGATTAGTAGTTATTCCGTATAGATCGTTACGTGTTTTCTTCGTAGTTCAATGTTTCTTCGGTAGATGACGCTGTTGTATGTTAACGTCGCGCTGTATGTGGAAGTCACCACAGCTACATTTACATAAATTACACACAACATCATCTAGTCCCAAAGTAAGCAGAGCTTGTGTTATGGGTACTAAACAACTGATATAAATACATAAACGTACTTTTTTTTTGTAAATACATACATAATAAACATAGAAAAACACCCAAAATCCGAAACAAATATTTGTGGGTTACACAAATATTTGGTCTGACCCGGGAATCGAACCCGAGACCTCTTGATCAGCAGCTGCAAACGCTAACCACTAGACCAACAAGGCAGTCAAAATATTTATGTATGGTCAAAATAATATTAATAAAGCACTTTAAATGTATGGTTTTATTTTGAGGTCCAGTAAGAACTTTCAAGAGACCGATTACTTACATTTATTCTTAAAACACTCATTAGGCCTCATTCAGAATACGGAACCTATTATTATTGGAGCACTCTCTATATATTTTAAA
Source organism: Phragmatobia fuliginosa (assembly GCA_932526445.1). Taxonomy (NCBI): domain Eukaryota; kingdom Metazoa; phylum Arthropoda; class Insecta; order Lepidoptera; family Erebidae; genus Phragmatobia; species Phragmatobia fuliginosa. The sequence goes on along the minus strand of OW052064.1, from coordinate 1,240,865 downwards.
TATTTTATCACTGCTATTCTTCGTATACACAAATTCTTACAGTGCAACAGTAACTTTATACAATCTGTGTCATAAGAAGTATGATTATACTCGTATTGGCCTAACTAAGATTACTTGATAATATCAAACATATTATACAATTATTTCTTTTCCCGAATAAAAAACAAACAAGAATTTTTATAAATTTCCCGAAAAAAAAACACAGAAGGTGACAACTGAGGCCATATGTCACTCTAGCAGTAGAAGCCAGTAGTGGTAACGCGAGAATTTCTATCCTGCTAGTTTCTGTTGGGTCAGAAAGTGAACATCGGACTACCTACACGGGAGGGGCCACAGGCCGTATATGGCCCCAGGTGCGTCGGAGTTTTAGGTTATTTCCGTTTTAGGGTTCACCTGGTTCCCTGATTACCAGTATTTCATTTTTTATCTGATTTAGCCAACAGCTAGTGTTATTTATTTATTTATTTAACTAAAGGACTGAGAAGGTTTTGCCGATACACAAATTGTGAAAGCTGCCTATGAACACAGGCCTCTAACACTTTGGAAAGAAAGGCAAGTATAGAAATTGGTCGAAAGTGTTCAGGAAGGTGTTAGTTTTCTTGGGTAAAGGGATAACGAAGGCCTTACGCCAGAGCGAGAGAAAGATGCCAGAATTAAGTGAAAAAATTATGATATGGGATATTACTGGAAGAATGTAGTCAAGGATACTAACAATCATGCGACCGCTGATGCCGTCACATCCCTCATTATTGGAACGACTGGGCAGGATAATCTTTTTGATGTCCTTGATACCCGGAGAAAAGTCAAAGGATTCAATAACAGGGTGAGTTAAACTAGCTATATAGTTTATGGTTTGACTCTTGGTTTGATGATCCATTTGAGGTGCTGTTGAGAAATGGTGATTTATATCATCTAAATATTCGGAGGGGTTATCGCACAGAAAACAAAGGACGAAACTAAACGTAGAAATAAAAAAATCATGAATGCTTTATACCATGGAAGAAATACGCACCAGAACGAAACGGCTTGAAACTTATTTCCTATGCCGAGCAGTCAAATACTGAAACTCACTACCAGCTCACGTGTTTCCTTCCCACTATGATCCCAAGTCCTTCAAACGGGGCGTAAAAAAGCATCTCACTAAGCCGCCATAGTATGGGCCGCCATACTTTATTGTATAGTTTATAGTATAAGTGTGGTGGCCCACGCTTTTGGATTGTGCTCATGGTTTCCATCAGATAGGGTAGAGTCACTTTGATAGGCTGAACAGAAAAAAATTATCTTCAACAAAGCAAATGCTCGTTAATCTCTTTATTCATCAGATTTCATTATGTTCCGTTTCAACGTTCTTCATTTTGATTAATTCAATTCAAAATACAAAACAATATTGACAGTAAAGAGGATTTAGTCTAATTATTTCCGGCGTACCATCTCGGCTTTAATTTCAATTTGCTTATTAGAAACTTGTTTGTTACTTTTCCCGTAACTGGAATATTTTAAAAACTCAGCGAGGACACTTAACTCTGTATCATTTTATTACAATATCAATAGAAGCGCCCATAGTCGAGTGGACTTAGGTGATTAGAAACAATCGCCGAGGGTAAGTAAGGACGGCGCGGTCAGACCTAGATGGGTGACCGTATGTGGCATTATATGTTATGTCATAAGATAGAAGTCGTGAAGCTTAGTTAAAGGCCTTCGGGTGGCCTAAAACATCCACAAATTCTTAGCAAGTTTAAGTAGCCACAACGTGTCTTGCCAGTCCCCAACCCGCATTCGGCCAGCGTGAGGACGTATGGCCTTAACCCTCTCCTGAGAGGAAACCAGAGCCCAGCAGTGGGACATTATGGTTTGTTGATGATCCATTGCAGAAGCCGCTGATGCGTTCCTGGTGTTCCTCCCAACTGCCTAAGTAGGCCGCCGCGGGGCTTAGTGGGTAGACCGGTTCCTCCGGGAGACCCACACATGCCCTTCGTTTACCCCACGAAAGCATTCCCCGTGTATAAAAAAAGGAATACAAATCCTGTGTCGCGGGAACGTTACAAACATAAATGAAACAAAGAACACCAAGACTCATAACAACAATTTGTGAATCACACAGGGTTGTCTCACGTGGGATTTGAACCCACGAGACTTGGCGAAGTGAAAAGCAGCGTGGCGACCGCAATTCATATTTTTATTTATTTCATATTTTATTTGTATTTATTTATTATTAGGATAATAATGATGAAGCCTACTAATGAAGGGAGATAATAAAAGCAATTTACAGTAAATGATAAATTGCATAGAATTATGTTAAAGTTTCCTTTAACGGAGAATAGATTTACTTTCAATACAAATGTTGAGTTAAAGTTCAAACTTAAAAATCACTTACGACCAAGGCGAAAATCGCATTCACAATCTTTATCCACTTTTGCAGTACATACGTATTAAAAAGACTTCCATAATCGTTTTTTTATTATCCAGTGGGATATCATTCTGCATTTAGGTAATAAAACCACGGCAGCGCGCCCCTGAGCCTTATCTCTACCGAGCAGCCACGAAAATATAGATCTAAAAAAAATTGATAGCAATTTATATGTTAAACATCGGCTTGAATGAGATATTCCGCATCTTGTACGTTCCTTGCATGATATATACACTTAAAGATGAGTGTTATTCAAAATTGGCTTTTTCTGGCTTATGATAAATGTTCTATATTATGAAAAAAAAACATAAAATTCTTTTCATCACTGAAAGTGAAGTGTTTTTTCCTTAAAAATAAGGAAATAAGGTTGAATATAATAAGTTCGGTGAATAAATGTGTCTTATCTTTGCCAAACATAACTTGTGATGCTTAATATTTTAGTTTTAGTATCATTTAACGAATTAGCCGGGATTCACTAAATCAAAAACTCATGCCTTTGCAATCCCAGAACCGAAATGGGTAAAGCACACATAAAATTACGTGTATCCAATCTATAGGTATATTAATCGAGTAGAATAATATATCATTACAAATCTTTCTTTACAATAATAATATCGCTTTATTGTACACCAGTTCAATTGCAACAATATCTCAAAGCTAGAAGGTACAAGTGGCGTTCTTATCGCTCAAAGGTAATCTCTTATAGGCAACCATGGGATGGAAACAATACCTGTTGCAATATAAATAGATAGGAAAATATATATTATTATTATATATTATATATATTACAATACCTACACATACATATACATACATACATATACAAATATAAATTAATTATATATTAGATAATATACACATTACACATGTACACATTGAAATAGTTTTTTTTTAAATAGCTTAAAAAAAACTCAACTCTGGTTAATGGAAGGCATGAATAGATTCCAAGACTGGTGGTCACTATCCTCCATTACGAATATTAAAAAAAACTCAACTCTGGTTAATGGAAGGCATGAATAGAATCCAAGACTGGTGGTCACTATCCTCCATTACGAATATTAAAAAAAACTCAACTCTGGTTAATGGAAGGCATGAATAGAATCCAAGACTGGTGGTCACTATCCTCCATTACGAATATTAAAAAAAACTCAACTCTGGTTAATGGAAGGCATGAATAGAATCCAAGACTGGTGGTCACTATCCTCCATTACGAATATTAAAAAAAACTCAACTCTGGTTAATGGAAGGCATGAATAGAATCCAAGACTGGTGGTCACTATCCTCCATTACGAATATTAAAAAAAACTCAACTCTGGTTAATGGAAGGCATGAATAGAATCCAAGACTGGTGGTCACTATCCTCCATTACGAATATTAAAAAAAACTCAACTCTGGTTAATGGAAGGCATGAATAGAATCCAAGACTGGTGGTCACTATCCTCCATTACGAATATTAAAAAAAACTCAACTCTGGTTAATGGAAGGCATGAATAGAATCCAAGACTGGTGGTCACTATCCTCCATTACGAATATTAAAAAAAACTCAACTCTGGTTAATGGAAGGCATGAATAGAATCCAAGACTGGTGGTCACTATCCTCCATCTACTATATAAAAATAAGTCGGATTTTCCTTCCTGACGCTATAACCCCAGAACGCACGAACTGATTTCCACGGTTTTGCATTCGTTGGAAAGGTCTCGGGCTCCGTGAGGTTTATAGCAAAGAAAATTCAGGAAAATTTCACCAGAAAAGCGGGAAACCTTTATTTAGGAAATAGGGGATGACTTTTTTATGGGAATCTTTTAAGGGCAGGACGACGTCTGCCGGGACAGCTAGTTACGAATATAAATAATAAATAAATAAATGTTTCGCACATCTTACACACAACGTCATCCAGTCCCATTATGGGTACTAAGCAACTGATGTAAAATACATAAACATACTTATTTTTTGTAAATACATACATATTATACATAGGAAAACATCCAGACTCCGAAACAAATACTTGTGGATCACACAAATATCTGTGGTCTCCGACCCGGGAATCGAACCCGAGACCTCTTAATCAGCAGCCGCATACGCCAACCACTAGACCAACAAGGCAGTCAATGTGAAGAATACAGGATGGTGACCCAAACTATAATAGCTTAGTGAGCTTTTTACGCCCCGTTTACAGAACAAGTTATCGAGGTGGAAGGAAAAATATGTGTGTAGTTAGTGAGTAACTGGTAGTGAGTTCCAGGTCTGACTACTCGGTGTAAAAAGAGAGCCAAACCGTTCAGTTCGAGAAAAAATTCATGATAGTAGTCCATATATTTAACTTTATAGAAGAACTATAGCGGCTTAGTTAACATTTGATATTAGGAGTTATAGACGCCTAACTTGTAAAATGCATTCACTTGGAAAACTTCGTACAAAAATGAAGAAATAATTAGTAAACATAAAAATTAGTTATTGGGCACGATTTTAAAGCCATCTAGCATTATCGGTGACCACGGAACCTTATTCGTGACGTGGCCTGACACGCACTTGACCATTTTTTCCTTTCTAGAAGATTAGAGTTGAATTCAAAATGTATGTTTGTAAGTCACAATTCTATTTTGCTTATTACAAGACACGTAATAGCATGACGTCATTTGTGCTCTTTTGTCTCAAATGTCACCCGTTTTCTTTTACATTGACAAATCGTTATAGTGTGTAAACACTTAGCTGTGTGAAAAGGGCCAGGGTTCAATAAAACTTCTTTCCAAAACTTTAGATATAAAATACCTTTAAATTGAAAATAGATGAATATCTACACCAGTGGTTTTTTTGGGGTTCCGTAGCCAAATGGCAAAAATCGGAACCCTCGTAGATTCGTCATGTCTGTCTGTCTGTCCGTCTGTATGTCAAAGTCACTTTTTTCCGAAACTATAAGAGCTATACAAGAACTTTTATATGATGTTACATGCTGCTACAGAACTCTTCATTGGCGAGCCCGACTCGCACTTGGCCCCGTTTTTAGGGTTCCGTATTCAAATGGCAAAAAACGGAACCCTTATAGATTCGTCAAGTCTGTCTGTCTGTCCGTCCGTATGTCACAGCCAACTATTTCCGAAACTATAAGAGCTATACTGTTGGAATTTGGTCAGTCGATGTATTCTGTAAACCGCATTAAGATTTTTATATAAAAATAGAAAAAAAACAATAAATTTTGGTGGTCCCCATACTTGGAACTGAAACTCAAAAATTTTTTTTTCATCAGACCTATACGTGTGGGGTATCTATGGATAGGTATTTAAAAATGATGTTGAGGTTTCTAATATCATTTTTTTCCAAACTGAATAGTTTGTTCGAGAGACACTTCCAAAGTGGAAAAATGGGTGTCCCCCCCCCCTCTAACTTCTAAAATAAGAGAGTGATAAAACTAAAAAAAATATAATTATGTTGTCCATTACCATGCAAACTACCAACGAAAATTGGTTTGAACGAGATCTAGTGAGTACTTTTTTTTATACGTCCTAAATCGTAACACGCAATTTACCTTTCATCCAATCAATACACTAGTATAAAAACATCGATGAAAGTTACAACGAACTACAAGAAATTTTATATGATGTTACTTGCTGATACGGAACCCTTCATGGGCGAGTCCGAATCGCACTTGGCCGCTTTTTTTTTATAAATTCAATGGATTGTAAATTGTACATTGGCATTTTATTGTGAATCTTTTAGAACATTAAAAATTAAAAAAAAAACAGTGACATGAGAAGCATCTTTGAAATGGACGTGTTGTTATGCGGCAACATGCCTAGCGATTTTATTCATTCAAAACATAGAAATTCACTTAGGATATGGAGCATTTTTGTATTTTAAACTCCAATTCACTGTTCTTTTTTCTTTTCTAATTAGTTTCTTAGCTAAAATTAACTATAAGTAAATAAATAACGATGTAACGTTAAAGGCTTGGTAGACATAAAGTGAAATAAAATGAGAGAATTTATAACTCGGTCACGAGGATTTATAGGTTGTTTACTAGTTTGAAGATACAACACGTGTAACTGGTCAATTTTTGGCAAATAAACAAATGTGGTTGCTGGCGAAACCTATGTCTTTCTGACCAAAAACTTTATAGATATGCAACTTATATAGTCCGATTACTATGAGAATTCTTTACTTGACTATCCCTCCTCCCGATGCTAGATAATAACAACTTCGATAGGATATGCTATTGAAATGTAAGTACGCATAAAAATATGGGTTTTTCTATCTCTAGAAATGAATACTAGAGATAGATTGATTACTAAAAACGGTCGTTAATTAACTGTATTATTTAACTGTATTTTAGTTATGTTTCTATCTCACTCCGAGGCTTTTTTACACGCTTTTTATTAGGTTCACCTGTATGTTTGTTTATATATTTGTAACCGTCCTTTGGGAGCGATTTTGACCCACTTCAAACGGCCAGATTTCGTTCAAACTTTGTAGATTTATCGAGGACCGATGATAATACACTAATTTTAAAAAATAATAATAATAATGTTTAAACAAATTAGTCATTTTAGTATTTTTTCCAAAAAAATAGTTTTAAAAACCAAACAAACTCGCTTTTAAACTAAAAGTAGAAAATAATTTTAATGTAACAAAGCGTGGGATGCTTTTTGAAAATATTTCAATAACGTCGCCCCACGCTATTTACATTAAATGATAAATGATATTTATTTCTGTAAGTAAATCTTTTCAGACATTTTTACAAGTCGGACTTATAGCTAGAAGGCGCCGGCATTTCCTACGACTCACTCTGGGAAGAAACGCCGAAACAAACCACAGAGGTGTCTTTTTTTCTTTTTTTTTTTTTAAGTCCGTGTACAATATTAAAGAGAACTATGTGAGTGCAGTATAGGGTCTGGGTTGGCCTTTTGAAGAAAGAACCATAGTTTTGAGTCGACCTGTCCATACAGACGGCACACGGGCCCCAGCCATCGTGTAGCCTAACCGATGTAGTCAGGATCCACAACCCGGAACACGACACTGCCGCCAGCAGGACACTTGAGTAGGCCGTGGAAACACTCAAAACCACCAGAAAATTACTAAAATATAAACTAACATTACAAGCCTACACTATACTCACATTTACAAACTTACACAAAAAAAAACAAAAAATAAATAAAAAATACTATACAATTCAATTTCAACGAAAAACTAAACAAATTAGAATAAATGAAATACAAATTAGAACAAAATTTAAATGTTCATCACTTGTGGGAGCGAGCAGCATCACTCCCAAGCAAATTTATCATTTAAAAAATCAGTAACTGTGTAGTAAGCTTTATCACACAGTTTCTGTTTAACCAAGGACTTAAATTTGTTAATACTTAATTCATGAAATTTGCTTGGAATCTTATTGTAGAATCTCACACCCTGACATCGAAAAGACTTGCTTACTTTTTGTAGTCTAGTCGTTGGCAACACGAGTTTATCTTTATTTCTAGTGTTTATATTATGAATGTCGCTAAACTTTGTGAATGAATGTATATTTTTCTTACATTAAAATTATTTTCTACTTTTTAGCTTAGAAGCGAGTTTTTTAAAACTATTTTTTATTGAAAACTAAGTTGAGATCTGCTTTATGTTTAAGGACGGCGGGGTGGTGTGTCGGACTCGAACCGACTAAAACCACACGGTGTGACCCTCTCTGCGCCTTTGTATTGGAAGGAGTCCAGGGAGGGGATTTCCTTCTGGACTCCAACCGGCGCCTGCCCGCACTGTTGCGGGCACCATCTCGAACTCTCGACTCTCTAATTGGGCAACGTCCGGTCACACGCGGACGCCGCCCCCTCGCGGTTGGCCTCTACTGCGGACGGACGGGAAACCCGTCCCGCCCATCCGCGGCCACTCTCAAGGCGGCATGAGACGCAGGTATGCGCGCCTCCGCCGCCCGGGGCGCCGGCGGCGGATCGGGTCCGATTGGATGGAATCCTCCCGGGCCTTCTCCGCCACCTCCTTCTGCAAGATTACGTCCTCGCAGAAGGTTGCGACCGCGGTAAAACAACTGTCGCTGCCGGCCATCGATCTTATGACGGCCGGCAGCGAGAGATCCCCTCCGATGACTGCAGTGAGGACCCGGCGCTGCGCCGCCCAAGCGGGGCAGACCGCCAGCGTGTGCTTGGCCGTGTCCTCACTGCAGTCGCAGTGGTGGTACACACACCTCCATAAGCCAAGTACTAAGCAATGCCGAAGTTATGTAGAAATACTTTTCTCGCAATTTTTAAGGCTCCAACTACCCGTAGTAATTATTGAAAATGTCTCTGGTACTAAGGAGTCACTAATCGGTAAGAATGACTACCAAATATAGACTGAACTGAGAACTAATAAAACTTTTGATTAAAAAATTAAGCCTACAAAAAAACTGACAAGTAGAAAATAATAAACTATTTCATTACTTAACCTTAATAACTAACTTTTTCACCTAATAATTTTGATTTTGAGTCGGCGCCAAACAATATAGGAGGTTCACCTTTTGTAATAAAAAAGAATAATAAGGTTATGCGTGGTTTTATATATCAATCAGTGTATGATCAATCATTTTCTATTTTTCTACCCTTAAGGTTGGAATTATTTTTCCAATTTTATATAGGACCAATTTTGGAGTATAACCTTTTCAATAAAAAAATAATTATCAAAATCAGACAACTGTAAATTATGCGTGGTCATACATAAACGTATATGTATCGTATAATACATACGTACGTAAATATATTATACTAGCTTTTGCCCGCGGCTACGCCCGCGTGTATGTTGGTTATCGTGATAATCCGTAGCCTATGGAATGTCTTAACAATCAAAGTATCTACATGGCAAATTTATTTAAAATCGGTGCAGCATATAGCCCTAAAAGTGTAACAAAGAGACCTAATTACTTACGCATCTATATTAACATTTAGCATTAGCAACGAATTGACTACACCTTCGCCCCCGCACCCCCCGCACCTCTCTCTCTCTCATAGTAGGCGGTTAATGATGCTTCATTCAGTTCAGTCATACAGTGATAACTGTTCGTCCAAATTACTTAGTGTAAAAGACAAAGTTTATCCACATTCAATACTTAAAGGGACAAATGTATCAATTTTGATAAGAGTTCGATAAATATTATAAAATGTGCATTGTTAAAAAATATCCATTTTAATTTTATTTATGATTCACTATTTTGGTCATAGTGACTTCCACAGATATATATTCCTTCGCGGACTTTTATTTAGAACTATTTATGATGAATAATTCTACAGTAATAATCTTTGTGTAACTCATACGGTTTCAGCGTCAAGATTGCTCTCAGAGGGCTGCTTTTTTCCGACTTAACAGTTACCGTTATATTATGATCAAATTATAAAAAATCTCTAAATTTTTTTAACTTATTATGTTATTCAGATGTCTAAGCTATATTATTCCAAAGTGTCGTGAAAATCCGTTCAGTAGTTTTTGCGTGAAAGAGTAACACACACACTTTCGCATCCTTACAAACTTTCGCATTTATAATATTAGTAGGATTAGTAGGACTAGTAGGATTTATAGGTACGTTTTGAATTGAGAAACTCCTCCGTTTTTTTTTCGTTCACAATCTGTTAACGAACAACTTTAGTAACTATTTCTAATGAAGTACTATTAAATACTACTACAATTTAGATTAGGAAATGTGAGATTCTTAAAAAATAATCACTTTTTAAATATGAGTCTATTTTATTAATATTTTATAATATTTATTATTATTTTATATTTATAATATTTTATAATATTTATTATTATGTTAATACGTTCGGAGTGTTCATAGGCAATTGATTGAGTTATTGGAAACTATGACTGAAGGTAAGCAACTTCGCCGTCGGCGTGATACCTAGATGGGTCTATGGCATGATAACATGAGCGTTTTCGTGATTCTGAGGTCCCGGTTGTTATCATTTGATAACAGTCGTGAAGCATAGTTACAGGCTTTCGGGTTCTTATAAATATTTAACGGTAAGATAACGTAGCCACAATGTTTTCTTGTAAGTCCACAACTCGCATTCGCCCAGTGTTGGGACGTATGGCCTCTACGGAGAGGACACCCGATTCCAGACATATGGGTTGTTGCTTGCAGAATACGCCATTTCTGTAATCTTATTGTCAACTATCTTTATTTAAATAGCTGATAATTTTTTTGTTATTATTCAAAATAATTAAATTATTGTTAACTAAAATATTTTTTTTACAATAATTCTAACATTTATTTTTCATGGTAAAGAAAATAAACGCTGCTTGTGAATGGTAAATGCTGTTAATAAATATTATGTGTTTTTGAAATCCTGATTAATGAAATGAAGATTTTTTTACTTAATTTTTCTTACAGCTGTAAATTTTCTGCTATAAATAATCATGATTTGATTAATTCCAGAAAGCTAATTTGTTACATTTAATAAATTATACGAGAGGTCGAGGAAGCTTCCAAACATTTGCGCAGTTAAGTTGGTTTAGCAGGAACTAACGTCACTACATTTGAGGTATGTGTATCACAACCGAAAATTATAGCTCAAGTTATTCTGTAAGTTAGATTTTCAACTCTGAAACTTTCAGATGATTAAACATAATGAGAACATATTAATACTGTTACCTATGAAGCTATATGTGTATTTTCTACGTTAATAGTGTTTCAACTAAAAACTGTGAGCCATTTCATAAAGTTAAAAATCTTCTATTGTCTTTGAAGTTACTTCAGTTTTAAAGTTTTTTGCAAGCAATAGATGTTACAATGATATGATAGCAAATGCAAAAAAAATTAAGTACTTTCTCCTAAATATAATTAGAGGTAAATTTCCGAAGAACAGATGTGCACAGCAACGAAAAAAATTGAGCTAATAAAAATTGCCACAAGGTCTTTATTTACCACAGTGAATTTATCGTTTCTTAAGATTTTGAACAGACCGAGAAGAAAGGTGTATTCTTCTTGGTCAGTTTATGTTTTCTCTCCAACACAAAGAAAGAATACATCTGTGCATATTTTGACCTAGCTGAATCCCGCGGGCATTGATGTAGATCGCGAACAACGCCACGGAGCGAAGCTAGTAAAAAAAAATAGCTTAATTTACTCCTTGTAAGATCAGCTTTCTGGCAGTGAAAATCCCCTCTAAATCAGTCGGACCATTCCAGAGATATGCCGGAATAAACAAACAAACAGACAGACGGACAGCCAGGCAGAAAAGTGCTTAGTGTGTGTATATCAACAATTTCAACAACAACCCAGGAGAGGGTAAAGGCCATACGTCTTCTATATACTAGACGTCTGATATATTTGCTACACACTTTTTTAGCTATGACAAAACACAAATTTCATACAAGTCTCATGTATGAAACTGCAAGCATTACAGGCTCGGAAGTAAAATTATACGCATACGTACTCCAGCCGCCACCCAGACAACGATATTACCGGCTATGGTCTACCAGACCCGGTAATACTCATAACTTTTGTTACATTTAAACTAATATAAAACTGTCCTTTGCCAGTCGCTCCGTGGAAAATCTGATATTCAAGTAACACCGGTTGAACTAGTAGCCGACCCCAAATAATTAGAAATAAGGCTAGGAAGAAGAAGTAATGATACTGAATAGTTGAATTCATTCATTTGTTATCCAACACTATTTTAGTTGAATGTATTGAATGACACGTTCAATATATCCAAACATGTCATTGTATTATTTTTCTTAAACTATTGTTCTGTTTTTATCAATGGCGTTTCTATTTCAGAGATATCATTACAGCAATGGCCGACGAGACGCGTAAGTGCAAACATGAGGGTGAGTATACAGGAAGGTATTTGTCGCGCTGCCTTGTCGCTCCTTCCTTTCATCGTTATGATTAATGACACGTTATTTTTCATTGAAACAGCTGCCACGTATTTTTTCTACTTTCAAGTCTTCTGTTCCATGACGTTCACCTATTAGTCATGCTCTGAAAAGCTTTCGATGTGGGTTTTTAAACTTGTTTTTTCATTCTATCTTCGACATTTAAACGCGACCGTGTTGGTTTGACTTTGACTACGGCTTTTAAGAGTGCTCCCTCATTATTGTTCCTATCTTTTTATGATCATGAGACGAATAAATTTTATTGTATATTGCAATAACAAAATGTAATTTACATGGAATATTGTTGACGCTAAAAACGTAGTTAAACATACGATTAATTTTGTAGTATTTATTGATAGTACTCAAATAATGTTACTCAATTTCGATAAAATATATATTATGTGAATTAACGACTAAAACTAATTACGACTACAAAAATACAATATTTATGTTACAATTTGAACATTGTTTCTTAGTTTTATTCAATGCACTTATCATAGTCGGGTTGCAAGTGTTCATGTGATACTGTACCACATGCAGTCAAAGAAGCGAACTGCTCATTCACCACAGACACGATAAGGAATACTAGAAACACGACGGTGCAATAGCCTTCGAATATAGGGAATCTGTGAGGAATACTGTGTAAATGATTAGATAATATTCCGATTTTCTTGGTTTGGGCTTTGAAAATAGAACGAAGCCGAAGTGTCTGCTACACTTCAGTTATGTTGGCAACAATTAGTAACCTAAAGATAAAAGAGGTATCTGTATTTTATCTATTGTATTTTGAATCATTTGAACTGTAGTTTGAAATTATAATTTAACTGTGATCTACTTTTAGTAAAATTAGAGTATATAATTGTTCTTTTTAGGGTTCCGTAGCCAAATGGCAAAAAACGGAACCCTTATAGATTCGTCATGCCTGTCTGTCTGTCTGTCCGTATGTCACAGCCACTTATTTACGAAACTGTAAGAACTATACTGTTGAAACTTGGTACGTGTCTATCTTCTATGGTCTATGGATAGGTCTTCAAAAATGATGTTGAGGTTTTTAATGTTATTTTTTTCTAAATTGAACAGTTTGCGCGAGAGGCACTTCCAAAGTGGTAAAATGTGTGTCCCCCCCCCCCCCCTGTACCTTTGATATGTGATATTGTGATAAAACTAAAAAAGTATATGATATACATTACTATGCAAACTTCCACCGAAAATTGGTTTGAAAGAGATCTAGCATTAGTTTTTTTAATACGTCATAAATCGTCAACCGTAATTTACCTTTCATTCAATCATCATCATCATCAGATGAATAGGGGTGGTGACACACTGTATTCTTATTCCGTCACCACACGGCACATTCAATCAATACACTATTATTAAAACATCGATCAAAGTTACAACGAACTGCAAGAACTTTTTTTTCACACACAGTCTCGAAAAATATTGTTAGGCACTTAACGTTTTAATTCACACAAAGTTACGGTTCAATCCCTACTAATATTATAAATGCGAAAGTAACTCTGTCTGTCTGTCTGTCTGTTACGCTTTCACGCCTAAACCACTGAACCGATTTTGATGAAATTTGGTATGAAGATAGAACTGAACTGAGCTATTTTTTACCGCGATAACTGACATACACGCGGGTGGAGCCGCGGGCGAAAGCTATTACAAAATAATCGAAATAATTACTTAGCTTGTAGTATTATTTAAGATTGATATTTTCATTAGACTCACAATGAATTTGGGGCCCCAAACTCTCGTATGCCCAGGGCCCGCATAGTTAAAGACGACTTTTTTTTATCATTTTTTATCGTTCACGAGTTATTAATAGTACGTAGTAGTACATGGGAGGGCTTGGGTAGCGAGCTATGGAGGTACATACCGGCCGGCGGGGCGCCAGTTTCTTTCATTTCCGCTTTTCTTGGAAGTTTCCGACTCTTCCTGTCTGTAATGGACTGAACTCAAAATAATTTTATATAGATTGTATTATTTTACATTCTTTGTGTGCAACTTTCAATGACAGCAATGTCTTTTTGACAAATATATGATGTGAAATGCTTTTCTTTTGTGAAAATAAATCACTCTTGCCGTTGGCTTTTGGCGGCGGTAACCACTGTAATATTTTTATTTATTTTTAATATTTTCGGACATTTTTTACACAACATCATCTAGTCCCAAACTAAGCAGAGCTTGTATTATAGGTACTAAAAACTGATATAAATATATAAACATACTTTTTTTTGTAAATACATACATATCATACATAGAAAACACTCAGACTCCGAAACAAGTTTGTGGACCGCACAAATAATATTTGGTCTGACCCGGGAATCGAACCCGATGCCTGTTGATCAGCAGCCGCAAACGCTACCCACTAGACCAACAAGGCAAACCAGTTGTTTGAAAATGTAATTGACCATTATTAATATTTTTGATTTAGCCTGGAGCAATAGATGGCGTTGTGTGTAAGATTTCCGAAATATTTATTTATCTCCATCATTACTCAATCTGCGAATATAAATATATAAGTAAATTATTTATATATCAAATGTTACTTTATATGCTGTCCGTGTTCAAAGTTAAATACTTGCACAACTTCAGCTGTTGGACGGTTGCATTGTGCCAACTTTAGTACAATGTTACGTCTTCGTGTTTATATTCAAAAGTGCATTAAGCACTCGTAAATTGTGACTTTGTTGCCTACTTCGAGAACATTCTCTTTAGCATTGTGCAGTTTAAACTTATGTACATTAAAATCGTCTTTTCAAAACTTTTGTACTTATTTCAAGATTAGATTTAACTTTAAACTGACTTACAGTTTACAATAATTTTCTTTGCAAAATATGTACCTATGTACTGTAAGCGGTGTTTTTAGAACTGTTATCATCATCATCATCAGCCTTTAACAGTCCACTGCTGGACATAGGCCTCTCCTTAGAAAGGAGGTTTTGGCCTACTATACCACGCTGACCAAACGGGTTGGTATAGGGTTGGTTTCAAGTTTTCCTTCTATTGCATTGATGTTGTCTTGCGTAGTTTATCCCTTAGTCGCCTTTTACGACATCCGCGGGTTGAATAGGGGTGGTGACACTATGTATTCTTAATCCGTCACCACACGGACAACTGTTATAACTGATCTGTTTTAAACTTTTAGAAAAATCTGTATAAAGCAAATGTCACCTGAAAGCCACTTAATATCATAAAGAAGGTTTATGAAAGAAAATATTATTAACAATGTCCATCACACTCATCTATATAACACAAATAAATAAAGTTGGTGCCTGTTTGTAATGTAAATTAACCAGTTTTTTTCTAAATGCATTTACGGTACTGACATCCATTTATCATTTCTCTTCTGTCGAAATGTCCATCCAAAGGTTGCCTGGAAGAGATTGCTTTGAGCAATAAGGCCGCAAATTGTACACATCTAATAAAAACTTTGTACTTGTAAAAAAAAACTGTATTTGGTGTGCAATAAAGTATATTCTATTCTATCCAAAAAAATTTTTTGTCTGTCTGTCCGTCTGTCTGTTTGTTCCGGGTAATCTCTGGAGCGGCTGGACCGATTTTAACGGGACTTTCCCTGGCAGATGGCTAATAACATAAGGAGTAAATAAGGCTAATTTTTTTTAGACTAGCTTCACTCCACGGCGTTACTCGAGATTGACAACAATAGCCGCGGGTAACACCGCGGGACTTAGCTTATATTTACGATATGTGTTTATTTTATTCGAAAATTAAAAATTAAACACTATTACCAACATAATAATAATATAATATAATATAATAATATTTTATTTCATTGACCAATTATAATCATACATATGTTACAGTATAGGAGATTTAATATAAAAATATTTCTTAAGGTATTAAATAGGCTAAATTATAGATTAGCGTAAAATTAACGAAATCTATTAAATTATACATGCTTACATTAGTAATTTTTTTATATTAAGCTCAAAAGATTAAATAGCTGCTTGCCTGAGCTAGGGTAAACCTGTGTTTCAGGCGATCGCTTGACTCAGAATTGAGCTGTTAGTTCTATGTTACTAATTTATACAAGAATTAAAATATAAAAGCTATCAATTAAAAAATAAAAATTAAGTACTACAAATGTGTCTACCAAAAAAGCGAATGATAATGGCTGATACAGACTACTTAAATGTTTCTAAAATGTTTTCTGTGTCTGTATAGTTTAATATAGTTTAATTCAGCTAGTTGTAATATATTATAAATAGCTCTTATTCTTCAGCAATAATATTATCATGTCTGCCATTTCAACATCAGCGACATAATCTATAGCGACTACGCAACCTACAGCGAAGACGTCATTTTGCAGAAAGAGGCGGCGTAGAAGGCCCGGGAGGATGACCTCCACTCGGACCCAGTCCGCTGCCGGCGAATTCGGCAGCGAAGGCATGCATATCAGCGCCTCATGCTGCCCTGAATGTGGCCGCGGAAGAACGGGACGGGTTTTTCTATATCCGCTTCAGTAGCCAGCCTAGAGGAGGCGACGTAAAGCACAGGTGGACGTCATAGATAAATAGAGAGTTCATTCACCTGATGGTGATGCCCACATCAATGCAGGCAGGCACCGGAACGCGTCCAGATGTCATAATAACAGCAGTTCTTGGACCCCTTCCATCTCAGGTATGGATGGCACACTGTGTGGTTTTAGTGGGTTCGATTCCAACACACCACACTGTCGCAAACCCTGGTGACTCATTTTCATGTCTGTCTTTTTAACATTTTACAATACAGTTGCAATACTAACAGTTGCCATCTTTAATTTTAATGTTTTATGGATATTTATTTGTAAATTACAAAAGTATTATAATCTCCCTACATGAATCTGAGACGCGAATACTCAGAATTCATATCAATTTTCCAATCTTCAAATAACTCGACATCGAAGAGAGATTACCGTTTAAATTGACGATGCACTTCAGCTGAATTAAATTGATGAAACACTATGCCGATATCGAGTTAAATCGATGAAACAGAAACCGAGACATGAAAAAATCCACTCTGACATGCGTTGCATTGTCTCGCAAGTCTAGTGGTAAGCATATGCTACTTCTGATCAAGAGGTCACGGTTTCGATTACCGGGTCGGACCAAATGTTTGCACGATCTGCAAATATTTGTTTGGGAGTTTGGTTGTTTTCTATCGATAATATGTGTGTAGTTACAAAAAAAAAGTGTGTTTATGTATTTATATCAATTGTCTACTACTCATAATAAGCTCTGCTTAGTTTGGGACTAGATAATGATGTGTGTTAGATGTCCGAAATATTTATTTATTTAAATATTATTTCTACATATATAATATAATATATTTCGATATTTCATTTTGTATGAATGCAGACTGCCGAAGTCTGTAGTAGTTTTCAGCAGGGGACGCAAAAGGCTGTAGAAGAATCCGATTATAAAATATGAAACCCTAATTTACATTCATTAACTTTGCAGGAAAAGCCCTCGTAAATCAAAACTAGCTGCCGAACCATTAGTGACATAAAATGTAAGATAATTAGACACCATTTCCAATGCCTCTGATGTTGATATGGAAAACTCACGATTGTTTTACACACACACATATTGAAGAACTGACAAACATAAATATAAATAAAACAGTTCCGTTACTGACTGACTGTCAGACAACGCACAACTGAAACGAATTGGCGCAGGTATCTGAAATTTAGCGAGTGTGTTACTTGAGGAGCGTAGGCAAGCACAAAGAGAAGATTTAAAAAAACCACTCCTTAGGGGGTGAATAGGGCAATCAAAGTTATA
Organism: Phragmatobia fuliginosa; assembly: GCA_932526445.1. Lineage (NCBI taxonomy): Eukaryota > Metazoa > Arthropoda > Insecta > Lepidoptera > Erebidae > Phragmatobia > Phragmatobia fuliginosa. The sequence goes on along the minus strand of OW052064.1, from coordinate 1,222,816 downwards.
AATCAGAATAACACGTATAGTAAGCTAATATTATTATACAACTAAAATACACATTCAATTCAGTACATGTATCTAATCCTACATTTTCGATATTACTGTATTGAATTGAGTTTGAATTACAGACTAAATGTTCATTAATTTGGAAATGACAAGTTATTTATGGTAATTGCTTTAGCAGTTGTCCATTCAGTTGCCGGACTGAGTACGCTCTGGTAGAATACTGATCACGAAAAGACTTAAACGGTTATAGTTTACGAATACAAATTTATATATTGAATTATTATCCACTAGCTTTCACCTGCGGCTCCGCCCGTGTGTATTTCGGTTATCGCGGTAAAAAGTAGCCTAGGTCCTTTATCAGGCTCCAGACACAGATCATCATCATCAACAGCCTTCAACAGTCCACTGCTGGACATAAAATGTAGCCTATGTTATTCTGATATATAAGCTATATTACTGTAAAGTTTCATCCAAATCCGTTAAGTAGTTTTTGCGTGAAAGAGGAACAAACATACATAGACACATTCATACTCACAAACTTTTGCGTTTATATTATTAGTAGGATTTAAATGTGTATGTCGCTGCCAATTTAATTAGCCGTTCAATCAACAGTCTATCCTCTACTGAGGCGTTTATTCTTATACATAAAAATACTAACCTAACCTGAAAACCAAATTATAGTATGTGTAGAGGTAGAAATTGATTGCATAGCGCTGTTTAGCACAGAGGTATACAGGGTAAATTTTTGAGACGGGACAGTAAGGACAGGTACTTTAACGGTAATAGTTACAGGAAAACGCTTGTAGGAGACTATCCATATTTTTTTAAGATATGCTGAACTGCATTTACAGATTTTGGAAAAAATGTACAGCCAGCAAGAAAATGGTCATTTTAAACAAAAACTTTTTTTGATGCCAATCGATCCTGTTTCTTATAAGGATCAATAGTCTCTACTGGACCGACTGAGGTTTGAGTACTAGAAATGTCAGAAATCGCAAAAAAAAAATCTCTTACATTTGTACGGAAATAAATAATTTTAACGTATTTTAGACACAGACAAACATAACTTACATTTAGAAATAATAATTTTCTTGGATAGATTTCATTTAAAATCCTTGATAATGCATCTTTCAGCTCCTGAATACTATTGTTTTTTTTTGTGTATCACATGTGACATCCACTCTGATCCGAACTGCCTATTCAAACTGGTGTGGCGCCATCTTGCTGAAAATAAATTTTTGCAATTCTGACAGGAGCCATTCACCCAACTGGTTTTGGAGATTCTCTAAAATGACGTCGTTATACACGGCAGAATTAAGAGTGCCTTTATAAAATTCCACCATTACCACTCGATACTAGTCGCAGTGGATACTTATTTGGGTACCACACCAATGCAAATTCCGTGTGCCTATTAATTACAAAATACGCTTATTACAAAAGATGCATTAACAAGGATTTTAAATGATATCTATCCAAGAAAATTATCGGCTGCTACTAGCTCAGTACAAAAACGAGTGTACAAGACTTATCTATTCGTTAAAACGGCGGTCATTTTAAGCAATTTATTTCGTAGATCATCTAAATGTAAATTATGTTTGTCTGTGTCTAAAATACATATTAAAATGATTTATTTCCATACAAATGTATGGGAAAAGTTTTTTGCGATTTCTGACATTTCTAGTACTCAAACCTAAGTCGGTCCAGTAGAGACTTTGGATCCTTATAAGAAACAGGATCGATTGGCATCAAAAAAAGTTTTTGTTTAAAATGACCATTTTCTTGCTGGCTGTACACTTTTTCCAAAATCTGTAAATGCAGTTCATAATATCTTAAAAAAATATGGATAGTCTCCTAAAAGCGTTTTCCTGTAACTATAACGGTTATGGTACCTACCCTTACTGTCCCGTCTCAAAAATTCACCCTGTATAATATTTATATACTAAAAACCTAACCTAAACTAAAAACTAGATTTTAGAGTGAGTAGTGATAGTGATTGATGAGGCCAGGCTGTTGATTGAATGACTAATTAAGCTAGATGGCGGCGACATATATACACATGGTAATACTTATTATTTACATGTTTTTAACTATCACCTTACCTTCGTACCTTCTAATATTTTTTTATTAATTATTATAGAAACAAAAACCCGACTGCTTAAAAGTAATAAACTGAAAAGATCCGAATCATCATCCGAAACGCTATTTAGAATGCCGCATGCGGTAACAAAATATATAGTTTGGGTTGACAATCTTTAGCCCGTAGGTAACAACTAACAAAGTATTTTTTTATCCCCGCCTCTAACACCATAAAGTGTTAAGTAAACATAAAAAACAATGCATTAGTCTGTGCAATTTTTTATAGATATTGTATACTACTTCGAAACATACTTACATACATTACTTCGAAACCGAAAATCTTGCCTTAAAAATTATTTTTAGATTCCAAAGAGGCTTCATTTTCTTGCCAAAAATTAATTTTGTTGAAGGAGGCTGCCACATTTTTTTTTTAATTTTTGATTTAAAAAAGTATGCGTATAAATAATCAAATTTTTAACAGCAAAAACCTTCAAAATCAGATATCAGTAGAAACGAAAACTACTTCGAACATACAAACTTACAAAAGTTACAAAACATTACCTCTTTAGTAATATACAATAAATTAAGCTGTTACACATACTCGTAAAATAACTAACATACATCATGTTTAACTTTGTATCCGTCTTTTAAAGTAAATAGTTGTAGTTGAAAGCTTTTCTGGAAAACAATCCCGAAATCGGTCCAACTATGCCCGGGTTTTAGTAAAACTAACAGAGAGCAGTTCTTTAAATAAAATTCTCCAAACTCTTTTTTCTTCTTATTTTGAACGACACGAGTAACGAGCACATTTATGCTATGGTCGTATTATCCTTACATCCCTACTAATAATAAAAATGCGAAGGTATTTCTGACTGTCTGTCCGAAACTACTGCACCAATTTAAATGAAATTTTGTACATAATCTAGATGCTGAGAAAAGGCATGGACTAATTAAGACACACACGCGTGGGGAGCTTACCTTAAACGAAAGTAAATACCTAAAGTGAAGCCTCGGGAAATAGCTCGTTCTAATGTATAATTTTAGACTGTTGCAACTTTTCTATATATTCGTGTTTGTATAAAGAAACATGAGTTTATCTAGATGTTTTTTGCTTTTACGGAAGACGGTCCCCATTTCATCTCATTCATTATTAGGGTTCTAGAGCTATACTATTGAAACTTGGTCAGTAGATGTATTCTGTGAACCGCAATACTATTTTTACACAAAAATAGAAAAAAACAATATCTTTTAGCAAATACGCGTGTAGCAGCGACACTTGAAATGTTAATTATGTTACCTTTAGTCTTAATTAGGTGAGGTGCAGCAACATTAGTTATAAGCACAGGTGCGCGAAGATTTGTTGCTATTATTTTATCAAAGTTAGCCAAGGCGTGTTCGTCTGTAATAGATGCAGCATCAGATATTCCAGCGTTGTTTACTAGCACGTCCAGTTGACCAAAGTGTTCCACTGTTTCATTAACAATCCTTTTAGCATCTTCATCGCTACTGATGTCAGCTTTTATGACTAAGGGATTTCCACATTTTGCAGCAACCTTGTTTAATTTCTCCTGGTTTCTTCCAACGATGCTAACGTGAGCTCCTTGTTCGGCAAATTTAATAGCAATCGCCGCTCCAATCCCTGAACTAGCACCCGTCACAAGAACCACCTTGCCTTGAAAACTCATATCGTTCTTGCTCACGTACTCAAACAAAAACGGAATAAAATTGACGAAATGTCGTAATACATCCCTCCTTTATACATACTAGATAAGCTTTGTCAATAATGTTATCTCCTTAAATTTATTAGGTACTGACAGTAAAACATACTTAAAAGTGATTGCATTCCTTATAAAGTCTTGGGTTATTTACAATGAAATGCAATACTAGTAAAAATAGATATAGCTTATGATTAATGGACATCTGTAGATTAGTAGGTAAAGATTTATATTTCACATAATATGTTTGGTGACTAAGAAAATTATGTAATTCAATTTTTTATCTGTCTACATGATTGTTTTATCCAAATCGTACGATTCAGTTGTTGTCATATTGTAATCAAGATTTATCATTTATAAAATGTTTAGGTCCCCATACTTAGAACTGAAACTCAAAAATTTTTTTTTCATCAAAACCATACGTGATGGGTATCTATGGATAGGTCTTCAAAAATCATATTTAAGTGTCTCATATCGTTTTTAGGGTTCCGTAGCCAAATGGCAAAAAACGGAACCCTTATAGATTCGTCAAGTCTGTCTGTCTGTCTGTCTGTCTGTCTGTCTGTCTGTCTGTCCGTCCGTATGTCACAGCCAATTATTTCCGAAACTATACGAGCTATACTGTTGAAATTTGGTCAGTCGATGTATTCTGTGAACCGCATTAAGATTTTTACAAAAATTTAGAAAAAAAACAATACATTTTGGGGGTCCCCATACTTGGAACTGAAACTCAAAAAATTTTTTTTCATCAAACCTATACGTGTGGGGTATCTATGGATAGGTGTTCAAAAATGATGTTGAGGTTTCTAATATCATTTTTTTCTTAACTGAATAGTTTGCGCGAGAGACACTTCCAAAGTGGAAAAATGTGTGTCCCCCCCCCCTCTAACTTCTAAAATAAGAGAGTGATAAAACTAGAAAAAATATATGTTATACATTACCATGTAAACTACCAACGAAAATTGGTTTGAACAAGATCTAGTGAGTAGTTTTTTTTTAATACGTCATAAATCGTTACACGCAATTTACCTTTCATCCAGTCAATACACTAGTATAAAACATCGATTAAAGTTACAACTAAAGAACTACAAGAACTTTTATATGATGTTACTTGCTGATACGGAACCCTTCATGGGCGAGTCCGACTCGCACTTGGCTGCTTTTTTTCTAAACTGAATAGTTTGCGCGAGAGACACTTCTAAAGTGCTAAAATGTGTGCCCCCCTGTAACTTCTAAAATATGAGAATGATAAAACTAAAAAAAATATATGATGTAAATTACGATGCAAACTTCCAACGAAAATTAGTTTGAACGAGATCTAGTAAGTAGTTTTTTTTAATACGTCATAAATCATAAACCGCAATTTACTTTCCTTTCCTCCTTTCCTCCTTTCCTTCTCCTACAACGAACTACAAAAACTTTTATATGATGTTACTTTCTGCTACGGAACCCTTCATGGGCGAGTCCGACTCGCACTTGACCGCTTTTTTTTATCATTAATTTCATTACGACAACGACTTGAAGACTAGAATTTACAATTGAAGACGTTAATTACTTGACATTGGCAGAAATAGCTGATATTCGGCTGGTTGCCATTTCATCAAAATAAGAAAATATGTGTATACTGTAATTTGCATTCTGAAAAGGGGCAAAAAAACACTTCTTCTTTCTTAATGTCAATGACACTTTTTAATAACAAGAGTATCGTATATAAATATTGTTATTTGTAAGAAAAAACTCCTGTTCAAAACTTCATACAAATATTTCCATGAATTTATTGACTCGTAAACCAATAACAGCCAATTAAATTTATCTGTGAACCGTCTACCGATTTAGTAATTAAGCCTATTTCATCTTGAGATTATCCTTAGTCGGTAACGCTTGTAGTCTTAATTGACAATTAGGGTGCTCGTTACTATTGCTGTAGTAAGAAAGCCCTTGCAATTTATTATTTTGAGGTAATTTTTGGATTTAGATATTCGATAGTAAGGATACAAGAGTAGGTAGGTATTTGTTCACTAGTGTAACGACAACGTAACTTAAAAATACCTAATATACTAGCTATCTAGGCATGACTGCCTCGGTCTCGGATTCGATTCCCGAGTCTCATCAAATGTTTCTATAATCCGCAAAAAAAATGTTAAGAAATTTAAGTGCTTTCTGTATATATATATTTACAAAAGAAACCACAAATGTATTTACAGTTGTATAGTACCCATAATAGAAGCTCTGCTTACTTTGGGACTAGATAGCGTTGTGTGTAAGGTGATCGAAATATTTATTTATTATAGTTTATAAATAAAAAACTGCCTCGTAGGTCTAGTAGATAGCGTATGCGACTCAATCAAGAGGTCTCGGGTTCAAATCCCGGGTTCGTGTCAAAAGTGTTCTTGGGTTTTTCTTAGGAAATTCCTAATAGCAGCTCCGGAGTTCGGAAGTTTGGCGGTGATTCACTCCCGGGCCTCGGAGATTACGTAAAGCCGTCGGTCCCGGTTGTCATGAACATCTATGGCAATCGTTATTGGGAAGTCAGTGCCCTCAAATTTACTGACAACTAGGTCTACCTTCGAATTTCAATTCTCCCCTAGGGTTGCGGAGGTGCAATACCCGTCGCTCCGTGGAAAAAGGTAAAACCGGTTGAACTAGTGGCCCCAAATTATATTGGGAATAAGGCTAGGAAGAAGTTTATAAATAAAAGTAAATAATTGTTTTGTTACAAAAAAAAATAGTTTGCCATTGGTTAAAACTTTATTTATGTAGTTTATAAGTATCTTAAGTTAACTGTACATCAGTTTCAGTTCCTAAGACGAACTTGATAATATAAAAATTCACTTCGGAACATATATGTTTAGAAAAACGCCGAAAGACGATCGTACACTAATGTCCATTTTCACCCACTATACTCAAACCGTCATTTCATTTAAAGGGTATCAAAGCACTTAAGTGTCTTAGGTTTTTGAAAACAAAAATATCATTATGGGTTATCTAACTCTCTCTAAGTGGCCCCTTAAATTTAGTTACAGTCAAATTCCGACTGATTACACAGGTGTGGGGTGCGTCGTGAAGGTAGATAAAGCGACTGGAGTTCGTTTCGGTGTTTCTTACCAGAGCGCAACCTAGGTAAGGCCAGCGCCTTCTAACTGCTAAGTTTGACTTATCTATAAATAAAGAGTTATCCTTCTTCCTAGCCTTATTCCCAATATTATTTGGGGTCGGCTACTAGTTCAACCGGTGTTCCCTGAATATCATTTTTTCCACGGAGCGACTGGCATCGGACCTCCGCAACCCTAAGGGAGAACTGAAATTCGTAGGTGAGGGCACTGACTTCCCAATAACGATTGCCATAGATGTTCCTGACAACCAGGACCGACGGCTTTTCGTGCTTTCCGAGGCACGGGTGTCAATCACCGCTCACCAAAAAAGTATGCTTACTTAGGTATATCAGTTCTGTACCTCAGAAGTATACAATAGTAACTCCACATTTTGTCGAAATTATTTTTATTATACCATTGAAATCCCAAGAACCAGTTCTACATAATGGTGCAAAGCATTCAGTCCTACGTCACCTATGAAAAGAGATACATATATATGCACAAATATTTACAGAAGAGATATACAAATATTAACAGGGTATAGGATCTCAAATGATGTTAGATAATTTATCGTAATTATGTGTCATTCATGATACTTCCCTCTATTTATTATAAAAAATACAGCTGAGTTAATTACTCTCCTTTGATTATAACCCTCTAAAAATTACATTCAAAATTTCACTACGCGCATTTTTGCCTCTCCTGTAAAATTTGACTTTAGCCACATAATGTTGTATACCTCTAAGGTATAGAGTTGTATAGTACCCTTAATACATGCTCTGCTTAATTTGGGACTTTTTTTATTTATATTAGTATGGAAGTTATCATCTAAACATCTTCGACATTCTAATGTAGTTCTACAGACACGTCTGTGAATGCATTCACATAAAGTCGCGATGCGATCGTCTCGTCATGAGCACTGTCGTAGTTGAATGTCCCCTTACTACGTTACCATATAAATTATGCTTATCTTGGCAAGTTAAAATGAAAGTTTCATATATTAAGCGCGTGTGACAACACTCATGTCTCACTCCGCTTAGCAAACCAAATCATGCGATATCAAATGCAGTTATGAAATAACTTCACATTCGTAAAGAGGTACGTGGTGCAGTCTTACGAATGTTTTTGTATAGTATTCATTTCGGCTAGGAGTGTAATGGAAAATTTTGAAATGAAAACCTATGTTAGTAATATCTATAATAATATATGTATGTACTACTTTCTTTCCTTATCTTTATTTAAAAAGACAACTCCCGCATTAGAAATATAAATTCTATGTCGCGGAGGACTTTACAAACATACATGAAACGGACACAAAGAACATCTCGATTCAGAACACAATTTCCGAATCACACAAAGTTGTCCTACGTAGGATTTGAAGCCATGAGACTTGGCGAAGTAGAAACCGTCGTGGCGCTTAAGTCAGTCCGCTTAAGCCAGTGCAGTGCAGTGCAACTGATACTTATCTTATAATAAAATTAAAAATAACTAAAAACCCCGACTGATTTTCATTAAACATATCTAAGAACACTCTCGTTAATTCCCTTTTAAACAAAAAAACAAAATCAAAACGGTTCATCCGTTCGGGAGCTACGATGCCACAGTCAGATACACACAAACATATTAATTTTATAACGTGTTTGCGTCAGGGGTTAAAATGAGTGTCCCTCAACAGACAATTGTAAAAGTAATGTAATCGAACAAAACCATGGACGTCGGTGTTTTGCAGTGTTCTGTGTAGTGGAGGCCGATAATAGCCGATTATAAATGCGACATTCGGCCATTCGGCTATTTCTTACTAGACTTAGACGTCAATGAAAACCTTATAAAGTCTGTCAGTAAAAAATATCTACGTCTTAAAATACTTATTCTTCTACATATATTTGTATTATATGATTTAAATCCCTACTTTATATGGACCGTATTTTATATGTGTGTAGGTATATGTTTAGACTGATGGTTTTCATTCACGTCTACTTACATGCACACGGAAGTGATCTCAACAGCTTAAATAAGTAGGGTACCAGGAATGTCTTGTCGTCTCCCCTGCTCGCTACAATTTGTTTTTTTAGAGCGCCAAAATAATTTATTCATAACAAGTTGCTGTTTTAGGGCTCATACACACGAACGGCATGTTGTCAACGGCACAGATAACTACAGCCGTCGCGTGTCGATAATCCAACTGAGAAGATTAGCGGCGGCCGTCGTCAGTTCACATAGTATAGGAGTTTACAGAATGGATTTCGAAGAAGAAACACTGTTATTGCTTTTACTTAGACGAAGCCGAAAAAAACGAAAAATGAAAACAAAATGGCTACCGCCGACGCGTCGAAGGCTGCCACCGACCCGTGTCGACGGCTACAGTTGTCTGTGCCGTTGACAACATGCCGTTGGTGTGTATGAGCCCTTACTTTGCCTGATTGAATATTTTCAGATATCAGATAGAAAGTGATGATGATTTAATCCAATGCATTTAATTACAAGTCATCTCAAATTATCTATTTTCTCTATTTAACAAGCTTTATTTGGCTTCACCTGTATGTTTGTTTGTAACCGACTCCTTTGGGTACGGTTTTGGCCCACTTGAAACGGCCAGATTTCGTTCAAACTTTGTAGATTTATCGAGGACCGATGACAATAAAATATTTCAATAACGTCGTCACCCGCTTTGTTATATTCAAATTATTTTCTACTTTTGAGTTTAAAAGCGTGTTTGTTTAGTTTTTAAACTATTATTTTTTGCAAACAATGTTAGAATCACTTAAACATTACACACAATAAATGGATATTTCGCAACGACGTATTCACATACACACTTGTGTATTTATTATTTATGTTTGTTTAAGTGATCTAACTGGCACTAATTTCGAACAATACTAAATTGTTTATTTTCATAATATAAGCGTAACTTAGTGTTTACATAAATTAATTTATTTAAGGTTTCTAAGAAATTTAAGTAATATGTTAGTTTTAGCTATGAGCACATTTAACAAAATAAATATTTCAGTGTGCGCGTATCCTTACTAATATTATAAACGCGAAAGTTTGTGTGTATGCATGTTTGTTGCTCTTTCACGCAAAAACTACTGAACGGATTTGAATGAAACTATATAGTAACATAGCTTATATATCAGAATAACACATAGGCTACTTTTTACTGCAATAATCGGACGGAGCCCCGGCGAAATCTAGATTAGCAAAATAATACAGTAATTTGTATTACTAGGAAGGCACTTTATTCGTAACGTCGGAAGTTTTTTTTATTAAAGCCAAATCCAGAAGATAATGGGTTCATGTGGCGGGTGAAACATAATCATTGAATTAAATCACTACGCAAGTATGTCAGGAGGCAACAAGCTATAACTCAGAAGTGGAGAGCGTCTCGCGGCCCATAACATTCAATCGTCCGTACGGGGGGAGAATTTTGATGACCTGAAGGAAAAGTTTGCGTCAGAACACTCTGTATAAATCCGGAGAGTCATGTCGGGATTTTCTAAATCGCCTTTTTTATTTATTACGCGGCACTACAGCAGGCAGCCGTTTAGGGAGTGCCGTCATGTTATGTCTACGTAATAAGTTTTTCTAGACGGATGAAATACTTATAAAGAAAGCAAGATATAGATAAATCTTAGAAAATAGAGATGTGAAAAATATCCTCATTAATTTATTAGCTGATTATCTTGGTTATCAGATCTACTTAAATAGTCGAATAGATTATATGTAACTTTTACGAATATTGTAGACTATTAGGACGAAATATTGCATTAAAAAAGTATAATGTGAAGAATATCTACCTTTTAAAAGACTTATTCTTCTACATATATATTACTAGCTGATGCCCGCGGCTCCGCTCGCGTCCTAGGGGTTTGAAAACTAGATTTTGGCCGATTCTCAGACCTACCCGATATGCACATAAAATTTCATCCAAATCAGTCCAGCCGTTTCGGAGGAGTATGGCAACGAAAACTGTGACACGAGAATTTTATATATTAGATGTACTATGTGATTCAAATCCGTACATAGCATTTATTAAAAAAATGCCTCCACTAAAAAATTGTTGATACTTCCATCCAATCTTTTGATGTCAAGATGCTACTAATATCAACTTTATATTATTCATGTATGTATATGTCGCCAAAAACTAATTTAATTAGCCGTTCAATCAACAGCCTAGGGTCTACTGAGGCGTATATTCATATACAGTAGAAACTCGATTTACCGGAGTAATAGTCGTCGTTGGGCATACGGGTAATCGAATGTATGAAGAAAAGTGAGTTTAGTACTTATTATGTATTTGGTATGCTTGCATAAATTCTACTTGTAGGTACAATATAGTTGGTCGCGGCTTGTAGTCCGGATAACCGCGAATCCGTATAACTGAGGTCCGGATACTCGAGTTTCTACTATACATGAAAATACTAACCTTTTTTTTTTACGTGTGGAAATCCCCTCGGAGCGTACCCTGCCCGGGGTTTTCGATGCGGCGGGGCAGTATGTCTTAATCGAACCGACTAAAACCACACCTGACCTCTTTGCGCTTCTATTTTGGGAGGGGGCAGGCCTCCCAGACTGGACGCCTCCAAGATAAAATAACCTAACTTATAAGCCAAATCGTAGTATGTGTAGCGGCAGGAATTGATTGCATAGCGCTGTTTGGTACAGAGGTATATATTATTTATATATACTAAAAACCTAAGGTTGCCTGGAAGAGATTGCTTTTGGTAATAAGCTGCCCTTTGTACACTAAATATATTTATGTATGTCACTTAATGTCCTGTAATTTAACTCTGTAACAAGGTTTACAAAAAAAGAGTTTTCTATTCTTTTTTTTTTTTTTTTTACGTGTGGAAATCCCCGCGGACCGTCACCCCGTCGGGGGTTACGGCGGGGTGGTGTGTCGGACTCGAACCGACTAAAACCACACGGTGTGACCCTCTCTGCGCCTTTGTATTGGAAGGAGTCCAGGGAGGGGATTTCCTTCTGGATTCAAACCGGCGCCTGCCCTGCCTCGTGAAGCCGGTCCACCTCCTCACCGTCCTCGCGGTGACGTCGCCTACTCCGGGTGTGGGACCTCCGGGCACGTACGCAAGCCGCACGAAGGTCCGCCAACTCCTGGGACCACCAGTAGACCTCCTTCCGAGGAGGCCGACGGCCACGAACGCGGGGCATGGCCACATCGCAGATGAGCGTTAACGCATCGGCGAAGCGACCAGCCCCCACGTCGACCTCCTCGGTCGGGGCCTGCGGAGACAGCCAAGAGCAAACAATGGCTTCCTCCTCTAGTAGGTCCCTGTCCAGCTTGGCGACAGCCCACCGCGGAAAGCGGGAGGGACGCCGCGCCGCGTGACCCCTACTGGCGTCCTGGGACCGGGAGAGCTCGAATCGGATATAAAGGTGATCCGAGAGCGTCTCGACCTCATCCAGGACACTCCAGTTCCTTACTCGTGCGGCGACTGCAGGGGTAGCGAACGAAAGGTCCACTATCGACCCCCCCTGCTGTCGCACGCACGTGTTGGTGGCGCCCCTGTTCAGCAAACAGAGGCCCACCGACGCCGCCCATTCCTCGACGGCTTCGCCCCTGGCGTCTGTCGCCGGGGAACCCCACGCAATGGACTTTGCATTGAAGTCCCCCAGCATGAGGACGTGCCCAGACACCAATCGCCGTATCGAGGTCTCCAAATTGTTGAGGAAGACCTCGAAGTCGCTCAGACTCCGGTTGGGGGAGAAATATACACCATAAATGGTGATTCCCCCCCATTCGACGGCAACATATCCGGTACCCTTGTCTTTTAGCGACAAGGGCGGGGAATGAGCCGCCGTGGAGCTGACGACTGCCACGGAGGTATTCTTTTCTATTCTAACCTAACCTAAAAACTAGATTTTAGTCTGAGTACTGATAGTAATTAATGAAAGCTAGGATGTTCATTGCATGACGAATTAATCTAGTTGGCTGCAACATATATATGACGGAACGGTGAGCCCGGTAATGTTTTCAAAAACAGTGACGTCATTACTATTATTATTATTGGAGTATTTCATTTTCAGAAATAACTAAAATAAACTTTACTTCAACCAGTATTCACTTTTAATTAATATTGATTACACAGCTTCGAATATTTCACAATAAGTTAGGTGTTTGCTATCCGAGCGCAGACAAACGAATGATCGCTCCGCTGCAGCGGGCGGCTTTTTATAGGCATTTGCTGTCTTCCATCAAGTCCAATTGCATTATAATCATTATCAGACTATTAGCAATTCATACACTTAATATAAGCCACTCCTATTACAAACCACTGTCATCGATTTTATGACTCTTACTTCTTTTTCCTAGCCTTATTCCCAATATTATTTGGGGTCGGCTACCAGTTTCCACGGAGCGGCTGGCATCGGACCTCCGCAACCATAAGAGAGAACTGCAATTCGAAGTCTGGAACTAGTTGTCAGTATATTTGAGGGCACTTAATTCCCAATAACGATGGCCATAGATGTTTATGACAACCGGTGCCGACGGCTTTACGTGCTCTTCGAGGCACGGAATATATGAGTTTTACTCAGCGTTAAAAAAACCAAGAAACAAAAAGACATGCCATTTATAAAAACGTTGATACGAGTTTAAAACACATAAACTTATTTTGAAGTACCCGTAATTCCAAATCAAACAATAGTGAGAAGAATAAATGTTTGTGAAATAATAATTTTGAGTCGTGAATCGTCGATCTCCCTGTTGTAGCCCTTTTTTGTTTGATTAACTAACTGACTCGTTTGCTGTTGTAATGACATTTACCGTGTAAACACAGGAAGACGATTTCACACATTTATATCCTAAAGATAAAAATATTGAGCTTATTATTATTAAATAAAGGAAGAAGGTCATCGTCTTTATAGCATTTTGTTCCAAAGATTTTTATGGTTGGTTTCTAGTGTGTGCAAGTAACTGAAATTTGACATAAATGTTCCTTAACTGAAAATTGAAAATTTCACCCCTAAGGGGATGAAAAAAGTATTTAAAATTTGTATGAATAAAACTTTATACGTCAGAATAAAACTAGTCAATTATAAAAAGGACAGTCGAGAGAAACACACTATTACAAAAACGTTTCAGATTTTTAGGTTACTTAGTGAAGAAAATGTTAACATATTTATTATGGCCTGAGTAGATTTAGGGATTTCAAGTGTTTTTAAAATATTAATAACAATGATTACAATTTTATATGGCATATAGATCGACTTATTTCTTGGCCTAATTATATATAGAAACTAGCCACACTCTCATAGATGCATTATGAATGTTTTATAAAATTTAAAGGCTAAGAGGGATATATGCTATTTTTTACCGCGAAAACCAACATACACGTGGACAGAGCCGCAGGCGAAAGCTAGTTTAAACATAAATCCTAGCCAAATTTATCCAAAAAAAAAAACCGTTCACAAAAATATCACACTTAAATACACTATAAATATTCAACATAATACATTATCAACTGATATTTTCCGAATTCCGATATCATTCACATGTTAATTCAAAGTCTATTCATAAAAGCGACGCTAAATTGAGCATCGTTCTTACATGATTCAGTAAAAAAGCTATGCATTGAAAGCTCCTTAATGTAATACATGAGAGGGAACTCGAATAAGTTCGTAGTGGCGTTAAAATAATTTCCCTCAGTGTGCCGGAAGTGACGATGGCGGACGGCACCGGTAGCGGGCTGCGCTATGGCACCTCCTTCCGGCGCCGGTTTCTGCGGCACCCTTGAGCCCGTTAGGTGGCTTTCATATTACATACTATGGCAAAATTATACGAACACATTTAAGAGACTGTGACGACATGACATGGCTCGATAGAACCTGTATTAATTAGAATGTGAATTTTATATATAGATAGATAGATGGATAGAGAACTCTTTATTTGTGTACCGTGTTATCGATTCGTAATACAGAACAGAACTTACATTTAATGTACAAAGGGCGGCCTTATTGCTTTTTTTTGACGACAGAGTCAATGATCTAATAAATAATGTACATATTGTGAAATAAAAATGTTTCAAAGAGTATATATAAGATGTTTCAATCAATGTCTCAATAATGTTATGTTCCTAAAAAATCGTTAAGAACTTTAAAGCGCATTTTTTGCAAAAAGAGAGCGTCCCCTCACCCCTCTATAAGCAAAAATTTATTATAGTAGTCCAGTATTGAACTTTAAAGGAAAACTATGGCAGTATAGATAACTTATGTATTTCATAAGTTATAGGGGCTTAACTTATAAAATGCACTCACTTAGACAACTTCGTACAATAAAAAAGAAATAATAAGTTAAAATGACAATTATTTATTGAATACGATTTTAAATCCACTTATCATTTAGGGTTACTACGGAACTCTATACTATATGTGACCTGACACGTACTTGGCCATTTTTTTGTTTTTAAAATTAAAAGTCCAATATCTAACAAAAGATTAGGTTTGTGATAAGATTATTACAGTAAACAGCGGTTACTACATCCCTATAAAGAAGCTAGGTCGAATTTTTTTAGTAACTATTTAATTTAATTATATTTTTAAACACTCATTATTTAATCATTTCATTTCAATTTAAAAGTAAGTTGATCAGCACTTTGGTCACCACAGTGCATTCTTTTGCTTAATTTTGTATACATTTATAGTTTCTCCTATGTAAGCAGTATTTTTTAGAAAAAACTTGAATGGTGACTTTATCCTACAAAGCATTCAATCAGTAAAAACGTTCATTCAATAGCTACTGCAAATCGTTTGCAAATCAAGCAATATTAGACGTTCAAATCGAACATATTGAATGTAAGCCTTTTGATGTCGGAATGTAATATTTAGCTATTATTGACCGCATGTTTCCATGTTTATATTAAAATTGTTGTTAAAATATCAAATTATTTATTTTCGATTATGGTTTTGTAGAAACTGTTTGGATGCTATTAGTTATATTTATATATTTGGAACAGAGAAATGTTTTTCAATTAATATTGGAAAGAAAAATGTAAACCTTTGATCTGAGGGTTCCTCTCTTCCATATAGAGTCTTAGATTGATGTCAAAAGATTTCTATTTAACCAGAAACCTTCAATTTCTACGAACGCTTTAGTAATGAAAGATTTATTGCCACACACATCGATGTACCATGCTTCATCAACATCCACAGCCTTTAACAGTCCACTGCTGGACATAGGCCTCTCCTTGAAAAGGAGGTATTGGCCTACTATACCACGCTGGCCAGACGGGTTAGTGTAGGGTTGGTTTCAGGTTTTCATTCTCTTTGCATTGATGTTGTCTTGCGTAATTTATCCCTTAGTCGCCTTTTACGACACCCACGGGATGAATAGGGGTGGTGACACTCTGTACTCTTAATCCGTCACCATGCTTACTAAATATAATTTGTAATAATAGCAGTAGAAAATAAAAATGTTGCATTCAGAGTCAATACAATTTAGACACGCTGCAGTGTGTCCGGCAAGTTAGGCAAAATAGTGCATAATTTTTACCCGACTATGGCGGATTGTATGTTTGTTCATTTGTTTCATTATAACTCCTCAACTACATATTACAATTGGACAAATAGGGTATCGGGTAGCTGCTCATATGCTATGTGATCACTGAATCGATTGTAGCGCCCTCTAGCGCTCATAATAGTATATATATATATAATGCTAACTATTTCTACATTTAGTTAACTTTGCTTAATTTTATTGCTATAACATGAACTTAGGAACAAACGCTTGTGAATAGATGTTTATGGTTAGTATTAAGTTAATTTGACCAAAAGTATTTGGATTGTGAAGATAAGTGCGATATCTGATAGAGAGTAAAAAGCGGATACGAAAACTCGATCTTTGAAATGTCGTAATGGACGAAAACGACATCGTGAGTACAAACCGCCGTTTGTCACATAACTAATGGTGCGGAAAATCGCCAAAGTCCCGCTTTCTAACAACACCGAAGTAAAATCGATAGATTGAAACCGAATAACGTATAATATATTAGTCACACTTGAGTTTCCATGAACATTACCCCTGTTTTCGTAGTAAGTAGTAGCTACTAGTGGAAACAATCACCGAAGGTAAGCAACGACAACGCGGTCAGACCTAGATGGGTGACCGTTTGTGGCATGAAATGTTATGAGCGTTTCAGAGAGAGCTGTCGCTCCCGGGTGTTATCATAAGATAACAGTCGTGAAGCCTTGTTGGAGGCCTTCGGGCGTATTAAAAACATCCAACGTTAAGATTACGTAGCCACAACGTGTCTTGCCAGTCCCCAACCCGCGTGGTCGTTTGGCCTCAACCCTCTCCTGAGGGGAGACCCGAGCCCGAGGAGTGGGACATAATGAGTTGTTTATTAAATGATTAAAATAGTGTAAATGCCAGACAAAAAGTCTAATCACGTAATGGAAGAGAACAGATCGGCCGCCAGAACCGTAGACTTAAATACGCAGAAGGCTGCCCTAATAATAATGATACCTTCATGCATTATCCCACAAAGGGATAGGAATAATGACTATAGGTTATATCTAAAATAGATCAATGGTTCGCCGGGTAAAAGCGGCGCCGTATAAATCCTCGCCTAAGCTTTGAAAACCGAATCAATCTCGAGTTTTCGAACGTAGTTATGCTTTTATAAATTTATTCGAATATTAAGGTGCTCAATTTCGTTTGTATTGATGAAGATTGTTTCATATTTTTAACTTTAGATTTCATAACATGAACCTTTGTCTTTCACTAGCTTTAACAGTAATTTTTTTATGAAAAAATCAGTATATATTTTGGTAGAGGACTGTACTTATCTATAATAGAATAAAGTTCAAGCTTTTGGAATATTAAATTTAAAATTCAAAGAGAAAAGTCATATTGTATCTATTTAATTTGTACTCTATCATTCATTTTTATAATAAAAAATCGGCTAAGTGCGTATCAGGCCACGCACAGCAAAGGGTTCCCTTAGTCACCCATAATGTAAGTGGATTTAAAATCGTATCCAATAGATAATTGTTATGTTTTTTATGACGTTTTCCAAGTAAGGGCATTTATCAAGTTAAGCCTCTATAACTCGTGAACTAACAAAGTCATGTACTCCGTTATAGTTTTCCTTTAAAGTTCATTATAAGGACCACCATCACGAATTTTTCAAGATTTTTTGAGCCATCCGTTTAGCTTTTAGAGGGGACCGTCCCGTTTTTAAAAAAAGTGCCTTTTAAATTGGAATTTCTCGCAAACGAATACCTAAATCAAAACATTGGCTTAGAATCCATTTATTGTTTTTAAAAGACCTATCTATTGATACCCCACATGATGGGGGTAGCCGCAAGAAAAAAAAGTCATCCCCACTTTACGTGTACCCAAATTAAAAATATTTTTTCATAATTTATTGTAGCATTTTGTCGACGTATACACCACATTTTTGTGCAAAGTTTCATCTTTCTAGCACTTACCATTTGGACGGTAAGTCAAAGACGGACGGACGTACGACTTATAAACTTCGATACCCTAAAAATGACCATCTGCGATATACTACCTCCGATCTCTCTAGTTTATTTATTTTTTTTTGGATTATAATGTTAAAGGCTTAAAAGCATATGTTTATGTTATAAAAACCCTTTAACTGTCGACGGGTTGAAAAATCTCTTCAAACATAAAAATTCTTTGGGATATAGAAGCCAAGACATAATGCGCTTATTTAAAAAAAAAGCTGCCAAGTGCGAGTCGAACTCGCCCATGAAGGGTTCCGTAGCAGCAAGAAACATCATTTATAAGTTCTTATAATAGTGTATTGATTGAATGAAAGGTAAATTGCAGTTTACGATTTATGACGTATTAAAAAAAAACTACTCACTATAGATCTCGTTCAAACCAATTTTCGGTGGTAGTTTACATGGTAATGTACAACATATTTTTTTGAGTATATATTAGTATAGTATATATTTATGAAAGGAGTGGCCGCGAGTTTTTATTGCCATGTTCTTTTCTTAGAGCCGGTCTACCTATTGTTTGCGAACATGGCATAAATGTACATGTAGAATCTTGACCTGTCACAAGAGATGTATTGCATCCTAAGTGAATAAAGAATTTTGAATTTTGATTTTTTTTTTGAATTTTTTTTTTTTTGGTTTTATATTTTAAAAGTTACGGCGGGGGACACACATTTTTCTACTTTGGAAGTGTCTCTCGCGCAAACTATTCAGTTTAGAAAAAAGTGATATTTTTTTTTTTTTTTTTTTTTTTTTTTTTTATTTAAGCCTACCAAAGTGACTCTACTCTGCCTGATGGAAAGCATGAGTAGAATCCAGGAGGATATTGGAAACCTCAACATAATTTTTAAAGACCTATCCATAGATACCCAACACGTATGGGTTTGATGAAAAAATTTTTTTGAGTTTCAGTTCCAAGTAACCCCCGAAACGTGTTGTTTTTTTTCTATTTTTATGTGAACATCTTAATGCGGTTCACAGATTACATTTACTTACCAAGTTTCAACAGTATAGTTCTTGGTTGGTTTCGGAAAAAAGTGGCTGTGACATACGGACGGACAGACAGACAGACATGACGAATCTATAAGGGTTCCGTTTTTTGCCATTTGGCTACGGAACCCTAAAAACAGCCTGCTTAAAACACTATTTAAATCCATACTAATATGTATTATAAATTCGAAAGTAATTCTCTCTGTATATCTATCTGTTATGCTTTTACGGTTAAACCGTTGCCGAGATTGCAATGAAATTCGGCATGGATATATGTACCTACTTAGTTTCTTGAGATAGATCTTAGGCTCCACCGCGATCCTCGGGCAGCAAACTAAATTCCTGCGGATTACGGTAGAATGGTGGCCTGGTCACGAAATGTGATCAGGCCCCAAAAAATTTATAATGATTGGCCAATAGGCAGGAGCAGCCTCTGTGGCTTCCTCTAGGATAGAGCCTGGATAGGTGCCGCGGCGATCCTTAGGAGGACCTAAAATATCATGGTCCGGATCTAGACGAATTACGTGGAATCCCTACATACTCCTGGCTCCTCGACCCCCCTGAGCCGGAGATCTGAAGGGATTTTTCCACCCCATCAAAAAAGGGTTCACCGCGATACAACAATTTTGATTTTTGACTGCATGCATGCCATGCTGCATACTTTGTACCTATATGTATCAACAGCGTAAATCTTAGTAATGATATGTATAGACTTCTTGTATTGATTCCTCGAGTTTGCTAATTGCTATTTTACGTCGTCGTTTATGTACATCAACAATATTGTACACAATAATTGAAAATATAATCTTTCAAAGAGCAGAAATATAATCTTTTTATTTTTGTAAAAAACAACTCTTGAATTTACAAACATACATGAAACGTACACAAAGAACACCCAGACTCAGAATAATAATACGTGGAGACCACTTAAACCACTGGGCCAACCATGCAGTTAATTATTATTATTATTATTCAAAAGCAATATTACAAGGTTATAATTAGATGACATCAATAATTTAACATTAATGAAAGTAATAGTAGAATATATTAAATAAGTACCAATATATTAAACCTTATTTTTATGTTTCAGGAATAATGTTTATGGAGTTTCTTAGCCGTTCTGCTCCATAGGAATGACGTTAGGAATCGAGAAACTATAGTAACTAATGTAACGTTTCGAAAGTGCCTGTAAAGGCCTAATAAATTAAATAAATATTTCGGACATCTTACACACAACATCATCTAGTCCCAAACAATCAGAGCTTGTATTAAGGGTACTAAGCAACTGATATAAATACATAAACATACTTTTTTTTGTAAATACATACATATTATACATAGAAAAATACCTAGACTCCGATACAAATATTAGTGGATCACACAAATATTTGGTCCGACCCGGGAATCGAACCCGAGAATTCTTGATCAGCAGCCGCAGTCGCTGACTATTGGACCAACAAGGCAGGAAAAAAAATCAAAACTCTTTGATTTTATTTAATAAATAATTTACACGCGTTTGTAATCGCATTCTAAAGTTAGTTTGAAACAATCAAAAACATGTTTTGTACATACGATACAAAATATCTTTATACTACACCTGATCGGAACAGTAGTCAATATTCCCTGAAAATGAAAAGAGAAAGTTAGTCTTTTCCTTGACCTAAATAAGCGGGAGGAAAAAATGTATGAAAATCCATTTCTAACGTGTTTTAGCGGGAGAGAAAGTTGTATGAATTTTCATTTCTCATGTGTTATCTTATCTAAGGCGCGCGCCTGCCCAAAGAGTTTTCATAGAATTTAAATATGGAATCTCCGTGCCATTGACATCCTTTTGTGAAGAATAAAAAAAAAAACAAAAGAAGCGCGAAATATTTATAAATATTATGTCAAATTCTAAGCTAAATTGTGTCTTACATGGTGTCTTACGTTTTGATTTTATTTTATAAATACTTTAAATGTTCCTCACAGGTGTAGTATAAAGCACTGTGTAGCACTCGGGTGAAAGTCCCATTCCTACCTCGGGAGTATTGTGGCCCTAGGCTGCGCCTTCGGGCCACAAACTGCTCCCTCGCTTGTAATCGGTTCCTTTCCTCCCTCGGTGAACAATGTACTATTTTCAAAATATGTTTCGAAAATACGCTACAATACTTTCAAAAGTAAGAGAGTAAGTGCCTTAATGTACGTGTACTACCACAGAATACATAATAGTACCAGTACTACTATAAAATCCCCACAGGCTTCCAAGCGAATAATCTTTGTCTTCGTTATTAATTTAGTCTGCGTCGCTAGATTAATTCATTAGTACTCTGATCCCATTAACTTGCATACGTAAAAATGAACGCAACGTATCGTAAAAAAAAAAGTTTTAAAAAACTAAACAAACACGTTTTTAAACTAAAACGTAGAAAATAATTTTAATGTAAAAAGCGTGGGGCGACGTTATTGAAATATTTTCAGAAATCACCCCACGCTTTGTTACATTTAAATTATTTTCTACGTTTTAGTTTATAAGCGTATTTGTTTAGTTTTTTATAACCTGAGTTTATAACCAGATCAAATGTTTGTATAACCTGCAAGGATTTGTTTCGGAGTTAGAGTGTTGTCTGTGTATAAAAAGTATGTATTTAAGGTTCTTTTTTAATAAATAAATAAATATTTTGGACATCTGACACACAACATCATCTAGTCCCAAGCTAAGCCGAGCTTGTGTTATGGGTACTAGACAACTGATATAAATACATAAACATACTTATTTTTTTGTAAATACATACATATTATACATAGAAAACACCCAGACTCCGAAACAAATATTTGTGAGTTACACAAATAATATTTGTTCCGACCCGGGAATCGAACCCGAAACCTCTTGATCAGCAGCCGCATACGCTAACCACTAGACCAAGGAGGCAGTCATTTTTTAAGTATGGAAACCCCTGTGGGCTATTACCCCATCGGAGTTTGCTGCGAGATGGCGTGTCGGAATGCGGCCGACTAAAACGACACGGTGTTCCACTCTGCGCTTGAGACGAGAGAGGTCCAGGCGCTGCTTACGACATTTGGACCCCTCCCAGCGCCTGCCCGCACTGATGCATGCACCAACGACGACGGTGATACACGCGATTCTACCATCCGGATCGCCGAGGGCGTATTGGGTTCTAGTGGAAGTTGTTCTCAGCCACCTCCTTCCGCAAACTGATGTCTTCGCAGTAGGTTGCGACCGCGGTAAAACACCTGTTGCTACCGGCCATAGAGCGTATGAAGTCCAGTAGCGAGAGATTTCCTCCGATGACTGCAATGAGGGCCTAACGTTTTTTCGCCCGGTCGGGGCAAACTGTCAGCCTGTGCTGAGCCGAGTCCTCTCCGCAGTCACAGCGGTGACATGCAGGATTCACTTTGTGCAATCGTGTTTGGAAGACTCCTATGGTGCGCCGCCTCCTGAAAGTTCGACCCCGGGTAATGATCAACGTGTCGTCGGTGTAACAAATTACGCCCATCCCTGGGCGAACACCTGGGACTGGAATCGCATGATATGGCCAACAACACACCAACGTCTCAACGTCTCAAGACACCACCTTAGTCCTCGTATATGACGGTACACTCCTTTAAAGAGACTGCCAGTAGCCACCTCAGGTTCTCTGGCACTCCGTGGAAGAGGAGTGCTTTCCTGATGCATCTAAATGGCAGACTATGGAATGCGTTGCCATAGTTCACTGCCTCTTCGGTCACGGCCCTCAAGCACAGCACTGCATCAACCGTCGAATGCCAGTCTTCGTCGAACATCTGCACTGTCGAATGAAATCCAAATTAGACGTCTGACAGATCGGGGCCCACCTCGCATATGTGCCGGATGATGCAGCCAACACAAAGGCAGAGGATCCTCCCTTTGTGTTGGAGGGACACAATACACCCGTACCTATACATATATATATAAGTTACACAATCACAATCGAAACGCTCAAATAAGTAAATTGTATACGGAAGAATCGAAATATTCTCGGGATTATTTTTTCTGAACATACGAACAACCTTTATTTGCATTGGAGCGAAAATATTTAATCAGGCGTATAATCTTAGCGTTCCCCACGCTTTTGTGGGTTGATGGGTGTAGTATAAACACACCCATCAATGCTTACAGTGTTCTTTCTGTGTGTGGAGCAGTGAATTGTACTTACGAAAACTTCTATATACTATTTTTTCATGATCTTTATGTTAGAAGTGGCATTAAACATGTACATTTATGAAAATGAGATTAATTTTATATTTCGTCTCTGAACTCTTTGTATTTACTATTTCGTTAATCGTTGTAAAATAAATAGTTTCAAACTTAACAGAGCTTGTAGTATAGCTCTGCTTAGTTTATAGGTAGTTGGCGTTGTGTGGTATATGTCAAAAATATTTGCTTTTAAATTAAAAGCTAGATTGAATAATCGAGTACTTACATATATTATTGTAACTAAATACATATTATACATAGAAAAGACTCATCGACAACTCGTTCTCTGTCCAAGCAGTTATTTTGTGGAATGCTCTGCCAGTCGCAATAAGACGTGCACAAACTCTAACTGCATTTAAGAGACTAGTCAGGGAGAACTATCTAGGAGACCTCTATGAACCTTAACCTACACTCTCTTCCCCTTTATAGTTGATTAGATTTATGCATGTAATTAATATTTATCACATTAAATATATGCGTGTACTTATTTTAATAATCCATACTATGTTAACTATCATCTTAGGTCTTAGGTGATACACACTACTAGATATTTTTATTATTCCCTCCTTATCTACAGTTGACATACCAGACACTACCCCATACTTTCTTCTAATCTTGTTCTCTCCATCCTATGGTTGCCTGTAAGAGATTGCTTCCGAGCGATGAGACCTCCAATTGTACCTACACCTAATCTTAAGATATTTTGTAATTACCTGGTGTACAATAAAGATATTTTTATTATTATTTTATTAAAAGACCAAATATCCAAAACAAATATCTGTAGATAATATAAACATTTGGTTCGACCCAGGATTTAAACCCGAGACCTCGAGGACAGGTATAGCATACACCACCAGTGCGCTACCAAGACCGTTATAAACAAAGAAATAACTAAGTCTTTATAGTTTGGTTTCAAATGTTTCTTATTTCAAGTTTCTTTGAAAGTAGTTTAATTCTTGAAATATATGTGCTGTAGAGAATCTTACTAACAAACCATAGTTTTATAGTCCTACTACGAGTAATATTATAAACGCGAAAGTTTTTATGTATGTTTCTTGCTCTTTCACGCAAAAACTACTCAATGGATTTTGATGAAACTTCACAATAATATAGTTTATATATCGGAATAACACATAGACTACTATTTACCGCTATCACGAACATACACGCGGGCGGAGCCGCGGGCAAAAGCTAGTGTATAATACATCCGTCGAAAACAATATGATATGTTTAAAGGTGTGGTTATTTTTAATACTATTTCATGATAAGGCAATAAAATGTAATAGATTAATTTATGATTAAGTTATGAACATATTAGCATATCCAGAAAACCTGAGCTCCAATATGTTAAAATTCCAAAACGCTAAAATAAGCGCATCTCAAAATTACATTATTATGAACAGACATCTGAATATCTTTTGAAATGAAACTGTTTGTCTAAATTGCGCCAGCTGCGGCCCGACCTCTATCACTTAGGTCCTAATAATATTATCGGCTAGCTGTGGATTTAGGATAAAATACCTTTTTGAGGATTGTGTGCTCATTGATAAATTTATTCAACCTCCTATCATATTACCGATTTTTAAGCCAGTAAATCTATATATATATAAATGAATCCCTATTTCCCTTGGTCACGCCATCACGCCTGAAGGGCTGGACCGATTTCGCTAATTATTTTTTTATAATATATCTTGAAGTACGAGGATGGTTCTTAGGAAAAAAAAATTAAAAAATATCTGAAAAGTTTTATTGGAGGGGTTCCGAGAATACATAACAATTGAGTGACGTTGAATCGACTGTTAGGCGGTACGAAGTTCGCGGGGTCAGCTAGTTATAGTTAATATTAAGCGATAGAGTTATGTAGATCAAAATGTATTCATTAGCTTTCGGTAGGTACCTTTTATTTTGGTCTGTGCATAAATGCCCCGTATGCAACCCTGTGTCTGTCCGTGTGGTGACGGAATAAGAATAGAGTGTCACCACCCCTATTCATTCCGCGGGTGTCGTAAAAGGCGACTAAGGGATAAACTACGCAAGACAACATCAATGCAAAGAGAAGGAAAACTTGAAACCAACCCGTCTGGCCGGCGTGGTATAGTAGGCCAATACCTCCTGTTCAAGGAGAGGCCTATGTCCAGCAGTGGACTGTTAAAGGCTGTTGATGATGATGCAACCTACCGGTGGCTCTTTTGGGCTCGAACCGACTAAAAACCACACGCCGTCGTTAACCTAAATAAAACCTACAGTGGATCCATTACACGAAATGTTTAAGAATGAAACTAGCAATATTTGGGTAGTCATATTTCGTCGAGCTTTTGCTGTCGTATTTCGTTAGTGAGTGTGAGACCGGAGATCCAATCATTCTGCATCATTCTGCCGGCTTCCAGAGGCCGGGAGAATGATGCAGAAACATCCAACAAGTTCACCATGCTGCATTGCTTTCCGTCACAATGCTGATGGTGACCCCTACTCCTGGATTCTACTTATGCTATAAATCAGGCAGAGTGGAGTCACTTTACCAGGTTTAAATATTTAAAAAAGTCAGTTAAAGCGTCTATTTTTCTTTATCTTAATTTAAAATCTATATCTGAGTCTTCTTTTAAAACACAACCTCTGTTGCTAGAAATAATCTTTGTGTTTCACACGAGGCTATACGATATTATTTAGGTTAATTTTAGAAATAGATTAATTTTTATAGCTATGTTAGAATTTTCACAATCGTTAAAACTAAGATTTCTTGTCATCTAGATAAAAATCTGATCTACTTTGGGCATTACTTTTAATGGTTAGCTGATTTTACAAAATTTTCAATTGGTCTGTTGCAAGTAAGTAATACGGTACAAAGTTTGTTAAACAACTTTGATTCACTTAACGTTTTTGTACATTGCAACCCGAATAGTCCTTAATTTGCATCAATTATGAAACGGTTACAACATCATCTAGTCCCAAACTAAGCAGAGCTTGTATTGTGGGTACTAAACAACTGATATAAATACATCTTTTTTTTGTAAATACATACACATTATACACAGAAAACACCCAGACTCCGAAACAAATATTTGTGGATCACAAAAATATGTGGTCCGACCCGGGAATCGAACACAAGACCATTTGACCGACAGCCACGGGTAACCAGTAGTTACTCGTCCAGATTAATTAAAACGGTCAAGTGCCACACATTTATTCACTCAATGGTACGAGTTCTATGTTCAGTTTAGTGGACCCCTGATAACCAAACTTAATTACACAAAAACGAATATTCACGACGATAAATTACATCAGTGAATATCAAGCTTAATGAAGTACCCTAGATCTGAGTTGCATTTCGGTCTCTCTATTGTTCAGTTTTTTGCCCCAGAACCCTAATTATTTATAAAAGTGGCTTGAATGTAATGGCTGACCCAAATACATACGTGAGAACTCCCTTTAAGGGTAGGTGAGACTTATTAATGTCACATTATTTGTACGAAAATCCCCAATGCAAAAAGTAGACCTTTCCGCTTATCCAAATGACAATGTTAAAACCGGACGAAGATTTTTTCGTTGCTTCACGGTTTGTTAAAATCTCAGGTGCGTTCCCTTTAGCTAAAATGTCAAGTTATTTTCTTGAAAACATAAAATTTCATTTCCACAATTGTTTGGTAATGTTTACAGCTTATTCAAATAAAATACATCAAGTATTATTATTGTAATATTCGTCTAAAGTTATGAAATAATATAACTGTAATATTAAATATTTAAGATTCTTGGTTTCACATAATAATCCCTACTTCCCTACTAATATTATAAATGCGAAAGTAACTCTGTCTGTCTGTCTGTTACGCTTTCACGCCTAAACCACTGAACCGATTTTGATGAAATTTGGTAAGAAGATAGAACTGAACTTGGGAAAGGACATAGGATACTTTTTATCCCGAAAATAAAGGTAGAAGGGTTTGAAATAGGGGACGAAAGTTTGTGTCGAAGTTCCTTAATAACAAACATAAAATCATGTAAGATTGTTTAATCTACCCTTACCGTGTCGCGCGATATAAACGAATTCCACGCGGGCGAAGCCGCGGGCGGAAAGCTAGTAATAATATAAAAGTGTGGTTTGTTATGATTGCCTGACTATTAATATACATGCAGGATTCACATTCAGTAGATAACAATCAGGTTATTTAT
The DNA here is from genome assembly GCA_932526445.1 of Phragmatobia fuliginosa. Lineage (NCBI taxonomy): Eukaryota > Metazoa > Arthropoda > Insecta > Lepidoptera > Erebidae > Phragmatobia > Phragmatobia fuliginosa. The sequence continues at coordinate 1,195,082 of OW052064.1, read as the reverse complement.
GTACTCACGTTCGTTGTGTTTTTCTGATTGTACAGTTTCGCTAAAAAGCTAGTTTTAATCATATAATGAATTATAGGAAATTAACATGTATACAAGTATGTATTATTAAAGTGCTGCTGTTTTAAAACAGTGTTGGATATATTAATGCTGTTTTCTGTAGATTGTACAATGTAAAAAGAAATTCATTTGAAATAGTTTTCTCGCATGCTTGCAAACATGATCGTATTACCGTCATACGGCAGATCTTAAATTCAATTTCCATTTAAACAAAATTATTATTAGACGTAGAACTAAAATGTTTGTTCTTCAAGGTAAGAAATCACAGGTTGAACATATAAGTTATAAAGTGTTGCGATTTTCTCGCTTTTTACCGGTGTGAAACACGTTTCTAGCGTTTCGTTATCTATGAAGTGTGAAGTTCAAGAAAGTCTTATGTATGCTTATAATGTAGATCGATGGGGGTTCATTTAGGGTACCTAAAAACTTAAGATACTAGTCCTCCTTACATCAGGGTATCTGAGAACGATTATTGGAGTGGTTTCGAGTCAGCGCATCGCTAAAATAAAGTCATCATTCCAAATCAAACAGTGTGATATTAATCTGCTAGTGATTTATTAAGTACTTTCTAAATACTTATATCTATATAAAAAGGTCTATAAAATATATTAACGTGTAAGGTAACTTTATGAATATAGTAAAGTCAAAGGTCGTGTGATGATGCGTAATGGTACTATTAGGTGGATATTTCTATTGACAAATTCACGAACGGATTTACCCAACGATAGGTGACCTTATCGATAAGAAAGGCTATATTGTGCAGTTCGATCCCAGATAAACAAAGGAACAGCGCTGTAACTAAAACGATCGCTGAATTGTTCACCCAACCATTACGAATTGAATGTTGACTCAAAAGTGTGTAACGTTAAACTGCGTGAGTGCTTGTTACCTTTACGAGGCAAACATTTCGTTTGGCAATATTTTTCCAAATCACGTTTACTGAAACGTTAGTCAAATTGAAAGTATATTTGACGACTGAACCTTCATATGTATACTGGCATAACTGCCTCGGTGTTGTTGTGATAACATGTAGGGCTTGGAAGTCTCGACAATTTCAAATTCCCGGGAACCCAAACAGCCCATGATCAAAGTGCTGGGATATCCTGAAACGTCAAACCTTCACCGAACAATAGTAGAATCGAGTTAGTGTCTCAACAAATGTACAAGGAAAACCAATAGTGTGTCAAGACGTGGCCAATGAATTGTGTCTTATTTTATTTTTTAATAACTTTTTTTTAACATCTGGCATACAACGTCATCTAGTCCCAAACTAAGCAGAGCTTGTATTATGGGTTACTAGACAGCTGATATAAATACATACATACTTTTTACATAGAAAAAACGCAACCTGAAAGTGCGGGACCTCAGACAGCTAGATTTTGGGACTTTGGATCGAGAGAGATCCTACGACCCAAACTTTAATTTTGGGACTTTGGATCGAGAGAGATCCTACGACCCAAACTTTAATTTTGGGACTTTGGATCGAGAGAGATCCTACGACCCAAACTTTAATTTTGGGACTTTGGATCGAGAGAGATCCTACGACCCAAACTTTAATTTCCAAAATTTAAATCTAAGAAAGTTGGTCACCATTTGACATTTGTTGGTTCATTGTCTCTGAGAGTCTTCTGCATCATTAGGCCTCAGGTCTCGTACTCATCATCAAATTACAATAGCACGAAAACTGACATTTTTAGGTTGGTCTTCCATGCGAGGTAGAACGTTCGTAATATCTACAAATATTTATTTCGGAGTTGTTTTCCATATCAAATTATTATTAAATACAAAAAGAACCTCATGTGTATTTACATCAGTTGTCTAGTATCCATAGCTCTACTTAGTTTGTGACTAGATGGTATGTCAGATGTCTGACATATTATAAAAAAACTTATAATATCTAAATTTACCTTATAAAATATAGGGTCCACATTAGAAGGGACACACGAATGATCAAAGTTTAAACAACGCCTATTGATAGCCACGAATTTGACTTCTCATACATAAGTGTTCTACCAGTCACGTGTTTCCTTCCCACTATAATCCCGGGTCCTTTAAGCGGGGCGTGAAAAAGCATCTCACTAAGCCGCCATAGGGTGGGCCGCCATACATAACTGTCTGCATTCGCAACAATGGTGTGCGGTTTCCGCCACTCTTGGATTCTGCTCGTGCTTTTCATCAGGCAGGGTAGAGTCACTTTGGTAGGCTAAATATAAAAAAATAGTGACAAGAAACTGTAACGAATATGAAGGTCATAATCTCAAACGATTCCTTTGTGAAGAGACCGATCAACTCCGACCAATTAAAATAATGTATATTTGTGTTATGTGTAACATGGTGATTTTCATTTTGGAAAACGTGAATTGTCACTTTAATTAAAAAATATATATTTAAGCTGCATTCTTAAACATAAATCTTAATAAAATTCAGCTTTAATAATCCTCCAATATAACTTTAATGTAGTTTACGATGAGTTTAAGATTCATTATTATTTTTATTGTCTAGTCTTTAGATCAACTCATAAAATGAACAAAACGAAAATTATTTAATTAAATATCGAATAACTAAACAGAAAAGGTAAAATTTTCAGAAGATTTATTTACAAAATAGTAAACACTCTCAAAGAAAATCCTACCCTCCAAAACTAGACTGTCCCTAGTATTTCAACTAATTGACTACGGTGATGTATTTTGACCTGAATACAGAATAACTGACTGTACTCAATAAACTAGATCGCCTTCTCAATTACTGCATTCGATTTATTTTCAATCTACACAAGTATGATTATGTATTTGCTACATTTCAAATTGAAATGACTTCATCAGGGTCCCAAGTTACGAGCTCTGACTCTCCTATTTTCTTTCCTCAACTCTGTATCATAACCCGAATACCTAGTACCACACTTCTGAGTGTTACCTTTCAAACACGTACGTCTAGAATCAACAAATAATTTGCTTTTTCTATGAATTATTATTAATATTATATTAATATTTTCTGAACAGTCAGTTCTTTTCTAGAATGCACTTCTTGCTGATATCAGAATTTCTACAAATTTATAAAATTAAAGTAAGCGAATTCTTCAAAGAGAATTAGCAATACAGACACAATGGTAGTATTCCTGAATGTATATTTAAATCATCATCATCAACAGCCTTTAACAGTCCACTGCTGGACATAGGCCTCTACTTTGAAAGGAGGTTTTGGCCTACTATACCACGCTGGCCAGACGGGTTGGTAAAGGGTTCAAGTTTTCCTTCTCTTGGCAGTGATGTTAGCTGCTTATTTTGTTCTTTTGGTCGCCTCTTACGACACCCATGGAATGAATAGGGGTGGTGACACTTTTTATTGTTAATCCGTCACCACGCGCACAATTTTCATATAATTGTTAATAAATGTATTATATACGCGTGTTTATATACATATATTGTCTGAGTACAAAAGTAATAGTAAATTTGTGTATATAAACTAATATTGGTGAAATCTGATCAGGGTTTTTCTTTTGTCAAACTTTGTCGAATTGAGTATTAGTATTTGTACCTACCACATTATATTCCTATAAAGGTGGACTGGAAGAAAATGCTCTTTATGGTATTATACCCACCTTCGTACAACCTTTGCAATTCTGCTTAATCCTTACTAATTATAACCCTGTTTGTCCCGCTTTCACGTTATAGCTATTAAAATGTTTTAAATGACATTTGGTACACAAAAATAGTCTAGTGCCTGATAAAGGACAAATATGGTACATTTACCGCGATAACCTACATACACCGCAGTGCTTCGGTCAAAAGCTAGTAAGTTACGAGTATTATTATAAAATTACACTTTATTGCTTCCATTATGTAATTTTACAGTTGGTTTGGCGTCGACTCAAAACTCTGTAGGTATGCATACACTAATTTAAGAATTTAGTTATTAAAGTTAAGTTACAATAGTCTCTTATTTTCTATTTTAAAGTTTAAAAAAATCCAAATAGTAGATAAAAAAGTATGAAAACAGCAACTATTACTGCAAAAATCATATTTTTAATGAACTAAAAATGTAAATTAAGAAAAAAAAAATTAAAGACATTCAAATTTAATACAATAATATCTTAACTTAAACATTTCTACCTCAGGGTTGCGAGGCTCGATGCCAGTCGCTCCGTGGAAAAACTGATATTCAGGTAAAACCGGTTGAACTAGTAGCCGACCCCAAATAAACTTGGGAATAAGGCTAGGAAGAAGATTTATAAAGGCTAAGAAGAAGAATAAAAAGCTTCAACGTTAAAAGGCAATTTACTAAGATCACAACAAGCGAGTAAATCTATTAAGCTTACAGAAAATCATAATGAGACGAAGTCATGTTCTAAAATTGAGTCTTATAATAAGTCTTTCCTCTGAGACCATTATAAAGGCTTGTGGTATTGTCCGGTTCACAATGCTCGCCAATGATATAACGTCAATGAAAAATATCTCCCCTCGGTTAAATTGAGGGTTACAAGAATGGACATGATTCGGATTGTATAGATATAAATATAAAATAAGTTCTAAAACGGTTGCTCTTGCCAATAGATGTGTACTACTATTTACTCATCTATACTAATATTATAAAGAAGTAAAGTTTGTGTGTTTGTTAAATTGTAAGGGGTAATCTCGGGATCTACTGAACCGATTTTAAAAATTCTTTCACCAATAGAAAGCCACATTATTGCTGAGTGTCATAGGTTATATAAAAAACCGAAAAATAAAAAGGCTTTTACGTGGTAGTCCGTTTCGCAAAGTGAATCGGAGTAAAAACGGTCGAATGAAAGCGTTTCTTACGAACGCTGCCTTAACTATAAAAGATATATTTTTGAGTTCTAGAGAAAAGATGTGGAGCTTGAAAATGCCTACAAAAAAGTCAACGACAGCGAATGTCTAACTTTTATATTTAAGTTATGCCCAACGAAGTGGGCACGGGTTAGCTAGTTTATTACATAAAGCGATAAGGAAAAACAATAAGAGTTTCACATAACCAATCAGACGAAATTGGAATTATAAAGTCGTTTTATGCCCAAATAGTCCACAGTCGTGTGTCAGTATTTACTATAAGAGGATTATTACGGAGGTTTCAATATACTATGTCTGCCTGTCAGAACATCAACATAACTATCATAAACACACCACACACACAATTATGACTATGCCAACGCCTATCATCAAACTTAATCCCGGAGGTGATTTCAACCGAGGTACTTACAAGCAAGGTTGCGAACTTGCGGAACATCATGATTTTTTTTTTTGGACATCTGACACAACGTCAACAAGTCCCAAACTAAACAGAGCTTGTGTTATGGGTACAAGACAACTGATGTAAATACATATACATAGAAAACACCCAGACTCCCAAACAAAGATTTGAGGATCACACAAACATTTAGTCCGATCCGAGAATCGAACCCGACACCTCTTGATCTGCAGCCGCATACGCTAACCACTAGACCAACAAGGCAGTTAAATATGGTATCCATATAACGCATTTTCTTCTATGATTAAGAAACCGTTTAAGTTTTTTTTTACATGAGGTGACCATTTCCCTAGCCTTTACTATTTAAGATTAATAAATTAATTAGCCAAGATTATATGGGATCAGCTACTAATACAACTGGTTTTACCTGTTGTACCTTAGATACTCGTAATTCTATCATATGCTAAGAAATAACATAAGACCTCAGGCAATTTATGTCAAGCATAAATATCAACCTTTAATATGACAAAGCATTATTTGCCGTATTTTAAGCACGAAAATGGCACAAAAACCATTTATTTACCATACACAACACTCTTATTGTTCTGTAATCTACAAAACGTGAACACCAAGTACTTATTGACATACTGATTTTCCCTATAGCTTAGCGTTAAAAATGGTTATTACAAAGCTTTTGTTTTGTACCCTGTGGCGATACGCATCGTCTCCCTTCTTAAATATTGCGTCATAAATCAGAGTCGCTCTGAGTCTCGCTGTCGCCTGTCGATTATCACTAGGGAAGCGATTTTACTACACGCCAACGCAAATTGCAAAAGATAGCGATCGAACAAAATTGAACGACAGCACTGAGAAATATCAGAAAAAATATAACGCCGCGTAATATGGTATATTCGATTCGTTTAAGCGATTTAGTAAACATACTTAAAATTACCATACCTTGAAATATTTTCGTTTAAAAGTTAGATACCGAAAATATTTATCTATATAAAATAAATAACTGTAAATTGAAAAATGTTATCCAATACATCGAAAGGAAAAATTAGAAAAACTACTTTTTTCATTTTATTTTTTATTTTTTTAGTGAATCATCCAATAATTAAAAATTATATTGTCTTTATATACGTAATATGTGTATTTATCTATGAATATTGTATGTATATATTATGTGTGTGCATTAATTTATTTCTCTTAGTATGAACTATAATTTTTTTTTATTTTTTTTTGTTCTACTTGTATCCCACTAATTAATTTTCTTTTACTTTTATTAATATTTTCTCTCCTCGTACCAAAATGACCCATGAAACTCGTTTATTTTTCACGGCAATTTTTCTCCATCCTAAGGTTGCCTGGAAGAAATTGCTTTTTAGCGATAAAACCGCCATTTGTACATGGTCAATCTGTTTATTACTGTGTTATTATAAGTATATTGTATTAACTAGTGTACAATAAAGTTTATTCTATTATATTCTACATATATATTGACAATTTAAATTATATTTTCGCTGTCAGTTCATACTTTAAAATTGGTCGTCTATGTTTAAAATACATCCCCGAGGTAATCGGATAGCGGCTTTCCGCGAAAATTTTGGTCTGGTATTTATAAATTTATGTCAAATTTAGGTTTGTCTCTTGTGTAACACGATTTGAGTTCACCAAGATGTAAACTAAATAATACGAGAAAACTAAATAAGGCGTTGCTTCAATATCAGTGCACTGAACAGTCAAACAATTGTAAGATTTGTTAGCCTCAGAATACTTTTAAATTGGCTTCTCGACATGGAACTTAAACTACTTCTATCGAAAATTATTTTAATTGTCTTGTTTATAAAGGTACTATTTTATAATAAATAGGTATTTATTAAAAATACTACTAAAAATACTATTATATTATAAGTTCTTTATTGTAAAACAAATCAAAATTTTACACTAACAAAGAACGGGATGATTTTCTTAATTAATATTATAAATTTCAAAGTAATTTTATCTGCGTTACGCTTTCAGGGTAAAGCCGCTGAGCCGGTTTAGATGAATTTTAATATAGAGATAGGTTGGACCATGAAGAAATTCATTGACTAATTTGATCCCAATAACCACGCCCAAAAATCTGGTTCTTACTTATATCATAAACGCGAAAGTTTTTGAGTATGTATGTATGATTGTTGCTCTTTCACGCAAAAACTACTAAAGTTATTTGGATGAAACTTTACTGTAATATAGCTTATATATGAAAATAACATATAGGCTCAATAAAGTAAAGGGAATACATGGACGTAACAAAAAACAATAATAAAATAAGCTATGTATAAAGTCACGTAGCAGATTACAAAGCAACTTCGTCGAAAGCTTGTTATATATGTAGTAGCGTTTGACAAATTCACTTAAATTTTGTTCATGACGCTCGCTTCCTGTAACTTTACAACTCGGTTAGTCACACAGTGGAGTTTCGTAACTGACGTAAAGAAGATTGTAAACATGTTGGAAATAAGTTCAGCGAGATAGGCACTGTAATTCAATTAACATCGATCCTTGACAACATCTCTGTTTATCAGTTTAATTTTGAAGTTAATTTATGTACCCATTTGCTGTCATGAAATATGGCGTCTGACGAACACGGTATAATTAGTTTTGATGAACGATAAATAATATTTGGCAATAAGAACTCTCGGATAGTTTATTTTAGTTATGTTTATTTGTTTACTATAACTGTTTATTTGAACCATTTACAATAATGCGGTCGTTATAATTTCCAACTTTAATTTTGATCATAACTGTAATTAAATTTTATTATTTTCCACTAAGCTGTTTCACATATTGTTAGGGTTTCGTAATTCATGACTCGGAACCCCTATAGATTCGTCATGTCCGTCCGTCTGTCCTTGACTTACCGCCTAAATGATTGTTGCCAGAAAGATAAACTTTGCATAAAAATGAAACCGAAAATAGGCATTTCTCGAGAATTAAAATATGGCAAAGATATTTTAATAATGTACAACTTTCGAAATATGTCGATAACATAAAGACGAAATTACGAAGTGTATGTAAGAAGTATGTTTGTGTGAGTAGGCTCACACAAACATACTTCTTAGTATCAGGAAGAATAAGGAATGTATGTTTTGACCTAGTTGCGATGAGAGACCCCATGGGAACTGAAGGAGTACTCGATATCAGGCAGGATGGTGTGAAAGCTAACATACTCCCTCTCGAAGATGCATATGAATGGAAACATTGTGTAATCTTACAAAAGATTGTAGATTGATGATATGGATTTTTAGGCAAAGATTTAGTGATGAAACAGATGACGAAAAAAATTAAGTTCCCTTGCAAAAAATGCACTAGTCAAATAAAATTGAATAATCTTTACTAACTGCCTCTTTGGTCTAGTGGATAGCGTATGCGACTGCTAATCAATAGGTCTCAGGCTCAAATCCCAGGTCGGGCTAAAAAGTGTTTTTGGGTTTTTCTTAAGAAATTCCTAATAGCAGCTCGGAGTTTGGAATTTTGGCCGTGATTCACGCTCGTGCCTCGGAGAGCTCGTAAAGCCGTCGGTCTAGGTTGCCATAAACATCTATGGCAATCGTTACTGGGAAGTCAGTGCCCTCAAATTTCAATTCTCCTTTAGGGTTGCGGAGGTCCGATACCAGTCGCTCCGTGGAAAAACGAATATTCAGGTAAAACCGGTTCAACTAGTAGTCGACGAGAAGAAGAATCTCTACTAACTTAACCATCAATATGCTAGAAAACATTTAAATTTAAAAATTAAAGGACATCCTTTAAATTGGAAAGCTGAAAGATAGTGATTACTCTAGTTATAGGAAAATTGAAACATATCAATTTTGTGTTGTTTTCTCCACATAAACTTCATCATCATCATCATCAGCCACTCAGTCCACTGTTGGACATAGGCCTCTCCCATTGCACACCACTTTGATCGATTTTGGGTTTCTCGCATCCAGCTCCTGCCAGCCATCTTGAGCAAATCATCACTCCACCTAGCCTGTGGACGTCCTACACTACGTTTGACGAGACGCGGTCTCCACTCCAGAGCTCTTCTACCCCAACGGTCATCAGTTCTGCGGCTCATAAGGCCAGCCCACTGCCACTTCAGCTTGCTAATCCGGTAGGCTATGTCGATGACTTTAGTTCTCTGACGGATAACTTCATTCCTGATACGATCCCTCAGAGAAACGCCGAGCATAGCCCTTTTCATAGCACGCTGAGCAACTTTAAGCTTGTGGACCAACCGCACCGTAAGTGTCCACGTCTCGGCTCCGTATGTCATGACAGGTAGGACGCACTGATTAAAAACTTTCGATTTTAGGCACTGTGGGATCGGAGTCCAGAAGACTCGACGTAACTTCCAAATGCTGCCCAACCCAGCCGAATTCTTCTATTCACCTCATCCTCGAGGTTATTCCTACCCAACTGCAATGTCTGCCCAAGGTAAACATATTTTTGAACAACCTAACTTAAACTTAATTTAAATATATTCCTATACATCTAGTTTATAATAAGCGTACTGACGTACAATATTGAGAGGATGTAAACTTCCATAATACTATTAACTTTACAGAGTCGTGAACTTAATTTATTTTAATTAAATTTCCAAAAGGGTTCTGGGTTCCATTTGTTCTCAGTTCTCATACATTTACTTAGCACAGATTACTTTGATGTCATTCAGTTATGTAATACAGATGTATATTGGATACTCGCGTAAAAGTCTTATCGTAATTTGTTTCGTCTGTATATTCTATATTCAGTATATAAAAGTTATCACTTCATATGACTGCCATGGTGGCACAGTGAGATGCGACTGCCGTGCTTGTTTTGTGTTATCCTAAAATATTGATTTCGGAGTGTGGGTGTTTACTGTGTATAATATGCCTGTATTTCCAAAAAAAAAACAAGTATGTCTATGTATTTAAATCAAAAATACAAGCTCTGCTTAGTTTGAGACTAGATGGCGTTGTTTATAAGAAGTCTGAAGTATCTGGTACCATTAGTCAGTAACCTTCAAGTTAGCCCCTAAGTAAACTAATATTTTTCAGTAATTACCATGTAATTTTTCTTAGAGTTTAATGTTTATCTTTGGAGAACTTTGTTTTTATACATTACATTTAAAAATGGCTCTCCTGAGCCTGATGGAAAGCATGAACAGAAACCAGGAGTGGTGATCACCGTTCTCACTGTCATTGGCACGGCGGCCCACACTTAAGTGGCCTAGTGAGATGCTTCTTCACGCCCCGTTTGAAGGACTCGGGATCAGAGAGGGAGGGAATCACGCTGGTAGAGAGTTCAAGGTCTTAAGTTTTAACTTAAACACGTTCCTCGTCTCAATAACATTTAAAATTAAGCAGAAAGTCAAGCCATCAAGTGTGAGGTGAAAGATTCGAGTTCAGCAAACTATGATCTTGCTCTAAGTTACTTACCCAAATTAAACATAAATAAAGTAAAACAAAACTTGCTTATGACGACTTGTTTTAGTTTTATCACAGAAGATCATCCTAATAGTGACGGCATTCTTGCTGTCGTATTTCGTTGGTGAGTGTGAGAACGGAGGCCCAATCATTTTGCATAATTCTCCCGGCCTTCGGAGGCTGGGAGAATGATGCAGAGTTATCTAACCAGGCCGCCATGGTATGGATCACCATGCTATGCCTTCTCTCACAATGAGGATGGGGAGCCCTACTCCTGGATTCTACTCATGCTTTCCATCAGGCCGAGTAGTCACTTTGGTAGGCTTAAATATAAAAAAAAACGTTCGTCATTTTTAATTAGATGCTCTTTTCAATAGTTTGCACTTTATCTCATAAAAAAATCTAATTTTGCTATTAATATGATTCATTGAGCTATCTTGGAAGTTAGTTAAGTTTTTTGTTTATTTCAAACAATCCCTCTTATAATATAGATTGAATACAACTCATCCTCCCACATTCCTCTCCCTCTCACGTATGATAAAGGCACAAAATCACGTTCATTGCCGGCTCTATTCAACGAAGTTCAGTTAAAGTGATACTGATTGCTTAATGTACACCATTACATGCGAAATTGTAGCAATTTGATACAATTATTTCAATGCGGTATAAATCGCTTTAATTTGACTTATCAGTATTATATTTGTATGTAATCTGTGGTACTTTAATGAACGATATATTTAATGAGAAAGTTTTGGTGTAGTGGTCAATGATAAGTCATTGAGACGAGGTGTTTTTCTGCATTTTCGAATTTTATTGAACTGTGTTAACAATCAATTCGCTTCGGATTTCCTCTCAAAAAAGGGTTAAAGCCATACGTCTCCATGCTGGCCGAGTACGGGTTGGGGACTGGCAATACAACGTTGTGGCTACGTAAATTTTGCCGTTGGATGTTTTTAAGACGCCCGAAGGCCTCCTTAAGATAACAACCGGGACCGACTGCTTAAAGTGACCTCCGAATCACGGAAACGCTCATAACATATAATGCCACAAACGGTCACCCATCTAGGACTGACCGCGCTTGCTTACCCTCGGTGATTGTTTCCAATCACCTAAGGCCACTTGTTTCAATGTTTAGTACAATTGTTCTTATACATACGTTACCTGGTTACTTTGAACACAAAAAAAAACAGATTAAATGCGTGTTAGACCTGTATTAGAGCGTTATAGTTTCACTTTTATGTTCGTTAAATAAACAATACACTATATAAAGTGTGGATTAAATTACGGTAAGTTATTTTTCTGATTTTGATGTAGTTTATATAGGCTCAAATTCGTGGCTCAAATTCGTATAATTTAATAAGTATAGGCTCAAATCCGTTCATTTAATTCATTTCATTTTGATGTTCGTGAATCCTTTTCCAAATATTTTATATTAAATTAAAGTAATACAGTTGGAGAGGCTATGTCCAGCAGTGGACTGCTATAGGCTGATGATGGTGAATACTCTTTTTAGTTGTTCAGGTCTTACAACTAAGCAGTGTCTAGGAAATTATTTTGTCTCTTTTCTTCTGGCATTAATCCCTATCCTTATTAGCAATATCAAAATATTCTAATACGAGAGTAATAATGCAGATTTCAGGCGATTAGTGTATTATTGAAAGACCTTTCAAATCTCATAAGCAATCTATTCCGTGACTTCTGCGTCAGACATGCTAACTACAGATGATAACGAAATTTGATAAAAACGGTTCAGTGGTTTCAGAGTTTATCGCGAACATACATCGTGACACGAATTTTATATTTATATTTGTTATATATGTTTCGTCGCATATATCTCGTTCAAGAAGACAGCGACTGGATCTAAGAAGCAGCAGACCGGGATAATTTGACTGAACTATTCATGCAAAAACTGGGAAATATTTATATATTTCACCTCACACACAAAGCCCAGTCTGTTTGCAACCAGTCTCTCTTCTTGCATGAGAAATATACGAAGAAACATACCTAAATTATATATATAAATATAAATTTACTGACAAATAATACAAATTGCTTATTCTTAATAATAATGCATCAATAAATAAACTTTATACAAGGTATTATTCACTGACATTCATGGTTGACCGTGCATTAAGCATGGCTGAGCGCTGCGGACTCTCAGAAATCGAACTCAAAAATGGTTGGGCGTACACAAAAGAAACTGAGAACAAATCGGTCGCAAATTTTATGCACTACAATTTTGCGGTCTAAGGCAACATCAGCGGAGTTACACAAACTGATATGTGAACTCTAATAACTTACGACACAGACATCAAATTTTATTGGACTTTTGAGACAACTTTAAAACATCAAAATAAGGGGTATACGAGTTTTCAGCTTATTATCTCTCATTGCGAGGCTGAGCTCTTTATTTTGCTTATTTCACTAGACTAAGAACGAGAAAGAAACGAATTTAATATGTGCGCCTTAGATTTTGTACTAACTTGTGTAAAAGATGGAAGATTTAGTTTTTTATTTGTAGTTTAGTTTTGTTAAAACCAAATAATCTTGCTCTTCGAGATATAAATATTCAGCCTGCTTTATAGTATAAAGTATATTTTACTTTGTTGTAACAACATATACGAGTAATATTGTAACAATTTAAATGGTGCTAATTACCTTTTTAGGGTTCCGTAGCCAAATGGCCAAAAACGGAACCCTTATAGATTCGTCAAGTCTGTCTGTCTGTCTGTCTGTCTGTCTGTCTGTCTGTCTGTCCGTCCGTATGTCACAGCCAATTATTTCCGAAACTATAAGAGCTATACTGTTGAAATTTGATCAGTCGATGTATTCTGTGAACCGCATTAAGATTTTTACATAAAAAAAGAAAAAAAACAATACATTTTGGGGGTCTCCATACTTGGAACTGAAACTCAAAAATGTTTTTTTCATCAAACCTATACGTGTGTGGTGTCTATGGATAGGTGTTCAAAAATGATGTTGAGGTTTCTAATATCATTTTTTTCTAAACTGAATAGTTTGCGCGAGAGACACTTCCAAAGTGGAAAAATGTGTGTCCCCCCCCCTCTAACTTCTAAAATAAGAGAGTGATAAAACTAAAAAAAATATATGTTGTACATTAACATGCAAACTACCAACGAAAATTGGTTTGAACGAGATCTAGTGAGTAGTTTTTTTTTTAATCCCTACTTAATATTATAAATGCGAAAGTACCTCTGTCTGTCTGTCTGTTACGCTTTCACGCCTAAACCACTGTATCGATTTTGATGAAATTCGGTATGATGATAGAACTGAACTTGGGAAAGGACATAGGCTACTTTTTACTGCAATAATCGAGACACAAAGACCAAAGCTAGGTGATTATAAAAATACATAAATCGAAGATGTCAAAATGTATCACTGTTTACCTCCTGTCAAAACTTCACAGGTTGCTAGGAATAACACACTTGCATGGCAACCATAATGATAGTTTGTAAATGACATATAGACCAGTAGACCAGAGTAGATAATTTTTGAAAACAAATAAAATTATAATAGGATGAAACCTATTGGAAAAGGAGGAGAATATTATAAAAATGAAAGGAAAAATAATTTACGGGCGATCTGAGGTCGGGAAGGGGTAGGGAGGGAGGTTTTCGGGTCCTTTAACCGGGGCGTGAAAAAGCATCTCACTAAGCCGCCATAGTGTGGGCCGCCATACATTATTGTCCGCATTCGCAGCAAGTGTGGTAGCCCCGACCCTTGGATTCTGCTCATGCTTTCCATCAGGCAGGGTAGAGTCAGATTGGATGGCTAAATATATACAACAAAGGGTAAAAAACGGTTTATCTCGATTTCCAGCAAAACTACAAGGAAAATAGTTAAATGGCAAAGTTGTAGGTAATTAAAAGATCTACAACTTTTTAGGGTTCCGAAGTTTATGACTTCGAACCCTTATAGATATGTCATGTCCGTCTGTACATCCGCCCGTCCGTCCGTCATCGACTTGTCGTCCAAACAGTAAGTGCTAGAAAGATGAAACTTTGCATGAATATGTATTGTAATTACGTCGACAAAGTGCTACAATAAAATTATGAAATATATTTTTATTTAGGGTAACTCCCCTACACGTAAAGTGGGGATGTTTTTTTTTCTCACGGCCACCCCATCATGTAGGGTATCATTATATAGGTCTTTTAAAAACATTACAGGTTTGTTAAAACGATTTTTTGATTTAGGTATCCATTTGCGAGAAATTCCACTTTAAAGGCAAACTTTTTGTAAAAACAGGCCGTCCCGCCCGCCGAAAAATTTGTGATAGTGGTCCATATAATGAACTTTAAATGAAAACTATAACGAATTAAATGACTTTGTTAGTTCAGGAGTTATAGAGGCTTAACTTTTACAATGCGCTTACTTGGAAAAGTCATACAAAATCAACGCATTAATACGTAAACATAACAATTATCACACACTTGGCCGATTTTTTATATTATCATTGATCAAAACACTATTATTAAAACATCGATCAAAGTTACAACTAACTACAAGAAATTTCATATGATGTTACCTGCTGATACGGAACCCTTCATGGGCGAGTCCGACTCGCACTTGGCCGCTTTTTGTTACCTGTGATTACATATAATTTAATAAGTATAGGCCGTGTATTCTGTTTTATGCTCATATATGATGTGTGTATCATTTGTTGGTGATCCGAAATACGACTGTTATTTCCCAGTGGTGTGCCTATGAAGCTTTTGTTTCAATGCAAAGTATTGATTTATTGCATTGTATTTAAACTGCTTTAAATATAATTTATAGTCTCGACTCTTGTTTAGTACTTGTTAAAACACTTCTTCTTCTTCTTCCTAGCCCTTATTCCCAAGACTATTTGATTTGGAGTCGGCTACTAGTTCAACCGAATTTAAATGAATATCAGTTTTTCCACGGAGCAACTGGCATCGAACCTGAAATTGAACTAGTTGTTAGTATATTACAGGGCACTGACTTCCCAATAACGATTGCCATAGATGTTCATAATAATCGGGATCGACGGCTTAACGTGCTCCCCGAGGCACGGGTGTGAATCACCGCCAAACTTCCATACTCCGGGCTGCTATTTAGAATTTTCCTGTCCGAAACACCCAACAGCACTTTTGGCCCGACCCGGGATTTGAAGTCGAGACCAACAGTCGCTTATGCTAACCACTAGACCAACGAGGCAGTCAAATTGTTAAGACATTGTCTTGAAATTAAGTTTATTTGTACTTCTATGCTACTATTTACCTGATCGATTTCACCTTGTCATTATTAAAGGTAAGTTTATTAAACAGTGGAACAGAAGTAGAAATAAGTTTAATTTCAGGAATTTACTTAAAAAATAAGACTATAAAATTAACTGTTTTCTTTTATATATCAAATATATTCTAAAAAACAATTAAGATATGATATTTATCCACAGTAATAGCACAGATTAATAAATAGTTACTACGTAAGTAATAGCGTGAGTGTAACGCTGAATTACTACATTTTTAGGGTTCCGTTGCCAAATGGCAAAAAACGGAACCCTTATAGATTCGTCATGTCTGTCTGTCTGTCTGTCCGTCCGTATATCACGGCCACTTTTATCCGAAACTATGAGAGCTATACTGTTAAAACTCGGTCAGTAGATGTATTCTGTGAACCGCATTAATATTTTTACACAATAATAGAAAAAAAGCAATAAATTTTGGGGGTCCCCACACTAAGAACTGAAATTAAAAAAAAAAAAACATCAAAACCATACGTGTGGATATGGGTACATCTATGGATAGGTCTTCAAAATGATATTGAGGTTTCTAACAACATTTTTTTCTAAACTGAATAGTTTGCGCGAGAGACACTTCCAAAGTGGTAAAATGAGTGTCCCCCTCCCCCTGTAACTTCTAAAATAAGAGAATGATAAAACTAAAAAAAATATGATGTACATTACTATGCAAACTTTCAACGAAAATTGGTTTGAACGAGATCTAGTAAGTAGTTTTTTTTTAATACGTCATAAATCATAAACTGCAATTTACATTTCTTTCAATCAAAACACTATTATTAAATCATCGATGAAAGTTACAACGAACTACAAAAACTTTTATATGATGTTACTTGCTGCTACGGAACCCTTCATGGGCGAATCCGACTCGCACTTGTCCGCTTATTTTATAAAATAAAACCTTCCACAGCGTCCATCTGTCTGTTCACGATAATCTCAAAATCCACTGCACCGATAGTCTAAAGCCTAAGAAAGGACATTGATGTTAATTAAATTAAAAACGTAGCCCCATCATTAAATAAATATGGTTTTTCAATTTAAGTAGTAGTCCAGACAATAAAAGCTTAACTTTGCCATTTTGGTTGAACATCTGCAACCAACGCCAAAATTTCCGTAAGTCTTCGTAAATTAATATACTAAAATTGCAGGGTGCTGCAATACCGGCAAAGGGTGCAAATACATTGCAAAGGGTGCAAAAACAACTTTTGCGTCTATATCTCGCGATTGGCTGGAAAAATAAAAAAAAATCCTACTACAAAATTGTAGGAAATTAAATCCCCTACAAAAACTTGGAAACGTATTTTCGCGTATCTCTCATAGTTTTTGCACAAAATGCATATAAAGGTGCAAAATTATAAAAATATTATTATTAATCTTTTTTTTTCATTTTGAAGCGATCCTACATGTTTCCTTGGGATTTAATTAATATTTTTGTTTACTTATTTATACCTTTTTTGATATGATATTTTTATTTTATAATTTTTTTATTCCATCGGATTCAGCGCAAATTTTCAAATTTGAGAGGATGGTCATCTAATGAACGGGAGGCATGTAATATGCCTGATAGAAATGTTATATACGATGGTGATACAAGAGGTGAAATGCCTAAACATAGTTTACTAGGATCTGCATAGGTGATGTTTTTAATCCAGAAGGCAATCTCTCATCATACATCTCATCGGTGATATCTGTTGTAGATGCTAATTGCGCTGCAGATTTTTTTACATTTGATTGGAGTTCGTTTATATCAAACACTACTTGCTGGTGTGTACACTGCTATGCCTCCTAAACAATGATAAGTCTCCTGACTACCTGAGGTTCTTATACAAGGTGGGCCAAAAGAAGTCATCCGATGTTGTTTGGCTCTCAATTTTTTTCTAAATGAAAAACGTCGATTTTGTTTTTTGATTATGTTTATTTGAACCTTTAGAATTTTATTAGTGAAGTCGAGAAAATGATATCGGCCAAATGGGCGCAGCCACAATCGATTGCTATACGGGCTCGTTTTATGGCATTTTACATTACTTCGGGCGACAGATTCTCGCACTCGTTTCGAATATTGTCCTTGAGGGCTTCCAGGGTCACGGACTTGTTCACATAAATACGGGACTTCAAAAAACCCCACAAAAAAGTCTGGAACGGTTAAATCGGGCGATCTTGCGGGCCAGTGCAAATCGCCAAAACGAGAGATGAGGCGACCCGAGAACGTCGCCTTCAGAATATCAGTTGTGTCTCGCGCAGTGTGTGCCGTTGCTCCGTCTTGTTGAAACCACATGTCCTCCGGTCCTAATTAATTCAATTGTGGTAGAAAAACTCGGTTAACATGGCCATATAGCGCGCACCGTTCACTGTTGTCGTTTAATCAGCGGCGTCCTCGAAAAAAAATGGATCGATGACTGTTCCAGCTTGAACAGTGCATCATGCAATCACTTTTCGCGATTATAATGGCTCCTCGTGCTACACTCGTGGATTTTCGGTGCCCCAGAAGCGATAGTTTTGCTTGTTCACGTACCCGCTGAGGTGGAAATGAGCCCCATCGCTCATTATTATTTTGGTCGGAAAATCGTCTACTTCGTCCTCGAGATTGAGAATCGCATGGGCGTAGGCTACATGCGTTTGGTGATCGACTATAACTAACATCGATTCTGTTTTTCGATAAATGTATGTCTCAACAGCTAGTTGAAGAAACGAATGAAGGATTTAGGACGAAGTGCTGAAATAATACTATAGGCAATAGTATCTATTTTTGGGATAACAGGACATTCATCTCACACGATATTTTCATCATTTAATAATAATTTATGTATGAAGCAAGTTAATAGTGGAGGTATTTCTGATACAACGTTATCAGGGAATTTGTCCGGTAGTAGATAACTTTTTGTTTCGTAACGAGTTTATTTAGTCCTGTGAAATTTCTGCACATACAGTGATAATTGTTTTCTTAGCCATTTCACTGAGGTCCCCACTTTTACCATACCAATCACTACAATCAGTATGCAATCCTGAGAGGATTGCATACTTTTCACAACAATTGTTGCATCTTACGTTTTCTTCATACAAATAGAACATAAAAATGAAGGATTCATTTGTTCCCTTAAATTGAAAACAGTGAATCAAGTTTATTTTGTAAAAAATCACTATTGGACAGACGCACAAAAACGAAATATCCCTGAAACGACAGTTTGGAGTATAGTGACAGTAAGTGACAAACAGTTAGTTGAGCATTTTCTGCTGTAATCTTACTCATTGCACTCAGCGAGATAGAAAAACAAGCGCACGTGTGTGTGTTCTCAATGGTACTATTTTCGTCGAGCGCAAGGTTCTCATTTTTGTCTAAATCTCTATCTCTTTCGCTCTTGTTAGGAAACGTATGGTCTTATTCGAGCACATGGGTATTTTTCGATCCTATCCTATAGATCTTGAATGGGACTATTTACGTCGAGCGCAAGGGTCTCATATTTGTCTTATTCTACCTATTCACTCTTATATTGAAGACTCTTACTGTAGAAAATTGGAATCAGTGGGAGCAAAAGAGTAGAATAGTAGTAGAAAAAATAATATAAAATATACCACGCTCTTTCTCCGCCAGTGATATATTATTATAAACGTCCCCCTGAAATTAAATTTATAATAGCTCAGGTAAATGGAGAGGTAATATATACTGCAAATATACGTTTCAAATGTAATTTTGCTCTGAATCCAATGCAATAAAAAATAAACTAAAATTAAATTATCACTACATAGTATAAGCCAAAGTCGCTCCCACTCTCTGTCTGTCCGTATAAATGCTTCGATCTTTATAACTACGCAACGGACTTTGACGCCGTTTTCTTTACTAGATAGAATGATTCAAGAGGAAGGTTTATATGTATAATGCATGCATAAAAGTAGAGAAACATTGATAATTTTAGAGGTTTTTAATGTGATGTCGTAAATAAACCCATTTTTTTACGCTGACATTGCAAACGCTGGCTGTACCCTACGAGATAGATCAAAATAATGTACTGCAGTATTGTACACTTTAAGAAGTTCTACAATACTTTCTGTCTTTTTACTAGAAATAATGGATTATATACGAAACGATTATAAGCAATACAGTATTAATCCTTATCCAATTATCTACCTTAAATACTTTGTGCATCTAATATAGATTAAAATGACCCTTTACAGTATGTAATTTAAATTAATATTTTTGAAGATATTACAGATTCAAAATGCAGGAACAAAGCGATTGTAGCGGTACCGGCCGGGGCCCGTTAGGTGGCACTGCTGTCAATTTATCAGTATCAGTTAATAACTAAGCATAATATTTTAATGATTATTCTGAGGTGGTACGAAGTTTGCCGGGTCAGCTAGTCATATAATAAATTTCTTTTTTTTCTGTCTAGATTATTAGGTAATTGAAAAAAGGTGTAAATAAATAAAAAAAATACCCGAAACATATCATTTGAATCAAAATGAAACATGTAGTATCACTTCAATATGAAAAAAAAAAGATTAATAGTAACATTTTTTCATTTTGCACCTTTAAATGCATTTTGTGCAAAAACTATGAGAGATACGCGAAAATATGTTTCCAAGTTGTTGTAGGGGATTTAATTTCCTACAATTTTGTAGTAGGATCTTTTTTTATTTTTTCAGCCAATCGCGAGATATAGACGAAAATGTTTTTTTTTGCACCCTTTTGCAATGTATTTGCACCATTTGCCGGTATTGCAGCACCCTGCAATTTTAGTATATTAATCTACGAAGACTTACGGAAATTTTGGCGTTGGTTGCAGGTGTTCAACCAAAATGGCAAAGTTAAGCTTTTATTGACTGGACCATAGCTCGAGTTGTATTGTAAAGTAATTAAGTAAAAATTATGCAAATACAACAATAAAGGAATGAAGAATCAAGAGATACGTTTGTAAACACTTAATATCTATATCTAGATACTATTTATCCAAAGAAAACTAACCTTGACGAGGGTACAATAAAGCTGCTTTATTATTAAAACACAAAGGTACGCAATACGTAGGTAGATGTTTTCTGGCGGCATATGGAAATTAGGATTTCAATACTCGAGATTACGTTTCTTGGCCATTTCTTAACTTTCACGTCACAAGCATTAAATATTATTTATTCTATACAATAGCTCGAATAAAAAACACATTTTCGTAAGCTTTTTCAAATAAAACTGAACGCAATAGACTGATTTTTTCTTAACACTCATTTTTATAAACGCATAATGTTCACAAATTTCAATTTCCTTTGCCCTTAGTAAAGTAAAATTGATTCTGATTCGTTAACTTCTTTCACGTCATACTGAACGCCGCCCGATCACACAGTAAATTTTTCAAGTTCGGTAAAATTCAGTGTCAACTTTCACGCAAATTGCCGCATAAAAGTTACAGAATAAGAGACCCGGCTATCGATTTTGGATGGCGGCTTAAAGGTCTTAGGCAAGGGATAAGAAAGGATTTCGTGAGATATCTCAGTGATGAAGTAATCAGAAGAAAGTTTCAAAGAATCAAATTTGCATTTTTTAACGAAATCATGACAACTTCAAAATGAAATCAGTTTTGACTGAAGTTTTATTGCTTTCAAAATGTAAATAGCAAAAAAAACGTTTTTAATTAACTTAGTTAATGCATATTTTAAAATCACTGAATATATAATTAAACATGAGCAAAGTTCCGTTTTCAATAATCCCTTTTTAGGGTTCTGAAGTTCATGACTCTGAATCCCTATAGTTTCATCATGTCCGTCCGTCCGTCCGTCCTCGACTTACTGTCGAAACGGTTAGTGCAAAAAAAAACTGCATGAATATGTGTTTTTACTATGTTGACAAAGTGCTAAAATGAAATCACGAAAAATATTTTTATTTGGTGTACCTCCCCTACACGTAAAGTGGGGATATTTCTTTTTTCTCGTAGCTACCCCATCGTATAGGATATCATTAGATATGTCTTTTCAAAATATTTAAGGGGTGGTTTGACGATTTTTTTATTGAGGTATCCGTTTTGGTGTCCATTCTTATATACCACTTTAAAAGTCATTTTTTTATAAAAACATGTTTTAACTTTGTTAGTTCAAGAGTTATAGATCTAACTTGTAAAATACGCTTACTTGGAAAACTTCATACAAAATTAGTTTAATAAACATAACAATTATTGTTATCTATTAATAAGTAAACATAACAATTATTATCGTTCCATTATGGATGACTACGGATCCTTTCTATGCATGGCCTGACACGCACTTGGCCAACTTTTTGAATAATTATTTGGTTTAATGACACTAAGTACAGAAAACAAAAAGCGGCCAAGTGCGAGTCGGACTCGCCCATGAAGGGTTCCGTATCAGCAGGTAACATCATATGAAATTTCTTGTAGTTAGTTGTAACTTTGATCGATGTTTTAATAATAGTGTTTTGATCAATGATATTATAAAAAATCGGCCAAGTGTGTGATAATTGTTATGTTTACGTATTAATGCGTTGATTTTGTATGACTTTTCCAAGTAAGCGCATTGTAAAAGTTAAGCCTCTATAACTCCTGAACTAACAAAGTCATTTAATTCGTTATAGTTTTCATTTAAAGTTCATTATATGGACCACTATCACAAATTTTTCGGCGGGCGGGACGGCCTGTTTTTACAAAAAGTTTGCCTTTAAAGTGGAATTTCTCGCAAATGGATACCTAAATCAAAAAATCGTTTTAACAAACCTGTAATGTTTTTAAAAGACCTATATAATGATACCCTACATGATGGGGTGGCCGTGAGAAAAAAAAACATCCCCACTTTACGTGTAGGGGAGTTACCCTAAATAAAAATATATTTCATAATTTTATTGTAGCACTTTGTCGACGTAATTACAATACATATTCATGCAAAGTTTCATCTTTCTAGCACTTACTGTTTGGACGACAAGTCGATGACGGACGGACGGGCGGATGTACAGACGGACATGACATATCTATAAGGGTTCGAAGTCATAAACTTCGGAACCCTAAAAAGTTGTAGATCTTTTAATTACCTACAACTTTGCCATTTAACTATTTTCCTTGTAGTTTTGCTGGAAATCGAGATAAACCGTTTTTTACCCTTTGTTGTATATATTTAGCCATCCAATCTGACTCTACCCTGCCTGATGGAAAGCATGAGCAGAATCCAAGGGTCGGGGCTACCACACTTGCTGCGAATGCGGACAATAATGTATGGCGGCCCACACTATGGCGGCTTAGTGAGATGCTTTTTCACGCCCCGGTTAAAGGACCCGAAAACCTCCCTCCCTACCCCTTCCCGACCTCAGATCGCCCGTAAATTATTTTTCCTTTCATTTTTATAATATTCTCCTCCTTTTCCAATAGGTTTCATCCTATTATAATTTTATTTGTTTTCAATTATCTACTCTGGTCTACTGGTCTATATGTCATTTACAAACTATCATTATGGTTGCCATGCAAGTGTGTTATTCCTAGCAACCTGTGAAGTTTTGACAGGAGGTAAACAGTGATACATTTTGACATCTTCGATTTATGTATTTTTATAATCACCTAGCTTTGGTCTTTGTGTCTCGATTATTGCAGTAAAAAGTAGCCTATGTCCTTTCCCAAGTTCAGTTCTATCATCATACCGAATTTCATCAAAATCGATACAGTGGTTTAGGCGTGAAAGCGTAACAGACAGACAGACAGAGGTACTTTCGCATTTATAATATTAAGTAGGGATTAAAAAAAAAACTACTCACTAGATCTCGTTCAAACCAATTTTCGTTGGTAGTTTGCATGTTAATGTACAACATATATTTTTTTTAGTTTTATCACTCTCTTATTTTAGAAGTTAGAGGGGGGGGGGACACACATTTTTCCACTTTGGAAGTGTCTCTCGCGCAAACTATTCAGTTTAGAAAAAAATGATATTAGAAACCTCAACATCATTTTTGAACACCTATCCATAGACACCACACACGTATAGGTTTGATGAAAAAAACATTTTTGAGTTTCAGTTCCAAGTATGGAGACCCCCAAAATGTATTGTTTTTTTTCTTTTTTTATGTAAAAATCTTAATGCGGTTCACAGAATACATCGACTGATCAAATTTCAACAGTATAGCTCTTATAGTTTCGGAAATAATTGGCTGTGACATACGGACGGACAGACAGACAGACAGACAGACAGACAGACAGACAGACAGACTTGACGAATCTATAAGGGTTCCGTTTTTGGCCATTTGGCTACGGAACCCTAAAAAGAGAAAAAAGTCAAAAGAAACGCCTAGTAACTTAACGTTTTGTGTAAACAATAATACTTAAAGTGAACTAAATAATTCAATTGCTGTTTGTTTCATTCAGTTACGTATAACTAGCTTAAAAAGTTTAAAAGATTTTAATCCAATGATTTAGCATTAAGTTTAAGAAAATTCAACTTGGGTCCCGTACAAGGGAATTGGGATCAGGGATAATCTCCATGCTTTTCTCTAGAAGCTTTGTTTTATTCCAGAATGTGTTTTATTATTAGTATACTTTATACTGAGGGGTTGTTCACTGCGGAGTTTAGTTGTAACGACCAAAGCACAAATTGTGGTTTAAAATGTTCGTAATTATGTTCAGTGTTTTTATTAACTAATTATCCAATGTTATAAAACATACAAGCCAATTAATGTATGTACTATATACATACTTCTGCTAGCTTCTGCTATCATGATTTTAGGATTGAAGTCCACCCACGCTTTTGTGTGTATACTAGGCATGCCTTTTCAAAAGTCTTCGTGTTCAAAGGTTCCAGTCCGGTGACGAAGCAGTCGACGCTTTCAAGTCAGCCATTTTGAACATTTATTCCAGTCTAAAGTGGGGACTTTAGACTGGAATAAATGTTATAATAACTGGTTTGAGCGAATGGAAAATTGTATTAAGCTACGTGGTGAATACTTTGAAAAACAATAAATAGTACCATAAGGTTCTAGTTGTGTTTTTTTCTTCAAACGACAAAACTTAAAAAGCATGCCTCGTAACTAATCTTGCTGAGTGCTTTCTCTCCTAGATCATTATGTAGTTATTAACAATAACTGGGTTATTACTACTTTCATACAGAAGACCAACCTAATAATGACAGCATCCTTGTTGTCATATTTCGTTGGTGAATGTGAGACCGGAGGACCAATCATGGAGGATGGTGACTCCTTCTCCTGGATAGTACTCATGCTGTCCATCAGTTAACATAAATTCATAAATTTACATTCAAGCCTACCAAAGTGACTACTCTGCCTGTACCCCAAATATACGCATTTTCGACTCAATCTATTTCTTTTGCGTGGAGGTTCTTTTCTTCCCTTCCGAGCTTTGGCCAGCACTCGGGCCGGTATAGTGAGGCAAGTTTAACTGCCTGCTTGTATGCATTGCCCTCGACCTTCGCGGGCACCTTCGGATCGCAAATCAAGCCAGTAAGGTGTCTCGGTATACGTATGTTAGCTTTCAAATGTCTAATGGTTTCAAAGCTATTCTTTACGTATATGTCAATGCAGTACATTCTTTTAATTTATTTTAGAACTTTTAAAGGGAAACATTTCTTATAATTGTTTATGTGAAAGTAATTTTTGTACGTATTAAATAAAAACTAAATAATGTTGCCCATATGAAACATTTTATGCTATAAGTATGCCAAAATAAATCTGCGCAATGCGAAATAAATAAATTCTCGATACGAGGTCATCGTCTAAACAAAGTCCGTCAGTCCATCTGTTCGTAATAAGTGTCCCACATTCATTTTGTACTTGTGTTTCATATTCTCAATAGATGAAACTATCCATAAACGAGATCACAAAGGGAAAATAAATCGCCACCATTCTGCTAACAAATGAGGGTGAGCGATGTTCCAATCTTATGTTTGGTCTGACGTTCTGAATAAAGGTAATTTTTCTTTACTGTTCAACGCTATAATGTCATAAAATTATATTAAACTAGTGGTCAACAAGTGGTCGAAATAAGACCATAATTAATTTGAATTTCAAGTGGCAACACTATTCTTATATAATCACGGAGTTCGTCAAGGCTACCCTGCAATGACTGCCTTATTGGTCTAGTGGTCAGCGTATACGGCTACTGATCAAGAGGTCTCGGGTTCGATTCCCGAGTCGGACCAAATGTTTGTGTGATCCGCAAATATATGTGTCGGAGTTTGGGTGTTTCTCTATGTATATACATAGAGAAACACCATAGGGCATGTCTTTTGATTTTTTTATATTCATATAAGATGTGTGTATCATTTGTTGGTAATCCTAAATAAATAAATAAATATTTAAGTTCTAATAAAGATAGAAAATAAAGCACACAGTATTTTACGAGGAAGGAAACCTCTAGGAACATGATATATAGAACACATACTCCTTATTCGTCGTAGGAACCCACTTACGCTTGCACATTTACAAAGCCTTAAATGACGCGAACGAATGGTCCCGTTACCGAATATAAATTTCATTTGCTTCTATTATATTGATTTATTGTTAACTAGCTTTGGCATGGGGCTACACCCGCGTGTTATCGCGGGTTATCACGGTAACAAGTAGCCTGTGTCTTTTTCTGTCGTCTATCACTATACCAAAATTCATCAAAATCGTATTACTTATATACTTATTTTACCTCTTTTATTTATTTTTATTTATTTATTTTAAGTTAATGATAATGATAGTAGGCCAAAACCTCCTTTCAAAGGAGAGGCCTATGTCCAGCGGTGGACTGTTAAAGGCTGTTGATGATGATGAAGAATGATAATTTAAAGAAAAAAGTTGAAATCAATATTTTTTCATAAATTTTAATATTTTTTAACAAGCAGCAGCAGCAGCGTAGCATCCGCTTACGCTAGCCACTAGACCAACAATTCAGACATTTTTTTTACCTGTCCCCGACGTAAACGATAATCTGCATTACCGCCTTCGCATTAGGTATTGTATGCAGTACCTAGGCTAAAAATGAAATTAAACAGTTTTTCATACGCTAACTAAACATTTTTGGATTTATACACATTGTTGCGGTATTGTAGAGATTACCGGATTTGCAGCCTGCCAGTAACAATTAACACAACAAAAAAAAGGATAAAAAAATTACGACACCTTCTAGTAGACTGCCCGTGACCACGAGCGGTATAACCCGTTCGAAACGTCGGAAAGTAGAAAGTATCGTAAACTTTTTTATTTTATCGCGAATAAGTACACAGAAAAAAACATGAGTATGTGTAAAAGTCGCAAAAGTCTTAAAACAGTTATAGCAAAAATAAAATTGTTTCATGATGTGAACTTATCTAAAACATACTGACTCCATTAGACATTAGGTGCCCATATAATTATTTTCATACATCACATTTGTAAATATACATCTACAACTAGAAAATGTCTTTTAAAATAAAATCTCGTGATTAAAGCATTAACCGTTCTTAATTCTTCACTCCAGCGATTCTTCTGTCAGCGAGTGATTAACGGAGTTACGACGCCCTCTCTTTGCTTACATTGATTCCTTATTCCTGGAACGAACTAAATTATTCTATGAATTAACTTCACCGTTCTTGTCGTGGACCTTCATCACTTCTAGCCATTCCATTGAATGGTTTAAATATATTGTTTTAATTATTTTTGTTATTACATTTTTAAATATATAAATAAAAAAATACATTTGAAAGTGTTAATAAAAAAAGCAAAATGTACACATAAATTGAAAACAAAATATTATGTAATTTACAATAGCATCCTGCCCTGCATCGTTCCCTGTGCAAAAGAGACCATAATACTAGCAGCGTTGCCTCCCTGGATTGCATTGGACATCTTTTGCACTAGCAACAAGCCAAAGCGGAAGTCACCACATCTAAGTGTAATTCGGCAACCAATTTCTGCAATCAGACTTCCACCGAACCTCAGGTCTGGGCAGCTCCACCGTAATGGGTACAAAAAAAGGGACAGGGACTAAAGAACCGGTGGTTAGGGCTCATAAGACAGGAACCGTCTCACTATACATGACGTACAAGGAGGACTGCCTTCTGCATCAGAGCCTTGATAAAGCCGTCTAACATGAGCCTCTTAAGGTTTTGTTAGAAGCTCTTGAAGTTGAGACGATTGAGTATTTTAATTACCTCTTATAACATAATATAGCAAGGCAAAATCTCCTTGCCTTTAATGGCCTATGTCCAGCTATTTATCGGTTTATTCTCTACAATGTTGTCACTTATGAAGTTACGGTTCGCCATCTAGATTTCGTTGATAGAGACTCGTTTTATTTCCTCCATGTTAACATTTTACTGAAAGCTCCTTACACTTAATAACGCCATCTAGCAACGTTTT
Source organism: Phragmatobia fuliginosa (assembly GCA_932526445.1). Classification (NCBI taxonomy): domain Eukaryota; kingdom Metazoa; phylum Arthropoda; class Insecta; order Lepidoptera; family Erebidae; genus Phragmatobia; species Phragmatobia fuliginosa. The sequence goes on along the minus strand of OW052064.1, from coordinate 1,166,791 downwards.
CTAGAAATGCTATGACGGTTCTTTGTCTGAAATTTGTATCACAACATGGTGTAGATAGGTACTCGAATAATCTTCATTTAGTTTTTCAGTCGACCGCTAGAGTGATCTTTAAACAATTAAGAAAAGTATTCACGTCTACATTCTATTTACTATAGATTGTTCATTTAGAATGCCATACCAAAATATAAATGTAACAAAATGTAGTTAGCTATTTATTATTAAAATTTAAATAAGTTTCATGAATACCAACATTCCGGTGTTACAAATATTATGTAGACAGAGTACACAAGATGTCAGTGTTATAAAGATTTTCCTTTCAATTTGTATGTTAATTTATTGTTGGAAGCAAAAGAAAAGTGCCCTCCGTAAATTGTGTCTGAAATTAAGGTCCACTATAGTGAAAAGTATTTCATTATAATAAATTTACATAGGTCTGGGTTGATATTACTTGAGATTTATAAAAAAGACTCTTAGAAACAGTCAAACCTAATGTCAGCTAAGTATATTAAGCTGACCAAAACCAGCCAAAACCTCATATGACACATATGGCGAAGCCACAGCAAAATAGTAGTATAGATCTTTACACGGTTACGTGATTAAATAATTGTTTTACTGAAGTTAACGTACGTGCCGTCAAACAATAGTAATATTATAAAATATTAAATAAGGAAGAATAAACAACATATTGTCAATTAAGCAATTAAGTAAATAATATTTCATAGTAGCGCCCCACCTAAAACTGTCTACATATTACATTGTATATAAGCTTTAGTTTAAGTTAAATTGGTCGGAGTCTTACAGAGATAAGAGAGTCATTATTAAAGCATTACAATCAACGTGTCGTCTAATTGACTCCCTGGGAAAACACGCAATAATTGGTGACCCCGACGTGATCTATTGGTTTCTAGTGCTGATATAATACCGGGACGACCGGAACCCTATATGGTGTTCAGCAGTGAATCTAGAGAACAATAGCATTACGAAATTATCACATCCCAAAAATGGCTCCAACAACAACTCCTTCAAGAGGCGACACGGGGTGCGAATCAGTTGCTGCTATCACGGTCACAGACAAACTACCGCAATTTTGGACAGACTCCCCACGTTTATGGTTCGCCCAGTTTGAAGCAATAATAGCACCACAAAAATAGGGCGAAGATTACAAATATAACATGGTAATATCCAAACTACCAAAAGAGGTCGTCCATCAAGTCAGTGACATTTTAACTAACCCACCCAGCGAAAACAAGTACTCCACCATCAAGGAACGTCTAATAAACTGCTACGAAGAGAGCGAACACCGACGTTTCCACAGACTACTATCAGAAATGGACCTTGGAGACCAGAAGCCCTCCCAGCTCTTGAGAAAAATGAAGGAAGCTGGATGTGGAAAAATGAACGACGACACTATTCGCCTGCTGTGGCTAAGGCAACTCCCCGCTTCGCTAACAGCGATATTATCGGTTACAAACAATATGTCGTTAGACAACTTGAGCGAGTTAGCCGATAAAATATACGAAAACTTGACCTACAACAAAAGAAATACTCAAGAAACAGCGGTTGACATTAACCTAGTTACAAACATAACGTCACAACTTGAAGCCATGCGAATAGAAATAAATGCATTACGCAGCATACGCGAGAATCGACCTATGCAACGCAGCAAATACCAAACACGACATACGCCACATTCACGGTCAAGGTCGCGCCACAGAAACTCACATAATGGGTTATGTTATTTCCATAATCGGTTCAAGCAGGATTCATATAGATGCAATAAGCCTTGTTCATGGAATACAATTAAAAATAACAGGCTATCGGAAAACTAAAATTAGCACAGAATACGACGGGCCTCTGTGCTATCCACCCAGCAAACCGTCTAACTATAACTGACTCAAACAGTGGTTATAGATTTTTAGTCGACACGGGTGCTAACATTTCGGTTATAAATAGCACAAATAAGGAGAGCCAAGCATGCGAATACCAATTATTCGCCGCAAACGGGACCCCTATAAATACATACGGGGAACGCACTTTAACGCTTAACCTAGGACTGCGCCGAAGCTTTAAATGGACATTTACCATTGCCGATGTCAAGATGCCAATCCTGGGAGCTGATTTTTTGAATCATTATCAGTTATTAGTGGATATACACGGAAAAAAACTGATCGATAAAAAAACAGGTCTGAAAACGCCTGCCAAAATAGTAAGAACAAAAATTGCATCCGTGCGATCTATAAACGCTTCTCTACAGGAACCAATAAAGGGATTATTAGAGAAATATGAAGATATTACAAAGCCTAGATCAATGAATCTACAGACTAAGCACCGAGTACAGCATCAAATAATAACAAAGGGTTTCCCAGTATTTACGCGAGCACGTCCATTACCTCCTGACAAATACAGGATTGCAAAACAAGAATTCCAAGATATGATGGACATGGGAATATGCCGTCCTTCAAGCAGTCAATGGGCATCGCCACTCCATTTAGTCAAGAAGAAGAATGGCGAATGGAGAGCATGCGGAGATTACCGCGCACTAAATAAAATAACAGTACCAGACAGGTACCCGCTGCCAAGGCTACTCGATTTCACGTATGTAGCAAGCGGAAAAGGAATATTCAGCAAGATAGACATAAAGAAAGCTTTTCACATACTGCCCGTTGCTGAACCAGAGAAAACAGCGATAATAACCCCTTTTGGACTTTTTGAATTCATCAGAATGCCATTCGGGTTACGAAATGCAGCACAGTCCTTCCAAAAATTTATGGACTCTATATTCAGAGACTTGGACTACGTATTTGTATATGTGGACGACATATTTATCGCTGACAAGAAAAATAACCTTAAGGAACATTATGAACACTTAGAGGAGGTGTTTAAGCGCCTACATAAAAACGGCATAACAATAAATACAAGCAAATGTGAATTCGCCAAGTCGGAGATTGATTTCCTCGGTTATCATATAACGAGCCAAGGGTTGACTCCTACTATGGAAAAGATTCAAGCTATAAACAATTACCCTAAACCACAAACGGTAAATGAGTTACGACGTTTTTTGGGTATGATTAATTTCTACAGAAGCAGTATTCCACACGCAGCAAAGCATCAAGCACCGTTAAATAAATATTTAATTAATAGTAAGAAAAATGATAAGACGGTTATCCAGTGGAATACTGAATCAAACCACGCGTTTGAACGCTGCAAGCAGGACATTCGACAATTAACTACATTGGCATATCCGGACAGCAACGCACAAATAGCGTAAATGACAGATGCTAGTCTCAAATGCGCAGGCGCTGTACTACAGCAGCGAAGAAAAACAAAATGGGAACCAATAGCTTTTTTCTCCAAATCATTTAGTGAAGCCCAAACAAAATACTCTACCTATGATAGAGAGCTGCTAGGAATCTATATGGCTATAAAACACTTCAGAAGACTCATAGAAGGACAAGAATTTACAGTCTACACGGATCACAAACCACTAATGCATGCTTTCGACAAGAAGCCATCATTGGATGATACCCCTAGACGAATCAGATATCTGGATTATATATCACAATTCAGTACGGATATCCAGCACATCAGTGGCCACAAGAATGTGGTAGCCGATGCCTTATCTCGAGTTATCGAGACGATAACCTTACCCTCTGCAATCGATTGGCACGAGGTAGAAAAATATCAAAAGAATGATAGCGAGTTAAAACGACTAAAAGCCAATAAATCATTAAAAATAGAATTAATACACTTTCCAAATGAAAATATTAAGATTTATTGCGATATATCAACAGGAAAACAACGCCCTTTTATACCACTCAAATTCAGGAAAACTATTTTCGAAAGCTTTCATAACATTAGCCATCCTGGTAAGAATACTACGAGGAAACTTATTTCAGCTAACTATATATGGGAAAATATGAATAAAGACGTAAATGAGATGTCGGAGACATGTTTACAATGTCAACGAGCAAAAATACATCGTCATACAAAGTCACAATTCGGAGAATTCATGCCAACGGGAAGATTTTCCCATCTGCATATTGATTTAGTAGGACCTCTACCCACTTCTCAAAACAAACGATACATACTGACTCCCTGGGAAAACACGCAATAACACACATTTACGATTTACATTACAGGAATGATAAGCAACTGCTTCCACATAGAAACTATTGCTGGCCTTTGCTTTATCAATCCTGAATTATCTGAATATTTCGGCAATAAAACAAAGATGTTACTTTACGTTTCATTGTCAACATTTTGTTTATATTGAGTAACAATCAAAGGCGTTTACCAATCCTTACTAATATTATAAACGCGAAAGTTTATGAGTATGTATGTATGTTTATTGCTCTTTCACGCAAAAACTACTAAACGGATTTGGATGAAACTTAACATTAATATAGCTTAAATATCAGAATAACACATGGGCTTCTTTTACTGCAATAATCCAGATACACGCGAGCGGAGCCGCGGGCAAAATTTAGTATATCATAAGCTAATAAAGTCATCTGGCTACTACTACTGGCAGTGTGCAAATTATCCAAATCCGACATGATTATACCAGCCTCATTGTATCCTTTAATCATCATCATCAGCCTATATCAGTCCACTGCTGGACATAGGCCTCTCCCATTGCACACCACTTTGATCGAATATCCTTTAATAACTATTTAAAATTTATAGGAAGTTTCTAAAATGTTATACCTGTACTTAACAACACAAAAAAGAGGACTCAATCAAAATTCACACTTTAAACAGACAATCACCTAAAATGTGTAGGTAAATTTTGATTGCGTCCTCACTGCACGGCTTGGATAAGATAAACTGGAAACTAACTTTTAAAATTTTTTTTTTCATTACTTACCTCTGAAAACTTGATATATTAAATGATAAAGTATGATAATTATTTGTGTAAGTAAATCTTTTACATATAATTTTTACAGCTAGGTGACATTTCAAGACTCCTTCTGCGGAAAAAAATATGTTGACTAGTTTCACATCGCGGCTTCACTCGCTATTTACAACAACAACCGCGGGTAACATCGTGGGACTCAGTGACTCACTCACTTTCAAACACAACAGATGTAAATTCAGGAGTGAGTAACATCAATCTAAAGCAAATTTGTCATTAAATACAATGTAACAAAATTTGACAAAGTTTCTTTCACAAACACCTGAATATACTTAGCTGAAGGATTTTGGTGTGCTGAATTCAATTACAGTCGCAGAATCACTCTATCACGGCAGGCTTAAGAGATATTCTAAATTAAAGGTGCAAAAAACGCCGTTTTTACTTATTTTTGAGGTTCTGTGATACTTCAATTTTAAGTATACCTAGAAAACTACAAAATCTTAAAGTGCAAGTTTTGAACTTTCGTATAAATGTTGTATTTTGAAGTTTTCAAGGTGTACTTGACTAATCGGTAGGTATACGTAGCATAAAACGAAATTGAAAACAATGAAAATTTCAAAGTATAATATTTCAAAGAAAAGAATATTTTAACAAACTTAACACCATTTAAAAGTTCAAGACTTTTACTTTAAGATGTTTTATGGAGTTTATAGGTATACTAAAACTTCAAGGATCACAGAACCTTCAAAATAGGCGTCTTTTGCACCTATGGGTTAGATAACCTCATAAACCTGACGTGATAGAGCGATTCTGCGACCGTATTTGGATTCATCACACCAAAATCCCTAGGGAAATTATATTCGGGTGTTTGTGTTTTTTTCATCTGAAACTGTGTAATAAATAAGCCTTCTCACAGAGCTTCTGTTTTAGTGAGGATTTAAATTTCATCAACAGCCTTTAACAGTCCACTGCTGGACATAGGTCTCTTTTTAGTAAGGCGTTTTGGCCTACTATAGTACGCTGCCCAGACGGGGTAGTATAGGGTTGGTTTCAAGTTTTCCTTCTCTTTGCATTGATGTTGTCTAGTCGCCTTTTACGACACCCGCGGGATGAATAGGGGTGGTGACACTCTGTATTCTTAATACGTCACCACACGTACAGATTTAAATTTATTCATTCTTAATTCTTAAAATTTGCTTGGCATTTTATTGTAGAATCGAACACCCTGACATCAAAAAGACTTGCTTCCATTTTTTATTCTAGTCGCTGGCAACACGAGTTTATCCTTATTTCTAGTGTTGGTATCATAAATGTCGCTAAAATTTGTAAATAAATGAATATTTTTTCTAGTTGTCATAAATTTATTCAGATGCGACTGTCATGATACCAATTTCATTAAATTTATCCCTCAATGATCCCAGTATATCATAGCTATGTTTGTTTCATTATACTAATATTTTTGTACTCCGAATGCATTAAAATGTGCTTTTGAAAATGATCAAAAACAGCAAACATTGACACTGAATAACAGAGCTAACATAAACTTTCTCTGCAAGAGACGTACTTGTAACAGTCACGTGACTCACGTGTATTTTCCCTGCTACACTTAGTTTAAACGAGTTATAATTATAGTTATATTGAACAAGTTACTTAAAGATTTTATTTTGAACGGATTTTTTCTGTTTAGGGTTCTGTAGTTCATGACTCGGAACCCTTATAGATTCGTCATGTCCGTCCTACCGTCCGGTTGGTGCTAGAAAGATGAAACTGCATAAATATGTGTTGTGATTATGTCGACAAAGTGCTACAGTAGAATTACGAAAAATATTTTTATTTGGCGTACCTCCCCTACTTGTAAAGTGTTGATGACTTTTTTTCTCGCGTCTACCCCATCGTGTAGGCTATCATTCGATAGGCCTTTTAAAAACAATATGAGGTTACTACAACCATTTTTCGATTAGGTATCCGTTTGCGAGTTAATCAACTTAAAAACACATTTTTTTTAAAAAACATTGCCTCCCCTCCTCCTCTAAAAGCTAAACGGTTAGCTCAATGAAAAAAAAAATTGTAGTCTATAATTATAATAAACTTTAAATGAAAACTTTAGCGGCTAAGATGACTTTTTATTTTAGAAGTCATAGGGCCAGTGGCGTAATAATAGGGTGGCAGGGCTGGCAAAATGCCACGGGCCCCCGACCCAAGAGGGCCCCGGCCCAAGAGGCTGGGATCTCAAAAACATTTTTTTACACTCTAACCTAGAGTATTATATTTTATTTCAAAAAGTATATTTTTATAAGTTTGCTCTTATATTGAATATGAAAATAATGGTAAAAAAAGTAAAGTTGATTGTGAAAGTTAGATATTAAAATGTCTAGTTCCAGAAAATATTTAAGTGGGAGCGAAAAACGAACGAGAAAGAGGGAAACTGAAAAAAAAGCCACCTGAAATTAGTCAGTACTTGAAAACTTATGACTTAAAGAATTGGAACTTGGAACTGGATGTAAAGAATTGGACCTTACTAAAAGTATACATCCAGTTCCAGAACAACCACAACAAGGTACTAGCAAAACTCAAAGATAATTATATTTTAGCATGAACAATATTGTATATTCGCCATATGTTACTTATAAGGGTAATTTTAAAGTGCTAACTGAAAGCTAAGGGCTAAAGTGAAAAGCTAAGGGCCCTTTCTTAAACGATATTGACAATAGATCTTTTCTAGAAAAACATTACTAGGTATATTGTTTTCAAGTCTGGCGTGAAACTTGAACGTACATGACTATCCTATTCTTTAATACTTCAGAAGGCGTATTGTGAACCGTTCGCAAATCGGGCATCTAAGAAAGTACAAAATGTTTGGATTGAGGATTATGACGACTGGAAACATATTGTAGATGCCATATAAAGATACGAGACATCATGAAATTCATCTGGATTCCTGTCTTACGTATCAACAGTGGCGGCTACATGGAACACTCGATGAAGAGCAAGAGTCTATGATCAAAAAAGAAAAATCTTTTTGGCGCCAAGTACCGTCTAGGCTCCTTGATGTTACTTTGACACTTTCAACGTGTTCTTTAGCCTTTCTTGCCCACAGAGAAAACGCATATATCAGTGATCCAAGCTCCAAAGGAAACTTTTTGAGTATTGTTGAGTTATTAGGAAAATAAGACCCGATTTTACAAGAATTGTTAAGTAAACCAAAGGGCCAGATAAAATACTTAAGTCCAAAAATACAAAATGAGCTTATTTTTGTGCTGGTTCTAAAAGTAGAAAATTCACTGATAAATAAAGTAATGCCGCACAATTCTACTTTATCATATTCGATACAACTTAAGATATTTCATAAAATGATCAAATTTGTGAACTTTACGGTTAATGTATGATCGAAAAAGATGTTAATGGGATCCCAAAGGCACTTGTCATTAAAGAAACATTTTACGATTTCGTGAAGTTAAGGATCAAACTGCCTTAGCAATGTCCAAGCAAATTATTAAATCTCTAAATGACAAAAATATTTCTTAGACAAGTGTCGAGGACAAGGATATGATGGTGCTAACGCAATGAAAGGGACTTATGGTGGAGTTCAAAAACTCAAAAAAAAATGTCGAGCCGAATGCCGTATATGTTCACTGTGCTGCTTATAATTTAAATCTAATACTCAATGAGAGAGAGGTGAGAGAGGTTATTGATATGCAATTTGTTTTTAAACAGTTCAACAAATTTACAATTTTTTTGGGCATAGTATCAAAATATATTCCATATATTTTATCAAATACAGTTTAAGTCATATATCTAAAAAAGAAAGGGAATCTTCAACTTCAATAACATTAAAATCATTAAACCCTACTAGATTGGCAGAACGTTAAGATGCCGTTTCTGCTTTAAAAGTTCGGTTCGTTGAAGTCCAAAAAGCGCTAACTCTTCTATGGATGAATGTGAAGTCTCCAATATGCATTGGGCTAGCGTGGGGACTACAGACCATTCCCTCTCGCCTAAGACAGGAGGCCTATAGCCATTAGTGGGACATATACAACGTGTAATTGAGTACGCTGAAAACATCGAAATTTATTAAAATTAAACTGAGTACAACGAGACAATTTTCACTGATAGGGCCCCATCATAAGAATTCGCCACGGGCCCCAGGTGGTATTGTTACGCCACTGCATAGGGCCTATCTTTCAAAATGCATTCAGTTGGAAAACTTCTTACAATAATAAAGAAATAAAAAGTAAACATAACAATTATCTATTGGACAAGATTTTCAATACCAAATCATCCATCCATCCAAATCCGTTCAGTAGTTTTTGCGTGAAAGAGCAACATACATACATACTCACAAACTTTCGCGTATATAATAGCGGTAAGGATAAATGAGTGCCTCATTGATAGCTATCCTAAAAGCATGATCTACATTTACATAAAGATTAATTTACTAAAGCCCTGACACGTCACATCAATGTCATTGACAAATGGTCGTATGTGCCTGGCATAGCAAATGCGTGTTTTAATGTTAGTAGGTGAAGGTCTAAATAGGGTGGTAGATGTAGCATGCGCAAAAAAGCTTAATAATAAAATAAAGAAAAAAGAAACCTGATTTTCTCTGTACCGCCTGCGTGTATCTCGATTATTGCAGTAAAATGGAGCCTATGTGTTATTCTGATATATAAGCTACATTACTGTAAAGTTTCATGCAAAGCCGTTCAGTAGTTTTTGCGTGAAAGAGAAACAAACTTACATACATAAATACATACTCACAAACTTTTTTATTAGAAGTACATAAAGGATTAGGTTATAATCTTTTATAATTCTCCATACATTTTTTTACATGACTAGTGTAGCACTAGTCATGTAAAAAAATGTATGGAGAATTCTCAAGAAAAGAAATGTTTCATTAATACTAACTAACATGATAAACGCGACTGCGTTTTTGTTTGTAAGCATGTAAAGCTTTTACGCTATAACTATTAGCCGATCATCAATTTTTAATGTTCCTACAAGTTTTCATGGATACATGCGTAGTCATATTGGCTTGGGCTGGTTAAAAGTTCGCATTGCCTCGATGCTGTCCAAAAATAAGAATTTATCAGTTATAGTTATAAACACGCAATGGACAGCCTTAAATATTAAAATGACTCATGATATAAATGACCTTCAACGAATGCATTAATATTGTGTTAAAACTCCGAATGAGATTTGATGATAAAAGCTGTTTGAAAATCAATGAGGTTTAGCAATACGAGTTGGGCTTATGACCGCGCAGCCGTTACAGCGCTTTCATAAGCACAATATTTTTATCTAAAAATATACTATACTGTGTTAGTTTATATAGCAGAATAGTATTAATTGATTTTGTATTCATGCAAAATATAAATAGATTAATACGTCTTGTTTCAATTCGCAACGTTTCAGTAATATACGGTCAGTAATATACACATACTTTTCAAGGAACACATATGTACAGCATTAATTCTATTTTCGTGGTTTTTCTGCCATACCCAAACTACTATACATAATGGTTGAGACCTGCACACCTAAACATAATGATGCCTTCCTTCTTCCAAGATTCCTACCTTCGTCTAAAGATAACATCTAAAATATGTTAGTACTTTCTTCCAATAATTCACGATAACTCTGTTTTTGCTTCTTAAATCACACTAACAATATTAGTAAAAATAGTACATTATCTTATCTTATCTCATATTTGTATTTAAATGCATATTTGAATTATAATGTTTATCTAATAAAAAATTCTAGAAAAGAAATAAAAGGATGATAAACATTTTAATTTGTAAATATGTTTTTCAGGTACATAAACTTTACGATGTTTCGCTACTTGTTCATTCGCTTAATACCGCGCTGAAACCGCTTTGAACTGAATGTGCGGGGGCGAGCAAGCGACGGTAGCGCCGCTGAAACAGTTCAGTTTCAGGCGTAAACCACGTCGTGTGCTTGTGTTTAAACTGCACTCTAAACACCACTGTGTACCAAACCCACGTGATGAGACTAACGCACTGTGCTATTGTTTTTCACACTTAGAGCTTCACGAAAACAAAACGGTAAGTCAACTTTATTCTTACAACCTATTTGGTATTTATATTATTCAATGAGAGCTTAAATACAATTTTCCTTCTCCAACTTCACCAAGTAAAGTCTCCAAGAATCGTATATATAATTTAATTAGTAAAACATGTTCAAGAACAAATTAATATGATGAGGGATGAGGAACATTATAACATAAACTAAACAGAATAAAATATAGCCTACCACAATAACTTTATCTGTCACAAACACTTGAGTATCATATTAACAGAGAATTGTACTAAACATCGATATATATATATAAAAAAATCGACACAGTGCGTGTCAGGCCACGCACAGGAAAGGGTTCCCTTAGTGGTACGTGGATTGAAAATCGTATCCAATAGATAATTGTTATGTTTACGTATTAATGCGTTAATTTTGTATGACGTGTTCCAAGAAAGCGCATTTATTTATAAGTTAAGCCTCTATAACTCCTGAACTAACTAAGTCATCTAAGCCATTATAGTTTTCCTTTTAAGTATATTATATGGACCACCATTGGGAATTTTTTCAATTTTTTAAAAAAAATTGCCCTCTAAAGTAGAATTTCTCGCAAAAATATACTTCAATCATAAAATCGTCTTAGGAACCCTTTATATTATTTAAAAGACCTATCTAATGATACCCCACAAGATGGGATAGCCGCGAGTAAAAAAAAACATCCCTACTTTGTTGACTTAATGACAACACACGTTCATGCAAAGTTTCATCTTTCAAGCACTTATCGTTTGGACGGTAAGTCGAGGACGGACGGACGGACGGACATGACGAATCTATAAGGGTTCCGAGTCATAAACTTCGGAACCCTAAAAAACCGTTACTGACTGACTGATAGAGAACGTAACCTCAATTACTGGACGTAGGAGGCTGAAATTTAACCATGTGTATTCCTTGAGGAGTGTAGGCGAACACAGTTTGTTTATGGGCAAAGCCGCTAGCATTAGCTAGTCTTTCTGTAAAAGTATTAGCTTAAATTTAAGAAAAATAATAATATTTTTTTAAACAAAAATAATAAGAAGGCCAAAACCTCCTTAAAGGAGAGGCCTATGTCCATCAGTGGACTGTTGAAGGCTGTTGACGATGATGATGATGATGAAAACGAAAATCTTTACGAGGGAATTGCTATTTTACTCGCTTGATCATGTTATATACGTCTTTCGTAAACTTTGTATCCAGACCATTCATATTTTATCTTAGTTTCCGAACAAACATAATCTCAATTTAAGATAAAGTGACTGTAAATAACATATTAATAACATTCATATTATCTTTAATTACTTAAGTCCTCACAAATATGATGGCTGAACTATTTGTTCAACAAAAAATAATATTTTAACCAAATATTGAAATAATGATATCACTATTTTGTTTTTACATTTTCAAGAGATCTTTGTTGATATCTTAACGTAAAAAGTCTCGAATAAGAACATTAGACATATAAAAATACCTTCATTATCAACGACTTTAACTCGTGTTTTTTACTACCCATCACCACGAGCGGTATAACCCGTTCGAAACGTCGGAAAGTAGAAGGTTTCGTAACCTTTTTAATTTTATCGCGAATAAATTCCGTTTACAGTGAAAAATCATCGTCTTTATCATCAGTCTATTATAGTCTGTAGTACACTGCGGGCCTTTGGCGTGGCGCGCAAAGGGAGAGATGCTTAAGCATTTGCGCCCTTTGCGCGCCACGCCATATTACACGCAAATCTCACAGATATGAATGATGCTTAACACACACCAGTAACGATCAACCAGCAACCTCTACACTGTCAGGTAGTATCCTGTGACTTTATTTTTGTAGCCAGAGAATGACTTGTCAGCAAATTGTGTGGCATGGCTTGGCATTGTAAGTTCCAAATTCTCCGACCATCTCAAGAGCCTGCAATGTGAATTGTGTAAGAACTTAAAGCGTTGTTTAAGATAGGGTGTTGAATACGGAAGAAATAGAGTACTGCGTATGTATAATAGAGAGAATATGAGCATTACGGCAAATGCAGATACATATTAGCTGAACACGTGGCAGTGTGTCAAGCCAACGGATAACGGAACTGGCGAATAGCACCATGTAAAAGAAAGAAACTGTAACATCGTCTTGCAAACTACATATCACGAGATTCTGATAGATATTGATTTCAAGTTATTATTTAAATTGCAAAAGTTTAAAAGCTTCCCTCCAAACATAGCTTAAGGCCGATGACCCGCCCATAGCAGTAGGTACCTACGCGTAAGCCGTAAGTGATGTAGCAATTAAAATGTCTAGACAGGCATAAACCACCAGTAATTTATGTAGATTGTAGATAGTCCGGAACGTAGGTACGTAATACCTATCTTTCTGGCCACGATCTTCTCAAGTAATGTCTTAATACTAAAATAAATAAAAACAAGTGCGTGTCAGGCCACGCACAGGAAAGGGTTCCTCAGTCACCTATAATGGTATGTGGATTTAAAATCGTATCCAATAGATAATTGTTATGTTTACGTATTAATACGTTAATTTTGTGTGACGTTTTCCAAGTGAGCGCATTGTAAAAGTTAAGCCTCTATAATTCCTGAACTAACAAAGTCAACTAATCCGTTATAGTTTTCCTTTAAAGTTCATTATAAGGACAACTATCACGAATTTTTCCAGATTTTTGAGCCAGCCGTTTAGCTTTTAGAGGGGGGGGACGCTCTGTTTTTACAAAAAAGTGGCCTTTAAAGTGAAATTTCTTGCTAACGAATACCTAAATCAAAAAACCGTCTTAGAAACCATTTATTGTTTTTAAAAGACCTATCTAATGATACCCCACATGATGGGATGGCCGCGAGAAAAAAAAAACATCCCCACTTTACGTGTAGGGGAGGTACCCCAAATAAAAATATTTTTCATAACTTTATTGTAGCACTTTGTCGACGTAATACCAATACATATTCATCTTTCTAGCACTTACTGTTTGGACGGTAAGTCGAGGACGGACGGACGGACGGGCATGACGAATCTATGAGGGTTCGAAGTCATAAACTTCGGAACCCTAAATAGGGTTAGTTGGGCGGTAGTAAAATGTAGATAGGCATTATAATTAAAAAAAATGTGTTTACAAATACTATTTATGATTTTTGTTATAAGTTTTAAAATTTTAATACATTTTACTACAGTCCTAATTGGTATAAAAATAGACCACGTGCGTGTCGGACCAAGAATAGAATAAGGTTCTGTAGTCACGCATAATGGCATATGGATTTGAAATCGTGTCCAATAGATAATTGTTAAATTTACTGACTATTTTGTTTGTTATTATTATTTCAGATGAATAAACTGAGATTATTGTTTGAAGTTTTCGAAGTAAGCGTATATTACAAGTTAGGCCTCTGTTAGGGCCACAGCACACTAGCTACTTTTGGCATCGGCGATCGGCGATTTTGCGACTGCATCGATGCTGCATCGCGTTTTAGCAACTTCCTGCGTTAGATCGCGGTATCGGAAACGCGCGTTTTAGCGACTGCTCAGATGCCAAATCGATGGCTACCGGCATCCGAATGTGTGCGGAGAGTAGCGTTCAGCTGCTGTGTCGCGCTTCTAAAAAGCGACTCCACCTCCGCGTTTGGCAATTTTATTAAGTGTGCGATGTAGAGCGTTCGGTCGCCGTATTTAGCTTCTAAAAGCGACTAGTTGCCGATCGCCGATGCTTAAAGTAGCTAGTGTGCTGTGGCCCTAACTTATGAACTTGCAAATGTATTTAAATTTAATCCTTTATAGTTTTTCTTTCAAGTTCATAATATGGACTACGATCATTATTTTTCTCTGATTTTACGAGCCTATCTTTTAGAAAGATGACTTGTTTTCACTAAAAAAAGCGTTTTAAAGTTGAATAAATAGGAAATGGATCTAGTGTCAACCTATCGCCGTCCACTGCTGAACGAAGGTATCTCCTAAGGAACACCAATTATCCCGGTCTTGGGCAGTCCGCATCCATTATTTTCTATGTATAATATGTATGTATTTACAAAAAAATAATATGTTTATGTATTTATATCAGTTGTCTAGTAACCATTATACAATCTCTGCTTAGCTTGGGACTAGATGATGTTGTGTGTCAGATGTCCGAAATATTTATTTATTTATTCTTAAATAAAATGAAAGAAATAAATTAAATTACCGAAGATAAATGTACTTGGAGGTTATTCTAACTTGATACCTCGATGCGTTTGGACGGTTTGGATACTAAATTTAAAAATCATCTTAGCAATATCTCAATGTTTTTAAAAGACTTATCTAATGATACACCACATAACTAGGTAGACGCAAAAAAAGAAACATTCCCACGTTACGTGTGGTTACTTTTATCCTATATAAGAAGGAAGCATTATGTCATCTCCAGCTCACGTGCGGTCATGACACAGTTCAGTCGACTGTTAACGACGATAGCGAGTTGGCGCATGCCTACAAGAACAGCAAATTATGAATCGCACATGAAAAAATAAGCTATCTCATAAAAACAGCTCAAGGATTTTATTTTAATATGTATACGGGTACTAACATTGACCTAGTTTATAGTTTATATACTGCATAAAAATCGGCTCCCTTTAGCATTTCTGAGCCAATTCGACGTATTTAACCTCTTCTAGTGGTCGCCCAGTGGTTCGAATTTGACCATAATTCATTCGTATAAATGGCCGTATCACCTGATTGCTTTGACTAAGAAGTATGGAATCACATTTTTGTCGTGAGACTATTAACAAAGACATAGTCAAATATACAGAAAGATTTATATTTCCACTTATAAAGGCCCTTTAGGCTAATCCATAAGAGAGACCAACAATACCAAGTAGGCGTAGGGTTTCTAGTTACCAAGTCTCTTTCTAACAACGTTTTAGAAATGTCTAGTATGTCAAACAGGGTAGCGTAACTCATAGTCAAGTTCACCGAGAGGTGTAGCCTCAAGGTAATGCAAGTGTGCGCATCAACCTCGACCCAGTCGTACGATGACGTGGAGGATATATTCGACAACAAATCGAAAACCTTCCACTTCACTATTAAAATCTACTACAACGTTGTTATAGGCGACTTCAGCACCAAATTGCAGTGAATCAGTAATGGAATTCCATGAATTTGGAAGCAGGAATCTTAAGGGCAAATGTTCGTCAACTTCCTTGAACCAGAACGGCTGTTCTTGATGAACTCTTTCTTCAAAAACGGCCCCAAAGGAAGTCGACGTAGACCCATGCTATGACCGGAAATGGGATCGATTTTATCGTGACGGATAAAAGCATATTATCAGAGACTTCTCAGTAACCAAAAAGTTGAACACTTATAGTGATCACTGACTTATCCTAGGTTCTCTGAATATCTTTATATAGTTTCTGAATATAATTGAGTTAATGAATTTTACTCAAAGATAATATTGATTTACACAATTTTTTACATGTTTTAATACAGAGGTTGTAAAATGATCGCTACTCTCGATCCAGGTCTGCATTTCTGTCGCAGGCCTGGAGGTGACAGATGAGGCCATGTTTCACCATAGCAGAAGCAAGCCAGGGGGGCGGCGCAAGCGCTACAAGAAGCTCGCCCCTTTACTTTTGGTCAGGAATGGAACAGTAGGTTTTCCACACAAGAAGGGGCCATCTACAAACTGTAGGTGGCCCGAGGTACGTCGGGGTTCTAGGTATATCCTTTTACCAGGTACACCTGGTTCCTCGGCTTCTAGTTCCTGTGACAGCTTGCGGTTTTAGTTGGATCCGACATAGCCACCAACTGGTGGTATCCGAGGGGATATCCGCACACCCATAAATAATTAGGTCTACATTTCTGTATTAAGATTCTATGGAAGAGGTATCTGGCAAATTTTTAAAATGACTCAAATACCTACAGTGAAATATCTACAAGCTGAAGTGAGTTTGAGGAACGGTTATTTATGGTTTCAAAGCAGACCTTAATAAGTTAAAATAAAAGATGTTGAAATCATTTCATGTACATACTTCAGTGCTATTTCATATTGTTTTGCTTTGAAATGAAGCTTTTATTAGCGTCTGTAAGAATTTCGTGACAAAAAAATTTCAAAGGAGCTTTGATTACACTGCAGATGAAGAAGCTGATTTTAAACGTTGTTTAAAAATAATTCCATTAAAGTGTACATTCAAGTCTTGAATAGAAGCAAGGTAATATTGTTTATCATAATAATATTATAAGCTATTCCCTGAACGCTGTAATTGGTTTAACATATTATGTTGCCACCCATACCGTAATTTATACCCTGGGGTCTTGTTATAACAGACTACGGAAATAAGTGTTTATACAGTAGTAACACAGTTTAATTTAACTATGTTTTGTAATCATAATTGAGATTTAAACGTAACATAAAATACGTCATGTATAATTCCGTTAATTTTTCGCAATAATTCGCGTGAAGGCTTGTATTTTATTAGTAAATTTAGTTTAAATGTATTTCAAAAATCATAATATACTAGCTGACCAACGCAAATTCGCCCGCGTTTCCCCCAAAATTTATTGCTTTTTTTCTATTTTAGTATAAAAATATTAATGCGGTTCACAGAATACATCTACTGACCAAGTTTCAACAGTATAGCTCTTATAGTTTCGGAAAAAAGTGGCTGTGACATACGGACGGACAGACAGACATGACGAATCTATAAGGGTTCCGTTTTTTGCCATTTGGCAACGGAACCCTAAAAAATTAGATTTCATATAAATTGTTTCGGAGTTCATCGTGAGCAACGATGTGACAAGAAATTTATACATAAAACATTATATCAAAATACTTAAATGAAAGGACAATTCTGAAATCATACACGTCCACACTTATTTATACAAAAATTTAATCTAAAAAGCTGCTATGCCGTTGGGTTAGATATAAAGTTTAAAATAGGAAAAAAACAATACTTTTAAAATTAGGCTATTCTTAATGCTTATTTAGTTGCAAGTACGAATTACTGAAGTAAGATAAACACTCGGTAACAAGAAAATAGCGGGGTGTGTTTTTTGGTTTTTAGTATGCAGACATACCAGAAGACTATCGTACACACAAAGTCACGTATGTTAACTATACAAATAAATAAAATTGTAATGTCGTTGGTCTAGTGGATAGCGTATACGACTGCTAATCAAGAGGTCTCGGGGTAAAATCCCGGGTCGGGCCACAAAGTGATTTTGTTTTTTTTTTAGGAAATTCCTAATAGCAGCCCTGAGTTTGGAAGTCGGTCCCGGTTGTCATGAACATCTATGGCAATCGTTATGGGGAAGTTAGTGCCCTCAAATTTACTGACAGCTAGTGCAATCTTCGAATTTCAGTTCTCCCTTAGGGTTGCGGAGGTCCGATGCCAGTCGCTCAGTGGAAAAACTGATATTCAGGTAAAACCGGTTGAACTAGTAGCCGACCCCAAATAATATAATTTATTAAGTCACATTAAACTAGTAAATTCATTCAAATTCTAGGAGAATAAATATTCTATTGCAATTTCTTAGTTCCTTAAATTTTCAATATATACATATATGTATATATTTAGGTGAAAGTATGTTTGCTATTTGTACTGAGCAGTTATTTAGAACTTAAAATAAATTTGTAAATTATAAATATGTGTAAAAAATTGCCATTTATAATTAGAATATACTTAAACTATCTTATTTTAACACTCTTTTTTTTTTTTTTTTTTTTTTTTTTTTTTTTTTTTTTTTTTTTTTTTTTTTTTTTTTTTTTTTTTTTTTTTTGTTTTTTTTTTTTTTTTTTTTTGTGGCAACACTGCCCGAGTGACATGTAAAAATTTTGTTCCGTATTTTAAAATTAATTTTAATTAGTAAATAAGTTAGATTATGGTGTAATTATTTGTGTAAACGTATCATAAATGCGTAAATACTCATAATAAAATTGTTATCCTTAGAATTGTTAAAGTTTTTCGGTAAAACTACAATACCGGTAACCTAGAAACATCAGCTGACGTTCTAACTACGGACATAGACGGATAATTCAGGGAAGTATTGTTTACTTTTAATTAATAACAGCACACAATCGTCACTTTAACTCTCATAAACATCCATGCCAATTTCTAGTATAGTTTTTTTTGCTGATTTATTACCTAAAATTTTTTTTTATTGAGAACCGGTCATTATACAACTAAACATAGTTGAAATATAGAAATTCCTGTTGTTATTTCCAAATCGATCTATTCTTTAGTGATTTAGATACGTGTAGATCGTTTGTTGTGCATTATTGTCTTTAATTGATATCTTAATTAGTTAAGTTTAAATTTTTATTTTATAGTGCAACATACCCACTTATGAAAAAGTTAATCCATAAGAGAATAAAACCTTTGAACTTGAATATTTATTCAATTACTTAGATACATTGGACTAATTAATCTTTTAAAGCTAATATACTTCATTTAGTTTCATGGAACTGAAAGCTTCATCTGTCTTTTTACCCCTTTCTTCGCTAACTTTCCTTTAGTGTTCTATTCTATCAGTTCTTACCGTTTCTTTACTTTAAATTTTCAGTAACCAATTCTTAAACCATGCCTGTGATGACCCGAAAGGCTGCTGCCCAGGCTATGGAGCTAAAATTGAGAACGGCCCTCCAAGAGCTCAAAGAATCAAACCTCCAAGTCCAACAATTGTTACAGGAGAGAGAAGAGAGTGAGGTGGAGGTTGATAAAGTTAATAGCAAAAACTCAAGCTTAAAACGGCAGCTAGTAGACCTACATCAGCAATACTTGGACGTTGTTGATGAACGGGATCAGCTGAAGGTGGTCACGGATGGTTTCAGTAATTGTAGTATTTTATATGATCAGGCTTTATTTAAAATTAGGGACTTGGAAGATGAGTTAGTTCATGCCAATAGTTGTATAATAAAGTTAGAGAAAGAAAAAGCATGTAATCAGGTTAAAGAAACAAACCTCTTATACAATGAATTATTAAATAGTGATTGTAACCCCCCTTCCTTAATAACTATTGATCTGACTGAAGATTCCTTACTGAAACAGAATTATTCAGTTAGCAATAAGAAAATAAAAAAGTATGCAAAACTGAATAGATTAATTAAAAAATGTTATCAATTTAGGAAACAACACAAACACTTTTCCAAATGTATTCCACTGAGGAAAGAGCGTGTTAAATTAGTTAATAAGTTAAATAATTACCAAATAAAGTTAGAAGACAGTATAAAAATATATGAAATTGATACTCAGTATTTGCAGTCTGAAATACAGGTACTTCAGGACTCACTACGTTCCCTTTCTAGTAGGTATGAAATTTCTCAGAACGAAATTAAAGAACATATTTTTGCAGCAAAGGAGTTGGTAATGTGTCAATGTTTTTGTCAGACAGTTACCAACCATGATACTGTCCAGCCTGAGGTAATGGAGTACCCGTCCCAGGTTGAGAATTTGTCTCAGGACAGTATACTGAACCAAGAATCAACTAATATGACACAAGATTCACACATGGTACAGCCTGAGTTATATGATAGTCTGCCTGAGATTGATAATTTTGTCTCACCTAATAGTCATGATTGTAATCATTCAGTTATGTTCTCTGACAGTATAGGTAGGGGGCTAGGTAAATTAATTAGTAATAACCTGAGTTATTGTACCCAAAACAATTGTATGCCCGGGTCAACCTACAAACAGATTATGGCATCAGTAACAAAAAGTGTTTGTGATCCTAGTACCACCATTAGTATATGTATTGGCAATAGTTCTAAGATTAAAAAGGAAGACATCACTGACTGTGTTTCAGAGTTGTTAAAGTTGAATTGTAAGAAAATCATATTGTGTGCTTTTCCATATTTTGAAAATTTAAGTAATAGTAAAAACAATTACATTCACATGTTAAATAATCATATACATTTTTTAGTAGGTCACTATAGTGATAAACTTATATATCTTGATATCAACACTTTTGTTGATAAACTTAGATCGACTCGGGGTAAAGTGCATCTACCTATTAGTTGTAGACACAAAATAGCTAGGCTATTAGCTTTTAATATTCACACAGACATAAGTAGTATGTCTAAGTTTAGTTATATTATTAACACGGCGACTATTAGTAATAATAGTAATGTACAGGTGACTTTAAATGAATATAGCATTAGTGCTATAAATGTTTACAAACATTGTACTGAGGAGAATCCATGTGTCACCGTGGAAAATCCTCAATTAGTATCTATTAGTAATAGGGTCTTTTTGTCTGAGGATGGCACGGGAGTCTCCGGCCTCACTCCAAATATTAATATTAATTTAAATAATTTAAACTAGAACGTGAGACAATGGAAGGTACCATTAACAATATTGTTAATCCTACCAACAGTAAGGTACCTTCTTGCACTCAATTAGTTAGCAAAAAGGGGCCTCATCAGAACACCTTAAAATTATTCCACCAAAATATCCAAGGCATTTCTTCCAAATTATTAGAAATTGAATTGTTTTTAGAAAATAGTAAGTTTGATATTATTTGTTTTACTGAGCATTGGCTACAGGATTACCAAATGCTTATTAACTTTGAGATCTATATGGTGGGTAGCTGCTTTAACCGTAAAACTATGCTTCGTGGAGGTTCCTTAATTTTAATAAAAAATAGTTTTAAATTTAAGCAACGTATTGACATAGTGGATCTTTCGGTTGAACATTGTGTCGAACTGTCCTGTGTTGAGCTAGATAAGCATGTAATTGTGTGTGTGTACAGACCCCCAAACTATCAAAACTTTACCTTATTTGAATCGATAATGGAAGATGTCCTGGCAAAACTTGCAGCCAGTAATAAATATACAATTATTTGTGGTGATTTTAATATCAATATTTTAGAAGAAAATTCAAATAGTAGTCGGTTAATAAATCTTTTTAAGTCATTTGACTTGACCAACACTTTTATAGAACCTACTAGAGTCACTCCATCTTCTGCTACTTGTATAGATAATGTTTTCTGCAATTGTAATTACTTAGATAAAGCCATAGTAAATTGTCTACCGTCTGACCATAGTGGACAAACAGTAACTTTTAGGTGTAACACGCCATTGCAAAAAGTTCAGATTAAATTTAGACCTATAACTTCCAGCAAATTAGATAGATATAATAATTCCCTACAAAACAAATTAAGTCTTATGAGCCTTGACGATATTAATATAAATCAATTGTATGAGCGTTTCTTTTCAATAGTTCACACGGAATTCAACAAAACTTTTGAAAAGAAGACAAAAAGTATTTGCCCTAAATTTATATTTAGTGATTGGGCAACTAAAGGTATCAGAATAAGTAGGGAAAGACTATTTGAGCTTTATGGCCTTAAGCCTTTTATAAACTCTGAAACTTTTAACAAGTATGTTGCTAAGTATTCAAAAACTTTTAGAAATACATGCAAGGTTGCTAAAGCCCTGCACATTAGCAACAAGATCAAATCAGCAGAAAATAAAATAAAGACAGTTTGGAAAGTCATAAATAACGAGACTAACAGGAAGAAAATACGTAACACTAGCTACACATTAGATACAGCATGTGGTCCTAAAAGCTCAAATCAGGAAGTAGCTGAAGAATTTGTAAATTTCTTTACCAATATACCATCAAAAACTACAGAGGCTCTTAATTCCTCACCTGATGTCTCAATTGATTTATTAAAGGCGAATGTGTCTAGCTGCCTGGCTGAATTTAAATTTAAACACATTAACCCTAAGATAGTTATTAAGGCTTTCCGGCAAATAAAAATCAAACTGACCGAAGATCTATGGGGAATGTCTATCAAAGTTTGTACATCCATACTTGAGACTATAGCCCCATACTTAGCTTTAATTTTTAATTTATGTGTTGACCAAGGAGTTTTCCCTGATTTAATGAAATACAGTAAAGTAATACCTCTTTTCAAATCCGGGGACAGTAAAGATACTAATAATTATAGACCTGTATCCGTGTTACCAGTTTTTAGCAAAGTTTTTGAAAAGGTAATGCTTATCCAAATGCTCGATCATTTTAACACCAACAGAATCATACATGATCAACAGTATGGTTTCACCAAGGGACGTTGTACAACTGACGCCGGTGTAACCTTATTAAAGCATATATTTACTGCGTGGGAAGAGTCCCAAGACGCCATAGGAATTTTTTGTGACCTCTCCAAAGCATTTGATTGCGTAAATCACGACACATTACTTTTGAAACTTGAGCATTACGGACTAGGAAAACTTGCACTGGATTTGGTTAAATCTTATTTGAGTGATAGACAACAATATGTACAAATAAATGGTGTTAATTCACAGGGTTTAAAAGTAAAAATGGGGGTTCCTCAAGGCTCAATATTGGGTCCTTTCCTCTTTCTAGTATATATAAATGATCTACCATATTTATTAAAAAATCAACCTCAAAATATGGTGTTATTTGCTGATGACACTTCCTTAATTTTTAAGATAAAAAGACGGGCCCAAAATCTAGATGACGTGAATAATGCCCTAGTTCAAGTCCAGAATTGGTTCACAGCAAACAATTTGGTATTAAATGAAAAAAAAACCAAATGCATAAGATTTGCTTTACCGAATGTTAAGAGTAGTGATTGTGATATAATTTTGAATAAAGAGAAACTTGAATTCGTAGATAAAACTGTTTTCCTGGGGATTACGCTTGATGCAGGGCTACAATGGGGTTCTCATTTAACATCTCTTGCGGGGCGACTAAGTTCAGCAGCATATGCTATTAGAAAAATCCGTCAATTTACTGATGAAGATACCGCTAGACTGGTCTATTTCAGTTACTTTCATAGTATAATGTCTTACGGCATCTTGTTATGGGGACGGGCTGCAGATATTGAGTCTATATTTATTCTGCAAAAAAGAGCCATCAGAGCCATATATAATCTTCGTAGGCGCGATTCTCTAAGGGAACTGTTTAAGAATATTGGCATCATGACGGTACATAGTCAATACATCTACGAAAACATAATGTACGTTAGGAAAAATCTTCATCTTTTTGGCAAAAGAGGTGACAAACATAATTACAGTACTAGAAATAGGGACCAACTAGTTCAGCCAGGCTTTAGACTCGCTAAAGTAGACTCTTCTTTTATGGGGTACTGTTTGAGATGCTATAATAAAATTCCACAAAGTATTCTTGAACTGAATGAGACAAAATTTAAAACATGCATTAAACGCACACTATGTAAGCAAGCATATTACAAGTTGAGCGATTATATCGCTGATAAAAATGCTTGGCTCAATGCTGGTCCTGCTTCACAAGGACAGGGGCGCATAAATTGATAGCATTGAATGGTATTGTTGGAGCTGCTGAAGATTGTACAACTTTCTTTGCATTGTATAGATTCAATCTCTTTAGTGTTATATAATCGCATAGCCCATATTGTGTGAGTACTATGTACTAGGAAGCTATTCAAGCTATCATTCACTGGAAACCTACGTCTTTTCTTGACCTGAATCTGCCCTGGCGGTTGAGAGTATGTCATGCTCACTCAAATGTCACGCTGATGGTGGCGCGTGTGTCTGATCATTTGATTCCCTTCAAAATGGTTGAGTTGAATGGTGCGGATCCATGCGTCATGTTCGTGAACGGGCGCTGTCAGTTGTGACTGGTCATCTCTTAGTTGCCACGGCTTATTTGAATTAATTATTTTATTTTTCAATTGTATTTTTGTTGTACTATGGACACTTTTAACGTGCACGTCTTGCTACATCGTTCTCACATAATGTACCATCTCAACATGAATGATGTAACCATGATTTTGTAAAAACATTTTGATTTAAAAGAGTGTCCATGGAGTTTCTTGCCCGTTCTTCTCCATAGAGATCTACGCTAGGGAATGGGCAACTACAGTACTTTCACAGTTTTTGTGTCTTGTGACTGGGACTGTAGCTACATTTTTGTTTCGACAATTCAAAAGTGCCTGTAACTGGCCTACTTGAAATAAATGCTTTGATTTTGATTTTGATTTTGATTGACTCGTAGATTGCCAAATAATTAAGGGCTTCTCAGCACAACTGATTATTTTGCTAACAATTTGTTATGACAATTTAAAAATATATTATTCAGCGTGGGCTTAAATATGTAATCGTATCACTTTGTCCGTGTTATGTTTTTTATCAACATGCGCAAATACTTTTATCATGGTGGCAAATAAATACGCATATCTGCCTTCTGTCCTATACTATTTGAGTAGACTGTCGACCACCCGCAATTTATTTGACAAAAGCATTTTATCTCTACTGTTGAATTTGTATTATCTTAATAAATTATGAATAACGCAAAAGTTGGTCACGTAAGTTTAGGCATTACTTTTTAATTTTAACGGGCTTGTTGGTCTAGTGGCTAGTGATTGTAACTGTTAAGCCAGAGATTGTAGTTTGATTCCCACCCAGGACAAATCCTTGTGTGATGAACACAATCATTTGTTAAGTCGGGTGTAATTTATCTATAACCAGCTAGTGCACGCGGTTCCGCTCGTGTCGTTATCATCCTTTATTACCCTAGAGGTATCAAAAATAGTGTACGTCTTATTCTCAGTCCCACTAAACACATAAAATTTGATATCAATTCGAGGTTCACACAAAGTGTTGTCTCATGTGGGATTTGAACCCACAACACTTAACGCAATAAACAGCGGCGTGGCGACCGCTTAAACCACTAGGCCAACATTGAAAAATAATTTCCCTTAATTTTTAAGGAGGTATTATAAGACCTAAATAAAAGTATTAGATACGTTTATCACGACCATACTTTTTTCTCAATTGATACTGCCATGAATTTAAAACTGCTTTTATTATCGCAGCTCTTATTTATTTTACCACATTGCGTCTTTCAATATAGCAGTATTTTAAGATGAAACTATGAAATGTTATTTATATTAACCTTTTAATTTATTTATAAGACGTTTCAACCCTAAAATGTTAGTAAGAAGGACTTTGCGACAAAAGGGCGACATCACTTTCAAGGTTATCTGTCTCGACTTTTCCAAGTTTTTTCTTAGAAGTATATACCGTTCACAATAGAGGGTATATGATGTCATCCTATCAATGTGAGTTTGAAGTCCACACTGAAGGTCGGGTGTATCTAGTAGCCTCTCTGAATCGTCAGATACAGATAATAATACTTCTTCTTCTTCTTATCCTTTATTCCCAAGTTTATTTGGGGTCGGCTACTAGTTCAACCGGTTTTACCTAAATTTCAGTTTTTCCACGGAGCGACTGGCATCGGACCTCCGCAACCCTAAGGGAGATAATAATACATATATATAAATACTTAGAAAAACAATGATAGTTCGGCTCTCTGTACAGCCCCCCTAGAAAAGTTACAAACGTTTTTCGTTTTCTATTTTATTTCTCTATTCTCTTGTTCTAATGGCTAATATTTTTAAAATCACGTGACTAAGTGAAATGAAACCATAGCCAATGAAACAAGAGAGTAGAGAAATAGAATAGAAAACGAAAAACGTTATGTTACACTCAAAATTTCTGCTCAATCAATTGATGATAGCTTATTATAAGTTGCATTTGTCCATCCTAAAATAAAGTTACATACATACATTGCAAGTTAAATAAAATTTCGTAAAATACATCTGAGAGAATCTATGCAGTTTCTGTTTTAGCAAGACACTTTTTGTGCCTTTTTAGTTTTTTTTTTAGTTTTTTCAGGTAACTATTTTGGAGTTTTGGGTAACTTTCAGTCCAGCATTATCAATATAATTAAGAAATTCTTATAAACTGTGCGACACGATAAAGCGGGATGACTTTTAGGAAAATTTTGACATATAATTAAATAACCAAATAAACTCTACAATAAATAGTATTAGTAAAATTTATTATTGTTATTTGTTTTTGCTGACATTGTATTTCTCGTGATAAAATATGCTGTCGGCAAAATCCCACAAAACCAGTGCAATGATCATATTATTATTATAACACTATATAAACCATTATCAAACTATGATTTAATTTGAAATTCCAAATTTAATAAAGCAGTTTGAGCTGCTTCAATTCGAATTTTTACACAGAACACGTCGCCCACATTAAAAAAAAATCCTGTTTACCTACCGAAACAGCCACACTTGACATTTACCAGGGACGAGTATCTGGGTGGGTCGATGGAGATTTAAATCCTACGCGTTATAAAGGAGCGCTAAGGCACCCATTAGTGTTATTTCTTCATAAACATAATGTAACTAACCAGTAACTTTTAGGTCATAATGAATTATTTATCAGATCTCGACGAAATATTCAGACTTACAATTTAAGTAACAGTGAGCTATATATTAAGTAGACTACGTTTCCACAAGTATCCGAGTATAAAATTCGAGAATATTAAATTAAAGCAATCTATTATTTTTGCATGAAACTGAAGGCTGCAAGAGGCAACTAATCAAAAAGGTTTTTAATACAAAACCTCATCTTTCTAACGCCATTCAGTGTAACCCTTTTGGACTTATACAACGCGAGATACTGATAACTAAAGCCATTGTTTGGAAAAATAATATATTTTTTACTACTTTCCACCGATGAAAAGTAAAAACGATCTAAATTCATTTCCAAGCAATCTCTAATAGAAGATATTCGTTCGTTGTATTTTCATAGAGAATAATTTAAAATATCATTAAAGATCACGTGAAGATCTGATCTCTATTGATGTTTTAAATCACTAAATAAATTATTCTTATTGTTTACTTAATATCGTTGTTCTCGTTATATCATGTTCATCAATCATCAACAGCCTTTAACAGTCCACTGCTGGAGATAGGCCTCTCCTTAGAAGGAGGTTTTGATGTTGTCTTGCGTAGTTTATCCCTTAGTCTCTTTTTACGACACCCGCGGGATGAATAGGGGTGGTGACACTCTGTATTCTTAATCCGTCACCACACGTCATGTTACTTATGTGTAAACTATCATAAATGTTTTAAACACCTAATATCCTTATTATATGGAAGAAATCGTCGTGAGCGATGACGCTCCCAATCGCTTCATTTACAAATTATGTAACTCATCTTTTAATTTTGTCATAACTTACATGTAAGCAAAAATAAATACATAAATATTTCGGACATCTTACACACCACATCATCAGTCCCAAACTAAGCAGAGCTTGTATTATGGGTACTAGACAACTGATATAAATACATAAACATACTTGTGTTTGGTAAATACACACATATTATACATAGAAAACACCCAGACTTCGAAACAAATATTTGTTGATCACACAAATATTTGGTCCGACTTGGGAATCGAACCCGAGACAGCAGCCGCATACGCTGACCACTGGACCAACAAGGCAGTCTTAGAATAATAACACTATCTACTATAATGCATATGAGCCAAGCACAGTAAATGGATATTATATCCAATCCGAACAAAAATATCATTTTTGTTTACTAATTTCGGTTTTAGAGAAAAAACTAACGTCACACAATTGAAACTCAAACAGTAACCGCATATAACCAGACTTATTAATTATTGGAGTAATGTTCCAACGTAACGTATTTTCTGAATGGAACTAGGGTAAGTGCTTTCATTCCCCTTAACTATAATATTCCAGAGCTTAAAACTGTATTAATTAATTTTCAATTATTATCTATGAACTATTTTTACAAATAATTTATTTATATAAAAATTTATTTCAGTAGACTTCTATTGATTGATTGATCATTCACAGAAATACGTGTAAAACAGCATTGACTTCTTCTTCTTGTACTAGCCTTATTCCCAATATTATTTGGGGTCGGCTACTAGTTCAACCGGTTTTACCTGAATATCAGTTTTTCCACGGAGTGACTGGCATCGGACCTCCGCAACACTAAGGGAGAACTGAAATTCGAAGGTTGAACTAGTTGTCAGTGAATTTGAGGGCACTGACTTCCCAATAACGATTGCCATAGATGTTCATGACAACCGGGACAGACGGCTTTACATGCTCTCCGAGACACGGGTGTGAATCACCACCAAACTTCCAAACTCCGGGCTACCTAAAGGTATTTTTCTAAAAAAAAAACCCAATAACACTTTCTGGTCCGACCCGGGATTTGAACCCGAGACCTCTTGATTAGCAGTCGCATACGCTATCCACTAGACCAACGAGGCAGTTTACCAATAACTAATAACAACATATCTATTAAATAAAACTAAACTGCATTCTACGTCTTAGGTTATTCATATCCTATTAATATTATAAACGCAAAAGTTTGTGAGTATGTATGTGTGTATGTATGTTTGTTGCTCTTTCACGCAAAAACTACTGAACAGATTTGGGTGAAACTTTACAGTAATATAGCTTATATATCAGAATAACACATAGGCTACTTTTTACTGCAATAATCGAGATAAACGGGGGAAAGCTAGGTAATTATCAAAATACATTAAATCGTAGATGTCAAGATGTAACACTGTTTATCTCCTGTCAAAACTTCACAGGTTGCTATGCTTAACACACTTGCATAGCAACCATGATGATACGCGGGTAACACCGCGGGGCGCAGCTAGTAACTAATAAATAAAGGACTGCCTATCCAAAGGTCACCTTTATTAAGATAGACAGCCTAGAGTGTGGGTGGTAATAGAACTTGTACGGACCATCATTAAAGTAATTTAATACGTTAACATTCGACAGTATGTTAGAATTATAGTGACATCTACACTTTATAAGGAGTGGATAATATTAAAATTTGGGAAAACATTATACACCAGTCTTCGCCTCACATTTAACTGTTTTCTTAATAAAATGCCTAAAGCAATGTTACAAAAATTCGCACACGGATACCTAAATTGAAAAATGGCTTTATCAACCTCGCAACGTGTTTAAAAGATCTATCTAATGATATCCCACACGATGGGGTAGACAGGAGAAAAAAAAAACATCCCCACTTTACGTGTAGTGGAGTTACCCCAAATAAAATATTTTCCATAATTTTATTGTAGCAATTTGTCGACGTAATTACAATACATATTCGTGATAACTTTCATTTTTCTAGCACTAACCGTTGAACTACAGAACCCTAAAAATACAGATGTAATAAGTATACATAAGTATTATCTATTAGGGCCACCGCACACTAGCTACTTTTAGCATCGGCGATTTGGCGACTGCATCGATGCTGCATCGCGTTTTAGCGACTTCCTGCGTTCGATCGCGGTATCGGAAACGCGCGTTTTAGCGACTGCTCAGATGCCAAATCGATGCTACCGGCATCCGAATGTGTGCGGAGAGTAGCGTTCAGCTGCTGTGTCGCGCTTCTAAAAAGCGACTCAATCTACGCGTTTGGCGTTTTTAAGTGTGCGGTGTGGAGCGTTTGGTCGCCGTATTTAGCTTCTAAAAAGCGACTAGTTGCCGATCGCCGATGCTAAAAGTAGGTAGTGTGCTGTGGCCCTTAGACACGATTTTAAATCCACGTGCCATTATGGGTACCATGTAACCCTGTGCGTGGCCGATGTTTTTATATATGTATGTAGGTAGTAGAGCCACGCTGTTTTGGCACGAATGGGCCGGTTCAACCGGAGCACTACTACCTTCACACAGAAGACCATCCTAAAAATGATAGCATTCATACTGTCGTATGTCATTGTTGAGTGTGAGACCGGAGGCCCATCGTTATAATAATATTATACGTTATAGAGAATGATTCAAAAACATCTCATGGTGCATTGTCTGCACTCACCATGAGGATGGTGACCTCCACTCCTGGATTCTACTCATGCTTTCCATCAGGTACAGTAGAGTCACTTTCATCATCATCATCATCAACAGCCTTCAACAGTCCACTGCTGGACATAGGCCTCTCCTTAGAAAGTCACTTTGGTAGTCTTAAATATATAAAAAAATATACTAAATGCCTATACAAATATACCCCTTCAATTTCATTATATAATTTCTATAGGTTTTTTTTTCACCGTTCTTAGAACTTTCAGTGATTTCCATAATGTCAAGAGAGAGTAAAATATTATAATAATTGTGAAATGAACGGTTATTATTCTGACAACAAATAGTTGCGTAGGCGAGGCGGCGTCTGGGCGAGTCCTGGAGATAATAATACGACACAAAGAGATCATTTTAAATAGATGTCTGTAATCGTGGGTGTAGCTAGGTGGAGGTTTTTTGGTTTAAACCCCAACCTCCCCTTGACATGTTTCTAAACATTGTTTATAAAGAAAGACAACACCCGTATTATAGTCGTCACAAATTATGAAGCCCGTTTTGACATTTGACATGCCGCATGTAAGAAATTGAAAAATCAAATTCATAATCCTATTTAATTACTATGTTACCCATACACTATCACAACGCATATCTTAAATAAGCATCAAGTTTAACTTGATATTGAAAAATTGCACTCAAAAACACGAATTAATCGTATTAGTTACGCCACGATGACAAATGTCAAACCGGGCTTCTTATTTTGTGACGACTATAGGAATATAAATCCTGTGTCGTGTGGGGACTTTACAAACATACATGAAACGGATACAAAGAACACCCAGACTCTGAACAATATTTTGCGGATCACACAAAGTAATAGTACCACGTAGAATTTGAACCCACGGCACTTGGCTAAGTAGAAAGCGGCGTGGAGACCGCTTAAACCACTAGGCCAAAGGTGCAGTCACAACATTGAAAGGTGAGAATAACTAGTTATCGGGATAATATGTATTTTGAATTCTCGCTCTATTGTAAGCGACCAAGTCCCTGTACCAGCATCATTACTGGCAACACACACATGTCAAAAGCAGGTTGGTGGGGGAAAATTTTCGTTTTGCTGCCATGGTTAATGGAGGGATGAGGAGACGTAAAAGGCATGACAAACATCGTGGCAATGTATAACCAAGACTCAGGATGCTATGTTATTATATAGCGGTGAAGCAACACACTGACCGAAGCGTCGGTAGGGCCCGTACCCCCCCAGAGGTGATGGCCAAATCTCACCGTCCGGTCACCAACCGGCGCGATGAGCCACACCGGAATTATGCGTGACCTAACGGGACAACCTCCCAGGTTGATTATTCGAGTGTGGGCCCTCTCTATACCACGAGTGGCCAACATCAGTACTGTTTCTACGGGTCTCCATGGCCCGGCCGCACAGAAGACCAACCCACCAAAACTCACAGCTAAAGGCCAACCAACCAAAACCAAAAACCACAGCTAGTACCGTAATATTAATTACGGTTATAGGGCATAAAGCTGTTTTTTAATCGTTGTAGTACCTATCTAGAAACTCCTTTTACCCCCCACCCTCCCCACCTGAACAGACCTGACTACGCCCTTGCCTGTAATATATTTATTATTGCGTACCTTTTTTTATATATATTGAAGCCTACCAAAGTAACTCTACTCTACCTGAAGCATGAATTGAATTAATTATTTTAATTTTGAATTGTATTTTTGTTGTACTATGGACACTTTTAACGTGCACGTCTTGCTACATCGTTCTCACATAATGTACCATCTCAACATGAATGATGTAACCAAGATTTTGTAAAAACATTTTGATTTAAAAGAGTGTCCATGGAGTTTCTTGCCCGTTCTTCTCCATAGAGATCTACGCTAGGGAATGGGCAACTACAGTACTTTCACAGTTTTTATGTCTTGTGACTGGGACTGTAGCTACATTTAATTTTCATTT
Organism: Phragmatobia fuliginosa; assembly: GCA_932526445.1. Lineage (NCBI taxonomy): Eukaryota > Metazoa > Arthropoda > Insecta > Lepidoptera > Erebidae > Phragmatobia > Phragmatobia fuliginosa. The sequence continues at coordinate 1,134,275 of OW052064.1, read as the reverse complement.
TTGTTTCGACAATTCAAAAGTGCCTGTAACTGGCCTACTTGAAATAAATGCTTTGATTTTGATTTGATTTTGCATGAGTAGAATCCAGGAGTACAGGTCACCATCTTAATTGTGAGGGTAGGTAGCGGCACAGTGACCCGTACCCGTATGGCGGCATAGTCAGTTGTTTCTGCATCATTCATAATATGTCACATAATAATCTTATAATTGGGCCTCCGGTCTCACATTTACTAATAAAATACGGCAGCAAGAATTCTAACCGTCTGTTTCAGTTTTTTTATTTCATTTATGATAACCATACATACGTCAATTTTTTAAAACTAGTCTATTATTTATTTTGAGTAATTTCACAATAACTTATAAGGCCTCTGCTAAAAAATAAGGTCTTTTTAATTTTCTTCTATAATCATCAATGTGCTAGCAGACGCTGGAGGCTTCGGATTCTTCTTTAGATAATGTCTTCATTGGCGCAGAATACGGTGCCGGTTTCAGATGTAGACCACCACCATGTAGACATGGTAAAAAATTAAATAAGACCCACTTAATAACATATGGCATTTCGTCAACATCATCAACAACCCATAATGTCCCACTACAGGGCGCAGTTCTCCTTTCAGGAGAGGGTTAAGGCCATACGTCCCCACGGTGGCCAAATGCGGGCTGGGGACTGTCAAGACACGTTGTGGCTGCGTAATCTTGCCGTTGGACATTTTTAAGTCCCCCGAAGGCTTCCAACTAAGCTTTACGACTGTTATCTTATTTTAACACTGGTTACCAACTGCTTAACGTGATTTCCAAATCACTGAAAAGCTCATAACATGTTTTGGCACAACCGATCACCCATCGAGGTCTGACCCCGCCATCGAATATGTATACATGAATATGTTTTTAAATATTAATTATATTATCTTACTTTTAACACTATATAATGTTGTAATGGCTGGTTGTACGTGTAGGGCAAACAGTAAGCGCAGTGAGCAGTTGAATTAATAAATAAATTAGTTTTTACCCTCGGTGATTGTTTCCGATCTCCTGTGGCCACTTGGCTATAATTTTATTTTATTTATTTTATTTTAAGATTTAGAAAACTTACAGCTAGTTACATCATAGAAATATTTATCCATAATCTACATGAAGGCCAATTAAAAGTTTTCACAGATATGTATAAAGTTAATCTAAATAAACACATTCACAAACAAGGAAGAGACGACAATGAAATGTTCTAAAACATACATAACCAGCACGACATCACGTGGAATCAGTGATCAAAATATTCACTACACAAAATCTTCTTCATTTGCGTAAGACTTGTGTTAAATAATAGGTATATTAATATCAGAACTAATAAAATCATCAACATACTTTTACCGTCAACTGCTGGACATAGGCCTATCCTTAGCAAGGAGGTTAAAAATAGTATATTTAAGCATAAGTAAAAGTAGTATATAATGTTATATCTACTAAATATCAAAAATTAACAAAATAATGTTATTGCTTAAATCCTGCTTAATCGATCCTTTCAACTCACTCCAATCTTTAATAAACTATTGACGTCATCCATTTCCAGTTGCCGACTTTATATTTAATAAGTTTCTCCCTTTCCATAAGTCGGGCGCTCGTGAATATAGAAAGTCATTGTTAGTGTTTAATACAGCCTTTTGGATTTTGGTGAAAATATATATTAAGTTATACGTGTATATATATATATGAAATATAAATATGTATTTTTCTTCCTAGCCTTATTTCCTATATAATTTGGGGTCGGCTATTAGTTCAACCGGTTTTACCTGAATATCAGTTTTTCCAGGGAGCGACTGGCATCGGACCTCCGCAACCCTAAGGGAAAACTGAAATTCGAAGGTTGAACTAGTTGAAATATATATACCTACGCAAATCAAAAATGGTGTTGAAGTTTTATGAAAAAAGCTATAATTCTGCTCCTTCAGCTTTACGGAGTATATTGCTGATACATAACCGATATTGCCACTAAAATTGCAAAGGAGACGTGCTTCTGTTTGTTTATTAATTATCTGTACTTTTTATCAGTTGGACAATGCACACAAATACCAGCTTACACTTTAAAATACCTACTGAGTACTAACAACTCCGTTTTTTTTTTAAATAAACGACTGCCAATGTGACTTCACTTTGCCTGATGGAAAGGATGAATAAAATCTTGTTTAAGTGGTGGTCGCCATATTTACAACGACTATAAGCAGTATGGCGACCCACATTATGGAGTCTTAGTGAGATGCTTTTTCCCGCCGGGACCCGGGATCATTTAAACATGAGTTGGCAGTGAGTTCCAGTTTTTAGAACTCGAACTCTGCTCGAACAAGAAGGAAGATCCGATCCGTAGTTCTGGTGTGTGCGTTTATCTTCCACTCTGAAAACTTCATATAAAATTCTGACTTCATATAAAATTAATGTAACATTTTGTAAGAAGTATTTCACGGAAATATTTTCAGGAACGAATATCTTAATCTTGACAGACACAAAATTACATTACGAAATACATTCATTTGGTAGAAATCATCAATCGTCATCATCAACAGCCTATAACAGTCCACTGCTGGACATAGGCCTCTTCTTAGAAAGGAGGTTTTGGTCTACTATACCACGCTGGTCAGACGGGTTGGTCTCTTTGCATTAATGTTGTCTTGCGTAGTTTATCCTTTAATCGCCTTTTACGACACCCGCGGGATGAATAGGGGTGGTGACACTGTATTCTTAATCCGTCACCACATGGGTAGAAATAGATTGGACCTTTTTTATTTTGGCCCTTTCCATAAATTACTTTATGAGTTCGTAAGTATTATTCAAAAGTAATTATTGTATTCAATTCAATAGTAATTATTGTATTATACAATAGTAATTATTCAATAGTAAGTTGACACTACTTTTACACGTAACTTTATATTAGTAAAACCTGACTAGAATGTATTATAATTCTTACTAATATTACAAATGCGAAAGAACTTTATTTATTACGATACGATTTAAATGAAATTCGGTACACATATACTTAAGAGTCTGAGAAAGAACAATGACTACTTTTTACCGTGATAAATGACATACACGCAGGCTGAGCCGCGGGCGAAGCTAGTTTATAGAGAACTAACTTAAACTTATCGAGTAACATCTTTGTAAGTAGAGCAGCAAGAAAACATAGACCTACACCCTACACTACAAAATTTAAACAATATAACCGTGACCTTTGCATTTGAGTTCAAACATAAATAAATATCTAAAAAAATAGACTGACAACGTAAAAGTATAAAATTTCAATTAAAAATACCAAGCAACTTCCAAACCACTATATTCGGCAAATTATCGACCAAAAATAAAACACAATATGTTCAAAACAGAAGCTCAAATTCAAAAGTAATTGTTGTAGTACTAATACAATAACAGTTAATAATGATTCTAGAACTTAATAATATGATCTTGGTAAGGTGTGTCTTTATGGCTTATTTAATAGATATCACAAGTCAATGAATGGCTAAAAATAAGGTAACTACGGTAATACTACTACTAGTAACGTATGGCTTAAATTTACATCCCATAATTTAATTATAAAATAAGTTTAAAGTGATTTCTATTGTATTACGTAAAATTATGTTGCTAATATGTCATCTACTTCCGGACTTAAAACGGTAATGGTTGACAGAAGTTAAAAAACCAGATTCTATATTTTAAGTAATTCTTTAACACTTTAAGTAAAGGCAAATTGTTTTACCAATGATATAAGTTCCTCGTACATTGAACCATCACCATCAAGATTTTAAGCTTGGCCATCAATGTACGCAACTTGTGACGTAAATATCGGGACATGGCCAGGAACTAAACGTATAAAGGCATCGCATCGCGCAGCGGCAATCGATCGTATGCGCGCGCAACTTCGCCATCCTAGCTTCAGAACCGAATGGTGTTTCCACTTGATTACAATATTCGACAGAAATGTACCAAAGCCGTGTAAAGTGACTACTACAGTATTTATAACTAAAGCAAGTGAGAAGGACATCGCTGGCGGAACATATTAAAGGTTAGTGATATACTTTTGTCGATGTCAGAATAGGGCGAGCGAAACTCTTCATTGAGTGCTGCAATTATGTTATAGAGCAGTCTTTAATAGCTTCTCTTCCTGTTTTAAATCAATGTTGAGATATTTTTTCATGTGTTAATGAAATCATAACTTATTCTGTGGTGTTAAAAATGTCTACAGTTTTTATTACATGCAAAAATTTTGATTTCTAAGTCCGTCCAATTAATTGGTGCAGTAAAACCCTTGACATATGAGAACGTATAGCTTTACGTGACTAAAACGTTACTTGTAGAAGTCTACAAAAGATATAGAATTTAATCAAACTCGTGTAGAGGAAATTAAAACCCGTACCAATAAACAGGGGCGGAGTTTGTAGGTCAATCAAGTTTTTCAGGGACAAAGACACACAATTTTGTAAGAAGTGATATACATTTTTATGTACATATTCTATACCTATAATATATCACCATCATCATCAGCCGTATCGTACACCACTCTCATCGATTTTAGTATTATATATACTATATAACTTTATTGAACATAAATATAGCGATGTTAACACAAAAACTATATAAGGGGATTTTAATACTAGTTATTATTGAGACAGGAATAAGGGACTTCCAGTACGAGCTACTGGAATTATTTATTGCTCATTAAGGAACGAGCTATGTGACTATAGTTAGCATGTACATGGATCATGTTTTTTTTAACTGACCTAATAGAAATAACTTTACGAATATACTTAACATACTGGCATATAACATACGAGTACTAACTTATTTATATACGTTTACAAACTAACTGAAGGTATACATGAAAGCGGTAACAGCTTTAAATGTTACGGGTTTAGAAATGGTACATAACGATCTCTTTTTACGAGCAGCAGAAACATCAACCAACAAAATTAGCACTACATAAAGCACAAGCCGTTGAAATAAATACACAAATCGTTCAAAAAAGCTTAATAACTCTCTACAGAAACTGTTTGTATTTACTTTGCATTTGAATAAAACATTTACGCAATGCTAAATATTAACATTTCAACTCCTCAGTTTGGGTCGTTTCTGGTGGTTTCGCCTGAGGGAAATACGTGCCATCAATTATTTCACTCTGCGAAGTTCTCCGGGGTCTAAACCGTCCTCTCCCCAGATTTTAAAGTGAGAGAGAGCCACTGTAAAGGCGGTCCTAAATTATTTAATTAGATTCTGCTTCTATTTTTGAGACGAACTCATAAAAAGGGAAGAGTTCCAAAAAACCTTTTATATTCACAATAAGAAACAGATAATAAAAGTAGTGGAAACTAAATAGCATCTACTTGCATATCTGAATGGATATTTTTACACGCTTTTTATTAGCTTCACCTGTATTTTTGTATGGTTGTAACCGACTCCTTTGGGTGCGATTTTGACCCACTTTAAACGGCCAGATTTTGTTCAAACTTTGTAAATTTATCGAGAACCGATGACAATACACTAATTTGAAAAAAATAAAAATAACAAAAAAATAAACAAATAAGTCTTTTTTAGTATTTCTCAAAAAAAAAATTTTTAAAAACTTAACATACACGCTTTTATACAAAAAAGTACAAAATAATTTTAATGTAACAAAGCGTGGGGTGCTTTCTGAAAATATTTCAATAACGTCGCTCCACGCTTTTTACATTAAATTTTTTTTCTACTATTTAGTTTAAAAGCGTGTTTGTTTAGATTTTTTATTTAGTTACGTTTCTCACCTGGAACGAAAGAGAGAAACTAAGGCGTTAACTATTAAGGCGTTCCCTAGCTTTATTAGACCTTATTTTTATAATATCTAACTGTATAAGATACAATCTTTTAAATTTGTGCATTAATTGTGCAGGTAATCATGTCACCGCTGCTGGGTACCCTGCTCCGGTGGCGGCGCGATGTGCCCGCCGAGATACCCGAAGAACCCCTGACTACAACTACACCGAAGGATACCAGTAAGCATGTTATTGTTACACCATATACCGTTATTACGATGAAGGTACCTAGAAGTATTATTTTGTGACATATGAATCATGCAAAAACAACTGACGAGGCCGACATGGTATGGGTCACCATGCTGCATTGCCTACCCTCATAATGAGGACGGTGACCTCTACTTCTACTAATGCTTTCCATCAGGCAGAGTGGAATCACTTTGGTATGCTTAAATAAAAAATATCAACAAATTCCTTATTATGTATTGGCTATTGTTTAATGTAAACTTTAATTTGAAACAATATCTAAGCGGAAATATGTTCTATCGTATTAAAATAGTTATACTTTAATAGTTATTACGTTAGTTAACGGAAGAGCAATTTGGTGATTGATAGCACTTCAAAAACTATCATTTACGTCACTTTAAAGTACGCATTACATAAATACTTAACTTAAAAACTTGCGTATTAATCAAGCAGAGCATCAGAGCACATAATATTTGACTTCATACTTTATGTGACATACATAAGGCTATATTAATATTACGTATAAATTGATTACTCGATTCCCTTGTTGGCTCAGTGATAGCGTACGCGACTTCTGTGCATGAGGTCTCGGGTTCGATTGCCATGTCGAATCAAATTTTTGTATGATCTGCAAATATTTGATTTGGACTTTGGATATTTTCAATGTTTAATATATATAAAAAAAAAATCTATCAGTACAAAAAATCATAAAAGATATCATGTTTTATTTGCCGTAAATAAATGAAAGTAATAATTTAATTATTAATACATATATTGTACTACATTAGCAAAGTTGTGTTGAATTTTACCACTTATATATAACGTGTGTCTAATTTCTTCATAAAATTTGATTAATTATTTAGTATTTAACAATTATTTTACACATTTGTTTAGAATTACATAATTATTAAGATTTATACAAAATAGTTATTGTAGTCTTCGTCTTCATCGGAATTAATTTTGAGTGTGTGTAGATTGTTTTCCAAACTTTTCTTCGAGTACAAATTTCTTTGATGAAATATTAAACATTATTTTTTAAGAAATACTGACCAATAACTTATGCTTTACTATTAAAAATATTAATATTAAACCTATCAATCCCTGTATTCTGTCAATTAAATTCTAAATTCTGTAAAATATTTGAGAGCTCGAGTTTCAGGACAACAGCTGGTTCGATATACAGGTATATCTATTTACCTGCCTGTCCTTTAAAACTAGTGATTCTTAAAGTTTTACTCATATTACAAAACTAAAATGTAATAGCGTGGACGGATGGCGGAACCTCAATGCCGTCGTTATCGACGTCTACGGTGGCGCCAAGCCAAGAGACAATTGTCGAGAAGACCGCTGAATTGGCGCACAAGATGAACATGGAAACATGGCAGCTTGTCGCTATCCTTGTCGGTAAGATTTACATCATCTCTAAATAATCTATATCAAAACCTACCAATGAATCGTAGATGCATCTCATAGTTTGTTTACTTATTTTGTTAAGGGCAATAATTTAATAAATTATACTTCAATAGCGATTCTCAAGAAACGAAAATACCTATAGATTCTTAGACAATTTATTAATCTTTTTCTTGAATTGAATTCTTAGGCAATCAAACTGTCTCGTTGGTTTAGTGGTTAGCGTATGCGACTGCTAATCAAGAGGTCTCGGGTTCAAATCCCGGGTAGGGTCAAAAATTTCTAATACCAGCCCGGAATTTGGAAATTTGGCTATGATTCACGCTCGTAACTCGGAGATCACGTAAAGCCGACGATCCCGGTTGTCATGGACATCTATGGCAATCATTATTAGGATATCAGTGCCCACAAATTTACTGACAACCTTCGAATTTCCGTTCTCCCTTAGGGTTGCGGAGGTTGCGTGTAATACAATGCGTGTAAAAACTGATATTTAGGTAAAACTGTATGAACTAGCAGCTGACCCCAAATAATATTGCGAATAAGGCGAGGAAGATTTATTGCCATCATACTGAATGATAGTAACTTCAAGAGATGCTGGAGACGGCTATTAAAAGTAACCTAAACAGCGTTCCGTACCTAAAACTCTATCTTCAAAGAGCTTCACACACAAAATAGGTTTTCATCTATTGTGCAACTGCAAGTACTAAAGTTCTTTGGGCACATGACGGAGATAGAGATCGTGCATGACCATTGGATCAGGCCTCACTCAACTCGATATATCGACCAAATTAAAACTACCAGCGAAACCAATGCAGGTCAAGTTGAAAACTTGGTAGAAGTGAAAAGATATCGCAAAACTAGCAGTATTTCTAAAAGTACGTGGCGTCAAGTCGCTACGCTACCCACAGCCACAACTATATATAATAACGTTTAACATTATCATAGGTGTCGCTGTCGTGGTCCTTGGCATATGCTTCTGCTGTATCAGGCGATGTTTCCGCAAACGTCGCTCCAAGGATGGCAAAAAAGGGATGAAAGGAGTCGACCTTAAATCCGTCCAGCTCCTTGGTTCCGCGTACAAGGAGAAGGTAATGTTTTGGAGCTTTTTAATTTGATATATCTCATTATTAAGGTTTTTGTAACTAATAAACGATACTTTTACCTTTTAAATTTCAAATCCGAATTTCCTATGAAATCCTGGGTTCTTCAATTCAATATATTTGGCTTTTAAACCAAGTCAATAGAAATAATTAAGTATGTTATTATGCTATTAAGTATGACAACAAATGAGGCTTAAAATTGAAAGGCTTTTCTATTTTTAAGAAATAATATTTTCATGTGAAATTTGCCGCGGGACGTACATGTAGGTTCAGCCTGACATGGAAGAGCTCGCTGAGAATGCTGAGGAACCTGACGATGGTGATTCAAAGAAGGAAGAACAAAAACTGGGAAAACTTCAGTACAAGGTTGGTCATAAACATTGCCCTATTTGAGAAGGAAATATGAAGAGTCAATAATATCCACGAATCGGTTTGTAAATTTTACAAAACTCTTCATCGATCCACATCTCTTTAGTTTCTATACTGTATATTTTTTTAAGTTTTGACACTATATTCTTTATTTGTGTCATCACTAATCTGTTTAAACTAATAAAACTTCATCTTCACCCATTACAAGTTATTCTTCAGTTTTCAGACAATTTATGACTCATATTCCTAGTAAGTCGTGGCTACAATCATTTTATTCTTATTTCAATAAGTTTGTGTTTTCCAGCTGGAGTATGACTTCAACAGCAATAGTTTGTCAGTGACGGTTCTTCAAGCTGAGGATCTACCTGCACTTGATATGGGCGGAACATCTGATCCTTATGTTAAAGTGTACTTACTCCCTGACAAGAAGAAGAAGTTTGAAACGAAAGTACATCGAAAGACTTTGAGCCCTATCTTTAATGAAACTTTTGTGTTCAAGGTAGGTAAAGCTAAAATAGAAATACAATTTTTACACTTTTCGATTTTTGTAACCTTATTATTATTTGTGCAGAACGTGCCCTATGCTGACGCTATGAACAAGACACTCGTGTTTGCAATTTTCGACTTTGATCGGTTTTCAAAACATGACCAGATCGGTGAGGTAAAAGTGCCGTTGTGCCAGGTAGACCTGGCACAAACTATTGAAGAATGGCGTGAGTTGCAGAGCGTTGAAGGCGAAGGGGGTCAGGTGCGGTTTTACACACAAAAATATCTCAAATGTTATTCTTCCCTTGAATTAGACAAGAGACTCTTAATACAAGGGGTTATAATAGTTACATAATTTGAAAACGAAAATGTGTGTAGGTTACTGTCTATGCCTTGCTAAATAATTTCTATAAGAATTTACTTTTCAGCATTCATCTCTAATATTTGGTATGAGTAATTAATATATAAAGTGTTTTGTGTTAAGTTTATGTTATTGAGCAATCCGTTGGCGCGCGGATTTTTTTTCGAAACTGCTTTATTTTAGGAAACTTTTCACACGTTGGGCCATAAAGTTAAGTAACTTAATCTTCGTTTTAACTTGAAACTATGCAAAGCATTTCTGATTATGTAGGTAGGTGTTGCATCAAATTACAATTGGTAAAAATTACAATTTATACAACCACACCCAGGTCACATCAACAGTCATTCTGATTCACACAACTAGGAACATCATATTTAAATTCAATGATTGCACATTTAGATTTAAGTATGCAACAGAAACGAAATATCCGAAACAAAATAAACTGAGGAGAATATTTATCTTTTTTTCTTAGCTTAGGCTGGACTGCCAAAACATACTCATGACAATCTCATCATTAACATTATTCGTCATTAAGTCTTCTATTTTTCATAAAGAGAATGTGTTCTGGTAGATCAGCGTTATTTTAATAAATATTACATCATTTTTCCTCTTAATACAACCATAACATTTTCAAGAATACTGACATAAGACATTGGCGCTTATTGTAAGCAGCATGCATAATAAATAATATAATTTCTTTAGTATTGCTGCAACTAAATTATTAATGGGAAGAATGGTAACATTTTTCAATTTTACTGCACTTTTTTATTCAGAGGAACCTTGACGACGCTGAACAATATTGTAGAAACTTCATAAATGTTCATAGGAGGAAATCTTTGGGAGTCAAGGCACCTCAATATGGATTGAGTCGTCATTTATTTTCTTGATAAAATTAATTTCGACAGCAAAAATGTATTTACTTGGTTTTTCTCTTTTTCTCCATATTTTCTCTGCTCTGCTTGGCTGTGTTTGATTGTGTCCTGAACAATCTTGCATGCCGCTTCAAAAACGAAATAATCATTCACGTAAGTATTATTTTGAGACACATCAAGATTGTAATAAACTATACACCTTACTCAAAATAAGTGTTGCCTTTGTAAAATATCAAGTGGTTAATTTGTAACCAATCCAAGGTTCGATTTGGAGGTCATTTGTAACAGAATTGGGCCGATATTTCAAAATTGGGTTGATTGTACGTAGGACGAATAGGAAGCATTATTTTAATCGAAATTATAATCTACATCTCGAATTCTGTAATCACCTCTTACCTGTAATCACCCCATACCATATTATTTTTTAATTTGTAATTTTATGTTGATCCATCAGTCACTTTATTTTAATTTTATATTGCGGCTGGGGAATGTTGCATGCTCGTCATTGTATTTGTCTGGCTTGTCATTTTCGTCTCTCGTTTATAACAATGAGTGAACGAGAACAAAATGACCATTCAGATTTATGTATAAATCACGTACTAATTGGCTATGTATTGATGTGATTCACTCGTACTCAAAATTATAAGTACATTGGTTCTACAAACACTTTAGCGCTACAAAATTTAATCAGAAATTACAAAATTAACCCAGAAATTACAAAATTTTATACATACAGTATCACATATATGTTTCCTTGCGTATCAATATGTTTTATAATTCTCATTCGTTCATACTTACGGTTACACAGTTGTTATTAACAATACATTTATTGAAATATGTTACAGGTCATCAACTGACCGACGAACGAAGAATTGTACTGATCTTACTGAACTAAAATGTACTTATTTGCATGTTTATGATAACGGTGTAAAGAAGGAACACATTGTTTATGATATTTAAATGTTTAGTAACCATATAAATTAACAACTTTTTTAGAAAAGAGACCCTTTTTAGGAAATCCGTTTCGAAGTTCTGGATGTGTTTTCTGTCTCAAAAAGTTAGATGTACAGATACAATTTTTTTTTTTTTTTTTTTTTTATATTTAAGCCTGCCAATAAATTATTTTTTTTGCAATAATATCAAAAAGAATAAATATTCATTTTTTTTAATATTTATTGCTATTCAATCAATATGGTTCCTCAACTTATACTATGTTCATTTAATAAGTGTTACATATTAAGATGTTATTTTCAAAAATCTACTGGTTCCTTATCGTATGTTATCTTTTGCTAATTAATAACTTACAAATTTATTTTACTTATAACTTAAAGATAAATAACTTATTAACAAAACTTATATTAATAAATAACTTAAAGGTTTTGAAATAACACTATAGTCAAGGTCATCTTGTTTCTTTCATACGATTTATCTATTTTTCTGCATATACTATGAATATGAGCCAGAATAAGACCATGTTCCAACATTTTAAGTAAGTATTCAGCTGATTCAATTCTTACTGACTATGCGTAATGAGTAATCGTTTAGATTTGAATACATTTTACCGAACAATTCTATATTTTACAAGTATCTAACCAACGATCCGTTATGTTTGTGCACGAGCTCAAAAAACTGAAATGGTCATGTAATTCCATCTAAACATTTTGGACGCCATAGGGAACGTGCACACAAACAATACAAAACTAAAATTTAAATATTTTAACATGATGTTATCAATAGAAGAAGAACAGATCGAATTAAAAGATTATAATCTTAGATCGCCATTGACAGCGATCTAAGATTTTACATACATTATAGCTAGAAATGTATGTATATAACTGCCTCATTAGTGCAGTGCTTGAGATATCTGTTTCGGAATTTGGGTGTTTTCTATATATTTAGAAAAGGTTATATCAGTCGTCTAGTACCCATATTACAAGCTCACTTAGCTTGGGTCTAAATGGCGTGTGAAACATCCCAAATCTTTATTAGCAAAAGATCACGTAGTCTAAAATTACTGGACGCATGTAGATCCTGCTCGTTAGAGTATTCGGCCTCCTTTCTCAAAAAGAACATGTTTTAGATTACACCGTTATCAATGTTTCACAGCTCCGCTTAATTAGCTCCTCATTGTCGCACTAGTACGATAATAATGTGTTTAAATGTTAATTGTTTAATGTAATGTAACTAAAAGCACCTCGGTGTATGTTATATGTATCTGCTAAAGGATCCATTGAGGAAACGATTTCTAATTTGTAAATGAAATGCTTGATTAAAGCAATATGTAGACTTTGAGATTGCACGGTCTTGGACTGCACGGTTGGCCTAGTGGTTTAAGCGGTCGCCACGCCGCTTCCTATTGCGCCAAGTGTCGTGGGTTCAAATCCCACGTGGGATAACACTTTGTGTGATTCACAATTTGTTGTTCTGAGTCTGGGTGTTCTGTGTGTCCGTTTCATGTATGTTTGTAAAGTCCCCCGCGACACAGGAATTTATATTCCTAATGCGGAAATTTTCTAATAAAAAACAAAGAAAAAGAAAAAAGATAATTTTATATTTTTAAAACTCTTTATTGAACTCCTGCTGCTATTTATAATTCTATTCTATTTTATGAAAATTTAAGTTGAGGAACACCTATAAAATGACTACAAAGTGATGAAAGCATGACCTCTTTTTGTTTACCCATTAAAAAGGAGAATCTAATCTTGTTTAAAAGTTTTTACAAATTTTTAATCGAATTCAAAATTGAAATTGAAAAGCTCAAAGTGATTTTTTACTTACTCGGTATGACTTAGTACAAAAATAATAATCAAACTCTAAAGACATGTAACTTCGTACGCCACTTCATTCTCACTAAATGTATTCCTCAATGGATCATTTATATCTGTTGTATGTGTGTATTATATACCAACCTATGTGTATTATTAGCTAATTGCGATCTGTTTCTAAAATGGTTAGTCTCTATTACAGACTGAATTCACACCATTTATTTAAGAGAGAAATTGTAAACTATATTGATAGGCATATGATTAGTTAGGATACATATTTTGCAGGAGTGTTTAGGAAAGGTGAGAAACATATTTTTTGCATTTGATGATCTGAGCTGGGTGTCACAAAAAATCGAAAATTGGCTTCATTTCGGCAACAGATCGTAATAAAACATTCCTTATCTTCTAAAACCAATATTAATTTATATATTTCAGCAGGAGACGTTTGCTTAATAGTAGGTTTGATATAAACGTTATGTATATATTTATTTTATTCGTCTAGACACATGAACAAAATAAATATCGTGTTTAACTTTATATATTAGATGCAATGATATCTATGTGCTAAAACGTTATATGTAACGCAATGAAGTGTTCGTCAAATGTGCGTATGTTTAGCTGCAAACTTCATTCTATTCGAAGCTATTAAACTACTGTTTATGGGCTCTCGTCTTAAACACAAGAGTCGACTCAGTTTTTCAGTTGGCTTACGGTTATTGTAATATTCGAAGCAGTTAATAATTGAAGCTTGCAATGAACTGAAACCCTGTGCCGACGACCTAACAATCATAAATACGCTTCTAGGTCTACACGAAGCTAATGTTATGTTTATTTCTTTTAATTTCGTATACCTAACAAGATTTTGAGTGCCCTTGTCCGCCCTAAGCCGCGTTATTTATGGCCCATATTATTTATTTTATACAAAGCTTTATAAACCTGATCTCGAATGCTATAATCCTGACACAGTTCTTCCTCTACTATCTTCCAAACCACTGACAACCTAATATTACAAAAACGAACGTAATAAAACATAAATACGTAACAAATAATAATTACACAGTGATTATTGTGGGAGGTAAAAGTTCCTAATAACAATATTCTTGGGATTTTTAAGTATCATTCAGGTAAATGAAATGTTACCTCAGAGTGTATTGTGACTTTCGACATTGAATATTGCAGGACAACAAGTTGGGAGATATATGTTTCTCGTTGCGTTACGTTCCCACGGCCGGAAAACTCACTGTTGTCATTTTAGAAGCGAAGAACTTAAAGAAAATGGATGTTGGTGGATTATCAGGTAACATCATTTATAATGTTTTTAAACAGATCTTGTAGCCCATGACTGAAACAAAACACACTTACTATACAGTTGTCTAATTTCACAGGAACTTAGGGTAAATTATTTATATTGTCTTAATTTTCTAATTGCTATTTAAGATAAGTACTTTGTATTATATATTTATGTATCATAGATTATTTTGTAGTCGTGTAGGCGAACTTTTAATAAATCGCATGACACTTACATGTTAAAAGTCTCATTCTCTCAAGAACTCATATTTTATATAAATTTTTAACTTTTATTACTTTACATCATCAAGTCATTGTAGCGCACCAACAATGCACCAATAAACTGTTTTTTGAACTATCATACAAGAGCACATATAATATGTCAATCAATAAAGTATATTTCGTTTGTAAATTGTTTACAGTAAAAAATACTTAAAAAAAACGGTTGTCAATAGTTTTTTATTAATATAATCAAATTAATTAAATTCTTCATGATACATTTGGTAAAATAAAAGCTTATTTACTTAAATGATTGATTTTTTGTTTATGATTTTATGATGATTTTTTATGTTTTACGTAAATTTTAATATTTGGGCATGCGTTGTCTTCATTAAAATTTTATTAATATTATTGATTACAAAAATAAAAGCATACGAATTTCTATTTATGCTTTCAGTATTCATAAACATGAACACTAAATTATTGTCATCGCTGCCATTTACATAATAATATTTGTAAGTAGGTAGTAGTACAAGTAATCAATTTATCTTTGTCTTTTTCATATTCTCCTGCTGTGGTGGTTATGGATAGATCCGTACGTAAAGATAGCTCTCATGCAAAACGGCAAGCGTCTAAAGAAGAAGAAAACAAGTATCAAGAAATGCACACTGAATCCCTATTACAACGAGTCATTTACTTTTGAAGTACCATTCGAACAAATACAGGTGCGAGCCGAGATTCATGCAAAATTCGATGTCGCAGCGCATAGTATGGATAAAGTCAAGAATGAACGATACAGTATAATGGAACTTGACTACCCAAAAGTATTTCCAAGCCTGTATCATTCATTCGTATTGTCTTTACTGTGCACGTTTGATGTTGTGTACTAATTGTTGTGGATATGAATTATGAACACCACTTGCATCCAAACCCATTCCTTTCCTATACATAAACATATATACGTTGTTTCAATTTGTGTTCATTTAGTTTATTATATTTGTTGGAGCTATATTAGTAATATTTTAAACAAAAATGTTGACTTCTTGAAAGAAATTCGTCACATTTTCACAAAACAGTATCAAATTGCACATAGGTACACTTGTCCTTTTGTTTATTCACAAAATGAAATTGTTTATCGTTATTACTTATTTTGTTTACTTTTCTTTTAACTAATCATTTTGTGTTTCCATGGATATTGTACTAGTTAGATTCTGTGTAGCATCCCTTAGAATAGATTTCTGCTACCGCCATTATCGTTCTGTCATCTGTGTTTGGCCCATTATGTGTACCTCCTTCCAAATTTCCTTCACAACGTTATAGGAAGCTAATATTTTGTTTTTTTTAAATAAATGTTGACCTTGCTTTGTAACTTGACGTTTCAAGTAAAGGTTCTCATTTTTATAAAGATATAAATATATTAGCTTTCGTCAATATTGTTCCTGAATACCTTATTATCAGAGTGGTGTTAGCAATCTCCCCTCGTGACTGCATTACAATTTGGTTACTTCAAACTGTAATTACTTATGGTTTAAGGAATCCAGTTCCTTGTTCTTCTTCTGCATTGTACCTATATGTTTTTGCATATTTTCGTATTCTACTACTACTCTATTCTGAATCCATAGACGCTTTGTCCCCTATTGTGATATTTTCTTTACGTCAAGGTATGTATGACCATTTTGCTCTAGTCGTTAAGGATTTGCTTACGTAGTATTACTTTGTATGTGTGTCCTGTCAATATGATGCTTTCGCTTGAAGTTTGGTGTTGAGTATTATTTACTCTGAATAGAGGTTTACTGTTAAGATATTGACACATTTTGCTAAAAGATCACGAGATAGAAATGTAAGTACATAACAACACAGTATATCGTCTTCATATGCAATAAGATATAGAATTACATTATAACCATAGTTCCGTAATGTTGGTAGTCTGTGAAGCTGGTTTTATTTTTAATTTAAAAAATTAAGATTTACAACCAAGTCGGAACTAGGTGAGTGATTTATGAATCTTAATTTTTTTTAAATTATATATTATGGATTTTGTTTGTTATATGTTTTGTAACATTTTATATACCTATATAAAGACTTTATATGAAGATAATTCAATTTTTTATTGTATAACGAAGAAAAAAGTTTGGCAATTATGATGCGGTAACCAGCGGTAACGGTCAATGGGGTCAATGGATCACGAGAAAGAATCGACATCTGTCAGCATGCTCGTGGTGGACATTTGTCAGATATCATTTTTCATTCATAATTGCCAAACTTTTCTCTTCGTAATACAATAAAAATTTGAATCATTTTCATATAAATTCTTTGTTTTATTTTGATTTAGAAAACAATGTTCTTGTTGAAAAACCCTATATAATCACTCATAGTTTGACAGTTAATATGTCTATTGAAGTTCAACACAGTCATTTTCAATTCCAGATTAAACTGTATAGTTAAAATCAGTTAATACAGTAACTTTTTTTAGACTTTCGCAACTTTTATACATACTCATGTTTTTACTGTAAATGGGACTTATTCGCGATAATATTATAAAGGTTACGATACCTTCTATATTCCGACGTTTCGAACGGGTTATATATAAGTTAATACAGGTCTAGATCTAAGCAGAATGGTGCTTGTATTGCTCAATTGGTGATGTGCTGTAACGTTATAGGATAGATTAACTTTATGGAAATCGATTATGGAAATCTAGATCTAAAGTCTTTTCTTTATTAATTTAATTCACATTGAAAACTTCACAAAGTTAGTTAACTCCAATTGCGCTGCGCATGATCTCCAATTATTTAAATATGCGTGTCACCAACAGATTTATTCGGTTGGTTTACATAAAAGTTTTAACGGACAAAATGTTAATTGCTGTGTTACTCAGAACGTATTTAACTGATCAGTTTGAGATTCGTCAAAGAGTATTTAATTGATATTCGGATATTGCTAATGCATATATCGAATTTCGGTGCCTTATTTAGTGCCTATTAGTTTACGATATATTTTACGGTACGCAATATTTCAATGTGGAAAATAACATATTTATTTAAATGAAATATGCAAGTGACAGGGCCACAAATTACTTACCGTTTGTTAATGTTAGTTTTTTAGCGGTACAGCGCTTACCACATAATTATATGTCACGGCTAATACCCGAAGTGCGGCTACACCTAGTTTCAACCTAACATTAGTCGTAACAAATCTGTTACACCTAGGTTTAACCAACGGCTACCGGCTACACCTAGTTATAATTAGAATAGGCTAGAACTAGGTGTAGCCGCACTTCAGGTATTAGCCGTAACATATATACCTAGCAGACCCACGCAGCTGTCTTGCCCGTAGTTTGATGTTATAGGCCAGGAACAAATTAGTTTCCCATAAAAAAGCTTATCATGACTAATCATGAGCCATCCTAAAAGTTATGTACATTTATAGTATTAAACTAAAATAAAATAACACATCTTTTTATGATTAACTTTTTCTTACGCTATTTACAAAAAATATATGCGAATATCCATTTTATATGATCATTGCTTATAAGAACAAGAAAACCAATCATAAATCGCAATACCTAATCAGTGTTTCAAATCGACACTTATTGCACATATTCGTATAAACATATTTTAGTTTCTAATTTAGGAACCACACGCTTGAAAACTTCATCCTCGAACCCGTACAGCACCTGTTGTATTTTTATGATTACCTATTATTATTCGGTTACCTGTAGGTTTTCACATTCTTCGGCTTTAACTTAGACTTCTTAAAATTAATGTCTAGTAGGTACAGTACTGAGTACGTTGTTAGTACAGTACTGGGCAAGAAAATAAAGACATCGACCTCTAGAAAGAGACAATCGCCTACTTTCAGCTTTGTAGAGCATTGTCCCTTTCGCACACTACATGTGTTACGTTTTGTCAGTCGTTTGACAAATGCTGTAGAGTTAGTATTTCGTGCGAAAGGGACAACACTCTACAAAACCGAAATGAGCCGATTCTCTCTTTCTAGAGGTCGATGTCTTTAATTTCTTGCCCAGTACTGTATTATCAAACACAATACATTAATACCATCTAGTAAATCGCTGCATCCAAATTCATGTAACAACTTTATTAATTTCACTTTGTTATTTCGATATTGTACCTATGGCTATACTAACTATATAGAGTAGAATATATAAAGCCAAAAAATTTTTACATGTGCGGAAAATATAATCTCTTTAAACTAAGAGGGAGATTGAAATACTTCACACATAAAGTTGAAATATAAGTAATATTCATAACTAAGTGGCCTTAGGTGATTGTTTCCAATCACCGAGGGCAAGCAGCGACGGCACGGTTAGTACCTAGATGGGTGACCGTTTTTAATATAATATGTTATGAGCGTTTTTGTGATTCGGAGGTCACTTTAAGCTACTGCTTGCATTTGCAGTGAGTATGGCTACCAACCCACTTTTGTATTTCACTCGTGCTTTCCATCAGGCATAGTAAAAGTAAAGTGAGGTGACTTTAAATAAAAAAGGCAGGCGTTAATTAAAAAAACGGTTGTTTTTAAAATCTAACAGTCGTAAAGCTTAGTTGGAGGTCTTGCGACGGCTTAAAAACATCTAACGGCAAGATTACATAGCCACAACGTGTCTTGCCAGTCCCAAAGCCGTACTCGGTCAGCGTGAAGACGTATGGCATTAACCCGGAGAGGGTTAGAGCAGACCAGAGCCCATGGGTTGTAAATAATGATTCATTTTTGACATTTGGTGGGCAGTGAAAAGTGGAAAAGTGGGGGTAGATGACTACTTTTTCTTCAAAAGAAACTATATGCAATACTTCATCCGTAACACTAATCATTATGGCATGCACAAAGACATTATTATCGCGTTATGCAGGCACCACACTTCGTTATGCGCTATTCGTTATGTGTCTACGCCGTATTCGTCCAAATATTAGTTATGCGCGCAAACAACAAACATGCCATCCACACTTCGAACTGGTATGCCAAATAAGCATCAAATAAGGCAAATATGTATGTTGTAGAGATGTGTCATTGTCATTTTTATGGTGAACGAAACGAATATACTCTCCACACTTCGCCGTATGCGCGCGAATAACCCGCATAACGAATAGCGCATAGCGAAGTGTGGTGCCTGCATTATATTAACATTGTAGCGCTTCTATATACTGTAGGTAACCCATAGATAGATAAATTTAGATTAAGCAATAAATTGACATTGTGTTTTTGTATGAAGTGTATAAACTAGAACTTATAGATTCTACGAGCAAATTTCAACCTTCTTTTAAAACTAAATATATTGCTACACTTTTTGTGTTTAGTTAAATTTTAAAACACTAATTTGTAATTATTGATTGAATATGCATTATGTATCAATAAGGGGAGCCCTGGCACTCATAACACAAGTTTAAACTTAGCTTGAGTACCAGAGGTCAAAACTGAGATAACCTTTACAATTCTTTTTTTTTTGACGTCTGACACAACATCATCTAGTTCCAAGCAAAGCAGAGCTTGTGTTATGGGTACTAGACAACTGATATAAATACATAAACATACAACAAACAAACATAAGTATAATTTCATCTTAATGCCACTTTACTGCCATACAATATTACACTATAGCCATGTTGGTAAAGGTTGATAAAATTAAGCAATATTATCTAGTTAAAATTGAAAATACCTTTAGATTATTTATAAATAGTTTTAGAGTATAGCTATTTATATTAATGCACCGTATCAGAGCATCTCCTTGGCCAAATTGCAAATATTTTTCGATTTCTATTCGCTTGTTTCATTGGCTAATGTTTTGTTTTGATCACGTGACTGCGTGACATTAGCCAATGACACAAGAGAATACAGAAATAAGAATAGAATAGAAAACGTTTGCAATTTGGCTAGGGGCGCAGGTCACGATAGTTAAATTACGTAGGATTGAATTATGCACACTCTTAAAGATTATACACTTTTCATTTCGCAAAAGCGCTGTCCTCTTTATTTGTTATCGTTTTTTCATTTTTGTTTATCAAACCGCAGAAAGTGAACCTAGTGATCACCGTGGTGGACTACGATCGCATTGGTACCTCGGAGCCGATTGGAAAAGTGGTGCTGGGATACACAGCGTCAGGCACCGAACTGCGTCACTGGTCCGATATGTTGGCTAGCCCGCGACGCCCCATCGCGCAATGGCATACCCTTAAAGACCCTGATGATGGAGAGAAGAAGGATTAAATACTAAACTGAGGTTCGTTGTATCATTGTGTCAGTCTTAGAGAATACATAAATGATATACTTGTTGTCGTTAAAGGCGACTAAGGGACAAACTACGCAATACAACATCGATGCAAAGAGAAGGAAAACTTGAAACCAACCCTATACCAACCCGTCTGGCTAGCGTGGTATAGTAGGCCAAAACCTCCTTCTAAGGAGAGGCCTATGTCCAGCAGTGGACTGTTGAAGGCTGTTGATGATATACTTGTTTAGGATTGATGCTACTCACTTCCACATATACGTTTGTTGTATTTGAAAGTGATATATTTCAATTTACATTTAAGATGAATCGTAAAGAAATTTTATGTGTGTAAACGTCAGTACTGGACCTGCACTGTACTCGCTTGCAATATGAGTTCTAATTTAGTATGTTTCCGGTGTCTCGGCATTTCTTCCCAATGTGAGTGTTGGGAATTGTTGGCGCTTTCTGGCTGTAAAGTCCGACATCTTAAAAAAACTACGGTGTGTTTCTAAGGTTCTAAAGCTCTTTATTTTTAATTTTCAGATTAAAAATCCAAATGCTACAATCATGGAAGAACAAATATGAAGATTAAACGACTTTTATTATTTATGTTCATTACCTACCTACTCGCGCCTACTGCCTATCAATACCTACGCGCCTGTTTTCATTTCAAACAAAAATGAATGGTGGAATATTTATGAAATTCGGTCCTAAGTCCTTAGATATTTTATTTGGCTTGAATGCAGATAGACATAGAGGAATATCTATAAATTTTCATTCATTTAGTGTCTGAATTTTATAAATAACGCGAACGTCTTTTTTCTGTTTTAATGTACGTGCAGGTCAGGCGTGTCTGCAGTTGCGGCTATATACTTATTTCGAAATAATAAATGTGCACAGGATAAGGATATTACGTAAATATTTACTCGTATTAACCAATAGATAGTAAAGACGCAAGATTTATTCTCTGAGTAAGTCTTGTACTGTCATCAGGATAGTAAATATCCGATACTCGCGTCTTGCTAATTATGAGAGTTGGTTTAGCAGTGTGTAAGTAAAAGGGTAGAGTATTTGTTATAAAGACCTTAGCTACTTCCACGTTATTTAAGTTTATTATTTTCTATTCTTGCTAAAATAAAAGCTAATCGGCTTCATTTCAATGAGTGTGCTTTATTAATATGGTGTTATAATAAAAGCATTCACTTGACTATCCACACGTGTAACCAAAAGTTCGATTAAAAACTTATAAGAAAAAAGCTATGTAAATAAGTTGTATCTTGTTAAAATTCTTACATTCTATTTTAATATCTTATAAGTGTTATAGTACCTATTGATACCCCTTTAATAAATAATGATAACATTATGTTCCTCGGGGGAGGAGAATGGATTAACGATTATGTTATGATAATTTTACTTCTTATAAATTGTATTTTGTCTAGGAATCTGTTGTCTTCTTCTGAGGAACAATAGGCCTATTGTATAGGTACCTAAACTTATCATTTTAAGGCATGACATTATTTACTCATTTAAAATTTTTGGTGTCCAAGTCCATAATGTGATAATATTTAATTTCATTTAAATATTTATGTAGGTATTTAATTTTACATTTTATAATTTAGACTAAGTAGAACTAATTACATTTTAATTTATATATTTTGTACGAAAATGGACACTCAATAATATATGTACCTACGAGGTATCATCGAACTAGTCAAACATGTACTTAAGACTATTTACAAGAGAAATATTTAATTAATATATATTATATATTGTTAAATTGTTCCAAGTCGTATAAATGGTTCGTAACCATATCTAATATTATATTATCGGTAGACTGCTGTTTGTGTCGTCAATAAAAAGTCAGTTTCAACGTTTTGTGCTAGTGCTGTTTTATTGATATCGGTTGAAAGTTAAATTCTACTATTCGGTATTTAATATTTATAACATCTTTTAAAATTTGCGAACAACAATTAGGTACATTATTATAGGTACCTACCTATGTACCTACCTACTTAGCAAAAGCTTGACTGTTGTTGATCTCAAACGTACCTATCTATGTGTTATTGTGTATATACCTAATGTAATCACATGTTAAATGCCACAATCACATATTTATCTATGTACCTATCTATACCTATAACTAGGAGTAAAGAAGTCGGGCTTCAAGTAAATTTAGAATTGCACCAACACGAAACAAGTAGGACTAGACTTGTGGTTCAAGTACTGTATTTAATAATAAATATAATTACTGTGTTAAAATAATATAGAACTTATTGCAGTAACAATACAACAGATTCTTGTTTGTACCTACAGCTAGTTGACATACGCCTCTCCTTCAAAGATAAATATTTTTCCTATAGGCCAGACTGGTGACTTGGTGACACATTTTACTCAATTGTCTTTTAAAAGTAATACAAATTTTACCAGCGTACTTTTTATCTATCAACACCGAGTATGTACCAGTATGTAGAAATATAGCTATGCCATAGTACCTACTAACAAAATATGAAATAAATCCATTGTGAATCTGTTGTAATTTTACTCGAGTACTAAATAATTCTCAGACTGCAAAGATCAGCAGTTAAGCCTCAGTAGAATTGACAATATAGATATTCCATATGCTATTTATTATTAACATTTTATAATATAAGAACAAAGGCCACAATATGTGAATAAACGCTAGAGATAGCAATAAGAAAAAAAAAACAAATGATAATAAAAGATTTAGGTATATAGGTCTCATCCTATAATAGCTTTCAGTTATCACACTGCAGTCAGAAATCAATGCCATACCTATTAGGTAACAATGTGTGTACTAAGTATTAGAATTAATCTCTTCAGACTTGCATAATATCTGAATGTACTTAACAAAATGATGGCCTCATGTCTAAAGACCAAAATAGACAAATTGTGAATGACTGAAAATAGAATGGAATTGCATGAATATTCAATAACTTTCTTGAAGGCATGCATAATGCATAAATATTAAAAATTCACAATGTTACATACACATTATATAATGCATTCGTAATCTTTCAGCATTGGTTTTTACCGCAACGTCTGATAAATTGCATTTGGTGTATTGGGACTCAATGAGTCAATCCACAATCTCATGATGATCAAGTCATTCCATATTGTAAGATCTTATAGTACGTACCTAAACAAACAGATCCGTAATTACAGTAGAGCAATCTCTGTGGGTGAATTATAAATATTAGTCACACTTGAAGTGTAAAATGTTATATCAACAGATAGTTAGCTTATGTATTGTCATAAAGTGGTGTTAATGTGTTGAGCTGTTGTAATCATCGCTGTTTGTTACAAACTCCTAACGTAT
This sequence comes from Phragmatobia fuliginosa, assembly GCA_932526445.1. Taxonomy (NCBI): domain Eukaryota; kingdom Metazoa; phylum Arthropoda; class Insecta; order Lepidoptera; family Erebidae; genus Phragmatobia; species Phragmatobia fuliginosa. The sequence continues at coordinate 1,109,832 of OW052064.1, read as the reverse complement.
CCTCCTTGCTAACTTTAGTATCGTAAATATGTAACCAATGTTAAAACCTCATTTGTAGTAGAGATATTCACATATAATGCAGGGTTTATCTGTGTCATTCCCCATCTCTTGCACTAATTGCATATATATGTAATTTTGTTGACACACAATTGTTATCATAGATTTAATGTATATACTTATTTCAAAAATCGATTGATAAATTATCATATCACTTGCCAGTTAAAAAAATAAAAATCATTTCTCATTATTGTGTTAAATATTTATTATTATGAACATTTTGTTTTAGAAATAATAGATATTTTATTTCATTACTACACAATATAATTTATATAGAGTTTTTAATAGTAATGAATTATGTAAACTATAAAAATGTCTATAATACATAATTACATAGAAAAAGGTTTTGTTTTATTCAAAGATATTGTCTTACCTGAAATAGGTAGTGTCGTTTAAAGCATATCACATAGGTATGAGTGCTACTTGAAATCAAGTCATTCAAAGAAGATTTAACTTCATTATAGATAACAATCCACTTTTATTCTTATTCACTACATATTAAATCGCCTTAACAACATTTAAGTACAAAACCGACTACCCTGTCATAACTACTTACAGATATCAAAATACTTTATCAAATTTAAAAACTTTTTTTAAATAACACTAATTAGGTGTAGAACTAATTAATACAACTTTTATACACATTATTATGCTTTCTTTAGCTCTTTTTGTATTCACTATAATATAAGTGTTGGTTTCAGTTGTCATCATAGTACCTTCTCTTCATAGCCCTGTACTTTTTCAACTTATAAAGCGCCTCAATTTCTTTACCAACAAATTCGCCATGTTTAATCATCATTTTAATCTTTTCTGGATTAGTTTCGTCACTATTTCTCGTAAATACTTTGTGCAATCTTTTTCTGAACAGGTCGTAACCTTGAGGCCATTCCTTACCTAGATGTAGTAGCTGAAAATAATGAGATAAGAACTTATTAGTTAGTGCACACATATATATTATACCTAGCCAAAAGGGATTAAGTAACAAATATTGTGGATAATTATTTGCTAGCAATTTTATCTATTACCGTAGATACTAACCGTCTTGTAAAGATTTAGAACTGATCTCCGATGCGGTTGGGACATTTTCAACAATCACAGAATATTAGTGTTTTGGTTTCTATTAACTCAAAACAAAGTTCATAGTCCAAACAATACGTATGAAATGAAGCAAAATGATTATTGTTGGAATTTCCAACGTCGTAGTACTGACATTGACAACAGGATAGCACTATATATATCCTTGAACGAGTGAGCAGGATAGGTGATATTAATGCTTTGAATAATGTTTTGTACAGTTTTAATCAAAAATTGACAGTGAATTACATTTTGACACATATGCAGTGCTGCCGACATAATAAGTATTTTTTTTTTTTTTTGGGATTTAATGACCTGGTAACTAAGATCTTTAAGTCAAGTCTTATTTTATTTAAACAAACATAGCACTTTCACTTTGCTTCATTTTTAAATTGTTTTGATAGTATTTTTTATATATTTATATATAGGTTTGTAAGTGTTTATGTCTTTTAATAACTGTTCTAGTGGCGGCGGGCGGGATGAAGAATCACACTTAATTTTCACATCACCGAGTTCACAGCGTTGATGTCCATTTCAGTGACTATTTTCTTACTCAATTACAGCATTGGAGACGCATAGTTTTATCACACATTTCATATTGTATCAGCAAACATGTAAAGCATTGGCGCTTTTGCGGCCATTAAACAAGTCAAACGTTTCACAGTTTTCCCGCGGTAACGAAATTTATTTTCAAAATGATGGTTTAACTTGTGAGACATTCATGTTATTACTTAACTACGCTTTATTTTATTCATGCTAAACACTTAAATTACTAATCTCTTCCTAAATTTACACAAAAATCAACAAAACTTTCTAACTTCTATCGAAAAACAATTTATTCAACTGAAGTTTATCGAAACTAATAAAAATAGGTAAATGCACACACAGTTTTTTAACACAATTAGTGTTACAAAACTGTATTTGTGCAGTGCAAACATGTAAAACGTTTAGTCGTTTAGAAGAACTAGCCTAGAATGAATCTAATAAACAATTATGTTTTATTATTATTATTAATTATAAATTAAATTGTGTTTTATTTGATCTTTTACATAAACAGTTCTTGTGTACAATTTTATATACTACCAGAAATAACCCCGCTAACTATTTATGTAAGGACTTGCAACATTCCATTTCAAGACTGCAGCGCCATCTCCAGGGGATTTTTTTTAGATGTAGTTAATAAAAAAGCGGCCAAGTGCGAGTTGGACTCGCCCATGAAGGGTTCCGTAGCAGCAAGTAACGTCATATAAAAGTTCTTGTAATTCGTTGTAACTGTGATCGATGTTTTAATAATAGTGTATTGATTGAATGAAAGGGAAATAGTGGTTTACGATTTATGACGTATTTAAAAAAAACTACTTACTAGATCTCGTTCAAACCAATTTTCGGTGGAAGTTTGCATAGTAATGTATGTACATCATATATTTTTTTAGTTTTATCTTTCTCTTATTTTAGAAGTTAAGGGGGTGGGGACACACACACATTTTACCACTCTGGAAGTGTCTCTAGCGCAAACTATTCAGCTTAGAAAAAAATGATTTTAGAAACTTCAATATCATATTTGAAGACCTATCCATAGATGGTCGTAGACCTATCTACGTATGGTTTTGATGAAAAAAATTTTTTTGAGTTTCAGTTCTAAGTTTTAAGTAAATTTATAGATTTTTCTAGTTTTGTGTAAAAATATTAATGCGGTTCACAGAATACACGTGCTGACCAAATTTCAACAGTATAGCTCCTATAGTTTCGGAAAAAAGTGGCTGTGACAGACGGACGGACAGACAGACAGACAGACAGACTTGACGAATCTATAAGGGTTCCGTTTTTTGCCATTTGGCTACGGAACCCTGAAAATCACTATCCGAGCAATTATATTATTATTTTACTTGTTCGATCAGTTGCTTTCCGTTCTTTGTCTCAAGCTTTTAAATTATTAGAATTTGAATAGCTTCAAATTTGTATATCTGTTTCCATTTTTTTTATTTGTTATTCTTAATCCCATATGTCGACTGTAGAATGGAAGCCCGGTCATATATATTACAGATTTTACCTAACTTGGAATATAGTCTCCCAATTATCAAATTATATTGAATACTTAACATTGCTATGTATTATAAACTATTTTATTTATAACTACCTAATATTTTAAGGCCTCTTAATAGATTGTAGTACGGGAATGTATCACTACTTGAAGTATAAAAGTAACTCATCGTTATTTATATAAATGAGCTACATCTTTTCTCACACTTTCATGAACTCTATCACTATCGCGTCACTATTTTATTTCGCAAAGGTAAAAATTCTTTTTAAAAAAATGTTTTGGTTCAAGACTAATATTTTTGAACCTTTAATTTAAATGTAAAGATATATTCCTAATGCCGTCGTTGTCTTCAGAAAAAGAAAAGGATGTATTGCCGATCGTCATCGCCTCAGAATGAGACACTTCGGAAAAGAAGTAATATACAACCTATGTTGAGAACATTAACAGTGAATTTCAACAATACCATGGTAATACCCAATTGATTTAATAGAAGATTAATCAAGGGAGCTATTCACAGATAATACCTTAAACTTACTTCTGTTCTTTGTTTTGACTGTTTAATTCTCGTTAAAGTAAATTTGAACATAAAGAATTATATATATGTCGCATCAAGGGTGGCCGAGATGCGAAACATCGGGTCTTCATCATGATCCGACATAGTTTTTCATAAATGTGGGCACTGACTTGGATACTCGAACGAAAGATAATTTAAATCACAATAACTTTATTTTACTAACGGTTTTTACAATATGGAAACAAACACGTGCGTTGGTACTGAGCGTATGCCAAGATTGTCAGAGAGGTAGAATGACCACCGCCATATCTTCCCGCCAGTCATCGCTGCATCCCCTCTACCGACGATCGTGTCCAAGCGGGAGGGCGGCACTTGCGTTTCCGTTGACGATTTATTAATTCACTGAAATAATTCTTAGATGGCGCTGTCCGTCGCACCATAGCATCAATCCACGACATTTCCGGTAACGATTTATTAGTTCACGATCAATCCACGACATATATATATATATACATCTAATTATTTACATCATATTACATCTAATTATTTATATATAAATGTACATTAAATCAATAGCATTGTTTTATTATAAACCACCGAAATGTCAAATAAAAAGCTCGTCTTGAAAATAACCGTATAGGTATTTAATTATATAAACTGGAACGCGTCTGTTTTACGGTGGTTTCGTATCCTAGATACGCATTTATTTATAGGTAAACTGTATTGATGAAATATTATTACTGGTTACTTTGTTTCAATTTAATTTACCTTAAAGCTGTGATCATAAACCAAAATATTCTATTAACGAGCTAAAACTTTGCTGCAAAATGGCAGATGAAGAATACCTTGATGATGAAGGTACTTACTTGTTTAAACATTTGAATACATTGTAGAAAGGTGTCAGACATCAGTGTATGAGGTAGTATTAGGTACAAGAAGTTGAGTTTAAAACAAATAGTATAGAACTACACAATTTAACTTATTAAACAATATTGTCTAGTACCCACAGTACAAGTTTTGCTTCGTTTGGGACTAGATGCTGTTGTGTGTCAGATTTAAGGAATTGGACTCAGTTGGTCTTAAAAATAAATAAATGCTACATATGTTCAAATTTTATATGCGACTGCCTCGTTGGTCTAGTGGTTAGCGTATGCGACTGCTAATCAAGAGGTCTCGGGTTTAAATCCCGGGTCGGGCCAAAAAGTGTTTTTGGGTTTTTCTTAGGAAATTCCTAATAGCAGCCCGGAGTTTAGAAGTTTGGCGGTGATTCACGCCCGTGCCTCGGAGAGCACGTAAAGCCGTCGGTCCCGCTTGTCATGAACATCTATGGCAATCGTTATTGGGCAGTCAGTGCCCTCAAATATACTGACAACTAGTTCAATCTTCGAATTTCAGTTCTCCCTTATGGTTGCGGAGGTCCGATGCCAGTCGCTCCGTGGAAAAACTGAAATTCAGGTAAAACCGGTTGAACTAGTAGCCGACCCCAAATAAACTTGGGAATAAAGGCTCGGAAGATGATGATGATGTTCAAATTTTAAATAATATACACATTTAATTAGTCCACATTTCACTTCTATCGTGCCTATACATTTTAAGATGATATTATAATATCTCAATGATATTAAGTGACGATGACGATACGACGATGCACTTTGTTATAGAAGTCAAAAAGTTTTTACTCACCATACAAATAAATAAAATCGAATTATCAGTTTATTTTTGTCTGTATTTTTGCTGCGACAAATATCTGTAACGGCTGATCCAATTTCAACTTTTACGATCAGATAGCTAATAATATAAGGAGCAACTGCCTGCCTGACTGCCTCGTTGGTCTAGTGGTTAGCGTATGCGGCTGCTGATCAAGAGGTCTCGGGTTCGATTCCCGGGTCGGACCAAATATTATTTGTGTGATTCACAAATATTTGTTTCGGAGTCTGGGTGTTTTCTATGTATAATATGTATGTATTTACAAAAAAAAAAGTATGTTTATGTATTTATATCAGTTGTCTAGTACCCTTAACACAAGCTCTGCTTAGCTTGGGACTAGATGATGTTGTGTGTCAGATGTCCTAAATATTTATTATTATTATTATAACTAAATTTAGTTTTTTAGACACTATACGCCGATAATACTAGCTAGGCCCTACTAGCGACTTTATTCGCGGTTGTTATACCTTGACAGCAGCGGGACTACCGCTGGCATTGACTATAATGGAAACGAACTAGAATTATTTGATGTTTGCTCTGTATGGTGACGGATTAAGAATACAGAGTGTCACCACCCCGATTCATCCCGCGGGTGTCGTAAAAGGCGACTAAGGGATAAACTACGCAAGACAACATCAATGCAAAGAGAAGAAAAACTTGAAACCAACCCTATACTCCTTTTCAAGGAGAGGCCTGTGTCCAGCAGTGGACCGTTAAAGGCTGTTAAATAATAATATAATACGAAGGTTAAAGTTCCCGACAAAGAATTACTTAATAACATACTTACAACCCTTTAGTCTGAACCATATCAATTTCAAAGTGAACCGCTATATTTTTGAGGCAGATATTGTTAAGATCTCTGAAACACCAATAGAAACTGTGTACCAAGCTAATGCTGAAATTTATCCACCAATCGACAGGTGAAGAAGAAGAAGAGGAAGAAGAAGCAGTACCCGAGGAAGTAGAGGAGGAAGTTGAGGAAGAATCTATTCTAACTGAATACGATCCTGATGAGTTCTACTCGGGCGCAGTCACTTCCTTGGATTCAACCTTACCAACAGACTTATTTGAATTTGAGTATCCTTTTAATAAATATTCGTTTTTAACAATGCGTTAAATATTCGTTTTTAAGAAGCTGTTTCTCGTATTCGTTCTTTATCGTGTAGTCCATCACCGCCTATTAATAATAATACCTTTCCTATTCATCAGGTATTTTATACCTTTTGTACTCTTAGAACACAAAAAATATCAGTTACCAAATTCAAGTTTGTATTCCACATTACAGGTACAATTACATACACATTCTCTATTGCTAAATTGAGTCAGTCGGGGCATAATAATACTGCTTTATGCTATTCATTTCAAAAACACTGTACAATCGTACTTTAATTTATTTAGTGGCAACTAATACATACTCGTAAAGCGCAAGTGAAAAACATACAACAATGCCATCTACCGAAGAAACACTGAACAACGGAGTAGTATTTAGTAACTAGTAATCCTGTATCGCAATTTAGAAGTTCTCGCGTTGATTAACGATTATACAACATCATCGTCATCAGCTTATCGCAGTCCACTGCTGGACATAGGCCACTCCCATTGCACACAACTTATACAACATTCCAACATCAACCGTGGGGCCGCAGCCTACCAGGCACGATCCACCCTCTGTGTTGGAGGGACACGACACCGGTTCCTCAACAATTTATTTATTTAACAACTTATGCATTGAAAGTACAATGGTGGTCTTAATTCAATAGTAAATGTACTTGTATATTTTCACTTAACAAATAAAGATATTCATACGGTTACAACTGTCACAAGTACTTCAATCTATGCGCGTGTGATGAAACAGTCGTGTGCTGGTCCGCTGGAAGTATCATCACCTTTCTCGACGTTAACACTAAGCAGACTTGGTTCCGACGAAGCACCACGGGGGGAACTATCGGAGCTATTACGGTGAGAATTTATTCGCACATAATAATTATCCATTTAATTATTACGGTATTATTAGGTTCAGCCGCGTGTATGTAAGTCATTAGAACCCGATTTCCTCAATTTAGAAGGTTATATTAATTAGAAATTTCGGATAATTCTTGCAGACTTATGGATATGACAATGTAATCCTACAAATATTCTAAACGCGAAAGTCTGTGAGTATGTATGTATTTTTGTTGCTCTTTCACGCAAAAACTACTGACCGGATTCGGATAAAACTTCACAGTAATATAGCTTTTATATCAGAATAACATATTGGCTACTTTTTACTGCAATAATCGAGACAAACGCGGGCGGAGCTGCGGGCGAGCTAGTAATTTTATAACTCTGTACAATCGTCATCAGGATATCTTTCCTTTCTTTTGAATTTATAGTTTTACTATAAATAGTTAGGATTGTATTATCCATATAATGTGAACAAAATATAAAACAAAAACATTTTAGCTTTGTTTTTATGTTTTAAAAAACTCGTTTTGGCAAATAGCTTTTAGTATTACTCAAATATTGTATTGTAAAATCGCATTAATTTAACTACTCTAGATTAATCCGTGTAATGTTTATTTCAGTCTTATAGAAAAGATCCGAATTATCGCATAGCTTTTGGAGAAGATCGAGAGGGTCACAGAGACCCATTAATAATTCTATATACATGGCCACAGATGGACATAGATGCAGTACTCCGGGATGGTACTACAAACGCATATTCTATATTAGACTTCAGGTAATTTTTGAGTATTTTTTCCTAACAATTCTTATAGACTTAAATACGCATACTCTCTAATATTGAATGGTCTAACTGACCCGTTCATTGTAGCAATGTTTAAGAGTTAACAAAGAATACTTCCTACACTAGAAAAAATTGAGCAAGTGTGTGTCAGGACATTCATGTTTTTTTTTTGAATTTTTGAGCCAGTCGTTTAGCTTTTGGCGGCGGAGGGACGCCCTATTTTTACAAAAAAATCGCTTTAATGTTGAATACATCGAAAACGGTAGCCTAAATCGAAGAATGGTTTTAGTGACCTCACACGATAGGGTAGACACGAGAAAAAAAATCATCCCCACTTTACGTGTAGGGGAGGTACCCCAAATAAAAATATTTTTTGTAATTTTATTGTAGCAGTTTGCCGAAGTAATCACATCACATATCCGTGAAAAGTTTAATCTTTCTAGCACCAATCATTTGGGCGTTGAGTCGAGGAGGGACGGACGGACAAGACGAATCTATAAGGGTTCCAAGTCATGAACTACGGAACCCTAAAAAGTATATACTTCCTACACTAGAAAGAAAGCATGCTGCTATAAGTATTAAAATCATGAAAGTACAGTGTCATTTCAAAATATTTCGTTAATTTTCAGTCCTGATGGGGAATTATTGGCTTCAGTTGGCAAGGAACCTGATTATAACCTAACCATTTGGAATTGGAAACGCCACAAGATTCTTTTACGTACAAGTGCCTTTACATATGACGTCAATACTGTTATGTTTTCACCTTACTGTCCAGGACAGCTTTCAACTGCAGGTAGTTTTACTTTTTTTTATGTATTTAAGCTTACAAAAGTGACTCTACTCTGCCTGGTGGAAGCATGAGTAGAATTTAGGAGTAGGAGTCACCATCCTTATTGCGAGGGTAGTCAATGGAGCATGGTGACTAATACCATGGAGGCCTGGTCAGATGTTTCTATGTCATTCTCCTGAATGATGCAGAATGGGCTCCCGGTCTCACACTCACCAACGAAATACGACAACAATAATGTTGTCATTATTAGTATGGTCTTCTGTGTGAGGGTAGTATCGCCCTGGTCGAGCTGGCCCATTCGTGCTGAAATAAGTATGGCTCTACTACCTTACTTTTATTTATGTACGCTTACACCAACAGTTTTCTTTCAAAAATTCATGTGTGTACTTCTTCGAGCATACGCTGTATTTATAAGGTCTTAAAATTAAAGTACATTTTCCACACTATTGTTCGCAATTTTATTTATATTGAAGATAAGTATAATATGAATTATTTGAGTCAAAATAATGCAATCTTTACCTTCTACTAATCTACATCCTATATATCACTACATAGTATAAAACAAAATCGCTTTCTCTGTCCCCTTGTACGCTTAAATCTTTAAAACTACGCAACGGATTTTGATGCCGTTTTCTTTAATAGATAATATAGTAGATAATAATTTTAGAAATTTCTAATGTGTGTGTTTTTTACGCTTACATTGCAATTTTATATTATTGTGTATTTTATATAGATTAATTTTGCTGGTACCGACCGGGGCCCGTTAGTTGACGCTGCTGTCGATTTGTCACTATCAGTTAATAACTAAACACTATATTGTTATTAATATTCTAAGGCGGTACGAAGTTCGCCGGGTCAGCTAGTTATACATAATATATAAATATTTTAGGAGCTGCTCATATAAAATTTTGGAAAATGGCCGAAACATTCACAGGGGTTAAGTTGAAAGGTGAATTGGGTAGATTCGGTAAAACTGAAATCTGTGATGTCCTTGGTGTTTATCCAATGCCCGATGAAAAGGTAAAAATGATTTTCCATATTATTAAACTTCTTCGCAAGGGTGCTCTCACCGCTGAGCTAACAAACTGTCCGTGTGGTGACGGTTTAAGAATACAGAGTGTCACCACTCCTATTCATCCCGCGGGTGTCGTAAAAGGCGACTAAGAAATAAACTACGCAAGACAACATCAATGCAAAGAGAAGGAAAACTTCGGACCAAAATAAATGTTTGTTTCTACAAATATTTGTTTCGGAGTTTTGGTGTTTTCTATGTATAATATGTATGTATTTACAAAAAAAATATGTTAATGTATTTATATCAGTTGTCTAGTACCCATAACACAAGCTATGCTTAGTTTACGACTAGATGAAGTTGTGTGTAAGATGTTCGGAATATTTATTTACTTACTTTGGGGAACAATCGTGGTACTAAGATATCGATGAAAACTATAACGTACAATTTTCAGGTGCTATCGGGATGCGAATGGGGTAACGTTTTGGTGTGGGAAGCTGGACTTGTTAAAATAGAAGTCACACGAAAAGGGCGAAAATCCTGTCACAAAGCTCCAGTTGTAAGTTTAAGTATTTCTGACATCCATATCAATTAAATATAATAAAAGCTATTCAAATATATTTAAGTGCTTTTTTTGTTTCATAATATTTTTAAGTACCTAATAGGAGACGATAGTTCGTCCCCTATTAGGTGTGCTTTGAAACTTTGAACTAATTATGACTTTGAATAATATTTAATACCTAATATAGTTATTATCATCCTATGTAACCTTTATTATTTCAAAGTTCATTGTTTTGAGGTCTAATCCCTGGATCGACGAGGCAAATAGACTACGTATTAATAACAATTATAATAATTTTAATGTAAAAAGCACCCCACGCTTTGTTACATTAAAATTATTTTCAACTTTTTAGTTTAAAAGCGTGTTTGTTCAGTTTTTTAAAACTATTTTTTAGAAAGACTAAAAAATACTAATTTGTTAAAATAAATTCTTTATTTTTTTTCAAATTAGTGTATTTTCATGTCATGTCCTCGATAAATCTACAAAGTTTGAACGAAATCTGGCCGTTTAAAGTGGGTCAAAATCGCACCCAAAGGAGTCGGTTACAAACATACAAACAAACATTTAGGTGAAGCTAATAAAAAGCGTGTAAAAATCGTAAACTGATGCTGTTAACATATTAACCGACGCGTCTACATGATGCATATTTATTACAGATCCAATTCATGTTGAGTCCAGCGGGTGACGAAGTGACCACAATAGCACGAGATGGTTGTATTCGTGCGTGGTACTGGGACACTGTGGAACAAGCTGATCCTCCAGAGGAAGATCCTTACGTCGAACTCAATCCTGTTGCGGAAACATGCGTATGTATGACCAGATATTAGTCACCATCAAATATATTTAGTCCAGCTTTTACAGTAATAAAAGCTTCCGAAAGTGAAGTTACTTGCTACTAAACTCATTAAATACATAAACTAACTTGAAAAGGTTGATGATATACATAGATATATTAATTTAATAGTATTTATAAGTACGAGTACATTTTTTTTTGTAATTTTACTTTTATTACAATGATGGTTATTGATATTTACTTAGCTCTAATAAATGTAGCTAACGACAAGTGTCGGTTAGAAATCCGTCATCTGTGCCTCTAATCGACGCACGTTTTTAATGTACTGAAGTTACTCTCTAAAAATAATTATTAATCATTGTAATATATAAACATTCAATAGTTCATCTATTTGAAACAATTTATTAAATTAAATGTTACTTTTAAAAACAAAAAAAAGTTGTTTCAGTAAGATGCCAAACGAAAATAATATTTTGTAATATATTACAGGTTCCGGGTTGTCAAATAATGTGTCTCAAGCACCAAAAAGATATGTATTGGTACGCCCAAGTAAGTTCCTATTTCGGTTCGTTTTCCTTAAGTCGGTATTTATTTCAATATAAGGATGGAGTTATGATTATGGTGGTCACCTCACTACTTACTGCTCTTGGGTGTTGAAATACACTGATTCAAATATTAGTACATTGAATTTATATTGTAAATACTATACATCATAAATACTTTCTAGACCAATAATGTTTTTAATAAACCGTTGAACATATTCAGTCTTAGCATAAAGTTTTGTAAACAACAGCGCAATAAAATCAATCATTTTTTTAGGATGCCAACGGCGGATTATGGACAGTTGAATTAGAAATCGATAAACTTGAATGCAACCATCAGAAAATACTAACGTGCCACGCAGGAAGTGTTATCGCTATGGCAGTGTTGAGAACTCAGCCGATATTAATTACCGGTGGTGAAGACGGAGCTCTGCATGCTTATAACACGTATACGCATGCCCTCCTCGCGAGATATCAGTTTCCTGTGCCTATATCGTGTATCTTTTATCCACCTTTAGATGTAAGTTTATCTTTTTAAGTCTATTTTCCAACATTGCTCTTTTGTTGGGCTAGAGGTTAGCGTATGCAGCTGCTGATAAAGAGGTTTCGGGTTCGATTCCCGGGTCTGATCAAATATTTGTGTGATCTACAAATATTTACTTCGGAGTCTGGGTGTTTTTCTATGTATAATATGTTTATGTATTTCTATCAATTTTTTAGTACCCATAATACAAGCTCTGCTTAGTTTGCGACCAGATGATGTTGTGTGTAAGATGTCCGAAATAAATTATTAATTTTAACTAGTTTATTTTTATACAAAAAAATATTTTGATTGTTGTATTTATCATTTAGGTAGATCAAACATCAAACATTTTCATGGTTGGGTTTAAAGATGGTATAATGCGGACGTTACTGCTGCATCCCGATCGGTTGATAAGTCGTCAGAGTCTGATCGACATCCGCGTGCATTCAGCGCTCACGATACACAGTGAAGATTCTGCTAACGCTGACGTCATAGATCTATTATCGGTTAGTCAATATGTCGATGGTTTTGTTTGTTTTAGGGTTAACATTTAGTACTGAACCATGGAAAGTGAACAAGACGAAGATTTATATTTAAACATATTTTTTTTATTTTTTAAGCTGTCAGTCCCCCCTAGCCTAGTTGCAAACGTTTTCTATTATCTGCTTTTATTGGCTAATACTTTGTTTTAATCACGTGGCTGACTGACACTAGACAATGAAACAAGAGAATAAATAAAATAAACGGGTGTCGTGTTTCCCCATCAGAAATGGAAGGTTCCTCCAACCAGGCGAGGTGATCATGCCGGGCGGGCACTGCCCAACAGTTGATGTTGAGATGTGTATAAATATTTATGCTAATCGGTGCGAGAATTACTCTATCGCGATTCAGGATTAGTAGTTACTCTGTATAGTTCATTCTGTATTTTTTTCGAGTTTCAGTGTTCCTTGTATGCTTTTCGTTTGCACTCTATATGGAAGTCGCCACAAAACAAAAAAGGTTTACAACAGCTAGGGGCTGATGTTTTTAGACTGATAAAGTTATTTTTATGCACTTTTAACTTATGTAACTTTACCTACGTACAAATAGTAGTAATAATTTACTTATTATGAAACTGAATATGTGATAAATGACAAAATTATATTATTTTTCAGCTGTTAAAACCACACTCGAAATCTGTCAATCAGATATCAATCAATCATCAGCGGACTTTGCTAGTGACGTGCGCGGAAGATTGCACTATATTCATGTATAAGTTGGAGCTGGCTACTCCATTCCAGTTACATAAAATCGGTTTCATAGAAACACCTAACAATATAGCTTATATGACGTGGAAGCCCGACGAGGTAAATTAATCGATAATGTATAAAATATTATAAGCTCTACTTTTATTGTGTGACTGAGACTTTCAGAGCCCGAACCTCTAATCCCCTAAAGTCTGGAATGGTGATCTCAAAAAGCCGCAACACACCTGTGATGTTTGAGTTGCAAATATCGATTTACTTCTCATCAAATAACCCCTCTGTTCTTTGCCATTCTAAAGCATATTATAGAAGCAATTGTTATTTTGTTCATTTGCGTATTACGAGTACCTACATCTTTCTAAATTGACGCTAATTTTCAAAGCCACATTCACCAAGTCAATCACAAAGTAACTAAAAAACAATTACTTCCTTATTCGCAAACATTTATTAACTTTGATTATTTTTTATCATTTTAATAATCTTACAGTATTACTTTACTCGCATCTTTTGTCCCATTAGGAACATGTACTTCTATTATGCGGTCAAGTGGGCCTAGTTATGGAAGTTGTACTGCCAAAGATTGAAAGTCGAGTTTACAGTGAAATCACAACCTTCAGGCTTGAGTTCGAGTCTTATGTAGAGACTCTAGTAAAAAAACATTTGTAAGTACAAATTCAGATGCTCTACTATTTATGTTAATAATATACTTAATATTAATAATCTTTATTAAAACAAAGAAGCAGAATAAAATTCACTTGTGTACGATAATAACATCAGTTACAAACTGTGTCGTGGTTATTATTATCACCCACCTCCAGAAAAGTACAGACATCAGCGATCTACTTTATGGTAAAGATAAGAATGTAGTGTAAGTGTATATAACAATAGCCACTCATTCAAAGATGGCTCTATATCTCATATCTATTGAGATAAAGTTCAATTTTGTAGACCAAAGCTAAGTTGTAACGTACATGCGCGCCTTATGCTTTTACCTTGGACTACTTTTGTTTGCCTAATAATAATAGTAATATTGAATAAAACTTAATGTTCAATCTCTCTGGCACGGGTTTTATTACGTTAGAATTACAAATAAACACTTCAATACCTTCGACTAAATACTGATATACTCGCATATACATAGCTCAAGGAAAAGACCAGCTAAAATATTCTACTATAAATACATACAGTAATAGTATTAAGAATTCCAATTCTAGCTCAAGGAAAACACCAGATAAAACATTCTTCTGTAAATACATAAAGTAAAAGTATTAAAAATTCTAATTCTAGCTTATGGAAAACATCAGCTAATACGGTATAATCCTGACTACATGGGTTAGGCTACACGATGGCTGGGGCCCGTATGCCGTCTGTATGGATAGGTCGACTCAAAACTATGGTTCTTTCTTCAAAAGGCTAACCCAGACCCTATACTGCACTCACATAGTTCTCTTTAATATTGTACACGGACTGAAAAAAAAAAGAAAAAAAAAAGACCTCTGTGGTTTGTTTCGGTGTTTCTTCCCAGAGTGAGTCGTAGGAAATGCCGGCGCCTTCTAGCTATAAGTCCGACTTGTAAAAATGTCTGAAAAGATTTACTTACAGAAATAAATATCATTTTATAATTATTTTTTTATAAAAAATTCAAATTCTCCTCATCTTAGATGTTCTTTGATTCATTGTTTGTTAATTACTTTCGGAAAGTCACTTGCAAAACGGGAATTATTTTCAGTGAGAATATTCGTTAGTTATCTTAAATAGTAATTATCCATTAACAACATATAAATTCAAACAGGTGTCACATTATTTTCATTTAACATCTTGACAGCATGCGCAATAGACCTTTTCCTACTGAAGAAGACCTCGCTAGCTTAGACGAAGAAGCTTTGAAAGCAAAAGATGAAAAAGATGACGATGACGAGGAAGAGGAATGGGTTGGCGCCATAGAACTCAGTAAGTGTATTGAACTGTAAATGAATTATAGTTTTATGAAAAAACCGAAGGGTTTTATTAGCATCAACAGATCAACATATTATTGAAACTGGAATATCTTGACAATAAGACTGTTGTTGGTTTTAACGAATGGCAATTACCTCGTGACGACAATTTCGTAAAAATTGAAAATCTGAATTGTAATATTACCTGGATACATTTAGATTATCTAACGAAATATCATCTGAAAATAATAATCGAAAAATGAAATGTAAATTGAGCGATTATTGTTTTAGTTTGTTGTCGTTAGCTCAATCCTAGCTTATCTAGCTTAGCTTATTCAAATCAAACTATCGCCGTACACTGCTAAATAAATGTTATTATAAGTGTTGTGAAAAAAATGTTACACTCTCCCACTCTCTCTGGTTCAACACCTTCACAAATAAATCAAGAATCTGATGAAAAACTCAGACTCTTCTAGATTATTTTAATTTCAAGGGCAGTTTCCACGAACGATAGAATCGCACTTTTATCGTTGAGTAATCTCCACGAGCCATTATTCCTTTAGCGTGTCATCGCGATTCGTAACGGAATCGCCGAGTGTGTAGAAATAGGAATCACGACAATAATATCGCCGCGATTCTCTCGTACAATCCCTTTATAAGAAGAAGACATTTCTGTCTTACTACTACTTTCAATATTAAAAGGTTGCAATACGTTCTACTTTCCGACGTTTCGAACGGGTTATAGTCTACCCGTGACCACGAGCGGTATAACCCCTTCAAAACGTCGGAAAATGGGATGTACCGTAAAACTTAATTTTATCGCGAATAAGTTTACAGTAAGAAACATGAGTATGTGTAAAAGTTGCGAAAATCTAGAATCAGTCACTTAATATTTTTAACTTAAATCTTTATTATTTTTTGTTTTTTTTATTCTAGTGGAAAGCGAAAGTATGTTAGGTACAACAGTGACTTGGGCGGAGTACTGTGATGAAGGTGTTTGGGTTGTACAAAAAGGTACCGGAGCTCTTCTATTAGTGAAGCCAGGATCAAACAAGATTCTGAAGTATGCTCCGATCCCTGACGCTTGGTGTGATGACCTTACATCTCTAAAATTTGTGTAAGATTTATGCTTAGTATTATTATTTTCTTAAGCGTTTCACATTGTAGGTAGTAGAGCCACGCTGATTTCAGCACGAATGGGCCGGCTCGACCGGGGAACTACCCTTACACAGAAGATCATCCTCATAATGACAGCGAGATCGCTGTCATATTTCTTTGGTTTGTTTGAGAATGGCTTCCAAATGCCGTATAAGTCACGATGCTGCATTACTTACCCTCTCAATGTGGATGGTGACCCTTGCTGCTTTCTTATTATTAAATAAAAAAAGACATAAACTGTATTTAATTTCAAATTCAAATTATTTATTTCGGACCTTGAATCCATATTGTGTTAGTTACAGTGACTTAACCTAGTGTTAGTATAGAAAATATATATATATGTACATACATTAAAAATATAACATATATAAGTGCAAACCACCAAATTAACAAGTATGGACATACAACCACCTTGTCATGAGGGAGGAGTCCCACCTATATGAAAATACATTCAGGATGCTGTTATAGGAGGATAAATAGTAGCCTTAATATTAAAAAAAGCGGCCAAGTGCGAGTCGGACTCGCCCATGAAGGGTTCCGTATCAGCAAGTAACATCATATAAAAGTTCTTGCAGTTCATTGTAACCTTCAACGATGTTTTTATACTAGTGTATTGATTGAATGAAAGGTAAATGCGTGTTACAATTTATGACGTATTAAAAAAAAACTACTCACTAGATCTCGTTCAAACCAATTTTCGTTAGTAGTTTGCATGGTAATGTACAACATATATTTTTTTTAGTTTTATCACTCTCTTATTTTAGAAGTTAGAGGGGGGGGGACACACATTTTTCCACTTTGGAAGTGTCTCTCGCGTAAACTATTCAGTTTAGAAAAAAATGATTTTAGAAACCTCAACATCATTTTTAAACACCTATCCATAGATACCCCACATGTATAGGTTTGATGAAAAAAAAATTTTTGAGTTTCAGTTCCAAGTATGGGGACCCCCAAAATGTATTGTTTTTTTTCTATTTTTATGTAAAAATCTTAATGCGGTTCACAGAATACATCGACTGACCAAATTTCATCAGTATAGCTCTTATAGTTTCGGAAATAATTGGCTGTGACATACGGACGGACAGACAGACAGACAGACAGACAGACAGACAGACAGACAGACTTGACGAATCTATAAGGGTTCCGTTTTTTGCCATTTGGCTACGGAACCCTAAAAAGCGGCCAAGTGCGAGTCGGACTCGCCCATGAAGGGTTCCGTAGCATCATATAAAAGTTTTTATAGTTCGTTGTAACTTTCATCAATGTTTTAATAAGTGTTTTGATTGAAAGAAATGTAAATTGCGGTTTATGATTTATGACGTATTAAAAAAAACTACTTACTAGATCTCGTTCAAAACAATTTTCGTTGGAAGTTTGCATGGTAATGTACATCATATATTTTTTTTAGTTTTATCACTCTCATAATTTAGAAGTTACAGGGGGGGGGACCAACTTTTTACTACTTTGGAAGTGTCTCTCGCGCAAACTATTCAGTTTACAAAAAAATGATATTAGAAACCTCGATATAATTTTTAAAGACCTATCCATAGATACCCCACACGTATGGTTTTGATAAAAAAATTTTTTTGAGTTTCAGTTCTAAGTATGGGGACCCCCAAAATTTATCACTTTTTTTCTATTTTTGTATAAAACTATTAAAGCGGTTCACAGAATACATCTACTGACCAAGTTTCAACAGTATAGCTCTTATAGTTTCGGAAAAAAGTGCCTGTGACATACGGACGGCCAGACAGACAGACAGACATGACGAATCTATAAGGGTTCCGTTTTTTGCCATTTGGCAACGGAACCCTAAAAAGAGACATGAACTGTATTTAAATAGTTTAGTTACTTAAATCACATTCTACTAAATCACATAGCAGTTAATAATTTTTCTGCAGAATTGATTGATTATAGCAACAAATTATCATACCACAGATGTGAGGGACGCTACTTAATAGTAGGTACTAACACCGGGTATATCCGTGTACTACGCCTGCCCACACCAGAAGAAGATAACCCAGACACACATTACATGATTTGGATGACTGCCATGCAGAAGCTACTTAAGAAACTCAAGGGCAGGAGGTTAGCGAAGGAAGAGGTGAACGAGAGATCTTTCTATAACTCCCATAATTCCTTTCCTTTGCACTTATTAAAATCCGTAGTTACGTTAATTTCACTCATGTACGTCATGTACCTAAACAGAAAGAAAAGAAGAAGTTAAAGAAAGTTTTTTCTGTGGAAAAGTACTTTTACTGTTTTTAATCAATCATTAGACGGTCTTAGTAATGTTAATATTTTGAGGTCGTGTTAATTAACTCAAAACAAAGAATATACGAATTGAGTATTAATAAAGCGGCTCAATAAAACTCCATGTTTCCTTAACTTTAGATTAATGACTTGATAATGACTACTTTATGTTGTAGCCGCAACCGATACCGCGCATTGACTTCCATGATAACTACTATTTGCCAATGCATGACAAGTACACCGGAGCGATAACGTGTATAGAGATCAGCACTCATGGAAAGTAAGGACAAAGTACATCTGATCAATTTGTTTAATTTGCAAATGTAACCTGTTTACGAATTTCCTATCAGTAAAATATATAACTGCCTTGTTGGTCTAGTAGTATGCGACTGCTGGTTAAGGTTTGGGTTTTTATTCCCGGTCTATGTATGATATGTATGTATTTAAAAGTTTGTTTATGTATTTATATCAGTTGTCTAGTACCCATAATACAAGTTCTGCTTAGTTTGGGACTAAACGTGTCAGTTTTGTTGTCCTGTTTGTTATAAAAAAGAGTATGTTTAGCAGATTGGTAGCCGCTAGGCAATGTACTTTGTATTGAGTATTAGGAATTCGACATACGTACGGACTAATACACTAACGGTATGTTTTAGGAGGACTTCTGCTATAGTGCCCTTACAATAATGCTTATTAATATTGTAAATGCGAAAGTAAATATGTCTGTCTGTCTGACAAGACTACTGAAACAATTTAAATGAAATATAATACACAGTATAGAGTCTAAGAAAGCTAGTATAGCGAACTTATTTCTTCTTGCTTGGTCCGTCGTAGGGGTCCACGATTATGGCGAATATTAGGTGGATATCGAATAACAATGATCGTGTATTCTTTTGGAGCCATGTTTATTAATTATTTACTGTACTCTTATTCTAACCTTACGTACTAAGGGTATGTACATGGAATCTCTTCGTTATGATCTTATAGCTACATTATATATTCTAAATCTATCGTTACATTGCAGAATAAACGTCATAATATCAACAAGGAAATGACAGCCGGAATCCTACGTGCTCGTTAATCGGCACATATTTGCAATGTGCTGGTCAAGCATAATATCTCTGTATAATTTCCGTCTTTTACTTAAACCAAAATATGACGCAGGAATACTAGTAATAAATAAACCTTACAATAGCATAGATTTTTAAGGGGTTCCGTAGTTTATGACTCGAAACTCTTATAGATTCGCTTTGTTCTTCTATTTATTATTAAATATACATATAATTAGACTAAATACAACTAATCAAAATCGACTTGTTTGCAAATAAAACAAGAGATTATGTTTCAGGCGGTTGTATACATGTGGCAGAGATGGTAACATATTCGCTTACATGATCAATTTTGATGAGCACCTGGTGCCAATGCCGGAAATACCCTCACCGCCGCTAGAACCACCCGTTAGTATTTATATATAATTTATAAAGGTACAATTTAAATTATTCATGGTTGCCTTGAATGGCCCGGCTACACGCTCCGTCTTGCCTGTGAGCACGTGTGGCCACTGCGCGTTGTTCCGTCATTTTTTACAGGTCATTACTGTGCACAAGCTTGGACTGTGCAGGCAAGACGGAGCGTGTAGCCGGGGCATTATGGTCTTATGGCCAGACGCACTGAAGCACGCCTTGATTAACCGGCCACGCGCTCAAGTTAGCTCGCAGACAAAACCGTGCAAACAAAGCCCGCGCAGTCCATTCTTTACCACATAACGATTACGCAGGCCGCCTGCACGTGCTTACCTGTGCAATCTGGTTTGTGCAGGCATGCTTACAGTGGTACTATTATGTATGTATGTATATGCTTACAGGCAAGACGGAGCGTGTAGCCGGGCCTTAAGAGATTGCCTCTGAGCCATAAGGCCGACACTTGTACTTTCTTATTGTTAGGCGATTCACTCTCTGCACAGCGCTCCGTCGCGTAGCACGGTGTGGCAGATTTTAATATTGTATGCAAGTACATCGATTAGTATAGAAAACACGCCAGGTCCAATACACTGAACACGCGCTACGACTAGCAGATTCGGGATTGGCTGCAATAGCTGCCCCGCGCCCACGCGCGTGTTCGCGTCGCCAGTGTGTGAATGTAATCAATATGGTGTACACTAAAGAAGTATATTATTGTTATTTATGCTTTATGAGGAATGTTGAAAATCATATTTATCTACTTAATACGATATATTGCACAGAAAATAATCCAATCATTGTTTTTAAATATTTAACTACTGCATACTAGGTTTCTATATTTATTGTGTAACGTCAAAATATTTGAGACGTTTAAAATAATAAGAACAAATCAAGTTCTTCTAGATTCATAGCAGGCTAGTAGCTGGATGGGTGACTGTTTGATACCATGTCACGTTCAGCAGTTGGTCCCTGATGTTATCATAAAATAACCGTCATGAAGTTTAGTTGGAAGCCTTCAGGCAGTTTTAAGATATCCAACGGCAAGATAACATAACCAAAATGTTGTCTTGCGAGTTCCCAACCCGCACTCGGCCAGCGTGGGGACGTATGGCCTTAACCCTCTCCTGAGAGGAGACCTAGCCCAACAGTGGGATGTTATGGGTTGTTGATATATTCCAGGTTATGACAAAAATCCCCGAGCCAAGCACCGTAGACGGTGAACTGATGTCACATGAGCAGTTGAAGCAAAAAGAAGAATATGATAAAATGATGGCCATAGCCAACGCACACAAGAAACAAGTTCGAGACCAACTGATCGAGCTTACCGTCGAATATAGTAAACTCATCAAGGCGTAAGTCTATACAGCGAAATTTTAAAAAACCTTACTCGATTTATTATCGGTATCGATATGCCTAACCACCACGTTAAATTCATAATTGTCACAATAAAATTTTGTTATTAAAAAAATAATTGAGGAATGACTCATCTTTTTCCATTGTAAAGATATTCAGTGACGTTTTTAAACCCTTCTGTAAACAATCTATCACGTAGTACACTAATACCCAAAAGGATTATAAACCTAATTTTCCTGTTCAAAAATATTGCCCGTTAACACAAAACGACACAGATAAACTCGAGCAGAAATAAAGTTTGGGAAGTAATATTTAAAAACATGATGTCGTCCTATATACACAAATACCTTGTATTATTGAATTAACAGTTTAAACTTCTTCGTAGGAACCGTGCCCTGCCAATCTCCCAACAAATAGACGTGACTTTAGACCCTCGACCGTTGGTGGACCAAGAGCGAGAACTAGAAGTTGCTAAAGCATTAACCATAAGAAAACTAGCTCACCAACTTGAGGCATCCACCTTAGGACTCGACAAGATGCGTGGCAGGAATATAATACAGCTTGATGTTTTTCCATTCTCGGTAAAGGCTATCAGGTACAAAACATATATATATAGTTCATGAACAATTCTATTTCGAAAAAAAAGATCTACGAACTGTATTAATGTTACAACTTGACTTTTTAGGCAGACAAATATAAATCAAATCAAATCAAACCATTTTTATTTTAAATAAATCAATACAACGGCATTTTTGAAACGTCAAGTAGTCAGTCAGTAGTCAGTCGTCAAGCTAATTGTCTGTTCCAATTCGTAGATCCTATGGAGAAGAACAGACAAGAAACCCCATGGACACTCTTTTACACATAGTATTTACAATTTTTAGTTACATTCATCATCATCATCAGCCTTTAACAGTCCACTGCTGGACATAGGCCTCTCCTTTGAAAGGAGGTTTCGGCCTACTATACCACGCTGGCCAGACGGGTTGGTAAAGGGTTTGTTTCAAGTTTTCCTTCTCTTCGCAGTGATGTTAGCTGCTTATTTTGTTCCTTTAGTCGCCTCTTACGACACCCATGGAATGAATAGGGGTGGTGACACTTTGTATTCTTAATCCGTCACCACACGGATTACATTTTATTAAATGTGAGGACATTGTAACGATGCTGATATTTACACAGGTAGTGTCCAAAAATAATTAAATAATAATATAATATAGCAGTTGTGAGATGACCAGCCCCGCCTGGCGGCACCCATAAAAAACAAAGTTTCAAACAATATTCACTCTAAGAAAAGCAGCAGCATAAATGCGCATAGGAGTCTTCAATCCTATGCGCATTTATGATGATTTGTAATAAGCTGTCTTTTTAATTCTTTAACTTTAAGCCTATGGCTTTTCTTCAAATTTAAATGGAACCAAACGTAAAGTTTCACCAAAAAAATAATTTCGTTCGACAAAATCATGTTTAACTACTTTCAAGAGATTGCAGCTAGTAACAGAGGGCTACAATATTATTACATTATTGATATAGTTTAATGTACATATAAATAAGTATCTTGTTTAAATTGAATAATAAACAGTATAATAGACAATTACATCTATATTATAGAGATACCAATGTGCTGATCAAACCACTACGTCAAAAAAATCTGTCGAAAGCTTTCCGGGATCAATATGAAGAAGTACATGTAAAAATGGCTGAAGCTGCGCTCCGAGCAAGGTAACAAAATATTGTAATCTTTATATGTTATGTCTTCAAATGTCAACAAGTATGACAATATTTTTAATTCAAAGGCTTAATCAAAGATATGGTTTTTATGGAGTTATGCGTTTATTACATAAGACAATTTTTGCTAGTTTTTGACATAGTCCTCTCCGATTGCATACCACTCTGATCAATTTTGGACTGTTGCATTCAGCTCCAGCGCAGGGGCGCTAAACAACGATTATGGGCATATCCTTCCATGCAGATGCAACTAAGACCTCTCTAAATGGCCTTACATAATAAATAAATTACTAGGGGTAATTTATTTATTATGGTGTTACTATGGTTTGCATTTAACATAAATATTATTATATTATACTTTCTTTTTATCTATTTTTTTTCTAACACACATGCTGCTAGGAATATGAATTTACTAGAAATGGAGGAAGAAATAACAAGGGATGAGTAAGTAAATATTTCTTAGGTCAATGTCACATAAAAATTAGGACAATTAGACAACTATCGAATAAAATCATTTCATCGATCGTCTGATGAAATGTTTTATCTATATACTACACCTGTGTCATTACACCTTAAATATTCAATTGAAATTTGGCTGAAAAAAACGTACGAAATCAAATTGTCTAGAATTAATGAAATTAAGAGACTACCCGTGAACATCAGCGGTATAACCCGTTCGAAACGTCGGAATATAGAAGGTACTACTACAAAAAAAACTAAAATTGTCTAGTTTCTGGTCGAAATATTTCAATTAAAAAACATTCCCCGTGTAAATATTACATTTCTTCCTTGCCTTCCTCTTTATATGCTGGTTTTCCATCCAATAGAAAGACAGAAGCAGCTGTTCGACGAATCGGCACAAGGAAGACATCGTACGGACCTCCTCGCGTGGCATCCTTTCTGCTAGGTCTTCCTCCACGCGCGCCTCATAGCCTCAAAAAAGCGCTACGAAATTATCATCAGCGATTGACGAGACATCACATGCAATTTATCGAGGTTTGTAACTTATAACAGAATTTCATGAATAAATATAGTTTTCAACGACTTTTTCTTCTAGCTGTTGAATAAGCGACAATGAGGAGTATTCGGGGGTTACTGATGTAAAAGAGGGGTCCAGAAGGTAATTCGACCCTGGACTCCTCCTAAAATTGAGGCGTACAGAGGGCACACCGTGTGGTTTTAGTCGGTTCGATTCTGACACACCGCCCCGCCGCATTTCGAGGGGATTTCCACGCCTTAAAAAAAAATAGTTGCCATGTGACATAATTAAGAAAATTGTAAAACCTTTTCCTTAAAAAACTTGCTTTTTCGTGCAAATAAATTGATGAACAAAGTTTTTAATTATTTATTTAGATTCAAGAACATATAAGTCGAAAACCGGATCCTAACGCTTTGCCTCCCGGCGCGGAGGAGGCTCTCAAAGAGGCGGAAGCGACAATCGGTAACCGACTTCTGAAGACACAACCAGATTACGTTGCACCACCTGGCCACAATACACAATTGCGTATTTGTATCACTAGACAAGAGGTAATAGAATAACTGTTAATATTATAAATAAGTATTTCAAAAAAAGCTCTGGTGTGATACGACAATCTCCCTAGTACAGAAGAAGAAATTATAATAGTATAGAACTTCAAAAAGGTAAAAAATTTATTTGAGTAAATAGCAACACTGTAACCCAAATTGTAGTTCTATTTTTAGTAACATTGTAATTCTACTTTTCTATCTATTAAGAATACTTCCTTTTCTGGCCACTGTACTTTTTCAGATTTCATTTAGAAGTGTTTTATAGATTTATGATTAACTATAGTTATAATATATAGGATGAGGATAAAATCGGTCAAGTGCGAGTCAGACCACGCATAGATTAGGGTTCCGTTGTCATTCATAATGGCACATGTATTAGTATTTATTTAAAATCGTGTTCAACAGATAATTCTTGTGTTTATTTATTACTTCACTACCATCACAGCCGTTCGCCATTCGATTTCAGGCCTAGGATTAGTTTATGAAAACCATCTTCGAATTAAGGCGAGATAGCGAAGATGACTTTTTACGAATTTCACCAACACTGTGTTGGTGAAATTCGTAAAAAGTCATAGTTGATATGTTGACTACTAGGCTACCAAGGACATTCAAGAAGTGCGATTTTTTCTGCAGATTAGGTCTAGTGTCAAACTTCATTCCTGCTCGAACACTCTTTCTATAGTCCTCTCTATTTTAGTTCGTATAAAACTCCCAGAAGTACACTTAACTCGTTTATGTTTCAGATTTACGATACTAAACGAGAATTTAATGTCAAAGTATTACAATTACGTGATCACAAAGTTCGTTTAGTGCAACAAATGAAGAAAATTGGGGAACGCTTAGCAGAGATACGGATAGAAATACCGCCCAACCTTGTGAAAGCACCCCCGGCTATACCTGAAATAGATGAAGAACTGGAGTTTCCTGAGAGACACCTAGAGGTTAGTCAAACAACAATGAGCAAGTAATCATGGAATTAAAATTGTTAAAGTTTAATTAGTACGTATCTTTCCCCGGTGTTAGTACGTAAAGAACAGACACCGAGGGAAAGAAATTGTAATTAAATAACTATCTGTTTACATATGTAGGTATATTAAAAATACCATCCTGCGTGTTAAAAACATTATAAAAAGATATAACTATGTATATATATATTTTTACTTGCCACATCAAAAATTATAGTAGAAAGGAAGAGTTGATGGTACTTTTGTCTCCTTGTCTTAGCTTAAATAGAACAACATGATGTCTTGGCTAAACTAAACATTTTAATACATTGTTTATGTTAAAATTCTATTAGTGTAAAAAGTTTCCTACCAATCATTTATTTGTTTAAAGATAAAACCAGAGGAAGTGATTGTACCAGTGCGAAGAAGTACTAAAAAGATAAAACAAGTGGAAGATAGAAAAAAATCTGTGCTTGGACTTAGAGTGCGACCACCACGAGTCAATAGATTCGTTCCAATTAACGGTAATTGTATACTTGTTCATTCTAATATTTACGAGTATACGGTAGAACGTTCTGTACTTTTTTTATATATTTAAGCCTGCCAAAGTGACTCTACTCTGCCTGATGGAAAGCATGGGGTCACCATCCTCTTTGTGAGGGTAGGCAATGCAACATGGAGACCCATACCATGGCGGCCAGGTCAGATGTTTTTGCATCATTCTCCCGGCCTCCGGAGACCGTGAGAACTATGCAGAATGATTAGGCCTCTGGTCTTACACTCACCAACGAAATAAAAATAACTGTCATTATTAGGTTGGTCTTCTGTGTGAGGGTGGTACTGCACCGGTCGAGCTGGACCATTCGTGCTGAAATCAGCGTGGCTCTATTACCTTATCACCTTTAATAACTTACCTGGATAGTTTCGACAAAAAATGGATTCATTAAATATCTATTTTCAGAGAGTCGGCCATTATCTGCTTCTTGGGAATTACTAAGAGTGAAACAAGATCAAGAATCAACGCCCTTGGAAACCGAAGTACGGGAGCGGCGCATTGAAAGGTTTTCTTTATTCTTAAACAATATAATAAATACTTAAATATCTATTTGACCTTTTACATTCGGTATGAGTGTTCAGTTACAGTTAAACTCATTAAACGAGGACTTTGATAGTCTCGGCCTCCAATCATAACAGAGGCTAACCAACTATGCGGAAGATATTCCAGTGAACAACTATGTATGCCAACACTCGTTAATTTTACGTTTCTTCACCCCTAATATTCCGATTAGACGGCTATTGAAAAGGAGCGGGGATCATGAGCAGGTCTGACGGCTTAACAAACAGTTAACATTGACACTCTAGTGCAGTGTATGTCTAATTTGTTACTCTGTGAATTTACACATGTTATTTTCGGATAATTTAATGATGGAAAAAACAAACGATTTTAGGCCTAACACATAAATTATTACTATTGAATACGATCTTATCTTAAAACATATATAGATTACTATCAATGTTTTATTAAATTTCCAGGCATCTTTATGAACAAGACATGCTATTAGCCGATGCGGAAATATCCGTTCAAAAGTTTGATTCTCGATTGAGGCAACTGCAGAGAGAACGCATCCGAGTACAGGTCAGACTTTGTTATGATGCATAATGATATTATTATTAGGTTATTTTCTTTTGGTAAAATAATTTCTAGTATCCCACGTTATATTAATTTATTTCTTTTATGCACTTCGTACAACGGTGGAAATAATGCCAAAGCATTCTCTACCAGTCAACCAACCAAAAATAGGGAGAAGGGATAAAGGGACCTACCTCACTAATTCATCCATACCATTTCATTAGAAATCTGCCTGTAAATTATGTAGTTACAATGCAAGACCTTTCAAATCCCATTTTTTCTCACTATAGTAATTTTTTTTTTTCTATTCGTGTACTACATTCTGTCACAACTGAGACATTTAGTGGTTGGCTGGTCGGAGTATGTCATGACATGTCGGAGTGTGACTTGAATAACACCCTACTTCACTGTGATTTAAGTATGTTCTGAGGCATTTTGCGTTTTAGTCTACGAGTTGTGTGAGTTTCCTCTATCAAGACTTCGCTAAGCAATTTGGGTGGTTTATTTATTTCACTATAAGTTGTCCATATTCGAATTAGACTCATGTACTTACATACTAACTAATACTAGACAGGTAATACAGACAGGTAATCTTCTAGGTACTCAATAATTCGTTTATTCATACTTCCTATTCAACAGGAAAAGAATCAATTACTGGAGTTACATTTGTACCAATTGCATAGAGAGATGAACGTATTGAACCGTTTCGAAGCTCACGAAGATCGTTTGGCTGAAAGAGTTTATTCAAAATTGATGCAGGTGATAATTTCATTTGGTTACAGTACAGATATCTGTCCTAGTACAGTTACCAGTTTTCACGTACTTGATTAACAACTAATTATTTAGGAAAAAGAAAAATTAGAAATTATTATTATTATAGTAATTGAGAGTATTACTGAGAGTGTACATAAAAGTTAAAAATTTAAACTTAATTCGATGAAATATAAGTCAGATCACATACCTACTGCCAATTTGTATCGTGTGTGTGTGTGAGAGCCATGCTTGCATCCATCTATTCTTGCTTCCTAAAATGAGCCAAGTAGACTGACGGTACCTTTGAGAAGCAATTATTTGGTTGCTTTTCACCAAGTGAACTGACTAAAGCGGCTATAATTTTAGTCAGTTGAAATAGTAGGTTGTTGGACGGATTACTAAGGCGCCCGGTCTCTCAATGCTGTGAAAAAACTAAAAAAATGAAATGATAAATAATCTCCTAAGATAAATAAAACAATTTAGTGTTGGATGTACATAAATAGAGTATTGTTAAAAACAGTTAATCTTAATGACACTGGTACCGTATGCACAGTGGTTCGATTCCCAAGTACTCAACTCTATACTAATATTATAAAGCTGAAGAGTTTGTTTGTTTGAACGTGCTAATCTCAGGAACTACTGATTCGAATTGTAAAATTCTTTACTGTTGGATAGTTCATTTATCGACGAGTGCTATAGGGTATATAACATCACGCTATGGCCAATAGGAGCGGAAGAGTAATGAAAAATGTAGCGAAAACGGGGAAAATTTATTCCCTCTGAGAGCTTCCGTGACGTGCGCTGCGTAATCGCTTAAAGTTACACAAAAATAATGTATGACGGAATTGTTCTTCTTAAAACGTTCTACAAAAAAGTCCGCGATAGCATATGTCCATCTTTTAAGGTTGACTCGCTATAAACTTTTTAATGGTAATCAAATGTATTCTAATATATAATGAACACGAGAACGGAGGCGACGAGCGCGCACGGCGGTTCAGATATATTTTTGAGATGTCGTATGCTTTTACGTTTTCACGCCTGCTGAACTAAGTTGAGTATAGAGAAAGATACCTTGGAGAAGATCTGTTTGTGTGATTTTTGAAGAAGATTGGTTTTTGTAGCCAAATTACAAGTCAAAGGGGGTGAAATAGGGGATGACTTTTTTATGGGAATCTTTTAAGGGCAGGACGACGTCTGCTGGAACAGCTAGTTTTTATATAATGTGCAAATATTTGTATCGAAGTTTGGATGTTTTCTATGGAGGTTGAAGGTTTTGATGTATTTAAATCAGTTGTCAAGTACAGGCACACATAGTACACAGTACAAGCTCTGCTTAGTTTACGACTCGATGGCGTTGTCTGTAACTTATCCGAAATATTATATTATAATTTTTATACACTAGGTGAAAGGTGTTCAAGAGCAAATCGACGATTGCAAACACCGAATTGAAGAGATACTAGGCGAAAAAAATGAATTAGACGTTGAGTGCCAAGAGCTTCAAAGACAGTTTAAAAATTTAGTCGCAGATAACAAGTTTGCTGACTTTCTGCGAAGGATATTCAAGAAGAAATATCGACCACCTCGTGACCACGACGATGATGGTGTCTATTTTATGTTAATTTATTATTTATATTTTGAGGATGTTTACATTGTGATCAATTTAATAGTCTTAGTGAAGAAGGTAAAGGTCGATATATTATAACCTAACTAGCTTTTGCTTGCGGCTCCGCCTGCGTAGATATTATCGCGGTAAAAAGTAGCCTATCTCCTTTCTCAGGCTCTAGACTGTTTGTGTATTAAATAATGGCAATTCATATCAATCGGTTCAGTAGTTTTTGCTGTGAAATCGTCATCGTCAGCCTATCACAGTCTACTACTGGAAATAGGCCTCTCCAATTGCACGCCACTTAATTTGATCCGAAAGCCGGGCAGATATACTTTTGCATTTTTAATATAAGTAAGGAGTAGGGATAAGGATTATCTTGGGCTACCTATATTAAGTATGTAATGTTTTCGGTAAACACAAGAGTGCTCGGATCATTCTCGACTTAAATGCACTCCAGTGCTAGAAAATATAATTTGGTCTTAGTATTAGAGCATAAATAATGTGCCTGTGTGTTATTAGAGTCTTCCGAATCGGAGTCTGAGTCTTCGTCCAGTGAAGAAGACGACGAAGGAAGCATAGACAGTCGAGACATCGGTCCTATTCGTCTCGATCCCAACATTTGTCCAGATGGATGCGAAAGAGAAATATACAACAAAACTTACGAATTGAGAGGCATAAGGTAGGTTTAAAAGCAGTAATCTGAATTCCATTTCTTCAAGTACACCTAGGAAGACTGTTTTTTCATCCCAACTCCCAAGCCATTAGCACCAAACCAATGAAACTCGAAAAAAAACATCCCCACTTTACTTGTTACTTGAGGAGCTACCTCGAAAAAAAAATAGTAATTTTATTCTAGCACTTTGTCAACATGATAATAACACATTACCATACAAAGTTTCATCTTTCTAGCACTAACCGTTTGGCCGGTAAGTCGATGATGAAGGGACGGACGGACATGACGAATCTATAAGGGTTCCGAGTACTGAAACTGCGGAACCCTAAAAAAGTCCTAAAGTACTTTATCTTAGGGTCAACATAATTATCTGCAAGAAGTCAATCGTAAGATTCCACATTCCACAAAATTGTATTTGACCAATGCTAGCTTTCGAAGTTCTATCTTTACGTATTTAAATACTTAATAGGAACTTGTGAGGCATGATTTTAAAAAAACTTTCATGAATATGTACATATATGTTATCAAGTATAACTACCTCCTTTTCAAGGAGAGGCCCATGTCCAGCAGTGGGCTGTTAAAGGCTGTTGATGATGATGATAACTACGAAATTCAAATGCACTTTCAATTACTATTGTTAGTCCAGCCAGCTTAGGCCAAATTAGGCGCATATCTCGGAAAATCGACATACCCCGTAAATTACCACGTAAAATTTGTATTTTGGCATCCTAAAACTATTCTCAAAATTCACATATAGTAAGATGTGGCAAGTTTTAAAGTTAAGGGTTTTGGGTATCAAAAATTGATATTTTTATATTTTTTGCAAATACCTCTTTTCTATGGGTTTTACGCTATTTATATTTTTTATCAATATTGTAGAGAAATAAATTGAAACTGCCTCGTTGGTCTAGTGGTTAGCGTATGCGACTGCTAATCAAGCAGCCTAATAGCAGCCCGGAGTTTGGAAGTTTGGCGGTGATTCACGCCCGTGCCTCGGAGAGCACGTAAAGCCGTCGGTCCCGGTTCTCATGAACATCTATGGCAATCGTTATTGGGAAGTCAGTGCCCTCAAATATACTGACAACTAGTTCAATCTTCGAATTTCAGTTCTCCCTTAGGGTTGCGGAGGTCCGATGCCAGTCGCTCCGTGGAGAAACTGATATTCACAAAATATACACATAAAAATAATCTTTACGATTATATGTTCTTTAAATAGGCACAAACATGAACAGGATATTATAGAAAAAGGCAAGATGGTTGAGATGCTGCACCGTGACATTGATAACCATAACAAGTACAAACGCAAGCTTACCATTCAACTTGACACTAGAAAAAACGAACTCAAAGAATTTATGGTACGTAAGTCTATAATCCGTGTGGTGACGGATTAAAAATACAAAGTGTCACCACCCCTATTCATTCTATGGGTGTCGTAAGAGGCGACGAAAGGAACAAAATAAGCAGCTAACATCACTGCCAAGAGAAGGAAAACTTGAAACAAACCCTTTTTTTTTTTTTTTTTTTTATGTGTGGAAAATCATCATGGAATTTGGTCCGATTGGATGTCGTCCTCCCGGGCCTTCTCCGCCGCCTCCTTCTGCGTGATTACGTCCTCGCAGAAGGTTGCGACCGCGGTAAATGAGCTCTCGCTGCCGGCCATGGAACGAACGACGGCCGGAAGCGAGAGATCCTCTCCGATGACTGCAGTGAGGACCCGGCGCTGCGTCTCCCATGCGGGGCAGACCGCCAGCGTGTGATGAGCCGAATCCTCACTGCAGTAACTTGAAACAAACCCTTTGCCAACCCGTCTGGCCAGCGTGGTATAGTAGGCCAAAACCTCCTTTCAAAGGAGAGGCCTATGTCCCAGCAGTGGACTGTTAAAGGATGATGATGATGAAGTCTATAATAGAAATAGACTCAAATAAATAGACTGCCTTATTGGTGTAGTGGTTAGTCTCGGATTCGATTCCCGTGTCAGACCAAATGTTTGTGTGATCTGCAAATATTTATTTCAGGGTTTGGGTGTTTTCTGTGTATAATAAATATGTATTTACAAAAAAAAAGTATGTTTATGTATTTATATCAGTTGTTTAGTACCCATAATACAAGCTCTGCTTAGTTTGGTACTAGATGATGAAACACCCAAATTAATTGTATGTAATTTTGAGTCTCTTTTTGTTTTTTAAACACAACTCCCGCATTAGGAATATAAATTCCTATGTCGCGGGGACTTCACAAAAATAAATAAAACGGACACAAAGAACACCCAGACTCGGAACAACAAATTGTGAATCGCACAAAGTGTTATCGCACGTGGGATTTGAACCCACGTAACTTGGCGCAGTAGGAAGCGGCATGGCGACCGCTTATAGCACTAGGCCAACCGTATAGTTACAGTCACCCTGTAATTTGTATAACTTTGAGAAATTAAAATTAATATTGTCATATAAATATTATAAAACAGCTTTTGTTATCAAGATGGAGAAGCAAAACTGTATGAATGATGTGGAGCAAGTTGTGATACTGCGTTACGATCAGATGAGAGCGTCTGCACTCCGAGGAAGCACGGGCCCTCAGGGTCTGTCACAAACCGTCGTATTCCCAGAAGCTATGCTCATGAGGCTCAGAAAAAGAGTGCTGGAATTACAGGATGAAATAAAACAGCAAAAATTACGTCAAAAGTATGTATTGCTTTTTTAATAATGTTTTAAGATGGTAAAGTAAACAATCTAGATTAGATATTTGTAGCAATTCAATCAAAAACGTAGTGTTGTAGATTTATTTGAGTTAATATGGATTTACAATATACTATCTGATGTCTGCGGCTCCGCTCGAGTCCTAGAGGTATAAAAATTAGTTTACCTTCTATTCTCTGACGTTGATGATGATGAAGATAATGACGGTTCTAATTTCATTTATATGTTATCATCAGCTATCAATACGTATTAGCTATGTTTGTTACAAATAAATATTTCACTTAACTGATAAATATATATTTAATGAATAAACAGACAAAAATATTTCAATTGATTGGGGAGGATGATTTGCCGAAAGGTTAGAGAAAGATAATTAGCTCGAGATAGAGATACATGGAAGGAGCTGAGAGAGGCCTATGTCGAAAGACAACCTGACCAAAGTGGTTGCTGAAAAGAAATATATATTTATACAAGAAGAAAATTTTTAGTTTTTTTTCATATGTAGCATTTAAGTTCGAATTATTTTATAAAGTCAGTGAATAAAGGTTTTTATTATTATGACTGCCTCGTTGGTCTGGTTGTTGACGTATGCGACTGCTGATCAAGAAGTCTCGGGTTCAATTCCCGGGTCGGACCAAATATTTGTGTGATCCGCAAATATTTGTTTCGGAGTTTTGGTGTTTTCTATGTATAATATGTATGTATTTACAAAAAAAAGGTATGTTTATTTATTTATATCAGTTGTCTAGTTTCCATAATACAAGCTCTGCTTAGTTTGGGACTAGACGTTTTTGTGTGTGAGATGTCCAAAGCATCTATTTATTTTAGGGTGAATCGCACACATCTGTTCCGCATGAACGTTGACATACGCGCTATGGAACAGACAGCGGCTGAACTACGCGCACAGATGCGGGACGTGCTGACGCGCAAGTTGGGAAAGCCGCGCAAGGTGGACAAAACGCTCGATGACATGTTACGCCAGATGGCACGTAGACACAAATACAACAATACTTTCGGGATCTTGCCACAACTGAGATCGCAGATACGGAGCTGGCGGGTGAGAAAATACATCTTATCATTTTCAATACACGTAAAGAATACTGAGTGTCACAACCCATAAACTGGTTTTGACTGCCTCGGTGGCGCTGTGGTAACGTATGCGACTGTTGTACCTGGAAGTCTTGAGTTCGATTCCCGAGTCGGACCAAATGTTTGTCTGCAAATATTTGTTTTGGAGTTTGGGTGTTTTCTATATATATTAATTATGTATTTACAAAAAAAATCCATCTGGTATGGGTATCGTAAAAGGACATAAACATTTATTGTTTTTTTTTATTTCGGGGTCGTATGGTATTTTAGTTGTATTTATATAAATAAAAAAAAAATGTGTTCTATATTCAATTTATGTAACATCGACTTTCAGGATCGCATGTGTGAAACTGAAAAGAAATATCTTGAGCAACTAAATCATTACTCAAATCGACTACGATTGGCCGCTGCCATTCAAGCAGATGTTCTACCACAAAAGGTAATGTCATTTTAGAATTTAATTTAATTCAATTCAGTTCAATTCAATTCAGTTCATATCAGTTCAGTTAAGTTCATATCAGTTCAGTTCAGTTCATATCCGTTCAGTTCAATTTAATTAGTACTGCAAAAGGAATACAAATTTAAAGTAAACCCTATATCAACCCTCTTGTAAAGCGTGGTAAATTAATTAATTAAAATCTAAGTATAGGCCTCTGGTCTATAATATGCTGATGATATTATAATGATCGTAAAATTTGTACAGATAGAATAAATATGGACTAAAATTACTTAAGTATAATATTTATTTATATATTAATACGTGAATCCAAAACTTTGTAGCCCTTTTAAGCCTACCAAAGTGACTCTAATCTGTGTGATGGAAAGCATGAGTAGAATTCAGTAGAGCGGTTACCATTCTCATTGTGAGAGAAAGAAATGCAGCATGGTGACCCATACCATGGCCACCTGCTCAGATGTTTCTGCGTCATTCTCCCGGCCTCCGGAATCCGTTTACGAAAATTATGTCAATTGAGAAGTATAAAATTTGACACGGTTAATGTTTACTTACACGAAGAATGATGCACTCCTCCTCCGTATAAACTTAAACCGAAAGCTAAAAAATAAATAAACTAATTATGGTCAAATTACGACCACCAGACGACCACTAAATCAGGTAGGTACTAAGTTGAGCAGTAACAACAATAAATTATAAAACCATTTGATTAGAGTAGCCAGATCAAAATGTATTATAAAATTGCAACTGACATAGATTTTGAAAGTATCTTGTATTAAAAAATCAATGAAATGATAATGCATAATTAATGCATCTCAAAAAACATAGAAAAATAGGTCACTCGCATTTATAACACGGACGAAGCCATGGCCACAAAATTGTCACTAATCATGAAGTGGTTTTCCTAAAAATTCCTTGTATTTATCTGTCAGCCTCAAAAAAGCGTGGCAGAAATGGCGGGTGGTTATAACGTAGAAGACTATGAACGCGATGTGACGAGGTTACGTATCGTACGCACCCAGCAACAGCATCAAATCAAGGTGACTCCTTACCCTTTATATTAACAGCAGTGGTCGCCATAAGCTATTGGTATTATTACCAAATATCACTATTATTTTTATATTACCGTCTGAAAAAATGAAATTTTTACAATAATTTACATCCACAAATAAGGTGTTTTCTAGCTCACTATGAATAAAAAAGATGTTTTTGATAATTTTCAGTTTCTGTAATTATCAGAACTGTTATTTGCATAATTAATGCAGACATTTTTTTTAAAACAAACTTAACAGTAGGTATAATGATTGAATATGTAAAACTACGGAATTCTAAAGCTATGTGAAAAAGATATCTTCTGGAGAAGTGGTGGCTTTTAGACTTACGTATCGTTTGAATGTATCTGTTTCTTGCAGATCTGAGATCAGATCTGATACTTGTAGGTGGTCCAATTACCCTCACAACGGGTTTTTTAAAACCTTCTGGCGGCTTTTAACATCCAACGGCAAAATTACGTAGCCACAACCCAAGCCAGTTTTACCAGTCCCCAACCCGCACTCGTCCAGCTTGGGTACGTATGGCCTAAACCCTCTCCTGTTAGGAGACCCGAACCCAACACTGGGACATTATGGATTGTTGATGATGTTCACGAAATACCATTTGTTACTAAGTGTGTGTTATTTAATATTTTAGCAACTGCGTAATGAAATAAATGCTCTACATCTGAAACCGGCACCGTATTCTGCGCCAATAAAGACATTATCTAAAGAAGAATCCGAAGCCTCCAGCGTCTACTTGCACATGGTTCCGCGCAATATAAGGGAGAAAAGGAGGAAGTATTTTCCTATGTAAGTCTTACTAAACACACAACTAAAAATATTCTCAATAGTGTCACACTCATCAATGAAATACGACAGCAAGAATGCTGTCATTATTGGGATGGTCTTCTGTGTGAGGGTAGTACTGCAACGGTCGAGGCGGCACATTCGTGCTGAAATCAGCGTGGCCCTACTACCTACCTATAGAATTTATGAAAAATAAATAAGCTTAAAATACAATACACAGATCACCCATACAATCGAAGGCTTACGTTGGTGGTGCAAGCGACGTGAATACAATGAAACTTCTCTTTGATGCGTTAGACATTATGCGTGTGACACGAGATGATGCCCAGGCCCTACTCGCTGACATTAACGAAAGACTGCCGGACATAATTTCTGGGTACGTTATCTGAAATCTTTGAACTTGGTAAATAACTCCTACATTATCTTCAATATATTTCATTAGTATTCCGCATTATTATAATCACTAATACCATTTAAAATATGCACGTATGTTTGAATAGTCTTTTTTTTTTATTTATTAACGTTTTCAAATAATAATTACTAGAGATACAATAATAGCAACTAATAACCACCAAGGTTTATATCTATGCTATCTTTCTTAAGTCTTTTCATGTTAGATATTATAATAAGTGCTTCTTGTGTTTTTAAAAGTACAATTTCACAGAATATAGACGACCACTTGTAATAATGGTTTTTATAAATTATTTCAGATTAGGATGTAGTTATTGATTACTAGCACAAGAATAATAAATAAATAAATATTTCGGACATCTTACACTCAACGTCATCTAGTCCTACACTAAGCAGATTATATTATGGGTACAAAATAACTGATATAAATACATAAACATTCTTTTGTAAATACATACATATTATACATAGAAAACACCCAGACTCCGAATATGTGTGGATCACACAAATATTTGGTCCGACCAGGGAATAGAATCCGAGACCTCTGGATCAGCAGCCGCATAAGCTAACCACTAGACCAACAAGGCAGTCAACAATAAGCGTGTTAGTGCACGTTGTGGCTAGGACCTATCTACCTACATTTAATATGTTCGTGTATTATAACACATTTTATACATTTTGATACCTGCTTAATAGTCAGGAGGATTTTTAGGCTTCTTTTAATTCTAAATCTACTTTTAAATCTAGATCATCCACTGGCTTTTATGATATAATCCAGGGTTTGAGATATTTCTTTTCTTTATTAATAAGTTGAATAAAACCTTTTTAAATAGACTTTTCATTTGGTTTTAATAGCGCATCTTCAAGGTATGACGTTGTAGATAATCTGGTAAAGAAATGGCTTTACCGTCACGGCGGAGATCCTAGTAAGTACAAGAAACGGACAAAAGCCTTCGACGCAGTGGCCAGTTTGACCGACCGACTAGTACGGCAGCATGTATGTATTTAATTATATAAAGAAATTGTTTATTCTTAGATATTCGCATATTATCATCATTATTTTATCATCCTGTCTTTTTGAATTATAAATCATGATAAAAGTCGTGATTAATTGAACTTTCACTGATTCGATTTTTGAGGTTAAACTATCTCTGATACTATCTTCATGTAAATAAATACAATGACGATTCCATAGTTGAATTACAATTTATAGTTGTTTTAAATATCGTAAGATAACAATTTATTAAGATAATGGATGTCCCGTGAAGGTGCATTATTCTGTTTAATAATAATAATAAATATAAAACTATAAATAAATAAAGATAAATATTTTGAACATCTTACACACAACATCATTAAAATTTAGTCCCAAACTAAGCAGAGCTTGTATAATGGGTACTAAGCAACTTATATAAATACATAAACATACTTTTTTGTAAATACATACATATTTTACATAGAAAACAACCAGACTCCGAAACCGACTCGGGAATCGAACCCGAGACCTGTTGATCAGCACCCGCATACGCTAACCACTAGAGCAACAAGGCAGACAAAAATAGTTTCAGTTGCTGCTATTTTAAAACTTGACGCGACTTTCACCTAGTAAATGAAACAATTAAAGGGAAAACGAATTAGCACCATACATTATACAGGAAAATTCTAGATTTAAAGATTATTTATTGACTTTACCTAGTTGCTTATTTTATTTGAAAATTTAAGCCTAATAAAGCCCTTAGCGATGAAACGGTTCCAATTGAGACTCTAAACATAACCTAAAAGAAAGAAAGAAAGAAAGAAAACATGTTTATTCTGACATATACTGGGCAAAGCATTACACGGTTTAAATACAGATATGGAACAAAAGCAATATTCTGCCCTGTGCTATGCCAGAAAAGGCGCCTATCTCAGCATATTGCTTTATTCAGAGTGACTGCAGTAGGGCCTGCGCCCGGTGTCGTCTGTCCATGTCCGGTGGTGTATATTTATGTATAGTGTGTTGATTTATAAAATAAAAAGACATCAAGTAACATTTAAAATAGTATAGAACGAACATCTGATCAACAGATAAAAGAAATGCAAGAAATGGGTATCAAAGGAATGTCACAAGTACTTCAAGGTCTGGAGGTTGCCCTGAAAGACGTGTCAGATCTAAAACTGCCTTTATCTCAACGTGTTGGGCCCACACTTGCTACCTTACTACACACCGTTGGCTTTGAGGAAGCTGGTTGGTATCATTTGGAACATCGCATGTGATTTATTCGTATTAATTTACTTTTCACTATCTGACGCAGTAACCTGGCCTGCGTCTCATAGTGGCCGTAGCGTCATGTTATACAACATGAATTAATTTGTTTACCTGAAATAGAAAATGGCCAAGTGCGTGTAAGCCAATGATATTATAAAAAAAGGTAGATATCGCACTATCGCGCGATTATTGTTGAGGACAAATGTAGACAATCGTCGTGACTTCATTTAGTCGGCTAATAGAAGCTAGCGAATAAACACGTTGTCAGAGCGTTTCCGTGAAGTGCTTATTATTACCAAAATGCCGAGCTGTGTGTTAAAAAAGTGTAAAAACTATGATTCCAAAGTAAATAAAAAGGAAGAGTTACATACCACGGGTAAGTATTTATAAGTAACTACGTAATATTTGTATTTTGTCACGGTTTTGTTTCCCATTTACCGAAATTATTAAATATGATATCCAGTATTAGTTAAGGCGCGTAAAAAAAGGACAGAGGATAAGATTGTAACTGAAGTGTGACAAGGACTAATAACGGTCGATGGCATGCGTAATAGATTAAATCTCTTTAGCTATCTCTTTCTTTACCATGCATTCTGTATTATCTTTTGCATTCGTAATCGTAATGTATGTATACACCTATAAATAAGTACGTCATGTCATACCGTAACAATATCGAACGCCGTTTAGTATGAAGGTAACCTATCTTTCTATATAATATCATTGGTGTAAGCATAGAATAGTGGCAAGGCAAGTAGATTCAAAATCATGTCCATTAGATCATTGTTATGTTTACTTACTATTTCGATTTTTTTGTACGAAGTTTCCAAGTAAGAGCATTTAAGAAATTAGGCCCCTATAACTCTAGAACTAATAAAATTATCTAAGCCGTTATAGTTTTCCTTTAAAGTTCCTCACATGTACTCGCATCAAAAAAGAAATCTGATTTTTGAGCCAGCCGCTTAGCTTCTAGAGCGTTTCAACAAAATTTTAACAAAAAAAAAACGACCTTTAAAGTGGAAAACTTGCAAACGGATACCCTTATCAAAAACTCTTTTAGCAACGTCTCCATGTTTTTAAAAGAACTCTACCCACTTTACGCATACGGGAGCTAGGTTTCCCAAAAAAACAAAATTTTATTCTAGCACTTTGTCGAAGTGATAGAAACACATATCCGTGCAAAGTTTCGTCTTTCTAGCACTAACCATTTGGGTGGTAGGTCAAACACGGACGGACGGACGGATATGACGAAACTATTAGGGTTCCGAGTCATGAACTACAGAACCCTAAAAAGGTTATATGGAGCTAACCTGAAAAGATAGACATATAGAATCGCGAACTTTTATTTATGATGGATTAAAGAGGAACAATTCTTTCATACATTATTTTTGCGAAACTTTAACCGTTTACTAAGCGTACGCAATATAAACTCTCAAAATGAATATTTTTTCCATTTTTGCAACACTTTTAGTTGATATTCGGCTCCTAATAGTCGTTGCGTTATGATAGTGTATATCCTTCCTAGATATGAGATTAACACGTTCAACCATACAAACAAACTCTTCAGCCTTATAATATTTGTATCATCATCATCATCAGCCCATCGCAGTCCACAACTGGACATAGGCCTCTCCCGTTAGATACTTTTACTTTTAGCGATTTTTGGCTTCTCGCATGCAGCTTCTGCGAGCCATCCTGCGCAAATCGTCACTCCACTTGGCCTGTGAACATTAGCCGCAGACATTATTATAGATTTCGAAAAATAAAATGTTCAGAAATAAACCGTGCGTTAAATTTAAAAAGAAATTTACCGAAACACTTTAGTACAGTAAGATTACTATTATACAACAACAACACATAATATTATTATGCAAAAAAACCAGCGAAGGTAGTACATAACTTTGTAATACATCGATTGAAGGTAATAAGTATATTGATGGAGATTAGGTGTAAACGACACTGGAGATGGACACTAAAATATAATATTTATAGTAAGTAGACTAAACTACTGCGGCCTTCTTGTTCAACATCACAACAAGTTGTTCGAAACAGGAATACAACATTTTTATACACAGAATTATCTATTTAATACTCAGCTTTTCCATGCGACCTATCTTGATTTGATTTAACCCTTAGGTGCCCTTAGAATGTTTCAAAAAGGCGTCAATCGGGAGCTCGATGTATCTTGATAGAACACTCGCGCTGTTGTCCCGTGTAAGGGACTTCACACACTAGCCACTCGCTCGAACAGGCAGATCATCTGCTCCACCGTCGCCGCGCGCGTGATCTGCTGCCACGCGCCCACGCGCCTGGGTGCGTGGCCAGTGTGTGAAGTCCCTTACGGTTACACTCGAAGGACCATAAAAGATGTACAGTCTGCTAACTGTACAGCTTGGGAATGATTGCTAAATTGATTTGATAATTGATAGACACTGATATATTTAACTGATATTTATTGATAATTGCTTAATTAGGTGAGTGACATGTACGTCGTATGAACGCGAGTTGTGCACTGATTTACAATAAAATGGTAGTAATGTAATGATACAAATATGATGAGAGCGCAGTAATTGTAGAGTACGGTTGCACCGTACAACTATGAAAAATTGCCGTTAATAGCCACTTACCAATAAAATATATAAATAAAATTACAGATAGTCCTGAAACGTTGACTTCATTAGTTAAGGCACTCATGGACGATATGCACCCGCTGACTCAAGACTCAATAGATTGTATCTCTATTAGTGATGTTATTGAAGATATGAAAGGTATTTTTCAAAAAATTTACTTATTACTCTTTTCCTTTTACTTTATTTAGTAATTATGTGTATTAGTGGTATTTATACTGTGATAAAATATGTAATTAACTTTATGTATTATTATATAAAAAAAATTGTAAAAGTACATTACTGACAACACAAAATTTTATTTATATTAACCTTACATGTTTGTCTGGAAGAGATCGCCGTCAGCGATAAGACCGCCTATGGTATAACCAGACCTTGATCTCTGTAAATTATATGTTTTTTTACTGTAAAGTGGTGTGCAATAAAGTTATAATAAAAAATAATAATAATATGCACTTAATACTTAACTTTACTAACTTCTTAAACTAGTGATAACATAATCACATCTAAATAAATATTAATATGCGTCGGCGGCAAATAAGAAAATTCGTTAAATAAGTAAACCGTGATGACCCTTGTTTGTTAGTTTGATTCACTTTTTTCTTTAAAGTTAAGATAATTTAGTAATCATTGTTAGATTGATTGGTACAGGTCGGACCTCCGCAACCCTGTGTGCGAACTGAACTCAAAGCTTGAACTAGTTGTACCAGACGGATCACGAGTTGTCATTATATTTGAGGACACTGTCTTTCCATTAAATATTGTCATAAATGTTCATGACACGGTTAACGGCCCTCCTCCGACAAATGAATTGTTATTAAGAAATTCTTGTTAGAAAAACCGAATACTTTTGGCTCCTTTCGTATTTACAATCAAAATTGA
Source organism: Phragmatobia fuliginosa (assembly GCA_932526445.1). Classification (NCBI taxonomy): domain Eukaryota; kingdom Metazoa; phylum Arthropoda; class Insecta; order Lepidoptera; family Erebidae; genus Phragmatobia; species Phragmatobia fuliginosa. The sequence continues at coordinate 1,066,990 of OW052064.1, read as the reverse complement.
ACCTTAGACGTCTCGATCGGCAGGGCGCGCGCTTACTGCTAAACCAACAAGCGTATATTTTGTTCAAAAAATAAAATTAACTTACAGAGTGTGGTGTTGAACTGGAAGAGGATGACATGGAATACATCGTGAAATTAGTCTTAGACAGTCTCAAAGCTCAACTACTTGATCCAGACGAAACTAAGAAATTACAAGAAAAAGTTGATGAAGCTATGAGTATGCATTCAACGCCAAGATTAAATTTAAAATATGAAAGTTCTATAAGAGCTGTAGACTCTGTAAGTAAAGCTGTATAATAACTAAATAATTATTACAAGAAAATACGTTCTTTACTTAAAACAATTCATCGTAAAATGAATTGTTAGAAATTAAAGAACATTTTTGCTAAGATTAAACATGGTGGAGTTAAGTTTAGCACAAATTAAAATTTGTAAAAAAAAAATTTTTGTACTTAAACAATATTTTTTTAACTTTAATATTGTTGTGTACTTTGTAATATGTAAGGAGATGTTTTTAATGATAATAATTCCAGAATTTGCCTATCCATAGAGGTACAAAGTTTCGTTCATGTTATCAAATCTAAAGGTAAAAGGTAAAAATATAAAGGTACGCTTACTGCCCAGAGGGAAGGCAGTGACAAATGATCTCCACTTACTACAAGTGTTGCCGTGGCAGATGTTTTCGCTACTTTCAAAATGTGATCACTCCATAAATCCATCGACACTCCCTTTCATGAGTCTTCTTTCTCTAAGCGCCCTCTTTATCTCTAATTCTTGTCACTACTTGTTTTCTTTCTTTATCTTTTTTGTTATCTTCTTTCAGTTCTTTATTCTACTTTCATCTCTCTGATGGCATACCTGTTATATCAAAATTACTACCATACCATATGGCTTGCAACTAGCAACATCCAATTATTCAATCTGTTTACAAAATAATTTTCGTAGTTAGTTTGTAAATGGAGTAAGCAAAGCTTTGAAAATGTAACAAATAATTTTTGCCCAGTCAAAATACCTTTGCATAAATTCTCAACAAGCTGAAAATTTACAGGCATCTCAGGGTACCACTCTAATGAAATCCAGAAAGTCCCCATTGATCTCGTGGCTGCAAAATATTTTACAAAAGGTCAAAGGTCGGCAAAATAGGTTTTATGGATACATATTTCACGAAACAGTTTTACAATACAATTCACGAAAAAAATTCCCAGACTTTTTTCTCTAAGATTTACCATTTCTGAGAAAAAGCCATTCGAAAGGTAAGCTTTTTTTTTTTACGTGTGGAAATCCCCGCGGACCGTCACCCCGTCGGGGGTTACGGCGGGGTGGTGTGTCGGACTCGAACCGACTAAAACCACACGGTGTGACCCTCTCTGCGCCTGTGCATTGGAAGGAGTCCAGGGAGGGGATTTCCTTCTGGACTCCAACCGGCGCCTGCCCGTACTGTTGCGGGCACCACCTCAAAGTATACTCTCTGATTGGGCAACGTCCGGTCACACGCGGACGCCGCTCCCTCGCGGTTGGCCTCTACTGCGGACGGACGGGAAACCCGTCCCGCCCATCCGCGGCCACTCTCAGGGTGGCATGAGACGCAGGTATGCGCGCCTCCGCCGCCCGGATTCGAAAGGTAAGCTGGAGCAACCTACACCTAATCTACAATTTTCATCTGAGCTATTTTTAACGTGAAACTAACCGTTTAGCCAAAAAATCCAAAAAACTCATTTTTGCGACCTTGAATAAAGAAATTTGCACACACGAGATCAATAGAAATTATTCTGGATTTCATTTGAGTTATATCCCTGACGTGCCTGTAAATTTTTAGCTTGTAGGGCATTTTTTTAATCTAGATTTTTTTTTTTGTATATATGTATATATCTATTTTTGAGGCTAAAATGACGGGGCTATATTAATTTTTATCATAATTGTTACAGGGACGTCGTAAGGGCCAATCAATCGGTCGTATTTCGGATACAAATACAGCTAAAAAAAGGCCCGATCATGTGTCACTTGCAGTTTCTGAACCAGATGAGAATGATAAATCTAGTGAAACAAAAAAAAGTGAAACCTAATCACATTTTGAATTTTTAATATGAAACAGAAAAACGATTTACTCTTATTATTATAATTTAATTTAATTTTATCATAAAACTTTAATTGCAGATGTTGCATATTGGGATGATTATTGTATTCGTTTCTATTTCGTGTAAATGAATATTAACAATTATTGATAACTGGCTTAGCTGTAGTTGCTTGCATACTCTTATTACTCCTACTATTCAATGTTTTCTAAAGCCTTTGAGAAATTTAGTAGCAATTGTTGTAAATTTGTATTTCTGAAGTCATACATTGTTTAATGATATATAATATGCCAACTTGATGACTTGGTTTATTTTGCCTCTATATTTAAGTCGGCCAAGGTGACTCTACAATACAGCATGGTTGGACCTTTGGTCTCGCACTCACTATGAGTCACTTTCAATGAAGCTGCGCCATCTATCGATCGATACATAAACTAAATTTATGTTACTTCTAAACATTTTTTTTCTTCTTAGCATTTTATTATTTAAGGTCGGCTACTTGTTCAACAGGTTTTACCTGAATATCAGTTTTTCAACGGAGTGACTGGCATCGGGTCCTCCGCAAGCCTAAGGGAGAACTGAAATTCGATGGTTGAACTAGTTGTCAGTATATTTGAGGGCACTGACTTCCCAATAACGATTGCCATAGATGTTCATGAAAACCGGGACCGACGGATTTACGTGCTCTCTTCGGCACGGGCGTGAATCACTGCCAAACTTCCAAACTCCGGGCTGCTATTAGGAATTTCCTAAGAAAATCCCAAAAACACTTTTTTTTTTTTTTTTAGCAGTCGCATACGCTAACCACTAGACCAACGAGGCAGTTAGAATTGTTAATGAAAATATAGGAATTATATTTGAATTTTAACCTAATTAATGTTAATAACTTCTTACATGATGAATATAAACAAATAAATTATGAATTAATATTTTTATTAAAAAATATTATTCAATACATTTATTTTTATTAAAAGTAAAAAAATGGAATATTGGGTACCTCTTCATCGTCGTCTTCCGCCTGCTGGTAAATTTCAAACTTGTCTTCATTATCGTCTTCAACGACATTTGTCTCAAGTTCGTCCATGATTTTGGGGACAAAGGTTCCATCTTCGTTAACGTCGCTCTGATATGATAGAGCATTGAGACAAGATTGCCCATTACATTGGCCACAAGCTAAAGAGCATTGCAAGCCCGCTTTCCTGCAACCACAACCACTCTTGCAGTTGCAGAAAATTGTATTTAGCAAATCTTCTGGAGCAGGTGGTAAAATTGTAATGATAGGCTCCAGAAAATCGTTTTGCATTGCCCAATCCCATAGTTGGGGTTCCAAATCATGCCCTAACTAAGTTTGAACTTGATAATATACAGGTTTGAAATGTTGATGATCAGCTGCCCTTGTTGGTGAAATATTTGACCATATATTTGAATATTTACTTGTTGACCTAAAGTGATACTGTGACCGCACGCTCTCCGTCCTCTATCTCGAAAACGGTTCACCGTATAAAAAAAAATATAAACAATATTTGTAGAGAATTTTGTATTCTACAATATTGAAAATGAATACAAATAGCAAAAAACCCATAGGAAATGAGATATTTACAAAATCGCAAAAAAACTATTTTTGTGACTTTTGACCTTGAAATTTAATAGTTGCGTACACCCTACCATATGTAGGTTTTGAGACACCTTTTAGGGCGTCAATATACAAGTATTACAGATTTACAGCTAGGTTTCTCGAATTCCGAGATTCTTACCTAATTTAAGCATAAATGACTGGACTAATGAAGACTAGGTGACTTTAGAATTGAAGACGTTAAATAATTGACATTGGTAGAAATAGCAGATATTATTCGGCTGGTTGTCATCTCATCAACAGAAGAAGAAGATCTAAGCATTACATCGGTCTTTTTCACAACATTCTTTGAACGATACCTGTCACAGCTTTCTTTCCTTTTCATCTTTTGGGCGTGTTTAGTAGGAACGTTGACCTGAGTTCCGTACCTAAGGCCCGTACTTTTCATTTAGAATCCTGCCAACGGTATTGATACCAATACCAAGTGCTTCTGCTACACGATTCTTCTCGATGCAGAATATTTGGGCCTCCGGTCTCACACTCACCAACCAAAATTCGACAGCATGAATGCTGTCATTTTTAGGATGGTCTTCTGTGTGAGGGCAGTACTGCCCCAGTCGAGCCTGCCCTTTCGGGCTGAAATCAGCGTGGCTCTATTACCTACTGATATTTTTCTTATGCGGTCTTTGTAGCCGTAACAAATATAAATAAATATTTCGGACATCTTGCACACAACGTCATCTAGTCCCAAACTAATTAGCAGAGCTTGTATTATGGGTACCTACTAAACAGCTGATATAAATAAATACATAAACATATTTTTTATGTAAATAAATACTTAATATACATAAAAAAACAACCAGATTCTGAAACAAATTTGTGGCTCACACAAATATTTGGTCTGATCCGGGAATCAAACCCGAGACCTCTTGGTCGGCAGCCGCATACTCTAACCACTGGACCAACACGGCAGTCGTAACAGGCTTTCGAATATGGTATAGAGCACACCACGAACTTATAGCGCTCCGTCGGCTCCGTACCTACTATATTCGATTGTGCAGTCACGAGGACAGTCCACTTCATATTATTATTATCTCTGCGGCTGATTCAATCGCTTGTACCCGGAAATACTTGGAATATGGTGCGCACCACATTGTATATAAAAATTAAAATCTATTACATAACAGTTTTAATTTAATCATCAACAACCGATAACGTCCCACTGCTGGACTCGGGTTTCTTCTCAGGAAAGGTTTAAATCCATGCTTACCGAGTGAGGGCTGGGGATTGGTAAGGCACTTTGGGCCCACGTAATCTTATCGTTGAAAGTTTTTAAGCCACCCGAAGGCCATCTACTAAGCTTCAAGACTGTTATCTTATCATAACAATTAATAATGCAACCGGAACCGACTGCTTAACGTGACCTCCGAATCACGGAAACGCTCATAACATATCATGCCGCAAATGCTCACTAATCTAAATGCTGACCGCACCGTTGTTGCGTACCTTCGGTGTTTGTTTCCAATCACCCACTTGGCTTTTAGCGTTACGAAAAAAATGTCGATTGATAATAAAAACAAATATAAATGAATTCCTACATTTATACATAGTAGGTAAATGCAACAATTTTATTTTCGGTTTTTATACAATAGAATTATAGCTTTAGTCTATCTATGGCAATTTTCTTAGATCGTAATCATTTCCACAGACTAAAGCTTTAAAATCACTGAAGTAGGTCTATGTTTAAAATTCAGATTTTATTTTTTGTCTGTGGGTTTTTTATGTGGTTGATTGACTTGCAACTCGAAGTTTTGCAAAATTTGTTTAACTTATTTATTGTTTAATTACATTACAAGTTAATGCGTATTGATTAGTTAGTCAGTAAAGTATTGATTTAGAATATTGTTTTTTTAAGTATTATCCTGTGATTGTGTTCGAAACTATATCCTATGTGCTCAATACCAATTTGTTTTACTATCACGTCTAATAAACTAGGAATCGATGAAGAATCTTTTCTTTATATGAGTGTAGTGTAACTTTTAAGTTATAGGAATCGGATAACTTCAAGGAAATGAAATAACTTAAATAATGCCATGTACGCTCCAGATCAGAGAAGAAAGGACGGTAGAGATGTTATATACCGTAGTAATTCGAGTCTTGACTTGATATATGTTGAACACCCTTCGGGTAATGGCTTGCGACGTGAGTACGGTAGTCATGGTTCAATCGACGTAATCGGAGGAGCCAACGAGCGGCTTCCCGCAATGGTTCACAGCTACAGTGGTGTGTCTACGCCAGACAAACCGACGGGTCTCAATCGTACTGTCGAAAGAATTACTGACGGCCTCAACACAGACCATGCAGACGGTCCTCCACCGAGATCTAGTGCTAGTCCAAAACCACGACTAAAATTAAACAAACTTTGGGGCAGTACAGCTCCTGCCTTGCCTCGACAAACTCTAGACGATGGAAGTCTCACAACATTATCGGATGCTAATAAAAGAAAGCAGTTTGCTCATTATGACTGTCAATCACTCATGGCTAATCTGAGTTATGCTGCTGAAGTACGTGGTGCACTTCTAAGCAGAAGACGCAACACCACAACTGGTGCATCTGCCGCATCATTACTTGCTACCCGTGGAGCGCCTCCAGGAGATGATGCAGTACCAGATATGGGTGATGGAAGATCTAACGAATTACTGGAGAGCTGTCCATTTTTTCGGAATGAATTGGGTGGTAAATCTCATCTGATATGTCTGTTTGTCTATGTTTATTTACAACAAATTATCGTTATGTCACTATTTGTGTACCAGATGACTATTTTTTTCTCACATGTGACATTTTTATTGGTAGAATGAATTATTAATGGTAATATAATATCATGTAATTCACCAACCTTGGAATCTCCAAGAATTTCAAGGAATCAAAGCTATTTTTAAACAATTCATTTAGTAATCCCCTGTTTTATTAAATGTAGATATAAACCTACTAATTACTTAGTTACTCTAATAATATTTATGATTACTTATTTAAATTAATTATATAAAAATTAATGAACAAAGATTTTAAGGAAGAAATGTAGTAAAGCCTAGTATTCAAAAGCTATTTGTTGATTTAATCTGATTTGAATATGTAAAAGATAAAGTGCTTATATTTAGATTGCGGACATCTGACACACAACATCATCTAGTCTGAAGCTAAGCAGAGCTTGTATCATGGGTACTAGACAACTGATATAAATACATAAACATACTTTTTTTTGTAAATACATACATATTAGACATAGAAAACACCTAGACTCCGAATCAAATATTTGTGAATCACACAAATAATATTTGGTCGGTCCCGGAATTGAACCCAAAACCTTGTGATCAGCAGCCGCATATGCTGACCACTGGACCAACAAGGCAGTCAAACATAAAGTGATTTAGATTCCTTAATTGTGAATCTTTATGAATGTGAATTCTATCTATAGGCTCAACTAATAAGTTGGGTCTAAAGCTTTCTATTTTAATCTACATGTTTAAAAATGAATTGCTGTTCTTTAGTCTCGCTAAAACTCGAGAACCTATTTTACTAATTTTGGTCTTGAATTATTTGGGGAAGGTTGGAAATTCATTGTATTTGAAGTCTGCTGAGTCAGCTAGGCTTATATTTAAAATTCTCGTGTCATAATGTTATTTACCATACTCCTTCCAAACAGCTGGATTTATTTTTATATTCATATTAAGTAGGTCTGAGAATCGGCTACTATCTGTTTTTCATACATTATTTATTATCACAGGACAATATTTAGGTAAAATAAAATGAGGTTGCACTATAGACAAATTGCCAATAATCCAAGCCCTGGTCCATTATTTGCTGAAAACTACAAATATTTACACTTCCATTCAATATCCTTACATTATAAACGCGAAAGTTTGTGAGTATGTGTGTATGTTTATTTGTTTGTTGCTCTTTCACGAAAAATTACTGAACTAATTTGGATGAAACTTTATATAGCTTAAATATCACAATAACACTTAGGCTACTTTTTACTGCAATAATGGATATACACGCAGGCGGAGCCGCAGGCGAAAGCTAGTAAGTTAATAATTCATTCAACAATTACTGTTCAGCTTAGTCATGCATTAAGTGTGCACTTGGAAACGATGCTGTAATTAATTTCATTAGCTCTCTCTTATAGTTTTTTAGCAATAAATTCTTCTTCCATTGAAGAATTTGAGAATACCACAAATTCACAAGAAATTATAAATGCCCAAATTTTATGCAGATGTATGGGTGCAGTAAAAAAAAACTTCTTTATAATTATATAAATACTTTTTTACACTGTTTTGAGATAAGTTGACATGGTTTCAGCTTTCAATTTTATACATTAATATTGATTTCTTCTTCACACATTAGTACACTACTGCCATAGATCCATTAAAGCTATAATCTTTTAAATTTTTATGCAATCAAACAAAGTAATTTATGCATTTACAACAATATTTTAATTAATGAGTTAGTATAAAAAAATTGTAATCAAATTATTACAATTATTTATTTATAAAATTCAAGGATCTCCAACAAAGGTTAAACACAATCACTACATATTATTATAAAACAGACTATACTGCCCCATCTGTCTGTTTGTGATAAACTAAAAAACTACTACACCAATTGTCATACCGTTTTCAGCAATTAATAGATTGATTGTCGAGAAAGGTTTTACTAAATAATTTGTCAAATTTAAAATGTTTTTGAATACTTATATCTACCCGTGCAAAACTGAGGCGGGCCGATAGTTATATTATATGTTAACACAACCTTGACCATCTATGTCACATTTGGTTACGAACAATCATGATTTGTTGCCAACATCCATACCATGTTGTATACACCGGTTCTCGTCCGATCATGATGCATTTTGTAAGTTTAAAATTCCTTATCTTATTTTCACTTTTAATCTAATATTTACTGTGTTTAAATAATAACCAAATAAAAAAAATGAAATCCTTAGAAATATAAAAACAATAAAGAATAAAAAAATAAATACACAGATTTAAATTTTATGCATGTTCCCTACTAGCAAGACCAAAAGATTATAGTACTGTATATTATGGTAGGAACTAGTGGTAATAATACAGATGATTAATGCAAATAGAACCAATAAATATATAGTAATAATGAAATATCTCTGTAGTAGATCATTGAAATGTAATGCTGCTGCCTGCCTCGGTGGCGCAGTGGGAGCATACGCAACTGCTGTGCTTGAAGTCTCGGGTTCAATTCCCAGGTCGAACCAAATGTTTGTGTAATTCGCAAAAATGTGTTTTGAAGTTTGGGTGTTTTTTATATGTAGTATGTATTTACAAAGAAAAAAAGTCAGTTTATGTATTTATATCAGTTTTCTAGTAGCCATAATATAAGCTCTGCTTAGTTTGGGACTAGATGGTGTTCTGTGTAAGATGTTCGAAGTATTTATTGAATTTTATTAACTTATAATAAACTTACCCCAAAGTAATAAATTTTCGTCAAAATTATAGATCCATTGATAGAGGCGATGACGGTTGCTTGTGTCACCTTAGTCTTCACTGTGTTTCGGTTTGCCATACCTGGCGAATATAATATTGTACCATGACTTCATCTAAATATTTTTGTAAATCCGTAATAGACAATTTATTGTATTACCTGCAAAGCTTAATCACATTGATGTTATGACCCCCGGTATAATTTTATGAATGGACAGAGAATAGATTGTAGTAAGAAATCATGAAATACTAATTGATAGGCAACTTTAAAGAAAAATAGAATGAAAATGTTGCCTGTACTCGTTAAGTCCACATATTAAAGTGTTTGAGGTTCATGGTGTAGTTGGAGTGTTCATCTGGCTGGCCCGGCCCCACTTAATTTGTTCACGAGACTTGTATCAATCGAATGCACTCCTTGATACAAACATACGTACTTACTTTATCGATAGAAAACACTTCTTAGGGGCCAGGCTGACCCGGCCCCCTAATATTTTGAAAACTACACAATATACATACATTGTTTTGGTACACATCAAATGTTCTCCTTATATTGAGCATAAGTACTACCATATCAATACAAATAAATAAAATTCATCAATTATTTCCTACCTTTAAGGTTGATTTTTTGTTTTTAAATTTATATGGGTCTAACCTCAAGTAATACCCTTTCCAAGAGATCAGACTATTTTGTAAAAAGTGGTAATATATTAAAATCAGTGAGTACACAATCAATCATTACCAAATTGTTCACTAGATGGCGTTGATCAGTACGGTTAACTCGCGACATGGTTTTGTTACACAGGTTGTATCATAACATTAAATTAATTTCATTAAATTGTCTTCGTCATTGAACGGGTTTGTTTTAATCACCCTGTTTTCCTATCCTCAGGGTTAAATTGGCGAGGTTACCCGCGCAACAAGCGCGGGGCTCAACTATTTAAATATATACGTAAATATGTTTCAATGCAATATAATTATTGTTATTCAATATTTTAGGTGAGGAAGAACGATGTGTTTCATTATGTTGGAAAACTGCCCGTGGAGCTATTGCAGGGCAGTCGGGGTGCTGGCATCGACCTCGTGCAGCTTATGGAATCTCCATATTGGAATTTCCTCCTGCTACACAGTCACATTCTGGTAACACGCATTGGAGACATGGGTGTCCATTTGCGAGATCCGTCGCGCCACTGCCCATAGAGAGTCAAGATCTCGGTGCTTTATACTATAGGAACTACTTTTATAACCAACGTAAGTTGTTATTAAACAATTTTTTTTTGTCGTGTGGAAAATCATCATGTGTGTGTGTCGGACTCAAACCGACTAAAAACCACACGCAGGTTTTTAGTCACTGCGAAGTTCAAGGTGAGATCTCCTTCTGGACTCATGTGGACTCGCCGATAAACTTCGGCGAGCACTTCCGCCTCCAAATCCCACGGGGGTGTTTCGGCCAGGGCGCACGCCGCCTCCGTCGACACGGTTCGGTAATCCCGTATGGCTCTAACCGCCAGTGTTCTCTGGGGCCGTGTAGTCCAAATTTAATTATATGTCTACACAATCATTTGAATATCTAACCAAACTGTAAAATACTTGTAATAATCTTATCCATACTATAAAAATATATAAATTATGAAGTAACACCGTCTGTCTGTCTTTTATGCTTTCACGTCTAAACTACTGAAATGATTTAGATGAATTTCATTATAGAGATAGATTGGGTTATGGAGTAGGACATAGACTAATTTTTGTCGCTATAACTGACATACACGCGGGCAGAACGGCGCTCAAAAACTAGTAGACTGAGTTACATACGATTTATAAATCGAAAATAACTGTTACGAAGTTACGCTTTCACGACCAAACCGCTACTTCGATTTCCATGACTTTTGGCATGGAGATCTTTTGATCCTTGAGAAAGGATGTATGTGTGTGACCTATTTACCGCTTTAACCAACACACATTCCGACAACTCCGCGGGTGAAAGCTAGCAAATTTTTATAATTATTATTTTATAAAAATAAAATGTTCATTAATTCCACTCACTGTGAAATATGTATAGGAGAAATAGTAGTATAATTTAGTCAATTTCTCGAATGACATGATTTCTTTATGCTGCATTAGTCCAGTCATTATAGTAAGTTCACCTCGGAATTCGAGATACCCAGCTGTAATTCTGTAAATACTTGCATATTGCCCCCCTTAAAGTTGTCTCAAAACCTACATATGGTAGGGTGTACGCAACTATTAAATTTCAAGGTCAAAAGTCACAAAAATCGATTTTTTGCGCTTTTTTTGTAAATATCTCATTTCCTATGGTTTTTTGCTATTTGTAATTATTTACAATATTGTAGAATACAAAATTCTCTACAAATTTTGTTTAAAAAAATTTTTATACGATGAACCGTTTTCGAGATGTAGGACGGAGAGCGCGCGGTCACAGCATCACTTCGTCACACGTCATATAAACATGTAATATATAGGTGACGGTACCCAAATATTACTGATATATTTTCTTACTTGTGTTTGTAGTACTATGTTTAGTAAATACAATATCAATACAATATAACTGAAGCTATTGAGGAATTATGCTTGAGGACTGAGTTCTTAATTGATGTGGTGACATTACAGCTCATCAAAATTGGTTTGGGATGGATGAAAATCTTGGACCTGTTGCCATATCCATAAAAAAAGAACGGGTGGAGCTTCGTAGAGGAGGAGGCGACGTATCAGCACCAACTTCGCAGCTTGTTTGGCAATACAGACTTATTTTGCGTACTGCTGAACTACTGACATTGCGGGGTTCGGTGCTTGAAGACGCGCTGCCAGCAGCTAAACCCAGTAACAACAGCGCCACCTACAACACCAAGGAACTTTTAGAATATGTTGCTTCGGAATTACAACTTGGATGTTTACGGTAAGTGATTATTTGATACATCTACTTAAATATCACCTACACACGGCCATGGTATTTAGTTATATTTATTTCAGTTTTTTCTTTTTTGTCTTTTTTTTCTTTTATTACACTTTTATAGCTTTTAAAACAAAAAATGATTTTTTAACAGAGGCTACTTTGGAAATTCAATATGTACTTTGCTTTGATCAGATAAATGAATATATTCTTCCTAGCCTTTATTCTCAAGATTATTTGGGGTCGGCTTCTAGTTCAACGCGTTTTACCTGAATATCAATTTTTCCACGAAGCAACTGGCGTCGGAAATGAACTGAACTGAACTGAAATTCTATGTGGAATTAGTTGTCAGTATATTTGAGGTTACTGAATTTCCAATAACGATTGTGGTCCCGGTTGTCGGGACCGACAGCTGATGAATAGCTTTTCTTATAAAGGGTGGAAATGACAATACGGTGTTAAAGAAAACCGCGGACCATTTAAAGGTGTTGGTTTACTTTGGGATTGTATTATTTATCTAAAATTGAATTTAAAAGAAATTGACAAACAATGGTTCGTAAATTTAAAAGGAAAAATAGTCTCTTGTGGCTAAAGTACTGAATTTTATGTCGTATGTCTAGTTCCAATTAATGACGGCCGTGTTGGTCCAGTGGTCAGCGTATGCGGCTGCTGAACAATTAAGAGGTCTCGGATTCGATTCTCGGGTCGGTTCAAATATTTGAGTGATCCACAAATATTCGTTTCGTAGTCTGGGTGTTTTTATGTATAATATGTATTTACAAAAAAAAAAAAATTATGTATTTATATCAGTTGTATAGTACCCATAATACAAACTCTGCTTAGTTTGGGAATAGATGATATTGTGTGTAAGATCCAGAAGTGAATCCACCCTGTAAATAAAAGTAATACGATAAAATGTTATCAATAATGTAATTTTACTTTAGTTCAAATCTATATAAACTCTTCTCCAATGTTACATTTCAGGCTTGGCGTCACTAATGGTGGTGCTGAAGAGCAACTTTTACGCTTAGACGAACAATGTGTTACCAGACATTACAAAGTAGGTGTCATGTACTGTAAAAGTGGTCAGTCAACAGAGGAAGAAATGTACAATAATCAAGAAGCTGGGCCTGCATTCGTAGAATTCCTACAAATGCTTGGTCAGACAGTGAGATTAAAGGATTTTGATAAATACAAAGCAGGGCTGGACAACAGAACTGACTCAACTGGCCTCTATTCAGTCTTCACTACGTACCAAAGCTGCGATATTATGTTTCATGTGTCAACTATGCTTCCATATACGCCAAATAATAGACAACAATTATTGAGGAAACGACATATTGGTAACGATATTGTAACCATTGTGTTCCAAGAACCGGGTGCAGCGCCGTTCACTCCACGGAACATTCGTTCTCAGTTCCAACATGTTTTTGTTGTAGTTAGAGCTATAGATCCTTGCACTGAGAACACCCACTATAGTATAGCTGTAAGTCGTGCTAAAGAAGTGCCTTTATTTGGACCTCCCATTAAGGATGGTGCCATTTATCCTAAAGGAGAAGCTTTCACCGATCTGCTGTTAAGTAAAGTGAGTTTACCCTCATATTGTTCTGAAAATATATTGACTTGTAAATGAATCGTTTTAATAAAACATGAAAATGTGAATAACATTTTTTTGCTACATGGATCTATCATCTAACCGCGTTTTACTAAATACATATGTAGGCCAAAATATTTTTTTACAATATTTGTCCGTCTGTCTGTTTGTCCGGGTAATCTCTGGAACAGCTGGACCGATTTCGAGGGGACTTTCACTGGCAGATAGCTGATGATATAATTAGTATATTAAGCTACTTTTTTATACTAGCTTCGCCGCGTGGAATTGCCCGCGGTTACAACGACAATTGCGGGTAACACCGCGGGGCTCAGCAAGTTTTAAATAAATGTCACGTCGATAAATAGTGTTATAAATAAATACCAATAAAAGTCACTGATTTTTTGAAATAAATAAATAAATAAAAAAAAATGTGAGCCGTCACGGGACGCCTGGCAGATGTGAAACATCGCCATTATTTTGTAAAAGTAATATGCAGAAAAGAACATATTGTAATAGGAACTAAATATGTCATAATGATAAAATAAAATATTACTAATTATTAAAATAGTAGTCTATATGCAGTAGTGTGTGTACCGTACACACTACTGCATATAGACTGTATATATATACCATCGTATAGCGTGGCGTGGCGACGCGTCGCCAGGCCAGAAATCTGTTTTACGTGCGGCTATAGATGTTTCACATCAATAATGATAGGTGATTTCCTATGGATTAAATAAATTGCTGTTAAAATCTTCCTTAATTTCTCACTATTACTCATTGTTAGAGGCCAGTTTTCATTTACCTGTTTTAAAATCTTTAATTTCCAGGTAATAAATGGCGAAAATGCTGCAATTCAATCACCAAAGTTTAGTACAATGGCAACCCGTACGCGTCAAGAGTACCTGAAGGATTTAGCTAAGAATTATATCACTGCTACAACTGTGGAATCTGGACAGAAATTTTGTATGAAATTTAATCATTATTAGAATGTTTTTTTTTAGTATTTAAGCACGAGCTAACTATTTATTGTAATGTTTCAGCGATATTCTCACATCTGCTTATGAAGAGTGGCAACAATTCAGCTAATAACACATTGATACCGCGTACTGACAATTGCACTAATGACGTACTAGTCGGGGGCGCATTGTGCTTTCATGTGAGTTTACTAAAATATATTTTTTCAAGGTAAATGCATGCATAGTGGTACTTACAATTAAAATAAATGTCATGTTACCAACATTGACTGCTTTTTTTGCCCTGGTCTGGTCCACCGACTTGCATTAATTCTTCTTCCTAGCTTTATTCCCAATTTGGGGTCGGTTAGTAGTTCAACTGGTTTTACCTGAATATCAGTTTTTCCACGGAGCGACTGGCATCGGACCTCCGCAGTCTTAAATTTGAAGGTTGAACTAGTTGTCAGTGAATTGGAGGGCACTGACTTCCCAATAACGATTGCCATAGATAAATAGTAAATGACAACCGGGACCGGGCTTTACATGCTAAGAAAATTTCCTAAGAAAAACCCAAAGCCCGACCCGGGTTTTGGTTTGGTAGCGCCAACCTACTGGCCTAAAGAAATAGGTGACGCCAACACATAAAGCGGGAGCGAGTATGACTACAGCGACTTTGCACTGCCTGAAACTGTGTGGGCTGAGTACTGTGCGGCTGCCGGATAGGTTAGGTAGGTAGGGGAATATGGAAGCACGCTTACCTTTGGTGATCTTGAGCTGCAGGGCCGCGTAGCGAGCAACTCGCGGTATGGGGGGGGGGGTCCGGGCGTCGCTCCGATAACGCGACAAGCCCCGGAGCCACTTAGTGAACAACTAAACTCTTACTCTTCTTGCGGTGTGAGCGTGCGATGCGGGAAATATGATTTAGGATGTGGTTAAAAATGGATGCCAACAGCCCCACCCACCGGAAATTCAAACAAACTAACGGTGTTCCTGTCACCATGGACAGGTGGCGTTACCACCCGAGAACTCTTGATTAGCAATCGCATACGCTACAACGAGGCAATCAATTGAATTGAATTAATTGAACAACAATATTTATGTGACTATTGAAATTTCCAGTGGGGATGTATGGCCATTGTAATTAAACTGGAGATGAATAACGTTTCGTTGCAGGTTCAAGTGCAGGACGAAGGCGCGGGTGGTTCGCCGATAGACTGCATCATAGGAGTGTCCGCAGACACCGTCGTGTTCATCGAAGACAACACCCGGCAAATTATTCTGGTTCTACCCACAAATTCTTTATTAGGTAACATATTCACATGTAGTGTACTATATACACTAAATACTATAACTAATATACTAAATCGCCATATCTATAAGCTACCGCTTTAAAATCAAAAAGCTTTTATTGCAAGTAGGCCTCTTCAGGCATTTTCGAAACTTAACTAGTTGCGTTTTCGATTTCTTTTATTATTCTTTATAGACTTTAATAATACAGTAAAGTTCTTTATTCGCGAGGTTTACGTTCCGTAAATATGCTGCGAATATAGAAACCTTGAATATGAAATGATAATTTATAAGGGATTCCTAGATGTGAAAATAAAAAACAAGTTATAAAAAATCATTTAATTGAAGTTTTTGATTACATTTGATTCATTATTATCGTCAGTTTGTCAGTTTTTCTTGCTGACAGTTTTTAAAGCTCTTTCAACTCGATATTAATTAATATTGAAATACTAATACTCAATAATAGTGACTAATATTCAATAGTGGCATTAGCAATTTCCTTCTTCAAAATAAGTCTTTTGTACGGGTGCGGTCCGACATCTAGATTGAACAACTTTGTTTCATAGAATCATCAATTTTCATAAAGAAATAACAACGTTCATATACCTTTCTTAAAAATTCACTCAGATTTTCAAATTTAATTAATGTTGCTTTTCCAGTTCTCGTTGAAGGCTCTTCTTCATTGGACTGTGAATTTAACATATTCCATTAGTTGGTATGAGTCAAATCTTTATTCGGTGACTGAAGTAATTGTTGAATGTTTCTTGATTCTGTGTGTTTAAACTCATTACGTTCTATTCCATTCGCAATTTTAACAATGAATACAGATAATTTTAAACTAGATCCATGAATAAAGAAATCTTTTGCCGCAAAAACGAAATCGCGTAATTTACAAATGATTAAAAGGACAAAGCCTTCCTACACTCCTGGATAGATTCTGTCACACGAAGTGACAACTTGCCAAAGAATGGTGACTGGCTCACTGTTACCAAAGCCATGTAGCAGAAAAAAAAACTATTTTGTCCTCTTGAGGGTGACATTTAATAATAGTATATGTGAATAGTGTAGTGATAGTAGGTGCATGTGTCAGGTTGGGTGGTGAGCGGCGGGTGGACGCGCGTGTACTACCACCGCGGCGAGAGCGTGCGCGTGCGCGGCGCGGGCGAGGCTCTACAGCGCCGCCTGGCGGCCGTGGCGCCGCACCACGCGCGCGACCTGCACGAGATCACGCTCGAGCGGGGAGCCGCGCACCAGCTCGGTAACCACACCCTCACCTATCTAAACACTTGTCACTCTTCGCCGACATTCTTCACATTTTTCTCTCATCATCATCTCCCTACCCACTCCGTTGGTCTGGTGGCTAGCGTATGCGACTGCTCGTCGAGGGGTCTCTGGTTCGATTCCTGAAAGAGACCAAATACTTGTGATTCGCAAATGGATGTTTTCTGTGTATAATATGTATGTATTTACAAAAAAATATATGTTTATATCAGTTCTGCTTAGTTTGGGGCTCGATAATGTTGTTTGTCAGATGTCCAAAATGTTTATTTATTTTTATTCGACCCAACTCAATTATAGAATGTTATACAATTTACATTTACAATAAATAGAGAATCCTATTAATGTAGTATGTGTATATATATTAATTCTTTCTCGCAAAAAGCACTGAATGGATTTTGATAAAACCTCACAATAATGTAGTTTACATATCTGAATAACACTTAAGCTATTATTTACCGCCATAACGGACCTACACGCGGGCGAAATCCGCGGGCAAAGCTAGTAAATAATAGAAGACAACTGATATAATTCCATAAACATATTTTTTGTAAATACATACATATTATAGATAGAAATAACCCAAACTAAGAAATAATTTTTTGCTGGATCACACAAACATTTGGTCCAACCGGGAAACCGAGACCTCAAGCAGAGCTGTCGCATACGCTAGCACTGCGCCACCGAGGCAATGAAATACGTTGGGTGTGCAGGGTTCCACGTGCAGCCGGACGGGCTGGTGACGCAGGTGGAGTCGGGCGGCTGCGCCTGGCGCGCGGGGGTGAAGGCGGGCGCGCGCCTGCTCGAGGTGTGTCGCGCGGCCGTCGTCGCGCTGTGCCACGACCAGCTCGTCGACCTGCTCAAGACCTCCGACCCCGTCACGGTAACACTCATTGACGTTTCCACCGATTTAAGGTGGCCATTTAGAGAGAGTTAATGCAGTGTATGTGACAGTCATTCATTCACTCGCTCTCTGTACCATCTGTGAATGAATGAGAAGGAAGCATTATGTTATCTCCAGCTAACGTGCGGTCGTGTCACAGTTTCATTCCTTCACTGATGTACAGTGAGCGAGTGAATGAATGACTTGAGTGTCACATACACTGCAGTTAAGTAAAACCTTAGTTATTATTTCGTTTTCACCGACCAGCATTTAGGGGGACTCCCGAGTGCTTAGATGTCTGTGAAGAAATGGGTGTATCGTGTCCCTCCGACACAAAGGGATCCTCCGACCGGGCGAGGTGATCGTGCCTGGCGGGCCACGGCCCAACGGTTGATGTTGGGATATTTGCTAATCGGCATGAGAATTTTTAAATCGCGATCCAGTATTAGTAGTTTCTCCGTATACTTCGTTACTCCGTGGTTCAGTGTTTCTGCGGTAGATGGCGCGGTTGTATATTTTTGCTTTGCGCGGTATATGGAAATCGCCAGATGTCTTAAAATTTTGAGGCAACTTACGTTAGGAGGCTCTTAATGGCAAGGAGACGATTTAAGAGTTGATGAAAACATGGATAACTCTCATAAATTTCACTAGTCCACATTTGTCCTACTATACCATAACTGGCCAGATTAGTTGGGATATCTTTCAAGCTTTTCTTCTCTTTGTAGTGATGCGACACCCACGATACAATTTCGGATTATTACTACACGGATAGTAAATTTAAAAATCGTAGTAGTAGGTTTTCTTATATGTATACGGATATTTTTAGGTGACAGTGACATTTGCGGTGAGTCCGAAATGCCCTTGTGACAGCACGCCGGAGGAATGGGCACCCTTAGCGCGCGCCGACGCTCAGCAACCCGGCCGACCGCGACGCGCTTATGAACGGGGACACTCGCCGCCACGATCTGACAGTTCCGGATATGGCACAGGTAACATTAGATATTTAGTTAGTAAGAAAATTATAAATTTATTTCAATTTTTTACTACTTTCATTTATATTTTTCTTCTAAACTGACAAGAGTTTAAATCACGTAATAGCTATCATGAAAAAAAAAACAATAAAAATAGTTTTGCAATAACAGTTTTTAGACTTTCGCGACTTTTACTCATATTTATGTTTTTTACTGTAAACGACGCTAAGCTCACATTATTCCTGCGTCGTATATTGGTTAAAGTAAAAGACGGAAATTGTACAGAGATATGCTTGACCAGCTCATTTCAGATATGTGCACGTAGGATTCCGGCTGTTATTTCCTTGTTGTTATTAAGACGTGTTTATTGTGCAGTGTAACGATAGGTTTAGAATATATAATGTAGCTGTAAGAGCATAACCGAGAGAAACCATGTTCATACCTTAGTACGTAAGGTTAGAATAATAGTAGAGTAATTATATATAAACATGGCTCCAAAAAAATACACGGTCATTGTTATTCGATATCGACCCATAAATTCGCCATAATTGTGGACCCCTACGACGGAACAATCATGAAGAAATAAGTTCGCTATACACACAGTCTACCCGTGACCACGAGCGGTAAAACCCGTTCGAAACGTCGGAAAGTCGAAGTTCGCGTAACCTTTTTAATCATATCGCGAATAAGTCCTGTATGTATACAGTAAAAAACAAAAAAGAGAGCAGTTTAATTGGCACATTTATACAACGTCTATGTTTAGTGCAACATGTATAGTTTTACATTAAGTACAAGTTTTGAACGTTCAACACTAGAAATAACAAGATTCGAGGTATCGAAAACTGAACTGTATACAAATGAAAATAAAGTAAAGAATCCAACTACAATTTCTAGTGAATTTTAGTTCAGTGTTGTGAACAACAAAATCACCACCAATAAGGTAAACTATGTATAATTAACGATGTGTTTCCTTTTGACATCTTGTATTACCACGAAACTTTTACTGATATGTTAATATGCTAAATGATGAAATGATACTAAGGTTTAGGAGTCTAAATTGTTTATTACATATGACTAAATGATATTGAAAATTTATTGTTCAATGACCGGTAGTGAACTAAATATGAAATGGATTTTAATAATGAATATTGACAGAATTATTAACGCAATGTTTACAATTTCGCAATGTACGGTTGTACCGTACACATCTTGTTTTCTTTTTTTTCTAATGTTTCATACTTTTCGTTTATACTAATACAGAAGTGAGTTTAACGGATGTTGGGTTTAAGATTTGTGTAACATAGGAGTGTTTGTGTGACAGGCGGGTCTTCTCGTAGCGAGCGCGTGTCGCCGGACGCGCTGAGACGGCGCCCGCACGACGACGAGCCGCGCCCCGCCAGACACAAGCGCGCCTCCGCCAACACCTCCTCGCTCACGGTAACTATACCTCCTCACTTCCTCACCTCCTCGCTCACGGTAACTATACCTCCTCACTTCCTCACCTCCTCGCTCACGGTAACTATACCTCCTCACTTCCTCACCTCCTCACTGCCTCACACACCACACCACTACACGTGGTGTCATGTAACGGACTCTAGTCTCCACATACAGCCCAAGACAAGGCTTTACAAACTATTTATTGTTTTTTTAGATGATTTAACAAATAAAAGATTTAATTCGCGAGCACGGTGGAGCGTAGTTTCAGAGAGCTCCATCCGACGATGCCTCCAGATCAGGAGACACTTATCTTCTGGTGGAGAGCCGCGCAGAAGCTGAGCCGGAGCGGTCGGAAAGGACTGGTCTATCATTATTTTTAAATCAATGACAATTTAATATAACTATAGTAAAAATCTCATTGCTAAGGAGATGCGTATGTCTAGCAGTGGTTTGTCTAATTGATTGATTAATTGATTAATTAGCTACATTTGTGTGAGTAGCAAAGATTCAACTTTTCGAAAACAAAAAAAAACAAATACGAACTGTCATTATCATTATATAAAAAATATTTAGTTAATTAATAAAAATATTAATTTTAAAAATACTAACTATCAATTACGATTTGATAAAGAATACATTCAATTTTTTTTTTACAAAACAAGGTTACATTTTTTTGCGCGGTGGAACTCTTTGTGCATCCAAATTTGTGTGTCAAACCAAATACATCTAATTCACGAAAATAATGTGTACTATATCTTATATATAAAATTCTCGTGTCACAATGTTCGTTCCCATATTCCTCCGATTCGGCTTGACCTATGCTTATGAAATTTTTTATGCATATTCCATTGATATATAAAAACCCTAGATGCACAGTCTCAAACAAAAGCCGCATACGAAACTATCCTACTTAGTCATTGATGTATAAAAATATCAATGTGGGTAGTTTTAGTTATGCTATAAACACATCTTTTGCACATTCAACCTTACGCGCATTGTTTAAAGTTTTTATTACAAAGCAGCGTACAATGACCAATCAAATTTTATGACCGAAGCTAGCCGGCAGGACAGGACATGGAGTGAAGAGGAATATTTGTATATTTTTTTTATTATAATACATTGAGTTAGTATTTTAAGAGTTAGTTAAATTGTGTTCTAAGCCCATAATTATACTGATATCTGAGCGTAAATATGTTTTTGGGTAGGACATGTGTACATCAATGAAACAAATATTAACTCTTAAAATCATTTATTTCATTTTTTCATATCATATCAGTGACATATCCTGTAAAAAATAATTATATTATTTGAATGTAGGTACGAAATTATTTGATAAATTCATTATTTTTCTGGCTAACGACTACTTACCGTTATACTAGGAACAGCCGTTTTAAGAAGACGTTTTATGCCTTTAGCAGTGACATTCATATCTTCGTCCACAAAATGTTCAGAACAAACGACGCATGCACTATTTGGCTTAAAAAAATTGTATGTCGCAAACCCATAAGTTGTCCCCTAATTAATCGATATAATAGGTAATATAATATTTACGAACTTTAATAATAACACCGTTTGGACGACCTCCTTTCCTTTTGCAATTCGATTAATAACTATAATAATATTATTATATATTTTGTAACGTATACATACTTATTAAAAACTAAATACAAAAAAGTTCAAATTAAATAAACTTATTAATAAAAATCGGCCAAGTGCGTGTCAGGCCACGCACAGGAAAGGGTTCCTCAGTCACCCATAATGGTACGTGGATTTAAAATCATATCCAATTGATAATTGTTATGTTTACGTATTAGTAAGTTAATTTTGTATGACGTTTTCCTAGTGAGCGCATTTTACAAGTTAAGCCTCTATAACTCCTGAACTAACAAACTCATCTAATCCGTTATAGTTTTCCTTCAAAGTTCATTAGATGGGCTACCATCACGAATTTTTCCAGATTTTTTGAGTCAGCCGTTCAGCTTTTAGAGGGGGGGGGACGCCCTGTTTTTACAAAAAAGTGCCCTTTGAAGTGGAATTTCTCACAAACCGATACCTAAATCAAAAAATTGTCTTAGAAACCCTTTATTGTTTTTAAAATACCTATCTAATGATACCCCACGCGATGGGGTAGCAGCGAGAAAAAAATTACATCCCCACTTCACGTGTAGGGGAGGTACCCCAAATAAAAATATTTTTCATAATTTTATTATAGCACTTTGTCGGCGTAATTACAACACATATTTATGCAAAGTTTCATCTTTCTAGCACTTACCGTTTGGACGGTAAGTCGAGGACGGACGGACGGACAGACGGACGGACGGACGGACATGACGAATCTATAAGGGTTCCGAGTGATATACTTCGGAACCCTAAAAAATTAAACACAATAAAAAAAAATCGACTCCATTAAATTCAGAACAGGGTCGTTTGGATTATGCGACTAAAATAAAAGGTTGTGTAATAGTCGTTCTTACACTGAAAGAGCGGCCATTGAAATTTGTCGTATTATACTTGGACCGTTGAGTGAAGTTTTTAGACAAATTAAATCAAAATCACATATTGCTTCCGATATTTAGTCATAAAAACAACAAAAACAAATTAAAAAACTCTTTTACTCACCGAAAATACGATATCCCATCCTTTTTTAACGTTCCTAACGTAATATTTTTACGATTCCGCATCGAACACTTAGGCATTTTTAACGAGCGCACAGAGACGCGAGGGACGCGAGACTATTTGAAATAGTAGCACCATTTTCAATAGTGCGCTTATTTTATGAGGACGGTTTTGCGACGCTGAGTGTGTATCTAGGGTTTTTTAATACATCAATGGCATATTCAGTAAGTCTGAGAATTGGCTACTATCTATTTTACATACCCCTAGGACGCGAACGGAGCCGCGGGCATCAGCTAGTATTGTTCTAAAAATTTCTAAAAATATTGAAATCAATGTCTTTTGTGCAGGAGGACTTGATTCGTATGATGGATGCTGAGATGGGTGAGGGAGTGCGGAATTCAAATAGTACAGCAGGAGCCGCACCACTGCCCTTACCTGACGCCGCAGCACTCGACTGGGCAGCTCTTGTACATACGGCCACCAGGGCCATGTTGCAGGTAAATAACGTCTTACATGGACCGTGAACTCAAACTTGCCAAAAACATTTTTAAATCTAGTATCAAGGCCAAGCTATCAATAGAACTTTATACTTTAACTAGTTGACCCAGCGAACTTCGTACCGCCCAACTTTAAAATTAGAGAACTTGATCGCAGCGCCACCTACCGGGTCCAATTGCGAATCTAAACCATTCCCAGATCCCCTTGAACACACACAAAAAAATTCATCAAAATCGGTCCAGTCGTTTGAGAGAAGTTCAGTGACATACACACTCACACAAGAATTATATATATATAAAGACTAGCTGAGAACTAACCGCGGTTATTGTTCTAAATCGCGAGTAACGACGTGGAGCGAAGATAGAGTAAAAAAGTAGCCTAAGTGACTCCTTATATCATCAGCTTCCTGACAATTATAGTCCCGTCGAAATCGGTCCAGCCTTTCCAAAAATTACCCAATAAACATTTTTTTTGGCATATTTTAAAAAAGCGTTTATTTTAATATTACAAACATCATCATCAACAGCCTTTAACAGTCCACTGCTGGACATAGGCCTCTCCTTTATATAAATTATAATAAAATAGAAAGTATTTCCGCCAAGATATTGTTTCAAATTAAAGTGTACATTAAACAATAGCATTAAGCAATTTATTTAAGCATCATCATCATCATCAACAGCCTTAACCAGTCCACTGCTGGACATAGGCCTCTCCTTTGAAAGGAGGTTTTGGCCTACTATACCACGATGGCCAGACGGGTTGGTAAAGGGTTCGTTTCAAGTTTTCCTTCTCTTGGCAGTGATGTTAGCTGCATATGTTGTTCCTTTAGTCGCCTCTTACGACACCCATGGAATGAATAGGGGTGGTGACACTTTGTATTCTTAATCCGTCACCTCACGGTCATATATATTACAAACAGACACTCCAATTTTATTTATTTGTATAGATTAATATTCAATCATCACTTTTGGACAGTTGATTGTTAAATCTTTATTTAACTAATTCGAAAATTAAATCCTTCCTGCACACTAATGTTTATTTTGAATAAACGATGTGTTATTTTTTTTTTCGAATCAGATTTGCGAGGAGCATCCATATCCATCTATGGATAACTCGGATCCATCTTTAGAAACTTTGCCAAATGAACCCTCTACAGAGTCCTGGAATGACGTCTCCGTGGTAAGTATTAAACAAATGCTTATAAAATTTAAATAAGAATTTGTACCAAACTGTGAAAACAATCTTGACATTTCCCGCAAAGCTGTCTAATCACAAACTAGGCAGCGGCCCATCGTACACACCTCGGTTTTCTTAGAATCGATTAGTTTATTTTGCCATTAAATAGTGGACATTAGTTGGTTTAAAAATACATACATCAAGTTCTAACATTTAGTCATAATAACATGCAAAAGTTTACATTTCCTCATTTCAATTTAAAAAAAAAAGGTGTTGTCAATCAATAATACGGTCTATGAATGAAAATATATTGTAATTCCAAATTGTCAATAACTTTAAAGTCATAAAAACAATAATCAGTTGGGCCGAACAGTTCATTCAGCGAATAAAAACAATAATTTCTCGAGAGCAAAAGTCTAAATGTTCTATCGAATGTTTATGTAGTTTTATTGAGGTAACGCTCGATAGATGGCGTTGTACCTTTGGGTGTATCGCGGTGTTAAGATTCTCCAGTAGTGTATGACTTTCCGAACAAATATTTATCTTCGTACTCGCATCAAACGGTTGTTTTATTTCTCTAGAGTAAACAGTGGTTGGAAGCCCTAACAATTATTAACATAGGTATATCCGTAAATAGTTGCGATATAAGAAATTGAAAATGAACAATAATCGTAATGTATATACGACGCGTCATTTCTGTTCTGTATTATGAATCTGTAACACGTTGTACAAATAAAGCGCAAAGCAAAGCGAACCTGAACACTAGAAGTATCAATGTTGATTACGATCTACACTACTTCGAGCACCTAGACTCTCTGCCAAAATGTGTCGTTCAATTTATGTTCGGACAGCATAATTATCTATATAAAAATAGTTTTTACTTCCCGCTTATAACACGCGTTATTGTTTTTTTTTATATACTTAAGCCTACGAAAGTGACTCTACTCTGCCTAATGGAAATCATGAGTATAATCCAGGAGTAGAGGTCACCATCCTCAACGTGAGGGTAGGCAATGCAGCATGGTAACCCATACCATGGCGGCCTGGTCAGAGGGTCCGAACGACTGAAATCAGCGTGGCTCTACTACCTCATTTACAGCTAGTATGTATGTTGTAGACAAAAGAAACCGGCGGGAACCCACCGGCGAGTGTGGGCGGGGCGGTGGGTGTGGGGACGGGCACGTGCGCGTGCGGGCTGGCCGCCAAGGTCGCCGCGCTCGAGGCCGACGCAGCCACCGAGCAGCGCCAGCGACATCAGCTCGAAGAGGAGGTTTGTCCTATAACTACTTGCTTATTTCATACAGCGAACTTATTTCTTCTTGCTTGGTCCGTCGTAGGGGTCCACAATTATGGCGACTTATAGATAGATATCGAATTACAATGACAGTATATATTATAGCGGCCATGTTTATTTATTAAGTACTGTACTATTATTCTAACCTTACTTACTAAGGTCTGTACCTGGTATATCTTAGGTATGCTCTTACGGCTACATTATATATTCCAAACCTATCGTTACACTGCGCAATAAACACGTCTTAATATCAACAAGGAAATGATAGCCGGAATCCTACGTGCTCGATAATCGATATATATCTGCAATGTGCTGGTCAAGCATATCTCTGTATAATTTCCGTCTTTTACTTAAACCAATATATGACGCAGGAATATTTCACTATCACATTATACATCATTTTCTTATCCGACATACCTAAAGTTCTCTATCAAACTAAGGTTTGATAGTATAAACTTCGGAATTATTACAAAATTGCACGTCGAAAGTTTCGGAGTTTTCTCTAACGGCCCTTTAATTTACCGGCGTGACGTTTTTCCAATCGTTATTGACAAAAGTGTGATACCACAGCGAGATGTAGTATTTAAAAAAAAGACGACATCTGACATGTAACATCGTCTAGTCCCAAACTAAGCAAAATTTGTATTTTGAGTACTATACAACTGATATAAATACATACATATTATACATAGCAAACACCCATCCCAAACAAATATTTGCAGATCACACAAACATTTGGTCCGACCCGGGAATCGAACCCGAAACCTCTCGATCAGCAGTCGCATACAGTTACCACTAGACCAACAAGGCAGTCAAAATGATGTCAGTATAATAATGGGTCATGATCCGTGTCGGTTACAGGTGCGGCGCCTGCGCAGACACAACGCGCGCCTGCGCGAGGAGTCCGCTCGCGCCGTGTGGCAGCTCCGACACTTCACGCAGTGGCTCAAGCGGACCGTCGACCGCCAGTGACCTCCCACCCTCTCTACCCTCTTTATCCTCTCCATCCTCTGATCAATGAGAAAGGTAATCATCTGCACACAGCGAAATGCTATAAATTTGTCGCAAACATAACTAATACCTATATAATCCTCATAGTGTCGACGAAGTGTTTTGTTACCATCATAAAAATATCAATCGGATTAAGTGTGGATTAAGATATTTCCTATTTCATGATATTTTGTTATCATATTCCTTATAGTGATATTTTTCCATGACGTAATTCACACATGTAAGGTAGGCGGAGCGTTAATGTACCTATAAAGGAAAAATATCAACGAATCTATTTACAACATACTAATATACAAGAATAAAATATTCTATCTTTAAATTGATACTAAATGTTTTACAATCAAATTCCTGTTACACTTTATCTAGGAAATAATACCAAAAGATTTATGGTATAAACTAACACCTTTACATGGAAACATAACATTTTTGCGAAGATAATAGAAAAGCCTAAGGTATTCCCTGTATTTTTTTTTTTAATATTATTAAAAATTCGTCATACGTCATCATAATGACGTTCCACCTTAAAGGAACATAATTTTAATATCTAATTTCACGCACCAGAGATTGGGCAAAAATAAGAAATTTATACAAGGGATTTTTTTCCAATACTCTCCAAAATGTCCTACCTCAATGCTCAGTGCAGCTACCGATTCCCGATACCGGTCTATGAGAAGCTCATGATTTCTAGCTTTATACAACTATCATAGATATCACATGAAACATTCGATAAGTTATTTATAATACATAGGTAGCTACTAAACTTTAAATTAATCATAATATTAAAACATGCGCTGTCTTATGAATTTTGTGCCTTTTCTGTGCTTCTTGAGAAGCGTTTGTTTTTGGCGTAATTTTTACGTAATATGTTGGTATTAGTATATTATTATATATGTAAAGATTAGTTTGTTATATATTTATATAAAACACAATTGAAGTGTGAGGTTGCTGAACACCTACATTGAAGTTTTTAGATACACTTTTACATGAAATATAAACGTTATCTTTATTGTAACTGTTGTGAAAATAATATTATGAAGTAAAACGATAATGTTTATTTCTTATTGTATGTTTATTATATATTAATAATACATAGGCTTTAATTTATTGTTTATTAGTGACACACTTATTTAATCATTACCATAAGAATAGTTATAAGGCAACACAGGTTGTAACTGACAACACCAATTAACATAGGACAAAGTGCTGAGTGGGCTTATTTTTAGGAATGACTGCAATTTTCATACAGTTATTGATTATTAATAACCCACTAGCATCTGACTTTGTAGTTTAGTAATTGAAATTACTTAACAAGTAATAGTAATATGCGTATCTTATTGTACGTTGAAATTAATCATAAGAAGTCTTCTTTCAAAATATTTACTCATATTTTAAGAGAATAAAATCGTTTGTTATTTTAATGTCTTAGCACTGTTCAATGTTGTATAATACAGTAGAAGAAAATACCCACTATCCATCACTTCAAACATGACAATAAAGATGTTCGTTCATTTATATGATCGCATAAAATAGAAAAATTGAGAGTTAGAAATTAGGTGATGTTAGCAAAGGATTACATCACACTATTATATAAAGTGAAACTCGTCATATTAGTCTAAGATCCCACTGCTCGATTCTGCAGGTATCTGTTTTTTCGATAAAACTAATTTTAAATGAATGTTTATAAAGTATACAATGGATTAGGGATCGGTTGCCTATCAAAAATTAGCCGCAATTACCTGCAATTAATTTTAGTAAAATTCATTCGCTGATGTAATTTGCAGCTATATGTTTTTTTAATGAATTTTACGTCATTTGAAAGAAAATAATGTTACGAATTCAAAAAGAAATGGTTGCCAGCTCTCAGTCAGCCGCAATGTTAGGGTTGCCAGGTGTAAACAGGTATATTAGTGTTAATTATTTTTATAATTATTTATAATTAATAATAATATAGTTTATAATTGTTAATCACCTGTTTTTGTTTTTAAATATTAATACAGAATAAATACATTTAATTTTTGTCAGGTATCTGTCACCTTCAATCCAACATTGTGAACGTGAAAATCAAAACGAAATGAAGGTTTCATACACAATTCACGGACCCAGGCCTCCAAACTTCTGCGAAAGTTTAAAAAAAATCCGTTTCAAAGAAGCCTTTGTCAAATATTTAGATACATTCTGGGAAAACGATTGTTTTGCTTCAACATTACTTAATAAAACTGTTTTTATCATTGTTGGAGAACAGTGCTTTTCTTATCATCTAGAAGGAGACCATGTCATAAACACTGAAGACATTAATTTAAGTTGTCATCATGAGGAAGCTGACACATGCATAATGTTTTACATAAACAAAGCACCTCCAGAGACAAAAGTTTTACTAAAAGCTAATGACAACGATGTCTTAAATTATTTTATCAGGCAATATTCACAAAGTACCTACCTACCAGATATGGAAATTTGTCGGGCTGGTACAAAACAAAAAAAAACGAAGAAAGATGAAGGTTTTATAAATTGTACGCAATACGCAACTAGCGTCGAAGTTAGGCCCAATTTTATGTCGTGCATTGCATCATGCCATGCATTTACTAGCTGTGATTATTTAGCTGCGTATTATAATAAAGGAAAGAACAGAAAAGAAAACAAAGAAAGAAAGAAAATAATATTTATTTTGACACATATACGATAAAACACAACATCTTATAAATCTAATAATTCAATAATCTAATAATTCAGATGATATCGACACCGATATAGACAATGAATGAGAAAAAATAAAGACATGTATAATTATAAGATTTGCATATAGAATAAGTATAATTTTGAACACATAATTTGTAATAAAAATGTTTTTTACTTTTTAAAAAAAAAAATTGAAATAAAAGTCAGAGCAAGGGGAACATAAAGTGATGACGTTAGTCATTGCTCTGATTGTCTTATAAAAATAGTGTGAATTGATGTGTAGTAATTATCGCAAATTAAATATGATAATATTGATAAGATTAATAATGAAACAAGCCGTGTATAATCCAATGAAATCAGAATCATTACTATACATGAACATGGAAGAAATAAACAAAGAAACTCCGATTTTCTTTAGAGATTCTCATTATAGATGATAAGAGAAGCACTATTCTCCAACAGTGATAAAACAGTTTTAATGAAGTCATGTTGAAGCAAAACAATCATTTTCCCAGAATGTAGCTAAAAATTTGACAGTTAAAAAAAATCCTTTGGAGGAAACGGATTTTTTTTAAACTGTCGCGGAAGTTTTTAGGCCTGGGTTCTAGAGGCCCGTGAATTGTAAATGGAACATTAATTCTTTCCAAATTTTCACGTTCGCAATGTTTGATGGAAGGTGACAGGTACCTGTCAAAAATTAAATGTATTTATTTAAAAAAAGCAAGTGAGTGTATATAATTAACACTAACATACCTGTTTACACCTGGCAACCCTAATGTTGCGGCTGACTGAGAGCTGGCAACCATTTCTTTTTGAATTCGTAACATTATTTTCTTTCGAATGTCGTAAAATTAATTAAAAAAACATATAGCTGCAAATTACATCAGCGAAACAATTTTCCTAAAATTAATTACAGGTTCTTGCGGCTAATTTGTTATGGGCAACCTATCCCTAATCCATTGTATACTTTATAAACATTCATTTAAAATTAGTTTTATCGAAAAAACAGATACCTGCAGAATCGAGCAGTGGGATCTTGTACTATATAGTGATTGATTGATTTAGACACCGTATCAAAGAACCTAGTGCAATCGAACTCGAGATCAGTGCGGCCCATGCGCAATGTCGAACTCGGTCACCAATCGAGTCGATATGAAATAAACTCACACTGGGCCTTTTCTCATTAGTAACCGTTCCTTAATAGCATATTTCATGCATGATTTACAGACACATGTTTAATATAATAACCAATAATCAGCCTAAGATTTGCTAAATTGCTCTAGAAACTAAATAACACAATTATTATTGTCAGTTGCTTGAGATTGTACCTACTTTTAAATATAAAATTTATTTTGATGTCTGGAAACAAAATTAAAGTTTTTTTATGTAATTACAACTAAGGTGCTTATGAATATTGAAGTCGATTAGTAATTAAAGAATCTATTGTTCTAACTCATTAATAGTTTCGACCGCATTTGAAATGTACTCTTAAAGTTTGATTAAGTATTATGAAAGTAACTTGAGTTATAATATAACTGTAGTAGTTTAACTAATAGATATAAACATACTTGAAACCTGCCAAATATTAATACAATAAGTATAACATGTTTAGGCACAATTACTTTTCATTTAAACATTTAGGCCATTTAACAAAAATGTTCTACCCACATAATTTTAAAAGTATGGTGGAAGCCTCTATAGCTAAAAATTCGAATAAAATACTCAGCATCTTATCTAAAATGAGCTTGGACCATAGCTTAGGCATACCTAAGCTGAGTTTATATTCATACCCAACCTTCTCAATTTAATAACAAGATGTACATGTGTTGTACTCCATTCCAACATTCAATGGTGAGGCTTTGAAAGCGGATCGATGTTCTAATTCATTATTGTAACGACTTATTTTATAGGGCTATTCATCATTAGAAAGGAGGTTTTGGCCTACTATACCACGCTGGCCAGACGGGTTGGTATAGGGTTTGTTTCAAGTTTTCCTTCTCTTTGCATTGATGTTGTCTTGCGTAGTTTATTCCTTAGTCGCCTTTTACGACACCCGCGGGATGAATGCACTCTGGGGTGGTGACACTCTGTATTCTTAATCCGTCACCACACGGACTATTCATACGGCTATTCAATTTGCGAAAATTGTTTTATTATAAAGTAAATTGTTTTGTAGAAGCACAAGAGGAATGATTTTCAGGGCATTGTTTTTTTTTTCTAAAATAAATTAAATATGATGAGATAATTCGTCGCATTTTTTTTGGTAATTATACTCGGAAAGTTGTTTTGTCTAGAGAGGATTGTTGTTTCATCATCATTATCATCACCGCTGCATATAGAGATCTCCCATTGAATGCTATTTAGATCGACTTTTGGGCTTCTCTTGTCTTAACTCCTTCTAGCTATCTTGCTCAAGTCGTCGCTCACTTGAGCAAGACATGACATATGCTTGTCCTAAACTACGTTTGCCGAGACACGGTCTGAACTCCAGGACTCTTCTACCTCAACGGTTAGCTCTGCAGCTAATACGGCCAGCCCCACTGCCTCTGATGTTTTTTTTTTTAATATCGTCCTAGATTAATCCTAGGAGACTAGGAGACATTATAAATTTACTTAAAATATATTCTAAAACAGTTTATTCTTGCTACATTAAGACAAAATTAACTACTAAATGGTGTTGCCACCTCACAAAAAAATAATACTAAATTATAAAACAATATGGTAGTAATAGGTGCCGAAATTGTTACATGAATTTTGTGCTTATTGGATTTCACCACCATTATTTTATATCTGTGGGACATAGACATTTAAACGTAGGCTATTCACACATCTCTACGATCCAATACGTATTTATATTAAAACTGATTCAATTTGTATACCATGAATTTTGAACTTTATTATAATAACTTACTTTTTGTAAATAGGAATCTCATTATTAGTTATAATAACCAGCAAAGCTTTATTAGATAAGGTTTAAGTAGACTTTAGTTTTAAAATTTGTCAACCGAGATACTTTGTAGCGTAAACCATGTGATGTTTGTTTGTCGACATGTTTTAAAAATAAAATATGTTAATTTCAATTAAATTTTTCTCTAATCTTTTATTATACAGTTATTACATTACTTACTTATAATAACTCCCGATGTTGTAAAAAAAAATCGAATGTCCCTGTTCCCTTTTTTTTACGTGTGGAAACCGTCAACCCGCCGGGGTTTTCTATGCGGCGGGGCGGTGTGTCGAACTTGAACCGACTAAAACCACACGGTGTGACCTCTTTGCGCATCTTTTTCGTGAGGGGGTCAGGGTGTTATCTACTTCTGGACCACGCCCAGAATGTCCCTGTTCCCTTACTTTATCTTCGAGACGTTGGCGTCACTTTCATATTTTCGTCCTTACTCAATATTATTTAACTCAGATGCTTTAATTAGCGTCTTTAGGTATATCTACGCAATTCCTAAGGTTGATGTGACACATCACGTAAAAAACATCGCTAGAAATGATTGTTTTAGTCTTCCCCAAGTGTTTAATCTTATTAAATAATTTTTATTTAGGTATGACGACTGCATTATTATTTAAATTAAAACTGTCTTTAAAAAGGTTGTGTATATTAAATTAATAAATTTGGAGTGATAATTAATTATGTTTATCTTTACCATTTGTTTTCATATTAAACGACAACAAGATTGTAATGTTATTGGCCATACTATTGGTGAATGTTATTATGCTACAAAATAATTGTATCGCTGTTGGTTTTCAATCTATACAGATAAATAATATTGGAGTGTCTGTTTGTAATATTAAAATACATACACACGGTACATATGCCAAAATATTTTTTTTTTTACAATATTTGTCCGTCTGTCTGTTGGTTGTAATCTCATGAACGGCTGAACCGATTTCGACAGAACTTTCACTGGCAGATAGCGGATGATATAAAGAGTAACTTAGGCTAACACCGCAGGGCTCAGCCAGTTAATAAATAAAATGACACAGCATCATTTGACATCCGTAAGCTTCAAAGACACCCTTTAATATTCAATCGACAAGTATGTCACTAAACACATCCGTAATGTGATATCCTATCGAGCGCAAAGAAACGATGATATGATCCCGCAAACTTGTGCGAAACTCTAAAGTGTCCCGGAGACAGTCATTCGCAATTGTCAATTTTTCGTTCTCAACTAGCCAATGACCGAAATCGGTCAAAAGCACGATAAGACGTTCCATTTTTTACTTCATTCGCGATTTTTATTGGGCTTCAATCAAAAGTTCCATCATTCATCGTTAATCACTTAGTTGCGAATGACAATAGCTTCAATTGCCTCTTTAAACTATCCTTTGGTACTTCAATGAATTGAAAAACAAAATTGATAATTGCGAATTAATGTCTCCGGGGCACTTAAGAAAAAATAAAATCAGTCAATGCAATTTTGTTCTCTGTTAGCATAACATATAATTTTCTTCGTTAAACTTTCAACCAAACAAAATAATTGTTTCGAAAATAAGTATTTATTTATGTTTATCGTTACCCTACAAAACTTGTTAAATTCAATGATTACTACTACGCCACCAGCAATTTATTTCTAAAGATTAGTAAATAAATTATTAAACTGGCTAAAATACATTTACTTATTATTCATATGCATAAACTTATACTTCTATCCTCCTTATTTTGTGATATGGAATGAATTGATGAAATTTTTATTGTATTCAAATATATTTAGATGTAGATTTATTCGTTCTCAACCTATAATAATAATCGAAATTCAACTTGGGTTTCCTGGGATTGGGTTTCCTCTCAGGAGAGGGTTAAGGCCATACGTCCCCACGCTGGCCGAGTGCGGGTTGGGGACTGGCAAGACACGTTGTGGATACGTAATCTTGCTGTTGAATGTTTTTAAGCCGCCTATAACTAAGTTTCACGACTTCTATCTTATGATATGATTGATTGAAGTTTTAAGTAAAGAAAGATTTACAGATATGCTCTTATTTACGGATTTATTTATTGTGAAAGCAAAGAGTTCGAATCTGTGAAGGACAGCAAAACTTTTGTTTGGTTGAAGGTTATAATAATAATATTACCAACATTCAGTTGTTACTCCTTATACGTATGGAGGATGGTAGACATAAGAAGCACTATCTTATAATATATGGGTAAAGTAGAACAATGAACATAGCTGCAGTAGACGGAATAAAGTTTGTTTCTGAAATTTAATAACAGACTAGTTAGTAAATCTCAGTATACGGAACCTCAACTACTTGCGTAGTTTAAAATTTTTGAGTAATTGAATTTGAAAAAAAAATGTTATTTCTGTATCTAATTGCTTTTGGCGCTTTTTTTTTTTATTTGTTCTAGGTTGTCGCAAGCGCCTCCCTTGTTAGGTCCTTAAACGATTGCGTCAGAAAGACGGTAATGTTTTAAGGGTATTTTTTCACACAGAGATGGTGCTCATTGTCTGTAACCTCCTTATTTAAAAGGTTAAAATATGACACAACATTTTGTCACTTTGCTGTACAAAAAATCTATTTTTATGGCTTATATTAATGAAGTAACGGTAATAATTAAATTTAACACAACCTAAATTAACGGTACTAAAGTTAATAAAAATTATTAAGAAATGAATTGTACAATTATCAATTGTTAAATGTATATCTGAAGTAGGTGACCATGTCGAAAGTGCGATTGTATAATAAATTTTCCCACCACTGAATGATAAGATTATATTTAAGTTGTAACAATTTATGTTTTCTGGACTGTTAGTTCAGATTTTATCAAATAATTTAAAATTAAGTATAAATAATTTGTACGATAAGACAAAATAAAGTTCTTTACTTGTCCCATTTCATGTTCTGATGCCCAAGCAATAATTTTGCTTTTAAATAGGGTGACCAAATCTCTTACTCATATTTGGATTGTTGTTTTTATAGATTTAGTTCTTTTTAGATAATTTGTATGTATTCTAAAGGACATTCCAATAAAACATATACTTACCAAATTATGTTTTATTTACAACCTCAGTAAGATTTATATGATAAGTATAAGTTTTGGCATCATTCTCTTCCTGTGGTGAGAAATAAATCACTAGAGCATTGGAAATCACTGTACAGTTGATTAAAAGGAAGTGTTCTGCGGGTAGATAGTCAATAATTTAATTTTAGTTATTTAGTTCTGATGTTGGTATATATATATTAAGTTATTTCAAAAAGTTATCGTAAAGTATGATGTCGTTCAGGAATTAATTATTGTACGAGTCATCATCACATTAGTAGCCTAGCAGTTATACTGGACATCTCTCACGCTGGCCAGACCGGTTCGTTTAAGGCCTGTTTCAAGTTTTCCTTTTCCTTTCTGTACTGTGAAGCTGTGATGTTTTCCTGTGTAGTTAAATCCTTTAGCCGCCTCTTACGACACCAACGAGATGATAGTGTACCAGTATTATAATGAAAGACTCAGTAATGACCATTTGCCATGGCAACAACCCTCATATGTTGTCAACGGAACTTATAGTCCTCGCTAATTACTGATACGCCTGACTGGTATTTTGGTGGTATAATTTCGACCTATAGGCGTTAAACACTTATTAATCCCTACTAATATTATAAATGCGAAAGTAACTCTGTCTGTCTGTTACGCTTTCACGCCTAAACCACTGAACCGATTTTGATGAAATTTGGTATGAAGATAGAACTGAACTTGGGAAAGGACATAGGCTACGTTTTACTGCAATAATCGAGATACTAAGGCCAAAGCTTGAAAAGATTATAAAAATACATAAATCGTAGATGTCAAAATGTATCACTGTTTATCTCCTGTCAAAACTTCACAGGTTGCTAGGCATAACACACTTGCATGGCAACCATAATGATAGTTTGTAAATGACTTAAAGACCACTAGACCAGGGTAGATAATTTTGAAAACAAATAAAATTATAGTAGGATGAAACCTATTGAATAAAAGGAAAAATAGTTTACGGGCGATCTGAGCTCGGGAAGGGATAGGGGGAGGTTTTCGGGTCCTTTAAGCGGGGCGTGAAAAAGCATCTCACTAAGCTCACATTATTGTCTGCATTCGCAGCAAGTGTGGTAGCCCCGACTTTTGATCATGCTTTCCATCAGGCAGGGTAGAGTCACTTTGGAAGGCTAAATATATAAAACAAAGGGTAAAAAACTGTTTATCTAAATTTCCGGCAAAACAACAAGCCCTATGGAAAAAAGTTAAATGGCAATGTTGCAGGAATTACAAGATCTACAACTTTTTTGAAGTTTGTGACTTCGAACCCTTATAGATTCCTCATGTCCGTCTGTCCGTCCGTCCGTCAGTTCGTCCTCGACTTACCGTCCAAACGGTAAGTGCTAGAAAGATGAAACTTTGCATGAATATGTATTGCAATTACGTCGACAAAGTGCTACAATAAAATTATGAAAAATAATTTTATTAAGGGTACCTCCCCTACACGTACCTATGTGTTTTTTTTTCTCGCGGCTACCCCATCATGTGAAGTATCATTATATAGGTCTTTTAAAAACATTACAGGGTTGTTAAGACGATTTTTTGATTTAGGTATCCGTTTGCGAGAAATTCCACTTTAAAGGCCACTTTTTTGTAAAAACAGGGCGTCGTCCCCCCCTCTAAAAGCTAAACGGCGGACCCAAAAAATCTGGAAAAATTCGTGAAAGTGGTCCATATAAACAACTTTAACTGAAAACTATAGAGAATTAGATGACTTTGTTAGTTCAGGAGTTATAGAGGCTTAACTTCTACAATGTGCTTACTTTGAAAACGTCATACAAAATTAACGCATTAATACGTAAACATAACAATTATCCATTTATATCACAATTTCTAATCCACGTACCATTATGGGTGACTGAGATACCCTTTCCTGTGCGTGGCCTGACACGTACTTGGCCGATTTTTTATTTACACTTTTTTTCACATAACCTCAAATTATATGTGAAAAATTTATAAAACCAAGTTTTAGGTTTTTTATTTTTATCTTTTAATAATAAAATTATTTTTATACGAAGTTTAGTGAAAACTTACCTTTTTGTGTCCCGAATACACTGTAATTTATTTGATTTGAAATATTTATGTTGTCACCCTATTTTGACTTATTATCGAAAATTCACTCGTCAAAATATGATGTACTTTTTTTAAAAAAATAGGGGTGTTTTCTGTTTGATGAAATCTCCACTTTCCGATGGTGTAATCCCTACTAATATTATAAATGAAAAAGTAACTCTGTCTGTCTGTCTGTTACGCTTTCACGCCTAAGGCGATTCTCACACTGGCGACGCGCCCACGCGCATATGCTTGGGCAGCAGATCTCGAATCTGCTAGCGGCAAGCGCTCCCGCGTCGTAGCGCGTTTTTGGTGTGTGGGACCTGGCGTGTTGTCTATACTAATCGATGTACTTGCATACAATATTATAATCTGAAACTCCGCGCTACGTAACGGAGCGCGGGGCAGTGTGTGAATGGTCTAAACCACTGAACCGATTTTGATAAAATTTGGTGGGAAAGGACATAGGATACTTTTTACCGCGAAAATAAAGGTAGAAGGGTTTGAAATAGGGGACGAAAGTTTGTGTCGAAGTTCCTTATTATCAAACATAAAATCATGTAAGATTGTTTATTTTATTCCCTTACCGTGTCGCGCAATATAAACGAATTCCACGCGGGCGAAGCCGCGGGCGGAAAGCTAGTTATGATAATATATCATTTCTTACCACATTAAAAATCTGCTTACGCGTAATGCCATCTAGCGGTTATTGAAACAATTGAGAACAGATAGTTGATTAAGTTGCCATTTTTAAAAAATCGGAACATTATCGGTGTTTTTTAATCAGTAGTTGTAAAAATATGGGTGAGTTAAAGAATAATATTTTTAGTATAACGTTTACGACATACAAACATTAGTTTGACGCTTTTTGGTATTTACCAAATTTCATTTTCATTAACTTCAGCTTCTAATTCTTTGTGTATTTGTCTTTTTTATTTAAAATTGTATTAAATTATTTATATAATATGTCCTTTTTCACTTTTGCAACATCTAAAGCCGGGTACTCATTAGCGAACTGTAACCGTAACTGTTGCATGTTATGTAACCAAAAATTATAGTGTGTACGTGGTTCGCGAACTTGCCGCGAGCGGTTCGAGTTGCAGTTCGCAGCGATCCGACGATAAACAGGTACTCATTATGTAACGTAACCGTTGGACGTTACTGTAACCACAAATCACAGTGTGTACGTGGTACGCGAGCCTGCCGCGAGCTGTGCGCGAGCCTGCCGCGAGCTGTGCGCGAGCGGCTCGCAGCGAGCCGATGGATGTCGGTTTTTGGCGCGAACCAAAGGAAGCTCGCGGTGCGTTCGTGGACGTCCAAAGAAGGTCGTTGCAGACTACGAACCTATGTATGTATAAGTATTCTTCTCGAGATGAGTGAGTGGACAGAGGATAAATGTCTTTTGCTGATAGACGCCTACAAAGAAAACAGTGTTCTATGGAATCCGAAAGACAAAGATTACTACAGAAAACAAAGAAAAAGTAGATTACTTCTTTCCCTGTACATTCGATGAGTCCACCATTTTCGTGGCCTTTTATAATTATCGATTAAAGCCTCTATAAGTATATATGTTGCACACGCGAAAGATATATCGTCCGACATCGCCAGGCTCCAAACGAACACTGCGTCAGAGCCGGCTTGTCGTTACGTTCACAGTAATGTGGACATCGCGTACACACACTGTATCTGTTCGGTAACAGTTACAGCCAACTGAATGAGTACGGTGGGTTAGGGCGTTCGATGGACATATTCGGTTCGATGGACACGAAGACTACAACACGCGTACACACTAGAACCACGTTACTGTAACTGTCTGGTTACAGTTACAGTTCGCTAATGAGTACCCGGCTTAAAATGTTATTGCTCATGTCGAGTTGTCATAAAAGCTTTCTTTTTTAATAAAGAATCTACTCATCTTCGTAATGAGCTCTTCTTCGGTGGTAAAGAATTTATTTATCTTCGTGATAAACTATAACCAATTCAATTCCAAACTGTTGTTTCTGGTGTAATCGTACAATCAAAGAAACATTATAGCTCTTAATATTCGTATTATAGATTATATTAAAACTAAGGTTATGCTAAAATAAAAGTGACTAAAAGGATTTAGATATTAGGATTTAAATGTGTATCTAACACAAATATATATTATCGATATGACTACTCGTATTATAAAAAAGATTAACCGTCATATACTGATTACGTTATATGTAATATATTTGAAATCTTTCCTTCAAAAATTAACTTTAAATTCATTCTATCTTAATTGTTTTAGCCTTAAAAAGTTTCATGGCTCCTGAATGATTTTCACAACGACCTATCTTTTTTCAAGTGTGGACCTCCACGGACCGTTACCCCACCCGAGTTTGCGTCGGCGTGGTATATCGGAATCGGACCGACTAAAACCATACGGTGTGCCACTCTGCAGCTAAGATGCGGAGGATCCAGGAACAGCTATTATTACGACATCCGGACCCCTCCCAGCGCCAGTCCGCACTTACGCGAGTACTGTCTTCTTTTAAAAGTTTCTATTTAAGCGACTACTACCATAGTTTTAGTGGACATCGCTTCCTTGCGGCTGGCCACTAAAGCTGATGGAGGAAAAAACTTGTCCCGTCCATCCACGACCACGCCATGCACGCCAATGGGTTCGAGCGAAGGTCGTCCTCCCGAGCCTTTTCCACCGCCTCCTTTTAGGAAATGACGTCTTCGCAGAAGTTAGCGTCCTCGGTAACACAACTGTCGCTACCTGCCATGAAGCATATGTCAGCCGGAGTGAGGGTCCGGCGCTGCGTCGCCAAGGCGTGGCAAAACACCGGCGTGGTTCCAGTGACTCCTCGACTTAAGTTCGCAATATGAGGTTGCCAAGTGAGGCTGGTACCAATCCACAAGCCAAGATCTTTAACAGATGGGCTAATGGGTATTTTGGATCCATTGTAAGCGATTGCTGGCAATTTCGACTTGTCTATTCTGCTCATAATCCTGGGGCCACCTATAATTATTGCTTGACGCTTACGCCGATATGCTCAGACCAGACCCTGACTGCCCCCAAATCATTGTCAATACGATCGATTGCTTCCACAAAATCATCGGGGCCAGTCGGACAATGAATTTGTAGTCATCTGCATACAAATGATCCGCACATTAAAGATCAAGATTAATGAGATTGAAAAATATCGAAAATAAAAAAGGATATAAGATGCCACCCTGGGGAACGCCAGAAACGAGGTCGCACCAATTTGATGACTCTTCTTCAATTCGGACCGACTGCTGACGTCCCCGAAGATAAGTTGCAGTAACTCTAACCTACTCAGAAACTCTAACCATTCCAGTGTCTCGGTGGAGACCATTTACTGAGCGAGGATAGACAAGAGGATATTGTGGTTAACCCGCGTTGGAGAAGTCAATCAGAATCAAGACAGTAACTTTTGAATCCTCCACCCCATTTCTAATCTCGTTTGTCATTTTAAGAATAGCTGCAACTGTGCTATGGCTAGGCCTGAATCCTGACTGATATGGGCGGAGAATATTGTTTTCAAGGATAAACGCAGAGAGTTGTTTATGAACACACGCCTCCAGCACCTTGGATAGAAATGGAAGGATTGATATGGGTCGGAAATGAATCGGGAGGGAGGGATTAGGAATTTTCGGATGAGGCTGAATGTATGCCCTGCCCCATGAGATTGGAAAGAGTCCAGACTAAAGAAAGAAGTTAGTTCAGTTTTCCTGGGATGTTACAAGGGAAAAGTTAATTATATGTGTAATTGCAGGAAGGAGTTGGTCCAATATGGTAATTATCATAATACGGCTTATATCATCACAACCTACAGCATCAGATGTTATTTTTGAATAGTCTTTTTGATCTAATCCGAGACAACTGGAGAAAAGGTTTCGATGTTCTGCCGCGGAAGCCCAGCAACATAACAAAGAGTTCGACTTTTGACCTCGGGCGATATTACAGGAGATGTAGCGAAATGACGATTTATGTCGTCTAACTCAATATTCAAAGGTGTACTCGGCTGCTGAACTATACCCACACCTGAAGTCCAAAAAAATTCTAGATTCCGACCGGTGTGGAACGAGAAATGTTAGGTTGATGTGGTGATGTAATAAGTTGTAAAATTTAATGTTACTTCATGCAAATAAAAAAGTTGTAGCAGTTTAAAGAATTAGTTCAAAAAGTTAATCATTAATTGTGAGTATGTACGCGGGTCTACAGACAAAAGTTAAAAAATTTTTTTCACAATTTGACCAAGACGTCGCGCCATCATCGCAGCAAAAATTTAAAAAAGACGCAAGTTACAAAAAAAAATTTTGGTTTCACAAATACCATTCAACCGATTAAAAGCATTTGAGCTCTTTGAGCAACAAT
Source organism: Phragmatobia fuliginosa (assembly GCA_932526445.1). Taxonomy (NCBI): domain Eukaryota; kingdom Metazoa; phylum Arthropoda; class Insecta; order Lepidoptera; family Erebidae; genus Phragmatobia; species Phragmatobia fuliginosa. Next base: position 1,024,820 of record OW052064.1, on the reverse strand, counting down.
ATATCTTCTTTTCCTTAGCCCCTTCCCACGTTAGGTGGTCGGCTCTCCTTATCTACCTGGAAGCCTCTCCTTATCTACCAGACACGTTGAGCAACATATATACATTTTTATTTAGATGAAATCACTTCGGATATTACAAACTGACCTTTGACCACACCATCAACCTCACTCATTCTGGCCTGCTTCTGCTAGGTCGACATATGTCACCCTCAGGCTTGCGCTTATGGAGGACGAAGTTCATTATGCGAACTTCAGCATCTGAGGCTTCTGCGTTATCGTACCCGTTCTCGAGCCTGGCGGACCGGGAAGGCTCTCCACCTCTCTTGGTCTCGCTGCGCCATCTCCTTTGTCATCATGTCACCGAGCGACAGGATCGATACACCAATGGCCGCCACGCAGTCACGCTCGTCTATGGTCTGGTCATCGCAGTGTTGGCACTCAGCCGTTGGCTCCTTTCGGATCAAACACAGGTGATGTACGAAACATCCTTTCCCAATGAACAACTGCGTCAGCCCGAATAAGAGGGTTCCGTGACCCAACTATATAGCGGAAGTAGAGAGGCAGTCGGTAATACACGAGCACCGTTATAATGCTCCAAGTCAAAGTGTTAACCAGCATCACTTCGCCCCGTGAAACTGCTTCTTACGCCAGAGCTCTCACACACACGATCGCATTCACGGTGAAGCGCCCCTGATGGAAACCGTATTGGTTGTCCACCGCTACTATCTACTACTATCTTCAGATTTGAGAATAACGACACTAGGAAAAAACTCCCTAGGAGCGCACGTATTTCACTGCCACTATAAACCCGGATCCTAAAAGCGGAGCCTGAAAAAGCATCTCACTAGGCCGCCACAGGTGTATGTGTTTTTGCAATCGGCAGGAAAAATACAATGTTACAAACACTAGTAATACAGTAAAAAACTTACAGTATTTTAATGATCCTTAGGAATTTTTGATCAAATTTTTTTATGACTTCTATAAAAGCTCAAGCTTTTACCAATGTCTTGTCTAGTCCAAACCAATTACCAATTCTTAATTACAAACGTCTTAAATGCATGATAAAAAGGGTTGCTACGTCCTTTACCTTCTTATGTACTTATGCGATGAAGATAACCTATTATTTATAACGAATCATTATCAAACTTACGATAACAAGTTTTACTATATATATTTTTAAACAATTCAATTCAAAATATTTGTTCTATTTTGCCACTACTAAACTATGCGTTCCTTTATTTTTTTAACTCTTCTGAGTTTTGCTCTGGGTAAGTAAATTTTAATTGTTTGGTTGATGAAGAATAATAGTACTTGCAGATTTATATTTTTCTAATTACTATTAAATTGTTTATCTCATTGCTTCTAACTGCGTTGTGTGTTACCTGACCTGTGTATTAATCTGAATATTTACTTTAAATGATCCAGAGCACAAGTGAATGTACAGAAATGGTCTAGTATACATTTTGTTTTGTAAATACAGCGGTGCCCAAAACGTCTCCCCGCCGTGGCAATGCTTCTATTGAGAACTACCCTTACATAGCCAACATGCAATATGGTTGGGCCAATATCGCCTGGGCGCAGAATTGTGCTGGAACTCTGATCACTAGCCGTGCGGTCGTGTCAGCTGCTCATTGCTATGAGTAAGTATACGTATTCACATATAAGTATGTATTTATTAATACACAGGATTACTAATTTTATAACACGGGAAGTAATGCTATCAATAGGTATCTGGTAAATAAGTTGAAATGAAAGGTCATTAAAAAACTAAGTGAAGTTTCTACCGTAATTATTTCAGATATAATAATGGGTATGTTACCTGACCATAAATATTATATTACTAGACTATCCAACGCACGAAAGTCTTCGACATAGGTAGAAGAATTGCGCAACTGAAATGGCAATGGGCCGGACATGTCTGCCGAAGAAACGAAAATTTTATTCTGGCGACCCCGAACAGGAATTCGAAGTGTTGGTAGACCAGCTGCCAGGTAGTAGCAGGGCCGACTTGGACTAGACACGCCGCATCGAGAAGCTAATGGAGAACCATGCAAGAGGCATATATTCCACAGTGGATGCAAATATGCTGAGGAAGAAGAAGAAGACTGTCCAAAAATACGGTAATGTCCTAATGGACATTCCTGTACTCATGTAAGAGCCTACCAAAGTGACTCCACTCTGCCTGATGGAAATCATGAGTAGAAAGCAAGAGTGGTGGTCACCATACACATAACCACTGCAGACAGTTCAGCATGGCGACTCTCGCTATGGCGGCCTATTGAGATTGAGATGATTCTGCATCCTCGTTAGGTCTTCTTCTTCCTAGCCTTATTCCCAATATTATTTGGAGTCGGCTACTAGTTCAACCGGTTTTACCTTAATAAAAAAATATTATGTTTATGTATTTATATCAGTTGTTTATTACCCATAATACAAGCTCTGCTTAGTTTGGGACTAGATGATGTTGTGTGTAGGATGTCCGAAATATTTAATATAACGTATATTAATAATTTGTTCAGTGGCAAACCAACAGTGCAGTGGCGAGTCATTCTCGGAAGTGCGAGTCGCAGCAGCAACACCACTAGTTTCAACGTTGAAAGTTTTACGTTCCACCCAAGTTACAACGTGCTGTCGCTCTTCGACGCCGATGTTGCCATAGTACGCCTTGCAAGTATCGCTATGTTGTCGCAAACCATCAATACCGTTGCAGTTGCAAGCGCTGCGTCTGTCGTTTTTCCTGGTTTGCCTGTCACCTCCATTGGATGGGGAAGTGAGGTAATTATTATATATTTTATCTTCAATGTTAAGAATCTTTTTATGCCGTATTATTGTTATAAAAATGAGTATTTCGCTTCATTAAGCCGTTGGACATTTAGGTAGGTTCCATCTTAAAAAAATGTTAGTTACCACAGTAATTAGAGTGAAGAAGCATTTGAGTGATTTTTGTAAAAAAATACACCTCGATAAGCTAAAAGTTTACCTCCGATTGGTTGAAGCTATTTTTGTGAGGGCTACCACGGCCCACGACATAATCACGTGTAGGTATGTAAATACGAGTATGGTTGATAAGTTCCTACCAAAGGTTGACTTTTTTTATCCTAATCTATATTTCTCGTATCTGTGTGGTCAGATTATGAATTAATATAATTATCATAAAGTTAGGATATCGACAATTTTTTTTACAAGGTCAGGGTTAACTTTCTTAAGTAGATGGCAGATCACTTTGATAGATAATTAATAATAGTAAATAATTAGTAATATGAGGAAAAAAATATAAAAGTCGTGTGGCACTCGGAGACTGCCGCGGTAAAGCTATTGTATAGCATTTTTTATCAATTTCATCAACATCATCAACAGCCTTTAACAGTCCACTGTTGGACATAGGCCTCTCCTTTGAAAGGAGGTTTTGGCCTACTATACCACGCTGGCCAGACGGGTTGGTAAAGGGTTTGTTTCAAGTTTTCCTTCTCTTGGCAGTGATGTTAGCTGCTTATTTTGTTCCTTTAGTCGCCTCTTACGACACCCATGGAATGAATAGGGGTGGTGACACTTTGTATTCTTAATCCGTCACCACACGGCAATTTATCAATTTATGCAATTATAATTATTTATTTATTTTTTATTTATGCAGTATTTTTTTTTCTTTGATATTAATTCAAGTTTACAAAACAATATACACTGTCTTTTTACCAACATAATATATTATTATATTCTAACAATATTATTGCCAAACAATATAATCATCCTATTAACCGAAAGACAATGATAACTAAACAGAGAACATAATAGTAATATGAGCATATCTATGGAATAAAAAAACGAAATAAAAAAAGAAATAAAATCTAGAATGGACTGTGTTGTCAAGGCAACGGATAACGGCCGGTGGCGGCAGCACGCATGCGCTAATCTGCCTATAGAGCACGGAGCCGCCACATCCTTGTTGCACTGCAGTTACAATCATATTCTTTATCATTAGGGTATTAGGTTTTTTCGTTACGGAATTATTTGATTCGGTCGCCGCGCTGAAAGCCCGCTATGAAAGCGATACAATAGCTTAAAATATAGGGTTTTTCAACAAGAACTTTGTTTTTTAAATGTTTGGCAATTATTAATGACCTCATAGCTCAAATCCAAAAGCAATAATTATTGAGAAGCCTTTGCATGCTCAACGCGTTACTGTATGGTGCGCTATGTGGCCTGAAGGCGTGATTGAGCCGTTTTCTTTCATAAATGAGGCTGGAAATGCGGTAACGGTCAATGGATCACTAAAAAGAATCGACATCTTTCAGCGTGCTTAAGGTGGACATTTGTCAAATATCATTTTTCATTTATAATTGCCAAACTTTTATCGTTTTAGTACAATAAAAATTAGAATCATCTTCATATAAATCCTTTGTTTTATTTTGTTTTAGAACACAAAGTTCTTGTAGAAAACCCCTTTAAAAGAGTCGTGCTGAGTGAATAGTAATTTACTCAAACAAAACTTACCTACCGTACCGCATCGTACAAAATATTATGGACGGTTTCGCACTACGTCCGATCTAAATCCGATCCAAATTTATGAAAATACGGATCTAGAAATCTCAGTCTGCATTTATATCTATCTTTAAGAATTAACTCCGGCTTCTTATCCGTAAATATAGATTGGAAAGTTAACTAACTAAATTCGTGTATTGTTTTATGTTTACGCACTATTGCGATCTCCAATCCTAGTCAAAGCGATTCAGCCCCCCTAGTCAAGATGCAACACGTTTATCTTTTTCTTGTTCATATTCCATTCTATTTCTCTATTTTCTTGTTTCATTGGCCAATGTCACTCATTAAAATAGAAATTTCCGAGATTGCTACCATGTACCTTTTTGTTAATGAGTATCCGATATTTCGGGACTGTTGCAAGCGCCATGACCACGGAGTAACTGAAGATCTTGCGGGTGGGACTAATTCCCAAGCTAGTCATAGCCTGTATTTTGGGAGACAGTATGCAGTCGCATAATAAGATGTGTTCAATTTGTAAACTAATTTAAACATTCCTAGATAATGAACAAAAAGATGTTAATAAAATTACTGTGATTGAAACTATAATTTATTGTATAGGGACATAAATTGATAAGTCGCTATTTATTTTTAAAAAATCCCTTGCTGTTGTTTTGTAATGGTATATCTATATTTTGTTACGGTGTGCTAAAATTATGTAAACTCTTTCCATAAAACCTATCCTATAAAAATGTAGACCGCTTCATTTAGAGGTTACTTGAACGATTTGCTAATTTAAAAACATGATAGTCATTTATTTCGTATTTTTTTCGCAGGACGGAAGTACACGCCCTGAACAGTTGCAACGAGCAGACATCACAATAATTAACCAACAAATTTGTGCACTGCAATATGCTGCTTTAACGGCACAACCAGAATTTGCAGGATGGCCTCAGGTAACTGCGGGAATGGCGTGCGCTGGTGTCCAAAATCAAAGTGGCAGAGATGTATGCGTTGGTGATGAGGGAGGTCCAGTTATCTTTCTAGGAGCTATACCTATCTTAGTTGGGATTAATTCATGGAGTTATGGATGTGCTCCATCAAGATTTCCAAGTGTCATTGTCAGGGTGCCAGTTTATAGTAACTGGATCGTTGCTAATGCTTAAATTGGTTACACTTGGCACTTTGCTCGTATGTAGATACTCACATATTGCTGAACTTACCAAAGAAATGAAGAAGGAGTGACACTATTATCTTAGGAATTTTACGTTCAAAATTCGCCACAAGATTTCCTGATTTATAAATAAAGATAATAAACATGACTGTTGTTTCTATGTCCTAAAATAAAATATCTTGTTTTATCAATATCAATTCATCTATGCTAATATTATCAGATTGAAAGTAACTCTGCTGGGAAATGTGACAGCTGCAAGCGACCCTAGACAGGTGACACCCCGGTGCGACTTGGGGGTGTCGTCTGAGGCGGGTCGGTGTCTCGTCTTTTACTATGTAAAATGGCGAGGGGCACGATATCGTCCTGCCGCAAGGGAATTTCTTGATTAACCTGGGATGTAGGTACCCGTCATGGGGTAAGGCAGTGGGGACTCCAGAAGTCACTGATGCGTTTCTGGAGCTCCTCCCGACTGCCAATGTAGGCCGCCGCGGGGCTTAGTGGGTACACCGTTTTCCGGAAGTCCCACACACGCCCTTCGTATCCCCTACGGTTATGGTGCGAAGGCATTCCACGCGAAAATAAAATAAAGAGGTTCAGATAAATCATTAAACAATCTAACTATGCAAATACAGAAAAAAATATTGAAGTGTCTGTATGTAAATGCATATGAAAGTAGGTATATCCGAAACTCACACCAAAAATGCAGTTTTTAAATATATTTTTTCTGTCTTTCTATTCGTGTTGATTTCGGTAATCTCTGGAACGGATCGATCTTGTTATCGATTTTGACGGGATTTAATTGATGACACAAAGAGTAAATTAGGCAATTTTTTTAGACTTGCAAGACGTATTACGAAAGCTCAAACATACCCTGGAGCAGATATTGGATCAGATCACATCCCAGTAGTAGTGAACATAAGTTGCAAGCTAAAAAAAGTGGTAGGTACCGAAACTATTCGAACCTAACACGAGTTAAAGTGTACAACGCCATCAACCAATGGGCCATAAATCTTCACTCTAGAACTGATAACTCCGATATGTCTGTGATATATGGTAGCAGATATTTGTGAGAGATATGATATTAATATAACTGCCTCGGTGGCGCAGTAATAACTTAAGCGACTGCTGTGCTCGGGGTTTCGGGTTCGATTCCCGGGTCGAACCAAATGTTTGTGTGATCCGCAAATATTTGTTTCGGAGTTAGGGTGTTTTCTATGTATAAAATGTATGTGTTTACTTTTGTAAACACATACATTTTATACATAGAAAACACGTATCACGGTCAGTGAAAACACGTATCACGGTCAGTGAAAACACGTATCACGGTCAGTGAAAACACGTATCACGGTCAGTGAAAACACGTATCACGGTCAGTGAAAACACGTATCACGGTCAGTGAAAACACGTATCACGGTCAGTGAAAACACGTATCACGGTCAGTGAAAACACGTATCACGGTCAGTGAAAACACGTATCACGGTCAGTGAAAACAAGTATCACGATCAGTGAAAACACGTATCATGGACATGGACCGGAAAAGTTCTGAACCGCCGTACCGTAACGTATTCTACCAGCGTGTGAAGTGCCGTGTCCACGGTTCGGGCCACCGCAGTGGTGGCACTCAGGCATATAAAGGACCTGGTGGAGTCGGGATTTCTGATTTTCGATTACCTGATTTTCAGGACTCCTACCCGACTTCTGCGCCTCTTTCCACAAGGGCTTTCGCCTCCATGTACCACGGTGGAGTTTCAGCCAGGAGACTCGCCGCCTCAAAGGAGATTGTGTGATTCCTCTCTAATAAGGGCTAAGAAGACCTATTACATCGATAAATGCGCACACATGGAAGATCTTCTTCGTAAACCTGACAGTTTTAATACGCCTACACATATAAAAAAAAATCGGTCAAATGCGTGTCATTCATTATTCTTACCGACGAAAAGTGGGAACTTGATTCTGGATCCCAAATAGTAAGAGGAAACAGTTGCGTGACTACGTCTCGGAAATGTTTGCTGATCTGACAAGAAATATCCAAATAGTCAAAGATGACCCTGGCCTTTTTGTTTTAAAATCTGAGATATTACGCGCCTTGAGATCACCTAAAACAATGGGACCATATATAGTAACGTGCTGTGCCAAGGATGCATTATAACTTCGTTACTATTCAATACTTACTCAGAAGCTGTGATGTTTGAAGCCCTTGAAGAAAAAAAATATAATTATCATGTCCAAACCATGTTCCCTGAACTCAAAGTAAGCTGTGAAGTACAACGTAGTGAATTTTTCTCACAAAAGAGGACTTAAACAATTTTATCTTACACATTCTTAATTTTAGTTTCTGAATACCTTGAATTTTTGCCAGCATAAAAATCAACGTTCAAGACATGGATAACTTCTTTAAAATTTATTTCTATTTGTTAAACTAACTGATACCTTTGTTAGTCTTTAATGTTAGTTTTCATAAACTGAGGGATTACCGTTAACATGACAAAATGATATCACCAAACTGGCCGGCCCGGCGCATTATTAATTTGTAGGGTTCTAAATAAATATTTTAATCCAGATTTTAATTATTACTCATCGAAGGAGAGGCTATATCGAAAAGTAGACTATTTATAATTGTTTATTTAATGAGCAAGAGTCTACAATAACAATGGAATAAATGGTATTTTTTTGTAATCTACCAATTTCTACTACATTTTTTATACTTCATAAAACTACTAACTCAAAGAGTATGTAACACTTGGTAACACTACGTTACTAACTGTCAGTAACTGTCCAAAATTAAAGATTGGCGGGATGGGGATGCGATTTTGCGATAGAACACTTACCTGCAACAAAGTTAAACTGACTTTAAAAAATCTATTCTAATTAGGCATAGGCATATATTACCATATTAAGTATAATAGAACATTACAGCTTGTAAATATTACTTAACATCGGCTGAATACAATATTATTTAATAATTTTCAGTTAACAGTATAGCCAAAACAATTTCAAATGGGATCTCTTAAAAATACATTGTGATCGTTTTAGAAAAATAGAAAGTTCAAAACGATAAGAAACAACAAAAATGAGTGAGTGACAATGAAAACTAATAGTTTACGTATTCTATTAATGTCTTACAATTTTGTTGCTCACAACTTGTAGGTTGTTAGACTATTGTCAAATAGAAACAAACACACATATTATATTATTCTTAATTTCAGGTGCACCTCACCATAATTCAGACCTACCTGGAGCGGTGGAACCGACTCTATATTTACTGCAGATGGATTCTAGTTTTAACATAAGAACAAATAATACCCAAGTGATTCCCTTACATATTTTAAATGTAAGTTAATATTTTATTATATCTCATCGTTTTAGTGGATTAAAGTGTATTAGTAATATGCCTATGAGTAGTGAAAAGATTCTGATTATTTATTAAAATTAAATTTTAAGAATATCAGGAAAACATTTGAGAAGGTCCGGGTTGTGTTTGGGTTTTTCTAAGAAAATTTCTAATTGCAGCCTAGAGCAATCTATGTCAATCATTATTGGGAAATCAGTGCCCTCAAATATACTGACAACTAGTTCAATCTTCAAATTCTTCTTCTTACGGTTTCGGAGGCCAGTTGCTCTGTATATAAACTGAAATTCAGGTAAAACGGGTTGAACTAGTAGCCGACCCCAAATAAACTTGGGAATAAAAGCTGGGAAGAAGATGGAACTAACTATATTATGTATGTGGGACCAGCCCACTATATTTGTCATCATTTATACAATACATTGATATTTGGTATGTTTTTGAACTTTTAGGGTACAGACTTGAGTTCTAACAGATATTTCCTACCAATTCAAAATAAAGAAGAAGCAACACAAGAACAAGTTGAAGTTTTAATTGGTGAGTCCAAATAAATATTAAGAAGACTTGATATGATTCAAGAAGTGATAATACTATGCTGATAATATATTAAAAACAATGATACTTTTTAAAACTTGTTGGTCTAGTGGTTTGCATATGCAGCTGCCGATCTAAAGGTCTTGGGTTCAATTCCCAGGTCGGACAAAATGTTTGTATGATATGTAATATTTGTTTTGGAGTTTGGGTGTTTTCTATGAATAATATGATATGTATTTACAAAAAAAGTATATATGTATTAATATCAGTTGTCTAGTACCCATAGCATAGTAGCTTAGTTTAGGACTAGATGATCTTAATCCAGAAGGAAATCCCTTCCCTGGACTCCTCCTAAAATTGGTCCGAGGGGTTTTCCACATGTAAAAAACTAAGGACTAGATGACCTTGTTTGCCAGATATCCAAAATATTTATATTGATAAATGTAAATATATACATAAAAACTAAAAAATTTTTTTTTTTGTGTTATTAATTTAATCAGTTTTTTTTTTAAATTACCTTAAAAATAAATTTATAAAACTATAATTACCTTCTAATAACTTGTTATAAAAATTATAAAGCCCATGTCACCGGCCATTATTAAAAATACCTAAGTAGTTTAGGCACTACATACATTGGAACACAAACATACAGACGTCCAAAACTATTTCCCTTCCTTTCGGCTTTGTCATAGTTGGTAAAAAGACAAATGACTCATTCTAAATACTTCATCATCAACAACAACCCATAATGTCCTACTGCTGGACTCGGAGAGGTTAACCAACTGCTATAAATTATATCAAGTGGTCTCGGGTTCGATTCCCGGGTCAGACCAAATATTTGTGTGATCCACAAATATTTGTTTCAGTCTGGGTGTTTTTCTATGTATAATATGTATGTTTTTACAAGAGAAAAAAGTATGATTACATATTTATATCACTTGTTAAGTACTTACAATACAAGCACTGCTTAGTTTGCAACTAGATGACATTGTGTGTAAGATATCCGAAAAAAATACATTATTTAAAGTATGTGATATGTGGGATAAAGATCCGAAAAAATTACATTATTTATTATAAACAATGAAGATACTAATTAGTGGTTTTATACATCCCTTTTCAATATTTTACAGATAGTTGTCAAGAACCAGCTGTTAAATTTGTTACCTTACAAGTTGGAAATAGCTGCCAGCAGGAACAACAGATGTCTGTACGTCAAACTGAAGAGATACCGTCACCTGTAACTGGTTCGAGTTCCAAACAATTGGGACACAGGATTGAAGTTTCTGGAACAAGTTTAATATCTCCTATAACAGACCCTTCTAAACAAACTTTAGAAATAGCACATAAGAAGGGGATACAAAGTTATGGTATGTTATTAACTTTTTTAAACCCAGATTCTTTGTATTACACTCATGTTTCTTACTGTAAACGGGACTAATTCGCTATAAAATTAAAATCTTAATTTTTTTTTTAAATCTATGCTTCCATATCTGAAGCTGCTGAAGTCGGTGGCAAAATATAACAAAATTAACAAAAACAATAAATTGAACTGTAAGAATTTGGGCATCGAAACTTCTATAACGCCTGTTTATGTTTCGGACAAACTGACTACTAAAACAAAAATGCTATTAGCATCAGCCAAACAACTTGTTAAGGATGGGTTATTTAAATATTGCTGGGTTTCTAAAGGAGTGGTGTTGTTAAGAAAAAATGAAGATGAAACCCCGATACGTATTGAAAAGCCTAAAGACTTGGAAAAGTTTCAATGCGACAATATGTCTAAGTGACTATTTAAAGCTATTAGGCTAACGATAAACTGTTCGATTACTACGTATTTTCTTACCTACTGTTGTTTTCACATTTTGCTTCAAATTTATGTTAAAACTGTGTCAAGAAATGTAATAAATTTTGTATCTATAACATATATAATGTCTTTATGTAATTTAATAATCAATATTTATTTATATATCTTATATAAATATATTTATCTACTTAATTTTCGCACAACTTTTATCAACTACACATTCTACACAATTAGTTTCATGCTTTCGATAATTCTAATAAAACTGTCACAAATCAGCACAACTTTGAGCTCACCTAGAATAGTCTATACTGTCGGAGCCGAGTCGTCAGAAGCGCTAAACCATTATTTTTCAAGATATATAGATAACAAATATAAACAAAATGATAAATGATATACAACAAGTAAACACTGACATTGATGTCAATGTTAGTGTTGGTGAAGCGCACCTGATAGACGAAGCTGCTGATTGCCAGGGTTTGCTGGGTCAATCTCACAGTAACCTTAAAATAGTAGTACAGAATATTCGAAGCATAGATTGTAATTTTAACGATTTCATAGTCCATCTTGCAAGACTAAAAGTTGAGTTTGATCTTATTATCCTGACTGAGTGTTGGCTTCCTCATTTGAAGAATATACCTAATTTACCTCAGTATATTTGTCATACATCCAAACAACACATTAATCAAAATAGTGGCGTCGTAATTTATGCTAAGGATAATTTAAATGTTACAGTTTATGAACCCAAAATGGTCGATGCTGATTGTTTGGTGGCTGAAATTAACAACCAGTACGCTATCGTAGCGATATACAGGTCACCTTCAGTATATGATATCGATCCTTTCAAAGAATCCCTCGATCATATCTTATACAAACTCAGACATTTCAAAAATCTTATAGTCACTGGGGACATCAATATCGATATAAAAGAATCCAATCAAGATTCAAGGAGTTCAGATTATCTGAACCGACTGTCTATGAATGGTCTCTTACCCAGTCATACCTTCTCAACCAGACAATCGAAGTGTTATGACCATTCATTAATCAAAATAGGCTGTACAGCAACTACAATTGTTTGTAATTCAACTATAACTGATCATTCATCTGTTATTATCGCGTTAGAAGGCATTCAACAGTTGAAAAGAACACCAAAAACTATTACTAAAATAGATTATAATAAAGCTATCGATGACTTAAAATCTGTTGATTGGACAGAATTTTATAACTGTACATGCCCTGAAGATGCTTCCAGGGTGTTTCTTGGCATATTGTTACCTATATTGGACAATTGTACTTCTAAACTAACAGTTGGTACTGGGAAAGTAAACATTAAACCGTGGATGACGCCGGGCTTGATTAAGTGTATTAGGTGGAGAGATAAATTACACGCTAAGCTTAGAAAGGATCCCGATAATTTTATTCTACAGGTGACATACAAAAGGTATAGAAATTTTTGTAATCAACTTCTACATAAAATAAAAACAGAGTTTGAAAAATCAGAAATATGTAAACATCAAAATAATATAAAAAACACATGGAAAACAATAAGTCAAATATGCAACCTAAACATTAAATCCAAGACTGCCATTGAATTATTGAGTACTGAAGACACTCCCGAAGACTCAGTAAATGCTGTTAATAAATATTTTACAGATGTGGGAAAATCACTTGCTAATAACATTCTATTAAGGTTGAATAAAAGCGAAGAGGACTTAGCTAGCGATTTCAGGTATAATGATAGTCCAATAAACTCAATTATAATGCTACCTACACATGTACATGAAATAAGGGAAATTATAAGATCCCTAAAAACCAGTTCGGCTTCTGGTTGGGATGGGATGTCTTCAATATTTACAAAACAAGGTATAGATTATCTGGCTGAACCAATTTCCTACTTATGCAACTTGTGCTTATCAACTGGCATCTTTCCAAAAGCATTAAAAAGATCAATCGTCGTACCCATTCACAAATCTGGAAATAGAGACAGTGTCACTAATTATAGACCTATTTCTCTTCTCCCTACTCTTGCCAAAGTAATTGAAAAAGCTATCAATACCAGATTAACAAATTATCTTGAATCTATTTCTTTCTTTTCCTCAAATCAGTACGGTTTTCGACAAAAGCTATCAACTTCTGATGCTATTGAAGATCTGGTTCAACATGTCACACAAAACTTAGACAACCACAATAAATGTTTAGCAGTATTTTTAGATCTTGCAAAAGCGTTTGACACTGTCTCTATTCCAAGATTAATCCGTAAGCTAGAGGGTGCAGGTGTACGTGGCATTCCTCTAAAACTTCTTGAGTCGTATCTCAGTGATCGTACTCAGTCCATCGCAATCGACGGTGTAATTAGTGAACCTCTAAAGATGAGCTTTGGTATACCGCAAGGCTCAGTCCTTGGACCGACCCTCTTCATAATTTATTTAAACGACCTTAGTAAAACTGTCATAAATAACACCAAAATATTATCCTTTGCTGATGACACTGTACTGGTTTTTAATGCGCCGTCGTGGGATGAGGTACATAAAGTCGCTGAAGAGGGACTGGAGACTATTCTTAATTGGCTTGACAATAATCTCCTAACAATAAACTTCAAGAAAACAAATTATGTAACCTTTAGTATATACGACAACAAGCAACCTTTGAATTTCAATATCAAAGCCCACATAAATACATGTAGTCGACGTATAAAGTCAACCTGTAATTGTTTCCAACTTACTTCTGTTTCTTCCATCAAATACTTAGGTGTAATTATCGATCGAAATTTAAACTGGAAGAGTCACATTGAGATGCTCAGTAATCGGTTACGAAAACTAATGTGTATTTTTAAGAAAATAAGACACATCCGGGATCCTACTATAAATAAGATAGTATACTACTCTTTGTGTCAGTCCTTATTAACATATGGCATCTCAACTTGGGGTAGTGCTAAGAAAACAAGTCTTATCAAAGTAGAACGGGCACAAAGAGCGGTAATAAAAGTAATTAATTTTAAAAAAATCTGTTATCCCACCTCGGACCTATACAAAGAATTTCCAGTGCTGACTGTCCGTCAACTTTTTATTCTACGAATAGTTCTTAGGCAACACCGAATACCACCTCCTTTAGTCATATCAAGAAGGCGACTTGCTACTGTATATATAGTACCTCGCTCTAGAACTACATTCGCTAGGAGTTGTTTTTCATATCTGGGTCCTTGGATATATAATAAACTCGGAGAAGTCACTACTAAGTCACTCAGAAATACAACTCTGAAATCTTGCAAGAAAATCATAACTGATTATCTATTGACATTAGACTATCAATCTACGGAAGCTATTTTACAGACATTAATCTAAAATCAAAATTTTACATAATTACTTAAATACATTTTAAAGTTGTGCCTATATGTATGTATGTATGTGTGTGTACATGTATGTATAAATGTGTATGTATGTTTGTATATATATATTTATTTTATTTCATAATATAAGATTTGTAGATTCTACATCTAACAAACATATAATTATATTTATATTAATCACATTTTCTATTAGTATATTTACATATCTCTATGGAATATTTCTATCAGTACAATAAGAAAAAAAAAAAAAAAAAAAAAAAAAAAAAAACAAAAAAAAAAAAGGAAGTGTCTGCACTATTTTGTTTTTATTTTTTGGTGTATGTATGTTTAATATCAAAGTTTATATTTTATACTATAGCGATATGCTATCTATAAGTATATATATGAGTAAAATTTAATTTTATATTTACATAAATGTAAATAATCAATGTAAGTTGACACAGTACTTTAATATCTTATCATGCTTGTATACCTACATTCGATTTTTTTTTTGTTACTACTTCGTTAGTTTTATTTTATGTGTTAATTTTGCGTTTACTATGCTTGCTAGAATATGAAGACAATTAGCGATGAACTGTATAATAGGCACTCGCTAATATAACACGTAACTTTTTAAATTGGTCACATAAGTCGATGATAACTACACTGCCGCAACACAGTTTTTACTAGTGCGGAGGGTAGCCGTCGCTATTTGCTGTTACCGCGCTCATTGAGATTATGTTTTTCTACCTTCATTAGTTAATACTGTATAAATAATAGAACTTGTTATATTATTAAATTATAGTCGTAACCGATGGCAATATTCTAACATGAAATTTTAAAGTGACATTAACTAACATTGAATAGCTGTCTTATAACAAACACAAGTAAGTAGTCCTATTAATTTGTTACATAAAATTAAGTTAAAAATTGTTAAGGGTTTAAAAAATTAAAGCTAAACTACAGCTACAACATTCGGTATATGAGATTGTATTGTTATAGATAGTAAGTACTCTTAAATTAATATTATTTGTATTATTTGCCACGAAGCTATTTTTACCTACTGCTTTCAAACTATGCATATATGTGTTTAAAAAACGGTTTCGACTGTATTATGTGGTTGTACTTATTAGGTATAAGATTTGTTTTAGTTCTGCTGTAACAGTTAGATTTTGGTTGAAACAATAAAATTATTTTTATTTATTTTATTTTATATGCATTTAGTAAAAAACTGTTAAATAAATTTTACAAAAATACCTTACAATTCTTTTTTCATGTTTACAAAAATAATGAAATTAATTTAACATTTAAAATGATGTCAATCATTTGACTGCCTTGTTGGTCTAGTGGTTAGCGTATGCGGCTGCTGATCAAGAGGTCTCGGGTTCGATTCCCGGGTCAGACCAAATATTTGTGCAATCCACAAATATTTGTTTCGGAGTCTGGGTGTTTTTCTATGTATAATATGTATGTATTTACAAAAAAAAAGTATGTTTATGTATTTTTATCAGTTGTTTAGTACCCATAACACAAGCTCTGCTTACTTTGGGACTAGATGATGTTGTGTGTAAGATGTCCAAAATATTTTTTTTATTTTTTTATTTAATCATCAATTACTTCAAACATCACTCGTCTCAATCATCATTATCAATAGTCAGCAATCCAATGTTGGAAATAAATCTCTCCTTAGGGGCCGTTCATTAATGACGTGATGCTTTTTTAGCCCCTTTTTAACCCCTTCCTCCCACTGGTTATATGTTGTGAGGTTTAGGACAAATTCCCCCCCCCCCCCCACAACGCACGAGGTTTTCGGATTACAATACGCGCGATTACAAAAAATTACTACACGTGATATCTTATACTATACCCCCGCCCCCCCTGTGATATTTCGTGATTTTAGTCGCCCCCCCCCCCCTCCGCATCGTATCGAGCCTCATGTAATTAATGGACGGCCCCTTAAAAAGGAAGTGCTGTCCTATTATACCATGCTGACCAGTTAGGTTATTAGAGCATATTTGTCTAGTTTTCCGTAGGTTGGCAGCTGTACTGTACTACCTATTTGCCTCCATAGTCGGAACTCAACGGATGAACAAGGTGACATGGTGACACCCTGCATTCTGAATTTGTTCACACACCACATAAAATGTGTGAATACAAACATAAATGATAAATAAGTTGTTATGGATTTGAGTGCTTTGTTGGTCTAGTGGTTAGCGTTACATACGGCTGCTTAACAAGAGGTTTTGGGTTGGACCAAATGTTTGTGTGATCCGCAAATATTTGTTTCGAAGTTTGGCTGTTTTTTATAATATATAATATGTGTGTATTTACATATGTATATATATATATCAGCTGTCTAGTACCCATAATACAAGCTCTGCTTAGTTTGGTACTAGATGGCGTTGGGTGTAAGATGTCCGAAATATTTATTGATTATTAATTGACTACAGTGTGTGTTATGTTTTTATTTGCAGTGCACATATCAGATCGGAGCATTCTACCACGTGCTATTGCGGTGTTGCCAACCATATTACAAATCCGACAAAAAGATAAAATATCTCCGCGAAGGACATTGCTTGCGCGTACACGTTTTGGTCCAATACAAGGTAATGATAGAATCAATTTATATTACGAGTAGGTGTGATATGATTGTACCTTTATATCTAAATATATCTAGTATTGACAAAAAAAAGTATGTTTATGTATTTATTTAAATTATCTAGTACCCACAGCACAAGCTCTGCTTAATTTGGGACTAGATGATGTTGTGTGTTAGATGTCCGAAAATTAGCTAGTTTCAAGTGACTATTTTATTAAGTAAAATTGCTGCTAAATAAAAATGAAAAAAAATAAAATTTATCGAAATAAATAGCCTAAAATCGCAGTTAAAATCAGTTGCAACTCATTAAATCAGTCTGACATAGGCCTCGCCGATCGCACGCCCCCTAAGTTCGATCCTCGGCTACTCGCATCCAGCTCCTGCCAGCCGTCTTGCTCAAATCATCACTCCACCTGGCCTGTGGACGTCCTACACTACGTTTAAATACCTAAAGACAAAATGCATGACTGCCTTGTTGGTCTAGCTTGATGAAATCACCTATTTGTGACAAGGCATGACACACACTTATTGCATGCTCATTGTTACAGGTGTTAAAGAGAAGCTGGCTCTTGAAAAAGCCAACGAGGTTTTGCAAGAGGCAATTGCGAATAAAAAACCACTATTTATGTTGAAAAATGATGATCACCGTATTGAATATATCAACGTAACCGATAAAGGTGAGCTTCTTAATAATTTATTAGGGTTTAGTAGTTCATGACTCGGAACCCTTATAGATTCGTCATGTCCGTCCGTCCGTTCTCGACCTACCGCCCAAACGGTTGGTGCTAGAATGATGAAAATGAGTTGTAATTGCGTCGACAAAGTGCTACAATAAAATTATGAAAAATATTTTTATTTGGGGTATCTCCCCTACACTTAAACTTTGGATGTTTTTTGTCTCCCGTCTTCCTTTATGTGGGGTATCATTAGATAGGTCTTTTAAAAATATTGCGAGGTTGCTGAAACCATTTTTCGATATAGGTATCCGTTTGCGAGTTATACAACTTAAACACCTTTTTTTTTATAAAAACAGAGCGTCCCCCACCCCCTCTAAAAGCCAAATGGATGGCTTAAAAAATCTGAAAATCTGTTAGTAGTCCATATATTGAACTTTCAAGGAAAACTATAGTGGTTTTGATATTTTTTTTATTTCAGGAGTTATAGGGCTCTAACTTCTAAAATGCACTCACTTGGAAAACTTCGTACAAAAATAAAGAAATAATAAGTAAACATAAAATTTTCTATTGGACACGATTTTAAATCTACCACCATTATGGGTGACTACGGGACTTATTTATATGCGTGGCCTGACACGCACTTGGCTAATTTTATTAAAAACGTCCAGGATATGAGATATAAGGCCAAGTTTAAACCAATCTATTTTTCTAGACAAAGCAAACTGGATTGGCCTGCTGCCTCTAGGAGATGATATTACAGCTAATGTTTGGATCTATGAAGAAAACAATGAATTGTATATTATCACAACAGAAGAAGTACCATCTCGAAAACAATTAATGTTAGGTTATAGTAAGAAGTATGCTCAAGAATATGGACTAATAGGACCTACTAAGGACATTGAAACAGGTGATTGATTTTGTAAGACTTTTTTATTAGCTTCACTTTAGCCCTTTTTTAACCCCTCCCTCCAGTTGATACGTCGTAAGGTTGTTTTAAACCTTACGATTGTTTTAAACCTTACCTTACCCCCCCCCCGCCTACCATAATCACACCTAATTTTTAGTACCGAGAATATAAATACACGTGATATCTTATACTGCACCCCCCTTACCCCTTGTGATATTTCGTGATTTTTGTCGAACCCCTCTCCCCCCCCCCCCCTTCGAGCGTGGTGTGTGTGTGTGCATGAAACTTGAAAATGATGATTTATGTCACATAGAAATTTTAATGATGACTTAATATTTGTCAGAGTTTCCGGTGAGTTCAAAGACCTGGTGGTGTTACGAATGTCAGCGCGCCATGACGTCAGCGTCTCTGCTACAGCGACATATGAATACATACCATCAGGTAATAAATGTACCTCAATACTTCTTCTTCCTTCTTCCTAGCCTTATTCCCAATATTATTTGGGGTCGGCTACCAGTTCAACGGGTTTTACCTGAATATCAGTTTTTCCACGGAGCGACTGGCATTGGACCTCCGCAACCCTAAGGGAGAACTGAAATTCGAAGTTCTACTAGTTGTCAGTAATTTTGTGGACAATAACACTTCCCAATAACGATTGCCATAGATGTTCATGACAACCGGGACCGACGGCTTTACATCCTCTCCGAGGCACGGGTGTGAATCATTGCCAAACTTCAAAACTGCTATTAGGAATTTCCTAAGAAAAACCCAAAAACCAACGAGGCCCTTAAAAATATTCTAAATAACTTCAATACTAATAATATTATAAAAGTGAAGAGTTTGTTTGGTCGGCGCTAATCTCGATAAAACTTTTCATACAATTAAAATGGCTTATGTCAGCTTGCCATCATTACGCATCTATTGACACCTCATTCATAAAAATCCGTTCACTAGTTCAGATGCTACGATGGAACATACAAACATACACATACTGCAAAAACTTCCCTTCAGTTTGATTCCGCCGTAAAAAAAAAATTTTGGCCCCATAAGGAAATGCAATTATCATTTGTTTAGATACGGGGTAGAAAAAACCGCTCGTATCTCCGGCTCCTTGGGGACTTAGGAGTCAGACGCATGCGGTGCTCCAAAAGCCTACACAGGCGCCCTGATCTGAAGAGAACCCGGACCTTGTTAATTCAGGTCCTCCCCTGGATAGACATCGCGCCTATCTAGACCCTAACCTGGGAGAAGCCTCGACTCCCCCCTGCCTATCGACCGAATCATTATAAGATGCGGCCTGATCGCAATTTGCGATAATCCGTCTTTCTACCGCCGACCGCAGCAATTAAAGTTATGGCCCTAACAAATGATTAACTTCTCTTTCAGGAATACAAGGCTGAGATTAAACGACGTCGATACCGGTGTCGTCATTGTACGCGGACATTTACGAGAATTTTCACGTAAGTTATACCATTCACCATCATCATCAGCCACTGCTGGACACTCACGTACTCTCCAATTGCACGTCACTTGGTTCGAATCTCGTCTTCTCGCATCCAGCTCCTGCCCACCGTCTTGTTAGTTATCATCATCATCATCAACCTATCGCAGTCCACTGCTGGACATAGGCATCTCCCATTGTACACCACTCTGATCGATTTTGGGCTACTCGCATCCAGCCATCCTGCGCAAGTCGTCACTTTACGTCACGTCGCCTGTGGGCGTCTTACACTACGTTTACCGTGTCGCGGTCTCCACTCCAGAACTCTTCTACCCCAACGGTCATCAGTTCTGCGGCTAATATGGCCAGCCCACTGCCACTTAAGCTTGCTAATCCGGTGGGCAATTTCGATGACTTTAGTTCTCAGACGGATCACCTCATTCCTGATACGATCCCTCAGAGATATGTCAAAGATATATAATTATCAAATCCCAAAAAACCTTTGGGGCATAGGTCTAATTTAGGTTTAAGTATATTTAAGTTTAAGATTATATAATGTGTATGTGTTTAAACATCACATAGGACAAAACTTTGTGTGGTCAATACTGCTATCACATTTCACACAGGAAGTATTCCTGTGTGAAATGTATATGAATAGGAACTATTTCATACAATTACTTATAATGCATTACACATTGTTCTTGCGTTTCTTAGATATAATTACCGCTAGTGATCGATCTAGTCATCGATGGTTGAATTTTGAGATTTCCAGACTTTTCAATGTAGGTACATACATAATAGACGGACCTAAAATAAGGACGACATTATTGCAATGTTGAATGCGAAAGATAATAATAATAATAAACATATTGGACGTCTTACACACAATGCCATCTAGTCCCCAAACTAAGCAGAGCTTGTATTATGGGTACTAAACAACTGATATTAATACATAAAATACTTTATACTACACCTGATCGGAACAGTATTCATTATTCCCTGAAAATGAAAAGAGAAAGTTAGTCTTTTCCTAGACCTAAATAAGCGGGAGGAAAAAATGTATGAAAATCCATTTCTAACGTGTTTTAGCGGGAGAGAAAGTTGTATGAATTTTCATTTCTCATGTGTTATCTTATCTATGGCGCACGCCTGCCAAAGAGTTTTCATATAATTTAAATATGGAATCTCCGTGCCACTGACATCCTTTTGTGAAGAATAAAAAAAAAACAAAAGAAGCGCGAAATATTTATAAATATTGTGTCAAATTCTAAGCTAAATTGTGTCTTACATGGTGTCTTACGTTTTGATTTTATTTTATAAATACTTTAAATGTTCCTCACAGGTGTAGTATAAAGCACTGTGTAGCACTCGGGTGAAAGTCCCATTCCTACCTCGGGAGTATTGTGGCCCTAGGCTGCGCCTTCGGGCCACAAACTGCTCCCTCGCTAGTAATCGGTTCCTTTCCTCCCTCGGTGAACAATGTACTATTCTTTTTGTAAATACATACATATTATACATAGAAAAACACTCAAACACCGAAACAAATATTTGCGTATCACACAAACATTTGGTCCGATTCGGGAATCGACCCAAGAAAATAAACAGAGGTGGTTCCCAATTCACGCGTAAATATTTTTTTACGCATAACTTTTTATAGAGATGTCCGATTTTGATAATTCATTTGATAAGTCCGATGTTGGAAAGGATTATACTCCGAAGTTAGTCCCATATAAATTTGGTAAAAGAATTTAAACCCTAAGGATAGGAAAATAGGGAATGATTGATTGTGTACTCAATATATGACCGCGCATAACTTTATACAGACTAGTCCGATTTTGATAATTATTTTTTTATTAGATAGAGTACACCTCGAGGCTAGTCCCACATAAATAAAAAAAAATGAACCTGAACCAGCACTTTCTAAGATTAACGCGTTTAAACGAACAAACAAACTTCAGTTTTATAATATTAGTATTGATATAGATCATTAACTATCACTTATTTTTTACAGATTAAGACGGCACGTGGCACGGCACTGTGAAAAGAAACCAACGAAAAGGTAATTTAAAGTTCAAAATTATCTTTAACAATCAATCACCGGTATTACGTTTTCTACGTTATACCGTGTAAACTAGACTCCTAGCTATAAGCTAAGGTTATCTAAATAGCTATAAAAAAAACTGTAGTTGCCGTGCATTCGCTCGAATACAAAGTTGTTTCAATACAGACTAAATGTTCCTTCAAATCAATAGGGAATTCCATTCCATCAGAAATTTGTTACAAATACCACTAATTATTGTTTAACATTATGAAAAATACATTTGTTTCAGTGACAATACAGTAAACACAGAAACACCACAAGAACCCATTTTAAACACTTCTCTGAACAGTGAAGACAATAGAGTGCCATCTGACGAGAGTTTTCAGAACTACTCCAACGGTCTGGACTTTTCAACAAATCTGTTTGATGACCGTATGCCCAGTCTTGATATATCCGGTGCCTCCAGATCTGAAGTATTTAATCCGTATGTCCTGGACAATATCAGCTCTCTAACTAACGAACTGGAATACACAAATGGTAGTCCGAACAAAACCGATGTTTCACCCGTCAAGGAAAATGAGGTTCGTACGATATCAAAATGTTATCCTACTAATATTATAAACGTGAAAGTTTGTGAGTATGTATGTTTGTTGTTCTTTCACGCAAAAACTACTGACAAACACTAGACCAACAAGGCAATAAAACACAAAGCAAGACCCCTCAGACGCGACTAAAACTTCTTCCCGCGATAAGTCGGATGTTCAACTCCGATACAATGTTTTATCTTTGTCGTGGTATTACCGTAAAGATTCAGTTTGGATTAACTATTGTATTTGTATTGTATTGTGACAAAACATTAGAGAAAGTGACGTCACAGTTTGGCCGTATAAATTCTAGATAAGTTCTAATAGTATTTTATTTTTATATTCTTCTCTCTCTGCCTGATGGAAAGCATTAGTTTAGTCCAGAAGTAGGGGTCACCATCCTCATTGTGAGGTTAAGCAATGCAGCATGGTGACCCATATTATGGCGGCCTGGTCGGATATTTTTGCATCATTCTCCCGGCCGCTGGAATCCGATAGAATGATGCAGCATGATTGGGAATATCAATGAACCTTACTAGAACAAACATAACGTCGTATATGGATTGATCGTCAATAAAGTTTGTCAATCAGTTCGGTTCGGCTCTTCTTTCCTATGCCGAGCAGCCAAAGACTGGAACTCACTACCAGCTCACGTGTTTCCTTCCCACTATGATCCTGGGTCCTTTAAGCGGGGCGTGAAAAAGCATCTCACTAAGCCGCCATACATTATTGTGTGCATTCGCAGCAAGTGTGGTGGCCCCCACTCTTGGATTCTGTTCATGCTTTCCATCAGGCAGGGTAGAGTCACTTTGGATGGCTTATGTATAAAGAAAAAAAACAATAAATAAAAAAGTTTGGTTCGTTTTTTTTTACTTAATTTGTCCTAACTCATATTTATTTTACTTAATTGCAGAAAGGTCAACAAGTAGAGAACACTGAAACCTCTGTCGCATGCGCTTACTGCAAACAGCTTGTCATCAGAGGCAAGAAACGGCAACATATAAGGTGCGTGCTTCTTAACTATACAAATAAATAAAGTTGGAGAGTCTGAATGTATTATTATATGTTTTTATACCTAAATACTATTTGACTGCCTCGTTGGTCTTGTGGTTAGCGTATGCAGCTGCTGATCAAGAGGTCTCGGGTTCGATTCCCGGGTCGGACTAAATATTTGTGTGACCCGCAAATATTTGTTTTGGAGTCTGGGTGTTTTCTATGTATAATATGTAAAAAAAGTATGTTTATGTATTTATATCAGTTTTCTAGTACCCTTATTACAAGCTCCGCTTAGTTTAGGACTAGTAGGGGTTGTGGGTGATGTTCGAAATATTTATTTATTATTATTTATTTGGCTAATTGTTAGGGGAAAGAAAAAGAGGAGATCCTTTAAAAATGTAAAAGCTAACCAAAGTTACCGAAAGAATATTTAGCAAAAAAATCATATTTTTTATACTAAAATATCAGTATTAATTATATTATACATGGCCCGTTATTACGCCTTTTAAATTATAAAACTAAATTCTCAATTAGTAAAAAAATATTGTTAGGTATGAAATCTATACATTTATAACAACAACAATTTTTATATTAGATATCTTAGTCAAATATCCATTATGTGGAAATAATGCTATGTATTATTATGTCCCCTTACACAGTGAATGTCCAGCGCGGCGATTTGAATGTAATTGCAAAAAAGTCTTCTCGAGCAAGGAACTCCTTGCGTTACATATTTACTCGGAACATTCCACCAACAAGGAAGCTGAAGAAGATGAACAAAACGTAATTAAATATTTTCTCTATAATTTTCTACAATAATATATAAATAAAACGGTAGCTTTCCTATAACTCAAGTCCTGGAGATGGTTCTAGAAAATATATGTTGTGTCTGTCAAAAAAACACTGATGTCACAGTCATCATCAGCCTATCGCAGTCCACTGCTGGACATAGGCCTCTCCAATTGCACGCCACTTAGTTCGATCCTCGGCTGCTCGCATCCAGCTCCTGTCAGATGTCACAGTGTTTTTTACAATTACCGCAGTAGAGTATGACGGCGTATCGATCATTTGAGCTGGCAACGCTGCTAAGTGTCTGTAGTTAAGACACTGACGCAACACCGAGCATTGGTGCGTGCGACCGGTGACCGTCGGGATGGAAATCATTGCCACTTTAAACTAATAACTACGCGATTGAATGATTGAATAAGTCATAGACAAGGATCTTAGATGACAATGACTTTATCCTATCCCGAGATGATTAAGTATTGTTCGTTCATTCGTTCGTAAGTTCCTTTAAAATCAACCGTGTTCGTGGGGCGAGCATTATTATCGTGGATCAACTCGTGTTAGCAGCACGTGTTCGGTGGAGTGTCTTATTTAAAATCATTATTCATTGGCTGTTATTCAATATTTTAACGGTATTCAACAATTACATCTACAATAAAGTGATTGTACGAAAAGCATTGCTATTATTTTCCTCGCCCTCCAACTCACGTCTACCCTCAATTAAAATATGACTTTCGACTTCGACTACTAACGTTCCCATTGGATTTGAGGTTTTACAAGTATATTACCGGAAAAACAAACTAATTTATCACAAATCTTTTTATAATCCCTATTTAGTAAATATTTAATATTCTTAATATCTTTACATTCTGTTGAATACAAATGTGATTTCTTTTAGGAAGATAATGATACAACCAGTGCAACAGTTCAGAACAACAAAGAATATGAATGTGAGCAGTGTCAACACACTTTTAAAGTAAGTAATTTTATGTTGGGAACTGGATATTAAGGGTAACAAATTTAATAATTTATAAGTAGTTTAACTTGGTAACACGTTGGCATATTAGTTGGGATGTAAGGAGGCGAACCACCAACTGTCGCCCCTTTTTCTTTTTTCGTGTGGCAAATCATCTTGGACCGTGTCGGGCTTGAACCGACTAAAAAGCACACGGTGTGCCCCTCTCTGCGCTTCTCTTTTTGGGAGACGGAACATTCCAGGGTGAGATCTCTTACTAGTCCCTTTTATATTTGTGGAAGAGAGGTATAGGTTTACATCGTCGTGAGTCGCAACGGCGATCCATGCTGTGGAAGCGCTTATATCCGAATTGTACTAGGTGATGAGAAAAAATCAACGACGGTGCGGTCAGTACCTGGATGGGTGACCGTTGGTGACATGATACCATGAGCGTTTTCGTGACCCGGAGGTCTCGTGAAGCGGTAATAACATTGAACGGCAAGATTACCTACGTAGCCACAAGGTGTCTTGCCAGTGCAAAACCGTCGCTCGAGCTAGGTGTGGTTAATGTTGCAGCGGCGGGGCATGCTGGTGAACCACCTGTGGCGCGTGCACGGCGCAGGGGCAGCGCGCGTGCCGCTGGTGCGCGTGGAGCGGCACTTCCCGTGCGGCGCCTGCCCCAAGCTCTACCGCACCGCCGCCAAGCGCCGCCGGCACCTGCGCCTGCACCACCCCGGTACTCGCACACACACACACACACACACACACACACACACACACACACACACAAATGATATTTTTAGCTTCATACACAATCATTTTGTAGAACAAATTGTAGTCTATGATATTCCCAGACTAACATACATCAAAGGTTACAACCAAAATTTGCGGTATTTTAGTTTTAATATAATATTATTATGTACATGCTAGAAAGCAGGATATATAGTTCTAGGCTAGGTAATGTAGCTAGGTAATGTTACCAAATACCCATATTCGCAATAAATAAAGTTTGAAGTTCCAGGTGTCTATGGAGTAGGGAATGCAATCTCAACTCGAGATCGCAAATTCGAGATCTCGCGAGATCACGGAATTTTCGGGATCTTAAAATCGGGAAATAAATTATTATTTGAAAGAAAACAAGAACCTTTATTCTTTAATATCAGTTATTAAATAATTAAAAGTATTTTTAGATTATAATAATCAAAAGAAAATAAATAGCTTACGGAGAATCGAAAATAATTACGGGAGATTTGCAAATTAACTTCCCAAAAAACAAAGTGTATTAAAGGTGCTATCTGCTAAAAGGCACCTAATGTCCGTTGTAATGTACCCAGCTGCTAAAAATGCCCTCTTTGGCTCAATCCCGTCGATCTCGAATGGGATCCAGTCATATTATGCTTCGGGATTGATCCCGAAAAATATCACGAGATCTCGAAATCGGAATTACATTCCCTACCTGGAGACCGTTGACTCGTTCCAATCAATCCAATATCTTAGCCTTCCTTTTTAGATGAATTGAAAGCCTTTTATTGAAATGCGAGTTATTTTTGTATAGGTTCAGAGAACATACGCGCTAAGGAGATCGAAGGGGGCAGGCGCGCGTGTTCACCAGCGGCGTGTTCGGAGTGTCCGCGACAGTACGCCACGCGCGCCAAGCTCCTGCAGCACCAGAGACAACACCACCCCGACTTGGTATACACATACAAACATATATTATATTCTATGGTCGTATAAATTAAGCATAATAGAATTAATATTAAATGTATTTACAGGTACAGTCGGCGCCATCAACGAAGAATAACTTAGCTCAGAAGAAAACGGTAAATCATAATATATACAATAATACAAAGTATGGAGGATAGTGTGTTATCTAAGTCATCACCGTGTCTCGGAGTGTAATACCTTGTTTTATTGTGTCATGGGTTCATCAAAATATTATTTATATCATTGTCAGCTAAATTACTACACAATAGGCCAAAATCGTCAGATTAAAAAACAATGTGGTGATAATATTCGCGCAAAAATAAATTTAGTTATTTTAGTTGCTGTGACTTTATCGGGATTGTCCATCACGATGTCAAAATATTTGAGAACAGACTCTCAACCTTTAATTTTACTAGTATTAGCAAGTTTTGGAATAAATATGCTATTTAATTTGGTACAAAAAACTCACTTAGTCTAACTTAAATATCTAATTTTTAAAGGGCGGCCTTATTGCTAAAAGCAATCTCTTCCAGGCAACCTTAGGATGGATCAAAATGTTATAGAGAGACAGTAGTAGCTGAATATGCATGTTCTTTTTTGAACTTACTGTTTGCTAAAACCAAATACAATAAATATACATACTACCTATAAATATAAATATGTACATACTTGAATGATTCAACATATAGGAAAGAAGAACAGTTTCTTTACGCCCCAAAGTGCGACGGAATTAATTAAGATGAATAAAATTCCTGTACTATTTTCTTGAATCTGTTCAATATTTGCGCGTGTCTGATGTTGGGCGGCAGTGCATTCCACAAGCGCACAGCTTCAACAGTGAATAAATAAATAGTCGCTTTATATATTCTAAATGTATACAACTAATTTAAATATCGTGTATTAAAGCACCAATCTAACCAGATAAACCTGTTCTTTGACAGAATGAACGAGTCGCCACTTCGGAAGAATTACATAAATACAAAACCAATTTACAACAGTTGCTCAATTTCTACTGACTGGTGTGTGA
Organism: Phragmatobia fuliginosa; assembly: GCA_932526445.1. Classification (NCBI taxonomy): domain Eukaryota; kingdom Metazoa; phylum Arthropoda; class Insecta; order Lepidoptera; family Erebidae; genus Phragmatobia; species Phragmatobia fuliginosa. Next base: position 996,450 of record OW052064.1, on the reverse strand, counting down.
TTTAATAAACTGTTAAAAAATTTGTGCGTGTGTTATTGAAATCTAAATATTATAACATGACCTTAGCTGTAAATTAACTGTTCGCGACAGGAGAGTTTATTGTTGAAGACAGAAAGAGGTATGAATCAGAAAAATGATGTCGTGGTAAAAACTTGTTTAAACAAATCTAATAATGAGCCTAAAATCGTAATATAAACATATGTTGTATTCTAGTAAACCCTATTTTGTGCTCACAACATCATAATTATTTTCACATATCGCCGATGATAAGGAAAGGCGCGTAAGATGAATTTGCAAAACCGCCTTTAAATTTATTCTAAATTCCTAATTTTATATATTTGTGACTTCATTTAAAAACCTTACCCTAACTTGCGACTTCTTTAATACACGGTATAAAAAAAGTCTTATTAAATTTTAGTCTCATTGGCAATATAATTATGACGTGGTGAATGTCTGCTACGACGCTGCTATGCTAGAAGTTTCTTTAGAAAATTCGGTAATCTAGACTATACCATGAGGTTTTCGTGATGTTACTATTTCGTCACAGTAACAACATCAAGAAGGTATTAAGAATTAAAGTGAACTACCATAACTGTTAGATATTCTTGACGATAATACCAATTATTCCTGTTGATATAGGTATATAGGCAAATATGATTCGCAGTTTGAAATTCGACTTAAGTACAACTGCATCCAAATTTATTATTTTGTGCCCTGTGTAGTAGCGCACTAAACAAAGATTTAAGTATGTAGTCAGGAACTTGTCAGTTACCATTCGCATACAAACTTTTTTTTGTTTTTCACTCGCTTGTGCACAGCGATAAGTTAATGTTGGTGCAATAAAAGCATAATTTAATGCTTTGTGTGCGACCAACATTAAAGTTCTTTGAACTTATTAATGTGTCAATGTAGGTAGGTACTCGAGATAAGGTCTATCAGATGTCAAGCCGCGTCAAGGTATGCGTATGCACCATCTCTTTCATACAACAAGATTCTAATATGTAAAAGAGAGAAAACAGCAGCTTCTCTGCAATGTAGTTAGCTATTATACAAAGTTGTTTGTTTACATCTATTAAACGAAAATACAAATGCGATGTAAATTAGTTAGTATGATATTATATTTGTTCGAATGTGTACATTTGTAATTTGACTTAAAACTTGATATATCCGGTGTCTAAGGAAATTCATCCGGTTACGTTAATGTAATGTATTGATTTTGTAGAACAATGACCGAACACGACTAAAGCACTTTGCTTTCGTATTATCGTCGTACGGAAAGCAAACATGCCCGTTGAAGTGATGCAATGTGTTAATTGTGTTAGAATGGATTACGATGTTCAAGAAGGAACAATACCAAAGGACTTCATTGAATACGACTTTGCTGAAGATGCATTGGATTTCGAGGTTAGTTATCTTTAATTAACAGCTGTTATAAGTACTTCTAAAGCTATAAGTTGATTTATATCTATAAGCCAATTAAGTTATTAATATGGGTAAAAGCTAAAATATGTCCATTGTGTAAAATGCCATAACGCAGTAAATGTAGGAACATTAATAAATGTAGGTACCTACATAGACTAGAATTAGGTAAGCAATAATCATAAATCATATTTGAAATTGATGCGGGTTTGGTGGAATTTATTTAAACCAAAATTCTTATATAGTGAACAAAATCTAAGAAAATCTTCACCGAATCAAATATGTGAGAATATTGAGAAGAGAATTACGCCTGTGGGCTGTGACATTGACTGACAGATGGGAGATATTGCTTTGTGTGTGTTCATTCGTATTGTCGTTAAAGGCCAATCGCATATGTGTGCGTAGATCTTTACTACCTGAAGTTTAAAAAACCTATCAAGGGGAATGGGGTGACCCCTTTGCATTAAGTTGACTGCTCGCAAAGTTGTTTGTAGAATTACCTTAGTAAACCCAAATGTGAGTTAATAAACGTGTTCTTTAAAATTTTAAAACGAACAATCAGTCTCGTAGGTACCAAAAATAAATAGGGTTTTATGTGAATCACAAGGAACCCTATGTGAATCACACGGAATTTGTCAAAGCTGTTTGATTAAGGAGATATAAAAAGTAATATTTTGAGATATCCGAAGTCTAAAACTGACTTTGTATTTGTGTGAGTGTACATTTAGATAACAAACTACACCGCGTTCATCGGTGTAAAGTTTTGTGATGATTAGTTAGTTGGCTAAGCGAGCTCGACCGGAACGATCGACACAGCGAGCTGATATTATCGTAAAATGTTTACGCGCGAAATTTGTAGTTATACGGACTCACGTAGTGTTGTTTATATTTAGTTACACTTTTGTGTTTATAAATAAAAATAGATTATGGTTTGCCTCGGAGATAGATGCGGATGTGGTGCCTTTTGCAGGCGATTATTTTGCCGTGATCGAACACCGGAAAATGAAGAAAACGAGGATCATATACCAGTTTCATTGGTAATTTAGTTTTGGTATCGTAAACGAAACTGTTTATTGATAGTTGTTTATTGATAGTTCTAAGTAGTATCTTTTATTTGCACTAAAAAAAATACTAAAGTTATTATACACCATAAAATTGCATGATTGTATTGTGAATAAAATAAATCCATTTCCAAGTTTTACGTTGAATGATTATAATATTTTAAACCTAAAGTTTCTCGTCAAGCACATGTTTAATAAATTACCACTACTTATTATATACTTACCTGCCGTGTACTGGTGTAATAAGATAAGTTAACAGTTTACTCTTACACTTACAACGGCTTCGGTATTTCGCTATTTATACAACACTTATGTACTTAAATTACTCACTTATAAGAAGGTAGTTTAAGCACATACCACACAAGGTCATAGAGACTTAGAAGCAAACATAGGTACATACCTATGGTTGTTGTTTTTTGTTGTGATACACAATCAACCTATCGTCGTCCACAACTGAACGAAGGTCTCGTTTTTTTGTGAGTCGCAATAAAAATACTTAAGGGAGAACTTCTTAGAATTACCCATTCATCTCTAAAAATATAGTCACGTGCATGAAATGAAGTAGATTCGCTTCGATTGAATTGTTATCAATTCTATTACGTTAAACTCGTATTTGTTAAGTTGTTATTTCTTTTATGAGGGCACCTGTATGCTTGGTGCAGCTAATCTAATCACTAATCACTACCTATATCCATATCAGTGTGAGAAATGTTTAATGCAATAGAGATTTATAATCACGAGCCCTTTGTTAGTTTTTGTCTGAATGCGTCCAAGGAGGGTAATGTTTTTCGAACGTATGTATGTAGGTAGGTAGGTAGGTAAGTAAGCCCATTTCTTTGGAATGCCATACAGCCCAAACATCTGGAACGATTTTGACATATGAAGTTAAATTCTATTATAGGATTGTGGTAGTGACTAAGCTAGGTATATAAATTTTGAAAATGACGCCTAGAAATGAAAAAAAGGGCCGGTTAAGGTTTAATTTTTTCTTACATTAGCAATATGCGTATCAAATGAAAGGTCTTAAAAGATCATTTCAAATATACATATCATGTTACAATTATTTGACCGTTTTATCCTAGATTGACAAATAATATCGGGACGACTACAGGATATGAACTAAAGAAAGATATGCAAAGAATTTGTCGGTTTATAAAACTAAAAGGCCTAAAATAAAACAATTAATATAAAAACAAAAACCGTACTGCTTAAAAGTAATGAACTGAAAAGAAAAAAACAAGTATCACAATAACTAAGTATTATATGAATTTTTTTTTTCTTCTGTAACGTGGCGATCTGTGCAAACACACTGACTAATGCATCGTTTTGTAAGCTTACTGAACACTTTATGGCGCTGCATGTGGTGACATATGTGGGGTTATTTGTTTCTTTAATCATTATTTTATTTCCTGGTAAATACTTACCTACCAATTTAATTACAGCTTATCCTCGCACGATATTTTCCGTTTTACTTGACTAGGTCATAAGGAGGTTTAGAAGAAGGGTGAATCCAGTCACCCCGGGATGTACTTCAGTGCCGCTAATGCGCTCCTTTTGCAGAGTTAGACCGCAGCGGAGTTTAGTGGTTTTGTGGGTGGGTAGACCGGTTCGCCGGGAATCCTACACACGCCCTTCGTTTACCCCACGAAGGGTACGGTGTTTATGTCCGTCAGCAGGCTTTTTTAAATTTTGGTTTATGACCTGTCGTCTCGTAGATCTAGGTAGACATTCTCACAGAGTCAATATTAGTTTTTTCAATAATTACCTTACTTCACTTACAAAGTCGACGAAATGATGTGTTGTTTCATATAAAAGCTACTGAATATGACTATAAAGTATTAAATAATAATATTAATTCAATAGTTTCATGTGAATTAGAAGGTATTCGAAGTATATTTGATGAATATTACGCTGGTGGTGTATATTTATAACCGTGCCTGGTAATCGTCGTCGTCAGGTTATTACGTCCGCAGTTATATCTCACCATATCATTGTTTACGCTTCAACATAACTGATGGCAAGAACTTAAATAGGTATTTAAATAAATAATAATATAATATAAATCTTACACATCATCTAGTACCAAACTAAGCAGTGCTAGTGTTATGGGTACTAGACAACTGATGTAAATAGATAAACATTCATTTTTTGCAAATACATACTATTTTACATAGATAACAACCAAACTCCGAAACAATTATTGGCAGATCATACAAATTTTTGGTCCGATCCGGGAATTGAACCCGAGATTTCTTGAACAGCAGCCTCATATGCCAATCACTAGACTAACTTAGATCACAGCTTTTAAACGAATTGTTATTTTTAGACAACTACTTGATAAAACTTGGGTGCTTGATAAGTCAAAAGCAGTGCGTCTCAGCGCAACATATTAGACTCATTATAAAAATGGAAGAAAGTCTGTTTTACGCTTTCACGGATAATCCGCTGCACCGATTTCAATGCAAATTGACATGAAGATACTTTGATTCTTGAAGAATAACATAGGGTAGTCTTAATAGCTATAGCCAATATACACGAGGGTGTATATTGGCTATAGCTGTTAAGTAGTATTATTAGTAGTTATTAGACTTATTAGTAGTATCTTATAAATTTACCTAACTGTACAAAACTAAGAACAAGCAAACACAAAAAGGTTGATTCAGTCAGCCACATTATATGAGTCGCAGAAATAAAGCTGACGAGTAATAATTTATTTTCAGACTGAAGGTTGATGTCAGTAACGTTGGTTGATCTCATGTAATTGGTATTCGAATTTAGGGTTCTATTCATCAAAAAAAAATATGTCGATCTTTTTTCTTTCTTTCTTTTTCTTAAAATCGTTTGTATCGTCATGTGAATTTATTCTAAACAGTTAAATATCAAACTTGTTTGCTAGTCAGGTTTGCATTTGTCTGAATAAGTTCTGAACCATTTTTACATTGATGAGAATAATTTGATCATCGATATATTATATTAATTTTAATTACAGTAGAATGAGTTAGGAATTATAGTTTTTGAGTTACAAAAAACGTATCGTAACGTATAGTACTTTAAACAGGCACATAAATTTAACCAAAATTTCCAGCGATAACGCAACTTTGCGCTTTTTCTCTGAATTTCGACAAACTACAATTATAAATATCAGTATTTGTATTGATTACGTTTATAATGTGTATTGCGCGCGATAAAGGGCGCGAACTTGATCTGTATTTTTTCCACCATGAAACTTTACTTCGTTTCATGGGGATACCAAACCAAGGCTGTCAATTCAAAATGACTCCGAACGAGTGCGTTGTACAACATTCTCACAACTCCTGTATCTTTAAAATCTTTGCAATTTCTAAGAATGAACCCTAAATTCTTAAACGCCTTGCCGCAGATGTTTACAAATTATGCTTACGGAACGTCAGCTCAGGTTTCCTCCCAAGTCACTATGATGTAGTATAGCTAGAAACCGGACCGGTAGTACCCATATCCTGACAGATTATTGATTAAACGTGAAAATGTCACACTAAGTAAATGGTTGTACAGTAGGAACTCCCCCTTGGTTTGGATATTGATTGTTTTTAGACACGCAAACAGGCACTTCCGTTAAATAAAATGTCTACGTATAACATAATACTAGGCATGCCTTTTAAATTCTATCATTTCCATATTTCCAGGCAATTTAGAATTTGGAACTGTTCTATATTCGAATGTGTTTAAATTTTGAATCTCAAAACAGTTGAAAGTATTAGGATTAATCTTGGATTAATGCTATTGTTTAGTCACAGCGTCGATTGGAATGTCAGGTTACGTACGAAAATGAATCTTTCTAAGGAAAATGGTTGCTTCTGTGAGTATCTGAATAAGATTGGACGCGAGAAGACGGCACAATGCCACCACTGCGCCGCCGACAGCCGCTGCCATACTGGCAGGTAAGGAGTGCTGGAGCGCACAGGTCTCTTTCTGTGAAGCTGTAATGCTCCAGAAAGAGACTGCTGAACGGGATCGGAGAGGGCTGATCCCGAGCGTAGAAAACGCCGGCGGCGACACCAGCCGTCGACGGGGCCAGAAGCTGCCGAACCTCTGCAGCTTCATCTAGGTTAGAGCCTGGTCAGGGGCGGCGTCGATCCTGAGGAGGCAAATAAAAGGCCACTTGAAATACTTAATTAAGCGAAAGGTCTTCAGCAGCATAATTTGGAAATATTATGAATTATCTTTTAAAGGAGAACTAAGCATTTAATTTATTCCCACACTCGGAACATAAGTTCTTGCTAAATTATTGTTAGGCAATGATGAGAAAATAATGATAATGACTGTAAACATTTTTATCGTTAGCATTTAATTAACAGAGAATTAATTTAGCGCTATTGAGCACCATTGTTTTACGAGAGTTGTGGTATAGACTGAAGGACGAAGGGGCTTGGTATTGGCGTGTTTATAGATCTAATAGGTCGTACTACTTTTTATATAAGCTTCAAATGTCTCTAAACTTGACCTAACTAAACTCTGTTATATAATTTAGATCTTATACATATAAAATAAATATTATTTACATCTAATACACAACGTCATCTAGGGACGACTATTATAAATACACAAACTTACGGTTATAAATACATAAACATACATATCATACATAGAAAACTCCCATACTTCGAAATAGATATTTGTGGATCATTTGGTTCGACCCGGGAATCGGACCCAATGATCCGCACGATCAGCAGCCGCATACCCTAACCACTAGATCAACAAGGCAGTCAAGTCAGGATCTTGTAATACTATGAGAAGCTAGGTGAACCTTGCAACCTCTCTTCTGTTGTCCGTAAGTTGTTGTTACAGTGTGGACAAATTTGATGGCCATAAAACAAGTTACACTGAGCCTACTATAAAAGACAGACATATGATCTACTCTGCCTGATGGAAAGCACGCGTAGAATCCAAGAGTAGGGACCACTATCCTCATCGTGAATGCAAACAATGCATCATGGTGATCCACACTATGACGGCCTATTGAGATTATTTTGCGTCATTGGGCCTCCGGTCTCGCACACATTGACAAAACACGAAGTACGAGTGATGTTACTTTAGGTTGGTTATAAAAATAAAAAGTTTGCTTATCCTTTAGCACATTACATTCTAACTACATATAAGTTTGTTTCGGAGTCTGGGTGTTTTCTATGATAATATTGATAATATGTAAAAGTATTTCTAAAAAAATGTATGTTTATGTATTTAAAATTCATCAAAATCGGTTCAGCGATTTAGAGGTGAAAATGTAACAGACAGACAGACAGAGTTATTTTCGCATTTATAGTATTAGTAGGGATATCAGTTGTCTAGTACATATAATACAAGCTTTGCTTAGTTTGGGACTAGATGACTTTGTGTGATATGTAAGATATCCGAAATATTTATTTATTTATAGATATTTATTTATTATACTTCCATACTTCTGTGTAAACATAACATACATGTAACGATGACTTAATGTATACAAGTTATGTTTAATGTTAGCTTTATTGTGAATTATTGGATTAAATAAAATATTTTCAAGGTGGAGGGTTAATAACTAATTTCATTAAATTGCACAAATGCACTTTTATATGGTTATAGTCATATAGTGAGAAACAATATTCAAATTTTAATGAACTATTTATAACAAATTAAATATCATAGTTTTGCACTTACCACATCATATTTCTACATCACCTGAAGGTTGACCCGGAGGGACTATCCCATGGTTCCATAGTCCGCCCGTGTAAAAATTGTGTATTTAGTTTAAAAACATAAGTACTTAAGACAAATGTGATGTTTAATTCCACACTCACTGAAAATTGCCCGCATTGGCTATAATTGGTATTACGAATAGAAGCCAATACATCGTTTAAATTCATATATCGTCAATATACCTTCCTGTACGTACTGTTCTTTAAAGGCAGTAACAATTAAGGAAAGGCATGCTTGGCTGACCTCACTTCTTTAATTAAATCAGCGCCCAAAAAGGTTGAGTCGTATTAGAATTACATACTTATTAACATTTTGAAAGACTACTGAGTCAGAGATAGTTCACTCTTTTGGACAAACAGCTAAAATGCTGAGATGGAGGTTATTAAATGCAAAGCACATGTAATAAACGACATCCAATCAATATTTTAGATTGAAGTTTAATACTGCGGTTACAATGGTAGTAAGTAGTGCAAGAACCTTATCAACTTTTATTACTCTGAACTACTTAGTTTGCTCTTTATTTAAAGCGTTTTGTTGCAAAAACAAAATGCTAACATGCCAGTATTTTTTTCCAAATGTTTTTCTGTATAAGAGAACTTCGTCTTACACCATGCTTTCACCTAGGTACTTTACCTATGTACATATTTTAATGTGTCAATTATTAATATTAGAGATTCTTTTTGTTTTCAAATTTGTACACTGACACAGTATTTTGTGTTCTAAAAGTTTTTTCTCTTAATTTGAATAGAATCCAAGTTTGTAACATGTGTTATCTCCGTATGAATTTCCTTGCATGTTGCAAATACACCAGAAAGCATTAGGCTTCACTAGCTTATTTGCCCTAAGCCTGTTAGTTATACAATGGCAATGAATAGATTATGTTTTTAATGTCCGAAACATTATATTTATTATATTTATATTATATGTTGTTATGTGTTTCCAGTCCCAGCTGGCTGAGGCTCGAGAAGTGCAATTTACCCAAACACTGAATGCACCGTTGGCTATAGGATCACATATTGTTTGCACTGGTACACCTACCGACGATTTACCATGGTAAGCAAAAATCAGCTTTACTATTTCACTACTTCGTATATTATCTGCATCACCCAAAGGTTGACTGATAGAGAACAGGGATGTTATGGAGCTCCATAACCGTATCCGTTCACAAGTTTCGGATAATTTTGTACTCGTATATAGGCGGAGTCTAAATAAAACGACATGTTTCGACAGGTTTTTGTTTCTCCATTTGTGAACCACGTAAATCTTACAGTTGTTTGGTAAACTTTGGTATTTATAGTCTTAACATAACCATTTTCATAAATGGTTAATTTTTTATTCATTAGTTGATATTAAATTTAAGTCTTGTGTTAAGTATTAAATTGATTACTTTCTAATATCCGTAACCGAAACAATCCGACACCAACGGATAATCCGAAATAATTACATATCCGAAACCGATATAATTTTATTCCTATATCCATATCCAACATAACATCCCTAGTAGACATAAAGTCTGCCGTGCATGCTAGGTAATAAATAATGTAAAGTAATTCCCGGTGGTTTCTTTGTGTTTATGATCACAGCTCTAAACCATTAAAAACAGAAGGTGTAATAGTTTATTTTTAAGTAGCTCTCGGTTAGCTGATAGTTACCTTTAGATACAACAATCGCAGGCAACCGTTCCAGGTCAATCGGTTGTTTACATCAACATGGCAGGGACTGAGGAAATTTACAACAAAGTGTTTTAAGTACCTAGTTGTACCGTAGTTACCGTATGACTATATTTTATTTATTATATCCTCTTTACAAATAAAATTATACACGAACATGGACAATGTTCTGTGGTAGTTGTTTACAACGAAAGGAACTGAGGAAATGCATATTAAAATATTATAGATATGGTTTTACCTTATGATGTGATAGATGCATATAAACAACATCTGACATACTGATTTCTATAAAAGACTCGTCTTCTCTTTCTTTCGCTCGTAGGTTTGCTGTGAACATTGGTTGTGGGGAACCTGACACCGGTCGTGGGGACATCGCAGTGCACTTCAACGTGCGTCTTCCACAATGCTATGTAGTAAGAAATACACGTCGTCACGGCAAATGGGGTCATGAGGAGACTACAGCATTTAGGTAATCACGTCAATACTCTCACCTAATATATTTGTATGCTTTTATTTCTTAACCACTCTATCGATCATCGTACAACGGGCTAGCAATATTATTCGTACAAAAGTAATAATAATAAATATTTCGGACATCTTACACACAACGCCATCTAGTCCCATACTAAGCAGAGCTTGTATTAAGGCTACTAGACAACTAATGTAATATAAAAAGTAGATATATAGTAGGTAGATAGAAGGTACATATTAAACATAGAACACACCAAAAATCTTTACGGATCACACAAACAATTGGTCCACCCGGGAATCGAACCCGAGACCTTTCGATCAGCAGCCGCATACGCCAACCACTAGACCAACAAGGCAGTTTAGTTTAGTAAATATAAAAAGTCTTTAATTGGTCTATAGATAAGTTATATTTAAAGCTGTGAAGTATACCTACTTCATTTTATCTCACTTGTAAACATTTTGACATTTCTAGTCTATTGTAGAATTTAATATTAACTGGGAGTTGATAATGATGAACATTTCTATAGAACACGTATCTAGTAATGCATCCCCCTGTACCTTCTGTTTTGGATTAACTACTCCGCTGGTTCAGCATTGCCAACGGAATTGGATTAAACAAAGGGAGGTAGTAGACCCACGCTCATTTCAGCACGATGGTCCAGCTCGACCGGGGCAGTACTACCCTCACACAGAAGACCATCCTAATAATGACAACATTCTTGCTGGCGTATTTCGTTGGTGAGTGTGAGACCGGAGGCCCAATCATTCTGCATCATTCAATATCTGACCTGGCCGCCATGGTATGGGTCACCATGCTACATTGCTACATTTACAATGAGCATGGTGGCCCCTACTTCTGGATTCTACTCATGCTTTCCATCACGTAAGGCAGAGTCACTTTGGAAGGCTTAAATATAATAAAAAAACGGATGTGTCTCTTAGAATATGATAAGAGTTCTCAGAGCTGTTTTGACGAACGTCTAGACGTTTAACGATTGTAATTAGTATAAAGAGATGAGACATTACATTGCTAGCCTCCATATCGGCATCACAATAGTTAAGTTGTATTTTTAACCGACTTAAAAAAAGGAGGAGGTTCTCAATTCGTCGGAGTCTTTTTTTTTATGTATATTCTTCGATCACAAATAGTACTTTTATTGATCGAAGATGTTCAGCGATAATTTCGTCGTTTATGAACCGATTTCAAAAATTATTTTTGAATTGGAATGGGCGTAGCTTACAGGTGGTCCCATCGTGACCATATCGAGATCTGATGATGGGATCCCAAGGAAATCGAGGGAACTCCTCAAATATCATAGGCACAATTGTCGCGATTTGGGTACTCGGAATAGTTTTTCATTGAAGTCGGTTCCTTTTTGTTAAAATTAATTATATTTATTCTACAAACCCTCTGTCCGAACGAGAAGTTTAACTATTTACCTACATAAAAATATTTAGGTGTACATTCTCACCAAAATATACACGTATGAATAAACTGACAATGACATAATCACAGAAGGTCGTTAGCTCCACGCTTGCGTTTGTCCACACACACACATACATACATTACATCACCACCAATTAACACACTTCACGTTAGACAGTACTTACTACCTAAACTAATGACTCGCCACTGCGAAGGTAATATTAGTCATGATTATTAGTTTATTGCTCAAGTACCTACCTCATAACTTTTCATTGGAATTGAGTGAGGTTATACGTAAATTGAGGTCATTTGTCTGAGTCTGTGATCTGGTCTGGATGATTTTCTATTATATTTTCCTCTTTTATTTCAAGGTCAAGGTTTTTTTTTAATTATATTCGACCCTACCAAAGTGATTTACTCTAACCGATGAGCATAGTGACTGATATAAAGTAGGCAATGCAGTATGGTGACCCATACCATAATGACCTGGTCAATTGTTTCTGCATCATTCTATCGGCCTTCAGAGGTCGAGAGAATGATGCAGAATGATTGGGCCTTCGATCTCATACTCACCAACGAAATACGACAGCAAGAATGCTGTCATTATTAGGATGATCTTCTGAGTGAGGGTAGTACTGCCCCGGTCGAGCCGGCACATTCGTGCTGAAATCAAAATGACTCAACTACCTAAGGTCCGGTATAACATAGCACAACAGTAATAATATAATACATCATCAATCATCATCATCAACAGCCTCTAACAGTCCACTGCTGAATATAGGCCTCTCCTTAGAAAGGAGGTTTTGGCCTACTATACCACGCTGGCTAGACGGGTTGGTAGTCCATGATGATTTTCCACACAAAAAAAAAGGGTTGGTTTCAAGTTTTCCTTCTCTTTGCATCCTTGTTTTGCGTATTTTGTCCCTTAGTCGCCTTTTACGACACTAGCGGGATGAATAGGGGTGATGACACTCTATATTCTTAATCCGTCACCACACGGATAATAATACGAGACAATAATATAATACATACTTAAAGGTAAAACCAAAAATCACAAGTATTAGACATCGAATCGGCTATTAAAGATTAGATTACCAAAAATAAATCTTATTTGCTTTTAATCTGTTTACACATACTATATCTACTCGATAGTTGTTAAGTCAAACGAATATGTATGTTTGTATAGTATCACACAAGGACATTATAAAAAAACCCAAATAATTTGACTAACGATGGATAAAAACCCACAGTGAAAAACCAATAATGTTAACAGCTATTACGCACTTGGCGATGGATTATGTAGAGAAACAGTAAAAACATTTTAAACAAGAAGTATTTATTTTTTAAATTCACATAAGCTAAAAGAATTTTAGCCTAAGGAGAGGCCTATGTCCAGCAGCGGATTGTTGATGATTGATGAAAATAATTTTTACTTCTGTAGTTTGTCTATGTTTTTTTTGTTTTTTAAGCCTACCAAAGTGAGTCTACTCTGCCTGATGGAAAGCATGAGTAGAATCTAGAAGTACCTTTAGTATTGACCTTTAGGTCACCTTCCTCATTGTTGGGGGAAAACAATGAAGCATAGTGACTCGTACCAAGGCGGCCTGGTCAGTTGTTTCTGAATCATTCTCCCGTCCTCCGGAGGCCGAGAGAATGATGCAGAATGATTGGGCCTCCGGTCTCACACTCACCAACGAAATACGACAACACAAAAACTGTAATTTTATGATGATCTTCTGTGTAAAGTTTGTTCAAACCGGGTCGAGTCGGCCCATTCGTGCTGGCCTTACTACCTACTTTAGTCGATATTTGGTTGAAGTATCATTTCTATAACAAATCTATAAATTATTTTTCAGGTTGTTTCCATTTAAAGCAGGTCGTCCATTTACTATTGAGATTTTAGTTGATGAAACTGAGACGCTGTGGGCGTTAGATGGTGACACATATTGCAGCTACACTCACAGAAATCCAAGTCCATTCATCGCAGAATGGGTACAGGTCACCGGCATTAGAGATGCTACATTAAAAGTACAAAAGACTAATCATTTTCCTGTTTTGTCACCGGTCCCTTTGGAAGTAAGTTAAACATTCACTGTTCATTATTGTTTCGGTTTAGTTTAATTTTATTGTGTATTATTTTTATGCACACAATGGATAATGTCAGACTTAGTGACAAAGGTCTGAGTGGTGCGGAAAGATCCCACAGGTCATTTATTACTTCGAAGATAAGTTACAATCAACAATAAGTTCGCGAGCACAATGAAACAAGAGAATAGAGAAATAGAATAGAAAACGGAAAACGTTTGCAATTTGGCTAGGGGTGCTGGTTTCTTTTCGAGCCGGGCGCACAAACTATATCACCATCATCATCATCAGCCTTCAACAGTCCACTGCTGGACATAGGCCTCTCCTTAGAAAGGAGGTTTTGGCCTACTATACCACGCTGGCCAGACGGGTTGGTATAGGGTTGGTTTCAAGGTGTCCGGTCTATGGCACTCTATGGTGCACCGGTGTGGGCGGCGGCTCTGACCGAGCAGAATAGGGCGCGCCTCAGGCGGCCGCAGAGATCTGGCGGTCAGAGCCATACGGGGTTACCGCACCGTATCGACGGAGGCGGCGTGCGCCCTGGCCGGAACACCCCCGTGGGATTTGGAGGCGGAAGTGCTCGCCGACGTTTATCGGCGAGTGGCTAACTACCGGGCGGAGAGTGGTGGAGTTGGACCTCCGCCCGAGGACGTGCGCGAGTGGCGCGAAGCCGCTCACCGAGCCACGATAGATCGCTGGTCGGTCCGGCTGGAGACTCCACGTGCTGGCTTCGCCACCGTAGAGGCGCTTCAGCCGGTCATCGGCGAATGGGCAGTGCGGCAGCACGGGACCCTTACCTTCCGACTGACGCAGGTTCTTTCCGGGCATGGTTGCTTCGGAAAGTACCTGCACTCGGTCGCCAGGAGGGAATTGAGTCCCGCCTGCCACCACTGCGACTGCAGTGAGGATTCGGCTCATCACACGCTGGCGGTCTGCCCCGCATGGGAGACGCAGCGCCGGGTCCTCACTGCAGTCATCGGAGGGGATCTCTCGCTGCCGGCCGTCGTTCGTTCCATGGTCGGCAGCGAGAGCTCATTTACCGCGGTCGCAACCTTCTGCGAGGACGTAATCACGCAGAAGGAGGCGGCGGAGAAGGCCCGGGAGGACGACATCCAATCGGACCAGATTCGCCGCCGGCGACTCGGGCGGCGGAGGCGCGAACATCTGCGCCTCATGCCGCCTTGAGTGTGGCCGCGGGTGGACGGGACGGGTTTTCCCTCCACCCGCATTATGTGGCCAGCCGCGAGGGGGCGGCGTCGGTGTGTGCCGGACGCCGCCTAAGAGAGGGTCGTCAAACAGAGACGGTGCCCGCATCAGGAGCGGGCAGGCGCTGGAGAAGTTCAGAAGGAGATCCCACCCTGGACTTCTCCTACTCCTAAACGGAGAAGCGCGGAGAGGGCACACTGTGTGTTTTTTAGTCGGTTCAAGTCCGACACACCACCCCGCCGTAACCCCCGGTGGGGTGACGGTCCATGATGATTTTTCACACACTAAAAAAAAAAAAAAAAAAAAAAAGGGTTGGTTTCAAGGTTTCCTTCTCTTTGCATTGATGTTGTCTTGCGTAGTTTATCCCTTAGTCGCCTTTTACGACACCCGCGGGATGAATAAGAGTGGTGACACTCTGTATTCTTAATCCATCACCACACAAACTATATACGTAGCTCGTATCAATTTACTTCAAAATTCAAAATAAAAACGTTAACATCTATGTTAAACAGAGATCATCAAGAATAAAATAAAATAAATAAATATTTTGGACATCTGACACACATCATCTAGTCCCAAACTAAGCACAGCTTGTGCTATGGGTTACTAGACAACCGATATTAATACATATATACTTTTTTATTATAAATACATAGGTACATATTATATATAGAAAACACATATTTGGAATTCACACAAACATTTGGGCCAACTCAAGAATTGAACCCGAGACCTCTTGACCAGCAGCCGCATACCCTAACCACTAGAACAACAGGGCAGTCGAATATGTACTTTTATGTAATTCTTTATAGCGTCAATAAACGAATTGATAATAATCACTTTTTAATTGTAGGTGCCTCTACGAGCAAGCATTGAAGATGCTCCAAAAGAAGGCAGTGAGCCTACATGGCGACCCAACATCACCGCCTTGCTCACGAACGGCATTCCTGAAGGACACCAGTTAGTTATATATGGAAGGTAAGGTTATAATCAACTTTATAACACAAGAATTCATCTTCCTAACCTTTATTTCCAAGTTCCGAAACCCTAAGGGAGAACTGAAATTCGAAGATTGAACTAGTTGTCAGTATATTTGAGGGCACTGACTTCCCAATAACGTATTTTTTTTTATTGTTTTAATGGAACAAGCGTTTGTCTTCCATCTCACCTGATGGAAAGTGTAGATGAAGACGAAGATGGTACACGCCCATCCAAAAGAAACCTGTTCACTCTACTCTTAAAGGCTCCAGAGTTCAACTCATCGGGAAAAATAGACCCAGGCAGGTCGTTCCAAATTTTGACGACTCTCACCAAAAACGAGCTGTCAAACCGTTTAGTTCAACTTTTGGGTATGTCAACAACGTAGTATAGATGAAAATCACCGCCAAATTTCCAGACTCCGGGCTGTTATTAAGAATTTCCTTTAAGAAAAACCCAACAACACTTTTTTGGTCGGGAAATGAACCCGAGGCCTCTTGATTAGCAGTCGCATACGCTAACCACTAGACCAACGAGGCAGTCACACGAGACTTGTTATAAAACGAGAATTAAAGCATAATATGTATTGGTATTGTAATGAACCGCAGTTGTGATTGTTGGCGCGCTGCCAAGGCTGGTGTTGTGAATAAACATTTGAAAACAACTACTATTTCAATAATACTAGGAGATGTCCATTAATCACGTGATGTTGGTCTATCAAGGTTAGCGTATGCGGCGGTGATCAAGAGGTCTCGGGTTCAATTCCCGGATCAGACCAAATATTCGTGTGATCCAAAATTATCTGTTTCGGAGTCTGGGTGTTCTCCTATATATAGTATGTATTTACAAAAAAAAAGTATGTTTATGTACTTATTTATATCAGTTGTTTAGTATGTATGTAAATGATAAATAAAAATAAAAAAATCGGACATCTTACACACAACGTTGATGACATTTAATGTAGCCGTTTTTAACCCCTCCCACCCTCCTGGTGATACGTGGTGAGGATTAGGACTCCCTTCTCCTTACCAAAGTCATGTAGTTTTTAGTCAAGGGGACACTACACGCTATGGTTTATAAACCGCGCGCTTGACAAAAAATAAATACACTTGATATCTTATACTTTACCCACGCCCCCTCCCCCTTGTGATATTTTGTGATTTTTGTTGAACCCCATGGCCTCTAGTTCGTAGTTAAGTAATGCAATAGCAGCCGTTTTTTCGATACCGCGAAGGTGACATGCCTACATAATCAAGGCGATTAAACAACAAAAATAGAAATTTAGTCGATCTTGTAATTACAATTTTGTATTGATCATAGCTATACTGCATAAATAAAATATTGGTTTAGAATAGAACTATTTTTTTTTTATATTGGCGTTTCATTCATTGTTTTTTTTTTAATACCATGAAGGTAACAGTTATACAATCAAGGTTGTTGTATGTTACCTTGAACTATAAAAATTTAAATTTATATTTAGTAGAACGATTTTGTTTTTTTTTTTTGACATAAAGTATATAATTCAACATACAATTACTACTTATATTTAAACATATTTAAATATCAACACTGGTAAATAAAGATATAAGTTCTAGGTTAAAACGGTGTCCTAAAATACTTTGGTGGCAATTCATATAGTTTACCAGAAGGCCAACCCATCCTCCTCTACTGTAATTTAAGGGTAGCCGGTCAACACACTGTCGTGTTTAACTTTATCCGAAACTAATTGGATTTATTGACTAAATTGTTGGTCTAGTGGTTAGCGTATGCGACTCCTGATCTAGAGGTCTCGGGTTTGATTTCTGGGTCGGTCCAAATGTTTGTGTGATCCGCAAATATTTGTCTCGGAGTCTGGGTATTTTCTATGTATAATATGTATGTATTTACAAATCATATTAATATCAGTTGTTTAGTACCCACAAAGAAAGCTCTGCTTAGTTTGGGACTAGATGTTTGTAAGATGTCCGAAATATTTATTATGTATGAATTTCAAACACAATTTTTTAATGTAGGTACAATAAAAATGAGTTGCAACGTTTTGCAGACTGCGTCCCCTCCTGCACTCGTTCGTAGTGGATCTGATGGACTCGGGTGCAGAGTGGCCGCGCGCGAACATCTTGGCGCACGTGAACGTTCGCGCTTACGACGAGTCGCAGCGCGAGAGGCAGCTCGTCGTGCTCAACGCGCGCCTCGGCCAGTGGGGCCCCGAGCGGCGCCAGCGGACCGCCAGGCTCGTGCCCGGCACATATGTTAGTTCTCTCTTACTCCTCTCTTATTCAACTCTTACTCATCTCTCACTCCTCTCTTACTCTTCTCTTACTCAATTCTTACTCCTCTCTTACCCATCTCTTACTCATTTCTTACTCCTCTCTTACCCATCTCTTACCCATCTCTTACTCCTCTCTTACTCCTCCCTTGGTCCTCTCACGCTCCCTCCATATTACACTACTTGCAAATCTCATTCACTAACAACAGATATTCTATACTATACTAACTTATATTGTCTTGGTGGTCTAGTGGTTACCGTTTGCGACTGCTTGATCAGGAGGTCTCGAGTTCGATTCCCGGATCAGAGTTGTCAGACCAAAAGTTTGTCTGATCGGCAAATATTTGTTTCGGAGTTTGAATGCTTTCTATGTTATAATAAGTATGTATTTACAAATAAAAATGTTTATGTATTTATATCAGTTGTCTAGTAACGCATAATACAAGCTCTGCTTAGTTTGGGACTAGATGATCTGGTGTGTCATTCGTCCGAAATATTTAATTATTCATTCAAATCCGCTGGCAAAAGCTAGTGATGTATAATTTGTCAAATTAAAATGTTTTCTAAATACCTATATCTACCCGTGCAAAGCCGGGGAGGGTATCTATTCATTTATGGGACTAAGGTTTATAATTTAATTTTTCGTTCATTAGGTCTGTTGCACCTTTAAAGTACACAAACTATACAAATAAATAAAGTTGGAGTGTCTGCTTGTAATATTAAAATAACCGCATTTTACAAAACGGTACATATGCCAATTTATTTTTTTTAAATTAATATTAACAATAACATGTTGTTCCAGACAAAACTAAGAATATTGAGAGGCACCCGCGAGTGGGCGATATATTCCGACAACATGTTGATTGGTGAGCTCGAGCATCGGGCGGCCGCCGAAGGGGTTCGCGCTCTTCGCATTCGTGGCGACCTCTACCCTGAACAGATCTTCTTATGCCCTGCATCTAGTTCTCCGATTAGAGAGGACGCCTAAATAAATGTTAGGGGCCATCCATCAATCACGTGATTCCTTCCCCCTGGCGAGGTTAAGGACAACCCCCTCCTCCCCTATCAAGATCACCTTAAAAAAAACATAAAATTAAGCCTGAAAACATCGAGTCAAGGGGACACTGCACGCCGTTTTCAATTTACAAATCGTGCGCTTGACGAAAAACTTAAATACACGTGATATCTTCTACTACCCCTTTCCCCCCTTCTGATATATAGTCATTTTTGCCCCCATTTCGAGCCTCACGTGATTGATGGATGTCCCCTTTTGTACACGTCAGAAGTATGACGCAATTGGAGTATTGAACGTTAAAGGAATATAAGCTAAGTTGATAGATAGCGTTAGTACACTCATACTACAATTGCATAGTCATTATGGGCCGTCCATTAATCACGTGATTTTTTTTGTCATTTTTGAACCCCCCCTCCCCCTTGATACATGGTGAGGTTTGAGACTACCCTCCCCCCCTCCTATATCACGTGTATTTTTTTATATAAGAATATAGACGTGATATATTACTACACACCCATCCCTCCTCCTTGTGATATTTCGTGATTTTTTTGTGAACGCCTCCCCCCCACTCTCCCGCCTTTTGAGCCTCACGTGATTAATGGACAGCCCCTTAGCGGTCTTGATACAATAAACGCAGCTATAGCTTGCATTGCAGTGACGACATACGACATTAAAACCCACATTTCAAAATGGAAAGGTTTGCTAGAATCTCACAGAGAAATCAGGAGACAATTTGACTGCCTTATTGGTCTAATGGTTAGAGTATGTTGCTGCTGATCAAGAGGTCTCGGGTTCAATTCCCGGGTCGGACCAAATATTTGTGTGATCCACAAATATTTGTTTCGGAGTCTGTGTTTTCTATGTATAATATGTAAGGATTTACAAAAAAAAGTGTGTTTATGTAATTATCTAATACCCATAATACAAGCTCTGCTTAGTTTGGGACTAGATGATGTTGTGTGTAAAAGATGTCCGAAAATATTTATTAATTATATTGAACGATATTTTTCTAATATTTACTTTTATTGTCATAATTGTTATGGAATCCCGAATGTTTAACAGATTTGAAATCAAGAAAATTATTACAAACCTATTGTATTTCTACATTTAGCATTATTAAGTTTATTGTTGATCACATCTAAAATCAAAGTGCTCAATTAGTTTTGTTACTACTTTCAATTCTTTTTATACTTTATAATACATATTGAGATCTAATTCTTTTTAAAGTTGTTATTAAAAATAACAATTGTTTATGAAGAAATAATGAAATCTCGGCAGTGATTGTTAAATATTCTAATTTTACAACACATCACAAACCAAATTTTGTGCATTAAATTTCATGTACACTAATGCAATGGGCCTTTCACGTACAAGTACGTGTTTTATTACAGGAGCTTTTATCGTTAAATTCTAGTTCTATCTACGTTTCTCTTACAATAGATGTACAGTACTGGGCAAGAAATAATGCACATCGACATCTAGAAAGATACAATCGGCTAATTTCGGCTTTGTAGAGCGTTGTCCCTTTCGCACGAAATTCTACTCGCAACGCATTTGTCGAACGACTGACAAAACGTTACACATGTAGTGTAGTAGTAATGCTCTACAAAGCCGAAATTAGCCGAATGTCTCTTTCTATCGTCGATGTGCATTAATTCTTGCCCTGTACCTACGAATATAATAAGTCAGAAAGTCTAACTCGGAACAAATTTCACACAAAAAGTGGCCCAACTTGAAACCAAAACGACTTATGAAACAAAATCCAATCATAACCGAGGTTAGAAATAGACATTGTTTGTGATTGGTTTGAATTCAACACAAAAGCAGGGATTGGTTCATGCGCTTGCTGCAATGTCTGCTATGACAGCAGAGTGAACGATGTTAAGTAATAAGCCGACCGGACAATTAATAAAATGACCATTAATAAAATAATAAAACAATATGTCCCTCGAAATATAATTAATTTATTAAGTTTTTGCCTAGAAGACATTAAAAAAGAATCTTTTTTCGCAATATTTATGGAATATCATTTTTTTCTAAACTTAATAGTTTGCGCGAGAGGCACTTCGAAAGTGGTAAAATGTAGTGAAGACGGATTCTGAGAAATTCAACGATGACACATTTTATAAGAAAAAAATGGTCATTATTTGTATGGTGACTGTTTTTCCGCAGTATTACTAAATCCATTTTTCCTGCGTTCTAGATTTCTGATTAGTGATAGTCGTATCACTGCCAAAATATTTTTTTATCGTAGTTTATGTTTTAACATATGTGTTCTAGGTGTATTCAGAGCTGAATCAATATCTCATGATGGTATATTAATATTGGTGTACTGCACTTTTATGTAACATTGTTTAATCTTCTAATGATTTGTAAAAAACTTTTTCATCAAAATGAATAGAGCGCTCCGCTGATTTTCACAGTCATCCAGTCATATTCCTGTCTTTCCAACTTAACTGCAGATATCCAATTTTTTGCCGAATTGCATCTGCAGGAAAACTAAAAGAAAACAAATTATGCAAAATACATTATCGTTATAAAATTATCAAAATGAATATACCTTTTATCGATATTCTTTTCAATATTTCACCAAGAAGAAATAAAATCTATCAAAAAATTACTGACTTCATGTTGCATAGTGTTATCCATCTCGATTTGATAACATATTTGCAAATCATTAAATATAATTATAATTATGCTACTAATTACTAGTGAAAAGTGATCCCTGGACATTTTAGCCTTGTATGGCTCTTGCACCACTTCACTGGCATGATTATTGACAACACAATAATAAATCGAAATGTGAAGTGTGATCGCTGGCAAGAACAATGTCCGACTAATGACGCGGTGGACACGACTTTTAAGCCCCGCCTACTTGGACACGACTTTTGTTGGGTCTTTTTTAGAGCGCAGTTAGACTTCCTGACTTATTATTTATTCGTAGCCCTGTACTGTAACATCCTTTTATGAGCCCCTATAGGCTTTATAAAATTGTGTACCTACGGGAGATTAGTAAATAATTTGCAAATGACGACTTATTGCTGGAACATAATTTTAATTGTTTGTTCAAAATAGACAAAAAAATGTTTCAAGGCCAGTATAACTGTAAATTACAAATTTAAACTTGTACAGCCTCACTTAAAGTTATACTTTTGTGTATATATCTCATTCCAGTTTATAAGAGATGCATCAATACTATCAAATATCGGTAGATCTGAGAAAAAATTAACAAATATTTTTGATCTATGAAATAAGGTTAATTATTTGAAGAAATCGTTTTTAGGCCAGATAGTTTAATGGCTGTCTAGTACTTCTCAATATTAAGCGGTCTGCTACAGAAATGTATTACAAAATGTGTGTGACGCAATTATCAACACTGTATTTGTTGTCATTTCTTTTTGTTTTATTTATTTTTCTATGATTTAATTTAATTAATTGTATTTCATTTTTACTATACTTCAGTGTATTATATGAATTGTTATATTTAATTACAATTGTTATTGTTCAACTCACATATTTATGACTAGCTTTTGTCCGCGGCCCCGCCCGCGTTTAGGGCCGTCATGGCGGTTAATAGTAGCCTATGTGTTATTCCGATATGTAAGCTATATTATTGTGAAGTTACATCAAAATCCATTCAGTAGTTTTTACGTGAAAGAGTAACAAACATACATATATACTCACAAACTTTCGCGTTTATAATATTAGTAGGATAAGTTATACATTACAAAGTTATAGACCTAGTGTTTAAGTTAAATCGTTGTTATGTTTTACTCGCTGTCAATTTAATATACATATATAAAAATTTATACAAGTACATTTGTAAAAGTAATATTGCAAAAGTCGTCAGAATGAAATTATTAATGTTAGGAAATAAGTAACCTTATTACTTTTAAACTTTTGCGTTCCATAATATATTAATCATTATTTAACTTAACATAATTTTCTTATTACCGTGCATAAGCATTGAGTTGTGGTTACAGACTAAATTATTCAAATATCTTTATCGTGAAAACCTAATTAATTATGTGTAGTTATGAGGTTTTGGAGAGGAAAGTTCTGCGAGCAATAAAAATAATAACTTGAAAATAATTCTATAAGATTGGTTTGATTTAAGAAGAAAATGTTGAATGATACCTACTTACAAATATGTACTTAGTTATTACATATATATGTATGAATTTGGAACAAAAGTTACGCAAGTACTTGACACAGATTTTTGGAAAAAAATAAGTGTAGAATAAAGTACAATGAAGTTCTTTCTTATAGTCCAAGAGCTAGTGAACCCTCCGAGTAACGGTCTTCCTGCAAGGTTGGAAATTTGTACACTTAGTATAAGTGCAATAGTCATGACCTGGCGTCAGCCCCTTTATTTTTTAAATTGTTAAATAAATAACACGTAACACTCGTACGTTGCTGCTAAGCTGCTAAAGCTTTCCCCTCGCAAATCAAGGTGCTATTTACATATTTATTCTAAAATCGGGTCGGGATAAACGCTGACATGGAGTTATTCTGATTATGGTAATGTTTAATAACAACCTGGAGTTTGGTAACCATAACCACTATTGTTTGTAAGTATTCCGGCTGATATAAAATAGTACCTCTATAAGTTCAAGAGAAATTCTGTCCTCTAAACTTATATAATAAAACTTTGTTTGTTTTAGGCATGTACCATTTGCTGAATGCTTATCTCGCATATATAAGTAACTGCTTGTGGCGTTATACATTTATATACTGCACTGTGTTAATTAATTGTTATGATAAAGATACAAATATAACTACATACCTCTTTCTTAATGATGTTTTATTTATTATAAAATCTTTAGTACCATTTCGGCACAGGATGAAATAATTATCGCTAGTGATAGAAAATGGAATAATTATTTTGTCACAACAACTTCGATTTTAGTTCGATTTACAGCTAAGTCAAAAATAACAAGGTCTGAAAGTAATTATACAGCTGATTTGTATGTAAAATAGCTAATTGGAAAGATAGTTATCGATGCATTCTATTTTAAAACTTGTGGCGACTTCCACATACAGCGACCTACAACAGCGCCATGTACCGAAGAAACATTGAACCACGAAGAAAACACGGAATGATCTATACTGAGTAACTACTAATCCTGAATCACGTAAGTAACATTCTCGCGCCGATTAGCATATATACAACATCCCAACATCAACTGTTGGGCAGTAGCCCGCCAGGCATGATCACCTCGCCTGGTCGGGAGCCCTTTGTGTTGGAGGAACACGACACCCGTTCCTCCACAAACTAATGGTTTTGGTTGAGACTTTAATTTGATAACTAAAAAAATATTTCAAATATTTTTTAAATGCTATCACGTACCCAATAGGGAATGCAAAGATGAACTAATAATGCCTGCCTCATTGATATAGTGGTTAGCGTATGCGACTGCTGATCAAGAGGTCTCAGGTTCGAATCCTGGGTCGGACCAAATTGTTTGTGTGATAGCAAATATTAGTTTCGGAGTTTGGTTGTTTTCTATGTATAATATGTATGTATGTATTTACAAAAAAAAAATGTTTATGTATTTAAATCATCTGTCTAGTTACCCATAATGCAAGCTCAGCAAGCTCTGCTTAGTTTGGGGACTAGATGGCGTTGTGTGTAAAAATGACCAAAATATTTATAATAAATAATACATTATAATCATTAGAAAGGTAATAATTAGACTAATTAACCACAGCTAAATCTCTAATTATTAGAATATGCTCTATATAAAAGGTTGCTCATAGATCTCACTACCACCCTGTCTGTCTACCCCGAGGAGGAATCAAACAGTAACCACAATATTAAGGGGGGTAGAGACAAGGAACACATCTCTGTGTGAGAGTGTCCTTAAAAATGTGTCCAATAAGGGTGGCCTTGTATGTGGAGCCAATGATAAATTTTAAAGTGCCAAAAATAATTGGAATAAGATATGTAGTAAAAAATAATATGTAATCCAAAACGTTTTTAGCCACGTAAAGTAGCTGAAATTCTGTATAGTGGCATTTCACTGATAACAGCAGGCATGAAAATTTTGAAATATTTGATACTCAGTAAACTTCAGTCCGTACTATAGATAAGTTCATATCATACGTGATGATGCTTTTGTCTCTAGAGGTAAGGAGCACCACATTACATGGGGGAAGACAATTGAGTGAATATGAACAAAAACCTTCTGTGAAAAAACATGATTTTCATCAACAACCCATAACGTCGAACTGCTGGGTCTCCTCTCAGGCGAGGGTTAAGGCCATACGTCCCCACGCTGGCCGAGTGCGGGTTGGGGACTGGTAAGACAAGTTGTGGCTACGTAATCTTGCCGTTGGATGTTTTTAAGACTCCCGAAGGCCTCCAACTAAGCTTCACGACTGTTATCTTATGATAACAACCGGGACCGACTGTTCAACGTGACCTCCGAATCACGAAAACGCTCACAACATATCATGCCACAAACGGTCACCCATCTAGGTCTGACCGGGCCGCATTGCTTACCCTCGGCGATTGTTTCCAATCACTCAAGGCCAGTAGGCTTTGAGCGCTTATTGTGCTTTTATTAGTGTGATTTTTTTTAACAACTTTTGCAGCTTTGTTTAAACATCATAGGCATATAATATTCTATGTTCAGAAGCAACTTTAAAAGCAAAATAGAAGCTACTGATTACACTTTTCTTTTTCAGTTACTGAATCAATTACCAGATATAGCGCGACGAAGTCAGAAGGGTTGGATTCGTTTTCAAATTACTTATCAATTTTTAGGGTTCCGTAGCCAAATGGCAAAAAACGGAACCAATAGATTCGTCATGTCTATCTGTCTGTCCGTCCGTATGTCACAGCCACTTTTTTCCGAAACTATAAGAGCTATACTGTTGTAACTTGGTGAGTAGATGTATTCTTTGAACCGCATTAATATTTTTACACAAAAATAGAAAAAAAGTAATAAATTTTGAGGGTCCCTATACTTAGAGCTGAAACTCAAACATTTTTGTTTCATCAAAACCATACGTGGAGCCGACCCATATCCATACCTATCCATATCTATGGATAGGTCTTCGAAAATAATATCGAGGTTTCTAATATCATTTTTATCCAAACTTAATAGAGTGCGCGAGAGACACTTCCAAAGTAGTAAAAAGTGTTCCCCCCCCCCCTGTAACTTCTAAAATAAGAGAAAGATGAAACTAAAAAATATGCGATGTACATTACTATGCAAACTTCCACCGAAAATTGGTTTGAATGAGATACAGTAAGCAGTTTTTTTTTAATACATCATAAATCGTAAAAAGCAATTTCCCTTTAATTCAATCAATACACTATTATTAAAACATCGATTAAACTACGGAACCCTTCATGGGCGAGTCCGACTCGCACTAGGCTGCTTTTTTAATTTAGGGTGCTCGTGCTGACTTGCCAAATGTGCACTTTAAAGCGATTAACACACTGCCCCGCGCTCCATCGCGTAGCGCGGAGTGGCAGATTTTAATATTGTATGGCGATTCACACACTAGCGACGCGAACACGCGCGTAGGCGCGGGGCAGCCATTGCAGCCAATCCCGAATCTGCTAGCCGCACGCGCTCACGCGTCGTAGCGCGGGTTCAGTGTGTTGGACCTGGCGTGTTTTCTATACTAATCGATGTACTTGCATACAATATTAAAATCTGCCACTCCGCGCTACGCGACGGAGCGCGGTGCAGTGTCTGAATCGCCTATGCAAGTACATCGATTAGTATAGAAAACACGCCAGGTCCAACACACCAAAAACGCGCTACGACGCGTGAGCGCGTGGCGCTAGCAGATTCAGGATTGGCTGCCCGCGCCTACGCGCGTGGGCGCATCGCCAGTGTGTGAATCGCCTAAGTAGTCATGCGACGGAAAGTTGTCTGCTTTTATTTGGATTTTACAAAAATCCAAATAGTTACGGGATGGATTTTTATACCAAACCACTAATATTATATAGTGTTTTACATGTTTGTACCCAATTTTCTAGATTCACGTTTGGTAACGCAATTTACCAACTTTAAAATTAATTTGGTGTTCTTATTTCTTCTTAGATCTTCTAATGTTTTTTTTATCAAACCCCTCACAATCAGTTTTATTTAATGTCGCGGGACTTCTCAGTTCTTCCGTGAGACGGAGTATACAGCAGTGTCATTTGATTGATAGTTGTAAACTCAGCCGGCTAATGCAGTCTGTGGCACTGTCACTTTTTTGACCTTCTCAAGGTGACCGATACACAAACCGAGTTGTTTAACCAGTCGAGATTTAGAAGGTCTGGCGGTAGTACGGGCCTTTTTAATTTTGAAAATTAATAAAATTAAATAACAAGTGAAGATGAGCGTGCAAACTGATTCCGAAAAGCGGAAACAAATTTCCGTTCGAGGAATCGTAGCGGTAGAAAATGTGACTGAAGTGAAGAAAGCATTCAATCGTCATGTCCATTACACCCTGGTAAAGGACCGAAACGTAGCTACTCCAAGGGATTATTACTTTGCTTTGGCACATACTGTTAAGGATCACCTCGTCTCTCGCTGGATTAGAACACAACAATACTACTATGAAAAAGATCCCAAGGTGAATTTCATTAATTTTATTTCAAATTTATTGTATTGATGTTTTAAATTTTATACTTTCATTCAATCAATTCAAATAAAATGAAGCAATTCAATATATTTTTTGTTGATTACTTTGTTTCGTCTGATGCACTTTAATAACTTCAAATTTAATTGTTCTTTTAATTACTTCAGTTCTCCATATTTAAAGTACCAAAATTGGAGTGAAATATTAAATATATCTCATTAAAATGTTTTTTTGTAACTTTAACCTGTTAGCTATAAGAGTCCTCTAAAATATTAAATATATTGAAAACCTTTTTAACTTGTTATATTAGAAGGTAAAGTAAATTTATTTTTATTGTATTTTTTTATTTTTAACAGCGTGTGTACTATCTATCCTTGGAATACTACATGGGACGCTCCCTGCAGAACACCATGATAAACTTGGGTATTCAGGGTACAGTAGATGAAGCCCTTTATCAACTTGGTTTAGACATTGAGGAATTGGAGGAGCTTGAGGAAGATGCTGGTCTGGGCAATGGTGGCTTAGGACGACTTGCAGCTTGTTTCCTTGACTCTATGGCAACTCTTGGATTAGCTGCATATGGCTATGGTAAGTAGTATAATTACTTCCCAGATATCTGATTTTAATAAAAATAAGTACTTACTAACCTTTTTCATCAGCCTGTAGTCACTCATTGTTAAGCATAGGCTACTTCATGACCATGCCATGTAGTTCCTTGCATAGAAATATTTCTAATTATTTTTGGATACTAAAAATATGAAGTGCTGGTAATGGCAACATTAATTAATTTATTTAAAACATTTACAGTGTCTTTACAGAATTATTACTCCATTAAGACATTGTAAGTAAAATGGTAACAATTAATTTATAATATAATATCATTTGATTAAGTACATCTTTGGGCAGCTTCTCTGAAGTTATGGAGGCCACAGTTAGATATCCCTTTCTTTTTCAGTTGAATATTTAAAGATATGACATTAACACTTTCTGCCGTTGATATATAGCTACAGACATTACCAAATCTAATTTTTTTCATTACTGTGTTTGTTTGATTCATGGTTAATGAAATAAATTGATTAAGTTCTGAATATTATGTCCCAGACTGTTGCACATACTTGACATTATTTCAGCTAATATAAACCAATTGAAAACAGTTGACATACAGTGATCTGGCATTGCTCCAGCTTCAACCACATACATATGTTCTCTCATGGCATATACAAAGATAGTGATTTGTACTTCTTTTATAAACCTGTGGAAAATGAATAAATATAAAAGCCACAAATATAAAACAAAAACAATGTGTTGATGATCCTGAAGCATATCAGGCATTTATTCATAAATCATAACTTTTTTTTTTTACTTTCAAGTGTTAGAGCGCGTTCTCACTATGTCGTAACGGTTAATTAATTTATGGTCGGGCGACTATAGTTTCGAGCTGTTCCCATTGTCTTTAAATGGTTTTATCGTTAAACGTATATCGTATTTACGATAATACTAGCTCGCCGTATCAGCTCGTACTAGCTGATCAAATTGAATCTCAGCGACATTTTATCGTTTCACTTCAGGCACTGTCGTTTGCCATATCAGTAGCAAGCTACAACTCTACAGAGAGAAAGATGAGATGATATTTTTACCGTGACCACGATAGGTAGGTATTTGAAACAACGACACATGATTTGCCATCATGTTTTATATACATTGCCCTGTTTCTTTTCTTTCTTATTTCTTATAAAAAGACAACTCCCGCATTAGGAATATAAATTCCTGTGTCGCGGGGGACTTTACAAACATACATGAAACGGACACAAAGAACACCCAGGCTTAAAATAACAAATTGTGAATCACACAAAGTGTTATCCCACGTGGGATTTGAACCCTCGACACTTGGCGCAGTAGGAAGCGGCGTGGCGACCGCTTAAACCACTAGGCCAACCGTGCAGTCGTTTTGACACAACATGTGTTTGTGTGTGTAGAATTATGATTTATTTGTTGAATTGTTGTGTGAGTTCATAGGCGATTGTTTGTGTATCATCAACAACCCATAATGTCCCAGTGCTGGACGAGGGTCTCCTCTCAGGAGAGGGTTAAGGTCATACGTCCCCACGCTAGCCGAGTGCGAGTAATCTTGCAGTTGGATGTTTATAAACCGCCCGAAGGCCTCCAACTAATCTTCAAGACTGCTTAACGTGACCTCTGAATCACGGAAACGCTCTTAACATATCATGCCACATACCCAACCACCCATCTAGGTCTGACCGCGCCGTTATTGCTTATCGTCGGTGATTGTTTCCAATCACCTAAGGCCACTCTAATATATGTTTGTGTATGTGAGTCTGAAACGAGTATGTAGTCCCCCCGTAAAAAATATATTAACCTGTTTTATATCGGAAAAAGACTATGCCTCTATGTGTCGTTCTATATGTGACGATCTCCATTGAAATACCCAATAGCCACGACAATTAAACCTACACGATCGTAAAACATTTTATTACATATTAAAAATGCGTTATTCCCGAAATTTCCTGCCTCGCACATCTAAATTGTGAAATGAACTGTCGCCTGCGGTGTTTCCGGACCGATACGACCTTTAAACCTTCCAAAAAAGAGCGTACTCCCTTCTTAAAGGTCGGTAACGCACCTCTAACTCCTCTGGTGTTTTAGGTGTCGATGGGCGGCGGCAATCACCTACCATCAAGTGATCCGTCTGCTCGTTTGCTCCCTATAATATTTAAAAAAAATACATGCCTGTCGTGTAACATGATAGTTGACGTATCAGGAACATCATAGCACTCGCAAACAAGTGTGAGTCGGATCTGATCATTAGTTTAACAACACTACAAACACGGACCCCTGAGATCCATTATAAAAATAGCT
The DNA here is from genome assembly GCA_932526445.1 of Phragmatobia fuliginosa. Classification (NCBI taxonomy): domain Eukaryota; kingdom Metazoa; phylum Arthropoda; class Insecta; order Lepidoptera; family Erebidae; genus Phragmatobia; species Phragmatobia fuliginosa. Next base: position 965,675 of record OW052064.1, on the reverse strand, counting down.
ATTGTGCATTGAAGACTAGAATAGATTCGTAAAAAATCTTAGCGACTCTGTTAATCTGAGTCAATTTCTTACGAAACATTAAAATAATGTTTTCAGTCACACATAGATACGACTTGCCAGTTCGTTGCAGCGGCCAATTCACAAATAAATTAAATGTTTCAAATTGTTTGGCACTTTTGAAAATTACCCTGTGAGATATATTTTAAACTATATATAGAGAATAAATAAATATTTTAGACTGATAAGAGTCTAAATGATTTAAAGTTCAGTAACCTACAGTGTCTAATATGTTTTATGAGGCTTGTCTGCATGTACGTAATATATTAACTGCTACTGATTACTTTAACCTTGATATTCAAGATTGTTCGTACCTAATAACAACTGTATCTCTATTCTATATAGATTAAACCGTTAGGGAATGAGCAAATTGGTGTCATACAGCTCTCGGCACTAGCTGTTTCTATGACAGGGGCGGCATTCGGCTCATTGTCTTCCATATACGAGCATTACAATGTTTTACTACAGTTTTTTATTTTATATAAATATACCTAGTAACAATTTGGCTAATGTGAGCAATCAACAATTTACAATCGCACATTTCGCAGTAATCTTACAATACAAAGTTGCAGCGGACGAAAGTTAAATGTCTTACCTATTTTAATAAACTTACGTAATTTTTATTCATTATTATTACACTTTTTGTGAATCAACATCATCTTCAGCCTATCGCATCGGTCCTCGGCGTCGTAAATAAATAATAAACACGGGTATTTTTAATTAGTCATAAGTTTACATCCAGTATTTAGTTAAAGTTTGCTGTTGGCAATAAATGCACTGTATGATTTAATTGTACATGGTTTAGGTATCCGGTACGAGTACGGCATATTCGCACAAAAAATAGAGAATGGCGAACAGCACGAGGAACCTGACGATTGGCTGCGTTACGGCAACCCGTGGGAGAAGGCTCGTCCTGAGTTCATGCTGCCTGTCAACTTTTACGGTCGAGTTGTGGACACTCCTCAGGGAAAGAAATGGATTGATACTCAGGTAGGTATATTATAAACGAACTCCTCTTTTCTTTTGACTAGTTAGGCATGGAAATCCCTTAAAAGGACAGCATGAACACGGTTTATTTATGACATAAATCTAGTTTTTCGATTATTTAATTTTTTACCCATTACTCGAATATGATCAATTACTGTCTTTACCATTAAAGGGCACACGGGGCCAGTGTCCGGGGCCACCATCATCTAATCGACAATATGTTTTTCTCACACATTTTCATTCATGCATAGTCAATAGTGATAAAATGCAACAACTCATTTCGATTTGGTAACTAATCTGTCACTAAGGGAATTGTTATCTATTTATTATCTATGTTTTAATTTATTTAGTTTATTATAATATTCAGATTGCAAATTTGTGGCGGGCTATTTCTTATACATAAAATTTATACGTAAGTCCGTTTGTGTCTCTTTCCAATTATGCTTGGCACCTATTGGTCTAGTAACTATGATATCTTAAAAATGCTAGCAAAACACACATGAAAAAGAAAAGAACACACATCATAGTTTCAAAGTTAATCGTGAGTAATCACGCAACACCAGAATTATATATACAGAGCTGTGTATTACCCGCGGTTAATGTTGTCAAGTAACGCCGTGGAGTGAGGCTAGTCTAAAAATTTTTACCCATTTATGGCATCAGCCATCGGCCAGTAAATCGGTCCAGCCGGTCCTGAGATTACCCGGAACAAACAGACAGACAGACAAAAAATATTGGATGTCAGTACCGTAAATACTTTGATATGCATTTAGTAAAAAACTGGTTATTTCATACAAACAGACTTTCCAATTTTATTTATTTGTAAAGATAACATACTATGTTGATATGATTTTAAATACGTATGTCACGTTTTTTATCAGGATTTTGCTTTTATCAAAACGTTTACAGTAATATTCGTCAACAAATTTACTTATGACCTTTCATGTATGACGCATGCTTGTCCATGCATTCATGAATGACTGCGGCATGCTGAGCACTTGTGTACTATAACAACTATCACCCTATTTTCAGATCAAGGTTTTTATTAATCCTAACTGGTTTCTGATCTTATGTACACTTTACTGAGCAAAAATGGTCAATGCCCAAGTTGAATCTATGGATCTATGTGCGGTCAACCAGTTCATTAATACATTGCTCGCTTTAAATCGTTATAAAATGTAAATAACTATTTAGAAACGTAAAGTATTCTGTACTTGTGTTTGTGTCTTAACTCCTAAGCGGACCGATTTCATTTATTTCAATGGGTTCCTGGATGATTTGAAATACAATTGGACACGGTAGGTAGCGCTGGTTTCATTCAAGGGCGCGGGCGGTACGCGGGTTCTCTAATATTATACAAAATTAACTCGAACTCTAATTAAGAATTATGGATGAAGAAATCGTTTTTGCAATGGCAAATGGCCAATTAAAGATAACAAACTTGCATGTAACAAATATCTTCTTCAATACCACGTTTTAGTTTACAATGATACTACGAGTATGTTGATGCTAGATCTGCCGATGAATTTTCTTCAATCCCTAGCTTTAGCACCCGTGGTGTCGTCGCTGCGAGTGGTGTCAATTTGAGTATACATTCAAATCTCATTAATTAGTTAGTAGAATCTATATCAAGAAATCATTCCACGAGTTATAACGACCGGTACGATGGAGATATGATCTTTGATAAGAAATTCATTGTGATTGTTATCAGGTGGTGCTTGCAATGCCGTACGACAATCCTATCCCTGGGTACGACAATAATGTTGTAAATACTCTGCGCCTTTGGTCTGCCAAGAGTCCCGTCGACTTCAACTTGAAATTCTGTGAGTATATTAATCATCTCTAGGTAGAAATATTTATTTTTATTGATTTCTAAAACATTTCTTATCATTTTTAGTTAACTCTGGCGATTACATCCAAGCGGTTCTTGATCGTAACGTCGCTGAGAATATTTCCAGAGTTTTGTACCCGAACGACAACTTCTTTGAAGGCAAGGAATTACGTTTACGTCAGGAGTATTTTATGTGCGCGGCCACGCTACAAGATATTATCAGAAGATACAAGGCATCTAAATTCGGTTGTCGCGAAGCAGTCCGGACAACTTTCGAAAGCCTTCCTGATAAAGTAGCTATACAGTTAAACGACACCCATCCTGCATTAGCTATACCTGAACTACTGAGAATCCTGATCGATGTTGAAAACGTTCCGTATGAAGAAGCTTGGCAGCTTGTCGTTAAATGCTGCGCCTACACTAACCACACCGTGTTGCCTGAAGCTCTAGAGAGATGGCCTTGTAGTATGTTGGAAAACGTTTTGCCCAGACATATGCAATTAATTTACCATATCAACTTTTTGCACCTTCAGGAAGTTAAGAAACGTTGGCCTGAAGATTTGGACCGTATGCGCCGTATGTCACTAATCGAAGAAGAAGGTGATAAGCGAGTAAATATGGCCAACTTGTCCGTCGTGGGCTCACACGCTGTTAATGGGGTCGCCGCAATTCACTCCGATATTCTCAAAAAAACCATCTTCCGTGACTTTTATGAAATGTGGCCTGAAAAATTCCAGAATAAGACTAACGGCATCACACCACGTCGTTGGCTCTTGCTCTGTAACCCTGGCCTTTCAGACCTTATCTGTGACAAGATAGGGGAAGATTGGATGGTTCATCTTGACAAATTACAAGGCTTAAAACGTTGGTCTAAAGATACCGCATTCCAGAGGGCTGTAATGAAAGTAAAGCAGGAGAATAAGCTGAGACTTGCGGCCCTAATTGAAAGGGATACCGGTGTAAAAATCAATCCAGCATCAATGTTCGACGTACAAGTGAAGAGAATCCACGAATACAAACGTCAGCTTTTAAACATTTTGCACGTAATGACTTTGTATAATCGCATCAAGCGCGATCCTTCCGCTGTGGTCACTCCGAGAACAGTCATGATCGGAGGAAAGGCAGCACCTGGTTATTATGTTGCCAAACAAATTATTGCCTTGGCTTGTGCTGTTGGGAACACTGTAAGTATACGTTGTACTTGTCAGAACATTGAACGAACAAATACATATACTTAGTTTAGTAGTTAGGTTTTGCATTTCTCCTTGTAAATAATAATCCTTTGATAACTTTTTAATCATTTAGGTTAGGTCGTACGAAGGAGGCTATGAAGCACTCTATTGTGCGGTATATAGATTACCGTTGTCATAAAAAAAAAGTAATGAATGCTCAATAACACTCGCCCTGTTACCAAAGCGCATCATATTTATTTACTAAAAATATATTTATTTACTAGCTTTCTCCTATGGTTCCGTACGCGTTATTATCGATTATAACGTTAACTAGTAGCCTATAACTTTTCTCAAGCTCTAGATTATCTGTGTGGTATATGTCATTAAAATAGGTTTAGATGTTTTGCCTGTAAGTTGTCACTTAAAGGTATAATAACCTAGTGATACATATATTAAATGTAATTGTACATCGTTCGTATTCTACCGTGTTCCTCATTGATAAAGTTGTTTGTATTGAAATTCTTAGAAAAAAAAAAATTAGCGAATTTCGAAAGACAAGGCCCTGATATTGCTTTTATCCTTAAGAATTTGAAAAGTCAATGAACCTGTTTAAGATTGTTTATCATTTGTAGTGTAGGTCAAGCTCGATAGATGGCGTTGTATCGTAAATTGAATCGCGCTATTTTTTGCTACCGAATGCCTATTAAATATGTATGTTTTATTAAAGGGAAGTTCATTGAATAAACAACCTAAATAAAACGAGGGACTTTCTTTTCATAAAATACTTTAAACTGAAGTCAATTATTTCAATTTGGAATTCGTAGACTAGATTATTCTTTTTGATAAAATTTTACCAAATGTAACACAATATTGACTGCCTTGTTGGTCTAGTGGTTAGCGTATGCGGCTGCTGATCAAGAGGTCTCGGGTTCGATTCCCGGGTCAGACCAAATATTTGTGTGATCCACAAATATTTGTTTCGGAGTCTGGGTGTTTTCCTATGTATAATATGTATGTATTTACAAAAAAAAAAAAAAAGTATGTTTATGTATTTATATCAGTTGTTTAGTACCCATAACACAAGCTCTGCTTACTTTGGGACTAGATGATGTTGTGTGTAAGATGTCCAAAATATTTATTTATTTATTTAATATTTTAAGGTGTTTTTTTATATTTTAAAACAGATTAATAATGATCCAGACGTCGGTGACAAACTGAAACTGATCTACTTGGAAAACTATCGCGTTACGCTGGCTGAGCGTATCATACCGGCTGCTGACCTCAGTGAACAGGTGTGTTTAAATTTCGTTTTTTGTTTTAATTTTTTTTTAATTTGATTTGATTTTATTGCACGTTTGGCTTGGTGGTTTAAGCGGTCGCCACGCCGCTCTCTACTGCACCAAGTGTCGTGGGTTCAAATCCCACGTGGGACAATACGTTGTGCGATCCTGAATGTATGTATGTATGTTTTTAAAGTTCCCCGCGACACAGGATGTTTATTCGTAAAGCAGGAGTTATCTTTAAAAAAAAATATTTTTGTAGTCTGTCTCACAACTTGAAACTTGAAAAAAACTAGCTGAGCCCTGCGGTGTTAACCGCGTTTGTTGTTGTAACCGCGGGCAACGCCACGGGGCGAAGCTAGTCTAAAAAAGTAACCTAAGTTACTCCTTATATTATCAGCTATCTGCCAGTGAAAGTCCCGTCGAAATCCGCCCAGCCGACAGAGACAGAAAAAAAATGAAAAAAAAAAAAAATGGCTTATGCACCGTGTATACGTACATATGCATTTAGCAAAAGCGGTTATTTTAATATTACCAACAGACCATTCAACTTTATTTATTTGTATAGTTTATTGCGTTGAGAGTGTCGTATTGCAATTATTTTAATTTATTCCTTCAGCGCCATTAATATGAAAAAAAAACATAATTACACAATGCAGTATATTGCTCAATTGTTTTATTTGCGTAAGACAATTGTGAAAATAAATCTATTGCTCACCAACATTAAAATTAAAATGTAAGTGAATGTTATTACAGACTTAATAACACACAATGCCAACTAGCTTCAAACTGAGTCTGTACTGTGAAGGCTATATTGACTGGTAGAATACCTAGATATTTTTTTTTGTAAATATATACATATTATTGTACATAGAAAACACCCAACCCCGAAACAAATTTCTAAAGATCATACAAACATTTAATCCGACCCATGATTTCCCCCTCCGTCCCCGACCGTGTGGTGACGGATGTCTGTGTGGTGAAAGATTACGAATACAGAGTGTTGTAGGCTCCTTCTTCCATCACCATAAATTAACATCATTTTCGCATCCACATACATACTCTTTTTTTCTTTGAGACTTTTGGTGTCGTGTCAAGTAAAAAATCTAATGAGAACAAGAGACTTCTCTGCTCGCGATCCCTAGTGTACAATCATCATCGTCATCATCAACAGCCTTCAACAGTCCACTGCTGGACATAGGCCTCTCCTTAGAAAGGAGGTAATGGCCTACTATACCACGCTGGCCAGACGGGTTGGTATAGGGTTGATTTCATTTCAAGTTTTCCTTCTCTTTGCATTGATGTTGTCTTACGTGGTTTGTCCCTTAGTCGCCTTTTGCGACATCCGCGGGTCGAATAGGGGTAATGACACTCTGTATTCTTAATCCGTCACCACACGGATAAGTGATTGATTGTAATTAGTTCGTGTACATATTCTAGTCAATCTTTTTCCTCTTCTTAGCACCTTCTATTTATATTGATGATATATAAGTTCGCTGTATAAATAAATTTACTTGTACAACACCGAAGTTTCTATTCTAAACCTCGGACCATCTCGGCACTCTGATAGTGTCACCACCCCTATTCATCCCGCGGGTGTCGTAAAAGGCGACTAAGGGATAAACTACGCAAGACAACATCGATGCAAAGAGAAGGAAAACCTATACCTACCCGTCTGGCCAGCGTGGTATAGTAACCCAAAACCTCCTTTCTAAGGAGAGGCCTATGTCCAGCAGTGGACTGTTAAAGGTTATTGATGATGATGATGATTTTAACCCGAGACCTCAAGCGCAGCAGTAGCAATATATCTATTTTTTGTGGTCCGGTGAACAAATACTAATTCGACTTAATGAAAAGTTGTAACTAGTTTCTATACACACTAAGATTTCTGACGATCGTATGGAGCAGTCTGTGAATGGCTGATATTACAATACGCAATTAGCAATAATACTGAATTGATTTTCTAATCTGCGTATTCAATCCTAGCATAAATCCTATCTCCATTAATAATCCACTAACTGAGAAATTAAAAGAGCAAATTTTAGTAACTTCTTTAACATGTCATATTTTTCAAAGATATCAACTGCTGGTACCGAAGCTTCTGGAACTGGCAATATGAAGTTCATGCTGAACGGGTCGTTAACTATTGGTACCATGGATGGAGCCAATGTGGAAATGGCCGAGGAAGCTGGTGAAGAGAACTTTTTCATCTTTGGCATGAGAGTTGATGATGTTGATGCTCTACAAAAAAAAGGGTATGTGTATTTCTTTGTACTTTGTTGATTTATATGTACAAACAGAATTTGTTTATTTTATTAATAATAATTAAACATTAAAATAATACGTATTTATATGAAATTTACGTGTTTATGTGCTATGTGACAGTATGGGAGATAATTTAATACATGTTTAGCGTCACGCCTGTTCGTTTCTCAGAGGTGGGAGGGTCTCTCTTTTCCACCAACCTAAAATAAAATAATATTTTTGGTTATATACTTTATTGTCCGTGTGGTGACGGATTAAGAATACAGAGTGTCACCACCCCTATTCATCCCGCGGGTGTCGGAAAAGGCGACTAAGGAATAAACTACGCAAGACAACATCAATGCAAAGAAAAGGAAAACTTGAAACCAACCCTATACCAACCCGTCTGGCCAGCGTGGTATAGTAGGCCTAAACCTCCTTTCTAAGGAGAGGCCTATGTCCGGCAGTAGACTGTTCAAGGCTGTTGATGATGATGGTGACTTTATTGTCATTGGTTAATCGCCCGAGCCCGAGCTTTAAAGAACATAAAGCTCCACCGACTGTCCAGGATGAGGCCTTAGGTACTTCATGTATTAGCCCACCTGGAGGCGTAAGCTGGGTGGTTCCTGGCGCTTACGTATACTTTGGAATTATATAGCCTCAGTTTTCTAACACATTAGGTTTTTAATCCATGCGAGCGACATTGAAAAATGAACTGCAAGTTAATTATATTAAAGTATTTAATCCAACAAGAAATTTTAGTTAAATTGAATTTGGCACAATGTTAATAAGAGAATCGCTGCTAATATCAATAACAGCATTGTTTGCCCTATTGTCCGTGTAGTTACAACGCGTACGAATACTACGAACGCAACCCAGAACTGCGACAGTGCGTAGAGCAGATCCGCAGCGGGTTCTTCTCGCCGGGTGAACCCGGACGATTCGCTCACCTCGCCGATGTGCTTCTGCAACACGACCGGTTCCTTCATCTCGCAGACTTTGACTCCTACATTGAAGCGCAAGAGAAGGTCTCGGAAGTGTACCAAGTACGTATACGTCCTTTTATATGGTGAACATTACCAGAGCTAATTATGACACACTTTTAATTTTATATTAACTTCATATTTATATGGTTATTAGTAAATATGATTATGGAAATTCTTGTGGACTGAATATTAAGTCTATATAATAAAACATAAATCATATGTTAGTCGATGGATTGTAGATGGTAAGAATTATCTCCTTGAATTACTATGGCTTAAATACTGATCAGTGCAATTATTGTTTTAAACATCTTGTTCTATCTGTAAACTGATTTTATTTCAAATCATTCAAAGCAGAAGATATGTTTATTTAATCTTTACATGGTAAAGAGAGTTTTTAAGACACTAATACTTTTTTGTTTAAAACAAAAATATAAAAATGTCATTCACTCATACTCAAGAGACAAAAATGATTTAAAAATACTATGTACGCATCTGCTAAAGTAATAATACTAGTAATAATAGGTACCTGGATTGCGCAGCAATCCTGTAAAGAAAAAAAAACTGTATAGTTACAGTTCTCACAAGAACCGTACCACTTCATAGGTAATTAAAATTATGTATTAAAATATCGTAGAATATTTTATACATGAACAATAATACAAAATTCGTTCAATAGATTTACGTTCATTAGGATATTTCATGTTTTAAAAAATCCTTGATCTAATCCATAGAGCGAATTATATTTTGCCAGGAGTTAGATAACGCTGTAAAATTCCATAGAAAAAATAAACAATTAACTTAGGTAACGGCTAAAAAGGAAAAAAACACCTCTTTAGAGTGGAAGCAATACGACCTAAGTGGTTCGGTTCTTCCTTCATGTGCTGAGCAGTCAAAAATTGAAACTCTGTGCCAACTCATGACTTCCTACTATGATCCCCGGGATCATAGTAGGAAGTCATGAGTTCCTTCAAGCATCTGACTAGGCCACCATATTGTGGGTCAGCGTGTTGCATTGTCCACATTGGCAATGAGGACGGTGACCACCACTCTTGGATTCTACTCATGCTTTCCATCAGGCTGAGCAGAGTCATTTTGGCAGCACATTATTACTATTATTTACTTTACAGGATCAAGCAAAGTGGGCAGAGATGGTGATCGAGAACATCGCATCCTCAGGGAAGTTCTCCTCTGACCGTACCATTGCAGAATACGCGCGAGACATTTGGGGTGTTGAACCAACCTGGGAGAAGCTACCCGCACCTCATGAGACTGCTTAAGAACCACTGAGTATTGCGGATGATGTCTCTCGAACCAGTAAATATTATCATTTCTATTTGTTTACACCACAACAATTATTATGGTAGATGTAGGTAGTTTAATAATTTTTTTTGATTAGAGTATATTTACAACATACATGTAATTTTGAGTAGCCAATTAAACTGGGCAATGTATTTGTAAAATTTGAAATAAATATTACTATTTATGTATACCAATCATTTTATTATTTTAATATTTCCCATTTACGTCATTTCTATATAAAGTTTAGTATGAATTTACTATACATATTATACTTATATTCGGTCCAACCGTATGTAGTTGATCTATAATGTTACAACAATTCTTATTAAACTTTAATTAAGGTTTATTTATAAATATTACAAAATATATTTTGTTAACCTAATATTTCTAATAAGCATCAATATTATATGATTAGATATTATTTTATAACATCATTATCAAAATTGTAGCAAACTTTTAAAAATATATGATATTATGTAGACATAGATGATAATTTTAATGTTGTTTGAGATTGTTGTATTCAGAAAACGAAAATTCATTATGGTTATTAATGTTTAACGTAAAACCATTGTATGTGTAACCATGTAGCATGGTATGTCTGTTGAGAAAATATCTATATAATTATAGGCAATAATGATGTTAGTTCATCATAAAACATTTATTTATATGTGCCATAAATCTCGTCTTGCCAAATGCACAGTGACAGATTTTTTTACTTCTCTAACACTTTCAAAATAAGTGAATTGTGTGAAATAAAATATTGCTGAATAGTATAAATTCTGATAATTTATAATCTTCAAGAATTTTCTTTGCATCAAATGCGTCAAATGAGTTATAGAAATTGTTTTTATTTAAAATGTTATCTTAAATTATATTATTTTAATAAAATATACTATGAATCGAGGTTTTATCTCTACTTCATACCACCTGATAATTTTTTTGACGTTATATCATAGGAAAATTGGCTAAAAGCACATGCTGTCTGGGTTCTAGTGAAAAATAGTCTATTATTTAACATGTTCTAACATCTGTGAGTCGGTCTAGGTAAATTAGCTATAATCTAGCGAGCTTTTATTGTCGGCTTACAGACTCTCGCGCCCACTCGCTATCGTCGTTAACAGTTGACTCCACTGTGTCTCATTCATTCACAGATAGTACAGTGCACTGTATGTACTATACACACAGTGCGAGTGAATGAATGACTGGATGACACATACATTACATATTAAAAATTTAATGGAATTTTTTAAAGGAAAAAAACTAGTTCTGTCTTGAAGTACACAAGACAATTGTAATTTATTTAAGCTGAAATACATACAATAACATACATAAAAATTCAAATACGGAACCTATATTAAAGAATTCATGTTTTTCATTCAATTTTCATTCAACGTATAATTCGTGTGTTGAGTCCTTATACTTGATTAAAAGCTGAAAAAAATGATATAATATGTAAATTAAATAGGTAGTAGCAATAATCTGTATTGTATTCCATAAATTTTAAAGTTTTTTTCAACAGACACCCATTAAAACAAGGTACATAATTGTGTTGACTTGAATTTATTAGCAAAAAAGGTCTTTGTAGCAATAAATATTTAGATACCATTTTGCACTACCATAAAGCTCTAGTTTGTAAAGAGGAGTCGACAAAGAAATCTCAACACAATGACAAGCTGTTAATGATGATGGTGAATGATCCCCTGCTGTTACATTGAAAACTAGTTTGTAAAACTTTTTTATTTATTTATTGAAACCTGGTTCTCCTCAAGGAAAATAACCTCAGAAATGAAATGTGCAGGAATGGACTACAATAGGCTTGATGATGATGATGATGATGATGATGATTCTACTGTTTGTAGGTTTTCAAATAAGAAACCACATTCTTTGTTCATAACCAATTTCTGAACCAGAATTGTATTTTTGTTATTACCCATCAATGTATATATATCTGTTCTGTTAATGACTGACTGACTGACTGACAGACAACGCACGGCCGAAACTATTGTGCGAAGGAAGCTGAAGGGAGTGAAAAAGCAATTATAAATAATTTTGTTTTGAAAACTGGTTAATCCTTACCAATCCTTACTAATATTATAAATGCGAAAGTATCTGTCTGTTTGTACTGCTTTACCTGCCTTACCTGCTTTATATTTTAAATAAAATTTAAAATATGGAATGATAGTGGTCGACCAAACCACGGTAACGTTTATGATGATATGTGTAGAAGTAAAAAAGTTTTTAAATCTAAATTAAAATGGTGTCAAAATCATAACGAACAAATAAAAATGGATGTCATAGCCTCGCACCATCACAATAATGACTTTCGAAATTTTTGGAAATGCACTAACAAAATTAACGCTAAGCCAGGTCTTCCTGTTAGTATTCAAGGAATAAATAACGCAAAAGAAGTTTCTAACATATTTAGGGAACACTTTAGGGTTCGGTCACCACTAAATCCAGTGGTGGAGGAGCTTGACACCGGGTTATCTGACATCAACTTTAATATGTTGAGATTTACAGCAACGGATGTTGCAAATGCAATAAAGAAAATGAGGGGAGGAAAGTCTCCCGGTCACGACTACCTTGGTGTCGAGCACCTTCGTTTCGCTGGTCCTCATCTGTCGAGGGTGCTAGCTTTATTGTACTCGTTTTGTGTGGGTCACTCATATTTACCGGATGCAATGATGAGAACAATAGTTGTTCCTATACTTAAAAATAAGACTGGTGATGTGGCCGATAAAACCAACTATCGCCCAATATCCTTGGCTACGATCATCGCTAGGGTTTTTGATAGTCTGCTTAACGTACAACTTAACAAGTATACGGATTTACATGACAATCAGTTTGGCTTCCGGCCAGGATTATCGACAGAAAGTGCTATTTTGAGCCTTAAGCAGACTGTCAAATACTACACCGATCGTAACACATCTGTTTACGCCTGTTTCTTGGATCTCTCCAAGGCATTTGACTTGGTTTGTTATAATATTCTCTGGAAAAAGCTACACAAATTAAATATTCCATTTGCATTAATAGCAATATTAAAATACTGGCATGCAAACCAAGTCAATTACGTCAAGTGGGCGGGAGTGTTATCAGATCCTTATATACTTGAATGTGGGGTCAGACAGGGTGGACTATCATCACCATTACTGTTTAATATATACATGAATGACCTGATAGAGGCACTTAGCAGTACTCGTATAGGTTGTTACGTTGACAATGTCTGCGTAAACAATCTGAGTTACGCGGACGACATGGTGCTGCTGAGTGCCTCTATCAGTGGCATACGGCAATTAGTCGCAACCTGCGAATCATACGCCGTGAAACATGGCTTAAAATACAACCCCAGAAAGAGTGAATACATGGTATTTGAGGCCGGTGGTAAAAGCCCTGAGACTGTTCCTAGTATAACACTGGAAAGTCTGCCTCTCACTAGGGTGCACAAGTTTAAATACCTTGGTCATCTACTCACTACCGACCTCAAAGACGATGCAGACATTGAGCGCGAACGGAGGGCGTTGTCCGTAAGAGCAAACATGCTGGCTCGCAGGTTTACCAAATGTTCACAAGAAGTGAAAATCACCCTGTTCCGTGCTTACTGTACATCGCTTTACACAAGCAACCTGTGGGCCAAATATACTCAAAAAGCGTACAGCGCTCTGCGGGTGCAATACAACAACGCGTTCCGGGCGTTGTTGGGGCTGCCTCGTTTCTGCAGCGCATCAGGAATGTTTGCCGAAACCAGGGTAGATTGCTTTTACTCCACAATTAGAAAGCGATGTGCATCTTTGCTCTGCAGAGTGCGGGACAGCCCCAATCGAATACTGGCTATGATAGCTGCTAGGCTCGACTCCACCTATATGAACCACTGTTCTAAGGTACATATAGAAAAATAAGTAATTTTTTATTCCTTTTAAACTTTCTGTACCAAACTTCATGTATATATTTTTGTATTGTGTTTTTAATTTATAATTTCTATTTATTTGTTATGGAATTAATTATTTATTTATTGTGTTTGAATTTTATTACTTTTCAATTTTGATTGAATTTGAATTGACCCAATGTTTTAAATATTTATTTATGTTTGTTATTGTTATTATTTTATTGGAATTTGAGTTGATTTAAATTGAATTATTACTTTATAGATTTAATGTTTGAATTTTAATATTATATTTTTATTAATTCACAATAATTGTAACATTTTGTATGGGTCTGAGATACCTGAATAAAAAAGATTTATTATTATTATTATTTACCGCCAAAACTACTGTAACTCTGATCAAGAGGTCTCGGGTTCGATTCCCGGCTCAGACCAAATATTTGTGTGATCTACAATTAATGTTTGCTTCGGAGTCTGGGTGTTTACTATGTATAATATGTATGTATTTACAAAAAACATGTATGTTTATGTATTTATATTAGTTGTTATGAACCCTTATTACAAGGTTTGCTTGTACAACAAATTATTTATTAAAAAAAAATGAATGTTGGCATAGAGATAGATTAAATAGAGAGGGACATAGGTTACTTCTTACCGTGAATACCAACATACAAGCTAGTTATACATAATTCATTTTCAATGTCATCATCATCAACAGCCTTTAACAGTCCACTGCTGGACATAGGCATCTCTTTAGGAAGGAGGTATTGGCCTACTATACCACGCTGGTCAGACGGGTTGGTATAGGGTTGGTTTAAAGTTTTCCTTCTCTTTGCGTTGATGTTGTCTTTATTAGTTTATCCCTTAGTCGCCTTTTACGACACTCGCGGGATGAATAGGGGTGGTGACACTCTGTATTCTTAATCAATTCACAAATACAAAATTTAAACACGGATTCGATTTTCGATGTCTCGAATCTCCTGCAAGTCAATAACACAAGTCAGAGGGCGCATATTCCTTAAAAGGTGTCTTAAATAAGGGGCGTGTGTTATTCTAGTTGGAATACAGACCTCACACCGACGGAGCATTACCTAGTCGAACGTCCTGGCTGCGTGCGCACTTCATAAGGACGCTCGGCCAAAATCGTCCCAGTCTCGCCAGGGCCACCTTTGTTGATTCGGTATAACCGTAGAAGAGATACGATATACGGCCATCTCTTTCATTTATACGGATGTCATCGGCCGTTTATATCACGCATGTTACTCATACCGCGTCCGTAGCTTGGGCGAGTCGCTTGTCGCCACTCGTCTCTTCGTGTGTGTTGTGTGTTAAGTGTTGTGAATGCTTTACTAAGCTGTCCTTGATCCTCACAGGTAATAACTGCCTTAATTCTGCTCTCCTTTGAATTTCAAATTGTGTTTGTGTTATGAAAGGATTTTTTTTTGCGAAACCCCCGGGCCCGGCGAATGCGAGACCACGATCGATAACGATGTTGTCCCGACGGTGTAGATATTAGATATAGTCGCGTGCAATATCTTGCCTTTGATATTTCCTTTTATGATATTATATTATGCATATTGTTCTGATATCTGTGACCTATAAATGTGGTAGGAGACTTTGATTGAGTTATCGGACTTGTAAGTTTGTTCTGCTGATTCCAGCAAACGCGTGCAGTTATACACAACGAATTATTTTGCTAAATGTTTAACTGAATTCACATTTAAGAGTATTTTATTTAAATTCGTCTTAATCAAAACAACGAAATGGTGGTGGGTGGCGGATATTAAGCAATAGTTGCTGGCCAATCATGTTTCGCAATTATCGATCTGATTGGTTTCTTTTAAATATTAGCGGAATTTGAAAACCTTAATTAATATCAATGAAATTTTGCTTATCAAGTACTTTCTTCAGTTTATTAATGTAATAAGGACATTGACCTATCTTACTACAATCATTACTCTGAGCAAAGTTCCAATTTGTTATGGTAATTTTTTCATGAATGAACAGTTCCTGTGAATTTAAGATATCCATTGCGCTTTTGATCTTCCAGTAAGCTTTGATGAGTGGAAACACGTGTTGGTTTGGCATTTGATGCAAACATTTTAATAACTGCATTAAATCATTTAACTAAGTCAACTCCTTAAACTTGTATAAATGCCAGTGATTTGTTTTACTTAACATCACATATCATCTAAATTCAGATCAGGATTGCAAATGGACTTAAATAGACAATTGTTTTCTTTTATTGGAACTGAATATGCACAATTAATTCAGTGTCGTGAATAAATAAATGCTAGGCTGTATACTCGTCTATGTTGGCTAGCTTTCGCTATGAAAACCGGTCTTTCTATAAAATTCACAACACGTATTGTAGACAAGAGGTACTCCCTTATACAAGTTTAGTCATGAATTTGATCACTCAAGTCCCCTGTACACTTTACATGATTTGAAATAACTTATTCCTTATAGCAATATGGACATATGTAGGCCATTAATTTCGGTCGACCCTCCTGGCAAAGCGACCTTCCCTCATTTACGCACCAAAAGGGGCGACAATACATTTAAAACGTGACGCAGTAAATATTTTCAAGTATTGATTCAACTTAAAGAATATATGACAAAATACATGTATATACTTACTCGTATTCTTGCATATTCAGCTGTCGTTCACAAAAAGCCTGTTCCTCGGCGGCAGGTGCAAGCCGTTTGGGTAACAGCCGGTGCGTTTTTTTAAGATTATCAGGTACCTTTTCCTTTTAAACCTTACAATATCATTGGAGCAGAGATTTTTTTCAATAATATTGTAATTTCAATAGCCTTGTTAAATTATTTATATGTATTCTAAAATTAAAAAATCAAGATTAAAGCTTTCATGTGGAATGATCAGTGTGGAATTTGTACAAAATAAAAGATTTGTAGAACAACTGGTGGCCATGGATATAAAACGTTCAATGTTGAAACTTAAATATCTGCCCACATCTAATCTGATCGAGTTTTGTGTGTGACGTCTGCGTAGGAGAGAAAGGACGGGAAGGGGGAAGGAATTCGCTCACTCGGATTGTACTTTAGGGGACGGAGTTGGGGTGGGAGGCGTTACTGCAGATCTCCAGACGGCTTGGAGGCAAGGCAATCCTTCTTATTGAACCAAACATTGTTAACGAACGGCTCTATAGGTATTTTTTCATAAAACATTTTGTATTTTAGAAGAAATATTTATTTATAACCACTGACTTGTTGACTTTCAATAATAACATTGTATTATCAGTAACAGTGCTGACGGCAAATACCCTTTATAGATTGCGTACATAGTCATTAATTATTTACTTGACACATAAGTGATGATCGTTAGTAAACGTACATTTTGTTGATTTTGAGAAGGTTAAGTTATTGATTTTGGTTGACGAAGAAAGGAGACTTCTGAATACCTACTGTTGAAAACAGAAGAGGCAAAATGGTTGGCCATTTGATAAGACACGACAACCTTTTTAAAACCATTCTAGAAGGAAAGATAGAAGGTAGAAGAAAACGCGGAAGCCCTAGATTGGCGTACATACAACAAGTAAAGGAGAAAGTAGGAGTCGTGGCCTATCAAGAGGTCAAACGGATTGCAGAAAATAGGAGTGGCGACTGCTCCACCGACAAGGGACTGACCCTTAAATTGAGAAGAAGAAGAAGAATAAAGAGTTATGGGTGTATATATTGTATGTGTATATTTGTATTTTAATGAATTAAAAGCTTTTTATTTAAGAACAATAATTCAAGGCACTCTCTTCTTCCTAGCCTTATTCCCAATATTATTTGGGGTCGGCTACTAGTTCAACCAGTTTTACCTGAATATCAGTTTCTCTACGGAGCGATCGGCATTAGACCTCCGCAACTCTAAGGGAGAACTGAAATTCGAATGTTGAACTAGTTGTCAGTAAATTTGAGGGCACTGATTACCCAATGACGATTGCCATAGATTGTTCTATGTGAATCAACGCCAAACTTCCAAACTCCTAGTTGCTATTAGGAGTTTCCTGTAAGAAAACCCAAAAACACTTTATGGCCTGATCCGGGATTTGAACCTCTTGATTAGCAATCGTTATACGCTATCCACTAGACAAAGAGGCAGTTCAATACAATTCACGACACTGTTTCTAATTAAACGTATGTTCCATAACAGCTTTAGTTTAGGTTTTGAGATATCATCATCATCATCAACAGCCTTGAACAGTCCACTGCTGGACATAGGCCTCTCCTGAGAAAGGAGGTTTTGGCCTACTATACCACGCTGGCCAGACGTGTTGGTATAGGGTTGGTTTCAAGTTTCTTCTCTTTGCAATTGATGTTGTCTTGAGATATCATCACAACACAATTCTTTTCTTTAACGTGGATTCATGGTTGATAAAAAATTTAAAATAAATTAATATTTTTCATCGTTATTTCAGATTTTTATACATATCTTTTGAGACATATCAAACATTGATGTATTTCATTCCGCGTCCCACTAATATAGGCACTCGCCTAAACGTAAAAACAAGACCGGAGCGTAGCCATTTCTGGATAATGGTTCCCGAAATAGTCTTCCGTCACTCGTGTACGGGGTTAGTGTATACTGTATCGAGCAGTGTGGTAAACGGTTATACCGAAGTTCAAGTATTGGGTATTTAACTGAATCGAGAATAGAAAAACATAATTGTATCAGTTAATTTAGTTTACATATAGGAGCATTTCAATTGAATTGCAAATCTAATTATAAGTATATAAAACAAGTTGGTAAATATCGTAATAGTTTCCACCAGACATGGAGTGTACACTTTTGTATAAGAAAAAAATAATATTCCATTGAGAGATTAAAGAAAAGTTGAATTCAAATTTTCTTATGTATTTTGTCATATAAATAAAATAAATAAATAAACATATCTTTATTGTACACCAGGCATTTACAAAATATCTTATGATTAGGTGTAGGTACAATTACATATATTCTTCAAGTTGAACCTCTCAGATTATAACAGACAATTCCTGTAGATATTCTAATTTTCAGATTTTTTTTCAAAATAATCTATACAAATAAATAAAACTGAAGTTTCTGTTTGTATTATCAAATGAACCATTTTTAGTAAATGTTTACGAAAGCATATACATATACGGTACTCACAAAAAAAAAACTTTTTTTTATCTGTCTGTCCGAAACACAAAATAAAAATAATAACCTGTAATTTGAATTGAAAATGAATCTTAATATATTGTAAAGCAACCGTAAATGAAACTGAATGTAATTAACATTCAGTTTCATTTACATTTGGCATACTAGTTTAAATGGTCGCCACGCACCTTTCTACTACGCCAAGAGATGTGGGTTCACAAAAAGTGTGATCTACAATCTGTTGTTCTGAGTCTGGTTGTCTGACGCAGTATGTATCTTCCTAATGCGGGAGTTGTTTCACTAAGAAAGAAAATGCTTAGGCATCTTTGCGTGTACGGCTGCTGATCAAGAGGTCTCGGTTTCGACTCCCGGGTCGGACTAAATGTTTGTATGATCTGCAAATATTTGCTTCGGAGTTTGGGTGTTTTCTATGTACAACAAATGTATTAGCAAAATAAATATTATTATGTATTTATATCAGTCGTCTTTACCCATAGCACAAACTTTGCTTAGTTTGGGCTTAGCTCTACTAGATGATGTGTGTTAGATATCCAAAATATTTACATAAGTATATTATGTTTCTTATTTCTTAGTTTTTAATTTGACAGTTGAAAAACAGACTACAATACGTTTACTTAATCTAGGTTCATATATTATAGTAAGTTAGCGAGTTTATAAATTGAGACGGACGAGACGGTGATGTCATAGTGATGTTAGTGTTAGTTATGTTCTATGTATTAGACGTAATGTAGCATTTACTAGAAATGAAGTAGAGCGGCGATATGCGACTCGAACTGGTCATACCTATACAATATCAGCTTTAAAAAGTTTGAAAAGTATTTTTCTGTCCATTCGATCAGAGGTGTGTAAATATGGAGCCTAAAGGAAATTGAATGTTCATCTCCATGACAAGCTTTTAATATTCCGTTGCTAAACATATAGGCCTTTCAGCGAAGAGGATCTTTATATAACACTATTTCATTCAGAGTTATGATGCCCACTCATTTTTAATAATAAATTATAGCATGTATAAAGGGTCTGATAATAAGTAATATAAAGGAAAAACAATAAATTATAAACATTATCACTTAAGGTAATCTTTGTTTTCACAACTACAAATTAGCCTGGTGTTAGATAATTATGTAAATAGCTACCCATTAATATATTTTACGAGTAATATTTTCATTAAAATATTCTATATATGTTTACAAAACTCCATGAATTTATCCTATCATAATATGTAATGTAAAGGAAAGCCAATAAATTATAAACATTACCACGGTAATCTTTGTTTTTACAACTATACAAATTAGCCTGGTGTTAGATGTTTAGATAGTTATGGTTATAGATCGCTTAGATGGTTGGCAGTCCACAACAGTGCGTTTTTCCCGAAATTTCATGCCTCGCACATCTAAATTGTAGAATGAACCTGCGGTGTTTCCGGAAGGATACGACCTTCAAACCTTCAAAAAAAGAGCGTACTCCCTTCTTAAAGGCCGGCAACGCACCTGTGACTCCTCTGGTGTTTCGGGTGTCCATGGGCGGCGGCAATCACCTACTATCAAGTGATCCGTCTGCTCGTTTGCCCCCTTTATATAAAATATAAAAAAAATGTGTAAATAGCTACCCATTAATATATTTTACGAGTACTATTTTCATTAAAAGTTTCCATATATGTTCACAAAACTTCATAAATTTACCTTGGTCCACAAAACAGCCGGATATCAGATAAAGTTAGTCAGTTTGGACAGGATCTAAAGCAATTACCAAATCCATTTGTTAATCTTGTTAATCCCTCGGCAGAGACCTCCCCTTTAAATAAATGATAGAAGAGAGAGATAGCAGAACAAACTACTGTACAGAAATAAGTTGAACGCCCTTGAACTCCACACAGAAGTGTTGGGTTTTAGGTTACATTGAAGAACATGTAAATATTGTTTGTGTTGTCACTTACCTCGGTTCTACTTTAGTTTTATGTTACTGAAGTACGAAACTGTTTAGTCCATTAAGCAAAACATGGCAGCGCGCTCATTGCTACGATTTACGAAATTGGTTTATCCTTGCGTGACTGACCACACTTCCGCCCTAGTCCTGCCCCCAAGCATTACGAAACTTCATTATTTTAGGAATGAGGTTACACCTTTCGGCTTTTTTAGTAAAACAGTAGTGTACTGGAACAGTGTCATTTGTATTAAATACATCGCAGACGATATTAAAAAACTGAAGATAAATTTACTACTACTTCTACAGATACCAAAATGATATGTCATGCGAGAATAACGTTGATAGTCACGAACGTTTCATCAATTTGAGATGATTCATGTTACATCCAGTCCGGCCCTGGCCCGGTGTATCTATCATGAATCACAAAACAGTGCGTATATATACATGATTCGTGGTAACCAGGACCGAATACCCCCAGATATTTTGCCGTATTCCATCCGGTGTAATATGAATTGTACTGCCTGAGCTTCGACGACGCTATATACCAAAAAATAACTAACATCTTCATGAATCTACTATCGAATTATCATGTATTCGGTAGCAAACTAGTAAAATAATATGAGACTAATTGTACCTACATAATTTAAAACAAAATCAGATAACCACTTGATGACTAATTGAATCATGAAATATACACCTAGAACCAACAATTTAGTAGGTAGTAGAACCACGCTGATTTCAGCACGAATACGGCTCAACCGGGCCAGTACTACCCTCACACAGAAGACCATCCTAATAATGACAGCACTCTTGATGTCGTATTTCGTTGTTGGTGAGTGTGAGACCGGAGGCCCAATCATTCTGTATCATTCTCCCGGTCTCCGGAGTCCCGGAGAATGATGTAGAAACATCTGACCAGGCTGCCATGGTATGGGCCACCATGCTGCATTGGCTACCCTCACAATGAGGGTGGTGACCCCTACTAATGCTTTCCATCAGGTAGATTAGAGTCACTTTGATAGGCTTAAATAAAAGAATAAATAAATCGTATTAGGTAGTTATAATGAACTTTCTATACCTTTTCATTAAAAGCTTATCTGAATACTTACTTAGTATTCTTGAAACTTGCTATGAGATTATTAGTTTAGAAATCACGTACCTATGTTTTCTACTTACTACTACTAAGAGTAGGTGCAAATGAATCATTCAACTTATTATATGTACAGAGGAAATACATCAGTTTAACATTACTATTGACATTCAATTATAATTAGTAAAATAGATTCGTAAAAATATAAAAACTGAAGCCAGATAAGTAATATTTTTCGTTTGTTAGATATTAATAAATAAATATTTCGGACATCTTACACACAACATTATCTAGTCCCAAACTAAGCAGAGCTTGTATTATGGGTACTATACAACTGAAATAAATACATAAACATACTTTTTTACATATTATACATAAAAAACACCCAGACTCCGAAACAAATATTTGTGTATCACACAAATATTTAGTCCGACCCGGGAATTGAACCCGAGAACTCTTGATCAGCAGCCGCATGCGCTAACCACTAGACCAACAAGGCAGTCAAAACAAATATAATGGAAAGCATACATACAGCTAAGATGAACTGTCGATATCGTAGAGACTTGTGGTTATTAGACTTGATTTTATTATTTCAATTAAAATTAAACTTATACACATTCTCTCGTTGAGCACTTATACACAGTAAGATTATGACAATTCTCACAAACTAAATGGAAGTGGATTGCTAGGGAACTCAGTATACTGATAATGAATTATAAGAAAAAAAACTGGCAATACATTTAAAGAAAAAGATAGAAAATTAGAAAAAGTTTTGTGATCATTTACTGTGGGTGTTGCATGTTTTACTGCTAATAGAGATTAAGCTCTAGAAGTCTTAAAAAAGGTTAGCTTAGCACCATAATGGGCAACGCAAATCTTTTTATAATACAAACATTTCGGTGTACTATTAAACATTGAATACTCACAATCCCTTTGCCGCTGTCTCTATCTATTTCTACACTCTAATTTAAAAGTAAACCTTTCTGTGGCACGCACAGAGGCTATAAATAGTTGACTACGGTATCCCCATTACTTCTCTAGAATGTAGTAAGGGACTTATAATAAGGATAAAATGATATTACGATGAAATATATGACCGCCAGAACGGTTTTAATCGTGTGAGTTACGACCGACTCAACCGGAGCTTTCCTACCCTCACACAGAAGACCAACCTGAAATAACAGCATTCATACTGTCGTCTTTCGTTAGCGAGTGTAAGACCTCAGGCCCTATCATTTGGAAGACATCTCACTAAGCCGCCTTGTTGCATTCACTAACAATTACAATGATGGATAGTGGTTCCTGCTCCTGGATTCTACTCATGCTAACCATGAAGCAGAGTAGATTAGCACCAGTTTGGTAGAGGTGTAGACATATTCCTAATTCTAACTTTATTTTTCTTTGTTCCAGATTCGGGCTAAGCCCTGCCGCTGTCGCGGCCATTTTAGTATTGGAATTTTTGAGCGTTGTTCTGCAAAAGACCAAAGTGATCTGTGAAGTGTCTAAGTGATAACATGGCGTTTATTGGATTAGCTGCCCTCGTGGCACTGGCCGCTATAGGTAAGATTTTTATATATTATTTAAATAGATAAATTTTACTGTTGGTTATCCGAAGTAGCAAGAAAGTATTTCAACAAAATCTAGTACTGTACTCTAGTAGATCAAAAAGATGCAATTTTTTTTTGTATTTTCATAACTTTTCATTGTCTTTATTAAAGTTTTCTACTTTTACGTACTGAATAGTGGTATAAATAACAGACCAATAGGCATCACTTATTAGATACACATAATTCCTGGCTGAGTCCATATAGAAGCTGTTTATAACATTTAGCTTTGAATATTTATCAGCCTACCCGATTAGTAGACGTTAGTCAACTGCACTGCCTTACCAGTCGCAGCCTGATATCATAGGAGCCTTTAACGGTGTTGGCTATCCTATACACTTCAAATTATTAACACTCCTGAAGCTGAACTTTAAACACCACAATATTCATATTATTTTTAGAACTTTTTGTAAGAACTTTTCTGTTCTCACTATTTATATGTCTTTGACCAATGGTAGGTTTCTATGGGTCAGGGAGTAATAGTTTTATTACATTATAAATATTTTGTGTAAGCCTTTAAAAGCAGAATATTTTAGGGTGTGGAAGGTTATGATATTAACTGTGTATCTACCATACAAATATACTTTGAATAGATAAAAATATCGAAGAATTTGTTTTCGATTTATATTGTTTGTAAAAATTTAAACAGTTTAGGTACTATAGCGACTCTGTATGCCCAATTAATTATATTTGGGGATACAGAGTCGTCGCTGTCACACTGCGTAGGGTAGACGTCGACCGGCGCTTCTGTGACGACATGGGTCGATACAGCAGACGGCCAATGAACCTTTAATATTGGCAAAGTTTACTATTCGCGTCTGTTTTCCATTTCACACATAGTTATGTTGCTTAACATGTGGTGCTCAGTCATAAGAATTTCTGAGATTATGATCTCTTGAATAGTGTATTATAAACTACCAAGTATTTTTTTTCTATAAGTGGATACTTGTGATAGTATCGAGGTTACTAATTTCAGTGTCCACGATTTATTCTGTAGAACGTTGTTGAAAAAGAGTACTAACTACCTTTTGATTTGTACTCAGATGATTCATGCGAACAATTAAATAACTGCAATAACACACTTTTTATAATAGATTGTGGTAAACAATGGTGGCTTTAGAACCGTTCGTGTGGCGAGTAAGTGACAAGTAGGTACAGTGTCGTGTGGGCGAGGCCGTCAGGTTCTATAGAAATGCTAGATTTTATACAAGTACTGTAGAACATTGGCCTTTTGACGCTGCCAAAGGAAGGTCAAGTTACGACCGTGACTTATTAAAATGTTGTCTGACAAATATACAATTATTATTTCCAAAAAAAGAAAAAAAAACTAACTGGAAGTTAATTTTGATATCATCTACTGGAGTCAATTGCTTGTTTTTTATTCTATTAACATTCTTCCTACTAATATTGTAAACGCGAAAGTTTGTGAATATGTATGCATTTATGTATGTATATATGTTTGTTGCTCTTTCACGCAAAAACTACTGAACAAATTTGGATGAAACTTTGCAGTAATATAGCTTATATATCAGAATAACTTATGGGCTACTTTTTACTGCAATAATCGAGATAAACGGGCAAAAGCTAGGTGATTATAAAAATACATTAAATCGTAGATGTCGAAATGTATCACTGTTTATCTCCTGTCAAAACTTCACAGGTTGCTATGCATAACATACTTGCATAGCAACCTTAATGATAGTTTGTAAATGGTTAATTTGAAAATGAGTTCTGGAAAATCACATAAGTAGGCTACTTTTTATCCCGAAAATACGTGGGTAACACCGCGGGGCGCAGCTAGTATTATATATATCAAAGTAGACGACGACGGAACGATAAAGATTATTTTTAGCGCTTGATATGTTATTGAAGTGTGTTAGTATATGGAGTTGAGATAAATAATGTATTGCTTGCATTTATCTAACTATATCGTTTATTTTAACTGTATTTATTATGTGTGTACTTTGAAAATGTGATCTAGTGTATTTATCATATAGCTAGTAATGAAGTCATTCATAGCGTCCCTTTTCGGAAGGTATTAGTTTGAATTCTGTCTTAGAAGAATAATCCTTAGTCCTATGACTTGCTTACTGATTATTTTTTGTTGTTATCAAAGTGTTTGTAATCAACTTTGTTGACCCATATTTGTTCGATCAACATCATCGAAACTCTTCGTGCAATGCCATGTGGGTGCTTATCACTGCAAAGTAAAATTAAAGTACTAAGCAATTTCAGTAACACATGTGACTAACTTTAGTTAGTAACGTTACATAAATATGGTTACTGCTTTTGGTTTAGACAAAATATAAATATGTACCATGTATCTCATACATATGTTCTGTTTTCATAAATGAATGAGTACCTAATAATATGATCAGTCACACTAAAAAAAACAAGACTATGAGTCATATTGTGTGCGAAACCGACAAAGATATTTTATGCGTTATTACTCGTTTTTAGACACTGCTCTTTAATGGTTGTAGTCTGATGCACAGTACAGTGAATGACCATTTTTATTTTTAGGGTTCCGTACCCAAAGTGTAAAAACGGGACCCTATTACTAAGACTTAGCTGTCTGTCTGTCCGTCTCTTAGCAGGCTGTATTTCATGAACCGCGATAGCTAGATAATCGATTTTTTTACAACTTATGTATTTCCGTTGCCGATTTATAGAACAACAATTAATACTAAATTTACCCTTTTTTGCTCGATATCAATAATGGCAACAATTAGGCACTTGAAATATTCACAAAATACTCAGTTGCATTTTACTTTAATAATAAATAATAAAACAAAGTAAAAATTAAAGAGGGTCTCCCATACAAAAAACCCTATTTGTTGCCTATTTTTGCTCGATATCAATACATGGTAACAGGTATGTACTGTTGTTTACCTACTCAATGGTAGGAATCCATCGTGCGCGAGTCCGATTCGCACATGGCCAGTTTTTTAATGAGCTAAAGTGACAACTCTATCCGATGGACAGTATGAGCAGAATCCATGATTATAGGCCGACCGTTTATCTGAGTCCTCGCCTGTAACAGGGGCAAGGGGACCGAGACAGGTGCGAGCGGCGGGGCGCTTAGTGAGATACACACGTCTCAGTCCCCTTTGTCGTCATACCCCCGCGCCCGCAGGCGAGGACTCATATAAACGGTCGGCCTATAGTGATTACCATTCTCATTGTAAACGCAGTCAATGCAGCATGGTGACCCACACTAAGGCGGCTTTGTGATTATTGTAATGCTTCACAGAACCTCCGTTGGTCTCGCAACATTTTACCAACGAAACAAGACAGCACTAATGCTGTCATTTTGGAGTAGTCTTCTGTAAGAACGTAGTACTTACGAGCTGACCCGCATATTCTGAAACCAGCTAGGCTGTAATACCTTGTGTCCTTCCTAATATCTGACGGGGATAAGGTGGTCAAAAGGTCATTGAAACCTTGTGATATTATATATAACTTCATCAAAATAACAACCCATAACTTCCCACTGCTGTGCCCGGGTCTCCTCTCAGCAGAGGGTTAAAGTCATAAGTCTCCACGCTGGTCGAGTGCGGGTTGGGGCTGGCAAGACACGATGTGGCTACGTAATCTTGCTAAGCTTCACGACTGCCATCTTATGATCACAGAAACGCTCATAACATATCATGCCACATACGGTCACCCATCTAGGTCTGACCGCGCCGTCGTTGCTTACTCTTGAGTGATTGTTTCCAATCACTTAAGGCCAGTAGGCTTTGAGCGCTTATTGTGCTTTTATTAGTGTGATTTTTTTTTTACAACTTTTGCAGCTTTCTTTAAAATTCTTCATAGGCTATCGCTGCTCGCTTAATACACTTGTACACACACTACATGTAAAGTGGGGATTTTTTTTTTGTTTTCGCTGTACCCCATCGTGTGTGGTATCATTACATAGGTCTTATAAAAACATTGTAAGGTTTCTAAAACCATTTTTCGATTAAGCTATCCGTTTATGAGTTATTCCACTCGAAAGCGCATTTTTTTCTAAAAACAGGGTGCCTCCCCTTCCTTCTAAAAGCTAAAGGACTGGCTCAAGAAATCTAAAAAAAAGCAAATAGTTGCTCATATATTGAACTTTCAAGGAAAACTATAGCGGTATTGATAACTTTGTTATTTTAGGAGTTATAGGGCCCTTATAAAATGCACTCACTTGTAAAACTTTGTACAAAAATAAAGAAATAATAAGTTGACATGACAATTGTCTATTGGGCACGATATGTAGTTAGTATACGGTATAGTTTAATAGACGGTATTTAACAATTGTGACTAAATATTGTGCATGCATGTATGTAGAGCAAGTGGCGAGGTTAAACTACATTCGTACATGTTTTTGTTATTAATTCGGGTACGTACACGCTTTAATGACTCGCGAACAAACTGATGTTTAAATGCCCTTAGCATTTAATTGAGCGTTTGAGTTTAAAACTATTTTTGAACAGAGAAAATGCACGCTTGTTTGTCAGCAAAGTTAAAAAATGACTGAGTTTGGACAGAAGATTGAGGACGATGGTTGTGTATTTATTAAAATGTAATACATAGGGAGTTGACTGCCTCGTTGGTCTACTAATCAAGACGTCTCGGGTTCAAATCCCGGGTCGGCCCAAAAAGTGTTTTTGGGATTTTCTTAGGAAATTCCTAATAGGTGCCCGGAGTTTTGGCGGTGATTCACGCCCGTGCCTCGGAGGGCACGTAAAGCCGTCGGTCCCGGTTGTCATAAACGTCTATGGCAATCGTTATTGAGAAGTCAGTGCTCTCAAATATACTGACAACTAGTTTAATCTTCGAATTTCAGTTCTCCCTTAGGGTTGCGGAGGTCCTATGCCAGTCGCTCCGTAGAAAAACTGAAATTCAGGTAAAACCGGTTGAACTAGTAGCCGACCCCAAATAAACTTGGGAATAATGGCTAGGAGGATGAACATAGGGAGTTTTCATATAAACGGGTTTCTCGTTTTACATAATTATAAATATAATCATTTAAACAAGTCAATGATAGGGTTGATAGAGTAAGTTCTCAATTCGTTTTTTCTTATGTTTGTCACCTTAGAAATTATTTTTTTCCTAGCTTTCGCCCGCGGCTCTGTCCTCGTTTATTTCAGTCGGTAAAAGAATAGTAATTTTTTTTTATAAAAAGTATCCTATGTTACTTCCTAATACCTTCAAGAATATGTGTACAAAGTTTCATAATGATCGGTCGAGTAGTTTTCGCGTGAAAGCGTAACAAACAAACTTACATTCACATTTATAATTAGTAGGGATTAGTAGGGATTTAGGAGAATATAGGTCCTTCCAGTTTATTCACATATTAATTCGATGCAAAAAACGAAAACAGCTTCAGGATGTTTTTCTTTATAAAATTTATGAAATTCATATAAAATTAGCAACGATGAATACAGGTTATCACAATTCATTATGATTTTAATGTGATGATGTTAGAGTTGATTATCTAAAAACAT